>JAFJYJ010000003.1:0-10000000 GCA_019022615.1 Acacia melanoxylon | reverse complement strand
TTAGCCAAGATTAATTTAATCTTCCATATTCTAATATAAGTGGCGAAAATTCTCTTTTAAAGGGCAAGATAATTGCACAAATTTTAAATCCTAGGAGCACATAATATATGAACAAATATCATCAAAAGTAGTAGGATTTTTCCAACACAAATCAAAGGTTTGGATTAAACTAATAAAGCTAAATCCTAAGGCCTTAATTAAGTATCATAAAGTGTAATCCTTGTGAAGTAAAAATTAACCAATAAGAGACTTTCTTCTAGAGTGTTGTGTGTGTGTGTGTGAGAGAGAGAGAGTTGTGAGAGTTGTGAGCCTAGTGTAGGAGAGAGAAAAGTGAGAAATTAATTGAATGGTGAGTTAAAAACCATTGGGATTAATTCAAGACACAAGTAAATGAGAATCTATAGAAAATAAATTGTATCTTGAGAAACTTTAATCATAGGTTAAATATAAGGATTTATTATGAACAAGCATATTTTAAGCTTGGATTAGGTTGTCTCCAAAATCATTTCCTCAACTTTTGTGATTAATCTTAAAATGATTAAAGTGTTAATTGAGACTTCTAATGAAGTCATGATTTTTGAGTATTAAAGAGGAAAACTTGAATAAACTACAAAATATCATCAATAGTAAATAGATTTTTACTAAGCCAACTTGTTGGTTAAGTTAGGGAAAAAGGGAAGAAGAAAAGATGATGTAAGATTAGATAAGCAATCACATGGGTCAAGCACATGGGATAATTAATGCAAAATTGAAGAAGATGAAGGAAAGAGAGGGAGAGGCACGGTTGAGAGAGAAAAAGAAGAGGAAGGAAAGAAACTTAGTGAAAAAGGAATGTGGGCCCACAATTATTGAACAACCAATAGGAAAAAAATCAAGAGAAATGCTTTTAATTAAATGAAAACATCTTCATTAAGTATAGATCCAGTGGTTAAGATTAAAACTTCTTAACTAAGGTTAGATCCAATGGCTTTAATTGAAGAAGAGGTAGGTTTGAAAGAATTACCAAAGTGTCATGACCTTTCACTATAAATAGAGGCCTTTGTTCTTCATAAATCTTCACACCAAAACTCAAATGAGTTTTAGAAAGCAAGAGTAGAGAGAAGTAAGAGGAAAGTGAGAGTTAGTGGGAAGCAAGAAGGAGTAGCAAGTTCTTCAAGAGGTAAGCAAGCTTTTAGTTTCTAGTTCTTGAAGTTCTAGTTTAAGTTCATAGTTTAAATGTTGTTTTGATCTTTAATCTTCCAATATATTTTTGTTATCATGTTTTTATGGTTAAATATGGTTTTATTTCGAAAAATGGATGGAGGAAGTGATATAGTAAAATTTTTGGAAGATTAGGATCAAAGTAGCGAAGCTCTGGTGAAATTTTGTCGGTTAGCGATTCCTGAAGTCAGGGGTAGAAACGCCAGTATTTTATGTTGAAGATGAGGTTCTAAAATTCTGAGAACATTCATGGTTAAAGTAGACATATAGAGATTTTCAAATATACCTAGAGTGAATTATTTAGAGTTCTGTGCTAGGAGATAAAAATGTCCAAAGCTGGGCTACGTTTTCTGGAAATTTTTTGGGCAAAAGATGATCACGTGAAAACTGGGAATTATTCTTAAAATCTGGGCAAGAACCAGTATTTTTCCTCAAAATTAGACATCCTAAGGATTCCGAGGAGTTTTACGGATCCTCGTTTCGATGTTTGTAGATTTATTATGATGTTTCAAAGTTAATCGAAAATTCTGCCCAGAAATTCAGCATTGCGTTTTTTGAGAAAATGTAAGGGCAAAATTGTAATAATGAATACACCAAGGGTAGAAATGTCAAAATGGGTGGAAATATCCTTTTTGATATTATTTTAAGAGAAAGAATATTAGTTGTAATATTATGGGGAAAATGAATAATCCGACAATAACATATAGGATATCCGGGAAAGCCGGAGTCGGATCAAAAGTCAGGCAAGTTGGCCAATACGCGGTGAAAGGTACAGACACGTATTGTAACACTAACTCTGATGCTTATTGTATGCTTATATGTGATAGACGATAACTTTACATCTGCTGTATGCTTATGTACGATTGGGATACGTCTGTTGTGTGCTTATGTATGATTGGGATACGTCTGCTGTGTGCTTATGTACGATTGAGATACATCTGCTGTGTGCTTATGTACGATTGGGATACATCTGCTGTGTGCTTATGTGCTATTGGGATACAACTGCTGTGTGCTTATGTACGATTGGGATACATCTACTGTGTGCTTATGTACTGTTGGGATACATCTGCTGTGTGCTTATGTATTGATTATTGCTGAAATGTCATGAATATCTGTCATACATATATTGTTTACATAAGCATGAGGTTAATCAGCACCGAGGTCCAACGGGCATTGGACCTCGCCTTAAACTAATAGTTCATGAAAGGATCAAGGATAAGAGAAAACACCGGTAGATGTAGCTGTAGAAAGACACCGATGGACGAGCCGTGAGGAGGCATCGGTCAAAGCAAATGCAGGAAGAAGGTTAACAGAGCCTACCTTCTGGCATGAATCTAATAGGGTTACTTCAAACCATGTGGTGCTTAAACTAGAAATGGTTGGTCTATGTGGTTCAGTCAATCAGTCGCCGTGAATTCGGGGAGACTCCCACTAGACTTTACCCAGCCTGGCCAAATGGGTTGATTTAACTGTGTTAGGTTCTATGCCCCAAGTCGTAAATGGCTTGGTCTCGAAAATGTATAGTTATAATGTAAATTCTGTAATTATATAAGTCTTGTATCACATGAATATTCCTTCGGAAAATTTTAATATACCAGTATACGTCGAGCATCAGCATATGCCTGAGTATTTTATATCAGTTACTCGTTGTTCAAATTTTTAGTACATGATCTCTGTTTCTGCAATACGCTGAGTTGTAGCACCTCAAACTCTGCCGAATTTTTATAAAACCACGTGTCATCGGCATGATTTATGATATTGTACTTGGGGTGTTACAAACATTAATTTGAGATATAAAATATAACCTAATCAACCCATTCAAAAATCTTAATTGGATTTATTAAAAGGCTAATATTTAGGGATGGAAATAGACTAGGCTAGGTTAGGCTTTACCTAAATAGGCTTGAGTCTACAACAGAGATTTAAAGTATGCATACGTTTTTTTAGGCCCGAGCCTAAGCCTTCAAAAGGCTCTTGAAATCTGTTTAAAGGCCTATTTAATATGTAGGCCTTTAAAGCCTATATCTCCAAATTCATATATAGCCCTTCAAGCCTACTTAAAATCATATATTATGTATTAAAAGCCTAACATCCATTATTGTCATAATATAAAGGCCTACTAAGAAAAGGAAAAGAATGCCTAGTGACAATAATTATTCGAGCAAGTAGGAATAAGAAAAACTAATCGTTTGTTGAGTAATAATGTGAATGTTCTAAAGTTGACCAAGTATAATAAACAACATGTAAAACCAAATTTTACCACTTTTACTTTTTCCATATAAATTGGGACAAACTCCTCCTATTGAGATTATAATATTTCATTTGGCACAAAAATAAACTCGTAGCGATTATGTTTTAGTGAACGACACAAATTAGGGGAGAGAGAGTGAATTAGTGTTACCATCTCAAGCAATCCAACAGAAAAAAAGTAGGGGTGAATGATTGATGTGAGGGTTGAGTGTGTGTGAATAATGATAAGATGTAAAACTTAGGATTAAGACTAAGTTGGTAAATTTATAAATATATAAAATTATTTAGGTGATATTGTATATATACTTATATTATAGTATAAATTAAAAAAGTTAAATAGGTTAGGCTTGTAGGCGTGGTCTTATGAAAATATGCTTGACCTATTCATCTACATAGGCCTAACAATAGACTTGAGTCTGGGCTTGACCTATTTACTAAATAGGCTAGATTATTTTATGTTGGTTAGGCCATAGGCACCTGTTTGGGTGTGACCTATTTCCGCCCGATTCACCCGTTCATTAACATGACCGACCAATTTAAAATAAATTATAACACCATCGTAATTATGTGAATTCTGAAGGAAACATTTAGAAGTTGTTTTTGTTAAATTGATTTAGACTTTCAGGTCCGCTCACACATGACAAGGAATCCTCCTTGGCCGACAATTCAAATATGTTATCTTTTTTTTTTTTTTTTTTTTGGGGTCAAAAAATATGTTATCTTTGAATACAAACAAGTGAATGAATTGCTTTTGTCATTATCGAAGTTCTTTGGAAGCACTCCAAGCCACCATACTTGACCCATAGATCAAATAATGTAATGGAGTCTATAATTATGGCCATCCTTTGAATTTCTCTTCTTGAGAGTGGAATTATTGTCATCATCCACTGAATTGCGCTTATTGGGAAATTAAAATAGATATGATTGATATTTTTAACTTCAGTATCTATTATTTATTATATTAGATTATTCAGTCTAAACAGGGAGCCAGTCTCGGAGCAGCCTGTTCATGCCGACATCCTATTGGCTTATTTGATTTCTTTAAAAAGATTTTTTATATACAACTTGAAAGGATATGAACTGTTACTTTCACAGCTCCCACTTATCAATTGATGAATCATGCACGTGAGTACTGACATTTTGTCCCCTCCACTTGTTAGGCTTGCCGAACTCACTCCTAACTCAGTACAATATAATATATTTTCTCGTAGTGCTTGCTTGCTTATGGCTGGGCTTGATTTATATTTGGAGAAATATAAAATGATATGTGTGTGTGTGTGGGGATGCTCAATAGTTGCAGCTTTTATTAGTTTGATATATGCTAAACATGAGAAAACCTTCTTCTTCCTTTCTTTCCGTCTTCTTACTTCATTGCCTCATTACCTCTGTAGTTTGGAGTGAGAATGATATCACCACGGACAAATCTGCGCTTCTTACTTTTAAATCCTTCGTCTCTTTGGATCCATACAATTTCTTAGCAAATTGGTCGGTCTCTTCTTCTCCATGCAATTGGGTTGGTGTCACCTGCAATGCTCGTCATGTTCGGGTCCGTTCCTTACATCTTAGTGGTATGAATCTCATTGGCATTATATCTCCGCAACTAGGAAATCTGTCATTTCTTGTTGAACTTGATCTTAGTAGCAACAATTTTCTTGGTCAAATACCGAAAGAGTTGGTTCGACTACCTAGATTAAAGCTGTTTAACTTGAGCTACAATGACTTTCGTGGACAAGTTCCAACGTGGATAGGAGCTTTATCTACACTTCAACATCTGGATCTTTGCAATAACAGTTTTAATGGATTTATTCCACCATCTTTCTCCAATTTATCGAGGTTGGAGACTTTGGATTGGAATTATAATTTCATTGAAGGGACCATTCCACATGAGATAGGAAATCTAAAGCACCTGAAGATCCTACGACTTTCATATAACAAGCTTTCTGGAGCAATTCCCCAAACGATTTCCAACTTATCTTTACTTGAAAGATTAAGTTTGTCTTATAACACTTTATCAGGTATTTGCTCTATTTTTTTTTTTTTTAGATTTCACTGGGACAAACCAACAATTATATATATGCATGTTATAAAGTCAATACTGACTCTCTTTTTCCTCTATTATTTGAAGGTGGCATTCCAACGGAAATTGGCAACCTTCCACAGCTACGGTTAATGTATCTTTCAAATAATCAACTTTCTAGCTCTATACCGACTTCTATATTTAATAGTTCAATGTTACAGTACATTGAACTTAACAACAATAACTTCTCTGGTAGCCTCCCAGTAAATGTATGTTTTGGGCTCCCAAAACTCACAAGACTTTATGTAAGTAAAAATAATTTGTCTGGTCAAATACCCTCAATTTGGCATCAATGCAATGAATTATCAGAGTTAGATCTAAGCAATAACAGATTCAATGAAGGAATTATTCCAAGTGATATTGGAAATTTGACCAACCTCCAATTCTTATATCTCAACAACAACAGCTTGCAAGGTCAGGGGTTTAATTTTATCCATGTTTAATTATTCATATCTGAAGTTTTTGACCAGATGTGTTTATAGTAAGTCATTAATTTGCATTACAAATTTAGTGGAAAATTGTATGAAATGAATAATATCTAGTTGGATTTCATTTAGAGACATGGAACATGTGGCTTCAGAAACAAGGTGAGTAATATCTAATTATTTATCTGCTCATTTTAAATTTGAAACAGGTGCAATTCCATTGTCTCTTTTCGATATTTCTTCATTGAGAGAAATAAATCTACGTCAAAACAATCTACAAGGAAATATCCCAATATCAATTGGCAATTGGGCGTTACTGGAAAGTTTAGATCTAAGTTACAATTCCTTTACAGGTATGCTCAATTATCCATATGATACTGAACCTTGACTTAACAAGAATGGTTTGGTTTATTGTCATCGTAATAATGATTATAATTTTGTTCACTTTTAATTTTCCACGTACAGGTGAAATTCCATCATCTCTCTTCAACATTTCTTCTTTAGTAGTAGTGTCTTTAACAAGCAACAAATTAAAAGGTAGAATACCATCATCAATCGGCAATTGCACTTTCCTGGAATATTTATATCTAGAAGAAAACTCATTAACAGGTATATGCTCAATCTACTCAGTCGTTAATTTTAGAGAAAATCTCAAGAAAATACCACTTGAACTTCAAAATCTCAAATAGGTGATTTCCCAACAAAACGAGTTGTCAATTGCTTTACTATTCTTGTTAATCCCATTACTATTGTTGTCGACAGGATTTTGAAGTTCAAGTAGTATTTTTCTATCATTTTCCCTTAATTTTACTCTAACAAAATTTGATTTATCATATATAATATTTGTGGGTACGGGCCAAAGCAAAGCTTGTTCTTTAGTATCTTCTATATTCTAATTGAAAATGCCTGAATTCCTTAAATCAAAACAAAAACTCCTTTACGCTTCCTTCTTGTAGCAGATTCAGTTATGGTCAACAATAATTTAGAACGTTTAATATAACTTATACTAAATTATAGGCCCAATAACTAGCGAGGCATATCGATTATTAATAGTATAATATCAATGATCTCTTTGCTCACACTAAATTTTAAACAGGGGAAATTCCATCATCTCTCTTCAGCATTTCTTCTTTAGGAGAAATATTTTTAACAAGAAACAGATTTAACGGTAGTCTACCTACGTCAATTGGCAATCAAACCATGCTGGAATATTTATATCTAGGTGACAACTCCTTTACAGGTATAGTCAATCTACTCATCCATCAATTTTATGCTTTAACAAAATTCCATTTATTATTTGCTAAACTTTTCCTAGATCAAATTCATAATTGTGTATTTTTCCAGGTGAAATTCCAGAAGAGATGTGCCATCAACTCCCTCTACTTGAAGTTTTTCAGGTTGTTAATAATCAATTAGAGGGAAACATTCCAAAATCAATAAGTAACTGTACATCTTTGCTAGCCTTATATTTGGGTATGAATTCATTTTCAGGTATGCTCAAACTTATACACACCCTTCTCCCTCCCTCCCTCCTCCCTCCCTCTCTATATAATATGAGTTGTGTGCCTATAACTTTATCACATGTTTAGTATTTCATTCAAACATACTAATATATATGAAAAGAAATTATTGTAAGCTTTATGCTTTAATGATATTTTCACAGACACACCCACACGCACCTAATATATTTCCTTGCTATCCTACTTTTAATAAATTAAAAAACCAGGACATGCTTTTCTAGTAGTGTACTATATATATTATAACATTAAAATTTCAGACATGAATGGTACATCATCTATTTTTAGTTTTATACAATGTTCTCTAAATATCACATGCTATGGAATCCTTGCCACAAAAAGTTGTTATACTTTTATATGTGAAAAATAAGGAGTGATAAAGAGATTTAAGCTGACGACCCACAAGTAATTACGTGGTGGTAGCCAATTTCACACATGTTTGAATTTGTTTTCCCCACTTTCCCATATTTAAGTATGGGGACTTATTAGTTTAGCGAACATTTGAAAAGCCTCGAAATTAATAATACATTTGGAGTTTTCGTGTAATTATATAAAGAGAAGTGAATTCAAATTGAAACACATGTAAATTACACACACACAAAACATATTACTCCTGTTTTGTCAGTTTTCACTATATTTGATCATCCATCAGTATTTCTTGAGTTAATTATATCCAACAACTTTTTGTGTCCAGGTTTTATACCCAAAGAGATAGGCAATCTTCATAAGCTTGAAGAGTTGGATTTCTCAGAGAATAATTTTAATGGACCCTTTCCTTCACATATCTTTAACATTTCGGCATTGACCTGGGTTTCCCTCGCTCAAAATTCATTCTCTAGCTTTCTCCCATCAAATTTGGGAATTGGCCTTCCCAACCTGAAGGTATTGAAGTTAGGACAGAATCAACTAATTGGACAAATTCCAAACAGCATTTCAAATGCTTCTGAGCTCTCTGTGTTAGATTTATCAGGGAATAAATTTAGTGGTACTATACCCAATGTACTTGGGAATCTAACAAACTTGATGGCATTATATTTTGATGGGAATACTTTAAATGGGTTGATTCCAAATACAGTCAACAGACTGCAAAGCCTTCAACATTTAAGTCTTAGCAACAACAGACTGCAAGGGCCCATCATAAATGAATTGTGCCAAATAATAAGTTTGAGTGAGTTGTATCTAGCCAACAACATGTTTTCAGGAATGATTCCAAGTTGCTTCACAAATACTTCTTTGCGGAAGTTGGATTTAAGCTCTAACAAATTGATTTCTCAGATACCCTCTTCTCTTTGGAGTCTCCAAGATATATTAGTCTTAGATTTATCCTCCAATGCATTGAGTGGAAGAATTCCTCCTGAGGTATCAAACTTGAAAGCAATTATAGTCTTGAACTTGTCAAGAAATCAAATTGTAGGAAATATCCCTACAAACTTGGGTGGCTTGCAAACTTTGTTAAACCTATCTTTGGCTCATAACAAATTACAAGGGCCTATACCTGAATCACTTGGTGGCATGGTAAGCTTGGAGTCCTTGGATCTCTCTAAAAATTACTTGTCTGGCGTGATTCCGAAATCATTGGAGTCACTTGTCCATCTGAAATACATAAACCTTTCATACAATTTACTGCAAGGAGAAATTCCAAATGGTGGTTCTTTTGAAAAATTTTCAGCTGATTCTTTTATGATGAATGCAGGTCTTTGTGGGAAGCCTCAACTACTTGTTCAACCATGTAGGAAAGGAAACAAGCATAACTCAAGAAAAGTTATGTTGTTGATAGAATGCTCATTGCCTATCTTGGCTGTACTTTTGGTTACTGTTCTATGCATAGTCTTTCTAAAGCATAAGAAAGGTCATGTTAATGATTCAACTAATAGGGATTTACTAAATTTTGAGACAACCACAAGGATATCTTATTATGAACTTATACGTGGAACAAATGAATTTGATGAAAGTAATCTTCTTGGAAGGGGAAGTTTTGGATCAGTCTACAAAGCAATTCTTCAAAATGGAAAAATTGTTGCTGTTAAAGTATTTAATTCAAGCATGGAAAGAGCCTTGAATAGTTTTGAAACTGAATGTGCTGCTTTGTACAGTTTACGTCATCGCAATCTCACCAAGATGATTAGTGATTGCTCACATGGTGAATTTAAATCCATAATAATGGAATTCATGTTAAATGGGAGTCTTGACAAATGGTTGCACTCTACTAACTATTTTTTGGATATCTTCCAAAGGTTGAATATAATGATTGATGTGGCTGCTGCTTTGGAGTATCTTCATCATGGTTCTCCTACACCAATTGTTCATTGTGACATAAAACCGAGTAACATATTGTTGGATGAAGATATGGTGGCTCACCTCAGTGATTTTGGTATCGCCAAATTGTTGGGTGAAAGTCAGATGGAAATTTATACCAAGACTTTGGCTACAATAGGCTATATGGCACCAGGTATCATTATTTTATAACATAATATTAATTACTTAACTTCTATTTGTTACTCCATGTTTTATGAAACCTTATTTCTATATATCAGCAACAAATATCTGCCGTTTTTCACGAGTGATTATCTGCACTTCTGAAATATTTAAAAAAAAAAAAACATAAACTTATATCCTTTGTTTTTTGTCATGATGTCTTTTTATTAATGGTTGAACTTGACATACAGAGTATGGATCAGAAGGAATTGTTTCATTTAAAGGAGACGTATATAGTTATGGCATTTGTTTGATGGAAATTCTTACAAGAAAGAAACCAACAGATGATATGTTTGTTCAAGGTCTGAGTTTGAAAGATTGGGTTAGGAAATCAACACCTCATTCCATCATTAATATTCTAGATGCCAATTTGTTGCCAAGAGATGATCAAAATATTGACATCATATTGTCACATATATCACCACTTCTGGAGTTGGCCTTGCATTGCTGCATTGATTTACCTGGAGCGCGAATTAATATGAAGGATGTGGTGGTAAAACTTAACAAAATCAAGACCTCTTTTATCAAAAATGTTAGTGACACCACTAACTACTTGAATAATTGTTAAATCAAATTGTAATCGTTGTTTCTTTTACTCTTTTTCTCCTTTTATTTTTCTGTGGAACTTGTAACTTTGAAATATAGAATGATTGATGTTTTTTGAATATTGGCATATCGCAAAATTAGTTACTTTTGCATTTGAATAATGAGAACTGTTTGGGGAAACTTGAGGAAAAGCACCCTGTTAAATTGGAGTACTGGTACTATATGAGTACAAAACTTGCAGAATACAGATAATCTATATGTATAGAAATTTATTATGTCCTTCTTACCAATAAAATTTTCAATGATGAAACCCAATTTTTACATTTAAAAATGTTGGTATTGAAATTTTAAATGTTTTTTATTTGGTGGGCAAAATTTTAATTTCTGATAAAACAATTTCAAATGTCAACATATTGAGTTTAATTTTTTATATAAGAATAATTGTTAAAGAATGATCATTTAAGACTAATAATATTAGCGTTAAAATTAAAAAGGTATATTTTATAATTAAGAGATCAAAATAAAATATTGTATAAAGTTACTCGAGTATCAAATATGCATTTTTTTTTTTTTTTTTTTTTTTTTTTTAAAAAAAAGGTATATATTAAGAGAAATAACCATCACTTTCTCTGTTGGGGTGAAATTAAATGTTGCATAAGGCCCAAGTTTGGAAGGGAAAAAGACCAAAAAATGTCAACAAAATCGGTAAAAGATAAATAAATATGTTGAATTTTAATAACTTCAAAGTGGCTGATTTAAAATTTTAAAATGTTAAATCATATTTTGGAGATTTGAGGAGAGAGAAGCTCTGCCTTCTCTCTAGATTCTCAAGTCTGTTCTGTTGCTATTCTTGCTGTACTATTCGATGTTTGCTTCTTTCTGTTTGGATTGCTGTTTTTAAATAATGGACGAGAACGAGAAGGCTCTGAACGCGACGGCTCTGAACGAGAAGGCGTCCTCCCCCCACTCTCGAGGACAACCTTCTGGTCTACCAAGAAAGTCCGTATACGCCCGATGGGGCGGAAGTGGGGGGCACCATGGAGGCATCGATGTTTGTATGGTGGAGAAGATGGTTGAAGGGGATACCTCTTACCTGGGAGTAAGCCGCTGAATATTGATCAAGCCATGGACAATAATCGGTCATTGAAGGATGTAGTGTTATCGGAGGAGGACTACAAGGTTGGCCAGATGGTGACATTCCCTCCATTGATTTCTCGAGCAGATTAGAGGCAAAGTGAGGGAATGGAACGAACGGTGATCATTAAGTTGCTTGGTAAATCGATCAATTATAGAGTTTTGCTTGCGCGAACACGCCCGGCCCACGGGGATCCTATCGCTAGTCGACATGGAGGAGGCTTTTATTTCGCTACGTTTGATCGAGAGAGGATTATCTCAAGTCCTCATCGGTGGACCCCGGATGATATTCGGTGCATATCTTACTATACAACCATGGTCCTTGAATTTTGATTCCAGCTTCATCTACTATCTCGAAGGTTGTCGTCTGGCTTCGCCTGTGCCTTTCTTTCGTGTACTACCATAAGAGTACGTTGAGGTTGATCGGTGCCCTATTGGGAGACGTCATTAAAATTGATTATTTGACGGAATCTAGAGGGCGTGGCAAGGCATATGCGAGACCGGGCATTCTCATTGACTCAGCAGCCTCTAGTACCTTGGATTAAAGTGGATGGAAAGTCTTAT
Source organism: Acacia melanoxylon (assembly GCA_019022615.1). Taxonomy (NCBI): domain Eukaryota; kingdom Viridiplantae; phylum Streptophyta; class Magnoliopsida; order Fabales; family Fabaceae; genus Acacia; species Acacia melanoxylon. The sequence continues at coordinate 9,987,812 of JAFJYJ010000003.1, read as the reverse complement.
AGGGTGGAGTATGAGGGGCTGCCCCATATCCGTTTTACTTGTGGTAAGTTCGGCCATACCAAGGATAGGTGTGGGAAGGCGACAAGAGCCCAAGCCACGCCATGCATCGAACCCAAGACCTATGGATGTCGTCGTCCCATCTCGGTGCGAATTGCTCAGCCTACCACCGCCGCTACATCGTCGGAGTCAAGGCCGCGCCGTACGGCGAGCGGATGCAGTCGTATCCCAAGAAAGGTAAGAAACAGATTTGGGGGTGAAGCGAAGATTGGGGGATCAGCACTAATGGTGGGTCTCGATATAATGTCCTTTTTGACTTTGATTGCGAAGATTTGGTTGTGAATAATTCAATGCCGCATGGCGCAAAATCAGAGCTAATGAACCACGTTGTGGAGGGGAAGGTAACGATATCTCTAAAGGACATAGAGTTGACTCCAAAAATAATCGACCCACATGGTGGCCTCGTCGGCGCGTAATGCTCAACTGGGCCAAGCAAGGGCCCAAGCCGAATCAAGAATATAGGAAGAATTCAGTAAAAGAAGCCACAAATCCTCAACGGACTGGACCCAAGTGCTTTGGAGGCTAGCTCGTCCCTCGATAATAGGAAGCATACCGTGATCACACTTCAAGCAACCGACAAGCTTGCGAAGGAGCTAATTCGATGGTTTTGGATGGACAAACAAAGGGATGCAACATGCCACATCTATGGGAGGAAAGAGACAAAAGAGGCCCCACCCTCACATCACTAACCAAACCCAACCTACTCGTGACACCACTCAACGTGATTCCCGCACGGACAAGCATGATGTTACAAAGAAGGTGATCGTCCCATGGGTTTGCGAGCCCGCCCTTGTACCCATTGTGGTAAAATCGACTTTGGATAGCTCTAAGCATACGGTGGTTAAGTTACGGCGCGTGGATTCCTTGATGGACGGGGTGGACCTAACGAGCTGAATAGTCCCAATCAAGTACTATCCGTACCGCCGGGGTTCAAGGTCGACGAAGGAAAGGAGAATCAAGTACCTTCCGGGTGGCGTCGAAAAAGCCTCCACATGGCATCGACTCCAAAATTCCGCCGCGAAGAGTATGAAAGTCCGCAGAAACCCTTAGGCACGCATATATCTAAGGATGCAATAGTGATGCTCGGGGAGGAACTCGAGGCATCCAGAGAGTTGGAGGTGGATCCAGCTTCAAGAATCTATGAATCACCGAACGAGATCTATGAATGTTACAAGACCCACCGACGGGATCTATGAATCTTTTCAAGAGAATGCTGTAGGTACCGCACGAGCTCGTCTCGTTTGTAATATTCCCTGATCTTACTTGATCAGTCCCTTATTAACAAAAAAAAAAAATTTTAAAATGTTACAAATTTTGAGAAATTACCTAACCACCCTAGTTTTTTTAATAAAAAACCCCTCAACCCCATTGTCGGACGAATGTTGGAGCTCTAGCGTGGCGACTAGTGACCAGATCTCGAATGGCCTATTTTTTTATTTTATTTTTTTGAATTTTTAAATCAAAAGTTGTCAAAATGGATACTTGAGTTGTTTATACGATACTAAAGTTGTAAATGACAGCTTAATATATATATTTTTATTTCTTCGGCAAAAGTTGTTAATATTGATACTTGAAATGTTAATAGCAATATTAAAGTTGTAAACATAGTATTTGTTAAATATTTTCTAATAACTTTCATCGGAGCTCCGACAGCTAATATATATATATATATATATATATATATATATATATATATATATTAAAATTTGTCAAAAAAAGTTGTCAATATGGATATCTGAATTATTAATAGTGATACTACAATTGTAAATTCAACAAATACCCCGTTTACAATTTTAGTATTGCTATTAATAACTCAAGTATCCATATTGACAACTTTTACTTGAGATATTTCAAAAAATATATATTAGGCCGTCGTTTACAACTTTAGTATTGTTATTTGAAAGAGCCGGCTATCACCTAAGAGGGGGGGTGAGTTGGGTGTCTGATAAAAACTTTGGAACTTTAAAAATCTTTTCGCTTCTTCTAAATCAACAGTTAGATATTCAAATAAACATATACTGGAAATATAAGAGATAAGGGAAGAGAATATGTAAACTGTAATTTATACTGGTTCGACCCAATCCTTGACCTACGTCCAGTCCCCAAGCTCCAGTTGAGATTTTCAATCCACTATCTCCTTGTTTAACCGAGCACAAGAGAAAACCTTTACAACCTCACAAGTTTAGTCGGGCACTTGTGCAGCCTTTACAATCTCTTACCGAGATACTCCCCCTTACACACTGTAAGGATACAATTGTACACTCTGTAAACGAAGGATGATCCTCTCACTCTTGGACTCACTCCCCCTTACAAGTTGTAATTAATACACCCACACTTAAGGTTCCACAACCTTAAGATTTGATCACTTAAACAGATAATAAAATAAGTGTTTGGACTCTCTCACAGAGTAGATGAATAATAATCACTGAAGTACAATACAAATCGTTTCACTCTCTATGATAAGCTATATAAGCATTGAGAACAGAGTGTATGAGTTAAGCGTATATTCATAATGACGGCATTTTGGCAGTGCACGCTCGCGTCTCTACTTGAAGTTTGAATGCTTGCTCTTTTATAGCTAACCAATAGCATTAGACCGTTAGAGCAATTCTTTAGTTGAGCTTCTTAGAATATGATCGTTGGAACTAGCCGTTGAAGCTTCTGTGGTGCATTTAATGTATCTGACACATCTTCTGCTTTTTCTTAATCTTCAGTAAAGCATCGTTTGATCATCTAAAACTCATTAGCAAAACGATTAAAAGTAATTAGGAATAGTAATGAGTAATGATATGTAGGAATGAAATCACACATGATGATTTATGATTTTCGAAGTCGGAGATTTCAAAGCAGGTGTGACCTTGCTCAAGCATGATCAAGCTGTGTGCTTGGGCATAAGACGTGAAAGAGTATTTTAGAGAGGACGTGTTACCCAGTGCTCGAGCAAGGAACCAAGTCTGCTCGGGCAAGCTTCTTTTGAAAATTAATTACTATCGTTGATGCTCGGGCAACATTCAGAGGCATGCTCGGGCAAGCACTACTGGAAACTAATGAAAATTCTTTTGTATCACTTGTGCTCGAGCAACCCAGAGAGCATGATTGGGCAGAAGACAAACAGAGGTGGAGACTTGTAGATTTGGTGATGCTGCTCGAGCATGAAACCAAGCTTGCTCGAGCAAGCTTCTTCTAAAAACAATAATTACCGTCGTTGCTCGGGCAAGCAACTTTGAAGATTGACAACTTTTGTCAATGCTCGGGCAAGGCACAGATGTATGCTCGGGCAAGAGTCTTTGAAGACCTTTTAAAAAGGATAGATAACGATGTTGCTCGAGCAACCTACCAAAGCTTGCTCGGGCAAGGGCCACACAGAGCCGAGAATACAAGTTGACTGACTCTGCTTGAGAACCCTTTTTATGCCTGCTCGAGCATGGTGCTCAAGCATGCTTTCTCACCTTGCTCAGGCATGACCATTACCTTGCACATTCTCGCTTCTGCTCGAGCACGCCAAATCACTCTGCTCGAGCATTCTTGGTCTTGGGCATTAAGTTCTTTGAGGCTTCTGATCATGTGTGAATAAGCATAATCTTCTTCGGTACAAAGCTCAACTTCCAGAATGTAGAGACTTTCAAGAACCAAGAATATTGGCAGCACAATAGTCAATTTCCAGTGAGCGTAGCTTCTTCGATGTGGCTTCAATTATGGAAAACTACCCATGCTCATAAGTCTCTTCAAGTCTTCTTTCCAATGCAAGAAGAATCAGCTTCAAACTCATTGTAGATCATCCATTATCCTTAGATCAATGAATGATGTTCTTGACCAGCGTTTTTTGAAACATTCTGAACAGACCGTCGAATTTCGAAGGTCATATCTCCCTCGTATGAACTCTTTTTAGTTGTTTCAAGTCTTGATAGAAACAATTTTGAGTCTACTTTCATATGCCACCAATTTCAGCTCAATCGGATTTGTCGTTTGTGAGATATGCTCAAAATACCGAAGCTTGGTCTAGACTGTGACGGTGATTTTTGTGCCAACTTGAAAAAATCATATCTCTCTCATATAAACTCCTTTAGGCTTGAATTTTATATCAAAATGATGCATTGGGAGTCTAGTTTCATATGCCACTAGTTTGGTCTCAACCCAATTCCTGGTTTGGGAGATATCATCGAATTACCAGAGGTCGTCCTGTGCTTAACGTGAAACAGAGTTGAACAGAGTGCTGAAAAACGTTGTTGCTCGAGCAAGCACAGGTCTTTTGCTCAAGCAAGAGCGGAATTTGAGTGGAAATGCATCTTGGTCAAGCATAACTTGGATTGTTGCTCGAGCATGACTTCAGGAACTCAATTATAGCTTATTTTAACTCCGAATCGAGCCATTTCAACTTCCATTTGATCATGAAGGCTTCTAGAATCAATTTTAGAACTTGAATGATGATATCTTCATTCCATTTAGCTAGTTATTCATTCTTCCATCTCCCAACTTGATCATTCTTCATAATTCTTCCCAGTTCGAACTTATACAAACAGTCAGATAAACAATGTGCATAGATACGTTCGCCCATCTCAGCATAATCTTTCTTCTTTGGACTCATCATTCTCTGAAATTCCACCTTCTTCAATATCTTTTCTTCTTCTTGATTATTCCCAAAATATTTTCATAACTTCTTATTTTCTTGACATTCTGTGCAAGTTCTTCTTTCCGTGACCTCTTATCTTCTTCTTGATTAATCTCTATAATTCAACTCAGACTAATCTACATTAAATATAGTAGTTAGTCAATGTATGAGATAAATATATTATACAAAATCTTTGCTCTTAATAATGACATCTATATAAGACATCATCAAAATTAATCACAACCAACATTATTAACACCTGAAGTATCTATATTGACTTGAGAAATTCAAAAAAAAAAAAAATTAGGTAGCTGGAGCTTCGGTCGCGGCGTTGGAGCTCTAGTGGCAGGTTGCTGGTGATGGCCGCCACCTCTAGTCATTGGCGTCGGAGCTCAATAGCGGCAAAGTGGTTGAGGAATTTTTTTTGGGATAAAACTAAGGGTAGTTAGGTAACTTTTCAAATTTTGCAACATTTCAAAATTCCAAATCAATTCCTTTGAAATTATTGAAATTCAACATACTTTTTTAGTGAAAAAAATCAATATACTTATTTTCTTTTTACCAATTTTGATGACATTTTTCTGTCTTTTTCCCTATGTTCCAAGCATACAAAATTCCAAATTGAGAATATCAATCATTTTTGGCCTGTTTTGATGTCTTGTACATTTTTATTTTTTATTCCTTAATGTAAGATCTATTTATTTTATTTGGGGTGATTAAAGAAATTACTTAATTATAAGATATATGACATAATCTCTAAAATAATTCTGCATAACATTATATCCTACATCAATTTATCAGTTAAAAAAATTAGTTTGAGAAAATAACACACACACAAACAGATAGATAGATAGATAGATATATATATATATATATATATATATATATATATTCCTACATTTAGGACCAAAATTCTCACCTTAAAACTAATTCTTACATTGACATAAGTATTTAGAATTTGTTTGGTTCTGAAAAAAAAAAATAAAAAACTTGTCCGAAAATGTGCTTCATAACCTCTCCCAACTTTTGACATTTTATATCCTACCCTCCATGCCTCTATGACTTTCTAATGCAGGGACGGAGCATCTTGGATACAAGGGAAAAAAATTATCCTAAAAATATAATGAAAATTATTATTTTTTAATATATTTGACCCAAAAAATTATACATTTGGCACCCCCAATTTTTTTTCCTTTTAATTAGTTAATGAGTATATATTTGTCCCCCCAAATATTTTTCTCAAGCTCCGTCCCTGTTCTAATGAATGTTTTTTAGCAATATTTTTACCATAAATAAAAGGTTACATATTAATTGTGCACTCATAAGTCAAAGTGAATTAATTTGGTATTTATTTCATGTAACTTTCTTGAGATTGAAGGCCTATAAACAAAAGGCTACGCTACGATACATCAAAGTGAATGAGAATGGCTTCTTCTTTCTTTCCAATTCTTTCTTGTCTTTTCCTATCTCCTTCATCTTAATTTGTTGTATTCTCCATATTTTCATAACATTTTTAATATTATGACATCATTTGTTTCACAAAACTAGAGAAGAGTAAGAGACTGAAAATAGCATGTCGGCTTATGTCTTGGTAACCTCTTTAAAATTAAATCAATGATTGCAATTTATGGTGCAATTTCATATAATCTTTTGAGGAAAATTACCTGGCAACTGAATGTGATAATTGGCATAAAACAAGTTAAAAAGGATTTTAAGCTTTTTATCTTTAAAGTAAGTTGTAATTAAACTAAACTTCTTTAAAAACTAATTTTATTTATTTATTTTTGGAATATAATAAAGTGGAGTGAAATGGGAATTGGTTTTGAAAAGTATGATAAAACCTCATAGAACAAGGAATTTTATACATCCTTGTTTTAAAAGATAATGGGAGTGTGCTAGTTTGATAAAAGTGTCCAAAAGACTTTTTGAAATAGTATGAGTTAGGTGAATTCAATCTCTTACATTCGGCAAGACTTAATTCCTATAACTAAAACCCAATAAAAACTCTACAAATTGAAATTAATTAAATGCATTAACACAAGTAATCAAGAACCCTTATTGATCTCCAAATCGCACTCAAGTTTCAGGTCTCTCGCTGATCTTGCTTGCAGCGCCGCTTCTGTAGCCTCTGATTTGGGACATTTTAGGTAACGAAATAAGACGATAAAGGTGATCAAAGCGAAGGTCACCCACGGGTGAGTACAGAGGTGGATGGAGATGGAGGGAGCAAACCGGAGTTGATGGTGAGGCTGTGATAGGGTTGACGTTCAGAGTCTGTCCGGCGCCATGGTCTCTCGTCTCAAGCTTGAAGTGTGTCGAAGAAGCAGGTCCCAAGAGTCGGGGCTCCAATCTCAGCTTCCCAAAACTGACCTAAGTGTTTTGACCAAAGGGACCAACGTACAAAATTGAAAGTTTGTGGAGGCACTAAATTGAAAACTTAAAACATTCTGGGTACTTTTAAGTAATTGCTATGGGGCTTTCCCTTTCTTCATCAATTCGCAGTTTCCAAATATTCTGAGTATTTAATGTAATTTTCCCCAAATTGATCTGTAAAGTAAAAAAAACCTAAATGTAATACCATATATTCCAAAAATCAATCAATTAAGGTAAATCACAAAATATTTGACATTTTTGCCCTTTTTCAACTTTAGTTTCATACAAACATTTTTAACTACAATGAATCACAACTTTAGTTTCATACAAACATTCAAAATAATGATTCACACAATTTTTTAGTTTTAAATTTTCAAAACTTTTTTTAAAAAAATTATGCTAAAGTATAATTTTGGTCCTTTATATGTTTGCATCAAGTGTAATTTTAGTCCTTTAAGTTTGTAAAGTATACTTTTAGTCCTTCAGTCCTAACGCCGTTAGTCTTGTTTAACAGAAAATGCTGATTTATAAAATACATATTATTTTAATCCTACCTGACTACCACTGTAATACCCTAATTTTCATAATTCATGTAAACATTATATTTTGGTAAATAAATTAGCAAAATACAAAGGTGAATATGTGTCTCAAAGAAATATAATTTATTGATTATATTTTTGTTCAAATTTCACTCTGGAATTAATTAACCAATGGTTGATTAATGAGACCACATATTAGGAGTTATAAAATGTGACATAAAATCACATGAAATAATAACTATTTTAAATGATCATAAGATGAGAAAAGGGAATAGGTAAACACTTAGTTTAGTTGTTATCTATTAATAATTATTCTTAACAAAATAAGATTGCACAAATGGAGATTAGTGGCAAACACTTGTAACTACCTATTAGGGGTATATTTTGTTAGTTATGCTTAGTTTTGATGATGACAAATATGCTTATCAATATTAAGAGCAAAAAGTTTCCATAGTACATTCATCTCCTACATTGACTAACTGTTGTATTTAATGTAGATTAGTCCGAGTTGAATTATAGATCAAGAAGGAGATAAGAGATTACAGAAAGAAGAGAGAAATGAAGTTGAATTATGGAGAATGATGAGTTTGAGTTAAATGGCGAAGAATGATCAAGATGGGAGATGGAAGAAGGAAGAACTTGATGAATGGAATGAGAATATCATTATACAAGTTCCAAGATTGATTCTAGAAGTCTCTATGACCAAATGGAAGTTGGAATGACTCGATTCGGAGTTAAAACAAGCAAAAATATGATTTAGGACGAGTTAACTCGAGTTGGGAACTAAATAACTCGAGTTAATGACTTTGCTACAATGTTTTCCTCTTCTGGAATGAGTTAACTCGAGTCATGTATGAGTAACTCGAGTTGTGTAACTCGAGTTATGACTAATAACTCGAGTTAATGTGTATTTCAGCAACTCTGTTCACCTCTGTTTCATGTTTCAGCTGAGCGAGGTCTGGTATTTCGATGATATCTCCCAAACCAGAGATCGATTGAGGTGAAACCAGTGGAATATGAAACTAGACTCCCAATGCGTCATTTTAAGATAAACTTCAAGTCCAAAGGAGGTCATATGAAGGAGCTATGAATTCTGGAAGATGACAGTGAAATTCACGCGCACACAGCAGACCAAGCTTTGGTGTTTTGAGTGTATCTCACAAACTAAAAATCGGATTGAGCTGAAATTGGTGGCATATGAAAGTAGACTCAAAGGGCTTTCCATCAAGATTTGAAAATCTCAAGCGGAGCTTGGGGACTGGACGTAGGTCAAGGATTGGGCCGAACCAGGATAAATCATAGTTTGCATATTCTCTTCCTTAAACTCTTATACTTCCAACATATATGTTTGAATGACTGACTATTGCTTTATAAAGTATTTCTGTCATACGAATTGATTTCAGTAAGTTGCGAAAAGATTTTCAAAGTTCCCAAAAGTTTTATCGGACACCCAATTCACCCCCCTCTTGGGTGATAGCCAGGTCTAACATTTGGTATCAGAGCGGGGCTTTTGTGTAAAGGACTTAACCGTCTCAAGAGTTTAAATGGCTGTCTTTGGGTGTTGTTCGTTTTCGGAAGGTTTCGACTATACTGTTCCACCGTTTTTCAAAGATATTGATTTTTGGTTTTGGAAAGCTAGAATAACTAGTTTTATTAAAGCATTGGATTTTGATATGTGGAATGTTTTTATAAATGTCTTTGATTATTGCAAATTTAATTGCCCAATAGTTGTTGGTAATTTCCTCTAATTGAAATAAGTATTTCTATCTAGCTCATTTAATTGCCTCACATGTTTAAATTAAGACTATGCTTAATTATGATAACTTTATGATGTTTTATGAGCCCTAAAAGGAAATTAGAATATTTGGTCTTTAGCTTATTTACACTACTACAAAAAACGGTTTTTTGCGTCCCAAAAAGACGTCCTTTTTTAAAAAAAAAAGAAGTAAAAAATAAAGGCGGTGGCATTTTTGTAATTATATGTGATAAAAGTTGCCTTTTGGCGTCTAAGTTAAGTACTTAGAAGCCAAAAGTCATGCTTTTGGCGTCTAAGTTCTAAACTTAGACGCCAAAAGGCTCAAGGAGAGACACTTTTGGAGTCTAAGTATTAAACTTAGACTCCAAAAGTCATGTCGCATGCCAGTAAAAGAAGGTCACATCGTACGGCGAGAGGGTTATGTGTGGGGCCCGCGAGAGACACTTTTGGAGTCTAAGTTTTGAACTTAGAATCCAAAGTCATGCTTTTTGGAGTCTAAGTTTAAAACTTAGACTCCAAAAGTGATTCAAAAAAAGAAAAAATGCGGTAAACGAAAATCCTAGCGGGAAAAGTATCATCGTTGGCGTCTAATTTTAAAAATTAGACGCCAAAAGTGATTCAAAAAAGAGAAAAAAATGCGGTAAATGAAAATCCTGGCACAAAAAAGTATCAGTTTTGGCGTCTAAGTTTAAAACTTAGACGCCAAAAAGCAGCCCCTTCATTATTTTCACGCGTTTTATTCACCCACTCTCAGAACCTTACCCATTCTCTAAACCTCATGCAATCTCTCACACCTCTCACCAACCGCTTTGCGTGCTGCCACCCGCTCGTCGCTCGTTTGTCCGCGTAACCCGCCGGCGTAGCGTTTGCTTGTCTCGCCTTCGACTTCGCGCTCGCTCGAGGTCACTCTTTCTCTCATGGCACTTTTGTTTCTTCTTCATCCGTCCGGCTTCCGCAGCCTACGATCGATCTCCTCTTCGACCATTTCGGTATTTATGCATTCATCTTCTTCTTTTACCTTTTTCCTCATTTTTTTATCAATTCCTAATGGTTTTTGTTTTGTTTTGCAAATAAGTGCAGATGGCTGCTCGTCCGGCTATGGTGTTGCCCCGATTCTCAGTTCCCTCATCTCTGTTCATCATGTTTAATTTTACTTTGATATTCAAAGATGCGTTCTGGATCTTTTCCAGATCTGAAATTTCTCAGATCTATGTTTAACGCCGTCACCGTTCTCATCTGTTTTTTTTTTTAAAAAAAAAATACTTAAGACGTCTAATAAAAAAAATTAGACGCCGTAAGTCTCCAATTTTTTGCTCCTCCCGAATAAACGCCCCCATGTTTTTAGACGTTAAAAGCCCAAATAAACGGACGTTATAGACGTTTTTTTGTAGTAGTGTTAATTTCAAGAAGAAATTACTTAAAATAATAATTAATAAGCTTCTAAAGTTTGAGACCACATATTCACCTATTTTTAATAGGTTTTATGTATCAAAATATAGTATTTAAGATAAATAATTATTCTTGGGTATTACACTTGTGTTTAGGCTAAAACATAACCCTAATATGTAGTTACAAGTGTTTGCCATTAATCTTAATTTAGGGCAAGCTAAATTTCCCACTAAATGTGAATATCATAGTTTAATAGATTTGCTAATTAATCAGAGATTCTAAAGTATTATTTGCAAACCTAATTCCATCTCTTTAGGCCCTTGATTTCTACTTAGGACAATTCATAAATTGATGCCCTCTATTTTGCCTTATAATGAATTATGAAGAATTACATAATTACTTTAATTAGTGAAAGCTTAATTGCTCACTATTTGCTTGTTAATTCATTTTAATTATTTTAAGTGTTTTCATAACACTTTCTTGCTTATTTTGGTTACATAAGAATCATAACTTAATATGGTAGCTTTAGGGTATTTTATGATTCCTAAAAGAAATTTCAAGATTTAAATCTTGATCTACTAAATCTCAAGGAGAAATTGCTCATAAATTTATAATAAACAATATCCCAAAATTTGAGACAATATACTCTCCTTTTACTATAATGTAGTATTTATCAAAATATACTATTTATGATAATTAGGGTTTTTAGGGTATTACATTTCTCCCCCCGTTAGCTTAAATTTCGCCCTCGAAATTTGATCGTATAATCTCGGAAGATTATCTAGACTTTCAGTCTATTCTATTCTATATGTATTCATCTAGTACATACTTTAATCTCATTCATATTGTACCCGTGTATAGTATCAAAACACCGGATTCATCGATTCATTTTCTCTCGTGCTCTGCTTATACAGCCTTATCGCTTGACTCATTCAAATTTCGCTTAACACATATTTGGCCTTCCGCCTTCATTTATTATTACAGCACCGGAGACTCTAGCCTTTTTACTTAGTAAATCATCTTAACTTTTACCTGGTACAATGAATGTTTTCCAGACTTCAAGATGTATTCTAGACATTGTCTAGAGTCATCATACTTATTAGTATTTCACATATTGCTAAGCATAATCGCTCTAATGGTTCAGGGACACCGCCCTGTGCTTACTAGCTGTTATTGCCTCGAGCCTATGCTCGTCTATTTCATCTGAGTCCTTTCCATACAAGTTCTCAGACTACCCTTACTTACTTTAGCACTATTGCTGACAACCTCTATCTGACTTAACTAGTTCAGTATTCTAGACCTTTCTGTAGTTCCTGTTCCTTTATCAAATTTCCAACTACACCGCTTCTTTATTTAACACAATAGTATTGACAAATATGTCATCACTATTCAAAAAAACTTTTTGTCAAATCTTAAACTCTTCATACTTTGAAAGATTTTCGTGGTCTCAGTATCTTACACAATCCGCACTGTATCGGAAAGTATTAGTGCTATCACACTTTAAAATTTAACTACTGTCAAAACAAATTCGTGAAAATATATTCACAGTAGGAATGGTTCTAGAAATTACTTACTTACTGTATTTATCATTTTATCTAGTAGTAGTGCTTTCATACTACCCGTAGTAGTAGTGCTTTCATACTTTAAAATTTTTATCGTTACAAATTTGTGACAACACATTCACTGACCGAATGATTTCAAAAATTATCCACTACCCGTAATTATCTTTTGAGGAAATAATTTATTCACAAAATTTTAACAATTTAACACATGCTATTACTTTAACTACTGAGTACTGTGAGTGTTCATATCTTTACTGGTATGATTTCTATTTTCTCAAAACAGATCCCCTCAAAACTTTTTGTTCAAAAAGAGCCTTTATCATAGGCCAATGATTTTAATTATTTTCAAAACATTTGGTACGACTCAACAAGTCGTATTACAACAGTTTCCGTCCATCCAGTTATTATACTGATTTTAACATAACATAGTTTAATAACTCAATCTAAATCTCTAGGTTTTAACAAAACATTCTCACTGTGGTCTCTTCTTCTGCTTGAAAATATTTTATTTTAACAACTTAGTTTTGAAAATTCATAAGTTTGACAATTTTATTTCAAAGAAATAATGATCATTAAAAACATTTCATTCAAAAATTTATTTTACAAGAGTCATGAGGTATCTCGACAATTTTGAATATAGCTGGTGTATTGACAAGTTTTAAAATCCAACTTTGACTTTTACTGAGGAACCAGGCAACTAATCTTAGAAGGTCACTGCTAATTTAAATGCTCTCGGACGTCTGTCCTCAGCTACTCAAGTTATCTGTAGAATGCTTTTATTCTACTTTAATGCTCCGACTGTTTCGGACATTGCTTATTTTTTCTTAGTTTCATAGACTTCTCGGGACACTTTCCAGTATTTGTTGTCTAGTAACTGTGGCCTACTGCCAGCCTATAACCAACTTTGTTTTATAAGACTTTTAGGACTTCTAACCATATTATCTATTGACCTAAGGACATACCAGTCCCAAAGGTCCTACGGTTCACTATGTATATTTGAGAGATATAACTGAAGGTGGAATATCACCTAGAGCGGGGTGAATAGGTGATCCCCAAAAATTCTTTCGTGGTATACTGGATAAACAAAGAAGGTAGTAAAACAGTAAGGAGAAATGACACAGAGAATTTATACTGGTTCGGTCCAACTCCTTGACCTACGTCCGTACCCAGACACTCTGGGATTTCACTATCTCGTATCTTGATTACACACTCGTAACTCTCGAGTAATCCTCTCACTAGGACTTACCCCTCTTTACAAGTTGTAACCAAATAACTACGTACACAATTACACACTCTATAAACGAAGGACGATCCTCTCACTCTTGGACTCACTCCCCCTTACAAGTTGTAATTGTACACCCACACTTAAGGTTCCACAACCTTAAGATTTTACAACACAATAATCAAATAAGTGTTTTGAAACTCCTCACGAGTAGATGAATGATAAACACTCAAGCTTAGTAATATCTCAAGATATATACGTACTATAGATTGATCGCTTTGAATGCTTTGTCTCGTGTATGTGTCTGTTTCTTCTTACTTGATGAATTCAATCCTTTGGGTATTTATAAGTTGAAGCTTGAGGACCGTTGGAAGGATTTGAATCTGCCCATTTGAATATTTGAATTCGTCCGTTGAAGGTGTTTAGGCGTCCGCTCCTTCTGCTCAACCACGATAGAATGTTTGTTTAGTTGAGTCTCTTTCCAGGCACGTGGTCTTGGATGAAGATTAGCTTAGTTTAATGATTCGGAAGCTTTTGCTGTATGGGCACCATTATGATAAGATTCTTTTTGTCGGCTCTGTTTCTGCGACATTCTTAATGCGCCAGCTTGTCATTGCTTGAAATCTGTAAAGTAAAACTTTGATCTTCTGAAGATTCACAAGCAAACATAGTTAGAAACAATAATAATAAGCAGCATGGTATATTCTATAAATCACAGATCAGTATTCAAGTCAAATGAATATTCTTGGTGTTCTTCGTCGATCCGGCAACTTTGATTATGAATCAGAAAACACTTTGAAAGATGATTAATAATATCATAGTTAATATAGAAAGATGTATTGAAGAATTAAAACAATTAACTAGATCATCATTTAATTAAGATTACAGAAGAATCAATCAAGTCTGATATAGATGCTGTCAGACCATTCTCGAGAGTGCCTAAAACCATACTCGAGAATCGTTCATTAAATCAACTTCGATCGCTTGACCTTCGACCATTCTCGAGAATCACTTCATGGATTCTCGAGAACCATTCTCGAGAATTGATTCTTAATTCTCGAGAATCACTCGAGCAACAAAGATGCATGTGTTTAATATCGCTTCGATCCGAGCATACTCGAGAATCATTCCCGATTCTCGAACCATTCTCGAGAATGAGTTTTCATTCTCGAGAATCACTTCGTGCGTATATATCGCTGAAGGAGTATACGACCATTCTCGAGAATTCTTCCCGATTCTCGAGAGCCATTCTCGAGAATTGCTTATGTATTCTCGAGAATCATATCGAGAACTATGGTCGTGTGATTCTGTCTCGATCATTCTCGAGAGCTGCTGGTGCATTCTCGAGAACCATTCTCGAGAGTCCCTTACTTATTCTCGGAATCGAACGATGTAGGTGAAGAAGATTCAAACTGCGATGCGTCGATTCTCACACACCATTCTCGATAGTCAATTTCACATGGACATGTAAGTGAGTTAATTCTGATTCAAATTCTTGAACTCTTTAAAGCCTTCTTTCCATGCAAGAAGAATCAGCCCAAACTTGTTGAATTTCGTTGGTTATCATAGGATAAATGTAGGCTGTTCTTAATCAACTTTGATTGCAACTTCCTGAACATACTACCAACTTCCAAACATCATAACTTCTTCAATTGATCTTAATTTTATGTGTTCTTGATGTTTTTAGAAAGGTATTTGAGTCTAGTTTCCAATGGCGCCAAGTTCGGCGCAATCTGATTTTTCGTTTGTGAGATACACTCAAATTACCGAAGGTTGGTCTGGACTGTGACGGTGATTTTTGTTCTAAATTGAGAAAATCATATCTCTCTCATCTGGACTCATTTGGACTTGAAATTTTGTCACCAGTACGTGTTGGATGTCTAGTTTTATATGCCACTGGTTTCGTGTCAATCCGATTCATGATTTGTGAGATATCGTCGAATTACCAGAGGTCGCCCAAACTGAACGCGAAACAGAGCTGCTGAGGAATTGTTGAATCTCGACCATTCTCGAGAATCAGAATGGCATTCTTGAGAACCATTCTCGAGAATGGGTTTTCAAATCTCGAGAATTGCCTCCAGATTTCACATATTCAGCTGCATTCTCGAGAATTGCTTTAGGAATGGATTGCATTCTCGAGAATTGATTCAGGAATACACTTGTAACTCGTTTTCACTCATTTTAACTCCGAATTGACCCGTTCCAACTTCTATATGATCGTGGAGACTTCTAGAATCAATCTGAGAGCTTGTATAATGATTTTCTCATTCTATTGAGCAAGTTCTTCTTTCTTTTTTCTCTTCTCTTGATTATTCTTCATCATTAAACTTCACATCTACATTAGATATAAGAATTAGTCAAAGTATAATGTAAATGTAGTGTGCAACCTTTTTGCTCTTAAGAATGACATCTATATAAGACATCATCAAAACTAATCAAAACCAACAATAACTTACTAATTTTTTCTTACTAGAACCTAGTCAATCATGTGCAGCTTCAACTGCAACTGTTGGATCTATCTGATCCATAACTATCGCGCTCGCCTGGCCTCATACTCTACCTAATCTACCGAACTGGAGTTAAATCACTAGGAATTAGTGTTGTCGACCATCGTCGTAAGTCATATATCATTTTGTTTATGGTAGGAATTGAAATTTCTGGATTTGGTGTATTCGTTTCGATGTGTGCTTTTATCTCTTAGAAACTCAGTTATCTGGAACCATCTAATACGACACCTTTGATTTTTGGTTCAATTTTATACTTCATTTCAATAGCGAACTCTACTTCTCCCTTGGTTTGTATCCCATTGAGAGCTTTCTAAAAGCATCTCAGGGAGCTTTGTTCACAATTTTTGAATGTTCTACTTGGATTCTCTCGCACAATACATGCTACATGGCACTGGATCGTCTATTGTTGGATTACGTAAACCTTTTCTCTAGGGAACCTATTAAATGTGAGACTCGTTATGATGTACTTACCCTGAGCTTGATACACTTGTAGCTCTACTTTATGGTTCGTTGTGATGGCGGCTTTTACTTTACGGTTTGACGTCACGGTGGCTTCACCTTACGGTACTTCACTCGGCGCCGCTCACAACTCCTCCAATTGGGTAGCTTTACCGGTCAGAATCCCCCGCAGGCAGCCCTTTCAGATCAAACCTCCCCGTAAGTAGCCTTCTCAATCCAACATTCCATAAGTAGTACTATCATCAGTTTGTTGTCTCTGAATCATTATAACGAGAACTCGAATTGTAATACCCTAAAAATCGTAGTTATGACAAGTATCATATTTTAGTAAATAATACCTATTGGAAATAGGTGAATATGTGGTCTCAAATAATAAGTTAAAATTATCTTATTTTCTAAGGTAATTTCTATTGAAATTAGGGTGAATAAAGAGCTAAAATGTATTTTTAGGGCATTAGATGGCCTAAAAATATTATGATAAATCCCAAGAGGTAGTTAAATATTTATAAAAAAATTAGAAAGTATGTTGTCTCTAATTTTAGGAATTTTTGGGATTATTTCCCTTGAAAAAATAATGAGGCAGAATAAAATATTATTTCGGGGATCATAAGTGACCCCATGATTTTTAATATTTTACATGGGATATAAAATACCAATGTAAGTAAAATAGTTGTGAGATAATAATTAATCCTAATTATGAAAATTATCAACAATTAGTAAGTGGCTAATCTGGTAATTAATGGGATAATTAAGGTATAGAGTAAATGAATTAAAAATAATTTAAATAATTATTTTTAAGGGGGCTGAAATTCAAATAAAAAAATAAATAAAAATAAAAATAATAAAATATTTTATGCTTAGAAAAATAAATAAAAGAAAAAAAAAAAAAAAAATATCTAGATATTTTGAATAAAATAATAATATATATGGTAAAGAGCCAACATGACATTTGAGAATGGATAGAAATAAAATCCTACACCAAAATATAGGGATATAGTCTAAGTCATCCGATTTCTTATAAACCAAGTGAATTTCTACCTCGGAGTAGACTATCTCAGAGGTCATTTCTGAAACCAAATGAGTCATTAGGATACGGGGTTTTAAGGGAAAAGGTCGATAGTCAAAATGAGAACCTATACAAAACGAAATAGTTGTGACAAACCAGGATAAGGTTTCTTAGGTCGAACATATTACGAACCAACACTTCTGTCCCGTGAGTTTCGACACTTCCTAAGTGATTTCCGTAATCATGTTGGTGTCTGTCCCAAAATGTTCAGCAGTAACGGAATGCCCTTAATGGGATCATAAATTTCATTAACCCGATATTCCTACAGAGGAAGAATGGAACTTCAAAACGTTGCTTTCGCATTTTTGAGTTTCGTCAAGATTACGCGATTAGGACACCGATCGTGAACTTTATCGGTAAGTCAGCAAGATGACATCATCTTCTTCTAGAAGGATGACATAGGCAAGACATGTGTGAGGCCAAGATGGAGCCACGTGGTGAAGTGCGATCCGACGGCCGAAATCCAGTCTGATAAAGTAATGAATAGTGTCACTTTTTGTTCTATAAATAGAAGCCTTCCCCTCTTCATTTCTCACACCCCAAAACCGAAATAGAGAGAGGTTTTAGAGAGAAGGAGGAGCCCGGAGAAGTTCTAGCCGGACCCTGGGTAAGTTCTTCGGTCTCTGGTCTTTAGTTTCGGTAGTTCTTTCGGTAGTTATAGTAGGAATGCTAGCTTAGTCTTTAATCTTCCAATATATTGTAGATATCATATTTTTGGGTTAAATATGATATATATTTCGAAAAATATGTTGGGGAAAGAGTTATGGTAAAATTTTGGAAGATTAGAGTCAAAGTAGCGAAGCTCTGGCGAAATTCCGCCGATTAGGGGAGTCAGGGGCAAAATGGTAATTTGTACCTAAAATGCCTGTTATGCTGCTAGATATTGATAAATATTATCCTTATAGGATATCTGAGATAATCGCATCGCTGTCGTATCATTGTCGTACCGTTGTACTTCATTGTGCCGTTTTTACCGCAATCAAAAATTACCGTTTTCGTAAAACGTACCGAGATACCGTCAACAAAGGTACGTTCGCGTACTGTAACACTAACTCTGATGCTTATTGTATGCTTATATGTGATAGACGACTATACAAGCGATTTGTATAGATAACTTTACATGAGATGTGTATTGTTAACATAGATAACTTTACATGCGATGTGTACTGTTAGCATAGATAACTTTACATGAGATGTGTACTGTTGTTATATTAATCCTGCATCTGCTATGTACTTATGTGTTGATTAATACTGTGATGTCATCCATATGTTGTTTATATAAGTATGAGGTTAACCGTTACCCGAGGTCCGATGTGCATTTGGACCTCGGCTTCTAAAATAGCTTCGTGGTCGGGAGGACCGAGAGCCAAGATAAGGGCAAGCAGCACGCTTAGAGTCTCGGCCGGAGAATTTCTTTTGTTGCCACAGCATGGGTGTTGCCAGGGAGACACTTCTGTTGTTATTTACTTTAAAAACTCTCGGTTATAATACCGCTTTTGTAATCAGCCAGACTTACGGCATTTTGAATCTAATTATCAGTTACTCAATCGCTCCGATGCTCTACTCTGATGAAAAAATATATACTGCTTTTGAAAATGGGATGTTACACGAATCTTATCAGGTCCCTATCCTTTAGGGGTTTGTAAATCAATCTAATGGTGGACAATCACTTAGAAGCTTTAAACAAAGGAAGATATATATGTCATTGGCTACCAAAAGTGTGGAATTTTCAAGTTTTAAACCATACAAAGGTTCAAAATAATCCTAGTATGAAAAATTTAGCTACTGATGTTCAATAAATGGCTACAAATACACCAAATAGCTACAACGATATTAGAAAAATGAAGAAGAAAGGGAAAGGAATCAGCAATACCAAGGGAAATGATCTTGAATCTCTTCAAATCTTGAATCTCCACTTCAATCTCCTTCAAGATTACACCAAACACTAGTAAAGAGATGCTCCAAAATTGCCCTCAAATTGCCTTTGAAGTGAAGAATGTTGTTGTTGTTCGTGAGTTTCAGTATTTATTTGAAGCCCTAGAATACCTAAAAACACATAGCTTCATTTACTTTTGTTGGCTGCAGCTAAGAGAAGCCCTGGCTACGGCCAAAAACTTTCTACCTTGTTTTTGGCTAAGGCTAGAGAATGCTTTAACTAAGGCAAAAAACTTTCTGACTTATTTCTGGCTGAGGCCAGAGAGTGCTTTGGCTGAGGCTAAGAGCTCCTCCTCTTCTTTTCTCATCTTTTCTTTTCTTGCCATGATCTCTTGACTTTCTAAGCTCATTTTCAACTTCTTAGACATTGATTTGTACTTTAAATGGCTCCACATGCATGTGGCCCAAATGATAACCTATCAACACAAGAAAGTCTATAAAAGCCAAAGTTGATGAAAATGGCAAAATATCCATACTTAAACCAAGAATTCTATCTCTTTATCCCAAATATCAAGTAGGCACATTTTCCCTTGCATATGTATCCCCAAATATGTATGAATTCACCAAAAAATGTGAGAAATTAAAGGCAAATGTGCTGAAATAACATGAATTTCATGAGGTTATAAAATTTCCCACTCTACCCGATAGAGACTCAAATAAAACCTGCCCGATTGTTTTTTTTTAAAGAAAAAAATCAAGATGTCTCCGTTTTAACTAAATGGAGGAGAAGTAGAGAGGTGATTCAATGGAAGCATCCTACCCATCGCACCCCGCAGATTAGTAATGGGCTTGGAGCAATTTTTTGATTGCTCAGCTCATATAATATGCATATTAATTACTGTTATGGGAATGAGGCGAATAAAGAGGGAGATGTTTCAACCCCAAATCGTATTCAAATTTCTAGTGTTGGCAAGCAATGCAAGCTAATTAGTGTCAACTTGTGACTAAATCCCCATATTATCAAGGCCTTGTTTTTACATTTAATTTTAAAATGTCCAGCAAATCAAGTCACAATATTCCAATCTCTTTGTTTGTAATAAGTGTCTGCTTTATTAAATAATCTTTTTTTTTCATATCAAAATACTTGTTCTTGGCCAAAAAAAAAAAACGCTTGCTTGATTATATATTTTCATATTTCCTATTTTCAAGTGAAAATAGTTGCAAATCATAGAATAAGAGGAGCTTTTCCCTCTTAGAATCAATGCTCAATCAGCTATTTTAACATATGTGAAATTTAAAATAAATATAATTGATTCATATATATTTAATTCCATATTTAGAACCACATGTTTAAATTTGGATCTGGTTTAGATTTGGATTGTCCAAATCTTACTATATAAATTGGGTGCACTACTACAAAAAAACCTTTCATCATGGTGATTTTTTTTTTTACCATACATCACGGTTACGAACCGTCATATATGAAGGCACTATATATGCTCGATGCAAATACATAACGGTTCCGAACCGTGATATATTTAGTAACATATATAAAATAGTTATAATAGAACACATATTAATATATTGAAGTTTGGTGAGGTCATGATGGCATAATAAATAACGAGCACACATAAACAATCGTTATATATTCAGTAATCTAGCATAATATATAACGGTCTCATGTAAACAACCGTTATATATACAGTTGACATACATAACGATTGTTAAGTTCAAAATAAATGACAATTGCTATATAATAATTGTGATGTTTCAATGCTAGACTCTTCATGTGAGAGTTTCTAAGATAGTTGGACTATAGTGTGTATAATAGAAAAATACCTCCCAAAATGAGTTGCCATACAATTTGGGATGGATCAATACATTCCAGGATTTTTGGGAAGAATCAATGGCATTACTCCTGACATATATCTATAATAATGTAATTTTTGACCTATTACTTGTGTCTCTGCAAAAGAATTAAGCTCGGAAAATAAGAAGAAAGTGAAAAAGAATGAATATACCTACCGAAAAGGTTGCAAGGGGTATGCAAACCTTGATTTGACCCCTTCTTCTCGATCAAGTCTTGCTCGAGGTTTGCATAACCCTTGCTCCCTTTATGGTAGGGATATTTGTTCTTTCTATCCTCTTCTTATTTGTTTGTCTGGCTTAATTACCGTGAAGAGACACAAACTATAAGTCAACAATACATTATTATAGATATAGTTTAGAAGTAGTGCTGTTGATTCCTCCCACAAAGCCTGGAATGAACTGATCCATTCCAAATTACATGGCAACTCATGGTGGCCAATCTCATATCATCAAGAAAGAGATTGACCTTCCTATTCATACTCAAAAAATATCATGCCAGCCTCTTCACGACATGGTCAATGCATTCTGCATGCCACATGATTGCCTCCACTTGAGGGAGCAGAAGAACATAGGCAGAGGCGGAAGTTGGGGAGAGCAGGAGGAGGAGAAGGAGGTAGGTTGTAGAGGAGGAGGATGATGCTGAAGATTTTCTGGAAAGCATTCAGCATGGTGTTTCATCTTAGCAATAGAGTGAACAAAATGATGAAGATATAAAACAATAAGCATATGGAAATGGGGGTTTGAAAATATTGGAAATGACGAGTTCAAACCATCATTGCACATGTTGGAAATTGAAGAGGAGAAGTCGTGCACTGTGGCGGGTAATGAAATGGTGCTTGGTTCTTGTGCTGATCATCAGAGAACGAAGAAGCACATACTACTATCATTAGCATGGGGAAGAGGAAAAGTTTTAAGTGTTTAGTTGACAGTTATCAAACAAAAACTAGTATCTCATTGGAGAAACATAATTTTTATCATTTATACTTTACAATCATTTATTATAATAGTTATGTTTTGTTGTCGTTGATATAAACTTGGAAAACAAATCGTTTGGAAGTGTTACATGATGGTTGTTTCATAAGAACCGTCAGTTTTGCGATGAAGAAGAGAAGGAGGAGGCTGATAAAGAAAAGTAGTTAAAATTGAAAGTAATAAGTGAGTTTAAATAGAGGTCGAACGATGTTACAAAGTATTATGACTTATGAAATGATACTTGGTGTCGGGGATAATGAGATTTATGAAAATTAAAGGTACTTTAATTTTGAATAGTTTATAGTTGGGGAAGATAGATTGTTTGAAAGTGTTACATGACAGTAATTTCTTAAGAAACATCTTTTTTCTCATTCATTCTTTACGATCAATTGTTATGACTTATATGTTTTTCTTTTCGCTGATATAAAGTTGGAAAACAAATCATTTGTAAGTTTACTTGACGGTTGTTTTGTAAGAACTGCATTTTTGTCAGTCAATACATGAAGGTTAATAATTACAACCATTACGTTTTTGTTTTTGCAAATTCTGCCTCTCAATACATGATGATACTCATATTTAATCGTTAAGTATTAGTGTTATATATTCTTGTGCAAACTTTGCCTCGACATATATATGCTTATTTGCTGTAACTATTATTTATTTAGCGTCATATATATGTAAGATTCTATAGTAGTGGTGGCTTACTTTTAATTATGTGAAATTCAAAATAAAGAAGACCTGACCATGGAAATGCATGGAATGATACACCATTATGTTTTATACCAAACAAATTAGAGCGATGTTCTTGACCGTTTTTTCAATGAAATCTCAAGCATGACAGTATCCTATATTTTAGATCGATAGGTTTTTTTAATTAAATAATTTGAACCAATAGATGATAGATGAGGGATGAGGGATCATGATCATGAGGACTCGAGGACACTAAATGTCAACTGCCTGAAACCCGTTCCTAGTCTTGAATCACCAAGAAAGGGCATTGGTGATCTCAATAAGACTAGTGTTGGTCGATTTTCTTGTGGCAAGTGAACCAGTTGAACAAGTAATAAAGAGTAAGTAGAGTTATCGTCCCATAGAGACTGTTGATACCAAAGATGATGCCGATTTCTTGTGAAAATTGTGTTTGATGAGAGTATAATTGGGTTATTTGTTTGTTTATTGCTAATGACAAATAAATAAGTGATCAAAAGTTGGAAGGAAAATATTAGTTTAAAAATAGGCTGAATTTCGATTTCATCATAAGTCGCATTATTCCCCCAATTTGCATACGACACATTGCTATAGCAATTTTGCTGCACAACTTCTGCAATTCTACAGCAAAATTGCCTTTCACAACGTTATTCAGCTAACCCACCACTAACTGATACAAAAGCGTCTATGTTCTTTAAGTACAATCCTTGCTCTACTTCTCCCATATTCCTATGGCAATTTTCTAGTTCAGAATGTCATTTTAACCAAGGTCTTTCGATTTTGAGCGGTAGACCCATTCTTGTAGCCTACAATTTAGGTCGAGTCTTGAACAAGCTCGACCAACAAACACTGTCTAACATAGGTCTAACCCTGACTCCTTTCCAGAAAAACAAAGCCACTAATCTAGCCCCTTAGCGGCCGCTAATAGACATGATATTAAATTACTGTTAGACAAAGTGAATGTATTAAATGAAAAGCTTGGCATATTGAGTTCATTCTACGGCTTAGAAATTTATCCTCACTCAGCTAATGGAAATTCAGTTCATGACTGATGAGGGAAACACAAAATAGAGTAAAGTAGAACAGCCCATGGAAAGATTAAGAAAATAAAACAAAGAAAACAGAGAAGCTCATCAGAATGGTTGACAGCGTAGGGAAGTCCTGTCACGGGACATCTCTACGTCTTCTACAGTCTGTCTTGCTTCAGGGAAGAATAGGGTCTCTTTTGCAGCTCTCCCTCTCTCTCTCTCTCTATAATTCTCTCGTTCCTTTGGTGTGAGTCTAGTCGAATTGAAACTGTACTAAATGCTCTAACTCTCACGACTTCGATGATTTTAGGTTTAACTGCATTTTCCTCTTATAGTCAGGTCTTTTCATGCCGTACGTTTGACGAGTTGGGCCTTCCAAATCTGTTAGGTCCAAATCCATAAATTTGGTTGATAGATCTTCTCTTAAATTCCGTGGGATTCTAAAAATTATCTCTTCGATTCTCCGCATCTTCTATCTCAGCCTTCGCCAATTCAACTGCCATTTAAACCTCCATTTTGATGACCTGTTTTTAATTCCTAAAAAACCTAGAGGAAAGGTCAGCGACAAGTAGTGCATAACACTGCATCACTTATGATGCTACAGCATGGTGGTCGGTTGCATTGCTAGCACAAAAGTAAGGATACCATATGTTGTAGCATTATATCCACTTTGTTATGCACTTTCATAGTAAACCATAAAGTAGCCTTTTTTACGCACATGTACAAGAAAACGAGATGAATGCAACAATTTGTAGACTCTATCCTCTATTCCCCTATGTGAATGAATTCTAACACATTTTATTAGATAAAACAAAATTAGGCTCATATTATCCATTCAAAACAGTCAAAACACATAGGGAAAACATGGCATAAATATGACTCATCAACTAGTACGACATCATCTACTTGTATAGAGATAAGAGGTAGGGACCTTAGTTGATGTCGTAGGTGGATCTGTCGAGAACAGATAGCTTTGAACTGACCCGCCGAGACACTCCACAAGGATTCATTCTGTTTTGACAAAGGAACACCTTTTTCTATTTAGTATTTCATGATTAATAAAATTGAGCATCTTTTATCTTTATCATATTTGTGTCTTGATTTTATTTAAAGTAAATATGCGTTTAAAGATAAAAACCCTAGGAATAGAACATGTATTTACTCGAGGATCTATAATAGGGATCATGATCACGAGGACTCGAGAACATTGAATGTCTATTGCCTGAAACTTATTCCTAGTCATGAATCACCAAGAAAGGGTATTAATGATCTCAATAAGACTAGTACGACATCATCTACTTGTATAGAGATACAAGGTCGGGACCTCATGGAATACAGGCATGTGATGCCTTAGCTGATGTCGTGGGTGGATCTGTTGGAGAACAGATAGCACCGAACTGACCCGCTGAGAGACTCCACAAGGATTTGTAGAAAGTATAATTGGATATAAAAGTCTCTTAACGATTGGTAGTGCGGATCATCCTAGACTTGAGGATATCATCGAACACTATGTCCTAGGATTATACTTTGACTGTACAACTCTATCCTCTTGAGAATGGGGAGAACAATGTACTCTTAGGTATAACTTGAATACATTAGTATAGATGGACATACCGAAAGGACTAACAGTCCCCTACAAGGGATTAGTCATTCATAGAATCGATAGGGCTTAGATGACTTCTAGTTGACTTAGGAATCTATGCACATTAAGCGATCATGAAGAGTCATGATCCATCTTAGAATCAATAGAAAAAGATTCATAGTTCCATGAAAAGTTGCATTTAGTCAACCAAGAGAGATGATAGTCTATTTTTGCTCTCGACTAAATATAAATGACGAAGTGAAGGATGAAGCTGGCACGGTATCCAAATTGGAAAAAGGTATATCACTTGATCAACTCAATTAATTTTGAGGCCACAGAGCATTGATAGTGTCTTATGTGATCATTAGATAACTTGGGTCCACTAAAGGAGTTTGATTGGTCCAAGGTTATTTATGTCAGTGATTAATTGGGCCTAATGGATCACACACAAAGGTTATTCTTAATTGCTTAAAATTAGCAAGCTTGTGCCGATAATTGTTATTGGGATTTTTCAAGAGAATATGTGTGTTTGGGTTGGAGTGGGGCTCCAAGCCCAATATATAAAAATGGCGCCATATATGGTTCCTTTGTGGGAAATTAGTTTCTCCACTAATAGGCCCAAATATGTTAGAAGACCAAATGCGGTCTTAGGCCATTTTGAATTTTAAATTCAAATTTTAAATTCGAGATTTAAATTTGAATTTTAAATTCAAGAGATTAGGTTATAAAGATAATTTTGAATTATCTTAATATATTTATGTGTATATATATATATAAATAAATGTCCAACAAAGATTGGACAAATAAAAGAAAAAAGAAATAATTAAAGATATTGATATGACCCATTATCTTGAATTATTAATTCAAGAAATAATTAAAGATATGGATGAGATCCATTATCTTAAATAATTAATTCAAGAAATAATTCAAAATATGGATTTAATCCATTTTATTAATTATTTGGATAATACCAATTAATGGGCCATCATTCTTGAACCCTTATTAGTCTTGAATTTTTTGCGCCAACCTACAAAAACCCTAAGGTGTTAGCCGAAACATTAAGCTCTCTTGAAACAAAAGAAAGTTTCAACCAAAGCACCAAGAAGGGGGGCAAGAGGCACCATCCATTGGTAATCTAATCTTGTTCTTCTTATCCTAAACCTAATCTTCTTGAGATAAAGAAAACCCAAGAACATTAAGTCCTCAACCTTGCATTGCCTAGCTAGCATCCAAGGAAAGAGAGGAATCAAAGAGAAGGAGTTCTCAAGGCAATCGGGAGATAGCTGTGTGGATCAGCATTAGCGGACGTCATACACTTTGAGGTCTTCAGTGATCTAAGATAATCCTAAAACCCCTCATGTATTTTAATGAATGCATCCTAGAAAGGAATTTCCCATAAACACTTGTATGATACATTATCAATATTCCTGGGAATATCCCATGAGTATTGGGATGACTCATGAGTACCATAAAAGTTATGGGTTCTTATGAGCGTCTGTAAAAGTTATGAGAATCACGTGATCAATATTCCTGAGAATATCCCATGAGTATTGTGATGACTCATGAGTACCATAAAAGTTATGGGTTCTCATGAGCACCAATTTTTCAATCAGATGATGATAAAGCTCCTAAAGATTCAGATGATATTCCCAAATAAAGTTCCTAAGAGTCCAAATGATGGTCATAGGAATTTCTTATAATAACCTTATAGGAAGTAAAGCCTAAAAGGAATAACCTTGTAAAGCCATGGCTTTAAATGAAGGTCAAGAGAATTTCTCATGATAACCTTATAGGAACCCATGAGTATTTACTTTATAGTTTAATTTGGGAAATCTCATGATAAAATAGAGACAACATTTCAATGATTGAATTTGGGAAAAACTCATGAGCGCCAGCTCTTGGGTTTATGAAATTAAGATCCATGCTCTCCCGTAAGAGTTACAGATTTTTCATAAATTAACTTATTAAACAAATGTGATCAAGAGTATCTAGGAGTTAGCTCCTAAACATAATTCATGAGTACCGTAAAGAGTTACAAATTCTCATGAGTACCGTAAAGGTTACGGGTTCTAGTTGCCGCTACAATTAAGGAAAGACAAAAAAATTGTTTTTCCTACTCATGAGTTCGCGCTTGAACGTCAGGCTGCGACCAAATTTAACCATAAATCATTTGGTAGTACAGATGATCCTAGACTTGAGAATGCCATCGAACACTATGTCCTAGAGTTATACTTTGATTGTACAACTCTATCCCCCTGAAAATGAGGAGAATAGTGTACTCTTATGTATAACTTGAATACATGAGTATAGATGGACATGCCGAAAGGACTCACTATCCCTACAAGGGATTAGTCGTTTACAAGACCGATATGGCTTGGATGACTTCTAATTGAATCGAGAATCTATGCATAGTAAATGATCATGAAGAGTCATGATCCATTTTAGAGTCAATGGAAAAAGATTCCTAGCTAGTTACTTGAAAAGCTACATTTAGTCAACCAAGAGAGATGATACTCTAACCTTGCTCTGGACTAAATGTGAATGACGATATGAAGGATGATGCTGGCACAGTATCTAGATTAGAAAGCCAGATCACTTGATCAACTCAATTAGTTCTGGGGCCACAGGGTATTGCTAGTGTCTTATGTGGTCATTAGATAAATTGGGCCCATTAAATGAGTATAATTGGTCTAAGTTTATCTATGTCAGTGACTAATTGGGCTTGATTTAGCAACTTTGGGCCAATAATGGTTATTGGGCTTTGTCAAGACTATAGGTGTAATTGGGTTGGAGTGGAACTCCAAGCCCAATTAAGTCATGCACCCCATTTGGACTTTTAGTGAGAAATTAGTTTCTCCATTAATAGGCTCAAATGTGTTAGAAGGCCTAATAAGGTATTGGGACATGAGTCCTAGTAAGTCAAATAGTTGACTTGGCCAAAATGAGTTTTAACACAATTCGAATTTTGAATTTAAATTACGAGCTTGGATAAGATTGAATTATGATTTGAATTTAAATTTAAATTTAAATTATCCTAAGCTATATCCAATTAGGATTGGAGAAGGCTTCTTACAACAACCCTTGGATAAATGTTGGATAAAAATTTCAAATAACATGGATAGGATTAAGCCTCTTGGATTGCGCCTTTCTAGTAAGCACTTGAATTAGGATTAAACCCTAATTAAGTGGCTAAATAAGGCACCACTTTGGGTGTGCCGCTTTCTCAAGAAAACTTACACCCCAATCTTGCACCAAGAACCTTAGTCTTGGTCACACACTCTTATTCATCATATCCTCCATTGTTGTGCCTCACCTAACCTCAAGACACCGTCATTGTCTTGAGAAAATAAACCCTAACACTTGAAGCATCCACCTTGCCATTTCCTAGCAAGCATATAAGGAAAAGGAAGATTCAAGGAGAAGGAGTTCTCGTGGCAATTAAGAGGTGATCATGTGGATCATAGTTAGAGGACATCATACACTTTGATGTCTTAAAAAATGTTGCAGATATTTACTAACGGTTATCATCTAAAAACCATAACATATATTTCCAAATACCAAATGGTTTCTTACAATAACCATTATATATGTAACAATGGAGCAATACATTACAGGTGTTGTACTTGAACTATTGCAAAGTTATAATTTCTCTTCCATTTAAACGTCTCTCTGCTTCTCTATTTCATTCATTATCACACTCGTCTTATATCAAATGTAAACCCCAAACCCACCAAACTCAAAACACCACTACACATATGGCGTTCTATAGTAAGATCTAACCCCTCCTTTTCTACCAACTCTTACTCGAAGTTGCATACCACTTAAGCCCTTTACAATAGGGAGTTCCATTGAGCCTAGCCACATGTCTTGATCCATCACAAATTGCATGGATATATATACTCGATGTGTGAGCTTCTATGATGTACAACTTTGTGTACAATTTCATTCTGTATGCATGCATGGGAATATGAAAGGTGAATTCCCTTTTTTTAAAAAAAAAAAATGCCTCCAAAATTGACAGTTCTTACTTTAAAACTTTTATATATGTATACACTAAATATGATGGTTGTTTAATTAAACCCATTAGAATTGATAGTAAATAAATAACGGTTGTGATATAACAACCATTATGTATGCTAAAATTTATATAACAGTTATTGTGAAAGTACCATTATGTATGTTACAAAGTTTATAACTTTTATTTACTTGAGACCATTATTTATTATATGCCAGCATTACAGTATATATATAACGATTATTTACGTGCATCCATTTCATTATCATTACAACATTACGCACAGCATGGGCTTACCATATCTCAACACATAATGGGTATTATATAATAACTGTTATAATAGTTACTGAATAAATCATGGTTCAGAACCATAATGTATCTTTGCCAAGTTTTTATAATGTCCGTATATATGACGGTTTAGAAACGTGATTTATGGCCTATAATAACCGTGATATATCACAATTTTTGTGGCAGTGTTAATAGATTATATATGAATATAGGAACTAATACCTAAAATTAAATAAAGTATAAGAACCAATAAAAAATCACAAAAATCTAATTAAAAATGAAGAGAAATTATAGAGACACGCAGAATTAAAAAAGGGTTAAGGTGCAATTTTGCTCTGGAAGTATCCTTTTCGGAGTGTTGGGTATCTGAAAGTTTTTCGAGTAACAATTTCACTCTGGAAGTGTTAGAAAAGGAGCAACTTCGCCCTAATTGTTAAAAAAACCAATGTTGACTGTTAAAATATTTGATGGCAAAGGACAAAGTTGCAACACTTTGGTTACTTAACTTCTGAATATCCGGCGCAACTAAGTGGTCACCTTCAGATTAGAATTAGACCTTAACCCTTGATAATATAAGCCCATGTGAATAGTATCATCATTTTTATAAATTTTTAAAAGACTAAAGTTAACATTTAGTCCTTTATGTTTGAATTAAGTTTTTTTTTTTTAGTCTTTTATGTTGAGAAAGAGAATTTTTAGTCCTTAAATATTAGAGTAAAACATTCTGACCACCCTCCTGTTTTGCCTTAATTACACAGACCTCCCCTCTATTTTGAAAACCCATAGAAACCTCCCTTAAAATTAAAATTTATGTTACACAAACCTTCCTTATATTTTAAGATTCTATTTCCATCCACCCAAACCGTTAGTCAACCGTTAAGTTTGACTTTTGAACTTTTTTTTACCAAAATGTTCCTCTTCAGTATTAGAATTATTTAAGTATATAAAACCAAATTTATACAACCAAAAATGTATTCTAATAGATTTTCTAACTTTCTAATTTGTTAAAAAAATTATTAGTTTTGATCTTATAAATTAATTTTGACTTAAAAATATAAATTAAACACATATATTTTTATTAAATATAATAAACTATATAAGTTTGAGATTTCATGTGTCATTTAAATTTCTAATTTAATAATTTTTTCACAAATATTTATAGACACATTTGATCAAGCACATGTTTATTTAAAAACTTATCTGAATATTCAACATTATGTTACATTTACATTAACTAATGCTAAAATAATCGAAAAGATAGTCAGATAACTATTTGTAAAGATAAAAAACTATTAAATTATTTAAAACAATATTAGTCAAAATATAAAAGTAAAACTAGGGATTAAGTACAATATTAAGGGTAAAATAATATATAAATTTTATTTTTATATAAACTTTAATTAAAAAATACTATATTTTTAGAATATTTTTAGAATATTCTTAACGAAGTTAATTATTTGGACTTAAGTGTATATTTTTAAAATAGAGGGAAGGTCTCATAATAAAGGCAAAACAGGAGGGTGATCAGAGTATTTTACTCATATAAGGGAGGTTTGTGTAACATACATTTTAATTTAAGGGAGGTTTCATGGGTTTTCAAAATAGAGGAGGAGTGCATGTAATTAAGGCAAAAAAGGGTGGTCGAGTATTTTACTCTAAATATTAACATCCATTAGTCTTATCTAACGAAAAATACTTACTCATCAAAGTCATGTTATTTTAATCTTAGCTGGCTCCCACATTAACTCGAATTTTCAACAAATTCATATTTTAATAATAATAATAATAATAATAATAATAATAATAATAATAATAATAATAATAATAATAATAATAATAATAATAATAATAGTAGAAGAAGAGAAAATTCTTAGTTTTTAACCAATTTTTTTCATCTCCTCCCTTTCCCTTGCAGCCGTCCAAATTCATTCCCAATTCACCTCCTTCTTTTAAAACAAAATTCTTCTATTAATTACCTCAATCCCCACCATCGAACAAATTAAATCTGACCCCTTTGTCACAGTAACACTCATTTGCATTGATAGAGAGTTGAATTCCAGCGTTGATGAATATTGAATATTTAATTGAGTATGTAGTTGGAGGGTGCCGTGAAGAGGGTGTTGAGTAATATTTTATGAGAAAACACGAGCAGTGGCCAGAGGATTCAGGGAAGGACCCTAAGAAACCGAATAACCAGAGTGGCTAAGGACCCAACTATAAGGTGGCATATAACTAATTCCAAAATGTAACAAGACCTCAAATTATATATAGCAGAAGCAATAGATAGATGATGTTTTAGATTATCAACTTCCCAAATGCAGCCTGAATCTGCCAATGAATCAATCCATTGTAAATACGGGAAATGCGTCATTTAACATTCATTTGGCAGATTAGTAAATTGTTGTCTCTATATTCCCACCCAAACCCCACTTGGTAACTGTGTTTTATTTGTACTCAATGAGTTCATTAGCATCATTTAGCAGTGCGGTTCTCTTCCGTTTTTGCAACCAGAAGAAATAATCACGGGGGTCATTAAAAACCCTCTTCCACTTCCATTTTTGTGCCCTTGAGGCCTTGACTGTCAGTTCTCGTTGGCGATCACACTACCGAAAACCCTAGAAGAAATAATCGACCATCGCATGCCTAGAGTTCTCTCTTTTATTTAAAAGAGAAAAAAGAACTCTTTTCCAGATATAACGGTGGCTTAATCACGGATCTAATGACCTAGTTAACTTGACCTAAGTTTGATCCTCAAAACTCAGGGTCTACGGTTAAAAATTACAGCTGGTGCGCTGGGAAGAAGGGTGTTTAATTTGGCGGCAAGAGAAGCATTATTGTTTTAAGGGCGAAGATGTAAATTAAACAATGAACAATTTTGAGATGGATATCCATAAGAGTTAACTATTTTTTGATGCAAAAGTAAATATAAACAATTTATTTGGGAGCAGATATATCAACACTGTTAATGAGACTTAACTTCAGTTACTTTTTGCGTTGTGGCTCCCACCAATCTTCTTTCTATTTTAATATTTTTTAATCAGGAAATATCACTTAAGCCACATGGAAATAATTTTATTTCAGTTAACCCCAAAAGATTCTAAAATTTCACAACACCCCTTGGTTCAAAATGAAATTACATTTTTTAGTGAAAAGACAGTAATACCCTTATTTTATTTTTCATAAGAGTATTCACAAGACAAATATAGGCATTTTTTAGATAAATAAAGACATTTACAAGACAAATAAAGGGATTTAAAGAAAATCAAGGAGTTAACAAGAGCTTTTTGGCCACTCACAAGAGAAATAAAAGAATTCACAAGACTAAAATCTTGTTTGGCCTAGCTTATACTTATAAGTAGATTATAAAAATAAAAATAAAAAAAACCAAACACGCAGTAATTGTGCTTTTTTGCAAGCTGGGACCGTCGATCCATCGATCCATCCACCACTGCATCATTTTTTTTTTTATTTAAAAAAAAAAGTGTAGTTTATTACAGCGCATCACATGTTAACGGCCCCACGATTAACGTGCTCCAGTGGTAATAACAATGTGTTTGTTTTAGATCAGTGAATTGGAGTTTTAAAAACAGTTTTTTAATTACAATTTATAATATATCATTATGATTTTATTTATAAGTCTATTTTGATCAAAAAAATTTGGTCTTTATAATAGTCTAATTTCAGAATAATAAATACATTTTTATTTTATTTTTTGTCTCTCTTAATTGCAATAAAAAAAAGAATTTATTGATATTGACTTAGAACCAATCATAGATAAGGGAAAAATTGAAAATTTAGCTCATAATTAATTAGTTAACTAACTCTCTTTGGTATACGAAAGTTAGTTAATTTATAATTATAAGTAGAATCAGAGTGATACAAGGTAAATATGTGATGAGATTTATCTCGATTTACTCTAATAAACACTTTTGGGATGTCCAAAAGTGATCCCAAGTAATGCGAATCGAATCACCAAATCGGACACGTAGAACCAGACGTACAAGACATGTTAGACTTTTAAAACATTAAGTTGTCCTTGAAACAAGTTGGTGCAATGAAAGAGAAAGAAAATTGCATTAGTGATGAGAAAAAGCTTTGATTCTAACAGTGATAGGTATGTTATCACATGCACCAAGGACCATATATTCATTATCATCATATTTATGGATCATAGACAAACCCCATAAAGCACGTTAGTAATGAAAAAAATCTTTGTCCTTTAGGAACTATTTTTATTTTTTGGTCGGATGTCCTTTAGGAACTACATTTTCATCTTCGTTGCATTATTTCTTTTAGACTATGGTTTGGGGGCACTCTTTTTTTCTCTTTTTTAAATTTTTTTCCCCTATTTTCCCTAACTTCCCCTCCCTTCCCCTCAAACCAAACAAAAATGCCATATATAGGCCATATATAGCATTATTTTATTCAAAGTGTGTAGGTCCACTCACAAGTCAAGCACGCCATGTGCCGATAACCAAATCAATTAAAGTCTAAAGACTTTTGATAGATATTTTTTCATTTTAGTTGTCGTGAAACAAGGAGTAGTTGGACTTACTGCATTTGAGAAGAAAAATCTGGCTGAAAAAGAGTTTTCAACGGAGAATAATTAAATACTCCTCAAATCTTATTTATAGGACATTTCTAATCTATTTTACCGAAATCAAGAAAAACCTTGAAATTTATTAACTTTACCTATAAATTTAACGCAACTTTATCCCTATTTAATATATATTATAATAATCCTACAAGTACAAAGTCTACACAATAATAAATAAAAGTTAAAGTTGCATCTTCATAAGAAAAATGTAACGATGTGATTTATAAATAAGATTAAAAATGATATTCTCTCTCTATCTTATTATAAATAAGACCTAATGAGTATATTTTTGGGTCTTATTTATTTGCATGTTAACAAAGACTATCGACATTAGGAGGGACACACATCATAAGGAAGCTAATATTTTTATTTTATTTTTTCATAATTTCGAGCAATAAAAATATCATAATATGACATTCAAATACTAAATGCGTCTTTGGGTCTTATGGATGTGGTTTATAAGTTTGTTATTAATAATTGGAGTTGTTTCTACCAACACCCTTACTTCCATCCAAGAAATTGTTACCGCCATTAAACTAGTGTTTGCTTGCTAGCTATACATGTAATATCCAAATTAATGTTGTTCTGGGCATTGCTAGACACGTTATTTGTATATTGTATGACACTTACAGAAGTGGGTTATGCTATTTACAATTTCTAAATAATATAGCTATTCACGTCAGAATATATATCCCATTGATCCCAATTAACTCTTATTGGGTTGATTAGGTGGCATGCCACGTGTCATGAGGTGGCGTCCACGCGTGTACTTGATTAAACTTAATGGAGGCAAATTTGCTACCTTTTTCATACTTTCGGTAAATTTGAAACTTCCTTTCTTGCGCCCCTTAAGAAAAACTTCCGCGCAAATTAGACATTTAACCCTTATTAAAATCGGACCGGACTGTCTTGTTCGACCACGAAACCGTCAAACCGATCATCTAACCAATCCGGGTTGACCGGTTAAACTGGTTCAATCTTTATTTCAAATTTTCTGATTTTAAAAATTCATATATAATTTGACATATTTCCAAAAATTACAAATTAAGACTATGAAAAGCTTGAGATATCTACTTTCTAGAAAAGGAAAGTTTACCTTAAAGAATATTTTATGGACATTTTATTCAAGAATTAGGCAATTTATTGGAAAATATGGGATGATTAGTTAAGGATTAAATTTGAGCTTGAGAAAAAATTAGGGAATTATTCCCTTATGAATATGAATTATTGATGGTTTCACATTGATCATATGATTCAATAATCTCCAGAAAACATTTTTGGAAGATGAATCCCATATCAACTAATAAGTGAAAATTAGGAGGATGATTATGCTTTCGGAGATGCAATTCTTGCTCCTTCAAAAGTATAAAGGTGGTGAGATTTTAAATTGGGAAGAAAGCTGGATGAAATGTGTACCATTAGATAAAAAAGGAGCAATAAAATAATTATTTTGATGGAGGTGGACATAAAATTTTATTAATTTAAGAGATGAGTTTAAGACCACATGAGCTCTCTTTTCTGCCATTAAAAACGAAAGTGAGGCAAAAAGAGAGAAGAGAAGGAAAGGAGGAAGGGAAGTGATAATAGGTAAAAACTTGTTCCAAATTCATCATCTCTTCTAGTTTTTCCATCCAGGATCATCTCTATGGTCTCTAAAACTTTTCTTTATGGTGTGTTTTTAGCAAGGAGAAGTTGAAGCCTAGGGTTCAAGAGAGGAATTTCAGGATCATCTCTATGGTCTCTATTTTTATTTTTTATTTATTTTTTTTATACAAAAATTTTAGGAGAAGGATTGGGGCCACCCATACCTATGCAGGCGACGCTTAACCCACTTATAGCGAATTCGGGATTAAGAAAGACACATAGATTTAAAGAGGGAGCATTGAATTCCATCCACTATGACTTTAGGAAGCAAAAAAACGAAACTTCAAGGGCAGAGATGGAGGACCCACACAACCATTCATAATTCAATTTTGATGCTCCTCCTTTAATTCTCCCGCCATAGCTTTTCCTCTTTAATTTTCATTTTTCGTGGTCACCGATAATTACGGCTGTCAGTGTCGGCCTGCGATTTGTACTAATGTCACAAGCTACGCTAATAATGCTCTTCCAAATTAAATCACGTGTCCTTTGGTGGTCTGCTTTCCAGCGAGGAGAGCACTACGCATTGAATTATGAATGGTTGTGTGGGTCCTCCATCTCTGCCCTTGAAGTTTCGTTTTGTTGCTTCCTAAAGTCGGGAGAGGATTTTCTCCTCTTCCCTATCTCTCATTTTCTCTTACAATTAAAAATTTTGATCCGACGGAAAAGCTTTTTTTGCGGATTTTTTTTTTTTTAATCCTTTTACTGCGGGATCAAAATTTGAATCCGCCTAAAAAATGAGAGAGGGGGACTGTGAGAGGAACATGTGGTGCTGAACTTCTAGGCTGGGAGCCTGGGGCAGTGTCCATCTCGGTAATTAATAGTAGTAAGAGAGAGCATTAAATTTCGGAAATTCCAGCTTTTAAAGAAAAAGGTAACAAAACTTGCTGATTCCGTGCCTTTGTTTTTGGGCAAATTAAGTGCAGGTGCCAAATATCGGAGATAATTATAAGAAAATCCCTTAAAATCACAAAATTATACAAAAGTTCTAATGGACTTTTTTGATATTATTTTTATTATAACAACAAGAAATGCTATATTTACAACAGAAAGTGTCATATTTACAACAACATTTAAACATCTGACCATTTACAACAGCATTTAAACATCTGGATTTCTCTTTCTTATTACTCAGGTTTTTACTGCTCCACCCCATCCTTAGCGCGAGTCCACATTACATGCACATAATTATGCGTTTTTTAGGTGCTCATTCCTCTAATTAGGGGTATAAGTATATATATATTTTTAATTTTTTATATATGATATTTAT
The DNA here is from genome assembly GCA_019022615.1 of Acacia melanoxylon. Lineage (NCBI taxonomy): Eukaryota > Viridiplantae > Streptophyta > Magnoliopsida > Fabales > Fabaceae > Acacia > Acacia melanoxylon. Next base: position 9,950,428 of record JAFJYJ010000003.1, on the reverse strand, counting down.
TTAGATTTAAATTATATGTTGTTTTCTTAGATATTTTTTGCACCCAATATATCAAATTAATTAGTTTCCAGTTCTGCATTTATCTGTAGCATATTTTTTGTACCCAATATCTCAAATTAAATTTATGAAAAAGCCAAGAAGTGTGTGTGTATAGTTCTTAACAATTGTATCATATAATTGAACTTATAATAATAAACACACCAGTATGAAGATTACTACATTCTCTCCACCAGTGCAGCCCAATCCATTTTCAAGGGTTTTCCTATTTTAAATGGGCTTATGATATAGAGGGATCCTCTCATTCGAGCCTCCAAACTGCTCATGAACACATGTAAATTTTTTGACCTAATACATGCATTATTAATTAAAGGAAAAACTGATCTTTTAGTCTTTCAACTTTTGACTCAATTGTAACTTAATCCTTCAACTATGACTCAGCACACTTCAGTCCATGAACTCTTGACTCGCTTATGACACTTAGTCCCTAATCTTTTCATTTTTATATTATTACCCATTTTCTTCTATAATAACCTTGTCTATAACTCAGTTTTAAGTTATTCCATGTAGCAAAAATTAATTTCACCTCAGCTCCACATGGTCCTTATTTTTATATCAAATTTAAATTTAACAACAACAAAAAGAAGGGTTGGATGACCAAGAATTCGAAAAGGGCGGGTTGGTCACAGAAGGGGCTGAGTACATATGAAAGCAGTCAACAATCTACTTAGTCATCTGGCAGTACTTTTTTTCCCCCTACAATTAAGGGGCTGATATTTTATTTTTTTTTTTAAAAAAAAATTAAAATGCCATGTGGACCTACTCAGGATAAGCCACGTATCACATCCGTAGAAGACCACCTCATTTCCAACTCCTTTGCCGGTGGCTGCCACCTATCAGCTCCAGCAACCACACCAATAACTGGCGGCTGCCAAGTGTCCAAGCCTTGTAGTGCACCACTTGTCCCCTCCTCTTGCTGCCACATGCCTCCTACCCATACCTGCGTGCACCTTAGCCAATTGAGTCCAAGAGAACTTGCAAAATATATATATATATATATATATATATATATATATATATATATATATATATATATATATATATATATATGTTTAAATTTCTCGTGTTGTATGAGAAGAAAAGAAGATTACACACACATAATAAATGATGACCCATATATATATATAATGCTAATTATATATATGTGGGTCCCACCATTTCATATGTGTGTGACATAAGAATACACTTCTCCTACAACATGAGAAGTGTTTTTCCCATATATATATATATATATAGTATGACCCTTTCAAAAGTGGGTCATGTACTATCCTCTGGTTCGAGCCTCCAAAATTTTCTTTGTATTTTAAAAAAACGAATGAGTAAAAGGAGGGCATTGACACAAATAAGAAGCAACTTTATGTTAATTTTTTTTAGCATGCGCACGCACACATGTTACTTTTTTAACCTAATACATTCATTATTAATTTAAGGGAAAACTAAGCTTTTAGTCTTTCAACTTTTGATTCCTTTGTAACTTAATCCTTCAACTATGATTCTGTATAACTCAATCCCTGAACTTTTGACTCGCTTATAACTTAGTCCCTTATCTTTTCATTTTTTTATATTATTACCCGTTTCATATTAAATCTTACAAAAAATTCTTTGCATGCAAGTTTCATAATAAGTGTCATTCTCATATTTCAAGAACGTATTAAATTCATTTAAATTTGACTACTTTTCCTTTAATTTTACTCTGTAACATTCGACTTTCACAAATAAAGAATAAATATGTCATCAAAATTTATCCAAGGGCCAATTAAAATAGTAGACTCGCCAAGGTAATATTGGATATCCAGCGTCCCAAGTTTGGGCTAAAGCGTAGTTTATGATCATTACAGGTACGAAATGGTAATTTTGGAAATTATGCCCAGAATTTCAAAAAAATCTCCAAAGGCACAGGAAGGTACAAAGTAATTTCCTAATTTATATTTGAGGCTTGATTGAGGTATAAAGGAGAAAATTACCTCAAAAACGAATTTTAAAGTATTATTACAATTTTGCCATGTTATTAAAATCGAATCGGCATGTTCGACCACGAAACCGTCAAACCGGTCATCTAACCCGTCCGGCCGAGTGGTTAAACTGGTTTAATATTTATTTAAAATTTTCTGATTTAAAAATTCAAATATAATTCAACATATTTCCAAAATTACAAATTAAGACTCTATGGAAAGCTCAAGATGTCTAGTTTCTAATGCAAAAAGAATAACTTAAAAATACTATCATTTGATCCTCAAAAATTAGGGGTTGGCTACGGTCCTCTTCCCTTCCCATCCACTTCCCATCCTCTTCCTCATCCAGTAGTTGGATTGAAATCTTAACCGTTCAGATCTAATATTATATAAAAGTATTATTTTTATATTTTTTTAATATAAAAATAATATTTTTTTAAAAGATTAAATCTGAACTGTTCAGATTTCAATCCAACGGCTGAGATTGAGAAGAGGATGGGAAGTGGATGGGAGCCACTCCCCAAAAATTATCAAATTCTAAAACTATTCCAAAAAATATTATCGTTCAAGTTCAGTTCCTCACCGATAGCCTTAGGTTAGCTCCGTTTTTACTTTGATCTGACCTACTAACCCTTGACCCACTACCTAGACCGGTTTAGTGGCCCGTCTAGATTTAATAACCTTGCAATTTTGGTTAATTAAATGACAATTAGCCAAATTTAATCATGAAAAATACAATGAGGCCTCAAATAATTGGGGAAAATGGGGGAAGTTATTTCAAGATTAATGTGAGTTTATTAAAATGGTTTCATGCCCTAGAAATGGAAAGTTTACCTTAAAGAATATTTTATGGGCATTTTATTCAAGAATTAGGCAATTTATTGGAAATTATGGGAAAATTAGTTAAGGATTAAATTGGAGCTTGAGAAAAATTAGGGAATTATTCCCTAATAATTGATGGTTTAACATTGATCATATGATTCAATAATCTCCAAAAAGCATTTTTGGAAGATTAATCCCATATCAACTAATAAGTCAAAATTAAGAGGATTACTATGGTTTCGGAGATTGCAATTCATGCTCCTTCAAAAGTATAAAGGTGGTGAGATTTTAAAGTGGGAGGAAATCTGGATGAAATGTTTTAGAAAATTTGGAAAGGATGATTTAAGTATAATATAATGTTGAGAAAGTTATAAGGGATAGGAATTAACTAGTTGATGGAATGAGAATTGCAAGATCACTTTGCTTCCCTTGGATTAAAATCCACAGCCAGAAGTAAGAAGGAGTTGTTTTGAGATTATCTATTATTGTACTTCTGTTGTTGTATTTTAGTAGTGGATTAGTTATGTACATATGTGCAGTTACCTAATAGATTAGGTTATTGGTTTAGGACAATACCATTGGGCCTTAAAGCTATTAAGCCCATACGGTATATATATTGGATTCTGCCTAGGTGCATATTACATACATTGTATTAGATTCTGCACATGACTTCAATATACCAAAAGAGAGTTTTCTGGGTAAGTTGTTATTAAATTGAGTTTTGTGTATTTTGATACTTCCAATGTATCCAAACTGAAAATTTGTTTTAGGGTACAAGTGAGAAAATAAGTTTGGAAGCATTGAAAAATAAAGTTGAATAATTTAGCATGAGAAAATAAGTAGGAGCCCCAAAATCCTTATCCCATTAGGCGGGTTTGACTACATGGATCGTATAACGCTATTGTACTCCATTAAAATCAAATCTTTGGATAAAGAAATAATAACTTCACCGAATAACGCTATTGTAATAGTAATGTTGATGCCGTAGTAGTAGTGTCAAAGTCAGATTTTCTTCTTTAAATAACTGATTTGTGATACCATGATGGAGGAAAAAGGTGAAGCTCCGCCTATCTCGGAGGGGAGCCTCCGCTCGATGAAGAAAGTACGGATTCGAGAGGATGGGGAGGTGGAAGGTGGGAACGTTGATTTGGAGGGCCTGGATGTTGTTATGGCGGAAGAAGGGGCTACTTGGGGCGATCTCGTCGGCGAAACTCCTAAACCCGGACCAGATCGGCAAAGAAAGAGAACCGATCTCTGGATGAGGTGGAGGTAACAGAGGGAGGACTACCTTATTAGTAAGGATGGTGACATGCCGGTGATTGAATTCTCGAAGGAAGTGAGGGGAGGTGCTTTGGTGCGAGGAATGGAGAAAACACCGATTGTCAAATTGTTGGGACGTTCGAGTCACCTACGAGACCCGTTAGCAAGAACCCAAGCGCTCGGTTTGAACGGCTCCTATCAATTAGTTGATATGGAGGGGGTTTCTACTTTGCCTCTTTCGATCTTGAGGAGGATTATACGAAATTTCTCACTTTGCGGGCCCATGGATGATGTTCGGTGCCTATCTCACGGTGCAACCATGGTCTATTGACTTCGATCCGAGAACCACGAAGGTATCCAATGTGGTTGTGTGGGTTCGCATTCCGGGCCTTTCATTCGGTACTACCACAAAAGTACCTGCGTGCAATTGGAAAGCTATTAGGGGATGTTGTGAGACCGGACTACACGACGGAGACGAGAGGGAGGGGCGGTATGCTCGCGTTGCGGTCCTAGTTGATCTACGAATCCATTAATGCCTTGGATAAAGGTAGATGGACGAACTTATGGAATCGAATATGAATGCTTGCCGCTTATTTGTTTTGAATGTTGGAAGTACGAACATACGAAGGAGAGGTGTGGTAGTGGGGCGTCGCTAAGTGCCGGAGTTCTACCACGGACGCCAGTGACGCAGGCACAAGCATCGAGCCCAGTTGCCGGAGATACGTCGGCGTCGGGGTTTTCTCAGTTTGGTTCTTGGATGCAGGTTCGTTATTAAAAAAAAGGAAATAAACAATATCGGGGAAAGGATACGAAGACTGGTGGGGTACATGCTAGCAACGGATCGCGCTATAATGTTTTGTTTGAATGTGATGATTTGAATGCGGATATCACACAACTGCCTGGGGAGAATTATGGAAACGTCAACACTAATGAAGGGGCAAGTGGAGTGTTTGGTAATGTGGCGGACCAGGTGGTGGGCCCGAAGAAAAAGCAAAATTGGAAAGTTAGTAACAAGGCATTGAATGGTAAGGCCAATGGGGATATCACGCAGCTGCCTGGAGAGAATCATGGAAAAGTCAACACTAATGAAGGGGCAAGTGGAGTATTTGGTAATGTGGCGGACCAGGGGGTGGGCCCGAAGAAAAAGCAAGAGTGGGAAGTTGGTAACAAGGCATTGAATGGTAAGACAAGCCCAAAAGGGAAGATACCAGCCTCAAGTACTCCAGAAGGTGATCTTCCCATGGATTTGCTCGCTAAGAGCTCAGCCCTTATACCCACTGTGGTAACATCGACTTTGGATAGCTCTAAGCATACGGTAGTTAGGTTACAGCGGCCAGATTCCTTCATGGATGTGGGTGGACCTAGCAAGCAGAATAGTCCCAATCAAGTACTATCTGTACCACCGGGGTTTGAAGGTCGACAGAAGGGAAAGGAGAATCAAGCACCTCATCGGGTAGCGTCGCAGAAACCTTCACATGGCATCAGACTCCAAAATTCTACCAGTAAGAGTATGAAAGTCCGTAGGAAACCCTTAGGTATGCATATAACTAAGGATGCGATAGTGGTGCTCCGGGAAGAACTTGGGGCATCCAGCAAGTCGAAGGTGGATCCACTTTGTATTCCATGAATCACCGGATGGGATCTATGAATCTGTTACAGGACCCACCAGATGGGATCTATGAATCTTTTTGAGAGGATGCTGTAGGTATCGCACGAGCTCGTCTCGTTTGTAATATTCCCTGATCATACTTGATCAGTCCCTTATTAACAAAAAAAAAGTTATATATGTTTGTCCAGATCAACAAATCTAGGCCAAAAACATACAACAATTATTATTTTCAGTTTCAAAAGACAAATAGATTGATAAAGTCAAACATATAAAAGTCCAAAACAATACATGGCCAGCTGGTACATAGGGATCCCCAGTTAATTTAAATGCTTCTACATACACATAAAACTCAAGATCTCAAGGTTCCCTAGTCCCACTGTCTTCTTGCCACTGACCAAATTTGCGTCTAAGTTGAATGACTTCTGAGGAGTAAAGACCATGTGTACCAATGCATAGACATGATGAAAATAACGTATTTGCTGATCACTATAAAGTACAAACCGTAGATCCAAACTTAAAGTCCAACAATGAACAACCAATATGAACTAAAACTGAAAATGACAAGTTCTGTAGAAAATTACCATTTAAAGGATCTGAAGAGGCTAGTATTTCAATACGGTTGAAAATAGTAGACCCAGACAATTGTTGGTGGTTCTGATCTGAGCTTGACCAAGAGAATGACTTATTAATTCTCCTACATCTTTCAGGACCTAAAAGAATAACGCAGAACATTCATAAGCACTATCAAGGAGAACTAGCTTCGCCAAAGAAATTCAATTTTGCAAAAGTATTTTCAACATAAAAAACTTAGTAGTTAAATTTCATCACTAAATAATCAATACTGAATAATCAGTGCTAAATTCAATATTATCAAAGATGCACTCAGTGAATAAAATTGTGTCAAAGTAAAAACTTAGACCTACCTTAGACGGCACATTTCCCCTACCAATAAACTTAGCAAGATCAAATATAACATGATCAACCGGGTGTTGACCTCGAATCTTAGTTGATTTATCTGATGAAGATTTCCCTTTGCCACCACCATCCCGCTGGTTGACTTCTTTTCCTACAGTGAACGAAAATAAACCATGTCCATTCTCCAGCTTAGCGGGAACCTGATGCAACTTTCAAGTAGAAAAATTATTGGAAAGTTTCTGAGCAAGACCACCAATGACAAATTTAAATGCAATTTCATTCTGTTCCTCACGTCCAATGGTTTCAGGACCAGTATTAATTTCAATATCATCATCTCCTTCTTGGACAGACTTAGCATCTTCGGTTTCCAGACTTTCAGTTTCATTTTCCTTCTCTTCCTCATCCTCCTCCTCTTCATCTTCATCTTCATCAATTATCTGTTCAATCACCTTAGATATTAGATCCTTGTCTACCTTCTCTGAAGGAGTCACATTCAAAACCTTCACCTGTCCACCATGAATCATATCCTTCAAGACATTCTGGAATCCAGGAATTCCCTCAGCTGGGTCTGAGCCATCATCCTTATCGTCGCCACTCTTAGGATCTTCAGTACTCACAACAAATAGCTCACTTCTGCCTTCAGGTGACTCCACAGAGCTCAATCTCTCAGCAGGGTTTGATATCTTAGAGGATGCTATTGGGGAGGTGTGGGCACCTCCTCCCCGCTTTAAGTAAACAGCCTGAAAAGCATCAACCATAAGGTTTACATACAAAATGATCAATGTGCCCTTATTTGGAAATATAAAGCAGAAAACAAGCAAGAATCTGCCAAAAGTTAAAGATGAGAATGCTAGCATAAAGCTACATATGATATAACAGTATCAGTGTAAGTTGGCATGTATGAACAAACAAATAGGATTTGATCCCCTTTTCCATGAAGGAGGCAAGAACATTACAGTATGCTCTTGCTAGCACACAAATGAATGCACAGAATGCCATATAATACAATAGAATATTTCAATAAGTAACTAACTGTTGGGATCCGTACACACAGCGGAAGGATTTCATCCATTAAAATTTTTTGAATCCCAATGAAGAGGATCTATCAACGGCGTTTAAATTAGGTAGTAAGAACCATACCTTTCGTATATTAGAAGCCGACTCTATGAATCTACTCCCTCTACCGGTATCCACACTGAATAGCACTCCAACACAGACGGCAGCATGCTAGCGTCTTCAAGCTTTACGTCTCTTCTTTCTCTAGGTTTTTCTTTCGCAGCTTTTCTAATACGTCTTTTTTGAACTGTCATATTTTTTTTCAAACCCTAATAGACGTATTATATATTCAAAATTAATCCTTATTAATTTTGAAATTTGAATTTGGATTAAAACAATATATTAATTAAATCTATCCAACAGATCTAACCTAATCTATTTATTTAATCCAAATTAGAAGTATTGTGATTTAATTTATCTTTATAAACTAAAAATAAGATATGATATCTATCTATTTAATTAAATCTGAGATACTATATCTCAATTTAAATTAAATCTAAGATACAATATCTTTTTTCGAAAATTAAATCGAGATATTATATCTCTATTTGTTTTAGTTATTTAATTTATAAAATAAATTAAATATAAAACAAATACTTCATAATAATATTATTATCTCTATAAATAATATTATTATTATTTAATTTCAAATTAATATTATATATATATATATATATATATATATATATCCTTCTTCCTAGATTAAACGCTGCATTCATTAAATCTTAGACATATATAAGATTCAATGAATTTGAACATTATTGCTTGTGTTGGGCTATTATTGTGTGTGACCTTGTAGGTCCACATGAGATTGGCAGCGGACCAATACTGTACCAGCCCACAAGTCGCAAGCGGCCTCTAGCAAGACATTGCGACTACCCAATTCATGTGGGGATTGATGATACGATACAACCTATCATACAACCATGCCACGTCCCTTTTGTCATGCGATAATTTAGTCAAGGATGAAGCATAGATAATGTCAACCTCCCATTCTTGACCATTACTTTCTCGATTTTTGAGTATTCTAACAATTGAAATGAAAACTCCTTTCCATTGTAGTATGGCCATACATTTCTCAGACTCACTCATCGAGGGGCCCAATATTATCTCTCTACAAATGTGAGGGACAAATTCCATCTTGACCATTTACATTCCTTTGCATGAAAACCACTAATCCTGATCGAAGCCTTTATCATCACCCGATCAAATGTGACTTTTGACTAAGTCAAAGATCAGCGACTCTCATGTAGGAATCCATGATGATCTCAGGTCTAAGGGCATTGTGACGCAGTTATACATGAGATACACTTATGACTTAATCCATGCAGCTTTCTCATAGTGGGTCTGTCCAGCACCTTGTACACTTACAAGTGCCTATGACTTTGATTTGTATCTCCATACCTTATCAAAGTCATACTGGTCTTACTTCATCTTCGCTCTCGCATAGATGACTGACCAGGGATATTTAGGGCAATCTCTATGATACGTCCACGGATACAGTTATCATAATAAACATGCAAATGAAATGATAAATAAATGGAGAATTACTTTAAATAACATTAATGTTTAAAGTACAATGACTTGCCCCTAGGGCATAATTTCCAACACCAACCACATCTGAATTCATAAATTAAGACACAGCAATTAGAAAACCAGATTTCATGAATCGGTACGATGCATGTATAGATTACAGTAACATTCAATAAGATAACTAAATTAAAAGGTGTGGATGAGGAAAAATTGTCTGTATGGAAGTTGAAATGCAAAACCACCAAACAGCAGGATTTTCAGGACTGTAGAAGCAAGAGCCAGATTGCTCGTTGCGGTTTAAGGCGTAAAGGAATTTCTCTTAAAAATATTCAATTAACTAGGAAATACTGAGGAAAATAATAAAAGCATAAAGAAATAATATTCAATTAATAATTTTACATGCAGTTAATTAGTTTAACTACAATATGCATATGAAACCCCTAACGGTTAACAAATTCATTAAATCAGATAAATTTTGCTAAGAATATAATACATCATCACATAAAAACATATATATTCACCTGAATGCTTGTTGCAGTTACTGTAATATATAAGCAAACAATGATATGGAAGTTAAGTAGAGAATAGATACCTGCAACTTATATTCACCTTTCTTATTCACTAAGAAAAATTTCAAACAAAGAAACACCAGCAGCAGAGGTGGCAAGTTGCTTGAAAAAATATGGCCAAAAAAATTCAAAACCAAAGGCCTCATAATTTAGCAGGATTGCCAAAAAAAAAAAAACGACAGTTTGTTCAGAAAAACATCTTAATGTCCAATTGACCCCAAGACAACCAAATCATAGGTTACTTGGAACTAAAAGAATGGCATTTTGAAGCTGCGTTTCAACATAGGGAGCATGGACACCAACACAGACCAAGCAACATTACAAAATCTGAAGTGACCATATAAAATTGAAAGTGACCTATCATGGCCAATACGAAGGCTAAACACAAGTTCAGAGACAAGAAGCTTATTTTTGAAATGCCTATCTTTAATTTAGAATCATTTCTCACCATTGTATTTCATAAAACATAATTAATTATTCATCAATTAGTGTTTAAATATAAATATGTTTTGGTCTAAGATTCAAAAACATTTGATTAAGCTTTATCAAGTTAAACCCAAATTTTATGTTCTCAATTAACTTGCATCACAATCTCTTATTTTAGTTAATAAAAATATCCATTAAACATCAACCTTAATTTGACTATGCTAGATTAGTGTATGTTTGGATTAGCGATGAAAAAAATGACTTATATTTCATGAATTTTGCAAAGTTAAGTCAGAGTAAAAGTTAGATAGTGTAATATGATTTATATTCGGATTGACTTTTACAAACTTAAGTTAAAACAATTTTATCATTTTTTATAAAAGCAAGTTGGACTCACTTTACTTTTAGAAAGGTTCTCTCCCTTCCTTCCTTCTTTTTTGTCCTTTTCTCCTCTCTCTGTCTCACTCTCTCCACGTTTCGAAAGTAAAAAGCAATAATAAGGTGATTTACCCTACTTTTTTTTTTTTGGGGGTCAGAGTGACTTGTTTATAAACGTGAATTCAAACTAGATAAAGCATTCCCAAAGCAAGCTTTTTTTTTTCTCTTGCCGTAAATTTTCTCACCCCTAACGCTAATTCAAACATGGATTTAGCTTTCTTCTTATATCCCTTACCATCATTTTCCTATTTTTATTGTTGGATTAAGATCTCAACGGTTCAGATTTGCCATCATTTTCCCTTATAATAGTATTTTTATTATATAATAAATCTGGACCGTTGAGATCTTAATCCAACATTAAAAATGGAAAATGAGGGAAAAGGATGAGAATGTGTATAGGAGAAAAGTCAAATCCCTCAAACATAACTCTAGTATGTATATCTCTATTTTACTAATAAATTATCTATTTAACCACCTCATCAAATTCTTTAGCTTACGTTTTTTTTTTTTTTTTTCATACTATTCTTGTCCTCAACTACAATCTCTTCCTCTACATCATCATCTTGATCAATAGCAATCTCATCACTTACACCCTCGCTCACAGCACTTGGTAACAAAATCAAATGACTAATAAATCAAGGTTTCACTTGTAGGTTAGGTTACATCCAAGTCCAAAGTGTCTGTTTGGCGGGTTCCAAAACCTAGGTTTTATTATAAGTCTGTCAAACACTACGTTTTTTTTTTTTTTTTTTCTAAAAATCATTTTCCATCAAAAATCTAGGTTTTCCCAAATCCAACATTTTTTTCACTTCCAGCTCTCTTTTCAAAGTTCATGGCCCCACCATCATTAAAAAACACCAAAATGCCCTCCACATATCTTCAGTTCTTATCATTTCCATGCATGAGTGGCCCAGGATTTCCATTTTCTCTTTCTTTTTTTCTTTTTTCTTTTTTTGATAAAAACCATTTGCTCTTTTCTGTTTGCAAATGCTGGGGCCTAAGAGTATCACCTTTTGCCTTCGAATTTGATGAATGTGTGTTCCTAGTGATAGTGTGCTAAAATTATGTTAAAAATATTTTTGTACAAATATATTTTCAATTTTGTTAAAATTATATGCTTAAAAAGTTTGTGCTAAAAATATTTATGTTAGAATTATATGTTAAAATACAACCTTATCTTTATATTCAATTATACCAATATATTTTTATATGTTCAAAATATTTTTGTCTATACAATTTATTAATACATATATGTTTGATCTAATTTTTATCATGTTTATAATATTTAAAATACTATCCTTTAAATGCAATTATACAAAAAGCTAATATCTTTTTTGGTAGATTTGACCCTCCAAAAGCTATTCTGATAAAATCATCCAAACACTATCACTTTTTTTTTCTTTCCAAAAGCTATTATCTAAAAGCCATTTTTACCTTGTAAATCCCAAAAGATATTCTCCAAAAGCAACTTCCAAATGGGCTCCAACACTCGGTGGTACTTGATATCCCTTTAAACTAATTTGTAGTTCATCTATCGAGGTAAAGCATTTTTTCCAATAATATCCAATATCCTAAAATATTTTTTAGAATAATTTTGTCATTAAAATATTCTTATTTTTATCTGATTAGTCACAAAGTGTTTTTGTGTCTCACAATAAGTGCACTTACATGATTTGAACTTATATTTTTCCCTTGACTAGAATGAAGCGGCTTAAAACATCAACCAACAAATGGAATATTTTAATACTTTACATCATATAAGATTTTGGTAATTTATTTTACGGTTTATATGTAAATTTATCTTCACACATATATCCAATGGAGTTTTAGATTGGGTTGGGTGGGGCATATAATTACATATAAATTTTATGAAAGGTCACGCTAATAATGAATAGTGTAGCTCATTTATCATATGTTATGTAATATATAAAATTTATATCTACCTAATATTATTTCGCAATATAAAATTTATGATAAGTTATAAGGTTGATACAATGTTTTTTACACAGTAATTTGATACAATGTTTGGTTCTTATAATTTGTTCTCAATTTAATTTTTATCTTTATAATCTCAAATCATTGGTTTTGGTCTCTCTCTCTCTCTCTCTCTCTCTCTCTCTCTCTCTTTCTTGTGTGTCTAAAACGTGAATTTCTATATCTTTTATAACAGTTAGTTCCTTTTTTTTTCCTTATGATTTATGTTTTCATTAACTTTTTTTTATTACAAAATAACATTAAAATCAAATTAAAATGAAATTATTGATATAATTTTTTTTAAAAAAATATGAATAACATAGTAGGGGTAAGAGAAAGAATGGAGATAAAAAATCGGAAAAAATTACTATTCATGTAGATTTTTTATGGTTAACAAATTATTTGTGTTAAACCTCTATTTATAAGCCTCTAACCCAATCCAAGAGTTACAATTTCATAATTAATCTACATTAATAAAATTTGCTTCAGCTATGGCGTGTGTACTTGATTTTTTTTGTGATTAATAAAAGTGAACTGTTTTGGCCCAAAAAAATCTACATTACCATACAACAAGAAAGTATTAAAGGTTATAAGAATAAATCTAAGAAAGCAATCCATTTGACTATTTGAGATTGTTGAACCAAAATTCTATATTAAAGATTTGTAGGGGTCACCGACAAAAGAGAATCTTAGTATGATATAAAATAGAAAATACAAAGTGATTATAAGTTTAACGATAAAGAATAAAACATGAATTGCAATTTAAAAAGCGTGATACAAAGCACTGAGAAAAAAAAAATTCGCTTGGAGAGAACAAATGAAGAGGCTTGATCCCCCTACTCCTTGATTTGGCTACCCTTATTTATAGTAGAGTGATCTAGTAAGTCAGTCAGCCTTTTGTAGATCGGCTGGTAAGTCGGTCAGCCTTTTGCAGATCTGCTCGTAAGTTGGTTCGCCCATTTTGAATTTTGCTGGTAAATTAGTCCTCCTTTTTCAGAACTGCACAGATTAGGGGGGTTACGCCTTTATTTGGGTCAAACACGCCACGTTAGCTCCTTTGACTAGGTACTTTTTTTTTTTTTTGATAAGGAAGAAGGCTAGAAGCCAAAATTAAGCAGAAGGATACATGATAGAGGGAATAACTTCCAAACACTCCTGATCAACCCTTGCACGCAAAGACATAGGGCAATCACACAAAAACTCAGACTTCTCTAAACCAAACTTAGCTAAGGCATCGGCCACAGAATCGTGCTCCCTAGGAACATGACCCAAAGAGACAAGCCAATCTCTGGAAAGTAAATCTCTAATCCTACTCACTAACAGACTATCAGCAGAGGAATCAACACACTTTAAACAATTAATAACATCACTAGAATCAGATTCTAAGGCTATCTTTTTGAATCCCAAGTCCCAAGCTAAACATAAACCCTCATAAGCCTCCCAAAGTTCAGCAACAAAAGGATTACAAACACCAAGAATCTTGGTAAACCCAGCTAACCATAGTCCGAGGCAGTCTCTCAGAACACCGCCACATCCAGCTTTAGAAGAGCTCATAACCATCGCTCCATCGACATTAAGTTTCACCCACTTCGAGGGGGGGGGGGACCCAGGAACGAGAACCATTAGGGACATCCCTCAAAGTAATAGAGCCTGAGACCAGTTCCTGGAACATTGAGAATTTCCTCCAACTTTGTAAATTAATAGCTTCCGGAAAATTGGGCTTTACAAAATTAGGATCAAAGGCAAAAGAGTTGCGCCACTTCCAGAGCATCCAAACAGCGACACCAAAAATAAGATGCCAAAAGGGCCCCAAACCTTTGTTAAGTTTGCACATCAAATTCATTGCTAACCAGTCCTTAAGCCCTGCAGAAAAAAACTGAGAAACATATTGTGGAGATACAAGTTTCATCCACATACTACGCGCAAACACACAGTCCCGAAGAATATGCAAAATATCCTCATAGTCGGCATTACAGAAGCAGCAGAGACCTGAATGACCAGACCAGGAGCTCCTCCATGCATTAGTAGGCAGCTTATTAAGGGAAGCCCTCCACACAAAAACTCTAATGCGCTCCACACCGTTCCAATTCCAGATATATTTAAACAGATTACATCTAAGAATAGGAAGGTTAGCTTCAATTAAAAAATAGGCACTCTTAATAGAAAAGATACCATTAGGAGTCGCACCCCAAACCATGAGATCATGATCTGCATCTTCCTTAGGAGGGATGGCAGCATAGAGACTCTGGATCACTACAGGTAGAACAATATGGGATAGTCTACAGAGGTCCCAAGCACCATCCTTAACCCACTCTGAAACAGAAGAATGAGCTTCCTCAACCGAAAGCTGACGAATGCACAGATCCTGAATCCTTTTACCATCAACTAACCAATGGTCCTGGAAAAAGCTAACTGAAAGACCATTTCTCACATGCCATTTGGAGCCTTTGTCAACAATATTCTTCTGGGAAGTTATGAAACGCCACAGCTTCGAATCACCAGGGTGGAAATTAAAAAGCGAATCCTCATCCCGAAGCATGTATCTCTTCTGAAGCACATCAACCCATAAGTTGTTAGATCCGATTAGCAAATGCCACACTAGCTTAGCACCACAAGCCCGGTTGAAAGAAGAAAGCTTTCGAAAACCAAGGCCACCATAATCTTTAGGGCTAGATATGCAGTCCCAACCCACTGGGTGATAATGAGATGAGGATCTATCATGGCCCCAAATGAAATCTCGTTGAATTCTTTCAACTTCTTGACAAATGGACCTAGATATTTTGGTAAATTTCTCCAAACAATCCAACATACACTGAGTTTGAGCCTCAGAAGCCACACCAAATAAGAGTAGATCATCCGCAAACAGTAGGTGAGAAATCTTCGGTCCAGCCTGAGAGGTAGATATAGGTTTCCAACTACCATTGTCTACAGAATCACAAATAAGATGAGAGAGCTTATCGATACATAATATGAATAAATATGGTGAAATAGGATCACCTTGACGAAGGCCCTTCTTAGGGAGAAAAAACTCCGTCTGGGAACCATTCCAAAGCACATTATATGAAACCGTAGAAACACAAGACATTATCAGGTTAATAAATTCATATTCAAAACCCACCTCCTTGAGGACTTGAGCAAGAAAATCCCACCTCACTCTATCAAACGCCTTTTCAAGATCAATTTTCATGGCCATGAGCCCTCCCTTACTTCTATTCTTGCTCATAATATGGAGAAGCTCGTGCCCGATAATAATATTATCTTGAATGTGACTCCCCTTAATGAAGCTTACTTGGAAGGGAGAAATTAAGGAGTCCATAACGCCTTTTAGTCTTTGAGTAATAAGCTTGGTCACACACTTATAGTGCACCGAACAAAGAGCAATAGGCCTGAAGTGGGCAACAGTCTCAGGACATTCCCTTTTAGGGATAAGGGAAATAAGAGTTTTATTAGCCTCCTCAAGCGAGACAGTACCACTGAAAGCACCCTTAACAAAAGCACACAGAGACGGGCCCAACTTGCTCCACTGACTTTTATAAAAGATAGGCGGAAACCCATCAAATCCGGGAGCTTTGTAACTGCCCATGGAAAATAAGGTATGTCTAATCTCTTTATCATCGGGAATTCTAGAGATATTCCGTAAGCTTGACTCCTCCACAATAGGAAAGTGAGAGATAGTATCTAAGCATACAGAATCAAAATTCTCATCAGCATACAACAACTTGAAAAACCTGACAACAAGATTCTTCAAATCAGCATCATTGTCAATCCAGCTACTAACTTCATCTTTAAGAGATAAAATTCTATTCTTTCGGCTTCTCATTTTGGAGGTTAAATGATAGTACCGAGTATTCCGGTCCCCTTTGGAAATCCACTCTACCCTCGACTTTTGGAACCATTTAATTTCTTCAAGTCTCATTAATCGATCAAAATCAGTGTTCAGATCCCTCTCCAAATTGCAGAGAAATTGAGAATAAGGGTAAGAGTTAGACTTCTGAATTCCTTCCAATCTAGCAAGCAGTTCATTTTTAGATTTCTCGACAAACCCGAAGACATTTTTATTCCAAACACTAACCTCTTCCTGGAAAATCCTGAGGGACATATTAAGGTCAACACCCGAAACCCATTTATCATTCAGAAGAGATTCATACGACTCATGGGAGGTCCACATGGCCTCAAAGCGAAAGGGTTTGCTCCTGATTGGGTTAGCCAAATTACCTCCAAAACACAACAAAACAGGGTTGTGATCCGAAAATTTGGTACGAGCAAGGAGTTTAAGGAAGCAATCAGAGAAATCCGATAAGAAAGAGTTACTAAGCAGAGCTTTGTCCAATCTCTCAAAAAGCCGAGCACAATTAGGAAGACGAGGGCAGATCCAGGTAAATTTAGGACCGACGAACCCCAGATCAGAAAGATGGCAGTTATTAATTCTTTCCTGGAAACAGCTAAGCCTCCAAAAATTAACCCCTGAACCTCCAACTCTTTCGCCTGAAGAGAGGATGTCGTTAAAGTCTCCAAGTGCCACCCACGGACCCGACACCGAGGAAGACAAAGATTTGAGCTCACGCCAAAGCAAAAATTTACAAGAAGGAGAGGGAACCGCATAAATTGCTGTAAGGAAAAAGGATTCAGGCCCTCCAAGGCACAGTGAAGATGGAGAAATTGACGATTCGAACGGATCACTGCCACAGTGACTTGATCAGACCTCCACACCGCCACAAGACCACCGGATCTTCCAAGACTAGGAACAAACGCCAATCCATCATATCGTAGCCTCTCAAAACATTGAAACCGAGAAGGATAATCAATCTTTGTTTCGGCCAGGATTTGTAGCGACGACCACTTGCTTCTGCACGCAATACGAAGGTGTTGGATGAGATTCTTTGCACAGGCACCCCTGCAATTCCAATACAATATTGTATCCATTAAGAAGAAATAAAATAAAGGGACGGCCCACAAGCAAAACCACAAGCATGAGGACAATTGGGCTCAAGGATCACGAATTGGGTTTTGTTGGCTCAAGGGTGTTTCAAACACCATATCACAATCGGGCTCACACAAAACAGGCCCATCCCAAAATTTTCTTGTTGGTCTATTTGATGGCCCAAGATCACCTGGATCACGGGGCTTTGAAACAAAAAGGTCCACCTCCCCATCTAACAAGTCGACATCAACAACGTGAGGTGGCCCCTCCTTTTTATTTCCCCCAAAAATCATAGCATCCGTCTTGTTCTCCATCTGCAGCGACGTTCTCAGACTGTGGCACTGTGACGTTCTCGTTCAAAATCCCTGAAGGTGTGCTCTGCTTGTCCTCGTTTATAGCTAACGACAGAGTTGACTCTCTGCATCTCTTATCTTTCCTTTGATCCTGACCGGAAATATGCCCAATTTCAGATGTACTTGGGATACCTTTAATCTTAGGTTGCTTTTTGACTTGGCTCTTCCCTTTTTTTCCTCTAAGGTTTCGTACACTGGGAACGCTAGGATCACTCTACAAATTACTCTGGGAAGCCACGACAATTTGCCCAACGGCTGCCGCAGTGCTTTTTTCCTCATGCCGTACAGAACCTCCCTCCAAGCTGTCGGCTAGGGCATTGAAACGTGAGCCACCTGAAGCTTGCCGGAGATCATCGCTGTGACCCACCTTTCTGGAACCTTTTTTACTCCTGGGCTTATGGACGACATGCCAGACGTCTTGATCGTGAGTTCTGCCTTCCTCCATAGGTAAGACTCCTGAGTCACCGTCTGCATTAGACCTCCCTCCTTTAATTCAGACTTCTTTTTGGCTTCCCCTAATTTGTAAACATTAGCCAAGTGACCATAGATACCGCAGTTAGTGCACAAACAGTGGAGTCCCTCATATTGCACATAGTAATCACGTCCATCCAGTGTGAAACCAGCCATGAGTTGTTTGCTTAGGTCTACAAGAACACATATTCTGGCATAGTGACCTCTGAGATGGCAGGAGGTATTAAAATCAATCTTGACAATGTCTCCTATTCTGTTTCCAATCCACATTAAAGCACCTTTATCATAGTATTCCAGGAAAATTTTAGGCATTCTCACCCAGACTGCCACTTTATCAATGGTTGCAGACCAAGGGTCTGTTAGGTAGTGGTCGAAGATCATCCAAGGGCCGCCAGTTAGGGCATTAGAGCAGTCCTCTTTGTTAGTAAATTTTACAACAAAAAAACCGTTGCCAATGTTGATCAGAGTGATAACACCTTTTTTCGCCCAAAGAGACTGTAGAATCGATAAGAGCAGCTTATATCCAATGTCCTTGCCTAGCAACTTCACAATGAGAGCATTATGCCAAGCTTTGTAAAGCATCTTCTTCATCTTATCCGACAAGGAGAAAGAAGGGAAGTTACGGTTTGGGTCTTCAATAATTTTGCATAGAGGTTCTGAGTCATCAGAATCAGAAATAGGGTCATCAGTTAGAGCATTAGCATCCACCATATTAGCTTCTGTATTGGCAATGCCATTGATGCCTTGCAATTTATCAGGGAAGGAAGGGCCAGCTTCCCATTGTTTTTTCTGATTAGAACCAAGCTGAGGCCATTCTTCAGGGTTGATGAGCAACTCACCATTCTTAATCTTCTTAGAACTCCGGTTAAGCAGGTCATCCTCTTCAGGTGAAGAGGGGACAAGAGCAGGGTTTTTCCTTGAGAGCACAATCACCATGTTTCTCTAGTTATACATTGACTAGGTACTCTAAAGGTGCGAACAAATGTGTCATTGGGTTGCAATCATTAGATTGCCTTGTTTGGCTTCCCCCACATGGACTACATCATCTATGAGCCCAAGCTAGAAAGTTTGGCCCTACACTAAGTCTCCACACTCTTCAAGTCCAATGGAGTATGTACTTGGAGAGTGGATCTGCCATCCTGACCGTAGAATATCTACTTAATCCAAGTGTCAATGTCACACAATAATAATAGTAGGTTGAAGCAACAACTCAAAGATATTGTTGTGGAAGCAGCATTTCGTACTCGAGCTCAGCTGATGAAGGAGTTTGAAGAGGCTCGATCGGATCGATGGGATCTCGACCAAGCAATAATAGAATATCATATTATTTTTGGTGGTAGGTTAGAAGATGACAGTTCTACCGCTAATGCTGGAATTGGAAATGAATAAGGGATGCATGTGCCTTTTTGTTGGAACCTACTTTGATTCAATTTCTCTTAGGTTCTTGGAGCTCGGGTTTCTCTTTTAGTTGTAGATGTATTTTTTAAAGCTAATGGATTGGTTGTAATTTATTCACTTAATGGTTGTGGGATGCAGATTTGTATTATAACATACCCTCCCAAACAACTTTTCCTTGTTTTGTGGTTTGTATGGCTTGTACCTCAGGTGTGTCTATTATCTTTAGTGTGGTATCATCTGTAATTAAGACATCCCATATTATGTAAGTTGCCAATGTAAAACTTTTTTTGTTAGAAAGTTCATGAATGCCAGTACATATTGTAGTGTTGTCATAATATTTGACCAAGTATGAGAATTTTGTGAAGATGAAATATCACCTAGAGGGGAGGTGAATAGGTGATTTCAAAAACTTTTAGCGAATTGCACACAAACGCAATTAAGACAGAGAAAGAGAAGAGAGATAGACACGTAGCAGTTTATACTGGTTCGGTCTAACACTTTGACCTACGTCCAGTCCCCAAGCACACCTTGGGATTTTCACTAACTCTTCAAACACGTATACAATTACACACTCTGTAACTTAGGATGATCCTTTCACTCGGACTCACTCCCCCTTACAAGTTGTAATAGTATACCCACAATTAAGGTTCCACAACCTTAAAATTTAACAACTAAACAGATAATCAAATGGTGTTTAAACTCCTCACGAGTAGATATATGATAAACACTGAAGTACAAAATATCTGAAGATATTAATGAAACAGATGAAACAGCAAATTACAATAAGTTCGAATTGAATGCGCAGTGTTTCTGTAGGTGAAGAATTGAATGCTTCTGGCTTTTATAGATGATAGCTTTTAATGACCGTTGAAGAGAGATTAATGAGCCGTTGAGAGTAATAAATATATCCGTTGCTCTGTCTCTTCGTAATCTTCTGACGTTGGTCAATATACTCTGCTGATATTCTTTGTTCGATTTGTCCGTTGAGACTCAGGTAGAATATTGACTGGAAATGGCCGGAGTTCTTTACGGTTGTTCAGAAGCTTAATTTCCACTTTCGTGCTTCGTCTCTGCGTTGTCATTTAATGCGTCTGACACAGATTTGCTTTATGAAAATTTGATGTTTAAAACATGGTAATCATATCTGAAAATCACTAGCAAACTGATTAAACTTGGTTAGAAGAAGTATGAATCAATAACATGAAGCACCCAAGTCATAATAAGTGATTTACAGTTTACGAGAGCAGAAATTTAAAATGCCAATATGTATTCTCGAGAATTATTCATCTGGTTCTCGAGAATTATAGAGGAAAATATTATTTCAAAAAGCATGTTTCAATGATACTCGAGAGTGATACGTTAAGAGTTTTTCATAAACACTAGTAGTTAGAGCATTCTCAAGAATCTCTACACTCATACTCGAGAATTGCATTTTAACTTAAACACAGAAGAGAGATATCAGAACATTTACCGTCCATTCTCGAGAATCTCCTTACTGATTCCCGAGAGCCATTCTCGAGAATTGATTTCCAATTCTCGAGAATCACATCAAAGAGGTCTTCTGTTATGTGATTCTGACTAGGCATTCTCGAGAATCCGTTACCAGTTCTTGAGAATTGTTCTTGAGAATTACTTGTTAATTCTCGAGAATCATACGCTTGCGATAGCCAACTTGTAATACCATTCTCAAGAATTGCTTCCTGAATCCTTAATCCAAACTGGTTAGTATAATGGTAATTCTCGAGAATCAATTTCAAAACTATTAAACCTGATTCAAGACTTTCAAAACTTAAACCTTTCTTATCATCAAAACATTGGGAGCTAACATTTTGGTCAGTCGGTATGTACATCACATCTTCATGGCTTGGTTTGTATTCTACCACGAGACGCCCCTAAAGTTTGGATCTCAACATTTAGAAATGCCAGTATAGAGCACTCGTGAATTGTATAATGCATAAGTTGTGTGTCTTTTAACTTAGTAGGTCGGTCTTGTAAGCGCTGAGTATAAGCTAGTGAATTAGTTCGTACGTAGTGTGCCAAATAGAAGAAACTACATGGAAGGTATCTAAAAAATGACATTGTTATATTAAGATAATGACTTACAAAAGGAAGACAAACGTACAATCTTATTCCCCAGTAAGATACAATGTATTATACAAGAGTAAAGTCTCTTTCCCTCAATTCAATAACAACTGACATAGTTGAAGAATCCAATATAAAGAAAACCTATAACAAAATGGAATGCCTTAATGATGGGGCTTTTTAATATCAGAATACCCAACATAACCTGGATCATATAGCTTAGAGCGTTGGTCACTTTATCTTAGTCATACATTCGAGTTGTATCATTATGTCTTGCCACAAGTTTAGTAAGTGTGTAATTTAAATACGATTTTCCTCCACTTTTCTTGTTACCTTTCCTTTTGTCAAGGTCTAGATTGTATCCTATGCTAGATCTGTCATTAGTGAACCTCTGAGCCTTTAAGATTTTCTTGAGCATTTCACTTCCTCTTATAAATTTCTCAAGAGTCTTATTGAGATCAAAGTTTCTTCTTTCTAACACAGGACATGTTTAACAAGAATTAAGAGGAGTTTCTTTGAGTTTTTTGTTCAAGAACATTAACCCTTTTCTTTAAACTCACTAGTCCTTTAACTATCTTTCTAAATTCTGAATGTAAAGCATGATGTTCAGATAATAGTTCATTAGAAGAAGGTTCAAAATTGTTTACCTCTTCACTTTCTGATTCCTTATAAGCTATAAGGCAAATGTTAGTAATTTCTTCTTCTTCGTCACTTTCCTAATATGATGAGCTATCTCCCCATATGGCAGGGGTAGGCTTTGTTCTTGAAATGGTTTCTCTTTTTCTTTTCTTTATTCTTTAGGAGTGGACATTCAAACTTGATATGTCCTAGTTTTTTGCTTTCATAACATATGATTTAGTCTTTTAATTCCCTTATGCTGATTGAGCCAGGTTTATGAAATTTTCGGAATCCTTGATCTTTCTTGTAGAACTTCTTGAATCTACAGACTTATCCTGAGTTTGTTCTCTTCTTCAGGTTCATCTATCTCTTTCAGTTATTTATCTTTAATGGCATTGAATGCTAAGACTTTATTCTTTTTGTCCTCGATTTCATCTAATCCTCTTTTGAATTTCATCTTTCCCTCATGTAATACCCGATTTTAGCAAATATGGAATTCTTGAGATAAGAGAAATTAATGAATATTTTGATGAAGCAAATTCATGAGTTTAAAACTATTATAGAAAATTTTTATAATTTTTGAGTAAATTGTCGAAAAAGTTACGTAAAAATCGATGAAACGAATGACTAAAAATGTAATAATGGTGATAAAAACAGTCTAAAAACATTATGATAAATACTGAAAGATCATGAAAGATTATGAGAAAATTTTGGGAGTGTTATCTTTAATTATAAGAATTTAATAAATTGTTTCAGAGGAAATAACATGAAGAAATGTTTAAAAAGCATTCTAGAACCATAAAGTAACTTTATGGTGTAAACATTTTTAATATTTTACATAGGATATAAAATGACAATGTCGGATAAAGTTTGTAAGATAATAGTATACTGTAAGTTATAAAATTATCAACCATTGGTAAGAGAATGATTAGATAATTATTAGCTAATTGATTCGGTTAAAACAAGAGAAATATAGAAAGTCAAATTTATGGTAAAATCCTTAATTAAGAGATTAATGCTGGTAATTAGCATAAAATATACTTACTAATTAGGATAAAAATATTAAGAAAAATTAGTAAAGATAAATGTATGAAGAAACCTAATCCTAAAAAGATCACTAAACGAAGAATTTAGGCTGATTAAGCCTTAACGAAGGCGAGGGTAAAACAGAATTTTTGGTAAAAAAATATTATATTTTTTAAAAATGGAAAAAATTATGAAAAAATAATTAAAACTGAATTTTAAAATGAAGGGGCCGAAATTCTTGGTATTTTTAATTAAAATGAATTGTTTAAATAATTAAAATGATAATTAGAATAAAATAATAATATAATGCGGTGAGTCGGCTTATAGGCGGGGCGAGGGTAAAAGTTAGAAATAAATCCTACACCAAGGTATAGGGATTTAGTCTAAGTCATCGACTTTTTATAAACCAACAAGTGAAATTTTACACGGAATGACTGTCTCCGAGGTCGGTTAAAACCAACGGGGTATTTAAGACACCCTAATTAGGAGAGAAAAATACGGATAGAGGATTTAGAGTTAATACCTATGAAACAAGTAGTTTTCGTGAATTAGGTACCTAGTGACTTAGGTCGATCATATTACAAACCGGTGGATTTTTGCCTAGACGCGACGCTTCCGAATTCAATTCCGTAACAGGCGTTTGATCTAAAATCTTCGACGCATAATGGAATGCTCTTAATGGGATTAAGAATTTAGGCAACCCAGATATTATGATTAAGGAAGTTTAAACCTTCAAACACCGTTGTCGGAATTTTGAGTTTCGACAAGATTACGCGAATCGGTGCCGATCGGGGGAGACGATCGGGGAGTCAGGTAGGGTGACATCATCAATGATGATGTCACTAGGGGGGAGATGTCGACCAAGTCATCCAAGGGCCAAGGGAGTGCCACGTGGCAAAGTGCGATCCGATGGCCGAAATCCGATCTGGAAATAAATTTGGAAATTCCCACCTTGTCCCTATTTTCCCCTATAAATAGCAAGCTCTCTTGCTCTTCATTTTCATCCCAAAATCCGAAACCTAGAGAGAGGTTCTAGAGAGAGAAGCTCGGAAAAAATCTCGAGCAAAAGTCCGAGTAAGTTCTTCTCGTCCTTAGCTTTTAGTTTCCGTAGTTCTTTCGGTAGTTATAGTAGAACCGTTGTTTTGATCTAGGAAGTTTTAGAATATATTCCTATACTTGTTTTTAAGCCTCATTGCATTGAAAGATGCCGACGAGGTAAAAACCTAGTGGGGTAATTTTGAAATGGAATAAGGTCAAAGTAACGAAGTTACGCGAAATTCCGCCAAATAGGGGTAGTAGGGGAAAAATGGTCTTTTTCACATAAAATGCCCGTTATCTTTGCCAAATATTCATAAGTGTGTTATTATTCTGATTAGAATACTTCGACGTCGAACCGCCTATCGAAATTCCATTGTTCGAAATTCCATTGTTCCGCCGTTTTGTTTGCCGAGCCGCCGTTTCGCTTTTACGTACGTCAAAAAGTACCGTTTTTAGCCTAAGAGCCGGATATCTCGCAACTAAGGTACGGACCCGTCACGTAACCCTAACTCTATGCTTTGCTTATATACTTTTGCGTTATAGATACGTTCATAGACGAGATCCCGTTGAGAATCGTCGAGATACTTACAAACTTACCCACGAATTATAGTATTGGTAATGCCGTTTGAGTTATTCCTAGCGCGAGGACACGTTAGTGGCGTGGCACCGGATATGTGCGAACTAGTCGAGATAGACTTTACATACCGCTTTGTGCTTATGTTCTCATCCATGTTATTGATCATACATTTGCTGTTTGCTTTTGTGATGATATGTTGTATTGAAATGAATATTTGTTGTACGTATACTGTTTTATTTGAGCATAAGGTTAACCGTTACCTGAGATCCATATGTGGAATGGATCTCACCGTACATCGTGGTCCGGAGGACCGATGTTTGGCGATCGAGGCAAGCAAAATGGAGTAGGCCAAGACGTGTCTACATTATTTATCGTTTTCTTTAGTTTCTTTAACTTTTGAGAATTCTGATGACCGTAATCCGATACATTAACACTATGGTCCATATTTTGAATGTAATGTAAATTACTTACTCGCTCCAATGCTCTACTCTGATTACTCTGCTTGAAATATTTGGAAACGTTTTTTTAAAAAAAAAAATATTCCGCCGTTTTCAAATGGGATGTTACATTTTCCTCATATTGGGAAAGACTTCCAAACAGTGCAGCTACAAACCTCATTGACTCTCCTCAGGCTTCTTCTATAGCTATAACCTTTATCTCCCATTCCTTCATGAGAATATTTAAAATGTTTCTCACTTGAGAGTTTTGATCGTATGTTCTTCCCAATGTAGCCTGCTGGTTTATCATATGTGTATAAATGAGTTCAAACGCAGCTATACTTTTGTTGGACTTCATTTAGAGTAAGTCATATTTAGTGACCAGAGTATTGACTCTATTTTCTTTGATGTTAAATGTTCCTTCGTGGGCAATCTCAAATGCTTCCCACATTTCTTTGGTTGTTGAGAAATTGTAGATTCGAAAATACTCCTTTTAGCTTGGTGCACTCTGAATCATCAAATAGCTTTGCTATTCAAAGTTACCAATTTCTTGTCATTGTCATCGAACTCTGTAGTAGTCTTTAGGATTATATGTTCCTCAACCTTTTTCATTGGAATATAATCTCCATCTTCGATTACTTGTCAGAGGCCATATACGGTGGCCATTACAAAGACTTTGAAATTCGCTTTCCAAAATGAGAAATATTCTCCGTTGAAGCCAAGAGGTCTGAAAATTGAGGCACCCATCAAGTCGAATTCCTTCTATAGATCTTTCTCGGGACGTTAATCTTGAAATGAGAATACTAGGCTCTAATACCAAATGTCAGTGCCAAATTTTCACCCAAGAGGGGGGGGGGGTTGTAATATCCTTAATTTTGGGCCTAACACTTTAGGATAAGCATGTATTAGGCAGATGACTAATTCCAGTTCGGGAAGTGTGACTTTCCAAGCTTTGGAATGATACAATGAATGTTGGCTAAGTGTTTAATTTTCTCGAATATTACATTTGGGGACATATGTTAATTTATGAATGAGACACAAGGAATTTATATTTAAATAATTCCTAAGGCTATTAACGTTTGGCTAAAGCAAGGGAAAATAAATGTAAGGGTAAAATGAGAATATTCCAATAATCATGAGGACAAAATAGGATATCAATAAACCTCCCAAAAGGCTCATAATATTCAGCCAAGATAGCTCAAAAGAGTTGAAGAAGAAAAGCACAAACATGCCTAACCATATAGTTGGATTTTTACAAGATGGCAAACTTGTAATTAAGAGTCTAGTTGGAGGCGATTTTTTTTTTTGTTATTTGTTTCCCTCCTCTTTAGCCTAACAATGATTTGGCAAAATTGGGCCTAGGGGAGAAAATAGAAAGTTAAAGCCCAAAGTGAATAGTTGGATCTTCAAGAGGTTAATGTGGGCTCTTGGTGATTAATGTAGAACCATAAACACTATGTTGAGCATAGTGTAATGTCCATCCTAATGCCTTTGAATAAATAGTAATTTGTTGTTCGTCATTGAATTATTATAGGAACATAACCATGTCTAAGGGAATCAAATGGTTCGAAGTTGAATTTGGAAACTTGTAAGCAACCATGTAGTAACTCTAATATCATATACTTTGTATGGATGTGTATGACTATTTGAATCATATATGTGAATGTCTCGTCCCATGTGAGACCAGTACCACTCATGGCTCAATTAAGCGGAAGGGTTGACCATGGAGTATCTTCCCGGTGGTTAGAACTAGGTGTAGGGCCTATTGGACCGGTATTCCTAGGTGGCAAACCTAGTTGCATTCAGGCGACTTGGACACTTTCGATTAAGAATGCTGGCAGTTCCAGATAGGACTCTTAGTGGTTTCAAGTCGATAATTGCTAGTTGGATATATCGATGTGAGAACGCCGACAGAACCGAAGAGGACTCTGGGTGCATGCCAATTGGTTATACCTAGCACTATTGTTATGTTATATGTGTATGCTGGTTTGGCTGCATGTAATCTGTATTATATGTTTTGAACGCTATCATTGCTGCCGTGGACTGCTTATCTTGATTGACTTTCATTTACTATTTATACTATGTCTGTGAGATTAATTGTTACTGGGAACATTTGGGAACCCAACCCTTGTTACCACGTGTAATTTGCATAGTTATATTGGACGCAGCTCCCAAGGTAAAGGTGGCTGTAGCAGCGAGTACCGGCGGAAAAGGAGAATCATGAACTCAAAGATGAAGAATGAGATTGGGATCGATGGCGCAAGCATTTTTAGGATATTGATGAGCAGGAGCGTCTCGTCTCAATTCTCAAGGTGCAATTGGAATTGCTGATTTAGGCATTTAATTAAATTGTGATGTGTAGTTCATTTTATTCTGTTTCTCTGTGGTTCATAAGCAAGTGCTAGCTCAACATATAGTTTCTATGATTCGGAAGAATGGAATAATGCCTGAGGCTTTATCTGATGATAATTTATTATAAACACTTTAAAGATTTTATACGCGATGTAATTTAGCTAAAAATTGGGAGTTTGATTAATTAGACAAGGTTATACAAGAAGAGTGGAGGTGAGAGGGAGGACAACAGTATTATAATTTTCCAAGTGATTATTTTAACAATAATCACGTTAAGGTCTAGAGAAATTTTTGTCGCTTTAGTCACAAATCACTTGTTGGTTCTGAAGATGTGGTTGACAGAAAGTAACAATTTTCTTGAATGTCCAGATCAAACAAGCTATTATTGATTTAAACTTCGTCTTCTTTTTTACTGCTTATACTAGCTATTAAACTAGATTGTTATATGCTCTTAATGTAGCATTAGGTCCCGTACTTAACATTGCTTGTTCATTCTTAGACGAATTAGAATGTAGCTTTGAAACCTTTCTCTTCTATAGCTTATGAAATGTCATATACAAGTTGTCTGGATAAAGATGAATTAGAATATAGTTTTGGTGAAAAACCAAAACATGTTCATGGCATTGTTGTTGTGATTATTATTAGTACATCGTAGTAATCATTTTTTTTTATTAGACCTAAAGGAGTTTTATGGAGCTATAAGCGGGACTAAATAGTGTTGCATATATGAACATAACTTCATAGCTGGGAAGTCTACTAAACTGAACTAGCAATGATGCTATAAAATTGTTTTGTTCTAAACAGTCTTAGATAAGCCGTGCTATGTGCATGGAGGATTTTGAAGATGCTGCTAGGCTTAAGATTGTAATTGCTGCTGCAGCTACCCATAATAGTGTTGGAAGAGTGATATTTCATCCCAACTCAATGTAAGAATTCGGACACATGCAATGCTTTTTAGACAAGAAATATCTCTTTACTTGCTTGTAAAATTTCGTGTTTTCTTGCTCGTGAGCCTTTAAGAATTTTTATTTTAAATATTTTTTTCCAGAAAGCCATAGAGGAAGAATAGTACACTGATTCAGCTTTTCTTAGAGGTAAAGCTGGTGCTGGACTAGTGAGTTCTCGTAAAATGTGTTGCATGGAAATTTTCATGAATAACTTTTGCCCTTTGGTCGATATGCAATTTCATGGGGTGAACTTGGTAATGCTAGCATCTATCCTTCAATTGCTATTACTTAAGTTGGAATAGTTTGGATGTCTTTCATATTGAATTTCTCTGGTATAGTTATTTGTTCTTCATCCTATTTTACAGCAATTTCATGTAACTTGTGAACATGAAAGCCAATAGGGATTAGGGACTGCCTGTTTCTTGGCCGTTTCAATGTGATCACTGGAATTTATGTCCTAATTTATTTGTCCTTATGAGTTGTTTAGTCTATGATATGTTACCAGAGCTCAAATCAGTTATGGGAGTTGATTTTAGGAGGGTAGCAAATATGGAATTCATTTATGTTCACGTTTGATCTGATTATCAATTTATCATCCTGTAATTAGGCTGCTTTTCTCTTTATTACTTTATTGGTTTTAAAATAACAGTCACCTTCCAGTAATTTGGTTAAATGAGGAATTTATTTCTAGCTCTCTGGAATTAACTGTTGGTGGTTTACTTCAACCTTAAGAATATATTTGGGCTTTCAGGTTGGCTGGTGGTCTGGCATTTTAAAGGATGCTAATGATCCACATGGTCTAATTAATCATATAACTCCAGAGCATGGATGAAATGTGGCAAGGAGTTATAGTCCTAGGTATTTTCCTTCTCTTGATGATAATGAGTTAGGAATTTTGCCATTCATGAAAACAGAAAACTATTTTCTTTTTTTTGGGGAAGGGGATGCTAGTACTACTACTTTATCAATTGCGTTATGGGTGAATGAGTTATGTGAAGGTGTGAAAATCAATTAGTACTTTAGTTTTTATTTATTTGTTTTTTAAATGATAGGTTTTTGGTGAATTATTTCATACCATGTGTTGGTGACTACTTATGAAATATTTAGAGTAAATACCTTTTGGGTCCGAAAAAAAAATACGGACCCCATTTTATGTGACAAGGCTTGGGCCCAATTGTATTATTTGGGACAGGGAGTACCATGAAAGTGAGATTGTTACAGAACCACCTCCCCTGTATTGAGCAATGCTGGGATTGAAATTTTTTTGGACAGAGGATGGAGCGGAGAGAAGAGAGACAGTATCAACAGTGAGACAAAGATAGTTAGATAGAGAGAGAGAGAGATTGAGATGACGAGAGACAGACCAAGAGATTAAGAAATTCTGAAGGCAAGCTGATGATAGATCACCAAATAAGAGGAAGGAAGCTCGAATAGCTTCTGTAATTACAGATTCCGGCCAAGGTGAGTTACCCAACTCCCTTTTCATCTTCAATATCTTCTATTGCTGTTGTTTAGGAATTGCTAAAAGCTTAAATTCTTATTTTGAGAAAAAGAGAACCTTAGTTACTTAAAAAATGTTTAATGGTTCGTAAATCAATGTTTTGGGCCTGACTGAAGTTTGACGGAATTTGAGTAAACAAATGCCACTATTTTTCCAGAAAATTAATATGGAAGTTCAATTTGATACATGTAAACTGTAACATCTCAAATTTTGGGATTTGAAATTTGAAATATTAAATGGAAATTTGATTATGGAATTGGCCAAAAAATAATTATATAATGAACAAGTGGAATTTAAAGCCTATATTCCTTGAAATTTTGGTAGAAGGATAAATTCGAGGAATATTTAAAATGGATATTGTATGGCCTAGAAAAGTTAATTGATGTAATATCCTGAATTTTGGACCATGAGAATTGATAATAAGCCTAAGTTAGGCAGACTACTAAGCCCGGTTCAGGAAGTGTGACATTTCCTGGATAGATAAGGGTCCTCTGCATCTTAGAGGAAAATAGGAAGAGAAAGAGACACTGGAGGATCATATGTCAAAAAGCAAGAGTAAGTGTAATATGATTACATTGGGACACATGTCAATTTAGGGGTAAAAGAGGAAAAGCAAGGGCAAAATAGTCAATACCTTGTCCTTTTAACATTGAATTTCGTCCACCATGAGAGAGAAGAGAAAACAAGATGATTTTATCCATACTCAGGCCCAAACACTAAATGCGGGTCCCACAAGCGATTAACCGATAGAAAAGGGACTGATAGGGACCAATTAGGGGTTTCTTTTGGACTGAATAGGACAAATGTGGGGCCATATTGGATAGTCAAGGAGGTGACACGTATGAATGTCCATTCAGGGGAGATTATTTGAAAAAGTTGAAGAAAAGTGCAAAAGGAAACACCCTATTGACTAGCGGGACCCACACGGACCGGTAGACCAGGAACTGGACTGATAAAGTGGGAAAGAGGAATTAAACATAGGGAACCAGATTTTGGGCCTCATTAAGCACCACATGATCCCCCTTAATGATTAAAATATTTGCTTAGGGAGCAAGAAAAAAAAATCAGTGTAAAAGTCAAACCGCGGGTCCCACGTTTCAGACAAAAGGGTAAAATGGGAATAAAAGTGTAAAAAATAATTGGAGCACATGTGTTTGCCCCAAATGGCACCACATAGGTCATTTTGGGCAGGTGAAAGTACATGGGGAAATCAGGAATAATTAATAAGTTTTGGGCCACATTTGGTAATTTACAAAAAAATTGTGGGCCAAAATTGGTAATTTGCTCCAAAAGGGAAAATAAAATCTGTTGACTTTAGAGGGAGAGGCACCACATGTATGCCCCTAGAGACTCCTGGAATACTCTGGTAGACTTGGAGGAAAAGTCAGACCAATCAGTCAATTAATCAGGATGTGGGCCCTACCAGTTGGACAAAAAGGGGTTTCAAGTCAAAATAAGTAATTTTTACC
The DNA here is from genome assembly GCA_019022615.1 of Acacia melanoxylon. NCBI lineage: Eukaryota > Viridiplantae > Streptophyta > Magnoliopsida > Fabales > Fabaceae > Acacia > Acacia melanoxylon. Next base: position 9,918,627 of record JAFJYJ010000003.1, on the reverse strand, counting down.
TAATAAAAAGATAAAATCTGAAGGGAAGGACTAGGGATGCGCCACCTCAGCCCCTATAAGCCTCTGGAATTTCTTGCAAAATAATCCAAGAAGACAGATCCAATTGGACAAGAATTTACCACAGTTATTCGGGACTGTTTAGCTACCATTTTAATTATTTTAAAAGAAGATAAACTCTTCTCTTTCCTCACAAAGGAGGCGTCATTTTTCTGAAGGAAAGAGAGAAGCTCAGCAAGTTTCCATAGCTAGGACCAAGCACTCAATCACCTAGGCTACCAAGCTAAAGCTCCAAATCAAGTAAACATCGAAAACCCGCACTTTTGAAACTTAAACCTTTGATTTTCGTTCATCTGGTTGGGGCTTGGTGTTGGGGGTCTGATTTTGGAGTTTTTGATGGCCCCAAAGTGTGTACAGTGTGATTTTTTATGGGATTAAGTTGTAGTTTGAGTTTCCGAACTTGAAAACACCGAAAAACACCAAGAACAAGCTTATTTGTTGATTCTGGAATTTCTGGCGGTGACCCTTCCACTGAGCTTTAAAAATAGTAAATGAACTTGGTTTAATCTGATATTTTACAGGGATAAATTAGACATCTTAAGATTTACCATGATGTATAATTTTTGGTTATTTGGACTTTTCTACTAAGATATAAAAATTGCTAAAGTTGAACCAGGGAGCAACTGAGTGAATTTGGACCAGAGGGTGAAAACTTGGCTACACGCAACAATAAGTGTGCTTTTGTCTTCTGGAAATATTTTTCATGAAAAATATACATTTTAATGGTTCAAATGGAGCTGGTTTCATGTAAAAATGAGTTTTTTGTAAGTTATAAAAAATCCCTGAAGTTGGGACAGAAACACTGAATTTCTGGAAAAATTCTGTAGGAGCTCGGTTTTAGCAAGAATAATGCAAGTGTATTTTTAGAAATACTAAAATGGTGTATTTTGGTGTTATTAGGTCAGGGGCATTTTTGGAAAGGTTATTGGGCACAATAAATATTAAGGGCAATATATTACCCACCAAGTAGTAACTGCTTTACTCAGATATCTTTATGTGTTTTGTTGTATGTTTGTATTTGCCATGTGTGTTTTTGTATGTGTTGCCAAATATGCATACATAGTTATGTGTTTCCTAGTGCTGAGGACGATTGGCCCAAGGCCGGCCTTGATTGGCGGCTGTACGGGTCGATAGGTCCAAGGTTGTCTTGGAGCAGGCAGCTTTACGGGTCGTGACTCCGGTAAGTCCGGGGCTTGCCTTGGTAAGGCAGCCTGACGGCACGTGGTGCCGTGGTAGTCGGTGTTGTTTATGTTTTTTTGCATATGTGGTATGTTTGGCATTACTACTGCGATTTTATATCTAACATGGTTACACACATGCACCTTACACATTTAGTATTTGAGTATTGACGGTTATTCTGGGGGCCATTATTGGACTCCAAACAATTCTGTATCTGCAGGGTACGTGCCTGAAGAGGAAGAACCTTTTTGGAAAGATAGGGCTTATCAGTGCAGTTGAAGAATAAGGGATGCCCTATTATGTTTTGTATTATATTTTTGGTGATGACTATACTTATATTTTTGGTATTTATATTTAGATGACTGTACCCTTAACCCTTTGGGGACTTTTACTTTCTGTTCATTTTACTTTTACCAGTACAGTAGGGTGTCCAAACCGGTTAAATGCTTTGTTGCGCTAACTCTGATGCATGTTAAGTGGACATAATAATGAAGGAAAAGTAATCAATAAAAGGAATCCCTCTAACCCGTCACCCGAAAGGGCGAGACCAGTAGGGGTGTAACAATTGAGATAGGAAAAATCCTTATATGGGATTAAAGATTTATTTTGAGAATTTATTATAATAATATAATGTCAAAATTAAGAAGGGGATAAAATGATAATTTTATAGTTGGGCAACGTTAAAGCCCAATTTGGTGAATAAAGGGGCAAACTCATTTGTATCTATTGTAAAGACCAACTTGAGAAGTCAAAGACATACTCTCTCTCACAATTCATTCTCACTTTATTAATTCATTAGGCCAAATCCATTTTCATCTCATTTGGCCCATTTATACAACCCAGCCCATACTCCATCACTTAACTAAATAATCATTTGGGCCAACACACACTCATCCATTATTTTTGATTTAGCCCACATCTCCCTCTCCACCACCAGATACTACACGCATAACACGCACACTTCTCATTGTTTGACAACACATCACCCTTCCCTCACTTACTTTCTGCCACAGGTACGCTTTAGACTCTCTCCACCTTTATCCAATTAACCTTTAGGCTATGTTTGGTTTGAAGGGAAGGAAGGGGCCTCCCCTCCCTAGTGTGAAAAGATATATATGATCTTAATGTAAAATATTTATGTAGATAACAATATAAATTAGGGTCATATTTGACTTTTCACCCTAGGGAGTCTAGGCTCTTCAAACCAAACATAGCCTTAGTCAACAGCTTCAGAAAAGAGAGACAGAGAGAGCGACATAGACGTGAGAAAGAGACCAGATCATGCCATACTCCAAATATCGCTTTCGGCAATCCACTGTTCACGCAAGAATAGACTCCCATGCGTCTCGAGCCCAACACCACTCTCCTTCCCATTATAACCAGTTGGTTTTCCCTACAAACCGAGAAGAAGAGAAAGTTGAGATTAATAACGAGAGTGAGCAATAAAAGAAAGAAAGAATCCGAGAGAGAAGAACGAGAGAGAGAGACTGCAATTGCTGCTATTCATTTGTTTTCAAATACCAAAAACAGAGGCGATAAAGAGAGAGAGAGAGTGAGCGACAGTGAAGATTGTTGGAGGAAGAAGGAAGTACTGAACCCAATACGCTCACATGTCTCCATTTCTGGTTCATGCACTTTGGTTAGTTACCTGCAGAAAAGAGAACATGAAAGAGAAACGAAACCGAGAAGCATGATAGGCTGAAAGAAGAAGGAGTATGAACATTGCTTATTGAGTTTCAAACAAGTGCTATGGTACGCATTTGCATTGAAATTAGGGCAGAGCAATGGGCGGGTTGGGCAGCCCAATGCCAATCCCATAGCCTGCCCATTGAACTTTAAATAGGTATGGGCTAGCTCATACCCGTAGCTCAACCCATTTAAACCCGTGTAAATGGGCTTGCACATAAATGGGCGGGCTTACCGGGTTTTGGGTTTCCTATTTAGATTTGACATATTTATTTTTTTGAAAAAATATATTCATAAGCATTAAATATCCATCCAAATTCGTCATTCAAAATTTTAAAATTTGTATCTTCAATGTTCAATAATCACAATTCATACAAATTTAGACAAGTATTATCATAACATAAATTTATTCAGAATATGAAGTCAAGAAACACCTTTACCTTATGCTAGAATCGGAATGAAATGGATAATTAATAAATAAATAAAAAATACTAAATGGGAAGGTATAGGCAACCCGTAGATATGCCCATAGCTCGCCCATTTAAGTCTTAAATGGGCGATTTTTAACTCGTCCCATTATGAGTCTTTTTGGGTGGGATCAAAATGACCCAATTACATTGGGTTGTGGGCGGGCTCATGGATCATGGGTTCCATGCTCAGCCCTAATAGAAATGAAATGAAAGCAGAGGGAGTCGAATGTCAGGAAGAAGAAAATAAGAGGCTGCACAAAAAGTCAACAAAGATGGCTAGAATAGTGTAAAAGACACTATAGAAGAAAGAAGGAATGAAGCTACATAGGAATAGGTGATAAAAGGAGAGAAGTCAATTAAGGAGGCATAAATGAAGGATGTATATGCAACATGAAGCTACAAAATATGACGGCTATGCATGAAAGAGTTCTGAACAAGGTAAATTTCTCTGTGTTGTTCTTGCACGATTGGTTTCGGTGTTAGAAGCTTACGTGAGTGTGTTTTGGTTCTGCATGTTGCTCAGTTTTTGGGAACTGAAGGAGAGACTATTTCAGCATGTTTCTCACTTATGAAAGGTATAGATAGCAACAAAAACCGTTAAACAATAAAAGAGAATGCTTAGATGGTGTATATTCATGTGTGAATATGGACATATACATGAAATAATGTTGCTATCATTTCTAGAAAATGATTTTGCTATTGAAACAGTGATTTTCAAGCAAGGTAAAACCAGGTCAAACGAACTCCTTTGACCATGAAATTTTGTGTGTTAAAATAGTAAACATAATAATCTTTAAAACGAGCATTGGATCACCAAAAACAGAGGTCTATAACTCTAGTTATGATTTTTTGAAAGTTGAGCTAAAAATCTGGAAATTTTTGGTATGATTTTGGAGCAGTAAAATGACGTTGCATTTTGAACCAAGTAAACCTTTGATTTTTAATGACATTTTCCAGGTAAATAGTAAACACATATAGGTTTAATTTGATAGGTAATTCGTCGAATTCCGATAAGTATTGAGGGAGATATGATTTTCCGAAGTTTAACCGAAAATCTGGACGAATTTCGTGTTCTAGAAATAGTGATCAGTTTCGGGTTCCATTTTGGAATATGAAAATTTTGAGTTTTTCCATGAAATGTTTTGTGTTAATAGTACGCATAATAATCTTTAAAACGAGTTTTGGATCACCTTAAACAAAAGTCTATAACTCGTGATATGATTTTTGGAAGTTGAGTCATAATTTTGGAAAGTTTTCTGGACAATGTTTGTATTTTTGAAATATAGGAATAATATAATGTGTTATTGCTATTAGTATTATTTTTCTGTAAAAATAGACATGCTAAGGAACACGTAACTTTTGGAAGAACCTCATTTGGATTTTTGTAGAATTAATTACGGATTTTCAAAGTTTAATCAGAAAATTCTGGAAAATCCTATGTAAAGAGAAGGGAAAGGTTTTTGTGGTTGAATATAAATATATATGTTATTTCATGTGAAAAGAGAAAGAAAAGATTCTTACACACACACTAATTCATGTGCATTTGGAAGATAATAGGAAAATGTTGATGGTTACAAAACCATAAGAAACATTATATGCAACGCATTAAAGCATATTTTATATGGCGATTGGTACTTTTAAACTCCTAATTTAAAATGTTGAAATAGTCTCGAGGAGTTTAAAATAATTGTGAAGAAAATAATAATAATAATAATAATAATAATAATAATAATAATAATCATTATTACTAAGAAAAGAAATAAGTGATGAATAAAATAGATAAATAAATAATAATAAATAATAATATTATTTATTAAAATGATTATTATTATTAAGGGAATTTTTAGGGGTTAATAATAATTTTTAATCCTCTAAAAATAATTCGAATAGCTGGTTACTTTGCGACGCAAGAAGTGACTAATGACAATGATGAACATTTATAGGCATACCTTGACACCTTTATTTACTGATCCCAACACCTTCGGACGAATTGAGGATTCATGCTTGAGGTAGGTAATTGTTATCTCATTAGCCTGTATGTATGTATTCATGTATGACTGATCATGTTTGCTAGATGGTTTACATGTTTATTTTTTAGCTATGGATTTTGGGGCTGTGTGTCCCATAGGGCTGCGGTCCTTAGCCGATAATTGCGGTTACGGTGCGACTTGTATACTATGATTGTTCTATGCTTATTGTAATACCCTAATTTTCATAATTCATGTAAACATTGTATTTTAGCAAATAATTAGCAAAATACAAAGGTGAATATGTGTCTTAAAGGATTATAATCTATTGATTATATTCTTATTCATTTTGGAATTAATTAACCAATGGTTAATTATGAGACTACATTTAAGGGCTATTAAATGTGATACAAATAGCACATAGATAGCTAATTTATAACCAAAAAAAAAAGATAAGAAAAGGTTATAAAGACACTTAATTAAATGGGTCCGGTTTCTCTCATCATTCATTCTCTCATTATCCCTCATAATCACTAAATTATGTTCGTCCAATCAATATGAAAGGAAAAAAATGAGCTACGTCATCAAGTTATCATTTCTTCAACTTTTCTCTCATCTTCACAATCAGCGGTCCAGATGGGCTCTCCTTCTCAACCAAAGGTCGAGATGAGTTTATGAGAGATGATGAGGAGATGAGAGAATGAGAGAATCTCCTTCCTAATTAAATTAGAACAAATTAGTAACAGCTAATTGGCAATTAAGCTTGCACTAATTGAGATTAGTTGCATAAGTCTTCAAGATAATTAGAGACCAATTAAAAGTGTCAAAAGAGGGTTGATTATATTTGAAAATAATCAAGACAAAGAGAATGAAATAATACTTGTCTAAATAAACACTAATTGACATGGTTAAGCATACAAAACAATTATGCAATGGCACATGTTGTTGGAAATTATGCCCTAGGGGCAAGTCATTGTACTTTAAATGTTAATGTCATTTAAAGTATTCTCCATTTAGTTATCATTTCATTTGCATGTTTATAGTGATAACTGTATCCCTAGATATATTTTATAGATTATCCTAAATGTCCCTGGTCGGTCATCTATGTGGGAGCAAAGATGAAATAAGACTAGTATGACTTTGATGAGGTATGGAGACACGAATCAAAGTCATGGGCACTTGTAAGAGTACAAGGTGCTGGATCGACCCACTATGAGAAAGCTACATGGATTTAGTCATAAGCTTTTCTCATGTATAACCGCGTCACAACGTCCTTTGACTCGAGATCATCATGGATTCCTACATAAGTTGCTGGTCTTTGACCTAGTCAAAAGTCACCTTTGACCAAGTGATGATAAAGGATTGGATTGGGATCAGTGGTTTTCATACAGAGGAATGTGAATGGTCAAGATGGAATTTGTCCCTCATATTTGTAGAGAGATAATATTGGGCCCCTCGATGAGTGAGTCTGAGAAATGTATGACCATACTACGATGGAAAAGAGTTTCCATTTCAAATGTTAGACTACTCAAGAATCGGGAAAGTAATGGTCAAGAATAAGAAGTTGACATTATCCATGCCTCATCATTGACCAAATTATCATGTGACAAAATGGGCGTTACATGGTTGTATGATAGGTGTATCGTATTATCGATCCCCATATGAATTGGGTAGTCGCAATGTCTTGCTAGAGGCCGCTTGCAACTTATGGGTTGGTACATATTGGCCCGCTGCCAATCTCATGTGGGTCTACAGGGTCGCACATAATAATAGCCCAACACGAGCAATAGTGTCCAGATTCATTGAATCTTAGATATGTCTAAGATTTAATGAATACAACTTTAATCTAGGATATATATATATATATATATATATATATTATAATATAATATAAATTAAATTCAAAATTAAATAATAATGAATTATTATTATTTGTTTTGTATTTAATTTATTTGAAAAATTAAATATCTATAACAAATAGAGATATTATATCTCAAATTTGATTTTCAAATAAAGATATCATATATCTGATTTAATTTAAATTAAGATATAGTATCTCATATTTAATTAAATAGATAGATATCATATCTCGATTTAATTTATAGAGATAAATTAAATCGAGAGGCTTTTAATTTGGATTAAATAAATAGATTAGATTAGATCTATTGGATAGATTTAATTAATATATTATTTTAATCCAAATTCAAATTTTAAGATTAATAAGGATTAATTTTGAATATATAATATGCCTATTGGGTTTTGAAAAACCTACGGGACATTTTGCAAGACGTATTAGAAAAGCCGCGAGAAACCCTAGAGAGAAAAGGAGAGACACGAAAATACTGAAGGCGCTAGCACGTTGCCGTCGGTGTTGGAAGCTGTTCGTGTGGATACCGGTAGATGGAGTGGATTCATAGAGTCGACTCCTATTTGATCAAACAAGATTGCACGACATTCGAGACGCACGACATTCGAGACGTACACGAGATCGAATTGAAAGAGACCCTCACGAGTTTGCATAGGTACGGTTTCTAACGAACCTTGATCTAAACGCCGTTGATGGATCCTCTCAAGGGATCCGTAAGTTTTAATGGATGAGAATCCTTCCGCTGCGTGTACGAATCCCAACACATGTAATTAGTGGGCATTTAAACACTTGATTATGGAGTTAATTGAGCTTCTTAATCAGCCCCAAAATTCATAAAAAACATGCAGTTGATGGGAAGGAAGAGAAAAGATGATAAACCTTGTTAATTAGAGTTGAAAAGTCAACAATTTCAACTAGCCAATGATAGCAATGGACCAAGGGATATTTTGCTAATGAAAAAGCATATTTAATGGCTATTAGAAGGGAGGATGTCGATCAACATCTTGGAAGGTGAGGATTGAAGCTCATAAAGTGCATTTAATCTAAAGGATGAGAGGAAATAAGAGATTTTGGTTCTCTTGGGTAATTACCATTGTTGCCATTGAATTTTCCTTATAAATAGGAGCTTCCCACCTCTTCATTCTTCACACCAACACAAACTCCTTTGATCCTAGATTGAGAGAGTGAGACATGAGATTTTTGGGAAGAGAAGGAGCAAGGTTCTTCAATGGTAAGTCTCTAGTTCTTGAGCCTTGGATATTAATTTTTGGTAAAATGTTAGTTTAATCTAGAAAATGGTAAAATAAATTCTCATGCTTGTTTTTAGGCCTCTTTGCATTTAAAAATGCCTAAAGAGGTAAAAACATGTTGGGGAATAAGTTTTTGAAATAAATGGACCAAGTTGTGAAAATTGTATGTTGGATATGATTAGTTTTGATGATGTCTTATATAGATGTCATTATTAAAAGCAAAAAGCTTGTATACTATATTTATCTTCTACATTGACTAACTACTATATATTTAATGTAGATTAGTCCAAGTTGAATTATGGAGATTAATCAAGAAGGAGATAAGAGGTTACAGAAATAAGAATTGCAGAAGGAAGCAAGAAGTTATCAAAGTATTTTGAGAATAATCAAGAAGAAGAGGAAATATTGAAGAGTGTAGAACTTGCAGAGAATGATAAGTCCAAGTCAAATAATAAAGAATGATCAAGAGAAGAGAAGAAAGAAAGAGTTGGTTTATGAAGAATGATCAAGAGAGAACAAAGAAAGAGTTGAGCTATGGAGAATGATCAAAAGAAGAAGAAAGAAGAAGAACTTGCTGAATGGAATGAGAAAATCATTATACAAGTTCTTAGATTTGAAAGCAAGAATATCACCAAGAGGGGGGGTGAATTGGGGACATAAAATTTTCTTCGAAAATACTCTGAAACAGATTCAATAAAACAAAGCTAAACAGAGAGGAAATAGAAGAAGGAAGAACACAAACAATTTATACTTGGTTCGGTCTAAATCCTCGACCTACGTCCAAATCCCCGGCTCTCCGGATTTCACTAACTCAAATGATTACACACTCTGCAAGTCTCGGAGTAATTCTCTCACTAGAACTTACTCCCCCTTATAGGTTGTAATCAAATAGCCCAATCTCCAAGTCCTACGACTTGAGATTCTTACAATGAAAGATTTCAATAATAAACTCTCTAAAAGAGCGGATTAATAAACACTGAAGAATAATTATTCGAGGATATTAATGAGTAGATGAAACAGCTAAAGTAGTTGAGTTGAATTGATTGCACAACGTTTCGGTAGGTGGCGAATTCAATGCTTCTGCTATTTATAGATGTTGCAGTAAATGACCGTTGGTGAAGCTTGAGTAAATATCCGTTGAGACTCTTTAATATGTCCGTTAGAGAAGAAGTGCGGTAGTCTGTATAATCGTGTTCCAACATTATCTTATTCTTTTTGTTCATGGAATTATGACTGATGGAAGCACAACAAAGAGAATGAAACAATCTTGTTTGAAAATATCTTTCGATGTCCAGAGGTATGACTGCTCGCAGAGAGTCTCGAACAGGTAAGTGCATTAAATGCTCTGACACGTCGGATTGCTTTATTCAAATTCCGAGTTAATGATTGTTCTAATAATCTGTAACTCGCTTAGCAAACTGATTAAATGAAGTTAAGAGCATTGATGATAGATGATATGAAAAACACAGAAGCATACTTAGAAAACTTAGGATTGCAGATAAGCATTTGAAAAACAAAGATGAGCTTGGCTCGAGTCACCATTTACTCAGGTTTGAGTCAACACATCATCAAAGACAATATGAATATTTGAAAATACTATCTGACTCGAGGAGCAGAATTCCTTGGCTCGAGTCCAGGCTTAGGCTCGAGTCAATCTTAGATGATTGATCAAAGATGATGAAGATCTTTGACTCGAGGCATAATATGAGGCTCAAGTCAGCCTCTAAACTCGAGGCAGGAAAATAGGCTCGAGTTGCCTGTAAAGAGAAAACCATTTGAAGTTCGTTGAACAAGTCTGTGACTCGAGGTAGGTGAATGTAGGCTTGAGTCAAGAAAATCATGTCTTTGAATTTCATTCTAAAATTGAGTCCTTTGGCTCAAGTTTCTCAAAGTCGTGGCTCGAGTCTAGCCTTAAAATCGAGGCAGGTTTTTGTAAGCTTGAGTCAAACGATGAACACTCTGAAGATATTTTAAAATTAAAAGACATTGGCTCGAGTCTCTGAATTACTAGGCTCGAGTCTTGAGCTAGACTCGAGGCACCCTTTCGACAGGCTCGAGTCAAAATGAAATTCTGGCGATGAATGTCTAAGTGATTGACTCAAGTCTGCAACATTGGCTCGAGCCAATGTGACAGCAAAAATTTTTCTTTGAAAAAATGAGATTCTGACTGAGATAAAATTATTTTGCTTACATTACTTGATCATACACTATTTTCAACTTTAATCATCATCAAAACATAAATTGGGAACTAACATTCTCCCCTTTTTGATGATGACAAGATTTGTGAAAGAAGCCAAAATAATTTTAACTTTCATAAGAAATGCATCAGAATAACAATTGCCGGAAAACAAAAGATGATGCAGCAAGACAAGAGTGGAGAGGGTAGGTATAGTGGTAAAAGCAAAAGATGGTGAAGGAGAAGGAGGTGAGTAGGGTTTGGTAATGGGCGAGGGAATGCCAGAATTAGAAAGAGCAGACTGAGACAAAAGCTTATCAACCTTGTTGGTAAGTATCCAGAGTGTGTTGTGCAGGTTGGTGATTGATGATCCATGGTTGTTCAAATGTCCAACCAAATTTCCAACATCATCCTTTAACTCATCTTGATTCTCCTGAATCTGAGTGACTTCCTTAACCAGTTTCCCAATTTCATATTCCAATTTGACAGAAAATGAGTTCTGAGCAGCCATGGATATGTGCAGGGGGTCCAAGCTATCTAAGATGGCTTTTTCAACAATCACCTTGATATGAGCTCCCATAGAGAAGGGACCATGGTGAGAAGTCAATTCTGGACCAGGCTTAGGATGCTCAAAGACAGGAGCTGTTGGCTTGGAAGCTCTGGATCTAGAAGGTACTTGAGCTCTAGATTGCCTAGAACCTTCTTGGAAGCTTATATTCATCAAGTTGAGAATGTGTTGCCCAAATTCTTCAGGTTTCTTGGCTACCTCATCTTTCTCCAAATACCATATTTTCTCATGGAATAAAATGACAGACACTAGACTAGGAAATGGGATTGTGGAGTTTCTCTTAGAGTGCATGGCATATTTCTTCATTTCACCAAAAATCTAGTGACCAAGAACTTGAGCCACAATGGAGGAGAACATTGTATAATCACGTTGGGTGAAATGAGTAAAATTTTTGCCCTTCTGTATAAAGTTCCTTGAGTAGATGTACCACAAGGCCCGATGTAGAGGTGGCATGTGAATGGGAGGAAAGGTAAGGGTCCCTACTGGCTCACTTAAAGGTTCTCCTGAACGAAGAATTTTTTTTAAAACTTTCATTGTCATAATGAATCTCAGGAACAGGAGGTGGATTTGGAATTTGCAGCAAATCGTTCAAGTACTCAGTTGTAATAGCAATTCTCTTCCCTCTCACAATGGTAAAGATTTTCTCCTCAGCTATATGATTATGCTTATCTAAGAGAGTGTTTATAGTCAAATTAAAATATAAGACTCTAACTAGAGTGGGATTGTATGAAGCATGGATGGCCAGAAAAGAAGCATAATCTTTATACCAAGGGTACAGGTCGAGATTACAGTCAAATTTTAACTTATCTAAGTTCACAGACACCACAGGGCAGAAATTCCTATGAGCATAATCTTTACTAAATTTCTTTCCATCCTCAGAGGAAAATAGAATAGGACTAGAAACAAAGTCTAAAGGAGGATGATCTGTAGGGGCATGGTATATGGAGACAAGAGAAGGTACTTCGAATACCTTTGAAGCCAATTGTTGTACAGAGGATTGGAATCTCCTTCAGATGAATTCCCAAGTCAGAGAGTTGTTGTTTTAGCCATAGGACTTGAGCACAATAACTCGAATCAACAACATATTCAACTTCAGTTGAGGATACGGCCACAATGGTTTGCTTCTTGCTAAACCATGATACGAGTGATCCTCCGAGAAACTCACACTGACCACTAGTGCTTTTTTATCAGTCTTGTATCCAGCATGGTCAGAGTCCGAATATGCAACCAGAAATTCTTGTTGATCTTTTGGGAACAAAAGTCCAAGCTCCTTTGTGTCAACAAGATAACAGAAGATTCTTTTAACATGCTCTGCATGTGATTCCTTTGGAGCATATTGAAAACTTGCGCACATTCCTACACTGAATTGAATGTCTGGTCTGCTAGCAGTCAAATACAGTAAGGATCCAATCATTCCTCTATGTTTGGTTATGTTGAAGTCTTTTCCTTTTTCTTCATCGGCATCCAGAGAGGCAGTTGAGCTCATTGGAGTGTCAGCTCCATTGCAATGCTACATTCCAAACTTTTTGAGCAAATCACGGAGATACTTCGTTTGTGATATGAATATCCCATATTTCCATTGTTTGATTTGCAAGCCAAGGAAGTAGTTCAACTCACCCATCATAGACATCTCAAATTCGCCATACATTTTCTTTGAAAATTCCTCACAGATAGAGTCATTAGTAGCACCATATATTATGTCATCTACATATATTTGTACAATTAACATTTCAATAAGTTTGTTATTCTTGATAAAGAGTGTTGTGTCTGCTTTACCTCTAATAAATCCTTAATCTAAAAGAAATTGACTTAATCGCTCATACCAAGCTCTAAGAGCTTGTTTAAGACCATATAAAGCCTTTTTGAGATGATATACATGATCTGGATGATGATCATTTTCAAAGCCAGGAGGTTGTTCAACATAAACTTCCTCCTGAATAAATCCATTTAAAAAAACACTTTTCACATCCATTTGATAGAGTTTGAATCCTTTGATACAAGCAAAGGCTAGAAGAACCCTTATAGCTTCCAATCTTGCCACTGGAGCATAAGTTTCTTCATAATCAATTCCTTCTTCTTGATTATAGCCTTTAGCAACCAATCTTGCCTTATTACGGACAATGATTGCTGATTCATCTCATTTGTTCTTGAATACCCATTTAGTACCAATGACCGGATGATCTTTAGGCCTGGGCACCTAGTGTCAAACTTGATTTCTATCAAATTGATGTAACTCCTCTTGCATTGCTATCACCCAATCATTGTCTGAAAGGGCTTCATCAATTTTAGAGGGTTCAATCTCTGATATAAAGGCAGAAAAGTCACTTCATTCAAAGTACTATTTCTAGTCCTTACATCTTGATTTACATCACCTATTACATAGTCCAAAGGATGATTCCTAATGAACCTCCAAGTTCTAGGCTGAGATTGATCGGGGTTTTTGCAAGTATTTAGAGGATTAGCCTCGAAAACATTTTTAGGATTTTCAATTGAGGCAGGAGTAGTTTTCAAAAAGAATTGATTTTTGAAAGTGTTTTCTTCATCATCATCCAATGATTTATCATTTTTGGATTCACAGAAAACAACATGCATTGACTCTTCAACAATACGAGTATGGGTATTAAAGACTCTATTGGCTTTACTCCTATTTGAATAACCCAAAAATATACCTTCATTTGCTTTGGGATCAAACTTTCCCAAATTGTCCTTACCATTATTGTGGATAAAGCACTTACCACCGAAAACATGTAGATGAGCCAGATTGGGTTTTCTTCCTTTGTACAGCTCATATGGAGTCTTGTTCGACTTCTTCCTGAGATATGCTCGATTTGAGATGTAGTAGGCCATACTCATTGCATCATCCCAAAATACTTGAGAAGTATTATTCTCATTCAGCATTGCTCTTGCCATCTCGGTGAGAACTTGATTCTTTCTCTCTACAACCCCATTTTGTTGAGGAGTCCTCGGAGCTGAGAAGTTGTGGTCGATTTCCATATTATCATAGAACTCTCTGAATGCATGATTTTCAAATTCTCCACCATGATCAGTTCTTATACCTGAAATAGAGATACCTTTCTCGTTTTGGACCTTTTTGGCAAACACAACAAACTGATCGAAGGTTTCATCTTTTGATGTTAAAAATATAGTCCATCAAAATCTTGAGAAGTCATCAACAATAACCAGAGTATAGAGATTGCCACCAAGGCTTTTTACTCTTGCTGGTCCAACTAAATCCATATGAAGTAGTTGGAGGGGTCTGTTAGATAAGATCTCATTTTTAGATTTAAAAGATGGTTTAATTTGTTTACCTTTTTGACAAGCATCACAGATCATGTCTTTTTTGAAACTAAGTTTTGGTAAACCAATCACTAAATCCTTTCTTAGCAACTTGTCAAGTTGGATTATATTGACATGAGCTAAACGATGTGCCATAGCTAACTTTCTTCCAAGTTACTAATAAAGCAATTTTTGGAAGTATTTTTATTGTAATTACTAGAGAGGTTCAGAGTATAACAGTTACCTTCTCTAGGAGCCCTAAATAAGGCTTTTGATTTGATATTGACTAAGGGTAGATCATTTTTTCTCACAATCAAACATTCCTCAGAGTCGAAGATAACCAAGTTACCTTTGTCTGTGCTTTGACTCACACTGAGAAGGTTGTGGCAAAGGCCTTCCACTAGGTAAACATCTTTGATTTGTGGTCCATCGTTGTTGCCAACTTCACTAATTCCAGCAATCCTTCCGGATTGATTTCCACCAAAAGTCACCTTCCCCCTTGGTTTTGAGAATAGCAAATTTAGTATGATGTCCCGTCATATGTTTAGAGCATCCACTATCAATATACCACTTGTTGGATTTTGATGCTCTCAGACAAACCTGCAAATCACAAGAAATCAGGTTTTAGGTACCCATTTTTTCTTGGGTCCTTTCGGGTTAGTTTGTGTCTTAGGAACCTTATAAGATCCCTTAGGCACCCATTGATAATCTCCTACAGGTTTGCTTTTTCTTTCCTTTTTATGAAAACAGGAAGAAGTAGTATGACCTTTATGATTGCAATAATTACAACGAGCAAAAGGATTTGAAGAATGAACAGATTTTCTAAAATAGTTCATATAAGATTTTTCTCCAAATTTCTTTTTGCCTTTCCTTTTATCAAAATCAGGTTTGTAGCCAATTCTTGATCTATCATTTGTGAATCTTTGCTGTTTCAAAATGACATTGAGCATTTCAAATCCTTTGGTGAATTTCTCAAGTGCTTTTGTAATATAAACATTCTTTATCTGTAAATCAAGACAATCTTCACAAACAATGTTTTCAGAAAAAGAAAGATTTTTTACTTGTTGTTCAAGAGTTATATTCTTCTTTTCAAAACAATGTATTTCTCAGCAAGTTTTTCAAATTCAGATTGTACAAGATTGTACTCAACAAATAACTCATCGTAAGTTGGTTGCAAGTCATATAACTCATTGACATTTTCAGATTGCTCTTCTTCTTGAGCCACGAGGCATATGTTGGCTCTTTCCTCATTTTCAGCTTCATCTTCGTCGGATGAGCTGTCTCCCCATATAGCTGACACATAAGCTTTCTTCTTGAAATTATTGAATTTCTTCTTCTCTTTATCTTTGTTCTTCAACTAGGGGCATTCTGATTTGATGTGGCCAAGTTTTTCACATTCATAGCAGATGATGGGCTTCTTTGCCTCAAAACTGGAGCTACCCTTATGAAACTTCTTGTATCCTTGGTCCTTCTTGTAAAATCTCTTGAATCTTTGGACCATCATTCCTAGATCTCCATCTTCGTCTTCTTCTTCATCATCATCTAACTCCTTAGCTTCTTTGACGGCTTTGAGAGCAACGCTTTTGTACTTGATGTTGATCTCATCAAGTCCTTTTCTGAACTTGATCTTGCCTTCATACTCAGATAGACTACCAAAGAGGACTGCTACAGATGTCATTGATTCTCCTCGAGCTTCTTCAATAGCAGTGACCTTCGCTTCCCATTCCTTGCTAAGAATGTTCAGGATTTTTCTCACTTGAACAGATTGTTCATAGTGTTTTCCCAAAGCAGCAAGCTGGTTGATCAGATGAGTGAATCGCAATTGGAATTCCCCAATAGATTCCCCATACATCATACGAAGAAGATTGTACTCAGTCATGAGAGTGTTGATTCTATTTTCCTTGATTCCAACTATTCCTTCATGAGCTATCTCCAACGCATCCCACATATCTTTAGTAGAAGATAGTGTGCATATACGAAAGTATTCTTGTTGACTCAAGGCACTCCGCAGCATAAGAACAACTTTACTATTGAGAGTAATATTTCTCCTATCATTCTCATCATAGTCTTCTTCAGGCTTTGGGATTCTGAGACCATTTTCGAGTACAGTTGGGTTGTAGTCTCCTCTCTCGAATACTATCCATAGGCCATATTCGGTAGCCAAAACAAAGACTTTGAATTTGGCTTTCCAGAATAAGTAATGTTCACCGCTAAAATCTGGTGGTCTGTTGATCGAAGCTCTATCAGGCAATATTCCTTCCATATTTGATCTTTTATCTAGGAAGTTAATCCTTAAATAGATAACCAATGCTCTGATACCAAATGAAAGCAGGAATATCACCAAGAGGGGGTGAATTGGGGATATAAAATTTTCTTCGAACATACTCTGAAACATATTCAATAAAACAAAGCTAAACAGAGAGGAAATAGAAGAAGGAAGAACACAAACAATTTATACTGGTTCGGTCTAAATCCTCGACCTACGTCCAGTCCCCAGACTCTCCGGGATTTCACTAACTCAAATGATTAAACACTCTGCAACTCTCGGAGTAATTCTCTCACTAGAACTTACTCCCCCTTATAGGTTGTAATCAAATAGCCCAATCTCCAAGTCCCACGACTTGAGATTCTTACAATGAAAGATTTCAATAATAAACTCTCTAAAAGAGCGGATTAATAAACACTGAAGAATAATTATCTAGGATATTAATGAGTATATGAAACAGCTAAAGTAGTTGAGTTGAATTGATTGCACAATGTTACGGTAGGTGGCGAATTCAATGCTTCTGCTATTTATAGATGTTACAGTAAATGACCGTTGGTGAAACTTGAGTAAATATCCGTTGAGACTCTTTAATATGTCCGTTAGAGAAGAAGTGCGGTAGTCTGTATAATCGTGTTCCAACATTCTCTTATTCTTTTTGTTCCTGGAATTATGACCGTTGGAAGCACATCAAAGAGAATGAAACAATCTTGTTTGAAAATATCTTTCGATGTCCAGAGGTATGTCTGCTCGCAGAGAGTCTCGAACATGTAAGTGCATTAAATGCTCTGACACGTCAGATTGCTTTATTCAAATTCCAAGTTAATGATTGTTCTAATAATTTGTAACTCACTTAGCAAATTAATTAAATGAAGTTAAGAGCATTGATGATAGATGATATGAAAAATATAGAAGCATACTTAGAAAACTTAGGATTGCAGATAAGTATTTGAAAAAAAAAAAGATGAGCTTGGCTCGAGTCACCATTTACTCAGACTTGAGTCAACACATCGTTAAAGACAATATGAATATTTGAAAATACTATCTGACTCGAGGATCAGAATTCCTTGGCTCGAGTCTAGGCTTAGGCTCGAGTCACCAATAAGCAAGGCTCGAGTCAATCTTAGATGATTGATCAAAGATGATGAAGATCTTTGACTCGAGGCATAATATGAGGCTCGAGTTTGCCTCTAAACTCGAGGCAGAAAGATTAGCTTAAGTCGCCTGTAAAGAGAAGAAAACCATTTGAAGTTCGTTGAACAAGTCTGTGACTCGAGGCAGGTGAATGTAGGCTCGAGTCAAAAAAATCATGTCTTTAAATTTCATTCTAAAATTGGGTCCTTTGGCTCAAGTTTCTCAAAGTCATGGCTCGAGTCTAGCCTTAAAATCGAGGCAGGTTTTTGTAAGCTCGAGTCAAACGATGAACACTCTGAAGATATTTTAAAATTAAAAAGACATTGGCTCGAGTCTCTGAATTACTAGGCTCGAGTCTTGAGCGAGACTCGAGGCACCCTTTTGACAGGCTCGAGTCAAAATGAAATTCTAGTGATGAATGCCTAAGTGATTGACTCGAGTCTGCAACATGGACTCGAGCCAATGTGACAGCAAAAATTTTTCTTTGACGAAATGCGATTCGACTAAGATAAAATTATTTTGCTTACATTACTTGATCATACACTGTTTTCAACTTTAATCATCATCAAAACACAAATTGGGAACTAACAAGATTGATCCTAGAAGTCTCCACGATCAAATGGAAGTTGGAATGGCTCAATTCAGAGTTAAGATAAGCAAAATCAAACTTTTGGATGAACTAACTCGAGCCCAGGGGTCTAAACTCGAGTTAGAATATTTTCTACAGTATTTTGGGCTTCTGGTAGGAGTTGACTCGAGCCAAGAAAATCAACGACTCGAGTCTGGGTCTTAACTCGAGTTAGTCATATTGTTGACTCGAGCCAATAGTGATTTTCAAGTCATTTTTGCTCTCTGAAATGAGTTGACTCGAGTCAGGCTTCAGTTGACTCAAGTCAGGCGTGTTTTTAGCAACTCTGTTCTACTCTGTTTCACGTTCAGCTTGGGCGAGGTATGGTAATTCGATGATATCTCCCAAACAAGAGATCGAATTGAGGTGAAACTAGTGGCATATGAAACTAGACACCCAATACTTCATTTTTATATACATTGAAAGCCCAAAGGAGTTCAGATGAGGGAGCTATGAATTTAACAA
Source organism: Acacia melanoxylon (assembly GCA_019022615.1). NCBI lineage: Eukaryota > Viridiplantae > Streptophyta > Magnoliopsida > Fabales > Fabaceae > Acacia > Acacia melanoxylon. The sequence goes on along the minus strand of JAFJYJ010000003.1, from coordinate 9,899,641 downwards.
GTTGGACCATCAATTCACGCACACAGCAGACCAAGCTTCAGTATTTTGGGTGTATCTCACAATCTACAAATCAAACTGAGTTGAAATTAGTGGCATATGAAAGAATACTCAAAATTAGTTTCATCAAGATTTGAACTAACAAAAATGAAGTTCAAACCAAGGAGACATGTCTTCCAAAGTTGACACTCAAAATTCTGGAACCATTTCAGCATAGGCTTGGTTTTTTGGATACAGTTCACTTTATACAACACCAAATGAAGTGAAACTAATTCTATATGAATCTAGACTCAACAAAAGTTTCATAGAATTTAGAAGAAACCAATTTTGATGAGCTCTTACCTCGAGTCAAGGCGTTATAACTCGGGTCAAAGTCAGATAGAGAGCAAGCCATTTTGAGAAGAGTTTTTAACTCAAGCCATCACTTATCACCTCGAGTCAGAAGGATCGTTGTTCAGAAATCCCAAAGTGTTTTGTTGTACTTGACTCGAGCCAGGATTTTGGTTGCCTTGAGTTTCGGCACAGACTCGAGCCAAGTTCTTTTATGCCTCAAGTTAATCAGTTTAGATTCTTTCCTCTCTGCGTTTTTCAAAAGGATTTGACTCGAGCCAGAGATATTAACTCGAGTTAATCATTCTGATTTCCTTCTTCTCTACTTTCTCAAAATCAAGTTGACTTGAGCCAGGATAAATATTGACTCGAGCCATTTTCTCTCAGTTTGAAATACACCGTGTCCAAAAAGCTTAAATCATTGATTGTGATTTCATTAATTCTTATCATCACTCATTACTATTCCTAACTATGTTTAATCAGTTTGTTAATGAGTTTCAGATGATTATATGAAGGATTAACATCAGTTTATAAAAGGCAAATGATTACGTTAGAAGCTTCAACGGCTATATTTATTTCTTCCAACGATCATATTCTAACGGGAAGAATTACTCAATAGACGAATGCTCACAACACTTAAATGATCTTCATTTCCTATAAATAGAAAGGTCTTCTAATCGAAAGAAGTGACGATTGATGAATGGCTCGACGAACCCAATGAGATGATTTTACTACTTCATCGTTGATAGTTCAATAACTCATACACTTTGTTTCTCAATGTTAATATAGTTTACAGTAGAGAGTGAGATTATCGATTATGTACTTCAGTGTTTATTCATTCACTTCTGAGAGAGAGAAGATTCATTGTGATAACCTTTTCATTTTATCTGAGTGATACTCAAGATTGGGTGATCTTGAGTGGGAAACCTATTGTATTGATTACAACTTGTAAGGGGAAGTGAATCCTAGTGAGAGGATTACTACGAGTACAGAGTGTATAATCAAATGGGTATATTGATTACTGCTTGTAAGGGGGAGTGAATCATAGTAAGAGGATTACTTTGAGTACAGAGCGTGTAATCAAGTTGAAAGAAGATAGTGGATTGAAAATCTCAAGTTAAGCTTGGGGACTAGACGTAGGTCAAGGATTGGACCGATTGGATCGAACCAGTATAAATCTCAGTTTGCATATTCTCTTCCCTTATCTCTTATATTCCCATCATACATATTTGAATGATTCTTTATTGCTTTTAAATCATTACTGTCATACAAACTACTTTCAGTAAGTTGCGAATTTTTTTTCAAAGTTCTTAAGTTTTTATCAGACACCCAATTCACCCCCCTTCTTGGGTGACAACCAGGTCTAACATTTGGTATTAGAGCGGGTCTCTTGTTTAAAGTACTTAACCGTCTCAAGAGTTATCAATGGCTGATTTTGGGTTTTGCTTGTTTTGAAAGGTTTCGATTATACAGTTCTACCTTTTTTAAAAGATATTGACTTTTGGTTTTGGAAAGCTAGAATGACATCGTTTATAAAATGTTTTGATTTTGTTATGTGGACTGTTTTTATAAATGTCTTTGATTTCAAACCAAGAAAGGATTGGATAGAAAAGGAAAAGAAAATGTGTTCGTTAAACATTAGAGCAATGAAAATCCTTCGATGTGCTTTAACCGAAAATGATTTTCAAAAGATCAAGTTTTGCTCTAGTGCTAAAAAAATATGGGATACTCTTGATTTTCTATATGCTTCTAACAATTGTGTTGAAGTTGATAGTGCTGATAGTTCATCAGAAATTATAAACTGCACATCTACGACTGATGAACAACTGGAGGTTGAAGAAGGATAAATCATTGAATACTTCAATAATCCAGTCAACACAAAAGAACAAGAGGAAGAGGATTCCCAAGAAGAGCTCATGGACGATTATGATCAATCATTATCTAGAGCTCAAGATGCACATGTGGCAAACAATTCCAATTCTTCTTGTGTATTTAGGAAAAAGGATTTTGATCAATTGCATAAAATTATTTTTCAACCAATTACTGATTCTATTATGAAAAGCAAAAATGTTTTCAATAATAATGCTGGAAAGCTTATTAGGAAGAAATAATATTCGAATGAAACTTAATTTGAATTTTCACTCTGATGACCGACACAATACTCGCATAAAATTTCATAATGCACATCATCATATAGTTTGCCATTATTGTGGTAAATCTGGTCATATTTCTCACACATGGTATATTAGGAGAAATTCTAATGTGATAAATAAATTTGTTTGGGTTCCGAAAGGATAAGTTAGATCCAATACTAACATAAGGACCCAAGTATAACTGGGTACCAAAATGTCCATCTAGTGCTTCATGTGTGCAGGATGATTTGAAAATCAATGGACATAAGGGTACAAAGAAGATGAGAAAGAAGCCAAGAGTTTCTCATGCACAAATGAAGAGGATCATAGCAAACAGGAGAACTCTCGGGGCACCCATTGCTATAACTATAAGGTCTAAAGATCAAAAGAAACAATGGATACAAACAAAGAGGAGTATGTTCCACCTCAAGAACAAACTACCATAGAGCACCATTCAACTATCTTGAGGAGAACAAGAAAAGAAGAATCTCTCAAGTATCAAACATAAGACTCTAGAAGTCTATATCCTTTGAGAGAGCTTTGCCGACACCCATAGGAAAATATATGAAGAATTAGTGGGTAAGCAAAGCCAATCCTCCAAGTACCTAAGGCAAAGGTATACAAAACCTCTTACGTTATTATCTGAATTATATATTGAGGTTTTATATTTTGTAACCTTAGGAATATGAATGAGCATTGCAAACTATTTTGAAATTTCTTTTTCACATCCCTTAAAAATCCACTTAATAAGTTTATAAAGGGTTTGCAATGATCAATAGTTTAATTCTTTATGCATACATAATGATTTGAAAAGAACACATCTCTTTTATGCATAAAGGCATGTTTAATTCATTATGCTCAATTGTTCTGATTTGATTATTCTTGTAAGAGCATATGAATTATGTTATGATTCCTACAAGCTTAACAATTAATGGATCCGAGCACGGTTGGATACCATGAAAAAAAAGGTTTATATCTCTCTGTAGAATCAAAGAAAGCTTCTCAAGAGTGCGACATAAGAAATAATTCAAGTCTTGAGGAAGCTAAACAAGCTATGCTTGATGTTGATCGTGATTGTCAAAAAGGAGACATCTACATCAATCCACCTTAATCTTCATCAAGGACAAGAAAAATTACGGTGATATATAATTCTTACCCTATCTTGTATTTAAGTGAATTACATATAAGGGTAATGAATACTTGTCCATTATTGCATTCCTTTAGCAATCAATCATTTATGTTTTTCAAAATTGACCGTAAGTGAATTTGTGCATAACTTTTTGAGTTTATGTTTTTGAAATGCACATTTCTAAAATTTGTTTGTATTTCCATTCACTCTATTTTATAAAAATGTATACAAATGTTTTTTGAAAAAATATTCATACTTTGATTGCATTCAAATGGTGTTTCAAAATTGGAAGTTAATATTTGTATACTGAATGTCAGATATGCTTCAAATCCCCTATCATTCACATATTGATCTTTGGAATTCAATATGTTGCTTGAACTCCTCATTCTTTATTCTCTAACAAGTTGGACCTCATGTCTAACAAGTTGATCATATGAGTTTCAAGCTTATCTCCTATAAAAGAATTCAATTTGTGAGTGTTATGCCTACAACATAAATTCTTAGTGTTTTGAGTTATTCCAAGCTTTATGAATGTTTATTAGTGCATTGAATGTTAATGCATTAACCATTAGTAGAATAACTTACTAGGATGATATTCTGGAACTCTAGTCATTTGGACTAATGAGTATGTGCTTCATCATCTATGAATCCTAGTACTATCTTTGTTACTCAAATACATCAACTTTGTTTTTCATCCATTTTTGAGTAACTATGTTCAAATTCTTACCTTGAATGTTCATATATTTCAATACTCTATTCTAAGAGGCAAGATTATGTCTTGGTCAATAGCAAAGTCGTTGTGCGTATATATTTCTATCATACTTAGCCTTTTTGGCTAATTTGTCTTCCTTATGACTTTTGTTTTTGGAAAAATTCTTCAACATGTAAACTTCAATGTTTCACATGTTCTCTTAATCTTGAAGAATTCTGATTTATTCTTTAACATGTTGACTTCCACCATATTTAAAGTGAGCATCGATTTTAAACATGTTTCAAAAATGAACCTTTCATACAATTTCTTAATACATCATCAATGTTTGAAAGAACATTTGAGATTTGAAACTATTTGCATATTTCATTATCATTCTTGAAAAATCTGATCTCATTCATGAACTATTAGTTCAAAATATGCTTAAACTTTGATTGACTCGAGTTACACTCTAGTGACTTTGGAAAATATTTTATGAAATTCTCTGACTCGAGTTAGTGTTGTTAACTCGAGTGGAACTTTGTGAGAATTATTTTTCAAAGTAAACTGACTTGAGTGCATATGGTTTGACTCGAGTGAAGCTTTTGAATTTTATTTTCAAAATGCATTTTGTCAACTCGAGTTGTCACTTAATGACTCGTGTATGACTTGTTTTTCAAAGTGTTCTTTGAAAACCAACTCGACAACATTTATGGAAATACTGTTGACTCGAATTGTGGAATAAATTACTTGAGTCAAACTCTGCCAGTAAACTTTTCATACTCGAGTTAATGGATAAAATTTTCTATGCTCTTTGATTAAACTTACATGCATTTTTTTATCAATGACATCTTTTCTACATAAAGTATATTTACAAATTGTCGTTGAGAAATAACATTCTCGGTATAGTTTATTTTTTACCCTTTTATGATTCATTGGCTTAAATTTATTTCATTGGGTAAAATTATGTTTTTGATCCTTGATTGTTATACTCTTTGCTCAAATATCATATGGTTAAATTGTAAGAGCATAAGAGTTGTTATGTCTAATCTTGTGTGGACTCAAGAAACATTGGGTACAAAAGAGCATGTATTTTTGTTTTGCAGGATCCCCTGTACTCATGCTAAAAAACAGAGATAAACAGAGAAGGGATCACTTGCAAAGTAACTCGAGTGACTATGAAAGTGATAAATAACAACTCGAGTAAACGCCTAATGGAGTAGTTCTCAAAGGAAAACTCATCCTTATGCATCTATTCTGGGAGTTCCTCACTTTTGATCACATCTTCAGATAATGACTAGCCAGTGATGCATCTATGGATTACAAATGATTATGACTTGAATAATTACGATATTACTTAAGTGAGGTATTGTAATATGCATAAATCATAATCATGCTAGGCTAACTTGATTTCATTCATTCCATCTTATTTTATGAAATTTAGCCTGAGCACACTCATTTTTAAAATGATCCTTATGCTTTAAACTCTTTTATCATCATAGAAAAGCATAAGTGATTTCTTCATCCCAATTTCAAATCCACCCAAGTAAACTTGAAAGTTCTTAATTCTAAGATACCATGTTGTGTCCTCTGGAGCAGGGATAACTCCAAATGTCATAACATTTGGTGTCACATTATTATTTGGTATCATTAAAGGTGCTTCATATTTTTTTAGTCATGCATTCATTAAGGGGAGCTTCACCTTCACCTGTGTTTTCTATCTTAAAAGCTCATCTCCTTTATTTGAAGATTTTTTTTAAGTTTACTCATATGCATTCACTATCTTTTATTAGTTTTGATGATAAGTTAATCTTATATTTGAAAATATCTTATATTTTCCTTTCATTATCTTAATTTGAAAATATCATATAGAAAGGATAGTTTGATATTTGGTTATACTAACAAATCTCTTTTGCAAAGAAAGTTTTTAATTTGTAGTAGTAGGAGATTTCGTTTTGTGCAAGCAAGGAGAAACCATCAAATTGCGGAATAGTACTTTCACGTTCCATCATTCAGCTGAGATATGCTCAATGAAGAGTTCCATGAAGAAAAGGCAAAAGATGGATTCATTCATATGAGATACAACTCAAGAAGCCAGTACTTTAGTCTCATTCCGCATCTCAAAGACTATTCAGAGCACATCACAGATCTCATACAACAAAAAAGCAAGCAAATGGACTTCATCGATCATTCATCAAATTTGCAGAATATACATGAGCATTTATAATCTCTATCTTTTTATATTCAGTAAAAATTTTGCACATGTTTGGTGTAACATCCCATTTTCAAAAGCAGTATATATTTTTTTCATCAGAGTAGAGCATCGGAGCGTAAGAGTAACTGATACATATATTTCAAATGCCGTGAGTTTGGCTGTTTACAGTAATGGTACATTGTACCGAGTGTTTACAAAAGTAGATAACAATGGAGGAAAGTCTTCAGCCGGGTCTCTATGCAGCTTGCTTGCCTTTCTCCTCGGTCCTCGGTCCTCCTGAACCTGATGCTATGTTAAGAGCTGAGGTCCAATGCACCGGACCCTAGGTAACGGTTAACCTCATGTTTACATACATCATATAAGTACTACGATATACATGGAATTTTGATGACACTTACTACGTTCAAAGTAGGGTATACATAATCAGATATATATGGCAATAACAACACAGTCGGATGTAAGGTTAAGGCACAAGGAGAAATGTACATGATCAGATATGCACGGCAATAACAATACAATCGGATGTAAGGTTAAGACACAACGGACATTGGTCATAATCGGATATGGACGGCAATAACAATACGGTCGATGTAAGGTTAAGGCACAACAGAGAAAATACCGCATGACGGAGAAAAATACATATATGCATACAATAACCATCAGAGTTAGTGTTACAGTACGCGAACGTACCTTCGTTGACGAAAAACGGCTCGTTTGACAGAAAACTGTACAGAAAATAGCGGTTTGACAAATGATGACGACAAATGTTAGTGATTACCGATATCCTATAAGGATAATATCACATTTATAAAGATTTGGCATCATAACAGGCATTTTAGGTTCAAATTACCATTTTGCCCCTGACCCCCTAATCGACGGAATTTCGTCAGAGCTTCGCTATTTTGACTCTAATCTTCCAAAATTTTGCCAAAACTCTTTTCCCAACATATTTTCCGAAATATATATCATATTTAACCCAAAAATATGATATCTACAATATATTGGAAGATTAAAGATCAAAACAACATTCCTACTATAACTACCGAACAAAACACCGAAGCTTAAGACTAGGGACCGAAGAACTTACCCGGCCTTTGCTACACTTTCTCCAGAGCTTCTCTCTCTAAAACCTCTCTCTATATTCAAAATTCTCAAGGGAATTTGGTGTGAAAAACTCAAAGGGAGGTGGTGGCTATTTATAGAAAATCTCCATGGATTTCAACCGCTCGGATTAACTTTTCATCAATGGCTAAGATGATGAAGATATGGCTTCATGTAAACCAAGCTTCCTCCTTCATTCTCCACCACAAAAAATGTCCCATGATATCATCCTATGTCATCAGGATGATGTCTGTAATACCCGGATAATTATTTATCTGGAATATTATATTTCGATAGATAATACCTATTGAAAATAGGTGAACATGTGGTTTCAAATAATAAGTAATAATTATCTTATTTTCTAAGGTAATTATTATGGAAATTAGGAGAGATAAAGAGCTAAAATGTATTTTTTGAGCATTAAATGGCCTAAAAATATTATGATAAAATCCCAAGAGCTAGTAAAATATTTATAAAAAATTAGAAAGTATGTTGTCTCTAATTTTAGGAATTTTTGGGATAATTTCCCTTGAAAAATAATGAGGCAAAATTAAGTATTATTTTGGGATCATAAGTGACCCCATGATTTTTAATATTTTGCATGGGATATAAAATACCAATGTAAGTAAAATAGTTGTGAGATAATGATTTATCCTAACTAAGAAAATTATCAAAAAATAAGTAAGTGGCTAATCTGGTAATTAATGGGATGATTAAGGTATAAAGTAAATAAATTAAAAATAATTAAAATAATTATTTTTAATTGGAGAAATTCGAAATTATTAAATAAATAAATAAAAAATAAAATAAAATATTAATAAAATATTTTATGCTTAGAAAAATAAATAAAAAATAAAAGAAAAAAATATCTAGATATTTTGAATAAAATAATAATATATATGGTAAAAGAGCAACAGGGACGTTTGAGAATGGATAGAAATAAAATCCTACACCAAGGTATAGGGATGTAGTCTAAGTCATCTGGACTTTTTATGAACCAGTGAAATTCTATCTCGGATTGAGCGGTCTCCGAAGTCGATTCCTGGAACCAACGGGGTATTTAAGACACCTGGATAGGAGAGAGAAAATGCGGATAGAGGATTTAGAGTCAATACTTTGAAACAAGTAGTTGCCGTGAATTAGGAATCTAGTGACTTAGGTCAGATCATATTACAAACCAGTGGATTTTTGGCTAGACGCTGACGCTTCCGGAATTCAATTCCGTAACCAAAGACGTATGTCCTAAAATCTTCAGCAGATAACGGAATACCCTTAATGGGATCATAAATTTCATTAAACTAGATATTCCTAATGAGAAAGAAAGAAACTTCGAAACTCTGCCGTCATCATATTCGCGATTCGTCAAGATTACGCGTTTCGACACCGGACGAAACTTTATCGATCGGCTCGATGTCACCATCAAGATGACATCATTTTGTTGATCGTTGGTGGTATGTTATTTGAATGCATGGTGATGTTAGAGGATAACCGAACATTTGCATGCGCTACTGGAGCGATATGTCCGTATGCGGCGGGAGCGATATATCTGTATTCGCTGGGAGCGGTGTGTATTCGCTGGGAGCGGTATGTCTGCATTCGCTGGGAGCGATACATGTAGGAATGGTTCATTTGTTATGCTGATATATTGTATATGTAAATATGAGGTTAACCGTTACCTGGGGTCCGTATGCATTGGACCTCAGCTCTTAACATAACGTCGGGTTCGGGAGGACCAAGTGCGAGGAGAAAGGCAAGCGGCCGCATAGAGATCCTAGTGAAGATCTCTTCTTGACACGGCATGGTCATTGCCGGGGGGAGACACTTTTGTTGTTATTCACTTTATAAACTCTCGGTCATTGTATCGTTTTTGTAAATCACCGGACTTACGGCATTTATAAATATATGTATCGGTTACTCAATTGCTCCGATGCTCTACTCTGATAAAAAAAAATATACTGCTTTTGAAAATGGGATGTTACAATGTCACAGCTTGCTTTATGGTCCTCTACCGATAAAGTTACCCGTTCGGTGCTCAGAACGCGCAATCTTACACAATCTCAAAAATCCGGAGCATAGCGGCGGTCTATTCATCCTCTTTAAAACTACTTGGCTTAACTAAATTTTTGATCCTATTAAGGGTATTCCGTTGTCTGCTGAAGATTTTCGGATAAACGCTGTCAGTTACATAAATAACTTCTGATAGAACCAGCTTCTGGACAAGAATTCGCTGGTTCATAATATGTCCTGACCTAAGAAACCTTATCCCTGGTTTGTCACAACGGTCTCGTTCTGTATAGGTTCTCATTTTGACTATCTGTCATTTTCCCTTTAAACCTTGTATCTTAAGTGCTCTGTTGGTTTTAGAAATCATTTCGAAGATAGCTCACTCCGAAGTAGAAATTCACTGGTTTATAAAAAGTCCAGATGACATAGGTTAAATCCCTATATTTTGGTGTAGGATTGAATTTCTATCCATTCTCAAATGTCCTGTTGGCTCTTTACCGGATATATTATTATTAAATTCCAAATATCTAGATATTATTTAAAATAGCCATAACCCTTTTCACACTATTTTTTCATTTATTATTTATTTAATTTATTTAATTAATAATTTCTCCCCCTTAATTTAATTATTTACTAATTAATTTACTTATATCATAATCTAAACAATTAGCCACTAATTACTTAATTAGCCACTTACTAATTGTTGATAATTTTCATAATTAGGATTAATTATTATCTCACAACTATTTTACGACATTGATATTTTATATCCCATGTAAAATATTAAAAATCATGGGGCCAAAAAGTGCTTTTAATAATATTATATTTATGCTTCTATATTTTTCAAGGAAATAACCCCAAAAATTCCTAAAATTAGAGATAACATACTCCCTAAGTTTTTGTCAATATTTGTTGCCATATGAGATTTATCATAATATTTTCAGGCCATTTTCTCATATAAAATACATTTTTCATGGATTTTAGCTCTTTTTCTTTTCTAATTTTCATAGTAATTACCTTAGAAAATAAGATAATTATTACTTATTATTTGAAACCACATATTCACCTATATCCAATAGGTATTATTTACTAATTTAGGATACTTATCATAAATACGATTTTTAGGGTAATACATTTGGTATCTATATGCTTTAATTGTAAAAGATTTCTTGAAAATCTCTCCAAATTTTCTCAAATTTGTTTTCATAAAAACATTCTAAATTGCATCCCATTAAATATCAAAATACTTTCAAAAAGGGAGAGAGAAAATTGTTTTCTTGACATATGGTTAAGGAGAGACAAGTCATTTCTAACTTGTTTTCATATTTGCTTCTTCATCTGTATTTCTTCTTTACTTCAATCTTTTTGCTAATGACAAATAAAGGAGAGAGAATGGCAAGAAAAATATGTTGGGCCTAATGTATTTTCATATTCATACATATTTTTCTTAGAGTATTTGCCATCATCAAAAAGGGGGAGAATGTTGGATATGATTAGTTTGATGATGTCTTATATAGATGCCATTATTAAAAGCAAAAAGCTTGTATACTATATTTATCTCCTACATTGACTAACTACTATAATTTAATGTAGATTAGTCCAAGTTGAATTATATAGATTAATCAAAAAGGAGATAAGAGGTTACGGAAAGAAGAACTTGCAGAAGGAAGCAAGAAGTTATGAAAGTATTTTGAGAATAATCAAGAAGAAGAGGAGATATTGAAGAGTGTAGAACTTGCAGAGAATGATAAGTCCAAGTCAAATAATAAAGAATGATCAAGAGAAGAGAAGAAAGAAAGAGTTGAGTTTTGGAGAATGATCAAGAAAAGAAGAAAGAAGAAGAACTTGCTTAATATAATGAGAAAATCATTATACAAGTTCTTAGATTGATTCTAGAAGTCTCCACGATCAAATGGAAGTTGGAATGACTCAGTTCGGAGTTAAGATAAGCAAAATCAAGCTTTGGGATTGAACTAACTCGAGCCCAGGGGTCTAAACTTGACTTAGAATGTTTTCTACAATGTTTTGGGCTTCTGGTAGGAGTTGACTCGAGCCAAGAAAATCATTGACTCAAGTCTGGGTCTTAACTCGAGTCAGTCATATTGTTGACTCAAGCCAATAGTGATTTTCAAGCCATTTTTGCTCTCTGGAACGAGTTGACTCGAGTCATGTGTGTTTTCAGCAACTCTGTTCTACTCTGTTTCACGTTCAGCTTGGGTGAGGTCTGGTAATTCGATGATATCTCCCAAACAACAGATTGGATTGAGGTGAAACTAGACTCCCAATACGTCATTTTTATATACATTGCAAGCCCAAAGGAGTTCAGATGAGGGAACTATGAATTTCACTAGTTAGACATCAATTCACGGAAGACCAAGCTTCGGTATTTTGGATGTATCTCACAATCTACAAATCCAATTGAGCTGAAATCAGTGGCATATGAAAGTAGACTCAAAATTCATTCCACCAAGATTTTAACCAACCAAAATGAAGTTCAAACCAGGGAGATATGGCCTTCGAAATTTGACACTCGAAATTCTGGAACCATTTCAGCATAGGCTTGGTTTTATTGATACATCTCACATTATACAACACCAAATAAAGTGAAACTAATTCTATATGAATCTAGACTCAATAACTATTTCATAGAATTTGGAAGTAACCAATTTTGATGAGCTCTTACCTCGAGTCAAGGCGTTATAACTCGGGTGAAAGTCAGACAGAGAGCAAGCCATTTTGAGAAGAGATTTTAACTCAAGCCATCACTTATCACCTCTTGTCAGAAGGATCGTTTTTCAGAAATCCCAAAGTGTTTTGTTGTACCTGACTCAAGCCAGGATTTTGGTTGCCTCGAGTTTCGGCACAGACTCGAGCCAAGTTCTTTTATGCCTCAAGTTAATCAGTTCAGATTCTTTCCTCTCTGTGTTTTTCAAAAGGATTTAACTCGAGCCAGAGATATTAACTCGGGTTAATCATTCTGATTTCCTTCTTCTCTACTTTCTCAAAATCAAGTTGACTTGAGCCAGGATAAATATTGACTCGAGCCAATTTCTCTCAGTTTGAAATACACCGTGTTCGAAAAGCTTAAATCATTGATTTTGATTTCATTAATCCTTATCATCACTAATTACTATTCCTAACTTTGTTTAATCAGTTTGTTAATGAGTTTCAGATGATTATATGAAGGATTAACATCAGTTTACAAAAAGCAGATGATTACGTCAGAAGCTTTAACGACTATTTTTATTTCTTCCAATGGTCAAATTCCAACAGGAAGAATTACTCAACAGAAGAATGCTCACAAAAATTAAATGATGTTCATTACCTATAAATAGAAAAGTCTTCTAATCGAAAGAAGTGATGATTGATGAATGACTCGACGAACCCAAAAGATGATTTTACTACTTCACTGTCAATAGTTCAATAACTCATACACTTTGTTTCTCAATGTTCATATAGTTTATAGTAGAGAGTGAGATTATCGAATTATGTACTTTAATGTTTATTCATTCACTTCTGAGAGAGAGAAGATTCATTGTAATCACCTTTTCATTTTATCTGAGTGATACTCAAGATTGGGTGATCTTGAGTGGGAAACCTATTGTATTGATTACAGCTTGTAAGGGGGAGTAAATCCAAGTGAGAGGATTACTTCGAGTACAGAGCATGTAATCAAGTTGAAAGAAGATAGTGGATTGAAAATCTCAAGTGAAGCTTAGGGGACTGGACTTAGGTCAAGGATTGGACCGAACCAAGATAAATCCCAGTTTGCATATTCTCTTCCCTTATCTCTTATATTCCCAGCATACATATTTGAATGATTGTTTATTGCTTTATAAATCATTACTATCATACAAACTACTTTCAGTAAGTTGCGAAAATATTTTCAAAGTTCTTAAGTTTTTATCAGAAACCCAATTCACCCCTCTTGGGTGACAGCTGTTAGTCGATTTCCTTGATGGCAAGTGAACCAGTCGAACAAGTAATAAAGTGTAAATAGAGTATCGTCCCACAGAGACTGAGATACCGAAGAGTGACACTCGATTGCTATGATAGTTGCGCAAACAGAAAGTAAATATAATTGGTTTGAGAGGTTTTTGTATTTATGTTAATAACAGAAAATAAACAGAGTATCATAGTTTTAAGAAGATATCAATAAGAAGTTAGGCTGAAATCGGAATCACCCTTAAGTGCATCAATCCCCCAATTGCTCTACCCATTGCTATGGCATTCATACTGTACAGCTTCCGCAATGCTACAACATAGCTACTAACTACAATGCTATTCGGTTAACCCACCACTATAATCTATCAAAGCTTCCGCGTCCGATACATATGATACTAACTATACTCCTTCCATGTTCCTATGGCAACTTTTTAGTTAAATCTGCATTACACACAGGGTGTCATGGTTATGAGAGGTAGACCCATTCTTGAAGCCTACAATAAATAGGTCAAGCCTTGCCCCGGCTGCTTAGCAAACATTGTTTCTCAGAGGTCTAACCTCGACTCCTTGCCAATAAGCCAATGCCACAAATCTAGCCCTTAGCTTCCACTAATCGACTAGTAATTAATTAATTGATAAGCAAACTGTATCTATTAAATTAAGAACTTGCAACTGGGTTCATTTAACACTTAAGAATTCATCCTCGTTCAGCCATAGGAAAATCAGTTCATGACTGACGAGGGAAACACAAAACAAATAGTAACAGAATGACCCATGATTTAAATACTAAAATAAAAGAAAAATAGAAAGCTTGACGAAATTCCGACGGCGTGGAAGAAGCCCTGTCAAGTCACCACTCCACGTCTTCTTCCCTCCGTCTTACTGCAATGAAGGATGCTGGGTTATCCTGAAATTCTCGTGCTAGTTGTAATACCCGGATTTTAGCAAATCTGGAATTCTTGAGATAAGATAAATTAATGAATATTTTGATGAAGAAAATTCATGAGTTTAAAACTATTATAGAAAATTTTTATAATTGTTGAGTAAATTGTCGAAAAAGTTACGAGAAAAATCGATGAACGAATGACTAAAAATGCAATAATGGTGATAAAAGCGGTCTAAAAACATTATGATAAATACGAAAGATCATGAAAAATTATGAGGAAATTATGGGAGTATTATCTTTAGTTATGAGAATTTAATAAATTATTTCAGAGGAAATAACATGAAGAAATGTTTAAAAAGCATTCCGAGAACCATAAAGTAACTTTAAACATTTTTAATATTTTACATAAGATATAAAATGACAATGTCAGTATAAAGTGTGTAAGATAACAAAGTACTGTAAATTGGTAAAGATAAATGTATGAAGAAATCTAATCCTAAAAAGATCACTAAACGAAGAATTTAGGCTGATTAAGCCTTAACGAAGCGAGGGGGTAAAACGGGAATTTTTGGTAAAAAATATTATATTTTTAAAAAATGGAAAAAATTATGAAAACTGAATTTTAAAATTAAGGGGCCGAAATTATTGGTATTTTTAATTAAAATGAATTGTTTAAATAATTAAAATGATAATTCGAATAAAATAATGATATAATGCGGTGGGTCACTTATAGGCGGGCCCAGGGAAAAGTCGAAATAAATTCTACGGGTAAACCCGAGAGGTAAAAGTCTTTTCGACTGGTCAAATTAAGAACAAGTGAATTTTTACACGAACAAAGAATTTACCAGACGTTAATTTCCGTAACCGAAAAACCCTAATTCCTAATAAGACGGAAAGCGTCGATCGATAGAGTAGAGTCGATAGGCAAAGTGAGAACCTATAGAAACAATTGCGTGTTTTCAAACACGGGGTTAAGTTAGGCAACAACTGGACGTTTTACGATTCAAATGTTGTTGTCCAGTTTGGTTATATCGGAAGCGATTTCCGAACCGGACGCGTTTGTCCGAATATCTTCCGACGCACCGGAGAATACCTGGATATGATCAAAAAGAGGATCAAAATAGAGAATATGAAAGAGGATGAAAAGATCTTCAAAGTTACACGCCCGGATTTTTGAGTTTCTGCGAAATCGTGCGAAACGGACACCGATCAGGTAGCTTTATCGGGCCGGAGGACATAAAGCAAGAGTCATCTTGGATGACAACTCATTCTTTGACTTTTGGAGCCCCTTGATGTCGGCCTTGACCATGGATGGCCAAGAATGCTTTGTCCTCAAAAATGCGATCCAACGGCCGGAATTCGATCTGAAGACTTTTGTGTTAATGCCCACATTGTCCCTCCCTTCTTCTATAAATAGCAAGCACCTCTCCTCTCATTCTTCACACCAAAATTCGAAACCTAGAGAGAGGTTCTAGAGAGAGAAGCTCGGAAAAAATTCTGCCTTTGCTCGAGTAAGTTCTTCCGTCCTTAGGCTTTTAGTTTCCGTAGTTCTTTTTACGTAGTTATAGTAGAACTGTTGGTTTGATCTAGGAAGTTTCGAATATATTCCTATACTTGTTTTTAAGCCTCATTGCATTGAAAGATGCCCGACGAGGTAAAAACCTAGTGGGGATAATTTTGAAATGGAATAAGGTCAAAGTAACGAAGTTACGCGAAATTCCGCCAAATAGAGGTAGTAGGGGCAAAATGGTCTTTTTCACCTAAAATGCCTGTTGTGCTGCCAAATATTCATAAGTGTGTTATTATTCTGATTAGAATACTTCAAACGTCGAACCGCTTTCGAAATTCCATCGTTCCGCTGTTTGCCGCTGTTGAGCCGCTGTTTCGCTGTTTTACGTACGGCCGTAAAAAAGTACCGTTTTTAGCCGGAAGAGCCGGATATCTGCAACTAAGGTACGGACCCGTACTGTAACCCTAACTCTATGCTGCTTATATACTTTTGCGTTAGAGATACGTTCATAGGCGAGGTTACGTTGAGAATCGTCGAGAGATACTTACGGCTTTTACCCACGATTATAGTATTGGTAATGCCGTTTGAGTTATTCCTAGCGCGAGGACACGTTGTGGCGTGGCACTTTGGATATGTGCAGAACTAGTCGAGAGAGAGACTTTACATACGCTTTGTGCTTATGTTCGTCCATGTTATTGATCATACATCTCGCTGTTTGCTTTTGTGATGATATGCCGTATTGAAATGAATATTTGTTGTACGTATCTTTGTTTTATTTGAGAATAAGGTTAACCGTTACCCGAGATCCATAGGTGGAATGGATCTCACTGTAGCATCGTGGTCCGGAGGACCGATGTTTGGCGATCGAGGCAAGCAACGGCGAGTAGCCAAGACGTGTCTACATTACTTATCGTTTTCTTTAGTTTCTTTAACTTTTGAGAATTCGGATGACCGTAATCCGATACATTTACACTATGGTTCATATTTTGAATGTAATGTAAATTACTTACTCGCTCCAATGCTCTACTCTGATTACTCTGCTTGAAATATTTGGAAACGTTTTTAAAAAAAAGATTCTGCCGTTTTCAAATGGGATGTTACACTTGTGATGTCTCTCACTCTTCTTTCGAGTCTTCCGAATGTGAAATCTCGTTTTGGCTATGTGCGACTCTCCTTTAGTGTTGACTTGCTGTTTCCTTTTATACTCAAACTTTCTTGTGACGCTAGTTTCAGCGAGCTAGGCTTTCCAAATCTGTCGAGATCCATCGCATCTTCTGACTATAGTAGATTGATTCTGCTGATCCTGCGGGATTCTTCAAATCTTTTAGTTTTGATCCTCTGCATCTTCTATTTTATTATGTCAGCAATCTACCTGTCATTCTCGACCTTCATTATTATCCTTGAAATTAGCTAGATAAAAATGTCAGAAAATATGCCGCATAGCATTGTGTCCTTTACTTTGCTATAGCTTTTGTGATGCCTTTTATATCACTTCGAGTTGCTGTCAGAATGCTATAGCATAGTATCAGCTTTGCTATACGTTCTTTAAAAACAATGTAACTTGCTCCTTTCTTAGCACATGTTTAGGATGTAAATGGTTTCTATCCTTCAGTTCCTTATATCATGAATATATTCCTTTTTGCTTGGATTGTTTGCAGTTAAGCTTTCATTTACCATACAATTCAGTCATGAAATACAGGGAAAACATGACATAATTTGTGCTCATCAACAGCCAGGTCTAACATTGTAGAGTTTCCAACTTTAAGCTTTCTACTTGCAGCGAATATTGAGGCTATTATCTTATGTATCAAATGATCTTTAAAAATCATGAAATGTTACATGAATAAAGTAGACATGTAAGTCTTTCCAAATATATAAAATTTGTAACATTTTGATTTCTGTACAAGGAAATAAAAATTCTTGAAGTTGGATCATGTTTTTGGAAGATAAACTGGAATAGTGTTGGAAAATAGAAAAACTGAGAATGACTCATAAATTTTGAGTTGATACCGTTATTTTTTCCTAGAAAACATGTCAAGGGTCATTTTGGCTTTGGAAGTACATCGTTTCGATTTTTGTAGAATTCATTATGATTTTCCAAAGTTGCTGCAAAATCTGCCAATAAAATGCAGAATTGCGTTTTTAATAAAATGTATGGGTAAAAGTGGAATAACAAATCCACCAAGGGTAGAAATGTCAAAATAGGTGAAAATATCTTTTTTGATATTATTCTAGGAAATATGATATTAATTATAATATCATGGAAAATGAAATAATCCGACGGTAACATTATAGGATATCCGGGAAGTCCAAAGTCGGATTCAAAAGATCAGGCGTTTTGGCAATTACACGGTGAAAGGTACGTTCGCGTACTAGTAACTATAATAGTCTATAATGATTGAATGATTCATGAAGTCATGGGCAAGACTAGGTCTTGGGCCATGCACAGTGACTAAGATATGGGTCTTAGGTCACATGTTTGTGTACATTCAGCTTTGTGTGGGTTATAGTTTTGATAACGCCGCAAGTATGTTTTCAAACCATTTGGTGGTTAAACTCTATTAACATTACATTTGTCGTGTGCTTTGTATTGTGGATGCTGAATTATTATGAATATCTGTCATATATTGTTATATATGCTATAGAGGTTATCTGTTACCTGAGATTCAATCTGATTGAATCTCATACTTGATTAAAGGTTCAGGAAAGGAACCTGAGTTTAAGAAGGCGACATGGATGGAGTCGGGAAGAAGCATCAGTGGACGAAGCCATGAAGAGGCACCGATGGACGGAGCACGTGAAGAGGCGCCGGTCAAAGCAAATGCCGGAAGAGGTTCATCAGGGCTTAGTTTCTGGCATGAATTCGATAGAGTTGTTTCAAACCATTTGGTGCTTAAACTGAAAAAGGGTTGGTCTATGTGGTTTAGTTATAAGTCACTGTGAAAGATGAGGAGACTTCCACTAGACTTTACCCGGTCTGGCCAATGGGTTTGATTAACTGTATTGGGTTCCAAGCCACAAGTCTAGTTAAGGCTTGGTTTAAGATTGTATAGTTACTATGTAAGAGTTGTAATTATACAAGTTCTTTATTATTGTATTACATGAATATTCCTTTGGGAAATATTTAATTTACCAACTTATGTCTGGGCATTTTATATCAGTTACTCATTGTCCAAACGTTAGTGCATGCTCTCCGTTCCGCTTTACTCTGATATGTCAACACCGTATTCCTAGATACTACGTGTCTCTGGGCACAATAAGTAGTATGGAATTTGAGGTGTTACACTTATACATGTGTTATATTGTCATTTATATTTCATAACTGCATATGAGATTGACTGTTACCCTTGGGCTTCATTCATTTGAACTCCAAATCGTATGAAAGAAATAGGTAGTAGATCAGGATCAAGAGAAAAGATGCAGCTGTAAGGGTTACAGCGAAAAGGACTTTTCAGATAGTATAAGTAGTTGGACTGTACCAATTCATTTATCATTTGTCTAGTTTGGATTATTGTATTAAGATTCCCCTGTGGGATAGATTCGAATCACAAGAAATTTATCCTTATGTTTTCAAACTAGGTTATCTTAAGAAAGTTTTACTCCACAATTAAGTCGTCCAAATTATTTCAATGCTTGTACACTATAACTCTAATGAATAAAGGCGTATTTAGGACGGGTGTCACAGTTTGGTATTAGAGCAATAGTTTTGACAAAGTTCTGAAAAAGAATTTAACAAAACTTGGTTATTTTGAAAACATGATGAGGATTTACGAGGGAGGCTTACTCGCCAACGTACCCTACGGGTTCTATTGTACGTGCGGAGGAACGTTTAGGGCACAAACTACTAGGAAAAGAGTATTGATTTAACCATGGTTATGTGATATATAAAAGACAGACGATGTAGCACAGAATATAGGTTCTGTTGCTAACCCTAAGGCTCCTGATATAGAAGTTAGGGTCTAAATTAAATTCCCGCAACACAATTTAAAAAGGGAAGCAGTACAGAGAAGTCAATACTAATTTTGTTAGATATGATTAGTTTTGATGATATCTTATATAGATGCCATTATCAAGACCAAAAAGTTTGCATACTATATTTATCTCCTACATTGACTAATTCTTATATTTAATGTAGAGTCAAAGAAGATATGAAGTCAATAATGAAGAATGATCAAGAGAAGAGAAGAAAGACATAGTTGCATTGTGGAGAATGATCAAGACAAGAAGAAAGAAAGAAGAACTTGCGTAAATGAGTCAAAGAAGATATGAAGTCAATAATGAATAATGATCAAGAGAAGAGAAGAAAGAGAGAGTTGCATTGTGGAGAATGATCAAGACAAGAAGAAAGAAATAAGAACTTGTTGAATGGAATGAGAATATCATTATACAAGTTCTTAGATTGATTCTAGAAGTCTCCACGATCACATGGAAGTTGGAATGGTTTAATTCAGAGTGAATATAAGCAAAAACAAGCTTCAGGATAAGATAACTCGAGTCATGAACTCATAACTCGAGTTGGATACTTTGCTACAGTGATTTGCTACTCTGGAATGATTTGACTCGAGTCAAGATATCATTAACTCAAGTCAAAAAGTGTTTTTAGCATCTTTGGACAGGTGTGACTCGAGTCAAAGTGTATTTCAGCCACTCTGTTCGACTCTGTTTTTCGTTCAGAATGCACGAGGTCTGGTATTTCAATGATATCTCCCAAACCAGAGATCGGATTGAGGTGAAACCAGTGGAATATGAAACTAGACTCCAAATGCGTCATTTTGATATAAAATTAAAGCCTAAAATAGTTCATATCAAGGAGCTATGAATTGTATAAGTTGGAACTGAAATGCACACGACACTGCTGACCAAGCTTTAATGTTTTGGGTGTATCTCACAAAATAAAAATCCAATCGAGCTGAAATTGGTGGCATATGAAAGTAGACTCAAAATCCTTTCCATAAATATTTTAATAAACCAAAACGGAGTTGAGACCAGGGAGAAATGGCCTTCGAAAGTTGACACTCAAAATTCTGGATTCATTTCAGCATAGGCTCGGTTTTCTGGATATAGCTCACATTACTCAAAACCAAATGAAGTGAAACCAATTCCATATGAATCCAAACTCAACAAGTGTTTCATAGAATTTGGAAGCAACCAATTTTGATGAGCTCTTACCTCGAGTCAAGGCTTGTCTAACTCGAGTGCAAATCAGACAGAGAGCAAAGCGAGTTTGGAACAAAAGGGGTAACGCGAGTCATAACATGATAACTCGAGTCATTCAAAGACAGAGAGAAATGAAGTTTGAGAAAGGGTTTTTAACTCGAGTCACAGCTGATGCAACTCGAGTCAAGACAAGACAGAAAGCAATCTGGAGTACAACTACAACCTCTTAACTCGAGTCAATTTGTAATAACTCGAGTTAACGTATCTGCTTCAAAAAATCACCGCGTTCGAAAATCCAAAATCATTGTTTGTGATTTCATTAATCCTTATCATTACTCATTACTATTCCTAACCATCTTTAATCAGTTTGTTAATGAGTTTCAGATGATTATGTGAATGATTAACATCAAATTACAAAAAGCAATTGATTACGTCAGAATCTTTAACAGCTATATTTGTTTATTCCAACGGTCATATTCTAAACTGGAGGAATTGCTCAACGGTCATAAATTGCAACTAACCATAAAAGGAGAAGCATTCAAGATAGAAGAGGTTGGAGACGAGAGCTTGCACTGTCAAAATGCTAACATTCTGAATCCAACGCTTAACTCATATACTCTCTATTATCAATGCTTACATAGCTCACCATAAAGAGTGAAATGATTTGTATTGTACTTCAGTGTTTATTCATTTACTCTTTCAGAGAGAGCATTTCTGATTTTTAAATCATTGTAAGAATCTCAAGTCGTGGGACTTGGAGATTGGGTTATCAGTTTACAACTTGCAAGGGGGAGTGTATCCTAGTGAGAGGATAACTTCGAGTACAGAGTGTGTAACTGATTGAAAGAAGTATCTCGGTGAGAGTTTTGGCTTAACAAGTGCCTGGGTGAACTTGTAGGATTGTATAGGCTTCTCTTGTGCCCGGATTAAACAAGAGGATAGTGGATTGAAAATCTCAAGTGGAGCTTGGGGACTGGACGTAGGTCAAGGATTGACCAAACCAAGATAAATCTCGGTTGCATATTCTCTTCCCTTATCTCTTATCTTTCCAGTATATGTTTATTTGAATATCTAACTGTTAATTTAGTATACGCGAAAAGATTTTCAAAGTTCCTATGTTTTTAATCTTCACCCAATTCACCCCCTCTTGGGTTTAGCCAGGTCTTACAAATTTAGTTTCCCTATAGGAATAGTAACTTACTGATTAAGTTTCCATGTGGGGATAGTGACTTACTATTTAGGTTTCCCTATAATAACAATAACTTATTGACTAATTTTTCTAAGGAGACAATTCCTACCCAGTAAAGGCCGGACACTATGCATGCAACGAGGCATGGCTCTGGGACGGGGGTCTTTGACTGAATCCTTTGTGGTGATTTTCCGTTACATAAAAAGGGTGTAGTGGATATCAAGGGGACAATACTTGGCATTTTTGGGGAAGCCAGATATGTTGTATTGGGAGTGGTACATAGATGGGTAATTGGTACCTAGAAATATGCGTACCGGTATTAGTACCCCCAGGACAGATCGGCACCCGGAAGTTAAGCATGCTTAGGCAAAAGAAATCTCGAGACGAGTGACATCCTAGAAAGAATCATAGGAATGTGGGATTCCTTTGATTTGAGGCTTAAGTACCCGGAGGCAAGGGTAAACTTGCATATGCTGATTGGACTACGACAACAACAACAACCACAACCACAACAACAACAACCACCACAACCACAACTAGTAGATATATAACGATCGTTAAATTAGAACCGTTATGTACTATGCAAGAATTATCATATATTATGACGGTTGTTTAATGTGCCCGTTAATTATTATCACAACAATAGGCATATCATGGCTTCACTGACCCTCAATTATAACAGATGTTATATTATAACTGTTATAATAGGTCCAGAATAAATAATGGTTCGAAACCATAATGTATCTGCGTGTGGAGCTTTTATAGCGCTCCCATAAATGGTGGTTCAAAATCGTTATGTATGGTAGTTAATAATCATCATATATCACAATTTTTGTAGTAGTGTTATGAAAGTTGGTTTAGCTACTTAGGTAGCCAAAGGACAAACTCTTATTCAAAAGTTTACTGTCACAACAAACCGTGCCACTATAGTACTTTATCAAGTAAGTGAATGACACCTTACTCTAAGGAATAGGTAAGTGGGGGAGTGTGCATGTGAATTTTTAATAACCCTAAAAATATAAAATAAAATAAAATAATTTTTCATTCTTAATCAATATTTTAATTATTTGTGGTAGATTTTCAAGATAAATGAATTGGTGGTCACTCTTATGGGTGAAAGATTGGGCAGAAAATTGATGGGGGAGAACCAAAATGCAATTTTCTTTCTTTCTAACAGACATTTCTAACACCATTAGGCTTTATTTAGTAGTTTTTAACTTTAGGGACTAACAAATCTAACGAGAGAAATATAAGACCCAATAAAAAGGGAAATAGAAGCTTAGGGATCTAATTCAAAACTGATGAAAAATATAAGGACCTGCTAATATATTTTCCCAAAAAGAAAAACAAAAAATGAAAAAAAATCCACAACCAATATAATCAACTCAATAAATTTCAAATTTATACATTATATATATATTATTACATCATATATAGAATCACTCAAATTTACAAGATTACTTGGAAAAAAATCACAAGGTTAAAGAAACAGTAGCTTAAATTTGATTTAACAATTATTAAACTGGTGGTGTCTCAAGCATTTTCCATAAACAAAGACTTGATTTTTCTCATTGATGCTACAACATCAATCATAGTAAGTCGTGCCTCTGGTAATTCAGTGGAGCAATGTAATGCTAACTCAAAAACTGATGACATATAAGGCAGTATATTATCAGTATTTTGATTTTCTCTTTGTAGCAAATTGACATCTATAATATTCATGATGGAATGTGGTGTGGAGTTGCTCACCCAATCTTTCAAACTTAGTCCTTGAACAAACATTTCATCCGTTGGCTTCTTCCTTGTAAATATTTCCATTAGCAAAATCCCATAACTATACACATCTCCTTTGGTGGAAACAGCTCCTTTCAATCCAAACTCTATATGTCATATAGAATTATTAGTAGAGAAGTCATTATATGAATAAGGTAAGTTAGTGTTTAACTTTTCTTTTGTATCATTAATTCAAATATTTACACATGAAGATGGCAAATATGTGCTAGTAGTTAAATAATATAAAATTATATTTTTTTAAAGCAAAACAAACAAAAGAATATAGAAATATGTCCAAAATTTAATTATTAAATCATTACCTGGTGCTATATAGCCAATTGTTGCCAAAGTTTTGGTATAAATTTCCAATTGCTTTTCACCTAACAATTTAGCGATACCAAAATCACTAAGATGAGCCACCATATCTTCGTCCAACAAAACATTGCTTGGTTTCACATCACAATGAACAACTAGTGCAGAAGAACCATGGTGAAGATACTCCAAAGCAGCTGCCACATCAATCATTATATTCAATCTTTGCAAGACATCTAAATAATTGTTATGAGAGTACAACCATTTGTCAAGACTCCCATTTTCCATGTATTCCATTATTAGAGATTTGAAATGATCATTTGAGCAACTGCTAATGATCTTAATGAGATTGCGGTGGCGTAAATGGCACACGGCAGAACATTCAACATCAAAACTTCTTGATGCTTCTTCAATGTCTAAGTTAAACACTTTTACAGCAACTATCCTTTCATTTGGAAGAATTGCTTTGTATACTGATCCAAAGCTTCCAAAACCAATAAGATTACTCTCACTAAATCCATTTGTTCCCCGTAGAAGCTCAAAATAGGATATCCTGATTGGTGTATCCAAAGCTATTAAATCCCTCTTTGTTGAATTATTATCATAATCTCTCTTGTTCTTTAGAATCACAATGGCTGAAACAATCAACATGACAATAATGGAAGGTAATAAGCATTTTATCATCAACATCACTTTATTTGATATGTGCTTGCTTCCTTTCCTACATGGTTGGACTTGTAGTTGTGATTTCCCACAAAGATCTTTATTCATCATAAAAGATTGAGCAGTAAAATTTTGAAAAGGGCCACCATTTGGAATTTCTCCATGCAGTAAATTGTAGGAAAGATTGATGTATTTGAGATAGAGTAATGATTCTAAGGACTTTGGAATCACTCCAGACAAATAATTATGGGAAAGATCCAGGGACTCCATGCTTAC
This sequence comes from Acacia melanoxylon, assembly GCA_019022615.1. Lineage (NCBI taxonomy): Eukaryota > Viridiplantae > Streptophyta > Magnoliopsida > Fabales > Fabaceae > Acacia > Acacia melanoxylon. Next base: position 9,874,334 of record JAFJYJ010000003.1, on the reverse strand, counting down.
CATGCCATTAAGCGATTCTGGAATAGGCCCTTCTAATTTGTTTTCAGCCAAAGATAGGGTTTGCAAAGTTTGCAAGCCACCCATAGTTGTAGGGATCCTTCCTGAAATTTGATTTCTTGACAAGTTCAACAGTATAATTGCCCTCAAGTTTGATACCTCTGGTGAAATTATTCCATTTAATACATTGGAGGATATGTCTAAAACCAGGATATCTTTAAGACTCCAAATAGAAGAGGGTAATTTAGAAACCAATTTGTTAGAGCTAAAATTCAACTTTTGTAAAGAAGTATTCCCGAGACATTCTGGAACCACTCCTGAAAACATGTTGTTATCAAGATACAACTCACTTAGACTTTTAAATTGGCAAAGTTCATTTATAATGAACCCTTGCAATCTATTGTTGCTAAGACTTAGACGTTGAAGGCTCTGTAATTTGTTAACTGTATCAGGAATCAAGCCACTCAAATGGTTCTCACCCAAATCTAGTTCCATCAAGTTTGTTAAATTTCCAAGTACATTGGGTATAGCTCCATTAAATTTATTTGAGAACAAACTTAATGTAATGAGTTCAGAAGCATTTGATATACTGCTTGGAATTTGTCCAGTTAGCTCATTTTTGTTCAACCATAACGTCTTCAAGTTGGGAAGGCCAATTCCTAAATATGATGGAAGAACGCTAGAGAGGGAATTATCACGAAGGTTCAAATGTGTCAATGTTGAAATGTTGAATATGTTGGAAGGAATAGGTCCTTTCAAATGATTGTCACCCAAGTCTAAGAGATTAAGTTTATCAAGTTTCCCTATGCCTTTGGGTACAAAACCTGGACATGAAAAAAAAAAGTTGATGGAAACCACGATTTTCAAATACAAAGAATATATACAAATAAATTCATTTCTACTATTTTTTTGAAGTCTATGCAAAATGTTTAAAGTAAAAATGTTAGAGAAATCATAAACTACCCGTGAGATGCCATGGTTATTGAAGATTTGTTTGAAAATGTAAAGTTTTTTATGTTGTAATTTTTAAATAACTATTTAATAGGAAAATAATACATTTGCAAGCTAGAAAAGCTACGAACAATCGAAAAAAATTGATAAAAAATAAATAAATAGGAAAATATGGCGGATAAAAGAAAAGAGTTTTACTTGATAGACTATCCAAATATGTATATAATTGATATCATATTGCGCTATTTGGTTGAACAGGGTATACTTGATATGGTACAGAGTACTTGAAAAATTGTTTTCCTAGATTTAAATATCATGTGTGATCCTATCTTTCTGTCATTTTAGTTTTACCAACAATTCATGATATCTTTCGATATTTTGGGATTTTAAATTAGTAGCTATATTTAAAAACTATGATTAATGAAATGATGAAAAACAAAATCTCATTTTAAATTCATTTTCTATCAGAGAAAAATGATTAAAAAGACAATGAAAAAGAAAAATGATTGAACGACTATTTTGAGATATGAAACGATTCATTTATGAATTTTTTAAGTTTTACGAAAATTTATTATTTCACGTAAGCTTTTAGAAAAGTTTTAAATAATTCATCTTTATAATGACACTAATTGAGTCACGTGTGGTTCGTAAATGACCAAACAATTCTAATAAGTAACTCTAGAATGAGGTGTGACATTTTCAATGTATGGTGTTAGTGAATCTCCTAAAAACACCCTTCACATAAACTTATTGGTTGTTTGCTTTTATTTATTTACAATAATAATTTAGATTTTGTCTCTTTTGTCTTTTCCAATATTCTAATTATTTTTTAGAAGTATTGTACATTTGTTAATTCCTAAGTTTTAATTTTTTTTTTATAAAGAAAATACTAAGTATAATTTAAATTTCAATTAAACAATGTAGAATTGCTACAAATTATACATATAATAAATAAGAAAAAACAACTCCAAACTTATCTATATTTTAATATAAGGGGATAGAAAAAACATAAAATTAAAGTTATTAAGAGATAGATAATATCTTTGAAAAAAAAAAGTATTGACATAACATATGGTGGCCATCTGTATGGTTTAAGGTTTTAATGTCATCAAATAGTATATAATAATTTCACTTATCTATATTACAAATATCATGAGGTTCCATTGGTTCTTGATCTTCACTTTATTTGTTATTTCACATAAATGAAATGATAAAAACCGTAATTTAATTTTAGGAAAAAATATTTAAAAAGAAAAAAAAACACACACACACACACAAGGAAATTAAAGTACATACCTATAAATGAGTTACCACCCAAATATAATTCTTTCAAAGATGTGCAGTTGCTTATTGATTTTGGAATGTTTCCCTCTAATTGATTATCATTTACGGCAAAGCCTTCAAGTAAAGGGAGTTGATGACACATTTCTTCTGACAAATTTCCTTTTAAATGATTGTTGCCAACGTCAACCACTGTCAAAGAAGGCATGTTCCAAAGAAAAGAAGGAATTCCACCTATGCAAAAAGTACAGAATATTTGTTTGTTGGTAGTAAGTCTAGGAATTTCCTTAATTCACACACAACCATATAAGTAATACATGGAATTTTGTTAATTAGAGGCTTAAAATAATAGACTATAATTTAACTTTTGTTGGAAATCAATTTAAAAGGGATACTTCCAATATAATATCAATTACCAATTGGAAATTAAAACTCTTAAAAGATATGCTAAAGAGAGGTTATGGAATTAATTTCAGCTATATAAAATGAGCAACCAAGTTATTTATATTTTGCATTAAATCTATTTATTATTTACAAGGCTGTAATAATTTTGAAATCTAGCTATGAATTCATCATACACTGAAAAGGCTAAAAGTTTCGTTTTTATTTAAGGAATTTAAATACTTTTAGTTACACATTCTGGAGGCAATATAGTATACATAAAAATAAGATTTTTGTTAAAGCATAAAATTAAGAGATGTGTAGATTGAACGTACCTGTAAAAAAATTCCATGACAGATCTAATTCTTCCAACAACGTCTCATTACCAATTGATATTGGAATTTCACCTGTTTCGATTTACAAAGTCAACAAGATATATCAAAGTAAGCTAACAGTTAAAAGGCTTTGGCATTCATTTTTAACAATACCATGCCACATCAAATATTGATATGAAATTCTTTCAAACCGATTTTTTACAGGGCTCCATGTCATTTTTAATCACACAAAATTATCTTTTTTCTCTTTTTAAGATTTTTTTACTATGAACAAAATTTGACAAGCTTCTTATAGTTCTTTAAAATAAATGAAAAAAATTTAAAATTAAAATCTATTTTTAAAATTATTTTTCACTGGATAGAATAAAACAAAAACACACAACGCATAATTAGTTCAATCATATAATTAAAAGCCTTACCTTGAAAATTGTTGCGGCCAAGATATAGGAGTAAATAAAAAAAATTAGTTTTCAAGTTTTAAATCTCATGTGGTCCCATCAATTGATAATCTTATCTTTCTTTTAGTTTGAGAATATAATCACAATCTATATGTAAGTACCATTATGATTGAACAATATATGAATGAATGAAATGAAAAAAACTAAAAGAAATGACAAAAAACAAAATCTCATTTTAGTTTTACTGTGGTGGAGATAATTATATAAAAATATTATAGAAAATCATAGAATAGCATCGATTCATGAATTTTTGTTATTATTGTGATTGTAAATTGATAGCTACATTTAACCCTATTGCTGATATGTACAATAATAATGACAGGAAAAAAAAAATCTCATTTTAAATTATTCTTACTCTAGAAAAAATATTAAAAGAAAAGAAAAGAACGACGATAAAAAATAGGGTTAAGTAGCAATTTTGCCCCTCAAGACACATCTGTGGAGAAATTTTTTCCTAGAAGTTTTTTTGGATTCAATTTTGTCTCGGAAGTTTTTTTTTGGAGCAATTTTGCCCCTCCGTTAACAACCCTAACGGTCAACTGTCACGGTTGTTAACAGAGGGGCAAAATTGCTCAAAAAAAAAACTTCCGGGGCAACATTGCTAAAAAAAAAATTCAGGGAAAATTACTACTTAACCCTAAAAAATAATAGTCTCCTACTTGTAAAGAGTTCGGCATCGAAATACAATTGATTAACATCAACTACTTGTAAAAAAAAGCTGAATGGACTTTAAAAGAAAAATAAAATGGGTCATAATATTTTCATAACATTGTTACTGTACAATTATAATATAAAATTGATAGGTAAAATTAGCTCTAGTCCAAAATATAAGATCCAGTTAATTGATTTGTGGAGATTAAGGAAATTAAATAAATTATTTAATTATTGTATATGTTACTTGATCTATATAAATGTTGGGTTTTGGGCTCCCTTTCCTATGTGAAGAAAAACCCATGTTTGAATTGCCCAAATTTTATATATTTCCTATTTTATGAAAAGAAAATAAATAAAAGGAAAGAAAGAAAAAAAAAATAGGAAAGAAGGAAAAGAGTGAGAGAATGAAAAAAAAAGGAATGTTTTTAGATTGTTCTTTGTGAGAAAGAATATTCTCTCAGAGTTTTCTAATTTGAGGTTGTACGTGTCTCACTTATTTAAGTGGAGAGAGGGCATATTATGTTTTTGGTCAGAGAGGCCCCACCGAGGCCGGAAAAGCCAAGGTTAGAGAGGTCGGAGAAGTCTAATGTTGCAGCTATGTGAGAGAAAAACACAGCTTCAAAGGTTAGTATCGACAAATCGGCATTTGAGCATTCGTTGCTGTTGGATCGAATTGAAATTTGGTCAACAGGTTTAGAACATATAGTTCGTCGTTTTCAATGGTGATCGTCGTTTGGAGGCCAGGTGTAGAGAAAACATGTTCATGGTCAGGGGCATTTTTATGGTATTTTGGATTGCTTTATTATCTATTATAAGTTTGTAGCTTTTGTTATTTGGATGGGTGATTGCATTGTGTTTGTGCATTTATTTGAGACTCTCTTGTACCCTATTTTGATCATAATGGATCATATTTTCATTGGTTTGGACAACTGTGGTTTTTACCCTAGACTTGAGGGGCTTTCGACATTAATAATTTTGGTGTCTCTTGTGCCAATTAATTTATGCCATATATTTGTTTATTTGTTTCTTCATAGACTCTTGCAAGTGATAAGAAGATTTAACATCATTTGCGCTCCTTCCTAACAAGTGGTATCAGAGCCAGATTCTCAGGTTGGCTGGTTGTCATATTATGATAATTGAGTTGTTGACTCTACTTGACCGATGGAGACAAAAAGAATTGTTTCTTTAAATGGCCAAAGGGTGCATGTGATAGAAACTTTGGTGGCCAAAGGTAGTGTGGATGCTATAGATTTGGATGCATTAAGTTTGTAGCATCAGAGCCTTAATCATATCAATAATAAAATGGGGAAGGATGCACTTCCCAGATGGATTAATGAATGAGCAAGAGTATCTTTCACAAAAAATGTTTCTTCAAAGAGGTCAAAGTTGCTTCAATGGATGCAGTTTTGCATTTGTGGAAAGTTTGACGCTTGTCATGTGAATGCCAGATTGGCAATAGTCTTCACATAATCGTGAGGGAGGAGATGTTGGATTTTGGGCTCCTTTCCTATGTAGAGAAAAGATCATGTTTGAATTGCCAAAATTTTATATATTTCCTCTTTTATGAAAAAAAAAAGGAAAGGAAAAAAAAATATAAAAGAAGGAAAAGACTGAGAGAATGAAAAAAACAAGAAAAGTTTCCTGATTGTTCTTTGTGAGAAAGAATATTCTCTTCGAGTTTCCTAAATTGAGGTTGTGTCTCACTTATTTAAGTGGAGAGAGAGCATATTAGGTTTTTGGGTAGAGAGGCCTTGCTGAGGCTGGAGAGAAAAACACAGCTTCACATATCAGTATTGGTAAATTGGCATTGATGTATATGTTGCCCGTTGAATTGAGTTGCAATTTGGTCAGCAGGGTTATAACATATGGTTTTTTGTTTTCAACGGTGGGATCGTCAATTAGAGGCCTAGTATGAGAGAAAATGTGTTCATGGTTAGGTGATTTTGGACTGCTGCTTTATTCTCTATTTTAAGCTTGTAGCTTTTGTTATTTGGCTAGGCGATTGCATGTGTTTGTGCATTTGTTTAAGGCTCTCTTGTACCCTGTTTTGATCATAATGGATCATATTTCATTGGTCTGGACAACCATTGGTTTTTACCCTAGACTTGAGGGTTTTTCCATGTTAATAATTTTGGTGTCACTTGTGCCATTTGATTTATTCCACATATTTGTTTATTTGTTTCCTCATAGACTCCTACAAGTGATAGAAAGATTTAATATCTGTTGCTCTTCTTCCTAACACTAAATACTTATGTGTATCATTATATAATATATCAGTTTATAAATCATGCAAATTAGTTTGGGGAAAATTAATAAATATAGATTTTTTAAAGTAATTTATTTAGCTTCCTAAATATCCATAAATCAATCAACTGAATCTTATATTAAAAACTAGAGGTGGTAACTTTTTGTAAATGTACAGACCTTAATGTTCTATTTTGATGGGGAGAAAATAAGAGAGGAAAGAAAACTAGAGAGGAAAACGACAGGGAAAATAATTTTTCCCTTGTTTGGATAGAAGAGAAAATGTAGAAGCGAATAAAAGTGGGGGAGAAAATGGGGTGGGTCCAAACAGTTTAGGTGATAACATTTTCTCTCCTCCCATTTTCTTTCCTCCCATCTTTTTTTCTCATCCAAACGGAGGGGTAAAAGAAAAATAAAATAGGTAATATCATTTTCTTATATATATATATATATATATATATATATATATATATATATATATAAATAGAAATTACACGTGTTTTACGTACTAATTCAAAAAAGCTTGAATATTTTGACAAATTGAAAAAATATTGAATTGTTACCATTTATAAGCATAATAAAAACAAAAACAACTCCAAACGTGTCTGTATTTTAATGTTATTATAATTATTTTAATATTTAGGGGATAGAAAAAACGTAAAATTAAAGTTATTAAAAGATAGATAAAATATTTTCAAAAAACAAAACTACTGGCATAACACACCCTGACCATTCTGTATGGTTTAAGGTTGTGTTTACAAATATCATGAGGTTGCATCTGTTCTTGATATTCACTTTATTTGTTATTTCACATAAACATAATTAAATTTAGAGAGAAATATTAAAAAAGAAAAGAAAACACATAAGTAGAGTACATACCTGTAAATGAGTTACCACTCAAATATAATACTTTCAAAGATGTGCAGTTGCTTATTGATTTTGGAATGCTTCCCTCTAATTGATTAAAATCAATATCAAAGACTTCAAGTAAAGGGAGTTGACGACACATTTCTTCTGACAAATTACCCTTTAAATGATTGCTGCCAACACCAACCTCTCTCAAAGAAGGCATGTTCCAAATAAATGAAGAAATTTCACCTATGAAAAGATACATAATATTTGTTTGTTGATAGTAAGTCTAGGAATTTCCTTAATTCACACACAACTGATACAAGTAAAAAAAAAATGGAATTTTGTTAATTAGAGGCTTAAAATTAATAGACTATAATTTAACTTTTGTTAGAAATCAATTTAAAAGGGACTCTTCCAATATAATATAAATTACCATTAAAACTCTTCCAATATAATATAAATTACCATTAAAACTCTTCCAATATATCCAATATAATATTAATTGTATAAGATGTGGATCTTTTTATTGAACAAAGTATAAAATATAAATGATATGGTGCAGAGCACCTAAAAAATTTTGTTTCCAAGTTTTAAGTATCATGTGGTCCCATGAGCTCATGAATGAACATTAAATGGCGAAAAACAAAAGTCAAAGGCATACAAACTCATTCCAAATGGAAAAATGACATCTCACATGATTACATTAAAAAATTTCAAATAAAGATTAATTAGAGTGTTTTGTATTTTATATTTGTTCTCAATATTTGAAGTTTTTTTCTAAAGTTTGGGAAGCTAAAATAAATATGCAAAAAAAAAAATATTTAGATTTAAGAATATCAATTATCATATCCCTAAATATAAATAGCTAAATACGAGTGATCACTCAAATAGATATATCAATGGTAAAAATCCTAATCCACCCTTTTAATTCAATCTGACTCTAAGTAGTGCTGTATAGGGCCCTTTTATTAGGTTTTTTTCCTTCGGGCTCCCTATTTCTTTAATGATTCAGAAAATATTACCATTTTATTCATATTCACTTTGGGATTAAAAGAAAGCATCCTGTTCTATGTCTTTAAAAGTATTCTAGCAAAATCATTATTCAATAATGTCATATGAAATAATGGAATAGATGTTAAAGACAATGATATATATAATTAAAACTCTTACCTTGCAAGTTGCTGTTGCGAAGATATAGAAACTGGAGTTTGGTCAAATTTCCAAGTTCACTTGGTATGTTTCCTCTATTGAATTTGTTATCACCCAATTGTAACTCTACTAATTCTTTGCATTGATGCCAAATAGAGGGTATTTCCCCAGACAAATTATTTCCATTCACATCAAATGATTCAAGTTTTGGAAGCCCAAAACACACATTTGTTGGGAGACTACCAGATAATTGATTTTTTAAAAGTTGAAAGTCTTGTAGCATTGAAATATTAAATAATGAAGATGGTATAGAACCAGTGAGTTGATTGTCTCCAAGATACAATATCTTCAATTGTGAAAGATAACCAATTTCATTTGGGATGCCTCCTTCAAATATTAAGAGGGTGGCAAAGAAACTAATGTCAGTAACAATTTGTTACGTGTTACAAGTTATTAGGTACATGAGATAAATTACTATTCTATAGAAACAGATGTAATAAAACTTGCACATTTTTTAAGAAATGACACATATATTGGTAAATGATAAAACACAACAAAATGTATAACCCTTTTAATTTGGGTGGGCTAATGACCATAGATTAAATAAACTGGTTGGAAATGTAAATGTTGATAATAATCCATAACATACCTGACAAACTGTTATAAGACAAACTCAGTATCTCAAGTGAAGATAAGTTGGAAATGGTCCAGTGAATGAATCCTGAAAGTTTGTTAAGGCCAAGTCCTAAAATCTTCAATCGCTGAAGTCTGCCCACCTCTAATGGAATGGTTCCTTCAATGAAGTTAACGCTCAAATCTAAAGTCTCCAACCTTGATAGATTGAATAGAGATAGTGGAATAAATCCATTAAGACTGTTATTTCGAAAACCCAAGTACTTAAGCATAGATAAATCTCCTATCTCTGATGGAACCTTTCCATGAAAGTCATTGTAGCTCAAGTTAAATAGTTTCAATCTACGCAATTGAACCAACTCTTTTGGAATTTGACCATAAAAATTGTTATCACTGAGATCAAGTTCAACAAGGAATGAGAGATTCCCCAGTTGTGGAGACATGGTGCCCTTAAGACCCATGCCGCCAAGATTCAAGGAATGAACCCTTCCATGATGAGTATTGCATGTGACACCAATCCAATTACATGGAGAAGAAGAGACAGACCAATAAGCTAAGAAATCGTATGGATCTGAAGTGATAAAGGATTTAAGGGCAAGAAGTGCAGATTTATCAGTACTAATGTTTGTATCAGTCCAAGCTAAGGAGACCATGAGGCAATTGAGTAAGAGCAGAAAAACAAAGGAAGAAGGCTTTCCCATGAGGAGCATACAGACTTGTTGGAATTTTAAGTCTTCTCCCTCGAGCAATCAACACACATGTCGTTTTATACTTCTCCGATTCAAAATCAAGTCAAGTGGCACTAACAAAACGCGGAGTTAAAAAAGGAGATCTTTTGTGATAAGATTGAAGAAATTGAAAACAAAAAACAATTAGCGTGTCGATGTATTAAATTTGTTTTCACGTATATTTGAAGATATTTTTTTGTTGCATTATTTTATTAATGGTCAAGTATGACGGCGAATGAGAAGAAGCTTCGTCCCTTGACTTGATTACGTGTTGAACAAATTTCACTTCAGCTGGGACCACATTTTCATTTGTGGTCGAGTCTAGTAGGCCATAAAGAGTAAACAGCACAAGGACATTTTTTAAATGAAGCTTGCGTTGATGCATTGTTCCTTCAATTATATATGCATTTCTTTTTTCTTTTTTTATTATTTTTTTTATTTTGGGTGAGACAGTTATTCATTTCTTCATCACTGGACATTTATAGTTTTGTGGATATGAGAGCCAGGCTCGGGTTGATGATGCAAAGACACGCCAAGATATTTCTCAAGATCAACCGTAGTTTAATTCGCTGCACCTGGTGTGATTCATGTTAGTAGAAAAGAATACATGAGCCTAAGCATCCTTTGATCAATCCTTTTATAAACAAGTATAAATAGTAGTTGGAGACTGGATGTATTGATACAGCAACAAATAACCTCAAGAGGATCTATGAATCTGTTACAGGACCCACCAGATGGGATCTATGAATCTTTTCGAGAGGATGCGCAGTAGGTGCACGCACGAGCTGCCTCGTTTGTAATATTCTCTGATCTTACTTGATCAGTCCCTTATTAAAAAAAAAAAAAAAAAAAAAAAAAAAAAAAAAAAAAAAAAAAAAAAAAAACCCTCAATAAGGTGATTAGACAAATTGAATTCATTTAGGCACTTGTAAAGAAATCTCCTATTCACTCTATCGTATACATTTTCAAGGTCAATTTTAATAGCCATAAAACCTTTCTTCTCTATCATCGTTCACATAGAATGCATGACTTCTTGGCTCACAATAATCTTGTCAGAGTTATGTCTTCCTACAACAAAACTGCACTAATTCAAAGAGACGATATGCGGCATGAACAACCTCATTCGACGTGCAATGGTCTTGGTAATTGCTTTATAGATAACATTATAAAGACTTATAGGTATGAGGTCCTTGAAAATCTCAGGAGGATTCTTCTTTAGAATAACAACAGAGCCTGAAAATAATTAAAATTAAAGAAAATGAAGAGTGCCTAAGCTCAATATGCCTAGCCCACTGAAGAAAATCCGATTTTGACACTACTACTATGGCGTCAACATTACTATTACAATTCCAACATAATGACTTATAATAAGTTATCATCACAATCAAGTAGGAGAGAAACAACTTTAAAATGGATTTGGATTGTTAGATGTGCTCCACTAGTAGCTGCTATATATCCGAGAGTTTGAGAAAATCAAGATAAAATTAAAGTGATAATATAGATTTTTTTTTATCATATATACAATATTATTATAAACAAATAGAGATAAAATCGTCTTTAATTTACTCAAAGATAAAAAGGTGAAAAATTATATAAATTTTAACTCGTGATGAGAACATGGTCTGACTTATAAAATAAAATAAAATAGCAAAATGAACAATTAATAATGAAAATTATATATAATGATTAAAGCTACCCTCTAGAAGAAAGTTGATGCATGAAAAGAGCAAGAGATTTGTGCGGTCTTTACTTCTTCTTCTTGTTTTTTTCTTCTTTGTTATCATTACATTATTTCATTTTTGGTCAAGTTTGGTTGGCATAACACTCTATATCCCCACAAGAACGTTATTAAAGAGTCACAATCAAATTGACAAACACTAAATAAGAAAGTCTCCTTAGTTTGTGGGAACATGTAGTGCTTGACTTGTGAGTAGATCAAGGTCATGCTCCATTTCACACGGCACAGCTAATAGATACATGTATTTCTGTGTATTTATATATCCTTATGAATAGTTCATATTTGTAATATTATTATAGGAATGTGAGGTTTGGATTTTATTGTCTATATGAAAATCATTTTAGCGGTTAATTTTAAATACTTTTGTGAATGTTCTTAGAGTTGTGAGATATATCTGGTCATAATGAGCACACTTCAACTCGATTTGTTAACTTCTAGAGAGCAAACTTAATTGATGCAACAAAAAAGAAGTATCATTATCGCATGAACCCGCAAAGCACGTTAGTTTTTTTATTTAATTATCGCTACCACAGTGTCAGCCTCACAGCTTAAGGTCAATACTCAGTAGTAGTACAGTAGTTTCATATCAAAATTAAAATATTAATTTTCTGTTTCGCTATTAATTAAAAAAATATATCAACATGCTTGGTACTGTACGATGAGGCTTTGAGTGCGGTTGTTACATGGCAATTATTGTTATTTTTAATGATTCTATGCGTTTAGCGTATAAGATGCTCCACTAAGAAATTTTGCAAGCTGGGACCATCCATCCATCAATCCATCCACCACCGCAACGGATATTTTTTTAAAAAAAGAAAAACGTGTAGTTCATTGCAGCTCATCACGGCTTAACGGCCCCACGATTAACGTGCTCCAGTGAGAACAAACAATGTGTTTGTTTTAGATCAGTGAATTGAAGTCTTGAGAAGGAGTTTTTTTAATTATGATTGACAGTAGACTGAAAATTTTATATATTTTTTGTATTTTTTTTCCTTATTAATTACAGTAAACAAAAAGAATTTATTGATATTGACTTTTGGAACCAATTATAGATAAAGGAAAAATTAGAAATTTAGTCCATAATTAATTAGTTAACTAACTTTCATTAGTATATAAAAGTTAATTTAGACTTATAAATATGATCAAAGTGGTTCGAGGTAAATATATGATATGAGAGTTGTCTCGATTTACTTTAATAAACATTTTGGGTATCCAAAAGTGATCCCAAACAATTCAGATAGGTAGAACTAGACGTTGAGGCACAAGACACGTTACTCTATTTTTTATGGTTTTACACTGCATGCTTGATCTTGTCTAAACTTGATTTCTCAATTTTTTTTAGTTTCCATCATGGTGCGTCGTACTTCACTTAAAGAGTTGGATGATTCAACTGATCGGTGGGCTGTTGTAGTTAGAGTCTTCCGTAAATGGAATGTTTACCAAAAATCTGCCCCATCTCAATTGTTTTGTGTTTCAATGGTTTTCATTGATGACGAGGTTTATACCTATTTCATTGCCCAATTGTCAACAATACATATGCTTTTTCATTCATATACCGTTTTATTTCAATTTATAATACTAACTAAGTAATCTTTATTGTGTTCCTTTATTTCCATGAACAAAGGGAGTGACAATCCAAGCAACCGCGTGCTAAACAAGAGCCTCCATGAAATTTTTTGCCTCTCCATTATTGAAGGCCACATTTACAAGTTTGCTAATTTCGAGGTCACCTCAAATGTCTCGCAATATAGAGCAACTATCCACCCATTTAAAATAACATTCACTTCTCAGACGTACTCTGTAGAAGATATTGCGACGATCCCAAGTTATGCCTACTCTTTTTTCCAATTTCAAAAATCATGGAAATTGATTTCCATCATCCCGTGGATAATCTTATTGGTAAACATTGTATATAATATACTTCATATCTACATTTTAAGTCTCACTGTTTCATCATAAATCTCTACCACTTATCTTCATTGCTACTCGCAGATATATCGGCATTTTTAAAGGATGTTGGCACATTAGACGAATTCCCGCAGACAATGAGACCAAATATAGGCTACGTTTAAGACTCGGGCCGACTCGAGTATTGCAAAAATCACAACCGATAATATTTTTTCCAATTCCAAATCACATGTTTTCTTATTCATATTATGTAATGATGCATTATTGCGAAACAATGAACTCGGAGTGCACTTTGTTTGATAACGTGCTTCAGATGCCTATATGGCTTACTTGCAGAATACTGAAGACATTGTTGTAGTTTTGTTCAACTTAGCCAGAATTGGGTTTTCTGAGGATGGTAATACTAAACAATTCTTTTCATGATTTTTTAGTTTAGTGCACATCTACATCAATTAAACTAACCTTCATTATAGGTACACCACAAGTGTGTAGCTCCTTCAATGCTACACGGGCATTATTTAACCCTCCTATCTCAGAGGTTAAAAATTTCATAGATAGGTATATATTATTTTTGGTAATCTCACTTTTTCAATTGTTTGTACATTACCTCATACAAACTTTAAACTGTAGTGCAAAGGATGCAAATTCCCCTGTCATGACAGCACTCTCTCAAACGATTACTTCACAACTATCTCAGAATTCAAACGTCGCTGCTTTACACAATCAGACTAAAATCACTATCTCTCAAATACCTAAAAAAGCAATTGTATGTCATAATTTTTCAGTCAGTCTTTCTAATGAAATACTTTAACTAATTTGTGGTTTCACCATGTCTTCCAGGGAGATTCGTTTGTAATCAACTGTTATATTCAAAAGCTTGAAACAAGATATGGCTGAAATTATGATGGATGCTTAAAGTGTGGGTCCAAGGCCAACTTAAATGTTCCATCATCAATATGTCCCCTTTGCAAGAAAATACCTGAGTCAATTGTACCTAAATAGGCAAAATCTTTCTAACTAACAAATAATTTCTTTATTACGTTGATTACAAAAAAACAAATAATTGCTTTATTACATTACTCTTGTATCCTTCTAATGCAAGAGCATGTGCTACAGGATGAAGATTCATTACCTTGTGAAAGACAAAAGTGGGTCAACTTCTGTTATTTTCTGGGATAAACTTGCAGTTCAGTTGGTTAAGAAGACAGCAGCTGAACTTCAATGTTTACTTAAGGAGGTTACCACTTGCGACAATATATTTCTTCATTTTCCTCTTAATGCATACTCTCAGTTTATGTAACCAAATATCAAACATGCCCTCATCAACTCCTATCATTAATTGCCTCTATTTGTTATTAACAGCAACAACGTGAGTATGACTTTCCGATGAGTTGACCTTCCAAATTGGCAAGAATGTTTTGCTCAAACCGAAGATGAATGAGTACAACAAGAAGCATCCCACATCTAGCATTAGCGTTAGCCAATACACCATATGCGAAGATCTTTTGAACCAGTTCAATGAAGCAAATACAGGTATGAAGTTCTAAACCATGTGCCAACATCTTTAATCTAATTGGGTTTTTTTAAGACATTTAAATTTTTGGTACATTGAAAAAACAGACTCAATCAGTTGGAAGTTCTGAAGTGAAGGGAAATGTGGATGCTGTGGTTGAAGCTGTTATTCCTCTTGTAACACCTCTGGAAGATACCACCATCTCTGTAATTCCACAACATGTTACCCCTGCTCCTTCTACTCTTAAAGGGAAAAGAAGGACAACCAATAAGAGGAATATTGTTATGGATGATGCACCAATTACTACTCATGTGTCTTTTGCTGGTGCTGCTCAGGAAAGAGTTTCAAAAGTTATAAAACAAGAGAAGTAGTTTGCCTGTATTTAGTTCTTGTCATGTACTTTACTATGCAAGTATGTAGTTTTTGCTTTTCTGGGGCAATATGCAAGTATGTAGTTCACAATGGTGTTATTCCATTTTTCTTTGATTTTGTTTTGGTCCATGTAGCTGCGTAAGACCTTATATATATCCAACTATGTTAGTTTCACAATCGTGCTTATTATTATATATTATTTCAACTAAATCTGTTAATGCTTAAATTAACAGATTTCAGTGGATTTGACACATAGACATATGGTAATTATTAGTTAATATGTTAATTACTTACTAAATATTGATGAAAACTTACACTTACCTAACCCGGATTTTTTTTCCGCAATTACCTAACACGGATTACCTTTTGAAATTGGCATCATTCCTTGTCCAAAACAAAAAAATAATCATCATTCGTGTTTTGTGTAAATGGAAAAAAACAAATCAGAGGAAGAAGGCTTCATTCGTAAATATCTATCTGCCAATCCAAATTTTTCACAATCTATCTGCCAAAAATCTACATGAAAGATTTTCTTAATCGTAAAATAAGTGATAAGCTCATCCGAGTATGAGAAGACATATGAAAGATGCTTTTGGTAATCTGTTAGAATATGAGAGTTTTGTAATCGTATAATTAATAATTTTGTATGTGGCCACTAATAGTTTTAAATATAATTAATAAATTTAAACCCAAAGTTAATAAAAGCAACTAAAAAAAATATTAACCTTTAAATATAATGATGATCATTTCGGGGTTTATTGTAAATAACAGTTCAACTTTCTAGAAAAAAACAAAAATTAAACCGTTCAACCTATATCTATTTGTTTTTTTTTCTCGCAACAACTTCAACCTATATCTATATACCATCCCCAAAGCCTAGCCCTTTTTTTCCACGTAATTCAGCCTAGACTTTGACTTACTTTCGTATTGTGTGAACATGTGATTCATACTGATGATAAAATAAAAAATATGTTGTATCCACATACAAAAAAATATGCATACATACTGTGCATTTTCAATCTTACCAAAAATGAGAAGTCATCAATTATATGTTTATTCTATCTGGGATAACTTTAACTATTATATGGAATTAAAGAGATTCAATTCTTTCACCTATTGTTAATTTTTATTTTTTTGGTCAGGCATGGTTGAGATTGAAGATTGTTATTATTTACATTTTATTGTTTTTTATTTTAGGTTTTTATTATTACTGTTGACATATATACATATTATTAATATATTATATATATTACGTGTGTGAATAGAAAAGAAAATCTGCAATTCATATTTAAATTCCGTGAAAATCTTCTGTCTTCGAAATAATATTTTTTTCCACAATCTTTACCTGCTACTAATACCTTTTTTTAGTATATTTTAATTGATAGTCAATATATGCATGGCACACAAAAACAAATATTTCTTACATACATTATTTCGACTAAAGACAAAACAATTGATTGATGTCATACAAAGGTAAATATAGTAGGATAAAGCTATACCTCTTTACTGTGCAATTTGCGTGCCGATCACTTTCTGTGTCACTGTCAGTAGGTGATACAGATGTTTTTTATTAATCACTTGGTTTAAGATATAAACACTGTGTACTGTATAACAAATATAAAGCAATGTAATATGTACAATTGTCATCAATAATGTCACATCGTTAGAATTATTTAAACTGCGTTTGAATTTTGCTTTTCATTCATTTCAAGCCACAGGGACATATTAATTTTCTACTACTACCAACTTGAAAAAAAAAATTACTATCTTGCGTCAAGGAACTTTCAAACTATTTATTCAGTAATCAGGTATTATATACTCATTTGTGCCTTTGTTTTATTTTTATATATTCTTTAAAACATGAAGTATTAATAAATATGAGTGCTCAAAGTAAGGTATGATTTTCTTATCTTTAATTATTTTATATGTTTATTCTATCTGGGATAACTTTAACTATTATATGGAATTAAAGAGATTCAATTCTTTCACCTATTGTTAGAATACATCAGTTCCATGGTTGAGAATTTTTTTTTTTTGGTCAGGCATGGTTGATATTGAAGATTGTTATTATTTACATTTTATTGTAGTTTTGTATTATTACTGTTGACCTATATACATATTATTAATATATTATATATATTACGTGTGTGAATAGAAAAGAAAATGGGTCTTTAAGTGTAGTTTTTACCTTTGAGTCATATTACGTCATTTTCCCCGGCCGATTATTTCAAAACTCACCTACCATGTCTCCCACCTTTGGTTATTTTATAATATAAGATATTATTATAATTTAATATACTAATATATTATATTATATAATAATATTTTAATATAATATTATATTATAAAGGTATAATATTAACTCTTTATTCATAAAAGGACGACATCGGTTTTGAAGAAATCACTGGAAAATTAGAGGAAAAATGTATAGATTTCAGATATATTTTGACCTCATTTATTCTCTATAAGGCTTTTATTTAAAATATTTTACTTTACTATGTTATAAATATTGAATAAGCGTTCGAAATTAATCCTTCAATGCATATAAGGATATTTCTTTTTCAATTAACTCCTCTAGGACACAAAATATTCATTACAAATTTAACATTCCCAAAACTAGGGAATAGTTGTCTCCTATATCTATTTTTTTTTTCCCTCGCAACAGTTCAACCTATATCTATATACCATCCCCAAAGCCTAGCCTTTTTTTTCACATAAATCAGCCTAGACTTTGACTTACTTTCAGATTGGGTGAACATGTGAATATAAGAAAAAAATTATGCTGTATCAACATAAAAAAAAAATATGCAATACAGACTGTGCCTTTTCCATCTTGCGTGTGAGTTTGAAAGTTTGAAATATGATATTCAAGTTTAAATTCAGTGAAAATCTTCTGTCTTGGAAATAATTTTTTTTTGTACAGTCATTACCTTTACGTCTATTCAATTCAGTCTATATCTATATACCATCCATTCAGCCAACGTTTTTTTTTCCACATAAATTTGCCTAGACTTTTTTTTTTTTTTGTTTACAATAGGGCTGATCATCAAAGATCAGGAAGTACTAGAGCAAAGTCTTACTCGTCCGATACCTTCTACATCCTCCCCCGAGGAAGCGTTGAAGGTCTGCCGGTGGCTCGTCAAGTATGTGGTATCCCCTCTCCAGATGTAGAGCATATGTAGCAAGAAAATCAGCACACTGATTACCCTCACGAAAAGTATGAGTAACAGTTACTAACCATTCCTGGGCTAGAAGACGTTGAATCTTCCGGACCAAACACATGTTTGGATTAGCGTGTCCTTCCTCCCTAAGAATTAAACTTAGTGCAACCAAACAGATCTATTTGAACTTCCACCGTCTTGAAGCCTTTATCCCATGCCGGTTGAAGGCCATCCATGAGGCCCCAGATTCACCCGGGAGAGGTGCGGATACCAATGTGTCGACAAGAACCAGCCTATCCAGCGTCCCTCATGATCCCGACGTAAACTTCCCGCACTCCGCAAGTCTAGAATCGCTCTTTCGCCCCCATCACGTTCAAGGAGATAGTATTACCCGAAGGTTTATGCCATTTTATAATCCGCTCCAGTTTCCTCTGACAATCACCTCGTGCTGAACAAACGAGTTCTGTTGCTTGTACATTGAAATCAGCTAAAAGCATTACTTCTCGAGCTAGTTGAGCTGGTTGAAGATGAATATTCTGAAATACAACCTTATTTCTAGCTTCCCAAAGTTTCCAAAGATGTCAAACCAAATAAGCTTGCCCATTTGGCCCGCCTGTTAAGACATTGACGGTTGGTTCCAAGATTCCGTAACATCCAAATCATGAAATCAATGTTGGAGAAACGTTGTCTTTGATCGATTGGCATCAAGTGGCTCCATACTTCCTGGGCAAACCTGCATTTTCGTAACACGTGATCTGTATCCTCTACTACGTCTCCACAACGCATGCAAAGATCCAAGTCCACCATATGACGTCGGCGCCTCTGGCATTGGTAAGTAATCTTTGTCTTGTCTTTAGCCGAGGAAAACTCTAACTCTCTCGGGCACCCTCCCACTTCCGCATCACCTCCCATAGGCGATTAGATTCCTCGATCTCAATATCACAAAGCATCTCATAGGCGGAGGAGACAGAGAACTGTCCATCAGGTGAACGATCCCAAAAACAACGAGCAGCACCATCCTCACCGTCCGGGGCTTTGCAACATGAAATTAAGGAAAGAATATGCTGAGGGAGATCGCCATGAAACGGTCCCACTTCCAATTACCTTCAGGGGTAACAAAGTGGCTAACTGGGAGGGGGCCTCATTCTCCGTGATATCTCTGAATGCCAATAGGTTTAAGGGGCCTGTCTCCGATAGCCAATTTGAAAGTGGAGCTTAATCACCAAGAGGGGGGTGAATTGGGGATTTTAAAAATTCTTCCAGGAAAAGCTCATTTTTCAAGACTAAAACAGTAGACTATGGAGTAGAGAAGAATAGCAAGACACAAGGAATTATACTTTGGTTCGGTCCAATCTCTTGACCTACGTCCAAATCCCGGACTCTGGGTTTTTCACTATCACAATTGATTACACACTCGCACTCAAGAGTAATTCTCTCACTAGAACTTACTCCCCCTTACAAGTTGTAATCAATGAACCCAATCACCAAGTCCCCTGACTTGTGATTCTTTACAATAAATGATATTCAAGATGAAAAACTCTCTCTAAGAGTGGATAATGATAAACACTGAAGATTGAATGTATCAATGATACTTAGTACGTAAAGACTCAAGAATAGATGAAGGCTTTAATGATTTTCGCTTTCTGAGGTCTTGGTTACTTAGAGAAACTGAATGCTACTCTATATATACTAAGAGAGCATTAGATGACCGTTGCCAGCTCCATATATCCGTTCAGACTTGGATCAATTCGAAAATCTAGCTGTTGAGTCCTTAGTTGCTTGAATATAGTCATGAGAGAACTTCGAATTGAATATTTGAATGTTGGCTCCAAGAGAATATTTCCCATGTTTGTTATGCTTAGTGGAGGACAATGTATAATGTTCTCCGGTAATTTTCATGATGGATGCTAGCTTTCTGTCTTGGAGAATGGTTGTGCAACTTTCTAGGTTGTCATCATTTTGCTTTGTATGGGAGATATAATAAAATATTGCAAGTTGTCGAGTAGTTGTTTTAATATTTATCAAAACAAACTTTGATCTCCCGAAATCTCATGAGCAACCGGTTAAACATAGCTGGGAATACGGAGAATTAATAATGGGAAGTATTAAGATCAAACATGAATATTTCACAAATCCGCGATTTGAATTTCAAATTCTACGACTCATACTTGAGTATGTTATTCTATACTCGAGTGTGTCATCGTGCACTAATGTCTATACTTGCGTATGAAGAGTGATACTTGAGTATGATTCTTACGAGAGAGCATTATCGTGACTTAAGCTTTGGTCTATATCTTTGAAGTGAAAGTCATACTCGAGTATGTCATTCCATACTTGAGTGTGAAACTTTTAATATGAAAATAAGTTTAAGTCCAAAGTCTCTATACTTGAGTATGTAGATCTATACTTGAGTATGCAAGTCTTTCAAAAAGAAATAACTTTCGTATGTCCTATACTTGAGTATGTACAGCCATACTCGAGTATGAAATTATTTTGAAAGACTCTTTGAAATCTGTTTCACGACCACACTTGAGTATGTAAAGTCATACTTGAGTTTACAAAGCTTTGGGGAAAGAAGAATATCTTTACGTATGGCTCATACTTGAGTGTGTGACCGCATACTTGAGTATGCTTATATATGAAACTTTTGTAACTTTCGTAAGACGAATACTTGAGTATGCACATGTATACTTGAGTATGGATAGGCATGTGAAAGATTTGAAAGCTTTTTGTTCGAGACTATACTCGAGTGTGCATTCATATACTCGAGTATGATTAATCTTAAAAGAAACGTTAGATAGCCTCTGTAGGTTCCATACTTGAGTGTACATTTGAATACTTGAGTTTAGAAGACTTAGACAAATATTCAAGTAGTCTCTGTGTGATCTATACTGGAGTATGCAAAGTCATACTCGAGTGTAGCTTGTGTAAAACTTAGAGTGCTCTCGTGAGGACTATACTTGAGTATACCCATGGATACTTGAGTATAGTTCGGTTTAATCAAATTTGTGCAATTCTGCGGTAAGTCCATACTTGAGTGTAGATTCCCATACTTGAGTATGGCTTTGACAGCAAGTTTTTAACATTCTTTAAATTGTGTTTACAATTGTCAATTATCATCAAAAACATATAGAGAACTAACACAATTATCAGTCCAGAACCGAGTACGAGAACCATCACCAATGTCCCACCTTATGCCAAGTTCCACATCAGACCATATGTTCTTAATGTGCCGCCATAAATAAGAACAATTGTGATTTTTCCTGTGAGGGCCCTGGTAATCATCCCACCCATATTTCTTTCGAAGGACCTGTACCCAAAGAAGCTCCGGTTGAGATCTAAGAGTAAAACCAAGCTTCATCAAGAACGCTTGATTTTGTTGTTCTAGCCTCCTAAAACCGCAACCACCCGCTTTGTAAGGTGTACACATTTCATCCCATTTAACCAAGCTTGGCTTCCGTTCATTACCCATGCTACCCCACACAAAATTCCTGATATGTCGATCAATGCGGCTACACATTCCAGATGGTAACTTCGTTGTCTGCATTGCATATACCGGTACAAAAGAGATAATACAGATTTTGCTAATGTAATACGGCCCGCGAGTGATAGAGTCTTCGCTGCCCAGCCAGACAGTTTGTTTTTAATTTTATCCTCTATATACTCATAGGTCCCAATTCGTACACGTTTATGGAGTAAAGGAACGCCGAGGTACTTCCCGAGATCATCAGTTCGATTAAAGCCCAACTCCTCACTCACCCATGTTTTGACGCCATGAGGAACATTGTTGGAGAAGAACACCTCGATCTTTCCGGTTACTAACTTTGTGACCCGAGCTAGAACAAAAATCACGGAGGATATTATTGATCAAATGTACTGTGAGGCTTCAAAGTGGAACCAAAGAGCACTAAATCATCTCGCAAAAAATAGGTGGGAGAGAGGAGGACCTCCACGTCCCATATGAATTGGCTTCCACCGATTTTCTCGTCACCATTTTGTTGATCATTTGAGATAACCTTTCCATGCGGAGGACAAAAGATAAGGCGAGAGTGGATCCCCTTGTCTAATACCTCTCGAGGGACGAATTTCTCAAGATGCGTACCATTCCATACAACCCTCATACTACAAGTAGAAACGCATAGCATCACATGACTTTGACAAATTTTCTAGGAAGGCCGGGCGTCATAAAGTGTTTCTTCTATGAAGTCCCAAATGATCGATCATATGCTTTTTCAAGGTCCACTTTAATTGCTAACCACC
The DNA here is from genome assembly GCA_019022615.1 of Acacia melanoxylon. Taxonomy (NCBI): domain Eukaryota; kingdom Viridiplantae; phylum Streptophyta; class Magnoliopsida; order Fabales; family Fabaceae; genus Acacia; species Acacia melanoxylon. Next base: position 9,851,719 of record JAFJYJ010000003.1, on the reverse strand, counting down.
CTTCCGGACCCTTTTTGGATCTCATTGAGTGAATAACCTCTTGTGCAATAATGATATTGTCAGTTATCTGCCGTCCTACAACAAAGCTAGATTGGTTCGGGAGGACTAACCTTGGTAACAGCTTCTTGAGTCGATTTGCCAGAACTTTTGTAAGGATCTTGTAGGGAACTGTGCATAGACTTATTGGACGGAAGTCTTTAAGCCTCTCCGGAGATGGAATCTTGGGGATTAGAGTGATGAGCGTTTCATTCAGTTCACTTGGGAGAATACTTTCTTGAAAACCGGATAACCGGGTGGTATAGAGAAGGGCCTACAATCTTCCATTGATTCGGAAAAGGCGGCATGCAAACCGTCGACCCCTGGAGCCTTGAGGGGCTTCATTTGAAAAAGAGCTGTATGCACTTCACTTTGCAAGATAGCAGAATCAAGAGACTGAGTCAGAGATCTGTCCATAACAGGGAAGAGGCCTCTACCGGGTATCGTGAGACAAAGTCTCCATCTTTAGTATACGGTCTTGTAAACCGATACGCCCAAGATTGGAGAGAGTAGCATCATCGCACACCCGATCTTCATTGTCACCTTTCGTGAGCCGTAATTAATTTACCTCGGCCTCGACTGCCTTTTGCATGGTAATAAGCTGTGTTTCTGTCGCCAAACTTTATCCAGTCGCACCTGGCTCGTTGAGCCCATGTCAAATTCTCTTGCTCACATATTAGCTCAAACTCCTTACGTAGTTCGCCTTCCAATCTATCAAGTGAAGCAGTTTGACGAGTCTCCTGGGCTTTTTGAATGCCACCTAGCCGTGCCAAAATTCTACGCTTGCGTTGCTTGATACTTCCAAAAACCTCACGATTCCAAGTCTTGACCAAATCAGTGAATTTCTTGATGTTTTCAACAATGGGTTCCTTGCTAGACCAACTGTCCTGTACTACTTTTCCAAAAGACTCAGAAGTGGCCCAGGCTGCCAAATACCTAAATGGTTTATCTTTGTTGAGGAAGGCTTGCATGCCCACCAACCCGTATGCACAACGGACGATGATCGAACCGAGTTTGGGGAGATGCTTCACAACCGTTGTACTAAAGGTATCCGGCCAGAGAGTGTTGCCAAGTGCGCGATCTAAACGCTGGAGTAAAGTACCCCATCTCCATGTATACTTAGGGCCACAAAAACCAAGATCTGTCACACCACAGTTAAAAAATAAAAGTACGAAAGAGTTCACAACCGCGGGCTCTCGCCTCGGAACCACCAGCTCGATCCCCACTAGTAAGAATTGCATTAAAATCACCTGCTATAAGCACAAGCTATTGGGAGAAAGAATGATTGCCCGCAGAGAATGTCTCGTGGCGGATATGAAAAGGCCAAAAAGAGTTGATGGCGGCCAAGCGAAAGAGATTAGAAGATGAAGCTGGATCCAATCCTTTTGCAATATGTGATCCTCCATCTCCAATACGTCGTGAGGATTTATGGTTGTATATTCACCAAAAGCCAAGCGGCGCTTACACGAGTGAACAAACTCGTCTAGTTGCTGAAAGAATTGTAAGTATCGTTATTGTTATTTTTTAGTTACTAAACATGTTTCATTACTAAGCTTCTCGTTATCTGTATCTTACAGGAAGATCCTAAAAAGAAAGAAGCAGAGGGATCTTTTGTGTCGAACGGGAGGAATGATATTCTAACCATTGCGACTGGAAAACCGGATCATGCGGGGCATGTAAGGGGGATTGGAGGACAGGTAGGCCTGAAGCAATACTTTGGTAAATCCAAACACCATAAACAAAGTATGATTACTGATGAGCACTATTTATGTCATGTTTTCCCTGTATTATATGACTGTATTGTATGGTGAATATGAGCTTAACTACACTTAATCTGAGCAAAAATGCATTAATTCATTATATAGTGAACTTAAGGATTAGAGTAAATACCCTTTCTAGTCCCTGACAAAAAACACAGACCCCATTTTGGTCCCTTACAAAAAAAATCGACCCTTATTCATCCTTTTTATGGACTAAAAATAACCTTTTGGAAATTTGTGAGGGATCAAAATGTCAACCAATCAACCCTTATTCGTTCTTTTTATGGACTAAAAATGATCTTTTTTTTTTGTAAGGGACCAAAATGGGGATCGTGTTTTTTGTCAGGGACCAGAAAGGGTATTTACTCTAAGGATTAATTCCACATCATCCTAAACATGTGCTTAGAAAAGAACAAGTTTTGAGGTTTTATGAGAAAGGCGCATAACATGGCCAACACAATGCTATAGCAACAAGACATCTCTACAATGCATCCATGAAGCTATAGCAAAGTAAGTGATGCAATTTTATGCAGCTTATGTTCTAATCTTTTGTCAAGGTTGTTTCAGGAAATATAGTGCAGGTCGTTAAGTGGAAGAGAACAACGATTAGATTGCTGACGTATTGGAATAGAAGATGTGGAGGATCGAAACTAAGATTTGAAGAATCCCGCAGGATCAGCAGGATCAATCTACCGAGATTGGAAAGAAATATTACGATTGAACCTCAACAGATTTGGAAAGGCCCAGTTCGCTGGATGTACGCCGCAAGTAAACCGGACTATATAAGGAAACAACTATCAACCCTAAAGGGGGTCGAATTCGTTGAGAGTCAAGAACCATTCCTATACAGCCAGACTCGAAAGAAGAGTAAGAGAAGTTACAAGGCACGAAAACTTCAAGAGGACCTAGCATCCTTCCTTGCAACGAGACAGAGACAAGAAGACGAGGAGTTGTGACATGACAAGGCTTTTTCCACGCCGTTGGAACCTCCATCAAGCTTTTTGTTTTTCTTTATTTAATTTTAGTTAATCTTTTGGTCATGGGTTATTCTGTTATGATCTGTTTAGTGATTCCCTTGTCAGTCATGAACTAAACCCCCTGTGGCTGAGCGAGGATGAGTTCCTAAGTTTGAAATGAACCCAGTTGCTAGTTCTTAATTCAATACATTCTGTTTGCTTATAAGTAATTTAATTTCTTGTCGATTAGCGAGAGCTAAGAGCTAGATCAGTGGACTTGGCTTACTGAGAGAGAGTCGAGGTTAGACATATGAGAAACAGTGATTGCTAGGTAGGCTGGTGCAAGACTTGACCTATTATTGTAGGCTTCAGGAATGGGTCTACCGCTTATAATTATAACACCTTGATTTGTAATGATAATCTAACTATAAAATCGTCATTGACATATGGGAGAAGTAAGTTAAGATTGTATATATTGGACGTTAGAGCTTCGATAGATTAGAGTGGTGGGTTAACTGGATAACATTGTAAAAGGTGTCTATGTTGTAGCATTGCGAGAGCTGTGCAGCATAAATGCTATAACAATGTGTATCGGCAATTGGGGGATTGATATGCTTAGGAAGGATTTTGAGCTCAGCCTATCTTTTTACTGATATCTTATTACAACTACGATCATTTGTTTACTTTATTGTTTATTAGGATAACTATAAAACTCCCAAACCAATCAGACTTTATTTTCTTTTTATACACAACCAATTCTATAATTCGGCGTCATCATTTGGTATCTCAGTCTCTATGGGATGATACTCTACTTACTCTTTATTACTTGTTCGACTGGTTCACTTGCCATCAAGGAAATTGACCAACAGTTACTCAGGAGGAGATGGAACATACGGGGCCAAATTAAATAAGGAAGTATCGGCCAAAGCATCATCTCAAGAAGCTTCATTGACTGCAATGTTTCAATCCCAGCTGAGCAAGATGAAGGAGGAAATGAATCAGATGATGCTACTTGTGAGCTCTCATGCAGAGACCAGTGTTCCCTTCGCACATTCACCTGCACCTATGCAGCAGAGCACTAAAGGGAGTTGCATTGTTGGATAGTCAGAGGAATCATGTGACCTTTATGTGGAGGATCTTGATAGGCGATTAGTTGCACATGGGACTGTTCAAAACTTAGGACCAACTATACACCACAAACAAATGGCTGATGATGAAGTCAGAATGTAAATTGAAAAGGTGATCATTGCTGATGCACCTGTCCCTCTCCCAACTGATCAGCTAAAGAGTTGTGAGTGATGTCAAGGGAACCTTCATCTTGTGACTAGCTAGTGAAGCTTGTATATGTTTCTACTCCTCCTGAAGCTCCATCCCCTCCTCAAGCTCCAGCCCCTGAAGTTGTTGACACGGCTAAGTTTACTGCCAAGGACAAAATTGTCGTTATGGCATTCAATAGATCTTTTGGAGTTAGATCGTGGCTTGTCAATGAAGTTGTGAGTCTCCCCAATAAGCAACCAATTTTCATTGACCAAGATGATTTAATGTCCTTGCTGTCTCCTGGAAAGGAACTTACTAATTCAATTGTATTAATGTTTATAAAGTAAGTATCTTCGCCAATGAATACATAATTTAAATACATCGTTTAGACACACATACATATATACTAATTCCCTGATGTCATTGTTGTAGGTTCATGCATAATGAATTGGAACAACAGGCAGAAACAATGATAAATATCTTCACCATATCCTTCAATATTATTTCTTGAGAGTCATACTTAGAGTTAGTTTTATTGGGTAATAAAGATCCCTCTCATGCTATTTTGAATTTAGAGTCAAATAAAGAAGAATTATTCAATTTCTTTAGTGAGCATGGCTTGTTCTTTAGTATTCTGGACTGAATACCTTGGAGCTATTCGGGTAATAGGTGTTATAGATAGAATACCTCATGGGTTATCCAAAATTTCCGAGTGCTTCCACATCAGAAAATCTGACTTTTCAAATTAAATTCCATGTGATATATATTTAGAAATTTAAAAAAAAAAAAAATTGAAACCATCATAATCGATATAATCAGTCAACATGTGAAATTTCTAGCAAGAAATATCAATCTCATCAAAATATATATAAAGCTCAAACTAGTCCATATAATGTAAGAGGTATGGTATTAGCAAGATATCATTATGATAATTTGTTAGGACTGTTTGGCATCAGTAATTCGGTACTTGGTATCTTTACTCCACTTTAATTTTTTGGATATGATATTGATCGATCTTATTTGTGATTGCTTATACTTTATTTATAGGATTAAGTATCAATTTTGCCCCTGAAGTACACGCTCAGGAGCAATGTTTCCCCATAAGTATAAAAACGTAGCAATATTGCCTCTCCGTTAGCAGCCCTAACGGTCAACTAACGTTTGACCGTTAGGGCTGTTAACTGAAGGGCAACATTGCTACGTTTGTAGACTTCTAGGGCAATATTGAGCCCCCAAAAATTTCAAGGGCAACATTGCTCCTGGACATGTATTTAAGGACAAAATTGATACTTAACATTTTTGTTTTATATTATTACCCTTTACTTCTATAACCATGGTTATTAAAACTAGACCAGACTAGCCAGTTTGACCACAAACCCCACAAACTGGTCACTTTTTTTATATCATTCAATGTTTATTCATAATTTTCTGACTTCAAAAATTCACATCTAATTTTACATATTTTAACAAATTATGAATTAAAATTCTATGGAAAGTTTGGAATGTCTACTTTCTAATTCAAAATATTATCATTTGATTTTTGAAAATTATCAAATTTCAAAACTATTTTAAAATATATTCGTTCAAGTTCACTTCCTCACCAATTTTAGCTCCAGTTTGATTTCTATCTGACCCACTACCCAGCTGGTTTAGTGGCCAGTTTGGATTTAATAACTTTGTTTATAACTCAGTTTTAAGTTATCTCATTTGTCAAAAATTAATTCTATCTCAACTCCACATGGTCCTTTATTTTATATAAAATTTATTTTTTTTTAAGAAAAAGAAGAACTAGATGACCAAGAATTCAAAGAGGAGGCGTTGGTCGAGAAGAGGGCCGAGTATATATGGAGGCAGTCAACAGTTTGCTCAACGCCCCTTTCCGAATTCTTAGTCATCTGGTCCTTCTTTTTTTAATTTAAATTTTATATAAAAAAGGAAAATGTGGAGCTGAGGTGGAATTAATTTTTGCCACATGGGATAACTTATGTAATACCCGGATTTTAGCAAATCTGGAATTCTTGAGATAATAGAAATTAATGAAAATTTTGATGAAACAAATTCATGAGTTTAAAACTATTATAGAAAATTGTTATAATTGTCGAGTAAATTGTCGAAAAAGTTACAGAAAAATCAGATGAACAAAATGACTAAAAATGCAATAATGGTGATAAAAACAGTCTAAAAACATTATGATAAATACTGAAAGATCATGAAAGATTATGAGAAAATTATGGGAGTATTATCTTTAATTATGAGAATTAAATAAATTATTTCGGAGGAAATAACATGAAGAAATGTTTAAAAAGCATTCCCGGAACCATAAAGTAACTTTAAACATTTTTAATATTTTACATAGGATATAAAATGACAATATCAAGTATAGAAGTTTGTAAGATAACAATATAATGGAAATTAGTAAAGATAAATATATGAAGAAACCTGATCCTAAAAAGATCACTAAACGAAGAAATTAGGTCGATTAAGCCCTAACGAAGGCGAGGGTAAAACGGGAATTTTAGGTAAAAAATATTATATTTTTAAAAAATGGAAAAAATTATGAAAAAATAATTAAAACTGAATTTTTAAAAGAGGGGGCGAAATTATGGTTATTTTTAATTAAAAAGAATTGTTTAAATAATTAAAATGATGATTAGAATAAAATAATAATATAATGCGGTGAGTCGGCTTATAAATGGCCAGGGGAAAAGTTAGAAATAAATTCTACAGGTAAACCAGGAGGTAAAAGTCTTTTCAGACTGGTCAAATTAAGAACAAGTAAATTTTTACACGAAGAAAGAATTTACCAGGCGTTGATTCATGACCAAAAACCCTAATTTCTAATAAGACGGAAAGTTGATCGGATAGAGTAGAGTCGAGATAGGCAAAGTGAGAACCTATAGAAACAATTGCGTCTTTTTAAACACGAGATTAAGTTAGGCAACAACCGGACGTTTTACGATTCGATTAATTGTTGTCCAAAAGTTGGTTCTATCGGAAGCGATTTCCGTAACCGGACGTTTGTCCGAATATCTTCCGACGCACCGGAGAATACCTGGATATGATCAAAAAGAGGATCCAAATTGATAATATGAAAGAGGATGAAAAGACCTTCAAAGTTACACGCTCGCATTTTTGAGTTTCTGCGAAATCGCGCGAAACGGACACCGATCGGGAACTTTATCGGTACTAGCTCCAGATGTCACCATCTAGGTGACATCATCCTTTGACTTTTGGGGACCAAGAGGTCGGCCTTGACCTTGGATGGCCAAGATTGCTTTGTCGTCAAAAATGCGATCCAACGGCCGGAATCCGATCTGAAGACTTTTGTGTTAATTCCCACCTTGTCCTTTTTTCTTCTATAAATAGCAAGCACCTCTCCTCTCATTCTTCACACCAAAATTCGAAACCTAGAGAGGTTCTAGAGAGAAGCTCGGAAAAATTTCGCCTTGCTCCGAGTAAGTTCTTCTGTCCTTAGCTTTTAGTTTCCGTAGTTCTTTCGATAGTTATAGTAGAACTGTTGTTTTGATCTAGGAAGTTCAGAATATATTCCTATACTTGTTTTTAAGCCTCATTGCATTGAAAGATGCCTGACGAGGTAAAAACATAGTGAGGATAATTTTGAAATGGAATAAGGTCAAAGTAACGAAGTTCTGGCGAAATTCCGCCAAATAGGGGTAGTAGGGGCAAAATGGTCTTTTTCACCTAAAATGCCTGTTATGCTTCCAAATATTCATAAGTGTGTTATTATTCTGTTTAGAATACTTGACGTCGAACCGCCGTCGAAATTCCATCGTTCCGCCGTTTGCATTGTTGAGCCGCATTGTTTTACGTGCGTAGTCGAAAGTACCGTTTTTAGCCGGAAGAGCCGGATAACTGCAACTAAGGTACGGACGCATACTGTAACCCTAACTCTATGATGCTTATATACTTTTGCGTTATAGATACGTTCATGGACCGAGGTTACGTTGAGAATCGTCGGAGATACTTACAAACTTTACCTACGGATTATAGTATTGGTAATACCGTTTGAGTTATTCCTAGCGAGGACACGTTAGTGGCGTGGCCTTTGGATATGTGCAAAACTAGTCGAGAGAGACTTTACATACTTTGCTTTGTGCTTATGTTACGTCATGTTATTGATCATGCATCTGTAACATGCTTTTGTGATGATATCTTTTGTATTGAAATGAATATCTCATTGTACGATATCTTGTTTATGTGAGCATAAGGTTAACCGTTACACGAGATTCATATGTGGAATGGATCTCGAGATGTAGCATCGAGTCTGGAGGACCAATCTTAGGCGATCGAGGCAAAAGAACCAAAGTAGGCCGGACGTGTCTACGTTGTTTATCGTTTCCTTTAGTTTCTTTAAAGAATTCTCGATAACTTTAATCCAATACTCTTACACTATGGTCCATATTTTTGAATGTAATGTAAATTACTTACTCGCCCAATGCTCTTTCTCGACTCATTAATCGCTTGAAATATTTGGAAACGTTTTTTTAAAAAAAAAATCCGTTTTCAAATGGGATGTTACAACTTAAAATTGAGTTGTAGAAGAAAATGGTAATAATATAAAAAATGAAAAGATAAGAGACTGGGTCATAAGCAAGTCAAAAGTTGAGGATTAAATGGAAATTTTACCTTGAAGAATATTGTATGGGCATTTTATTCAAGATGTAGGCAATTTATTGAAAAGTATGGAGAAAATAGTTAAGGATTAAATTTGAGTTTGAGAAAAATTGTGGAATTACTCACTAATAAATTTGAATTGTTGATGGTTTCAAATTGATCATAAGATTCAAGAATCTCCAAAAAGTATTTTTGGAAGATTGGTCTCATTTCAACTAATAAGTGAAAATTAAGAGGATTGTTGTTGTAAGTGATGATTTTGGTTGTTGTAATGAGACTATGGATATTGTTGTTGCTGATAGATTGCACTGTTCTTGGAATTTTGTAATTTTGGGAAGCAAGAAAGTCAAGGGGAAAGGCTGTTCAATCTTTTAGAAAATTTGGAAATGATGATTTAAGTATAATTTAATGTTGAGAAAGTGATAAGGGATATGAATTAAATAGTTGATGGAATGAGTATTGCAAAATCACTTTGCTCCCCATGGGTTAAAATCCACAGCCAGAATATGACAGTGAGAAGGAGTTATTTTGAGATTATCAATTGTTGTACTTTTGTAGTTGTATTTTAGTAGTGGATTAGTCCCCCCGGGGATATGTACATAGGTGTAGTTCCCTAATAATAAGGTTATTGGTTTAGGACAATACCATTGGGCCTGAAAGCTATTAAGCCCATACGGTATATGTATTGCAGGAAACATATTACATTGTATTGGATTCTTCCCATAACTTCAATATACTAAAAGAGAGTTTTTTGGGTCAGTTGTTATTAAACCCCAAATTGTCATTAATGAAAGGAATATTCCTTTTTGTTGAGAGTATATTTTGGAATATTGAAAAGTTTCTAGGCATTGTGTAAAAAGGGACCAAAGATCCCCTCCCCTCTCCCTCCCTCCCTCCTCAAACCAAACTAGCCCTAAAAGAGAGTTTTTGGGTCAGTTGTTATTAAACCCCTTGTCCTCGGTTCAATCGAAAAGCGGTTGACTTCCTCACCTAAAGGGAGAGGGTTCGATCTTTTAGCCAAAACGGGAGCGATCCTATGTCAGGAAGCGGTGGAAACGCCTAGAGAAAAACATGTCTTCCGACTAGTATCTTTTGACGGCCCAAGGTGGATCCAAAATTAGGTGGAGCCCCCTTTCCTAAAGTTCCTATATCAAAAAAAAAAAAAGTTGAGTTTTGTGTATTTTGATACTTCCAATATCTCCGTTAAAAAAAAAAAAAAAAATGATACTTCCAATATCTCCAAAGTCCAAACTGAATGTATCAACAAAAAAAAAAAGTCCAAACTGAAAATTTGTTTATGGTACAAGTGAGAAGGTAAATTTGGAAGCATTGAAACATAAAGTTGGATTATTTAGTATGAATTAAATTGGTTACCGAACCCAATTGAGCAAGAGCCACAAAATCCAGGATATGACAAATCTCAAAATAGTGTTGTAAGTAGCACCTTTATGCTAGTGAGTCAGTCCCTCGGTGTCACAATAAATTTCACAAATACTTCTTTTACATGTTTCATAATAAGTGTCATTCTTATATTTCAAGAACATATATTAAATTATTTGTTTCATATTTTGCACTTCATTAACAAGGTTCTGACTTATGAAACTTGGACCAGGCGTTGAACCGATTGAGATAGTGGGTCGAGGTCGATCCATGATCAACTTGGAATTAGATTGGGAATAAATAAAATAAAATAATTTAATTTAATTGAAATATGTAAATTTATTCATACTTTGGTTATAAAAAATATAACAATTAATTTTATTTTACATAACTGGTGAAAGACTGTCTTTGTGTGTACATAAAATTCTTCTCTCTTTTTTTTCCCTTTTCTACATTGTTATTATTCTCTCCCACATGATCTTCTGACTTCGTCACTGTTTACCCCTCTATTCTTTTCTTTTCTTTTCTTTTTTCAACTTCTTAATCTATAACCTCTCTTGTCTTTAGGAACACATTTCGAAGCTGCGCAGTTTGGATATTATTTTCTTAAACTGGTGAATTTTAAATAAAACATTATTTTTTTTAAAAAAAATATTAATTAAGATATTATCTTTATTTTAAATTTTCTACCCATTAAAATCATTTTTTAAAAGAATTAAAAGTTAAAAAAATAAAATATGTTAAAAAAACACTATGTGAACTATATATTTTGCTTGTTCGAAATTTGAATCTCTTCCACATTGCCTTCTATGTGTAGCCCCCGTGGAAAATAAAAATGATAATATGACATCGTCTAGAATGGAAAAGAGAAAGAATCAGCAGAGAATAGTGACGAAGGAGGACAAAAACAACAGCAACGCCAATTTAAAAAATGTCGAACAAAAATATTTTTTTGGCCCAGTCCACTAAATTCGCACCAAGTTAGAACATAATTTGGGACAAACTAGACCAAACAAGTGGTTTCTCTGGTTTTCACTGTATTTCAGTGCACTATTAGTGGGCACTAAGTGTTTGTTAAGAAAGTATGTAATAGATTGATTTCATTAAAACTTAGATTATTTAATAATTTCCTTGATACATGTGAAAAAAAAATTATAACACTTTTATGTAATGGAGAGAGTATATAATTAATAAAATAGGTGTCGTAAAGAATTCGTATAACATACAAATTCATATTTTTTTTGTATATATGTTTTTATTCACTTCTTCTTCTTATCTGCTGATAAATTCAAACAATATAACATCCTGAAGCGTCGTCTCCTGTTATGTCGATGTAAATGAACAGAGGCATTACGAAATTGCCAAAAGGTACCTGACATCAAAATCTCTTTATCTTCTTCATGAATATTTTCATCACAACATAATAATAGGGAAAAACCTTGACTCCTTCAACTCTATTCTTCAGTGCTCTGTTTGTTAATGTAAAAATCACATGATCTTATATGTTTACGAAAATGAGTAATCATCTCTAAAAAATAGATGACCTTTCATTATCTTTTACAGCTTCTGTTTATTAATTAAAAGTTAAAGCTGCCGTGTTTTAGCTTATTTTTTGTCCTGGTGTTGTTCTGTAGCTTGTTCGTTTATATTTCTATATAAAATAAATGATATAGGTGTGTGGTGTTAAAATTTTGAGAAAATAAAATGACGAAAAAATTAAAAAAAAAAACACCGTTTAATTTGACAATCTGAAGTTGAAGTTTTAACTCTATTCTTCAGTGCTCTGTTTGTGTCGGTAGCTTATTTGGATAGGAAATTTTGTTTTTTACTTGTTTTGGTTTTGTTGTAATAGGAAGATTGATTTAGGTTCTGTTTTCTTGGGTTTGAACTGATTCTTGGTGATTAATTAAATTTGGAAAGGATAGTAATTCCTTTTTTTAATTAGAAAAGCATAGTAATTCTATACATGGGTGTTTGGAAATTGTTAGACAAGAGATTTGGAGATTAAGAAGTTGATGAACTTGTTTGAATGTTAATGCACACAAGGTGTTTGTGAAAATGTGTAGAGGAGGAATTTGGTTGGATTAAGATTGTTCAACTCTATGTTGAAACTTAAAAGGGCATAGTTATTGTTTGAATATATATATGCACACACATATGGCATAGTGGTGAAGGTTAATAACTTTTGGGAAGCGGAGGGCGATGGAGCATGTCGTGTGTGATTGATCCAAGTCTTCTTTCAGAATGACATTTAAATGGCCAATACAAGTGTTATTTTGTTTAAATGAAAGTTCTTGTAAGCGAATCTTGGAAACATCATCGTTATTTCTCTCACGATAACAGTGGATTAGATAGGGATTCCAGTACTGCAATATAATTATGTTTCATGTCTTAGCCACGGTGAATACCTTCTATGAACTTCCTTGTAAATAATTTTTGAACTTTTATACGGTTTCTGACGATCTTTCTTTGTTGAGCAATTAAGGATAGAAACTAACTCAAATATTAGGATTGGTGAGGCTGTGCCAGGATGTGAAGAGCGTGTTATTACAATCTACATCCCTTGTGATGAGACTAATGCTATTGAGGATTGTTCACAGTAATTACCACTTAAATGCTACTTTTTAAAAAAAATAAAAAAAAAAAAAAAAATCTTAAACAGTTATATTTCGTAATTCTTCGTGAACTGAAAGGCAATTTCAAACTAGTATTTGCTAGCTATATCTATGTATTATCCAAATTAACGTTGTCATATGCTTTGCTAGACACGTTCTTTTGTATTATTTTATTTGTATGGCACTCGCAAAAGTAAGTCAATTTTTTTTTTTTTCAATTTCTTAATAATGAGGCTTTGTTATTAAATTTTATTAAAAACCAAGAGCTTGATCGATTTGTTGAGGAGGTCAGTCACTTTAAAATTGACACTAGGTTTCTTTCCCAAGTCAATAGCTTTACAATATCTTCTATTTATATGAGATTTTCAATGCCAGATATCAGAATTGTCCTTATTAAGATTTTTTTTAATAATATTCTTGTTCTTGGCAACCCTTCTTGGCCTGATCATTAAAATCATCCCATGCTTAGGGTTATTCACAATTCATTTAAACCAAGAACATATGTTTGTTAGATAGCATATTGAACTATACAATGTCATGTACTTGTATTATTCCTGAATAGAAAAATAATAACATTGTTGGGTCCATGATCAAGAAATTTGCACCTCCTATCACACATATTCTAACAATGTCACTACCGTCTATCAAGAATTTCACAAAAGTACTTCATATAATATGCTCAATTAAGACTATGAGAAATCACATTTTCTGAAAGCTCGCAGTAGAGCATATAATGCTAGCTTTCACTTAGATAGAGCATATGAAACTAGCTCCCGCTTAGATAAAACATATGAAACTAGCTCCCACTTAGATGGAGTATATGATGCTCTCATAAGACTCATTTTCTAATAGCTCGTACTCAAAAAAGAGTGTTTGAGATTTACTTCTTAATGTCTCTTATTGCATCATTATGCCCATGATGTCTTATTATCTAGAAATTTGAGGCAACTCAATAGTTTTCTTTGATTTCATATTCATTTCATTTCTTCATTCTTAATCTTCAGCCAAACAAATCTTCAAAAGGGAGAATTTTCTTTGTTTCTCAAGCCCAATTTGATAGGTTCTCAGTAACCATTGTTTTCTAAGGCTGGAGGAATTTTATGTCCCATATTGTTTTAATCATCTCCCAGAATTTCTCTATTTTCTTGAAGAGATATGTCCAATATCTTATGCAATTTTCCCTTGTTTCTTCAAGGAAACACTAAGTATTTGCTCTTAACTCTTTTATGGTTTCTAGTGTTGGTGGTTGGACTAGGCTTAGGGTTCCTCCTTGTCTCATTAAGTGGGCTCTTCCTTCTGAGATGCATCACTCTCCTGAATTCCAACATGATCTGGAGTTTGGATGTGGAACTCCATTTGAGATTTGCTTACACTTTGATTTGATACTATCTCTTCAGTATTTAATCTCTCATTTTCACCTCCTTGAGGTTTCTCCATATTTAAATCTTGAATTCTACTTTCTTAAGATTCAGGAGATTCAGGTTGTTCTTTAAAATTTATCTTCCGACTTTCTTTTCGATTACACCTCTTATTCCATTTTAGGATCTAATAATAAGAGGCTTACTTTGGATTATATTCCTCTAGATCCTCTTTAGGATTTTCTTCTTCTGAGTTATCTCTAAGAGCTCAAACCTAAACGAACAAATCCATATTTAAATGATCATTTAGAGGCTCACATTCCTCTATTGGATCGGCACTTAGAGGCTTCATCTTATAATTTGTTCTTTTTTTGATGCACCACTAAATGGTTCATACTTAAGAATGTGTTTTTCAACACTATTATCATCTAAAAGAATAAACTCTTTTTGTTTCAGCACTTTTTGAACTCTTCAAGTTCATATTTATCTCAAATAAAATTATTATAAATTATTAAAAATATTTTAGGATTTTTAAATTTATAAAAAATCATTAAAGATAGCACTGAAAACCTCTAAAATTGATTCAAACTTGCTCCAAAAAATGCCAAAAGTATATCAAAATAGAGATCTTGAATTTAGAGACTTTTAAAAATAAACCACGTCTCAATCAGGAAGAGGAACGAAAAAAGTTTTGGAAGAATGAAAATCTAGACGAAGCCCACTCTCAAAACCGGCACCGTATGGTTCTTAGATATCGACATGTGTCACCTTGATCATGATGCCATCTGCCGCCAGGCCATGCCACGGCCCCACACACGCCACGTTGCGCTTTTCAGTCACACATTGTTTTTGGTTTTTTTTTTTTAATTAATTGAATAAGGATGTGAGCCAAGCCCAATTTTCTTTTTTCTTTTTTTGTTCAGATCAGGCCAACCCGTTCCACCTAGTCCGCTACCCATCAAGTTTTTTTTTTTTTTTTAATCTGGTGAAACCACGCCATTTTGGGAAGAATGGGGTCTCCTTCAACCTCCATCTGCGTCATATCCAACCCGGTTACAGCGTGGGTCGGGTCCTTCGAACCCGTTTCATTCTCTCCTTCATAACTTTTCAGTCCAACTTCTGTTTTGAGCGTTCTTGATGTATTTTTCTTCGTTCTTTTGAGCTCTACACAATGAGACTAATTTCAAAGCATGAAATTCAGGTTTTCACAGCACCCAATCTTCATTTTCTAACCATTTGCGTAACCATCGCTTGACTAGCTTTGTCAGAGTTTTCAAGCTTTTTCCAGTAGTCGTTTCTGTCTCTCTTATCGTTTTTCTATGTGAATAATTTTGTTCTCTAAGGACATTGATTTCTGAGAACCCAATTTAAAGTAATAAACTTTCTCGGTTCCGTTTTCACCCACTATACATGCTATACTGGTTTTCCTTTTGTTCTGGGATCTAGGAATTGAATTTCATGTCTTTCATATCATTGACAGAGTAACAAGACATTTATATAGTACAGAGAACGAAAAAGCTCATATGAAAATGGAAAGGAAAAAAAAAGGAGGGCGTCTTGTTCATCAACATGGCCTTAGACACAGCATGTATTTGTATACTTAAGCATGTGGGAAGAACAACAAAAATATTCATATGGTTTGTGGGCAGTAGAAAATATACTCCTTGTCCTAAATATAAGACTGAGTTAATTTCTTTTTTAGAAATTAAAAAAGATAAATAAGTTACTTAATCATATCATATGTTATGTATCCTTAGATTATATATTAATTTATTAGTCAAACTAATTAGTTTGAAAAAAATATATTCCAAAGTAATTTAATTAGCTTCATTAATCTAACAATTTTATCTATTTTGGATCGGAGGGAGTATATATTATGGCCTCAACGAAACCATATGCTCTGATACCACTAAAGGATTTCGGGTGTACCTGGAATCCGTTGACTAGCTGAGTACCCACACGAGATCGAAGCACCAATGTGGACTCCGATCACAATATACGGAAAATTCACCACCTGGAGAGAAGAGAGTCAGAGAAAACAATTTTTAGAAAGTTTTTCCATCATTGTATCAACAATTAACACACACAAATTGATAATAATCACATATATCATGTATGGGCAGTTACTGTAATTTGCATTTTTAATCATAAAGATAAAATTCTTCCTTTACACCCATATTTCTCTATATTTACGTAATAGCTACATTTGTATTGAGCTTGGGCCTTGATCCACTAAGAATGGACTAGCCATATTCCAACATTTTTTATTAACAATCTTGCATCTATGGTAAAAAAATATCTATATTATCACTTTTACTTTATATTGATTTTCTCAAATTCTCCCATATGTAGCACCTACTAGTGGAGAGCACTTATAACAATTCTAATTCACCAAATAATGGGGAATTTTAAAGTTGTTTCTTACCACTCAATCTACGCATATTCCAGACAATTTTTTGGTGATTAAGTTGGAATTGTAATACTTTCTCCGGTTTTAAATGTAAGATAAAGTTGATTTTTTTAAAGAGATTAAAGAAGCTAATTAAATTTCTTTAAAATATTTTTATTTTTATTTTTTTATAAACTAATTAGTTTGACTAATAAATTGATATATAATCTAAGGATACACAATATATTATATGATTAAATAATTTATTTATTTTCTCTCCTAAAAAAGTCAATTATATCTTATATTTAGAACCAAAAGAAGTAAATTAAATGTCTTTAAAATATTTTTATTTTTATTTTTTTATAAACTAATTAGTTTGACTAATAAATTGATATATAATCTAAGGATACACAATATATTATATGATTAAATAATTTATTTAGTTTCGCTAATCTCTCCTAAAAAAGTCAATTATATCTTATATTTAGAACCAAAAGAAGTAGTAATGTTGAAGTTTTCCCGTAGTAAGTGTCAAATACGTTGCGTAGATTACATTCCATTGGTGAAGAAGAAGAAGAAGAAGAAGAAGAAGAAGAAGAAGAAGAAGAAGAAGAAGAAGTATCAATCAATCAAATGTATATTATTTGTTAGTAAGTTTTTTTCTTCTTGTTCTCAAGGGTTATACCAAGTCTATCTAAATCTAAGAAAATTAGTTTCTATGTAATGTTTTTACATCCTTCATTACATTTTTCTTTGAATTAGGATGATATTATCTTGCAATAGCCACTTGAGAGCAACATGAGTGGTGGCAGGAGGAAATTTTCATTGGTCTATATCTTCTTGATGTCACTACAAAGAAAAGAAGATATCTCATCTAAATTATATTAATAAATTTTTATTTATCGTAGAGGATCTATATCGTTACTTTATAATTTAGATTGATAAGTTTCTATTCAATAATTGGAGAACTCCAGGTGTTGCCCATTTCTTAGAATCTAGATCTCAAATGTATCATATGATTGATTGTGATTTTATTTACGCATAAGATATGGTACGACTTGACTTCATTTGGAATCGGAGAAGTATAAAATGACGTGTGTTAATCGCTGGATGCACAAGGCTTGCAATTTTAATTTGATAATTCTGGTCAATATGATAAGTATTCGAGAAATGGTTTCATTCTTGACCAGCTAATTTTTATATTGACTATTTTATATTTTATATTATTCATGAAAAAATAGATAGTCTCGAAGGTTTCATTCAGGTTTTGTATAGTCCTTTAAATTTAAAAATTGTACTGTTAAAAAAATTTAAAAATTGCACATAATGACAGGTCGAAAAATAATTATACATAATGGTCTCTTCAAGTCACTGGCGTGAAAGGTGGATTATTAGATTAACTGTTGTGGCTTCTGAAATATACATACATACTTACCCTTTTTTTCACATATAATATATAAAATCCGCTAAAAAAATTAAAACTTGTTCTATTTACATGGTACTCCCCCAATTCTTTAGTGAAATACATATTTACCTAATTTAATTAAATTAAGGAAGTTAGTTAAGGTAGTTGGTGTAATATCCCACTTCTCATTTCCATGTGATGGGACCACATGTTTTTCTTTTGTTCCTCTATTATCACCTCTTTCATCCATGCTTTAATCCGTGACTCTCCACTTATATTTTTTTTTAAAAAAAAAAATTTGTCAGCATAATAATGGCCTAAGTGTTCCCCACTCCAATTAATCATCCTTTCCATTTTCGTTCATGGACACACAAGGAGACATCTCGCAATCCGTGACTCTACATTACATCTTTTATTATTGTTATTGCATCATGTGCGTCTTTCTTATCACCATAATATGTCCCAAGTGTTCCCACATACACTTATTTTCCCTCATTTCACACTATCTTTCTTCCGTGAATGTCCCAAGTGAAGAAAGAACGCAGATAAAGAAAGAGTGAAAGAGTGAGAGCTTCTAGTGTGAAACACTTTCATATATTATTTTGGGAGTGAAGGCTGAAAGTTTAGGAGGCAAAGGCAAGGAGAGAAGTTGCTAAAGTCCAAAGGATCAAGACAAGTAAGTAAAGGTTTTAATTTGTGTTGTTTTATTTTATATTGTGGATAATTTGGAATATGGTTTATCTATGATTTCTTTGATTTTTATAGGCAAGAAATCATAAGGGGACATACTGCCCAAATTTCTAAAATGAGTTAGAAGACAACTTGGTTCATAAAATCATAGAATTTGTGAAGTTGGATTAAAGACGATAATTTCCATTTTCTATGTAATATTTTGGTTTGAATAAGCAATGGTGGAACCAAAATGATTTTAAGGTTACCAAAGTGTTTAACACGAAAAATGGAGTGAGAATAAGGTTGGGAATGATTTTTAGAACCAAAGAGAATAAATTGTACAAGTTGCCAAAACTGCCAGTTTTAATTTTTTTTGGAAGGCAGTCGACTTGTTCATGGTTTTTGATTAAGTAAATGATGTTTACAAATTATGAAATTTTCTAGATTTGAAGTCGACATCTAGAGCTTTGTTTTGATATATAATATGTAATTTTTAGAACTTTGTACAAAGAGAAATTAATTATAAATTTTCAAGGTCCAGTGAAATTCTTGACAGAAATGAAAATAATCCAAAAATTGGTACAATAAGAATTAAAAGTGGATGACTTATCATTTAAAGGTCATAAGGATCATAAATGATGATAAGCACCCTTTTAAATATTTTTGGGGAAATGGAATAAAGTGGTAATTAATTTTAGTACCTTATAAAATAAGGAAATTAATATTTATGATGATACTATTTTAGGAATTGACTTCCAAGTGGTTAAAGCATCGGTGAATTACTTTTAGCTATTTGGAGTTCAGGTAGTAACTTTCTCTCATACTCTGCGTGCCTTTATATGCATGTATGAACAATTGTGATATTTGAATTGTGAATACCTAACCTTATCGTCAGTTGAGGCCAGGAGGTAGTGCTCTAGAATGTGGGGTAACCCTGGATGCCATCACGGTTGAGGCCGGGGTGGTAGTCCGATAAGGGAATTTTTATGTAGAAGGGCAAAAGCCCATTTGAATATCCAGCCCTATACGAATGAACAGGTAGGTTCTTGAATATTGTTAAATTGTATTTTGAATTTGAATTTATTTTGAATATGAATATATTGCAATTGGTTGACTACCATGTATTGTGCATGCATCTTATGTGAGTGATTAACATTACTATTGGGATTCGTTTGATTCCTAGATATTCCACGAAGTTAGGACGAGAACATAATAGTGGACATGGCTTATGTGGTAAGGCAGTGGATACCGGTAATTGATGGTGTTGGATCGAACTAAGATCTGCTGTTTATTTTCTATGATGTGTATTAGACTGTTATGTAAGTTTGTAATATTTGTATGAACCTTTTATGGATTTTAGTTATGTAACCAGACTTTAATATTAATATTACTATTCTGGAACTAGTTTGTTTATTAAGTTGTGCGTTTATACTCTGATGAATGTCGGCATACCGATGGGGTGTGACAGTTGGTATATTTTTTAAAAATACCTTAATCATCTTCCTTAATTCCTTTCATTTCTCTTTTATTTGATTATAGTTGAATGAACATCAATAATGACAAATTGAGAAAAGATGGAAAAATATGAAAAATAGGTTATATATTTATGGCCAAAATCAACTCCACTATTAGGTTTTACACTAAGGACCGGAGGGACTATTACCAAAATAATATACACACACAGAGATGTGAAATAGAGTGTGACTTTGAGGTTTACTCCCTAGTCAAGCACTTCATCTATCGATCACTAACTTATTCTATATTCAGCTTAGTGGGTTCATGTGATAATGATACTTCGTTTTTATTGCATCAACTTATTTTGTATTCAGCTTCATCCAAAAGAATGTGCGAATATTTTATTTTAAACATTGAAATATAGATCAAATTAACAGAATACATAAAAGCAAATCGGTATCCACTTTGTTAACCCTTTGTTTTATAAAAGTACTAATAAAATATTAAATTATTAATAAATGAAAATTCAAAAACAGCTAAGTTTTAGTCATACACATATGCATATACACCATCTAAGCATTCTCTTTTATTCTTTAATGGTTTGTGTTGCTATCTTTACCTTTCATACGTGAGACATATGCTTAAACAATCTTTGCTTCAACTCCCAAAAACATAGCAACATGCAGAAGCAAAACCAAGCTTCAAACGTTAATCAATTCAGCACCTCATGCATGCAACTTAACTTCAATTTGCTCTTTTTCATCACCCATACAACAAAGTATAAGATTTTTTTTTTTTTTTATTCCTTTAACCCAAACAGCAGAAACCAACGTGAAAAATGCAATAGCTAGATAGAAAGAGGTTCAAAAATTCACCTTAACCGAAAGCCAAGCTTTTATGCGTTTAGACTTCTTTTTCTTTCCAACTATCGTGCTTCTCGTTCAATTTTTCTTTCTCTCGTTGCTCTCGATCACAGCCCTCTCCTCTCATCTCAGCCCACGTTCTCGCCCTTGATCACAACTTCTTTCTTGGTCTCTCTCCCATTTTCTTCATCTCTTCCATGCTCTCATTCTCGCTCTCTATCTATCAAACTCTCACTGTGTTTTCTGTCTCTCGTCCTTGGTTCTGAGTTTAGTGGAGTATGCGTGGTTCTTTAGCTTCTCTATCTCTGTTTTCTATTCTCACTCTCGCTGGGTTTCAAACTTCCTCTCACTCTTGGTTTCAGTTGCAGCAACGCCACTGAATGAGAGCCAAGGTAACAACTTAAATAAAAACTTAAGGATCCAGTTTGAGAATGAAACTAACGGTCAGAGGAGAATTATGCAACGGCCTGAGAAGCTTATCTAGGATGTACAGACACGCTACTGATTTCACTTGGCTCAAGAAGTATGGTCTGTGTTGCGTGTGAACAGTAAGGCCAAGAGTGATATCTGAGATGCGACGTGATTGACGCTACTGAATCTTCTTTTAAGTTTAGCGTGTCTGCCAATATGATGTGGGAGCTGCGATATGTTTTTTTCTTTTCTTTTTTTAATATATCCAATGTATTTCTCATCTGATGCGTTTTGGGTGGGGCTTGGGCTGGTTTAATGAATATGGCTGTTTATGCGTGTTGGGCTGAAGGGGATATAGCAGCTGAGGGAGTATGGGCTGTCAAAGGGTTCTGTTTGGAATATGGGCCGAAGTAAATAATGAATTAAGAATATTGGGCTTTGTTATAACATTGAAAGGGTTCTGGTATATGTACAGCTGGAAAATCGGGCGAAATTGCCGTCAGAAATGGCCATTTAGCGCTTTGGCCGTCGATCAACGCCGACTTAAAAATGGATGAGATTTTTGAAATTGGCCTTACAAGGGCCGACCAGAGGCCTGCGCTTAAACGGGGCACTTGTAGGGCCTGGATGGCCCGTTAGGCCCTTTTACTGTAGCTCTTTTTTTAAATTATATATATTCAAAGTGCCAAGAGGCAGGAGCTGCCTAGAGTCAATTGATCGAACAGCTGCTTCTTTTAATTTGAAGTTGAAACCAGAAATTTCCTGTTCTTTTTTATGATGCATTTTAGCAAGATGAACTAGTTGCACATTTATCTTACATTTGGTTGTTTGTTGTGCATAAAGTTGGATCTCTGCTTATGAATATATGGATCTCTGCATGAGATAAAGATTATGAATATGTTTATGATGCGGAAGAAGAAATTCATGATATCCTTACTCATGAACTGAGCTCGCTCAAAAAAGCAAGACAATCAAATGTCGTTGAAATTGATGACAATGGCCAAGATTTACGACAATAATAGTCATCGTCTAATGTGGCTTAGTGGTATGCTTCTTATGTTTTATGTGAGTTATTTGTGAACATAGTTTGCTTTTGATTATGAATTAGTGACTGTACTTATTTGTTGGATGATTTGTATTGTTTGGATATTAATGTTGACAACATTTATTTGATAAATTATAACTTTAATTGTTGTAATTTACTAATTATATTTGAGTAAATACTCTTTTGGGTCCCTGGAAAAAAACACGGACCCCATTTTGGTCCCTCACACAAAGAAATGCCCTTTTTAGTCCCCGAAAAATTTAATAAGGTCGATTAATGAACATTTTGGTCCCTCGCAAATTTCCGAAAAGCCCTTTTTAGTTCATAAAAAAGTCTCATTTAGGGACTAAAATCGAGTCCGTGTTTTTTGTCGGGGACCCAAAAGGGTATTTACTCATTATATTTCTTTTAAAAAAATGGGGGAAAAATAATTAAAATTTGGAATAGTAACTTCCGGGCCCTAGAGGGTCGACCTTGGCCCTAGTGCTCTCGGGCCGGGCTTTGAAAAACAAATGTTTTTATTACCCCGAGCCCTGGAAGGACGACCCTGATTCCTAGCTCTAGGTATATGTATCTTTTTTTGGTTGCCCACCCGGTTCACCGGGGCTTCGCCCCGACTAGTTCGAATCCGACTCGCGTCGCGCACCTGGCTATGATGGGAAAGTCTCCCAGCGGGCATTTTTTGCATTCACAAGACTCAAACCCGAGACCTTGCTTAAGCGACACAAACCGCTTACCACTTGAGTCAACCCCCGTTGGTTAGGTATATGTATCTATCTGCTATATCACGTGTTGGGCTGATTATCTGGGCCGAAGAGAATTAAATATTGAAAGAATATGGGCTTTGCTTGTTCAATTTCTAAATGCATATTAAATTGAACTATTGTGCATAAGGGGCCCAAGATTTCCTTGTCCAATTTGGTTCTGCAAGACTCAAAACCCGTGACTTGCATATGTTGCATGGGAAAAATGGAGAATAAGAAATATATATAATTCAACACAAAATACCATGAATTCTATATTCTCCTTTTCTTTCTAATTTTAGCCATTAAACTTCAATAATTCCTTTTCCAAAAATTCAAGGAAAAATATACCTTAACTTCCAATAATTATTTTAGGTCATAATTTATCCCTTCCAAATATTATTTGACTTTATTCTTTCCTCAATTAATTTATTTTGGCCATAAAATATCATCAAAATATTCAAGCCAAAAATTATTCCCAACTATTTGACTTTAATTTATAGGAAAATATGCCTTAATTTTCAATTATTAGCTTAATAATAATTAAGGCCAAATTTTCCATAATAATAATTCAATATCCTTGAAATATTATTTTATAATTTCCCCTTTTTTGTCCCTTACCAAGATATTACTCTATTTTTAGGAAACGTCACACTTCTTGAACCGGGTTTAGACGTCCTCCTAATTTAAGCTTATTCTCAAGTTTCCATGCCCAAAATCCAGAATGTTACAAAATTGATTAGAAATGTCTTATAAATAGGATCCGAGGAGTATTTAATTATTCTCCACTAAAAACTCTTCTTCAACCTGATGTTTCTTCTCAAATGCAATAAGTCCAACTACTGCTTGTTTCACGACAACTAGCGTGAAAAATATCTATCAAAAGTCTTCAGACTTTAATTGATTAGCTTATCGGTGCATGACGTGCTTGACTTGTGAGTAGGCGAATGAACTAATGCTATGAAGATGAATGTGAAGGGTAATGACAACATATATATTCATGCAAGTTTCTTCCCACTATTAATGTTGTTTTGGAAGTACTCTCTCTATGTAGGGCCTACGAGAAGGACAATAAATGAAATAATGCAACGAAGATGTAGTTCCTAAAGGGACAAAGATTCTTCTAATTACTAACGTGCTTTATGGGTTACTCTATGATCCATACAATACAATGATAATGAATATATGGTCCTCGGTGCATGTGATAACTTATCGATCACTGTTATAATCAAAACTGTTTCTCATCACTAATGTAATTTCATTATAGAAAAATATCGGATTACCTACGAATTACTGATGGAAAAAATTCTGTTAAAAATTACCCACGAAATTCCGTTGGTAATTGAAATTACCGAGGTAATTCCGTAGGTAATATCTTCTGCCACGATTTTTTCTGCGACAGACATTTTTCATCGGAAATCCATATATTGACGGAATTACCCACAAAATTTCTGTTGGTAACAAGATTTCTGACGGAAAACGTCCATCGCAAAAAAAAATCGTGACAGAAGACATTACCCATGGGATTACCCACAGAATTTCAATTGCGGATGGAATTCTGTGGGTAGTTTTTGTCTGTAACAATTACCCACAGAATCCATGAGTAATTTCAGACGAAATTTTTTTGTCGGTAATTATGTGGATAATCCGATGTTTTTTTTTTGGTAGTGTTTTCTTTCTCTTTCGTTGCATCCACTTGTTTTGAGGACAACATAATGTTTTAAAAGTCTAACATGTCTTGTGCCTCAACGTCTGGTTCTACGTGTCTGAATTGGTGATTCGATTTGCATTACGTGCATGTTTGGGATCACATTTGGATACCCCAAAAGTGTTTATTAAAGTAAATCGACCTCGTACTACTCTGATCTTATCTATAAGTCCAAATTAACTAACTTTTATATACCAAAGAGAGTTAGTTAACTAATTAATTATGGGCTAAATTTCTAATTTTTCCCTTATCTATGATTGGTTCCAAAAGTCAATATCAATAAATTCTTTTTTTTTACTGCAATTAATAAGGACAAAAAAGCAAAAAAAATGTATTTATTATTCTGAAACTGGATTATAATAAGAATATATTTTTTAGCCAAAATAAACTTATAAATAGGATCATAATTGTAACATCCTGACTTTTTAAAAGCAGTATAAATTTTTTTTTTCATCAGAGTAGAGCATTGGAGCGATTGAAGAATCGATACATATATTTATAAATGTCGTAAGTCCGGCCGATTTACGTAAACCAGACATTGACCGAGAGTTTTCAAAATGAATAACACCCGAAGAAAGTCTTCACTGTCTCTAAACCTGCGCTTTCCTTTCCTTTGCCTTCTCTTCTCCCGAACCCGACGCTTACGATAAGAGCCGAGATCCACCGCACTGATCTCGCAGAATCTCGCTAACCTCACGCTTAAATACGACTACATATACACGACAAAGAAGAATCAATACAAAAACCACAATGATGTATGATTAAAAACACATAACCACGTATACAAGATAATAACCACGTATGTAACATAACCTCGTATGATACAACAATAATAACCTCGTATGTGACATAACCTCGATAAACATACCGTGTATATAGCATAACCTCGTATACTACTACACAACAATCACATACAATCATATAATAAACATCGTAGCTAATGTTACAAAAAGACGCGAACGTACCTTTGGCGTACAACAAATAACTTTTACTTTAAAAAACATGAAATTCGACAAATGAAAAACAATGCAGATGATGATCGCAGTAATGAAAGATTAGCTAGCGTATATCCTATAAGGACAACGTTTATCAACATTTGGCATCATAACAGCCATTTGGGAAAATTACTATTTTGCCCCTAAGACTCTATTTGGCGGAATTTCGCCAGAGCTTATTGTTTCGCTTCTATCTCTCCCGCAATTTTGATGTAGATCTTTTCCCTTATCATATTTTCGAAATATATATCATATTTACCCCTAAATATGATATCTAGACTATCTTGAAAAATTAAAGATAAATCTAAAGATTCCTACTATATCTACCGAAAGAACTACCAAACTAAAGACTGCGACCGAAGAACTTACCCGTGACTTTGCTCGACTTTCTCCGAGCTTCTCTCTCTAACTTCTCTCTAAGGGGCAGATTTTTGGTGTGAAAAATGAAGAAGGTGCTCATGCCCTTATATAGGGAAAAATTGTGCCACTTTGGTAATTTCCATATTCCAAATCTTGTAATTTTCTCTTACCTTATAACCAAGTAAAATCAAAGATAATGGTGTTTAATTCCTAGCCATGCAGCATGTTGGTCGACATTCAAGGCTGATTTGGCAGCAAACAATTGGTCCAAAAATGGTGAGTCAACTTGCTTTATGGCCGTTACGCATTTTTCCCCGTTCGCCTCCGTCGTTTTCGCTCTTCGGAGAAATCTCAAAATTCTGGATTCATAACTTTGAAGATCTTCTCTTCCTCATCAATAATATCTAATTTAACTTAGATTTCGGTCCCTTACAGGGTTCCAACAGTCCAGGTTGAAGTTTTCTAAAAACGTGTCCAACACGTCCTTATGGAAATCGCTTTCTAATCATCAATCTCCTGGATAATAATTCACTGACTCCAAATATGTCCAGATAATTATAAACTCATCTCCGGATGTTGACTTATAATTTATTTTCTTCAAATCCAAAATGCGAATATCTGCATTTTTCCCTATTTCGCCTTATTAGGCAAATGCGCTACCTAATTTAATTAATTTCCGGAAGAGGTCACTTGAAGGTAAAAACTCACTGATCAATATTTTACCTTGACTTTGGAATTCCTATTCCTGGTTCTCTAGATAGGATCCGCTTTCCTATTTATTCCATTACTATTCACTATATTATATAA
This sequence comes from Acacia melanoxylon, assembly GCA_019022615.1. Classification (NCBI taxonomy): domain Eukaryota; kingdom Viridiplantae; phylum Streptophyta; class Magnoliopsida; order Fabales; family Fabaceae; genus Acacia; species Acacia melanoxylon. The sequence continues at coordinate 9,824,869 of JAFJYJ010000003.1, read as the reverse complement.
TAATACAATTTTACAAAAATATCATGATATTTTTTTTTTTCTTTTATTGTTTATTTATTTTTCTAAGCATAAAATATTTTATTAATATTTTATTTTATTTTTTATTTTTTATTTATTTAATAATTTCGAATTTTCCAATTAAAAATAATTATTTAAATTATTTTTAATTCATTTACTTTATACCTTAATTATCCCATTAATTACCAGATTAGCCACTTACTAATTTTTGATAATTTTCTTAATTAGGATAAATCATTATCTCACAACTATTTTACTTACATTGGTATTTTATATCCCATGTAAAATATTAAAAATCATGTCACTTATGATCCCAAAATAATACTTAATTTTGCCTCATTATTTTTCAAGGGAAATTATCCCAAAAATTCCTAAAATTAGAGACAAACATACTTTCTAATTTTTAACAAATATTTAATTGCCTCCTGGATTTATCATAATATTTTTAGGCTATTTAATGCCTCAAAAATACATTTTATGGATTTTAGCTCTTTATCTCTCCTAATTTTCATAGAAATTACCTTAGAAAATAAGATAATAATAAGAATATTCACCTATTTTCAATAGCCAATTTATCGAAATATAATATTCCAGATAAATAATAATCATAATAATATATTATAAATCATAATTAAAAAACTGTTTTTCAAAACTTCAATTCCCTGATCTAAAACAAACACATTGTTGTTCTCACCGGAGCACGTTAATAGTGGGGTCGTTAAGTTGTGATGAGCTGTAATGAACTACACGTTTTTGTTCTTTTAAAAAAAATATCCAATGCAGTGGTGGATGGATGGTCCCAGCTTGCACGCGGAGTTTGCCATGTAACACTACCAAGTATGTTGATATATTTTTTAAATTAATAACAAAACAGATAATTAATATTTTAATTTTGATATTATACTACTCATTCTAGTCTTTATTATAAGACACCAACATATTTAATCCTTTTTTATAAGGCATTTGCTTTCCACCATCACTAAGCAAAAATTAAAGCTCTTTTTGCCTATTTCATATACATTTGCATTTTGTTTTGTTGTTATTAGAGTAAATAAGCGTATAATAGAAAAATAAAATGAGATCAAATCTTTTTAAAATGGAGATAGTATTTATTATATGAAATTTTCAACAATGCCACCACTTTGCATCTAAGAATAATTAGACAAAAAGGATATAATTTTAAGAAAATGATTGTGAGTTATGCATCTTATTATTCATTATGTAAGTATTTTTATATGAATGATTGTGAGTATTTTAATCTTATTTATAAGTCACATCGTTATATTTTTCATATGAAGGTACAACTTTACCTTTCATTTATTATTGTGTGGACTTTATACTTGTAGGGTTACTATAATATATATTAAATAAGGATAAAGTTGGAAAATTGTTAAATTTATAGGCAAAGTTAATAAAGTTTAAGGTTTTTCTTGGTGTTGGTGAAATAGATTAGAAATGTCCTATAAATACGATTTGAGGAGTATTTAATTATTCTCTGCTAAAAACTTTTAATTGAAAGTGAAAGTGGACTTAATCACCAAGAGGGGTGAATTGAGATTTTAAAATTCTTTTTCAGATTATCTGTTTTCGAACACTAAAACAAAGAGCTAGACAGAGTATAAGGAAGAATAGCAAAACACAAGAAACTTATACTTGGTTCGGTCCCAATTTCTTGACCATGTCTAGTCCCAAACACTCTGATTTCACTATCTCGATTGATTACACACTCTGTAACTTCAAGAAAGAATTCTCTCACTAACTTACTCCCCCTTACAAGTTGTAATCAATATCTCAATCTCCAAGTCCCCTGACTTGAGATTCTTACAATGAAATGATTTACAATTGATGAACTGTAACACCCTAAAATTAGTATTTCTCCTAAACACTATATTTTGATGAATACTACCTATTGAGAATAGGTGAATTTGTGATCTCAAATTTTTGGTAGTGTATTCATTTTAATTCTTGAGCAATTTTCTTTAGAATTTAGCAAGGTAGGTCCAACTTTCTAATTTTCAATTAGAAATTATAGGATAGCATAAAATGTCATTAAAATTCTGGCTTAATCAAGTGGTATATTTTAAACCATCAATTAGGATGTCTTACCTTGATATGTAATTAGAAGGACATAATTAAGGATTTAAAAGAACCAATGAGAAAACCCAAAAGCATTTTTGCATTTAATTAAAAATGCATAAAATAATAAATTAAAAATTAAAAAAGAAAAAGAAAAAGGGGGGGCGTGTAAGTAGAGAGAGAAAGAGAGAGAAAATAATAATAAAGCAAATTTGATAAAAGTTTGGAATCCTAGAGTAAATTGGATAATGGTTTGGAATCCATATGTACATAGTAAAAAATCAAAACAACAAATAAAATGAGAATTTGTACAAATTTAAGAAGTTGTGAAGAAGTGGGAATCCTAGGGAAAATATAAGGACTTATCTTGAACCTACATAATTTAACCTCAAAAGTAAGTCTAGTGAAGATTATTTTTGCAAACGCTAAAGAATAAGTTTAGTGCAACCAGGAGAATCTAATTGGACCATGAATCTTGATATCCAACTACTAGTGAAAAAGCATACTCAGAATTTAAAAGTGTTAGTGATCGATCGAGCAACCGGAAATGAATTTCGTTAAAGTAAAACTTAAAACTCAACTGGAAGAAACTTACACCGTAAGATTTCACTTTTCTTCATGGAAAAGAAAGAGAAAAAGATGATGGAAGAGAGAGAAAGGGGGGAGCGGTTTTTGTGTTTTCAAGGGCCGGGATGAGAGTTCCAAATTTTTCCTAGATCCGGCGGCCCGTATTCGAGATGACAAAAGTTTGAATTATTTACCAAAGTGCCATACCCTTTCACTATAAATAGGACCCTTCATTCATTCATTTCTTCACACCAAAATCAACTCTCAAGAGTGATTTTCTAGAGAGAATAGAGAGGAGTAGGAGCCGGAAGTCGATTAAGAGTTAGCAAGGTTCTTCAAGGGTAAGTTCTCTAGTTCAAGTTCTAGTCTTAAATTCATAGATAGTTGTAGTTTGATCTTAAAATGCTAGAAGTAATTTTATTTTCATGTTTTTATAATTAGAATTAGCTTTAATTCGAAAAATTGATGAGGGAGTTGTTATAGCAAAATTTTTGAAGAAAAATACCGAAGTAACGAAGTTCTGGCGAAATTTCGCCGACTAGTCGAACTAAGGGCAAAATGGTAATTTGTACCTAAAATGCCTGTTATGATGCTAAATGTTGATAAATGCGATATTATCCTTATAGGATATCTTTGATCACGTACCGCTGTGTGCTGTTGTCATACCGCTGTCAAACGTACTGAAATACCGTCAACGAAGGTACGGACGCGTACTGTAACCCTAACGCTGTGCTGCTCATATACATATATGTGATAGATACGTTCATAGACTGAGGCTCTATCTAGGGTCGTCAGTTATACATACAGTTTTACACGGGTTATAGTATTGGTAATACCGTATGAGTTTTCCTAGCGCTGAGGACACGTGTTGTGATCGTGGCACTGGGTATGTGCAAACATGTTGTGGGACTATACATATTACTTTGTGCTTATGTTCTGTCATTGTATTGATCATGCATCTGCTTTGTGCTTATGTGTTGATATGCTACTGTATTGTTATGAATATTTGTTGTCCATATACTTTCATATTTGAGCATAAAGTTAACCGTTACCTGAGGTCCGATGGGCATTGGACCTCAGCTCTTACAATAGCTTCAGGATCGGGTGGACCGAGGACCAATGATAAAGGAAAGCAGCACGTGTGAAGTACCGACCGGCGATTTACTTTTATACCGTCCTTTTTGATTATTCGGATAACTGTACCAAAATTACTACTAGACCAATACTCTGCTGTGAACATTTGAATTCTTATCATTATTTATCAGTTACTCAATTGCTCCGATGTTCTACTCTGATAAACGTTTTAAAAAAAATCCGCTTTCGAAAACGGGGTGTTACACTACGGGGTGTTACATGAACTCTCTCTAAGAGTAGATAAAGATAAACACTGAAGATCAATGTATCAAAAGATACTTTACAAGTGAAAACTGAAAGAGTAGTTGGCAAACTTGAATGCAATTCGTTTTCAGCAGATGTGTTGTGTAGAAGAATTGAATGCCGCTTCTATTTATACTAAGAGAAAGATTAAATAACCGTTGCTAACTTCATTATATCCGTTGGTGCACTAATCTAGTTGTTGTAGGCACTTTGGTGTCTTCTCTCTCTACTCTTCAGTTAATTCCTTTTGTCCAGAGGATTAGTGTTGACTTTCCTTGTAATAAATCCGTTGGAAGAGCAACTACTGCTTAGGGAAAGCAGACATTAATCCTTTCTCATTGTGTAGAGAATGATGGTACAAAATGATGCAAGTTTCTAGACTTTGCATTTAATGTTCTGACATTGCTTTTTTGCTTTTGTTCAAATCTTCATTTAATGTCCTCTAAACAATCTGAAACTCACTAACAAACTTATTAAACTTAGTTAAGAATAGTAGTGAATGTAGAGGAGAAGTATTAAGATCAAAGAAGATTTCACAAATTGTCCATTTGATTTTCAAACTCGTGACTCATACTTGAGTATGTTCGTCAATACTCGAGTTTGTCACTGTGCACTAATATCAATACTTGAGTATTCATGATCATACTCAAGTATTCTTCTTCCAGAGAGGAATTTCGTGATTTGAGCTTTGGACCATATCTTTGAATAGGAACAAAACTCGAGTTTCCAAATCGAAACTCGAGTTTTGGACTTTTGATATGAAAATAAGTTTAAGTCCAAAACCTAAATACTAGAGTTTTCATTTTAATACTTGAGTTTCCAAATCATTGAAAAAGAAAGCAAAGCTCTCTCTCAGTATGCCGATACTCGAGTTTCTAAATCCATACTCGAAGTGTTCAGAGATTTTGAAAACTTTGAGAAATCTATGCCAAGTCAATACTTGAGTTTTTCAAATGGATACTTGAGTTTTCAAAATATTGAAAAAGAGCAAAGCTCTCTGTATGGCCGATACTCAAGTTTCTAAATCCATACTCGAGTATTCAGAGATTTTGAAAACTTTGAGAAATCTATGCCAAGTCAATACTTGAGTTTTCAAATAGATTACTTGAGTTTTTAAAAACATGTGTAAAACTTGAAAACTTTCTGTCAATACGATACTCGAGTATTTAGACCCATACTCGAGTTTTCTCACTTTGAAAACTTTGGTGACTCTCTGTAAGTTCAATACTTGAGTTTTCAGATAGATACTTGAGTTTTGAAAACCTTTAGGAAATATTGAAAGAGTCTCTGTATGATGCATACTCAAGTATACAAACCCATACTCGAGTTTGGCTCAGGGTGAAAAAACTTGGAGTCTTCTTTGTAAGTTCAATACTTGAGTTTACGAAAAAACTCGAGTATTGCTTTGTTTAATAAAATTGAAATTACTCTCAAGTCGTCAATACTCGAAAGATTGAGACCAATACTCGAGTTTTTCCTTCGATGATAAGTTTTTCAACTTACCAAAACAAACTTTAACTTTTGTTTACAATCGTCGCTTATCATCAAAACACATAGAGAACTAACATTCTTCAGCCTGATTTTTCTTCTCAAATGTAGTAAGTCCAACTAGTGCTTATTTCATGGCAACTAGCATGAAAAATATCCATCAAAAGTCTTCAGACTTTAATTGATTTGTTTATCGGTACATGACGTGCTTGACTTGTGAGTGGACCTACAGGCTTTGAATGAAATAATGCTATGAAGATGAATGTGAAGGGTAACGACAACATATATATTCATGCAAGTTTCTTCCCACTATTAACGTTGTTTTGGAAGCACTCTCGCTATGTATGGCCTACGAGAGTGACCATATATAAATGAAATAATGCAACGAAGATGAAAATGTAGTTCCTAAAGGGACAAAGATTCTTCTCATTACTAACGTGCTTTATGGGGTTTCTCTATGATCCATACAATACGAGGATAATGAATATACGGTCCTCGGTGCATGTGATAACATATCAATCACTGTTATAATTAAAACTGTTTCTCATCACTAACGTAATTTTCTTTCTCTTTTGTTGCATCAGCTTGTTTTGAGGCCAACTTAAAGTGCTTTTTTTTTTTTTTTTTGGGGGGGGGGGGAGTGCTCGTTGAATAAATATTGTTTAATCACTAATAAGTTTAATGAGTAAAAAAGAAAACAGATCATTTAATTTCTTCTTGAAATATGAAAATGGCACTTATTCTCAAACACGCCTTATAAAGGTTGAAACTTCAACCATTGATATCTTATCTTTTCTTGGTTAATTTCTAATTAAATGTTCACTTAAGGATACTTTTTGAAAATTGGTAATTATATAAAAATTTAATCACATAAAATAAAGTGATATATTCTCGCTTTCCACCATGACCAAGTAAAAGTAAAGCTTTTTTCCTATTTCATTTACACTTGCTTTTGTTTTGTTGTTTTAGAGTAAATAAGCGTATAATAGAAAAATAAAATGAGATCAAATCTTTTTAAAATCGATATAGTATTTATTATATGAAATTTTCAACAATGCGTGCCACATTGCATCTAGACTTATGATTAGACAAAAAGGATATAATTTTAAGAAAATTATTGGGAGGTATGCATATCTTATTATTCATTATGTACAAGTATTTTTTTTTTATCTATTTTCTGAATGCATATACATTCATTTTTGTGGATGTATTTCCATTTGAAAATTCCCTAATTTAAATAAAATGAAGTCAACATTTTATTAAATATATTATACACTCGATTGCTCAACAATTGCAAATTGAAACTACACCGAAATTAATATTTAAAAAACTAATATCGGTTTGCAGTGCTAATATTGAAATTGTACGTTAATCTGTTGTGTTGTGGTATATTATGGTGACAAAAGATATTATTAGTATGCTCTTTTTTTTTTCAGCAACAAGAATATCTTCTCAAGTACACAAGGTATCAAAGATGACAAAAACACACTGCCTCGAGTAAAAATAAAAGATTTACAGTTTTGTTTCATTTTTTAATCATGATATGCAAGTACCCATCAAACTTCTGTTAAATGTTCTAACATCAGCAACAAACTTCGTATTTAACTTTGGTATTAAGTCATATCCTCAAACTAAACCAACCACTTCATTTTGTTAGGATCTTATCATTCAGTATAATTTTTCAAATTTTTTTCCTTTTTTTTTTGTTCAAATATTTTTTTTTCACCCTTTAAAACTACAGAAAGCAAGTTCTATTGGTCTCGAGCTTAAAAATGGATTATCGTATTGATAATTGTACTTTTTGGTTAAAGACAATAAATCATATTTTAAAAAATCCTGCCAATTGTATTTTTTTCAAGCGTCCCCAAAATATTATAAGAAACGCATATTCTTAACTTCTTTTTCTTGTGAATATTTATAGATTGATTATGTAGTGAATGGATCATATGTCATTAATTTTATGCAACTCTTTTGCGTTTAGGTACATATCAATTATACAAAGAGTTTCTTTAATTCTTTTCATGTTGATAATGTGATATGTTTTACTTCGTTTTAAATATATCGTATACACATTTCTTCTTTATAGCTAGAGTCTATATCAATACCCATCATATATATATATATATATATATATATATATATATATATATATATATATATATATATATATATATATTAGAAAGTGGTAGGTTCACGTGTACCAAAACAAAATATTCATACAAAAGTAGTGACAAATCCCTATTTTATTACATATTTTCATAATTTAGTTGGGAAATTTGTCATAGTTATTGAGTTTAAAATTCATTTTGTGTGATAAATTTATATTAAGAGTAAATATATTAAATTAGAACTAAAAATGATAAAATTGTCAAAATAATTGTAATTACTCTTAATCATTGATTTTTGAGATGATTTGATGTTTGTTTACTTATTTTTTATTGTAGTACTTGAAAATTTTGATTAAATATGAAAATGGCAGTTTGGATCTCAAAAGTTAGAAATAACAGTTTGGTATTATGAATTTTAAAAAGAGAAAATCTCCTCAGGGTCCAAATAAGCCAAAAATTGTCCCGAAAAAAAAGTCCAAGAAAAAAAAGCGGCGTACGCCAAAAAAGGTGAACTTTTTCTGGTGTTATTTCATAAACGTTAACAACTATATCAGTAAAACATTAACAACTAAATCAGTAGACGTTAACAATAATATCTTAACAACTAAATCAGTACTCGTTAACAACTAAATCAGTATCCATTAACAATTATATTAGTACACGTTAACAACTAACGTTTTATGATATAATACTAGAAAAAACCCTTGGATCTTTTTTTACATGTGACTTTTTCTTGGGTCTTTTTTAACAATTTTTTGATTATTTGGGCTCTGAGGTAGATTTTTCCTTTTAAAAAATGCCAGTATGGTTCCGTCGAAACTGCAGCGTTTTGCTTCAATTAATTAGGTCAGAAAAGGGACTTCAACGAGTTTACACAAACAGAGCAGCCGCCAGAAAACTGAACCTGAGACTGAGACCTCGATCATCGACCTACATCTTCTCTTCCTCCACCGTCGCCAGCGACGTCTCTTCCTCCATTGTCATCGGTGACCTCCTTCCTTCACACACTGCACCGTTGCTTTCTTCAACCCAAGAAAGAGCTACAGCCGCAGCCTCCATAACCTTCACCTTCGTCTTCTTCTCGCCATAATCACTGGTGAGTTTCTCCTTCGCTCACCACGCCTCCAACTTTATCCTCCACTTCGAACTCACATCCACCTTCATCCTTTCCAAGACTGACGGTGAGCTCTCTGTTTTAATTCAGCCGTGGCATTTCTCCATTTTTTCCCCACTGTCAACCACCAACTCGTTCTTCATCATCCATTTGTCATTTAATTAGTGTTTATCCATGGCTGAATTACTGGTGAAGAAGAAAGCTTCTCCTTACATGGCTACATGGCTGTTCTTGTCTAAATTCCATTAATCCTTTGTAGCAGTGGCTATGACATGAGCTTGGAGCTTCAATAGGGGATTTTTTGCTTCTTCCAGCTTGCTTTGTCATCGCCCCCTCCACACAAAATGGTCATCGCCCTTTCACGCACCTGCCTTCAACACTGATGTGTTCTGGGTGTATTCTATAGCTTTGTGACTCTAGCCTATTAAGTTGAGGCATTCTCTTTCTCCTCCTCTTCCATGTGTTTACCACTATTTCTTGCAATTTCTCTCAATTTCATTGTCCGGGGTCTGGTCGAGGTATTTCGATCTAGGGGTATTACTTTGCTGCATGATGAAATTTATCTTCTGCATCTGAAATTTCATTGTCTCGGGTCTTAAATCATGACACCAAAATCTGTAAAAAAGAACATCTAAATATATTACTCCTTTCGATCTTAATTATAAGATATAGTTGAATTTTTTAGAGAAATTAAGGAAGCTAATTAAATTAATTTAGAGCATTTTTATTTTTATTTTTTTCTTCAAAGTAATTAGTTTGACTAATAAACTAATATATAATCTAAAGATACACAACATATAAAATGATTAAGTAACTTATTTAAACCTTCCTTAATCTCTCCAAACAAAGTCAACTATGTCTTATAATTAGGACCGGAGGTAGTAATAAGTATTAAACCTCAGAAATAATTTTAGCAATTTTTTCCCAGAAGATGAAAAATAATTATACATCATAATAAGATGTAATTATATACTTTGCAGAAAGTGAAGTTTGTTTAGGAATAACCGGAGAGATCTGATTGGATATAACTTATATTTATAGGAAATACACTTCTCATATTGTAGGAGAAGTATAACCTCATGTCATAATTACTTCGATTTCCATGCTTGAGTTTTTTATTTTTAAAAAAGATGTGGGTTCCACCATTTCATGTGTATGTAGAAATTTTCTTCTTCTCATGCAACATGAGAAGTATAAACCCCTATATTTATATGATAGAATATCTTATCTCAATAATTTCACAATATTATTTCTAAAACTTTAAATTTAATTATTATCGTATATATAACTTTATTTTCTTTTAATGTATTTGTCTCTCTTTCTTTTATTGGATCAAGGGTTTCCCCTTTCTAGAATTAGTTAGAATGCAAAGGGTTTTCAACTTTTCCAATAAGTTTGCTTTATGAGATTCGTTCTCTTCCTTAAAGTGTGAGGTCTCTCACCACTTAAACTACTAGTTTGTTGGTTGCCTCATTTTCTTTTATTTTTCTTTTTGGGTTGTCATAATTTAATCAATGAATAGTGAGACGTTCAAAATATATTTATTTAATTTTCAGACTTTTCATTTGTTCGGAGGAGCAATGCTTCATGATTATTTATGTAAATATAAAAGCTTTTTTTTTTCAAAAAAAAAAAAAAAAAGCTATTTCTCCAATCCCATTCATGTTTGCTCCGTGTATGGTTGTTAACCTTACAAACATACCAAGTTGAGAAGTGATAGATATAGTTAGAATGATATAGTGATAATATCATTCTCAAATTAAACTTAAAGTCATAGCTGAAGAAATTGAAAACCAGAGAATTTTAACCACGTGTAATGAGAATGATTGATATCACAAAACAAAGATTTCTTTCATTTGTTTAGATTTAAGGCATGGTCATTTGATTTCAATACAAGTAAGTTATAGCAAAGCATTTTGTAGATGGTAAAATTTCTAAATCCAAAAAACTATAAATATCTAGTTAATAACCCAACACCTCAGCGCAACATGCACTACTAAAAATTTTGGTTTTTGCTACGGATTCCGTAGCAAAACATGTTTGCTACGGATTTTGTCCGTAGCAAAATATCGCGTGGCAATTGCGACGGATCTGAAAATCCATAGCAAATTTGCTACGGTTTTTATATCCGTAGCAATTCTTTGGAAAAAAATCCGTAGCAAATTTGAAAATTTGCTACGGATATTTTCTCCGTAGCAAATTTCACAAATTTTGAAATTTGCTACGGATTTTTTCCGTAGCAATTTCGAGGAATGTGCTACGGATTTTTTTCCGTAGCAGATTTGTTTTTCCGTAGCAAATTTCAGAATTTGCGGAGATTTTCTTTTCGATAGCAAATTTTAAATTTTTTTAATAGAAAATTGAATACAAATAGTAAAGTAATGTCCATGAATATATTAACGATAAAAAAGAGTTTACATAGTGAAAACACAATATATATATATATAATCCGTAGCAACAAACAAATACAAAAAAGTAGTAGCAACAATCAAATACAAAAAAAGGCTAAACAACGGCAGCAAGTTGTGATCATCGTCATCATCACCAAGCATGGTCATCATCACCCGAAGTCGACCCGGAACCTCTCTGTCTTTCATAAGGGACATGATTTGAAGAGCTGCATTACCCTCATCAACTCATTCTGCGAGTCATCTCCCGTCGCATCATCGCCCGTTCTCGCGCAACGCCGCTTGATCGATCTTTTTCCCGCTGTAACGCCTGCTTGATCGATCTTGTTCTGAATCATCTTTCGCTCATCATCTCTGTTTCTGAGTCGGCTGACTCATCATCTCCTGTTCCTGGTCATCTGTGTTGCTTGCTCCTCCACCAACGCCTTCATCTTCTTCAGCTCATCTACAAAATTGATTAGTACATTTTGTTAGTTCTCAATGTGTTTTGATGATTAATAACAATTGTAAACATAAGAGAATGTTTTTGTCAAAGATTGGTAAAGCATATTTATTTCAATTCAAAAACATTAAATCGTCAAACTCGAGCTTGGGTCTCCAAACTTGAGCTTGCCCTTCTGAGTAAAGCAAACTAAGCTATTTTGCATTTTCTAGACTTGAGCTTGGTCCTTAAACTTGAGCTTGAAGGTTTTCAAAGTTTACTCATATGCGAGTAAGCTCGAGCTTACACTTGGAAGCTCGAGTTTACGAAGAGTCGAGGAATTTTTCAAGTTACTCAAATTGCAAACTCAAGCTTATTAGTTTTAAGCTCAAGCTTGCTTCTTCCGAGACTTTTCTCAAAAAGTTTACAAGCGTGTAAACTCGAGCTTGCGTTGCAAACTCGAGCTTACCTCCTCGCGAAAACAAATGTCAAGTGAAAACCTTTCCTTAAACTTGAGCTTATCATTTTTACCCTAGAGTTTGTGAGTTTACAAAAGTTGTAAACTCGAGCTTGGCATACCAAGCTCGAGCTTGCACCAGGCAGAAAGCTTTTCAATTTTTCTTTCAAAAAGTAAACTCAAGCTTGGTGTTGTAAACTCAAGCTTAGGTCCGATAAACTTTTCAAATCTTTTAATCTTTAGCAAACTCAAGCTTGCCCTTGCAAACTCAAGTTTGGGTCGACGAGAGAAGCATTGTCATATTTTGAGCTTAGCAAACTCAAGCTTACACCTCTAAGCTCAAGCTTGCACTTTGGGAATCAAAATTATTTTTGACATGAATAGTGCCAAACTCGAGCCTGCTCACTAATAGACTCGAGCTTGCCATTTTGCATTTTGGCTCTCAAAATGATTTCAAACTTGTTTCCCCGACAATAACCCAAACTCGAGCCTGCTTACTTATAAGCTCGAGCTTGAGACTTCCAGAAGCAAAACTCAAAGTTTAATTGAAGACCAAACTCGAGCCTGGTATAGTAAACTCGAGCTTGGAGCGTCTGCGCAGATGAACGAATCTGAGTATAATTTGTTCAAGTTTGATTTCTGCTTTAGCTTGTTTCTACGAATTGGGTGCTTATGATTTATATGCTTTATATCAATATTCCTAACCAGATTTAACCAGTTTTCTTATGAGATTTCAGAAGACCTAGAAATGTGATTTAGGAAACTTTTGAGCATTCAAAGAGGAAAGATATCAATCAATTATGCTTCCAGTTTCCGTCAACTGAGTTAACGGCTCAATATCAATTGGAGATATCCCCTTATGCCGAAATTGGTGCAACAAATTTAAAGCCACAACGGACAGATTCAAAGAATCAAATCTGAAGATCTCCCAACAGCTATATTCAACAGACCTGGACCCAACAGCTAGTATTTCGAATTGCCCCAAGTCTGAATGCATCTCCAACGGTCACAAACTTCAAACCAGTATAAATACATGAAGATTTGAAGTATGCAAATACAGAAGAAACACACAGAAAACGCATACAAGCTTCTCAATCGTTTTTCTGATTATACTTCTCATTAATACATTGTACCTCAGTGATTATCTTTATCCACTCTTTAGAGAGTTCATTTATGTAATTCATTCATTGTAAGAATCTCAAAGTTGTGGGACTTTGAGGTTGGGCTTTCAGATTACAACTTGTAAGGGGGAGCGTATCCAAGAGAGAGGATAGCTTTCGAGTACAGAGTGTGTATCTGATTTGAGTGATAGTAGAAAAACCCAGAGAGTCTGGGGACTGGACGTAGGTCAAGATTTTAGACCGAACCGACATATAATCTTCGTGTCAAGCTCTTCTTCCCTATCTCCATTTAGCTTCTTTGTGTGAGTGATTTTAAAAAGAATTTTTAAAATCCCCAATTCACCCCCCTCTTGGTGATTTCCTTCACTTTCACATTTATTATTTGTACTTCATTTGAATGGACAAGAGAATGAAAATTATCAAAAATAAATGTATTATGTTTACACGAACAAACCCTACGAAGGCCGGATGAGGCGCTTTGTCCGCTTCGATCGGGGCGGACTCACCGTATCCAAAGACCCTCCCTTTCTTGTCAAATCCACCGGTAGCCTCAAAGAACGACTCTCGTTGTCGGATATAGAGGATGAGGGGGCCGATCTCACGCTGCGTGGTTCTCTCCCGTGATGACTTCTCAAAGTTTTCCTACAAGCAAACAAATACATAACAAATAAGACATGTAAAATGAAATAAATATGGTGGTGCATAAAACAAGTAATAAAGGCAATAAATGTCTAACCGCTATTTGTTGCGCCCTTGGATTAATTCATTGCCTCTCACTCCTTCAGTTTCGGAATGGGTCCGAAAGGTAACCCACTCAACCGATCCAGTGGAGCTTCCCGAACTCTATCTCGCAAACACAAATGATGACCTTAATTAATTACTTCAAAGTACAAAATATTGAATACGTAAATAGAAAATAACGTGTACTTACAACTTTGCGTCGATGCTCACTAATTGATATGGAGCCGCCAAAGATATGATGGTCCTTCCATTTTGGCCCTATTTTGCTTATTTTTCGCACTTATGGTCTTAAACTTGTCATTGTTTTCCCAATTGCCAAATAATTCATCTCTAGTGTCTGTGGGAAGCCAATGTCTTGCCTCTCGACCTTCTCAATGCATAGAGCTTTCGACGCACCATCACGCTGGCCCTGTGGTTATAAGCTTTTTTCAGATTTTCAAGATGCTCAGGCAACGTCATATGCTTATCCTGAAAATCAATAACGAACAATTAGTGCTCAAAATTTTAAAAGTACTAAATTAACACGCATAAAAAAAAATAACTTACCAAGAACTCCTTGAACCACGTGTCTCGTTGCTTCTTAGGAATCTCTGTCCACGCAGTCCAAGCTTGAGTGTAATTACAGAATATTTGGTCCGAAATGAAAGTCGCCACCGGAGTATCAGGCAAAAATCTAAAAACAGAGATTATCATGCAAATATTAGCATACAAACCAATTAGAAAAGAAAATTGTAACATTACAGGTAACTTGGCATGACTTACTCGTTGCCGTCAGGACGGATCCAAAGAAACCCCGTCTCGGGATCTCTTGAGCCCCGTTGGTACCTCGAAGAACTACCTTCTTCTCCGACGTGGCTCGAGGCGATGCGGTGTGCTAAGGAAGAAATGTGAAATATTGAAGATGTTTGTACATAGATGGTTTCAAGAAACTAAACAAATGTAAATCAATCGAAATGGTAAAGTAAACCCGTGGTCCTCCTTGCGTGCATCGGGGGGGTAGCCGCGGTGACGATGATGTATAAAGTGACGGTGAAGATGACAAATATCCCGACGGTGACGACGAAAAAATCAAATAGTGGCACCTGCGGAGAAGAGAAATGAGCCCTCTCGCCTCCATATGGAGCGGTTGGCATCGCCCCACCCCCTCTTATAGTACGGGGTCGGGCTCGACCACCGCCACGTCCACTACTTGAACGTCCTCCCGGATGCTCCATATCTGAACACTTATAGACATCATGGCAAAATATATATATATAAAAAAATTAGTTAATATGACATTAGCAAAGAAACAAAGTATGTAGTATAACATATCGTCATAAACAAAGAACTAACACAAATCAACCGGACGATTCCCATTCATTGACATCTACTTGCATGTCTTTATCGAACTCTCATAGTCGTCGAACTCGATTCACTATCGAGAAGCTCATTTCGCCTCATCCTCATCGTCGATTTCTCATCGTCAATTTGTATAGGAATCAACTCTAACTCCGCACGAGAATCAAAGAGATTGCTTGGTACTTCGTCATCGAAGATGTTTATGGGCGCACATGTTCCACATCGCTTGGAAAGGTTCACCATGCATTGTCATTTGATTCCTGCTCTTTCGACTTTGGTATAATATTTCGTGCTTTGGTTTTAATAACTCCCGTCCACCCTTGGCGAGATGTAGGGTATGGTGTATAGTAAACTTGTTCCGCTTTGTTGAGCAAGGATGAATGGGTCATAACCAACCGAATATCTCCTTGTCCAGTGGATCTCAATATTTCCATGTTTGTCCACTTTTGTCCCACGCGGATCGTTATCAAACCACTCACACTTAAAAAGGGTCACCACCTTGTCCCACCGGTAACTCAAATGAATTATCTCAACTAACTTCCCGTAGTAGTCGATCTCCACCCCGTCAATTTGGTCACCTCGACAACATACACCGTAATTGCAACATAGTGTACTGCGTTCGCGTCAACGATTGCAAATCGATACCCATTGATTATATATTTGTTGCATCGGGTAACTGTCATTGCAGCTCCATAAGATAAACTCCACGCAACTTCATTGGGATCTGATGGATTTTCCAAGAAATATGATTGAAACCATTTTGGAAACTCAGAATTAGTGAATTGATCAACTTGGGACACCGACATTGAAGAATTTCCCGATCGGACCCAATTAGAGAAGTAAGCGTAACAAAAAAACTTAAGTTAATACTTTAATACTTACCGTAATAGTAAACAAAAAAAAAACTTACTCTAGGTACTTTGCAGCCTCTTCACGTTATTTAGAATGTACCACTCGCAACTCGCTTATCTCTTCCGTCAAGAGTTGACTTCCAACGTTTTCCCACGACTCGCCCGAAAAATTAAATATTGATTTTTGATCCCTCGTATCACCGCATCATCGTTACGAGGTACACCTCTCCATCTTGACATCATTTCAGGGGGATAATAGTATGACGCAAATTTTGCGGCCTCTTCGACTAGATAAGCTTCAGCGATAGATCCTTCAACGTACCTTGTATTTTTGATCTTGTGCTTAAGTGTGCGTAAAAACCTACAATGGAATATCAGAGCTAAAGTACCATGTCGGTCAATTAATAACAACGCAAATCAATATATATATTACCTCTCAAACGGATACATCCATCTATCTTTGTTGCGGGCCTCCTACCTTTGCTTCGTAGGCCAAGTGAACGGGCAAATGTTCCATTGAGTCAAACAAGCTAGGAGGAAACACCATTTCTAACTTGCATAGCGTTATGGGCATGCTCGCCTCCGTGTGTCGTAACTTTTCAACATTAAGCTCTAAAGCACAAATTTCTCTAAAGAACATGGACAACTCCGTTAGAATAGACCATACATGCTTCGGTAGTGCTTTGAAGGCCCACGGCAACAATCTGCGAAAAACACATGACAATCATGACTCTTCATCTTGCTCAACTTCACCTCGTGCATGTCGACACATCTTTTCCAGTTTGACGCATAACCGTCGGGAGTTTCAGATCTTTAACCCATTGCAACAATTCTAAATTCTGCTCTTTATTGAATGTGTATGGTGCTGCGGTTTGGAAATTGTCCGATGCCACTTTGTCCACCAAATGCAAAGCGTGCCTTCTACAAATTGCTTCAACGTCCAATCTTGCATTGATTGTGTCTTTCGTCTTGCCCTTGGTGTCCATCACGGTGCAGTGAGAATATTGCAAAACACATTCCTCTCAATATGCATGACATCGAGGTTGTGTCTTAACAATTGATCTTTCCAATATGGTAGTTCCCAGAAGATACTGCGTTTGTTCCAATGATGATCAATGCCGTACCCCTCAGGTTCGCTTGAAGCAGCCCCCTCTTCGACACTCGGAATGTGCCTGACCCTGTCCCATATTTCTTGTCCACTTAAACGACGAGGTGGATCTGCTCGTTCGATAACCTTCGCGTGAAGTCTTTTCTATTTCTCCTAAACGGATGATCGGGGTAGGAATCGTCGGTGCTGTCAAACCAACTGACCTTGCGACGGCGTGTTCCAAGCTAAAACCTATGTTCTTTCAAGACATACCGGGCATGCGAGCTTTCCCGACGTTTGCCGCCCACTCAACATCCCATATGCGGGAAATCATTTATCGTCCACATTAAGGCAGCCCGCATAGTGAAATTCTGACTTAATGGTATATCATA
The DNA here is from genome assembly GCA_019022615.1 of Acacia melanoxylon. Classification (NCBI taxonomy): domain Eukaryota; kingdom Viridiplantae; phylum Streptophyta; class Magnoliopsida; order Fabales; family Fabaceae; genus Acacia; species Acacia melanoxylon. The sequence continues at coordinate 9,807,305 of JAFJYJ010000003.1, read as the reverse complement.
CGTAAGAACACCTTCACTCCACAACATTTTCAACTCGTCTATCAAAGGCCTGAGGTACACATCTATCTTCTTTTTTGGGTTCGACGGCCCAGGGATTAACGCGTTAAGGAAGAAAAACTCTCTTCTCATGCACATAGAAGGTGGGAGGTTGTACGAGTCACAATGACGGCCAACAGGAATAATTTTTGCCCGTATTGTTGAAAGGAGCGAACCCATCCGAACATAGACCAAGACGAACATTACGGGGATCCATAGCAAAGAAAGGATTCGCCTCGTCTAATTTACGCCAAGCTTCGGCATCAGATGGATGCGTCACAAAGTTCTCATCCCTACGATGCTCCCGGTGCCATCTCATGTGAGCAGCTGTTTGTTTGGATGCATACAATCTTGTAAGTCTGGGCACCAGAGGAAAGTACCACATCTTGCTTAATGCATGACGAGTCTTTTTCCTTCCTTTCCCCACAACTTTATATCTGTCATGTCCACAGAATTTGCAATTTGTCAGCTCAGCATCATCCTTGTAATACAACATACATCCTCTGGGGTAGCAATGAATTTTTTCACATCCAAGCCCAAGCACTTTCACCTTTTTTTTTGCTTGGTAAAAGTCCTTCGGCAAATTATTGTGTTTGGGAACAACCTTACTCATGATCTGCATCATTTTGTTGTAATTCCTCTCACTCATATGGTGATCAGTCTTCAAGCTTAATGTTGCTAGGGTAGCCGATAGCGATGAATATTCACTATTTTCAAAGTGGTCGCAACCTTCCCATAACGGACGTTGTGCTTCTTGAAGCATTTTATAGAACCTAGCGGCTTCCGATGAGGATCCTCACCCATGTTTGATGGTTGAGGATGGGTACCGGTCTCCTCTCCCATGTATGACGGTTCGTCATGAGTAACGGGATCAAAATATTGGCCGATCGACGGTCCCGCGGCATCCATAACCAACTGCTCATATTGATTAAGGTTTTCTCGATGACTATTGTCCCCGTAATAACCACTCGGTGTACGTCGGACTTCGCCATGACATTCCCAACATTCATAATCTTTTATGAATCCCTTTTGATACAAATGAATCCTGGCCGTGTCCGCATCGTAAATCTTAAACACTTACATTTGGCACACGGATACACTGATCTCCTTCTTGAATTATTTGAATTCGCCAAAGCAAATTGACGAACTCTTCCAAACCCGCGAAGAATCTTTGTTGTTACTTGTCTTCATCGCTTAGACGATTGTACATCCAACTTCTATCATGGTTGCCTTCCATTCTTCCTAGCTAGTTCAGTTACTAACCTAATTAACATCTCAACATACCACAAATATATATATAAGTCGCCTCTTATGCCTACCAATTGTCACTTAATCAAGAAAGTGAAAAACAAACACATGCATTGAACAAAGAACATATTTCAGCAAGCAACCAGAGAATGAGGATAGCACACCAGAACATGGGGACATGCATGTGGAGGGGGCAAACAAAGAATAGAATACTAAGTATTTTGGAGTTTCTAACATATATGGGCTAAGATCAAAGAGATTATTTAACACTTAATCAAATTTATTGTATAACTTGTTAAAGATAGATTCAAATAAAAAATTTTAATGGAATATTTTTTAAACAAATTACTAACACTCATTTTTGTAATAGCCTAAATCAAATAGTAAATTCCACTAATTTTTATAACACATACAAATGTGATTATTTTTCAATGTCACACCTTCCTCCTCACACTTGACATTAATTAATTAATTGTCTTATCCATAAATTTCATTTCTCAACACTTCACTTTTCTAATTTCAACACCATCATATTTAAAGATTTATGTATCATTACCAACTAATACAAAATCATAATTTTATCACACCAAAATTAGAATTGAAATTTCTAAATTCCTAAAAAGTGCTAGATAAAATACTTCACATAAAATCATGGAACCTCATACAAACTATAATCATAATTCAAATTCATAAACACATTAAGTATCAAGATCATTATGTAATTAATAGCTAATGTAAAACTAAAACAAAAAAGAAGACTTATATTCTACTAACATGCATATTTCAATTATGTAATAAAGCAAATCTAACACAGATATTTCCATATAGTTATAAAAAAAATACATCATGCTAACCTAACAATGACCTAGACAAGAGGACGACGATCAAGGAGTGTGGGGGGAGGCTGAAGGAGGCGAGGACGAGGGCGGAGGTTGGGGGAGCTAGGGGCGTGGAGGGAGGGGCGAAGCTTGGGGGTGGGGCCGGAGCTAGGGGCCGGATGTGGAGGAGGGGCGGCTAGGGGCGTGGGGTGGCGGAGCTTGGGGGTGGGGCCGGAGCTTGGGGAGGGGCCGAGCTAGAGAAAGGCGGCTAGGGGTGTGGGGCGGAGCTTGGGGGTGGGGGCGTAGGCGGGGGCCGGAGCTTGGGGAGGGACCGGGCGGAGCTTGGAGGGTGGAGCCGGGGCCGGAGGAGGCGAGGGCGGTGGGGAAGCTGCGGGTCGCGGGGGTGAAATCGGGGTGCGGCGAGGCAAAGTCTCATTAATGAGACTTTGCCTTTTGCGACGGATCTATGGATCCGTCGCAAACTGTCGGTGCTCACCGACATTTTGCGACGGATCCATAGATCCGTCACAACTCGCGGTGACATTTTGCGATGGATTGCAAAATCAGCCGCAAAAAAAGATACAAAAAGGCAGCCTTTTTGGCCACCTTTTTTGCGACGGATCCCGATCCGTCGCAAATTAGTGCGACGGATCTGGGATCCGTCGCGAAAAGATACAAAAAGGTGGCCTTTTTGGCCGACTTTTTGCGACGGATCCCGATCCGTCGCAAATTAGTGCGACCGATCCGGGATCCGTCGCAAAAAGATACAAAAAGGCGGCCTTTTTTGCCGCTTTTTGCGACGGATCCTAGATCCATCGCAAATTAATGCGACGGATCTGTATTCGTCACAAAAAGATATAAAAAGACGGCCTTTTTGGCCGCCTTGTTGCGACGGATCGCAGATCCGTCGCACTAATTGGCGATGGATCTAGGATCCGTCGCAAAAAGGAATAAAAAGGCACATTGGTGACCAAAAATGGTCCAAAATTGCGACGGATGAGGTCATCCGTCGCAATTTTTTACCATTTTGCATTTTTTTGCTACGGAATTAAAAATCCGTAGCAAAATCCGTCACCATTGCTACGGAAAAATGTGCCGTAGCAAATTCCGTAGCTATTTTCTATTTTCTAGTAGTGATGGGGCTCGCTCTCAATACTATTTACTTCAGTTCACCACCACTCCTAGTTTTAAAACGCGTCGAGAGGGGGAGATATCCAGACTCTTATAAGACGACTTTCATTCTCCACCCTAGTCGATGTGGGACTTCACAATTCACCCCATTAAAGTCCAAAGTCATCGTTGGCATATCGACCTAGATCAACCCAAGTCTTACTTTGATATCCTCAAAACTATCAAATCAAGGGATGAAGCTTCGTCTCATTCACCACCATACTATACCATTAATAATACACCCGACACGCTAATTATTATTATTATTATTATTATTATTATTATTATTTTCAATTTCTTCACTCTTATCACAAAAGATGTCCTTTTGCAACTTCGCATTTTGTTAGTACGACTTGACTTGATTCGGAACCAGAGAAGTATAAAACGACGTGTGTGTTAATTGCTCAAGGCAGAAGACTTGAAATTCTGATACACGGGTGGAAAAAAGGCTTTTACGACCGGACGAAAGAGGTATCGTAAGACCGGATCTGTGACCGGTCTTGTTCCAGGCGGTCTTAAAAGTCTGTTACTTTTAAGACCGGATGTGCGTCCGGTCTTAAAAAACACTTTTAAGACCGGACTTTTTAAACATCCGGTCTTAAAAGTCCTTTTAAAAAAAAGAATGAACTTTTAAGACCGTATATATTTTCAAGTCCGGTCTTAAAAATTCCTTTCTACGAAAAAAAAGGTGAAATTGTAGACGCCTGAGCCGCCACCTCAGAGAGAACCCTATTTCCAGATCTTTCACCAGAGGAACTAAAATAAATAGATTCGAGAGGAAAGTACCTAAGTCGCCTTAGAGAGAACTCGAGAAGAGGTAGACGAAGAAGAAGGAACAAAGAAATTTTTGGGTGGAAGCAAAAAAAAAATGATACAAGGACAGAGAGGGATGTCAGGAGAAGAGTATTACCATTTTGTGTTCCTCGAAGAAGTTATGGGAAGCCATTCATCTATCTTCTTCTACTCCTTCGTTCGCTTATCTATCTGTCATTTTTGTGTGTGCACATCTCAATATATTCAAAAAAAATAAATAACAACAAACAAAAACAATCGATCGAGAACGCATAAATAAGCAAAACATACATAATAGGTTTACCTCAAGAGAGCGCGACGGTTACGGGCGAGACTCGTTCCCATGGAAATCAAGTTTGGAGCTTTGTCGTCGCCGAGAATGAGGAGATGAGCAATAAAACAAAGAAATAAGAAATTGATATTTAATTTCAAATTTAAGCCAAAATCTACGTCAATGATTTACTACCATTGCGTTTACATTTCAGTGGCTCAACAACAATATAAATATAAATATATAAATATATATATTGTTGTTGAGAGAGAGAGAGATATATATATATATATATATCTCTCGTTGAGATATATATAATATATATATCTCAACAATCCGAGAATGATTCTCGGATTGTTGTTGATATATATATATATATATATATATATATTATATATCTCAACAACAATTTGTTGAGATATATATCAACAACAATATGTATATATATATATTGTTGTTGAGCTACGGAAACAGAAACGCAACGAACACGAACTCAACCGTACGAATCATTCTCGGATTGTTGTTGAGCCACAGATCTCCGAAATCGAGGCTACGGTAGCCACCGTGAATGCGCGGGGTGGGGAAGTGAAAATGAGAAGAGAAGCGAGAAAAATCCATGGGAAGTGGAGGGAACTAGAAAAGGAATAATGAAAATTCAATTTTCGTTTGCCGCGCATAATGAAAATCTTTAAGACCGGTTGTTATCAAATTGAAGTCTTAAAAGTTAAACTTTTAGACGGTTCTTTGTAACATCCGGTCTTAAAAAAAATAGACATTTTTTTTTTACTTTTAACTTTTTAGACCGGATATTTAAAACATCGGGTCTTAAAAGTAATATATTTTTTTTTATATAAAAAAATTAGACTAGTTCTTTTTAACATTCCGTCTAAATAGTTCTCTTTATATTTACAAAATTGCCACGGTCATACTTTTAAGACCGGATCCTTTTTAATCCGTTCTTAAAAGTGTTCTTTATATTTACAAAATTGCCATAGTCATACTTTTAAGACCGGATCCTTTTTAATCCGGTCTTAAAAGTGTTCTTTATATTTACAAAATTGACACCGGTCATACTTTTAAGACCGGATCCTTTTTAATCCGGTCTTAAAAGTGTTCTTTATATTTACAAAATTGACACCGGTCATACTTTTAAGACCGGATCATTTTTAATCCGGTTTTAAAAATGTTCTTTATATTTACAAAACTGCCACCGGTCATACTTTTAAGACCGGATCCTCTATAATTCAGTCCAAAGAGTTCTTGATATTTACAAAACTGCCACCGGTCATACTTTTAAGACCGGTGCGTCAATACTCCGGTCTAAATGAGGCGGTCTTAAAGCCCTTTTTTGCACTAGTGATAAGTCGGTATGCTCCTAATGGGAAAGCCTTCTTCCTTTGTTTTCTTGCTCTTACTTCATTGCTTCATGGCCTCCTTAGCTTGGACTGATACAAACACCAGTATTGATAAATATGCACTTCTTGCCCTTAAATCCTTTATCACTTCAGATCCATATGATTTCTTAGCTCATTGGTGCATCTCTTCTTCTCCATGCAATTGGTGGTGTCACATGCAATACTCGTCATGGAAGGGTCCATTCCTTGAATCTTGGCGGCATGGGTCTCAAGGGCACCATGTCTCCACAACTGGGGAATCTCTCATTCCTTGTTGAACTTGATCTCAATAACAACAAGTTTTATGGTCAAATACCAAAAGAGTTAGTTCAATTGCGTAGATTGAAACTATTTAACTTGAGCTACAACGACTTTCATGGGAACGTTCCAACAGAGATAGGAGATTTATCTATGCTTGAGTACTTGAGTTTTCAAAATAACAGTCTTAATGGATCTATTCCACTATCTCTATTCAATCTATCAAGGTTGGAGACTTTAGATTTGAAATTCAATTTCATTGAAGGAACCATTCCTTTAGAGGTGGGCAGAATTCAGCGATTGAAGATTTTACAACTTAGTAGTAATAAACTTTCGGGAATCATTCCACAAACAATTTTCAACTTATCTTCACTCAAACTATTGAGTTTACACCACAATCGTTTGTCAGGTATGTTTTAGATTATTTACAACATTTATATTTGTCTTCATTCTAAACTAGTGTACTTGGTTAGCATGATTTTATCCTTGAGGAATAAGAGTTTGTCTCAATTTTTTAAATTATTTCTTTTTGTCATTTTTTATGAATTTTCTTCTATATTTTTGTCATAATTTTTCTACTCTTTTTCAAAAGGAAAAAAAAATCATCATCAAAAAATTGAAACAAACTATATAGTCACACCATCGGATAAATATTACTGTTATAGTATTAATTAGTCTAAGTGGATCTAAAGGCTTATCATTTATCTTTGAAAATAAATGTTTATTATTCCGTCATTAAAATTTTTTTGAAGGGTTTTTTCATTGGAAAAACCCTTAGCTCAAGTTCATTATATCTATTATGTCAATTTCTCCAATCACACATGGACATATGTTCTATTTCTTTCATGTGGATTTATAGTTAATTGATAATAATTTTAAAATATGATACATGGTCATAGGTGATTGATTACTTAAGATAATGAATATAAGAAACTTGTATTGTCCTTTTTCATATTGAATAAACTTTTGACCAACATGTCACGAGCGTTAATGTAATACCGGATTTTAGCAAATCGGAATTCGAGATAAAGGAAAATTTATGAATATTTTAATAAAGTAAATTCATGACATAAAACTGTTATAGAAAATTGTTATAATTATAGAGTAAATTGTCAAAAAAGTTCCGGAAAATCGATGAAACGAATGATTAAAAATGATATAATGGTGATACAAATAGTCTAAAAATATTATGATAAATACTGAAAGATCATGAAAAATTATGAGAAAAATATGGAAGTGTTATCCCTAATTATGAGAATTTAATAAATTATTTCAGAGGAAATAACATGAAGAAAAGTTTAAAAAAGCATTTGAACCATAAAGTAACTTGATGGGGAAAACATTTTTAATATTTTACATAGGATATAAAATGACAATATCAAATAAAAGTTTGTAAGATAACAATATACTGTAAATTAGTAAAGATAAATATATGAAGAAACCTGATCCTAAAAAGATCACTAAACGAAGAAATTAGGTCTTATTAAGCCCTAACGGCGAGGGTAAAACGGGAATTTTTGGTAAAAAATATTATATTTTTAAAAAATGGAAAAAATTATAGAAAAATAAATAAATCTGAATTTTAAAATTAAGGGGACGAAATTATTGGTATTTTTAATTAAAAAGAATTGTTTAAATAATTAAAATGATAATTAGAATAAAATAATAATATAATGCGGTGAGTCAGCTTATAGGCAGACCGAGGGAAAAGTTGGAAATAAATTCTACAGGTAAACCAGAGGTAAAAGTCTTTTCAGACTGATCAAATTAAGAACAAGTGAATTTTTACACGAAGAAAGAATTTATCAGGCGTTGTTTCCGCAACCGAAAACCCTAATTTCAAATAAGACGAAAAGCGATCAGATAGAGTAGAGTCAGATAGGCAAAGTGAGAACCTATAGAAACAATTGCGTATTTTCAAACACGGGATTAAGTTAGACAACAACTGGACGTTTTACGATTCGCGAATTATTGTCTAGAAGTTGGTTCTATCGGAAGTGATTTACGTAATCGGACGCGTTTGTCCGAATATCTTTCGACGCACCGGAGAATACCTGGATATGATCAAAAAGAGGATCAAAATAGATAATATGAGAGAGGATGAAAAGATCTTCAAAGTTACATACCCGGATTTTTGAGTTTCGCGAAATCGCGCGAAACGGACCGTCGGGTAGCTTTATCGGACCGGAGGCCATAAAGCAAGATGACAACTCATTCTTTGACTTTTTGGGCCAAAGAGGTCGGCCAAGACCTTGAATGGTCAAGATTGCATCTTACAAAACCCTAGATCCAACGGCCCGAATCATTTAAGACTTTTTGGAAATTCCCACCTTGTCCCTATTTTTCTCTATAAATAGCAAGCTCTCTTGCTCTCATTCTTCACACCAAAATTCAGATCCTAGAGAGAGGTTCTAGAGAGAGAAGCTCGGAAAAAATTGTGCCTTAGCTCCGAGTAAGTTCTTCGTCCTTAGTTTTTAGTTTCCGTAGTTCTTTCGGTAGTTATAGTAGAACCGTTGTTTTGATCTAGGAAGTTTCGAATATATTCCTATGCTTGTTTTTATGCCTCATTGCATTGAAAGATGCTGACGAGGTAAAAACATAGTGGGGATAATTTTGAAATGGAATACGGTCAAAGTAACGAAGTTACGCGAAATTCCGCCAACTAGGGGTAGTAAGGGCAAAATGGTCTTTTCACCTAAAATGCCCGTTATGCTGCCAAATATTCATAAGTGTGTTATTATTCTGATTAGAATACTTCGACGTCGAACCGCTTGTCGAAATTTCATCGTTCCGCCGTTTGCCGTTGTTGAGCCATTGTTTATTTGTTTTACGTACGGCGTCAAAAAGTACCGTTTTTAGCCGGAAGAGCCGGATATCGCAACTAAGGTACGGACGCGTCGTAACCCTAACTCTATGCTGCTCATATACTTTTGCGTTAAAGATACGTTCATAGGCGAGGTTCGGTTGAGAATTGTCGGAGATACTTACGGCTTACCCACGGATTATAGTATTGGTAATGCCGTTTGAGTTATTCCTAGCGCCGAGGACACGTTGTGGCGTGGCACTTTGGATATGTGCGAACTAGTTGAGAGAGACTTTACATACTTTGCTTTGTGCTTATGTTCTCGTCCATGTTATTGATCATACATCTCGCCGTTTGCTTTTGTGATGATATCTTTGTATCGAAATGAATATCATTGTACGTATCTTCTTTTTTTATTTGAGCATAAGGTTAACCGTTACCCGAGATCCATATGTGGAATGGATCTCAGCTGTAGCATCGAGGTCAAGAGGATCGATGCATGGAGATCGAGGCAAGCAGGGAGTAGGCCAAGACGTGTCTACGTTATTTTCCGTTTTCTTTAAGTTCCTTTAACTTTTGAGAATTACGGATGACGTAATCCAATACATTTACACTATGGTCCATATTTTGAATTACTTACTCGCTCCAATGCTCTACTCTGACTACTCTGCGTGAAATATTTGGAAACGTTTTAAAAAAAAAAAAAAAATTCCGCCGTTTTCAAATGGGATGTTACATTTTTGGTATCAGAGCAGTAGTCCTGGCATTGATATGACTATGTTATTACGGACAGTATGGTAGGACAGTTAAGGCTAGTCTATGTGGGTGTGGCCAATCGGTCGCCATAGAGTTGGTGAGGTCCCCATGATAGACACTTATCGGCCATTACGTTCGGTTAACGGAAGTTATGTTCAAATTAGCCTTTTTCAAAAAACTTTGAGCACTTTTTGGAAAATGAGTATTGATATGACCTAGTGCAATGTGTAGAGATGAACGCAGACAACTTCGATTTCCGGACATCCAAAACCTCGATACCGAGGAAGTCACCCTTGACGATTTTCACTTCGTGTTGGGCGATATCGGACTTAACCCAACAATTAGAATCATTTTACTTGTTTGCGAACGGTCTACAAACACTTCGAAAGAAAGGTATCGACCTTCCTTCACTTAGTTCAAAATTCTCAAAACCGGAGGAACCCACATTCGCCCGGAGACGGGTTAGATCCACTCTCTTTTGTTTCCCGTGACCCGTTTTTGGGCCGGACTCACTAACGAACTGGACGGACGAAGGTCCTATTGCGTACGCTCGTATTTATCTTCGTTATCTGAAAAGCATAGTGCACCAGCACATGTAGAAAGAGCGAGACGGTGTAAGAAAGCTGTGGAACCATAGATAGAGGCTATATAGTATTGTATTGTTTTAAAACTCTCTAAATGCCCTGAGAGATTGTGAGATATTCTGTTAGAATAAAAGGGATTGTAGAATTTTGTATAGTTTAGGATATGACCAACGTCGAGGTCAACTTGTACAAATAAGATGCATTAATAATATATGTTGTTTTGTGTGCTTATTTCGTACTAATTCCCTTATTCCTATCTCTTGTTATAAATAAAAAGGTATAAACCTAAAGAATGGCGAACCTAAGAAATAGGGGCCGTGGACGAGGCCAAACTAGAGGTAGAGGACGTGGTCGAGCGGAACATGCCTCAAAGAAGTCCAACACCCGAGCCCGAGAATAACCAACCCGAGCGGTGAGCTACAAGAAGTAAAGCAAATGCTTTGCAAGAGCAAAGAGCTCTTATTAACGTACTACGGAGGAAAGACAAGCCGAAATCAAAGAAACGACAACGATGAAGAGGCGGATGAGTCGGAGGGATCTCGATCACCTTCGCCGAATAGAGCTTTGGTAGTTCTACCGCAACGCAATAGAGAGGTGGAAACCATGCAACATTGGGTAACTAAATTACGTAAGTTGAAACCCCGGTTTTCCGCGGTAAGACCGATTCACCAAGACCGGGCGATGAGGTTAGATAAGATCTTTGTGGTCTTAGACTTTCCCGAAGACCGCAAGGCCCGGTTGGCAATCTACAAACGGGAAGGAGATGCCGACCGTTGGTGGAAGACCGTGGCGGTGACATTACGGGCACGCGTTTGCCCCGTGACTTGGGAGAAGTTCTTGGAAAAGTTTAACGAACAATATTTCCCTCCTCGTTACAAGTAATAAAAGAGTCGAATTCTTACATATTCGACAAAACCATGATGAGTCATTCGAGGATTACTTCGCCGATTCACCAACCTATCTCGATACTCGTCATATCGAAGACCAACGACAACGAAAACCGGAAGGCGAGTCGATTGGTAGATGGTCGAGGTTTGAGATTCGGGAAAAGCGGTGTCACGACAATTTCCGGATCGACTCAAGCGGTTGAATCATGCCGTCTCGGTCGAGCGTAATGGAAGGAGCTCGGGAGGATCGACATCTCAACAACAACAACAACAATGCAAACCGTGGCGGGTCAAGTCGTGGAGGTTCCTCGCGAAGAGGACGCACCATGGAACAACTCCCGAGGCGGAGGCAAGAAGCCGTTCCAACAAGGGCAACAAGGTTATCCCGGTCCAGGGGACCCAAACTTGCCCAAAGTGCGAAAGGACCATCCGGATCCAGCTTGTGATGGGAAGCCGATCTGCTACAAGTGCCAAAAACACAGGCATATCAGCCCGGAACTGTCCGGAGATTGCGGCGGTGGCAAGACCGCGAACCAAGGCCGGGTTTTGCGGCGACGATGCGGAGGCGGAGAGTCTCCGAGAGATGGTGCAAGGTACTTGTTATTATCAACGGAAATCTACCGCAAGCATTGTTTGATACGGGTGCTAGTCATTCGTTTATTTCCTATGATTGTGCAAATCGTCTAGGAATGCATGCCTCTAGATTGTCTTATGATCGATAGTATCTACACCACTTGGCTTGAAATCCTTAGCTTCGATGCATGTATTAATTGTACCGTGAGCGTTGATGGACGAGTTTCGAAGTGGACCTTATCCGACCGCCACTTCATGGCATAGACGTCATACTCGGGTTGAATTGGCTAGCAACGAGCGGTGTGATGATCAACCGTAGCGGCAAGAAGATAACGTTCTTCGATTCACCTAGCGAGACAAAGTTGATGTGAGCCTGAATTTTCTCTCTCGCTACGGAGGCCGACGGATGCATGAAGGAGGATGCCAAGCATATTTGATTTTTTCTCGGTTAAAGCCGAAGCGAGCTTTCACTTGAGAACATTCCCGTTGTAAACGAGTTTCTGACGTGTTCCGGAGGATCTCACCGAGCTACCTCCTACGAGAGAAGTCGAGTTCACCATTGAATTGATGCCCGGTACGGATCAATTTCAAAGGCGCCGTATCGTATGGCTCCAAATGAGATGCGGGAGTTGAAGAAACAACTTGAAGAGCTATTACGAAGGGGTTCATCCAACCCGATGTATCACCGTGGGAGCCCCGGTCTGTTCGTAAAGAAGAAAGATGGAAGTTTCCGACTACGTATCGACTATCGTGAACTCAACAAAGTAACCGTCAAGAACAAATATCCACTTCCCCGGATTGATGATCTTTTGGATCAATTATCTGGTTCCACCGTATTCTCAAAGATCGATTTACGTTCGGGATATCATCGATTGCGAGTCAAAGACGATGATATTTCCAAGACGGCTTTCGAAACCGAGATATGAGCATTATGAATTCCTTGTGATGCCTTTCGGCTTGACAAATGCACTGCGGTATTCATGGATTACATGAACCGTATCTTCCGACAACACCTAGACCAGTTTGTGGTGGTGTTCATCGATGATATTCTCGTCTATTCCAAAAGTAGAAAAGAGCATGAAGAACATCTGCGCTTAGTATTAAACATACTGAGAGAGAAGCAGCTCTACGCAAAGTTGAGCAAATGCGAATTTTGGCTGCCGGAAGTGAGATTTCGGGCCATGTGATATCTAGCGACGGAGTTCTTTGTTGACCCGAGCAAGGTAGAAGCGATTACGGGACCGGAAGAGGCCGGAGACGATGTGACGAGATACGTAGTTTTCTAGGTCTCGGCGGGATATTACCGCAGATTTATACGGATTTCTCGCGTCTTGCCCTACCATTGACAAAGCTTACGAGGAAGAATCAACCCTTTGTATGGGGGGAGATGACGTGAGGAGAGCTTTCGAGAGATCGAGGGAGAGGTTGACTACGGCACCGCATTGATCATCCCGGATCCCGATGAGACATATGTTGTCTACGGTGATGCCGGTGGGCAAGGATTGGGTTGTGTCCTAATGCAATTGGGCGAGTGGTGGCTTATGCCTCTCGTCACCGAAGCCGCACGAGTCGAACTATCCTACACACGATTTGGAGCTTGCTTTGCCATCGTGTTCGCTTTGAAGATATGGAGGCATTATCTCGTACGGTACGACCGTAGAACTATACTGCGACCACAAGAGCTGAAGTATCTCTTTGATCAAAGGAACTGAATATGAGGCAACGTCGTTGGATGGAATTCTTTGAAAGACTACAACCTCGGAGATCAAGTATCACCCGGGGAAAGCAAACGTTGTTGCAGATGTTCTAAGCGGGAAGAAGGTGCAAGTATCATACATGATTATACAAGAGCGAAATTACTTGAAGATTTCGAGACCCGAATCTTTCAAACCAAATCGCATGAATTTCAACGCACCAAGTGACGCCTACCTTGCAAATCTTTTTGTAAGTCAAGGGAGTACGACTGAGAGATGAAGTTGATGAAGCTCGAGACAAGATGATTGGGCAATCTCCATGCGGGAAAGATCTCTCAAGGTGAAACCCAAGACCACGACCTTTCATCGAGTGGATTGGTCGACACAAGGGCGCATTTACATACCGCCAGTTGATGAACTGAAGCGGAAGATACTGGATGAGGCTCATAAGAGTAAGTACACTCTACATTCAGGAATGATCAAGATGTACCAGAACTTGAAGGCCGAAGTTTGGTGGCCTGGAATGAAAAGAGACGTAACTCAGTACGTAGCTGGGTGTCTAACTTGCCAGAAAGTAAAGATTGAACACCGGCGACCCCCTGGTCTTCTCGCAAGGACTGGAACCTATGGAGTGGAAATGGGAGAATGTGACCATGGATCTTGTGGTAGGTCTACCTAAGATCGGGCATCACGATACCATTTGGGTGATCGTCGACCGATTAACCAAGTCGGCACATTTCATACCCATTAGCATCCACTACTCTCCAGAACGATTGGCTGCAATCTACATCAAAGAGATCGTGAGACTGCACGGAGTCCCTAAGAGTATTATCTCGATCGGGATACTCGATTCCAATCCCGCTTTTGGCAAGCACTACATGAAGGAATGGGTACCAAGCTGAAGTTCGGTTCGGCTTATCACCCTCAAACCGACGGTCAATCGAGAGACGATACGGGACGCTGGAGGATATCTTTGCGAGCATGTGCCTGGATTTCAAAGGAAATTGGGACGAACACCTCTCACTAGCGAGAATTCGCGTATAACAATAGTTATCATTCAAGCATACAAATGGCCCCGTTCGAGGCTTTGTATGGGCGAAAGTGCCAATCGCCTTTATCTTTGGACGCGATGCGTAAAGCGATTGCTTGGACCGGATATGCTAAAAGAGACCTCCGAGCAAATCGCTCGATAAAGAAGAGACTCATTCTTTGCACACGAGACGGAAGAGCTATGCGAGATAAGAGGAGAAGACCGTTGAAGTTTGAAGTCGGAGACCATATGTTTCTGAAATTATCTCCAAGAACCGGTGTCGGCGAACACCGAAGAGAAGAAGCTTAGTCCGCGTTACGTTGGACCATTTGAAGTGTTAGACGAGCGAGGACCGATTGCGTATCAACTAGCGTTACCCCGAACCCGAGTAATCTCCACGATGTTTTTCACGTGTCACAGTGAAGAAATACCTACCAGGCCGAGATCATGTCATAGAGTACGATGATGTTGAAGTACGGCATGATAACACCTTTGTAGTCGAGCCGGAGCAAATTCTCGAACACCGGGAGAAACGGCTTAGGACTAAAACTATACCGATAGTGAAGGTGGTCTCGGAAGGGTTTGTCATCAAACGAGGCAACTTGGGAAACCGAGAGTGACATGAAGGAGAAGTACCCGAGTTTATGGCCCATAGTCTAGTTAGTGTAGATTAAATTTCGAGGGCGAAATTTTGTTTAAGGGAGAGAAATGTAATACGGATTTTAGCAAATCGGAATTCCGAGATAAAGGAAAATTTATGAATATTTTAATAAAGTAAATTCATGACATAAAACTGTTATATAAAATTGTTATAATTATAGAGTAAATTGTCAAAAAAGTTCCGGAAAATCGATGAAACGAATGATTAAAAATGATATAATGGTGATACAAATAGTCTAAAAATATTATGATAAATACTGAAAGATCATGAAAAATTATGAGAAAAATATGGAAGTGTTATCCCTAATTATGAGAATTTAATAAATTATTTCAAAGGAAATAACATGAAGAAAAGTTTAAAAAAGCATTTCGAACCATAAAGTAACTTGATGGGGAAAACATTTTTAATATTTTACATAGGATATAAAATGACAATATCGGTATAAAAGTTTGTAAGATAACAATATACTGTAAATTAGTAAAGATAAATATATGAAGAAACCTGATCCTAAAAAGATCACTAAACGAAGAAATTAGGTCCGATTAAGCCCTAACGAAGGGGGTAAAACGGGAATTTTTGGTAAAAAATATTATATTTTTAAAAAATGGAAAAAATTATAGAAAAATAAATAAATCTGAATTTTAAAATTAAGGGGACGAAATTATTGGTATTTTTAATTAAAAAGAATTGTTTAAATAATTAAAATGATAATTAGAATAAAATAATAATATAATGCGGTGAGTCGCCTTATAGGCGTAGCCCAGGGAAAAGTTGGAAATAAATTCTACAGGTAAACCAGAGGTAAAAGTCTTTTCAGACTGATCAAATTAAGAACAAGTGAATTTTTACACGAAGAAAGAATTTATCGTGACGTTGTTTCCGCAACCGAAAACCCTAATTTCAAATAAGACGAAAAGGCGATCGGATAGAGTAGAGTCGGATAGGCAAAGTGAGAACCTATAGAAACAATTGCGTATTTTCAAACACGATTAAGTTAGACAACAACTGGACGTTTTACGATTCGGCGAATTATTGTCTAGAAGTTGGTTCTATCGGAAGTGATTTACGTAATCGGACGCGTTTGTCCGAATATCTTTCGACGCACCGAGAATACCTGGATATGATCAAAAAGAGGATCAAAATAGATAATATGAGAGAGGATGAAAAGATCTTCAAAGTTACATACCCGGATTTTTGAGTTTCGCGAAATCGCGCGAAACGGACACCGATCGGTAGCTTTATCGGACCGGGAGGCCATAAAGCAAGATGACAACTCATTCTTTGACTTTTTGGGCCAAAGAGGTCGGCCAAGACCTTGAATGGTCAAGATTGCATCTTACAAAACCCTAGATCCAACGGCCGAATCATTTCTCGAAGACTTTTTGGAAATTCCCACCTTGTCCCTATTTTTCTCTATAAATAGCAAGCTCTCTTGCTCTCATTCTTCACACCAAAATTCAGATCCTAGAGAGAGTTCTAGAGAGAGAAGCTCTGGAAAAAATTGTGCCTTAGCTCCGAGTAAGTTCTTACGTCCTTAGTTTTTAGTTTCCGTAGTTCTTTCGGTAGTTATAGTAGAACCGTTGTTTTGATCTAGGAAGTTTCGAATATATTCCTATGCTTGTTTTTATGCCTCATTGCATTGAAAGATGCCTGACGAGGTAAAAACATAGTGGGGATAATTTTGAAATGGAATACGGTCAAAGTAACGAAGTTACGCGAAATTCCGCCAACTAGGGGTAGTAAGGGCAAAATGGTCTTTTTCACCTAAAATGCCCGTTATGCTGCCAAATATTCATAAGTGTGTTATTATTATGATTAGAATACTTCGACGTCGAACCGTCGAAATTTCATCGTTCCGGCTTTGTTTGCCGCTGTTGAGCCGCATGTTTATTTGTTTTTTTACGTACGGCGTCAAAAAGTACCGTTTTTAGCCGGAAGAGCCGGATATCTGCAACTAAGGTACGGACGCGTCTTTGTAACCCTAACTCTATGCTGCTCATATACTTTTGCGTTAAAGATACGTTCATAGACTGAGGTTCTGTTGAGAATTGTCGGAGATACTTACGACTTTACCCACGATTATAGTATTGGTAATGCCGTTTGAGTTATTCCTAGCGCGAGGACACGTTGTGGCGTGGCCTTTGGATATGTGCAGAACTAGTTGAGAGAGACTTTACATACTTGCTTTGTGCTTATGTTCATCCATGTTATTGATCATACATCCGCCGTTTGCTTTTGTGATGATATCTTTGTATCGAAATGAATATCTGTTTATGTACGTATCTTTGTTTTATTTGAGCATAAGGTTAACCGTTACGAGATCCATATGTGGAATGGATCTCAGCTGTAGCATCGGTCAAGAGGACCGATGCATGGAGATCGAGGCAAGCGGTTGGAGTAGGCCACGACGTGTCTACGTTATTTTCCGTTTTCTTTAAGTTCCTTTAACTTTTGAGAATTACGGATGACCGTAATCCAATACATTTACACTATGGTCCATATTTTGAATTACTTACTCGCTCCAATGCTCTACTCTGACTACTCTGCGTGAAATATTTGGAAACGTTTTAAAAAAAAAAAATATTCCGCCGTTTTCAAATGGGATGTTACAGTTAATCTACATTATATTTAAATTTCATTATTTGTTAATAATTACTACCTCCGGTCCTAATTATAAAGCACTTTTGTAGTGTAAATTGTACTACAAAAGTGCTCCTATAATTAGGACCGGAGGGAGTATTATTTTAAAAAAGTTTGTAGAGTCAACAAAAAGATTTTTTCTAGGAGTATGTCTCTCAAGAAACACGTGTTTTGATAGGAATGATGAAAAGGAAGGACCAATTGGATTTCAGTTTGTCTCATAGATTTAATCATATCAAAATTTCTCAACAAATACAACCAGTTGGTTTAATCTATGGTTATTAGCCCACCCGAATTAAAAGGGTTATACCTTTTATTGAGTTTTATCTATCATTTACTAATATATGTGTCATTTCTTAAAAAATGTGCAAGTCTTATGTATTTCTATAGAATATTAATTTATCTTATGTACCTAATAACTTGTGACACGTAACAAATTGTTACTGACATTATTTTCTTTCTCACCCTTAATATTTGAAGGAGGCATCCCAAATGAAATTGGTGATCTTTCACAACTGAAGATATTGTATCTTGGAAACAATCAACTCACTGGTTCTATACCATCTTCATTATTTAACAATTCTGCGCTACAAGAGATTGCTCTTGGAATGAATCAATTATATGGTAGTCTCCCAAAAAATGTGTGTTCTGGGCTTCCAAAACTTGAAGCATTTTATGTGTATGGAAATGATTTGTCTGGCGAAATACCCTCCATTTGGCATCAATGCAAAGAATTAGAAAATTTATCATTAGGTGATAACAGATTCGACGAAGGAAAAATAGCAAGTGACATTGGAAATTTGACCAAACTCCAGTCACTATATCTTTTGAACAACAACTTGCAAGGTAAGAATTTTAATTATATATATCATTGTCTTAACTTCTATTCGATTATTTCATAAAACATTCATGAATAATATGTCCTCTCTCCACTTAAATAAGTGAGACACAACTTTAAATTAGAAAACTTCGAGAGAATATTCTTTCTCACAAAGAAGAATTAGGAAACTTTTCTTTTCTTTTTCATTCTCTCACTCTTTTCCTTCTTTCATTTTTTCCCCCTTGTTGGGAAAATCCTTTTAAAAGACAGCTGAATTATTCAAAGTATAAATTAAGTCTTTAAATTTAACAAATTCTAAATGAGGTCATATAACCTAAAATAAGATTTTTAGAATTTGATAATTTTACTTTACTACCTTCCTTTGATTCCAACAAAAATAATCCTATGTGTAACTGGTGTCAAACCTCTCCACTAGTGACTCCACTATCCATGTCACTCCACTAAACAAAACCACAGTTTTTTTGGGAAGTAAAACCTCACCGCCATGATCAATCCAGATACACCAAACTTCATCTGTATCTTTGAAAGATTTTGGTGAAGCAAGATTGTTGTCCATAGTTATACCAAGTCCATCAATCTTCCTCAATATAGGCACCTATTGATCCACCTCTGTATTTTTATTTTTTGCGTGAGTCAGATGTTAAAATAGTTGTTCGATTTAAAATCATCTCCTCTTCATCTATTTTACCAAATAAGCTTTGAGCTTTAAGCTTTCCCTCTTATTTCACATGTTCCAGCGTTTGTTTGTTTTTTACATAACACCATACCTCTGTTTTTTTGCAAAACGGGTAACTGCGCATTTAAGAGGGCTATGAATGAGTGGGAGAAACAGTGCCAAAAGCCTTCAACATTTTTTTTTTCCTGTAAAATGGCGTCACTACATCAAGTGGAGGAGAAAACTTTGTGGTTTTGATTTTGTGGAGGGAAATGGATAGAGGGTCGGTGGAGAGCTTCCCATGCGGATTACACATAGCATTATTTTTCATTAGAATTAAATGAAGGGTAATAAAGTCAAATTATCGAATTCTAAAATCATATTTTAATTCAACAACCTAATTTATAATTTGAATAATTCGACTATATTTTAAAGAGATTTTCCCTTTTTTCTTTCCTTTCTTTTCTTTTCATAAAATAGGAAATATATAAAATTTGAGCAATTCAAACATGGGCTTTTCTCTATATAGAAAAGGGAGCCTAAAACCCAACATTTAGATAGATCAAGTAACATATATAATAATTAAATAATTTATTTAGTTTATTTAATCTCCACAAATCAATCAAATTTTCTTATAATTTTACCTATCAATTTTATATTATAATTTTACACTAAACGTATTATGAAATATTACGAGCCATTTTATTTTTCTTTTAAAGTCCATTCAGCTTTTTTACATGCAGTTGATGTTATAATCAATTGTATTTTGATGCCGAACTCTTTACAAGCATGAGACTATTATTTTTTATCATCATTCTTTTCTTTTCTTTTAATATTTTAATATAGTAAAAATAATTTCAAATGAGATTTTTTTCTTCTTTTCATTAATATTGTACATATTAGCAATGGGGTTAAATGTAGCTAGGAATTTACCATAACAAAAATTCATGAATCGATGCTATTCTATGATTTTCTATAATATTTTTATATAATTATCTCCACCACTTTAAAACTAAAATGAAATTTTGTTTTGTCATTTCTTTTAGTTTTTTCATTTCATTCATTCATATATTGTTCATTCATAAATGGTAATTCCATAATCTCTCTTTAGCATATCTTTTAAGAGTTTTAATTTCCAATTGGTAATTGATATTATTGAAAGAGTCCCTTTTAAAATTGATTTCCAACAAAAGTTAGATTACAGTCCATTATTTTAAGCCTCTAATTAACAAAATTCCATGTATTACTTATAGGTGGAATTCCTTCTTTTCTTTGGAACATGCCTTCTTTAAGAAAGGTTAATGTTGGCATCAATCACTTAAAGGGTAATTTGCCAGAAGAAATGTATCGTCAACTCTCTTTACTTGAAGCCTTCTCTATTGCTTATAATCAAATAGAGGGAAGCATTCCAAAATCAATAAGCAACTGCACATCTTTGAAAAAACTATATTTGGATGGTAACTCATTTACAGGTATCTACTTTACTTGTGTGTTTTCTTTTCTTTTTAAATATTTTTCTCTAAAATTGAATTATGGTTTTTATCATTTCATATATAATTGAAATTCATATAAACTATCTGATGTCATCAAAACCTTAAACCATAAAGAATGGCCACCATATGTTATGCCAATACTTTTTTTCCCCAAAGATATTATCTATCTCTTAATAACTTTAATTTTATGTTTTTTCTATACCCTGAATATTGAAATAATTATAATAATATTAAAATACATACATGTTTAGAGTTGTTTCTTCTTATTTATTATATGTATAATTTGTAACAATTCTAATTTATATTTTTAATTGAAATTTAAATTATACTTACTATTTTCATTAAAAAAAATTAAACTAAGGAATTAACAAATGTACAATAAACCAAAAAAAAATTATTTAGATATGTGTAAAAAATCAAGGGAAAATAAAATACTAAAAATTAAAGCCAGGCCTATTCTTTTAAAAATTTTATGATGAGAACTTTTCTGTATGTTTTTAAAAGGCCATAATACCCCTCTATAATTAAAAAGGAAAATTAAAGTAGATACAGGCCTTATTTTAGTTTTAATTATTTCAATTAAATTTATATTTTTCTTTGTTTGAAATTTATTTATTTGTTTATTATTTGATTGTGATTGATTCTAAAAAGTAATTAGAAGACATGTAAGATGTAAAAAAAAAAAATCTAAATTATTATTCTAAATAAACAAAAACCAACAACTAATATGTTTATGCAAAGGGTGCTTTTAGGAGATTCACTAACGCTATGCATTGAGAATGCCACACCACATTCTAGAGTTACTTATCAGAATTATTTGGCCATTTAAGAACCACTTGTAGCTCAATCAGTATCCTTATAAAGACAAATTATTTAAAACTTTTCTAAAAGCTTCGGTACGTGATATATCAATTTCAAAAATTCATAAATAAATCGTTTCATATCCAAAAATAGTGGTTCAAAACTCTATCTTTAGCTCTTGAAATGCTTTTTATGATAAAATTAAGATGTGGGCTCAACAGTGTCACATTAGGTCTAGAACTTTCCTAAAAGTCATATTATACAAAGGATTTTTCTGCCAAATTTTCAGAATTATGACCCAAATTAGAAAAGTCACACTACTAGAAAAATGTAAAATAGTGACGGATTTTGCTACGGAAACAATTCCGTAGCAATGGGGACGGATTTTGCTACGGATTTTAAGATCCGTAGCAAAAAGGAAAAACAAAGAACGGATTAAATAATCCGTCGCTATTCGGACGGAATTAGCGACGGATCACCGATCCGTCGCAATTGGGCCTCAAAATGGAGGCCATTTTGCGACGGATCAGTGATCCGTCGCAATTATTTGCGACGGATCAATAATCCGTCGCTATTCGGGACGGCATTAGCGACGGATCAGCGATCCGTCGCAATTGGGCCTCAAAATGGAGGCCATTTTGCGACGGATCGGTGTTCCGTCGCAATTATTTGCGACGGATCACTGATCCGTCGCAAAATGGCGGCCAAAAGGCCGCCATTTTGGACCCAATTTGCGACGGATCACTGATCCGTCGCAAAATGGCGGCCAAAAGGCCGCCATTTTGGACCCAATTTGCGACGGATCACCGATCCGTCGCAAATAATTGCGACGGATCGGTGATCC
Source organism: Acacia melanoxylon (assembly GCA_019022615.1). Lineage (NCBI taxonomy): Eukaryota > Viridiplantae > Streptophyta > Magnoliopsida > Fabales > Fabaceae > Acacia > Acacia melanoxylon. The sequence goes on along the minus strand of JAFJYJ010000003.1, from coordinate 9,785,056 downwards.
GTCGCAAAATGGCGACAAAAAGGCCGCCATTTTGTGGCCATTTTGCGACGGATCGGTGGATCCGTCGCAAAATGTGCCTTTTTGCGACGGATATAGGATCCGTCGCAACCGTCGGTTGCGCGACGGATCCCGGTTCGTCACAAAAAAGGAGGTCTCATTTTATGAGACCTCCCTTCGTCTTCCTCCCCCACCGTCCCCTCTCCCCCGCTCCGACCCCCCCCCCGCCCGACCCTCCCCACCGTCCCTCCCCCCCACGTCCGACCCTCCCCCCACCGTCCCTCTCCCCGCTCCGACCCCCTCCCCACCGTCCCCTCGCTCCGACCCCCGGTCGACCCCCCCTCTCCGGCCCCTCCCGCCACTCACCTCCTCCACCCGCCCCTCCCCTCTGCGTCCCCTAGCTCCTCCACGACTCTCGCTCGTTGTCCTCTTCTCCGATCCGGTCCTTTGTCGGGTTGGTCGATGTATTTTTTTTTTACTATATGGATATATCTATGTTATATTTTCTTTATGTCATAATTTAAATATGCATGTTAGTAGAAAATAATTCTTCTTTTGTATTTTAGTTTTTCCTTAGCTATTAATTACATAATGATCTTGATAGTTTATGAATTTGAATTATGCTTATTGTTAGTAGGAGATTCCATGATTTTTTTTTAATTGGGTTTTGTGATTTTTATTAATATTTTTTTTTTATCTTGTATTATTTTTTGGGACGAAATGTGTATGTTAGTAGAAGATAAATCTTCATTTTTGTTTTGTATATTAGTGGAATTTACTATTTGATTTGGGCTATTATAAAAATGAGTGTTAGTAATTTGTTTAAAAAATATTCCATTAAAATTTTTTATTTGAATCTATCTTTAACAAGTTATACAATAAATTTAATTAAGTGTTAAATAATCTCTTTGATCTAGCCCATATATGTTAGAAACTCCAAAATACTTAGTATTCTATTCTTTGTTTTCCCCTCCATGCATGTCCCCATGTTTCGGTGTGCTATCCTCATTCTCCGGTTGCTTCTTTGGAATATGTTCTTTGTTCAATGCATGTGTTTGTTTTTCGATTTCTTGATTAAGTGGCAATTGGTAGGCATAAGAGGTGACTTATATATATTTGTGGTATGTTGAGAAGTTAATTAGGGTAGTAACTGAACTAGCTAGGAAGTATGGAAGGCAACCATGATAGAAGTTGGATGTACAATCGTCTAACGATAAAGACAAGTAACAACAAGATTCTTCGTGGGTTTGGAAGAGTTCGTCCAATTTGCTTTGGCGAATTCAAATAATTCAAGAATGGAGATCAGGTGTCCGTGTGTCAAATGTAAGTGTTTAAGATTTACGATGCGGAGACGGTCGAAATTCATTTGTGTCAAAAGGGATTCATTAGAGATTATGAATGTTGGGAATTTCATGGCGAAGTCCGACGCCACCGAGTGGTTATTACGGGGACGGTAGTCATCGAGAAAACCTTAATCAATATGAGCGGTTGGTTATGGATGCCGCGGGACCGTCGATCGGCCAATATTTTGATCCCGTTACTCACGCCGAACCGTCATACATGGGAGAGAGAGGCCGTACCCATCCTCAACCATCAAACATGGGTGATGACCCTCATCCGAAGCCGCTAGGTTCTATAAAATACTTCAAGAAGCACAACGTCCGTTATGGGAAGGTTGCGAACACTTTGAAAATAGTGAATATTCATCGCTATCGGCTACCCTAGCAACACTAAGCTTGAAGACCGATCACCATATGAGTGAGAGGAATTACAACGAAATGATGCGAGATCATGAGTAAGGTTGTTCCCAAAGACAATAATTTGCCGAAGGACTTTTACCAAGCCAAAAAAAGGTGAAAGAGCTTGGGCTTGGATGTGAAAAAATCCATTCTTTGCCCCCGGAGGATGTATGTTGTATTACAAGGATGATCTTTGGTGACAAATTGCAAATTCGTGGACATGACGGATATAGAGTTGTGGGGAAAGGAAGGAAAAAGACCCGTCATGCAATAAGCAAGATGTGGTACTTTCCTCCGGTGCCCGGACTTACGAGATTGTATGCATCCGAACAAACAACCTCACGTGAGATGGCACCGGAGCATCGTAGGGATGAGAACTTTGTGACGCATCCATCCGATGCCGAAGCTTGGCGTAAATTTGACGAGGCGAATCCTTTCTTTGCTATGGATCCCCGTAATGTTCGTCTTGGTCTATGTTCGGATGGGTTCGCTCCTTTCAACAATACGGGCAGGAATTATTCTTGTTGGCCTGTCATTGTGACTCCGTACAACCTCCCACCTTCTATGTGCATGAGAAGAGAGTTTTTCTTCCTTAACGCGTTAATCCTGGGCCGTCGAACCCAAAAAGAAGATAGATGTGTACCTCGGGCCTTTGATAGATGAGTTGAAAATGTTGTGGAGTGAAGGTGTTCTTACGTATGATATATCATTAAGTCGAATTTCACCACGCGGCCGCCTTAATGTGGACGATAAATGATTTCCCGCATATGGGATGTTGAGTGGGCCGGCAAACGTCGGAAAGCTCGCATGCCCGATATGTCTTGACCGAACATAGGTTTTAGCTTGGAACACGATCGCAAGGTCGGTTGGTTTGACAGTGACCGACGATTCCTACCCCGATCATCCGTTTAGGAGAAATAGAAAAGACTTCACGCGGAAGGTTGTCGAACGAGCGAGATCCACCTCGTCGTTTAAGTGGACAAGAAATATGGGACGGTCGCACATTCCGAGTGTCGAAGAGGGGCCGCTAAGCGAACCCGAGGGGTACGGCATTGATCATCATTGGAACAAACGCAGATATCTTCCGGGAACTACCATATTGGAAAGATCAATTGTTAAGACACAACCTCAATGTCATGCATATTGAGAGGAATGTGTTTTGCAATATTCGTACACCGTGATGGACACCAAGGGCAAGACGAAAGACACGATCAACGCAAGATTGGACGTTGAAGCGATTTGTAGAAGGCCCGCTTTGCATTTGGTGGACGGTGGCACCGGACGAATTTCCAAACCCAGAGTGCCGTACACATTCAATAAAGAGCGGAATTTAGAGATGTTGCAATGGGTTAGAGATCCGAAACTCCCCGACGGTTATGCGTCAACCGGAAAAGATGTGTCGACATGCACGAGGTGAAGTTGAGCAAGATGAAGAGTCATGATTGTCATGTGTTTTTCCGAGAGATTGTTGCCGTGGGCCTTCAAAGCACTACCGAAGCATGTATGGTCTACTCTAACGGAGTTGTCCATGTTCTTTAGAGAAATTTGTGCTTCGAGCTTAATGTTGAAAAGTTACGACACCCGGAGGCGAGCATGCCCATAACGCTATGCAAGTTAGAAATGGTGTTTCCTCCTAGCTTATTTGACTCAATGGAACATTTGCCCATTCACTTGGCCTACGAAGCAAAGGTAGGAGGCCCGCAACGGATAGATGGATGTATCCGTTTGAGAGGTAATATATATATTGATTTGCGCTTTGTTATTAATTGACCGACATGGTACTTTAGCTCGAGATATTCCATTGTAGGTTTTTACGCACACTTAAGCACAAGATCAAAAATACAAGGTACGTTGAAGGTTCTATCGCCGAAGCTTATCTAGTCGAAGAGGCCGCAAAATTTACGTCATACTATTATCCCCCGAAATGATGTCAAGGCTGGAGAGGGTACCCCGTAACGATGATGCCGGTGATACGAGGGATCAAAAATCAATATTTAATATTCCGGGGCGAGTCGTGGGAAAACGTTGGAAGTCAACTCTTGACGGAAGAGATAAGCGAGTTGCGAGAGCGGTACATTCTAAACAACCGTGAAGAGGCGCAAAGTACCTAGAGTAAGTTTTTTTTTGTTTACCCTTACGGTAAGTATTAAAGTATTAACTTAAGTTTTTTGTGTTACGCTTACTTCTCTAATTGGGTCCGATCGGAAATCCTTCAATGTCGGTGTCCCAAGTTGATCAATTCACTACTTCGAGTTTCCAAAATGGTTTCGATCATATTTCTTGGAAAATCCATCGAGATCCCAATGAAGTTGCGTGGAGTTTATCTTATGGAGCCGCAATGACAGCTACCCGATGCAACAAATATATAATCAATGGGTATCGATTTGCAACGATGACGCGAACGCAGTACACTATGTTGCAATTACGGTGTATGTTGTCGAGGTGACCAAGTTGACGGGGTGGAGATCGACTACTACGGGAAGTTACTTGAGATAATTCAAATGAGTTACCGGTGGGACAAGGTGGTGACCCTTTTTAAGTGTGAGTGGTTTGATAACGGTCCGCGTGGGACAAAAGTGGACAAACATGGAAATATTGAGATCCACCGGACAAGGAGATATTCGGTTGGTTATGACCCATTCATCCTTGCTCAACAGCGGAACAAGTTTACTATACACCATACCCTACATCTCGCCAAGGGTGGACGGGAGTTATTAAAACCAAAGCACGAAATATTATACTAAAGTCGAAAGAGCGGGAATCAAATGACGGTATGGCCGAACCTTTCCAAGCCGATGTGGAACATGTGCGCCCATAAACATCTTCGATGACGAAGTACCAAGCAATCTCTTTGATTCTCGTGCGGAGTTAGAGTTGATTCCTATACAAATTGACGATGAGAAATCGACGATGAGGATGAGGCGAAATGAGCTTCTCGATAGTGAATCGAGTTCGACGACTATGAGAGTTCGGATGAAGACATGCAAGTAGATGTCGATGAACGGAATCGTCCGGTTGATTTGTGTTAGTTCTTTGTTTATGACGATATGTTATACTACATACTTTGTTTCTTTGCTACTTCATATTAACTAATTTTTATATATATATATATATATTTTTTGCCATGATGTCTATAAGTGTTCGGAGATAGAGCATCCGGGAGGACGTTCGGGTAGTGGACGTGGCGGTGGTCGAGCCCGCCCCGTACTATAAGAGGGTAGGCGACGCCAACCGCTCCATATGGAGGCGAGGGCTCGGCTCTTCTCCCGGAGGTGCCACTATTTGATTTTTCGTCGTCACCATCGGGATATTTGTCATCTTCACCGTCACTTTATACATCGTCGTCACGGCGGCTACCCCCCGATGCACAAAGGGGACAACGGTTTACTTTACCGTTTCGATTGATTTACATATGTTTAGTTTCTTGAAACCATCTATGTACAAAAATCTTCAATATTTCACATTTCTTCCTTAGCACACTTCGCCTCGAGCCACGTCGGGGAAGCGGGTAGTTCCTCCGATACACCTATCCGGGGCTCAAGAGATCCCGAGACGGGGTTTCTTTGGATCCGCACTAAAGGCAACGAGTAAGTCATGTGAAGTTACATGTAATGTTACAATTCTCTTTTGAGATTGGTTTGTATGCTAATATTTGCACGATAATCTCGTTTTCGATTTGTGCACGATAATCCGGTGGCGACTTTCATGTCGACCCAAATATTCCGTAACTACACTCAAGCTTGGACCGCGTGGACGAGAGATTCCTACGAGCAACGAGATATGTGGTTCACGAGTTCTTGGTAAGTTATTTGTTTTATGCGTGTTAATTAAGTACTTTTAAAATTTGGAGCACTAATTGTTCGTTATTGATTTTCGGAAAAGCATATGACATTGCTGAGCATCATGAAAATTTGAAAAAAGCTTTTAACCACAAGAGGCGACTTTGGTGCGTCGAAAGCTCTATTCATTGAGAAGGTCGAGAGGCAAGACATTGGCTTCCACAGGGACACTAAAGATGAATTATTTGGCACTTGGGAAAACAATGAAAAGTTTAAGGCCATAAGTGCGAAAAATAAGGAAAATAGGGCCAAAATGGCGGGGCCGTCATATGCGGGGGGCTCCATATCTATTACTGAGCATCGACGCAAAGTTGTAAGTACACGTTATTTTCTATTTACGTATTGAATATTTTGTACTTTGAAGTAATTAATTAATGTCATCATTTGCGTTTACGGGAAGAGTGGGGAAGCTCCACTGGATCGGTTGAGTGGGTTACCTTTCGGCGGACCCATTCCCGACGAAGGGAGTGAGAGAGCAATGGATTAACCCAAAGGCGAAACAAATAGCGGTGAGACATTTATTGCCTTTATTACTTGTTTTATGCACGTTATTTTCTTATTTGTTATGTATTTGTTTGCTTGTAGGAAAACTTTGAGAGGTCATCGCGGGGAGAGAGCCTCGCAGCGTGAGATCGACCCCTCATCCTCTATATCCGATAACGAGAGTCTCTTCTTTGAGGCTACGGCGGATTTGACAAGAAAGGGAGGTCTTTGGATACGGTGAGTCTCGGCCACCGACCGAAGCAATCAAAGCGCCTCTCATCCGGCACTCGGGGTTCCTTTAGGTAAACATAATACATTTGATATTGATAATTTTCATTCTCTTGTCCATTCAAATGAAGTACAAATAATAAATGTACTAATCAATTTTGTAGATGAGTTTGAAGAGGATGAAGTCGTTGGTGGAGGAGCAAGCAACACGGATGACCCGAGAACGAGAGATGATGAGCCGGCGGGCGACTCGGAAACGAGAGATGATGAGGCGTGGATGCTTATGGAACAACAACGAGATGAAGCGGCGTTGCGGCGAACGGGAGATGATGAGACGGGAGATGAATCGGCGGCGGAGATGATGAAGGCGGAGATGATGAAGGAGATGCGGCTTCAAATGATGTCCTTCGAAAGACGAGGTTTCGGTCCGGCCGACTCACAGTGATGATGACCGGGTGATGATGAAGATCACAATCTTTGTTGTTTAGCCTACTTTTTTGTATTTGTTTGTTGCTACGGATTATATATATATATATATATATATATATATATATATATATATATATATATATATATATATTGTGTTTTCACTATGTAAACTCTTTTTTATCGTTAATATATTCATGGTACATTATTTTACTATTTGTATTCAATTTTTCTATTAAAATTTTTTAAATATATAAATAAAAAAATAAAAATTTGCTACCGTAAAATAATTCAAAAATTTGCTACGGAAAATAAATCCGTAGCAAATTCTTGAATTTTTGAAATTTGCTACGGATTTTAAATCCGTAGCAAAATTTCAAATTTGCTACGGATTGTTTCCGTAGCAAATTGCTACGGAAAACATCCGTAGCAAATTGCTACAGATTGTGAAATCCGTAACATTTGCTACGGATTGTGAAATCCGTAGCAATTTGCTACGGATTTCACAATCCGTAGCAAATCCGTCGCAATTACGACGGATTTTCTCAAATCCACGCAATTGCGACGCCATATTTTGCTACGGACAAAATCCGTAGCAAAAACGTTTTGCTACGGATTTTTGGGTTTTTGCTACGGATTTTTTCCGTAGCAAAATCTGAAATTTCTAGTAGTGTCATATCTTTTTATCTATATGTCTAAAAATTACAAATTAATAATTATTATAAATTTTAGGATGTGACTATTCTCATGCCAAATTTCATGATTTTGATAAGACGTTTAGCCTGTATAAAGTCAATCACAAGATTGACTTTTGAACAAAAATATAAACTAGTTATAATTTTGCCGGATTGAAATCCTGGCACTAACTCTCTTTGGAGTTATGTACAAAGCAAAAAAAAAAAAAAAAAAAAAAAAAAAAACAACTCCTACTTTAAGCTTGCAAAAGTAATTATAATAAGCCACACTAATGCAAAATTAATGCAACAAAACATGTCATGCTTTCTTCCGTCCACCTTACCTTAGCTTCCACCAGCTTCTCCTGTCCCAAGTATGTACTTGTTTCTATGGTTAAAACATAGAGAGGAGTGAGATTAGGGAATCTTATTAGCAATAATCATATTTTAGTATAAAATGCATGGTAAATAACTGAGCATGTGAAATAAATCACAAAGAACAATACCTTACAATAACTGAATAACTATCACTGTAAAACTGAATAAATAAAACTTTTATCACACATGGCCATGACAATAACAGAAGTAAAGAGTTTACATGTTCTTATGATTAAAGATACTTTTATCATGCACTTCTTTCCCGATATTGAAAAAGATGTATTTAACAAAACTGGCCCACTGCTCCTTATGGAGTTATGTACAACCCCAAAAAAAAAAAAAAATTAAGCTTACATGCCTACAACCAAAACATAATATATGATCATATCAAAAAAAAAAACATAATATATGAAATTAATGATTAAAGATACTTGTATCATGCTCTCTCACGTTTGCACTTCTTTCCTGATGGCCTCTTGGTGGATTAGGGCACAACAAATCAAATCCTAACATTTGAATGTACATGCAAGATAGTTAACATGTATATCATTCATGACATAGTTCAACTATTTATCGTCTAAATGGTGCTATTCAAATAGGGGATATAAATAAAGTTCACAAACTTATGCTATAATATTCCAATTGCCTATTTAATCACCCACAAGGTTAAGCCTCTATCATTCAACATGTAATTATTACTTTTAAGAATTGTTTTAGCTTTTAAACATCTCGGGTAGCATCTGAAATTTTTCTTTCAATAATGTCCAACGTGATATGAACATTAGCACCATCATTTTGCACCTTTCTCATATGCTAAACTACTTAATGTTGTATTCTGGAAATTTTTCAGATTTAAAACATAGACTAAATCTACATCTAAATGCCTCTAACAAAGGCTTAACCACCTATAATAGTTGTTTAGTATCTAGAGGCATTAAGCAATAGACTTTCCATCAGTTTTTTTGCCTCCAACATTCACACACACAGATATATATTATCATGCACGCAAGGTAAAAATAAATTTATCATTTAAAAATAACAAATTAAAAATATTAAATTGTTATCGAGTGATGAGAATGATGAGCACCAAATGTGAACCCTATATCTTCTTTTTTATCTCACATTTTCTCTTTCTTTTGTTTATATCATTTATTCATTTTTTTCCTTTTTACTCTTATAATCATAAATATCATTTGTTTTGGCCAAAAATAAAAATAAAAATCATAAATATTTCTACATAATCTCATTAATATTATCTATTTTTAATAAAGTTAATCACTAAAGCAGGGCCTGCAAACAGAGGAGCTGAGTTTAAACATTGACAAAAATAATAAGGGAAGTAGAGCACAAAGTACAAACTAAAACCACAATTTTTTTTCCTAAATGATCTCACACCCCAAATATCAGCTTTTAGCCTTTAGGAGGTTCAAACAACAGCATGTTATGCTTCTGGAAAATATTCCCATTCCATATAAATCATCATCCTCATAACCCAAACAATATGCAATCACTTGATAAATATCTACACAACATTATAGCACTAATTTCATAGTGTTACTGAAAGTTTATACTATCCTAAACCTCTTATAGAACAAATCAGATGCCACACACACCAGAGATACCAAACATAATCTTTGAAAATCCTGAATAGCACCAATCGCACATACAACATCTATATACTGAAAAACAGCAAGCCTTGATTCAGTCAATACAAAACAGAAAAACCAAACCAACCAAAATGCCAAATACAACAGCTTACAAGCACATTTCCTAACAAACTTTCATTCAAAAATCCCCAATCTACAACTATCTTTACTTAACCATTACTCCCCTTCCCTTAGCTTCAGTATCAATCGGTCTCAATCATCCCCAAACTGCAACAATCGAAAAAACAGTAATGGGAAGGGAATGAAGAGGCTTACCTAAACCCAAATCCAAGCTTGCACATGGATTTCTTCAACTCCTTCTTCCTCTTCTCCTTTTCCTTCTCCTTCTCCGTCTCACCTCTCGATCTCAGCTCTCTCTCACTCTCTCACTCTCATGCTCTATTTCTGTTCAAGGCCTAAGGGAACAAATGAGAAATAGAGGAGTATGAGAGCTGGCCGAAAATGACCTCTTCCTTCGACTTCCTCCCTTCCTTCTGATTCCTCTCGATCTCTCCGTCTTAATCTCGCTCTCGGTCTCTCGTCTCTGCCTCTGTCTCTCATGCTCTCTCTCCGTCCCTATTTTCTGTTTTTGGGTTCAGAAGAAATGAATAGAGGAGGTAGTATGTGTGTTGGGTGAATAGGATTAATTGAAGAAATGACGGAGGGGTATATGGCAGACTTAAGCGAGAGAGTGTGTGAGGTGTCATTCTACAGAGTCTGTTTGGAAGAAAACAAAACCTAGGTTTTAGAAATAAAACCTAAGTTTTGTCACAGGTCTGTCAAACACCTCTTTTTTTTTTTTTTTCCAGAAGTTATTCTGTATCAAATCTGGTTTTGCAAAAGTTTGCTAAATACCAATTTTTATCCAAAATTTATTTTTCAAAAATCATTATTACCTCGTAAATCCCAAAAGCTATTATTTAAAAGTTTTTTACCTCGTAAATCATGAAAATCATTTTTCAAGATCAAGATCTTAAAATATTTCATGATCTTAAAAATTTATTTTAGGATATTAAAAAAATATTTTAGGGTAACAATGGATCTTGAAAACATATTTCAGAGTACTAACGAATACTAAAAAGATACTTAACACAAACTGGTACTGAAAAGATACTTCTCTTAGTCTTAAAAACTTATTTTAGGATATTGAAAAAATATTTCAGGGTACTGACGGGTACTAAAAAGATACTTAATAATGACCCAGTACTGAAAAATTACTTCTCTTGGTCTTAAAAATTTATTTTAGAATATTGAAAAAATATTTCAAGGTATCGACGGTGCCAAAAAAGATACTTAATACTGACTTTTACTGAAAAGATACTTCTCTTGGTCTTAAAAATTTATTTTAGGATATTTAAAAAATATTTCAGGGTACTAACTGATTTTGAAAAAATATTTCAGAGTACTGACGGGTTCTAAAAAGATACTTAATACTTGACCAGATCGAAAAGATACTTCTCTTGGTCTTAAAAATTTATTTTAGGATATTGAAAAAATATTTCGCACTAAAAAAATACTTAAAGATACTTGAAAAAATATTTCCGATCTTGAAAAAATAAATTTAGGATATTGAAAAAATATTTCGGAAAGTAATGACTAATCTTGAAAAAATATTTCGGGGTACAAAAAGGTACAAAAAAATATCTTAAGGATACCGACGATATTGAAAAAATAATGATGATGGCATAGAAGAGAAAAAAAAAATAGAAAAACCAAGGTTTTGGCCTCAAAACCTAGGTTTTGATGTAGATGAATTTTTTTTCCTGCGCATCAAAACCTGGTTTTGTCATAACCTTACCAAACATCGAGAAGTGTTAGAAATTAATCCTTAATTCTATATACGAATTTTTTCTTTCTTAATTAGCTTCTTTAGGCTATAGAATATTAGTTCTAGAATTTCTAGGCCAAAATGATTCATTTACTATATTTCTTCTCGAATTTTCTAGGGAACTTAGGCTTGAAATTCTAAATAATAGCTTTAAAGCTATTTATGCCACATTTTTTCGTAATTAACCCTCCATAATATTTCTAGATTCTCAAAATAACACTTCATAATTTTTTCCAAATTTTCAAGTTTCAAAATAATTTTAATAATTATCTTAAGTTTTTTTTTCCTCATAATAAGTTTTAAGACTTTCGGTTTCCACCGACTTAATAACATTATTGTCTCAGTTTTATTTCTAATCTTTTGGTCTCAAATTCAGTTTTCTTGAAAATCCTCAAAGTTGGACATCACTTGTTCTTAATCAGAAAAATACAGCAATTAACATATAGATCAAATTCAATCATCTCTTTGAGATCCTTGATCATGCTTTTGATGCTTTGAGGCATTTGTTCAACCTGTAGAAACCTTACAACAGTAACTCATAATTCAATTTCAAGCTTCAACAATTCAGTTCATCAAACATGAATTCAGCAATCATTTAAATGTCTTTAACCATAGTTTAAATGTAGGTATGACGCTTATTTATCACAAGTTAGCACCAAATAGAACCTTTTGAACATAATCTAAGTGTGCTTAAATGATTTATGACATTTGCTCCTTATTTATTTATTTATTTAAGAACACTAAGTTTTTCCTCATTTTTTATCCACAAAATTGAATCACATAGCGTTCAGACAACTCGTATATACACATTATTTATATGCATTTGTATCTGCTACAATATATATATATATATATATATATATATGTGTGTGTGTGTGTGTGTGTGTGTGTGTCCCTCTTTAGTTTCAACAAACCAACAACGTCATAAATCTTCAATTTGTAAATGACATACCCACATGATAGCACCTCTTTTACATTTATCAAATTGAATTTCTATATTAATTTTCTGATAAAAAAAGTGGCATTTGTTTACTCAAATTTTGTCAAACTTCAGTCAGCCCCAAAACATTTATTTATGAACCATTAAACATTTTTTAAGTAACAAAGGTTCTGTTTTTCTCAAAATCAGAATTTAACCTTTTAGCAATTCCTAAACAACAGCAATAGAAGATATTGAAGACGAAGAGGGAGTTGGGTAATTCGCCTTGGCCGGAATTTGTAATTGCATACGGTATTTGAGCTTCCTTCCTTTTATCCGGCGATCTTTCATCCACCTGCCTTCAGAATTTCTTAATTTCTTGGTCTGTCCCACTTCCTTACGATCTCTCTCTATATCTATTTTTTTTTCTCTCTGTCTTCTCTCCACTCCTTCCTCTGCCCCAAAATTTTTCAATCCCAGTGTTGCTCACCCAATACAGGGAGGTGGTTTTGTGGCAATCCCACTTTTGTGGTACTTCCTTTCCCAAACAATACAATTGGGGCTAGTCCTTGACCCAATCTCTGTTCCTACCCCCAGTGCTTCGTACCAAACAGGGCTTAAGGATTTTGATAAGGAGAAGAGAGTGGGTCTCCACTTCTCTTTCCTACCCGTTCCCTCCCCTTATTTATTTCTATAGTGTGAAATTTAATATCAAATAAAAATATTATTATAATATTAAATAACATAAATTTAAAATTTTTAAAAAACTTTTGCTTGATTACTTTTGGCCTTCATATATTTAATAATAATTCCTTTAATTATTTAATAATAATAATAATATTTAATAACATCAGAACAAAAATAATAATATTTAATAATATATTTGATTAATTCCTTAAGCCTCCTTAACACCCTATAAACTATTAATCCAAAACTTAAAAGTTCGGTTGTTAGAGAGAAGAAGAAGAGAATTGGAGAAGAATTGCGGATGTTCACTGACATAGTGATAGATGTTTCCATGACATAACTTACCTAAGACTCTTAATATTAGCCACAATTTGATTTTGAAAAGTAATTGGCAAGCATAGATTAAAAAAAAAAATACACATAAAACAAACAAATAAACAAGTTAAAAACGAAGAGATAATTCTCATTAAGTGTAGCTACAATAATCAAAACCAAAATCAACTCCACCAAATCTCATTTCCTAGTTAGGCCTCTTAATTTTATTAGAAACTTATTAAAAGTGTAGGCCTAATTTAGATTTTGTTATTAACAGAAAAGGAATTTAAAATGAGATTTTGTTTTTCATCATTTCATTAATCATAGTTTTTTAAATATAGCTACTAATTTACAATCCCAAAATATCGAAAGATATCATGAATTGTTGGTAAAACTAAAATGACCGAAATATAGGATCACACATGATAATTAAATCTTGGAAAAACAATTTTAAGTACTATGTACCATATCAATTATACCCTGTTCAAACAAATAGTAAAACGTCATATGTAATGTGCCCACTTGTTATACACGCATTTGGATATTCTATCAAGTAAAACTTTTTTCTTTTATCCGCCATCTTTTCTTGTTTAATTTTATTTTATCAATTTTGTCGGTTGTTCCTAGCTATTATGGTTTGTAAATGTATTAGTTTCCTATTAAATAGTTATTCAAAAATTAAAACATAAAAGAAATTACACTTTCAAGAAAATCTTCCATAACCATGGCATCTCACGGGTATGTAGTTTATGATTTCTCTAATATTTTTGCTTTAAAATTTTTACAAAGACTTCAAAAAATAATAGAAATAAGTTTGTTTGTATATATTCTTTTTATTTGAAAATCGTGGTTTCCTTCAACTTTTTTTTTTTCTGTCCAGGTTTTGTACCAAAGGCATAGGTAAACTTGATAAGCTTAATGTCTTAGACTTGGGCAATAATCATTTGAAAGGACCTATTCCTTCCAACATATTCAACATTTCAACATTGAGAATCTTGCGCCTTGCCGATAATTCCCTCTCTGGCATTCTCCCATCAAATTTAGGAATTGGCCTTCCCAACTTGAAGATATTAAAGCTAAAGGAAAATGGAATAATTTGACAAATTCCAAGCAACATATCAAATGCTTCTAAACTCATTATATTAAGTTTGAATTCGAATAAATTTAATGGAGCTATACCCAATGTACTTGGAAATTTAACAAACTTGATCGAACTAGATTTGGGCGAGAACCATTTGAGTGGCTTGATTCATGAAGTTAACAAATTACATAGCCTTCAACGTTTAAGTCTTAGCAACAATAGATTGCAAGGGTTCATTATAAATGAACTTTGCCAACTTAAAAGTCTAAGTGAGTTGTATCTTGATAACAACATGTTTTCGAGTGGTTCCGAGAATGTCTCGGAATACTTCTTTGCAAAAGTTAAATTTTAGCTCTAACAAATTGGTTTCTCAAATACCCTCTTCTATTTGGAGTCTTGAAGATATCTTGGTTTTAGACATATCCTCCAATGTATTGAATGGAATAATTTCACCAGAGGTATTAAACTTGAGGGCAATTATACTATTGAACTTGTCAAGAAATCAAATTTCGAAGCATCCCTACAACTATGGGTGGCTTGCGAACTTTGCAAACCCTATCTTTGGTGAAAACAAATTAGAAGGGCCTATTCCCGAATCTCTTAGTGGCATGGTAAGCATGGAGTTTTTGGATCTTTCCCATAATTTTTTGTCTGGCGTGATTCCAAAGTCCTTAGAGTCATTACTCTATCTTAAATACATTAATCTTTCCTACAATTTATTGCATGGAGAAATTCCAAATGGTGGCCCATTTCAAAATTTTACTTGCTCAATCTTTTATGATGAAGAAAGATCTTTGTGGCAAATCCCAACTACAAGTCCAACCATGTAGGAAAGGAAACAAGCACATATCAAATAAAGTGATGCTGATGATAAAATGCTTATTGCCTACCATTGTTGCCATGTTGATTGTTTTAGCCATTGTGGTTCTAAGGAATAAGAGAGATGATGATAAAAATTCAATAAAGAGGGATTTAATAACTTTGGATATACCAATCAGGATATCCTATTATGAGCTTCTACGAAGAACAAATGGATTTGATGAGAGTAATCTTATTGGTTCAGGAAGTTTTGGATCAATATACAAAGCAGTTCTTCCAAATGAAAAGATAGTTGCTGTCAAAGTGTTTAACTTAGACATGGAACAATCATCAAGAAGTTTTGATGTTGAGTGTTCTGCCATGTGCCATTTACGCCATCGCAATCTCATTAAAAGCATCAGTAGTTGCTCAAATGATCATTTCAAATCTCTAATAATGGAATTCATGACAAATGGGAGTCTTGACAGATGGATACACTCTCATAACTATTATTTAAATATCTTCCAAAGTTTGAACATAATGATTGATGTTAGCGCTTTGGAGTATCTTCACCATGGTTCTTCTACACTAGTTGTTCATTGTGATGTGAAACCAAGCAATGTTTTGTTGGACGAAGATATGGTGGCTCATCTTGGTGATTTTGGTATTGCTAAATTGTTTGGTGAAAATCAGTTGGAAATTTATACGAAAACTTTGGCAACAATTGGCTATATGGCACCAGGTAATGATTTAATAATAAAGTTTTAGATATATTTCTATATTCTTTTGTTTGCTATGCTCTATAAAATAGTATAATTTTATATTATTCAACTTCTAGCATATATTTTCCATCTTCATGTGTAAAGATTTGAATTGATGATACAAAAGAAGACTAGCTTATTACCTTATTCATATAATGAGTTTTCTACTAATAATTCCATATGACATATAGAGTTTGGATCGAAAGGAGTTGTTTCTGCCAAAGGAGATGTGTTTAGCTATGAGATTTTGCTAATGGAAGTATTTACAAGGAAAAAGCCAACGGATGAAATGTTTGTTCAAGGACTAAGTTTGAAAGATTGGGTGAGCAACTCCACACCACATTCCATCATGAATATTATGGATGTCAATTTGCTACACAAAGAAAATCAAAATACTGAAAATATACTACCTTATATGTCATCAATTTTTGAGTTAGCATTACATTGCTCCACCGAATTATCGGAGGCACGACCTACTATGATTGATGTTGTAGCATCATTGAGAAAAAAAATAAGTCTTTGTTTATGGAAAATGTTTGAGAAACCACTAGTTGAATAATTGTTAAATCAAATTTAAGCTACTGTTTCTTTAACCTTGTGATTTTTCCCAAGTAATCTTGTAAATTTGAGTGATTTTATAGATGATGTAATAATATATAAAGTATTTCAAATTTGAAATTTTTGAGTTGATTATATTGGTTGTGGATTTTTTTTTTTTTTATGGAAAATAATTTGCAGGTCCTTATATTTTTCATTAGTCCTTATATTTTCCATTAGTTTTGAATTAGATCCCTAAGCTTTTATTTCCCTTTTTATTGGGTCTTATGTTTCTGCCGTTAGATTTGTTAGTCGCTAAAGTTAAAAGCTACTAAATATTAGTTTAAGGTGGATTCGGATCTTCTCATTGTCTCTTTTCTCAATGTCTCTCATTATCTTTAAATGATGACCATTCAATATTTGATTTAAGCATTCAGGAAGAGACACATCATCTATTTCAAATTACCTCATGCGGTGGAGATGAAATAGATGATGTGTCTCTTCTTGAACACTTAGATCAAATATTGAATGACCATGATTTAAAACTAATGAGAGACAATGAGAAAAGAGACAATAAGAAGATCTGGATCCCTCTAAGGCTTGGGTCATTAAGCTTCAAGGAATGGACTCTTCTATGGCGAGTCCAACACCAACCATATCGCATGGAGTGGAAGAGACAGACCAATTAGCCAAGATATTGCAAGGATCCACCACAATAGATGATTTAATACATGTATTGCATCCAATAAGTTATATTTAATTTAAATAGGGTCATCTTGAAAATAATTAACCAAATTATGTAGATAAAAGGTTGATTAAAAACTTGGTTTAAAATAATAAATATGTAAGAAATGTTTTTTCTATATACATATTTATGGAGAAGGTGAATATGTGAGAAAATGAGTGAAAAAAGATATGAGAGAGATATGTAATTAATCGTGGGTTAAAATGAAAAAGTGATTTAAATGTTTAGACAAGTAGAAATTGCAATTTATAAAAAGGATTGTCCCACCCCAAAAATTATAACTTACATATAGAATCGGAGATGGCGGACAGAGGACCGAGTTGTGGAGATTTTTGGTGAAACAAAGATTATGATGGACAATTAAAAATTCATCTTCATCCTTGCCACAAGATAGCCACGCCAATTCAGCCTTTCTAGATTGTGGCAGTATTAAATACTTGAGCAAGAATGAGTTTCTTGGTTTTCAAAATCCGTGCGAGTGATTTCTTTCCCAATCATGTCTACCATGGAATTAGACATGAATCATCCTGCATATCATACGGAGCCAAAAGCAACCGAGTCTTTCTTTTATGGTCCAAAGGTCACCTCACGTAGCCTTGGCTTTAAATTGGTTAGCCTTCGACTTGAATGCTGCAGATATTGTTTTCATCCCCTCTGCAACTGTTGTTGAACTCAGTGAACCAATGTGGCCAATAGAGGTTAGTTTCTTCATATTTATAATTTATTGTCTGAAATGATAGATTCTGCACACAATCAATTTTGTTGTGGATATAGATAAATTTTTTTTGTTAAATTGGGCACTATTTTGATCGTTTGTACCAATGATCTAATGCTGGTCCTGCACTTTGATACATAGAATTAAATTGATTTTTGAATACCAAATAGCAAAGTGAATAAACATACTTGCTCGGGCATAACCATATTTTGTGCTACTGGAGCATATAGTGCATTTCAATGTCAAATACGGAAATACCATTTCAAGCCATCAAGCGAAGATAGCTTTATCATGTACATATTTGATATATACATGTATTTTACTCAACAATACTCCTATATCGTAAAACAAAAAGAAACTAGCATAGGATCACCATACAAAACATAATGATGTCATCTGCATTATGCTTGAGGTGTGAGAAAGCATATGTTCACCATACTCCTTGTTTTAATCTACGAAGCATCTATATATCGCCTAATACCTCGATAACCCATATTCCTTCACATACTCCATTCTTAACAGCTCTCATTTCTGCTTGAGCACTACTTTTTGACACCACGGTCTGTTTCTTGCTTCTCCATGTAACCAGATTTCCTCACATATATGTGTAATATCCTGAGGTTGACCTCCTAGTCTCTCTATCCCTTGTATGGTTTGCATCAGTTTAGATTTCGATGTTTCTGGTAGTACCTTTCTTAAAGAATATTCCTCTCCAAGGATTAAGTTTCAGATAGCTCAAAATTTTGTATACATGCTCCTGTGCTCTTCCTATGGTTGATGTATAAACTGACTTACTATTCCAACTACATAGCTAATATTAGGACGTGTGTGGGTTAAGTATATCAATTTTCCCACAAGTCTTCTTTATCTTTCTATGTTAACTAGAACGCTTGTGGCTTGATCTCTAAGTGGCATCCTTCTTCCATTGGTGTCCCCTCTGGTTGGGCACCCAACATTCCTGTCTCATGTAATAGGTCTAGGGTATACTTTTGTTGAGATTATTGCGATAATAAGGCCGCCATAAGCTTGGCCTTAAATCCTATTCTGTATGAACGATCAAAACATGTGGAGATAGATAGAAACTTCATCAAGGAAAAACTAGAAGAAGGGATCATATGTCTTTCTTATGTACCGACAAATCTTCAAACTGCTAATGTGGTACAAAAGGATTACTCAAACCTGCATTTGAAAGTTGGATAATCAAGTTGGACATGATTAACATCTATGGTCCAACTTGAGGGAGAGTGTGAGAATATTGTGTATTTATTGTAAATATTCTCTATTTATTAGTATGTATTAGCTATTTAGTAATTAGTAGTAATTATTAGTATTTATTAGCTTTTATTAGTCTTTACTATTATGTCCCTCCCTCTTGTATATAAATAGTTGCTTGTATCACAACATTTTATGCGATGAGAATATATTTTCTCACACAAATTGTCCACATATCTTCATCTTACCTTGTGGCCTCCAACTTTATAAAGTTCTTGGTATATGCTTACCTGGTTCATGATATCTGATGAAGACATTTTGGTCCAGAAAGATAATAGTAGAAGGCTCAACACTGAACAAAGCAGAATGCATCATGCATCATCTTCTAAGTATATAATCAAGTTGCCGGATTTATATTATTAAGTATCAACGTTGATATCCATTAAGCTCTTTTTATAAAAATAAAAATTAAACTCATTTCATTTCTTTCAAGATATAATAGATTTTTTAAATTTTATTAACATCAAATGAATTTTTTAACTCACATAAATTTCTTCTAAAATAAAAATAAATCATATAATTTTTTGTTTGTTTAACATACATAATAAATTATAAAACACCTTGATTTTTATTTATATCATATAATTATGTTTTTAATTTTTTTTTTATTTTAGCAAATTATAATTTTGACTAAATTGAAGAATGAGTAATTTTTGTCCATAGATATCTATACAAGTAGTTTTGAATAATGACAATTGAGAAAACTTTTATTTAATTTAGTGAAATTTAGAATTTTGTGTTGGGCGCTCCTAGAGTAAAACTTTTTTGTGCTAGACGCTCCTGGAGTAAAAGTTCGTTGGCCAATCTGCACCTTAGATAACAAACGTTATTTTTATTTTCTAACGGCGTTATGCGGAATTGTAAATACCCATCATAGAGTTGTTTGTACGGGAATGTGAACTTCTTTGGCATCTTGACTAAGGCAATATCATCTATGAATGGTGAGTCAGCAAAACTGTTAGGATGCTCTTTTCATTGGTGATGGTATGCCGAGTAGGCGGAGTATCATCACTTCTAATTCCTAACACCTCCGCTTCCATCCTCCGTTATTTGACGCACTAGACTCCGATATATTATTTCTTGCAAGAGTGTCTATCATTCTTTTTGCTTCGCCACCAGGCATGACTTGGGTAGTTGTTGTGCCTGTATCATGAGCTTAGTCAGTATTATTTCTAATCAAAGTGTTGTTACCTACCGATCCTGTTGGTTCGTCGTTCTGGGAGTCCCTAATGGTTGCATAAGTGGATAGTGAAGTAATTTGCTCCTGTAGGTTTGAACTGTCTTAACGCATAACATTATTCTCCTCTTCCAAGCGCTGGAGTCATTCCTGCTGCTGTGCGACCAATCAAGCTTGGGTGGAAATTTGTTGGGTTTGTTCCTACGATAAAATTGTTAGTTCATCAAGACGCTCTTGAAGGTTGGTAGGTGCGCCCGTCATAGTAATGGTTAGGAATTTATGAAAACGAATAATCTCTAGCTAAAAATCAACAAAAGCAATCATTATGTTTGTTGTTGGGCCTATACGGTCGGCACCAAATTGTAGACCCAAAAATATGTATTAAAGATTTTGTAAGGTTCACCCACAACATATAATCTTAGAATGATATAAAATAGAAAATACAAAGTGATTACTGTTAGTTCTCAATGTGTTTTGATTATTAATAACAATTGCAAACATGAGAGAATGTTTTTGTTAAAGATTGATTAAGCCTGTTGATTTTAACTCAAAAACATTCGCGTAGCGCCAAACTCGAGCTTGGGTCTCCAAACTCGAGCTTGCACCTTTACAGAAAGCAAACCAAGCTATTTTTGCATTTTCTAAACTTGAGCTTGGTCCATAAACTTGAGCTTATCATTTTCACTGTAGAGTTTGTGTCTTTCAAAGAGTTTACAAAACATGTAAACTCGAGTTTGAAGTTCAAACTCGAGCTTGCATCAGGCAGAAAGTTTTTCAAAGATTTCATGTTTTAAGTAAACTCAAGTTTGGAGTTATAAACTCAAGCTTGCGTCAGACAAAAATCTTTCAAAGGTTTAAAACCTTTAGCAAACTCGAGCTTGCCCTTGCAAAGTCAAGTTTGGGTCAGACGGAGAGCAATGTCATATTTTGAGCCTAGCAAACTCAAGTTTACATCTCTAAGCTCAAGCTTGCACTTTGGGAAATACAATTATTTTTTACATGAATAGTGTCAAACTCGAGCCTGCTCACTAATAGACTCGAGCTTGCCATTTTCCATTTTGGCTCTCAAAATGATTTCAAACTTATTTCCCCGACAAAAGCCCAAACTCGAGCTTACTCACTTACAAGCTCGAGCTTGAGACTTACAGAGGCAAAACCCAAGTTTTAATAAAGAGCAAACTCGAGCTTACATAGGAAAACTCAAGCTTGGAACATCTGAACAGATGAACGCATCTAAGTATGTTTTGTTCAGTTTGATTTATGCTTTAGCTTGATTCTGCGAATTGGTTGCTTATGATTTAAATGATTTATATCAATATTTCTAACCAGATTTAACCAGTTTTCTTATGAGATTTCAGAAGACCTAAGATTTGTTTTAGGAAACATTAAAGCATTCAAGAAGAGAGATGATCAATCAATGCTTAATTTCAGATAAGCTATTAATCATCAAGATTTCCGTCAAACTGAGTCAACGCTTTAATATTAATTGGAGATAACCCATTTTGCCGAAATTGGTGCAATCAATTGAAAGCTCTCAATGGAAAATTTCAAATATTCAAATCTGCAAGATTCCCAACGGCTATATTTGACAAACTTCAACACAGCAGCAAGCAATTCAAACTACTTCAAGTCTGAACGGATCTTTAACGGTCACTGATAATTGAATATTTTATACACTTCTTTTTATCTCTTGATTAATAATTTAGGACTTTTTAGTTAATAAATAATGGCTTTTATACTTATTTGGGCTTTGGGCCTTTGATTAAATTTTAGCCATTTTTATTAATAAAATTCCATTTTACATTGCTTCACTAATCTTACCATAACGCTTGAACCGACATCGGATTTGCCTCATTTTTGTTTCATATTTCAGGATGATGCGAGAGCTACAATTGTTAGGAAGACATGAAGGGCAAATTCGGACAAAAAGGCGGTCGATTTTGAAGCCAAAGTCGGATGTTTTATTTGGGCTCGAATTTGTGACTAAAGCCCATTCTCAGATTATTTTCTCGTTTTGGGCCTGGATTATTGATTGGAGCCCCATTTCGTTTTTCATCTTAGGTTAAGTAAGGCGTGACCACAAACACTTATCATTCACGTTTTTATTCCGTTTTGTGGATCAAAATAGAGGTTTTCGATTCTCGAAATGTTCTTCGTGTTCTTCGCGTTCTTCGTCTCGTTCTTCGATTTTCCCAGCCATGTTCGGCTAAACCTTCCGTGGTTAACCCAACGTTGAAGATTCCATGATTCGTCCGAGAACTCGTACTTAATCGGTAACTTTACTCGTTTCGTTTTCATCTTATCGGATCCGATTTAAAATAGTTCGAATATTAGATTTAATATTCGGTTTGGTTCATCCCAAGGACCGAGTTCGAACTAGGTTAGAGTGTTCTTTGTGCGATTGCACGGTGAGACGCATGTGTTCGGACAGATTCTAGACGATCGTCTAGTTGAGGGATTTACGACGAACGCAGAGATTTCGGTTCGTCGAGCCAAACGCGAGTTCATTTATATTTCGTTCAATGAAGGAAGTTTCGGAATCTAAACGTTGGGTTGATCGTTTTAATCTATTTCAATCTCGTTTTTTATCTCGTTTCGCATATTTCGGATATGTTTCGATTTAATTTCGTTTTAATTTGTTTCAAATAAAAAACCCCAATTTTATTGTTGTTCTGTTTTTTCATTCTTGATTTAAACCCACCGCAAATTCCTTGAGAAAACGACCCAGGTTACATTATACTGCAAATCTTTTCTAATCTGGTTATTTTGGGAGATGACGGCAAATCTCTGTCAGTCACAAGCTTCAAACCAACATAAATACCTGAAGATTTGAAGCATTCAAGAAGAGAAGACATACACAGAAAACACATACAAACATTTGAGTCTTTTCCTGCGTTATAGTTTTCATTTGTATCTTTGATACATTGAGTTTCAGTGTTTATCAATATCTACTCTTAGAGAGAGTTCATTTTCGTGTATATCATTCATTGTAAGAATCTCAAGTCGTGGGACTTGGAGATTGGGATAATCAGAGTACAACTTGTAAGGGGGAGTGTATCCTAGGGAGAGGATAACTTTTGAGTACGAGTGTGTATCGATTGTATACAATTACGAACTTGTAAGGGGGAGTGAGTCCTAGGGAGAAAGGATCATCCCGAGTACAGTGTGTAATTGTATTTGAGTGATAGTGGAAAATCCCGAGTGTCCGGGTGCGGACGTAGGTCAAGGAGTTGGACCGAACCAATATAAATCTTCTGTGTCAAGCTCTTCTACTCTATCTCCATTTACCTTGGTTAAATATCTGCTGTGTGGGTGATCTGAAAACATTTTTTAAAATCCCCAATTCACCCCCCCTCTTGGTGATTTCCTTTTTAATGATAAAGAATAAAAAATGAATTGCTATTCAGAAAGCATGATATAAAGCAATGAGAAATAAAAATTTCACTTGGAAAGACCATATGAAGAGGCTTGATCCCCTTGCTCCTTGACCGGCCGCTCCTATTTTTGGCATAGCGATCTGGTAAGTCGATCCACCTTTTCTTGACGGCGGATCTTGGAAAAATTATTTGGAGGGGCCAAATGCGTACTCATTAACTAATTTGGAAAAAAAATGGGAGGCGAAATATATGCCCATTAACTATTTTTTTAAAAAATATCTAGGGGGCCAAATGTATAATAAAAGTATTTTAACAAGTTTAGTATATAAATAACATTACTTTTACATTAAATTATTTTTTTTAAAAAAAAATTCTCAACACATTATATATATATATATATATATATATTTGGGGGGGGAGGGGGGTGTCTATTGCTTAACTAAGCTCGCCATTGCTTGTGTGGATTGGGCGGAGTTATGCCTTTTTCTCGGGTCAAACATGCCACATCGCTCCTTTCACTAGGTACTCGAAAGAGCGAACAAATGTGTCCTTAGGCTAGGATCATTGGGCATGCCTTATTGAAGCCTCCCTCACATGAACTACCTCATCTATGGGCCCAAGCTAGAAAGTTTGGCCCTACAAAGATTTACAGGGCCATGGATATGATTATGATATGAGATTATATAAAGGCCATGGATTTATGAATATCTCCTCATATTAATATTTATAAAATCTAAAATCTAAAATGGTTATGTCGAAGGGAAAATCCTAATAAAATACCTTTAAAATATATTAAAAAAAAAGACATATCAATGATTTCAGTTTCACAAATCCCACGTCAACCTAGAACCACCAATATGGGATTTCAAAATATTGTTACTTTACCCATATACCCTTGTCCACTTTGCATACTCTTTCCTCTATGATTCCTCTTCCATCCTCATCTCTCACTCACCCAGCCCTTTTCTAATATTTTGCAAATTCCTTTGTTACTATCCAAATCCCCCATTCCCAATCATTCCTCTTGGGATTGAATCCCTTTCCTACATAGAACTTTGAGTTTTAGAGAGAGAAAGAGAAAGAGAGATTTCAGAAGCAACCATAAGCCATGAAAGGTGAATATGCGAAGCAACAAGCTAAGGCCTCCGATCCTCCAAATATGTTCTCCAAGCTTTACCACCATCCCTTCCCTCACCACCCTTTTCACCTTTCTCGTGAATCTCAAACCTCCGAGGAGGATGACACTGGCAGCGCCTCCACCACCTTGAACCACCGTCAAAAGCCCATGTCCGTTGATGGCTTTAGCATTGAGGTCGTCAAGCGCCTTAGAGGCCGCCCTCCTAGTTCCTTCATCCTTGAAGTCCCTGGTGGTAAGGATGTCGTTGAAGTGATTGCTGTTTTTTTTTTCCCGCAAGAACACGGGCCTTTATGTTTTAACGAGATCAGGAACTATTGCTAACGTCACCCTTCGTCAACCCTCTATTGCCCTGGGGGCTACCATTACTTT
Organism: Acacia melanoxylon; assembly: GCA_019022615.1. Lineage (NCBI taxonomy): Eukaryota > Viridiplantae > Streptophyta > Magnoliopsida > Fabales > Fabaceae > Acacia > Acacia melanoxylon. Next base: position 9,759,927 of record JAFJYJ010000003.1, on the reverse strand, counting down.
TAACAACTATTTTGATATATTGTCCAAAGAACGTTGCTGATGAGATATGTGTATTCCAAACCCAAATTGATATTCACTGAACAATCTTATCATGTTGATGCCACATTGTTTAAGAGTAACAATGATTTCACATTGCAATAACAGATGGCTGTCAATTCACTGTATAGAAACTCCTTCAATAACAAATTCTTAATAGAACTTAGGGTTTCTTATTGTGCCCCTTCTTGGTAGAGACAAAAGGTATTGAGGGAGAGAGAGGAAAGAAGGAGGGCAAGAGGATGGGTGGATGTAGGATATGAAGGCTTAAGCGTGTTTTTCAATGAAATTTGATAGATAACAGAAGAGAGAGAAAGTTGAAGTAAAGAGAAGGACATATAAGTAAATTAGGAATTTTATGAAATTTCAAATTGATATCTCGATTGATATGGGAATGGTGGTATTGGAGTCACTGAATTGTCCTTTTGAAATTTTAAATGTATTTTATTGAGATTTTCCATATGTTAAATTGAGGGGGAAAAAGGTTATGTTAAATTACAAAAATAAAGGAAAGAGAAACTTTTCAATCCTTATCCATGTCTTGCCGGATTTTCTGCTTGCCTCATGTTCAGTGATTCAATTTTTGTTGTTTTATGAGTGTTTCCTCGTTTTGCAGTGGGGACTACGCCTCACTTTCTTCTAAAGCTGGGAATTAGGGCTGGCCTGTGAAGGGCTAGGGTCTAATATTTGTTTTTTTAAGTTTTACCGAAATCTGGGGCTGGCTACTTCTTCCTTCCGAAAATTACTATTTCAAATTTTAATTATTTTTCCTCCAATTTTTTTTTTAAAAATATAATTAGTAAATTACAACACGAATCATCCAATAAATAAAGATAGTCATTAATTCATAATTAAAAGAAACTATGTTCACAAATAACTCACATAAAACATAAAAATCATATCACTAAGCGACATTAGTACGATGACTATTATTATCGTCATCTTTGTCACTATCATCAATTTTAACAACATTTGATCATTCTTCACTTTGAGTAGTAGTCCCTAGCTTATGAGTAAGAATATCATGAAATTCTTCTCTCAGCATCAATGAACACATCCATAATCATTATTTAACAAATAATAAATCAAATCATAAAATTAGAGTATAGTTATTATGTATTTGTAGTTAAATGGATAAATAACTCTATAACAAATTCAATATATATATAAATTAATAAATTTAAAAAGGAAAAAAAAAAAAAGGCTTATAGTGAAAAAGGTCTAGCGTGGTCCGAGCCCTTCGCGCCGACCATTTAGTTCTCGCCATTACGCGTCAAAATTTCTCTGTAAATTTAATTTCAAATATCTCGTCCATTTTTCGCTTTGGGTTTGGTGTACTTTCTTGGCCCCACATCCACAAAGCACAATCCTTCTCATATACGATGCAAACTGTTTCTATTTCACAGAGAGCTATTACCTTTCTCTCTTCAAATTTATTCTCTCTCTAATCCACAGGGATTGTGATTATGCGTCCATGGCTTCCATATCTTCGCCTTCTGCAGCTACCAATCTTCACTTCCCAAGCCCCAAATTCTCTTCTTCTTTCCCTTTGAGATCACTCTCTTCACTCCCCTTCTCTTTGCATTCACATCACTCCCTTTCTGCTGATGCCACTGGCCCTTGCCGGTGCGTTGATCTGTCCTCTGGGTCTCCGTCACCGTCCGATGACTCATTTAACTGGGGGATGGAACTCGATGCTTCAGGATTTAGTCAGAAGTGCCATCAAGCGGTTCGATTCTTATGTGAATTCTCTTCGGGATGAGGCTCTGGGTGCGTGGAACACTGCCACCGTGGCTGAGAAGGATGGCTCGGAAAAGGAGAGTCGTGAACCTGAAGATGAAGAATGGGATTGGGATCGATGGTGCAGGCATTTTCAGGATATTGATGAGCAGGAGCGTCTCGTCTCAATTCTCAAGGTGCATTTGGAATTGCTGATTTAGGCATGTAATTAAATTGTGATGTGTAGTTCATTTTATTATGTTTCTTCGTGGTTCCTAACCAAGTGTTAACTCAACTTATAGTTTCTATGAATCGGAAGAATGGAATAAAGCCTGAGGCTTTATCTGATGATAATTGAATTATAAACACTTTAAAGATTTTAAATGTGATGTAATTTAGCTAAAAATTGCGAGTTCGATTAATTAGACAAGGTTATACAAGAAGAGTGGAGGTGAGAGGGAGGACAACAGTATTATAATTTTCCAAGTGATTATTTTAACAACAATCACGTTAGGGTCTGGAGAAATTTTTGTCGCTTTAGTTGCAAATCACTTGTTGGTTCTGAAGATATGGTTGGCATAAATTAACAATTTTCTTTAATGTTCAGATCAAACAAGCTATTATTCATTTAAATTTCCTCTTCTTGTTTACTGCTTATACTATTAAACTAGATTGTTATCTGCTCTTAATGTAGCATTAGGTCCCGTACTTAATATTCCTTGTTCATTCTGAGACGATGTAGCTTTGAAACCTTTCTCTTCTATAGCTTATGAAATGTCATATACAAGATGTCTGGATAAAGATGTATTAGAATGTAGTTTTGGTGAAAAACCAAAAAATGTTCATGGCATTGTTGTTGTGATTATTATTAGTACATCGTAGTAATCATGGTTTTTTTTTCCTTTGCTAGCATCTGTCCTTCAATTGCTATTACTTAAGTTGGAATAGTTTGGCTGTCTTTCATCTTGAATTTCTCTGGTACAGTTATTTGCTCTTCATCCTATTTTACAGCAATTTCATGTAACTTGTGACCATGAAAGCCAATAGGGATTAGGGACTGCCTGTTTCTTGGCAGTTTCAAAGTGATCACTAGAATTTATGTTCGAAGTTATTTGTCTTTATGAGTTGTTTAGTGTAACATCCCATTTTCAAAAGCAGTATATATATATATTTTTTCATCAGAGTAGAGCATCGGAGTGATTGAGTAAATCGATACATATATTTATAAATGCCGTAAGTCCGGTTGATTTACAAAAACGCTACAATGACCGAGAGTTTTTAAAGTGAATAACAACAAAAGTGTCTCCCCGACATGCCATGCCGTGTCAACGAAGAGATCTTCACTGGGATCTCTATGCGGCTCGCTTGCCTTTCTCCTCGGTCTTTGGTCCTCCCGAACCCGACGCTATGTTAAGAGCGAGGTCCAATGCATACGGACCCCGGTAACGGTTAACCTCATATTTACATATACGGTATATCAAAGATAACAAATGAACCATTCCTACATGTATCGCTCCCGGCGAATGCGAGACATACCGCTCCCAACGAACACACGCTCCCAACGAATACATATATATCGCTCCCGCGCATACGGACATATCGCTCCCAGCGCATGCAAATGTTCGGTTATCCTCTAACATCACCATGCATTCAAATAACATACCACCAACACATATACAACACACATATCACATATACGAATACAATAAATATCGAGTTAGTGTTACGGTATCGTAGTTAACAACTATACTCACACAATACACATAGCACATACATGCATATCATAAACATCGGCGTTAGTGTTACGACAAAGACGCGAACGTACCTTCGTTGACGGAAAATGGTACTTTTTGACAAATGGGTGAAACAAATGTACGACAATGACGGTACAACAATGCGGTCGATTATCTTAGATATCCTATAAGGATAACATTTATCAACTTCTAGCACTATAACGGGCATTTTAGGTACAAATTACCATTTTGCCCCTAAACCCATAATCGGCGGAATTTCGCCCGATATTTCTAATCTTCCAAAATTTTGCCATACTTATTTTCCCATCATATATTTCGAAATATATATCATATCTACCCAAAATATGATATCTATAATATCTTGAAAAATTAAAGATAAATCTAGCATTTCTATTATATCTACCGAAAGAACTACCGAAACTAAAGACTAAGGACCGAAAACTTACCCCGGCTTTGGCTTAGAACTTCAAGAGCTCTTCCTTCTCTCTAACTTCTCTCTAAGGTTTCATATTTTGGTGTGAAAAATGAAGAAGAGGAGGTTCCTATTTATAGAAAATGGAGGGACAAGGTTGGAATTAAGGGATTTGTTTCGGGCCCGAATGAATCTTGGACCGTTGGATCGCATTTTTTAGGACAAAACACTCTTGGCCCTCCATTTGCTTGTGCCCTACTCCCCCATTTATGACAACAAAATGATGTCATCTTGATGATGACATAATCGAGCCGACTTACCGCTTACTTAGTGTTATTCTGTTTCGATCGGTGTCCAAAACGCGTAATCTTGACGAATCGCGAAATCTTTATCAATCGGTGTAGTTTCGAAGTTTCTTTCTTTCTCATTAGGAATATCTAGTTTAATGAAATTTATGATCCCATTAAGGGTATTCCGTTATCTCTTTAATGAAATTTAAGATTTTAGGACATACGTCTTCGATTACGGAATTGAATTCGGAAGCGTCGCGTCTAGGCAAAAATCCACCGGTTTGTAATATGATCGATCTAAGTCACTAGATTCCTAATTCACGGCAACTACTTGTTTCGAGTATTGACTCTAAATCCTCTATCTTGCATTTTCTCTCTCCTATCCGGTGTCTTAAATACCCCGTTGGTTCCGTAATCGACTTCGGAGACCGCTCAATCCGAGATAGAATTTCACTTTGGTTCATAAAAAGTCCGGATGACTTAGACTACATCCCTATACCTTGGTGTAGGATTTTATTTCTATCCATTCTCAAATGTCCCGTTGGCTCTTTACCATATATATTATTATTTTATTCAAAATATCTAGATATTTTTTTTTTTTTTTTTTTTATTTATTTTTCTAAGCATAAAATATTTTATTAATATTTTTTTTTTATTTATTTAATAATTTTGAATTTCTCCAATTAAAAATAATTATTTAAATTATTTTTAATTCATTTACTTTATACCTTAATTATCCCATTAATTACGGATTAGCCACTTACTAATTTTTTGATAATTTTCTTAATTAGGATAAATCATTATCTCACAACTATTTTACTTACATTGGTATTTTATATCCCATGTAAAATATTAAAAATCATGGGGTCACTTATGATCCCAAAATAATACTTAATTTTGCCTCATTATTTTTCAAGGGAAATTATCCCAAAAATTCCTAAAATTAGAGACAACATACTTTCTAATTTTTTTATAAATATTTTACTACCTCTTGGGATTTATCATAATATTTTTAGGCCATTTAATGCTCTAAAAATACATTTTAGCTCTTTATCTCTCCTAATTTCCATAGTAATTACCTTAGAAAATAAGATAATTATTACTTATTATTTGAAACAACATGTTCACCTATTTTCAATAGGTATTATCTATCGAAATATAATATTCCGAGATAAATAATTATCCTAAGGTATTACATTTTCCCCCCCATTAAACAAAATTTCGCCCTCGAAATTTGCTCTATACCAATTTAGACTTTGTACGAGACTAACCTTCGGACTAATCGCTCCGGAATTTTTCTCTATATGTTGGCCGCTCCGCTCGATGATCGAGAATTCGCTCGGGTTTGACCGTCAAGATCTTGTCATTTTGTACTTTGATATATAGTGTTTCCCCGTGACACCCATATACCGCGGTTGACACCAGATATCAAAATGTCTCCATGGCGCCCATACACCATGGTAACACAAGATACCTTAAATGTTTCCATGGCGCCCATACACCATGACAACACAAGATACCTCCTACTCAATGACACAATCGCAATCGGAAAGTAACAACTAAGAAACATAGAACACGTCACGAGGTAATTCACGTAATCGTACGGCTAATACCTACGTCATATACCGTCTAGAGAAGATTCCTTTGAAAAGAGATAGTACCTTGGACCATCTCCGGAAGTCCCCCGTCCTCGGTACATGTTAGTGTGTACATTCGGCCTGGGTTCTGCGATCTTGACACTGCAGTTTTCTCCGGACAGTGCGTGCTGATGTGTCCAGGCTTCTGACATCTGTAGCAAACCCGTCTCTCCGCAGCTTTCTCAGGACAGTTCGTAATAATGTGTCCTGGCTTCCGACATCCGAAGCAAACCTGTACCCCAGTACAGCTTACTCCAGGATGATATCTCCGCATTTGGACATGATCGGGGTCCCGACATTCCGGGGTTGTCTTCTTGCCTAGTCGAAATGGCCTCTTACTTTCTCTTTGGTAGTCACTCCATGGTGCTTCTCTCTTCCGCGAGGAATTTTCTCGGTTGACCTCGCTACGACCAAAGACCGCTGCTCGTTGGAAGGTCTATCCCTCCGCAATTCCTTCAAGTTCCGATCAATCGGGCAAGACTCCACGCTAGAGCCATCTCGCATCTTTTCTTTGGGATACCAACTTTTCCCTTATCTCATACCTTAACCCGAAAATCAACCTATTCGCCTTCCAGCTTTCGTTGTCAGTACCTTTTAAGTATGACGAATATCGCGACAGGTTGGTGAATCGGGCAAAGTAGTCGTCAAAGGATTCGTCATGGCCTTGTTTGATATGGAGAAACTCCTCCTCCTTGATTACTTGAGTTGAGGGAGGCAAATATTGTTCGTTGAATTTTTCTAGGAACTTCTCCCAAGTGACAGGGCAATAACGTGTTCGCAACGTTGTAGCTACGCTTTTCCACCATCTATGAGCATCACCTTCAAGTTTATAAATAGCAAGTTGAGCCTTCCGATTATCCGGGCAGTCCATGACTTCAAATATTTTGTCTAGACTCATCAACCAATCCTCAGCCAAATCGTTCTTCCCATGGAAAACGGGTGGCTTGAGCTTGCAAAATTGCGTGACCCAGTGTTTTGTGGTCTCCACTATTCTTCCTCGTCGAGGAGGTGATTGTGACCTGTCAGATTCCTCAGCTTCCTCAGTGTGCTCGTCACTTTGCTCACTTTCTTCCTCTTCCTCAGCATTTTGATCCTCTCTTTGTCTCTCAGCTTGTCTTTCCCGCCTTTCTTCCAGCAGTTCCTCAACAAGAGCCCTCAGTTCGTGTACAGTTCCTCTCATCTCCTGTATCTCATTCTGTTCTGGTTGGTTTGGTATTGGATCCACCCGAGGTTGTCTACCTCGTCCTCCACCACGGCCCCTGCCCCGGCCTCTGGGGGTTCCGGCTCCTCTTAAATTCGCCATATTCCGTTCTTTTCCCTTCGTGCGAGAAAACGTTAGATTTTAAGAAAACAATGTTTAGTATATCACAGACTAATGTCTACACTACACTCGCACTTAACATTCACACTGTACATAGACTCTATCGTATCCAAGATTCACACTACAAACGAACGTACACCCGCAATATTTCCCTCGTTAGGTTCTTGTTGGTTCTTTCTACTCAAAACGTATACGGAAATACGTGTCAGGAGTTCCTCTACATGAGTCAAATACTGCATGTACTTATCCGTGTTGGTCTCGGAGTTTCATCCGGTGTGGCCCAACTCCATGTAGAAGCCCTGGGCTAAGATGGAATTACCGTCCCAAAGATAAACCGACGATTATCGGAATTATCGAGAGATCGAGATTGATATCGAGTTATCGGAAATTATCGTGGTCTCGATATCAAATATGAATATGGACGATGGATTTACGATTCTCGGGTTAGAATGATGCACCGACGTAGGGTGGTACACGGTTCGAATGGTATACCAGTCCAGACTGGTACACCAACTTAGGGCTATATCAGTACTCATTTTTAAAATATGCTCTTTAAAAAGGCGTAGAGCCTAACTCATTACTCAACCAATTTGGCCGGGTAGGTGTCTATCATGGGAGCCTCACCGTGCTAGGGTGACGATTGGCGATCCACATAGACTAGCCCCGCCGGCACCAAAAGGTTTTGGAATAACTTAGTCGATCTATGCCGGACAACCGCTCCGATACCAAAGTGTAACATCCCATTTTCAAAAGCGATATATTTTTTTTTTCGAGTAGAGAGCATCGGAGCGATTGAGTACCTGACACATATATTTATAAATGCCGTAAGTCTGGCTGATTTACAAAAACGGTACAATGACCGAGAGTTTTTAAAGTGAATAACAACAAAAGTGTCTCCCCAACAACAGCCATGCCGTGTCAACAAGAGATCTTCACCGGATCTCTATGCGGCCGCTTGCCTTTCTCCTCGGTCCTTGGTCCTCCCGAACCCGACGCTATGTTATGTTAAGAGCGAGGTCCAATGCATACGGACCCCGGGTAACGGTTAACCTCATATTTACATATACAAGTATATCAGCATAACAAATGAACCATTCCTACATGTATCGCTCCCGAATGCGGATATACCGCTCCCAACGAAGACACACCGCTCCCAACGAATACGGATATATCGCTCCCAACGCTCCCAAAGTAGCATGCAAATGTTCAGTTATCCTCTAACATTACCATGCATTCAAATAACATACCACCAACACATATACAACACACATATCACATATACGAATACAATAAATATCAGAGTTAGTGTTACAGTATGCGAACGTACAGCATACACATAACAACTATACTCACACAATACACATAGCACATACATTATCATAAACATCGTTAGTGTTACGAAACGACGCGAACGTACCTTCGTTGACGGAAAATGGTACTTTTTGACAATGGGTGAAACAAAGCAGTGTACGACGGCGGTAACAACGGTCCGATTATCTTAGATATCCTATAAGGATAACATTTATCAACTTCTAGCACTATAATAGCATTTTAGGTACAAATTACCATTTTGCCCCTAAACCCCTAATCGGCGGAATTTCGCCGAGCTTCGCTCTGTTTTTTTCTATCTTCCAAAATTTTGCCATATTATTTTCCTCATCATATTTTCGAAATATATATCATATTTACCCAAAATATGATATCTAGAATATCTTGAAAAATTAAAGATAAATCTATCATTCCTATTATATCTACCGAAAGAACTACCGAAACTAAAGACTAAGGACCGAAAAACTTACCCCGCTTTGGCTTAGAACTTCAAGAGCTCTCCTTCTCTCTAACTTCTCTCTAAGGGACAGATTTTTGGTGTGAAAAATGAAGAAGAGGAGATTGGTATTTATAGAAGAGATGGATGGCGAATTGGAATTAATTCGAACTTGTTTCGAATGAATCTTGGACCGTAGGATCGCATTTTTGAGGACAAAACACTCTTGGCCCTCCATTTTCTTGTGCCGACTCCCCCTCCCCAATAGTCAACAAAATGATGTCATCTTGATGATGTGACATCTCGAGTTGACTTACCGATAAAGTTTCACGATCGGTGTCCAAAACGCGTAATCTTGACGAATCGCGAAATCTTGTCGGTGTAGTTTCGAAGTTTCTTTTCTTCTCATTAGGAATATCTAGTTTAATGAAATTTATGATCCCATTAAGGGTATTCCGTTATCTGCTGAAGATTTTAGGACATACGTCTTCGGTTACGGAATTGAATTCCGGAAGCGTCAGCGTCTAGGCAAAAATCCACTGGTTTGTAATATGATCTGATCTAAGTCACTAGATTCCTAATTCACGGCAACTACTTGTTTCAGTATTGACTCTAAATCCTCTATCTGCATTTTCTCTCTCCTATCCTAATGTCTTAAATACCCCGTTGGTTCCAAAATCGACTTCGGAGACCGCTCAATCCGAGATAGAATTTCACTTGGTTCATAAAAAGTCCAGATGACTTAGACTACATCCCTATACCTTGGTGTAGGATTTTATTTCTATCCATTCTCAAATGTCCCTGTTGGCTCTTTACCATATATATTATTATTTTATTCAAAATATCTAGATATTTTTTTTTTTTTTTTATTTTTATTTATTTTTCTAAGCATAAAATATTTTATTAATATATATTTTTTTATTTAATAATTTTGAATTTCTCCAATTAAAAATAATTATTTAAATTATTTTTAATTCATTTACTTTATACCTTAATTATCCCATTAATTACCATATTAGCCACTTACTAATTTTTTGATAATTTTCTTAATTAGGATAAATCATTATCTCACAACTATTTTACTTACATTGATATTTTATATCCCATGTAAAATATTAAAAATCATGGGGTCACTTATGATCCCAAAATAATACTTAATTTTGCCTCATTATTTTTCAAGGAAATTATCCCAAAATTCCTAAAATTAGAAACAACATACTTTCTAATTTTTTATAAATATTTTACTACCTCTTGGGATTTATCATAATATTTTTAGGCCATTTAATGCTCTAAAAATACATTTTAGCTCTTTATCTCTCCTAATTTCCATAGTAATTACCTTAGAAAATAAGATAATTATTACTTATTATTTGAAACCACATGTTTTCCTATTTTCAATATAATATATTATTATCGAATATTTAATATATATACCGATAAATAATTATCAATGTCGTCAAAATTGAGTTTCTACATGGAAGGGGGTTACAAATTTATATATATATATATATATATGTGTGTGCATGTAATATAACATAAATCAATACTCAAAATTCGGTGAACAACTTTATATTTAAAAGATATAAGTTACGTAACTATATAAAACATAAGTCCAAAAACAGAAAAAGAGTTTAACAACTCCCACAACCAAGTTCCAAAACGTCAAAAGATTAAAATTTAACAATTGCTAAATTATATCAATTAATTCAAATCAAACACACATCAATTTGCATGTCCTCAATATCCTCTTCTCTTGTTCTTATAACAAGTTCATTGCAAAACTTGGAATGTCCAAATCATGACCATCGATACCCTCACTTCGACTTCAATTAAGCTTTTCTCATCATGGGCATCAACATCTAAGTTGTCTATATATTCTCAATCTTCTTTATTTTCCACTATAATCAACAGATGGAAGATCATCAAAATTATATATGTGGGAGTTTTGAGCTTTCTTTTTTATGCCCAATCTTGAATTAGCCATCACAAAAACAACATCATTCATAGATCATTCATTTTGGGGGAAATGAAAATAGGGTTTTTCTTTCTTTTTTCCTTTTATTTTTTGTTTTAAGTATGTTTTTACCGTTTTTACGTTTTTATCAAGGACAGTTTTTTTGCTTGCGTCTTAACACGCATCACTTTAGTAAAAATGTAAGTTTTTATGTTTTTACACTAGTTTTTGCCAACAATGGTTATGGGAGTTAATTTTAGGAGGGTAGCAAATATGGAATTCATTTATGTTCACGTTTGATGTGATTATCATCTTGTAATTAGGTTGCGTTTCTCTTATTACTTTATTGGTTTTAAAATAACAGTCACTTTCCAGTAATTTGGTTAAATATGGAATTTATTTCTAGCTCTCTGGAATTAACTTTGGTGGTTTACTTCAACATTAAGAATATATTTAGGTTTTCAGGTTGGCTGGTGGTCTGGCATTTCAAGGGATGCTAATGATCCACATGGTCTAATTATTCGTATAACTCCAGAGCATGGAAGATATGTGGCAAGGAGTTATAGTCCTAGGTATTTTCCTTCTCTTGATGATAATGCGTTAGGAATTTTGCCATTCATAAAAACAGAAAACTATTTTTTGTTCTTTTGGGAAAGGAGATGTTAGTGCTGCCAGCCTGCCACTCTATCTTATCTAGCTTGTCATTGTTCCTTCCTTTAGTGTGTGATTCACGAGTGGCAAAGAAACCTTGATCATGGCTGGAAACTAGGTGCAGTCATAATCCATCATCCATGACTGACTGTAGTCATTGAAAATGCAATCAGAAAAATAGATGACAAAAGTAAATTACATTTTCTCTTATGTTATAGATATACCTGACTTTTGTTCCTGGTGCCATCTGTTTGAATTAATGGAACCTATGAAGGATAGGCATTTCAAAAATAAGCTTCTCATGTCTGAACTTGTGTTTAGCCTTCGTATTGGCCATGATAAGACACTTTCAATTTTACATGGTCACTTCAGATTTTGTAATGTTGCTTGGTCTGTGTTGGTGTCCATCCTCCCTAGGTTGGAAAGCAGCTTAAAAATTCCATTCTTTTAGTTCCAAGTAACCTATGATTTGGTTGTCTTGGAGATCAATTGGACATTAAGATGTATTTTTGAACAAACTGTCGATTTTTTTTTGTTTTTTTTTTTGGCAATCCTGCTAAATTATGAGGCCTCTGGTTTTGATTTTTTTTTTTTGGCAATCCTGTAGAAATAAAGAAGTGGAGGGAATGGGTAGGTAAGAGAAATGGTGAGCCACTCTCTTCTCCTCCTCAAAATCCTTAGGCCAGTTTGGTACGAAGCACTGGGGGTAGGAACTGTGATTGGGTCAAGGACTGGGCCCAATTGTATTGTTTGGGATAGGGAGTACCATGAAAGTGAGATTGTTACAAAACCACCTCCCCTGTATTGGGCGAGCAATGCTGGGATTGAAAAATTTTGGACAGAGGATGGAGCGGAGAGAAGATAGACAGTATCAAAAGTGAGAAAAAGATAGATAGATATATATATATATATATAGAGAGAGAGAGAGAGAGAGATTGAGATGAAGAGAGACAGACCAAGAGATTAAGAAATTCTGAAGGCAAACTGGTGAGAGATTGCTGGATAAGTGGAAGGAAGCTCGAATACCTTCTGCAATTACAGATTCTGGCCAAGGTGAGTTACCCAACTCCCTTTTCATCTTCAATATCTTCTATTGCTGTTGTTTAGGAATTGCTAAAAGGTTAAATTGTTATTTTGAGAAGAAGAGAACCTTAGTTACTTAAAAAATGTTTAATGGTTCATAAATCAATGTTTTGGGGCTGACCGAAGTTTGACGGAATTTGAGTAAACAAATACAACTGTTTTTCCAGAAAATTAATATGGAAGTTCAATTTGATAAATGTAAACGAGGTGCTATCATGTGGGTTTGTCATTTACAAATTGAAGATTTATGACGTTGTTGGTTTGCTGAAACTAAAGAGGTATGTGTGTGTGTGTGTATTGTAGCAGCTAAAAATGCATATAAATGATGTGTATATATGAGTTGTTTGAACGCTACGGGATTCAATTTTGTGAATAAAAATGAGGAAAAACTTAGTGTTCTGAGATAAAGAAATAGGGAACAAATGTCATAAATCATTTAATCACACTTAGATTATGTTCAAAAGGTTCTGTTTGGTGCTGCCTTGTGATAAATAAGTGTCTTACCTATACACACACACCATGGTTAAAGACATTTAAATGATAGTTGAATTGATGCTTGATGAACTGAATTGTTGAAGCTTGACTTTGAATTACGAGTTGCTGTTTTAAGGTTTCTACATGTTGAACAAATGCATCAAAGCCTGATTAAGGATCTCAAAGAGATGATTAAATTCAATATATATGTTAGTTGCTGTATTTTTCTGATTAAGAACAAGTGCTGTCCAATTTTGAGGATTTTCAAGAAAACTGGAACATTTTCCAGATTAAGAGTGTGTGCTTTTATGTGAGGTAATGAAGTGAAGGAAGACAGAAATCTTATTGTTCTTGCTGTGGTAGCTAAGTAAATACAAGTTAAGACTTGTAGTGTGTGTGTGTGTGTGTTCAATTTTGGAGGCAAAAGAACTGATTGAAAGTCTATTGCTTAATGCCTCTAGATACTAAACAATTATTCAAGGTGGTTAAGCCTTAGCTAGAGGCATTTAAATGTTGATTTAGTCTATGTTTTAGCTAAGGTGGATGGAAGAAAGCATGGCATGTTTTGTTACATTAATTTTGCATTAGTGTGGCTTATTATAATTACTTTGGCATGTAAGCTTAAAGGTGTTTTTTTTTTTTTTGGGTTGTACATAACTCGATAGGGAGTAGTGTGTGAGTTTTGATATCTAAAGAGAGTTAGTGCCAGGATTTCAATCCGGCAAAACTATAACTAGTTTATATTTATACTGAAACGTGAGTCTTGTGATTAACTTAATATAGGGTAAATATTTTATCTAAATCATGAAATTTGGCATGATAATAGTACACATCCTAAGCTTTAATACAAGTATTAATTTGTAATTTTTAGACATGTAGATAAAAAAAGATAAAGATATGAACTTTCTAATTTGGGTCATATTTTTGGATTTTTTTGCAGAAAATTCCTATGTACAGTATGAGTTTTAGGCAAGTTCTGGAACTAATGGGATGCTGTTGAGTCTGCGTCTTAATTTAATCATAAAAAGCATTTCAAGACCTAAAGATAGAGTTTTGAACCATTATTTTTAGATATGAAACGATTTATTTATGAATTTTTAAAGTTTTAGGAAAATTTATTATATCACGTATGTACCCAAGCTTTTAGAAAAGTTTTAAATAATTCGTCTTTACAAGGATACTAATCGAGTCACATATTATTCTTAAATGGTCAAACAATTCTGATAAGTAACTTTAGAATGAGGTGTGACATTCTCAATGCATAGTGTTAGTGAATCTTTTTAAAGCACCTTTAGCATATACATATTGGTTTTGTTTTTGTTTATTTACAATAATAATTTAGATTCTTTACCTGTCTTCAAATTACTTTTTATAATCAATCACAAACAAATATATAAACTACAAACAAAGGAAAATATAAATTAAATTTAATTGAAATAATTAAAATTAAAATAAGGCCTGCATCTACCTTTAATTTTCATTTTTTTAATTATAGAAGGGTATTATGGCCTTTTAACAATATTTAGAAAATTCCTAATTAGAAAATTGTTAAAAGTGTAGGCCTGGATTTAAGTTTTAGTATTTCATTTTCCCTTGATTTTTGACACAGCTAAATATTTCTTTTTGTTTATGGTACATTTGTTAATTCCTAAGTTTTGTTTTTTTTAAAGAAAATATTAAGTATAATTTCAATTTCAATTAAACAATGTAGAATTGTTACAAATTATACATATAATAAATAAGAAAAACCAACTCCAGACTTGTCTGTATTTTAATACTATTATACATAGGTTCTTGATCTTCACTTTTTTTTTTTGGTTATTTCACATAAATGAAATAATAAAAACCATAATTTAATTTTAGAGAAAAATATTTAAAAAGAAAAAAACACACACAAGTAAATTACATACCTGTTGATAGGCGAAACTTTATAGCTTATAACTCTACAAGTGTAAGGGTCGTATCGAAGTAATAAAGTGATAAGAAAAGTATCGTTACGATGACTAATCTAACTAATGATTAGATATGAATTCCCTTATTCAGTTTAAGTTGAGCGGAATGTCGAGAATTGTTTTCAATAATAAAAAGAAATTCAATAATAAACCATTATTAGTAAAAGACTTTGCACAACAAGCGAATTCCAATATCAAGAATTACAACCTAGAGTCACTAATTTCTTGTTTGTTTCTTTTAGATTTTATCATCACTAAATTAATTTGACTTAACTAAATCAGCTAATCTAGAGTATTAATGTCTATAAATGTCTTCCCATCCATTTATATACCTACCTTAATTAATTATGCGATGTCTCACACAACTAAATAAGATGCATTTAGATCGGACTCACTCTAATTTGATTATGCGAACTTCAGGTATATACGTCATCCTAGACTCAAATTAGATTAAAACCTAATTCTACATTATTTAATCCCAAGGTCAATTTAAGATTCATTCTTTCAAGTTCAACCATAAATCTCCAAAACATGCTTAATAGTGGTCAATTACTAAGCAATAACAATTAATACAAGATTAAATAAACTGAAATAAAATTAATCAAAAACTAATTTGTGGGAATAATCTCTAGAATCCAAACAAGTTCATAGGTCTTGCATGGCTATAATAAGATCCATAACAAAAAGATAAAATTCAGATTCAATGCAGAGAAGGGAAGAGGAAGAACACGTAGAAAAGAAAAGATGGCACAACTACTGTAGAGTGCGTGGTATTTGCGGCGTCACTGTTCTGTGCGCTCCGTCCAATTCCTCTGTTAATCTCCGTACATGCTGCTCTCTTTGCTGGATATATATCTCGCTGTCTTCCTCTTCTTCCTTTTTTTTTGGTACGTCTGTGCACCTTCAGGCTTGGGTTAACCTTTTTTATTTTTATTTTGTGTGTGTGTGTGTGTGTGTGTTGGGCTGCGTACCTTGGGTGTTTCTTTTTTCGTTTTCATTCAAATCCCAACTGATTTATCCATCAGATGCCCTTTTCATCAAATATATTATATTTATAGATATTATATTATACTATACGTAGATGCTAGCTGTGCCTGATGCTTTCCTGAAACTTTATTATTTGATTCTTTTTTATCTTTTTCTTCATATATTATCTCTTGTACAATAAAATAGGATATGAATAGATTTTATGTAAATTATCCTTTTATCCTATATTTAATTAAATGATAGAGAAGTATATAAAAGATAATTAAATAAGTATAAGATATTAATAAATCCAATTAATTATATCATAAAATATATACCTATTTAATTATAAAATATATACTTGTACTTGTAAATGAGTTACCACCCAAATATATTTTTTTAAAAAAAGATGTGCAGTTGCTTATTTATTTTGGAATGCTTCCCTCTAATTGATTAAAAGCAATAGAGAAGACTTCAATTAGACATACAATTCTTAGGGAAGAAATGGTGAAGAGAGATTATGGAATTTCACCTATTGGAATTTACAAAGTCAATAAGATATATCAAAGTAAGCTAATAGTTAAAAGGCTTTGGCATTAATCTTTAACATTAATATGCCACATCAAATATTATATTGGTTGTTTGGAAAGAACTGTTATATATATATTACGATTGTTAAATTGGAACTGTTATTTACTATGCAAGAATTACTATATATTATGACGGTTGTTTATATGTGCTCGTTAATTGTCATCATAGCAATGGGCATATCAGGGCCTCACCGAGCCTCAATTATAACGGATGTTATATTATAACCGTTATAATAGGTCTAAAATAAATAACGTTTTGGAACCATAATGCATCTGCGCGTGGAGCTTTTATAGCACTCGCATAAATGATGCTTCAAAACCGTTATGTATGGCAGTTAATAATTGTCATATATCACAATTTCTGTAGTAGTATTATGAAGGTTGGTTTAGCTACTTAGGTAGCCAAAGGACAAAGTCTTATTCAAAAGTTTACTGTCACAACAAACCGTGCCACTGATAACTCTCCATATTTTGTATATTTAAAATACATTTTAAAGATATTTGGATAGTTATCTAAGCAATTTTCGGAGATTTTTATGAGATTATATTATTTTAAGAGAAATCAAAGTGGTGCATTATTTAGGGGATTTCATTGTAAATACCATAGTTTTCAAATTTAAATAGAAATACTTTAGTTTAAATAAAATAATAACAAGTTACATAAATGAAATAAAAGGGAAAAAAAAGAATATGGTTTAGTTTATTATTAATAGTATATTTGTAACATCCCAATTTTTAAAGCGGAATTTTTTTTTCAATCGAGTAGAAAGATTGGAGCGAAAGAAAGAATCGATTCATAACAAACATTAACCATAGTGTAACACCGTAATGATTACATTAATCATAGAGTTTGAAAGTGAATAACCGAAAGCGGTAAAGATAGAAAAGTCTCTCGGCCGCACGACGACTCTTCTTGCTTGCCTTGATCTTCGATCCGTATTCCTCCGGATCCGAAGCTATGGCCGAGATTCAATTCACCGCATTGAATCTCGAGTAACGTTAATCTCAAACCCAAACAATACAAAGATACGGATAACGATATTCCGCAAATACAACGGTATATCAATACATAAAGATACAACGAGATGCATGATCATTGTCTTGACAAAACATAAGCATTACGTAGTATGTAAAGCCCCACGATGGAAAACAACAATAACAACACTATTCACCGGTGCCACGATACCACTCGTGTTCTCGCGCTAGAAAAACATACGGCGTTATTATGACTATAACCCGTGTAAAACCGTACGTATATCGGTCTACGAATGTATCTATCACATATATGCATTTAAGAAGCACAAGATTAGTGTTACGGATGCGTCCGTACCTTCGTTGACGACGTTAGGCACTTCGACGGAAAAACGTACTTTTACTAAAAACGTGAAATGTTCACTAGCGGCACGTCGGGCGGCGTAGACGAATTCAGAAATCACGGTTTACGATGCCCTATAAGAGTAATATCACTTTCATTAGTGATTTGACATCATAACGGCATTTTAGGTAAAATTACCATTTCGCCATTCTACCCCTAATTTGGCGGAATTTCGCGAAACACGTTACTTTGATCGTACTCCATTTCAAAATTATCCCCACAATGTTTTTACCTTGTCGCATCTTTCAATGCAATGAGGCCTAAAAACAAGTATAGGAATAAATTAAAGAAACTTCCTAGATCAAAACAACGGTTCTACTATAACTACCGAAAGAACTACGGAAACTAAAAGCTAAGGACGAAGAACTTACTCGGAGCTAAGGCACAACTTTGGCGAGCTTCTCTTTCTAAGTTTCGGCCAAGGTAGAGAGAAGAGGAGGTGTGAAGAAATGAAGGAGGTGCTCGTGCCTTTATATAGGAAAAAAATTGTGCCACTTTGGTAATTTCCACATTCCAATTCTTGTAATTTTTCCTACTTCATAACCATGTAAAATCAAGGCTAAATGGTGTTAAATTCTTGTCCATGGGCAGCCCTTGATCGACATAAGGGGATGATGTGGCAGCATGTAATTGGTCCAAGAATGGTGACTCAAGCTCACTTTATGCCCGATCCGATAGAATTTCCCCGATCGGTGTCCGTTTCGCGTAGTCTCGGAAAATCTCAAAATTTTGAATTCATAACTTTGAAGATCTTCTCTTCCTCATCAATAATATCTATTTTAACTTAGATTTTGGTCCCTTACAGGGTCCCAACAGTCCAGTTGAAGTTTTCTCGAAAAACGTGTTCGGGCGTGTCTGGTTACGAAAATCGTTTTCGTAATCATCAACCTCTGGACAAAAATTCACTGATTCAAAATATGTCCATATAATTATAAACCCATCTCTGGATGTTGAGTTATAATTTATTTTCTTCAAATCCAAAATGTGACTATCTACATTTTTCCCTATTTCGTCTTATTAAGCAAATGCGCTACCGACCTCGGAATTAACTTCCTAAGAGGTCACTTGAAGGTAAAAAATCACTGATCAATATTTTACCTTGACTTTGGAATTCCTATTCCTGGTTCTCTAGATAGGATCCGTTTCCTATTTATTCCATTACTTTTAATTATATTATATAATAATACAACTTTACAAAAATATCATGATATTTAAAATTTGTTCATATCTCCATTTTTTTCCTATTTTTTGGCTGGACCCTTTTTATTTTTATTTTATATTTATTTTATATTTAATTTTTTATTTACTTATTTATTTATTCCAATTTTTCCAAAAATTTCACAAAATTACCTAATTGGTCCATTCTTGTATTTAGGCTTAAAAATACCTAAACTCACTTATTTTTCACAAAATTTTCCCATTAATTAGTAAATATGTTCTTACTAATTTTAAGCCAAAAACCACTAATTTTAGGGTTTTACAAAATTACTTATGAATTTCCTTTACTTATGCTTAAGTAATTAGCCGAAAAATTACTTAACCACTTTATTATCACTAGTTGGTAATTTTATTAATTAGAATGCCTCATTACCTCATAAATCTAGTACTGACATCACTGTTTCCATGTTTTCTCGCATTATTCTAGAATTTGAGAGGGTATTATGGTCATTACAATACTTTTTGAGCATTCTTATTCAATTTCTCCAAGCTCATAATTTATCAAATTATCACAATTGGAGATAATATACTCTCCTAACTCAAATAATTATTTCATTGCCTTCTAGGATTTTTCACAATTTTCCTAAGTCATTTTGCATACCGGGGTATTTTGGTCATTTGGCACTTTGGCCCTTAAATTCTCTAATTTCCCACGAACTCATCCTAGAAAAATAGACTATAATAGCACAAGTCTTGCAACAATAATTTCACTTATCAGAAATAGCCAATTTATTTACCAAAATGTAATATTTTAAATAAATAAATATGCGGGTATTACAATATTATTATTATAATATTTCTTTTCTTCTATCGATTGGGGATACGGCATCATGGAATTGATTGTGGATGATGATTTGAAGGACTAGGGGAGCATTATTTGGTTACGCTTTGGACAGTTTGGGCTTTTGGCACCATTTGGAGATTAAAATGGAATTGGGGCCCACCAATTCAAAATGGAAAAGAAGACCTAAAACCTAAGGGAGCAGCATTTAGGAAGATATATTTCATTGGAACGAGATGGTTCATTTGAACAGGGTGGCGGCATTTGAACGGAGGACTTGAGAAGCGAGAGAAGTGGTGAACGACAGAAAACAGAGCTAGCGGCCTTGAACTTCCAGTTCGCGTACTCACAACATCACATCTTCTTCCTCGCCGGCGACACCTTCACCTTCATCGTCGCCGGCGAGATTCTCCCATCACAACCCACCAGCACCTCGATTCATCCACTTCCTCAGCGTCGCCGGAAAGCTTCAGGAACAAACCAGACCCGGTAAACAAAGGAGGCGAGCTGCAACAAAGAGGGGATTGGTCTTCAATGAGCCGATTCTATTTTCTTGGTTTTGTTCACTTTTCCAGTATCTTTTTTTATCTTCCTCATGCCTCTGAACTTGGATTTAATTTTCTGTTCGGCGAATCTAATTAAAGCCATGTGTGGCTGGTTTGTTTTGCAACCTAGAGTAGCTATGAACTTATAGGTGTGGATTGGACTTTGTTTTTATTAATTAGTTATAATTAATATTAATTTTGGTTACTTAATCTTAATCTTGTTTAGCTTTATCTATTTAGTGATTGGCCATCATTGAATATGATTTTTTTTTTGATAATATGGCAAGCCGAAGCTTGAAAGATAACAACAAGGCAAGACTGAGAAATCAAGCCCTTACAACATACAAGTACAAGAAGAAACTAGTATTGACAAGACATTTTGTCCTTCATGATCATATCAAAACACACCCTAGGGATCGCAGGGACAAGGACCAGCCCAACATCAGGCGTAGCACGATGGCCTTCCTTAGCCATAAAATCAGCACATGAAATGTTGTCTCTTGAGGTATGGTAGAGCTCCACTCTCCAATCCTTGAACAGAAGGTCTCTAGTCTCCGCAATAATGTCTCGCAACGGGTGGTCTCGTGGGAGTCTCGCATAAGAGTATTAACAGCATCCAGGGAGTCAGAATAAATAACAATGCTCTGTAAGCCCATCTTCTGCCCAACTTGTAACCCTGTCATGATGGCATATATTTCAGCTTCAAGAACCGTATGGAGACCAAGGGATTTATGAAAGCCCATAAGCCATTCCCCGAGAATTCCTTAGAACTCCTCCGTCTTTGCTTGGTGCGGTGTCGCACTTGACCCATCAACATCAATACGAATCGCATTTGCCGGTGGTGGGGTCCAAGAGTCTTCATGAGACTTGTTGAGTTGAAATATCTGGTGAGCTAGAGTGCGGTTTGTAGCGCTTTCCATGAGGAGATAGTTGCATCGATGGAGCATCTCTCTGGCATCAGTGCTTTCTCCTTATAAAAGAAATTTGCATATGCTTGTCCAAAGGATCCAACACCCCAGGCTGAAAATTCGTGGCCAAGAGAAGTTCTTGAACCTACCTTTACCCGGGTTGTGGGTGGTGTTCCATCTGAGCCAATCCTGCAAATTACCTGCAAAAAAATGAGCAAAAAGATTAGGTATCAAAATTTGTTTCCAAAAGTGTTTAGCTCTCTCGCAGTCCCTGACTATGTGAATCACACTGTCCTCTGTGTTACATTGAAAAAGGACACACATTCTCATTGGTGAGGCCCCTTCTGGCTCTTAGGGAATTAGTGGCCAACCTCTCATACCCAACAAGCCACATGAATAATTTTACCTTTTCAGGAAGCTGCCATTTCCACAACCGGTCCGAAGTTATTGATGGTGGTTCCGGGTGTCCTGTGAGATAGATATTGATAAGCGATTTAACAAAGAAGCGGCCATCCTTCGAAGCCCGCCGGAGTAAAGCAATCATCAAAGTTATTTCGAGGAGGACGCGCTCGGAAATAATCCTTATAATATTGGGAGGTAGGACTCCTTGCCATCCGCGGTGTCCCAACATCCATTCGGAAAAACTTGATCCTTAACAGCCTCATCTTCATTCACTAAAGCAGGGTTTCGAGCAAAGGTCATAATGGGGCAATCAAGGGGAAGCCAGAGATCAGACCAAAACTTGGTGCCTATTCCATTGTTAACTTTTTTCCCAATCCCACTAAGGAACTTGTCCCAGACCTCAGTTATCGCTTTCCATGCCGAGGAGCAATTTCATTTTTTGGAAACCTTAGGCATTAGGAGGTCGCCACAACTATATTTAGCCCACATGCATTTAACCCAAAGAACATCTTTTTGCGTAAGGAGGCTCCAAAGAGAGTTTCATAATGAATGCTTTATTTTGAAGCCGCAAATATTTAAAGCCAAGTCCTCCTTGCTTTTTAGCTTGAGTAATCTTATCCCAAGCAATAAGGTGCATTTTCTTCACCTCTTCCTCCTGGGACCATAGGAACTTCCTGGAAACCTTCTCTAATTCACGAAGAGTGCAAATTGGGAGAAGGGTTGACTATACATCTGATAGCTAGGCAAAGAAGATAGGACGATTTGATAAGCACCGAGCGCCAAACAGTCAAAAATTTTGATTTCACATAGACAACTTCTTTCTAGCACGTTGGACAATAGGAAGGTAAGTAGCCTTGGTAACATGCTTATGAATAATCGGCACTCCTAGATATTTCCCAAATTCAGAGGTAATGCCAATTCCAAGAAGCTGACTTAGCTCGATTGCTCGGTTAAAATTAACATTTTTCGAGCAGAACATACGAGATTTGTCAACGTTGATTCTATGACCGAAACCTCACGTGCTTCTCATAACATTACAAACTTCTTCCATTTGGTCGCAGGGATGCTTCTACGAAGAGGATGAGGTCATCAGCAAAAAACAGGTGGGAGATGTGAGAACCGTCTCTTTTAAATTTGAACGGCTTCCAACGGTTGGTCTCACACTCGTTTTTAATAAGCTGCCCCAGGCGCTCCATGCAAAGAACAAAAATATATGGGCTAAGAGGGTCTCCTTGCCGCACACCTCTGGAGGGGGTAAAAGTCGAACTTTCATCACCGTTCCGAGAAATGGACATGGAAGCGGTAGAGATACAAGCCATGATGAGATCAATAAGATTGCCATCAAGTTCCAAACCAAGAAGAGTATTTTTTATAAATCCCCAGTCAAGTCTGTCAAAAGCTTTCTCCATGTCGATTTTGATGGCCACAAAGCCTTTCTTTCGACCATTAGTTCTCATTGAGTGGATGATCTCCTGGGCAATGAGGATGTTATCGCAACTAGATCTGTTAGCAATAAAACTACATTGCTCAGGGCCAATGAGGTGAGGCATGACCGCCTTAAACCGATTCGCAAGAAGTTTAGTGATGATTTTGAAGCTCACATTGCACAAAGATATAGGTCTAAAGTCCTTGAGTGTGGAAGGGTTATCAATCTTTGGGATGAGAACAACTTTGGACTTGTTGATGGTGGACATTTTAGATGGGTTATGAAAGCAGTCCTCGATGAAGTCACAAATCTTGTCTCCCACAACATTCCATTGAGTCTGAAAAAAGTGAGCTTGAAGACCATCCGGACCCGGTGCTTTAAAGGCTCCCATAGCGAAAGTCACATTTTTAATCTCAGTTCTACTGACTTCTTTCGAAAGGGCGCTTAACTGATCACTATCAAGGGGAGGAAAGCGAGAAGTCCACCTCTCAGGGTTTGAAACGCTGGCATCTCTGGTATAGAGGTTATGGAAGTAGTCCCGAGCCATCCTTAAAGCTGTGTCATGATCTTCAACCCATTCACCCATATCATTCATAATAGCCCCAATTCGCTGCTTCTTCCTTTTGATCATGGTTGAGGCATGGAAGAATCTAGTGTTTCTGTCTCCTCCTTGAAGCCATTTACTTCTGGATTTTTGAAACCACATAATTTCCTCTTGAGAAGCCACTTTATGATATCCATCCCATAATTTTTTCTCAAGACGAAACAAACTAGTCTGTAAGTTCAATCTCCTGCTTCTATCTATACCCTCTAAGCGCCGTAATAATTCTCTTTTCCTTCTGGTGAAATTACCCACACGATTATCATTCCACTCCAAGGCGGATTTGTGAAAGGTTTGAAGACCATCAATCCAGTTCTTTCCTTGCCAAGCATCATTGGTAATGTCCTTAAAATCATCCTCCGGGTCCATGCAACTGGGTAAGAGAAAGTTTTTGGAATCTTTGCTTATGGGATGAAGGCTTAGAATTCACCAACACTATCCTGTGGTCGGGTTTAAATTTAAGCTCATGACGAACAGTGGAGGCAGGATTTACCTTGACAAAGGGAATTTTAATTAAGCTCTGAGATTAAGTAATATGATATTAGATTACGATTTAATTTGCGATTAGGATAGACATATACCTAATGGCCTCATATAATTGTTGAAGAGTGTGTTCGAGTTTTATTGCCTCTTGAGTAATTATGTTAGACATAACAAATTATACTCAAGAGAGGGTTGTAAGTGGAATCGACCGCGACACTTATAGCTATTTATACTCGAGATTAACAAAATTGATATTAAGGCTAATTAAATTAGTGAAATCAAGGTTTATGAAGTTAATAAGGGATTAGTGACTCGGGTTGCTCATTTTATTATTGTGCTAGTTAATGTATTTAAATTTCATTTTTATTTTCTTTTCCCTTAATTAAATTTAATTTGGTTTGCTCAACTTAAATAAAAGTGTAAAATTAATGCTTAACTGAAGTTGTGGGTACAAAGTCCTCGTGGGAACGATACTTTTCATATCACTTTATTACTTGGTACGGCCCGTATACTTGCGGAGTTATAGGCTATAAAGTTTTCTCGTATCAGCCACTATAGTACTTTATCAAGTAAGTGAACAACACCTTACTCTAAGGAATAGGTAAGTGGGTGAGTGTGCATTTAATTTGTAATAACCCTGAAAATATAAAATAAAATAAAATAACTTTTCATTCTTAATCAATATTTTTATTATTTGTGGTAGATTTGCAAGAAAAATGAATTGGTGGTCACTCTTATGGGTGAAAGATTGGGCAGAAAATTGATGAGAGAGAACCAAAATGCAATTTTCTTTCTTTCTTTCAAACATTTCTAGGATCGTTAGGCTTTATTTAGTAGTTTTTAACTTTAGGGACTAAGAAATCTAAAGGGGGAAATTTAAGACCCAATAAAGAGGGAAATAAAAGCTTAAGGATCTAATTCCCAACTAATGAAAAATGTAAAGGATCTGCTAATATATTTTCCCAAAAAGAAAAACAAAAACGAAGAAATCCCCAACCAATATAATCAACTCAGAAATTTTCAAATTTCAATTACTTTATATATTATTACATCATATATAGAATCACTCAAATTAACAAGATTACTTGGAAAAAAATCACAAGGTTAAAGAAACAGTAGCTTAAATTTGATTTAACAATTATTCAACTAGTAGTGTCTCAAGTATTTTCCATAAACAAAGACTTGCTTTTTCTCAATGATGCTACAACATCAATCATAGTAAGTCGTGCCTTTGGTAATTCAATGGAGCAATGTAATGCTAACTCAAAAATTGATGACATATAAGGAATTATATTATCAGTATTTTGATTTTCTCTCTGTAGCAAATTGACATCTATAATATTCATGATGGAATGTGGTGTGGAGTTGCTCACCCAATCTTTCAAACTTAGTCCTTGAACAAACATTTCATCCGTTGGCTTCTTCATTGTAAATATTTCCATTAGCAAAATCCCATAACTATATATATCTCCTTTGGTGGAAACAACTCCTTTCGATCCAAACTCTATATGTCATAGGGTTATTAGTAGAGAAATCATTATATGAATAAGGTAAGTTAGTGTTTAACTTTTCTTTTGTATCGTTAATTCAAATCTTTACACATGAAGATGGAAAATATTTGCTAGAAGTTGAATAATATAAAATTATATTTATAAAGCATAACAAACAAAAGAATATAAAAATATGTCCAAAATTTTATTATTAAATCATTACCTGGTGCTATATAGCCAATTATTGCCAAAGTTTTGGTATAAATTTCCAACTGCTTTTCACCAAACAATTTAGCAATACCAAAGTCACTAAGATGAGCCACCATATCTTCATCCAACAAAACATTGCTTGGTTTCACATAACAATGAATAACTATTGTAGAAGAACCATGGTGAAGATACTCCAAAGCAGCTGCCACATCAATCATTATGTTCAACCTTTGCAAGACATTTAAATAATAGTTATGAGAGTATAGCCATTTGTCAAGACTCCCATTTACCATGAATTCCATTATTAGAGATTTGAAATGACCATTTGAGCAACTACTGATGATCTTAATGAGATTGCGGTGGCGTAAATGGCACACGGTAGAACATTCAACATCAAAACTTCTTGATGCTTCTTCAATGTTTGAGTTAAAGACTTTTACAGCAACTATCTTTTCATTTGGAAGAATTGCTTTGTATATTGATCCAAAGCTTCCAAAACCAATAAGATTACTCTCACTAAATCCATTTGTTCCCCGTAGAATCTCAAAATAGGATATCCTGATTGATTTATCCAAAGCTATTAAATCCCTCTTTGTTGAATTATTATCATTATCTCTCTTATTCTTCAGAATCACAATGGCTGAAACAATCAACATGGCAACAACAGTAGGCAATAAGCATTTTATCATCACCATCACTTTATTTGATATGTGCTTGTTTCCTTTCCTACATGGTTGGACTTGTAGTTGGGATTTCCCACAAAGATCTTTATTCTTCATAAAAGATTGAGCAGTAAAATGTTGAAAAGGGCCACCATTTGGAATTTCTCCATGCAATAAATTGTAGGAAAGATTGATGTATTTAAGATAGAGTAATGACTCTAAAGACTTTGGAATCACACCAGACAAATAATTATGGGAAAGATCTAGGGACTCCATGCTTACCATGCCATTAAGCGTTTCAGGAATAGGCCCTTCTAATTTGTTTTCAGCTAAAGATAGGGTTTGTAAACTTTGCAAGCCACCCACAGTTGTAGGAATGCTTCCTGAAATTTGATTTCTTGACAAGTTCAACAATATAATTGCCCTCAAGTTTGATACCTCTGGTGAAATTATTCCACTCAATGCATTGAATGACATGTCTAAAACCAAGATATCTTCAAGACTCCAAAGAGAAGAGAGTATATGAGAAATCAATTTGTTAGAACTAAAGTCCAACCTCCGCAAAGAAGTATTCCAAAGACATTCTGGAACCACTCCTGACAACATATGGTTGACAAGATACAACTCACTAAATTGTTAACAAGTAAATACTTAACCAAAAGCAATTTTTATAGGGCCAAATTAATTTCCCAAAATATTTAGTGTCAAAATAAATTTATAAAATATTTAAAAGTTGACAAAATGCGGAAGTCTTATGGTCATAGCAAATATAAATGACATAACATACCCTAGGAGTACAAAAGAGCCTTTAAGACTCACTCTATAGGTGTCTTCCCTTGCTCCCTACTAAAATAATATCCTGAAAAAAAAAATAACCATAAGATCTCAGTAACCATTGGTTATTCAGAAATATATATGCAAACCAAGATCGAGAACATATGGTTCAAAAATCAAGTTCAGCTCACAATAATTTATTAATATTATCAACATAAAACCTTTCACAAATTAGTTCTCGATTTGGTTAACAAAATCCCTTCCCAAAAGGGTTCCAAAACTATGGAACGTCATTTCATTTTTTTTTTTAAAAAAAAAATCTTTTACAAGAGATATCATATAATATACTGTACAAATATGCAGTATGCAATATGCAATATGCCTCCCTTATATCACTGTCCATCCTTAACCGCTATCTGGAGCCATAGGCTAACACAATTGTCCCAAGCTCACCAGTTCTTAAGATATACCCGGCCAAAGGTATAGAGCTTAAGTCTGGACTATGGCTCCCCTCCTTGAACACAACTAAAGAGGTGTCACATGTCCCACAGGTCCAATGCAATCCTGGCCAAAGGAAGACATGGAAGAAAGGGCCCTAACAAGTAGCATACACTGTACACCGACGATGGCATAAAGAAATCTCATCATAAAAATTCCTCCTAACACCAACCCATCGCAAATGTACCACCATTCATATGCATCAATGACAAACAAACCATCATAATAAAATAAATTATATTTCCATCATAACACATAAGCATGCTTAAAAAGTTTCCAAAGTACATAACCATCAATTCTAATATACAACAAGCATGCTTGAAAAGTTTCTCATCTCATCAGTATAATTTTGGTCAGATATATAATTCCAAATCAAGCCTTCCATGGGCACAACAAATACCAAAATAGTTATATATATATATATATATATAATTAACAAGTATATAAAAGAATAATCGGGTTACCTCTACTCCAAGCTTACAAGTAATCACTTAAGAGTCACTTCAAAGCTCTCAATGAAAGTCTACAGAGTAAAAAACATGAATACCTATTAATATATACTCAAAACTATTCTAGAATTTCTCTAACTCTACGCTTATGCTTCAAGTTAACCCTTTAGCCTAGCTAGGAATAGTTACCAAAGAGTTACTCCAAAGTTTTAAGTGAGACTCTATACAACGATAAACATAACTTTCTATCAATACGACCCATTGTAATACCCGGATAATTATTTATCTGGAATATTATATTTCGATAAATAATACCTATTGAAAATAGGTGAATATGTGTTTTCAAATAATAAGTAATAATTATCTTATTTTCTAAGGTAATTACTATGTAAATTAGGAGAGATAAAGAGCTAAAATGTATTTTTATGGCATTAAATGACCTAAAAATATTATGATAAATCCCAAGAGGTAGTAAAATATTTATAAAAATTAGAAAGTATGTTGTCTCTAATTTTAGGAATTTTTGGGATTATTTCCTTGAAAAATAGAGAAGCATAAATATAATAATATTAAAAGCACTTTATGGCCCCATGATTTTTAATATTTTACATGGGACATAAAATACCAATGTCAGTGCAATAGTTGTGAGATAATAATTTATCCTAATTATATGGACATATTTGGAATCAGTGAATTATTATCCAGAGATTGATGATTCCGAAAGCGATTTCCGACACCGGACGTGTTCGGACACGTTTTTCGAGAAAACTTCAACTGGGCTGTTGGAACCCTGTAAGGGACCGAAATCTAAGTTAAATTAGATATTATTGATGAGGAAGAGAAGATCTTCAAAGTTATGAATTCAGAAATTTTGAGATTTTCCAAGATTACGCGTTTCGGATTAATTTGACAAACTTTATCGTACTGCTCGATGTCACCATCAAGATGACATCATTTTGTTGACTATTGGGGAGGGGGAGGTCTGCACAAGAAATGGAGGGCCAAGAGTGTTTTGTCCTCAAAAATGCGATCCTACGGTCCATATTCGTCAAGACCGAAGTTCGAATTATTTACCGTTCGCCATCCGTCTCTTCTATAAATACCAAGCTCCTCTTCTTCATTTTCCACACCAAAAATCTGCCTCTTAGAGAGAAGTTAGAGAGAGAAGCTCGGAGAAAGTCGAGCAAAGTCTCGGGTAAGTTCTTCGGTCCTTAGTCTTAAGTTTCGGTAGTTCTTTCGGTAGATATAGTAGGAATGCTAGATTTATCTTTAATTTTTCAAGATAGTCTAGATATCATATTTAGGGGTAAATATGATATATATTTCGAAAATATGATGAGGGAAAAGATCTGTCAAAATTCCGGAGAGATAGAGCGAAAACAATGGCTCTGCGAAATTCCGCCGATTAGGGGTTCGGGGGCAAAATGGTAATTTGTACCTAAAATGCCTGTTATAGTGCTAAAAGTTGTTAAATATTATCCTTATAGGATATCTGTTATAATCGAACATTTGTCGAGCCGAGCATTGTGTTGTGCCGCCGTCGTACCCATTTCACCCGCTGTCAAAATTACCGTTTTCCGTAAAACGTACCGTAGTCGACAACGAAGGTACGTTCGCGTACTGTAACACTAACTCTGATGTTTATTATATGCGTATATGTGTTGTTAGGTATGTACGTTTGCGTACTGTAACACTAACTCTGATGGTTATTGTATGCATATATGTATTTTCCTCCGTCATCTTTGTATTTTCTATGTTGTGCCTTAACCTTACATCTGACTGTATTGTTATTGCCGTCCATATCCGATTATGTTCAATGTCCGTTGTGCCTTAACCTTACATCCGATTGTATTGTTATTGCCGTGCATATCTGATCATGTACATTTCTCCTTGTGCCTTAACCCTACATCCGACTGTATTGTTATTGCCATATATATCTGATTATGTATACCCTACTTTGAACGTAGTAAGTGTCGTCAAAATTCCATGAATATCTCGTAGTACTTATATGATGTATGTAAACATGAGGTTAACCGTTACTGCAGGTCGGTGCATTGGACCTCACTCTTAACATAGCGTCGGTTCGGGAGGACCAAGGACCAGGAGAAAGGCAAGCATGCCGCATAAAGACCCTACCAAGACTTCTTATGTTTTTTGTAGTTACACCGCGTTAGACGTCCGAAAACAATGTCCTGTTATTGTAATCAAAATGGACTTACGGCATTTGAAATATATGTATCGATTCTCAATCGCTCCGATGCTCTACTCGATGAAAAAAATATCTTATTTTGAAAATGGGATGTTACACCCATGAAAGCTAACCTAGTGTTATTATAAGGCTACTGAAAATTTAGAGGTTTTATATTAAAATTACTGTGATTAAGAAATCTGATTTCAAATTCGATTCTGTAAGTGGTTATGAAAATCTTGAATAGAATGTTAAAAATTGATATAAATATATAGCTATATAATCGTTCACGTGGCTGTGGCTAAAAGAAAGATTTTGAAGGAAATAACATATATATATATATATTTATATAATATAGATAGGTACATAAAGATTAAATGGCTTTTTTGATTAAAGGAAGATGCAAAATAAAAATAATACACTCACATATTGTGACAAGGCGTTGGTGAGGGTGATGGTTTAGTTCAGAGAAGTAATGGAAGTGAATAAAAATATTTACTTCTAGGATAAGTGGAGGTGGGGTCAAGAATTTCACATATACACACAGTGCGAATTGACAGTTTGATGGAGGAAAGCAATAATGACGAGACTGAACATAAGAGTACAGCGAACAAGAGGGAGGAATGAGGGAAAAAGAAGGCTACCTCTGGGACTGCGTGTGTGGGACGTCTAAGGGTGGAGAAACATGAAGATAAAGCCATGCGGCGCTGTGAGTTGGAGGCAGGGGCGGCGGACCTAGGAATTTTAAGGTCGGGGGCGAAAATAAAACATCTTATTTCTAGTCCAAACTAAAAAGTACTGTTTGGTATGTTACAAAGGACGACCTCATCCAACTGAAGCCATTATTCATCTTAAATCATTCCAATACATTAAAGTTTAACACACCGAATTTTGCAGCATCTATTAATAAGTCGTCGATATTTGTTGATACAGTTGCATTCAGTGTACACAAACTGCAGCATTCTCCAAGTACTTCAAGTTGAGATCCCAAAATTCTTTCGAGGTGTGTTGGCAACCCTCCATCCCATTTCCTGCCATGTCATCAATAGGAACCATATCAAAAATTCCTTTGAGCTCCTCATTTGAGAGTTTCACTGCCAAGGCCCCCCATATTTTGACCCAGGTTCTTAATCTTTTTTGTTCCTGCAAACATCCGTACAAGTTAACCAAAAATATGCATAATAACCTCAATATATACAAATAGTTGACAAAAACAAAACTGTGACATTGACCCGATCCTTACAATGCACATATTCCCACACACTACCTCCGTTACTTTGATAAACAATAATAATTGTTTTTTTTGGGGGGGGGCCTTGGTTGGAGGTGTGAGAAGAAAAGAGGGTTTTATAAGGGTAGGATTAGGGTTTGACTCTCTTATTAAATTAACATTATTTTACAAGATATGTTAATGAGAAAAACACTTCTCATGTTGTAGGAGAAGTGTATTCTCATGTCACACACACATGAAATGGTGGAACCCACATATATATATATATATGTGTGTGGGTCCCACCATTTCATGTGTGTGTAGGAATTTTCTTCTTCTCATGCAACATGAGAAGTTTAAACCCCTATGTTAATATATAATTATTTTCTTTCTTATCTCTTTCTTTTTAATATTATTTCATGAAGATATTTCTTCTACATATTTTCTTTTCCTTATTATTCTTATCGATCATTTATCATTATTAATTAATCAACTTTATTAAAAATTAATAATATATTTATTTTTTATTATTATTTTCAACTCTTAATTTTATACTTCGGTGCTTCTTTAAACCCAGTTACTTAATACATCATATCCTAATAACACTTAATTACTATTAGAAAAATTGTGATGTTACATCTAAAGTCTCAAAGTTAAGCAAATAATTACGGCAATGCCACCGCCTTCACTTTTTACTTCCTTTTTTAAAAGAGACGTCCTTTAGGGAAGTAGTATCCATATTTTGTAGTAGTGATTGTTCGCGTAGAGAATTCCACATGCAAGTGATTATTGTTTGGAAAAATTCATTTGAACCGCTGCGACATACTCGTTTGATTTTTTTGTTCGAACACATTCGTTCTTATTTTTTTGTTTGATTTGTTCGAAAAAAATTCTGGACAAATTCCGCAGGCGAGTGATTATTGTTTGAATGGGGAATGCCTGCAGTGAAGGACGCTATGGAACAAGAAGGAGTAGGCTATGTTTACTTTTTTTAAAATAATAATAATTGCCACCCCTACTCCCTCCTGTCATGATTATAATTATAAGACCGGGTTGACTTTTTTTAAAAAAGAAATTAAGAAAACTAAATAAGTCATTTAATCATATTACCTCCGGTCCTAATTATAAGACTAGATTAACGTTTTTTGGAGAGATTAAAGAATTTAAATAAGTTATTTAATCATATTATATGTTATGTATCCTTAGATGTTATATTAGTTTATTAGTCAAACTAATTAGTTTGGAAAAAAAAATAAAAATACTCTGGAGTAATTTAATTAGTTTCCTCAATCTTTTCATAAAAGTCAACTTGGTTTTATAATTAGGACCGGAGGTAGTATTTTATAAATCTAACTTGTAAATCAGATTTTTTAGAAAAAGTGACAAAGATGCCACATAGACTGTGACGCCCGTTCTAAATGCGCCTTTATTTATCAAAGTTTAAGCGCACAGGGATCGAAATGATTTGGACGACTTAATTGCGAAATAAAAACTTTCTTAAAATAACTTAGTTTGAAAACATGAGGATAAATTTTTAGCGATTCGAATCTATCCCATAGAGGTATCTTAGTACAATAATCCAAAAGTAGACAAATGATAAACAACTTAATACAGTCTAGCTATTTATACTATCACAAAAATCCTTCCTATTGTATCACTTACAGCTGCGTCTTCCCTTTTAAACCCGATCCACTA
Organism: Acacia melanoxylon; assembly: GCA_019022615.1. Classification (NCBI taxonomy): domain Eukaryota; kingdom Viridiplantae; phylum Streptophyta; class Magnoliopsida; order Fabales; family Fabaceae; genus Acacia; species Acacia melanoxylon. Next base: position 9,726,408 of record JAFJYJ010000003.1, on the reverse strand, counting down.
CCTATTTCTTTCATGCGATATGGAGTTCAAATGAATGAACCCCAGGGGTAACAATTAATCTCATATGCAGGTATGAAATATAAATAAGTCGCACCATAACCGTAGTTATCAGCCAAGGACCGCAACCTCAATCCATAGCTAGGATACACACATGAAAATTATCTAGCAACCATGATCAGTTATACATGAATACATACATACAAGCTAATAAGATAACAGTTACCTACCTCAAGCTTGAATCCTTAATTTTAACCGGTAGGTGTTGGGATCGTTGAGGTGTCAAGGTATGCCTATAAACGTTTATCATTGTCATTAGTCACTTCTTACGTCCCAATGTAACTAAATAATAATAATACCCTTTTTACTAAATAATAATATTGATTCCTTTTCCTAATAATAATAATAATATTATTATTATTTCCTTTGTAATTATTTCTCCGGGTTGAGGGGGGTTTTGGGTTAAGGGGTTTCGAGTTGGGGTTGCTGGGATGGGGGTGCTGGAATCTGAGATAGGGTATCAAAATCCAAGATATTAGAATCTGAGATAGGGTATCAGAATCCGAGGTATCAAAATCTGGGATAGGGTGTTGGAATTTGAGATAGAGTATCAGAATCTGAGGTATCAAAATCCGAGATAGGGTATTAGAATCCGAGATAAGGTGTTGGAATCTGAGATGGGGTATCAAAATCTGAGGTATCAGAATCCGAGATAGGGTATCAGAATCCGAGATAGGATGTTGGAATCTGAGATGGGGTATCAGAACCCGAGATAGGGTGTTGGAATCTGAGATGGGGTATCAGAATCCGGGAAAGGGTATCAGAATCCGAGATAGGGTGTTGATACCAATTTTCCCCACAGCGCCATATATATATACCCCGACATACAATCCAGAAAACTCCAGATTTAATAGGTCAATTTCAAAAATTCATATCTCTCTAGATACAACTCCAAATAAGGCGTGTGACCTATCAAATTAAACCTTGTTGTGCCCACTTTATTTCTGGAAAATTTAATGACAAAATTCGATCATTTAATATTTCAAAAATTAACACGAAAATCACTGTTCACTTCTGGAAAATGACAGTTTCCAGTTTGGTTCAAACTTTGAAAAATCTTAACTCCCAATCTACACATCCATTTTGGCTGTACTTTTGCTCGTTTTAAACCTTATTAAGTCTACTATCTACTGTAAAAAATTTGTGGAAAAACTCAAACGTTTTACTATGAAACAGAAACACACAAGATTCTCTGTTTTAGACAAGAAAACCAGAGCAGGATCACATTTTTCTTCTAACTAAACCACTAGCAGCAGATTAAAGCCATAAAAATAGGAAGTATAATGCTTAAGGAACTCACTTAGTTGATTCCTCAAGCTTCACGATCAGCTCCTTCAATTTTCTCCAGCCGTGGCTCTCTCTCTCTCTATCTCTCTCTTTCTCACTCTCTCACGTTTCTCTCTTGCTCTCAGTTTTACTTGAGCTGAGCAAAGTTAATGAATGAAGACCAAGGAACAATGCTTAAATAAGAATGTATGGAGAGTCTGCTGTCGTGAGCGTTTAAGCCACTGTAAGAGTATGGTGCTTCTGATCTTGCGTGATCAGAGAATGAGTTAATCACGCTGAAGAAGTATGGCTAATGACTTTTTGCACGACAGCTCTCCATTGTCACATGCTTCACCGAGGGAGTTAGTGGGGATAATGAGCTTATAGTGAATATTGTGTTATGAGACCCATTTTAATACCTAATTGATCCTCTTCCAAAACTTTTATTTGCAATTAGGTACTTAACTCATTTAATTACAAATATTGGAATAATGATAACGTTAAATCCTTAATTCCATATAAAGATTCAATTTCTTTATTAATTAATTCCATAAATGTTTTAGTCTTGAAATTATCCTTTATGAATATTCCTTAATCTTTTTCTAAAATACATTTATGGAAAAATAGACCTTAATTTCCAAATAATTATTCTCATAATTATTTTAAGCCAAAATTTCATATTTAATCTCCATACATTATTCAAACTTAGGAATCCCAAAATTTGGAATGTTACATAGACAATCTATGTCAGCATCATACGGTCAACTAACGTTTGACCGTTAGGGACTGCTAACGGAGGGGCAACATTGCTACGTTTTTAAACTTCGGGGCAACATTGAGACAAAAGAAACTTTCGGGGCAAAATCGTTTAAGGCATGTACTTCGGAACAAAATTGCTACTTAACCCAATATAAATTAATCAATATAAAAATTAGTCGGTCAAGTATGAAATTATTTCTCGGAAGATCTTATTTAACTCTTTAAAAGCACAATACTCCCTCTGATTCTTAATATAAGACCTAGATAACTAATTTGAGGAGATTAAAAAAACTTAAAAAATTATTTAATTATAATATATGTTACATTATCTTTCATAACTACTTATCTATAACATTATATTATATATTAGTTTATAAGTCAGACAAATTAGTTTAAATAAATTGAAAGCGAAAAAAAAAAGTTAAACAAATTAGCTAAAAAGGAACGAACCTTTGAATCATGCTATAAAGTCCCAAGTATTGGATTGGATTTCAAAAGTTGTATTCTATTGAGCTTCTCAGAGTTGTGCATATGTACAAATCAATTATATATAGCACATGTGCTTTATATAATTGATCTTTCAACACCTTTCAATTTTTTTTAGGTATGCATATGTATCTTTTTATTGAAGATAATTCAGTTCGAGACACTAAATGTGGATATCATTTCCAGTCAAACCTTAATTCACTCCACTGTAAAAGACTAAATCCTTCCACGTAGCCCAACCTTTATTGGTAACACCTCTTATGTTGTTGTGTATACGATTTGTTTCTAGGTCCCTAGCTTCAGCCGGATATGGAAAGAAACATTCGTCGCAAGCCCAATGACTTCAGTGTTCCTCCTCGGCCTACCTCCCAGGTTATCCCAATCATAGTAGTTAAAAACTTGATTTATCACTGCGATTTTAAGATTTTACGATTTTTTTTTCATTAAAACAGCGAAGCTCTGGCGAAATTCCGCCGATTAGGGGTTCAGGGGCAAAATGGTAATTTGTACCTAAAATGCCCGTTATCTTTGCTAGATATTGATAAATACTATCCTTATAGGATATCCGAGATAATTGAACCACCATCGAGCCATTTGTTGTGCCGCCGTTATACATTGTTAGGCATTGTCGGCATTTGTCAAAAATTATCATTTTTCCGTAAAAGTACCGTTTACCATCAGCGAAGGTACGTTCGCGTACTGTAACACTAACTCTGATATTTACTGTATACTTATATATGATAGACGACTATACGAGTGAATTGTATAGATAACTTTACATGAGATGTGTACGGTTAACATAGATAACTTTACATGCGAAATGTCGTTAGCATAGATAACTTTACACGTGAAGTGTCTTCGTTGTTATATTGATCTTGCATCTGCTATATACTTATGTTTTGATTAATACCGTGATTGTCTTCCATATGCTGTTTATATAAATATGAGGTTAACCGTTACCCGAGGTCCGATATGCATTTGGACCTCGAAACTCAAATAGCTTCGGGTCGGGAGGACGAGAGCGAAGATATGGGCAAGCAAAGACGCTTAGGGTCTCGGCGGAGAATTTACGTTGTTGACACGGCATGGCATGTTGCGGAAGACACTTCGTTGTTTTTACTTTGAAAACTCTCGGTCCACCGTATCGCTTTTGTAATCGCCCGGACTTACGGCATTTTGAATACAATTATCGCTTACTCAATCGCTCCAATGCTCTACTCGATGAAAAAAAAAAATTATACTTGCTTTTGAAAATGGGATGTTACATTTTTGGTATCGAAGCGCTTGTCCCGGCATAGATCCGACTAAGTTATTCCAAAAACCTTTTGGTGCCGAAGGCGGGGCTAGTCTATGTGGATCGGCCAATCGGTCACCCTAGCACGGTGAGGCTCCCATGATAGACACCTACCCGGCCAAATTGGTTGAGTAACGGAGTTAGGCTCTACGCCTTTTTAAAGAGCATGTTTTGAAAATGAGTACGATATAGCCCTAAGTCGGTGTACTAGTCGGACCGGTATACCATTCGAACCGGTGTACCACCCTCTGTCGGTGCATCATTCTAACCTAGAATCAGTAAATCCATCGTCCATATTCATATTTGATATCAGTCTCTGATAATTCTGATAACTCTGATATCAGTCTCTGATAATTCTGATAATCGTCAGTTTGTACTGGACGACTATTTTGTCCTAGTACATACCTTATATGTGGAGCTGGGCCACGCCAAATGAAACTCTGAGACCAACCAGGATAAGTACATGCAGTATTTGACTCATGTAGAGGAACTCCTGATACAAAATTCCGTACCCGTTTCTGAGTAGACCGAATCAACAAAATTCTAAACAAAGGGAAATAGAACGAGTGTCCAATCGTTTGTAGAATTAGTGTGATAAAGTCTGTGATAGACTAATCATTGTCTTTTTAATCTAACGTTTTCCCTAACAAAGGTAAAAGAACAAGACATGGCAAATTTAAGAGGAGCCGAAGCTCCCAGAGGCCGAGGCAAAGGCCGAGGTAGAGGTAGAGGCAGACAGCCAAGAATACCAATGCACGAACCCGAACCACAGCAACCAGAACAAAATGAGTTACAAGAAATGCGGAGAATGCTGCAAGAACAAAGAACTCTTATTGATGAACTCCTTGTGGAAAGACAAGAGAGACAAGCTGAAGGTGACCGAGCTGATGACGGACGACATAATACTGAGGAAGAAGACGAAACCGAACAAAATGACGAACGTGAAACTGAGGAGTCCGATAGATCTCAGACACCCCCTCGACGTAATAGGGCGATGGCAGCACTACCGCGACCCAACCAAGTAGCTAAAACAACACGGTATTGGGTTACCCACTTCCCGCAAACTAAAGCCACCAGCTTTCCGTGGTAAGCTCGATTCCGCCGAGGATTGGCTATTGAGGCTGGACAAGGTCTTCGAGGTCTTGGAATGTCCGGAAAATTGAAAAGCTCAACTGAAAATCTACAAACTAGAAGGAGATGCAGACAGATGGTGGAGGAGCATCGCTGTGACATTACGAGCACGCTATTGTCCCATTACATGGGAGAAATATATGGAGAAGTTCAACGAACAGTATTTTCCTCCTTCGGTCCAGCTAATCAAAGAGTCGGAGTTTCTTCAAATCCGACAAGGACACGAGGAGTCATTCGATGACTATTATGCCCGGTTTACCAATCTATCACGGTATTCGTCACACCTGAGACGGGATGATGATGAAAGCGATGGCGAACATACGGGTGCGTGGGCTGAAATATGAGATAAGAGAAAAGCTTGTATCTCAGTGGTTCCGGGAAATAATTCAAGCGGTAGAGTCGTGTCGATTGATTGAACGTAACCTGATGGAACTACGCACATCACGAAACAACAATAACAAAGATGCGGTGCAAATCGTGGAGGGTTGAGCCACGGAAATTCCTCGCAGAAGAGGGAGGCACCATGGAACAACTCCCAAGGTGGAAGCAAGATGCCATTCCAATCTGGGCAACAGAACAACCCAAGAGTGCCGGGATCCCGACCGTGTCCAAACTGCGGAAAGTACCATTCAGGCGTTAACTGTGATGGGAAACAAATTTGCTACAAGTGCCAGAAGCCGGGGCACATGGCCCGGAACTGTCCTCAAAAGGCTGCGATAAGGCCGCAAAACCAAGGTCGAGTTTTCACACCGACCGGTTCGGATGATAGGGAATCCCCGAGATGGTCCAAGGTACTATCTCTCTTAGAAGGGAATCTTCTTTAGACTTTGTATGATGCGGGCATTAGCATTCGTCTAAACTACATGATTATGCAAAACGTGAAATTTTGTTTTAATGGACGAGAAGTCCTGTGTTTTTAAATGGATGAGAAATCCTTTGTTTTCAAACAGACGAGAAGTCCTACGTTTTTTATGGATGAGAAATCCTTTGTTTTCAAATGGACGAGAAGTCCTGTGTTTTTAAAATGGATGAGGAATCCTGTGTTTTAATGGACGAGAAGTCCCGTGTTTTTAAAATGAGTGAGAAATTCCGTGTTTTATTAGACGCGAAGTCCCGAGTTTTAAAACTATACCCGAGTACGGGTAACGAAATCGTGAAGATACATGTTTAGTAAGGAATCCCCTAGAAATGCATGTCTATAAATTTCCGTGTGATAAGTAGTTATCTTACTTGCCGCGAAAATTTTAGTTTCCGATGCTTATCTCTTAGTTACTACAACCGGACCGCGATCGTGTCATTGAGTAGGAGGTATCTTGTGTTGTCATGGTGTATGGGCGCCATGGAAACATGTAAGGTATCTTGTGTTACCATGGTGTATGGGCGCCATGGAGACATTTTGATATCTCGGTGTCAACCGCGGTATATGGGTGTCACGGGGAAACACTATATATCAAAGTACAAAATGACAGATCTTGACGGTCAAACTGAGCGAATTCTCGATCATCGAGCGAAGCGGCCAACATATAGAGAAAAAATACCGGAGCGATTAGTCCGAAGGTTAGTCTCGTAAAAGTCTAAATTGTTATAGAGCAAATTTTGAGGGCGAAATTTTGTTTAACGAGGGGAGAAATGTAATACCCGGATAATTATTTATCTGGAATATTATATTTCGATAGATAATACCTATTGAAAATAAGTGAATATGTGGTCTCAAATAAGAAGTAATAATTATCTTATTTTCTAAGGTAATTTCTATGGAAATTAGGAGAGATAAAGAGCTAAAATCCATAAAATGTATTTTTGAGGCATTAAATAGCCTAAAAATATTATGATAAATCCCAGGAGGCAATTAAATATTTGTTAAAAATTAGAAAGTATGTTGTCTCTAATTTTAGGAATTTTTGGGGATAATTTCCCTTGAAAAATAATGAGGCAAAATTAAGTATTATTTTGGGATCATAAGTGACCCCATGATTTTTAATATTTTACATGGGATATAAAATACCAATGTAAGTAAAATAGTTGTGAGATAATGATTTATCCTAATTAAGAAAATTATCAAAAATTAGTAAGTGGCTAATCTGGTAATTAATGGGATAATTAAGGTATAAAGTAAATGAATTAAAAATAATTTAAATAATTATTTTTAATTGGAGAAATTCGAAATTATTAAATAAATAAAAAATTAAAAAAAAAAATATTAATAAAATATTTTATGCTTAGAAAAATAAATAAAAAATAAAAGAAAAAAATAAATGTGAAGGCATTTTGAATAAAATAATAATATAATCGGTATAGAGCCAACGGGAGAAGTGGGAACAACTAGAACTTAAATCCTACCTCCCGATATAGGATTGAAGTCATAAACAACAAAGACTTTTTATAAACCGGTGAAAATCCATCTCGGATTGAGCGGTCTCGAAGTCGTTTATGAAACCAACAACGGCGTAATTAGGAGTACGGGTAATTAGGAAATGGCGATAGTGCTAAAAGTGACTTAGAGAAAACAAGCGAGTTTTGGAAACCAGGAATAAGGTCACTTAGATCGATCATATTACGAACCGGTGAATTTACGCCTACAAACTAGTGTTTCCGAATTTGATTCCATAACCGAAGCGTCGGGCCTAAAATCTTTAGCAGATAACGGAATACCCTTAATGGGATCATAAATTTCATTAAATTATATATTCCTACTGAGGAAGAAAAGTACTTCGAAACTACACCGACAGCATTTCGCGATTCGGCAAAATTATGCGATTCGAGCACCGATCGAGAACGGAAGCGGTAAGTCAAGCATTATGACATCATCAAAGATGATGTCATAAATGGGCAAGTAGGGCAGCCCAACTAGGTGTAAGGCCAAGATTATTTTGTCCTCAAAAATGCGATCCAACGGTGCAAGATTCATTCGAAACAAATCCCTTAATTCCAACCTTGTCCCTCCATTTTCCTATAAATAGGAACCTCTCCTCTTCTCATTTCCCACACCACAACTTCGAAACCTAGAGAGAAGTTAGAGAGAAGGAAGAGCTCTTGGAAGTTCTTGCCAAGCCGGAGTAATTTTTTCGGTCCCTAGTCTTTAGTTTCGGTAGTTCTTTCAGTAGCTATAATAGAAATGCTGTTTTTAGCTTTAGTCTTCCAATATATTATAGATATCATATTCGTAGATATGATATATATTTCGAAATATGTGATGGGAAAATAAGTATGGCAAAATTTTGGAAGATTAGAGTCAAAACAGCGAAGCTCTGACGAAATTCCGTCGATTAGGGGTTCAGGGGCAAAATGGTAATTTGTACCTAAAATGCCTGTTATGCTGCTAGATATTGATAAATACTATCCTTATAGGATATCTGAGATAATTGAACCGATGTCGAGCCGCTTTGTTGTGCCGCCGTTATACCGCATTAGTTAGGCCGTCAAAAATTATCGTTTTTCCGTAAAAGTACCGTTTACCATCGGCGAAGGTACGTTCGCGTCTTAACACTAACTCGATATTTACTTTGTATACTTATATGTGATAGACAACTATACGAGTGAATTGTATAGATAACTTTACATGAGATGTGTACTGTTAACATAGATAACTTTACATGCGAAATGTATTGTTAGCATAGATAACTTTACACGTGAAGTGTACTATTGTTATATTGATCTTTCATCTGCTATATACTTATGTTTTGATTAATACTGTGATTGTCTTCCATATGCTGTTTATATAAATATGAGGTTAACCGTTACCTGAGGGCCGATATGCATTTGGACCTTAGCTTCTCAAATAGCTTCAGGGTCAGGAGGACTGAGAGCTAAAGATATGGGCAAGCAGACGCTTAGGGTCTCGGCCGGAGAATTTCGTTGTTGACACGGCATGGCTGTTGCCGGAAGACACTTCGTTGTTTTTACTTTGAAAACTCTCGGTCACTGTACCGCTTTTGTAATCAGCCAGACTTACGGCATTTTGAATACAATTATCAGTTACTCAATCGCTCCAATGCTCTACTCTGATGAAAAAAAAAATTATACTGCTTTTGAAAATGGGATGTTACAGTTTGACACAACTTTAGCTGTCTTGAGGTTAAATTATTAATATTTACCACGAATTAAAATGCAATATATTGTAAACAACTTAGCATCATTCTTTTATCAAGGATCCTTTTATTTTGAATTCCTTAGGTTAAACTAAGTGTTAAAAACATGGTTAGAAATGGGCTTTTGAAAATGATTTTCTCTAAATTAAAAGCATGAAATTAACGCTATTTCTGATTTTTTGGTATTTTTGGAAAGCAATACACAAATGCTTTGGATGAAAAGGGATGATATGATAAAATGGGTCTTGGTAACAAAGTCAATGGTTTTCCTAGCTACTTGAAATACCATGGGAGTAAATTTTGCATCAAGTTAAATTAAAATCCCTAAGCAATAGCATTAGGTACAATCTACCTGATTGATGACTATTTCTACAATTGCATTCATAGTTATCTGTTAGATAAATTGTTAAAATTCATTTAATGTGCGTTTGAAAATCATTTTAATGCATTTGCATCCTCTTTGTTGAGAGCACAATCACAACATTCAATTTAAAATAAATCCATCACAAGTAACATAAAATGCACAACTTCATTAATTCCAAAAGGAAATATGTTCAATACAAAATCCAAGTGAATCAACAACACAAGATCAGTCCATTATAGGCAAATAATCACTCATCTAAGTCTTACAAGCGTGTACCAATTACTAAATCAAACCAAACTGAACATAATACATGAAATAAGCAAATAAGCAAATGGAAAACTAAATAACTCACTTGTGTAGTACATTAAAGCTCAAACCACTTTCTCTACCACCAATACTTCAGCAAAATTAGCCACTCATGACCATAATTTCAACCATAGCATCTTCAAAACACTAGAAATCCATGGAAAATGAAGAACAAAATCTGATACAAGAGTGAAATTGGGTATGTTAGGTTTGGTAAGGATCGGTAGTCATGGGAAGCATATGGGAAGAAGCAATGATGATGAATGGAAGTGGAGAAGGATGAAGATGGTGGCAAAGGTTCTCAGGTGACCGTGGTTTCCGGCGAATGGAAGAAGAACAATAGAAAATAGAGGAGGCCGGCGGTGATGGTGGTTTTCAGTGGTGAGAGCCGGAGAGGTGCAAGGAAGAGAGAATGAAGGTGGAGATAGGAAGACCATCGGTTTCTCTAAGCTCGGTTCGATTTCACTGAGCCCGTGGCATTGCTGCTTCTAATCTCCAAGTCGAAGCTGTCGTGGCACCACATTGCGCTCTTCTCTCCAACCTAGATGTCGGCGATGGTGAAGCAAGGAAGAGGAACGATGGAGGTTGAACGGTGCGGTTAAGGTGTGGACAAGGACGGAATCAAGGGGTTAGGGGTGGCCCCTGGCCCCTAAAATTACAGAAAATAACCCAAATTTTTGGAAATTATACTTAAGCCTCATAAAATTTTTAACATTTTCAATCTAGTCCCTATTAAAAGTTTCATACAGGGACTAAAATGAAAATATTAAAATTTTTATGAGGCCGAAATGTGATTCTTTGAAACTATTGGTTCTTTTCTATAATTTTTGCCCCCTAATTTCATTTTTCGGGTCTGTCCCTAGATGTGGAGGAGGAATGGTGAGAGAGTGAAGGTCCAATGGTGAGCTCAACTTCAATAAAGATCCGCGACGCTGTTGAGTCCGTGATGAAGTGTCGAAGAAGAAGGTCATATCAAACCAAATTTCCCAGGGACCAAAATAAACTTTTCAAACGTTTATGGAGGGACTAAACAAAAATGTTGAAACATTTATAGGGCCAAAATTTAATTTTCAAAACATATGGCCATGTATGTAATTTTCTCTGGTCATTTTCTTCATTGATTTATAGTTTCTAAAAGTTCTGGGTCTTTCTATAATTTTTACTAAACTAATCTGCAAAGAAAGTAAACCACAATGTCATGGAACCGATTCTTGTGGTCGTCCTTTGGACGAGCACGAGAGCTCATCCGTACGAATGAGCTTTGGACCGTCTAGATCTAATTATATATATATAATTATTTTAGTGGGTGGAGAATCTAAAATAAAGATGATCTTTCAACTAACATTTTTTGAAGAAAAAAAGATTTTTTATTTAAAAAAGATAAGGAAAAAAAAAAGATACGGACGGTCGGGAGCTCGTACGTAAGGACGAGCTCCCCCCGCTGTCCCAAAGGACGAGCAAGGAAACTAATTCCCAATGTCATACCTTGTATTCCAAAAATATCAATCAATCAAGGTAAAACATCAAATATATGACATATTTACCCCTTTTTAACCTTAATTTCAATTCATGCAAACAACTTTAATCACAATTAATCATAATTAACACAATTTAGGTCCAAATATTGTGGTAAAATCCCCAAATATATCATGAAATAATTTATCAAAATATGGTACAATATGTGATTCAGGAAAAAAAATTGATTAATCCCTTATAATTTCCATATTTTCAAAGTGGACAAGTAGTCTTAATTTATAGGGAAAATTCCATTTAAATACCATGTGAATTTGTAAAACCCCCAGAAGTCCTCCGAATTTGTAAAAAGATTCAGAGGTGATATGGACCTTTCAGGGTTATGCAATTTCGTGACAAAAGACCACACTACCCCTCAATAACACAGCGGAGGGAGGAATCTAAATCACATTCACGCGCTCAATCGAACAACTTTCATTCGCTCATTCGAACGTTGCTTCTCTTCGCGCGCAAGCTTCATCTTCGTCTTTGTTAATCACCGACTTAGGATGGAAAGATCTCCGGCCGCTAGTCGATCACTGTTGAAAGGAAGGAAGTCGATTTCGGGCCTTCGATCGATTTCTTTGCGTCGCGGGTCACTCTTGTCTCCGGATCTAGGGTTGAAGAAAGTGACGGTCTCATTTCGTTCTCGCGATCGTGGCCACCGAGGTATGTTAGAAGAAGATATTCACTTTCGTTGCCTACGGTTTGGATAAAAATTTGTTCTTTGAGGTTAAAATTAAAGCTTATGTGAATCGAATCTTGTGAGTCGGATGTAGAATTCTCGAAATTTAGGCTAAAAAAGGATATTTGTTTAATAGATTATGGAATTGGTGATATATGGTTGGATTGATGTCTAAATTAAGTATGGAGACTTTAAAATGAAGGTCTAAATCTTGCGATTGGGGCTGGAATTTTCGGAGGAGTTGTAGAAATACTATTCGAATGATTTTTTATTATTAAATCCTTACCCCATTATTAAATCCTCGTTGAAATGATTGATTACTTGATGTATGAGAGGGGTATTTGAATGTTATATGGATGTGTAAGTGTTTACATGTTGAGTTTTGCACTTTTGCTTAAGGATGATGGTTTTTGGAAACTTGAAATATTTTTCAGATCATTAGGTGCTGCTGTTTGAATGATTTTAAAGGTTAAAAACTGATTATAAATTGATGTTTTGAGATTTTTAAACGTTAATCAAGTTACCCAATGTACTAAGGTACGGTCAAGAATGTTAAATAAGCGGTAAACATGCTACTTTGGTGGTGAAAATAGTATATCCCGAAGCTGGAAAAATTCAAGATTAGATGTTGAGTCACATGTTTTATATTGAGAGGCAAGATAAGTACATGGAATATGTAATATTGTATATTTAAATTTGTGGCGGGCGAGGTAAGTGAATTTGGGAGCTATGATCTATTTTAAAGTTTGATGTTGAATGCTTCCCTATGCTGAACAACTACTTTAGATGGTTGAATGATACTTGGAGACGTTAAAATGATGATTTAAACATTGTTCTATAGTTTAAAACAGTTTTAAAACCAATGAACGATCTTTGTCCGAAATTTTGAAGGAATCAAGGTACAGGTTGTATGTTATGATTGATTTATGTATGTAATCTGCAAGTAAATAAATGATCACTGTTTTAATCATGAAAATTGAAAACCTACTAATAGCTAGACGATCCGTTGCGGCAAGCTTGAATCACACACACCATTAACCCGCAAATTCTCAATTAGCCTCACGACGACAACGAATCACATTCCAAAATTACACAAGCAAGATTACAACGATAGCAAGTTCTAAACCGGTTAAAGCAGCCCAAAGTTCAGCTTTGATGGCTGAACAATACCCCAACTTTTTTGCAAATGCACATACCCATTTGCCATCCCCCCTCTAATTACACCTCCACAACCTCTTTTCGCTTTCTCTTGACAAAGACCATCCACATTAATTTTGCTCCACCCCTCCCTTGGCTTCACCCATCGGATCCCCACCTCCCTTCTTATTCCTTCTACTCTTCCAAACTCCACTCTAGCACTTTTAACCTCACTCACATACCTCTCCACAATCCTCCTTCTGCAATCAGGCAACTTAAAATCATCCTCAAATCTGCTCCTAGTACGCCAATTCCACAACAACCAGCAAGTTAGCCCGAACACCAGACTCCAGTCACCATCTGGGTTCTTTAAATTCCATTCAATCCATTCTCTTCCCTACAAGCTTCCAAACTCCGAGACAGTAATACCCCCCTTTAACTCCTTCCATAAGTCCCAGGCTATATGACAATCCCTCAACACATGCATCAGATTTTCTTCTTTATTACAGCTAGTCCAGAGCATGCCTTGTAAGTTTATTGGGGTTTCACTAAAAAATTGGTTACATCTTGCCTATGGTCCCCTTCGAGATTGAGTTTTATTTTTCAATTTCAATTGTTGTTGTTTGACTTCTTGGTTTTTGATATCTTGGTGTTTAATCTGTGACTTATATTCTGCAGCTTGTTAGAGGGTCTCTGTCCTAGCATTGTATATATCCTCTATACTTGTCAAAACCATCATTATGCCTTTTCATTATTATATCATCATATTCATAACTTTCTCAACCCCAAAGTAAATTTTTTTTTTGCTCACAATAAACTTATAGCCTTCAAGATGCTGATTTATACAAATATTTTTGCTGTTATATGTGGTTCTTGAACTCTCCTAATTTTGTGTACTTCCATTTCAATTTTTCAGGTATACCAAAGCAAAAGTGTAGCAAAATGTCCACTAATAATGTGTACTTTATGTTTAGCAAGGAGTTTAAAAAAGAGAATAAAGTTGCTGACTTTACTGGCATGAGTAGGGAGTGCGCAAAAGCGTGGAGGGCTTTGAGTGTCGATGAGAGGAAAGTATACTTTGATAAAGCCAGAGAATGAAGGCTCTAGAGCAAGAAGGGCACCTCCACCTCCTCCTCCACCACCCCTTTTCCATAACGATGCTCATTGAACAAATTTTCCAAGCTTGTAGCATTTGTGAACTCCAATGAAGCATTAAAAAAAAAGGTCCAGAAGTTAGGGTTTGGGCAGTTGCTTCAAATTCAAAATATGAGACTACCACGGGAAATGTTAGTCCCCATAATGAGAGCTTATGATCCCCCAACCAATCAATTCCGAATAAGGGGGAAGACACATGAAATAGAAGCAAAAGATGTGGCTCAGTTGCTTGGGGTGCCACATAGTGGGAAGGAGGTAACAATGAAAGTGACTGATACAGATCCAGTATATCTGCGACTGAGAAAAGAGTACGGTAAAATGAAGTATGACGACATATTAAAAGTCATAACTTCAGGGGAGTCGGGTGAGCAATTTGAAACGTTGTTTATGATGCACATGTTGGGTAATTTTCTCACTCCAACATCAAGCACAACTCCCAGTTTGTAGTTGCTGAAGGTATTAGCCTCGACCAGTAAAGGATTTGCCCACTTCGACTGGGCCACATATGTTGCCAATGACCTCCGAAACACGCTCTCTTATTATGTCAACGCAATTAGAGAAAACAAAGATTGCAACTCCTATGTCGGAGGGTGCATATATATGTTATTGGTAAGTATTATGATTGTCATTTGTGTTAACATATTTTTGACATAACATTTATGTGTTTAACCTTGTCGTTGTAGTTATATTTGGGGAGCAGCGGTTCCCATTGGGAAGGCGAGTTGATCACAAAGGAAAGAGTCCAATTGAGTTTTGGACCAAAGAGAAGGTCAAGGAGATGATTGACAAAGAGAAGAAGAGCGGCAACGGGATGTTGTATCCCGCAAAGGCCGGAAAAGAGGATAAGAATGACACTTCGGAAATGAATTTTGGGGCCTCTTTAGACCTAGTAAGTGCTTCCACATATGACGTTTAATTCATGCTTGGCTATTATGTTATTGGCTATTATGTTAATGACCTGTGATAAATTGTGTCAATTTTAGGTTTTAAAGGATTTGCATGACAAGTTGATGGGTTAATTAATGATAACCACAAAAGGCTTGTTGCCGTTGTCGAAGATGAGTTGCGAAAGGCACAAGTTAACATTGGAATGCAGCGGAAGCAGGAAGATGGTAAAGCTGAGGATGGTGAAGCTGAGGATGATAGCGATGATGACGGTCATCATGATGGCGAAGATGATGGCGAAGGTGGTTATGAGGATCACACATTTGTCGGAACGCCAATCAACATTGATGATGACGAAGGAGAACAATCAATTGTTCCATACCGCGTTGTTCAAGAAAATGCACCACGGAGGTCACAGAGGCCGTAGAAGCCAAAACACATGTCGCCTTGGACTTTGATGAAGCCAATAAAGCGGCCTAGAGGGAAGGCAAAAGAACAGAGGGAAGTGTTCTTCGACCTTATCTCTGGATCCTACACCCAAGACGATGGTGATGAGTAAGTCATAAAAAATTATCATTTAAATGACTATTCAATATTAAAAGTTTTTTTGTGTGGATTTGGCATTTGTACGATGACATGATGACATTGTTTATCTTTTACAGGATTCTCATACAAATAGATGATGAAGACATAACCCGGCACCAGCTGCAAACACTAGGCCGGAGGAATAGATTAAGTAACCGGGTTGGTACTAAAAAAGCTAAAATTTCGACCACTGGTTTTGAACCCCACTTATCAAAGTGTTCGCACATGCAGGTCATGTCTGTTGTCTGTAAAACATTGATGCGAGATATGCGAGACCAAGGCGAAGTGAGGAGGCACATTTTCGTCTTGATCAAATGGTTTGCATTTATGGATCTTCATAATTTATTTCCCATTGACATAGGTATGTTTGACTTCAATATGTGTTGATTATGCAGAATTTATTGGCCACAAAACCACCGGGATGGAAAGTTTCTCAGTGGAAGGAACAACTATTGCCTGAATATATAGATTACAACATTGGTGATTGTGAATTGATAATGGGACCGGTATTGGTTGATCACCACCGGTTTTGCAATCGCCATTGATCCAGCCACGAAGAATTTTTATGTCTTAGACTCAATGAAGACAAACATCGCCATGAGTAAGAATGAGTCTGGGAAAGAGAAGAAAACTGCATGTGTTAATCCTCAGGCAACGACGATTAAACAAATTGTATGTTACATGTATTCAGCTTTTATTTACGATTGAGTGTAGTAGCATGTTTGTTGTTTACAAAGGGCTCGTTTTGAAGAGATTATCCAACTTGTGAAACCAAATGACAAAGCCAATATGCAAAGCACAGAAATTATTTGGCCACCCGTTCCACAACAACCAAATTTGTGAGTGTCATTCTGTGACAGAAAGTAAAAAATGGTAGACTATTGTAAATTTGTTAATTGGTGTGTTTCTATGTTTTGTAGGCAAGACTGTGGCGTGCATGTGTTGATTTGGTTGCACAATTGGAAACCCAACGAAATTATGCAGTATGGCGATGACCAGCTCAACGAGTATAGGTGTACCCTCATGTGGTGGCTGGTCAACCATGAATTGAATATCGCCAAAGATGTTGCTTTGGGACTCCCGACTCCTCCACCAACCCAAAGGAAGAGAAGGAAGACATGAGCATTATTGTTAGATCTTTTTTTCAATTATTTTGACACTTTTGTGTCTTAGGATTCAACCCAATTTTTTGATGTGCTCTATGTTTGTAAATAATTTGTAAATGATGGAAGTAAAGTTTACGAAGGATATGAGATTAACACAAAATATATTATTTATAACATACTTTGTATGAGCATTTACAAGTGCTTCAAGGATTTTACAAGTGCCTTTAAGTGCATTTACAAGTGCTTCAGGGATTTTAAGTCATTTCCATTACCATTACACATATGAAATGAGAATTACCATTTCGAAGTGAAAATTACCATGTTTTGTATAAACACAAAAAAAATGGACTTTCACAAAATCGAAGTGAGAATTACCATTCGTGAAGTGACAATTACCATTTCATAAGTGAGAATTGCCAATGGTTTCTCCAGGGTTCACTTTTTTTACTTGAACCATGTTTTGCAAAAACACAAAAAAAAAAAAAAAAAGACTTTCACAAAACCAGAAGTGAGAATTACCATTTCATAAGTGAGAATTACCATTGTGAACTCCAGGGTTCACTTTTTTTACTTGAACCATGTTTTGTAAAAACACAAAAAAATGGACTTTCACAAAACCTGAAGTGACAATTACCATTTCATAAGTGAGAATTACCAATGGTTTCTCCAGGGTTCACTTTTTTTTACTTGAACCATGTTTTGTTAAAAAAAAAAAGGACTTTCACAAAACCAAGTGAGAATTACCATTCGTGAAGTGACAATTACCATTTCATAAGTGAGAATTACCATTGTGAAGTCCAGGGTTCAGTTTTTTACTTGAACCATGTTTTGTAAAAACACAAAAAAAATGGACTTTCACAAAACCTGAAGTGACAATTACCATTTCAGAAGTGACAATTACCATTCCTGAACGACAACAGATGGATTTTTACAAATCCTGACACAACATTTGATAATGATGCTTCCCATAAATGTAACTACCATTACATAGTCTCCACTAACAGATAGTCATTTTGGTGTTGATAGGTACACAATTACAAAAAGTTATAATGGGATGACAACATTTACAAAATAAAGTAAAATGACAAGAGAACATTACGATCCACATTGACGTAATGTTTCCGTGTCATTCCAACGGAAGAACATATTCTGTACCATTTACACTAATTACATATTGAGTGATCCTATAAGTATTATAGCCCTTCTACCCAAAAAGATGTAAAGGGATCCAAGTCAATGTATATATACTAAAAGATGACTTGTACAATATTTACCCCACGACTCCAACTGATCAGCAAGATAAGTTGGGTTTGGATTTTTGCTGGTTCTTCTTGTGTGTCCTTCTTCGTGGCATAAGCTGCAATGATAAATCTTCTTGTTGCGAAATTGTGACTCTATCCTTTCAACTCTTGGCCTTTCAGGTGGACGGCTAGTCTTTGGAGGTGTCAGGAACAATTGACTTCCTATGTCATATAGGCAGAAGTCATTTGGATTTGGCATGTCTATTGTGACAACAGGAGTCATAGTTCGACTATAAATCTTTTTTTGGGCTGTTAACGTAAGACATTCATCAACATAATTGTACACATTACCATGAACACCCTTTATGGTTGCACACGCATGAGGACAATGAATACCTGACATTTTCCATGCTTTACATGTGCACTCGCGCAAGTTCAACTAACCATTAGCGCCTTACTTGCTGTACGGACCTGCACCCTTCCGGCTCCATATATCTGAACATTCATGTATTCAGCCCGTGCGACATTTTCCATCACTTGTTGTTCGATGTTCGGGCCAACACCATTTTTCCACTTACTCATTGCCATGCTTGCTGCATACATCTTCTTTGCAACTTTGTCACGGTGCTCATGTATAAGCTGGGCAACATTATGATGTCTCTCCTTCACCATCCAAGCATTGAAGGACTCAGCTAGGTTTGTGGTAATTTTATCCCACAGTTGAAATGGGAACTTGCTCATGGCCCATTTGTCAATATCACCATGATGTATCAGCCACTCAAATGCTTCCTTATTGAAAAGCCTTATTTGTTCCATCGCAGATTCGAAGTCATAATCAAGTCTTGCATATGCAATTGCATCAAGTAATTGAAGTGCGGTTTGCCTTTGTTGCCCACATATCTTCATCTTTCATTTATTCAGTTTAATCATTTGGGCGCTAAAGTTCTCCTTAATGTGCCTATAGCAGTATGCATGTCTCTCAGACCCGAAAACTCCGCGGACAGCAGCGATAATTGCATTGTGTCGGTCGGACACAATTGTAATCGATAACACTCCAAGTGTCCTCCTCACCATTTCGAGGAACCATGTCCAGTCCTCAATTGTCTCTCCATGGACAATAGCGAGGGTAAACGGCAATAACTCATTGTCTGCATCGAATGCAGAAGCTGACAGGAGAGTCCCCCTATATGGTCCACATAAGTGGCTTCCGTCGATGTACAAAATGGGTCTGGCACCAGCAATGAACCCCTCTATACAACAACCATACGCTATAAATACACGCTCAAAGGTGTTGCTCCCACTAGCCACCCATTCAGCCACAGTCTTGTTATCAGTTTCCTTCAACCTATCACATATCCATGGTATCAACATGTATGTCTGTTCAGGTCTACCGTGAATTTCCTCCATGGCCTTCTCCTTTGCCTGATATGCTTGCTTATATGTCAAGTGCACACCGTAGTCTCTTGCCAAACTATTATTTATATCATTCGGACGCTTGTCTGTGTGATTTCTAACCTCTTCAATAATAATTGTACTTGTCGGGCAAGCGCTTGAGCATGTGTCACCCGAAGATTGTCTTGTCTTGTATGATCATGGTCTTCGGTGTATCTTGTCACACGTAAGAAATCATTGCTCTTCCCAATTGCCCTTGCAGTTATCCTCCATGGACAATCTTCAACCTTGCATTTAACATACACACAAATTCCTTGCAATCTTCACATATGTGTACTCAAATTTGTGGGCAATGCGAACTTGTGCAAAGACCTTCTTGAACTCATCGATTTGCAAATGTTTGATTCACTCCTATGACCAAGTCCTTCCACTTGTTAGAGTTCATCTCTAGCATCGGTGTTGGGTCACTTTGACTTGCACACGGAAGGCTCAAAAGAGGTATTCCACTGCACTCATTGTTTGCATAATCATCACTCGCTCCATATGACATTGGCTCCTCAATGTAAGCCATTTGCTCTATAAGATCCATGAATTGATGAACCCTGTATAGATAATGACAACTTTTATCAAGATATTACAAACAACCCTATATGAGATTATTACTGTTCTAACTAAACTAACTATGACATACCTTTCTTGATCATCCATCTCCCTTGCTGCAGTATCACTACCTTTACGTCCTATATACACATGTGCACTTCTTTCATTATAACTAAAAAACAGTTATCCATTTCATAATCATCAACCATGTCTACTAAAATATTTTCATCAAAGCTTAAAGTGTATTTAATGTCACACCCATTCCCATCTAAACCAAACCATTGTCCTATCATTACCCTCAATTCTTCAACTTTCATCCCCTCCTTTATCGATTTTACCCTCACACTCCCACCATTATATTTAACTTCACCTTCACCATTGGCTACGAAGTCCCCCCAACATGGAAAAAACAAATTAGTGACTTTGAAGAAGGTGTTGCCGCCATATTTGTTGTCATCTTGCATTCCAACCTGCAACAAACAACGAAGAGAAGGTAGTAAAGTTGACTGAAGGATATGGGATTAACACAAAATATATTATTTATAACATACTTTGTATTGGCATTTACAAGTGCTTCAAGGGATTTTACAAGTGCCTTTAAGTACATTTACAAGTACTTCAGGGATTTTAAGTCACTTCCATTACCATTACACATATGAAATGAGAATTACCATTTCAGAAGTGAAAATTACCATGTTTTGTAAAAACACAAAAAAATGGACTTTTACAAAACCTGAAGTGAGAATTACCATTCGTGAAGTGACAATTACCATTGTGAAGTCCAGGGTTCACTTTTTTTACATGAAGCATGTTTTGTAAAAACATTAAAAAAAATGGACTTTTACAAAACCTGAAGTGAGAATTACCATTCGGGAAGTGAGAATTACAATTTCAGAAGTGAAAATTACCATTGTTTCTTCGGGTTCCCTTTTTCACTTCTTCAAGCTTGTTTTGTAAAACCCACAAAAAATGAACTTTCACAAAACCCATATAAAAAGTTATGTAGCAATTATGCATATGGAGACAATGATAATAAAGGTTCCAACGGTGAAAGCAAAAACCTAAATGCGGATAAATGCGATCAATGTGTTCCAAATAGGAGCAAGTAATTACATTGAACGCACGAGTTTAATTAATTTTAGTTGGTGCGTTGAATGCTTTGGATGGATACTGACCCTTTATGATGACCGTACATAAAAAAAGATGCTTCATTTCCATTAATCAATTTTGTAGAAAAAAATTTTTGGGACCACAAACCGAAGCATAAAAACAGAGGGAGAAAGCAAATGACTCCACTTTAGCAATTTAAAACCCGGTTTTAATGATGTCAACCTTAAATTCATTCACACTTTGACATTATTTGATATTGCGGCTCTTTGTCATAAATTATTGCGAGACTTACAAATCAAAGGGAAGTTAATAAATTGGGAACGAGAGAGCTAAACGTGCCTCTTGTTTGTGCTTGAACGGCGGTGGGTCGGTGGTCCACGCGGCGTCAACGGCGGTGGATGGGCGATCCACGGCGGCGCGTCCGACGACGCGGCGAGCTCCGGCGGTGGGGTCAATTTTCTTGTCTCGCCTTCGAATGAAAAGTGT
Source organism: Acacia melanoxylon (assembly GCA_019022615.1). Classification (NCBI taxonomy): domain Eukaryota; kingdom Viridiplantae; phylum Streptophyta; class Magnoliopsida; order Fabales; family Fabaceae; genus Acacia; species Acacia melanoxylon. Next base: position 9,704,763 of record JAFJYJ010000003.1, on the reverse strand, counting down.
CTTGCCCGGTGACTTTGAATAACCTATCTCCTAACATATTAAGGGCAAGGGCAGTGTGGTCTTTTGTCACGAAATTGCATAACCCTAAAAGGTCAATATCACCTCTGAGTCTTTTTACAAATTCGGAGGACTTCTGGGGGTTTTGCAAATTCACATGGTATTTAAATGGAATTTTCCCTAATTTATACTCCCTTCTATCCTTAATATAAAACATATTTAGAGAGTTGAACATAGTCCTAAATATAAAATATGATTTTCATATATGTCAATATTTTCCTAATTTACTTCTATTAATGCTCTTTTAGCCAAAATCAAGGAGAAGACAAAATGAGAGAATTAAGATAGATGACTAACGCGTTTTAGAAAATACATCTCATACTAGGTAACTTAACTAACTTTCTTAATCTAATCAAATTCAGTAACTATGTCTTAAGAACCGGAGGAGTACACACATATATGATGAGGAATGCAGGTTGAACATGAAACATGACGATTTAGTTTGGTGGGGAAATATCTGAAGTGAATGACAAAGCAAACTGATGCAACATCCATAAGGAAAAGCCACTATATGCCAAAAGGAAAACAAGGAAGGGATCCTCCGGAAGAAATGTCCGTGGGAGAGCACCAGAAGCTGTGTATTAATATACAAAATAGAAAACTTAATATTGGATAAATATTATATTTGAAGGAGGGAATAAAAATAGATGTTGGTGTGCCAAAACCCTAGGTTGCGGATGCAATTTAATTTAAAGAAATAAATATTACTTTGATAATCAAGAAAAGTGAACACATATTTTATAAGTATGCGCTTTGTGATTTTATGTTTTGAAATAAAAGTAAAATAATTTTATGAATTTTTTTATAAGAAAATAATTTTATTTTTAATGTCATGGAAAATGTCTCTGTCCATTGACGTTGTGTGCGTGTGAGCCTCCGGCTGTCATTGTTGTGGACACCATAATCATCAGATTATCTTCTCCTTATTCTTCTGTTCTGTGTGCCCTGAGAAGCTAAGGGCTGTTTGGTTTGAGAGGAGAAGTGAAAATGAGAATATTGACCAGATTCTTATTAATGAGAAGAATATTCTTTTTTATTGAGAATATATCATCATCATCATCAATCATCATCATCATCATCATCATCAATATATACTTAAGAGTAATAGCACTTTAAGCCGTTTACTTTGTAGCACTCCTCACAAAAAATTGTTCCTATGAACAATATCGGCTTGACATTTTCCCTCAGTCTTGGGCTTTGTGCAGAAATTAAGATGTGTGTTACAGATTTTGAATGCTGAACAGCTTTCGAGTTTCAAATTTCAAATCCCTCCTCTATTCAAATTTCAAATTTTTTCCTTATATATTTCACCTTTCCAACAATCTGTCAGTTCACACCTCTTCCGTTCCTCCATTTTTGGAATTCAAGTTTCAAATTTCAATTCCAATATTGAAATATATAATCACTCCGACACCGCAGAGGTGTGATACAAAACATAATTGCGAACAACAATTCAGAGAAACACACCATCCAAACCTTACCACATCTGGCTATGCAAGGTAAATTTTATAGATTACGATTTCTTCTCGCTCTTCAATTCTTCGTTTTTTCCCAAACACAAAGTGTAGCCTCAATTGCAAAACCATTCCTCTGTCTGATTATGCCCCTGATGACTTTTTGCTTATAAGGAATTGTATGTTACAGTATGGAAAAGTAACTAATTGATTCTCTTATAGATTCACTTTTTGCCATTAAAGTTATGAAGATGTTTTGCTTGCCTGACTTGGATTCATATAATTTTACGTCAAGCAAGCAGGTAATGGCGGCAAACATCCAATATTTTTTGACAGCCTGAGATTTAAGCTAATGCTTAATGTTGTTTAGATTCTTTAGGATGTTCATCTTCGCATTTTGGTCTTTAGTTTTTTTTAGAAGAATTATATCCCTTAATGCTTCTTATTGATTCTTAATGCTTTTAGAGGAATGAAGCCACACCTACTGCTTCTACTTTTGGATGAAGATGAATGGTTCTACTTTTAAATTTCATCATTTTGTTTATGGTGTTGCATCATAGAGTTCCAAATGTTATTGGGGGCAGTTTCTTCCTCAAACTGCTTTATTTATCTCTAGATGTGCAAGTTGCACAAGTCTTCATACTTGCAACTGGAATTGTTTGCTTTGTTACTGATTTGTTCTTTCATGCTTTGTTGTTTGGCAGGGAAAGTGTACAATTTTATCAACCATGATACTGAAGCGGCTGACAAAATAGTTTTTGTTTCCTCTTCTACAGAAGAGACTAAAATTGGTATGAAACTGAGTATGCTTCTTTCATTTATTCTCTTTCGCCCTATACTTTAAGGCCTCATTGATGCTCATTATAAAGTTTTATATCCAGCAAGTTGACACCAAGTTGCTGTTATTTTGGATCTTTGTTTGGCAAAGTGAGTGACAATCTAATAAGTTGAGGCAAATTAACAGTTGGAGATTGTGGGAAGATGTGGCTCAAGTTGATCGGCATAATGCCTTAACTGGTAAAACCGATATTTGCTTATTAAGCTCCTTCTCTCCCCTGATTTAATTTAATTCGTCCTTTCTTTTTATGTCTATGAACTATATATTCATGCCTCCTATGTACTTCTCTTCTTTCTCTTAAAGAATTATCAAAATTGGATCAACCAATATTGAACTTCCATAGCAAGGGGATTTTACTCATTATGTCATGTAGCGTTGCAAATTTACAATATGAAACCAAATTTCCTTGATCTTAAAATTAGTTTAGTTTTTTTTAGAGCATGTGTTGTTTTCTCTGTTTTAATGTTCATGGCATTCCATCTTCTTTGGATTGAAGAAGTGTATCTGCTGAATTCTTATAACCACAAGGAAAGCAATTTGCACTTCCAAAATAAAAATAAAAACCACTCAAGAGTCCAGGGTGGATGGTTTGTTGTTTTATGGTATAATGAAACTATTCTCAAGGGTGTACCTTTTTTCTTATGTTGCAACAGAAATCACAAAAGAGAAGACATTGCAAAGACAATCAACCTTTGATCATGATTTGTTCATTATGAAATGTTTTGATTAGGATTTGGTTCGAAATAATTAGAATTCATTGTGAATAAATTGGGAGATTATTTTTTGTTATTATTTGTCATTACTTGGAGGCAATTTGCTGGGTTGACATTGGTTAACTGCAAGTACTATGATAATACTTAGCTCAAGAGAATATATTACTCAAAATGGAGACTTTGTCACTTACCAAAGTAAAAGAAAAGATTGAAGAGATGATATATGGTAGAAATGTTGAGAAAGGGAATTAATGTAAATGTGAGGAGATCTGCGTTTTAGAAATATCTTGGTCTACACTTTGAGACCGAAAGAATTAGTTCTTCCATGAGTAATGAGGAAATTTCATATTATTTATTTCTTGGTCTTATAAACCCATCATAGTTCATTAGCTTAAAAGAAATTGGTTGAGATGGAGAAACTGTGGTATTATAGATTTGGTTTATCAGGTATGCCATGGCTGAACATGTATGTATTTCCCAAGTGTATTAATCCTCACATAAACAATATCGTTCTGTTTCATTTTAGCGCATTAAATAAAGCTCCGCCTCAACATTTATTTTTCCCTTAGTAGAATGTTGTTATTAGAGAGTCATCAAGTTGGACGCAATTTGCTGGGTTGGCATTGGTTAGCTGCAAGTACTATGATAATACTTAGATCATTTCAAAATCATTAAATTTGAAGTAAATGTTGTATTTGATTTTGGTTTATTTTATATGATTGAATTATGTGATATTAAAATGAAGTACTGTGATAATCCTGTTGATATGTTGATATGCTTCCATCCTGGAATAATTGAAAGTCTTAATGAGCTCATGGTTTAAGGATTAGGAGAAAAATATTAGGTATTTTGTTTGCAAATTGAGGAACGGAGTGCAATTGATGATGTAAATTACGTAGTTATTAGTGAGGAACATGTGGTTCATAGAGTTGTTAACTTTATGGCTAAGTGCATTCTGTCAAACCCAAAATTTTGAGGGGGTTCACACTTATACTTGATTGTCATTTCTTATTTCCTGTTTCTAACTTTATTTCTTCAATTTTGATTGCAAAATATGTCATCAAAAGAACAACGGAAAAGTAAGTATCTAGTGTAGCTTTTGTTGTATCCTGCATGAGTTCTTTTACATTCTTTTAAACCAAATGGGTTGGGTGAAAATTCTCTGCCCTAGCCTATTTAAGGCAATGTTGTACGGGGAGATAATTATCCATAAGTGTTGCAAAAATACTCTTTGGGGTTCAACATGGGGAACAAGGGTCTTAGGTATGGAATGGATTTGTCAACAAATTGAATAAGCAATCTTGCATGATTTGCAGCCTCTTCCTAGAGTCTCTATCTCATCAATCAAATTATTCTAGCTTCTGTCAAGCCTCATGGTGATGGCCAACTGTCAATCTTTTTAGGGTTCATCTGGTAAATTTATTAAGTAGCCTGCATTAAGTGTTTGTACTTACGCATAATTTCATAAGCATATATTGTGCAATATTTATATCTCTTAGTTTCTCCTAGAGATTAGCCAATCTTCTTTATTTTGCTTCTTCCTTGGGAGCATAATAAGTCGTTCATTGTTTTCTTCCATTTCTATGTCATCCATAATAGTGTTAGATTGTTGGTCAGAAGAAGCTACATAATAAGATATATTTTTACTTGGGAATAATCTAAATTATTTCCAAATACTATTATTTGTAATTTTTGTTAACCCATTGGTTAGTCCTAAGATTGAGAGATATACTCATAGAAGATTTCTTTTTTGTGGATTCATTGGTATATGACATACAATTCATGTTGCTTCCAATCAGAATAATGGAGACACGGGTTGCTCCATGAAAGCTCATTCAATTGGTGACAATAACTTGATGGTGTCATCCATATGCTTATTGTTGTTTACATGTGCAAATAGTGCTAGCCGACATTCCTACCTCTCAGGTGAGTATCTTCTGCAAGTCTAGACAGTAATGCATGTGGTGTTAAGGAAATTCAAAAAGAAATCTTATTGTTCCTTTGTAAATGGATTATCAGTTGGTTTAATTTTTGTTTTGTTTCTAAGTATGTTTTTAAGCAGCGGGCAAGAATGTTAACTTCCCTTAATGAGAGGTTGATTGGCAGTAAAGTGGGTGACTTCTGGTAAGCTGAATAAACTTTTTTGTATTTAATGTTCCTATTTGGTTGTTCTTCAAGTCATGATCATGTTATAAATAAATTCTCGCTCAGCTATGTTAAGGAAGGACTTCTTGGCTAAGCTATATGGGCACCGATTTACAATCACATTACAGTAAGCAAGTTTTCTCACTTTCTTTTTAAAAATAATTTGATTTAGTGGGGGCATAACTTGATGGAAATTCAGATAAATTTGGCATGGATCATCTTTCATTGGAATACTAATCCAGTCATACGTTTAATATTACAGATAACTAATAGAGTTTAATGATCATGGCAGGTTTGTGCTAGACGACATTCCTATCTTTTAGGTGTTGATATCGGCAACATATATAAACCCAACAGGAAAAATGGATGAAGGGGGAGTGTTGTTGAGAATGAGATAAGTACACACATGCTTTCATTGCCTCCCTAGCCAAGAATTTTTGAAGCTTGTCAAAGTAATCGAGCAAGAGAAATTCTACTTCATGTTGATGTGTTATAAGCTGGGTCTTCCATATTAATATTTAGTTATGACTTTGTTTTTTGTTGGACCCTAGAGGCAACTAAAACTATCTAGACGTGTACTTTGCTTGTGAATTCAAGTAGCACTACACTTTAGAACATAAAAAGTTGCTAGACATATAAAAGTACAAGGACTAATGTGGTTGTGGTCCATGACATGGTTTTGGATAATGATATAACTTATATTTTGTGTTGGTATATTTGAAATCCAATTATTTCTTTTATATTCATCTGTATTTCATTCAATTTCTTAATCATTAAGATAAGTGGAAGGTTTCTAGGTACTTTAATGTTATGGAATTATTGCATCCGCGCAACGCGCGAGGGGGATTTTTGCTTGTTTTTAAAATATTAAAAAGTTTCTATAGACTATTTAGTAAAGATTAGAGAAAAAAATTTCTCTCTCTTTTCTCCCTTCTCTCAAACCAAACAGGCTCTAAGGCCTATCTAGTGGAACATCGTTCAATGAGTCATTATTAAATCTTACTCTATGAGCAGTCAGCATATTGAATAAATTGATGGAAGAATCATCTCAACATACTTTTGGCTCATAAATAAACTCTAAAATTACATAACTTTAAAAAGGTTAACAGCTATATGACGTTAAGAAAATGAATGTCGATTTTCTTTTATATATAAACAAGCAAAAATCCCCCCCGCGCGTTGCACGGATAAAATAATTTCGTAATATTAAAGCACCTCAAACCCTTCCACTCATCCAAATTATTAAGAAATTGAATAAAATACAGACGAATATAAAGTAAATAATTGGATTTCAAATAAACCAACACAAAATTTAGGTTATATCACTATCCAAAACCATGACATGGACCATAACCAAATCAGTCTTGTACTCTTATATGTCTAACAACTTTTTATGTTCTAAAGTGTAGTGCTACTTGAGTTCACAATCTATATAGTTCTAGTTGCCACTAGGGTCCAACAAAAGCAAAGTCATAACTAAACATTAATATGAAAGACCAAGGTTATAACACATCAACATGAAGTAGAATTTCTCTTCCTCGATTACTTTGACGAGCTTCAAAAAAATCTTGGGCGGGGAGGCAATGAAAGCAAGCGTGTACTTCTCATTCTCAACAACACTTCCCCTCCTCCATTTTCCTGTTCTCTTTATATATGACCTTCTCCCCTGCACATCCTTCTATGCTTTCATGGCCCTCCTCTTTGACAGCAAGAACCCCCTTAAGGGAAGCATCTCATTGAATGTGGGATTCCAAAAAACCCTTGTTACAGAAAAATAGTTGACCATGATGACTTTCCCTCGAAAACCAAAGTATCATTAAATGTAGAAAATGTTTTCCATAAAAAAGACAACAAATCAATGAACTGTAGTACTCGCTGCCTAGGCCGACTCACCATGAAGAACATGAATGCTAACCACAATATGTCCCATACAGATTGAAATCTATCCTCCAAAACTCCCAATCGACCTTCACCAGGACTATCCACTCAGTCTTGTGAGGAGCTATAGCATGAAGCCTTTGGTAGTCCAAATCCATTTTCAGAAAGTTGACACAAAGAACAAAGAGAGGTTTAGACCAAACGTGAAAAACAGGGGAAGAGAAAGCTCAAAGATAGACTGAACAACTTGAACATATCATCTCATTTTCCTATGCGGCTACATTCAACAGAAAATCGGGGAAAATCCACAGAAACCCTAAAGATAACCTGCTCACACTTAAAACACTACAAATTTCCCAATGTTTGCAGCCATTTCTTTATTTATTTTGTATAAAAACGCACTCCCAATAAATGGAAAATATAACTGCAATTAACCATAATGCAACATTAAGAATAATGCGTATTTTTTTTTTTACAAACTTGGCAACAGTAGGAATTTTTTAAAATAAAGTAATAGTAGAAACACATCTTGATAGATGAAACTGTTTGACTAAATTTAAGGCAGTTTAACTAAAGAATACAAGCACATCAACAAAAATGCCTCATGCATATGATAACTTTTGTTCCACAAACTGGAATTATGCAAATAACTTCAGGCTAATATGGTCATTTCATTAACTCACAGTATGATTATTGTGTTTATGCATATGTATCCCTCATTCCATAAAACTTAATCTGAAGTAAAAAGTAAATTATATACCAAATGAGTGATCTTGCAGATCCAAGCGAACAGTCCTTTGGGGACTTGACTTTCTGCACGAAATAAGTTGTTCCTTCCTCTGCAAAGCCTATGGTAAAATAAGAAGACAAATTATACACCAAAAACTATGGGTTAAGCACTTAAAATTGCAAAATATTCTTAACTAAGGACATACATAACTGCTTCAGTGAAGTAGTCCACCTCCTGGAAAAAATGTTAGATTTCAAAGCCTTACAAATTCATGGGACATGATATACATATACTTATAGCCACTTCACCCGATGTAGCATACCAAGTACCAATATAAAGGAGGAAAATGAAAATTAAGAATTCAAACTGCTATCGAAAGTGCCCATTGCACCTGTGAATTATCACGTTAACATAAAAGTTTCCTAAACTTTTAGAGGCACAAATAGTATTACGGATAGTCATGGTTTCCGTAACGTAATCTACGGGTTTGGCTATGGTCCTCCCCTTACCATCCTCTTCCCATTCGGTTTTTAATTTTAGCCATTGGAATGAAATCTCAACGGTTCGGATCTAATGATTTATGAAAACATTTATAAAATGTTAAATTATCAAAAAATTGTTTAAAAATATTTGAATTTTTTTTTGTAAATCAGTATATTTGAACCATTGACATTTCAATCCAACGGTTGAGATGAAGAAGAGGATGGTGAGGGAAGTGGACCATAGGCAAACCCAATTTACACGGCTATAAAATATATGGTTGTACCCAACTACACATAAAAGCAAAGGAAAACTCTATAATACTACATACCCAATGTATGAATGAATACCAACAAAAAAGACCAGATGAAATGATGACTCGAGTAGAAGAAAACATTGATACCTGGAAAATTAAACCAACAATAGTAGTTCCTGCCTTCAGTAAAGATTTGGGTCTAAGACCCTGCTTTTAAATTTCCTCATTGACACACTTTTAGGAAACTTTATTTACTTGTACTAACTTTTATAAGTATAACTAAATTATAAGAAATCCACTGCGAACTAAACTTACTCAAAATTAAAACGCAAACTTTCCTAAAATATAACTTACTTTCCAAAATCCAAATCTCAAAACAGATTATATATACATTGTTAATGGCAGTCATAAAGAAACACCAATTACCAAATACTGCTAAAGAGTTTATTGCATTATTTAGAGATGCAAATAAAGTAGCTGGAGGATTTGTAGTATATGAGTAAGTAACATGAATCAAAAGCCTATTTTAAATACTTGTGTAACTTCAGTAATTCAAACATTTTTTCAGGTGGTTTAGGGTTTAGGGTAGAAAAGTAAATTCTATGTTAGGAATATTGATGAAGCATGACAGGAATGAAGAAAAATAAGGGAATATACAAAATGTGTTGAAAAGCAAAATGTCCAAGGGTAAAAGGAACTTACTGGAGTTATTATTGTGCTGTAACATGACCAGATAAGCCCAGTTTCTCAGGTGGTTTTGAGAAACAGTTGAGAAGTGAACTGTTAAATGTAGGAGTCCAGAAGCAAACTGCACAAAAAAAAAAAACAGCTGACACGACATTAGTATTGAATGATAAAAATGATGGTAACTGCTAGCAGCAACACTGGTCTTCCCAAGATGATCCAGAATATACAATACTTTAAAATATACAGTACTTTAAAATATACTCCCCTGATCCAGAATATATTGGTCTACTTTAATTACTGCATGCAAACCAAAAGTGGTAATTAAATGAAGATTTCATTTTCTAGATATTGCCCTTCTCTTTCTGCTCAAGCTAAGGTAGTTATTTAGAATTATAGGTGTTATGGTCTTTGGGTAACTTGCATTCTGCAGAAACATTGAACACTATTGGGATTTTCTAGAAATCATGCAATATGGAATGAGGCTGAAAGATTGTTTGTTTAAATCTGCCCAGAGAGTTTCTGTATAATTATTCACATAGATGTAGATAGAGAAAAAAAGTAAGAAACTGAGTATCATAAGCTATTCAAAAGTTAAACGTTAGTAATGTAATTTGCATGATATGCGAACTTATATATTGATCTACCAATCATGTACCGGATCTAAACTCATAGCAAAATGTGTTATTGAAATAGATATACAACTCACTTCATTCAAGTCTAGAGTAGCAGGCTCTATTCAAGAAAATCCACATCATGAGAAATGTAGAGTTAAATCTTCAATATTTTGACAATGGAACATAGGAGAATCATTAGTTATGTCCATATTTGCACTTCATATAAGGGAAAGAAGAATCCTAGGTAATATTCTCCTATCTATCTTGGAATTCATTGTCACGGTATGTTTCTAATTGAATGGTTTAAATACTTTCAAGAGTCAGACAGAAGCAAAACTGGGAATAATACAATGCGAATGTAAAATTTTAACTCAACATATAGTTAAGTACATGTCCAGTTACCTTATGAAGGTGAAAAGGCAACATCAAGTGACTGCTTTGGTGGCAATGAGGCTTCCTTGAAAACACTTGCAGTACCAGCTCCAAAAACGCCTATTTTGACATGGGGGGCCCAGCAGCTCTAAAGACCACAAATAAGACTAAGACAATTCATTAAGAAGAAAAACTCTCCTCAAACAAAAAATTGAACAAAAGAGTGAATTTATTATAATGAATCAACCAAGTCAACTGTCTACAAAGCATATAAATGAGACTGGATAAAAGGCATACAGTTGCATCTTTGACAATTAATGAATTGTAATCAATAGATATTGAAGATCAGAGGAAACTGTTACGTAATAACTTGAAATGGCTTTTTAAGTATTTCACATATCACATATGATATCGAAAGTAAAGCCAATTTTTTTTGGGTGTTGGGGGGGGGGGGGATCTTAAAACTTGCAGTAGAAAAAGAAGGAAAGATATAAAGTCCCAAGAGAGGATCAATGATAAAAAGTGCAGTAAATGGGGCAAATGTGTAAAACCATTTCATATATAAATAGTAACAGTATTTAGTTAGGAACTCCGAACCTAACCTCCATACCTCTAGGAAAACCGAACCTCCTTCAGGGGATGTTATGACAATCCAATCAAATGAATTATCTGTTGCTATTGAGGAAAATGGCAAGAAATGTATCAGTGTCAAGTTATAAGGCACATTACTGAATGCATAACTCATGGATGAGTTGACTGGCATACCCCTGTGATAAAACATATGACAATGACACTTTTAAGTTGATAACATCATAATACAATCATTAATGCCAAATTCCCCACGGTTTTTAGATTCTACATAGTAGATGGATACCTTATAAAAGCAAGAGTCCCCCACCCATTCACTAATGAAGTGAGCTAGAAGGATACATGCAGAACTCAATGCCAATGAACAAAAATACAGAGCCACATGTTTGAATTTGATCAGCTACAACCCATACAAATAACTTTTACATGTTAAGGATCAGGATAAGTTTGTCTTTGATTGAACAATTGATGTACATGCAGTCATTGAGGTGATGGCACTTATTGGCACACAATGTAAATGATGGAAACCACAATGAAACTCACCACTTAATACAGAAGCAAGTCTATCCAAGTCAGGTCCCAAAGTGTGCTCAATGAGTGGAAACTCCAAACAATTGATTTTATGTTTGTTCTGCACTGAACATCAAACTACCCTTTTAGTTTCATTTAACTTGAAAAATCTTCTAAGAGGCCACTTTACATTTTTAGTTATCATTTTAATTCCCCTTAATGTTATTCTGGACATGGTCTGGGCCAAAGAATCAATTGATCGCCTAAGTGCATAAAATATGTTTACCAAAATTTTCCCAAAGGAAGAAGATAGAAAAAAGACAAAAATATAATAAGAAAACAATTTATGGGACATCAATTTGGATCATTTGTTACCTAACATACTAATCACAGATAAACAGAATCACCTTAATGGTTCTATATAAAAAATTTACAACCTAAGAATGATGCATTACCACCTCAGATATGCATTCAGAAATGATCCTAAAAATGTTAAGCAAACATCAAATAGAGATTCATTTTTTTATTGGATGATATCTGCACCTTCTTGTAAAAAGGCTACAACATAACAATTGTAAAGATTCAAGAATGCATTCTAAGGTGACAGAATTTTAACGTTTCATTGTATACAACTATATATCATCGTATGCAGGATTCCTTTATTTGATAAAATAAGAAAGACAGACCTTATTAGTTGTGAACATGGAAAATTAGGCGGAGGATGTTCATGTTGTGAGATAGTGTTAAAGAACAGTCTACTAAAGTGATACTGTCTGTGATATATTGAAAGAAGTACTTCAAAAAAAAGATAGAAGTTGGAAAAACATGAGGATACATCGATATAAAAAAGGAAAAATAAGTCATTAAATTATATACACACAGAGAGACATGCTTTGGAACAAAGTAACGGTCACAATGAGTACCAGAGAGAAAGAGACAAGTTGCTACCTATGTAAATTGCACGAAGCATTGCCTTAAGGTTATTGATGTCATCATGCAACTTTGATAAGAAAAGAGAAAGTTCATCTCCATCAAGTAGGTCATGAGCATTAGAGTTGTGCTTCTTTAAAACAGCATCTACTGCAGATATATAGGACTTATCACGTGCTTGAGCCTTATGAATAAGGTCATACATCATATCTGTCACTTTTGACATAGCAGAGACAACAACAACTTTCCTCTCTGAATCATCATTGATTATTATATCTGCAACATTTTTAATTCTTAGTGCGGTTCCCACACAGGTTCCTCCAAATTTGTGAACAGACCAAGTTTCTCCTTTGGGAAGTTGTTTTTCCTCTACAGATACATCCAGTGAAGCATCTGACCTAATGAAAATCTATCTATAATGAAGGATACAAAATGACCGTAACGATTTTACAAAACACCATCTATTATAATGTGCATGCTAGAAGAGTGTTACCTATTAATGTTGTTATTTGACTCCTCAAATGTGAAAACAGGAAAACTATAAGTTCATTGATTGCTCTAATTACATATTAAGAAAGAAGTAAATAAACAAATTTTAGAAAGAAGCAAACAAACATTTCTCTTGCTCTATAGCAAACAAATTTTAGGCTGTAGAGAATTAACGAAAGTGAATATATAAGACATAATAATGCTCATATAATATACCAGTATTGATTTAGCTCATAGCCCTCTTGACATGCTCATCTGGCTCTATATAACCGATCAGTGTTTGAACATTTTCATAGCCATAAGCTGACATAGACTGTGGAAAGAATACAAAATCAGAATCAAGGTAAGCAACTTCAAAGCTCACATAAAAATAAAGTATCACAAAAATTAACCTTCACGAGTCTTCTTCCACGGCTTTTGCAATTTCATTTTTCTGCTCAAAATTATCATCCAAGTCCAGCTTTGGAACACTCGCTCTGAGTACTGCAATAAGAAAGGCAATCTCATCTTAGGAGATAAATAATAAATTAGCTTATTCTGTATCTGCAACATCAATCAATATTCTAATTCATACCGTAAAAAACATATGCTTGGATTTGGGACCTTGTATTGGAAAGTTTGTAATATGCATCATAGCCCTTATCAGCCTAAGGACGGTATTGAACAGAATATAATGCCTAAGTGAGTGAATATAAACATTAAATATTTTGATAGAAAGACCAACTTAAGACATACCAAAATCCATAAATTTAATATTTTGAATATCCAAAAGTTTGTTATTCAGTTCTCATATTAAGGACTGAGTGAATATAAAACTGAAAACGTACAACAAACAACAAATTAATTAAATAAATGTACCTGTAGTGAGGTAACAGGAGGTGAGAGAACCAACTACAGAAGTTGTTCCATCACCAACTTCATAAAAACGAAACCGCACAGAAAAATATAATTAGACTAGTTGCTAATTCAACTAAGAAACCACTATTCCAAACTTAAAAAATTTACCATCCTGTGTATCCGTAATTTCCCAACTGGAGAAAAGAAAAAAAACATCAATAAATGAAACAAATAAGGCAAAGGCAACCATTTAAACAATTTGGCATCAAAGAGACATCAAGTTGAGCATTTGAACCATGAAATCCACGGACAAAGAGCAAGGTGATAGAGGAAAAAATGTTCATAACTTCACAAACTCACAATAGAGGATTAATAATGAATTTCACAGTTTATCTATAATGTGATTTACACGCAGGCCGCCCAGATTTAATATAACATAAAAACCAACACAATGCAAACAAAGCAAGACAACTTTGGCGAATTAAATTAAGTTCTATTCAAATTGACAAATGAAAAATTACACATATCAGAATATGACGATAAAATATTCATCAATCCCAACTCTGTCTGTTACTGACCCTATCGATGTTAAAAAAATCAACGAAATTGAAGGAAGATACCTTACCCCACTCATCTTCTTCGTTTTCAACTGGAGGAGTAGTTGGGTGCACCGGGTCCATCGGAAGCTGATGAACATGGAATTGAGCGCTCAGAGGACGATGAAGTCTGAACCGAAGCAAGACAGAGCGATCAATCAGACCAAAATCCACCAAAACGAATCTCGATAAATAAAACCATTGTAGCTATTTTGAAAAAACCATTGTATCTTCATAAAAGTTAACCATTGTAGCTAACCAAGCAAAACCAAAGTACCATAAAATGTAAGAAAAGTTAAAAAGGAAACAGATTTAAACTCAATGAAATGTACAAAATCATATACCTGGCTATTTATTTGAAAGGGCTGTCCCAACAGCGAAGTACAGTGCCCAACGGCGAAGCAGTGAGTCTATGGGAGAAGAACAAAGGTTAAGCTTTTCATATATCCATTTTCGGCTTAGACCCAACACACCAATGAATTTGAAACTTGAAAGTTGGGAGAAAAATAAAACATTACCCAGCAGAACCTATGCCTATTTCTTACACGAACAGAGGAACAGAGGAAGGAATTTCAAAATTCAAAACCAACTGCACGAAGCCCAAGACTGAGCCACACTGAGTGATACTGTGGAGCCGATACTGTTCTGTTGAACAGTAATTTGTGAGAAAACAAACAGTGCACGGCTTGGGTTTGATTTTGCTATTAAGTTTATATAGATTCTAAACCTTTTTGAAGATACCTCTTCTAAATTTTCAATTTTGTTTCAACGTTCTTTTTATTTTCCTTTCATAATATACTCTCCAGTCCTAATTATAGGAATACATTTGAGGGTTGGTCTTGGTCCTAATTATAGGATCAATTTTTTACTCTTGTCAATTTCTTCCTATGAAAAGAAAATTAGTTATTATTTTTCTATACGACTTAAAACAAAAACCCAACAAAAGAAAGGAAAAATTACAAGCAAAGTAGGCAATGCTAGTAGGAGCAAAAACTTTTCTTTTGCTTTTGCAGAAAAGTAACCAATTCTTTGTGAGCGAAAATTTAATCATTCGGATGCTAAGAAAATAAAGGGTTTTTTTTTTTTTTTTTTTTTTTTTTTTTTTTGGAAACCGATTAAGAGGTTGATGAATCTTATGGGATTGAGGATATTGTGCTCTTTAAAGCTTTCTTCGAGAATAGCGGATTGATCTTTTGAGTGCCTGAATTTTTTCTGGGAGGATTAGTTTTCTCCGCTAGGCTCTCTCTCACTTCTCTTGCCTGACACTCTCCTTGTTAAATTACACATGGACTCCAGCTGGCAAAGTTAACAGACATTTTCTAACTTTAACCGCAACTGTTATTTTTGCCCTGTTTTGGAAGCTCTTAATTACTTTTACACCTCAAAAAAAATATTTAATGTTGGACGCGTTTTGAGAATAATCATATTTGTATTTTTACACCTTAACTCTACAATCTAAGTTTCTAGAAAATGCCGCCTAAACATTTTCTAAGAAGTCAAATAATATATTCTTAACAGAATTTTAAGGAACTGATAAATTCACTAAAAGAATTAAAATTTTCCCGCAAGTCTTACACTAATAAGATTTTTTTTTTGTTAAGACACTAATAAGATTATTAATCTCAACATTACTGTGTATTGTGTCTACTACCAATGGAACAAATGCAAAAGCCACTTTCAAGTCACTTTTTAAATGGGCTTAAGAATGAGGGTTCCTCTGGTTTGAACTTCTAATCGGCTCTTAAGACTCAAATTCGTTCGTTATTTTTCAATAAAAAATAACAAATTTGCCCCCAAAAAAAACAAAAAAGAATGAATGAACATGTGAAAAACATTAATTGTAAGCCCAATAACTACAAGGCACCCCATGGGCTCACCTCTCAGGTGATCCTGTCTAGTCCATTGAGGTTCCCTAGTCCATTGTTGATATTCCTAAAAGAATATGCAAATCAATTTAATTTACCAATGATATGTGAATCATTTTTCACAAAAAGTATTATTTGTGCCAGTCAATTCAATAATTTTTATTGTTGATTTTAAGTCATATTAATGATATAATGTGAGGAGTTGGTCGATTATCTCTCAACAAGTAGCTTTGTGATAATTAATTATTGCTATATAATAATTTTTTTTACAATAAACACATGCTCAAAAATTAAAATGACATAATAAACATCATTATATATATAGGTGATTCAGAAAAATATTATTAATCCTTTATTATTTATCCATATTTTCAAAGTGGGTAAGTAGTCTTTATGCATACATACATATATGATGATAAATGCAAGTACAACTTGAAACAGTGCGACTTAGTTGTAGCATTTACTGATGGAGTTACCTATGCAACACATATATTCTTAAAAGAATATGCAAATCAATTTAACTAAGGGTTTAGGAGCAAAAATACATATGTCTTTATCCTTGTGAGTCTGCAGCACCATATTTTTTTTTTAGAATCTACACATGTGGTTACATTTTAGGAGCAAAGTCACACCACCGTTGAAATCTAAATTGTAAATATGGCTTTTTCTGTAAATGGCGGAACGGGCGATTTTAAATTTTGTTGTAAATACAAAGACTTTTTTGTAAATCTACCATTTTTTAAATTGTAAATGACATTTATGTTTAAAATCCAAGTGTTTAAATGTTGTTATAAATATGGTCGATTTTAAATTTTGTTGTAAATAAAAGTACTTCCTGTTGTAAATATATCCTTTTTTGTTGTAAATGTTGTTGTAAATATGACATTTTTCTTTGCAAATGCTTGTAGTTAAGTTAGATTTTAACGGTAGTGTGATTTTTTGCTCCTAAAATGTAACCACGTGTATTTTTGCTCCCAAAAAAATAGCGTATGGTCTTTGAGGCATTTCGAAGAAAGTAAAGCGAGATATGTATTTTTGCTCCTTTACCCATTTAACTAATTATTGACATTCCTCCAAAAGGAAACTGGTTTAATTCTGATGAGCCTAAGTTCATAGCAGGCCACTTCGTTTTAGTGTATATCAAAGGACAATCATAGGGAATATTTCATTCAGTCTGCCATTTATAAATTAGATGCGTTGAAAGAAGAATTTAAAATAAGGAATAAATGGCAAGTTGGTGAAATTAACATCAGTATTGACCTGTTTGAGGCTATCTTAACAAATCTTTAAAATTCTTTGCACTTACCGACTGGGGTAGATAAATGGATTACTGAAGAAAGGCATAAGGTTGACTTTTGGCTGGAGTGTGAGGAATCTTTGTGGTCTCAAGAAGCAAGAATATTTCTACTATCATAATTTAGTCAAGCAAAGACGACTTCATTCCACCATTTCCAGGTTAAGAACTTATCTGGTCAATTGTGGGTGATGATGTTTTTCAAGTAGTGCAACTTTTTTTCTCCACATAGTCCCTGCCTCTATTCCTGAATCACACATATAGCAACTTTGGTTTCAAAAGGTAAAGTAGCTCAAACTTATAATTACTTTGGGCCAATCAGGCCGTGTATAAGATTGTTACCAAAATTCTATGTAATAGGTTGCAACCTATCATGCAACGAAGGTCAGAGGGAGGGGAGGGCTAGGGGTGGCCCCCGCCCCCCTTAAATTATAGAAAAGGACCCAAATTTTTTAGAAATTGTATTTCAACCTTATAAAATTTTCAATATTCTTACTTTAGTCCCTACTAAAAATTCAGTGGAAGGACTAAAATGAATATGTTGAAATGTTTAGAAGTCTTAGATACAATTTCATGAATATCTAGATTCTATTCTATAATTTTCGCCCCCTGTAATTACAATTCCTGGCTCCACCCCTGCATGCAACAACTCATCTCACCCTCTCAAAATGCTTCTATCAAAGGACGGTTGATCACAGATAACATACTACCTATTTTGACTAGTGAGCAAGCATTGATGGCAAAGCTGAGGTGCCTACATTTAGTGGCTGACGATGCTTCTCGAACATGATTACCTTCAATATGAGGATACTTATGCTTATAAAAAAAGTATGAGGCTGCTTCCCTTATGAATAACAAGAGCTGGAGTGACAAGGCGAAAAGGTTTTTGTTCCTAAGAAATTCAGAGTGTGGCTGGTTGGTTCAGGTGGGAAAGTAGGGGAAGAGAAGATCAAATGGTGGAAAGCCTTACAGAAGTTTTTCTACTATGGCAAAAGAGGGGTTAGAGTGCTGTTATTATAATTTTAAAGGAACAGAAGTTAATCGCTCAATCACATTTAAAAAATATGTCTACAAAATCAAGAGATATCGTGTTTGAGAAAATATTGTGGGGAGAAGTGGCTACTAATGTAGGGATAAGAGAGATAGTACCAGATTGTTCTGTTATTTCTTTCTTTATTTAAGGGCGTTAGTTATATTTAGTTCTCTTGTAATTATTGTTGTAAAAATTAAACTATATACTAGAAATTCTTGCATGAATTTAGTGCACTAGTTAATTTGTGCACTGACCAATGAAATTATAACACCTCGAATAATTTCCTCTTTTATGTCAATGCGAGGCTACATGTCTTGCCTTTAGATCATATTATTTAGGGCGAAGATGTAAAAATGCTCATGATCTTTTACAAAAAGAGATACTAGCACCATAAACAATTTTAAGGTTCAAAAATACCTATGTAGATTAAAAATTGGGTCTTAAATGCCATAGCCATTATTTTGAGCTAAGTTGACCGTGTTTTTAAAAAGATTGACCAAACCTAACGACGTGGATGGTGAGTTGACAAAATGTGTTTGAAAACTTTTGATAAAGCCTTCCTCTTCCCTTCTTTCTCTTTCGCTCTTGTTACCGTCACTATCTTCTACAAGCTCGGTGGCCATGGCTCTTGAGAATTGCCAATTCTGGAGGTTGAAATCAATCAATTGCCAAAGCTTCATTTTGGAGGTTGGAAACAATCAAGTTAATTCTGGCAGGTTCCGGGAATGATCATCGCTTTCTAAGTTTAACTTGAGTAGCGGATTTAAACTGAGAATGTCATCATTAGTTGGATTTTGGAAATATATTTGCATTAATCAAGGCCTGGGTAGTGGATTTTAGCTGAATCAGATTGATTGAGGTGAGGGAATAATATAGTTTCTCAAAATTCAGAAATCAGGAATTTGATTTAATCAAGATTTGGCTACTGATTCGCCACTCCTCCCCGCAGCAGATGATCCCATTTTGCTATGGCTTATAGCTTTTAACACTGCTCTTAATTCTTTCTTCTTGATGATTTCTAGCAGGATATTGAAAATCGGCTCCCTCATACGATTTCTTGAGAAGAAATTTGATTGCGAATAGAGTTGAAGTTTTGTGGAAATGCATTAGATTGGGCCATGGCTTTTCATTTCCTCATCAGATTGGGCCTTCAATTATCTACCATAAATTTTCTGGTGAAGTGTTGAGGATTCCAGTGACTTTCTCCAGATTTCTAGCCAGCTCAATTTCATGACAAGTTTAGTTTCACAGATTGTGTGGAATTTTCTGATGGCTATGAGTGGCTAATAGTTTTGCTTCTTGGGGATGGACAATAGCTTGAATTTCAGAGCTTAAATAGGGGAGTTTATTTTGTCAATTTATTTTCTCTAAGTGTATTTGGATTTCCTAGTTTTAGGAATGTTGTTTTGTATTCTTGAGACTTGATTTACCCGTTTTGATAACTTTGTGGATTGAACCTACATGATTGGATTGGATTTTTGTAGCTTGTTGGATTTATATATATGTATTTCCCTTATTGATTCAAAGAAATTTTGGTGTTTCATTGATTACTTCCTTGTAGTCTTGTTGGTGGCAAAGATTATGATATTTTGATTGACAAAATTCTGCATGTTGGTGAATCTTTCAAACAAGTCTTTCTTTGTTATTTGCCACTTGACTTGGAAAAGCAAAATAATTGTTTTAAATCCTCACACACTTCAGGTGGTAATGATTTGAAAAAGTCCCTCCCTTCTTCCACTATTTTTCCTTCCACCTCTTGTGATTGCAATGATGATGTGGTGTGCTCCAACACTAAGTTGGATTCTGCAACTTTTACTTTGCAAGCACAAGAGAATTCTCAAAATATAAATGCATGTCTGACTCCTACTTATGAGAGTGTCATTGATTCCGTTGGATATGACAATTACTTGGTGAGTTTAGAACTTAACATGTCTTTCTGCCACTAAGAATCTCTCCATGTTTCTATTTTTGGATGGGATACTGCTAT
This sequence comes from Acacia melanoxylon, assembly GCA_019022615.1. Taxonomy (NCBI): domain Eukaryota; kingdom Viridiplantae; phylum Streptophyta; class Magnoliopsida; order Fabales; family Fabaceae; genus Acacia; species Acacia melanoxylon. The sequence goes on along the minus strand of JAFJYJ010000003.1, from coordinate 9,684,410 downwards.
TTGCTTGTCTTCTTTGTAAAAACATTCTTGGAAAGGTTGTCAGGGGAACCAATCTCTACTGTACATTCTTAGACCTCTTCTGATTGATCCTTAGCCACCTATACTAAGGAAATTCAATGCGGGAGAAGATGTTTTTAAAGAAAATTGCATGATTCTCATCGGGGATGTGAACCTCGATCTCTTTCAAGTGACTCAAGATTTTATAACCAAGGTTGTCTCTTTCCTAACTTGTTTTTTTTTCCCCTAATTCCTATGATTACTTGGGCTTAATTATTGTATGAGGAAGATAAGTGTGGAGGAGGACAACAATCCAATAGAAAACTAGAAGTAGTATAGTTTAGTAATTCGGATAAGAACTCTCTATGTATGTTTTGCATTTTTGGCTACTACCCTACTTAATTACCATTGTGCCTTGAATTTCAACTTGCTTAGCATTCTCTTTCGAGTAGTTATTCTACATGGAGGACAATGTGTTGATTAAGTGTGGTGGAGGGTAATACAGTTTGAATCCCATTAATTGGTTATTTTTAAATGAGAAAATGTCTTAAACTAAAAATTTTCAAGAATGACTTGCTCTAATGCATGTCCTAAGTGGTAAAGGGTCACATTTGCCATTTTGGAAGTGTAATTTGTGAGAAATTCTTTGATTTTTGGGTTAAGGTGCAAAAATACACATGTACTTTCGTCAAAGGAGTGACCAATAGCAAGTGCTTTTTTGAGGTGCAAAAGTGACTATATGGTTACAAATTAGGTACAAAAATACGGTTTGACCGTTAAATTTGACTTTTTTTGCTGACTGGACGATGACGTGGCATTTCAAAGGTACAAAAATACACGTGGTTTGTCAAAAAGAGCGCCTAACACCAAATTCTTTTTTTTTTTTAATTTAATAATTTTATTTTAATTAAAAGAAAATTATTATTTCCCTAGACGCCGAACAAGCTTGTTTTGCAAACTTTCGTCACTTTCGATCGTCATTAACAAATTGTCGTTCGCCATGGTTTGCGAACAAGTATTCAAAAGCTTATTTCCCAGAACCCATGCAACCATGGCCTTTTCTTCATCATTCCACAACACACCTCCTAAGCCCAACTCAAGCTTCATATCTACACATCTAGTCTCCAAACCAAAATCACCAAGAAAAGAAAAAAATAATCGCAAACTTTTCACCCCTCATTCAAATCTCCACTTATCGTGAGAGGGAAGAAATAAGGAGAAAATTTAACAATTATTAATTAGAAATTTTAATAAGGATTTGTTTTTTTAAAAAAAGCAAATAAATTACGGAATTTTTACTGTTTTTACCCATTGAATAAATCTCCCTTCCCAAAATAATAAATCAAAAGAAACAATTTGGTCTCCAAGAAAAAAAACCTAGAGAAATAATAATTTTCTTTTAATTGAAGTAAAATTATTAAATTTAAAAAAATTGGTGTTGGGCGCTCTTTTTTACGAACCACATGTGTATTTTTGTACCTTTGAAATGCCACATCATCATCCAGTCAACAAAAAAAAGTCAAACTTAACGGTCAAACGGTATTTTTGCACCTAATCAGAACCACATATGCATTTTTGCACCTCAAAAAAACACTTGCTACGAGTGCTCCTCTGACCAAAGTACATGTGTATTTTTACACCTTAACTCTTGATTTTTTCAGAAGATCTAGTGTTTTGACATTTGTTTTTTCATGTTTTGCTTTTCAAGTGAATGGGAAGAGAAATGAACCCACTATTGGATTTTTGCTTACTCCTTATTTTGAAAAAGAGAGTTTATATATCATCAGTGCATTGAAGAGTTTAACATTATTGTAATTGATTGCAACGTTTTCATTAATTGAATTTGTAAGTGATAAGAGTTGCCGAGCTCTCACAAAATAACCAAGTTCAATAAGGATTTGCAATATAGGGAACCTGGATCACTTCCCACGAAATTCACAGTCGGTATAATTCAAACAGTAACCGTAACCAATTTGGGGAAGTTTTTTAGTGTAGTGAAGATTAAAATAGAAATAGAATGCAAACACAAAACTAAACAAATTAAAACGACTAACCCAGAATCGGGGATTCCAAAACCTTCATCGGACAAAAGTGAAAAAAACAAAACTAATCAAATTAAAACGACTAACCCAGAATCGGGGTTTCCAGAACCTTCATTAAACAAAAGTGAAATGACCAAAATCGTGATTGATTCTGGACAAACCAAAATCTCTGCGTTTATCCAAAAATTCCCTCGACTGGACAATCGCCCAGAAATTGTTCGAATACATGGCGCCTCACTGTGCGATCGGATTATAATCCACAATTAAAACAAAGAACAAGAGTTATAATAATATCATTGAAGTGTGCACAACAGATTATACTGGCTCAGCCTTAACTTTCTGAACTACGTCTAGTCCCGAGGGCATCTATAAGATTTTTACTATTCTTCCAAGATTCCACGGGTTCTTGGTACCCAGTATAAGAGAAATCCTCAACAAGACCCACTCCCCTAACAAACTGTAATCCTACAACCACATTCAAGGCCCCACTACCTTGAAATTTTACAAAATCTGACAACTTGTTTGTAAGGACTCTCTCACAAAGTAAATATACAATCACTGATAAGCAAATGAATATCAGAAGACATTACCAAGAATGAACTAAGAAATTAATGAATCGGAAGATTTTTGTTGGCTTAGTTTGTTTTTTCATATTGAATGCTTAGCTATTTATATACGAACAATATTGATGACCATTATGAGCATTTAAACTATCCATTAGAGACAAATTGGAGTCATTGGAAGAATTAAAGGTTCAGTTGCTTTCGTCTTTGCTACAATAAATACTTCAAACGAAACCCCTTTGGTATGCTCTGAGATTGCTTTCGTGTGCCATGTTTCTTGCTATGCATTTAATGTTTTGACACATAAAATTGCTTTTGTTCTTTTAGAGTTAATCCATGAATTTAAACATCTGAAACTTATACACAAACAAGATTAGTAGTATTAAGAAGTAGTATAAGTAGTAATCAAGTATACAAAGATGTTAATAACAATATTTCAATTCTTGGAGACGTTGTGATTTGAAATAAGAACTTGCACTCGAGTGTGATTCCATGTTCACTCGAGTGAGTACTCGTCGATCAAGTGCTTTTCAATTCAACTCGAGTGTCTGATGAACTTTGAGTTTTGGTAGTGAAGTGTCAAGAGATTGAGTCACTTCGAGTGATCTTATATTTGTTTGCAAATAGTTTCAACATTACCAGTGACTCGAGGGCTTACTTCAAGTGACCTTCAAGTCACTGGAGTGACTCTCAAGCTTACTTTAGTGATTTCCCAGATGTAAATCACTGCACTCTTGGTCCAAAAGCAAGTGACTTGCAATAAACTTGAGAGTTGCCCATCATCACTCGAGTGACCTTCACTCAACTTTCAGAAAATGGGCAAGTGACTTGCAGAATGTTTGCGAGTGAAAACCATCACTCGAGTTGCAATTTATTCACTCAAGTGATCTTGAGAAATCTTACAGAGAACACACAAGTGACTTGTAAAATCACAACGAGTGATTACTAGTTGTTGAGAGTGCTTTGAGCTTATCACTCGAGTGATGAAACCCATCACTCGAGTGATCTGCCATAACTTCCAAAAATCCTGCGAGTGACTTGCTAATTTGCTACAAGTGAAGGGGGATCACTTGAGTACTAGCTTAACCACTCGAGTGATCATACATCACTATTCAAATTTTTAAGGAGTGACTTGCAAAATCACTGGAAGTTGAGGATCATCACTTACGTGCATTATTAGCCATTTGAGTGATCATCTCAGATCACTTGAAGTGAGTATTCTTGTTTATTCAAGTTTTAGTTCAACTATAATTCTATCACTCGAGTGTCTTGAAGCATAGAACTCGAGTAACTTGAATAATCAAGTCCTCATTATTTTCCAAGATTTGTTATCATCAAAACAAAATCCAAGAACTAAAAATTACTATCCAAAGCCCCCATTCCCAATCATTCCTCTTGGCATTGGATGCCCTTCCTACATACAAATTTAAGTTTTAGAGAGAAAGAGACATATTTCAAAAGCAACCATAAGCCATGAAAGGTGAATATGCTGAGCAATAGGCTAAGGCCTCTGATCCTCCAAATATGTTCCCCAAGCTTTACCACCATTCCTTCCCTCACCGCCCTTTTCACCTCTCTCGTTAATCTTAAACCTCTAAGGAAGATGACACTGGCAGCGCCTCCACTACCCCTAACTATCCTCAAAAGCCTAAGTCTGTTGATGGCTCCAACATTGAGGTTGTCAGGCGCCCTAAATGCTACCCTCCTAGTTCCTTCATCCTCGAAGTCTCGGTGCTATGGATGTCGTTGAAGCGATTGCTTGCTTTTTTTTGCCACAAGAACACGGGCCTCTGTGTTTTAACAAAGTTAGGTACTGTTGCTAACGTAACCCTTAGTCAACTCTCTACGACCCCGAGGGCTACCGTTACTTTTAACAACTATTTTGATATCTTGTCTGAAGAAAGTCGCTGAAGAGATCTGTGTATTCCAAACCCAAATCGAGATTCAGTGAACAATCTTATCATGTTGATGTCACATTGTTTGAGATAAAAATGATTTCACATTTTAAGAACCGATGGCTGTCAATTCACCATATAAAAAACTCCTTCAATAAAAAATTCTTAATAGAATAGAGGGTTTCTTATTGTGCCCCTTCTTGGTAGAGAGAAAAGGTATTGAGAGGGAAAGAAGAAAGTAGGGATGAGCAAGGAACCCACAACCCAAACGACACCGCCCACAACCTAGTGTAATTGGGTCATTTAGGCCCGCCCAAAAAGACCCATAAGGGTTGGGTTAAAACCCGCCCATTTAAGACTTAAATGGGCGGGCTATGTGCATACCTTCGGGTTGCCTATACCGGCCCATTTTCTTATTTTTTTTAAAAAAATTTAAATATATGGACAGAGGACGGAGTCACTGAAGATAGTAAGTAATAATGTAATACCTATTTTTCTTTGATAGCCCCACTCTCAGTCTCTCACTTTCTTTTATCTTGTCTTGTCTTTTCTTAAATTTAGGTTATTTTGTGTGAATTGTGACCGTTGAACTTCAAAGATTCATATTTCACATTTAGAATGATAGATTTTGCTGCCAGGTTCACAGCCTCATGTTCAATGTTTCAAGTTTTGTTGTTTTATGAGCATTTTCTCGTTTTCCAGTGGTGACTACGCCTTACTTTCTTCCTCATCACATCCACAAAACACAATCTTTCTCATATATTCGCATATACAACACAAACTGTTTCTATTTCACAGAGCGCTATTACCTTTCTCTCTTCAAATTTATTTTCTCTCGAATCACATACAGGGATTGAGATTCTGCATCCATGGCTTCCATATCTTCGTCTTCTGCAGCTCCCAATCTTCACTTCCCAACCCCAAATTCTCTTCTTCTTTCCCTTTGAGATCACTCTCTTCACTCCCCTTCTCTTTGCATTCACATCACTCTCTTTCTGCTGATGTCACTGCCCTTTGCCGGTGCGTCAATCCGGCCTCTGGGTCTCCGTCATCGTCCGATGACTCCGTTAACCAGGATGGGACTCGATGCTCCAGGATTTAGTTACAAATGCCATCAAGCGGTTCGATTCTTACGTGAATTCTCTTCGGGATGAGGCTCTGGGTGCGTGGAACACTGCCACTGTGGCTGAGAAGGATGGCTCCAAAAAGGAGAATCGTGAACCCGAAGATGAAGAATGGGATTGGGATCGATGGTGCAAGCATTTTCAGGATATTGATGAGTAGGAGCGTCTCGCCTCAATTCTCAAGGTGCATTTAGAATTGCTGATTTAGGCATGTAATTAAATTGTGATGTGTAGTTCATTTTATTATGTTTCTTCGTGGTTCCTAAGCAAGTTGTTAGCTCAACTTCTAGTTTCTATGACTCGGAAGAATGGAATAAAGCTTGAGGCTTTACCTGATGATAATTTATTATAAACACTTAAAAGATTTTATACGCGATGTAATTTAGCTAAAAATTGCGACCTCGATTAATTAGACAATGTTATACAAGAAGAGTGGAGGTGAGAGGGAGGACAACAGTATTATAATTTTCCAAGTGATTATTTTAACAACAATCACGTTAAGGTCTGGAGAAATTTTTGTCGCTTTAGTCGCAAATCACTTGTTGGTTCTGAAGATGTGGTTGACAAAAAGTAACAATTTTCTTGAATGTCCAGATCAAACAAGCTATTATTGATTTAAATTTCCTCTTCTTTTTTACTGCTTATACTATTGAACTAGATTGTTATATGCTCTTAATGTAGCATTAGGTCCCGTACTTAATATTCCTTGTTCATTCTGAGACGATGTAGCTTTGAAACCTTTCTCTTCTATAGCTTATGAAATGTCATATACAAGTTGTCTGGATAAAGATGAATTAGAATGTTGTTTTGGTGAAAAACCAAAAAATGTTCATGGCAATGTGGTTGTAATCATGTTTTTTTTTATTAGACCTAAAGGAGCTTTATAGAGCTGTAAGGGTGACCAGTGGCGGATCTTGGGATAAATATTTGGGGGGGCCAAATGTATACTCATCAACTAATTAAATTTTTTTATGATTATATAACATGCTTAAAATATTCAAATCTATACTAAAAGTATTTTAACAATTCTAATGTATAAGATAACATATCTGTCTCTAGTATGGATGTCATATCAATTACAAAATGAGAAGATATCATGAAATTCCGAAGATTGCACATGTTATATAATATATCAAAATATTAAAAGTTAACAATGTAATTTATAATACAAAATTAATAAAACACTATACTAAATAAAACAATTAAAAATTACCTTCACTTAAAGTAATGCTCTTCGCTCTTTCAATGATTTGAAATCATCAATAATTGAATCAAGTGAAAGTGTCGGCTATTTCTCTTTCAATATGAATTACCATATTATCTGCAATAAAATCATCTTCCATCTTGTTACGCAACCTTGTCTTAATTATTTTCATAGCTGAAAACGAGCGTTCTGAGGTAGCTGTTGAAACTGGAAGAGTTAATAAGAGGCGAATTAATAGATCAATCAAGTAATACACCTTAGATTTCCCTGTTTTCATCAAAGCACAACATAATTCAGCGAGTTGATAGATTCTTCAAATCTGGATGACTAGAAGCATCAATAACAAAATGTTGAAGTTGCGGCTTCAAAATTATCTTCTCTTGCTCAAAAATCAGCAGGATAGTATTTTGCAACAAGAGTGCAAATATTGTCAATGTTGAAAGCTTTATAAGCATCCTTAGGAATCAAGTGAGAGCTAAGTGTCAAAAGCTCCAAAGTTTTGTCCTTAAACCTCATATTCAACTCTTGCAACTGTTTATCTATTGTAACTAAAAATATTTCCACTTTATAATGATGCTCCATTGTAATATGATCTTTTTGACGACGAGAGCGTCCTTGTCGTGCTATATATGGAGCACTAAAGTTAGGAACATCAATCTCATGTTGCTCACAGAATAATGTTACCTTTTTCAATAAATCCGACCAACCATCTTCTCTCAATTTTTGAATGAGAACTTTTGTAGTACCAACTAAATCCACAGCATTAACTATATCTTGGGATTGTTCTTGCAAAGCTTGACAAAGAACATTTGTTATTCCCATGATTTCTTTCATCAAGTGCAAGATCAATATGAAGTCAAATGAAGTCAAAATATTATAAGCAGCATCTGCATCCCCTCTTTGAGAATAAGTTGATCCATCAACAATAATCTTTTGAAGAACAGAACAAGTTGCTGCAAACATATTTATCATACTACAAATTGAGAAAAAAATGAGAACTCCAACGAGTATCTCCAGCCCGCTTCAAAGTACCAATTTGATTTGCCCCTTTACCAGTTTCAAGTTCACCAATCTCAAGTAAATGTGCAATTTCATCTAACTTGGCAGCTTGTAACTCATCATGTCGTTTACTAGATGAACATATAATATTAACAATGAAAGTTAAATTTGAAAAAAATTGATGGACAGGAATAACTTCTCTAGAAGCAGCAACCAATAAAAGTTGTAATTGATGAGCATAACAATGCACATAGTATGCAGAAGGGCAATCATTGAGAAATAATGCTTGCAATCCATTCCATTCCCCTCTCATATTACTAGCCCCATCATAACCTTGACCCCGCATGTTAGAGATATCAAGATTATGCTTAGAAAATACAGCACACAATTCTTTTTTAAGAGTTAATGCCATAGTGTCTTTAACATGTATAAGATCAAAAAATCTTTCTTGTATGCAACCACTTTCATCAACAAACCTCAAAACAAGTGCCATTTGCTCCCTTTTTGCTTCATCACGTGCTTCATCAACAATTCTGCAAAACTTGGAATCTCCAATTTGTTGGCGAATGTGGTTACGAACTTTGCTTGAGAGGATATGCAAGATTTCCTTGAAACTCGAGTTTTGGTTACAAAACTTGAGTTTTGATCTTACAGAGAAGAACTCAATTTACTGAACTAAGCAAAACCGCCAGTTTTCAGAGAAAACTCAAGTTTTCACAATACGAGAGACTTCTCAATATTTTTGGAAAAGACAAAACTTCGATTTTCATTGAAAACTCGAGTTTTGGAATTACGAAGAGTCTCCCGAGTTTTTGAATTTTCAAAACCTCCAGGTTTTTTATGAAAACCTCCATTTTTTAGTTTGGCAAAGTTTTCTCCAAGTTTTCACGGTAAAGTGAAAACTCGAGTTTTGACCAGACGGAAAGTATTTGTATTTTCGGTGTTTGAAAACTGTCGGTTTCGTCCAAAACCTCCAGTTTTTAGTTTGGCAAAGTTTTCTCCAAGTTTTCACAAAAGTGAAAACTCGAGTTTTGATTTCAAAACTCGAGTTTTGACCGAACATAAAGTATTTGTATTTTCGGTGTTTGAAAACGCCGGTTTCCTCCAAAACCTCCGGTTTTGACTTGGCGCGATTTCTTCAAATTTTCATGTTTAAATGAAAACTCGAGTTTTGATATCAAAACTCGAGTTTTGGCCAAGGAAAGGTTGATGTTTTTCAATGTCTTGAAAACCTCCAGTCTGGGATGAAAACCTTCAGTTTTGATGTTTTGGACTTAAAACGTTTCTACACACCAAAGTCCAAAACTCGAGTTTTGAGAAACAAAACTTGAGTTTTCATTAGCGAATTTGAAATTCAAAACTGATGAATTTGCAAAACCTTCTTGTTTGATCTTAATACTTTCAATTATCATTCCTCAATATTCCCAGCTATGTTTAACCACTTTGTTAGTGAGTTTCAGCTTGCTTAAGCAAGATTAAATTAGGACTGAAAGCAAAAAGCAAAAAGCATGTCAGAACATTAAATGCTACACCCAGAAAGTTGCATACTTTTGGGTAATCCTTCTGCACACGCCAATAAAGGATTAATGTCTTCCTTCCACATCCAGCAACTGCTCTACCAACGGATTAATTTGCAGAGAAGTCAACTTTGATCTTCTGCACAGCTGGATTAAGTGAAGATTAGTGAGAAAAGACACCAAAACTGCCTCCAACAGCTAGATTAACACTTCAACGGATATATGGAGTTGGCAACGGTCATTTAATGCTCTATCAGTATAAATAGAATAGCATTCAATTTCTCTCAACAACTAAGACAGCAGAAAACGAAAAATCATTCAAAGTTTCCAACTACTCTTGAGTTTTTCTGTGTAAAATATTTGTTGATACATTAAGCTTTAGTGCTTATCTTTATCTACTCTTAGAGAGAGTTTCCTACTTGTAAATCATTTATTGTAAGGAATCACAAGTCAGGAGACTTGGTGATTGGGTTCATTGATTGCAACTTGTAAGGGGGAGTAAGTTCTAGTGAGAGAATTACTCTTGAGTACAAAGTGTGTAATCAATTGCGATAGTGAAAATCCCAGAGAATCTGGGGACTGGACGTAGGTCAAGGAGTTAGACCGAACCAGTATAAATCTTTGTGTCTTGTTCTTCTTCTCTACTCTTTGTTCATCTCTGTTTTTGTAACTTAAAACAGAGTTTTCTGGAAAAAGTTTTTTAAATCCCCAATTCACTCCCCCTCTTGGTGATTAAGCTCCACTTTCACTAAGGACCGCAGCCCTATGAGACACACAGCCCCAATCCATAGCTAGAATACACATATGCAAATTATCTAGCAAACATGGTTAGTCATACGTGAATAGATACAAGATAATAAGATAACAGTTACCCATCTCAAGCTTGAATCCTTAACTTTGTCCAAAGGTGTTGGGATCAGTAGAGGTGTCAAGGTATGCCTATAAATATTTATCATTGTTATTAGTCACTACTTGCGTCCCAAAGTATCTAACTACGCGAATTATTTTTAGAGGATTAAAAGTGGTTATTAATCCCTAAAAATTCCCTTAATAATAATACTCTTTTTATTAATTAATTAATTAATAATCCCCTTTTCTCTTTATTATTAATTAATAATTCACTTTATTATTTATTCCTTTTCTTTAATAATGATAATAATAATATTATTTATTATTATTATTATTCTACAATTATTTTAAACTCTCAGAGGCTATCCTAACACTTTAAATTAGGAGTTTATGAATACTAATAATATAAATTATGCCTTAATGCATAGAATATTTCTTATGGTTTTCCCAAAGTATAAATGTTTCATCATATATGATTATAGAAATAAAAATCTTGAGTTTAATAAATAGTAAAACTACGTAAAATATGCTTCATATATATATATATATATAGAAAACAACAAAGATTACTTATATATAAATACCAACCAATACATATGCCTTGTGTGTGAGTATATATATATTTAATAGCAAAAGCTTTCTTTTATTATATATGTATGTATGTATATTTAATAGCACACAGTAAAGCCTTTCTCTTTTCTCATATGCAACGTTATACATACACACACACACACATATATATATATATATATATATATATATATATATGTAAGACCAAATTTTTTCCTAATGCTTCAAGATATATATCTACTTTGACCGCCAAGGTTTTCTCTTTTTCTTCCTACGTATAGCGATATGTACATACATATACAAGACCAGCTTTTGAGTTTTAAACAAGGTTCTTAAACCCGGACAGGTCACTAAATTAGTCAGGGTATTGGGTCAGATCGGAGTCAAACCGGTCCAAACCGGTGAAAAATTGATTTTTTTCCCTCACACCCTCCATTTTCCATGTATAAAAAAATTTAAAAAAGTGTCAGCCACTTACTTATTCCTGAGAAGTAGCACGTTTGATGAGACATGACCTACCATCTACTTATTTTGATTTTTTTCTCTCTCATTATTATCGTCAACAATCAACAAAGCTTCCGTTTCTCTTTCATAAAAAAGGAATGTGTGTTAGAGGTTTTTTTTTTTCTGTCTCATTATTATCATCTTCATGAGACATGGCTCACAGCACCTCGGTGTTTATGGCCCTCACCTGCTTAACTTCAATCACTTGCAAATCCAGCACACATGGTCACAACTTATAAGCAATAGATCCACAATATCTTCACCAGAGACGATGAGCCTTCAATCGGCGAGGTGATCGAGTGTTTAGATTTCTCCAGTCTTTAGTATTCACTGGTGACAACGAGTCTTCAATTGTCGAGTTGATCACAACTTTTAAGTCTTTAAATCTCTCTCTCTCTCTCTCCTCCTTCTCCTTTTTTTCTCACCAGCGAGTTGACAGTGGAGAGCCACTGTGGCTTTTTTAAAAAAAGAAAAAGAAAAAAAAAATCCGTAACTCGGTTAACTCGGCTAGGTTAGGCCGAGTTGACCCGGAACTCGGATCACCCCTTAACTCGGACCGGTTTTCTGGCTGGTTTACCGGTTTTTGGTCTGAACCGGCCGGTCCAGCCCGGTTTTCAAAACATTGGTTTTTAATCCTTTGCCTTATATTTATATATATGTATATATATAGGTGCAGCAATATATATACTAGCAAAGTAACTTATATATATGTGTATATATATATGGATCAGCAACCAAGTTCAGTTTTTTTTTTTTTTTTTTTTTTTCAGAAATGATAGCAACTTCTATCTTCATGTGTATTACTCATATTCACACTTGCATAAACACCATTTAAGAATCCTCTTTTATTATTTAAATGGTTTGTGGCTATTCAGACATTTTATACGTGTAAAACATGCCAAAACTTCCTCTGTTTTAACTTCATAAAACAGAGAACATATGCAGAACTGAAACCAATACTCTTGAGCTTCAAACGTAAAGAACAAGGTTGGGAAATATTACCTTGTTCGTACTCAAGTCTGCATGCAATATTCAGAACTTCTTCCGCCTTCACCATCTTTCCCTTTCAATCTCATTCTCAGTCTCATCTCGGTCTCTCGTCTACCTCCAACTTTCTTGCTTTCAACTTTCTTTCACTGCTCACTCTCAGTTTCTCTGTTTTTCTCAGACTCTCAACTCAGCTCTGGTTTTTGCTGAGAAAACGTGAATGATTAAAACAATGGAGAGCAGTGAGTAAATACTGAATTAAGGGTCCAGTCCGAGAGAAGAAACGCTAGTCCGAGGAGAAGAAATGCACAGTCAGAGGAGGATACGTTTCTGCCCTTGTTTGGCTTAAGAAGCATGGCGTTGCTGTCTCTGCTTCTCCTTCTCCCGTGAAAGTCACTAGTGATCTCTGCCGTGATCTGGCCGAGAGATTTGTTTTGCTTATATGTTTTTATGTGTTTACGTGTTGCTGAGATGTGGAGTATTAGAATATGAATAAAAGGGATAACGGATTGGGGTATTATTCAGAGGGAATATGCTATGGGCCGTGAGTTCAGAGGGAATATGCTGGAGGTTTAAATGATTTATATGGGCCATTGTATCATTGAATAAATAAAAAGGTTGTACGTTGGGCTTTTATTTGTTGTCATTTTTTCCTCTTCTCAGCGTGATTGGGATGTGTTTCAGCTGAATAGGTTGATGAATTAAATGAGCGGAGATAATGGGTTGGGGTATTATTCATGGGCTGAGTGTGTTGTGAAATTAAAAATTATCTCACGTGATTCTCTCCAAGCCCCTTATTTGTAATTAAGGGTCATTACTCATTTAATTGCAATTATGAAAAATAAATTAATCCTTAATTTCATATAAGGATTTTCCTTTGCCAATTAATTCCTCTAGGCCATAAAATATTAATTCCATAATTTTTACGCCTAAATTATTCCTTACTTGAATTTATTCTTTTTCTCAAAATAAATTAATTAAGGGAAAAATAATCCTTAATTTCCAATAATTAACATTATAATTATTTTAAGCGAAAATTTTATAATTAATTTTCATATATTATTTCAAATTTTCAAATCTCAAAATTTGGGATGTTATAATTAAACCGACAACAATACGCTTTAGTGCTCTGTCCCTAATGGAATTGAATAGGAAGATCTGCCCATGATCTAGTGTTCCACATTTCTGGTATTGGAAGAAGGAAGCGTCTTTACTCCTACCCATGCTGATAGATCGGTTTACGCACCTCTAATATTAAATAAAACAAAATGAAAGCTAACTGCAGGCCCCCGTACTATTGATATGGTCTGCTACTGTAACTAAGGCAGTACCTGTACTCTGATCCTGACCGGCCACGCCTAATCCCAAGGTATCCAGTAATCCAAATAAATACCTTAAACCTCATTTTAATCGGTAGAAACATCATACTCCCTTTGGTCCTTATTATAAGACACCAACTAGTAAGTTTATTTGGTCTTTTTTATAAGGCACTTGCTTATTCCCAATGAGCATTAATTATATTTTTCTATGTCTGCCCATAATTAATAAGGATAGTTGGTGAGAGTAATAATTAGAGTTTAGGGCAATTAGTAAGGGTAATATTATAAATTTCTTAGATCCTAGAACAACTTTATTGATTTTAACTACTTTTATTGATTTGTGAGAAAAGTTAGTTGGTGCCTTATAATAAGGACCAGAGGGAGTATAAATCATAAATTGTAAATTCTTTTTGATAGAAAATTAAATTTAAATTCTCACAGCTACCAACTAATAAATCTAAATCGATTAAAATTATATATTAATCATGCTCTACAAATATACAGTCATCAATTATCAAAAACCAAAACTTTGTCTGGATTCTAACCCCAAAATTTTCACTAATTAGTACTATATTACTCTCATTTGGAAAAAAGAATGTGTATAATAACTTTCATGAAGAAAGTTTATTGAAAAGAAATTAATTGAACTACCCAAATAATCTTATAAAATAAATGACTTACCTTAAAAAAAAAATCAATCAATCTGATCTTCTTCTCTTCATCTCTTTCTCGCCTTACTATCACTTCAACGCATACACACCTCACCTCATCCGCCTCTCCAGCTCTCAACACACATTTATACACACTTTACACACATAAGCACAGATTTATATATGTAAAGAGAGGCGGTGGGATATACTTCCTCCCTACGCATATTTTTGCTGCCACGTTTTATAATTATTTTTTTGTACATATTAATTTATTCATTATTTTTTTCCTTTCTTCTTCTACACGGTTCTCTCTCTCTCTCTCTCTCTCTCTCCCCAACAACTATTTATTATTTCCAAACTCTTATTTCACTAATTTCTTTTACTATCATAAATGATATTTTACATACAAACCTTTATTTTGATGATTAATTAATTTTTTTATCTGTAATTAAATCCTAATATAAAAATTAGAATGTTATACCTTTTCTTCTGACGCATTAGTTTTCCCTTTTCAGTTGACTTTTATTTTTGGTTGTATCCTTTAGGAGGGGAAAGATGATAGATACACGTAGGACACACCCAACTGGAGACTCGAGTAATCATGGTCAATCTTCAGAACCACAAGACGCTAATGCAATCTTAAGGGACCTATTGACCATGGTATGTGGGCTTGGTCAAATGGTGCAAAGGCATGAGGAGGAATTGAACAAAGGAAAAAGTCATGAGGAAGAGCACTCTATTAATGAGAATAGGTTTGAGGATACTTGAACTCACAAAGGTCATCATTCTGGTGGTGACCATAGTACCATAGTAGAGATAAGGGGTAACAACTCTCAGGATGAGTATGAAGAGTATGATAGAGATTCCATCACTAAGGTATAGAAAGAGGTGCACAAATTCATTCCACAGACATTTGATGACAAGTTCGACTGAGAGTTAGTGAAAGCTGGATCGATCGATTGGAGACTATATTTTCTGTAATAAAATGCAATGAACAACAAAATTAAAAAGTGATAATAGTGGTAGTGGTATTGGTATTGGTAGATGATGCAAAAATGTGGTGGAAAAGTATCAAGTCTGCAAATGGAACCATTCCAAATTGTCAAGAGTTCAAGGTGACGTTCTATTAACATTATTTTTTGGTAACCTTACAATCACTTAAGGAGACTGAGTTCTATACTTTTCAACAAGGTGACTTGGGTGTAGATTCATTTATTATATAGTGAGCTAGTCAATATATTGCTTATGGTCAGTCACAGCGAAAATGAAAAGAGGATGGCAGATATATTGCTACAAAAGGCTAGACTAGAGTTTAGGAGACAGTGGACACCTCTTAGGATTGCTTCTTTTAAGGATAAGTGTACATGAATCCATCTTTTGGATGTAGAGATATAGGTTTATAGTTATGAGCTTGAGCCTAGGAAGGACCTATAGGGCCAATTCTCGTCTTACACGATCCTACATTCTTATCTTATACTGGTACTAGTGGGGGTTTCAACAAGAGGAGTGATTATAGTTTTAGAGGCTTTGGATACTCAGAAAAGAAGAAGAACAAGCACCTAAGGGGATCATTCCAGAGTGTGATGTCCTCGCTTAATACACCTTTATTTATTAGAGTTTAAGCGCACAGGACATCAAAGTAGTTTGGACGACTTAATTACGGATAAAACGTTTCTTAAATTATCTTGGTTGAAAACAAGAGGATAAATTTTCTATGATTTTAATCTATCTCATAGTGAGACCTTGATACAATAATCCAAAAAATAAATAGACAAATGATAGACGAATTAGTACAGTTCAACTACTTGTACTATCACAAAAGTCTCTTTTGATGTAACCCTACAGCTGCATCTTCCCTCTTGATCCGGATCCACTACCTGCCTCTTTCATACGATCTGGAGTTCAAATGAATGAACCTCAGGGGTAACAGTTAATCTCATATGAAAGTATGAAATGTAAATGACAACACATCACATGTTAAGCATAGAATAATTTACAGAGCACCGTAACCGTAGTTATCGACCAAGAACTGCAGCCCTTTAGGATGTGCAGCCCTATTTTAGGACACACAGCCATATGAGACACGCAACCCCAATCCATAGCTAGGATACACATATGCAAATTATCTAGCAAACATGGTTAGTCATATATGAATACATATATACAAGCAAATAAGATAACAGTTACCCATCTCAAACTTGTATTCTTAATTCGTCTAAAAGTGTTGGGATCAGTAGAGGTGTCAAGGTATGCCTATAAACGTTTATCGTTGTCGTTAGTCACTTCTAGTGTCGCAAAGTACCTAACTACGCAAATTAATTTTAAAGGATTAAAAGTGGTTATTAATTCCTAAAAATTCCCTTTATTAAATAAAGTCGTTCCTACATACATAAGCGTATTTCGAATCCATAAAGGATGCTGGGATCGAGATATGGTGTATAGGTTGAGGAAACAGGTTAAGGGATATTGCTGGGATTGAGATTGAGTGTATGGGCTGAGGTGATGAGTTGAGAGTGGTTGCTGGGATTGAGATTGAGTGTATGAGCTGAGGTGATGAGTTGAAAGTGGTTGCCGGGATTAAGATTGAGTATATGGGCTGAGGTGATGAGTTAAGAGTGGTTGCCAGGATTGAAATTGAGTGTATGGGCTGAGGTGATAAGTTAAGAGTGGTTGCTGGGATTGTGTTAGAGTGTATAGGCTAAGGTGACAAGTTAAAAGTTATTGCTGGGATTGAAGTTGAATGTATGGGTTGAGGTGATGAGTTAAAAGTTATTGCCAGGATTGAAGTTGAGTGTATGGGCTGAGGTGATGAGTTAAGGGTGGTTGCCAGGATTCTGTTAGAGTGTATGTGCTAAAGAGGTGACAAGTTATGGGAGATTGTCGGGATCGTGGTAGAGTGTATGTGCTAAAGAGGTGACGGGTTATGGAAGATTGCCAGGATCGTGGTAGAGTGTATGTGCTAAAGAGGTGATAGGCTAATTGAGGATGCTGGGGTTGTTTCTCATGGTTTTCCAATATGCATATATATACACAACAATGCTTACATACATACATACATACATACATACATACATACATACATACATACATACATACATACATACATGCTACCCAAGTTTTCCTTCCCTTGTCATGCATATTCAACGTTGATATATGTATTTTGGAAACAAAGATCTATATTTCTTCAACACAGCCCCCGATTTACAGTTTATGCAACAGAGAATTTCTTATGGCTCGGTTTGTACGGGTTACTACTCAAAAATTGCGCTGGAAAACTAATAGAAACTAGAAGGAAAATATCCAATGATCTACCTTCAGTTGCTTATTTGAATGATAGAGGTCCAGCTAAAACCAAAGCCTCTGCTCCTGCTAGCTCACAACAGGGGAATGAAGGAGGTTAAAACTCTATCTCTTTCCACGTCTCTCTTTATCAGATCTCTCTTTTGTAAGATCCCCAATTTTATGTAAATTGATATATTGGATGAATTAATGAAATACATGAATTTTCATCAAGCCTTTAGTTTATGGTATTTAATTTCCAAGTAAATAATTAAGCCGGAAAATGATGTGGAATTATTTGAAAATTTGGGTAATTAATGTGGCATTGGACAATTTAAGATAGGAGCTGACAATGGAACTCAAAACATATATTTTCCCTTTTTACCCTTGTATTTTCGGCCAAAGGAGAAAAATAATAAGAATATAGTGAAATTCTAATATAAAGCCCAAGAGGTAGACATGTGGTGGATCATGAATTTGAGGTCATTGGGCTAGGAAGTAAGACAATTCTTAGGAGCCCAAGAGGGAGCCCATTTTAGTTTGGAGGATAGAAGAAGAAGAAGAAGAAGAAGAAGGAAAAAAAAAAAACCTCATGAAGCAAGTACATTTCTACAAGCCTATTGGGAGCCAAAAATTTAAATTTGAATTTGGAGCCAACTTTGAAATTTGAAATTGGAGCCAAAGTTCAAATTTAAAATCATGTGAAGTCATGCTTTTTAAAAGGTACTTCCCTTTCATTTTAGCCCTCATTTTTGGTTTAGAGAGGAAAGAAAAGAGAGAGCAAGAGGCATTTAACTAAGGCACAAGGGTTCAAGAAGGAATTCAAGTTGTAAGAAGGAGATTGAAACTAAGATAAGTATGTTGGATTCATACTCTACTCTCTCTTCTACCTTCTTCTTCATGGTAAATATTAACAAACAAACTCTTCTTTATGATGGAAGTGAAGGCTGAAGGAAGGAAGAAGGAGTACAAGGATCAAGAGCTTCAAAGGAAGCTAATATCCCAAGACAAGTAAGCAATCCTTGAACTTCCTTGTAATTTATATGATGATTGGCTTTGGTAATGGTTGGTTTATTAGGCACACACGTGTTAAATGGGATTGTTTGGTTAAGGAGGATGGTGAATATAAAACTAAAGTTAAGATCCAAGGCCTAGAAAGATAGAACAATCATGATTGAGAAGAGATATGTTGTTAAAACAAGAGCTTGGTATGTTACTTGTTATTGTGATTTTCGTCCAGCTGCTTGAACTTGAAGATTTGAGTTAATTTTGGATGTTTTGATGCTTCCAAAGTGTTTAAAATGAGATTTTATATAAGAATGAACTTGGATAATGTTTTTGGAATCAAAGAGATAAGTTCTCAAAACGTTGAGAATCATTTTTTGGTAGAAACAGTGGAGTCAGCCGCCTTCTATGATATTTTCGACTCAGCAAATGAACTTAGAAAAATCTGAAAATTTACAGTCATGAAGTAGACATATCAAGGATTATTTTTTATATATCTAGTAATTTTTGAAGCTCTGGATTAGGAGAAATGAATTTTTGAAAATGTCTCGAGAAAATAAGACTTTGTCTCGACCCGAGGGTGGATTTTAGACACGGAAAAATCGTACAAACTTTTATAGTCTCTAGAAATATTTTTATCCAAAACTAGACTAATTAAGGGTCATGTTGGATTTTGAACCACCCCAATTAGAGTTTTCTAGAATTAATTATGAATTTTTGAAGTTCAGTCACTGATTCTGGAATTTTCTGTGCAATCCGAATATAACGGGGTTTTCACCAATAATGGATTTCCAATTGAGAAAATGGATTTAGAGATTATGGAAGCTTGGAAAGGCCTTATTTCAAATCAAGAAGTCAAATATTTATTAAGGTGAATTTTCATAATTATTGGGAATTTATTTTTATTATTGGATATTTTAGTAATATTTGAGGTCGATTATCATGTAGTAACCTTAATCCTCATGTTTCTTGTGTTACTTTATATGTTTGATTTTCCATGATTGTGGATCCGTGTCTCATAAGAGACATGCATTTGTATGTGCATTCAGTGTGGTCCGGGTTTGAGGCCCGGCCACTGTGATTTTCCTAGCGCTGTGGATCCGGGGCTTGCTATGTTGAGCAGTCCTGCGTTTATTAGGACTTGGGTCCTTCTGTAGTAAATATTGCATATGTGGTATGCTTATTTATATTACTGCGCGTGATTACTGAATGCTTATTGATTTGTTATTTTCCTGATTGTGGTGATATACATGCATTGCATACACTTTACATATGAGATTAATGGTTGCTCTGGGATTCAATTATGAAACCCAGGCTTTTGTAAACCTTCAGGTAGTTCATCTAGAGCAATGTCGGGAGACCAAGGTAAGAATGCGGAGCGAGATTGAAGTGTTTGTTGGTGAATGTTGGTGACTCCCCTTTTGGTTGTTTATTTTGTTTTCTCCCGGATGACTGTATTATTATTTTGGCTATTTTGGGCATTATAGATCTGGATGACTGTATTTAATCCCTACAGGAAAAAATTACTATTAAGTATTTTATCTTTACCAGTATACTTTGTCCAAACATGTGTTCTGCAGCTAATACTCTGATATATGGCATAATTAACCTGGGAAATGGAATTGAATAATTGAATTAAAATTTGGACTAAGATAAAGGACCACACTACCCGCCACCTGAAAAGGCAAGGCCGGTAGGTGTGTGACATCTTTCTTGTTCTTGGTCTCGGTTTTGGTTGCAGCAAGGTGACTGAATGAAATTTCAGGAACAACAATTATATAAAGACCTAAGGTCCGGTCTGACTAGAAATATTCAGGCGTAAATGGTGTTGAGTTCAAAATATATGGTGGAGGTCTGGAGAAGCATGGCCCTGCTGACCTTGTGTGTGCAGAAAGTGAGATAATCACGCTGGAGAAGTATGGCTAATGGCTGATTTGCTGACTGTGTTTAGCGTCTTTTACGTGTTTAGACCAAAGGGTGCAGTGAAGAAAAGAGAAAACTGATTTAATGGATATTGCTTCTGCTACTGTTGGAAATATGCCCTAAGGGAAAGTCATTGTCACACCCGACATTCGTGTAATGAAACTCAACAAAGTAAGATACCACGAATGTCACATGCTCATAAAATAATGACATTCATCAGAGTATTAATGCACGAGCTTAGGAAGAAAAGGAGTTCTAGAATAGTAATCTTGATATTAGGGTCTCGGATACATAACTAAAATCCATAAGATGTTCTTACAAATATTACAAACTTCAAAATAGTCTAATATAAAACATAGATAACCAACGGCTTCTTGGTCCATCTCGGATCTTCGCTTCCGATATCCACCGCTTTGCCTTGGGAGCCACGTCTACTATACTTTTCACGCCCGAACTTTCGGGGATGTCTCGGGATTCAAACGAATCCCGAGTAACGTTAATCACTCACATAACAATGCATGCACAGTACATGGTAGACAACCAATTGCAATAAATTCAATATTCAAGTTCACATTCAAATTCATTTGAACACCATTCAAATTCAAAATTCAATTCAAATTCATTCAGATTCAAATTCACATTCATTCAAATTCAAATTCAAATTCATTCAAGGACCAACAGTCCATTCCCTCAGCGCTGGGCATTCAAAGGGGCATTCGCCCTTCTTTCACAAAAGTACCGATTCCCTTATCGAACAACCACCCCCGGCCTTAACCGTGATGGTATCTAGGTTACCCCACATTCAAGGGTATTACCTTCCTACCTTAACCTAGCGATAAGGTTAGGTGTTCAAAATTCAACTATCACAATGGTTCATACATGCATATAAAGGCATACGAGAATATGTGAGAGAAAGTTACTACCTGGATGTCTTCACAACTTCTTATTCTCACCAGAATTCTTCTTGCTCGCCTATCTTTTGGCCAACACAAATGTCTGTATCCTATATTATTTGAAGATGGGTCATTACTCAATTTAATCTTAATAGCAACATTAAGATTACGCTTACTAAACCGACCCATAATGCTTATCCTTTTTATTCACTTCAGTTGGTTATCTTTCATTGTGTATTCTATAGTCTTCCCATAATTATCTATCTAGCCCTTCAAGTCTTATTCAAGAATTCCAAATTAAGGCTAGTAGTAATTTGCTCAAAACGTATTTATTTTCAGACTTGACAGAATTTCAGCTTCCAATTTCTCTAGGAACTTAGAAAACTCATCTCTCGGTCTAGAAAACTCGGAATCAAGTGGTTCAAGTTCCTAATCGAAGTTCTGTAAGTCAATATTATAAATAAAATAATCCACTTACCAAATGATAGCTTAATCATTCCCAGAATTTCGAATTGTAGAGACCACTTAAGTCTGCAAACCGGATTTTTCAGAATTTCATGTCCAACTTTAAAAATTCATATCTAGGTCTAGGAAGCTCCGATTGAAGTGGTTCAAATTTCTACTTACACTCCTGTAAGTTTAATTCCTAGGGAAAAATATCATCACCTAATTTAACTTCAGAATTAATATAGTTTTTACAAAACGTATCACTGACTAATTCTGAAAACACTGTTTTCGTACAGTTTTCTTATATGTCTTAGAAAATTCGTAACTCCTTGTATACACCTCCTATTCATGTGTTCTTTAGCTCATATTAAACCTTATTATGTGTACTAAGTGTACACAAACTTTCAAGGTCATACAAGGTCGTTTAACATGGTTTTTTTCTTTGCTGCAACATTACTGTTTCTGCTTGCAGAATTCTAATTTCCGAAAATACAACAACTTGATTCCTTTTGTTCAATAATTCATTTTGGCTTCCTTAAGCCTTCCCATTCTACAACTTGACTTCAAAGGTTCTAAACAAAGGTTGTAGGTTCAGATTATTCTCTCAAACAGAACCATATAACAAATGGAATCTTGCAAAAACTATCTTCATGGTGTGCAAGTGCTTTTCTACCAAAACCGCTAGCTCTTATTCCATAAATAACTGATTAGAAGTAACTAATCATGTGCATGCAACGTTAGGCTTCAGATATTAATCAATTAGAACCACATGCATGCAACATAAAGCTCTTAAACATTTTCTTTTTCGTATTCACACCGAGCAATCATGCATAATCATTCCCCATCATCTTAAGCTTCAACGTGCACAAATGTAGTAGCTATGTGAGAAGAGGTTTAAGAACTCACCTTGATCAGTTCTGATTTGTATGCAACTTCCAATCTATTTCTTGATAGTCGATGCCTCTCATTCTCTGTCTCTGATCACAGCGCCTTCACGTCTCACTCTCTTTCTCCAACTATCACATTTTCCGCTACTACATTTTTAAATATGTCCTCTCTTAGCGTTTTACTTCACTTCGGTATTTCTCTTTACGGCCAATGGAAGATGGATGGAAAATGGTGGAGTGTAATAAGATGAGAATGCGAGAAGGAAGAAGAGAAACCGTAGAGCATGAGTGTTGCTGCGATGCTTAATTTCGGGAGGGCAATGGAGAATGGAATATGTTGAGGTGTCGTATGATACTTAAAACGAGATGGGCATTTGCTATGATCTATTGCTATCTGTCGACTTGCATTAACGGACTTGAAGACGTGGTGTTTCATACATGAAACAAGTGTCTTCTACGCCGTAAAATATCACCCGAGTGCATGTGTGCGCATAATTCTCTCGCACTAACGGAATGGAATCTAAGAATTGAGGAGTGTATTTCAGCTTTGCGTCCTAACCGATAAGAGATATGGTGTCTTCTGCAACTCCAATAGCAATAATGCAGCATGGGTATAATTCCTTATGCCTTCTTCCTTTTGTGCTTTGTCGAATAAAGAAATTAATGTTGAATAATATTAAACATGCTTTTGCGAAATCCGGGAGAATTGCGGAATTTCAAGAACGACAAGAGAACGTGGTCGCGTGTTTGAAAATAAATGCTGCATTGTATAAAGCATATTCCTTGTCTTGAATATGCTGTATCTTTGCTGTCCAAAATAGAAAGTTTGAGAGATGGGTGTTCGTATGAATTGAAAACACGTGACTTTGGGTGGAATCGGAAAAGGTGTTCTAATTGAAGTGGAATATGATGAAATGTTTGGGAGAATATTAATATAGAAATCAGGATTGGGTGCACGTTGCTTTGTTGCTTCTACCCATGTAAAGAAAAGCTGAGTTAATTGAATTAAAATAAGGGAATAGGAAGTGGTGTGCTTCGCATAAGTTGCGAGAATAATATAATCAAAATGAATAGTGGAGCATGGGTAAGCATGTACTAATTCTTTTCCTCTTATGCGTTGAATTTTCAAAGATAGGAACTTGTATTTCATTGAAGAAAACCAACGGTGCATGAGTGTTCAAGAAGTGGGATGTTACGGTCATTGTACTTTAAACGTTTATGTTATTTAAAGTATCACTAGTGCAAAAAAACGTTTTAAGACCGCCTCATTTAGACGGAGTATCAACTCCCCGGTCTTAAAGGTATGACCGTGGCAATTTTAATGTTGATTTACACGAGGACAATGTTTTGTTTGTTTTCTTTTTGTCGGAGAAAGAAAAAAGATAATGAAAAGGACAAGGCGATCGAATATGGAAACCAAAAATTTATTTATTATATTTTTTTGAAAGTATAGAAAAAAAACATAAAAACATCTAGTCCTCCCCATCGTTGTCGGAGGGGAGGGAGTCATCGGAGAGGTCGGAGACGTCGTCATCTGAAGGATGGTACTCAACGTCATAGGCGTCGAGTACCGCGGTCAGCTTGTTGTTGACGGCGTGATAGACCTGAAACAGTTGGCCCAAGCGTCGGTCTATATGATCGACGCGGGCCAGAAGGTGCTGCATCATCTGGTAGAATGTCGGGTCTGGAGGCATCGGAGGAGGGTACGAAGGTGGAAGAGGATTAATAGGAAAAGGAGGACCTGGTGGTGGTTGAGGACCTCGTGGTGGTGGAGCAGCCATTACGGTTGAGGTTGTAGAAGTGATGGAGAAGAATGTGAAGAAAGTAAAGGAACAACGAGTTTAAATATAGAACCCACAATCTTGAACGATGTGAAACGCCGGAAACTTTAACGAGGAGACGCATAGTTCCTTAGTATACAAGGGGACGCCTAGTTGAGAAGTTTATCTAGAAGCCGAAGAGACTCTAAATCATTCATTTGAACAGAGTAAGGATACGACTCTGCTATCAGAATTGATTGAAAAATTAGATAATATACTTTTAGGACCGGAAATATATTATAGGACGGTCTTAAAAGTAATAGAATTGAAAAAATAATAGAACTTTAGGACCGCATATTTAAAAAATCCGCTCTTAAGTAGATTCTTATTTATCAATTGTGTATCTCTCCTGATGCTCTCTGCCTTTATTAACTCCTCCACTACCTCTCTGTCGTGATTAACTCCTCACTCCCTCCTAACTCCACACTACGTAGCTCTCTGCCCCAACTGCACAAACCATAGTTAGATACAAGAGAACCACTCATAGGGGTACTCTTACTGGTGGTACTCGTGCCTTCTGTAGATCGTTGTACGGTGCACCTCCTCCGGCGAGAGTGCGTTCTATTGTGACCGAAGAGTCTCGGGTCGTTAGACCCATTCTTATTTCGGATGATGAAGAGATTGCCGCACCCCCCCTCCAACCTTCAGACCATGAAGAGGTTCCTGCTCCCCCTCTCCAACCTGTTGGCCCCAACGCGCCTACCTCTGACCCCTCTCCTCTTTCCTCTAATGATCGACTGATGCGAATAAGACAGGAACTTGTTGATCTCTGGCGGGAAATTAATGCTGCTCACGCTGATATCGCCAAGGCTTTGGATGATAATAATAAGCTTTAGGTTGTTTAGTCAGATTATTGTTTTTGATCATTTCAGCTTGTTTTCTTATGTTTTTTTTTTCTTGTGTACGTGAATATCAACCAGTAATGTATGAAGCATTAAGAACTAAGCTTGTGTATTTTTTTTGTTCATATATATTCTCCAGTAATTAAAGAAGCGCTAGTGCAAAAAAAAAAAAAGCTTTAAGACCGCCTCATTTAGACCGGATTAGAGAGAATCAGATATTAAAAGTATGACCGGTGGCAGTTTCGTAAATATAAAGAACTTTTTGGACCAGATTATAAAGGATCCGGTCTTAAAAATATGATCGGTGGCACTTTCGTAAATATATAGAACACTTTTAAGACCGGATTATAAAAGATCCGGTCTTAAAAGTATGACCTGTGGCAATTTCGTAAATATATAGAACACCTTTAAGACCAGACTATGAAATATCCGGTCTTAAAAGTATGACCGGTGGCAATTTCGTAAATATTGTGAGAAGACGCCGATCAGAAATGAGTCCGAGAATGTGATGATTTATTCCTTCGCTTAATTGGAATTATATACGAGATGCTAATAAGTAAATAATCTTCTCGACCTAGGCGCTTCCTATAATCTAGGGATTACAATCGAATATAATTACGAAATTCAAAAAACCATGATCTCGCTAACTTAATTCCTAAAATCTCTCTAACAACTTAATTAAGATTATTACAATCAGGAATTTAATTAGGAAATTCAAAAAACCATGATCTGCTAACTTAATTCCTAAAATTTCTCTAACAACTTAATTAAGATGATTACAATCAGGAATTTAATTATGAAATTCAAAAAACCATGATCTGCTAACTTTTAGACCGGTTT
Source organism: Acacia melanoxylon (assembly GCA_019022615.1). Taxonomy (NCBI): domain Eukaryota; kingdom Viridiplantae; phylum Streptophyta; class Magnoliopsida; order Fabales; family Fabaceae; genus Acacia; species Acacia melanoxylon. The sequence continues at coordinate 9,658,254 of JAFJYJ010000003.1, read as the reverse complement.
TAAAATATGAGGTCTTAAAAGTCTCGGTGGCAGTTCCGTAAATATATAAAGAACTTTTTAGACCGGACTTTTAAAATATGAGGTCTTAAAAATCTTACTTTTAAGACCTCGTATTTTAAAAGTCCGTCCGAAAAGTATGACCGTGTGATTTTGTAAATATAAAAATAAAGTACTTTTAAGACCGGATGTTTAAAAAGTCCGGTCTAAAAAGTCTACTTTTAAGACTGGATATTTACAAAGTCCTCTAAAAAAGTCTAAAAGATGAATATTCTATTTTCCGCGCCGGGGAAAATTGAATTTTGCTCTCTAAACCTCTCTTCGACTAGTCTAAAAAGTATTTGACTTTTAGGATCTTTAGGATCGTCTACTTTATAATTAACTAGTCTAAAAAGTATTTGACTTTTAGGACGAAGTTTTATAAAACATCCAGTCTTAAAATTAAATGAATGTTAGGACCGGAGTATTATAAACCTCCGATCTTAAAAATACAATTGTATCGTGTAACATCCCATTTGAAAACGGCGGAAATGTTTTTTTTTTAAAAAACGTTTTCAAATATTTCAAGCAGAGTAATCAGAGTAGAGCATTGGAGCGAGTAAGTAATTTACATTACATTCAAAATATGGACCATAGTGTAAATGTATCGGATTAAAGTCATCCAGAATTCTCAACAGTTAAGGAAACTAAAGAAAACGATAGATAATGTAGACACGTCTTGGCCTACTCCGGTTGCTTGCCTCGATCGCCAAACATCGGTCCTCCAGAGCCTGATGCTACAGCTGAGATCAATTCCACATATGGATCTCAGGTAACGGTTAACCTTATGCTCAAATAAAACAGTATACGTACAACGAGATATTCATTTCAATACGGCATATCATCACAAAAGCAAACAGCGAGATGTATGATCAATAACATGGACGAACATAAGCACAAAGTAGTATGTAAAGTCTCTCTCGACTAGTTCTGCACATATCCGATTGCCACGCCACTAACGTGTCCTCGGCGCTAGGAATAACTCAAACGGCATTACCAATACTATAATCCGTGGTAAAGGCGTAAGTATCTCGACGATTCTCAACGGAACCTCGGTCTATGAACGTATCTATACCGCAAAGTATATAAGCAGCATAGAGTTAGGGTTACGATGCGCGTCCGTACCTTAGTTGCGAGATATCCGGCTCTTCCGGCTAAAAACGGTACTTTTTTGACGGCCGTACGTAAAAAATGGCTAACGGCTCAACGGCTCAACGGCGGCAAACGGCGGAACGATGGAATTTCGAATGTTCGACGTCGAAGTATTCTAATCAGAATAATAACACACTTATGAATATTTGGCAGCATAACGGGCATTTTAGGTGAAAAATACCATTTTGCCCCTACTACCCCTATTTGGCGGAATTTCGCGAACTTCGTTACTTTGACCTTATTCCATTTCAAAATTATCCTCACTATGTTTTTACCTCGTCGGGCATCTTTCAATGCAATGAGGCTTAAAAACAAGTATAGGAATATATTCGAAACTTCCTAGATCAAAACAACGGTTCTACTATAACTACCGAAAGAACTACGGAAACTAAAAGCTAAGGACGAAGAACTTACTCGGAGCTAGGCGAAATTTTTGCGAGCTTCTCTCTCTAAGTTTCGGCCAAGGAAGAGAGAAGAATGGTGTGAAGAATGAAGAAGAGGGGAGGGCTATTTATAGAAGAAGGGAGGGACAAGGTGGGCGTTAACACAAAAGTCTTGGATCGGATTCGTAGTTGGATCGCATTTTTGAGGACAAAGCATTCTTGGCCATCCATGGTCAAGGCCGACATCAAGGGGTCCTAAAAAGTCAAAGAATGAGTTGTCATCCAAGATGACTCTTGCTTTATGGCCTCCGGCCCGATAAAGCTACCGATCGGTGTCCGTTTCGCGATTTCGCGAAACTCAAACATCTGGGCATGTAACTTTGAAGATCTTTTCATCCTCTTTCATATTATCTATTTTGATCCTCTTTTTGATCATATCCAGGTATTCGCGGTGCATCGGAAGATATTCGGACAAACGTGTCCGTTCTGGAAATCGCTTAGATAGAACCAACTGGACAATAATTCGAGTCGTAAAACGTCCGGTTGTTGCCTAACTTAATCCCGTGTTTGAAAACACGTAATTGTTTCTATAGGTTCTCACTTTGCCTATCTCGGCTCTCTACTCTATCGATCGATTTCCGTCTTATTAGAAATTAGGGTTTTCGGTTGCGGAAATCAACGTCTGGTAAATTCTTTCTTCGTGTAAAAATTCACTTGTTCTTAATTTGACCAGTCTGAAAAGACTTTTACCTCTGGTTTACCTATGAAATTTATTTCTAACTTTCCCCCTCGGCACTTTATATAAGCGACTCACCGTATTATATTATTTTTTTATTCTAATTATCATTTTAATTATTTAAACAATTCTTTTTAATTAAAAATACCAATAATTTCGCCCCCTCATTTTAAAATTCTGTTTTAATTATTTTTTCATAATTTTTTCCATTTTTTAAAAATATAATATTTTTTACCAAAAATTCATGTTTTACCCCTCCTTCGTTAAGGCTTAATCAGCCTAAATTCTTCGTTTAGTGATCTTTTTAGGATTAGATTTCTTCATACATTTATCTTTACTAATTTTTCTTAATCTTTTTATCATAATCGGTAAGTATATTTTATGCTAATTACCAGCCTTAATCTCTTAATTAAGGATTTTACCATAAGTTTAACTTTCTATATTTCTCTTGTTTCTTGAATCAATTAGCTAGTAATTATCTAATCATTCTCTTACCAATGACTGATAATTTTATAATTTACAGCATATTATTATCTTACAAACTTTATCTTGTCATTGTCATTTTATATCCTATGTAAAATATTAAAAATGTTTACACCATAAAGTTACTTTATGGTTACGGAATGCTTTTTAAACATTTCTTCATGTTATTTCCTCTGAAATAATTTATTAAATTCTTATAATTAAAGATAATACTCCCATAATTTTCTCATAATTTTTCATGATCTTTTAGTATTTATCATAATGTTTTTATCACCATTATTGCATTTTTAGTCATTCTGTTCATCTGATTTTTCTGTAACTTTTTCGACAATTTACTCGACAATTATAACAATTTTCTATAATAGTTTTAAACTCATGAATTTGCTTCATCAAAATATTCATTAATTTCTCTTATCTCAAAAATTCCAGATTTGCTAAAATCCGAGTATTACATTTCTCTTCCCCTTAAACAAAATTTCACCCTCGAAATTTAATCTATACTAACTAGACTACGGGCCATAAACTCGGGTACTTCTCCTTCATGTCACTCTCGGTTTCCCAAGTTGCCTCGTTTGGTGACAAACCCTTCCGGACCACATCACCTTCACTATCGGTATAGTTTTAGTCCTAAGCCGTTTCTCCTGGTGTTCGAGAATTTGCTCGCTCGACTACAAAGGTGTTATCATGCCGTACTTCAACATCATCGTACTTTATGACATGATCTCGATCCGGTAGGTATTTCTTCGGTTGTGACACGTGAAAAACATCGTGGAGATTACTCAGGTTCGGGGGTAACGCTAGTTGATACGCAACTGGTCCTCGCTCGGCTAACACTTCAATTGGTCCAACGTAACGCGGACTAAGCTTCTTTCTCTTCAGTGTTCTACCGACACCGGTTACTGGAGATAATTTCAGAAACACATGGTCTCCGACTTCAAACTTCAACGGTCTTCTCCTCTTATCTGCATAGCTCTTCTGTCTACTGTGTGCAGCAAGGAGTCTCTTCTTGATCAGAGCGATCTGCTCGGAGGTCTCTTTTAGCATATCCGGTCCAAGCAATTGCTTTTCAGACGCATCTGTCCAGCATAAAGGTGATTGGCACTTTCGCCCATACAAAGCCTCGAACGGGACCATTTGTATGCTTGAATGATAACTATTGTTATACGTGAATTCTGCTAGTGAGAGGTGTTCGTCCCAATTTCCTTTGAAATCCAGGGCACATGCTCGCAGCATATCCTCCAGTGTCTGTATCGTCCTCTCTGATTGACCGTCGGTTTGAGGGTGATAAGCCGAACTGAACTTCAGCTTGGTACCCATTCCTTCATGTAGTGCTTGCCAAAAGCGGGATTGGAATCGAGTATCCCGATCAGAGATAATACTCTTAGGGACTCGTGCGGTCTTACGATCTCTTTGATGTAGATTGCGGCCAATCGTTCGGAGAGTAGTGGATGCTAATGGGTATGAAATGTGCCGACTTGGTTAATTGGTCGACGATCACCCAAATGGTATCGTGATGCCGATCTTAGGTAGACCTACCACAAGATCCATGGTCACATTCTCCCATTTCCACTTCGGCGGTTCTAGTCCTTGCGAAGACCGGGGGTCGCCGATGCTCAATCTTTACTTTACGGCAAGTTAGACACCCGGCTACGTGCGAGTTACGTCTCTTTTCATTCCGGGCCACCAAACTTCGGCCTTCAAGTTCTGGTACATCTTGACCATTCCTGGATGTAGAGTGTACTTACTCTTATGAGCCTCATCCATTATCTTCCGCTTCGGTTCATCAACGGCGGTATGTAAATGCGCCCTTGTGTCGACCAATCCACTCGATGAAAGGTCGTGGTCTTGGGTTTCACCTTGAGAGATCTTTTCCCGCATGGAGATTGCCCAATCATCTTGTCTCGAGCTTCATCAACTTCATCTCTCGATCGTACTCCCTTGACTTACAAGAAGATTTGCAAGGTAGGCGTCACTTGGTGCGTTGAAATTCATGCGATTTGGTTTGAAAGATTCGGGTCTCGAAATCTTCAAGTAATTTCTGCTCTTGTATCATCATGTATGATACTTGCACCTTCTTCCGCTTACATCATCTCGAACAACGTTTGCTTTCCACAGGTGATACTTGATCTCCAGGTTGTAGTCTTTCAAAGAATTCCATCCAACGAAGTTGCCTCATATTCGTTCCCTTTGATCAAAGAGATACTTCGGGCTTTTGTGGTCGCGGTATAATTCTACGGTCGTCCGTACGAGATAATGCCTCCATATCTTCAAAGCGAACACGATGGCGGCAAGCTCCAAATCGTGTGTAGGATAGTTCGACTCGTGCGGCTTCGGTGACGAGAGGCATAAGCCACCACTCGCCCAATTGCATTAGGACACAACCCAATCCTTGCCCACCGGCATCACCGTAGACCACGTAAGTCTCATCGGGATCTGGGATGATCAATGCGGTGCCGTAGTCAACCTCTCCCTCGGTCTCGAAAGCTCTCCTCACGTCGTCTCCCCATACAAAGGGTTGATTCTTCCTCGTAAGCTTTGTCAATGGTAGGGCAAGACGCGAGAAATCCCGTATAAATCTGCGGTAATATCCCGCCGGACCTAGAAAACTACGTATCTCCGTCACACTTGTCTACGGCCTCTTTCCACCCGTCCCGTCTTCCACCTTGCACGGGTCAACGACAACTCCGCCGCTAGATATCACATGGCCCAAATCTCACTTCCGGCAGCCAAAATTCGCATTTGCTCAACTTTGCGTAGAGCGCTTCTCCTTAGTATGCTCAATACTAGGTGCGGATGTTCTTCATGCTCTTTTCGGTTTTGGAATAGACGAGTATATCGTCAATGAACACCACCACAAACTGGTCTAGGTGTTGTTGGAAGATACGGTTCATGTAATCCATGAATACCGCAGGTGCATTAGTCAATCTGAAAGGCATCACAAGGAATTCATAATGCCCATATCCGGTTCGAAAGCCGTCTTGGAAATATCATCGTCTTTGACTCGCAACCGATGATATCCCGAACGTAAATCGATCTTTGAGAATACGGTGGAACCGGATAATTGATCCAAAAGATCATCAATCCGGGAAGTGGATATTTGTTCTTGACGGTTACTTTGTTGAGTTCACGGTAGTCGATACGAGTCGGAAACTTCCATCTTTTTCTTCACGAACGAAGACTGGGGCTCCCCACGGTGATACACTGGGTCGGATAAACCCTTTCTGTAATAGCTCTTCAAGTTGTTTCTTCAATTCCTGCATCTCATTTGGAGCCATACGATACGGCGCCTTTGAAATTGATCCTGTACCAGGCATCAATTCAATGGTGAACTCGACTTCTCTCGTACGAGGTAGCTCGGTGAGATCCTCCGGAAACACGTCGAAACTCGTTTACAACGGGAATGTTCTCAAGTGAAAGCTCGCTTGACTTTAATAGAGAAAAGATCATATATGCTTGGCATCCCTCCTTCATGCATCTCGTCACCTCCGTAGCGAGAGAGAAAATTCAGGCTCACATCAACTTTGTCTCTGCTTGGTGAATCGAAGAACGTTATCTTCTTGTTGCTACAGTTGATCATCGCACCGCTCGTTGTTAGCCAATTCAAACCGAGTATGACGTCTATGCCATGAAGTGGCAGTCGGATAAGGTCCACTTTTGAAACTCGTCCATCAACGCTCACGGTACAATCAATACATGCATCAGAAGCTAAGGATTTCAAGCCAAGTGGTGTAGATACTATCGATCATAAGACAATCTAGAGGCATGCATTCCTAGACGATTTGCACAATCATAGGAAATAAACGAATGACTAGCACCCGTATCAAACAATGCTTGCAGTAGATTTCCGTTGATAATAATAGTACCTTGCACCATCTCTAGAGACTCTCTGGCCTCCGTATCAGTCAGTGCAAAAACCCGGCCTTGGTTCTACGGTCTTGCCACCGCTGCAATCTCCGGACAGTTCCGGCTGATATGCCCAGGTTTTTGGCACTTGTAGCAGATCGGCTTCCCATCACAAACTGGATCCGGGATGGTCCTTTCGCACTTTGGGCAAGTTTGGGTCCCCGCTTGACCGGATAACCTTGTTGCCCTTGTTGGACGGCTTCTTGCCTCCACCTCGGGAGTTGTTCCATGGTGCAGTTCTCTTCTACGAGGAACCTCCGCGACTTGACCCGCCACGGTTTGCATTGTTGTTATTGTTGTTGTTGAGATGTCTGATCCTCCCGAGCTCCTTCGATTACGCTCAACCGGACGGCATGATTCAACCGCTTGAATCGATCCGAAATTGCTTGTGTGACACCCGCTTTTCCCGAATCTCAAACCTCGGACAATCTACCAATCGACTCGCCTTCCGGTTTTCGTTGTCGTTGGTCCTCGATATGACGAGTATCGAGATAGGTTGGTGAATCGCGAAGTAATCCTCGAATAACTCATCATGGTTTTGTCGTATGTGTAAGAATTCGACTCTTTTATTACTTGTAACGAGGAGGGAAATATTGTTCGTTAAACTTTTCCAAGAACTTCTCCCAAGTCATAGGGCAAACGCGTGCCCGCAATGTCACCGCCACGGTCTTCCACCAACGGTCAGCATCTCCTTCCGGTTGTAGATTGCCGGGGCCTTGCGGTCTTCGGGACGCTCTAAGACCACAAAGATCTTATCTAACCTCATCGGCCCGGTCTTGGTGAATCGATCTTGCCGCGGAAAACCGGGGTTTCAATTTACGAATTGAGTTACCCAATGTTGTGTGGCTTCCACCTCTCTATTTCGTTGAGGTAGAACTACCAAAGCTCTTTCAGGCGAAAGTGATCGAGATCCCTCTGACTCATCAACTTCTTCATCTTGTTGATTTCTGGCTTGTCTTTCTTCCAGGAGTACGTTAATAAGAGCTCTTTGCTCTTGCAGCATCTGCTTTACTTCTTGTAACTCGATCCGCTCGGGTTGGTTATTCTCGGGCTCGGGTGTTGGACTTCTTTGAGGCCGTCTGCCTCGACCACGTCCTCTACCTCTAGTTTGGCCTCGTCCACGGCCCCTATTTCTTAGGTTCGCCATTCTTTAGGTTTATACCTTTTTATTTATTACAAGAGATAGGAATAAGGGAATTAGTACATAAATAAGCACACAAAAACAACATATATTATTAATGCATCTTATTTGTACAAGTTGACCTCGACGTTGGCCATATCCTAAACTATACAAAATTCTACAATCCCTTTTATTCTAACAGAATATCTCACAATCTCTCAAGGCATTTAGAGAGTTTTAAAACAATAATATACTATATAGCCTCTATCTATGGTTCCACAGCTTTCTTTCACCGTCTCGCTCTTTCTACATGTCTTTGGTGCACTATGCTTTTCGGATAACGAAGATAGATACAAGCGTCTACAATAGGGCCTTCGTCCGAGCGAGTTCGTTAGTGATTCTAGCCCAAAAACGGGTCACGGGGAAACGAAGAGAGTGGATCGACCCGGTCTCCGGCGAATGTGGGTTCCTCTGGTTTTGAGAATTTTGAACCAAGTGAAGGAAGGTCGATACCTTTCTTTCGAAGTGTTTGTAGACTGTTCGCAAACAAGTAAAATGATTCTAATTGTTAGGTTAAGGCCGTATCGCCCAACACGAAGTGAAAATCGTCAAGGGTGACTTCTTCGGGTTCGAGGTTTTGGATGTCCGAGAAATCGAAGTTGTCTCCTACAGAAGAGTGAGTTGAACTATCAGGGGTTGCAACGGGTGCATCTTCAACATACATGAGTTCCGGGTCTTCCTCCGGGTCTTCCTCGATTCTCTACCGGTTCGGGATCGTAAATATGATCCGGGTATTCCGGTCCGGGGTGATGCGGGGTTCGGAGTTATCCGGTCCGTAACAAAGATAGTCAACGTCATCGACTGGTACATAATCGTATGCGGGGGTACGGGTTGTACAAGCTCTGGTTCCGGTGGAGGGTAGATTGAATCAGGGTTCAGTCTTCTTCCTATCATCTCGGTTCCCACCGACTTCCTAGCGGTCCGATTCCATCTCCCATACCGCCAAACGAACGGATTATCGTCTCTGTTCATCTCTACACATTGCACTTTTTCCAAAAAGTGCTCAAAGTTTTTGAAAAAGGCTAATTTGAACATAACTCCGTTAACCGAACAGAATGGCCAGATAAGTGTCTATCATGGGGACCTCACCAACTCTATGGCGACTGATTGGCCATACCCACATAGACTAGCCTTAACTGTCCTACCATACTGTCCGTAATAACATAGTCATATCAATGCCAGGACTACTGCTCTGATACCAAAAATGTAACATCCCATTTGAAAACGGTGGATTTTTTTTTTAAAAAAACGTTTTCAAATATTTCAAGCAGAGTAATCAGAGTAAAGCATTGGAGCGAGTAAGTAATTTACATTACATTCAAAATATGGACCATAGTGTAAATGTATCGGATTACACAAATCATCCGAATTCTCAACGTTAAGGAAACTAAAGAAAACGATAGATAATGTAGACACGTCTTGGCCTACTCCGCTGCTTGCCTCGATCGCCAAACATCGGTCCTCCGCACCACGATGCTACAAATGAGATCAATTCCACATATGGATCTCGGGTAACGGTTAACCTTATGCTCAAATAAAACAAAAGATATGTACAACGATATTCATTTCAATACAAGATATCATCACAAAAGCAAACAACAGATGTATGATCAATAACATGGACAAACATAAGCACAAAGCGGTATGTAAAGTCTCTCTCGACTAGTTCTGCACATATCCAAGTGCCACGCCACTAACGTGTCCTCGAATAGGAATAACTCAAACGGCATTACCAATACTATAATCCGTGGGTAAAGTCATGTAAGTATCTCCGACGATTCTCAACGTAACCTCGCCTATGAACGTATCTATAACGCAAAGTATATAAGCGAGAATAGCGTTAGGGTTACGAAAGACGCGTCCGTACCTTAGTTGCAGATATCCGGCTCTTCCAAATAAAAACGGTACTTTTTGACGGCCGTACGTAAAACAAATAAACGCGGCTCAACAAATGCGGAAACAATGGAACGATTGAATTTCGACGGTTCGACGTCAGAAGTATTCTAATCAGAATAATAACACACTTATGAATATTTGGCAGCATAACAGGCATTTTAGGTGAAAAATACCATTTTGCCCCTACTACCCCTATTTGGCGGAATTTCGCCAAAACTTCGTTACTTTGACCTTATTCCATTTCAAAATTATCCTCACTATGTTTTTACCTCGTCAGGCATCTTTCAATGCAATGAGGCTTAAAAACAAGTATAGGAATATATTCTGAAACTTCCTAGATCAAACCAACAGTTCTACTATAACTACCGAAAGAACTACGAAACTAAAAGCTAAGGACGAAGAACTTACTCGGAGCTAGGCGGAATTTTTGCAGAGCTTCTCTCTCTAAGTTTCGGCCAAGGAAGAGAGAAGAATGGTGTGAAGAATGAAGAAGAGGGAGGCTATTTATAGAAGAAGGGAGGGACAAGGTGGGCATTAACACAAAAGTCTTCGATCGGATTCGTAGTTGGATCGCATTTTTGAGGACAAAGCATTCTTGGCCATCCATGGTCAAGGCCGACATCAAGGGGTCCCAAAAAGTCAAAGAATGAGTTGTCATCCAAGATGACTCTTGCTTTATGGCCTCCGGTCCGATAAAGCTACCGACGGTGTCCGTTTCGCGATTTCGCGAAACTCAAACATCTGGGCATGTAACTTTGAAGATCTTTTCATCCTCTTTCATATTATCTATTTTGATCCTCTTTTTGATCATATCCAGGTATTCGCCGGTGCATCGGAAGATATTCGGACAAACGTGTCCGGTTACGGAAATCGCTTCCGATAGAACCAACTTCTGGACAATAATTCGCTGAGTCGTAAAACGTCCAGTTGTTGCCTAACTTAATCCCGTGTTTGAAAACACGTAATTGTTTCTATAGGTTCTCACTTTGCCTATCTGGCTCTACTCTATCGATCGATTTCCGTCTTATTAGAAATTAGGGTTTTCGGTTGCGGAAATCAACGTCTGGTAAATTCTTTCTTCGTGTAAAAATTCACTTGTTCTTAATTTGACCAGTCTGAAAAGACTTTTACGTCTGGTTTACCTATGAAATTTATTTCTAACTTTCCCCCTCGGCCTGCCTATAAGCTGACTCACCGTATTATATTATTTTTTTATTCTAATTATCATTTTAATTATTTAAACAATTCTTTTTAATTAAAAATACCAATAATTTCGCCCCTCATTTTAAAATTCTGTTTTAATTATTTTTTCATAATTTTTTCCATTTTTTAAAAATATAATATTTTTTACCAAAAATTCATGTTTTACCCCTACCTTTGTTAAGGCTTAATTATGCCTAAATTCTTCGTTTAGTGATCTTTTTAGGATTAGATTTCTTCATACATTTATTTTTACTAACTTTTCTTAATCTTTTTATCATAATCAGTAAGTATATTTTATGCTAATTACCAGCCTTAATCTCTTAATTAAGGATTTTACCATAAGTTTAACTTTCTATATTTCTCTTGTTTTACTGAATCAATTAGCTAGTAATTATCTAATCATTCTCTTACCAATGACTGATAATTTTATAATTTACAGCATATTATTATCTTACAAACTTTATACTGTCATTGTCATTTTATATCCTATGTAAAATATTAAAAATGTTTACACCATAAAGTTACTTTATGGTTCTGGAATGCTTTTTAAACATTTCTTCATGTTATTTCCTCTGAAATAATTTATTAAATTCTTATAATTAAAGATAATACTCTCATAATTTTCTCATAATTTTTCATGATCTTTCAGTATTTATCATAATGTTTTTATCACCATTATTGCATTTTTAGTCATTCTCATTCATCGATTTTTCGTAACTTTTTCGACAATTTACTCAACAATTATAACAATTTTCTATAATAGTTTTAAAATCATGAATTTGCTTCATCAAAATATTCATTAATTTCTCTTATCTCAAAAATTACGATTTGCTAAAATCCGGGTATTACATATCGTTAGGACCGGAGACTTTATAATTAACCTAGGTCTTAATAAAATCCAAAATAATAAAACTAAAACATGTCTCGTCCCGCGGAAAATTAAATTTCCCACTCTTAACTTCTCTTGTCGCGCCGAAAGTGATAACTCAGATTCTGTCTCCATTGTTTGTGTGTTGCTTCGTCGCCGCTTCGCTTTGCTCTCTCGACAATCACTTTCTCGGTTCCTTAGCTAAACGTCTATAGTTCATGCTGTAAGAGGTGTTTCGGCTATATAACTTTATTATTTTCCTTCTTATCGTTCTGGGTTTTTCATGGGTTAAACGAAATTGATGAAATGTTCTTGTGGGTTTCTGTGTTGTTAATAAATATTCTATTTTGAAGATTATATTTGCACTTTAGACCTACCCAACTGACCAACAAGTGTTTTTAGGTTACTCTTGCTTTCTTCAACATCAACGTTCGTGGCGGGAGAAGAAAGACTCGGGAAACGCATTTGAATTTATATGCTACAAAGGTGAGTCCACAAGACCTTCATGCGATGCATTTAATTTCCTCTTCATGCATTTATGTTGCTTCTTGGGTTCACTGTGATACAATTTATAACCAAAAGTGATTCTTTGTTATGCATTTAATGGGCAAGTTTCTCCGAAAAAAATAGAAGACATAACCGACATTAAGCATAAATATGCATTTGGAGTTGGCCTATTTTATATGCAACTGTCATTCATTTTCGGATTATGTATGTTAAATCTTTCCGTCTTTAGGAATTCTACTATGGATCACAGTTGGATAAATGATTTACGGACGAGTGTTGAATATCAGAATGGGGTGAGGGACTTTATAGAATTTACTAAACAAAATGCCCATGATGATAGTGGGAAGTTTATTGCCCTTGTGTAGAATGTTTGAATGAGAGGCGACTAAGTCCTGAAGTTATACACACACATTTAATTTGTGAAGGATTTTGTAAGACTTATACAGTATGGGTATGGCATGGTGAAAAAATGCCAAGTGGGTCTCAACATGGGGAAGTGGCCTTTGATGATAATGACACGGATATGGATGATCGCATAGAGGACATTATTCGTGATGTAGGAGAAGAGGCTTTTCATCAATCACATGCATATGCTAATATGTGCAGTGATGCAGAGACCCCGCTATACCCTGGGTGTAAAAAAAATACCAATTGTTGAACGTTGTACTGAAATTGGTAAGCTTGAAAGCACGTCATGGGTAGAGCGACAAGACTTTTTCTGAAATGCTTAAGGCTTTTAAGGACATGCTTCCGGATGATAATGTATTGCCACATCGATACTATGATGCTAAGAAAATACTTTGTCCACTGGGGATGGAGTACAAAAAGATCCATGCATGCCCAAATGATTGCATATTGTATAGAAAAGAGTTTGAAGAGAAGCAGAATTGTCCGATATGTGAAACCCCAAGGTACAAGTCAAATAAGGGGCCTGCAAAAATGTTGTGGTATCATCCAATCATACCAAGGTTCAAGCGGTTGTTTGCGAATGAAAATGATGCAAAAAATTTGAGGTGGCATGCAGAAGAGAGGATTTCTGATGGAAAGCTTTGACATCTCGCCGATTCTTCTCAATGGAAGAAAATTGATCAATTATTTTCAAACTTCGGCGAAGAACCTAGGAACCTTCGGCTTACCCTTAGCACGGATGGCATGAATCCCTATAGAAGCCTTAGCAATATACATAGTTCATGGTTTGTACTCCTGATTATTTACAACTTATCTCCTATGTTATGCATGAAACGAAAGTACATCATGCTGTCTATGTTGATTTCGGGACCAAAACAACCCGGAAATGACATTGATGTTTACCTTCAGCCCTTGATCAAAGACTTGAAGGAGTTGTGGGAAAAATGTGCCGATGTTTTTTACTCTTTCAAGAAGGAGGTGTTTAAAATGTGAGCCATGATATTTTGTACTATAAACGACTTCCCAGCATATGGGAACTGGTCAGGGTATAGTGTAAAAGGCCATAAAGCATGTCCGGTTTGTGAAGAAGGCACATGCTACCATCAACTTCAACATGGAAGAAAGACGGTTTATCTCGGACATAGGAGATTTCTTAGACGGGGCCACCCATATCGTCGATTAAAGAAAGCCTTTTTTGGTGGCCAAGAGTATGAAGATGCTCCGGTGGCATTGACTGGGAAACAAGTTTATGAAAATGTGAAAAATATCAATGTCATCTTCGGTAAGACTGCAAAGAGTAGAAAAGAAACAAATATATGGAAAAAGAGATTTGTATTCTTCGATCTTATATATTGGCGCAATCTTGATGTGAGACATTGTATTGATGTCCTGCATGTGGAAAAAAACGTATATGATAGTATTGTTGGCACACTTCTCAACATACAAGGTAGTTCCAAGGATGGTGTGAAAGCAAGATTGAATTTGCAAGTAATGGGAATACACGAAGGCTTACATCCAAGGCCATACGGGAAGAGAACTTATTGTCCCCTGGCTTCTCATACTTTGTCTAAGGATGAGAAACGAAGTTTTTGTGAGTGTTTACATGGCACAAAAGTCCCCTCGGGGTATTCTTCAAATTTTAAGAGGCTTGTATCGATGAAGGACTTGAAATTAGTAGGCCAAAAGTCTCATGATTGTCATGTCTTGATGCACCAGCTACTCCCAGTAGCTATTCAAGGCATCGTCGAATATGATCTTCGGGTCGTTTTGACTAGACTTTGTGTCTTCTTCAATGCGGTTTGTAGTAAAGTTTTCGAGATTGAAAAGTTGGATGAATTGGAGAATGAAGGACATCTTATCTTGTGCCACCTTGAGAAGCTTTTTGTTCCTACATTCTTTGACATCATGGTTCATCTAATTGTTTATCTAGTGAGGGAGATAAATTTGTGCGGCCTTATCCATTTACAGTGGATGTACCCAATTGAAAGATCTATGAAATTCCTAAAAGGGTATGTGAAGAACGCATACCGGCCAGAAGCATCAATTGTTCAGAAATATGTTTCCGAAGAAGCCATGGAATTTTGTCAAAATTATTTGGCCAAAGTAAGACATATTGGGCTCCCAAAACGTCAGCATGCTGAAAGGGGTAGATGAGGGGCTTCAGTAAAGAGTGTGGATCCTGATGAATTGTCACAACTCCACTTATACATCTTGAACAATGTTGATGAAGTTCAAGTCAGCATAGCTGCACATAAAGAAGCTGTAAGGAAAGAAAATCATCGAATGACTGAACAAAGGTTGATTAGGGAGCATAACAGAACTTTTGCAAACTGGTTCAAACAAAAGGTTGAGGGATTGGAATGTGTTTCTGATACAATCAAATAGTTAGCACGTGGTCCTGAGGTTGATGTCATAAGTTGGAATTCGTATGTGATCAATGGTTATACATTTTACACGAAGTCCCTAGATGATACGAGCACAGTCCAGAACAGTGGTGTTATGTTAGAGGCTGAATCAATGCACTTCTCTAGTTCGAAAGACAAGAGGCCTTTATTAGCAGGCATGCCATATTATGGGGTTATTGAAGAGATTTGGGAGGTGGACTATGTTAAAATTAGATTTCCCATTTTCAAATGCAAATGGGTTAATGTCAATAATGGTGTTCAGATCGATCGGCTAGGATTTACATTAGTCGATGTCAATGGTAGAAGTTTTGGAGATGAACCTTTTATTATGGCGACCAGGCGAAACAAGTGTTCTATATCACCGATCAAGAAAATAAAATGTGGTCTGTAGCTCTCCAAGGAAAAAGGGTCATTGAAATTGATGAGGAAAGTCATTCAAATTATGGTCTTCCTGAGAGTACTCATTTTTCAAGGGGTCTACCGGACATGAACAAAGAAGATGAAGCAGATAATGAACCCGGCATAAGAAATGATCATCAAGAAGGGATATGGGAGGATATCACTTTATAAAAGAGTCAATTCATAAGGTAATATTCATATGCAGAATTTTTGAAAATAAGGTTTTAACTATATTATATTCCTTCTATGTTCTTAAACAATGTCACTGACTATGAAGTTTGTTCTTGTTTTATTTTTGTGGCAGGATCCAATCCAAAGGGGCATGTTATAAAAGAGGATGTTACGTTGTTAGGTGGGAATCAGATGAAGGCATGGTGAATATAATATTGGGCATGTATGTTGATTTACGTGCTGTATTTGTAAGTAAGTTATCTTATTGTATAAATTAATTTAGGTGTTGTAGTCATAGTATAATCATTAATTAAGAGGCCACATAACTCATGGTGAATAATATTTGTATTCTTTTTCCCAATTCAATTTATTGATAATTGTTCATAGCTTGTAGCTTAAAGTATCGACTTTTATGTGATGGATTGGGTGGTGGATTAGTGTATATATATGATCAGGAAGAACAGAACAGGGAAAAAAATCAGGAAAATTTAGACCGCAAATAAATGCGCTGGTCTTAAATGTTCAACTATTAAGACCGGATGTATTTATAAGCCAATCTTAAAAGTTAGTCTTTTAAGACCGGTGTTTTTATACGTCCGATCTAAAAAGTTGAATTTTTAAGATCGGATGTATTTATCGTCTAGTCTTGAAAGTCAGTATTTTCAAACCGGATTTAATTTTGTCCGGTCTTAAAATTCCTATATTTTAAGAGTGGTCGAGTTTTAGTCCGGTCTTAAAAGTTGAGTTTTAGGACCGAACAAAAAATATTTCAGGCTTATTTAGTACGACTTTTAAGATCTAATGTTTTAAATGTCCGGTCTAAAAGAGTTTCTTTAAGACCGGTTCGAGTCCGGTCGTAAATGTTAGACTTTTAATACCGGCTGGAACAAGACCGGTCGCAGGTCCAGTCTTACGATGCCTCTTTTGTCCGGTCTTAAAAGCCTTTTTTCCACCCGTTTATTCTCCTTTTAGTTATCATTTCATTTGCATGTTTATAGTGATAACTGTATCCTTGAATTTATCTTATAGATTATCCTAAATGTCTCTGGTAGGTCATCTACGCGGGACCGAAGATGAAGTAAGACCAGTATAACTTTGATGAAGTATGGAGATACGAATCAAAGTCATAGGCACTTGTAAGAGTACAAGGTACTAGACCGACCCACTATGAGAAAGCTGCATGGATTAAGTCATAAGCTTTTCTCATGTATAACCGCGTCACAATGCCCTTTGACCTGAGATCATCATGGATTCCTACATGAGAGTCGTTGATCTTTGACCTAGTCAAAAGTCATCTTTGACCGGGTGATGATAAAGGCTTGGATCAGGATCAGTGGTTTTCATGTAGAGGAATGTGAATGGTCAAGATGAAATTTTCCCTCACATTAGTAGAGAGATAATACTGAGCCCCTCGATGAGTGAGTCTGAGAAATGTATGGCCATACTATGATGGAAAGCAGTTTCCATTTCAGTTGTTAGGCTACTCAAGAATCGAGAAAGTAATGGTCAAGAATATGAGGATGACATTATTCATGCTTCATCCTTGACCAAATTATCACGTGACAAAAGGGACGTGACATGGTTGTATGATAGGTAGTATCTATCATCGATCCCCATATGAGTTGGGTAGTCACAATGTCTTGCTAGAGGCCGCTTGCGACTTGTGGGGGCTGGTACAGTATTAGCCCGTTGCTAATCTCATGTGGGCCTGCAAGGTCGCACACAAGAATAGCCGAACACGAGCAATAATCTCCAGATTCATTGAATCTTATATATGTCTAAGATTTAATGAATGTAACGTTTAATCTAGGATGTATATATATATATATATTATATAAATTTGAAAATAATATAATAATATTATTTAATATAGATTATAATATTATTATATAATATTTGTTAGTATTTAATTTATTTGATAAATTAATTAACTAAAACAAATAGAGATATAGTATCTCGATTTAATTTTTGAAGAAAGAAATAGTATCTAAGATTTAATTTAAATTTAGATATAGCATCTTAGATTTAATTAAATAAATAGATATCATATCTTAGATTTAATTTATAAAGATAAATTAAATCAGCAGGCTTTTATTTTGGATTAAAATAAATAGATTAGATTAGATATCTTGGACAGATTTAATTAATATTATTTTAATCTAAAATTCGAATTCAAGATTAATGGAGATTAATTTTGAATATTTTATTACAGTCCATTAGGGTTTTAGAAATCCTATAAGATATAGATCTAGTCGTATAAAAAGGAAGAGACAAGCCGCAAAACTGAAACCCTCGAGAAAGAAAAGAGACGTGTGACGTTCAAGGCGCTAGCACTGCCGTTGGTGTTGGAGTCTGCTCGGTGTGGATACCGGTAGAGGGTGTGGATTTGCTAAGTCAGCTCCTGGTGATCGAATCGAACAAGACGCTCACGATTACAAATGTATGGTTTCTGACTAACCCAATTAAAACGCCGTTGATAGATCCTCTCATTGGGATTCATAAAATTTTAATGGATGAAATCCTTCCACTGCGTGTATGGATCCCAACAGCTGCTGCATTTTAGTGCAAGTCAAATGGGCTGGAGTTTTGTTGTTGGGCTCATATGCATATATGGAAGTATTTGGACTTTTATGTTTTGGGCTGCAATATGTGTTGGGCTACTTTAAAAATTATCCCACTTGATCCTCTTCGAGGCTCATATTTGCAAGTATTGGATAATTATTAAAATTAAATCCTTAATTTCATTTAAGGAGTTTCTTTCTCAATTAAATTTCTTTTGGCCTTAAAATATTATCTCTAAAATATTTATGCCAAAGATTGTTCCCTAATAATTTGTCCCTAATTTTTGAGAAAATATGCTTTAAATTCCAATAATTAATTTCATAATTATTTTAGGGCAATTTCACAATTCAACCTCCCATATATAAAATATTCCAATTTCAAATCTCAAAATTTAGGATGTTACACAGAGTTGGTCAAGTTTGATAACTCAAGCTTAGAGGGACCAGGGCAGGGGAAGCCAGTCATCCTATAGAGGCTCTACCATCCCTATGCCTAGTACTACTAGGACCCCGGCTTGCTTGAAATGTGGAAGGTATCATCTAGGATATTGTTTAACTTGCTTAAGGTGGGGGCATATCTCTTGCTTTTGTCAAGAAGGCAAGAAGAATTCTCATGCCTCCAGATCTACTATACCACGACGAGTCTTTCCTTTAACTAAAGAGGAGTTAGGTGCTTCACCTAATCTCATTAGAGGTAAAATTAAATTGCAAAGTTATGATATTCTTGCTTTATTTGACTCTAGTGCCACACACTCCTTTATAGCTTTTAATTGTGCTAAGAGACTAAACTTACATGTTTGTGAGTTACCTTTTGTAAGATTTATTATGAAATAGAGGGAGTAACTCAGTAGCATAAAAGTGCTACTTAAAACACTACTTTGACATTGGAGGCACGTCGATAGTTATTATGAATCAGATTGCATTGAGTTATTTGAAAAACTATAGTCAAGTTGCATTGAGGTCCAGATGGTGATATTAATATATGGATTATTTAGGAAGTTCGGAGAATACTCTCCCAATGTTTTTTCTTCCTCTGATTAATAAATTAAGGTTAAGAAGTTCGGAGAATACTCTCCTAATGTTTTTTCTTCCTTTGATTAATAAATTAAGGTTCTCCCACCAATTATTTAAAATGGGTACATTTTAGGACTCAAACTCGAGATCTACAAATTAAAGTTAGTACAACTCTATCAGTTGAGCCAAGCTACTCTCCACATGTATTAAATTATTTAAAATGTAATCCTGATTTGAATTTATTTTGTACAACTATCAATCATATATACAATGGAATGTAAAAATGTTGAAGATAGACCATTTTTATTTAGTGTTTATATTTTTTAATTCAATTTATTTTTATCTCACAAATAATATGTTAGATATTAATATATGGTTTAACTTCGCATAATCTTTTTTTATTTTTATTTTTACTCATTATAAAAGTTATGATAAACATTAAAAATTTAATTTAAGGGAAAATTAATTTTTAAATCATTCAACTTTTGACTTTGTTGTAACTTAGTACTTCAACTATGACTTGGTGACTCAGGTCCCTGAACTTTTGACTTATGACCTTGTCTCTTATCTTTTCATTTTTTATATTAATACCATTTTCTTCTTTTGGTTATGATTAGTTTTGATGATGTCTTATATAGATCTTATTGTTAAAAGCAAAAAGATTGAGTAGTATATTGAGTAATATAGTTATCTCCTACATTGACTAACTGCTATATTTAATGTAGATTATTCCAAGTTAAATTAAGGAGAATAATCACGAAGGAGATAAGAGATGAAAGAAAGAAGTACTTGCAGAGGTTGTCAAGAAAGCAAGATGTTATCAATGGATTTTGGTGATAACCAAGTAGAAGAGAAGAGACCAAATAAAGAAGAACATGCATTTACATTCAAGTTCTTGTGATCTTGGAAGTCTCTATGATAAGCAGAAGTTGGAATGAAGCTTCATAACTTTCTGGATATTGAAAAAGGTAGAAGGCTGAGAGAATGATGAGCCCAAGTTAAATGATGAAGAATGATCAAGTTGAGAGATGGAAGAAGGAAGAACTTGCTGAATGGAATGAAGATATCATTATTCAAGTTTCAAGATTGATTCCAAGTCTTCAAGATCATATGAAAGTTGGAATGGCTCAATTGAGTTAAAGTCAGCAAAAATCAGCTTCGGGATGAGAAAACTTGAGTTCACGCTCAAAACTCGAGTTTCTTCCGCTTTGCTACAATGATTTGCTCCTCTGGTATGAGAAAACTTGAGTTTTGGAACTCAAAACTCGAGTTTAGGAAATCTGGACTAGGAAAACTCGATTCAATAAGTATCTTCAGCATCTCTGGCATCTCTGAACTAGGAAAACTCGAGTTTCAAGTCAAAACTCGAGTTTCCAGCCATCAGCTCTTCAACTCCACTCTGTTTCACGTTCAGCACGGGCGACGTCTGGTAATTCGATGATATCTCTTAAACCATAAATCGGATTGAGGTGAAATCAGTGGCATATGAAACTATACTCCCAATTCGTCATTTTAATATAAAATGAAACCCAAAGGAGTTCATATCAAGGAGCTATGAATTGTGGAAGTTGACAGTGAAATCCACGTCACACAGCAAACCAAGCTTCAATGTTTTAAGTCTATCTCACAAACTAAAAATCCAATTGAGCTGAAATTGGTGGCATATGAAATTAGACTCACACAACTTTCCATCAAGAGTTGAACGGACCAAAACGGAGTTCAGACCAAGGAGATATGACCTTCGAAAGTTGACAGTTATTTCAAGAAGGCTCAACAAAGTCAAAACTCAAGTTTGTAAGTACAAAACTCGAGTTTGTAAGTACAAAACTCGAGTTTTCGGGTTACGAGAGTAGCGAACTTCAGAGCATCTTTCAAACTCGAGTTTGTGAAACCAAAACTCAAGTTTTGATCGGACAGAGAGCAATCTGGAGTAACACAACAACTTCAAAACTCGAGTTTACAATGAAAACTCGAGTTTTCATCTCTGCTTCAGAAAATCACCGTTTTAGAAATCCTGATTCTTTTGATAAACATCCAGATGATTACCCAAATGGCTTATAATAATTCTTAACATCATTTATATCATTTGTGTACATGTTTTAGATGATCAAAGGTCATTAAATTGAAGATCAATGGTAGAGTAAATGCTGATGTCATAGCTGGTTCAGAAAACGAAGTTCTAACGGCTAGTTCCATCTGAGTCTAACGGCTATATTTCTTTATCCAACAGTCATTGAATCTTCTCAAAGGTCATATATTGATCTCTACCTATAAAAGAAGACAAATTCAAGACAGAAGAGCAAGACACAAGCCTACATCTTCAAAATGCTCATACTCTAATCTCGCATATTATCTACTCTCTGTTTTTCAATGTTTACATAGTTTATTATAAAGAGTGAGATGTCTTGTATTGTACTTCAGTGTTTATTCATTCACTTCTGAGAGAGAAGATTTATTGTAATAATCCTATCCTTCTATCTAAGAGTTTCTCAAGATTGGGTGATCTTGAGTGGGAAACCCATTGTATTGATTACAACTTGTAAGGGAGTGAATCCTAGTGAGAGGATTACTTGATGCGAGTGTGTAATCAAGTGGGTGTATTGATTACGCTTTTTAAGGGGGAGTGAATCCTAGTGAGAGGATTACTTCAATACATAACGTGAAATCAAGTTGAAAGAAGATAATGGATTGAAAATCTCAAGCGGAGCTTAGGACCTACACGTAGGTCAAGGATTGGGCGAACCAAGTATAAATCGGTTTGGATATTCTCTTCCCTTATCTCTTATATTTCCAGCATATATATTTGAATGACTGATTATTGCTTTATAAATTATTTATGTCATTCAAACTACTTTCAATAAGTTATGAAAAGATTTTCAAAGTAACAAAAGTTTTTATCAAACGCCCAATTCACCCCCCTTCTTGAGTGATAGCCAGGTCTTTCATTTGGTATCAGAGCTAGGCTCTTGTTTAAAGGACTTAACCGTCTCAAGAGCTTCAATGGCTGATTCTGGGTGTTCCACATTTTCAGAAGGGTTTGATTTTACCATTCCACCACTTTTCAAAGCAAAACTGTAAAGGTAATTTAATGCCGGTAACAATCTTGGATGGAGGTAATTGTGTTGGTAGAAACAACTCCAATTATTAATAACAAACTTATAAACCACAACCATTAGACCAAAAGACGCATTTAGTATTTGAATGTCATAGTATGATATTTTTCTTCCTCACAATTATGGAAAAAATATAAATAATATTAGCACCCTTCTGATGTGTGTCACTTCTAATGTTGATAGTCTTTGTTAACATGCAAATATATAAGACCCAAAAATATACTCATCTAGTCCTATTTATAAGATAGAGAGAGAATATTTTTTTTAATCTTATTTATGAGTCACATCGTCCTATTTTTCATATGAAGATATAACTTTACCTTTCATTTATTATTATACTGACTTTGTACTAGTACGGTTATTATAATATATATTAAATATGGATAAAGTCGAAAAGTTGTTAAACTTATAAGTAAAGTTAATAAAGTTTAAGGTTTGTCTTGGTTTCGATGAAATAGGTTATAGAAATGTCCTATTTAATAGGATATGAGGAGTATTTAATTATTCTTCGCTAAAAACTCTTCAATTTTTCTGGACGCAGCTTTGGTCCTTTGCGGGGCTACCATCCACTGCGTCCTTTGCATAAAACAAATCGTTTTGGCGCAAAAACTCGAGCCACTTCCTCTTTTTTTAAAAAAAAAAATATATATATATATATATATATATATATATATATATATATATATATATATATATATTTTCAGGCAATCGAGAGATACTTGAAAAGATATTGGATATTGACCTGATGCTAAAAAATACTTTATAATCTTGAAAAATATTTTAGGATCTTGAAAAAATATTTCGGATACTTTGAATCTAGTCTAAAAAAACTTCATGATCTTGAAAAATTATTTTAGGATCTTGAGAAAATATTTCGCAGTCTTGACTTATACTAAAAAGATATTTGAATCTTGAATAGTTACTAAAAAAATACTTCATGATCCTTAAAAATTATTTTAGAATCTTGAAAAAATAAATCAAGACTTACTTGTACTAAGAATATATTTTAAGATATATTTTCAAAATCTTAAAATAATTTTTCAAGATCATAAAGTATTTTTTTTCAATATCAGTCATTATCCTGAAATATTTTTTTAAGTATCTGTCAATGTCTAAAATATTTTTTTCTTTTTTTTAAAAAAAAGAGGAAGTGGCTCAGTTTTACGCCAAAACGGTAGCCCCGCAAAGGACCAAAGCCACGTCCATTTTTTCTTCCCAAATGCAGTAAGTCCAACAACTCCTTGTTTCACGGCAACTAGCGTGAAAAATGTCTATCAAAACTCTTCAAACTTTAATTGATTAGCTGACGTGCTTGACTTGTGCGTGGAACAAACACATTGTTTGTTCTCACAGCTTGTTAAGGTCAACACATTGTTTGTTCTCACTGGAGCACGTTAATTAATCGTGGGGCCGTTAAGCTGTGATGAGTTGTAATGAACTACACGTTTTTTTAAAATATATATATATATAGGATGCGGTAGTGGATGGGTTGTTGAATGGTCCCAACTTGCAAAAAGCATAATTCTTAGTGGAGCGTCTTATACGCTAAACGCATAGAATCATTAAAAATAACAATAATTGCCATGTAACAACCGCACTCAAAGGTCTCATCGTACACTACCAAGCATGTTGATATATTTTTTTAATTAATAACGAAACAGAGAATTAATATTTTAATTTTGATATTATACTACTGTAATACTACTGAGTGACCTTAAGCTGTGAGGCTGACACTTATGTAAGCGATAATTGGTACGGTGACTTCGGGGTCAATGGTTTAGATTGAAAAGGAGCCTCTCCCTGGGCCCACTTTGGTAGCATTAGTCTCAGACGCATTGGTCACGGCAGCGCAATTTCCCTGTCATGCAAGGCAAGAAAAAAAATTGAACAATCCAGTCCTAATTACATTAATTTAAGTTAACTCATTTAATTTCTCTGGACAAGTTTAATTAAATTAGATGAGACATTTTTTCAGGAATGAAAATATGAAAATGTCTAGTCTTCACGGCAATTTTACTTTGCAACTTTGTCAAACATGCAATTGAATGGTTTGTATTTGGCTTTATCAGCGTTCCTTCGATCCCACTCCAAAGCTCCAGACTTGACTCTCAATTGGTCCTTGCTTTCTTTCTGATTGTGTGCTCCATACACGTGGCAATTTTAGCAAATTACCCATTTTTTATAATATAAACAAATTTCTTTATAACGATCCATATTTTAAGTTAGAGACAGTACGATTACTTATTGGCATATTTAAGAGGGAAAAAACAGTGTAAAAAGTACAGATCACAAAGCCTCAATTCAAATTAATTGCCTGCTCAACTACTTGATAATAGATCCCAAAAAACCGACGCACACTGGGTGGCCCAAAGGTTTATCACAAGAAGTGCATATTCTTAACTTCTTTTTCTTTTAGTAAATGTTTAAATTATAGACTGATTATGTAGTGAATGTATTATATGACATTAACATTATGCAACTCTTCCTCTTTTAGACATAACAAATATGCACAGCATTGCTACTTTTCATTCTTTTTCATGTTAATATTTTGATACAATTATTTTCATGTTAATCATGTGATATGCTTTACTTCAATTCCTTTTAAAATTATTTTATATACATTTCCTTCTTTCTAGCTAGAGACTATATTGATACCCATAATCAAAAGTAGATTTACGTGTATACCTATACCACCTATATATATATATATATATAGAGAGAGAGAGAGAGAGGTATATTTACGTGGCATTTTTCATTGAACTAAGATGATATCACCAAAATAAAATATTCATATAAGAGGAGATATTTCGCAGCGTTCAGTTTTGATCTTATGAAATAGAGTGTGAATTTGAGGTCTACTCACAAGTCAAACACATTAAGACTAAAGAATTTTGAGATATATGTTTGTGAAGGGGTAATGTATCCACACAAGCTTCTTCTCAATAACGTTCTTTTGGGGTTATTAGATTAATGCAATGAAAATGAAAATGTTGTCCTAGAAGTGAATAAATTATAATTCATAAAGCGACACAGCTCCTTTTCTCATCACTAACGTAATTTTCTTTCTCTTTCAATTACTTGCATCAACTTGTTTTGAGGGCCACTTAATGTTTGAGAATTCCACCATGCCATCTGCCCGCATTTCTTGAGGTGAATGGATGAGTCCTTTTCACTAAAGAAGAAAAAACAAATCATAATTAAAATTAGTCATATGGACTTAATTGTTCGCAATCAAATTTTCTAAGCTCTACGTTCTGTTTTACACCAGCACTGCTCAATACAAATTATTACAAAGCCAAGGTCATTGAGGTCACTAAAAATCACGGCCATGGCAAAATAGCATCTCCAAAAGCCTAATCAGTTTTCCTTCCTCATTCGTGATTATATTTACGATTTTATTAAAAGATAAAAATAATTATTTTCCCATCTGTCACCTAAACGATAGCTGTCAAATAGTAGTACAGTTGAGATTTCTTCTAAGAGGATATATGAGTTTAATTCAATTTAGCATTTGTACGTTTGTATTTTGGTTATTGGTCGTCAATAACTTCAACTTTTAAGATTCTCCTCGATAAATATCATTCAGTGTAGGTCGATGAGAGAGAAATAAAGGAGGCCATTTTTTATATGGGGCCACTTAAATTTTTGAATGCCCTATTCTACCAACATCAATGGAACATGGTGGGAGTACGGTGGTAAGTTTTATAATGTTCTTGGTTAATAACCTGCTGAATATTTCTGAGGCTAACAAAACTCTAATAGTGTTATTCTAAAGAAGAATCCTCCTGAGACTTCCAAGGACCTCAGACCTATAAGTTTTTATAATGTTATTTATAAAGCAATTACAAAGATCATTGCACGTCGAAAGAGGAAGTTCATGCCCGCATATCATCTCTTTGAATTAGTGCAGTTTTGTTACAGGAAGACACAACTCTGATAACATTATTGTAGCCCAAGAATTAAGTCATACATTCTATGTGAACGATGATAGGAAAGAAAGGGTTTATGGCTACTAAAATTGACCTTGAAAAGGTATACGATAGCGCGAATTGGAGATTTCTATACAAGTTTCTAAAGGAATTCAATTTGTCTAATCACCTTATTGAGTTTATCTCTTACTGTATCAGTACATCCGGTCTCCAACTACTATGGAATGGGTATAAGGCTGAATCTTTCTAGGCATCAAGGGGGCCCTATCTCGCCAAACTCATTTATAAAAGGATTCATCAAAGGATGCTTAGGCTCCTTTTGCAATACTTTTGGGTTGGGATAAGTATCATTTTTGCTCCGGAAGCTTTGGCTGAGGAGCAGTAGGCATCTGGAAGTTGTTTTTTGATCAAAATTGCTCCGGAAGTTAAAAAACCTAGCAATCTTGTCCTTCCGTTAATCTTGACTATTAAATTATTGCTCCAATTTGCAAACTTCAAGGGTAAAATTGGTCCTAAAAAAAATTCCCGGAGCAAAATTGATCTTAAAAAACATTCCGGGGCAAAATTGCTTTGTTTTAAAACTTCCTTCGATTTTGCTCCCAAAAAAACTCGCGGTCTTCAAGTCTTTCACCAAAACTTCCGGGATAAAAAAGATCTTATCTCCTTTTGGGTTAAAGGGAAACACAACTAAGACTCATGTATTCTTTTCTACTAACATGAATCACACCAGGTTCAGCGAATTAAGCTACGGTTGATCTTGATAAATATCTTGGTGTACCTTTGCATCATCAACCCGACCCTAACTCTGATATCACAAAACTATAAATGTCCAGCGAAAAAGAAAGGAATAACTGTCTCAGCCAAAATAAAATAAAAATTAAAAAAAAAAAAGAAGAAAAAGGAAATGCATATATAATTGAAGGAACAATGCATCCACGCAAGCTTCATTTAAAAAATGTCCTTTTGTTGTTTACTCTTTATGTCCTACTAGACCCGACCATAAATGAAAATGTGGTCCCAGCTGAAGTGAAATTTGTTCAATACGTAATCAAGTCAAGGGACGAAGCTTCTTCTCATTCGCCACCATACTTGACCATTAATAAAAGAATGCAGCAAAAAAATATCTTCAAATATATGTGAAAACAAATTTAATACACCGACACGATGATTTTTTTCCCCCCCGATTTCTTCGATCTTATCACAAAAGATGTCCTTTTTCAACCCCATATTTTGTTAGTACGACTTGACTTGATTTGAAACCGGTGAAGTATAAAATGACGTGTATGTTAATTGCTCGAGGCAGAAGACTTGAAATTCCGATAAGTCTATATGCTCCTCATCCTCATGGGAAAGCCTTCTTCCTTTGTTTTCTTGCTCTTACTTCATTGCTTCATGGCCTCTTTAGCTTGGACTGATACAAACATTAGTACTGATAAATCTGCACTTCTTGCCCTTAAATCCTTTATCACTTCAGATCCATATGATTTCTTAGCTCATTGGTCTGTCTCTTCTTCTCCATGCAATTGGACTGGTGTCACATGCAATACTCGTCATGGAAGGGTCGATTCCTTGAATCTTGGCGGCATGGTTCTCAAGGGCACCATGTCTCCACAACTGGGGAATCTCTCATTCCTTGTTGAACTTGATCTCAGTGACAACAATTTTTATGGTCAAATACCAAAAGAGTTAGTTCAATTGCGTAGATTGAAACTAGTTAACTTGAGCTTCAATGATTTTCATGGGCAAGTTCCCTCAGAGATAGGAGATTTATCTATGCTTGAGGGCTTGAGTTTTCGAAATAACAGTCTTAGTGGATTTATTCCAGTATCTATATTCAATCTATCAAGGTTGGAGACTTTAAATTTGAGATTTAACTTCATTGAAGGAACCATTCCGTTAGAGGTGGGCAAACTTGAGCGATTGAAGTTTTTACGACTTAGCAGTAACAAACTTTCAGGATTCATTCCCCGGACCATTTCCAACTTATCTTCACTTGAGTCATTGAGTTTGTCTTTTAACAGTTTGTCAGGTATGTTTTGGATTATTTTCAACATTTACATTTATCTTTGTTTTAAACTAGTGTAATTGATTAGAACGATCTTATCCTCGAGGAATATGAATTTGTCTCAATTGTTTTTTATTTATTTTTTCTGGAACTTTTATGAATTTTCTTCATTATTTTTTGTCATATTTTTTCTACTCTTTTTCAAAGGAAAACATTCATCATAAATTTTTTAAAAACAAATTATGTAATCACACCATAGAAGAAAAATTAATGTTATAATATTAGTTAGTCCGAGTGGATCTAAAGGCTTATCATCAGTCTTTGAAAATAAATGTTTATTATTCTGTCATTAAAAACTTTGTAGGGTTTTTCATAGGAAAAAAACTTAGCTTAAGTTCATTATGTCAAGTTTTCCAATTACTCATGGATATGTGTCCTATTTATTTCATGTGGATTTATAGTTAATTGACAATATTTTAAAAATATGATACATGGTAATATGTGATTGGATGACTTAAGAAAATGGATATAAGAAACTTGTATTGTCCTTTTTCAAATTGAATAAACCTTACAACCAACATGTCCGGAATGCTTAAAAAAGTTTTAGAGTGAAAAAAAAAAAAGACTTTTTCTAGGAGAGTCCCAATAAACATATGTTTTGATAGGAATGATGAAAATGAAGGGCCAATTGGATTTCAATTTGTCTCTTAGATTTAGTCGTATCAAAATTTCTCAACCAAACACGACCAGTTGATTTAATCTATGGTTTAAGCCCACCGCAATTAAAAGGTTATACCATTGATTGTGTTTTATCATTAACTAATATATGTGTCATTTCTTAAAAATTTGCAAGTCTTGTGTGTTTCTATAGAATATTAATTTATCTCATGTACCTAATAATTTGTGACACGTAACAAATAGTTACTGACACTATTTTCTTTCCCACCCCTTAATATTTGAAGGAGGCATCCCAAATGAAATTGGTGATCTTTCACAATTGAAGATATTGTATCTTGGAGTGAATCAACTTACTGGTTCTATACCATCTTCCTTATTTAACATTTCAATGCTACAAGACTTTCAACTTTCGAAAAATCAATTATCTGGTAGTCTCCCAACAAATGTGTGTTTTGGGCTTCCAAAACTTGAAGTATTTTATGTGACTGAAAATGATTTATCTGGCGAAATACCCTCCATTTGGAATCAATGCAAAGAATTAGTAGAGTTACTATTGAGTGATAACAAATTCTTCAGAGGACACATACCAAGTGAACTTGGAAATTTGACCAAACTCCAAGGTCTACATCTTATGAACAACAACTTGCAAGGTAAGAGTTTTAATTATATATATCATTGTCTTAACTTCCATTTCATTATTTCATTAGACATTACTGAATAATGATTTTGCTAGATTACTTTTAAAGACATAGAACGCGATACTTCCTTTTAATCCCAAAGTAAATATGAAGAAAATGGTAATATTTTCTCAATCATTAAAGAAATAGGGAGTCCAAAGGAAAATAACCTAATAAAAAGATCCCATATAACACCACGTAGAGTCAGATGGATTAAAAGGGTGGAGTATGACTTTTATCATTGATATGTCTATCTGAGTAATCATTTGTATTTAGCTATTTATATTTAGGGATATGATAATTCATATTCTTAAATCTTAATGATGTTTTTATTAACATATTTAATTTAGCTTCCCAAACTTTGGAAAAAAAAAACTTCAAATATTGAAAACAAGTATAAAATACAAAACACTCTAATGAATCATTATTTGAAAATTTTTAATGTAATCATGAGAGATTTCATTTTTGAATTTGGAATGAGTGTGCATGCCTTTGACTTTTGGTTTTCGCCATTTTATTC
This sequence comes from Acacia melanoxylon, assembly GCA_019022615.1. Lineage (NCBI taxonomy): Eukaryota > Viridiplantae > Streptophyta > Magnoliopsida > Fabales > Fabaceae > Acacia > Acacia melanoxylon. The sequence continues at coordinate 9,628,027 of JAFJYJ010000003.1, read as the reverse complement.
ATTCTTCATAATGTTCAATAACTTTTCAAAAAAGAAAAGTTTCCTGATTGTTCTTTCTCACAAAGAACAATCAGGAAACTTTTTTTTCATTCTCTCACTCTTTTCCTTCGTTCCTTTTTTTTTTCCTTTTCTTAAAAAAAAGAAATATATAAAATTTGGGCAATTCAAACATGAGCTTTTCTCCGCATAGGAAAGGAAGCCCAAAACTCAACATCTCCTCCTTTACGACTATGTCGAGACAACCACCATTCCAACATTCACATGACAAGCATCAAACTTTCCATAAAAGTCAAAGTGCTTCCATTGAAGCAACTCTGACCTCCTTGAAATTCTTCATGAAAGATACTTTACCTTGTTCATCAATCATCTGGGAAGTGCATCCTTCCCCATTTTTTATTCATATGATTAAGCCTCTGATGCTACAAACTTGATGCATTCAAATTTATACCATCCACAATGCCTCTAGCCACTAAAGCTTCTATCAAATACACCCTCTGGCCATTTAAAGAAACAATTCGTTTTGTCTCCATCAGTCAAGAAAAGTCAACAACTCAACGATCACGATGTGACAACCAGCCAACCTAAGTAACTTGTTGAGAACCTAGCTCTAATACCACTTCTTAAGAAGGAGCGCAGTGGATGTTAAATCTTCCTATCACTTATGACAAAAATTAAATCGCACAAGAGGCACCAAGATTATTAACATAGAAAACCCCTTAAGTCTAGGGTAAAAACCATGGATCGTCCAGACCAATGAATATATGATCCACTATGATCAAAATAGGTTACAAGAGAGTCTCATACAAATCCACAAACTTGTGCAGTCACCCAGCCAAATAACAAAAGCTACGAGCTTACAATAGAGAATAAGGTAGTCCAAAATACCAGAAAAAATGTCCCCGACCATGAACATGTTTTTTCTCACACCAGGCCCGCAAATGATGATCACCATTGAAAACAACAAACCATATGTTCTAAACTTGCCGACCAAATTTCAGCTCAATCCAATGTGCAACAAATACACAAACGCTGATTTACCGATATTGACCTGTGAAGCTGCGTCTTTCTCTGACATGGCTACAACATTAGACTTCTCCGACCTTTCCAGCCTCGGCGAGGCCTCTCTGCCTAGAAACCTTATATGCCCTCTATCCACTTAAATAAGTGAGACACAACCTCAAATTATGAAACTGATTTGACACAACCTTAGTCATCTTGAGGTCAAATCACTATTTACAACGAATTAAAATGCAATATATTGCAAACAACTCGGGATCGTTCTCTTATCAATGAGCCCTTTTATTTTGAATTCCTTAGATTGGACTAAGTGCTAAAAACATGGTTAAAAATGGGGTTTTGAAATTGGTTTTCTCTAAATTAAAATTTATGAAAATAAAGTTATTTATACTCTTTTTGGTATTTTTGGAAATAATGAAGAAATATTAAAATATGGGCAAAGTAATGGGCGGGTTAGGCAGCTTGATGCCAAACTCATAGCCTGCCCATTTAACTTTAAACAGGTATGGCTAGCTCATACCCGTACCTCAACCCATTTAAACTCGTCTAAACGGGCTAGTACATAAATAGGCGGGCTAACCAGGCTCCCTCAACCTAGTTACATTGGACCTATTTATTTTTTATTTTTTGAAAAAAAATACATAAGCATTAAGCATCCATCCAAATTCATCATTCTAAATTCTAAACTCTGAATCTTGAAAATTCAATAATCACAATTCACATAAAACAACATAAATTTAGACAAGTACCATCATGACATAAATGTATTTAGGATAGGGAGTCAGGGAATGCCTTTACCTTATGCAAGAATGTCAAATGAGATGGATAGTTAATTTAAAAAACAAAAAGTAAATGGGCGGGTACGGGCAGCCTGTAGGTGTGCCTATAACTCGTCCTTTTAAGTCTTAAATGGGCGGGTTAGTTATGGGTCTTTTTGAGCGGGCTTTGATATATCTTGTTATGTGCCTATAACAAGAAATATTAAAGATGAATGCCAATGCCTTTTAACTATTAGCTTACTTTGATATATCTTGTTTTCTTTGTAAATCGAAATAGGTGAAATTCCACCATCTCTCTTCACCATTTCTTCCTTAAGAATTGTAAATTTAAGGAAGAACAATTTCAATGGTAGTCTTCCGATATCAGTTGGTAATGAGACTTTGTTGGAAGAATTAGATCTGTCATGGAATTTTCTTACAGGTACGTTCTATCTACACATCTCTTAATTTTATGCTTTAACAAAAATCTTATTTTTATGTGTACTATATTACCTCCAGAATGTGTAACTAAAAGTATTTAAATTCCTTGAATAAAAACTAAAGTTTTGTAGCCTTTGAAGTCTATGATGAATTGATAGCCAGATTTCGAAGTTAGAGCCTTGTAAATAATGTAACACATCTAATTCAATACTACTTATTATGTACATTAATAAGCAGTATATAAGAATATCATCAGAGCAGAGCAATTGAGCGTATATGTTGGGTTGAGCAAATAAGTAACTGATTCGTGGCTATAACTTAAACTGTTCGCGGTGTATCCGGTCGAGGGAATAACGTACAATACAGTTATCCAAATATACAAATACAAAGTACCTAATAGTATAAATACAACCCAAAATATCAAAACTCCAGCTGAATTCTCACGCGTGCTGCTTATCCTTTTCACTGGCTCCTGATCCTCCAGATCCTGAAGCTAGGGTCAATTCTAAGATTCAATACCCATTGAATCTCAGGTAATAGTTAACCTCGTGCTCAAGCATAAACAATTAATATATATGACAGATATTCATTACATATCAATATCAACCATACATAGCACACAACAGATGTAAGGTTTCAACAATACATATCACACAACAAATGTAATGTTTTCATCCTTTGCACTCACCCTGTGCCACGAATCCACGTGTCCTCAGCACTAGGAAAACATCCATATGGCATTATCATGACTATAACCCCCACAAAGCTGAATGTACATAAACAGGTGACCTAAGACCGAGTCTTAGCCAAGGTGCATGACCCAAGACTCAGTCTTATCCATGACTCTATGAATCATTCTATCACATATAAGCATACAAGACACATCAGAGTTAGAGTTACAGTATGCATCCGTACCTTGGTTTGCGTAGCTAGCGGTACGTTCTCCTTTCGGTACTGATTCCTTATTTCCCCGAATATCCTATAATAGCATCACCGCATTATTTCCTTTACAAATAATATCCCAAGAGATAACTTTGTCACTATTGACCTTTTTATCCTTGGTGGATTTGTCATACCGATTATACCCTTACATTTCCTTAGAAACAGAATTTCTACATTTCTGCCCAGATTTTTCTGTAACTTTGAAAAATCATAACTAATTCTACAAAAATTTAAATGAGGTGCTTCAAAATTCTACATGATCCTTGAAATGTCTATTTTTGAGTAAAAATAATGCCTTTCACTTGAAATCCACAAATCATACCGATCTTTAAAGTTTCTCTTCGTTCCGTTCCCGTTACGAAACATGGGCTAGCTTGGAAAATTCATATCTCTTTGTGTAAATATCAAAACACTACAAATTTTATATCAAAGGAATGCCTTACATGCCTACTTTATTCCTGTAAAATTTCATGATTTTAAGACTTCTTTTGACATATTGATTCTAAAAATTATTTTCCAATATGTTTTTACCTCATTCAAATTCTAAATGCAATGGAGGCCTAAAAACATGTAAAGGAATTTATTCCCTAATTTTATGAATTAAAACATAATTATACTAAAAATTTAAACTCAAGAACCAAGGAACTCACCCTTGAAGAACATTGCTCCTTCTCTCTTGCTTCTCACTTTCGTCTCCCTCTCTCTCTAAATCGATATATCTGCTGATTTGGTGTGCGAATGAGAGGGTGAAGCCTCTATTTATGGGCAAAATTCAAGGGTTAAAAGGGTAATTATCCAAGCAAACCAAAACTCCTTCTTTCCTCTCATCCATTGATTTTAAACTACTTTATAACTTCCAATCTCCTCCTTGGTCCAGCTAGTCGACATCCATCAAGAATTCTATTGGAGTCCTTGGATTAGTACTTCATCCGCAAAAATCCAATGATCAAGTGTTTTCATTGGCTAATTTTATTTCTTAAGGATTAAGCTCAATTTATTGATTTTTCCCATTGGCTAGTTGCAAATATTGACTTTTCAAAGATGATTGATAAAGTTTAATTAACTCCCTAATCAAGTGCTTAATTGCCCTTTAATTAGCATTGTCATTATTGGATTTAGTTTATTTGTTAATCATGGTTATTAGTGCTTCATTAAACAAGTTTAATTTTTTTCATCCTCTTAGGCCCTTAATTTTCAATTTATCCAACCCTTCTTTGATACTTTTAATTTGTCTTTAATTAATTAGAAGAATTATGCAAAGTATTTTAATTAGTGTAAGTTAACTTGCTCATTTATTTTTGCTAATTTCCTTTAATTTACTTAAGTGTTTTCATAACATTTTCTTGCCTCTTTTGTTTATAAAATAACCATTATTTTATGTGTTAATTATGTCACATTTTATTTTCCCTAATTGTAGTCTCATAATTAATCATGTGTTAATTCATTTCAATATGAAATTTGCCTAAAATTATAATCGATAAATTATAATAATTGGAGACACATATTCACCTGCATTTTTTCATTAAAACAAAAGGTTAAGGATTTTAGGGAAAATCCTAAGTATTACAAATAATAAATAGATTTAATGCAAAATATAAATAACTTGGTTGTTCATTTTATATAGGTGAAATTAATTCCATAATCTCTCTTTAGCATATATTTTAAGAGTTTTAATTTTCAATTGGTAATTGATATTATTTTGGAAGAGACCCTTTTAAATTGATTTCCAACTAAAGTTAAATTACAGTCTATTATTTTAAGCCTCTAATTAACAAAAGTCCATGTATTACTTATATGGTTGTGTGAATTAAGGAAATTCCTAGACTTGCTACCAACAAACAAATATTCTGTATTTTTTTGCATAGGTGGAATTCCTTCTTTTCTTTGGAACATGCATTCTTTGAGAAATGTTGCCTTTGGCATCAATCATTTAAAGGGTAATTTGCCAGAAGAAATGTGTCGTCAACTCCCTTTACTTGAAGTCTTTGATGTTGCTTCTAATCAAATAGAGGGAAGCATTCCAAAATCAATAAGCAACTGCACATCTTTGAAAGAATTATATTTGGGTGATAACTCATTTACAGGTATGTACTTTACTTGTGTGTTTTCTTTTCTTTTTAAATATTTTTCTCTAAAATTAAATTATGGTTTTTATCATTTCATTGATGTGAAATAACAAATAAAGTGAAGATCAGGAACCAATCGAACCTCATGATATTTGTAACATAGATAAGTGAAATTATTATATACTATTCGATGACATTAAAACCTTAAATATAGCTACTAATTTACAATCCCACAATATTTAAAGATATCATGAATTGTTGGTAAAACTAAAATGACAGAAAGATAGGATCCCACATGATATTTAGGATTAAGTAGCAATTTTGCTCCGGATGTACAACCTCAGAGAGCAATGTTACCCCGAAAGTTTTTTGGGTTCAATTTTACCCCGGAAGTCTTAAAATTAGCAATGTTACCCTCTACTAACGGTTAGGGCTAACGCCATTAGCCCACACTCGAGTGTGAAACGATTTTTTTTTGCACCGTGCACACTCGAGTGTGCACAATGCCAAAAAAAAAAAAAAAAAATTAACGTCACACACAATTGTGGGCTAACGGTGTCAGTTTCTCACCATTAGTGGAGGGCAACATTGCTACGTTTTTAGACTTCCAGATCAAAATTGAACCCAAAAAATCTTCCAGGGCAACATTGCTTCTGGGACTGTACTTCCGGGGTAAAATTGCTACTTAACCCTGATATTTAAATCTTGGGAAAAAACAATTAAGTACTATGTACCATATCAATTATACCATGTTCAACCAAATAGTGCAACGTCATATATAATGTGCCTACTTGTTATACACGCATTTGGATATTCTATCAAGTAAAACTTTTTCCTTTTATCCACCACCTTTTCTTATTTAATTTTATTTTATCAATTTTTGTCGGCTATTCCTAGCTATTATGGTTTATAAATGTATTAGTTTCCTATTAAATAGTTATTCAAAAATTACAACATAAAAAACTTTACATTTTCAAGAAAAAAAAAAATCTTCAATAACCATGGCATCTCACGGGTAGTTTATGATTTCTCTAACATTTTTGCTTTAAAAATGTTACAAAGACTTCAAAAAATAAAGTAGAAATAAGTTTATTTGTATATTCTTTGTATTTGAAATTTGTGGTTTCCTTCAACTTTTTTTTTCCTGTCCAGGTTTTGTACCCAAAGGCATAGGAAAACTTGATAAACTTAATCACTTAGCATTGTGCGCTAATCATTTGAGAGGACCTATTCCTTCCAACATATTCAACATTTCAACATTGAAAATCTTGTGCCTTTATGGTAATTCCTTCTCTGGCGTTCTCCCATCATATTTAGGAATTGGCCTTCCCAACTTGAAGATGTTAAAGCTAGAGGAAAATGAAATAACTGGACAAATTCCAAGAAGCATATCAAATGCTTCTAAACTCGTTATATTAAGTTTGAATTCGAATAAATTTAATGGAGTTATACCCAATGTACTTGGAAATTTAACGAACTTGATTGAACTAGATTTGGGTGAGAACCATTTGAGTGGCTTGATTCTTGAAGTTAACAAATTACATAGCCTTCAACGTTTAAGTCTTAGCAACAATAGATTGCAAGGGTTCATTATAAATGAACTTTGCCAACTTAAAAGTCTAAGTGAGTTGTATCTTGATAACAACATGTTTTCAGGAGTGGTTCCAGAATGTCTCGGGAACACTTCTTTGCAAAAGTTGAATTTTAGCTCTAACAAATTGGTTTCTCAAATACCCTCTTCTATTTGGAGTCTTAAAGATATCTTGGTTTTAGACTTATCCTCCAATGTATTGAATGGAATAATTTCACCAGAGGTATCAAACTTAAGGGCAATTATACTCTTAAACTTGTCAAGAAATCAAATTTCAGGAAGCATCCCTACAACTATGGGTGGCTTGCAAACTTTGCAAAACCTATCTTTGGCTGAAAACAAATTAGAAGGGCCTATTCCTGAATCGCTTAGTGGTATGGTAAGCATGGAGTCCCTGAATCTTTCCCATAATTATTTGTCTGGCGTGATTCCAAAGTCCTTAGAGTTATTACTCTATCTTAAATACATCAATCTTTCCTACAATTTACTGTATGGAGAAATTCCAAATGGTGGCCCTTTTCAAAATTTTACTGCTCAATCTTTTATGATGAATAAAGATCTTTGTGGGAAATCTCAACTTCAAGTCCAACCATGTAGGAAAGGAAACAAGCACATATCAAATAAAGTGATGTTGATGATAAAATGCTTATTGCCTACCATTGTTGCCATGTTGATTGTTTCAGCCATTATGATTCTAAAGAATAAGAGAGATGATGATAATAATTCAACAAAGAGGGATTTAATAGCTTTGGATACACCAATCAGGATATCCTATTTTGAGCTTCTACGGGGAACAAATGGATTCAGTGAGAGTAATCTTATTGGTTCTGGAAGCTTTGGATCAGTATACAAAGCAATTCTTCCAAATGAAAAGATAGTTGCTGTAAAAGTGTTTAACTTAGACATTGAAGAAGCATCAAGAAGTTTTGATGTTGAATGTTCTGCCGTGTGCCATTTACGCCACCGCAACCTCATTAAGATCATCAGTAGTTGCTCAAATGGTCATTTCAAATCTCTGATAATGGAATTCATGGTAAATGGGAGTCTTGACAGATGGCTAGACTCTAATAACTATTATTTAAATGTCTTGCAAAGGTTGAACATAATGATTGATGTGGCAGTTGCTTTGGAGTATCTTCACCATGGTTCTTCTACAGTAGTTGTTCATTGTGATGTGAAACCAAGCAATGTTTTGTTGGACCAAGATATGGTGGCTCATCTTAGTGATTTTGGAATTGCTAAATTGTTTGGTGAAAAGCAGTTGGAAATTTATACAAAAACTTTGGCAACAATTGGGTATATAGCACCAGGTAATGATTTAATAATAAAATTTTGGACATATTTTTACATTCTTTTGTTTTTTCTGCTTTATAAGATATAATTTTATATTATTCAACTTCTAGCAAATATTTGCCATCTTGATGTGTAAATATTTGAATTAATGATACAAAAGAAAAGTTAAACGCTAACTTACCTTATTCATATAATGACTTCTCTACTAATAATTTCATATGACATATAGAGTTTGGATCGAAAGGAGTTGTTTCCACTAAAGGAGATGTGTATAGTTATGGGATTTTGCTAATGGAAATATTTACAAGGAAGAAGCCAACAGATGAAATGTTTGTTCGAGGACTAAGTTTGAAAGATTGGGTGAGCAATTCCACACCACATTCCATCATGAATATTATAGATGTCAATTTGCTACAGAGAGAAAATCAAAATACTGATAATATACTACCTTATATATCATCAGTTTTTGAGTTAGCACTACATTGTTCCACTGAATTACCAGAGGCACGATTTACTATGATTGATGTTGTAGCATCATTGAGAAATATCAAGTCTTTGTTTATTGAAAATGCTTGAGACACCACTAGTTGAATAATTGTTAAATTTAAGCTACTGTTTCTTTAACCTTGTGATTTTTTTCCAAGTAATCTTGTAAATTTAAGTGATTCTATATATGATGTAATAATATATAAAGTATTTGAAAATTGAAAATTTCTGAGTTGATTATACTGGTTGTGGATTTCTTCATTTTTGTTTTTCTTTTTGGGAAAACATATTAGCAGATCCCTATATCTTTCATCAGTTTTGAATTCGATCCTTAAGCTTTTATTTCCCTCTTTATTGGGTCTTATATTTCTCCCTTTAGATTTGTTAGTCCCTAAAGTTAATTGCATTTTTGTTCTCTCTCATCGATTTTCTGCCCAATCTTTCACCCATAAGAGTGACCAACAATTCATTTTTCTTGAAAATCTACCACAAATAATTGAAATATTGATTATGAATGAAAAATTATTTTATTTTATTTTATTTTATATTTTCAAGGTTATTACAAATTTACATGCGCACTCACCCACTTACCTATTCCTTAGAGTAAGGTGTCGTTCACTCACTTGATAAAGTACTATAGTGGCACGGTTTGTTGTGACAGTAAACTTTTGAATAAGACTTTGTCCTTTGGCTACCTAAGTAACTAAACCAACCTTCATAACACTACTACAGAAATTGTGATTTATGACGGTTATTAACTACCATACATAATGGTTCTGAACCATCATTTATGTGAGTGCTATAAAACTCAACGCGCAGATACATCATGGTTCCAAAACGCTATTTATTATGGACCTATTATAACGATTATAATATAACATCCGTTATAATTGAGGCTCGGTGTGGCCATGATATGCCCATTGTTGTGATAATAATTAATGGGCACATATAAACAACCATCATAATATATGGTAATTCTTCCATAGTACATAACGGTTCCAATTTAACAACCATAATATATATAATTGTTGTTTCCAAACAACCAATATAATATTTGATGTGGCATAGTAATGTTAAAGATGAATGCCAAAGCCTTTTAACTATTAGCTTACTTTGATATATCTTGTTGACTTCGTAAATTTCAATAGGTGAGATTCCATAATCTATCTTCACCATTTCTTCCTTAAGAATTGTACGTTTACTCGAAGTCTTTTCTATTGCTTTTAAAGAACTAGAGGGAAGCATTCCAAAATCAATAAACAACTGCATATCTTTAAAAGAATTATATTTGGGTGGTAACTCATTTACAAGTATGTAATTTACTTGTGTGCTTTCTTTTCTTTTTAAATATTTTTCTCTAAAATTAAATTATATGGTTTTTATCATTTCATTTATGTCAAATAACAAAAAAAATGAAGATCAAGAACCTATGTGTATTAAAATATAGAAAAGTCTGGAGTTGGTTTTTCTTATTTATTATATGAATAATTTGTAACAATTCTGCATTGTTTAAAAAATAAGCCACACTACTCCCTATCGAGTTATGTACAACAACAACAAAAAATAAAAAATTAAGCTTACATGCCAAAGTAATTATAATAAGCCACACTAATGCAAAATTAATGTAACAAAACATGCCATGCTTTCTTACATCCACCTTAGCTTAAACATCGACTAAATCAACATTTAAATGCCTCTAGCTAAGGCTTAACCACCTTGAATAAGTGTTTAGTATCCAGAGGCATTAAGCAATAGACTTTCAATCAGTTTTTTTGCCTCCAAAATTGAACAATGACTACCACAATAATTCATGTGAATATATGTGTGTGTGTATATATATATATATATATTCACATGAGTTAAATTTAGGGTAAAGGAACAAAAAAATACACGTGTCTTTTTTAGCCGGGGCCTTCAAGATCATATACTTTTTCTAGAAAAATACACATGTGGTTACATTTTAGGAGCAAAAATCACACCACCGTTAAAATCTAACTTAATGGTGCATTTACAACAGAAAATGTCATTTACAACAGAAAATGTCATATTTACAACAACATTTAAACACTTGGATTTTGAACATAGAAAGATCATTTACAAAAAAAAAAAATGCTATATTTACAACAGGAAGTGCTGTATTTACAACAAGATTTAAAATCTGGTCATATTTACAACAGAAAATGTCATATTTACAACAACATTTAAACACCTAGATTTTGAACATATAAAGGTCATTTACAACACAAAAATGCTATATTTACAACAGGAAGTGCTGTATTTACAACAAAATTTAAAATCTGGCTATTTACAACAGAAAAAGCCATATTTACAACAGGCTAGATTTACAACAGGAAGTGTTGTATTTACAACAAAATTTTAACGGTGGTGTGACTTTTGCTCCTAAAATGTAACCACATGTATATTTTTGCTCCCAAAAAAAGCATATGGTGTTGGGCGCTCTCGAGGATAAAGCACATGTGTATTTTTGCTCCTAAACCCTTAAGTTTATCATAACTTGTATTTACTTAAGTTTATCATACCTAATGAAATTTCTAGCTGAAGATGGAATATCACCTAGAGGGGGTGAATAGGTGATCTCTGAAAATTAAAATCTTTTCTTGTGTATAAACGAAATAGAGACCAATAAGATAAAAGAACACAAGACAATTTATACTGGTTCGGTCCAATACACTGACCTACGTCCAGTCCCCAGAACACCTGTGATTTCACTATTTCTCAAGAACAATTACATACTCTATAAACGAATGATGGTCTTCACACTCACAGACTCCACTCCCTCTTACAAGTTGTAATAGATACACCCTCTCTTAAGGTTCCACAACCTTAAGATACAAATCTGATAATGAAATAAGTGCTTAAATACTCCTCACGAGTTGATAAAAGATGAACACTGAAGTGCAGTTAATGATACAGATGAAACAGCGAATGATATTAAACTCGAATTGATTGTGCAGTATTTCAGTAGGTGACGAATTCAATGCTTCAACTATTTATAGATGTTGTAATTAATAACCGTTGATGAAGCTCATGAAATAGCCGTTGAGTCTCTTGAATATATCTGTTAGACAGATGATGCGTTCGTTGAGGATTTCGCCATCTGAGTACTTAGGTGGAATGTGCAGAGTAGATATTCTCTTTCATTCTTTTTGTTATGCCCGTTGTGAAATGGCATTCAATGTGCAGACGGAATATCAGAGTTGCTTTACTTCGTTCAGAATATCGGTTTCCGAGAGTATCACGGTTTAGGTAGCAGCATTTAATGTCTCTGACAGGCAAGATTGCTTTATTCAAATCCGCCGGTAATCTATGTCTGAATAATCTGAAACTCGTGAACAAATTGGTTAAAAGCATTTGGTAATCACAATAAGTAATAATCGGAAGAGATATTAATCTATTCAAGGATTCATGAATCTCGTAGACGGTGATCTGAAAAATAGGGATGATATTGCTCGAGCAATAGTCCATGTCTGCTCGAGCAAGCTCCTTTAGATTACTAAGGAAAATGCTCTTGGTCGCTGATGCTCGAGCAGGAGAATTCCTTTGCTCGAGCATGAGTGCATCATGCTCGTGCAAAGCTCCTTTTGTGTGAGTGTAAAAGACTTCAGATCGTTGATGCTCGAGCATACTTTTCTGTCTGCTTGAGCATGATTGTATCATGCTCAGGCAAGCTCTAATTGAATCAAGTAGAACCGCCTTAGTTCGCTGATGCTCGAGCATGGATTCTTGTCTGCTCGAGCATTGTGCTCGAGCATGAATTATACCATGCTCGGGCAAGCTCCATATAAACATGAAAGACCACGTTGCTCGACTTTGCTCGAGCAACACTTTATGCTTGCTCGAGCAGCCTTTTGATCCTTGCTCGAGTATGCTTAGCCTTGCTGCTACTTTGTTATGCTATGCTCGATGTTGCTCGAGCAAGACCACATAGTCTGCTCGAGCAAGGCTTTCTCAGATCACATCTGATTAGCCTTGCATCCGTCAATGCTCAAGTATGCAAGACCTTTACTCGAGTATGCTTCTGTGAAATTCTTTTATTATCTTATCAAATGTTCTTGGCTTATTTTTATTTTAAAAAACTTGAAAATTGTAATCATCAAAACACAGGAGCTAACACTAGCATGTAAAGTAATATATACCACAACAAGAATTAAGATTTATCTCTTCCTTAACTTCATTACCTCTAAGCACACACTCTTAATCTGGAAAATGTTCCAGTCTTCTTGAAAATCCTCAAAGTTGGACAGCACTTGTTCTTAATCAGAAAAATACAGCAACTAACATGCAACATATATATTGAATTTAATAATATCTTTGAGATCCTTAATTAGGCTTTGATGCTTTGAGGCATTTGTTCAACATGTAGGAACCTTAAAACAGCAACTCATAATTCAAATTCAAGCTTCAACAATTCAGTTCATCAAGCATCAATTCAACCATCATTTAAATGTCTTTAACCATGGTTTATATATAGGTAAGACACTTATTTATCACAAGGCAGCACCAACCAGAACCATTTGAACATAATCTAAATGTAATTATTAAATGATTTATGACATTTGTTCCCTATTTCTTCATCTCAGAACACCAAGTTTTTCCTCATTTTTTATTCACAAAATTGAATCCTGTAGCGTTCAAACAACTTGTATATACACATCATTTATATGCATTTGTAGCTGCTACAATACACACACACACATACCTCTTTAGTTTCAGCAAACCAACAACATCATAAATCTTCAATTTGTAAATGATATACCCACATGATAGCACCTCGTTTACATTTATCACATTGAACTTCTATATTAATTTTCTAGAAAAACAGTGGCATTTGTTTACTCAAATTCCATCAAACTTCGGTTATGAACCATTAAACATTTTTTAAGTAACTAAGGTTCTCTTTTTCTCAACATAAGAATTTAACCTGTTAGCAATTCCTAAACAACAACAATAGAAGATATTGAAGATGAAGAGGAAGTTGGGTAACTCACCTTGGCCAGAATCTGTAATTGCAGAAGGTATTCGAGCTTCCTTCCTCTTAACTGGCGATCTCTCATCAGCTTGCCTTCAGAATTTCTTAATCTCTTGGTCTGTCTCTCTTCATCTCAATCTCTCTATCTATCTATCTTTTTCTCACTGTTGATACGGTCTCTCTTCTCTCCGCTCCATCCTCTGTCCCAAAATTTTTCAATCCCAGCATTGCTCACCCAATACAGGGGAGGTAGTTTTGTAACAATCTTACTTTCATGGTACTCCCTATCCCTAACAATACAATTAGGCCTAGTCCTTGACCCACCCATAATTCCTACCCCCAGTGCTTCGTACCAAACAGGGCCTAAGGATTTTGAGGAGGACAAGAGAGCGGCTCTCCATTTCTCTTACCTACCCATTCCCTCCACTTCTTTATTTCTGCAGGATTGCCAAAAAAAATTCAAAACCAGAGGCCTCATAATTTAGTAGGATTGCCAAAACAAAAACACAAAGACGACAGTTTGTTCAGAAATACATCTTAATGTCCAATTGATCTCCAAGACAACCAAATCATAAGTTACTTGGAACTAAAAGGATGGAATTGTTAAGCTGCTTTCCAACCTAGGGAGCATGGACACCAACACAGACCAAGCAACATTACAAAATTTGAAGTGACCATATAAAATTGAAAGTGTCTTATCATGGCCAATATGAAGGCTAAACACAAGTTTAGACACGAGAAGCTTATTTTTGAAATTCCTATCCTTCATATGTTCCATTAATTCAAAGATATGGCACCAGGAACAAAAGTCAGGTATATCTATAACATAAGAGAAAATGTAATTTACTTTCGTCATATATTTTTCTCATAGAAAGCCTGCATTTTCAATGACTACATTCAGTTATGGATGATGGATGATGACTGCCCCTAGTTTCCAGCCATGATCAAGGTTTCTTTGCCACACGTGAATCACACACTAACGGAAGGAATAATGACAAGCTAGATAAATATTTCCTAAGTAGTCACCAACACATGGTATGAAATAATTCACCAAAAACCTATCATTTAAAAAACAAAAAAAATAAAAACTGAAGTACTAATTGATTTTCACACCTTCACAGAACTCATTCACTCATAACACAATTGATAAAGTGGTAGCACTAGCATCTCCTTTCCCAAAAGAACAAAAAATAGTTTTCTGTTTTCATGAATGGCAAAATCCCTAACACATTATCATCAAGAGAAGGAAAATACCTATGACTATAACTCCTTGCCACATATCTTCCATGCTCTAGAGTTATACGAATAATTGACCATGTGGATCATTAGCATCCTTGGAAATGCCAGACCACCAGCCAACCTGAAAGCCCAAATATAATCTTAAGGTTGAAGTAAACCACCAACAGTTAATTCCAAAGAGCTAGAAATGAATTCCATATTTAACCAAATTACTGGAAAGTAACTGTTATTTTAAAACCAATAAAGTAATAAGAGAAACACAGCCTAATTACAGGATGATGATCACATCAAACGTGAACATAAATGAATTCCATATTGCTACCCTCCTAAAATTAACTCCCATACCATACTGATTTGAGCTGTGGTAACATATCATAGACTAAACAACTCATAAGGACAAATAAATTAGGACATAAATTCCAGTGATCACATTGAAACTGCCAAGAAACAGGCAGTCCTAATCCCTATTGGCTTCATGGTCACAAGTTACATGAAATTGCTGTAAAATAGGATGAAGAACAAATAACTATACCAGAGAATTTCAAGATTTAAAACACCCAAACTATTCCAACTTAAGTAATAGCAATTGAAGGACAATGCTAGCATTACTAAGTTCACCCCATGAAATTGCATATCGACCAAAAGGCAAAAGTTATTCATGAAAATTTTCATGCAACACATGTTACGAGAACTCACAAGTCCAGCACCAGCTTTATCTCTAAGAAAAGCTGCATCAGTATACCGTTCTTCCTCTATGGCTTTCTGGAAAAAATATTTAAAATAAAAATTCATAAAGGCTCACAAGCAAGAAAACATGAAATTGTAAAAGTATGTAAAGAAATATTTCTTGTCTAAAAAGCATTGCAGTGTCTGAATTCTTACATTGAGATGAGATATCGCTCTTCCAACACTGTCATGGGTAGCTATAGCAGCAATTGCAACCTTAAGCCAAGCAGCATCTTCAAAATCCTCCATGCACACAGCACGGCTTATCTAAGACTGTTTAGAACAAAACAATTTTTGCATTAAAATGCCTCCAAAATGAAAGATCAGCCAGTGGGTCGCATCATTGCTAGTTTAGTTTAGTAGAGCTCCCAGCTATGAAGTTACGTTCATATATGCAACACTATTTAGTCACCCTTATAGCTCCATAAAATTCCTTTAGGTCTAATAAAACAAAAAGATAAAAGATAACATGACTACAACAACAATGCCATGAACATTTTTTGTTTTTCACCAAAACTACATTCTAATTCATCTTTATACAGACAACTTGTATATGACATTTCATAAGCTATAGAAGACAAAGGTTTCAAAGCTACATCGTCTCAGAATGAACAAGGAATATTAAGTATGGGACCTGATGCTACATTAAGAGCAGATAACAATCTAGTTCAAAAGTATAAGCAGTAAAAAAGAAGAGGAAATTTAAATCAATAATAGCTTGTTTGATCTAGACATTCAAGAAAATTGTTACTTTCTGTCAACCACATCTTCAAAACCAACAAGTGATTTGCGACTAAAGCAACAAAAATTTCTCCAGACCTTAACGTGATTGTTGTTAAAATAATCACTTGCAAAATTATAATACTGTTGTCCTCCCTCTCACCTCCACTCTTCTTGTATAACCTTGTCTAATTAATCGAACTCGCAATTTTTAGCTAAATTACATTGCGTATAAAATCCTTAAAGTCTTTATAGCAAATTATCATCAGATAAAGCCTCAGGCTTTATTCCATTCTTCCGAATCATAGAAACTATAAGTTGAGCTAACACTTGCTTAGGAACCACGAAGAAACAACATAAAATGAACTTCACATCACAATTTAATTACATGCCTAAATCAGCAATTCCAAATGCACCTTGAGAATTGAGACGAGACGCTCCTGCTCATCAATATCCTGAAAATGCTTGCGCCATCGATCCCAATCCCATTCTTCATCTTCGGGTTCACGATTCTCCTTTTCCAAGCCATCCTTCTCAGCCATAGTGGTAGTGTTCCCCGCACCCAGAGCCTCATCCCGAAGAGAATTCACGTAAGAATCGAACCGCTTGATGGCATTCTAACTTAATCCTGGAGCATCTAGTCCCAGCCCCGGTTACGAAGTCATCGGACGGTGACGGAGACCCAGAGGCAGGATTAACGCACTGACAAGGGGCAGTGGCATCAGCAGAAAGGGAGTGATGTGAATGCAAAGAGAAGGGGAGTGAGGAGAGTGATCTCAAGGAGTGATGTGAATGCAAAGAGAAGGGGAGTGAATACAGTGATCTCAAACGTAAAGAAAAAGAGAATTTGGGGCTTGGGAAGTAAAGATTGGGCGGTGCAGAAGGCGAAGATATGGAAGTCATGGACGCAGAATCTCAATCTCTGTAAGTGGATTAGAGAAAGGATAAATTTGAAGAGAGAAAGGTAATAGCTATGTATGAAATAGAAACAGTTTGTGTCGTATACGCGAATATATGAGAAAGATTGTGTTTTGTGGATGTGAGGAGGAAGAAAGTGAGGCGCAGTCACCATTGGAAAACGAGAAAACGTTCATAAAACAACAAAACTTGAAACACTGAACATGAGGCTGGGAACTTGGTAGCAAAATTAGGAACAGAAGCAGAACATCCGGCGACACATGGATAAGGATTGAACCCATCTTTTTTTCAGTTATACTTTTGGAAGACTTTTTATTTTGGTTAAAAAGTTTTTCATTCCTTTATTCTGTCATTTAACATAACCATTTTTTTTACCATAATTTAACATTTGGAATAATTCAATGACTCTAACAGCAAAATTTCCATTTCAGTCTTGAAATATCAATTTGAAATTTCAGAAAATTACTAATTTACTTATATGCCCTCTCTCTCTCTCTCTCTCGTGTCATCAATCAAATTTCATTGACAAGCACACTTCAGCCTTCAGATCCCACATCCACCCATCCTCTTGACCTCCTTCTTTCTTTCAATACCTTTTCTCTCTACCAAGAAGGGGCACAATAAGAAAACCTCTGTTCTATTAAGAATTAGTTATTGAAGGAGTTTGTATACGGTGAATTGACAGCCATATGTTCTTGCAATGTGAAATCATTGTTACTCGGAAAATCCATCTCAGGGCTCATATTAACAAAAAAAAAATGTTAAAAAGCGCCCAAGAAAAGTCACACGTCAAAAAGCGCCAAGGGCTTTTTCTCGATTATTTCATAAAACGTTAGTTGTTAACGCCACCGATATAGTTGTTAACAGACTGATTTAGTTGTTAATGGGGCTGATTTAGTTGTTAGGATATTGTTGTTAATACTACTGATTTAGTTGTTAACGGGTACTGATTTAGTTGTTAATGTGACTGATTTAGTTAACAGTTATGAAATAATACTAGAAAAGGCCCTAGAGCCTTTTTTGACATCTGACTTTTCGGAGCCTTTTTGACATTTTTTTTTACTAATATGAGCCCCGAGATGGGTTTTCCCTTGTTACTCTCAAACAATGTGGCATGAACAAGATAAGATTGTTCATTGAATCTTGATTTGGGTTTGGAATACACAAATCTCATTGGTGACTTTCTTTGGACAAGATATCAAAATAGCCGTAAAAGTAACAGTAGCCCCTGGGTTGGTAGAGAGTTGACGAAGGATGACTTTAGCAACAGTGCCCAATCCCATTAAAACATAGTGGCCCGTGTTCTCATGGTGAAAAAAGTGAGCAATCGCTTCATTGACATATATACCACCGAGACTTCGAGGATGAAGGAACTAGGAGGGCAGCCTCTAGGGTGTCTGACGACCTCTAGGGCAGGGAGACTCATTGGCTTGATCATGTTAGCAAGTGACAATACTTGGGCAATGAGAGCAGCATGGCATCAACCTCATGGACTCCAGCGACAGTTCTGGTGGAGGGTAGTCTATCGGCTAGCCATTGGTGGCTATTCATCGTCATCCGTTCCAGTAGTTCATAAGCCTCATTGTAGGATTTCCTCAAGAGGGAACCATTTGCCGAGGCATCAAATATTGATCAAGTTTGTCCATCCAGACCTTTATAGAAGGTCTCCAGTTGCACCCATTCAACCAGTGTGTTGTAAACACTTTCTGAGTAGATCTTTGAATAGTTCCCAAGCTTCATAAGTAGATTCGCCAGAGCACTGTCAGAAGTTGGTGATGTCTTCTCTCAGCTAGGCATTCTTGGTTGATGGGAAGAATTTTAGCAAGAATTTGTTACACAAGTCGTTCCAGGAGGTGATCGAGTGAGCAGGTAGAGTGTTCAGCCACGTCCGACCCTTATCTATAAGCGAGAATGGGAACAACTTAATTCAAAAGGCATCGGCTATTACTCCTAGGATGACAAAAGCGCCACAGACCTCCATGAATTATTTGAGATACAGATGAGGGTCCTTAGATGGAAGTCTACCAAATTGGTTGGTGGAATTGAGCATCTGGAACATAACACCTTTAATTGCAAAGTGTCCTGCAATAAGGTCTGGGGGTGTGAAGGCCAATTTAAGCCTATTCAGATCAGTATTACGGTTTGGTTGTTGAGGGATCTGGGGTTATCCCCATTGAGTAGGTGTCGCTCCTCTCGATCCAGGTCTCGATTAACTTGCACTTCTGCCATGTGTGTAGAGTCACTCAGGCGACTCCTTCGCCTTTTCTTTTTGTGCCTTTGTTTATAAGTTCGTTTAATCTCCGGATCATATGGCTCAAGGTCAGCAGAAGGCGAGTTACACATACACTACAAAAGGTACCTGAAAATTAGAAATAAAGAGAGTGAGCTTGGTGAGGTAAAACACAACTTATCGAAAATAAACTTACAATCATAAAAGGTATCTTCAGTCCTCGGCAACGGTGCCAAAAACTTGTTGGTCGATTTCCTTATGACAAGTGAACCAGTCGAACAAGTAATAAAGAGTAAGTAGAATTATGTCCCACAGAGAATGTTGATATCAAAGATGATGTCGCTTTCTCGTGACAGTTGTGTGTAGTGAAAGTATGTTTGGTTGGTTTGTTTTAGCTATTACTAATGACAAATAAGTAATTAAATGATCAGAAGTCGGAATGAAGATATCAGTTTAAAAGTAAGCTGAGTTCGGATTTATTTCCCCAGTTTGCATGCAACGCATTGCTATAGCAATTCTATTGCACATCTTCCGCAATGCTACAGCAAAACCGCCTTCCACAACGTTATTCAGCTAACCCACCACTATCCTATACATAAGCGTCTGCATTCTATAAGTACAGTCCTTGCTCTACTTCTCCCATATTCCTATGACGATTTTCTAGTTTAGACTGTTAGTTTTACGAGTAAATACTCTTTTGGGTCCCAACAAAAAACACGGACCCCATGGGACTAAAATGGGACCTTTTTATGGACTAAAAAGGGCTTTTTAAAAATTTGCGAGGGACCAAAATGTTGACCAATCGACCCTTATTCGTCCTTTTCATGAACTAAAAAGGGTTTTCTTTGTTTGAGGGACCAAAATGGGGTCCGTGTTTTTTTCAGGGACCCAAAAGGGTATTTACTTTAGTTTTAATCTAGGTGTTCCTAGTTATGAGCGGTAGACCCATTCCTGTAGCCTACAATTTAGGTTGAGCCCTGCACAAGCTCGTCCAGCAAACACTGTCTAACAGGGGTCTAACATCAACTCCCTTCTGGTAAGCCAAGGCCATTGATTTAGCCTTTAGCGACCGCTAACCGACTAAATGTTAAATTACTGTTAAACGAATTGAATATATTAAATTAAGAACTTAGCAAACTGGGTTCATTCTACAACTTATAAATCCATCCTCACTCAGCCAATGGAAGTTTAGTTCATGACTGATGAGGGAAACACAAAACAAAAGCAGAACAGCCCATAGAAAGGTTTACGAAAATAAAATAAAAGAAGAAAACAGAGAAACTCGTCAGAATGATCGACGACGTAGGGAGCGTCCTGTCATGCGACGTCTCTACGTCTTCTACAATCTGTCTTGCTTCAGGGAAGTGTAACATCCCAAATTTTGGGATTTTAAATTAGAATATTTTATGGAAATGGAAGTAAGGAATTTGGGTTAGAATAATTATGATAATAATTATTGAAAATTTAGGTTTTATTTCTCCCTTAACTAGTTTGTTATGGGAAAAGGAATAAATTTAAGTAAGGATTGATTTATGGCCTAGAAGAATTAATTGGAGAAGAAGAAATCCTCATATAAAAATTAAGGATTTATTTTTAACATGTACCTCATATTTACAATTAAATTAGTTAAGGATTTGATTACAAATGAGGGTCTGGAGGAGAAACATATGGGAACAAAAGCAGCAACAACAACAACAACAAAAAAAAGAGCCCAATATAATACACATGATATCCATCTCTCCAATTCATGAACTCCTTTTAGGTGAAGCACGTCCAGGGCACATAGAATGATGGCAAAAACTAAGAGCATGTATTTAACCCATTTGATATGCCCATAATACCTGGACCCACGTGCCATATATTGCAAAATTATAATCATCTAAGATCTACTTACTTCATTGCTTCTTTCTTTCCGTCGGCCCAACAAATAAGAATTACCTCCTTTATTCATTGTTGATCTCGGCTCATATGCTTGACAAAACCATTCCACCTCTCATATTCATATCATAATATTTAGCCGCAGTGAGTTGGCATAGATGGTAAGGGATTTGGTCAAGTCCCAAAGGAATGTGTGTTCGATCCTCGCTGCCGTCTCTGGGACTCCTTCGGTAGACGATCTCGTAAGTCCCCATTAAGTGCTCAAAGAGCCCTGGACCGGATCAGCGACTTGGTGACTCGGGCCCGATCAAACCCTCCAAAACCTTTTTATAAAAAAAAAAAAATAATCATAATATTTATCAATTGCCCATCTTTTTTCATTCAACCAGAACACGTGGAAATGCAAAAACGTGGTTAGAAAAAAAAAAAAAAAAAAAAAAGGGGTCACAACAGCGTCTTTTACGCAAGTCGCAGAGATCACACGAGTTCCTACTCCATTGTTGCTCCCATTCGGCGAAATGACAACCTAGTTCTAGGCTTCTTGAGCACCACGCCACTGTCCGCTGTGTACTTCGGTCCGTTTTTGCTAGCGTCGGACTTGACCCTTAAAACACTATATATACCCATTGCTACCCTTAAAACACTATATATACCCATTGCTATTTGTTCTCAGCATTTGCGTGATTCAAACAACCGAGAGTGAGAGAGGGTCCGAGAAAGAGTAGAACCGTGGGAGTTGAGAACTCAGCTGTGTTGGATGCTCTGCGCCTTGTACCAAAAACAGAGGGTGATCGGTTTTGTCATAAGATCACATTCCACAAGCCAAAAACTGAAAGTAAGTATCATGCTTCTCTTCTTTCGGTTTTCACCATTTACCAACGCAAACCTCTGAGATTTAACCCGTTAGGAGCATAGTTAGAATCTATATGAGTTGCTGTTAAAATATCGCTGTCATAAAAGAAGATGCCTTGTGTCTATATATATAAAACGTTGCCCTTGGGTCTTAGTATATGTATCTATAACTAGGTTATAACATATGACGAACTAAATTACTGCATGAGAAAGGAACAAGCTTATTGCTGTCATGTTTTTATAAAAACACTGCACACCTATAAATATATGTCTATAAATGTAGTTTAGAAGTTAGAAATAGAAGCTTGTCTAATGCAAATAAATGTGAAATGTTGCTGCTTTTGGAAGGGAAAGAGAATAAAACTCTACGGATATATATACACAAAAATATTTGTTGTACATGGATATATAATAATATAAATTGCTGCATAAGGAAACTTGCATTCAAGTATGTATGTATATAAGAGTGTGTAAGTGTGTGTGTTGCCGAGGCTACATAAGAAGGAAAAAGGAAGGTCTAGGAAGTTCTTCAGTTTTTTTTTTGGGTTGCTGGAGTAGTGTGTGTGTGTGTATTTATATAGCTTCATATAATGAGAGAGGGGAACCTATAGTTATATATAAATAAACGTTGCAGTATGGTAAGTAGATATATCTATAAGTCAAGAACCCAAGAGCTTGGTTACTTTGCTGTACATTAACGCTGCATAAGTCAAAGTATATATATATATATTGGCGGAGCCAGGATTTTAAGTTTGTAGATGCACAATTAGTGGTGGGATTCTGCCCCTGAAAATTTTTTTTAAGGAAAATTTTAAATGCATTAAAAAACAAAAGAATATAAACAATGAAAGAAAAGAAAACTTCAACTTAATATAGAAAAATAATAATCAAAAGTCAACTAACCTTTACATCAGAACGATTACATAAGCATTCTTCGATTCTTCATTCCTTGAAAGCAATGTAGAACAATGAAATTTAAAGAAAGCTAATCAATGAAGCTAATGTAGAGCAATGCAATTTAAAGAAAGCTAATCAATGAAAGCAAATCAATTTAAAGAAAGCTAATCAATGAAATTGGACTACTCAATGATTTCTTAATTAAAGAAACTATCTTTGCCAGTTTAACCAAATCACAAAAATCAGGTCTCTATCATCTACCATTTCTACTCTGTATAAGTCATGGTATTCTATCAGTGACAAAGTCCATCAAAGAGGTATGAAGAATGCTATATAGTACGTTAAGAAACTATCCTTGACCAATGAAAAAATAGATCTGCATATAATGACATTTAGAGCAAGCAGCTTTGATGAGTATGCTAAATATGAAAGATTTTATACAGAAAAAGACGTTCCAATTTGTAATAAAAGCTTACATACATAGACTACAGGAAATGGTATCACAATTTCCTTCCTTACATTTCTATGATCCATCTTTTTTGTAAATTAGCAATGAAAGAACAGGAATTGTGAAAGAAAAACGCTCCAATATTCCTTCCACGTGTACTTAAAGGAGTGTGAAGAAACAGACATTCGTACAGATCATCAGAGCGTTCAAGTAAGCAAAGTAAGAACCTATCTAAACTATGTATATCTCATGAGTAGGCAGAATATGTTCATACGGCCAGCACTTTGTACAGGAGCTGTGTGAAAGAATTTGACACAACTTTACACGTAATAAGAATTAAAGGCGGTACATGAGCCTGAAATTTCAATTAGTCTACCAAGGCAGTAAGTGTTGTGACACGACATTATAAAGAGAATAGAAAGATTAAATCCCGAAACAGGCAAGACAAAAAGGATATTGTAGAAGTAACATTTACCCACAATGAATCATAATAACAGCTTGTAAGATTTCATTGGTCAACTCAATCGGGTTTCTCAGAAAGAGACTCTAAGTTGTAGCATTGAATGAGTCAATGAGTGATGGAGAAGAATGCAAACTGAATTCATCTCCCAAATGCCCCGTAGAGTGTGGAGCGTAAATTGTATATGACAATGGTACCGAGAGAAAATAAGTATAGAGCAAAATTTCACAGAAACAAACAATTTGAAAACAAAAACTTACGGATCTGATGTTAGTTGGCGCCAAATTGGACAGCAAGGTGCAAAGAAAAGTTGATCAGATGAAGAATGGGGGAGAATGCGAAAGGAGTTACGGGAGGAGGTGTAATTGGTTGAGCCGCTCAACCAATTCAGAATTCTTCCTAAAATCAGCAAAATTCACAATTCAGCAAAGGAAAAGCAAATTCAGAATTCAGCCATAGTTGGATTTGAATGCACAGCCACACAGAGCTGAACGAACCCTAAAACGCCTAAATCAAAGCTAGAATCGAAAATTACCTCAGAAAGAATCGAGAAGCAACGATGGAGGAGCTGGAAGACAGAATCGAGAAGCAACGACGGAGGAGCTGGAAGCACTCAGCGACGTCGACGACGGAGGGAGAGTTTGGGAGCCGAGAGCACCGTGGGTGAGAGATTTGGAGGACGGATCGGTGAGTGAGAACAATGAAATTGAAAGAAAAAAAAAAAAAAAAAAAAAAAAAGATAGATGGACGTTCGAACCGGTCATCATTGACAAAATGTTTAGAGTCTTAACCAATTATACTACCTATACTATACATGTTTTTACTAAATTCTTTTAAATTGTATATATATTTTTTATTGATGCACTTGCCCACATTGACACAAGTGTGAGAATGAGAGAAAAATTGAGCCTCGTATTGTTACTGTTATAAAAATAAAGTAAAATAATAATAATGAATTAAATGAATAAACAACAATAATAATAAATAAATAATTAGTATTATCATTATTAGTAGAAAGGGAATAATTAATAAAGGAAGTTATTAATAAATAAAAGAGTGTTATTATTAATTAATAAATAAATAATTAGGGAGTATTAATATTAAGGGAATTTTAGGGGTTAATTCATTTTAATCCTCTAAAAAATAATAATTCGCGTAGTTGGTTACTTTGCGACGCAAGAAGTGACCAATGACAATGATAAACGTTTATAGGCATACCTTGACACCTCAACCGATCCCAACACCTACCGGACAAGTTAAGGATTCAAGTTTGAGGTGGGTAACTGTTATCTTATTAGCTTGTATGTGTGTATTTCATGTATGACTGATTATGGTTGCTAGATAATTTGCATGTGTGTATCCTAGCTATGGATTGAGGCTGCGTGTCTCATAGGGCTGCATGTCTTAGAACAGGGCTGCGTGTCCTGAAGGGCTGCGGTCATTGGCCGATAGCTGCGGTTACGGTGCGCCTTGTTTACTGTGAATTATTCTATGTTTATACATGTGTTATACTGTCATTTACATTTCATACATGCATATGAGATTAACTGTTACCCCTGGGGTTCATTCATTTGAACTCCAGATCGCATAAGAGAAATAGGCAATGGATCAGGATCGAAAGGGAAGACGCAGGTGTAAGGATTACAGCTAAAGGAGCTTTTTGGGAAATTATGAATAGTTAGACTATGTTATTTTGTTTATCATTTGTCAATTATTTTGGATTACTGTATTAACATCCCACCATGGGACCGGTATCGATCGCGAAAAATTTATCCTCGCGTTTTCAATGCTTTAAACTAAGATATTTTATGAAACTTTTATTCCGCAATTAAGTCGTCCAAATCATTTCGATGCATGTGCGCTACAACTTTGATAAATATAGGCGTATAAAGGACGGGCGTTACAGGAAGAGTTGGGTCTCATCTGCAGTTCTTTCGATCGATAATTATCTCGTTCCTTCGGTGTGAGTCCAATCAAGTTGGAATTGTAATGACTGCTCTGACTCTTACGACTTCAACTTCAACGACCCTTTAGGTTTAGCCACGCTTTCCTCTTGTAGTCAGGTCCTTTCGCGCCGTACGTCCAGTGAGCTAGGCCTTCCAAATCTGTTAGGCCCAAATCCGTAGATTCGATTGATTTATCCTCTCTTAATACTGCGAGATTCTTCAAATCTTCCTTTCGATTCTCCACATCTTCTAATTTAGCTTTAGTCAATTCAACCGTCGTCTAAATGTTTGTCTGGATGACCTGTATTAATTTCCTGAAAACTCTCGAGGAAAGGTCAGAATAACGTAACGCATAATTTCGCATCACTTACGATGCTACAACATAGTGGTTGCATTTATTGCTAGCACAGATATGAGCATACCGTATGTTATAGCATTATATCAGCTTCTTTATGCGCTTTCATGGTAAACTATAAAGTGGTCCTTTTCTTTTGCACATGAGCAAGATAATGAAGTGGATGCAACAATTTCAATTTGTAGAATCTATCCTCTATGTCCCTAAATGCATGAATTCTTACACATTTTATCAGATAGCATACAAATAAGCTCAGAATCACCATTCAAAATAGTCAAAACAAATAGGAAAAACATGGCATAAATATGACTCATCACCCACCCTATAGATCATACCATAAGCCTTATTTGCGACCATATAACCCATATTATGAGCCTTATTCTAATCCTCCACCATAGAACTGTATGCCATATCATGAACCTCCTATTTCATTCTATCCTACTTCTCGACCACGTCATCCACCTCATGAGTCTCTATACTCATAATTTGAACCATGTAATGGGCCTTCTTTCCAACCTAGTATGCCAAGCCACAAACCATTCATATGTGAGGTGATTCAAGAGTTTCAAACTCAAATGGATGACCTTACCAAAGAGCAGCAGTCACAAACAGACTCTATTATCAGAAGAATGGAACACCAAGAGAAAGAGAATGAG
The DNA here is from genome assembly GCA_019022615.1 of Acacia melanoxylon. Taxonomy (NCBI): domain Eukaryota; kingdom Viridiplantae; phylum Streptophyta; class Magnoliopsida; order Fabales; family Fabaceae; genus Acacia; species Acacia melanoxylon. The sequence goes on along the minus strand of JAFJYJ010000003.1, from coordinate 9,601,118 downwards.
ATATTAAAAAATGAAATTAAGCATCGCATTCCACAATCATAAGTGTTGAAGAAGAATTTCCAAGAAAATCCTCCATGTTTATACATACACAAGAAGTAGAGCAACTAGAAGAAAGCAATGGAGTGGTCACCCACTCCAACACATACACTTCCATATGAGACATCCATTCCACCATGCCACAAACATCCACCCCAATCCTCTACTCCTCAACCTTTCAGACTTGATGCCTTTCTCACAATGCCATAAATGGATGCCTAAACCCTTACCCTAAGAAGAATGTATGACTAACTAAAGGTCCAACATCAATAATTATTCATGCTCAAGGACACTCTTGGGCTCTAAGGAAATGGAAGAGGAATTCGAGGACATTCAAAACTTCATCAAAGCATTTGTTGACCATGTGTTATGGATAAAAACCAAAGGAGAAGTAGAAGCTTCATGGTCTTATAACTCCAATGATGGTGGAAAAGCGAAGATCAAAATCCAAATGCCACTTTACAAGTGGAAGATTTCAATCTCGTGATGCCTACTTCCACACAAGATGTCAATAAGAAGCAAGTACAAAAGAGCATTGAAGAGTCTTTCCTACCATGTGGTAACAATTTTATCCTTGTAGAAGCAGACTCTCCAACTACTTTAACTAGTAAAGCAATTAATGAATTGAGTGATGATGAGGTGGATGAGGAAATAATTGTTGAATCCCTTCTTTGAAAATGTAATTTCTCAACCCATTTATTCTAGTAGTAGTGATTCGATTGTACTTGTTGATGAGTGTGCTCCTACTCCTTTGTGTGATTATTTAACTGTTGAAAATGTTTCTCTTCATATTACTAAGGATTATTGTGATAAATTGAATGAAATACTTTCATGCTCTAGTGAGGAAGATCAAATATGTATAGATTGTTATCATGAAAAACTCCACTTGCTTGTTGAGTTTTGAAAGAAAGCATTTAGTGAGATGATTGATTTTACCATTAATCATGATGAATCCCCTTGTACAGTTGATGATTGCAAGCATGACATTTGCAAAAACATTGAACCTTGTATGGATGCCAATGTGGTTGATATGAGTGAGAAAGACCATAGCCTAAAGAAAGATATTTCTCTTGATTCTAATGAATTGCATGATAGTTTAATAAGGGAAGATTCAAATGTTTTGATTGATGATTTAGCAAATGAAAATGAATCTTTCAAAATGAATCTTTCTTGTGATTTTCCACCTGATATATAAAAGGAAAATGATTCTTTTGAAAATTTAAAAGTTTTGGGTGATGACTTCATCAATTCTCTTTCTTCTTCCACTCTTTTACCTCCCAACTCTTGTGATTGTAATGATGATGTGGTGTACCCCAACACTAAGTTGGATTCCGTACCTTTCACTTTGCAAACATAAGATAATTTTTAAAATATAACTGTTTGTTTGCCGCATACTGATGGGAGTGCCGTTTATTTCCTTAGTTGTGATAGTTTCTTTGAGAGTTTAGTTCCTAAAATATCTTTTCACCACTTGAAATCTCTCCATGTTTCTCTTTTTAGATGGGATACTACTTATGGCTTGTCTTCTTAGCATGCATGCAATTGGAAAGGTCCTCAGATGTGCCAACATCCACCTTTCATTATTGGACCTCTTCCAATTGATGCTTAGCCACCTCTACCAAAGAAATTCAATGTGAGAGAAGGTGTGTCAAAGGAAAAATGCATGATTCTCATAGGGGATGAGAAATTCTCTCCTTCAAACGACTTAAGATACTCTAACAAATGTTGTCTCTTGCCTATCTTATTTTCTTCCTAATTCATATGATTACTTGGGCTTAATTATTGTATGAGGAAGATAAGTGTGAGGGAAGGACACAATCCAGTAGAAAAATGCAGACGTAGTGTAGCTCAGTAAGCACAATAAGAAGCCCTATGTATGCTTTACATTTTTTGCCACTACCCTACTTAATTACCATTGTGTCTTGAATTTCAACTTGCTAAGCATTCTCTTTAGAGGGGCTTTTCCCACATTGAGGACAATGTGTTGATTATGTGTGGGGGAGGGGAATACATTTTGAATCCCATTAATTTTTTGTTTTAAAATGAAAAAATGACTTAAAGTAGAAAAGTTTTCAAAAAAAGTTTCAAGAATGACTTGCTTTGATGCATGCTCTATGTGGTAAAGGTCGCATTTGCCACTTTGGAAGTGTGATTTGTGGGAAATTCTTTGAGTTTTCATGAGATCTAGTGTTTTGACAATTTTTTTTTAAAACCATGTTTTTCTTTTCAAGTGAATAGGATGAAAAATAAACTTGCACTTGGATTTTTGCTTACTCTTTGTCTTGAGAAAGAGAGTTTCTACATCATTGGTGCATTTAAGAGTTGAGCATTCTTTTAATTGATTGAAATGTTTTGATTGATTGTGTTTGTACAGTTAGCATTAGGAATAGTGAAATAGATGTTTTGTGGTTAGCTTCCAATGTAATTGATTGTGTTAGAGTGAGCATTAGAGAGAACTTGTTGGAAGGTTATTTAGGCCTTGAATTCTTTTCATGTATGAAATTTTACTAGGTTTTTCACATTCAAGAACTTGTTTCCACTCTTTTTCAAAATTGCATTTGCATTAGTGTGATGGAAATGAAAGATGCGTTCAATTTTGAACCTTTCACCCAAACAGAAACCAACATTAATCACCCTTTGTTACCTCTTTTGAGTCATTCCTATATTGTATGCATGCCATCTACTCATAGTATTCGTATATTCTAAACTTAAAGTGATTTGCCAATAGAAAGTTGAACAATGTATATATTGAAATGTCATGTATATAGAAAAGAGAAAGAAAGTAAGTCAAAAGAGAAAGAAATGTGTATAGTTTGGAAAAGAAGGAAAAAAATAAGTAGAAAAGAATTAAAATAGAAAAAAGAAAAGGGTATTGAAAAAGGAAAGAAAAAAATAGAAAAGTATTTTGTAAGAAAAAGGCAAAAAAAATATGAAGAAGGCATTTTTTTTTCATGAATTTGGAAAAGAATTGGCAAACATTTGTCAAGTTATTTAGATGCTATGAACTTACTCATTATCTTTGACTTACATATAAACTATCCATTTTTCTAATTCATTCATTCCATTTGGCTTACGTGCAATGTTACAAGCATTTTAGGTCCTCTTGATTCATTACATTAATTGCTATTAGTTGTGGAGATGTTAGAATTGTTACAAATCTATGGTAAGGTGTTGATTAAGTAAACTAGAGTGAAATTATCCCAATAAGGTGAGATGAGTGAAACACTAATACCCTTGAGAGTTCTTTTGTGCTTCATTCTAAAATTTTGGATTGTATAGTTAACTAATTTCTTTGCATCACTTGACTATGATTAGTGTTGGCTTGAAGAATTTGATTAATTGATCTATTACTTTCTAATTATGAAATTGCTCATCTTTAAAATGCATTAGTGATTGTAACTTATAAAATTATACTCACTTACCTTTGTTCAAGTATATAAAGGTCTAAGTGCGGAGGAATTTATTGAACCATATTTTTATATGATTTTTCATGATTAAATTAGGGAATTTAATATACTTCACAGGACATTATTGTATGATTAATCATTAATTTGAGTTAAGGACATTTGTATTGAATTAAGTGTAATTAAGGGCAAAATGGTGATAATTTGATAATTATTCATGCAAATAATTTCTTGGACTTTTGATGCTCCCTAATGTTTAATCTTACATTGCAGGTGTTCTAGAAGAAAATTAGAGAATTTGAAAAAGTCAATTGCAATGAGAATTAATATTTTTGAGGAATGGACAAAATTACAGAAAAGGCGCTAGAAGTTCCTGAAAGTTGCAAATCTGTGAAGAAAAAGGGCCCGATAAATTACAGAAAATGGCCTATATATTTAATAAAGCCCCCAAAAATTTCAAAACGTTTCAATTTAGCCCCTCCAAGAACGTTCGTGTCTTTTCAATCTAGTCCCTAGGGCGTTTTCTTCCTCGCGAACATAGACCCTCGATGACAGAGTTCCAGCGCCACACATGATCAAACCTCCACCTTTGCCCTTATAGATAGCCGCTAGTGGCCTTCTCCCTCACCACCATCACCGCCAGCGACCTCTCTTCAACTTCACAGAGACGTAGGAACACAAAGATCACATCACAGCACCGCAGTGAACATGGGCAAACCAGAGAACTCAGGAGAGTTGGAGGGATCTTGAAAGGAGAGGGAAAGAGACATACAACACTACCACTGTCGAAGATTTCCTACAGTTGACGGAATCACAGTTCACCACTGTCGCTCCTCCTCATTGCTTTATTACCGCTGTTAGTCACTAGCAATCACCACCACTATCTTTGCCTTCTCTCACCTTGACCACATTGTCAGAAAATTTTCCGGCGTTATTTGTGAGTTCTGGCTAGGTTCTTCATTTTCCGGCGCTATGTATCTTCACCGGCGAGCTCCATCCTCCATTCTTCCTTCCGTCAGCCACCACCTCTGTTTTAATAGCACCAGTAGCATTCTCTCTCTCCCCACCATCTTTATCAATCTTTTTCCACACTTAGTCACCTTCTCCAGATTCCCTTTTCTCCTTCCATCGTTCTACTATAGTTACTTCACTTTAACATGGTTGCTGCAAATTCAAGTATGGTGGTGACAGTACCAAGTTCAATGTGTGGCTGAGGCTTTCAACTATGTTGGGGATTTCGCTTGAGTTCAAAAGCTTCAATGTGGAGTTCTGTTTCTTTGTTTCTTTATGAATTTCTTATTCTTATTGTAATTCTTAGCTATGTTTTAAGGAAGTTTCAATAGGATTTTGTTGTAAGTTATTTGGATTCTATATTGTTGAACTAAGATTGCTTATATTGTGTTTAGATTGGAATTATTGTGATTGGATGATTTAGGGTTATGTATTTCCTTTTAATTCAATGAGATTATGCTTTCTACGTAACTACTAGTTTGTGTATTTGATTTGAGTGTCAAAATTGTGCATTCATATTAGAGGAAACATTTGTATTAATTAAATCCATTTGATACATCAAGTAGTTTTTGAATAATATTTCTAAGCAATAGCTATGAATGCGATCATAGGAGTAGCTATTGATTAGGAGTGTTAGACCCAACTTGATTACTTGTAGTTTTTTTATTTAGACTTGATGGATTTCAAACTCGCATATCATTTAGTAACACTAGTACAAAAAAGCTAAAAAACGACCTAAATAAGACCCAATTAACGTCCCTTTACTGAGGGACGTCTCGGAGGGGGTAGTTGAAGTTATGACTTTTGGTGTCTTGAATTTTATTCAGAAGGCGTCCTGAATACAATTCAGGATGCCTCATAAAAGGCGTCCCGAATTGAAATCAGGACGCCTTATTAAGGTGTCCCGAATACAATTTAGGTCGCCTTATTAAGGTGTTGAATTGAACACAGAACGCCTTATTAAGGCGTCCCGAAGACAATTCAGACGCCAAATATCCTACAAAGGTGTCCCGATTATATGATCGGGACGCCTTTTTATGAGTTTTTTTAAAAAATATATGCTATATATTTAATTTTGCCTGAAAAAAAAAAAGAATTTTACAAATGATATAACATGAATCAGTAATAATATACACAGGCAACCAATACTTGCAAAGAAACAGATACAATCAACAAAAGTAGCAAAGAAACAGATACAAACTAACACCACCCAGTTGTATGATTCTGGTCTTTAAAATTGCAAAGAAACATCGCCAAACTAACAATAAAGCTTCGAAGAAATAAATGGAAAGTCAATTTCCTTCTATCAAAACAGATACATCATATCATACGATATATTATGCTGACTCATGATGAGGCCAACCAAACACTTGCTAATGCGAACGTATCCATGCACATTGTTTATTAATATTGATTGCAATGACAATGCCAACAACCAATATTCCAATTTGGGCGACCTGAATGCAATTCAGGTCGCCTAAATTCAAAAAGTGGCGACCTAATGTTAAAAATATTAAGAAACAAAACCACCTACTACGCCAAACAAATAAATTTTATTCCAAAAAAATCCTATGGCGCCAAACAAAAAATTCTCATATAGCTATTAGGCGCCCTGAAAAAAATTTAGGACGACAAAAATTAATTTTATAAGTCCTAAACTATAATTCAGGATGCCAAAAATGATTTCTATTCCAAAGAACATTAAATACTATGGCGCCAAACAAAAACTTCTCGTACAAAACTACTTAAAGCGTCCCGAAATAATGTTAGAACGCCAAAAATCAATTTTACAAGTCCTAAACTATTATTTAGGACGCTGAAGGCTCATTTTTCTTCCATATATTTACAAGAATGCCACTGCCTTCATTTTTCACTTCCTATTTTTTAAATAAGGACATTTTTTAGGGTAGTAATATCCAATTTTTGTAGTAGTGTAAGCAAAGATAGCCATTGAACCAATTTCTCAAGAGAATTCACTTCATTCATATTCCATCAACCATTCCATTTTATAAATAAAAAAACAAAAAATAGTAGCTTTAGGATTTAATTAAATTGCATTCCTCTTTTAGTTATTAATTTGAAAAACCAAGTTCCCCCTATTTTTATTACATTTGCATGGCATTCAAATTACTTAAGAATCAATAAAAAGCTCCTAGAGAAGAGAGAACGATTCTAAGTTTGCCTATATGCATTCATTGGTTAATTTTTGATTGTGTGGACCCTAAAGCTAAGGACAAAAGGCCCTAATTAGTTTGATATTTGCTACCAAGACCAAAGAGGAGGCAAAGCAAGGGCATCACAAACAAAAGGTGGTAATTTGAAAGAAGAAGAAAAAGGTAGTGAAACTTACTCTTATATAACTTATGCTTGGTTGATTGCAAGTTTATTTGACTTGTATGACTTTGAATATGTAATATCCTTGCTTCACTTTGTGCCATGGTCATACGTATTTGCTTGTAAGGTGTTGTTCTTACTTAGTTATTTACATGCCCAGTTAATTACCATTGCACATTATATATTAAGTTAATATTTTGCAACTGAAATTCCTCCAAATCTCACCTCTTTTCTCTCATGTACCAACAATAGGGGTAAGTACTCCTAAAGGAGAAAGCAAGCTAGCGGAGGAAACTTGAAGGTGAAAGCTCTTAAGAAGCTTGTTTTGATTACTTTGCTATTAAAGTTGATTTTGTTTAATGGCTATTGTATGAATTTATTTAAGATTTTCACACACACACATATATATTGGTATGCATCTATGCTCCATAGAGCCATGTAAAGGTCAAGGCAAGTGGCATATTAAAATATAGCTAAAAATACATAAAGTAGGAAAGTTAGGTAGTTGTTGTTTTATTGATGAGCCACGATTTTGATAAATACATTTGACAGGGCAAACATTTTATCTAGGTTATGAAATCTTGTTGTGTTATAGTGCACATCCATGACTTTAATGTAAGTCTTATTTCATAATTTTTGGATGTGTATATTAAAAAAAATATGATTTTTCAAATATGACCCATAAATCTGACATTTCTGTGCCGATATCCCCCAGTCCAGATTTGATAGATAAATGGGTTTTTCTAGACCAAATAGAACAGAAACGAAGCCAAATGTTATTTTTCTATTGAAGTACCTTCCAAGAGCTAAATTTTGAGCTTGAACCACTACTTTTGGAGGTAAAATGATTAGTTATGAATTTTCCAAGTTTCATGAAAATTCTTTATCTCATTGTATTCAATCTTTGAGAAAGAGTTTCAAGCTTTTAGCTTTTCCATGGGTATCTATTGGGTTGCATGTGGTTATTGAATGGCTAAATAGCTTTGATAAGTGACCTAGAGTGAGGTGTTACAATTAACATCAAGACTTTGAAGTAACAATTTCAAATTTTCTTGATATGGCTCCATCACTACTACAAAATATGGTTTTTACGTCCTAAAAAGACGTCATTTAAAAAAAAAGGAAGTAAAAAATAGAGGTGGTGACATTTTTATAATTATATGTGAGAAGACTTGACTTTTAACGTCTAACTTTTAAAATTAGACGCCAAAATCCCACTTTTGGCGTCTAACTATTAAAGTTAGACGTCAAAAGTGTCACTTTAGGCGTCTAACTACTAAACCTAGACATCTACTGGATACTTTAGGCGTTTAAGAAAATATATTAGACGCCAAACTTGCCCTAATTTCAAATCAACCCTGGCCCTACCATTTCTCATCAGTCTTCTTGTTGATCTCCAGCGCGCCACTCGACCTCCTCCCGCGAAATCCCTTGCATTTCTCCCTCCCTTTCCCACCGTCGCGCCTCCGCCTTTCTTCCCAAGATCCACCGTTCTCTCACAGTCGATCTCCAGTGATTCGATTTTACCCATCGCAACCTTTTTTCCCCTTTAGCCGCTTCTCCATGCTTTGTCCCTCACCTCCTCCTCCTGTAGTCGATCTTCACTGTTATCTCTCCCATAGTCTCGTTTGTTCTCGTCGTCCCTAAGTTTGTTCTCTCCAACTGTGATTAGCATTTTGCAGATTCGGTCCTTCATTCAAGTAAGTGTACGAGTTCTTTCTCTCAGCTTTAATCGATTCTTATCTTCTTCAGCATATTTTTTTGTTCTGAGTATTTTTCTTTTTTTGGTTTTTTTTATTATTGTTGTTCTGCTTTAGAGTTAAGTACTTGGGGCTTCAACTGATTTTTCGAATCCTGATTGTGTGGCTAGGAATGTATTATATAATAGTTTGTTCTCCCCACTATATCATGCATTCCTTGTCGCATGCTAAAATTAGGTGTATTTTCCCTTTGGGTTTTGATGGATTGCTTGCTGGTTCTGCAACAGTCTTCTTCGCGTATATAGGTTTTAATTCTGTTGCCAACATTGCTGAAGAGGTGATTTCATGTAGTTATTCTTCCTATATTATATATTTCGTGTCTCTTTTAGGGTATATTAAATATATTTAATTGAAGAAATGAACATGATCAACAGGTGAAAAATCCGCAACGGGATTCGCCACTGGGTATTGGGGCTGCTCTGTTTCTTTGCTGTGCATTGTATATGATAGTATCCATTGTTGTTGTTGGCTTAGTACCTTATTATGCAATCGATCCTGACACCCCAATATCTTCTACATTTGCAAACCATGGGATGCAATGGGCAGCGTGAGTTCTAATTCTGCAATTGGTGCATCTTTTCCTATATTGGCGATGAAATATATATAGATTGGTAGTATTTGCCAATGTTACTTTTCCTGGTTGTTACTGTAGTTACGTAATAAACGCTGGAGCTTTTACAGCTCTCTGTTCATCACTGATGGGTGGTATACTTCCCTAGGTACATTTTATATGTTGTTGTTTTATCTGCTTATTTCATTTGGCACTTGTCAAAATTAAATTTTTCCTTTTGCCCTTGAAGTCTTTTGTTTGCCCATTAAACATATCAATATACTTTATGTTATGGTATGTTGATGAGAAAGAGAGATAAGAAGAAAGAACAGAGCAAGAGGGGTCTGAGAGATAGAATCTGAGCGGAAGAGAGGAGAGAGAGAGACAGGGGAATGCACTAATCCATATTACATAACAGTCTCTTCACAAATGGGTACTTGATATCTATTTATAGGCAACAATGCGTCTAACTACCTCTCATATCTATAATTGCCCACCTGTTTATTCTGTTATTCAGTTATTGTAATATCATATCACTTTATTTCATCTTTCAGCCCCGAATTTTGATGGCTATGGCAAGAGATGGGCTGCTGCCACCATTTTTTTCAGACATTAATAAGTGCAGCCATATTCCTTTCAAGAGCACAGTAACTACTGGCCTTGTAGCTGCAATCATGGCAGCTTTAATGGATGTCTCTGAACTGGCTGGGATGGTAAGTTAACCTTTGCATCAGCTAGGATGCTCTAATATCTCTTGCTAAGATTGAGTTTGAAAAGCATTCATTTAAAGGTTTTGAACTAATTTACACTTTATGATATGGAGGAAGCCTCAGTTCTTCTTGTACAAGTATACAAAGAACAATTCTTGAGTTCCAGTCTTGTATATATAGAAGTAATAGGGAATCTACTTCTGTTGCAGGTTAGTGTGGGTACACTTCTTGCATTCACCATGGTTGTAGTATCCATATTAATATTAAGATACATCCCTCCAAATGAGGTCCCATTACCTTCTTCTCTTGAGGAATCAAATGATTCAGTATCATCAAAAAATAGTAGTATTAGTGATCACAAATGTGATAAGCATGGAGAGGTAAACATTAGTGCTTCTGAGGACATCAAACCTGTAGCTACCAAAGAGGATATGTGAATTCATTGTCCTCTTATTTCTCAACATTTTAACATAGGCAACCATGAGTCATGCCTTTCCTTCTCAAATCTCTTGTCAAATACTTGTATTGTACAGATATAAGCACTGCAGTTTTTTCCCCTTTAACATGGAAATGTTGTGCAGCAGAAATCAGGAAGTAAAGTGTGAACATAACTCTTGAAGTATGCAACCTATGCTTTAACTAATCCAGAATATGTTTTAATAATGATACACATAAAATGGGGTTGTTTTAGACTTTGTTCAAAGTGTCATTCTGGTTATAATATGATTAACTTAAGGCATCTCGTTTCCTTAATATTTCTTCATGTTCTTCTTTCCTGGGGAACAACTTGTTTTTATGGATTGACTTTCTAAATTCTTATAAGAATTTCAAATACGGAGACAATCTTATTGAATTATTTTTGTCAATATTAGTTGGTTGTTGTTTGCCAACATTTTAAGGACTGCTTGCCAAGCAAGATTTGTCTTTTACTTACCTCTTGGCCCCTTTTTCTAAACAAAAACAACAACAAAAAACTTTTGGATTAACTAAAAAGACTCTGATAAGTATAACCTATTTTCAGCATTCTTGTTTTATAAAATACAAGTGTGTGCGCATGCAAGATAATTTTGCATGTTGACATTTTAGTAGGAACGGATGAGGTTATTATTGCATAATGGTGCCAAAAATTTCCATATCTAATTATTAACTTCTTAGGTGTTTCTCTTCTGCATCAATTGAAGTTCATGTGATGCCATTTGCTTGTGAATCTTGTCTCTAGTAGAAATATTTGACTGCTGCCCAAGTGCAAGAGAAAATAGAGAAATAAATGATCTTAAGATTTCTATTACGTAACAGGAATCAAAATGGAGAATTTCTTCATTTAAGGTTGCAAAAATATGATAAAATTGATATAAAGGAAGCTTTCTTAAAGCCTGGTAATTTTTTCATGGTACTAGTTCTAACTGGAAGTATAATAAATCTTTTGACAACCCAGTGGCTGCGTCACATCAGCAGAGACAGTTATGCTGGAGAAATAGAGTTTGGATGAGTTTCTATCCAATATTAATAATGGAAAGGCTGTGATTGTGTCCCCCCTCCCCCCCTCCAACAAATTAAGGGCTTCACTTGTGGTTCATTTTGGCATTTCTTAACTTCAGGTGACTTGCAAGATATTGACTTTCTTCACCATGATTAAATTTGGGATATATTTGGTTTAAATCCATCATTCTTCTCTTTCCCCATCAATTTATAAGTGTAAAATTTGATTTTCAGGTTTTCAAAAAGTTGACAAGGTTTTTTAAATCCTTGGGAATGAAGGCAATTTTTGATACAAGTTGCAGTAGAGACCTAACACTAGTCGAATCTTGTTATGAGTTCATCTCTCGGTATAAACAGAACCAATTGGTTGACGATGAGAGTTCTAAATTGGGCCTACCGATGATTGCATCAGCGTGCCCAGGTATATGTTTATATTTATATATCAATTCCTTGTAAATGTCAGTTGTTTTGCTTCTATGAAGCTCACACACTTAGGTGCTTAACACAACATGCAACATGCATGAGCACTCAAATTTACCCTGCAGTGTGTAGTACAGAGTTGGGTGAGGGGTATAGGATGAAAAAAATTGCTGACCAGTTTTAATTTAACTCATCAATTTTTTGTAGGTTGGATATGCTATGCCGAAAAACAACTTGGATCCTTTGTTCTACCATATATATCAACTGTGAAGAGTCCTCAGCAAACAATTGGAGCTATCATAAAGCACCATGCATGCCAAGAGTTGGGATTTAGGTAGGCTGTCTATTTAAATTACATATTTACTGCTCACATGGGTTTCAGTTATATTATGATTAGAATGTTTTGTTAGTTAAGTTTTGGAAATCCGCCATGTCTTTGATCAATTTTCTTATGTATGCTCAAAATAATAGGCTAATTTTTTTAAACATTTATTTGCTTAATAAGATGTTTGGTTAATTAATACCAAAAAAATGTTTGATTCATTATCTGGAAGGCCTGAGGAAGTTTACCATGTTATGGTGATGCCCTGTTATGATAAAAAGCTTGAGGTTGCTAGGGATGACTTTGTTTTTGACTTGGAGTCCCATGAAAATGGAGACCAGAGTGAACTTAATGGAATTCCGGAGGTAGATTCAGTATTGACAACTGGAGAGGTTTTGGAATTAATTCAAGTAAAAAGTTTCTATGTTCTCATGCTAATATGTTATTCTCTTTTAGCTCATGTTATCTAGTATTAACACCTTTAATGATCCAATCTTACAGACAAAAGAAGTTGATTTCAGAAGTTTGGAAGAGTCGCCTCTGGATAGACTGTATGAACCACTGATTTTAGTCCGGTTTTTTTTTTGTGTTTGTTAATTTTCTAAAATTAGAGTTTACATAGATGTTGCTGCTTGCTGATATGTATGTAAGAAATGATTGTTGCTTGCTGATATGTAAGAAGGTTTTTGTAAGGATTGTGGGCAATGAATATACGAAGCAATTTTTTTTTTTTAAAAAAAGAAAACACTTACGGCGTCTAATTCTAAGAATTAGACGCCTTAAGTTGAACTTACGGTGTCTAATTCGATAATTAGACGGCGTGCCGTAAGTTACGCCTTGAATAGATATTTATGTCATACTTAAGGCGTCTAATTTTGAAAATAGGACGCCTTAAGTCTTAACTTACGGCGTCTAATTTTAAGAATTACACGCTGTAAGTTTTCCCTACTACGCCCCTCAGATAGGCGTCCCGCGAAAAAAGGACGTTAAATGTCCAAAAAATAGGATGTCGTAGCCCTGTTTTGTAGTAATGCATACATCTAAATCATTATGTAAAATAAATAACAAGTAAAATTATATAAAACAAATAATAATGTTCTAAATTTATTAAACTCTTATCATTAAGCCATTAATATCACAAGACTTTCTTAGGAAGGAAATTCATATATGAGCTTCAAATTTGAGGAGAATGTAAAAGGTCTCACATGTGAAGTTAGAGTAAGGTGCATTCAATTACTTGATAAGTACTATAGTGGCATGGTTTTCCATCACAATAGACTTTTGAATTAGAGTTTCTCCTTGTGGCTTCCTAAGTAACTAAGACAACCTTCATTATTTTACTTATCATATATACTCACATATATTTGCGTCGATTCATTAACAATACTCCTTAATAATAAAATAACTTCCTTTCTAAAACAACATGGGCCTACAAGAAGTGGACTATGTTAATGAAGTTGTCAAAAATAAATAGAGATGGAACAAACTGTCCCTCCTCTCGTGTCTTCTTTCTAGTGGCCATGGTCATGGTCATGTTTTGTGTTCTTATTTCCTTAGCTTTGTATCTTCGCTTTTATCTTATGTTGAGAGATTCAAGCATGTCTGTATTCAGAATTATCATTAAGTATTGTTCAGTTTTATTGCATTGGCCTATTTCCTGGAATTAAATTTTTAAGATCATAACATTTGACTCTTAGCTAAAATTCAAACAAAGCTTTTAAAATAATATCTCTTATTTTAATTTAAGGGTTAATGTGTAGATTGGCCAACCAAATGTTACACTAGGAGCACCAGGCGCAAAAATGTTTTGAAGGTGTTAAGTCATAGAAAGAGATAGAATAAGAAATCTATATATTCACGTATAAGAGAGGGGTATTTATACATAAGAGAGGAGACTCAGACTTAATGACTCATTATGATGATTGATTCCCTAATCAATCACAATCCCTAATTATATGCCTAATTCTAATATTCATATATTTCCTAACACTCCCCCTCAAGTTGGAGCATAGATGTTAATCAGGCCCAACTTGTTACAAAGATAGTCAAACCGAGTCTCATTTAAGGCCTTAGTCAGAAGGTCAACCAATTGGTCACTAGACCGCACATGCCCCGTAGAAATAAAGTTCTCCTTGATCTTATCGCGTACAAAGTGACAATCAATCTCAATGTGCTTCGTACGTTCATGAAACATAGAGTTTGAGGCTATGTGTAAAGCGACTTTATTATCACACCACAACTTCGCGGGTAATGACGTGGCAAGACCAACCTCCTTCATTAACTTGGTGAAGCCACACAATTTCCTGTACTAACTGAGTCATGGCTCTATACTCAGCTTTTGCACTTGACTTAGAAACCACATCTTGCTTCTTACTTCTCCATGATACAAAATTTCCACCTATAAACACACAATATCCTGTGGTGGATCTTCTGGTAGCCTTTGACCCCGCATGATCTGCATCACAAAAACATTCAATCTTGTTATGGCCATGATTTGTATAGAGTACACCACGACCAGGTAAGCCCTTCAAGTAATGTAAGACATGTTCTAAAGCTTCCCACTGAGCAACCGTTGGTGCAATCATGAATTGGCTAAGCACACTAACTGGAAAGGTCACATCGGGGTGAGTTACCGTGAGATAGTTCAATTTCCCAATTAATCTACGGTATCTCTTAGGATAAGCAAATGGCTTGATCTTCTCCGGATCAACTTTCTTTCTTACATCCTCAGGTAGCTCATCAAACGGTATGCTGTCATCAATGTCCAAGAAGGGATTAGGAATCATAGGAAAGCTACTCGGTGCTACTCCGAGTTTTCCGGTTTCTTTTAACAGATCAAGAACATATTTCCTCTGTGTCAGAAGGATGCCTTTCTTACTTCTCATAACCTCTATCCCAAGAAAGTACTTTAACGGACCCAAATCCTTTGTTTGAAAATGAGAGTTCAGAAAGGCCTTAAGTGAGGAGATTCTCGAAGCATTGCTACCCGTAATAACAATATCATCATCATATACCACTAATAGAATCATGCCAACATCTGTCTGTTGATAAAACACAGAATGGTCACACTTACTCTGACTGAGACCAAATTTCTTAACCATAGAGCTAAACCTATCAAACCAAGCACGAGGGCTCTGCTTCAAGCCATATAAAGATTTCTAAAGATGGCATACCTTCCCACGCTCCCCCTGAGCAACAAAACCAGGTGGTTGCTCCATGTAGACTTCCTCAAGAATATCACCATTCAAGAATGCATTCTTAACATCCAACTGATGAAGATCCTAACCATAATTGGTTGCCATAGAAATGAAGAGGCAAATAGAGGATAGTTTAGCCATAGGGGAGAAGGTTTCCGAATAATCAACACCATAGGTCTGAGCATAACCCTTGGCAACCAGTCGAGCTTTCAAACGTTCCAAGGTGCCATCAGCTTTTGTTTTGACCGTGAACACCCACTTACACCCGATAGCCTTCTTGCTAAGAGGCAAATCAACGAGATTCCAGGTACCAGCCTTATCAAGGGCCACCATTTCGTCTTCCATCGTAGCACGCCAACCAGGATGGGTCAAGGCTTAGTGGAGAGTAGTGGGAACGGTGAGAGAGTCTAAGGATGCTATGAAGGAACAAGATGGAGGAGACAAATAGTTATAGGAAACAAATGAAGAAATAGGATAGGTGCAAGTACGTTTACCTTTGCGTAAGGCAATGGGCAAGTCATCAGAAGTATCAGACACGGTGTCCGGTTCAGAGGTAGAAGTGGAAGTATCAAGAATATCAAGCACTGGGGCTAGTTCAGAAGCAGGAGCAGAAGGAACTAATGCTGGATCAGACACCAAAGCTGGCACTGGTGGGTCATGAACCTGACCGACTACATTACTCGCCTTAGGGTGTTTCCGATAAACATGATAGATAGGTGGTTTAGTAGGTGCCGGTTCAGTTGCTGGCACTGGTGGTGACGGAACCGTATAGACCAAGAGATCATCAAGACTGTCGGAGGTGTCATCTGTAGAGACAGGAGATGGAGGTGGAGGACGGATAGGGAAAAACGAGGCCGACTCATGAAATGTGACATCTGTAGATACTAGATAACGCAGAGAGTGGGAGAATAGCATTGATAACCCTTCTGAACCCTAGAATACCCAAGGAAAGCACACTTAAGAGACTTGGGATCAAGTTTGGTAACAGTGGGATGAACATCGCAAACAAAACAAACACAACCAAAGATTTTAGGGTTAACAGGAAACAAGGGTTTGGAAGGAAACAAGGTGGTGTATGGAGGGGCACCATTGAGGACAGGAAATGACATACGATTGATAAGAAAGCATGCAGTAGACACGGCGACAGCCCAAAAAAACTTAAGAACATTCATTTGGAACATGAGAGCCCGAGCGACTTCTAATAAGTGTCAATTCTTACGTTCCGCAACACCATTTTGCAAAAGTGAGAAAACAACTCAGAATGAGTTTTCATTAAATAGAGCTAGGTGGTACGAGAGAAATCATCAACAAAAGTAACAAAGTACCTAAAACCAGGCTTGGACTCGACAGGACATGGACTCCAAACATCAGAGTAGACTAAATCAAAGGGAGACGTGTTGGTTTTGATTAGTTTTGATGATGTCTTATATAGATGCCATTATTAAAAGCAAAAAGATTGAGTAATATAGATATCTCCTACATTGACTAACTGGTGTATTTAATGTAGATTAATCCAAGTTGAATTATGGAGATTAATCAAGAAGGAGATATTGAAGAAGATTATTCCAAGTTGAACTATAGAGATTGACCAAGAAATGAGGCTAAAGAAATAAGAACTTGCACTATATGTTATTATATGTGATACTCTCCATGATCAAACTGAAGTTGGAATGAAGCTTCATCATATTTGAGCTACAGTGGAGTATAAATGAATAGAGCTGATATGGGAAGCCGACACATTAAATTCTGGAACAAGTTCAGCATAGGCTCGACTTTATGGATATTGAAGAAGATGTGAAGTTCAATATTGAAGAATGATCAAGAAAGTAGATTGAAGAAAGTTCTTGCACACAATATATTGGGACTATCAGAATGTTAAGGAAGCAAGAAGTTCTCAAAGGATTTTGGGAATAATCAAGAAGAGAAGATATTGAGGAACTTGCAGAGAATGATGAGTACAAGTTGAATGATATAAAATGAAGAAGAGAGGAGAAGAAAGAAAGAGTTGAATGATGAAGAATGATCAAGTTGGGAGATGGAAAAAGGAAGAACTTGTTGAATGGAATGAAGATATCATTATTCAAGTTCTTATATTGATGTTAGAAGCCTCCAAGATCATATGGAAGTTGGAATGACTCAACTTAGAGTTGAAACAAGGAAAAATCAGCTTTAGGTCAAAACTCGAGTATGTTCATCAATACTCGAGTATTGGATGTCTTCTTCGACTTCTCTGCGTCTCGGAATGTCAATACTCGAGTATCCAAGTCAATACTCGAGTATCCAAAGTGTTCTCGCATTTCGGCCTCTCGGACTAGCAATACTTGAGTCATTACTCGAGTATCGAGTGCGATATTGAATACTTGAGTCATTACTCGAGTATCGGGTGCAGTATTGAATACTTGAGTATGTAAGTGACAATACTCAAGTAATGGTTCTGAATTTCAGAGGTTCACCTAAAGGCCAATAGTTCAATACTGTTAGTTCTCAATGTATTTTGATGATTAATAACAATTGTAAACATGAGAGAATGTTTTTAAGATTGGTAAAGCATGTTGATTTCAACTCAAAAACATTCATCGTCAGCTCAAACTCGAGCTTGGGTCTCCAAACTCGAGCTTGCCCTCTAAAGAAAGAAAACCAAGCTATTTTACATTTTCTAAACTTGAGCTTGGTCCATAAACTTGAGCTTGAAGGTTTTCAAAAGTTTACTCATATTCGAGTAAGCTCAAGCTTGCACCCGTAAGCTTGAGCTTACGAAGGTTTGAGGATTTTATCAAGTTACTCAATTTGCAAACTCAAGCTTATTAGTTTTAAGCTCAAGCTTGCCTCTTCCGAGACTTTTCTCAATGAGTTTACAAATATGTAAACTCGAGCTTGCGCTTACAAGCTCGAGCTTACCTCTCGTAGAATTCTTTAAACTTGAGCTTATCATTTTACCGTAGAGTTTGTGAGTTTACAAAAGTTGTAAACTCGAGCTTGGCATACCAAGCTCGAGCTTGCACCATTTAAAGTTTTCAAGTTTTTCCTTCAAAGAGTAAACTCAAGTTTAAGGTTGTAAACTCAAGCTTGCGTCTGACAAAAATCTTTCAAATTTTTTAAAACCATTGCCAAACTCGAGCTTGCCCTTGTAAGCTCAAGCTTGGGTCAGACAGAGAGCAATGTCATATTTTGAGCTTAGCAAACTCAAGTTTACACCTCTAAGCTCAAGCTTGCATTTTGTGAACTAAAATTATTTTTGACATGAATAGTGCCAAACTCGAGCTTACTCACTAATAAGCTCAAGCTTGCGTTTTTCCACTTTGGCTCTCAAAATGAATTCAAACATGTTTCCCGACAAATGCTAAACTCGAGCTTACACACTTACAAGCTCGAGCTTGAGGCTTCCGAGAGGCAAAACTCAAGTTTTAAATGAAGACCAAACTCGAGCTTGGTATAGTAAACTCGAGCTTGGAACTTCGCATTTAAGAACGCATCTCGAGTGTATTTTGTTCATTTTGATTTATGCTTTAGCTTGATTCTATGAATTGGTTGTATATGTTTTATATGATTCATATCAATATTTCCTAACCAAATTTAACCAGGTTTGCTTATGAGATTTCAAGAGATCTAGGTTTGTTTTAAAGAAGACTTTAAGACAACAACTTGTGCAACTTGCAATATAATATTGTATCTCTCATCCAAAGCAATGGTTTACAACCCGGAAAGTAGGACAACCATTCTCCAAGAAAGAAAGCTAGCCTCCAAACAACCGGACAACATTATGCAACTACCTCCACTAAACATAATAGCATGGGAACACATTCTTGAGGAGCCAAATTTCAAATATTCAAATCTGCAACAACCATATTCAAACAAATTTGTTCACAACAGCTAGATTCATGGAGACACACTCACAACAGCTATATTTTCGAATTAGATCAAGTCTCAACGGATCTACAACGTTCACAAGCTTCAATCCAAAGATAAATACATGAAGATTTGAAGTCCGAAAGCGAGACAAGACATACACGTAAAACGCATACAAAGATCTCGTCTTTTATCGCTTATATTTCTCATTTGTATCTTTGATACATTGTGCTTCAGTCTTATCTTTATTCACTCTTTGAGAGAGTTCATTTCGTAAATCATTCTTTGTAAGAATCTCAAAGTTGTGGGACTTTGAGGTTGGGTTATCAGATTACAACTTGTAAGGGGGAGTGTATCCTAGAGAGATAACTTTCGAGTACAGAGTGTGTATCTCGATTTGAGTGATAGTAGAAAACCCGTAGAGTCCGGGACTGGACGTAGGTCAAGAGTTAAGACCGAACCAAGATAAATATTCTCGTGTCAAGCTCTTCTTCTCTAACTCCATTTACCTTGGTTAAGCATCTCTTGTGTGAGTGATCTGAAAAGTATTTTAAAATCCCCAATTCACCCTCCCCTCTTGGTGATTTCCTTCACTTTCATTTGGTATCGAGCCTAGTTATCTACATTAAGGATTAACATCCTAGATCAAAGATCCAATGGAAGGAATTCTACCCGATGGAGCTTCAATCAACAGACCTCCGTGTTTCAATGGAGAACATTACTCCTTCCGGAAGGCCAAGTTCGAGTCTATGTAATGGCAACCGAGTATGGCCTATGGAGGGTGTTCGAGAGAGGAAATTATGAACCAAAGAACAACGAAGATGGTGTCGAACTCCTAAGCTAGAAGAAGAGTATGATGAGAATGACAGAAAGCAAGTCACTCTCAACATGAAAGCAATTCACATGCCGCAAAGTGCTCTAAGCCAAAAAGAGTATTTTCGAATTTGCACTTTGTCATCTCGCTAAAGCTATGTGGGATGCTCTTGAGATAGCTCATGAAGGGACAAAATGGAATCAAGGAAAATCGAGTAAACACTCTCATGACTGAATATGATTTATTTCGTATGAAGTCCGGAGAATCCATTAGTGAATTCCAACTCGATTCACTCATCTCGATCAATCAACTTGCCGCATTGGGAAAAGTCTATGACCAACTTTGTCCAAATGAGGAAAATACTAAATATCCTCGGCAAGGAATGGGAAGCTAAGGTCACCGCAATCGAAGAAGCTCGCGGTGAATCAATGGCTTCAAATAGCATCACTATTTGCGCTCTTCGAATATGAAGGAAAAATCAAATTCGAGAAAGGGCTTGATGAGATTGATGGCAAGAATAAAGGAATTGCTCTCAAGACTCATCAAAGAGGTAAAATCGAGATGATGAAGATGAAGATGAAGATGAAGATGAAGATCTTGAGCTAGGCATGATGGTCCGAAAGTTCAAGAAATTCTACAAAAAGGACCAAGCCTACGTAAAGTTTCACAAGAGTAGCTCTAGCACGAAACAAAGAAACCCATCATATACTATGAATGTGAGAAGCCTGGTCACATCAAGTCGAATGTCCACAACAAGAACAAAGATAAGAAATTCAATAAGTTCAAAAGAAGAGCTTATGTTTCAGCTATATGGGGCGATAGCTCATCCGATGAAGATGAAGTCGAAGAAGAAGACAGAGCCAATATCTGTCTTGTAGCTCAAGAAGAGGATTCAGATAGTGAAGAGGTAAACAATTCGACTCATCCTATGATGAACTTTCAAATGAATATAATTCTCTTTTCATTGAATTTCGAAAAATTGCAAAAGAGCTTTTGTCTTCAAAGAAGAAAATTAAATTGTTGGAAGAACAAACTGTTTCTTCTTCTCGTTTCTCCTTGTGAAAACATTTCGAAAAGAATTGCGAAAAGATTTCGAAAAAAGTTTGTGACAATTGCTGTATTTTAGAGAAAAGAAATTTGCATCTTACAAAAACTCTTGAGAAATTCACTAGAGGTAGTGAAATGCTCAATGTTATTTTAAAACAAAGAAAGGTCACAAATGATAAGTCGAATTGGTTATAGACCTGATTTTGATAAACGAAAAGGGAAGAAGAAGGTTGGACAAAGATCTTATTTGAACTATTTTCGAAAAACAGTCCACTCCTCTAATCCTTTTGCTCATTGCAACTATTGCAATCGTAAAGGTCATGCAAATTCTTCTTGTTTTCATAAAAAGGAAAGAAGAAACAAGCCTATAGGTAATTATCAATGGGTGCCTAAGGGATCTTATAAGATTCCTAAGACACAAACTAACCCAAAAGGACCCAAGAAAAAATGGGTACCTAAGACTTGATATTCTATATCATGCGGTTTGTCTTAGAGCATCAAAATCCAACAAATGGTTCATTGACAAAGGGATGCTCAAGACATATGACGGAGACGAATCTAAATTTGCCACAATTAAACCTAAGGATGGTGGCAAGGTAACATTTGGTGGAAATCAATCCGGAAGGATTGCTTTGGAATTGGAGAAGTTGGAAACAACGAAGGACCACAAATCAAGGATGTCTACCTTGTAGAAGGCTTATGTCACAACCTCCTTAGTGTGAGTCAAAGCACAGATAGAGGTAACTTAGTTATCTTTGATTCTGAAGAATGTTTAATTGTGAGCAAAGATGTTCTCTCTTTAGACAACATTAAAACTAAAGCTTTGTTTAGAGCTCCTAGAGAAGGTAATTGCTATACTCTCAATCTCTCTAGTAACTCTATTTCGAAAATTGTTTTATTGGTAACTTGGATGAAAGTTGGCTATGGCATAAACGTTTGGCTCATGTCAATATGTTTCAACTTGATAAGTTACGAGAAAAAGGATTTGGTCATTGGTTTACCAAAATTACAGTTTAAAAACGACATGATCTGTGATGCATGTCAAAAGGGTAAACAAACCAAGTCTTCCTTCAAATCTAAAAGTGAAATTTCAACTAATAGACCTCTTCAACTACTTCACATGGATTTAGTTGGACCAGCTAGAGTAAAGAGTCTTGGTGGCAATCTTTATACTTTGGTCATAGTTGATGATTTCTCTAGATTTGCATGGACCATATTTTTATCTTCAAAAGATGAAACATTTGATCAATTTGCTGTATTTGCCAAGAAGGTCCAAAACGAGAAAGGATTCACTATTGCGGAATTCGTATGCGGATCATGGTGGAGAATTTGAAAATCATGCTTTTGGAGAATTCTCACGTGATAATATGGGCATTGATCACAATTTCTCAAATTTCCAAGAACTCCTCAACAAAATGGAGTTGTTGAAAGAAAGAATAGAGTCCTCACCGAGATGGCAAGGGCCATGTTAAATGAAAATCAAACTTCTCAAGTGTTATGGGCGATGCTATGAGCACCGCATGCTATATTTCAAATCGAGCATATCTCCGGGAAGAAGCTGAACAAAACTCCCTATGAGCTGTACAAAGGAAGAAAACCCAATATAGCTCATTTGCACATCTTTGGATGCAAATGTTTCATCCACAACAATGGTAAGGACAACTTGGGTAAGTTCGATTCCAAGTCGGATGAAGGTATATTTTTGGGTTATTCAAATAGGAGTAAAGCTTATAGAGTCTTTAACACTAGAACACGTATTGTTGAAGAATCTATGCATGTTGTATTCGGTGAAACCAATCTAGACAAATCCTTGGATGATGATGATGATGTTTCTCCTATTTCAAATCAATCTGGGATTCTCGAAACATTTCCTACTTTAACAAATTCTGAAAAACCCTTGGAAAAGGAACCTAAATTTGAAAATCATTGTGAAAATGTTTGTGAAAACACTGATCAACACCAACCTAAATCATGGAGATACAGTAGGAGTCATCCTCTGGATCAAGTGATAGGTGATGTTAATCAAGGAGTTAGAACCGAAAAAGCACCTTGAATGAAGTCACATTTTCTCGCATTCATTTCAAAAATTGAACCCTCTAAGATTGATGAAGCCCTTTCGACAATGATTGGGTTATAGCAATGCAAGAGGAGTTACATCAATTTGAAAGAAATCAAGTTTGGGATTTGGTACCTAGGCCTAAAGACCATCCAGTCATTGGCACTAAATGGGTATTCAAAAACAAACGTGATGAATCTGCCATAATTGTTAGAAACAAGGCAAGGCTAGTTGCAAAAGGCTATAATCAAGAAGAAGGAATTGATTATGAAGAAACTTATGCTCCAAAGTAGCAAGATTGGAAGCTATAAGAGTTCTTCTAGCTTTTGCTTGTATTAAAGGATTCAAACGTTATCAAATGGATGTGAAATCTGCATTTTTAAATGGTTTTATTCAAGAGGAAGTTTATGTTGAACAACCTCCTGGTTTTCAAAATGATCATCATCCAGATCATGTTTATCGCCTCAAGAAAGCATTATATGGTCTTAAGCAAGCTCCTAGAGCTTGGTATGAGCGATTAAGCAAATTCCTTCTTGATCAAGGATTTGTCAGAGGAAAATTAGATACAACTCTCTTCATAAAGAACAATAAACTTAATGAAATTTTAATTGTTCAAATATATGTTGATGATATAATATTTGGTGCTTCTAACAATGCTTTGTGTGAAGATTTTGCTAAGAACATGCAGGGAGAATTTGAGATGTCCATGATGGGAGAACTCAACTATTTCCTTGGTCTGCAAATTAAACAAAGGAAAGATGGAATTTTCATTTCCCAGACCAAGTATCTCAATGATCTCTTAAAGAAGTTTGGGATGAATGAATGCAATGGAGCTGATACTCCAATGAGCCCAACCACTGCCTTGGATGCTGATGAAGAAGGGAAGGACTTCAACATTACAAAGTATAGAGGAACGATTGGATCATTACTCTATCTCACAGTAAGCCGTCCTGACATCCAATTCAATGTGGGGATGTGTGCAAGATTTCAATCTGCTCCCAAGGAGTCACATGCCGAGAATGTGAAAAGAATATTCGATATCTTTCGACACAAAGACTCTTGGTCTATGGTTTCCCAAAGGTCAACTCGAACATTTGGTGGCATATTCAGATTCAGATCATGCTGGATATAAGACGATAGAAAAAGCACAAGTGGCCAATGTGAATTTCTTGGTGGTTCACTTGTTTCATGGTTCAGCAAGAAGCAAACAAGTGTTCTTTGTATCCTCTATCAAGCTGAATATGTGGCTGCATCTAGTTGCCGTGCTCAAGTTCTTTGGCTCAAGCAACAAGTTTCGACTTGGGAATCAATTTAAAGGAGATCCCACTTACGTGTGACAACACAAGCACAATAAGCTTGGCTAAGAATCCAGTTCAACATACTCGAACCAAGCATATTGATGTGAGACATCATTTCATAAGGGATCATGTTCGGAAGAAAGATGTCAAGGTCATATTCATTCCAACACATCTCCAACTTGGCCGACATCTTCACAAAGCCATTAGCAAAGGAACAATTTGTGTTCATAAGAAGAGAATTGGGAATGGTAAATCCCAATGAGTTGTAAGTAGCTCCTACTTAAATGTTAGTTATATGTTTTATGATTATAATTTACTAACTTAAGCATCGGAGTATCTAGGTGTGTTTTATGCAGGGCATTTATAATGTTAAACAACTCTGACATGTTGCTGAAGTTTGCTGTCAAGAGAAGCAAACTCGAGCTTAGCAGTGTAAGCTCGAGCTCGAGGGAGTCAGAGAGAAAATAAAATTGTGGAGAAACCCAAACTCGAGCTTATAAGTGAGTGAACTCGAGCTTGCAGAGGAATTTCAAGAGTTTTCACATACACTCTTGAAGTCCAGGTTAGTACAAGTTTATGCAAACTCGAGCTTAGCTTCCTAAACTCGAGCTTGCCGCGCACTTTATATATGTAAAACCCGACTTTCCTCTTCACTTCACTCAACTCTCGAGCTTGCTCCTATTCCCTCTCAAAATTCTCTCATCTTCTTCGCCAAAGCCCAGCGAAAATGGCCCCAGAACACTCTGCTTCTGCAAATGTCTCAGATTCTCAATCCACTCAAAACCCTGAACGTCCTACACGAACGAAAATGCTCCCTAAACGATTCAATACTTTGGGATAGACACTCAAATCCCGGAGTTACAAAGAACCCATGCGACTCCTACCTCCCGAACAAAAGGAATCGAAATTAGAGACAAACCGAGGCTCCCAAGAAACGACCAAATCCGGAAGAAGCAACCAAAGAAAAGGGAAAGGCAAAATTCCGAGGGTGACGCAACCTACAAGTCCAAACGAAGCAAGAAGGCAACCTCTGGGACTGGTCAAGCAAGCACACAAGTTCCCTCAAAGTCTCGGAACAAGAGGATCCTACTCCTCGTGTATCCAAGGAAACTCCCGCCTATATGATATTTACAATCACTCTACTATACCCGAAGGATTCTCTAGTGCTCCTATTCGTTTGGAAGGAGACAATGCTTGCTAATTTTAAAGAAAAATTTGGTTCCAAAGTTTTCTCATGTCCCATCGTCTCTGTGGACCTTGCTCACTTAAGAGAGAATGCAATTTGGATCTCTTTCCATGGCCGAAACAATTTGAAAATCTGATTTCCATAAGTGTTTCTTACGGCCCCACTCTTGTCAAGGTATTCTACCATGGCATGTCTTACAATAACTTGCTAGACAAAATGATGGAAATTTAGTTGAGGAAAGGGTTATCACAACCATTAGAAACAAACAAATAACCATTACCCCTTCCTATCTAAATTCAATTCTGCAAATCTCCAATCCTCCTTCTGTAGCTTCATTGAACTATACTGATAGGCAAATCTATGAACTACTAAGGCTCAATGAGCCTATTCCAGAGGGGTTAAACATTCTCAATTTTGAACCTGGATCAATGAACCCTACATTCAGAGCCATCTGGTACATCTACACCAGAAATCTTGTGCAAAAAGGACGAAGTTTCACCCATTTTGCAAAGAAGGATTATCTTGTCTTTGCTTCTATCATTAACCAAGTACCTCACAATATTGGGTACTTGGATTTTTCAAGAAATGGTCGATTTCGTTTTGCTTCCGAAAAAACCTCCCGAATTCCTTTTGCAAGCCTTATCTCTCGTCATCCTTTTTCATGAGAAAATTTGGTATATCCCCGCCAAAGAAAAACTAGAAAAACCTCAAGTGTTTGGAAGGCACATTTTGAACCTCATGAGAATTAATATGGATGAAGGCTCGGCCAATCAAGGGCCCTCCTCGCCTAGACCAACCAGATCAAGAGCCACTCACTCCCGAGTGCAAGAAGCACAGAGTGCTCCTCCACCTCCTCCTCAGCCTACTATGCCTTCTGATTTGGATGCAAGGATCAAAGAGATAATTGACAAAGCTATTTCTGATTTATCAGAAGAAATCGAAGCAGAAATGGGAAAATTGGTTTCTGAAGTAAATCTGGGTCATAGTAATTTGGTGGATACTCAGGAAGGTTTTAATATAGGCCAAGAAGAGCTAAAAGAAGGACACGAAAAAGCCGAAACAACAAGTTAAGAACCTATGTGGTCACATTGAAGATCATTCAAACAAGATATCTACTTTGTTGGTGACTATGATGAGTCTCGGTGACAAAATGGACAAAATACGAAGAATCAGTCCATGTACGCATTGGTCTTGGTGCATCTTCCTCAGCAGGCCCAAGTTCTACTTTGCCCAAAACAGCCCTACGAACTCCGCCCCATCCACCGAACCACAACCTCCATTGAACCCGAGGCAAACACTCTCACCAATCGGCCCCGAACCTCCTCTCAACCCGGACCATCCTTCAACCCCATTTGCTCCACCCTTGTTTGCTTGATGACAAAGGGGAGAAGAAAAGAAGTGAAGAGAGGCAAGAAGTGAAGAGAGGCGTGAACGACTTTTATGTTTCTTTTTGTCTTTGATCATTTCAATTGTATTATCTACTACTATCTTTCATATTTGCTTTTGAAACTCTTTTATGTTATGCAATATGATTAAGATTAAGATCTCGCTTTTGAATTCAGGATTTGCTAAACTCGATTGCAATTCTCAAGCTTAAACTCGAATGTCCAAAGTGTTTATTAATTGTTTTAAGCCTCTGATATTTGATGAATCTGAATTTTTTCAAAAGCTGATTAATCTATGTTAGTTGATTAACATGAATGTTTCATGTTTGCTTTTCTGTTTCTATGCTAAAACTAAGTTAATCAAATCGTGCATCAAGTTTTCAAGTTTGTAAAATCGCTTTCTCTATGCTCAAATGATCAAATATGTTTTTGAAAAGAAAACAAATGTTTACAAGTGTTGTCATCATCAAAAAGGGGGAGAATGTTAGTTCTCAATGTATTTTGATGATTAATAACAATTGTAAACATGAGAGAATGTTTTTAAGATTGGCAAAGCATGTTGATTTTAACTCAAAAACATTCATCAGCTCCAAACTCGAGCTTGGGTCTCCAAACTCGAGCTTGCCCTCTAAATAAAGAAAACCAAGCTATTTTACATTTTCTAAACTTGAGCTTGGTCCATAAACTTGAGCTTGAAGGTTTTCAAAAGTTTACTCATATTCTGAGTAAGCTCGAGCTTGCACCTGTAAGCTTGAGCTTACGAAGGTTTGAGGATTTTATCAAGTTACTCAATTTGCAAACTCAAGCTTATTAGTTTTAAGCTCAAGCTTGCCTCTTCCCGAGAGACTTTTCTCAATGAGTTTACAAATATGTAAACTCGAGCTTGCGCTTACAAGCTCGAGCTTACCTCTGCGTAATTCTTTAAACTTGAGCTTATCATTTTACTTGTAGAGTTTGTGAGTTTACAAAAGTTGTAAACTCGAGCTTGGCATACCAAGCTCGAGCTTGCACCCGAAACGAGAAAGTTTTCAAGTTTTTCCTTCAAAGAGTAAACTCAAGTTTAAGGTTGTAAACTTAAGCTTGCGTCGACAAAAATCTTTCAAATTTTTTAAAACCATTGCCAAACTCGAGCTTGCCCTTGTAAGCTCAAGCTTGGGTCGACAGAGAGCAATGTCATATTTTGAGCTTAGCAAACTCAAGTTTACACCTCTAAGCTCAAGCTTGCATTTTGTGAACTAAAATTATTTTTGACATGAATAGTGTCAAACTCGAGCTTACTCACTAATAAGCTCAAGCTTGCGTTTTTCCACTTTGGCTCTCAAAATGAATTCAAACATGTTTCCCCGACAAATGCTAAACTCGAGCTTACACACTTACAAGCTCGAGCTTGAGGCTTCCAGAGGCAAAACTCAAGTTTTAAATGAAGACCAAACTCGAGCTTGGTATAGTAAACTCGAGCTTGGAACTTCGATCTGTAAGAACGCATCGAGTGTATTTTGTTCAGTTTGATTTATGCTTTAGCTTGATTCTATGAATTGGTTGTATATGTTTTATATGATTCATATCAATATTTCCTAACCAAATTTAACCGGTTTGCTTATGAGATTTCAAGAGATCTAGGTTTGTTTTAAAGAAGACTTTAAGACAACAACTTGTGCAACTTGCAATATAATATTGTATCTCTCATCCAAAGCAATGGTTTACAACCTGGAAAGTAGGACAACCATTCTCCAAGAAAGAAAGCTAGCCTCCAAACAACTGACAACATTATGCAACTACCTCCACTAAACATAACAATGGGAACACATTCTTGAGGAGCCAAATTTCAAATATTCAAATCTGCAACAACCATATTCAAACAATTTGTTCACAACAAATAGATTCATGGAGACACACTCACAACAGCTATATTTTCGAATTAGATCAAGTCTCAACGGATCTACAACGTTCACAAGCTTCAATCCATAAATACATGAAGATTTGAAGTCCGAAAAGACAAGACATACACAAAAAACGCATACAAAGATCTCGGTCTTTTCTTGCTTTATATTTCTCATTTGTATCTTTGATACATTGTGCTTGATGCTTATCTTTATTCACTCTTTGAGAGAGTTCATTTCGTAAATCATTCTTTGTAAGAATCTCAAAGTTGTGGGACTTTGAGGTTGGGTTATCGATTACAACTTGTAAGGGGGAGTGTATCCTAGAGAGGATAACTTTCGAGTACAAAGTGTGTATCGATTTGAGTGATAGTAGAAAAACCCGTAGAGTCCGGGGACCGGACGTAGGTCAAGAGTTAAGACCGAACCAAGTATAAATATTCTGTGTCAAGCTCTTCTTCTCTAACTCCATTTACCTTGGTTAAGCATCTATTGTGTGGGTGATCTGAAAAGTATTTTAAAATCCCCAATTCAACCTCCCCTCTTGGTGATTTCCTTCACTTTCAATACTCGAGTATGTAAGTTCAATACTCGAGTTTCCATCAGACAGAGAGCAACTTGAAGGTTGGTGAGAAGCAATACTTGAGTGAATACTCAAGTATCCAAGTAAAGTATTGAATACTCGAGTTTCCATCTCAATACTCGAGTATTGATCGACGACAGAGAAGAACTTGGAGTTAGCCAACAACCTCAATACTCGAGTGAGCAAATGAATACTCGAGTATTCAACTCCGTTCGAAAACGAGGTTCCAACGGCTAGTTTCTATCTGAGTCTAACGGCTATATTTCTTCATGCAACGGTCATATAATGATCTCTACCTATAAAAGAAGTCGATTCAAGACGAAACGCGAGAGATACAAGATTACATCTTCAACATGCTAATACTCGATTTTTCATCATTTACTCTCTTGTTTTCAATGTCTACATAGCTTATCATAGAGAGTGAAGTGATTTGTAATTATGCTTCGGTGTTTATTCATCTACTTCGAGAGAGAAGAGTCATTGTAAACATCCTATCATTCTATCGTGAGATACTCAAGATTGGGTGATCTTGAGTGGAAAACCCATTGTATTGATTACAACTTGTAAGGGGAGTGAATCCTAGTTAGAGGGTTACTTCGAGTGCAGAGTGTGTAATCAAGTGGGTGTATTGATTACGGTTTGTAAGGGGAGTGAATCCTAGTGAGAGGATTACTTCAAGTACGAACTTGTAATCAAGTTGAAAGAAGATAGTGGATTGAAAATCTCAAGTGAAGCTTGGAACGGACGTAGGTCAAGGATTGGGCCGAACCCGGTATAAATCGGTTGCATATTCTCTTCCTTTACCTCTTATATTTCCAAAGATATATATTTGAATGTGCATACATATTTGAATGACGATTATCACTTTATAAATTATTTATGTCATTCAAACTTGCTTTTAGTAAGTTTCGAAAAGATTTTCAAAGTAACTAAAGTTTTATTAAACACCCAATTCACCCCCTCTTGGGTGATAGCCGTGTCTTTCAAGACGAAGCTCGTTTATAAACTCGAGGTGCCAAGTGAACACGATGATGTTTAGCAAACTGACATGACTCACATTCTAAAGATGACAAATGATGGAATTGAGGATACATCCTCTTCAAAGAAGACAAGGACACATGACCTAAACGACAATGAACGTCAAAAGGGGATGAACCACCAGAGCAAGCAACTGAACACGATACCTGATTCTCAAGGAAGTAATGGCCACCAGATTCATAGCCCCAACCAAGAACTTGCTTCGTTGTGAGATCCTGAATCAAACAATGGTCAGGAAAGAGAGTAATGAAACAGTTTGATTGTCGAGTGAGCTTACTAGCAGACAAAAGATTAAATGCAAGGTCAGGGACATTAAGGACATGAGATAAGGAAACAGACAGGGTAGGTTCAACAGTGCCAGTACCAATAACACGAGAATAAGAACCATTGGCAATTGTTATACTCGAGGGATTGGCATAAGGCACATGCGAGGAAAACAAATGGTGGTTACCTGTCATATGATCAGTAGCATCAGAATCGATGATCCACTTCAAGGAGGAAGTAGCAAGACTAGTAGATATATTACCTGTAGTAGGAGCAACAGAAGAATGAGACTTAGATTTAGCCATCGATCCTCACCAAAGATAAGTTGAGTTCCACAACAAACCTTCCGAGCACGATCACCAGCCACTAAGAATATCCAAGAATCCTCCAATTGATGGCAGAGAACGCAATTTCCAACAGCACCAAAGATTACAACGCCTAAAGAGCACCTTGAAACCCAAGAGAGTAGCAACCAAGCAATACGCCAAACGTCTCACCAGAGAAAAATACCAAACAAAACACCTCACCGGAGGTACAGAATGAATAGGTCACAAAAGGAACACCAAACCACAAAGAAGTGCCAAACACCTCACTGGAGGCAAACGACAACCAAAGGTAAGGACAACAATGCAGGCCAACTACCAAACATCAATGAAACTCCAAATCGGAACTAATTCAGAGTTCAAGGTTTACACGCCTTTGGCAAAGAAGAGCAGAAGTTAAAAGTGACACAAGATAACTAACCCAACAAAGAACACAAGATCACTGGAAAACTCAACCACGATCAATGGAAAGAAACTTTCAGGCTGAGGGACTTGTTAAACTAATTCTTCCAGCCACCACCACCATTACTACTCCTCTTGCGAACAAAGGATGCAGCCACACCACGGCATGGCAGAAAAAAACCAAGGCAACTGAAAAAAACGCACAAAGCAACACACCAAAAAGCCTCTGACAGTGCCAACCAGAGAGACCCACACCACGAGATAGCAAGGAGAGGGCGAGAGAAGCAAGTCGACGCCGGGAGAAAACGGCGAGATCTCGCCAGAAAATGACTCCACGCGCCGGCGCGTGGAATGACAGCGGAACTGGCGACAACACGTGAGGGCCACGCGCCGGTCAAAAGGGGACCAGACCACCAGGGAAACGCCGATCGGTGGCAGGGGAAGCCAGTGGTGGGAATCGTGTTGCTATAGGCCACCACGAACAGAACCAAGCTTAACGCACAGAACCCTCTCTCTCACTGCGACGTTGCCAGCGGGAAAAAAATTAAGAAATTGCAACCTAAGCTCTGATACCATGTTAAGTCATAGAAAGAGATAGAATAAGAAATCTATATATTCACGTATAAGAGGGGTATTTATACATAAGAGAGGAGCCTCAGACTTAATGACTCATTATGATGATTGATTCCCTAATCAATTGTAATCCCTAATTATATGCCTAATTATAATATTAATATATTTCCTAACAGAAGGTATCAAAAAGACCAATGAAGAAATAAATTCTGATGAAAGTAGCACAATCCCCGTTTTGGTCTATTCACTGAAGTTTTAAATTGTTCATTGGTATTTTTGCTCCCTTTCAATTGTTCATTAAGATTTTTGATACCTTCAAAACATTTTTGTGTCTAGTGCTCCTAGCGTAACACTTGGTTAGCCAATCTGCACCTTAACCCTTTAATTAATAACTTCATAGAGTGAACTCTCAAGGTTACAATAGTCACTGCAAGGTGTTAGGTTTAGTTATAACTCTTTTCCTTCAAGCATTGCGATCGATAAACACTTTATCAGTAATTTAGAATATATTCTTTGAATAATTCCATAGCCTATAAATCATTTCCCAAACAACATCCATGCATACATTCAAATTTTACCAATCACTTAGAGTAGCAATGCCAAAAAATCTACATGAAAATGTGAAATCCCTAATTTTCCAATCTATCAAAACATAAGAGAAATATAAAGCATTAACATTGATGAACCATGGAGATATGAAGCAAAGAAAAGATGGTGAAAATATGACAGAGATTTGCCGTGTCTCACAAAATAACCAGATTAGAAAAGGATTTGCAGTATAATGTAACCTGGGTCATTTCTCAGAGGAATCCACTGTCGGGTTTAATTTAACAGTAACATCAAAACCAAACAGTAATGGGGGGAGTTTTTCAATGCAATGGAGATTAAAACAGAAATAAACAGAAATAAATAAAACGAGATTAAATCAGATAAACAGAAGATTAACCCAGGATTTTGAATTCCACCACTTTCCTTCCTCGGACGAAAACAGATTTTGAAACGAACTCGTGATTGATTCGGACTAACAGAAATCTCTGCGTTCGTCCAGAAAATCCCTCAACTAGACGATCGCCTAGGGTTTATCCTAACAGTGGCGCGTCACTGTGCGATCGTACAGCAAGCACTTAAACCTAATTCGAACTTGATCCTTGGGATATCTCAATCTAGGCATTAAATCTAACATCCAATCAGAAAGTAAATCGAATCCAAAATTACAAAACAGAGACGAATTTGTTACCGTTAAGAACGAGTCCTCTAGATAGTGGAATCCTCAATCTGTGGGCTAATCACAGCAGCTTAGCCCATCATGGCTATGCGGAACAAAAATCGAACGAAATGAAGAAGTTCATCATGAACACGAAGAACACGATGAATAGATGAAGAATAGTTGAGAGAATTTCAAAACTTCTATTTCAATCCAAAAATGTGTAAAAACGTAATGACATCGTGTTTGTGGCTGCTGCCTCACTTAAAGATAACCTAGAATGGAAATGGGCTCTTCTGCCCAAAACGAAAATAAAATAAAAGTGGGCTTTAATTACAAAATTCGAGCCCAAATAAAATCTAGAAATATACATCTAACTTTGGCTCCAAAATCGACCGCCCTCTTGTCCGAATTTTCCCTTCATGTCTTCATAACAATTGTAGGTCTTTAAATCATCTAAAATATGAAACAAAAATGAGGCAAATCCGATGTCTGGTTCAAGAGTTATGGTAAAAATAGTGAAGCAATGTAAAACTGGAATTTTATTATTAAAAATGGTTAAAATATAATCAAAGGCCCAAAGCCCAAATAAGTATAAAAGTCATTATTTATTAACTAAAGAGTCCTAAATTATTAATCAAGAGATAAAAAGAAGTGTATAAAATATTCAATTATCAAAATACCATTAAGAAGGAGTCCAATTCTCTCCATTTTTTTCTGTCAGAACCATGGAACTATTCCCCTGTTCACAAGTTTAGAAGGGTGAAGGAAGACAGTGAAATATCAAGACTTATAGGCATGAACTTGTTATTTATAAGAGAAATTTGTTGCTACAAAATGCATACTCTATGTCTTGGTTTATGTTGACGACAATCTAATTATGGTTCCTCTACCTCTGCTGTTTCTGAATTAGTTTATGCTTTAAGTTTAACTTTTCCTGTCAAGGATTTGGGATTCCTACATTATTTTTTACGTGTTGAAGTTCATTCTGTTAATTTGGGATTAATTCTTTCTCAACGTAAATACTTTTGGACGTGTCTTTGTGACTTGTATCTTTTTACTATATAAATATATTTCTTACAGTGGATGACATCTACAATGTTGTCTAGTTTTGCTGGCTATTTCACCTTATTCTGTTTTACAGTTTTCTTTGTTTTTTCCTCCAATAGGCTGGTCAGGGTGCTCTCCTTCTAAATTACAGGTACAGGCTATGTTGCTATTGTTGGGAGGGTGTGAGATGCCCAGTCCCTGTAGTGCCCCCAGCACTGAGCTCTTGCTGCAACAGAACTATCAGAACATGAGGGTATTTCCAGTCAAAGCAACTCTTTTTATTTTTAAAAAAGTTTGTCACTATTTTTTTAACCTATCATTGTATGTTCTGCTATTAAGATGCCAGGGAATTAATGATACTTCCCGGGGTTCAAAGCTTTCACGGAGATTTGCATCCCTTGTTAGGTTTCGTGAAAAGCCAAAAGAGAGATGTTTTGAGGAAAAAAATTCGGTACAGCTGCCGTAAAGAAGTTGCACGGAGGTAGGGTGCAGGTAGCTGTAAATTGTGATGTTGCGTGATATTTGGATTGTATTAACCTTTTAACAATGATGATTGTTCAATCTGCTTGATAGTTGTTGGATGGAGGAAAATAAGTGCTTTTGAGTCAAGTATTTGTTAGCTTAATGAACACATGGGTAGCTTGATTATGTACACCTTTTAATATATCTAACAACTACCATTTACGATTTTCTACTTCTTTTCATGGATTGCAAACAAGTCTTGTACAAAATTTGACTTATATTACATATGAAATACGTGTATGTTTCACTAGCTTATGCATTGAAATTGTCAAAACTTGGTGCAGTTGAAGTCTTAAGAGGTAAAATGAGTTTGAATAGGCATGGACACTACATGGACATGAACACTGTGAACAGATCCTTTTTTATGTGTCCATGCTTTGTGTGAACCACAGTCAGGCCTAGAAAGAGGAGTCTATGGGCAGTTTGGCTGATTCCAATATTGAATAACTCTCTCCCAGTCTTACGTAATCTCTCACACACATGTAAGCCAGTGTTTCATGTGGTCCAAGTTGATGTGTTATGTTAATGATTAGTGTTGTGTGTCTGAGTATTTTGGCTGTACAGCATTTGACTGTCCTTGCGTTAAGAATAAGTTTGTGAAATTATTCATTATTGACATTAACATTCATAGTCCTCTGCTCATAGAGGCTACTGATCGGTAACTTATAGCATTTGATTATCTGATAGGATGCATCGAAAGAATGAACAGTTTGCATCATCAAAGGAATGCGACAGTTCTGTTGCTGAAAACTGGGACTCTAGCAATGGTGCTGCTTGTTCAGAATCTTAGTGAGTTTTAAGCTATGATTTTCTATTAGACTTAATGATGAACCAGTTATTTTTCTTAAAGTGGTACATGTTTGTGTTAATGGTTTTTATTCTGTTGGACCTATGTCATCAAGTGAACGTAAATGTCAACATTGTGGAATTACTTAATATAACTTTCTTAGCTCAATGTTGAATTTTGTTTCATATAATTGTTTGCTGCTTGCACTGCTCTCCAGAATAGATGGAGTAAAATCATGTCTCAACCTTTGGTTATTTTTTTGGGGATAAAGTACTGTTTGGTTCTCTAGAATTTGACCCAATGATGGAGCCAGGAATTTCCATGGTCATGTTAACCACAAGAATAGTATGTTGTGCTATGGTTGAAGTGTGTAGTGATTTTCTGAAGTGCTTTTTAATGGATCCACTATATTGGGCAAGTAATGCATTTTTTCCTCTTTTATGCTTTGAATGGGACTCTCAGAGATCTCAGCAAAACAGGAAAGGTCACTTCTTTGGAACAAAATGAACTGGTCACATTCTTGATATTTGTTTTTCTTTTCTATTTATTCTCATTATTGGTAATAAATCACAGCTACGCACAAATTGTGTTACT
This sequence comes from Acacia melanoxylon, assembly GCA_019022615.1. NCBI lineage: Eukaryota > Viridiplantae > Streptophyta > Magnoliopsida > Fabales > Fabaceae > Acacia > Acacia melanoxylon. The sequence continues at coordinate 9,565,043 of JAFJYJ010000003.1, read as the reverse complement.
GAATCATCTCCCCGGTCCCCTTTTTGTAGGGTTTTTTTTTTTTTTTTTTTTCTTTGGTTACACACTTTTTGTAGCATATTAATTTAGAACAATGTGCTCTGGATGTTGGACAAGAGTTACCAGAGTTCAATCTCTAATTTTGTACTCCCTCCATTCCTTTTTATAAGATACAATTGTTTGAATGAGTATGTTCCTTTTTATAGGATACACTTTGAAGATGTTTAAACATTTAATGTATTTTTTTTTTTTCATTTTTACCTTCAATTAATTATATATCTCTATCACTTTTTCTGACTCATTCTCTCTCATCACTTTTTCCATTCATTCTCTCCCCACCCACCTCCCTTATAAATAAGAGTGTTGTTGGAAGATGAATTATATTTTTTACATATTTATTATCTTTAACCAATTTTAAATAAATCTACGTAATTCGGTTATTTGTAACTTATAAAAAGAAACGGATAGAGTACTTTGTAGGCACCAGCTTTATTTTGTATAATCTATTCTCAAGAGGAGACAGCTTCGGCTACCCATTTGCATTGTATATTTATACTCTTAATGTGAAGCAGTACGTGCGTATGAGAATTCCTAGTCTGATAATGTTTTCTTTATTTTTAGGATACTTCAGCTGAGAGGAAGCCTTCCACGACTAAACCAGAAAATTCATGTCCTGGGCAGAATGAAGGAGTATGGTTTATAGGGGCTTTTTTGCAGTGAATCCATTAAGTTGTTGATATTATACAATTCAATATGATGATTACTCAATTTTTCTTGTAGTTTTTATTTCCTTAGGACATGTATGGTCCCCAATAAAATCACATGAACATGTTGATGTAGGACAAGAAGACTAAAGGGGAAGGGGTAGGAAGAAAGAGGGTCAAATAGAGAGATGAAGGGAGATAGGGAAGAGGAATGACAAAGCATTATAAAGGAACCGACTTATGATAGCAGAAAGCCTAATAAATGAAACAAAATAAAGTGACAAAATAAATTGCTAAAATGTATTCTCTTCAGTCCTAAATATAAGACATAATTAACTTTTTTTTCGAGAGATTAAGGAAGCTAAATAGGTTGCTTACAGATCATATGTTATGTATCATTAAATTATATATCAAGTTATAAGTTACACAACACAGTTTGGAGAAAAACAATAATTATAAATATTTTAAAGTAATTTAATTAGCTTCGCTTAATTTCCCTAAAAAAGAATTATGCTTATATTTAGGGCGGAAGGAAGGAGTATATATTTCAAAATTTTACATCAATTTGATAGGGGCATTTGCACAAAGAACTGTGACGATATGGATATAGTTGTCATAACATGGATTTCCATTCTAGATGGTGCTGATTCTTTTTTTATGTTTTAATTATTTCTAATTGCATAACAGATCTCTTAATCAGGGTCTGAATATCTTTCCGCTGTGTCATGAGTTTCTTAACTTTTGTTTCCGGGTAACTGGGAAGCCCCAAGGAAACAAAGCCCGAGCTGTTGGAATCTGGACAATCACCCAAGAGGGTTAATGAGCAGGTTATCTTGATTCTGAATTATCATTTACAATTGGTTATTGATTTTACCATTTATAGTGACTGGTTGATAAAGATTGACGATTGGTTAACGAAATTGATAAGGTTATGGTTTGACTTTGTAGTTTGTACGGTTTTAAATATGCTAGTAACATGCTAAAAAAAATGCCAGTTAAATTTTCCCTATTAACTGATTCTTCTCAGTCGAAAAGATTGAGTTGCCATGTGATCATGATTTTTAATCTACCATTCGTGTTAAAATGTTCTATTTGTTATTTTGTTTTTGATGAAAATATTCTTGTCATAGAAAAAGATCAATTTTTTTTTTTAAAAAAAAAAATTTACGAGTATGAATTCATGTAAAAAAGGAGAAAACTGGTGAAAAATCTTCAATGACAAAATTTATTATGGAAAGCTACTAGTAATACGTACGCTTAAGCACTTGGATGCAACATATCCTCTGTGGATATAACTCTTCTTCAATTATGTGTACGTAGATACAAAAGATTGCACACCGCTAAAGAATTGTATCTAGATATATTGCACACCGCTAAAGAGTTGCATCTACGGAAGATAGATTGCACCCACTCAACATATTATAAGAAAATGTTCTATTTGTTATTACACAGGTACCTTTGGGTAATGACTTTTGTAAGGAGGGATTTTCTGCAATGTTTTCATTAAAAAGAGTGTAAATATTAATTTTTTAAGAATATGAATAATGAATTGCTCGCATGATTTTTAATTTTTAATTTTTTTAAAAAAATCTTTTGGCATCAATTTAAACAAGTTTTAAACAGAGTTTATTCCCATTTTACACTATTACTATATTCTTAATTCACATAGTTCTTAATCTAAAACCCTCAACAAGGATAAGATTGATTTCACACCTGGTTACATCTTCTTTTCTTTTCTTTTTTTTTCAAAAAAAAAAAAGACAATTCATAAAAGACAAAATATGCAAAACGATATACATATTATTGGGCCAATTGCATAATAAATTCCGATAAGGGGTTGAGTTTAGCGAAAGAAGCTAGTCCCTCACAATTTGTCAAACAAAAGTTTAAATCTCTACTGAAGTTGTGCCTACATTTAGCACTCAACAGTCTAATAATGCCTCAAATTAGATTGCCTTTAATAGGAAAATACTTGTGTCTTAGGAAAAACACTAGCACTATAAAGAAAAGAGCTTAGAATGACACATCAATAACAAATGGCTACATGTTCGACAGCCTCCGTTACTGGGAAGGTTGCAAAATGTTGTATGTTGGTTGTGAGTCTCATATCCGTCACCGACCAATGCAGGACACGGACACTGTTGGGTAAAATGGCCTTTATTGCCATTTTATGACAAAATTCTCTGAATGAATGCCTTCCAAGACCATTCCAATGTCACTGGCACTCAGGGTCTGTTTGTTATGACGGAAATAGAATATAGGAGGGAGAGGAGAGGGGGAAAAAAAGTCAATTGGGTCTTATATTAATGATCGAAAGGAGTATAAGATACTAATGACTTTTTTAGAGAGATTAATTAGGCTACATAAATTACTTTAAAATATTTATATATATTTTTTCAAACTAATTTGCTTGATTTTTAAAATTATATATAATCCAATTAATACACAACATACACTATGATTAAGTAATTTATTTTACTTATTTAATCTCTCCAAAAAAAGTCAACTAATTATTATATTAAGGCTTGAGGAAATAATTAGTTATTGGAAAAAATGTAGGCCAAATTGCTTGTGTTTATATGATTTTCCTTTGTTCTTTTCAAATCTTCCCTTAGTTAAATAGGGTATTTTTGAAAGAGATATTTATTAAGGGATGTGTAAAAACTCATTAAATGGGGGTATTTTAGAAAGTATGCTTTAAAATATCATGACATTTTTTCGTCTGGTCAAAGGTATAATACTTTTCAAGATTTAGACTACAAAAGTTTTTCGTCTTTTCCAACAATTGTATTTCCTGAAACTCAAACTTGTATTCTTTTTCTTATAGAGATGATGCCGTTTATCAAATCAACCAACAAGTTATTGATAAATATCTTGACATTTTAGACTATGTATTATAAAAAGGGACCATGACTGAAAAATGTAATGTATTATATCTAAGGATGATAATAATTAACATATGCTAAAATTAAAGCTACCTAAGGCCCTGTTTGGTATGAGGAAGATTTAAAGGAAGGAAATAAACTTAGAGGAGACAAAGGTAGGGAAGGGAGGATTTTGAAGGATTAGGGAAGATGAATTGTTTTGGTATGAAGAAAATGAAGGGATGACAGTTGGTAAAGAATAAGGAAATACATATCTTACCCTCAAAAGTAATTAATTTAAAATGAAAAGGAAAAATATTTTATTTTTACTAAAATATATTTTTAAAAAATTATCTTCTTATCAAGTTTGAATTTGTCTAAAATATTCTCCCACCAAGTTTGAATTTGTCTAAATTTTTTTCCCACTAAGTTCTAACTTGTCTAAAATATTTTCCCTCCAAATTCTAACTTATCTAAAATATTTTCCTTCCAAGTTCGAACTTGTCTAAATGAATCTCCCGCAAGTTTGAACTTATCATATAAGTTCGAATTTATCACATAAGTTCGAATTTATCGCATAAATTTGAATGTAATCATATTTTCTTGAATTATAGAAAAAAAATTATGAGAGGTAAATATGTTTGAAAGCGTCACATTCACGTGAGAATTTGAGTTCTCGGAAAGATTATATACAAAAAGTGTACCAAACAAAGGAACTTGTTCATCTTCTCTTCCCTTTCCACCTATTTGGTGTACCAAGCAAACCCTAAGAGTTGATATATGTTGGCTCAAATGGTGAGGATGGAGTGTAGTGTCTGTATGGACCTAAGAGTTTAAGTGTGTAACTATTTAGTAGAATGTTTAAAAAGTAGTTATTATGATTATTTGTAATTAACATATGTGTAAGGAATTTGATTAACTAGAGTTGGGTTTAATGGAAGGACCAATCCTTCATACGTGACAAACTAATATTTGAATCATAGTTAGAAGAGATACTTATATTTAGTGTTTGATAGTGTCTTAAATAGAATTGTTTTTAATAGAAGGATATTTATAAAAAAAATATTCAAGCATGGATGTATGGTCTTGAACAATTGGGCTTTTGTTAAATAACATTATTCCTCCAGTGATTTCCTTTTTTGCCTTAATTCTTCTGGTGATTATAAAGTATGAAACCCATGTACTTCAAAGGTTATTACTTTACTAATCCTTAAATATAAGATATATTTATTTAATTTTGGTAAATTAAGGAAGTTCAATAAATTATATAACTAACATATGAGACATGATTTCACACACAAAAAAGGTTATACATTAGTTTATAAATTAAACAAATTGATTATCGCGTCTTCTTGCACTAGCTAAACCTCCTATGCGAGAATAGCAATAGGCATTGCTCTTGTTGCGTTGCCATGGATTTTTTTTTTTTTGCCATGGATATCACCTCTGGAGAAAATTCGGTCCCCATATGACATGTTTCATGTTTGGTTCCGGACAAACAATGAGCATAACAATTGAAATTATTCAAATGTAATTTGAATAGTCTAAATTAAATAAAAAAGGAGTATAGTAAAAAACAATCGAGATTATTGGCAGTTTGTTACTCCTTCTCCACTCGTTGTAATGCCCAAAAGTTATATTTTTGCCTTAAATTTTAATAACATTAACATTAAAATAAATTTGTACAATGAAAATAATATGATGATTTTCAATAGAAAGATAATTAATAATTGATGTTGTAGTAAAAAATAAAGTGTTATGGTAAATACTAAATAGTTGTTTATTTCACTTTATTGATAACATTAAAAAATGAATTTCATGTTTTGCACAATTTGTAGATACTTTTATTTTAGGCTAAAATATACTTTTAGTCCTTCAAGTTTTATATAAGGTATATTTTTAGTCATTTAACTTCATAAATTATATTTTTTATCCTAAAATTCTAATACCGTTAATGTTGTTAACCGAAAATACTGACACAACGAACTTAAGTGATGACTAATAAAGATTTAATTACACAAATTTTATATATTTTTCAATTTACCTATATTTTACATTTAAGCCTAAATAACATTTAATTATATAGTATCACTTAATTTTACATCGTTATTACCGAGTTTACATTTTCTCGTTAGCAAGATTGACAAAGTTAGAATTATATGACAAAAAGATACTTTATAAAGTTAATGGACCAAAAAATATACTTTATAAAAGTTAATGGACCAAAAAATGTACTTTATGTAAATTTAAAGGATTAAAAGATACTTTAACCTTTATTTTATTATGTATGTATAAAAATTGATTGAGTTGAATCAACAATTTGGTTGGGGTTTCTTTTAGTACTCACCCCTTCCACACGCATTCACATAACTCAAGCTTGGAGAAACGCGAGCAAAAAGGGGAAAAAAAAAAGGCGAGCCAAAAAAAAAAGCTTGGAGAATACGAACGTATATATACTCAAGCTTCTCTCATTTCTCATTCTCTCGCACAGAGTGAGTTCCCCTCCTTCCACCTCCAATCACGCATCTTCATTCTCTTCTTCTTCCTCTTCCCAAAACTCTAGGGCTCCTCTGTTCCAGCCATGGCGGACGACCCCGTTGTTGTGGCTCCGCCTCCATCGTTATCTGGGGCGGCTCCTCTTGGCTCCTCCGTCATCTCGTTGGTCAACCGGCTTCAGGATATCTTCGCTAGGGTCGGAAAACAGTCCTCCATTAATCTCCCTCAGGTGGCCGCCGTTGGCAGTCAGAGTAGTGGCAAGTCAAGCGTCCTTGAGGCTCTTGTCGGTCGGGACTTCTTGCCTAGTGGAAGTGATATTTGCACCAGGATGCCTCTCTTGCTGCAGCTCGTGCAGACTGAGAGGAAGCCTGATGGCACAGAAGAGGAATATGGCGAGTTTCTGCATTTGAACGGGAAGACTTTCTACGATTTCTCAGAGATTCGCAGGGAAATTCAGGTGCTTTGATGCTTTTGTCATTATATGTGATTTGTCTCCTTTTTTGAGTGGAATTTGTCTCCTTTTTTGAGTGGAAATTGGTTCTGTTTAGTGAGGATAAATAAGTGTGAAATATTAAGCGCTAGTAAAGGTGGCGGCGGCTATTGCCTTGAGAGTGCCTTCCCCCTTTGGTTATCTCAAGGTAATTCGTATATCCTTATTGTTGATATTATGATCTTACAACTTCCAAAGTTTCAACTTGCAACTGTAGTGAAGCAAACTAATTTAAGGATATGATGATATGATACTGTTGACATATTAAACTTTATTCATGCTTCGAGAAATGGAATGAAAATAAAGAAAAGTAATCTGATGAACTGAAAGGGGTATTTTCCTTATTGGTTTCCATTTGCATCATTCATATTATTGAAGTCTTGTCAATCAATCACCATTTTGGATGATGTTTCAAAATTGAATTGGTTTTCCTGCAAGGTATACAGTACATGGGTTTAATTATTTTTCCTTGATAATATTCTGCTGAGCTGCAGAAGTTCTTAATATTTTCTGTTTTTAAATTGTATATTTGGGATTTGACTATAGGCTGAAACTGAGAGGCATGCAAGAGGGAACAAAGGTGTTTCAGACAAGAAGATTTGTCTAAAGATCTTTTCACCTAATGTTCTCCTGTTGGTGACCAGCCTTCTGCTATCGAAGCTCGAATTAGAACAATGATCATGTCGTGTATCAAAGCTCCTACCTGTGTCATTCTGGCTGTCACGCCAGCAAATTCAGATTTGGCTAATTCAGATGCTCTTCAGATGGCTAGAGTTGCTTATCCTGGTGGTGGGATTTAGCTTCCATATGGTTAAAACTAAACTAATTTAATTTCACAACCCCATGATATACCCTTACTGATTATTTTTTCTGTTGCAGGTAGTAGAACAATAGGTATAATCACAAAGGTGCAGCATACTATTCCAACATTCTTTGTCGCAAATGTTTTTTCAAATTTTGTTATACTCTTGTCGTGTTTTGACAAAGTTTGGAACATATTTTGTGGAATGTAGTTGGATATCATGGACAGAGGTACGGATGCCCCGAATTTGCCGCTTGGAAAAGTTATTCCTTTCCAACTGGGTTATGTGTGTGTTGTTAGCCGTAGTCAGGAGGTAATAATGTTATCCTACTATAACAAAGACGCCGTTTGAGTAAATTTTATATTTCAGATGTTTGAGTACACACAAGAAAGGACATATAACATGGAAACATATATACCTGTGATTATTTGATTATCATGCAGGTCAACTATCTGGTCAAAACAGTTCTTGTCAACTTGAAATGCTGAAATATGATTTATGTTATTTCATTGCTTAGTTGTTTTCAAGTGAAGCCAATTCATATGCTTAAATTTTTTAACATGTATGTTATTTATAGGTGTACAATAGCATAGCAGATCGTTTTGTGGTATTCCTCAGCTCGCAAAGAAGTTAAACAAGGTAGAGTCTATGACATCAAAAGCTCAAATTATAATGTAGTAAGCACATGTTGTGACCAATCATAGCATGTGCTTATTCATTCAGAAGAAACAGTTCTCTTACTTCCTTTCTTTCTTGCTCTGTTAGGATCTTCAACTTTTCATATGGATGAAATGGTTTTTTTTTTCCCTTGGTATTGTTTAGTAGTTTCCTTTCACCACAAAAAAGTGGAAAAAATTACAAAGAGTTTCCTTGATCTCGAAATCTTACTTTAACAAGTCTTCTTTAGTGGCTAGGCTTTGGAACTTAGTTTCTGTGATTTCTATCATTCTTGGAAAGAAGGGGAAATGCAAATACATATTAGGGTGCACATGAATACCTCTGTATCTGGTTTGACTATTTGATGACACGATACTTTGGGTCATTGGGATTGGGTTCAGAAAGTTTGGAGAGATTATGGCCAATTTCTGAAATCTAGAGTTGCTTGCACTTTCTAGTTCCAGCTTTGTCACCTGCTCATTTATTTGCAGATTCTTGCACAACATATCAAGGCAGTTCTTCCATGGTTGAGAGCACATACAAGAATGCGTTGGTTGCTTTTGCAAAGGAACTTGTGAACTATGGAGAGATCACTGAGTCCAAGGCATGTATTAGTATTTGGATGTGTCTTTCTGACCTGTATTTTTTTATTATATAAATATATTTCGTACAGTGAATGACATCTATAGTGTTGTCTACTTTTGCTGGCTATTTCTCCTTATTTTGTTTTAGTTTTCTTTGTTTTTTCCTCCAATAGGCTGGTCAGGGTGCTCTCCTTCTGACTATTCTTTCAAAATACTGTGAAGGTACCTAACTATTCCTACCTTCTGGATTCTTAGCTCCTTAACAATCTTTATGTCTCTGACATCCTATATTCCCACTAATACTCCCCTTCCTTTATAGTTTTTAACTGATATTCCACATATAATTGAATTTACAAATTTGGTAAAAGTATTTCAAACTTTTTGCTTGTGAAACAGCATTCTCCTCCGTGGTAGAGGGAAAAAGCGAGGACATGCCTACAACTGAGCTTTCAGGAGGAGCACGAATTCACTATATTTTTCATTCAATATTCGTGAAGTGCCTAGAGGTATATGCATTTGTATTTACATGAGAAGTTATCATATTTATATTGATGCTATGCCATAATCTGTGTATATATAACTGAATTAATCCTTTCTTGATCATGGTTTACTTTGTATGTGTTGACAATATGATAGTAAAGAAAATCTTCTGCTTTAAGTCTATAGATGGTCACCAAATTTGAAAGCTGGGTACAGGGTATTGGAACTTATAGTTCTTTTTGCTGTGTTTCACATAGACACAGAATTTAGAGATCTAATCTTGCATTAAAACGTTTCTGAAATAATTGAATCTCTAGTTTGTGGCTTCCCTGCTATGGAATTTTACATATCAAAACCAGCATCAACTCCCCTCTCCCAGCCAAGTAGCTAATGTCTGAATCTGTGTTCACGTGTTTTTTAAATTTGCAGATTGGAAAATAGACACAAAGGAGTAATTATTTTTTTGTTTGTTTAAAGAATGTTTTGAAACTCATCCTGAATTCTTTAGCCATTTTATCAACAAATAAACTCATGAGGTGGATAGGAAAAGAAGGTACTGTCGAGAAATGCTCCAAATTTATCAACAGGCTTTTAATATGGGTAATCAATAGTCTTATTTTTTTTTAACCAAAAACAGAATCTAATTGTATTTCCATGCTGTTATATGCCAAGCTAGGTTCTCCTCTAATTGAGATCGTTTCTTTGATGTTCTTTTGATAATCTTGACACATGGTGCCTCTTGTTTGCTTGACTGAGTAATCTTAATCGTATTTCCATTCTGTCTTTGTTATTTGCATATTTTTTAAGTCCACTAGCTTTCAACACAAGAAAATTTGGAGTAATGAAATGTCTGTGTTTCCTCTTGGTAGGAGTTGAACGAACTATCTCTGGAAGTTAAAACAGTTGAAAGGGGTTACAGTCTCAGTGAACCAAATGGTCGGCCTAATACTTGTCGAATGCCAACTTCGTCAGCGGATTCTGCGAGCAGTCCTAGAAAGTCTTCTCACTCTGGGAAGCTTCAACCGCCACTCCATGTTACTGTTTTTTCTTCCTCAATTTTTTCACAGTTTTTTACTTAATGCTTTTATCATATATGTTGTATAACCCAGTAAAAGGGAAAAGACCAGCTTTATAAAAAGGGTTAAGGAGAAATTTGACTAACGAACTTTTACCTCATGAGCGCTCAGCACAAATAATTTTTTAGGGTACCAAAAATACCAACAAACTTTTAAAAATGTGCAGTCAGCACAACGACGTTAGAAACAGATAATGTATGTTATCTAAGGTGCAGATTGGACGATGATAACTTTTACTCCGTAAGTCCCGTCAAAGACAAAAAGTTTAACTTCAAGAGCACCCAAAGACAAAAAATCCATATGCAATACACCCAAAATCCGATTTTGTAAATCCTTACCGGACCCCCAACCATGGGCATTGGGGTTAAAAAGAGTGAATACAACAAAAAAATCATAAATTATATTAATTATTATTATCGTTATCTTATGCAATTATTGACTATAATATTGTATTATTTACTCTTTAAATTCAATTTTTGTTGTTGTAATTCTATTCAATCTTTTAAAAATATCACATAATTACGTGTATATAATATGCATAAAAATTGATATATGGTTAATGAGATTTTTTATTTATTGATATAAGTGCATATAATATGAGTAATTGTTTAGTTTTATTTCTCATCAATTTAGTTTAGTTAATGTGATGAGATCTTTCAGTTGCTCAAAAAAATTCAAAAGCTTTCGTCCCATTTTTAAAAGTAGTACTCCTAGAATACCTACTTAACCGACAATAAGATTTGAATTCGATCCCTTTATCAGCAAAGAAAAGAAAGAAAGACATACCCAAATAAACAAATGTGGCCTATAATTTATGTTATATTTTTAAAAGATTGAAAAGAATTACAACAAAAATTTAATTTAAAGAGTATATAATACAATATTATAGTCAATAATTGCATAAGATAACTGATAATAATAATTAATATAATTTTTGATTTTTGTTGTTGTTATATTCACTCTTTCTAACCCCAATGCACATGGTTGGGGGTCCGGGCAAGGATTTACAACAGTCAGATTTTGGGTGGATTTAACTTGATTTTTTTGTGCTGAGCGCTCCTGAAGTAAAAGTTCGTTGGCCAATCTATACCTTAGATAACATATATTATCTTTTTTAACGTCGTTGTGCTTAACCGCATATTTTTAAAAGTTTTTTGTCTTTTCCGCATTTTTAAAATGTTGTTGGTATTTTTGGCACCCTTAAAAATTATTTATACTAGACGCTCCTGAGGTAAAAGTTTGTTGGCCAAATTGCTTCTTCACCCTTATAAAAAGCTGGTAGAGTTTTTAGGGAATGTACATAGAAATCAATATTTATTAGCTTAAATATACAAAAAAAAAAACATTTAACTTTAGGTCTTTTATATAACCTTTGACGTTTTTTCTTCTGGATAATACAACAGGGGCAATGCCCCAACCTTTGACGTTCTAATTTTAACCTTGTTAATGTTTTAATCTTTAACATTAAACACCCAAAGTTAATTTTAGAATTAAAACGTTAAAAACGTTAGGTTTAAACTTTAAAACACTAGGTCAGGCAAATAAAACTTAAAAATTAAATACCATGGAGTTATATACATATGATCCAAAATTCTGGGATTTCTCAGCATTTTAGCATTTTTTTTTAAATATTATTTCATATCTATTTTATAATAATGTTTTAAAAGCCAAACGGGAGCCATGATTCAAATAGTTGGAATGATTCAAAAAATAATTAAATAAAAATAATATTATATACATGTAATCATAATATAGATATAAAAAAAAATAACTGAATATAATACATATAGATATGCTAGGTATAAAATATTAATTAAAATAATATTATATACATGTAATCATTCCATCTCTTTTGCATGTAGATATCTCTGATTTTTTTCCTCCAACTTTAGTGCCGGCCGGTTTTCTTATACTTGTCCCAACGGCTTCCGGCTTTCAAACGATTTCCGGCTTAAAAGCCGCCTCATCGTGGTGGAACCCAGCTCAACTACTAAGACGGTGCAAAGTAAAAAAACAAGCTGCTCTACCTTCGGTCGACGGTTGGGCCAACTCAATCGTTCAGTCCAAATCAAAAAACATGGTTATACTTACCTACTTGAGACCTTTACTGAAGCACTTTATAAGGGCTATTAGGGCTTTAAAAAACAAGCATATAGGCCTATTCTATATACACCAGTAACATCTATACAACTTGAAATTCCCTATTTTCCTGCCCAAATATCTTTATTTATCTGTCATGTAAATGCCCATATTTGTCTTGTGAATTTTCATATTTATCTTGTAAATGACCAAAATATTTTTGATTTGTTAAGTTCTTTTAAATCCCTTTATTTATCTTGTAATTCTCTTTATTTTCCTTGTAAATGCTCTTCTAAACATAAAATAAAAGAAGGGCATTATTGTCTTTTCACCTATAAAAATTAATTTCATTTTAATCATTGGGGTGTAGTGAAGTTTCAGAAAGTTTTGAAGTTTTTTGCCTCGAGCCACGAAGTGTTGACTCTAGCCAAAATCTTGATTGTTATGTTTAATAGTCAAGATTGACTCGAACCTCCACTTAATGCCTCGAGCTAGAGACTTGTTTATCAAGCTTCAAATGCTTTTTCTTCATGATGACTCGAGCCTATTTTCCTACTTCGAGTTTAGAGGTTGACTCGAACCTCATATTTCGCCTCGAGTTAAAACTCTTCATTATCTTTGAATGATCTTCTGAGCTTGACTCAAGCCTTGTTTATTGTTGACTCGAGCCTAAGCCTAGACTCGAGTCATGGTTTCAGTTGCCTCGAGTCGATAGCTTTTTCAAATCTTCTCTTTACATTTAACGATGGATAGACTCGAGCCTATGATAATTTTGACTTGAGCCAAGTATGTCTCTATTTTAGAAAATGGTTTTCTACAATCTGAAAATCTCTAAGTATGTTTTTGGATTTTTCATATCATCTATCATTAATGTTCTTAACTGCATTTAATCAATTTGTTAATGAGTTCCAGATGATTAGAATGCGGATTAACTCGGGTTTTGAATAAAGCAATCCGACGTGTCAGAGCATTTATTACGCTTACCTATTTGAGACACTCAACCAATAGATATACTTATGTGCATCCGAAAGACGTTTTGAGCAAGATAATTTCATTCTCTTTGCTGGGCTCACAACTGTCATAATCGCAGGAACAAAAGAATTAAAGAATATTGTGACGCAATTATACGGACTCTTGCGCTTCATCTCTAATGGACATTTTAAAAAGTCTTGACAGATATTTCATCAAGCTTCTCAACGGTCATAAATGCCATCATCTATAAATACCTGAAGCTTTGAATTGCCTACCTACTGAAACGTTGTGCAATCAATTTGACTCAACTACTTCTTACTATTTCATTAACTGAGCTAATATCTTCGGATATTCTCTTTGTACTTCAGTGTTTATTATTTATCTACTCAGTGAGGAGTTAAACACTATTTGATTACCTTTGTTGTTTAAATCTTAAGGTTGTGGAACCTTAAGTGTGGGTGTACAATTACAGTTTGTAATGGGGAGTGAGTCCTAGTGAGAAGATCATCCGAGTACAGTGTGTAATTGTATTTGTGTTTGAAAAATAGTGGAAATTTCAGAGTGTTTCTGAGGACTGGACGTAGGTCAAGAGTTGGACCGAACCAGTATAATCTTTCGTGTCCATTATTATTCTTTCTGTCTCTGTTACCTATTCTTGAGCTTTAGTGAAAGATTTTTTAAATAATCTATTCACCCCCCTCTAGGTGATATTCCACTTTCAATATTATTACAAAATGTTACACACAATCATATAACATTTCATTATATATATTTTTATGTGTGTGTAATATTATTTTATAAAAATAATGATAAATTAAATAAGAACTTGAAAAAAATTTATATATTTATGAATAATTAATTTCAAATTCAAAAATTTTAAATCTATAATAAATCTTCTTATAAGTATATTTTTAGCCAATTTTTTTAGACTGAATTATACTTTTAATTAAAATTACTTAGTAACTAATAATTTAATCCTATAAATATTATTTTTATTAAAAATTATAATATAATATTAATAAAGAATAATTATTGTTAATTATAATTAAATATTAACTAATATAATAATATTATAAATATTATTTTAATAGAAAATTTTAAATATAGTATTAATAACTAATAATAGAATTGTAGTACTTAAGATCAAATATAATTAATGAGTAACCAATATTTCAATGTTATAAATACTTTTTTTAAAATTTATGAGTATAATATTAATAAGTAATAATATTTTTATTTTTAGTTAAAATTAATTAATAACTAATATTATAAATATTATTTTTAATATAAAAGATATATATTTTTTATTTTTTCCATGGAATTTGCCACGGAATATGCAATGGAATTCAGTGGGTAATTTGGCTACAGAAAAATTCCGCCGGAAATTTAATATTTTTTTGTAATGTTAAAAATATTTGTTAAAGATATAACCAATATATGATAATAATTTTTATATGAGTAAAATTTGTCTAAAAATATTATATGATAATATTTTTATATAACTAAAATTTATCCAAAAAATATATTAGTTATATATTTAATAAAAATATTAGATATTCTGGTAAAAAATTAAAAAATAATAGATATATTATATATTAAGCTAATAACAACATGATTTTGAGACGGGATGTAATATCTCAAATGTTTGATTCTAAAATATCATAACTTGTTAAGGATTGAAGAAATTTTATTCGTGCTTAATGTATACACTTGGCCCAATCGTTAAATTGTAGGAAGGAAAAAAAAAGTAAATATTTAATTTAAAAGTGGACATCTTGTGGGTGTGCTGCCCACCATTATTTAGGATGGGTATTATTAATATACCCAACCACTTCCCTTTCCCCCAAACGCACCAGAGGTGTGGTTTGTGAAGAGCGATCGAGAGTGAGAAAAGAGAGAGAGAGGGAAGGTCAAAGTAAGAATAAGTAGTGGAGATCATTTGAGTGTACTATGGTAGGTGATTTAAATCGCTTTTCTTATCTTTCCTCTTGGTTTCAAAGATAATTGATGGTAAAAGATTTTAGGGTTAATAGGATTTCAAATATTTAGGTGTTTCAATGCATTATTTAGCTTATAATGGCCATAGTAGTGTTAGAAAAATAATGGGTATAGTTTATTTTGAGCTAGATAGTTGATTTTAGGAACTTAAAATTAGTATTTGATTGGAAAATTGAGATTTTGTGACAATAGGTCTCCTATATATGAAGTTATATAATTCATTTTAGCTTCTTCAAGATTATATTGAGGATTAAATATATTGGATTTAAGTTTTAGGGATAAGGGTCTTATTTGTCCCGAAAGTTTTCGCTCGTAAGACTTTCAAAGACACGTAAAGATTTTTTTGAGCAAAATTGCTTTGGAAATTAACAAAATGGAGCAATTTTACCCCGACAGCTTTTTTTAGGAGCAATTTTACCTTTGAAGTTTTTTTATGAGCAATTTTGCCCTAGAAGTTTACAAATTGGAGCAACAAATTAACGGTCAAGATTAACGGAATGACAAGATTGCTACGTTTTTAAACTTTCGGGGCAATTTTGCTTCAAAAAAAAATTTGCGAATGCGAGTGCTCCCGAGCAAAACTTCCGGGCAAATAAGACCATTATCCCTAAGTTTTGTAAGAGAATGTGAGTATTTGGAATTTTTGGGTGAAACTTTGATTGTAGGGAATTTGGTGTTTTGGATAAATTGAAAATATGGTTGTATTTTGATGGTTCTAATAAGTGAGAAAAATAATTTATAAAAGAAGGAAATATGATTGTAATGATGATTTGAGAAAGAGTTGATTTATGGGATTTGCACTAAGAATTAAAGTGAACAATTTTGGAGATTTTAAGGTGATTGGAGGGAAGTATTATTGTTAAAATATTTAAGTGAGTGAAATAGAGTCGGGAAAAGTTAGGATTTGTGATTTGAAAAAATGATTTGAAGAATAGATAAATTGTTGTCATTTTTTTTTCTAAAAGCTAAAGTGAGCCAATCGTTGAAGTTTAATTACTTATTATTTGTTATTGTAATAGTTAGTATTCTTGTTAATTTTATTAACCTATAATTATATATTGTAGAGTGAACTTGAATTTGGCTTTCTGGACTTGAATTCTCTCGAATTTAATTCTTGTGTCAAGAACTTGAGGTAACCATTTTCCAATTTATCTTGTATGCTTGTTGAGGTGATTATAAGTGTATGTTGGTATTTTCAATTGCTATAAGTATGCATACATATAAAATTTATGTTTGAGTAAACTTTTTAGTTAAGTGGGCTTAAATAGTTTATCTTAAGATTCTAATGTTGACGATGAATAGCATTGAATGTTGAATATATGAGAATAAATTATTGATGTTGAGATGTTGAATTACGTATCAAAGTGTACGGGATTGTGGGAGGTTTAGTTCTTTAATACCACGTGGTATAGCCGTCACTATGCGCACAATGGATGACTTTAATATTTTCAGGTCTCTTGGTATTACTCTCCTTTTGGCCAGGTTAAGGGTCAGCTCAAGGGATGTGACACCTTTCCATATTCAAAAGAAAGGGAACCCATAGTCTAATATGAGTTATGTAGCCTTTAACTGGGCTATACCTCATCATTGGAGAGCTTGGTGCAGTCTTGTTAAAGCGACTAATCCTATTATGTGTAACCCATTTTATAAGGAGGTTATCAGGATGGTTGAGGGAGTTCTATGCATATTGAATGGTTCTTTTGAACTATCAACGTTTTTGGAAAACTATTTAGACTTTATGTCATACGAACATATATTTTGCCTACTTAACTATCTTGTAATCTTTCCCTGCATACTTGTTACATTGGAATTTGTGGTTATAAGGTTCGTGTGACTCACCACGTTGTTATTTATTATTTTTTAGGAGAGAGTTCATGTGGTGCTATGAAGGGGAAGGTATCTAAGACTTGATTTGATTGATCAATCTGGTATGCCTCGTTTAGTTAGATGAGCATAGCCTAATGTATATTACCGAACTTTAGGGCCTTTTTGGTATACGTTGCATATTATGAATATTCCGTTGTATACTAGAGTTTGTACTGTGGGCGGAGCCCTTTGATATTTGTTTATTGTGTGGGCTACTTTATTAGAGGCCGAGCCAAAATTTTCGTGTGTATGAAATTATTCTAACTATGGTAGCCTTTTGTATTGGTTTCTTTGTTATCTACCATAGTACTACTTAATGCTTTACTAAGTTGTTTGAAATGATTAATTATTTTCATTATTGCATATAGTTGTATTTTTAATATACAATGGTTACTCATGTACTTCCCCTTTTCTTCTGACCTATTAGTTTTCCCTTTTCAGCTGGCTTTTTATTTTTGGTTGCATCCTTTAGGAGAGGAAAGATGATAGATACACGTAAGACGCACCCAACTGAAGACTCAGGTAATCATGATCAATCTTCAGAACCGCAAGACACTAATGTAATCTTAAGGGAGCTATTGACCACAACATGTGGTCTTGGTCAAATGGCGCAACGGCATGAGGAGGAATTAAACAAAGGAAAAACTCTTCAGGAAGAGCACTTTATTCATGAGAATAGGTTTGAGGATACTGGAACTCACAAAGGTCATCATTCTGGTGGTGACCATAGTACCACAGTAGAGACGAGGGGTAACAACTCTCAGGATGAGTATGAAAAGTATGATAGAGATTCCATTACTAAGGTATAGAAAGAGGTGCACAAATTCATTCCACAGACCTTTGATAACAAGTTCAACCGGGAGTTAGTGAAGGCTGGATCGATCGATTGGAGACTATATTCTCCATAGTAAAATCCAACGAACAACAAAAAGTGATAATAGTGGTAAGTGTTATTGGTAGATGATGACAAAATGTGGTGGAAAAGTATCAAGCCTGTAGATGGAACGATTCCAAATTGGCAAGAGTTCAAGGTGATGTTCCATCAACATTATTTTCCATTAGCCTTACAATCACTTAAGGAGACTAAGCTCTATGCTTTTCAACAAGGTGACTTGGATGTTGATTCATTTATTATACATTGAGCTAGTCAAGTATATTGCTTATGGTCAGTCGCAACAGAATGAAAAGTGGATGGTAGATAGATTGCTACAGAAGGCTAGACTAGAGTTTAGGAGATAGTTGACACCTCTTAGGATTGCTTCTTTTAAGGATAAGTGTACACGAATCCATCTTTTGGATGCAGAGATACATGTTTATAGTTATGAGCTCGAGCCTAAGAGGGATCCACAGGGCCGATTCTCGTCTTATATCAGTCTTACATTCTCATATTATATTGGTACTACTGGGTTTTAACAAGAGGAGTGGTTATAGTTTTAGAGGCTCTGGGTACTCAAAACAGAAGAATAACAAGCGCTCAAAGGGATCATTCCAGAGTATGTCAAGTTTGATAACTCAAGCTCAGAGGAGTCAGGGCAGGGGAATCCAGTCATCCTATAGAGGCTCTACCATCCCTATGCCTAGTACTGCTAGGACCCCGGCTTGCTCGAAATGTGGAAGGTATCATCGAGGATATTGTTTGACTTACTTAAGGTAGGGCACATCTCTCTCTTTTGTCAAGAAGGCAAGAAGAATTCTTTTGCCTGCACATCTACTATGCCAAGAAGAGTCTTTCCTTTGACTTAAGAGGAGGCAAGTGCTTCACCTAATCTCATTAGAGGTAAAATTAAATTGCAAAGTTATGATATTCTTGCTTTATTTTACTCTGGTGCCACACACTCCTTTATAGCTTTTGACTGTGCCAAGAGGCTAAACTTACATGTTTGTAAGTTACCTTTT
The DNA here is from genome assembly GCA_019022615.1 of Acacia melanoxylon. Classification (NCBI taxonomy): domain Eukaryota; kingdom Viridiplantae; phylum Streptophyta; class Magnoliopsida; order Fabales; family Fabaceae; genus Acacia; species Acacia melanoxylon. The sequence continues at coordinate 9,546,081 of JAFJYJ010000003.1, read as the reverse complement.
GATATAAATGTATGAGCACTTGCTAGATGTTCTGTGAAAACTTCTAATACATGTTTGAATCTTGTGTTGGAGTTTGAGAGTCTTAAGACAAAGATTGATCTTATTTGTTTGCCCCTTAAGAGTCTTGATGTGATTTTGGGTATGGATTGGCTTACAGTTAATAGTGCCATACTTGAGTGTGAAGCAAAAACTGCTTCTTTTCTTGTGTATTCTATACATGTAGAGGTGCCTAGTGGCCCTCCATTGTTACCAGCTATTCAAGTTAAAATTTGTATCAGATAATGATGTCAAGCCTATATGATTTTCTTTTATATTCAAGTTAAGATAGAATAAGGGATCGATAGAATTGAAATTGTCAATGAGTTCCCTAATGTATTCCCAAAGGAAGTGTCTAGATTACCCCTTGAGTGAAAAGTAGAATTTTCGATTGACCTGGTACCTGGGACAGAGCCTATCTCTAAGGCTCCTTATCGGATGGCTCCAATAAAATTAACAGAATTGAAGAAGCAACTAGAATAACTACTTGAGAAGGGATTTATTAGGCCGAGTGTATCACTGTGGTGATCACCTGTTGTATTTGTGAAAAAGAAGCATGGGGCCTTGTGATTGTGCATTGATTATCGCCAACTAAACAAAGTCACCATCAAGAATAAATACCCTCTACCAAGGATTGCTGACTTGCTAGATCAGCTTGTGGTGTCAACAATATTTTCCAAAATTGACTTAAGATTAGGATATCATCAATTGAGAGTTAAGGCAGGGGATGTCTCTAAGACAACCTTTCGTACACGATGCAACCACTATGAGTTTTTAGTAATGCCAATTGATTTGACTAATGCTCCAGCGATTCACAGACTACATGACTTGGATCTTCATACCATATTTAGATAAGTGTGTGGTGGTTTTCATATATGATATTCTCATATACTCTTGAAATGAAGAGGAACACCGAGAACACCTTAGAAAAATATTGCAAGTGTTGAGAAAGCATAAGCTTTATGCAAAACTAAGCTAGTGGGAGTTTTGGCATAGAAAGGTGAAGTTCCCTAGCCATGTAGTTTTAGCTGAAGGGGTTGCAATGGACCCTACCAAACTTGATGCAGTTCTTCATTAGAAACAACCAAAGTCGTGATCGAGATTAAAAGTTTCTTGGGATTAACTGGATACTACAAAAGGTTTATACAAGGATTTTCCCAGTTAGCAATGCTGCTTACTAAGTTGACCAAGAAGGATCAACCTTTCATTTGGATAGACAAGTGTGAAGCTGCTTTTTAAGAGGAAGTTGACCTCTGCGCCAGTGTTGGTTATTCTTAATCTTGATATCGTGCACCTTGACACTTATTATAAAACTCAGTATCATAAAAGTACTACTTAAACACTACTTTGACGTTATCATATCCCGGATTCTAGAGCTCTTGGTCAATTCGGCTTGGTAGCCAATTTAATTCAACTTTATTTTTCAATGCTTCCAAACTTACTTTCTCACTTGTACCTTAAAAAATTTTCAGTTTGGATACATTGTAAATATCAAAATACACAAAAACTCAACTTAATAACAACTGACCCAAAAACCTCTCTTTTTTGTATATTGAAGTAATGAGTAGAATCTTTTTTTTTTTTTTTATATATATACAAAAAAGTTTTGGAGGGGTTCGGCATCAGTCCCCCACCAAGGCCAGGGCACGGCCCCGGGCTCTTTGAGTACTTAATGGGGACTTACGAGATCGCCTACCAAAGGAGTCCCAGCGACGGCAGCGGAGATCGAACACACATCCCTTTGGGACTTGAACAAATCTCTTACCATCTAATACAATGTAATATGTTTCCTGGGCAATACTGTATGGGCTTAATAGCTTTAAGGCCCAATGGTATTGTCCTAAATCAATAACCTAATCTATTAGGTAACTACACCTATATACATAACTAATCCACTACTAAAATACAACAACAAAAGTACAACAATTGATAATCTCAAAACAACTCCTTCTAATTGTCATATTGTGGCTGTGGATTTTAATCCAAGTTAAGCAAAGTGATTTTGTAATTCTCATTCCATCAACTACTTAATTCCTATCCCTTATTACTTTCTCAACATTAAATTACACTTAAATCATCCTTTCCAAATTTTCTAAAAGATTGGACAACATTTCCCCTTGATTTTCTTGCTTCCTAAGATTACAAAAATCCAAGAAAAGTGCAATCCATCATCAACAACAATATCCATAGTCTCATTACAACAATATCCATTGTCTCATTACAACAACCAAAATCATCATTTACCTAAGCCTTAACTTGATTGCCTTGAAATTTCTCTCTTGAACCCTAGGCTTCAACTTCTCCTTGCTAAAAACCACACCATAAAGAAAAGTTTTAGAGACCATATATAGATGATCTTGGATGGAAAAACTAGAAGAGATGATGAATTTGGAACAAGTTCTTACCTATTATCACTTGCCCTTCCTCCTTCCCCTCTTTTCTCTCTCTTTCCCTCACTTTCGTTTTTCTCTTTTTTTCCTTGTGGCTCCAGAGTTTCGAAGGTGAATGGTAGAAAAGAAAGCTCATGTGGTCTCAAACTGATCTTTTAAACTAATAAAATTTTATGTCCACCTCCATCAAAATAATTATTTTATTGCACCATTTTGATCTAATGATAAACATTTCATCCAGCTTTCTTGGGACGCGGATATCCAATATTACTTTACCCATAATGTATAAATTACACTTTCGAAAATTACCATTATGTACCCATAACTTTCATAAATTACACTTTACCCCAAACTTGGGACGCGGATATTCAATATTATATTACCTTCGCGAGTCTTCTATTTTAATTGGCCCTTGGATAAATTTTAATGACATGTTTACTCTTTATTTGTGAAAGCCGAATGTTACATTGTCAAATTAAAGGACAATTACTCAAATTTAAAAGAATTTAATATGTTCTAGAAATATGAGAATGACACTTATTATGAAACATTCCTGTAAAATAATTTTTTGTAAGATTTATTATGAAACAGAGGGAATAATTCAGTAGCATGAAAGTGCTACTTAAAACGCTATTTTGACGTTGGAGGCACGTCGATAGTTATTATGAATCAAATTGCATTGAGTTATTTGAAGGTCTACAGTCAAGTTGCATTGAGGTCCTGATGGTGATATTAATATATGAATTATTTATAGTATGACTGTAAAGGGCAGTAATTAAGGTTCTCCCACCAATTATTTAAGATGAGTGCATTTTTAGGACTCAAACTTGAGACCTACAAATTGAAGTTAATACAACTTTGTCAGTTGAGCCAAGCTACTCTCCACATGTATTAAATTATTTAAAACGTAATCCTGATTTGACTTTATTTTGTACAACTATCAATGATACAATAGAATGTAAAAATGTTGAAGATATACCATTTTTATTTAGTGTTTATATTGTTTAATTTAATTTGTTTTTTTCTCACAAATAATAGATATTAATATATGGTTTAACTTTGCATAAATATTTTTTATTTTTAGTCATTATAAAAGTTATGATAAACACTAAAAATTTAATTCAAGGGAAATTTTTTTTTTAAGTCCTTCAACTTTTGACTTAGTTATAACTCACCCTTCAACTATGACTTGGGGCAACTCGGTCCTTTAACTTTTGACTTGCTTATGACCCTATCCCTTATCTTTTCATTTTTTATATTATTACCATTTTCTTCTACAACTCAGTTTTAAGTTATCCCACGTGGCAAATATTAATTCCACCTTAGCTCCACATTTTCCTTTAAAAAAAAATTAAATTAAAAAAAGAAGGACTGGATGACTAAGAATTTGGAATGGGGCGTTGAGCAGACTATTGAATGCCTCCATATGTACTCAGCCCCTTCTCCGACTAGCGCCTCCTTTTCGAATTCTTAGTCATCCAGTCCTTCTATTTTTTTTTTTTTTTAAAAAAGAAAATAAATAAATTTGATATAAAAATAAGGACCATATGTAGTTGTGATGGAATTAATTTCTGCCACATGGGATAACTTAAAAACTAAGTTATAGACAAGGTTATTAAACCCAAACCGGCCACTAAATTAAACTGGCTGGGTAGTGGGTCAAGATCGATGAGTCGAGATAGAAATCAAACAGAAGGTAACTCGGTAGAGCTGGGAATCAGGGCCGGCCCGGCCCGATAGGGCCTGGGGTAAGGAAAACATCTGTTTTTCAAAGCCCGGCCCGATAGTACCAGGGCCGGCCCTACAGGGCCTGAAAATTACTATTCCAAATTTTAACTATTTTTCCTTCGATTTTTTTAAAGAAATATAATTAGTAAATTGCAATCATTAAAGTTCTAATCTATCAAATAAATGTTATAAAATTTAATATTTAAACAATATAAATTATTTAACAAATAAACACATTCATTAATTCGTAATAAAAAACAAATAAATACAAAGAATATGTTTTTTCCTATTTTTTCAAAAAATATTAAACAAAGGAATTGCTTTATGTATGCCCACGACAAAATGTCTTTCCCTCTCGTAATTTTGTATGTGTCTGCAGATTCTTTCGGTTCATGTATGATTTTACTGACAGGTAAAAATAATTATACTTATTTTACACCAAATATATTTATAATTTATTACTTATATAATATTGTAATTCCAAAGTATGTGTTTATTTAATATGAAAACATCTCTTCTTTAAAATTTATAATAACTAATTATGTGTTTTAATATAGAATAATAATAAACATAAAAAAGGGTTATAGTTTAAATTAAAAAATCTAAGTAATTACAAATAAACACATTCATTAAGTGGAAGTCTAAGTAATTATTATTATTTTTTTAAAAAAGCTACTGTTAAATGGGCACAGGCGGAGGCGCCCGCAGGCCGGGCCCGATGGCGATTAAACCCAGGCCCCTACGTAATTTTCTGGCCCGACGCCCAAGGCCCTACGGGGCCGGCCCGCTATGCCAATTTCAAGCCCGAGCCTGCAGGCTGGGGCTTAAACGGGCGGCCGATGGGCTTGGCCCGATTTCCCGGCTCTATAACTCGGGGACAGACTAGTCGGGAAGTGAACTTGAGTGAATATATTTTGAAATAGTTTTGAAATTTGATAATTTTCAAAGATCAAATGATAATATTGTTGAATTAGAAAGTAGACATTTCAAACTTTCCATAGAGCCTTAATTCGTAATTTGTTAAAATATGTAAAATTAGATGTGAATTTTTAAAATTAGAAAATTATGAATAAACATTGAACTAGCTAAATTGCCCAGACCATGACATTGACATTTCAAACTTTCCATAGAGCCTTAATTCGTAATTTGTTAAAATATGTAAAATTAGATGTGAGTTTTTGAAATTAGAAAATTATGAATAAACATTGAACTAGCTAAACTGCCCAGACCATATCAGTTAGGTGACCAGTTTGCTAGTTTCATGGTCAAGCCGGCCGGTCTTGTTTGGTTTTAATAACCATGGTTGTAGAAGAAAAGGGTAATAATATATATATATATATCAAAAAAAGAGAAGATAAGGGATTAAGAGCCCGTTTGGATGGTTTTTTTTTTTTTAAAAAATATTTTATAAAAAAGTTCTTTTTTCAAAAATAAAGTGCTTTTTTTATTTTATTAATAGACGAGAGCTTTAAAAAAAGGTAAAAGTAAGAAGAAAAAAAAAAAGCCGAATTTTTTCTTTTTTTTAAAGCTTCAATTTAAAGCTTCAGAAAAAAACATGAGCAAAATAAGAGAGAGAATAAAAAAAACAAATGACTGGCTCTTCTTTAGTGATTTTTTTGACACCAACTACCAATGATTTTCAATAAAATGACAACCCTTACCCTTGACCTTTTTGTTCCGGTGTCTCCTTCCTTTCCCTCCGTCTTTACTACGTCTGTCCCTCTCCTTCTTGCCATCTTGATCTTTAACAATTTTGAAAATACTTCCTTCTCCTTCTTCTCTCTTACTGGTAAATGATCTCTTCTATCTCTACCCATTGTTTTGTATATTTTATAATGCCATTTTTAAAACCCGAATGGTTCTGCTGCTCCTTTATCACCTATCAGTAGCCACTGAAGTTGGGTCTTCAATGGTTTGGGTTCAAGTTCTTAAAGCTGGATTATCTTTCAAAAGCATGGAAGGCTATAAGCAATCCAAACTGGTTTTTCTTTGTAAAGTCATCAAGGCTGAGTATTCAATTTCCTGAGTTTATCTCGAGTCTTAATAATAGATTTGTGATTAATCAGTCCAAACAAGTTTTGTTCTGTAAATCTCTTGATTATTTTGTGCTGTTGATCTTGGTTAAGAATTTTCTCCTGGGATCTGATTGTGAGATTGTATCTCTGTTTCTGATTTTATTTTCTGGGTCTTGTGTTTTCTGAACAAAAAATCGTAATAATATTTTGTTTATGTTGTTTGCATTAGCTTCTTAAATGTATTCTCTTCTCATTATTCTCAGTTTACTTATTTTTTAAATATACAATTCTTTTTTATTTCGTAATTTTTTTTAATAAAATGAATTTTGCGACTGAAAAATTTCGAAATTTGCGACGAAATTATTTTTCGTAGCAAAATTCTGAATTTTGTGACGGAATTGATGCCATTTTTTGCGACGGACAGAATTCCATTGCAAACCATTTTTGCGATGGAAAATGCATTTTTTGCAATGAATTTTTTCCGTCGCAAAAAATGACTTTTTTGTACTGTAAAGGGTTTATATGGTTGGGGTTTAAGACTGAATGTAAAGTGTAAACCAAATGTTATGAAAATCATATTAGTCATCATTAGTCGAGAGTAGAGACATCAAACTGGTCATATAAATAAATTGGTATAAGTTGAAAAAATTTGATTGGTCCAAAGACAGAAATACCAATACTCAGATCACAACCAGTTTGTTTTAGTTCTATGTCACATTCATTGTCATAAGCAAGCAAAAAGTTACAATTGAGTCATTTTTTAATAAGCAATGCAAAAAAAATCTTTTTTTTAAAGCCCATCCAAACGGCTAGCGAGTTGTTTCAAGTCAAAAGTTTAGGAAATGAGTTGTGTCGAGTCGTAGTTGAAGGGTTAAGTTGCAATTGAAAGACCAAAAGATTAATTTTTCCTTAAATTAATAATGCATGTATTAAGTCAAAAAATTAACATGTGTGCGTGTGCCATGTTTTTTTTTCAATGCCCTCCTTTTACTCATTCGTTATTCTAAAATGCCAAGAGAATTTTGCAAGCTCGAACTAGAGGATCTCTCTATATCATAAGCCTATTTAAAATAGGAAAACCCTTGAAAATGGATTGAGCTGCACTGGCAAAGGTAACATAGTAATCTTCATACCGATAGGTTTATTATTATGAGTTCAGTTATTTGATACAATTGTTAAGAACTACACACACAAAAAAAGAGGAAAGAACCTACTGTCAATTCTAAAGCGACCTATATATCAAAATAAATAAATAAATAAATCTAAAGCGACCATCATCCACAACAAATGAACCTCTTGCCTTTTGTTTTTTAATAAATTTAATGACAAGCTGTATTAGTTAGAAATTATAAATAGCATAACCCACTTTTGCAAGTGTCATACAAAATACAAACAATGTGTCGAGCAATGCACAGAACAACATTAATTTGGATATTACATGTATAGCTAGCAAACAAACACTAGTTTAAAATTGCCTTTCAGTTCGTGGAGATGTACGAAATATAACTATGCAAGAGTAAATTTAGTAGCATTTCAGTGGTAATTAGTATGAAAGTAAAACTGTAAAGGTAATTTAATGGCGGTAACAATCTTGGATGGAGGTAATGGTGTTGGTAGAAACAACTCCAATTATTAATAACAAACTTATAAACCACAACCATAAGACCAAAAGACGCATTTAATTAGTATTGGAATGTCATAGTATGACGTTTTTCTTCCTCACAATTATGGAAAAGTGTCCCTCCTAATGTTGATAGTCTTTGTTAACATGCAAATAAATAAGACCTTAAAATATACTCATCAAGTTCTATTTATAAGATAGAGAGAGAATATCCTTTTTAATCTTATTTATGAGTCACAACGTTATTTTATTTTATTTTTTATATAAATGTACAATTTTATCTTTCATTTATTATTGTGTTCTTTGTACTTATATGGTTGCTATAATATATATTAAATATAGATAAAGCTGAAAAGTTGTTAAATTTAGGGTAAAGTTAATAAAGCTTAAGTTTTGTCTTGGTTTCGGTGAAATAGATGATAGAAATGTCCTATTTAATAGGATCTGACGAGTATTTTATTATTCTTCGCTAAAAACTCTTCTTCAGCCTAATTTTTCTGGGCGCGGCTTTGGTCCTTTACAGGGCTACCGTCCTTTGCATAAAACAGAGCCGTTTTGGCACAAAACTGAGCCACTTCCTCTTTTTTAAAAAATAAAAATAAAAAAATTAGGCACTGACTGGTACTTGAAAAGATACTTCAGGATACCGACTGGTACTGAAAAATACTTTATGATCTTGAAAAATATTTTAGGATCTTGAAAAAATATTTCAGAATATTAATGGGTACTAAAAATATATTTCAGGATATTGAACGGTACTGAAAAAAGTACTTTATGATCTTAAAAAATTATTTTAGGATCTTGAGAAAATATTCCAGGTGCCGACTGATACTAAAAATATATTTCAAGATACTGAACGGTACTTAAAAACAAATACTTCATGATTCTTAAAAATTATTTTAGAATCTTGAAAAGATAAATCGATACTTATCGATACTAAAAATATATTTCAAGATATATTTTCAAGATCCTAAAATAATTTTTCAAGATAATAAAGTATTTTTTCAAGATCGGTCATTATTCGAAGTATCTTTTCAAGTACCCATCGATGAGCCGTCAAAACGGGTCGGCCCATCGGCCGGCTGTTCCCACGCCCTTCAAGGACCGGGCTTGAAAAATGAACGAGATATTTGAAATTAGCCCTGGAGGGCCGGCCCTGACGGGCCACGGGCTTACACGGGCCGGCCCTGGAGGGCCGCGGGCCAGCCCTGCAAGCCCTTTTCACTGTAGCTTTTTCTTTTTTTCCTTTTTAATTTTATTAATTTATATATATATTGTATTTGTTATAGAGTTGTTTATCCATTTAACTACAAATACATAATAACTATACTTTAATTTTATGATTTGATTTATAATTTATTACAAATAAAGATTATGGATCTGTTCATGATGCGAGAGAAGAATTTCATGATATTCTTACTCATGAGTCAGAGGCTACTACTCAAAGTGAAGAACAATCAAATGTCGTTAAAATTGATGATAGTGACGAAAATGACGACAATAATAGTTATCGTACTACTCCGGTCCTAATTATAGGAGCACTTTTGTAGTGGAAATTGCACTACAAAAGTGCTCCTATAATTAGGACCGGAGGAAAATATGTGAGTTATTTGTGAACATAGTTTTCTTTTGATTATGAATTAGTGATCATGCTTATTTATTAGATGATTTGTGTTGTAATTTACTAATTATATTTCTTTGAAATACACGGAGGAAAAATAGTTAAAATTTGGAATAGTAATTTACGAGCTGCGGTCGCTCGCCTGCGCAGTCTTTCTCGGTAGAACTTTGAAAAACATGTGTTTTTAACTGCTGCTGCTGGCACCAGGGCCGGCCTGTTAAGCCCTGGCCCTTCACGGCCGGCCACTGAGAAGCGGGCGCCTGTTTGACAGCTCTACCCATCAGTGTCTTTTTTTTTTTTTAAAAAAAAAGAGGAAGTGGCTCAATTTCGCATGAAAATGGCACTGTTTTATGCAAAAGACGCAACGGATGGTAGCCCGCAAGGGACCAAAGCCACTTTCGATTTTTCTTTTCAAATGCAGTAAGTCCAACAACTCCTTTTTTCACGGCAACTAGTGTGAAAAATGTCTATCAAAAGTCTTCAGACTTCAATTGATTAGCTTCTCGTTACGTGCTTGACTTGTGCATTGACGGTGGACCTACAGACTTTGAATGAAAGCTTTTTCTCATAACTAAAAAACAAACACATTGTTTGTTCTCACTGCTTGTTAAGGTCAACACATTGTTTGTTCTCACCGGAGCACGGCTTCTCGTTACGTGCTTGACTTGTGCATGGACGGTGGACCTACAGACTTTGAATGAAAGCTTTTTCTCATAACTAAAAAACGAACACATTGTTTGTTCTCACTGCTTGTTAAGGTCAACACACATTGTTTGTTCTCACTGCTTGTTAAGGTCAACACATTGTTTGTTCTCACCGGAGCACGTTAATCATGTGGCCGTTAAGCTGTGATGAGCTGTAATGAACTATAAGTTTTTTTTATATAAAAAAAATATATATATCCGATGCGGTGGTGGATGGATGGTCCCAGCTTGCAAAAATTCTTAGTGGAGCATGTTAAACGCATAGAATCATTAAAAATAACAATGATTGCCATGTAAGAACCGCACTCAAAGGCCTCATCGTACAGTACCAAGCATGTTGATATATATTTTTAATTAATAACGAAACAGAGAATTAATATTTTAATTTTGATATTCTACTACGGAGTATTGACCTTAAGCTGTGAGGCTGACACTTGTGTAAGCGATAATTAATTAAAAAAACTAACGTGCTTTGCGGGTTCATGCGATAATGATACTTCTTTTTATTGCATCAATTAAGTGTGCTCTCTAGAAATAATCGTATTATTTTATAAGTTTTTGCCGGGTACTCTCTAGAAGTTAACAAATTGAGTTGAAGTGTGCTCATTAGGACCAGATATATCTCACAACTCTAAGAACATTCACAAAAGTATTTTAAATTAACCGCTAAAATGATCTTCATATAGACAATAAAATCCAAACCTCACACATTCCTGTAATAATATTACAAATATGAAATATTCATAAGGATATAGAGTCTTAGGCCAACCTGCAGACTTGACCAAAAATGAAATAATGTAATGATAACAACAACAAAAAAAGATCGCACAAATTTCTTGCTCTTTTCTTCATGTATCAACTTCTTCTAGAGGGTAACTTTAATCAATATATATATATTTCATTATTAATTGTTCATTTTGATATTTTATAGGTCAGACCATGTTCTCATCACGAGTTAAAGTTTATATAATTTTTCACTCTTTTATCTTTCAGTAAAATAAAGACGGTTTTGTCTCTATTAGTTTGTTTATAATAATATTGTATATATGGTAAAAAAAAATCTATATTACCACTTTTATTTTATATTGATTTTATCAAATTCTCCGATATATAGCAGCTACTAGTGGAGCACATCTAACAATCCAAATCCAATTTAAAGTTGTTTCTCTCCTACTTGATTGTGATGATAACTTATTGTAAGTCATTATGTTGGAATTGTAATAGTAATGTTGATGCCGTAATAGTGTCAAAATCGGATTTTCTTCAGTGGGCTAGGCATATTGAGCTTAGGCACTCTTCATTTTCTTTAATTTTAATTATTTTCAGGCTCTGTTGTTATTAAAAAATGAAGAAACACTCATTAGTCATTAGTAACATGTTCGTCATTTGTGTCCTTATTGTTTTTTTTCCTTTTCAATTTACGTCTCTCTTTTATCATATTCATTTTACTACAATTTTTCATTCTCAACGTTTCTCAAGGCATCAGCTACATACTAAATTAATTTTTCTCAAATAATAATATTGAACAAGCCAGTCCTTATTGTATTTGGCTTTATCAGCGTTCCGTCGATCCCACTCCAAAGCTCCAGACTTGACTCTCAATTGGTCCTTGCTTTCTTTCTGATTGTGTGCTCCATACACGTGGCAATTTTAGCAAATTACCCATTTTTTATGATATAAACAAATTTCTATGTAATGATCCATGTTTTAAGTTAGAGACAGTACGATTACTTATTGGCATATTTAAGAGGGAAAAAACAGTGTAAAAAGTAGAAATCACAAAGCCTCAATCCAGATTAATTGCTTGCTCAAATACTTGGTAATAGGATAAAAAAGCGACGGACACTAGGTGGCCCAAAGGGTTATCACAAGAAGTGCATATTCTTAACTTCTTTTCCTTTTAGTAAATGTCTAAATTATAGATTGATTATGTAGTGAATGTATTATATGACATTAACATTATGCAACTCTTCCGCTTTTAGACATAACAATTATGCACAGCATTGCTACTTTTGATTCTTTTTCATGTTAATTTTTTGATACAATTATTTTTATTTTCATGTTAATCATGTGATATGCTTTACTTCCTTTTAAAATTATTTTATATACATTTCCTTCTTTCTAGCTAGAGACTATATTGATACCCATAATCAAAAGTAGGTTTACGTGTATACCTATACCACCTATATGTATATATATATATATATATATATATATATATATATATATATATATATATATATATATATATATATATATATATATATATATATATACATATATACATTTCCTTCCTTTTCAATATTCTTGAAAATTGACTTTAGACAACCTAGATGTTAATTTAGGTCGTCTAAATTTTTTTTAAGACTTTAGACAACCCAAACAATTATTTAGGTCGCCTAATATGAATTTTTTTAATTTTATTTATCCCTTCTCTCCTCTCGCAAAGCATTTATTTCCCCACGTATGCCTTCCTCTTCTCATTTTTGATCTGCACATACGCCTTCCTCTTCTCTCCTCTACACCCCATCTTCTCTTTCGATCTATTCCTACTCCTTCAACACTCTTCGATCTTGCTGGCCGAGGAGAAGGCGGCGAGGAGACGACGGTGAGGAGATGATGGCGAGGAGACCGAGCAACGAGACGCCAGAATCTGCACTTCGGAACAAGAGTCACCATTGATTTCATCTAAAACGCTGCCGCCAGTAAGTATTTTTCCGGATCGACTCTTGTTGATTTTTTAGATCCGAGAGGGCACCAATTTTTGCGAGATCTAGAAATGGAGCCTTGCCTAGATCTGGATTTTGGGTTTTGTGGAAGAAGCTCGAAAACGAGATAAATGGTGTATATATTTTTTGTTGGCGTTACTTTCTTTGTTCTTGAATTTGAGCTTGTTTGTCTGATATAAGTATGTAACTATGAATTTTGGTGGCTGATAATATAATATTGGAATCTCTGAATCTATAGTTTCTCCTTTGGTTTTTTTATTGTTGATTGCTAATGTGTTGTTCTTCTTTGGTATTCGGAATAATGTTGATTGTTGATGTGTTTTTCTTGCTCGTTCTTCTTCCAATTCCACGGCAAACCCCCAAACCCGAGGTTTGGAAGGTTTTTTTTTTTTTTTTTTTTTTTTTAAAAAAAACAATATAAGGCGACCTGAATTAAATTTAGGTCGCCTTACATAAACGCGACAGCGTCCTGAATTTTATTCAGGACGCCAAAAGTCAAATTTTTTTACTACCCCCGTCGAGACGTCCCTTTGAAAAGGGACGTTAATTAGGTCTTATTTAGGTCGTTTTTTTTTGGTTTTTTGTAGTAGTGAAAGAAAAAAATAAGAACGAATGTGTCCGAACAAAAAATCAAACGAGTATGTCGCGGGCGGTTCAAATGATTTTTTTCAAACAATAATCACTTGCATGTGGAATTCTCTACGCGAACAATCACTACTACAAAATATGGATACTACTTCCCTAAAGGACGTCTCTTTTTTTTAAAAAAAAGGGAAGTAAAAAGTGAAGGCGGTGACATTGCCGTAATTATTTGCTTAACTTTGAGACTTTAGATGTAACATCCCAATTTTTCTAATAGTAATTAAGTGTTATTAGGATATGATGTATTAAGTAATCTGGGTTTAAAGAAACACCAGAAGTATAAAATTAAGAGTTGAAAATAATAATAATAAATAAATATTTTATTAATTTTTAATAAAGTTGATTAATTAATAATAATAAATGATACCGATAAGAATAATAAGGAAAAGAAAATATGTAGAAGAAATATCTTCATGAAATAATATTAAAAAGAAAGAGATAAGAAAGAAAATAATTATATATTAACATATCTTGTAAAATAATGTTAATTTAATTAGAGAGTCAAACCCTAACCCTACCCTTATAAAACCCTCTTTTCTTCTCACACCTCCAACTCACAGCGCCGCATGGCTTTATCTTCATTTTTCTCCACCCTCAGACGTCCCACACACGCAGTCCCGGAGGTATCTTTCTTTTTCCCTCATTCCTCCCTCTTGTTCGCTGTACTCTTATGTTCAGTCTCTTCATTATTGCTTTCCTCCATCAAACTGTCAATTCGCACTGTGTGTATATGTGAAATTCTTGACCCCACCTCCACTTATCCGAGAAGTAAATATTTTTATTCACTTCCATTACTTCTCTGAACTAAACCATCACCCTCACCAACGCCTTGTCACAATGTGAGTGTATTATTTTTATTTTGCATCTTCCTTTAATAAAAAAGGCCATTTAATCTTTATGTACCTATCTATATATATATATATATATATATATATATATATATATATATATATATATATATATATATAGATATATGTTAGTTCCTTCAAAATCTTTCTTTTAGCCACAGTCACGTGAACGATTATATAGCTATATATTTATATCAATTTTTAACATTCTATTCAAGATTTTCATAACCACTTACAAAATCGAATTTGAAATCAGATTTCTTAGTCACAGTAATTTTAATATAAAACCTCTAAATTTTCAGTAGCCTTATAATAACACTAGGTTAGTTTTCATGGGTCGTATTGATAGAAAGTTATGTTTATCGTTGTATAGAGTCTCACTTAAAACTTTGGAGTAACTCTGTGGTAACTATTCCTAGCTAGGCTAAAGGGTTAACTTGAAGCATAAGCGTAGAGTTAGAGAAATTCTAGAATAGTTTTGAGTATATATTAATAGGTATTCATGTTTTTGACTCTGTAGACTTTCATTGAGAGCTTTGAAGTGACTCTTAAGTAATTACTTGTAAGCTTGGAGTAGAGATAACCCTAGTTATTCTTTTATACACTTGTTAACTATATATATATATATATATATATATATATATATATATATATATATATATAAAACTATTTTGGTATTTGTTGTGCCCATGGAAGGCTTGAATTGGAATTATATATCTGACCAAAATTATACTGATGAGATGAGAAACTTTTCAAGCAAGCTTGTTGTATATTAGAATTGATGGTTATGTACTTTAGAAACTTTTTAAGCATGCTTATGTGTTATGATAGAAATATTATTTATTTTATTATGATGGTTTGTTTGTCATTGATGCATATGAATGGTGGTTCATTTGCAATGGGTTGGTGTTAGGAGGAATTTTTATGATGAGATTTCTTTATGCCATCACTCGGTGCACAATGTATGGTACTTGTTAGGGCCATTTCTTCCATGTCTTCCTTTGCCCGGGATTGCATTGGAGCTGTGGGACATGTGACACCTCCTTAGTTGTGTTCAAGGAGGGGAGCCATAGTCCAAACTTAAGCTCTATACCTTTGGCCGGGTGTATCTTAAGAACTGGTGAGCTTGGGACAATCCAGTTAAATGGATGAGTTTCTATTGGACTACGTGTTAGCCTATGGCTCCAGTCAGCGGTTAAGGATGGACGGCGATATAAGGGAGGCATATTGCATATTTGCATAGTATATTATATGATATCTCTTGTAAAAGATTTTTAATTTTTTTAAAAAATGAAATGACGTTCCATAGTTTTGGAACCCTTTTTGGGAAGGGATTTTGTTAACCAAATCGAGAACTAATTTGTGAAAGGTTTTATGTTGATAATATTAATAAATTATTGTGAGCTGAACTTGATTTTTGAACCATATGTTCTCGATCTTGGTTTGCATGTATATTTCTGAATAACCAATGGTTACTGAGATCTTTGGATCTTATGGTTATTTTTTTTTTTGAGGATATTATTTTAGTAGGGAGCAAGGAAAGACACCTATGGAGTGAGTCTTAAAGGCTCTTTTGTACTCCTAGGGTATGTTATGTCATTTATATTTGCTATGGCCATAAGACTTCCGCATTTTGTCAACTTTTAAATATTTTATAAATTTATTTTGACACTAAATATTTTGGGAAATTAATTTGGCCCTATAAAAATTGCTTTTGGTTAAGTATTTACTTGTTAAACATTTAGTGAGTTGTATCTTGTCAACCATATGTTGTCGGGAGTGGTTCCAGAATGTCTTTGGAATACTTCTTTGCAAAGGTTGGACTTTAGCTCTAACAAATTGATTTCTCATATACTCTCTTCTCTATGGAGCCTCGAAGATATCTTGGTTTTAGACATGGCATTCAATGCATTGAGTGGAATAATTTCACCAAAGGTACAATCAAACTTGAGGGCAATTATATTGTTGAACTTGTCAAGAAATCAAATTTCGGAAGCATTCGTGTAATACCCGGATATTTATCTATGTTGAATCTTATATTGAGATAAATAAATAGCTATTGCTGATAGGTGAATATGTGGCTTCAAATAATTATCTTATTTTCTAAGGTAATTTCTATGGAAATTAGAAGAGATAAAGAGCTAAAATCCCTAAAATGCATTTATGGGGCATAAAATGGCTTGAAAATATTATGATAAATTCCATGAGGGAATAAAATATTTATTAAAAACGATAAAGTATATTGTCTCTAATTTTAGGATTTTTTGGGATTATTGTCCTTGAAAAATAATGAGGCAAAACTTAATATTTTTTTTGGGAACCCTAAATGGCCCCATGATTTTTAATATAATGCATGGGACATAAAATACCAATGTCAGTGAAATAGTATTGAGAAAATGATTAATCCTAATTAAGAAAATTATCAACAATTAGTAAGTGATTAATTAAGTAATTAATGGCTAATTGTTTAAGCTTGAACAAGAGAAAATCCAAGGTAAATTTTGTAAAACCCTCTAATTAGATGTTTATGGCTAAGATTAGCATAAAGTATACTTGCTAATTAATTAGAAAAGATTATGAAAAATTGGTGAGATTATGTACACAAAAACCCTAAATCCCAAAAGATTGCTAATCATAGGATTAAGCCCTAATTAAGCTTTCTAATTAAATCTAATATTTTTAAAAAATATAAATTAAAAAAAGGGGGGTGAAATTCAAGTGTGAAAAGGGTGAAGGTTTTTTCAAAAAAAAAATTATCATGATATTTAATAATTAAATAATAATATAAATGAGATATTTGTGGAAAAAGCAAATAGGATAAACGAGAACCGATAGAAATTAAATCCTATATCAAAATAGGTGAACTAAGTATCTACCATCAGGACTTATTATAAAAAAACATAATTTTATCCGGAATGGGCTGTCTCCGAAGTCATTTCCGAAAACCGTAGAATGATTTAGAGACCGACAAAAAAGAAAAGGGCGAGATAGTAGAAATGAGAACCAATGGAAAATAAATCCTATCTAGAAAACCATGAACTAGGTTTCTGAGATCAGGACATATTTTGGACCAGTGAATTTTTACCCAGAAGTTGGTGTTATCGGAAGTCATTTCCGTAACCGACAGCGTTTATCCGAAAATGTTCAGCAGACTACGGAATACCCTTAATGGGATCAAAAATTTAGTTAAACCAAGTATTTTGAAAGATGAATAATAGACCTTCAAGGCTATGTTGTCGGATTTTTGAGATTGTGTAAAATTACGCGATTAGGACACCACACCGGGAACTTTATCGGTACGAAACCCATAAAGCAAATAAAGGTGACATGGGATGACATCATTTTGTTGAAAAAGGAGGCAAGGAGGTCGGCTAGAGCAATCCAAGGGCCAAGGAGGAGCTATGCAATAAACCCTAGATCCAATGGCTGTAATGCGATATGAAAAAGTGATGAATAGTGCATTTTTTTTGCTTATAAACCCTACAGGTTCGGGGTCATATATATAGTCGGGGTATTCTGGGCCAGGGTGATATTCTGGTTCTGGGTCGTTAAGGTGCTCTACAGAGAAGTTAGGGTTGTATACGGGTTCAAAGTAATATCTAGGTGCAGGGGGTGCTGGAACAATCGGGGGCTCAGGTTCAGGCGGAGGGTAAATAGGATCAGGGTTTAGCCTTTTTCCCACCATTCTTGGTACTACAGACTTTCTAGCGGTACGTCTCCTCATTCCGTGGTACATGATGTATGGATTATCATCTCTGTCCATCTCTACACATTACACCAGGGTCATATCAGTACTCATTTCAAAAATACGCTCAAAGTTTAAAAGGCTTTTGAACCTAACTCCGTTAACTGAACAGAATGGCCAGGTAAGTGTCTATCATGGGAGCCTCACCGCGCTAGGGTGACTGATTGGCTGATCCACATAGACTAGCCTTGCCTTCGGCACCAAACTGTTCGAAATAACATAGTTAAATTCATGCCAGGATGTTTGCTTTGATACCAAAAATGTAACATCCCATTTGAAACATCGATTTTTTTTTTCAATCAGGGTAGAGCATTGGAGCGAATGAGTAACCAAACCATAACAAAACTTTAACCATAGTGTAATAGTAATTGGTACAATCATCCAAGTGTTCAAAAGTAAAGACATAGACGATAAGTGTAATACCCGGATTTTAGCAAATCTGGAATTTCTAAGATAAGGGAAAATTATTGAATATTTTAATGAAGTAAATTCATGAGATAAAACTGTTATAGAAAATTGTTATAATTATAGAGTAAATTGTTGAAAAAGTTACGGAAAATCGATGAAAACAAATGACTAAAAATGATATAATGGTGATAAAAACTTGATCTAAAAGTATTATGATAAATACTTGAAAGATCATGAAAAATTATGAGAAAAATATGGAAGTGATATCCCTAAATTATGAGAATTTAATAAATTATTTCGGAGGAAATAACTTGAAGAAAAGCTTAAAAAGCATTTCGGAATCATAAAGTAACGATGGGGTAAACATTTTTAATATTTTACACGGGATATAAAATGACAATATCGGTATAGAAGTTTGTAAGATAACAATATACTGTAAATTAGTAAAGATAAATATATGAAGAAACCTGATCCTAAAAAGATCACTAAACGAAGAAATTAGGTCGATTAAGCCCTAACGAAGCGCGGGGGTAAACGGGAATTTTTGGTAAAAAATATTATATTTTTAAAAAATGGAAAAAATTATAGAAAAATAAATAAATCTGAATTTTTAAAAGAGGGGGTCGAAATTATGGTTATTTTTAATTAAAAAGAATTGTTTAAATAATTAAAATGGTAATTAGAATAAAATAATAATATAATGCGGTGAGTCGCTTATAGGCGTAAGGCCAGGGAAAAGTTAGGAATAAATTCTACAGGTAAACCAGAGGTAAAATTCTTTTTCAGACTGATCAAATTAAGAACAAGTGAATTTTTACACGAAGAAAGAATTTACCGGCGTCGATTCCGCAACCGAAAACCCTAATTCCTAATAAGACGGAAAGCGATCGGATAGAGTAGAGCCATATAGGCAAAGTGAGAACCTATAGAAACAATTGCGTGTTTTCAAACACGGGATTAAGTTAGGCAACCACTTTGGACGTTTTACGATTGGCGAATTATTGCCCGAGAAGTTGGTTCTATCGGAAGCGATTTCCGAATCGGACGCGTTTGTCCGAATATCTTCCGACGCACCCGAGAATACCTGGATATGATCAAAAAGAGGATCCAAATAGATAATATGAAAGAGGATGAAAAGATCTTCAAAGTTACATGCCCAGATTTTTGTGTTTCTGCGAAATCGCGCGAAACGGACACCGATCGGGTAGCTTTATCAGACCGGAGGCCATAAAGCAAGATGAAAACTCATTCTTTGACTTTTTGGGCCTTAGATGTCGGCCAAGACCTTGAATGGTCAAGATTGCATCTTACAAAACCCTAGATCCAACGGCCGAATCATTTACGAAGACTTTTTGTTAATACCCACCTTGTCCCTCCCTTTTTCTATAAATAGCACCCTTCCCTTCTTCATTCTTCACACCTTTTCTTCTCTCTACCTTGGCCGAAAATTAGAGTGAGAAGCTCTGCAAAAGTTTTGCCTTAGCTCCGAGTAAGTTCTTCGTCCTTAGTTTTTAGTTTCCGTAGTTCTTTCGGTAGTTATAGTAGAACTGTTGTTTTGATCTAGGAAGTTTCGAATTTGTTCATATGCTTGTTTTTATGCCTCATTGCATTGAAAGATGCCTGACGAGGTAAAAACATAGTGGGGATAATTTTGAAATGGAATACGGTCAAAGTAACGAAGTTACGCGAAATTCCGCCAAATTAGGGGTAGAAGGGCAAAATGGTAATTTTTACCTAAAATGCCGTTATGATGTCAAATCACTAATGAAAGTGATATTACTTTGATAGGGCATCGAAACTCGATTTGCTGCCGTTACGCCGCCCGACGTGCCGTGTCGAACATTTCACGTTTTTCCGTAAAAAAGTACGTTTTTCCGCGAAGTACCTAACGTCGTCAACGAAGGTACGAACGCGTCTTTGTAACACTAATCTTGTACGCTTAAATGCATATATATGTGATAGATACGTTCGTAGACCGATATATAGACAGTTTTACACGGGTTATAGTCATGATAACGCCGTATGTTTTTCTAGCGCTGAGAACACGAGTGGTATCGTGGCACCGGTGAATAGTGCAAGCTTGTTATTGTTGTTTTACATTGTGGGGCTTTACATACTTTAACGTAATGCTTATGTTTTGTCGGCATAATGATCATGCATCTCTGTATGCTTATGTAGTGATATACTTGTTGTATTGTCTAGAATATCTCGTTATCGTATAATTGTATTGTTTGGGTTTGAGATTAACAGTTACACGAGATTCAATGCGGTGAATTGAATCTCGGCTATAGCATCGAGGATCCGGAGGAATACGGATCGAAGATCGAGGCAAGCATCGGTAGACGTGCGAGCCGAGAGACTTATCTATCTTTACCGCTTTCGGTTATTCACTTTCAAACTCTAGGATTAATGTAATCATTACAATGTTACACTGTGGTTGATGTTTGTTATGAATCAGTTATTCTTTCGCTCCAATGCTCTACTCTGATTACTCTGCTTGAAATATTTGGAAACGTTTAAAAAAAAAAATATTCCGCCGTTTTCAAATGGGATGTTACAATAAGTAAAATCTCCATCCTGATGTCTACACATGCTGCTTGCCCCTATCTCCCATCCTCGGTTCTCCGAGACCACAAAGCTCTACGAGAGATCTAATTCCCATTTGGATCTCGGGTAATGGTTAACCTTATGCTCAAATAAAACAAAGATATGGACAACGAGATAGTCATAACAATACGCGGCATATCAACACATAAGCACAAAGCAGATGCATGATCAATACAATGACGAACATAAGCACAAAGCAATATGTAAAGTCCCACAACATGTCGCACATACCCGGTGCCACGATCACAACACGTGTCCTCAGCGCTAGGAAAACTCATACGGTATTACCAATACTATAACCCGTGTAAACTGTATGTATAATTGACGACCCTTAAACAGAGCCTCAGTCTATGAACGTATCTATCACATATATGTATATGAGCAGCACAGAGTTAGGGTTACAGTACGTGTCCGTACCTTCGTTGACGGTACTTTGGTACGTTTGACGGAAAACGGTACTTCTGACGGAAAACTGTACGTTTAACAGCAGTACGACAGCGGCACAACAGCGGTACGTGATCACAGATATCCTATAAGGATAATATCACATTTATCAATATTTAGCATCATAACAGGCATTTTAGGTACAAATTACCATTTTGCCCCTAGTTTGACTAATCGGCGAAATTTCGCCAGAGCTTCGCTATTTTGACTCTAATCTTCCAAAATTTTGCCATATCTCTTCCTCCAATATATTTTTGAAATAAATATCATATTTACTCATAAACATGATATCTAAACTAACTTGGAAGATTAAAGATTAATCTAGCATTTCTACTACAACTACCGAAAGAACTACTAAAGCTTAAGACTAAGGACCGAAGAAATTACCCAGGGCTTTGCTACAAGTTTCTCAGAGCTCTTCCTTCCTTCTCTACTCCAAGATTTCGAAATAGGCAAGATGATTTTGGTGTGAGAATGAAGTGAATGGGGAAAGCCTATTTATAAGCAAAAAAAAAATGCAATATTCATCACTTTTTCATATCGCATTACAACCGTTGGATCTAGGGTTTATTGCATAGCTCCTCCTTGGCCCTTGGATTGCTCTAGCCAACCTCCTTGCCTCCTTTTTCAACAAAATGATGTCATCCCATGTCACCTTTATTTGCTATATGGGTTTCGTACCGATAAAGTTCCCGGTGCGGTGTCCTAATCGCGTAATTTTACACAATCTAAAAAATCCGACAACATAGCCTTGAAGGTCTATTCTTCCTCTTTCAAAATACTTGGTTTAACTAAATTTTTGATCCCTTAATGGGTATTCCGTAGTCTGCTGAACATTTCGGATAAACGCTGTCGGTTACGGAAATGACTTCCGATAACACCAACTTCTGGGTAAAAATTCACTGGTCCAAAATATGTCCTGATCTCAGAAACCTAGTTCATGGTTTTCTAGATAGGATTTATTTTCCATTGGTTCTCATTTCTACTATCTGCCCCTTTTCTTTTTTGTCTGGTCTCTAAATCATTCCGCCGGTTTCGGAAATGACTTCGGAGACAGCCCATTCCGGGATAAAATTATGATTGTTTATAATAAGTCCTGATGCTAGATACTTAGTTCACCTATTTTGAGATAGGATTTAATTTCTATCGGTTCTCGTTTATCCTATTTGCTTTTTCCACAAATATCTCATTTATATTATTATTTAATTATTAAATATCATGATAATTTTTTTTTGAAAAAACCTTCACCCTTTTCACACTTGAATTTCACCCCCCATTTTTTTTTTAATTTTTTTTTAAATATTAGATTTAATTAGAAAGCTTAATTAGGGCTTAATCCTATGATTAGCAATCTTTTGGGATTTAGGGTTTTTGTGTACATAATCTCACCAATTTTTCTTATTAATTAGCAAGTATACTTTATGCTAATCTTAGCCATAAACATCTAATTAGAGGGTTTTACAAAATGTACATTGGATTTTCTCTTGTTCAAGCTTAAACAATTAGCCATTAATTACTTAATTAATCACTTACTAATTGTTGATAATTTTCTTAATTAGGATTAATCATTTTCTCACAACTATTTCACTGACATTGGTATTTTATGTCCCATGCATTATATTAAAAATCATGGGGCCATTTAGGGTTCCCAAAAAAAAATATTAAGTTTTGCCTCATTATTTTTCAAGGAAAATAATCCCAACAATTCCTAAAATTAGAGACAATATACTTTATTTTTTTTAATAAATATTTTATTGCCTCATGGGATTTATCATAATATTTTCAGGCCATTTTATGCCCCATAAATGCATTTTAGGGATTTTAGCTCTTTATCTCTTCTAATTTCCATAGAAATTACCTTAGAAAATAAGATAATTATTTGAAGCCACATATTCACCTATCGTAATAGCTATTTATTTATCTCAATATAAGATTTCGATAGATAAATATCCTAAGTATTACAATCATCATCCACAATCAATTCCATGATGCCGTATCCCCAACTGATAGAAGAAAAGAAATATAATAATAATAATATACTATTAATAATAAACTAAACCATATTCTTTTTTCCCTTTTATTTCATTTAGGTAACTTGTTATTATTTTATTTAAACTAAAGTATTTCTATTTAAATTTGAAAACTATGGTATTTACAATGAAATCCCCTAAATAATGCACCACTTTGATTTCTCTTAAAATAATATAATCTCATAAAACTCTCCTTAAATTGCTTAGATAACTCTCCAAATATCTTTAAAATGTATTTTAAATATACAAAATATGGAGAGTTATCAGTGCTACGCTTGTTGTGACAAAACTTTTGAATAAGACTTTGTCCTTTGGCTACCTAAGTAGCTAAACCAACCTTCATAATACTACTACGGAAATTGTGATATATGACGATTATTAATCGCCATACATAACGGTTTTGAAGCATCATTTATGCGAGTGCTATAAAAGCTCCACGCGCAAATGCATTATCGTTCCAAAACGTTATTTATTTTGGACCTATTATAACGGTTATAATATAACATCCGTTATAATTGAGGCTCGGTGAGGCCCTGATATGCCCATTGTTATGATGACAATTAACGGGCACATGTATGGTAATTCTTGCATAGTACATAACAGTTCCAATTTAACAACCGTAATATATATAACGGTTCTTTCCAAACAACCAATATAATATTTGATGTGGCATATTAATGTTAAAGATTAATGCCAAAGCCTTTTAACTATTAGCTTACTTTGATATATCTTGTTGACTTTGTAAATTCCAATAGGTGAAATTCCATAATCTCTCTTCACCATTTCTTCCCTAAGAATTGTATGTTTACTTGAAGTCTTCTCTATTGCTTTTAATCAATTAGAGGGAAGCATTCCAAAATAAATAAGCAACTGCACATCTTTAAAAAAAATTATATTTGGTTGGTAACTCATTTACAGGTGATAAGTATATATTTTATAATTAAATATGTATATATTTTATGATATAATTAGTTGGATTTATTAATATCTTATACTTATTTAATTATCTTTTATATACTTCTCTATCATTTAATTAAATATAGGATAAAAGGATAATTTACATAAAATCTATTCATATCCTATTTTATTGTACAAGAGATATTATATGAAGAAAAAGATAAAAAAGAATCAAATAATAAAGTTTCAGGCAAGCATCAGGCACAACTTGCATCTAAGTATAGTATAATATAATATCTATAAATATATTATATATGATGAAAAGGGCATCTGATGGATAAATCAGTTGGGATTTGAATGAAAACGAAAAAGAAACACCCAAGGTACACAGCCCAACACACACACACACACAAAATAAAAATAAAAAACGTTGACCCAAGCCTAAAGGTTATCAATTGAGAGGAGGAGACCTAGATCAGGGAACAGCAGCACAGACGCACAAAAAAAACAAAAGAGAGGAAGAAGCGGAAGAGGAGGAAGAAGAAGACATAGCGAAATATATATCCAGCAAAGAGAGCAGCATGTACGGAGATTAACAGAGGAATTGGACGGAGCGCACAGAACAATGACGCCGCAAATACCACGCACTCTACAGTAGTTGTGCCATCTTTTCTTTTCTACGTGTTCTTCCTCTTTCCTTCTCTGCATTGAATCTGAGTTTCATCTTTTTGTTATGGATCTTATTATAGCCATGCATGACCTACGAACTTGTTTGGATTCTAGAGATTATTCCCACAAATTAGTTTTTGATTAATTTTATTTCAGTTTATTTAATATTGTATTTATTGTTATTGCTTAGTAATTGGCCACTATTAAGCATGTTTTGGGGATTTATAGTTGAACTTGAAAGAGAGAATCTTAAATTGACCTTGGGATTAAATAATGTAGAATTAGGTTTTAATCTAATTTGAGTCTAGGATAAGCATATACCTAGAAGCTCTACATAATTAAATTAGAGTGAGTCCGATCTAAATGCATCTTATTTAGTTGTGTGAGACATTACATAATTAATTAAGGTAGGTATATAAATGGACCGGAAGACATTTATAGACATTAATACTATAGATTAACTGATTTAATTAAGTCAAATTAATTTAGTGATGATAAAATCTAAGAAACAAACAAGAGATTAGTGACTCTAGGTTGTACTTATTGATATTGGAATTCGCTCGTTGTGCAAAGTCTATGCTAATAATGGTTTATTATTGAATTTCTTTTTATTATTGAAAACAATTCTGACTCGCTCGACTTCATCCGAATAAGGAAATTCATATCTAATCATTAGTTACATTGAGTCCTCGTGGAAACGATACTTTTCTTATCACTTTATTACTTGATACGACCCTTACACTTGTAGAGTTATAGGCTATAAAGTTTTGCCCTATCAACAGGTATGTAATTTACTTGTGTGTTTTTTTTTTCTTTTTAAATATTTTTCTCTAAAATTAAATTATGGTTTTTATCATTTCATTTATGTGAAATAACAAAAAAAGAAGTGAAGATCAAGAACCTATGTATAATAGTATTAAAATACAGACAAGTCTGGAGTTGGTTTTTCTTATTTATTATATGTATAATTTGTAACAATTCTACATTGTTTAATTGAAATTTAAATTACACTTAATATTTTCTTTTAAAAAAATAAAACTTAGGAATTAACAAATGTACCATAAACAAAAAGAAATATTTATCTGTGTCAAAAATCAAGGGAAAATGAAATACTAAAACTTAAATCCAGGCTTACACTTTTAACAATTTTCTAATTAGGACTTTTCTAAATATTGTTAAAAGGCCATAATACCCTTCTATAATTAAAAAATGAAAATTAAAGGTAGATGCAGGCCTTATTTTTATTTTAATTATTTCAATTAAATTTAATTTATATTTTCCTTTGTTTGTAGTTTATATATTTGTTTGTGATTGATTATAAAAAGTAATTTGAAGACAGGTAAAGAAGAAAAAGAATCTAAATTATTATTGTAAATAAACAAAGACAAAACCAATATGTATATGCGAAAGGTGCTTTAAGAAGATTCACTAACACCATGCATTGAGAATGTCACACCTCATTCTAATGTTACTTATCAGAATTGTTTGACCATTTAAGAATAATATGTGACTCGATTAGCATCCTTGTAAGGACGAATTATTTAAAACTTGTCTAAAAGCTTGGGTACGTACGTGATATAATAAATTTTCCTAAAACTTCAAAAATTCATAAATAAATCGTGTCATATCTAAAAATAGTGGTTCAAAACTCTATATTTAGGTCTTGAAATGCTTTTTATGATAAAATTAAGACGCGGACTCAACAGCATCCCATTAGTTCCAGAACTTGCCTAAAACTCATACTGTACATAGGAATTTTCTGCAAAAAATCCAAAAATGTGACCCAAATTAGAAAATTCATATCTTTATCTTTTTATCTACATGTCTAAAAATTACAAATTAATACCTGTATTAAAGCTTAGGATGTGTACTATTATCATGCCAAATTTCATGATTTAGATAAAACAAGACTTTCGACCCGTGCGTTGTGCGTTGCACGAATATGTTAAAACTGTATATGGGTTAAAATGATCAACATATGCTACAATGTTATTATTCAACCAATTCATTACATCATAATTATGATACATTTCACATAATCCTATGGAGATAAAGAAGATTATCTTCATGCTATTATTGCAATAAAAGGTTTTAAAAAACTTCTCTATAAACTACATTTATTGTAGTACTATTGCATTTATTGAACTTACCAATATAAGTAATTTCAACCCATTGAAACTCTTAACATTTGATAATGCAACATATAGTTGCCCATATGAGAAAATCGCACTCGGTAGGTAAAGACCTACATTGGACATTGATTGACCTTGGCTTTTGTTTGTCATCATTGCTAATGAAATTATGATGGGAAATTGCCTCCTTGTCATGTTGAAAGGCAGCTTAGATTCAAATGGGTTCATATCAATTCTATATATCAAAATATCTTCGCCAACGCTTATATCATTTAAGGCCTTTGCCTTAATTACCCGCTCATTGTGCGGATTGAGAGCATCTTCATTACTGTTAACATAAAGACATATAAAAGAAAAAAAATAATCTAAACCAATAGGCTCAAAAAGATATTTCGGTATGACTTGCGGTTTAAATCATGTGTGACTTACTTTTAAATGCATTAGAAAATGACCAACAAATCTAAATTCAACTATTCAGACGGCAAAATATTGTTGAACTCTGAAAAAATTATTCAAACATTAAAAGTAAGACAATTGTTACATGATCATTTATTTGGTTCCATTTAATATTTTGGATACTTTAATTTCTAATTGAAAAATTTAAATCACTTCAACAGTAATACCCTACTTACATTCAAATCATTTTAAGTTACACACCACGTCTTAAAACGTATTAAGTTTTAAATCATTCCTAGTTGGATCATTGTACTTTGAATTGAGTTGTAAGACTTGGGTTTTGATTTTATTTATTTTCATTCACACTCATTGAAATTGTTTTATCGAGCACGTTGTTAGGTATGATAATTGATTTTTGTGTTGTTATTCGGTGTCTGTGAGCATTCTTTATTAAGGAAGCAAGTTTTGCTAACTCTATTTAAATTGCCTATCAAGTGGTTTTCAGAAATTCCTTAATAAGTTGTTGTTATATAGCGTTTAGGACTATTATTTGTCAATAATCACTTTACTCAAATCATGTTTAGAATTTTTAATTAGACTTGGTGATTTAATTAACTCACGTAACATTTGGCAAGCTAAGATAGCCATAGATTCACTTATAAGGAGCATTCCATCATATTATTTCTTAAATCTAATTTCATACTTTTATTCATCATTTTATCAAAAATTCAAAAAAATTATAGTTTAGGTTGTTCTCCATCATTAAAAAAAAATAAAAAATAAAAAATCAATTTCAAAATACCTTTCAGTATTTTTGTCACTTAGTTTAGCCTAGAAATCAAATAAAAAGCTCCTTAAGAGAACACGACCCAAGTTGTTCCCTTCACTATATAATTTGGTTTATTTTGATTTAACTCGAGTTGAGTAAAGGTTTTAAATAAGTGGTATACTTATTGCTATCTTGTTTTTAATTTAATTTAATAATTCCACTATTATATCAAAAATGTGTATTATTTGATCCGTTAAGACAAACCACCCTATGGCATGCAATGTCACATGCAATAAAAATCATCAATATGTAGATTATCAATCATCAAATATATCCTTCTAAACCTCCTAGCCATTCATTGATTGGTCCACCTGTTTGATCTACTTGTCGCTTTTCTAACAAGTGAATGGATCTTACCTGGAACCTTGTCTCACATATACACGTCCACGCAACTGCTGTGCCATTTAATATTGAATTGCACTTTCAAACAAACTTTGAATTTCATTGGCCAATTTGAAGGACTCCTCAACTATATCCAAACCAATCGTCTTTCGCTGGCATCTCATTTTAGTGTACACGCGGTTATTTTGCAAGAGTCATTTATGTATATATCACTCCACAGTGGTTGCTTTTTCCCAATGCATATGCAGCCTACCAAACGATTTGTCCTTCGGTTTTTCCCATGCATATGAAGACTTACCGTCGTCATCATTTATTCGCCTCTGTTCAACCACTGGTTTAACCATTCCATTTGTCATTCGTTTCTCCCCATGCATATGAAGACTTACTGTCATCGTCATTTAATTACCTCTATTCAACAATTGGTTTAACTAATTGCTCACTTTAAATTGTTGTTCTTAACATAATGAGGTTGGATGCCTATTTAACCCGTTGTTGCTCTGTCTTTCACGGCCAGTTGCGAAACTGGAGTCGAAAAACCTGAACAGAAAAGTCCATATTTGACAAAAATGGCTACCTCGAAAGTATTGTCTTTTCTTTCCCTTGATGGACGCAGCAACAACCGGGCTATTACTGTGAAGGTGGTGTCTCATTTTTGGGACATTCCATACACCCACATGTATTAGACGAGATATGGTCATAGAAATGAGAGAAAGATGACTATGATTTTTCTAGGTCTTAGGTTTTTTTTTTTTTTTTTTTTCCATTGATATATGGCATTTTGGATGTCTGCATCGAAGTTTAGTTTCCTATTGTGAATCTTATATTCTGTCATTATACTTCTATGCAGATGAATAGGGAAAAGTTGATTAAGATGGCTGGTTCAATTCAAACTAGTGGGAAGGGAACCGTGCGAAGGTATATGCATTTTCCAATCTGGTGATTTTCTTTCAGTTGGTGTTATGGTCAGGAGATCGCAGGAAGATTATTGCAGATGCTCTTTTTAATTTGACGTGCTGGTATTTTTCACTGGTCCCTTGATGTAGTTCTAGTATTTATCTGAAGCAAGCATGTACCAATTTTGAACCAAAAAAATGAATTCTTTTTGCACGTGTCTCCTGTGCCATTTTGGCATTTTGCCCCTTACCATAGAAGTTAGCATCTTTACTAGCAAATCAACTTTATGCCCCTAATTTTGTTCCCCCCCTTTGTGCTTGAGCGTGAGGCAATGTGGAATCTAGAATATATCTATAGCTATATTATTAGTTGCGTTGAATTCAATTTAGAGAATGACATCAATTCCGACAATTACAAAAAGAAGAAGGCTGTCCACAACACAACAACTACAGATGACAAAAGGCTTCAGAGCACCTTGAAGAGAATAGGGTTGAATGCTATCCCTGCAATTGAAGAAGTCAACATCTTCAAGGATGATGTAGTTATCCAGTTTCTAAACCCTAAAGGTATTGTCTGTCTGTCTTCTTTTTTAAACTTTTAAACACATCTTCAAAATTGAGTATTGACTATAAATTTAGTGACCACATTGTTAATTTCTTTCTTACAGTTCATGCATCAATTGCTGCCAACACCTGGGTTGTTAGTGGTGCTCCTCAAACAAAGAGTAAGCATCTTCGTTAATTTGATAAAAAGACATGCTTTTATCTGACTGCACTTGTGTAATTTTGAGTGTACCAAGTAAACTTTTGGCGCACAGTTTCAATAATTAGGAATTTAATGTGCCATCCATTCTTTAAAAAAATAATTCAAAGCTAGATTTTTATTTAAAATCAGACACGTGATTTCCCTCTTGCAGAGTTGCAGGATATACTCCCTAGCATCATCCACCAATTAGGTATGGGCCTCACATGACATGTCAGTTACACAATTTTTGTTTTTTTTTCTTCTTACTGAGTACTGAGGAGTATTGTTTGTTTTGTGAAAACAATGCAGGACCCGATAACCTGGAAAATTTGAAGAAGCTTGCAGAGCAGTTCCAGAAGCAGGCTCCTGAAGCAGCAGGTGCCGGTGCCGGTGCAACTGCAACTGCAACTACAACGCAAGAGGAGGATGATGATGAGGTCCCAGATCTTGTAGCGGGGGAGACCTTTGAGATAGCTGCTGAGGAGAAGAACACCGAAGCATCTCAGATTAGAGCTTGACTGTGCCAATATTTGCTATTGTTTCTAAGATTTTTTCCCCGTCAAAGTTCAAGTATTTTCAAGTGCTTCGTGTTTACTTTAAAATAGTTGCAATGCTCCCGAATCGGCTTACCTTCCTCTTACTAATACCTTAATTATATTGTGTTATTCATGCGTGTCATCGATGAAGGTAGAAATCAGTTTTGCTGCATAACGTTCAATCTGAATTCACATTTGGCTCCAGCAAACAATGATATTTTTACTTTTGGAGGGCCATGAAATCCATTACCCTGAGGAGGATTTGCTAAAGTTATCCCTGAGATTGATTATTTCTACATTTAAACAACTGAATTCTTGAAGATTTGTAGTTTTATTTGTTCTATAAATCTATTGGAAGCATCCTTAACATTAGTCATTTGAGTTTTCTGAAGCTGCACGTCATAGCTGCATTTCTTAACTAGCAGACGAGAACTGTAATAATACCAGTCGTTTGTAACTGTGCATACACCCACATGCATCAGCGGATTACAAACAACGTATGGAACTAACAGGATATTTTATAGACCAGTTTCTTATGGTCATCCCTATTTGTAATCATGTTATGATTTTGACAGTTGTGGTGCCAGTTCGTTTTCATTTTTATATTATTAGTACTTAATTATTAGTATTTAAGGCATTCCGAGTACATGTTCACCCACCCTATTAAATTGTCTAATAATACTAATAATGCTTTTAATGTCAACCCAGACCTCTTTTAAAAAATTTTAAGTGTTTTTTTTTATATTGTTTTATGTTATCAGGCAATACATCCTACGAATTTTTACTGGATCCTTAAATATTTCATAAAATATTTGAAAAAACAAAACGAAAGCATGGATGAGGGTCATTAGTCCCGATTGGAAATTTAGTTCTTGGCCTTCATTGCAATTACTGCTTTTGTTTATTTTTTTCATTAACCAGTTGTTAACAGATTTAATTTCCAATTATTCAACGTTAACTATGTTTGTGTCATCTTTTAAACTTGTAATATATGAACATCACCTATGTTAGACCTGCTATCACCCAAGAGGGGGGGAATTGGGTGTCCGATAAAACTTTAGATAACTTTGAAAATCTTTTCGCAACTTACTGAAATCAATTCGTATGACAGAAATACTTTATAAAGCAATAGTTAGTCATTCAAACATATACGATGGAAATATAAGAGTTTAGGGAAGAGAATATGCAAACTAAGATTTATCCTGGTTCGGCCCAATCCTTGACCTACGTCCAGTCCCCAAACTCCGCTTGATATTTTCAAACCACTATCTCCTTGTTTAACCGGGCACAAGAGAAAGCCTTTACAACTTCACAAGTTTAGTTGGGCACTTGTGCAGCCTTCACAATCTCTTACCGAGATACTTCCCCTTACACACTGTAAGGTTACAATTACACACTCTGTAAACGAAGGATGATCCTCTCTCACTCCCCCTTACAAGTTGTAATTAATACACCCACTCTCAAGGGTTCCACAACCTTGAGAATTGATCACTAAACAGATAATCAAGTGTTTAGACTCTCTCACAGAGCAGATGAATAATAATCACTGAGGTACATAATCGATTCACACTCTCTACTGAAAACTATATAGACATTGTGAAACAGAGAGTATATGAGATAGATGTTGGATTCAGAATCTCAGCATTTCGACAGTGCAAGCTCGTATCTTTTTGTCCATTTTTAATCCCTCTCCTTTTATAGTTGATCGTCCTTAATAACCATTGAGAAGCTTTGTAAACTAACCGTTGTGAGTAATAAACATATCCGTTGAAATTACGTTGCTCTTGTTTCTTTTTTTGCTTCTGACATTCGACTGTTGTTCCTGGTTGACATTCTATATTCAAATTGTTCGTTGAGACTTAGTGAGAATGTTGTATAGGAAATAGCCGAAATGCTTTTTATTGGTCCAGAGGTCCATTTATTCTTTCAGCTTTGATATCTGGAACAACATTTAATGCTTCTGACAGAATTTTACTTTTTGTCCTTCCAAGTTTAAAAACATGTTAAACATATCTGAAATATACTAACAAACTGATTAAACTTGGTTAGAAATAGTAATACTCAATAATATAGAGTACCCAAGTATTAATCAAGAAGTTCCAGATTACGAAGACGATGCATTCAAATCTTTATAAGGATAACTCGAGTTACATGATACAACTCGAGTTATGATCATATTAAATCAACATTCGCATAAGAGCAAACCGGAGTTGTGGATGATAACTTGAGTTGCCTAACTCGAGTTGCACTCTTCAACTCGAGTTTTCTTAGAATGTTTCCAAACAGAAGATTTTCGTTGAACACACAACTTGAGTTATGAAAGCTAACTTGAGTTGCCTAACTCGAGTTACTCAGTATAACTCGAGTTATATCATAAGCCTGTATCAGTTGAAGTTTTCTGATACAATCACAACTCGAGTTATTTTATGACTAACTCGAGTTATGCCAGATGATCAAAATCTGTTATCGTGATGAGGCTTTGATGGCTTGAAGTACGACTCATAACTTGAGTTGTTAAATGATAACTCGAGTTATACCTCTTGCAAAAATTATTTTTCTCAAACATTACTTGAGTTATTTTACTAAATCATCTTGCAATGAGTTCAAGTGTAATCTGACTGAACTTAAAGCTTTCTTTCCAATGCTTGAAGAATCAGCTCCAAACTCTTTGTAGTTAGTCTGTTATCATCAGATGAATGGAGGTTGTTCTTGACCAGCGTTTTTGCTGCGTCCTGAACTGATTGTCAACTTTCAAAGGCTATATCTCCTTGGTCGTAACTCTGTTTTGGTCTGTTCAGGTCTTGATGGAAAGCCCTTTGAGTCTGCTTTCATATGCTACCAATTTCAGCTCAATCGGGTTTGTATTTTGTGAGATACACTCAAAACATCGAAGCTTGGTCTGCTGAATGACGTTAATTGATGTGCCAACTTGTGAAATTCATAGCTCTCTCATATGAACTCCTTTAGACTTGAATTTTATATCAAAATGACGCATTGGGAGTCTAGTTTCATTTTCCACTGGTTTCATCTCAATCCGATCTCTGGTTTGAGAGATATCATTGAAATACCAGACCTCGCTCAGCTGAAACATGAAACAGAGGTGAACAGAGTTGCTGAAATACACTGTAACTCGAGTTACTAGTGATAACTCAAGTTATATCAGTCCAGAAACCCAGAAACGCTGTAACAAAGTGGTTAACTCGAGTTGCAACCTCATGACTCGAGTTAGATCATCCTAAGCTCCTTTTACTTATTTTAACTCCGACTTGACCCATTCCAACTCCCATTTGATCGTGGAGACTTCTAGAATCAATCTTGGAACTTGTATAATGATATTCTCATTCCATTTATCAAGTTCTTCCTTCTTCCATCTCTCTTCTTCTTCTTGAACTTGTCATTTTCTCCAATTTCTTCTTTCTGTAATCTCTTATCTCCTTCTTGATCTATAATTCAACTTGAACTAATCTACATTAAATACAGCAGTTAGTCAATGTAGGAGATAACTATGTTACTCAATCTTTTTGCTTTTAATAATGGCCTCTATATAAGACATCATCAAAACTAATCATATCTAACAACCTATTCCATTACTTACTCTATTGAATAACACTCTCTTAGTATTCAAAATTGCTTAACGTATGTATGATACATGGAAATAAAACATTAAGACTTTATTTCCATGTATCCTACGTTAACTTTGTGTGTTACACCTTTTTAAATGAAAACAACATATATACTCAATAATTTAAGGTATATGCTTATTTTTCATATCCTTTTAAATAAGTATACGTTTTAAATGTTTTACATATTTATTACTCCTACCTTTTTTTTTTTTTGTATATTATTAGTATTAAATTATTAGTATTTAATGCATTCTGTTCGTATATATCATTGTGCACTCTACCTATCAAATTATCTATTATTACAATATATTGTTAGAAATATTTGATTGTCAGGGGATGTATTTAGTGAACCATTTTTCCGAAATGCAAAAACATTTACCAGATTCATTAACTATATTTCATGGTTCAAGTACCACATTTTTTCATACGTGTTTTATGTAGAAAAGCTGTCGGCTATCATGGAGAAGCTTTTTGAATACAAAGTCAACATATCCCGTGCGTTGTGCGGCCAACTGGTTCTGTTGAACGTTATCATAAATAACCCATATGACATTTATCTCTACAAACAACTTCCAAGAAGCATTCAATTGACATCCATACATATGTATCTGTTTATTGAATATTGAAGATCTTCACCTATCCTGTGCGTTGTGTGGCCAACTGGTTCTGTTGAACGTTATCATAAATAACCCATCTGACATTTATCTCTACAAACAACCTCCAAGAAGCATTCAATTGACATCCATACATATGTATCTGTTTATTGAATATTGAAGATCTTCACCTACGTGGCCAAACGACAACATATCAGAGATTTGGTGAAACGATTGAACAACTGTGTCTATTACAATGGAGAAAGGGTCGATTTGGCGATCCTTGACATCATCTGTAATAGTTGCTCTCATCCAACCGTCCCTTGATAATTTCGTGAGATCTGACCGTCTGTATGTTGATACATAATTTAGCCAATGAATGTTATGGTCTTCATAAAGAAGATTCACATTCTACATATATTTCAAACGGTCAATAAACAGACATCTACCAGTTTCTGAGTGCACCTTTTCATCAGTTACATTGTGTTTACAAGTTTCTTTTTATAATCTTCAGCTTACAACACAGTATCAAAACATGAGGGAAAAACCAGTACATGATTCCAAACGTCTACAACTTGGTGGAAGAGGTCTGTGTTCTTTATCAATCTTATATCATTGTTTATAATTGGTTTATTTCTTTCATTATGATGGCGCATTCATATCTGTCAGGTGTAATGCTAAATTATTATGTGTAATACCCGGATACTTGTTTATCTGGAACCCTATATTTGAGAATTTGCCTATTTTTGGGAGACTACTAGGCCCTATTTTTGGGAGTGACAAATTTGGAATCATAATTTTTGGATCCATAAATAGTATTTACTATTCATAAATACGTATCTACTATTCATGTGGGACCCACGTCAAATTATTTCTCCCCTGCCGACAGCATTCACGTGAAGTTTGAAAATTTAGCACGCGGGACCCACTCAATAGTAATTTACTATTTGAATAATAATATAATATTCTTTCTCCCACTTCATTCTGAAGAACGCTATATGGAATAGTTGTGAAGATGTGGAAGTCTTGGAGAAAATATAAGGACTTATTTGGAACCCACATAATTTAACCTCGAAAATAAGACCAGTGAAGGTTATTTTTGCTAACACTGAAGAATAAGTTTAGTCCAACTAGGGAAGTCTAATTAGACCATAAAACCCGGTATTTTACTACCATCCAAAAAGCATAATCAAAATTTAAAAGTGTTAGTGATTGGTCTAGTAACTGGAAATGAATTTCGTTAAAGTAGAACTTTATCAGAACAGTCACATAAAGGTATGGGACCCACGGAAATTATTTTTGCTTTCTTCACGTGAAGAGTCACGGGAATTGTTGAAAAATTGGCTCGGGGAAAATTACGTAAAAGGACCCAAAGGAGAAAATTACACTTAAGGACCCATTTTCCTCCCTATAAATAGAGGCTTCACTTCTTCTCATTTCTCACACCAAAACCATGTTCTAGAGAGAGGTTAGAGAGAAGGAGGAGTCCGGAGAAAATCTAGCGGAGCTCTGAGTAAGTTCTTCGGTCCTTAGTCTTAAGCTTTAGTAGTTCTTTCGGTAGATATAGTAGAAATGCTAGGTAAATCTTTATTTTACCAAGATAGTCTAGATATCATGTTTTAGGGATAAATATGATATTTATTTGAAAAATATATTGGAGGAAGAGATATGGCAAAATTTTGGAAGATTAGAGTCAAAGTAGCGAAGCTCGGCGAAATTTCACCAATTAGTCAAACTAGGGGCAAAATGGTAATTTGCACCTAAAATGCTTGATATGCTGCTAAATATTGATAAATGTGATATTATCCTTATAGGATATCCGAGGATTCCGGAGGCAGATTTGATGGACGGGCGTATTACTCTTCATGAATAGTACCGTATACGTGAATAGTACCGTATACGTGAATATTACTGTATACATGAATAGTGAATTACTATTCACATGGAAGGAAGGTACGTTCGCGTACTGTAACTTTAACTCTGATGTGTCTTGTATTCTTATATGTGATGAAATGATTCATGTACTGTGGCTAAGACTCTGTCTTAGGTTATGGTTTATATATATTCAGCTTGATACGGGTTATAGTCTTGATAATGCCGTGAGATTATTTTCCTAGCGCTGAGGACACGTGTTGTGATCGTGGCATAGGGTATGTGCGTACATGTTGTGGGACTTTACATATTGCTTTGTGCTTATGTTCTCATTGTACCGATCATACATCTGCTTTGTGCTTATGTGTTGATTACTTTTCTTTGAAATGTAATGAATATTTGTCATACATATATTGTTATACTTTTCATATGAGGTTAACTCACACTGAGGTCCGATGGGTATTGGATCTCGAGATCTGTCTAATAGTTCGGTAAAGAAACCAGGATCGAGAAGGTACCGGTAGATAGAGCCATGAGAAGGTACCGGTTAAAGGAAATGAGGAAGAAAGTCAACAGAACCTACCGTATTGCATGAATCTAATAAGGTTACTTCACATCATTTGGTGCTTAAACTAGAAGGGTCGTCTATGTGGTTCATCAATCGATCACCCTAGCACGGTGAGACTCCCACTAGACCTACCCACCGGCAAATGGGATGATCTAACGAGTTAGGTTCTATGCCCCAAGTCTACTAAAGGCTTGGTTGAAGAGGGTATAGTTACATGTAAGAATTGTAATTATAAAGTTTTGTATTATCGTATCACATGAATAATTCCTTCGGGAGATTTTGTAATATATATATCGATACGTCGGCATCATCATATGTCTGAGTATTTTTATATCAGTGACTCATTGTTAAATTTGTTGTTCAAATTTTTAGTACATGCTCTCCGTTTCCGCAAGACGCTAAGTTGTAGCACCTCAAAACTCTGATGAATTTTTATAAAACCACGTGTCACTGGCATGATTTATGCTACGGAAATTGGGGTGTTACATTATGTAGGGATAGGACCTTGTACAGTTGTGAATCAATCATCAGAGAATCACTGCCACCCTATTCTATCAGATATTACTAACCAATCAGATAAATATCATTGATGCCATAAGAATACTCTCATTTCATACATTTTGATATTACAAACAAACTGTATACTGTCCTTTCAGAGTGATTCCTTCATTTCTTCTCTTCTGATTTGTATTTCATATATGTGAAGCAAAATTGTAATGTAGGGAAACAATCATGTTTAGTAAGCTGGAATCAAGATGAAGTCTATTGTTCTACTCCTGTGAATGCAAATTCAGCGAAACCAAATATGATGAAGCCTGGTTTGGTTATCACAGAGAATGACATGCAATCATCGCAGTCAACAATAACAAATCCATCATCACAGAATTGACATCTATCTATTCTATCTGATATTACTAACAGACAAGGCTTGTCTAATTCAAACCATACTAATACTAGTGGATTGATGGATACCACTACAGTAACTAAGGTTCCTTCTGTTAACCCTTCTTCTGTGCCAGTTACCCAACAAAAGCTTAAAAAGAGGAAGTTCAATAAAATATGTTAAGTTGCAACTGATTTAACTAGTAGACTTGAGCAACCATTCAATGCATGTAAGTTTCTATCACATGTTTATTTTAAAAACTTGGTTCTGTCATGGTATGTGAATGCTATTTTTTTAAAAAATTAGATGCAGTTCATTCGGAACTCAACAAGGACAAAAGTGAAAATGGAAATGTTATTGCCCAGGACCCAACAATGTTCAATCGTTCATTCCAATCTAGCTACCAGAAAATGTTCATCCATTTCTGTGTTGTTTACAAACTTTCTACTATCCTTTAACATTCGTTGATTTTTTTTTTCATTCGAATCATCGTTCATATATCTGACGTGTAATGCTAATTTATTGTGTAGGGAAACGACCGTGTTCAATAAGTTTGAATCAAATTAATGCCCATTCTTCTACTTCCATTACTGCCAATTTAGTTAACCCTCTTATGATGAATGTCGGTTTGGTTATCACACATAATGAGGTGCAATCTCCGCGGTCTACAATTATTAATCCATCATCTGAGAATCAAAATCTTTCTATTCTATCAGATATGACCAACAGAATAGGCTTCTCTAATTCAATCCGTACCAATACTAGTGTATTAACGGATGACACTACAGTAGTTAACATTCATTCCGTGAAGCCGTCTTCAATATCAGTTACGCATAAGAAGATTAAAAAGAGGTCCTCGAATAAAATATGTCAACTTGCAACTGATTTAACCAGTAGACTTGAACAACTAAACATTGCGGGTAAGTTTCTGCCATATATTCGTTTTGATAAAATTGTTATGTCAATGATTGTCAACTCTAATTTATTTTCTATTTTATACTTTTTACAATCAAAAGTCTACCAGGATGGGAACGATCATGGATTTGTTGGGGAGGGTAACACAATGTTCAATCGTGGATTTAAATCTATCTACTTAGATGATGGTGATGCTCTTCAGGAATGTCGTTTTGTAGTGCACAGATGTGGTTTGCAGAAAGTATACAAAGTGTGAAGAAAAATAGCAATCCATAGTTTGGGTTATGTTGTTCTAATGTGAAGATTATTGTACCTCTATGATAGGAAGCGATAGGCTTGACTACATCAGAAAACATCAAAAGGAATTAAGAGTTTATCTTTATAGTGGACTTTCAGACGTAGTAATAAGAGGAGAGACAAATCTTTCATCAACAGGAAGTATTCGGCTACCAATAAAGAAACTGCTAGACTGTTTGAAATTAAGAGTTGACCTTTTTAGCGTTCTCTTTTTTTTATATATATTTCAGAATTGCAGTTTTTGGCTACAAATAAAGAAACTGCTAAAATGTTCACATAGCTTTAGCAGATGACAAAGTGCAAATTCGAAAATACTCTTTTTGGCTTAGAGCACTTTGCAGCATGTGAATTGCTTTCATGTTGAGAGTGACTTGCTTTCTCATCATTCTCATCATACTCTTCTTCTAGCTTAGGAGTTCGACACCATCTTCTCGTTGTTGCTTTGGTTCATAATTTCCTCTCTCGAACACCCTCCATAGGCCATACTCGGTTGCCATTACATAGACTCGAACTTGGCCTTCCGGAAGGAGTAATGTTCTCCATTGAAACCGGAGGTCTGTTGATTGAAGCTCCATCGGGTAGAATTCCTTCCATTGGATCTTTGATCTAGGATGTTAATCCTTAATGTAGATAACCAGGCTTTGATACCAAATGAAAGTGAAGGAAATCACCAAGAGGGGGGGTGAATTGGGGATTTTAAAAATACTTTTATGATCACCCACACAATAGATGCTTAACCAAGGTAAATAGAGTTAGAGAAGAAGAGCTTGACACGAAAGATTTATCTTGTTCGGTCTTAACTCTTGACCTACGTCCGGTCCCGGACTCTCCGGGTTTTTCTACTATCACTCAAATCGATACACACTCGTACTCGAAAGTTATCCTCTCTCTAGGATACACTCCCCTTACAAGTTGTAATCGATAACCCAACCTCAAAGTCCCACAACTTTGAGATTCTTACAAAGAATGATTTACAGAAATGAACTCTCTCAAAGAGTGAATAAATATAAGCACTGAAGCATGACAGAGATTTGCCGTCATCTCACAAAATAACCAGATTAGAAAGGATTTGCGATAATGTAACCTGGGTCGTTTCTCTCAAGGAATTTGCGGTGGGTTTAAATCAAAGAACAAAGAAAAAAAAAAAACAATGAAATTGGGGGTTTTTGATTTGAAACAGATTAAAACGAAATCAAACCGAAACAGATCTGAAATATGCGAAAACAGATAAAAACGAGATTGAAATAGATTAAAACGATCAACCCAACGTTTAGATTCCGAAACTTCCTTCATTGAACGAAATATAAACGAACTCGCGTTTGGCCCCGGACGAAC
The DNA here is from genome assembly GCA_019022615.1 of Acacia melanoxylon. NCBI lineage: Eukaryota > Viridiplantae > Streptophyta > Magnoliopsida > Fabales > Fabaceae > Acacia > Acacia melanoxylon. The sequence goes on along the minus strand of JAFJYJ010000003.1, from coordinate 9,504,988 downwards.
CGAAATCTCTGCGTTCGTCCGAAATCCCTCAACTAGACGATCGTCTAGAATCTGTCCGAAACAGTGGCGTCTCCTCACCGTGCAATCGCACAAAGAACACTCTAACCTAGTTCAAACTCGGTCCTTGGGATGAACCAAACCGAATATTAAATCTAATATTCGAACTATTTCCAGAAATCGGATCCGATAAGATGAAAACAGAAACGAGTAAAGTTACCGATTAAGTACGAGTTCTCTGGACAAATCATGGAATCCTCAACGTTGGGTTAACCACGTAAGGTTTAGCCGAACATGGCCGGGAAAATCGAAGAACAGACGAAGAACGCGAAGAACACGAAGAACATTTCAGAGAATCTGAAAATCTCTATTTTGATCCACAAAACTGAATAAAAACGTGAATGATATTGTTTGTGGCTGCTGCCTTACTTAACCTAGGATGAAAAACGAAATGGGGCTCCAATCAATAATCCAGGCCCAAAACAAAAAATAATACGAGAATGGGCTTTAGTCACAAATTCGAGCCCAAATAAAACATCTGACTTTGGCTTCAAAATCGACCGTCTTCTTGTCCGAATTTGCCCTTCATGTCTTCATAACAATTGTAGCTCTCTGAATCATCTGAAATATGAAACAAAAATGAGGCAAATCCGATGTCTGGTTCAAGAGTTATGGTCAGATTAGTGAAGCAATGTAAAACTGGAATTTTATTAATAAAAATGGCTAAAATATAATCAAAGGCCCAAAGCCCAAATAAGTATAAAATCCATTATTTATTAACTAAAAAGTCCTAATTTATTAATCAAGAGATAAAAAGAAGTGTATAAAATATTCAATTATCAAATTCCCCCACACTTATCTTTTTGCACTCCTGAGCAAAATTCAAAGAAAAAGACGTAAAGGAGAAACTCTTCTTTTCTACAAATTGCTAACAATGCGTAAAATTGAACAAGGGACACGAGCTTCATTAGAACCAATCAATCAAGACCCAAAATCCCTTCATCTCAAATTACAATTCCTGGTAATCTCAATCAATGATGCTAATCACAAATGATGGTCTCTCAAATGATGCGCTCAATCAATCAATCTCTCAAGTGTTTAAGGTAAATAAGTGTATCGCTCAAATTCTACTCAAGAAAATTGTTCTACCATAAGCTTGCTCAATTTCTACGTCTCCACTACTCATAACACATGCATGCACAAATCAAGAGAGCTTATTATTAAAGGTTGTAATGGGGTTAGGGTGAAGGTAGGTAATAGTATGGAATGAGAGGCTAAGCACCCAAGAAATTAAAAAGAGCATTGATTAACACAATTCTCTATATATAAAAACTCTCTATATATAAAAACTTTTATTTTACTCTCTTTTTTTTTTTTCGCTTTTTTTTTTTCCTTTTTGCTTCTTTTTTTTTTTTTTTTTTTGAAACTATATACAAAATCACAATGACAAAACCCGCCATATTTTGACAGAGATTTGCCGTCATCTCACAAAATAACCAGATTAGAAAGGATTTGCAGTATAATGTAACCTGGGTCGTTTCTCTCAAGGAATTTGCAGTGGGTTTAAATCGGCAAGAATAAAGAAAAATGTAAAAACAATGAAATTGGGGGTTTTTGATTTGAAACAGATTAAAACGAAATCAAACCGAAACAGATCTGAAATATGCGAAAAACAGATAAAAACGAGATTGAAATAGATTAAAACGATCAACCCAACGTTTAGATTCCGAAACTTCCTTCATTGAACGAAATATAAACGAACTCGCGTTTGGCCCTGGACGAACCAAATCTCTCATTCGTCCGAAATCCCTCAACTAGACGATCGTGTAGAATCTGTCCGAACAGTGGCGTCTCACTGTGCAATCGCACAGCAACACTCTAACCTAGTTCAAACTCGGTCCTTGGGATGAACCAAACCGAATATTAAATCTAATATTCGAACTATTTCAAATCGGATCCGATAAGATGAAAACGAAAACGAGTAAAGTTACCGATTAAGTACGAGTTCTCTGGACAAATCATGGAATCCTCAACGTTGGGTTAACCACAGAAGGTTTAGCCGAACATGGCTGGGAAAATCGAAGAACAGACGAAGAACGCGAAGAACACGAAGAACATTTCAGAGAATCTGAAAATCTCTATTTTGATCCACAAAACTGAATAAAAACGTGAATGATATTGTTTGTGGCTGCTGCCTTACTTAACCTAGGATGAAAAACGAAATGGGGCTCCAATCAATAATCCAGGCCCAAAACAAAAAATAATACGAAATGGGCTTTAGTCACAAATTCGAGCCCAAATAAAACATCTGACTTTGGCTTCAAAATCGACCGTCTTCTTGTCCGAATTTGCCCTTCATGTCTTCATAACAATTGTAGCTCTCTGAATCATCTGAAATATGAAACAAAAATGAGGCAAATCCGATGTCTGGTTCAAGAGTTATGGTCAGATTAGTGAAGCAATGTAAAACTGGAATTTTATTAATAAAAATGGCTAAAATATAATCAAAGGCCCAAAGCCCAAATAAGTATAAAAGCCATTATTTATTAACTAAAAAGTCCTAATTTATTAATCAAGAGATAAAAAGAAGTGTATAAAATATTCAATTATCAAATTCCCCCACACTTATCTTTTTGCACTCCCGAGCAAAATTCAAAGAAAAAGACGTAAAGGAGAAACTCTTCTTTTCTACAAATTGCTAACAATGCGAAAATTGAACAAGGGACACGAGCTTCATTAGAACCAATCAATCAAGACCCAAAATCCCTTCATCTCAAATTACAATTCCTGGTAATCTCAATCAATGATGCTAATCACAAATGATGGTCTCTCAAATGATGCGCTCAATCAATCAATCTCTCAAGTGTTTAAGGTAAATAAGTGTATCGCTCAAATTCTACTCAAGAAAATTGTTCTACCATAAGCTTGCTCAATTTCTACGTCTCCACTACTCATAACACATGCATGCACAAATCAAGAGAGCTTATTATTAAAGGTTGTAATGGGGTTAGGGTGAAGGTAGGTAATAGTATGGAATGAGAGGCTAAGCACCCAAGAAATTAAAAAGAGCATTGATTAACACAATTCTCTATAATAAAAACTCTCTATATATAAAAAATTTTATTTTACTCTCTCTTTTTTTTTCTCGCTTTTTTTTTTTTTTTGCTTTTTGCTTCTTTTTTTTTTTTTTTTTTTTTTTTTTTTGAAACTATATACAAAATCACAATGACAAAACCCGCCATATTTTGACAGAGATTTGCCGTCATCTCACAAAATAACCAGATTAGAAAGGATTTGCGTATAATGTAACCTGGGTCGTTTCTCTCAAGGAATTTGCAAAGTGGGTTTAAATCGGCAAATAAAAAAAACAAAAACAATGAAATTGGGGGTTTTTGATTTGAAACAGATTAAAACGAAATCAAACTGAAACAGATCTGAAATATGCGTAAATGATAAAAACGAGATTGAAATAGATTAAAACGATCAACCCAACGTTTAGATTCCAGAAACTTCCTTCATTGAACGAAATATAAACGAACTCGCGTTTGGCCATGGACGAACCGAAATCTCTGCGTTCGTCCATAAATCCCTCAACTAGACGATCGTCTAGAATCTGTCCGAACAGTGGCGTCTCCTCACCGTGCAATCGCACAAAGAACACTCTAACCTAGTTCAAACTCGGTCCTTGGGATGAACCAAACCGAATATTAAATCTAATATTCGAACTATTTCCAGAAATCGGATCCGATAAGATGAAAACAGAAACGAGTAAAGTTATCGATTAAGTACGAGTTCTCTGGACAAATCATGGAATCCTCAACGTTGGGTTAACCACAGAAGGTTTAGCCGAACATGGCTGGGAAAATCGAAGAACGCAGAGACGAAGAACGCGAAGAACACGAAGAACACGAAGAACATTTCGGAGAATCGAAAATCTCTATTTTGATCCACAAAACTGAATAAAAACGTGAATGATATTGTTTGTGGCTGCTGCCTTACTTAACCTAGGATGAAAAACGAAATGGGCTCCAATCAATAATCCAGGCCCAAAACAAAAAATAATACGTAATGGGCTTTAGTCACAAATTCGAGCCCAAATAAAACATCTGTCTTTGGCTTCAAAATCGACCGTCTTCTTGTCCGAATTTGCCCTTCATGTCTTCATAACAATTGTAGCTCTCTGAATCATCTGAAATATGAAACAAAAATGAGGCAAATCCGATGTCTGGTTCAAGAGTTATGGTCATATTAGTGAAGCAATGTAAAACTGGAATTTTATTAATAAAAATGGCTAAAATATAATCAAAGGCCCAAAGCCCAAATAAGTATAAAAGCCATTATTTATTAACTAAAAAGTCCTAATTTATTAATCAAGAGATAAAAAGAAGTGTATAAAATATTCAATTATCAAATTCCCCCACACTTATCTTTTTGCACTCCCGAGCAAAATTCAAAGAAAAAGACGTAAAGGAGAAACTCTTCTTTTCTACAAATTGCTAACAATGCGAGAAATTGAACAAGGGACACGAGCTTCATTAGAACCAATCAATCAAGACCCAAAATCCCTTCATCTCAAATTACAATTCCTGGTAATCTCAATCAATGATGCTAATCACAAATGATGGTCTCTCAAATGATGCGCTCAATCAATCAATCTCTCAAGTGTTTAAGGTAAATAAGTGTATCGCTCAAATTCTACTCAAGAAAATTGTTCTACCATAAGCTTGCTCAATTTCTACGTCTCCACTACTCATAACACATGCATGCACAAATCAAGAGAGCTTATTATTAAAGGTTGTAATGGGGTTAGGGTGAAGGTAGGTAATAGTATGGAATGAGAGGCTAAGCACCCAAGAAATTAAAAAGAGCATTGATTAACACAATTCTCTATATATAAAAACTCTCTATATATAAAAACTTTTATTTTACTCTCTCTTTTTTTTTTTCGCTTTTCTTTTTTTTTTTTCTTTTTGCTTCTTTTTTTTTTTTTTTTTTGAAACTATATACAAAATCACAATGACAAAACCCGCCATATTTTGACAGAGATTTGCCGTCATCTCACAAAATAACCAGATTAGAAAGGATTTGCGATAATGTAACCTGGGTCGTTTCTCTCAAGGAATTTGCAATGGGTTTAAATCGAATAAGAAAAAACAAAAACAATGAAATTGTTTTTGATTTGAAACAGATTAAAACGAAATCAAACTCGAAACAGATCTGAAATATGCGAAACGATATAAAACGAGATTGAAATAGATTAAAACGATCAACCCAACGTTTAGATTCCGAAACTTCCTTCATTGAACGAAATATAAACGAACTCGCGTTTGGCCCCGGACGAACCGAAATCTCTCGTTCGTCCGAAATCCCTCAACTAGACGATCGTCTAGAATCTGTCCGAACAAGATGGCGTCTCACCGTGCAATCGCACAAAGAACACTCTAACCTAGTTCAAACTCGAAATCCTTGGGATGAACCAAACCGAATATTAAATCTAATATTCGAACTATTTCCAAATCGGATCCGATAAGATGAAAACGAAACGAGTAAAGTTACCGATTAAGTACGAGTTCTCGGACAAATCATGGAATCCTCAACGTTGGGTTAACCACGTAAGGTTTAGCCGAACATGGCTGGGAAAATCGAAGAACAGACGAAGAACGCGAAGAACACGAAGAACATTTCAGAGAATCTGAAAATCTCTATTTTGATCCACAAAACTGAATAAAAACGTGAATGATATTGTTTGTGGCTGCTGCCTTACTTAACCTAGGATGAAAAACGAAATGGGGCTCCAATCAATAATCCAGGCCCAAAACAGAAAATAATACAGAATGGGCTTTAGTCACAAATTCGAGCCCAAATAAAACATCTGACTTTGGCTTCAAAATCGACCGTCTTCTTGTCCGAATTTGCCCTTCATGTCTTCATAACAATTGTAGCTCTCTGAATCATCTGAAATATGAAACAAAAATGAGGCAAATCCGATGTCTGGTTCAAGAGTTATGGTCAGATTAGTGAAGCAATGTAAAACTGGAATTTTATTAATAAAAATGGCTAAAATATAATCAAAGGCCCAAAGCCCAAATAAGTATAAAAGCCATTATTTATTAACTAAAAAGTCCTAATTTATTAATCAAGAGATAAAAAGAAGTGTATAAAATATTCAATTATCAAAGCACAATGTATCAAAGATACAAATGAGAAATATAAGTAGTAAAAGACTGAGATCTTTGTATGCGTTTTACGTATGTCTTCTCTACTTTCGACTTCAAATCTTCATGTATTTATACTTTGGATTGAAGCTTGTGAACGTTGTAGATCCGTTGAGACTTGATCTGATTCAAAAATATAGCATGTTGTGAGTGTGTCTCCATGAATCTAGTCATGTTGTGGACAAATATGTTTGAATATTGTTGTTGCAGATTTGAATATTTGAAATTTGGCTCCTCAAGAATGTGTTCCCATGCTTTGTTATGTTTAGTGGAGGTAGTTGCATAATGTTGTCCAGTTGTTTGGAGGCTAGCTTTCTTTCTTGGAGAATGGTTGTCCTACTTTCCAGGTTGTAAACCATTGCTTTGGATGAGAGATACAATATTATATTGCAAGTTGCACAAGTTGTTGTCTTAAAGTCTTCTTTAAAACAAACCTAGATCTCTTAAATCTCATAAGCAAACTGGTTAAATTTGGTTAGGAAATATTGATATGAATCATATAAATCATATACAACCAATTCGCGAGAATCAAGCTAAAGCATAAATCAAACTGAACAAAATACACTCGGATGCGTTCTTAAATCGTACAAGTTCCAAGCTCGAGTTTACTATACCAAGCTCGAGTTTGGTCTTCATTTAAAACTTGAGTTTTGCCTCTGGAAGCCTCAAGCTCGAGCTTGTAAATGAGTAAGCTCGAGTTTAGCATTTGTCGGGAAACATGTTTGAATTCATTTTGAGAGCCAAAGTGGAAAAACGCAAGCTTGAGCTTATTAGTGAGTAAGCTCGAGTTTGGCACTATTCATGTCAAAAATAATTTTAGTTCACAAAATGCAAGCTTGAGCTTAGAGGTGTAAACTTGAGTTTGCTAAGCTCAAAATATGACATTGCTCTCTGTCTGACCCAAGCTTGAGCTTGCAAGGGCAAGCTCGAGTTTGCCAAAGGTTTTTAAAAACTTTGAAAGATTTTTGTCAGACGCAAGCTTGAGTTTAAAACCTTAAACTTGAGTTTACTCTTTGAAGGAAAAAACTTGAAAACTCTCTGCCTGGTGCAAGCTCGAGCTTGGTATGCCAAGCTCGAGTTTACAACTTTTGTAAACTCACAAACTCTACGGTAAAATGATAAGCTCAAGTTTAAAGGATTTTTCCAGAGGTAAGCTCGAGCTTGTAACGCAAGCTCGAGTTTGCATATTTGTAAACTTAGTGAGAAAAGACTCGGAAGAGGCAAGCTTGAGCTTATAACTAATAAGCTTGAGTTTGCAATTTGAGTAACTTGATAAAATCCTCAAACCTTCGTAAGCTCAAGCTTACGGTGCAAGCTTGAGCTTACTCGGTATATGAGTAAACTTTGAAAACCTTCAAGCTCAAGTTTATGGACCAAGCTCAAGTTTAGAAAATGCAAAATAGCTTGGTTTTCTTTACAGATGGGGCAAGCTCGAGTTTGGATACCCAAGCTCGAGTTTGGCGATGACAGAATGTTTTTTTGGATTGAAATCAACATGCTTTACCAATCTTTGACAAAAACATTCTCTCATGTTTACAATTGTTATTAATCATCAAAACACATTGAGAACTAACAAATTTTAACCCCAACTACGGAACATGTCGATTCATTGAATGATTTTATTTGTTCTTTGTTGCCAGGAGATGAAGTAGAATACTTTAGTGCTAACTCTATAAATCGTATAGATTATATATGAAAATGAAAGTTTTGATGATTCATATGTCACAGAGTTTCTAAATTCAATTAAATGTTTTGGGATTCCTCATCATAAATTGGTTTTGAAGGTGGAAGTACCAGTTATGTAAATAAGAAACATTGATCAAGCATCAGGATTGTGCAATGGTACAGGGCTTCAAATTACACAACTTGGCAAGAGCGTCATAAAGGCAAAGGCATTGAATGGCACTAGCGCAAACCAAGACATTTTGATACACAGGATGGACATGAACCCATATGAATCTAAACTTCCATTCAAGATAATGAGAAGACAATTCCAATCATCATTTCATTTGCGATAACAATTAACAAGAGTCAAGGACAATCGATGTCAAATGTAGGTCTTTACCTACTAAGTCCAGTTTTTTCACATGGACAACTTTATATTCCTTTATCTAGGGTAAAGAGTTTCAAAGGTTTGAAAATACTGATTTTAAATGAGTTGAATAAGTGTATTGACAACACAGTTAATGTTGTATACAGATAAGTTTTCCAAAACATTTTATCACATTCATAGTTGTAAGGGAAAACTTTGTTTGACTTTGTTATTGTTGTGCTTTGGATTTCATAAATAAATGAACTCATAATTTTATTAATTCTGTTTATGTATTTATTGAATGCTTAATTTTACCTATTACTTCATAAAACAGATTGGTTATTACGTTTTCACCTTTGTTATTCATATTTAAAACATAATAAAACTCCACACTCCGTGCAACGCACGGGTCCGAAGTCTTGTTCTTTTTAAAAAAAAGCTAAACACCTAAAATCAGCAATGTTATATGCCTTGGGGCGCGTGATGCACGAGATTCTTTCAATTTGATAACCTACTGATGAAAGTAATGATCAGTTGGACCAAATTAAAAGTTCTTTCACAAAGTTCCAGAAAATCAACATAAAAAATTCAGTACAATTCTTCAAAATATCCATTATAGACAACCATGCACATTTAACCATGTTAGAGGACTTGGTTGGAATGGAATAAACATAAAATAGTCATCATTTGATGCAGGAGAAAAAAATGAAGTGATCATCATCGGTGTCGATGAAAAAACGAAGTGAATTCTTGAATAACCATCTCGACAATAAAATGACCCGTGCGCTGCGCAATGTGCGGAATTCTTTCAATGACCAAACTAAAACTCCCTTAAAAAATTCAGCGTCATCATACAATTTTTCAAAATATCCAAATAGAAACAACCACACACCTGATTGGAATGGAATGAAACAAAGAGTGCTTAAATAATAGTAGTATATGACTATGTAACATTTAATTTGTACAAAAAAGATATCTTTGATTTATATATTTATTTTATGAAAAACTTAAATGTGTGTATATTTAAAAATATACTTGTTTTTATAATTGACAACTAAAAATTCCTCAACAACTTGAAAATACCTAAGTTAAGCAATATAAAGCATAAAAATACATTTCCTACTTATTTATTAAAAATTTCTCCATAACGCATGTGGTTAATATAAAGTTATGGAATAGATTGAAAACAACAACATAAATAATATGATTCCAAAGCAATGAGGAGTAATGGAATAGATTTAAAACAAAAAAAAAATCATAAATGATAAAGAAATTCAATTTCCTCCATCATCCATATTGGTTATTAAGGAATAGTATGCTATGAGCTTTTTACTTCATGAGCCGCATAACAGTGGGTACATATAGGCTAAATCATATTTAGTGCCAATTATTGTAGCCCTAAATTTTCCTAGAATGATGGAGAATAAATCAAATTAAAACCCAATCATCTAAAATAATTAAATACAAAATGACCCTAAAAGAAATCTTGTTATAATCATAGAGAATAAATAGAAACTATGGCAGAAATTTAAAGGCCTCTCAGCTAAAAAAATTAAATATAAAATATCCCTAAATACAATAAATTACATCTCAAAATTGAATGTAAATTTAGTCAATAGTAATTGGTCGTACATTACATATAAGAGCTAAACCCTCAGATGCACTTATTATTGGTCGCCAAAATAAATCAAATACATGTTTTTTAATCCCAGTGACCAATTCATGTGTCCTACCTTTTTTCTCATTTATATACCATGCATGCTCACATTTTCCAACACCCTATGTTTCTTCTTGTTGTTGTTTTTTTCCTTCTCCCATGACGAATAAGCAATTTGAAATTTTCTTTTCCCTTTAGTAATGTGCACATCTTAAATTGGCTTTCCTTTGCATGTAGCTTTCCATGTGTTAATACCCTATCAATTTGAGAGGTGAATACAACTACATTAATGAGTCTTCCCTTTACAAGGTATTCTCTGTTTCTACTGATCCTTCATATTTCTTTTTCTCCTTCTAAACAGAGTATCTTCAGAATAACTCATGATAGTTTCTTAAAATTTAAATGTAAATTAAATATACAATCTAGATGTAAAAAAAAGCTGATCACAAGCAAATAATATGAATTCAAAGGTATTTTTATTTTATTAATTATTAATTAATTTATTCAATTTTAAGATCACAACTTCCCATATACCACTATGGTCCTATTTATAAGTTCATTTTGACCAAAACATTTGGTCTTATTTATAAGTCCAGTTTCATGTAATAAATAAAATCGTAATAATTTTGCTCATATTAATTGTATTCATGATGATGATGATAGAGAGAGAAGAAATAGTTGAAAAATACTCAATCATAAATGAGGGCAAAGTTGAAAATATACCCCATAATCATGGGAAAATCCTTCTGAGGGCCTATTTAACAAAGATAATCCCAAGAAGGGCCCTAGGAAAAGTCAAATCTCAGAAAAGGCCCTAGGGCTTTTTCTGACATGTAATTGTGAGGTGAAAAGACAAAAAAAGTCCTTCATTAAGACACGCTTTCTCCCTCTCTGACTTCCTTCATTTGCACTGGGCAAACACCGATTCGTTTCCTTCATGAGCTCGCCTCTGCCGGTCTTTTTTATGATCATCTCCTCATCAACCCTGATTGCTTCCTCCAGGTTCCTAATTCCTGTCCCTCAGCCGCACTTTATATTGCGTTTTTGTTAGTTTCTATAACGATGATGATCAATGAATTAACTCTAGGGTTCAGTCAACTCCCAAATTTCAATGAGTTGAATTATTCAATCTGGCTTGAATCTTGATTTGAATTTTCTCCTGGCGTCATCTGTTGTTGTCAACCCTGCTTCAGACGCTGTAGCAACTTTTCTTACTTTGTTTTTTTTTAAAAAATCATTTTCTGTTGACTTTGAATTTGGTCATGAAATCGTTCGAATATTGACGCTGTTGATGCTTCTTTGTGCTTTTGTTTTTTCATTTTTAAAGGCTATGCGGTTAGGAAATGGTGGGCCCGAACATGGACAAGGAAAGGTACGAACTAATGCATTCGCTAAGAGCTTGTGTTCTTGAGCCTTGATTGAAACCAACTCATTTCTCAATTTTTGTCCCCATACATTGATCAAAATCTCTCAATATTCATTTATTCTCATTCCAGGAGTTGTACACTATTTAGAAATCCATTTGTTATTCTTATTATTTGGAATCCATGTGATGAAAGGCATGGAAAAATAATAGTTGTAAAACTCGTTCCTACTTGAGAGTCGTAGGACATGGGCAAGACCTCTATCTTTATGATTTTGAACTATATATTTTAATAATGTTGCTATTGTTGATTATTGGAGGTCTGTAAATCTTGTTAATAAGGCATTCCATTGAAGATTAACTTACTTATTACATATGTGCATGCTTCTTCTTTTTTTGGTGGCGTTGAAGCGTGAATCATGCACGTGTTTAAATTTTGTTTATTACTTGTTAACTTTTTTTGTTAGTCGACTCACTCGGGCTCAAGAGTTATCTACCTGGGCCTTTATCTAAAGTTTCTTACTTGTTAACTTTTTTTTTTGTTAGAATTGCTCTTATTTATACTAGTATTAACTATTAAAGGGTATAATGCCAGAAAAGGATAATATGCCTTGATCTTTGTGAACTGACAATGTCTCCTTAATTTAAAGCAAACTTTAATTTCATTCCTAAACTGCTCTCATAGTCATACGAGAGCATTGCTGCTAAAGGTCCTGACTTTCCATCAGTAAGTTCATAGAAGATGCATAAATAGCAGTTGAAGAAAAAAGAAATATAATCGTATGCACTTCACAAGCGAATAAGCTCTTATTTGTGCTAGTATTTAAGGGTATAATGATTGTTTATCCTTCTCAATCACATAATGTAGAGAGTCTATATAAAATAGTTGCTGTTTGCAGATAGTGGTGAGGTTCACTGCACTTTTGACTATATTACTGCACAATGTGAGCCACTTGATATTTGAATTTCATTCTTGATTTTAGGCCAACTTTCTTTGCTGAGACATTGGCTGTGATTGCATTTCTGATTTAGGGGCAAGAAATTATTAGCTTGTGATACTCCCCGGATCACAAACTACTTTAATATTCCAGAAATACATTTTGAAATTGTGGTTTTCTAAAATAATCAACATAATGGAATGCCAGGACCATGTACCCCCTTGATAATATTGAAATCTCAGACAGTTTAGTAAGCTCTTAATCAGCTTTACCTCTTCGTCAGCATTCCATTATGGCAAAACTAATAGCTATGAATGCTAATGGACTCACATCAATGTTCCCTCAGATCTTTATTCTATCACAATACTGATCCATTTAGTTTCATAATCTTTGGAGCAGATACAATATATCTCATGAAGTCCTTTGATACTCTAATTAATTGAGTCTTCAAACTAATTTGATGCAAATTTGAATTCTTTATGAATGGGGAGATCGTGCAGAAATCACCCGAAAGACAGAGAATGGTGGAGCCGCAGCCACATCCATTTTCTTTTTGTTTTTCTCACATTTGTTTATATCATTGCTTCTATATTGGTATGTATGCTATTGGATATATACACTAGTATTCTTTTCTTGCTACCAATGTCACTACTCTGGTGCAAACTTTCAATGTAAATCATATAGAATAGTTGCAACCTTCATGCATTATGAAATACTTTTAGTAAAATTGCTGCTATCTTGTTCTTGAGTGTCCCATCTCCTTTAATTAAATTTAGATTATTGTCTTCACCTATACAATGGACTGGGCTCAAATTCATTCATTATGATTTGCAGACAATTGGTGTGATTTCTATCCAACCATTGGGAGTAGTACAATTCGGATTCATACAAAAGGTTAGTACTGTGACTGAACATGAAGTTTTTTGACTGATTTTACATTAATTGATCATCACATTAAAGTAATCGCTATCTCTTAATGGGGTTGCAGATCTTGGAAAGAGAGGAAGTTTTGAAACAAACACAAAGATTTTGTTGATGGAGACTAAAAGATTGGATATTGTTGATGCATCATGAAGTTTTGAAACATACACAAGAAAAAGTGTTGTCTTTGGTCGAGGAGTCCCACAAGCGGAAGAAGAATAATTAGGCAGAAAACTTGTTTAATATTTAGTAGTTAGGATGACTTGTTATGGGCAAAAACATAGTGATTGTATTTAGAAGACATGTTTAGTCCATCAATTTTTGTGTAAATGTCAACTTGTATTTATGACAAAGTTGTGAACATATTATTTTTGTGAGAAGGTGCATTTGTATTGATGAAAATGCCCCTAATAAATTGGTATTGTGTAAAGGTTCTTATGTTGTGTACTAATGCTAACAACACAATTTTAATTCAATGACAAGAGCAAATTTTTCCTTCTGTTATGATTTTTGTTGTTAGTGGGTACTAATTTAGTTGTTAGTGGGTACTGATGTAGTTGTTAGTGAGTTCTGATGTAGTTGTTAACGCACATGATATTGTTGTTAACGGACCCTGATATTGTTGTTAATGGACCCTGATATTGTTGTTAAGAGACCCTGATATTGTTGTTAATGAAACCTGATATTGTTGTTAACCGACCCTGATATTGTTGTTAAGGGACCCTGATATCGTTGTTAACAGACCCTGATATTGTTGTTAACCAACCCTGATATTGTTGTTAACGGACCCTGATATTATTGTTAACGAACCCTGATATTGTTGTTAAGGGACCTTGATATTGTTGTTAATGTACCTTGATATTGTTGTTAACAGACATTGATATTGTTGTTAAGGGACCCTGATATTGTTGTTAATGTACCCTGATATTGTTGTTAACCAATTCTGATATTGTTGTTAAAGGACCCTGATATTGTTGTTAGCTGACCCTGATATTGTTGTTAAGAGACCCTGATATTGTTGTTAAAGAACCCTGATATTGTTGTTAACCGACCCTAATATTGTTGTTAAAGGACCCTGATATTGTTGTTAACTGACCCTAATATTATTGTTAAAGAACCCTGATATTGTTGTTAATGGATCCTGATATTGTTGTTAACACACACTGATATTGTTGTTAACGGACCCTGATATTGTTGTTAAGGGACCCTGATATTGTTGTTAATGGACCCTGATATTGTTGTTAACGGACCCTGATATTGTTGTTAATGGACCCTGATATGGTTGTTAGTGGGGGTTGATGTAGTTGTTAGTGGGGGCTGATATGGTTGTTATTGGGACTGATGTAGTTGTTAATGAGGGCTGATGTAGTTGTTAGTAGGGGCTGCTATGGGTTTTACTGGGGGCTGATGTAGTTGTTAGAGGGGGCTGTTTTAGTTGTTAGTATATCAACACCCACTAGCAACTACATCAGCCCCCATTAACAACCATATCAGTACCCACTAACAACAATATCAGTCCCTATTAACAACTACACCAGCCCCCACTAACAACAATATCAGTAACTACTAACAACATCAGTCTGTATTAACAACAAAATAACACCTATTCATGTTTGTAAGTATATAGGATATTGTTGGACCTGTCCATTCTTTTGCTGTTCTCATATCATGAACAAATATCATAAAAGAAGGAAAAATTTCCTCTTCTTATTGAATTAAAATTGTCAAGTTAGCATCGCAGAAATACAAATGTTGAACGTCATTCTCATGAATACAAATTTGTCATAAATACATATGCATGTGTACACAACAAGTGATCAACTACAATGTGTCCTAACCAATTATGCTGCCTAATGTCTTATCTTCTGCTTCTGGGACTCCTCAATGATGGACACAAAGGTTCTATTCAAAGCAAGTCTTTTTCGCTTTGCGCGTGTTTCTTGAAGAATTCTTCAGTGAACAAGTTGTATCCGAAGAACCTTGCATCCCTTTGTGTAGAATTCATTGTTGTTGCTTCTTCTTATGTTACACCATTCTTGCTTGTGTGCCTATAACAATTGTCAATGAAGTTCAATTAAGAATAAAGAGCACATTTAGGGATTCTTGGGTTGAATAAAGAGCACATTCCGAGAAAATCAGTAAGTGGTTTCACATATTGTGATAGACATGTAATCTTGTTTGTATCATATGAATGAATTGCCTTGAAATAATTATTGTTAGGATCAGGGGCCTAATGGCAAACCTTGTTGATCAGTAGACATAATAAAAAGCAATCAAGCTGACAACTATTTTGGCAATCTGTCTTAATCAAATAATTCCACCGTCTCTATGATCCAAATCAATGGCTCATCGTTCCTTGGAATGCTGCATTGTACATGTTTCCGATTGTTTCTTTTAAAAATAAGAAAACAGATCAAAACATCACACATCTTAAAAAGACAATATAGGTCCATTCATTTTATTATATGTGAATTAAAAACTGTTGCCAGTCAAAATCATTTATTTATCAAACCAACATATTCTGGCTATCTATATGACAGTATAAGCCTTTCATAGATTTGTAATCGAAGTCTACAAAACTAGATGCTATTAAAATGAATACCTATTCCTCACAGACAACGAGTTTACTCCTTCCAACTTAAACTTAAACTTGTGTTCTTAAAATCATTTATCAATAATCAACAATTCAATAAGCACAATCAAATGCCCAATGGTGTCACAAAGGCTAACAATAGAACAAGCAAGTTTGTCCCTTAAATTATAAATCAATTTCTTTTAGATTAATTCATTAGTTTTATTGCAAACTACATTAAAAATAATGATAATTGTTTCTTATACTATAACTAATAGGCAACCTCAATAACAATCCAATCAAGCATGAAGAGAACCCGTCATTCTTCCTATCATATACGCTTTAAAATTCTGTTACCAACTCACCCCTTACCACCACAACACAAGCATATAAATATAAACATAATCTAAACTTATCTAAGCTTCAATAAAGAATTTAAACAATTTTAGTCCAACCAAATTTTCTTTTGTGAATTTTTACAAACACCTTGTGTGCAATACTAAACAAACAACATTATCAAACTTCTTACTCTTCAAATCCCTTGCCTAAAATCTTCCAAACGTGGATATACAAAATTACCATGTTTTCCAAACTCAATTCTTAACCAGGAATCAATTTAAAACCTATATTATTTTGGCCACAATAAAACACTCATCGGAGTTATAATTTCCCTTCAATCTCACACGTAACGTCCAGCTTCAAAGGAATGAAGAAATACTTGAATCTCACAAGCAAATATCGCCAAAGACAATCAAAGTGAGGGATTCAATACTACATGGACCCACAATGCACAACAAAAAGGGAGAAAAGTTTTGAGCCTACCTTACACACAATTGGCAAACAAGAGGAACAGGAAGTGGGAAAATGTTTAGCACCTCACACACAAGCAATGCTTTATAAAATAGATGAGAAAGACTGCAGCGATTATGGAAGACAACCGCATCAAAGAGTTAGGCTCACGCACGCACACACACCAACATCGAACAAAATAGAGGAAAATGATGACAATAGAGCAACTGACAAAGATTTACTCGCACGAGCACCGACAACGGAAGAGAGAAGAAGGACGACCACGCAAATCACCAATCGAACATGCCAAACCTCTAGAAATTCCTACCCCTCTTTGCTCTTTACTTGACGGAAAATGGATATATAGGAGGGTGTTGGGGAAAAATAGGGTAGGGTATATATTGCTTACGACGGTGATGGGAGGAGGCTGGAGTTGAGGGTCGACGGTGGCAGACGGTTTCACCTTCCGGAACGAGGGAAGACCTAAATCGGGGACGAGAGAGAAAGAGAGAGAGAGAGAGTCAAGGAGCAGAGGTAGAGACAAGTCGATAGAGATAGTGTGGGTTTTTTTTTTTGTCATTTCACGTAACATTCAGATGTTAAAAGGGGCCCTAGGGCCTCTTCTGGGATTTGAAGAATGCTAGGGCCTTTTTTGGGTTTTTTTTTTTTGCTTAAAAGGGCCCCAATGTGGATTTTCCCTATAATCATTGAGTTAACTACATCTCTTTGATATGTGAGATTTGGTCAAGATGAACTTATAAATAGGACCGAGTGGTACACCTTAATTAATTTTTGTTTCCCAAGAATTTATCACTCCCCATGCTTTTCCAGATTTCATATTAGTCTCACTTTCTGTATTTTGTATTTTGATCATTATTTCAAATCCTTCCGATATTGTAGTCATATGAGTATCCTAAGGATCACATATATATATAGGATACAAACTAACAATATGAAATAGAAATAGTTTATGTTAAATTTTATTATTTCAATTGTAACATTGTAGTAATATCAAAACTCTCCGATGATATCAACCCCCCAAAAAAATGCAGAGCCTAAGAGTTAATTTCCAAAATTTAGAATATACTTTTTTTGTAATTAGTTATCCAATTTTTCTTAACCACTTAAAAATATTTGGTTAAGCATGCCTTTTAAAATAGGGATCAAATTTTCATCCCCTGTTAAAATTATATGTCATACATATTACTACCTACGATGCACTCACTTTTAATTTTAAAAAGGTAAACGATTATTAAAACTTATTTGAAAAATATATGTCAAAAGCAAATGGTGCCATACAAATAGATATTGACTGGTATAAATTTATTATTTCAATTCTAACATTGTTATTAGAGTCTAAGAGTTAATTTCTAGAATTATTATCACGATTCAAATTTTTTTATCCACCGATTTAAAAAAACACATCCACTAAAAATATACTTTTCTATAACTGATTATTAAAATAAACTCAACCACTTAAAAATATTTGGTTTAGCATGCTGACTATTAATATTTTTTCTTAACCACTTGAATATAGATTGAGATTGATATCTTTTCTTATTTGTATAAAAGACCTTCAAAATCTCCCCAAAAAGTGTACACTATTGACCTTTACTATATAAATTCATTTTAATCAAGTTCAATCTCAAATCTCAACTCATACTCATACTAATCTGAATCAATAAATTAATAAGAGTAATAAATACAATCATTTAAATTGGGTAAAATAATCCTCTAAATCATGTAATTCGCGTTGAGCCTAATCAATTCTTTTATATTGAAATTCAAATTTTAAATCTCATAATCAATTCAATATTATTATCAATATAATAATTCGATATAATAATAATAATAATAATAATAATAATAATAATAATAATAACAACAACAACTTGACATCCCTTTCAAATGTTTGACAGAATGCGTGAGACGATAAAGATAAGACCATGCCTAGGGAAGAGGGAGAATCACATATATAGGGGGGAGATGATGAAGGTGATTTTGGAGGAATTTGAAATTTGAAATCCCTATCTAATAAACCAATATAGGCTAATCCACTGCCAAGTTTTTTTAGCCTAACTATACTCCACGCCTGAAAATAAATGCATGTGTACATGGGGAAAGGGATGGAAACATGGAAAATTATACAATGTCAAATGATGCAGTTCATGCACGAGATTAAACCAATGCTGATCCTATGAAGGTCACTTTGCTTATGTAGGAATTAGTTACATAAATAATTTATCGGTACACCAAATCAAATCACATGGAAGTTGTGAATAAGTTAAAGGCTAAACTATCATTTCTGATTAGTATATAATTACATGGAAATTGTGCTGGGGAAAAATTAAAACATGATATTATCTTGTATAGTTAAGATATGAAATAAAAAATAATTAGTATTTATAATATATCTTTGCAATACGTCATTGAATAAATAATAAAATTTTCAAAAAACAAATATAACTTGATATTACCACATCATTGACTAAATAATACAATTTTTAAAAAATAAATATAACTTAATATTACCAATCTTTGAAGACCAATTAAAATCAGTATGCTTTTATTGCAACAGACTTATTGTTAAATCCATGGATGGTGGGAGATTAGCGCTTCATAGGGTAGTATATGCTACAAATCTAAAATATGATCAAATAAAATCGGTATGCTTTTTCATAATCACTCATGATGTTTTCTTAAAATTTTAATTTAAATATACAATCTAGATGGATATTTATAAGTTATAACTCGATCATCCTCTCTCTCTCTCATTTTATTTGATTGGTGATTTATTTCAAATTTCCAAATAAAAAAAATGGATTACAAGCAAATATTTTAAATGAAAGGTATTTTTAATTGATTAATTATTAATTACTTTATTCAATTTTCAGATCACAACTTCCAATATACACCTTAATGAATTTTTGTTTCTCAAGAATTTCTCACTTCCTATGCTTTTCCATATTTCATATTAGTCTCACTTTTCATATTTTGTATTCTGATTATTATTTCAAATCCTTCCATTCTTGTGGTCCTAACAGTATTCTAAGGATCACATATGGATAGGATACAAACTAACATTATGGAATAGAAATAATTTAGTTAAATTTAATTATTTCAATTGTAATGCTGTGGTAATATCAAAACTCTCCGATAATATCAACAACAACAAAAACGTAGAACCTAAGAGATAATTTCCAGAATTACTATCACCATTCAAATTTTTTCATCCACCGACATAAAAAAAGAAACCTCCATTCAAAATAGACTTTTTTGTAATTGATTATTAAAATTTTCTTTACCACTTAAAAATATTTGGTTAAGCAAGCCTGTAACATCCCATTTGAAAACGGCGGAATTTTTTTTTTAAAAAAACGTTTCCAAATATTTCAAGCAGTGTAGTCAGAGTAGAGCATTGGAGCGAGTAAGTAATTTACATTACATTCAAAATATGGACCATAGTGTAAGAGTATTGGATTACAGTCATCCAGAATTCTTAAAGATTAAAGAAACTAAGGAAAATGATAGATAATGTAGACACGTCTTGGCCTACTCCACCGCTTGCCTCGATCGCCAAACATCGGTCCTCCGTACCACGATGCTACGAGATCCATTCCACATATGGATCTCGGGTAACGGTTAACCTTATGCTCAAATAAAACAAGATACGTACAATGTATATTCATTTCAATACAAAGATATCATCACAAAAGCAAACAAAGGATGTATGATCAATAACATGGACGAACATAAGCACAAAGCAATATGTAAAGTCTCTCTCGACTAGTTCTGCACATATCCAAGTGCCACGCCTCCAACGTGTCCTCGGCGCTAGGAATAACTCAAACGGCATTACCAATACTATAATCCGTGGGTAAAGTCGTAAGTATCTCCGACGATTCTCAACGGAACCTCGCCTCTATGAACGTATCTATAACGCAAAAGTATATGAGCAGCATAGAGTTAGGGTTACGGTACGCGTCCGTACCTTAGTTGCGATATCCGGCTCTTCCGGCTAAAAACGGTACTTTTGACGCCGTACGTAAAGCAATAAACAACAAACAAATGGAACGATGAAATTTCGACAAATGGTTCGACGTCGAAGTATTCTAATCAGAATAACAACACACTTATGAATATTTGGCAGCATAACGGGCATTTTAGGTGAAAAAGACCATTTTGCCCTTACTACCCCTATTTGGCGGAATTTCGCGTAACTTCGTTACTTTGACCGTATTCCATTTCAAAATTATCCCCACTATGTTTTTACCTCGTCGGGCATCTTTCAATGCAATGAGGCATAAAAACAAGTATAGGAATAAATTCAAAAACTTCCTAGATCAAAACAACGGTTCTACTATAACTACCGAAAGAACTACGGAAACTAAAAACTAAGGACGAAGAACTTACTCGGGGTAAGGCATAATTTTTTCCAGAGCTTCTCTCTCTAGAACCTCTCTCTAGGTTTCGAATTTGGTGTGAAGAATGAGAGGAGAGGAGGGTGCTATTTATAGAAAAAGGGAGGACAAGGTGGGTATTAACAAAAAGTCTTCGAAATGATTCGGCCGTTGGATCTAGGGTTTTGTAAGATGGAATCTTGACCATTCATGGTCTTGGTCGACATCTAAGGCCCAAAAAGTCAAAGAATGAGTTGTCATCTTGCTTTATGGCCTCCTGCGATAAAGCTACCGATCGGTGTCCGTTTCGTGCGATTTCGCGAAACTCAAAAATCCGGGCATGTAACTTTGAAGATCTTTTCATCCTCTTTCATATTATCTATTTTGATCCTCTTTTTGATCATATCCAGGTATTTTCCTATATGTGCGTCGGAAGATATTCGGACAAACGCGTCCGGTTCGGAAATCGCTTCCGATAGAGCCAACTTCCGGACAATAATTCGCCGAATCGTAAAACGTCCGGTTGTTGCCTAACTTAATCTCGTGTTTAAAAAGACACAATTGTTTCTATAGGTTCTCACTTTGCCTATCCGACTCTACTCTATCCGATCAACTTTCCGTCTTATTAGGAATTAGGGTTTTCGGTTGCGGAAACAACGCCCGTAAATTCTTTCTTCGTGTAAAAATTTACTTGTTCTTAATTTGATCAGTCGAAAAGACTTTTACCTCTGGTTTACCTGTAGAATTTATTTCTAACTTTTTCCTGGCCCGCCTATAAGCGACTCACCGCATTATATTATTATTTTATTCTAATTACCATTTTAATTATTTAAACAATTCTTTTTAATTAAAAATACTAAGAATTTCGCCCCCTCTTTTAAAAATTCAGATTTATTTATTTTTCTATAATTTTTTCCATTTTTAAAAAATATAATATTTTTTACCAAAATTCCCGTTTACCCCCGCTTTCGTTAGGGCTTAATCGACCTAATTTTTTCGTTTATTGATCTTTTTAGGATCAGGTTTCTTCATATATTTATCTTTACTAATTTACAGTATATTGTTATCTTACAAACTTCTATACTTGATATTGTCATTTTATATCCTATGTAAAATATTAAAAATGTTTACCCCATCGAAGTTACTTTATGGTTAAAATGCTTTTTAAACTTTTCTTCATGTTATTTCCTCTAAAATAATTTATTAAATTCTCATAATTAGGGATAACACTTCCATATTTTTCTCATAATTTTTCATGATCCTTCGTATTTATTATAATATTTGTAAACTGTTTTTATCACCATTATATCATTTTTAGTCATTCTGTTTCATCAAATTTTCCCCTCAGTAACTTTTTTTGACAATTTACTCTATAATTATAACAATTTTCTGTAACAGTTTATCTCATGAATTTACTTCATTAAAATATTCATTAATTTTCCTTTACCTCAGAAATTCCAGATTTGCTAAAATCCGGGTATTACATTTCTCTCCCTTAAACAAAATTTCGCCCTCGAAATTTAATCTACACTAACTAGACTATGGGCCATAAACTCGGGTACTTCTCCTTCATGTCACTCTCGGTTTCCCAAGTTGCCTCGTTTGATGACAAACCCTTCCGCACCACCTTTACTATCGGTATAGTTTTAGTCCTAAGCCGTTTCTCCCGGTGTTCGAGAATTTGCTCCGGCTCGACTACAAAGGTGTTATCATGTCGTACTTCAACATCATCGTAATTTATGACATGATCTCGATCTCGGTAGGTATTTCTTCGGTTGTGACACGTGAAAAACATCGTGGAGATTACTCGGGTTCGGGGTAACGCTAGTTGATACGCAACCGGTCCTCGCTCGGCTAATACTTCAATTGGTCCAACGTAACGCGGACTAAGCTTCTTTCTCTTCGATTGTTCCGCCGACACCGGTTCATCGGAGATAATTTCGTAAACACATGGTCTCCGACTTCAAACTTCAATGGTCTTCTCCTCTTATCTCGCATAGCTCTTCGGTCTATCGTGTGCGCAAGGAGTCTCTTCTTGATCGAGCGATCCGCTCGGAGGTCTCTTTTAGCATATCTCGGTCCAAGCAATCGCTTTTCGACGCATCTCGTCCCGATAAAGGCGATTGGCACTTTCGCCCATACAAAGCCTCGAACGGGGCCATTTGTATGCTTGAATGATAACTATTGTTATACGCGAATTCTCGCTAGTGAGAGGTGTTCGTCCCAATTTCCTTTGAAATCCAAAGTGCACATGCTCGCAAAGATATCCTCCAACATCTCGTATCGTCCTCTCCGATTGACCGTCGGTTTGAGGGTGCTAAGCTGAACCGAACTTCACTTGGTACCCATTCCTTCATGTAGTGCTTGCCAAAAGCGGGATTGGAATCAAGTATCCCGATCGAGATAATACTCTTAGGGACTCCGTGCGCCTCACGATCTCTTTGATGTAGATTGCAGCCAATCATTCTGGAGAGTAGTGGATGCTAATGGGTATGAAATGTGCCGACTTGGTTAATCGGTCGACGATCACCCAAATGGTATCGTGATGCCTGATCTTAGGTAGACCTACCACAAGATCCATGGTCACATTCTCCCATTTCCACTCCTATAGCTTCTAGTCCTTGTAGAAGACCGGGGGTCGCCGGTGCTCAATCTTTACTTTCGGCAAGTTAGACACCCACTACGTGCGAGTTAGGTCTCTTTTCATTCCAGGCCACCAAACTTCGGCCTTCAAGTTCTGGTACATCTTGACCATTCCCGGATGTAGAGTGTACTTACTCTTATGAGCCTCATCCAAGATCTTCCGCTTCGTTCATCAACGCGGTATGTAAATGCGCCCTTGTGTCCGAGCAATCCACTAGATGAAAGGTCGTGGTCTTGGGTTTCACCTTGAGAGATCTTCTCCCGCATGGAGATTGCCCAATCATCTTGTCTCGAGCTTTATCAACTTCATCTCTCGTGTCGTACTCCCTTGACTCACAAAAAGATTTGCAAGGTAGGCGTCACTTGGTGCGTTGAAATTCATGCGATTTGGTTTGAAAGATTCAGTCTCGAAATCTTCAAGTAATTTCGCTCTTGTATCATCATGTATGATACTTGCACCTTCTTCCCCGCTTAGAGCATCTGCAACAACGTTTGCTTTCCCCGGGTGATACTTGATCTCCGTGGTTGTAGTCTTTCAAAGAATTCCATCCAACGACGTTGCCTCATATTCAGTTCCTTTGATCAAAGAGATACTTCGTGCTCTTGTGGTCGCAGATAGTTCTACGGTCGTACCGTACGGATAATGCCTCCATATCTTCAAATCGAACACGATGGCGCAAGCTCCAAATCGTGTGTAGGATAGTTCGACTCGTGCGGCTTCACCGTGACGAGAGGCATAAGCCACCACTCTGCCCAATTGCATTAGGACACAACCCAATCCTTGCCCACTGGCATAACTGTAGACAACATATGTCTCATCAGGATCTGGGATGATCAATAGTGGTGCCGTAGTCAACCTCTCCCTCGATCTCTCGAAAGCTCTCCTCACGCGTCTCCCCATACAAAGGGTTGATTCTTCCTCGTAAGCTTTGTCAATGGTAGGGCAAGATGCGAGAAATCCCGTATAAATCTGCGGTAATATCCCGCGTACCTAGAAAACTACGTATCTCCGTCACTCGTCTTTGGCCTCTTCCACCCGTAACGTGCTTCCACCTTGCTCGGGTCAACAAAGAACTCCGTCGCTAGATATCACATGGCCCGTGAAATCTCACTTCCGGCAGCCAAAATTCGCATTTGCTCAACTTTGCGTAGCCGCTTCTCTCTTAGTATGCTCAATACTAGGCGCGTAGATGTTCTTCATGCTCTTTTTCTCGCTTTTGGAATAGATGAGTATATCGTCAATGAACACCACCACAAATTGGTCCAGGTGTTGTCGGAAGATACGGTTCATGTAATCCATGAATACCGCAGGTGCATTTGTCAATCCGAAAGGCATCACAAGGAATTCATAATGCCCATATCTGGGTCTGAAAGCCGTCTTGGAAATATCATCGTCTTTGACTCGCAACTGATGATATCTCGAACATAAATCGATCTTTGAGAATACGGTGGAACCAGATAATTGATCCAAAAGATCATCAATCCGGGGAAGTGGATATTTGTTCTTGACGGTTACTTTGTTGAGTTCACGGTAGTCGATACAGAGTCGAAAACTTCCATCTTTCTTCTTTACGAACAAGATCGGGCTCCCCACGGTGATACACTCGGGTCGGATGAACCCCTTCGTAATAGCTCTTCAAGTTGTTTCTTTAACTCCCGCATCTCATTTGGAGCCATACGATACGGCGCCTTCGAAATTGATCCTGTACTGCATCAATTCAATGGTGAACTCGACTTCTCTCGTAGGAGGTAGCTTGGTGAGATCCTCCGGAACACGTCAGAAACTCGTTTACAACGGAATGTTCTCAAGTGAAAGCTCGCTCAGCTTTAACCGAGAAAAAGATCATATATGCTTGGCATCCCTCCTTCATGCATCCGTCGCCTCCGTAGCAAAGAGAAAATTCAGGCTCACATCAACTTTGTCTCGCTAGGTGAATCGAAGAACGTTATCTTCTTGCTGCTACGCTGATCATCGCACCGCTCGTTGCTAGCCAATTTAACCCGAGTATGACATCTATGCCATCAAGTGGCAGTCGGATAAGGTCCACTTTTGAAACTCGTCCATCAACGCTCACGGTACAATTAATACATGCATCGAAGCTAAGGATTTCAAGCCAAGTGGTGTAGATACTATCGAGATCATAAGACAATCTAGAGGCATGCATTCCTAGACGATTTGCACAATCATAGGAAATAAACGAATGACTAGCACCCGTATCAAACAATGCTTGCGTAGATTTCCGTTGATAATAACGACCTTGCACCATCTCTCGGAGACTCTCGGCCTCCGCATCGCCGCAAAAACCCGGCCTTGGTTCCGCGGTCTTGCCACCGCGCAATCTCCTACGCTCCGGCTGATATGCCCAAGTTTTTGGCACTTGTAGTAGATCGGCTTCCCATCACAGCTGGATCTGGGATGGTCCTTTCTGTACTTTGGGCAAGTTTGGGTCCCTGCTTGACCGGGATAACCTTGTTGCCCTTGTTGAAATGGCTTCTTGCCTCCGCCTCGGGAGTTGTTCCATGGTGCGTCCTCTTCGCGAGGAACCTCCACGACTTGACCCGCCACGGTTTGCATTGTTGTTGTTGTTGTTGAGATGTCGATCCTCCCGAGCTCCTTCAAATTACGCTTGACTGCACGGCATGATTCAACCGCTTGAATCGAGATCCGGAAATTGCCGTGACACCCGCTTTTCCCCGAACCTCAAACCTCGGACCATCTACCAATCGACTCGCCTTCCAGTTTTTGTTGTCGTTGGTCTTCAGATATGACGAGTATCGAGATAGGTTGGTAAATCTGGCGAAGTAATCCTCGAATGACTCATCATGGTTTTGCCGAATATGTAAGAATTCTGACTCTTTTATTACTTGTAACAAGGGAGGGAAATATTGTTCGTTAAATTTTTCCAAGAACTTCTCCCAAGTCACAGGGCAAACGCGTGCCCGCAATGTCACCGCGCTACGCTCTTCCACCAGTCGGCTCGCATCTCCTTCGAGTTTGTAAATTGCCAACTGGGCCTTGCGGTCTTCGGGACAGTCTAAGACCACAAAGATCTTATTTGTACAAGTTGACCTCGACGTTGGCCATATCCTAAACTATACAAAATTCTACAATCCCTTTTATTCTAACAGAATATCTCACGATCTCTCAGGGCATTTAGAGAGTTAATAATATACTATATAGCCTCTATCTATGGTTCCACAGCTTTCTTTCACCGTCTCGCTCTTTCTACATGTGCTGGTGCACTATCCTTTTCAGATAACGAAGATAAATACGAGCGTCTGCAATAGGGCCTTCGTCCAGCAATTCGTTAGTGAGTCTGACCCAAAAACGGGTCACAGGGAAACAGAAGAGAGTGGATCGACCCGATCTCCGTGCGAATGTGGGTTCCTCCGGTTTAGGGAATTTTGAACTAAGTGAAGGAAGGTCAGATACCTTTCTTTCGTAGTGTTTGTAGACTGTTCTGCAAACAAGTAAAATGATTCTAGTTGTTGGGTTAAGGCCGTATTACTGCCCAACACAAAGTGAAAATTGTCAAGGGTGACGTCTTCGTTATCAAGGTTTTGGATATCTGGGAGATCGAAGCTATCTCCTACAAAAGAGTGAGTTGAACTATCAGGGGTTGCAACAGGTGCATCTTCAACATACATGAGTTCCGGGTCTTCCTCGGGTCTTCCTCAGGGTCTTCCTCCGGTCTTCCGGTTCGGGATGATCGGGGTTCGGAGTTATCGAGGTCCGTAACAAAGATAGTCAACGTCATCACCGGTACATAATCGTATGCGGGCGGTACGGGTTGTACAAGCTCTCGTTCGGTGGAGGGTAGATTGGATCGGGTTCGCCTTCTTCCTATCATCTCGGTTCCTACAGATTTCCTAGCTGTCCGAGTCCATTTCCCATATCGCCAAACGAACGGATTATCGTCTCTGTTTATCTCTACACATTACACTAGGTCATATCAATACTCACTTTCCAAAAAGTGCTCAAAGTTTTTTGAAAAAGGCAAATTTGAACATAACTCCGTTAACCGAACAGAATGGCTAGATAAGTGCCTATCATGGGGACCTCACCAACTCTATGGCGACTGATTGGCCACACCCACATAGACTAGCCTTAACTGTCCTACCATACTGTCCGTAATAACATAGTCATATCAATGCCAGGACAACTGCTCTGATACCAAAAATGTAACATCCCATTTGAAAACGGCGGAATTTTTTTTTTAAAAAAACGTTTCCAAATATTTCAAGCAGTGTAGTCAGAGTAGAGCATTGGAGCGAGTAAGTAATTTACATTACATTCAAAATATGGACCATAGTGTAAGAGTATTGGATTATAGTCATCCAGAATTCTTAAAGATTAAAGAAACTAAGGAAAATGATAGATAATGTAGACACGTCTTGGCCTACTCCAGCTGCTTGCCTCGATCGCCAAACATCGGTCCTCCGGACTGATAAAGCTAAATGAGATCCATTCCACATATGGATCTCGGTAACGGTTAACCTTATGCTCAAATAAAACAAGATACGTACAAATGATATTCATTTCAATACAAAGATATCATCACAAAAGCAAACGGCGATGTATGATCAATAACATGGACGTAACATAAGCACAAAGCAATATGTAAAGTCTCTCTCGACTAGTTCTGCACATATCCAAGATTGCCACGCCTCCAACGTGTCCTCGCGCTAGGAATAACTCAAACGGCATTACCAATACTATAATCCGTGGGTAAAGTCAGTAAGTATCTCCGACGATTCTCAACGAACCTCGCCTATGAACGTATCTATAACGCAAAAGTATATGAGCAGCATAGAGTTAGGGTTACAAAGACGCGTCCGTACCTTAGTTGCGTATATCCGGCTCTTCCGGCTAAAAACGGTACTTTTTGACTACTGTACGTAAAAGCATAAACAAATGCAAACAAATGAACGATGAAATTTCGACAAATGTTCGACGTCAAGTATTCTAATCAGAATAACAACACACTTATGAATATTTGGCAGCATAACGGGCATTTTAGGTGAAAAAGACCATTTTGCCCTTACTACCCCTATTTGGCGGAATTTCGCGTAACTTCGTTACTTTGACCGTATTCCATTTCAAAATTATCCCCACTATGTTTTTACCTCGTCGGGCATCTTTCAATGCAATGAGGCATAAAAACAAGTATAGGAATAAATTCTGAAACTTCCTAGATCAAAACAACAGTTCTACTATAACTACCGAAAGAACTACGGAAACTAAAAACTAAGGACAGAAGAACTTACTCGGGGTAAGGCATAATTTTTTCCAGAGCTTCTCTCTCTAGAACCTCTCTCTAGGTTTCGAATTTGGTGTGAAGAATGAGAGGAGAGGAGGGTGCTATTTATAGAAAAAGGGAGGGACAAGGTGGGTATTAACAAAAAGTCTTCAGAAATGATTCTGGCCGTTGGATCTAGGGTTTTGTAAGATGGAATCTTGACCATTCATGGTCTTGGTCAACATCTAAGGCCCAAAAAGTCAAAGAATGAGTTGTCATCTTGCTTTATGGCCTCCTATCCGATAAAGCTACCCGATCGGTGTCCGTTTCGCGATTTCGCGAAACTCAAAAATCCGGGCATGTAACTTTGAAGATCTTTTCATCCTCTTTCATATTATCTATTTTGATCCTCTTTTTGATCATATCTAGGTATTTTCCGGTGCGTCGGAAGATATTCGGACAAACGCGTCCTAAGTTACTTTAAATCGCTTCGATAGAGCCAACTTCTGACAATAATTCGCGAATCGTAAAACGTCCAGTTGTTGCCTAACTTAATCTCGTGTTTAAAAAGACACAATTGTTTCTATAGGTTCTCACTTTACCTATCCGACTCTACTCTATCCGATCAACTTTCCGTCTTATTAGGAATTAGGGTTTTCGGTTGCGGAAACAACGCACAGTAAATTCTTTCTTCGTGTAAAAATTTACTTGTTCTTAATTTGATCGATCTGAAAAGACTTTTACCTCTGGTTTACCTGTAGAATTTATTTCTAACTTTTCCCTGGTCCGCCTATAAGCCGACTCACCGCATTATATTATTATTTTATTCTAATTTCCATTTTAATTATTTAAACAATTCTTTTTAATTAAAAATACTAAGAATTTCGGCCCCCTCTTTTAAAAATTCAGATTTATTTATTTTTCTATAATTTTTTCCATTTTTAAAAAATATAATATTTTTTACCAAAATTCCCGTTTTACCCCTCGCCTTCGTTAGGGCTTAATCGCACCTAATTTCTTCGTTTATTGATCTTTTTAGGATCAGGTTTCTTCATATATTTATCTTTACTAATTTACAGTATATTGTTATCTTACAAACTTCTATACTGATATTGTCATTTTATATCCTATGTAAAATATTAAAAATGTTTACCCCATCAGGTTACTTTATGGTTCTGAAATGCTTTTTAAACTTTTCTTCATGTTATTTCCTCTAAAATAATTTATTAAATTCTCATAATTAGGGATAACACTTCCATATTTTTCTCATAATTTTTCATGATCCTTCAAATATTTATTATAATATTTGTAGACTGCTTTTTTTATCACCATTATATCATTTTTAGTCATTCGTTCATCGATTTTCCCAGTAACTTTTTTTGACAATTTACTCTATAATTATAACAATTTTCTGTAACAGTTTTATCTCATGAATTTACTTCATTAAAATATTCATTAATTTTCCTTTACCTCTAAATTCCAGGATTTCTAAAAATCCGGGTATTACAAAGCCCTTTAAAATAGGGATAAAAATTTTCATCCCCGGTTAAAATTAGTTGTCATAAAGATTAGAATGCATTCACTTTTTATTTTAAAAAGTAAATGATTCTTAAAACTTTATCTTAAAAAAAAAACATGTCAAAAGCAAATAGATATTGCCTTTTATAAGTTTTATTATTTCAATTCTAACACTGTCATTAGAGCCTAAAATATACTTTCTTATAAAATATACTTTCTTATAAATATTAATAAAATTTTCTCAACTACTTAAATATATTTGGTTAAACATGCCCATTAAAATAGAGATCCAATTTTCCATCCCCTCCTATTAAAATTATTTTTCATAAATATTGCTAAAATTATTTCAAATTACCCACGGAATTGTGTATTGTACAATTCATTAAAAATTGTAATGTGATTTTCTATTAAATTAATCTGTGACCATATTTTGAAATACCTCTATGAAACTACATTGGTTGTCTTACTTGTACATTCCTCATGTTCATCTAACACTAATAATTAATTTGGGTATTAATAATTAATTTATTTAATTTTTCAAATTAAAACCTCCAGTATACAAATTGGTCTTTGCTTCCTAAAAATCTCTCACTTCCCATGCCTTTCTTATACCTATCATTCCCCATATTTCCTTTGAAATTCAAATTTTATATTAATCTCACTTCCCATATTTTATATTTATCATTATTTTAAATCCTTCAAATTTTGTAGTTCTACCAATATCCTAAGAATCAAAAATATTCGATACAAAGTAATAAATATGGAATAGAAAAATTTTAGGTTAACCTAATATTACAAATATCTAATTTATAATATAATTCATAAAAAGGGTAGCCAAGAAGGTCTGTGTTATTTTTAGGCTTTATTGCCTTTTATTTCAAACTCTTTTTTTGTAGCGTTGACTTACTGCATGATTAATGGAATTAGTGCCAAAAAAAGGGAAATGTCTTATTAATTTTTCAAACATAAAAATAGAGAATAAGTTTTTTCTAAAATTTATTCCAAACAAATCATAGTGAACATTAAAGATAAATCTTATTGCCTTGTAATGTTCATCTAGACCTTTGCTCATGGGGTGTACAACAAATCTGAGTCTAAACATTAAAGAAATCAATAAAACCACTCAAGCATATCGGAAACCCAAAACACTTTCACGATACATTCTTCGTCGCCATCATCATTATTAGTTGCCATCATCTCTCCTCTTACCCAAAAATGTCCATTGCAGGTATATTATTCAGTTCAGCGAGCGATTCTACAAAAACAAAACTACTCAACATGCTTTTACCAGGGATCAACTTCATACGTAGTCTAAAAATTATTTTAAGCTGGAAAACAAAAGGGCAGCTACAAAGCTATAGCACACAAAACAGATTTAAAAAAACACATAGATAACCTGAAACAAAAACCTTTAATAGTTTCTTTCACTAAGATTTCAGAACCATTTAGTCAAACCAATTAACCTTTATCATTGATGAGGAGTTCATTGTTGAGGCAGCAATAAGATCTTAAAGGAATAGCTAAAAGGTCCGCCGTTATAGAAATAAAATGAAGAAATAAAGGAAGAGAAACAATTTTGGTGATGAAGAGTTAAAATTACATCTACACTTACAAGGGAACTACAATGCACCATCACCGAACCCTCATTCAGCGTCACTACTATGAACACTATCAAACATTTATTGTGGTACAAAATACAAAAAAAAATAATTATCTCTGCATAGAGATTCTTATGAACAGATCACTACATACATTAAAATGAATAGCGATGAAGGAAAACTGCCATTCATGGGTCCGCAGCATCAAGCTCCATAGCTAAACATGAAATATGTTGTCGGCCACTTCATTCTTGAGAAATTGAAATTGATCTAATGTAGTGAAGTGGATTGAAATGCTTTGTTCATTGTTTGAAGAAAAAAATATATTATTGGACTCAAAAAGATAGCACACTGAACACGAAATATGTTGTCGGCCACTTCATTATTGAAGCTATTTCGTATCATAATTGTTTACTTAAAACACGTTGGTAAGCCAGCCGCGGAACACTGAGCAGGTTGTTGTGGCAGTGATAAAGTCACAGAGAAGTTCATTTATCGTGGTTTGAATGCATCCCAACAACTAATTTAATTCCAGTTAATGATGACGACTGAGCATCGGAAATACTATCAGTACCAATAAATGAACATGACCATTATTATACTAGGCAGATGATAAAAGAGTGATTTAATATATTGGTCACAAGTGAGAACGAAGGAAAAAAGAATATAGATACTTCATGAAACTACAGTTTGTACGGGAAGACCATACATGTACAAAACAAAGCTAAACAACTTGCCTTCTTCAAAACATTTAATTGTAACACAATTCTATAATATCCGGAAAAAAACATAGGAAAAGTACTTGTTACTAAAATCCAAAAACAATATATGATAGTTAAAATGCGTAGAAGACATAAACAAAGAGATACACAAGTTCAAATTTCTCCAAGTACATGTCTCTTGGCCAAAGCCACTTTAGGGAAATTTGGATCAATGAAAACAAGTGTTGCAATTGAGGACCGATGAAATCTCAACACCTATAAAAAAAATATTTGACCGAGCAAATACGGAAATAAATAACTAAAATATAATTCTTTGAAAATCTTGTTATAAACAAACCACTCTGTATTTTGCGCATGATTTGCGCATACTGCACTACCACGAAAACATCTGACTGTCCATGCAAACTTGGGCTTCGCCTTGCAAGACATACCTGACCAGAAATTTGGTTGCAGAACTGATCAAGCTCGTTGCGTAGTGCTGAGATCAAAGGCATATTTGATTTAATGCCTTTACAAGCTTCTTTGATGTAGATAGGCCAGTTCTAGCTTTGTTCAAGCTGATCTTAACTCTAACTATGCCCTTACCATAAGCACTATTTCTTGGCTGATTTCGTACCTGAATTTCAACATAAATGATTAGGTGCAATTTAATTTTCAATTTTCTCTAAATGATTAATCAGATCTGCATATTAGCATGTAGAGTAGTACTTTCTTTAAAAGGAACAAATTAGTGTCATTGTCCTATCTTCTTTTATGCTAATAATGGGTGAAAAATTGAAATAAGAATCATGACCCATTTGATTGGAAAATTATCTTGTTAGTTATGCATAGTTTTGATGATGATGCCATTATCTAGAGCAAAAAGTTTATATCATATACATTGACTAACTACTTTGTTTATTATAGGTTAGTCCAAATTAAATTATAGAGAATGATTAAGAATGAAGTTTGAAGAAAGGAAGAACTTGTTTAAAGAAACAAGAAAATCATTATACAAGCTCTTAGATTGATTCTAGAAGTCTCCACGATGATATAGAAGTTGGAAGGAGTCAATTCGGAGTTAAAATGAGTGAAAATGAGTTACATGTTTATTCACGAATCAATTCTCGAGAATGCTCCTAAGCAATTCTCGAAAATGGTGCTTGAACATGTGAAATTTGGAAGCAATTCTCGAGAATTGAAAACCCATTCTCGAGAATGGTTCTCGAGAATGCTATTCGATTCTCGAGAATGATCGTGCTTCAAAGATACTGCTCCTTTCTGTTTGGGCGACTGTAATTCAACTATATCTCACAAACCAGGAATTGGATTGACACGAAATTAGTGGCATATGAAACTAGACATCCAACACGTATTGGTGCCAAAATTTTAAGTCCAAAGGAGTCCAGATGAGAGAGTTATGATTTTTTCAAGTTGAAACAAGAATCACCGTCACAGTCCAGACCAAGCTTCAGTACTTTGAGTGTATCTCACAAACAAAAAATCGGATTGTGCTGAAATTGGTGCCATTGGAAACTAGACTCAAATACCTTCCCAAAAACATCAAGAACACAGAAAACGAAGATCAATTGAAGGAGTTATGATGTTGTTAAGTTGGTAGTATGCTCAGGATGTTGCAATCAGCTTGATTAAGAACAGCCTACATTTATCTTATGATAACCGATGGAATTCAACAAGTTTGGGCTGATTCTTCTTGCAATAGAAAGAAAGCTTGAAGAGACTTATGAGCATGAGTGCTTTGACAAATTTGCTATCTCTTCTGATTCTCGATGTGATCAATTCAATTGTCTCAAGGATTCTCCGAATTCGAAATGGTTGCTAATCCGTAGCTCATCACAAAGAAAGCAATTCTCAAGAATGATTATTAGACTCTCGAGAATGGTTCTCGAGAATGCACTGCAGCTCTTGAGAATGATCGAGACGAATCACACAACGAAGTTTCTCGATGTGATTCTCGAGAATGCATAAGCAATTCTCGAGAATGATCGGAAATGGGAATGCAAAAGCTTTCGCTACATGTGATTCTTGAGAATGGTTCTCTAGAATGAGCAAAGGATTCTCGAGTATGAACGATTGCTTCACCTGATGTCCTTCTGAGTTATCTGTTTCACAAAGTGATTCTCGAGAATTGGAAACCAATTCTCGAGAATGGTTCTGGAGAATCATTGGGTGATTCTCGAGAATGAACGGAATTGCTCAAATCTTCAGATTGATTCTCTGTGTGATTCTCGAGTATGGCTCGCGAGAATGGTCCGATGGGCGGCTCGATTCTTGACAAAAACATGATTCTTCGTGTTTTTACTTAGATGATCTAGTTAATTGATTTAACCTTTCAAAATATCATTCTTTATTAACTATGATATTATTAATGATCTTCCTAAGTGTTTTCGTTTATAAATCAAGGTTTCACACTCGACGAAGAACACCAAGAATGTCCATTCAACTTCATCACCGATGATCTCGTAAAATATGGAATATGCCATACTTGCTTATTATTATTATTATTGATTCTAACTATGCTTAACGAGTTTGCTTATGAATCTTCAGAAGATCAAAGTTTCACTTTTCAGATTTCAAGTTATGACAAGCTGGCGCAATGTCGCAGAACAGAGCCGACATGATTCAAATGACCCATAACTGAAAAGCAACTTTAAAGCTTCTCTTCATCCAAGACCACATGGATGACATTCTGTAAAGTGACTCCACTAAGGAGACATTTGATTATGGGTGAGCAGAAGGCGCGGATACTTCGAAACATTCCCAACGGGCAAATACAAACTCTCCAACGAACAAATTCAAATACTCAAACCGGCCGATTCAAATCCTTCAACGGTCTTCAAGCTTCAACCGGTATAAATACTCGAAGGTTTGAATTCCTCAAAGGCAGAAAAAACGCATACACAGACAAAGCTATCAAAGAGATCAAATTCTATTATGTACATATATATCTTCGTGAGCTTCAGTGTTTATCATTTATCTACTCTGTGAGAGAGTCTTATCATTTGTATTACAATTCGTTCAAATCTCAAGGTAGAGGTATCTTGAGTGTGGGTGTATCAATTACAACTTGTAAGGGAGTGAGTCCGAGAGTGAAAGGATCATCCTTTGTTTACAGAATGTGTAATTGTGTCCACGGTTAGTTGGTTACAACTTGTTGAGAGGAGTAAGTCCTAGTGAGAGGATTACTCGAGAGTTACAGAGTCTGTAATCAAGTTTGGAGATAGTGAAATCCCAGAGTGTTTCTGGGGACTGGACGTAGGTCAAGAGTTGGACCGAACCAGTATAATCTCTTGTGTTCATTACTCTTCTCTCTATCTCTGTTTTAAGTGTTCTTGAGCAATTAGCGAAAAGAATATCAAGATCACCTATTCACCCCCCTCTAGGTGATATTCCACCTTCATATCTCACCTCATCATTATTGGCATTGCTAATATCATCGAAGCCTCCCAAATAGTAATCAGCCAATTGAAGTTTATGAGATGCCACCGATGCTCTTCTTCTGCGGCCCTCACCTTCTAACCCTTTCATTCTCTTCATTATCAATTTCAAAGCACGTTAAATATCAATATTTAGACACTCCTCAGATGAAACAAAGGTTTTTTTTGTTTTGTTTAAACATCAGACTCAGAGACGAGACTATACAATGAATCTGACAAGTATAGCTTCAACAAATTCGCAGTTTCCTGCTTCCTTGTCTCCTTCTTCTTTCTTCTCACTTTTTCTGCATTGAAATCCTTGTTCGCTCTGAGTGTAGGCAAATCATTGACTTCCCACAATGTAGCAGCAAGCTTCCTGGTGGACACTGAAAGGTCTTTCATTTTGTTGATTATGACATAAGAAGATAAAGGCTTTGTGAGTTGGGTTCCTATAGAAGGAGACTTTGTCCTAGTGTTCCACATGGGCACCAAAATTGCTCGCTTAAATCGGTATCCATTGCGAACCAGTTTGGATTAAATAGCCATAGTTTGGAAAGATCCTTGCGAGTGGAGTTACTTCGTAAATGATGGAAAACATTTACTGCGAATATTGAAGGCGTAGCCAATTATTTCGTCTAATGCTTAAAGAGAGATCTGATAAATAAAGATGCCAATAGCCATGCTAATACATGGGGAATACACACAGTTCGTTGAAAATATACACACTATAAATGGGATGGTTGAAGTGAGGCACTATATAACCAATGGTTTTCAAATGACGTTTGAAAAATTGGTACACAACAGTTAATGATACATGCTAAGTGTAGACGTGGACTCTTTCTGGGTTATTCTAGGTTATATATCCAGTAAGATTGAAGGAAGTTCACAAGTCGGACATACAGATGGACCAATAACTGATGGGCTAGGAGATTTAGTAGAATATATTTGATGATTGATGATGATTGATTGATATTTACCCTATATTAAGTTAATCACAAGACTCACGTTTCAATATAAATATAAACTAGTTATAGTTTTGCCGGATTGAAATCCTGGCACTAACTCTCTTTAGATATCAAAACTCACCCACTACCCCCTATCGAGTTATGTACAACCCAAAAAAAAAAAAAAAAAAAACTTTAAGCTTACATGCCAAAGTAATTATAATAAGCCACACTAATGCAAAATTAATGTAACAAAACATGCCATGCTTTCTTCCATCCACCTTAAATGCCTCTAGCGAAGGCTTACACACACACACAAGTCTTAACTTGTATTTACTTAGCTACCACAACAAGAAAGTCTTAACTTGTATTTACTTAGCTACCACAGCAAGAACAATAAGATTTTTGTCTTCCTTCACTTTATTACCTCACATATAAGCACACACTCTTAATCTGGAAAATGTTCCAGTTTTCTTGAAAATCCTCAAAGTTGGACAGCACTAGTTCTTAATCAGAAAAATACAGCAACTAACATATATATTGAATTTAATCATCTCTTTGAGATCCTTAATCAGGCTTTGATGCATTTGTTCAACATGTAGAAACCTTAAAACAGCAACTCATAATTCAAAGTCAAGCTTCAACAATTCAGTTCATCAAGCATCAATTCAACTATCATTTAAATGTCTTTAACCATGGTGTGTGTACATATAGGTAAGACACTTATTTATCACAAGGCAGCACCAAACAAAACCTTTTGAACATAATCTAAGTGTGATTAAATGATTTATGACATTTGTTCCCTATTTCTTTATCTCAGAACACTAAGTTTTTCCTCATTTTTATTCACAAAATTGAATCCTGTAGCGTTCAAACAACTCATATATACACATCATTTATATGCATTTTTAGCTGCTACAACACACACACAGACACATACCTCTTTAGTTTCAGCAAACCAGCAACGTCATAAATCTTCAATTTGTAAATGACATACCCACATGATAGCACCTCGTTTACATTTATCAAATTGAACTTCCATATTAATTTTCTGGAAAAACAGTTGTATTTGTTTACTCAAATTTCGTCAAACTTCGGTCAGCCCCAAAACATTGATTTATGAACCATTAAACATTTTTTAAGTAACTAAGCTTCTCTTCTCAAAATAACAATTTAACCTTTTAGCAATTCCTAAACAACAGCAATAGAAGATATTGAAGATGAAAAGGGAGTTGGGTAACTCACCTTGGCCAGAATCTGTAATTGCAGAAGGTATTCGAGCTTCCTTCCACTTATCCAGCAATCTCTCATCAGCTTGCCTTCAGAATTTCTTAATCTCTTGGTCTGTCTCTCTTCATCTCTCTATCTATCTATCTCTCACTTTTGATACTGTCTATCTTCTCTCCGCTCCATCCTCTGTCCAAAATTTTTCAATCCCAGCATTGCTCACCCAATACAGGGGAGGTGGTTTTGTAACAATCTCACTTTCATGGTACTCCCTGTCCCAAACAATACAATTGGGCCCATTCCTTGACCCAGTCACAGGGCCTAAAGATTTTGAGGAGGAGAAGAGAGTGGCTCACCATTTCTCTTACCTACCCATTCCCTCCACTTCTTTATTTCTACAGGATTGCAAAAAATAATAATATCAAAACCAGAGGCCTCATAATTTAGCAGGATTGCCAAAACAAAAATCGAAAGTTTGTTCAAAAATACATCTTAATGTCCAATTGTTCTCCAAGACAACCAAATCATAGGTTACTTGGAACTAAAAGAATGGAATTTTTAAGCTGCTTTCCAACCTAGGGAGGATGGACACCAACACAGACCAAGCAACATTACAAAATCTGAAGTGACCATGTAAAATTGAAAGTGTCTTATCATGGCCAATACGAAGGCTAAACACAAGTTCAGACATGAGAAGCTTATTTTTGAAATGCCTATCCTTCATAGGTTCCATTAATTCAAACAGATGGCACCAGGAACAAAAGTCAGGTATATCTATAACATAAGAGAAAATGTAATTTACTTTTGTCATCTAATTTTCTGATTGCATTTTCAATGACTACATTCAGTCATGGATGACGGATGATGACTGCACCTAGTTTCCAGCCATGATCAAGGTTTCTTTGCCACTCGTGAATCACACACTCGTGAATAATGACAAGCTAGATAAGATAGAGTGGCAGCACTAACATCTCCTTTCCCAAAAGAACAAAAAATAGTTTTCTGTTTTTATGAATGGCAAAATTCCTAACGCATTATCATCAAGAGAAGGAAAATACCTAAGACTATAACTCCTTGCCACATATCTTCCATGCTCTGGAGTTATACGAATAATTAGACCATGTGGATCATTAGCATCCCTTGAAATGCCAGACCACCAGCCAACCTGAAAGCCCAAATATATTCTTAATGTTGAAGTAAACCACCAAAGTTAATTCCAGAGAGCTAGAAATAAATTCCATATTTAACCAAATTACTGGAAAGTGACTGTTATTTTAAAACCAATAAAGTAATAAGAGAAACGCAACCTAATTACAAGATGATAATCACATCAAACGTGAACATAAATGAATTCCATATTTGCTACCCTCCTAAAATTAACTCCCATAACCATTGTTGGCAAAAACTAGTGTAAAAACATAAAAACTTACGTTTTTACTGAAGTGATGCGTGTTAAGACGCAAGTAAAAAACTGTCCTTGATAAAAACGTAAAAACGGTAAAAACATAAGTTTTTACACAGTTTCTATCGTTTTTACTTTAAAAAAAAAAGAAAAAAGAAAGAAAAACCCTATTTTCATTTCCCCCAAATCAAAAGACTGTGAATGATCTATGAATGATGTTGTTTTTGTGATGGCTAATTCAAGATTGGGCATAAAAAAGAAAGCTCAAAACTCCCACATATATAATTTTGATGATCTTGCATCCGTTGATTATAGTGGAAAATAAAGAAGATTGAGAATATGTAGACAACTTAGATGTTGATGCCCATGATGAGAAAAGCTTAATTGAAGTCGAAGTGAGGGTATCGATGGTCATGATTTGGACGTTCCAAGTTTTGCAATGAACTTGTTATAAGAACAAGAGAAGAGGATATTGAGGACATGCAAATTGATGTGTGTTTGATTTGAATTAATTGATATAATTTAGGAATTGTTAAATTTTAATCTTTTGACGTTTTGGAACTTGGTTGTGGGAGTTGTTAAACTCTTTTTCTGTTTTTGGACTTATGTTTTATATAGTTACGTAACTTATATCTTTTAAATATAAAGTTGTTAATCAAATTTTGAATATTGATTTATGTTTTTTTTACATGTGTGTGTGTATATATATATATATATATATATATTTGTATCTTAACCTTAAGTAGTAGAAAATTTACATTTCATGTCGTTTCTACGATTTACGTTTTTACCACCCCCTTCCATTTCTACGTAGAAACTCAATTTTGACGACATTGCCCATAACTGATTTGAGCTCTGGTAGCATATCATAGACTAAACAACTCATAAGGACAAATAACTTCGGACATAAATTCCAGTGATCACATTGAAACTGCCAAGAAACAGGCAGTCCCTAATCCCTATTGGCTTTCATGGTCACAAGTTACATGAAATTGCTGTAAAATAGGATGAAGAGCAAATAACTATACCAGAGAAATTCAAGATGAAAGACAGCCAAACTATTCCAACTTAAGTAATAGCAATTGAAGGACAGATGCTAGCATACCAAGTTAACCCCATGAAATTGCATATCGACCAAAAGGCAAAAGTTATTCATAAAAATTTTCATGCAACACATTTTACGAGGACGCACAAGTCCAGCCCCAGCTTTATCTCAAAGAAAATCTGCATCAATTATGGTTCTTCCTCTACGGTTTTCCGGAAAAAAATATTTAAAATAAAAATTCATAAAAGCTCACGAGCAAGAAAACACGAAATTTTGAAAGCAAGTAAAGAAATATTTCTTGTCTAAAAAGCATTGCATGTGTCCGAATTCTTACATTGAGATGAGAAATCACTCTTCCAACACTGTCATTGGTAGCTGCAGCAGCAATTGCAACCTTAAGCCTAGCAGCATCTTTAAAATCCTCCATGCACACAGCACGGCTTATCTGAGACTGTTT
The DNA here is from genome assembly GCA_019022615.1 of Acacia melanoxylon. NCBI lineage: Eukaryota > Viridiplantae > Streptophyta > Magnoliopsida > Fabales > Fabaceae > Acacia > Acacia melanoxylon. Next base: position 9,463,892 of record JAFJYJ010000003.1, on the reverse strand, counting down.
AGAACAAAACAATTTTTTCATTAAAATGCCTCCAAAATGAAAGATCAACCAGTGGGTCGCATCATTGCTAGTTTAGTTTAGTAGATCTCCCAGCTATGAAGTTATGTTCATATACGCGCGCAACACTATTTAGTCACACTTATAGCTCCATAGAACTCCTTTTGGTCTAAAAAAAAAAAGGAAAAAAAAGCATGATTACTACGATGTACTAATAATAATCACAACAACAATGCCATGAACATTTTTTGGTTTTTCACCAAAACTACATTCTAATACATCTTTATCCAAACATCTTGTATATGACATTTCATAAGCTATAGAAGAGAAAGGTTTCAAAGCTACATCGTCTCAGAATGAACCAGGAATATTAAGTACGGGACCTAATGCTACATTAAGAGCAGATAACAATCTAGTTTAATAGTATAAGCAGTAAACAAGAAGAGGAAATTTAAATCAATAATAGCTTGTTTGATCTGGACAATAAAGAAAATTGTTAATTTATGCCAACCACATCTTCAGAACCAACAAGTGATTTGCAACTAAAGCGACAAAAATTTCTCCAGACCCTAACGTGATTGTTGTTAAAATAATCACTTGGAAAATTATAATACTGTTGTCCTCCCTCTCACCTCCACTCTTCTTGTATAACCTTGTCTAATTAATCGAACTCGCAATTTTTAGCTAAATTACATCACATATAAAATCTTTAAAGTGTTTATAATTCAATTATCATCAGATAAAGCCTCGGGCTTTATTCCATTCTTCCGATTCATAGAAACTATAAGTTGAGTTAACACTTGCTTAGGAACCACGAAGAAACATAATAAAATGAACTACACATCACAATTTAATTACATGCCTACATCAGCAATTCCAAATGCACCTTGAGAATTGAGACGAGACGCTCCTGCTCATCAATATCCTGAAAATGCCTGCACCATCGATCCCAATCACATTCTTCATCTTCAGGTTCACGACTCTCCTTTTCTGAGTCATCCTTCTCAGCCACGGTGGCAGTGTTCCACGCACCCAGAGCCTCATCCCGAAGAGAATTCACGTAAGAATCGAACCGCTTGATGGCACTTCTGACTAAATCCTGAAGCATCGAGTGCCATCCCCAGTTAAATGAGTCATCGGACGGTGACGGAGACCCAGAGGCCGGATCAACGCACCGGCAAGGGGCAATGGCATCAGCAAAAAGGGAGTGATGTGAATGCAAAGAGAAGGGGAGTAAAGAGAGTGATCTCAAAGGGAAAGAAGAAGAGAATTTGGGGCTTGGGAAGTGAAGATTGGTAGCTGCAGAAGGCGAAGATATGGAAGCCATGGACGCAGAATCACAATCCCTGTGGATTAGAGAGAGAATAAATTTGAAGAGAGAAAGGTAATAGCTCTCTGTGAAATAGAAACAGTTTGCATCGTATATGAGAAGGATTGTGCTTTGTGGATGTGGGGGCAAGAAAGTAGAGTCGAGAAGATGGACTTGAAAAATGGACGAGATATTTGAAATTAGCTCTAGAGGATCGGCTCTCACAGGCCACGGGCTTAAACGGACCAACCTACCAGGCCTTTTCACTATAGCTTTCTCTTTTTTCTTTTTTAAATTTATTAATATATATATATATATTGTATTTATTATAGAGTTATTTATCCATTTAACTACAAATACATAATAACTATACTATAATTTTATGATTTAGTTTATTATTTGGGAGAAGAATTTAATGATATTCTTACTCATGAGCTAGAGGCTGTTTATTATTTGGGAGAAGAATTTAATGATATTCTTACTCACAATTTGAAATTACTACTCAAAGTGAAGAACAATCAAATGTCGTTAAAATTAATGATAGTGACAAAGATAATGATAATAATAAAATCGTATCTAATGTCGCTTAGTGATATGCTTTTTATGTTTTATGTGAGTTATTTGTGAACATAGTTTGCTTTTAATTATGACTTAGTGACTATACTTATTTATTAGATGATTCGTGTTGTAATTTACTTAATTATATTTTTTAAAAAAAAAGTGGAGGAAAAATAATTAAAATTTGAAATAATAATTTTCGAACCCCGGAGGGCGGCCCGGCCTTGTACTCGTAGGGCTATAAAAAAAAAATGTTAGGCCTGTCCTTCACGACCGGCCCCGATTCCCAACTCTAGAAGAAAGTGAGGCATAGTTCCCATTGGAAAACGAGGAAACACTCATAAAACAACAAAAAATGAATCACTGAACATGAGGCAAGCATAAAATCCGGCAACACGTGGATAAGGATTGAAAAGTTTCTCTTTCCTTTATTTTTGTAATTTTTTTTTTTTAATCATTGAGGACCAAATGTCCCTAGGGCCGAACCCTCGATTACAAAGCTGATACACCAATCTGTCATACCACCGCACTACCCGAGTCTTTGGTTTTATTTTTGTAATTTAACATAACCTTTTCCCCCCCTCAATTTAACATACGGACAATCCCAATAAAATACATTTAAAATTTCAAAAGGACAATTCAGTGACTCCAATACCACCATTCCCATATCAATCGAGATATCAATTTGAAATTTCATAAAATTCCTAATTTACTTGTATGTCCTTCTCTTTACTTCAACTTTCTCTCTCTTCTGTTATTTATCAAATTTCATTGAAAAACACGCTTAAGCCTTCATATCCCACATCCACCCATCCTCTTGCCCTCATTCTTTCCCCTCTCTCCCTCAATACCTTTTCTCTCTACCAAGAAGGGGCACAATAAGAAACCCTAAGTTCTATTGAGAATTTGTTATTGAAGGAGTTTTTATACAGTGAATTGACAGCCATCTGTTATTGCAATGTGAAATCATTGTTACTCTTAAACAATGTGGCATCAACATGATAAGATTGTTCAGTGAATCTCAATTTGGGTTTGGAATACACATATCTCATCAGCAACGTTCTTTGGACAATATATCAAAATAGTTGTTAAAAGTAATGGTAGCCCCCAAGGCAGTAGAGGGTTGACGAAGGGTGACGTTAGCAACAGTGCCTGATCCCGTTAAAACATAAAGGCCCGTGTTCTTGCAGGAAAAAAAACAGCAATCACTTCAACGACATCTGTACCACCAGGGACTTCGAGGATGAAGGAACTAGGAGGGTGGCCTCTAAGGCGCTTAACGACCTCAATGCTAAAGCCATCAATGGACATGGGCTTTTGTCGGTGGTTTAGGGTGGTGGAGGCGCTGCCAGTGTCATCTTCCTCGGAGGTTTGAGATTCATGAGAAAGGTGAAAAGGGTGGTGTGGGAAGGGATGGTGGTAAAGCTTGGAGAACATATTTGGAGGATCAGAGGCCTTAGCCTATTGCTTCGCATATTCACCTTTCATGGCTTATGGTTGCTTCTGAAATCTCTCTTTCTCTATCTCTCTAAAAGTCAAAGTTCTATGTAGGAAAGGGATTCAATCCCAAGAGGAATGATTGGGAATGGGGGATTTGGTTAGTAACGAAGGAATTGGGAAAATATTAGAAAAGGGCTAGGTGAGTGAGAGATGAGGATGGAAGAGGAATCATAGAGGAAAGAGTATGCAAAGTGGACAAGGGTATATGGGTAAAGTAACAATATTTTGAAATCCCGTATTGGTGGTTCTAGGTTGACGTGGGATTTGTGAAATTGAAATCATTGATATGTCTTTTATATATATATATATATATTAAAGGTATTTTAGTAGGATTTTCCTTCAATATAACCATTTTAGATTTTAGATTTATAAATATTAATACGAGGAGATATTCATAAATCCATGGCCTTTATATAATCTCATATCATAATCATATCCATGGCCCCGTAAATCTTTGTAGGGCCTAACTTTCTAGCTTGGGCCCATAGATGAGGTAGTCCATGTGAGGAGGCCTCAATAAGGCATGCCCAATGATCGCAGCCCTAAGGACACATTTTTTCGCCCAATCCAAAGAGCAGCGGCATAGCTTAGTTAATCAATAGACACCTCCTCCCCCCCCCCCCCAAAAAAATACATATGTTGAGGAATTTTTTTTTTAAAATTTAATATAATGTAAAAAGTAATGTTATTTTATATACTAAACTTGTTAAAATACTTTTATTATACATTTGGCCTCCTAGATAATTTTTAAAAATTAGTTATATATTTGGCCTCCCAATATTTTTTTCCAAATTAGTTAATGAGTACGCATTTGGCCCCTCCAAATAATTTTTCCAAGATCCGCCGTCCGGAAAAGGTGGATCAACTTACCAGATCGCTATGCCAAAAATAGGAGCATCCAGGTCATGGAGCAAGGGGATCAAGCCTCTTCATATGGTCTTTCCAAGTGAAATTTTTATTTCTCATTGCTTTATATCATGCTTTCTGAATAGCAATTCATTTTTTATTCTTTACCATTAAACTTGTAATCACTTTGTATTTTCTATTTTATATCATACTAAGATTCTATGTTGTGGGTGAACCTTACAAAATATTTAATATAGATTTTTGGGTCTACAATTTGGTGCCGACCGTATAGGCCCAACAACAAACATAATGATTGCTTTTGTTGATTTTTAGCTAGAGATTATTCGTTTTCGTAAATTCCTAACCATTACCATGACGGGCGCACCTACCAACCTTCAAGAGTGTCTTGATGAACTAACAACTTTATCGTAGGAACAGACCCAACAAATTTCCACTCAAGCTTGATTGGTCGCACAGCAGCAGGAATGACTCCAGCGCTTGGAAGAGGAGAATAATGTTATGTGTTAAGATAGTTCAAACCTGTCGGAGCAAATTACTTCACTCTCCACTTATTGATAATTGAATATTATTTCACTTATTTGTATCTCTTGGTTAATAATTTAGGAATGTTTAATTGATATATAATGGATTTTATTACTTACTTGGGCTTTGAGCTTTTAATTAGATTTAATTCATTTTTGTAATAAAATTCTAGATTTATAGTGCTTCACTATTTTTGCCATAAATTTTGATCTAGATATCGGATTAGCCTCATTCTTCTTTCGTTTTTTAGATGATTCGAGAGAGATACAATTGTTATGAAGACTCGGAAGGCTGATTAGGACAAGAAAATAGACAGAATTGGAGCTAAAGACAGACGCATTTTTCTGGATTTTTATTTTGCTCGAATTTTGTAATAAAAGACCAATTATTAGAGGTTTCATATTTTAAAAGGTTTCCTATTCTTAGAGGTTTCCAATTATTAGAGGTTTCCTATTCTTAAAGGTTTCCTATTTTTAAAAGATTTCCTATTTTTGGGCCTATCTTTAGCCTTAGTGTTTCCAATTTATAAGTTAAACTAGATGGCTGAAATTGATATTCTCAATTACGTTATATGAGACTTTTTGATTAAATTAGAAGCTTATTATTTTCTCTGAATCGTTCATCATGTTCATGTTCTTCTTCATCTTTTCTTCTACGTCTTGCCCAGCCATGCTTGGCTAAGCTTCTGTGGTTAACCCATGGATTGAGGATTATGTGAATCCAGAGGACCCGTGTTTCAATCGGTAACTTAATTCATTCTTGTTTATTTTAATCGGATCCGATTATAATTGCGGATTAGGTATTAGATTTAATACCTAGATTGATATCCCAAGGACATAGGTCAGACCGGGTTCCAAGAGAGCATTGTGCGATCGCACAGCGAGCTCGCCACGTGTTCGATCAAATGCTAGGCGATCATCTAGTCAAGGGAATATCTAGAAAAATGCAGAGATTTCAGCTTTTCTAGAATCAATCATGAGTTTGATTATTATCTTTTTGTCCGATGAAGGTTCTGGAATCCCACCTAGGGTTAATCATTTTTAATCTGATTAATCTCGCTTTCTTACTTTCTATTTTAGTCTTTGCTTCGTTTAAATTGCATTGAAAAACTCCCCCATTCTGGTTACTGTGTTACTTGTTTACTGTTGATTTTAGACCCATTGCGAATTCCTTGAGAGAAACGATCCAGGTTTCCTATACTGCAATCTTTATTGAACTTGGTTATTTTGTGAGGGTTCGGCAATTCTCATCAAAATTTGGCGCCTTGCGGGATTTGCATCGGTCGATTCTTGACGGTAGAGTAGTTTTATTTATTTTTTATTTATTTTGGGTCTTGGCGGGATATCAAGTATTTCAAAAATTGTTTGACTTACTCCGATTAGGCTGATTTTTGGTGAGCAGGAGGAAAATAGTATTTAAATAATTTTAGCCAAATTCCATCGTTCATACCACTTTTTCAATTTTTTTTAGTTTTTTTAATTTGATTTTTAGGTTCCAGAATAGTCTAGAAGTTGTTCAATGGAAGTCCCAATTTTTTTTTTTAAAAAAATCATTTGATAGTGTTTCTGGACTTGTTTAGGTTAATTTCTAGCATAGTTTTTGTGTGTGTGTGTGTGTTTTTTTTTTTTTTTTGTCTTTTATGCCATGAAACATCCTAGGGTCTTAATTTTATTAGTTAGGTAGTTATCTTGTGATTCATTGGGAATTAATTGTATTGAACTTTCATGGCTTGGTTTTACGGCAATCATAATCTATCTTTCAATTCTCACTCTTTTGTAGGCAATCAAGAATGTCATGGTTCATTCCACCACCCATTACACGAACCACACCACCAACCTCCATTTCAACAATTCATCCACCCTCTCACTTATCATACCATCCTTCATTCCATCCCACTTCCACACCATGCCATCCATCTCATGAATCCTTATATCCATTTGAGCCACCTTATGGACCTCATTCTCAACCATGTATGCCCAACCAAGAACCTTCCATTTGTGAAGTCATTGAAGATTTCCAAAATCAAATGCCTTGGGCTATAAATGAGGAGCGGTTACATAAGGATGACTTTCATCAACAAATGGACTCTATTTTTAGAATGATGGAACACCAAGCGAAATCGTATGAGAGATTAGGAAAGGAAATTGAGCAGCAATCACAAATGTTGAAAATGAATTTTCAAGAAAATCCTTCTCTCATGGTCACACATGCACAAGAAGTGAAGCAAGTACAAAAGCGCATTGAAGAGTCATCTCTCCCATTTGGTAATGATCTTATCCTTATAGAAGTAGACTCTCCTACTACTTTGAGTAATGCAGCAATTCATGATTTGAGTAATGATGAGGTTGACGAGGAAATCATTGTTGAATCCCCTCAATTGTTTGGAAATGTAATTGCTCAACCAATTGGCTTTAGTGGTAGTGATTCGATTGTACTTGTTGATTAGTGTACTCCTATTTCTTCATTGATGCTTTAATTGTTGAAAATGCTTCTCTTCTTAGTACTACAGATGATTGCAATAAAATGAATGACATATTTTCATGCTCTTGTGAGGAATATCAAATGTGTGTAGATTGTTATCATGAAAAATGTCATTTACTTGTTGAGCTTCGAAAGAAGGCATTTAGTGAAGTGGTTGATTCTACCATTGATCATAATGCACCCTCTTGTACTATTGATGATAGTAAGCATGTCAATTTTGAAAAGATTGAATCAATCATGGATGCCAATGTTGTTGATGATGTTCTCGCTGAATGGTATGCTGATTATTCCAATTTTGCATCTATGAGTGACTTTGTTAATTGTGCCGGTTCTTATAATGAATGGTGCCCTATTTACACTAAGATTAATTATGCATTATATGGTCACTGTGATTTGATTGGTGATTCTGCATTAATTGTGGATTCTGATGTTAGTTGTGATATCCATTATAATGTTCACCCTGATGTTCATTCCCTTGACACTATTGATTTTAAAGATACCCCACTTACCGCTAACCATAATGATGCTTTGAATGATGGAAGTAATATCTCCATTGATTTTATTGATATTATTCATGATCTTGACATGATCATTGTTAGTGGGGATACTATTAAAGATAAGTGTGGGGAAAGCCTTGCTTTTGATATGCATTTACAAGGAAAGACCATCATGAATCATGATGTTTCACATATGGAATTTGTCTTGTGTGATGATTTGAGCAAACATTGTGAGACTATTTTGAGTGATCACTTGAATTATTCTTTAGAGAGTTTGACTCTTACTGAGGAGAGTCATATTGATTTTGTGGGTTGCTCAAAATATCTGGAAGTTTCAACATTTTCTTTTGATCAATTTCTTTTGAGATCTTCCTTGATTCTTGATAAATCGGGTTCTATTGATTATATTTATGTGGGACAAGATACTGCTTGGTGCCATGATTTTATCTGGTACATGGATTGATTACTCCTATCCAAACACCTTCCATGCTTGAGCAGAAACGTTATTTGCGGATCTTAAAAAAGGTGATGCTTGTTGAACATCAAAAGAAGACATCACTAGTGCTTTCATGTGACTTACAACCAGACAAAACAAAGAAGCCAATTATGCCACTTCATTTGAGTCTCTGAGATTTTAATAGTCCGATCATACTCCCTCCTTACTCGTTTACTTGCATTACCTATTATTATTGGTTATATCTATCTTTTGCACTAAGGCCAATGCATGATTTAAGTCCGGGGAGGGATTTTGTTCTTACTTTTGGTTTTTGTTCTTTGTTTTCAAAATGAGAAAAAGAAAAATATTTTTGTTTTTGCTTTAGTTTTTATTCCTTGTGTTCAAGAAAAGGAAGAAAAGTTTTCTTTTGTGAATAATTCCCCTTTTCAAAATAAAAAGTAGTTTTTTTTTTTTACAAATAATACACTCTCTTTCTATGATTGTTATACATCTTGTGAACTTGGACATTTTGGTTTTGATGGATTCTTCGTTTGGGGCTGAATTTCTGGACTCTTGGATTATATTTCTTTGTAGTTAATTTTGGGATGTTGGTTGCATGATTTGGTATTGACCTTTGTGAGATTTTGGGCTTGCATGAATGGACTTCATCATTTACCATTCTTTTTTCCCCGTGTGCATCTACGCTCATGATTTTTGTTCTCTAGAACTTGTTCCCTTTCTTTTTGAAGCTACATTTTTCACTTATGTGCATAAGTATGATGGAAGCTTGTTTTCTTTCTTTCATTTTCCCACTTTGGCCAAATAGCCTTTCCTTTACATTATATTTCCTTTGCTAGCCCCTTTGTGCCTTCTTGACTCATTCTTTTCTAAGCCATATTACAAACCTAAGCGTAAAACCATTTTATTCCGCACCTTGAAAATTTATTGAGCATTGGTTTCACTTGAGTTTTGTGTTTAAGTGTGGGGGGGAGTATTTGATTTTAATTTTATGACATTCATCATTTGGCATTGATGTTGGTCATTGTGATTCTAAAAAAAAAAGTACAAAAAAGAAAAAGAAAAAGAAAAAGAAAGAAAGTAAAAAATTAGTAAAAAAAAAGTACAAAAAAAAGAAAGAAAAGAAAAGAAAGAGAGAGAGAGAGAGAGAGAGAGAGAGAGAGGAAGCAATGCAAAGAAGGAGAAATAAAAAGAAATGATATTGGGGTGATTTGTTATTACTAACTGATGTTCTTTGAATTTCTTGGGTGCTTAGCCTATCACATCCATACTTATCTACACCTTTACCCTAGCCCTATTACAACCTTCAATAACAAGCTCTCTTGATTTTTGCATGCATGTGTATAAGTAGTGGAGAAGTAGAAATTGAGCAAGCCTATGGTAGGACTATTTTCATGAGTAGAATTTGAGCGATACACTTATTAACCATATACACTTGAGAGATTGATTGAGGGCATCCTTGAGAGACCATCTTGTGTGGTTAGCATCATTAATTGAGATTTCCATGCTTTATAATTTGAGATGAAAGAAATTCAATCTTGATTGGTTGATCTTGAGAAGCTTTTTTATCTTTGTTCAATTTTTGAAGTTTGGCAATTGTTGGAAAGAAGAAGTTTTTCTTTTATTTTTTTCTTTAAATTTTGCCCAGAAGTGCAAAAGGATAAGTGTGGGAGAATTTGATAATTGAATATTATTTCACTTATTTGTATCTCTTGGTTAATAATTTAGGAATGTTTAATTGATATATAATGGATTTTATTACTTACTTGGGCTTTGAGCTTTTAATTAGATTTAATTCATTTTTGTAATAAAATTCTAAATTTACGATGTTTCACTATTTTCACCATAAATTTTGATATAGATATCGGATTAGCCTCATTTTTCTTTCGTTTTTTAGATGATTCAGAGAGATACAATTGTTATGAAAACTCGGAAGGCTGATTCGGAGAAGAAGATGGACAAAATTGGAGCTAAAGACAGACGCATTTTTCTGGATTTTTATTTTGCTCGAATTTTGTAATAAAAGACCAATTATTAGAAGTTTCCTATTTTGAGAGGTTTCATATTTTAAAAGGTTTCCTATTCTTAGAATTTTCCAATTATTAGAGGTTTCCTATTCTTAAAGGTTTCCTATTTTTAAAAGGTTTCCTATTTTTGGGCCAATCTTGAGCCTTAGTGTTTCCAATTTATAAGTTAAACTAGATGGCTGAAATTGATATTCTCAATTACGTTATATGAGACTTTCGGATTAAATTAAAAGCTTATTATTTTCTCGAATCGTTCATCATGTTCATGTTCTTCTTCATCTTTTCTTCTACATCTTGCCCAGCCATGCTTGGCTAAGCTTCTGTGGTTAACCCATGGATTGAGGATTCTGCAAATCCAGAGGACCCGCGCTTCAATCAGTAACTTAATTCGTTCCTGTTTATTTTAATCGGATCCAATTATAATTGCGGATTAGGTATTAGATTTAATACCTAGATTGATATCCCAAGGACATAGGTCGGACCGGGTTCCGAGAGAGCATTGTGCTATCGCACAGCGAGCTCGCCACGTGTTCGATCAAATGCTAGGCGATCGTCTAGTCGAGGGAATATCTAGACAAATGTAGAGATTTCGGTTTGTCTAGAATCAATCACGAGTTTGGTTATTATCTTTTTGTCCGATGAAGGTTATGGAATCCCAATTCTGGGTTAATCGTTTTTAATCTGATTAATCTCGTTTTCTTACTTTCTGTTTTAGTCTTTGCTTCGTTTAAATTGCATTGAAAAACTCCCTCATTCTGGTTACTTGTTTACTGTTGATTTTAGACCCATTGCGAATTCCTTGAGAGAAACGATCCAGGTTTCTTATACTGCAATCTTTATTGAACTTGGTTATTTTGTGAGGGTTCAACAATTCTCATCACTTATGCAACCATTAGGGAGTCCCAGAACGACGAACCAACAGGGTCGGTAGGTAACAATACTTTGATTAGAAATAATACTAACTAAGCTCATGATACAGGCACAACAACTACCCAAGTCATGCCTGGTGGCGAAGCAAAAAGAATGATAGACACTCTTGCAAGAAATAATATATCGGAATCTAGTGCGTCAAATAATGAAGGATGGAAGCGAAGGTGTTAGGAATTAGAAGTGATGATACTCCGCCTACTAGGCATACCATCACCAATGAAAAGAACATCCTAACAGTTTTGCTGACTCACCATTCATAGATGATATCGCCTTAGTCAAGATGCCAAAGAAGTTCACATTCCCGTACAAACAACTCTATGATGGGTATTTACAATTCCGCATAACACTGTTAGAACAAAAAATAACATTTATTATCTAAGGTGCAGATTAGCCAACGAACTTTTACTCCAGGAGCGTCCAGCACAAAAAAGTTCTACTCGAAGAGCGCCCAACACAAAATTCTAAATTTCACTAAATTAAATAAAAGTTTTCTCAATTGTCATTATTCAAAACTACTTGTATAGATATCTATGGACACAAATTACTCATTCTTCATTTTAGTCAAAATTATAATTTGCTAAAATAAACAAAAGTTTTAATTAAAAACATAATTATATGATTTAAATAAAACTCAAGGTGTTTTATAATTTATTATATATGTTAAACAAAAAAATTTATATGATTTATTTTTATTTTAGAAAAATTTATGTAAGTTAAAATATTCATTTGATGTTAATAAAATTTAAAAAATCTAAAAAATCTATTATATCATGAAAGAAATGAAATGAGTTTAATTTGTATTTTTTATAAAAAGAGCTTAATGGATATCAACGTTGATACTTAATAATATAAATCCGGCAACTTGATGATATATTTGTTAAGTAAATGATCTATTAATTATATGAATATGGGACTTGTTGAATATTTTTTTTTTTTTTAAAAAAAAGATAACCTAAGAGGCTTGATTAAGGTCAATTTAATAATTTGTGATTTGTTTTGTTGCATTTACTATTTCTAACCCCAATGCACATGATTAGGGGTTTGGGCAAGGATTTACAACAATCGGATTTTGAGTGGATTGCACATGGACTTTTTTTGTGCTGGGCGCTTCTGAGTAAAACTTTTTTTACACCTTAGATAACAGACGTTATTATTTTTGTTTTTAACGGCGTTGTTCTTACTTTACATTTTTTAAAGTTTTTTGTGTTGACTGTATATTTTCAAAAGTTTTTTGGTATTTAAGGTCCACTTAAAAGTTATTTGTGTTGGGCGCTCCTAAGATAAAAGTTCGTTGGCCAAATTGATCCTTAACCCAAATAAATATCTTCATTTAGGAAAATACCACTCTAGGTCCCAATACTTTTTTTTTCCATCTCTTCTATTTGCCTATCTGAAACATGCATTCCCCCTTTTCTGAAAAATACTCAGAAGGAACACAAATTGGCCCAGACAGTGTTAATTTTGTTGAGGTTTTCTGTAAACTTCAGAGCTATTTTGGAGCATTTCAAAAGAAGGAAGTGCTTTTTTTTTTTAAAATATTTCAAAACATATAGGACAAAAAAAGACAAGCGATATGTTTTGTAGTACAAGATGTATATTATGGAGTAAAATACACGCATGATATCTGTTACGGTCCGACATAACGGCCCAAGCGTGTAGGCGGCCCAATATGAAATATATCGAATATTTCATATATCCCTATGATCATGGAAGATCTATCATATCTACACACAAGAGATATGATAGATCATGCAGTTACGATATCAATGCATACCCTATAAATACAAGGGCATAAACCTAAGGTGCACACGTTCCAACTCAACCCTAGTAGTTTCAGTATCACTGTGCACATCCCCACTTGACACATTCCCCATTCCCCCTTTGAGGCGAATAGTCAATAGTGTACGGTGATCCCGTCTCCTCGAGGATATCCGCCTAGTGGGTATTCTAGTGGAGTACACTGATCCAATATCAAAATACTAGCCCAGCGGGCTAGACATCTGGTTCCACACCGGAACAATATCAAATATTTGTACGATATGGGTACATCTGTTTTGAGTATCAACTAGCATGAACTCTCATCTTCATGGAAAAAGAATATCTTCACAACGAATTATCTAACCAAAAAAACGGACAAAAGCAATCCTACTACTACATAAGGAAAAAAAAAACTAACTGGGAGGGCTTAATAATCAATTAGAGCCACACAAATATTCATAGCTTTTATGCATACATTTTTTTTTTGGCTAGGCACAAGTATTCTCCTATTGGAGACAATTTTGTTCAAGACACTATCGGACACTAAATGTGGGCATCTCTCCCAATGGAAATTCGAACCTTAGTTCGCTAGGTTATGAAGGACTAACCTATTGGAATACCCGGATATTCGGTACTCGGATGACTATTAAACATAAATAAATATTTCTTAAGTGTTAGAGGTGAATATGTGGTTTCAATAAATGGCCAAAGTTACCTTATTACTTAGGGAAATTACTTGTGAAAATTAGAAAAGAAAAAGAGCTAAGGTCAATGAAAAATGTATTTTATAAGGAAGAAGATGACCTAAAATTATTATGATAAATACCATATGATAACAAATACGACAAAAACTTGGGAAATGTATTATCTTTAATTTTAAGAATTTTTGGGAATATTTCCCTGGAAAATAATTGAGCATAAATAAGATATTATTAAAAAGCACTTTATGCCCCTTTATTTTTAATATTTTACATAGGATATAAAATGCCAATGTTAGTTCAATAGTTATGAGATAATGAGTTATTCTAATTAAGGAAATTATCAACAATTAGTAAATGGCTAATTAAGTAATTAATGGCTAATTACTTGGATTAAAATATAAGATAAATGAATTAGGAAAAAATATTAAAAAGTAATGAAATTCGAAATAATAAAAATAATAAAAAAATATAAAATGCTTAGAAATAAAAATAAAAAATAAAATATTTGGAAATTTGTAATATAATAATAATATATATGGTAAAGAGCCAACAAGACATTTGAGAATGGTTAGAAATTAAATCATACACCAAGATATAGGAATTTAGTCTAAGACATCCGGACTTCTTATAAACCAAAAAATTCTACCTCGGAGTGGACTATCTCCGGCCGATTCTCAAACCAACGAGCAAATAAGAGACCGGGTATTTATGAGAATAGGCAGATAGTAAAAAGTGAACCCGTGGTAAACTTGAGTGTTGTGACAAACCAGGATTAAGGTTTCTTACGACAGACATATTTCGAACCCGTGAATTATTGTCCGTAAAACACAAAATTATCGGAAGTCGTTTCCGCAATCGACCGCATCGGCCTGAAATGTTCAGCCGGTAACGGAATACCCTCAATGGGATTAAAAATTTAGTTAAACCAGATATTGTGAATGAGGAAGTTTAAACCTTCGAAACATCGTTGTCGGAATTTTGAGTTTCGGCAAGATTACGCGATTCGAACACCGATCAGGGAACGATATCGGTAAGTCAGCTAGTATGACATCATCAAAGATGATGTCACAAGGGGGGAGAGGTCGGCACATAGGTGGAGGGCCGGGATCGGTCCGTGTGTCCCAAGTGCGATCCGACGGTTGAAATCCGATCTGAAAACAATTGAAGTAATTCCCACCTTGTCCCTTCCTTTTCCTATAAATAGCCAAGCCCTCTTCACTTCCTTTCTCACCAAGAATCTGAAATATATAGAGAGAGTAGAGAGAAGGAGGAGCTCTTGGAAGTTCTAGCAAGCCGGAGTAAGTTTCTCGGTCCCCAGTCTTAAGCTTCGGTAGTTCTTTCAGTAGATAGAGTATAAATGCTAGAATTTCTTTAAATCTTTCTGAATAGTTTTAGATATCATATTTTATGAGTATATATGATATTTATGTTGAAAATATTTTTGGAAAAGAGATCGGCAAAATTTTGGAGAAATAGAGCGAAACAGCAATGCTTCTGGCGAAATTCCGCCGATTGGCCTAACTAGGGGCAAAATAGTAATTTTCGCCTAGAATGCCTATTTTGATGCCAAATGTTGATAAACACTATCATTATAGGATATCTGAGATAATCAAGCCGCCGTCGTACCGCCGTCGTCCCGCTCTTTCTCCCGCTGTTGAATTTCACGTTTTTCCGTAAAAGTTCCGTTATACCGCTAAAAAGGTACGGACGCGTATTGTAACCTTAACTCGATGCTTGTTGTATGCTATATGTGATTGTTGTGTTCATATACGAGATTCTCGTTGGTTTGAAAATGGTGGAATGATGAGTACACGAGTTATGGTATTGTTAACACCGTTGAGAGTTTTCCTAGCGCTTTGGACACGACAAGACATCGTGGCACCGGAGAGTGTGCGGTGGGATGACATACATACTGCGGGGGCTGTGTAATGTTATTTCCGATATGTGGAGATGTGTTTTTATACTTGTGAAATGTTATGGATATCTCGTCATGCATATACTTTGTTTACATAAGCATGAGGTTAATCGTTACACGAGATCCAATGGGCATTGGATCTCGAAATGTAATATAGCTTCGGGATCTCGAGGAGTTCGGGACGTGGTGAAGGGTAAGGAGCCGGCATAGGAAAGAAGATGAAGAAAATAAATTGTAGTCTATTTCGTTTAAAAATATTCGGATGATTGTACTACTTATGACTACCAGACATATTATTATGCTTGTTATTCAGTGACTCTGTTTCCATTTTAAATCGAAAAATTTTCTGATTGCTCAACTCTGATCAAATACGGCAAGAAAACGTTTACGAAAATGGGGTGTTACACCTATTTTACTAGACCCAACTCCCATTACTTTTTGCATGGAGTTTTGATGACAAGGTTTAACTTTTACATGAAAGTGTTTATATAATATAAAGATTTTTAAAAGACCTTTGTTCATTCTGCATAAAAAAATGGCAAAAATAACAAGAGCTTTGTAGATCTTTGCTCATTCAAGTTGAGCTTGAATTAGACAGGTAAAAAGCCATTCATCATTGTTGAACAAATGAAGGAGTCATCCTTGTGGCGTCTTTAATATATGCCTTTTAGACATGTAAAAATTATTTCCTTGTGTTGCGCGAGAAGCAATAACTCATGGAAAATATATATCTTGCATACAATGTTTCCAACAACAAAAAAAAGGGTTACATATGCATGCCTACTACTTATTTTATAAATGAACACCAAACTTCTTTTTTCTGTGAAATCATACTTCGAAGACAACATTCAACCACTTCCCCTTAAGGAAAAAGTTTCTTCTTCCGCCTACATAAATGCAGGGTGTAATCAGAGTTTAAGAATCAACAAGTTATCAAAATAAAACAGCTTTAATTTGAAATATAACAACTTTGGAAGCAGCTTCCCGAGTGGTTAGATTTTCATGAGCATTTAATCAAGATAATGAACGTCAGGAACTCATTATAAATATAGATGAATCATGCTTGAAGGTTATGATCATGGGAATAAAACTAAGAAACTACACTTAGAAGTTAGAAGTCAGCATGTAACAGTGGAAGCATCAATAAGACACACATCATCATATAGAATGGGAAATCTTCGAGACTCTGGCCATTGTCTTTGCTTTTAATTTCTTGGCTATCTGTAGGCAACCAAAGATGAGGAAAATGGCTGATACATTGAGTGCATTTGATAAATGGCAGATAAAAGAGAAAGGACCCCTTAGACAACATGAGACGCCCCATGATGACCCAAACTGATGATTTGAATCCATGGTGGCTAGTTTTCGAGCAAGCCATCATATCAGCAGGAGGAAAGCTTGCAAAGCCTGAAATTCTTGGTTCAACAACTGATGCTCGATATGTTAGACAGAAAGGAATTCCTGTTCTTAGCTTCTCTCCAATGACAAACGCTCCCGTACTATTAAGCTTCTCTCCTGCTATTCCTTTTGCTTCTTCTATCCGACTCTCATCCCATGGCATTCACTTGCAGCACCTACAGGATACTGTGTACATGAGGGGCATAATAGGAAGGGCATATGCAATCTTTTTTAAATAAAAAGGTTCCCCTGCTTCCTTTTCATTTATACATACACACATAATATCTCCCTAGTTTTTTTGGTCATGTATTAAGTAACTGAAGTATGAATGGTCAAAACTATTCATCTTTTCTTTCTTCCAAAACTACTGGTGATATAACATATCTATCGCTTAATATTCAGAAGCAATCATTTTCATGTTTCTTTTTATGCTACAAAAGCTGAAAAGCATAATTAAAAGTTTAAGTCCAAGAATAGCGCAATTAAGCACCTATGAAGCATAATTAATAGTTTAAGTCCAAGAATAGCACACAATCTTCCATTAGCCCGTCCCTTTAATTATTTAAGTCCAAGAATTGCACAATTAAGCTGCAAAATTTTTCCAAGCTCCTTTTTATTCTACAAAAGCTGAAAAGCTTAAAAGCCAAATCACTGGGAAAGCAATTCATGCTAGCTTTCTAGCTCTTTATAGCCATGTAGTCCTGTTGCTCTGGTTGCAGACCGCATGTCCATAATTTATTATCCATGGTGTGCTTTTTTCTTAAAGAGACAAATGAAAGGCATAAATAACATTTTTATTGATTTCAATGTAGAAAATATCTATTGATTTCAATGTAGAGTGACTGCCTGCACAAGGAATAACATTTTTAAACCTTGAAAGAGATTTCTCATCCTATCTTTATTTATAAAACTGTACCCCTCTGATTGACTTGACGGCTACACATGGCAAAATATACAAGAACATAACAGAAAATAAATAGTAGGCTATAATACAATCTGCAATAGTTGTATAAAAAGCTATAGAGAATGATATGGACAAACTTGAGACATTGCAGTTATCACACTTTCCCACAACCAAGCACTAGTGCAAAAAAGGGTTTTAAACCGCCTCGTTTAGAGCGGAGTACTTACGCAACGGTCTTAAAGGTATGACCGGTGGCAGTTTTGTAAATATCAAGAACTTTTTGGACCAGATCCTTTATTAATGGGTCTTAAATATATTATTTAGACCGCTTAAAAAACCAACCAGTCTTTAAAATGTAATTAAAATTTCATCATTTTATAGAGAAATCTTGTACAGCCCGAACTTATATTTTATGCGGACCAAAATAATCAGGAAAAATTGAAATATAAAGTCTAAAACTTTTATGACCGGACATATATAAAAACAGTCTTAAAGGTTATACTTTTAAGACCGGACTTCAAGTATGGCCGGTACAAAATATTAAAAAAAAAGTATTCAAAAATTTTATTACTTTTAAGACCGGCTTTTAATAATGGACGGTCTTAAATTTTAACCTTTAAGACCAGCCTTTTAGTTCATCCGATATAGAAACTAAAGCGCCAAATTTTCGCGCGAACGTTGCCTTAAGAGTTAGGACTGATACGTTGCTCTCTTTGAACTCTAAAACCCCTGTTCTTGTTGTGAAACCCCTCTTCCTGTTGCATTACTTCTCTTCCTCGCCCACCACTACCATCCTCTGTTACTCTCTCACTTTCTCAGGCGTTCCTCTTTCGCACCACCACTCTCAGCCTCTCTTCCTTTCTCGAAAATGAATGGAGAAAACGGTTCTTCTACTATTCCTTCAACGCCGCCATTCGGTGCGACTGGTGTGAGTCAGAACGAACCCTCTTCATCTCACAATGAGCCTCGTAACCGCCCTGCACGCCGTGGTAGAAGTGGCACACGAATGAAAGACGTATCCGTAAGTCGGACCTTTGGGTCAAAGCTCGAGATTCATTTTGATGAAAAGTTGGCTCCTTTCGGTCTTAATAAACAAAAATATAATAGTTTTGTCGGCTATCTAGCAGGAAACAAGGCTAGCATCGTGACAGATGAGTGGAAAAATGTCAACCGTCGCATAGTAAAGGATCCTATTTGGGACACTATCCAACTCACATACACTGTCCCTGACTGCCAGAAGTTGAAAGACAAGACATTGTTTTATTGTGTTGATCGGTGGAGGAAGTTTAAGACCTTTCTAGCTAACACATATATTTTTTCCGATGTTAGGCCTAACCATAATCCTTGAGACAAGTACACATGTATTGATGAATAAACTTGGCAACAATTTGTTCAGCTGCGGACCACTCCTGAAGCTTTGGTGAGTTTATATTTAGTTTTGTTTGCCCTCTTTTGTTTGCTTATTAACTTGTGCGGATATGTGAATGTTATTGTACGTATTCATCTAATCCTGTTAGTTAGATGGTTTGGTTTGTGAATAGAAGTATATATTTCCATCCTTTGTCCCGCATAAGAGGAGCATGTCTTAGTTGTATGCAAGTCGATATGTAAACCGTGCAAAGGTAAAATACTAAGTAGGTAATTAGGGAAATAATAATGGCATAAGAGTCAAACCATTATTATAGTCTTAGCTAGTTCTTTTGTAGTAGGTAGTGGTTAGACATTGCTATTAGTTAGTTAGTATGTTAAATGTGTAAAGGTTTCGGTGCAGTTCTGCAACTCCCTTTACTCTGGTTCTCCCAATTTCTTCTACAATTCTACATCTTCCTTAAATAAAATGTTGAAACTTTATGAAGTGAATTTGACTAGTGTTTGAGGTTCATGTCAAGCAGAAGTTCTCTAATTTCTGTTAGTGAGATGGCGGGAATTCATAATTAATAGTTGTTTTCAATTCGATTCACGAACGTAAGGAACAAGCACGGGAGATAGGGAGAAAGAATGATTGCCCGCATAGGGCTTCTCGCAGCGGATACGAAAAGGTTGAAAAATAATTGATGGCGGCCAAGCGAAAGAGATTGGAAGATGAAGCAGAAGCAGAATCCAATCCTTCTGCGATACATGATCCGCCATCTCCAATACGTCGTGATGAGTTATGGTTGTATATTCGGCAAAAGCCAAGCGACACCTACACAAGTGAACAGACTCGTCTAGTTGCTAAAAGAATTGTAAGTATCATTATTGTTACTTTTTAGTTACTAAACATGTTTCATTACTAATCTTCTCATTATCTGTATCTTATAGGAAGATCTAAAGAAGAAAGAAGCGGAGGGAACTTTTGTGTCGGATGGGAGGAATGATGTTCTGACCGTTGCGACCGGAAAGTTAGATCACGCGGGGCGTGTAAGGGGGATTGGAGGAAGGGTAGGCCTAAAGGAATACTTTGGTAGCGCCAAACGCCAAAAACAAAGTATGGTTACCCGGGAGGAGATGGAACAGACGGTGGCACAGGAGGTGGCCAAATTGAATGAGCAAGCAGTGGCTAAAGAAGCTTCATTGACTGCCTATTTTCAATCCCAGATGAGGGAGATGAAGCAGGAAATGAATCAAATGAAGGTGCTTGTGAGCTCTCGTGCAGAGACCAGTGTTCCTTGCCACTCTCACCTACGGCTATGCGGCGAGCACTAGAGGGAGCTGCATTGTTGGACGATCGAGCAACCTTGTGACCTTTATGTGGAGGATCCCGAACATCATGATAGACGATTGGTTGCAAAAGGGACTGTCCACAACTTGGGATCAACCGTACACCACCAATAAATGGGCGATGATGAAGTCGAGTGTCGGTTGAAGAAGTCATCATTGATGTACATGTCCCTCTCCCAAATGGTGAGCTGAAGGTTGTGAGTGATGTCATTGGAACCTTGATCTCGTGGCCAGTGAAACTTGTGCATGTTTCTACTCCTCCTGATGCTCCATCCCCTCCTGAATTGGTTGGCACGGCTAAGTTGAGTGCCAAGGACAAGCTTGTCCTTATGGTATCCAATAAACAAGTTGCACTTAATCAGTGGCCTGTCAATACAGAAGTAGGTCTTAAAAACAAGCACCCGGTTTTGGTTGACCAAGATTATATAATTTCCCTGCTATTTGATAAACAGGAGCTTACTGATTCAATGATTCTCATATTTATAAAGTAAGTATCTTCTTCTATGAGTACATAACATAAATGTGAGATACTCACATACGTATATACTAATTCCCTGATGTCATTATTGTAGGTTAATGCATCGTGAATTGGAACAACAGTGAGGGCGAAGCCAAGATATTGGATTCTTGTGCCCACAAAGACATAAGTCAACCACCCTTAGTGGAGAGACAATCATACATAACAACAAGGTTGTCCAAGAATAGGATAAAGTGGTACTTGGCACCATACTACAATAGGTACATATCATAATTCTTTTCTGCAATTCCCTTAATCCTGCTACATATTACTGAGTACTTGTCTGTTGTGAATTTTTAGTCGCCATTGGCAGTTGGTCCTGATTTTCCCGAATGAGAATAAAGTAGTCTTTTTATGCTCCCTTCACTACGATCCACCGCCTACATTGCAGCAGATGGTGAACAAGTAAGCATATGTCATTTTGATTGTCTAATCTGAAATCTCTGCTGTAAATTTTCTGTAACCATTATTGGGTAAATTCGTGATTTTGACAATAGGCCCTTAAAATCATTCCAAGAAAAGGTCAAGAACAAGTTTGGGGCTAAAGTCAAAGTGCCTACATGGATCAAACCAAAGGTTAGTACATATTTGGACACTGGCACACTGGCTTGTGAACTTGGTCAGTAGCAATATATGCTCTTATATATATTTCTTGTTTGTTTTTAGACCCGTCGGCAACAGAAGGAGTCCAACTTATGTGGACATTATGTCTTGACACACATGTATAATATTGTCATGTAACCAGTGACTAACATCCAAGCAAAGGTAAATGTATTACATAACTTTGCATGTGCGCTGACCCCTTTGATATGCAAGGAAGGACGACTAATATATTTCTGTCTTTGATGCTACAAATGTTTAACTGTGCTGACCCCTTTCCTGATGGTGTTATTGATCGCACTCGCAATGTGTTATGTGAATATCTGTATGATCTGATGATCTCGGAAAATTGGAAAAATAGTTGATTTGTGAATTCATTGTAAATATATGCTAGTTGTATCAACAATCATCTTTGGTCTGTATAATGAACAATTGTCCAATTTGTGATAGTATACAATAATAATTTGTTAATTCATTTCAAACAATTTCCTTGTGTCCATTAGTGGTTGCTGAATGTATTGGATGGTGGATAAAACTATTTATTGCTTAATTTACAAATGTGAGAAGTTTAGGACCGTAGATTTACTAAATAGCCGATCCTAAAAGTCTTCGTTTATTATTGGAAAAATATGTTAGTATTTTAGGACCGTAGATTTACTAAATAGCCGTTCCTAAAAGTCTTCGTGATTCATTGGAAAATATGCCAGTCTTTTAGGACCGTAGGTTTACTAAATAGCCGGTCCTAAACATCTTCGTGTTCCATTGGAAAAATATGCCAGTCTTTTAGGACCGTATCTTAACTAAATAGCCGGTCCTAAAAGTCTTTGTGTTTCATTGGAAAATATGCCAGTCTTTTAGGACCCTATATTTACTTAATCGTCGGTCCTAAAAGTCTTCGTGTTTCATTGGAAAATATGCCAGTATTCTAGGACCGTAGATTTACTAAATAGCCAGTCCTAAAAGTCTTTCATTGGCGAAAAATATGCGATATATTAATTGTAATACTCGGATTGTAGCAAATCGGAATTCTTGAGATAAGAGAAATTAATGAATATTTTGATGAAGCAAATTCATGAGTTTAAAACTATTATATAAAATTGTTATAATTGTCGAGTAAATTGTCGAAAAAGTTACAGAAAAATTAGATGAACAGAATGACTAAAAATGCAATAATGGTGATAAAAACAGTCTAAAAACATTATGATAAATACTGAAAGATCATGAAAGATTATGAGAAAATTATGGGAGTATTATCTTTAATTATAAGAATTTAATAAATTATTTTAGAGGAAATAACATGAAGAAATGTTTAAAAAGCATTCCAAACCATAAAGTAACTTTATGGTGTAAACATTTTTAATATTTTACATAGGATATAAAATGACAATGTCGTGTAAAGTTTGTAAGATAATAATATACTGTAAATTATAAAATTATCAACCATTGGTAAGAAAATGATTAGATAATTACTAGCTAATTGATTCGAAAAAAACAAGAGAAATATAGAAAGTTAAATTTATGGTAAAATCCTTAATTAAGAGATTAAGGCTGGTAATTAGCATAAAATATACTTATTAATTATGATAAAAAAGATTAAGAAAAATTAGTAAAGATAAATGTATGAAGAAACCTAATCCTAAAACGATTACTAAACGAAGAATTTAGGCATAATTAAGCCTTAATGAAGGCGGGGGTAAAACGGGAATTTTTGATAAAAAATATTATATTTTTTAAAAATGGAAAAAATTATGAAACAATAATTAAAACTGAATTTAAAAATGAAGGGGCCGAAATTCTTGGTATTTTTAATTAAAATGAATTGTTTAAATAATTAAAATGATAATTAGAATAAAATAATAATATAATGCGGTGAGTCGAAATTATATAAATGGCCCGAGGGGAAAAGTTAGAAATAAATTCTACAGGTAAACCCAGAGGTAAAAGTCTTTTCAGACTGGTCAAATTAAGAACAAGTAAATTTTTACACGAAGAAAGAATTTACCATACGTTGATTTCCGCAACCGAAAACCCTAATTCCTAATAAGACGGAAAGCGATCGGATAGAGTAGAGCCGGATAGGCAAAGTGAGAACCTATAGAAACAATTTCGTGTTTTCAAACACGGGATTAAGTTAGGCAACAATTGGACGTTTTACGATTCAAATAATTATTGTCCGGAAGTTGGTTCTATCGGAAGCGATTTAAAGAACTCGGACGCGTTTGTCCGAATATCTTCCGACGCACCGAAGAATACCTAGATATGATCAAAAAGAGGATCAAAATAGATAATATGAAAGAGAATGAAAAGATCTTCAAAGTTACATGCCCGGAAGTTTGAGTTTCGACAAGATCACGCGAATCGGGTACCGATCAGGGGAGACAATCGGGGAGTCGGCTAGGGTGACATCATCAATGATGATGTCACAAGAGGGAGATGTCGACCAAGACATCCAAGGGCCAAGGGAGTGCCACGTGGCGAAGTGCGATCCGACGGCCGAAATCCGATCCGGAAACAAATTTGGAAATTCCCACTTGTCCCTATTTTTCCCTATAAATAGCAAGCTCTCTTGCTCTTCATTTCCATCCCAAAATCTGAAACCTAGAGAGAGGTTCTAGAGAGAGAAGCTCTGCAAAAATTCTACCTAGCTCCGAGTAAGTCCTTATGTCCTTAGCTTTTAGTTTCCGTAGTTCTTTCGGTAGTTATAGTAGAACCGTTGTTTTGATCTAGGAAGTTTCGAAATATATTCCTATACTTTTTTTAAGCCTCATTGCATTGAAAGATGCCCGACGAGGTAAAAACCTAGTGGGGATAATTTTGAAATGGAATAAGGTCAAAGTAACGAAGTTACGCGAAATTCCGCCAAATAGGGGTAGTAGGGGCAAAATGGTCTTTTTCACCTAAAATGCCTGTTATACTGCCAAATATTCATAAGTGTGTTATTATTCTGATTAGAATACTTCTGACGTCGAACCGCTGTCGAAATTCCATCGTTCCGTTGTTTGTTGCTGTTGAGCCGCTGTTTCGCTGTTTTACGTATGGCCGTCAAAAAGTACCGTTTTTAGCCGGAAGAGCCAGATATCTGCAACTAAGGTACGGACGCATATTGTAACCCTAACTCTATGCTGCTTATAGACTT
Source organism: Acacia melanoxylon (assembly GCA_019022615.1). Classification (NCBI taxonomy): domain Eukaryota; kingdom Viridiplantae; phylum Streptophyta; class Magnoliopsida; order Fabales; family Fabaceae; genus Acacia; species Acacia melanoxylon. The sequence continues at coordinate 9,439,121 of JAFJYJ010000003.1, read as the reverse complement.
TTGCGTTATAGATACGTTCATAGACTGAGGTTCTGTTAAGAATCGTCAGAGATACTTACAGCTTTAACCACAGATTATAGTATTGGTAATGTCGTTTGAGTTATTCCTAGCGCTGAGTACACGTTAGTGGCGTGGTACTGGATATGTGCAGAACTAGTCGAGAGATACTTTACATATTTGCTTTGTGCTTATGTTCTATCCATGTTATTGATCATACATCTCGCTTGTTTGCTTTTATGATGATATCTTTGTATTGAAATGAATATCATTGTGCATATCTTTATTTTATTTGAGCATAAGGTTAACCGTTACCGAGATCCATATGTGGAATCGATCTCGTAGCATCGGGTGGAGGACCGATGTTTGGCGATCGAGGCAAGCAAACTGGAGTAGGCCAAGACGTGTCTACATTATTTATCATTTTCTTTAGTTTCTTTAACTTTTGAGAATTCGGATGATCGTAATCCGATACATTTACACTATGGTCCATAGTTTGAATGTAATGTAAATTACTTACTCACTCCAATGCTCTACTCTGATTACTCTGCTTGAAATATTTGGAAACGTTTTTTAAAAAAAAATCCGCCGTTTTCAAATGGGATGTTACATTAATTAATATATTTTTATATAAAAAATCACTTATATATTTAATGAATAATCATAATATTAAATTAAATATTTATTCAACATACAAGAACTATAGCCTACATTATTAATTATTATGTAACTACTTTCACTATTATTCATATTTCATAACCAATTTACTTTATTTATTTAGAAAGTGTAATTGCATCAAAACATTAAATTAAACATTTGTACATATTACAACCTCCATATTTCATAATTGTCTTTCTCTTTATTATTATTATTATTTTATTTTAGTGTTTTTAGTGTTTTGAGTCCATTTTCCATATTTCATAATTGACTTTCTTATTGCTTTCCAGGTTCAGATAATGCATATAAACTAATTAATTAAAACTCCTACGAGAACAAAATGATGCAATTATTGTATTTAATAATTTTATAAGGCAGCGACTATTACATAAAAAAAAAGCAAAAAAAAAAACAATAAAACAACTAATCCTCCCCGTTGTCAGAGAGGTAGGAGGCGTTAGAGGCGTTGTCTTCTGTAGGATCGTACTCCACGTCATTGGCGTCGAGTACCATGTTCAGCTTCTGGTTGATGGTATGAACAAGCTGAAACAATTGGCCCAAGCGTCGGTCAATGTGATTGACGCAGGCCACCATGTTCTGCACCAACTACTTGACAGTCGGATTTGGAGGCAGTGGAGGAAGGGGCTGAGGTTGAGGAGGAGGAGGAGGAAAAGGAGGACCTGGTGGAGCGCCATTACAAAGAGAGGCTAGGCGGTGGAGGAGGCCGTGTAGAAGTGATGGAGAAGAATGTGAAGAAACTAAAGTAACAACAGGTTTAAATAGAGAACCTATCCTGAAGAATATGAAACGCTGTGAACTTTTTACGAGGAGACGCATAGTTCCTCAGAATACGAGGAGACGCATAGTTAGACAGTTTACCTTAAAGCCGAAGAGACTGGGATCATATGAACGGAGTGTAAGGATACGACTCGCTATCTAATTAATTTTGAAGTGACTGAACATTTAATACTGGATTTTGTAAAATATCCATTCTTGAAAGTAATATTTTTTAAGGAAAAATTCTTACTTTACAAAAATAAATAATTGATAAAAAAATAATTGACTTTTAGGACCGGATATAAGATAAATGGTCGGTATTAAAAGTAATTGAATTGTATGGAAAAATAAATAGTAGAGATTTAGGACCGGATTATTCTAAAAAGACGGTCTTAAAAGTAATTTAATTGAAAAATAAATAAATAATATACTTTTAGGTGGTTATATAATAAAAAGAGTGTATCAATTGTGTATCTCTCTCTCTGTCCTCATTAACTCCTCACACTAGTTACTTCCTGTCCTTATTAATTCCTCACTACACCTCTCGCCCCTAACTCCTCACTACCGGAGCTCTCGCCTAACTACTCAAAGCCTCAAACCATGGTTAGATACAAGAGAACTCCTCGTAGGGGTGCTCTTACACCCGAAGCTCTTACCATCCTTAGATCGTTATACGGTGCACCTTCTCCAGCGAGAGTGCGTTCTATTGTGACCGAAGAATCTCGGGTCGTTGGACCCATTGTTATTTCGGATGATGAATAGGTTGCCGCACCCCCTTCCAGCCTTCAGACCATGCAGAGGTTCCTGCTCCCCTCTCCAATCGGTTGGCCCCGCGCCTACCGCCGACCCTCTCCTCTTTCCTCTAATGATGCATTGTGGCCGATGCGAATAAGACAGGACCTTGCTGATCTCCGGCGGGAAGTTAATGCTTTTCACGCCGATATCGCCAAGGCATTGGATGATAATAAGCTTTAGGATGTTTAGTTAGATTCCTGTCGTTGATAATGTTCTATTATTGTTTTTCTTTATTCTTTTTTTGTGTACGTGCATATTCTCCAGTTATGTATTGAAGCAGTAAGAACTAAACTTGTGCCTTTTTTATATTTATATTCTCCAGTTTTCCTTTATTAATTTTATTAATTCAGTTTCTGCTGTGCTTGCCAAAGGCAAACCTCATTTTTTTTGTTTGGTTCATTAATAAACGAAGAGGTTTACGACTCGATAAGTCTTTGACTTTTAGGTCTGAATGTTTATAAAACTCCGGTCTTAAAATTAAATCAATAGTAAATGTTAGGACCGGAGTATTCTTAATTTTCGGTCTTAAAAATGTATTAATAAAATTATATCTTTAGGACCGGACACTTTATAACTAACCGGTCTTATTAATAAAATTATATATTTAGGACCGGACACTTTATAATTAACCGGTCTTAATAAAATCCAAAATACTAAAACATGTCTCTCAGCGGGAAAATTAAATTTCCTCTCGTAACTTCTCTTGTTGTGCCGAGAGTGATTACTCGTGTTACGTCTCCACATTTTGTTTGTTGCGTTGTCGCTTTGCTTCGCGTTGCTCTCTCGAAATCACTTTCTGGTTCCGTAGCTAAACGTCTATAGACCAAGCTGTATGAGGTGTTTCAGTTATATAAGTTTATTATTTTCCTGCTTATGGTTCTAGGTTTTTCATGGGTTGAACGAAATCGATGAAATGTTCTTGTGGGTTTCTCTGTTGTTAATAAATATTGTATATTGAAGATTATATTTGCACTTTAGACCTACCGAACTGACCAACTAGTGTTTTTAGGTTACTCTTGTTGTCTGCAACATCAACGTTCGTGGCCGGAGAAGAAAGACTCAGCAAACCCATTTGGATTTATATGCTACAGGTGAGTCCACAAGACCTTCATGCGATGCATTTAATTTCCTCGTCATGTATTTATTTTGCTTCTTGGATTCACTGTGATACATTTATGACCAAAAGTGATTCTTCGTTATGCATTAATGAGCAAGTTTCTCCGTAAAGAAAAAAAAAAGACATAACCGACATTTGAGCATATATATGCATTTGGATCATGTATGTCTTATTTTATATGCAAGTTTCAATTTTTTTGGATTATGTATGTTAAATCTTTTCGTCTATATATAGGAATTCTTCTATGGATCACGGTTGGATAAATAATGTTTACGGACGAGTGTTGAATATCGAAATGGGGTGAGGGAATTTATAGAATTTGCTAAACAAAATGCCCATGATGATAGTGGGAAGTTTTATTTCCCTTGTGTAGAATGTTTGAATGAGAGGCGACTAAGTCCTGAACTTATACACACACATTTAATTTGTGAAGGATTTTGTAAGACTTATACGGTATGGTCATGGCATGGTGAAAAAATGCCAAGTGGGTCTCAACATGGGGAAGTGACATTTGATGATAATGACACGGATATGGATAATTGCATAGAGGACATTATTTGTGATGTAGGAGAAGAGGCTTTTGAGCAAACACATGCAAATGGTAATATGTGCAGTGATGCAAAGACCCCGCTATACCCTGGGTGTAAAAAATACCAATTGTTGAATGCTGTATTGAAATTGGTAAGCTTGAAGGCACGTCATGGATGGAGCGACAAGAGTTTCTTTGAAATGCTTGAGGCTTTTAAGGACATGCTTCGGATGATAATGTGTTGCCGCATCGATACTATGATGCTAAGAAAATACTATGTCCACTAGGGATGAAGTACAAAAAGATTCATGCATGCCTGAATGATTGCATATTGTATAGAAAAAAGTTTGAAGAGAAGCAGAATTGTTCGATATGTGAAACCCCAAGGTACAAGTCAAATAAGGGGCCTGCAAAAGTTTTGTGGTATCTTCCAATCATACCAAGGTTCAAGTGGTTGTTTGCTAATGAAAATGATGCAAAAAATTTGAGGTGGCATGCTGATGAGAGGATTTCTGATGGAAAGCTTCGACATCCGGCCGATTCTTCTCAATGGAAGAAAATTGATCAATTATTTCCGAGCTTCGGCGAAGAATCTAGGAACCTTAGGCTTGCCCTTAGCATAGATGACATGAATCCCTATGGAAGCCTTAGCAGTGTATATAGTTCATGGCCCGTACTCCTGATTATTTACAACTTATCTCCTATGTTATGCATGAAACGAAAGTACATCATGCTGTCTATGTTGATTTCGGGACCAAAACAACCCGAAATGACATTGATGTTTACCTTCACCCTTGATCGAAGACTTGAGGGAGTTATGGGAAGAAGGTGTCGATGTTTTTGACTCTTTCAATAAGGAGGTGTTTAAAATGCGAGCCATGATATTTTGTACTATAAACGACTTCCCAGCATATGGGAACTTGTCAGGGTATAGTGTAAAAGGCCACAAAGCATGTCCGGTTTGTGAAGAAGGCACACGCTACCATCAACTTCAACATGGAAAATGTTAGACCTGGCTATCACCCAAGAGGGGGGTGAATTGGATGTCTGATAAAACTTTAGGAACTTTGAAAATCTTTTCAAAACTTACTGAAGGCAATTTAAATGACAATAATGATTTATAATGCAATAGTCAGTCATTCAAACATATATACTGGAAATATAAGAGTTTAGGGAAGTGAGTATGCAAACTGTGATTTATCCTGGTTTGGTCCAATCCACGATTACCTACGTCCAGTCCCCAAGCTCCGCTTGAGATTTTCAATCCACTATCTCCTTGTTTAACCGGCACAAGAGAAAAGCCTTTACAACCTCACAAGTTTAGCCGGGCACTTGTGCAGCCTTTACAATCTCTTTCAGAGATATCCTCTTAGGCATAATACAATTACCGACTCTGTACTCAGGATGATCCTTTCTCCCTAGGACTCTTACAAGTTGTAATTGTACACCCATACTCAAAGGTTCCACAACCTTGAGATTTGATTACTAAGCAGATAATCAAATATGTGTTTAGACTCTCTTACAAAGTATATGAATAATAATCACCGAAGTACATAATCTATCATCTCACTCTCTATGGTAAACTATGTAAGCATTAAGAACAGAGAGTAAGTGAATATCAGAGTATTGACATATTGAAGATGTAAGCTCGTGTCTCTATGTTCTGCACTTCTTCCTTCGCTCTATCTCTATTTATAGACAATTGTTGGAAGCATTTGTCCGTTGCGTTTCGGCCGTTGTGAATAGTAACAATTTTGAATTTCGGTTCGTTGAGAATAGCTGCTGGGGCGTCTGTGCTTCCTCTCTCTTTTGTCCGCCATTTAAATTCATTAAATTCTCGCTGTGGTGTTCATCTGTATAAAGAGAGATAGTCGTTGGCGAATTTAAATGTTTTGTCGTTTTGCTTGTTTCGTCAAGTGCTTGCTGCAGCTTTCTCTTCCTACTCGCTTCGTTGAATCTTCGTATATATCCGTTGAGATCATTTAAACATATGTGCCTTCATTAAATGTGTTCACCTACTTGTGTAGAAGGTGAGTCAGAATAACAGCTGGAATGTCTTCAACTGCTACACGCTTCAATCCCATTTGCGTGTTCCGCTTTTTCGCGCAATAAATGCTTCGACACAAATCTTGCTTTTCGGTTGAGTAATATCTTATTTATTTAAGAAATAGAATCCTCCGAGGCTTTTCTAGAATTACTTGCGAGCCGAAAATATTACTTGAGTAAGGTCCGAAAGTAATATCGAATAGCTTCAAATAAAATCCCACTTTGGAAAGATATTACTTGAGTAACAACATTTGTTACTTGAGTAATATCGAAAATAACCAAGAAGTAGAAGTCTCGGTGGTGTAAAACGAAATTACTTGCAAAGCATATATTTGTTACTTGAGTAAGCTTTGAAAAAATATTGATGGTTTCTTGAAAATAACCAAGTTGTTTGAAAAACAAGTAAAATGACATTATTTGTTACTTGAGTAAGCTTTGAAAGTAATATTGAAACGGTTCTTTGAAAACAAGTAAAATGATAAAGATAAGTCTTACTTGAGTAAAGGATGAAAGTAATTTTCGGATGGTTTCTTGAAAGAGAATGATTAATTCCAAATTACCCATCCTCAGAAAGCTCTTTAAGTCTTCTTTCCAATGCAAGAAGAATCAGCTCCAAACTCATTGTATTTTGTCCGTTATCATCAAATGAATGGAGGTTCTTCTTAATCAGCGTTTTTACAACATCCTGAACAGACTATCAACTTCAAAACATCATATCTCCTTATATTGATCTTTTTTTTTCATGATCTTGATGTTTTTGAAAATGTATTTGAGTCTAGTTTCAAATGGCACTAGTTTCAGCTCATTTGGATTTGTCGTTTGTGAGATACACTCAAATTACCAAAGCTTGGTCTGCTGTGTGACGTTGATTTCACTGTCATCTTCCAAAATTCATAGCCCTTCATATGAACTTCTTTGGACTTGAATTTTATTTCAAAATGACGCATTGGATGTCTAGTTTCATATGCCACTGTTTTCACCTCAATCCGATCTCTGGTTTGGGAGATATCATCGAATTACCAGAGCTCGCCCAAGTGAACCGTGAAACAGAGTCAAACAATGACATACTTGCGTACCTACTCGAGTAATATCGAGAGTAATTAGAATTTACTGTTTACACATGTGGCACTATTCATCCATATGATATTATTCACATATACGGTATTCTTCATGTATACGACAATTCACGTATACGTATACCATTGTTTATGTATACGCCACTATTCATGTATACGATACTCAAAAATCACTATTCATGCTGCTGCTCCAAATAGCTTAATTTAGCTTCGAACTAAGCTATTTCAACTTCCGCTTGATCAAAGAGACTTCCAGTATCACAAGAACTTGAATGTTGATATTCCCATTATATTCAGCAAGTTCTTCCTTCTTCAGTCTCCTTTATTGATTGTACTTCATTAGTAAACTTCACATCTACATTAAATATAAGAATTAGTCAAAGTAACATATAAATGTAGTATGCAAGCTTTTTGCTCTTAAGAATGACATCTATATAAGACATCATCAAAACTAATCATATCCAACAGAAGAAAGACTATTTATCTTGGATATAGGAGATTTCTTAGACGGGGCCACCCATATCGTCATTTAAAGAAAGCCTTTTTTGGTGGCCAAGAGTATGAAGATGCTCCGGTGGCATTGATTGGGGGCAAGTTTATGAAAAGGTGAAAAATATCAACGTCATCTTCGGTAAAACTGCAAAGAGTAGAAAAAAACAAATATATGGAAAAAGATATTTGTATTCTTCGATCTTCCATATTGGCGCAATCTTGATGTGAGACACTGTATTGATGTCATGCATGTGGAGAAAAACGTATGTGATAGTATTGTTGGCACGCTTCTCAACATACAAGGTAGTTCCAAGGATGGTGTGAAGGCAAGATTGGATTTGCAAGCAATGGGAATACGCGAAAACTTACATCCAAGGCCATATGGGAAGAGAACTTATTGTCCCCCCGCTTCTCATACTGCTAAAGGATGAGAAACGAATTTTTGTGAGTGTTTACATGGCACAAAAGTTCCCTCAGGGTTTTCTTCAAATTTTAAGAGGCTTGTTTCGATGAAGGACTTGAAATTAGTAGGCCAAAAGTCTCCTGATTGTCATGTTTTGATGCAATAGTTACTCCCAATAGCTATTCGAGGCATGGCCGAATATGATCTTTGGGTCGTCTTGACTAGACTTTGTTTCTTCTTCAATGAAGTTTGTAGTAAAGTTTTTTAGATTGAAAAGTTGGATGAATTGGAGAATGAAGGATATCTTATCTTGTGCCACCTTGAGAAGCTTTTTGTTCCTACATTTTTTGACATCATGGTTCATCTAATTGTTCATCTAGTGAGGGAGATAAAGTTGTGCGGCCTATCCATTTACAAAGTGGATGTACCCAATTGAAAGATCTATGAAATTCCTAAAAGGGTACGTGAAGAACGCATACTTGTCCGAAGCATCAATTGTTCAGAAATATGTTTCTAAAGAAGCCATGGAATTTTGTCAAAATTATTTGGCCAAAGTAAGACATATTGGCCTTCCTAAACATCAGCATGTTGAAGGGGGTAGGCGAGGGGCTTCAATAAAGAGTGTAGATCCTGATGAATTGTCACAAGTTCACTTATACATCTTGAATAATGTTGATGAAGTTCAAGACAGCATAGAAGCACATAAAGAAGCTGTAAGGAAATAAAATTATAGAATGACTGAACAAAGGTTGATTAGGGAGCATAAATGTAACTTTTGCAAACTAGTTCAAACAAAAGGTCGAGGGAGAGGAATGTGTTTCGATACAATCAAATGGTTAGCACGTGGTCCGGAGGTTGATGTCATAAGTTGGAATTCATATGTGATTAATGGTTATACATTTTACACAAAGTCCCTAGATGATAGGAGCACCGTCCCGAACGGTGGTGTTATGTTAGAGGCCAATCTATGCACTTCTCCGAGTTCCAAAGACATGAGGCCTAAATTGGCAGTCATGCCTTATTATGGGGTTATTAAAGAGATTTGGGAGGTGGACTATATTAAAATTAGATTTCCCATTTTCAAATGCAAGTGGTTTAATGTCAAAAATGGTGTTTGGATCGATCGGCTAGGACTTACATTAGTCAATATCAATGGTAGAAGTTTTGGAGATGAACCTTTTATTATGGCAGACCAGACAAAACAAGTGGTCTATATCACCGATCAAGAAAATAAAATGTGGTCTGTAGATCTCCAAGGAAAAAGGGTAATTGATATTGATGATGAAATTCATTCAAATTACGGTCTTCATGAGAGTACTCCTTTTTCAAGGGGTCTACCAGACATGAACGAAGAAGATGAAGCGGATAATGAACCCGGAATAAGAAATGATCATCAAGAAGGGATATGGGAGGATATCCCTTTATAAAAGAGTCAATTCATATGGTAATATTCATATGCAGAATTCTTTGAAAACTTTAAGGTTTTAACTATATTCCTTCCATGTTCTTAAAAAATAATGTCACTGACTGTGAAGCTTTTGTTCTTGTTTTAATTTGTGACATGATCCGATATATATGTTATAAAAGGGGATATCATGTTACATTGTTGGGTGGGATCAGATGAAGGCATGGTGCAGTATTTGTAACTCATCATTGTATTTGTAAGTTATCTTATTACATGTATATATTCATTACGGTGTTGTACTAAATTAAGAGGCCACATAACTCATGGTGATATTTGTATTCTTTTCCCAATTCAAATTTATTCATAATGGATTGTTCATAGCTTGTTGCTTAAAGTATCGACTTTTTTGTGCTGGATTGGGTGGTAGATGTGTGTAAATATATATATATATATGATCAGGAAGAACAGAACACGAAAAAATTCTGGAAAATTTGGACCGGGAAATAATAGCACCGGTCTTAAAAGTTCAAATTTTAAGACCGGATGAATTTATATGTCCGGTCTTAACAATTGGTCCTTTAAGACCGTTGTTTATTAAGACCGGTCTAAAAAGTTCAACTTTTAAGACCGGCTTTATTAAGACTGGTCTTAAATTTAATTAATTTTAGAACCGGATTAGTTAGTCGTCTGGTCTTCGAAGTCGGTATTTTTTAGACCGAAGTTTCTTTATTCGATCTTTAAAATGTCGATATTTTTAGACCAATTTATGGTTTCGTTTGGTCTTAAAAGTTGATTTTTAGGACCGAACAAAATACATATCAGGTCTATATAGTACGACTTTTAAGACCTAACTTTTAAAATGTCCGGTCTAAAAAGTTTCTTTTAGACCGGTTCGAGTCCGGTCTTAAAAGTTACGGACTTTTAATACCGGCTAGAACAAGACCGGTATGAAGTCCAGTCTTACAGTACCTCTTTTTTCCGGTCTTAAAATCCTTTTTTTCCACCCGTGAAGATTTGAAATAATCTATTAGAGAAGATAAAAAAACTCCTTGTGACAGTGAACTCACATTACTTTTTATACAACTATTGCATCATAGGACTGCCATAGGGAACCAATAGGTATAAAAACAGACATGAAGATTAATTTCATAGTCATTTAGCATGTTCATTGTGTAAGTCTTTTTGACTTTCCTCTGTTATATGCAGCTATAAGGTTCTGTACCTCTCCTATGTTATGTAAATAGGCATATAATTTATAAGTGGCTTGAAGGTTTATTATGACAGAAGGAAATTACCCGAGCATATACAACTATGAGCCTTATCTAATCTATGGTAGCCTTTGCATAATGCTTTCCTTTTTAGTATATTAAATAAGACAATTCAATATTGCTGCCCATTTTTACATGTCTGCTTTTCATTTTTTGTTGCCATGAACTTAACAAATGGGACCCTCAAATACTTATACTATTATGTTTCTGCACCAAAGTATCTCCATCAGATATCATAAACCAGGTAAGCATATACCAGTAACTTTTATAAAGTTGGAGGCCGCAAGTTAAGATGAAGACACATACTTTTCTACTAGGGTGAAGGGTCAATTTTACACATGACCTTTGCCCCCAGTATCACCCAGCACCATGACCTTTTTTAGGGATCAAAAATACACACGACGTTACGTTTTGGGTGCAAAAATACCACGGCCAGTTAGTTGTTGGCCAACGATTAACGATGACGTGGACGACGTGGCGATGATTGGACTAAAAACGGCGACGTGGAACAAAAAAAATTAAAATAATTTGAAAAAAAAATTAAAATAATTAGAAAAAAATTCAAAAAATTAGGGAAAAAAATTGAAATAATTAGCAAAAAAATTAAAAAATTAGGAAAAAAAATCAAAAAATTAGAAAAAAGTTTAAAACATTAGAAAAAAAAATCAAATAATTAGGGAAAAATTAAAATAATTAGAAAAAAAAACAAAAAAAATTAGAACAAAAAATTGGAAAAAGTTCAAAAAAAAAAATATTTAGAAAAAAGTTTAAAAAATTAGGAAAAAATTCAAATAATTAGGAAAAAATTAAAATAATTAGAAAAAATATATACCTCACCAGTGCCCCCCTTGCACCACCGTAAACCGTTTCGGTTTCTTAGGCTTTATTTTAATTAATTAATTAATATATTTTTTTAATGAACAACTTACCCTAGTGATCTTCAACAATTTTACCACTTTGTGTATATACAACTTCTCCTCTAATAGCTTACCCTAGTGCATCTTCAACACTTACTCTAGTATTTTTGGTTATCCGTTAAATGTCACGGTGGTGGGGCCCACTGCGAGGTATTTTAATTATTTTTTTCTAATTTTTTGATTTTTTTTTCTAATTATTTGAATTTTGTTTCCTAATTATTTGAATTTTTCCCTAATTGTTTTATAATTATTTCAATATTTCCCTATTTTTTGATTTTTTTTTTCTAATTACTTCTTTTTTCCTAATTTTTTGAATTTTTTTCTAATTATTTTAATTATTTTCGAAATTTTAATTTTTTTTTTGAATTTTTTTTCGAATTTTTTCTAAGTATTTTTAATTTTTTTTATTCCACGTCAGCGTCCACGTCATCATCCACGTCATCGTTTCGGTCAATCATCGCCACGTCATCGTTAACGGTCAAATAACGGCGTGGTATTTTCGCACCCAAAACGTAACGTCGTGTGTATTTTGATCCCTAAAAAAGGTCGTGGTGTCTTTGGGTGATCCTGGGGCAAAGGTCATGTGTAAAATTGACCCTTCACCCTTTCTACTATATCCTATTTTATGATTCTGTGACCCTAAGGATCTTTCTACAATAGCACACAAAGCAGAAGGCAGCAAGATATTTTCTATTCTATCTCATATGGAGCTATCAAGCAACTAAAGATGCAATAAAACACAAGTAAATTTTAAGTCGAAAGACCTTACTTTAGTTAGCAAATAAGTTCCGCCTGTCCCTTTTCGCCTGTGCCATTCATAAAATTTGGTAATAATCAAAATACGTAAATTGCAAGAGCACTCCCTGTCCAACCTCTCTTTGCGAGGGTTGAGAAAACCAAGTCCATGAGCTCTAAATTGTCTAAAAATGGATTAGATGGAGGAAACTCAAATTCTGCAAGAAAGGAAACATACATTTGCAGACAAGTGATTATAGAGTTTAATCAATAAAAACAATTCAAGTCACAAATAAAAACAAGCAGAAGGATCTAAAGGCCAAAAACACCAATATCATTCCTCCAACCCTTCTCTTCTCAGTTAATAGTTTCTTATATTCATAATTTTTATTCCTTTCCAGGTTCCTTCCCTCTTATAAAGGGGAAAAAGAACTATGGATGACTAACTGCACATCTCATAACTAATGAGAAGCATATGTATAACAAAATTATCCCTGCAAGAGGATATGTATCTGAAGTTATTAGATCGTTGGATGATAGGATTTAAAGTCTCTTTTAGGGTGTGTGATTTTTGTATTTTTTTTTTTTGGATATACGTATCAAACTGGCACTCACTCCTGAGTCCAGATTCTACTTTATAGTGATTCAGTATTAAACAATGCATAATTGCTTACATCTTTGACTAATTAACAGTAGCCAATACATATTTGACTTTGCCTTTAAAGTCAACCCTTTGACATTGATATAGATAATCTTTGTTCTGTAATCATTTTGTTCATAATTAAGAGTTGGGTGTCATTCCCATACATTTTGTATAAATTTTGATTTTTGATTGGTGATGTTTTCACATCACAAGCCTGTTGTTGTCTATAAGATATAGCACTTAGAAGATAATGCATGATGCATTCTGCTTTGTTCAGTGTTGAGCCTTCTACTATTATGTTTCTGGACCAAAATGTCTTCATCAGATATCATGAACCAGGTAAGCATATACCAAGAACTTTTATAAAGTTGGAGGCCACAAGGTAAGATGAAGATATGTGGACAATTTGTGTGAGAAAATATATTCTCATTGCATAAAATGTTGTGATACAAGCAACTATTTATATACAAGAGGGAGGGACATAATAGTAAAGACTAATAAAAGCTAATAATTACTACTAATTACTAATTAGCTAATACATACTAATAAATAGAGAATATTTACATTAAATACACAATATTCCCACAATCCCCCTCAAGTTGGACCATAGATGTTAATCATATCCAACTTGACTATCCAACTTTCAAATGCAGGTTTGAGTAATCCTTTTGTACGACATTAGCAGTTTGAAGATTTGTCGGTACATAAGTAAGACATATGATCCCTTCTTCTAGTTTTTCTTAATGAAGTGTCTATCTATCTCCACATGTTTTAATCGTTCATACATAATAGGATTTAAGGCCAAGCTTATGGCGGCCTTATTATCGCAATAATCTCAACAAAAGTATACCCTAGACCTATTACATGAGACAGGAATGTTGGGTGCCCAACCAGAGGGGACACCAATGGCAGAAGGATGCCACTTAGAGATCAAGCCACAAGTGTGACACCCATCTTAAATTTTGCCTTTATTTATCAGAGTTTAAGAGTACAGGCATCGAAGTAGTTTGGACGACTTAATTGCGAGAATAAAATTTTCTTAAAATAACTTAGTTTGAAAACATGAGGATAAGTTTTTCGCGATTCGAATCTATCCCACAAAGGGGATCTTAATACATTAATCCAAAATAGACAAATGATAAACGATAAATATTCAGTCCGTCTACTCACGACTTTCCAAATAGTTCCTTTTGCTTTGTAACCCCATACAATGCATCACTCCTCTTGATCCCGATCCACTACTGTCTCTTTCATGCGATCTGGAGTTCAAATGAATGAACCCCGTGGGTAACAGTTAATCTCATATGCAGGTATGGAATGTAAATCACAAAGTATAACACATGTATAAGCATAGAATAATTCACGAAACAAAACACACAAGAATCGAGTTAACGGCCAAGGACCGCATGACCCTTCGGACATGCGGCCACTGTGTTAGGACACGCAGACCCTATGAGACCGCAGCCTCAAAATCCATAGCTAGGAAATAAACATATAAATCATCTAGCAAACATGATCAGTCATACAAGAATACATTCATACAGGCTAACAAGATAACAGTTACCCACCTCAAACTTGAATTCTCAATTCGTCTGAAGGTGTTGGGATCAGCAGAGGTGTCAAGGTATGCCTATAAACGTTTATCATTGTCATTAGTCACTTCTTGTGTCGCACAGCATCTAACTACGTGAATTATTTTTAGATGGTTAAAACTAGATAAATCCCTAACATTCCCCGTAATTTCCTTACCTTTAGACTTGACCTTAAATTCTCAAAATTTCCATTAATCTTTGAAAATTCATAACTAATTCTCTAGATCTCCGTTTGGGGTGATTCAAATTTCTATTCAAAGTTCTAAAAATCTAGTATAAGGGACAAAAAGTCTTCAAACCAAATAATGGCTGTATAATTTTCAGGAATTCAAAAAGATGACGTTACTTAAATCTGCAACAGAATTTCTCAGATTTTCTGAACAAACTTTACTAAATCATAACTCTCATTCTACAAGTCCGATTTAGGTGTTCTTTGGCTCGTTGGAAAGGGTGAGATGTATAATATTTACTGTAAAAGTTTCAAACAAGAACTAAAATGTTTACTATTTCAAAAACAAACCCGAAAATGACTGTTCATCAGAAGTACAGAAAACGTTTCTGATTTTTTGTATAAACTTTGAAAAATGATAGCTCTTATTCCTCACTTCCGATTTAGGTTTTCTTTGGCTTTTTAGAAAGCTTGGGATGTATACTCTGTACTGTAAAAGTTTCAAATAAAAACACAAAGGTTTGCTATTTCGAAATCAAGCCTGAAAATCACTGTTCACAAAAAGTGCAGAAAACGTTTCAGATTTTGGCTAAATTTTGGAAACTCGTATCTCCCTTTGTACAAATCCGTTTTAGCTGTTCTTTGGCTTTTTGGAAAGCTTGAGATATCTACTATGTCATGTAAAAAGGTCATGGAAAAACACAAAGTTTTAACTGGTCCGAAAGGCAACGTCATTTTGTTGCTCCAGAATCAAACCGAAAAGTTTCAGATTTGTAACTCAACTTCCAAAAATCATAACTGGAGTTGTACACCTCCGTTTTGTGTGATCCAAAGCTCATTGTAAACCTTATTGAGTCTATGATATACTGTAAAATTTTCAAGGAAAAAAACAAAGGTTTACCCTAGAAACAGAGCCACAAAATACACTCTGTTTGTGAGTTTGAAAACAGAGTACAGAAAATGCAGCAGTTTAAACCATGCGTTTTAAATCCTCAAACTCGAGAAATAAACTTGTAAAAACTAGAAGGGAGAGGTGTAGGGACTCAACCTGGTCGATAGGCAGGCTTACACGAACGGTTCCAACTTTCTTCCTTTCCTTCCGACTCTCACTCTCACGTTAACTTTTCGGTCTCTCCCTCTCTGCGTTTTCTTCTTTTCTGTTTTGTGTTTCTGCCTAGTTAATAATGAAAGGAAGTGTGGAGTGTGGCTCAAAAGTATGGAACACGAGCTGCTTTGTCTTTGCTTTGGCGAGAATGGGTGGTGACAGGTTTGTACACGCGGCCATAATGAAAAGATGAAGAGCATGTGGTTGTGTTGGCCAAAAGTCATGGGATGGAGAAAGCATATTTGCTGCCTTGCGTCTTCCTTATGCGCTGAAAAGGTTCTGTCCTAAATGGATATAATTATGGTGAAGGAATTTGTGCGCAAAAACTAATGCTTGGAACATGGGCTGAAATGTTTATGCACTTTGCATATGCTTCTAAATTTAAAGCAAGGAAGTGGAGTGGGATATGTCATTCGTGTGCTTTAATAAAGTGTTGCGCATGAGGGCCACGAGACTATATAAGAGGAAATAAGGTGCTGCATTAATGTAAGCACATGACTCGCACATGCCCGAATATATACCACAAGTGTATATATAAATACAACACTCATTTCCTACGCTTGTATACTTTTTCAACTTCAGAATATTGTAGCTCAAGATCCATAATAAGCCTTTCTTCATTCAACCTGTTTGCCCATTTAATTTACAAGCTCAGGTAGTAAGATTATCATTTTACCCCTATCTTAAATTTTTGACACTTGATTGTCAAATAAATTCTAGGAATAAATCCCTAATCCTATATAGGGATTTTCCTTTCTCAATTACCTTCTCTTGGCCATAAATTATCTCTTCCAAAAATTCCTGGAATTTATTCTTTTCCCTAAATATAAATAGGAAGATAGGCCTCAAATTCCAAACCTTCATTTTATTAATTATTCACGCCAAATCTTCACCATTAATTTCCATTCAATATTTCTAATTGTCGAATCCCAAAATTTGGGATGTTACAACAAGCGTTCTAGTTAACATAGAAGATAAAGAAGACTTGTGGGAAAATTGATATACTTAACCCACACACTTCCTAATATTAGCTATGTAGTTGAAATAGTAAGTCAATTTATACATCAACCATAGGAAGAGCACAAGAGGCTGTATACAAAATTTTGAGCTATCTGAAACTTAATCCTTGGAGAGGAATATTCTTTAAGAAATGTACTACCAGAAACATCGAAATCTAAACTGATGCAAACCATACAAAGGATAGAGAGACTAGGAGATCAACCTCAAGATATTACACATATATGTGAGGAAATCTAGTTACATGGAGAAGCAATAAACAAACCGTGGTGTCAAAAAGTAGTGCTCAAGAAGAAATGAGAGCTGTTAAGAATGGAGTATGTGAAGGAATATGGGTTATCAGAGGTATTAGGCGATATATAGATGCTTCGTAGATTAAAACAAGGAGTATGGTGAACATATGCTTTCTCACACCTCAAGCATAATGCAGATGACATCATTATGTTTTGTATGGTGATCCTATGCTGATTTCTTTTATCTTTTACGATATAGGAGTATTATTGAGTAAAATACATTTATAAATCAAATATGTACATGATAAAGCTATCTTCGCTTGATGGCTTGAAATGGTATTTCCGTATTTGACATTGAAATGCACTATACTATATGCTCCAGTAGCACAAAATATGGTTATACCCGACAAGTATGTTTATTCACTTTGCTATTTGGTATTCAAAAATCAATTTAATTCTATATATCAAAGTGCAAGACCAGCATTAAATCATTGGTACAAACGATCAAAATAGTGCCCAATTTAACCCAAAAAAAAAAAATTATCTATATGCACAACAAAATTGATTGTGTGCAGAATCTATCATTTCAGACAATAAATTATAAATATGAAGAAACTAACCTCTATTGGCCACATTGGTTCACTGAGTTCAACAACAGTTGCAGAGGGGATGAAAACAATATCTGCAGCATTCAAGCCGAAGGCTAACCAATTTAAAGCCAAGGCTACAGTAGGTGACCTTTGGACCATAAAAGAAAGACTGGTTGCTTTTGGCTCCCTATGATATGCAGGACGATTCATGTCTAATTCCATGGCAGACATGATTGGGAAAGAAATCACTCGCACGGATTTTGAAAACCAAGAAACTCATTCTTGCTCAAGTATTTAATACTACCACAATCTAGAAAGGCTGAATTGGCAGTGGCTATCTTGTGGCAAGGATGAAGATGAATTTCAGAATTGTCCATCATAATCATTGTTTCACCAAAAATCTCCACAACTGGTCCTCTGCTGCCTCTCCGATTCTATATGTAAGTTATAATTTTTGGGGTGGGACAATCCTTTTTATAAATTGCAATTTCTACTTGTCTAAACATTTAAATCACTTTTCCATTTTCACCCACGATTAATTACATATCTCTCTCATATCTTTTTTCACTCATTTTCTCACATATTCACCTTCTCCATAAATATGTATATATATAAAACATTTCTTACATATTTATTATTTTAAACCAAGTTTAATCAACCTTTTATCTACATAATTTGGTTAATTATTTTCAAGATGACCCTATTTAAATTAAATATAACTTATTGGATACAATACATGTATTAAATCATCTATTGTGGTGGATCCTTGCAGTATCTTGGCTAATTAATTGGTCTGTCTCTTCCTCTCCATGCGATATGGTTGGTGTTGGACTCATCATAGAAGGGTCCATTCCTTGAAGCTTAATGACCCAAGCCTTAGACACTACTACAAAAACACTAAAAAACGACCTAAATAAGACCCAATTAACGTCCCTTTACTGAGGGACGTCTCGGTGGGGGTAGTGGTTCTCATGGCTTTTGGCGACCTGAATATTTAATTAGGTCGCCTTAATAAGGCGACCTTAACAAAATTCAAAATTAAGAAAGCCACTATACTAATTATATATGCCAAGAACAAAACAAGAACGCTATAAGCCAAGAACAAGAACAACAAGAACAAAACAACAAAGGAAGGCTAATAATTATTTACACGAATTCTTTCCCCCAGAAAACTAATTAAAAAAACACAAGAAAGTCTTTATAAATAATTAGAATCACAGCTATAGTGCCAGCAGCCACTTCATCTTTCAGCCTCCAATAGTTCGGGATTATTTCCCTCTGTTTTTATGGGAAGCCACTCATCATCAACATATCTTTCAATTTTATCAGCCTCATCAGGTATATAAATGTTTATATATGTGTATATAAGATTGTATGGGATTTATCCCGAACTAGTCTAGTTTCTTTTTAATGCGGCCTCGGCCTTGCCCTCATATTTACTAAATCTTTATATATGCAACAATGATTGTATGTCATTTATCCCCAACTAGTCTAGTTTCTTTTAAATCTAGGTCTCACCCTCTTATGAACCAAGAAAACTTTAGAAAACTTTAGCTTTGATACCTAAGATTGTATGAGATTTATCCCCAACTAGTCTAGTGTCTTTTTAATCGGCCTCGCCCTCATATGTACTAAAAAGAAAATGCTAGAATCAAACTTTAGCTCTATACCATTTAGTTTCAATCCCAAGACATATAGGTCATAGTTATATTTTGTTTGTTCTTGTTTTATAAAAAAATTGTTCTAGAAACTGGAAATCAAACATGTGCATATATACAAACTAAACTAATTTTTTTGTTATGTGAATCTAATAGGAATCTTTGAGTTTCTGTGATCTTGTTATGCCATACACCATACCCTATGCAAATTATGAAAGCCCTCCGACCTTATTGCCAGAAGGAGTCGAACTTGAACTACATACCTTACCGGTGAGAACATTAATATATATAAACAAAAATATACGTAAATGCCTAAACAATATAGCAACGAGATAATGCAAAACTTTTACTCGATAGTACAAGAATCGGCATAGCAAAGAAACAAATAGGCATAAGAGAGAAGAAGAAGAAACCCGAAAGCCGGAGATGAGAGTGGGCCGAGGGTTAGAGATGAGACAGACAAGAGAGTAGCAAAGACCCAAGAGCTGGAGACGAGGGGAGAGAGTCGCACCGAAGATCTTGGCGCCGATGGAACTGGTACCGCCGATTGAATCTCGGAGTTGGATACAAAGACGAAGCCAAGCAACGGAGACGGGCGGCTGCGAGAGGGAAATGACGAACGAAGGTTTTGGTGTGCGTGGATAGTTTACATTTAGGTTTTTAAATGAAAATTGGCGACTGATTTAAAATTCAGGTCGCCAATTTTGGAGAATTTGTTTTAAAATTGACGACCTCATTGCAAATCAAGTCGCCAAATTTTTAAAATTGGTGACCTTATGTTAAATCAGGTTGCCAATTTTAAACGCCAAATTTAATATCATGGCGCAAACAAAAAATTCTCCCATATTTCCCTCTAGCGCTAAAATATTTGGCAGATTTTAGACGTCTTGAAACAATATCAGGACGCCAAAAATTAATTTTATTCCAAAAAAAAAATACCATGGCGCCAAACAAAATTCTTATATTTCTCATGGCGGGAAGCGATTAAAGCGTCGAAAAAACTTAGAACGCCTAAAATCAATTTTAGAATACCTATATAATAATTCGGACGTTACATACTCATTTTTCTCATAATTATCATTTTTTACTACCTATTTCTTATTTAGGTCGTTTTTTAGGGTAGTAATATCAAATTTTTGTAGTAGTGAGAGGGATCCGGATCTTCTTATTGTCTCTTTTCTCATTGTCTCTCATTAGTTTTAAATCATGACCATTCAATATTTGATCTAAGTGTTCAGGAAGAGACACATCATCTATTTCATCTCCACCGCATGAGGTAATTTGAAATAGATGATGTGTCTCTTCTTGAATGCTTAAATCAAATATTGAATGGTCATCATTTAAAGATAATGAGAGACATTGAGAAAAGAGACAATGAGAATATCCGAATCCACCTTAAAATAATATTTAGTAGCTTTTAACTTTAGTGACTAACAAATCTAACGGCAAAAACATAAGACCCAATAAAAAGGAAAATAAAAGCTTAGGGATCTAATTCAAAACTAATGGAAAATATAAGGACTAATGAAAAATATAAGGACATGCAAATATATTTTCCATAAAAAAAAAAAAAAAAATCCACAACCAATATAATCAACTCAGAAAATTTCGAATTTGAAATACTTTATATATTATTACTTCATCTATAGAATCACTCAAATTTACAAGATTACTTGGGAAAAATCACAAGGTTAAAGAAACAGTAGCTTAAATTTGATTTAACAATTATTCAACTAGTGATTTCTCAAACATTTTCCATAAACAAAGACTTGATTTTTCTCAATGATGCTGCAACATCAATCATAGTAGGTCGTGCCTCTGATAATTCAGTGGAGCAATGTAATGCTAACTCAAAAATTGATGACATATAAGGTAGTATATTTTCAGTATTTTGATTTTCTTTGTGTAGCAAATTGACATCCATAATATTCATGATGGAATGTGGTGTGGAGTTGCTGACCCAATCTTTCAAACTTAGTCCTTGAACAAACATTTCATCTGTTGGCTTATTCCTTGTAAATACTTCCATTAGCAAAATCCCATAGCTAAACACATCTCCTTTGGCAGAAACAACTCCTTTTGATCCAAACTCTATATGTCATATGGAATTATTAGTAGAAAACTCATTATATGAATAAGGTAATAAGCTAGTCTTCTTTTGTATCATCAATTCAAATCTTTACACATGAAGATGGAAAATATATGCTAGAAGTTGAATAATATAAAATTATACTATTTTATAGAGCATAGCAAACAAAAGAATATAGAAATATATCTAAAACTTTATTATTAAATCATTACCTGGTGCCATATAGCCAATTGTTGCCAAATTTTTCGTATAAATTTCCAACTGCTTTTCACCAAACAATTTAGCAATACCAAAATCACCAAGATGAACCACCATATCTTCGTCCAACAAAACATTGCTTGGTTTCACATCACAATGAACAACTAGTGTAGAAGAACCATGGTGAAGATACTCCAAAGCAGCCGCTACATCAATCATTATGTTCAACCTTTGGAAGACATTTAAATAATAGTTATGAGAGTGTATCCATCTGTCAAGACTCCCATTTGTCATGAATTCCATTATTAGAGATTTGAAATGATCATTTGAGCAACTACTGATGCACTTAATGAGATTGCGATGGCGTAAATGGCACATGGTAGAACACTCAACATCAAAACTTCTTGATGATTCTTCCATGTCTAAGTTAAACACTTTGACAGCAACTATCTTTTCATTTGGAAGAACTGCTTTGTATACTGATCCAAAACTTCCGGAACCAATAAGATTACTCTCATCAAATCCATTTGTTCCTCGTAGAAGCTCATAATAGGATATCCTTGTTGGTATATCCAAAGTTATTAAATCCCTCTTTATTGAATTTTTATCATCATCTCTCTTATTCCTTAGAACCACAATAGCTAAAACAATCAACATGGCAACAATGGTAGGCAATAAGCATTTTATCATCAGCATCACTTTATTTGATATGTGCTTGTTTCCTTTCCTACATGGTTGGACTTGTAGTTGGGATTTGCCACAAAGATCTTTATTCATCATAAAAGATTGAGTAGTAAAATTTTGAAATGGGCCACCATTTGGAATTTCTCCATGCAATAAATTGTAGGAAAGATTAATGTATTTAAGATAGAGTAATGACTCTAAGGACTTTGGAATCACGCCAGACAAAAAATTATGGGAAAGATCCAATGACTCCATGCTTACCATGCAACTAAGAGATTCAGGAATAGGCCCTTCTAATTTGTTTTCTGCCAAATATAGGGTTTGCAAAGTTCGCAAGCCACCCATAGTTGTAGGGATGCTTCCTGAAATTTGATTTCTTGACAAGTTCAATAGTATAATTGCCCTCAAGTTTAATACCTCTGGTGAAATTATTCCATTCAATACATTGGAGGATATGTCTAAAACCAAGATATCTTCAAGACTCCAAATAGAAGAGGGTATTTGAGAAACCAATTTGTTAGAGCTAAAATTCAACTTTTGCAAAGAAGTATTCCCCAGACATTCTGGAACCACTCCTGAAAACATGTTGTTATCAAGATACAACTCACTTAGACTTTTAAGTTGGCAAAGTTCATTTATAATGAACCCTTGCAATCTATTGTTGCTAAGACTTAAACGTTGAAGGCTATGTAATTTGTTAACTTCAGGAATCAAGCCACTCAAATGGTTCTCGTCCAAATCTAGTTCGATCAAGTTTGTTAAATTTCCAAGTACATTGGGTATAGCTCTATTAAATTTATTCGAATTCAAACTTAATATAATGAGTTTAGAAGCATTTGATATGTTGCTTGGAATTTGTCCAGTTATTCCATTTTCCTCTAGCTTTAATATCTTCAAGTTGGGAAGGCCAATTCCTAAATATGATGGGAGAATGCCAGAGAGGGAATTATCAGCAAGGCGCAAGATTCTCAATGTTGAAATGTTGAATATGTTGGAAGGAATAGGTCCTTTCAAATGATTATTGCCCAAGTCTAAGACATTAAGCTTATCAAGTTTGCCTATGCCTTTGGGTACAAAACCTGGACAGAAAAAAAAAAGTTGAAGGAAACCACGATTTTCAAATAAAAAGAATATATACAAACAAACTTATTTCTATTATTTTTTGAAGTCTTTGTAAACATTTTAAAGCAAAAATATTAGAGAAATCATAAACTACGTACCCGTGAGATGCCATGGTTATTGAAGATTTTCTTGAAAATGTAATTTTTTTTATGTTTTAATTTTTGAATAACTATTTAATAGGAAACTAATACATTTACAAACCATAATATCTAGGAACAACCGACAAAAATTGATAAAATAAAATTAAACAAGAAAAGATGGCGGATAAAAGAAAAAAGTTTTACTTGATAGAATATCCAAATGCTTGTATAACATGGGCACATTACATACGACGTATTACTATTTGTTTGAACAGGGTATAATTGATATGGTACATAGTACTTAAAATTGTTTTTCCAAGATTTAATTATCATGTGTGATCCTATATTTCGGTCATTTTAGTTTTACCAACAATTCATGATACCTTTCGATATTTTGGGATTGTAAATTAGTAGCTATATTTAAAAAACTATGATTAATGAAATGATGAAAAACAAAATCTCATTTTAAATTCATTTTCTATCAATAACAAAATCTAAATTGAGGCCTACACTTTTAATAAGTTTCTTAGGCCTAACTAGGGAATGAGATTTGGTGGAGTTGATTTTGGTTTTGATTATTGTAGCTACACTTAATGAGAATTATCTCTTTGTTTTTAACTTGTTTATTTCTTTGTTTTATGTGTGTTTTTTTTTTTTTAGTCTATGCTTGCCAATTACTTTTCAAAATCAAATTGTGGCTAATTTTAAGAGTCTTAGGTAAGCTATGTCATGGAAACACCTATCACTATGTCAATGAACATCCACAATTCTTCTCCAATTCTTTTCTTCTTCTCTCTAACATCCGAACTTTTAAGTTTTGAATTAATAGTTTATAGAGTGTTAAGGAGGCTTGAAGGAATTAATCAAATATATTATTAAATATTATTATTTTTGTTCGGATGTTATTAAATATTGTTATTATTATTATTATTAAATAATTAAAGGAATTATTATTAAATATGTGAATGCCAAAAGTAATCAAGCAAAAGTTAAAAAATAATTTAAATTTATGTTATTTAATATTATAATAATATTTTTATATGATATTAAATTTCACACTATAGAAATAAATAAGGGCAGGGAACGGGTAGGAAAGAGAAGTGGAGACCCACTCTCTTCTCCTTCTCAAAATCCTTAAGCCCTGTTTGGTACGAAGCACTGGGGGTAGGAACAGGGATTGGGTCAAGGACTAGGCCCAATTGTATTGTTTGGGAAAGGAAGTACCATAAAAGTGGGATTGCCACAAAACCACCTCCCTGTATTGGGTGAGCAACACTGGGATTGAAAAATTTTTGTGGAAGAGGAAGGAGCAGAGAGAAGAGAGAGAGTATCGACAGTGAGAAAAAAAATAGATATAGAGAGAGATCGCAAGGAAGTGGGACAGACCAAGAAATTAAGAAATTTTGAAGGCAAGTGGATGAGAGATCGCCAGATAAAAGGAAGGAAGCTCAAAAACCTTATGCAATTACAAATTGCGGCCAAGGCGAGTTACCCAACTCCCTTTTCATCTTCAATATCTTCTATTGCTGTTGTTTAGGAATTGATAAAAGGTTAAATTCTGATTTTGAGAAAAAGAGAACTTGTTACTTGAAAAATGTTTAATGGTTCATAAATCAATGTTTTGGGGCTGACTGAAGTTTGACGAAATTTGAGTAAACAAATGCCATTTTTTCCAGAAAATTAATATAGAAGTTCAATTTGATAAATGTAAAAGAGGTGCTATCATGTGGGTATGTCATTTACAAATTGAAGATTTATGACGTTGTTGGTTTGTTGAAACTAAAGAGGGACACACACACACACACACACATATATATATATATATATATATATATATATATATATATATATATATATATAGCAGATACAAATGCATATAAATAATGTGTATATACGAGTTGTCTGAACGCTATGTGATTCAATTTTGTGGATAAAAAATGAGGAAAAACTTAGTGTTCTTAAATAAATAAATAAGGAGCAAATGTCATAAATCATTTAAGCACACTTAGATTATGTTCAAAAGGTTCTATTTGGTGCTAACTTGTGATAAATATGTGTCATACCTACATTTAAACTATGGTTAAAAACATTTAAATGATGGCTGAATTCATGTTTGATGAACTGAATTGTTGAAGCTTGAAATTGAATTATGAGTTACTGTTGTAAGGTTTCTACAGGTTGAACAAATGCCTCAAAGCATCAAAAGCATGATTAAGGATCTCAAAGAGATGATTAAATTTGATCTATATGTTAATTGTTGTATTTTTCTGATTAAGAACAAGTGATGTCCAACTTTGAGGATTTTCAAGAAAATTGAATTTGAGACCAAAAGATTAGAAATAAAACTGAGACAATAATGTTATTAAATCAATGGAAACCGAAAGTCTTAAGCTTATTATGAGGAAAAAAAAAATTAAGATAATTATTAAAATTATTTTTAAACTTGAAAATTTGGAAAATATTATGAAGTGTTATTTTGAGATATGGAGGGTTAATTACGAAAAAAAAATGTGGCATAAATAGCTTTAAAGCTATTATTTAGAATTTCAAGCCTAAGTTCCCGAAAATTCGAGAAGAAATAGTAAATGAATCATTTTGGCCTAGAAATTCTAGAACTAATATTTTATAGCCTAAAGAAGCTAATTAAGAAAGAAAAAATTCATATATAGAATTAAGGATTAATTTCTAACACTTCTCAATGTTTGGTAAGGTTATGACAAAACCTAGGTTTTGATGCCTGAAAAAAAATTAGGGGTGTTTGACAAACTTTTACCAAAACCTAGGTTTGGGGTAGAATAGCTTCTGAACAATTTTGGAATGTTTGGTAAACTTTTGTCAAAACCTAGGTTTTGAAGTTATTCAAATACTATTAAAAATCCAAAAGCTATTTTCCAAAAATCATTTTTACCTCGAAAATCCCAAAAGCCATTTCTACCTCATAAATTGTGAAAATCATTTTCCAAAAGCTACTCCCAAACGGGCTCGGTTCTACATCAAAACCTTGGTTTTTCTGTTTTTTTTTCCTCTTCTATGCCATCATCATTATTTTGTCAATATCAGTCAGTATCCTTAAGATATTGTTTTGTACCTTTTTGTACCCTGAAATATTTTTTCAATATCCTAAAATAAATTTTTCAGACCAAGAGAAGTATCTTTTTAGTACAAGTCAGTATTAAGTATCTTTTTAGTACCCGTCAGTACTCTGAAATATTTTTTTCAAAATCAGTTGGTACCCTGAAATATTTTTTAAATATCCTAAAATAAATTTTTAAGACCAAGAGAAGTATCTTTTCGATGCTTGATCAGTATTAAGTATCTTTTTTATACCCGTCAATCCTTGAAATATTTTTTCAAGATCAGTTGGTACCCAAATATTTTTTCAATATCCTAAAATAAATTTTTAAGACTAAGAAAAGTATCTTTTCAGTACCAGTCATTATTAAGTATCTTTTTAGTACCCGTCGATACCCTAAAATATTTTTTCAATATCCTAAAATAAATTTTTGGGACCAAGAGAAGTATCTTTTCAATACCAGCCAGTATTAAATATCTTTTTAATATTCGTCAAGATCTTGAAATATTTTTTCAAGATCAGTTGGTACCCTGAAATATTTTTTCAATATCCTAAAATAAATTTTTAAGACTAAGAGAAGTATCTTTTTAGTACCAGTTTGTGTTAAGTATCTTTTTAGTATCCGTTAGTACCCTGAAATATGTTTTCAAGATCCGTTGTTACCCTAAAATATTTTGTTAATATCCTAAAATAAATTTTTAAGATCATGAAATATTTCAAGATATCTTGACTAATCTTGAAAAATGATTTTCATGATTTACGAGGTAAAAAACTTTTAAAGAATAGCTTTTGGGATTTACGAGGTAATAATGATTTTTGAAAAATAGCTTTTGGATAAAAATGAGTATTTAGCAAACTTTTGCAAAACCTAGATTTGATACAGAATAACTTTTGGAAAAAAAAAAGAGGTGTTTGACAGACCTGTGATAAAACTTAGGTTTTATTTCTAAAACCTAGGTTTTTTTTTCTTCCAAACAGGAGAATGACACCTCATACACTCTCTCGCTTAAGTCTGCCACATTCCCCTCCGTCATTTCTTCAATTAATCCTATTCACCCCACACACATACTACCTCCTTTATTCATTTCTTCCAACCTGAACCCAAAAAACAGAAAAGAGGGACGGAGAGAGAGCATGAGAGACAGAGGCAGAGACGAGAGACCGAAAGCGAGATTAAGACGGAGAGATTGAGAGGAATTGGAAGGAAGATGTCATTTTCGGCCAGCTCTCATACTCCTCTATTTCTCATTTGTTCCCTTCAGCCTTAAACAGAAATAGAGCATGAGAGTGAGAGTGAGAGAGAGCTGAGATCGAGAGGTGAGACAGAGAAGG
Organism: Acacia melanoxylon; assembly: GCA_019022615.1. Lineage (NCBI taxonomy): Eukaryota > Viridiplantae > Streptophyta > Magnoliopsida > Fabales > Fabaceae > Acacia > Acacia melanoxylon. The sequence goes on along the minus strand of JAFJYJ010000003.1, from coordinate 9,411,322 downwards.
AGAAGAGGAAGAAGGAGTTGAAGAAATTGATGTGCAAGCTTGGATTTGGGTTTAGGTAAGCCGAGTAGTGGTGGAGCTAGGATTCTATATTTGTGGGTGCACAATTAATGGGGGGTTTGGGAGTTCTAAAGCAGAGCCCCCGATTTTTTTTAAAAAAAGAAATTTTAAATGTATTTAAAAAAATATATATAGACAAGAAAAGAAAAGAAAACTTCAATTTAACATAAAAAAATAATAATCTAGAGTCAACTAACTAAGCAATATTAAATGTAAGAATGAACTATATTCTAGAAGATACAGGCATATCTCACTGAAAGAAAATTAGGAAACATTTATGTTTATATGAAATTTCTAATTTGTCAAACCATTTTTCGTTCTCAACAACCAATTTCTTAGAAGTAACACTCTTACCATTTACAAAACCCAATTTTAGGTTAATATTCCATTTTTCAAAAATCACTTTTGAGTTACTCAAATAAACATTACCGAACCTGAGTTATGAAAAAGTCAGGCTAGACCTTCAAAACTAGTAGCCACACATATACTATGATGTTTTACTAATTTATTTTTATTAGGTTTTCTTTGGTTGTTTCCTATTTTATTAAAAATCCTAAGCATGTATATTTATTATTTGTGTGAATGTATGTCCACATTCAAGAGACTTGATTTTTTTTCCCAATAATTCAGGGTATCTTTTATGGGTGCACTTGCACCCAGGGGAAACAATGTAGCTCCGCCACTGGGTAAGCCTCTTCATTCCCTTCCCATTACTGTTTTTTCGATTGTTGCTGTTTGGGGATGATTGAGACCGATTGAAACTGAAGCTAAGGGAAGGGGAGTAATGATTAAGTAAAGATAGTTGTAGATTGGGGATTTTTGAATGAAAGTCTGTTAGGAAATGTGCTTGTAATGTAAGTTGTTGTATTTGGCATTTTGGTTGGTTTGGTTTTTCTGTTTTGTATTGACTGAATCAAGGCTTGCTGTTTTTCAGTATATATATGTTGTATGTGCGATTGGTGCTATTCAGGATTTTCAAAGATTATGTTTGGTATCTCTGGTGTGTGTGGCATCTGATTTGTTCTATAAGAGGTTTATGATAGTATAAACTTTCAGTAACACTATGAAATTAGTGCTATAATGTTGTGCAGATATTTATCAAGTGATTGCATATTGTTTGGGTTATGAGGGTGATGATTTTTATGGAATGGGAATATTTTCCAGAAGCATAACATGCTGTTGTTTGAACCTCCTAAAGGCTAAAAGCTGATATTTGGGGTGTGAGATCATTTAGGGAAAAAAATTGTGGTTTTTAGTTTGTATTGTTGTGCTCTACTCCCTTATTATTTTTGTCAATGTTTAAACTCAGCTCCTCTATTTGCATGCCCTGCTTAACTTTATTGAAAATAGATAATATTAATGAGATTATGTAGAAATATTTATGATTTTTATTTGTTTTGCCAGAAAAAAAAATGATATTTATGATTATAAGAGTAAAAAGGAAAAAAAGGAATAAATGATATAAACAAAAGAAAGAGAAAATGTGAGATAAAAAAGAAGATATAGAGTCCACATTTGGTGCTCATCATTCTCATCACTCGATAACAATTTAATATTTTTAATTTGTTATTTTTAAATGATAAATTTATGTTTACCTTGCGTGCATGATAATATATATCTGTGTGTGAATGTTGGAGGCAAAAAAACTGATGGAAAGTCTATTGCGTAATGCCTCTAGATACTAAACAACTATTATAGGTGGTTAAGCCTTTGTTAGAGGCATTTAGATGTAGATTTAGTCTATGTTTTAAATCTGGAAAATTTCCAGAATACAACATTAAGTAGTTTAGCATATGAGAAAGGTGCAAAATGATGGTGCTAATGTTCATATCACGTTGGACATTATTGAAAGAAAAATTTCAGATGCTACCCGAGATGTTTAAAAGCTAAAACAATTATTAAAATTAATAATTACATGTTGAATGATAGAGGCTTAACCTTGTGGTTGATTAAATAGGCAATTGGAATATTATGGCATAAGTTTGTGAACTTTAGTTATATTCCCTATTTGAATAGCACCATTTAGACGAGAAATAGTTGAACTATGCCATGAATGATATACATGTTAACTATCTTGCATGTACATTCAAATGTTAGGATTTGATTTATTGTGCCCTAATCTACCAATAAGAGGCCATTAGGAAAGAAGTGCAAACGTGAGAGAACATGATAAAAGTATCTTTAATCATTAATTTCATATATTATGTTTTGATTGCAGGTTTGTTTGTGCCGTTATTGCTGCAGTTAAACATAAGAACATGTAAACTATGTACTTCTGTTATTGTCATTGCCATGTGTGATAAAAGTTTTGTTTATTCAGTTTTACAGTGATAGTTATTCAGTTATTGTAAGGTATTGTTCTTGATTTATTTCACATGCTCAGTTATTTACCATGTATTATATACTGAAATATGATTATTGCTAATAAGATTCCCCAATCTCACCCCTCTCTATGTTTTAACCATAGAAACAAGTACATACTTAGGACAGGAGAAGCTGGTGGAAGCTAAGGTAAGGTGGACGTGTAATACCCTTGATAATTATTTATCGGAATATTATATTTATAAATAATACCTATTTAAAATAGGTGAACATGTGGTTTCAAATAATAAGTAATAATTATCTTATTTTCTAAGGTAATTACTATGGAAATTAGGAAAGATAAAGAGCTAAAATGTATTTTTAGGGCATTAAATGGCCTAAAAATATTATGATAAATCCCAAGAGGTAGTAAAATATTTATAAAAAATTAGAAAGTATGTTGTCTCTAATTTTAGGAATTTTTGGGATAATTTCCCTTGAAAAATAATGAGGCAAAATTAAGTATTATTTTGGGATCATAAGTGACCCCATGATTTTTAATATTTTACATGGGATATAAAATATCAATGTAAGTAAAATAGTTGTGAGATAATGATTTATCCTAATTAAGAAAATTATCAAAAATTAGTAAGTGGCTAATCTGGTAATTAATGGGATAATTAGGGTATAAAGTAAATGAATTAAAAATAATTTAAATAATTATTTTTAATTGGAGAAATCGAAATTATTAAATAAATAAATAAATAAAAAATAAAATATTAATAAAATATTTTATGCTTAGAAAAATAAATAAAAAATAAAAGAAAAAAATAAATGTGAAGGCATTTTTAATAAAATAATAATATAATGCGGTGAGTCGAACATAGGCGGGCCAGGGGAAAGGTTATAAATAAATTCTACAGTAAACCCCGAGAGGTAAAAGTCTTTTCGGACTGATCAAATTAAGAACAAGTGAATTTTTACACGAAGAAAGAATTTACCAGGCGTTGTTTCCGCAACCGAAAACCCCGATTTCAAATAAGACGAAAAGTTGATCGGATAGAGTAGAGTCGGATAGGAAAAGTGAGAACCTATAGAAACAATTGCGTCTTTTTAAACACGAGATTAAGTTAGGCAACAATGGGACGTTTTACGATTGGTGAATTGTTGTCCGTGAAGTTGGTTCTATCGGAAGCGATTTAAAGAATCGGACGCGTTTGTCCGAATATCTTCCGACACACCGGAGAATACCTGGATATGATCAAAAAGAGGATCCAAATAGATAATATGAAAGAGGATGGAAAGATCTTCAAAGTTACACGCCCGGGATTTTTGAGTTTTGCGAAATCGCGCGAAACGGACACCGTCGGGTAGCTTTATCGGGTAGGAGCCATAAAGCAAGAGCCATCATGGATGACAACTCATCCATTGACTTTAGGAGCTCTTAGATTTCGATCTTGACCATGGATGGCCAAGAGTGTTTTGTCCTCAAAATGCGATCCTACGGTCCATATTCGTCAAGACGAAGTTCGAATTATTTACCGTTCGACATCCGTCTCTTCTATAAATACCAAGCTCCTCTTCTTCATTTCTCACACCAAAAATCTGCCTCTTAGAGAGTTAAGTTAGAGAGAAGCTGCGGAGAAAGTCGAGCAAAGCCTGGTAAGTTCTTCGGTCCCAGGTCTTTAGTTTGGTAGTTCTTTCGGTAGATATAGTAGGAATGCTAGATTTATCTTTAATTTTTCAAGATAGTCTAGATATCATATTTAGGGGTAAATATGATATATATTTCGAAAATATGATGAGGGAAAAGATCTGTCAAAATTCTAGAGAGATAGAGCGAAAACAATGGAAGCTCGCGAAATTCCGCCGATTAGGGGTTCGGGGGCAAAATGGTAATTTGTACCTAAAATGCACATTATCTTTGCTAAAAGTTGTTAAATATTATCCTTATAGGATATCGAGATAATCGTACATTGTCGAGCCATTTTGTTGTGCCGTCACACCGCCATTTTTTTCATTTTGGGAAATTTACCGTTTTACGTAAAAGTACCGTTTTAGTCAACGAAGGTACGTTCGCGTACTGTAACACTAACTCTGATATTTACTGTATACCTATATGTGATAGACGACTATACAAGTGATTTGTATAGATAACTTTACATGAGATGTGTATTGTTAGCATAGATAACTTTACATGAGATGTGTCTTTGTTAGCATAGATAACTCTACATGAGATGTGTCTTGTTGTTATATTAATCTTCTATCTGCTATATACTTATGTGTTGATTAATGCTGTGTTTGATCTTCCATATGCTTGTGTATATAAATATGAGGTTAACCGTTACACGAGGTCCGATGTGCATTTGGACCTCGGCATTTAAAATAGCTTCGGTCGGGAGGACCGAGCGCCAGAAGATAAGGGCAAGCGGCACGCTTAGAGTCCCCCGGGAGAATTTCTTTTGTTGCCACAGCATAGGTGTTGCCAGGGAGACACTTCATTGTTATTTACTTTAAAAACTCTCGGTTATTGTACCGCTTTTATGTCAATCGACCCAGGACTTACGGCATTTTGAATCTAATTATCGATTCTCAATCGCTCCAATGCTCTACTCGATGAAAAAAAAATTATCTTGCTTTTGAAAATGGGATGTTACGGTTTGGTATCGGAAGCGGTTGTCCCGGCATAGATCGACTAAGTTATTCTAAAAACCTTTTGGTGCGAAGGCAAGGCTGAATACTATGTGGATCGGCGATCGATCACCCTAGCTCGGTGAGGCTCCCATGATAGACACTTACACAGCCAAATTGGTTGAGTAACGGAGTTAGGCTCGCCTTTTTAAAGAGCATGTTTTGTAAATGAGTACTGATATAGCCCTAAGTCGGTGTACCCGTCTGGACGGTATACCATTCTAAATCGGTGTACCACCCTCTTGGTGCATCATTCTAACCCGAGAATCGATAAATTCGTCGTCCATATTCATATTTGATATCGACTCGAAAATTCGATAATTGTCGGTTTTTCTTTGGACGACTATTTTGTCCTAACCCGAGCTTATATGCGGAGTTGGCCACGCCGGATGAAACTCGAGACAAACAAGGATAGGTACATGCGATATTTGACTCATGTAGAGGAACTCCGATACGAAATTCCGTACCCGTTTACGAGTAGACCGAATCAACGAAATCCCGAACGAGGGAGATAGTACGAGTGTCCGTTCGTTTGTAGTATTAGTGTGATAAAGTCTGCGATAGACTAATCATTGTCTTTTTAATCTAACGTTTTCCCTAATGAAGGAAAAAGAACGAGACATGGCAAATTTAAGAGGAGGCCGGAGCTCCCGGAGAAAGCGAGAGGTAGAGGTAGAGGCGGAGGACCCAAGAATACCAATGCACGAACCCGAACGACAAGAACCACAACAACGAGAACAAAATGAGTTGCAAGAAATGCGGAGAATGCTTTGCAAGAACAAAGAACTCTTATTGATGAACTCCTTGTGGAAAGACAAGAGAGACAAGTTTGAAGGTGATCGAGCCGATGACGGACGACGAGAATGCGAGGAAGAAGACGAAACCGAACAAAATGACGAACGTGAAACGAGGAGTCCGATAGATCTCGAGACACCCCTCGACGTAATAGGGCGATGGCGGCACTACCGCGACCCAACCAAGTAGCTGAAACAACACGGTATTGGGTTACCCATTACGCAAACTAAAGCCACCCGGCTTTCGTGGTAAGCTCGATTCCACCGAGGATTGGCTATTGAGGCTGGACAAGGTCTTCGAGGTCTTGGAATGTCCGGAAAATCGAAAAGCTCAACGGCAATCTACAAACTAGAAGGAGATGCGGACAGATGGTGGAGGAGCATCGCTGTGACATTACGAGCACGCTATTGTCCCATTACATGGGAGAAATTTATGGAGAAGTTCAACGAACAGTATTTTCCTCCTTCGGTTCAGCTAATCAAAGAGTCGGAGTTTCTTCAAATCCAACAAGGACACGAGTCATTCGATGACTATTATGCCCGTTTACCAATCTATCACGGTATTCGTCACACACGAGACGGGATGATGATGAAAGCGGTATGGCGAACATGCGGGTGCGTGGGCTGAAATATGAGATAAGAGAAAAGCTTGTATCTCGGCGGTTAGGAAATAATTCAAGCGGTAGAGTCGTGTCGATTGATCGAACGTAACTTTGATGGAACTACGCACATCACGAAACAACAATAACGGTAGCGGTGCAAATCGTGGAGGGTTGAGCCACGGAAATTCCTCGCGAGAAGAGGAGGCACCATGGAACAACTCCCAAGGTGGAAGCAAGATGCCATTCCAATCGGGCAACATGAACAACCCAAGAGTCTTAGGGATCCCGACCGTGTCCAAAGCTGCGGAAAGTACCATTCGGGCGTTAACGCGTGATGGGAAACAAATTTGCTACAAGTGCCGGAAGCGGGGCACATGGCACCGGAACTGCTGTCCTCAAAAGGCTGCGGTGATAAGGCCGCAAAACCAAGGTCGAGTTTTCACACGGACCGGTTCGGATGATAGGGAATCCCCGAGAGATGGTCAAGGTACTATCTCTCTTAGAATGGAATCTTCTTTAGACTTTGTATGATGCGGGCATTAGCATTCGTCTAAACTACATGATTATGCAAAACGTTAAATTTTATTTTAATGGACGAGAAGTCTGTGTTTTTAAATGGATGAGAAATCCTTTGTTTTCAAACAGACGAGAAGTCCTACGTTTTTTTTATGGATGAGAAATCCTTTGTTTTCAAATGGACGAGAAGTTACTGTGTTTTTAAATGGATGAGAAATCCTGTGTTTTAATGGATGAGAAGTCTGTGTTTTTAAAATGAGTGAGAAATTCTATGTTTTATTAGATGCGAAGTCCCGAGTTTTAAAACTATACACGAGTACAAGGTAACGAAATCGTTAAGATACATGTTTAGTAAGAAATCCCCTATGGTTTGATAAATAGTTATCTTACTTGCCGCGAAAATTTTAGTTTCCGATGCTTATTTTTTTTGTTACTACAACCGGACCGCGATCGTGTCATTGAGTAGGAGGTATCTTGTGTTGTCATGGTGTATGGGCGCCATGGAAACATGTAAGGTATCTTGTGTTACCATGGTGTATGGGCGTCATGGAGACATTTTGATATCGGTATTGGCCAGGGTATATGGGTGCCACGGGAAATACTATATATCAAAGTACAAAATGACAAGATCTTGACGGTCAAACCTGAGCGAATTCTCGAACATCAAGCAAAGCGGCCAACATATAGAGAAAAAAAATTCCGGAGCGATTAGTCCGAAGGTTAAAGTCTAAATTGGTATGGAGCAAATTTCGAGGGCGAAATTTTGTTTAACGGGGGGAGAAATGTAATACCGGATAATTATTTATCGGAATATTATATTTCGATAAATAATACCTATTTAAAATAGGTGAACATGTGGTTTCAAATAATAAGTAATAATTATCTTATTTTCTAAGGTAATTACTATGGAAATTAGGAAAGATAAAGAGCTAAAATGTATTTTTAGGGCATTAAATGGCCTAAAAATATTATGATAAATCCCAAGAGGTAGTAAAATATTTATAAAAAATTAGAAAGTATGTTGTCTCTAATTTTAGGAATTTTTGGGATAATTTCCCTTGAAAAATAATGAGGCAAAATTAAGTATTATTTTGGGATCATAAGTGACCCCATGATTTTTAATATTTTACATGGGATATAAAATATCAATGTAAGTAAAATAGTTGTGAGATAATGATTTATCCTAATTAAGAAAATTATCAAAAATTAGTAAGTGGCTAATCTGGTAATTAATGGGATAATTAGGGTATAAAGTAAATGAATTAAAAATAATTTAAATAATTATTTTTAATTGGAGAAATTCGAAATTATTAAATAAATAAATAAATAAAAAATAAAATATTAATAAAATATTTTATGCTTAGAAAAATAAATAAAAAATAAAAGAAAAAAATAAATGTGAAGGCATTTTTAATAAAATAATAATATAATGCGGTGAGTCGAACATAGAGGGGGCCCAGGGAAAGGTTATAAATAAATTCTACGAGTAAACCAGAGGTAAAAGTCTTTTCAGACTGATCAAATTAAGAACAAGTGAATTTTTACACGAAGAAAGAATTTACCGGGCGTTGTTTCCGCAACCGAAAACCCGATTTCAAATAAGACGAAAAGTTGATCAGATAGAGTAGAGTCGGATAGGAAAAGTGAGAACCTATAGAAACAATTGCGTCTTTTTAAACACGAGATTAAGTTAGGCAACAACCTTGGACGTTTTACGATTCGGTGAATTGTTGTCCGAAGTTGGTTCTATCGGGCGATTTAAAATAGAATCGGACGCGTTTGTCCAAATATCTTCCGACACACCGGAGAATACCTGGATATGATCAAAAAGAGGATCCAAATAGATAATATGAAAGAGGATGGAAAGATCTTCAAAGTTACACGCCGGATTTTTGAGTTTACGAAATCGCGCGAAAAGCGGACCGTCGGGTAGCTTTATCGGGCGGAGGCCATAAAGCAAAGCCATCATGGATGACAACTCATCCATTGACTTTAGGGCTCTTAGATTTCGATCTTGACCATGGATGGCCAAGAGTGTTTTGTCCTCAAAAATGCGATCCTACGGTCCGTATTCGTCAAGACGAAGTTCGAATTATTTACCGTTCGACATCCGTCTCTTCTATAAATACCAAGCTCCTCTTCTTCATTTCTCACACCAAAAATCTGCCTCTTAGAGAGAAGTTAGAGAGAGAAGCTCGGAGAAAGTCGAGCAAAGCCTGGGTAAGTTCTTCGGTCCACAGTGGTCTTTAGTTTCGGTAGTTCTTTCGGTAGATATAGTAGGAATGCTAGATTTATCTTTAATTTTTCAAGATAGTCTAGATATCATATTTAGGGGTAAATATGATATATATTTCGAAAATATGATGAGGGAAAAGATCTGTCAAAATTCTAGAGAGATAGAGCGAAAACAGTGAAGCTCTGGCGAAATTCCGCCGATTAGGGGTTCGGGGCAAAATGGTAATTTGTACCTAAAATGCACATTATCTTTGCTAAAAGTTGTTAAATATTATCCTTATAGGATATCGAGATAATCGTACATTGTCGAGCATTTGTTGTGCCGCCGTCCTCACCATTTTTTTCCGTTTTGTCGGAAATTTACCGTTTTACGTAAAAGTACCGTTTTTAAGTCAACGAAGGTACGTTCGCGTCTTTGTAACACTAACTACGATATTTACTTGTATACCTATATGTGATAGACGACTATACAAGTGATTTGTATAGATAACTTTACATGAGATGTGTATTGTTAGCATAGATAACTTTACGTGAGATGTGTCTTGTTAGCATAGATAACTCTACATGAGATGTCTTGTTGTTATATTAATCTTCCATCTGCTATATACTTATGTGTTGATTAATGCTGTGTTTGATCTTCCATATCTTGTGTATATAAATATGAGGTTAACAGTTACTGAGTCCGATGTGCATTTGGACCTCGGCATTTAAAATAACTTCGGTCGGGAGGACCGAGCGCGAAGATAAGGGCAAAGCGGCACGCTTAGAGTCCCAAATAGGAGAATTTCTTTTGTTGCCACGCATGGGTGTTGCCAGGAGACACTTCATTGTTATTTACTTTAAAAACTCTCGGTTATTGTCTCGCTTTTGTAATCAATGGACTTACGGCATTTTGAATCTAATTATCGATTCTCAATCGCTCCAATGCTCTACTCGATGAAAAAAAAAATTATCTTGCTTTTGAAAATGGGATGTTACGGGACGGAAGAAAGCATGACATGTTTTGTTGCATTAATTTTGCATTAGTGTGGCTTATTATAATTACTTTTGCAAGCTTAAAGTTGTTGTTTTTATTTTTTTGTGCTTTGTACATAACTCCAAAGAGAGTTAGTGCCAGGATTTCAATCCGGCAAAATTATAACTAGTTTATATTTTTGTTCAAAAGTCAATCTTGTGATTGACTTTATACAGGCTAAACGTTTTATCGAAATCATGAAATTTTGCATAAAAATAGTCACATCCTAAAATTTATAATAATTATTAATTTGTAATTTTTAGACATGTAGATAAAAAGATATGACTTTTCTAATTTGGGTCATAATTCTGAAATTTTGGCAGAAAAATCCTTTGTATAATATGACTTTTAGGAAAGTTCTGGACCTAATGTGATGCTGTTGAGCCCGCATCTTAATTTTATCATAAAAAGCATTTCAAGAGCTAAAGATAGAGTTTTGAACCACTATTTTTGGATATGAATTTTAAATGGTGATCTTAATATATCACGTTAAATTTGGTGTTATCTATGAATTTTTGAAATTTTAGGAAAATTTAATATATCACGTACCGAATCTTTTAGAATTTTTTTTAAATAATTCATCCTTATAAGGATACTGATTGAGCTACAAGTGGTTTTTAAATGGGCAAATAATTATGATAAGTAACTCTAGAATGAGGTGTGACATTCTCAATGCATAGTGTTAGTGAATCTTCTAAAAGCACCCTTCGCATAAACATATTAGTTGTTGGTTTTTGTTTATTTAAAATAATAATTTAGGATTATTTTTTTCCTTACATCTTACATGTCTTCTAATTACTTTTCAGAATAAATCACAATCAAATAATAAACAAATAAATAAATTTCAAACAAAGGAAAATATAAATTTTATTTTGATTGAAATAATTAAAACTAAAATAAGGCCTGCATCTACTTTGATTTTCCTTTTTAATTATAGAGGGGTATTATGGCCTTCTAAAAATATACAGAAAAGTCCTGATCATAGAATTGTTAAAAGAATAGGCCTGGATTTAATTTTTAGTATTTCATTCTCCCTTGATTTTTTACACATATCTAAATATATATTTTTTTTGTTTATCGTACATTTGTTAATTCGTAAGTTTTAATTTTTTAAGAAAATAGTAAGTATAATTTAAATTTCAATTAAAAAATATAAATTAGAATTGTTACAAATTATACATATAATAAATAAGAAGAAACAACTCTAAACATGTATGTATTTTAATATTATTTTAATTATTTTAATATTCAGGGTATAGAAAAAAACATAAAATTAAAGTTATTAAGAGATAGATAATATCTTTGGAAAAAAAAAAAGTATTGGCATAACATATGGTGGCCATTCTTTATGGTTTAAGGTTTTGATGAAATCGGATAGTTTATATGAATTTCAATTATATATGAAAATGATAAAAACCATAATTCAATTTTAGAGAAAAATATTTAAAAAGAAAAGAAAACACACAAGTAAAGTAAATACCTGTAAATGAGTTACCATCCAAATATAATTCTTTCAAAGATGTGCAATTGTTTATTGATTTTGGAATGCTTCCCTCTATTTGATTATAAGCAATAGAGAAGGCTTCAAGTAAAGGGAGTTGACGACACATTTCTTCTGGCAAATTACCCTTTAAGTGATTGATGCCAACATTAACCTTTCTTAAAGAAGGCATATTCCAAAGAGAAGAAGGAATTCCACCTGTGCCAAAAAAAAAAAACGGAATATTTGTTTGTTTGTAGTAAGTCTAGAAATTTCCTTAATTCACACTCAACCTTATAAGTAATACATGGAATTTTGTTAATTAGAAGCTTAAAATAATGGACTGTAATCTAACTTTTGTTGGAAATCAATTTAAAAGGGACTCTTTCAATAATATCAATTACGAATTGGAAATTAAAAATCTTAAAAGATATGCTAAAGAGAGATTATGGAATATAAAATGAACAACCAAGTTATTTATATTTTGCATTAAATCTATTTATTATTTACAATGCTCTAATTTTGAAATCTGGCTATGAATTCAAACTTAAAAGGCTAAAATTTTAGTTTTTATTTAAGGAATTCAAATACTTTTAGTTACACATTCTAGAGCTAATATAGCATACACAAAAATAAGATTTTTGTTAAAGCATATAATTCAGAGATGTGTAGAATAGCATCGATTCATGAATTTTTGTTATTGTAAATTCTTAGCTACATTTAACCCCATTGCTAATATGTACAATATTAATTAAAAGAAAAGAAAAATCTCATTTGAAATTATTTTTACTATATTAAAATATTAAAAGAAAAGAAAAGAATGATGATAAAAAATAATAGTCTCATGCTTGTAAAGAGTTTGGCATCAAAATACAATTGATTATAACATCAACTGCATGTAAGAAAGCTGAATGGACTTTAAAAGAAAAATAAAATGGCTCATAATATTTCATAATATGTTTAGTATAAAATTGATAGCTAAAATTATAAGAAAAGTTGAGTTAGATTTGTATATGTTACTTGATCTAAATAAATTATTTAATTATTGTATATGTTACTTGATCTATCTAAATGTTGGGTTTTGGGCTCCCTTTCCTATATGGAGAAAAGCCTAAGTTTGAATTGCCCAAATTTTATATATTTCCTATTTTATGAAAAGGAAAGAAAGGAAAGAAAAAAAAGAGAAAATCTCTTTAAAATATAGTTGAATTATTCAAATTATAAATTAGGCTGTTGAATTAAAATAAGATTTTAAAATTCGATAATTTGACTTTATTACCCCTCATTTAATTCTAACGAAAAATAATGCTATGCGTAATCGGCGGGGAAGCTCTCTACCGACCCTCTATACATTTCCCTCCACTAAATCAAAACCACAAAGTTTTCTCCTCCACTTGATGTAGTGACGCCAATTTACAGAAAAAAAAAAAAAAAAAACGTTGAAGACTTTTCGCACTGTTTCTCCCACTCATTCATAACCCTCTTGAATGCGCGGTTACCCGTTTTGCAGAAAAACAGAGGTATGGTGTTATGTAAAAAAAAAAAAACATACAAATGCAAGAACATGTGAAAGAAGAGGGAAAGGTTAAAGCTCAAAGCTTATTTTGGTAAAATAGATGAAGAGGAGAAGATTTTCAGTCGAACAAACAGAGGTGGATCAATAGGTGCCTATATTGAGGAAGATTGATGGACCTGGTATAACTACGGACAACAATCTTGCTTCACCAGAATCTTTCAAAGATACAGATGAAGTTTGTTGTATCTGGATTGATCATGGCGGTGAGGTTTTACTTTTCATGAATGAGAGGGAGTATCAGTGCCAAAAACCTTCAACATTTTTTTCTGCGAAATGGCTTCACTGCATCAAGTGGAGGAAAAAAACTGTGGTTTTGTTTAGTGGAGTGACATGGATAGAGGAGTCAGTAGTGGAGAGGTTTCACACCGGTTACACGTAGGATTATTTTTGTTGGAAACAAAGGAGGGTAGTAAAGTAAAATTATCAAATTCTAAAAATCTTATTTTAGGTTATATGACCTCCGGAATTTGTTAAATTTAATAACCTAATTTATAATTTGAATAATTTAGCTATCTTTTAAAAGGATTTTCCCAAGAAAAAAATAGGAAAGAAAGAAAAGAGTGAGAGAATGAAAAAGAAAAGAAAAGAATCATAATTCTTCTTTGTGAGAAAGAATATTCTCTCGGAGTTTTAATTTAAAGTTGTGTCTCTCTTATTTAAGTGGAGAGAGCATATTATTCAGTAATGTTTTATGAAATAATGGAATAGAAGTTAAAGACAATGATATATATCATTAAAACTCTTACCTTGCAAGTTGCTGTTGCTAAGATATAGTGACTGGAGTTTGGTCAAATTTCCAATGTCACTTGCTATTTTTCCTCCGTCGAATCTGTTATCACCCAATCGTAACTTTACTAATTCTTTGCATTGATGCCAAATGGAGGGCATTTCGCCAGACAGATCATTTCCATCCACATAAAATACTTCAAGTTTTGGAAGCCCAAAACACACATTTTTTGGGAGACTACCAGATAATTGATTTATTCCAAGATCAAACTCTTGTAGCGCTGAATTGTTAAATAATGAAGATGGTATAGAATCAGTGAGTTGATTTACTGCAAGATACAATATCTTCAATTGTGAAAGATCACCAATTTCATTTGGGATGCCTCCTTCAAATATTAAGGGGTGGGAAAGAAAATAATGTCAGTAACAATTTGTTACGTGTCACAAGTTATTAGGTACATAAGATAGATTAATATTCTATAGAAACACACAAGACTTGCTCATTTTTTTAAGAAATGACACATATTGGTAAATGATAAAAAACGAAATAAAATGTATAACCCTTTTGATTCAGGTGGGCTATTAAACATAGATTAAATCAACGGGTTGTGTTTGGTTGAGAAATTTTGATATGATTAAATCTAAGAGACAAATTGAAATCCAATTGGCCCTTCCTTTTCATCATTCCTATCAAAACACATGTTTCTTGGGAGACTCCTAGTGTAACATCCCATTTTCAAAAGCGATATATTTTGTTTTTTCATCGAGTAGAAGCGTCGAAAGACGATTGAGTAATCGATCATTTATTCAAATTGCCGTAAGTCTGGCGATTCTGAAGCGATGCGTTATTGAGAGTTTTCAAAATGAATAACACCCGAAGAAAGTCTTGATCAGGATTTCTGTACGGCCCGTCGCTTTTCCTGCCGGTTCTCGGTTCTCCGAACACGCTTATGATAAGAAGGCTGAGATCCAATTACAATTTGGATCTCGTAATCTGATTAACCTCTACGCTTAAATACGACTACATATACACGACAATGACGAATCAATACAACATCACAACAGATGTATGATTAAAAATACATAACCACGTATGTAAGATAATAACCACGTATGTAACATAACCACGTATGATACAAAAGAATAATAACCTCATATGTGACATAACCACGTATGTGACATAACCGTGTATATAACATAACCACGTATGCTACAACAACAAACATATATAATCATACAATAATCATCGAGTTAGTGTTACGACGCGAACGTACCTTTTTAAAGTCCAACTAACTTTTACGGAAAACGTGAAATTCGACAATGGGAAAAATGCAGATGATATGACAACAAAGAATCGACAATGATACGATTATCTCGAGATATCCTATAAGGATAATATTTAACAACTTTTAGCGATAACAGGCGTTTTAGTGACAAATTACCATTTTGCCCCGAACCCTTAATCGGCGAATTTCGCCAGGAGGCTTATTTTTTTCTTCTCTCTGCAAATTTTGACATATCTTTTCCCTCATCATATTTTCGAAATATATATCATATTTACCCCTAAATATGATATCTAGACTATCTTGAAAAATTAAAGATAAATCTGCGATTCCTACTATATCTACTAGAAAGAACTAAAAACTAAAGACCAGGGACCAAGAACTTACCTGAGACTTTCTTCGGACTTTCTCCGAGCTTTCTCTCTCTAAATTCTCTCTAAGAGGCAGATTTTTGGTGTGAGAAATGAAGAAGAGGAGAACTTGGTATTTATAGAAGAGACGGATGGCGAACGGTAAATAATTCAAACTTCGTCTTGAATAATATGACCGTAGGATCGCGTTTTTGAGGGACAAAACACTCTTGTGTCCAATGATCAAGATCGAAATCTAAATTTCAAAATCAATGGATGAGTTGTCATCCATGATGGCTTGCTTTATGGGCCTCCGTAATAAAGCCTACCTGATCGGTGTCCGTTTCGTAGCGATTTCGAAAACTCAAAAATCCGGCGTGTAACTTTGAAGATCTTTCCATCCTCTTTCATATTATCTATTTGGATCCTCTTTTTGATCATATCCAGGTATTCTCCGGTGCGTCGGAAGATATTCGACAAACGCGTCCGATTCTGAAATCGCCTCCGATAGAACCAACTTCGACAACATTCACCGAATCGTAAAACGTCCAGGTTGTTCCTAACTTAATATCGTGTTTAAAAAGACGCATTGTTTATAGGTTCTCACTTTCTTATCTGATCTCTACTCTATCTGATCAACTTTTCGCCTTATTTGAAATCGGGGTTTTCGGTTCTTGAAACAACGCCAGTAAATTCTTTCTTCGTGTAAAAATTCACTAGTTCTTAATTTGATCAGTCGAAAAAACTTTTACTTACAGTTTACTTGTAAATTTATTTCTAACCTTTCCCCCCTCTCTTTATAAATTTACTCACCGCATTATATTATTATTTTATTCTAATTCACATTTATTTATTTTTTCTTTTATTTTTTATTTATTTTTCTAAGCATAAAATATTTTATTAATTTTTATTTTTTATTTTATTTATTTATTTAATAATTTCGATTTCTCCAATTAAAAATAATTATTTAAATTATTTTTAATTCATTTACTTTTATACCTTAATTATCCCATTAATTACCAGATTAGCCACTTACTAATTTTTGATAATTTTCTTAATTAGGATAAATCATTATCTCACAACTATTTTACTTTACATTGGTATTTTATATCCCATAAAAATATTAAAAATCATGGTCACTTATGATCCCAAAATAATACTTAATGTTCTTTATTATTTTTTGAGGAAATTATCCCAAAAATTCCTAAAATTAGAGACAACATACTTTCTAATTTTTAACAAATATTTAATTGCCTCCTTTATTTATCATAATATTTTTAAGTATTTAATCGCCTCAAAATACATTTTATGGATTTTAAATTTTTTATCTCTCCTAATTTATGAAATTACCTTAGAAAATAAGGTAATTATTACACTAGTTTTGAAACCACGTATTCACCTATTTCCATAGGTATTATTTATCGAAATATGATCTTATCATAAATACGATTTTTAGGGTATTACACCTAGAAAAAATCTTTTGTTGACTCCACAAATTTTTTTAGAATAATAATTAGTAACAAATAATGAAATTAAAATATTCTATAGATTGTCCAAATCAAAATTAAACGTTCGCAACACATGTTGGTTGTAAGGTTTATTCAATATGAAAAAGGACCATACAAGTTTTCTAATATCCATTATCTTAAGTCATCCAATCACATATGACCATCTATCATATTTTTAAACTATTATCAACTAACTATAAATTCACATGAAATAAATAGGACATATGTCCATCTGTGATTGGAAAACTTGACATAATGGATATAATGAACTTGAACTGAGTTTTGTTTCCTATGAAAAACCCTTCAAAAAGTTTTTAATGCTAGAATAATAAACATTTATTTCAAAGACTGATGATAAGCCTTTAGATCCACTTGGACTAATTAATACTAACAATAATTTTTTTCCAGATGGTGTGACTTTATAATTTGTTCCAAATTTTTTATGATAAATATTTTTTCCTTTGAAAAAGAGTAGAAAAAATATGACAAAAATTAAAGAAGAAAATTCATAAAAGTTCCAAAAACAAACAAATAAATAACAATGGGGACAAATTCATATTCCTAGAGGATAAGATCCTTCTAATCAATTACACTTGTTTAGAACAAAGACAAATGTAAATGTTGAAAATAA
Source organism: Acacia melanoxylon (assembly GCA_019022615.1). Lineage (NCBI taxonomy): Eukaryota > Viridiplantae > Streptophyta > Magnoliopsida > Fabales > Fabaceae > Acacia > Acacia melanoxylon. The sequence goes on along the minus strand of JAFJYJ010000003.1, from coordinate 9,393,557 downwards.
TCGCAAACATACCTGACAAACTATTATAAGACAAACTCATTAACTCAAGCGAAGATAAGTTGGAAATGGTACGGGGAATGAATCCTGAAAGTTTGTTACCAGCAAGTTGTAAAATCTTCAATTGTTGAAGTCTGTCCACCTCTAACAGAATGGTTCCTTCAATGAAATTATACCTCAAATCTAAAGTCTCCAACCTTGATAGATTGAATAGAGATAGTGGAATAACTCCATTAAGACTGTTATTTCGAAGATTTAGATTCTGAAGTGAAGTTAAATATCCTATCCAAGCTGGAACTTGCCCATCAAAGTCATTGTAGCTCAAGTTCAATAGTTTCAATCTTTGCAATTGAACCAATTCTTCTGGTATTTGACCATAAAAATTGTTGTCACTGAGATCAAGTTCAACAAGGAATGAGAGATTTCCTAGTTGTGGAGATATGGAGCCCTTAAGATCCATGCCATGAAGCTTCAAGGAATGGACTCTTCCATGACGAGTATTGCATGTGACACCAGTCCAATTGCATGGAGAAGAAGAGGCAGACCAATGAGCTAAGAAATCATATGGATCTGAAGTGATAAAGGACTTAAGGGCAAGAAGTGCAAATTTATCAATACTGATGTTTGTATCAGTCCAAGCTAAGGAGGCCATGAAGCAATAAAGTAAGAGCAAGAAAACAAAGGAAGAAGGCTTTCCCATGATGAGCATACAGACTTGTCAGAATTTCAAGTCTTCTACCTTGAGGAATTAACACACATGTCGTTTTATACTTCTCTGGTTCCAAAGCAAGTCAAGTTGTACTAACAAAATACAGAGTTGCAAAAGGACATCTTTTGTGATAAGATTGAAGAAATTGAAAAAACAAATAATAATAATAATAATAATAATTAGCGTGTCGGGTGTATTATTAATGGTATAGTATGGTGGTTAATGAGATGAAGTGTCATCCCTTGATTTGATAGTTTTTTTATATCAGAGCCACGCTTGGGTCGATTTAGGTTGGTGTGCCAATGAAGACTTTGGGCTCTAATGGGGTGAATTATGAAGTCTCACATCGACTGGTTGGGGAACGAAAGTCGTCTTATAAGAATTCGAATATCTCCCCCTCTAATGCGTTTTAAAACTGTGAGGGGTGGCGGACCTAAGTAAATAGTATCGAGAATGAGTCCCATGTTGCCCCGAGGTGCTGGCTTAATTAGACATTTATAGTTTTTTGGATATAGAAATTTTACCATCTACAAAATGCTTTGCTATAACTTACTTGTATTGAAATCAAACCACCATGCCTGAAATCTAAACAGATGAAAGAAATCTTTGTTTTGTGATATCTCTCATTCTCATTACACGTGGTTAAAATTCTCTGGTTTTCAATTTCTTCAGCTATGACTTTAAGTTTGAGGACAATATTATCAAAATATCATTCTAACTATATCTATCACTTCTCAACTTGGGGGTTATGTTTGTAAGGTTAACAAACCATACATGGAGCAAACATGAACGGGATTGGAGAAATAGCTTTGATTATTTTTATTTTATTTTTTGGGAAAAAAAAAAGCTTTTATATTTACATAAATAATCTTGAAGCATTGCTCCTCCAGAACAGATGAAAAGTCTGAAAATTAAATAAATATATTTTGAACGTCTCACTGTTAATTGATTAAATTATGATAACTCAAAAAGAAAAATAAAAGAAAATGAAATAACCAACAAACTAGTAGTTGAGGTGGTGAGCGACCTCACGCTTTAAGGAAGAGAATGAATTTCATAAAGCACATTTATTGGAAAAGTTGAAAACCTGTTGTACTTTAACTAAGTCTAGAAAGGGGAAATAACCCTTGATCAAATAAAAGAAAGAGAGACAAATACATTAAAAGAAAATAAAGTTATATATAAGTAATAATTAAATTTAAAGTTTTAGAAATAATATCGTAAAATTATTGAGATGAGATATTCTATCATATAAATATAAGTTATATCCAATCAGATCTCCCCATTTATTCCAAAACAAACTTCACTTTCTGCAAAGTATATAACTACATCTTATTATGATGTATAATTATTTTTCATTTTCACGAGAAAAAAAGTGCTAAAATTATGTCTGAGGTTTAATACTACCTCCAAATTATAAGGCGCAGTTGATTTTTTGAGAAATTAAGGAAATTAAATAAGTTCTTAATCATTTCATATCATTTAATATGTTGTGTGTCTTTAGATTATATAATAGTTTATTAATTAAATTAGTTTGAAGAAAAAAATAAAAATAAAAATATTAAAGTAATTTAATTAATCTCCTTAATTTATCGAAAAAAGTCAACTAGGTCTTGAATAGGATGGAGTACTTATTAATATATTTAGATGTTCTTTTTTACATATTTTGGTGTCATGATTTAAGACCCTAGACAATGAAATTTCAAATGCAGAAGATAAATTTCATCATGCAGCAAAGTAATACCCATAGATCGAAATACCTCGACCAGACCCCAGACAATGAAATTGAGATAAATTGCAAGAAATAGTGGTAAACACATAGAAGAGGAGGAGGAGAAAGAGAATGCCTCAACTTAATAGGCTAGAGTCGCAATGCTAGAGAATACACCCAGAACACATCAGTGACGAAGGCAGGTGCTTGAAAGAGCGATGAACATTTTGTGTGGTGGGGGCGATGACAGAGCAAGCTAGAAGAAGCAAAAAATCCCCTATTGAAGCTCCAAGCTCATGTCATAGCCACTACTACAAAGGATTAATGGAATTTAGACAAGAACAGCCATGTAGCCATGTAAGGAGAAGCTGTCTTCTTCACCAATAGGTCAGCCATGGATAAACACTGATTAAATTACAAATGGATGATGAAGAACCAGTTGGTGGTTGACAGTGGGGAAAAAATGGAGAAAAGCCCACGGCTGAATTAAAATCCCCTATATGTATGATGGGTATTGATATAGACTCTAGCTATAAAGAAGAAATGTGTATACAATAAATTTAAAACGAAGTAAAACATATCACATTATCAACATGAAAAAAAATTAAAGCAACTCTTTGTATAATTTATATGTACCTAAACGCAAAAGAGTTGCATAAAATTAATGGCATATGATACATTCACTACATAATCAATCTCTAAATATTCACAAGGAAAAGAAATTAAGAATATGCATCTCTTTTAATATTTTGGGGACGTTTGAAAAAATTAGAGCTGATGATCAAGTAGGCCGGAAGTGAAGAAGCGAAGGCCAAATACCAAATGGCGCAGTAAGAAAAACACCTATTTTTTTAAAAGCCCTAAAAAGCCATTGCGCGCCCGCAATAGGCGCCAAAATTACTATTCCAAATTTTAACTATTTTTTCTCCACTTTTTTTTAAAAAAATATAATTACTAAATTACAACACAAATCATCCAATAAATAAGATCTGATCACTAATTCATAATTAAAAGCGAAAATATGTTCACAAATAACTCACATAAAACATAAAAAGATATCACTAGCGACGTTAAGATAACAATGACTATTATTGTCGTCATCTTCGTCACTATCATCGATTTTAACGACATTTGATTATTCTTGGCTTTGAGTAGTAGCCTCTCATTTCATGAGTAAGAATATCATGAAATTCTTCTCCCCGTCATGAACACATCCATAATCTTTATTTCAACAAATAATAAATCAAATCATAAAATTATAGTATAGTTATTATGTATTTGTAGTTAAATGGATAAATAACTCTATAACAAATACAATATATATATATATTAATAAATTTAAAAAGGAAAAAATAAATTACATGAAAAGGGCCTTACAAGGCCATTGTAGAAGCGCCTTCCAGGCCTCCAGAAATTAATTTCAATATATCTCGTCAATTTTACGCTAGCAAAAGTGAGAACTAAAAAACGCCAAATTTCGATGGCTGACCCATTTTGCCGGCTCTAAAAAAATGCAATTAGCAAGATTTTTTTAAAATATGCTATCTTGTCTTTGACCAAAAAGTATACCTTTTTGTTTGTATATTTCAAAAAAGAACAATTATCAATACGATAATCTATTTTTAAGCTCGAGACCAATAGAACTTGCTCTCGGTAATTTTAAAGGGAAAAAAATGAACAAAATAAATGGAAAAAAAAAATTGAAAAATTATTCTGAATGATAAGATCCTAACAAAATGAAGGGGTTGGTTTAGTTTGAGGATATGACTTAATATCCAAGTTAAATACGAAGTTTGTTGCTGATGTTAGAACATTTAACAGAAGTTTGATGGGTACTTGCATATCATGATTAAAAAATGAAACAAAACTGTAAATCTTTTATTTTTACTCGAGTCAGTGTGTTTTTGTCATCTTTGATACCTTGTGTACTTTAGAAGATATTCTTGTTGCTGAAAAAAAAAAAGAACATACTAATAATATCTTTTGTCACCATAATATACCACAACATAAATCACAACAGATTAACGTACAATTTCAATATTAGGACTGGAAACCGATATTATTTTTTACAATATTAATTTCGATGTAGATTCAATTTGCAATTGTTGAGCAATCTAGTGTATAATCTATTTAATAAAATATTGACTTCATTTTATTTAAATTAGGGAATTTTCAAAATGGAAATACATCCACAAAAATGAATGTATATGCATTCAGAAAATAGATTAAAAAAAAAATACTTGGACATAATGAATAATAAGATGCATACCTCACAATCATTTTCTTAAAATTATATCCCTTTTGTCTAATCGTAAGTCCGGATGCAAAGTGGCATTGTTAAAAAGTTCATATAATAATTATACTATCTCCACTTTAAAAAGATTTGATCTCATTTTATTTTTCTATTGTACGCTTATTTAATAACAACAAAACAAAAGGAAAATGTAAATGAAATAGGAAAAAAAGCTTTAATTTTTACTTGGTCATGGCGGAAAGCGAGAATATATTATTTTATTTTATGTGTTTAAATTTTTATATAATTACCAATTTTCAAAAAGAAATCCTTAAGTGAACATATAATTATAAATTAACCAAGAAAAGATAAGATATCAATGGTTGAAGTTTCAACAAGGCGTGTTTCAGAATAAGTGCCTTTTTCATATTTCAAGAAGAAATTAAATGATTTGTTTTCCTTTTTACCAATCAAACTTATTAGTGGTTAAACAATATTTATTTAAAGAGCACTTGCTCTTTTTTCTCCAAAAAAAAAAAAAAAGCACTTGCTATATAGGCTCATGACATGTTAGACTTTTAAAACATTGTTATTTTCAAAACAAGTTTATGCAACGAAAGAGAAAGAAAATTACATTAGTGATGAGAAAAAGCTTTGATTGTAATAGTGATTGGTATGTGATCACAATATCACATGCACCAAGGACCATATATTCATTATCTTCGTATTGTATGGATCATAGAGAAACCCCATAAAGCACGTTAGTAAAGAGAAGAATCTTTGTCCCTTTAGGAACTACATTTTCATCCTCGTTGCATTATTCCAGGTCACTCTCATAGGCCATACATAGAGAGAGTAATTCCAAAACAACGTCAATAGTGGAAAGAAACTTGCATGAATATACATGTTGTCATTAACCTTCACATTCATCTTCATAGCATTATTTCATTCAGAGTCTATAGGTCCACTCACAAGTCAAGCACATCATGTATCGATAAGCAAATCAATTAAAGACGGAAGACTTTTGATAGATATTTTTCACACTAGTTGCCATGTGAAACAAGCAGTAGTTGGACTTACTGCAATTGAGAAGAAAAATCTGGCTGAAGAAAAGTTTTTAGCTGAGAATAATTAAATACTCCTCCGATCCTATTTATAAGGCATGTCTAATCTATTTCGCCTAAATCAAGAAAAACCTTAAACTTTATCTATAAATTTAACAACTTTCCAACTTTATCCCTATTTAATATATATTATAATAACCCTACAAGTATAAAGTCAACACAATAATAAATGAAAGATAAATTTGTACATTCATATGAAAAATTTAACAATGTGACTTATAAATAAGATTAAAAATACTCACAATCATTCATATAAAAATACTTGTACATGATGAATAATAAGATGCATAACTCACAATCATTTTCTTAAAATTATATCTTTTTTGTCTAATCATAAGTCTTAGATGCAAAGTGGTGGCATTGTTGAAACGTTCATATAATAAATACTATCTCCATTTTAAAAAGATTTGATCTCATTTTATTTTTTTATTATACGCTTATTTACTCTAATAACAACAAAACAAAATGTATATGTACATGAAATAGGTAAAAAGAGCTTTAATTTTTGTTTGGTCATGATGGAAAGCAAATGCCTTATTAAAAAAAAAACTAAATATGTTGGTGTCTTATAATAAAGACTAGAATGAGTAGTATAATATAAAAATTAAAATATTATTTCTCTGTTTCGTTATTAATTAAAAAAAACAATATCAACATACTTGGTACTGTTACATGGCAAACTCGGCGTGCAAGCTGGGACCATCCATCCACCACTGCATCGGATTTTTATTTATTTTTTTTAAAAAAACTTGTAGTTCATCACAGCTTAATGGCCCCACTATTGCTCCGGTGAGAACAACAAATGTGTTTGTTTTAGATCAGTGAATTGAAGTCTTGACAAACAGTCTTTTAATTATAATTTATAGTATATTACTATGATTCTATTTATAAGTCCATTTTGACTAAAAAAAATTATCCTTATTATAGTCCAGTTTAAGAATAATAAATACATTTTTTTTTTTACTTTTTTGTCCTTATTAATTGCAGTAAACAAAAAGAATTTATTGATATTGACTTTTGGAACCAATCATAGATAAAGGAAAAATTAGAAATTTAGCGTAATTAATTAGTTAACTAACTAACTTCTTAGTATACGAAAGATAGTTAATTTAGACTTATAGATGGTACAAAGTCGATTTACTTTAATAAACACTTTTGGGGTATCCAAAAGTGATTCCAAACAAGGACGTAATGCAAATCGAATCACCAATTCAGACACGTAGAACTAGATGTTGAGGCACAAGACATGTTAGACTTTTAAAACATAAAGTTGTCCTCAAAACAAGTGGATGCAACGAAAGAGAAATATAACACTACAAAAAAAACATCGGATTACCTACAGAATTACCGACGAAAAAAATTCTATTGAAAATTACCCAAGGAATTCCATTGGTAACATAAATTCTGTGGGTAATTCCGTCAGTATATGAATTTTTGACAGAAAATGTCTGTCGCAAAAAAAACTGTGGCAGAAGACACTACCCACGGAATTACGTGGGTAATTTCAATTACCGACGGAATTCTGTGGGTAATTTCTGACAGAAATTTTTTTCGTCAATAATTCCATGGGTAATTCGATATTTTTTTTTAATGAAATTACATTAGTGATGAGAAATAGTTTTGATTCTAACAGTGATCGATATGTTATCACATGCACCAAGGACCATATATTCATTATCATCGTATTGTATGGATCATAGAGTAACCCATAAAGCACGTTAGTAATGAGAAGAATCTCTGTCCCTTTAGGAACTCCATGTTCATCTTCGTTGCATTATTTCATTATGGTCACTCTCGTAGGACATACATAGAGAGTACTTCCAAAACAATGTTAATAGTTGGAAGAAACTTGCATGAATATATATGTTGTCGTTACCCTTCACATTCATCTTCATAGCATTAGTTCGTTCAAAGTCTGTAGGCCCACTCATAAGTCAAGCACGTCATGTACCGATAAGCTAATCAATTTAAAGTCTGAAGACTTTTGATAGATATTTTTCACGCTAGTTGCCGTGAAACAAGTAGTAGTTGGACTTACTGCATTTGAGAAAAAACATCAAGTTGAGAAGAGTTTTTAGCGGAGATTAATTAGATACTCCTCGGATCCTATTTATAAGATATTTCTAATCAATTTAACAATTTTTCAACTTTATATATATATATATATATATATATATATATATATATATATATGCAAGGAGGCGATTATGAGCATAATAAGTTCCTTGACTTGTGAGTAGACCTCAAATTCACACTCCATTTCATAAGATAGAAATTTCATGCTTCAAAATATCTCATTGAAGATAGTGTATCGGCTTATGCCTTGGTAGCTTCTACAAAAATAACTAAAGATTTTAATATAGAGTGCAATCTTGAATCGTCTCTTGATGAGCTTTTTATTAATTACCACTCTAGTCCTATTTATAAATCTAAATTAACTAACTTTCACATATCAAGGAGAGTTAGTTAACTAATTAATTATGGGCTAAATTTTCAATTATGTCCTTATCATGATTGGTTAAAAGTCAACATAAATAAATTCTTTTTGTTTATTGCAATTAATAGGGGCAAACAAGTAAAAAAAAAAACGTATTTATTACTCTGAAACTGAACTTATAATAAGGATCAATTTTTTTGATCAAATTAGACTTATAAATAGAATTATAGTGGTACGTAGGAACTAATTGCAATATTTGACATGAAACAATAAAAAGGGAAATTTTGATCGTTTAACTTTGGGCAACTACTTTTTGCAAATGGAAGTTAAATTGGTCCTAAGCTACTTCATTTTGTGATTTTTCTGTAAAGTATGAAATGGAATGATGATGGAATTAATGAAATAAGAAAAATAACGAGCTCAATAATGGGATGAAGGGTCCTTCATAGGAATGACACAAGCAATCCTCACTTCAAATAATTATGAGAGATTAAATATGCTAGCTTCAAAAGACTCTAAGGGCCGCCCTTAAACTAGGCCTAACTTAGATTGATTAATACCAAGCCACCTTGCATATTAATCTCTCTAAATTAGGTTGATTAAGAACTCTAGCAATTAATGAACTTAGAATTGTTGAACTTAAAGGCATCATATCTCCACAACTAGGAAATCTCTCTTTCCTTGTTCAACGTTATCTAAGTAACAACAACTTTCATGGTCATATACCAAAAGAGTTGGTACAATTGCATAGATCGAAACAACTCAACTTGAGCTACCATGACTTTCAAGGACAAGTTCCACAAAGGATAGGAGATTTATCTATGCTTTGAGCATTTGGATTTTTGAAATAACAATCTTAGTAGATTTATTTTAATATCTCTACTCAATCTGTCAAAGTTGGAGATCTTACATTGGGATGGTAACTTCATTCAGGGGACCATTCCACTTGAGACAGGAAGTCTAAAACACTGACAAGCTTTCTAGAGCTATTCCACAAGCAATCTGTTAGTATTTAGGTGTCATAGAGATAATTTGTAAGTTCAGATCAACACCATTTCTACGTTGTAGTATTTTATTATTAATAAAATGAGCACATTTTATCTTTATCATATTCATATTTATCAACACCATTTCTTATGATATTAGTGATTATTGTTCATTCAATTAACATATGATTATATATTTATTTTTAAAAGGGGGATTGAATTCTCATACGCTTAGTGTCGTGTCAAGAACTTGAGGTAACCACTTTTCACTCATTATACTTGCTTGTATGATGTTTGTGAGTGATTTTCATTATATAAGTCTATGAAACAACGTTGATAATGATCGAATTGCCTTGTGGAATTTATTTTCAAATGATTAGTGATCTTATATGTTGTGGATAATGTATATTTTTATGGTTTCTTGAACTGGAATAATACTCTTATCTTAATCATTATTGTGACAATGCATTACTTTCATAAATCATGTTTGGAATCTTATATATACATGCCAAGATTATGATGATGTGGAGCTGTGATGGTTGTAGAGTGATGATGAGGGTTATTGTGTATATAATACCACGGTATCTGCATGCCACTCGGTCTTGACAAAAAAGACTTTGATATTTTCAGGGCCCTAGGTATCACCCTTTTCCTTTGGCCGGGTTAAGGGTCAGCCCTTGGGACAGTGACACCTTTCCATATTCGAATGAAAGGGAACCCATGGTCCAATATGAGCTATGTAGTCTTTGGCGGGCTAAACCTCATCATCGGAAAGCTTGGTGTAGTCTTGTCACAGATATTAAACCTATTATATTACAGTTCATGGGTTCTGTCAGCAGGAATAAGGATGGGGGGTGATAAGGGTTGTCAGGGTATCGACCTATTTCTTGGCATGTTATATATGTGATTCATGATATGAAATTTGATGTAGAAATTTCATTACAAAATTTGTGATTTGATTTAATAGATTGTAAATCTATATATGGTACTTTGTTATATGAAATGTTCCACTTGGCACCTCACGAGCACGTATTAGCATCCACAATGAGCTTTGGATTGATGGTTACAAATATTTTTCAGGTGATAGCTCTCGTGTGGGTCAATCAGGGAAGGCTTCAGAAGCTTAAGTTACCTTTGCTAACGGTAGTGCTTCCACCTTTTTGGTACATATTGAATTGTTGTATATTGCCACGTCATTAGGGCTCACTTGGCATATTCTGGTATATTTTGGATATCCTGGCAAATTCTAAAGAAATATTTAGATTTAAAATATGGGCCTAGTAAAATCCAAAGCTTAAATGTTTGTATAAAATTTTAATGAATAATTTAGTTAAGATAATAAATAGTAAATTGACCTTTAAAATGGAGGATGTTACAAAAAGCCAGTGAGTTGTTGGAACTCATTCATTCGGATGTTTGTGGGCATATGTCTACTGAGGCTAGAGGAGGATACTCCTACTTCATCACTTTTACTGATGATAAGTCTAGATTCGGATATGTGTATCTTATGAGACATAAATCCGAAGCTTTTGAAAAGTTCAAAGAATTTAGGAATGAAGTAGAGAAACAACTTGGTAAGATGATTAAGACATTTCGATCTGATTGAGGTGGCGAATATCTGAGTCAGGAGTTTTTGGATTGTCTAAAAGAGAATGAGATTCTCTCATAGTTAACGGCTCTATACACACCACATCAAAATAGTGTGTCTAAAAGGAGAAACTGAATCTTGCTTGACATGGTACGGTCAATGATAAGCAGTGCAAAGCTCCCAAAATCGTTTTGGGGATTCGCCCTCAATACATCAATAAACTTTCTTAACAAGGTTCCGTCGAAACCAAAACTGTTTTGTAGTATCTCCAAAACTTCTGATTGAAATTAAGTTTTCGATATATATATATATATATTATATATAGTCAATAATAAGTTTTATTTTTGAAAAATCCATGCATGCTTTTTTAAAAAAAAAATCATTTGGATTATTAAGAGAATCAATAATAAAACATAGGCTTAATAAGCGAGGCATAAATGTCTCAATTGATCCCTCTCTTCATTTCCTCTCCATTAAATGTTTCCACTATTAGATTAAGTTTCAATGGTTGTGATTTAATGTTAAATCTCAACCATTGAAACTTGATCTAATCATGTAGATATTCAGTGAAAAGGAAATAGAGAGAGACATCAATGGAGACATTCTTTTTGGGATTATGGATTATTAATAGTAGAAATATTAATTATCGTTCTCCTCACTCTAAGTTTTGAACAGAAGAAATTAGTATTCCATCAACTCTCTTCGACGCTTCTTCTTGAAGAGTAGTAGTATATTTTTATGGAAACATTTTAAATGGTAGACTACCAATGTCAATTGGTAATCAAACAATGCTGGAAATTTTGTATCTAAGTTACAACTCCTTTCCTGGTATGGTCAATCTACTCATCCATCAAATTTTATGCTTTGACAAAATTCCATTTATTATATGCAAAACAACTGTTCAGTATATCTCCATTTATTATTTTCATTCCTTAGACTTACAACAAGAGAAGATAATTACAGACTAGCCGTAAAGCAAGCCAGCTAGGCACACTCGTGACTAATAGTACAATGGTTAAAATAAAAGCACTTCTGTAAAAGTAAAAGCACAAGCACACAAGCAAAAGATGAGCCCGATTGATGGTATAAAGTCTTCTTTGTAAGTCTAAATTGTAAGATCTGTGGAGTGCAAAGAAACATTGGATAGTTTGACATTCTTCAGGAATATGCCAAAGTCCATGATTTTTTTATTACCTGTCGAAGTTGTTTTTTCCAAACTGGAAGAGGAGAGAACCATTGAAGTATGGTCCACAAGTGTGAGTCTTTATTTTTGCTGCCATGGAGGTAATGGTATTTGCTAAATAATTATATTAAATCAAATTGTATTTGCTACAATCTTTAACCCTTTGGATTGTTTTATTTTTGCAACTTGTCATATGGAGTGATGATGCCTCTCGTATTAATATATTAGTTATTTGAAATTTGAGAATTTTGGACTCAACATATGGACTTTGGTTGTCCTCAAGTTAGTTTTTAACTTTTATGTGTTACAGATGTCCATTGAATAACTGTAAAATAGAGTTAATGCCTTCTTCTTCTTCATGACAAGTGAATAAAGTTTATAAAGTGAATGAGTTGTGGGAGATATACGTAAAAGATAATTGAAACGTGGGGGAGAAATAGAAATTGTTATAAAAAGAAGATATGGTCGAAAAAAGTAATGAAATTAATCCACATGAGAACCAAAGTGAATCCCTTCATAACTCTTATACTACATAAGGTATTATAAAATTCAGTTCACTAATTTGAAGAGATTTATGAAGTTAAATAAATTATTTTAAAATATTTATATTTTTCCATTTTTCCATTTTTCCATTTTTTTCTAAATTAATTTTATTTACTTATAAACTAATATATAATTTAATGATACATATAAATAATTTATCTTTTTTAATCTCTCTAAATTAATCAAGTGGGTTTTATATTGAGTACATAAGGAAGTTATTAATTATTCAATGACTGGGTAAACAAGATTATTGGGTTCATTGTCCAGCCCTACAATGATGAACCAAGTCTCCTCTTGATAAAAAGCCGTAAGTCATTGGGCTTGTTGATATCTGGTGTGAAGCGATCGGACTTATAAATAAATTCGATTGGATAAAAGTTTGATTGTGAAACTTGATTTATGTTTGGATTGGTGGTTGTATGAGTAGCTTATGTAAAAGTCCGATTGGGTATAAACTTGTTTGGATTGACTTATGGATAAGTGATTTTTGAGATAATTATAAGAAAAAGAATTAAAATTAAAATTACCAAAAATAAAAAAAATGCTAAAATATAAAATTTGACAATAATAAAATACATATTTTTATTTTTTAATGTAACAGATATAAGCTCAAGCTCGTTTGATAAGCTAAGAAATGAAGCTTATGAAATAAACTCAATTTTAGCCCATAAGTCCAATTGGTAAGTTTTTTTTTTTTTTTTTTTTTTTTTTTTTTTTTTTTTTCGCATCCAGGTTCACTGGAGAACTTTCTGCCCGACTTGAAATCTGGATCGAGGTTACGTCGGGCGCATATCACGCGGGGGCCTCTCCTGGAGTTTTACGCATCCACAGGACTCGAACTCGAGACCTTGTTTAAGTTTAAACGTCATCCTTCCACTTGAGCTAACTCCCGCTGGTCCAATTGGTAAGTTTTGTATCCAAACGAAAAAACTAAAAAAAAAAATACCTATAAGTACTTTTCAAACAATAAATAAGCCAAAAGCTTCCTCAAAAAAGTTCTTCCAAACATGCACTTTGTGGACTCCAACAAATCCCATCTTGCATTGACCCAATTAAAGAAAATGGGCCAATACCAAGACTATCCCAAGATTTGAAACAGATTTATAGAAACAGATATATTTGGGTCGCCTTTATTTTTTTGCTCGCAAGGGTCGCCTTTATAATTTTATGGAGTATGATGTTTTATTTTTATTTTATTTTATTTTATTGGTCGAAACAAGTACTTTTTTTTATATATCAAATCAAATGCCAAAATTACTTGGTTTTTAGCTTGTATTGGGCTTGGTTTGTATGGTCCATCCTGAGCCTAATAATAATAATAATTTTATATTGATTTAATCAAAATCACATTGTTCTTATATAACAATTTAATCAAAATCACTTTGTTCTCATCTAACAAACTTTTACATGTTAATACAATTCTTAGTCCTTGTAATTTCAATACATAGTCCCTCAAATTTTATTTCGTAAATTAGTCTTTATAATTTAATAAAAACTTTATCATTTTACCTTTAAGGGACCAATACTATAGTTCAAAACTTGAAGAATAAAGACTATATTAACCCAATTTTTAAAGACATATGCTAAGCTCGACAATGTAATTATGGTGTATTGAAGTTAATACAAAAAAGAACTTTTTGAACTCTGGTTACATTTTTCTTAAAACAATTAGGTGATAACTATGTTTTAGTGGTGATTGATTTTGTTGCCATCGTTCTCATTGGTGATTATTTAATAATTAATAACATTCATTCATTTATTTTTATTTTTAGATTTATGTAAAAGGATTATAAAATTTAATTATTTACTGTTTCTTTTCTACCTTTCCAAGTTTATTTTTCTTTAAAAAGAAAGAAAAAAAAAAAGGAAAGCTGAATGTGGATCTCAATTAGAGTGGGAAAAGCGAGTCGGCCCCATCGTACCCATCGGCCTTTTTAAGCCTTGGCCCTTGAAATTGGGTTTGAATTAGAAGAGTTTAATAAAATAAGCCCCGAAGAGCCAGCCTTATAGGGCCTCGGGCTTAAAAGGGTCGGCCTACGAGGCCCTTTTAATTTATTATTATTATTTTTTTTTTTTTTGGATACATGGATTCACATATGATGGTAATTTACTAATTTATATGTATTTTGTATTTCTTATAGAGTTATTTATCAATTTAAGTACAAATACATAATAACTATACTCTAATTTTATGATTTGGTTTTTTATTTGTTGCAAATAAAGATTATGGATGTGTTCATGATGTGGGAGAAGAAATTCATGATATTTTTATTCATAAACTAGAGCTTACTCAAAGCGAAGCACAATCCAATGTTGTTGAAATTGATGATAGTGGCGAACATGACGACAATAATAGTCATCGTACTAATGTCATTTAATGGTATGCTTCTTATGTTTTATGTGAGTTTATTTGTGAACATAATTTGCTTTTGATTATAAATTAGTGACTGTGTTTATTTGTTGAATAATTCGTCTTATTTTTTTTAATATAAATGTTGACAATATTTATCTGATAAATTAGAATATAATTGTTGTAATTTACTAATTATATTTCTTTGAAAAAAAGGGAGAAAAAATAGTTAAAATTTGGAATAATAACTTCCGGCTTTGGAGGGCGGCCACGACCCTAGTGCTCTCGGTAGGGCTTTGAAAAACATATGTTTTTCTTACCCTGGACCTTGGAGGGCCGGCCTTGTTAGGCCCTGGCCTTTCACAGGCCAGCCCTGATTCCCAGCCCTCTCAATATTATAATCACCACGTGTCACATTCCCATTCGGTATCTAATGCCTTGACTGGCAGGTGAAGCATCCCGTCTCTGAGGACCCGTTTGTTAGAGCGAATGTGGGTGATGGAAAGGGAACATAACAAGGTTCCCTCGTAAAAAACATGTTTGGGTCGGCGCTTTCTCCCCCGGAAAGATGGTTTCCCGCCTCTGCCAATGTTCCCTCAAATGGGGGAATCTTCATTCCATCCAAAAATGGAGGGAAAGCTTAAATCTTCCGGGATAGTGAAATCATCTGACGAAATTGGCCCTGAAATCTTCTTCTTCCTGCTTCTTCTTCAAGGTCGCTTGCTTCGATGCTTCAATGGCAGATTGGCAGGCATCACCAAAACCCACCAACCCTACTCGAAAAAACCAAGCGGCCTCCAATTCGATGATAAGTTGAGCTACTCTCTGAAATTTTGCCGACCATCTTGTTATGATCATGTCTCATTGCTCAGATTGAAGGTGGAATAAAGAAAAAATGCAATGGGTCTTCATTATTTGATGTTTTAGCTATCTGTTAGTAATGTTGCGCGATGCCCTGTTGCTTCTATGGTGCGATAATCCGTATGTTTGTGGGTTATGGTGAGTGAGGAAATGTTTAAATGAGAGAGGCAGCTGGAATACATGATGAAATATGTTTTTTCCCCTTTACATGCGACTTTTCTTGTTTGTAGAATATAGTTTCTGTGTTTTGGTGGTCTGGTTTTATGTCTACAGGGTTGTGAAATTGCTGATATAAATCTCAAGCCACTTTCAGATTTTACGTTCGAACATAGGCGATTGGGTGCCTATTACGTTCGAACGTAACATTTTCGTTCAAACGTTTGAACGAACAGAGGGTTTCTTTTAATTGTGGTTTAATTCTTGCTGTCATGGGGTACCTTTAGAGCTGTCAAAACGGGCCAGGCCCATCGGGCCGGCCCGTTTAAGCCCTGACCCTTGAAGGCCCGGGCTTGAAAAATGGACGAGATATTTGAAATTAGCCCTGGAGGGCCGTGGGCGCCACTGCGGTGCCCTTTTCACTTCAAATAGCTTTTTCTTTTTTTCTTTTTCCTTTTTAAATTTATTAATTTATATATATTTTGTATTTGTTATAGAGTTGTTTATCCATTTAACTACAAATACATAATAACTATACTTTAATTTTATGATTTGATTTATAATTTGTTACAAATAAAGATTATGAATGTGTTCATGATGCGTGAGAAGAATTTCATGATATTCTTACTCATGAGCCAAAGGCTACTACTCAAAGTGAAGAACAATCAAATGTCGTTAAAATTGATGATAGTGACGAAAATGACGACAATAATAGTCATCGTACTAATGTCGTTTAGTGATATGCTTTTTATGTTTTACTGGAGTATGAGTTGTTTGTGAACATAGTTTTCTTTTGATTATGAATTAGTGACTGTGCTTATTTATTAGATGATTCATGTTGTAATTTACTAATTATATTTTTTTGAAACACACGGAGGAAAAATAGTTAAAATTTGGAATAGTAATTTTCGGGCCCTGCGGGCCGGCCCTGGCCCTGGTGCTCTCGGGTCGGGCTTTGAAAAACATGTGTTTTTCTTACTCCGGGCCCTGGAGGGCCAGCCCTGTTAGGCCCTGGCCCTGATTGATAGCTCTAGGTACCTTCAGTTTTACATCTGCACCTTCACGCCATCTGGTTTAGGGTTTGTTTATGTCCCATTGCGAAAATAAAAAGAATCATTTAACGATTGTCTTTTTAATTTAGGGGCATTTTATGGTGGATGAAGAAGAGATACCAGTGATGGTGGTGTGATGCAAGAGAGCCTCGGCGATAGTGGATGCAACAGAGGCACCGGCGATAGTAGATGAAGAAGAGGCGCCGACGATGTGAAGGATAGGGCAGAGATGAGAGTGAGGACGAAAGGCGGAGATGAGATCGAGAGAGGTGTGGTGGTTTTATTTTTCAGGGGTATTATAGGTATTTTACCTTTCATTCCCACTTAACCAACTTCCTTTTCTTCATACCAAACATCTCATTTTCCCTCAACTTAAGTTCCATTCCCTTGTGTATCAAACGGCTCATATTTTTAAAGCTCTCTCTCAATCTGTCTTTCCATTCTTTTCCCTCCTTAAATCTTCTTTATAACAAACGGGCGTGAGACGGGGCCTGAGAATCTATCAGGAAGGAAGGAAAGAAAGAAAGCTCGAGAAAATGTGAGTTTCGTTTTGTTTGGCGAATCGGAAATTAGCACTCCTTGTTTCATCTGAGAAAGCTCAAGAAAATGCCCAGAAACGGAGAGGAAGAGAGCGAGCCCAGAGCTTCGCCGAGCACCCGAGTCAGAGCCAGACCGGATCCTTTCTTGGTAGCGTGTAAGTGCTTCAGTTTATTGACCTATTTGGATGCCATCCTTTGCATCGCCGTCAATATCCTCTCTGTAACACCCCAAATTCCGTAGCATAAATCGTGCCGGTGACACGTGGTTTTATAAATATTCATCAGAGTTTTGAGGTGCTACGACTTAGCGTAATGCGGAAACGGAGAGAGCATGTACTAAAATTTGAACAATTGAGTAACGATATAAAAATACTCGGACATATACTGATGCCGACGTATACGATATATTATAAATTTCCCGAAGGATTGTTCATGTGATACGAATACAAAACTTTATAATTACAATTCTTACATGTAACTATACCCTCTTCAACCAAGCCTTGAGTAGACTTGGGGCATAGAACCTAACTCGTTAAATCATCTCATTTGGCCGGGGTAGGTCTAGTGGAAGTCTCACCGTGCTAGGGTGATCGATTGATCGAACCACATAGACGACCCTTCTAGTTTAAGCACCAAATGATGTGAAGTAACTTTATTAGATTCATGCCATAAGGTAGGTTCTGTTGACTTTCTTCCCGTATTTCCTTTGACCGGTGCCTCTTCACGGCTCCGTCCATTAATGCTCCTTCTCATGGCTCCATTCACAACGTCTTCATAAATCCTGGTTCCTTTACCTGAACCTCTAGTCAAGTCTAAGATTCAAAACAAATTGAATCTTAGGTAACCGTTAACCTCATATGAAAAGTATAACCGTATATGTATGACAAATATTCATTACATTTCAGCATTAACCAATACATAGCACACAGCACATGTAAAGTTATCTATACAAATCCATGTATAGTCAAATAGTCTGCACCACCTGTGCCACGATGTACACTCGTGTCCTCAGCGCTAGGAAAACAATCTCACGGCATTATCAAGACTATAACCCGTATCAAGCTGAATGTATATAAACAGTGATTCAAGACAGAGCATGGCGCCCATACACCATGGTAACACAAGATACCTTAAATGTTTCCATGGCGCCCATACACCATGACAACACAAGATACCTCCTACTCAATGACACAATCGCAGTCGAAAAGTAACAACTAAGAAACATAGAACACGTCACGAGGTAATTCACGTAATCGTATGGCTAATACCTACGTCATATACCGTCTAGAGAAGATTCCTTTGAAAAGAGATAGTACCTTGGACCATCTCCGGAAGTCCCCCGTCCTCGGTACATGTTAGTGTGTACACTCGGCCTCTCGTAGCTCCGACTCCTCGTAAATTCGGCATATCTCGTTCTTTCTCTTTATGAGTGTATACGTTTAGATTTTAAAATAAAAACAACAAGTAGCATATCACAGACTTTACCACACTTAGCATTTATACCACACATAGACTCTATTCACACCGCAAATAAACGAGACGCCCGCAACCTTTCCTTCGTCGATTCTCGTTGGTTCTTTCTACTCGAATATGGAAATACGTGTCGGGAGTTTTCTCTACATGAGTCAAATGCGCATGTACTTATCTTTATTGATCTCGAATTTCATCCGCGTGGCCCACTCCCACATAAAAGCTGCGGGTTCGAATAGAATCATCGTCCAGTACAAACTGGAGATTATCAGAGTTATCAGAGACTGATATCGATATAGGTCACGATGATGGACTCACCAGCCCTGGTTTAGAGTGATGCACCGACAGAGAGTGGTACACCGGTTCAGGATGGTATACCAATGTAGACTGGTACACCGACTTAGGGCTATATCAGTACTCATTTTCAAAACATGCTCTTTAAAAAGGCGTAGAGCCTAACTCCGTTACTCAACCAATTTGGCCAGGTAAGTGTCTATCATGGGAGCCTCACCGTGCTAGGGTGACTGATTGGCTGATCCACATAGACTAGCCTTGCCTTCGGCACCAAAAGGTTTTTAGAATAACTTAGTCAGATCTATGCCAGGACAACTGCTCTGATACCAAAGTGTAACATCCCGTTTTCAAAAGCAGTATAAATTTTTTTTTTCATCAGAGTAGAGCATCGGAGCGATTGAGTAACTGATACTTATATTCAAAATGCCGTAAGTTTGGCTGATTACAAAAACGGTACAATGACCGAGAGTTTTCAAAAGTAAATAGCGATGAGGAAAGTCTTCAGCCGAGTCCCTATGCGTGTTGCTTGCCTTTCTCCTCGGTCCTCGTTCCTCCAGAACCTGTCGCTATATTAAGAGCTGAGGTTCAATGCCCATTGAACCTCAGGTAACGGTTAACCTCATGTTTATATACACACCACATAGACAGTATATGAGCACACTGACAAGCATACCCCAACATCATATAAGCCCCCTGTCAGATATGTTGCACTTAGCATACGGTTCGCACTTCACAATGGTATTCGCACTTAGCAATGGTATTAGCACTTAGCAATGGTATTCGCACTTAGCAATGGTATTCGTACTTAGCCAACGTATCCCAACACCCAGCAAGCATAATAACAGTACAATAAGCATACCACAGAGCTATCGACTACTTCACATAGACATACCATACACATAGCACATAGACGCATACAATAAACATCGGCGTTAGTGTTACGACGCGAACGTACCTTTGTTGACGGAAAAACGGTACTTTTACGGAAAACGGTAAATTTCCGACAATGAAAAAAACGGTACGACGGCGGCACAACAGCGGCTCGACGGTGGTACGATTATCTCGGATATCCTATAAGGATAATATTTAACAACTTTTAGCGGCATAACGGCATTTTAGGTACAAATTACCATTTTGCCCCCGAACCCCTAATCGACGGAATTTCGCGGAGCTTCGCCAAGTTTTTTCGCTCTATCTCTCTAGAATTTTGACAGATCTTTTCCCTCATCATATTTTCGAAATATATATCATATTTACCCCTAAATATGATATCTAGACTATCTTGAAAAATTAAAGATAAATCTAGCATTCCTACTATATCTACCGAAAGAACTACCGAAACTAAAGACTAAGGACCGAAGAACTTACCCAGACTTTGCTCAGACTTTCTCCAGAGCTTCTCTCTCTAACTTCTCTCTAAGAGGTAGATTTTTGGTGTGAAAAATGAAGAAGGTGCTCATGCCTTTATATAGGCAAAAATTGTGCCACTTTGGTAATTTCCATATTCCAAATCTTGTAATTTTCTCTTACCTTATAACCAAGTAAAATCAAAGCATAATGGTGTTTAATTCCTAGCCATGCAGCATGTTGGTCGACATTCAAGGCTGATTTGGCAGCAAACAATTGGTCCAAAAATGGTGAGTCAACTTGCTTTATGGCCGGTTCGACCATTTTCCTGTTCGGTCTCGTTTCGCGTCTCTTCGGAGAAATCTCAAAATTCTGGATTCATAACTTTGAAGATCTTCTCTTCCTCATCAATAATATCTAATTTAACTTAGATTTCGGTCCCTTACGAGGTTCCAACAATCCGGTTGAAGTTTTCTCGAAAACGTGTCCAACACGTCCGGTGTCGGAAATCGCTTTCGGAATCATCAACTTCGGACAAAAATTCACGATTCCAAATATGTCCAGATAATTATAAACTCATCTCTAGATGTTGAGTTATAATTATTTTCTTCAAATCCAAAATGTGAATATCTCATTTTTCCCTATTTCGTCTTATTAGGCAAATGCGCTACAGACCTCGGAATTAACTTCCTGGAAGAGGTCACTTGAAGGTAAAAACTCACTGATCAATATTTTACCTTGACTTTGGAATTCCTATTCCTGGTTCTCTAGATAGGATCCGTTTCCTATTTATTCCATTACTATTCACTATATTATATAATAATACAATTTTACAAAAATATCATGATATTTTTTTCTTTTATTTTTTATTTATTTTTCTAAGCATAAAATATTTTATTTTATTTTTATTTTATTTTTATTTTTTTATTTATTTAATAATTTCGAATTTCTCCAATTAAAAATAATTATTTAAATTATTTTTATATCATTTACTTTATACCTTAATTATCCCATTAATTACCAGATTAGCCACTTACTAATTTTTGATAATTTTCTTAATTAGGATAAATCATTATCTCACAATTATTTTACTTACATTGGTATTTTATATCCCATGTAAAATATTAAAAATCATGGGGTCAATTATGATCCCCAAATTAATATTAAATCTTGCCTCAATATTTTTCCAAGGAAATTAATCCCACAAATTACCTAAATTAGAGAAAACATATTCTCCAATTTTTAATAAATATTTCATTGCCTCTTAGGATTTATCATAATATTTTCGGGGTATTTTATGGCCCACAATTGCATTTAGGGATTTTTAGCTCTTTATTCACCCTAATTTCAATAGAAATTACCTTAGGAAATAAGATAATTATTACTTATTATTTGAAACCACATATTCACCTATTTTCAATAGGTATTATTTATCGAAATATAATATTCCAGATAAATAATTACCCGAGTATTACACCTCGGATTCCTACATGTTAAACTTCGACATGATTTTTGGAACCGGGTTTATGTACCTCGAATTCCTACATGTTTAAAAATTAGGCGGCACTGCTGTAGCACACGAAGTCCGGATTTTAACCAGATTCAGTTTAAATCAGGTCCGCCTTCAAAGATTTACACGGAGTCGGGATTTTAACCAAATTTGGTTTAAATTGGGTCCGCCTTCAAAGATTTACACGGAGTCAGGATTTTAACCAAATTCGGTTTAAATTGGGTCCTCCTTAAAAAATTCATACGGAGCCGGGATTTTAACCAGATTCGGTGTAGCCGGGTCCGCCTTCAAAATCATGAGCATTTATTAAAGTAGTGGGGTCCAAATATAATAGAATTATAACTCCCTATATTAGGGGATAACCCCCTCTTAGTCATATGCCTTAGGATTCCTTTTGCATCTTCCATCCTTCCAAAGACGTAATGTCCATTGAGAAGTGCATTATAAATTATAGTTGAAGGAGAAAATCCACTTACAATCATTTCATGGACATTTCATGTGGATGTAAACCAGAACGCGTCAAGCATTATGGTCCTGTGAAATGTGTTTTATCCAAGGTTCACAGCCTCTAAAGACGACAAGGTCTCAAACCATCAGGAATTTTTCCAGAAATTCTCCAACCACAAACTTCCAGATCATTCAGAGATATCATACAGAATCTGTAAGCTTTCTTAGCATTCTGCAACTGTCCAAGTTGGGACTCATTGAAAAGCTCCACATAAAATTAAAATTTCAGCATTTCCTGTGTCTAGACCGCAGGATCCATATGGCCTTGGAAATATTTCCCCAGCAGTAATTGAATCTACTACGGCTATGTATTCTCCTGCAACTCAGAAATTCGCTCCGAGCTTGGTCATCAACTTATTCAAATAATAAATAAGTTGAGACCTCCTCCACCTCGGTCAGGCTCAATGATAAAGAGAGACGACTTTCAATATAGCCGACATCAAACAAACTAGAGGGACCTCGCCTTGGTAATCGAAAAGCCATGTATAATAACTCTTGGGGGAATTATCATCATTCAAAACCGAAGTGAGAAAGTGAGATACATAAGCACTATTCTCCTTCTGATTTACTCTTTATGGGAAGTCGCAGACGATATAAGCATGCCACCTTAGTATCCCACTCTAACCCCGGCTTCATTAGTGAGGGAGGCACCTCAGCTTTTCATCAATTGGGATGAATCTCGGCATCTCATTGTGCCGGCTCAGCAACCTCGGCTCCATGCTCCTTGGCATCACCATGCTTTGTCGCAATTCATGGGTTAAACCAAATGCCCATTCCGATGCTTGGATCCTGGGGTATTCCGGCGTTGGATAAATGAAGGTACCCCGGTCATGCATACACACATGGAATATCGGCGATGGATCCTGGGTATTCTGACTTCTCAGGCATCTCGAACCTGTAGCACTCCGGCACTGCATCCCGAGGCACCCCAGCTCCGGATCCTCCACACAAGCAACCCGGATGGAAATAATGATTATCACGGTCCGAGCCTAAAAGGACTCACTAATCCAGTACGAGATTGCACAGGAACAAAGCCAAGCGACATCTGAGGTTCCTCTTTCCTTGACACGCAATCCCTCAAGGTTGGGAATTCTTTAAATTCGTCAATAGTCACAAAGAGTTCCCTTCTTGCCGTTTAAGCTCTTCATGCTCAAATCTGCTTACCTTCGTCTTTTAACAGAGTCCTGAATGCTCCTTCATTCGTGAGTCTTGCGTTCAGGATCTTCAATGTGATTTCTCTCAGAGATCATGGTCTGGTTTTGTGCCCTTCTCGCATGATTGATGAGTTCTTATTTTGACCATCTTTGGTCGTGGGAGTCGAAATTTATCGAGTCCCCACAGACGGCGCCAATGTTCTGTAATAGAACACAGATGTCTAGCCTTAGGTGGACTAGTATGTTGATATAGAATCAAATAGCTCCCTCTCAGATATCCATGGGTGAGATACCCTTGAGAATAGACGATCACTGTACACAGCATAAGGGGGTGGTGTGTGCACAGTGTGGCCGAATAGTAAAGAGAGAGCTTAGAGTCTGTGTACTTTTTAGGTTAACCATCTATTTATAGTGGATACCTTAGGGTTAGATTTGACTTTGTTAGGCTCTTGTCAAGCCCAAACGTTTTGTCATCACATCTCACATGCGATATTGGTTCTTTTGTTGTTGGTACATCTTTAGTGGGCCTAATATTTTATTCCATAACAGATATAAATAAAAAAAGATAAAAATGTTAGATAAAAAAAGAAGAAGATATGGGTCCGCATTTGTGATGAGCACTTAATTTCTCACCACTTGATAACAGTTGAAATTTAATATTTTTAATTTTTGTTTTTTAAATGATAAATTCATTTTTAAGAGAAATAATATTTATAAAATTATCTTTATTTTAAATTTTATAATATGAAAATAAAAAAAATAGTTAAAATATAATAATAAAATTAATTAGATCTAGATAGTCAAAAATTATTGCTATACCCATCAAAATTCAAAAGGATGAGAACAAAATGTGCTCTTGTTTTACAATAATGTTCAATTTATTTATTGGGAACACATCAGTGGAACATAAGCATGACAGCATTGCCAATAAAAAGTTTAACTTAAAAGTTCCGGTTCATTTTTTTTTTTTAAAAAACTGAAATCCATTAATAGCTCATAGAGCAAATAAAACAAGGATAAAATACAATCCATTATCCCTCACCAACTATCTCCCATTCGCAAAAGGAGGCGGTTGATGAAGCCATACGATATTATGAGACAATTTAGCCAAATATCAGCTAAAACATTATTTTCCCTAGACACATGGCTAAAACAATTTAGAACAACAGCGATAGAAGGTTTCAAATTTAGTTTTTCAAATATTTTGGATATCTAAAAGTCATGCCAAATAAGCATAAATTGAATTTTTGAAATCATTGACGGTAAAATTAACAAGTTATCTGTTAAGGTGGTAAGAGCTAAACAACATAAGGAGAAGAACATAAGTCGGAAGGGCAAATTGTTGAAAGATGTGAGGGAAAACCATGATAAAAAAAAAAAAAAAAAAAAAAAAAAAAAAACATAAAAAACATTAAGAAACGTATAAAGATAGCAAATATAGAAGCCCACATTACAAACATATATACAAAACTACCAACACACCAGAAACTATCAAATGATCAAACCTATCAGAAACACTCCGATCTCGAATTCCTTTGAGAAGAAGATGATGACGCTTCTTGCTCTGTTTTACCGGAATGATCCACGACGACGACCTCGAATTCCTCTGTTTCAAGTTTCTTTGCAGCTTCCATGGCGGATTCTTCTCGCAAAGGCTCCGCCGGAATGCTAGCAGGTGAAAGACCCACTGCTCCCAACATGCTTCGAAGTCGCTTTGATGATTGGGAATCTTTAGCAGTATCATTATCTGCGACTTTCTTCTCAATCCATTGTTGCAATTCAACCTTGCGATTTCCTTGGGACAGAAATTCAATTACATGACGATCACGAACCTCAGATCCAAAAGTGTTCACAGCGAAGATCAAACTTTGTTCAGTCAAGGCGTAGGGGGCAACATTTTCAGCACCGCATTTAGCAAGGTAGCAGGACCAACATCTCCGGTTAAAATCAGCCGGACGCAGATCGGCGAAGAAACTAGCAGGCGACAAATCGTTCTTCACGGATTGAAACTCTTCCTTCATTCGCGCACGTTCATCACACAGTTTCTGCTCTAGTTCGCGTATGGTAGCTTCATGATTCCGGCGAATCTCCAAGAACCGATTCTCAGGTAGGGCCAGTTGGATCTCAAACATCTTAAGCCAACCAATCTCTTGAGGAGAGAAAGCAGTACAAGCCTTACGAGATAGCTTCTTGTAGGTGAGAATCTCCTGCCATGCTTGTTGACCTTGAGGAGTCTTGAGGAACTCAAGGAAGTCATAGAATTGGCTAGGCTGAGCGGTTCGAATTTCAGAGAAGAAACCATGGTTGACGCCTATGAGCAACGCACGTTCACGCTTGACGGCGGAGTCCAGTGGCCGGAAACGGCGGAGAAGCTTGGCCAAAATGGAGGTTGTGTAGCCGAATTGTAGCCTGGTTTGTGGATCAAGGCAGGTTTCAGGGAGGCCACACTTCATGAACAGAGGAATAACCTCATCTATCAAACGTTGATGCTTATCATCATCGTCACGTTGAGAAGGAGGATGCACCATATTGATGAACAGAAGCACAAATACAGAATCAGAACTGAAGAATGAAAGGAAAAGAAGTTAAATCAGTGTGTGTGTATTCTATGTATAGGTATAATCGATTTGAATCGCTCTTGTGGTTCTTTTCGGCTGCCCCTAATAACGATACGACTGTGGGATTGATCCCAATGATGCATATCACGCAGAATGTCTAAAGTTGGCTGAATTGAGAGATTTTCGCCGTTTGATTGTTGAGACAAAGGAGATAGCGCCACGTTGCTCACTGTGATAGTCATGTTCAAATGTAAGCGGTATATGTTGGCAGGCACTAGGATAAATTAAAAGATGCTTATCATAACTCGCCATCATTAAGTGTGATATTGATTACATTTTTTAAATTTGCTCCTATTTATTTAACCTTTGTGTTTTTTCTAAAAATGTAATTCTTAATTTTGAATACCGATAATTCTGGATTTTTTTTTTTAAAAAAAAAAATCGGCTTTTGTTGATTTTTAAATACTGATAATGAAACATCTTATTTTATACCAAAATATTAAAAAAAAAAATGGTGATTTAAGAGATGTCATCTAATAATACAGGAATATCTATTCACAATAAATTTCTGCCACCCATCAATCTTCAAAGATGGATTCTACAAAGTGTTTTAGAGCAAGATAGATGGAAATGATGACAGATAGAGGGAGACAGAGAAGACTCAAATGAGTGGTTCCTCCTCCATTTCCTGTTTTTGTTTATCATTTTTCCAAATTTTTGAAATGTTTAGTAAAGTCATACCATGGGCAAAAAGAATAAAGGTACAAAGTTCAAACGGATCCAATATGTTCATCATTTTTTTTGCTCGAAAATATGTTCATCATTAGTTTATGGAAATAAATGTTTATTATTCTAATATGTTCAAACAGAATTCGTGTCCCTCCTTTTTCTTTCCATCCGCTTTCCTTTCATTACTCATCGCAATGGTCAGATTAAAATTTTTTTTAGCGGTTCAAATTTAACATTTATAAAAATAATTTTTAAAATATTTTTATTGTAGTTTTAAATTGTTATGACTAAAACTGAGCTGTTTTTTTAATTTTTTATTTATTAATAATTTAATATTTTGTTAGTAGTTTTAAGGGATAACAAAGTGGATACCGATTTGCTTTTATGTATGAATTCTTATAATTTGATCTTATTTCAAAGTTTAAAATAAAATATTCGCACATTCTTTTCGATGAAGCTGAATACAAAATTAAATAAGTTGATGCACTAAAAAGAAGTATCATTATCACATGTACCCATCAAGCTGAATATAAAATACGTTAGTGATTGATAGATGAAGTGCTTGACTTGGGAGTACACCTCTTTTTGCTCGGAATGGGAGTACACCTCAAATTCACACACACACACACTCTCTCTCTATTATTTTGGTAATAGTCCTTCCAATCCTTAATGTAAGACTTAATTATGAAGTTGATCTTGACCTTAAATATATGAACGATTTTCCATATTTATCTATCTTTTCCTAATTTACCTTTATTAATATTCCTTTGCAACTATAATCAAGTAAAAAGAAATGAAACAAATTAAGGAAGATTATTATGGTATTTTAGAGAAAACAAAATATACCAACTGCCTTAACTAACTTTTTTAATTTAATCAAATTAAGTAAATTTGTGTTACATTAAAGAATGGGGGGAGTACTATGTAAATAGAACAACTTTCATTAAAAAAAAATATTATTCGAATTTCAAAATCTTGTTAACAAAAATAATAATGAGATTAACAAAAACAATGATGAGATTAACAATTCATTTTATTGTAAAATCACATATCTATCATTTTGAATTTCAAATATTATTTTTGTGGGATTTTCTCTTTTATATATTGTATGTGGAAAAAAAGGGTAAGTACGTATTTATATTTCAAAAGCCCCAACAGTTAGTCTAATAATCCACCTTTCACGCCAGCGACTTGAAGAGACCATTATGTGTAATTTTTTTTCGACCTGTCATTATGTGCAATTTTTAAATTTAAAGGATTATACAAAATTTTATTGAAGGATAACATCCTAATGAAATTAAGGATATATAGTTTGGTTTATATGAATAAAGATTACACTTTTTATGTAATGAAATTTTCATTATTATTTTAAAAGGAAAACCTGAATGAAATTTTAGAGATTATCCATTTTTCCATGAATAATATAAAATATAAAATAATCAATATACAAATTAGCTGGTCAAGAATGAAACCATTTCTCAGAATACTTATCATATCGACCAGAATTATCAAATTAAAATTGCAAGCCTTGTGC
The DNA here is from genome assembly GCA_019022615.1 of Acacia melanoxylon. Taxonomy (NCBI): domain Eukaryota; kingdom Viridiplantae; phylum Streptophyta; class Magnoliopsida; order Fabales; family Fabaceae; genus Acacia; species Acacia melanoxylon. Next base: position 9,364,985 of record JAFJYJ010000003.1, on the reverse strand, counting down.
ATCCAGCAATTAGCACACACGTCATTTTATACTTCTCCGATTCTAAATCAAGTCAAGTCGTACCATATGATCCTAATTCAAAGAAAAATGTCATGAAGATGTAAAACCATTACATAGAAACTAATTTTCTTAGATTTAGATAGACTTGGCATAACCCTTGAAAACAAAAAAGAAAAAAAACTTACTAACCAAGCCAGGACTATGGAGTATGATTTTCATTTTTAATATGTGGACTATGGAGTGTGGAACACGCAATTACTAACCAAGCCAGGACCAAGGAATGTAATCGAAGCAACGTATTTGTTATGGACCGACATAAATGGGCCTCGGAAGATAAGGCCCATCAACGTGCTCCTACTGGGACAGGACCCATGATCCCATGATCCCATGATCTTGTGACCACGGGATCCCACGACCCCCATCATCATGAATGATGGGGGAAGGACATGACGAGTAGAAAGGCAGGAAAGCTGCCAACTAACGGTGAGGACACTTCCTCTATAAATAGTAAGGATCCAACAGGTGCACGGTACACACACATTCTCTCTGAACCTATTTCACCATATTGCATACACAGAGCACACACCCCACGCCTTTGGGTGAAAACCCTTGTGTTTAAGCTCTGTGATCTCCTATCTATCTGGGTATCTCATCCATAGATATCTAAGAGAAGACTAAAGATCCTACATCGACTTACTAGCTTGCCTAAAGCTAGACATTTGTGTTCTACACAAGAACATTGGCGCCGATCGTGGGGACTGTAAATTTTGAATCCCACATCGCAAAGCTACGGGTTCAACCAAGAGCATGGCGAACACCAGAAAAAAAAAACATAGAAACTCGGCAGGATCAACTGCCAGACGGAACGGGGCAAAATCTCCAGGAGCCGACATCTCGCCAGGAAGGTTCTACCAACCCAGAAGCATAAAATGTGATTGTAGAAACCGAGTATGAGACATTGGACACGGCAAATTCCCCTGCTCCCGGGAATGTCGTCATCCAGCAAATTAATCCGCAAGTTCCACCACAGCAACACCCATTAGAGTTCTAAAATGTAGACCCCGACATTCGCATTATGCAAACCGCACTCGGCTCCATGTATAATCGGATGGAGGCAATGGAAACCCGCAATCGGCTACTGTGCGAGGAGGATGCCCGAGCATTCAGGGAGGAGTTGAATAGTCGAAATGGAGAGTGGAAGCGAATGTTCGAGCGACATTTCGGATATGCAGAAAACCATACTCGGATCCCTGGTAAAAATGTTGTCGGTCATAGCTGGGATGAAGTTTCCATATCTCAGAGGGCGGGAACTTCACGGGCACAACAGAGAGAAGAAACCATACTCGGAGAAGATCAAGAACAACTCATCGAGGAGCGGTCGCGGAAGATACGTGCTTTGCAGGAACAAATCGAATTCCTGAGACAGCTCGGAGGGAACCAAATTGAGCACGATCAGGAAGCGAATTCTCGGGCAAACATTGACAAAGAAGGACGAAGTCGGGCAGAGGCATAGAAGTTAATCGGTGAAAGGGCAAAGGAGCCATTGCAGGCCCGCAAGCACTCAAAGAAAGATGCGACGCCGACTTCGTCTGAGTCATATGACTATGATGACAATATCCAGAGTCCTTTCGTGGATAAAATAATGGCCGCCCCATATCCAAAATGCTTGGATACCAAAGATTTTCCTAAATATGACGGGAGTCAGGATCCGCAATTGCACATCGGTCACTTTAAAACGGATATAATGGTGAAAGGGTTTACTGGGCCGGTGATCCCTCGACTATTTGCCGGAACATTTCGAGGTCCGGCTCAAATATGGTTCAGCTCTCTACCAATGAAGTCAATCACTGACATGAAAGATTTCAAAAAGAAATTCTTGCAGAACTTCGCCACAAGTTGGAAACAACCAAAAACCGAGTTTCAACTCGACCAGGTTAAGCAGTCACCAGGAGAGACAGTACAAAGATATCTAGAGCGTTTCAAGGACGTAGCCTTACATGTCCCCGGGTTGAAGGATGAGGTACACTTACATTGTGTGATTTTAGGCTTAGACAAAGATTCTCGCTTAAAGAAGTTAGTGATGAAACGTCGGCCTAAAACTCTGTCAGATTTCCGAGATCGTTCTAAACAATACATAGAGCTGGAGCAGATGGACATCATGACCCACGCGCCTCGAAGTAAGGCGAAAAGCCCGACTCCCAGAGGAAACAACAATTTGGAATGAATCAGCGGGATACTCGGACACATGTAAGGGATAGCAAATCAAAAAGAGACAAGGCTGAAGGAAGATATGACATATATGCCCCGTTAAGGATACCGCAAGCGCAAATTTGGAAGGAAGTCTCCTTAACGGATATGAATAAGGTGGAACGACCACGGCCAATGCGCAATGAAACCACTCTGGATAAATCTAGATATTGCGAGTTCCATGATCAGCATGGCCACACGACGTGTCTTTGGGACTTGCGGGACACCATTGAGAAATTTATTCGAGAAGGGAAACTACGCCATTATGTTATACAAACACAAGGACGGAAAAACAAGCATCGGGAAGGCAGAAGTAGGAGCCCGACACCTGAAAAGAAGAGAAGAGAACAGAGGAAACCGGGGCGAGGCCAGGATAACGAGTATCTGTAAAAAGTATTTGAAAGAGATCCTCTCTGTAAGAAGTCGTCCCGAGTTTAAGGGAGAATCTGCAAAAACTTCTACCCCAGTACTCGGGTTCAGAGATGAAGAACTGGATGAGGTAATACTAGGGCATCACGACGGCCTGGTCATCACGGGGACATTGGTGAACTGCCGGGTAAGGAAAATCTTTCTTGATAATGGCAGCGCCGTTAATATCATCCTTTGGGATGCGTTCAAACGCATGAGGTTTGATTCGAAGAGCCAAACCCTGTAAGACCGTGTTAACGGGCTTTAACGGTCAAGATACACGTCCAAAGGGATTCATTGATCTCAAACTCACTCTGGGCACCAAGGAGGCTTTTAAGACAGAAGTGGTTCGGTTTGTCGTTGCTGACTTCCCCACATACAATATCATCCTGGGACAACCCGCTATTCATGATCGGAATATGTTGGTGTCTTCAAACCACCGTGTGAAGTTTATCAACAAGAGAAACAAAGTGGTTACCATCAAAGGAGACCAAAAAGACTCTCGGCAATGCTACTTTGACACTGTCAAAGGTAGTAAAAATTCAAAGAAAGGCGAGTCAGAGAAAGAAGCCGAGTCGGTCCAAGTTGTAGAGTTAGATTTGAGGGAAGAGGACAAGATCCAAATAGCAGAACCAAATGATGAACTCGAGGACTATGTCTTGGGGGACACCCCAGAGAAAATCACCAAAGTCGGGAAAGGGTTGGATCCCGAGATCCGTAGGGAAATTGAAAAATTCTTAGTCGAAAATAAAGATGTATTTGCATGGAAGGCCTCTGAAATCCCGGGTATGGATCCTGAGTTCTGCTGCCATAGTTTGGCGATCCACCTTGGCTCAACACCCGTGGCGCAAAAGAAGAGGAAGCAAGGCTCCGATCGGTCTAAGGCCTTAGAAGCACATGTGGAGGAGTTACTCGAAGCCAGATTTATTAGGAAAATACAATACACAACATGGCTCTCCAACGTGGTTATGGTCAAGAAACCAAATGGGAAGTGGTGTGTTTGTACTGATTACAAAGATCTGAATAAGGTATGCCCAAAAGACACATTTCCAATGCCTAACATAGATCAACTGGTGGATAAATCCTCGGGTTTTCAACTCCTATCATTCATGGACGCATACTCGGGGTGCAATCAGATAGCCATGCATCCCGATGATCAAGAAAAGACGGCTTTCATCACAAATAGCGCTAATTACGCTACAACGTGATGCCTTTTGGCCTTAAGAATCTTGGAGCTACTTATCGAGGGATGATGACTAAGGTTTTTGCTAGTCAAATGGGGAATAATGTGGAAGTATATATTGACGATATGATAGTCAAATCGAAGGAAGAGAAAAACCATGTCAATGATCTGCGACAAATATTTGAAAAACTACGAAAGCATCGGATTAGACTGAACCTGGCCAAATGTGCGTTCGGAGTACCATCGGGCAAATTCTTGGGTTTTTTACTGACCCACCGGGGAATAGAGGCAAATCTAGAAAAATGCAAAGCAGTGTTGGAAATGAAGGCTCCAATCAATAAAAAAGAAGTCCAACAATTAACAGGGCGATTGGCAGCGTTGACAAGGTTCTTGCCTAAGTCGGTTGAAAAGTCACTTCTGTTTTTTAAACTTCTGAAAAAAGAGGCACATGGAGGATGGAACTCGGATTGTGAAGAGGCATTTGCAAAGATAAAGTCATGTCTGGTATCTCTGCCAATGCTCTCTAAACCTGAACCCGGAGAAACACTGATCCTATATTTATCAGTAGGAGAGGAAGCGGTCAGTGCCGTTCTCGTCCGAGAACTGGAGGAGGGGTAGAAACCCGTGTATTTCGTTAGTAGGGTCTTACAAGGTTCTGAATTGAGATATTATAAGTTAGAGAAAATGGCATTTGCACTGCTAACTGCAGCAAGGCGACTGCGCCATTACTTTCACGGGCATTCTATTGTCGTCAGGACCAATCAACCCATACATCAAGTATTGCATAAACCAGACTTAGCCGGAAGAACTATTAGCTGGGTAATCCAATTGTCCGAGTTCGACATCAGCTACGAAGCCCGGCAATCAATCAAATCTCAGGCCTTGGCTTATTTAATAATGGAGTTAACCCCGTCAACTCCAATGGAGGGAATGCAAAATAAGCCGTGGAAGGTATTTGTAGACGGCTCATCAAATGTTAAGGGAAGCGGCGCTGGAGTCATTGTGGAGAGCCCCGAAGGAGTTGCAATGGAATTATCACTTCGGCTGGATTTCCCGACATCAAATAATCAGGCCGAGTATGAGGCCTTCATCGTAGGCTTACTGCAGGCTAAGGAGAATGGAGCTCAACAGGTACATTTAGCAACCGATTCTCAACTGGTGGCTTCCCAGATACAAGGGACCTATCAAGCCAAAGGCCCGTTGTTGGCAAAATACTTGCGAAAGGTGAAGGATATCATTGCTGATTTCGATAAAGTAGAAATTGAGCACATTCCTCGGACTGAAAATGTTAGAGCCGATGTCCTCTCTAAACTCGCTAGCACTAAAAGTCCAGGTAATCTTCGGACTGTGATACAGCAGAATCTCCTAGAACCGAGTTGCATCATGCTTATTTCAGATAATCGCGATTGGAGAAAGCCAATTGCCGACTATCTAGAAAGGGGGATCGTTCCAGAAGACGCGGCGGAAACAAAGAGACTAATCAGAACAACAGCCGCTTATTCAATGATGGATGATCAGTTATATCGAAGGAACTTACACTCTCCGATGGCCAAATGTCTCGATCAACTTGAAGCCCAGTACGTTCTTGCGGAAATCCATGAAGGGATAAACGGACAGCAGATGTGAGCAAAGGCGTTGGCTCGGAAAGCAATACGAGCTGGATATTATTGGCCTACTATGGCCCAGGATGCCAAGGATAATGTCCAGAAATGTGAAAGCTGCCAGAAACACGGCAGAATAATATGGACCCCTCCATCCGAGTTGACGCAGTTCTCAGCCCCTTGGTTGTTCTACAAATGGGGCATGGATTTGTTGGGACCATTCAAGGCGGCACAAGGACAATTGAAGTGGTTCATTGTTGCGGTGGATTACTTCACCAAATGGATTGAAGCCGAACCTTTGGCGACCATCACCTCGGTAAATGTGCAGAAATTCCTCAAGAGAAGCATTATTTCACGTTTTGGAATACCAGCCGAGTTGGTGACCGACAATGGAACCCAATTTGTGGATAAAAACTTTCAAAAATTAGTAGCCGACTTTCGATTAAACATCATTTTGCCTCGGTTGAACACCCACGGTCAATGGGCGGCCGAAGCGACCAACAAGGTCATAGTGGATGGACTGAAGAAACGTATGAAAGATGCTGAGGGTAGTTGGGTTGAACATTTACACTCAGTGCTATGGGGACATCGGACTACTTCTCAGACATCAACAGACGAGACCTCATTTTGACTCACATATGGATGCGAAGCAATGATCCCAGTCGAAGTCGGGGAACCTTCTTGGAGAAGGCTACATCATTCGCGGGAGCGGAATGATCAAGAGTTGACGATGGAAATGGATCTCATAGACGAAGTTAGAGCCACAGCTCACCTTCGGGATTTAGCCGCCAAGCAACTCATCGCCTTGAGATACAATAGGAAGGTAATTCCACGCTCATTCGTAAAGGGCGACCTGGTACTCCGAAGGGCCAACATTGGCAATAAAAACGCACGGGATGGAAAACTCGCCGCAAATTGGGAAGGACCATACCGTATTACAGATGAACTTAGAAAAGGGGCCTATGTGCTGGAATCTTTGACAGGCAAAGCAATTAAAAGGACCTAGAACGCGGACAAACTTAAGGCCTACTATAGTTAAAATCGGGAAATTAGTTTCCAATTGGGTTTGTTTTCTGTTTTTTGCAATTTAGCTTATCTTTATTTTCAGCAAAACCGGTCGCAAGTACATGTAAATTTCCATGTGAATCAAATTTGATGTAACTTCATGGACTGAAGAAATAAAGAATATAGGGTCATGGAGCCCGTATTTGGCAACCTGCAAGTGAATATAAGAACACTAAACATGTATGAATAGAGGTTCGAAACTCCTTTATAAATCATGTGGTGTGAAAGACCGAGTTTAAACTCATTCATGAATGACATGAGCGACTCAGGGTAAAAAGCCCGATTACGCGAAATTTGTCATAGCGGCAAAGCCGCCAAAGAAAAAACATACCCCGAGTCCAAATAGACAAGGCGAGTATAAATACAAGACATGAGCGACTCAGGGTAAAAAGCCCGATTACGCGAAATTTGTCATAGCGGCAAAGCCACCAAAGAAAAAACATACCCCGAGTCCAAATAGACAAGGCGAGTATAAATATAAGACATGAGCGACTCACGGTAAAAAGCCCGATTACGCGAAATTTGTCATAGCGGCAAAGCCGCCAAAGGAAAACCATACCCCGAGTCTAAAATGACTAGGAGAGTATCGATCGAAAAGGGTTTCTCGACACTGATCACGTCGGATCCCAACTTCTATTAAGAACGAGAATAGAAAAGGAGTAAGCGCAAAGAAGAAAAGGAGTCAATTCAGATAAAAAGAAAAAAGACGGTCATTGAATAGATTGTCTATTACAAAGGCCCAGACGGGCAGAGCGATAAAGTACAAAGCAAATTCAAACTAAGACAATCAGTTCGGGGGAAGAGATTGGTCTTCCCCATGGGCTTCCGGAACCACCACGGAGCTGGGAGCAGGTGAGCCAACAGCTGGAGAAGGAGCAGGGAAAAATTTCCGTAGTCAACATAGGCATTCATGTGTGCCCCTTCCAGATTCAACCTTACCATTGGGTTCAAAAATTGAACCTGCTCCAGGGCATTTGCAAAAGCATCAGAGACACCATTCTTCAGCTTGGCAACATCGGCTTCAGAGACAGAAAGAGCATCCTTGTACAAAGCCAGCTCGGAGGACGCCGCGTTCTTGCAGGATGCCAACTCGGACTCTAGGGCCGAAATCATAGTTTTTTGATGGCTCATGGCCTCTAAGTCCTCTTTGTGAATCTGCAGCCTTCGGTTAATCTCGGATTCAGCCTTATTAAGGCTGTAACGGGTGCGTCTAAGCTCTTCATCCAAAGTTTCCTTCTAGCCCTTTGCCAACTCCCAGTCCTCAAGCGCTTGGGTTAACCATTCCTCGACCTTTTTCTCCTCCTCCTCAAGCAAGTCCAACTCTTCTTCACTGAGGCCGACCTTTTCCTTCAGATGGGCAACAAGTTCACACATGCCAGCATTCTTTAAATTGACGCTCGCCAGCTCCAAAAGCTCTTCCTTCTCAGAGTCGGCAAGCCTCTTCCCATAAAAAAAGTTTGCGGGAGAACGCAGAGCTTTGCGAAGGCCTGGAGGAAAACGACCGCCCCAGAGATAAGAAGCGGGAAGTCGGACTGCGGGACCAGAACTAGATCCTGAGGGCACACCTCCTTGAGTCTCAAGCTCGGGAACTGAAGGCTCCGAAACTAAAGAAGAAGGGACAATAGCTTTCTTCTTCTTGGAAGTTTTTGCCTTCTTGGCAACTGGGGGAATGCTAGGCTCTCCACTCGGGAGTGCTCGTTTTCCACCTGTGGGTGTATGGACCATCTCCCGATGGCAAGTCACGTCAAGATACTCGGGCCTTTTCCCCATTTGTCCACCTGAAAAAAAAGAGCAAAACGCATCACGGATCTGAGCAAAGACAACAAAAATTGAGCCAATGAGAAATATCATACCCAAAACGGGTTTTGATTTATTACAAATGATATACTCAGCCAATGAGAAATATCATACCCAAAACGGGTTTTGATTTATTACAAATAATATACTCGGCCGAGTCCACCAAAGGCCCCTTTTTACTGGCAAGAGTGGTTAAGGTAACAATGGCTTCATCCTCGGAGTTAGAACGCTGCGAAGGGGCGGGTAAGAAATCCTTGGAATGAAACTTATGATGACTTTCACCCCAGTATAGAGGAAAGCGCTCTTCAATGTCCCCAGACGGGCTCCTCTGAAGAAACCAAGGTACCTCCCCAGCTTTGGCTACTACTTTAAAAAAAGAAGTTTTAAACCCTTTCCACGAATCAGTGAACGACTTTAAAAATTTACGTCCGTGACAAGCGCGAAGAGACGTCCAACCATACCACATCTTCTCCTCCTCCACCGTCATATTGGTCTCTAAAGGTGAAAAGAAGCTACAAAACACATGTACGGAACACTTAAGTTCGTGTTTCGTGCAATAGTTTTCAAAAGCTAAGGCAAAGGCCCATCCATTCGGGTGTAGTTGCGAAGGAGCCAGGTGCAGGTGGCGGAGTAGGCACATTTGAAAGTCGGAAAATGGAAACTAAAGGCCGAGTCGGGTAATCACATCCCAATAAAAATAAAAGAAATGGTCGCCTTTATCAGATAACCGACCAGAAGCCACTGATTCGTTCATTGAAGGCAACACTACATTGTATCCCGGGCCACCTCGAATGATTCGGTCAAGCTCTTTCGCGGGCATTTTATTCCATACTCCGGTTACAGCATTACTAATGACGTATTCCTTAGCCGATGTCATCCGAGAAGACCCTGAAGGGGCAGATTCTCCGGTCTCGGACTGATGAGATGGGTGAGAGGGGGAAGACATCTAATACCTATAATAAACAAAAAACAAAGGGAAGAGTCAGAATCATGAAGTATACCTGACATAACAGGATTGTGGAGATGAGTATCGTAAAACAAAGGAACGGGAGGAATCTGGGAAGCAACAGCCAAAGTCGACTGAGGTCTGAGGAGACAGCGACATCTATCCATTAATAAATCAGTGTCTCTCTCTTGGCCATGAAGGACTAGCTCTATCGCCTTATTACGGAAATTTTCATAAGGATTGCAACCTCGGAATACGATTGGCGGATTATCAACCACGGATGTCGAAGAAGACGTTACCAAAGACGAAGTTGGTGTACTTGCGGCAGACAAAATCGACGATGGGAAACCTCAGATATCTCTAATTCTCCCACCTCCCCGAGAAGAGCCACCCCCCGAGTGGGGCCAAGTAATCTTGCCATCCGTTCTTCTTCAATAGGAAGAATGGACTATAGCCACTGTTTGGCCGTACCAGGGGTGTTTTTAAGAATTTCCCTATCTTCCTCCTGGATAGGTCTACCATACATGTCTACTAGCATCTCGGGATCGGGATCCATCTTTATAAACGACAAAAGGTTATAGGCAAACAACCTTATATACGCTAAACTCAGAACACCCCGAAAACCCATAACGCCCAGAAAACCCAGAACGCCTAGAACACTCAGAAAACCCAGAAAACTGATGAATAGAGAAATCACCAAATCGGAAAATGCTATAGAAGCAGAATGGTATACAGTTCAAATGGAAGAGCACGAATGAAAGGTCAAAGAAAATACCTGAAAGGAGGGGAATGGAACTACGTTTGGAGTAAAACGAACAAGAAATGAAGATGCTGCAAATGGGTTCTCTTTCAAGTTCTTCAAATGCAATAATGGGTGCGTAAAGAATGAGACCAAATTTGCAAACAATATATAGGCAAAATGAAGCCAAGGAATCCAAAACGCCTACCGTCGTGATAATTACGAGGCGTAAACCCTATAGCAATCATGACAGATAGGTCAAATGACGTGAAACGACAGGGGCCATTAATGGACATGATAACCGAAGGCGACGTTTGAGGACGTGTGGCTGCAGGTGTCAGAATAGAGGTTATCCGCTGCTACGCGGGTAAATGAAAAGGCGCCTAGTCAAATTAGTTGATCGCCAGGGCGGGAGTTAAGATGTGCAACTCGTCCGAGTATAAAGTGAATACCTGAGTATAAAGTCGGGCATTCATAGGCTAAAGGTTCGAAGATTACTCTCCGAGTATAAAGTGAATACCCGAGTATAAAGTCGGGCATTCATAGGCTAAAGGTTCGAAGATTACTTGATTTCAAAAGTCGGGCGTAGCGGCAAAATCTTCCACAATAAAATCAACTCGGCCAATCAGAAACCTGAACGACTGAGCTTGGGGGCAACTGTTATGGACCGACATAAATGGGCCTCGAAAGATAAGGCCCATCAACGTGCTCCTACTGGGACAGGACCCACGATCCCATGATCCTTTGACCACGGGATCCCACGACCCCCATCATCATGAATGATGGGGGAAGGACATGACGAGTAGAAAGGCAGGAAAGCTGCCAACTAACGGTGAGGACACTTCCTCTATAAATAGGAAGGATCCAACAGGTGCACGGTACACACACATTCTCTCTGAACCTATTTCACCATATTGCATACACAGAGCACACACCCCACGCCTTTGGGTGAAAACTCTTGTGTTTAAGCTCTGTGATCTCCTATCTATCTGGGTATCTCATCCATAGATATCTAAGAGAAGACTAAAGATCCTACATCGACTTACTAGCTTGCCTAAAGCTAGACATTTGTGTTCTACACAAAATAGTATTTGACACTTACTAAGAGAAAACTTCAACGTTACTATTACAATTCCAACTTAATCATGAAAAAATTGTCTGGAATATGCGTAGATTGAGTGGTAAGAAACAATTTTAAAATTTCCCATTATTTGATGGATTTGAATTGTTAGAGGTGCTCTCCACTAGTTAGTGCTACATATGGGAGAATTTGATAAAATCAATATAAAATAAAAGTGATAATATAGATATTTTTTTTTACCATATATGCAAATTTTTTAATAAAAAATGTTGGAATATGCCCAGTCCATCCTCAGTGGAGCAAGGCCCAAGCCTAATACAAATGGAGCTATTACGCAGATATAGAGAACTATGTGTGTAAAGAAAGAATTTTATCTTTATGATTTAAAATTTAAATTAGAGTAACTGCCCATACATGATATATGTGATTATTATCGGTTTGTGTGTGTCAATTATTGATACAATGATGGAAAAACTTCCTAAAAACAGATATTTCATTAAAGGAGTAAGGGCAAAGGCAAGTCATAACATATCAAAACCATCGAATCCAAGCGGATCTATCCGAAAAATAAGTAGCCTGGATTGTATTGGCAGCATTCATATCAGAAATAGGAAAAAGAATAATAACGATCCCCGTTCTTTTGTTTCATCGCACTCATTACATATTAATTGAAAGGCCTGAACAAGCTCTCCCATGAAAGGTCTGTGCAAATGTGCATTGCCTCTGGTTGAACATAGATTAAAGCAATAGCTGCAACTTTTGCAAATATATATATTTTCTACTGCACAAACCATATGAATATTTTTGTTGTTCTTCCCACATGCTTAAGTATACAAATACATGCTTCGTCTAAGGCCATGTTGATGAACAAGACGCCGCTCCTTTTTGTTTTTAAAAATTCATATGTGCTTTTTCGTTCTCTGTCAATGATATGAAAGACATGAAATTCAATTCCTAGATCCCAAAACAAAAGGAAAACCAGTATAGCATTGTATAGTGGGTGAAAAGTTTATAACTTGAAATTGGTTTCTCAGAAACCAATGTCCAAAGAAGAAACGACCACTGGAAAAAGCTTGAAAACTCTGACAAAGTGAGTCAAATGATGGTTACGCAAATGGTTAGAAAATGAAGATTGGGAGCTGTGAAAACCTGCATTTCATGCTTTGAAATTAGTCTCATTGTGTAAAGCTTCAAACAGAAGTTGGACTGAAAAGTTATGGAGGAGGGAATGAACCGACCCACGCTGTACCCGAGTCGGACATGACCCTGGATTGAGGTTGACGGAGATTCCTTCTCCCCAAAATAGTGTCGTTTCACCAGATTAAAAAAAACACCTTGATAGGTACCGGACTAAGTGGATCGGTTGGCTGATCTAAACAAAAAACACATTTGGGCTTCCCTTAGTTTGGCCCATATTCGTATTCAATTAATTAAAAAAAACAAAAAAACAAAAGCAATGTGTGACATAACATGGCAGATTGCATCAGCATCAAGGTGGGGCGTTTCGATGTCTAACACCCATACGGTTCCGATTGTGAGAGCGGGCTTTGTCTAGATTTTCAATCTTCATAATTTTTTTCGTGCCTCTTACTTATAGGGTTGCATGAGAGAGCATTTGAGCTCCGATTGAGATGTGGTTTACAACATGCAATGGATTTATAATCTTTTATATTTTCTTCGGTCTTAATTATAGAATATATTTAACTGATTTAAGTGAGACTAAGGATAAAGGTTAAATTAGTTTATTTTACTTATTTTCCTAAAATGCCCTCATATAAATTTTGCATTTCAACTACCTTATCGATCTCATATAATCCCTTATTTATATCAATAGGGTTATTTTAGAAAGAAATTGGTAAAAATTAAAATATTATTTTGTAATTAAGACCAAAACAAAATCTTAAATATTGTCTTATAATTAGCACCTGAGGAAGTACTTTTTTTTATCACATTCAAATATATGACTTGTATGAAGGAATTCCTAAATAGTACTCCAGCTGATAATCATCCAGTTGATCTTTTTGAAATACAAAGCATTAAACCTATTGGTAATACAAAATAGTATATGTTACGGATTCCCATCAGGCCCAACATTGATATGGCCCATTAAAGGACAGACCCAATCACGGGATACTCCGAGGATATTGCGTAATCCAGCTATTATCTATAATGTCATTATATCGGAAATCGTATCTCGGATATGATATAACAGCCATGAATCATGATAGATCATGGATATCCTACCTAAGGTACATTCTATAAATATGAAGGTCAAACCCTAAAGGTACACACGTTCTAACTCAAACCTATTTACATTCCACATCACTGTGCACTATCCCACTGAACACATCCCCCATCCCCCCTTGGCGAAGAGCCTATTGTGTGTACAGTGATCCCGTGATTTCTCAGATATCTTGACCATAGATACTCCGGCAGGGCCATTTGATCCAAGATCAAAGCACTAGCCCACTTGGCTAGACATATCTGGGTTTTATACCAGAACATTGGCGCCGACCGTGGGGACGTTAAATTTTGATCCCCGTGACCACCGATGGGTAACACCAGAAGCAGCAGTCGAAACCCTTAGCCTAGAAACCCACAGAAGGCCGAGGATAACCAACACCATCAACCTCAAGAACAGCCGGACGATATCTCGGAGGGGAACATCTCTGACACGGCGTCCTCCCCTCCCATTGTCCCCAGGACTCATAACGTAGCACCAATGGAGAACTCGGCTCCAAGCCCAAATGTCGTCCTCCTACAGAAAACACAAGAGTCGATACTGAGGCGAATGGAGAACAACGAGAAGCGTAATAAACTCCAGCACTAGGAAGATCTTAGAGTAATACAGCAGATGATGGAGGAACGATTTAAGAAATTTGAGACGTTCATTGAAAGATGGGACCAGGAATACCTACAAGGAAGGAAGAAAGGCATGACACAAGATACCAGTAGTCCACCTTATAGTGGAGGACCGAGGTCAGTACGGCGTGATGCGGGCAGAACTATTCAGGGAATAGGCTTGAAAAAACTGCATATGGAACGGATCTCGGAACCTGAAGACCAAGATATGGAGAGAATAGCCCAGCCTCGGGGTTTCCCCAGAAAGTACAAGATGAAGTACCTAACCGACCTCAACCGAAGCCCCTTCTCCGAGGAAATCGCCAGTGCACCGTATCCAAAGAATTTTGATTTGACGTACCTCTCGAAATATGGTGGGACCCAGGACCCACACGCCCACCTCGACACGTTCGAGCTCCTCATGTTTGTTCGATTGATTAAGGACCCGGTCATCTCTCAGCTTTTTGCAGCAACGTTAACCTGACCGGCTCAGAAGTGGCTCCATACCCTGCCCATCAACTCGGTGCACAACTTTTAAGACCTCGGGAACAAATTCGAATTGAATTTCGCAACTAGTAAGAAGCAGCCGAAGTCCCAATTCACTCTGATCAAGATCAAACAGAAAAAGGGGGAGACGCTCTAGAAATATCTGGACCGTTTTAAAGAGGTAGCTTTACAGGTACGCTCACTCCCAGAAGATGTTCACATACACTGCATCATAGATGGTTTGGACCCCTCGTCCCGATTGGTCAAGAATATTTTCAAAAACCGAGTCTATACTCTCACGGACTTTCATACCAAAGCAAAGCAGTACTTGGATGTAGAACATATAGAGATCGCCAACGCTGTTGGAACAGAGAAGCGGGGAAATATGTCACCCGAGGATAAGGATCGACCCGGCAAACCTAAGGGAGAGGTCCTTCCCCGCACACGGAACCGAGATGTCCGCACTCAAGAAGGAAGACCTGAAGCAAAAACAAGGTATGAAAGATACACCCCCTGAACGCCCCTCGTTCCTAGATTTGGAAAGAGGTAGCCCATACCGAGATGAAAAGAGCCGACAGGCCCCGGACTCCCCGAATACGACCCACAACTGATCAATCCCAGTTTTGTGAGTTTCACGAGGGCCCGAGGCACACTACGGATCAATGTTATGAACTGCGGGACGCCATTGAGAGGTTCATCAGAGAGGGCAAATTATGCCAATATGTGATACAAACCCAGGGGCGTAAAAACTACAAATGTAAGCAAGGAGGCCGTAGTAGAAGTTTGACCAACAACCCAAAGAAAGACGAGAAGCGCCGAAAGTCAACCAGCGAGGAAGACGAGTTCCCGGAAGCCCAGTTCCACTGCAACGTGGTCAGCGGAGGCTTTGGGGGAGGAGGAGATACCATAAGCCAGCGAAAGAAATACCTGAGAGAAGTCCTCTCCGTTAGAGATATCCCAAAGTTCAAAGATGACCCAGCCAAACCGACACCACTGCCATTAGTCTTTACTAACAAAGAACTAAAGGACGTAATGCCGAGACATCAAGATGGCTTGGTCATTACGGCAACCCTGGCACAGTGCCGGGTTAAAAGGGTTTTTGTAGATGCTGGGAGCTCAGCAGACATCATCAGCTGGGATGCCTTCAACAGGATGAAGATGGATGTAGAAGATTTGAAATCGTGCAAAACGATCCTCATAGGGTTCAATGGGGGAACATTCACCTCCCAAAGGATATATCGACCTAAGACTAACGTTGGGAACTAAAGAGGCTTTCAAATCATAACAGGTAAGATTCATAGTGGCTGATTTCCTTCCCCATATAATATCATATTGAGCAGACCGACCATCCATAGTTGGGACATGCTAGTATCCACGAAGCATCAGAAGTTGAAGATGGTGAACAACAAGAATAAAGTGGTTATTCTTAACGGAGATCAGAAGGAGTCTCGGTAGTGTTATTTTGAGACAGTCCGGGAGGGAGAAGGCGGACCATCATCACCACCTCAGATTTGAAGGGGAGAACAAAACTTCCTGGATGCAGTAAACCCCAGGAAGTCTGGACGACCTGTAAGCATGGTAGAGCTCGACCTCAGGGAGGAGCCCGAGATCCCACGTCCAGAACTAGAGTGCGAGTTGGAAGAATTAATCCTCGGAGGGAATCCCTCAAAAACTACGAAGATTGGAGGATCGATGAATCCGGATTTGAAAGTCAGGTTGATAGAATTCCTAAGGCAGAATCAGGACGTATTCGCATGGACGTCATCCGAGATCCAAGGGATTGACCCTAACTTCTGCTGTCACAAACTGGCTATCCAGCTACGGTCCACACCTGTAGCACAGAAAAAGAGAAATATTGGAACTGATAGACAGAAGGATTTGGAGCAGCACGTCGAGGAGCTATTGGCAGCCGGGTTCATCAGAGAAATACAATACACTACGTGGCTATCCAACGTGGTTATGGTGAAAAATCCAAATGAAAAATGGAGGGTATGCACGGACTATACCAACTTAAACAAGGCATGCCTAAAAGACTCTTACCCGATGCCAAACATTGACCAATTGGTCAACAACTAGTCGGGTTTTCAATTGCTATCCTTCATGGACGCCTACTCCGGTTATAATCAAATCCCCATGCACCCAGAGGATCAGGAGAAGACGGCCTTCATAACCGACAAGGCCAACTACTGCTACAATATGATGCCTTTCGAGTTAAAAAACGCCGGGGCCACCTACCAACGGATGATGAACAAGGTTTTTGCTGACCCGATCGAACAAAACATCGAGGTTTACATTGATGATATGATCGTGAAAACTAAAGATCTAGAAGACCATGTCCAGGATTAGGAGCAAACATTTGACAAGTTAAGAAGATTTTGGATTCATTTGAACCTGGCCAAATGTGCATTTGGAGTCCCAGCCGGGAAATTCTTGGGTTTTATGTTGACAAACCGCGGAATTGAAGCCAATCCTGATAAATACAAGGCCATTCTCGACATGCAGGCCCCGAGGCAAAGAAGGAAGTCCAGCAGCTGACCGGCCGATTGGCTGCACTTACCAGGTGTTTACCAAGGTCGGCTGAGAACGCGCTCCCATTCTTCAAGTTGTTAAAGAACGAAATACAAGGAGGATGGAACACGGACTGCGAGGAAGCTTTTGAGAAGATCAAACCCTGTCTCGCGACCCCACCAGTCCTGTCAAAGCCTGATCTAGGTGAGCCCTTAGTCTTATATTTGTCAGTTGGTGAAGAAGCAGTGAGTGTGGCCCTGGTAAGAGAAACCAACGCCGGCCAGGCCCCGGTTTATTTTGTAAGGCATTACAGAGCTCGGAACTACGATACCAGAAGCTTGAAAAAGTGGCTTTCGCCCTACTCGTCTCGACAAGAAGGCTTCGACCTTACTTCCAGGGGCATCGAATAGTGGTTCAAACTAGCCAACCGCTTCGACAAATACTACACAAACCGGATCTGGCAGGAAGAATGACCAGCTGGGTCATCCAGTTGTCCGAGTTCGACATCACCTACGAAGCCCGGCATGCTATCAAATCACAAGCATTAAAATATTTTGTGAGAGAACTCATGTCGGCGGATAGGACCGATGAAGCTCAAGACAAAGCGTGGAAGGTTTATGTGGATGGTTCCTCGAATGCGAAGGGTAGCAGAGCTGGAATCATAGTTGAAAGCCCAGAGGGTGTGGCCGTTGAACATTCTCTTCAACTGAAGTTTCCGACTTCAAATAACCAGGCCGAATACGAAACCTTGCTTGCTGGATTATTGCAAGCCAGAGAGCACGGAGCACAGAAAGTAAGGGTTTTTACCGACTCACAGCTCGTAGTAGCACAGATTGAGGGCACTTATCAGACAAAAGGTCTTTTATTGGCCAAGTATCTTAATAAGGCAAAGGAAGTGATCTCCGGCTTTGAAGAGGTGATCGTCACCCACATTCTAAGAGAAGAAAATACCAGAGCTGACATCTTTTCCAAGCTTACCAGTACCAAGGGCCCGGGAAACTACTAGACCATCATCCAACAAAACCTAACAGAGCCAAGCTGTATCATGACTATATCGGCGGCCATAGATTGGAGACCGATTGAGGATTACCTGGAGAGAGGGATTATTCCGACGGACTCAGTCGAAGCAAAGAAATTGATTCGAGAAGCCGCCGTCTATACAAAGATTGATGACCAGCTATACCGAAAAGGTTTGCACTCTTCAATGATGAGATGTTTGGGTTCATCCGAGGCCAAATATGTGTTGGCTGAGATACATCAAGGAGTTAATGGCCACCACATGGGGGCAAGGCGCTGGCTAGGAAAGCTTTGCGTGCTGGATATTACTGGCCAACCATGATGATAGACGCCAAGGAAGCCCTCAAAAGATGTGAGAGTTGCCAGAAATACTCCAAGATTATTTGGCCCCCGCCATCAGAATTAACAGGCATCTCGGCCCCTTGGCCCTTTTACAAATGGGGAATGGATCTCCTGGGGCCATTCAAAGCAGCCCTGGGCAATTTAGGTGGCTCATTGTGGCGGTAGACTACTTTACTAAATGGATTGAAGCCGAACCCTTAACCACTATAACATCGGCACGGGTACAAAGGTTTTTTCTGTTAGTTCTCAATGTGTTTTGATGATTAATAACAATTGTAAACATGAGAGAATGATTTTTGTCAAAGATTGGTAAAGCATGTTGATTTCAATTCAAAAACATTCTGTCAGCGCCAAACTCGAGCTTGGGTCTCCAAACTCGAGCTTGCCCTTACGTAAAGTAAACCAAGCTATTTTGCATTTTCTAAACTTGAGCTTGGTCCATAAACTTGAGCTTGAAGGTTTTCAAAGTTTACTCATATACTGAGTAAGCTCGAGCTTGCACATGTAAGCTTGAGCTTACAAAGGTTTGAGGATTTTATCAAGTTACTCAAATTGAAAACTCAAGCTTATTAGTTTTAAGCTCAAGCTTGCCTCTTCCAGAGACTTTTCTCACTAAGTTTACATATATGTAAACTCGAGCTTACGATTACAAGCTCGAGCTTACCTCTGCGTAATCCTTTAAACTTGAGCTTATCATTTTTATGTAGAGTTTGTGAGTTTACAAAAGCTGTAAACTCGAGCTTGGCATCACAAGCTCGAGCTTGCATCAGGCAGAAAGTTTTCAAGTTTCCCTTCAAAGAGTAAACTCAAGTTTGGAGTTGTAAACTCAAGCTTGCGTCTGACAGAAACTTTTCAAAGATGTCAACATTTTATGACAAACTCGAGCTTGCCCCTGCAAACTCAAACTTGGGTCAGACAGAGAGCAATGTCATATTTTGAGCTTAGCAAAATCAAGTTTACACCTCTAAGCTCAAGCTTGCATTTTGTGAACTAAAAATATTTTTGACATGAATAGTGCCAAACTCGAGCTTACTCACTAATAAGCTCAAGCTTGCGTTGTTCCATTTTGGCTCTCAAAATGATTTCAAACATGTTTCCCCGACAAATGCTAAACTCGAGCTTACTCACTTACAAGCTCGAGCTTCAGACTTCCAGAGGCAAAACTCAAGTTTTAAATGAAGACCAAACTCTAGCTTGGTACAAGAACTCGAGCTTGGAACTTCAGATGCGGAAAGAACGCATCCGAGTGTATTTTTTTCAGTTTGATTTATGCTTTAGCTTGATTCTACGAATTGGTTGTATATGATTTATATGATTCATATCAATATTTTCTAACCAATTTTAACTAGTTTGCTTATAACATTTCAAGAGATCTAGGTTTGTTTTAAAGAAGACTTTAAGACAACCACTTGACAACTTGCAATATAATATTGTATCTCTCATCCAAAGCAATGGATTACAACCTGGAAAGTTGGACAACCATTCTCCAAGACAAAAAAAGCTAGCCTCCACTATCCTAAGGCATCTCAACAAACATTATGAAATGGCCTCCACTAAGCATAACAAAGATGGAACATACTATTCGGGAGCCAACATTCAAATATTCAATTCTCGAATTACTCTCAACACTATATTCAGCTAAGCTTCCAACAAATACTATAATTTCGAATAGCTTCAAGTTTGAATGGATCTATAACGGTCACAAGCTTCAAACCAGTATATATACATAAAGATTTGAAGTCTGGGAAGAGAGAAGACATACACAGAAAACGCACACAAGAACATAAGTCTTTTACTGCTTATATTTCTCATTCTGTATCTTTGATACATTGTGCATCAGTGCTTATATTTATTCACTCTTTGAGAGAGTTCATTTCTGTAAATCATTCTTTGTAAGAATCTCAAAGTTGTGGGACTTTGAGGTTGGGCTATCAGATTACAACTTGTAAGGGGGAGTGTATCCTAGAGAGAGGATAACTTTCGAGTACAAAGTGTGTATCGATTTGAGTGATAGTAGAAAAACCCGAGAGTCCGGGACTGGACGTAGGTCAAGAGTTAAGACCGAACCAGTATAAATCTTTTGTGTCAAGCTCTTCTTCTCTAACTCCATTTACCTTGGTTAAGCATCTGTTGTCTGGGTGATCTGAACAGAATTTTTTAAAAATCCCCAATTCACCCCCCCTCTTGGTGATTTCCTTCACTTTCATTTTCGTCATAATATTGTCTCTCGATTCGGAATTCCAGCTGAAGTAGTCACGGACAACGGGACCCTGTTTATGGACAAAGGGTTCCAGGATATGATGTTGGACCTGGATGTTGTGCAGCACTTTGCCTCGGTCGAGCATCTACAATCAAACGGCCAGGCCGAAGCAGCCAACAAAGTCGTCCTAGACGGCTTAAAGAAGCGGATCCAAGACGCAGAGTCCAACTAGGTTGAACAACTCTACAGTGTACTGTGGGGGTATAGGACCAGCTTGCAGACCTCAACCCAGGAAGCCCCTTTCCGGTTGACTTATGGATGCGAGGCGATGATCCCGGTAGAGATAGGGCTGCCGTCATGGAGGAAGGTAAAAGCAATGCAAGATGGTGGGGAGTCGAACGAAGACGCCTTAAGGACCGAGCTGGACCTGATAGACGAGATCAGAGTCATGGCGCATTGTAAGGAGCTAGCCGCCAAGCAACTCATCGCGGCAAAGTATAATCTGAAGGTCAGACCCCGTTCTTTTAACAGGGGCAACCTAGTACTTTGACGCGTAGATGTTGGAAACAAAAACGCCAGAGATGGCAAGCTAGCGGCAAATTGGGAAGGTCCTTATCGGGTTAAAGATAAGCTGGACAATGGAGTATATACATTGGAAACCCTAGGAAGGAAGCCCATCAAAAGAACTTGGAACGCCGAAAAGTTAAGTATCTACTATAGCTAGACCTTGGCTCACGTACAACTTCAGACACCACATGTTTGAGCCCGGTTATTTTTCTGTTTTCAGTATTTAAATTTACGTCCTTTACATTTTTTATTTTCGTTTAACATTATGAGCTCTTCGGAGTTTGATTTTTGTCTTAATGAAGAAATCCTCAGTGGAAGTTTTCAAATGCGTGTCACCAATAACTTAAGTTTTACACCGAGGTCCCTAAACCCGATCTCAATTAAAACCCATCTAGATGGATGACATTAGGGCCGATGTGCCTAGGTTACGAGCAATGTGAAGTTGCCTGTATAGGTATTTGCAAAATTGACGCGTCAACGTTCGCTCCTAGATAAGAAGATGAATTGTCATTCTGACCCTGATCAGGTCAAAATGTTTATGTCGTCGCGTTGCGGACACCACAGCTTAAATATGTGACAGTTTGCCCTTATCTTGGTGATGAACTCGGCAAGGGAGCCGGAACTCAGTAGTACGTTAAAATAAATACCCTACGCGGTTATAGTAAGAAAACCCTACCAAGGATTCCCGGACGACAAGTCTGGAAGAAAACACAGATCTGCACAATTAAAAACCCTGGCCTGGTCAAACAATTTTTAAACTTACCTCAGAGTCAGAAAACAATATAGCAATATATTAAATAAGGTAATAAAAAATTGTTCATACAACCGGCATAGATGCCATACCAATACAAAGTCAAAAAATGGGGCACAGACACCAAAAAAGAAAAGCTACAAACGAGAACCATCTCGATTTCGGAATCGAAGCAAATGGGCTTCTTAGGACCCATACCATCTTCAGAAGGAGCGTCGGGCGAGACCTCGGCTTCACCTTCCCCTCCCTGCCCTGAGCCGTCAAGCTCCAAAGCAGAAGCATCTTCCGAGGATGGTGGAGGAGGGAAGAACTGGCCCTAGTGAACGTATGCACGATAATGGCACTTGCTGAGATCCAACGTCACGTCAGGGTTCCAGTGGTGGATCTGGGCCAAGGTCATATCGAACACATCCTTGGCGGTCCTAGCCACGGTTGAAGAACAGTTGGCATGGGTCTTCTTGGTGTCTTCAAGCTCGACCTCGACCTCACCCAACTCCTCGGCCAAACTACCCCGTTGAGTCTGTACCGTCTTCAGGGCATCCAGGCATTGGGAATGAGCAATTTGTACATTCAGAAGCTCGGAGCTCGTCTTCGCCAGATCGTCCTTGGTGGACTTTAGCTCATCAACGGTTTTCCCAACCCCTTCCCGAACGGCACTCAGCTCCTCCTCCAGCTTCTTCTTCGCCGCCACAGCCAGATCTCTTTCCGCCTCCATGCGCCGCTTTTCCGCCGAGATCCTGACCACTTGGTGCTTAAGATGAAGCATTGATTGCACCAAGCCAACCCCTTGCAGCATGTGATGCTGCACCGAATGAACCAAACGCTCATCGGCCTTAGTCAAGGGGATAGCAGTGTCAAGGAACCAACGGGGAGGGAAAAAGGCAACGCTGAGCTCCTCAGTTACCCCCTTTTCCCAAGCCAAGCCACGCGACAGCTTAGAAGGAGGAGGAGGAGTAGGAGAGGCGTAGTCAGGACAGATTGAGAAGAAGGTTGAGCCTCCTCGGATATAGCTTCCTTCTAACAGGTTTGAGGTTGCCCAGCAGCAGGAGATGGAGAGATGTTGACCTGGGCAGAGGTCCGGGTCCTCTTAGACGCCAGAGCTTGGGACACAACATGTACTCATCCCCGACCAGCCTCGGCCCCAACACATTTCCGCGACGGATTACTGACAGAGATTTGCCGTCATCTCCCAAAATAACCAGATTAGAAAAGGATTTGCAGTATAATGTAACCTGGGTCGTTTCTCTCAAGGAATTTGCAGTGGGTTTAAATCAGCAACAACGAAACAGAATAATAACAAAATTGGGGGTTTTGATTTAAACAGATTAAAACGAAAATAAACTGAAACTAATCTGAAATATGCAGAAACAGATTAAAATGAGATTAAAACGAGATTGAAATAGATTAAAATGATCAACCCAACGTTTAGATTCCAGAAACTTCCTTCATTGAACGAAATATATACAAACTCGCGTTTGGTTCTGGAAGAACCAAAATCTCTACGTTCGTCCAGAAATCCCTCGACTAGACGATTGCCTAGCATCTGTTCGAACAGTGGCGTCTCACTGTGCAATCGCACAGCAACACTATAACCTAGTTCGAACTCAGTCCTTGGGATGAACCAAACCGAATATTAAATCTAATATTCGAACTATTTCCAGAAATCGAATCTGATAAGATGAAAACAGAAACGAGTAAAGTACCGATTAAACACGAGTTCTCTGGATGAATCATGGAATCCTCAACATTGGGTTAACCACATAAGTTTAGCCGAACATGGCTGGGAAAAACGAAGAAAAGACGAAGAACACGAAGAACATTTGAGAGAATTTGAAACTTCTGTGTTTAATCCTCAAACTGAATAAAAACGTGAATGATAAGTGTTTGTGGCTGCTGCCTCACCTAACCTAAAATGGAAAAATGAAATGGGGTTCCAATCCACAATTCAGGCCCAAAACAGAAAATAATAAAAATGGGTTTTAATTACAAATTCGAGCCCAATTAAACATCTGACTTTGGCTTCAAAATCGACTGCCTTCTTATCCGAATTTGCCCTTCATGTCTTCATAACAATTGTATCTCTCTGAATCATCTGAAATAGGAAATAAAAATGAGGCAAATCCAATGTCTGGTTCAAGAGTTATGGTAGGATTAGTGAAGCAATGTAAAACTGGAATTTTATTAATAAAAATGGCTAAAATATAATCAAAGGCCCAAAGCCCAAATAAGTATAAAAGCCATTATTTATTGACTAAAAAGTCCTAAATTATTAATCAAGAGATAAAAAGAAGTGTATAAAATATTTAATTATCAAATTCCCCCACACTTATCTTTTTGCACTCCTGAGCAAAATTCAAAGAAAAAGACCTAAAGAATAACTTTTCTTTTCTAACAATTGCTAACAATACAAAAATTGAACAAGGGACACAAAGCTCCAAAAGACCAATCAAACAAGACCAAAATCCCTTCATCTCAAATTACAATTCTTGGTAATCTCAATCAATGATGCTAATCACAAAAGATGGTCTCTCAAATGATGCGCTCAATCAATCAATCTCTCAAGTGTTTAAGGTAAATAAGTGTATCGCTCAAATTCTACTCAAGAAAATTGTTCTACCATAAGCTTGCTCAATTTCTACGTCTCCACTACTCATAACACATGTATGCACAAATCAATAGAGCTTGTTATTAAAGGTTGTAATGGGGTTAGGGTGAAGGTAGGTAATATAGTATGTAATGAGAGGCTAAGCACCAAAGAAATTAAAAAGAGCACTGATTAACACAATCATTCTCTATGTATGAAAACTTTTATTTTACTCATATATCTCCCTTTTTTTTTCTTTCTTTCCTTCTTTTCTTTTCTTTTCTTTTTCTGCTTTTCTTCTTTTTTTTTTTTTTTTTTTGAAGAACTATATACAAAATCACAATGAGAAAATCAAATATCTCCCCCCACACCTAAACTGTTGCACTCCTGAGCAACCCCCACACTTAAACACAAAACCAAGGTGAAACCAATGTTCAATAAATTTCCAAGGTGCGGAATAAAATGGTTTTACGCTTAGGCCTGTAATGTGGCTTAGAAAAGAATGAGTCGAAAAGGCACAAATGGGCTAGCAAAGGAAACATAATGCAAGGGAAAGCTATTTGGCCAAAGTGGGGAAAATAAAAGAAAGAAAGAAAACAAGCTTCCATCATATTTATGCATGTAGGTGAAAAATGTAGTTTCAAAAAGAAAATGAGCAAGTTCTAGAGAACACAAATCAGGAGTAGATGCACACATGAAAGAAAGAATGGTAAAAGATGGATTCCATTCAAGCAGGCCCAAAACCTCACAAGGTCAATACCAACTTAGGCAATCAACATCATCAAATCAACTACCAAGACATGCAATCGAAGAGTCGAATTGCGGACAAACGAATGATCCATTAAAACCAAAATGTCCAAGTTCATAATATGTAGCAATCATAGAAAGATAGACTGTTTTTATTTTCAAAAAGCAAAGTAAAACAAAAAACAAAAAAAAAAAAAAAAAAAAAAAGAGAAAGAGGGAGAAGAAAGAAGAATACTCCCCAAGGGTTTAAGGAGGATAAGTGACATCAATGAGGAGAATCTCTGCTTCCTCAGGCTGTTGCTAGGATCCCTCATGAAATTGCTTGAGGCGATGCCCATTGACCTTAAAGGTTCTCCCTGTGGGTGGATCACATAGCTCAACAGCACCAAATGGAAATATGCTAGTGATCTCAAAAGGGCCATCCCATTTAGATCGAAGCTTACCAGGCATAAACTTCATATGGGAGTTAAATAGAAGAACTTTCTGGCCCACAGAAAATTCTTTCCTCAGAATATGCTTATCATGGAATGCCTTAGTCTTTTCCTTGTACAACCGCGAACTCTCATAGGCATCCAATCTAAGCTCATCCAACTCTTGCAACCGCAGACTTTTCGTTCCATGCCGACTTAGCCAAATCCATGTTACACGCTTAATGGCCCAATAGGCTTGATGTTCCAACTCAACCTAAGATGACATGCCTTACCAAAGACAATCCGATAAGGAGACATCCCAATCGGAGTCTTATAGGCGGTGCGATATGCCCACAAAGCATCCTCTAATCGCTTACTCCAATCTTTCCGGGTAGAGTTAATAGTCTTCTGAAGGATTTGCTTAATCTCTCTATTTGAGACTTCAGCTTGACCATTGGTCTGAGGGTGGTATGCTGTGGAGACCTTGTGAAGCACTTCATACTTGCGTAACAAGGCACCCATGCTTCGGTTGCAAAAATGGGAGCCCTGGTCACTAATAATAGCTCTAGGAATGCCAAACCTGCAGAAAATGTTAGACCTAACAAAATCCACCACCACAGAAGAATCATTAGTCCAAGTGGCTTTCGCCTCAACCCATTTCGATACATAATCAACAGCTAGCAGGATGTAAGTATAACCATATGAAGCAGGAAATGGACCCATAAAATCAATACCCCAAACATCAAAGATCCCACAAAACAATATAGGGTTTTGGGGCATCTCATGCCTACGAGAAATACTCCCTGCTCTCTGATAGTTATCACATGACTTACAAAACAAATGGGAATCATGAAACAAGGAAGGCCAAAACAATCCACTATCTAACACTTTCCTAGCAGTTCTTTGGGGTCCAAAGTGACCTCCACAAAAAAGCGAAGCATGAGCAAAATGCAATATAGAGTGAAACTCATGATCAGGCACACATCTCCTAACTATTTGATCACTACAAAATTTCCACAGATAAGGGTCATCCCAAACATAATATTTAGACTCACTCTTCAATTTAAGAGTTTGGGCCCTACTAGAATCTACAGGTAAAACACCAGCTACCAAGTAGTTAACCAGATCAGCATACCATGGAAGCTTATCTTGCAGCTGTAGAAACTGCTCATCAGGAAAATCATCCCGAATAGAAGAGAGGTGAGAAGAAGAATGGTTGATACGACTCAAGTGGTCAGCTACCCAGTTTTGTGCTCCGCTTCTGTCTCGAATCTCAACATCAAACTCTTGGAGCAATAACATCTACCGGATGAGTCATGGCTTAGCATCTGCCTTTTTCAAAAGAAATTTCAGAGCAAAGATGGTCGTCGAGAAAACATTTACTCTACTAGCTAGCGGATATGACCTAAACTTATCAAAAGTAAATACAATAGCTAACAACTCCTTCTCGCAGTAGTGGTGTAATTAGATCAAGCGATCCAAAGTCTTGGAGGCATATGCAATCACATGAGATGCCCTATCGACCCGTTGTGCCAAGATAGCACCAACCGCATAGTTGGAAGCATCACACATCAACTCAAAGGGGATGCACCAATCGTGGGCCGGATCACCGGGGTTGTAGTCGTGCAACGCTTCAAATGATCGAAGGTCGCCTTGCAAGCATCATCAAATATAAAGTCAGTGTCCTTATGCAGAAGGTTGGACAAGGGTCGGGCAGTCTTACTGAAATCCCGAATGAAACGCCGATAGAAACCTGCATGACCAAGAAAAGAGCGAACTTCCCGCATAGATACGGGGTAAGGAAAAGCAGAAATCACATCTATCTTAGCAGGGTCTACCTTAATCCCTTTCCTAGACACTATGTGTCCCAAGACTATACCTGACTCAACCATAAAGTGACACTTCTCATAATTCAAAGACAAGATTAGACTCAATGCACCTATGCAAAACTCTAGACAAACTAGCTAAGCATGCATCAAAATCAGACCCATATACAAAGGAAATCATCCATAAAGACCTCCATGCACGGTCCTCTAGAAACTCGGAGAAAATACTCACCATACAACGCCGAAAAGTACCAAAGGTGCGTTGCGAGGCCAAAAGGCATCCTTCGGTAGGCATATGTTCCAAAGGGGCATGTGAAGGTCGTCTTCTCCCGATCCTCGGGAGCAATATGGATCTGGAAGTATCCGGAGTAGCCATCCGAAGCGAATGAGACTTGCCACCAATCGCTCTAACATCCGATCAATGAAAGGTAAATGGTAATTATCCTTGCGAGTGGCTTGGTTGAGTCTCCTATAGTCAATGCAAACTCTCCAACTATTCGAACTCGAGTAGGAATGAGCTCATTCTTCGATTGGCTACCACAAAGTGACTCCGGATTTCTTAGGAACCACCTGGACTGAGCTAACCCACTGGCTATCAGAAATGGGATAGATGATACCAGCTTGTAGAAGCTTAGTGACCTCATTCTTCACCACATCAAGGATAAGGGGATTAAGGCGTCTCTGAGGTTGCCTCACCAGCATAGAGTCCTCTTCCAACAGAATTCGATGCATGCACATGGAAGGGCTGATCCCAACTATGTCAGCTAATGTCCACCTAATGGCTTTCTTGTTCGCCCTCAATAAGCTTAGCAGCTTGTCTTCTTGATCAGGCATAAGGTTATTTGCCACAATGACTGGCAACTGTTCATCCACCTCTAGAAATGCATATTTCAAGTGATCTGGAAGGGATTTCAACTCAAGTTTGGGTGGTTGCTCAGTAGATGGGAGAAGCTTGGGTGGTTGTTGCAACAACTCTGATGTCATCACACTGGAAATGCCTGAAACCACATTCAAAGAAGCGAAGAACTATGTCTACACAACTCAATGTTAACATCGAATTCAGCTCATCAAAATCGAGTTAAGTTCATCAAAATCAAAATCGGGATGCATATCAAGATCGGGATGAAGCTCAAACTCGTAATCAATATCGAATCCACAAGTAATGCGAAATCACCCAACAAGTCGAATCACCAAATAATGTAGCATTAACCAAATGAGTGCAAACAGCATCATTCATTATCGCATACGCACAAATGGCGGAATCACTCTCGATGAAATATCGATAATCAAGACACCAATCGCCAAGAACATCATCCACATCATCATCAATCACATCAATATAGAAAACAGAATGCTCTTCCCTAGGATGTTTCATGGCATCAAAGATATTAAAATTCACAGAAATATCACCAAACTCCATGGAAAGAGAACCAGAATATACATCTATCTTAGTCCTAGTCGTTTTCATGAAAGGCCTCCCTAGAATGATTGGTGATCTATCGATAGAAGACTCATCCTCCATATCTAAGATGTAAAAATCAGCAAGGAATATCAATTCATTAACTTTGACTAATACATCTTCAACTAAACCAGAAGGAT
Source organism: Acacia melanoxylon (assembly GCA_019022615.1). Classification (NCBI taxonomy): domain Eukaryota; kingdom Viridiplantae; phylum Streptophyta; class Magnoliopsida; order Fabales; family Fabaceae; genus Acacia; species Acacia melanoxylon. Next base: position 9,336,040 of record JAFJYJ010000003.1, on the reverse strand, counting down.
GGGCATTGCTCCTATTAGCTAATTGAACAATAACATCAGTTGGACGCAAGGGACCAAGACCAAGAGATCTATAGATAGATGCATGCATGACATTTATAGAAGCACCTAAATCTAGCATGCAATCATCAAATTTGTAATTACCAATAAGGCAAGGGATAGAAAACGTCCCTGGATCCTTGCACTTGGAGGCATGGTAGGCTGGATGAGGGCTGATACATTCTAGTTCAAACTCACTCGTTCATTATCCTTTAGTCGCCTCTTGTTGGTGCATAACTCCTTTAGAAACTTGGCATATTTAGGAATTTGTTTGACTGCATCTAAGAGAGGAATGTTGATCTCTACTCTTCTGAATGTCTCAAGTATATCCTTCTCTTGTGTTTTTTCTGCCAACTTCTTGGATCGAGGGGCTCTCTGAGGGAAAGGAAGAGGAATGGGAATGTCTTCCTCTTCACCTTGCTGCATTTCCTTTTTGTTTTTAGAGTCAATCTTCACATTGTCTGACTCTCTCTCTGATGTGGAGGTCACATCTACAGCTGGTTTAGGTTCCTTCAATTGCTTGCCAGATCGAAGGGAGATAGCACTCACATTCCCTTTAGGATTAGGAATTGTTTGTGAAGGGAGAGTGTTGGATCCCTGGGGTTGAAGCTGATTCAGTGATGTTGCCAATTGGCCTATCTGTGTTTGCAAACTCTGAATGGAAGTTTCAGTTTGTTGTTGGAACTGTATAGAGTTTATGGCAAATTGCTTCATCAAATCTTCAAGTGAGGAACCACCACTACTACTGGTACTAGCCTGCTGTTGTGCCGCCTGTGGAGGTGCACATATGGCTGGTCGAGGAGGTAGTGGCTTTAAAGGAGGTGTCGACTGCCGTTGGAAATTCCGTGGTCTCGACTTGTCTCTCGTTGGTAATTCCCGACTCCGCTGATATTGGTTACTCGGTTCTGGTTCTCCGTTTCAACGAAAATTGGGGTGATTTCTCCATCCGGATTGTAAGTATTAGAATAAGCATTATTCTCCGCGGTATTGTGGCTTTCCTAAAAACACCTACTGCAGCTACCGACTGGTCTTGATAAGCAGGATCATGCAAAGTAGGGCAAGAATCAGTAGAATGACAAGGGTCAGAACAGAACCCACATGAGTACCCAATCTAAGGAGGGGAAGATTGTACTGTCTGGGTCACTGCCAACTGCCTCATGACAGAGATTTGCCGTCATCTCCCAAAATAACCAGATTAGAAAAGATTTGCAGTATAATGTAACCTGGGTCGTTTCTCTCAAGGAATTTGCGGTGGGTTTAAATCAAAACAAAAAAATGTAACAACAATAAAATTGGGGGTTTTTGATTTGAAACAGATTAAAACGAAATTAAACCGAAACTAATATGAAATATGCAGAAATGATAAAAAACGAGATTGAAATAGATTAAAACGATCAACCCAACATTTAGATTCCGAAACTTCCTTCATTGAACGAAATATAAACGAACTCGCGTTTGGCTCGACGGACCGAAATCTCTGCGTTCGTCCGTAAATCCCTCGACTAGACGATCGTCTAGAATCTGTCCGAACAAGGCGTCTCACCGTGCAATCGCACAAAGAACACTCTAACCTAGTTCGAACTCGGTCCTTGGGATGAACCAAACCGAATATTAAATCTAATATTCGAACTATTTTCAGAAATCGGATCCGATAAGATGAAAACAGAAACGAGTAAAGTTACCAATTAAGTACGAGTTCTCTGGACGAATCATGGAATCCTCAACGTTGGGTTAACCACAGAAGGTTTAGCCGAACATGGCTGGGAAAATCGAAGAACAGACGAAGAACGCGAAGAACACGAAGAACATTTCAGAGAATCTGAAAACCTCTATTTTGATCCACAAAACAGAATAAAAACGTGAATGGAATGTGTTTGTGGCTGCTGCCTTACTTAACCTAAGATGAAAAACAAAATGGGGCTCCAATCAATAATCCAGGCCCAAAACAGAAAATAATATAGAATGGGCTTTAGTCACAAATTCGAGCCCAAATAAAACATCTGACTTTGGCTTCAAAATCGACCGCCTTCTTGTCCGAATTTGCCCTTCATGTCTTCATAACAATTGTAGCTCTCTGAATCATCTGAAATATGAAACAAAAATGAGGCAAATCCGATGTCTGGTTCAAGAGTTATGGTAATATTAGTGAAGCAATATAAAACTGGAATTTTATTAATAAAAATGGCTAAAATATAATCAAAGGCCCAAAGCCCAAATAAGTATAAAAGCCATTATTTATTAACTAAAAAGCCTAAATTATTAATCAAGAGATAAAAAGAAGTGTATAAAATATTCAATTATCACCTCACAAGGGAAGCCAGATCATCAAGTCTATTCTCCAATCTCGAGAATCGTCATCGGACCTGGAGAGGTGTTTGAATATGGTAAACGAGTACCATTGGCCCCGGTGCCAAATTGCCGAGAATTAGCAGACCATAGTAGATATCAACTCTCGGGCCTCTTCGGGTGTCTTGCCATCTAAGGCCCCACCACCGGAAGCATCCACGAAACTTTTATCCATCGGTAACAAACCGGAATAGAAATATGTAATCGTGGAGTTGGTCCGAAATCAAAGTGGTGTGGATGCTTGCACACAATCGCTTGAACCTCTCACAATACTCATACATGGTCTCCCCATTGATTTGTTTAACACTAGTGATCTCCTTCGAATAGCAATGGCTTTTGAGGAAGGAAAGAACCTCACTAGGAATAACTTCTGCATATCATCCCAACTCCCAACAGATGTTGGTTGCAAATTGTATAGCCAATCCTTAGGGGGTAAGGAATTGACTTTTCTACCCCTGGCATCATTACTTACTTTTTCAAAAAGTTAGTTTTACCCCGTGGTGACACATGTCCTATGGTTATTATTACATTTGACTTTTCTTTCCTATCAGGGGGTTTTGCAATGTCTCTTCCTCTTCCATTTCCTAAAAAACGCAGGAATCCCTTGCTGGTTCAGGAAATGTCATGTACACATTTATTTTAGCACATTTCTACTTAGCTAGTTGTCCCATATCTTAGGACATAGCTAAATGGCATTTTCTCTAACCGGATCTACACTGTATAGGTCTCCTGTGCCCCTTTTCCATTGGCACCTTAATTCCACGGCTTATACATACTAGGTCCACTGACCCGTATGCCCGAGTTACTTAGTCCCTGAGAGGCTTCCTATCTCTCGTCATTCCTGGTACTCTTCTCGAGCCGGGCTTAGTCGTCTACCCACTTTTAGGCTTATTCTCAATTCTCAGGGTCCAAAATTCAGGATATTACAAACAAACCTGGCAACAATTTGTTCAGATGCAGACTACTCCAGAAGCTTTGGTGAGTTTATATTTAGTTCTTTTTTCCCTTTTTTGTTTGCTTAATAACCTGTGCGGATATGTGAAGGTTATTGTGTTAATCTAATCCTGTTAGTTAGATGGTTTGGTGTGTGAATAGAAGTATACATTTCCATCCTTTGTCCTACATCAGAGGAACATGTCTTAGTTCTTATGTGAATATTACTGTAGATGGAATAATACAGTAAAAGTTCGCTATTGTTCTATGCAAGTCTTGTAACTTGATGAAGTAATTTGACTAGTGTTTGAGGTTCTTATCAAGCAAAATTTCTCTAATTTCTGATAGTGAGATGGTCTGGAATTCATAATTAATAGTTGTTTTCAATTCTGATTCACAGAAAAGAAGGGAACAAGCACAAGCGATTAGGAGAAAGAATGATTGCCTGTAGAGAATGTCTCGTGGCGGATATGAAATGGCCGAAAGAGAGTTGATGACGGCCAAGAGAAAGAGATTGGAAAATGAAGTTGAATCCAATCCTTCTGTGGTATGTGATCCGCCATCTCCAATACATCATAAAGAGTTATGGTTGTATATTCACCAAAAGCCAAGCGGGGCTTACACGAGTGAACAAACGCATATAGTTGCTGAAAGAATTGTAAGTATCGTTATTATTATTTTTTAGTTACTAAATATAATTCATTACTAAGCTTCTCGTTATCTATATCTTACAGGAAGAACTTAAAAAGAAAGAAGAAAATGGATCATTTGGGTCGGACGAGAGGAATGATATTCTGACCGTTGCAACTGGAAAGCTGGATCACGCAGGGCGTGTAAGGGGAATTGGAGGATGGGTAAAAGAGGTCGTGGAGGTTGTAGAGGAAAAGGAGGAAGTGGCCAGAGAAGAATGTGAAGAAACTAAAGTAACAATGTGGCTTAAATAGATCACTATAGTTAGAGTGGCCTCAAAATACGAGGAGACGTGTAGTTGAGAAGTTTACTTGAAACCGAAGAGACTCTGAAGCATTGTACACAAAGTGTAAGGATACGACTCTATCTGAGGAATTTGAACCGACGCAACTTTTAAGACTGGATATTGTAAAACAAAAAATCTTATAAATATTCTTTTTTATCAGACAAAATTCTTAGTTTTAAAAAAAATTAAGGACCAGATATTTTCAACGCATGTCTTAAAAGTATTTTTAGGACCAGACATTTTCTAAATCCGGTCTTAAAAGTATTTACAAATTAACTTAAAAACCAATAGACTCCCATTCATTCCACATTTAATCCATTTTGTAACTCTCTGCCCTAACTCCTCACCCCCGTCTTGATAATCATCAGTCCCTAATCGTCGTCTCTGCTCAAAACATGGTTAGATACAAGACAACCGCTCCCAAGGGTACGTTTGGTGCTAGCGGCTTACGTAGCACGGATGAAGAGATGCCTGCTCCCCCCTCTAGCATTCTATTCTTACGAAAGAGTCTCGTGTCGTGGAAATCATTGTTATTTCAGACGATGAAGAGATTGCCGCCCCTTCTAGCTTTCAGACCATGAAGAGGTTCCCACTCCCCCTCCTAGCCCCAGAACGCCTACAACTGACCCCTCCCCTTTTTCCTTTAATGATGCATTGATGATGGTGCACATAAGACAACAACTTGCTGGTCTCCAACGGGAAATTAATGTTGCTCACGCCGATGCCGCCAAGGCATTGGCCGATAATAAGCTTTAGGATTTTTAGTCACATTTTTGTTGTTGCTAATTTTTAGTTTGTTTTTCTTATTTTTCTTTTGTACGTGCATATTCTCTAGTAATGTAACAAGCATAAAGAACTAAGCTTGTATCTTCTTTTTGTTCATATTCTCCAGTAACGAAAGAAGCTTATTCTTCGGTATCCTTTATTTTCGTTCAATTGCTGCTGCTCTCGCCAAAGCCAATCCTTTTTTTTTCTTTTGTAAAGTAAATGAAGACCTTTAGGACCAGATACTTTATAAGAAATTGTTCTTAAAAGTATTTGAAAAGAAAAAAGAGAGTTAAATATAGACTTTTTGGACTAGATATTTTATAAAACTTCGGTCTTAAAATTAAATGAATAGAAACAAGTTAGGACTGGATTGTTTATAAACCTCTAGTTTTAAAATTTAAATGAATAGAAAACATTAAATGTATACCTTTAGGACCGTATACTTTATAATTAACCGGACTTAATAAAATCCCTAAAGCTAAAAAATGTCTTTGTCACGCGGAAAATTAAATTTCCATTTCTGAACTTCTCTTATCGCACCGGAAGCGATAACCCATGTTCTGTCTCCAGTTTTGTGTGTTGTTTCGTCATTGCATCGCGTTGCTTTCTCGACAAGCTAGTACTGGTCAGCTTGTCGCTTTCTGATTCCTTAGCTAAATGGCGATAAACCAAGTTGTAAGAGGTGTTTTGGTTATATAACTTTTTGATTTTTCTTCTTATCGTTCTAGGTTTTTCATGGGTTGAATAAAATCGATGAAACGTTCTTGTGGGTTCCTCTATTGTTAATGAATATTGTATTTTCAATATTATATTTGCACTTGGACCTACCCAACTGACCAACAAGTGTTTTTAGGGTTACTTTTGTTGTCTGCAAAGGCAACGTTCGTGGAGAAGAAATCCTAAGCAAAAGCATTTGAATTTATATGGTATAGGTGAGTCCACAAGATCTTCATGCCATGCATTTATTTTGCTTCTTAGATTCACTGTGATACATTTATGACCAAGAGTGATTCTTCGTGATGCATTAATTGGGCTAGTTTCTCCTTCAAAATAAATAAATAAATAAATAACCTATATAGAGCATATGCATTTGGAGTTGGCTTAGTTTATATGCAATTTTTAGTTTTTTTTTCGATAATGTATATTAAATCTTTCTATCTATAGGAATTCTACTATGGATCACTGCTCGATAAATGCTTTACGGATAGCGTTGAATATGCTAAGAAAATACTTTGTCCACTGGGGATAGAGTACAAAACGATCCATGCATTCCCGAATGATTGCATATTGTGTGAAAAAGAGTTTGAAGAGAAGAAGAAGTGTCTGGTATGTAAAACCCCAAGGTACAAATCAAATAAGGGGCCTGCAAAAGTGTTGTGGTATCTTCCAATCATACCAAGGTTCACGTTGTTGTTTTCTAATGAAAATGATGCAAAAAAAATTGACATGGCATGCAGATGAGAGGATTTCTGATGGAAAGCTTCGACATCCGGATGATTCTTCTCAATGGAAGAAAATCAATCAATTATTTCCTAACTTTGGCGAAGGACCTAGGAACCTTAGACTTGCCCTTAGCACGAATGACATGAATCCCTATCGTAGCCTTAACATCATACAAAGTTCATGGCATGTACTCCTGATTATTTACAACTTATCTCCTATGTTATGCATGAAATGAAAGTACATCATGTTGCCTATGTTGATTTCGGGACCAAAACAACCCAAAAATGATATTGATGTTTACCTTGAGCCCTTGATCGAAGACTTGAGGAGTTGTAGGAATAAGGTGTCAATGTTTTTGACTTTTTCAAGAAGGATTTTTTTAAATGTGAGCCATGATATTTTGTATTATAAACGACTTCCCAACATATGGTAACTTGTCAGGGTATAGTGTAAAAGGCCATAAAGCATGTCCGGTTTGTGAAGAAGGCACATGCTACCATCAACTTCAACATGGAAGAAAGACAATTTTTTTGGACATAAGAAATTTCTTAAAATATTGTATGAAGATGCTTTTTTTGCTGGCCAAAAGTATGTGGCATTGACTGGGGAGCAAATTTATGAAAATGTGAAAAATATTAGCGTCATCTTCAGTAAGATTGCAAAGAGTAGAAAAGAAACAAATATATGGACAAAGAGATCTGTATTATTTTGTAACATCCCAAATATTGGGATTTTAAAGTTTGAATAAGATAGAGAAATTAATTATAAAATTTGGCTTAAAATAATTATGAGAATAATTATTGGAGATTTAGGCTTATTTTTCCCCCTTAATTAATTAATTTTGGGGAAAAGAATAATTCAAATAAGGATAAAATTATGCCTAACAAAATTATAAAAACTAATATATGAGAAGTAAATTGTGGAAATTGGCTGAATGATTAAATTATTTAATTGGAAAACTAGGAACTTATTTTCCTTGTAATAATTAAAATAATAAGACCCAAGTAACACATATGTACATATTCATTGAGCAAGCCTACCACCCTTTTTAACCTTAGCCCCACCTAAACACAACAACAATGAAATAAAACTCAACAAAAGCCCATTATTAGCCTCAGCTCCAAAACAACAATAAAATAGAACACACACAACCCCTACGTTATTTTGCTTCAGCCCAACGATTATAGCCCAATTACCTATCTAAATGAACCCACACCATTCCATCCTCACATGCTTTTCATCATCAGTTTGAACTAACACCAGCAGAGTCAACTGCGTGAAATGGTTCACGCCACGAGATCATAGCGCTGGAAAGGAGATTCAGTTTGCACTGTACACGCAACACCCATGCCTCTTGTATCAGCAACACAAACCCCTCCACCATGCTTCTTGAGCCCAAAACCCCCTCTCTCATTATAAACTCTCGGTCCATCGTTTTGTTTTTCCTCGGACAGACCCTCAGCTCGTTATATATTTAGGCTCACTGTTCTGTTTATCATGGTATTATTTCAACCAGCCAAGAGGGAGACGGAGAAAGAGTGGAAACCGAGAGAGAGTGAGAGAGAGTCTTCCACTGTATTGCTTTCTCTGCGTTGCACCGAAAAATAGGGGGTTCGGTCTCAGTGAAGAGCACAACGTGCAGACTCGCAACCTGAAGCAAGTCATCGTGTTTCTTGTTCCTTTTGATTTTGTCATCGTCCCCAACGCAAGCGTAGAGGTATTAAGCCGTAGGAAGTAATCTTTGAGGTTGCTGCGAATGGGGACTTAGAACAGAGGAAGCTAACTGTTCAATGTGTATATATATCTCATAGCTTTTTGGTTTTAAAACTCATAGGGCTTGCGGTATATTGCAGAAAGTTTCTGTCAATATATATATATATATATATATGTGTATGTATGTATGTATAAAATAGCTGCACTAGAGAAAAATAAAGGAAACTAATGCACATGAAAAATATATTGCTACATAAACTCGTTTAGATAAAGTTTATTGTGTAAGAAGCTATAGTATTACACAGTGCAAAGTTAAACCTTTTGAAAGGAATCATAATAATATGGGAAGTAGTTTTTGAAACATGATAGTGAGCATAGCCCACTTGAAGGAATCAAAATCCTTAGGGGGGGATTCAGCTGGGTGGGAAATAAAGGAAGGTGAACCCAAGAGTTCACTGTGTTGTGTAGAAAGATATAATACATATATATATATATATATATATATATATATATAAACACCATGAATTCGAAAATTGTGACCCTGAGTTATGCATCAGGTTGCTGCTCTTATATAAATGAATCAAAGAGGAAGCTCTGTTATGATAGGTGTATGTATATCATTGCATTTTAAAAAACCATATTGGCGGAGCCAGGATTTTAGGTTTATGGGTGCATAATTAGTGGTGGGGGAAAAAAAATTTTAAGGAAAATTTTAAAGGAACGGATGAACACGTCACATAATGGTTTCAGAATATGGTACAAGAGCTTACTTGATTAGTCTTTAATTAGTTCACATTAAGCTATGCTTCTTTTTTAAAATGTTTTGTTTTTCACAGGTTCAGTTTGTATTTTCATTACTTTTTTTTTTTGGATAAAATGGGCAAGCCGAAGCTTGAAAGTGAGAAATAGGAGCTAGATTATAAGACTCTAGCCCCAGATACAACAAGAAGAAGGAAACTATGAATGACAGGATTGCTGATCCTTCAAAACCATATCTAGGCAGCCTCTCGGGATAGTTGGAATCATGGCCATATCGGCACCAATGGTAACACTGTGGCCTTGCTTGGCCATATAATCAAGCAAAGAGATGTTTTCTCTTGGAGTATGATGAAGCTCCACGTCCCGTCTCGGAACAAAAGGTCACGAGTCTCCCCAATAATGTCTTTCAAAGGATGATCGCAGGGCAATCTCTCATAAGGATATTGACGGCATCAAGAGAGTCGGAGTAAATGACGATGCTCTGTAATCCCATCTGAAGACCAATCTGCAACCCTATCATGATAGCATAAATTTCAGCTTCAATGACAGAAAGTAGGCCAAGGGGTTTATAGAAGCCCATCAACCATTCCCCTTTAGAATTCCGTAGTACTCCCCCACATGCAGCTTTATGTTGTTGAAGCACCGATCCGTCCACATCGATGCGAACAGTATTCTCAGGAGGGGGTGTCCAAGATTCCTCGTCTATCTTGTCCAGTTGGAAAATCTTGTGGTTTAGCTTTTGATTCGCTCCATTCTCCATGAGTAGATAGTTGCACCGGTGTAACATCTCCCTTGTTTCTGTGGTCGTTCCCTGGAAAAGAAATTTACATCTCAGTGGTCCAAAGAATCCAGCATCCTAGGCTAAAGGTTCTCACCCATGAGAAGTTCATAAATCTCCCTTTGCCTGGGTTATGCTTGGTATTCCAGGTTGAGCCATACCGCAAGCCGCGACAAAAACCGAGAGAAATAGTTAGGTTTTAAAATAAGTTTCCATAAACTTCCGCACGCTCACAATCTCGAATTATGTGGATCACACTTTCCTCACTATTGCATTGAAAAGGGCAACCGTTATTGTTGGTGAGGCCCCTCCTTGCCCGAAGAGAGTTGGTGACAAGTCTCTCATGACCAACTTGCCACATAAAGTATTTAATTTTTTCAGAACATGCCATTTCCACACTTGGGCCCGTAAGTTATTAGTGCTTGCATCAACGTTGTCGAGAGAAAATGGTAGGCTGATTTTACGAGAGAAACCCCATCCTTAGCAGCTCTCCCGGGTAAAACAATCCGGGAATTGTTGGAGGGAGGATTCGATTGTAAAATGAAATTAGTAATGTCCTGAGGTAAAACTCCAAACCATCTGTGGTAGTCCCACCGTCCATTAGACAGTAGGTGATCCCTAACCGTCTCCTCTACGTTGATAGAGGAAGGATACTGAATAAAGGAGATGATGGGTTGATGAAGAGGGAGCCAAAGGTCAGTCCAGAACTTGGTACCCACCCCGTTATTGACCTTTCTACCCACACCACTGAGAAACTTATCCCAAACTTCGACAATCGCTTTCCAAGCAGAGGAAGAGTTTTTCTTTCTGGAGATATTAGGCAGATACAAGTTGCCACAATTATATTTGGACCACAAACATTGAACCCGGAGGGCATCTTTTTTTGTTAAAAGACTCCAGCAAAGTTTCATAATAAAAGCTTTATTCTCGACGGCGAAGATTTTTGAAACCCGCACCCCTTGTTTCTTTGCTTGTGTAATTTTATTCCAAGCAATAAGATGCATTTTTCTCACGTCATCTTCCCGAGACCAAAGGAAATTTCTGAAATTCGCTCAATTTCTCTAATAGTACAAATTGGGAGGAGAGATGATTGCATGCGGTGGCTAGGTAGAGAAGATAATACGAGACTTGATAAGAACTGAAACGTCCCGCCATAGTCAAAAATTTGCTTTTCCACGAGGACAACTTTTTCCGGCTCTTAGCACAATAGGGTTATAGGTAGCATGAGAAACTCTTTTGTGGATGATTGGAACACCCAAATATTTACCTAGGTCAGCAGAATCCCAATCCCAAGGAGATGGCTTAGCTCGAGAGCCCTATTTAAGTTGATTTTTTTGGAGCAGAACATTCGTGATTTGTCAAGGTTGATTCTGTGCCCCGAGACTTCGCAGAAGCTTTGTATGACTCTTCGGACTTCAATCATTTGATCACTAGAAGCTTCTGTGAAGAGAATGAGGTCATCGGCAAAGAAAAGGTGGGAGATGTGTGGGCTACCTCGCTTGAAAAGAAAGGGTTTCCACCTACGCCCTTCACATTCGGCTTTAATTAAATGGCCCAGGCGCTCCATGCAAAGAACAAAAATATATGGGCTCAGGGGATCACCCTGTCTGACTCCTCTAGAAGGGTTAAAGCTCGGGGTTTCATCCCCATTCCAAAGGATAGACATAGTTGTAGTAGAGATACAGGCCATGATGAGATCAATGAGGTTGTTCTCCAAATTAATACATTCTAGGGTATTTCTGATAAACCCCCAATCTAACCTGTCGAAAGCTTTCTCCATGTCAATTTTGATTGCCACAAAACCTTTCTTCCTCCCGCTCATCCTCATGGAATGGATAATTTCTTGAGCAATAAGGATATTATCACAGCTAGATCTATTAGCAATAAAACTACACTGCTCTTGACTAATAAGATGGGGCATGATTCCCTTTAACCTATTAGCAATGAGCTTAGTAATGATTTTGAAGCTCACATTGCAAAGGGAGATAGGACGAAATTCCTTCAACGTAGCTGGATTATCAACCTTTGGAATAAGAACAACTTTGGAATGATTTATGCTAGACAACTTAGAGGGATTGTTAAAACAATCTTCAATGAAGTCACATATTTTATCACCTATAACAAATTAACGAGAATGGAAAAAGTGAGCTTGAAGACCATCGGACCGGGAGCTTTAAAAGCTCCAATGGCAAAGGCTGCATTTTTTATCTCGACTTTGCAAACATTTTTAGACAGAAAGTGAAGCATATTCTCGTCAATGGAAGGAAAGTTAGAACACCATCCCTCAGGATCTCTCACTGATGCATCCCTTGTATATAAGTTTTTGAAGAAATCATGGGTTATCAATTTCAAAGTGTCATGATCATCAATCCAAACCCCTTCATCGTTTTTTACAGCTCCAATTCTCTGCTTCTTCCGTTTAACCATGGTTGAGGCATGGAAAAACCTTGTATTTCTGTCACCACCCTGAAGCCATTTACTTCGGATTTTGGAACCGACAATTTCTTCCCGAGTTGCCACCTTATGGTATTCTTCCCAAAGCTTTCTTTCTAAACGAAATAAACCAGGTTTGGAGATTCATATTCCTCGCTTTTGTCAATGCCCTCTAAGCGCCTCGGCAACTTTTTTTCTTCTTGGTGAAGTTTCCCACACGATTCTCATTCCATTCCGTGAGCCGATTCTCTAAAGTTGTGAAGACCATCTAGCCAATTATTATCCCGCCAGTGCTTCGGCGGTAATATCTTTGAAATCGTTCTCAAGGGACCAAGCAATCGATAAGAGAAGGATTTCTCGAAAACGGTAGCAACGGGAGAGAGGTTGGAATTGACAACCACAATCCTATGATCGATTTAAATTTTAGCTCATGACGGACGGTGGAGTTTGGTAAGCGGAAAGCCAAGAGAAGTTGGTGAAGACCCAATCCAATCTTTCCTTCAGCCCTCTTTTTCCCAAGTAAACTTCTCCCCTTGAAACCTAGCTTCAATAAGTCCCGTATCATCAATACAATCTCTCGAATCACAGCATTGAGGTCCATGAAGGACCGCCCTCCCAATTTGTCCGATGGGGATAGATATGCATTAAAATCGCCAAGGACTAACCAAGGAAGGGTAGAGCTATTGGCTAAATGACGGAGGGAGTCCCATAATATATGCCTGCCAATAGAGTTAGTTTCACCATAAACCAAAGTGATAAAGCATGAAAGGTTACTTACCTGATTACAAACTTGACAGTGGAGCATTTGGGTAGTAGATGAAATATATGTAATATCAAAAATGTCCTTGTCCCACAAAGAGCGATACCCCCGTAAAACCCACTAGATTCCACACGAATCCAATTGCTAAAACCAAGCTTACGACAAACAATATCAGCTCTAGTGCCACTTATACGAGGCTCCAGAAGGCAGAGAATATCAATGTTATATTTTCTGACAATATCTTTAACATCAATTGGGAAGGTCCGTTTATCGGCTCCCCTACAGTTCCATGAGGCTATAATCATTAAATAGATATACTTAAAAAGAAGGGAAGCAAAGACTTACCTGGCCTGCCCGACGTCTAGCTCTCGTCCAAGATCAAACTGGGTTTCTGCAACGAAAGATTGTTGCCCCTCCATAAAATCTGCCTCATCTGCAATATGATCGATCAACTCGGCAGGAGATAAAGATGACGGCACAACTGCTGGGTCTTCAATTCCTTTATCAACATCATCATTCTTCCCATTTTTGGTAGAAGAGTTCGCGATGTCGTGGGTTGCATGGCACTATTTCCTTCTCTTCACTAGTCTTCTTTTTTCCCCGCATGCTCCTTCGTTTCCCCGGATTTCGAGGTTTCAATTGCCTTGGTGGATCCAAAGACAACATTGTGTGCCCTAGCTGCTTTCTTCTTATTACGCACAGAGGATAAACCGTTGGGCCTTAGATTGTAGTCGTGAGTAGAATGACTCGATTGTCCCACGAGAACATTGGATGGCTTGCCCTCTTTTTCTTTCACTTTCATCACCTTCACTTCCTTTTCCTCTTCCTTTTCTCCCTTCGCAGAAGGCTCTAGTGGAGGCTCCTCAATCACCAAAGGACATTTCCCATCCGCGTCAAGAATCAACTTTTCCTTTTCAATGTGGTTGACCACATCTTCCTTATTTCCGCTCTCTTTAGATGATTCTATTCTCTCTTTAGACACAATGCCTCCTTCCTTTATGGAAGGTAGGGGTTCACCCTCTTTCCTTCTCCATGTAGACGTAGTTATTTCAGTCTTTTTGAGTCGATCCACCCCTTTCAAATAGGTAGGATCTTTCACCTCTTGCAACACATCAAACCTTGAACCTGAAGCAGCTTTCTTCTCCTTTCCAGTTGACTTATTATTCTCGGGCATTTTCCCAAACTTCCTATTTGGCTCTAGGTTATGGATTCTTTTCCTGGAGTATCTCTTTGCTATCATCCATGAGCCAAATTCTTCGTCGAGTTAATTCTGGAACGCTTACAAGAGGCTTAAGATGAGCAAGGCAATAGTTTGGGGTTTTTGAACTGTGGCTTATGTTCGTTTCTGGAAGAGGTTTCTCTAGCAAATCCTCCCCTGTGTTTCGAGATAGCGGGCACTTCTCTTGAGAATGTCCATACTTACCACATTTAAAACAGATCAGTCAAGCCCCTCGTATTCCACGGTATAAATAGTAGATCTAATAACAAACCTAGATTTCGAGCTTGCTTCAAGTCTACTTCAACACTAACCCTGGCAAACTTCCCTCTTTCCACCATCATGCTTTGATTATTGCATTGAGCTAAAGTATTAACATCTACCTTGAGGGCCTTACCAATCATGTTACCTATTTCAAGTAAACACTCTTCAGAGTAAACATGCATCGGAAGAGTAGGAATACGAACCCAAACTGCTACTTTTTGAATCTCATTGCTGTAGGGGTTGAAGTTTGGACTCCATCTCTGCACTGCTAGGTAATGTCCTTGTATCACCCAAGGACCATCAAATAGTAATCTCAATCGCAGATCTTTGTTTCCTGTTTTAAACACAAAGTAATTGTTTGGTAGATCAATGAGCTCAAAGCTTTTTGATCTAAGGATCCAAGCGATCCTGTCTTTCATCATTTCTAGGTTTGCCGACTTTCCTAGTAGAGTAAGAATTAAGGCATCCTTCCAAGGACGACAAAGGCTCATCAACCTTTCATCCGACATGCTTAGCTTTGGTAAGGAAGCAAGAAGAATTTTCTGCTCCTCGGTAAGAGGTGGAGAAGTCTCCTTCTCCTCACAAAGCCATTCTTTCATTTGATCCTCTAATTCCCGAGAAAACACCTCCTCCTCCTTCTCCAAAAGTTTACTTCTATAGGAAATTTGGTTTCTTTGATCGAGGATGTGGAGGCCGCCGGATACCGTTTTCTTTAGCCTTTTCGCATTGCACCATCCTTACCAAGTCCCCTTCTTTCGGCTGGACCCCTTGCCTCTCCATTGTCACAACTAGGCCAAAAGCTCAGAGGATAGCAACAAGAGCAAAACTAAGGATGCATGAATCGAGCATAACTTCGAAAAAATTGGCAGCAAAACGCCGAACCCAGAGGAAACAGAACACAGAAGATTGAGGGTTTCTTACAGGGAAAACAGTAATGATGCCTATCAGTTATCTTATCTGTAAATGTAGAACAGTCCAAAAACGAAGCTCATTAGAATATTATGAGAAATATGGAAGAATAGTATCACATGCCTTTTCAATTGGGTAGACTGTCTTCTTGCAAGCAACACACTTTTCCCGAGTTCCTACAAATAATCTAGAAACCTTGCCATTGCTTTGTACTGTAGAGTTTTTTTTTTTTTTTTTTTGCTCGGAAATGCCGCATATATTAAACCGAAGGAATAACAATTACGAGCATGAAAACAACAGCCCAAACATAATCCTACACAAACCACTCAAACAGTCTCACATTGAGACAAATCAAACAAAACCAAAGAGAAAAACTAATCAAGAATAAATGGCTATTACAAAGAAATCGAGATACAGCGAAAGACATAACGAAGTACATAAGCGTAAAACATAGAAGACACCATCCATCGAGAGAGGTCGGAGCATTGTCATCAACAGCCATATCTCGCCTCCAAAATGTCCACGGTTAGCAAAGAGATCAAAGAGGGTGTTGGTTGTAGAGTTTCAATTCAAGGAAACTTAATAAATATATATAGGATACAGGGGCTTTCATTTGCACAAACTAAATACATTAAATTGTCTAATATATCATCAATATGGCTTCTTAATACACCGAAATCTAAATAGGTACTACAAGCCAAGGCCTCCAAGAATTATACCAAACAAAGACAGAAAGATCCATAAAATTGAATGCCCCGTCCTCAATTAAGGATTTACACACACTCACAAAAGTCAATAAACATTTACAAAATTAATCGAAAATCATCATTATTTTAGCTCGAGACCAAGACCGAGACACAATCAGCAATAATTTGTTTTTTTTTGGACTAAATCATTAATATAAAGCTACACACACACCGGCATAAGCCATGAGATCGATCGCAATCGCAAAGGAATATAAATGATGGGATCTCTATCGGAGCCTCCACTGAAATCTCAACTGTATCAAAAACCACACACAAAAATGCACACACGAAACCAATTACGAATTCACACCACTGTTTAAAAATCTAAAGTAACAACAAAATCCTTAAAGAAAACTGATATATATAATAAATCAAGTTATCAAACGGATGGTTAAACCCATAAAAAAAAATGCTATGCTTGAGAAACTTTACCGAGCAATTATTCTCAGAAAATAATTGAGACAAGTTTCGCCTCCCAACGCAAAAAAAATTCCGTGATAAGGAGAGAGGTCCAATTACTTATTGTATAAATAATCAAAGCCAACGGAGAGGGGGATCTGGAAGTACTGATGGTGGACGAGAGCGGAGAGCACGAAGATAGACGGCGGACGATTTGCAAATGAGAACGAAGAGATCGATCGAAATGGGGAAAAAGGATGGAGAGTGAGAGAACGGAGAGATTGATACGATGGAAATGGGAAAAAAAAGATCTGGAAGGGAGAAGGGGGATCTGGAAGTACTGATGGTGGATGAGAGCAGAGAGCACGGAGATGGACGGCGGACGATTTGCAGCTGAGAACGGAGCCGAGAATGGAGAGATCAATTGAAATGGGGAAAAAAAATGGAGAGTGAGAGACAGATCGAAACAATGGAAATGGGGGAAAAAATTGATAAAAGGTAGTTGGAGGCTCGAACCGGTGACCATTGGCTAAATGTTTAGAATCTTAACCAATTACACTACCAATACATGTTGTTATTAAGTTCTTTCAAATTATATTTTTTTTTATGGGTACACTTGCCCACATCTCCGCCACTTATATATATATAAGAAGCTGGTTGTTTTGTTTACTTATATTCATGTGTATATATTGAACCCCAAAGTCTTACTGTACGTTGTATATATAAATATAATTGAAACCATATGATTGAAACCAAAGTCTTATTGATGTTAACGCTGTGTGGAGATGATTGAAAAAAAAAGGTCATATATATATATATATATATATATATATAAATATATATATATATATATATATATATATTTTGCAATAAAGCATATTTTCATGGTGTAATATTTATTTAAACTCCTAATTTAAAGTATTGAAATAAGCTCTATGAGTTTAAAGTAATTGTAAAAAAAAAAATAGTAATAAATAATATTATTAAATGACGAATAAATAATAAGAATAATAAAAATAAATTAGTAATAAATAATAAAGGGAAATTATTAGTTAATAGAAAGGGGTTTATTAATAAATAGTAATTATAAAGGGGAATTAATAGTTCCCTTGATCTTACTTTAGGACATTGAAGAAGTTCAAGTTTCTAACATCTGGGGATATTATTTATTCGCGAAGTGGAGGTTGGTAACTTAATTTCCTATTCCTTTTGTTTTTATATATGTCTTGTATGTTCATGTATTGTGGATTCTTGGCCGGGTTTGTCTGCCTGAGTTTATGCATTTTATTCGGCTGGATGTGGATTATTGTTTTATATGATAATGCTGCATGCCTACTTTTCCTAGCGTTGAGGATTCGTGTCTGGGACACATAGCACTTGCGAGTGCTTTCACCGTTAACGATGCATGTACTGGGTACTATGTAATCGGGTAGCAGTGTATTTGTTGAATGCTTTCTTTTATTTCGCAATATATGAAATATCTGTCATGTATGATTTACACTTTGAATGTGAGATTAACCGTTACCCTGAGATTCATCTTATCACTGAATCTCAGTCATACCTAAAGATCTAGGAAGATGCTCTGGATCTGGAGGTAAAGCCGTGTGGCTGGAGTAGCTGAAGAAGACCCCAAAGGAGGGGATTTAATTAAGTTTGAATTTCATACTTTAACGTCTTGGATCTTATTTGCTAACTATTTGACTGACAATTCAGATCATTGTATAACTAAAATCCTCGAACGGGATTAACCCTGACTATTACCGAATTTTAAGTTGTATCACGCTTATATTCCTTCAGGAATTTTAAATTAACCAGCATATGTTTGGGCATATGTTATCAGTCACTCATTCGTCCAAACGTTATGCATGCTCTCTGTTGTGACTCGCTCTGATTTGTTAATGTCTTTACTCTAATAATTTCACACCAATTAGTCTAATAAGAGATTTAGGACATAAATGGACATCATAATGGATGTAGGAATTAGGGGCGTTACATATTTAATCTTTCATATTGGCGCAATCTTGATATGAGACATTGTATTGATCTCATGCATGTGGAGAAAAACGTATGTGATAGTATTGTTGGCACGCTTCTCAAATACAAGATAGTTCCAAAGATGGTGTGAAGGCAAGATTGGATTTGCAAGCAATGGGAATACCCGAAGACTTACATCCAAGGCTATATGTTAAGAGAACTTATTATCCCCTAGCTTCTCATACTTTGTCTAAGGATGAGAAAAGAAATTTTTATGAGTGTTTACATGGCACAAAAGTTCCCTCGGGGTATTCTTCAAATTTTAAGACGCTTGTATCGATAAAGGACTTGAAATTAATAGGCCAAAAGTCTCATGATTGCCATGTCTTAATGCAACAGCTACTCCCAGTAGCTATTCGAAGCATTGCCGAATATGATCTACAACATATTTCGACTAGATTGTATTTCTTTTTCAATGCGGTTTGTAGTTGTAATACCCGGATAATTATTTATCTGGAATATTATATTTCGATAGATAATACCTATTGAAAATAAGTGAATATGTGGTCTCAAATAAGAAGTAATAATTATCTTATTTTCTAAGGTAATTTCTATGGAAATTAGGAGAGATAAAGAGCTAAAATCCATAAAATGTATTTTTGAGGCATTAAATGGCCTAAAAATATTATGATAAATCCCAGAGGCAATTAAATATTTGTTAAAAATTAGAAAGTATGTTGTCTCTAATTTTAGGAATTTTTGGGGATAATTTCCCTTGAAAAATAATGAGGCAAAATTAAGTATTATTTTGGGATCATAAGTGACCCCATGATTTTTAATATTTTATATGGGATATAAAATACCAATGTAAGTAAAATAGTTGTGAGATAATGATTTATCCTAATTAAGAAAATTATCAAAAATTAGTAAGTGGCTAATCTGGTAATTAATGGGATAATTAAGGTATAAAGTAAATGAATTAAAAATAATTTAAATAATTATTTTTAATTGGAGAAATTCGAAATTATTAAATAAAAAAAAAAAAAAAAAAATATTAATAAAATATTTTATGCTTAGAAAAATAAATAAATAAAAAATAAAAATAAATAAATATCTAGATATTTTGAATAAAATAATAATATAATCGGTATAGAGCCAACAGGAGAAGTGGGAACAACTAGAACTTAAATCCTACCTCCCGATATTGGATTGAAGTCATAAACAACAAAGACTTTTTATAAACCAGGTGAAAATCCATCTCGGATTGAGCGGTCTCGAAGTCGTTTCGAAACCAACGGCGTAATTAGAGTACCTTAGGGTAATTAGGAAATGGCGAGATAGTGCTAAAAGTGACTTAGAGAAAACAAGCAAAGTTTCGGAAACCAGGAATAAGGTCACTTAGATCAGATCATATTACGAACAAGTGAATTTCTGCCTACAAACTAGTGTTTCCTAATTTGATTCCGTAACCAGAAGGTGTCGGCCTAAAATCTTCAAAATGAGATAACGGAATACCCTTAATGGGATCATAAATTTCATTAAAGTATATATTCCTACTGAGGAAGAAAAGTACTTCAAACTCTGCCAAAGATTTCGCGATTCGTCAAGATTACACGTTTGGACACCGGACCGAAACTTTATCGATGACGGCTCGATGTCACCATCAAGATGACATCATTTTGTTGACTATTGGGGAGGGGGAGGTATGCATAAGAAATGGAGGGCCAAGAGTGTTTTGTCCTCAAAAATGCGATCCTACGGTCCCATATTCGTCGATCAAGTTCGAATTATTTACCGTTCGCCATCCGTCTCTTCTATAAATACCAAGCTCCTCTTCTTCATTTCTCACACAAAAAATCTGCCCCTTAGAGAGAAGTTAGAGAGAGAAGCTCGAGAAAGTCTCGAGCAAAGTCTCGGGTAAGTTCTTCGGTCCTTAGTCTTTAGTTTCGGTAGTTCTTTCGGTAGATATAGTAGGAATGCTAGATTTATCTTTAAATTTTCAAGATAGTCTAGATATCATATTTAGGGTTAAATATGATATATATTTCGAAAATATGATGAGGGAAAAGATCTGTCAAAATTCGGAGAGATAGAGCGAAAACAAATGTTACGCGAAATTCCGTCGATTAGGGGTTCGGGGCAAAATGGTAATTTGTACCTAAAATGCCCGTTATGCTGCTAGATATTGATAAATACTATCCTTATAGGATATCTGAGATAATTGAACCGATGTCGAGTTGCTGTTGTGCCGCCGTTATACCGCTGTGGGGCCGCTGTAAAAAATTATCGTTTTTCCGTAAAAGTACCGTTTACCATCAGCGAAGGTACGTTCGCGTACTGTAACACTAACTCTGATATTTACTGTATACTTATATGTGATAGACGACTATACGAGTGAATTGTATAGATAACTTTACATGAGATATGTACTGTTAACATAGATAACTTTACATGTGAAATGTACTGTTAGCATAGATAACTTTACACGTGAAGTGTACTGTTGTTATATTGATCTTGCATCTGCTATATACTTATGTTTTGATTAATACCTGATTGTCTTCCATATGCATAGTTATTATAAATATGAGGTTAACCGTGAGGTCCGATATGCATTTGGACCTCGATTCTCAAATAGCTTCGTGGTCGGGAGGACCGAGAGCGAAGATATGGGCAAGCGACGCTTAGGGTCTCGGCCGGAGAATTTCGTTGTTGACACGGCATGGCTGGTTGCGGAGGACACTTAAGTTGTTTTTACGTTGAAAACTCTCGGTCACTGTACCGCTTTTGTAATCAGCCAGACTTACGGCATTTTGAATACAATTATCAGTTACTCAATCGCTCCAATGCTCTACTCTGATGAAAAAAAATTATACTGCTTTTGAAAATGGGATGTTACAGTAGTGAAGTTTTCGAGATTGAAAAGTTGGATGAATTGAAAAATAAAGGATATCTTATCTTGTGCCAGCTTGAGAAGTTTTTTCTTCCTGCATTTTTTGACATCATGGTTCATCTAATTATTCATCTAGTGAGGGAGATAAAGTTATGTGGCCCTCCATTTATGATGGATGTACCCAATTGAAAGATCTATGAAATTCCTAAAAGGGTATGTGAAGAACGCATACCGGCCAGAAGCAACAATTGTTCAGAAGTATGTTTTTGAAGAAGCCATGGAATTTTGTCAAAATTATTTGGCCAAAGTAAGACATATTGGGCTTCCTAAATGTCAGCTTGCTTAAGGGGGTAGAAGAGAGGCTTCGGTAAAGAGTGTGGGTCCTGATGAATTATCACAAGTCACTTATATATCTTGAATAATGTTGATGAAGTTCAAAATAGCATAAATGCACATAAAGAAGCTGTAAGAAAAGAAAATACTCGAATGATTTAACAAAGGTTAATTAGGGAACATAACAGAACTTTTGCAAACTGGTTCTAACAAAAGGTCGAGGGAGAGAAATGTGTTTCTGATACAATAAAATGGTTAGCACGTGGTCCTGAGGTTGATGTCATAACTTGGAATTTGTATGTGATCAATGGTTATACATTTTACACGAAGTCCCTAGATGATAGGAGCACCATCCAGAACAGTGGTGTTATGTTAGAGGCTTAATCTATGCACTTCTCCAGTTCGAAAAACGAGAAGTCTAAATTGGCAGTCATGCCTTATTTGGTGTTATTAACAAGATTTGGAAGGTGTACTATGTTAAAATTAAATTTCTCATTTTCAAATGCAAGTGGATTAATGTCAATAATGGTGTTTAGATCGATCAACTAGGATTTACATTAGTCGATATCAATAGTAGAAGTTTTGGAGATGAACCTTTTATTATGGTAGACTAGGCGAAACAAGTGTTCTATATCATCGATCAGGAAAATAAAATGTGGTCTGTAAGTCTCCAAGGAAAAAGGAGTCATTGATATTGATGACGAAATTCATTCAAATTATGGTCTTCCTAAGAGTACTCCTTTTTCAAGGGATCTCCCGGGCATGAACGAAAAAGATGAAGTGGATAATGAACTCGGCATAAGAAATGATCACCATAAAAGGGATATAGGAGGATATCCCTTTATAAAAGAGACAATCGATAAGGTAATATTCATATGTAGAATTCTTTGACAACTTCAAGGTTTTAACTATATTCCTTCCTATGTTCTTGTTTTTATTTTTGTGGCAGGATCCGATCGAAAGGGGCATGTTATAAAAAAGGATGTTACGATATTGGGTGGGAATCTGATGAAGGCATGGTGAATTGGGCATATGTAATACCCGAATACTTGTTTATCTGGAACCCTATATTTAAGAATTTGCCTATTTTTGGGAGACTACTAGGTTCTATTTTTGGGAGTGACAAAATTGGAATTAGAATTTTTGGACCCATGAATAGTATTGACTATTCAAAAATACGTATTCACTATTCATAAATACGTATTTACTATTCATGTGGGACCCACGTCAAATTATTTCTCCTCCACCGACAGACATTCACGTGAAGTTTGAAAAAAATGTATGCGGGACCCACTCAATAGTAATTTACTATTTGGATAATAATATAATATTCTTTCTCCCACTTCATTCAAGAACGCTATATGGAATAGTTGTGAAGATGTGGAAATCCTGGAGAAAATATAAGGACATATCTGGAACCCACATAATTTAACCTCGAAAATAAGACCAGTGAAGGTTATTTTTGCTAACACTCGAAGAATAAGTTTAGTCCAACTAGGGAAGTCTAATTAGACCATAAATCCCGGTATTTTACTACCATCCAAAAAGTATAATCAAAACTTAAAAGTGTTAGTGATTGGTCTAGTAACTGGAAATGAATTTCGTTAAAGTAGAAACTTTATCGGTACAGTCACATAAAGGTGTGGGACCCACGGACAATATTTTCAAAACCTTCAGCTGCCTTCACGTGAAGTTTGAAAATTTGGCTCGGGGAAAATTACGTAAAAGGACCCAAAGAAGAAAATTACACTTAAGGACCCATTTTTCCACCCTATAAATAGAGGCTTCACTTCTTCTCATTTCTCACACCAAAACCATATTCTAGAGAGAGGTTAGAGAGAAGGAGGAGTCCGGAGAAAATCTAGCGGAGCTCTTGAGTAAGTTCTTCGGTCCTTAGTCTTAAGCTTTAGTAGTTCTTTTGGTAGTTATAGTAGAAATGCTAGGTAAATCTTTATTTTACCAAGATAGTCTAGATATCATGTTTTAGGGATAAATATGATATTTATTTCAAAAATATATTGGAGGAAGAGATATGGCAAAATTTTGGAAGATTAGAGTCAAAGTAGCGAAGCTCTGGCGAAATTTCACCAATTAGTCAAACTAGGGGCAAAATGGGAATTTGCACCTAAAATGCCTGATATGCTGCTAAATATTGATAAATGTGATATTATCCTTATAGGATATCCGAGGATTCCGGAGGCAGATTTGATGGACGGGCGTATTACTATACGTGAATAGTACCGTATACATGAATAGTACCGTATACGTGAATAGTGCCGTATACATGAATAGTAATTACTATTCACATGGAAGAAAGGTACGTTCGCGTACTGTAACTTTAACTCTGATATGTCTTGTATTCTTATATGTGATGAAATGATTCATGTACTGTGGCTAAGACTCTGTCTTAGGTCATTGTTTATATACATTCAAATTTCGATACGGGTTATAGTCTTGATAATGCCGTGAGATTGTTTTCCTAGCGCTGAGGACACGTGTTGTGATCGTGGCATAGGGTATGTGCAGACATGTTGTGGGACTTTACATATTGCTTTTTGCTTATGTTCTGTCATTGTACTGATCATACATCTGCTTTGTGCTTATGTGTTGATTACTTTATGAAATGTAATGAATATTTGTCATACATATACTTTGTTATACTTTTCATATGAGGTTAATCATACACGAGGTCCGATGGGTATTGGATCTCAGATCTGTCTAATAGTTCAGGTAAAGGAATCAGGATCAGAGAAGGTACCAAGGGATGGAGTCGTAGATAAACACCAGTAAATGGAGCCGTGAGAATGTACCGGTCAAAGGAAATGCGGGAAGAAAGTCAACAGAACCTACCGTACTGCATGAATCTAATAAGGTTACTTCATATCATTTGGTGCTTAAACTAGAAGGGTCGTCTATGTGGTTCACCAATCACCACCCTAGCACGGTGAGACTCCCACTAGACCTACCCGGCTGGCCAAATGGGATGATCTAACCGAGTTAGGTTCTATGCCCCAAGTCTACTCAAGGCTTGGTTGAAGAGGGTATAGTTACATGTAAGAATTGTAATTATAAAGTTTTGTATTACTGTATCACATGAATAATTCCTTTGGGAGATTTTGTAAAATAAATAACAGTATACGTCAAGCATCATCATATGTCTGAGTATTTTTATATCAGTGACTCATTGTTAAATTCGTTGTTCAAATTTTTAGTACATGCTCTCCGTTTCCGCAAAACGCTAAGCTGTAGCACCTCAAAACTCTGATAATTTTTATAAAACCACGTGTCACCGGCACGATTTATGCTACGAAATTTGGGGTGTTACAGCATATATGTTCATTTAGGTGCTGTCTTTGTAACTCATTGTATTTGTAACTTATCTTATTGTGTATATTCATTTAGGTGTTGTACTGTCATAATATATTCATTAGGAGGCTACATAACTCATGGTGTATAATATTTGTATTCATTTCCAATTCAATTTATTTATAATGGATTGTTCATAGCTTGTAGCTTAAAGTACTGTCTTTTAGGTGCTGGATTGGGTGGTGGATGTGTATATGATCAGGAAGAATAGAAAGGGAAAAAATTCGAGAAAATTTAGACCGAAAATAAAAACGCCACTCTAAAAAGTTCAAATTTTAAGACCAGATGTATTATTAGTCTGGTCTTAAAAGTCGGTACTTTTAGTCAGGTGTATGTATTAGTCCAGTCTTAAAAGTTTGTCTTTAAGACCAGTGTATTTATTCGTCT
Organism: Acacia melanoxylon; assembly: GCA_019022615.1. Taxonomy (NCBI): domain Eukaryota; kingdom Viridiplantae; phylum Streptophyta; class Magnoliopsida; order Fabales; family Fabaceae; genus Acacia; species Acacia melanoxylon. The sequence goes on along the minus strand of JAFJYJ010000003.1, from coordinate 9,310,611 downwards.
GGTCTAAAAAGTTCAAATTTTAAAACCAGATGTATTTATTAGTCCAGTCTTAAAAGTTGGTCTTTCAAGACTGGTGTAATTATTTGTCCGGTCTTAAAAGTTGTATTTTTAGAATGGATTTGTTTTTGTCCAATCTTAAAAAGTCGGTCTTTTCAGACCGGCCTATTTATTTGTCCGGTCTTAAAAGTTTAGTTTTAAGACCGAACAAAAAATATATCAGGTCTATATAATATGACTTTTAAGACCTAATATTTTTAATGTCTGGTCTAAAAAACTTTCTTTAAGACCGGTTCGTATCCATTCTTAAAAGTTTTAGACTTTTAAGACCGCCTATAACGAGACTGGTCTCAAATCCGATCTTATGATGCCTCTTTCGTCTAGTCTTAAAAGCCTTTTTTTGTACCCGTGGTGGTAGGTTTTCAAGAAAACCGAAATGGTGGTCACTCTTATGGATGAAAGATTGGACATAAAATCGATGGGGGAAAACCAAAATGCAAGTTTCTTTCTTTCTAAAAGACATTTCTAACACCGTTAAGCTTTATTTAGTAACTTTTAACTTTAGCGGCTAACAAATCTAACAGCAGAAACATAAGACCCAATAAAAAGGGAAATAAAAAATTAGGGATCTAATTCAAAACTAATGAAAAATATAAGGACTTGCAAATATATTTTCCATAAAAGAAAAACAAAAATGAAAAAAATCCACAACCAATATAATCAACTCAGAAAATTTCAAATTTCAAATACTTTATATATTATTACATCATATATAGAATCACTCAAATTTACAAGATTACTTGGAAACAATCACAAGGTTAAAGAAATAGTAGCTTAAATTTGATTTAACAATTATTCAACTAGTGGTGTCTCAAGCATTTTCCATAAACAAAGACTTGATTTTTCTCAATGATGCTACAATGTTCATGATGGAATGTGGTGTAGCAATGTAATGCTAACTCAAAAACTGATGACATATAAGGTAGTATATTATCAATATTTTGATTTTCTCTCTGTAGCAAATTCACATCTATAATGTTCATGATGGAATGTGGTGTAGAATTGCTCACCCAATCTTTCAAACTTAGTCCTTGAACAAACATTTCATCTGTTGGCTTCTTCCTTGTAAATATTTCCATTAGCAAAATCCCATAACTATACACATCTCCTTTGGTGGAAACAACTCCTTTCGATCCAAACTCTATATGTCATATGGAATTATTAGTACAAAACTCATTATATGAATAAGGTAAGTGAGTGTTTAACTTTTCTTTTGTATCATCAATTCAAATCTTCACATAAAGATGGCAAATATATGCTAGAAGTTGAATAATATAAAATTATACTATTTTATAGAGCATATTAAACAAAAGAATATAGAAATATATCAAAAAATTTATTATAAAATCATTACCTGGTGCCATATAACCAATTGTTGCCAAAGTTTTCGTATAATTTTCTAACTGCTTTTCACCAAACAATTTAGCAATACCAAAATCACCAAGATGAGCCACCATATCTTCATCCAACAAAACATTGCTTTTGGTTTCACATCACAATGAACAACTAGTGTAGAAAAACCATGGTGAAGATACTCCAAAGCAGCCGCTACATCAATCATTATGTTCAACCTTTGCAAGACATTTAAATAATAGTTATGAGAGTATATCCATCTGTCAAGACTCCCATTTGCCATGAATTCCATTATTAGAGATTTGAAATGATCATTTGAGCAACTACTGATGCTCTTAATGAGATTGCGATGGCGTAAATGGCACATGGCAGAACACTCAACATCAAAACTTCTTGATGATTGTTCCATATCTAAGTTAAACACTTTGACAGCAACTATCTTTTCATTTGGAAGAATTGCTTTGTATACCGATCCAAAACTTCCGGAACCAATAAAATTACTCTCATCAAATCCATTTGTTCCTCTTAGAAGCTCATAATAGGATATCCTGGTTGGTGTATCCAAAGTTATTAAATCCCTCTTTGTTGAATTTTCATCATCATCTCTCTTATTCTTTAGAACCATAATGGCTAAAACAATCAACATAGCAACAATGGTAGGCAATAAGCATTTTATCATCAGCATCACTTTATTTGATATGTGCTTGTTTCCTTTCCTACATGGTTGGACTTGTAGTTGGGATTTCCCACAAAGATATTTATTCATCATAAAAGATTGAGCAGTAAAATTTTGAAAAGGGCCACCATTTGGAATTTCTCCATGCAATAAATTGTAGGAAAGATTGATGTATTTAAGATAGAGTAATGACTCTAAGGACTTTGGAATCACACCAGACAAAAAATTATGGGAAAGATCCAGGAACTCCATGTTTATCATGCCATTAAGTGATTCAGGAATAGGCCCTTGTAATTTGTTTTCAGCCAAAGATAATGTTTGCAAAGTTTGCAAGCCACCCATAGTTATAGGGATGCTTCCTATAATTTGATTTCTTGACAAGTTCAACAATATAATTACCCTCAACTTTGATACCTCTGGTGAAATTATTCCACTCAGTGCATTTGAGGATATGTCTAAAACCAAGATATCTTTGAGACTCCAAATAGAAGAGGGTATTTGAGAATCCAATTTGTTAGAGCTAAAATTCAACTCTTGCAAAGATGTATTCCCGAGACATTTTGGAACCATTCCTGAAAACATCATGTTGGCAAGATACAACTCACTTAAACTTTTAAGTTGGCAAAGTTCATTTATAATGAACCCTTGGAATCTATTGTTGCTAAGACTTAAAAATTGAAGGTTGTGTAATTTGTTAACTGTATTAGGAATTAACCCACTCAAATGGTTCTCATCTAAATTTATTTCCATCAAGTTTGTTAAATTTCCAAGTACATTGGGTATAACTCCATTAAATTTATTCGATGACAAATCTAAAATAGTGAGCTTAGAAGCATTTGATATGCTGCTTGGAATTTGTCCAGTTAATCCATTTTCCTCCAACCATAACTTCTTCAAGTTGGGAAGGCCAATTCCAAAATATGATGGGAGAACGCCAGAGAGGGAATTATTACCAAGGTTCAAGGTTGTCAATGTTGAAATGTTGAATATGTTGGAAGGAATAGGTCCATTCAAATTATTACTGCTCAAGTCTAAGACATTAAGTTTATCAAGTTTTCCTATGCCTTTGGGTACAAAACCTGGATAGAAAAAAAAAAGTTGATGGAAACTACGATTTTCATTTACAAATAATATATACAAATAAACTTATTTCTATTATTTTTTGAAGTCTTTGTAAAAGTTTTAAAGAAAAAATGTTAGAGAAATCATAAACTACCTGTGAGATGCCATGGTTAATGAAGATTTGTTTGAAAATGTAAAGTTTTTTATGTTGTAAATTTTGAATAACTATTTAATAGGAAACGAGAACATTTATAAACTAGAAAAGCTGGGAACAACCGATAAAAATTGATAAAAGAAAACCAACCAAGAAAAGATGGCAGATAAAAGAAAAGAGTTTTATTTGATGGAATATATAAATGTGTGTATAACAAGTGGGCACATTGACCAACGTTGCGTTGTTTGGTTAAACAGGGAATAATTGATATGGTACAGAGTACTTAAAACATTGTTTTCTAAGATTTAAATATCATGTGAGATCCTATCTTTTTGTCATTTTAGTTTTACCAATAATTCATGATATATTTTGATATCTTGGGATTGTAAATTAGTAGCCATAGTTAAAAACTATGATTAATGAAATGATGAAAAACAAAATATCATTTTAAATTTATTTTCTATTAATAACAAAATCCAAATTCAAGCCTACACTTTTAATAAGTTTCTAATAAAGTTAAGAGGCCTAACTAGGGAAAGAGATTGTGTGGAGTTGATTTTGGTTTTGATTATTTTAGCTATATTTAATTAGAATTCTTTCTTTATTTTTAATTTGTTTATTTGTTTTTTTATACATATTTATTTGTTTGTTTTATGTCTATGTTTTTTTTTTCTTTTTTTAATCTGTGCTTGCCAATTACTTTACAGAATCAAATTGTGGCTAATTTTAAAGAGTCTTCGGTAAGTTATGCGCAGAAACACCCATCACTATGTCAGTGAACATCCGCAATTCTTCTCCAATTCTCTTCTTCTTCTCTCTAACATCTGAAATTTTAAGTTTAGAATTAATAATTTATAGAGTGTCGAGGAGGCTTGAAGGAATTAATTAAGACCTTAAGAAAATAAATTTATTCAAAAAACTTATTTTCAGGCAAGAGAATTCTGAAAAATTACGAAAGGAATTATTATTAAATATATGAAGGCCAAAAGTAATCAAGGAAAATTTAAAAAAATAATTTTTATTTATTTATTTAAATTTTTTATATAATATTTTAATAGGATATTAAATCTCAAACTATAGAAATAAAGAAGTGGAGGGAACGAGTAGGTAAGAGAAATGGAGACCCACTCTCTTCTCCTTAAAATCCTTAGGCCCTGTTTGGTACGAAGCACTGGGGGTAGGAACTAGAGATTGGGTCAAGGATTGGGCCGAATTGTATTGTTTGGGATGGGGAATACCACGAAAGCGGGATTGCCACAAAACCACCTCCCCTATATTGGGTGAGCAATGCTTGGTTTGAAAAATTTTGGGATAGAGGAAGGAGCGAAGAGAAGAGAGACAATATTGACAGTGAGAAAAAGATAAAGAGAGAGATCGCAAGGAAGAGCGACAGACCAAGAGATTAAGAAATTCTGAAAGCAAACGGATGAGAGATCACCAGATAAGAGGAAAGAAGCTCAAATATCTTTTGCAATATCAAATTCCGCCAAGGTTAGTTACCCAACTCCCTTTTCATCTTCAATGTCTTCTATTGCTATTGTTTAGGAATTGCTAAAAGGTTAAATTCTGATTTTGAGAAAACGAGAACCTTAGTTACTTAAAAAATGTTTAATGGTTCATAAATCAATGTTTTAGGCTGACCAAAGTTTGACAAAATTTGAGTAAACAAACGCCACTTTTTTTTTTCAGAAAATTAATATGGAAGTTCAATTTGATAAATGTAAAAGAGGTGCTATCATGTGGGTATGTCATTTACAAATTGAAGATTTATGACGTTGTTGATTTGCTGAAACTAAAGAGGGAGACACCCACACACACATATATGTATGTATGTATATATATATTGTAGCATCTACAAATGTATAAAAATGATGTGTATATATTGTAGCATCTACAAATGTATAAAAATGATGTGTATATGTGAGTTGCTTGAACGCTATGTGATTCAATTTTGTGGATAAAAAATGAGGAAAAACTTAGTGTTCTTAAATAAAGAAATATGGAGCAAATGTCATAAATCATTTAATCATACTTAGATTATGTTCAAAAGGTTCTGTTTGGTGCTGCATTGTGATAAATAAGTGTCTTACCTATATATAAACCATGGTTAAAGACATTTAAATGATGGCTGAATTCATGTTTGATGAACTGAATTGTTGAAGCTTGAAATTGAATTATAAGTTGCTATTTTAAGGTTTCTACACGTTGAACAAATGCCTCAAAGCATCAAAGCTTGATTAAGGATCTCAAAGAGAAGATTAAATTTGATGTATATGTTAGTTGCTGTATTTTTCTGATTAAGAACAAGTGCTATTTAACTTTGAGGATTTTCAAGAAAACTGGAACTGTAATATCCCAAATTTGAGATCAAAATGTTAAAAATAATGAAATGTTATTTTGAAAATCTAGAAATATTATGGAGGAATTAATTACAAAAAATGTGGCCTAAATAGTTTTAAAGCTATTATTTAAAAATTAAGGCTGAGGTTCCCAAAAATTCGAGAAAAAATAGTAAATGGATCATTTTGGCCTAGGAATTTTAAAATTAATATTCATGACTTGGAAAAGCAAACTGTGAAAGAAAAATCCGCATATGAAATCAATGATTAATTTCGAACACTTCTCTCAATCCCATAAGAATCACACCTGACACACTCTCTCCCTTAAGTCTGCCACGTAACCCTCCCTCATTTCTTCAATTAATCCTGTTCACCCAACACACGTACTACCTCCTTTATTCATTTCTTCCAACCTAAACCCAAAAATAGAAAAGAGGGACGGAGATAGAGCGTGAGAGACAGAGGCAGAGATGAGAGACCGAGAGCGAGATTGAGATGGAGAGATCGAGAGGAATCGGAAGGAAGGGAGGAAGTTGGAGGAAGAGTTCATTTTCGGTCAGCTCTCATACTCCTCTATTTCTCATATGTTTCCTTCTGCCTTCAACAGAAATAGAGCGTGAGAGTGAGAGAGAGTCCGAGAGAGCTGAGATCGAGAGGTGAGACGGAGAAGGAGAAGAGGATGGAGGAGTTGAAGAAATCCACGTGTAAGCTTGGTGTAACATCCCGTTTTCAGAAGCAGTATATTTTTTTTTCATCAGAGTAGAGCATTGGAGCGATTGAGTAACTGATAATTAGATTCAAAATGTCATAAGTCTGGCTGATTACAAAAGCGGTACAATAACCGAGAGTTTTTAAAGTAAATAACAACGAAGTGTCTCCCCTGGCAACACCCATGCTTTGTGGCAACAAAAAAGAAATTCTCCGTTTGAGACTCTAAGCGTGCTGCTTGCCCTTATCTTCGGCGCTCGGTCCTCCTGACCTTGAAGCTATTTTAAATGCTGAGGTCCAAATGCACATCGGACCTCAGGTAACGGTTAATCTCATACTTATGGAAACAACATATGGAAGACATCATAGCATTAATCAAAACATAAGTATATAGCAGATGGAAGATTAATATAACAACAGTACACTTCACGCGTAAAGTTATTTATGCTAACAGAACATTTCGCATGTAAAGTTATCTACGTTAACAGTACACATCTCATGTAAAGTTATCTATACAATTCACTCGTATAGTCGTCTATCACATATAAGTATACGAAATATCGAGTTAGTGTTACGACGTGAACGTACCTTCGTCGCGGATCACGGTACGTTTTGACGGTCGGAAGGCGATCACAGATATCCTATAAGGGTAATATCGCCTCTATTAATTCATAAATATTATCTCAAGAGATATTTTGGCTTTATATGACCATTTTACCCCTGGATTAATTATTTCCAATTGATTTCATCTTATTTTCGTAAAAACGCTACTTAACAGCATATAGGCTGATTTTTCACCTAACTTTGGAAACTCATAACTAATTCTAAAAAAATCGAAACGAGGATCCGTAAAATTCCTCGGAATCCTTAGGATGTCTAATTTTGAGAAAAAATACTTGTTCTTTCCCAGATTTTGTGAATAAATCCCAGTTGAATTGTTTCCAACCTCTGCCCAGAATTTCGCCCATAATTCGTAGCCTATGTTCAACAATTTTTATCTCCTAGCCTAAAATTCAAAATGACATTCTATAGGTATATTTGGAAAGCTCTATATGTATACTTTTACCATGAATTTGCTCAGAATTTTAGAATCTCATCTTCCACATAAAATACTGACGTTTTTACCCCTGACTTTAGGAATCACTAACCGACAAATTTTCACCAGAGCTTCGCTACTTTGACCATAATCTTCCAAAAATTTTGCTATAACTTCTACCTCATAAATTTTTCGAAATAAAGACAATTGTAACCATAAAAACATGAAAACAAAATCATACTTGGAAGATTAAAGATCAAAATAACATTTATGCTAAGAACTCAAAAAGTTTGAGACCAAGAAGCTTACCCAATGCTTGAACCTTTGCTTCCTTCCTTCTTGCCTCAAAACTCACGGTTTACTATCACTTAAACTGATCAGTTATGCTCTGATTTTGGTGTGAGAATTTGAGGAGGGGGTCTCTATTTATAGAGAAAAATCAAGGACCCAATTAGCAATTAAATTTGACTAAAACCTACCTAAACCCTTGGATTAAAAACCACTTTATGAAGACAAATCTCCACCTCTACTTTGCTGGTCGATATGCAGCCCTTCTAATTGCCAAACATTGATTATTCAATGCACAATTCCATCTGCTTTACTCATGCGTCACTTTATTTTATTTTTTGACTTTTCAACAATAGTATATAATGCTTTTAATTTCATCATCTTTGATTCTCTTTCCCATATTAATTCAGCCGACATGCAGATCACTTTTGGCCATTTAATATGTGTTTTTAATTAACTAAATGACTAATAACTCAATTACCTAATTGGCTAGTTGCTAAATTTGACTTTTCAACTCTTATGAATTAAAATTCTCATCATTTATCATTCTTCCTTCCGCTGGAACGTGCTTGACATTTGGGCTGATTGAAGCTTAATTTATTCCCTTAATCAAGTGTTTATACTTTAATTAGAAAGCTTAATTAGGGCCTTAATCCTATGATTAGCAATCTTTTAGGATTTAGGGTTTTCATGCACTTAATCTCATACATTTTTCTTAATCTTTTCCAATTAATTAGCAAGTATATTTTATGCTAATTTTAGCCATAAACATTTAAAATAAAGGGTTTTACATAATTTACCTTGAATATTCTCTTAATCAAGCTTAAACAATTAGCCATTAATTACTTAATTAATCACCTACTAATTGTTGACAATTTTTTTAATTGAGATTAATTATTATCTCACAACTATATTACTGACATTGGTATTTTATACTCCATGTAAAATATTAAAAATCATGGGGTAACTTATGCTCCCCAAAATAATATTAAATCTTGCCTCATTATTTTCCAAGGAAATTAATCCCAAAAATTACCTAAATTAGAGACAGCATACTCTCTAATTTTTAACAAATATTTCATTGCCTCTTAGGATTTATCATAATATTTTCAGGGCATTTTATGACTCAACAAGGGTATTTTAGGAATTTTGACTCTTTATTTCTTCTACTTTCAATAGAAATTGCCCTAAAAACCAAGTATTTATTCTACAAAATTTGAGACCACATATTCACATATTTCCAATAGGTATTATTTACTAAAATATGATACTTATTATAACTATGATTTTTAGGGTATTACACTTGGATTTGGGTTTAGGTAAGCCTCTTCATTCCCTTCCCATTACTGATTTTTCGATTGTTGCAATTTGGGGATGATTGAGACCGATTAAAACTGAAGCTAAGGGAAGGGGAGTAATGATTAAGTAAATATAGTTGTAGATTGGGGATTTTTGAATCAAAATCTGTTAGGAAATGTGCTTGTAAGCTGTTGTATTTGGCATTTCGGTTGATTTGGTTTTTCAGTTCTGTATTGACCGAATCAAGGCTTGCTATTTTTCAGTATATATATGTTGTATGTGCGATTGGTGTTGTTCAGGATTTTCAAAGATTATGTTTGGTATCTTTGTTGTGTGTGGCATCTGATTTGTTCTATAAGAGGTTTAGGATAGTATAAACTTTCAATGACACTATGAAATTAGTGCTATAATGTTGTGCAGATATTTATCAAGTGATTGCATATTGTTTGGGTAATGAGCAAGGTAGTGAAAACGTAGTTTTTACCTAAAAACGGAAGGAGAATGAAAAATCGTAAAACGTAAAATCGTAATATAAAACGTAGTTTTTACCTGCATATGTATATAACAACTAGTTCTTTAGATCTGATCATGCACAACAACTTTCTCAATAGCAAGAAAACTCACGGAATATTATTCAGAGCAGCCACCCAATATTATCCTAGATTCCTAGCAGCCACCCAATATTATTCGAGCAACTCGAATAATATTTTGAGTTCAAATATAGCGAAAATAAAACAAGTTGCAGCGGGAATGAGCTTCAATTGACCGGAAAGATTTAAAATCACTCAATCAAATATAACAGGGTCACGGACGAAGCATTATCAGGGACCTGGAAAAAAACATGGACCCCATTTTGGTCCCTCACACAAAGAAATGCCCTTTTTAGTCCCTGAAAATGACAAAAAGGGTCTATTGATGAACATTTTGATCCCTCGCAAATTTCCAAAAAGTCATTTTTAGTCCATAAAAAAGTCTCATTTTAGTCCCTAGGGACTAAAATAGGGTTTGTGTTTTTTATCTGAGATCCAAAAGGGTATTTACTCTTTCTTTTTTTTCCCAATGTTTTTTACAAAAACGCAGCGTTTTTACGCTTTTGCTTAAAAACACTGTGTTTTTACCGTTTTTACTCAGATACGTTTTTTTCCACAACGCAACACGTTTAGCCCAAAATAAAACGCAAAAACGGCGTTTTTACCGTTTAAAACGTGTTTTTGACTACCATGGTAATGAGGATGATGATTTGTATGGAATGAGAATATTTTCCAGAAGCATACTAAAAGCTGATATTTGGGGTGTGGGAATTCATTAGAACTTAACTTTTTTAATGCCCCAAATGTTAAACACGTATGTGAGATCATTTAGAGAAAAAAATGTGGTTTTTAGTTTGTATTGTTGTGCTCTACTCCCTTATTATTTTTGTCAATGTTTGAACTCAGCTCCTCTGTTTGCAGGCCCTGCTTCAGTGATTAAATTTATTAAAAATAGATAATATTAATGAGATTATGTAGAAATATTTATGATTTGTTTTTGCCAAAAATATATGATATTTATGATTATAAGAGTAAAAAGGAAAATAATGAATAAATGATATAAACAAAAGAAAGAGAAAATGTGAGATAAAAAAGAAGATATAGGGTCCACATTTGGTGCTCATCACAATGATGAGCACCTAATTTCTCATCACTTGATAACAATTTAATATTTTTAATGTTATTTTTAAATGATAAATTTATTTTTAACTTACGTGCATGATAATATATATCTGTGTGTGTGTGTGAATGTTGGAGGCAAAAAAACTGATGGAAAGTCTATTGCTTAATGCCTCTGGATACTAAATAACTTTTAAATCTGGAAAATTTTCAGAATACAACATTAAGTGGTTTAGCATATGAGAAAGGTGCAAAATGATGGTACTAATGTTCATATCACGTTAGACATTATTGAAAGAAAAATTTCAGATGCTACCTGAGATGTTTAAAAGTTTAAAAAATTATTAAAAGTAATAATTACATGTTGAATGATAGAGGCTTAACCTTGTGGTTGATTAAATAGGCAATTGGAATATTATAGCATAAGTTTGTGAACTTTATTTATATTCCCTATTTGAATAGCTAAACTATGCCATGAATGATATACATGTTAACTATCTTGCATGTACATTCAAATGTTAGGATTTGATTTGTTGTGCCCTAATCCACCAAGAGGCCATCAGGTAAGAAGTGCAAACATGAGAGAGCATGATAAAAGTATCTTTAACCATTAATTTCATATATTATGTTTTGGTTGTAGGTTTGTTTGTGCCATTATTGCTGCAGTTAAACATAAGAACATGTAAACTTTTTACTTCTATTATTGTCATGGCCATGTGTGATAAAAGTTTTATTTATTCAGTTTTACAGTGATAGTTATTCAATTATTGTAAGATATTGTTCTTTGTGATTTATTTCACATTCACAGTTATTTACCATGTATTATATATTGAAATATGATTAATGCTAATAAGATTCCCCAATCTCACCCCTCTCTATGTTGTAACCATAGAAACAAGTACATACTTGGGACAGGAGAAGCTGGTGGACGGAAGAAAGCATGACATGTTTTGTTATATTAATTTTGCATTAGTATGGCTTATTATAATTACTTTGGCATGTAACCTTTAATTTTTATTTTTTTTTGGGTTGTACATAACTCCATAAGGTGTAATACCCTAAAATTCCTATTTATCATAAATACTATATTTTGATAAATAATACATATTAAATACAAAGGTGAATATTTGTCTCAAGAAATTATAATCTATTGATTATATTTTCATCCAAATTCCACTTTGGAATTAATTAACGAATGGTTAATTATGAGACATTATTTAGGAGCTATTTAATATGACATAAATAGCACATAAAAAGGTAATTAATTTATAACCAAAAGGAGGAATGTAATATCCCAAATTTTTGAATTTGGAAACAAGAAATGTTTTATGGGAATTTATTATGAAAATTTGGCCTAAATAGTTTTAAAGCTATTTTCTGGATTTTGAGGCCTATTTTCCCAATAATTCAAGGAAAAAATAGTTAGAGAATAATTTTTGGTCTAGAAATTTTAGAACCAATATTTTATGACCTAGAGAGTTAATTATGGAAGAAAATTCTTATATGGAATTAAGGATTTTATTTTCCAATACTTATTTAATATTTGTAAATAAATATTAAATGGTAGTTGGATATTGGTAGATATGTATAAGGTGGTATGAATGTTTGGTGTAAGAGTGTTTGGTGTGAGTGTTTGGTGTAAGAGTGTTTGGTTTGGGTGTTTGGTTTGAGTGTTTGGTTAAGGAAGAAATGTAGTTGGAATAGCCTTGAATTTCTTCTATAAATAGAAGACTCTTCTCTTCATATTCTTCACACCAAAATCAGCTCAAAGCATCTGATTTTAAGATTAGAGAGTGAGTAGAGTGAAGTTCTTGGAGCAAGGAAGAAGTAGTAGCAAGGTTCTTCAAGGGTAAGTTCTCTAGTTCTTGAGTTCTAGTTTTAAATTCATAGATAAGTAGTGTTTTGATCTTTAATTTTCCAATATATTTTTGTTATCATGTTTTTATGGTTAAAAATGGTTTTATTTCGAAAAAATGATGGAAAAGGTTATATAGCAGAATTTTTGGAAGCTAATCATAAAGTAGCGAAACTCTGGCGAAATTTTATCGGTAAGCAATTTTTGAAGTCAGGGGTAAAAACGTCAGTATTTTATATTGAAGATGAAGTTCTAAAATTCTGAGAAACTTCATGGTTAAAGTAGACATATATACCTTTTCAAATATACCTAGAATGTATTATTTCGAGTTCTGTGCTAGAAGATAAAAATGTCCAAAGTTGGGCTACGTTTTCTGAAAATTTTCTGGCCAGATGATGAACACGTGAAAACTGGGAACTGTTCATAAAATCTGGGAAAGAACCAGTATTTTTCCACAAAATTAGACATCCTAAGGATTCCGGGGAATTTTACGGATCCTCGTTTCGAGTTTTCTAGAATTACTTATGAATTTTCAAAGTTAGAAGTAAATCTGGCCATAATGCTGAAAGTAACGTTTTTATTAAATAAAATGTAATGGCAAAATGGTAATAACAAATCCACCAAGGGTAGAAAGGTAAATTAACCTTTTGGATATTATTCTAAGCAATATGGTAATATGTTAGGATATCCGAGGATTCCGGAGTCGATTTGAAGGACGGGCATATTACTATTTATAGTGACGTATTTATGAATAGTACCGTATACATAAATAGTAAATTACTATTCACACGGAAGGAAGGTACGTTCGCGTACGAACTTTAACTCGATATGACTTGTATGCATGTATGAGATGGAATGATTTCATAGAGTCATGGACAAGACTTGGTCTTGGGTCATGCACCGTGGTTAAGACTCTGTCTTGAATCACTTTGTTTATATACATTCAACTTGATACGGGTTATAGTCTTGATAATGCCGTGAGATTGTTTTCCTAGCGGGAGGACACGATCGTACATCGTGGCACGGGTGGTGCAGACTATTTAACTATACATGGATTTGTATAGATAACTTTACATGTCTTTGTGTGCTATGTCTTGTTGTTGTGTTGACATTACATCTCATTGTGTGCTATGTATTGGTTAATGCTAAAATGTAATGAATATCTCATCATACATATCTTTGTTATACTTTTCATATGAGGTTAAGCGTTACCTAAGATTCAATTTGTTTTGAATCTTAGACTTGACTAGAAGTTCGGGAAAGGAACCAGGATTTATGAAGACATTATGAATAGGAGCCATGAGAAGGAGCATTAATGGACGGAGCCGTGAGGAGGCACCGGTCAAAGGAAATGCGGGAAGAAAGTGAACAGAACCTACCTTATGGCATGAATCTAATAAAGTTACTTCACATCATTTGGTGCTTAAACTAGAAGGGTCGTCTATGTGGTTCGATCAATCGATCGCCCTAGCACGGTGAGACTTCCACTGACCTACCCGACTGGCCAAATGAGATGATTTAATTGAGTTAGGTTCTATGCCCCAAGTCTACTCAAGGCTTGGTTGAAGAGGGTATAGTTACATGTAAGAATTGTAATTATAAAGTTTTGTAATACTGTATCACACGAACAATCCTTCGGGAAATTTATAATATATCAGTATACGTCAGACATTAGCATATGTCTGAGTATTTTTATATCAGTTACTCAATTGTTCAAATTTTTAGTACATGCTCTCCGTTTCCGCATTACGCTAAGCTGTAGCACCTCAAAACTCTGATGAATATTTATAAAACCACGTGTCACCGGCACGATTTATGCTACGAAATTTGGGGTGTTACATAAGGAGTAGTGGGCGAGCTTTGATAAGTTATATCTAAAGAGAGTTAGTGTCAGGATTTCAATCCGGAAAAATTATAAGTTATACCAAAATTTGGAGAGATTAATGAGAGAAGTTAAATTAGTTAATTATAATTATTTTCCAAAAATACCCCTCTAAAAAAGCATTCTATTTTCTGTGCAGATGCGTAGGAATATGATGATCCAGCTATGAGCATCACTTCCAATTAATCCCCAACAGCTCTCGCCTCTACTATTGTCGCTTTCTCTCTATTTAATTCTTCATCATATTTCTAAATCTCACTCATTAAAATATGAAAAAGTGAAAAGCGTTCTATTTTCTATCGATATATATATATAATTTTTTGTTTTTGAAATTTAACACTAAAAACTTTCAAAATGTATATATATATGTTATAGATAATTTTTTTCTTGGTTAATTCATCATCTTTCCATTAAATTGTGATACAGTTTTAAAAACAAATCTTTCAAACTTCATCATTATATTACGTAATAAGAAATCACGTTATATTACTATTTACTACGCAAACACATATATACGTAATAAGAAATCATGTTTTTTAATTAAAAAAATATATAATTGAGGTGTATATAACATTAATGAGTTGCAAACATTATTTACTTTATAAAATATACAAGTGTATTATTAAATTATTATTTTCTTTAATTGTTATTGACAAAGAATAAATAGGACCAAAACCAACTCCAAAAAGTGTTCCTATAATTAGGACCGGAGGGAGTATCTAGTTTATATTTTTGCTGAAACGTCAATCTTGTGATTGACTTTATACGGGCTAAACGTTTTACCTAAATCATGAAATTTGGCATGAGAATGGTCACATCCTAAAATTTATAATAATTGTTAATTTGTAATTTTTAGATATGTAGCTAAAAAGATATGACTTTTCTAATTTGGGTCATAATTCTGGAATTTTTGCAGAAAATTCCTTTGTACAGTATGATTTTTAGGCAAGTTCAATGTGATGTTGTTGAGCCCGCATCTTAATTTTATCAAAAAAAAAAAAAAAAAAAAAAAAAGCATTTCAAGAGCTACAGATAGAGTTTTGAACCACTATTTTTGGATATGAAACGATTTATTTATGAATTTTTGAAATTCTAGGAAAATTTAATATATCACGTACCGAAGATTTTAGAAAAGTTTTAAATAATTCATCCTTATAAGGATACTGATTAAGCTACAAGTGGTTCTTAAATGGCCAAATAATTCTGATAAGTAACTATAGAATGAAGTGTGGCATTTTCAATGGATAGTGTATGTGAATCCCCTAAAAGTACCATTCGCATAAACATATTAGTTGTTGGTCTTTGTTTATTTACACTAATAATTTAGTTTTTTTAAATACATCTTACATGTCTTCTAATTACTTTTTAGAATCAACTACAATCAAATAATAAACAAATAAATAAACTACAAACAAAGGAAAATATAAATTTAATTTAATTGAAATAATTAAATCTAAAATAAGGCGTGCATCTACCTTTAATTTTCCTTTTTAATTATAGAGGAGTATTATGGCCTTTTAAAAATGTACAGAAAAGTCCTCACGAGAAAATTGTTAAAAGAATAGGCTTGGATTTTATTTTTAGTATTTCAATGTCCTTTGATTTTTTACACATATCTAAATAATTTTTTTTCTTTATTGTACATTTGTTAATTCCTAAGTTTTAATTTTTTAAGGAAATGGTAAGTATAATTTAAATTTCAATTAAACAATATGAATTAGAATTGTTACAAATTATACATATAATAATAAATAAGAAGAAACAACTCTAAACATGTCCGTATTTTAATATTATTATAATTTTTTTAATATTCAGGGTATAGAAAAAACATAAAATTAAAGTTATTAAGAGATAGATAATATCTTTGGGGAAAAAAAGTATTGGCATAACATATGGTGGTCATTCTTTATGGTTTAAGGTTTTGATGTTATCGGATAGTTTATAAGAATTTCAATTATATATATTACAAATATCATGAGGTTCCACTGGTTCTTGATGTTCACTTTATTTGTTATTTCACATAAATGAAATGATAAAAACTATAATTCAATTTTAGAGAAAAATATTTAAAAAGAAAAGAAAACACACAAGTAAAGTACATACCTGTAAATGAGTTACCACCCAAATATAATTCTTTCAAAGATGTACAGTTGCTTATTGATTTTGGAATGCTTCCTTCAAACTGATTTTCAGTAACATCAAAGACTTCAAGTAAAGGGAGTTGGTGACACATTTCTTCTGGCAAATTACCCTTTAAATGATTGATGCCAAAGCCAACATTTCTCGAAGAAGGCATGTTCCAAAGAAAAGAAGGAATTCCACCTATACGAAAAAATACAAAATATTTGTTTGTTGGTAGTAAGTCTAGGAATTTCCTTAATTCACACACAACCATATAAGCAATACATGGAATTTTGTTAATTAGAGGCTTAAAATAATGGACTGTAATCTAACTTTTGTTGGAAATCAATTTAAAAGTGACTCTTTCAATATAATATCAATTACGAATTGGAAATTAAAACTTTTAAAAGATATGCAAAAGAGAAATTATGGAATATAAAATGAACAACCAAGTCATTTATATTTTGCATTAAATCTATTTATTCTTTACAAGGCTCTAATTTTGAAATCTGGCTATGAATTCATTATAGACTTAAAAGGCTAAAATTTTAGTTTTTATTTTAAGGAGTTTAAATACTTTTAGTTACATATTCTAGAGCTAATATAGTATACACAAAAATAAGATTTTTGTTAAAGCATATAATTCAGAGATGTGTAGATTGAACATACCTGTAAAAAAGTTCCATGACAGAGCTAATTTTTTCAATAAAGTCGCATTACCAATTGATATGGGAATTTCACCATTCAAATTGTTCTTCACTAAATTTAGCTTTCTTAAAGAAGAAATGGTGAAGAGAGACGATGGAATTTCGCCTGTTTTGATTTACAAAGTAAACAAGATAAGTAAGCTAATAGTTAAAAGGCTTTGGCATTCATCTTTAACATTACCATGCCACATCAAATATTGATAGGTCATGAAATTCTTTCAGACCGATTGTTTACAGGGTTCCATGTCATATTTAAGCACCCAAAATTATATATTTTCTCTTTTTGAGATTTTTTAACTATGAACGCAATTAGACAAGCTCCTTACAGTTCTTTAAAATCAATGAAAAAAATGAAAAGAACAAAATATTTTTAAAATTATTTTCCTCTTGAAAGATTAAAACAAAAACGCACAACGTATAATTAGTTCCATCGTATAATTAAAAGCCTTACCTTGAAAATTGTTGTCATCACGACATAGGAGTAATTTTTTTTTAAAAAAAATAGTTTTCATGTTTTAAATCTCGCATGGTCCCATCAATTGATATAATCTTATCATTCTTTTATTTTGAGATTGTAATAATCACAATCTATATGTAAGTACCATTTATGAATGAACAATATATGAAAGAAATGAAATGAAAAAACTAAAAGAAATAACAAAACAAAATCTCATTTTAGTTTTAAAGTGGTGGAGATAATTGTATAAAAATATTATAGGAAATCATAGAATAGCGTCGATTCATGAATTTTTGTTATTGTAAATTGCTAGCTACATTTAACCCCATTGCTAATATGTACAAGGGATAGGTTATTCTGCCTACTCCTATTTTGCCTACCATTGCCTATCTCTCTTAATACCGTTAGATTATAATTTCATCTAATGGTGGAGATTTAAGGGATAAAATAAACCCCCTCTCCCACTTCCTCCCTCCCAATTTTTCTATAGCTATCTCATTCAGAAGTTTTACTTCTGGTTCGCCTTGTACGTCCATGAATTGAAAAGAGATTAAGAACTTCCAAACTGTATACCTAACACCGCATAAGATGTTGATTAATTGTGTTGTACAGTTCATTGAACCAATAAAAATATTAATTTACCATTGGTAATCGAATCAAATTGAAAAAAAAGGGAGTAAAATAAGATGAACAAAAACTCTAGGGAAGAGAAGCGTTACTTGTCTTTGTCGGAATTCAGAAAATGATACAGATGGTTCTAAATTAAGATGGTCTCAAGTTTAATAATCAAAAGATCTCGTTTACTTACATTCGGGAGAAGACTCTACCATAGGGGATTTTGATGTGATTCATCTGGAAGTGGTGAATTTGCCAGTAGCAAAACCATCAACAAGAAAAAAAAAATTAACGATTATATTGTTGGTTCATATTCAGAACACGAAGAAAATAGAGGTTCAAGAAACATCCCAGCGCGAGAGAGAGGGAGGGTGGGAGGAAGGGGTAAAAGAGTTTATTTTATCCCTCAAATCTCCACTGTTGGATGAGATTATAATCTAACGGTATTGAGAGGGGTAGGTAAAGGTAGGCAAAATAAGAGTAGGCAGAATAACATATCCCTATGTACAATATTAATGAAAAGAAAAAAAATAAAATATCATTTTCAATTATTGTTACAATAGAAAAATATTTAAAGAAAAGAATGACAATAGAAAATAATAGTCTCATGCTTGTAAAGAGTTCGGCACCAAAATACAATTGATTAACATCAACTAATTTTGAAAAAGTTGCATGGAATTTTAAAGAAAAATGAAATGGGTGATAATATTTTCATAATATGTTTGATGTACAAATTTAATATAAAATTGATAGGTAAAATTAGCTCCAGTCCTTAATATAAGACTCAGTTAAGTGATTTGTGGAGATTAATAAAATTAATAAAATTATTTAATTATTATATATGTTACTTGATCTATCTAAATGTTGAGTTTTCGGCTCCCTTTCCTACGTGGAGAGAAGTTCATGTTTGAATTGACCAAATTTTATATATTTCATATTTTATGTATTTCCTATTTTATGAAAAGAAAAGAAAGGAGAGGAAAGACAAAAATAGGAAAGAAGGAAAAGAGTGAGAAAATGTAAAAAAAAGAAGAAGGAAAGTTTCTTATTATTCTGTCTGAGAAAGAATATTCTCTTGAAGTTTCGATTGAACCATATTTTATATGATTTTTCATAATTAAATTGAGATTTTTAATGCATATCTTATGACATTATTGCATGATTAAAGATAAATTTGAGTTAGCGACAATTGTATTGAATTAAGTATAATTATGGGTAAAATGGTCATAATTAGTTAATTATTCATGCAAATGATTTTTTAGACTTAATCCAGAACATTAAATAGCAAAAGATGGCGGATAAAAGAAAAGACTTGTACTTGATAGAATATCGAAATGTGTGTATAACATGTGAGTAAAATTATATATGATGTTGCGCTATTTGGTTGAAGAGGGTATAATTGATATGGTACAGAGTACTTAAAAAAATTTCCCCAAAATCTCATTTTAAATTCATTTTCTATTAGAGAAAAATGATTAAAAACAACGAAAAAGAAAAATGATTGAACCACTATTTTTGGATATGAAACGATTTATATTTATGAATTTTTGAAGTTTTAGGAAAATTTATTATATCACATACCCAAACTTTTAGAAATGTTTTAAATAATTCGTGTTTATGAAGATACTAACTGAGTCACATGTAGTTCTTCAATGGCCAAACAATTTTAATAACTCCAAAATAAGATGTGACATTGTCAATGCATAGTGTCAGTGAATCTCCTAAAAGCACCCTTTGCATAAACATTTTGGTTGTTTGGCATGAGAATAGTCACATCCTAAAATTTATAATAATTATTAATTTGTAATTTTAGACATGTAGATAATTAGATATGACTTTTCTAATTTGGGTCATAATTCTGAAGTTCTTGCAGAAAATTCCTTTGTACAGTATGATTTTTAGGCAAGTTCTAGACCTAATGGGATGCTGTTGAGCCCGCATCTTAATTTTATCATAAAAAGCATTTCAAGAGCTAAAGATAGAGTTTTGAACCACTACTTTTGGATATGAAATGATTTATTTATGAATTTTTGAAATTTTAGGAAAATTTATTATATCACATACCCAAGCTTTTAGAAAGGTTTTAAATAATTCGTCCTTATAAGGATACTGATTGAGCCACAAGTGGCTCTTAAATGGCCAAATAATTCTAATAAGTAACTCTAGAATGAAGTGTCATTTTCAATGGATAGTGTCAGTAAATGCCCTAAAAGTATCATTCGCATAAACATATTAGTTGTTGGTTTTTGTTTATTTACACTAATAATTTAGTTTTTTTTTCTTACATCTTACATGTCTTCTAATTACTTTTTAGAATCAATTACAATCAAATAAGAAACAAATAAATAAACTACAAACAAAGGAAAAATATAATTTAAATTTAATTGAAATAATTAAAACTAAAATAAAGCGTGCATCTACCTTTAATTTTCCTTTTTTAATTATAGAGGGGTATTATGGCCTTTTAAAAATGTACTGGAAAGTCCTCACGAGAAAATTGTTAAAAGAATAGGCTTGGATTTTATTTTTATTATTTCAATGTCCTTTAATTTTTTACACATATCTAAATACTTTTTTTCTTTATTGTACATTTGTTAATTCCTAAGTTTTAATTTTTTAAGGAAATAGTAAGTATAATTTAAATTTCAATTAAACAATTTGAATTAGAATTGTTGTAAATTATACATATAATAATAAATAAGATGAAACAACTCTAAACATGTCTGTATTTTAATATTATTATAATTATTTTGATATTCAGGGTATAGAAAAAACATAAAATTAAAGTTATTAAGAGATAGATAATATCTTTGGGGAAAAAAAAGTATTGGCATAACATATGGTGGCCATTCTTTATGGTTTAAGGTTTTGATGTTATCGGATAGTTTATAAGAATTTCAATTATCTATGTTACAAATATCATGAGGTTACACTGGTTCTTGATCTTCACCTTATTTATTATTTCACATAAATGAAATGATAATAACCATAATTCAATTTTAGAGAAAAATATTTAAAAAGAAAAGAAAACACACAAGTGAAGTACATACCTGTAAATGAGTTACCATCCAAATATAACTCTTTCAAAGATGTGCAGTTGCTTATTGATTTTGGAATGCTTCTCTCTAATTGATTATCATTTATCAACAACACTAAAGACTTCAAGTAAAGGGAGTTGACGACACATTTCTTCTGGCAAATTACCCTTTAAATGATTGATGCTAAAGTCAACATTTCTCAAAGAAGGCATGTTCCAAAGAAAAGAAGGAATTCCACCTATGCAAAAAAACACAAAATATTTGTTTGTTGGTAGTAAGTCATGGAATTTCCTTAATTCACACACAACCATATAAGTAATACATGGAATTTTGTTAATTAGAGGCTTAAAATAATGGACTGTAATCTAACTTTTGTTGGAAATCAATTTAAAAGGGACTCTTTCAATAATATCAATTACCAATTGGAAATTAAAACTCTTAAAAGATATGCTAAAGAGAGATTATGGAATATAAAATGAACAACCAAATTATTTATATTTTGCATTAATCTATTTATTCTTTACAAGGCTCTAATTTTGAAATCTGGCTATGAATTCATTATAGACTTAAAAGGCTAAAATTTTAGTTTTTATTTAAGGAATTTAAATACTTTTAGTTACACATTCTAGAGCTGTAATACCCGGATATTTATCTGGAATATTATAAATAAAAGTTGGATATTTCTGATAAGTGAAATTGCAATCTCCATTCTTGGGTAATTATAGTCTATTTTCTAGGTAGAATTTCTGCAAGAAATTAGGGAGTTTAAGGGTCAAAGTGCCAAAATGACCAAAATGCCCCGCAAAGGGTAATTAACTTAGAAAATTCATGAAAAATCCTAAAAGTCAAGAAAATGACCAGTTGAATTAAGAGAGTATATTATCTCTAATTACAGTAATTAAATAAATTACAAACTTGGGAAAATGAGAAAGGATGCTCATAAAGTAATAAAATGACCAAAATACCCTTGTAATTATGAAACAATGCAAGAGGCATGGAAATGCTAATGTTAATACAAGAATATGAAGGTAATGAAGCATTCTAATTAAGAAAAATACTAACTATGATTAAAAGAGTAATTAAGTAATTAATAGCTAATTACTTAAGCATAAGCAAAGGAAATTTCATAATAATTATGTGAAGCTCTAAAATTAGTGGAAATTAGTTGAATATTAATAAAATGTATTTACTAATTAAATTGGAAAGTTTTGAGAAAAATAGTTGAGTTTAGGTATTTTTAAACCTAAATACAAGAATGGACCAATTAGGGAATTTTGTAGAATATTTAATAAAAATTGAATTAAGTAATTAATTAATTCTTGAAAAAAAAACATTTACAAAAAAAAAAAAAAAAAAAAAAAAAAGGCTGCCGAAAATTGGCCAAAGAATTTGAGGATAAGAAGCAAAATTTGATATCTTGATATTTTGCAAATTTTTTATTATTATATAATATAATTAAAAAGCATGAATAGTAATCTTATATTTAGGAAACATATCCTATCTAGGGAACCAGGAATAGGAATTCCAAAGTCAAGGTAAAATATTGATCGGTGAGTTTTTACCTTCAAGTGACCTCTTCCTAAGTCAATTCCGAGACCCGTAGCACATTGTCCTAATAAGACGAAATAGGGAAAATGCTACTAGTCACATTTTGGGAAAATAAGGAAATAAATTATAACTCAACATCTAGGGATGAGTTTATAATTATAAAAATACATTTGGAATCGGTGAATTATTATCTAGAGCTTGATGATTCCGAACCGATTTCGACACTGGACGCGTACGGACACGTTTTCGAGAAACTTCACGGGACAGTTGGAACCCCGTCTAAAGGCAAAATTCAAGTTATAATAGATATTATTGATGAGAAAGAGAAGGTCTTCAAAGTTCTAAATCTAGAATTTTGAGATTTCTCCGAAATTACGCGAATCGGGTACCGATCGAGAAATACTGGTTGACCGGCCATAAAGTGAGGTGAGTCATCACTTCTTGGCCAATCCTTGTCTGCCAAACAGCCCAAAGATGTCGACCAAAGGGGGTGAGGTGGAGTTTGTGACTTTTTGTTCAAGTTGCATTAATGGGTTCTTTACAATTTGGAATTCCAAACAAAGCCTTAACCAAAGTCTATAAATAGGAGGCATGCTCCTTGAGAAATCCTCACACCATTTCTTTCTTGTCTTGACCGAATTTCTTGAGAGAGAAAGTGGAGAGATAAGCTGCGGGAAAAGCTTTGCGAATTCTTCAACGGGTAAGTCTTTTGGCCATTAGCTTTTTAAGTCTTTAGTTCGGTAGTTAGTAGAATTGTTAGTTAGATTTAGGAAGTAGGTGATAAGATTCCTATACTTGTTTTTAGGCCTCATTGCATTGAAAAATGTGCCTAAAGAGGTAAACACATAGTAGGGGTCGAGTCGCCGAAAAGTTGGAACTTTAGCAGTTCTTTTTAAAAGTAAGGGTAGAATTTGTTAGAGTAGCCTTTAAATTTCAAGTATGATTTGGGTATCATATGGGAGGGCTATTTTAGTCATTATTTTCGAAAATCATAGTTGCGTCGAAGTTCGGCAAAATTTCGGGAAGAAAATTTGCTAGAGTAACGAATCTTTGGTGAAATTCCGCCGATTAGGGGTAGAAGGGCAAAATGGTAATTTTTACCTAAAAAGCCGTTATAGTGTCAAATCGCTACTAAAGGTGATATTATTCTTATAGGATATCAGAATCTCGATTTGTTTGCCGTTCTGTTGCTGACGAACCGTTTTGAAGTTCACGTTCTTCCGTGAAAGTACGTCTTCCGCCGGTAGTACCTAACGTTGCCAACGAAGGTACGGACGCGTCTTCGTAACACTAATCTTGTACATCTTAAATACTTATATGTCAATGATATGTTCGTAGACCGTTATACGAGACAGGTTATACGGGTTATAGTTTTGGTAACACCGTTTTGTTTTCCTAGCGCGAGGACACGAGTAATTATCGTGGCACTGTGAATAGTGCAGTTTGTTATTGTTTACCTTATGGGGCTTTACATATTGCTTTGTGCTTATGTTTGTCGGCATAATGATCATGCATCGTTTGTATGCTTATGATATACTTGTGGTATTAGCTCTAGAAATATCTCATTGTCTCGTATATTGTATTGTTTGGGTATGAGGTTAACCGTTACTTTGAGATTCAATATGGTGAATTGAATCTCACCGTAGCTCGGGTCGGGAGGACCACGGTTCGGGGATCGAGGCAAGTGCCCGGAATAGACGTGCGGTGAAGACTATTTCTATCTTATCGTTTTCTCGTTATTCTCGTTATTCGTCATTCCGCTATTTCATTTCTAAACCTTAGGACTATTGTAATCTATACAATATTACACAATGGTTGATGTTTTGGCTATGAACTGATCACTCTTTCGCTATATTGCCCTACTCTGATTGAAAAAAAAAATTTTGCGTTTCAAACTGGGATGTTACAAGAGCTAATATAGAATACACAAAAATAAGAGTTTTGTTAAAGCATATAATTCAGAGATGCGTAGATTGACCGTACCTATCAAAAAATTCCATGACAGATCTAATACTTCCAACAACGTCTCATTACCAATTGATATTGGAATTTCACCTGTGTCGATTTACAAAGTGAACAAGATAAGTAAGCTAATAGTTAAAAGGCTTTGACATTCATCTTTAACATTACCATGCCACATAAAATATTGATAGGTCACGAAATTCTTTCAGCCCGATTGTTTACAGGGTTCCATGTCATTAAGCACCCAAAATTATCTATTTTCTCTTTTTAAGATTTTTTAACTATGAATGCAATTAGACAAGCTCCTTACAGTTCTTTAAAATCAATGAAAAAAATGAAAAGAAAAATCAATTTTTAAAATTATTTTCCACTTGATAGATTTAAACAAAAACACATAACGTATAATTAGTTCAATCATATAATTAAAAGCCTTGCCTTGAAAATTGTTGTCATCATGACATAGGAGTAAATTTAAAAAAAATAGTTTTCATGTTTTAAATCTCGCATGGTCCCATCAATTGATAATCTTATCATTCTTTTATTTTTGAGATTATAATAATCACAATCTATATGTAAGTACCATTTATGAATGAACAATATATGAATGAAATGAAAAAACTAAAATAAATAACAAAACAAAATATTATTTTAGTTTTAATGTGGTGGAGATAAATTACATAAAATTATTATAGAAAATCATAGAATAGCGTCGATTCATGAATTTTTGTTATTTGTTTGTTTTTTAAATTGCTAGCTACATTTAACCCCATTGCTAATATGTACGGAGTATAATATTAAAAGGGAAAAAATATCATTTTAAATTATTTTTACTATAGAAAAATATTAAAAGAAAAGAAAAGAATGATGATGAAAAATAAAAGTCTCATGCTTGTAAAGAGTTCGGCATCGAAATACAATTGATTAACATCAACTACTTGTAAAAAAGCTGAATGGACTTTAAAAGAAAAATAAAATGGCTCATAATATTTCATAATATGTTTAATATAAAACAAGACTTTCTCCCCGTGCGTTGCACGGATGTGTTAATATTTTTCATTGATTCAGATGAACAAAATATGCGGCTATTTATTAATAGAACCAACTAATAAGTACATGACATTATTTGCAATCAACGTTTTGAAAATCTTCTTTGTACACAACATTTGTTGTTGTACTACTTGATTTTTTGAATTCATGCAATATAAGTATCCTCAACCATTTGAAACTCCTCACCCTGGATAATGCAACATATAATTGCCCATGTGAAAATACTGGACTCGGAAGGTACAAACCTACATGTGACATTGATTGACATTGACTTTTGTTTATTGTCATTGCAAATGATATTATGATTGGAAATTGCCTCCTTGTCATTTTGAAAGGCAATTTAGACTCAGATGGGTCCATATCCATTCTGTGTATCAAGATATCTTTACCAGCGCTAATGTCATTCAATGCCTTTGCCTTAATGACATTCTTGCCAAGTTGTGTTACTTGTAGCCTTGTACCATTGCACAAGCCAGCTGCTTGATCAATATTCTTTATTAACATAACTGGTACACCTACTTTCAAAACCAATTTATGATGAGGCATCCTTGAGCACTTAATTGCATTGAGATACTCTGTGTCCTACAAATCGTCTAAATTGTCGTTTGCCTGATCTGTTCGACTTATAGAGTCTGAACTGAAATACTCTATCGGATCACTCGGCAAGAAAGAACAAATGTATTCATTCAATGTATCAACATTTTCAGTTAAAGGAGTTAGAATGATCCTGTTGTTAAGATAATCTACGTCAACAACATTTTCTACTAAGTTTGGGTAAGTAGAGTGAACGATGGACCTAATCGGATCACAGTCATCATTTAACAATAGCTTGTTTGGTATTAAGATGTCTGCAATACCATCATGTGGTAATCCAAGTTCTCCATCTCCAACTTGTAGCAACCATTCCGAAAATGTTTTAATTTTTTCTTGTTCAATTGAATCACTTGAAGATTTAAGCCTCATATTCTTGGTCAGGTGAAGTAATCTGCATTCCTTCCAAAGATAAGAAGCGTTGATTGCTGCATCGACAATTTCAGCACAACCACTCTTAGGTAAAACCGGTAAGATTTGCCTGAAATCACCACCCATCACAACACATTTTCCCCTAAAAATCGAACTGCATTTCATTAAGTCCCTCAACGTTCGATCAAAACCCTCAACACAATGTCTCTTAATCATTGGTGCTTCATCCCAAATAATAAGATCAGTAGCCTTGATTAAGTTTGCAGTTGGTGAATTATGAGCAATTGCACATATAGAATCTTCATTAACATAAATAGGTATACAAAACCTTGAATGTGCAATTCTACCTGATGGTAGTAGAGTTGCTGCTATTCCACTAGAAGCTACATTAAGGACGATTCCATTATTCCCCCATACGGAAGTTGTCATTGCATTCCATATAAACGTTTTACCTGTACCACCAAAACTATGCACAAAAAATAAATCCCCCCAATTTTGAAGAAACTGCTCTCATAATATCATCAAATACTTGCTTCTGCTCCGCAGTCATTAATCTCTGCATTCTTTTAGAGGCTTCAATTTCGTTATCTTTATTGTAATTCAACTCTTGCAAAATTAATTGGGACGACGTATCAATTATGTTGTCTTCCTTTGGTCTAGGCATTGATGGGTAGTCAGATAGGGTTTTGCCATTTCGTAGCAACATTTGTTTAATTTAATATAGACCTGTAGCTTCCTTATGGGCATTTGTAATATGCAAATCTTTATGACAAAGGCAACATGGTATAAGTGATTGAACAACTATTTATATGTAAGGAATGTAAATAATGGAACGATAAATTTTATACATTATTTCAAGAAAATATTTGTATCATAGATGGTTAGAAATCATTTTGTACCTGTACATTGTGGGTCAACACGGCTAATATGTAATATGTAACACCCCAAATTCCGTAGCATAAAACGTGCCGGTGACACGTGGTTTTATAAAAATTCATCAGAGTTTTGAGGTGCTACAGCTTAGCGTTTTGCGGAAACGGAGAGCATGTACTAAAAATTTGAACAACGAATTTAACAATGAGTCAACGATATAAAAATACTCGGACATATGATGATGCCTACGTATACCGATATATATATTACAAAATCTCCCGAAGGAATTATTCATGTGATACGAATACAAAACTTTATAATTACAATTCTTACATGTAACTATACCCTCTTCAATCAAGCCTTGAGTAGACTTGGGGCATAGAACCTAACTCGGTTTAGATCATCCCATTTGGCCAGCCGGGTAGGTCTAGTGGGAGTCTCACCGTGCTAGGGTGACGATTGACGAACCACATAGACGACCCTTCTAGTTTAAGCACCAAATGATATGAAGTAACCTTATTAGATTCATGCAATACGGTAGGTTCTGTTGACTTTCTTCCACATTTCCTTTAACCGGTACCTTCTCACGGCTCCATTTATCGGTGTTTATCTATGGCTCCATCTACTACCTTCTCTCGATCCTGGTTTCTTTACCGAACTATTAGATTCAGATCGAGATCCAATACCCATCGGACCTCGTGTAACGCTTAACCTCATATGAAAAGTATAACAATATATGTATGACAAATATTCATTACATTTCACAATAATCAACACATAAGCACAAAGCGAGATGTATGATCACATAATCATGACGTAACATAAGCACAAAGCAATATGTAAAGTCCCACAACATGTTTGTTATCGCACATACCCTATGCCACGATCACAACACGTGTCCTCGGCGCTAGGAAAACAATCTCACGGCATTATCAAGACTATAACCCGTATCATTCAATGTATATAAACAATTACCTAAGACAGAGTCTTAGCCACGACATGAATCATTTCATCACATATAAGAATACAAGACACATCGAGTTAAAGTTACAAAGACGCGAACGTACCTTTCTTCATTGTGAATAGTAATTACTATTCACGTATACGGTACTATTCATGTATACGGCACTATTCACGTATACGGTACTATTCATGAAGAGTAATACGCCCGTCCATCAAATCTGCCTCCGAATCCTCGGATATCCTATAAGGATAATATCACATTTATCATTATTTAGCAAAGATATCGGGCATTTTAGGTGCACATTACCATTTTGCCCCTAGTTTGACTAATTGGTGAAATTTCGCCGGAGCTTCGCTACTTTGACTCTAATCTTCCAAAATTTTGCCATATCTCTTCCTCCAATATATTTTTCAAATAAATATCATATTTATCCCTAAAACATGATATCTAGACTATCTTGGTAAAATAAAGATTTACCTAGCATTTCTACTATATCTACCGAAAGAACTACTAAAGCTTAAGACTAAGGACCGAAGAATTTACCCGGGGGCTTCGCTACACTTTCTCCGAGACTCCTCCTTCTCTCTAGCTCCTTCGAAATCACCTCTTGGGGTTGATTTGGTGTGAAGATTATGAAGAAATGAAGCCTCTATTTATAGGGTGGAAAAATGGGTCCTTTAGTGTAATTTTCACTTCTGGGTCATTCTACGTAATTTTCCCCGAGCCAAATTTTCAAACTCTTCACGTGAAGGGGATGGAGGCAGAAGAAAATATTGTCCGTAGGTCCCACACCTTGCTTTATGTGACTGTACCAATAAAGTTCTTCTTTAACGAAATTCATTTCCGATTGCTAGATCAGTCACTAACGTCCTTAAGTTTTGAGTATACTTTTTGGTTGGTGGCAGGATACCGAGATTTATGGTCTAATTAGACTTCCCTAGTTGGACTAAACTTATTCCTCAATGTTAGCAAAAATAACCTTCACCGGTCTTGTTTTCGAGGTTAAATTATGTGGGTTCCGGATAAGTCCTTATATTTTCTCCAGGATTTCCACATCTTCACAACTATTCCATATAGCGTTCTTAGAATGAAGTGGGAGAAAGAATATTATATTATTATCCAAATAGTAAATTACTATTGAGTGGGTCCCGCGGACATTTTTTTCAAACTCACGGGAATTCTGTCGGCAGAGGAGAAATAATTTGACGTGGGTCCCACATGCATAGTAAATACGTATTTATGAATAGTGAATACGTATTTTTGAATAGTAAATACTATTCATGGATCCAAAAATTATGATTCCAAATTTGTCACTCCCAAAAATAGGGCCTAGTAGTCTCCCAAAAATAGGCAAATTCTCAAATATAGGGTTCCGTATAAACAAATATCCGGGTATTACATTTCTCCCCCCGTTAATTAAAATTTCGTCCTCGAAATTTGACCGTATAATCTTGGAGAAAAAACTCTAAACGTCTCGTCTATTCCCTTTTTATGCATGCTTACTTAGCACTTACCTTAATCTCATTCATATTGTACCCGGTATAGTATCCAAAACACGGGATTCACCGATCCATTCTCTCAGTGTTTGGTTATGTAGGCCTCATTGCCTGACTCATTTAGCCTCTCAGCTTAACACATATTGGCCTTCCTAGGCTCAATTAATTACCACAAAGACCTTGGAGATTCTAGTTTCATTACCTTGGAAATTATCCTCATGCCTTAGGCATTTCAACTACTACCCGGTACAATGAATGTTTTACCATACTTAAAAGGTACTGTAGACATACTAGTCTAAAGTCACCATGCCAATCTGCATTCCATATAGTGTTTAAGCATCACCGGTCTTATGGCCTAGGGACATCGCCCCGTGCACACTTGCACACCAGGTCTTACTGCCTCGAGCATCTGCTTGTCTATTTCATCTGAGTCTTTCCCATTCAAGCTCTCAGACTACTTTCTCTTAGCTTAGCACCATAGCTAACAACTACTATTTGGCTTAACTAGTTCAGTGTTCTAGACCTTTCTAATAGTTCCTGTTCCTATATCCAAAATTTCCAACTACACCGCTTTTCAACACAATAGCATTGACAATCATGTCATCGTTACACAAAACTTATGTTGTCTCATTTTCAAATTTCCACACACCGAAAATTTTTCGTGGCCTCAGTACATTTCGCAAACCGCACTATACCAAAGAGTAATAGTGCTATTACATTTTCAATTTTAATCGCTGCCAAAACAAATTCGTGAAAACACATTCACTGTCGGATTATTTTCAAAAACTTTTACTACCGACACATATCTTTGAGGGAAAAATTCATTTTATAAAATTTCTTAACATTTGAGAGCTCACGCCACCACTTCAACCACTTGGTACAAATGAGCGCACTATCTCAATCCCCAAATCCGGCCTCTGCATCGCCAGCATCATTCAAACAATGTGGGAGAACCTCCGCCCCTCCCATAAGAGACCCACACCGGCACACAAAGTAGCAACCCTCGGGTTACGCTAGACAAAACATACGCCTTCGACGAAATGTTATGGATTGGGTGCGTTCACCGCCGGTGCGATTTTCATTCTCTCAAGCAAAACCCTCAAAACTCTTTGTTCAAAAGATCATTTATCAAAGGCCGCGATTTCAAACACTTTAAAACATCTGGCAAGACCCAGCAAACCGTGTACATCTACAACAAACTTACGTCCTTTCCATTCAGTACGACTTTACCACAACACAGCTTGAAAACTCGTTTCAAACTCGGGTTTAAACTAACCCTTTTTATAAGACAACATTATTTCAAAATAACCATCACTGTGGTCCTAAATTCTGTTGAAAACATTTCATTAGAAAACTCAATTTTGAAAATTCACAAGTTTGAAAATTAATTTCAAATACAACAAGTGTATTGGCAAGTTTAAAATATTCAACTTTTAAACGTTCTCGGAACTGCACAACTAACCTTAGAAGGTCATTACTAACTAAATGCATTCGGACCTTTGTCCTTGGCTACTCAAGCCATACGTAATATGTTTAGTCTGTTCTACTTTAGTCTTTCGGCTATTCCGGACATCACCCGCTATCCTCGGGTTTCACAAACTTCTCAGGACATTTCTCGGTATTCGTTGTCTAACAACCATGGGCTTCTGCCAGCCTATAGACACAATAATCTCACAAGACTTAGGGCTTTTCATCGAACATATACATGTCCAATGACCTATGACACACCGGTCCCAACGTTCCTATTGCCCACCATGAACATTTGAGAAGTACACATCACCATTTCGTCCTCACTAGATCATACCCCAATCATGTGCAGCTTCAACTGCAAACATCGGATCCAACTGATCCATGACCATCGCGTACCTCGGCCTCACACTCGACCCAATCTACGGACCGAGCCGAGTCACCAGGCATCGGCGCGTCAACCATCATCGTGGGCCATACACCCTTCCGACATGGCGAATCGTAATTCTCGGATTGGTGTATTTGTTTTTGGTGTGTGCTTTTGTCTCTCAAAATCTCTTCATTCGAACCATCGATACGACACCTTTGATATTGGTTTATTTCCAGGCATCAACCAACCAAAGAATTCAACTTCCCTCATCGGGTGGTAATCCGCTGAGAGCTTCTAGAAACATCTCAGGGAACTTATTCTCAATTAGAATGTCTTCTAGTGCGAGTTCAGTTCTTGCTTGGATATCATAGCATAATATATGCTATACAGCACTGGAGCATCCTATGACGATATACTGGATTACAAAAACCTCCTCTTTAGGGAACTGATTCGATGTAAGACTCATTATAATGTACTTATCTTGAGAATCGATATACTGATAGTTCTACTTTATGTTTCGTTGTCATGGCGGCTACACCTTACGGCTCGTCATCACGGTGGCTCGCTCTCTACGGCACTTTACTCGGTGCTTCACACATGCTCTTTTATGACCGGGTCGCATCTCTCCGGTCGATCCTTTGTAGGTAAAACCTCCTCGATCGAACTCCCCGTAGGTAGCCTCTCCAATCAAAACGTTCCATAAGTAGCGTTAACTTCGCTTAATCATTTCTCAATTAAAGTATTATTATAACGAGAACTCAAATCTTATCGTCTTTACCCTTGATAGTCTCATAATCCACTATCTTAATTCCCAATGTCACGAGACAAAGTCTACACATTATTTTGTTACCTCAAAGATAACCATCAATTATATAAAACATTGTATGAATTACAAGGTTCACACAATTATAGTTTCATGTACTAAATCTCTTGATCACATTTTGACCTAAACATTATTTCATGTTAGATCATATACAAACCTATCCTCATAAAATTCAACAGTTTTTATGAAGTTCCAATTCTATCTCCTTTGTAGTAATGAAGTACCTGACTTGTCATCTCACTAATTTCGAATGAAGATTACTTCCTTTTGAAGTCAGGTCCTTTTGCAAAGTATTCTCGATCAATACACAAAAATCCTTCATACTTGTACATGTACTCTTCTTATTAATGCACCTGGTGAAGAGATTCTCGTGAATAGAGAAAATTTGGACACACAATGTTTAAAATGTTAAACACCTCTTTGACATGATTTTGATATAATGTTCTAAACAACACAACTTTTTGAGGAGTTTACACTTTGTTAAGGGATTGAACTATGTCAATATTGTGATTCCTAAGTCTCGTGTCCCTTATCTAAAATTAAAATAGAAGGATCCTCATGTAAATCTTTTGGCAAGACGTTGATGCGTGGCCAATTCCGATAAGTAACCCATTTCGAGATTACTCTCACCCGAATACACTTAACTACGAGATCCATCGGCATCTAACAAATCAACCTTGTCATCACGAATCGGTGGCACACTCTCCAACTCAAATTTCTTGGAGACACGGCCATCAATCAATTACCATACGACGTACAAACGTCCAAACGTCCAAGACTAGTAGTTACTAGCATGCTACTAGGTTGCTTTAGGTTGCTTTTTAAAAATCCATTACGGTTATGGTGCCGAATTTGAATTTAAAACAAAATCTAAATTTTACTAGTTCAGCTATAAATCGAGGAAGACGAGGGTAAATACCTTATCATTCTCATGCATTCTCAACCTTTCAAAATACCCATTTACTATCTTACATTTTCCTACCTTTCAAATCTTTCTTCTTACTACTATCTTCAAACATGGCAGTCCAAGCAACTACATTCCCGTTTCGATTCAAATAGCCCTTCGTTTCTTGAAGCTATATTCCATGATAATCAGCCTAACATATTAGCTGACTTATCTAGTAATGCACCTTTTTCATATTCATCATTACTTTCTTACAATCCTTTAGAGGCGTACGTTCCTCCTTCTGCCTCAATACTTCATGTTCCAACTTCTCTTCCAGGGGCTAATGTACTTCATCCATCCCCGAGGATTCAAGGTTCGACTCCTTTGATTACAAACCAAGGAGTATCTGAAACAGGTCCATCAAGGCGACCAGTCAAAAGATGTCGTAACATGGCCGAACTTATGGAGTCTACTAAACCTTCTTCTCCAAGAAACCCTGCTCCCAGTCTAGAAGAAACCACTACCTTTTTTTCCACTCTAGCTAAAATCACTAACCCTTTTTCATGTGGTTGTTGCCATGTTCTACGTGAAATTATTCATACCAATGGTCTTCATCATCGTAGGCTTGAAGTTCATGGAAGGATTGGCATGATATGTCATACTTGTACATCACCAAAATGTACAAAAAGATTCTTCCAACCTTCAAATGTATGATCTCGAAAGAAGAATACGAGAGGAAATCAAATATTTTCGACACAATATTGCATAAAACAAAATGCATCGGGGTATGTCTTAGTGCCGATCCATTATCATCATATTATGAGGCTCTATGTGTTGGTTTAGAATGGACTGAGTCTCATAATGAATTCTTTGGTAGTTCAATCAACGTGGAAGATAAATCTTCTAAAGGAAAAGAACCCGCGGTTGAAGATGATTTATATAAACCGGGTGAATTTTATAGGGCAAGACTTGAGCAACACCACAAAGCGAAGCATTGACTCGAAAGATTTTTGTAATTTCTTCCATTTGACTCTTGAGGAAACGAGTCAACGAGATAAATTTGAGTATAGGTACGATAAAAAGAATATGTCGCAAGGAAGGGTTAGGAGATTGGCCTCACGAAGGCTTTCAAAACTTATGAGGCGAGTTGCTGCACTGAGAAAGGCATTACCTCATCAAGATCCTAGCTCAAGAGAAATTACGCAAGAAGAAATTTACAAACGTCATCAAGAGATGATTCGTCTTTGTAATGGGGTTGTTCCGATTGTTGCTCTTCTTACTTGAAATCATATAGTCTTTTATTCTTAGTCTTCTTGCTAATGTTTCTATTCTAAGATTCATAGGGATTTTCAAACTTTCCTGAAACTTATCTTTATCTATTCAAACTCATACTGGCTATTCTAACTTATTGTCAGAACCTACATTGAACTTCTAAATTTTTGAGCAGACAATTTCCAAAATTTCTACTCTGATTCCAACATGTCACTCAATTTTTTTTCCAAGTATGAGTTACTATTCTTACCAAAAGACTTATAACCGAGAAGCCACGTTTTTTTACGGACAAACCTAAACAATAGGTTAATGTCTATGGAAAGACTTAGGTAGTATCGTCAACTAAGTTTAAGTTTTGCTTTCGTTCGGGAATTTCATGTAGACTCCGATTTTCCATATCAGAAGTCTCAGAGTTTTTCAGAAACTCTAACCTTTCTTTAGGGTATTTGTTTTATTGTATCACAAAACCAAAGATTATATCGCACTCTTGTTCTTGTTGTCTATACAATGCTCTCGAGACTAGCCGTGAAGCTAGCTCGATACCAAAATGTAACACCCCAAATTCCGTAGCATAAAACGTGTCGGTGACACGTGGTTTTATAAAAATTCATCGAGTTTTGAGGTGCTACGGCTTTAGCGTTTTGCGGAAACGGAGAGCATGTACTAAAAATTTGAACAACAATTTAACAATGAGTCAACGATATAAAAATAC
Source organism: Acacia melanoxylon (assembly GCA_019022615.1). Lineage (NCBI taxonomy): Eukaryota > Viridiplantae > Streptophyta > Magnoliopsida > Fabales > Fabaceae > Acacia > Acacia melanoxylon. The sequence goes on along the minus strand of JAFJYJ010000003.1, from coordinate 9,274,932 downwards.
TCGACATATGATGATGCCTAACGTATACCGATATATATATTACAAAATCTCCCGAAGGAATTATTCATGTGATACAAAGAAATACAAAACTTTATAATTACAATTCTTACATGTAACTATACCCTCTTCAATCAAGCCTTGAGTAGACTTGGGGCATAGAACCTAACTCGCTTAGATCATCCCATTTGGCCAGTCCGGGTAGGTCTAGTGGGAGTCTCACCGTGCTAGGGACCGATTGATCGAACCACATAGACGACCCTTCTAGTTTAAGCACCAAATGATATGAAGTAACCTTATTAGATTCATGCATAAGGTAGGTTCTGTTGACTTTCTTCCACATTTCTTTAACCGGTACCTTCTCACATCTCCATTTATCGACGTTTATCTATGGCTCCATCCACTAGTACCTTCTCTGATCCTGGTTTCTTTACCCTATTAGATTCATCTCAGATCCAATACCCATCGGACCTCGGTAACATTAACCTCATATGAAAAGTATAACAATATATGTATGACAAATATTCATTACATTTCACAATAATCAACACATAAGCACAAAGCGGATGTATGATCGGTACAATAATCATGTATGTAAGCACAAAGCAATATGTAAAGTCCCACAACATGTTTGTTATCCCACATACCCTATGCCACGATCACAACACGTGTCCTCGCTAGGAAAACAATCTCACGGCATTATCAAGACTATAACCCGTATCAAGTTCAATGTATATAAACAATTACCTAAAATGAGTCTTAGCCACGACTCGAATCATTTCATCACATATAAGAATACAAGACAGCATCGAGTTAAAGTTACGAAGACGCGAACGTACCTTTCTTCATTGTGAATAGTAATTACTATTCACGTATACGGTACTATTCATGTATACGGCACTATTCACGTATACGGTACTATTCATGAAGAGTAATACGCCCGTCCATCAAATCTGCCTCCGGAATCCTCGGATATCCTATAAGGATAATATCACATTTATCATTATTTAGCAAAGCATATCGGGCATTTTAGGTGCACATTACCATTTTGCCCCTAGTTTGACTAATTGGTGAAATTTCGCGAGCTTCGCTACTTTGACTCTAATCTTCCAAAATTTTGCCATATCTCTTCCTCCAATATATTTTTCAAATAAATATCATATTTATCCCTAAAACATGATATCTAGACTATCTTGGTAAAATAAAGATTTACCTAGCATTTCTACTATATCTACCGAAAGAACTACTAAAGCTTAAGACTAAGGACCGAAGAATTTACCCGGGGCTTCGCTACACTTTCTCCGCACTCCTCCTTCTCTCTAGCTCCTTCGAAATCACCTCTTGGGGTTGATTTGGTGTGAAGATTATGAAGAAATGAAGCCTCTATTTATAGGGTGGAAAAATGGGTCCTTTAGTGTAATTTTCACTTCGGGTCATTCTACGTAATTTTCCCCGAGCCAAATTTTCAAACTCTTCACGTGAAGGGGATGGAGGCGAAGAAAATATTGTCCGTAGGTCCCACACCTTGCTTTATGTGACTGTACCAATAAAGTTCTTCTTTAACGAAATTCATTTCCGATTGCTAGATCGATCCACTAACGTCCTTAAGTTTTGAGTATACTTTTTGGTTGGTGGCGGGATACCGAGATTTATGGTCTAATTAGACTTCCCTAGTTGGACTAAACTTATTCCTCAATGTTAGCAAAAATAACCTTCACCGGTCTTGTTTTCGAGGTTAAATTATGTGGGTTCCGAGATAAGTCCTTATATTTTCTCCAGGATTTCCACATCTTCACAACTATTCCATATAACGTTCTTAGAATGAAGTGGGAGAAATATATTATATTATTATCCAAATAGTAAATTACTATTGAGTGGGTCCCGCGGACATTTTTTTCAAACTCACGGAATTACTGTCGGCGGAGGAGAAATAATTTGACGTGGGTCCCACATGCATAGTAAATACGTATTTATGAATAGTGAATACGTATTTTTGAATAGTAAATACTATTCATGGATCCAAAAATTATGATTCCAAATTTGTCACTCCCAAAAATAGGGCCTAGTAGTCTCCCAAAAGTAGGCAAATTCTCAAATATAGGGTTCCAGATAAACAAATATCCGGGTATTACATAATAGATCCTCACAGATAATATCTTTGGTCTGCTCCCAAACAACAGCATGTTGAGACAGTGAGTAACTCAATAGCATGCTGGTGAAAAATTTACAAGGTAATTGTCAGATGCCCATAAAGATGCTTCTTTAACTGCGTCAATGAACTCATTGTCATCATCTAATAAACCAAGTGCATAGCATGTGTAATACCCGGGAAATTATTTATCTGGAATATTATATTTCGATAAATAATACCTATTGAAAATAAGTGAATATGTGGTTTCAAATAATAAGTAATAATTATCTTATTTCCTAAGGTAATTTCTATTGAAATTAGGGTGAATAAAGAGCTAAAAATCCCTAAAGGCAATTGTGGGCCATAAAATACCACGAAAATATTATGATAAATCCTAAGAGGCAATGAAATATTTATTAAAAATTGGAGAATATGTTGTCTCTAATTTAGGTAATTTTTGGGATTAATTTCCTTGGAAAATATTGAGGCAAGATTTAATATTATTTTGGGGATCATAATTGACCCCATGATTTTTAATATTTTACATGGGATATAAAATACCAATGTAAGTAAAATAATTGTGAGATAATGATTTATCCTAATTAAGAAAATTATCAAAAATTAGTAAGTGGCTAATCTGGTAATTAATGGGATAATTAAGGTATAAAGTAAATGAATTAAAAATACTTTAAATAATTATTTTTAATTGGAGAAATTCGAAATTATTAAATAAATAAAAAATAAAAATAATAAAATATTTTATGCTTAGAAAAATAAATAAAAAATAAAAGAAAAAAATAAATATCATGATATTTTTGTAAAATTGTATTATTATATAATATAGTGAATAGTAATGGAATAAATAGGAAACGGATCCTATCTAGAGAACCAGGAATAGGAATTCCAAAGTCAAGGTAAAATATTGATCAGTGAGTTTTTACCTTTAAGTGACCTCTTCCGGAAGTAAATTCCGAGGCCGGTAGCGCATTTGCCTAATAAGACGAAATAGGGAAAAATGCAGATATTCACATTTTGGATTTGAAGAAAACAAATTATAACTCAACATCTAGAGATGAGTTTATAATTATCTGGACATATTTGGAATCAGTGAATTATTATCCAGAGATTGATGATTCCGAAAGCGATTTCCGACACCGGACGTGTTCGGACACGTTTTCGAGAAAACTTCAACTGGACTGTTGGAACCCTGTAAGGGACCGAAATCTAAGTTAAATTAGATATTATTGATGAGGAAGAGAAGATCTTCAAAGTTATGAATTCAGAATTTTGAGATTTTCCGAGACTACGCGAAACGGACACCGATCGGGGAAATTCTATCGGACCGGGCATAAAGTGAGCTTGAGTCACCATTCTTGGACCAATTTCTGCCACATCACTCCCTTATGTCGACTAGGGCAGCCCATGGTTAAGAATTAACCACCATTTAGCCTTTATTTTACTTGGTTATAAGGTAAGAGAAAATTACAAGATTTGGAATATGGAAATTACCAAAGTGGCACAATTTTTGCCTATATAAAGGCATGAGCACCTTCATCATTTTTCACACCAAAAATCTGCCCCTTAGAGAGAAGTTAGAGAGAGAAGCTATGGAGAAAGTCTGAGCAAAGTCTGGGTAAGTTCTTCGGTCCTTAGTCTTTAGTTTCGGTAGTTCTTTCGGTAGATATAGTAGGAATGCTAGATTTATCTTTAATTTTTCAAGATAGTCTAGATATCATATTTAGGGGTAAATATGATATATATTTCGAAAATATGATGAGGGAAAAGATCTATCAAAATTCTATAGAGATAGAGCGAAAACCGGCTCGGCGAAATTCCGCCGATTAGGGGTTCAGGGGCAAAATGGTAATTTGTACCTAAAATGCCTGTTATGCTGCTAAAAGTTGATAAATGTTATCCTTATAGGATATCTGAGATAATCATACCGCTGTTGTACCGCCGTCGTACCGCTGTTTCACCCGCTGTCAAAAATCACCGTTTTTTCGTAAAACATACCGTAGTCGACAACGAAGGTACGTTCGCGTACTGTAACACTAACGCTGATGTTTATTGTATGCGTCTATGTGCTATATGTATGGTATGTCTATGTGAAGTAGTCGATAGCTCTGTGGTATGCTTATTGTACTTGTTATTATGCTTGCTTTGGGTGTTGGGATACGTTGGCTAAGTGCGAATACCATTGCTAAGTGCGAATACCATTGCTAAGTGCGAATACCATTGCTAGGTGCGAATACCATTGCTAAGTGCGAATACCATTGCTAAGTGCGAATACCATTGTGAAGTGCGAACCGTATGCTAAGTGCGACATATCCGCCGGGGGGCTTATATGATGTTGGGGTATGCTTGTTAGTGTGCTCATATACGTCTATGTGGTGTATATAAACATGAGGTTAACCGTTACACGAGGTTCAATGGGCATTGAACCTCGCTCTTAATATAGCGACAGTTTCTAGAGGAACGAGGACCGAGGAGAAAGGCAAGCAGCACGCATAGGGACTCGGCTGAAGACTTTCCTCTACTGTTATTTACTTTTGAAAACTCTCGGTCAATTTACCGCTTTTGTAATCAGCCAAACTTACGGCATTTTGAATATAAGTATCAGTTACTCAATCGCTCCGATGCTCTACTCTGATGAAAAAAATATATACTGCTTTTGAAAACGGGATGTTACAGCATGCTTCTCTGAATGTTGAATGAACTACATTATTGACAGTCATGATATCTATATAATTCTTTGGCCCACGAACCTTTGTCAACAACAAACAAAGGTAATATAATTCTCCCTGAGCTGGTGTACAATGACCTAACCTTCCAACTGAAAACCCACGTTGACGGAGTTTCCATTTCCTTTTTTCCTTAACAAATGTAAAATAGTTAGGGAATTGAGAGTAAGAAAGTGTCCTTGCAAATAGGTCATCTTTATTTTTTTTCCATCCAAGCAAGAAACATGGACTCTTTAACCCTTGGATTGCTAAACAGCGATGACATGTTGTCAGATTGAGTGAAATAAACTGATTGCTGATGAGTAGAGCTATCAATCAGGGCCGGCCCGTGAAGGGCGGGGCCTAACAGGGCTGGCCCTCCAGGGCCAGCCCTCCAGGGCCCGGAGTAAGAAAAACACATGTTTTTCAAAGCCCGGCCTGAGAGCACCAGGGCCAAGGCCGGCCCGCAGAGCCCGGAAATTACTATTCCAACTTTTTACTATTTTTCCTCCGTGTGTTTCAAAGAAATATAGTTAGTAAATTACAACACGAATCATCTAATAAATAAGCACAGTCACTAATTCATAATCAAAAGAAGACTATGTTCACAAATAACTCACATAAAACATAAAAAGCATATCACTAAATGACATTAGTACGATGACTATTATTGTCGTCATTTTCGTCACTATCATCAATTTTTACGACATTTAATTGTTCTTCACTTTGAGTAGTAGCCTCTGGCTCATGAGTAAGAATATCATGAAATTCTTCTCTCGCATCATGAACACATCCATAATCTTTATTTGTAACAAATAATAAACCAAATCATAAAATTAAAATATAATTATTATATATTTGTAGTTAAATTGATAAACAACTCTATAACAAATACAATATATATATATATATATAAAATTAATAAATTTAAAAAGAAAAAAAAACTACAGTGAAAAGGGCCTGCAGGGCTGGGCCCGTGTAAGCCCGTGGCCCATCAGGGCCGGCCCTCCAAGGCAAATTTCAAATAGCTCGTCCATTTTTCAAACCCGGCCCTTGAAGGGCCAGGGCTTAAACGGGCCAGGCCCGTTTTGACGGCTCTACTGATGAGGGAGGTGGAAACTTAACCTCTCCATTGGTGGTTGTCTATGATGAATATCAAATCCAAGTATTCTCCACAAGGCCTCACATGAGTGAAATAATGACCGCTTAAGAATGACTTTCGGAAATTGAACCATCTTTAAAAGAAGGTTGAGATTATTAATTACTAACATCATGATAGGACAGTGTGAACAAAGTGCCACTGACTTATCTAACATGTGTGATTATTACATTGAAACTATACAAATCGGATACAGGACACCCATTATTTAATATATGGAGATTCTATGAATAATACATTAAATGCGTTCACAGATTAAGATTGAGTAGGTATACTCAATGCAATCTTGGAAAAGGGAAAAATTATGGTTATGGGGTAGTTTTCTAAACACCTTAATGTAATATACATCTCAATAATATTGTTATTTTGCATAAAATAAGTTTGAGTTCTTTTTGTTAAATGTTTTCCATATCACCCCTATAAATACCTCATCCACAATAATTAATTTAACAACACACTTATAATTTATCAGGTGTATTTTTGGTTTCCCTAAAATTTTCTAAGAAGACACTAATATATTTTCGGTTGTAGTGCCTTGATGCAATTTTCAATCTTAATCAAGTTTATTTTGGGAAAATCAAAATAATTAACAAATTTAATATCCTAACATTAAAAGTCTATTTAACTGTTAACATTAGACCATGTTTTCCAAATTCCTTATCAAACTTTATACTTATATATTTGAATGTAAAGAAGATCATGTGGAACTCTTAAATAATAACTCATTGATTACGGAGCTAGAATTCTTGATTCTTGGAGGTGGTAGATTGTAACATTTTAATTATAAAAGTAGTTATATATTTCAAATACTGCTAATATGTATGTCATTGCCAAAATTTAGTGGGTTGGTGTCATCAATCAATTGAATTAATGAATTTAGGTTAAATGCCAAAGTTCATTCTAAAAGCTAATTTGCACGTAGTATATTTGAACTGTCATGAAAGACATTGTTATTTAATCACTGCGTGAAAAACGACTGAAAAATGAAAAATAATAGAAGAGTGCAACAAAGAATGACTGCATTAAAAAAACCATAATAAGATTCATAATATCAAACTTAACAACCATGGAGGACAACAACATTCATGCAGTTGTGTTGTCTAATAATAGCCTATCACGATGAGGATAAAAAAAGAAGTTAAAAATATGGACTAAAATTACAGGCAAAACTAAAATTTTTCCTTCTTGATGTTTTTCACAGGTTTGGTAGAGCTCAACTTTGGTGTAGCCAATTCAAAAAGGCCAAGTTCTTCACATACATTTAGAGCATCACCAGTCAGAGTCTTTCTTTTGGTGTTACTTTCTGTTGGGGTAATAAGCTGTGACAATGAATTATCATCATCTTCAATGGCTATTGTTTGTGAGTCCTTCGAGGCCGTTGATTCCTATTTCCATGTAAAAGTTAAACAAAAAATAAGTTAGATGTTACACACAATGTTAAAATCTTTTTAAAATTTTGTACCTCTATTACATTTCCAGTTTGAACCTACAAAGTGTGAAATAAGAAACCGTTAAGTAATGAAATCAAAGAAGAATTTCTGGTACATTTAGTTTTAAAATTTAAGTTTAAAAATTAACTAAAGCATCAACCTTAACATTTGAATACTGGAACTGTTCAATAAGTGAGTATCAGCACAAAATTGAGTTACACCAATGCTACTCGTCCTATGTTTAATATTGTGACTTTTAATCCTTAATTTGACGATGACAACCTTTTCAGCAACTTTATCAAGCTCTTCCGGAATAGTGGAGTTTCGACCTTCCTAATGCATGTGTGTAGGGTAACTTATTTAAAGTCATTGCTAAACTTTACCTTAATGCAGTCAATGGCTCACTTATGACTAATGAACTTGGTATATACAAAGTAATACGTGTGAATGAAGAAAAGTTGAATTTGGTACATTCATTAAATGGTAACATTAATGTCCAAATGAATATGACAAGTAAGACTAAGTGTTGAACGATATACACACGGGATAGTTACTTGATTTTCAACCACTTTGATGCATATTGAAAGACGGAATATCACCAAGAGGGGGGTGAATTGGGGATATAAAATTTTCTCGCAAAAATGCTCTGTTGGGATAGTGCAAAACAGGGATAAACAGAGTAAGGGTAAGTGTAACATCCCATTTTCAAAAGCAGTATAATTTTTTTTTCATCAGAGTAGAGCATTGGAGCGATTGAGTAACTGATGCATATATTTATAAATGCCGTAAGTCCGGCGATTCTACGAAACGGTACATTGACCGAGAGTTTTCAAAATGAATAACACCCGAAGAAAGTCTTCGCCGGGTCTCGTGCGGCTGCTCGCCTTTCTCCTCGGTTCTCGGTTCTCCCGAACTCCGACGCTATGATAAGAGCTGAGATCCAATTGCAATTTGGATCTCAGGTAACGGTTAACCTCATGCTTAAATACGACTACATATACACGACAGTAGCAATCAATACAACAGTCAACAACAGATGTATGATTAAAAATACATAACCACGTATGTAAGATAATAACCACGTATGTAACATAACCACGTATGATACAACAATAATAACCTCGTATGTGACATAACCACGTATGTGACATAACCGTGTATATAACATAACCACGTATGCTACAACAACAAACAGAACACAACAAACATATATAATCATACAATAACCATCGAGTTAGTGTTACGGTACGTGAACGTACCTTTTGGCGGTACAACGGAACTTTTACGGAAAAACGGTAAATTTCGACAAATGAAAAAAAATGTGACGGCGGCACAACAAATGCGGCTCGACAATGCGGTACGATTATCTCGAGATATCCTATAAGGATAATATTTAACAACTTTTAGCAGCATAACGGCATTTTAGGTACAAATTACCATTTTGCCCCCGAACCCCTAATCGGCGGAATTTCGCGGAGCTTCATTTTCGCTCTATCTCTCTAGAATTTTGACATCTTTTCCTCATCATATTTTCGAAATATATATCATATTTACCCCTAAATATGATATCTAGACTTTCTTGAAAAATTAAAGATAAATCTAGCATTCCTACTATATCTACCGAAAGAACTACCGAAACTAAAGACCGGGGACCGAAGAACTTACCCGGACTTTGCTCGAGACTTTCTCCGCTTCTCTCTCTAACTTCTCTCTAAGAGGCAGATTTTTGGTGTGAGAAATGAAGAAGAGGAGCTTGGTATTTATAGAAGAGACGGATGGCGAACGGTAAATAATTCAAACTTCGGTCTTGACGAATATGGGACCGTAGGATCGCATTTTGAGGACAAAACACTCTTGGCCATCCATGATCAAGATCGAAATCTAAGAGCCCTAAAGTCAATGGATGAGTTGTCATCCATGATGGCTCTTGCTTTATGGCCTCCGCCCGATAAAGCTACCGTCGACGTCCGTTTCGCGCGATTTCGCGAAACTCAAAAATCCGGCGTGTAACTTTGAAGATCTTTCCATCCTCTTTCATATTATATATTTTGATCCTCTTTTTGATCATATCCGGGTATTCTCCTATGCGTCGGAAGATATTCGGACAAACGCGTCCGATTCTGAAATCGCTTCCGATAGAACCAACTTCGGACAACAATTCACCGAATCGTAAACGTCCGGTTGTTGCCTAACTTAATCTCGTGTTTAAAAAGATGCAATTGTTTCTATAGGTTCTCACTTTGCCTATCCGACTCTACTCTATCCGATTAACTTTTCGTCTTATTTGAAATCGGGGTTTTCGGTTGCGGAAACAACGCCGGTAAATTCTTTCTTCGTGTAAAAATTCACTTGTTCTTAATTTGATCAGTCTGAAAAGACTTTTACCTCTGGTTTACCCGTAGAATTTATTTCTAACCTTTCCCTAGGCCTCTATAAGCGACTCACCGCATTATATTATTATTTTATTAAAAATGCCTTCACATTTATTTTTTTTTCCTTTTATTTTTTATTTATTTTTCTAAGCATAAAATATTTTATTAATATTTTATTTTTATTTATTTATTTATTTAATAATTTCGAATTTCTCCAATTAAAAATAATTATTTAAATTATTTTTAATTCATTTACTTTATACCCTAATTATCCCATTAATTACCGATTAGCCACTTACTAATTTTTGATAATTTTATTAATTAGGATAAATCATTATCTCACAACTATTTTACTTACATTGGTATTTTATATCCCATGTAAAATATTAAAAATCATGGGGTCACTTATGATCCCAAAATAATACTTAATTTTTGCCTCATTATTTTTCAAGGGAAATTATCCCAAAAATTCCTAAAATTAGAGACAACATACTTTCTAATTTTTTATAAATATTTTACTACCTCTTGGGATTTATCATAATATTTTTAGGCCATTTAATGCTCTAAAAATACATTTTAGCTCTTTATCTCTCCTAATTTCCATAGTAATTACCTTAGAAAATAAGATAATTATTACTTATTATTTGAAACCACATGTTCACCTATTTTCAATAGGTATTATCTATCGAAATATAATATTCCGATAAATAATTATCCTATTACATTTCTCCCCGTTAAACAAAATTTCGTCCTCGAAATTTGCTCTATACCAATTTAGACTTTAACCTTCGGACTAATCGCTCCGGAATTTTTCTCTATATGTTGGCCGCTTCGCTCGATGATCGAGAATTCGCTCGTGTTTGACCAAGATCTTGTCATTTTGTACTTTGATATCTAGTATTTCCCGTGGCACAAAATGTCTCCATGGCGCCCATACACCATGGTAACACAAGATACCTTAAATGTTTCCATAGCGCCCATACACCATGACAACACAAGATACCTCCTACTCAATGACACAATCGCAATCGGAAAGTAACAATTAAGAAACATAGAACACGTCACGTAGGTAATTCACGTAATCGTACGGCTAATACCTACATCATATACCGTCTAGAGAAGATTCCTTTGAAAAGAGATAGTACCTTGGACCATCTCCGGAAGTCCCCGTCCTCGGTACATGTTAGTGTGTACACTCGGCCTCTCGAGCTCCGACTCTCGTAAATTCGCCATATCTCGTTCTTTCTCTTTATGAGTGTATACGTTTAGATTTTAAAATAAAAACAACAAGTAGCATATCACGAGACTTTACCACACTTAGCATTTATACCACACATAGACTCTATTCACACCGCAAATAAAATGACGCCCGCAACCTTTCCTTCGTCGATTCTCGTTGGTTCTTTCTACTCGAATATGGAAATACGTGTCGGGAGTTTTCTCTACATGAGTCAAATCGCATGTACTAATCTTTATTGATCTCGAAATTTCATCCGGCGTGGCCCCAACTCCACATAAAAGCTCGGGTTCGAATGGAATCATCGTTCAAGTACAAACTGGAGATTATCGAATTATCGGAATTATCGAGATTGATATCGTGGTTATCGAATTTATCGTAGACTCGATATCGATATAGGTACCGATGATGGACTCACTGACCCGGTTTAGAGTGATGCACCGACGAGAGAGTGGTACACCGGTTCGAAATGGTATACCGGTTCAAACTGGTACACCGACCTAGGGCTACCTCGCATCTCATTTTCTAAACACGCTCAAAGTTTAAAAGGCTGATTTGAACATAACTCCGTTAACCGAATGTAATGGCCGGATAAGTGTCTATCATGGGGACCTCACCAACTCTATGGCGACCGATTGGCCACACCCACATAGACTAGCCTTAACTGTCCTACCATACCGTCCGTAATAACATAGTCATATCAATGCCGGGACTACGGCTCGATACCAAACCGTAACATCCCATTTTCAAAAGCAAAGATAATTTTTTTTTCATCGAGTAGAGCATTGGAGCGATTGAGTAATCGATGCATATATTTATAAATGCCGTAAGTCCGGCGATTTACGAAACGGTACATTGACCGAGAGTTTTCAAAATGAATAACACCCGAAGAAAGTCTTCAGCCGGGTCTCGTGCGGCCCGCTCGCCTTTCTCCTGGTTCTCGGTTCTCCCGAACTCGACGCTATGATAAGAGCGAGATCCAATTGCAATTTGATCTCGAGTAACGAGTTAACCTCATGCTTAAATACGACTACATATACACGACAGTAGCAATCAATACAACAGTCAACAACAGATGTATGATTAAAAATACATAACCACGTATGTAAGATAATAACCACGTATGTAACATAACCACGTATGATACAACAATAATAACCTCGTATGTTACATAACCACGTATGTGACATAACCGTGTATATAACATAACCACGTATGCTACAACAACAAACAGAACACAACAAACATATATAATCATACAATAACCATCGAGTTAGTGTTACATAAAGACGTGAACGTACCTTTTTGGCGGTACAAACGGAACTTTTACGGAAAAACGGTAAATTTCGACAATGGAAAAAAAATGCGGTGTGACGCGGCACAACAAATGCTCGACAAATGGTACGATTATCTCGAGATATCCTATAAGGATAATATTTAACAACTTTTAGCAGCATAACAGGCATTTTAGGTACAAATTACCATTTTGCCCCCGAACCCCTAATCGGCGGAATTTCGCGAGCCCATTGTTTTCGCTCTATCTCTCTAGAATTTTGACAGATCTTTTCCCTCATCATATTTTCGAAATATATATCATATTTACCCCTAAATATGATATCTAGACTTTCTTGAAAAATTAAAGATAAATCTAGCATTCCTACTATATCTACCGAAAGAACTACCGAAACTAAAGACCAGGGACCGAAGAACTTACCCGAGACTTTGCTCGACTTTCTCCGAGCTTCTCTCTCTAACTTCTCTCTAAGAGGCAGATTTTTGGTGTGAGAAATGAAGAAGAGGAGCTTGGTATTTATAGAAGAGACGGATGGCGAACGGTAAATAATTCAAACTTCGATCTTGACGAATATGGACCGTAGGATCGCATTTTTGAGGACAAAACACTCTTGGCCATCCATGGTCAAGATCGAAATCTAAGAGCCCTAAAGTCAATGGATGAGTTGTCATCCATGATGGCTCTTGCTTTATGGCCTCCGGCCCGATAAAGCTACCGTCGACGTCCGTTTCGCGCGATTTCGCGAAACTCAAAAATCCGGCGTGTAACTTTGAAGATCTTTCCATCCTCTTTCATATTATATATTTTGATCCTCTTTTTGATCATATCCGGGTATTCTCCGGTGCGTCGGAAGATATTCGGACAAACGTCCGATTACGGAAATCGCTTCGATAGAACCAACTTCTCGGACAACAATTCACCAATCGTAAAACGTCCAGTTGTTGCCTAACTTAATCTCGTGTTTAAAAAGATGCAATTGTTTCTATAGGTTCTCACTTTTCCTATCGACTCTACTCTATCGATTAACTTTTCGTCTTATTTGAAATCGGGGTTTTCGGTTGCGGAAACAACGCCCGGTAAATTCTTTCTTCGTGTAAAAATTCACTTGTTCTTAATTTGATCAGTCTGAAAAGACTTTTACCTCGGTTTACCCGTAGAATTTATTTCTAACCTTTCCCCCGGCCCGCCCATAAGCCGACTCACCGCATTATATTATTATTTTATTAAAAATGCCTTCACATTTATTTTTTTCCTTTTATTTTTTATTTATTTTTCTAAGCATAAAATATTTTATTAATATTTTATTTTTATTTATTTATTTATTTAATAATTTCGAATTTCTCCAATTAAAAATAATTATTTAAATTATTTTTAATTCATTTACTTTATACCCTAATTATCCCATTAATTACCAGATTAGCCACTTACTAATTTTTGATAATTTTATTAATTAGGATAAATCATTATCTCACAACTATTTTACTTACATTGGTATTTTATATCCCATGTAAAATATTAAAAATCATGGGGTCACTTATGATCCCAAAATAATACTTAATTTTTGCCTCATTATTTTTCAAGGGAAATTATCCCAAAAATTCCTAAAATTAGAGACAACATACTTTCTAATTTTTTATAAATATTTTACTACCTCTTGGGATTTATCATAATATTTTTAGGCCATTTAATGCTCTAAAAATACATTTTAGCTCTTTATCTCTCCTAATTTCCATAGTAATTACCTTAGAAAATAAGATAATTATTACTTATTATTTGAAACCACATGTTCACCTATTTTCAATAGGTATTATCTATCGAAATATAATATTCCAGATAAATAATTATCCTAGGTATTACAAAGAAGAGAGATTTAACACAATGGATTTATACTGGTTCGGTCCAACTCTTGACCTACGTCCAGTCCCCAGAAACACTCTGAGATTTCACTATCTAGAAACTTGATTACACACTCTGTAACTCTCGAGTAATCCTCTCACTAGGACTTACTCCTCTTTACAAGCTGTAACCAAATAACCCCAGACACAATTACACACTCTGTAAACGAAGGATGATCCTCACAGACTCCACTCCCCCTTACAAGTTGTAATTGATACACCCTCTCTTAAGGTTCCTCAACCTTAAAGGTTTATGAACTCCTCACGAGTAGATAGAGTGATGAACACTGAAGTACAAGAATATCCGAAGATATTAAATGAAACTCATGAAACGGAAGATTGCAATAATATCAAATTGAATGCACAAATTTCCCTCTCACGGTTGTAGATTTGAATGCTTCTAACATTTATAGTTGGTGGCATTTATGACCGTTGTTGAAGCTTGAAGTTATCCGTTGAGACTCTTTGAATTAGCCGTTGAGTGAATAAATACTTCCGTTGAAGAACGTTGCTCGTTTCTTCCTTCGTATGCCTCTGACATGACATTCGTCTGTTATTCTCCGTTGACATTCTTTATTCAAATTGTCCGTTGAGATTAGGTGAGAATGTATCAAGGAAATAGCCGTTGTTGTTGTCAGAAGGTCATCCGCCAAAATTGTGAATATCTCTGCTTTGCATTAAATGCTTCTGACACATTGTTGCTTTATTTCAAATTAGCGTTAATCCCCATAAAAATCTTCTGAAACTCATTAACAAACTTGTTAAACATGATTAGGAACAATAATGAGTGAAGATATAAAATAAGTAAACCATACTCGAGAGATTTAGCAAGGTTTAGAAATCTGGTTTTTTCAAACGATAAATTTGGCTAGAGTCGAGTTCTCTTGGCTAGAGTCAAATTGCTTTGGTGGAACACACTAGGCTAGAGTCTCAATATTCGGCTAGAGTTTTGGTCAAGACTCAAGGGATATTGTGTAGGCTAGAGTCAAATAGTTCAAATGTAACATGCTAGGCTTGAGTCCGAATATTCAGGCTAGAGTCTGATTGTTCTGATGAAACGCGCTAGGCTAGAGTCAGGGTCAAAACTCAAGGTACATTGTGTTGGCTAGAGTCAAATTGATCAGATGTAATGCGCTAGGCTTGAGTCAAAATATTCGGCTGAGAGTCGGGTCAAAACTCAAGGTGCTTTGTTTTGGCTAGAGTCAAATTAATCTCATGGGAGTGCTCTAGGCTAGAGTCAAAGTTATTTGGCTCCAGTTTGGGTCAAAACTCTAGTTGCACAGAGTAGGCTAGAGTCAGAAGTTCATTTGAAGATAACGGTCAAAAACTTGGCTAGAGCCAATGCTCTTAGGCTGGAGTCAAATAAAATAATATTTTATTCACTGAGGGATTGGCTCGAGTCAGACAGACTTGGCTAGAGCCAATATTTGCATTTTGTCAAATGTAGACAGGTTTTGGCTAGAGTCTGATGGGTTAGGCTAGAGTCCAGGGCTTGGCTCGAGTCAGAAGGAATTGGCTAGAGCCAACATTTGCATTTTGTCAAATGTAGACAGGATATTGGCTAGAGCCAATCTGACAGATAAAATGCAGATGTGAATTTTGCAAAGTAGAACATTTTGTTTTCAATCATAAGTAATACAAGAGGTTAGTTATCATCAAAACAAACATTGGGAGCCAACAGTAATCAAAGGAAATCATTTTTCAATTCATAGAATAAACTTTATGACTAGAGGCACATAATCAATTAACTTAAGGTGATATTTGAAACTTCGAATTTTCATAGTATATCAAAGATCAATTACATTATAATTGTTATCATCAAAACATCAAAAACTATGAGAACTAACACATATATCGATAAAGGAATAGGCAAATCAGCATTATCTGTGTGTTGGGAATAAGTGTCATTTGATCAAAGTGACCTCGAGTAATTTTACATTTACTTCACGTTGGAAATGCAAATATAGTTTGCTGCTGATCTGTTATACTCATGATTGCTTCATTTAAAATTGGCGAAATAATATTTGAAATACAACAACAATATGACCAATCAATATACATGCTTTAAATGCAATGGGAAGAAAATGTCATCTGATAAAAGGAGAGAGAGGGAGAACCATTGGAAACACCATTAAATAACGTTGGTAAAGTACTCTAACCGTCACCTGACTTAATTAGTTAGTATCATAGTTAATGAGAAAGCAATCTTAAACCGAATCGTAGTAAATATTCCTTGGGAACCAAAATTAGCACATATACATAATTCATATGATTCCAGATTTCAGAGGGCACTGGGAAGTCATCGTTTTGACACTAATGAAATGCATTTACACTGATTAAACCAAAAAAAAAAAAAAAAACATACACAGGTTGTTGTTTATGCTTATTTCTGAAACATTTGACCAATATACACTATATTCATTGGGTATATGTGACACATAGGACCATTTGTAGTTGGGATCTTTAAAATCATACTCTTTTCAAAATTGATATGACAAAAAAAGAAAAAAATTGTTGGTAATTTCCGTAAAGGCTTTAACGTGCATAATAGAAAATATAGATACTTGTTTCATTAATCAATACTATCAAAAATAAAACGCCAGATATCAATTAATATTAATTAATGCACAAGCGGAATACCTAGAGAAATTTCAACTTTCATTACTAACAAATACACTAACCGAGAAAGAAAACGCCTTTCATATCACACTAAATAATATCTCTACATTAATACAATCGTAAGTTAAATAATTAATATGCTTGCAGATATGAAAAGGAGATGAGAAGTCGGCATAATTAGATCAATATAAAAGAAATGTTGGATCCAACAAAGCAACTGGAATTCATACTAACAACGAAGTTACGAAGATAGCATAGTTCATCAAAAAAGGATTAAACTAACAATAACTATAGATTGATACAATAGACAGATAAACAGATTCAGCACTCTTCTCTTTGCCTCTGAAACCTCCGGAAAATCAGGGTCGACGTATACACGGGTAGCTCCCAGAAAGGTGTCTAACTCAACGCCTATAAAAGATGAAAAAATCATTAAATTCCTACTGCATGTCAAAACTGAAAATATAAAAGCTTTCAATGAATTCATCTTCAACAAACCTCTTTCAATGATCTGACTAAACTGGACATACTGAACCACAATGAAGGTAGTAGAACCATCATTTGTATTTTCCAACAACGCTCTAGTATTTGCTACAGCATCGCCGTGCAATATACATCTAATCATAAACTTCTTCCTGCAAGTAAGAAGCAGACACATACATTTGAATATGTAGTTCAAAGATTCTACAGAATAGATTTCTAGGAGTAGAAAAAGAATTCATACCTAACATCTTCCAACTCCAAAATCAATCCCATGGAATACCCTAGAAATGAGCGATTACTGTAACACAAATGGACCAATTGTTGCTCCTGCAGTCACATTGGAGGAATGAGACAACTCTAGAAGAAGGCATTTCAGTGTAAAACGTTCTTGATGATGACATTTTCAGCAGCAATATAGGGCCTCCAGTTTTAGGAGTTGGAGATCCTCAACTGTGACCAGAAGAAGACCTCTCATGGGTTTAAATAGAGTGAATGCTATTGCACCGGACACCGGATATGTAAAACGTAATTGCATGGGAATAGTCATTAACGCATGGGGGAATGCAATACAGGTCATTGACAGTCATAGTGAATTAAATGGGTCAAATATTCTTTCGAAATGTGGCCCAATAGTATATGTATCACTTGGGGAAGGCAATACATATCATCGGAAATCGCAGCGAATTAAATGGGTTTAAAATTGTTTTGAAATCTTGGCCCAATAGGATAAGCATCATATTTGAATTTTGCTTCAATGTAAGTAACATGTATTATTGAGAATTAATAGATATGGGGAAAGTGGTTGAGGGCATCGGTGGCCCAATAAGGACATCAGTTTTCTCCATGTGGGATAACACTGTGAACCAATTAGCTTTGAAATACAAGGTTTAGTAGTATATATTTGATTGATTGATAGGTAAAATTATAAGATCCAGTTGACTTATTTGTGGAGATTAAAGAAACTAAATAAATTATTTATGAGTAAAATACTCTAACATCCTTTGTATTTTTCCAAAACTACATGGACCTCCTCTCTATTTTAAAAATATACTTTTAAGTCCAAACCATTAACTCCGTTAAGGATTTTTATTATTCAATTAAAATAAAAATAAATTTTATTTACTAATTTACCCTTCATCTTTACTAATTCCCTAATTTTGACTAAAACTGTTCAAGTAATTTAAGTAGGATATCTTTTTCCTTTTTCTTAATTTATTTTTAGTTTTGAAAATAATTTTTTGTTAATTTTTTCCATATTGAGATAAATGCATAATTAATTTAGTTAATGCAAACATAAATTAAAGTTTTAAAAAATGTAAGTTATATAATATATATAATTTACATTATTAATAATATATGGTGATTAAAAATATGCCTTTCGAATATATTTTCATGGTGTCATTTAAAAACAAACAAACAAATATAGTTTTATTCATTTAAAAAAAATACTAAATAAATAAACTTCAATGAATGTGATAAAAAGTTTAAATTTTATAATATAATAGAAACTAATAAATTTTATAATGTATTGGAAATTGTGAACATGTATGTATTAGAGTTATTTTTTATTTGCATAAAATTAATTTGATAAAAAATAGTATTTTGGTCAAATAAAATGTTTAATAGTCTAATTTAATGGTCAACGAATGGTTGGGTGGATGGAAATATATTTCAAATATGTAAGGAAGTTTATGTACGATCATTTTAATTTCGAGGGAGATCTACATATGTTTTCGAAATAGATAGGAGGTTTGTGTAATTTAGGAAAAATAGAGAGGTAGTCAATGTATTTTACTCATTATTTAATTATTGTATATGTTACTTGATCTATCTCAATGTTGGATTTTGTGCTCCCTTTCCTATGTGGAGAAAAACCCATGTTTGAATTGCCCAAATTTTATATATTTCCTATTTTATTAAAAGAAAAGAAAGGAAATGAAAGAAAAAAAATAGGAAAGAAGGAAAAGAGTGAGAGAATGAAAAAAAAAAAAAAAACATTTCCTAACTCTTCTTTGTGAGAAAGAATATTCTCTTGCAGTTTTCTAATTTAAAGTTGTGTATCACTTATTTAAGTGGAGAGAGGGCATATTATTCAATAATTTTTTATGAAATAAAGGAATAAAAGTTAAGACAATTATATATAT
Source organism: Acacia melanoxylon (assembly GCA_019022615.1). NCBI lineage: Eukaryota > Viridiplantae > Streptophyta > Magnoliopsida > Fabales > Fabaceae > Acacia > Acacia melanoxylon. Next base: position 9,255,451 of record JAFJYJ010000003.1, on the reverse strand, counting down.
AATTAAAACTCTTACCTTGCAAGTTGCTGTTTGAAAGATCTAGATACCGGAGTTTGGTCAAATTTCCAATGTCACTTGGTATTTTTCCTCCTTCGAATCTGTTATCATCCAATTGTAACTCTACTAATTCTTTGCATTGATGCCAAATAGAGGGTATTTCACCAGACAAATCATTCCCATTCACATAAAATACTTCAAGTTTTGGAAGCCCAGAACACACATTTTTTGGAAGACTACCAGATAATTGATTGATTTCAAGAGCAATCTCTTGTAGCGTTGAATTGTTAAATAATGAAGATGGTATAGAACTAGTGAGTTGATTGTCTCCAAGATACAATATCTTCAGTTGTAAAAGATCACCAATTTCATTTGGGATGCCTCCTTCAAATATTAAGGGGGTGGGAAAGAATGTCAGTAACAATTTATTGCGTGTCACAAGTTATAGGTACATGAGATAAATTAATATTCTATAAAAACACATAAGAGTTGCACATTTTTTAAGAAATGACACATATTTTAGTAAATGACAAAACCCTATAAAAGATATAACCCTTTTAATTTGGGTGGGCTAATAACCATAGATTAAATCAGCTGGTTGTGTATGTTTAAGAAATTTTGATATGATTAAATCTAAGAGACAAATTGAAATCCAATGGGCCCTTCCTTGTCATCATTCTTGTCAAAACACATGTTTCTTGGGAGACTCCTAAAAAAAATCTTTTTGTTGACTCTACAAACTTTTTAAAGATAATAATTACTAACAAATAATGAAATTAAAATATATGTAGATTGTCCAAATCAAAATTAAACGTTCAGGACATGTTGGTTGTAAAGTTTATTCAATATTAAAAAGTAAATACAAGTTTCTTATATCCGTTATCTTAAGTCATCCAATCACAAATCACATATGACTATGTATCATATTTTTAAAATATTATCAATTAACTATAATTCCACATGAACTAAATAGGACATATGTCCATGTGTGATTGGAGAACTTGACATAATGAATATAATGAACTTGAGCTAAGGGTTTTTCCTATGAAAAACCCTTCAAAAAAATTTTAATGACAGAATAATAAACATTTATTTTCAAAGACGGATGGTAAGCCTTTAGATCCACTTAGACTAATTAATACTATAACAGTAATAATTTTCCGATGGTGTGACTATATAGTTTGTTTGAAAATTTTTATGATGAATGCTTTTTCCTTTTGAAAAAGAGTAGAAAAATTATGACAAAAATATAGAATAAAATCCATAAAAATGCCAAAAATAAATAAATAAAAAATTGAGACGAACTCTTATTCCTCGAGGATAAGATCCCGCTAACCAAGTACACTAGTTTAGAACAAAGAAAAATGTAAATATTGAAAATAATCTAAAACATACCTGACAAATTGTTATAAGACAAACTCAATAACTCAAGCGAAGATAAGTTGGAAATGGTCTGGGGAATGAATCCTGAAAATTTGTTACGTCTAAGTCGTAAAATCTTCAATATCTGAAGTCTGCCCACCTCTAACGGAATGGTTCCTTCAATGAAATTAAATCTCAAATCTAAAGTCTCCAACCTTGATAGATTGAATAGAGATAGTGGAATGACTCCATTAAGACTGTTATTTCGAAGATTTAGTTTCTGAAGTGAAGTTAAATATCCTATCCACGCTAGAACTTGCCCATCAAAGTCATTGTAACTCAAGTTGAATAGTTTCAATCTATGCAATCGAACCAATTCTTCTGGTATTTGGCTATAAAAATTGTTGTCACTGAGATCAAGTTCAACAAGGAATGAGAGATTTCCTAGTTGTGGAGATATGGAGCCCTTAAGACCCATGCCATGAAGATTCAAGGAATGGACCCTTCCATGAGGAGTATTGCATGTGACACCAGTCCAATTGCATGGAGAAGAAGAGACAGACCAATGAACTAATAAATCATATGGATCTGAAGTGATAAAGGATTAAAGGGCAAGAAGTGCAGATTTATCAGTATTGATGTTTGTATCAGTCCAAGCTATGGAGGCCATGAAGCAATGAAGTAAGAGCAGGAAAACAAAGGAAGAAGGCTTTCCCATGAGGAGCATACAGACTTATTGGAATTTCAAGTCTTTTGCCTCAAGCAATTAACACACACGTTGTTTTATACTTCTCTGGTTCCAAATCAAGTCAAGTCGTACTAACAAAATATGGAGTTGCAAAAGGACATCTTTTGTGATAAGATTGAAGAAATTAAAAAAAAAATAGCGTGTCGAGTGTATTATTAATGGTCAAGTATGGTGGTGAATGAGAAGAAGCTTCATCCCTTGATTTGATAGTTTTGTGGATATCAGAGTCAGGCTTGGGTCGATCTGGGTCGATGTGCCAACGAGGACATTGGGCTCTAATGGGTGGATGTGAAGTTTCACATTGACTGGGGTAGGGAACGAAAGACGTCTTGTAAGAGTCTGAATATCTCCCCTTCTCGACACGTTTTAAAACTGTTAGGCGTAGCAAACCAAGTAAACAAATCAAGAGCAGGCCCCCATGTTGCGCCGAGGTGCTGGTCTATAAACTAGACATTTATAGTTTTTTGGATACAGAAATTTTACCATCTACAAAATGCTTTGCTATAACTTACTTGTATTGAAATCAAACCACCATGCCTGAAATCTAAACAGATGAAAGAAATCTTTGTTTTGTGATATCTCTCATTCTCATCACACGTGGTTAAAATTCTCTGGTTTTCAATTTCTTCAGCTATGACTTTAAGTTTGAGGACAATATTATCACCATATTATTCTAACTATATGTATCACTTCTTAACAACCATGGACGGAGCAGACATGAATCGAATTGGAGAAAAAGCTTTGATTTTTTGTTTTGGAAAAAAAAAAGCTTTTATATTTACATAAATGATCTTGAAGCATTGCTCCTCCAGAACAGATGAAAAGTTATATATAGAGATAGGATATTGTCACTACCATTTTTTGTCACTACTAATGTCACTACCACTTTTATACAGTTAGATCAGAATCTCATCTACCTTTATCATTTCTCTCTCCTATTGAGATTCCAATCTAACGGTGAAAAAGTGGTAATGACAATATCTTATCCCATGTGTGTGTGTGTGTGTGTGTATATATTGAATGTCTCACTATTCATTGTTTAAATTATGATAACCCAAAAAGAAAAATAAAAGAAAATGAGACAACCAACAATCTATTAGTTGAGGTGGAGAGCGACCTCACGCTTTAAGGAAGAGGACGAATCTCATAAAGCACACTTATTAGAAAAGTTGAAAACCCTTTGCACTCTAGCTAAGTCTAGAAAGGGAAAACTTTGATCAAATAAAAGAAAGAGAGCTAGTCAAATACATTAAAAGAAAATAAAGTTATATATAAGATAATGATTAAATTTAAAGTTTTAGAAATAATATTGTGAAATTATTGAGATCAGATATTCAATCATATAAATATAAGTAAGGGATAGGATATTGTCACTACCAATTTTATGTCATTACCAAGTCACTACCACTTTTTCACCGTTAGATCAGAATCTCATCTATCTTTATAATTTCTCTTTTTCACCGTGAAATAATTTCTCATCTACCGTTAGATCATATAAAAAAATGGAGAAAAGCCACGGTTGAATTAAAACATAGAGCTCACCGTCAGTCTTGGAAAGGATGAAGGTGACAATGATGAAGGTGGATGTGAGTTCGAAGTGGAGGATAAAGTTGGAGGCGTGGTGAGCGAAGGAGAAACTCACCAGTGATTATGGCGAGAAGAAGACGAAGGTGAAGGTTCTGGAGGCTACGGCTGTAGCTCTTTCTTGGGTTGAAGAAAGCAACGGTGGAGTGTGTGAAGGAAGGAGGTCGCCGATGACAATGGAGGAAGGGATGTCGCCGGCGACGGTGGAGGAAGATGTAGGTCGAATGGTCGATGGTCAAGTCTCAGGTTCAGTTTTCTGGCGGCTGCTCTCTCGTGTAAACTCGTTGAAGTCCCTTTTCGACCTAATTAATTGAACCAAAATGCTGCAGTTTTTAGGGAACCATACTGGCATTTTTTAAATTCGTAATACCAAACTGTCATTTCTAACTTTTGAGACCCAAACTGCCATTTTCATATTTAATCAAAAAATTTCAAGTACCTACAATTAAAAACAAGTAAACAAACATCAAATCATCTCAAAAATCAATGATTAAGAGTAATTACAATTATTTTGACAATTTTATCATTTTTAGTTCTAATATAATATATTTATTTTTTATATAAATTTATCACAAAAAGAAATTTTAAACTCAATAACTATGACAAATTCCCCAACTAAAGTATGAAAATATGTGCTTACCAAAAAAAAGTATGAAAATATGTAATAAAATAGGGATTTGTCACTACTTTTGTATGAATATTTTGTTTTGGTACACATAAACATACCAATTTCTAAAAATTATACACACACACATATATATATATATATATATATATAGGGTTTATCGTTTGTCATGTCACTTGACATAAGGTTATGTCAAGTTACCCCAAAACTACGTCGTTTTGGGAGTTAGGGGAATTAATAAAGGGTGTTTTTGTATTTATTATATGATACCAAAATATCCTTCATTAATTCTCCTAACCCCAAAACTACAACGTTTTGAGAGTTCATTAATTCCTCTAACCCTAAAACAACGTAGTTTTGAGTTAACTTGACATAACCTTATGTCAAGTGACATGACAAACGGTAAACTCATATATATGTATGTGTGTGTATATATATATGATGGGTATTGATATAGACTCTAGCTATAAAGAAGAAATGTGTATACATGCAATAAATTTAAAAGGAAGTAAAACATATCACATTATCAACATGAAAATTAAAGCAACTCTGTGTATAATTGATATGTACCTAAACGCAAAAGAGTTGCATAAAATTAATGACATATGATACATTCACTACATAATCAATCTATAAATATTCACAAGGAAAAGAAGTTAAGAATATGCGTTTCTTATAATATTTTGGGGACGTTTGAAAAAAATACAATTGGCAGGATTTTTTAAAATATGATTTCTTGTCTTTGACCAAAAAGTATACCTTTTTGTCTGTATATTTCAAAAAGAACAATAATCAATACGATAATCCATTTTTAAGCTCCAATAGGACTTGCTTTCTGTAGTTGTAAAGGAAAAAAATTTTGAAAAATTATTCTGAATGATAACATCCTAACAAAATGAAGTGGTTGGTATAGTTTGAGGATATGACTTAATATCCAAGTTAAATACGAAGTTTGTTGCTGATGTTAGAATTTAACAGAAGTTTGATTAAAAAATGAAACAAAATTGTAAGGCTTTGTTTGGTTGGAGGGAAGGGGAGAGAAAAAATTAAAGGGAGAGGAAAACTTTTGTGGGCCCCACCACAAATAAATTTTCTCCTCTTTCCCCTCCTGTCCCCTCCAACCATGCAGAGCCTAAAGCTTTTATTTATACTCGAGGCAGTGTGTTTTTGTCATCTTTGATACCTTGTGTACTTGAGAAGATATTTTTGTTGCTAAAAAAAAAAAGAACATACTAATAATATCTTTTGTCACCAGAATATACCACAACATAAATCACAACAGATTAACGTACAATTTCAATATTAGGACTGGAAACCGATATTATTTTTTAAAATATTAATTTCGATGTAGATTCAATTTGCAATTGTTGAGCAATCGAGTGCATCATCTATTTAATAAAATATTGACTTCATCTTTTTTAAAAATAGGGAATTTTCAAAATGGAAATACATCCACAAAAATGAATGTATATGCATTCAGAAAATAGATAAAAAAATACTTGTACATATTGAATAATAAGATGCATACCTCACAATCATTTTCTTAAAATTATATCCCTTTTGTCTAACCATAAGTCCGGATGCAAAGTGGCATTGTTGAAAAGTTCATATAATAAGTATACTATCTCCATTTTAAAAAGACTTGATCTCATTTTATTTTTCTATTATACGCTTATTTAATAACAACAAAACAAAAGGCAAGTGTAAAAGAAATAGGAAAAAAAAGCTTTAATTTTTACTTGGTCGTGGTGGAAAGCGAGAATATATAACTTTATTTTTTATGTTTAAATTTTTATATAATTACCAATTTTCAAAAAGTATCGTTAAGTGAACATATAATTATAAATTAACCAAGAAAAGATAAGATATCAATGGTTGAAGTTTCAAATTTTATAAGGCGTGTTTCAAAATAAGTGCCTTTTTCATATTTCAAGAAGTAATTAAATGATTTGTTTTCTTTTTTACCCATTAAACTTATTAGTGGTTAAACAATATTTATTTAAAGAGCACTTGCTATATAGGCTCATGACATGTTAGACTTTTAAAACATTAAGTTGTTTTCAAAACAAGTTTATGCAACCAAAGAGAAAGAAAATTACGGTAGTGATGAGAAAAAGCTTTGATTCTAACAGTGATTGGTATGTTATCACATGCACCAAGGACCTTATATTCATTATCATCGTATTGTATTTTTTGCTCAGAATCATCGTATTGTATGGATCATAGAGAAACCCCATAAAGCACGTTAGTAAAGAGAAGAATCTTTGTCCTTTAGGCTTTGTTTGCGAGTTCCATTTTGGAGGGAAAGGAAAGGGAATGGAGGGTTTTGGTAGTCTCTTCCCTTGCATTTATCAAAGGAAGGGACTACCAAAACCCTTTCTTCCCTTCCCTTTCCCTCCAAAATGAAACTCTCAAACAAAGCCTTAGGAACTACATTTTCATCTTCGTGCATTATTTCAGGTCACTCTCGTAGGCCATACATAGAGAGAGTACTTCCAAAACAACGTCAATAGTGGAAAGAAACTTGCATGAATATATATGTTGTCGTTACCCTTCTTCACATTCATCTTCATAGCATTATTTCATTTAGAGTCTGTAGGTCCACTCACAAGTCAAGCACATCATGTATCAATAAGCAAATCAATTAAAGACGGAAGACTTTTGATAGATATTTTTCACGCTAGTTGCCATGAAACAAGCAATAGATGGACTTACTGCATTTGAGAAGAAAAATCTGATTGAAGAAAAGTTTTTAGCGGAGAATAATTAAATACTCTTCAGATTCTTTTTATGAGACATGTCTAATCTATTTCGCCTAAACCAAGAAAAACCTTAAACTTTATTAACTTTACCTATAAATTTAATAACTTTCCAACTTTATCTCTATTTAATATATATTATACTACCTTCGGTCCTAATTGTAAAAACGCTTTTATAGTGCAAATTGCACTACAAAAGTGTTCCTATAATTAGGACTGGAGGGAGTAATAACCCTACAAGTATAAAGTCAGCACAATAATAAATGAAAGGTAAAGTTGTACATTTATATGAAAAATGTAACAATGTGACTTATAAATAAGATTAAAAATACTCACAATCATTCATATAAAAATACTTGTACATAATGAATAATAAGGTGCATAACTCAATCATTTTCTTAAAATTATATCCTTTTTGTCTAATCATAAGTCTTAGATGCAAAGTGGTGGCATTGTTGAAAAGTTCATATAATAAATACCATCTCCATTTAAAAAAGATTTGATCTCATTTTATTTTTCTATTATACGCTTATTTACTCTAATAACAACAAAACAAAATGCAAATGTATATGAAATAGGCAAAAAGAGCTTTAATTTTTGCTTGGTCATGGTGGAAAGCAAATGCATTATAAAAAGGACTAAATATGTTGGTGTCTTATAATAAGGACTAGAATGAGTAGTGTGTAACATCTCATTTTCAAAAGCAGTATAATTTCTTTCGTTTTTCATATATCATCAGAGTAGAGCATCGGAGCGATTGAGTAACTGATACATTTATTCAAATTGACGTAAGTCCGGTGATTCTGACGTGCGGTACAATGATGACCGAGAGTTTTCAAAATGAATAACAACGAAGAAAGTCTTCAATTGGGTCTCGTGCGGCCCGTCGCTTTCCTTCCTTTCTCCCTCGGTTCTCGGTTCTTGAACGACACTATGATAAGAGCGAGGTTCAATGCACATTGAACCTCGTAATGCTTAACCTCATGCTTAAATATGACAATATATATACACGATACAATGAATCAATACAATGTGACCACAACAGATGTATGATTAGAAATACATAACCACGTATGTAAGATAATAACCACGTATGATACAGCAATAATAATAACGTATGTAACATAACCACGTATCATACAGCAATAATAATAATGTATGTAACTTAACCACGTATGATACAACAATAATAATAACGTATGTAACATAACCACGTATGATACAGCAATAATAATAACGTATGTAACATAACCACGTATGTGACATAGCAACGGGTGTAACATATTTACGTATGCTACCACCATAGTGTGAATACAACAATCATATATATCCATACAATAACCATCAGAGTTAGTGTTACTGTAATACCCGGATAATTATTTATCTAGAATATTATATTTTAGTAAATAATACCTATTGGATATAGGTGAATATGTGGTTTCAAATAATAAAGTAATAATTATCTTATTTTCTAAGGTAATTACTATGGAAATTATGAGAGATAAAGAGCTAAAATCCATGAAAAATGTATTTTATAAGGTAGAAAATGGCCTGAAAATATTATGATAAATCTCATATGACTGCAAATATTGACAAAAACTTGGGAAGTATGTTATCTTTAATTTTAGGATTTTTTTGGATTATTTCCTTGAGAAATAGAGAAGCATAAATATAATATTATTAAAAGCACTTTATGGCCCCAAATATTTTTAAAATTTTACATGGGACATAAAATACCAATGTCGATGCAAAAGTTGTGAGATAATAATTAATCCCAATTATGAAAATTATCAACAATTAGTAAGTGGCTAATTAAGTAATTAGTGGCTAATTGTTTAGATTAAGATATAAGTAAATTAATTAGTAAATAATTAATTTAAAAGGATAAATTCGAAATTAATAATTAAATTAATAATAAATAAATAATAAATAATTAATAAAATATTTTATGCTTAGAAAAATAAATAAAAAATAAAAAAAAAATAAATAAATATCTAGATATTTTGAATAAAATAATAATATAATAGGTAAAGAGCCAACAAGAGATATGAGAACAGATAGAAATGAAATTCTACCTCAAGATATAGAAATTTAGTCTTTTACAACTGGACCTTTTATGAACCAGTGAAATTCTATCTCGGATTGAGCGGTCTCAAAAGTCGTTTAAAACCAACAAGTAATTAGAGTCTTAGGATAATTAAGATAAGGCGAGATAGTGCTAAAAGTGACTTATAGAAAACGCACCGTGTTTTTCAAACCAGGGATATGGTTACTTAGATCAGATCATATTACGAACCGGCGGATTTACCCGTCGGCCGACACTTCGGAAGTGATTTCCGTAATCGTTGGTGTCGTCGAAAATCTTCTACAGATAACGGAATACCCTTAATGGGATCAAAAATATAATGAAACCCAATAGTTTTAAAGAGAAAGAATGGAACTACAAAACCTAGTTCCGGATTTTTGAGATTCGGCAAAATTACGCGATTCGGACACCGATCGGGAAACGCTATCGGTAAGTCGGCCACGTGATGTCATGCATGACATCATCTTCTTCTATAAGGATGATGTCAGCCAAATAGGTGTAAGGCCAAGGTCGAGCCACGTGTCAAAGTGCGATCCGACGGTCGAAATCCGATCTAAAGAACTTTTATGTAATTCCCACATTGTCCCTCCTTTCTTCTATAAATAGAAGCCTTCTCCTCTTCATTTCTTCATCCCAAAAAATGCAATCTAGAGAGAGGTTTTAGAGAGAGAAGCTCTGGAGAAAGTCTGAGCAAAGTCGGGGTAAGTTTTTCGGTCTCTGGTCTTAAGTTTCGGTAGTTCTTTCGGTAGATATAGTAGGAATGCTAGATTTATCTTTAATTTTTCAAGATAGTCTAGATATCATATTTAGGGGTAAATATGATATATATTTCGAAAATATGATGAGGAAAAGATCTGTCAAAATTTTGGAGAGATAGAGCGAAAACAAAAAGCTCTCTGGCGAAATTCCGCCGATTAGGGGTTCGGGGGCAAAATGGTAATTTGTACCTAAAATGCCTATTATACTGCTAGAAGTTGATAAATGTTATCCTTATAGGATATCTGAGATAATCGGACCGCTGTTGTACCGCCATCGTACCGCTGTTTGCACCGCTGTCAAAAATTACCGTTTTTCGTAAAACGTACCGTTTACCGTCAACGAAGGTACGTTGGCGTACTGTAACACTAACTCTGATATTTATTGTATGCGTATATGTGCTATGTGTATTGTATGTTATTGTGAGATAGTTGATAGCTCTGTGATATGTTCATTGTACTGTTATTATGCTTGCTGGGTGTTGGGATACGTTGGCTAAGTGCGAATACCATTGCTAAGTGCGAATACCATTGCTAAGTGCGAATACCATTCCTAAATGCGAATACCATTGCTAAGTGCGAATACCATTGTGAAGTGTGAAACGTATGCTAGGTGCGACATATCTGCCAGGGGGCTTATATGATGTTGGGATATGCTTGTTTGTATGCTGATATACTGTATATGTAAATATGAGGTTAACCGTTACCTGAGGTCCGGTGCGCGTTGGACCTCAACTCTGCATATAACGTCAGGTTCAGGAGGACCGAGGATCGAGGAGAGAGGCAAGCAGCACGCATAGGGACTCAACTGAAGACTTTCCTTCTGTTGTTATATACTTTGAAAACTCTCGGTCACTGTACCGTTACTGTAAACAGCCAGACTTACGGCATTTTGAATATAAGTATCAGTTACTCTTACGCTCCGATGCTCTAATCTGATGAAAAAAAAATTATACTGCTTTTGAAAACGGGATGTTTCAGTTACAGTACGCGAACGTACCTTCGTTGTCGACTACGGTATGTTTTACGGAAAACGGTAATTTTTGACAGCGGGTGAAACAGCGGTACGACGGCGGTACAACAGCGGTCTGATTATCTCAGATATCCTATAAGGATAACATTTATCAACTTCTAGCAAGTATAACGGGCATTTTAGGTACAAATTACCATTTTGCCCCGAACCCCTAATCAGTGGAATTTCGCCGAGCTTCGCTTTGTTTCGCTCTATCTCTCCGGAATTTCGACATCTTTTCCCTCATCATATTTTCGAAATATATATCATATTTACCCCTAAATATGATATCTAGACTATCTGGGAAATTTAAAGACAATTCTAGCATTCCTACTATCTCTACTTTTGAAAGAACTACAAACTTAAGACTAAGGACCGAAAAACTTACCCGGGCTCCGCCGGATTTTCTCCGGGCTCTTCCTTCTCTCTAAATTCTCTCTAGTTTTCGAATTTGGCGTGAAGAAGAATGAAGAGGGAGAGCTCCTATTTATAGGAAAAGGAAGGGACAAGGTGGGAATTACTTCAATTGTTTTCAGATCGGATTTCAACCGTCGGATCGCACTTCGTCACATGGCTCCATCTTGGCCCTCCATGTGTTGGATGACATCATCCCTTCTAGAAGAAGATGATGTCATCTTGCTGACTTACCGATAAAGTTCCCTTATCGGTGTCCTAATCGCGTAATCTTGACGAAACTCAAAAATCTGAAAGCAACATTTTGAAGTTCCATTCTTCCTCTGTAGGAATATCTGGGTGAATGAAATTTATGATCTCATTAAGGGCATTCCGTTGCCTGCTGAACATTTTAGGACAGACACACAATGATTCGGAAATCACTTCCTAAGTGTCGGCTTACGGGATGAAATTTCTTTGGTTCGTAATATGTTCGACCTAAGAAACCTTATCCCTAGTTTATCACAACTATTTCGTTTTCTATAGGTCTTATTTATGCTATCTCGCCTATTTCTCATTTATCCCGTATCTTAATGACCCGATTGGTTTCGAAAATGAATTCGGAGATAGTCCACACCGAGGTAGAATTTCACCGGTTTATAAAAGTCCGATGACTTAGACTATATCCCTATATTTTGGTGTAGGATTTTATTTCTATCCATTCTCAAATGTCCTTGTTGGCTCTTTACCATATATATTATTATTTTATTCAAAATATCTAGATATTTATTTATTTTTCTTTTATTTTTTATTTTTTTTCTAAGCATAAAATATTTTATTAATATTTTATTATTTATTTAATTATTAATTTCGAATTTCTCCCTTAAATTAATTATTTACTAATTAATTTACTTATGTCTTAATCTAAACAATTAGCCACTAATTACTTAATTAGCCACTTATTAATTGTTGATAATTTTCATAATTAGGATTAATTATTATCTCACAACTTTTGCACTGACATTGGTATTTTATGTCCCATGTAAAATATTAAAAATCATGGGGCCAAAAAGTGCTTTTAATAATATTATATTTATGCTCTATTATTTTCCAAGGAAATAATCCCAAAAATTCCTAAATTTAGAGATAACACACTTCCCAAGTTTTTGTCAATATTTGCGGTCATATAGGATTTATCATAATGTTTTCGGCGCCATGGAGACATTTTGATATCTCAGTGTTGATCGCGGTATATAACCACGGAAATACTATATATCAAAGTACGACATGACAAGATCTTTCTTTGTCAAAACAGTAAATTCTCGATCACCAAGAGGAGCGGCTGACATGTAGAGAAAAGTTCCGGAGCGAATAGTCCGAAGGTTAGTTTTTACAGAGTCAAAATTGGGATAGAGCAAATTTCGAGGGCGAAATTTTGTTTAACGGGGGGAGAAATGTAATACCCGGATAATTATTTATCTGGAATATTATATTTCGATAAATAATACCTATTGAAAATAGGTGAATATGTGGTTTCAAATAATAAGTAATAATTATCTTATTTTCTAAGGTAATTACTATGGGAATTAGGAGAAATAAAGAGCTAAAATCCTTGAAAAAGGTATTTTATAAGGCGAGAAAATGGCCGAAAATATTATGATAAATCCCATATGAGTGCTAATATTGACAAAAACTTGGGAAGTATGTTATCTTTAATTTTAGGAATTTTTGGGATTATTTCCCTGAAAATATATAGAGCATAAATATAATAATATTAAAAGCACTTTATGGCCCCAAGTATTTTTAATATTTTACATGGGATATAAAATACCAATGTAAGTCAAATAGTTGTGAGATAATAATTTATCCTAATTATGAAAATTATCAACAATTAGTAAGTGGCTAATTAAGTAATTAGTGGCTAATTGTTTAGATTAAGATATAAGTAAATTAATTAGTAAATAATTAATTTAAATGGAGAAATTCGATATTAATAATAAAATAAATAATAAATAAATAATAAAATATTAATAAAATATTGTATGCTTAGAAAAATAAATAAAAAATAAAAGATAAATAAATAAATATCTAGATATTTTGAATAAAATAATAATATATATGGTAAAGAGTCAACGGGAAATATGAGAACAGAGATAGAAATGAAATTCTACCTCAAGATATAGAAATTTAGTCTTTTACCACTGGACCTTTTATGAACCAAAGAAATTCTATCTCGGATTGAGCGGTCTCGAAGTCGTTTAAAACCAACGGCGTAATTAGGAGTACCTAGATAATTAAGATAAGGCGAGATAGTGCTAAAAGTGACTTATAGAAAACACACCGTGTTTTTCAAACCAGGGATATGGTTACTTAGATCGAGATCATATTGCGAACCGGTGATTTTCTCGCAAGAAGGCGGTTCTATCGGAAGTGATTTCAGAATCGTTGGTGTCTGTCCGAAAATCTTCGGCGGATAACGTATACCCTTAATGGGATCAAATATATAATGAAACCCAGTAGTTTTAAAGAGAAAGAATGGAACTACAAAACCTAGTTCCCGGATTTTTGAGATTCGGCAAAATTACGCGATTCGGACACCGATCGGGGAAACGCTATCGGTAAGTCAGCATGCATGACATCATGCATGACATCATCTTCTTCTAGAAGGATGATGTCAGCACAAGAGGTGTATGGACAAGATGAAGCCACGTGGCGAAGTGCGATCCGACGGTTGAAATCCGATCTGAAGACATTTGATGAAATTCCCACCTTGTCCCTCCTTTCTTCTATAAATAGAAGCCTTCCCCTCTTCATTTCTCCATCCCAAAAATGCAGCCTAGAGAGAGGTTTTAGAGAGAGAAGCTCTGGAGAAAGTCTGAGCAAAGTCGGGGTAAGTTCTTCGGTCCCTAGTCTTTAGCTTCGGTAGTTCTTTCGATAGATATAGTAGGAATGCTAGATTTATCTCTAATTTTTCAAGATAGTCTAGATATCATATTTAGGGGTAAATATGATATATATTTCGAAAATATGATGAGGGAAAAGATCTGTCAAAATTCTGGAGAGATAGAGCGAAAGTAGCGAAGCTCTGGCGAAATTCCGCCGATTAGTCAAACTAGGGGCAAAATGGTAATTTGTACCTAATATGCATGTTATGCTGCTAGATATTGATAAATATTATCCTTATAGGATATCTGAGATAATCGTACCGCTGTCGTACCGCTGTTGTACCGCCGTCGGACCGCTGTCAAAAAATTACCGTTTTCCGTAAAACGTACCGTAGTCGACAACGAAGGTACGTTCGCGTACTGTAACACTAACTCTGATGGTTATTGTATGATTATATATGTTTGTTGTGTTATGTTTGTTGTTGTAGCATACGTGGTTATGTTATATACACGGTTATGTCATATACGTGGTTATGTCACATACGAGGTTATTATTGCTGTATCATACGTGGTTATGTTACATACGTGGTTATGTATTTTTAAATCATACATCTATTGTGGACTGTTGTATTGATTGTTGTTGTCGTGTATATATTGTCATATTTAAGCATGAGGTTAACCGTTACCTGAGGTTCAATGTGCATTGAACCTCAGCTCTTATCATAGCGTCAGGTTCAGGAGAACCGAGAACCGAGGAGAAAGGCGAGCAGGCCGCAGAGAGACCCGGCTAAAGACTTTCTTCTGTTGTTATTCATTTTGAAAACTCTCGGACACTGTACCGCTTCTATAAATCAGCTAGACTTACGGCATTTATAAATATATGTATCAGTTACTCAATCGCTCCGATGCTCTACTCTGATGAAAAAAATATATACTGCTTTTAGAAATGGGATGTTACAATGATACTCGAGTATTGACAGTGTGAAGTCTCTGATATGATCTTGATGCAACGATACTTGAGTATTGGATATAGATACTTGAGTATGGTACTCAAGTATGAGAATTGGGCTACTCAAGTAATGTCGAGGATTGAGCTTTCTTAAAGGATACTCAAGTATGAAGATTGAGTACTCAAGTATGATCAAGATCAAAGCCTCTGGTATAACTGAACTACGTAGATACTCGAGTATTGAGTATAGGCTACTCGAGTATTGATGAGAAATGAACTTCTGTGAAGTGATTCTGCAAGGGGATACTCAAGTATTCAGGAAATATTCAAGAAGTATTCAGCAAGTATTCAGGAAGCATACTTGAGTATGAACTATCAGCTGCCGCAAATCTTCTCTGTAACATTATATGAATCTTTTGATTACTCAATTAATTCTTCTTCTACATCACTCAATATTATTTATGCTATTATTAATAATCTATTTGAGTGAGTTACAAATCACTAACGAATGATTCAACAAGTGAATGGGCCGAAGGGTTTTTGATGTTGAAGAATTTGACGAAGTTTGCTACAGACTTTCACCAATGGCAAAGAAGACAGAATACAACGAGGAACTTGTAGAAATGAAGTTGAATGCTTACTGTAATGCTCTTCAATGCTCAATGTGATCATCAGCTTCAAATGCTACGACTTGAATATCCCAACGGTAATATTTCTCAACGGACCGATATTCAAATGAGCTCACAACGACTATTTCTCCAACATACCGATATTCAAATAAGTAGCGACTATTATTCACAACGTGATATTCTACAATGGATGAATGCTTCAATGGATTAATATCAATTGTCTATAAATAGAGAATGCAATGGAAGAAGAATCGTACACAGAGACACGAGCTTACATCTTCAAAATGCCAATACTCTGATATCCGTTTACTCTTTGTTCTCAATGCTTACATAGTTTACCATAGAGAGTGAAATCATTTGTATTGTACTTCAGTATTTATCCTATCACTTCTTAGAGAGAAGATTGCTTGTAATCTTTCATCACAAAGGTTGTATCCTTACAGTGTGTAAGACGAGTATCTCGGTAAGAGATTTGTAAAAGGCTGTACAAGTGTCCGGCTAAACTTGTGGAATTGTAGTGGTTCTCAAGTACCCGATTAAAGCTTGAGGGAGATAGTGGATTGAAATCTCAGGAGAAGCCTGGGGACTAGACGTAGGTCATCGTGGATTGGGCCGAACCAGTATAAATCACAGTTTGCATATTCCCTTTCCTTATCTTTTATATTTCCAGTAAATGCTTATTTGAATATCTAACTGGTGATTTAGAAGTTGCGAAAAGATTTTCAAAGTTTCTAAAGTTTCATCAGACACCCAATTCACCCCCCCTTTGTAGGTGATAGCCAGGTCTAACAAAATAATTATGAGAGATTAAATATGCTAGCTTCAAAAGACTCTAAGGGCCGCCCTTAAACTAGGCCTAACTTAAATTGATTAATACCAAGCCACCTTGCATATTAATTTCTCTAAATTAGGTTGATTATGCACTCTAGAAATTAATGAACTTAGAATTGTTGAACTTAAAAGCATCATATCTCCACAACTAGGAAATCTCTCTTTCCTTGTTGAACGTGATCTAAGTAACAACAACTTTCATGGTCATATACCAAAAGAGTTGGTACAATTGCATAGATCGAAACGACTCAACTTGAGCTACCATGACTTTCAAGGATAAGTTCCACCAAGGATAGAAGATTTATCTATGCTTGAGCATTTGGATTTTCGAAATAACAATCTTAGTGGATTTATTTTAATATCTCTACTCAATCTGTCAAAGTTGGAGATCTTATATTGGAATGGTAACTTCATTCAGGGGACCATTCCACTTGAGATAAGAACTCTAAAACACTTGACAAGCTTTCTAGAGCTATTCCACAAGCAATCTGTTAGTATTTTGGTGTCCTAGAGATAATTTGTAAGGTCAGATCAGCACCATTTCTACGTTGTAGTATTTCATTATTAATAAAATGAGCACATTTTATCTTTTTCATATTTATGTCTCGCCTTTATTTTAAGGTAAATATGTGTTTGGAGATCAAAGCCTTAGGACTAGAACATGTGTTAATCTTGAGGATCACTGATAGAGATCATGATCATGAGGACTCGTGAACACTGGATATCTATTGCTTAAAACTTATTTCTAGTCTTGGATCACCAAGAAAGGGCATTGATGATCTCAATAAGACTAGTACGACATCATCTACATGTATAAGATAAAAAGTGGGTACCTCATGGAATACAGGCATGGTGATGCCTTAGCTGATGTCGTAGGTAGATCTATTGGAGAACAGATAACACCGAATAGACCCGTTGAGGAACTCCACAAAGATTCATTGTAGAGAGTATTGTTGGATATGTGAAGTCTCTCATCGTTTGGTATTGCAGATCGTCCTAAACTTAAGGATGTCATTGAACACTATGTCCTAGGGTTATACTTTGACTATACAACTCTATCCGTCTGAAAAAGGAGAAAACAATGTACACTTGGATATAACTCGAATACATGTGTATAGATGGACATGCTGAGAGGACTCACAGTCCCCTACAAGAGATTAGTCATTCACAAGAACGGTAGGGCTTAGATAGCTTCTAATTAACTCAAGAGTCTGTGTGCATAGCAAGTGATCATGAAAAGTCATGATCCGTTATAGAGTTAATATAATAATATTCCTAGTTCTGTGAATTAGCTACATTTAGTTAATTAAGAGAGATTACACTCTATATTTGCTCTCGACTAAATATGAATGACAATGTGAGGGATGATGTCTGCACGATATCCAAATATGAAAGGTAGATCACTTGATCAACTCAATTAGTTCTGGGCCGCAAAGCATTACTAGTATTTTATAAGGTCATTAAATAAATTGGGCCCGTTAAAAAAGTTTTAATTGGTTCGGGTTTATTTATGTCAGTGACTAATTAGACCTAATGGATCACACACAAAGGTTATTCCCGATTGCTTAAAATTAGCAAACTTAGGCCAATAATTGTTATTGGGTTTTATCAAGAGTAAATGTGTAATTGGGTTAAGTGTGACTCCAAACCTAATAAGGAGAAAATGGTGTCCCCGGTGGGAAATTAGTTTCTCCACAAAAGGCCCAAACGTGTTAGAAAACCCAACGAGGTCTTAAGCCAAGTTGAATTTGGAATTCAAATTTTGAATTTAAGTTTGAAATTTAAATTTGAATTTGAATTCAAGAAGTTAGGTTATAAAATATAATTCTAAATTGTCTAATATATATATATATATATCCAATAAATATTCGACGAAGGTAGGAGAAATAATAAATAAAGATTGAATTAAAAATGATTTTTAATTTTAGTTTAGGAGATGAATGTTGTAACATCCCATTTGAAAACGGTGGAATATTTTTTTTTAAAACGTTTCCAAATATTTCAAGCAGTGTAGTCAGAGTAGAGCATTGGAGCGAGTAAGTAATTTACATTACATTCAAAATATGGACCATAGTGTAAGAGTATTGGATTACGGTCATCCGAATTCTTAACGGTTAAAGAAACTAAGGAAAACGATAAACAATGTAGACACGTCCCGCCTACTTCGGTTGCTTGCCTCGATCGCCTAAGATTGGTCCTCCGACACGATGCTACAACCGAGATCCATTCCACATATGGATCTCGTGTAACGGTTAACCTTATGCTCAAATAAAACAAGATACGTACAAAATGATATTCATTTCAATACGGCATATCATCACAAAAGCAAACAGCGAGATGTATGATCAATAACATAGACGAACATAAGCACAAAGCGATATGTAAATTCTCTCTCGACTAGTTCTCGCACATATCCAAAGTGCCACGCCACAACGTGTCCTCGCGCTAGGAATAACTCAAACGGCATTACCAATACTATAATCCGTGGGTAAAGCCGTAAGTATCTCCCGACGATTCTCAACGTAACCTCGCCTCTATGAACGTATCTATAACGCAAAAGTATATGAGCAGCATAGAGTTAGGGTTACAGTACGCGTTCGTACCTTAGTTGCAGATATCCGGCTCTTCCGGCTAAAAACGGTACTTTTTGACGGCCGTACGTAAAACAACGAAACAGCGGCAAACATCGGAACGATGAAATTTTGACAGTGGTTCGACGTCAGAAGTATTCTAATCAGAATAATAACACACTTATGAATATTTGGCAGCATAACAGGCATTTTAGGTGAAAAAACCATTTTGCCCTTACTACCCCTATTTGGCGGAATTTCGCGTAACTTCGTTACTTTGACCGTATTCCATTTCAAAATTTTCCCCACTATGTTTTTACCTCGTCAGGCATCTTTCAATGCAATGAGGTATAAAAACAAGTATAGGAATATATTCTGAAACTTCCTAGATCAAAACAACAGTTCTACTATAACTACCGAAAGAACTACGGAAACTAAAAACTAAGGACAGAAGAACTTACTCGGGGCAAGGCACAATTTTTCCAGAGCTTCTCTCTCTAGAACCTCTCTCTAGGATTCAAATTTTGGTGTGAAGAATGAGAGGAAGAGAGCTTGCTATTTATAGGGAAAAATAGGGACAAGGTGGGAATTTCCACAAAAGTCTTCGAGATCGGATTAAGTTTGGATCGCATTTTGAGGACAAAACACTCTTGGCCATCCATGGTCAAGATCGAAATCTAAGAGCCCTAAAGTCAATGGATGAGTTGTCATCCATGATGGCTCTTGCTTTATGGCCTCCGGCCTGATAAAGCTACCCGATCGGTGTCCGTTTCGCGCGATTTCGCAGAAACTCAAAAATCCGGGCATGTAACTTTGGAGATCTTTTCATCCTCTTTCATATTATCTATTTTGATCCTCTTTTTGATCATATCCAGGTATTCTCCGGTGCGTCGCAAGATATTCGGACAAACGCGTCCGGTTATGGAAATCGCTTCCGATAGAACCAACTTCTGGACAATAATTCGCTGAGTCGTAAAATGTTCAGTTGTTGCCTAACTTAATCCCGTGTTTAAAAAGACGCAATTGTTTCTATAGGTTCTCACTTTGCCTATCTGACTCTACTCTATCTGATCAACTTTTCGTCTTAATTGAAATTAGGGTTTTCGGTTGCGGAAACAACGCCCGGTAAATTCTTTCTTCGTGTAAAAATTCACTTGTTCTTAATTTGATCAGTCGAAAAGACTTTTACCTCTGGTTTACCTATAGAATTTATTTCTAACTTTTCCCTCATTCCGCCTATAAGCCGACTCACCGCATTATATTATTATTTTATTCTAATTATCATTTTAATTATTTAAACAATTCTTTTTAATTAAAAATACCAATAATTTCAGCCCCTTAATATTAAAATTCAGTTTTAATTATTTTTTCATATTTTTTTCCATTTTTTAAAAATATAATATTTTTTACCAAAAATTCCCGTTTTACCCTCGCCTTTATTAGGGCTTAATCGCAGACCTAATTTCTTCGTTTAGTGATCTTTTTAGGATCGGTTTCTTCATATATTTATCTTTACTAATTTACAGTATATTGTTATCTTACAAACTTCTATACTAATATTGTCATTTTATATCCTATGTAAAATATTAAAAATGTTTACCCATTAGGTTACTTTATGGTTCTGAAATGCTTTTTAAACTTTTATTCATGTTATTTCCTCTGAAATAATTTATTAAATTCTCATAATTAGGGATAACACTTCCATATTTTTCTCATAATTTTTCATGATCTTTCAGTATTTATCATAATATTTTTAGACTGTTTTTATCACCATTATATCATTTTTAGTCATTATATTCATCAGATTTTCCTGGAACTTTTTTGACAATTTACTCTATAATTATAACAATTTTCTATAACAGTTTTATCTCATGAATTTACTTCATTAAAATATTCATTAATTTTCCTTTATCTCAGAATTTCAGATTTGCTAAAATCCGGGTATTACAAATGTGATCCATCATCTTAAATTATTATTCAATCAATCAATCAAGATATGGATATGATTTATCAACTTAAATAATTGACTCAATCAATCAAGAAATAAATGTGATTCATCATCTTAAGTGGTTGACTCAATTAATCAATCAAGAAATAAATGTGATACATCATCTTAAATGATTGGTTCAATCACTACAAAAAAAAGTCACAATTTGCGACGGACAAAATCCGTCACAAAATAGGGAAGTTCCGTCGCAAAAAACGATTTGTGACGGAATTATTCCATCACAAAAAATGTCTTCGGAAATCATTTTTTGTGATGGAAAATATAAGTTCCGGCGCAAAAATTGAATTTTGTGATGGAACAATAATTCTGTCGCAAAAATTGATTTTTGCGATGGAAAGGTATTTTTGTCGCAAAATTCAATTTTTGCAATGGAAATACCTTTCCGTCGTAAAATTCAAAGTTTACAACGGAATTATATTTCCAAAATTCAACCTTTGCGACGGAACAAGAATTCCGTCGCAAAATTGATGGATTAGGAAAAAAATATTATTAAATAATTTTTTATTAAATATTAAAAAAAAAAATTAATAATTATTAGGGCTCTTCCATAACAACCACACAAATAAAGTTTACAACGGAATTATATTTCCAAAATTCAACCTTTGCGACGGAACAAGAATTCCGTCGCAAAATTGATGGATTAGGAAAAAAAAATATTATTAAATATTGAAAAAATAATAATTAATAATTATTAGGGCTCTTCCATAACAACCACACAAATAAAGAAAAAATATTATGAAATAACAATAGTAAATAATGTATCAAAAAAAGTGTATATAAGGAAATATATACAATAACAATCCTAAAAAATTATACATAAAAAAACGAAATGTAAACGACAATGTTGCCAACAAAATGAACTAAAAAGTACATAAATCATAAATAAGTTATACACCATGAAGCTATAGTATGAACAAATTAGAGCTTTACATTTCACAAAGTTCAAAAAAACCAAATAATACAGATACATTGATACATATAGGTATTCCTATAAAGTTACATACTCTCTCTGGTCTTTATTATAAGGCACCAACTAGCAAGTTTATTTGGTCCTTTTTATAAGGCACTTGCTTGTTCCCAATAAACAATGATTATTTTTTTCCATGTCTACCCCTAATTAATAAAGGTAGTGGGTGAGAGTAATAATTAATATAATATTATAGTTTAATGCAATTAGTAGGGGTAATATTGGAATTTACTTAGATTTTAGGACAACTTTATTGACTTTAACTACTTTTATTGGTTTGTGAGAAAAGTTAGTTGGTGCCTTATAATAAGGACCAGAGGGAGTATAGAGTAACTAATCACTATAAAGTTCACGTTTTTCATAGGAGAATGTTCCTCTTCCACGGCGCTTGGGGACTTGACTTTTGGTGTTTTCAAATTTAATATATGATATTCCAGATCAACAATGCTCAGATACTGAGAAGAGTAACTGATGAGTGGGTAACCAGTGCAAGTATACACTATCAATGTAATACTGGCAAGTATCCCGGAGTAATAAAATATCGTTCCCACAAGGACCAAAATTCCAACTACCAACCCAATTTACTTGAATTTAAAGTTGATGCAACCATATGAGTTTTTGGATGAACATATTAAAAGAAAATAAAATGACAAAGAAATTGAATCAAACTTTGTAGAAAACAATTAACAAAAGCCTAGGGTCATGTATGTCATCAATAATCCATTTAATTGTTCTTCCTTTACCAAAAGCTAGATTAAGACATAATCTTCTTTTAAGGTAGAATTTAATTACTTAACCCATGAATTGGAGTATGTCAATCGAATTTCAGATTTTAATCTAATTGCTTATTCCTAAGTCAAATTAGCCTAATCCTCAATCCTAAAGTCATGTTCCCATGCTCATTAGAATTAATTCTTGCATTAAGTCCAGAATTCTTTATAATTGCATAAAGCCTATGTCAAGTTCCCTTGCTAGTTCCTTATGTTCTTTAATCAATTGAACCTAGAATTAACTAGCCTTTCCCAAGGTCTAATTAATCTTTCAATTCCTTAATTAGATGATCAAACTAACAAAGGCATTAAGAATGGATTAAAGAAACTCATCCAAAACAAGTATTATGTAATTAAAAATAGAATTTCAATTAAACTTCATAAAGAATTCATACATGACCTTAGAAAGATACTTAGTTCATGCTATTCATGACCAAGCATACAAAAGGGAAAAAGATGAAGAACAATAAATTAAACTAAAACATTCAAAAGAAAAGATTACAACTAATCGTCCATGTAGGAGGTAGAACCATCGCATGTAGGACTTAAAATGAACGAAACATAACATTAAATTATAACAATCGAAAGGAAAAGATTACAACTAATCGTCCATGTAGGAGGTAGAACCATCGCATGTAGGACTTAAAATGAACGAAACATAACATTAAATTATAACAATCGAAAGGAAAAGATTACAACTAATCGTCCATGTAGGAGGTAGAACCATCACATGTAGGACTTCAAATGAACAAAAGGAAAATAATACATAAGAAGCATAAACAAGATGTAAGAACCATCCATATAGGAGGTTTTGAACAAGAAAAGAAAGAACTTAAGATGAAGGAGATATGAACCTTAAGAAAGAAAGAACCTAAGGGAGAGAGAGCTCATCTCCAAGTATTTTTTTAGCTTCACAACACTCTTCTATTTATAGGCAGCTAGGAGCATCTCATCCATGCACTTTACAACTCAAATTCGTCACTTTTCTTAGTGGCCAACTTGGAAGCATCTTTGAATCACTTTACAGCTCCAAAACCGTGTCCGATTTACAGCCTGTTTTACACCACGAATTCGGTGGAATTGGGCCACGTTGTCTTCATATGAAATGTAGCCCTGGATGTTCTCTTTTCAGTCGTTCAAACCGGACCTCATTTGGAGTTCGGAAGCCCAAGTTATGGATCAAATACGGTACGTTGTTCCAGAGTCCGTCACAACACCTTGTCTTGCATTCCAAGCCCAATTGGGTCCTCTAAACGTCTCATTTAGCTTCTGGACTCTTCATATAAGTTGTAGGGCTTTCATTCAGCGTTCCTAAAAGATACATTTCAGATCAATTGGAGGTCTAGAACTCAAATTATGATCAACATACCAAACAGTGTTCACTACCCAATTATAAAAGAGATGTGATTTAAGCCCAATTTTGAACAAAATTCCAAATATGACCAAGATCTATACAAATAAATTCTAAAAACTAATTATGAAGATGAAACTACATATTTAACTAATTTAATCCATTAAAACATGACAATGATAGAGTTTGTAACTCCTTTTTGCAATTAAAACATCATAAATTCCAAGGTTATCAAACTCCCCAAACTTAGATCTTTGCTTGTCCTCAAGCAAATTAATTCAAGATAACATATGTAGCTTAAAAACAAGGAGGTGTGAAGATCAATGTGAATGAGGAAAATAAGATAGTTCAGTGAAAGCATAGTTCAAAAATGAGTAATACATTATGCTTGTATCAACACTTCACTAATTTCCGTTAATAGAAAGTAGAGTTATCAAGAGGAAAATAGTAAATTGGAATAAATAAACCCCTCACTTGGATATTCAATCCACTCAAACTCTCAAGTGTTTTAGGGTGTGTATTTCACTCAATCCACCATCATTCCAATAACACTACCATAGGCTTGTTCATATTCTAATTCTCCACCGCCTTGTAATACATGCATAAACCAATCAAAAGGTCTTTCAAAGGTTGTAATGTGGCTAAGGTTAGGGAAGGATATTTTATGGATAAGTAGCTTTAACAATGGAAAACAGAGCATATCAATCATCATCGATCCAAATTATATCTCATATAAACTGTTTTCATCCTTTACTCTTCCTCATTCCTCTCTTTTTCTTCTCTTTGTTTTTTTTTTTTTTTTGAAATACCGGTACCACCAACATAATAATTTTTTTTTTTAGCCCTCCTTTGTTATTTTGTCTGATATATTCATCGTATAGATCATAACCATCATACAACTCCAAAATTCATTAATTAAGTTCATACCTTCACCTTCCGTAGCATACACTATTTTCCACTTTGTGAGGTAGGATATGTATGGAATGGTTGTGTGAAAATGGTTAATAACAAGAACAAACATGGCATCAAGCTCAAAAGGGTTAATCAATGGAAAATGCAAGGTGGGCTATTTGGCCAACTGGTTTATACAAGAAATAAATTGCCTTTTATCATTTCGAGTATGCATGTAATACTTGCCATCTCAAACTGAAAACGAACAAGTTCTAGAGTGCTAAAGTAGTGAGGTGCACACAAGAAAGAATATAAGTATATGAAGCTCAATCCCTCACGGCTATGGGAATCAATTATACTATCCTCAAGATCATTATCTACAAACTACTACTCAAGAAATTTAGTGACTTGTTTATTCAAACATATGATCATACTCACTCAAGAATAGCATATGTGACATTCACATTTTGCATTGCTAGTAACACATGATTCTTATTTTCCAATCCCACAATATCTACCTTAGAATTCATTCAAGTCATGTTTTAAAAGATTTTTTTTTTGTTTTTTTTTTAATAATAAAACATCTAATGCCTAGTCATGAAAACATCAAACCTTGTTGGGAAAAAGTCTTTAAACCCTATCCTTAAAAAATATAAATACATGTTTCCAAACAAAGACCCCCAAACTTAAAACCAACATTGTCCCCAATGTTGTCTAATATGTAAAGTGAATAGGTAGTGAAGAGAAAACCATAAATAAGAGAGAAGGGTTAAAGAGACTCCCCCAAACCGAGAGGACACCCAAAGCTTAATGTAAGGGCTGCCACCAAAGGTTTTCATGCTTGACAATTCTGCACAAACAACAAATAAAATCCGAAACCGCAAATAGAAAATAAAGAACAAACAAACCACCACAATATTTTTGTTTTGTTTTTGTTTTTGTTTTTTTTTTTTTTGATTAATTTAAATGGAAAACACAACCAAAATTAGCAGCAAATTATCTATAGACAATAGTGCACATGCTAAGTTTATAGTCTTTAGCGAGACTTGTTACCCATATTTACGGATTCTCGGGATGAATGAGAAATCTCACTCGGTGCACATCTTTGCTCCGTAATGCTTCAATCTTTGGCCATTCACAAAGTGAAGGTTCTTTTGGAACTTTCCTCTTCCAATTCCACAAAGACCATAAGGGAAGACCTTTGTTACCTTAAAGGGACCACTCCACCTTGATTTGAGTTTTCCTGGAAACAATTTCAATCTTGAATTGAATAACAATACCTTTTGGCCTACCTCAAAGTGACGTGGAGCAATCTTCTTGTCATGCCATGCTTTGGTCTTTTCTTTGTAGATTCTTGCACTTTCATAGGCATCCTTCCCGATCTCATCTAATTCATTCAAATTGAACGAGTCTATGTTCTTTAGCCATAGTGGGATCAAGATTAAGTTGTTTGATGGCCCAATATGCTTTATGTTCTAATTCCACGGGGAAGGTGACAAGCCTTACCATATACTAACATGTAGGGAGATGTCTGAGGACAGTCTTGTAAGCTGTTACCGTAAGCCCAAAGAGCATCATCTAGCTTTATAGCCCAATCCTTCCTTGTCGGTCGTACCACCTTCTCCAAAATTCTCTTGATCTCCCTATTTGATACTTCCACTTGACCACAAGTTTGAGGGTGGTAGGCGGTAGACACTTTGTGCTTGACCCCGTATTTCACTAATAGTGTCTCAAACCATTTGTTACAAAAGTGAGAACCGCCATCACGATTATGGCTCTTGGGGTACCAAACCTTGTGAAAATATTCTTCCTTAAAAACTTGATCACTTGGTGTGCTTCATTGGTAGGAAGAGCCACTGCTTCAACCCACTTGGTAACATAGTCAACTGCCACCAGAATGTATTTGCAATTGTTGGAAGATGGGAAAGGTCCCATGAAGTCAATTCCCCACACATCAAATTGTTCAATTTCAAGAATACTATCTTTGGGCATCTCATTCCTCCTTGATATATTACCTGTTCTTTGACACCACAAGAAACAACAAACTCCCGGCATCATGGAATAAAGAAGGCCAATAAAATCCGCTTTCTAGGACCTTAGCAAAGCAGTCCTAGTGCTCCCATAATGCCCCCATAATCTGAATTATGACAATGAACAAGAATATTATTAATTTCCTCTTGTGGTACACACCTCCGAATTATTTGATCGGGACATCTTTTGAAAAGAAAAGGCTCATCCCAAAAATAGAATTTTGAATCATGCATGAGCTTTTTCTTTTGTTGAAAAGTAAAATCGAAGGTAGAATACCACATACCGTAAAATTAACAATGTCGGATACCAGGGGATTGACGTGGCAACTCCAAAGAGCATTCATCCGGGAAGAATCCATGCACGGTTCGATCTTGTCTTCATTGCTTCCTCTAATCTTGACAAGTGATCACCACTTGATTTTCGATCCCTCTTGTCTCGATTTCCAAATCAAATTCTTGTAACAAGAGGATCCACCTTATCAACCTTGGTTTAGAATCTTTCTTGGACAAAGGGTATTTAATGGCGAAATGATCTGTGTAGACAACTACCTTGGACCCCAACGGATAAGCTCGGAATTTATCAAATGCAAATACTATAGCTAGTAATTCTTTCTCTCTCGTTGTTGCATAATTCTTTTGAGCATCTGAAAGAGTTCTACTAGCGTAGTAAATTGCATGAAAAATTCTGTCTTTTCTTTGACCCAAAACAGCCCCAATTGCAAAATCACTCGCATCACACATTAGTTCAAATGGAGCACTCCAATCGGGAGCACTCACAATGGGGGCTGAAATAAGCTTGTTCTTTAGAGTCTCAAAGGCTTGCATACAATCATCATCAATTTTAAAAATTGTATCTTTTTCCAACAAATTGCAAAGAGGTTTGCTGATTTTGGAAAAATCTTTTATAAAACGCCTATAAAAACCTCGCATGTCCTAGAAAACTCCTAATGGCCTTCACATTAGTGGGAATGGGTAATTTTTCAATCACTTCAATTTTAGCTTTGTCTACCTCAATTCCTTTTTTTGAAATTTTGTGGCCTAACACCACCCCTTCACGTACCATAAAATGACATTTTTCCCAATTTAAAACCAAGTTTGTTTCTACACATCGTTGCAACACTTTGGACAAATTTGCTAAACATGCATCAAAGGTAGAACCAAAGACAGAGAAGTCATCCATAAATACCTCCATTATGTCTTCTATAAGATCATAGAAGATTGCCATCATACACCTTTGAAATGTGGCGGGCGTTGCAAAGACCAAAAGGCATCCTTCGAAATGCAAATGTACCATAGGGGCGGTAAAAGTTGTCTTCTCTTGATCTTCGGGAGCAATTGCTATTTGATTGTAACCCGAATAACCATCAAGAAAATAGTAAAAGTCATACCCGGCTATCCCGTCTAGCATCCGATCCAAGAATGGGAGAGGAAATGATCTTTCCTGGTTGCCTTGTTTAACTTCCCCGTAATCCATGCATACACGCCAACCGATCCACATCCTTGTAGGAATCAGCTCATTGTTGTCATTCTTCACCACCGTTGTGCCTCCTTTCTTTGGCACACATTGTACTGGGCTGACCCAAGAACTATCAGATATGGGATAGATGATCCCATTATCTAACCATTTGATTATCTCCTTCTTTACTACTTCCTTCATGTGTGGGTTTAGACACCTCTGTGCTTCAATTGAAGGCTTGCTTCCTTCTTCCAAAATGATCTTGTGCATGCAGTAGGAAGGGCTTATACCTTTTATGTCGGCTAGAGTCCATCCTATTGCCTTCTTGTGCTCCCCTTAACACTCTCAATAGTTTTTCCTTTTGTACTGATTTAAGTCACCGCAATAATAACCGGATAAGAAGCATCCTCTCCTAGATAGGCATAAGAGAGGTGTGATGGAAGTTGTTTTAAATCAAGACTAGGAACATCATTAGGAGTAATGGGTGGTTCACTTACCTCTTTACCTTCAACAACATGTAAGGTTTCAAAAAAATTATTCGCAAGGAAAGGGAAAATTCGTCTAAAGAAAACTCATAATCCTTACCATCAAAGGACTCTGTCTCTTCTAAAGCCGCTGTAAAGTAAAGGGTCTAGAGGAAGAGTCATTACTTTTAAATCATTAAGGCAATTATCAACCACATCGATAGAGAAAACATTCTCACAGTTATCAGAAAATTTAACTGCCTTAAAAACATTAAAAGTAACATGTTGCCTATCCTTTGAGTTAGGTTTTAAAATGATAGGAATATCCCGTTGAGATGAAAAGGAGGTTGAGATTATTTCCAATTTCGCCAAAGCTCCCCAAGGTTGGTATGGTGGCTTGGTTTGACTTTATTGTGCAAGGTATGGTGAAGCTTATCTTTCACTTTGATTGTTACTCCTCGATAAGTGCAACTAGTTCTTTTGCATTCTAAAGCTTATTTGGACTTCAATCCTTTGAGTTAGGTTTTACCCGTTGAGGAAAAGGAGGTTGAGATTCTTTCCTTTCCTTTCAACACTTGATTGTTACTTGCGCTTCTTCACTTATTTGGAAATAGCTTGGCAAGTTTCCTTACCCCTAGGATCTTGGCAAGTTTTTACCCCTAGGATCTTCGTATTCTTTACCGGGAAGTGTACCTTGCTAACATTTAGAGAGTTAGCAATCTGTCCTACTGCACCTCTAGGTTCTTGATAGAAGCTGTGTGATTTTGCAAGATGGAATCTGTTCTTGTCATGAATTGGGCTAGAATATCTTCAAGATTGCTTTTCTTCTCTTGTGGCTGAACCGGTGCTGCAAATCCGGGAGGATTGTAGGGAGGTCGTAGTTGTTGTGCACTGTTTGATTTCCCCATGAGAAATTAGGGTGATTCCTCCAACTGGATTATAATAGTTTGAGTGCGGATTGTATTGTTGCTTATTTTGATGAGCAACATATCGCACACTTTCCCGACTCATAGCACACTTCTCGAAGGTGCCCTCCTCCACATAAGTTACTGACTACTTACTTGCACATTGGCGGATGTCAACTTGTTTAGCCGATTATTCATAGAAGCTACCTGCGAGAAAGTGTTGATAATGCATCAAGTTCGTGAATTCCTGTGCTTTCTTGGTATTACTCCTTTCTCCATTCCAAAGGGGTAATTGTTATTAGCCATGTTCTCCAAAATATTGTAGGCATCATTCACAGATTTTGCCATTAGAGCCCCACCGGCAGCAGCATCAACAATGCCTCTTGTATTCCCCTGTAGCCCATTATAGAATGTATGGACTGGATACCACTCAGGAAGGCCATGATGTGGGCACTTCCTAAGTAAGTCTTTGAACCTCTCCCATGCTTCATAGAGTGATTCACCATCATCTTGTTGGAAAGAGGTGATGTCGTTTCTTGACTTTGTTGTTCTTGCAGGAGGGAAATACTTGCCTAGGAATTTTTTAGTTAGTTCATCCCAAGTGGTGATGGCTCCAGGAGGAAGTGACTGCAACCAGACTCTTGCTTTATCTTTCGGAGAAATGGGAAGAGTCTCGGTCTAATGGCATCATCGAACGCCATTGAATTTGAACGTGTCACATATCTCCAAGAAGCTTGCCGGATGCAAGTTCGGATCTTCATAAGGAAGGCCATAAAATTGTACAAAATTGCTCGCACCATCCGAATAATAGCGGCTTGATTTCAAAGTTATTGGCTTCCACCCTTGGCTTGACAATGCTTTGAAGCAATTTCACTAACTCTTGGGATAGCAAAATCTCCCACACTTCTACGATTCACGCCTTCTTCTCGCCATTGTGATATTTTCGGTTCGGTTGTATCTCAGATGAAGAAACTTGTAACAAAGCCTTTTGTTCTCTTCTCAAACGTCTCAACGTCCTCTCTATTTCTTGATCAAATAGAAGATTTGAGTCTTGCATACACGTTAATCAAGAAATTAGTTCTTAAGAACCCGAAAGTCAAGAAGAAATGGACTAGAAAGGTTTAGTTAGTTTAAATTGAAATTCTGAAAAATGAATTTCCAAGTAAGTACACACAATTTAATGGGATTTTTTTTTTTGAACACAAGAAAATTCTGCACTTTACAAAAAGAATAACAATACCAAATTAAAGAAACAAAATTCAAGCTCGGACCTTATGCAAAATATACTAAACAATAATAACCAAAACACAAGGATGTAAAGAACACGTTAAATGAAAAAGGAATAACTCCAAATAAAGAAAAAAAAATTGCAATTAAAATAAAACAAGCACCAATCTATAAAACAAGCAAAGATAGTTGATATTGGGACAATTTTGGTCCCCGAACGGCGCCAAAAACTTGATGAGTGGGTAACCAAAGTGCAAGTATACACTATCAATGTAATACTCGGCAAGTATCCCGAGTAATAAAATATCGTTCCCACAAGGACCAAAATTCCAACTACCAACCCAATTTACTTGAATTTAAAGTTGATGCAACCATATGAGTTTTTGGATGAACATATTAAAAGAAAATAAAATGACAAAGAAATTGAATCAAACTTTGTAGAAAACAATTAACAAAAGCCTAGGGTCATGTATGTCATCAATAATCCATTTAATTGTTCTTCCTTTACCAAAAGCTAGATTAAGACATAATCTTCTTTTAAGGTAGAATTTAATTACTTAACCCATGAATTGGAGTATGTCAATCGAATTTCAGATTTTAATCTAATTGCTTATTCCTAAGTCAAATTAGCCTAATCCTCAATCCTAAAGTCATGTTCCCATGCTCATTAGAATTAATTCTTGCATTAAGTCCAGAATTCTTTATAATTGCATAAAGCCTATGTCAAGTTCCCTTGCTAGTTCCTTATGTTCTTTAATCAATTGAACCTAGAATTAACTAGCCTTTCCCAAGGTCTAATTAATCTTTCAATTCCTTAATTAGATGATCAAACTAACAAAGGCATTAAGAATGGATTAAAGAAACTCATCCAAAACAAGTATTATGTAATTAAAAACAGAATTTCAATGAAACTTCATAAAGAATTCATACATGACCTTAGAAAGATACTTAGTTCATGCTATTCATGACCAAGCATACAAAAGGGAAAAAGATGAAGAACAATAAATTAAACTAAAACATTCAAAAGAAAAGATTACAACTAATCGTCCATGTAGGAGGTAGAACCATCGCATGTAGGACTTAAAATGAACGAAACATAACATTAAATTATAACAATCGAAAGGAAAAGATTACAACTAATCGTCCATGTAGGAGGTAGAACCATCGCATGTAGGACTTAAAATGAACGAAACATAACATTAAATTATAACAATCGAAAGGAAAAGATTACAACTAATCGTCCATGTAGGAGGTAGAACCATCACATGTAGGACTTTAAATGAACAAAAGGAAAATAATACATAAGAAGCATAAACAAGATGTAAGAACCATCCATATAGGAGGTTTTGAACAAGAAAAGAAAGAACTTAAGATGAAGGAGATATGAAACTTAAGAAAGAAAGAACCTAAGGGAGAGAGAGCTCATCTCCAAGTATTTTTTTAGCTTCACAACACTCTTCTATTTATAGGCGGCTAGAGCATCTCATCCATGCACTTTACAACTCAAATTCGTCACTTTTCTTAGTGGCCAACTTGGAAGCATCTTTGAATCACTTTACGCTCCAAAACCGTGTCCGATTTACACTGTTTTACACCACGAATTCGGTGGAATTGGGCCACGTTGTCTTCATATGAAATGTAGCCCGGATGTTCGCTTTTCATCGTTCAAACCGGACCTCATTTGGAGTTCGGAAGCCCAAGTTATGGATCAAATACGGTACGTTGTTCCGCAGTCCGTCACAACACCTTGTCTTGCATTCCAAGCCCAATTGGGTCCTCTAAACGTCTCATTTAGCTTCGGACTCTTCATATAAGTTGTAGGGCTTTCATTCAAATGTTCCTAAAAGATACATTTCAGATCAATTGGAGGTCTAGAACTCAAATTATGATCAACATACCAAACAGTGTTCACTACCCAATTATAAAAGAGATGTGATTTAAGCCCAATTTTGAACAAAATTCCAAATATGACCAAGATCTATACAAATAAATTCTAAAAACTAATTATGAAGATGAAACTACATATTTAACTAATTTAATCCATTAAAACATGACAATGATAGAGTTTGTAACTCCTTTTTGCAATTAAAACATCATAAATTCCAAGGTTATCAGTAACTCATCAGGTGAACGATCTGCAATTGCTTCCCAATCTGTATTGCTTCACAAACTCAGTCACATTACAAATGCTAATATCTTTAACTTAGAATATGAACAAATTTTATGAGCAATGTAGAACCTGATGTTGCCCTAATAAAATGCCAAGGTTAATACATGGATAATGGATGAAGCAACTGTAGCCATAATTATCACCACCTTAGAACGCGAAGAAATCTTTATTTACACATGATTATTACCCTTCTTCAGGGATTCACTCCCACTGCTTTTCAATCTTGAAAAATCCAAGGCATTAGCAATTCTTAGAAGGGCCGAGCATAAGGCAATTCTAACCTTGAGAGCATAAGGCAATTCTAACCTTGAGTGTAAGGATCTTCTAACTTTAACTGCAGAAAGCAAAAAAGAATTAATAAATCAATATCATTCATTGAGATCAGAAATGGCAGCAAAAGCAAAAAATTTAAACAGATGTTTTCCTCCCTGCAAACCTCCATGCACAACACAATATACTTCTCATTCAATTATTTTCCGATCAAGACAAGTGAAAAGCATACGTTGCTTTAATTCTGTTTCCCCAAAACTAAGTTCGTAGAAAACAGTAAAATATTTTCCTTGTAATACCCGCATATTTATTTATCTGAAATATTACATTTTGGTAAATAAATTGGCTATTGCTGATAAGTGGAATTATTGTTGCAAGACTTGTGTTATTATAGCCTATTTTTCTAGGATGAGTTCTGTAGGAAATTAGAGAATTTAAGGGCCAAAGTGCCAAATGACCAAAATACCCCTGATATGCAGAATGACTTAGGAAAATTGTGAAAAATCCTAAAAGGCAATGAAATAATTATTTGAGTTAGGAGAGTATATTATCTCTAATTGTGATAATTTGATAAATTATGAGCGTGGAGAAATTGAATAAGAATGCTCAAAAAGTATTGTAATGACCATAATACCCTCTCAAATTCTAGAATAATGCGAGAAAACATGAAAACGGAAATGTAAGTGCTAGAATTATGAGGTAATGAGGCATTTTAATTAAGAAAATTATCAACTAGTGATAATAAAGTAGTTAAGTAATTTACGGCTAATTACTTAAGCATAAGTAAAGGAAATTCATAAGTAATTTTGTAAAACCCTAAAATTAGTGGTTTTTGGCTTAAAATTAGTAAGAACATATTTAGTAATTAATTGGAGAATTTTGTGAAAAATAAGTGAGTTTAGGTATTTTTAAGCCTAAATACAAGAATGGACCAATTAGGTAATTTTGTGAAATTTTTGGGAAAATTGGAATAAATAAATAATTAAAAAATAATTAAAAAAAAGGGCCTAGCCGAAAATTGAAAGAGAAAAAAATAGAGAAAGGAATAAATTTTTTAAAAAAATCATGATATTTTATTATTATATAATATAATTAAAGTTAGTGAATAGTAAATGAATAAATAGGAAACGGATCCTATCTAGAGAACCAGGAATAGGAATTCCAAAGTCAAGGTAAAATATTGATCGGTGAGTTTTTACCTTCAAGTGACCTCTTCCTAAGTTAATTCCGAAGTCGGTAGCGCATTTACCTAATAAGACGAAATAGGGAAAAATGCATATAGTCACATTTTGGATCTGAAGAAAATAAATTATAACTCAACATCCGGAGATGAGTTTATGATTATATGGACATATTTGGAATCGTGAATTTTTGTCCGAGGTTGATGATTCCGAAAACGATTTTCGAATCGGACGCGTCGGACACGTTTTTCGAGAAAACTTCAACTGATCATTGGAACCCCGTAAGGGACTGGAATCTAAGTTAAATTAGATATTATTGATGAGGAAGAGAAGATCTTCAAAGTTATGAATTCAGAATTTAGAGACTACGCGAAACGGACACCGATCGGGAAATTCTATCGACCGGGCATAAAGTAAGCTTAAGTCACCATTCTTGGACCAATGGTTTGATGCCACATCACCCCCCTATATGTCGACCAAGGCAGCCCATGGACAAGAATTTACCACATTTTAACTTGATTTTACATGGTTAAAAAGAAAGGAAAAATTACAAAACTTGGAAAGTGAAAATTACCAAAGTAGCCCAATTTTTGCCTATATAAAGGCATGAACTCTTCATTCATTCTTCACACCTCCTCTTCTCTCTACCTTGGCCAAAACTTAGAGTGAGAAGCTCGCAAAAGTTTTGCCTTAGCTCCGAGTAAGTTCTTCCGTCCTTAGTTTTTAGTTTCCGTAGTTCTTTCTAGTTATAGTAGAACCGTTGTTTTGATCTAGGAAGTTTCGAATTTGTTCCTATGTTTGTTTTTATGCCTCATTGCATTGAAAGATGCCTGACGAGGTAAAAACATAGTGGGGATAATTTTGAAATGGAATACGGTCAAAGTAACGAAGTTCTGGCGAAATTTCGCCAAATTAGGGGTAGAAGGGCAAAATGGTAATTTTTACCTAAAATGCCAGTTATGATGTCAAATCACTAATGAAAGTGATATTACTCTGTTAGGGCATCATAAATTTTGATTTGCTGCCGTTACGCTGCCCGACGTGCCGCTGGTGAACATTTCACGTTTTTCCGTAAAAAGTACGTTTTTCCGCCAGAAGTACCTAACGTCGTCAACGAAGGTACGGACGCGTACTGTAACACTAATCTTGTGCTTGCTTAAATGCATATATGTGATAGATACGTTCGTAGACCGATATACGAGACAGCTTTTACACGGGTTATAGTCATGATAACGCCGTATGTTTTTCTAGCGAGAGAACACGAGTGGTATCGTGGCACTTAGGTGAATGAATAGTGCAAGTCTGTTATTGTTGTTTTACATTGTGGGGCTTTACATACTTTGCGTAATGCTTATGTTTTGTCGGCATAATGATCATGCATCTCGTTTGTATGCTTATATAGTGATATCTTGTTGTATTGTCTAGAATATCTCGTTATCCGTATATCTTTGTATTGTTTGGGTTTGAGATTAACCGTTACCCGAGATTCAATGCGGTGAATTGAATCTCGCTTATAGCATCGATCCGGAGGAATACGGATTCGATCGAGGCAAGCAAACGATGACGTACAACCAAAGACTTATCTATCTTTATCGTTGTCGGTTATCCAATTTCAAACTCTAGGATTATTGTAATCATTACAATGTTACACTATGGTTGATGTTTGTTATGAATCAGTTACTCACTCGCTCCAATGCTCTACTCTGACTACTCTGCTTGAAATATTTGGAAACGTTTTCTAAAAAAAATAAAACATTCCGCCGTTTTCAAATGGGATGTTACATTCCTGATAGCTGGATATCTATTAACAGGATAACTGCATTTTGACCTACAAGATTTCTCTAACTTCTCAAAACATGCAATTAGAAAAGTAAGAAAAACATATATTAGCTGTAGAAATTTTTCACTAAAACAATGATCCTTTCTCTTTCATCTCACTAACTAAAATAGATCACAGTATCATTTGAAGGGACAACTAAAAATATTATTTTGTGAAAAGACATGCACACCAACACCAAGGCCGATGCTTCTCATCTTTTGCCTTTTGCTATGAGATTGCATTATTAGATAGGCTCTGAAAGGTTTTGTATATGACAACATTAGTCTCATTTACACACTCATAAATCACAACCCTTAGCAAACAAAGATGTCACAGATCTGATTCTTTTCACCAATTAGAACCATGAAAAGCTTATGTAACAGAATAAATGAGAGTGCATTGCCTCACCTGAGGATGTTGTGTCAAAAGGTTGGGCAAGATAAAGTTCATTAGTGTATTTATCTAGTCTACTAAACTGGGGATGACTAAATTGGAAACTGCATAACTCAGTGGAAGCTCTTTGGCTGCAAAGCAGAGTATATCAAGCTTAATGTCTACTCTGAGTAGTGGCTTCTTCCTCAACTGAAGGCAATGATTTAACGTTCAATTAGAATGTCAAGAAACAAAGTTAAATTAAATTCAAATATTCAATGAACAAATATGTGACTGGAGGTGTGGCCCTCAATTCCTGACCTGGAAGATACTCGCCAAACAGGGCAACAGGAGTTGAGGACTTCTCTAAGCTATTAAAGAGAACACTAACTTGGATGGTATCTGCATTCTAAGCAGAAAAAAGTCTCACAAGATGGATTACAATAATCATTTGAATACCCATGAAGCATGTATAAAAGCAAACTAACAGGCAACAACATCAACAAGTTCCATCAGATAACATCATGAAAGCTATTAACAGTAAGGAAAATTTGACCAAATTATCTTACCTCCACAGAAAATATTGGTGAGCCTGATTTACTTTTCATGGAAAAGTAAGAACATGACAGTAAATTTGCATCAAAGCCATCACCTTCAACAGCCAAAGGCGCAAAGAACAAGGTCATATAAAAATGTAAGGATTCAAAAATTCCTAGAAAAGATCTCAAAGCCATCAGATTTGTCACTGTAGTTATTGCCTATAGAATATAAAGTAGGGTACCTAAAACACTCATCTCCTTTCTACAATTAGTAACTCCCTTCATCTTAATTCCAGCAATTTACTACACCCAGATAAATCAACAAATGTAGCACTTGAAACATTAATTTCATGGGTACAAATAAGCCAAATCAGAGCTATACTAGGGAACACGGACATGAAGGAGTAGCGCAAAAATTCTAATTACTTCATGTCATGACATCTAAATCAAATGCAAATATTTAATAACCAAAAAAACTAAAATCAAGGAATAGTACAATGGGTTTTTATCCCTTAGAGCTATACTGCAGTCCAGTATTACCGCAAGTATTGGGTCAAATTTCAATAAATTTTAAGGCTAACAACTGATTAAAGTAGTGAGCGAGCAGATTTCTACAAAAGTAAGCAAACTGAAAAAAGTAACTTAAAACGGAAAGCGAAGAGCAATATAAAACAAAGGCGACGACATACTTAAAGGGGACTTAATGACGATGGTTTCGGCTTCTTGGTCAGTAGGTCGATGCTGGTCAGGCGCAAAGCAATGATAATCAGCGAGAGCAACAAAGGACGGTTTCATAAACGAGAATGGGAGTTGTCGTTTCATGGAGTGAATGATCTGGTCCAGGGGATGAGAGGACGAAGATATCCAGCAGGAAGAGATGAAAAGTGAGCAAAGATTGAGTTGGACAGGGGGGTTTTCACGGCGAGTGAAAATAACGGATCAAGAGGGTTTTGGGGTATGAATTATTGGTAAGAACACCATTGGGAGTAAGGTTGAGCGAAATTGGACGGCTAGGGAAGAGGATGAGAGATCTAGGCGTTTGGGAAGAAGGAAAATCAAAAAGCAGGAGAGAGGGGGAATCCCTAAATTGGGACTGGGGTTGACATTTTAAAATGCCGGGAATCCTGAAATTCTGCAACGGTAAAAAAAATGGGAAAAATTATGCGCAGGTTTTAAGGAAGAAAATTTATCACAATAAAGTCTCTTGAAATCATAAAGTTGCACAAAAGTCTCTAGAAACTTCTGTGTAATTATTTGTGAATGTAAAATTACCATTTTGAACTTCCGTGTAATTATTTTCATTTCTCAAGTCTAAAGGCTATTTACAACAACAAATGTTATATTTACAACAGAAAAATCATATATTAAAAACAACCATTGAAAACCAGAATTTTTTAAATTTCTCACGTTCAGAGGCTATTTACAACAGAAAAAGCATATATTTACAACAACCTTTGAAAAGTTGGATTTTTTTTTTCATTTCTCACGTCCAGAGGCTATTTACAACAATAAATGCTATATTTACAACAGAAAAAGCATATATTAACAATAAGCTTTGAAAACTTGGATTTTTTTTTTCATTTCTCACGTCCAGAGGTTATTTACAACAACAAATGATATATTTACAACAGAAAAAACATATATTAACAACAACCTTTGAAAACCTTGATTTTTTTTATTTCTCACGTCTAGAGGCTATTTACAACAACAAATGCTATATTTACAACATAAAAAGCATATATTCACAACATCTTCTGAGAATTCTGACATCTATATAAGGCTAGCTTAAGAAGTGAATATCATTTCAAAATATTAAGTTGTATGAGTAAGTGACTATTTGCACCTACTCATTGACTCTCATTCCCTCTTATCAGACGTAGCCTTAACTTCTTAGAAATGTCTCCCCAAAAAAGAAGCATGTAAACTTAATGTTTGGGCGCTCACTGCAACAAGCTTATAAGATTTTTTAGCGAAACCAGTAGAAAAAATTCAAAACACCGAGATCATTGAGTTCAATATATTGTGCACAAACAAGCAAACAAAACCAAATTCCATAAACACAAAAGCTTCCTTCACATTGTTCTTACTTGTTACCGTTGATATGAAACCAAGACTTCAGGTCGTCGACGATGCACTGCTGGGGCTTGACAAACGGTGTATGGCTAGGGTTGACGAGAAATTTAGGGAGCAGAAGAGAGCATCGAACGTTCGAAACTGAAAGAGAGAAGAAAAAGGGAGAGAGGAGAAGGAAGAAGGAGAATGGAGAGAGAGTGGAATTGGAAGAGAATGTCAGATTGGTAATTGTACATTTAGATTTAATTACAACCAGGTCCCTTGGGACTTCTGTGTAATTTCATGATTTTAAGGGACTTTATTGTGATAAATTCTCTTCCTTGAAACCTGCGCGTAATTTTTCCTAAAAAAATTGTGACGGATTTATTTTTCCATCGCAAAGTTTTGTGACAAATTTATTTTTCCGTCATAATGGAATTTTCTTTCCATTGCAAATTGCAACGGATTTTACTTTCCGTCGTAGATTCTGTCGCAAATTGCGACGGCTTTTTTTCCCCCCACAAATTCTATCGCTATTTTGGTATTTTCTAATAGTGCACCAATTAATGAAGATATGAATATGATTCATCATCTTAAATTCAATCAATCAATTAAGCTATGAATATGATTCATCATATTAAATTCAATCAATCAATCAATCAAGATGTGAATTTAATATGACTTGATTAACAAGTAGTGCGCCTATTACCTAAACCCCCTTTTCTTAGTGCATAGATTGAAAATCCTAAGGCAATTAGGACTTGAAATTTTCGGCCTACTAAGGCTATTTAAAGGGGGTGTTGGTCGAAATTATGCATGCCTTATGCTCTCTAAATTTTGATCATTACCAAAGGTTTAAAGAGAAAGGCGCCATCCAAGAAAGGCAAGGTTCTAATGATCTTGCTCCTCATATCTTTAACCTAATTCCAAAAAACCATCATCTTCTTGAAAAGAGAAAAACTGAAGGAAACCAAACATCAACCTTGTCTTCGCCTAGCAAGCATCCAAGGAGCGGGAGGTTTCAAGAGAAAGAGTTCTCATTGCAATCGGGGGATAGCCGTGTGGATCAACATTACAGGACATCAACTACATTGAAGTCTTTGAGTGATCTAAGGTAATCGTAATCTCTAATAGTCGTTTTACCAAGTAATCATAATCCTCAATAGTTGTTTTAACGAGTAATCCTAAAACTCATGATCATCATAAATTGTTACGATTTTTCATGAGTACCGTAAAGAGTTACGAATTAATGAATAATAACTAATTAGCTTAATGAGTTAAGGTTAATAATTCATGAGGACAGCACTGAGTTACGGATTTGTGCAATGATTAAACAAAAAAATTGTTTTCAACCTCATGAAACTTTTCATGAAATTCGCGCAATAGGAAAATTTAATCAACAAGTAGTATCAAAGCTGGGCTCGTTATAGTAAACATATGGGATACTATTATTGAATTCGATTCAATGATAAATTAGGATTTTTAAAAATGCGCGCATGTGTTTTTCTAACCTTTTTGTAGGTACTGAAAGACCTGGCTATCACCCAAGAGGGGGGTGAATTGGGTGTTTGATAAAACTTTAGTTACTTTGAAAATCTTTTCGCAACTTACTGAAAGTATTTTGAATGACATAAATAATTTATAAAGTGATAATCAGTCATTCAAATATATATATGCACATTCAAATATATATGCTGGAAATATAAGAGATAAGGGAAGAGAATATGCAAATTGATTTATACTGGTTCGGCCCAATCCTTGACCTACGTCCAGTCCCCAAGCTCCGCTTGAGATTTTCAATCCACTATCTTCTTTCAACTTGATTACACGTTCTGTACTCGAAGTAATCTAGGATTCACTCCCCCTTACAAACTGTAATCAATACACCCACTTGATTACACACTCTATACTCGAAGTAATCCTCTCACTAGGATTCACTCCCCTTACAAGTTGTAATCAATACAATGGGTTTCCCACTCAAAATCACTCAATCTTGAGTAACTCTCAGATAATATGGTATGATGTTTACAATAAATATTCTTTCTCGGAAGTGAATGAATAAACACTGAAGTACAATACAAATCATCTCATTCTCTATGATAAACTATGTAAACATTGAAAACAGAGAGTAAATAATATGAAGATCAGAGTATGAGCATTTTGAAGATGTAGGCTTGTGTCTTGCTCCTTCTGTCTTGAATCTGTCTTCCTTTATAGGTAGTTGCAATTTATGACCGTTGAAAAGATTCAATGACTGTTGGATAAAGAAATGTAGCCGTTAGACTCAAATGGAACTAGTCGTTAGAACTTCGTTTTCTGAACTAGCTATGACATCAGCATTTACTTTCCCCTTGAATCTTCAGTTTAACAACCTTTGATCATCTGAAACATGTACACAAATGATATAAATAATGTTAAGAAGTATTATAAGTCATTTGGGTATTCATCTAGATGTTCTTGATGAGAAACGAGATTTTCAACATGGTGATTTTCTGAAGCAGAGGTGTAAACTCGAGTTTGCATAAATAAACTAGAGTTTGGAGGTTGTTGCGTTACTCCAGATTGCTCTTTGTCTTATCGAAACTCGAGTTTTGGTCTCACAAACTCGAGTTTGGAAGATGCTTTCGACGTTCGGCTTCTCTCGTCGATGAAAACTCGAGTTTCCAACTTAATGACTCGAGTTTGGTTTTCTCCCAAAACAACATTTGCTCTCTCGCCTCTCGTAAACTCGAGTTTGATACTTACAAACTCGAGTTTGTAAGTTGTTCTACCCTTGGTTGCTCTCTGACTTGGCCTGGCTCAAGTTTGGACTCTATTGAGCGTTTTTGCAACTTCTTGAACTAACTGTCAACTTTTGAGGCCATATCTCCCTGGTCTGAACTTTTTTTTGGTCCTTTCAAATATTTATGGAAATCCCTTTGAGTCTACTTTCATATGCCACCGATTTCAGCTCAATCGGATTTGTAGTTTGTGAGATACACTCAAAACATTGAAGTTTGGTTTGCTGTGTGGCGTTGATTTCACTATCAACTTTAATAGTTCATAGATCCTTGATATGAACTCTTTTGGGCTTGAATTTTATATCCAAATGACGCATTAAGAGTCTAGTTTCATACAAAATTGGTTTCACCTTAATCCGATTTCTGGTTTGGGAGATATCGTCGAATTATTAGACCTTGCTCAGGTGAAACGTGAAACAGAGTAGAACAGAGGTGCTGACCAGCGCTGTAAACTCGATTTTGTACTTGGAAACTCGAGTTTTCCTAGTCTAGAGACGCCAGAGATGCTGAAGACACTTATTGAATTGAGTTTATGATGGCTGACTTGAGTTTTGAGTCTTAAACTTGAGTTTCCTCATATTAGAGAGGCAAATTACTGCAGCAAGGTAGTAAACTCAAGTTTAATACTTGGAGACTCGAGTTTGCTCATCCAGAACCTCATTTTTGCTTGTTTTAACTCTAAATTGAGTCATTCCAACTTTCATTTGATCGTGGAGACTTCTAGAATAATCTTAGAACTTGAATAATGATATCTTCATTCCGTTCAGCAAGTTCTTCCTTTTTCCATCTCCCAACTTGATCATTCTTCATCATTTAACTTGGACTCATCATTCTCTGCAAGTTCTACCTTCTTCAATATCCGTAAAGCCGAGCCTATGCTGAACTTGTTCCAGAATTTAATGTGTCGACTTTCCGTATCAGCACTATTCATGTATACTCCACTGTAGCTCAAATATGATGAAGTTTCATTCCATCTTTTGTTTGATCATAGAGACTTCCAGTATCACATATAAGAACATTTAGTGCAAGTTCTTCTTTCTTTAATCCTTTATCTCTTTTTTTTATTATTCTCCACGATTCAACTTGGACTAATCTACATTAAACATAGTAGTTAGTCAATGTAGGAGATAAATATATTATGTAAACTTTTTGCTCTTAAT
The DNA here is from genome assembly GCA_019022615.1 of Acacia melanoxylon. Taxonomy (NCBI): domain Eukaryota; kingdom Viridiplantae; phylum Streptophyta; class Magnoliopsida; order Fabales; family Fabaceae; genus Acacia; species Acacia melanoxylon. The sequence goes on along the minus strand of JAFJYJ010000003.1, from coordinate 9,211,854 downwards.
AATGGTTTCTATATTAGACATCATCAAAACTAATCATATCTAACAGGTACAAGAAAAAGGATGGTCATGGTACCTCAAATGAATGATTTAAATTTTATTTAAATTTTATTTCTTTTGATAAATGAGATTGTTTTGTCCCAATTTAATTTTTATTTTTATTTTCATATTTTTGGTAAATGAGAATGTTTTGTCCCAATTTAAATATTACATAGAAAATTGTAATAGGAATAAGAATGTAAAATTTTAGATTGTGGACAAGTACAAGAAGAGTTTACTAAGAGATCATTCGACCATGATGAAAGATTAGAGTAGATTTGAATATTTGATAATGCAAGACATTGAGATGTTTTGGATCAATAATCGGAAGGCACCATGATCATCCATAAAATACATGAATTGTTATTATTATTATTATTATTATGCATTGAATTATTACGACTAGTATGCATGATAATAGTAAATGTGATCACCACACGACTAACATGCATGATAAATACAGGCCATTTAAAATTAAACTATGTGATAGTTGTTTTGTATGCATGTCTAATTTATGCATGTAAGAAAAAATCAATTCTAGCTTAGAAATTGACTAAATGCTAGTTAATTTATTAGTTAGCAATTTAAGATGGGACCGAAAAGAATCCTCACAAAAGTTATCTAGCGCCTTGGTTTACCTCCCATCATTGATGGTGCCTAAAATCCTACGACATGGTAGTGTTCTCTAGCTCAAATAAGACCTATTTATTTTGAAGGGTAACGGTGTCATTCGAAGTGTATGACACTTAGGATGATGATTTGTGCTAGACTAGATGTGTAGTCTGCAGGCTCAGTCAGGTTTTTACATTTAGGACAAAGATGCCAAGTTGTTACATAGTGATATGACACAAAGTGATAAGGTGTTGTCAACCTGATGATCTAAGATAAGACATGGAAATGTTGTTGATCAAATCAATCCACTTGATGAGTTAGTTTTTCATGCTCATCCAGAAACAAATAATTTCAGTCGTTCTCTTAGCCCACTACGGACATCCTTATGAAGAATAACCATAAAATCAATATCTGAGGGTTATTGATTCCAGAGAAAATAGTGGGAGGGCCACATATATTTCAAAAGTCTCTGTATATGGTTAATTAAATACTTATAGGTCCTATTTTGTTTCTATTTAAGCATTTAAGTAGGGGTAAGCAAGTGATCCGCAACCAGCCCAACCGCCCGCGCCCCGTGAAATTTTTCCTGGATTAAACCCGCTCAGATTAGGCCCGTCACGGGTAACGGGCTGCCGGGCGGGTCACGGGTTGAGGCACGGGGCACTCGTGACCGCCCTTTACCTGTTTAACATTTTTTTTTCCCTTCCTCCCTCATTTGGTCTTCAGAGTTCAGAGCAGGTGCCACAATCGAGAATGCAAAGCCAGTCGAGAGAGAGGAAGAAGCACACAAATCAACTCTCAAACCCTTGACCTCGCCATCACCGCTCTCTCACTCTGTCTTAGGTCACCTCACCGTCACCGCCCGAAGCTCAGCCGCCAGCGCCTCAGCCTCTCGCCGCCTCTCTCGACCTCGATCCCGATCTCGCTCACAATCTCCATCTCGCACCTCTCTCAAATCCAACCTAGCGTCTCAGCCTCTTGCCGTCGCTCTCGATCTCGCTTGTACTCACTATCGCCGTCTCTCTCAAAGTCTCAGCCTCTTGATTGACGTGACCTCTCTCAAAGTTTGCTTCATGTAATTGTGGTATGTGGTCTCTCTGAGTTTGTTTCCTATCGCAGTGGTCTGTAGTCTGAGTTTACTTCTTGTCACTTGTATGTGGTGAACCATCGTCTGTGGTCTCTGAGTTTTCTTCCTATTACCGTAGTCTGTGGTTTGTGATTTTCTATTTGCTTCCTGTCTTCTTACATTTCCCTCTAAACTTGTTATGGAAAAAAGGGGGATATTCCTTAAACGGGTTCCCTGGACCCGTTTAGGCGTACCCCTTTAACCCATACTCGTTCTACTACGGGTCCGTACCCGAGGTTCCCTGTACCCGTGTAAAATAAACGGGCGGGCCACAGGCTACCCCCGGGGCAGCCCCGCCCGCTCGTTGCTCAGCCCTACATTTAAGTCATGACCGGGAATGTTAATTTATGCTCTATTCTGGATGCTAACAAACTAATTGATCCTAACTTTAAGGACTAATATCGGAATGTAAAAATAGTTTTACACTCTGAGAAAATAGCATATGTTTTAGATTCTCTAGTTCTTGTTGCCCCCAACTAAAGGGCTAGATGGGTTTGATCAGTTTGACTGAGAAGCCCATAAACAATACCTATTAGACAACAAGCAGGCAATTTGCATACTACTTGCGTCTATGTCTGCGGAACTCCAACGTCAACATGAGCATATAGATGCTCCCTCCACTATCTTGCATCTGCAAGAGCTTTATAACAAGCAAGGAAGGGCTGAATGCTTCGAGACCTCTAAGGATTTGCTTGGCTTTAAGATGGTTGAGGGCATGACGGTTGGACCGCACATCCTCAAGATAATTGGGATGATAGAGAAGCTTGCTTCTTTGGGCTATATCATGGACCATGAGCTAAGTATTGACTTGGTCTTACAGTCCTTGCCACAATCATATAATGGCTTCATGGTCAATTATTATATGAATAAGGTAGAGTCAACACTCCCTGAGTTGTTAAGCCTGTTGACCACTGCAGAGGGTGATGTTAAGAAAAACAGAACACAAGCTCTTCTGATTGATGGGCCTTCCAAGGCTAAAGGCAAGGGTGAGTTTGTGGCGACAAACAAAATCAAGTCCAAAGCCAACACCAAGAAGAAGAAGGGCAAAGGGAAAGAAAAGGGAAAATCTAAAGACACTGTTGTATGTTTCCATTGTTCAAAAGGAAGGACATTGGAAGAAGAACTGCCCATTATACCTTGTGAGCCTCAAGGGAAAAGGCATGGTAATGCTTCTGCCTCTGGTATGTTCACTATAGAAGTTAATTTTTCAAATGTTGATTCAACTTCATGGGTATTGGATACCGGTTGTGGTTCTCACATCTGTAATTCGTTGCAGGTACTACAGAATCCTAGGAAGTTGAAGAGAAATAAGGTGATTCTCCGCATAGGGAATGGAGCACGAGTTGCTACATTAGCTATAGGGGATGTGGACCTCAAGTTGCCTACGTGCCTTTCTTTAAGTTTGAAAAATTGTCTTTATGTTCCTTCTATTTTTTTGAAACATTATTTCAATCTCCCATTTAGAACAATCTAATTTTAATTCTATAATAAAGAATGACAAGTTTTCTGTCATTATGAATGATATTGTTTATTCTTGCACATCTCGGGCAAATGGATTATATGTTTTAGTTTTAGAATTTAATATTGAACTTCTTAGCATCCAAGTTAAGAAAACAAGATTAGGTAATCAATCCTTTCTTTGACACTGTAGATTGGGATATATAAATGAGACAAGATTATCTAGACTCTATTATGATGGTTATCTGGGTTCCAAGGATTTCAAATCCTATGGACCTTATGAATCTTGTTTGGCTGGTAAGAAGACGAAGACCAAGTTTGAGAAGCCTGTGAGTCACAGAGCCAATGAGTTGTTGGAACTCATTCATCGGATGTTTGTGGGCATATGTCTACTGAGGCTAGAAGAGGATACTCCTACTTCATCATAACTTATCTCTAGCTCTCACTTCACCACCCACACCTCCTTCTTTATCTCTCACTCTGTATTCCTCTTTGCCTATTCTTCAGGCCCTGCGTGCATCTCTGACCCCTACTTCTCCCATTTTGCCTGATGACAAAGGGGGAGAGAACGAAAAGAAATGAAGTTTGCAGTTTGTTTAGTTTATATGCTTGTGTAGTTTATGTGTTCATGAAAAGAAATGAAGTTTGCAGTTTGTTTAGTTTATATGCTTATGTAGTTTATGTGTTCATTTCTGTGTTCTTGAATTCTGACAGTCTATTAAGACTTTTGATAGCTATTGACAATGGATGCAAGCATTAGATATGAGCACATATGTAGTTATATGTTTCTGCTTTCTGATAGTTTGTATGTTTTACTGCAAATTCATTTTCATGTAAAATTACAAGTGTTGTCATCATCAAAAAAGGGGAGAATGTTAGTTCTCTATGTGTTTTGATGATGTCTAACAATTGTAATAATTAATGGGCTAAACTGCAAAGCTTTAAGTTCAGTCAGATTACATTTGAATTCCTTGCAAAATGATTTTAGTAAATTAGTAACTCAAGTTGCCAAACATAACTCAAGTCATACGTTTAAGAAAAATAATTTTTGCAAGAGTTATAACTCAAGTTATCATTTAACAACTCGAGTTATGAGTTTGTACTTCAAGCTTCAAAGCCTCATGGCGATAACAGATTTTGATCATCTGGAATAACTCGAGTTAGTCTAAAAATAACCCGAGTTGTAAACATATCAGAAAACTTCAACTGATATAGTCTTCTGATATAACTCGAGTTAGACTATGTAACTCGAGTTAGGAAACTCAAGTTGGCCTTCATAACTCCAGTCATGTTTTCTGCAAAAAAACATTCTGTGTGATTAAATTCTAAAAGAACTCGAGTTATAGAGTGTAACTCAAGTTGGGAAACTCAAGTTAACCCTCATAACTCCAATCATTCTATTTACAACAGGTTTCTGTAAGATAAAAATTCTGAAGCAACTCGAGTTGACAATTGTAACTCGAGTTACATAACTCAAGTTATCATCCACAACTCCAGTTTGCTCTTATGCAAATTTTATTGAACATGATTATAACTCGAGTTGTCTCATGTAACTCGAGTTATCTATATAAGAATTTGAATGCATCGTCTCGTGTCTGAAACTCTTTGATTAAAGCTTGGGTACTTGATATTATTGATTATTACTATTTCTAATTAAGTTTAATCAGTTTGCTAGTGTATTTCAGATATGTTTAACATGTTTTAAACTTGCGATTTCGTAAAGCAAATTTCTGTCAGAAGCATTAAATGTTGTATCAGATACCAAAGCATGAAAGAGGAAATGGACTTCTGAGCAATCAAAAAGCAATTCAGCCATTTCCTAGACAACATTCTCACTGAGTTTGAACGGACAATTTGAATAAAGAATGTCAACGAAGAATAACGGTCGAATATCGGAAGCATACAAAGAAATAGAGCAACGTAATCTCAACGGATATATCCATTACTCACAACGGCTCATTAAGTTCTTCTCAACGGTCATTAAATGCTAGCATCTATAAAAGCCAGAAGTATTCAAATCTTCACCTACCGAAACACTGTGCAATTAATTCGAGTTAATACTATTCGTTGTTTCAACTGTTTCATTAATTTGTACTTCAGTGTTCATTACTCTATCTACTCGTGAGGAGTTTATAAACCTTTACCTTTTTATCAGTTGAATCTTAAGGTTGAGGAACCTTAAGAGAGGGTGTATCAATTACAACTTGTAAGGGGGAGTGGAGTCAGTGAGAGGATCATCCTTCATTTACAGAGCGTGTAATTGTTTCTTGAAAGATAGTGAAATCCCAGGTGTTCTGGGGACTGGACGTAGGTCAGTGATATTGAACCGAACCAGTATAAGTCGCCTAGTGTATACTTCTCTTCTCTGCTTCATTTCTCTGTTTCTGTTTTTACTTGTCTTCGTGTGGGTGTGCAAAAAGAATTTTTGAGATCACCTATTCACCCCCTCTAGGTGATATTCTATTTTCAAGTTTTATTTTTGAAAAATCCATGCATGATAAAAAAAAAACAAAAAAGTCATTTGGATTATTAAGAGAATTAATAATAAAACATAGGCTTAATAAGCGAGGCATAAATGTCTCAATTGATCCATCTCTTCATTTCCTCTCCATTAAATGTTTCCACTATTGGATTAAGTTTTAATGGTTGTGATTTAATGTTAAATCTCAACCATTGAAACTTGATCTAATCATGGAGACATTCAATGAAAAGGAAATAGGGAGAGACATCAATGGATACATTCTTTTTCGGATTATGGATTATTAATAGTAGAAATATCAATTATCATTCTCCTCACTCTAAGTTTTGAACAAAAGAAATTAGTATTCCATCAACTCTCTTCGACACTTCTTCTTGAAGAGTAGTAGTATATTTTTATGGAAACATTTTAAATGGTAGACTACCAATGTCAATTGGTAATCAAACAATGCTGGAAATTTTATATCTAAGTTACAACTCCTTTCCTGGTATGGTCAATCTACTCATCCATCAAATTTTATGCTTTGACACAATTCCATTTATTATTTGCAAAATTGTTCAGTATATCTCCATTTATTATTTTCATTCCTTAAATGAAAATAAATTTTTTTAGCACAACTACATCTTCTAACAGAATCAGATTTTCATAATCAGTGCGTAATAACTAAAATCGAGGTATTAGTTCATTCATGCACACTACATATACGCCAAATTCGCAAGAAGATATGTGAATTGATCAGGCCATAAACTGTTTACTATCTTGCTGGTGAAACTCCTCAATCTATTTCCAACACACCTTCTTTGAGGGATGTTCATCTTTCCTTTAACCATTTAAATGGTAATTTTCCAGATGAGATGTGTCATCAACTCGCATTTGTTGAGCACTTTGTGGTTGTTAATAGTCATTTACAGGGAAATATTCCAAAATCTGGGGCTATAATAATGATGACACTACCATTGCTAAGAATGGTAAGCAGAGCACCAATCAAAGCAATATTGTATGACTTGTAGATAGTATCAAGGAGGGCTACCCTCGTTATAGTAGGAATACCTTTTCGTCCATGTAGGGTCAAGGGTCGTCTCAAGGCATTCCTCAGCCTAACAAACTGCATTTGGACCTCAATCTATAGATACCTAAACTAAACCACAATATTCACAAAGAAACTTGATCTCCAATGATCATGTCAAATTCATTTTGATACACACAATCCTCTTCAAGATGAAAGTATAGAGCAAACTAGAATATGTAGAGATATAAGAGAGAAGTTATAGGAAAATAGAGCTTTCAAAAGAAAAATAAATTAGAAGGAAGTCATTGGAAAATACTCTTCTATTGATAAGAGAAGTTAAAACCTTCGATGATCCTCTTGTGGCTAGGAGCACCATTTATATAGACTTAGACTTACAACAAGAGAAGATAAATTATTACAGACTAGCTATAAAGCAAAATAGCTAAGCACACCCGTGACTGATAGTACAATGGTTAAAATAAAAGCACTTCTGCAAAAGTAAAAGCACACTAGCAAAAGCATATACAACTTCATACAATAAAGTGGACATGGACCATGTGATGAGGGAATCTTGTTAGATCACCATCCTGATTTGCATATGGGTTCACGATCATCATTGGGTGATAGGTTATAGTAGCCTTCATCATGTCCTATGTCATAAGTAGGGTTGTCCATGTTGTCTTCTAGTGATAACAGTATTCTAGGTATTGTGAATATGGGTCTTGGGAGAATGGTCCTCCCCATGGGTCCTGAGAGAATGGAGACAGTGGTTGTTGCTGTGAATCTTGTGAGTTGGACTGACCTTGAGAATCAGTGGGGGATAGCTAGAGTTCTTTGGATTTTTTGGAATCAAGATAGGTGATGGTAGCTGGATCAAAATCTTTTGCTCATGGCCTCTTGTACCATTTGGGAGGATCATGAATGAATGATTTATTAGGAATGGGACTAAGTGAATTGCAAGATAATTCTGGATTTCCATCTGGAAAATTATTGCTGGTGAAGAGTTTTAGATTATCCAAAACTTGTTCATTGTATTGTGGTCATTCAGTAGTATTATGCCAAAGATGAGCCTGATTGATGGTATAAAGTCTTCCTTGGAAGTCTAAATTTTAAGTTCCGTGGAGTGCAAAGAAACATTGGGTAGTTTGACATTCTTTAGGAATATGCCAAAGTCCATTATTTTATATTACCTGTCCAAGTTGTTTCTTCCAAACTAGAAGAGGAAAAAACCATTGAAGCATGGTCCATAAGTGGGAGTCTTTAATTTTGCTGTCAGGTAATGGTATTTGCTAAATAATTATGTTAAATCAAATTGTGTTTGCTACAATCTTTAACCCTTCGGATTGTTTTATTTTTGCAACTTGTTATATGGAGTGAAGATGTCTCCTCGTATTAATGTATTAGTTATTTGAAATTTGAGAATTTTGGACTCGACATGTGGGCTTTGGTTGTCTTCAAGTTAGTTTTTAACGTTTATGTGTTACAGATGTACATTGAATAATTGTAACATAGAGTTAATGCCTTTTTTTCTTTCATAAAAAGTGAATAAAGTTTAGAAAATAATTGAGTTGAGGGATGTAACATCCCATTTTCAAAAGCAGTATATATTTTTTTTCATCAGAGTAGAGCATCGGAGCAATTAAGTAAGCGATACATTTATTCAAATTGTCGTAAGTCCGGCTGATTTGAGCGGTACATTGACCGAGAGTTTTCAAAATGAATAACACCCGAAGAAAGTCTTGATCGGACTCGTACGGCGCTCGCCTTTCTCCTCGGTCCTCGGTTCTTCCGAACTGGACGCTATGATAAGAGGCGAGATCCAATTACAATTTGGATCTCGGTAATGATTAACCTCATGCTTAAATACGACTACATATACCACGACAACACAATCAATACAACAGTCCACAACAGATGTATGATTAAAAATACATAACCACGTATGTAAGATAATAACCACGTATGTAACATAACCACGTATGATCTGACAATAATAACCTCGTATGTGACATAACCACGTATGTGACATAACCGTGTATATAACATAACCACGTATGCTACAACAACAAACAGAACACAACAAACATATATAATCATACAATAACCATCGAGTTAGTGTTACGATGCAGAACGTACCTTTTTGGCGGTACAACGGAACTTTTACGGAAAAACGGTAAATTTCCGACGGAAAAAGCGGTGTGACGGCGGCACAACAAAAAATGACAATGATACGATTATCTCGAGATATCCTATAAGGACAACGTTTATCAACATTTGGCATCATAACAGGCCATTTGGGCGAAAATTACTATTTTGCCCCTAGTACCCTAATCGGCGGAATTTCGCCAGAGCTTCGCTGTTTTCGCTCTATCTCTCTAGAATTTTGACAGATCTTTTCCCTCATCATATTTTCGAAATATATATCATATTTACCCCTAAATATGATATCTAGACTATCTTGAAAAATTAAAGATAAATCTAGCATTCCTACTATATCTACCGAAAGAACTACCGAAACTAAAGACCAGGGACCGAAGAACTTACCCAGACTTTGCTCAGACTTTCTCCAGAGCTTCTCTCTCTAACTTCTCTCTAAGGGGCAGATTTTTGGTGTGTAAAATGAAGAAGGTGCTCATGCCCTTATATAGGGAAAAATTGTGCCACTTTGGTAATTTCCATATTCCAAATCTTGTAATTTTCTCTTACCTTATAACCAAGTAAAATCAAAGCATAATGGTGTTTAATTCCTAGCCATGCAGCATGTTGGTCGACATTCAAGGCTGATTTGGCAGCAAACAATTGGTCCAAAAATGGGAGTCAACTTGCTTTATGGCCGGTTTGTGATTTTCCTGTTCGATCTCCGTTTCGCGTCTCTTGAGAAATCTCAAAATTATGGATTCATAACTTTGAAGATCTTCTCTTCCTCATCAATAATATCTAATTTAACTTAGATTTCGGTCCCTTACGGGGTTCCAACGGTCCGGTTGAAGTTTTCTCGAAAAACGTGTCCGAACACGTCCGGTGTCGGAAATCGCTTTCGGAATCATCAATCTCACGGATAATAATTCACGACTCCAAATACGTCCGATAATTATAAACTCATCTCCAGGATGTTGACTTATAATTTATTTTCTTCAAATCCAAAATGTGAATATCTGCATTTTTCCCTATTTCGTCTTATTAGGCAAATGCGCTACTCAGCCTCGGAATTAATTTCCCGGAAGAGGTCACTTGAAGGTAAAAACTCACTGATCAATATTTTACCTTGACTTTGGAATTCCTATTCCTGGTTCTCTAGATAGGATCCGTTTCCTATTTATTCCATTACTATTCACTATATTATATAATAATACAATTTTACAAAAATATCATGATATTTATTTTTTTTTTTTTTATTTTTTATTTATTTTTCTAAGCATAAAATATTTTATTAATATTTTATTTTATTTTTTATTTTTTATTTATTTAATAATTTCGAATTTCTCCAATTAAAAATAATTATTTAAATTATTTTTAATTCATTTACTTTATACCTTAATTATCCCATTAATTACCGGATTAGCCACTTACTAATTTTTGATAATTTTTCTTAATTAGGATAAATCATTATCTCACAACTATTTTACTTACATTGGTATTTTATATCCCATGTAAAATATTAAAAATCATGGGGTCACTTATGATCCCAAAATAATACTTAATTTTGCCTCATTATTTTTCAAGGGAAATTATCCCCAAAAATTCCTAAAATTAGAGACAACATACTTTCTAATTTTTAACAAATATTTAATTGCCTCCTGGGATTTATCATAATATTTTTAGGCCATTTAATGCCTCAAAATACATTTTATGGATTTTAGCTCTTTATCTCTCCTAATTTCCATAGAAATTACCTTAGAAAATAAGATAATTATTACTTCTTATTTGAGACCACATATTCACCTATTTTCAATAGGTATTATTTATCGAAATATAATATTCGGATAAATAATTACCCGGTATTACATTTCTCCTCTCGTTACACAAAATTTAAGCCCTCGAAATTTGCTCTATCCCAATTTAGACTTTGTCAGACTAACCTTCGGACTAATCGCTCCGGAATTTTTTCTCTATATGTTGGCCGCTTCGCTCGATGATCGAGAATTCGCTCGGTTTGGAACAGTAAAGATCTTGTCATGTCGTACTTTGATATATAGTATTTTCCGTGGCACCCATATACCCCTGGTCAACACCGGATATCAAAATGTCTCCATGACGCCCATACACCATGGTAACACAAGATACCTTAAATGTTTCCATGACGCCCATACACCATGTCAACACAAGATACCTCCTACTCAATGACACGATCGCTTGATCGATCGTAGTAACTAAGAAATATGCATTGGAAACTAAAATTTTCGCGACAAGTAAGATAACTATTTATCAAACCATAGGGGATTTCTTTTACCACAGCGTACTCGGTGTAGTTTTTCGAACACGGACTTTTCGTCCATTAAAACACAGGACTTCTTGTCCCTTCCCGAGTTTCTTTCAACTCAAAAGGTACTTCAAACACTTGTGTTAGCGTACAATTCTATACAATACTCACTAACTCTAGGTCTTACATCGATTAGTTCAACTTGAGAGGCTTCAATAGGCGAGGCGTAAGTCATCACGTTGTCATCTGCTGCAAGAAGACATATCTCGATCCATATCTAATGGCACCACGACCAAATCTATAACATCTACTTGGATCCGGATAACCAACTCTTGGTGTTGTGACCAACTTCGTTCTCGATCTATGCAAGCTCATCTCACGTCTGTGTTCTACGCAATGATTTAAGTCTTACTCTTCAAGCTTTATCAACGATTATGAAAAATTTCGGCATGAATCTACGGTACTATCCCGCTAGATCCGAAACTAAATATCTATGTTATTATTTCTATTTTTGATGTACAACTAAATGGTGTTAGAGCATTCGTCAACTCTTGCCAAAACGTAGGGATTACAAAACTGAGTAACTCGTAGATCATGGAAAGTGGGTATGTGTTCATGATAGTCATTTTGTCCATCCTGCGATGATTGATACAAAGTCACAAACTCTCGTGCTTTGTTCGGTAGCATTTGATATGGTGTTTTAGATGTTGATCCAATGTTAGGCATCAACTTCATAGTGAATTTTGACTTTTCTTTTACGAAGGAATATTTGTCGAGAGATTTTATTTGTGTACGGGTTGTTTTTAGAATAAGGACTCAATCCCCTCGTCATCGTTTGATCATTTTATTGATCACTTGCTAGTCCTACAGATTTTGAGAATGTCATCGATGTTTGTGAGACGAGAAATTTTGAACGAGATATATATTCGACTTAGAATTTAGACATGCTTTATTAAGCAAAATAGTTCACACCCAATGGTGTAACTACTACTAGATTGTAAGGTATGTATGTATCCCAAAATGATTCGCCTATTTATCGGACATCTTTGAGTGATTAGCACCCGTGTTGTATAATATCTAAAGTAGATTCCTATTGAGAGATAGTTATGCGGATCCTCTCTGGAGATTATTCATGGTCGTCTTCCTCTACCTCTGCCTCGCCTCGGCCTCCTCAGGGAGCTCCCGCTCCTCTTAAATTTGTCATGTCTCGTTCTTTCTCCTTTATTAGGGAAAACGTTAGATTTAAAAAGACAATGATTAGTCTATCGCACTTTATCACACTAATACTACAAACAAACGGACACTCGTACTATTTCCCTTTGTTCGGGATTTCGTTGATTTGGTCTACTCGAAACGGTACGGAATTTCATATCGGGAGTTCCTCTACATGAGTCAAATACTACATGTACTTATCCTTGTTGGTCTCGGAGTTTCATCCGGCGTGGCCTAGCTCCACATATAAGCTCTGCGCTAGATGACGGAATAGTCGTCCGGTACAAACCGACGATTATCGGAATTATCGAGTTATCGAGACCGATATCGAGTTATCGAAATTATCGTGGTCGATTTCAAATATGAATATGGACGATGGATTTACGATTACGGGTTAGAATGATGCACCGACGAGGGGTGGTACACCGGTTCGAATGGTATACCAAAGTGCGGACGGTACACCGACTTAGGGCTATATCGGTACTCATTTTCAAAACATGCTCTTTAAAAGGCGTAGAGCCTAACTCCGTTACTCAACCAATTTGGCCGGGTAAGTGTCTATCATGGGAGCCTCACCGTCTTAGGGTGGCGATTGGTGATCCACATAGACTAGCCTTGCCTTCGGCACCAAAAGGTTTTTAGAATAACTTAGTCGATCTATGCCGGGACAACCGCTGCCGATACCAAACGTAACATCCCATTTTCAAAAGCGATATATTTTTTTCATCGAGTAGAGCATCGGAGCAATTAAGTAACGATACATTTATTCAAATTGTCGTAAGTCCGGCTGATTCTGAAGCGGTACATTGACCGAGAGTTTTCAAAATGAATAACACCCGAAGAAAGTCTTCGATCGGGACTCGTACGGCTTTGCTCGCCTTTCTCCTCGGTCCTCGGTTCTTCGAACTGACGCTATGATAAGAGCGAGATCCAATTACAATTTGGATCTCGGAGTAGCGATTAACCTCATGCTTAAATACGACTACATATACACGACAACAAATCAATACAACGTCCAACGGATGTATGATTAAAAATACATAACCACGTATGTAAGATAATAACCACGTATGTAACATAACCACGTATGATACGTGAATAATAACCTCGTATGTGACATAACCACGTATGTGACATAACCGTGTATATAACATAACCACGTATGCTACAACAACAAACGAGAACACAACAAACATATATAATCATACAATAACCATCGAGTTAGTGTTACGATGACGCGAACGTACCTTTTTGGCGGTACAACGGAACTTTTACGGAAAAACGGTAAATTTCCGACACGGCGGGAAAAAACGGTGTGACGGCGGCACAACAAAGAAATCGACAATGGTACGATTATCTCGGATATCCTATAAGGACAACGTTTATCAACATTTGGCATCATAACAGGCCATTTGGGCGAAAATTACTATTTTGCCCCTAGTACCCCTGTCGGCGGAATTTCGCGGAGCTTGTTTATTTTCGCTCTATCTCTCTAGAATTTTGACGAGATCTTTTCCCTCATCATATTTTCGAAATATATATCATATTTACCCCTAAATATGATATCTAGACTATCTTGAAAAATTAAAGATAAATCTAGCATTCCTACTATATCTACCGAAAGAACTACCGAAACTAAAGACCGGGGACCGAAGAACTTACCCAGACTTTGCTCGACTTTCTCCGAGCTTCTCTCTCTAACTTCTCTCTAAGGGGCAGATTTTTGGTGTGTAAAATGAAGAAGGTGCTCATGCCCTTATATAGGGAAAAATTGTGCCACTTTGGTAATTTCCATATTCCAAATCTTGTAATTTTCTCTTACCTTATAACCAAGTAAAATCAAAGCATAATGGTGTTTAATTCCTAGCCATGCAGCATGTTGGTCGACATTCAAGGCTGATTTGGCAGCAAACAATTGGTCCAAAAATGGGAGTCAACTTGCTTTATGGCGGTTTGAATGATTTTTCCTGTTCGGTCTCGTTTCGCGTCTCTTCGGAGAAATCTCAAAATTATGGATTCATAACTTTGAAGATCTTCTCTTCCTCATCAATAATATCTAATTTAACTTAGATTTCGGTCCCTTACGAGGTTCCAACATCCAGTTGAAGTTTTCTCAAAAACGTGTCCAACACGTCCGGTGTCGGAAATCGCTTTCGGAATCATCAATCTCTGGATAATAATTCACGACTCCAAATACGTCCGGATAATTATAAACTCATCTCCGGATGTTGACTTATAATTTATTTTCTTCAAATCCAAAATGTGAATATCTGCATTTTTCCCTATTTCGTCTTATTAGGCAAATGCGCTACCGGCCTCGGAATTAACTTCCGGAAGAGGTCACTTGAAGGTAAAAACTCACTGATCAATATTTTACCTTGACTTTGGAATTCCTATTCCTGGTTCTCTAGATAGGATCCGTTTCCTATTTATTCCATTACTATTCACTATATTATATAATAATACAATTTTACAAAAATATCATGATATTTATTTTTTTTTTTTTATTTTTTATTTATTTTTCTAAGCATAAAATATTTTATTAATATTTTATTTTATTTTTTATTTTTTATTTATTTAATAATTTCGAATTTCTCCAATTAAAAATAATTATTTAAATTATTTTTAATTCATTTACTTTATACCTTAATTATCCCATTAATTACCAGATTAGCCACTTACTAATTTTTGATAATTTTTCTTAATTAGGATAAATCATTATCTCACAACTATTTTACTTACATTGGTATTTTATATCCCATGTAAAATATTAAAAATCATGGGGTCACTTATGATCCCAAAATAATACTTAATTTTGCCTCATTATTTTTCAAGGGAAATTATCCCCAAAAATTCCTAAAATTAGAGACAACATACTTTCTAATTTTTAACAAATATTTAATTGCCTCCTGGGATTTATCATAATATTTTTAGGCCATTTAAGGAGATATACGTAAAAGATAATTGAAACGTGGAGGAGAAATAGAAATTGTTATATAAACAAGATATGGTCGAAAAAAGCAATGAAATTAATCCACATTAGAACCAAAGTGAATCCTTTTATAACTCTTATATTGCATTTTATCTTTAATTTAAGACTCAATTGACTAATTTGGAGAGATTAAGGAAGTTAAATAAATTATTTTAAAGTATTTATATTTTTAATTTTTTCTCTAAACTAATTTTCTTAACTTATAAATTAATATATAATTTAATGATACACATAAATAATTTAACTTCTTTAATCTCTCCAAATCAATCAACTGGATTTTATACTGATACATAAGAGTACAAAGGTAGTATTCCTTCTGACCCTAAAATATAAAACAAAATTAACTTTTTTTGGAGAGATCAAAGAAACTAATTAAATTACTTTACATTATTTTTTTTTTTTCTCCAAACTAATTGGTTTGACTAATAAAATAATATATAATCTAAAGATATACAACATATAATATGATTAAATAACTTATTTAACTTCCTTACACTCTCAAAAAAAGTCAACTTTATTTTATATTATATTTAGAACCAAGAGTATTAATTATTCAATGACTGGGTCAACATGATTATTGGGTTCATTGTCCAGCCGTACAATGATGAACCAAGTCTCCTTTTGATAAAAAGCCCTCAGTCATTGTGGACTCCAACAAATCCCATCTTGCATTGACCCAATTAGAGAAAATGGGCCAATACCAAGACTATCCCAAGATTTGAAACAGATTTATAGATACAGATATATTTGGGTCGCCTTTATAATGTTATGGAATATGATGTTTTATTTTTGTTCTATTTTATTTTAGGGGTTAAATTTCTCATGTTGTATGAGAAGATGATTTCACAACAACAAATGGTGGGGAAGAATATAAATATTTGGGCCACCTTTATAATGTTATGGAATATGATGTTTTATTTTTGTTCTATTTTATTTTTTATTGGTCACAACATGTAATTCAAATGCAAAATTACTTGGTTTTCAGCCTGTATTGGGCTTGGTTTGTATGGGCCATCCTGAGCCTAATAATAATAATTTTATATTAATTTAGTTAAAATCACATTCTTCTTATATAACAAACTTTTACATGTTAATATAGTTTTTAGTCCCTTTAATTTCAAAACAAAGATTTTGGTCTCTCAAATTTTATTTCGTAAATTGGTCTCTATAATTTAATAAAAAAATATTTTACCCTTAGGGACCAATGCTATAGTTTGAAATTTTAAACACATGTATTGAAGTTAATACAAAAAAAGAACTTTTTGAACCCTAGTTACATTTCTTAAAACAATTAGGTGATAACTATATTTTAGTGGTGATTTTTTTGCCATCATTTTCATTGGTGATTATTTAATATTAATAACATTCAATTATTCATTTTTATTTTTAGATTTATGTAAAAATTAAATTTTATAAATTTATTTTTATTTTTATTTTTTTCTTCAAACTAAATACTTTCCAATAAACTAATATATAATCTAAAAGAAAAACACAACATTTTTGATTAAGAAACTTATTTATCATCCTTAACCTCTCCAAAAAAAAAGGCCAGCTCCTTATAATTGCTGGCACTAGTAATTAATAACACTCATTCATTCATTTTTATTTTTAGATTTATGTAAAAGGATTATAAATTTAATTATTTACTGTTTCTCATCTACCTTTCCAAAATTTATTTTCCTTGAAAACCAAAAAAAAAGAGAAAGAAAGAAAGATGAATGGCGATCTCAATATTATAATCACTACGTGTCACATTCCCATTCGGATCCAATGCCTTGACTGGCAGGCGAAGCATCCCGTCTCTGAGAATCTATCAGGCGGGAAAGAAAGAAAGCTCGAGAAAATGTGAGTTTTGTTTTGTTTGGCGAATCGGAAATTAGCATTCTTGTTTCATCTGAGAAAGCTCAAGAAAATGCCGAGAAACGGCGAGGACGAGAGCGAGCCCAGAGCTTCGTCGAGCACCCGAGTCAGAGCCAGACCGGATCCTTTCTTGGTAGCGTGTAAGTGCTTCAGTTTATTGACCTGTTTGGCTGCCATCCTTTGCATCGCCGTCAATATCCTCTCTGCTGTGCGCTCCTTCAAGAACGGATCTGATGTGTGTTACTTTTTCTTTCTCTCCATTTGTGCAATTTTATTTCCCTTGTGCGTTTTTTATTCAATTTTGCTTTTGCTTCATCTTGTTTTCGCTATTTATTTCTCGTTGTTTTGTGTGCGTTTTAGGTTTTCGATGGCATATTCCGGTGTTACGCTGTGTTGATAGCTATTATTGTGGTTGTAGCCGAAACGGAATGGAGTTTCATTACCAAGTTCTGGCAGGTTCCTTTTCTGACTTTACAGTTTAATTTGTCAGCTTCCTGAGTAATTTGGTCATTATGTGTTAATGATCATTATAACGGTGTGGTTTGCATTTGGATTTCTCCTTGGTGGCGTTACCTTAATGTTGTTTCTAATGTTTAAGTAAATTTTGCTGTATTATTTTACAGGTTTTGGGATACTGGACTGGCAGGGGTATGCTGCAGATTTTGTATGTCTCTGTTTTACTGATGTTTTTGGTTATTTTTCCAATATTTTATTCTCTTAATGAGCTTTTCTTCATTTTCCTTCATCACTGACACCTTAAAAAGCAAGGTATAGATTGTAAGCTTAATTAAAGTATTAAACATGTTGAGTTGGTGAATTCTATCTGGTGTGATGGCAGAGTTATTGTATTTATTAGCTTTGGCCACTGATGAATGCTTATATTAACGAGAGATATTGTTAATTATTATTATTTATTTATTTTGAATTCTGGAGAATTTTGTGAGACTCAGTACTGAATAAGAGCTAGCTAGTTATGTTTTTTTGCTATAGAAATGATGCTTAGAGCTTAAAAATAAGACAACACAGTACAACAGAACAAATAAAACAAAACAAGAAACCACAAAACAATCAGCCACCCGTATCTACCATCTATCAGCAAAACATAAAAGGCTAATTAGGCCCACAATATCCCTCTACCATTTCTAGTCTCTGAGTCTATTTTCATCTTTCAGGAATAATTCACAATTTCTGTGTCTTTCTGTATTTTTTTCATCTCTTTAGATAAGCTCTCTTTTCTTCTGAATTGGAGCTCTTTTATGTTAATATCAAGACACACATACCTTGTCTGGTTCCTGAAACATGGTTTTCTTTTTGCAGTGTTGCAGTAATGACTAGGGCTTTCCCCGATTATCTTGGGGAGAAAAAGTATCTTGTTCTTCTTCAGAATATAGCATGCTATTTGCTTCTTGCTTGTGGCGTAGTTTATTTTGTCTCGGTAAGACTTTTGCAGACAGCAAACTATTAGATCAAGAGTGTGTGCATGAGTTTTGGTTCTTTTTGCATGGCACATTCTCTGTTGGTACCTTCCAATGAAAATGGTTTATAGTATACTTAACGTTTTAGTTTTACACACAAACTATATTGAGAAGATTATAGACTAATTGTTTGATTTGGCAAAACCAAAATTAGTTCATGTTATCTTGTTAAAAGAGTTTCTAACCTTGCTTACTTTGTAATACTAAATCAAGGGGATACTATGCATTGGTTTTCTGAAACGTGCCCGCCAGCAGCAGGAAATCACAAGAGAGCAAGCAATTAAGGATCTAGAGGTAGGCTGTTAACTTGCTGTGTTATGACATATTAATGGGCTGATTCCTGTTTACATGTCTGTATCCTTTATTGTCTGTCATTCCCATACATATGAGATCCTTGTAAACATCTTGCGCATAGTGATGCTGATGAACTAGAGACTAGAATGCTCTTAAATTTTCATGTCACATTGCATTCAAGCCTAAACCGAAAATTGATGTATTTGATCACTCTGCATTGACTCTTGGAATTTTCTTAATACTGGAATGCATTAATAGTTGGTTACATAATCATTCTGCATTTGAATAGCGCAAAATCATAGAGATAGTAGACTTGAATTTTTGGCCTGTTAAATTATTCTAATCAGTCATTGCAAGAATCTCTTCCCTTGTTTGTGGATTGTTGTTCCTTTTGAATCCATCATCAATGGTGGAAATTAGGCACAAAGTTCAATGGCATGGACTAGTTTAATTTCCCAGATAGAATTTGGGTGTTTTATCTGCTCCCATTTTAATCTCCATTCTATAAAGACATTGCTCTTATTAGAAATGTTACATGCTTCTATTGTCACTTATCAGGAGTTGCAACGGCGGAAAGAGGAGCTTGAGCAACTGCTTCTCCCTGAAAGAGTCTGAAACTTTTCAAACGAATGGTGACCGACTAACTTATTACTTAGCTTAAAGGTATATCCACTGGGAAAGGCTTGCATTTTGGTTGCTGATTTGCTGTTCTATACAAGGTTGTTTGTTCATTCTTTGTAGCAGTTGAAGTTTGTTCTGTGAGTTTGGCGATTTGAACTGCATCCACGGGCAAAAACTATAGGTCATGATTTCTGTTTTTGCTGTTTCATAAAATGAGGTTGTCCATTCTGTATAGAAAGTTAATCTTGTTCTGTTAGTGGGGCACTTGACAGTAAATAGTTAAAGGTAACATACACGTACACAATTCTCTTTTTTTAATTTTTTTGGGAAAATTTGTTCAAATTCATAATTGTCCCTAGGGACTTCTCTGTTTATTTCAAAAAGTCTTTATTGCCCTTGAGCATTAAAAACGAATGAAAACCAATGAAACAAAGGAAGCAAAGTTTGTCAAGTAAGCAATAAATGTCAATCGAATCTCCAACGTAGAAGGCAAGTTTTTTCATGTCCTAGGCAAAGCTTAGATTGTGAAGTCATCATCTTTTCTATATTCGTTGAATAAATTTTTTTTTTCATTGTATGTTCTTTGCATTCGATAACTTGGTAAGGGTTTAAAAGTGGACTATAGGTCATGATTTATCCTCTTTACCATTGAAGTTTTCTGTTTCATAAAATGAGGGTTTGTCCAAAAGTTCTGTTCATAACGTTGTTGTTAATACGTGAATTTATTGTTAATCTTGTTCTGTTACATGTTGATTATTATTTGGCCATTTTTTCTATACTTGATAGTGACTTCTTGTAACACCTATTTTGGTGGGTGGACAAGAACTAGTTAAATGGACGTAAAACTATATGTGATATTAAGTTCAATGAGTAGGTGCGGCAAATACCCACTTACTCATACAACTTAATATTTTGAAATGATATGCACAATTCTCTTTTTCGCTTGACTGTCAAAATAGGAATGTTCTGTTAATATGGAACTTTTTCAATTAAAACAAAAAAGGTTTTCAAAAGAAAATTTCACTTCCACGTTCTAATAAGATGCACAAGAAAATATGATTAAAATTATTAGTGGCTTTTCAAAAGTTGTTGCATCATTGTTAACAATCAAATAAGTTGTTGCCATTTTTTTATATTGATAAAAATTTTCAATTAAAATAGAATTGGTTGTTGTTAATTCTGTAAAAGATAAAAAAAAACGGGTTTTCAAAAGCCTACTACATGGTAACCTCGAAATTGAAAAAAAAAAAACAAAAAACAAGTTCTAATAAGTTGTTGCTAAAATAGGAATTGGTACATTGTTAATATGGAGAAATGGCGCACCTGGACCCGAAATTGAAAAAAAAAAAAAAAAAAAAAAAAAAAGGTTCTAATAAGTTGTTGCTAAAATAGGAATTGGTGTTGTTAATATGGAACTTAACTTTGTTGTAAATGGCCTCGGACCTTGAGAATTGAAAAAAAAAAAAAAAAAAAAAACAGTTCTAATAAGTTGTTGCTAAAATATAAATTTGCTGTTGTTAATATGGAATTACTTTATGCAACTGAATGTGAATTCAAGATAATGAAGAATGTGAAGTCAAGATAATGAAGAACCACCAAAAGCACTCAAATTTAGAATCAAAGATTTAATTTCTTGCACAAAGTGAACCACTCGACCTTACAATGTGAACCACCAAAAGCACTCAAATATAGCATTTCTTGTTGCTATATTCAACATTTCTTGTTGCTATATTCAACATTTTCACAGGTGACGAAGGCTAGCTGAAGAAGTGCATATCATTTCAAAATATCATTTCAAAATATTAAGTTGTATGAGTAAGTGGGTATTTGCACCTGCACCTACTCATTGAACTTAATATCACATATAGTTTTACGTCCATGTGTAAGCTGTAATTACAAGTTCTTGTCCACCCACCAAAATACAAAAAGGTGTTACAAGAAGTCACTATACAAGGTGTGTATAGAAAAAATGGCTAAGCAAATAATAATCAAAAGCATGTACAACAAGATTGTATTAACAACTCGAAAAAGCCACCATTTACAACAATAAATTCACGTATTAACAACAACGTTATTGAATCCTATCGAACTTTTTTTGAATGTTCCATCATCACATCAACCACAAACCAAATGAAAACAGGCGGTCCTCTCGTTACCTTCCCAAAAAACGAGCACCATGTCATTAACCCTACCCAATAACATGAAACCCCAACTTCAATGGTAAAGAGGATATCTTTAGCAAAATCTTAG
Source organism: Acacia melanoxylon (assembly GCA_019022615.1). Classification (NCBI taxonomy): domain Eukaryota; kingdom Viridiplantae; phylum Streptophyta; class Magnoliopsida; order Fabales; family Fabaceae; genus Acacia; species Acacia melanoxylon. The sequence goes on along the minus strand of JAFJYJ010000003.1, from coordinate 9,190,010 downwards.
CATTGCTTACCTAGGTACCAGCTTATAGTCCACTAATGAGCACAAACTTAAACCCCTTACCAAGCCTTCACTTACTGAATGCAAAGAACATACAATGAAAAAAAAAATTATTCAACGAATATAGAAAAGATGACAAACTTTCACAATCTAAGCTTTGCCTAGGACATGAAAATGTCACTTACTTGCCTTCTACGTTGGAGATTCGATTGACATTTATTGCTTACTTGATTTCAGTGTTTTTCCCTTTTTCCCGACAGCTTTCTCCCGCACCTTTTCACTGCTTCCTTTGTTTCATTGGTTTTCATTCGTTTTTAATGCTCAAGGGCAATAAAGACTTTTAGCATTAAAATAATTACGCAGAAGTCCCTAGGGACTTCTCTGTAATTATGTCATTTCACGGGACCTATTTGTAAATATCTGTGGTCCTTGGGACCTGTGAGTAATTTTCCCTTTTTTAATTAAATAGATTTCACCTCCACGTGATGCACAGGAAGATTAAAATTGTTAGTGGCTCATCATTGTTAACAATCAACCCATTTTTTATTATGATAAAAATAATTAAAAGAAATTCTGTAACAGATAAAAATGCTTACTACATGGTACATGCTTGGCAGACCTTTTAGCTTCAGATATTTATTTTATGAGCAAATCACAACTCGCTATCTTTTGGTAAATAAAGATCTCAATCACAATGCGAAAAGCAAAGGATGAAAACTTGATGTGGCATGTAAAAAATTGCAACCATGGGAGAATTTATGTGTGCATGGTTACACCAATGTAGCTTACCTCTGCTGAGTAGTCTTAGGTGATTATTTACTATTAAATTTTGTAGTTAAGAAATAATGTTAATTTTAGATACAGAATCTACGTTGCCATTTATAAATGGAATTATTATATATATTTTTTTAGAAGTTAAGGTGTCAAAAGTTTTCAAATTTGACCCTTATTGTTAAAAATGTTAATAAGCAATGTTAGTTTTTTAAGGGTTAAGTATTATTTTTGTTCGGAAAGTTTTTGCTAATGTAGTAGGTATCTGGAAGTTTTTTTAAAAAAAGTAATTTTGCCCCTAAAGTTTATAAAACGTAGTAACTTTGCCCCTCCATTAATTTTAACTATTAAGTTTAACTGATATGCACATATGGCACCTATTGTTTGTTACCTCATCGATCAAAATTCGGTTAAATATCGTTTTTGTCCCCTGAAGTTTTCGCTAAAGAGCTGTAGGTTTTCAATTTTTTATTTTTTTTATGAGCAATTTTTCCTCGAAAGTTTACAAAACGTAGTAAATTTGCCTTGCCGTACCCCAATGTTGAATTTGAATTAAATCAGTCAAACAACATACATGTCATACCACCTCATAATCCACATCACTAAGGGGCAAAAACAAATTAATACAAAAAGAGATCAAATCCTTAATGAGGTTAGTAGATTCAAATCCTTAAAAACTACCATGGAGAGCATAAAGAAATGTATACGGAAATAGATCAATCTCGTCTTGTTACAGGAATCATCATTATTGAGGGAATTAAAGGAAACAGACTAAACAAGACCAGACTAAAGAACACAGAAAATCTTGTTTTCTTTGAGTTGTTGAAAGACACAAAGCCAATAATCGAGGGTGCAGAGGAAGAAGTCAACTTTGGAAAGGTCAAGCTTGAAGTCGAAAAGGGAGATCCTTGAGGCGTTGAGCTCAAGGTGGTCGAAATTTGTGAAGCTGAACTAGTCAAAAGGACTAAAAGCTCTATCACAAAATCCAGAGAAAAACATCACTTATGATCTAAGTAAATGAAACGCAAAACAAGATATGAATTGTCCAAAAAATTAATTCAATAAGACAAAGCAACAGTGGAAGTATTTACCTTTGTAGAAATTGATTTAGGCTACCCTTCCCTATTGCGAACCATGACGATAGTGGGTGGTTTCTTGAAGAAATGGTTGGAAAGAATGGTGTTTCAATTGGGACAAATTAAATCTCTTACCTATACATGGTTCCCAATTGAAATACCATGTCATATTTGGCTTAATGATGTGGATGATGAGATGGCATGACGATAGAGCAAAATTGTTATGTTTTGTAAATTTCCGGGGCAAAATCGCTCTTTAAAAAAAACTTTTGGATGCTCACTACTCCTCAGTGAAAACTTCCAAAGAAAAAATGATACTTAACTCTATTTTGATTGATAAAGTGACAAACAATGGGTGCCACATGTACATATTAGTTAAACTTCACAATCAAAATTAACGGAGAAGCAAAATTGCCACATTTTGTAAACTTCCAGGGAAAATTTTGCTCGTAAAAAAACTTCCAATATCTACTCATTTCCTTAGCGAAAACTACGGAAGCAAAAAATGATACTTAAACCAGTTTTTAATGATCAATATTATGTTTTTAATGATAGGATAACATTCTTATGTTTTGAAACTTCCATGATGATATTAGCCAATTTCTTTTTTCTTTTTAAGCATCATTGCTACCGAGCAAAATAAATTTGGAACAAATTTACACATTAAACCCTCTTTACTCTTTATTATGTATATATTGATAGTGATAACTAGAATAAGTTGCATGCATTTCTATAAAAATTCTTGATGAGTTATCATATTTATGCGTTTTAAATAATGGATTTGTTATCACTTTTAAATGTATAGTGAAAAATGCTAGTAATTTTTTTTGAAAGAAAAACAATTTTATTATCAACTAAATAAAATGATACATAAAAAATATTCGACAAGTAACACACTAAGCTACACGTAAGCAACTGTGCAAGCCCAAAACTTAAAGTAACAAACCAATAACTTGAAAAAAAAAAAGCAACAAACTTAAAACAACTATAAGAGAAAACCAAAAAAAAAAAAAAAAGACCGTGAAGCTTAAACACGAGAAATAATGGGAAAAATACATACACCAATTTTTACTTCATAAAAAAAAAAACACTGAATATTTATAATTTAGGGTTTGAATCCTTCAATTGAGCGATGTTAACTATTTGATCGTGATATAATAGTAACAAAAATAATTGATAATTAATTTAAGGGAAAATTATAATAATAGACCTAAGCAAAATATTATTTATTAAGAATGACCATAAAAATAGTAATTATTTTGAATGACCAAAGATTAAAATATTAAAATAGAAAGACTAAATTGCCTTTACCAAATTTCATATCTCCTCTCTAACCGAATATGGAATGATTTTTTTCTTACATGAGAATTTGGAGTGATTTTTTCTTATGGAATAATTGATGGATAGTTCAAATAGCGGGTTAGGAACCCATGCCCTAACCCATAGCCTCGCCCATTTAATTTTAAATGGGTATGAGTTAGCTATACCCATACCTCAACCTATTTAAGCCTTTATGTAAATGGGCTAGCGTATAAATGGGCGGGTTTCATTGGGTTTTGGGTAACCCATTTATATTTGACTTATATTTTTTAGAAAAAAACATACATAAACATTAAACATAAATCCAAATTCATCATTCTAAATTATGAAATATGAATCTTCAAAATTCAAAAATAATAATTCACACAAGAACCTAAATTTAGGCAAGTATCATCATAACATAATTTTAATGTTAAAATTCCAACTTTTAAATTAAAGCATTACAACTAAAGTTCAAAGATTAAAAAATGGCATGCTTCCATTCAACTTGAGGAAGGGGCGATAGCTATTAGAGTTAGGGTAGTTAATAAAAAATATATATACACTAAATGGGCGGGTATGGGTAACCCAAATGTGTGCCCATAGCCCGCCCATTTAATTTTTAAATCCCAAATTCAAATAACATCGTTTTTTTTTTTGCATAAATATGGATTTTGGAGATAACACATGGGCAATTTAATATTTTTATTTTAATGTTTTAATTTCTTTTTCAAAATAATTACAATTTTTTCTTCTTATATTTTTTTAGGTTCAATTTTTAATAAATATTATTTTTAAAAAAGAAAATTGTAGGTCCTTTTATTTTATAATTTCTCTTAATTTAAAGTCCTCTGTTTTTTTTTTTGACTATAAGTTTAAAAAAAAAAATTGTAAAATTAAATTTCTTGCCTCTCAATATCATTGATCACAATCTAATTGAAAGTTGTTTTGGATTCAATCTAATTGAAAGTTAACGCTCAGAAACCCAACCAAGAGCAAAGGCCCAAAGCCATTTTCAAATTTTCCATCCATATCGCTTCCCGCTTTTGAAACCTTGCTACTTGCTTCAGCACTCTCTGTCTCTCTCTTCAAGATCCATCAATGCCTCTTTCGAAAGGTAAGTTCCATTCAATGTCTGTAAGAAAACCGTCGCACTATAGATTTCTCATCCTAACTAACCATTCGCATTTTCAGATTAACGTCTTCTTGCTCCTTTTTCCTCCTCCTGTTCAGTTGTTGAGAAACTTATTCAAATTTTAAAGCTGTCACATCCTTCGCTTGCTTGCCATTTTTTAGGTAAGGTCCTAATCTGAATTTGGCTAATCTTTTCCGTTTCTGAATCCTTTCGTTTTAATCCGCTGAACAAAGAAGAAAGGCTTCAACACAGTACAACTATCATGCGGATTCGAGTCAAAATCTGATATGGACTCTTTCAGATTTCAAGTCGTATCTGACTGAATCATTTGGTACCTTTCTTGTATTCAAGTTTTGGCATGTAATTTAACAATGAATACGTAAAAAAAAAAAAAAAAAAAAAAAAAAAAAAAAGCATAAAATTAGATATTGGATCTCAATTTCGGAAGATAGTTATGAAGACTTGCCCTATTTCTCCCTTGTTTAAGGTTTTAGGTATATTACGCATGTAACTGAGTTTTGAACTTTTGATGATATTTCAAGTATCGCAATATTTTGGCTCTGTAAACGTCGTTTGACATATAACATTTCTTGAGTTTATTCAGGCAATTTTAAGCAAATCCATATTCTGGCTAATTTTACACAGCAGAAAAGGAATGTCATATCCTAGGGTGATTATTTTAGAAAGAGTTTCTCTTCCTCCATATATATGTGTGTGTGATCTTTGCTTGACAAAATTCTGGTCTGTTCTGCGATTTGAAGAAGCAACACCTTGGCCTCCACCGATTTACTTTCTTTAGATAAGATCATATTCCCTAAAATATATTGATTGCTAATTTAGTATGAACTCAGCATAAGATTCAAGGTACCAGCCACTTTGATTTTTATGCGTCTCTTTTGATGATATTTCCCCCTCTTTTGGTGGCCGTGATGTCTAGCATATGAAACAGTTCATATATTCTATTCTGCTATTCATCACCTTTTCTTTATTATCAGGCAAGACATCCACATTCCAAGGAGGCAAATGGATAACGTTTACAGAGAATTAGATGACCTCAAACTAGAGGTGGAGAAGCTTAAGGAAGAATGTCGAATTAAAACAGAACTTGTTGAGAGCTTGAAGAATGCCCGCAATGAAGAATATCTGAAATTTCAAGAGATTATGCAGCAGACAGATAAACAGGCCCGCGAACTGCATCTTAAGTCTGAGGAGATATGCGAACTGAGGAATGCTAATGAAGATATAAAGTCTAATTGGCTTGAAAAAGAAGGTCATATCAAGCATTTGATTTCTGAGAAAAAGAAGATAGAAGCTAATTTCGCTGAGAGATTATCAAAACTGGAAGAAGTAAATAGAGAGCTAGTGTTGGCTTTAGATGAACTGAAAGCTAAAAACAGTGAGCTGGAGCAGAATGCATGTGCCAACAATAATGAAATTTCGGGCCTCAGAACACTTCTATCGGCTTCACAGAAGAAGTATCTTGAAGCACAAGAGAAAACCCGGGAAGCTAACAAGTTGAGAGACAGAGATGATTTTATAATGAAACTGGAGGAAGAAAATAGAAATATGCATGATAAAATGAAATGGAAAATTGAACAGTTTAGACATCTTGAAGAAGCTCACGAAAAGCTTCAAAGCCAGTTCCAATCTGACAAGGAGCAGTGGGAGAAGGAGAAATCTGCACTCCTTGAAGAGATCACTTCCCTACAGACTAGTTTAGATTCTCAAACAAGAACTCTAGAAGCAGTACAATCCCGTTTAGAGATGTGCAACTATGCATTAGCTCACCAAGAAAGCAAGAGGAAACTCCTCGAGGCTGAAATATCTGAATTCAAGTCACGGTTTGAGGATGTTTTTACCCAGTGTGAAGAAGAAAAGTCAAAGATTCAGAGCTTGACCATTCAGAGGAATGAAGAAATCGCAGAGCTAAGAAATTCCCTGGGAGAAAAAGAGACACAAGTGAGAGAAATGGAACTTAAAATTGTTCGGCTTGAACAAGAGAATCAGGAACTAGGAGATTCACTTAAAGAACTAAGGGAAGCTCAAATCCAAAATGCTGGGGCAAATTCTTTTCTTCCAAGGCTCCGCAACAAGCTTAAGCGGTTGGAAGAGGCGCACAAAGACTGCGCCTCAACTATGAAGTCTAGAGAATGTCAATGGGGTTCTCAAGTTGAAAAGATGGAAGCAGATATTAGGACCTACAAGTCTTCATTGACCAGTAAAGAACAAGAAATAAAGGATCTTCTGATGGAACTGGAAAATTGTCATCGTGCAATTGAAGAACATTCTTTGGGGCTCTTGATCTTTAAATCAGAGCTCATAGAGGCTTACACCAAATCATTTAGTGCAGAAACAGATAAAGCTGTTCAGATCAAAGCAAAAGAAGATAATCTTCTCTCTGATGTGCAATTGGGAGAGAAAGAGCTTGAGGAATCATCAGAAGGTCAACTTGTCTTGAAAGGGCAACTTTTGCAAATGGAGAACACCCTAAAATATGAAAGACGTGTTGCACTTGAAGCGCAAGAAAAGCTAGAGCTTGAATTAGCCGATAAAAATAATGAGATCACTCAATTAGGATGTAAATTAGAAAAGTGGAAGTCTATAGCTGAAACTTTCAGAGCTTGCTCTGAAGAAATTCAAGAAAAATGTCAAAAGATGGAGAGTTCCCTTATTTTACAGGTTGAGAGTGAGCAAGCTCTGAAAGATGAAAATGAAAGACTTATCTGCATTGCCAAGGAGCAGGAGAGGAAAGCCGAGGAACTTCAGAAGCAGATTGCTTTGTTAGAATTGTACAATGCAGGTAAATTGAAGGAAGCAGAAACATCTATTAAAGAAGAGAAAGACCAAATCATAAAGCACTTGAAGGAACTAGCCATGTCATTGGAGCAAGATTTGATGTGTGCGTTGTCTTTGGCTTCCTCAGAAGAGGTGGAAAAGTGGGTTGAGGTTGCTGTGCTTACTGCGGCCTTAAAAGATACAGAAAATCTGATTAAGCTTGAGATCGAAGAAAAGAACTTGAGAATAATGAAATCAAAACTGGAAGTTAACAATTTGCTTGAGAAGTTAGCTTATAAGGAAGAATCAATCTTGCATTTGAAACATGAATCAGAGCAGCATCAAACCTCATTCGAGAAAAAGAAGTTGGAAGCTGAAGATCTAACAGAAAAACAGAGGTCCATGGAAAGCAGAATTAGAGAGCTTGAGTTTGAGAAAGGAACTTTGCTCCAAGACATCACGAAGTTATTAGCCGAAAAGGAGGTTATGTTGGCACATATTGAAGACATGTGTGAAAAGATTGGGGAATTATCTGGTGGGGATCAGCTATTGATGAAGACTCTTGACGATATATTGGATACTTCAGTAGATGGAGATGATTGGTCAACGGATCTTGTTGACTTTGACAAGCTACATGTTTCTGCTGCAAATAAAGCAAATGGTACTTTTTCTTTCACGACTAAGAAACAAGAAGCAAATTTCGATGAGCGAGCTCCACTGAGAGAGGTTAAGAATTTGCACATGTAGATCAGAGAAGAATTCTGAACTCAAGCTGAAGAAATGCAATAAAGGTAAATAAATAAATATTCTTATTTCGGATTTAATGCTCTTACCGTTGGCTTGTGTTAGAGTCTTGACATACGCGATATTCACTTGCTTTCAAAAGCTAGATTTTGAAGAATCTTTAGTATCAGGAGAAGTTCAGACTTAGCAAAGTCAATATTGTTAAATGGTAAACAAAACTCAGAATAAAGTTCTATTCTTCAACTTTATTCCATAAGTTGTTCATCAAAGCTTATTTACCCATAGTCTTATCAAAAAAAAAGAGCCATGAACATGAAATTTTGTAGCCATGTGATACAAGTGATCTAAACATATATAGACAGACGTTCCTAGGCCATATATAAATGTTCTTAATTCTAAACCTAAAGCCGGATTAGTTACCCTGCCAGAGAAAAGAAAAGTGGGTTGGTCAACCTAAAGCTGTAGCCATGTGACTTGAAATCAATGGAGAATCGCTTTGAAGTCCCAAGGAAGGAATGTAATAACCAAAAAGTCTCAATAACAAATGAATAGCCTGAATCTGTTGTCATTTATTTGGTGCACTGAAACTTGTCATTGCATGTTGTTCACTAATTGAAACACTTTTTAGTAATTACATTCATTATTTGGGGCCTTATAATAATTCTGCCCTGAATTAATTGTCTCATCACTTCTGTCTGAAGTTGTGATTTTGTTGAAGAGCAAATCAATTAGTAAAACCACTGGTGTTGTTAATATTTCTGTTAGTTTCATACAGTGCTGCACTTTTTGTTCCGCTTGATAAGTCATCTAAGATTTATTTTTTTTATTTTTTTTTTGGGAACATGCAGGATTTGCTCGTGTCTCAAGCAAGGTAAACCACTGTATTTTAATTCTCTTGGGAACTCCAAGAATCAGCACAAACTGTTAGATATGGAGGATTGAAAGATAAACTAGGTGAACTCAACTGAAACTTATTTCTGTAGCTCCCACATGATTTACAGAAAAGATTAGTATAGTGATCAAGTTTGATCCGCAGATTTGTATGAGTGAGTCATTTCCATTTGATTATCTTGATACGTGAATGGGAAAACACGAAAGAGGTAGGAATTATTGTTGTTCTAAATATAGTTTACATAGAAGTATCAAATAGTCACTGTTTGCTAGTTTTTAATGTGTTTCTGTGATTACGTTCATTACAATTTACAATTCTAAAGAAATGCTCACAGATGGGTAGGTGACAACCTAACACAAAATCATGCTCTCAGTGATGGGATTAGACAAATACACAACTTTATCATGCTTGATTGTATTATAATATTCGACTTCATGTTAAGTGATGCTAACTGTTGTGATATTTTAGCCAGCCCTTGTAATTAAATGAAGGGTTAAAGATTGTATTATAATATTTTTTTTTTAAATAGTAAAAAAACTTAAAAAATGAATATTGAAAAAAAAATGTCTGTCATTTTAAATATTTCCCTTTATTCCAAAAAACAAAATGACAACTGCTACCATTTCAGTTAGTAATCAAAAAAATTTTAACCCCTTTTGTTTAACTATTGCAAATCTTTACCCATCCCCTAACCATGTGCATTAGGATTAGAAAGAGTGAATGCAAAACAAAAAAAAAAATATCATAAATGTAACGAGTTGTATCATTTCAAATATTTCACTTTATTCCCCCAAAAAAAAAATGACAACTGCTACTATTTCAGTTAGGAATCAAATTTTAACACCTTTTGTTTAACTTATATTACAACCAACTTTTATGGATTTACTAATTTGTTGATTGTCGATGTTACAAGTTGGATCATATACCTCACTTTCGGGTTCTCTTTTTTTTTTTTTTTTGCCAGCAAAGATGGGTTCTCTTTTTTATTACTACTACTAATAAAAAAGCCTGAATTTGAAGGTTTGATATTTCTATATGTCTAACGATTCAATACTGATCCTGATGTGTTTGGACTTGAGAAGCTTGCATTATGATACGGAATTGACGCTTCATTCATCAACAGTAAGCATATGTAGTTGCAATATACTACCTTGGATCTTAGATATAAGTGAAGTGAATTAACAGTAAGCGTTGATAATAAAAAAAAAATTAACAGTAAGAAAATTTGAACATTAACCATTCTTTACACTAGTTTAAAAAGTGAACATTTTTTTTTTTTGTCAAAATTTAAAAGTGAATTTTGATTCTAAATTTTTTTTTTTTTCATTTTATTTTTTGTATTTATCATTTTTAAAAAAAAATTAAGTTTTCTGACTTATATACTAATATATAATATTATTTGAGTAACACATATAATTATTTTAAAACATCATGTAACGGTGCCATAATTAAAAAAATTATTTAATTTTTGAATCTCCCCAAATTAGTTAACTAACTTTCATATTTAGGAGCTGAGGTAGTATGTGTGTGGGTATTAGTCAAAAACAGTATGGGTGTTGGACCAAGAAGGTGGGCTGGGGGAGGGCGTGTTAATGCATATTATCGGCAGACTTAATTTTCTTGTTTCTTATATCTTGGGCCCTCACCATTCAAAACTCTTTGGGGGAATTACTTCTAGGTTTATACCAACCAAAAAAAAAAAAAAAGGTCTTATAGGTCCGACATACCAAATTTTCTCAAAGAATACTTCTAGGTTTATACCAAAAAAAAAAAAATTACTTCTAGGTCAACACCAAATTAGGGAAAATTTCTTTTGAGCAAAAAAAAAAATAGGGAAAATTTCAGTAAAGGATGTCAAGTTAATATCAAATAGCCCCCAACAAATTCTGAAACATCAGGGCAAATGAAATTAATTTTTGGCAAAAAGATAGAAAAAGAACCTTGAATTTGTAAAATTTCAAATAAAGTATTTCTCAAAAAAAAAAGATTTGTGAATTGTTTATCAAATTTCGTCATTCCCTTATTAACTTTTGGTAACAAATTTGATTGGAGATTTTGCAATTTCAAAATTCTTTTTCTATCTTTTCCCATTAATTTTTACGGTGAAGTGACATGATTGTCCTTGCCCATTTTTTTTTAAAAAAAATAGTCAGTATTTTCTGGCTATATCATCTATCAGAAATCTAAACCATATTATATATTTTTATCCTTATATATTCTTGTACTTATATATCCTTAATTAGTTATTTTTCAAATAATTAATTTTCTGGAAATATCACTTGAGAGATAACATTATTTATTTGATAAAAAATTAATTTTATATTTTAAAACATGAATCCTATTTTCATTTCATCTGGAAAATCCATCTTTTTCTCAACAATGTTTTTGTCATTTGATCCAATAGCGTTCCATTAGATAGGAACAACTTTGATAAATACGATAACTCTCGGATAGAGTATTAGAACGCGAAGAATCCATTAGATAATGAACTATTGGTTCTAAGCCATCTCTAGCGATGAATCAACAATTCGAAATGTTTTTCTTGCGTATTCTTGATAAACTAACGTTTAGACATAGATGTAGAAGGATCTGTTTGGGAAATAGGAAAAAATGGAGTCTTTGGCTAAAAAAAATGGCTTGAGAAAGGACAGATGTATAGAACCTTTCAACTAGATAATGTTTTTTCAACTCTCTCACTACCTTTTGAATTTTTTATAGATCCATATTATCTCTTAATTAAATAAATAAATTATATATAAATTAATTTATTTAGGGAAAAAGGAATAATTTCAGTTTAATTAACCAAGTTATATTAATTAATTAATTCATAGGAAATTATAATAAAGTTCAATCAAAATCAAATAACAAATTATTAATTTTTAGATATTGCTTGTCCCTTCATAGTCTTTACCACTTCTTGGTTCTACTTTATGAATTTTTATATTTTAAAATAAATTTTGGAATAAGATAAATTTATTTAAACTTTTATTAAACCTTGTTCAAATTTCTAAGACACTTGCAAATGAGTAGTTGTTAAGAAATTAATTTATCTTGTTAATAAAAATATTTCATTTGTTCAAATTTGATGTTAATAAAAATATTTTATTTGTAAGACACTTATTAATTATGTTGTAAAGTAAGTAGAGACATAAGATTATTACATATTTTTTCTTGCATAAATTAGTGAAAGGGCTTTGCTAGCCTAGTGGTAAATGGTAATGCGCAGTAATTATGGGCTCCGACCGCCAATGGCTGAAAAATGTTTTTTGAAAAAATGGGTAGGAGCAATCATGTCATTTCATCATAAATATTAATTTCATTTTGCCCCCAAAGTCCTGCAATGATGTTTCAGAATTTGTTGGGGGTGTTTCTATTTGACATTAAATTGCTACAAATGTCCCTTACTGAAATTGTCCCTTATGAAGTCTCATAGACCTTAATTATAAACAAGTTATAGTGTAGATTTATCAAAAAAAAGTATTTAAAAAAAAAAAAAAAAAACCCCAATAGTGTTAAAAATAAAAGAAAAAATATAAAAAAACACCAATTGAATTTCAAAATCCCAAATAAGTCTTGTTGTCTACAAGAGTATAATTATTATCTACACTTAAGTAGCAATTGACAACTTATTTTAGTAAGAAATTACTGATTTAAGATTTTCAAATTCAAGTAGCATTTTCTTATCTTTCTCCCAAAAATAAAATTGGGAGTCACATTCAAGCTAGCATCTAGATTGAACCAACAGAAAGCAACCCAATCATGCAACAAGACGCCAACTTCAATCCAAGCCAAACATAGGTGCCACAATGATTGATCAAACTACAGTAAAGATGAGTGTCCACACCAATACACCATGAGATACTCCCAGAACAGGAAATCTACAATCCTCATCAAACTAAAAAACATCTGTTATGGATATCAAACTCAGAAATCAGCCCTACCCAACAGAAAGGCGTCTCCAGATATTAATGTTCAAACATTCAAATCTTACCTTGAATGAAAACATGCATCATAATTCAAGAACTTCAACTCTCTGAGAAGATATCTATTCACCAACTGGAACCTTTCAATCCTGCAGCTCTGCATAAGGCTTGTTTGGCAACACAATGTCAATGTGATTTTTAGTTTTACCAGACAAAACTACCCTCATATTTTCACCAAATTGAACGGTTTTATAAACACACATCAGTTAGAGATCATAGCGCAGCTGACATCATCTAATCCTCCATCACACACCTTTAACTAAAGTTGGCTTTTCTCAGAAATAAATAAATAAAAAGGATGAGAGTGGCAGAGAGAAATACCAGTAAACTCAGCCCCCACTTACCCAAAAACAACAGAGGTGATGATGTTTGAGAATGCCAATGACATTCACACTCCTCCATAGATTATATGAAATACTTGAGTTCATCAATTACTAAACTTTCTACACAGAAGTTCAATTGGATACCTGTGAACATGCATTATTGTTGGGAATATCTAGCTCATGCTTTGTTAATTGATGATTCAGAATTTTACAATTCATTCAAATAAGATTTACATTTAAATTTGTAATCAAGAATGGTCCAAGTATTCCCTGTTTTATGGCAGCAATTGACACTATATATTTGATAAACTGCTTCAAACAAAATCTAGATAAATTTCAACTGAATATTCAATTTCATCCATCGCTGTTGGATGCATCTGCTTTCTTAGAGTACTTAGTCATCCATTTCTGCTTGTTCTTCTTTGATGCATTCCGGTTTTGAGAAAATCTTGTAAGCCCCTCCCTCAATGCTCCTAGATTTACCCCATTTCCAACCAAAATGCTTGTTACTCCCATTTTTGAGACCTGAAATTGCCGTTTCCCACTATTAAACATGTAAAATATATATGTATGGCACTCTTTACCCCCAGGGGAGATGAGCAGATAGCAATTCTACAATGCAAACATTACTGGACACATTGGAAACGTGAAAGCAAATATTAAGAAGAAAAATGAAGCAAGTTTCACAAAAAAGAAAGAAGTTTTTTTACCGCTTGGATGTTCCTGTTCTCGTCATCAAAGAATAGCATAGAATTAAATGGAACCCCAGTCCTCGAATGAATACTTTGAAAATGATCTGTTTTGTGTGTCCAACTCGAAAATATTTCCTGAATAGGAGGAAAAAACAAATTAAAATTGATAAACACATATACCTCATTACAACCATTTACAGATTCCATTAGTTCAGGAAACAGCCTTCTATTTTTTGTATCCTTTTTTTTTGGCGTTAAGACATTCTCTAGTCTCTACAAGGTTAGGGGCGACAAAAAGGCATGCAACCACAACCTTGAGATTTTTTTTTTTTTTTTTTTCAGCTTAGCAATAATCTCCTACTGCAGAAGCCAATGCTCGAATCTTCTTTTTTTTCCTTGGCGTGTCAAAGATGATATATCAAAACAGAACAAGGAAAAGAAAGATTAGAGAATGATTCAATGAACAAACCTGAGCAACAAACATTGACTTGATGCTCAATTTATCAAGAAATGTTCTTGCTATATCAGCAGTTGGTGATCTAGAAGCAATGGCAAGGTCAATCCCTTTGTCTTTGAGTGCATATAGGATTCCTTTGGCATGAGGGTACAAAGATGGCATTTCACGCTTGGATCGACACTCACTGTAATTTGGCTTGGTGTGAGTGACTGAATTATATATTGAAATTTCAAAACTTTTGCAGGGGAACCAACTTGAGTTATACTGATCTAGCAGGTCATTCTTTTCACATTCTAAATGGCAATTTCCTTACATCATGAACATATGAAAGGGTAGGCTTGGCTTTAAATTGTCAGCCATTGTAGTTTGTTAGGTTCAACCCTTAACCTCTACATGATACATTTTGTACAAATTTTGATGAGAATAAAAATGGGAATGTTTAAAAGATGAGAAATTTATAATGTTCTCAAGTCATTTCAGGGGCAACAAACAAACCAACCAAATTGTCCAAAATATAGTTTTGAAGGAAACATTTCTGATTTTCAAGTGTCAACTTAGCCTCAAAAAGTTTTCTCAGCTCAAGGAAAAAACAACGGTTAAGAGGCAATTTTACCCCAGAAGTTGTCACCTAGGGGCAATTTTGCCCCGAAAGTTTTTCGAGAAGCAATTCTGCCCTGGAAGTTTCAAAAAGGGAGAAATTTTGCCCTAGTTGTTATCCCAGTTGATTTTGACCGTTAGTTGACCAAATATCTTTGTGACCGACACACATGTCATCCATGTCATTTTTGTTAATGTAAAATTTGCCTTAAAAGTCCATGTATCTTCTGCTTCATTTTTTTTCTAAGTTAAAATTAAAAATTTCAGGCCAAATTTGCACCTTAACAAAAATGACGTGAATGACACGTGGATTGCCAACTCAACATATTAGGTTAACTAAATATCAAAATTAATTGGGATAACAACCATGACAAAATTGCTACTTTTTTTACAATTCCGGGGCAAAATTGCCTTTCAGTGACAACTTTCAAGGCAAAATAGGCCCTTAACCCAAAAAACAAACCTCAACTTCAAACATTGTGCAACCAGGTGAGGTATAAATGAAACAACGAAATCTTGATCAGTTATCAATGTGACTATTTATGTTAAAACAAGATGAAAGACCATAAATTATTCCCTTTGGTCCTTAATATAAGACATATTTTGGGAATGGATTTTGTTATTAAATATAAGAAATAATTTTCATATTTGTTAAGCTTTTCCTAATTTACCCATATCAATGCTCCCTCAATAATAATCAAGGATGAGAGGGAATGAGAGAATTAAAGGAAGATGATTAGGATGTTTTAGAAAACACATTAACTAAGTCAACTAACTTTAATTAAATTAGGTAAAGATGTCTTATATTAAGGACTGGAAGGAGTATTTGAGTTATATAAGAACAAGCCTCAAGGCCTTATCAAATGATTAATTGCAATTTATCCTGAGAATAAAATTTTATTGGATGATGATTCTGTCACCAAGCAAAGTTGAGCTTGGTTCAGGGGCCAAACACAGACAAAATCAAGACAGAGAAACCATTGAGCATCCAAAGAATATGACAGTTCAACTCAGTTTGCAAGGAAATTCAATCAAATTCTGTGATGAAGTAATGGCAAATAATCCACAGAAACCTGCCCTTATATTCATATAAGAACTAAAAAACTAAAACTCCTAAATCTAAACCATTGATGAAGCATTTTGCCAGGAAGCACCGAACAGAAATTTCTCTATAAAACGAAAATCTATATCCCAGGGCCCAAAAAAAATAAAGAAAAGTTGTACTAGATTCAACCAAACACGAGAAAAAATGGAAACAAGGAAAAGAAAAAAAACAAAAGTTGCCGGTTTTGTGCAGAAATTCAGAGCAATTTGGAGAGACCAATCAAAATCAATGGCAATGAGGAGATAAATGATACTCCATTTTAAACGAAGCCAGATGGATTGAATCGAGTAGTAGAGAAAGAAGAGAAAAGGAGGAGTACCAGTAGAAAGGCCAGAGAGTGTAATCGAGGTCGAAAACGACAAGTCTTGGGAGAGCTTGAAAGACTCCGATTATCTGAAGTGCCTCCGCCTTCACCTTCTCGTCTCCCATCTCTCTGCCTCTACAACCCCTCAGCGATTGAATTCCGATGGTCGCCGATTATTGCCGCACGAGCTTCGATGCAATATTCAAGATATTAAGGCTTACTTTATTTTTTAAAAAATATCCTTATTTATCTTATGAATTCCTTTATTTATTTTGTGAATGACCAAAATATTCGTATCCACTCCGTCGTTTCTTTTGAATACCTTTATTTGTCATATAAATGTTTTTTTAAATACCTTTATTTATTTTATAAATGTGGACGAGCGAGCGGTCAGCAACTTCTTGCTCCCATCTCTCCATCACGCCCTAAACAAGTCTTTTTTTGGCGTAAAAGTGACCTGCAGCTCTTTTTTTTTTTTTTTTTTAATATACACATATTTCGGTCTTTTGTAGATACTAAAAAAAGATATTTTAAAGACCGACCGAAATCGAAAAAATACTTGTGATCTTGAAAAATTATTTTAGGATGTTGAAAAAATATTTCGAGTCTTGACGATGTAAAAAAATACTTCATGATCTTGAAAAAAAATTTAGGATGTTGAAAAAATTATTTTATGATATAAAATATTTTTTCAAGATCATGAAGTATTTTTTCACTACTGAGAGTACCCCGAAGATCCTTAATCGAAGATCCCGAAGTATTTTTTTAGTACCTGGTCGATCTGCGAAATATTTTTTCAACATTCTAAAATAATTTTTCAAGATCATGAAATACTAGTCAAGATATTTTTTCAAAGATCGGTCATCTTAAAATATCTTTTTAGTATCTATAGTGCCGAAATATGTGTATATTAAAAAAAAAAAAAAAAAAAGGAGCGGAGTCACTTTTTAAGCCAAAACGGCGCTTTTTGAGCAAAGATTGGCGAGGATGGGAGCAAGAAGTGGACCGAAGCCGCGTCCTATAAATGCTTATATAAAATAAAGTAAGGACATCATTATTTTTTCACCCACAAAATTTAATTTAATTTTAATCTAGAGTGTAGTGAAATTTTATAATAAAAAGTAAATTTCACCCACAAAATTGCTTCGATAGGCCGGGGTAAATTTTTCCCTTCAAAAAAAGTAAAATTTTCCATGTAATAAAAAGTCTATTCAATCATATGAAAAAGTTTATTAAAATATACTATCATCTCAAACCAAAAAGGTTAGGCTCTGTTTGGTTTCTTCAATAGAAATGGAAAATGATTCCTTTATATACAGATTGAGGTATGCAACATCTGTTATTTCCATAGTCTCATTACCTAACATTAGCTATACGCTTTTTTCTATTACTTTTTAGAAAATAGTAAATATGACATAGGTCATAATCCTAAAAAATCAAAAATGATTGATCGGGATGATATATATATTATAATTTACATTCAAGTGGTCATTATCGTAACTCTATAAAAAAAAAAATACAAAAGGAAAATTCAAATTCAAATTTTTAAAAAATATGAGTGTCGAGAGTGTAAAACGCACTTTTGTCATAACAACAAATGATTGATCGGGATGATAAGATAACTAACCCAAATTAGCGACAAACTCTCCCTCCCTAAAACTCGGATGAGTCAATTACTTGAATACCTAGCCCATCTTGAAGAAGGCCAGGGTAAAAAAGGCGCCTGATATATATAAAAAAAAAAATACATTTGCCATTTAAAAAGTTAATGTTCATTTCAGTCCCTTTTCCATTCCATTACGTGTACCAAATAAGGCCTTCGTGCTTAAGTGCCATGTCAATTGTCAAATGAGTCCAATCTTTACTAGAGTCCAATAAGGGAAATTAATTAATACTCATCCCTCTGTTTTAGGCTCCAAACTCCAGCCAAACTGTAAATGGACCATAAATAATTTTGGGTTAAGGTGTAAATTAGTTTAATAAGTTTTTGCTGAGGAACAATGTTATCTTAGAAGCTTTTTTAGGTTTAATATTACTCTAGAAGTATTAAAATTGAACAAATATTACCTATTTTCATTAAAAAATTGATGGTCAACTTCATTTTTTTAATAGTTAGCATTAGTTTTTTAACAAAACAGGACAACATTATTATGATTTGAAACTTCCGGGGTGACATTCAACTTAAAAAAACTTTCAAGCCAACATGGCTCCTCAGCAAGAAGACTTCCAGAATAGATTTGCACCTTAACCCAATATTTTTTTCTTTAATGCGAAGGGCTCTACAATGCCATTACGGTTATTTAATCAAAATCATATGTTTCCGTTGATTTATTCCATCTTTGCAACTTCTACGGGATGTAGTGCATGCATGCAATTTTTGTACTTAGATTAGGAAACCAGATAGGCATAATCATTACTACTAAGTTGAGGTTCTTGCATCACCTAAGTAAAAGAATGAATAACAAATATGGGGCATAAAATGGCCCTTGAGTAAAAAGAATGATCAGTACATGAGTTATTCACTTTCCACTAGAATATCTAAGAAAGAATCATGAAAATAATATTGAAAATGAAGTTTCCTTTTTTGTAAACTTGGGCAAGTGTACTTGAACATTTTATTCAGCGGCAGCAGTTGCAGAACTCAAATCCACAGAAAGATCAACATCCTGAAACAAACAATAAAGAAACTAATGTGAGCAAAAGAGGGATTTCTTGTTAATAAATAATTTGCATCAATTTTTTCCGAGAAGGATAAAATACTATAGCATATCATGGTATGTGAAGGGTTATTAATTATTAAAAAAAGGATCTTAATTGACAACTTGCTCGTAAATAGACAGAAACATGCTATTTTTCCGAAATGTGTATGAACAGCAGGTACATCTTTGAATCAGAAATTATGCTTTGTTTGCCAAAAAAAATTGGATAACAGTAAAATAAACAGGGCAAAAAGGCAGCTAATCCAACATTGCACAAAAATTGTTTTTTAAATCGAAAGGTAAGATTTACCAAAAGATGGTGCTGGACCATATTGAGAAATGAGGTGATGAGAGATAAGAGAGAAGAATTACAGAGATGATTCCAGAAGTGATTTGATGAAATATGCAATTTCATTAGAATATCATACAATTGATAATTACCTTTCCAGTGATCTTCCTGTACAGTACAAGCACATCTTTTACCGTGGACTCAAAGTGCGTAGTGGGGTCATAGCTCTTCAAGTAATAAAATGTCAGTCAGTAAAACTGATTTTTTCAGATAAAATGAAAAAAGTCCCCTCAGGTGGAATAAGAAAGCTGGTAAAATCTCACATCCCTTATGACGGAAATAAACCAAAGACAAACATAACCCTACTCATTTGAAAATATGAAGTAACTGTAGGTCTATACTAAAAGTAAAAAAGGATATTTGGTTGTGTACAGACTTGAACCATTTAACTCCAAAGCTTTTTTTTTTTTAATCAAAGTGGTCTTTAACATGGTATCCCAGTCCCACAAATCAAGCACGCACATTTTTAATGGTATGGTATGCCATTTCTATATATACACCCCAATTATTGTTTCCTTTCATAAGGCATGAGGAAAAGAAGGCAACTGAAAAAAATAAAATAAAATAATTCAAAGAGATTATACTTACAGTGGAGATGAAGCAACCATCGGCTTCACAATCATTCTCAGGTTCATATATGTCATAAGTGTCATAGAATATCTCATCTACAGGTCCAAGCAGATCAATACCGGGCTTCAATTCCACCTCAGGTTGGTCAGTCTCTGCTTCTGCCAAGACAAAAGCAATATATTTTCCTTGTGCTGCAACATTATGAGAATAAGAACAGCAAAAAAGATACCTGTAGTTACCATGGACACCAAGAATCAGTTCCTTAAAAGTTGGAATCATAAATTTACAACTAAAAGTTCATTATTTTACTCACATCAACTTTAAGATTTGTCATTCACAAGAAATTGAAAACATAATGCATCCCAATTCAAATTTTAATTTAAGATTTGTCATTCATAAGAAATTGAGAACATAATGCATCCCCATTCACATTTTAATTTTAGTCGTCTCACTATCCCACTACTTCCCGTCATTGTCATTCTTTGGAGTTAGAGACAAGTCCTTTATTACTTCATACCTAAGAAATTCATTGTTTATACTTTCATCATTTCTGATTTGCAAAATAAGAAATCAATGGAGGCTAGGGTTTGTCCTTACATATCTGATTTGTGACCAAGTTGTTTTTGCGGCAGAATGACCTGAGCTGAGTGAGAATCATTGGTATTTGGAATAGGATGACTCATAATACATATGGCACGTGCAACTTTTCCGACCTTTTTGACCTATCAGTCAATAAAATATTGGCAGATGAAGATTAAACTCATTTTCAGACGTAGAGATTAAATATGTTACTTTCTCGTTCAAACCATGAAAACTTGCTTTTCTAATCACTAAAACATGAGAGAAGCTAATAGTCTAAATAGTTTTAAGAAATCTAATTGGGTACCTTATCAGGTAAATATGAGGGATCACACACAACTTTCTTGCATTTGGCTGTTTCCCCTTCAGATGTCACGCCGATGGCTTTCCCACTATCATCAAACTCAACCTGCTCAGCAGAAAATAAACAGTGAGAAACTTGAAACAGAAAATAAAAAATAATAGAAAAAGAAAAAAATAGGACATAAGAACTTGGGAAGACAAAAGGAACTTTATGGACTTGTTTGGTATGACCGTATGAGGGGAGGGGAGGGGAGTGAAAGTGAGCCAAGGGAAAAAAAATTTGAGTTGGATTTTAAAAGAAAAAAAAAAAATTTAAAGTGGAGTTAAAAGTCTTTACTGTAATTTATTTTTTACTCTTTCATTTTACATCTTCTCTTTACTAAAATTTTGTAATCCCACTTCTCCAATATTTTTAAATTCAACTCATAAGAATTTTCCCTCCCCTCCCATCCAAATCCCTCATACCAAACAGACCCTAAATTAGTTGCAAATGACAAGCCAGAGAAGAAATATCCTTACAATTCAATTAAATATCTTAATACTAGGGATTCATCATTATGCATTTAAGTAGACAATTCATTATCATTATGAATTTGGGTATCATATTCAAATGCTCTATAGATGGAAACCTAAAATTTTTGCATTGCTTTATAAGTTTAAGAAGTCAAATAGGTTAAGGATATATAAACTATATATTGTGAAAGGACCCTATTCAATGGTAAGACCTATGCAAGGAGATCTAGGAAGACACAAATAGCACAAACAAAGGAGCAAGATGCTTTTTAAGGTTGCAGAGTTGGCCTTCTATTTTGGAGTAAGAGTAGGATATGTAGCTGTTATTTAGGGTGGCTTTTTGGGTACCGTGAAAGGTATTTTTTTGACTATATTAGCTGGTGCAAGGATTGGGGAAGGCAAGCATTTTTTTGTATGAGAGTTGAGTGAGGAGAGGGGATCAGGTTCTGCCTAAGACCTGAAACTTTCTTGGCTGAGGGAGTGGTTTTTGCTCTTTTCAGATTGTTGTAATCCTTTGGATATCAGTTGAGTAGGAGAAGGGGGACAGGTTCTGGAGTGCAGACCTGTGTCTTTCTTGGCTGTGGGAGCATTTTGACTCAACAGATTATTGTAATCATTTTGTGTCACAGCTGGCATGTTTAATTAAGCCAGTATTTTAGACACTAATTGGGGTGGTTCCTAACATATTGACAATGTCACCATTTGTGTCAGAGAATTAGAAAGAGCAAGATACATAATAGAAAATTCTTAATGCAATTTGCTTCACTAGTTCATTATTCAGTAAAGCACAAGGATGTCCTTGTTTTGTCCATCAGCAGAAGAAACCAAGTTAGAATGAGGGGATAAGTTATGACAAAGAAGTAGTGGGAGTTAGAAAAATACTTGAAAAATTGTAACTTATGGGCTAATTACATTCCTTAGGACATATGAGGAAAACACTTTGAAAGTAAACCAGATAAAAGTCTTTAATCGTTTTCTTCTTCCTTTTTTCCATCATCAAACCCTTATAAACCAAAAGGGCAAAGCATCAAGACGCAAGCTTTCACCACTTCTAGTAATTCAAACTATCTTCCAGAATACTGAAGCATGATAATGGACTTGCCTTGCATTCTGGTTTGCTGAGCATGTAAGTTCCGCCATATACTGCACTTAAACGTGCAAATGCCTGTTCGCCATCAAAGAGATGAATGTTAGCTCCAGATGTATAATAACTTAAAAGGATAGAGAGCAAGCAAAACCTGAGGCAATTCTCCCAGTCCATATAATGGATATATGTAAGGTGAGGCTCCTTGAAAACGTGCCAGGGACTCTGCATAAAGCTAGATAAAATTGAAAGTAGTATTACTAGCTTATGTAGCTTACCAAGTAATTCTAACGACATAAAACATCAATAGAATCAACTGAAAGGTATGATGAGTCAGAAGATCTCATGAAGAAGAAAAGATAGAGGAAGCCTGAGGAATCAAGGTAATAACACTTGGTATATCCAACATTCATGGAATAAACTGGTCCACAAGAATATGTCAGTGCACAGAAAGAAACAAAAGTATCATAATAAACTCACAATATTCTTCATAGTACCACAAGATAGAAAGAGAAAACATTATATGCAAAATGACTATATGGTCCATAACCTTGCGCTAAGGATATACATAAAGAATGATATAATGACCATTTTTTATGCTGAATTGTAGAAAAAGGAGAAAGCCTTTAATGAAGTATTATTTGAATATTCTTTTATCAATGTTTTTTTTTTATATTATCATCTGGTATCCGGTTCGGGGGTTATGGCTGCCCCTCCCAACACAAGTGACTCCTCTGGCACTCAAATTCAAGAACCAGAGGGATCTAACGGGGCCTTACACCGCTAGACCAACTCTATTTTCTTTTATCAATGTTATCGTACTTTACACAACATGTTGGGAATTCAGCTTTGGTGCTTCATTTTTTCACTTTCATTTTCAGGATGCTCCAGTGTTGCTGAGAAAAATTTCATCATTTGTGTCTAGTGACGACAACAACAAAAGATAATACCTTTGACAGAGAACAGATTGTTAGACTAGGTTCATCTAATGGGCATACTTATATTTAGTGGTTCCAGGATTTTTATTATATTATATCCTGCAACATTTAGGGGCCTCCACAAGGTCAAGGTCCAAGATCACTAAAGAACCTAGTTGTGGAGAGGGGCAGTCATGAACCTGAACAAGATTATGTCCACACATGAGGGATGTGGGCATCTTGGAAAATATCTAACATAGAAAGATCTGATTGATACCGTGTTTTATTAATCCAAATGTCTATGATCTATATGCTATTCATTTTTTATGTTTTGATCCTACTCTGGATAAGAGTGCACAATTTTAAGTGATTGCCTTTGAATTTTCTTGATATAAAGGCGTCATAGAATAATGAATATAATTGAGGAATTTCTTCTGCATCATAACACCAAACAAGCTATGGAAGATAATTTGTATATCTTATACCTTTACTCTTTCTACGAAGTCATTGGCTGGCTGATCCAAGTAGCTATCATCTCTATGAAGTGCCAATGCATGACCAATAAAATCAATTGTATCATCTTCTAACCCATATTTCCTACATTTTGAAGAATCATTCAAAATTTTAAACATGACTTAAATCAAAAAATTACCCTGTATTGAAATAATTTCTAAATAAAAAAAATATTATCGCCTTCAACACCAAAGAGAGACAAAACAAGAGGCAACTACTCTAATGTTAAATTTGCCAAACATTCATTTATATCATATTTTCTTTGTTTGGTTGGTCCTGTATCATTCTATTCTTCTGTAATGACTGATAAATTAAGAGAAAATTTTCAGTTCATGAAGAAATGAACATTTCCAAATCTAGTAAATGGTACAGCATCTTGTTGAGAGTTCTTTTAATGATAAAACTTTGTCATTGTCTAAGTTGATGTGCATAGTCCAATGCTTACCAAAGAAGGCCAAAATTAGTGAAGAAAAACACTTTTCTAACTAGGGTATTTTGAATTTGAAGGAAAAGAAATGGAAGTGTATGCATACGAAATCAGCTGCCTTGCTGTCACTTGGTTCAAATCTAGCCCTTCATGAGATTTTGGATCACTCTCTTCATAGTCTTGTACATAAATGAAGAACTTTCGAGCACGGCGCTTCTCAAACAATCCCATCAATGGTGATTTCAGCGCTTCAATATCAGTGGCTGGGACTTTGTAAATCTAGAAGGTAAAGTATTCTGTTATAAGATTTTACTCTGAAATTCAGGAGGTTTGAAGAAATGTAATATTTCCAATATGAAAAGTAAAAATCATGCATATTAGTCTAGAAAACGAGTTAGATAATGAATAATATACATACCTTTCCCTTATTATACACAAAACTGCCATCTACAGCTTTAAAATTCAAATGTTTTGTAACATCAGTGTGGATTAGCACACGAACCAAAAGTCCATTGGCCATCATGAACTACAAAAAGCAGATAAAATATGATTCATATTATAGCAGAATGAATCTAAAAGGGGAATAAAAATCATTTAGAAGCATGGAAATTGATACCTTAGGCATCATATCAACATTATACTCTTTATATGAGCCCAGGTGCTCAGGTGGCTGGTCATCTCCTCTGAAACACTTCCATAACTACATAACAGAAAAAAGAAAACATGGAAAGAGAGAAAGAAGAAAGAAAATTGATGAGCAACTAGATAGATCCTATGCTTCTAAATAAATAAACATCATGGCACAAGAACCTGTTTAAGATCAAGTGATGTGGACTCTCCTCCATAGTAATCATTTCTGTCCATATGCAATACCTATTTCAAGTGGAAGGAGTTAAAGGTGATCATACAAATCACTGAAACTAATTGAAAGGGCATTTTAGGGAAATAATAGCAATTCAACATCTGTTTACAATCTTCTAGGTCGCATAATATCATTAGAGACATCAGCTATCCCTCTAAGAAATAATTTTAGAAATTGGTTGAAACTTGAAAGTGGATAGCCGAAAACAGAAAAGGTAGAAAATGAGGAATGAAAACAATTATATGATAGCTAGATTAAATGATGATTGAAAATTTAAATAAAATACCTTTTCATCCTGTGATGAATAAAAAGTGAAAATTCAACGCAAGTAGCTTAAACAGATGATCATTTTGCTATACATGCCTAACACTTCACTTGGATCCCATTAATTTCTTAAAAAAGTTAACAACATCAATTTTTATAAGAGAAAGACACATTGTATTTGTAACTCATTTACATTGTGAAATCCTCATCAATTTGAACGAATCTTGCACACAATGAGTCAATATGGTCTCCGTAAGAATTGTCAAGAATCCTAAACCCCAAATTCCACCAAATGGAACCTCTCAATTTGATAACAACGAGTGTACGTAAACCTACTTGAACAATGAACCAAGAGTCCCACATACATTATATCAAATGAAGAACGACAGTGAAAGAATAGAAGAATCACTGACTTTGAGCCCATCAACAGAGAGAAGGCCACTGAGGATGCATTCCTTGAGCCCTGTGCCGAGTACGATCACATCATACTCTTCATCCATGGCGAATCAACTTCAGATGAATCAAGGAAATCGAAATGTGGAGAGAGAGAAAAGAAAATAGAAGGAAATAGAATTGTTTAGACAGAGAGGTCTGAAAATGAACGAGATTAGACATGATCGATTTCGATTTAACCATTTTTGTTTGTATGAGCATTGGAGCAGGTCTTTCGCGGGAAGTAACGAGACTGGCGCTAACTATACAATTGTTCATGAATCCACGTTGGTGCTTTAGGTGCTAATACCTCTAACTATAGAGGTATTAACATATTTTTTAAAAAAAATTTAATTTTTTTTTATATATTATACTTATTTAGATTTAAATTATATGGTCTTTTCGAGATGTTTTTTGACGTTAATATCTCAAATTAATTAATTTTCATAATACCTGCTTATGGTGTTAAAACGCATCTGAACCTAAATTAATTAATTTGAGATACTGTAAAAAAAAAATCTCGAAAAGAAAGATATAAATTTAAATCTAAATAAATATAATATATATAAAAAAATTAAAAAAAATATGCTAACACCTCTAATTAGAAATATTAGCACCTAATAAGCACCTAATGTGAACTTATTGTTCATCCATTTTTGTTTGTATAATTGTTCGCATTAGAGCTTGGAGTGTGAGTGCCACGCGCTCCTTTTAAAAAAGAAAAAATTCAGGGAAATCTATCTCAAAGCCCAAATTAGTAAAAAATTATAAAATAAAGGTTCAAGAAAAAATCATATGTCAAAAAAGGCCTCAAGGCCGTTTCTGATGTTATTTCATAAACGTTAACAACAATATTAGTAGAACATTAACAACTAAATCAGTCATGTTAACAACAATATCCTAACAATAAAATTAGTACCCTTTAACAACAAAATTAGTACCTATTAACAACTATATCAGTACGCTTTAACAACAAACGTTTTATGAAATAATATCCAGAAAATACCCTAGAGTTTTTTTTGACATGTGATTTTTTCTTGAACTTTTTTTGGTTATTTGGACCCAGATAAATTTTCCCAAAAAATTCTCAGATATCGTCATCGTCCCTGCTGAAGAGGCCTACAGTGTGATCCACGCGATTGGGTTAATGGAGATGGAGCATAATTAAACATTTCTTTGGTCTAATGGTGGGATCAAATACAGTCTTCTAACTTCTTACCACCGTTCTATTTATAAATCTATTGTAATTAAAAAATATGATTATATTTATAAGTCCAGTTTCATATAATAAATGAGATTGTAACAATTTTATCCATATTAATTGTACTCATAAAAATAGAGAGAGAAGAAACAGTTGAAAAATATTCAATTATAAATGAGGGTAAAGTTAAAAATTTACTTCATAATCATTGAGTTAATTACATCTCCTTGGGATATGAAATTTGATCAAAATTGACTTATAAATAAGACCACAGTGGTACATGCCTAAAGAAGGACACACACACACAAAAAACAGGAGTTACATGATACTGTTTCTTATTTTAAATATTAAAGTTAGATATATAATTTATAAAAATTAAGGAAATTTGATAATGCCAGATATTATATTCATGCCCTTCTGGTTGGTTCGTTGGGGATGAAATAACTAGTTTGCTCAATATAAATCTTCTTGTTTCGAGGGAAATATATATATATATATATATATATAAGGAAAATATATATAAGGAAAATCACTTCGCATGTTGTAGGAAAAGTGTATCCTTATGTCATAGATACAAAAAGATGTGGGTCCCACCATTTCCATGCTTGAGTTTTTTTTAAATAAAAAAAGATGTGGGTCCCACCATTTCGTGTGTGTAGAAATCTTCTTTTTCTCATATAACATGAGAAGTGTAAACCATATATATATATATATATATATATATATATATATATATATATTCTTGCTTGTGACTTGTGAGAGAAGGAAGGCTTTCCAAACTTGGATTTATGTACTTTTATAATCCTATTTATAACACACTTCTAACATAATTTAACTAAGAAAAACTTTAAACTGCATTAATTATATCTTAAAATTCAATACCTTTCCAATTTTAAATCCATATTTAATATACATTATATCTTATGAGAAAAAACTCAACACAATAATAAATAATGGATAAAAGTATACATTCACATGAAAAATTTAATGAGATGTCTTATAAATAAGATCAAAAAATATTTGTCTCTCTATCTCATAAATAGGAGCAGAGGAGTACTTTGTATGAAATTTCTCTGAGAAATTATATATTGTTAGGACCCGTCTGTTACAGCGAAAGTGAGCAATAGAAAGGGAAGATAAGAGAGTTCCAACTAAAAAAAACGTGTTTGGTTGGCTTCCCTTCCTTCGTGTAACTTTCCCACCATTGTGAATCTTCCATCATCCATGGGAATGTGCTTTCCATCCGAAAATGGAGGGAAAGTTGAAATCTTCCCGGGAGAGTGAAATCATTTGACAAAATTAGCCCTGTAAAACCATGTTACCTTTACCTTCACAGAGCCAACAAGCTAGACGAACTGGACGAAGCAGTCGGTGAGGAAGCTTCGAACTATAGTGGGCGTTGGAGGCAAAGGAGAAGCTGAACCTAGAGTGAAATTGAGCTTTGCGATGCCCTGTTGCTTCGAGCTGAGGGAGACACATATAGTTGAATGCTTTGGCAAGCAATTTGCAAACACATACACATTTTATAAACTTGGAGCTGGGGACATTCACAAAAACTCCAAGGAAAGAACAAAAAAGAAGTTGAATTCTGTCAATGTGTTGTCAATTCTTGCAGTGAAACTGTGAAGCCTTTTCACTGTTATGCAGCAAAGTGCTCACTGTCAAAATTTTCGTTCGAACTTGAACATATTTTAAGGCACTATGTTCGAACTTCTACCAAATGATCATCTTCTCCTCCTTCAATCATCTGCCTTCCTTGTCATTGCCGCCGACACCGCCTCCTCCTCCTTCTGCAAATCCTGACGCGAACGTTGCAAGGATGAAGAGGAAATCAAACTTTTTGGGGGGGGTTTGTCGGGTTGAGGGATGAAGAAGGAGGGATCAGACTCAGAGAGGGACGAAGAAAGGATCTGGGATGAAGCAAGGATCTGGGACGAAGCAGGGATCTGCATCGAGAGAGAAGGATGAAGGAGGAACTGGTTTTTTTTTTTACTGGTTGTCGGCTGAGACTACATCGAGAGTGAGGATGAAGAAGAGAGGAATGAATTTTTTAGGTTAAGGGGTGTTTTAGACAATTCATATTTTATATTTATATTTATATTTTTTTAAATTATCATCTTCTATCCCCTTTTTCATGTTTACCAAACAACTTATTTTTTAAAGTTATCTCTCAATCTTCATTTCCTTTCCTTCCTCATATCTTTCCTGTAACAAACAAGCCCTTAGTTAATGTCAAAGAGACTCTATGTGATTGATGCACTAAGCTTTTTTCCACCTTAGTTATCCATCATCAAACCACACCAGTATAATTAACAATGATAGTGTCGTATCATCATATTTAACACCAATAATGCTAGCTAGGTTTAAATCCTTTTCAAATTATAGATTAATATTTAAAATGGAATGAAATTTGAGTTTGAAACTATAGGAACGAAAATCAAAATAAAGACAAATTGCAACGACCATATCAAAATATTTGCCAAGTTCCAATAACCCACATCTAGTTAATCTGATATGTTTTCGTTAAATTCAAGAATAAAAAAGAGTTTACTCATAGAATAAAAAATAAATTAATTGTCACTTGTTTGGTTTATTGGGAGGAGCTCAAAATAAGCTTGATTGAGCCAAAAATTGCTTATGGGGCTTATTTATACCTTGTTTGGGTTTTTTTCCCAATTATTTTGACTGTTTGGAATAATAATTAGAGTTTTTAAAAACAACTTTTCAATCGTAATTTACGGTATATGAAATAGATTTGTGATAGGAGTTTTGTCTCGATTTACATAAATTAACACTTTTTAGACCCCAAAAGTGATCCCAATCAAACAACAAATTGTGATATCAAACTGCACGTTTAGCATAAACAAAGGGAGGATGGCTTATGTGTTTGAGAAACCATGATCACACTCCAACAAAAAGATATTGTCTTATCTATCCTCCATCTTCCCTTCCTGCGCCTAAATTCTCAGCTTCCTGAGTAAATATATTTCCTCTTATTTCTTAACCAAGCTTCTCAAATATGTTTCTTCTATTCCTTCGTCACTGCTTCCACTCCAAAAGTAAGACATGCTTGACTCTTGAATTTGTGTCATTTGTTCGATTTCTAGGAGTAATGTTGCTTGAGATAACATCGCATCCTCCTCCTGTTTGGTATGATTGAAATCTATTTTTGGGGTTAAATTGGGTGGATTTCCATATTAGGAAAGCTTATTATACACAGATTTTTGGTAAGCTTATTCTAGACTTTAGGGGAAATCCCTTTATAGTTTTAAGGGATCAAGAAGATGTTAAAAATGTCTTAGAAAAAAATTGTAATGTTAAAAGGTTCCAATGAGTTGTTAAAATTGTTAGTTATCATGTTTTTTGATGTTTTGATGATGATAATTATAATGTAATTAATCTTTGATATTCTATGAAAATTTGAAGTGTTTGATTTGCCTCTAGTTAAATAATAAAAGCCTTGAGTTATATGCTTCAATGATTAAATGTTTATCACTTGCTACCTCAAGGTAAAAATATTTTGACTCTAGGCATCTCTCAAAAATACCTCCAGACATGGCAATGGCATTCTTGTTATTTTTGCTAAAAACTAGTTTTGCCTCAAGTCATCTAAGTGCCTCAAGTCATTCCTGCATATGTTTCGAAATCCACATTTAATGGCAAAATTGTAATTATATTGAAATTCATTTCTAATGACAAAATCGTAAATATGCTGAACTTCTCTTCTTGCCTCTAGTCATTAAGTTGTGCCTCAAGTCATTCCCGATTCATTTCACGCATATGTGTTGAATCCAATTATAATGGCAAAATCATAATTATATTGAAATTCATTTTAATGGCAAAATCGTAATTTTGCTGAACTTCTCCATTTGCCTCTAGTCACTTACTAATTGACTCTAGGCAATCTCCACACAAGAATTTGGGCATCCATGTTTGCCTCGAGGTACAACAATTAATTGCCTCGAGTTACAATGTATTTCAGCTACTTTGTTCAGCTCTGTTTCACGTTCTGCTCGGGCGAGCTTTGGTAATTCGATGATATCTCCCAAACCAGAAATCGGATTGAGGTGAAACCAGTGGTATATGAAACTAGACTCCCAATGCATCATTTTTACATAAAATACAAGTCCAAAGGAGTTCAGATGAGGGAGCTATGAATTTTGGAAGATGACAGTGAAATCAACGTCACACAGTAGACCAAGCTTTGGTAATTTAAGTGTATCTCACAAACGAAAAATCCAAATGAGCTGAAACCAGTGCCATTTGAAACTAGACTCAAATACCTTTTCAAAAACATCAAGATCATGAAAAAAAAGATCAATTGAAGGATATATGATGTTTTGAAGTTGATAGTCTGTTCAGGATATTGCAAAAAACGCTGGTCAAAGAACAACATTCATTCATCGGATCATAACGGACAAAATATAATGAGTTTGGAGCTGATTCTTTTTGCATTGGAAAGAAGACTCAAAGAGATATATGGGGATAAGTCATTTGCCAATTTTGGAGCTATATCAAGGATGCTACACTCACTGGAAATTAACCCTTGTGTTGATGAAATTCTTGCGTTCTGAACAAGCAGAGAACAAGTTCATTGAAGAAGATTTTTTACCTCGAGTCACATATATTTTATGCCTCGAGTTAAGTGAAGGCAGAGAGCAAATGTTTTGAGAACACTTACTGCCTCGAGTCTCATCCCCGCTTGCCTCGAGTCATATTGGTTCCAACGGAAGTCACTTGACTATTTACCTTGAGTCAAGTGCTCGCCTCAAGTCGAGAAACAAAGTATTATGGCAAGATTTAGTGCCTCGAGTCACACACACTCACTTGCCTCGAGTCAAATACGACGGGAGTTTGGCTGGTGAAGGCTTGCCTCAAGTCAATTAGTTCATAGCCTCGAGTCAACATCCTTGCTTCAGAAAATCACCGTGTCCGAAATCTTGGATTCTCATCTAGAACATCCTGATGAATTCCAAAAGATCTTATACTATTTCTTAACATCATTTATATCATTTGTGTATAAGTTTCGGGTGATTAAAGTTTGAGATAATATCAAACTTGATAGAAATCAAAATCATCGAAGCATTTAATGCGATTCTTTGGAAAACAAACGAAGCCTCAACGGCTACTTCCAACGAGACACAATAGCGAAGCACTTGATGGAACGAGATAAACGACAAAG
The DNA here is from genome assembly GCA_019022615.1 of Acacia melanoxylon. Taxonomy (NCBI): domain Eukaryota; kingdom Viridiplantae; phylum Streptophyta; class Magnoliopsida; order Fabales; family Fabaceae; genus Acacia; species Acacia melanoxylon. Next base: position 9,157,965 of record JAFJYJ010000003.1, on the reverse strand, counting down.
CATTCAAATTCATCAACGAGACACGCAAACGGAATTAAAGCGTGTAGCGATCGAAGACAGCTATTATTCCGACTCATCTACCGCATAAGTAGGTAAAGACATTTAATGAAGGCACGAGATGTTTAAATGCTCTCAACAGAGACCGATATTCAAAATGGTTACTATTCACAACGGTAATATTACACAACGGTCAAAGAGACGATTGTTTATAAATAGAGAAGCATTCAAAGATAGACAAAGAACAACGAGACACGAGCTTACATCTTCAATATGTCAATACTCGATATTCACTTACTCTCTGTTCTTAATGCTTACATAGTTTACCATAGAGAGTGAGATGATAGATTATGTACTTCGGTGATTATTATTCATCTACTCGTGAGAGAGTCTAAACACATATTTGATTATCTCGCTTAGTGATCAAATCTCAAGGTTGTGGAACCTTTGAGTATGGGTGTACAATTACAACTTGTAAGGGGAGTGAGTCCTAGGGAGAAAGGATCATCCCGAGTACGAGTCGGTAATTGTATTCTCGTAAGAGGATATCTCCGAAAGAGATTGTAAAGGCTGCACAAGTGCCCGGCTAAACTTGTGAGGTTGTAAAGGCTTTTCTCTTGTGCCGGTTAAACAAGGAGATAGTGGATTGAAAATCTCAAGTGGAGCTTGGGACGTGGACGTAGGTCATCGTGGATTGGACCGAACCAGGATAAATCACGGTTGCATATTCTCTTCCCTAAACTCTTATAATTCCGATATATATGTTTGAATGACGACTATTGCTTTATAAATTATTATTGTCATTTAAACTACCTTCGATAAGTTGCGAAAAGATTTTCAAAGTTCCTAAAATTTTATCAGACACCCAATTCACCCCCCCTCTTGGGTGAAAGCCAGGTCTAACAAAAATCTACAGATGAAGTTGTCAATCCCCTATTAAAGGAGTTGTCAATGAGACATTTTTTATATCAGAATTTTTTCTGAGACTTTTTTTGATTTTCCTTTTCTTAGTTCCTTGGGATCTTAAGGCTATGTTTGGTTTGAAGGTAAGTAAGGGGAGGGGAGCAAAACAATTTCCCAAATTACCCATGGATTTTTTTTAAAATTAGATAGTTTTTTTCATCGTTTTCCGTACATTAACTTTGGAAACATATCACATCATGGTCATATCTAACTTTTCACACTAGGGGTGGGCACCTCCTCTCCCTCCCTCACCTCCAACTAAACATAGCCTAAAGGAATTTTCTCTCAATTTTACAGATTTTTTTTTTTTTGGAAAAATCCCCCTTAGGCTCAAATTAGCAAAAAATTGTCAAAAAAGGCTCAGAGACCTTTTTTTGTATTATTTCATAAACATTAACAATTATATCAGTAAAACATTAACAACTAAATCAGTAGACGTTAACAACAATATCCTAACAATTAAATCAGTACTCGTTAACAACTATATTAGTATACGTTAACAACTAACTTTTTATGAAATAATATAAAAAACATGTGACTTTTTCTTGGGTCTTTTTTACATATTTTTACTAATTTGGGCCCTAAAGTGGATTTTCCTTTCTTTTTTTTTGGGCTTGAGCTGGACTTGCTTTGATGCTTCTGAAGTTGCCTTGTTTCTCTTGGAGCAAAAAAAGTTGCCTTGTTTCTGACTTCTTTGTAGAAGTTTTTGGATTATTTTAATGATAATATGCAGTATGTCTACATAGTTGGACACCTTCTTCTGAGCTTGTATATCTGAATTACTCAATCTGTTTATCTTCCTTATTGAGAATTTCTATAGCTTAGTTTTTTTTTAGAAATAAGTTGATTACATAACCCGGGATCAGATTATGCAATTCATAAAAAATAATTAGCTATCATATTTATCATTTTTTTTTCTTTTTAAATCTTATTTACTCCCTCCGGTCCTAATTATAAGACACATTTGACTTTTTTGGAGAAATTAAAGAAGCTAATTAAATTACTTTAGAGTATTTTTATTTGTATTTTTTTCTTCAAAGTAATTAGTTTGACTAATAAACTAATATATAATCTAAAGTCATACAACATATAAAATGATTAAGTAATTTATTTAGCTTCCTTAATCTCTCCAAACAAAGTCAACTATGTCTTATAATTAAAACTAGGAGGTAGTATTATTTATAAATTTGATGAAATTTCATACTTATATTTCTAAATTAGTAATAGATTCATTCCTTATTTAATATTTATACGTGTACTTCACCTAAATTCTCAAATTATTTGGCGTAAAATTATAAAATGAAAATAATATTTGAATATTTATGTCATTTATTAAAATGATAGGATATTGTCACTATCGATTCACTACCAATTTTTTCACCGTTAGATCAGAATTTCAATAGGAGAGAGAAATGATAAAGGTAGATGAGGTTCTGATCTAACGGTGAAAAAATGGTAATGACATTAGTAGTGACCAAAATTGGTAGTGACAATATGGGTTAAATACCTAATTTGCCACGGAAGTTTTGCTAAGAGAGCTCCCAGCACCTGGAAGTATTTTTGGTATCATTTTTACCCCGGAAGTTTACAAAATGGAGCAAATATGCCCCTAAGTTTTTTGTAGGAGCAAATTTGCCTCGGAAGTTTTGTTTAGGAGCAAATTTTTGTAAACTTCCTAGGGAAAAAATGATACCAATCCAACGGTCAAGATCAATTGATGGGCAAAATTGCTATATTTGTAAACTTCCGGGGTAAAAATCATACCAAAAATACTTCCGGGTGTTGGGCGCTCCCTTAACAAAACTTCCGTGGCAAATTAGGTATTTAACCCGTGACAATATCCTATCCCTTTATTAAATTATATTTTACAATATTTGTTATTACATACAATTATGAGAATATAAACAATTTTATTAAATTCATACTTTTTTAATTGTATATTCATAATTGCTTTTAATAAATGAAATACAAACATAATCAAAGTTCTTAAAGCCACATGTTTAAAAAAAGAACCCAAACAAAAACCAGATTAACTAATGACACTTTTTTTAAAAAAATAAAAATAACAAGGGTTACCCCTTTTGAGATTTAGGACAATGAGTTTTCACATCTCCCAATAAATACGCTTTCTAGGATTTGAACTTGTATTCTATTCTTTACGAAAATAAGGTCTCTTTCCACATCAATCAACAATGTATGGGTACTAATGACACTTTTACCAACCTATACTTATGTAGATCACAATCACAATTATCTAAAATCACTATTCTCCACTTTTAATCAAAATTAGAAGATGGTGATCTTGGCGGTTGATAATTAATTATTTAGGGTGTGTTAGGGATTACATTTTAAGGCCCAAACATGTATCTCAACAACTAAAAGCTACTTTTTGGGTTTTTGTGATGTTTGGAACAACACTTTTCAGACTAGTTAGGGCAAAGCTCTGGTGAACTGGGTGCAGTAGCAAAAAAAAAAACACTTTTTCAACTAGGTTTTTGAATAAAAAATTGTTTTAAGTCATAAGCCAAAATTTCATATTTTTGGCTTTTCTACTATTGAGAAAGAAAGTTTCTATTATGGAAATAAAAGAAATTAAATACCTCATGAAAAAAATAATGGCCCCCACATTCTTTTATTAAAGGAAAAAGTATTTCTCCGATTCGGGTAGAGCAAGAAAACCCCGCCCTTTAAGGGTCAGACTTGAAAAATGGACGAGATATTTGAAATTAGCCCTGGAAGGCCGGCCCGACGGCCTCGGGCTTAAACCGGCGCCTGGAAGGCCTCGGGCCAAATGCGCCTTTTTTCGTTGTAGCTTTTTTTTTCCTTTTTAAATTTATTAATTTATATATATTTTGTATTTGTTATAGAGTTATTTATCCATTTAACTACAAATATATAATAACTATACTCTAATTTTATGATTTGATTTATTATTTGTTGCAAATAAAGATTATGGATGTGTTCATGATGCGGGAGAAGAATTTCATGATATTTTACTCATGAGCTAGAGGCTACTACTCAAAGTGAAGAACAATCAAATGTCGTTAAAATCGATGATAGTGACGAAGATGACGACAATAATAGTCATCGTACTAATGTCGCTTAGTGATATGTTTTTTTATGTTTTATGTGAGTTATTTGTGAACATAATTTGCTTTTGATTATGAATTAGTGACTGTGCTTATTTATTGGATGATTCGGGTTGTAATTTACTAATTATATTTTTTTAAAAAAAAAAGTGGAGGAAAAATAGTTAAAATTTACTAATCATCCCTGGTGCTCTCGAGCCGGGCTTTGAAAAACATGTGTTTTTCTTACTCCGAGCCCTGGAGGGCTGGCCTGTTAGGCCCTGGCCCTTCACGGGCCGGCCCTGATTGCAAGCTCTAGTTACGGGAGATAAGTTTATCTCCAGTGACCCCTAAAACTACGTCGTTTTGAATTAATGAAGGGTGTGTTTGTAATTTTAGATGAATTAATGAAGAGTGTTTCGGTAAAATTTATATGATAAAAAAGTAAACAAAATTACAGAAACACCCTTCATTAATCCAAAATGACGTAGTTTTAGGGGTCATTAGAGATAACTTATCTCCACTAACTGGAGAAATCATTTACCCTTTATTAAAATAACATTTTTGTCCTTATTATAAGTTTAGTTGCATATGGAAATTTTGGTCATAATTATATAAATCTACTTAAAGGTTAATAATGGCTATTTTCTAATTTTATCCTTATTTATGAAAGTATCCAAAGAAAAAAAAAAAAATAATAAAATTTAAAGAAAAAACCGAAAAATAAAAATTTAATTGGCTTGAATAACTTCGTAAGTTTATATATACGAAAAATGATAGTTTAATTGAGGTTATTCTCACCAATTAAATTTTTAAAAGGTGACTTTCCTCCAATTTTTTCTAAAATTTACGTAATTTAGTATTTTTAAAAATTTCCAATAATACATTAACTATTTTTGTTGTTGTAATACCCTGAAAATCATATTTATGATAAGTATCATATTTCGATAAATAATAACTATTGGAAATAGGTGAATATGGGGTCTCAAATAATAAGTTTTAATTATCTTATTTTCTAAGGTAATTACTTGTGAAAATTAGAAAAGAAAAAGAGCTAAAATCCATGAAAAATATATTTTAATAAGGCGAAAATGGCCTAGAAACATTATGATAAATACCATATGATAACAGATCTTGATAAAAACTTGGGAAATATGTTATCTTTAATTTTAGGAATTTTTAGGATTATTTCCCTGGAAAATAAATGAGCATAAATAAAATATTATTAAAAAGCACTTTATGCCCCTTTATTTTTAATATTTAATATAGGATATAAAATACCAATGTCAGTTCAATAGTCATGAGATAATAATTTATCCTAAATCATAAAATTATCAACAATTAGTAAATGACTAATTAAGTAATTATTGGCTAATTAATTAGATTATGGTATAAATAAATTAATTAGTAAATAATTAAATTAAAAGAGAAATTTCGAAATTAATTAATAAAAAAATAATATTATAATCGGTAGAAATACCGATGATGCTAAGTAGGGATGGATAGAAATAAAATCCAACCTCAAAATATAGAAACAAAGTCGGAACATCCTGGACTTGTTATGAACAAGTGAAATTTTATCCGGAGTGACTTGTCTCCGAGGTCGGTTACGAAACCAACGGGGTATTTAAGACACGGGGTAGGAGAGAAAAATGCAAATAGGGAAAAAAGAGGCAATACGAAAAACAAGTAGTTGCCGCGAATTAGGAATCTAGTGTCTTGAGTCGAACGTATTTCAAACCAAAGGATTTTTATCTAGACGGGTGCTTTCGAATTTAATTCCGTAACGGAGGGCGTCGTCCTAAAATGTTCAGCGAGATAACGGAATACCCTTAATGGAATCATAAATTTCATTAATCCACATATTTTTAAGGAGGAAGTATAGACCTTCGAACTCTGTTTTATCGATTTTTGAGATTCGTCAAGATTACGCGATTCGGACACCGATCGGGAACTTTATCGGTAAGTCAGCAAAGATGACATCATCCTCTTCTAGAAGGATGACATAAGCGGGACATGTGGAAGGTCAAGATGGTGCCACATGGCAAAGTGCGATCCGACGGTTGAAATCCGATCTGAAGACATTTGATAAAATTCCCACCTTGTCCCTCCTTTCTTCTATAAATAGCAAGCCCTCCCCTTCTCATTTCTTCACCCCAAAAACGCAGCCTAGAGAGAGGTTTTAGAGAGAGAAGCTCGGAGAAAGTCCGAGCAAAGTCGGGGTAAGTTCTTCGGTCCCCTGGTCTTTAGTTTCGGTAGTTTCTTTCGGTAGATATAGTAGGAATACTAGATTTATCTTTAATTTTTCAAAATAGTCTAGATATCATATTTAAGGGTAAATATGATATATATTTCGAAAATATGATGAGGAAAAGATCTGTCAAAATTCGGAGAGATAGAGCGAAAACAAATAAGCTCCGGCAAAATTCCGCCGATTAGGGGTTCAGGGGCAAAATGGTAATTTATACCTAAAATGCCCGTTATACGCTAGAAGTTGATAAATGTTATCCTTATAGGATATCTAAGATAATCGGACCGCTGTTGTACCGCCGTCGTACATTTTTTCACCCGTCACAAAAGTACCGTTTTCCGTCAACGAAGGTACGTTCGCGTACTGTAACACTAGCTCTAATGTTTATTATATGATTGTTGTGTAGTAGTGTACGAAGTTATGCTATATACACGGGATGTTACATACGAGGTTATTATTGTTGTATCATACGAGGTTATGTTACATACGTGGTTATTATCTTATATACGTGGTTATGTGTTTTTAATCATACATCTGTTGTGGTATTGTATTGATTGCTTTGCCGTCGTGTATATGTAGTCGTATTTAAGCATGAGGTTAACCGTTACTTGATATCCAAATTGCAATTGGATCTCGGCTCTTATCATAGCGTCGGAGTTCGGAAGAACCGAGGACCGAGGAGAATGGCGAGCGGCGCTACGAGTCCCGATCAAGACTTTCTTCATTGTTATTCATTTTGAAAACTCTCGGTCAATGTACCGCTTCAGAATCAAATCGGCTAGACTTACGGCAATTTGAATAAATGTATCAGTTACTCAATTGCTCCGATGCTCTACTCTGATGAAAAAAAAATATACTGCTTTTGGAAATGGGATGTTACAGTTGTTATTAAATTTTTATCATTTTTAATGTTTACATCCAAACTCACTTTTACATTAATCATCTAAACAATTTTCAATTTATCAAACCGACTTTTTTAGAAGTTCATACAAATACAAATCACATTACACAATTTAACTATTACCCTATCTTGGGTTTCTAAAAGTTTGATTCAAAAAAGTTAGTTTGTAATATATGTTTATATCTTTTTAAGGTAAAACATATGTTTCTATGTCTTTATTTAATGTGTGGCCAACTCACTCCCAGAATGCATTTTTTCTTAATTTTTGTGCCCAGAAACAAAAATATATGAGAATTGTGTTTGGTAAATCCGGTTTTTTTTTACTCCCGGATGAACCGGTTTATTTTTTATGCTTTGGGGAGTAAAAAAAAAAGAAGCTAAAATTTTCAACTTCTCTGTTCTGGGGCGACAGAATCAGAATCATTTTTCTCCAAAAAAAAAAAGACTCCTTCCTCTTCGAAGCAAAAATTTATCCTAATTCACCACCACCACCACCACCACCACCACCGCCGCCACCACCACCACCACCACCACCACCACCACCACCACCACCACCACCACCACCACCACCACCGCCACCACCACCACCACCACCACCACCACCACCACCGCCACCACCACCACCGCCACAACCACCGCCACCACCACCACCGCCACCACCACCACCACCGCCACCGCTACCACCACCGCCACCACCACCACCGCCACCACCACCACCGCCACCACCACTACCACCGCCACCGCCACCCCATCACCGCCCCACCACCGTCGCCGCCACATAAATAATTTTTTGCATATAAAAATTACATAAATAATTTTTTTAGGAAATTTAAATTTATTTGTAAAGTATAATAATTATATTAATTATTAAAGAAAAGGACATTTTGGTTAAAATAGGAATTATATTTTTTAGATATTTTTTGTTAAATATGAAATGTTGGCATTTTGGTTATTATTATTTTTTTTATCGTTGATGAAATTTGTAAACAAAAAAAATAAAGAAATAGATTTGTATTGTATTAGGTAATTCTAATTCTCGAAAAAAAAAATGTGTTAAACGTAATTCGATTCTCGAATGAAAAAAAAAAAAAAAGTGTTACCAAACGTAATTCGATTCTCGAAAGTAAAAATAAAATGGGTTAACAAACGTAATTCTAATTCTCGGAACTTTTCCAAAGATTTAATCGAAAAAAAAGCTGTTTATCTCGTAAACAAAGCTTGATCTTGAACAAAAATGGTTCTGGCCGCGGCCTTAAGCCTTAAACTGAATGTATCTTTTATTAAAAAACAACAATTTCTTCTTAGAAGTTTTCTGTAAAAAAAAGCAAAAAAATAAGATAAAATCTTAAAAAATTGAAAGTTGAAAATTAATTTAATCACCCAAAATCTCTTCTTCGCATCCGAAGAAGGACTTGCTCATTCCCAACAGCGCCTCTCTTTTAAAAACAACGCTAGGGTGGCCGAGAGGGGAGAGCGGAGCACCGGGCGCCGCCGGCAAAAGCAGGGGCGTTGATAGTACCGCGAGATAGGGCTTCGGAGATATAAATACCGAGAGAGCTTGTCTTCAGATTGAGTTCAGTTCAGGTATGGTAGTATGCTTCTTCCATAGCGTTCAATACTTCCCTTAATGACTTGTTTGAAATATATATACTCCTCATTTACTGCTATTATGAATGCTAGTTTAGCTGGCATGGTAAGGAGACTCTTAACGCTTCTCTCCTCTGTATTGTTGCCGTGGTTTAGCTTCTGCCACAGTTTGATGTGCCCTGTTGCTTTGTCTGAATATTGTCACAGCTTTTGGTATCTGGGTTTTGCTCTTTGGCTGGTTAAGGTTTATTTTCGTGATTAGATGGTGTCTCAAATTTGCCTTAGAACATGAATGGTATGCATGAGTCCTATCCTTAGGAGTATTTGCTGCTTCGGTGAATTTTGAACTTGAACAAACCTTGGGATAAAAGAAAATTGGGTTAAATTATGCTCTTTTTCTTATCTCAGTTTGATATAAGTACCCAGCGTAAATTGCTGAGGTTTTTGATATTGACCTGCCACGATTAAGAACTTCCAATCTGAGCGATGCTCTCTCTTGATACTTCCCGGGTTTGGGAGAGGGTGTGGATCGGGTTCGTTGGAGATGTGGGGCCCATGTATGTTCTGGGTTAAAGGAATAGGGATGCGCCTCTGCTATGTTCACAACAAATGAGTGTCCTTGTTATGAGATTAAGAGATTCCATCTTTTTTGAATGATATATGCTGGTTCCCATGTCAAATGGCTAGATGTAGTTATGAGGGTATTGAAATTCACAACAAATGAGTGTCCTTGTTATGTTGTGGAATTTCTGCAAACTCTTATACTGAATTTTTTTCAAACACTTTGCTGCACTTTCACATTGTTTTGGATGTGAAATCACTCAAATGATCATACTTCGCTTGTTCTGTTGTTTAGCTATTGTTAACCTGTTTTGCTAATACAAATATGTAATGTGTGAGTGTTTTTTGTGGGAAAAAGGAAATTTTGGTTTGTCTTGCATTCACTCATAGCTCACCAGTAAGCAGATAACTGCAATATTGACCAATAACCCAAATACCATTGATTGTAAACTGTGTGCTTAGTTGGTTCTCATGGACAAAACAAGTGAAAATACATCAAAAGAAACTCTGCGTGAATATGAAGTTACAGAAGACCAAACTTTTGAAGATTTAGGATTGGATGCACGCCTAGTTCATGCCTTACTCAAAAAGGGAGTCGAGAAACCAACTCCAATTCAACAGGTGGCCATTCCACTCATATTGGTGAGTCCGTCTATGTTACTTTTGTTTGCTTTGAAGTTTGCCACAACTGCCTCTAAAATATAAATTCTGCTGTTCGGTTTAATTTCTGTGTTTTGTGACAGCTTAAATTTTTTAGTTAGTAGCTTCTTAATTGTATAGTTAATTCTTTCCAGCAAGGTAAGGATGTGGTTGCTCGAGCAAAGACAGGTTCTGGCAAGACATTTGCATACCTTCTTCCATTGCTGCAAAAATTGTTCACTAATAATGTTCAAAGAAAGAAGCTATCACCCAATGCATTAATTCTTGTGCCAACTCGAGAACTATGTCAACAGGTCTATTAACTTCTTTACAATTTGATTATTTGCTTCTTGTTCTTCTCTCCTCTTCCATTTTGGGATCAGTCGATCAACTTTTGCTTGCATTTATATTATCAGGTATATGCAGAGGTTTCATCTCTCATTGAACTATGCAGAGTTCAATTGAAAGCTGTGCAATTGACAAGCAATATGAAGGCTTCTGATCTGGTTGGTTCACTTTCTTTTCATTTGTTATCACTACTCAGCATTTGATTATGTGGTTGAAATATGCATGGATTTCTACTTTCTAGTGCCAATTTCTTAAAATTTCTATTAGTAAATGCTAGTGGATGACCACCTTTTTGCTCGAATTGGTTTCAGCGGACAGCAATGACTGGACCACCTGATGTTTTGATTTCCACACCTACCTGTGTTGCTAAATGCTTGTCCACTGGCATACTTAAATCAACATCCTTGAATGGTTCCCTTGAAACTCTAGTTCTTGATGAGGTGAGTTCAAATATTAGTTGTTATTACTTTTGATTCTTGATATAACTTTGCTTCCCTTTTTGGGACAATTAAACATATTTCTGGTGTTAAATTATTTGTGCACTGTGATTGACTCCTCTAATGTGATGTTTATCATGAGAATATGTGCTTTGGTACTCGCTATATTTTTTCAGATTGGTGGGTTTCTTCAAATTAATTAATTAAATTTATTTCACCAATATTATTTAAGAAGCTACTGTGTAAAGTTCAAGTCTTCACTTATTTTTGTACTCGAACAATAATTTATTTTCATATGCTATCAGGCTGATCTTCTATTGTCATACGGCTATGAAAATGATATAAAAGCCTTTTCATCTCATGTACCCAGAAGTTGCCAGTGTCTTCTTATGTCTGCAACATCAAGGTGTGTTATTTTTTCTGACTCTTCTCAATTGTCTAACTCAAGTGCTTTATGATGTCACAGGAATGTTACTTTCCTCAAAGACTTAAATTCCAGTATCTTTATTGGTTTTTCATCTCGTTTCTATAAATGACGAAATATGAAACTAAAAAACCCTCAAAATTACTTTCCTTTGTTCTTTTGAACAATTCAAAGATTGTGCGTTTGCTATTATTGAAATTTGACTGAGTAAAATTGTAATGGAAGTTTCTGACTGTGACCATTGACAGACCGCAATGTTAAATCACTCTTAAATTGTATCATGACATTTTGTTTTGTTTTCTTAGTAATTATGAATTATGTATGCTTCAGCCTTCCTGATCTCAGTTTAATGTATTGTAATATGCAGTGATGATGTTGACAAACTAAAGAAGTTGATTCTGCACAACCCCTTTATTTTGACTTTGCCTGAACTAGGAAACCTGAAGGATGAGATTATCCCTAAAAATGTTCAACAATTTTGGGTTAGATTTTCTACAGCATTTGTCCCTCTTGTCTTGATCTTGTGGAAAACTTAGCTTTTTGCTGCTTCTCAAATATGACTGATTTGCGTTTCATTGTTGGTTGTCTTGATGCAATGGAGTTTATAGAAAGCTGAGATCAACCCTCTCTTTCTCATGCGCGCGCATTCTCTCTCTCTCTCACACACACACACTCATTAAAACTGTCTACTAACTGTGAATTTGTATCGTCTGGTACAAGTTGTCCTTGGCCATTCATTTCTAAACTTATTTTTATGTATATTATCTTTTTAGGGAGGGGGTGAGGGTGGTATTCTTCCTATGAAAACTATAGTAGCGCCTTTGCTGTGCTTTGATTTTTTTAGATTCATATCTGTTTAATCTTAAGTGAAGATATTATTTACCGTTTCTGCATATGGTGATATTCACCCTCGATGATAAATTAAGCTACTATTTTGCATTACTGATTCTTAAAACCTTTTATTACCATAAATTCTTGTTCACATACTTCTTTGATTTATGCTTGTTGACCAAGATCAGACAATATTTTTTATTACTTAAACAGCCTTTAGTTTCTCTAATAAAGTATTATGTCTCAGATCTCATGCCCCAACGGTGATAAGCTGCTTTACATCCTTGCCTTGTTGAAGTTAGAGTTGGTACAAAAGAAAGTTCTAATATTTACCAATAACATAGACATGAGTTTCAAATTGAAACTCTTCTTGGAAAAGGTATGATGGCTTCTTTTCATGTACCTAGTAAATTTTATTTACTTTATATTACGAATTAACCCATACAATGGCTAACATGCATGATTCTTGTTCTGTCTGTCTTGTGTTCGAAATATCCTCAAAGCATCTAGAAGATGCTTGTCTTTTTACTCAGCTTTCTTTACATTTGTGCTGGTGCTTGTTAAATTCATGCTCACTGTTGTGGGTTTATTGTATTATTCCTCTCTTATTTTCCCTTTCTACTTCTTCCTAGTTTGGAATCAAGTCTGCTGTTTTAAACGCTGAGCTGCCACAGAATTCTCGTCTCCATATTCTCGAGGTTCGTAATAAGATTATATGATTGAATTCATCTTTGCCCACTTGTGCAATGGCTGTTATTATTCTTGTTTTAAATAGTCAAAACACTCTGGCATTGTTCTGTAGTGGGCTATATTATTATTGTTTATGGCTCTGTATTGTCTCACCATTTTTTAATAAGTCCGGTTTTGTCCAGGAATTCAATGCTGGCCTTTTTGATTATCTTATTGCAACTGATGACAGCCACATAAAGGAGAAGGATGAAGCAACTAAAGAAAATAATGGTGAGTTGCGGCGGTCCAAAAAACGTGTCAAGCAAAAATTAGATTCTGAATTTGGAGTTGTGAGGGGAATTGACTTCAAAAATGTTTATACGGTATGTAAATTATCTCTCCTGTGTTTGTATTTGTCAGTGTTTGGTATTCACTTATTGAAAGGCTTTCATTAGTTATTACTCAAGAATATGCTGTTGAATTAAGAATATTTTCTGGTTGTGATTTCTGGGTTACTTTTATATCTTCTTTTCTTTTGGAAACTGCCATCATTCCATGTTTGTCTGTCATTCAGTTAATGATTATTGTTGTTTTTTTAACAGGTTATAAATTTTGAAATGCCTCGAAGTGTTGCAGGATATATCCATAGAATAGGACGTACTGGAAGAGCATACAATTCTGGTTCTTCTGTATCTTTGGTGAGTTTCAGACAAGCAAAAATCCTCCAACCTGTGAGGGAATTTTAGATTTAGTATTAGATTTGGCTTCGTAGTCTCTGTTTTGGTCTATCAATGCAAGGGAGATCCAATATAGTTGTGACCTGGGAAATGCTGGGTCATGGTTTAGAGTTTAGACTATATACTTCTGATAAAAGGGTTCATGACTGTCTTGTCAATCTAATTTTTCATGTCTTTACAGGTTTCTACTGATGAGATGGAAACTTTAGATGAAATAAGATCTTTTATTGGGGATGATGAAAACAATGGTTCAAACACAATTGCTGAATTTCCATTGCTTACTAAGAATGCTGTGGAATCTTTACGCTATCGGGCTGAGGTGAATTATCACCTACCTTTTTCCTTGCTGAAATCTGTCATGACTTCTTATGGCATTTTTTCTTGGTATTAGATCTGAGAATATTCCTCGTTTTAGTATCACTCTTTGATTGAGATACTTCTACTTTTAACATTTTGTTTGAAATTTAAGCATCTTTTCATACATGTGTTATCAATTTTAAAAAATATAGAGAGCTGTATATTTCACAAGCAGTGTAGCTTATACTGAGTTCCATATAAATGAACAGGACCCACTCTAGGTGCTTTTATAGTTTGTCACCAACAGGCTCAAATTTTAATTTTCAAATATGAAGTCATATCTGTCTTTTTTACATGATCATATTAAGAAGCTGTATTGACTATCCTCTACCATAAAGGTTAATTCTTTGTGATAAGCTGTATTGAATAGTTGCCTTATCTGCCTGGCCTATTCTTTGATGCCGGGAGGAGATGCATTGGGGCTAAATGTTTGCTTTAGGTAGCGAACAATAATAATGTGTGGATTTCCTTTGCAGGATGTTGCAAAGAGTGTTACAAGAATCGCTGTTCGTGAATCACGAGCCCAGGATTTGAGGAATGAAATTCTAAACTCTGAAAAGTGAGTTCTTGACTAATACTATCTCTGATTTTTAATATAAGATCCATTACGTTTATTCCCTTTTAATATTTTCCTGCTTTTCTCCCATGGTCTACCCTATAGGTTGAAGGCACACTTTGAATCTAATCCAAGGGACTTAGGTAATGCAATTAGTTGATTGAAGTGTTAAAACTTGATTTGTTCTTGCTCAGAGAAGTCATGAAATATTCACAATGTATATGTGCAGATCTATTGAAGCATGACAAAGTTTTGAGCAAAAACGCCCCTCCTCCTCACCTACGTGATGTGCCAGAGTATTTAGTAGACAAAACAACCAAAGAGGCAAGGGAAATGGTCAAGCTTGTGAGGGACGCAATGGGAAATAATAGTCGATCACGAGGATCCAAAAGGAAAAAGTCCAGAAAAGGTGGAGACCCTCTGAAGGCTATATCTGCCAAGGTAGTCATTTTTACCTTTCCTTTTTTTTTTTGGTGATCAGATTTTAATTTCTTCTTGACCAATCAACCCTGTTTGGTAGCCATGAAGGGATTTGAATTTTGCATCTACAAAATTATTTTTAGTTTTATTTTAGGGAAAATTGGTGAAAAGTGTTCGTTTGAAAAAAAGTTTCGCTAGAAAGAACTGAAATCTGGAAAAAGCATAGAATCCTTTAGAGTACCGGTACTTTTTGTGTATGAAAACTTGTAGCATCAATTTCAAGTCCCTCTGGTCTATAAAATTTCTGAACCAAATGTGAGAGTGCAAAAAGAAATGTTGCTTTCATAGTTGTTGACTGATTTTGATGAAATTTGGACCCAGGGGCAGAAAAGACCACACAAAGGGGAAGGACATAAACGCAGGAAGAAAAAGGAAGTTTGAACAATATGGTTTTCTTCATCCGGATCAAGCTTGGGAGAATATATAGGCTATTTTTTAAATTATGTTTTTCTTTTTCACTCTCAAATCTGTGTTGTCATTTGGAAGCTAAAACTCTAGTTAGTTAGAGGTTTTCCTCACTTGTCCTTAATGTAATGAAATTAACGTCATTTGATACATTAAACCAAGTGGAAATAGAAGTTAAATTTATGTTGTTTAACAGTACTAGTGTAATTTATTTCTCTTAAACGGTTTTTTTTATTAGATTTGCAAATATTTTGAAGCATGATCTTTCTTTGATTGGAATTAAAAAGAAGAAAAGAAAAGAAAGGAATGGTCCTCACCAAAATAGAGAAATTTAGAGGGATAACTAAAATCTATGATAGGAGGGAATATTAGATTTTAATTGATTGTATTATCTTTTTATCTTGCCAAATCCTATCTTTTTTTTTTTTAATTTATTGTAATATTATCTATTTTCGCATTTTTAAAATAATTATTTAAAGTAGTTTTGAAAAAAAATGCTTAAAACTTTGTTTTGAAAAACATATCTAATGTGTTGAAATGAAGAATGAAAGAATAATTTTATTTGTTTACAAATAATTGATATTAATCAAAATATGGGGCTTTCTGCCTCTATATTTTGCAGGACAGAAGTTAATACAATATCATAAAGATGTTTTGGTTTTTTGTTTTTCCCATAACAATGTTTGACTTTTTTATTTTTTAGAAAACATAATTAAAAACATATTTTCAAACAAGTGCTTTTAATAAAAACTATATATATATTTTTAATAGGAAATCAAACTTGCCCTTAATCTTTATTTCTTCCCATTTTCTACCCAATCCTTCCTTTTTTTTTTTCGGCCTTTCATTAAACCAAACAGTTGGTAAATACTTTGGCATTGTAGCATCTAACTTATAAAAAAGAATTCAATTAAAATTTAAAACAAGTACTAATTAATTATTTAATTTGTCCTCTAATTAATTATAGTTCCTGAAAAATGTGCAACCCAACGATAACCAATTCATTTTAAAAGTAAAAGATAATCGAACAACCTAGTTTTGTACATTAGTTTCTGTTTTACAGTTTCTGAAAAATAGACCTTCGCAATAACTACATAAATTTCCATCATAATAGATCAGTTGATATGAGAATGAAACAGAAGTCGGGATCAGTGAATGTAGTCTAATATTGAAACTTTTTGTAACCTCAAGCGCTTTGAACTGCAACGATTACCAAAAAAGAGAAACAGAAGTCACTATTTCCATTAGAACAATACACTTTAAATTTATTTCACACACCTGTGTGTGTGTAATGTTATTCCAATCTAGGAGTGCTCCTCTTCAGCCAGAAACTTTATTTTGATTCAGAGAAACAGAAACCTGGAAGTCAATGAAAATAAATGACTCTTCATCGACGTATGATGATCATATTTCGGGGGAAAAAAAAACAGAACTGGAGGTAGTATATATTTTCTTGCAGCATTGTGTTATCATAGAAGAGACAAAACCATGCAATCATTTGATTAGTTTGAACAATACAAACTTATAATAATTTATTTATTTTTAATAAAAATAATTTAAACTGTTTAAATTGATTGAATCATCAGGATTGATTCTCTACCGACTACACAGTCACAACACGGTATTGTAATTTTTTTTTTTTTTTTGCAGCCATGACCGTAGAGACGATTAAATCATATAATCGTTCAATTAAATTGTTTGTTTTTAATAAAAAGCTAATTTAAACAGTTCACATTGATTCAGTCATTAGAATTGACTAAAAATATGATTCTATTTCACCAAAATAATAATAAATAAATAAATAAATCTGAAGGCCTAGTAAAACATCAGTGGCTTGAAAGGAGCAGGTTATAATACTGACCTCATTCTGGGAGAAGTGTCCAATGTCTGACCTTGGTCATCATGCTCAAGACTTTGAACCTATTGAATATCAGTCTGGTTTAATTCCCAGAAATTACTGAGAAATAACAAGAGAAAGACAAGAATCTGAAAAACCATTTAATTAATTACCTGTTGCAATAATCCCTGGTTTTCTTCCATAAGTTTGACTTCCTGGATTGGCATTATATTATCAAGTTTGAACACAAGGAAAATACTGAGACATCATTATAATTATATGAAGACACAAATAATACCTTATACGAGTATATAACAAGAGAATTAATGATATAAGAATCTCAAAAACCTGGTTTAGTCTTTGGTTTTCCTCCATGAGTTTGGCTTCCTTCATTGACATACCAAACAAATTATTTAGACAAATACTGAGAGACATACATCCAAGCCTACGGACTTTCCTTCCGGTCTTTAATATAAGAGCTTGATGACTAATTTGTGGATATTAAGGAAATTAGTTAGGTTAGTTATTTGCAACAAATATATATTGGTTTACTTGGAAGTTTAATTATGTGTATTGTCTATTCTTCATGGAAACCCCTACCTATGTGCAATCAATAAGAATACTTAATTTGGAGGATAAAGTGGATTGAGGTCTTATATTTAGGATCAAAGTAAATCATTTGTCTAGCTCCTATATCTATTATTGGAGGTAGTAATAATTTTGATTCTTAATATTAAAGCCAGTTGATTTTTTTAGAGAGATTAAGGAAGCTAATTAAGTTACATCGAAGTGTTTATATTTATAGTTATTCTTCAAATTAATTTATTTGACTTATAAATTTATATATAATTTAATGAAGCGTAAACACATATTATGATTAAACAGTTTATTTAGTTTCTTTAATCTTTTTTAAAAAGTCAACAAGTTCTTGAAGTCCGAAGAGTCATTCAAAGCTTCTGCGAAGTCTCGGGGCACAGAATCAACCTTGACAAATCACGAATGTTCTGCTCCAAAAATATTAACTTCAATAGGGCTCTCGAGCTTAGTCATCTCCTTGGGATTGGGATTGTGCGACCTAGGTAAATATTTGGGTGTTCCTATCATCCATAAAAGAGTTTCTCATGCTACCTATAACCCTATTGTGCTAAGAGCCAGGAAAAAGATGTCCTCGTGGAAAAGCAAATTTTTGACTATGGCAGGACGTTCTGTTCTTATCAAGTCTGTATTATCTTCTCTGCCTAGTCACTGCATGCAATCATCTCTACTCCCAATTTGTACTATTAGAGAAATTGAGCGAATTTCCAGGAATTTCCTTTGGTCTCAGGATGATGACGTGAGAAAAATGCATCTTATTGCTTGGGATAAAATTACACAAGCAAAGAAACAAGGGGGTCTAGGTTTCAAAAATCTTCGCCGTCGAATAAAGCTTTTATTATGAAACTTTGCTTTGGAGCCTTTTAACAAAAAAAAAAAGATGCCCTCGGGTTCAATGTTTGTGGTCCAAATATAATTGTGGCAACTTGCTTCTGCCTAATATCTCTAGAAAGAAAAAGTCTTCCTCTGCTTGGAAAGCGATTGTTGAAGTTTGAGATAATTTTCTCAGTGGTGTGGGTAAAAAGGTCAATAACGGGGCAGTACCAAGTTTTGGACTGACCTTTGGCTCCTCTTGATCAACCCATCATCTCCTTTATTCAGTATCCGTCCCCTATCAACGTAGAGGAGACGGTTAGGGATCATCTTCTGTCTAATGGACGGTGGGACTATCACAGATGGTTTGGAGTTTTACCTCAGGATATTACTAATTTCATTTTACAATCTAATCCACCCTCTAATAATTCCCCGGATTGTTTTACCTGGAGAGCAGCTAAGGATGGTGGTTTCTCTGTAAAATCGGCCTACCAATTTCTTTCTGACAACGTTGAAGCAAGCGCTAATAATAACTTCTGGGCCCAAGTGTGGAAATGGCAAGTTCCTGAAAAAATTAAATACTTTATGTGGCAAGTTGGTCATGAGAGACTTGTCACCAACTCTCTTCGGGCAATGAGGGGCCTCACCAACGATAATGGTTGCCCTTTTCAATGCAATAGTGAGGAAAATGTGATTCACATAATTCGAGATTGTGAGCGCGCCGAAGTTTATGGAAACTTATTTTAAAACCTAACTATTTCTCTCGGTTTTCTCGCGGCTTGCGGGTTTGGCTCAACTGGAACACCAAGCATAACCCGGCAAAGGGAGATTTATGAATTTCTCATGGGCGAGAACCTTTAGCCTGGGATGCTGGATTCTTTGGACTACCGATGATGTAAATTTCTTATTCGGGGAATGACCACGAAACAAGGGAGATGTTACACCGGTGCGCTATCTACTCATGGAGAATGGAGCGAATCAAAAGCTAAAGCACAAGATTTTCCAACTGGACAAGATAGACGAGGAATCTTGGACACCCCCTCCCGAGAATACAGGTTCGCATCGATGTGGACGGATCGGTGCTCCAACAACATAAAGCCGCATGTGGGGAGTGCTAAGAAATTCAAAAGGGGATTGGTTGATGGGCTTCTATAAACCCCTTGGCCTTCTTTCTCGTCATTGAAACCGAAATTTATGCTATCAGGATAGGGTTGCAGATTGCCCTTCAGATGGGATTACAGAGTATCGTCGTTTACTCCGACTCTCTTGATGCCGTCAATATCCTTATGAGAGATTGCCCTGCTGATCATCCTTTGAAAGTCATTATTGGGGAGACTCGAGACCTTTTGTTCCAAGACTGGGACGTGGAGCTTCATCATACTCCAAGAGAAAACATCTCTTGTGCTGATTATATGGCCAAGCAAGGCCACAGTGTTGCCATTGGTGCCGATATGGCCATGATTCCAACTATCCCGAGAGGTTGCCTAGATATGGTTTTGAAGGATCAGCAATCCTGCCATTCATAGTTTTCTTCTTGCTGTTATTTCAGGGGCTAGAGTCTTATAATCTAGCTCCTATTTCTCACTTTCAAGCTTCGGCTTGCCTTTTTTATCAAAAAAAAAGAAAAAAAAAATGACTTGCACTTGCACTTCCATGACATGACTTGTTAATAGTGTCTTGATTATAGTTTGTGACTCTTTTCTCTGACTAGATGGATACTAGAAGGTTCGTTATGTTGCTTCTTTAGACAGCATTTAGTGCCACATACAGGTTTCCAAACACTTGAAAAAAAAACTTATTTTCTTAAGAATAATGACCTAAAACGTTATTAACAGTTTCTAATTATAATCAAGAGGAAAAGATTGAAAATTGAATGCATAGGATGTGCTTTTGATGAATAATATAATGAACTTAACACTAACCTTATTCTTGAGAATACTGATCTCCTGCTCAAATACTTCATCCTGAAAGACATGAATTTCTGTCTATTTCAAATATAAATATATCTAGGGTATTACCTGTGTCATGCACATGATTCAATGAAATAGTAAAGGGACATACTCCCTCCGGTCCTTAATATTTAATTTGGGTAGATTAAGAAAATGAAATAAATTGGTTAATTTAAATAAATTTGTGTGGCAGAGATTTTATATCAATTTATAAGTTAGGTAAATTAAATTAAGAAAAAAATGATAAATATAGGAGGCAAATCTTATATTTAAGACCAAATCCAACCCTTAACTAGCTCTTATATATATTAGGGATAGGAGGTAGTTATGATTGTAAATAGATAATGAGAAATATAATCTGAAAGTTGTATCTATTCAAGAAGATCATCATTCAAGAAATATCCTATGCTCCCCCGAGCAACAAATCTAAGTGGTAGCTCCATGTAAACTTCCTCAAGAAGATCACCATTCAAAAAAGCATTTTTAACATCTAATTGATGAAGATCCCAACCATAAGTGGCTACCATAGAAATGAAGAGGTGTACAGAGGATAATTTTGCCACAAGGGAAAAGGTTTTCGAATAGTCAACACTTTAGGTCTAATCATATCCCTTGGCAACTAGTCAAGCTTTCAAATGCTCTAGAGTGCCATCAACTTTCATTTTAACCGTGAACACCCACTTGTACCCAATAGCCTTCTTTCCAGGAGGTAAATCAATGTGAGTCCATGTACCTGCTTTATCAAGAGCCACATTTATTCTTTATCATAGCATGTCAACCAGGATGGGATATGGCTTGGTGGAGAGTAGTGGGAATAGTGATAGAATCTGAGAAAACTATAAAGGAACATGATAGAGGAGACAAGTGGCTATAGGAAATAAAATAAGAAATAGGATAGGTACAAGTACATTTACCTTTGCGAAAGGCAATGTGCAAGTTATCAGAAGTATCATGAGTATCAAAAGTATTAGGAGTATCATGAGTACCAAAGACCGTTTCGATTCAAGTTCGAAGAGCGAGGATTGAGGAGGACTTGTTCTGGATCAGACGCCGAAGCGGGCACTGGAGGGCCATGAACATGATCAATTATGTAATACCCGGATAATTATTTATCTGAAATATTATATTTCAATAAATAATACCTATTGAAAATAGGTGAACATGTGGTTTCAAATAATAAGTAATAATTATCTTATTTTCTAAGGTAATTACTATGGAAATTAGGAGAGATAAAGAGCTAAAATGTATTTTTAGAGCATTAAATGGCCTAAAAATATTATGATAAATCCCAAGAGGTAGTAAAATATTTATATAAAAAATTAGAAAATATGTTGTCTCTAATTTTAGGAATTTTTGGGATAATTTCACTTGAAAAATAATGAGGCAAAATTAAGTATTATTTTGGGATCATAAGTGACCCCATGATTTTTAATATTTTACATGGGATATAAAATACCAATGTAAGTAAAATAGTTGTGAGATAATGATTTATCCTAATTAAGAAAATTATCAAAAAATTAGTAAGTGGCTAATCCGGTAATTAATGGGATAATTAAGGTATAAAGTAAATGAATTAAAAATAATTTAAATAATTATTTTTAATTGGAGAAATTCAAAATTATTAAATAAATAAAAAAATATTAATAAAATATTTTATGCTTAGAAAAATAAATAAAAAATAAAAGAAAAATAAATAAATATCTAGATATTTTGAATAAAATAATAATATATATGGTAAAGAGCCAACATGACATTTGAGAATGGATAGAAATAAAATCCTACACCAAGGTATAGGGATGTAGTCTAAGTCATCCGGACTTTTTATGAACCAAATGAAATTCTATCTCGGATTGAGCGGTCTCCGAAGTCGATTTTGGAACCAACGGGTATTTAAGACACCGGGTAGGAGAGAGAAAATGCAGATAGAGGATTTAGAGTCAATACTTTGAAACAAGTAGTTGCCGTGAATTAGGAACCTAGTGACTTAGGTCGATCATTTTACAAACCAAAGGATGGATTTTTGCCTAGACGCCGACGCTTCCTAATTCAATTCCGTAATCAAGACGTATGTCCTAAAATCTTCAGCGAGATAACGGAATACCCTTAATGGGATCATAAATTTCATTAAACTAGATATTCCTAATGAGAAAGAAAGAAACTTCAAACTCGCCGTCGGCGATTTCGCGATTTGTCAAGATTACGCGTTTCGGACACGGACCGAAACTTTATCGATGCGCTCGATGTCACCATCAAGATGACATCATTTTGTTGACTATTGGGGAGGGGGAGGTCGGCACAAGAAAATGGAGGGCCAAGAGTGTTTTGTCCTCAAAAATGCGATCCTACGGTCCATATTCGTCGATCAAGTTCGAATTATTTACCGTTCTGCCATCCGTCTCTTCTATAAATACCAAGCTCCTCTTCTTCATTTTTCACACCAAAAATCTGCCACTTAGAGAGAAGTTAGAGAGAAGGGAGAGCTCTTGAAGTTCTAAGCCAAAGCCGGGGTAAGTTCTTCGGTCCCTAATCTTTAGTTTCGGTAGTTCTTTCGGTAGATATAGTAGGAATGCTAGATTTATCTTTAATTTTTCAAGATAGTCTAGATATCATATTTAGGGGTAAATATGATATATATTTCGAAAATATAATGAGGGAAAAGATCTGTCAAAATTCTGGAGAGATAGAGCGAAAACAGCGAAGCTCTGGCGAAATTCCGTCGATTAGGGGTTCAGGGGCAAAATGGTAATTTGTACCTAAAATGCCTGTTATAGTGCTAAAATTTGTTAAATATTATCCTTATAGGGTATCTAAGATAATCGGACCGCTGTTGTACCGCCGTCGTACCGCTGTTTCACCCGCTGTCAAAAAGTACCATTTTCCGTAAACGAATGTACGTTCGCATACTGTAACACTAACTCTGATATTTATTGTATTCGTATATGTGATATGTGTGTTGTATATGTGTTGGTGGTATGTTATTTGAATGCATGGTGATGTTAGAGGATAACTGAAAATTTGCATGCGCTGGGAGCGATATGTCTGTATGCGCTGGGAGCGATATATCTGTATTCGCTGGGAGCGGTGTGTCCTCGCTAGGAGCGGTATGTCTGCATTCGCTGGGAGCGATACATGTAGGAATGGTTCATTTGTTATGCTGATATACTGTATATGTAAATATGAGGTTAACCGTTACCTGGGGTCCGTATGCATTGGACCTCGCCTCTTAACATAGCGTCGGAGTTCGGGAGGACCAAGTACCGAGGAGAAAGGCAAGCAGGCCGCATAGAGATCCGGCTGAAGATCTCTTCTGTTGACATGGCATGGCTGTTGTCGGGGAGACACTTTTGTTGTTATTCACTTTAAAAACTCTCGGTCATTGTACCGTTTTTGTAAATCAGCCAGACTTATGGCATTTATAAATATATGTATCAGTTACTCAATCACTCCGATGCTCTACTCTGATGAAAAAAAAATATACTGCTTTTGAAAATGGGATGTTACAAACTACATTACTTCAACTGGGACATTTTCGATAAACATGATTGGAGATGTGGTTTAGCAGGTGGCGGAACAGACACATGCATTGGTGGTAAGTAAACTTGATACATTAAGAGATCATCAAGATCACCTGCCTTGTTAGAGGATTGAGGTAGAGAAGAGAAAGGAAAGAACAGAGTTGACTCATGGAATGTGATGTCGACATACACACGATAACGACGAAGAATGGGAGAGAAACACTGATAACCCATCTAAACCCCATAATACCCAAGAAAGACACACTTGAGAGACTTGGGATCAAGTTTTGTAATAGTGGGACAAACTTATAAAATGAAACAGACACACCCAAAGATTTTTGGATCAATAGGAAACAAGGGGTTGGAAGGAAATAGAGTCGTGTACGGAATATCACCATTGAAGACAAGAGAGGGCATACGATTGATAAGAAAACATGCAGTAGACACAGTATCAGCCCAAAAAGGCTTGGAAACATTCATTTGAAACATTAGAGCCCAAATGACTTCTAGTAAGTGTCGGTTCTTACATTCTGCAACGCCATTTTGAGCCAATATATCTGCACATGAGGACTGATAAAGCATGACATGTTACAACATATAGTTTTGAAATTGGGACAAATATTCTTTAGCATTATCACTCCTCAAGGTTTTTACAGATATACCAAACTGAGTTTGAATTTCAGCATAAAAGTTGCATAGGTGAGAGGATAACTCAAAACGATTTTTCACTAAATAGAGCTAGGTGGTATGAGAGAAATCATCAACAAAAGCAACAAAATACTTAGAACCAAGCTTAGACTCAACATGACATGGACCCTAAACATCATAATGGACTAAATCAAAGGGAGACATAGCCCATTTATTGACCCAAGGTGCCAAATGAACGTGATGATGTTTAGCAAACTGACACGATTATTCTAAAGACGACAAATGATGAAACTGATGATACATCTTCTTCAGAGAAGACAAAGACACATTACCCAAATGACAATGAACATCAAAAGGGGATGAACCACCAGAGCAAGCAATCGAACGTGACACCTGGTCATCGAGGAAGTAATGGCCTCCAAATTCATAGCCCCTACTAATAACTTGTTTCGTCATAAGATCTGAATCAAACAATGGTCAGAAAAGAGTGTGATAAAACAGTTTAATTGTCGAGTAAATTTGCTAGGAGCCAAAAAGTTAAACACAAGGTGAGGGATATTAAGGATAGAGGATACATAAATGGAACAGAGTAGGTTGAACAGTGCCAGATCCAAGAACATGAGAATAAGATCCATTAGCAATTGTTATACAAGAGGGATTGACATAAGGCACGTACAAGAAGAACAAATGATGGTTATTTGTCATATGATCAGTGGCATCGGAATCGATGATCCACTTTAAGGAAGAAATGGCAAGACCAGAGACAATGTTACCTATAGTAAGAGTACTTGAAGGACTAGACTTAGATGAAGCCATCAATACTCACCAGAAGTCGGTTGAGCTTTACTGAACAACAAAATAAGTCTCTTAAAGACCCAAACAACAAGATATTTTGCAAATAATGAGCAAGAAAAATACCAAATAGCAAATAACCAAAGGTAGAGCCACAACCAACTCTTTGAGCAAGAACAGGAGAACCACAAAAGACCACTAGCCACACAAGAGCAAAAAAGTCACTTGAGACAGCAAACTTGAAGCCCAAATGACCACATGGAGTCCAAATAACCAGCAAAGGAGCCCAAAGAAAATGGTCACAACAAGCAAACAAGATACCAATAACCTCTTAAACACAAAAGAATAATCTCACCCGAGATTACAACAGCTAAATAGTACAAAAAAAAAATCCCAGAAAACAACCAACGAAAAAGAAGTCTGGGAGACCCAAAGCACGTACCAGCAAACGCTCAAACAGAGAGCCAGAAAACTCACAAACCAACAAAACCCAATCAACAATAGTGAGTTTTAGAGCACGAATCCACCACAAATAGACTAGAAATGGGGAGATGAGATCAACTAGAGTGAATGCCGCAAGAAACAGGCTGGGACATGCAACATGTGCCATCATAAAGTTGCTTGCAGCGAAGCGCATGATTGTCACACGCTGTCGGAGTGAGATTAGACCACTTGGGTTTGGCCGATCAAAGAGAGGACAATCTTCCTGGGTGGTGCGTGTGACCAATAAAACACCATGGAAAGCCCTAAACGAAACACACACGCTCTCTTTCTCTCTCTATCTACAATACCAACAACAAGCAAGAAAAAAATTCCTCAAGAACCGGAAGAGGTAAAAGAGCCCTAGAGCTCTGATACCATGTAAACAGATTAATAAGAAATATAATTTGAAAGTTGTATCTTTTCATACGAGGTATATTTATACAAGAGGAGAGCCTCAGTGATAATATAATCTAAAAGTTGTATCTATTCATATAGGGACAAGGTATATTTATACAAGAGGGGAGAGCCTCAGTGCTAATGGCTTTTAATGATGATTTCCTAATCATAATCCCCTGATTGATGGGTATACTAATTGATTCTATATTAATTACAATATATTCCCTAACATATATTTCCTGACAAGGATAAATTACCAAGCCCATAAAAAAAGGGCTAACAAAACCAATGAACACACATATAGCTGAACTAGAAAATGGCTGTAGTAGTAACTCAACCAATAGTCTTGGGTTTAAATTCTGGATATGCAACTGTTATTTAAAACTTGTTTGAAGAGTTTGAACTCGAATTAGTTGGAATCTAGTATATCTTCTGGATACTGGTGGTTTGATTAAAAATCCCCTGATTGATGGGGATACTAATTGATTCTATATTAATTACAATATATTCCCCAACATATATTTCCTAACAAGGATAAATTACCAAGCCCATAAAAAAAGGGCTAACAAAACCAATGAACACATATAGCTGAACTAGAAAATGGCTGTAGTAGTAACTCAACCAATAGTCTTGGGTTTAAATTCTGGATATGCAACTGTTATTTAAAACTTGTTTGAAGAGTTTGAACTCGAATTAGTTGGAATCTAGTATATCTTCTGGATACTGGTGGTTTGATTAAAAGGGAAAAAAAAAAAAAGTGCTAGCTAATGGAAAGACGAACCTTTGCTTTTGAAATGCGATTCAAGCTGGTGTTAAGTAAGTCTTCTAGTTTCCTTAGATCTCTTAGGGTCAATCCTTGTAGTTCTTCTCCATTGAGCTTCCTGTTGGATGTAGAAACTATATACATATTCAAATAATAAAAAAGTTGTAGCTAGCATGCCTTATAAAATTTCTAGCACCATATAATTAATAATACCTTATTTCTCGAGTCTTCTCTTTTAGTTCCTTTTTTAGCTTAAAATATTCACCTTCTACCTGTACAGTTACCAAAATAATATAAAACCGCAATATAAAATCTTCTTTAGTTTCTTTTTTATCTAAAAGTTTCCAGAAGTATATGTCTAATTTCATACTGAATATAATTGTGTGTATAGTTACTCTACCAGGTTTCCAAATTATATGATACTGTAAAAGGCATATTTCTAAACGTTCCTAACCTATTAGTTGTACACCAAGCCGAACTACAATAAACAAACCATTGAAAGTTGTGTTGGTGAAAGAGAATAAAATAAACTCAATATGATATCAAAGATAACGAGTCAGATGAAACTTAGATTCATTAAAGAATCTCAAAACCTGTTAGAAAGGCGTACAACAATTGAAAATACCAGAATATAGCAAACGAATGTAATAATGGGCTAGTTTAACAAAGATAGTGGGAACATGGCCGACATTATATTCTGACTTATTCAACAAAGCAAAAATCAAATTATTGATCCTAAAATGAGGTAAACGGAGAGTGCATGACTTAATCATCACTTAAAACTACCATTTTTCAGCAGTTGACCAACTGATCAATTTCCTTGGTCATGGTAGCTTTGTTAAGGTATACCATGCAGTCATGCACAATCTATGGTTGATGGCTCCATTGTGGCATTGAAGATCGTCAATAAATGAAAAACATTGAGTGTTCCATGGAAGACAGAATTGCTAGTGAAGTCAATGCAATGCATCGCCTCCATCACCATCTGAACATCCTCAAAATTCACGAAATCCATACAATCTAAGATTTATCTTATCATTGAGTATGTATAGCAAGTGGCGACCTCTTATTCGAAATCATGGGCAAGGCGATGTTTGAAAAAGTTGGCTTGCCTATACTTCAAGCAACTAGACTTCGTTCTGATACCAAAATATTGTTAGTGAACTAATTTTTCAGTAGCAGAAGTCTCCTTTTGTACTCGAACTTAGAATAGAAAGTTATAGCAGGAAAGAAAGGTGGTGATTCCTTCCATTTGAGAGAGACATGATTGATAATGGCTAGAGTGCTCTCTCCTCTCGCGTATCTCACAAATGAATGTCCGCTTTTGTTCTTTACGATGCTTTGATACCAAAATATTGTTGGTGAAAGAGAATATAATAATCTGAAGTAATAGAATATTGAAGACAATAAGGCGGATGAAATTTGGATTCATTAAACCATGTCAAAGCTTATTATATATGCGTGCAACAACCAAAAGTACTAAGATTTAACAAGATAGCTAGTGGGAACATCGTTCACGGTCTAACCTATTCAACAATCTAAGAACTAAGTAATTGATCCTAAAATGAAAGTAATGGAGAGCGAGTGAAGGGATACCTTGACACGGGCAAGCAACCATATGAATGGAATTCGAGACATGTTCTTTAGAAATGACTAATATTACACTTAAACCCCATAAATGAAGGAAGGCCTAAATTTATTTCTGATGTCTATCATGTGCTTGATATGGAAAATATCATCTCAAGTTTGGGGCGCAGCTCTCTGAAAAAGAACTGAGATTGAATTCATCCAAAATAAGCATGGCAAGACAAAGAATGAGAGCAAAAACGTGATAAATGAAATGCCAATGACAAGATATAAATTATTTTTATTAAATATATACGAAATGATGTTGCTAAATGTCTCGAGGCATGTGCTAATTAATTAAGGAGGATTCTTGGCTTCGGCATTTGAGGTTTGAGATATAAACTTTGGTGACTTGAATTTAAGGAGATTGTAAGAGCCTTGCCTTCCATCAACCATCCTGATCAACTATGTGAGGAGCATGTCAGTGGAAATCAATGAATTTAAGGAGATTGTAAAAGCTTTCCAAAGATGCTGGATCAAGTGCAGAAGCCGCTGATACATCTAAATTCTCATCAGAGAAAAAACAGGTACTTTCTCCTCTTAATTTGGTGATTTTAGCGGTAAAACCATGTTCAAGAAGCTAAAGGTGGATTAGAAAAGAAGAGTGGCTATGAAATTAAGGACACGAGATCGGATAGTAGAGGAGAGTTCACATCCAAAGAATTCAACAGCTGCTGTGAAGATAATAGGATATGTCATCCTCTAATTAACTATGCCAAGGTCTTTGCAACAAAATGAATTGAACAAGTCTTGAGTAGTCTTGACATACCGCAGAGTCTATTGACGAGGTTATGAGCTGAAGCTGTATACTATGAAGTATATCTATCCTATATATAGGGTTGTCTCCAAAAACATCACTGAGATGACACTATTGGAAGGATGGAATGGAAGAAAACTGAGTATGATGGCAAAGAAGCTAGCTAGCCTTCATTGGCTATGTGTGATTCAATCACTGGAAAGATCATTGTAAATTAAAGATGTTCAGTTGGATAATCAACCACCGTCAACTCCTACTTCATTGGTTCATGATCTTCATCAAGTTCGAGTTCTAGGTCAGAGTGTCCAACATTTGGAAGAAATTTATGAGGTTATCGACAATTTAAATGATCAATGTAACATCTTGTCTATTTGCTTCAAGCAGAAGGAAAAGACAAAAGAGGGGTTAGAAGCCGTGAACGGTGTTGGGATATCAAGTATGAGTAGTCTAGACCTGACTTGATGTGAGAGAGTAAAGAAGTTCCACGTCTGATATAATTTAGTTAAAGAAAAGTTATACAAAAAAAAAGATCAATAAACTCAGTATTTTAACTGTATGTTTGGTTTGAGGTGAGGGTTTGGGGAAGGGGGGAGAGAATCAAAATTTTTACCAAATTGCCTATAGAACAGGACCAAATTACCAAATTCTTAGTGGTCCCCACAATTTTTTATCCAGTCTCCATTGTTCTCCATCATCCTCCTCCCACAACAAGTGTTTTAATGTGGTCCCTACCGTTCTCTATCCTCTGCCTTCTATTGAAGTTGCCACAATGTGGTGGGTCCCTCTCCCCCTATCTCCCTAAATAAAAACTCTTAGTAGTCCTTGTACTTGTCCCGCACCCCCTCGTTCCTCCTCTCCTTCTAGACTAAGGGCCCATTTGGTACGGGGAAGATTTAAGGAGGGAAAAGAACTTAAAGGAGAGAAAAGAATGGAAGGGAAGATTGAGAGGGAACTTAAAAAGTTGAGTTGTTTGGTAGACATAGGAAGAGAACTTCAGTTGAGGGAAAATGAATTGTTTGGTATGAAGAATTGAGTGTTGGTTAAGTGGGAAGGTGAGGTGAAATTCCTAAAATGCCCTTCAGACGTTCGAACGAAAAAGTTACGTTCAAACGTAATAGGCATCAAATCGCCTGTGTTCGAATGTAAAATTTGATAGTGGCTTGAGGTTTACATCAGCAATTTCACAACCCTATAGACAGAAAAACAGACCACTAGAACACAGAAACTAAACAGAGACGCATGTAGAGGAATAACCTGATGAATGGATGAAGGAATAGTTTAAATGGAAAGAATAGAGGGTTGAGAAGAATTCAAAAATAGAGGAAGCCGATGGTGGTGGTCTAGTCTTTCCTCTTCGACGATGGTGCTTGGTAGAGAGGAAGAAGAAGGCAAAGATGATGGAAGAGAGTTGAAGCTCTCTGTTCTGGTCGGCACTCTGGTTCTGCTTCTGACGTTGGGTCTGTCGCGGCTGTGGTGAAGGGTGAGGGAAGAAAGGAATGTCGCCGGCGACGATGATGAAGAAGGTGAGAGTCGCTGGCGACAGAAATGGAGAAGGAAGGCGGAGGAAGGAAGGATCAGATCTGATTAACACGAACGACAAGCTTCATTTTTCTACAAACCAGATCCACGGTTGACAAGGGGTTTTTTAGTCTAACAATTTCACTCTCCCGGGAAACTTTCACGATCCCGCCACTTTTTGAGGGATTCAATTTTCCCACGTTTAAGGGAAGATCAGGCTAGGCGAGAAGTGAGATTGACGGGAGACTTGCGTAACAAACGATTTTGTGCGTGGGAAGCCTGGGAAATTCCCTTTCCCTCTCGTGAAAATCCGTGTATCAAATGGGCCCTAAAGCAATTTGGTCAGGATTTTTTTTGTTTAAAAAAAAAATCTGTCCCCTCCCTCCCCTTGAACCAAACACAGGCTTTTGGTTAACATGTAGTATCGATCCCACTTATATGCATTTTTTTAATTGCTACTGGGCCCTATTAAGTGGGATATTGTGACATGTCGACATCTTCTAAGCGCGGGTGAATAGGATTCTCCCAAGCCTAACAAAGGCTTATTGTCAACGCTAGGATCAACTAGTAGAAACGTTTCCAACTTTTTTTTTTTGATATAAAAATTTTAGGAAAAGGGTTGGGCTTACCCACAATCCAAAGGCAGGGCTCTTGGAGCCCAGTCCACAGGACATACTGGCCAGAGAGTACACATGCCTCCACCTCTACCAGCGTTTCCACTGCTTCCTAGACCCCTAGGATGCCTCCTCCAGCGCTTTGATCAGAAACGTTTCCAACTTAATCAAAGGTCACAGGTTCACTTCTTTGGAATTACAATACTATAGGTGGTAGAGTCACCACCCAAATGGGTCCTACCATAGCCCAATCATGATTAGTTTGATTTGTAATTTCCTGACGGGTTGGCCAGAATACCAGGGGCTTACCAAAAACAAAAAAGTCCTATAGTCAAAAGAGCCAGTGTCAGTTATGACAATGTGTTAGTCCTATAGGTGCATGACTGATTTGCCCTTGCAAGGGAACGCAATTTTTTTTTAAAAAACCCCAACTGTACATACATGCTATCATTTTATGTTGGTCACAAACCTGGATTAACTTCTATAAATAATCTATTCTTACAAAAGGAACATGAATGGAAACGTTAAGAGATCAAATCAAAGGAGGAGAATATTGGAGAAGAGAATTATATATACATACCTGCAGTTCAAGTGATGGCTGGTGCGATTTGTTAATGTTCGGATCTGAGCACAAGTTTCTCCTTTCTATCACCTGCCTCATGCTTTTAAAACAGCAAATTGTCACATATTGGTTCATATTTTCTTTATTAATAATAATAATATATTTCTGCACCTTAACATATATTTTGAAGGTGACATAATACTTGCATATATACTTGGGTATTTGATTGAGAATCCTTGAAATAGAAGGGGAGAGTAAAAAATCTTAGGTCTATTTGCATATAACAAGTCCTTAATCAATTCAAGTTTTAAACTTTTACACTTTTTAACAATCTAAAATGCAGTTTAGAAACCAATTATGCTTTTAAGTTTTCAACTTAGCTAAATACACAACGTCTTTTACTTGATAATTGTTTATACAAATCTCTATAGGAATTATACTTTCTTATCACTTTACTACTTCTCATGACATGCTACAGGTCTTTCAGTACCGCGGTTGAAGTTTGAAGAAATCTAGTTGGGGCTTCAGAATTGTGGCACTAAGGTGGTCTTTTGCTATGATTGAGAAAAGTTTCAAACACTGTCATCATTATCCCTATTCGAATCACATGTTGGCCTAGTGCCCTTTGATCACGTGTTGTACTTGCAAAAGGAAAAGATAACAAGCAACGAATTATCCTTCGGTGATTTGTGGGAATTGTAGAAAGTCAAGACGTGTCATTGAGCAAAGGTCTACTCATAATTCCATAGGTGACCAAAGTGAGATATATAGAGTAATTAGGGGGATTAGGGTTTGCTTTAACAAACGAAAAATTATAGTAGCTATAAATTAATTCATGGATCAATTATTTGTGCTTAATTCATTGAGCAAAGGTCTACTCATCATTCCATTAATTCGTGGATAATCTCTCTAGAATTATAGTAGCTATAAATTAATTCATGGATCAATTATTTGTGCTTAATATATTAATTTTGTTTACTCAATCTTTCTTTTATTTGTCTATTTGATGCTTGGCCGATCGACATTAAATAGGAATTAGGGGGATTAGGGTTTGCTTTAACAAACGAAAAATTATAATTGGATTAATTGATTGGGTATTGAGGATTAGATTTTGTTTTAACTTGCCGTTGGTATAGACCCATGTCATACAAGATGAAATCCTCAAGTGCATACTTTTTGCAGACGATATAGTTCTTGTGGCTGACTAATCATGAGAAGATATTAACTCTAAACTTTAGTTATGGAAAAGGTCCTTGCTTTCGGTTGAATATGAACAAGACAAAATATATGCATTGCATTTTTGAAAAGAGACAAGTTAGAAGTGTTTTAAAGGTTAACATGGGAGATCAAACTATTCTACAAGTGACGAAGTTTAGATTATGGATATGATTATACAAGAAAATGATGAAATTGCTAGAGAGGTTAATAATAGAATTCAGGTTAAGTGGATTAAATAGAGAAAGACTACTGGAGTTATTTATTATCATAAAGTGCCTAATAATATAAAAGAAAAGTTTTATCGTACTTCTATACGATCATTAATGCTATATAATAGTGAATGTTATACTTTTAAAGGATAGAAAGAGCATAAAATGGGGGTGGTTGAAATGAAGATGTTGAGATAGATGTGTGGCTATAGAAGAAAAGATAAGATTCATGATGAACACATATGTGAAAGAGTTAGGGTGGTATATATTGAAAAGAAAGGGATAAAAATAATTTAAGGTGATGTTTTGGACACATACGAAGAAAGTTATTGGATGGACTGGTAAGAAAGGTAGATTAAGTAGTATGAGTTGTATGAAAAAGGGTAGAGGAAGACTAAATTAAATGATTAATGAAGCTATTGAGAGAGAACCTCTTGGTTAACAATTAAACTAGAAATTTGGTTGTTAATAGAGCATAATGACGTCATGCCACCTAGTGGGATAAGACTTGTTATTGTTGCTGCTATTGCCGCAATTGATATAGACATGTACCCAATGGACCCATAGAATAATCCTTATAGAGTGACATTGAATTGTATTATATCTTGAGTAATTATGTTATAAATAACATTTTTTTGTTAGAATTCATGTTTTGATGATAACTAACTTTAGAAATGTCATTGTAAAGAAAATATCATTCGAGTGAGAATATGTCACTAGAGTGATGTTCCTGTGTCATTAGAAGGTAACTGGCTAGTGATGAAGTTAACATGTGAAAATTGTTGGTGCACTTGAGTAAGAGATGTGCCACTCCAGTGATAACATGGCAAAGATTTAAAAAAGATAGATTCACTTAAGTGCAACTTGTTCACTCGAGTGACACATGTAAAAATCATATTATCACTCTTCAGTTACTCGCTAGTGATCAACCAATGTTTTTGAAAAACTAAAAGAGGCACTCGAGTGATCTAAAGCAACTCTAGTGACATAGTATGGTTACTAACAGTTAACTTGCAAAGACCTTCACATTCGTTCTAGTTACCACTTCACACCTCTCTGTGATAGACCATCACTCGAGTTAAAAAAATATCACTCTGGTGATAGTGATAGCGGAGTTTTGTTACAATGTCTTGGAAATTTTGATATCTATTCTAAGTGTAATAGAATCTAGCTATAATCTGTTCTAAAATATTACTAATTACACTTATGTACAAGTTTCAAGTGCTTAACGTTAGATTAAACACAAATTAAACACAAAATCACATAAAGCACTTTTGTGTTAAAAGCATTAGATGCATTGAGACACTCCCAATTCAAATGCTCTCTTTCACAAACGGCTATATAATCTCTCTAACGGATACATTTAAGGGCTTCAATGGTGATTAATTTCTTCCAAGCTATAAATATTGATGCATTCAAGACGGAGCCAACAACCTACGATAAAGTTTACTATTTGCATTAAGTGTGCTTTGTTCTTCTAATATTCCTATAATATTCTTGTACTCAATGTTTATCATATACACCCCTTGAGAGAACAATTGTAAACTCATTTATCAATCTTATCATGAGTTACTCAAGGTAGTGGGACCTTGAGTGTAGGATTTGATTACAAAGTGTAACGGGGAGTGAGTGTCTTGGAAGAGGAACCTTCTTATACTGAGGCATCAAGAGCTTTGTGAATGTTGGAACATTAGTGGAACTCTTAGAAAGATATTTTAGGATTAGACATAGGTCAAGTGGATTGAAATGAACCAATATAAATCTTGTGTGTCCATTATCATTATCAGTGATATCTTTCTAACTCTTCTCTCATCATTAAGTCTCCGTTTAAAGTTTGCAATTAAGTTTAAATTTTTAATTTCACCAAATTCACCGTTGTCTTGGGTGAAAAGCTTGAACTAACATTTTTAACTTAAAGATGGGGTATAAGTAATTTGAGAGTCACTTTTGTCTACTAATACATTAAGATTAACACAATAATATGAATTACATTTATCTTAATATAACTACATGCTTTTTGAAGTAAACATAATCGACCTTGACTCACCACTACTTGTATAGCCCGTATATATATACTAGAAGTACCCTAATTTTGGGTGTGCACATCAAGTTTTTCTAGTCTTGAGGGTTTCTAAGGGGGACCAAATATTATGTTATCGACTAGGTTTCATCCTCTCTAATTGGGAACTTCTCTCCCTTGAAATGTCTTTATAGCAATCCTCTTTACTATAACGTGTTTGCACCTGCTTTAATTTGTCCTATTCTTAACAAAGAAGTTTCTAGTAACTCTTGTTGGTAGCAAGCAACTATAGACGTTGAGAAAACTTATGCTTGGGACTAGATGACCTTATAAATGATAAAACAGTGGTTGCATGCTAATGGATTAATTGAGGCTAACTCTAATCTGTAACATGTTTGGTTAATATATCATTGATTTATATATATTTTTTCACTTACCACTTAAACAATTCATAATTTAACGTGTTTTTTGAAATTTACTTTGAAGTTGTCAATTATTCATAATAATCCCATCACACTATGAAAATTGCACCAATAAGATCCAAGTGACACCCTTTAAACGAGAAAATGTTCTTCATTTTTCACTTTCACAATCAATAAAATTTAGTTGAAAAATATTGACAAAGGGAAATGATGGCACAAAAAAATGATTATAAATCTCAAGGGGTTGGATGATATAGACTAAATTAATTAGATGTGAAGCCATGTTTTATATAAAGTTTGAGGTGAGTTAAACAGAGTTTATAGTTTATTAATTTTTATACATTTTACATAATATATTGATATTAATGCATTGTTCATGTGGGGCAAACTTGTCTTTTAATCTGTGAATTTGAATATCAAATTAAACATTTTTTTTTTAGTACAGCTATATTTAGATATCCAAACTATTGGCTAATCTAGATTCTAACATATATTCAAATCAAAATATATAATTAGGAATTTCAATAAAATATATTTATTTATGTTATAGGAATTTTTTTGAGCAATATGCAAGGTTATCAAACTCGAACTAGTCTCTAAACTGGTCGAGGCAGGAGGTAAGCTTGGAGTCAACCCAGGGGCTAGACCGGTGGGAACAAATTAAAAATCATTTAAATTCTCATACATCATGGTATCATACCATCCAAAATTAATTCGATACATTAATCACTAACAAAATACTCATATACTTATACAACATTGGTTATAAATTCTGACATATTGTCATCATACTATCAATCTACCATTCAATGACACTATAATAAATAATTACTATATATTCTTCCAAGCAAATTATCAAAATAGATAAATGATAACAAAATATTCCTACCTACAATCTTTTAATCACTAAATTAATAGTCATTAACACAAAATTATCATTAACTTTGACTAATATTGTCATATACAATTCATACCCCATATAAATATATATATATATATATATTTTAAAAGGCAACCGAATCAACCCAGCAACTCGCCAGATTGAGCCCATGTTACCTGAGTTGTGATCAGGTCACCCTGGGTTGCCAAAAGTCGAGTTAGGGACCTGCTCGGATTGGCTACATGACTGGGTCACTGGATTCCAGGTTGACCTAGGACGTCCAATTCAGGTTTGATAACCTTGGCAATATATTATAGGAATTTAATAATTTGATATCATGTACTTTTTTTAGTTCGAAGAATATACGCAATCAGTTCTATATTTATTTACCAATGATGAATTTTTGCTAGGAAATTATCTTTAATACTGAAATATTTAGATTGATTTGAATCTCAAAGTTAACTAAGTAAAGGATACAAGTTCTATTTTTAGTGATGAACATATGATAATATGTAATAGAACTCGTTTAGATAGTTAATCTCAATTCATCAGGTTAGGCTTATTCAGAATCATAAAATTGTCTTGATCCTAATCCCTAAACAAATAAAGGAGCTTATAATTATCTTGATTTATAACTCCATCAACTCACTTATATTTTGAATCATTTGGCTCATTTATTCGATGATTCAATCATTCCCCCTTCTACACTTTTCCATGCATGTTAATACCAAAATTTGGAGACAATGTATTATTGTAAGGGCTTTATCATAGACAATTATTAAAAATCTGGTCGAACTTGACATCCTTGCACCAATTCTTTGCACAATATCTAAATCTTCTTAAACGTTACTTCCTCCAATGTTAAATACAAGAGCTGCTAGCAGTTAGAGGAGTTTGCTTTAGTTATAAATGTAAGACCTTAATCTACTTCATATCCCAAATTTGTAATTTCTTCCTAAACTCTCCTTAATGATTGCATGTAATTAATAAGGAAGTAGTTTTCTATCAAAGGAGTAGCATCCAATGAAAATAATCAAAAGTGGTAGCACACAGTTTTTTTTACAAATAAATAATTTAACTATGTTTCTTAATATCCTTCAAATTAGTTATCTAGTTTCTTTATTTAGGATAAGAGTATATCTCTTACTACTTTCACGCTTTGATTTGGCCTGGAACCCTCATTGCATTGTCTTGATATAATTAATCAGCTAATAAAATTTATGTACCGCTAGCTTAGATAAACTGTCTTGAAGATATGCACTCCCTAGAATTCCTAGTCATGTTGGTTAGTAGTTCATTCAATTCTCTAGCTCAAAGGACATAAAATGAAGAATTTTTATGGAAAAGTTGGTATATATTTCCAAACGACCAATAACTTTTTAAATTGATTTAAGAATATGTCAAGTCAAAAACAGCTACACAAGTTCTAGGTTAAGTTGTGCATTTTAGAGTCACCGTATGTGAAAATCTCACTCTACCAAAACCAAAGAAGAAGATATGAATATTCACACGTCTAGGAGATTAGAAAAGAGAGAATATGAATTATAAATTCGTATGAAATGATTCTCAAAATTAGAAAATATGTGTGTGTGTGTGTGTGTGAGGGTGAGAGAGAGAGAAGATACCTTGTACTGGCATAATCAAAGAGTTTGCCAGAAGCAGAAAACACAAAGAGGGCAATCTCAGCATCACAGAGAGTAGAAAGCTCCATAGCTTTCTTGAAGACACCTTTCCTTCTCTTTGAAAAAGCCACCTGCCTCGCTGCTACGTTCTCTATCTTCTTTATTGCTATCTTCCTTTTCGTCATTTCAAAATTTTCAATCCCTCCCCCTCAAAGTCAGTAGATTTGAATCAAAATTAGCTAGAGAAAAATATGAAGGAAGGTTTCGGAGTTATTGGATATGTGGATAAAGAAAACAATTAAAATAAAGAGTAGATCAAAGGAAAGAGAAGATGAACATGAAATATGCAGATAGAGAGAAGGTAGGTGGGGTTTGTTATTGTTGAGAAGTAGAAGAATCTGAAAAGTGATTAATGAAATGAAATAAAATAATTAAAAACCGAAATCGGTGGGATTGAGGAAACCTGAATATAGCCTGAATTCTTACTTTAATTAGTTGGTCCTTTACCTGGTCCAACATTGTGTGTTTAATTAATTTTTTTTTTAATATATGTATGTATGCATATTAAATATGAAAAAAAATATATTTATGGATTCATTATAGCTTCAAAAAATTTAAGTATGAAAAATAAAATTGAATGACAGACTAGAATACAACTTTTTTTTTTTTTTTTTGTAAACAAAAAATCCTTTGTGTCCTTAAATCTTAGAAATTGAATATTTATAATTAAGAAACAATACAATTCCCTCATTTAGAGCCCATAACGGGTTGTATTACAAGTAGGGGTGAAAATAGGCTAAGCCCCTATTATACGGCCTACAGCCTGGCCTATTAAGGCTTGGTCTGACTTGTTTGTTAAAAAGGCTAGGCCAAGACCTATTTAAAGGCCTAAATGTTTAAATAGGCCAAGCCTATTTTGTTAAGGCATGACCTGTTCACATATTAAATAAATATAATTATATTTATATCATATAAATAATATAATATTTATTGATTTTCATTATTATATTCTACTAAAAGCTTGTATTTGTATAGGTTTTGATAGGCTCAAAGTGTAAAAAAACCTATTTATGGCCTCCAAGGCCTATAATATGAGGCCTTTTTAAAGGTCTGCATTCTAAGTAGGTCTTTAAAAAGGCTTTAGGCTCGACCAAGCCTTATGAAGGCTCAGGCCTAAGTTTAAAAAAAGCCTGCATTCAGGCTCAGGCTCAGACCTTCTACCCTTATTACAGGTTCGGGCCTGTTTAGTCAAAACTTGGCCTGACCTGGTGTAATACCCGAAATTTGAATTAGGGAATTTAAGGGCCAAAGTGCCAAAATGACCAAAATACCCCTAGGAAGGGTAAATAACTTAGGAAAATGGTGAAAAATCCTAAAAGGCAATGAAATAATTATTTGAATTATGAGAGTATATTATCTCTAATTATGGTAATTTAATAAATTACGAACTTGGAGAAATTGAAGAAGAATGCCCAAAAAGTATTGTAATGACAATAATACCCTTGTAAATTATAGAATAATACAAGAGACATGGAAACACAAGTGTTAATGCAAGAGTTTGGAGGTAATGGGGCATTCTAATTAAGAAAATTATCAACTAGTGATAATAAGGTAATTAAGTAATTTACGGCTAATTACTTAAGTCGAGCAAAGGAAATTTAGAGATAATTATGTGAGTCTCAAAAATTAGTGGAAAATAGTTGGAAATTAGTAAAAATATATTTACTAATTAATTGGAGATTTTTGTGAAAAATAGTTGAGTTTAGGTATTTTTAAGCCTAAATGCAAGAATGGACCAATAAGAGAATTTTGTGGAATTTTTGATAAAAATTTCATTAAGTAATTAATTATGTAATTAAATAAATCATGGAAAATATTTACAAATCCAAAAAAAATGCTCAGCCGAAAATGGACAAACAAATGGAAGATAAGAGTGAAAAATTTAATATCATGATATTTTTGTAAAATTGTATTATTATATAATATAGTGAATAGTAATGGAATAAATAGGAAACGGATCCTATCAAGAGAACCAGGAATAGGAATTCCAAAGTCAAGGTAAAATATTGATCAGTGAGTTTTTACCTTCAAGTGACCTCTTCCTAGGAAGTTTATTAGAGGTCGGTAGCGCATTTGCCTAATAAGACGAAATAGGGAAAAATGCGAGATAGTCACATTTTGGATCTGAAGAAAATAAATTATAACTCAACATCTAGAGATGAGTTTATAATTATCTGGACATATTTGGAATCGTAAATTATTATCCGAGAGATTGATGATTCCGAAAGCGATTTCCGACACGGACGTGTTCGGACACGTTTTTCGAGAAAACTTCAACTGGACTGTTGGAACCCTTTAAGGGACCGAAATATAAGTTAAATTAGATATTATTGATGAGGAAGAGAAGATCTTCAAAGTTATGAATCCAGAATTTTGAGATTTCTCCGAAGAGACGCAAACGGAGACCGAACAGGGAAAATCGCGAACCGGCCATAAAGCAAGTTGACTCACCACTCTTGGACCAATGGCTTGCTGCCACATCACTCCCCAATGTCGACTAAGGGCTGCCCATGGTCAAGAATTAACCACCATTTATCCTTTATTTTACTTGGTTATAAGGTAAGAGAAAATTACAAGATTTGGAATATGGAAATTACCAAAGTGGCACAATTTTTGCCTATATAAGGGCATGAGCACCATCTTCATTTTTCACACCAAAAATCTGCCCCTTAGAGAGAAGTTAGAGAGAAAGCTCGGAGAAAGTCGAGCAAAGTCCGGTAAGTTCTTCGGTCCCTGGTCTTTAGTTTCGGTAGATCTTTCGGTAGATATAGTAGGAATGCTAGATTTATCTTTAATTTTTCAAGATAGTCTAGATATCATATTTAGGGGTAAATATGATATATATTTCGAAAATATGATAAGGGAAAAGATCTGTCAAAATTCGGAGAGATAGAGCGAAAATAATGAAGCTCGCGAAATTCCGCCAAATAGGGGTACTAGGGGCAAAATAGTAATTTTCGCCCAAATGGCCTGTTATGATGCCAAATGTTGATAAACGTTGTCCTTATAGGATATCTGAGCTAATCGAGCCGCCGTTGTGCCGCCGTCATCATACCGCTGTTTTTTCTATTTGTCGAATTTCACGTTTTTCCGTAAAAGTTCATTGTATGCGTCAAAAAGGTACGTTCGCGTCTTGGTAACCTTATCTCGATGTTTATGGTTTACATATATGTGGTATGTGTGTTGTAGAGGTGTTATCTTGTGCGAGTGCATATAGCGGTTAGAGGATATGTCGTATCTTTGGGTGCATATGTCGATCTGGCTGGGTGCATATGTCGATCTGGGGTGCAATATGTCAGTCTGCTGGGTGCAATATGTCAGTCTGCTGGGTGCAATATGTCTGTATGCTGGGTGCAATAGGTCTGTATCTTTGGGTGCAATGTGTCGCATCTTTGGGGGCAATACATATGCATGGGTTGTGGTAGAGTGATTGTTGTCTTGTTGATATTATGGATGTCATTGTGTCTGTATGTGTATACATAAACATGAGGTTAACCGTTACACGAGATCCAATGTGGTAAATTGGATCTCGGCTCTTAACTTAGCATCAAGTTCGGAAGGACCGAGGACCGAGGAGAGAGGAAAGCGGAGTTCAAGGACCCGGATGAAGACTTTCCGATGTTGTCCTTTACTTTTGATGTTCGGCGGAAGCCTTTCTTTCAGTTGTTTTGTACTTTTGAAACACTCGGTTACTGTACCGATGTTGTAAACAGCCAGACTTACGGCGTTTATAAATATATGTATCAGTTACTCAATCGCTCCGATGCTCTACTCTGATGAAAAAAAAAATATACTGCTTTTGAAAATGGGATGTTACACTTTGGTATCAGAGCAGTTGTCCCGGCATAGATCGACTAAGTTATTCTAAAAACCTTTTGGTGCCGAAGGCGGGGCTAGTCTATGTGGATCGGCCAATCGGTCACCCTAGCACGGTGAGGCTCCCATGATAGACACCTACCTGGCCAAATTGGTTGAGTAACGGAGTTAGGCTCTACGCCTTTTTAAGGAGCATGTTTTGAAAATGAGTACTGATATAGCCTAAGTCGGTGTACCAGTCTGCACTGGTATACCATTCTGAACCGGTGTACCACTCTCTGTCGGTGCATCACTCTAAACCAGGGCTGGTGAGTCCATCATCAGTACCTATATCGATATCAGTCTCTGATAACTCTGATAATCTCCAGTTTGTACTGAACGATGATTCCATTCGAACCCAGAGCTTTTATGTGGAGCTGGGCCACGCCGGATGAAATTCCGAGATCAATAAAGATAAGTACATGCAGTATTTGACTCATGTAGAGAA
Source organism: Acacia melanoxylon (assembly GCA_019022615.1). Taxonomy (NCBI): domain Eukaryota; kingdom Viridiplantae; phylum Streptophyta; class Magnoliopsida; order Fabales; family Fabaceae; genus Acacia; species Acacia melanoxylon. The sequence continues at coordinate 9,115,153 of JAFJYJ010000003.1, read as the reverse complement.
AACTCCTGACACGTATTTCCATATTCGAGTAGAAAGAACCAATGAGAATCTGACGAAGGAAAGGTTGCGGGCGTCTGTTTATTTGCGGTGTGAATAGAGTCTATGTGTGGTATAAATGCTAAGTGTGGTAAAGTCCGTGATATGCTACTTGTTGTTTTTATTTTAAAATCTAAACGTATACACTCATAAAGAGAAAGAACGAGATATGGCGAATTTACGTGGAGTCGGAGCTCGAGAGGCCGAGTGTACGCACTAACATGTACCGAGGACGGGGGACTTCCTGAGATGGTCCAAGGTACTATCTCTTTTCAAAGGAATCTTCTCTAGACGGTATATGACGTAGGTATTAGCCATACGATTACGTGAATTACCTGCGTGACGTGTTCTATGTTTCTTAGTTGTTACTTTCGACTGCGATTGTGTCATTGAGTAGGAGGTATCTTGTGTTGTCATGGTGTATGGGCGCCATGGAAACATTTAAGGTATCTTGTGTTACCATGGTGTATGGGCGCCATGGAGACATTTTGATATCTGGTGTCAACCGCGGTATATGGGTGTCACGGGGAAACACTATATATCAAAGTACAAAATGACAAGATCGTAGTGGTTAAACTAAAACGAATTCGCGATCATCGGGAGGAGCAGCTGGCAGATCAAGTGAAGATTCGACGCGTATAGTCCAGAGTCCGAGTAGGACGGAGTTTAGTTAGTACAAAGTATAGTTGGTTAAGTACAAATTTTGAGGACGAAATTTTGTTTAACGGGGGAGAAATGTAATACCCGAAATTTGAATTAGGGAATTTAAGGGCCAAAGTGCCAAAATGACCAAAATACCCCTAGGAAGGGTAAATAACTTAGGAAAATGGTGAAAAATCCTAAAAGGCAATGAAATAATTATTTGAATTATGAGAGTATATTATCTCTAATTATGGTAATTTAATAAATTACGAACTTGGAGAAATTGAAGAAGAATGCCCAAAAAGTATTGTAATGACAATAATACCCTTGTAAATTATAGAATAATACAAGAGACATGGAAACACAAGTGTTAATGCAAGAGTTTGGAGGTAATGGGGCATTCTAATTAAGAAAATTATCAACTAGTGATAATAAGGTAATTAAGTAATTTACGGCTAATTACTTAAGTCGAGCAAAGGAAATTTAGAGATAATTATGTGAGTCTCAAAAATTAGTGGAAAATAGTTGGAAATTAGTAAAAATATATTTACTAATTAATTGGAGATTTTTGTGAAAAATAGTTGAGTTTAGGTATTTTTAAGCCTAAATGCAAGAATGGACCAATAAGAGAATTTTGTGGAATTTTTGATAAAAATTTCATTAAGTAATTAATTATGTAATTAAATAAATCATGGAAAATATTTACAAATCCAAAAAAAATGCTCAGCCGAAAATGGACAAACAAATGGAAGATAAGAGTGAAAAATTTAATATCATGATATTTTTGTAAAATTGTATTATTATATAATATAGTGAATAGTAATGGAATAAATAGGAAACGGATCCTATCAAGAGAACCAGGAATAGGAATTCCAAAGTCAAGGTAAAATATTGATCAGTGAGTTTTTACCTTCAAGTGACCTCTTCCGGAAGTTTATTCCGAGGTAGCGCGCATTTGCCTAATAAGACGAAATAGGGAAAAATGCGAGATAGTCACATTTTGGATCTGAAGAAAATAAATTATAACTCAACATCTAGAGATGAGTTTATAATTATCTGGACATATTTGGAATCGATGAAATTATTATCCAGAGATTGATGATTCCGAAAGCGATTTCCGACACCGGACGTGTTCGGACACGTTTTTCGAGAAAACTTCAACTGGACTGTTGGAACCCTTTAAGGGACCGAAATATAAGTTAAATTAGATATTATTGATGAGGAAGAGAAGATCTTCAAAGTTATGAATCCAGAATTTTGAGATTTCTCCGAAGAGACGCGAAACGGAGACCGAACAGGAAAATCACGAACCGGCCATAAAGCAAGTTGACTCACCACTCTTGGACCAATGGCTTGCTGCCACATCACTCCCCAATGTCGACTAAGGGCTGCCCATGGTCAAGAATTAACCACCATTTATCCTTTATTTTACTTGGTTATAAGGTAAGAGAAAATTACAAGATTTGGAATATGGAAATTACCAAAGTGGCACAATTTTTGCCTATATAAGGGCATGAGCACCATCTTCATTTTTCACACCAAAAATCTGCCCCTTAGAGAGAAGTTAGAGAGAGAAGCTCGGAGAAAGTCCGAGCAAAGTCGGGTAAGTTCTTCGGTCCCCGGTCTTTAGTTTCGGTAGATCTTTCGGTAGATATAGTAGGAATGCTAGATTTATCTTTAATTTTTCAAGATAGTCTAGATATCATATTTAGGGGTAAATATGATATATATTTCGAAAATATGATAAGGGAAAAGATCTCAAAATTCGGAGAGATAGAGCGAAAAACAAAGCTCCGGCGAAATTCCGCCAAATAGGGGTACTAGGGGCAAAATAGTAATTTTCGCCCAAATGGCCTGTTATGATGCCAAATGTTGATAAACGTTGTCCTTATAGGATATCTCGAGCTAATCGAGCATTTGTTGTGCCGCCGTCATACCGCTTTTTTTCCCGTCGAATTTCACGTTTTTAAAGTAAAAGTTCATTGTACCGCCAAAAAGGTACGTTCGCGTCTTGGTAACCTTATCTCTCGATGTTTATGGTTTACATATATGTGGTATGTGTGTTGTAGAGGTGTTATACTTTGTGCGAGTGCATATAGCGGTTAGAGGATATGTCGTATCTTTGGGTGCGATATGTCGGTCTGTGGGTGCAATATGTCGGTCTCATTGGGTGCAATATGTCGATCTGCTGGGTGCAATATGTCGGTCTGGGGTGCAATATGTACGTATCTTTGGGTGCAATAGGTCTCGTATCTTTGGGTGCAATGTGTACGCATCTTTGGGGCAATACATATGCATGGGTTGTGGTAGAGTGATTGTTGTCTTGTTGATATTATGGATGTCTTTGTCCGTATGTGTATACATAAACATGAGGTTAACCGTTACCTGAGATCCAATGTGGTAAATTGGATCTCAGCTCTTAACTTAGCATCAAGTTCGGAAGGACCGAGGACCGAGGAGAGAGGAAAGCAACAGGTTCAAGGACCCGGATGAAGACTTTCCGATGTTGTCCTTTACTTTTGATGTTCCGGCGGAAGCCTTTCTTTCAGTTGTTTTGTACTTTTGAAACACTCGGTTACTGTACCGATGTTGTAAACAAATGCCGCTTTACGGCGTTTATAAATATATGTATCGATTTACTCAATCGCTCCGATGCTCTACTCTGATGAAAAAAAAAATATACTGCTTTTGAAAATGGGATGTTACACCTGGCATAGCTTATTTCCATTCCTAATTACAAGGGTCCAGCCTGCCAACAATCCAAAGTTGTGGTTGCGGGCTCAGGCTGGGTAAATGACAGCCTAGCACAAGCCTGTCCTCGTTCGACTTGTGGGTTGCATGGGCTAGCCAATAGGTTGGTTGGTTGGCCTGCTTAAAGAACCCTTTTTCTTTTTGTCAATTTTCCTTAATAAATAAACCCAAATACTCTTATTCTCTTTAACTTGATGCCATGTTTGACTCCTTTCTCATGCTTTTTATGTGACACTTTTTTTCACTTTTATTTTTATACTATATTTATTTAGTCTACTATTATTAAATTAAAAAGAGAGGTGTTTATATGTTTTTGTGATGTGAGTGAGTGAAAAAGAAAGGGATGTGAGAGTAGAATGGTTGCTTGACATATAGAGAACAAAACAAAGGAATTGTGATATGAGTGAGTGAAAGAGAAAGGGAGTGAGAAAGTAAAAGAAAAGGAGTGTGATAATTTTTTTTCTTAAAAAATAATTGGCGGGCTGATGGACTTGCCTGCTTAGGCAGGCTCATGCTGGCAAAATGCCAACCTGACAAGGGGCGGGTTGCACAAGCCCATCCCATTTAGCTTGCAGGTTGAGGCAGGGCTAGACTGCGGGTCCTACCTCATTAGTGCTTCCGGCCGCCTACCACTTGACTTTTATTACAAATATATATAAATATATATTTTATCAAAATATAAAATTTTTAAGGAATAAAAATGAAATTTGTGAAGAATATATTGTAGGGAAGATTTCTCATAAATCCCTATTTGAAAATTAATTTGTGAAATGGGATCTGAAATAACGTAAAGATGTGAGGTCATTCTCCATAAATAATTGTAATAGGAGAATGACACAATAACCTTAATGAAAATATCAGGGATTAATTTTGCACACAAGGGAAGATTGTTTGCACAAAGGGAAAATGAGTTGCGCAAAACATACTACACATAGGGAGGGTAGATTGCATATAAGGTAAGTTAATTTGTCAAAAGGGATAAGAAGATGGTTTGTACCAAGAAAGATGAATTACATAAAAGGAAGATTGTTTACACATAATTGAAGATGATTTGTACTAAGGAAATATTGTTTGCACAAAAACATAATTTACACATTAGAAGCTAATTTTGCACAGTGCAAGATAGGTTGCACATAAGGAAAGTTAAGTTGCACAAAGGGCAAGATGGTTTGCACTAAGAAAAATGGATTTCATAATAGGAAGATTGTTACACAAGGAAAGGTACTTTGCACTAAGAAAAGATGGTTATAACAAAACATAATTTGCACATGCATTTGGACTAAGAAAGATGGATTGCGCATAAGGAGAGTTAAGTTGCACTAAGGCAAGCTAGTTTGCACTAAGGAAAATGAATTGCATAAATTGCATAAAGAGAATAAGGTTTGCACATATGGGAAAATGGTTTGCATGAAGCATAATTTGCAAATAGGGACTAATTTTGCACATAAAGGAAGATAGATGGCATATAAGGGAAGTTAAATTGCACAAAGGGAAGATGACTTGCATTAAAGAAGATTGATTATATAAAGGAAAGATGGTTTGCACAAAATGTAATTTACACATTAGTGTCACCTCAAATCCGAATGAAGAACTCACAAATCAGATATATGAACGAATCATTTGAATTTTTGAAAACAACATGAGAGATAAGGATCAGTATGGACAGTGGCAAAATTGAAGAAAAGACGAGGATGAGTCCGTGGAACACATAGAAGAAGATTGCGAAAATATTTAACTAGACAATGAAATTCAGTCGAACAGGATGAGAGCTTCAAGCAAAGACAAAGTCTTGGAGAAGCACAAAGGGGACGACAAGCAAGGAGAAGATCTGATAGAGTAGGCGAGCACTGAGAAGCTTTGGCCTTCAAGTATGCAAGAACACAAGCAAGAAGAAGCATTTGAGTTTGTAAATCATGAGCAAAATGAGAACATAATAAGCAGCAACCAACAATGTGAGGGAACAGGTTGGGTGGGTGAGCGGCAACCGACGATATATGCAAAATGGTCAGTTTGCGGCAATTAAAGGGAAATGAAGAGAATATGCGAGCGTATGTGAGGTGTGACAATGTGATATGGGCATTTTAGTCATTTCATTTTTATTCATATGTGCCCTCAAGGACCCAGGTCCTAAAAATAAACTTAAGGTTCTTCTAGGCAAAACCCTGGTCAAATACGGATTTATAAGCAATTTCACCTACAATGTAAATGTTTTTACGAATTTTAATGTAGAATCACAACAAAGATATTGATGGCTACGTGGCCGTTCAAATATGGGTAGCCAGAGGAAAGTGCAATAACTACATTTGCGACTGTGGTTTACCTTTTACAGTCGAACGGTGGAATTATCTAATAATTCGAAAAAGATAACAATTAATTATTTGTTAATTAATTTAATTTTAATTTATACATGAAAAATGATTTTGACTTATAAAATTCTTTTTCTTAATTATTTCATTTCAGTCTATTCTAGGTAGAAAACAAACAGATCATTAAACCCTTTTCCATGCTATTCTTTATTGGTCTCTCTAAATACCACGAATTTATCATCATCATCATCATCGAGATGCATATCTAATTCATATTTTTTATTACATCATAAATGTTTAAATTCTAAATATATATTTGCTGGTCAAAAAATTCTAAACATCTAACCTTTTTTGGCGAGACTGAATTTCTATCTACACTACTTCACCTACTTAATTAACCTCATAACCATCATCTCATATTCTTATTCTTATTCTTTTGGGAAAAACACCAAAATAACAATTTTTTTTAAAAAATATACCCAAATAACACAGTTTTAAAACAATTAAGTAACGTTATTTTGGGGCAGTGCCGTCAGGGACCCTGACGGCACCCGAGTGCCGTCGTACGGCCCCCGACGGCACTTGTGCTCGGTCCGTCCGGGTCTCTGACGGCACCCGGTGGTGAGATCGTCGGGGACACCTAGCCCGACGCTTAGTGCCGTCAAGGACCCGACGAGACGCGAGCACCGATGCCGTCCGGGCGTCGACGACGGCACTCAAGTGCCGTCAGGGTCCCTGACGGCACTACCAGTGCCGTTGTACAGCCCGACGGCACTGCCCCAAAACAACGTTACTTCGGTAAATTGTTTCAAAACTGTGTTATTTGGGTATATTTTTTTAAAAAAGTTGTTACTTTGGTCGTTTTTCCTATTCTTTTCCATAAGTTATTTTTCTTGTGTATACGTGTTGGATAAACTTTTGACTCAAAGAATTGGGACGTGGCTTTGGTCCTTGTCAAGGACTGTCTGTTGTGTCCTTTTAAGCCAAAATTGATTAGTTTTTTTTAAAACAAAATTTTGGACACTAACGGTTACAAAAAAAATATTTTAAGATATTAAAAAAATACTTCATGATTTTGAAAAATTATTTTAGAATCTTAAAAAAATATTTTAAAATCTTAAAAAATATTTTAGGATACTGACTAGTAGTAAAAAAAAGTTATTTGTGTACCACAAAATATTTTTTCATCTAAAAGATTCTATTCAAAAATAATTAAAATAAAAGCTAATTTTTTGTTCTTTTCTTTAAAAAAGCCAAAACTTGAGTTTTGGCTTAAAAGAGCGCAACCGACAACTTGAGAAGGACGAAAACCGCGTCCAAAGAATTGGTAGTGTAAAACAAGTAAAACATTGTAAATATTTATGAGCGTAGGTGCATATAGGTGTACAATGTACTTCTTGTTGCCATTGGTGAATGGCTATAGTTAGCTCTCTCGTACATATAGGCTTCTGCTAATGACTACCATGTCATAATGTCATTCTTGTTCCCTCGTACTAATTTCACCCTATATTTTGCTTTTGCTTTAATCAATCAAAAGATGAAACACACAGAATTTTCTTGGATCCGGCTAGTATCCAATACCCTTATCATCACCCGCGGTCCGCCGCTCAAAACTGCGCTGTTTTGTCACAAAACAGTAGTAGGTAATGCTTTTATTTATTTGTTTATTTATATATTTCATGGTTCTAACGGGTACTAAAAGATATTTCAGATACTGACCGGTACTAAAACTACTTCATAATCTTAAAAAATTAGTTTAGAGTATTCACTGGTACTAAAAGAAAATACTTGTGGATATTGTTTTTGAAATCTCTATTTTAATTTTCCCTTTTCTGAAATATCAATTATTACTTACTCAAACGCTGCGTTTTAAAATATGAGCACTCGTGCTCATAGATTCACTAAGCACCGAATGTGAACTTGCAATTAAGCATATATAACAACCCTAGACAAACTTTTGTGGGCTGTTAGCGTAGGGTGGGTTTGATTAAACATTATATTAAGAGCAAAATTGCACTAATAAGTAGTAACTAGTAAGTACTGAAAAAATAGTTGATGCTGTAGGATAACCCTATTATATCAATAACAAACTTTTGCACCACTCAATTTCTTTATCATGTTTCATTTTATTTTAGCCTCTAGTTTTTGTGGGACTTAACACATATACCTACTACTTTGATTCTTATTATAGGATACTTACTTTAAAAATTGAGTTATCATTATTTTTAGGGTTAAGGTGTAAAAATAGACATGTGCTTATCTCCGAGGAGCGCCCAGTAGCAAATGTTTTTTTTAGGTGCAAAAGTGACTATGTGGTTACAAATTATGTGCAAAAATAGCGTTTGACCGTTAAGTTTGACTTTTTTTGCTGACTAGACGATGACGTGGCATTTCAAATATTTTTTTCAGTATCCTTTTAGTACTGGTCAATACCTGAAATATTTTTCAAAATCCTAAAATAATTTTTCAAAATTATGATTTTTTTTTGTACCAATCAGTATCCTGAAAATACTTTTTAGTACCAGTTAGTACCCTGAAATATTTTTTTCAGTATCCTTTTAGTCTTAGGTCAATACCTCAAATATTTTGTTAAGATCATAAAATTATTTTTGCACCTTTGAAATGCCACGTCATCATCCAGATTAGCAAAAAAGTCAAACTTAACGATTAAACGCTATTTTTGCACCTTATTTGTAACCACATAGTCACTTTTGCACTTAAAAAAAGCATTTGCTACCTTTACACGTTTCTCGGAAAAATCACATGTCTATTTTTGCACCTTAACCCTTATTTTTAAGTCCTTATTATTAAAAGCCATCAAGTGGAGTATTAATTACATTTTGTATCCATATTAAACTTTCATGCAATTCATGATTTTATATATGGGTGAATTTAAATTTTTTATTCAATTTTAAACAAATTTAATGACTGAACAACCACTTTTTAATTTCAGTGAAATGGTTAGAAATATCTTATAATAGAGGCTGAAAGGAGTATTAATTATCGTAAAGAGAAGTTGAATTACGTAATACACCAACATTTAGCCGAACAAATTAACTGGTTACTGCACTTGTGTACAATAATAACCAAGTTGAAACATCAAGGCACAACTATACAAACCTACGCATATACAGGGGCGTGCATTTATATTTATGGATAAAACTTGGGTTTATTTACTTATATTTATTTGGTTTAATTCTCTAATTTAAATCTTACCACATGGACCTTTTTAATAATAAAAATTCATATGGATAAAATTTCAAAGTTCTATCCAATGAAGTCATTATTAATAATAAGAATCACGTATATGGTAAGATTTCATTGGAGAATTAAACTTAATGGATATAACTATATCAGCAAATGGGCCATTCTTGGGTTATAATTATTCAAGGAAGATTATATTACCCATAAATAGTCCAATAAAATGCGTCTTCTTTCAGAGATTCTAATTTTACTCAGCGAAAGAGTAACCTGCAAATCAATGAAAAGAATAACTATTAATTATTAAAGAAAAGTGGTGATTTAATTAGCTTGTAGAGGCCAATTCATACATGAACGAATAAACTCAACCATATGCATGATTTCAAATCATTCATGGAAGTTTCACATTGGAGAAAGTTTCCTCCTCATGAACAACAAATACGAGGTTAGCAAAAGCATATGGAATGTATAAAAAAGTACAAGAGAGCACAGTATACTATATTCCTAAGCAGTAAACAAGCTATGAAACTTATTTTAGCTTCCGTGGCCATAATGCATAGCATTTTAATTTTTGAGGGACTGAAATTAGAATAATTACATACTAGAATGAAAATGAAAATTAGGTTATGTATCAAACATGTCCAATCAATTAAAATAAGAGATAAGTAAAAGCAAGAAAAGGTTCTCTTTTAAGGACTTGTTTGGTACAAAATGGGAATGTGAAAGCTCTTCAGCTTACCATAAACACATCGGAAACTTTCTTTCCAATAAAACACTTTGCTATCAATTAAACACAATAAAAAATATCATTTGAATTTTAAAATCCTAAATAGGTGATTTTCCAACAAAACGAGTTGTCAATTGCTTTACTGTTCTTGTTAATTCCATTCCGGTTGTTGTGAATAGGATTTTGAAGTTTAAATGATATTTTTCTATCATTTTCCCTAAAAATAATGTCTCTCATTTTCTTAATTTCTTAATAATTTTTCCATGTACCAAATGGATCTTAAAAGAAGGTTACAGAACTTACCTCGTCGTGAGAGAGGTGGCCAATAATGACTGGTCCTGATCTTGTTCAAGCCTTTGAACCTATTAACACAGTTTAATTTCACATCCTGATACAAATATTTAGATAAGAACCGAGAAAGACAAGAATTCGAAACCTATTATATTTACCTGTTCTAAGCTTTGATTTTCTTCCAAGAATTTGACTTCCTGGATTGGCATTAAATTTTCAAGACATGAAAAAAAGGAGGCAATATAATTATGAAGACCTAAGCTAATTAACATGAGAATTAATCACAAGAATTTGAAAACCTCATTTAGTCTCTGGTTTTCTTCCATCAGTCTGGCTTCCTTCATTGATATTAAAAATAAACAAGTTAATGAAAAATGTGGGTGACGTATATGAAGACACATAATATAAACTCACATGATATGACCAGGCTATTCTTTCAATTTTATCTTTTTCTGATCCTAATTTTTCAAGTTATTAAGGACTTCTATTTTATACACAATTTGAGAATGACTTGCATGAAAATTCAAAGTTAAGACAAGTGTTCTTATTTAGGACGCATCATATAGGACACACACATATTTTCATATTTTTGGTCTTCAATTTTGAATATCTTATAAGTTTGGACACACTTGAAAAACTAAAATTCCTTAAGAATACACATGCTGATCCCAACAAATTAGTGATCTACTGTATCTCATTGTAACCAAGGAAAAGACGGATGTACGAGATATATGTTTTTTTGATAAATGAACATAACTCAAACCTCTTTCTTAAGAATACTGATCTCCTGCTCTAATGCTTCAGCCTGAAAGACATGGAATTAATTTAAATTTGACAACAATAATATATGGAGAAAACATAATATGTAATGTATATAGAATAAATATAAAATAATAGTGAAGTAACAACACCAATACAATAAAATTTTATATAATATATTAATAAGCTAAATCAGACCGATAAAAATATTTCTCTCAAAAGGGAAAAACAAACCTTTGCTTTTGAAATGCGATTCAAGCTTGTGTTTAGTAAAACGTCTAGTTTCCTTAGATCTCTTAAGGTCAATCCTTGAAGTTCTTCTCCATAGAGCTGCCTGGTAGATGTGGAACTACGGATTTGAATCAACAATGAACATGGTTTCCGTGCATAGCATGGAATTTAGATCTTATAATTACGGCGGATAAATTATGGGAGATATATTGAATCAAGATCTTATATTTAGAACCAAATCCAATTCCTTAACTAGCTCTTGTATTAGAAACTGGAGTTAGTATCTTATATGATAAAACTAGACGCAGCCTGTGAGGTTCCCGTGCATAGCATGGACTTTAACAGAAGAATTATACAATTTATTGCGCGCGCGCGCACACACATATATAGCACAAACATCTTTCTATTGGAAGTAATCAAGTTTGAAGCACTCATGGGCACTAGATGTGGAAACCTCTTCCAGCAGGATTTCGTACCTTAATGGCTTGATTTGGCACGTATGTAGTGAGGAACTAACCTTTTTCGCTAGACTCAACCCCGTTGGTTTTTTCTTATATTTTACTATGATATATATATTGATTATTTGTAACTCCATAATCATACCTCAATTCACGAGTCTTCTCCTTTAGTTCCTTGTTTAGCTTAAAATGTTCACCTTCTACCTGTCCAATTACCCCAAAAAGAAACAAGAATAAAATATCTGCTAGTTTCTCTATGATATCTCAAAATGACATAGTGGTCGTAGAATTGTGAGTTTGTGCATTATTGCTGTATTCAGTTTCCAAAATGAACAATCCTAATGAGTATGGTATGCAAGAATAGAAACAGTTAAAGCTTAACTGTGCCAAACGAAAATACAGTGAACTAACACCCTAAGGTTATATATGTGGTTCATATAACATGTGTAGTGCAATAAAAAAGAATAAAATGAAAATGTAATTTAGTGGGTGAGAAACGTCACTTGAGTCTCAAAAAAATGATGATGAATATTGCATTTTTTAACCTTTGCATAATAAATTCATTCACTCTTTTCAATTGTAAATAAAAAACCGCAAAAGACTAAACAGGTAGAGTCGAGAAGAAGATTATACCTGCAACTCAAGAGATGACTGGTATGTGTTGGCAAGGTTTACATCTGAGAACAAGTTTCTCCTTTCTATCACTTGCCTCGTGCTTGACACCGCAAAAATGTTGCATATCAGTTCATATTTGTCATTCATTATGCAAGTAGTTAATCAACTTGACATGTAAATATAATAAATAAGAAATAAAATACTAGTGTGTGTGTGTGTGTGTCTATAAGTTAAAAGACTCAAACTCATTGTCATGTTTTGAGTTAAGAAGTGGTATAGAGCCCATTTATAAGCATCATCTTGTTGCTGTTAGGCCTCATTGGTTTCTCTTCTTTTTCAAGACTCCAACTAGGCCAAACGAGTGGTAAGGGATAGGATGAACATGATGAAAAACCTTGATTACAAAAAGCCTCTAATGCACATGTTTATGTCGTAAAGGTGGACTCAGATTTTTTTATTGCCCTATATTAACACACATAAAAAAAAAATTGACATGATAGAGATTAATTGGGAGCACATACAAACATTTTCTTGGCTAAAACTTTGCAATCTAAGCTCATCTTACTAACAATAAGACCAAGACCACTCCTTCTAATTAAACATAACTTTAAGTTCATACCGCATGATGACACCTCATTGGAAGACCCTATATATGCTTCTATAGTCAATTAGTGGGTAGTCTTGTCTCTATCTCACAATGCTATTTGGCATTTTCTTTTTTGATTTATGAATCTCCCAAAACCTCTTCCTAATCTTCAATATGCATTTAAACTTTATTTAGCACTTTAATTTGTTGTATACAAATTGATCACATATATATACTGAATAAATGGACAAAACACAATTAACTCTCAACTTCTGGCAAAAAGAAAATACTCTCAACTATGTCTTCTGCTCTTCTTTGTGCCTTAATTCCTTTAATTGTTTCTCTCTAATTGATCTAATCCCATAGAATGCAAGGTTTGTATTTGTTTATACATCCACCACTTCATATAATTTTAGCAGTAACCTCAAAAATATGTAAAAATAGTGGAAGATATAACCCAAACGAGAAAATTGTTAATATGGAATAATACATCATCTCAAGATTAGTTCTTACTTGTTAAATAAATTTTAATTAATTAATTAAGTGATAATCAAACAGATCAGATACTTAAATGCTGACACTTCAAAACAATAGACAAATGAATTATTGGCCAAAATAGGTATACCAATAATCAAGGCCTAGATTCCAGGTTAAATCATTATGCATTTCATTACAGAAATCTCATGTGAGAAATTTCACTCTATCAAAAACTAAAGGAAATTATACAAAAAGTTAGAAGAGAGGGCTTGGATGAGACGAACAAAGGCATAAGGCTACCAGAACTTCTTGGTCAGCAAATATAGATCAGGATTATTCCTTTCTAAAAATATTCAAAAAAAAATAAAAATAAATCCAAGACGTGATAGAAATTCAGATTATTCTGATTTCTTCTAATAGAAAATTCAAATTACATATAGAAAAGATACCTTGTACTGGCATAATCAAAGAGTTTGCCAGAAGTTGAAAACACAAAGAGAGCAATCTCAGCATCACAGAGAGTTGAAAGCTCCTTAGCCTTCTTGAAGAGACCTTTCCTTCTCTTTGAGAAAGCCACCTGCCTCGCTGGTAAGTTCTCTATCTTCTTTATCGCTATCTTCCTTCTCGTCATTTCAATCCCTCCTTCTATGTAAGTAAACAAATTTAATTTTGTTTTGAAAAATAATAAGAGAAATCTACAGCTAAAAAAACTTTAATTTCTACATGTTCTGTGTTGGATTGGAATAGTAGGGAGCCATGTGTATTAAAGAGATTAAGAAGAAGAAGAAGCAGTGCAGATCAAGGGAAACAGAAAATAAATATGAAATATGGCGAGAGAGAAGATAGGGTTTGTTGAGAAGAAAATAAAGTTTTTGTAGGTTTTTGGAGAGAAGAAAAGCTAAAGTTGCGAATATAGAGCCAAGGCCTTGTGTTGTGTCCACAGTCTTTCCTTATCTTAACCTTTTTTTCTTCTTATTTTTTCCTTTTATTAGAATTATTCGCAGCTTTATGTCCACGTCGTTTCTTAAATGGCCGTCAAATCGAAGAAAAAACATGAATAATTCATTTTGGAGATAGCGTGGATCGATTTTTGCTGCATGTAGGTGGTGTCCGTTCCCTGGATCAAACATTGCGAGTTTAATTTTCTTAATTTATCCAAACACACACACAAATATTAAATAATAACATACACATAATTCAAAAGAGAGCTCTCCATTTGATAAGTAAAATAATCCCTACTTGTTACAGTTTTTTTTTTCTTGGTCTGCCCTACTTACAGATTAAAATACACATTTTATGTAACTTCTTTTGTTAATTTTATACAATACCATTCAGTATTCTGTGTTAAATAGTGGTGCCAAGTAACTCTTATTTAAACATAAATATAAACCAACACAGATTTCATGATGAGTTGTATGAAATGAATCATAATATCTAGATATGAATGTTATATATATATATATATATAACAATTGAAAAAAAATAGGAAATTTGGGTGAAATTTGATGTGAATGTATAATGAATTTTGATATTGATGAATATGAAGATGTTGATGGCTACATGTTTGGGAAATAACATACAATCAACCGACGTTATTTGTTCAAAAAAAAAAAAAACCAACGTTATTTTCCTTTTATAGGCAAATAGTTGAATTAAATAAAAATATAGTGGCGCTTTTACATTATATTAATTGCTCAAAAGGGATAAAAATAGAAAATATATAATATTTATTTTATTCAGATTATTATCATCATATAACGGCAAGAAACAAGTCAAGTTATTAATTACTCACTTGTTACTTTCCTCTTCTCCTCATGGTGATTGTTGAAGTGTTGTGCTTCAATCTTGAACTAGACTTCATGTAACATCCCATTTTCAAAAGCAATATATATTTTTTTTCATCAGAGTAGAGCATCGGAGCAATTGAGTAACTGATACATTTATTCAAATTGCCGTAAGTCCGGCTGATTTACGAAGCGGTACATTGACCGAGAGTTTTCAAAAATGAATAACAACGGAAGAAAGTCTTCGTAGGGTCTCTCGTGCGGCTGCCTTTCGCCTTTCCTCGGTTCTCGGTTCTCCGAACCCGACGCTATGATAAGAGCGAGGTTCAATGCACATTGAACCTCGGTAACGGTTAACCTCATGCTTAAATATGACAATATATACACGACAACAAAGAATCAATACAATGTCCACAACGGATGTATGATTAAAAATACATAACCACGTATGTAACATAACCACGTATGATACATCAATAATAACCTCGTATGTGACATAACCACGTATGTGACATAACCGTATATATAACATAACCACGTATGCTACAACAACAAACAGAACACAACAAACATATATAATCATACAATAACCATCAGAGTTAGTGTTACTGTAATACCCGGATAATTATTTATAAATAATATTCCATAAATATCATATTTGAGTCATATTACCCATTTAAAATAGGTGAATATGTGGTCTCAATATTTCTCAATATTCTTATTTTATTTCTAACTGATTTATTCTTAGAAAATAGATAGTTGAAGATTTAATTCTCTAATTTTTTTAGGGATAATAAAATACCCTAAGACTATCATAATTAAGTAGAAACTTAATTATATCATTTTAGCTATTAAAATCATCAAAGGATGACAAAATCAATTAGAGAAAATTAGCAACAATTATTGGGCAATTAAAATTGCAATAATTGGAATTATTTTTATAATTTTCGTAATTAATTAATTAAATAATTAAAAAGGCATAATTAAGAAGTATTTGAGTTGAATTAATAATTAAAGGCTAACAAAGACCCAAGATTAATATTAAGGGAATTTCTAATAATCATAATTGACTTAAGAACCAATCATACTTTGACAAATAAGCCTAAAAACATCTAATACACAATATTAGGGATTTTTACCAAGATTAAATTAATTCCCCTATTTTTATGCAAAAGGGGCTTAAATTCACCACTAAATTAGGCTAGGTAATAGCACAAATTATTAAATCCAAGAGCATCATAAATCTTAAACAATATATCTAGATATTAAACTAGAACAAGTCTTAACCACACAAATTAAGCAAAGACTTTTAAGGTATTGTGATCAAGACATAAAGAAAGATAAAATGCAAATGAAATGAGAAACAAATTGAAGTTAAATGATAAAGAGGGGCAGCTTTTTTTGTGGATGAAAAGATGAAAACAAAATATCATGATATTTACTCTTAACATGTCATAATCCATAATAAGTGCATGAAGACTTTTGTGGCTAAATGACATAAGCTTGTGTAATAATTAGTAATTAGTGGTAAATTGATTAAAGATGAGATAAAACCATTAGGATGAATTCAAGACATAAGTGAATGAGAATCCATAGAAAATAAATCATATCTTGAAATCCATGAACTAAGTAACAAATATAAGTAGATATTATGAATAATCAAAATTCAAGCTTGAACATAGTGGTTTCCAAAGTGATTTTGGTAAACTTTTGAAATTCATACTATTATGAAAATGAAGTTTAAAAATACCATAAATCAAGTCATAAAGTTGTGATTCCAAAAGTACAAGTGAATCCTTAAGAAAAACACCAACTTACACCTAACTAAATTAGGATTTGGGAATGGAAGAAAGATGAAGAAGGGAAGTCAGTTTTTGAAGATGAGAATGAGAGATAAAATTGGATTCAATTAGTGTTTGAAATCCACATATAGGTTTGATTTGAGTTAAGTTTGAAATCCACCAATTAGAACCATCTTGAGATTACTATAAATAGGGGCATTAGCCTTCACTAATTCTCACACCAAAATCAACCCCAAGAGGTGATTTTCTAAAGAGAGTAGAGAGAAGTGAGAGCTAGTGGGAAGCAAGAAGGAGGAAGTTCTTCAAGGGTAAGTTCCCTAGTTCTTAAGCTTTAGCTTTGAGTTTATAGCTTAAAATGTTGTTTTGATCTTTAATCTTCTAATATATTCTTGTTATCATGTTTTTATGGTTAAAAATGGCTTTATTTCGAAAAATTGATGAGGAAGAAGTTATAGCAAAATTTTTGGAAGATTATGGTCAAAGTAGCGAAGCTCGGCGAAATTTTGTCGGTTAGCGACTCCCGGAAGCAATTTCAAAAACGCTGGTATCTTATATTGAAGATGCTATGCCAAAATTCTTAGAAAATTCATGGTGAGAGTAGACATATAGAGCTTTCCAAATATACTTATAGCATGTCGTTTTGAGTTCTGTGCTAGGAGATACAAATGTTTAAAGTTAGGCTATATGGTCTGGAAAATTCTGGGCAGAGCATGAAGTTACGAAAACTGGGAATTGTTTATATAATCTGGGCAGTAACCACTATTTTTCATTGAAATTATACATCCTAAGGATTCCGAGGAATTTTACGGATCCTCGTTTCGAGTTCTGTGGAATTAATTATAATTCTCCAAAGTTATGTGAAAAATCAGCCTATATGCTGAATAATAGCGTTTTGTACGAAATTAAATAGGATTAAGTTGAAAATAATTAATCCAAGGGTAAAATGGACATATATAGCCAAGATATCTCTAGAGATGATGTTTGTGAATTAATAGAGGCGATATTACCTTTATAGGATATCCGAGGATTCCGTCGAGTCGATTCGAAGGACGGACGTACTCCGTATATGTGAATAGTAGCGTATACGTGAATAGTAAATTACTATTCACATGGAAGGAAGGTACGTTCGCGTCTTTGTAACACTAACTCGATGCTTATTGTATGCTATATGTGATTGCTTTGTTCATATCTTTGAGATTCTGTTTGTTTGAAAATGGTGAAATCATGAATACACGGGTTATAGTCTTGATAACACCGTTTAGAGTTTTCCTAGCGCTGAGGACACGACTGTACATCGTGGCACTGGTGAATAGTGCAGACTGGGATAACAAACATACTGCGAGGGGCTGTGTATTGTTATTGCCTTACATACATTATTATGTATTTCCTACATCTGTTATGGGCTTTTGTAGTGATTATTGTGAAAATGTCATGAATACCTGCCATACATATATTGTTTACATAAGCATGAGGTTAACCGTTACCTGAGGTCCGATGGGCATTGGACCTCGGTCTGAATGGATAGACAGGAAAGGGTCATGAACCAGAGGAGGCACCAGGGAATGGAGCCGTAGATAAACACCAGAAATGGAGCCGTGAGAAGGCACCGATCAAAGGAAATGCGGGAAGAAAGTCAACGAACCTACCTTATGGCATGAATCTAATAAAGTTACTTCACATCATTTGGTGCTTAAACTAGAAGGGTCGTCTATGTGGTTCGACAATCAATCACCCTAGCACGGTGAGACTCCCACTAGACCTACCCAGCCTGGCCAAATGGGATGATTTAACTGAGTTAGGTTCTATGCCCCAAGTCTACTTAAGGCTTGGTTAAAGAGGGTATAGTTACATGTAAGAATTGTAATTATAAATTTTTGTATTACTGTATCACATGAATAATTCCTTCGGGAGATTTTGTAATATATATATCAGTATACGTCAGGCATCATCATATGTCTGAGTATTTCATATCAGTTACTCAGTGTTATACCTGTTGTTCAAATTTTTAGTACATGCTCTCCGTTTCTGCAAAACGCTGAACTGTAGCACCTCAAAACTCTGATAATTTTTATAAAACCACGTGTCACCGACACGATTTATGTTACGGAATTTGGGGTGTTACAGTTACAGTACGCGAACGTACCTTCGTTGGTGATAGCGGATTACGTACGTCGGTCGGTATGTGTTCTCGGATAGCCTATAATGGTAATATCGCTTTATTAATCCATGAATAGTATCCTAAGAGATATTCTGACCACTAATGACCATTTTGCCCTTGATGGATTTATTTTATAATTTATTGCCCAAAATTTCGTAGAACCACGTTGGTTACAGCTTTCAGATTTTCGTCTAACTTTGAAAAAAGCATAACTAATTCTAGAAAAATCGAAACGAGTATCCGTAAAATTATTTGGAATCGTTAAGATGTCTACTTTTGATTAAAAATACTGGTCTCAACCCAGATTCATTATAAAATTCCCAGTTTTTAATTTCCAAAGATCTGTCCAGAATTTTCGTCCATAAAAATGGCCTGATTTGAAAAATTCATAACCACTTGCACAAAACTCATTTTGTCATGATATAAGAATATTTTGAAAGGTCTATATGTCTAATCTAACCATGAAAAATTTAAGATTAAAACGACTTCATCTTCCCATATATTTAAGGTTTTTGCGAAGCTAACTTCAGAAATCGCCTAACCGATAAAATTTCGCGTAACTTCGTTACTTTGATGTTTCTCTTCCAGAAATTTTGCTCTAGGACTACCCTCACTATTTTTTCGAAATAAAGCTAATTTTAACCATAAAAAACATGAAAATAAAATTGCTTCTAGGAATTTAAGATCAAAGCATAAATTTCTATGAATTTAAAAGCTAAAACTTAAGAACTAGAGAACTTACCCTTGAAGACTTTGCTACTAGTTCCTTCTTGCTTCTCACTAGCTCTCTTCTCTCTTTAGAAAACCACTACTTGGAGTTGGTTTTGGTGTGAAGAATATGAAGACACAAGGTGCCTATTTATACTAAAAGGTCATGGCACACTTGGTAATTATTCCTAACCTAATTCATCTTGCATGAGAACCATGGGTTTACACTAAATAATCTGAATTCTTCTTCAAGCCAAGGCCAAAAACGTGGCCCTCTCTCCCTCCATCACTTTCTTCCAATTCCAAGAGGATATCCTATCCAAAGGTACCTTATCCTCTTCCAAAATTGAATATTATTATCACATATGTGTTTTTGTTTATGTTAAACAATTCTTGGCTTGAAGAAGGCATTGGTGGCTTCTCCACCTTCATCCATTCTCCAAGCAAGCCTTGGTGGCCTCACCACCATCATGCATTTCCCATTGGTTGCTTAATTATCATTAAGTTCAATTTCAAGATTAAATTAGAACCATTAAATTTACTTTATGAATCTATGATGAGAATTAATGTTTAATTAGGCAAATATCACCTATGGAACCCTTGATCCACAATGTGCCAACAAGGCCAATTAACTCTAATCACTCCAACCCTTGATCCTCATTGTGCCAACAAGGCCTATTGGATTTAACTACTCCATTGATTAACTTTACCATAATTGCATTTAAATAAATTCCTCACTCCTCCACTAGACACACATCACTCACTACACACACACAACATGTCTCCCTCTCATACACTTTTCTTAATCTTTTCTATTTAATTAGCAAGTATACTTTATGCTAATCTTAGCCATAAACACTTAATTAAAGGGTTTTACATACTTTACCTTGAATTTTCTTTTATTCAAGCTTAAACAATTAGCCATTAATTACTTAATTAATCACTTACTAATTGTTGATAATTTTTTAAATTGAGATTAATTATTATCTCACAACTATTTTACTGACATTGGTATTTTATGCTCCATGTAAAATATTAAAAATCATGGGGTCAATTATGATCCCCAAAATAATATTAAATCTTGCCTCAATATTTTCCAAGGAAATTAATCCCAAAAATTACCTAAATTAGAGACAACATATTCTCCAATTTTTTATAAATATTTCATTGCCTCTTAGGATTTATCATAATATTTTCAGGGGCATTCTATGACCCACAATTGCATTTAGGGATTTTTAGCTCTTTATTCACCCTAAGGTCAATAGAAATTACCTTAGAAAATAAGGTATTTATTAGACTAGTTTCGAGACCACATATTCACCTATTTCTAATAGGTATTATTTACTAAAATATAATATGCCAGATAAATAATTATCCGGGTATTACACTTCACAACTCACCACTTCACCCACAAAACAAGTCAACTTAGTTTCTATTTGTTATTTAAATTGATGACAATATAAAGATTAAGTGTGGGGGAGAGATTGCTTTAGTCACAACGTTTTGGTTCATGAAATTTGTGAAAAATGAAAAAAAGTTGAACTTGAGAATTGGTTTCGTGAAGTGTTTAATGGACCCCCATTTTGACTTTCCTAATGCAACTCCTTAGCATGTTTTTATGAAGATTTAAATGCTTGTGAAAGTCAACCATTTCCAAGTATGGGTGCATTAAGCCTTGTGGCCCCTTTTCTTGATTCAATTGAGTTATTGGAGTGTCTTCAATGCAATTTTATTAATATGGATGCTTAGCTTAATTTTAGGATGTTGATATACAAGTGAAAAGCCTTGTTTGAAGATTCTTGAGCCCTGTGTAACGGCCCACCCGCAGAAGGGACCACTGTCCATGAAGCCACTGCTATAAATGCCTCCGGTGGGCACCCATGTAGGTGTTCTTAGCAGTGGCTCCGGGAACAGTGGTCCCTCCGGTCGGTGGGCCGTTACATAAAAAGGCACGGTGCACATGGTTACCAAGTCTCCATGAAGTGCCTACTTATCCTCAAGGTAGTGGCTTTGAGACTTAGGGGAGGTGCCCTTGAGAATTTATTCATAAGGGACAAATCCTCTAAAGGAGAGGACAATACATGCCTCAGTGAAGGCCGGCACCCACGCAGGCATTTGGAGCAGTGCCGCCGGGGACAGAGGTCCCTTCGGTGGGTGGGCCATTACATAAAAAGGCATGGCACACATGGTTTCCAAGTCTCTATGAAGTGCCTACTTATCCTCAAGGTAGTGGCTTCAAGACTTGGGGGAGAAATTCCCAATGGACAAATCCTCCAGAGGAGAAGACCTGCCTCATTGGAGGTCGACACCCACGCAGGCGTTTGGAGCAGTGGCTCCTAGGATAGTGGTCCCTCCGGTGGGCACCCATGCAGGTGTTCGAAGTAGTGGCTCTTGTCACACCCTCTCCGCAAAACCACCATATAACAGAGCATACATCGCAATAAGCGTGAAATTACCATTTAGGCGATAACAACTATTAATTTTACCTTAGAACTCCAGGATCTCCAATTTAAAACATTTATACAGCCATCCAATTAATCCAAATTCAAATACCAAAGTTATACAAAATCGACTAATATCTTAATAAAAAACAACAATAATATAAACAATATGCTAGCTCTCCCTGTTACAACCACCAGCCACCAAACTCCGCCTCTGGTGCTACTCCACCGTCTTGCCCTTCTCACCATGTCTATCACCCCACTGTTTTCCTGAACTAATAGCAACTTCTTGGATTCATAATTGAATCCCACAGTAAAAATTAATCTTATATTCAAAATATATTCAGTGCATATTAGTCTACCATAATCATGAAAGTAGCAAACCAGCATTAAGTGCAAATCACATGCAACCAAATAATGCACACAATGTTGACTACGGAATAGCACACAACAATTCCTGGAAGAAGCAGTCATATATGCACACAACAATGATTTTAGAGTACACAGCAAGTTCCAGATCTATAGCGCTGGGAAAACAATAACTGAATGTAACAACACATGTCCCAGACACGAATCCACAATCATGATAAAAACATGAATACACAGACATATAAAGGATATGAGATTAAAGTTACCACCTCGCAAATTTTAAATTGATAATCACTCTCTCCAAATTCTTTTAAAAGCTCCCGGCAACGACACTTCCTATAATTATAAATAATATTAATCATTTATGCGAATTTTCCATGATTGAACTAATACTTGAATTAATTACAATTTGGCCCAATTATGGCTAAAAATTCCTTTGTTACTTGCAAGGGCACAAATTAGTTAACCTTGACCTTTATATCTTTCATTTTCGGATTTCTTCCAAAACTGTCTAGAATTTCTAGCAACTTTGAAAATTCATAATTAATTGTACAAAAATATAATTGAGGTGATTTCAAAGGCTATGTGACCCTTGATAAGTCTAGTTTTGTAAAAATATACTTTAGGCAGTCAAATACATGCTAACTAGTCCAGTTTTACTTAACTTCCCTTCCTACCTAGATTCACTTTCCAGATTCATGTATAAACTTCAAAACTTCATATCTTTTTTTATACAACTCCAAAAATTACGAATTACCTATCAAATTAAAGCTTAAGATGTCTACTTTAATATTGTAAAATGTCATAGCCATTAGACACCATTTTCTAAATCAAAATTTTGTCACAAATTATCTACCATGCTGGAACTTTCTTTGAAAGATTTTGATATTTTTTGAGATTTAGCCCTAATACTTTCAAAATTCCTTTTTAACCTTAATTCCACATAACTTTTCATTTTAAACACTTTGGAAACCTTAAAATGGACAAAATATCATTATTTCCTTGTGTATTGTTTCTGTTTGAAAGTGTATTACAAAATCACCAAATTTCCACTTTTATGATTTTATGCTTCTAATGGCTTCTAACTTCACTTTTAAACTTAATACACCTTTTTAATCTCTCCTATAAGTCTTTGAAAAATACTCCCCTTTTCAACATTTATAATCTTCAATCTACAAAACATAAGATGATTAGTTCCAAAATTATTATCATAAACAAGTGCAAAAGGTTGTAGGAATCACTTACTTTGCCTTGCTTGCACTTGTGAATATTTCCCTTCTCCTTGATCCCTTGTAGCTTTTGGCCTCCCTTAAGAAAGTACCATGAACGTTGGCTTTCATCATATGAAACTTACATAATCATGGAAGAAGAGAAGTAGGAACCTAGATTACAACACTTACCTTGGTTCCTATTCCTATTGTTTCTTTTCTTCTTCTTTCTTGCTTTAATTTTGCCAAGCTTTATGATGCTCTCCTTTGGTCCCTCTCTTAGTCAAAAATTTCAAGGAAAAAAAGGGTAAAATGTGGTCTCTTATTGCTAACAAATTTACCCAAGAGTCCTTCTTGGTAACACTACTACAAAAAATGGATAATACTTTCCTAAATGACGTCTCTTTTTTAGAAAAGGGAAGTAAAAAGTGAAGGCAGTAGCATTGTCGTAATTATTTGCTTGAACTTTGAGACTTGGGGCGTCCCAAACATTAAATTAGGACGCCTAAAATTAATTATTTGGCACATTTTGGCGCCAGGGGAATTTTTTGGCGTCCTAAATCCCTTTTGAGACGCCTAAAATTAATTAAGGAATTTTTTGGCGTCCTAAATCCCTTTTGAGACGCCCAAAATTAATTATTTGTTGCATTTTGAAAAAAAAAAATTGGTGTTAGGGGAATTTTTTGGCATCCCAAAGTAACTTTGGGACACCTAAATTAATTTAGGCATCCTAAAAAATATTTAGGATGCCTAAAATTAATTATTTGGCGTCCTGAAAATATTTACGGATTCCTTTATGTCTTAAAACTTGGAAAACCTCTGGCATTTTTGGCGTAAGTCTTCTCTTCTCTCCTCATTTCATCTCTGAAACACTTATTTTCTTCTCTCCTCTATACCTTTCACGCTCCCCAACCTTTACCATCGCCCCTCCTTCGCCATCCTCCCTTCTTCATCGACCATCACCTCTCCCACCTTCCAACCCCAGTCTATCTTCCCTTCTCCGTCGACGATCGTCTTCCTCCTCTTCGATCTCGTGCTCAGATCTGAAGCTATTCTCTCGCTCCGCTCTCTCGACCCCTCCTGCCTTCTAATGCTAACGATTTCATGGTGTGGGCCAGTGATGAATGAGTCATCGGATTCTGCCCATGGAATGCAACACAAGCAAAAACGCCACCGTCGATTTCAGATCTGGAGATGGTGGTGGAAATGGGTTGGCTGATTTTCTAAGTCTGAATACGGCAAGGTAGACTGGAATCACCGTGAGAAAGCAATCTGTTGCCGTCAATTTTAGATCTGCAAAATGCACCTCTGTCGATCACCTCTGTTGGTTTTTTTTTTCCTCTAGGTTGTTTTTTCTTTCTAGATTTGTTGAGGGCATGGATGGGTTTGGTTGATGATTTGTTGAATAATCATGTTTGATTGTTTGTTAGCTTCAATTCTTTGTTTGATTCATTTTTGTCAGCGATTCCAATATGATTAGGCGCAAATCTGCTCTTCCTCCACCTAAATCGTGGCTTGCTGTGTCTTCGATCCGCTCCACTTAGGTTTGGGGGTTTTTCTTTTAAAAAAACAAGTAATATGGCGTCCCAAATAAATTTTGGGACGCCTTAGCGCTGGACTTTCTACGCCCCTTGCTTAGACGTCCTCTAAATTAAGGACATAAAAAGGGTAAAAATAAGGACGTTATAAAGCTTTTTGTAGTAGTGTAAACTCCCTAATTTACCCTTGCTTGTGTATCTTTTTTTTTTTTTTTTAAAAAAAAAAAAAAAAAACTCATCTCACACTTCTTTCTTCCCTCTCCCCTTTTTTCACCTCAAATTCACCTTTAATCATGTGGTTATTAATTGGCTTACATGTCCTCCTTTTGTGGCTTGAAATTCCATGGCTCGGAATGTGTCTAAGTCATCACTTCCTCTCCTTCTTTAACCTTGCTTTGTTGTTCCTTTTCATATTCACACATTTCACCTACCATGTCATGTGGCATTCTAGGGTGAATTTAGTTGGCTTCTAACTTTTCCTTGGCTTTTCCTTTAGCTATTAACCTATGGACAACTGCATGATATATTTTTCTTCTCTCTCTTGTCCCTCATTTATACGAAATATGGGGCCTTTCTTAAGGTCTTGATTCATCTTTTCTAATCAATTATTTGTATAAAGTCCCCTTGTCATCTAGTTACAAAATTTCCCTAGCATGACAAGTGTTTATTTAGGGAGCATATGCGTCCTCATATTAATCCTTAATTTCCAAGCTTATGTATTCATTTCCCATGATAAATATTTGTATATTACATTATATTCCAAAATTTAAAATTTTGGAGAAACCAAATGTTTGGCTAAATTCCACTAAAACATCAAGAAAAATTCTCTTAATAATATTGTCACACTTCCTGAACTGGGTCTAGTCATCTTCCTGATACATGCTTATCCTCAAATCTCTAAGCCCAAAATTCAGGATATTACAGCTCCGGGGACAGTGATCCCTTCGGTGGGTGGGCCGTTACACCTTGATTTTATTTTCTTATTTTGTGTGTATTCATCTATTCTCTAGTTAATCTTTAGAACTTGTCTAGGTTCTTTTTCAAAGCTACATTAATGCCTTGGATTTGTAATATGATAGGGGCATTCATTTCTAAAACCATTGACCCAAATACAAACTATTCATCATTTACTTTTGATTTATCCTTTGAGCCCTTCACTTTCGTTTCTATTTCATTATACAAATGCTATGGTCGCACACTTTATCAAGTTGTTCCTAACACTATGATTAAAAAATCAAGTACTATTTTATATGTGAAAAGAAAAGTGACATGTGAATAGTCAATAAAAAAGGAAAAGGAAAATATAAAAGAAGAAAAAAGAAAAGAAAAAGTTTGAATAGTGAAATAAAAGGAAAGTTCAAAGAAGGAAAGAAACAAATAAGGCACTATGAGAAAATATATGAATTAAGTTTAGTTGAGTAGTGCTAAATGATCTATCAATTTATTTGGTGCAATCATAGTGTTTGTTACATTTTCTATCCTTTTAACCTTTTCAACATTACAATCCTAAGAAGTCCCCTGAACTATGGATTATGGTAGATGCTAGAATAGGTGATCCTATTCTAGCATAGAACCCTTTCAGGCTTATGGTAGATGCTAGAATAGGTGAATTGAGTGAAATTCCCTAGAATTTGAGAGATGAGAAACACTTATTCCCTTGAGAGCCTATCATGTCTATCTTTCTTGGTTTTGTTATGTTTTCAAGTTGGTTTCTTTGCATTAAAAATAATTGCATAAGCTTTAATTGATTTGGGATTGTGGTTATTCAACATTTTTGTATTTGCATTCTTGAATGACTTGATGATTACAACATTAGGCATATTTTTGAAAACATTAGTTTTATTTTTCCTGGGAGTGCAGAAGACTAAGTTGTATGAAATGGATCATAATATATATATATATATATATATATAAAATATCCATACATATGTATATCAAATGAAAATAAACAGGAAATTTGAGTGAAATTTGGTGTGAATGTATAATGAATTTTGATATTATTGACTATGAAGATGTTGATGGCTTCATGTTTTACAAATTAGGGATGAGCGAAAAAACCCAGTGGTCTAGGTAACCTGGTCTGACCCAACCCGGTCCAATGAAAAAAATTGGTCTAGTCCAATCTGGCGCAAATATTATTTCTATTTTTTATTTTATTAGTTCACACACTAAGAACAACATGTTAGATCCTAACCCAATGTTGAAGAGAACGGGTTGATGGTGGTCGTCGTTAGATCCGATGAACCCAACCCAACCCAGCTACCTTTTTCTTCCATATATTTATTGACCGAACTAGATGTAGTGTCATGATCGAAGCTCGCCGATCTAAACAAAAAAAATGCAACCTTTTCATATCTAACGATGACCACCGTCGATCCAAATTTTTCAGATCTGGGGATGTAGTTGACGATGGGGCAAAGAGGAATGGTATGGTGGTCGAAAGACGGAGGGGGTTGGTGAAGTGAGGTGATGGAGAAGTGAGGCAGTGTGGGTATTGCAGTTGTGACCAATTTAACGAAGGAAAAGGCGCCTTCAGGAAGTCCTCGAACTTGGGGGTGGCTTCGGTGAAGATGGAGACTGGGAGAGGTGGTTGTTGGTTGCACCACCACCTCCAATAGCCACATTCGGTGAGGCATCAAGGGGTGAAAGAAAGCGAGAGATGAGAGTGAGGGAAGAGAGAGAAAGCGAGAGATGAGAGTGAGGGAAGAGAGAGAAAGGGAAGAAGTGTGTAAGAAAGAAAGAGATGAGAGCGAGGGGTAACGTCTTTTTCTCCCAAAAAGTCATTTTTCCATGGGGGGAGCCACGTGAATTCACTCAAACCCAAGACCAATCCAGGCAAAAATAAAAAATAAAAAATCTTGGACTGCCTGGACTGGTCTAGTGTTCACTGGACTAGTCTGGTTCAGCCTAAGCTCGGACTGATACTGGACCTCGGGTTGTCTCGTATAGCCTAAGGTACTATCCAGACCACACTTCGAGTTGGGGCCAACCCTGGTCTGTTCTGGTCTATGATCAACCCTAGTTCAAATTGGGAAACAAGATACAATTAACCAAAATTATTTTCCTTTTATGGGCAAACAGTTGAATGAAATAAAAATATAGCAGCGCTTTTACATTAATTACTCAAAAGGGATAAAAATAAAAAATAAAAAATATTTATTTTATTCGGATTATTATAATGATACATTAGAGAGCAGCGCTTTCACTCCAATATTATTCCTTTTTAAAGGAAAAATAAATGAACATGGACTTATAGAAAAGTTGGAAGTCCGTATTTATATATGTTGTTTTCATCAAATTTATATTCATAAGGGAGAATTATTATGAAATCCTAAGAATATGAATTAATAATTAAAAAGTCTTAATGACATGTGCCGAGCATGAATTATTATTATTTTTTGTTTTTGCCAACATGAAGTTTTTGTTACTTCCTAGACTAGAGCTTGTTATTGCTTGCTCATCAAATAATGTTAGTGGATTTTTGGGTGATTAAACGCATTCAATAAGACCTTATAGTAATTTACTATTTTTTTTAATAAAAGATAAAATTTCACATTAGAAGCACAAGTTATAACAAGTAAAAATACTATAATAAAACACAAGTGAAACTATGGATTATAAGGAGGAAAAAAAAAACATTACAAGAACAAACACCCCTGCTCATAAAGAAGATGTGCAAGAGGGAGAGATTACTTTCTTTATCACATTTATATTTATAGTAATAGTTATGGATTAATGTTCGGGTAATTAACTATTAAATATATACTTAATCTAATCAATAAAAAACGGTTAGAAATTATTACAAAAAACAAATTAGAAATATTTTTGAAAAAATTGAGAAATACTTCCTCCAATCCTTAATATAAGAGCTAATTGAATAGTTAGATTTAATCCTAAATATAAGACATCAATTCACTTTGTTTTTCAAAATTATAATTTTTATCCCTAAGTATCTCTATTGAATGTACACATTAAGGGGTCATCATGACGAAATATAGTATTTTAGGAAAATAACATATTTTTCTTAAAAATAATTAATATAACTAATTTTCTTAGTTCGCCCAAATTAGTTCTCTATCTCACATGTTAAGGAAATGAGGTAGTAATATTTATTAAACGGATTTTGTGTCAAAATAAGTTTTATTACCCATCCTGTAGGAAATGTTGTTGTAGGAGTATTAATCTATTTTTTGTTATCTTCCCAAATCGGCCTGCGATCCAATACTATTTGAGCATATAGAAATAGATGATGATAATAATATATTATTATGTTTATTATATATAGTATACATTTAATTTTTATACTAAAAAAATTAATGTTGTAATGAGAAGGACTTTAGTAAGATATAGTGAAATCCTTTGATATTTTTTTTAAAAAAGATTTCGGATGAGTTGTTAAACTTATAGTAAAAGAGAAATGACATTATAATTAGTACTAGGGTTGGATAAAAAAACTTTGTACTGGGATTCCACTAGATGCGGCAAGACTACATGAACGGGGGCTTCTAACTTAACCCAAATATTTATAAACCTATGGTGTTGAGGTACTATTTGGAAGAGCGTAGGTAAACCTGTTAAGTAGCCAGTCAACATTTTGGCTTGGTGAGAGCAATTTAATCTCCCCAATGCACTCATATTTGTTGAACCAATAAATATTGATTTAAAGATACAATTTTACTGGTAATTACTTAGGAGTGTTGGGTATCTAAAAAATTTTCAAGGAATAATTTTATACGCCGAAAGTGTTAAAAAATAATCAAATTTACCCTAACCTTTTAAACCTAAGGTTGATTGTAAAAAATGTGATGTTGACAATTAACATTTTTAACAGTAAAGGACAAAATGACTCATCAAATTTTTTTTAGAGACCCAATACTCATGAGTGGTTACTTTTAAGGCAACATTGCACCTTAACCCAATAATATTTGGATAAAGTATCATTTAACATATCTTCATATTATTTTTCAATTGCATCTATCACCTTAAAATCTGCGGGCTCAATTTTGTCCTTAAAATATTTTTTAGATGAAATTTTACCCCTAAAGCATTTTTTTCAGGTGCAATTTTGTTCTCTCCATTAACTCTAAAAATGTCCACAAGTTCAAGTGCATCCAATAACTAATTTTAGAGTAATTTTTAGAGCATCT
Organism: Acacia melanoxylon; assembly: GCA_019022615.1. Classification (NCBI taxonomy): domain Eukaryota; kingdom Viridiplantae; phylum Streptophyta; class Magnoliopsida; order Fabales; family Fabaceae; genus Acacia; species Acacia melanoxylon. The sequence continues at coordinate 9,084,918 of JAFJYJ010000003.1, read as the reverse complement.
TTTCGTTCAGAGTATTTTTCATAACTCTTTTCATATTTTCGGTAGATTTTATATTTTAAAAATTCATCTTTAACATTTTCAATAATCAATTTTTGAATTTTTTGATAGCCATCCACAAAACACTTTAAGAGCAATATTATACCAAAATAATACTTTAAGGATAAAATTACACTACACAAAGAAATATAAGATCAGGGTGTTGGAACGCTATTTTACCATAAATATTTACAACGTTTCACAAATATTAATATCATCATCAAAATTCTTATATAATATGAAATTAATTTTATAACTATATGATCGAATCAAATTCAAGTATGTTTAATTTAGGGTAGTGTAACACCCCTTATTTTATATTACTTATTATGTCCATTCGCATGTAGTAATTAGGTTTATCACTAGAGTTTACAGCGTGGCAGAGCATTTGAAATGGTTTGAGCGAATGAGTAACTGATAGTACATGATTATAACTCCAAAACTAGTCGTAGTTAATCCTTTCGGGAATAATAGCGATACAGTTATCCAAACATTCAGTTAGCTAAATAGTTCACAGCATTATACAGTCCAACAAAATATTTAAATTCCTTCTGTGACTCCTTACAGCTTTACTCGTGCTACTTACCTTTAGCTCCAGATCCTGATGCTTTAGACAAGTATGAGATTCAGTAAATTGAATCTCAGAGTAACAGTTAACTCATATGTAAGTATAAACAATATATGATAGATAATCACAATTTGAAAAATAATACAGCATTCAGCAAACATACTACAACCAGACTACAATAGCACACAGTACATGTAACGTTAACGGCAAAAACACACACAAGTGCTAAATACACGTGTCCCAGACATGAAACCTTAGCTCTAGAAAAAATAAGCATGCAACATTATCATATACAACAATAATCCATACCTAGCTGAATAAAACACATGACCTAAGACCCAGTTTTAGTCACGAGTCCATAATCATGATTCAAACAAGCATATATAGGCACTCAAGACCCAGTAGATTAAAGTTATTGTACGTTATCGTACATTTCTTTGTGTAGTTAGTAAAACGCTTGTCCTTTGAAAATGATCCTAGATTTCTCTGAAATCCTATAATGTTACGATTGCATTATTAATTTTTCCATATTTTATATGATACTGTAATAAATACCATATTACTTAGAATAATACTCAAAAGGGTTATTTTCACCACCTTTAACCTTTTGACCTTTAGTGGATAAGTTTTTCAACTTTTAACTTTATTTTCCTTAATTTTGGATTTCTCACTTTTTTGCCGGAATTTTTTAGTAACTTTGAAAAGTCATACTTAAATGCACATAAATCTAAATGATGTTCTTCCAAAACCTACATGACCCTTGACATTTCTATTTTCAAGGAAAAATATTTTCGAAGCTTGACAAATTCGAGTCATTCCCAATTTATTTATTTTTCACCGTTGTTCAAATCATACTTCTAGAGACATGGTTCAACTTAAAAAAATATTTTCTCTTTGTAAAAAATTACATATTATATATCAAAATAAAGCTCTGTATGTCTATTTTATTTCTGAAAAATCTCATGATTCTTGAATATCATTTCGTTGGTCAAAAACTGTTCACAAGTCGACTATCTCCAGAAAACACAAATCTGGCATATTTCTCAACTTGTACAACTTTGATCTTTTGCTTCTAAAAATTATTCTCCACCATGTTTTAACTCCATGTTTTAGACCCTTTGGTGAACTTAAAATAATAAAAATCATTTTGCTTTACACTTTACTTGCTTAGGCCAAAACATTGGCCATAAACAAGGAAAATCACTCTTTGACCAAATTCACATAAAATCATGATTTTGGCTATAGGTTTGCTTTAAAACTTAGCCTTTTGGACTTTGATGATGTTGGATCTTGTTTTTAGGATCTTAGTTAACATGTCCCCTTAGGGTCCCATGCCTCCATATCCCAAAACAACATGATCAAAACCACTTTAAGATAGCAACATAAAATATCATAAAGATAAGCTAGGATATTACCAACTCGCTAAACTTTGAGTTTTGTGGCAACTTTTCTCTCTTCTTCTTCCTCCAAACTTTTAGCCTCCCTACTAGGATCACCATGAGAAAATGTTTTTACCAAGGTTAGTGGTTAATGGAAAAGTATAAGAACAACTTACCTTGTCTTCTTGGGTTTTTCCTCTTTCCTTCCTCTTCTATGTTTTCGGCCCTACCATTAGGGTTGTCCAAGGACCGGGCCAGACCAGGTTGGAGGTCAACCCAAGGTCTGGCCCGACATGACCTCGGACTGAAAAAATCAGTCCGAGGTCTAGTCCAGTCTGGTACCAGCCCGAGCTCGGCCGGACCGGACTTAGATTAGCTGGATCGCTGGACCCCCGGGCGATCCAGATTTTTTTTTTCAATTTTTTTTTACCTTCTTGGGATGCAATATTTTAGCTCTAGTTTCACCTGACTTCCTAAAGTAATAAAAAGTGAAAAGTGATTCCTATAAATTAAAAAACACATTAGGATGTCCAGACTCCAGTATATGCTCAATGTAGTAGTGATTTTTTTAAAAAAAAAAAAGTGATTTTTTTTTAATAAAAAAGACCTCTGGTCAGACCGGACCGGTCCAGGGGATCTAAGCCCCTGGACCGAAGTCCAGTCTAACCCAAGCAATTTGGTCCGGTCCGGTCCAGTCAGATTTGCCTTGGACCATTTTTTTCTTATACTAGACCGGGTCTAGTCGGACCGGACCGGGCCAGACCAACCGGATCACGAGTTTTTTGGACAACCCTACCTACCATAATATCAAGACAAAATGAGTGTTTGATTTTGGGTAACATGCGAGAAGGATGTCCAAGTGTTTTATAATTGGAAGACAAGTCAAAAGGGGGCCCCACATGTCAAAAGACCAAATTGCCCCCACAATTTTTTTTCTTGCTTTGTCTCCAAGTTTTCCCATCTTTCTCTCCTCCTCTCTGTAATACCCGAATATTCAATACCCGGATGACTATTAATTATAAATAAATATTCCTTTAAAGGTTATAGGTGAATATGTGGTTTCAATAAATGAGCATAATTATCTTATTACTTAGGGAAAATTCTATGAAGATTAGAGGAGATAAAGAGCTAAAACTCCCTAAAAATGCAATTATAGGCCATAAAAATGGACCGAAAATATTATGATAAATCTCATATGGCAACAAATATTGACAAAAACTTGGGAAGTATGTTGTCTATAATTTTAGGAATTTTTGGGATTATTTCCTTGAAAAATAGAGTAGCATGAATATAATATTATTAAAAGCACTTTTTGGCCCCATGATTTTTAATATTTTACATGGGACATAAAATACCAATGTCAAGTAAAAAGTTGTGAGATAATAATTAATCTTAATTATGAAAATTATCAACAATTAGTAAGTGGCTAATTAAGTAATTAGTGGCAAATTGTTTAGATTAAGATATGAGTAAATTAATTAGTAAATAATTAATTTAAGGGAGAAATTCGAAATTAATAAATAAATAATAAATAAAAATAATAAAATAATAGTAAAATATAAAATGCTTAGAAAAATAAATAAAAAATAAAATAAAATATCATGATATTTTGCATAAAATAATAATATATTTGGTTCAGAGCCAATAGGACATTTGAGAATGGATAGAAATTAAATCCTACCTCAAACCAGGGGATAAAGTCAGTAACATCTAGACATTTTATAAACCAGTGAAATTCTATCCCGGAGCGAAATGTCTCGGAAGTCATTTCGAAACCAAATGAGTCATTAAGATACCGGGTAAATCGAAATAGGGGCGATAGTAGAAATGAGAACCTATAGAAAACAAGTTAGTTGTGACAAACCAGGGATATGGTTTCTTAGGTCAGAACATATTACGAACCAGTGAATTTTTGTCCAGAAGCTGGTTCTATCGGAAGTTATTTCCGTAACCGACAACGTTTATCCGAAAATCTTCAGCAGACTACGGAATACCCTTAACGGGATCAAGAATTTAGTTAACTTAGACATTTCTAAAGAGAAAGAATAAAACTTCAAAACCTAGTTGCCGAATTTTTGAGATTCCGCAAGATTGCGCGAAAAGGACACCGAACTGGGAACTTTATCAGTACAAACCATAAAGCAAGGATGATGACATCATTTCTTGCATCATCTTTTCTTGGGAAAAGGGAAGGGGAGGTCGGCCAAGGAGCATGGAGGGCCAAGATTATGCCACCTATTAGAAGTGCGATCTGACGGCCGATAATCAATCTGATAAAGCATGAATAGTAACCTGAAAATCTCTATAAATAGCAAGCTCCCTTCTCTCATTTCTTCACACCACAACCAATCCTAGAGAGAGGTTAGAGAGAAGGAAGAGCTCTGAGGAAGTTCTAGCCGGGCCCTGGGTAAGTTCTTCGGTCCTTAGTCTTAAGCTTCGGTAGTTTCTTCGGTAGATATAGTAGAAGTGCTAGATTTATCTTTAAATTTTCAAGATAGTCTAGATATCATATATAGGGGTATATAAGGTATTATTTTCGAAAATATTGTTGGCGTAGAAGATCCATCAAAATTCGGAGAAAAACATAGAGAAAACAAATGGCTCCGGCGAAATTCCGCCGATTAGGGGTCGGGGGGCAAAATGGTAATTTTTACCTAGAATGCCCGTTATAGTCTTAAATATTGATAAATGTTATCCTTATAGGATATCTGAGTTGATCGGACCGCTGTTGGTCCGTTGTTGTACCGCCGTCATTTCGCTGTTACCCCGCCGTCGCCGCTGTCAAAATACCGTTTTTCAGGAAAAGTACCGTAGTGCCGTCAGCAAAGGTACGGACGCGTACTGTAACCCTAATCCTGTACTGCTTATATACATTTATGTGATAGATACGTTCATAGACTGAGGCTCTGTTAGAGTTGTCAATCATACTTACAGTTTACACGGGTTATAGTATTGATAACACCGTATGAGTTTTCCTCGCGCTGAGGACACGTGTTGTGATCGTGACACAGGGTATGTGCAGACATGTTGTTAGGATTTACATATTGCTTTGTGCTTATGTTCTGTCGTTGTTATGATCATGCATCCGCTTCCGTGCTTATGTACTGATATACTGCTGTTTTGTTATGAATATCTGTTGTCCATATACTGTTTTATTTGAGTATAAGGTTAACCGTTACCGGAGATCCATATGGGAAATGGATTTCAGCTGTAGCTTCAGGTCAGGAGGACCGAGGGTTGGTGATCGTGGCAAGCAGCCGGCGTAGGATTCCGAATGAAGATTTATTTACTGTTTTCTGTATTTACTTACGAACCTTGGATGACTGTATCATTACTCTTACACTATGATTAACGTTTTGTTAATGGTTCAGTTACTCAGTTACTCTTCCGCTCCCATGCTCTACTCTGATTTTTTAAAAAAAATTCCGCTGTTAAAATGGGATGTTACACTCTCCACTTGGATGAAATCCTTGACTCACTTAGGGCTCTTGGATGGCTTTTCCATATGTCATCTCCCTATGGTCTTAGTCCTTCCATTGGTTCAAGAAAATTCTAGAAGCTTTTGGCTTAATTACCATGGGACCTTATCTTGAATCTTGGCTTCTCCCTTACTCCACAAGTTAGCCGAAATTCTTGTCTTCTTGGGCAAGTTAATGAAGTCATTTGATGACACAAACAAGGGCTTATGTGTCCCTTAATGACAAGTGTCAATGCATGGTTGGTTTATTGACTTTGTCAAAGGGCACATGTGTATTATTCTTCAAGCTTATTTTTTTATCTTCCTTGGCCCTTGCTTGGCCGACATTCTTGCCCCCTCCCCCCAAGGAAGTTTTGATTGTCTTTCCTTGCTTGAAGTCACATGTACAATTTGGATATCAATGAATTAGATATTAATCCCTTGCTTGACATGTGTTAAGAATTTGTTGTTAATGTGTACCAATTTGGAAATAGCCATTATTTTAATGTGATCACATATTTAACAATTGTCAATTAGTTTCGAAGTGAAATTCAAATTGAAAAAAATCAAAAGATTATTAATCTTGAGACATATATTCACTTTGTACTTTACTAACTAATCACAAAATACAAGTTTTTTTGATAAAGTGGAAATTGAAATATTACATTTCTCCTCCCGTTAATTTAAATTTCATCCTCAAAATTTGCTATACATTTTGTACATTCTAAGCCATAAACTCTAGATATTCCTTCTTCATTTCATCCTCTGTTTCCCAAGTTGCCTCCCAAGGAGATAACCCCTTCCAGACTATCTTCATGAACGAAATACTCCTGTGTCTGAACCACTTCTCTTGATAATCAACGATTCGCTCCGGCTCGACCACGTAAGTATGATCATGTCGCACATCGACTTCTTCATATTCAATGATATGTTCGGGGTTTGGTTGGTATTTCTTTAATTGAGGAACATGGAACATATTATGAAGTCTGCTTAGGTTTGGAGGCAAGGCCATTTGGTAAGTGATTGGTCCACGCTTTGCCAAAATTTCGAATGGCCCAATGTAACTCTACCAACTCCTGTGACTGGAGATATCTTAAAAAATACATGATCTCTGAACTCAAATTCCAGAGCTCTTCTCCTTCTATCAGCATAACTCTTTTATCTGCTTTGTGCTGTTAGGAGTCTCCTCTTGATCAAAGCAATTTGTTCAAAGGTATGATCAATTATATCTGATCGGGATAAGGGTGTTATTTGCCATGGAAGTTTTCGCTCAGGAGCACTGGGTGGACGAAAGTTTTTTTTGGACCAAAAATGCCACGGAAGTTCACAAAACGTAGCAATTTTGCCCATCTGTTAATTTTGACCGTTAAGTTTAACTGAGTGCACACGTGGCATGCCACCTCATCAATCAAATAAGAGTTAAGTATTATTTTTACCTCGGAAGTTTTCACTAAGGAGAAAATTTGCCCCGAAAGTTTTCATTTAGGAGCAATTTTGCCCTGGAAGTTTACAAAATGTAGCAATTTTGCCCTTCTGTTCACCAATATTAAATTTGACTATTAAATCAGTCAAAGACCACACATGTCATGCCTTGAAAAGGTCGAACTTGGAGTCAAAGAAGGAGATCCTTGAGATGTTGAGCTTAAGGCAACCAGGATTTGTGAAGCCGAACTGGTCAAAGGGACTGAAAGGTCTGTCACAAAACCCAGAGGAAGCATCACTTATGATCTAAGCAAATGAAACGCATAACGATAAATGAATTGTCCCAAAAATTGGTTCAGTAAGACAAATCAATAGTGATAGTATTTACTTTTGTATAGATCGATCTAGGCCACCCACTTTGTCCCACAAGATAAATCTCCAGCAAGCTCCTAAAAATTCCAGCGATTTTAAGTGATGCTTACTGGACCAATTTTTGGGACAATTCATTATTGATTTGTCCCAAAAATTGGTTTGATTTAGAAAAATTAATAATGAATTGTTCCAAAAATTGGTCCAGTAAGCATCACTGAAAATCGCTGGAGATTTATCTTGTGGGACAGGGTGGGTGGCCTAGATCAGTCTATATAAAGGTAAATATTAGCACTATTGATTTGTTTTACTGAACAAATTTTTGGAACAATTCATTTCTCGTTTTGCGTTTAATTTGTTTAGATCATAAGTGATGCTTCCTCTGAGTTTTACGACAGACCTTTCAGTCCCTTTGACCAGTTAGGCTTCACAAATTCTGGCCGCCTTGAGCTCAACATCTCAAAGATCTCCTTCTTTGACTCTAAGTTCGACCTTTTCAAGGAATGACATGTGTGGTCTTTGACTGATTTAATAGTCAAATTTAATATTGGGGGGACAAAAGGGAAAATTGCTATGTTTTGTAAACTTCTGGGGCAAAATTGCTCCTCGATGAAAACTTCTGGGGCAAAATTGCTCCTCAGTGAAAACTTCCGGGGTAAAAATGATACTTAAATCTTATTTGATTAATGAGGTGGCATGCCACGTGTGATGAGGTGGCATGTCACGTATGCACTCAGTTAAACTTAACTGTCATAATTAACGGAGGGGCAAAATTGCTACGTTTTGTGAACTTTCGTGTCCTTTTTGGTCCAAAAAAAACTTCCGTTCACTCAGTGCTCCTGAGTGAAAACTTCCATGGCAAATAAGACCCTTATCCCTTATCTGATCCGAGTAACTGTCTCTCAAACAATTCTATCTAGCATAAAGATGACTGGCACTTCCTTCCATATATTAATGCTTCAAATGGAGCCATTTTGTATGCTCGCGTGATAACTGTTGTTGTATGCAAATTTAGCCAGTGGAAGGTATCGATCCTAATTCCCTTTAAAATCCAGAACACATGCTCTCAATATATCTTCCAGTGTTTGTATGGTTTAGTCTGATTGGCCCTCTGTCTGAGGGTGATGAGTTGTACTGAATTTTAGCTTTGTTCCCAGAGCTTAGTGTAATGCTTGCCAAAATCAGGATGTGAATCATGGATCACTGTCAAAGACAATGTTCTTTGGCATACCATGGAGTCTCACAATCTCCTTTATGTAAATCTCTGCCAATTGTTCTGGAGAATAGCTGACACAGATGGGGATAACATGTGCTGACTTAGTTAATCGGTCAACAATCATCTAGATCGCATTATGGTTCCTGATCTAGGCTAGACTCACCACCAGATCCATGATAACACTTTCCCATTTCCATTTCGGAATCTCTAGCCCTTGAAGAAGACCAGCAGGTTGTTGATGTTCAATCTTCACTTTCTGGCAAGTCAAGCATTTGCCACATATTGGGTTACATCTTTCTTCAACTCAAGCCTCCAGATTTCAGATTTCAAGTTCTTGTACATTTTAACGATTCCTGGATGTAAAGTATATTTACTTTTATGAGCCTCATCCAGTATTTCTTTGAAAGTTAGATTGTATAATATAATCAAATTGAAACTTGTTTGGATAATTAATATAGAATATCATTGTTCAACAAAACAAACTGGTTGCAGAACAAGAATGACTAAAGATGTTTAGATTAGTAGTGGCAAAATTGATTATTTTTTTCAATTTGATTTTTACAAATACAAGATAGGGTGAAACTTGTTTGGATGATTAATGTAAAAGGAAGTTAGATGTAAAATGACTAAAAATGAAATGAATTTAATAAAAATTAAGATAGTTAGTGTATCATTGGGAAAAATTTGAAACTACTAAATTTCTTAAATTTTAGGAATTTTTTTGAAGAAAAGTCCCTCTTTAAAAATTTAATGGGTAAGAATAACCTCAATTGGAGTACTATTATTCGTTGCATATATAAACTTATCGGGATATTTATGTCAATTAAATTTTTAAAGGGCGAGTTTTTCTAGATTTACCATAATTTTTTTCTTTTGGATATTTTCATAAATAAGAATAAAATTTAAAAACAACCATTACAAACCTTTAAGCGAGACTTGTATAATTAGAACCATATGTTCATCTACAAAGGGGCGTCTTTGTAATACCGGATTTTAGCAAATGGAATTCTTGAGATAAGAGAAATTAATGAATATTTTGATAAAGCAAATTCATGAGTTAAAACTATTATAGAAAATTGTTATAATTGTCGAGTAGATTGTCGAAAAAGTTACGAGAAATCGGATGAACGAAATGACTAAAAATGCAATGATAGTGATAAAAACAGTCTAAAAACATTATGATAAATACGAAAGATCATGAAAGATTATGAGAAAATTATGGGAGTATTATCTTTAATTATGAGAATTTAATAAATTATTTCGAGGAAATAACATGAAGAAAAGTTTAAAAAGCATTTCGAGAACCATAAAGTAACCCGATGGGTAAACATTGTTAATATTTTACATTGGATATAAAATGACAATGTCAAGATAAAAGTTTGTAAGATAACAATATACTGTGAAATTGGTAAAGATAAATATATGAAGAAACCTGATCCTAAAAAGATCATTAAACAAAGAAATTAAGTCCGATTAAGCCTTAACGAAGGCGGGGGTAAAACGAGAATTTTTGGTAAAAAATATTATATTTTTAAAAATGGAAAAATAATTAAAACTGAATTTTTAAATTAAGGGGTCGAAATTTTTAATATTTTTAATTAAAAAGAATTGTTTAAATAATTAAAATGATAATTAGAATAAAATAATAATATAATGCGGTGAGTCGCCTTATAGGCGGGCCAGGGGAAAAGTCGAAATAAATTCTACAGGTAAACCGGAGGTAAAAGTCTTTTCGGACTGATCAAATTAAGAACAAGTGAATTTTTACACGAAGAAAGAATTTACCGGACGTCGATTCCGCAACCGAAAACCCTAATTCCTAATAAGACGGAAAATGATCGGATAGAGTAGAGCCGGATAGGCAAAGTGAGAACCTATAGAAACAATTGCGTGTTTTCAAACACGGGATTAAGTTAGGCAACCACCGGACGTTTACGATTCAGCGAATTATTGTCCGGAAGTTGGTTCTATCGGAAGCGATTTCAGAATCGACGCGTTTGTCCGAATATCTTCCGACGCACCGGAGAATACCTGGATATGATCAAAAAGAGGATCCAAATAGATAATATGAAATAGGATGAAAAGACCTTCAAAGTTACACGCCCGGATTTTTGAGTTTCTGCGAAATCGCGCGAAACGGACACCGATCGGGGAAATTCTATCGGACCAGGCATAAAGTGAGCATGAGTCACCATTTTTGGACCAATGGTTGGCTGCCACATCACCCCCTTATGTCGACTAGGGTAGCCCATGGACAAGGATTAACCACCATTTAACCTTGATTTTACATGGTTATAAGGAAAGGAAAAATTACAAGATTTGGAATGTAGAAATTACCAAAGTGGCACAAATTTTTCCTATATAAAGGCATGAGCACCTCCTTCATTCTTCACACTTCCTCTTCTCTCTACCTTGGCTGAAACTTAGAGAGAGAAGCTCTGCCAAAGTTGTGCCTTAGCTCCGAGTAAGTTCTTCTGTCCTTAGCTTTTAGTTTCCGTAGTTCTTTCGGTAGTTATAGTAGAACTGTTGTTTTGATCTAGGAAGTTTCAGAATATATTCCTATGCTTGTTTTTAGGCCTCTTTGCATTGAAAGATTCCTGACGAGGTAAAAACATAGTGGGGATAATTTTGAAATGGAATAAGGTCAAAGTAACGAAGTTCTGGCAAAATTCCGCCAAATTAGGGGTAGAAAGGCAAAATGGTAATTTTTACCTAAAATGCCAGTTATGATGTCAAATCACTAATGAAAGTGATATTACTCCTATAGGGCATCAGAAACTCTGATTTGCTGCCGTTACGCTGCCCGACGTGCCGCTGTCGAACATTTCACGTTTTTATGTAAAAAGTATGTTTTTCCGCAGAAGTACCTAACGTCGTCAACGAAGGTACGGACGCGTGCAGTAAAACTAATCTTGTGCTTCTTAAATGCATATATGTGATAGATACGTTCGTAGACCGATATACAGACAGTTTTACACGGGTTATAGTCATGATAACGCCGTATGTTTTTCTAGCGCTGAGAACACGAGTGGTATCGTGGCACTGGTGAATAGTGCAAGCTGTTATTGTTGTTTTCCATCGTGGGGCTTTACATACTGCGTAACGCTTATGTTTTGTCGGCACAATGATCATGCATCTGCTGTATGCTTATGTAGTGATATACTGTTGTATTGTCTAGAATATCTGTTATCTGTATACTGTATTGTTTGGGTTTGAGATTAACAGTTACACGAGATTCAATGCGGTGAATTGAATCTCGGCTATAGCTTCGTGGTCCGGAGGAATACGGATCGAAGATCGAGGCAAGCGACGAGACGTGCGCCGGAGACTTATCTATCTTTACCGCTTTCAGTTATTCACTTTCAAACTCTAGGATTAATGTAATCATTACAATGTTACACTGTGGTTAATGTTTGTTATGAATCAGTTACTCTTTCACTCCAATGCTCTACTCTGATTGAAAAAAAAAAATTCCGCTTTAAAAATTGGGATGTTACACGTGCATTTATATTTATTGACAAAACTTGTATTTATTTACTTATACTTATGAGGTTCAAGTCTCCAATTTAAATCTTAGCACTTAGACTTGTTTAAAAATAAAAATTCATACGGATAAAATTTCAAAGTTATATATATCAAATCATTATGATAATAAGAATAATGTATATGGTAAGATTTGATTGGAGAATTAAACCTAATAGATATAGGCAAATGGGCCATGTTTCGTTCTGTAATTATTCAAGGAAGATTATCCATAAATAGTCCAATAATAAGATGCGTCTTCGTTCGGACATTTTAATTTTAGTCAGCGAAAGAGTAACCTGCAAATCACAAATAAACCAACCATATGCATGGTCACAAATCATTCATGTAACTTTCACATTGGAGAAAGCTCGTTCTCATGAACATCAAATATGAGGTTAACAAAGGCATATAATATATATTAAAAACAGAACAAGAGAGCACACTATACTATATTCCTAAGCAGTAAACAAGCTATGAAACTTATTTTAGTTTCCGTGGTAATAATGCAAATTAAAGCGTTTTAATTTTGAGGAACTGAAATTAGAATAATTACACGCAAGAATCAAAATGAAAATTAGGCTATGTATCAAACATGTCCAATCAACTAAAATAAGAGATAAGTAAAAGCAAGAAAAGGCACTCTTTTAAGGACTTGTTTGGTACAAAATGGGAATGGGAAAGCTCTTTAGATTTACCATAAACACATCGGAAACTTTCTTTCAAATAAATAACTTTGCTTTCAATTAAACACAATAAAAATAATGTCTCATTTTTTTTTTCTTAAATAATTTTTCATTTCACATCTTGATACAAATCTTTAGATAAGTAACTTAACACAGTTTCATTTCACATCTTGATCTTGGTGGCCAATAATGACTGGTCTTGATCTTGGTCAAGCCTTTGAACCGATTAACAAAGTTTCATTTCACATCTTGATACAAATCTTTAGATAAGTATCGAGAAAGACAAGAATATGAAACCTATTATATTTACCTGTTCTAATCTCTGATTCTCTTCCAAGAATTTGACTTCCTGGATTGGTAATAAATTTTCAAGACTTGGAAAAAAAATGAAGACGTAGAAACCAATTAACATGAGAATTAATGACAAGAATTTCAAAACCTGATTTATTCTCTGGTTTTCTTCCATCAGTCTGGCTTCCTTCATTGATATTAACAATAAACACGTTAATGAAAAATGTGGGTGACGTATCTGAAGACACGTAATATAAACTCACATGATAGAACCAGGGCTATTCTTTAATTTAGGACTTCTATTTTATACACAATTTGAGAATGACTTGCATGAATATTCAAAGTTAAGTGTTCTTATTTAGGATGCATCATATAGGACATGCATATTTTTATATTTTTGGTCTTCAATTTTGAATATCTTATAAGTTTGGAAACACTTGAAAAATTAAAATTCCTTAAGAATACACATGCTGATCCCAACAAATTAATGATCTATTATATCTCATTGTAACCAAGGAAAAGAAGAATGCACGAGATATATGTTTTTTTTTATAAATGAACATAATTCTTACATCTTTCTTAAGAATACTGATCTCCTGCTCGTAGGGCAGAGCAATGGGCGGGTTGGGCAGCCCATGCCCTAACCCATAGCCCGCCCATTTAATTTTAAATGGGTATGGGTTAGCCCATACCCATACTTCAACCCATTTAAGCCCGTGTAAATGGGCTAGCATATAAATGGGCGGGTTTCATTGGGTTTTGGGTAACCCATTAACATTTGACTTGTTTATTTTTTAGAAAAATAAGTATATATAAGTATTAAGTATCCATCCAAATTCATCATTCTAAATTCTAAAATCTGAATCTTCAATGTTCAATAATAACAATTCACACAAAAGAACTTAAATTTAGATAAGTACCATCATAACATAATTTTGATGTTCATACTCCAACTTTTAAATTAAAACATGACAACTAAAGTTCAAAGATTAACAAAATGACATGCTTCCATTGAATCTGCATGCTTCAATCTTCACCATTATCTTCAGATTCACTTGATGAAGGGGCTGTAGCTCTAGATGCTAAATCTTCCTCTACAAAATAAATGAAAAGAAATATTCATTAAGAATAATATGAAATTAAAAAAATGAACAAGAAATTGAGAATGTTATTGAAAATACCAATAATAACACTTGTACTCTCATCAAAATTATCAATATCAAGGTCTTTAAATTTAGGGGGTGTCTTGAATAGCCAATTTTGAGCACATACGAGTGCTTCAACCATCTTTGAAGATAAGGAGCTCCTGAAAGAATCTAGTATCCGACCCCCAGTACTAAAAGCTGATTCTGAAGATACCGTAGAGACTGGTATAGCCAACAAATCACGTGCCAACAGATTTAGAACTTGATACTTGGAAGCATTCACTCTCCACCATGCCAAAACATCAAATTTTGGATCACGAAAGCCAACTAATTCAGTTTGAAGATATTCATCCACTTCTGAAATTTTCTCTACATTACATGTAGAGTCTGCAGTAGCTAAGAATTTCTGGAATGTAGAATCAAAAGATGACAAGGTCATTTCAAGTTCAACTTCTGGAGTCAACACATTAGTCTCACCACCACTGATATCCCCTTGCTCCATTCTTGGCTGAGACCCAGAAGCTTCATTAGTAATGACATTTGGTGAATAATGATCGTACAAACGATACAAGATATCCATAATCCTCTTCAACATAAATTCACGCTTTGTAGATTCTGGAAAAATGTTTTCAAAAGCAATTCTGACATATGTCATCTTGTATCTAGGGTCCAATATCACTGCAACCACCAATAATGGATTCATTTTCTCAGCTTTTCCCCAATACTTATCGTACTTTGTTTGCATTCTTCTTGCCAAGTCACCTAAGAGAGAGTGGGAACTAGCTGCACTTGAATTAAGATGTGTTTGAATTGCAACAATATGTTGAAAACATGTGTTTGTTGTCACAAAATTGGATCTAGAAAATTTCAGAGTCATGGTGTAGAACAACTTCAAAAATACAAGGAACTCTTTTGCAACAGTCCAATCATATGCACTTGGAGGCTCAACTGTAGTCACTGTAGTTGTGTCAATGATATCATCATCATGATCAAATATGCCATCATCAAAGCGAGTTGAATTTGAATCTAACTTAACTTTCTTTTTGAAGTAATCTATGTAATCTTGATCTTCTTCTTCCATCCTTGTGAAGACTTTA
This sequence comes from Acacia melanoxylon, assembly GCA_019022615.1. Classification (NCBI taxonomy): domain Eukaryota; kingdom Viridiplantae; phylum Streptophyta; class Magnoliopsida; order Fabales; family Fabaceae; genus Acacia; species Acacia melanoxylon. Next base: position 9,069,730 of record JAFJYJ010000003.1, on the reverse strand, counting down.
ATGAACTTAACAGCACTGTCCAACATAAGGTAAGTCGAATTCCACCTAACAAGTATTATAAACAACATGAACAACATATTATGAATTTCGTTTATAATATGATTAATAGCATATTATAAAGTATTTTGCAAATTAACAGCATGAACAAGCATATTATTTCCAAATAGAAACTAAAAAAGAAATAAGCAAGTATTTAAAGTACCTGGTGGGGCAATCCAAGCTAAGAAGACTTTTTGATTCAACTCTTACTTTTTCAGCAAGCTCTTTAAATTTGGTCTCCCTTGCTGGAGAAGATCTAACATATTTAACCGCATGTCGGATGAGCTCAATAGACCTATTTATTTCCTTAAGACCTTCGAGAGACAATCAAATTCAAAATATGTGCAGACACCGCATCCGTAAAAATTCTCCATCACATACTAGACCATTCCAACCCCTCAAACATTTTTTCAAATGTGCAATTGCGTAATCATTTGAGAAAGCATTGTCAACAGCTTATAGTGAAGACTTTGTCTATGCCCCACTTGAATAAGCAATCCTCAATTTTCTTGCCAATTGTTTCCCCTTTATGATTTTCAATCACACAAAAATTCAAAATTCTTTTTTGCAAAGTCCACTTCTCATCAACCCAATGAGCAGTCAAACACATGTAGTTTGAATTTTGAATTGAAGTCCAACAACTGTAGTAAGAGACACACGGACTTTAGATCGCTTGAAATATTTTCTCAAACATTTTGCTTCTTCTAAATAAATTTTGTAGCAATCCCTAGCAATTGTCCAACGTGAGGGCATTTGAAATCTAGGTTCAACCTCTTGCAATAATTCTTTAAAACCCTCCCCTTCCACTGTTCGGAAAGGCAACTCATCATTTATGAGGAATTTTGCAATAGCCTTTCTGCATCTCTCCTGGTTAAATAAGTGATGAGTCAAAGTTTTACCAGAAGTAATCGACAACAAACTTTGTGAGTTGCTAGCTTTGTTGGGATTCTTTGGACACTTTCCCAAATGCCGCAACAATTGTGTAGTGCCACAATCAGGATGACTTGCAAAATCTCTGCCACAATGGTTACACTGTGCCCGATGTTTACCTTTTGTTTGGGTTAGTGGCAACCTTTTGAAATGTTGCCAAACATCAGATGTTGTCCTTTTTTTTTCTCTTAGCAGGTTGTGTTTCAGCTGCTTGTCCTGCCTCTCCTTCATCATTTTTTTTATTTTCATTAGGAGTAGGTGGTAGTGATGCTAATGACGTGGTCGTAGTTATATTTTCAATGGCCCCTCCAGTAGTGGTAGCTTCAGTATTTTCCGGTTGAGATTGTGACATGCTCATTTGCCTATTTAAACCAAATCAAACTTAACAATACTATAAATGATTCAATATGGAAATAGGAAAGCATAAATATTAAATACAAAAATGTAGAGGAAAAACTAATTTAATACGATCATCATGGGATAGTATATATTGCTAGTATATATTTTACACTCATTCATATCCAATTCCTTTATCAAATATAAAATAAAATTTGATCATGAAAGTAGTAGTTTCGAAACTTCCCGCCAGATACATATTAAGTACATATCAATTCTTTTCTCGCCCATTTTTTGATACCTCAATACATACATATCAAATATTCAGTGGTTGTGTTATTTGACGGCTTGTGTTAATGATGTTCATGAATCATGAGTATTGTGGTTCACAACAGAAGTACAGTGTAGAGGACACAGTGAAAGCCATCCGACAATAATTAATTAATTATACGGTAGAGAAAGCATATGCATCATCGGTACTATCAAACACATATATGATAAAAAAAAGATTGGGATTGACAACTTTCACATATTCTAATCAATTCGAAATAATTTGGATTATTTGGGGCATGATGTGTCAGCAAAGGATTGATTTAAATGAGAAGAAATAATGGACGCTAGAAATAGAAGAGTTTTTACTGATGATGTTTTTTAGTCGAAGGACTCCTAATGCAGATTAAAACTGTTGTTGCACACACTCAACGTTGCTTCTCCACTTTTAATTTTATTTTGTAACTCTAGCTTAGTTTTGCTGATGTAGTTTTCTCTATTGTAATTTCTCTAACCATTTATTTATGGAATCCCTATTTCATTCAAAAAAACTGGACCACAGAAATTTGAAGGGAAAAAAAAGTACAGCCTCTTTTTTTTTTATACTTAAGAAATTAACAAAAAAGTAAAGTACAGCCTCTTACCTTGCTGGCTTGCTCTCTCGTTCTACTGTTCTAGTTCACGGGATGAAGAATGCAAACGCGGCAAATCTCGTATCTAGATAGACTGAGCGTGACGGCTAATTGGCTATTAGGGTTCGAAGGATGGAGTCAAAATCACAGCAAGGTAGGGTAGTTTATTAAAAAAAAATATTACACTAAATGGGCGGGTATGGGCAGCCCGAAGGTGTGCCCATAGCCCGCCCATTTAATTTTTAAATGGGCGGGCTACTAACCCGCCCCATTATGGGTCTTTTTGGGCGGGCTCAAAATAGCCCAATTACATCGGGCTATGGGCGGGCTCACCGGGTTACGGGTTCTATGCTCAGCCCTACCTGCTCGAATGCTTCAGCCTGAAAGACATGGAATTAATTTTAATTTGAACAATAATAATATATGGAGATAACATAATATGTGATGTATATAGAAGAAATATACAATAATAGTGAAGTAACAACACCAATACAATAAGCTTTTATATAATATATTAATAAGGTAAATCAGACCGATAAAAATATTTCTCTCATAAGGGATAAACAAACCTTTGCTTTTGAAATGCGATTCAAGATTGTGTTAAGTAAAACGTCTAGTTTCCTTAGATTTCTTAAGGTCAATCCTTGAAGTTCTTCTCCATAGAGCTGCCTGGTAGATATGGAACTACGGATTTGAATCAACAATAAAAACTTTGTAGCAAACTACCACAAGTTCTCAATATAGTATCTACTTAACTAATTAATTTTGGCAGATTAAGGAAATTAGTTGTGTCAAAAATGCATATTGAAACTACTTTTTGATGCTAAACTCCCTTAACATATGCAATAAGTAGTAATAGTTTTGAAAAAAATTGATAAATGCGGGGGATAAATTGGATTGATATCTTATATTTAGAACCAAATCTAACTTCTCAACTAGCTCTTATATTAGAAATTGGAGCTAATATCTTATATGATTAAACTAGATGCAGCCTATGAGGTTCCCGTGCATAGCATGGACTTTTAAAGAAGAATTACACAATTTATTGCTTATGAATAATATGACTTTATATACACACACACACATATACGTATAGATATATAAAGTATATATATAGATCATTTGTAACTCCATATATAATCATACCTCAGTTCACGAGTCTTCTCTTTTAGTTCCTTGTTTAGCTTAAAATGTTTACCTTCTACCTGTCCTATTACCCAAAAAAGAAAAAAGAATAAAATATCTGCTAGTTTTTCTTTGATATCTCAAAATAACATACTGGTCGTAGAATTGTGAGTGTGTGCATTGTTGCACTATTCGGTTTCCAAACCCTATGATTATGAACAATCCTAATCTATGAGTATGGTATACTAGGATAGCACTAGTTAAAGCCTAACTGTGCCAAACACATATGCTGTTACTGCAGTATGGATATACCATACCTAAGCTTATCTGGTTCATAGAACATGTGTAGTGAAATAAAAAAGAATAAAATGAAAGTGTAATTTCGTGGGTGAGAAATGTCACTTGAGTCTCAAAAAAATGATGATGATGATGATGAATATTGCATTTTCAACCTTTGCATAATAAATTCATTCACTCTTCAATTAAAAATAAAAGAAACAGCAAAAGACTAAACAGGTAGAGTAGAGAAGAACATTATATATACCTGCAACTCCAGAGATGACTGGTATGTGTTGGCAAGGTTTACATCTGAGAGCAAGTTTCTCCTTTCTATTTGCCTCGTGCTTGAAACCGCAAAAATGTTCCACATCAGTTCATATTTGTCATTTATTATGCAATTAGTTACACAACTTGACATGTAAGTACGGGAGAGATTTTTTTATTGCCCTATATTAACACACACACACACACACACACACACACACAAAAAAAACTGACATGATGGGGATTAATTGGGAGCACATACAAACATTTTCTTGGCTAAAACTTTGAAATGAAGAAACTTGGCAATCTAAGCTCATCTTACTAACAATAAGACCAAGACCACTCCTTCTAATTGAACATAACATTAAGTTCATACCACATGATGACACCTCATTCGAAGACCCTACATATGCTTCTACAGTCAATTAGTGGGTAGTCTTCTCTCTATCTCACAATGACTCACTCACCCACTACACAACAATCCTCCACATCTTCGATATGTTTAAGGTACCTTGTTTCACAATCCTCTCAAGATGAGTATCATGCAATTTCAGACATAGATACTCTTGCTATTTGGCATTTTCTTGATGATTTATCAAGCTCCCAAACCCTCTTCCTAATCTTCAATATGCATTTAAACTTTATTTAGCACTCTAATTTGTTGTATATAAATTGACCACATATGTATACTGAATAAATGGACAACACACAACTAACTCTCAACTTCTGGCAAAAAGGAAATTACTCTTAACTATATCCTCTGCTCTTCTTTGTGCCTTCCTTTAATTGTCTCTCTCTAATTGATCTAATCTCATAGAATGCAAGGTTTGTATTTGTTTATACATCCACCACTTCATATAATTTTAGAAGTAACCCCAAAAAAATGAAAAAAATGTGGAAGATATAAGCCAAACAAGAAAATTATTAACATGAAATAATTCATCATCTCAAGATTAGTTCTTACTTGTTAAATAAATGGTAATTAATTAATTAAGTGATAATCAAATAGATCAGATACATAAATGCTGACACTTCAAAACAATAGACAAATGAATTATTGGCTAAAATTGGTATACTAATAATCTAGGCCTAGATTCCAGGTTAAATCATTATGCATTTCATTACAGAAATCTCATGTGAGAAATTTCACTATATAAAAAACTAAAGGAAATTATACAAAAAATTAGAAGAGAGGGCTTGGATGAGACAAACAAAGGCATAAGGCTACCATAACTTCTTGATCAGCAAATATAGATCAAGATTATTCCTTTTCTTCTAAAAGTATTAAAAAAAAAAAAAAATCCAAGACGTGATAGAAATTCAGGTAGATTATTCTGATTTCTTCTAATAAAAAATTCAAATTAAAGAGAGGAAAAGATACCTTGCACTGGCATCATCAAAGAGTTTGCCACAAGTTGAAAACACAGAGAGCAATCCCAGCATCACGGAGAGTTGAAAGTTCCATAGCCTTCTTGAAGAGACCTTTCCTTCTCTTTGAAAAAGCCACCTGCCTCGTTGGTAAGTTCTCTATATTCTTTATCGATATCTTCCGTCTCGCCATTTCAATCCCTCCTTCTTTGTAAGTAAGCAAATTTAATTTTTTGTTGAAAAATAATTAGAGAAATCTACAGCCAAAAAGCTTTAATTTCTACATGATCTGTGTTGGATTGGAAAAGTAGTGAGCCATGTGTATTAAAGAGATTAAGAAGAAGAAGCAGTGCAGATCAAGGGAAACAGAAAATAAATATGAAATATGGCGAGAGAGAAGATAGGGTTTGTTGCGAAGAAGAAGCAAGAATCTGAAAAATGATTATGAATAAAAAATAATGTTTTTGGGAAGATAGAGGCAAGGCCTTGCGTTTTGTCCACAGTCTTTCCTTATCTTAACCTTTTTTTTCTTCTTATTTTTTCCTTTTTGTAAAACTATTCACAGCTTTATGTCCACGTCGTTTCTTAAATAGCATCAAATCAAAGAAAAAATATGAATAATTCATTTTAGAGATAGCGTGGATCGATTTTAACTGCATGTAGTTGGTGTCCTTTCCCTGGATCAAACATTGTGAGTTTAATTTTCTTAATAGTATGCACACACACACACATATATTAAATAATAACATACACATAATTCAAAAGGTAGCTCTCTCCATTTAATAAGTAAAATAATCCCTACTTGTTACAGTTTTGTTTTTTTTGGTCTGCCCTACTTACAGATTAAAATACATATTTTATGTAACTTCTTTTGTTAATTTTATTCAAGAGTTAAGGTGCAGATTTGCCAAAGAACTATTACCTGAGGAGCGTCTGGCACAAAAAACAATTGAAGGGACCAAATTAGCCAACGAACTATTAAAAAGGGGTTGGCTACGGTCCTCTTCCCTTCCCATCCACTTCCCATCCTCTTCCTCATCTCATCCGTTGGATTGAAATCTTAACCGTTCAGATCTAATATTATATAAAAGTATTATTTTTATATTTTTTTTAATAATTTAATATTTTTTTAATATAAAAATAATATTTTTATAAAAGATTAAATCTGAACCGTTCAGATTTCAATCCAACGGCTGAGATTGAGAAGAGGATGGGAAGTGGATGAGAAGGGAAGAGGATGGGAGCCACTCCCATTAAAAAGTGAAAAAAAACCAAAGAACTATTAAAAAGTGAAAAAAAATATACCAAAGAACTATTAAAAAAACAACTATCACTATTACGTTAAAATATGAGGCACTAGCATAGGACGGTTGTGGAAACGCTGGAGAAAAGAGCGGTTAAGCCTTCTTGTTGGATAAGGCAAACACCAACGAGAGATGGGACCCATGCGAGCAGCGTTGTGGCAATGCGATTCTTTCGCTGTGGCATTGGAGGCACGCAACCAGGGTGCAAGGCGTGTGCCGGTCGAAAGCTGTGGACTACTGGATGAGTTCAAGAGGGTGAATGGAACACCCAGCAACAATGGAAGCTTTGGAGACGTCGACGTCGCCGACACTGTGATAGTCAATGGAAGACGGAGACACCAAGACAGTGACGGGGTAATAGTTCGTTGGCGAATCTGCTCAAAATTGTGTTTGTTTTTTCACTTTTTAATAGTTCATTGGCCAATTTGGTCCCTTCAATTGTTTTTTGTGCCAAACGCTCATCAGGTAATAGTTTGTTGGCAAATCTGCACCTTAACCCTTTATTCAATACCATTCAATATTTCGTGTTTAATAGTGGTGTCAAGTAACTCTTGTTTAAACATAAATATAAACCAACACAGATTTCATGATGAGTTGTATGAAATGAATCATAATATCTAGATATGAATTTTCTATATATATATATGTGTGTGTGTGTGTAACAAATGAAAAAATAGGGAATTTGGGTGAAATTTGATGTGAATGTATAATGAATTTTGATATTGATGAATATGAGATGTTGATGACTACATGTTCAAATTGGGAAATAACATACAATTAACCAACGTCATTTTCCTTTTATAGGCAAAGAGTTAAATTATATAAAAGTATAGCGGCGCTTTTACATTAAATACTCAAAAGGGATAAAAATATAAAATAGAAAATATTTATTTTATTCAGATTATTATCATCATATAACGGCAAGAAACAAGTCAAGTTATTAATTACTCACCGGTTTCTTTCCTCTTCTCCTCATGGTGATTGTTGAAGTGTTGTGCTTCAATCTTGAAGTGGACTTCACAACTTATCGCTTCACCACGAAACAAGTTAAGTTAGTTTCTATTTGTTATTTACATTGATGCCAATGCAAAGATTAAGTGTGGGAAAGGGATTGCTTTAGTCATAATGTTTTGGTTCATGAAATTTGAGAAAAATTGAAAAGAAAAAAAAGTTGAACTTGAGAATTGGTTTGTGAAGTCTTTAATGGACCCCCATTTTGACTTTTCAAATGCAACTCCGTAGCATGTTTTTATGAAAATTTAAATGCATGATGATTGTGAAAGTCAAGCATTTCCAAGTATGGGTGCATTAAGCGTGAGTGGTCGCTTTGCTTGATTCAATTATTGGAGTGTCTTCAATGCAATTTTATTAATATGGATGCCTAGCTTAATTTTAAGAAGTTGATATGGCAGTGAAAAAGCCTTGTTTGAAGATTTTTCAGCCCTGTGTAACGGCCCACCAATTGAAGGGACCACTGTCCTCGGAGCTACTGCTTTGAACGCCTCTGGTAGGCACCCATGCGCAAATGGTTACCAAGTCTCCATGAAGGGCCTACTTATCCTCAAGGTAGTGGCTTTGAGACATTGGGGAGATGCTCTTAGGAATTTATTCATAAGGGACAAATCCTCTAGAGGAGAGGATAATACCTACCTCAGTGGAGGCCGGCACTCACGCAAGCATTCTGTAACACCCCGTTTTCGTAAACGTTTTCTCGCGGATATTGATCAGAGTTGAGCAGTTGGAAATTTTTTCGAATTTAAATATGAAATAGAGTCACTGAATAACATTCATAGTAATATGTCCGGTAGTCATAAGTGGCAAAGAAAGAAAAGCAAGGTAACGTAATCACCCGGAAGTCATCCGAATATTTCTAGACAAAATAGACTATAATTTATTTTCTTCATCTACGCCTCTCTATGCTGACCTCTTTCCTTTCACCTCGTCCCGAACACCATGGGATCCACCATGAAACATCGCTATATCAACATGATTATATTCATGCTCGAGATCCAATGCCCATTGGATCTCGTTTGTAATCTTGCCCAAGCAAAGTAGCGGTTAACCTCATGCTTATGTAAACTTAATTAGACACAAGTATATGCATGAGGTAAATTGTTCGAGATATCCACAACATTTCACAATATAAAAACACATCTCCACATATCACCAATGGACATTAATCGCAATAACATTACACAGCCCCTGCATCTCGTCATGTATGTTATCCCGGTCACTTATTAATTCACACTCTCCGGTGCCACGATAGCATGTCGTGTCCATAGCGCTAGGAAAACTCTAAACGGTGTTAACAATGCCATAACCCGTGTACTCATAACTCCACCATTTTTCAAACAAACAGAATCTCGCATATATGAACACAAAGAAACACATATAGCACACAATAAGCATCAGATTAAGGTTACAATACGCGTCCGTACCTTTCCGGCGGTATAACGGTACTTTGACGGAAACGGAAAACAAATGGGTAAAAACAAATGCGGTATGACGACGGTACAACAAATGCGGCTCGACAATGTACGATTAACCCAAATATCCTATAAGGATAACATTTATCAATATTTAAGACTATAACATGCATTTTAGGTAAAAATTACCATTTTGCCCCTGAACCCCTAATCGGCGGAATTTCGCCAGAGCTTCGCTGTTTTCGCTCTATCTCTCTAGAATTTTGACAGATCTTTTCCCTCATCATATTTTCGAAATATATATCATATTTACCCCTAAATATGATATCTAGACTATCTTGAAAAATTAAAGATAAATCTAGCATTCCTACTATATCTACCGAAAGAACTACCGAAACTAAAGACCGTGGGACCGAAGAACTTACCCGGACTTTGCTCGAGACTTTCTCCAGAGCTTCTCTCTAACTTCTCTCTAAGAGGCAGATTTTTGGTGTGAGAAATGAAGAAGAGGAGCTTGGTATTTATAGAAGAGACGGATGGCGTAACGGTAAATAATTCGAACTTCGGTCTTGACGAATATGGACCGTAGGATCGCATTTTTGAGGACAAAACACTCTTGGCCATCCATGGTCAAGATCGAAATCTAAGAGCCCTAAAGTCAATGGATGAGTTGTCATCCATGATGGCTCTGCTTTATGGCCTCCTACCGATAAAGCTACCCCGACGGTGTTCGTTTCGCGCGATTTCGCAAACTCAAAAATCCGGCGTGTAACTTTGAAGATCTTTCCATCCTCTTTCATATTATATATTTTGATCCTCTTTTTGATCATATCCAGGTATTCTCCGGTGCGTCGGAAGATATTCGGACAAACGCGTCCGATTCTTTAAATCGCTCCGATAGAACCAACTTCCGGACAACAATTCACCGAATCGTAAAACGTCCAGTTCTTGCCTAACTTAATCTCGTGTTTAAAAAGACGCAATTGTTTCTATAGGTTCTCACTTTGCCTATCCGACTCTACTCTATCTGATCAACTTTTCGTCTTATTTGAAATCGTGGTTTTCGGTTGCGGAAACAACGCACGGTAAATTCTTTCTTCGTGTAAAAATTCACTTGTTCTTAATTTGATCATCTGAAAAGACTTTTACTTCTGGTTTACTGTAGAATTTATTTCTAACTTTTCCCCTGGCCCGCCTATAAGCCGACTCACCGCATTATATTATTATTTTATTCTAATTACCTTCACATTTATTTATTTTTTTCTTTTATTTTTTATTTATTTTTCTAAGCATAAAATATTTTATTAGTATTTTTTATTTATTTATTTATTTAATAATTTCGAATTTCTCCAATTAAAAATAATTATTTAAATTATTTTTAATTCATTTACTTTATACCTTAATTATCCCATTAATTACCAGATTAGCCACTTACTAATTTTTGATAATTTTCTTAATTAGGATAAATCATTATCTCACAACTATATTACTTACATTGGTATTTTATATCCCATGTAAAATATTAAAAATCATGGGGTCACTTATGATCCCAAAATAATACCTAATTTTGCCTCATTATTTTTCAAGGGAAATTATCCCAAAAATTCCTAAAATTAGAGACAACATACTTTCTAATTTTTTATAAATATTTTACTACCTCTTGGGATTTATCATAATATTTTTAGGCCATGTAATGCCCTAAAAATACATTTTAGCTCTTTATCTCTCCTAATTTCCATAGTAATTACCTTAGAAAATAAGATAATTATTACTTATTATTTGAAACCACATATTCACCTATAACATTTAAAGGAATATTTGTTTATAATTAATGGTCATCCGGGTATTTAATATCCGGGTATTACACATTCAGAGTAGTGTCTCCGGGGACAGTGGTCTCTCCGGTGGGCACCCACGCAAGAGCTTGTAATAGTGGCTCTGGGGACAATGGTCCCTCCGTTGGGAGGGTCATTACATAAAAAGGCACGGTGCACATGGTTACCAAGTCTCCATGAAGTGCCTACTTATCCTCAAGGTCTTGGCTTCGAGACTTAGGGGAGGTGCTCTTGGGATTCCCAAGGGACAAATCCTCTAGATGAGAGAACAATACATGCCTCAGTGCCTGCCTCAGTGGAGGTTGACACCCATGCAAGCGTTCAAAGCAATGACTCTAGGGACAGTGGTCCCTCCGGTGGGCACCCACGTAGGTGTTCAGAGCAATGGTTCTGGGGGTAGTGGTCCCTTTGGTGGGTGGGCCGTTACACCCTAATTCTATTTTTTTATTGTGTGTGTATTCATCTATTCTCTAGTTAATCTTTAGAACTTGTCTAGGTTCTTTTTCAAAGCTACATTAATGCCTTGGATTTGTAGTATGATAGAGACATTCATTTCTAAAACCATTGATGCAAACACAAACCATTCATCATTTACTTTTGATTTCTCCTTTCAGCCCTTTACTTTTGTTTCTATTTTATACAAATGCTATGGTTGCACACTTTATCAAGTTCTTCCTAACACTATGATTAAAAAAACAAGTACTATTTTATATGTGAAAAGAAAAGTTCCAAGTGAATAGTGAATAAAAAATGGAAAAAGGAAAAGGAAAAAATAAAAGAAGAAAAAGAAAAAGAAAAAGTTTGAATAGTGAAATAAAAGGAAAGTTTACAGATAGAAAGAAACAAATAAGACACTATGAGAAAATATATGAATTATGTTTAGTTGAGTAGTGCTAAATGATCTATCAATTTATTTGGTGCAATCATAGTGTTTGTTACATTTTCTATCCATTTAACCTTTTCAACATTACAACCCTAAGAAGTCCCCTTAACTATGGATTCATGGAAAACTAGCGGTAGAGATAATAGAACCTTTACAAGCTTATGGTAGATGCTAGAATAGGCGAATTGAGTGAAATTCCTTTTGATTTGATAATTGAGAGAAACACTTATTCCCTTGGGAGCTCTATCATGTCTATATTTCTTGGTTTTGTTATGTATTCAAGTTGGTTTCTTTGCATTAATTTTTTTTCATAAGCTTGAATTGATTTGGGATTGTGGTTATTCAACATTTTTGTATTTGCATTATTGAATGACTTGATTATTACAACTTTAGCCATATTTTTGAAAACTTTAGTTTTATTTTGCTAGGGAGTGCAAAAGACAAAGTTGTATGAAATGAATCATAATATCTACGTATGAATGTTATATATATATAATATACATACATATGTATATCAAATGAAAATAAATAGGAAATTGGAGTGAAATTTGATGTGAATGTATAATGAATTTTGATATTTTTGAATATGAAGATGTTGATGGCTTCAAGTTTGTACAAATTAGGGATGATCAAAAAACCCGCAGTTCAGGTAACCTGGTCTATCCTAACCTAGTCCCACTATAAAAAAAAACCTCGGATTACCCACCGAATCACCGACTGAAAAAAAATTCCGTCGGAAATTACCCACAGAATTCCGTAGGTAATAATTACCCATGGAATTTCGTGAGTAATTTCCAACGGAATTTTTTGTCTCTGTATTTCCCGGGGTAACCCGATTTTTTTTTTGGTATTGTGATCCAATGAAAAAAACATTAGCTCGAAACAATATTGGGCAGACTAGACCAGACTGGTCTTCTTGGGTTGGACCAGACTTCAGACCAAGGCCTTAAATTCCTTAGTCTAGTCCAATCTTGCCTGAATATTTTTTCTATTTTTATTTTATTAGTTCACACACTACGAACAACCTGTTAGATCCTAACCCAATGTCGAAGAGAATGGGTCGATGGTGGTCGTCGTTAGATTTGGAAAACACAGCGCAACCCAGCTACCTTTTTCTTCCATCTATTCATCTACCCAACCAGATGTAGTGTCATGACTGAAGCTTGCCAATCTAAACAAAAACATGCAACCGTTTCAGATCTAACGACGACCACCATCGATCCAACTTTTTTAGATATGGGGATGTAGTTGACGATGGGGCAAAGAGGAAGGGTATGGTGGCCGAAAGATGGAGGGGGTGGGTTGGAGTGAGGCGATAGAGAAGTAAGGCAGCGTGGAACTACAATTGTGAACGATGTAGCGGAGGAGAAGGCGCCGCCAGGAAACCCTCGAACTTGGGGGCGACTTCAGTGAAGATAGCGACTCAGAGAGGTGGTTGTTGGTTGCACCACTACCTCCAACAGCCACATCCGGCGAGCCATCAAGGGGTGAAAGAAAGCAAGGGAATAGAGAGAAAGGGAAGAAGCGTGAAAGAAAGAAAAAGATGAGAGCAGGGGGTCATGTCTTTTTCTCCCATAAAGTCATTTTCCCACAGGGGGGAGCCACTTGAATCCACTCAAACCCAAGACCAATTTAGGCAACAACAAAAAATCTTGGACCAGTCCAAGCAATCCACTAGACTAGTTTGATTCAGCCTGAGCTCGAGCTGGTACAGGACCAGACTGAACCTCAGTTTGTCCCGTATAGCCCGAGGTACTACCAGACGAGACCTCAGGTTGAGGCCAAACCCGGTCTGTTCTGGTCCACGATCAACCCTCGTTCAAATTGGGAAACAACATACATTCAACCAATATTATTTTCCTTTTATGGGCAAATAGTTGAATGAAATAAAAATATAGCGGCGCTTTTATATTAATTACACAAAAGGGATAAAAATTAAAAATAATATTTATTTTATTCGGATTATTATCATCATACAACAACAATATTTCCTAATTATTTTTATTTGTTATTTAAGAATTTTATAATTTTCAAGTAATATTAATAGTATAAATTTATTTGGGGATAAAGTAAAGGTTAGTTTTCGCCCCAATATTATTCCTTTTTAGAGGAAAAAAAATTAACATGGACTTATAGAAAAGTTGGAACTCTGAATTTATATATGTTGTTTTCATCACATTTATATTTATAAGGGAGAATTATTATGAAATCCTAAGAATATGAATTAATAAAAAAAAAATCCTAATGACATGTGAGGAGCATGAATTTTTTGTTTTTGCCAACATGAATTTTTTGTTACTTTGTAATATCCCAAAATTTGCTCTAATAAATTCTCTAAATGATGTATATGTAATTGGTGAAATTAAATGATGAATTTTGACTAAGAGGTCAATCTTACTCAAAGTATCCGATTTCGTCAAGACCAAAAGTTTTGAGATATATGTTAGCACCTAGGGGAACACTTGTGTCTAACATCCAATTAATTTATTTGGATTATTAATTTTAGCCTAGAAATTTTAGAGGCAATATTCTATTGTCTAGAGAAGCCAATTTGGAAAGGGAAATCTCTATGTGGAATTAAGAATTAATTCCTAACACTTATCCAATATTTACAACTAAATAAGTAATGAACTAAGTTGCAAATAAAAGTCTTATGATTTCCACTATACCTCCACCGACTTTCAATTCATAACATTCATTATTCTTATTCTCCATGTATTCACTTTTTGGCCAGACACTCCTGGAAGCACCAAAATAAAAGAGAGAGAGAGTATGTGAGAGATGAAGGAATAGGAAAGAGGATACTAGTGTAGCCAAAATCTTTTTCCAAATCACTCTAATCCAAGAACTCCCATCATAAACATTATTCTACACCTTGAAAGCTTCAATTTTACGGTTTCAATTTTCTCATAGAAGGAGTTTCAAGTCATCAGGTTAGTCGAGTTGCTACCGAAATTCCAAACCGACTGCAAAATCGTGAAAAGGTAAGCGTAAGATTCATTTTGAACCAATTGGTTTGAGGTTTTAATGAGTTTTTGAATATGTTATGAAACCCTGTATTACCAACTAGGGTTCTTGGAGCCTCATGATGATTTGTTAATAAATATATGATTATATGATGATTTGGGAGCATATAAACCTAATTTGATGGATAAATTGTGAATTGGTAAATTTTTATATTTGAGCTTTAATTTTGGTTTGACTAGGGCATATTTAAGGAGTAGGATTTTGGTCATTTTAATGGTTCTATTGTGTTCAAAACTAAAATTTGTGTAGGACAGAGATTCGATAGAAATTTTGGAAGCTCTGGGATTGGATTATACCAAAGCCCATAAATCCGTCCTATACAGCAAGAGTTTGACGCTTTTTTAGGGCAGTAAGTGAAGTCCAATTGCAATGAAAATTTTCAGGAATAAAGTAGATGTAATGAGCTTTAACTTGATCGTTTATTTGTTAAATTTGGATTTGTGTACACTGATTGATGAATTTTTCATAATGACATCATATTCTAGAATGAAATCTGGACAGAAGGCACTGTTTTATTGAGCTGGGAATAGTATGCATGTGAATAGCTAGTGAAACTATTTTTCCTTGAAACTAGACTTAATAAGGAGTCCATAGACTTTGAAATCATCTCATTCGGATATTTGTGCAAGAGATATGAGTTTTTAAAGTTTCAGCACAAATTCTAGAAAATCAGGCCAAATTTGTGAGAGCAAGGGAAATAGTGGAATCTTGGACATAAATTAAGTTTAGCAATTTCATGTTTAGATATGTTCCACTAGATAATATTTGGAATGTCTAGAGTTGAATATTGACCATTGTCCATAACATGTTCTTAAAAGATTCCGTAATTCTTGGAACACGCGAGGTTCACAAAATCTACTTGGATAAAGCAACAAGGTAGTAATTTTAATCTCACTTACTTTGTATGATTATATATGTCTATTTGAATCAAATATGTGAATGTCCTAGTGGTAAAACTAGATGTAGGACCTATTGGACAGAAGTCCTTAGGTGGCTAACCTAGTTGCATTCAGGTGACTTGGGGTACTTCCGATTGAAAACTCTGACGTATAGGAGGACTCTCGGTAGTTCCCAGTTGATCATTTCTAGTTGGGTGTCTTGATTGAGAACTCCAACGTACAAGAGAACTCTCAGTACATGCCAATTCATTATACCCGATTGAGAACTCTAACGTATAGAAGGACTCTTGATGCATGTCAATTTGATATACCCATTGAGAACTCTGACGTACAGAAGGACTCTCGGTGCATGTCAATTGGTTATACCTAGCGCTATGGTTATGTGATATGCATATGCTAGTTTGATTACATATGATATGATTTCTAAATGCTATACATGCTATTGTGGACTGTTTATGTTATGATTAACTGTCATATACTGTTTATACTTTACTTGTGAGATTAATCTGTTACTCTGGGATCCTTCAGAATTCCAACCTCTGTTACTACCTATGAACTCTTAGACATACCTAGAGAGGTTGGACATGGTCAAAGTAGCGGTCAAAGCTCCAAAGGAGAGTCAACGGACGTAGAAATTTGATGGTTACAAATTGAGATTTTCAATAGGATTGTGGTACTATAGGTTATTTAGTTAAAGTTAGTTTGGGACTGTAATACTATGACACTGGTGTTTTGGATTACTGTATTGTGAACTCTATAGTATAATCCTGTTTGTAACCAAGAGTAATTTCATCTATCAGTATATTATGTTATACCTGTGTTGCTCACTGTATTCACTGTATTACTCTGATAGATGTAGTAATTACAAAGGGTGTGACATACTTCTTATATTAGAGCTTGTTATTGGTTGCTCATCAAATAATGTTAGTGGATTTTTGGGTGATTAAACCCTTTCAAAAAGACCGTATAATAATTTTCTACTTTTTTTTTATAAAAGATAAAATTTCACATTAAAAGCACTAGTTGAAAGGAGAAAGAAAACATAACAAGAACAACACCCCTGCTCATAAAGAGGATGTGCAATGGGAGAGATTCCTTTGTTTATCACATTTATAGTACTAGTTATGGATTAAAGTTCTGGCAATTAACTATATACTTAATCTAATCAATAAAATATAGTTAGAAATTATTACCAAAAACAAATTAGAAATATTTTTGAAAAAAATCAGAAATACTTCCTCCAATCTTTAATATAAGAGCTAATTGAATATTAGATTTAATCAGAAATATAAAACATCAATTCACTTTGTCTTTCAAATTTATAATTTTTATCCCCAAGTATCTCTATTGAAAGTACACATTAAGGGGTCATTATGATGAAATATAGTATTTTAGGAAAATCAACATATTTTTCTTATAAATAATTAATATAAGTAATTTTCTTAGTTTGCCCAAATTAGTTCTCTATCTCATATAAGGAAATGAGGTAGTAATATTTATCAAACGGATTTTGTGTCAAAAGAAGTTTTATTACTTATGTACCCATCCTGTAGGAAATGTTATTTTAGGAGTATTAATCTATTTTTATCTTTCCAAATCGACCTACTATCCAATATTATTTGAGCATATAGAAATAGATGATGATAATAATATATTATTATTATGTTGATTTTTCATTTTGGGTAAAAGTGAAAATTTGCCAAGCAAGGTATTACGCTAAGAGCACCGGGTACAGAAATATTTTGAAAGTATCAAAAATATCAATGAACAATTGAAAGGGAGCAAAAATACCAATAAAGAAATAAATTCTAATGAAAGTAGCACAATCCCCATTTTGATCTATTCGCTGAAGTTTTAAATTTTTCATTGATATTTTTGCTCCCTTTCAGTTGTTCATTAGTATTTTTTATACCTTCACAATATTTTTGTGTTCGGTGCTTCTAACGTAACACTTGGTTGGTTAATCTACACCTTAACCCTTTAATTTTTATACTAAAAAATTGAATGTTGTAATGAGAAGGACTTTTGTAAGATATAGTGAAATCCTTTGATTTTTTTAAAAAAGGATTTCGGATGAGTTGTTCAACTTTTTTTTTGGCCTGTGGATGAGTTGTTCAACTTATAGTAAAAGAGAAATGACGTTAAAATTAGTACTAGGGTTGGATAATAAAAATTAGTACTGGGATTCCACTAGATGTGGCAAGACTACATGTACGGGGCTTCTAACGTAACCCAAATATTTATAAGCCTTTGGTGTTGAGGTATTTTTGGATGAGTTGTTAAGCCAGTCAACATTTTGGCTTGTGCAATTTAATCTCACCAATTAAGTTGCACGTTCAAAATGCTCAAATCTCAATGAAGGTGTTTTTTTTTTTTTTTTTTTGGTGCAAAAAATTACTGTTCAGTCTTTAAAAAAATAGTAAGTACCAGTCAGTATCTTGAAGTATCCTTATTAAAAGATACAATTTTACTTAAAACGAATCACTTAGAAGTGTTGGGTATCTAAAAAAATTTCAAGGAGTAATTTTATGCATCGGAAGTGTTAAAAAAGAAGCAAATTTACCCTAAACCTTTAAAACCTAATGTTGATCGTAAAAAATTGATGTTGACAATTAACATTTTTAACAGTAAAGGGCAAAATGGCTCTTAAAAAAAACTTTTGAATACCCAATACTTCTGAGTGGTTACTTTCAGGATAAAATTGCATCTTAATCCAATAATATTTGGATAAAGTATCATTTACCACATCTTCATATTATTTTTCAGTTGCATCCATCACTCGAAAAATCTGTGCGGCCCCATTTTGTCCTTAAAATATTTTTTAGATGAAATTTTACCCCTAAATCTATTTTTTAGGTGCAATTTTGTTCTTGCCATTAACTACAAAAAAAAGTCGGCAAGTTCAAGTGCATCCAATAACTAATTCTAGAGTATTTTTAGAGCATATTTTCCCTCAGAGTATTTTTCATAACTCTTTTCGACTTTTTGGTAGATTTTATATTTTTAGTTTTCATCTTTAACATTTTCAATAATCAATTTTTTAATTTTTTGATAGCTATCAACAAAACACTTTAAGAGCAATATTATACCAAAACAATACTTTAAGGATAAAATTACACTACACAAAGAAATAAGATCAGTTTGTTGAATGCTATTTTATGATACATATTTATAATGTTGTGCTTATATATTTCAAATATATTAATATCATCATCAAAATTCTTATATAATATGAAATTAATTTTATAACTATATGATATTTAATAGTATTGAATCAAATTCAAGTAAATTTAATTTAGGGTAGCTAGCTTTCTGAAGAGTTTTTTGCCTTCACACTAACCTACCTGATCCTAAAAACTCATAAAAATTGATCACTTATCCAATTTGATTACCTCTACAGGATGGACCTCAATAGAAAACTGAAAGTAACGACAACAAGTGATTTAGTTCAGGAGTTCCTCATATAAAATTATTGACTCTAGAGATATAATAATGTGGAGAAGATAGTCTTGTTTCAAGTACTAACAAAATCAGAAGCACCCCTTGTTTAAAAGAAAGGACGATAAATTATTCACATTTCATTTGATGGTCAGAGGGGAATTGAAAACTAAGTAGTGGTAATTCAAAAGATTTTCAGGAGAAAAATAGAGATGTCTCCTATGTTACTCATAATATGTGGAAGTATTGACATAATTTCATAAAGTCATCGAGTCTAAATGTTACATGAAGAACATAAGCCACATGAAGGAACAGCTGCTAACAGAAATAGTAATCAAATTTCTAAAAGGAAATCTAGGAGAGTCAAACATTCTGATAATGGAAGCTTTTAAATCATAATATTCAAGAAAATTTAATTCTTGTATAAAACTAGTGGTAAACATTTTATAATATAATATTTTATGTCAATTTTAGTAATTATATTATATACATAGATATTAAATATAAAGCTTATATATATACACATATATGTTAAAATCAAACGTATCATCATTAGAATGAAATCATAATACTATTCCAGATAGAAGCAAGTCGTTTAGAAGGGGAAAAAAGGATAATTGACACTCTGATCCTCCAAAGTGTTGAAAACTTCACTATTTACAAAATGAGTTGTTTTATAATTGACCTTATATTTGACGGTTAGTAAGTGTTAAAATATTCCAATGTAGTTTAAAGTCTATGCTTTTATCATTAAATCAATAAATAAACTGTCCAGATTTAATACTTTATAAAATTATAATTATTATAATAATAAAAAAGTGAAACTACTAAAGTTTAATCTGGACAGTTAACAACAATATATAACATGAAAATTTTTTAAAAATTGATTTTATAAAATATTATGTAATACCCGATTTTTGGTTTATCGAAAATCTTGTATTTTGAAATATGTTAACTCGATTGAATCTCAGCATTGACTAAAGGTTCAGGAAATGAACCAGGATCAGAGAAGGCACCGGTAAATGGAGCCGTGAAAAGGCACCGAAAGATGGAGCCAAAGAGAGGAGCACTGATGGAGGGAGCCGACAAGAGGCACCGGTCAAAGCAGATACCGGAAAAGCGTCATCAGAGCGTTCTTTCTGGCACGGATCTAACAAAGTTATTTCAAACCGTTTGGTGTCTAGAAAGGGTTCGTCTTTGTGGTTCAGTCAATCAGTCACCACCAAATTGTTTGATTAACTGAGTTAGGTTCATTGCCCCAAGTCTAGTTAAGGCTTAGTTTAAGGTTGTATAGTTATCATAAAGATTTGTAATTATACAGAGCTTTGTATTCTTGTATCACACGAATATTCCTTCGGGAAGTTTCTAATATACCAGTTTATGTCGGGGCATTAGCATATGTCTGGGCATTTTATATCAGATACTCATTGTCCAAATATTAGCGCATGCTCTCCGTTTCCGCATTGCTGTGAGTTGTAGCACTTCAAACTCTGTCGATTTTCTTAAAATTAAGTGTCCACCGGCACAATTTGAAGTATGGAATTTAGGGTGTTACATATTATATCTCAGCCATTCATTTTTTTTTATTATAATGGTAATTAAGGATGGGATGAGAAGAAAGAAAAAGAAAACAAGGGCCGGGAGATCCAAATCAGACTATATGTGAAAAATAAAAAATAGCATTGTTCAGCAAAACAAACTGGTTGCAAACCAAGAATATGACTAAGACATGTATGGGTTAATAGTGGCAGCAGTGGATTTTTTTTTTCCTAATTTGATTTTTGAATACATAAAATATGGTAAAAGTTAGATCATGTAATATGATTAAACTAAAACTTGTTTGGATGTAAAATGACTAAGAATGATATGAATTTAATAAAAATAGTTTGTGTATTATTACAATTTTTTTGAAAATACTAAATTATTTAAATGTTAGAAAAAATGGGAGAAAAGTCCCTCATTAAGAATTTTTTAATGGGTGAGAATGACTACAGTTAGAGCTAAAAAAAAATCCATTTTTTAAAGCCCAACTTGAGAGCACCAGGGTCAGGGCCAACCCTACAAGGCCCGGAAGTTATTATTCCAAAATTTAAATATTTTTTCTCTATTTTTTCAAAGAAATATAATTAGTAAATTACTACAATTAAAGTTCTAATTTATCAAATAAATGTTGTCAACATTAATATCCAAACAACACGAATCATCCAACAAATAAACATATTCACTAATTCATAATCAAAAGCAAACTATTGTCCACAAATAACCCACATAAAATAGAAGAAGCATACCTAGGTTTTAAATTTAAACTATTATATAATATTTCTATGGCAAGATTGACCCTATGACTTGTGATGAGAAAGTTGCCAATATAAGGAGCAACCTGACTTTCATTTTTAATGAATATTCGAATGTGAGGACATCTCTTTGTTAACTCTTAGAAATTCACTACATTCCAGCACATTTTCTCTCTCTTTTTACCTATTTTTGGTTCAAAATATGCATAGGAAATGAAGTGTATAGAAGAAAATGTGCATATCAAAGTATCAAGCAAAAATCAAAATTCTTGTTATATCCTATAAAGTTTGTTATTCACTTGAGAATTGATAAATCCTCCCTCTTTTGTAGAAGGATGGAGACAAGTTTTGAAGCTCTATAAGAACCTAGAAACAAGGAAAGAAATAAAGGAAGTGAAGTGTTGCAAAGTTAAAAGGAACCTGTACAACTAGCCACAACAAATTGAAAAACTGGTCGTAGCAAGTAGCTCTTTGTGTAACTGGCCGTGGCAAGTCGACAAACTAGCCGTAGCTAGCCGTGAAAAGTACAGAAAGTACAGCTACAAGTTTTTATTTCAGAATCAGAAAAACCTTATTTAACATAAAGGGAAGGGCCGAAAAACACATTCTCTGCACAAGGAAAAATTGGGCACGAAAGGAAAGAGCTTGGGAGAGAGATTTGGACAACCCTGGAGGCTTGGGTACTCAACCTAAGAGAGATTTTGGGATTTTTCACCTTGGCACTTTTTCTTTTCTCCTCTTTTCCACTTAGCTTCTTCATGTATTCACTAGTTTTGTTTAGAATCTCTTTGTATTTGGACATGAGTAGCTAAATCTTTTATTCTAAGGTTCTCTTGACCCTTTGTATTGATTAATACTTGAATATTCCTCTATTTTGGTAGATATATATATATATATATATATATATATATATATATATATATATATATATATCTATCTATCTGTGTGTGTGTGTGTGTTTTGATTTCAACCTTGGCTTAATGCTTCTAAGTGATTGGCCTCCATTTAGATGATTTATTCACTTAAGTTTGACTTAAGAGAACTAATCTAGGTGTAGAACTTAATTGAAATCATGCTTGTCTTGAAGTTTATTTGATAAATGGATGGTTTGTTGGTAAAATAGAGATATGTTTACTAATCTTGCATTGTCACATTAGGGTTGTTGCTTAAAGATTGATTCTCATTAATTGTAGCAAGAGATTGTGCATTTTAATGAGAAGAGAAACTTGATTTTAACTTGAGAGAGCGTATCAAGTGTTTTTGAACCTTAAACTAACATATATATGTATTGAAATACTACTGGAGAGGAAATTAACCAAGTCTTATGAAATGAAAAAGGGGAAGAAGAATCCTAGACTCCATTATCTTTGAAGTCAAAAAATCATTTGTCTTTATCAATTTTAAGTTTTAGAAATAGTCTTTAAAAATTGTCATTCCACATCAAAACTTTGTTCTAGTTCAACTTGATTAAATTCACTAAGCCTCTTTGCTTGACCAATTTGTTAAACAAATCATCGTGGGAACGATACTTTACTTATCACTTTATTACTTGTGAAACTCGTGCACTTGCGAAACGAACACTCTTCCAACTCCTTATTAATTTTTTTAAAAAAAATAACATGGCCTAACGGGTTGGCCCAAGGCCCTGTAGGGCTGGCCTTACAAGGCCAATTTTATTTAACTCCTCTAATTTTTAAGCTTGACCTTTGAAGGGTTAGGGCTTAAATAGGCTAGCCCGATTTCCCGACTCTAACTACGGTTAGAGTACTTTGTCATTATATATAATGTTATTTATGTCAATTAAATTTTTAATGGGGAGTTTTTCCCGATTTCTCTTAAATTTTATTATTTATTTATTTCTTTGGATACTTTCATAAATAGAGATAAAATTGAAAAACAGATATTATAAACCAGGCTTACATAATTAGGACCAAATGTTCATCTACAAATGGACTTATAATAAAGACCCCCTAAATTCATGCAGGGGCATATTTATGGACAAAATTTGGATTTATTTACTTATATTTATTAGGTTCAATTCTCTAATTTTGATCTTAGCACATAGACTTGTTTAATACACCCTCCGGTCCTAATTATAGGAACATTATTGTAGTGCAAAAAATGTTCCTATAATTAGGACCTGAGGTAGTAATAAAAATTCATATGGATGAAATTTCAAAGTTCTATATATCAAATCATTATGATAATAAGAATCATGTAAATCTTAAGATTTGATTGGAGAATTAAACCTAATGGATATAGGCAAATGGGCCATGTTTCGTTCTGTAATTATTCAAGGAAGATTATCCATAAATAGTCCAATAATAAAATGCGTCTTCTTTCAGAGATTTTTTTACTCAGCGAAAGAGTAACCTGCAAATCAATGAATAAAATAACTATTAATTATTACAGAAAACTGGCAATTTTAATTAGCTTGTATAGGCCGATTCATACATAGAACAAATAAACCAACCATCTACATGATCACAAATCATTCATGTAAGTTTCGCATTGGATAAAGTTCGTTCTCATGAACAACAAATATGAGGTTAACAAAAGCATATAATATATATATTAAAAAAAAAGTACAAGAGAGCACACTATATTATATTCCTAAGCAGTAAACTATGAAACTTAATTAGTTTCCGTGCCAATAATGCATAGCATTTTAATTTTGAGGGACTAAAATTAGAATAATTACACGAGAATGAGAATGGGAAAGTAAAAGCAAAAAAGAGGCTCACTTTTAAGGACTTGTTTGGTACAAAATGATAATGTCTCAGTTTTTGTTTTTTTTTATTATTTCTTAAATAATTTTTCCATGTACAAAGTGGACCTTAAAAAGAGGTTACAGAACTTACCTTGTTGTGGGAGATGTGGCCAATAATGGCTGGTCTTGATCTTGCTCAAGCCTTTGAACCTATTAACACATTTTCATTTCACATCTTGATACAAATCTTTTGATATTTACCAAGAAAGACAAGAATATGAAACCTATTATATTTACCTGTTCTAATCTCTGATTTTCTTCCAAGAATTTGACTTCCTGGATTGGCATTAAATTTTCAAGACATGGAAAAAAAAAGAGGCATTATAATTATGAAGACGTAGAAACTAATTAACACGAGAGTTAATCACAAGAATTTGAAAACCTGATTTAGTCTCTGGTTTTCTTCCATCAGTCTGGCTTCCTTCAATGATATTAAAAATAAACACTTTAATGAAAAATGTGGGTGACGTATATGAAGACACATAATATAAACTCACATGATATGACCAGGCTATTCTTTCAATTTTATCTTTTCTTGATCCTAATGTTTCAAGTTATTAAGGACTTCTATTTTATGCACGTGATATATGTTTTTTTTTATATAAGTGAACATAATTCTAACCTCTTTCTTAAGAATACTGATCTCATGCTCAAATGTTTCAGCCTGAAAGACATGGAATTAATTTAAAATTGAACAACAGTAATATATGGAGAAAGCATAATATATAATGTATATAGAAGAAATATAAAAATAATAGTGAAGTAACAACACCAATACAATAAACTTTTATATAATATATTAATAAGCGAAATAAGACCGATAAAAATATTTCTCTCAAAAGGGAAAAACAAACCTTTGCTTTTGAAATGCGATTCAAGCTTGTGTTTAGTAAAACCTCTAGTTTCCTTAGATCTCTTAAGGTCAATCCTTGAAGTTCTTCTCCATAGAGCTGCCTGGTAGATGTGGAACTACAGATTTTAATCAACAATAAACGACGGTTCCCGTGCATAGCATGGAATTTAGATCTTTTAATTACAGGGGATAAATTGAATTGAGATCTTATATTTAGAACCAAATCCAACTCCTTAACTAGCTATTATATTAGAAAATGGAGTTAGTATCTTATATGATAAAACAAGACGCAGCCTGTGAGGTTCCCGTGACTTTAAAAGAAGAATTATACAATTTATTGCACACACACGCACACACATATAGCACAAACATCTTTCTATTGGATTGGAAGTAATGATGTTCGAGG
The DNA here is from genome assembly GCA_019022615.1 of Acacia melanoxylon. Lineage (NCBI taxonomy): Eukaryota > Viridiplantae > Streptophyta > Magnoliopsida > Fabales > Fabaceae > Acacia > Acacia melanoxylon. The sequence goes on along the minus strand of JAFJYJ010000003.1, from coordinate 9,044,352 downwards.
CACTCATGGGCACTAGATGTGAAAACCTCTTCCAACATGAGTTCGTACCTTGATGGCTTGATTTGCCACGCATATAGTAAGGAACTAGCCCTTTCCGCTAGACTCAATCCCCGTTGGTTTTTTATTATATTTTACTTTGATAGATATATATATATATATATATATATATATATATATATTGATTATTTGTAATTCCATAATCATACCTCAATTCACGAGTCTTCTCCTTTAGTTCCTTGTTTAGCTTAAAATGTTCACCTTCAGCCTGTCCAATTACCCAAAAAAGAAACAAGAATAAAATATCTGCTAGTTTTTCTTTGATATTGCAAAATAACATACTGGTCGTAGAATTGTGAGTTTGTGCATTATTGCTCTATTCGGTTTCTAAAATGAACAATCCTAATCTATGAGTATTGTATGCAAGAATAGCAATAGTTAAAGCCTAACTGTGCCAAACATATATGCTGTTACTGCAGTATGGATATGCCATATGAAAATACAATGAACTAACACCCTAAGCTTATCTGGCTCATAGAACATGTGTAGTGCAATAACAATAAAATGAAAAAGTAATTTCATGGGTGAGAAACGGCACTTGAGTCTCAACAAAATGATGATGAATATTGCATTTTCAAACCTTGGCATAATAAATTCATTCACTCTTTTCAATTGTAAATCAAAAACAGTAAAAGACTAAACAGGTAGAGTCGAGAAGAAGATTATACCTGCAACTCAAGAGATGACTGGTATGTGTTGGCAAGGTTTACATCTGAGAACAAGTTTCTCCTTTCTATCACATGCCTCGTGCTTGAAACCGCAAAAATGTTGCATATCAGTTCATATTTGTCATTAGTTAAGCAACTTGACCTGTAAATTTAATAAATAACAAATAAAATACTAGTGTGTGTGTGTGTGTAAGTGAAAAAGACTCAAACTCGTTGTCAAGTTTTGAGTTAAGAAGTGGTATAGAGCCCATTTATAAGCATCATCTTGTTGCTGTTAGGCCCCATTGGTTTCTCTTCTTTTTCAAGACTCCCACTAGGCCAAACGAGTGGTAACAGATAGGATGAACTTGATGAAAAACCTTGATTACAAAATGCCTCTAATGCTCATGTTTATGACTTAAAGGTGGACTCACACTTACGGGAGAGTTTTTTTTATTGCCTATATTAACAGAGAAAAAAACAATTGACATGATAGAGATTAATTGGGAGCATATACAAACATTTTCTTGGCTAAAACTTTGAAATGAAGAAACTTTGCAATCTAAGCTCATCTTACTAACAATAAGACCAAGACCACTCCTTCTAATTGAACATAACTTTAAGTTCATACCGCATGATGACACCTCATTGGAAGACCCTATATATGCTTCTACAGTCAATGCTATTTGGCATTTTCTTGTTGATTTATGAATCTCACAAACACTCTTCCTAATCTTCAATATGCATTTAAACTTTAATTAGCACTTTAATTTGTTGTATATGAATCGATCACATATATATACTGAATAAATGGACAACATACAATTAACTCTCAACTTGTGGAAAAAAGAAAAATACTCTCAACTATTTCTTCTGCTCTTCCTTGTGCCTTCCTTTAATTGTCTCTCTCTAATTGATCTAATCTCATAGAATGCAAGGTTTGTATTTGTTTATACATCCACCACTTCATATAATTTTAGCAGTAACCTCAAAAAAATGTAAAAATAATGGAAGATATAAGCCAAACAAGAAAATTATTAACATGGAATAATTCCTCATCTCAAGATTAGTTCTAACTTGTTAAATAAATGGTAATTAATTAATTAAGTGAAAATCAAACAGATCAGATACATAAATGCTGACACTTCAAAACAATAAACATATGAATTATTGGCCAAAATTGGTATACCAATAATCTAGGCCTATATTCCAGGTTAAATCATTATGCATTTCATTACAGAAATCTCATGTGAGAAATTTCACTCAATCAAAAAACTAAAGGAAATTATACAAAAAAATTTGAAGAGAGGGCTTGGATGAAACGAACAAAGGCATAAGGCTACCAGAACTTCTTGATCAGCAGATATAGATCAGGATTGTTCCTTTTCTTCTAAAAATATTCAGAAAAAAAAAAAATTAGATTATTCTGATTTCTTCTAATAGAAAATTCAAATTACAGAGAGAAAATATACCTTGTACTGGCATAATCAAAGAGTTTGCCAGAAGTTGAAAACAGAAAGAGAGCAATCTCAGCATCACAGAGAGTTGAAAGCTCGATAGCCTTCTTGAAGAGACCTTTCCTTCTCTTTGAAAAAGCTACCTGCCTCGCTGCTAAGTTTTCTATCTTCTTTATCGCTATCTTCCTTCTCGTCATTTCAATCCCTCCTTATTTGTAAGTAAACGAATTCAATTTTTTTTAAAAAATAATTAGAGAAATCTACAGCCAAAAAAGCTTTAATATCTACATGTTCTGTGTTGGATTGGAATAGTAGTGAGCCATGTGTATTAAAGAGATTAGGAAGAAGAAACAGCGCAGATCAAGGGAAACAGAAAATAAATATGAAATATGGCGAGAGAGAAGATAGGGTTTGTGGACAATAATGTTTTTGGGAAGATAGAGGCAAGGCCTTGTGTTGTGTCCACGGTCTCTCCTTATCTTAACCTTTTTTTTCTTCTTATTTTCTCCTTTTAGGAATTATTCGCAGCTTTATGTCCACGTCGTTTCTTAAATAGCCATCAAATCAAATTAAAAATATGAATAATACATTTTAGAGATGGCGTGGATCGATTTTTACTGCATGTTGGTGGTCCTTTCCCTTGATCAAACATTGTGAGTTTAATTTTTTTAATATATACATGCACACACATATATTAAATAATAACATACATAATTCAAAAATTTATGATAGCTCTCCATTTGATAAGTAAAATAATCCCTACTACTTTTTTTTTGTCTGGCCTAATTATAGAGTAAAATACACATTTTATGTAACCTCATTTTTTAATTTTATAAAATACCATTCAGTATTCCGTGTTAGATAGTGGTGCCGAGTAACTCTTATTTAAACATAAATATAAACCAACACAGATTTCATGATGAGTTGTATGAAATGAATCACAATATCTAGTATGAATGATATATATATATATATATATATTCATCAATTGAAAAAATAGGAAATTTTAGTGAAATTTGATGTGAATGTATAATGAATTTTGATATTGATGAATATGAAGATGTTGATGGCTACATGTTTGTTCAAATTGAGAAATAACATACAATCAACCAACGTTATTTTCCTTTTATAGGCAAAAGGTTGAATTAAATATAAATATAGCGGTGCTTTTACATTAATTACTCAAAAGGGATAAAAATATAAAATATATAATATTTACTTTATTCAGATTATCATCACCATATAACAGCAATATTTCCTTATTATTTTTAATATATCGTTCGGTTCCTACCGAAAGAAACCAAATTGATTTTTTTGGTTGTATTATTTACTTGGAGAATCTAGTTCCTACAATGCCTATGTTTTATTTTAGATGTCTCCATGTATTTATTTATGGACTAGATATTACTGCTGGTTTGATGTTTCTTTTGCAGAAATTTACACAACCAAGAGGGTACATTCTAGGAAAAGTGATTACAAAGATAAAATGTGTGTTTCTCATCCGGGATAAGAACTTCTCCTCCATTAGTCTATGAAGATTTAAATCTAAGATTGTCTCTTTCTTCACTTGTTTTCTTATCATTTTGTCATGTTCTTGAGTTTAATTGTTGTGTGAAGTGAATAAGTATGGGGGAGACAAAACCATTAGTAAAAGGAAGATTTCTTTGTTTTTCTTTTTCTAGGAAGTTAATAAATGCCCCATGACTATATTTACTTACACTTAATTTTTACTACATATTGAACTACAATTGTTAAACTCATTTCAAATGTTTCTTTCCTCTTCTCCTCATGGTGATTGTTGAAGTGTTGTGCTTCAATCTTGAATTGGACTTCACAACTTTCCACTTCACCCATTAATCACGTCAAGTTAGTTTCTATTTGTTATTTACATTGAGGACAATGTAAAGATTAAGTTTGGGGGAGGGATTGCTTTAGTCACAATGTTTTGGTTCATGAAATTTGAGAAAAGTTGAAAAAAAAAAATTGAACTTGATAATTGGTTTTGTGAAGTCTTTAATGGACCCCTATTTTCACTATCCTAATGCAACTCCTTAGCATGTTTTTAGGAAAATTTAAATGCATGGTAATTATGAAAGTCAAGCATTTCCAAGTATGGGTGCATTAAGCGTGAGGAACCCATTTGCTTGATTCAATTGACTGATAGGAGTTTTCTTTATGCAATTTTATTAATATGGATGCCTAGCTTAATTAAATCTAGGAAGTTCATACAGTAGTGAAAAGCCTTGTTATTAGAAGATTCTTGAGCCCTGATTCTATTTTCTCATTGTGTGTGTATTCACCTGTTCTCTAGTTAATCTTTAGAACTTGTCTAAAACCATTGACCCAAACACAAACTATTCATCATTTACTTTTGATTACTTTTTTGAGCCCTTCACTTTCTTTTCTATTTCATTATACAAATGCTATGGTTGCACCCTTTATCAAGTTCTTCCTAGCACTATGATTAAAAAGCATGTACTATTTTATATGTGAAAAAGAAAAGTTCCATGTGAAGAGTCAATAAAAAAATGCAAAAAGGAAAAGGAAAATAGAAAAGAAAAAGTGTGAATAGTGAAAGAAAAGGTAAGTTCAAAGAAAGAAAGAAACAAATCAAGCACTGTGAGAAAAAATATATGAATTAAGTTTAGTTGGGTAGTGCTAAATGTGTTAGTTGCAGTGCATCACCCAAAAGGGGGGTAAGTTATAAAAATTAAAACAATCTTAACATATAATTAAATCAATAAGGAAGGTTAGAAAGATATCACCAAAGTGTGCACAGATATTTATACTTGTTCACATATATTGACCTACGTCCAGTCCTCAAAGCGTCTCTAAGATTTCATCGATTGCATAAGCTCTTACAAAGTAATCCTCACTCCCCCTTACAAATGTAATCAGATAACTACATTCAATGTCCTATTATCTTAAGATTTTACAACAATAAGTTGAGTAATAAAGAATCTCTCACAGAGTAGATATATGAACATTGAAGTATATTAATATCACAAGATATTTCAAAGAGTATTAATGGGCAATAAATTTTATCGTCGTTGGTTGTTAGCTCTTAATTGAATGCTCTTGTATTTATAGATGAACTCCGTTAATGATTGTTGGAGAAGTTTCAATCTATCTATTATGAGACTTGAAACTTTCTATTAGACTCAGAAACTTTCCATTAGACACAAACCGGAGTCGTTGGAAGACTTGAAGATAGGTTGCTTTCGTATCACTGCAACATATTTTCATACAACATCCCTTTGGTCTATGCTTTTGACTAAGGTTGAGTCACTTTCGCTTTTGCCGGAATGGATGTCTCAGAAGATGATCATTTGACCTGCTCTGAATTGCATTTCATGTGTGCTCTGTTTTCTACTACGACATTTAATGTTCTGACACAAATATTGTTTTTTTAAGGATTTGCACGTAATCCTTCAACTAACCATCTGAAACTCATTAACAAATATGATTAAAGGTATTGAGGATAATAATGAGTAATAATTAGAAGTTATAGAATGATAATCAGTGAATTTGATTTTACGGAGATGAAGATTCCAGTTCTGAGATTTTGAAACAGTACTCGAGTGTTCTTCAGTATACTCGAGTATCACTCTGCATACTCGAGTATCATACTTGAGTACCTTAAAGGCTACTCAAGTATCCTTCACATCAAATTCTGGCAATGTCTTTATATGCTTGACAATACTTGAGAACTCACTTAGATACTCGAGTACTTTTCTGATTTTTCCTAAAGAATATCGTGAGTATCACTAAGAATCCTTGCTGTCAACTATGGGCCTCCGCCACCACCACCACCGGTCGGCCGCCACCTCCACCACCACCACCGACCGGCCATGCATGCAGGGTGGTGGTGGCGCCCGGCATGTGGTGGCAGGGCGGTGGCGGGTGTATGGCCTAAAATTATTCCCAACTATTTGTCCTTAATTTTTACGGGAAAATATGCCTTTACTTCCAAATATTAACCTTTTAATTTATCCGGGCTAAATTTCCTATAATTCATTCCTTATAATATTTTTAATATCCTAAACTCAAAATTTAGGATGTCACAATTTATTTTATTTTATTTATTTAACACTAAAGGGTAAAATGGTAATTTGACCCGAATTTGCATATCCCTCAAATAGTATTTACAAATTCGACAGACTTTTGGGGGCTGTACAAATTCAAATAGTATTTATTTGGAATTTTCCCTTTAATTTTTCCTATTATTTTGCCAATTGTTTCCTAATTTTTTGATTTTTTTTTCTAATTATTTGATTTTTTTTCTAATTATTTGAATTTTTTCGAATATTTTTTTTTTCAATTTTTTTCCTAATTTTTTGAATTTTGTTTCTAATTATTTGAATTTTTTTCGATTTGTTTTTATTTTTTTCGATTTTATTTTTATTTTTCCTAATTATTTCAATTATTTGATTTTTTTTCTATTTTTTTAAATTTTTTTATTCCTAGTCACGGCCATGTCATCTTGTCGTTGTCACGTCAAGATTCCATCCAAGTTGACGGTTAACTAACGACCGTGGTACTGGGCGCTCCCAAAACGTAACTTTATGTCTACTTTTGCTCCCAAAAAAACTTCGTGGTGCTGGACGCTCCTTGGGGTAAACTTCGTGGTGCTGAGTGCTCATTAACCCTTTTTATATTTGCATTCTTGAATGACTTGATGATTACAACATTAGGCATATTTTTGAAAACTTTAGTTTTATTTTGCACTGGAATGCAAAAGACTAAGTTGTATGAAAGGAATCATAATATCTACATATGAATGTTATATATATATAATATACATACATATGTATATCAATTGAGGATAAATAGGAAATTTGAGTGAAATTTGATGTGAATGTATAATGAATTTTGATATTCTTGAATATTTATATGCCTATGGTGGAGGTACTATTTGGAAGAGCGTAGGTATACCCGTTAAGTAGCCAGTCAACATTTTAGCTTGGTGAGAGCAATTTAATCTCACCAATGCACTCATATTTGTTGAACCAATAAATATTGGGTTAAAGATACAATTTTACTTTGAAAGTAATCACTCAAGAGTTTTGAGCATCTTAAAGTTTTTTAAGAAGTAATTTTGTGCGCCATAAGTGTTAAAAAAGGAAGCAAATGTATCCTAACATTTTAAAACTAATGTTAATTGTAAAAAAACTTGATGTTGACAATTAACATTTTTAGTGGCTCATCATAAAACTTTGGCAAACCCAATGTTCTTGTGTGGTTGCTTTCAGGGCAAAATTGTATCTTAACCCAATAATATTTGAGTAAAGTATCATTTACCACATCTTTGTATTATTTTTCAATTGCATTCATCACCCTAAAAATTTGCGGCCAATTTTGCCCTTAAAATATTTTTCAGATGAAATTTTACGCTTAAAGCATTTTTTTCAAGTTCAATTTTGTTCTTGCCGTTAACTCCAAAAAAGTCCTAAAGTTAAAGTGCATCCAATAACTAATTCTAGAGTACTTTTTTCGAGCATTTTCCCTTTAGAGTATATTTCATAACTCTTTTCATATTTTCAGTACTTTTATATTTTTAGTAATCATATTTAACATTTTCAATAATCAATTTTTAAATTTTTTGATAGTAATCTACAAAACACTTTTAAGAGAAATATTATGCCAAAAAAATACTTTAAGGATAAAATTAAACTACAAAAAGAAATAAGATCAAGGTGTTGAATGCCATTTTATCCAAAATATTTACAGTGTTGTACTTATATATTTCAAAAATATTAATATCATCATCAAAAATCATATATAACATGAAATTAATTTTATAACTGTATATTTAATAATACTGAATCAAATTCAAGTTTAAGTTAGAGTAGATAGCTTTCTTAAGAATAGTTTTCTGCCTTCACATGAAACTACTTGATCCTAAAAACTCATAGAAATCAATCATTGATCCAATTTGAGTACCTCTACAGGATAAACCTCAATATAAAAAATTGAAAAGTAACGACAGCATGTGATTGAGTTCAGTAGTTCCTCATATAAAATTATTAACTCTAGAGATATAGTAATGTGGAGAAGACAAAATTATTTCAAGCACTAACAGATTCAAAAGAACCCCTTGTTTCAAAGAGAGGACGATAGGTTATTCACATTTCATTTGATAGTTAGAGACAGATTGAAAGCTAAGTAGTGATAATTCTAAGGATTTCCCACACACAAAAAAAAAGATGTCTCCTATGTTACCCGTAATATGTGGAAGTATCGACATAATTTCATAAAGTCATTTAGTTTGAATGCTACATAAAGAACATAAGCCAGAAGGAACACCTGCTAACAAAAATAGTAATCAAGTTTCTAAAAGGCAATCTAGGAGAGTAAAACATTTGAATAATGGAAGCTTTAAAATCATAATATTCAATAAAATTTAATTTCCTGTATAAAATTAGTGGTAAACATTTTATAATATCACATTTATGTCAATTTTAATAATTATATTATATACATAGATATTCAATATAAAGCTTATATCTACACATATATGTTGTAAATTTTTAAAATCAAACGTATCATCATTAGAATGCAATCATAACACTATTCCAGATAAAAGCTAGTCGTTTAGAGGGGGGGATGATAACTGACACTCTGATCCTCTAGATTATTGAAAAAATTACTATTTACAGAATGATATGTTTTATAATTGACTTTATTTTAGGGTTATTAATTGTTAAAATATTCCAATGTAGTTTAAACTCTCTACTTTTATTGTTAAATCAATAGATAAACGGTCCAAATTTAATACTTTATAAAATTATAATAATCATATTAAAAGTAAATAAATAAATTTAAACTATTAAAGTTTAATCTGGACAGTTTATAACAATATACTCCATGTCTTTTGTATGATTGATGATAAGTATATATTTTATAATTAAATAGGTGTATATTTTATGATATAATTAGTTGGATTTATTAATATTTAATACTTATTTAATTATCATTTATATATTTTATATCATTTAATTAAATATAAGATAAAAGGATATTTTGACATAAAATCTATTCTTATCCTATTTTATTGTGCAGGAGATATTATAGGAAGAAAGATATAAAAAGAAATTAACTAATATATATATATATATATAATTAGAGGCTTGAAGGAGATTAAAATGGTGGGCCCACGCAAGGAGATTCACACAAACAATATATATGCAAAAATATATCAATTTGGGAGGAGAATCAGATAGACTGGAATAACACGTGGACCCCACACGAATTGCTAACCTAAGGACATATATAAAAGAGCAGAGAGGCGTGATTCAAGGAAGACGCTGGAGACGCAAGGGACGCACAAACCAATTTGAGACGCAGAGACCAAGACGGAGAGCACAATGAAAGTGAAGGAAATCACCAAGAAGGGGTGAATTGGAGATTTTTAAAAAATTTTTTTAAAACACTCACACAACAGAAGCTAAATGGAGATAGGGAAGAAGAGCTTGACACGAAGATTTATATTGGTTGGTCTCAACTCTTGACCTACGTCCAAATCCCCGACTCTCTGGTTTTTCTACTATCACTCAATTCGTATACACACTCGTACTTTCGAAAGCTATCCTCTCTCTAGGATACACTCCCTTACAAGTTGTAATCTGAAGCCCAACCTCAAAGTCCCACAACTTTGAGATTCTTACAATGAATGAATTACGTAAATGAACTCTCTCAAAGAGTGAATACGTATAAGATCAAGCACAATGTATCAAAGATACACATGAGAAATATAAGCAAAAAAGACTCGAACTTTGTATGCGTTTTCGTGTGTGTCTTCTCTCGTTTGCGACTTCAAATCTTCATGTATTTATACTTGGATTGAAGTTTGTGACCGTTGAAGATGCGTTCAGACTTGGGCCTATTCAAAAATATAGCTGTTGAGTCCATGGTCTGCTGAATATAGCTGTTGAGGACATTGCAGATTTCATTCTTTGAATTTGTCCGTTGTAGCTTTCAATTTATTGCACCAATTTCGACATAAGGGGATATCTCCAATTAATATTAAACCGTTAAATCGATCGACGGAAATCTGGAAGAATAATAGCTTTAAGCATTGATTGATCATCTTTCCTCTTTGAATGCTCAAATGTTTCCTAAATCGATCTTAGATCTTCTGAAATCTCATAGGCAAACTGGTTAAATCTGGTTAGAAATATTGATATGAATCATTTAAATCATAAGCAACAATTTCACAGAATCAAGCTAAAACATAAATCAAAACGAACAAAACGTACTCAGATGCGTTCATCTGTTCCGATATTCCAAGCTCGAGTTTACCTATGCAAGCTCGAGTTTTCTCTTTATTAAAACTTAGGTTTTGCTTCTGTAAGTCTCAAGCTCGAGCTTGTAAGTTAGTAAGCTCGAGTTTAGCATTTGTCGGGGAAACATATTTGAAATCATTTTGAGAGCCAAAATGGAAAATGGCAAGCTTGAGCTTATTAGTGAGTAAGCTCGAGTTTGACACTATTCATGTCAAAAATAATTTTGATTCCCAAAGTGCAAGCTTGAGCTTAGAGATGTAAACTTGAGTTTGCTAAGCTCAAGATATGACAAGGCTCTTCTTCGACCCAAACTTGAGTTTGCAAGGGCAAGCTCGAGTTTGTCACAAATGTTAAAAGCTTTGAAAAGTTTTTGTCAGACCTAAGCTTGAGTTTACAACTCCAAACTTGAGTTTACTCTTTGAAGGAAAACTTGAAAACTTTCTGCCTGATGCAAGCTCGAGTTTGGGATGCCAAGCTCGAGCTTACTCAGAATATGAGTAAACTTTGAAAATCTTCAAGCTCAAGTTTATGGACCAAGCTCAAGTTTAGAAAATGCAAAATAGCTTGGTTTTCTTTCTCAGATGGGGCAAGCTCGAGTTTGGGTAGCCAAGCTCGAGTTTGGAACCGACAAATGTTTTTCGATTTGAAATCAATCAAGCTTTACAAATCTTTATCAAAAACATTCTCTCATGTTTACAATTGTTATTAATCATCAAAACACATTGAGAACTAACACACAAGATCAATGCAGAGAGGAACAATTAAAGCGGAAGAGATAGCAAGGAGCACTAAGGGGTTCTTTGAGAGTCTTGACTTCTCTTTTCTTTTCTTGTCTTGCTTAAATTTGGATTTTATTTATTTCATGGATTTGGTTTGAGCCATGTGTGGCTAGTTTTCTTTTCAACTTAGAGAACCTATGAACTTGTTTAGGTTCTAGAGATTATTCCTATTATTAGTTTTGATTAATTTTATTTAGTTTATTTAATCCTGTGTTTATTGCTATTGCTTAGTGAGTGGCCACCATTGAGCATGTATTAGGGATTTAGGGTTGAACTTGGAAGATGGAATCCTAAATTGACCTTGGGATTAGATAATGTGGAATTAGGTTTAAATTTAATAAGGAATTAGGTTTTAATCTAATTTGCGTCTAGGATAGGAATATACCTAGAAGCTCCGCATAATCAAATTAGGGTGAGTTTGATCTAAAACGCATTTTAGTTAATTGTGTGAGGCATTACATAGTTAATTAAGATAGGTTTATAAATGGACCGGAAGGCATTTATAGACATTAATACTCTAGGTTAGCTAAGTTAGTTAAGTCAAAATTAATTTAGTGGGGATTAATTCTAAGAAACCAACAAGGGATTAGCGACTCTAGGTTGTACTTCTCTATATTGAAATTCGCTCTTTTGCTACTATTAGTTTTCTTATTGTAACATCCAATTTTCAAAAGCAGTATATTTTTTTTCATCAGAGTAGAGCATCGGAGCGATTGAGTAACTGATACATATATTTATAGATGCCGTAAGTCTGGCTGATTTACAAAAACGGTACAATGACCGAGAGTTTTTAAAGTGAATAACAACAAAAGTGTCTCCCCAGCAACAGCCATGCCGTGTCAACAGAAGAGATCTTCAGCCGGATCTCTATGCGGCCTGCTTGCCTTTCTCCTCGGCCCTTGGTCCTCCTGAACCTGACGCTATGTTAAGAGCTGAGGTCCAATGCATACGGACCCCAGGTAACGGTTAACTTCATATTTACATATACAGTATATCAGCATAACAAATGAACCATTCCTACATGTATCGCTCCCAAAATGCGGAGACATACCGCTCCCAAATAAGACACACCGCTCCCAAATAATACGGATATATCGCTCCCAGCCCCAGCATACGTACATATCGCTCCCAGCGCATGCAAATGTTCAGTTATCCTCTAACATCACCATGCATTCAAATAACATACCACCAACACATATACAACACACATATCACATATACGAATACAATAAATATCAGAGTTAGTGTTACAGTACGCGAACGTACCTTCGTTGACGGAAAACGGTACTTTTACGGAAAACGGTAAATTTCACATTGGAGAAAGTTCGTTCGCAGGAACAACAAATATGAGGTTAACAAAAGCATATACTCCCTCCGGTCCTAATCATATTCCTAAGCGGTAAACTATGAAACTTATTTTAGTTTCCGTGCCAATAATGCATAGCATTTTAATTTTGAGGAACTAAAATTAAAATATTTACACTAGATTAAAAATGGAAATTAGGCCATATATCAAACATGTCCAATCAATTAATATTAGGCCATATATCAAACATGACCTTAAAAGGAGATTACAGAACTTACCTTGTTGTGAAAGAGGTGGCCAATAATGACTGATCTTGATCTTGCTCAAGCCTTTGAACCTATTATCACAGTTTCATTTAACATCTTGATACAAATCTTTAGATAAGTACCGAGAAAGACAAGAATATGAAACCTATTATATTTAACTTCTCTAATCTTTGATTTTCTTCCAAGAATTTGAATTCCTGGATTGGCATTAAATTTTCAAGACATGAAAAAAACAAGAGGCATTATAATTATGAAGACGTAGAAGCTAATTAACATGAGAATTAATCACAAGAATTTGAAAACCTCATTTAGTCTCTGGTTTTCTTCCATCAGTCTGGCTTCCTTCATTGATATTAAAAATAAACAAGTTAATGAAAAATGTGGGTGACGTATATGAAGACACATAATATAAACTCACATGATATGACCAGGCTATTCTTTCAATTTTATCTTTTTCTGATCCTAATTTTTCAAGTTATTAAGGACTTCTATTTTATACACAATTTGAGAATGACTTGCATAAAAATTCGAAATTAAGATAAGTGTTCTTATTTAGGACGCATCTTATAGGACACACATAATTTCATATTTTTGGTCTTCAATTTTGAATATCTTAGGAGTTTGGAAACACTTGAAAAACTAAAATTCCTTCAGAATACACATGCTGATCCCAACAAATTAATGATCTATAATATCTCCTTCAGAACATAACTCTAACCTCTTTCTTAAGAATACTGATCTCCTGCTCGAATGCTTCAGCCTGAAAGGCATGGAATTAATTTAAATTTGAACAAAAACAATATATGGAAATAACATAATATGTAATGTATATACAAGAAATAAAAAATAATAGTGAAGTAACAACACCAATACAATAAACTTTTATATAATATATTAATAAGCTAAATCAGACCGATAAAAATATTTCTCTCATAGGGAATAAACAAACCTTTGCTTTTGAAATGCGATTCAAGCTTGTGTTGAGTAACACTTCTAGTTTCCTTAGATCTCTTAAGGTCAATCCTTGAAGTTCTTCTCCACAGAGCTGCCTGGTAGATGTGGAACTACGGATTTGAATCCACAATAAACACTTTGTAGCAAACTACAACCAGTCGTCAATATAATATCTACTTAACTAATTAATTTGGGCAGATGAAGGAAATTAGTTGTGTCAAAAATGTATATTGGCTTCCCTAAAATACCCTCTTAAACCATTTGCATTGAAAATACTTTTTGACGCTAAACTCCCTTAAAATGTGCAATCCATAGTAACAGTTTTGAAAAAAAAAATAGAAAAATGGGGGAGATAAATTGGATTGATATCTTAATTTAGAACCAAATCTAACTCCTTAACTAGCTCTTATATTAGAAACTGGAGAAAATATCTTATATGATTATACTAGACATACATACACACATTAGCGTAAACATCTTTCTATTGAAAGTAATCATGTTCAAGGCACTGACACGCACTAGATGTGAGAATCTCTTCCAGCAGGAGTTCGTAAATTGATAGATTGAGTTGCCAAGACGTTGTGAGGAACTAACTCCTTCCACTAGACTTAAACCCCGTTGGCTTTTTCTTTATATATATATATATATATAGATTATTTGTAACTCCATATATAATCATACCTCAATTCACGAGTCTTCTCTTTTAGTTCCTTGTTTAGCTTAAAATGTTCACCTTCTGCCTGTCTACCCAAAAAAGAAAAGAATAAAATATCTGCTAGTTTTTCTTTGACATCTCAAAATAACAAACTAGTCGTAGAATTGTTAGTGTGTGCAATGTTGCTCTATTCGGTTTCCAAACCCTATGATTATGAACAATCCTATTCTATGAGTATGGTATGCTAGAATAGAAATAGTTAAAGCCTAACTGTGTCAAACAAACACATATGCTGTTGCTGCAGTATGGATATACCATACAAAAATACAGTGAACTAAAGCTTATCTGATTCATAGAACATGTGCAGTGAAATAAAAATGTAATTTCGTGGGTGAGAATTGTCACTTGAGTCTCAAAAAATGATGATGGTCATGATGAATATTGCATTTTTCAACCTTTTGCATAATAAATTCATTCACTCTTTTGAATTAAAAAGAAAAAAACAGCAAAAGACTAAGTATGTAGAGTAGAGAAGAACATTATACCTGCAACTCAAGAGATGACTGGTATGTGTTGGCAAGGTTTCCATCTGAGAACAAGTTTCTCCTTTCTATCACTTGCCTCGTGCTTGAAACCGCAAAAATGTTGCATATCAGTTCATATTTGTCATTTATTATGCAATTAGTTACACAACTTGACATATAAATTTAATAAATAAGAAATGAAATACTAGTGTGTTTGTCTATGACATGATGGAGATTAATTGGGAGCACATACAAACATTTTCTTGGCTAAAACTTTGAAATGAAGAAACTTGGCAATCTAAGCTCATCTTACTAACAATAAGACCAAGACCACTCCTTCTAGTTAAACATAACATTAAGTTCATCCACATGATGACACCTCGTTGCAAGACCCTATATATGCTTCTACAATCAATTAGTGGGTAGTCTTCTCGCTATCTCACAATGACTCACTCACCCACTACACAACAATCCTCTACATTTTTCGATATGTTTTAGGTACCTTGTTTCACAATCCTCTCAAGATGAGTATCGCGCCCTTTCAGACATATATACTCTTGCCATTTCGCATTTTCTTGATGATTTATGAATTTTCCAAACCCTCTTCCTAATCTTCAATATGCATTTAAACTTTATTTAGCACTTTAATTTGTTGTGTATAAATTAAACACATATATAGACTGAATAAATGGACAACACTCAATTAACACTCAACTTGTGGCAAAAAGAAAATTCCTCTCAACTATGTCTTCTGCTCTTCTTTGTGCCTTCCTTTATTTGTCTCTCTCTAATAGATCTAATCTCATAGAATGCAAGGTTTGTATTTGTTTTTACATCCACCACTTCATATAATTTTAGCAGTAACCTAAAAAAAAATGTAAAAATTGTGGAAGATATAAGCCAGACAAGAAAATCATTAGCATGGAATAATTCATCATCTCAAGATTAGTCCTTACTTGTTAAATAAATGGGAATTAATTAATTAAGTGATAATCAAACAGATCAGATACGTAAATGCTGACCCTTCAAAACAATAGACAAATGAATTATTGGCCAAAATTGGTATACCAATAATCTAGGCCCAGATTCCAGGTTAAATCAGTATGCATTTCATTACAGAAATCTCATGTGAGAAATTTCACTCTGTCAAAAACTAAAGGAAATTATACAAAAAAATTGGAAGAGAGGGCTTGGATGAGACGAACAAAGGCATAAGGCTACCAGAACTCGTTGATCAGCATATATAGATCAGGATTATTCCTTTTCTTCTAAAAATATTCAAAAACACAAAATCCATGACGTGATAAAAATTCAGATTATTCTGATTTCTTCTTATAGAAAATTCAAATTAGAGACAAAAAAATATACCTTGTACTGGCATAATCAAAGAGTTTGCCAGAAATTGAAAACACAAAGACACAAATCTCTGCGTCACAGAGAGTTGAAAGCTCTATAGCCTTCTTGAAGAGACCTTTCCTTCTCTTTGAAAAAGCCACCTGCCTCGCTGCTAAGTTCTCTATCTTCTTTATCGCTATCTTCCTTCTCGTCATTTCAAACCCTCCTTCTTTGTAAGTAAACAGAATTAATTTTGTTTTGAAAAATAATTAGAGAAATCTACAGCAAAAAAAAAAAAAAAAAAAAACTATAATTTCTACATGTTCTGTGTTGGATTGGAATATTAGTGAGACATGTGTATTAAAGAGATGAGGAAGAAGAAGCAGTGCAGATCCAGGGAGACAGAAAATAAATATGAAATATGGCGAGAGAGAAGATAGGGTTTGTTGAGAAGAAGAAGAAGCGAGAATCTGAAAAGTGATTATGAACAGAAAATAAAGTTGGGAAGATAGAGGCAAGGCCTTGTGTTGTGTCCACAGTCTTTCCTTATCTTAACCTTTTTTTCTCCTTATTTTTTCCTTTTAGTAGATTTATTCGCAGCTTTATGTCCACGTCGTTTATTAAATGGCCATTAAATCGAAGAATGATCGATTTTTACTGCATGTAGTTGGTACTTTCTCTTATTGAGATTTTCTCATTCTCCTTCATCGGCGTTAAATTAGGACCATATATTTGATATAACTGCCCACTTCTGCAACCTCCCTCTTAAAGATTAAGTCCAGTCAATGATTTGGATTGGATGATGAGAGATGAAGAGAAAGTTAGCTAATGAAATAATCTTGTTCCAAGTCGTTTCCCTGGATCAAACATTGCGAGTTTACTTTTCTTAATATATACACACATATATATTAAATAATAACATACACATAATTCATCTATTTGATAAGTAAAAAAATCCCTACTTGTTACAGTTATTCTTTTCTTTTTTTTGGTCTGGCCTACTTATAGATTAAAATACACATTATGTAACTTCTTTTGTTAATTTTAGGGATAAATACTAATTTTGCCATAGAAGTTTTGGTTTTGAAGCACCCAGAAGTTTTTTTGGTATCATTTTTAACCCGAAAGTTTACAAACGTAGCATTCTTGACCGTTAGATTGATCATCTTTGGTGTCATTTTTGCCCCGTAGAAGTTTACAAAAAATTTGCTCCTAAAAAAAACTTTTGGGGCAAATTTACTCCTAGAAAAAACTTTCGGGGTATATTTGCTCCTTTGTGTAAACTTCCGAGACAAAAATGATACCAAAAAAACTTTCGGATGTTGAATGCCCCCTAGCCAATACTTTAGTGGCAAAAATGGTATGTAACCCTTAATTTGATACAATACCATTTAGTATTCCATGTTTAGTAGTTGTGCCAAATCACTCTTATTTAAACATAAAAATAAACCAACACAGTGTTTGAACCATATTTTTATATAATTTTTCATAATTAACTTGATATTTTTAATACATTTTCTCGGACATTGTTGCATGATTAAGCCCTAATTTTTGTTAGAGACTTTGTATTGAATTAAGTATAATCAGGGGCAAAATAGTCATGAATTTTTTTTTTTGATTATTCATGCAAATAATTTTTTGGACCTTTGATGTTGTCATGTGCTTAATTTTTCATTGTAGGTGTTTAAGAAAAAAAAAATTAAATTTTGGAGGTTAGAATTAATATTTTGAGAACTGAGAAAAATTACAGAAAAGGTCCCTACAATTTTTAGGAATTGCAAATCAATGAAGAAAAGGAACAGAGAGAATTACAGAAAATGACCCATATGTTTTGTAAACCAATTTTCCCTTATGTTTATTGCATTTGCATGACATTTAAATTACTTATGAATTAATAAGAGGTTCATCAAAAAGAGAGAATGATCCTAAGCTTGCCTATTTACAATCCTTAATTAATTTTTGATTGTGGACCCAAAGGCTAATGACTCAAAATGGATAAAAATAAAAAATATATAATATTTATTTTATTTGGATTATTATCATTGTACAAAAAAAATATCTCCTAATTATTTTTATTTGTTGATTTAAGAAATTTTATAATTTTCAAGTGATATAAATAGTATAAATTTATTTGGGATAAAGTAAAGGTTAATTTTCACCCCAATATTATTTCTTTTTAAAGGGAAAAAAATGAACATGGACTTGTAGAAAAGTTGAAAGTCTGAATTTATATATGTCTCTTTCATTACATTAACATTTATAAGGGAGAATTATCATGAAATTCTAGTAATATGATTTAATAATAAAAAAGTCCTTATGACATTTGAGTAGCATGAATTTTTTGTTTTTGCCAACATGAATTTTTTTGTTACTTCTTAGACTAGAGCTTATTACTGCTTGCTCATCAGATAATGTTAGAGGATTTTTGGGTGATTAAACCCATTCAATAAGACCTTATAGTAATTTTCTACTTTTTATTTGTCTTATAAAAGATAAACTTTCACATTAAAAGCACAAGTTAAACAAATAAAAATACTCTGTTAAAAAACAAGTGAAAATACGGATTATAAGGAGAAAGAAAACATAACAAGAACAACACCACCCCTACTCATAAAGAGGATGTGCAAGAGGGAGAGATTCTTTTCTTTATCACGTTTATATTTATAGTAATAGGTATGGATTAAAATTCGGGTAATTAACTATTAACTATATACTTAATCTAATCAATAAAAAAATGGTTAGAAATTATTACCCAAAAAAATTAGAAATTTTTTTTTAAAAAAATTAAAAAATACTTCATCTGATCTTTAATATAAGAGCTATTTTTTTGGGGTCAAAATATAAGAGCTAATTGAATAGTTAGATTTAATCCTAAATATAAGACATCAAATTCACCTTGTCTTTCAAATTTCTAATTTTTGTCCCCAACTATCTCTATTGAGGGGTCATCATGATGAAATATAGTATTTTAGGAAAATCAACCTATTTTTCTTGTAAATAATAAATATAACTATTTTTATTAGTTTGCCCAAATTAGTTCTCTATCTCACATATTAAGGAAATGAGGCAGTAATATTTATTAAACAGATTTTGTGTAAAGAGAAGTTTTATTACTTACTTACCCATCCTGTAGGAAGTGTTATTTTAGGAGTATTAATATATTTTTATCTCCCAAATCGACCTGCGATGCAATATTATTTGAGCATATAGAAATAGATGATGATAATAATATATTATTATTGTGTTGATTATATATAGTATACATTTAATTTTTATACTAAAAAATGTAATGTTGCAATGAGAAGGACTTTAGTAAGATATAGTGAAATCCTTTAATTTTTGGCCAGTGGATGAGTTGTCAAACTCATAGTAAAAGAGAAATGACATTATAATTAGTACTAGTGTAGGATAAAAAACTTTAGTATTGGGATTCCACTAGATGCGGCAAGATTACATGTACGGGGGCTTCTAACGTAACCCAAATATTTATAAGCCTTTGGTGTTGAGGTACTATTTCGAAGAGGGTAGGTATACCCGTTAAGTAGCCAGTCAACATTTTGGCTTGGGCAATTTAATCTCACCAATTAAGTTGCACGTTCAAAACTGGTACTCATATTTGTTGAACCAATAAATATTGTGTTAAAGAAGCAATTTTATTCTAGAAGTAATCACTCGAGAGAGTTGGATATCTAGAAATTTTTTAAAAAGTATTTTCATGCGCCATAAATGTTAAAAATGAAGTAAATTTACCCTAATTTTTAAAAAATAATGTTGATCGTAAAAAAATTGATATTAACAATGAACATTTTTAACGTTAAGGGGCAAAATGGCTCATTGAAAAACTTTTGGATACCCAATACTCTTGATTGGTTACTTTTATGGCAAAATTGCACCTTAACTCGATAATATTTGGGTAAAGTGCATTTATAACGTCTTCGTATTATTTTTCAATTGCATTCATCACCCTAAAAATCTGCAATGCAATTTTGTCGTTAAAATATTTTTCAGATGAAATTTTACCCTTAAAGCATTTTTTTTAAGTGCAATTTTTGTAATATCATGAATTTTGAGCCTAGAGACTTGAAGATAAGCTTGTATTAGACAGATGATTAAGCTCAGTTCAGGAAGTGTGACAATGAAATAATTGGTCAATTAAATAACATCATTAATCTTCCCATGCATGCTCATTTTTGGCCAAGAAGAGGAGACAAAATGCAAGATCTTTTGCCTTATGCAAACTTAGCCCAAAAGAAGTAACATGTAGATATCATTTGAACTTTAACCATTGGTCAACAAAGGGTAACATGAAAGCTAATTGAACAAGGCCATTTTTGGCCAAATTGTGGGAAGGAAGAGAAAGAGAAATCATATGGTCAATAATCAATTAATGAAATGCAATTGATGATATTCCCATGTGAGCATAAAATATTGGTTAGGCGGCAAGGTGAGAAGGAAGGAATATTCAAAGATAAAAGACAATATGCTTCAAGTCAATGAAGTAGCCTCCAAGAAATTCAAGAAACCATAGAACTTTGCCAAGTGTACATCTAGATAATTCAAGAGAATTGATCGCATGTTGAGATATTTCAAGAAGCTCCGTGAGCATGAAGATTTCTAATTGCTTGGGAAGGAAGGAGAAAATCATGGTCAAGGAAATCATGATACATGTCATGGATAAGAATCAAAGCAATTATTCTTTGTTGACCCAAGTCAATGACACGTGGCAAGCTAGGGAACTAAATTGATCTTGCAAGAAACCATGTGGACAAGTGTCTTCAAGATAAGGAAAGAAACTAAAAATCTTCTTCTAGGACCCTATATTTTCGTCCAAATGAGAACAAAGAGGAGAATCTATGATGTTATGAGGAATTTTGCTAAGTTAAGAAAAGTTAAAGAGGTGTATTGAGCAAGCCTCTTCAATTATGCACTAGATCAAGCCACATGTCCTAGATAAGAGTAGAAACTAAAATATCTCTTCCAAGCATTCTATGATTTAGCGAAGTGGCCAAGCAAATAAGATAAGGAGACATCATCTTAAGCACATGAGAAAACGGAAGAAAGAAGGGCAATTGATTAGGATTCTTGTGTGGGACCCCAAGACTTGATGCAAGTCAATATAAAGACAATTTAACCTCCTTTTCTCATGTCTATAGTCGACCAACCTAAAGGAAAGAGTTAAAGAAGGTGTTAACCAAATAGAAAGAAGAGAAAACAAAGGAAATCAAGGTAAGGGTAAAATATCAAAGTCCACATCTCTTCTACTCTCTTCTACTTGCTTTTCTTGACTATCTTAAATTCTAAAAGGCTCTCATGCATGGTTTATGCAAGGTGACCAAAGTTTGGAGAATCAAAGGAGGAAGGAAAAATAACAAGGACCACAAGAACAACCAAGTAAGAAGAGATCCTAGTCTCTTGGTACTTGTTCTTGTGCATTGGTGGTGATGAAATCAATTTCTTTTGATTTCATAAGCTTTTAAAAGTATAAATATCTAAAAGGTGGTGCTGTTCATTTGGTTAAAATGGATTAAAACATGCTAAGGACCTAAGTAATAAATAATAAGGTAATCTAAGATTAATTATGATGTCACTGAAGTAGGATTGGACAAAGTCACTTTTGAACCTTATTTTTGGCCAAATAGAAGAACTAGGAGCAGCAATGAGATTTTGACAATTTTGAGACTCCCAATGGATTTAAAATGAAAATTTGTGCAAAATAGAGGTTAGGAAGTAATTTTGGAATTAAAATATGAAAAACTCAAAAACTGTTAGTGATAAATTTGTTGGTGGCGGTGAACTAGCGTTGCATTTCGGGATTAGTAAATGATATCAAAAGGCTATAAAAGTTTCCAGAATTAAATTAGATAGCACAAGCTTTAATTTGATAGGTCATTTGCCTATTTTGGATGTGTGTACATGGAATTATGATTTTTTTGAAAATGATGTATGATTCTGGAACATGAATTTGGTAGTGGTACTTTTTAATTTATTCTAGAACAAGTCTTTTGTGGGCTATAAATGGTATTTTTCCTTAAAAATAAACTTATCAAAGGTCACATAGCCTTTGGAATAACCTAAATTGAATATTGGTACAAAGAGTTATAAAGTATCAAAATTTGTTGAAAATTCTGGAATTTTGGTTAAAGGTCCAAAAATGGAATAAATAAAAACCAATGACATTTGGACTAAGTTCTTGACCCTATAACTTTAGTTAGACATATTGTGGTAGCTAATCCTAATATATTGTTTATATATAGAATTTTAATAAGTACTGACTATTGTTTACATGCGTGTAATTATAGGAATTATCATTTGCCCGAAGCCATTAAAGAGATCGGAGCCAAATCAAAAATTTGGTAAGCAATCAGGTAGTAACTCTAATCTCACATTCTATGTATGAGTGTGTATGAATGTTTGAATCATTTTTGTGATAGTCCCGCCTGTATGAGGCCAGCACCACTCATGACTCGATTGAGTGAAAGGGTCGACCATGGGGCCACCTTCTCGATAGTTAGGTGTAGGGCCCATTGGACGGTAGTCCTTGGGTGGCGAACCTAGTAGCATTCAATTGTTAGGGATGATTATTTAATAATCCCTATTGAGTATCTAGTGATATGGTAGTGAATCATGTGGTTGTGATTGCATTCCCTCCTGCATATGGTTTGACATATGATCCTTGAATGTTGTGATGTTGTTGTGGACTATGGCCTGTTTGTGATTTGCTTTCATATATTGTATATACATTGCATGTGAGGTTAACTATTATTCTGAGATTCTTTGGGATCCCAGTTTCTATTATATGGATTATGAACAGTGCAGTGGACAAGGCTCCAAAGACAAGACAACAAACATAAACAATTGATGGATGCAGCGATAGATGGTCGATAGATCATAATTGTTTTCAGCAGTTTAGTTTAATATTACTATGCAAAGTTGTAAAAGGTATGGCACAACAAAATAGTTTAGTTGGGATTTTTTTTTTATCAATATACTATGTCCAAACTATTTTGTCATTATGCTACGCTATACTGACACTCTGAAGCAAGTCCTTTAGAAGGGGGAAAAAGGATAATTGACACTCTAATCCTCTTGATTATTGAAAAATTCACTATTTACAAAATGAGTTGTTTTACAATTGACTTTATTTGACGGTTAGTAGGTGTTAAAATATTCCAATGTAGTTTAAAGTCTCTGATTTTATTATTAAATCAATAAATAAACCGTCTAGATTTAATACTCTATAAAATTATAATTATTTTATTTAAAAAATAAATAAATTTAAATTATTAAAGTTTATTCTGGACAGTTCACAACAATATATAACATGAAAATAAAAAAAATAAAAAATATGATTTTATAAAATATTATATCTCAACCATCCATTTTTTAATATAGTGGTAAGTATGGGATGAGAAGAACGAAAAAGAGAAAAACAACCGGGACATCCAAATCAGACTGTATGGGAAAAAAAAAAATCGCTCTTCACATGTGAATTAACACTTATTTTATCATTGTCAATAACAGTAAATTAACATTTAATAGGATGGATCACAATTATTTTTTATTTTCTTCATGAAGAATACAAAATAGCATTGTTCAGAAAACAAACTAGTTGTAGACCAAGAACAATTAAGGATATGTTTGAATTAGTAGTAGCAAAAGTTTTTTTTTTTTTTTTAAATTTGATTTTTTAGAAACGTAAGATATGATAAAAAAAATTAGATTATGTACTATAATTAAACAAAAACTTGTTTGGCTGATTAATGTAAAAGTAAGGTTCAATATAAAATGACTAAAAATGCTATGAATTTAATAAAAATAGAAATAGTTAGTGCAATATTGAGAAGAATTGAAAGTACTAAATTACTTAAATTTTACGAAAAATAGAGAAAATTCTCCCATTAAAAATGTAATGGGTGAGAATGACTTCAAATAAAATACTATTGTACGTTCTTTGTATATATAAACTTATGGGGTTATTCATGTCAATTAAATTTTTAATGGAACAGTTTTTTCCGATTCCCCTCAATTTTATTATTAATTTTTTTTATAAATACTTTCATAAATAAATAAGGATAAAATTGAAAAACAACGATTATTAACCTTTAAGCAGACTTATATAATCAGGACCAAATGTTCATCTACAAATGGACTTATAATAAAGGCCCCATATGCATGCAGGGGCATGCATTTATATTTATGGATAAAATTTGGGTTTATTTACTTATATTTATTAGCTTCAATTCTCCAATTTAAATCTTAGCACATAGACTTGTTTAATAATAAAAGTTCATATGGATAAAATTTCAAAGTTCTATATAACAAATCATTATTAATAATAAGAATCATGCATATGGTAAGATTTGATTGGAGAATTAAACCCAATGGCTATAAGAAAATGCGTCTTCTTTCAGAGATTTTAATTTTACACAACGAAAGAGTAACCTGCAAATCAATGAATAAAGTAACTAGAAATTATTAAAGAAAAGTGGTAATTTTAATTAGCTTGTATAGGCCGATTAATGCACAGAGCAAATAAACCAAGCATATGCATGATCAGAAATCATTCTTGTAAGTCCCGCATTGGAGAAAGCTCATTCTCATGAACAACAAATATGAGGTTAACAAAAGTATATAATATATATTAAAAAAATACGAGAGGACACTATACTATATTCCTAAGCAGTAAACTAGCTATGAAGCTTATTTTAGTTTCCGTGGCAATAATGCGTAGCATTTAATTTTGAGGAACTGAAATGTGAATAATTACACACTAGAATCAAAATGAAAATTAGGCTGTGTATCAAACATGCATGTCCAATCAACTAAAATAAGAGATAAGTAAAAGCAAGAAAAGGCTCTCTTTTAAGGACTTGTTTGGCACAAAATTGGAACGGGAAAGCTCTTTAGATTCCAATAAACACATCGGAAACTTTCTTTCCAATAAATCACTTTGCTATCAATTCAACACAATAAAAATAATGTCTCTCATTTTTTTTCCTCAAATAATTTTTACATGTACCAAATGGACCTTAAAAGGAGGTTACAGAACTTACCTCGTTGTGAGAGAGCCGGCCAATAATGACTTGTCTTGATCTTGTTCAAGCCTTTGAACCTATTAACACAGTTTCATTTCACATCCTGATACAAATCTTTAGATAAGAACCGAGAAAGACAAGAATATGAAACCTATTATATTTACCTGTTCTAATCTCTGATTTTCTTCCAAGAATTTGGCATCCTGGATTGGCGTTAAAATGAGGCATTATAATTATGAAGACGTAGAAACTAACATGAGAATTAATCGCAAGAACTGGAAAACCTGATTTATTCTCTGGTTTTCTTCCATCAGTCTGGCTTCCTTCATTGATATTAAAAATAAACAAGTTAATGAAAAATGTGGGTGACGTATATGAAGACACATAATATAAACTCACCTGATATGACCAGGCTTTTCTTTCAATTTTATCTTTTTCTGATCCTAATTTTTTATGTTATTAAGGAGTTCTATTTTATACACAATTTGAGAATGACTTGCATGAAAATTCAAAGTTAAGATAAGTGTTCTTATTTAGGACGCATCATATAGGACACACATATTTTCATATTTTTGGTCCTCAATTTTGAATATCTTATAAGTTTGGAAACACTTGAAAAACTAAAATTCCTTAAGAATACACATGCTGATCCCAACAAATTAATGATCTATTGTATCTCATTGTAATGGGAGAGGATCTTCTCATTATCATTTTTCTCTTTTTCTCTCATTATATTGGCACATCTGGACCGTTGATTGGGAAGATGAGAAAGAAGTTAAAGTAGTATTGTGATTGATTGGACGGATATGATTTAAAGATGATGAGAGATAATGAGAAAATGATTAGGAGAGAAACCCAACCAAGGAAAAGACGAATGTACGAGATATGAAAATAATACTGAAGTAACAACACCAATACAATAATCTTTTATATAATATATTAATAAGCTAAATCAGACTTTTGAAAAAATTGATAAATGAATAAAAAATAAACACTTTGTAGCAAACTATCTACTTTACTACTTTGGATAAAAAAATTGGATTGATATCTTATATTTAAAAAATTAATAAATGAACTAAATCCAACTCCTTAACTAGCTTTTATATTAGAAATTGGAGCTAATGTCTTATATGATTAAACTAGATGCAGCCTGTGAGGTTCGCGTGCATACCATGGACTTTTAAAGAAGAATTATACAATTTATTGCGTATGAATAATAATATGACCTTTATTTCTTGTATGTATGTATTAGCGCAAACATCTTCCTATTGGAAGTAATCATGTTCAAGGTATTGACGGGAACTATATGTGGGAACCTCTTTCAGCAGGAGTTCGTAAATTGATGGTTTGATTTGCCAAGACGTTGTGAGGAACTAACTCCTTCTGCTAGACTTAATCTCTGTTTGTTTTTTCTTATATTTTACTTTTATATATATATATATATGTGTGTGTGTGTGTGTGTGTGTGTGTGTGTGTAGAGAGAGAGAGAGATTATTTGTAGCTCCATATATAATCATACCTCAATTAACGAGTCTTCTCTTTTAGTTTCTTGTTTAGCTTAAAATGTCACCTTCTACCTGTCCAATTAACCAAAAAAAAAAAAAAAATAAAATATCTGCTAGTTTTTCTTTGATATCTCAAAATAACGGATTTGGCTATGGTCCACTTCTCTTCTCATCCTCTTCCTCATCTCAACCATCGGATTGAAATCGAGATTTAATGTTTTATAAAAATATTATCATTATATTAAAAAATATTATTATTAATATAATGATAATATTTTTATAAAACATTAAATCTGAACGGTTAAGATCTCAATCCAACGGCTGAAATAAAGAAGAGGATGGGAAGAGAAGAGGACCATAGCTGACCCCCAAAATAACATACTGGTCGTAGAATTGTGAGTGTGTGCAATGTTGCTCTATTCGGTTTCCAAACCCTATGATTATGAACAATCCTAACATATGAGTATGGCATGCAAGAATAGCAGTAATTAAAGCCTAACTGTGAGAAAAACATAGGCTGTTACTGCTGTATGGATATACTATACCAAAATACAGTGAACTAACACCCTAAGCTTACCTGATTCATAGAACATGTGCAGTGAGATAAAAAAGAATAAAATAAAAATGTGATTTCGTGGGTGAGAATTGTCACTTGAGTCTAAAAAAAATGATGATGATGATGATGATAATGAATATTGCATTTTTCAACTTTGCATAATAAATTCATTCACTCTTTTCAATTTAAAAAAAAAAAAAAAAAAAAAAAAGCAAAAGACTAAACAGGTAGAGTAGAGAAGAACATTATATATACCTGCAACTCCAGAGATGACTGGTATGTGTTGGCAGGGTTTACATCTGAGAACAAGTTTCTCCTTTCTATCACTTGCCTCGTGCTTGAAACCGCAAAAATGTTGCATATCAGTTCATATTTGTCATTTATTAGGCAATTAGTTACACAACTTGACATGTAAATTTAATAAATAAGAAATAAAATACTAGTGTGTGTGTCTACAAGTGAAAATACTTATAAACTCATTGTCAAGATTTGAGTTAAGAAGTGGTATAGAGCCCATTTATAAGCGTCAACTTGTTGCTGTTAGGCCCCACTGGTTTCTCTTCTTTTTCAAGACGCCCACTAGGCCAAACAAGGGGTAACAGAGCCTAGCTGGTTTGATAGGATGAACTTGTGTAATGATGATGAAAAAAAAAAAACCTTGATTACAAAAAACCCTCTAATGCACATGTTTATATGTCTTAAAGGTGGACTCACAGTTACGGGAGAGATTTTTTTATTGCCCTATATTAACACACACACACACACACAAAAGAACTGACATGATGGAGATTAATTGGGAGCACATAGAAACATTTTCTTTGCTAAGACTTTGAAATGAAGAAACTTGGCAATCTAAGCTCATCTTACTAACAATAAGACCAAGACCACTCCTTCTAATTAAACATAACATTAAGTTCATACCACATGATGACACCTCATTGGAAGACCCTATATATGCTTCTACAGTCAATTAGTGGGTAGTCTTCTCTCTATCTCACAATGACTCACTCACCCACTACACAACAATCCTCTACATCTTTCGATATGTTTAAGGTACCTTGTTTCACAATCCTCTCAAGATGAGTCTCATGCACTTTCAGACATAGATACTCTTGCCATTTGGCATTTTCTTGATGATTTATGAATCTCCCAAACCCTCTTCCTAATCTTCAATATGCATTTACACTTTATTTAGCACTTTAATTTGTTGTATATAAATTGACCACACACATATATATATACAGAATAAATGGACAACACACAATTAACACAACTTGTGGCAAAAAGAAAATTACTCTCAACAATGTCTTCTGCTCTTCTTTGTGTTTCCCTTTAATTGTCTATCTCTAATTGATCTAATCTCATAGAATGCAAAGTTTGTATTTGTTTGTACTTCCACCACTTCATATAATTTTAGCAGTAAGCTCAAAAAAATGTAAAAATTGTGGAAGATATAAGCCAAACAAGAAAATTATTAACATGGAATAATTCATCATCTCAAGATTAGTTCTTACTTGTTAAATAAATGGTAATTAATCAATTAATTGATAATCAAACAGATCAGATACCTAAATGCTGACACTTCAAAACAATAGTCAAATGAATTATTGGCCAAAATTTGTATACCAATAATCTAGACCTAGATTCCAGGTTAAATCATTATGCATTTCATTACAGAAATCTCATTGAGAAATTTCACTCTGTCAGAAACTAAAGGAAATTATACAAAAAATTTGAAGAGAGGGCTTGGATGAGACGAACAAAGGCATAAGGCTACCAGAACTTCTTGATCAGCAAATATAGATAACGATTATTCCTTTTCTTCTAAATATATTCAGAAACAAAAAATCCAAGACGTGATCGAAATTCAGATTATTCTCATTTCTTCTTATAGAAAATTCAAATCACAGAGAGAAAAGATACCTTGTACTGGCATAATCAAAGAGTTTGCCAGAAGTTGAAAACACAAAACAGCAATCTCAGCATCACAGAGATTTGAAAGCTCCATGGCCTTCTTGAAGAGACCTTTCCTTCTCTTTGAAAAAGGCACCTGCCTCGTTGCTAAGTTCTCTATCTTCTTTATCGCTATCTTCCTTCTCGTCATGTCAATCCCTCCTTCTTTGTAAGTAAACAATTTTATTTTATTTTATTTTATTTTTGAAAAATAATTAGAGAAATCTACAGCCAAAAAAGCTTTAATTTCTACATGATCTGTGTTGGATTGGAATAGTAGTGAGCCATGTGTATTAAAGAGATTAGGAAGAAGAAGCAGTGCAGATCAAGGGAAACAGAAAATAAATATGAAATATGGCGAGAGAGAAGATAGGGTTTGTTGAGAAGAAGAAGAAGCAAGAATCTGAAAAGTGATTATGAACAGAAAATAAAGTTGGGAAGATAGAGGCAAGGCCTTGTGTTGTGTCCACAGTCTTTCTTTATCTTAACCTTTTTTTCTCCTTATTTTTTCCTTTTAGTAGAATTATTCGCAGCTTTATGTCCACGTCGTTTCTTAAATGGCCATCAAATCGATGAAAAAAATATGAATAATCCATTTTAGAGACAGCGTGGATCGATTTTTACTGCATGTAGGTGTTGTGCTTTCCCTGAATCAAACATTGTGAGTTTAATTTTCTTAATACACACACACACATATATTAAATAATAACATACACATAATTCAAAAGATGGCTCTCCATTTGATAAGTAAAATAATCCCTACTTGTTACGGTGGATTTTTTTTTTGGGTCTGCCCTACTTACAGATTAAAATACATATTTTATGTAACTTCTTTAATTAATTTTATACAATACCATTCAGTATTCCGTGTTTAATAGTGGTGTCAAGTGACTCTTATTTAAACATAAATATAACCCAACACAGATTTCATGATGAGTTGTATGAAATGAATCATAATATCTAGTATGAATGATGAATATATATATATATTCAGTTGAAAAAATAGGAAATTTTAGTGAAATTTGATGTGAATGTATAATAAATTTTGATATTGATGAATATGAAGATGTTGATGGCTACATGTTTGTTCAAATTGAGAAATAACATACAATCAACCAACGTTATTTTCCTTTTATAGGCAAAAGGTTGAATTAAATATAAATATAGCGGTGCTTTTACATTAATTACTCAAAAGGGATAAAAATAGAAAATATATAATATTTACTTTATTCAGATTATCATCACCATATAACATCAATATTTCCTTATTATTTTTAATATATCGTTCGGTTCCTACCGAAGGAAACCAAATTGATTTTTTTGGTTGTATTATTTTCTTGGAGAATCTAGTTCCTACAATGCCTATGTTTTATTTTAGATGTCTCCATGTATTTATTTATGGACTAGATATTGCTGCCGGTCTGGTTTTTCTTTTGCAGAAATTTACACTACCAAGAGAGTACATGCTAAGAGAAGTGGTTACAAAGAAAAAAAGGATGTTTCTCATCTGGGATTAGAACTTCTCCTACAAGAGTCTATGAAGATTTAAATATAAGGTTGTCTCTTTCCTCACTTGTTTTCTCCACATTTTGTCATGTTCTTGAGGTTAATTGTTATGTGAAGAGAATAAGTGTGGAGGAGGCAAAACCATTAGTAAAAGGTAGATTTCTTTGTTTTTTCTTTTTCTAGGAAGTTAATAAATGCCCCATGACTATATTTACTTACACTTAATCTTTACTACATTTTGAACTACAATTTTTAAACTCACTTCACTTGGTTCTTTCCTCTTCTCCTCATTGTGATTGTTGAAGTGTTGTGCTTCAATGTTGAATTGGACTTCACAACTTACCACTTCGCACATGAAACAAGTCAAGTTAGTTTCTATTTGTTATTTACATTGAGGACAATGTAAATATTAAGTGTGGGGGAGGGATTGCTTTAGTCACACTCTGATGTATGTTAAAAGGGAATAAATAAGTTCAAGAAAGGTAATCAGTAAAAAGGATCCCTTTAACCCGCCACCCGAAAGGGTGAGGCCGTTAGGGGTGTAACATCTTTAATGCACTTTTATTAATATAGCACTAGTGGAAAAAAAAGGCTTTAAGACTGCCTCATTTAGACCGGAGTATTGACGCACCGGTCTTAAAAGTATGACCGGTGGCAGTTTTGTAAATATCAAGAACTTTTTGGACCGAATTATAGAGGATCCGGTCTTAAAAGTATGACCGGTGGCAATTTTGTAAATATAAAGAACACTTTTAAGACCGGATTAAAAAGGATCCGGTCTTAAAAGTATGACCGGTGGCAATTTTATAAATATAAAGAACACTTTTAAGACCGGATTAAAAAGGATCCGGTCTTAAAAGTATGACCGGTGGCAATTTTGTAAATATAAAGAACACTTTTAAGAACGGATTAAAAATGATCCGGTCTTAAAAGTATGACCGGTGGCAATTTTGTAAATATAAAGAACACTTTTAAGACTTCAATTTGATAACAACCGGTCTTAAAGATTTTCATTAGGCGCGGCAAACGAAAATTGAATTTTCATTATTCCTTTTCTAGTTCCTCCACTTCCCATTGATTTCTCCGCTCTCTTCTCATTTTCACTTCCCACCCCGCACATTCACAAGAGCTACCGTAGCCTCGCATTTCGGAGATCCGTGGCTCAACAACAATCCGAGAATGATTCGTGCGGTTGAGTTCGTGTTCGTTGCGTTTCGCTTTCCATAGCTCAACAACAATATATATATATATATATATTGTTGTTGATATATATCTCAACAAATTGTTGTTGAGATATATAATATATATATATATATCAACAACAATCCGAGAATCATTCTCAGATTGTTGAGATATATATATTATATATATCTCAACAACAATATATATATATATATATATATTGTTGTTGAGCCACGGAAACAGAAACGCAATGGTAGTAAATTATTGACGTAGATTTTGGCTTAAGTTTGAAATTAAATATCAATTTCTTATTTCTTTGTTTTATTGCTCATCTCCTCATTCTCGCCGACGACAAAGCTCCAAACTTGATTTCCATGGGGAACGAGTCTCGCCCAAGTAACGTCGCCTCTCTTGAGGTAAACCTATTATATCTCGTTTTGCTTATTTTTGCGTTCTCGATCGATTGTTTTTGTTTGTTGTTATTTTTTTTGAATATATTGAGATGTGCACACACAAAAATGACAGATAGATAAGCGAACGAAAGAGTAGAAGAAGATAGATGAATGGCTTCCCATAACTTCTTCGAGGAACGCAAAATGGTATTACTCTTCTCCCGACCTCCCTCTCTCGTCCTTGTATCGTTTTTTTTTTTCCCACCCAAAATTTTCTTTGTTCCTTCTTCTTCATCTACCTCTTCTCAGAGTTCTCTCTAAGGCAGCTTAGGTACTTTCCTCTCTGAATCTATTTGTTTTAGTTCCTCTGGTGAAAGATCTGGAAACAGGGTTCTCTCTGAGGTGGCGGCTCAGGCGTCTACAATCTCACCTTTTTTTTCGTAGAAAGGAATTTTTAAGACCGGACTTGAAAATATATACGGTCTTAAAAGTTCATTCTTTTTCTTTTTTTTTAAAAAAAAAGGACTTTTAAGACCGGATGTTTAAAAAGTTCGGTCTTAAAAGTGTTTTTTTAAGACCGGACGCGCATCCAGTCTTAAAAGTAACAGACTTTTAATACCGCCTAGAACAAGACCGGTCACACTTCCGGTCTTACGATACCTCTTTCGTCCGGTCTTAAAAACCTTTTTTCCACCCGTGTGGATGCATAGCTTAATTTTAGGAAGTTGATATAGTAGTGAAAAGCTTATTTGAAGAATATTCTTGATCCCTGATTCTATTTTCTTATTGTGTGTGTATTCACCTATTCTCTAGTTAATCTTTAGAACTTGTCTAGGTTATTTTTCAAAGCTACATTAATACCTTGGATTTGTAGTATGATAGGGGCATTCATTTCTAAAACTATTGATCCAAACACAAATTATTCATCATTTACTTTTGATTACTCGTTTGAGACCTCCACTTTCGTTTTTATTTCATTACACAAATGCTATGGTTGTACACTTTATCAAGTTCTTCCTAGCACCATAATTAAAAAAAATAAGTACTATTTTATATGTGAAAAGAAAAGTGCCATGTGAATAGTCAATAAAAAATGAAAAAAGGAAAAGGAAAATATAAAAGAAGAAAAAAGAAAAGAAAAAGTTTGAATAGTGAAATAAAAGGAAAGTTCAAAGGAAGAAACAAACAAATAAGGCACTATGAGAAAATATATGAATTAAGTTTAGTTCAGTAGTGCTAAATGATCTATCAATTTATTTGGTGCAACCATAGTGTTTGTTACATTATCCATTTAACCTTTTCAACATTACAACCCTAAGAAGTCCCCTTAACTATGAATTCATTGCAAACTAGCGGTAGAGATAATAGAACCTTTACAAGCTTATGGTAGATGCTAGAATGGGTGAATTGAGTGAAATTGCCTATGATTTGAGAGATGAGGGAAACAATTATTCCCTTCAGAGCTATATCATGTCTATCTTTCTTGGTTTTGTTATGTATTCAAGTTGGTTTCTTTGCATTAAAAAAATTTCATAAGCTTTAATTGATTTGGGATTGTGGTTATTCAACATTTTTGTATTTGCATTCTTGAATGACTTGATGATTACAACATTAGGCATATTTTTGAAAACTTTAATTTTTTTTGCCCGAGAGTACAAAAGACTAAGTAGTATGAAATGAATTATAATATCTACATATGAATGTTATATATATAATATACATACATATGTATATCAAATGATAACAAATAGGAAATCTGGGTGAAATTTGATGTGAATGTATAATGAATTTTGATATTATTGAATATGAAAATGTTGATGGCTTCATTTTTGTTCAAATTTGGGATGAGCAAAAAATCCCAGTGGTTTAGGTAACTTGGTATGACCAAACCCAGTTCGACAAAAAAAATTAGCTCGAAACAATATTAGGCAGACCATACCAAATTGGTCTTCTCAGGCCGAACCAGACTTCAAACCAAGGCCTCAGATTCCTTGGTCTGATCCAGTTTGGCTCAAATATTATTTTTATTTTATTAGTTCACACACTAAGAACAACTTGTTAGATCCTAACCCAATGTTGAAGAGAACGGGTCAATGGTGGTCGTCGTTAGATCCAGTGAACACAACCCAACCCAGCTACCTTTTTCTTCCACCTATTCATCGGCCCAGCCAGATGTAGTGTCGTGACCGAAGCTCACTGGATCTAAACAAAAAATTGCAACCTTTTTAGATCTAAGACGACCACCATCGATCCAACTTTTTCATATATGGGGATGTAGTTGATGACGGGGCAAAGAGGAAGGGTATGGTGGCTGGAAGATGGAGGGGGTGGGTGGAGTGAGGTGATGGAGAAGTGAGGTAGCGTGGGTACTGCAGCTGTGATCGACATATCGGAGAAGAAGGCGCCGCCAGGAAGTCCTCGAACTTGGGGGTGGCTCTGGTGAAGACGGAGACTTTGAGAGATGGTTGTTGGTTGCACCACCACCTCCGACAACCACATTCGGTGAGGCATCGAGGGGTAAAAGAAAGCGAGAGATGAGAGCAAGGGAAGAGAGAGAGAGAGTGAGAGATGTTTGTGAGGGAAGAGAGAGAAAGAGTAGAAGCGTGAAAGAAAGAAAGAGATGAAAGCGAGGGGTCATGTCTTTTTCTCCCATAAAGTCATTTTCCCACTTGGGGGAGCCCCGTGAAACCACTCAAACCCAAGACCTACCCAAGCCAAAAAAGGGAAAAAAAAAATCTTGGACTTCTTGGATTGGTCTACTGGACCAGTCTGGTCCAGCCTGAGCTCGGGTTGGTGCTAGACCTCAAGCTGTCTCGTATAGCCCGAGGTACCATCTAGATTAGACCTTTGGTTGAGTCCAAACCCAATCTGTTCCGGTCCATGATCAACTCTAGTTCATAGTGGGAAATAACGTACAAGCAACCAACATTATTTTCCTTTTATGGGCAAACAGTTAAATGAAATAAAAATATAGCGGCACTTTTATATTAATTACTCAAAAGGGGTAAAATTTAAAAATATATAATATTTATTTTATTTGGATTATTATCATCATACAACGACAATATTTCCAAATTATTTTTATTTGTTGATTTAAGAAATTTTATAATTGTCAAGTGATATAAATAGTATAAATTTGTTTGGGATAAAGTAAAGGTTAGTTTTCGGCCCAATATTATTCATTTTTTAAGGAAAAAAATGAACATGGACTTCTAGAAAAGTTGGAAGTCCGAATTTATATAAGTCGCTTTCATCACATTTATATTTATAAGGGAGAATTATTATGAAATCCTAAGAATATGATTTAATAAAAAAAAAGTCTTAATGGCATGTGAGGAGCATGAATTTTTTGTTTTTGTTTTTGTTTTTGCCAACATGAATTTTTTGTTACTTCTTATATTAGAGCTTGTTATTACTTGCTCATCAGATAATGTTAGTGGATTCTTGGGTGATTAAACCCATTCAATAAGACCTTATAGTAATTTTATACTTTTTATTTTTTTTATAAACGATAAAGTTTCACATTAAAAGCACAAGTTATAACAAGTAAAAATACTCTGTTAAAAAACAAGTCAAAATACGGATTATAAGGAGAAATAAAACATAACAAGAACAACACCCCTACTCATAAAGAAGATGTGCAAGAGGGAGAGATTCCTTTCTTTATCACATTTATATTTACAGTTATAGTTATGGATTAATGTTCGGGTAATTAACTATTAACTATATACTTAATCTAATCAATAAAAAAAATGGTTATAAATTATTACAAAAAAATTATAAATCTTTTTGAAAAAAATCAGAAATTGTAATACCCGGATAATTATTTATCTGGAATATTATATTTTAGTAAATAATACCTATTGGGAATAGGTGAATATGTGGTCTCAAATAATAAGTTATAATTATCTTATTTTCTAAGGTAATTTCTATTGAAATTAGGGTGAATAAAGAGCTAAAATCCCTAAAATGAATTTATGGGGCATAAAATGGCCTAAAATATTATGATAAATCCCATAGAGGCAATAAAATATTTGCTAAAAATTAGAAAGTATGTTGTCTCTAATTTTAGGAATTTTTGGGATTATTTCCTTGAAAAATAGAGAAGCATAAATATAATATTATTAAAAGCACTTTTTGGCCCCATGATTTTAAATATTTTACATGGGATATAAAATACCAATGTCAAGAAAATAGTTGTGAGATAATAATTAATCCTAATTATGAAAATTATCAACAATTAGTAAGTGGCTAATTAAGTAATTAGTGGCTAATTGTTTAGATTATTATATAAGTAAATTAATTAGTAAATAATTAATTTAAGGGGAGAAATTTGAAATTATTAATTAAATAAATAATAAATGAAAAAGTAGTGTGAAAAGGGTTATGGCTATTTCAAATAATATCTAGATATTTGGAATTTAATAATAATATATCTCGTAAAGAGCCAACAGGACATTTGTTTGGAATTTAATAATAATATATCCGGTAAAGAGCCAACAGACATTTGAGAATGCATAGAAATTAAATCCTACACCAAAATATTGGGATTTAGCCATGTCATCTGGACTTTTTATAAACCAAGTAAATTTCTACCTCGGAGTGGACTATCTCGTAAGTCATTTTTGAAACCAACTTAACACTTAAGATACAGGATAAATGAGAAATAGGGCGGATAGAAAATAAGACCCAATAGAAATGAAATAGTTGTGACAAACCAGGGATAAGGTTTCTTAGGTCTAGACATATTATAAACCAGTGAATTTTCGTCCAGAAGCTAGTGCTATCGGAAGTTATTTCCGTAACGACAAATAAATCCGAAAATCTTCAAGAAACCACGGAATACCCTTAATAGGATCAAAAATTTAGTTAACCCAAGTAGTTTTGAAGAGAAAGAATAAAACTTCAGTGATTTGCTACTGAATTTTTGAGATTCTCCGAGATTGCGCGATTTGGACACCGAACTGGGAACTTTATCGGTACAAGGCCATAAAGCAAAAAGATGACATCATGGATGACATAAGGGAGGAGAATTTGTGGTGGAGAAGAGAGGAGAATAAGTGGTTGGCAAGAGGCCACATCTCCATCATCCTAACCGTTGGTGCATAAGTTGATCCAAGGGTTGAGATCGCTAGAAATTCCCTATAAATAGGCAATCCCTCTTCACTTTATAACTCACCAATTCCTTGATCCTAGACAGAGGTTAGAGAGAAGTGAGAGCAAGGAGGAGCTCTAGAAAAGGAGTAGCGAAGTGCTGGGTAAGTTCTTCGGTCCCTAGTCTTTAGTTTCGGTAGTTCTTTCAGTAGATGTAGTAGAAATGCTAGATTTATCTTTAATTTTTCAAGATAGTCTAGATATCATATTTAGGGGTAAATATGGTATTATTTTCGAAAATATTATTAGGGGAAGAGATATGTCAAAATTCTGGAGAGATAGAGTTAAAATAGCGAAGCTCTGGCGAAATTCCGCCGATTAGGGGTTGTAACATCCCATTTGAAAACGGCGGAATATTTTTTTTTTTTAAACGTTTCCAAATATTTCAAGCAGAGTAGTCAGAGTAGAGCATTGGAGCGAGTGAGTAACTGATTCATAACAAACATCAACCATAGTGTAACTTTGTAATGATTACAGTAATCCTAGAGTTTGAAAGTGTATAACTGAAAGCGGTAAAGATATATAAGTCTCGGCCGCACGTCTCTTCGCTGCTTGCCTCGATCTTCGATCCGTATTCCTCCGGATCCTCGAAGCTATAGCCGAGATTCAATTCACCATATTGAATCTCGGGTAACGGTTAACCTCATACCCAAACAATACAATATACGGACAACGAGATATTTCTAGAGCTAATACCACAAGTATATCATAAGCATACAAACGATGCATGATCATTATGCCGACAAACATAAGCACAAAGCAATATGTAAAGCCCCATAAGGTAAACAATAACAAACGCACTATTCACCGGTGCCACGATAATTACTCGTGTCCTCGCGCTAGGAAAACAAAACGGTGTTACCAAAACTATAACCCGTATAACCGTCTCGTATAACGGTCTACGAACATATCATTGACATATAAGTATTTAAGATGTACAAGATTAGTGTTACAATGACGCGTCCCGTACCTTCGTTGGCAACGTTAGGTACTACGGCGGAAGACGTACTTTTACGGAAGAACGTGAAATGTTCGACGGCGGCACGTCGGGCGGAATCGTAACGGCAGCAAATCGAGTTTCGATGCCCTATCGAGTAATATCACTTTCATTAGTGATTTGACATCATAATCGGCATTTTAGGTAAAAATTACCATTTTGCCCTTCTACCCCTAATTTGGCGGAATTTCGCGAACTTCGTTACTTTGACCGTATTCCATTTCAAAATTATCCCCACTATGTTTTTACTTCGTCAGGCATCTTTCAATGCAATGAGGCATAAAAACAAGCATAGGAACAAATTCTCGAAACTTCCTAGATCAAAACAACGGTTCTACTATAACTACCGAAAGAACTACGGAAACTAAAAACTAAGGACGGAAGAACTTACTCGAGCTAAGGCAAAACTTTTGCAGAGCTTCTCACTCTAAGTTTCGGCCAAGGTAGAGAGAAGAAAAGGTGTGAAGAATGAATGAAGAGTTCATGCCTTTATATAGGCAAAAATTGGGCTACTTTGGTAATTTTCACTTTCCAAGTTTTGTAATTTTTCCTTTCTTTTCAACCATGTAAAATCAAGTTGAAATGTGGTAAATTCTTGTCCATGGCTGCCTTGGTCGACATAAGGGAGGTGATGTGGCATCAAACCATTGGTCCAAGAATGGTGACTTAAACTTACTTTATGCCCTAGGTCCGATAGAATTTCCCCGATCGGTGTCCGTTTTGCGTAGTCTCTAAATTCTGAATTCATAACTTTGAAGATCTTCTCTTCCTCATCAATAATATCTAATTTAACTTAGATTCCAGTCCCTTACGAGGTTCCAACGATCCGTTGAAGTTTTTCTCGAAAAACGTGTCCCGGGCGTCCGATTCTGAAAATCGTTTTCGGAATCATCAACCTCTGGACAAAAATTCACGATTCCAAATATGTCCATATAATCATAAACTCATCTCCGGATGTTGAGTTATAATTTATTTTCTTCAGATCCAAAATGTGACTATCTGCATTTTTCCCTATTTCGTCTTATTAGGTAAATGTGCTACCGACCTCGGAATAAACTTCCGGAAGAGGTCACTTGAAGGTAAAAACTCACGATCAATATTTTACCTTGACTTTGGAATTCCTATTCCTGGTTCTCTAGATAGGATCCGTTTCCTATTTATTCATTTACTATTCACTAACTTTAATTATATTATATAATAATACAACTTTACCATAACATTAAAATTTGTTTCTCTCTCCTTTTTCTTTCAAATTTTCGGATGGCATCTTATTATTTTTATTTTTTATTTATTTATTTTTTATTTTATTTTTATTTATTTATTCCAATTTTTTCCAAAAATTCCACAAAATCACCTAATTGGTCCATTCTTGCATTTAGGCTTAAAAATACCTAAACTCACTTATTTTTCACAAAATTCTCCAATTAATTACTAAATATGTTCTTACTAATTTTAAGCCAAAAACCACTAATTTTAGGGTTTTACAAAATTACTTATGAATTTCCTTTACTTATGCTTAAGTAATTAGCCGTAAATTACTTAACTACTTTATTATCACTAGTTGATAATTTTATTAATTAAAATGCCTCATTACCTCATAATTCTAGCACCGACATTTCTTTTTCATGTATTCGCATTATTCTAGAATTTGAGAGGGTATTATGGTCATTACAATGCTTTTTGAGCATTCTTATTCATTTCTCCTCGCTTATAATTTATTAAATTATCACAATTAGAGATAATATACTCTCCTAACTCAAATAATTATTTCATTGCCTTTTAGGATTTTTCACAATTTTCCTAAGTCATTTTGCATACCGGGGTATTTTGGTCATTTTCACTTTGGCCCTTAAATTCTCTAATTTCCTACAGAACTTATCCTAGAAAAATAGGCTATAATAACACAAGTCTTGCAACAATAATTTCACTTATCAGAAATAGCCAATTTATTTACCAAAATGTAATATTTCGGATAAATAAATATACGGGTATTACATTTCTCTCCCCCTTAAACAAAATTTCGCCCTCGAAATTTAATCTATACTAACTAGACTACGGGCCATAAACTCTGGGTATTTCTCCTTCATGTCACTCTCGGTTTCCCAAGTTGCCTCGTTTTGTGACAAACCCTTCCAGACCACCTTCACTATCGGTATAGTTTTAGTCCTAAGCCGTTTCTCCCGGCGTTCGAGAATTTGCTCCGGCTCGACTACAAAGGTGTTATCATGCCGTACTTCAACATCATCGTACTTTATGACATGATCTCGATCGGTACGTATTTCTTCGGTTGTGACACGTGAAAAACATCGTGGAGATTACTCGAGGTTCGGGGTAACGCTAGTTGATACGCAAGCGGTCCTCGCTCGGCTAACACTTCAATTGGTCCAACGTAACGTGGACTAAGCTTCTTTCTCTTCGGTGTTACCGCCGACACCGGTTCTTGGAGATAATTTCGAAACACATGGTCTCCGACTTCAAACTTCAACGGTGCTTCTCCTCTTATCTCGCATAGCTCTTCTCGTCTACGTGTGCGACGTGAAGGAGTCTCTTCTTGATCGGAGCGATCTGCTCGGAGGTCTCTTTTAGCATATCCGGTCCAAGCAAGCGCTTTTCGGACGCATCTGTCCATCCCGATAAAGGCGATTGGCACTTTCGCCCATACAAAGCCTCGAACGGGGCCATTTGTATGCTTGAATGATAACTATTGTTATACGCGAATTCGCTAGTGAGAGGTGTTCGTCCCAATTTCCTTTGAAATCCAGGGCACATGCTCGCACATATCCTCCAGCGTCGTATCGTCCTCTCGATTGACCGTCGGTTTGAGGGTGATAAGCCGAACGAACTTCAGCTTGGTACCCATTCCTTCATGTAGTGCTTGCCAAAAGCGGGATTGGAATCGAGTATCCCGATCGGAGATAATACTCTTAGGGACTCCGTGCGGTCTCACGATCTCTTTGATGTAGATTGCGCCAATCGTTCGGAGAGTAGTGGATGCTAATGGGTATGAAATGTGCCGACTTGGTTAATCGGTCAACGATCACCCAAATGGTATCGTGATGCACGATCTTAGGTAGACCTACCACAAGATCCATGGTCACATTCTCCCATTTCCACTCCGGCGTTCTAGTCCTTGAAGAAGACCGGGGGTCGCCGGTGTTCAATCTTTACTTTCTGGCAAGTTAAACACCCAGCTACGTACTGAGTTACATCTCTTTTCATTCCAGGCCACCAAACTTCGGCCTTCAAGTTCTGGTACATCTTGACCATTCCTGGATGTAGAGTGTACTTACTCTTATGAGCCTCATCCAGTATCTTCCGCTTCAGTTCATCAACTGGCGGTATGTAAATGCGCCCCTTGTGTCTGACCAATCCACTCGATGAAAGGTCGTGGTCTTGGGTTTCACCTTGAGAGATTTTCTCCCGCATGGAGATTGCCCAATCATCTTGTCTCTGAGCTTCATCAACTTCTTCTCTCAAGTCGTACTCCCCTTGACTCACAAGAAGATTTGCAAGGTAGGCGTCACTTGGTGCGTTGAAATTCATGCAGATTTGGTTTGAAAGATTCAGGTCTCTGAAATCTTCAAGTAATTTCTGCTCTTGTATCATCATGTATGACACTTGCACCTTCTTCCCCGCTTAGAGCATCGCAACGACGTTTG
The DNA here is from genome assembly GCA_019022615.1 of Acacia melanoxylon. Taxonomy (NCBI): domain Eukaryota; kingdom Viridiplantae; phylum Streptophyta; class Magnoliopsida; order Fabales; family Fabaceae; genus Acacia; species Acacia melanoxylon. The sequence continues at coordinate 9,002,148 of JAFJYJ010000003.1, read as the reverse complement.
CTTTCCCTGGGTGATACTTGATCTCCGGGTTGTAGTCTTTCAGAATTCCATCCAACGACGTTGCCTCATATTCAGTTCCCTTTGATCAAAGAGATACTTCGGCTCTTGTGGTCGCGGTATAGTTCTACGGTCGTACCGTACGGATAATGCCTTCATATCTTCAAAGCGAACACGATGGCGGCAAGCTCCAAATCGTGTGTAGGATAGTTCGACTCGTGCGGCTTCGGTGACGAGAGGCATAAGCCACCACTCGCGATTGCATTAGGACACAACCCAATCCTTGCCCACTGGCATCACGTAGACAACATATGTCTCATCGGGATGCGGGATTATCAATGCGGTGCTTTAGTCAACCTCTCCTCGATCTCGAAAGCTCTCCTCACGCCATCTCCCCCATATGAAGGGTTGATTCTTCCTCGTAAGCTTTGTCAATGGTAGGGCAAGACGCGAGAAATCCGTATAAATCTGCGGTAATATCCCGCCCGGACCTAGGAAACTACGTATCTCCGTCACTTGTTTCGGCCTCTTCCAGTCCGAGAACTGCTTCCACCTTGCACAGGTCAACGACAACTCCGCCGCTAGATATCACATGGCCCGAAATCTCACTTCCGGCAACCAAAATCCGCATTTGCTCAACTTTGCGTAGAGCCGCTTCTCTCTTAGTATGCTCAACACTAGGCGTAGATGTTCTTCATGCTCTTTTACGCTTTTGGAATAGACGAGTATATCGTCAATGAACACCACCACAAACTGGTCTAGGTGTTGTCGGAAGATACGGTTCATGTAATCCATGAATACCGCGGTGCATTTGTTAATCCGAAGGGCATCACAAGGAATTCGTAGTGCCCATATCCGGTTACGAAAGCCGTCTTGGAAATATCATCGTCTTTGACTCGTAGCGATGATATCCCGAACGCAAATCAATCTTTGAAAAGACAGTGGAACCGGATAACTGATCCAAAAGATCATCAATCCGGGAAGTGGATATTTGTTTTTGACAATCACTTTATTTAGTTCGCGATAATCAATGCGAGTCGAAAACTTCCATCTTTCTTTTTCACGAACGAATCGGAGCCCCCGGGGTGATACACTTTGGGTCGAATGAACCCCTTCTTCGGAAGTTCTTCCATTTGTTTCTTCAACTCTTGCATTTCATTTGGAGCCATACGATACGGCGCCTTTGATATTGATCTGTGCCGGGCATCAATTCAATATTGAACTCTACCTCTCGGATAGGAGGTAACTCGGTGAGATCCTCCGGAAATACATCGGGAAAATCATTCACCACGGGGATATCCTGGAGTGAAAGTTCGGCTCGCTTTAACCGAAAAGAATACCATGTAGGCATGGCATCCACATTTCACGCATCGATCAACTTCGTAGCGGAGAGAAAGCTCGGGCTTACATCAACCTTGTCTCCGGGAAATGATATCTTCTTCTTGCCACAATCGATCATTGCACCGTTGGTCATTAGCCAATTCGGACCGAAAATGACGTCGATGCCGTGAAGAGGTAGACGGATGAGATCTATCTTTGAAACTCGCCCATCCACGTTAGCGGTACGGTTCATACACGCGTCGGAAGCTAAAGACTTTACACCCGGTGGTGTAGACACTACCCGAGATCAAAAGGTAAACTACGGGCATGCATTCCTAAACGACTTGCACAATCATATGATATAAACGAATGACTGGCACCTGAATCATACAATGCTTGCAATTTATTCCCATTAAGATAGATGGTACCTTGGACCATTTTTGGAGACTGTCTGGCCTCGGTGTTTGTCAACGCAAAGATCCGGCCAGCGCTCTGAGGTCTCGCCTCTGCAGCCTTCTCAGGGCAATCCCGGCTAATGTGTCCAGACTTCTGGCATCTGTAACAGACTTGTTTCCCATCACGGTTGGCTCTGGATGGTACTTCTTGCATTTTGGACACGTCGGGATCCCGGCTGTTTGGGGTAATTCAATTGTCCGGTTTGGTAGGGTCTCTTGTTTCCGCCTCGGTTATCGCTCCAAGGCGCCTTCCTCTTACGTGAGGAGCCTCGCGGTTAGACCATTGCGGTTTGCATTGTTTCCTTCTTGGCCTCGGAATTTGCGCAGTTCTTTCAAATTGCGCTCGGTCAATCTGCGGGATTCCACGGCTTGGGCCATTCTCGGAAGCTGCTGCGATACTAGCCTCGCCCTTATGTCATATTTCGGTCCGGTCACTAGTCGATTCGCCTTCCGGCTCTCATTTTGTGGCCGTTCGGATATGATGAATAACGAGACGGGTTGGTGAAACGCGAAGTAATCGTCGAACGATTCTTCATTTCCTGCTTTGGATGTGAAGAAATTCTTCTTCCTTAATCACACATGCGAGGGAGGAAAATGCGTTCGTTGAACTGTTCCGGGAATACCTCCCAAGTAACGGGGCCTTGAAGGGTTGTGGAAACACTCTTCCACCACTGTGGGCATCGCCTTCTAGCTTGTAGATTGCCAGCTGAGCCTTTCGGTTTCCCGGGCACTCAATGACTTCGAATATCTTCTCCAGACTCAGAAGCCAATCCTCAGCCAATTCACTCTTTCCACGGAAACCGAGTGGTTTAAGATTGCGAACCGGTTGACCCGACTTTCCGTGGTTCTTTCTCTTCTTCCTTGTCGTGGAGGTGATCGGGATCGATCGATTCATTTTCTTCATCGTTATGTTCATCGTTGTCCTCCTCTTCATTATCATCTTCTTCTTCGTCGTTGTCATTGTCACTTTCCTCATCACGTTCTTCCTCGTGTTGTCGTGCTTCCAACTGTCTTTGGGCTTCTTCATCCTGTGATGTTGCCTTGCCAAGAGTGCATCTATGAGAGCTCTCTGCTCTTCAAGAGTTCTTCTCAATTCTTGCACTTCATTTTGGTCTGGCTGATTTGGTATATTTTGTTCGGGTATTTCGTCTGGTTGAGGTTGTCTGCCTCCGCGTCTACCACGACCTCGGCCTCGGCCTCGGCCCCTTGGTACACCGGTACCTCTCATAATGGCCATGTCTTATTCTTTTTCCTTTATTTATTTAACAAATATGTAAATATTAGAAATGACACAATGATTTTTACATTGAAATATATATATTCACATATATTCATTTCATAACATTTTACATATTAGTCGGTCTAGTCCTAGTACAAGTCATATATTACAACAAGTTACAACCCCTCTTTATTCAAACATATTTTACAATCTCCCGGGTTGCTTGGAGATACAAACTAAAATTTGGACTATACGCTCCGGAACTTTACTCTATCTGTCGGCCCGCTCCTCTTGGTGATCGAGAATTCGCTCTGGTTTGACCACAAAGATCTTGTCATGTCGTACTTTGATATATAGTGTTTCCGTGGCACCCATATACCGCGATCAACACTAGATATCAAAATGTCTCCATGGCGCCCATACACCATGGTAACACAAGATACCTTAAATGTTTCCATGGCGCCCATACACCATGACAACACAAGATACCTCCTACTTAATGACACGGTCGCGGTCGGTTGTAGTAACCAAGAGATATGCATTGGAAACTAAAATTTTCGCGGCAAGTAAGATAACTATTTATCAAACCATAGGGGAAAAACGTTAGATTTAGGAAGACAATGATTAGTCTATCGCAGACTTTATCACACTAATACTACAAACGAACGGACACTCGTACTATTTCCCCTCGTTCAGGATTTCGTTGATTCGGTCTACTTAGAAACGGGTACGGAATTTCGTATCGAGAATTCCTCTACATGAGTCAAATACTGCATGTATCTATCCTTGTTGGTCTCGGAGTTTCATCCGGCGTGGCCTAGCTCCACATATAAGCTCTGCGCTAGGACAGAATAGTCGTCCAGTACAAACTGACGATTGTCAGAATTATCAGAAACTGATATCAAATATGAATATGGACGATGGATTTACTTGATTAAGGTTAGAATGATGCACCGACGGTGGTACACGGTTCGAGAATGGTATACCGGTCAGGGCGGTACACCGACTTAGGGCTATCTCGGTACTCATTTTCAAAAATGTGCTCACAATTTAAAAGGCTTTTTGAACATAACTCCGTTATCCGAACGTAAATGGCCGGATAAGTGTCTATCATGGGGACCTCACCAACTCTATGGCGGCCCGATTGGCCACACCCACATAGACTAGCCTTAAGCGTCCTACCATACTATCCGTAATAACATAGTCATATCAATGCCAGGACTACTGCTCTGATACCATAAATGTAACATCCCATTTGAAAACGGCGGCGCAGCGGAAGCGAGGTGGGCCCATAACCCACAGGTCCCAGGATCGAAACCTGGCTCTGATACCATAAATGTAACATCCCATTTGAAAACGGCGGAATATTTTTTTTTTTAAACGTTTCCAAATATTTCAAGCAGAGTAGTCAGAGTAGAGCATTGGAGCGAGTGAGTAACTGATTCATAACAAACATCAACCATAGTGTAACTTTGTAATGATTACAGTAATCCTAGAGTTTGAAAGTGTATAACGAAAGCGGTAAAGATATATAAGTCTCGGCCGCACGTCTACTCGCTGCTTGCCTCGATCTTCGATCCGTATTCCTCCGGATCCACGAAGCTATAGGCGAGATTCAATTCACCATATTGAATCTCGGTAACGGTTAACCTCATACCCAAACAATACAATATACGGACAACGAGATATTTCTAGAGCTAATACCACGGTATATCATAAGCATACAAACGATGCATGATCATTATGCCGACAAACATAAGCACAAAGCAATATGTAAAGCCCCATAAGGTAAACAATAACGGCTGCTGCACTATTCACGGTGCCACGATAATTACTCGTGTCCTCGGCGCTAGGAAAACAAAACGGTGTTACCAAAACTATAACCCGTATAACCTGCGTACGTATAACGGTCTACGAACATATCATTGACATATAAGTATTTAAGATGTACAAGATTAGTGTTACAACGCGTCCCCGTACCTTCGTTGGCAACGTTAGGTACTACGCGGAAGACGTACTTTTACGGAAGAACGTGAAATGTTCGACGGCGGCACGTCGGGCGGCGTAACGCGGCAAATCGAGTTTCGATGCCCTATCGAGTAATATCACTTTCATTAGTGATTTGACATCATAAGCGGCATTTTAGGTAAAAATTACCATTTTGCCCTTCTACCCCTAATTTGGCGGAATTTCGCGGAACTTCGTTACTTTGACCGTATTCCATTTCAAAATTATCCCCACTATGTTTTTACTTCGTCGGGCATCTTTCAATGCAATGAGGCATAAAAACAAGCATAGGAACAAATTCGAAACTTCCTAGATCAAAACAACGGTTCTACTATAACTACCGAAAGAACTACGGAAACTAAAAACTAAGGACGAAAGAACTTACTCGGAGCTAAGGCAAAACTTTTGCAGAGCTTCTCACTCTAAGTTTCGGCCAAGGTAGAGAGAAGAAAAGGTGTGAAGAATGAATGAAGAGTTCATGCCTTTATATAGGCAAAAATTGGGCTACTTTGGTAATTTTCACTTTCCAAGTTTTGTAATTTTTCCTTTCTTTTCAACCATGTAAAATCAAGTTGAAATGTGGTAAATTCTTGTCCATGGCTGCCTTGGTCGACATAAGGGAGGTGATGTGGCATCAAACCATTGGTCCAAGAATGGTGACTTAAACTTACTTTATGCCCTATCCGATAGAATTTCCCCGATCGGTGTCCGTTTTGCGTAGTCTCTAAATTCTGAATTCATAACTTTGAAGATCTTCTCTTCCTCATCAATAATATCTAATTTAACTTAGATTCCAGTCCCTTACGGGTTCCAACGGTCCGTTGAAGTTTTCTCGAAAAACGTGTCCGGCGCGTCCGATTCGAAAATCGTTTTGGAATCATCAACCTCTGGACAAAAATTCACGATTCCAAATATGTCCATATAATCATAAACTCATCTCCGGATGTTGAGTTATAATTTATTTTCTTCAGATCCAAAATGTGACTATCGCATTTTTCCCTATTTCGGCTTATTAGGTAAATGTGCTACCGACCTCGGAATAAACTTCGGAAGAGGTCACTTGAAGGTAAAAACTCACGATCAATATTTTACCTTGACTTTGGAATTCCTATTCCTGGTTCTCTAGATAGGATCCGTTTCCTATTTATTCATTTACTATTCACTAACTTTAATTATATTATATAATAATACAACTTTACCATAACATTAAAATTTGTTTCTCTCTCCTTTTTCTTTCAAATTTTCGGATGGCATCTTATTATTTTTATTTTTTATTTATTTATTTTTTATTTTATTTTTATTTATTTATTCCAATTTTTTCCAAAAATTCCACAAAATCACCTAATTGGTCCATTCTTGCATTTAGGCTTAAAAATACCTAAACTCACTTATTTTTCACAAAATTCTCCAATTAATTACTAAATATGTTCTTACTAATTTTAAGCCAAAAACCACTAATTTTAGGGTTTTACAAAATTACTTATGAATTTCCTTTACTTATGCTTAAGTAATTAGCCGAAATTACTTAACTACTTTATTATCACTAGTTGATAATTTTATTAATTAAAATGCCTCATTACCTCATAATTCTAGCACTGACATTTCTGTTTTCATGTATTCGCATTATTCTAGAATTTGAGAGGGTATTATGGTCATTACAATGCTTTTTGAGCATTCTTATTCATTTCTCCTCGCTTATAATTTATTAAATTATCACAATTAGAGATAATATACTCTCCTAACTCAAATAATTATTTCATTGCCTTTTAGGATTTTTCACAATTTTCCTAAGTCATTTTGCATACCAGGGGTATTTTGGTCATTTGACACTTTGGCCCTTAAATTCTCTAATTTCCTACAGAACTCATCCTATAAAAATAGGCTATAATAACACAAGTCTTGCAACAATAATTTCACTTATCAGAAATAGCCAATTTATTTACCAAAATGTAATATTTCGGATAAATAAATATACGGGTATTACAGGGGTTCAGGGGCAAAATGGTAATTTGTACCTAAAATGCCTGTTATAATGCTAAAAGTTGATAAATGTGATATTATCCTTATAGGATATCTGTAATCACGAACCGCATCTTCTTGTTTTTTGTCGAAGTACCGTTTTCTGTCAAACGTGTCGTTTTCGTCAACGAAGGTACGTTCGCGTACTGTAACACTAACTCTGATGTTTATGGTATGCGTATATGTGATATGTGTGTTGTATGCATATTGGTGGTATGTTATTTGAATGCATAATGGTGTTAGAGGATAACGAACATATGTAATGCTACTGGAGCGGTATATTTGTATTCGCTGGGAGCGGTATATTTGTATTCGCTGGGAGCGGTACATCTGCATTCGCTGGGAGCGATACATTTAGGAGTGATTCATTTGTTGTGCTTATATACTGTCTATGTCGTAAGTACGTTCGCGTACTGTAACACTAACGCTGATGTTTATGATATGCATGTATGTGCTATGTGTATTGGTTGCGTATAGTTGTTATGTTGCCTGAGTGCAAATAGATGTTAGAGTATAATTGTATGTACGATGGGAGCGATATATCTGCATATGTCTGTACGCTGGGAGCGATATGTATGTACGCTGGGAGCGATATGTCTGTACGCTGGGAGCGATATATCTGCATTGGTTATTGGTTGTGTGCGTAGTATATCTGTTATTGGGCTCACGTGCTGTTAATGTTGTGATTGTCCGTAGTCCATATATTGTGTACGTAAATATGAGGTTAACCGTTACCTGAGGTTCAATGGGCATTGAACCTCAGCTCTTAATATAGCGTCAGGTTCTGGAGGAATGAGGACCGAGGAGAAAGGCAAGCAGCACGCATAGGGACTGGGTTGAAGACTTTCTTCCGTTGTTATCTACTTTTGTAAACACACGGTATAATGTACCGTTTCTGTAAACAGCCAGACTTACGGCATTTTGAATATATGTATCAGTTACTCTTACGCTCCAATGCTCTACTCTGATGATACTATGAAAAAAAAATTATACTGCTTTTGAAAATGGGATGTTACAGAAATACTTCCTCCAATCCTTAATATAAGAGCTAATTGAATAGTTAGATTCAATCCTAAATAAAAGACATCAATTCACTTTGTTTTTCAAATTTATAATTTTTATCTTCAAGTATCTCTATTGAATGTATGCCATAAATAGAAGTGTTGGGCATCTGAAAGTTTTTCAGAGAGTATTTTCATACGCCATAAATGTTAAAAATGAAGCAAATTTACCCTAACCTTTAAAAACTAATGTTGATCATAAAAAAGTTGATGTTGACAATTAACATTTTTAATGGTAAGGGGCAAAACGGCTTATTAAAAAACTTTTGGATACCCAATACTCTTGAGTGGTTACTTCCTGAGAAAAATTGCACCTTAACCCAATAATATTTGGATAAAGTATCATTTACCATAAAATCTACAGCGCAATTTTATCCTTAAAATATTTTCCAGATGAAATTTTATCCTTAAAGCATTTTTTTTTTCAAGTGCAATTTTGTTCTCACCGTTAACACCAAAAAAAGTCCTAAAGTTAAAGTGCATCCAATAACTAATTCAGGAGTAATGTTTTAAAGCATTTTTTTCCTTTAGAGTATTTTTCATAACTCTTTTCACATTTTCAGTATTCATCTTTAACATTTTCAATAATCAATTTTTTGATAGTCATATACAAAACACTTTAAGAGTAATATTATACCAAAATAATACTTTAAGGATAAAAGTACACTACAAAAAGAAAAAGATCAGGGTGTTGAATGCTACTTTATCCAAAATATTTACAATGTTGTATTTATATATTTCAAAAATATTAATATCTTTATCAAAATTCTTATATAATTTGAAATCAATTTTATAACTATATAGGAGTAATATTTAATAATATTGAATCAAATTCAAGTAATTTTAATTTAGGGTAGCTAGCTTTCTTAAGAGTTTCTGCCTTCACATAAAACAACCTATTCTTAAAAACATAGAAATCAATCACTGATCTAATTTGAGTACCTCTACAGGATAGACCTCAATAGAAAATTGATTAGTAATGGCAACAAGTGATTAAGTTCAATAGTTCCTCACATAAAATTATTGACTCTAGAGATATAGTAATGTGGAGAAGACAAAATTGTTTCAAGCACTAACTCAATTTTAATAATTATATTATATACATAGATATTAAATATAAAGCTTATATACATACACATATATGTTTTAAATTGTTAAAATCAAACTTATCATCATTAGAATGAAATCATAACACTATTCCAGATAGAAGCAAGTCGTTTGGGGGGCGATAATTAACACTCTGATCCTCTAGATTATTGAAAAATTCACTATTTACAAAATGAGTTGTTTTATAATTGACTTTATTTGACTGTTAGTAAGTGTTAAAATATTCCAATGTAGTTTAAAGTCTATGCTTTTATCATTAAATCAATAAATAAACTGTTCAGATTTAATACTTTATAAAATTATAATTATTATATTAAAAATAAATAAATTTAAACTATTAAAGTTTAATCTGGACAATTTATAACAATAAAACATGAAAATTAAAAAAAATAATGATTTCACAAAATATTATATCTCAACCATCCATTTTTTTTAATATAATGGTAAGGATGGGATGAGAAGAAAGAAAAAGAGAACAACGACCGGTGATCCAAATCGGACTTCAAATGGTGTACTATTATTCTTTGTCTATATAAACTTATCAGGTTTTTTAATTTTTAATGGTGGACTTTTTTCCTATTTCCCTTCAATTTTATTTATTATTTTCTTTGGATAATTTCATAAATAAGGATAAAAATGAAAAACAACAATTATTAACCCTTTTTTCGTTAATAAGGGTTTATCAACATCGATCAATAGCTATTACAACAGAGGCAAGGTCTTCCAACGCCCTCGCGATCTTCGTCCGATAAACCCGGCCACACCCGGTAGGAGGCTCACGCAAGGGATGATAGCCATCCTCCAAACTCGGGGCATAAGATGCCGGAAAATGCGTAGCGGTTTCCTTCGCGGTAGACATGGGAAACCGTAACTCTCCAATCTTGCTTCAAAAGGCGCTGAATCCTTCTAACAAGACTCGTCTGAGCATTAAGAGCCCCATCCAGGTTCTGAACAATGTGCACGGCAACCAAGCAATCCACCTGGGCTATGACATCCCTAACGCCCAGAGACCAAGCCAAGTCTAACCCATCCATCAGCCCCCACAATTCTGCCTGAAGTGACGTACACACCCCAATATTCCTGCAATACCCAGCCTGCCAACGTCCTTCGTGATTCCTGATAAGGCACCCAGCCCCTGCCCTCATAGTATCCATCTTCCTTGTGCCATCACTGTTCAAAACAACATGGGTTGGTGGTGGCCTAACCCAGTGAATGACTCTTTCCTCCTTTCTCTGTATGTCACCTCTCGCTATACTAAATTGCTTTGCGACCTGGTCATTAAAACCTGCATACACCACCACTTCTCGAATGAGACTGCCAGCGCTCATCTGCTTATTCTCGAACACCACCAAATTCCTTGTCATCCGAGCTTCCGGCAAGTCGGGCGAAGAGACAAGCCCAACTTGCCTTGTCCAATCCAACCCCGCGCTTATCCGGAAGATTCCCGCAAAGATCCATTCGTGAAGGCCTAACTGGGCAGACTTTTGTAGCTTAGTCGGAGACAGTAGACCGCTCCACACTTCCTTAGCATACCTGCAGAACCGAAGCACATGGTCAACGTCCTCAATGCACACACCACACCTTGGACACACATCTTCTCCCATCATATGCCGCCGTCGACGTTCAGAGTTTGTCATGAGGCTTTTGCGAGCTGTTAGCCAAAGGAACACACGTACCCTCTACGCCCCCTCCCATCGCCAAATTTCCTCCCAAAGCCATGACAAATCCGAAGCCCCAGTATCCCCAATCAGTTCATACGCCGAGGCTATAGAAAAGCAACCATCGGGGAGCGGGATTCCAAAACACTGGCGCATCATCCTCCATCGTAGGAGTTTTAATCCCTGAGATGAGCGCCAACACATGGTTAGGGAGCTCTCAGTTAAACAGATCCCAAGCCCATCCGCCTCTGGGGGCAACAAATTCTGAGACCGGACGAGATGCCTCCTCCGTGGAAATATCCTGTGGCCAAGAGTTTTAAAGGTCCTACATCTGGCACCCACGAATCCGTCCAAAACTGAGTGTGAGTTCCATCACCAAGATCCCAGCATGTCCCCAGCTCTACATCGGGCCAGGTATTTTTTAGATGCCTCCAAAGATAGGAGCAACGTTGATTTCTTTTATATGGACCTCGATGCTCGTCCCACCCATACTTCTGCCGTAAGACTTGCACCCAGAGGAGATCAGGTCTAGAGCGTAAGAGGAAACCAACCTTCATGAGAAAGGCCTGGTTTTGAAGCTCCACCTTCCTAAAGCCACAACCCCCCGCTTTATAGGAATCGCATATCTCCTCCCATTTAACAAGACTAGGCCTGCGTTCGGTTCCCGTACTTCCCCACAAAAATTTCCTGATTAGTTTCTCTAGCCTACTACACACTCCTGAAGGTAACTTTGTGGTCTGCATCGTGTAAGTGGGAACCACTGATAGCACAGATTTAGCGAGCGTGATACGCCCAGCTAAAGACAGAGACTTAGCCGCCCAGCCCGACAATGTGCTTTGCATTTTCTCCTCAAGATACTCATAAGTCCCTGCCCGGACACGCTTATGAAGCAAAGGTACCCCAAGGTATTTGCCTAAGTCCTCCGTCCTATCGTAGCCCAATACTTCACTTATCCTCACTTTCGAACTCACCGGAACGTTCTTGGAAAAGAAAATTGAGGTCTTACATAGACTTATTTTATGTTCGGAGCATGCACAGAATTCATTCATTACGGAGTTAATGAGCTGTAGCCGAACAAAATAAGACAAGATCATCAGAAAAAAATAAATGAGACAGTGGAGGGTCATTTTTCCCTAAGCGAAGTGGCTTCCATCGGTGTTCCTCTACCATCTTGGTGATCATTTGGGAAAGTCTCTCCATACACAAAACGAAAATATATGGAGACAAAGGGTCCCCCTGACTAATACCACGTGAGGGAGAGAACTTCCCCGATCGTTCTCCATTCCAAACCACTCTCATACTGCAGGTTTTGATACAAATCATCACCGCCTGTATAAACTTCACCAGGAGTCCAGCATCATGAAGAGTGTCTTCGATGAAATCCCACCTCAGCCGGTCATAAGCCTTCTCCAGGTCTACTTCAATGGTCATCCATCATTCAGAGCCCGTTTTCAACCTCATAGAATGAATCACCTCCTATGCAATTATTACGTTGTCTGAAATCTGCCTACCGGCCACGAAGCTAGCCTGAGTTGGTAGCACTAGTTGTGGTAGCCACTTCTTCAACCTATTAGCCAGCACCTTGGTAATGACCTTGTAAGGGACCGTACATAGGCTAATGGGCCGAAACTCTTTCAGCTTCTCCGGGGAGGGAACCTTCGGGATTAAGGTAATAAGAGTTTCGTTAAGATCTGGTTCAAGGGAACCCTCATTAAAACAATGAGTAACTAGATGAAACAAAGAAGGCCCCACAAGCCTCCAATCCTTCTGAAAAAAGGCAGCATGCCATCCATCAACCCCCGGTGCCTTGAAAGGCTTTATCTGAAAAAGAGTCAGTATGAACCTCCCCACAGGATATGGCAAAGCATTAAGTGCCTGGGACATTATCTCACCAAGTACCGGAAACAGTCCCCTACCAGGGTACGACGGGACAAACTCAGTCTCTTTGGCATACAGGGTCTGGTAGAAACAAAAAGCCCATCTTCAAAGTGTGTCTCCATCCGTACACCATTCTCCATCATCACCTCTTAAAGCTTTTATTAGTTTTCGCCGACCTCGCCTCACCGCTTTCACATGGAAATAAGCAGTATTCCGATCCCCCAGTTTAAGCCAATCACACCTCGCCCTTTGGACCCATGTCAAGTTTTCCTGTTCACAAATTAATTCGAACTCCTTTCGTAGCTCCCCTTCCAGTCGATCTAGGTGTGCGGAGGGCCTGGATTCCTGTGCTTTCTGAATCCCCCCAAGTCTTGCAATAATCCTGCGCTTCCTGTGAATAATGCTCCCGAAGACCTCCCGGTTCCACACACTAACTGAGGCCGTAAGATTCTGGATGTTTGTTCTTAGAGACTCAGACGGCAACCAATTGTCTTGAACCACTTGCTCAAACGAGTCAGAAGTCGTCCAAGCTCCCAGGTAGCGGAATGGAGGCCTCCTACTTGCCATGGTCGCACCTCCCTCAAAATGGATGCACATTGGATGGTTATCTGAACTAAGCTTCGGCAAGTGATGAACTACAGTATCACCAAAAGCATTCAGCCATGCCTTATTGCCAAGGGTCCGATCAAGTCGTTGGAGAAGGGTTCCCCGTCGCCATGTGAACTTAGGACCACTGAAACCCAGGTCCGTTAACCCACAGTCAAAGGTAAAGGATTGGAAAAGAGCACAACCCCTCACTCTCACATCAGCACCACCACTACGATCCCCACTACTCAGAATTGCATTGAAGTCGCCAGCGATAAGCCAAGGCGTCAACTCAGGCCTCTCCACCCCTCGTAAGGACTGCCATAATTCATTGCGTATAGTATTATTGGGACTCCCGTAAATTGCCGTGAAAAGGAAGGTACCAGGAGAGCCATCAACCTCAACCCTGGTATGGAGGAACTGCGAATGACACAGCTCCACCGACACATGTACAGAATCTCTCCACATCAACCAAATACCACCTGAGTATCCTCGAGCCTCCAACCTGTAGAAAAAATCAAAACCAGATTGCGCTACAAACCTATCGGCTTTTACACCTGAGATCCGTGGTTCAACCAGGGCCACAATTGTAGGCCTATGCTCCTCAACAAAGTTCATGAAAGTTCTAAAACAACTTTTACTTGCTGCCCCCTGACAATTCCACACAAAAATCTTCATAATCATTGGAAACTTTATAAGAAGAGGATCAGATGCTCACAGTAGACCCCAGAGGGCCATCGTCTTTATCATCCCGTGGCAAGGCCTGTACAGTAGAACAAACAGGGACAACCACTAGGTCTTTCGGGTTCACAAATTCCTCTTTGAGGGCCGCTATAGCATCCTTAGAGATGTGCGATCCGTATGGCTTCTTCCGGACCTTTAAATTATTGACGGAAGAAGAATGAAGTTTGACCCCATGCTGAATATGCTTCGGTATTACTACATCGGTACCCCTGTTCTCTTTACCTCGCCTTAGACCTCCGTCCCCAGCCATAGCCGACTTCTTCCCAAAGGACTTTGAACTTGCACCCGGACTGATCTCCTCCAACGCCAGACGAGAACGCTGCAACTCGACAACCGTGTGGTGGTTGCTATCAAGGGATGTGGCGAACTTGATGGGAGTAGGAGTCGGGCTCTTACTCAGATGACCAATAGCGCTGTCTTCCTTTGATGACTTCAGAATATAAGCCGAAGATGTGGGCCCCTTCTCCACCCTAACTTCCCCTTTGGTAATATTTGGTTCGTGTAGAGGAGGAGGGACATTCTTAATGGGCTCAGGAACAGCAGAGGACGTAGAGCCCTCTTGTGACACTCTGCTCCATTGGGCTTTGGACTTGCCTTTTGGCCTGGAAAGGCTCTGCCCAATGGCCTTCATCGACCGAACACGTTGTGGTGTCTCATGATCCCCTTCCTTAGTGCCAACTACATATCCCTTATCATGCCCAGCGCCAATACCGCGAGTATCCCCCATATCTTCCCCCATAGGCGGCGTCAAGTTCGCCTCCACATCCTCGCATTCAAAGAGGACGTTATACCGTGATCCAACCTTATCCTGTGATCCCCCATCCTTCGCATTCTTTCCCCATTTCTGCTTGTTTCCTTTTTTGGCATATCGGACCTGCATCCACTCGCCAAAAGGCGCCGCGCCCTGCTCCGGTTGCCGCCCTTCCTGCAGCCCTCGCCTCTGTTTCTTCAATTGCGTCCCTTCCGAGCCTGTAGCCACTTCCATTGGTAACGCCGTAGACGCCTCCGAACTGGGCCCCAAAGTCCCCCGTGGGCATTTTTCCTTAACATGACCATACCTTCCACACTCGAAACAGATTAGAGGTAAACCCTCATACTCAACTCCATATGTTCGCCCATCCACCTTAATCCATGGCACAAGGGGTTTACGCAAGTCTACGAGAACGACGATACGAGCATACCTCCCCCGTCCGCGAGTTTCTGTCATATAATCAATCTTAAAAACCTTCCCTAATAACCGGCCAATTGCCCTAAGCGTGCCCTTGTGGTAATATCGAAACGAGAGACCCGGTATTCTAATCCAGACAACAGCATTTGACAGATTAGCAGTAATGGGATCGAAATCAATGGACCACGGTTGCACAGTAAGGTGGGCACCGAAGACCATCCACGGGCCCTCAGTCAAAACCTTCGAATAGTCTTCCTCCAAATCAAAAGTGGCGAAGAAGAAACCACCCTCCGCATCAACTAACTGGTAAGATCCCTTCACCCGCCAAAGGCCTCGAGTTCGATGCAAAAGATCAAAGTATGTGACCGATCGGCCCAATACTTTGATAATCACAGTTCTCTCCATACCTTTTGCCAATGCCTCCCGTACTTCTTTCAAGAATTCAATTGACGGCATATTCCCATCACTGCTGATGAGGAAGTCCGCATCAGAGACAACAACTTCATCCAGATTCTTGCTCCCTTCACCAGCACCGGTCTGATTGAGAAGCTTGTTTCTATAGGAAAGCCCACCAGTAACCACCGACGCCGTCTCCTCCATGACAACATCCTACTCCTCAGCTGCACCATTTCTCAGACTTCCATCCACCCCAGTCGGGCGAATACGTACTTTCTTTGTTGAGCGTAGACCATCCGCCACCGACGGCCGGACATCTTCTTTCACCTGTAGAGAATTAGGTTTCATTCCTCCCTTTAAACAACATATAATTCAGGTCTCCTGTTTGTCCAACAATTATTAACCTTTAAGCATACTTGTATACTTAGGACAAACTGTTCATCTACAAATGGACTTATAATAAAGGCCCCATCTGCATGCAAGGGCGTGCATTTATATTTATGGATAAAATTTGGGTTTATTTACATATATTTATTAGGTTCAATTCTCCAATTTAAATCTTAGCACATAGACTTGTTTATTAATAAAAGTTCACATGGATAAAATTTCAAAGTTCTATATATCAAATCATTATTAATAATAAGAATCATGTATATTGTAAGATTTGATTGGAGAATTAAACCTAATGGCTTTAAGCAAATGGGCCATGTTTTGTTTTACAATTATTCAAGGAAGATTATTCATAAATAGTCCAATAATAAAATGCGTCTTCTTTCAGAGATTTTAATTTTACTCAACGAAAGAGTAACCTGCAAATCAATGAATAAAATAACTATTAATTATTAAAGAAAGCTGGTAATTTTAATTAGCTTGTATAGGCCGATTCATACATAGAACAAATAAACCAACCATATGCATGATCACAAATCATTCATGCAATTTTCACATTGGAGAAAGTTCGTTCTCAGGAACAAAAATATGAGGTTAATAGAAGCATATACTCCCTCCGGTCCTAATTATATTCCGTGGCAATATTGCATAGCATTTTAATTTTGAGGAATTAAAATTGAAATATTTACACTAGATTAAAAATGGAAATTAGGCCATATATCAAACATGACCTTAAAAGGAGATTACAGAACTTACCTCGTTGTGAAAGAGGTGGCCAATAATGACTGGTCTTGATCTTGTTCAAGCCTTTGAAACTATTAACACAGTTTCATTTCACATCTTCATACAAATCTTTAGATAAGTACCGAGAAAGAGAAGAATATGAAACCTATTATATTTACCTGTTCCAATCTCTGATTTTCTTCCAAGAATTTGACTTCCTGGATTGGCATTAAATTTTCAAGACTTGGAAAAACAAATTAAGACGTAGAAACAAATTAACATGAGAATTAATCACAAGAATTTGAAAACCTGATTTAGTCTCTGGTTTTCTTCCATCAGTCTAGCTTCCTTCATTGATATTAATCACAAGAATTTGAAAACCTGATTTAGTCTCTGTTTAATGAAAAATGTGGGTGACGTATACGAAGACACATAATATAAACTCACATGATAGAACCAGGGCTATTCTTTCAATTTTATCTTTTTCTGATCCTAATTTTTCAAGTTATTAGGGACTTATATTTTATACACAATTTGAGAATGACTTGTGTAATACCCGGATATTTATCTGGAAGATTATAAATAAAAGTTGGATATTTCTGATAAGTAAAATTGCAATCTCCATTCTTGGGTAATTATAGTCTATTTTCTAGGTAGAATTTCTGCAAGAAATTAGGGAGTTTAAGGGTCAAAGTGCCAAAATGACCAAAATGCCCCCGCAAAGGGTAATTAACTTAGAAAATTCATGAAAAATCCTAAAAGTCGGAAAATGACCAGTTGAATTAAGAGAGTATATTATCTCTAATTACAGTAATTAAATAAATTACAAACTTGGGAAAATGAGAAAGGATGCTCATAAAGTAATAAAATGACCAAAATACCCTTGTAATTATGAAACAAAGCAAGAGGCATGGAAATGCTAATGTTAATACAAGAATATGAAGGTAATGAAGCATTCTAATTAAGAAAAATACCAACTATGGTTAAAAGAGTAATTAAGTAATTAATAGCTAATTACTTAAGCATAAGCAAAGGAAATTTCAAATAATAATTATGTGAAGCTCTAAAATTAGTGGAAATTAGTTGAATATTAATAAAATGTATTTACTAATTAAATTGGAAAGTTTTGAGAAAAATAGTTGAGTTTAGGTATTTTTAAACCTAAATACAAGAATGGACCAATTAGGGAATTTTGTAGAATTTTTAATAAAAATTGAATTAAGTAATTAATTAATTCTTGAAAAACATTTACAAAAAAAAAAAGAGAAGGCTGTCGAAAATTGGCCAAAGAATTTGTGGATAAGAAGCAAAATTTAATATCTTGATATTTTGCAAATTTTTGATTATTATATAATATAATTAAAAAGCATGAATAGTAATCTTATATTTAGGAAACAGATCCTATCTAGGGAACCAGGAATAGGAATTCCAAAGTCAAGGTAAAATATTGATCAGTGAGTTTTTACCTTCAAGTGACCTCTTCCGGAAGTCAATTCCGAGACCCGTAGCACATTGTCCTAATAAGACGAAATAGGGAAAATGCTGCTAGTCACATTTTGGGAAAATAAGGAAATAAATTGTAACTCAACATCTAGGGATGAGTTTATAATTATAAAAATACATTTGGAATCAGTGAATTATTATCTAGAGCTTGATGATTCCGGAACCGATTTCGACACGGACGCGTACGGACACGTTTTCGAGAAACTTGACGGGACGGTTGGAACCCCGTCTAAAGTCAAAATTCAAGTTATAATAGATATTATTGATGATAAAGAGAAGGTCTTCAAAGTTCTAAATCTAGAATTTTGAGATTTCTCCGAAATTACGCGAATCGGGTACCGATCGAGAAATACGGGGCTGGATCGGCCATAAAGTGAGGTGAGTCATCACTTCTTGGCCAATCCTTGGCTGCCAAACAGCCCAAAGATGTCGACCAAAGGGGGGTGAGGTGGAGTTTGTGACTTTGTGTTCAAGTTGCATTAATGGGTTCTTTACAATTTGGAATTCCAAACAAAGCCTTAACCAAAATCTATAAATAGGAGGCATGCTCCTTGAGAAATCCTCACACCATTTCTTTCTTGTCTTGACCGAATTTCTTGAGAGAGAAAGTAGAGAGATAAGCTCACGGGGAAAAGCTCTGCGAGAATTCTTCAACGGGTAAGTCTTTTGGCCATTAGCTTTTAAGTCTTTAGTTCGGTAGTTAGTAGAATTGTTAGTTAGATTTAGGAAGTAGGTGATAAGATTCCTATGCTTGTTTTTAGGCCTCATTGCATTGAAAAATGTGCCTAAAGAGGTAAAAACATAGTAGGGGTCGAGTCGCCGAAAAGTTGGAACTTTAGCGGTTCTTTTTAAAAGTAAGGGTAGAATTTGTTAGAATAGTCTTTAAATTTCAAGTATGATTTGGGTATCATATGGGAGGGCTATTTTAGTCATTATTTTCGAAAATCATAGTTGCGTCGAAGTTCTGGCAAAATTTCGGGAAGAAAATTTGCTAGAGTAACGAAGTCTTTGGTGAAATTCCGCCGATTAGGGGTAGAAGGGCAAAATGGTAATTTTTACCTAAAAAGCCGATTAAAGTGTCAAATCACTAATAAAGGTGATATTATTCTTATAGGATATCGAATCTCGATTTGCTGCCGTTCTGCCGCCCGACGAACCGCGTTTGAAGTTCACGTTCTTCCGTGAAAGTACGTCTTCCGCCGGTAGTA
The DNA here is from genome assembly GCA_019022615.1 of Acacia melanoxylon. Classification (NCBI taxonomy): domain Eukaryota; kingdom Viridiplantae; phylum Streptophyta; class Magnoliopsida; order Fabales; family Fabaceae; genus Acacia; species Acacia melanoxylon. Next base: position 8,982,710 of record JAFJYJ010000003.1, on the reverse strand, counting down.
CCTAACGTTGCCAACGAAGGTACGGACGCGTCTTGTAACACTAATCTTGTACATCTTAAATACTTATATGTCAATGATATATTCGTAGACCGTTATACGGAGACGGTTATACGGGTTATAGTTTTGGTAACACCGTTTTGTTTTCCTAGCGCGAGGACACGAGTAATTATCGTGGCACCGGTGAATAGTGCGGTCTGTTATTGTTTACCTTATGGGGCTTTACATATTGCTTTGTGCTTATGTTTGTCGGCATAATGATCATGCATCGTTTGTATGCTTATGATATACTTGTGGTATTAGCTCTAGAAATATCTCGTTTGTCCGTATATTGTATTGTGTGGGTATGAGGTTAACCGATTACGAGATTCAATATGGTGAATTGAATCTCGGTTGTAGCTTCGTGGTCGGGAGGACCACGGTTCGGGGATCGAGGCAAGTGCCCGAATAGACGTGCGGTGAAGACTATTTCTATCTTATCGTTTTTACGTTATTCGTCATTCCGCTATTTCATTTTTAAACCTTAGGACTATTGTAATCTATACAATATTACACAATGGTTGATGTTTTGGCTATGAACTGATCACTCTTTCGCTCTATTGCTCTACTCTGATTGAAAAAAAAAAAAAATTTATGCGTTTCAAAATGGGATGTTACATTTTTGGTATCAGAGCATGAAATTCTGGCAAGTATTTAACTATGTTACCACGGACAGTTTGGTGCCAAAGGCAAGGCTAGTCTACGTGGGTGTGCCATAAGTCACTACTAATCCGGTGAGGCCCCATGGTAGACACTTACCCGGCCATTACATTCGGATAACGGAGTTAGGTTCTTAAGCCTTTTAATTATGAGCACATTTTTGAAAATGAGTACGATAAGGCCATTGGTGTAATGTGTAGAGATGAACGGGGACGAAGAGCCCGTCTTAGAGCCATTCTACAATTATCACGGATTACGGAGGCGTCCCCGCCCGAGATCCATTCCTCCGTCAGTGCCCGAACCCTCAAATAACCCATCCCCACTGACTACGGAAGGAGATTCCATCGAAGAAGAGGTAGATTCCTACAACGCACAACCGGATGAGCCTGAGATTGAAAACCATGCTGAACCTATTATACCCTGGAGTACAGATCACTATGAACAATTTCCTTTGGATCCAAACCACGAGTGTACAGACCCCACAACTCCTAGGCACTATTACGGTGAGCCGTAACCCTCCTATCACCCCCGCTTCTGAGGACTCGAACCTGATTCTCCTAATCTCAACCCGAACGACACTGGAGATTGAGGACCAAGCCGATCCAGAAGCCCTACCCATTCCTCGAGTTGATGATAACTTTGACTACCCCGACATTCAACTTCTTGAAGATGAGGTAGCTGAACACGAAGATTTCTACTATGTCCTGAATGATAATGACACGTTAGTCATTTTGTTGGAAAACTTTCTCATTGAAGCTACGAATCTCACTAGCACCACCCAAGGAAAATATCTTGTGTTTTTAACCCTAATCTCAAACTACCAAGCCAATAATAGGGGACATTCACCCGTGATTGGGTTAGGACCACATTGTACTTCTTTCCCTATACCCGCTTTTGGGCAAGGATCGAGTAATGAACTATTAGATGACGGACCTATCTTAAGTGTTAGCATACACCTTCGCTACCCGAAGAGCTTGGTTCGCCTTTACATGTAGAGGAAGAACGTCGGTACAAAGGAAGGCATGGATTGTAGAAACTAGGGAGTTTAGTTTGTATCTCCAAGTACCTTTGAATATTGTAAATACATTTGAATAAGGAGATTGTACAGTATGACTTGTATTAGTATTAGATCGACTGATATGTATAAACTTTATGAATGAATGTATGTGAATATATGTTTGGTGTGCAAATTGTTTTGTCACTTATAATATTTATATATTCTTTCATAATTGTTTAAAGGAAAAAGAATTTAAAACATGGCCAACTTGAGAGGTCTTTGGTGCACCAAGAGGAAGAGGCCGAGGCCGTGGTCGAGGCCGAGGTAGGGGAAGAGGCAGGCAGCCTTAGGATGAACAAACGATGAACCAAATCAACCCGGACGTGAAGAAATTGAAGAAATGCGTAGAACTCGCAAGAACAAAGAGTTCGATTGATGCTCTTCTTACGGCAAGACAAAACCAACAAGACCGGGAGGCACAAAGGCAATTAGACGCACGACAACGCGAGGATGAACGAGAAAATGAAGATAATAACAATGATGACGACGAAGGGTATGATGACAATGAAGATGATGAAAATTATGAAGAGCCCGAAGGGTCGAGAGATCCCAATCACAACCCGAGACATGAACAAATAGAGAGAACGACGGAAAATTGGGTAAACCGGTTCCGCAAATTGAAACCACCTGGTTTCCGAGGAAAGAGTGAGCTAGGCGAGGATTGGCTTTTGAGTCTTGAGAAGATTTTTGAAGTCATGGAGTGCCCCGGAAATCGGATGGCCCAGCTAGCAATATACCGGCTTGAGGGAGATGCCCACGTGGTGGAAAAGTGTTTCCACAACCCCCCGCCTGATCCTGTTACTTGGGAAATGTTCCTTGAACAATTCAACGAACAGTACTTTCCTCCATCAACGCAAGTAATTAAAGAGGAAGAATTCTGCGAGATCAAGCAAGGAGCTGAAGAGTCATTTGACGACTACTTCGCCCGTTTTACCAACCCGTCAAGGTATTCATCATACCTAAAAGTCTACAAGAATGAGAGCCGGAAGGCTAACCGACTATTAACCGGATTGAAGTACGATATAAAGGTAAGGTTAGTATCTCGGCAATTTCCAAGAATGGCCCAAGCAGTAGAATCCTGCAAAATGACGGAGCGCAACTTAAAGGAACTGCGCAAGACTCGAGGCCAGGAAGGTAACAACGCAAATCGCGGTGGATCAAACCGCGGAGGTTCCTCACAGAAGAGGAAAACGCCTTGGAATGACAACCGAAGCGGGAACAAGAAGCCCTACCAACAAAATAGTTTCAAACAGACGGGATCCCAGACGTGTCGAAATGTAAGAAGTACCATCCAGGGGAGCCAACCGTGATGGGAAACAAGTCTGCCGGATGTCGAAGCACGGACAAATTAGCCGGATTGCCCCGAGAGGACCGCAGGCGAGACCTCGAACGCCGGCCGGATCTTTGCATTGACAAACACGAGGCCGAGAAGTCCCCGCGATGGTTCAAGGTACCATCTATCTCAATGGAAATCTATTGGAAGCATTGTATGACTCGGGTGCTAGTCACTCGTTTATTTCCTATGATTGTGCAAGTCGTTTAGGATTGCATGCCCGTAGATTACCATTTGATCTTGTTGTAGCTACACCGTTGGGTGTAAAGTCTTTAGCCTCGATGCATGTATGAATTGTACGCTAACGTGGATGGACGAGTTTCTAAAGTGGATCTCATCCGTCTACCTCTTCACGGCATTGACGTCATATTCGGGCTGAACTGGTTAACGGCCAACGGTGCGATGATCGAATGTGGCAAAAAGGAGATATCATTTGCCGGAGACAAGGTTGAAGTGAGCCTGAACTTTCTCTCCGCTACGGAAGCTGATCGGTGCGTGAAGCAAGGATGTCATGCTTTCATGGTATTCTTTCGTCAAAGCGAAGCTAACCTTTCACTCCCGGGACATCCCCGTGGTGAATGAATTTTCGATGTATTTCCGAGAGGATCTCACCGAGTTACCTCCTATCCGAGAAGTGGAGTTCAACATTGATTTGATGCAGTACGGGATCAATATCAAAGGCGCCGTATCGAATGGCTCCTAACGAGATGCAAGAGTTGAAGAAGCGGTTGGAAGAGCTTTTGAAGAAGGGGTTCATTCGACCTAGCGTTTCACCGTGGGGAGCCCCAGTACTTTTTGTAAAGAAGAAAGATGGAAGTTTCCGACTCTGCATCGATTATCGCGAGCTCAACAAAGTAACTGTAAAAAACAAGTACCCACTTCCCCGGATTGATGATCTTTTGGATCAATTGTCTGGTTCCACAGTCTTTTCAAAGATTGACTTGCGTTCGGGATACCATCAGTTGCGAGTTAAAGATGGCGATGTTCCCAAGACAGCTTTCAGAACTAGATATGGGCATTATGAATTCCTTGTGATGCCCTTCGGATTGACAAATGCACTGCGGTATTCATGGATTACATGAACCGTATCTTCCGACAACACCTAGACCAATTTGTGGTGGTGTTTATCGACGACATTTTGATATATTCTAAGAGCAAAGAAGAGCACGAAGAACATCTGCGAAAGGTGTTAGGCATACTCAGGGAAAAACAACTTTATGCTAAGCTGAGCAAATGTGAATTTTGGCTGCCGGAAGTGAAATTTCTGGGCCATGTTATATCTAGCGGCGGAGTTGCAGTTGATCCAAGCAAGGTGGAAGCAGTTCTGGACTGGAAACGGCCAGAGACTGTGACGGAGATCCGTAGTTTTCTTGGTCGCGGGATACTACCGCAGATTTATACGGGATTTCTCGCGTCTTGCCCTACCATTGACAAAGCTTACGAGGAAGAATCAACCCTTTGTATGGGAGATGACCGCGAGGAGAGCTTTCAAAACGAGGGAGAGGTTGACTACAAAGACACCGGTATTGATTATCCCGCATCCCGATGAGACTTATGTAGTCTACGGTGATGCCGGTGGGCAAGGATTGGGTTGTGTCCTAATGCAATTGGGCGAGTGGTGGCTTATGCCTCTCGTTAGCTGAAACCCCACGAGTTAAATTATCCTACACACGATCTAGAGCTGGCGGCTATCGTGTTCGCTTTGAAGATATGGAGGCATTACCCGTACGGTGTAAGCGTAGAAGTGTTTTGTGACCACAAGAGTCTGAAATACTTATTCGATCAACGAGAACTCAATATGAGGCAACGTCGTTGGATGGAGTTGATTAAAGACTACACCCTGGAGATCAAGTACCATCCGGGTAAAGCAAACGTTGTTGCTTGATGCTCTTAGTAGAAAGACAAGCGGGTATCACACATGATGATACGGGAGCGAAACCGCTATCGGAAGATTTCGAGAGACTGAATCTAACCAACCAAATCTGCATGGGTCGGCACGCACCCGTGATGCCTATCTTGCTACACTTCTTGCGAGTCAAGGGGAGTATGATCGAGAGATGAAGTGGAGAAAGCGCGAAACAAGATGATTGGGCAAAAGAGATACGTGAGAAGATCACTCGAGGCGAGACCCAAGACTATGACCTATCACTTAGTGGTTTGGTCGGGTATAAGCGACGAATCTACATACCGCCAATTGATGAATTAAAGCGGACAATAATGGATGAGGCTCATAAGAGTAAGTACACTCTACATCCAGGCATGGTCAAGATGTACCGCAGTATGAAATCCGAGTTTTGGTGGCCGGGATGAAGAAAGACGTAGCGAGAATACGTGGCCAAATGCTTGACCCGTCGAAAGTAAAGATTGTACACCGACGACCCCCGGTCTTCTTCAAGGACTAGAGTTGCCGGAATGGAAGTGGGAGAACATAACCATGGATTTTGTGGTAGGTCTACCCAAAATCGAAACCATGATACAATTTGGGTAGTTGTTGACGGACTAACCAAGTCGGCACACTTCATTCCCATCGGTATCCACTATTCTCCGAACGATTGGCGGGGATTTATATCAAAGAGATAGTAAGATTACATGGTGTTCCTACGAGCATTGTCTCCGACCGGATACGCGGTTCAAATCCCGTTTCGGCAATCATTACATGAAGGTATGGGGACCAAGCTGAAGTTCAGTTCGGCTTATCACCCACAAACAGACGGTCAATCGAAAGGACCATACAAACGCCGGAGGATATCTTTGCGAGCATGTGCCCTAGATTTCAAAGGAAGTTGGGATCAACATCTTTCGCTAGCGAGTTTGCATATAACAACGGTTATCATGCTAGTATACAAATGGCCCCATTCGAGGCATTGTATGGGCGGAAGTGTCAATCACCATTGTCTTTGGACGGATTCGTCCGAGAAGCGATTACTTGGGCCGACATGCTTGAGCGGACCTACGAGCGGATCGCACCGATCAAGAAGAGACTCCTTCGCACACACGGATGAGACGTAAGAGCTATGCGAGATAAGAGGAGAAGACCGTTGAAGTTTGAAGTCGGAGACCATGTGTTTCGAAGTTATCTCCGAGAATAAAGGTGTCGCGAGAACACCGAAGAGAAAGAAGCTTAGTCCGCGTTACGTTGGACCAATTGAAGTATTAGCCGAGCGAGGACTTTGCATATCAACTAGCGTTACCCCGAACCCGAGTAATCTCCATGATGTTTTTCACGTGTCACAACCGAAGAAGTACCTACCAGATCGAGATCATGTCATAAAGTACGATGATGTTGAAGTACGGCATGGTAACACCTTTGTAGTCGAGCCGGAGCGAATTCTCGAACGCCCGGGAGAAACGGCTTAGGACTAAAACTATACCGATAGTGAAGGTGGTCCGGAAGGGTTTGACACCGAGCGAGGCAACTTGGGAGACCGAGAGTGACATGAAGGAGAAGTACCCGAGTTTATGGCCCGAAGTTTAGTTAGTATAGATTAAATTTCGAGGGCGAAATTTTGTGTAAGGGGGAGAAATGTAATACCGGATATTTATCCGGAAGATTATAAATAAAAGTTGGATATTTCGATAAGTAAAATTGCAATCTCCATTCTTGGGTAATTATAGTCTATTTTCTAGGTAGAATTTCTGCAAGAAATTAGGGAGTTTAAGGGTCAAAGTGCCAAAATGACCAAAATGCCCCCGCAAAGGGTAATTAACTTAGAAAATTCATGAAAAATCCTAAAAGTCGAAAAATGACCAGTTGAATTAAGAGAGTATATTATCTCTAATTACAGTAATTAAATAAATTACAAACTTGGGAAAATGAGAAAGGATGCTCATAAAGTAATAAAATGACCAAAATACCCTTGTAATTATGAAACAAAGCAAGAGGCATGGAAATGCTAATGTTAATACAAGAATATGAAGGTAATGAAGCATTCTAATTAAGAAAAATACCAACTATGGTTAAAAGAGTAATTAAGTAATTAATAGCTAATTACTTAAGCATAAGCAAAGGAAATTTCAAAAGAATAATTATGTGAAGCTCTAAAATTAGTGGAAATTAGTTGAATATTAATAAAATGTATTTACTAATTAAATTGGAAAGTTTTGAGAAAAATAGTTGAGTTTAGGTATTTTTAAACCTAAATACAAGAATGGACCAATTAGGGAATTTTGTAGAATTTTTAATAAAAATTGAATTAAGTAATTAATTAATTCTTGAAAAACATTTACAAAAAAAAAAAAAAAAGAGAAGGCTGTCGAAAATTGGCCAAAGAATTTGTGGATAAGAAGCAAAATTTAATATCTTGATATTTTGCAAATTTTTTATTATTATATAATATAATTAAAAAGCATGAATAGTAATCTTATATTTAGGAAACAGATCCTATCTAGGGAACCAGGAATAGGAATTCCAAAGTCAAGGTAAAATATTGATCAGTGAGTTTTTACCTTCAAGTGAACTCTTCCGGAAGTCAATTCCGAGACCCGTAGCACATTGTCCTAATAAGACGAAATAGGAAAATGTCTTTGCTAGTCACATTTTGGGAAAATAAGGAAATAAATTGTAACTCAACATCTAGGGATGAGTTTATAATTATAAAAATACATTTGGAATCAGTGAATTATTATCTAGAGCTTGATGATTCCGAACCGATTTCGACACCGGACGCGTACGGACACGTTTTCGAGAAACTTCGACGGGACGGTTGGAACCCCGTCTAAAGTCAAAATTCAAGTTATAATAGATATTATTGATGATAAAGAGAAGGTCTTCAAAGTTCTAAATCTAGAATTTTGAGATTTCTCCGAAATTACGCGAATCGGGTACCGATCGAGAAATACTGGCTGGGACCGGCCATAAAGTGAGGTGAGTCATCACTTCTTGGCCAATCCTTGGCTGCCAAACAGCCCAAAGATGTCGACCAAAGGGGGGTGAGGTGGAGTTTGTGACTTTGTGTTCAAGTTGCATTAATGGGTTCTTTACAATTTGGAATTCCAAACAAAGCCTTAACCAAAATCTATAAATAGGAGGCATGCTCCTTGAGAAATCCTCACACCATTTCTTTCTTGTCTTGACCGAATTTCTTGAGAGAAAAGTAGAGAGATAAGCTCGGGGAAAAGCTCTGCAGAATTCTTCAACGGGTAAGTCTTTTGGCCATTAGCTTTTAAGTCTTTAGTTCGGTAGTTAGTAGAATTGTTAGTTAGATTTAGGAAGTAGGTGATAAGATTCCTATGCTTGTTTTTAGGCCTCATTGCATTGAAAAATGTGCCTAAAGAGGTAAAAACATAGTAGGGGTCGAGTCGCCGAAAAGTTGGAACTTTAGCAGTTCTTTTTAAAAGTAAGGGTAGAATTTGTTAGAATAGTCTTTAAATTTCAAGTATGATTTGGGTATCATATGGGAGGGCTATTTTAGTCATTATTTTCGAAAATCATAGTTGCGTCGAAGTTCGGCAAAATTTCGGGAAGAAAATTTGCTAGAGTAACGAAGTCTTTGGTGAAATTCCGCCGATTAGGGGTAGAAGGGCAAAATGGTAATTTTTACCTAAAAAGCCGCTTAAAGTGTCAAATCACTAATAAAGGTGATATTATTCTTATAGGATATCAGAATCTCGATTTGCTTGTTTCTGCCGCCCGACGAACCGTTTTTGAAGTTCACGTTCTTCCGTGAAAGTACGTCTTCCGCCGGTAGTACCTAACGTTGCCAACGAAGGTACGGACGCGTCTTTGTAACACTAATCTTGTACATCTTAAATACTTATATGTCAATGATATGTTCGTAGACCGTTATACGAACGGTTATACGGGTTATAGTTTTGGTAACACCGTTTTGTTTTCCTAGCGGCGAGGACACGAGTAATTATCGTGGCACTTGAATAGTGAATAGTACGTTTGTTATTGTTTACCTTATGGGGCTTTACATATTGCTTTGTGCTTATGTTTGTCGGCATAATGATCATGCATCGTTTGTATGCTTATGATATACTGTGGTATTAGCTCTAGAAATATCTGTTGTTTGTATATTGTATTGTGTGGGTATGAGGTTAATTGACCCGAGATTCAATATGGTGAATTGAATCTCAGTTGTAGCTTCAGGGTCAGGAGGACCACGGTTCGGGGATCGAGGCAAGTGCCCGGAATAGACGTGCAGCTGAAGACTATTTCTATCTTATCGTTTTCTGTTATTCTGTTATTCTGTCATTCCGCTATTTCATTTTTAAACCTTAGGACTATTGTAATCTATACAATATTACACAATGGTTGATGTTTTGGCTATGAACTGATCACTCTTTCGCTCTATTGCTCTACTCTGATTGAAAAAAAAAAAAAAATTATGCGTTTCAAAATGGGATGTTACAACTTGCGTGAAAATTAAAAATTAAGATGAGTGTTCTTATTTAGGACGCATCATATATTCATATAGGACACACACATATTTTCATATTTTTGGTCTTCAATTTTAAATATCTTATAAGTTTGGAAACACTTGAAAAACTAAAATTCCTTAAGATTGTGCGAGATATATCTTTTTTGATAAATGAACATAACTCTAACCTCTTTCTTAAGAATACTGATCTCCTGCTCGAATGCTTCAGCCTGAAAGACATGGAATTAAATTAAAATTGAACAATAATAATATATGGAGATAACATAATATGTAATGTATATAGAAGAAATATAAAATAATAGTGAAGTAACAACACCAATACAATAAACTTTTATATAATATATTAATAAGCTAAATTAGACCGATAAAAATATTTCTCTCATAAGGAATAAACAAACCTTTGCTTTTGAAATGCGATTCAAGCTTGTGTTGAGTAAAACTTCTAGCTTCCTTAGATCTCTTAAGTTCAATCCTTGAAGTTCTTCTCCACAGAGCTGCCTGGTAGATGTGGAACTACGGATTTGAATCAACAATAAACACTTTGTAGCAAACTACAACCAGTCGTCAATATAATATCTACTTAACTAATTTGGGCAGATGAAGGAAATTAGTTGTGTCAAAAATGTATATTGGTTTCCCTAGAATACCCTCTTAAACCATTTGCATTGAAAATACTTTTTCCCTTAACATGTGCAATCCATAGTAAAAGTTTTGAAAAAAATTGATAAATGGGGGATATAAATTAGATTGATATCTTAATTTTGAACCAAATCCAACTCCTTAACTAGCTCTTATATTAGAAACTGGAGCTGATTAAACGAATGCACACACGCACACACAGAGTAGCGTAAACATCTTTCTACTGAAAGTAATCATGTTCAAGGCACTGACAGGCACTAGATGTGAGAACCTCTTCCAGTAGGAGTTCATAAATTGATAGCTTGAGTTGCCAGGACGTTTGAGGAACTAACTCCTTCCACTAGACTTTATCCCCGTTAGTTTTTTCTTTTATATATATATATATATATATATATATATATATATATATATATATATATATAGATTATTTGTAACTCCATATATAATCATACCTCAATTCACGAGTCTTCTCTTTTAGTTCCTTGTTTAGCTTAAAATGTTCACCTTCTGCCTGTCTACCCAAAAAATAAAAGAATAAAATATCTGCTAGTTTTTCTTTGATATCTCAAAATAACATACTGGTCGTAGAATTGTTAGTGTGTGCAAATGTAACACCCCGTTTTCGTAAACGTTTTCTCGCGGATATTGATCGAGTTGAGCGGTTGGAAATTTTTTCGAATTTAAATATGAAATAGAGTCACCGAATAACATTAATAGTAATATGTCTCGGTAGTCATAAGTGGTACGATCATCCGAATATTTCTAGACAAAATAGACTATAATTTATTTTCTTCATCTGCCTCTCTATGCTGACCTCTTTCCTTTCACCTCGTCCCGAACACCATGGGATCCCGAAGCTATATCAACGGCCGAGATCCAATGCCCATTGATCTCGATAACTAACCTCATGCTTATGTAAACAAGTATATGCATGACGAGATATCCACAACATTTCACAATATAAAAACACATCTCCACATATCAGGCCATAACATTACACAGCCCCTGCAGTATGTATGTTATCCCAGTCTGCACACTCTCCGGTGCCACGATAGCATGTCGTGTCCATAGCGCTAGGAAAACTCTAAACGGTGTTAACAATGCCATAACCCGTGTACTCATAACTCCACCATTTTTCAAACAAACAGAATCTCGCATATGAACACAAAGAAACACATATAGCACACAATAAGCATCAGATTAAGGTTACAATACGCGTCCGTACCTTTCCGGCGGTATAACGGTACTTTGACGGAAAACAAAAAACAGCGGGTAAAAACAGCGGTATGACGGCGGTACAACAGCGGCTCGACAACGGTACGATTAACCCAAATATCCTATAAGGATAACATTTATCAATATTTAAGACTATAACGCATTTTAGGTAAAAATTACCATTTTGCCCCCGAACCCCTAATCGGCGGAATTTCGCCGAGCCCCCGTTTTCGCTCTATCTCTCTTGAATTTTGACAGATCTTTTCCCTCATCATATTTTCGAAATATATGTCATATTTACCCCTAAATATGATATCTAGACTATCTTGAAAAATAAAAGATAAATCTAGCATTCCTACTATATCTACGAAACTAAAGACCGGGACCGAAGAACTTACCCGAGACTTTGCTCGGACTTTCTCCGAGCTTCTCTCTCTAACTTCTCTCTAAGAGGCAGATTTTTGGTGTGAGAAATGAAGAAGAGGAGCTTGGTATTTATAGAAGAGACGGATGGCGAACGGTAAATAATTCGAACTTCGCTTGACGAATATGGACCGTAGGATCGCATTTTTGAGGACAAAACACTCTTGGCCATCCATGGTCAAGATCGAAATCTAAGAGCCCTAAAGTCAATGGATGAGTTGTCATCCATGATGGCTCTTGCTTTATGGCCTCCGCCTCGATAAAGCTACCGACGGTGTTCGTTTCGCGCGATTTCGCGAAACTCAAAAATCCGGCGTGTAACTTTGAAGATCTTTCCATCCTCTTTCATATGATATATTTTGATCCTCTTTTTGATCATATCCAGGTATTCTCCGGTGCGTCGGAAGATATTCGGACAAACGCGTCCGGTTCGGAAATCGCTTCCGATAGAACCAACTTCGGACAACAATTCACCGAATCCTAAAACGTCCAGTTGTTGCCTAACTTAATCTCGTGTTTAAAAAGACGCAATTGTTTCTATAGGTTCTCACTTTGCCTATCGACTCTACTCTATCCGATCAACTTTTCGTCTTATTTGAAATCGGGTTTTCGGTTGCGGAAACAACGCCTGGTAAATTCTTTCTTCGTGTAAAAATTCACTTGTTCTTAATTTGATCGATGCGAAAAGACTTTTACTTGGTTTACCTATAGAATTTATTTCTAACTTTTCCCCTGGATGCCTATAAGCCGACTCACCGCATTATATTATTATTTTATTCTAATTACCTTCACATTTATTTATTTTTTTCTTTTTTCTTTTATTTATTTTTCTAAGCATAAAATATTTTTTTAATATTTTTTATTTATTTAATAATTTCGAATTTCTCCAATTAAAAATAATTATTTAAATTATTTTTAATTCATTTACTTTATACCTTAATTATCCCATTAATTACCAGATTAGCCACTTACTAATTTTTGATAATTTTCTTAATTAGGATAAATCATTATCTCACAACTATTTTACTTACATTGGTATTTTATATCCCATGTAAAATATTAAAAATCATGGGGTCACTTATGATCCCAAAATAATACCTAATTTTGCCTCATTATTTTTCAAGGGAAATTATCCCAAAAATTCCTAAAATTAGAGACAACATACTTTCTAATTTTTTATAAATATTTTACTACCTCTTGGAATTTATCATAATATTTTTAGGCCATGTAATGCCCTAAAAATACATTTTAGCTCTTTATCTCTCCTAATTTCCATAGTAATTACCTTAGAAAATAAGATAATTATTACTTATTATTTGAAACCACATATTCACCTATAACATTTAAAGGAATATTTGTTTATAATTAATTGTCATCCGGATATTGAATATCCGGGTATTACAGCAATGTTGCTCTATTCGGTTTCCAAACCCTATGATTATGCACAATCCTAATCTATGAGTATGGTATGTTAGAATAAAAATAGTTAAAGCCTAACTGTGCCAAACACATATGCTGTTACTGCAGTATGGACATACCATACAAAAATAGAGTGAACTAACACCCTAAGCTTATCTGATTCATAGAACATGTGCAGTGAAATAAAAAAGAATAAAATAAAAATCTAATTTCGTGGGTGAGAACTGTCACTTGAGTCTCAAAAAAATGATGATGATGATGATGAATATTGCATTTTTCAACCTTTGCATAATAAATTCATTCACTCTTTTCAATTAAAAAGAAATAAACAGCAAAAGACTAAGTATGAAGAATAGAGAAGAACATTATACCTGCAACTCAAGAGATGACTGGTATGTGTTGGCAAGGTTTCCATCTGAGAACAAGTTTCTCCTTTCTATCACTTGCCTCGTGCTTGAAACCGCAAAAAAGTTGCACATCAGTTCATATTTGTCATTTATTATGCAATTAGTTACACAACTTGACAGGTAAATTTAATAAATAAGAAATAAAATACTAAGGTGTGTGTCTATAAATGACAAGACTTATAAACTCATTGTCAAGATTTGAGTTAAGAAGTGGCATAGAACCCATTTATAAGCATCAACTTGTCGCTTTTACGCCCCACTGGTTTCTCTTCTTTTTCAAGACGCCCACTAGGCCAAACAAGATAGGGGTAACAGAGCCTGGTTTGATAGGATGAACTTGCGTAATGATGATGATAAAAAACCTTGATTACAAAAAAGCCTCTGATGCACATGTTTATGTCGTAAAGGTGGACTCACACTTACGGGAGAGATTTTTTTTTCCCTGTCCTATATCAAAATTTTAAATTTTTTAAAAAAACTGACATGATGGAGATTAATTGGGAGCACATACAAACATTTTCTTGACTGAAACTTTGAAATGAAGAAACTTGCCATTTGGCATTTTCTTGATGATTTATGAATCTCTCAAACCCTCTTCCTAATCTTCAATATGCATTTAAACTTTATTTAGCACTTTAATTTGTTGTGTATAAATTGACCACATATATATACTGAATCAATGGACAACACTCAATTAACACTCAACTTGTGGCAAAAAGAAAATTACTCTCAACTATATCTTCTGCTCTTCTTTGTGCCTTCCTTTAATTGTCTCTCTCTAATAGATCTAATCTCATAGAATGCAAGGTTTGTATTTGTTTATACATCCACCACTTCATATAATTTTAGCATTAACCTAAAAAAAAATGTAAAAATTGTGGAAGATATAAGCCAAAAAAGAAAATTATTAACATGGAATAATTCATCATCTCAAGATTAGTTCTTACTTGTTAAAAAATGGTATACCAATAATCAAGGCCTAGATTCCAGGATAAATCAGTACGCATTTCATTACCGAAATCTCATGTGAGAAATTTCACTGTCAAAAAACTGAAGGAAATTATACTAAAAAATTGGAAGAGAGGGCTTGGATGAGACGAACAAAGGCATAAGGCTACCAGAACTTCTTGATCAGCAAATATAGATCAGGATTATTCCTTTTCCTCTAAAAATATTCAAAAACAAAAAATCCAAGACGTGATAGAAATTCAGATTATTCTGATTTCTTCTTATAGAAAATTCAAATTAGAGAGAGAAAATATACCTTGTACTGGCATAATCAAAGATTTTGCCAGAAGTTGAAAACACAAAGACAGCAATCTCAGCATCACAGAGAGTTGAAAGCTCCATAGCCTTCTTGAAGAGACCTTTCCTTCTCTTTGAAAAAGCCACCTGCCTCGCTGCTAAGTTCTCTATCTTCTTTATCTCTATCTTCCTTCTCGTCATTTCAATCCCTCCTTCTTTGTAAGTAAACAATTTTATTTTATTTTATGTTTGAAAAATAATTAGAGAAATCTACAGCCTAAAAAGCTTTAATTTCTACATGATCTGTGTTGGATTGGAATAGTAGTGAGCCATGTGTATTAAAGAGATTAGGAAGAAGAAGCAGTGCAGATCAAGGGAAACAGAAAATAAATATGAAATATGGCGAGAGAGAAGATAAGGTTTGTTGAGAAGAAGAAGAAGCAAGAATCTGAAAAGTGATTTTGAACAGAAAATAAAGTTTTTTTTTTTTTAAGAGAAGAAAAGCTAAAGTTGCGAAGATAGATGCAAGCCCTTGTGTTGTGTCCACAGTCTTTCCTTATCTTAACCTTTTTTCCTTTTAGTAGAATTATTCGCATCTTTATGTCCACGTCGTTTCTTAAATGGCCATCAAATCGAAGAAAAAAATATGAATAATTCAGTTTAGAGATAGCTTGGATCGATTTTTACTGCATGTAGGTGGTCCTTTCTCTTATTAGCGTTTTTTCATTATCTTTCATCCGTATTAAATCAAGACCATACAGTTGATGTAACTGCCAACTTCTACAATATCTCTCCTAAAGATTAAGTCAAGTTAACAATTTGGATTGGATAAAGAGAAATGAGGAAAAAGTTAGCTAATGAAAAAATATTGTTCCAAGTCGTTTTCTTGAATTAAACATTGCAGAGTTTTATTTTCTTAATATACACACACATATTAAATAATAACAAACACATAATTCAAAAATTCATTATAGCTCTCTATTTGATAAGTAAAATAATCCCTACTTGTTACGTTTTTTTTTTCTGGCCTACTTACAGATTAAAATACACATTATGTAACTTCTTTTGTTAATTTTATACAATACCATTCAGTATTCCATGTTTAGTAGTTGTGCCAAATAACTCTTATTTAAACATAAATATAAACCAACACAATGATTGAACCACATTTTTATATGATTTTTCATAATTAAATTGAGATTTTTAATATATTTTCTCGGACATTATTGCATGATTAGACACTAATTTGAGTTAGAGACTTTGTATTGAATTAAATGTAATTAAGGGCAAAATAGTCATGATTTTTTTTTTCATGCAAATAATTTCTTGAACCTTTGATGCCGCCATGTGCTTAATCTTTCATTATAGGTGTTTAAGAAGAAAATTTGAGATTTTGGAGGTCAGAATTAATATTTTGAGAACTGAGAAAAATTACAGAAAAGGTCCCTATAATTTTAGGAATTGCAAATCAATGAAGAAAAGGAACTAGAGAGAATTACAGAAAATGACCCATATGTTTTGCAAACCAATTTTCCCTTATTTTCATTGCATTTGCTTGATATTTAAATTATTTATGAATTAATAAAAGGCTAATCAAAAAGAGAGAACGATCATAAACTTGCCTATCCACAATCCTTAGTTAATTTTTGATTGTGGACCCCAAGACTAATGACTCAAAATGGATAAAAATAAAAAATATATAATATTTATTTTATTTGGATTATTATCATTGTACAACGAAAATATTTCCTAATTATTTTTATTTGTTGATTTAAGAAATTTTATAATTTTCAAGTGATATAAATAGTAAAAATTTATTTGGGATAAAGTAAAGGTTAGTTTTCGCCCCATTATTGTTTCTTTTTAAAGGGAAAAAATGAACATGGACTTATAGAAAAGTTTGAAGTCCGAATTTATATATGTCGCTTTCATCACATTAATATTTATAAGGGAGAATTATTATGAAATCCTAATAATATGATTCAATAATAAAAATGTCCTAATGACAATTGAGTAGCATGAATTTTTTGTTTTTGCCAACACGAATTTTTTTGTTACTTCTTATACTAGAGCTTATTACTACTTGCTCATTAGATAATGTTAGTGGATTTTTGGGTGATTAAACCCATTCAATAAGACCTTATAGTAATTTTCTACTTTTTATTTTTCTTATAAAAGATAAACTTTCACATTAAAAGCACAAGTTATAACAAAGTAAAAATACTTTGTTAAAAAACAAGTGAGAATACGGATTATAAGGAGAACTTAGCCCAAAAGAAGTAACATGTAGATATCATTTGAACTTTAACCATTGGTCAACAAAGGGCAACATGAAAGCTAATTGAATAAGGCCATTTTCGGCCAAATTGTGGGAAGGAAGAGAAAGAGAAATCATGTGGTCAATAATCAATTAATGAAATGCAATTGACGAGATTCCCATGTGAGCATAAAATATTGGTTAGGCGGCAAGGTGAGAAGGAAGGAATATTCAAAGATAAAAGACCATATGCTTCATGTAATACCCTGAAAACCCTAACTAATATAAGTAAAATATTTGGATAAATATTTCTGAGAAAGTATATTGTCTCTAATTTTGTAACTTAATTGTTATAAATTTAGGAGCAATTTCTCTTTAAAAATTAGAAGAGATAATAAGCTAAAATCTATGAAAAATGTTTTTTGTAGAGCATTAAATGGATTGAAAGTATTATAATAAATCCTATATGGCAACAATTATTGACAAAAACTTAGGGAGTATGTTATCTCTAATTTTAGGAATTTTTGGGTTTATTTCCCGAGAAATTTAGAAGCATGAATATAATAGTATTAAAAGCACTTTTTGGCCCCATGATTTTTAATATTTTACATGGGACATAAAATACCAATGTCAAAAATGCAAAAGTTGTGAGATAATAATTAATCTTAATTATGAAAATTATCAACAATTAGTAAGTGGCTAATTAAGTAATTAGTAGCAAATTGTTTAGATTAAGATATAAGTAAATTAATTAGTAAATAATTAATTTAAGGGAGAAATTTGAAATTAATAAATAAATAATAAATAAAAATAATAAAGTAATAATAAAATATAAAATGCTTAGAAAAATAAATATAAAAAAATATCATGATATTTTGAATAAAATAATAATATATTTGGTAAAGAGCCAACAGGACATTTGAGAATGGATAGAAACTAAATCCTACACTAAGATATAGGAATTTAGTCTATGTCATCTGAACTTTTTATAAACTAGTGAAATTCTACCTCGGAGTGGACTATCTCCGAAGTCATTTTTGAAACCAACTGAGTCATTAAGATACAGGATAAATCAAGAAAAGGGCAGATAATGCAAATGAGAACCAAAAGAAAAAGAAATTGTTGTGGCGAACCAGGGATTAGGTTTCTTAGGTCTGGACATATTATGAATCAGTGAATTTTTGTCCAGAAGCTGGTGCTATCGGATATCATTTCTGTAACCGATGGCGTTTATCCGAAAATCTTCAGCAAACTATGGAATACCCTTAATGGGATCAAAATTTTAGTTAACCCAAGTAGTTTTAAAGAAGAAGAATATATCTTCAGCGCTGTGCTATCAGATTTTTGAGATTCTCCGAGATTGCGCGATTTGGACACCGAACTGAATACTTTATCAGTACCGGCTGAAGATGACATCATGCATGACATCCGATGACATCATGCATGACATCATTTCCTTGACTTTTGTGCCAAGGAGGTCGGCCTTGAGCAAGGAAGGGCAAGGATGATGCCACGTGGCGAAATGTGATCCACCCGAAAAGCAGTCTGAAAAAGTGATAAATAGTGCCACATCTTTTCCTATAAACAGGAGCTCTTCCCCTTCATTCTTCTTCACCCCAAAATCGAAAACTAGAGAGAGGTTAGAGAGAAGGAATAGCCCAGAGAAAATATAGCGGAGCCCTGGGTAAGTTTTTCGGTCCCTAGTCTTTAGTTTCGGTAGTTCTTTCATTAGATATAGTAGAAATGCTAGATTTATCTTTAAATTTCACAGATAGTCTAGATATCATATTTAGGGGTATATATGGTATTTATTTCGAAAATAACTGGGAAAAGAGATATGTCAAAATTCTGGAGAGATAGGGTCAAAATAGTGAAGCTCTGGCGAAATTCCGCCGATTAGGCCAACTAGGGGCAAAATGATAATTTGTACCTAAAATGCCTGTTATGCTACTAGATATTGATAAATACTATCCTTATAGGATATCTCGAGATAATTGATCCGCCGTCGAAAATTCTTACCGTTATTGTACCGCTGTCAAAAATTAAAAACGTGCCGAAGTACCATCAACGAAGGTACGTTTGCGACGTCTTTGTAACACCGACTCTTATGCTTATGCTTGCCGTATGCTCATATATAATTGCTTTGTGTTCTTGTACCGAGATGCTGTCTCAATTATTTTTAAATGCAATCATGAATACGCGGGTTATAGTCTTGATAACACCATTTAGAGTTTTCCTAGCGCTGAGGACACGACTGTACATCGTGGCACTGGTAGAATGTGCAGACTGGGGTAACAAACATACTGCAGGGGCTGTGTATTGTTATGGCCCTACATATATGTGTATTTCATACATCTGTTATGGGCTTTTGTAGTGTTTTTATGAAAATGTCATGAATACCTGTCATACATATATTGTTTACATGAGCATGAGGTTAACCGTTACTTGAGGTCCGATGGGTATTGGACCTCAGTCTGAATGAATAGACAGGAAAGGGTCTTGAACCGGAGAAGGCACCGGGGACGAAGCCATAGATATACGTCGATGAGACGGAGCCGTGAGAAGGCACCGGTCAAAGGAAATGCGGGAAGAAAGTCAACGAACCTACCTTATGGCATGAATCTAATAAAGTTACTTCACATCATTTGGTGCTTAAACTAGAAGGGTCGTCTATGTGGTTCGGTCAATTAGTCACCCTAGCACGGTGAGACTCCCACTAGACCTACCCAGCCTGGCCAAATGAGATGATTTAACTGAGTTAGGTTCTATGTCCCAAGTCTACCTAAGGCTTGACGGAAAAGGGTATAGTTACATAGAAGAAATGTAATTATAGAGTTTTGTATTACTGTATCACATGAATAATTCCTTCGGGAGATTTTTGTAATATATATATATCGATACGTCGGGCATCATCATATGTCCGAGTATTTCATATCGATTACTCGTGTTATACCTGTTGTTCAAATTTTTAGTACATGCTCTCCGTTTCCACAAAACGCTAAGCTGTAGCACCTCAAAACTCTGATGAATTTTTATAAAACCACATGTCACCGGCACGATTTATGCTACGAAATTTGGGGTGTTACACTTCAAGTCAATGAAGTAGCCTCCAAGAAATTCAAGAAACCATAGAACTTTGCCAGTTGTACATCTAGATAATTCAAGAGAATTGATCATATGTTGAGATATTTCAAGAAGCTTCGTGAGCATGAAGATTTCAAATTGCTTGGGAAGGAAGAAGAAGATCATGGTTAAGGAAATCATGCTACATGTCATGGATAAGAATCAAAGCAATTATTCTTTGTTGATCCAAGTCAATGACACATGGCAAGCTAGAGAATTAAATTGATCTTGCAAGAAAACCATGTGGACAAGTGTCTTCAAGATAAGGAAAGAAACTAAAAATCTTCTTCTAGGACCCTATATTTTTGTCCAAATGAGAACAAAGAGGAGAATCTATGATGTTATGAGGAATTTTGCTAAGTTAAGAAAAGTTAAAATTGAGCAAGCCTCTTCAATTATGCACTAGATCAAGCCACATGTCCCAGATAAGAGTAGAAACTAAAATATATATATCCCTTCCAAGCATTCTATGATTTAGCGAAGTGGCCAAGCAAATAAGATAAGGAGACATCATCTTAAGCACATGGGAAAATGGAAGAAAGAAGGGCAATTGATTGGGATTCTTGTGTGGGACCCCAAGACTTGATGCAAGTCAATATAAAGACAATTGAACCTCCTTTTCTCATGTCTATAGTCGACCAACCTAAAGGAAAAAGCCAAGGAAGGTGTTAACCAAAAAGGAAGAAGAGAAAAAGAAAGGAAATCAAGGTAAGTGTAAAATATCAAAGTCTACATCTCTTCTACTTGCTTTTCTTGACTATCTTAAATTCTAAAAAGCTTTCATGCATGATTTATGCAAGGTGACCAAAGTTTGGAGAATCAAAGGAGGAAAGAAAAATAACAAGGACCACAAGAACAACCAAGTAAGAAGAGATCCTAGTCTCTTGGTACTTGTTCTTGTGTATTGGTGGTGATGAAATCAATTTCTTTTGATTTCATAAGGTTTTAAAAGTATAAATATCTAAAAGGTGGTGTTGCTCATTTGGTTAAAATTAATTAAAACATGTTAAGGACCTAAGTAATAAATAATATGGTAATCTAAGATTAATTATGATGTCATCGAAGTAGGATTGGACAAAGTCACTTTTGAACCTTATTTTTGGCCAAATAGAAGAACTAGGAGCAGCAATGAGATTTTGACAATTTTGAGACTCTCAATGGATTTAAAACGAAAATTTGTGCAAGATAGAGGTTAGGAAGTAATTTTGGAATTAAAACATTAAAAACTCAAAAACTATCAGTGTTAAATTTATGGGAGACAGTGAACTTGCGTTGCATTTTGGGATTAGTAAATGATGTCAAAAGGCTATAAAAGTTTGTATAATTAAAGTAGACATCACAAGCTTTAATTTGATAGGTCATTTGCCTATTTTGGATGTGTGTACATAGAGTTATGAATTTATGAAAATGACGTATGATTCTATAACATGAATTTGGGTAGTGAACTGTTTAATTTATTCTAGAACAGTACGCATATTGTGGGCTATAAATGGTATTTTTCCTTAAAAATAAACTTATCAAGGGTCACATAGCATTTGGAATAACCTAAATTGAATATTGGCATAAAGAGTTATGAATTATAAAAATTTGTTGAAAATTTTAGAATTTTGGTCTAAGGTCCGAAAATGGAATACATAAAAGGAAATGACACTTGGACTAAGTTCTTGACCCTATAACTTTAAGTTGGACATATTATGATAGCTAATCCTAATATATTGGATATATATAGAATTTGAATAAATAGCAACTATTGTTTACATGCGTGTAATTATAGAAACCATCATTCGCTCAGAGCCATTAAAGAGACCAGAGCCTAATCAAAAATTTGATAAGCAATTAGGTAGTAACTCTAATCTCACATTCTCTGTATGACTGTGTATAAATGTTTGAATCATTTTTGTGATAGTCCCGCCTGTGTGAGGCCAGCACCACTCATGACTCGATTGAGCGGAAGGGTCGATCAGAGGGCCAACTTCCCGGTGGCTAGGTGTAGGGCCCATTGGACAGTAGTCCTTGGGTGACGAATCTAGTAGCATTCAATTGTTGGGGATGATTATTTAATAATCCCTATTGAGTACCTAGTGCTATGGTAGTGAATCATGTGGTTGTAATTACATTCCCTACTGCATATGGTTTGACATATGATCCTTGAATGTTGTGATGCTATTGTGGACTTTGGCCTATTTGTGATTTACTTTCATATACCGTATATACATTACATGTGAGGTTAACTGTTATTCTGGGATTCTTTGAGATCCCAGTTTCTGTTATATGGATTATAAACAGTGCAATGGACATAGCTCCAAAAGCAAGAAAACGGATATAGGCAATTGATGGATGCAGCGATGGTCGATAGATTAGAATTGTTTTCAACAGTTTAGTTTTAATATTACTAGGCAAAGTTTGTAAAAGGTATGGAATAACAAAATAGTTTAGTTGGAATTTTATTATCAATATATTATGTCCAAACTGTTTTGTCATTATGTTGCGCTATACTAACACTCTGAAGCAGGTCATTTAGAAGGGGGAAAAGGATAATTGACACTTTAATCCTCTTGATTATTGAAAAATTCACTATTTACAAAATGAGTTGTTTTACAATTGACTTTATTTGACGGGTAGTAAGTGTTAAAATATTCCAATGTAGTTTAAAGTCTCTGCTTTTATCATTAAATGAATAAATAAACCGTCCAGATTTCATACTCTATAAAATTATAATTATTATATTAAAAAAATAAAAAAATTAAACTATTAAAGTTTAATCTCGACAGTTCACAACAATATATAACATGAATTTTTTTTTTAAAAAAATGATTTTATAAAATATTATATCTCAACCATCCATTTTTTAATATAGTGGTAAGGATGGGATGAGAAGGGGAAAAAGAAGAGAGAGAGAGAGAGAGAGAGAGAGAAAAAGAGAGACTCCAAATCAGACTATATGGGGAAAAAAAAAGCGCTCTTCACATATAGTCCATGTTTTTAGTAGGATTGAATTAACACTTATTTTATCATTGTCAATAACAGAAAATATAATATTTTCTTCATGAGGAATACAAAATAGCATTGTTCAGCAAAACAAACTGGTTGCAGACCAAGAACAACTAAGGATATGTTTGGATTAACAGTACGTAGTAAAAGTATTTTTTTTTTTAAATTTGATTTTTACAAACATAAAATAGGATAAAAATTAGATTATATACTGTGATTAAATAGAAACTTGTTTGGTTGATTAATGTAAAACTAAGGTTGAATGTAAAATACTAAAAATGCTATTAATTTAATAAAAATAGAAATAGTTAGTGTATTATTGAGAAAAATTGAAGTACTAAATTACTTAAATTTTACAAAAAAATTAGAGAAAATTCTCCCATTAAAAATTTAATGGGTGAGAATGACTTCAAATAAAATACTATTATTTTTTGTATATATAAACTTATCAAGTTATTTACGTCAATTAAATCTTCAATGGAGCAGTTTTTTCTGATTTTCCTCAAGTTTTATTATTTTATTTTATTTTCTTTGGATACTTTCATAAATAAGGATAAAATTGAAAAACAACAATTATTAACCTTTAAACAGACTTATATAATTAGTACCAAATGTTGATCTACAAATGGACTTATAATAAAGGCCCCATATGCATGCAGGGGCGTGCATTTATATTTATGGATAAAATTTGGGTTTATTTACTTATATTTATTAGGTTCAATTCTCCAATTTAAATCTTAGCACATAGACTTGTTTAATAATAAAAGTTCATATGGATAAAATTTCAAAGTTCAATATAACAAATCATTACTAATAATAAAAATCATGCATATGGTAAGATTTGAAAATTAAACCTAATGGCCATAAGAAAATGCGTCTTCTTTCAGAGATTTTGATTTTACTCCGCGAAAGAGTAACCTGCAAATTAATGAATAAAGTAACTATTAATTATTAAAGAAAAGTGGTAATTTTAATTAGCTTGTAAGTCTAACAAATAAACCAACCATATGCATGATCACAAATCATTCATGTGGTTAACAAAAGCTCGTTCTCATGAACAACAAATATGAGGTTAACAAAAGCATATAATATATGTTAAAAAAATACAAGAGAGCACACTAAACTATATTCCTAAGCAGTAAACAAGCTATGAAACTTATTTTAGCCTCCGTGGCCATAATGCATAGCATTTTAATTTTGAGGAAATGAAATGAGAATAATTACACACTAGAATCAAAATGAAAATTAGGCTATGTATCAAAATTGTTCAATCAACTAAAATAAGAGATAAGTAAAAGCAAGAAAAGGCTCTCTTTTAAGGACTTGTTTGGCACAAAATGGGAACGGAAAAGCTCTTTAGATTCCAATAAACACATCGGAAACTTTCTTTCCAATAAATCACTTTGCTATCAATTCAACACAATAAAAATAATGTCTCTCATTTTTTTTTTCTCAAATAATTTTTGCATGTACCAAATGGACCTTAAAAGGAGGTTACAGAACTTACCTCGTTGGGAGAGAGGCGGCCAATAATGACTTGTCTTGATCTTGTTCAAGCCTTTGAACCTATTAACACAGTTTCATTTCACATCCTGATACAAATCTTTAGATAAGAACCGAGAAAGACAAGAATATGAAACCTATTATATTTACCTGTTCTAATTTCTGATGTTCTTCCAAGAATTTGGCATCCTGGATTGGCATTAAAATGAGGCATTATAATTATGAAGACGTACTAAGTAACATGAGAATTAATCGCAATAATTGGAAAACCTGATTTATTCTCTGGTTTTCTTCCATCAGTTAGGCTTGCTTCATTGATATTAAAAATAAACACGTTAATGAAAAATGTGGATGACGTATATGAAGACACATAATATAAACTCACATGATATGACCAGGCTATTCTTTCAATTTTATCTTTTTCTGATCCAAATATTTCAAATTATTAAGGACTTCTATTTTATACACAATTTGAGAATGACTTGCCTGAAAATTCAAAGTTAAGATAAGCGTTCTTATTTAGGACGCATCATATACGACACACACATATTTTATGTATATATGTATGTATTAGCGCAAACATCTTTCTATTGGAAATAATCATGTTCAAGGCACTGACGAGCACTATATGTGGGAACCTCTTCCAGCAAGAGTTCATAAATTGATGGTTTGATTTGCTAGGACGTTGTGAGAAACTAACTCCTTCTGCTAGACTAAATCCCTACTTGTTTTTTCTTATATTTTACTCAAATATATATATATATATATATATATATATATTATTTGTAACTCCATAATCATACCTCAATTCACGAGTCTTCTCTTTTAGTTCCTTGTTTAGCTTAAAATGTTCACCTTCTACCTGTCCAATTACCCAAAAAAAGAAAAAAGAATAAAATATCTGCGAGTTTTTCTTTGATATCTCAAAATAACATACTGGTCATAGAATTGTGAGTGTGAGCAATGTTGCCCTATTCGGTTTCAAAACCCTATGATTATGAACAATCCTAATCTATGAGTATGGTATGCTAGAATAGCACTAGTTAAAGCCTAACTGTGCCAAACACATATGCTGTTACTGCAGTATTGGTATACCATACCAAAATACAGTGAACTAACACCCTAAGCTTATCTGGTTCATAGAACATGTGTCGTGAAATAAAAAAGAAAAAAAATAAAAGTGTAATTTCATGGGTGAGAAATGTCACTTGAGTCTTAAAAAATGATGATAATGAATATTGCATTTTTCAACCTTTGCATAATAAATTCATTCACTCTTTTAAATTAAAAATAAAAAAAACAGCAACAGACTAAACAGGTAGAGTAGAGAAGAACATTATATATACCTGCAACTCCAGAGATGACTGGTATGTGTTGGCAAGGTTTACATCTGAGAACAAGTTTCTCCTTTCTATCACTTGCCTCGTGCTTGAAACCGCAGAAATGTTGCATATCAGTTCATATTTGTCAATTATTATGCAATTAGTTACACAACTTGACATGTAAATTTAATAAATAAGAAATAAAATACTAGTGTGTGCGTCTATAAGTGAAAATACTTATAAACTCAAGATTTGAGTTAAGAAGTGGTATAGAGCCCATTTATAAGCATCAACTTGTTGCTGTTAGGCTCCACTGGTTTCTCTTCTTTTTCAAGACCCCCACTAGGCCAAACAAGGGGTAACAGAGCCTAGGTGGTTTGATAGGATGAACTTGTGTAATGATGATGAAAAAAAACCTTGATAACAGAAAATCCTCTAATGCACACATGTTTATGTCGTAAAGGTGGACTCACACTTACTTGAGAGATTTTTTATTGCCCTATATTAACACACAGAAAAAAACTGACATGATGGAGATTAATTGGGAGCACATACAAACATTTTTTTGGCTAAAACTTTGAAATGAAGAAACTTGGCAATCTAAGCTCATCTTACTAACAATAAGACCAAGACCACTCATTCTAATCAAACATAACTTTGAAATGAAATTACTCTTAACTATGTCTTCTGCTCTTCTTTGTGCCTGCCTTTAATTGTCTCTCTCTAATTGATCTAATCTCATAGAATGCAAGGTTTGTATTTGTTTGTACATCCACCACTTCATATAATTTTAGCAGTAACCTCAAAAAAATGTAAAAATTGTGGAAGATATAAGCCAAACAAGAAAATGATTAACATGGAATAATTCATCATCTCAAGATTAGTTCTTACTCGTTAAATAAATGGTAATTAATCAATTAAGTGATTATCAAACAGATCAGATACATAAATGCTGACACTTCAAAACAATAGTCAAATGAATTACTGGCCAAAATTGGTATACCAATAATCTAGGCCTAGATTCAACGTTAAATCATTATGCATTTCATTACAGAAATCTCATGTGAGAAATTTCACTGTCAAAAACTAAAGGAAATTATACAAAAATTAGAAGAGAGGGCTTGGATGAGACGAACAAAGGCATAAGGCTACCAGAACTTGTTGATCAGCAAATATAGATCAGGATTATTCCTTTTCTTCTACAAATATTCAAAAAAAAAAAAAAAAAAAACCAAGACGTGATAGAAATTCAGATTATTCTGATTTCTTCTAATAGAAAATTCAAATTAGAGAGAGAAAAGATACCTTGTGCTGGCATAATCAAAGAGTTTGCCAGAAGTGGAAAACACAAAGACAGCAATCTCAGCATCACAGAGAGTTGAAAGCTCCATAGCCTTCTTGAAGAGACCTTTCCTTCTCTTTGAAAAAGCCACCTGTCTCGCTGCTAAGTTCTCTATCTTCTTTATTGCTATCTTCCTTCTCGTCATTTCAATCCCTCCTTCTTTGTAAGTAAACAAATTTATTTTATTTTATTTTTGAAATATAATTAGAGAAATCTACAGCCAAAAAAGCTTTAATTTCTACATGATCTGTGTTGGATTGGAATAGTAGTGAGCCATGTGTATTAAAGAGATTAGGAAGAAGAAGCAGTGCAGATCAAGGGAAACAGAAAATAAATATGAAATATGGCGAGAGAGAAGATAGGGTTTGTTGAGAAGAAGAAGAAGAAGCAAGAATCTGAAAAGTGATTATGAACAGAAAATAAAGTTGGAAAGATAGAGGCAAGGCCTTGTGTTGTGTCCATAGTGTTTTTAGTAATACCCGAATAATTATTTATCTTAAGTATTATATCTTGATAAATAATACCTATTAAATAAAAGTGAATTTGTGGTGTCAAAATTTTGAAACTTATTTATTGTAATTTAGGAAATTTGCTCTTGGAATTAATTAAACCAAAGACCAATTTTTAAGACTACATATAAGGAACATAAAATATGATATTAATATCATATTAATTGTTGGTTTTTATTCAATAAAATTTGGTGGATGTAATAGGTAAATGGAATGGTAGTTTTTGGTGGATGGAATAGGCAAGAGGATTGGTAGTTTTTGGTGGATGGAATAGGCAAGAGGAATGATAGTTTTTGGTAGATGGAAGAAGAGTGTTTGGTTTATAAGGAATGTTTGGTTAAGGAAGAATTATGGTTGGAATAGGCCTTGAATTTTCACTATAAATAGAGACCTTTGCTCTTCATAATTCTCACACCAAACTCAACCAAAGTAGATGAGTTTAGAAGCAAGAGTAGAGAGAAAATCATAGTGGGAAGCAAGAAGGAGAAGGAAGTTCTTCAAGAGGTAAGCAAAGCTTTTAGTTTCTAGTCTTAAGTTTTGTAGATTTTAGTTTAAATGTTGTTTTGATCTTTAATCTTCCAATATATTTTTGTTATCATGTTTTGATGGTTAGAAATGGTTTTATTTCGAAAAATTTCTGGAGAAAGTGATATAGCAAAATTTTTGGAAGATTATGATCAAAGTAGCGAAGCTCTGGCGAAATTTTATCGATTAGAAATTTATGAAGTCAGGGTACAAATTCCAGTATTTTATATTGAAAATGAGGTTCTAAAATTCTGAGAAAATTCCTGGTTAAATTAGACATATAGGGCTTTCCAAATCTACCAAGAGTGAATTATTTCGAGTTCTGTGCTAAAAGATAAAAATATCCAAAGTTGGGCTATGTTTTCTGGAAATTTTCTGGGCAGAAGATGAACACGTAAAAACTGGGAACTATTCTTAAACTCTGGGCAAGAACCAGTATTTTTCTTTAAAACTAGACATCCTAAGGTTTCCGAGGAATTTTTTGGATCCTCATTCTGAATTCTGTAGAATTAATGGTGAGTTTTCAAAGTTAGGCGAAAAATCAGCCCATATGTTGTCAAACAGCATTTTTACGAAATTGTAGAAAGTAATTGAAAAATAATTACACCAGGGGTAAAATGGTCATTTGTGACTAAAATATTTACTAGAATATTATTTATGAATTAATAAATGCGATATTACCTTTATAGGAGATCTGTGATCGCATTCTTACCGACAAACGTACCGTATTCATCAACGAAGGTACGGACGCGTATTGTAACCTTAACTCTGATGCTTATTGTATGCTTATATATGATGGTTGTATTCATAGACTAAGACTCTGTCTTAAGTTCTTCATTATACATTCAACTATACACGGGTTATAGTCTTGATAATGCCGTTGAGTTTTCCTAGCGCGAGGACACGAATGTACATCGTGGCACCGGTGAATAGTGCGAGCATGGGATAACATACATGTGCGATGGCTATGTGTGGTTATTGTTTTACATATGTGATTTTGTACTTTGCGACATGTCATGAATAAACTGTCATCCATATATTGTTTACATAAGCATGAGGTTAACCGTTACTCGAGGTCCGATGGGCATTGGACCTCGGCTCTTACCTTAGCTTCGGGATCCGGGGAATCGGATCGAGGACAAGGGTAAGGAGCCGGCATAAGAACCGGATGGAGACGTTATTGTGTACTTTATTAAATACTCGGATGACTGTATCTTGTTGTATGAACAACCGATACTCGCAAACAATGTTATTCAGTTACTCTTTATTTTGAAAATAATTCCAATGCTCAACTCTGATCAAAACGCTATGGAAATGTTTATGAAAATGGGGTGTTACATTTTTGGTATCAGAGCAAACATCCTGGCATGAGCTTAACTATGTTATTACGGACAGTTTGGTGCCGAAGGCAAGGCTAGTCTATGTGGGTCAGCCAATCAGTCACCCTAGCACGGTGAGGCCCCCATGATAGACACTTACCTGGCCATTCTGTTCGATTAACGGAGTTAGGTTCAAAAGCCTTTAAACATTGAGCAGTTTTTGTTTTCAAAAAAAAATGGGACATGAATAGTAATTTACTATTAAAAAAATACGTATTTTAACTATTTAAAAATACGTATTTACTATTCATGTGGGACCCACGTTTTAAAAAAAAGTACTGATATAACCCTGGTGTTATTGTTCTAGAGATGGACAGGAACGAGTATCCCTACATTAAGTATTACGGCCGGATGAGGCGTATTGCACGTAGATCCGTAGTTCCCGAAAAAATAGGATTAAAGCTGAACCCGGAGCCGGTATACCCACCTCCTGTACCTTTGCCAGTACCGGATCAGGAACCTGAGTATCATCCCGGACCTGAATGCCTCGACGAGTACCTCTATGACTCAGCACCTATCCTTGCAGAGCCCCTAAATATTGTATGTCCACCAGTACCTGGTAGCCCTGATAATTCACAACACTCATC
Source organism: Acacia melanoxylon (assembly GCA_019022615.1). Lineage (NCBI taxonomy): Eukaryota > Viridiplantae > Streptophyta > Magnoliopsida > Fabales > Fabaceae > Acacia > Acacia melanoxylon. Next base: position 8,952,355 of record JAFJYJ010000003.1, on the reverse strand, counting down.
GGTAGGCGACAACTTCGACTACCCGGAAATCGAGATCTTGAAAATAACTCGACGCCAACTCCAATGATCTCCGGTTTGTCTTGAACAACAACACCATTTTGACACGAGCCTCGTATGTGGAGTTCATCCATGCTTGACCGACCTCTATGACCGACAAGGAAAAGTACATGCGATTTGACTCATGTAAAGAACTCCTATCGAGGAACTCCCGTTACATATTTCCGTACCCTTCAGGAGACTGGATCAAATCCACTCTTCATCATTTTCCTCGTACCCGTTTTTGGGTAGATAAAACCAAAGAAATCTTGAACGAGGGAGATATTGTGGATGTCTGTTTATATCTCTGGCGTCTTAAATGCCTAGTATACCTAAACATGTAGACGGAGGAAGGAGAGCGGGAGCCATATCGAGAAAACTGCGGTGGTAATTATAGTAGTAACGTTGTAAGATAACGGTATGAGTAAGCGAAGTTACTTATGTATAATAGTTTTCCTAGAAAACCCTACGATGTAAGAAAACCAATGAAATAAAAGGGTTTGTAGTGTAAAATACTAGTGCGATATAGTGAAAAACCTAGACTAATGTAATTTATGATCTATGAATCTATAAATGTTTGTGATATGCTAATCGTTGTTTTAAGTATGACTAACGTTTTCCCTAATAAAGGAAATAGAACAAAAAATGGCAAACTTACGAGGAGCCGGAGCTCCCAGAGGCCGAGGCAGAGGCTGAGGTAGAGGGCGAGGAAGACAACCTCGAATGATTCCAATACCCGTATTAAACCCGGAGCAACAAGCTCAAGAACCTAACCTGCCAAATCAACATGCCTGGCAAGAGGTAATGACTATGTTACTTGAACAAAGAACAATGATAGAGGAACTCCGTGCGGAGAGACAAGCGGAAAGACGGGCAGAGGAACAACAAACTGAGAACGAACAAAATGCTGAAAGAGAATTAGATGAGAGACATGCTGAGGAAACAGAGGGGTTAGAAAGATCCCGGTCACCACCTAGACTCAACAGAGCAATGGTGAATCTAATTCAACCCCGAAGAGAAACCGAGACTACACAATATTGGATTACTCAATTCCGCAAGCTAAAACCACCGCCTTTCCGAGGTAAACTTGACTCGGCCGAAGATTGGTTAATGAGGCTAGAGAAGATCTTTGAAGTGATGGAGTGCCACGAGAATCGCAAAGCTCAACTTGCGATCTATAAATTAGAAGGAGATGCTGACCGATGGTGGAGAAACGTGGCGTCAACATTACAGTACGCTCTTGTCCAAATCACATGGGAGAAATTTCTAGAGAAATTCAACGAGCAATAATTTCCTCCCTCTCCGTGCAAGTGACCAAAGAATCGGAATTCCTCCACATCCGACAAGGTCAAGAAGAGTCATTTGATGACTACTATGCCCGATTCACCAACTTATCACGATACTCATCGCACTTGCGAAGGAACAATGATGAGAGTAGTATGGCAAATATACTTGATTTACGGACTAAAGTACGAGATAAGGGAAAGACTTGTGTCTCGGCGGTTCCGAATTAATCCATGCCGTGGAAGCATGTCGGTTAATTGAGCGGAATTTGAAAGAACTAAGGAGGTCCGAGACCCTTCAATAGCAAAAGCGGTGCCGTCGTAGCGGATTTAACCGCGGAAGTTCCGTTCGTAAGAGGAAAGCACCTTGGAGTAATTTTCGTGGAAACAAGAGGCCGTTTCGGCCTCGGTCACCAAATTTTCCAAGGTCACAAGGACCCGGACCGTGTCCAAAATGCGGGAAGTACCATCAAGGTACTAACTGCGATGGGAAGATAGTATGCTATAAGTGTCAAAAGCCTGGACACATCAGCCTGAACTGTCCTCAAAGAGCTGCGGAGATAAGGCCTCAAAACCCAGGCCGGGTTTTTACTCTGACAAACGAGGAGGCTAAGAAGTCTCCAGAGATGATCCAAGGTACTATCTCTCTTAATGGGAATTTGTTGCAAACATTGTATGATTCTCGGTGCTAGTCACTCATTTATTTCCTATGGTCAGTGTGCAAAACGTTTAGGATTGCATGCCTATAAATTACCTTATGATTTGGTAGTAGCTACACCACTTGGCGTAAAATCCCTAGCTTCTGATGCATGCTTAAATTGTATTGCTAGTGTGGATGGACGAGTTTCAAATATAGACCTTATCCGATTACCACTTCATGGCATTGACGTCATACTCGGTCTTGATTGGCTAACGGCAAACAACGCAATGATCGATTGTGGTAATAAGAAGATATCGTTCTTACCTTCATCTGGCAGAGATAAGATTGATGTGAGCCTTAATTTTATCTCTATTGCGGAAGCAGAAAGATGCGTGAAACATGGATGCCAAGCGTACATGGTGTTTTTCTCAATCAAAGCGGAAGCTGAACTTTCACTCCAAGACATCTCTGTTGTGAATGAATTTCCTGACGTGTTCCGGAGGATCTCACTAAGCTACCGCCGAAAGGGAAGTCGAGTTCACCATTGAATTGATGCCTGGCACAGATCAATATCAAAAACGCCGTATCGTATGGCACCAAATGAGATGCGGAGTTGAAAAAGCAACTCGAAGAACTTCTAGAGAAAGGGTTCATCCGACCTAGCGTATCACCATGGGGAGCCCCGGTGTTGTTTGTAAAGAAGAAGGATGGAAGTTTTCGACTTTGTATCGATTATCGCGAAATAACAAAGTGACTGTCAAGAACAAGTACCCACTTCCCAGGATTGATGATCTGTTAGATCAATTATCTGGTTCTAGTATCTTTTCGAAGATTGATTTACGTTCGGGATATCATCAGCTACGAGTTAAAGCTAGTGATGTTTCCAAGACGGCTTTCAGAACCAGGTATGGGCATTACGAATTCCTTGTGATGCCATTCGGTTTGACAAATGCACCTGCCGTGTTCATGGACTACATGAATCGTATTTTCCGTCAACACCTAGATAAGTTTGTAGTGGTGTTTATTGACGATATCCTCATCTATTCTAAAAGTAGAGAGGAGCACGAAGAACATCTACGACTAGTATTGAGTATACTCAGGGAAAAGCGACTCTTTGCTAAATTAAGCAAATGTGAGTTTTGGCTCCTAGGAAGTTAGATTTCAGGCCATGTCATATCACGCGACGGAGTTGCTGTTGATCCCAGCAAAGTGGAAGCAGTTCTAGACTGGAAAAGACCAGAGACAGTGACGGAGATACGTAGTTTTCTGGGTCTAGCGGGATACTACCGTAGATTTATACGTAACTTCTCACGTCTTGCCTTACCATTGACAAAGCTCACGAGGAAAACGAACCCTTTGTATGGGGTGAGGACTGTGAGGATAGCTTTCGAGACCGAGAGAGGGTTGACCACGGCACCGCATTGATAATCCCGGATCCGGGTGAGACTTATGTAGTCTATAGTGATGCCGGTGGGCATGGATTGGGATGTGTCCCGATGCGCGGGCGAGTGGTGGCTTACGCCTCTCGTCACCGAAGCCTCACGAGTCGAATTATCCTACGCATGATTTAGAACTTGCGGCTATCGTGTTTGCTTTGAAGATATGGAGGCATTATCTTTACGGAGCGACCGTAGAATTATACTGCGACCACAAGAGTCGAAATACCTTTTTGATCAAAAGGAACTCAATATGAGACAATCGCTGGATGGAGTTACTCAAAGACTATGACTTGGAGATTAAATATCATCCAGGTAAAGCGAACGTCGTTGCGTATGCTCTTAGCGTAAAATCGGTGCGGGTATCATACATGATGATTCAAGAACTGAAGTTGCTTGAAAATTTCGGGATTTGAATTTGTCAAATCAAGTTTACGGAAATTGTGATGCGCCTGGTGAAGCCTTTCTTGCACGTCTTCTTGTTAGTCAAGGAGAATACGATTTGAGAGACGAGGTCGAGGAAGCTCAAAAACAAGATGATCAAGCTATTGCAATGCGGGAGATGATCGCTCGAGGCGAAACTCAAGACTATGACCTATCACTTAGTGGTCTAGTCAGATACAAAAAGCGGATTTACATACCGCCGGTCGATGATTTGAGGCGTAAGATACTGGATGAGGCTCATAAGAGTAAGTATACTCTACATCCAGGAATGGTCAAAATGTATCAAAACCTTAAGTCCGAACTCTGGTGGCCCGACCAAGAAAGACGTGACCGAATACGTGGCTAAATGTTTGACTTGTCGAAAGTTAAGATTGAACATCAACGACCCGCCGGTCCTCTTCAAGTACTAGAAATTCCCGAATGGAAATGGGAGTGCGTAACCATGGATCTAGTTGTGGGTTTGCCTAAGATTAGGAATCACGATGCAATGCTGGGTAATTGTTGATCGATTAACCAAATCATCACACTTTATTCCCATTAGCATTAACTATTCTCCGAGAGAGGTTGGCGAGATTTACATCAAAGAAATCGTGAGACTTCATGGTGTACCAAAGAGCATTATCTCCGATCGAGATCCACGATTTACATCCCGTTTTTGGCAAGCTTTGCACAAAGCATTGGGAACGAAATTGAGGTTCAGTTCACTTATCACCCTCAAACCGATGGTCAATCGAAAGGACAATACGTACACTCGAAGATATGCTTAGAGCGTGTGTATTGGACTTTAAAGGCCATTGGGACCAACACCTACCATTGCGGAATTCGCGTACAACAACAGTTACCATGCAAGCATACGAGATGGCACCATTTGAAGCGTTGTACGGCGAAAGTGTCAATCACCTATATGCTGGACGGAACTATCTCGAGCGAGAATTTCTCGGACCGGATATAGTTGACAAGACCTCCGAACAAATCGCGCGATAAAAAAGAGACTCCTAGCGACAAAGCGTACAAAAGAGCTATGCGACAAAAGGAGACGACCTCTAGAATTCAATGTCGGAGATCATGTATTTCGAAAGTATCACCGATTCACGGTGTCGGTAGAACACCGAAAAGGCGAAAGCTAAGTCCTCGTTACATAGGACCATTTGAAATCTTGGCAAAACGTGGACCGCCGCTACCGTATAGCCTTACCCCCAAACCCGAGTAAACTCCATGATGTTTTCCATGTTTCTCGCTTGAAAAAGTACCAATCGACCACGATCATATCATTGAATATGAGACCGTTGAATTACGATATGATAATACTTTTGAAGTCGAGCGAGCAAATTCTTGAGTATCAAGAGAAGCGGCTCTAAGACACGAGTATTCCAATGGTAAAGGTAGTCTGAAAGGATTTTCACCTAATGAGGCAACTTGGGAAACGAAGGAAGACATGACGAAGAGATACCCAAAGTTCATGACTCTTAGTCTAATTCGAATAGAATAAATTTCGAGGGCGAAATTTTATTTAACGGGGAGAAATGTAATACCCGAATAATTATTTATCTTAAGTATTATATCTTGATAAATAATACCTATTAAATAAAAGTGAATTTGTGGTGTCAAAATTTTGAAACTTATTTATTGTAATTTAGGAAATTTGCTCTTGGAATTAATTAAACCAAAGACCAATTTTTAAGACTACATATAAGGAACATAAAATATGATATTAATATCATATTAATTGTTGGTTTTTATTCAATAAAATTTGGTGGATGTAATAGGTAAATGGAATGGTAGTTTTTGGTGGATGGAATAGGCAAGAGGATTGGTAGTTTTTGGTGGATGGAATAGGCAAGAGGAATGGTAGTTTTTGGTAGATGGAAGAAGAGTGTTTGGTTTATAAGGAATGTTTGGTTAAGGAAGAATTATGGTTGGAATAGGCCTTGAATTTTCACTATAAATAGAGGCCTTTGCTCTTCATAATTCTCACACCAAACTCAACCAAAGTAGATGAGTTTAGAAGCAAGAGTAGAGAGAAAATCATAGTGGGAAGCAAGAAGGAGAAGGAAGTTCTTCAAGAGGTAAGCAAAGCTTTTAGTTTCTAGTCTTAAGTTTTGTAGATTTTAGTTTAAATGTTGTTTTGATCTTTAATCTTCCAATATATTTTTGTTATCATGTTTTGATGGTTAGAAATGGTTTTATTTCGAAAAATTTCTGGAGAAAGTGATATAGCAAAATTTTTGGAAGATTATGATCAAAGTAGCGAAGCTCTGCGAAATTTTATCGGTTAGAAATTTATGAAGTCAGGGTACAAATTCCAGTATTTTATATTGAAAATGAGGTTCTAAAATTCTGAGAAAATTCCTGGTTAAAGTAGACATATAGGGCTTTCCAAATCTACCAAGAGTGAATTATTTCGAGTTCTGTGTAAAAGATAAAAATATCCAAAGTTGGGCTATGTTTTCTGGAAATTTTCTGGGCAGAAGATGAACACGTAAAAACTGGGAACTATTCTTAAACTCTGGGCAAGAACCAGTATTTTTCTTTAAAACTAGACATCCTAAGGTTTCCGAGAATTTTTCGGATCCTCATTCTGAATTCTGTAGAATTAATGGTGAGTTTTCAAAGTTAGGCGAAAAATCAGCCCATATGTTGTCAAACAGCATTTTTACGAAATTGTAGAAAGTAATTGAAAAATAATTACACCAGGGGTAAAATGGTCATTTGTGACTAAAATATTTACTAGAATATTATTTATGAATTAATAAATGCGATATTACCTTTATAGGAGATCTGTGATCGCATTCTTACCGACAAACGTACCGTATTCATCAACGAAGGTACGGACGCGTATTGTAACCTTAACTCTGATGCTTATTGTATGCTTATATATGATGGTTGTATTCATAGACTAAGACTCTGTCTTAAGTTCTTCATTATACATTCAACTATACACGGGTTATAGTCTTGATAATGCCGTTGAGTTTTCCTAGCGCGAGGACACGAATGTACATCGTGGCACTGGTGAATAGTGCAGACAGGGATAACATACATGTGCGATGGCTATGTGTGGTTATTGTTTTACATATGTGATTTTGTACTGCTGACATGTCATGAATAAAATGTCATCCATATATTGTTTACATAAGCATGAGGTTAACCGTTACCTGAGGTCCGATGGGCATTGGACCTCAGCTCTTACCTTAGCTTCAGGATCCAGGGGAATCAGGATCGAGGACAAGGGTAAGGAGCCGATATAAGAACCGGATGGAGACGTTATTGTGTACTTTATTAAATACTCGGATGACTGTACTGTTGTATGAACAACCAGATACTCTGCAAACAATGTTATTCAGTTACTCTTTATTTTGAAAATAATTCCAATGCTCAACTCTGATCAAAACGCTATGGAAATGTTTATGAAAATGGGGTGTTACAGTTTCCTTATCTTAACCTTTTTTTTCTTCTTATTTTTTTCCTTTTAGTAAAATTATTAGCAGCTTTATGTCCACGTGGTTTCTTAGATGGCCATCAAATCGAAGAAAAAAATATGAATAATCCATTTTAGAGACAGCGTGGATCTATTTTTACTGCATGTAGGTGGTGTGCTTTCCCTGAATCAAACATTGTGAGTTTAATTTTCTTAATACACACACACACACACATTAAATAATAACATACACATAATTCAAAAGATGGCTCTCCATTTGATAAGTAAAATAATCCCTACTTGTTACAGTTTTTTTTTTTTTTTTTGGCTAAAGTATACTTTTAGTCCTTTAAGTTTATATGAGCTATATTTTTGGTTCCTTAACTTTATAAAGTATACTTTTAGTCCTTTAAGTTTATATGAGCTATACTTTTGGTCCCTTAACTTTATAAAGTATACTTTTAGTCTTATAATTCTAACGGCGGCGTTAATTTTGCTAACGGAAAATGTAAACTCAAGTGATAACGGTGCAAATTTAAGTGATGATTGTGTAATTAAATGCTATTAGACTTAAATTTAAAATATGGGTAAATTGAAGAATATATAAAATTTTTCTAATTAAATGTTATTAGTCATCACTTAAGTTCAACTCATGTCGGTGTTTTCCGTTAGTAACATTAACGGTATTAAAATTTTAGGACCAAAAGTTTACTTTATAAAGTTAAGGAACCAAAAGTATATCTTATGTAAAATTTAAAGAACTAAAAGTATACTTTAGCCTCTCTTTTTTTTTTTGGTCTGTCCTACTTACATATTAAAATACACATTTTATGTAACTCCTTTAATTAAATTTATACAATACTATTCAGTATTCCGTGTTTAATAGTGGTGCCAAGTGACTCTTATTTAAACATAAATATAAACCAACACAGATTTCATGATGAGTTGTATGAAATGAATCATAATATATATATATATATAACGATTGAAAAAATAGAAAATTTGGGTGAAATTTGATGTGAATGTATAATGAATTTTGATATTGATGAATATGAAGATGTTGATGGCTACTTGTTTGTTCAAATTGGGAAATAACATACAACAACCAACGTTATTATCCTTTTATAGGCAAACAGTTGTATTCATAAAAATATAGCGGCGCTTTTACATTAGTTACTCAAAAGGGATAAAAGTAGAAAATATTTAATATTTATTTTATTCAGATTATTATCATCATATGACGGCAATATTTCCTTATTATTTTCACTATATTGTTCAGTTCCTACCGAAGGAAACAAAATTGATTTTCTTGGTTTTTATATTTACTTGAGAGTCTAGTTCCATTTTTTTTTTTTTTGCTACATAAAAATTTTAGGAAAGGGGTTGAGTTCACCCACAATCCAAGGGCAAGGCGAAATCTCTCTTCCTCTTAGGTCATACCGATGTTGGACAGGGCAAGCCATCTATTACCCTCAGGCGTTTACCTAGACAGCTAGGAGCTAGGATGTCTCCCCCAGCGCCTTGACCAACTGCAGGATCGAACCCCCTCCCTTTGGTAAGGTGTCCGACCCCTTTGCATGTTGAGCCCAAGGACGAGGGGTGAGAGTCTAGTTCCTACAATGCCTATAGTATGGACTAGATATTACAGCTGGGCTAGTTTTTCTTTTGCAGAAATTTACACTACCAAGAGGGTACATTCTAGAAAAACTGGTTACAAAGAAGAAATGTATGTTTCTCATCCGGGATAAGAACTTCTCCTACAAGAGTCTATGAAGATTTAAATATAAGGTTGTCTCTTTCCTCACTTATTTTCTCTGCATGTTGTCATGTTCTTGAGTTTATTTGTTATGTGACGAGAATAAGTGTGGAGGAGGCAAAACCATCAGTAAAAGGTAGATTTCTTTGTTTTTTCTTTCTCTAGGAAGTTAATAAATGCCCCATGACTATATTTACTTACACTCAATCTTTACTATATTTTGAACTACAATTGTTAAACTTACTTCACATGTTTCTTTCCTCTTTTCCTCATTGTGATTGTTGAAGTGTTGTGCTTCAATCTTGAATTGGACTTCAAAACTTACCACTTTGCACAGTAGTGGACCCATGTTATGGCCAGCTGGGGCCAAGGCCCGCTGGCCTTTTCTTATATATATATATATATATATATATTATTTTGGTCAATAATTTGGCTCCAGCTAATCTCTTATATTTTCTATAATTATACTCTCTTTTTTATGAGGACAAGTTTGGTTCATTACTCATTGGGTTGTGAGATAAAAGTAAAATTCTTGTTTGAGATACCTACTGAAAAGGTTAGTATCATCTTATATTTGGCGATGTTCATCTTAATTTTAAGGACTAAATAAGTACTCAAAGTCACTTCTTTTCACCTCACTCCTTTTATTAAAGTTATTATACGCCTTTTTCTCTTTCTAATGAGAGTAATATTGTGTTGATTAGTGAAAATTTTGGGGTTATGATTTGAGAGAGTCTTGAGTTTTAACCATAGATGATTATATATATGTAGAGGATGGTTAATGACTAATTTTAATCAGTTTAGATGTATTATTTGGTTGTCTTATGATTTTATAATGAATTTCTCTTTAAAAAATATATTATAATAGGTTATTTGCTTAGCTGAAATTGAATCAGATTTGTATGTTTTTTTAAAAAATGTTTTTTTCGGGGTTCATATTATATTTCTTTATTTTCGCCAATTATTTTGTTTTGAGATAGGTGGAAAGCGCATTTAAGTCATTTAAGTGTTATTTTTGTGGATTGAGTGGTACTAGAAGAATTAATGTTTAATTAGTGACACAAGATACTAATTAACACTGACAACAATATATATTTTAGGTCACCAAATTTGTTGTAGGTTGAAAAAGATGAGTAAGGATAAACAGAAAAGCATAGATGTGTTCTTTAAGAAGAAAATAACTTCAGAAAGTGATATTTCTAAGAAAATAATTTTTGAAAGTGATGCACCTTTTAATGAGTTTCGTTCTAAACGTCATAGAATTTTTGTTTACTATGTTACGTTTTGATTTATAATTGTCGATTATTATTTATTTGTATTTTTAATGTTATGCGATATTATTTAATAAATAGTTCAATATGTTTATTTTTTGGCCCGTGCTAAAATAATTTCTTAGTTCTGCCACTGACTTCACACATGAAACAAGTCAAGTTAGTTTCTATTTGTTATTTACATTGAAGACAATGTAAAGATTAAGTGTGAGCGAGGGATTGCTTTAGTCACAATGTTTTAGTTCATGAAATTTGAGAAAAATTGAAAACAAAAAATTGAACTTGAGAATTGGTTTTATGAAGTGTTTAATGGACCCCTAATTTAACTTTCCTAATGCAACTCCTTAGCATGTTTTTATGAAAATTTAAATGCATGATGATTGTGAAAGTCAAGTATTTCCAAGTATGAGTGTATTAAGATTGAGTGACCCCTTTGTTTGATTTAATTGAGTGATTGGAGTGTCTTTAGTGCAATTTTATTAAGGGTTAAGGTGCATTTTTACCAATAAACTATTACAAAAGGAGCATCTGACATAAATATTTATTGATGGTAGCTTACATACAAAAGAACAATTAAAAGGTGGTAAAAAACACAACGGCGTTAGTTTTTTTTTTCACTGACGTTTAACTCATGGGATATGATGATATGGCAAGATTGTGTCAGTTAAAATTGACTCTGGCTTATTTTAACTCAGAGCTCTCGAGGAAGACAGGAAGAAGGCCAAAACAAAAATGCAATCTCGGAAAAGCAGAGCAAGCTGAGAAAAAGAAAGAAAGGCGATACGGCAAAACCCATCAAAGGCTCAATCGAAGTAATGGAAGCCGAAATTGTGAGCAATTTCCTATCTCATCATTTCATCAAAAATAGTAAGAAACAGAGGATGGTAACTATAACGGTATAAGAGAATGCATAACATGTTCAACCAGGAAAGAAAATATTGAATGCGAACAAATTTCTGTAAATTTACAAAGTTTGTATGCAGTATTAGGAAAAAATAGAAACTCCATGGCGGTTAGTATGAACTCAAAATCTTCTTGGCATATGTAGTAAGAAAAACTAACTCGGTCCATCCAGGTTTCACTCCAACATACCCCTGTTCATGATATTAACAAAAACTTTTCTTTACAAACAAATGATTTGCATTATAAAGTTCAAAAAATTTAGTAAGGGTGAGGCTTTTTTACCTCTTCAACTGCTGATCTAATAGTAAGAGAGTGAGATTTGTTGAGGCCTTTTTCAATCTCTTTGTAGCTAATGTATTATTTGACCCAAAACGCCAATGTTGCTCTCACCGTCTGGATTATTTGAGATGTTCCTCCATTTTCCCTTTCCTCTATGCTCTCCAAATATAATGTATCCTGCATTAATGATCCAGAAGAATTCACCAAGTTTGTTAAATTATAATTTCTATGTGGAATAGTTCAGGATTTCCCTATCAGTGAAATTAGTTGAGTTTCCCACCCATTTGTGTTTTACAGAGTTTCTGGTAACGATTTTCTCATATTTGTGAGTTACCTTTTCATTGAAGCCATTGACGTAGCTCATGGTTCCACCTCCACAAGTCGATGGCGGTGAAGATCTCAACCCATGAAGAGCCTTGTTCATAAAGTATACACCAGGAGAACCGGACCACCTAGAAACTTATGTGGACCGAGGAACATAGCATCATACCCATCACTCTGTCCGATCTCATGTCAATCTCCATGTATGGCCCACTAAAAAACCAAAATCATTTCAAGTTTTGAACTTTTCAACACACAAAACAGAAACAGTCCCAAAAAAAAACGAGTTCAAATACCCTGCGGCGAAATCAAAGCATGCAAAGCCATTGTACTGGTGAAGAAGTGTAGTAATTGCTCGTGTATCTGAGTAGATTCCAGTGACATTGCTACAAGCAGAGAAAGATCCCAACATGGGTCGACTGGTATTTTTATATGCCTCAAGTTTAAGCTTTAGCAAGTCCATATCTGGCAAGCCCTCGTCGTCAAGGCTAATCTCAATTACTTCGGCCAAGCTTTGTCGCCATGAGAGGAGGTTGGAATGGTATTCATGAGGTCCAACGAAGACGACCCATCTTTCTTCTGGGCTCAAGATTTTCAGAACTCTATCCCTTAGGATCGAAGGTACAGTAATGCCTATCACTTCTTGGAGCCTTCTAATGGCTGCGGTGGTTGTAATGGGTATCGTCATATCGCCTTTCTTTCTTTTTCTCGGCTTGCTCTGCTTTACTGAGATCGGGTTTTCGTTTTTGCCTTTGCTTCTGTCTTCCTTGAGAGCTCTGAGCAAAAATAAAGGCAGAGTCAATTTTTTCTGACACAACTTGCCACATCTACTTTTTATCTTCGCCACATCATCATATTTCATGAGCTAAATGTCCGTGAAAAACAAAACTAACGCCGTTGTGTTTTTTACCACATTTTCATTGTTCTTTTGTATTTAAGGTATCACCAATAAATATTTGTGCCAGATGCTCCTTTTGTAATAGTTTGTTGGTAAATATGCACTTTAACCCTTTTATTAATAAGGATGCATAGCTTAATTTTAGGAAGTTGATATAGCAGTGAAAAGCTTTTTTTGAAGATTCTTGAACTTTGATTCTATTTTCTTTTTGTGTGTGTATTCACCTGTTCTCTAGTTAATCTTTAGAACTTGTCTAGGTTATTTTTCAAAGCTACATTAATGCCTTGGATTTGTAGTATGATAGAGGAATTCCTTTCTAAAACTATTGACCCAAACACAAACTATTCATTATTTACTTTTGATTACTCGTTTGAGACCTTCACTTTCGTTTCTATTTCATTACACAAATGCTATGGTTGTACACTTTATCAAGTTCTTCCTAGCACTATGATTAAAAAACAAGTACTATTTTTATATGTGAAAAGAAAAGTGCCATGTGAATAGTCAATAAAAAATGAAAAAAGGAAAATATAAAAGAAGAAAAAAGAAAAGGAAAAGTTTGAATAGTGAAATAGAAGGAAAGTTCAAAGAAAGAAAGAAACAAATAAGGCACTATGAGAAAATATATGATTAAGTTTAGTTGAGTAGTGCTAAATGATCTATCAATTTATTTGGTGCAACCATAGTTGTTACATTATCCATTTAACCTTTTTCAACATTACAACCCTAAGAAGTCCCCTTAACGATGGATTCATGGCAAACTAGTGGTAGAGATAATAGAACCTTTACAAGCTTACAGTAGATGCTAGAATAGGTGAATTGAGTGAAATTTCCTATGATTTGAGATATGAGAGAAACAATTATTCCCTTCAGAGCTCTATCATGTCTATCTTTCTTGGTTTTCTTATGTATTCAAGTTGGTTTCTTTGCATTAAAAAATTTCATAAGCTTTAATTGATTTCGGATTGTGGTTGTAACACCCCGTTTTCGTAAACATTTTCTTGCCGTATTTGATCAGAGTTTGAGCGTCGGAAAAAATTTTCAATAAAAAGGAGTAACTGAATAACATTCATAATAATATGTCTGGTAGTCATAAGTACATTCATTTGATGTTTCTCAAAAATAAACTACTAATTTATTTTCTTCATTGGCTTCTCTATGCCGGCTCCTTACCCCTTTCTCCGATCCGAACTCCTCGGGATCCTGAAGTTACATCAACAGCTGAGATCCAATGCCCATTGGATCTCAGGTAACGGTTAACCTCATGCTTATGTAAACAGTATATACATGACAGATATCCACAACATTTCACAGTATAAAAATACATCTCCATATATCAGGAAATAACATTACACAACCCCTGCAGTATGTATGTCATCCCAGTCTGCACACTCTCTGGTGCCATGATGTACTGTCGTGTCCATAGCGCTAGGAAAACTCTCAACGGTGTTAACAATACCATAACCCGTGTACTCATAATTCCACCATTTTCAAACCAACAGAATCTCGCATATGAACACAAAGAATCACATATAGCATACAACAAGCATCAGATTAAGGTTACAATACGCGTCCGTACCTTTTTAGCGGTATAACGGAACATTTACGGAAAAACGTGAAATTCAACAGCGGGAAAAACGGCGGTACGACGGCGGCTCGATTATCTCAGATATCCTATAATGATAGTGTTTATCAACATTTGGCATCAAAACAAGCATTCTAGGCGAAAATTACTATTTTGCCCCTAGTTAGGCCAATCGGCGGAATTTCGCCAGAGCTTCGCTGTTTCTGCTCTATTTCACATAAATTTTGCCAGATCTCTTTTTCAAAAATATTTTCAACATAAATATCATATATATACTCATAAAATATGATATCTAAAACTATTCAGAAAGATTTAAAGAAATTTTAGCATTTCTACTCTATCTACTGAAAGAACTACCGAAGCTTAAGACTAGGGACCGAGAAACTTACTCCGGCTTGCTAGAACTTTCAAGAGCTCCTCCTTCTCTCTAATCTCTCTCTATATTTCAGATTCTTGGTGAGAAATGAAGTGAAGAGGGCTTGGCTATTAATAGGAAAAGGAAGGGACAAGGTGGGAATTACTTCAATTGTCTTCAGATCGGATTTCAACCATCGGATCGCATTTGGGACACACGGACTGATCCTGGTCCTCCACCTATGTGCCCACCTCTCCCCCCCTTGTGACATTGTAACATCCCATTTTCAAAAGCAGTATAATTTTTTTTCTCATCAGAGTAGAGCATTGGAGCGATTGAGTAACTGATAATTGTATTCAAAATGCCGTAAGTCTGGCTGATTACAAAAGCGGTACAGTGACCGAGAGTTTTCAAAGTAAAAACAACAGAAGTGTCTTCCCGGCAACAGCCATGCCATGTCAACAACAGAAATTCTCCGGCTGGGACTCTAAGCGTGCTGCTTGCCCTTATCTTCGGCGCTCGGTCCTCCTGACCCTGAAGCTATTTTAAATGCTGAGGTCCAAATGCACATCGGACCTCAGGTAACGGTTAACCTCATATTTATGGAAACAACATATGGAAGACATCATAGCATTAACCAAAACATAAGTATATAGCAGATGGAAGATTAATATAACAACAAGACACTTCACGCGTAAAGTTATTTATGCTAACGTAACATTTCGCATGTAAAGTTATCTACGTTAACGGACACATCTTATGTAAAGTTATCTATACAATTCACTTGTATAGTCGTCTATCACATATAAGTATACAGTAAATATCAAAGTTAGTGTTACAGTACGCGAACGTACCTTCGTTGACGGAAAACGGTACTTTTACGGAAAACGGTAAATTTCCGACAGCGGGAAAAACAACGGTACGACGGCGGTACAACAGCGGCTCGACAGCGGTTCGATTATAACAGATATCCTATAAGGATAATATTTAACAACTTTTAGCAGCATAACAGGCATTTTAGGTACAAATTACCATTTTGCCCCCGAACCCCTAATCGACGGAATTTCGCGAGCTTCGCATTGTTTTCGCTCTATCTCTCTAGAATTTTGACAGATCTTTTCCTCATCATATTTTCGAAATATATATCATATTTACCCCTAAATATGATATCTAGACTATCTTGAAAATTTAAAGATAAATCTAGCATTCCTACTATATCTACCGAAAGAACTACCGAAACTTAAGACTAAGGACCGAAGAACTTACCCGAGACTTTGCTCGAGACTTTCTCCGAGCTTCTCTCTCTAACTTCTCTCTAAGAGGCAGATTTTTGGTGTGAAAAATGAAGAAGAGGAGCTTGGTATTTATAGAAGAGACGGATGGCGAACGGTAAATAATTCGAACTTCGGTCTTGACGAATATGGGACCGTAGGATCGCATTTTTGAGGACAAAACACTCTTGGCCCTTCATTTCTTGTGAAGACCTCCCCCTCCCCAATAGTCAACAAAATGATGTCATCTTGATGTTGACATCTGAGCTGGTACCGATAAAGTTTCAGTCCGGTGTCCGAAACGCGTATTCTTGACGAATCGCGAAATGTTGACGGCAGAGTTTCGAAGTTTCTTTCTTTCTCATTAGGAATATCTAGTTTAATGAAATTTATGATCCCATTAAGGGTATTCCGTTATCTGCTGAAGATTTTAGGACGACGTCTTGATTACGGAATTGAATTCCGGAAGCGTCGCGTCTAGGCAAAAATCCACCGGTTTGTAATATGATCGACCTAAGTCACTAGATTCCTAATTCACGGCAACTACTTGTTTCGTATTGACTCTAAATCCTCTATCTGCATTTTGTCTCTCCTATCCGGTGTCTTAAATACCCTATTGGTTCCAAAACTGACTTCTGAGACCGCTCAATCCGAGATAGAATTTCACTGGTTCATAAAAAGTCCAGATGACTCAGGCTTCATTCCTATGTTTTGGTGTATGATTTTATTTCTATCCATTCTCAAATGTCATGTTGGCTCTTTACCATATATATTATTATTTTAATCAAAATATCTAGATATTTTTTTTTTTTTTTTTTTATTTATTTTTCTAAGCATAAAATATTTTATTAATATTTTATTATTTTTATTATTTATTTATTTAATAATTTCAAATTTCTCCAATTAAAAATAATTATTTAAATTATTTTTAATTCATTTACTTTATACCCTAATTATCCCATTAATTACCAGATTAGCCACTTACTAATTTTTGATAATTTTCTTAATTAGGATAAATCATTATCTCACAACTATTTTACTTACATTGGTATTTTATATCCCATGTAAAATATTAAAAATCATGGGGTCACTTATGATCCCAAAATAATACTTAATTTTGCCTCATTATTTTCCAAGGGAAATTATCCCAAAAATTCCTAAAATTAGAGACAACATACTTTCTAATTTTTTATAAATATTTTACTACCTCTTGGGATTTATCATAATATTTTTAGGCCATTTAATGCCCTAAAAATACATTTTAGCTCTTTATCTCTCCTAATTTCCATAGTAATTACCTTAGAAAATAAGATAATTATTACTTATTATTTGAAACCACATGTTCACCTATTTTCAATAGGTATTATTTATCGAAATATAATATTCCAGATAAATAATTATCCGGGTATTACAGACATCATCTTTGATGATGTCATACTAGCTGACTTACCGATATCGTTCCCTGATCGGTGTTCGAATCGCGTAATCTTGCTGAAACTCAAAATTCCGGAACTAGGTTTTGTAGTTCCATTCTTTCTCTTTAAAACCACCGGGTTTTGCTAAATTTTTGATCTCATTAAGGGTATTCTGTTGTCTGCCGAAGATTTTTGGACAAACGCTGTCGGTTACGGAAATAACTTCCGGCAGTACCACTTTCTGGACAAAAATTCACTGATTCCTAATATGCCCAGTCCTAAGTAACCTAATCCCTGGTTTGTCACAACTATTTCATTTTGTATAGGTTCTCTTTTTGACTATCTGACCTTTTCCCTTAAAACCCTGTATCCTAATGACTCATTTGGTTTCAGAAATGACCTCGAGATAGTCCACTCCGAGGTAGAAATTCACCGGTCTATAAAAATCCAGATGTTTCTAACTTCAACCCTACATCTCGAGGTAGGATTTTATTTCTATCCGTTCTCGAATATCCCGTTGGCTCTTTAACGAATATATTATTATTTAATTCAAATATCTAGATATTTATTTTTTATTTTTTATTTTTATTTATTTTTCTAAGCATAAAATATTTTTTTATTTATTTATTTATTTCGAATTTCAGCCCTTATTTAATATTTTTTCTAATTCATTTATCTTATATTTTAATCCAAGTAATTAGCCATTAATTACTTAATTAGCCATTTACTAATTGTTGATAATTTTCTTAATTAGGATTAACTATTATCTCACAACTATTTTACTGACACTGCTATTTTATATCTCATGTAAAATATTAAAAATACTGGGGCCATAAAGTGCTTTTAATATTATTTTATTTATGCTTAATTATTTTCCAGGGAAATATTCCCAAAAATTCCTAAAATTAAAGATAACTGAAACATCCCGTTTTCAAAAGCAGTATAATTTTTTTTTTCATCAGAGTAGAGCATCGGAGCGATTGAGTAACTGATACTTATATTCAAAATGCCGTAAGTTTGGCTGATTACAAAAGCGGTACAATGACCGAGAGTTTTCAAAAGTAAATAGCAGTAGAGGAACGTCTTCAGCCGAGTCCCTATGCGTGCTGCTTGCCTTTCTCCTCGGTCCTCGTTCCTCCAGAACCTCAGGTAATATTAAGAGCTGAGGTTCAATGCCCATTGACCCTCAGGTAACGGTTAACCTCATGTTTATATACACCACATAGAAAGTATATGAGCACACTAACAAGCATACCCCAACATCATATAAGCCCCCTGGCAGATATGTCGCACTTAGCATACGGTTCGCACCTAGCAATGGTATTCGCACTTAGCAATGGTATTCGCACTTAGCAATGGTATTCGCACCTAGCAATGGTATTCGCACTTAGCAATGGTATTCGCACCTAGCAATGGTATTCGCACTTAGCAATGATATTCGCACTTAGCCAACGTATCCCAACACCCAGCAAGCATAATAACAAAGACAATAAGCATACCACAGCTATCGACTACTTCACATAGACATACCATACACATAGCACATAGACGCATACAATAAACATCAGCGTTAGTGTTACAGTACGCGAACGTACCTTCGTTGTCGACTACGGTACGTTTTACGGAAAACGGTGATTTTTGACAGCGGGTGAAACAGCGGTACGACGGCGGCTCGATTATAACCGATATCCTATAAGGATAATATTTAACAACTCTTAGCAGTATAACAGGCATTTTAGGTACAAATTACCATTTTGCCCCCGAACCCCTAATCGGCGGAATTTCGCCGAGCTTTCTTTTTTCGCTCTATCTCTCCGAATTTTGACAGATCTTTTCCCTCATCATATTTTCGAAATATGTATCATATTTACCCCTAAATATGATATCTAGACTATCTTGAAAAATTAAAGATAAATCTAGCATTCCTACTATATCTACCGAAAGAACTACCGAAACTAAAGACTAAGGACCGAAGAACTTACCCGGACTTTGCTCGGACTTTCTCCGCAGCTTCTCTCTCTAACTTCTCTCTAAGGGGCATATTTTTGGTGTGAAAAATGAAGAAGGTGCTCATGCCTTTATATAGGCAAAAATTGTGCCACTTTGGTAATTTCCATATTCCAAATCTTGTAATTTTCTCTTACCTTATAACCAAGTAAAATAAAGGCTAAATGGTGGTTAATTCTTGACCATGGGCAGCCCTTAGTCGACATTGGGGAGTGATGTGGCAGCAAGCCATTGGTCCAAAAATGGTGAGTCAACTTGCTTTATGGCCGGTTCGAAATGATTTTCCCCGTTCGGTCTCCGTTTCGCGTCTCTTCGGAGAAATCTCAAAATTCTGGATTCATAACTTTGAAGATCTTCTCTTCCTCATCAATAATATCTAATTTAACTTAGATTTCGGTCCCTTACAGGGTTCCAACAGTCAGTTGAAGTTTTCTCGAAAACGTGTCCGAACACGTCCGGTGTCGGAAATCGCTTTCGGAATCATCAATCTCTGGATAATAATTCACTGATTCCAAATATGTCCAGATAATTATAAACTCATCTCTAAATGTTGAGTTATAATTATTTTCTTCAAATCCAAAATGTGAATATCTCGCATTTTTCCCTATTTCGTCTTATTAGGCAAATGCGCTCTCCGAATTCTCGGAATTAACTTCCTAAGAGGTCACTTGAGGGTAAAAACTCACTGATCAATATTTTACCTTGACTTTGGAATTCCTATTCCTGGTTCTCTAGATAGGATCCGTTTCCTATTTATTCCATTACTATTCACTATATTATATAATAATACAATTTTACAAAAATATCATGATATTTATTATTATTTTTCTTTTATTATTTATTTATTTTTCTAAGCATAAAATATTTTATTAATATTTTATTTTTTATTTATTTTTTATTTTTTATTTATTTAATAATTTCGAATTTCTCAAATTAAAAATAATTATTTAAATTATTTTTAATTCATTTACTTTATACCTTAATTATCCCATTAATTACCAGATTAGCCATTTACTAATTTTTGATAATTTTCTTAATTAGGATAAATCATTGTCTCACAACTATTTTACTTACATTGGTATTTTATATCCCATGTAAAATATTAAAAAATCATGGGGTCACTTATGATCCCAAAATAATACTTAATTTTGCCTCATTATTTTCCAAGGAAATTAATCCCAAAAAATTACCTAAATTAGAGACAACATATTCTCCAATTTTTAATAAATATTTCATTGCCTCTTAGGATTTATCATAATATTTTCGGGTATTTTATGGCCCACAATTGCATTTAGGGATTTTTAGCTCTTTATTCACCCTAATTTCAATAGAAATTACCTTAGGAAATAAGATAATTATTACTTATTATTTGAAACCACATATTCACCTATTTTCAATAGGTATTATCTATTGAAATATAATATTCCAGATAAATAATTATCCGGGTATTACAATAACACATTTCCCAAGTTTTTGTCAGTATTTGTTATCATATAGTATTTATCATAATATTTTTAGGTCATCTTCTTCCTTATAAAATACATTTTTCATTGATCTTAACTCTTTTTCTTTTCTAATTTTCACAGTAATTTCCCTAAGTAATAAGGTAATTTTGGCCATTTATTGAAACCACATATTCACCTCTAACACTTAAGAAATATTTATTTATGTTTAATAGTCATCCGGGTATTGAATATCCGGGTATTACAGTGGTTATTCAACATTTTTGTACTTGCATTCTTGAATGACTTATGATTACAACATTAGGCATATTTTTGAAAAGTTCAATTTTCTTTTGCCCAGGAATGCAAAAGACTAAGTGGTATGAAATGAATCAAAATATCTACATATGAATGTTATATATATAATATACATATATATGTATATCAAATGAAAATAAATAGGAAATTTGAGTGAAATTTGATGTGAATGTATAATGAATTTTGATATTATTGAATATGAAAATGTTGATGCCTTCATGTTTGTTCAAATTAGGGATGAGCAAAAAAATGAGAGAAAAAAAACATGATGGTCTAGGTAACCTGGTCTGACCCTACGTGGTTCAATGAAAAAACATCAACTCAAAACAATATTGGGCAGACCAGACCAAATTGGTCTCCTCATGCCAGACCACACTTCAGACCAAGGCCTCAGATTCCTTGGTCTAGTCTAGTCTGGCCTGAATATATTTTTTATTTTTTATTTTATTAGTTCACACACTATGAACAACCTATTAGATCCTAACCCAATGTCGAAGAGAATGGGTCAATGGTGGTCGTCGTTAGATCCAGTGAACACAACCCACCCAGCTACCTTTCTCTTTCATTTATTCATCGGCCCAACCAGATGTAGTGTCGTGACCGAAGCTCACCGGATATAAACAAAAAAATGCAACCTTTTAAGATCTAAGACGACCACCGTCGATCCAACTTTTTCGTATCTGGAGATGTAGTTAACGATGGGGCAAAGAGGAAGGGTATGGTGGCTGGAAGACAGAGGGAGTAGGTGGAGTGAGGCGATGGATAAGTGAGGTAGCGTGGATACTGCAACTATGACCGACATAGCAGAGAAGAAGGCGCTGCCAGGAAGTCCTCGAACTTGGGGGCGACTCTGGTGAAGACGGAGACTCAGAGAGGTGGTTGTTGGTTGCACCACTACCTCTGATAGCCACATCCGGCGAGGCATCGAGGGGTGAAAGAAAGCAAGAGATGAGAGCAAGGGAAGAGAGAGAAAGCGAGAGATGTTTGCAAGGGAAGAGAGAGAAAGAGTAGAAGCGTGAAAGAAAGAAAGAGATGAAAGCGAGGGGTCACGTCTTTTTCTCCCATAAAGTCATTTTTCCACTTGGGGGAGCCCCGTGAATCCACTCAAACCCAAGACCAATCCAAGCAAAAAAAAAATCTTGGATTTCCTAGATTGGTCCATTGGACCAATCTGGTCCAGCCTGAGCTCGGGTTGGTGTTGGACCTCAGGCTATCTTGTATAGCCCGAGGTGCTATCCAGACCTCAAGTTGAGATCAAACCCAATCTATTGTAATCCATGATCAACTCTAGTTCAAATCGGGAAATAACGTACAAGCAACCATCATTGTTTTCCATTTATGGGCAAATAGTTTAATGAAATAAAAATAGAGCAGTGCTTTTATATTAATCACTCAAAAGGGATAAAATCAAAAAATATATAATATTTATTTTATTCGGATTATTATCCTCATACAATGACAATATTTCCTAATTATTTTTATTTGTTGATTTAAGAAATTTTATGATTTTCATGTCACGCCCGAAAATGTTTGGATTTGGTCAAAAGGAAATGTCTTCCCCTCATTAAAATTGCCAAAACTTTTCAATATTCTAAAAATATACTCTCAACAAAAAGGAATATTCTTCTCATTAATGGCAATTTGGTCAATTTACTTCTTTCCACTCCCTTCCCTCCCACTCCCTCGCCTCAAACCAAACATACCCTAAAGGGCTGACTGGCATGGAATATGAGTGGACTCACATTCCTTAAGCCTTAAACTTATAAACATGTGTTTTAGGGATCCTACCTATAAATTACATAGAGCATCTATCTTTAAATAATAATACAAAAGTCTAGGGCTATGATTGCAACAACTACTAGCACCTCATGATGGATGAACGATCTCTACCTCATTAAAGAGGCCCTTCACCGCTCAGCAGGAGATATATGGTCGGCAATATCATCTGAACCAAAACAAATGTTTCTGGTAAATAATGTCTCATTCTTATAATTTAATAAAATACAAAAGTAAATAATTTAAACATTTTTATCTTCTAATAATAACAATATGGCGATAACTTCAATCTGTGTATCATATGATCATGAATCAACTACCTCAAAATACATAATAAATCATTTTGTTTCACAAAACCTTTTTAAAATAGTAAATCATAATTAAAATAGAACTTTATATAAAAATATCCTTAATCAAATAATTTCATGTATGAAATAAAACCTTTGATTTAATATATAATCAATTCAAAACATAATTCTCAAACCTCATTTCCATAGAACTTCTTACAGAACGAATGACAAGCGTGACCACACAGTCCATAAGGGTAACTAACCAATCATGGCTCGAAGCCATGAGAACAAGCATGGACACACAGTCCATGAGGGTAACTAACCAAGCATGACTCAAGGCCATGAAAATAGCATGGACACACAGTCCATGAAACAAGCATGAGAATAAATCTCATGAATATCAAGCAAGCTCGAGGTTAATCGTGGTGCACCAAGAACTAACAAGACCTGGCCGTTAGTAACCAAATTGTAATACCGGATTTTAGCAACTGAATTTCGAGATAAAGGAAAATTAATGAATATTTTAATGAAGTAAATTCATGAGATAAAAATGTTACAGAAAATTGTTATAATTATAGAGTAAATTGTCAAAAAAGTTACAAGAAAATATGATGAACAGAATGACTAAAAATGATATAATGGTGATAAAAATAGTCTAAAAATATTATGATAAATACCGAAAGATCATGAAAAATTATGAGAAAAATATGGAAGTGTTATCCCTAATTATGAGAATTTAATAAATTATTTCAGAGGAAATAACATGAAGAAAAGTTTAAAAAGCATTTCGAACCATAAAGTAACCTTTGATGGGGTAAACATTTTTAATATTTTACATAGGATATAAAATGACAATATCATTATAGAGTTTGTAAGATAACAATATACTGTAAATTAGTAAAGATAAATATATGAAGAAACCTGATCCTAAAAAGATCACTAAACGAAGAAATTAGGTCTGATTAAGCCCTAACGAAGGCAGGGGTAAAACGGGAATTTTTGGTAAAAAATATTATATTTTTAAAAAATGGAAAAAATTATAGAAAAATAAAAAAATCTGAATTTTTAAAAGAGGGGGCCGAAATTATGGTTATTTTTAATTAAAAAGAATTGTTTAAATAATTAAAATGATAATTAGAATAAAATAATAATATAATGCGGTGAGTCGGATATAGACAAAGCCGAGGGGAAAAGTTAGAAATAAATTCTACAGGTAAACCAGAGGTAAAAGTATTTTCAGACTGATCAAATTAAGTACAAGTGAAATTCTACACGAAGAAAGAATTTACCAGACGTTGATTCCGCAACCGAAAACCCTAATTTCAAATAAGACGAAAAGTTGATCGAGATAGAGTAGAGTCGATAGGCAAAGTTAGAACCTATAGAAACAATTGCGTATTTTCAAACACAGATTAAGTTAGACAACAACTGGACGTTTTACGATTCAAATAATTATTGTCCGGAAGTTGGTTCTATCGGAAGCGATTTCCGTAACCGACGCGTTTGTCCGAATATCTTCCGACGCACCGGAGAATACCTGGATATGATCAAAAAGAGGATCAAAATAGATAATATGAAAGAGGATGAAAAGATCTTCAAAGTTACACGCCCGGATTTTTGAGTTTCGCGAAATCGCGCGAAACGGACACCGATCGGTAGCTTTATCGGACCGGAGGCCATAAAGCAAGATGAAAAATCAATCTTTGACTTTTGGGGGACCAAGAGGTCGGCCAAGACCTTGAATGGTCAAGATTGCATCTTACAAAACCCTAGATCCAACGGCCGAATCATTTACGAAGACTTTTCGTTAATACCCACCTTGTCCCTCCCTTTTTCTATAAATAACACCCTTCCCTTCTTCATTCTTCACACCTTTTCTTCTCTCTACCTTGGCCGAAACTTAGAGTGAGAAGCTCTGCCAAAGTTGTGCCTTAGCTCCGAGTAAGTTCTTCTGTCCTTAATTTTTAGTTTCCGTAGTTCTTTCGGTAGTTATAGTAGAACTGTTATTTTGATCTAGGAAGTTTCGAATTTATTCCTATACTTGTTTTTATGCCTCATTGCATTGAAAGATGCCCGACGAGGTAAAAACATAGTGGGGATAATTTTGAAATGGAATACGGTCAAAGTAACGAAGTTCGCGAAATTCCGCCAAATAGGGGTAGTAGGGGCAAAATGGTCTTTTTCACCTAAAATGCCTGTTATGCTGCCAAATATTCATAAGTGTGTTATTATTCTGATTAGAATACTTCTGACGTCGAACCGCTGTCGAAATTCCATCGTTCCGCTGTTTGCCGCTGTTGAGCCGCTGTTTCGCTGTTTTACGTACGGCCGTCAAAAAGTACCGTTTTTAGCCGGAAGAGCCGGATATCTGCAACGAAGGTACGGACGCGTACTGTAACCCTAACTCTATGCTGCTCATATACTTTTGCGTTATAGATACGTTCATAGACTGAGGTTCTATTGAGAATCGTCGAGATACTTACGCCTTTACCCACGGATTATAGTATTGGTAATGCCGTTTGAGTTATTCCTAGCGCTGAGGACACGTTGTGGCGTGGCACTGGATATGTGCAGAACTAGTCGAGAGAGACCTTACATACTGCTTTGTGCTTATGTTCTGTCCATGTTATTGATCATACATCTCGTTTTTTGCTTTTGTGATGATATGCCGTATTGAAATGAATATCTCGTTGTACGTATCTTTGTTTTATTTGAGCATAAGGTTAACCGTTACCGAGATCCATATGTGGAATGGATCTCGGTTGTAGCATCGTGGTCTGCGGAGGACCAATCTTAGGCGATCAAGGCAAGCAACCGAAGTAGGCCGGACGTGTCTACATTGTTTATCGTTTTCCTTTAGTTTCTTTAAAGAATTCGGATAACCGTAATCCAATACTCTTACACTATGGTCCATATTTTTGAATGTAATGTAAATTATTTACTCGCTCCAATGCTCTACTCGACTACACCGCTTGAAATATTTGGAAACGTTTTAAAAAAAAAAAAATTCAGCCGTTTTCAAATGGGATGTTACAAGCGTTCTATATTCAGTTCTCTCCAAAACATTTTCAAGCATGCTTAGGGCCAAATTATCAAAACAATAAAAATTATTCTTTCAAGATAATAACAGCTCATATCTAATACTTCATAATCAAATTCTCCAACATGAAGTTTCACAAAAAATATTTCAAACATTTCCTTCAAATTCAATCTGCCAATAAAATCATTTTAAAACATCAAGAACTCGCGTAAAAGTATTCCATTTCAAATAATAAATTCTAGCTTATATACTTTTCAAAATCTAAGATCATTTCAATATAATATTTATGAAAAATATCTCAAAAGTCTCATTTCCATTTAACTACATAATCATGAATTATGCTTTGAAACAATTGGAAGAAAATACATAATAATGAATAAAATCACTATTTTTTACTCATATACTATCAACAAATATTCCTTCACAAAATTATGCTTTTAAATATGGAAAACATAAAACTACAACAATAGAAAAAATATCATTTATAAAAATTAGGGATGCTATTCACTCACTTGGTGCTCCTTCTGAAATTATACATTTACCAAAATCCTTTGGGTTCACTTTTCTCTTGAGTTCAAGGAATTGTCAATTCCTATACATTTTGAAATTCATAGAGATAGGTCATTATTGGTAATCTGTTATCCTTATACAAATATACTTACCAAGACATAATTAAATTCTTATTATCCTATCCAAGACTCTCAACTCATGACTAGATATATTTATCCAAAAATAATATCATTTTAATACCTTGAAGCATTGTTCAGATTAGGAAAATAATTATTTAAACTAAGTAGGCCTCAAACAGTAACTTAAATAAGTTTCCAACTCAAGAATCATCTTTCTATTTTGCCTAATGGTTCCATATCATACAGAATCCTCTTTAAGCCTATTGGAATAATTATATTTAGAAAAATTAATTCTTTCCATACTTAACAGTTGCTGGCTGAAAATAAGGGATAGGAAATATTTAAAACTCATATCCCATCCTTCTCAAACATCAGCACCCATGTGTAAACCTTAAAGAAACCTTCTTGCCTTTTCTTTATGGATAGCTGATAAATCCCAATTTTAATATATTTTATCCTGCCTTAATCATTTATTTTGGGGATTATTTTATGCTAATTTGGATATATTAGATAATATTTGGATTGTTAGCCAATTTTAGGAAATAAAATAAATCAGAATTAATTATGAGATTATTGGGCTTAAATTATTAATATCCTAATTGTTATCTTGTGATTAAATAATATTTCTTAAGATATGATATATTACGATTTTATCATATTAGAAGATCCTATGGTGCAGAATTTTTCAGGGAATCTAAAATGAAATCTAATGGTGAAATTATATTGGGCTACTTAAATTTTGATGGGCTCAAATTGTTGCCCAAAAATCTCTTTTTCTTCCTATTAATTAACCTAGCTGCATACCTGAGATTCACGCTCTCTTTGAGAGCCGGACACAGACTTAAAACGCCGCACAGAGAGACGCAACTGCAACACACAAGGAAGTTTGATTCATTATATTGATTCATGGGAAAATCCATCTTGGGGCCCTTTTTAGAATTTTATCCCAAAAAGGCCCCAAGATTATGAAAATCCCAGAAAGGGCCCTTGGGCCCTTTTTGGGATTTTCAGAATCTGCGTGAGTTGTCAATGTGACTAATATTGTTGTTAACCGGGGCTGATATTGTTGTTAATGTGACTGATTTAGTTGTTAAAATATTGTTGTTAATGCGGTTGATTTAGTTGTTAACGGGTATTGATTTTGTTGTTAATTTGGCTGATCTAGTTGTCAGCGGAGATTCTGAAAATCCCAGAAAGACCCCATGGGCCCTTTTTGGGATTTTCATAATCTTGGGGCCCTTTTGGGATTTTTTTTCCTAAAAAGGGCCCCAAGATGGATTTTCCCTTGATTCATCATCTGCTACACGGGCCCACACCGTTTCCTGGAAAGCAATTAATCTCCATCAACACTATTTCCAATTAATTGTCACCATGACCGTGGCTTTTAACAAGGAGTTTGAAGGAGGAAATTTGATGGTAGCTTAATCTCTTTTGGAAGGCAACTTGAGAGAAGCATGGAGGAAACTAGAGCCTAAGAGCTTGCAATTAAAGACCACAAGGGAGTGTTTTTCCTTTTATCAATTTGTTTGAAGACTTTGTGTAACATCCCATTTTTAAAGCATTTTTTTTTAAAATCAGAGTAGAGCATTGGAGCGATTGAGTAACTGAACCATAGCAAAATCATGAACCATAGTGCAATAGTATAGATACAAATCGTCCCAACGTTTCAAAAGTAAATACATAGACGGAAATTAAATCTTCATCTTGTATCCTACTCACGTCTGCGTTGCCCTCGTCTCCAACCCTCGGTCCTCCGCACCAGAGCTACGGGCGAGATCCAATTCCCATTTGGATCTCGGTAACGTTAACCTTGTGCTCAAATATAACGGATATGGACAACGATATTCATAACAATACAAGAAGATATCAACACATAAGCACAAAGCATATGTATGAATAGCATAACGACGAACATAAGCACACAAGCAATATGTAAAGTCAAACAACATGTCTCGCACATACCCCGTGCCACGATCACAACACGTGTCCTCGCGCTAGGAAAAACTCATACGGTATTATCATGTCTATAACCCGTGTAAACCGTAAGTATGATTGACGACCCTAAACGAGCCTCGCCTATGAATGTATCTATTGCATATAGGTATATGAGCAGCACGAGTTAGTGTTACAATACGCGTCCGTACCTTCGTTGACGGTATTTGGAACGTTTGGCGCAAAAACGGTGTTTTTGACGGAAAGTGGTCCGACAAACGCTGGTATGACGGCGGTACGATTTACGACGGCAACGAATGAGCTTCGTGATCAAAGATATCCTATAAGGATAATATCACATATAAGAATACAAGACACTACGAGTTAAAGTTACGATGCGAACGTATCTTCCTTCCATGTGAATAGTAATTTACTATTCATGTATACGGCACTATTCACGTATACGGTACTATTTATGAGTAGTAATACGCCCGTCCATCAAATCTACCTCCAATATATTTTTGAAATAAATATCATATTTATCCCTAAAACATGATATCTATACCATCTTGGTAAAATAAAGATCTACCTAGCATTTCTACTATAACCACCGAAAGAACTATTAAAGCTTAAGACTAAGGACCGAAGAATTTACCCGGGCTTCGCTACACTTTCTCCGGACTCCTCCTTCTCTCTAGCTCCTTCGAAATCACCTCTTGGGGTTGATTTGGTGTGAAGATTATGAAGAAATGAAGCCTCTATTTATAGGGTGGAAAAAATGGGTCCTTTAGTGTAATTTTCACTTCTGGGTCATTCTACGTAATTTTCCCTGAGCCAAATTTTCAACACTTCACGTGAAGGGGGATGGAGGCAGAAGAAAATATTGTCCGTAGGTCCCACACCTTGCTTTATGTGACTGTACCGATAAAGTTCTACTTTAACGAAATTCATTTATGGTTACTAGACCAATCACTAACACTTTTAAATTTTGATTATACTTTTTGGATGGTAGCAAAATACGAGATTTATGGTCTAATTAGATTTCCCTAGTTGGACTAAACTTATTCCTCGGTGTTAGCAAAAATAACCTTTACTTTGGTCTTACTTTCGAGGTTAAATTATGTGGGTTCCGGATAAGTCCTTATATTTTCTCCGGATTTCCACATCTTCACAACTATTCCATATAGCGTTCTTGAATGAAGTGGGAGAAAGAATATTATATTATTATCCAAATAGTAAATTACTATTGAGTGGGTCCCGCAGACTTTTTTTCAAACTTCACGTGAATGTCTGTCGGCAGAAGAGAAATAATTTGACGTGGGTCCCACATGAATAGTAAATACGTATTTATGAATAGTGAATACGTATTTTTGAATAGTAAATACTATTCATGGGTCCAAAAATTCGATTCCAATTTTGTCACTCCCAAAAATAGGGCCTAGTAGTCTCCGAAAAATAGGCAAATTCTCAAACATAGGGTTCCAGATCAACAAGTATTCGGGTATTACACTTTGAAATTATTTAGTTTTAGATAATTTTGAGTTGTTTCTTTGAGAACAATCTAGTTTTAGATTATAAACATATTATTTAATTTAGATTAAATTGATAATTTGGAGTTTTTATGCTTATTGCTGGATTCTTATTTGCAACATTTAATTGTCAATTGAATTAATAATTGAGTTTTCGTTATTAAGTTAATTGTCAATTGGGTTTGTCGATTTAATTGTTTAATTGAGTTGATAAATTGTCTAGTTGTTTAATTGGATAATTGTAAACAAAATTCCAAAATTATTTAGAAATTAATTGTGATTGGGTTTTAATGATTTAATTAACTAGCACTCATTCCATTATGAGTTTTCTATTGGATTAGGTGTTATTGAACTTGAGGGTTTCCCATGTTTCAATTAGTTAATTAAATTCATTAATTCTAATCTTTCACTAATCTCCCTTTGATCTAATTAATTTGTTTGGGCAAAGAAAGTTAATTCCATGTGAATCCTAAGTTGTCCCCTTCGTCTTCATAATTGAACTAGATCTTTGTTATTTGATTTAATTTTAGTCAATTCTCATCTTAGGATTTTAATTATTCTCTAATATCAAAACCCCTGAAAATTTGCATCCATATCTAGATTAGTTCCATTCTCATATAGGTTTTAGAGTCATTTTCATCTTGCATTTAGTTAAGTTCATTCCATTGCATTTTTCATCACCTAAATTCAACCTAAAGACAAACCCACAGATTGCTCCTTGGGAGAATGATCTAGGTTGACCCTATATTGCATAATTAATTAGGACCTAGTTTAATTGATTGCTTTCGCGACAAAAGCAACGCATCAATTTTGGCGTCGTTGCCGGGGAGCAATGGTTAGGCTTTAGGTTTGAGTTCTTGGTGATTTGTTAATCAGAAAGAGAAATATAAATCTTAATTAATCCCTTAATCAGAAAGAGTACATAAAGGCCTTTATATAGGCAAACCTAGACCTAACCCTAGAATCGCATAAAATCTAATCAAATCAAAATCAATCAAACTGATTGAGATATAATAGGAAATATCCTAAGATATAATATACCTATATCTAATCATAAGATATGATATAATATATCTATATCTAATATAATAATAAGATAATAATAACTGCATAATATTCCAACACTCCCCCTCAAGTTGGATCATAGATGTGAATCATGTCCAACTTGCTTATACAACTTTATACTACTAGCAGATACTCGACTATAATTGGAGACGGGCAATAGTTGCGACAAGTTCGAGGGGCAGCGGCTACGACAATCTTCAAAAATACGTTGGGTCTAGGACGACGGGACCAATCGTCGAACGAGTTGAGGAGCACGATGACAAAGGAACTACCACCAACAACGATGAAAGGCTCGACGACGATGACAGCGTCAAAGAGGAGATGGGTTGTTGATGAAGAACTGTGCTTATGAGTTGAGGACGACGGGACCAGTCGTCAGACGAGATGAGAGGCACGATGACAAAGGAACTACCACCAACGATGATGTTGATGAAGAACTGTGCCGGAAACGAGGACGGGACCAGTCGTCGGATAGGATGAGAGGAGACTGAAACAGGAAGTCGCTGGTGAAATCTCTCTCCCACGTGCCGCCACGTGCCGTCGCCGTGAAACTGCCGGAGAGCACGTGAACACCACGCGCCGTCGTGTAGGTGTCGGACGACCACCAAACTTCTGGAATCTGCCGATCGAAGCGTGGGGAGACTCGTCAAACAGTGTGGGAGGCTCGCCGGAACTTCTCTCTTTGTCACTGTTCTGGATGATGCAGCGGAAAAAAGAAAAGAAGATTAGAGCTGGCCGTTGTTACTGTTCAGGATAGCGTGAGCATATTTGAAGTCTGAAATATTTTTCAGATTCAGTAACAAACTTAACCCACTCAACCACTCATAGTCAAATCTGTCCAGCCATAAAAATACGATATATTGCCTTTTGACAGCAACTCATCAAGACCAACAACATCAACAAACATCAACTGATCAAGGAACACTTCTATCATGCACTTTTAATCATGTATAATTCCTCTTATCCTTTCCTTAGATAGACAGAAGATATACCCAACAAAACAGAGCAGGTTAGGCCATGAAAAAAACAGAACCAAACAAATACATGCAACACCGATTATAAACTTTATTCTACCTTTAGATACCTTTTCAAACCCATAATCACAGATTTCTTATTTCCAAACCAAGATTCCATTATTTTTCCATCCCCAAACAAAAGTAATACGACAGATTGAAGGTGGGAAAGGATTTGGGAAGCTCACCTTAATCAAAGTCCTAAGTTTCATGTAATGATCGGCCTTTCCGTCTTGATCATCCGACTCTCTCTTGCTCTCACGGACTCTTTCTCTCGCTCTCACTTCTCAGTCTCGCTCCTTTTCTTTTCTCTGTTTTGAGTCTTGGTCGAATGAGATGAGAATGGAATTGGTATAATCTGGCCGAATCCGAAGTGAATTAAATAAGGAATAGAGAATTGGTTTAATTAGACAAATGAGGGAGTATGTGTGGCAATGTGTAGGCACGTGGCTTGATAATAAAAATGGGAGGGGTGAGGTGTTATATATAATTTGAGAAGGGATTCCGACCAAAAAAAATATATATATAATTTGAGAAGGGAAGGTGAGGTTCTGAGGATTCCACACCAATATAATTTATTTGATCTTCTTTGACTCCCAACAAAGCTTTTGTTTGCAATTTAGTCCTTTGTTTATTTAATTGCAAACATTATATAAATGTTATAAATTAATCCTTAATTCCATATAAGGATTTTTCTTCCCCAATTAACTTCTCTAGGCCTTAAAACATCAACTCTAAATTTCTAGGCCACAAATTATTCTCTAAATATTTTTCTTTGAATTTCCGAGAAAATATACCATAAATTCTAAATAATAGCTTTAAAACTATTAGGCCAAATTTTTCGTAACTAATCCCTTCATAATATTTCTTGATCCTCAAAATAATATTTTATATTTTTTCCCTAAATTTTCAAGGTCCAAAAATAACTTTAATAATTATCTTAAGTTTTTTCTCATAATAAACTTAAGACTTTTGGCTCTTATTAGTTTAACCGTCTTCTTATCTTAGTCTTACTACGAACCTCCTTGTCCCAAAATTTAGAATGTTACATTTCAAGTGATATAAATAGTATAAATTTATTTGGGATAAAGTAAAGGTTAGTTTTCGCCCAAATATTATTCCTTTTTTAAGGGCAATAGAAAAAATGAACATGGACTTGTAGAAAAGTTGGAAGTCCGAATTTTTACAAGTCACTTTCATCACATTTATATTTATAAGAGAGAATTATTACGAAATCCTAAGAATATGATTTTTGATAATAAAAAAGTTTTAATGGCATGTGAGGAGCATGGATTTTTTTTTTTTTTTTTAGTTTTTGCCAACATGAATTTTTTGTTACTTCTTATATTAGAGCTTGTTAGTGCTTGCTCATCAATAAGACCTTATAGTAATTTTATACTTTTTATTTTTTTTATAAAAGATAAAATTTCACATTGAAAGCACAAGTTATGAGAAGTAAAAATACTCTATTAATAAATAAGTGAAAATACGGATTATAAGGAGAAAGAAAACATAACAAGAACAATACCCCTACTCATAAAGAGGATGTGCAAGAGGGAGAGATTCCTTTCTTTATCACATTTATATCTATAGTAATTGTTATGGATTAATGTTCGGGTAATTAACAATTAACTATATACTTAATCTAATCAATAAAAAAAATGGTTGAAAATTATTTAAAAAACATATTAGAAATATTTTGAAAAATTCATAAATATTTCCTCCAATTCTTAATATAAGAGCTCATTGAATAGTTAGATTTAATCCTAAATATAAGACATCAATTTACTTTGTTTTTCAAATTTATAATTTTTATCCCCAAGTATCTTTATTGAATGTATACATTAAGGGGTCGTCATGATGAAATATAGCATTTAAGGAAAATCAACCTATTTTTCTTATAAATATTTAATATAACTAATTTTCTTAGTTTGCCCAAATTAGTTCTCTATCTTACATATTAAGGAAATGAGGTAGTAATATTTATTAAACAGATTTTGTCTCAAAAGAAGTTTTATTACTTACTTACCCATCCTGTAGGAAATGTTATTGCAGGAGTATTAATCTATTTTTTTTATCTTCCCAAATCGGCCTGCGATCCAATATTATTTGAGCATATAGAAATAGATGATGATAATAATAATATATTATTATTATGTTTATTATATATAGTTTACATTTAATTTTTATACTAAAAAATTTAATGTTGTAATGAGAAGGACTTTAGTAAGATATAGTGAAATCCTTTGATTTTTTTTTTTTTTTTTTTAAGGATTTCGGATGAGTTGCTAAACAATTTTTTTTTTTTTTTTTTTACCAGAGGATGAGTTGTTAAACTGATAGTAAAAGAGAAATGACATTAAAAATGGTACTAGGGTTGGATAATAAAACTTTAGTACTGGGATTCCACTAGATGCAGCAAGACTACATGCACGGGGGCTTCTGAACCCAAATATTTATAAACTTAGTACTCATATTTGTTGAACTAATAAATATGTTGACGTACTAATGGGAAGAGCGTAGGTATACCCATCAAGCAGCCAGTCAACATTTTGGCTTGGTGAGAGCAATTTAATCTCAGTACTCATATTTGTTGAACTAATAAATTTGTTAAAGATGCAATTTTATTCTGGAATCAATTACTCAGAAGTGTTGGGCAAAAGTTTTTCAAAGAGTATTTTCGTGCGCTATAAATTTTAAAAATGAAACAAATTTACCCTAATCTTTAAAAGCTAACGTTGATCATAAAAAAATTGATGTTGATAATTAACATTTTTAACAGTAAGGGGCAAAATGGCTTATCAAAAACTTTTGGATACCCAATACTCTTGAGTGGTTACTTTCTGAGAAAAATTGCACCTTAACTCAATAATATTTGGATAAAGTATCATTTACCACATCTTCATATTATTTTTCAATTGCATCCATTACCCTAAAAATCTATGGCGCAATTTTGTCCTTAAAATACTTGAAGCATTTTTTTCAAGTGCAAAACATCCAATAACTAATTCTGGAGTAATTTTTTAAAGCATTTTTTCCTTTAGAGTATTTTTCATAACTCTTTTCATATTTTCAATACTCTATTTTCTATTTTCAGTATTCATCTTTAACATTTTCAATAATCAATTTTTTTTTTTTTTTTGATAGTCATATACAAAACGCTTTAAGAGTAATATTATACCAAAATAATACTTTAAGGATAAAAGTACACTACAAAAAGAAATAAGATCAGTGTGTTGAATGCTACTTTATCCTAAATATTTGCAATGTTGTATTTATATATTTCAAAAATATTAATATCATCATCAACTTGAGGTTATGTTTAATAACTAGATTTCTTAAGAGTTTCTGCCTTCACATGAAACAACTTGATCTTAAAACAAAGAAATCGATCACTGATCCGATTTTAGTACCTCTACAGGATAGACTTCAATTTGAAAATTGAAGAGTAATGGCAGCAAGTGATTAAATTCAGCAATTCCTCATATAAAACTACTGACTCTAGAGATAAAGTAATGTGGAGAACACAAAATTGTTTCAAGCACTAACTGAATCTGAAGCAACCCTTGTTTCAAAAAGAGGACAATAGATTTCATATTTCATTTGATGGTCAAAAACGAATTGAAAGCTAAGCAGTTGTAATTCTAAGGATTCCTCGTGAAAATAAAAATAAAAATAGAGATGTCTCCTAGGTTACCCACAACATGTGGACATATCAACATAATTTCATAAAACCATTCAGTCTAAATGATACATAAAGAACATAACCCAGATGAATGAACACCTGCTAACAAAAATAATAATCAAGTTTCAAAAAGGCAATCTAGGAGAGTAAAACATTCTGATAATGTATGCTTTAAAATCATAAATTTATTAAAATTGAATTTCCTATATAAAATTAGTGGTAAACATTTTATAATATCACATTTATGTCAAGTTTAATAATCACATTATATACATAGATATTAAATATAAAGCTTATATATATACGCATATATGTTGTAAATTGTTAAAATCAAACTTATCATCATTAGAATGAAATCATAACACTATTCCAGATAGAAGCAAGTCGTGTAGAAGGGGGAAAGCATAATTGACACTCTGATCCTCTAGATGATTGAAAAATTCACTTTTATAATTGACTTTATTTGACTGTTAGTAAGTGTTAAAATATTCCAATGTAGTTTAAAGTCTCTGATTTTATCGCCAAATCAATAAATAAACCGTTCAGATTTAATACTTTAAAAAATTATAATTATTATATTAAAAAATAAATAAATTTAAACTATTAAAGTTTAATCTGGACAATTTATAACAATATAACTTGAAAAAAAAATTGATTTTATAAAATATTATATCTCAACCATCCATTTTTTTAATATAATGGCAAGGATGGGATGAAAAGAAGGAAAAAGAGAAAAACGACCGGGTGATCCAAATCAAACTATATGTGGGGAAAAAAACGCTCTTCACATATACTCCATGTTTTTTGTATGATTGAATTAAAACTTATTTTATCATTGTCAATAACAGTAAACTTACACAGTAAATCAACATTTAATAGGATCGATCACTTTTATTTTCTATTTTCTTCATGAATACTACAAAATAGCATTGTTCAGCCAAAAGAAAAACAGGTTGCAGGCCGAAAGCAACTAAGGGTATGTTTTGATTAGTAGTGAAAAAAATACATATTTTTTATTCAATTTGATTTTTACAAATTTAAGATCGGATAAAAGTTATACTATGTAATATGATTAAACTAAAACTTGGTTGGATAATTAAAGTAAAAGTAAGTTTAGATATAAAATAACTTAAATTGATATAAATTTAATTAAAATAAAAATAATTAGCGTATTATTTGAAAAAAATTTGAAAAATACTAAATTACTTAAGTTTCAGAAAAAAATTAGATTAAAATCCTCCATTAAAAATTTAAATCTTAGCATATAGACTTGTTTAATAATAAAATTTCATATGGATAAAAATTCAAAGTTCTATATATCAAATCATTATCAATAAAAAGAATCATGCATATGGTAAGATTTGATTGGAGAATTAAAACTAATGGCTATAAGAAAATGGGCCACGTTTTGTTTTACAATTATTCAAGGAAGATGATTCATAAATAGTCCGATAATAAAATGCGTCTTCTTTCAGAGATTTTAATTTTACTCAGCAAAACAGTAACCTGCAAATCAATGAATGAAATAACTATTAATTATTAAAGAAAACTGGTAATTTTAATTAGCTTGTATAGGCCGATTCATACATAGAACAAATAAACCAACCATATGCATGATCACAAAACAGTCATGGAAGTTTCACATTGGAGAAAGTTCATCCTCATGAACAACAAATGCGAGGTTAGCAAAGGCATATAAAAGAGAGCACACTATACTATATTCCTAAGCAGTAAACTAGCTATGAAACTTATTTTAGTTTCCGTGGCAATAATGCTTAGCATTTTAATTTTGAGGAACTGAAATTAGAATAATTACACACTAGAATCAAAATGAAAATTTGGTTATGTATCAAACATGTCCAATCAAGGGAATGGGAAAGCTCTTTAGATTCCAATAAACACATCGGAAACTTTCTTTCCAATAAATCACTTTGCTATCAATTCAACACAACAAAAATAATGTCTCTCATTTTTTATTCCTTAAACAATTTTTCCATGTACCAAATGGACCTTAAAAGGAGGTTCCAGAACTTACCTCGTTGAGAAAGAGGTGGCCAATAATGACTGGTCTTGATCTTGTTCAAGCCTTTAAACCTATTAACACAGTTTCATTTCACATCTTGATACAAGAATATGAACTCCTGCTCGAATGCTTCAGCCTGAAAGGCATGGAATTAATTTAAATTTGAACAATAACAATATATGGAGATAACATAATATGTAATGTACATAGAAGAAATATAAAATAATAGTGAAGTTACAACACCAATACAATAAACTTTTATATAATATATTAATAAGCTAAATCAGACCGATAAAAATATTTCTCTCATAAGGGATAAACAAACCTTTGCTTTTGAAATGCGATTCAAGCTTGTGTTGAGTAAAACTTCTAGTTTCCTTAGATCTGTTAAGGTCAATCCTTGAAGTTCTTCTCCATAGAGCTGCATAATAGATGTGGAACTAAGGATTTGAATCAACAATAAACACTTTGTAGCAAACTACCACAAGTTCTCAATATAATATCTACTTAACTAATTAATTTGGGCAAATGAAGGAAATTAGTTGTGTCAAAAATGTATATTGGTTTCCCTAAAATACCCTCTTAAAACATTTGCATTGAAACTACTTTTTGACACTACACTCCCTTAACATGTGCAATCCACAGTAACAGGTTTGAAAAAATTGATAAATGTGGGATATAAATTGGAGTGATATCTTAATTTAGAACCAAATCCAACTCCTTAACTAGCTCTTATATTAGAAACTAGAGCTAATATCTTATATGATTAAACTAGATGCAGCCTGTGAGGTTCCCGCGCATAGCATGGACTTTTAATGAAGCATTATAAAATTTATTACCTATGAATAATATGACTTTATACATATACATATACAAACAAACATACACACACACACACACACACATACATACATACATACATACATACATATACATATATACATATAAATATTAGCGTAAACATCTTTCTATTGGAAGTAATCATGTTCAAGGCACTCACGGGCAATAGATGTGGGAACCTCTTCCAGTAGGAATTCGTAAATTGATGGCTTGATTTGTCAGGATGTTGTGAGGAACTAACTCCTTCCGCTGACTTAATCCCCGTTGGTTTTTTATTTTATATATATATATATATTATTTGTAACTCCATATATAATCATACCTCAATTCACGAGTCTTTTCTTTTACTTCCTTGTTTAGCTTAAAATGTTCACCTTCTACTTGTCCAATTACCCAAAAAAGAAAAAAGAATAAAATATCTGCTAGCTTTTCTTTGATATCTCAAAGTAACATACTGGTCGTAGAATTGTGAGTGTGCGCAATGTTGCTCTATTCGGTTTCCAAACCCTATGATTATAAACAATCCTAATCTATGAGTATGGTATGCTAGAATAGAAATAGTTAAAGCCTAACTGTGCCAAACACATATGCTGTTACTGCAGTATGGATGTACCATACTAAAATACAGTGAACTTAACACCCTGAGCTTATCTGCTTCATAGAACATGTGCAGTGAAATAAAAAAGAGTAAAATAAAAATGTAATTTCGTGGGTGAGAATTGTCACTTGAGTCTCAAAAAAATGATGATGATGAATATTGCAGTTTTCAACCTTTGCATAATAAATTCATTCACTCTTTTCAATTAAAAAGAAAAAAACAGCAAAAGACTAAGTATGTAGAGTTGAGAAGAACATTATACCTGCAACTCAAGAGATGACTAGTATGTGTTGGCAAGGTTTCCATTTGAGAACAAGTTTCTCCTTTCTATCACTTGCCTCGTGCTTGAAACCGCAAAAATGTTGCACATCAGTTCATATTTGTCATTTAGTATGCAATTAGTTACACAACTTGACATGTAAATTTAATAAATAAGAAATAAAATAATAATGTGTGTGTCTATAAATGAAAAGACTTATAAACTCATTGTCAAGATTTCAGTTCAGAAGTGGTATAGAACCCATTTATAAGCATCAACATGTTGCTGTTAGGCCCCACTGGTTTCTCTTCTTTTTCAAGACGCCCACTAGGCCAAACAAGGGGTAACATAGCCTGGTTTGATAGGATGAACTTGCGTAATGATGATGATAAAAAACCTTGATTACAAAAAAGCCTCTGATGCACATGTTTATGTCGTAAAGGTGGACACACACTTACGGGAGAGATTTTTTTATTGCCCTATATTAAAATTAGAGAGAAAAAAAAAACTGACATGATGGAGATTAATTGGGAGCACATAGAAACATTTTCTTGGCTAAAACTTTGAAATGAAGAAACTTGGCAATCTAAGCTCATCTTACTAACAATAAGACCAAGACCACTCCTTCTAATTAAACATAATATTAAAGTTCATACCACATGATGACACCTCATTGCAAGACCCTATATATGCTTCTACAGTCAATTAGTGGGTAGTCTTCTCTCTATCTCACAATGACTCACTCACCCACACTACACAACAATCCTCTACATCTTTCGATATGTTTAAGGTAGCTTGTTTCACAATCCTCTCAAGATGAGTATCATGCACTTTCAGACATAGATACTCTTGCCATTTGGCATTTTCTTGATTATTTATGAATCTCCCAAACCCTCTTCCTAATTTTCAATATGCATTTACACTCTATTTAGAACTTTAATTTGTTGTGTATATATTGACCACATATATCTACTGAATAAATGGACAACACACAATTAACTCTCAACTTCTGGCAAAAAGAAAATTACTCTCAACAATGTCTTCGGCTCTTCTTTGTGGCTTTCTTTAATTGTCTCTTTATAATTGATCTAATCTCAGAATGCAAGGTTTGCATTTGTTTATAGATCCACCACTTCATATAATTTTAGCAGTAACCTCAAGAAAATGTAAAAATTGTGGAAGATATAAGCCAAACAAGAAAATTATTAACATGGAATAATTCATCATCTCAAGATTAGTTCTTGCTTGTTAAATAAATGGTAATCAATTAATTAAGTGATAATCTTACAGATCAGATACATAAATGCTGACCCTTCAAAACAATAGACAAATTAAATGAATTATTGGCCAAAATTGGTATACCAATAATCAAGGCCTATATTCCAGGTTAAATCATTATGCATTTCATTACAGAAATCTCATGTGAGAAATTTCACTCTGTCAAAAACTAAAGGAAATTATACAAAAAATTAGAAGAGAGGGCTTGGATGAGACGAACAAAGGCATAAGGCTACCAGAACTTCTTGATCAGCAAATATAGATCAGGATTATTCCTTTTCTTCTACAAGTATTCAAAAAAAAAAAAAAAAAAAAATCCAAGACGTGATAGAAATTCAGATTATTCTGATTTCTTCTAATAGAAAATTCAAATTATATAGAGAAAAGATACCTTGTACTGGCATAATCAAAGTGTTTGCCAGAAGACGAAAACACAAAGAGAGCAATCTCAGCATCACAGAGAGTTGAAAGCTCCATAGCCTTCTTGAAGAGACCTTTCCTTCTCTTTGAAAAAGCCACCTGCCTCGCTGCTAAGTTCTCTATCTTCTTTATCGCTATCTTCCTTCTCGTCATTTCAATCCCTCCTTCTTTGTAAGTAAACAAATTTATTTTATTTTTTTGAAAAATAATTAGAGAAATCTATAGCCAAAAAAAAAATTTAATTTCTACATGTTCTGTGTTGGATTGGAATAGTACGGAGCCATGTGTATTAAAGAGATTAGGAAGAAGAAGCAGTGCAGATCAAGGGAAACAGAAAATAAATATGAAATATGGCGAGAGAGAAGATAGGGTTTGTTGAGAAGAAGAAGAAGCAAGAATCTGAAAAGTGATTATGAACAGAAAATAAAGTTGGGAAGATA
The DNA here is from genome assembly GCA_019022615.1 of Acacia melanoxylon. Lineage (NCBI taxonomy): Eukaryota > Viridiplantae > Streptophyta > Magnoliopsida > Fabales > Fabaceae > Acacia > Acacia melanoxylon. Next base: position 8,910,463 of record JAFJYJ010000003.1, on the reverse strand, counting down.
GAGGCAGGCCTTGTGTTGTGTCCACAGTAACCTTTTTTTCTTCTTATTTTTTCCTTTTAGTAGAATTATTTGCAGCTTTATGTCCACGTCGTTTCTTAAATGGCCATCAAATCGAAGAAAAAAATATTAGTAATTCAGTTTAGAGATAGCGTGGATCGATTCTTACTGCATGTAGGTGGTCCTTTCCCAGGTCCGATTCTCTTATTAGCGTTTGTTAGCGTTTTCTTGTCTCTCGTGCGTTAAATCAGTACCATATATTTGATATAACTGCTCACTTCTGCAACCTCCTTCCTAAAGATTAATTCAAGTCAATGGTTTGGATTGGATGATGAGAGATGAAGACAAAGTTAGCTAATAAGAGAATCTTGTTCCAAATCGTTTCCGTGGATCAAACATTGCAAGTTTAATTTTTTTAATATATACACACACATATTAAATAATAACATACACATAATTCAAAAATTCATGATAGCTCTCCATTTGATAAGTAAAATAATCCCTACTTGTTACAGTTTTTTTTTTTTTTTTTGGGTCTGGCCTACTTACAGATCAAAATACACATTAGGTAACTTCTTTGGTTAATTTTATACAATACATTCAGTACTATTTCATGTTTAATAGTTGTGTCATGTAACTCTTATTTAAACATAAATATAAACCAACACAGTGATTGAATATGATTTTTCATAATTAAATTAGGATTTTTAGTACATTTTCCTAGACATTATTGCATGTTAAGCACTAATTTGAGTTAGAGATTTTGTATTGAATTAAGTGTAATTAAGGGCAAAATAGTCCTAATTTTTTTAATTATTCATACAAATGATTTCTTGGACCTTTGATGATGTTATGTGCTTAATCTTTCATTGTATGTGTTTAAGAAGAAAATTTGAAATTTTGGAGGTTAGAATTAATATTTTAAGAACTGAGAAAAATTACAGAAAAGTTCCCTAGAATTTTTTGGAATTACAAATCAATGAAGAAAAGGAACAGAGAGAATTACAAAAAATGAGCCATATGTTTTGCAAACCAATTTTTCCCTTATTTTTATTACATTTGCATGGTATTTAGATTACTTATAAATTAATAAAAGGCTCATCAAAAAGAGAGAACGATCATAAGGTTGTCTATCCACAATCCTTAGTTAATTTTTGATTGTGAACCCCAAACCTAATGACAAAAAGCTCTCATCACACAAATTTCATGATGAGTTGTATCAAATGAATCATTATATCTAGATACGAATGTTATACATATACATATACAGGTATATGTATGTATGTATGTACGTATATGTGTGCACGCGCACGTATGTGTAACAATGGAAAAATATGAAATTTTGGTGAAATTTGATGTGAATTTATAATGAATTTTGATATTGATGAATATGAAGATGTTCAAATTGGGTAACACAACCAATACGGGCAAACAGTTGAATGAAATAAAAATATAGCGGCGCTTTTACATGAGTTACTCAAACAGGATAAAAATATAAAATATAAAATATTTATTTTATTTGGATTATTATCATCATACAACGAAAATATTTCCTAATTATTTTTGTTTTTTGATTTAAGAAATTTTATAATTTTCAAGTGATATAAATAGTATAAATTTATTTAGGATAAAGTAGAGGTTAGTTTTCAACCCCAATATTATTTCTTTTTAAAGGAAAAAAATGAACATGGACTTATAGAAAAGTTGGAAGTCTGAATTTATATGTCGCTATCATCACATTAATATTTATAAGGGAGAATTATTATGAAATCCTTATACTAGAGCTTGTTATTGCTTGTTCATCAAATAATGTTAGTGGATTATTGGTGATTAAACCCATTCAATAAGACCTTATAGTAATTTTCTACTTTTTATTTTTATTATAAAAGATAAACTTTCACATTAAAAGCATAAGTTATAATAAGTAAAAGTACTCTAAGTGAAAATACGGATTATAAGGAGAAAGAAAATATAACAAGAACAACACCCCTACTCATAAAGAGGATGTGCAAGAGGGAGAGAGTCTTTTCTTTATCACATTTATATTTATAGTAATAGGTATGGACTAATGTTAGGGTAATCAACTATCAACTATATACTTAATCTAATCAATAAAAAATGGTTAGAAATTATTACAAAAAAAAATTAGAAATATTTTCAAAAAAATCAGAAATACTTCCTCCGGTTCTTAATATAAGAGTTAAATTAATAGTTTGATTTAATCCTAAATATAAGACATTAATTCACTTTGTTTTTCAAATTTATAATTTTTTTCCCCAAGTATCTCTATTGAATATACACATTAAGAGGTCGTCATGATGAAATATAGTATTTTAGGAAAATCAACCTATTTTTCTTATAAATAATTAATATAACTAATTTTCTTAGTTTTCCCAAATTAGTTCTCTATTTAAGGAAATGAGGTAGTAATATTTATGAAACAGATTTTGTGTCAAAAGAAGTTTTATTACTTATTTACCCATCCTGTAGGAAATGTTATTGTAGGAGTATTAATCTATTTTTTTTTACCTTCCCAAATCGGCCTGTGATCCAATATTATTTGAGCATATAGAAATAGATGATGATATTAATATATTATTATTATGTTTATTATATATAGTATACATTTAATTTTTATACTAAAAAAATTTAATGTTGTAATGAGAAGGACTTTGATAAGATATAGTGAAATCCTTTGATTTTTTTTTTTTTTTTAAAAAAAGATTTCGGATGGGTTGGTAAACTTACAGTAAAAGAGAAATGACATTAAAATTAGGACTAGGGTTGTACTAAGTTCTTGACCCTATAAGTTGGGCATATTATTTATAAACCTACATGTACGGGGGCTTCTAAACCCAAATATTTATAAACCTATGGTGTTGAGGTCCTGAGCGTAGGTATACCCGTTAAGCAGCCAGTAAACATTTTGACTTGGTGAGAGCAATTTAATCTTAGTACTCATATTTGTTGAACTAATAAAAACGTTTTTTTTTTTTTTGATACGTAAAAATTTTTGGAGGGATTCGACATCAGCTCCCCACCAAGGTCGAGATTTGGCCCTTGAAGACTTACTGGGGACTTACGAGATAAAGAGAAGTAATTGCTCAAAAGTGTTGGGCATCTGAAAGTTTTTCAAAGAGTATTTTTGTGTGCCATAAATGTTCAAAATGAAGCAAATTTACCCTAACCTTTAAAAAGTAATGTTGATTGTAAAAAAGTTGATGTTGACAATTAACATTTTTAAGGGTAAGGGGCAAAATGGCTTATCAAGTGCAATTTTGTTCTTGCTGTTAACTCCAAAAAAGTCTTAAAGTTAAAGTGCATCCAATAACAAATTATGGAGTAAATTTTTAAAGCATTTTCTCCTTTAGAGTATTTTTCATAACTCTTTTCATATTTTCAGTACTCTATTTTATATTTTCAGTATTCATCTTTAACATTTTCAATAATAACTTTTTTATTTTTTGATAGTCATATACAAAACACTTTAAGAGTAATATTATACCAAAATAATACATTAAGGATAAAAGTACACTACAAAAAGAAATAAGATCAGTGTGTTGAATTCTACTTTATCCTAAATATTTGCAATGTTGTATTTATATATTTCAAAAATATTAATATCATCATCAAAATTCTCATATAATATGAAATTAATTTTATAACTATATAATATTTAATAATACGAAATCAAATTCAAGTATGTTTAATTTACGGTACCTAGCTTTCTTAAGAGTTTCTGCCTTCATATGAAACAACATGATCTTGAAAACAAAGAAATTGATCACTGATCCTATTTGAGTGCCTCTACAGGATAGACTTCAAAAGAAAATTGAAGAGTAATGGCAGCAAGTGATTAAGTTCAGTAGTTCCTCATATAAAATTATTGACTCTAGAGATATAGTAATGTGGAGAAGCCAAAATTGTTTCAAGCACTAACTGAATCTGAAGCACCCCTTATTTCAGAGAGAGGACAATAGGTGTTATCCACATTTCATTTGATGGTCAGAGGCGAATTGAAAGATAAGCAGTTGTAATTCCGAGGATTCCCCACGAAAAAAAAAAAAAAAATAGAGATGTCTCCTAGGTTTCCCTAACATGTAGACATATCGACATAATTTCATAAAGTCATTCAATCTCAATGCTACATAAAGAACATAAGCTAGATGAACAAACACCTGCTAACAAAAATAATAATCAAGATTCTAAAAGGCAATTTAGGAGAGTAAAACATTCTGATAATGTAAGCTTTAAAATCATAATATTCAATAAAATTTAATTTCCTGTATAAAATTAGTGGTAAACATTTTATAATATCACATTTATGTCAAGTTTAATAATCATATTATATACATAGATATTAAATATAAAGCTTATATATATACACATATATGTTGTAAATTGTTAAAATCAAATTTATCATCATTAGAATGAAATCATCACACTATTCCAGATAGAAGCATGTCGGTTCTTTTTTTTTTTTTTTGGGGGGGGGGGGGGGATAATTGACACTCTGATCCTCTAGATGATTGAAAAATTTACTATGACTTTATTTGACTCTTAGTAAATGTTAAAATATTCCAGTGTAGTTTAAAGTCTCCAAATCAATAAATAAACCGTTTATATTTAATACTTTATAAAATTATAATTATTATATTAAAAATAAATAAATTTAAACTATTAAAATTTAATCTTGGACAATTTATAACAATATAACATGAAAATTTAAAAAAATGATTTTATAAAATATTATTTCTCAACCATCCATTTTTTTTTTTAATATAATGGTAAGGATGGGATGAGAAGAAAGAAAAAGAGAAAAACAACTGAGTGATCTAAATCAGACTATATGTGGGGGAAAAAAACGCTCTTCACATATACTCCATGTTTTTTGTATGATTGAATTAAAACTTATTTTATCATTGTCATTAACAGTAAAATTACACCGGAAATTAACATTTAATAGGATGGATCACTATTTTTTGTTTTCTTCGTAAGTACTACAAAATAGCATTGTTCAGCACAATAAACCAAAAAAAAAAAAAAAAAAAAAAAAAAAAAAAACTGGTTGCAGACCAAGAGCAACTAAGGATATGTTTGGATTAGTAGTGACAAAAATGTTTTTTTCCCTTCTAATTTGATTTTTACAAATGTAAGATAGGATAAAAGTTGTAATATCCGAAAACATTTATTTATCATAAATATTATATTTTGATAAATAATACACATTAAAATATGAGAGCATGTTGTCTCTAATTGTAGTAGTTTATTGGTTTGTTTTTGGTAAATTTTCCTTGGAATTTAAAAAGGCAAAAATCCAATTTTCTAATTAGGGATCATAAATTGCCCTATAATTATTAAATTAATACATGGTGCATAAATGACCATGTAAAGCCAAAAGTTGTGAGAAAATAATTAAACCAATTAGAGAAAATTACCAACAATTAGTGGATAATTCAATCTACATTAATTGAATTAATTTCATAAGCTTTCATAAAATAAAGTATCATAATTAAGTAAAATCTTAATTAATTCATAATAGACAATAAAATGGCATGAAAATACTAATTCCAATTAAAGGGAATTAATAGCAATTTATGGACAATTAAACTAACATTAAATTAAATAAATGGATTAAATTCCATAATTATGGTTAGTGGCAATTAAAGAACATTAAATTAGGATCTTCTAACTTGATTAAAAATCAAGGACAAATGGAGATTTAATATTAGCATAACATGGGTAAATTAGCATCCTGATTAATCTTAGAACCAATCATAAAATCACAAATCTAATTAGTAAAACCTTAAACACCACATTAAGAGGACAAATCAAGGATTAAATCATTAATCCCTTTGATTAATTAGGGGGGCGGTTTTGGCATGAATAAAGGAGAGAGAAAATTGTTTAAAATATCATGATATTTATAATATGAGCACATGCAATTTTTGAATAAATATCTTCAATAGTAAAAATGAGATTTTTCTACCTAAAATGAGTGGCCAAGATTTAATCTCATAAAGTTAAATCTAATGGTCCTAATTAAGTACATAATTAACTTAATCCAAGTTAAATTAGATAAACCAATGAGAGATTAAGGGAGTACATCTTGTGATTAACATATTTTAAAGACTAAGAGCACATGAGATTTTAAATAAAAATCTCCTATAAGTGGTTGGATATTTCTACTTAATTCAAGATTAAATTTCATAAAGTAAATTTAATGGTTCTAATTAATCTTGAAATTAAGCCTAATGAAAATTGATCAACCAATAGGAGCATAAAGTTGTGGATCAGATGAGATAAATGAAACATAATTCAAAACTAATTAAAAGGGGGAGGGGGACGATTTTTGTGGAGAAAAAAAAAAAAAAAAAAAAAACTTATGTAAGAAGAAATGACAAAAGATCAACAATAGTGAGTTGATAGTTATTTAAGCAAACTTATCCATTAAGCTAGGGTTTTTACTACAATGAATGGCTAGGGTTTGTACATGTAAAGTAAAGAGCAATTCCATGGTCCAAATTCAAGATGAAGAGTTCAAAGTTTCTAGATCATTTGTGGATTAAAACACATGTTGCATTAGGTGTCCAAAATGGTACAAATGGTGTAAGGGATATTTTAAAAATGGAAGAGGATAGAATTGAAGGGGAGGGACGGTTTTCATGATTCAAGGGCTAGGATGAGAGTTTGTAAAATGACCTAGATCCAATGGCCAAGAAGCAAGATGAATTAGGTTTGAAAAATCCACAACAATGCCATCCTAAAATTCTATAAATAGGCTCATAAGCTCCACTCATTCTTCACACCAAACAACCAAGAGCAATCTGAAAATTGAGAGTAGTAAGAGCTAGTGAAGAGCAAGAAGGAAGTAGTAGCAAAGTTCTTCAAGGGTAAGTTCTCTAGTTCTTAAGTTTTAGCTTTTAAATTCATAGAAATTTATGCTTTAATCTTAAATTCCTAGAAGCAATTTTATTTTCATGTTTTTATAGTTAAAATTAGCTTTATTTCTAAAAAATAGTGAGGGTGGTCCTAGAGCAAAATTTCTGGAAGAGAAACATCAAAGTAACGAAGTTCTGGCAAAATTTTATCGGTTAGACAATTTCTGAAGTTAGCTTCGTAAAAGCCTTAAATCTATGGGAAGATGAAGTCATTTTAATCTAAAATTTTCATGATTAAAGTAGACATATAGACCTTTCCAAATATGCTTAGAACATGTCATTTTGAATTTTGTGCTAGGAGATATAAATTCTGCAAAATGGGCTACGTTTTCTGAAAGTTTTTCTGGGCAGAGGATGAATATGTAAAAACTGGGAAGTGTTCATAAAATTTGGGCAATAACCAATATTTTTTATTAAAATTAGACATCTTAAGGATTCCGAGGAATTTTACGGATCCTCGTTTCGAGTTCTGTGGAATTAGTTATGATTTTTTAAAGTTGGACGAAAAATCAGCCACTTGTTGTACAATAGCGTTTTTACGAAATTATAGAAAATAAAATGGGAAATAATTAACCCAGGGGTAAAATGGTCATTTGAGACTAAGATATCTATTAAGATATTGTTTAGGAATTAATAAATGCAATATTACCCTTATAGGATATCCATGATCACAATTTGACCGTCCCACGTACCGAGAACAACAATGAAGGTACGTTCACAACGTACTGTAACACTAATTCTAATGCTTATAGTATGTTTATATATGATAGTGATGTTCATAAACTAAGATGCTGTCTTGGTTCATTATTTTAACATTCAGCTTTACACGGGTTATAGTCTTAATAATACCGTTGAGTTTTCCTAGCGCTGAGGACACGAGTGGATCGTGGCTCTGGTGAATAGTGCAGATCGAGATAACGTACGTGTGAACCGGCTACGCCGTTATCTCAAATCATACATCTGTTATGGGCTTTTGTATTGATAATTGCTGTAATGTCATGAATATCTGTCATAAATATATTGTTTACATAAGCATGAGGTTAACCGTTACCTGAGGTCCGATGGGCATTGAACCTCGCCTTAACTAATAGTCGTGGAAGGATCATGGATCTCAGAAGGCACCAGTAGATGGAGCCGTGGAAAGACGCCAATGGACGGAGCCAAGACAAGGCACCGGTCAAATTGAAGAAAGCAAACAAGACCTACTTTATGGCATGAATCTAATAAGGTTACTTCATATCATTTGGTGCTTAAACTAGAAAGGGTCGTCTATGTGGTTCAGTCAATCAGTCGCTGTTAACATCGGGGAGACTTCCACTAGACCTTACCCAGCCTGGCCAAATGGGATGATTTAACTGAGTTAGGTTCTATGCCCCAAGTCTACCTAAGGCTTGGTTGAAGAGGGTATAGTTACATGGAAGAGTTGTAATTATAAAGTTTTGTATTATTGTATCACATGAATATTCCTCCGGGAAATTTGCAATATATCAGCATACGTCAAGCATCGCATATGTCCGAGTATTTTATATCGATCACTCAATTGTTCAAATTTTTAATACATGCTCTCCGTTTCCGCAACACGCTAAGTTGTAGCACCTCAAAACTCGATAATTTTTATAAAACCACGTGTCACCAGCACGATTTATGCTACGGAATTTGGGGTGTTACAAAAGTTATATTATGTAATATTATTAAATTAAAACTTGGTTGGATGATTAATGTAAAAGTAAGTTTAGATATAAAATAACTAAAAGTACTATGAATTTAATTAAAATAAAAATAATTAGCGTATTATTTGAAAACATTTGAAAAATACTAAATTACTTAAGTTTCAGAAAAAATAAGATAAAAATCTCCCATTAAAAATTTAATGGGTGAGAATGACTTCAAATGGAGTACCATTATTTTTGGTCTATATAAACTTATCAGGTTATTAATAATTAGCATGCATTTATATTTATGGATAAAGTTTGGGTTTATTTACTTATATTTATTAGGTTCAATTCTCCAATTTAAATCTTAGCACATAGACTTCTTTAATAATAAAAGTTCATATGGATAAAATCTCAAAGTTCTATATATCAAATAAATATTTATTAGGTTCAATTCTCCAATTTAAATCTTAGCACATAGACTTGTTTAATAATAAAAGTTCATATGGATAAAATTTCAAAGTTCTATATATCAAATCATTATTAATAATAAGAATCATGTATATGGTAAGATTTGATTGGAGAATTAAACCTAATGCCTAATGCCTATGAGAAAATGGGCCACGTTTTGTTTTACAATATTCAAGGAAGATTATTCATAAATAGTAGTCCAATAATAAAATCCGTCTTCTTTCAGAGATTTCAATTTTACTCAGCGAAAGAGTAACCTGCAAATCAATGAATAAAATAAATATTAATTATTAAAGAAAACTGGTAATTTTAATTAGCTTGTATCGGCCGATTCATACATAGAACAAATAAACCAACCATTTGCATGATCACAAATCATTCATTTAATTAGTTTCACATTGGAGAAAGCTCGTTATCATGAACAACAAATATGAGGTTAACAAAAGCATATAATATATACTCCCTCCGGTCCTAATTATAAGACATAATTACCATAATTTGGAAAGATTAAGAAGAGAAGTTAAATTACTTAATTTTAATGATTTTCCTAAAAACACCCTTACTAGAATTTAAAATCACAGCAAGAGAAGTTAAATTAACAGAAGTACTCCTGTTGCCTTAATAACGCTTTCCTATTTCTACGTGCGTACAGGATCCTTATAAACTGCCTATTTTTCTACATGATTAAACTGCCTTTTAAAAGGTTATTAAAAAAAAACATCGCAATTGAGGTGCAATTGAGGTGTATGTGGTATTAATGAGTTATAAATATTATTTACTTTATAGAATATATAGGTGCATTATTAAATTATTATTGAAAAAGTATCAATAAGGGTGTTTTAGGAAAAAATGGATAAAAATTAGAATGTTGTCTTATAATTAGGACCAAAATGAACTCCTAAATGTTGTCCTATAATTAGGACCGAAGGGAGTATTAAAAAAAAGTACAAGAGAGCACACTATACTATATTCCTAAGCAGCAAACTAGCTGTGAAAATTACTTTAATTTTGAGGAACCGAAATTAGAATAATTAGGCTATGTATCAAACATGTCCAATCAACTAAGGACTTGTTTGGTACAAAATGGGAATAGGAAAGCTCTTTAGATTACCATAAACACATCGGAAACTTTCTTTCCAATAAATCACTTTGCTATCAATTAAACACAATAAAAATAATGTCTCTCATTTTTTATTTCTTAAATAATTTTTCCATGTACCAAATGGACTTTAAAAGGAGGTTACAGAACTTACCTCGTTGTGAGAGAGGTGGCCAATAATGACAGGCCTTGATCTTGCTCAAGCCTTTGAACCTATTAACACACTTTCATTTCACATCTTCATACAAATCTTTAGATAAGTACCGAGAAAGTCAAGAATATGAAACCTATTATATTTACCTGTTCTAATCTCTGATTCTCTTCCAAGAATTTGACTTCCTGGATTGGCATTAAATTTTCAAGACTTGGAAAAAAAATGAAGATGTAGAAACTAATTAACATGATAATTCATCACAAGAATTTGAAAACCTGATTTAGTCTCTGGTTTTCTTCCATCAGTCTGGCTTCCTTCATTGATATTAAAAATAAACACGTTAATGAAAAATGTGGGTGACGTATACGAAGACACATAATATAAACTCACATGATAGGACCAGGGCTATTCTTTCAATTTTATATCTTTTTCTGATCCTAATTTCAAGTTATTAGGGACTTCTATTTTATACACAATTTGAGAATGACTTGCGTCAAAATTCAAAATTAAGTGTTCTTATTTAAGACGCATCATATTGGACACACATATTTTCATATTTTTGGTCTTCAATTTTGAATATCTTATAAGATTGGAAACACTTGAAAAACTTAAATTCCTTCAGAATACACATGCTGATCCCAACAAATTAATGATCTATAATATCTCCTTCAGAACATAACTCTAACCTCTTTCTTAAGAATACTGATCTCCTGCTCGAATGCTTCAGCCTGAAAGGCATGGAATTAATTTAAATTTGAACAATAACAATATATGGAGATAACATAATATGTAATGTATATAATAGAAGAAAAACACCAATATAAACTTTTAATAATATATTAATAAGTAAATCAGACCGATAAAAATATTTCTCTCATAAGGGATAAACAAACCTTTGCTTTTGAAATGCGATTCAAGCTTGTGTTAAGTAAGACTTCTAGTTTCCTTAGATCTCTTAAGGTCAATCCTTGAAGTTCTTCTCCACAGAGCTGCCTGGTATAGATGTGGAACTACGGATTTGAATCAACAATAAACACTTTGTAGCAAACTACAACCAGTCGTCAATATAATATCTACTTAATTAATTAATTTGGGCAGATTAAGGAAATTATTTGTGTCAAAAATGTGTATTGGTTTCTCTAAAGTACCCTCTTAAACCATTTGTATTGAAACTACTTTTTGACACTAAATTCCCTTCACATGTGCTATAAATAGTAATAGTTTAGAAAAAAACTAATAAATACGGGAGATATATTTGATTGATATATTATATTTAGAACCAAATTCAACTCCTTAACTGGCTCTTATATTAAAAACTGGAGTTAATATCTTATATGATTAAACTAGATGCAGCCTGTGAGGTTCCCGTGCATAGTATGGACTATTAAAGAAGACTTATACAATTTATTGCTTATGAATAATATAACTTTTATATATATATATATATAGCACAAACATCTTTCTATTGGAAGTAATCATGTTTAAGGCACTGATGGGTACAATATGTGGGAACCTCTTCCAATAAGAGTTCGTAAATTGATGGCTTAATTTGCCAAGACATTGTGTGGAACTAACTCCTTCCGCTAGACTTAATCTCTGTAAGTTTTTTCTTATATTTTACTTTGATATATATATATATATATATATTGATTATTTGTAACTCCACAATCATACCTCAATTCACGGGTCTTCTCTTTTAGTTCCTTTTTTAGCTTAAAATGTTCACCTTCTACCTGTCCAATTACCCAAAAAAGCAAACAGAATAAAATATCTGCTAGTTTTTCTTTGATATCTCAACATAACATACTGGTTGTAGAATTGTGAGTGTGCATTGTTGCTTTATTCGGTTTTCAAACCCTATGATTATGAACAGTCCTAATCTATGAGTATGGCATGCTAGAATAGCACTAGTTAAAGCATAACTGTTCCAAACACATATGCTGCTACTGCAGTACGGATATACCTGACTAAAATACAGTGAACTATCACCCTAAGCTTATCTGTTTCATAGAACTTGTGCAGTGAAACAAAAGATAATAAAATAAAAATGTAATTTCGTGGGTGAGAAATGTCACTTGAGTCTAAAAAATATGATGATGATGATGAATATTGCATTTTTCAACCTTTGCATAATAAATTCATTCACTCTTTTCAATTGTAAATCAAAAACAGCAAAACGCTAAACAGGTAGAGTAGAGAAGAACATTATACCTGCAACTCAAGAGATGACTGGCATGTCTTGGCAAGGTTTACATCTGAGAACAAGTTTCTCCTTTCTATCACTTGCCTTGTGCTTGAAACCACAAAAATTTTGCATATCAGTTCATATTTGTCAATTATTATGCAATTAGTTAAGCATCTTGACTGTAAATTTAATAAATACGAAATAAAATACTAGTGTGTGTGTCTATAAGTGAAAAGACTCATAAACTCATTGTCAAGGTTTGAGTTAAGAAGTGGTATAGAGCCCATTTATAAGCATCATCTTGTTGCTGTTAGGCCGCACTGGTTTCTCTTCTTTTACAAGACGCCCACTAGGCCAAACAAGGGGTAACAACAGAGCCTGGTTTGATAGGATGAACTTGTGTAATGCTGATGATAAAAAACCTTGATTACAAAAAAGCCTCTAATGCATATGTTTATGTCGTAAAGGTGGACTCACACTTACGGGAGAGATTTTTTTATTGCCCTATATTTACACACACAAAAAATTGACATGATCGAGATTAATTAGAAGCACATACAAACATTTTCTTGGGAGCACATTATGACACCTCATTGGAAGTCCCTATATATGCTTCCACAGTCAATTAGTGGGTAGTCTTCTATCTATCTCACAATGACTCACTCACCCACTACACAAGAATCCTCTACATCTTTCGATATCTTTCAATATGTTTAAGGTACCTTGTTTCACAATCCTCTAAAGACGAGTATCATGCACTTTTAGACATAGATACTCTTGCTATTTGGCATTTTCTTGATGATTTATGAATCTCCCAAACCCTCTTCCTAATCTTCAATATGCATTTAAACTTTATTTAGCACTTTAATTTGGTGTATATAAATTGATCACATATATATACTGAATAAGTGGACATCACACAATTAACTCTCAACTTCTGGCAAAAAGAAAATTACCAACTATGATTCTGCTCTACTTTATGCATTCCTTTAATTGTCTCCTCTCTAATTGATTTAATCTCATAGAATGCAAGGTTTATATTTGTTTATACATCACTTCATATAATTTTAGCAATAAACTCCAAAAAAAATGTAAAAATTGTGGAAGATATAAGCCAAACAAGGAAACCATTAACATGGAATAATTCATCATCTCAAGATTAGTTCTTACTTGTTAAATAAATGGTAATTAATTAATTACGTGATAATCAAACAGATCAGATACATAAATGCTGACACTTCAAAACAATAGACAAATGAATTATTGGCCAAAATTGGTATACCAATAATCTAGGCCTAGATTCCAGGTTAAATCATTGTGCATTTCATTACAGAAATCTCGTGTGAGAAATTTCACTCTATCAAAAACTGAAGGAAATTATACAAAAAATTAGAAGAGAGGGCTTGGATGAGACTAAGAAAGGCATAAGGCTACCAGAACTTCTTGATCAGCAAATATAGATCAGGATTATTCCATTTCTTCTAAAAATATTCAAGAAAAATATCCAAGACGTGATAGAAATTCAGATTATTCTGATTTCTTCTAATAGAAAATTCAAATTAGAGATAGAAAAGATACCTTGTACTGGCATAATCAAAGAGTTTTCCAGAAGCTGAAAACACAAAGAGAGCAATCTCAGCATCACAGAGAGTTGAAAGCTCCATAGCCTTCTTGAAGACACCTTTCCTTCTCTTTGAAAAAGCCACCTGCCTCGCTGCTAAGTTCTCTATCTTCTTTATCGCTATCTTCCTTCTCGTCATTTCAATCCCTCCTTCGGTGTAAGTATACAAATTTAATTTTTCTTTAAAATAATTAGAGAAATATGGCGAGATTGGAATAGGAGTGAGCCATGTGTATGAAAGAGATTAGGAAGAAGAAGCAGTGCAGATCAAGGGAAACAGAAAATAAATATGAAATATGGCGAGAGAGAGCATAGGGTTTGTGGAGAAGAAGATGCAGCAAGAATCTGATAAGTGATTATGAAAAGAAAATAAAGCTTTTTGTAGGTTTTTGGAGAGAAGAAAAGCTAAAGTTGTGTCCACAATCTTTCCTTATTTTAACCTTTTCTTCTTCTTATTTTTTCCTTTTAGTAAAATTATTCGCAGCTTTATGTCCACGTCGTTTCTTAAATGGCCATCAAATCAAAGAAAAAATATGAATAATTCATTTTAGAGATAGCGATGATCGATTTTTACTTCATGTAGGTGGTGTCCTTTTCCTGGATCAAACATTTTGAGTTTAATTTCTTAATATACCCCCCCCCCCCACACACACACAAACATATTAAATAATAACATACACATAATTCAAAAGATAGCTCTCCATTTGATAAGTAAAATAATCCCTACTTGTTACAGGCTTTTTTGGTCTTGGTCTGCCCTACTAACAGATTAAAATAGACATCTCATGTAACTTCTTTTATTAATTTTATACAATATTCTGTGTTTAATAGTTGTGCCAAGTAACTTCTACTTAAACATAAATATTAACCAACACAAATTTCATGATGAGTCGTATGAAATAAATCATAATATCTAGATATAAATGTTATATATTATAAAAAATATTGGAAAAAATAAGAAATTTGGGTGAAATTTGATCTGAATGTATAATGAATTTTAATATTGATGAATACGAAGAAGTTTATGGCTACATGCTTTTTCAAATTGGGAAATAACATACAATCAACCAACATTATTTTCCTTTTATAGGCAAATAGTTGAATTAAATAAAAATATAGCGGCGCTTTTACATTAATTACTCAAAACGAATAAAAATAGAAAATACATAATATTTATTTTATTCAGATTATTATCATCATATAATGGCGATATTTCCTTATTATTTTTACTATATTGTTCGGTTCCTACTGAAGGAAATGAAATTGATTTTTTTGATTGTGATATTTACTTGGAGAGTCTAGTTCCTACAATGTGTATGTTTTATTTTAGATGTCTCCATGTATTTATTTATGGACTAGAAATTGTTGTTGGTCTAGTGTTTCTTTTGCAGAAATTTACACTACCAAGAGGGTACATGCTAGGAGAAGTGGTTACAAAGAAGAAATGTATGTTTCTCATCCGGGATAAGAACTTCTCCTGCAAGAGTCTATGAAGATTTAAATATAAGGTTGTCTCTTTTTTCACTTGTTTTCTCCGCATTTTGTCATGTTCTTGAGTTTAATATTTAAGTGAAGAGAATAAGTGTGGAGGAGGCAAAACCATCAGTAAAGGGTAGATTTCTCTGTTTTTCTTTTTCTAGGAAGTTAATAAATGCCCCATGACTTTTTTTTTTTTTTTTTTTTTTTTTTTGATATTAGACGATAGGGGAGGGGGCAGGGTTCGAACCCAGGACATGGGGGAGGAGACTAGCTCCAAATACCAATTGCGCTACAATGCCCCATGACTATTTTTACTTACACTTAATCTTTACCACATTTTGAACTACACTTGTTAAACTCACTTCTCTTGTTTCTTTCCTCTTCTCCTTATGGTCATTGTTGAAGTGTTGTGCTTCAATCTTGAATTGGACTTCACAACTTACCACTTCACACATGAGACAAGTCAAGTAAATTTTTATTTGTTATTTGCATTGAGGACAACGTAAAGATTAAGTGTGGGGGAGGGATTCCTTTAGTCACAATATTTTGGTTCATGAAATTTGAGAAAAATAAAAAAAAAAAATTAAACTTGAGAATTGGTTTTGTGAAGTGCTTAATGGACCCCTATTTTCACTTTCCTAATGCAACTCCTTAGCATGTTTTATGAAAATTTAAATGCATGATCATTGTGAAAGTCAAGCATTTCCAAGTATGGGTGCATTAAGCTTGAGTGACCCCTTTGCTTGATTTAATTCAGTGATTGGAGTGTCTCTAAAGCAATTTTATTAATATGGATGCCTAGCTTAATTTCATAAAGTTGATATAGTAGTGAAAAGCCTTGTTTGAAGATTCTTGTGCCCTGATTCTATTTTCTCACTGTGTGTGTAATGTCCCAAATTTGCTTTGACAAAATTCCAAAGGAAAGGTAGTTAGCATGGAATATTGACAGCTGCCGCTAGGATATTAGATAGGACCATAGAACTCATAGGCTTATTTAGTTACATTTATTTTGAAATGTAACACATGGACACTAATTAATGGATCTTCGTATTATGAATTCTGAAGTTTATCCCTGTTCATAACCAAGAATGTTTTATATTATTAGTATAATATGATATTCTCGCGTTGCTTACTATAACTCATTGTTTTACTCTGGTAAATGTCGTAATTACAAGGGGTATGACATTTTTTGTATTAGAGCTAGTTTGGACAGATGGTGAATTCGGATCCATGATCGGGGTTTCTTATAGTCTTATCTGTGGTGAAGGATTGGCTCTTACCCCAACATGTCTAGGAGGGCTAGCCATCTGCCTGGTTGCACTTGGGGCGTATGGGTGCTACCCTTAAGCCAAGAGGCGTAAGACTAGAGGTTGAGGTACCAGGTGTTGCCATGGCGTATGGCCGCTATGGAGACATTTTAGGCCTTCGCTTCCCTGACAAAAGTGGCACCTAATAGGAGAATGAAATGGGAATTTCCCTTGATGTTGACAAACTACATTTTCTAGAAGGTAGTTAGTTTGTGATGTGCCTTTGACTGAGAAAATGATATCCAATGACTATGAAACTTTTTAGAATCAAAGTAGACATAATAAGCTTTAAATTGATGTCATATAGGTCAATTGGACATGTACACATAGAGTTATAAATTTTTGAAGTTAGGTCTTGAATCTGGAACGTTTTTTGGACCAATGTGTATTACATGTTGATTCTGAAATAGTTGGCATGTGATTGATGGTGGAAGGTATTTTTTCCTCACAATAGACTTATAAATGGTCACATAGCCTTTAGAATCATTGCAATTGGATATTTATACAAAGAAATATGAATTTTTAAAGTTGCATTTAATTTAGTTATAACTAATGGCACGATCGGTAATTACGTAACAGTTGAAGGGCAATTTGGTCATTTTTGCCCCAAACCGCCTTTGACCTCTTCAAATCAGATTTTCCCTTCTTCATTTTCTCATTCCATCGTATCTCATTCACTCTCAAACTCCCAAGAAGCCATGGCATAAGGAAGAAGAGGAGGAAGCAAAATCTAATGGTACCGAGGTAATCTCTCGTGCTACGGACTTGTAATCTCTAGTTCTTCCCTCATCCACTTCCTAATCTCATGAAACATCTTTTGGTATGGTGAAGTAAGGTGCTGGCTGAAATCTCAAAGAGCCAAGAAGGAGGGAGTTCCTGCGAGAATCACCGAAAAAAGTCAAGATAATTGAGTTCTGAGCTTTCTTGTTGTATACCGGAGTTTGTTGGTGGTTTCTTTGGCTTTTTGTGAATTTTGGATGGTTGAAACTGAATGGGGATATGCTGTCCAATTTTCCAAAATGGGTTAAAATGCGTTTATGGTCTAATTAACAAGATAAATGTGGTTAGGAACCAAGATTAGAGAGTTTTTGAAGTGAAATTGGCAAAATGACTTTGGCCATATTGAACCCTAGGTACGGCCAGTAGCAGGGGAGTTGGAATTTGGCTAATTTGATGGTTCCGTTGTGTTCAAAACGTGAAAATTTTATGGGGTAGAGGTTTGGTTGGAATTTTGGAAGCTTCAAGATTGAATGGTACCGAAAGCTTGAAATCTATTTTGAAAAACCCTGTCTTGGCAGTCATTTTGCAACACACATTTGAAGAAGTGAATGATTTCCATTTGTAATGAAATTTTCAAGGATTAAAGTAGATAAAATGAGCTTTAATTTTATGTCATTGATCAAATTTGGACTTGTATACATTGAGTTATGAATTTTTTAAAATGACAAATGATTCTCGAATGCAAACTGGACAACAACATCTATTTGAGTAAATCTGGACTAGTATTCGTGTATTTGGCTTTTGGAAATATTTTCTATGAAACTAGGCTTAGTAAAGAGTTCATAGGTTTTGGAAGTACTTCATTTGGACATTTGTGCTAAGAATTATGATTTTTCAAAGTTATAGCACAGAATCTGGAAAAAACTGTTCAAAGGTGCAAAAATTAAGCAAGTCAAAGAACTTGATGATCGTAGTTAGGTCTATGGTTCTATATTTTTGCATTGTACTAGATGAAATTTAAAATGTCAAGAATTAGAATAAGTATTGACCATTGTCCATAATATATTCTTATAGGGACACGTAATTGCCAGAACAAGCAAAGTTCTTGATATTGACTAGGATTAAACGATGAGGTAGTAACTCGACTCTCACATAGTTTGTACGGTGTGTATATCTATTTTAATCATATATGTGAACATCCCAGTGGTTAGAACTAGGCTAAGACCTATTGGACGATAGTCCTTAGGTGACTAACCTAGTTGCATTTAGGTGGCTTGGGACACTTTCGATTGACAACGCTGGTGGATTCCACATAGGACTCTCGGTAGCTCCCAATCGAATATCCTAAATGCAATCAGGATACTTGGGACACTTCTGATTGAGAACGCTGGTGGATTCCAGATAGGACTTTCAGTAATTCCCAATCAAATATTTCTAGATGGGTCTTTCAATTGAGAACTTCGACGTACAAGAGGACTCTCGGTGCATGCCGTTTGGTTAGCGCTATGGTTATGTGATATGTGTATGCTAGTTTGGCTGCATATGCTATATGCTATTGTGGGCTATTTGTTATGATTGTCTGTCATATACTGTTTATGCTTGGTATGTGAGATTAACATGTTATACTAGGGTTCAAATTGAATCCCAGACATTCCTAAGAACTCAGGATCTGAACATGGTTGAAGTGGATAACAAAATTCCAAAGGAAAGGCAGTTAGCACGGAATATTGACAACTGCTGCTGGGATATTAGATAAGACTGTAGAACTCATAGGCTTATTTAGTTACATTTATTTTGAAAGGTAACGCATGGACACTAATGTAATGGATCTTCATATTATGAATTCTATAGTTTATTCATGTTCATAACCAAGAATGTTTTCTAGTATCAGTATACTATGATATTCATGTGTTACTCACTAGAACTCACTGTTTTACTCTGATAAATGTAGTAATTACAAGGGGTATGACAGTATGTGTATTCACTTATTCTCTAGTTAATCTTTAGAACTTGTCTAGGTTCTTTTTCAAAGCTACATTATTGCCTTGGATTTGTAGTATGATAGAGGCATTCATTTCTAAAACCATTGACCCAAACACAAGCTATTCACCATTTACTTTTGATTACTCCTTTGAGCCCTTCACTTTCGTTTCTATTTCATTATAAAAATGCTATGGTTGCACCCTTATCAAGTTCTTCCTAGCACTATGATTAAAAAAGCAAGTACTATTTTATTTTTGAAAAGAAAAGTGCCATGTGAATGGTCAATAAAAAAAATGCAAAAAGGAAAAGGAAAATATAAAAAAGAAAAGAAAAAGTTTGAATAGTGAAAGAAAAGGAAAGTTCAAAGAAATAAAGAAAAAAATAAGGTATGAATTAAGTAAGAAAAAAAAAGGTATGAATTAAGTTTAGTTAAGTAGTGCTAAATGGTCTATCAATTTATTTGGTGCAATCATACTGTTTGTTACATTTTCTATCCATTTAACCTTTTCAACATTACAATCCTAAGAAGTCCCCTTAACTTATCATAGATGTTAGAATAGGTGAGTTGAGGGAATTTTCCTATGATTTGAGAGATGAGAGAAACACTTATTCCCTTGAGAGCTCTATCATGTCTATCTATCTTGGTTTTGTTATATACTTAAGTTGGTTTCTTTGCATTAAAAAAATTTCATAAGCTTTAATTGATTTGGAATTGTGGTTATTCAACATTTTTGTATTTGCATTCTTGAATGATTTGATGATTACAACATTAGGCATATTTTTGAAAAAGTTAGTTTTATTTTGCCCGGGAGTGCAAAAGCCTAAGCTATATGAAATGAATCATAATATCTACATATGAATGTTACACACACACACACACATACACACACACACACACACACATATATATATATCAATTGACAAAAAATAGGAAATTTGATGTGAATGTATAATGAATTTTGATATTATTGAATATGAAGATGTTGATGGCTTCATATTTGTAAAAATTAGGGATGGGCAAAAAAACCTGATGGTCTAGGTAACCTGGTCAAATAGAAAATTTGATGTGAATGTATAATGAATTTGGATATTATTGAATATGAAGATGTTGATGGCTTCATATTTGTATATATTAGGGATGAGACAAAAAAAAAAACCTGGTGGTCTAGGTAACTTGGTCTGACCTAACTCGGTCTGATGAAAAAAGATTAGCTCGAAACAATATTGGGTGGACCTGACCAGACTGGTCTTCTTAGGCCGAACCAGACTAGACTGGTCTTCTCAGGCCGGACCAGACTTCAGATCAAGGCTTCAAATTCCTTGGTCTAGTCCAGTCTAGCCCAAATATTATTTTTAGTTTTTATTTTATTAGTTCACACAGTAAGAACAACCTGTTAGATCCTAACCCAATGTCGAAGAGAATGGGTCGATGGTGGTCGTTGTTCGATCCGGCGAACACAACCCAACCCATATACCTTTGTCTTCCATCTATTCATCGGCCCAAGCAGATGTAGTGTCATGACTGAAGCACATTGGATCTAAACAACAAAATGCAACCTTTTCAAATATAACAACTATTACCATCGATCCAACTTTTTTAGTTCTGGGGATGTAGTTCACATTGGGGCAAAGAGGAAAGGTATGATGGCCAGAAGAAGGAAGGGGGTGGGTGGAGTGAGGCAATGAAGAGGTGAGGCAGCATGGGTATTGTAGCATTGACCGACGTAGTGGAGGAGAAGGCACCGCTAGGAAGTCCTCAAACTTGGGGGCGATTTTTGCGAAGACAGAGACTTAGAGAGGTGGTTGTTGGTTGCACCACCACCTCCAACAGCCACACCTGGTGAGGCATTGACGGGTGAAAGAAAGAAAGAGAGGAGAGCGAGGGGTAACGTCTCATAAAAGTTATTTTCCAGGGGGAGGCACGTGAATCCACTCAAACCAAAGACCAATCCAGGTAAAATAAAATAAAAATCTTGGACAGCAGTCCACAGGACCAGTTTGGTTCAGCCTAAGCTCAGGCTGATACTAGACCAGACTCGACCTTGGGCTATCTCGTATAGCTTGAGATACTAAACCAGACCTCAGGTTGAGGTCAAACCCGGTCTGTTCTTGTCCATGATTAGTTCTAGTTCAAATTAGGAAACAACATACAATCAACCAACATTATTTTCCTTTTATGGGCAAACAATTGAATGAAATAAAAATATAGTGGCGCTTTTACATTAATTACTCAAAAGGGATAAAAATAAAAAATATATAATATTTATTTTTTTTCGGATTATTATCATCATACAATGACAATATTTCCTAATTATTTTTATTTGTTGATTTAAGAATTTTTACAATTTTCAAGTGATATAAATAGTCTAAATTTATTTGGGATAAAGTCAAGGTTAGTATTATTCCTTTTTAAAGGGGAAAAAAATGAACTTGAACTTATAGAAAAGTTGGAAGTCCGAATTTATATATGTCACTTTCATTACATTTATATTTATAAGGGAGAATTATTATGAAATTCTAAGAATATGAATTAATAACAAAAAAGACTTAATGACATGTGAGGAACATGAATTTTTTGTTTTTGTTTTTTCCAACATGAATTTTTTGTTACTTCTTATACTATAGCTTGTTATTGCTTGCTCATTAGAAAATGTTAGTGGGTTTTTGGGTGATTAAACCCATTCAATAAGACCTTATAGTAATTTTCTACTTTTTATTTTTCTTATAAAAGATAAACTTTCACATTAAAAGCACAAGTTATAACAAGTAAAAATAATGTTAAAAAACCAGTGAAAATACAGATTATAAGGAGAAAGAAAACATAACAAGAACAACACCCATACTCATAAAGAGCATGTTCAAGAGGGAGAGATTCCTTTCTTTATCATATTTATATTTATAGTAATAGTTATGGATTAAAGTTCGGGTGATTAACTATTAACTACTCCATACATACTTAATCTAATCAATAAAACAATGGTTAGAAATTATTACCAAAAACAAATTAGAAATATTTTTCAAAAAAAATCAGAAATACTTCCTCCAATCTTTAATATAAGAGCTAATTGAATATTAGATTGAATCAAAAATATAAGACATCAATTCACTTTGTCTTTCAAATTTATAATTTTTATCCCCAAGTATCTCTATTGAAAGTACACATTAAAGGGTCGTTACGATGAAATATAGTATTTTAGGAAAATCAACATATTTTTCTTATAAATAATTAATATAACTAATTTTCTTAGTTTGCCCAAATTCGTTCTCTATCTCATATATTAAGGAAATGAGGTAGTAATATTTATTAAACGGATTTTGTGTCAAAAAGAAGTTTTATTACTTATTTACCCATCCTGTAGGAAATGTTATTTTAAGAGTATTAATCTATTTTTATCTTTCCAAATCGACCTGCTATCCAATATTATTTGAGCATATTGAAATAGATGATGATAATAATATATTATTATTATTATTTGATTTTTAATTTTTGGGTAAAAGTGAAAATTTGCCAACCAAGTGTTATGCTAAGAGCACTGGGTACAGAAATATTTTGAGTGTATAAAAAATACCAATAAACAATTGAAAGGGAGCAAAAATACCAATAAAAAAATAAATTCTGATGAAAGTAGTACAATCCCTGTTTTAGTCTATTTGCTGAAGTTTACCTTCAAAATATTTTTGTGCCCGGTACTCTTAACGTAACACTTGGTTGACCAATCTACACTTTAACCTTTTAATTTTTATACTAAAAAATTGAATGTTGTAATGAGAAGGACTTTTGTAAGATAGAGAAATCCTTTGATTTTTTTTAAAAAAGAATTTCGGATGAGTTGTTAACAAAGACAAATGACATTAAAATTAGTACTCGGGTTGGATAATAAAATTTAGTACTGGGATTCCACTAGATGCGGCAAGACTACATGTACGGGGCTTCTAACCTAATCCAAATATTTATAAGCCTATGGTGTTGAGGTACTATTTGGAAGAGGGGTAGTTATACCCGATAAGTAACCAGTCAACATTTTGGCTTGTGCAATTTAATCTCACCAATTAAGTTGCACGTTTTCAAAACTGGTACTCATATTTGTTGAACCAATAAATAGGGAGCAGATGGTCTCAATATCCTCAGAATCCTCTCAATATCCCATCACAAACGTCGGGAGTAGAGAGATAGAGAGATGCTCAAATCTCAGTATTTTTATTAAAAAGATACTTTAGGATAGTGAAAAAATATTTCATGATCTTGAAAAAATAATTTTATGATTTTAAAAAAATATTTTGAGGTACTGACTGGTACTAAAAAAAAATACTTCAAGATACTAAAAATACTTTAGGATACTAAGTAGTATTGAAAAAATAATTTCAGAGTCTTGACTAGTAGTAAAAAGATACTTAAAAATATTGATTGGTAAAAGATACTTGAAAAAAAAATATTTCATGATCTTTAAAAAAATTTAGGATCTTAAAAAAATATTTCAAGGTATTGACTGTTATTGAAAAAATGCTTACTATTTTATTTTTTAAACGACTGAACAGTGATTATTTTGCATAACGGCAATATATAATATTTATTTTATTTGGATTATTATCATCACATAACGGCAATATTTCCTTATTATTTTTATTTGTTGATTTAAGAAATTTTCTAATTTTTAAGTGATCTAAATAGTATAAATTTATTTGGGATAAAGTAAAGGTTAGTTTTCCGCCCCAATATTATTCCTTTTTAAAAGGAAAAAAAAAATGAACATTGACTTCTAGAAAAGTTGTAAGTCCGAATTTCACTTTCATGACATTTATATTTATAAGGGAGAATTATTATGAAATCCCAAGAATAGGATTTAATAATAAAAAAGTCTTAAAGACATATGAGCATTATGAAAGCTTTTTATGTTGTAAATGACATTTCTATGTTCAAAATCCAGGTGTTTAAATGTTGTTGTAAGTACAGGCATTTCTTGTTGTAAATATGACTTTTTCTGTTGTAAATGGCCAGATTTTAAAATTTGTTGTAAATACAGCACTTCATGTTGTAAATCTAGCTTTTTCCTGTTGTAAATGACCTCTCTACGTTCAAAATTCATGTGTTTAAATGGATTTTTTTGGTGATTTCAAGGGATTTTTTGTAATTTTTTTTGTTTCCTTGGGACCTGTGCGTAATTTTTCCTAATATTTATTAAACAAATTGTGTCAAAAGAAGTTTTATTACTGATTTACCACCCATCTAGGAAATGTTATTTTAGGAGTATTAATCTTTTATCTTCCCAAATCGATCTGCTATCCAATATTATTTTAGCATATAGAAATAGATGATGATGATGATAATATATTATTATTATGTTGATTATCAATATATATAAATGCATTCTATATATATATAGTATACATTTCATTTTTATCCTAAAAAGTTTAATGTTGTAATGAGTGAAATCTGAATCTGCGTCCTGAGCAAAAAAAAAAAAAAAAAAAAAAAAAAAAAAAAAAAAAAAAAAAAAAAGAATCTGCGGATGAGTTGTTAAACTTGAAATAAATGACATTAACATTAGTACAGGGTTGGGGGGAAAAAAAAGTACTGGGATTCCATTAGACGCGGCAAGACTACATGTACGAGGGCTGCTAACTTAACCCAAATATTTATAAACTTATGGTGTTGAGGGTACTATTAGGAAGAGACTTAGGTGTACCCATTAAAGAGAAATTTAATCTCACCAATTAATTTCCATGTTCAAGACTGGCACTCCTATTTTTTAAACCAATATATATTGTGTTGAAAGTAGAAGCGTTAAGAAAGAAGCAAATTTACTCTAACACTTAAAAACTAATGTTGATCATAAAAAATATCTGATATACTGTTAATTGTTGGACTTGTAGGGTCCATTCGCAACTAAAAGAACATGTATGATATACTGTTAATTGTTGATGTACGTTGATGCTGAATGTTTAAATTGCTTTGTCTGAATTATGGCGTTTAATTATCATACATTGTATATGTTACTCTAAGATTCATATGAATCCCAGACTTGCATAAAGCCACAGTTAGTGGATCATGTAAGAAGGGAAAGTCAGTGCTGTGAGGTTGAAGCAAAAGAAGGTTGTAATCGGAAGAGTACTTTTACTTTGTATATATTTTTAATACATTTTAGATGTTTGTATAAGGAGTTTAAATTTTGAAGTAAATTTGGGACGAATATAAATTAAATATCCCGGTAGGGATTAGTTTTACACATTGCCAAGTTTAAGTTTTTCTTATATTATGAGTTAATCAATCGTCCAATCCGGATGCGTTACACTTTTATAATTAGGATCAGATGTTAATCTACAAATGGACTTATAATAAAGACCCCCTATACGCATGCAGGGGCGTGCATTTATATTTATCGACAAAATTTGGGTTTATTTAGTTATATTTATTAGGTTCAATTCTCCAATTTAAATCTTAGCACATAGACTTGTTTAATAATAAAAATTCATATGGACAAAATTTCAAAGTTCTATATATCAAATCATTATCGATACTAATAATAATGTATATGGTAAGATTTGATTGGAGAATTAAACCTAATGCAACATGTAAAA
This sequence comes from Acacia melanoxylon, assembly GCA_019022615.1. Lineage (NCBI taxonomy): Eukaryota > Viridiplantae > Streptophyta > Magnoliopsida > Fabales > Fabaceae > Acacia > Acacia melanoxylon. The sequence goes on along the minus strand of JAFJYJ010000003.1, from coordinate 8,884,278 downwards.
CCCCTACTGGCCTCGTCCTTTCGGGTGGCGGGTAGTGTGGTACCTCTTAATTCTTATATTATATTACTTAACAACATGTATCAGAGTAAATCACGCAACAGATCATACATTCGGTTTGGGTGTAGTGTATTGGTAAGATATTACAAGTCTTAGTACAAATTTAAAACATAAATACATAAAATATCTACAAATTTTTCTCGAATGATTTGAAGTCAGTTCGACTCCTTCATGTGCTAGCGTCCACCACTTTATCTTGGGAGCTACTTCCAACAAACTGTAAATACACAGGTAGCAATACAGACTGGAATCCCGAAGGATCTCAGAGTAACCATTAATCTCATATTCAGAGTATATACATAGTATGTAAGAAAACCATAAATCATACAGCATTCAAAGGTCGCACACAACGAGGCATACAGCCTAAACCGGAATGAGCAGTCACACAAAACATATACTGCTCAATAAGGCACATAACCATGCCGGGGGTTGCACACAGCGGTTCCGGTACCCAAAGCGCTTGGAAACACAATAACACCGAATGTATACACAATCATAGTAAAGCATACATACAGAGACATACAAAGCATATGAGGATTAAGGTTACTACCTGCAAGTAGCTGTTAGTAGAAGAACAAACATCCGGCTACTGAATAAGAACGATAGACCTAAAATAAAATAATATAGTGATGTCACTTGTCAATATAACTCCGTCCCTTAAGTCATGTAATTATATACTTGCATAAAGGGTCTTTCTACTTTTGAAACTCATTAATTTCCTTTGTTAATGAGTATTTCTTCTTTGGTAAATTTTCCTTTATTTTCGCACAAGATGCTGGAAATTTCTGAAATTTGACCCAACTTCAAAAATTCATAATTAATTGTAGAAAAATCCAATTGAGGTGTTCCAAAAATATACGTAACCCTTGACATGTCTATTTTTGTCTAAAAATACTTTCCAAGGCCAGAAATACGTAAAAATTCCCAGTTTCCGAAAATGCCCCTGTTAGTTTTTCAGCTCATCTATTTGTATATTTTCATACTTTATGCTTCCAAAGTTATTCTCTATATTCTTTCCCATACAAAATTCCAATTTAAACACTTTTAAACCATCAAAATAAAATTATATCATTAAGTTCTAGCTATTGACCAAAATTTCCTTAAACTTTTGTAATATTTCAAGAAGTTAGAGAAGAGAACTTACTTGTTTCAAGTTCTACCTTCCTTGGCCACTTCACGTTGATTTTCTTGAGTTATAGCTAGAACTCCAACAATATTATACTAGATCATTAATTGAAGGCTTAAACATACTTGTATGAACTTGAAAGAAATAAGATAATTCTCATAACTTCCGTACCTCTTTTCTCTTGAAATTCTAGTTTCTTGCTTGTAATTTTCACAACTCTCTTCTTGCCTATTTCGAATCTTGGATAGAAAATGAAGGAGTTCATGGTCTTAAATAATGGTTAGAAACCATGTAAAAATATCCCTATTGGTATATTACCAAATTGCCCTTGCATTTTCTTCATTTTTCATGCATTTTCATGTCCAAAACTAGAATTTTCCTTGGCCCTTGTTGCACGAATTTATCTTATTTTTAGGAACAATTATGAGCTTGCTTAAGTGTCTTTTTAGTACATATTTAGGCTCCTTTCTTGGCCCTTCATTATTGGTCCTTGGTCTTAGAATATCTTCTTGTGATTTTACTTTTTTGCCCTTGCTAGTTGTCCCTTGAATTCTCTAGATTTCTCTTCCATTTTCTACCAAAATCTGATTTTTCTTCTTCCTTTCCTCATGGTCACGCCACTTGGCCCCTTTTGGTCAAGAATATCTTCTTCTTCCATCACATGCTCAATTCTTGTGGTTGAGGTGCTTTGCTTAGTGAAGAAGAAGATTAGGTGTCTCTTGTAATTAATTCAAGATGCATATGTGTCCCTCACTTTATTTTCTTAAAATATTATATGGACACTTGGTGGCTTAGTTGTCCTCCACAATTAATTCTCCATGCATATGTGTCCTCTTTAATTAATAAGGTGCCATGTGGACTTATTCTAGTTGCTTCTTAAATAACCATGTGATAAAAACTTTTATTCTTCCACTTCCTACTCCTTTATGAGTGTGATGTCAAGAAGCAAGAGGGAATTCAATGAATTTAATATCCTCTTCTTGATTCCTAAGATTATGCCATGTGTTCATGGTTAATAATATTATCATTAAAGCCACCATTTAAAGTCAAAGATATTTATCTAATGACCATTTTGATCTTGCCAAGTGTCCATCTTCTTGAATTTTCTCTTGTCTTCCTAAGCCATCTCACAACAATTATCTCTTATTGCCCAATTAGATGGAAACACCTATTACTTGCTTTAAATTTAATGAAAATCCCATGATAAAATATTAATTAGCATTTATTTATTCCATACAATAATTTACATAAAAGTGGGTCATTACACAGCAAATGGGCCATGTTTTGTTCTGTAACTATTCAAGGAAATTATCCATAAATAGTCCAATAATAAAATGCGTCTTCTTTCAGAGATTTGAATTTTACTTAGCAAAAGAGTAACCTTCAAATCAATGAATAAAATAAATATAAATTATTAAAGAAAACTGGTAATTTTAATGAGTTTGGATAGGCCGATTCATACAAAGAACAAATAAACCAACCCATTGCATGATCAAAAATCATTCATGTAAGTTTCACATTGGAGAAAGTTCGTTCTCATGAACAACAAATATGAGGTTAACAAAAGCATATAATATATATTAAAAAAAGTACAAGAGAGCACACTAGAATAATTAGAATAATTACACAGTAGAATCAAAATGAAAATTAGGCTATGCATCAAACATGTCATCAACTAAATTAAGAGATAAGTAAAAACAAGAAAAGGCTCTCTTTTAAGGACTTGTTTGGTACAAAATGGGAATGGGAAAGCTCTTTAGATTACCATAAACACATCGGAAAATTTCTTTCCAGTAAATCAATTTGCTATCAATTAAACACAATAAAAATAATGTCTCTCATTTGATTTTCTTAAATAATATTTCCATGTACCAAATGGACCTTAAAAGGAGGTTACAGAACTTACCTCGTTGAGAAAGAGGAGGCCAAAAATGACTGGTCTTGATCTTGCTCAAGCCTTTGAACCTATTAATTAACACAGTTTCATTTAACATTTTGATACAAATCTTTAGATAAGTACCGAGAAAGACAAGAATATGAAACCTATTATATTTACCTTCTCTAATTTCTGATTTTCTTCCAAGAATTTGACATCCTGGATTGGCATTAAATTTTCAAGACTTGGAAAAAAATGAGGCATTATAATTATGATGACGTAGAAACCAACATGAGAATTAATCGCAAGAATTGGAAAACCTGATTTATTCTCTGATTTTCTTCCATCAGTCTGGCTTCCTTCATAGATATTGAAAATAAACACGTTAATTTAAACTCATATGATATGACCAGGCTATTCTTTCAATTTTATCTTTTTCAGATCCTAACTTTTCAAGTTATTAAGGACTTCTATTTTATACACAATTTGAGCATGACTTGCGAGAAAATTCGAAATTAAGATAAGTGTTCTTATTTAGGACGCATCATATAGGACACACATATTTTCATATTTTTGGTCTTCAATTTTGAATATCTTATAAGTTTGGAAACACTTGAAAAACGAAAATTCCTTCAGAATGCACATGCTGATCCCAGCAAGTTAATCATCTATTATATCTCATTGTAACCATGGAAAAGAAGAATTAATATACGAGATGTATGCTTTTCTGATAAATGAACATAATTCTAACCTCTTTCTTAAGAATACTGATCTCCTGCTCAAATGCTTCAGCCTGAAAGACATAGAATTAATTTAAAATTGAACAACAATAATATATGGAGAAAACGTAATATGTAATGTAAATAGAAGAAATATAAAATAATAGTGAAGTAACAACACCAATACAACAAACTTTTATACAATATATTAATAAGCTAAATCAGACCGATAAAAAGATCTCTCATAATGCATAAACAAGCCTTTGGTTTTGAAATGCGATTCAAGCTTTTGTTAAGTAAAACTTCTAGTTTCCTTAGATCTCTTAAGGTCAATCCTTGAAGTTCTTCTCCATAGAGCTGCTTGATAGATGTGGAACTACGGATTTGAATCAACAATTAGTTAAACACTTGGTAGCAAACTACAACCAGTCATCAATATAATATCTACTTAACTTATTAATTTGGATAGATTAAGAAAATTAGTTGAATTAGTTGTCTCAAAAATGTATATTGCTTTCCCTAAAATACCCTCTTAAACCATTTGCATTGAAACTACTTTTTGACACTAAACTCTCTTAACATGTGCAATCAATAGTAATTGTTTTGAAAAAATTGATAAATGCGGGGGATAAATTTGATTGATATCTTATATTTAGAACCAAGTTCAACTCCTTAACTAGCTCTTATATTAGAAACTGGAAATAATATCTTATATGATTAAACTAGATGCAGCCTGTGAGGTTCCCGTGCATAGCATGGACTTTTAAAGAAGAATTATACAATTTATTTCTTATGAATAATATGACTTTATATATACACACACACACACACACACATATACATATTAGCGCAAACATCTTTCTATTGGAAGTAATCATATTGAAGGCACTGATTGGCAGTAGATGTGGGAACCTCTTCCAATAGGAGTTCGTAAATTGATGGCTTGATTTGCCAGGACGTTGTGAGGAACTAACTCCTTCCGCGAGACTTAAACCCTATATATTGATTATTTGTAACTCTATATATAATCATACTTCAGTTCACGAGCCTTCTCTTTTAGTTCCTTGTTTAGCTTAAAATGCTCACCTTCTACCTGTCTAATTACCCAAAAAAGGAAAAAGAATAAAATATCTGCTAGTTTTTCTTTGATATCTCAACATAACATACTGGTCGTATAATTGTCAGTGTGTGCATTGTTGCTCTATTCGGTTTCCAAACCCTATGATTATGAACAATCCTAATCTGAGTATGGTATGCTAGAATAGCACTACTTAAAGCCTAACTGTTCCTAATACATATGCTGTTACTGCAGTATGGATATAATACGAAAATACAGTGAACTAAAACCCTAAGCTTATCTGGCTCATAGAACTTGTGCAGTGAAATAAAAGAGAATAAAATAAAAATGTAATTTCGTGGGTGTGAAATGTCAGTTGAGTATCAAAACTATGATGATGATGATGAATATTGCATTTTTCAACCTTTGCATAATAAATTCATTCACTCTTTTCAATTAAAAATCAAAAAACAGCAAAAGACTAAACAGGTAGAGTAGAGAAGATCATTATACCTGCAACTCAAGAGATGACTGGTATGTGTTCGCAAGGTTTACATCTGAGAACAAGTTTCTCCTTTCAATCACTTGCCTCGTGCTTGAAACCGCAAAAATGTTGCATATCAGTTCATATTTGTCATTCATTATGCAACCAGTTAAACAACTTCACATGTAAATTTAACAAATAAGGAATAACATACTAGTGTGTGTGGGTCTATAAGTGAGAAGACTTATAAACTCATTGTCAAGATGTGAGTTAAGAAGTGGTATAGAGCCCATTTATAAGCATCATCTTGTTGCTGTTAGGCCACACTGGTTTCTCTTCATTTTCAAGACAACCACTAGGCAAAACAAGGGGTAACAGAGCCCAGTTTGATAAGATGAACTTGTGTAATGATGATGCTAAAAAACCTTGATTACAAAAAAGCCTCTAATGCACATGTTTATGTCGTAAACGTGGACTCACACTTACAAAAAACCTTGATTTTGATATTAACACACACACACAAAATTGACATGATAGAGATTAATTGGGAGCACATACAAACATTTTCTTGGCTAAAACTTTGAAATGAAGAAACTTGGCAATCTAAGCTCATCTTACTAACAATAAGACCAAGACCACTCCTTCTAATTAAACATAACATTAAGTTCATACCACATGATGACACCTCATTGGAAGACCCTATATATGCTTCTACAGTCAATTAGTGAGTAGTCTTCTCTCTATCTCACTCACCTACTACGCAACAATCCACTACATCTTTCGATATGTTTAAGGTACCTTGTTTAACAATCCTCTCTAGATGAGTAACATGCACTTTTAGACATAGATACTCTTGCTATTTGGCATTTTCTTGATGATTTATGAATCTCCCAAAACCTCTTCCTAATCTTCAATATGCATTTAAACTTTATCTAGCACTTTAATTTGTTGTATATAAATTGATCACATATATATACTGAATAAATGGACAACACACAATTAATTCTCAACTTCTAGCAAAAATAAATTTGCTCTCAAATATGTCTTCTGCTCTTCTTTGTGCCTTCCTTTAATTGTCTCCTTTCTAATCTCATAGAATGCAAGGTTTATATTTGTTTATACATCCACCAATTCATATAATTTTAGCGGTAACCTCAAAAAAATTTAAAATTTTTTGAAGATATAAGCCAAACAAGAAAATCATTAACATGGAATAATTCATCATCTCAAGATTAGTTCTTACTTGTTAAATAAATGGTAATTAATTAATTAAGTGATAATCAAACAGATCAGATACGTAAATGCTGACACTTCAAAACAATAGAAAAATGAATTATTGGCCAAAATTGGTATACCAATAATCTAGGCCTAGATTCCAGGTTAAATCATTATGCATTTCATTAGAGAAATCTCATGTGAGAAATTTCACTCTATCAAAAACCAAAGGAAATTATACAAAAAATTAGAAGAGAGGGCTTGGATGAGACGAACAAAGGCATAAGGCTACCAGAACTTCTTGATCAGCAACTATAGATCAGGATTATTCCTTTTCTTCTAAAAATATTCAAGAAAAATATCCAAGACGTGATAGAAATTCAGATTATTTGGATTTCTTCTAATAGAAAATTCAAATTAGAGAGAGAAAAAATACCTTGTACTGGCATAATCAAAGAGTTTGCCAGAAGCTGAAAATACAAAGAGAGCAATCTCAGCATCACAGAGAGTGGAAAGCTCCATAGCCTTCTTGAAGAGACCTTTCCTTCTCTTTAAAAAAGCCACCTGCCTCGCTGCTAAGTTCTCTATCCTCTTTATCGCTATCTTCCTTCTTGTCATTTCAATCCCTCCTTCTTTGTAACTAAACAAATTTTAATTTTGTTTTTGAAAAATAATTAGAGAAATCTGCAGCCAAAACAACTTTAATTTCTACATGTTCTGTGTTGGATTGGAATAGTAGTGAGCCATGAGTATTAAAGAGATTAGGAAGAAGAAGCAGTGCAGATCAAGGGAAACAGAAAATAAATATGAAATATGGCGAGAGAGAAGATAGGGTTTGTTGAGAAGAAGAACAAGCAATAATCTGAAAAGTGATTATGAATAGAAAATAATGTTTTTGGAGAGAAGAAAAGGTGAAGTTGGGAAGATAGAGGCAAGCTAAGGCCTTGTGTTGTGTCCACTGTCCACAGCTTTCCTTATCTTAACCGTTTTTTCTTCTTATTTCATTTTAGTAAAATTATTCGCAGCTTTATGTCCACGTCGTTTCTTAAATGGCCATCAAATCGAAGAAAAAAATTTGAATAATTCATTTTAGAGATAGGTGGTCCTTTCCTGTATAAAACATTGCGAGTTTAATTTTCTTAATACACACACACAAATATTAAATAATAACATACTCATAATTCCAAAATTCATGATAGTTCTCCATTTGATAAGTAAAATAAAATAATCCCTACTTGTTACAGGTTTTCTTGATCTGGCCTACGTACAGATTAAAATATACATTTTATATAAGTTCTTTTGCTAATTTTATACAATACCATTCAGTATTCCGTGTTTACTAGGTGTGCCATGTAATTCTTATTTAAACATAAATATAAACCAACACAAGTAATTAAACCGTATTTTTATATGATTTTTTATGATTAAATTGAGATTTTTAATGCATTTTTTGAGACATTATTGCATGATTAAACATTAATTTGAATTAGGGACATTTGTATTGAATTAAATGTAATTAGGGATAAAATAATCATTTTTTAATTATTCGCTCAAATGATTTCTTAGACCTTTAATGTTGCCATGTGCTTAATCTTGCATTATAGGTGTTTAAGAAGAAAATTTTAGATTTTGGAGGTCAAAATTAATATTTTGATAACTAGAAAAAATTACAGAAAAGGTCCCTAGAATTTTTAAGAATTGCAAATCAATAAAGAAAAGGAACCAGAGAAAATTACAGAAAATAACCCATATGTTTTGCAAACCAATTTTTCCCATATTTTTATTGTATTTGCATCATTTAGATTTTTTATGAATTAATAAAAGGCTCATCAAGAAGAGAAAATGATCCTAGGCTTGCCTAGACGCAATGCTTAGTTAATTTTTATTGTAGACCTCAAGACTAACAACAAAAGGCTCTCATCACACAAATTTCATGATGAGTTGTATGAAATGAATCATTATATCTAGATATGAATGGTGTGTGTGTGTGTGTCAATTGAAAAAAATAGGAAATTTGGATTGAAATTTGATGGGAATGTATAATGAATTTTGATATTGATGAATATAAAGATGTTGATGGCTACATGTTTGTTCAAATTGGGAAACGACATACAATCAACTAATGTTATTTTCCTTTTATAGGCAAACAGTTCAATTAAATAAAAATAAAGCGGCACTTTTAAAATTAATTATTTAAAAGGGATAAAAATAGAAAATGTATAATATTTATTTTATTCGGTCATTATCATCATATAATGGAAATATTTCCTTATTATTTTTACTATATTGTTGGTTCCTACTGAAGGAAACCAAATTAATTTTTGTTGTTGTGATATTTACTTGGAGAGTCTAGCTCCTAAAATGCTTATGTTTTATTTTAGATAGTTGGTCTGGTGTTTCTTAATTTACACTATCAAGAGGGTAAATTCTAGGAAAAGTGGTTATAAAGAAGAAATTTATGTTTCTCGTTCGGGATAAGAACTTCTCCTAGAAAAATTTACACAGATTTAAATCTAAGATTGCCTCTTTCCTCACTTGTTTTCTTCTCATTTGTCCTATTCTTAAGTTTAATTGTTATGTAAAGAGAATAAGTGTTGGGGAGACAACCATTAGTAAAAGGTAAATTTCTTTGGTTTTCTTTTTCTATGAAGTTAATATATGCTCCATGACTATATTTACTTACACTTAATCTTGACTACATTTTGAACTACAATTGTTGAACTCACTTCATTTGTTTCTTTCCTCTTCTCCTCATTGTGATTGTTGAAGTGTTGTGCTTCAATCTTGAATTGGATTTCACAACTTACCACTTCACCCACGAAACAAGTCAAATCAGTTTCTATTTGTTATTTACATTGATGACAGTGTAAAGATTAAGTGTGGGGGAGGGATTGCTCAAGTTACAATGTTTTGGTTTATGAAATTTGAGAAAAATTGAAAAAAATTTGAACTTGAAAATTTGTTTTGTGAAGTGTTTAATGTAATACCCTGAAAACCCTAACTAATATAAGTAAATATTATGATAAATATTATATGGCAACAAATACGACAAAAACTTAGGAGGTGTGTTCTCTCTGAATTTAGGAATTGTTGGGATTATTTCCTTGGAAAATAATAGAGCATAAATATAATATTATTAAAATCACTTTTTGGCCCCATGATTTTTAATATTTTACATGGGATATAAAATACCAATGTAACTAAAATAGTTGTGAGATAATAATTTATCCTAATTGAGAAAATTATCAACAATTAGTAAATGGCTAAATAGGTAATTAATGGGATAATATAAGAGGATTAAAATATAAGATAAATGAATTTGAAAAATATTTAATTAAGGGCTGAAATTCAAAATTTAAAAAATAAATAATAATAATAATAATAAAATATAAAATGCTTAGAAAAATAAAATAAAATAAAATATCTAGATATTTGTAATATAATAGTATTATATATGATAAAGAGCCAACAGGACATTTGAGAATGGATAGAAATTAAATCCTATACCTTAATATAGGGATTTAGTCTAAAACACTTGGACCTTATATAAACCAGTGAAATTCTATCTTGGAGTGGACTATCTCCGAAGTCATTTCGAAACCAACTGAGTCATTAAGACACGGATAAATAAAGAAAATGGCGAGATAGTGCAAATGAGAACCAATAGAAAAAAATTGTTGTGACGAACCGGGATTAGGTTTCTTGGGTCTCGGACATATTATGAACCAGTGAATTTTTGTCCAGAAGCTAGTGCTATCAGAAGTTATTTCCGTAACCGACATCGTTTATCCGAAAATCTTCAGCAGACTATAGAATACCCTTAACGGGATCAAAAATTTAGTTAACCCAAGTAGTTTTAAAGAGAAAGAATAAAACTTCAGTGCCTTGCTCTCAGATTTTAGAGATTCTCCGAGATTACGCGTTTAGGACACCGAACTAGGAACTTTATCGATACCGACCATAAAGTAAGAGCTTGTGTTGTCATGCATGACATCACATTCTCCTTCTAGAAGGAGGAAGAGGTTGGCCTAGGTGCATGCAAGGGTCAGGGATGTGCCACGTGTCGAAGTGCGATCCAACGGTTGAGATCCGGTCTGAAAAAGCATGAATAGTGCCACCATTTTCTTCTATAAATAGCACTCTTCCCTCTTCACTTTCTCCCACCCCATATCGTGTTTAGAGAGAAGGAGGAGCCCGGAGAAAGTCTGGCGGAGCCCTGGGTAAGTTTTTCGGTCCTTAGTCTTTAGTTTCGGTAGTTCTTTCAGTAGATATAGTAGAAATGCTAGATTTATCTTTAAATTTCCCAGATAGTTTAAATATCATGTTTAGGGGTAGATATGGTATTTATTTCGAAAATATACTGGGAAAAGAGATATGTCAAAATTCTGGAGAGATAGGGTCAAAATAGCAAAGCTCTGGCGAAATTCCGCCGATTAGGGGGTCAGGGGCAAAATGGTAATTTGTACCTAAAATGCTTGTTATAATGCTAAATACTGATAAAAACGATATAATCCGTATAGGATATCTGTAGTCGAACCGCTGTTGTAATACCCTAAAAATCGTATTTATGATAAGTATCATATTTCGGTAAATAATACCTATTGAAAATAGGTGAATATGTGGTTTCAAATAATAAGTAATAATTATCTTATTTTCTAAGGTAATTACTATGGGAATTAGGAGAGATAAAGAGCTAAAATCCTTGAAAAAGGTATTTTATAAAGCGAAAAATGGCTCGAAAATATCATGATAAATCCCATATGATCGCAAATATTGACAAAAACTTAGGAAGTATGTTATCTTTAATTTTAGGAATTTTTGGGATTATTTCCCTGAAAATATATAGAGCATAAATATAATAATATTAAAAGCACTTTATGGCCCCCGTATTTTTAATATTTTACATGGGATATAAAATACCAATGTAAGTCAAATAGTTGTGAGATAATAATTTATCCTAATTATGAAAATTATCAACAATTAGTAAGTGGCTAATTAAGTAATTAGTGGCTAATTGTTTAGATTAAGATATAAGTAAATTAATTAGTAAATAATTAATTTAAGGGAGAAATTCAAAATTAATAAAAAAAATAATATAAAATGCTTAGAAAAATAAATAAAAATAAAAATAAAAAATATCTTGATATTTTGATTAAAATAATAATATATCTCAAAGAGCCAACAGACATTTGAGAATGGATAGAAATTAAATCCTACACCAAGATATAGGGATTTAGCCTATGTCATCTGGACTTTTTATAGACCGAATTTCTAACTCGGAGTGGACTATCTCGTAGGTCATTTCGAAACCAAATGAGTCATTAGGATACGGGGTTTTAAGGGAAAAGGTCGATAGTCAAAAAGAGAACCTATACAAAATGAAATAGTTGTGACAAACCAGGGATAAGGTTTCTTAGGTCGAACATATTACGAACCGGCGAATTTACGTCCCGTAAGCGACACTTCCTAAGTGATTTCCGTAACCGTTGGTGTCGTCCCAAAATGTTCAGCGAGGCAACGGAATGCCCTTAATGGGATCATAAATTTCATTAACCCGGATATACCTACAAAGGAAGAATGGAACTTCAAAACGTTGCTTTCGCATTTTTGAGTTTCGTCAAGATTATGTGATTAGGACACCGATCAGGGAACTTTATCGGTAAGTCAGCAAGATGACATCATCTTCTTCTAGATGGATGACATGTGTAAGGTCAAGATGGAGCCATGTGGCGAAGTGCGATCCGACGGCCGAAATCCAGTCTGATAAAGTAATGAATAGTGTCACTTTTTCTTCTATAAATAGAAGCCTTCCCCTCTTCATTTCTCACACCCCAAAACCGAAATAGAGAGAGGTTTTAGAGAGAAGGAGGAGCCCGGAGAAGTTCTAGCCGGACCCTGGGTAAGTTCTTCGGTCTCTAGTCTTTAGTTTCGGTAGTTCTTTCGGTAGATATAGTAGGAATGCTAGATTTATCTTTAATTTTTCAAGATAGGCTAGATATCACATTTAGGGGTAAATATGATATATATTTCGAAAATATGATGAGGGAAAAGATCTGTCAAAATTCTGGAGAGATAGAGCGAAAACAGCGAAGCTCTGGCAAAATTCCGCCGATTAGGGGTTCAGGGGCAAAATGGTAATTTGTACCTAAAATGTCTGTTATACTGCTAGAGGTTGATAAATGTTATCCTTATAGGATATCTGAGATAACGTACCGCTGTCATACCGCTGTCGTACCTCGTTTTTAAATCGGAAGTACCGTTTTTTGTCAAACGTGCCGTTTTAGTCAACGAAGGTACGTTCGCGTCTTTGTAACACTAACTCGATATTTACCGTATACTTATATGTGATAGACGACTATACGAGTGAATTGTATAGATAACTTTACATGAGATGTGTACTGTTAACGTAGATAACTTTACATGAGAAATGTTTTGTTAGCATAAATAACTTTACGCGTGAAGTGTATTGTTGTTATATTAATCTTCCATATGCTATATACTTATGTTTTGATTAATGCTATGATGTCTTCCATATGTTGTTTCCATAAATATGAGGTTAACCATTACCTGAGGTCCGATGTGCATTTGGACCTCAGCATTTAAAATAGCTTCAGGATCAGGAGGACCGAGCGCCAAAGATAAGGGCAGGTAGCACGCTTAGAGTCCCAGTCGGAGAATTTCTTTTGTTGCCACAGCATGGGTGTTGCCAGGGAGACACTTCTGTTGTTATTTCTTTTGAAAACTCTTAGTTATTGTACCGCTTTTGTAATCAGCCAGACTTACAGCATTTTAAATATAATTATCAGTTACTCAATCGCTCCAATGCTCTACTCTGATGAAAAAAAAAATTATACTGCTTTTGAAAATGGGATGTTACAGCTGTCGCACCGCTGTTATACCGCTGTCAAAAAAATTCGGTTTTTCGTAAAACGTGCCGGAGTACCATCAACGAAGATACGTTCGCGACGTACTGTAACACTGACTCTGATGCTTGCTGTATGCTCATATATGATTGATGTGTTCTTATACCGAGATGCTATCTCAATTATTTTTAAATGCAATCATGAATACATGGGTTATAGTCTTGATAACACCGTTTAGAGTTTTCCTAGCGCTGATGACACGACTGTACATCGTGGCACTGGTAGATCGTGCAGACTGGGGTAACAAACATACTGCAGGGGCTGTGTATTGTTATTGCCTTACATACATATATGTATTTCCTACATCTGTTATGGGCTTTTGTAGTGATTATTGCGAAAATGTCATGAATACCTGTCATACATATACTATTTACATAAGCATGAGGTTAACCGTTACCTGAGGTCCGATGGGCATTGGACCTCAGTCTGCATGAATAGACAGGAATGGGTCATGAACCAGAGGAGGCACCAGTAGATGGAGCCATAGATAGACGCCAGTAGATAGGCCGTGAGAGAGCACCGGTCATAGAAAAGGTGTGAAGAAAGTCAACAGAACCTACCTTATGGCATAAATCTAATAAGGTTACTTCATATCATTTGGTGCTTAAACTAGAAGGGTCGTCTATGTGGTTCAGTCAATCAGTCACCTTAGCACGGTGAGACTCCCACTAGACCTACCCAGCCTGGCCAAATGGGATGGTTTAACTGAGTTAGGTTCTATGCCCCAAGTCTATTTAAGGCTTGGTTGAAGAGAGTATAGTTACATGTAAAATTGTAATTGTAAAGTTTTGTATTACTGTATCACATGAACATTCCTTCGGGAAATTTTTATATCAGTATACGTCAGGCAGCATCATATGTCTGAGTATTTCATATCAGTTACTCAGTGTTATACCTGTTGTTCAAACTTTTAGTACATGCTCTTCGTTTCCGCAAAACGCTAAAGCTGTAACACCTCAAACTCTGATAAATTTTTATAAAACCACGTGTCACCGACACAATTTATGCTACGAAATTTGGTGTGTTACATTTAATGGACCCCTATTTTCATTTTCCTAATGCAACTCCTTAGCATGTTTTTATGACAATTTAAATGCATGATGATTGTAGCATTTCCACGTATGGGTGCATTAAGCTTGAGTGACTCTTTGCTTGATTCAATTGAGTGATTGGAGTGTCTTTAATGGAATTTTATTAATTTGGATGCCTAGCTTGATTTTATGAAGTTGATATGGTAGAGAAAAGCCTTGTTGGAATATTCTTGGGCCTTGATTCTATTTTCTAATTCTGTGTGTATTCACCTATTCTCTAGTTCATCTTTAGAACTTGTCCAGGTTCTTTTTCAAAGTTACATTAATACCTTGGATTTGTAGTATGATAGCGGCATTAATTTCAAAACCCATTGACACAGACACAAACTATTCATCATTTACTTTTAATTACCCCTTTGAGCCCTTCGCTTTCGCTTTCATTATACAAATGCTATGGTTGCACCTTTTGTAATACCCTTGATAATTATTTATCTCAATATTATATTTCGATAGATAATACCTATTGAAAATAAGGGAACATGTGGTTTCAAATAATAAGTAATAATTATCTTATTTTCTAAGGTAATTACTATGGAAATTAGGAGAGATAAAGAGCTAAAATGTATTTTTTAGAGCATTAAATGGCCTAACAATATTATGATAAATCCCAAGAGGTAGTAAAATATTTATAAAAAAATTAGAAAGTATGTTGTCTCTAATTTTAGGAATTTTTGGGATAATTTCCCTTGAAAAATAATGAGGCAAAATTAAGTATTATTTTGGGATCATAAGTGACCCCATGATTTTTAATATTTTACATGGGATATAAAATACCAATGTAAGTAAAATAGTTGTGAGATAATGATTTATCCTAATTAAGAAAATTATCAAAAATTAGTAAGTGGCTAATCTGGTAATTAATGGGATAATTAGGGTATAAAGTAAATGAATTAAAAATAATTTAAATAATTATTTTTAATTGGAGAAATTCGAAATTATTAAATAAATAAAAAAAATAAAAAAAAATATTAATAAAATATTTTATGCTTAGAAAAATAAATAAAAAATAAAAGAAAAAAAAAATGTGAAGGCATTTTGAATAAAATAATAATATAATCGGTATAGAGCCAACGGAGAAGTGGGAACAACTAGAACTTAAATCCTACCTCCGATATAGGATTGAAGTCATAAACAACAAGAAGACTTTTTATAAACCAAACAAAATCCATCTCGGATTGAGCGGTCTCGAAGTCGTTTCAAACCAACGGCGTAATTAGGAGTAGGGTAATTAGGAAATGGCGAGATAGTGCTAAAAGTGACTTAGAGAAAACAAGCGAGTTTTGGAAACCGGGAATAAGGTCACTTAGATCGGATCATATTACGAACCGGTGAATTTACGCCTACAAACTAGTGTTTCCGAATCGATTCCGTAACCAAAGGCGTCGAGCCTAAAATCTTCACGAGATAACGGAATACCCTTAATAGGATCATAAATTTCATTAAAGTATATATTCCTACCGAGGAAGAAAAGTACTTCGAAACTACGCCGACAACATTTCGCGATTCGGCAAAATTACGCGATTCGAGCACCGATCGTGAACTAAGCGGTAAGTCGGCATTATGACATCATCAAAGATGATGTCATAAATGGGCAAGTAGGGTAGCCCAACTAGGTGTAAGGCCAAGATTGTTTTGTCCTCAAAAATGCGATCCAACGGTGCAAGATTCATTCTGGAAACAAATCCCTTAATTCCAACCTTGTCCCTCCATTTTCCTATAAATAGGAACCTCTCCTCTTCTCATTTCCCACACCACAACTTCGAAACCTAGAGAGAAGTTAGAGAGAAGGAAGAGCTCTTGGAAGTTCTTGCCAAGCCGGAGTAAGTTTTTTGGTCCCTAGTCTTTAGTTTCGGTAGTTCTTTCAGTAGCTATAATAAAAATGTTGTTTTTAGCTTTAGTCTTCCAATATATTATAGATATCATATTTTTGGGTAGATATGATATATATTTCAAAATATGTGATGGGAAAATAAGTATGGCAAAATTTTGGAAGATTAGAGTCAAAAACAATGGCTCTGGCGAAATTCCGCCGATTAGGGGTTCGGGGGCAAAATGGTAATTTGTACCTAAAATGCCCGTTATAGTGCTAGAAGTTGATAAATGTTATCCTTATAGGATATCTAAGATAATCGGATCTTTGTTATCTTGTATTTTAGTCGTATCGTTTTTCACCCATTGTCAAAAAGTATCGTTTTTAGTAAAAGTACCGTTTTCCGTCAACGAAGGTACGTTCGCGTCTTTGTAACACTAACGCTGATATTTATGTTATGCATGTATGTGATATGTGTATGGTATGCTAATGTGAGGTTATGTACGTTCGCGTACTGTAACCCTAACTCTGATATTTATTGTATTCGTATATGTGATATGTGTGTTGTATATGTGTTGGTGGTATGTTATTTGAATGCATGGTGGTGTTAGAGGATAACTGAACATATGCATGCGCTGGGAGCGATATATCTGTATTCGCTGGGAGCGGTGTGTCTTCGCTGGGAGCGGTATGTCTGCATTCGCTGGGAGCGATACATGTAGGAATGATTCATTTGTTATGCTGATATACTGTATATGTAAATATGAGGTTAACCGTTACACCGGGGTCCGTATGCATTGGACCTCGCTCTTAACATAGCGTCGGTTCGGGAGGACCAAGTACGAGGAGAAAGGCAAGCGGGTCGCATAGAGATCCTAAAATAAGATCTCTTCGTTGACACGGCATGGCTTCTTGGGGAGACACTTTTGTTGTTATTCACTTTAAAAACTCTCGGTCATTGTACCGTTTTTGTAATCACCCGGACTTACGGCATTTATAAATATATGTATCGCTTACTCAATCGCCCGATGCTCTACTCGATGAAAAAAAAATATACTTGCTTTTGAAAATGGGATGTTACACCTTTTATCAATTTCTTCCAGCACTATGATTAAAAAAAGTACTTCTTAATATGTGAAAAGGAAAGTGCCATGTGAATAGTCAATAAAAAATGCAAAAAGGAAAAGGAAAATAGAAAAGAAGAAAAAAGAGAACAAAAAGTGTGAATAGTGAAAGAAAAGGAAAATTCAAAGAAATAAAGAAACAAATAAGGCACTATGATAAAAAGATATGAATTAAGTTTAGTTGAGTAGTGCTAAGGGATCCATCAATTTATTTTGTGCAATCATAGTGTATGTTACATTTTATATTCATTTAGCCTTTTCAACATTACGACCCTAAGAAGTCCCGTTAACTTATCGTAGATGCTAGAGTAGGTAAATTTAGAGAATTTCCTATGATTTGAGAGATGAGAGAAACACTTATTCCCTTGAGAGCTCTATCATGTCTCTATCTTTCTTGGTTTTGTTATGTGTTCAAGTTGGTTTCTTTGCATTAAAAAAATTCCATGAGCTTTAATTGATTTGGGATTGTGGTTATTCAACATTTTTGTATTTACATTCTTGAATTACTTGATGATTACAACATTAGGCATATTTTTGAAAACTTTAGTTTCATTTTGCCCAGGAGTGCAAAAAACTAAATTGTATGAAATGAATCATAATATCTACATATGAATGTTATACACATAATATACATACATACATATCAATTGAAAGTAGGAAATTTGATGTAAATGTATAATGAAATTTAATATTATTGAATATGATGAAGATCTTAATGGCAACATGTCTCTTCAAATTGGGAAACAACATACAATAAACCAACATTATTTTCTTTTTATGAGCAAACAGTTGAATGAAATATAAATATAGTTGCGCTTTTACATTAATTACTCAAAAGGGATTAAAAAAATTATTTTATTTGGATTATTATCATCATACAATGGAAATTTTCCTTATTATTTTTATCTTTTGATTTAAGAAATTTTATAATTTTCAAGTGATATAAATAGTATAAATTTATTTGGGATAAAGTAAAGGTTACTTTTCACCCCAATATTATTCCTTTTTAAAGGGAAAAAATGAACATGGACTTGTAGAAAAGTTGAAAGTCCGAATTTATATATTTCGCTTTCATCACATTTATATTTATATGGTAGAATTATTATGAAATCTCAAGAATAGGATTTAATAATAAAAAAGCCTTAATGACATGTGAGGAGCACGAATTTTTTTTTCCCAACATGAATTTGTTGTTAATTCTGATACTAGAGCTTGTTACTGCTTGTTCATCAGATAATGCTATTGGATTATTGGGTGATTAAATCCATTCAATAAGATCTTATATTAATTTTCTACTATTTATTTTTTTGATAAAAAATAAAATTTCACATTAAAAGCACAAGTTATAACAAGTAAAAATACTCTGTTAAAAAGACAAGTGAAAATACGGATTATAAGGAAAACTAAAACATAACAAGAACAACACCTACTCATAAAGGGGATGTGCAAGAGAGAGATTCCTTTCTTTATCATATTTATATTTATAGTAATAGTTATGGATGAATTAGAAATTATTACAAAAAACAGTTAGAAAGATATTTGAAAAAAATATCAGAAATACTTCCTTCAATCCTTAATATAAAAGTTAATTGAAGAGCTATATTTAATCCTAAATATAGGACCTTAATTCAATTTGTCTTTCAATATAGTACACATTAAGGGGTCCTTTGTGATGAAATATGGTATTTTAGGAAAATCAACATATTTTTCTTATAAATAAGGGATAATAGTCTTAAATGCCATGAAAGTTTTCACTATGGAGCACCGGTAAGACGAAAGTTTTTTTTGGACAAAAAATGCCACAGTAAGTTCACAAAACATAGCAATTTTGCCCTTCCATTAATTTTGCCACCTCATCACCCTATTTTCACTAAGGAGCAATTTTGCCCCGAAAGTTTTCACCGAGGACCGAAGAGCAATTTTGCCCTGGAAGTTTTAACTAAGGAGCAATTTTGCCCCGGAAGTTTACAAAACACAACAATTTTTCCTTCGTCCCCCCAAGATAAATTTGACTATTAAATCATTTAAAGACTACACATGTCATGCCTTGAAAATGTCAAACTTGGAGTCAGAGAAGGAGATCATTGAGATGTTGAGCTCAAGGCAACCAGAATTTGTGAAGCCGAACTGGTCAAAGGGACTAAAAGGTCTGTCACAAAACTCAGAGGAAGCATCACTTATGATCTAGGCAAATGAAACGCAAAACGAGAAATGAGTTGTCCCAAAAATTGGTTCAGTAAGACAAATAATAGTGATAGTATTTACCTTTGTATAGATTGATCTAGACCACCCACCCTGTCCCACAAGGTAAATCTATAATGCTCCCAAAAATTCCAGCGATTTTAAGTGATGCATACTAAACCGATTTTTGGGACAATTCATTATTGATTTGTCCCAAAAATTGGTTTGATCTAGACAAATTAATAATGAATTGTCCTAAAAATTGGTTCAGTAAGCATAACTTAAAATCGTTGAAGATTTATCTTATGGGACAGGGTGGGTGGCCTAGATCAGTCTATACAAAGGTAAATAGTATCACTATTGATTTGTGTTACTGAACCAATTTTTGGAACAATTCATTTCCCGTTTTGCGTTTCATTTACTTAGATCATAAGTGATGCTTCCTCTGGGTTTTGCGACAGACCTTTCAGTCCCTTTCACTAGTTCGGCTTCACAAATTCTGGCCGCCTTGAGCTCAACATCTCAAGGATATCCTTCTCTGACTCCAAGTTCGACCTTTTCAAGGCATGACATGTGTGGTCTTTGACTGATTTAATAGTCAAATTTAATATTGGGGAACAGAAGGGAAAAATTGCTGTGTTTTGTAAACTTCCGGGGCAAAATTGCTCCTTTGTGAAAAAAGGGTGATGAGGTGGCATGCCACGTGTGATGAGGTGGTATGCCATGTGTGCACTCAGTTAAACTTAACGGTCAAAATTAACGGAGGGGCAAAATTGCTACGTTTTGTGACCTTCTGTGGCATTTTTAGTCCAAAAAAAACTTCCGTTTTACCAGTGCTCCATAGTAAAAACTTTCATGACATTTAAGACCCTTATCCCTATAAATAATCAATATAACTAATTTCCTTAGTTTTCCAAATTAGTTCTCTATCTCATATATTAAGGAGATGAGGTAGTCATATTTATTAAACATATTTTACGACAAAACAAGTTTTATTACACTTTTACACATCCTATATAGGAAATGTTATTTTAGGAGTATTAATCTCTTTTTATCTTCCCAAATCGATCTGCCGTCCGATATTATTTGAGCATATAGAAATAGATGATGATGATGATGATATATTATTATTATGTTGATTATGAATACACACACACATTTCATTTTTAACTAAAAAAATTTATGTTGTAATGAGAAGGATTTTGGTAAGGTATAGTGAAATTTGAATTTTCGTTTTTCAAAAAAGATTTCGGATGAGTTGTTAAACTTCAAGTAAAAGAGAAATGACATTAAAATTAGTACTACGGTTGGATAAAAAAAAAAATAGAAAAATCATTGTGAGGTCTTTTCATAAGAAATTATATATATAAAAAATCTCATACTAAATTCTCCTATAAAAAAGATCTCTAGAGACTGCATTGGATTAATTCGGAATGTGAAGTTACCAAATTGCCCTTACCAACTTTCACAAGTGCTAATGCTTATTTTCACAATTACATGTGCCTCTTTTGACAACTAGATTTTTCTACCTAAGAAGTTATTAAATTTCACAAGTTAATGTCCTAACTTTCACAAGTACATATGCAATTTTGACAAGTGCTTATGCTTATTTTCATAACTGCTTGAGCTTACTTTGCAACTAGATTTTTCTACCTAGAGAAGTTGTGAAATTTTCACAATTGCTCAAGTCCAGAAAATTTAGTTGTCAAAGTAGGTTTACAACTTCTCCTGGTAAGAAAATATAGTTGTCAAAGTAGGCTTATGTAGTTGTGAAAATAGGCATAAGAACTTGTCAAAATTCGCATATGCACTTGTGAAAGTTGGTAAGGACAATTTGGTAACTTCACAGTCCAACTTAATCACATTGTAGTCCCTAATGATTTTTTTAATAGAAAAATTTGATATGAGACTTTTGTATAACTTTTTATTGTAACATCATGAATTTTTGGCCTAAAGACTTGAAAATAAGCCTAAATTAGACAGACGACTAAGCTCAGTTTGGGAAGACTCCTAAGAATGTCATGAGAATAAAATATCTTTCGGGGACTAAGTAATTTTGCTATACTGGTCATTGAACTTAGTATGTATAGGCCGTATAATTAAAGTACCAGTGCAGAAGAGCACAAAACACTTATACAGTGTTAATCGGTTGGTAAAGATGCCACTCAGTTATGTCCTAAGGTATGAGACAATTATCTAAGCAAAAATGTGCCAAAATAGGTATGCACATGACATTTCCTGGGCAGATATGTGTGCCTTGCGTTTTTCGGGAGAAGACATCGGTATGTGGTGTCATTTGGCGGGTCTCGGTATGTGTGTTGTAATCCTGAGAAAAACCTCGAGCAAAATCCCGGGTAAACACCAATAAAGTAGCTTTAATAAAGTAAGTCATGATGATTAATGATGACAAACTTTTGTGTTGGCGCGTTTTGGACTAGACACATGGCGCGTTCTGGACTAGACATGTGGCGCATTATGGACCACACCCGTGTTCTATATATACTCTTTTCTCCTCATTTGTCTTTAGGCCATTTCGGCCAAAACATGGAAAAGAGAAGAGAGAGCGAGAGAAACGAAATAGAGAGAGAAGGAGAAGAAGAAGAAGGAGTAAGAGGAAAGAGAAAGAGTCAAGGGTCAAGGGTCGATTTTGCCTTCGATTTGGTGGAGGTTCTGTCAAAACGGAGAACTGACTATGGAAAGCAAGTAGAGGATTCGATATGGAATGACGAAAGGATCATGAGCTAATTTGGGAATTGGTAAAGCATACAGGTAGTTACTCTAATCTTGTGTACTCTGGTTATTTGTATATGCGTGTTTGTACCATGATTGTGATCCATGTTTGAGACACGCGTTTATTGCATTCAGTTGTTGCTTTCCCAGCATTGTGGATCCAGAAATTGTTGTGTGCTTTGCAGTCATTGTTATGTGCATATATGACTGCTAGTTTCTGGAATTGCTTTGTGCATTAGGGGCCTTGCTGTGTGCCGCGCCCTGCAGTCAACGCTATGTGCATTACGTGACTGCGCGTACATTGAATGCAATACTATTTATTTTCATGATTGTAGTTGACTATCATGCGCTGTTTATATATTTACTTGAGATTAATATGTTACTCTGGGATCCTTTGGGATTCCAGTCTTGTTGCTACTTGTGAATTGTATAGTGTTTTGGACAAAGCTTCTAGGACAAAGCAACGAATGTTAGCAAATGAAGGCGCCGGACTAGTTCTAGATTGTTCGAGGGATATTTGCAGAAAAATTTATATAATTATATTTAAAATTTATGACCAAGATTTGTAATATATTATTAGTATATTGCGCCCAAACTGTTTTACCCGCTATGCTGCATTATAATGCTTTGATGTATAATATATTATTGGAAGGGTTTGACATTTATGATCCTTCGGACCTAAGTGAGTTTCCCTGAAAAAACAATATGGTACTGGGATTCCATTAGATGCAGCAAGACTGCATTTACGGGGCGTGCTAACTTAACCCAAATATTTATAAAACCTATGGTGTTGAGTTACTATTTGGAACAGGTGTACCCGTTAAGTAGCCAATTCCGTGTTGAACCAATAAATATTGTGTCAGGGTGCAATTTTACTGTGGAAGTAATCATTCAGGAAATGATGGTTATCTAAAATTATTTTAAAGAGTAATTTCGTATGCCAAAAGTGCTAAAAAGGAAGAAAATTTACCCAACCTTTAAAAACTAATGTTAATCGTAAAAAAATTGATGTTGATAGCTAACATTTTTAACAGTAAGGGGTAAAATGGATCAAAAAACTTTTGAATACCTAATACTTTTGAGTGGTTACTTTCAAAACAAAATTGCACTTTAACCTAATAATATTTGGGTAAAGTTTCAATCACCACATCTTCATACTATTTTTCATTTGTATCCATCACCCTAAAAATCTGCACGGTGCAATTTTTTCCTTAAAATAATTTTAAGAGGAAATTTTACACTTAAAACATTTTTTCAGGTGCAATTTTGTACTCGTCATTAACTCCAAAAAAGTTCGTTAGTTCAAGGGCATCCAGTAACTAACGGTAGAGTAATTTTTTAGAGCCGTTTTTCCTCTAGAGTATTTTTCATAACTCTTTTCATATTTCTGGTAGATTTTATATTTTTAGTATTCATCTTTAACATTTTCAATAGTCAATTTTTGAATTTTTTGATAGCCATCTACAAAACACTTTAAGAGCAATATTATACCAAAATAATACTTTAGGGATAAAATTACACTACAAATAAGATTATGGTGTTCAATGCTAGTTTACCCTAAATATTTACAATGTTGTACTTATATATTTCAAAAATATTAATATCATCATCAAAATTCTTATATAATATGAAATAAATTTTATAACTATATGATATTTAATAGTACTGAATCAAATTCAAGTAAGTTTAATTCAGGGTACCTAGCTTTCTGCCTTCACATTAATCTACCTGATCCTAAAAACTCATAGAAATCGAACATTGATCCAATTTGAGTACATCTACAAGATAGACCTCAATAGAAAACTGAAAAGTAACAACAACAAGTGCTTGAATTAAGTTGTTCCTCGTATAAAATTATTGACACCAGAGATATTGTAATTTGGAGAAGACAAACTTATTTCAAGCACAAAATCAGAAGCACCCCTAGTTTCAAAGAGAGGACGATAGGTTATTCACATTTCGTTTGATGGTTAGAGGCGCATTGAAAGCTAAGTAGTGGTAATTCAAAAGATTCCTCAGGAGAAAAATAGAGGTGTCTCCTTTGTTACCCGTAATATGTGGAAGTATTGACATAATTTCATAAAGTCATTGAGTCTGAATGTTACATAAAGGACATAAGTCACATGAAGGAACACCTACTAACAAAAATAGTAATCAAATTTTTAAAAGGCAATGTAGGAGAGTAAAACATTCTGATAATGGAAGCTTTTAAATCATAATATTCAATAAAATTTAATTCCTGTATAAAACTAGTGGTAAACATTTTATAATATAATATTTTATGTCAATTTTAGTAATTATATTATATATATAGATATTAAATATAAAGCTTATATATATATACACATGTATGTTAAAATCAAACGTATCATCATTAGAATGAAATCATAACACTACTCCAGATAGAAGCAAGTTGTTTAGAAGGGAAAAAAGGATAATTGACACTCTGATTCTCCAAATTGTTGAAAACTTCACTATTTACAAAATGAGTTGTTTTATAATTGACCTTATTTGACGGTTAGAAAGTGTTAAAATATTCCAATGTAGTTCAAAGTCTCTACTTTCATTGTTAAATCAATTAAACCGTCCAAATTTAATACTTTATAAAATTATAGTTATTATAATAATAAATAAATAAATAAATTGAAACTACTAAAGTTTAATCTGGATAGTTAACACCAATATATAATATGACAATTAAAAAATAATGATTATCTAAAATATTATATCTCAACCATTCATTTTTTTTTAATATAATGGTAAGGATGGGATGAGAAGAAAGAAAAAGAGAAAAAGGACCGGGAGATCCAAATCAAACTATATGTGAAAAATAAAAAGATTTTCGGGGAATCGCTATCTTCATATATACTCCATGTTTTTAGTAGGATTGAATTAAAACTTATTTTTTCAAAATAAATACCATATCTACCCCTAAACATGATCATTGTCAATTTCGGTGATTAATTCAAACTTTTTCAGATCGATTTTGAGCCGTCGGATCTAGGGTTTTTGCAAGACTTCATCTTGGCCATTCATTGTGTGTGCCGACCTCTTTGCACAATTCCCAAGAAGAATTGAGGTCATGCATGATGTCATGCCTCTTGCTTTATGAATAACAGTAAAATTACACAACAAATTAACATTTAATTGGATCGATCCCTATTATTTTTTATTTTGTTCATGAGTAATACAAAATAGCATTGTTCAACAAAACAAACTGGTTGTAGACAAAAAATGACTAGGGAATGTTTGGGTTAATAGTGATAAAAGTGTCCTTTTTTTTTTTAAAAAAAAAATAAGATGATTTTTGATACGTAAAATATGGTAAAAATCAAAACTTACGTTAGATTGTTAATAATTAAACTAAAACTTATTTAGATGATTAATATAAAAGTAAGTTTAGATAAAATAACTAAAAATGATATGAATTTAATAATAGTCAGAGTACTATTGCAAAATTTTTGAAAATATTACATTATTTAATTTTTAGAAAAAGATGGAGAAAAGTCCCTTATTGAAAATCTAATGGGTGAGAATGACTACAATAGGAGTACTTTCATTCTTTATATATATATAAACTTATCAGGCTATTTATGTCAATTAAATTTTTAATGGAGGAGTTTTTTCTGATTTCCCTTAAATTTATTATTTTTTTATTTCTTTGAATACTTTCATAAATAAGGACAAAATTGAAAAAATAAATTATAAACCTTTAAGAAGGCTAACAAAATTAGGGCCAAATGTTCATCTACAAATGGACTTATAATAAAGACCCCCTATATTCATGCAGAGGCGTGCATTTATATATGTGGACAAAATTTGGATTTATTTAAATTTTAAACTTTAGCACATAGACTTGTTTAATAATAAAAATTCATATGGATAAAATTTCAAAGTTCAATATATCAAATCATTATGATAATAAGAACCATGTAAATCGTAAGACTTGATTGGAGAATTAAACCTAATGGATATAGGCAAATGGGCCTTGTTTCGTTCTGTAATTATTCAAGGAAGATTATCCTTAAATAGTCCAATAATAAAATGCGTCTTCTTTCTTCTTTCGGAAATTTTAATTCTACTCAGCGAAACAGTAACCTGCAAATCAATGAATAAAATAACTATTAATTATCAAAGAAAACTGCTAATTTCAATTAGCTTGTATAGGCCGATTCATACATAGAACAAATAAACCAACCATATGCATGATCACAAATTATTCATGGGAGTTTCACATTGGAGAAAGTTCGTTCTCAGGAACAACAAATATGAGGGACAAATTAACAAAAGCATATAATAATTACACTAGAATAAAAATGGAAATTAGGCTATATATCAAACATGTCCAATCAATTAAAATAAGAGATAAGTAAAAAAAAAAAGGGGGGCTCTCTTTTAAGGACTTGTTTGGTACAAAATGGGAAATGGAAAGCTCTTTAGATTCCAATAAACACATCGGAAACTTTCTTTGATGAATCACTTTGCTCTCAACTAAGCACAATAAATATAATGTCTCTCATGTTTTTTTTAAAAAATATTTTTGCATGTACCAAATGGACCTTAAAAGGAGGTTACAGAACTTACCTCGTTGTGAAAGAGGTGGCCGATAATGACTGGTCGTGATCTTGTTCAAGCCTTTGAACCTATTAACACACTTTCATTTCACATCCTGATACAAATCGTTAGATAAGTACCGAGAAAGACAAGAATATGAAACCTATTATATTTACCTGTTCTAATCTCTGATTTTCTTCCAAGAATTTGACTTCCTGGATCGGCATTAAATTTTCAAGACATGGGGGAAAAAAAAATGAAGACATAGAAACTAATTATCAGGAGAATTAATCGCAAGAATTTGAAAACCTGATTTAGTCTCTGGTTTTCTTCCATCAGTCTGGCTTCCTTCATTGATATTAAAAATAAACATGTTAATGAAAAATGTGGGCGACCTATATGAAGACAATAATATAAACTCACATGATATGACCAGGCTATTCTTTCAATTTTATCTTTCTCTGATCCTAATGTTTCAAGTTATTAAGGACTTGTATTTTATACACAATTTGAGAATGACGTGCATGAAAATTCAAAATAAAGATGAGTGTTCTTATTTAGGACGCATCATATAAGACACGCATTTTTTCATATTTTCGGTCCTCAATTTTGAATATCTTGACAGTTTGGAAACACTTAAAAAACTAAAATTCCTTCAAAAAACACATGCTGATCCCAACAAATTAATGATCTATTGTATATCTCATTGTAACCAAGGAAAAGACGAATGTACGAGATATGAACATAACTCTAACCTCTTTCTTAAGAATACTGATCTCTTGCTCAAATGCTTCAGCCTGAAAGACATGGAATTCATTTAAATTTAAACAACAATAATATATGGAGAAAACATAATATGTAATGTATATAAAAGAAATATAAAATAATAGTGAAGTAACAACACCAATACAATAAACTTTATAAATAATATATTAATATGCTAAATCAGACTGGAAAAAAAAAATCTCTCATAAGGGAAAAACAAACCTTTGCTTTTGAAATGCGATTCAAGCTTGTGTTAAGTAAAACATCTAGTTTCCTTAGATCTCTTAAGGTCAATCCTTGAAGTTCTTCTCCATAGAGCTGCCTGGTAGATGTGGAACTAGGCATTTTCATCATATATTGGTAAACTAATTTGGTTAGATTACAGAAATTAGTTATCAAAAATATATATTGGTTTCCCTAAAATACCCTCTTAAACCATTTGCATTGAAACTACCTTTTGATGCCAAACTTCATTAACATGTGCAACCCATAGTAATATTTTAAAAGAACTAATAATTATGGGGGATAAATTGGATTGAGGTCTCATATTTAGAACCAAATCCAAATTAGTTAGCTCAACAATAATTATATCTGAGGTATATAATTGTATGATAAAACTAGATGCGGCCCGTGAGGTTCCCGTGCATAGCATGGACTTTAAAAGAAGGATTATACAATTTAATTCTTATGAATAATATGACTTATATATAGATATTAGCACAAACATTTTTTTATTAGAAGTAATCATGTTCGAGGGACTAATGGGCATTAGATGGGGGAAACTCTGCAAGCAGGAGTTTGTACCTTGATGGCTTGATTCGCCACCCATGTTGTGAGGAACTAAATCCAAATTAGTTAGTTCATCAATAATTATATTCGAGGTATATAATTGTATGATAAAACTAGATGCGGCCTGTGAGGTTCTCGTGCATAGCATGGACTTTAAAAGAAGAATTATACAATTTAATTCTTATGAATAATATGACTTATATATATTAGCACAAACATCTCTTTATTAGAAATAATCATGTTCGAGGAACTGATGGGCACTAGATGGGGGAAACTCTCCAAGCAGGAGTTCGTACCTTGATGGCTTGATTCGCCACGCACGTTGTTGTTATATATATATATATTAGCACAAACATCTCTTTATTAGAAGTAATCATGTTGGAGGAACTGATGGGCACTAGATGGGGGAACCTCTCCAAGCAGAAGTTCGTACCTTGATGGCTTGATTCGCCACGCACGTTGTGAGGAACTAACCATTTTCGCTAAACTCAATCCCGTTAACATACATACATACATACATATAACATATATATTATTTGTAACTCCATAATCATACCTCAATTCACGAGTCTTCTCTTTTAGTTCCTTTTTTAGCTTAAAATGTTCACCTTCTACCTGTCCAATTACCCAAAAAGCAAACAGAATAAAATATCTGCTAGTTTTTCTTTGATATCTCAAAATAACATACTTGACGTAGAATTGTGAGTGTGTGCATTGTTGCTCTATTCGGTTTCCAAACCCTATGATTATGAACAATCCTAATCTATGAGTATGGTATGCTAGAATAGCACTAGTTAAAGCCTAACTGTGCCAAACACATAAGCTGTTACTGCAGTGTGGATATGCCAAACTAAAATACAGTGAACTAACACCCTAAGCTTATCTGGTTCATAGAACACGTGTAGTGCAATAAAAAAGAATAAAATAAAAAAGCAATTTCGTGGGTGAGAAATGTCAATTGAGTCTCAAAGAAATGATGATGAATATTGCATTTTTCAACCTTTGCATGATAAGTTGATTCATTCTTTTCAATTGTATCAAAAACAGCAAAAGACTAAACAGGTAGAGTCTCGAGAAGAACATTATACCTGCAACTCAAGAGATGACTGGTATGTCTTGGCAACGTTTACATCTGAGAACAAGTTTCTCCTTTCTATCACTTGCCTCGTGCTTGAAACAGCAAAAATGATGCATATCAGTTCATATTTGTCATTTATTATGCAATTAGTTAAATAACTTGACATGTAAATTTAATAAATACTAGTAAGAAATACAACACTAGTGTGAGTGGCTATAAGTGAAAAGACTTATAAACTCATTGTCAAGATTTGAGTTAAGAAGTGGTATAGAGCCCATTTATAAGCATCATCTTGTTGCTGTTAGGCCCCACTGGTTTCTCTTCTTTTTCAAGACGCCCACTAGGCCAAACAAGGGGTAACAGAGCCTAGCTGGTTTGATAGGATGAACTTGCGTAATGATGATGATAAAAAACCTTGATTACAAATTTATGTCGTAAAGGTGGAATCACACTTACGGGAGAGATATTTTTATTTCCCTATATCAACTCACACACAAAAAACTGACATGATGGAGATTAATTGGGAGCACATAGAAACATTTTCATTGTAATAGCCTAAAATCTGACTTATGATAAATATCATAAGTTTAGTAAATAATACCTATTGAAAATATGTGAATATGTGGTCTCGAAACTAGTTTAATAAATACCTTATTTTCTAAGGTAATTTCTATTGAAATGAGGGTGAATAAAGAGCTATAAATCCCTAAATGCAATTGTGGGTCATAGAATGCCCTGAAAATATTATGATAAATCCTAAGAGGCAATGAAATATTTATAAAAAATTGGAGAATATGTTGTCTCTAATTTTAGGAATTTTTGGGATAATTTGCCTTGAAAAATAATGAGGCAAAATTAAGTATTATTTTGGGATCATAAGTGACCCCATGATTTTTAATATTTTACATGGGATATAAAATACCAATGTAAGTAAAATAGTTGTGAGATAATGATTTATCCTAATTAAGAAAATTATCAAAAATTAGTAAGTGGCTAATCTGGTAATTAATGGGATAATTAAGGTATAAAGTAAATGAATTAAAAATAATTTAAATAATTATTTTTAATTGGAGAAATTCGAAATTATTAAATAAATAAAAAATAAAATAAAATATTAATAAAATATTTTATGCTTAGAAAAATAAAGAAAAAAAAAAAAGAAAAAATAAATAAATATCATGATATTTTTGTAAAATTGTATTATTATATAATATAGTGAATAGTAATGGAATAAATAGGAAACGGATCCTATCTAGAGAACCAGGAATAGGAATTCCAAAGTCAAGGTAAAATATTGATCGGTGAGTTTTTACCTTCAAGTGACCTCTTCCGGAAATTAATTCCGAGGTCGGTAGCGAATTTGCCTAATAAGACGAAATAGGGAAAAATGCGATATTCACATTTTGGATTTGAAGAAAATAAATTATAAGTCAACATCTGGAGATGAGTTTATAATTATCTCGGACAGATTTGGAGTCGTTGAATTATTATCCGAGATTGATGATTCCGAAAGCGATTTCCGACACCGGACGTGTTCGGACACGTTTTTCGAGAAAACTTCAACTGGACTGTTGGAATCCTGTAAGGGACCGAAATCTAAGTTAAATTAGATATTATTGATGAGGAAGAGAAGATCTTCAAAGTTATGAATCCAGAATTTTGAGATTTCTCCGAAGAGACGCAAACGGAGACCGAACAGGGGAAAATCATTGTCGAACCGGCCATAAAGCAAGTTGACTCACCATTTTTGGACCAATTGTTTGCTGCCAAATCAGCCTTGAATGTCGACCAACATGCTGCATGGCTAGGAATTAAACACCATTATGCTTTGATTTTACTTGGTTATAAGGTAAGAGAAAATTACAAGATTTGGAATATGGAAATTACCAAAGTGGCACAATTTTTCCCTATATAAGGGCATGAGCACCTTCTTCATTTTTCACACCAAAAATCTGCCCCTTAGAGAGAAGTTAGAGAGAGAAGCTCGGAGAAAGTCTCGAGCAAAGTCTCGGGTAAGTTCTTCGGTCCCCGGTCTTTAGTTTCGGTAGTTCTTTCGGTAGATATAGTAGGAATGCTAGATTTATCTTTAATTTTTCAAGATAGTCTAGATATCATATTTAGGGGTAAATATGATATATATTTCGAAAATATGATAAGGGAAAAGATCTCGTCAAAATTCGGAGAGATAGAGCGAAAATAAAAGCTCCGACGAAATTCCGCCAAATAGGGGTACTAGGGGCAAAATAGTAATTTTCGCCCAAATGGCCTGTTATGATGCCAAATGTTGATAAACGTTGTCCTTATAGGATATCCGAGCTAATCGAGCCGCTGTTGTGCCGCCGTCATACCGCTTTTTTCCCGCCGCGAATTTCACGTTTTTCCGTAAAAGTTCCGTTGTACCGCCAAAAAGGTACGTTCGCGTCTTTGTAACACTAACTCGATGGTTATTGTATGATTATATATGTTTGTTGTGTTCTGTTTGTTGTTGTAGCATACGTGGTTATGTTATATACACGGTTATGTCACATACGTGGTTATGTCACATACGAGGTTATTATTGTTGTATCATACGTGGTTATGTTACATACGTGGTTATTATCTTACATACGTGGTTATGTATTTTTAATCATACATCTGTTGTGGACTGTTGTATTGATCGCTGTCGTGTATATGTAGTCATATTTAAGCATGAGGTTAATCAGTTACTTCCGAGATCCAAATTGCAATTGGATCTCGCTCTTATCATAGCGTCGGGTTCAAGAACCGAGGACCGAGGGGCCAGGGCGAAGAGCGACGGGCGTACGAGTCCCGACAAGACTCTCTTATGTTGTAATTCATTTTGAAAACTCTCGGTCAATGTACCGTTTCAGTAAATCAGCTAGACTTACGGCATTTATAAATATATGTATCAGTTACTCAATCGCTCCAATGCTCTACTCTGATGAAAAAAAATTATACTGCTTTTGAAAATGGGATGTTACATTCATCATGACACCTTCTAACAATAAGACCAAGACCACTCTTTCTAATTAAACATAACATTAAGTTCATACCGCATGATGATACCTCATTGGAAGACCCTATAAATGCTTCCACAGTCAATTAGTGGGTAGTCTTCTCTCTATCTCACAATGACTCACTCACCCACTACGCAACAATCCTCTACATATTTCGATATGTTTAAGGTACCTTGTTTCACGATCCTCTAAAGATGAGTATCATGCCCTTTCAGACATAGATACTCTTGCTATTTGGCATTTTTTTTTTAATTTAAGAATCTCCCAAACCCTCTTCCTAATCTTCAATATGCATTTAAACTTTATTTAGCACTTTAATTTGTTGTATATAAATTGATCACATACTGAATAAATGGACAACACACAATTAACTCTCAACTTCTGGCAAAAGAAGAAAAAAAAAAAAAAACTCTCCACTATGTCTTCTGCTCTTCTTTGTGCCTTCCTTTAATTGTCTCACTCTAATTGATCTCATCTCATGCACGGTTTGTATTTGTTTATATATCCACCACTACATATAATTTTAGCTGTAACCTCAAAACAATGGAAAAATTGTTGAAGACATAAGCAAAACAAGAAAATTATTAACATGGAATAATTCATCATCTTGAGATTAGTTATTACTTGTTAAATACATGGTCATTAATTAATTAAGTGATAATCAAACAGATCAGATACATAAATGCTGATACTTCAAAACAATAGTCAAATGAATTATTGGCCAAAATTGGTATACTAATAATCTAGGCCTAGATTCCAGGTTAAATTATTATGCATTTTAGTAGAGAAATCTCAGGTGATAAATTTCATTCTATAAAAAACAAAAGGAAATTATACAAAAAATTAGAAGAGAGGGCTTGGATGAGACGAACAAAGGCATAAGGCTACCAGAACTTCTTGATCAGCAAATATAGATCACGATTATTCCTTTTCTTCTAAAAATATTCAAAAAATAAATAAAAAATTCCAAGATGTGATAGAAATTCAGATTATTCTGATTTCATCTAATAGAAAATTCAAATTAGGGAGAGAAAATATACCTTGTACTGGCATAATCAAAGAGTTTTCCAGAAGCGGAAAACACAAAGAGAGCAATCTCAGCATCACAGAGAGTCGAAAGCTCCATAGCCTTCTTGAAGAGACTTTTCCTTCTCTTTGAAAAAGCCACCTGCCTCGCTGCTAAGTTTTCTATCTTCTTTATCGCTATCTTCCTTCTCGTCATTTCACTCCCTCCTTCTTTGTAAGTATAAAAATTTATTATTTTTTTTTAAAAAATAATTAGAGAAATCTACAGCCAAAAAAGCTTTAATTTCTACATGTTTGGAATATAGTGAGCCATGTGTATTAAAGAGATTAGGAAGAAGAACTAGTGCAGATCAAGGGAAACAAAAAATAAATATGAAATATGGCGAGAGCGAAGATAGGGTTGTTGAGAAGAAGAAGAAGAAGCAAGAATCTGAAAAGTGATTATGAAAGAAGAAGAAAGAATGGAAAGATAGAAAGAAAATAAAGTTATTGTAAGTTGGGAAGATAGTGGCAAGGACTCGTGTTGTGTCCACAGTCTTTCCTTATCTTAACCTTTTTCTTCTTCTTATTTTTTCCTTTTAGTAAAGATTATTCGCAACTTTATGTCCACGTCTTTTCTTAAATGGCCATCAAATCGAAGAAAACAATATGAATAATCCATTTTAGAGATAGCGTGGATCCATTTTTTTTTTACTGAATGTAGGTGGTCTTTTCCCTGGATCAATCATTGTGTGTTTAATTTATTGACATATATACACTCACACATATATTAAATACTTAGATACACATAATTCAAAAATTCATGATAGCACTCCATTTGATAAGCAAAATAATCCCTACTTGATACAGATTTTTTTGTCAGACCTAGTTACATATTAAAATACACATTATACATAAAAAAAACACATTTTCTGCAACTTCTTTTGTTAATTTTATACAGTATCATTCGGTATTCCTTGTTTAATAGTGGTGCCAAATAACTCTTAATTAAACATAAAAGGTTAAGCTGCATAAATACGTACGAGCTTTACCCCAAGGTACGTCCAACACTAAGTGCAAAAATACAAATGAGCTTGTAAAACCAGAGCAAAAATACCATCACAGTTAAATTACCTTAACAGACATTAAGTACATTATGAAAATACTAAAATGCCCCTCACCTCTCCCTCCGAACCTTCATCATTTGCAACTCTTCATTCGAAGAACAGTGACGATTCCCAAAGCTAGTGGGAAAGGTCGATTGATCGAGAAGGCAGGACTGAGTACGGAATTGAAATTTTGTAAGAATGATGAACTAATAATGATAAGTAGAAAACTATATATGAAAACTCGTCCATAAATCAAATAACCTAGGAACCAAATTCAGCTGAGCTAGATGTGGAGAGGAGAGAGAAATGACCACAGAGAAAGCTGCTAGAGCATGGACAAAAAAAGAGATGAGAAGATGGATCGAAAAATAGGGTGAGAGCATTTCTCCACCATCCTCACACATCATAGATGCCAAACTCATGTGAGATATATCAATTTCATAAGAACTTTTGGTACTTTAGGGAGGACAGTGACAAATAGAAAAAAACTAGAAACACTTACTTGTAAATCCCCTTCATTGATTCGGATGGGATTTGTGTCTTGAGTTGATCTTCCAAGAAGATAAATACAGAGAGCCTCCCAATATTTCTAGATTAACCAAGCCTCAACTTGTATCAAACCCTCTATACAATTATCAATACTCAACATATGAAAACTAGCAACAAATCGAGCCATACTATCAGTCTCAAAACACAAACCCAAGACAAAATTAGTATAAAAGCTTTGATCTTTGAATATCATGCTAACCTCAAAATCCATGGATCTCAAAATAAGAAAGGATTTAGCATAAATCCCTTTGAAAGTTATAGCACTTTTGACATGGATACATAAACATTTGTAATGGGTATAGACAATGTCGGTGGGCTAACCCACTCCTATCTATCAACATACCTGGCAATATCCTCCATTCCATGAGAAATAGGTTGAAGAACAGTGATGATTCCCAAAATGCCCCTAATCCTCGAAAACACCCTCTCCCTCCCAACCTTGTTGAGTTTGTTGAATTTCTTCTTCTAATGGGAATTCTAGTCTCTCCTCCTCCGTGCTCAGTCTTGCCTTCTCGATCAATTGACTAGCGAATGCGGTGGTTCTCGTCCCTTCCAATGTCCTATAGATCTGAGGCTTCGAATGATGAAAGCCCCTTTGGTGGTTCAAATGGGGTCGAATCAAACCACCCCAACCACTACCATAAGAGGGTGCATCCACTACCATAGAAATTGGAGGATAGAAGGATTGATTTTAGAAGACAGAGATTTCAATGTCGCCCATTCGTATAGAATGGAGAAGATGAAGGAGGAAGGAGACATAGAAATTGGAGGATTTAAAAATTGTAGATTTTTTATTTTTTAAATAATGTGGGTCCTACTAACGAAGAGCCTTTCAATGTTTTTGCCCATTTGTAAAGCTTTAGAATGGATTTTAGAAGATGAAGGAGTATAGAATGGAGAAGATGAAGGAGGAAGGAGGAAGGAGAAAGGGTAAAGGGAAGAAGAGGAATTTAAAAATTGTAGATATTTTTATTTTTTAAATAATGTGGGTCCTACTAACGAAGGTTAGCCTCTTTTAACAGCATGGCATTTTTTCTCTGGTTTTACAAGCTCATGTGTATTTTTACACATAAAAAAAGCACTTGGTGTGGGGCACTCCTTGTTACACACCTACCGACCTTGCCTTTTCAGGTGGCAGGTAGTGTGACCCCTTTACTTAATTAATTTTATATAAGGGTTAAGGAGCAAATTTACCAATAAACTATTGGTCCGGAGCACCCAACACAATAAACTCTTATCTGGACCTTAAATACCAATCAACTTTTTAAAATGTTTATGGAGCACAATGACGTTAATGGTGAAACTAACGCCGTCTGTTTCCTCTTTTTTTTTTTGGCCAAACATACTTTCATCTTCAATTAGTTATGGAAGAAACAGTCAAAAAAGAAAGGAAGAAAATGAGAGCATATAGAAACAGTGGTACTAGTTGACGGAGATCATGGGGACGAATGCAAAATCAAATATGAGAAAACCCAGAAAAATATGTAGAGAGCTAAACAATAATGCTTATAGTTGGAGGCTTGAGCAAAATCCTATGCATTGAAAGCCACGGGAGGATGCATTCGGAGTGGTGTATGTGCTTGCAGGGCATTTCAAACATAGCAATAATTCAGACATAGCCGGCGGCAAGGGTCAGACATAGCAAGAATTCAGACATTGCAGGGCATTTCAGACATAGCAAGAATTCAGGAAAAATGCTCCAGA
The DNA here is from genome assembly GCA_019022615.1 of Acacia melanoxylon. Lineage (NCBI taxonomy): Eukaryota > Viridiplantae > Streptophyta > Magnoliopsida > Fabales > Fabaceae > Acacia > Acacia melanoxylon. The sequence goes on along the minus strand of JAFJYJ010000003.1, from coordinate 8,847,315 downwards.
AGTCGTTCGAACCCTGACCCTAGCAAGAATTCAGACATAGCTGGCGGCAAGGGTCAAAAACTGGAGCCGTCACCGTCACCGTAGTACAACTCAAAGCTGCTTCCTCCTGGTCACCACCGACAGCGGCTTCGTCGATGGTTCCACGGAGAACAATAACACGGTTAAAGGGAGATTTGTTGCCTGCGTTGCGCCGTCTTCGGTGAAACCCTTGTTTGCTGAAATCGTAGGAAGTAGGAGCTGAATCGGGGAAGATGGAAGAAGGAAAGGGGCTGAGGTGGTGATGATCAGAAGAAGAGTGGTTGTGGATCTCTTCAACAAAGCCGCTTTGGCAGTGAGGACGGGCGAATGAATGAGAGAGGGAATGAATGACAGGGTGAGAGATGAAACAGATGTGAAGGTGAAATTAACGTCATTGTGCTCAGTTTACTTTTTAAAAAGATGGTTGGTATTTAAGGTCCAGATAAGAGTTTATTGTGTTGGGTGCTCCTGGACCAATAGTTTATTGGTAAATTTGCTCCTTAACCCTTTATATAACCCAGGATAATAATCGTCATGCATCAAAGTATTAGCAGCATAGCATGCAATCGGTTTGGACAATAAAAAATTGGTAAAGTAAATATACTGAAAGGATAAATTTCCTCGAAGGGTTAATTATACAGTCATCCCAAAAATATAATACCAACATAACCAAAATAAAATACAGTAATATGGGGAATAGCAGATAAATATCCAAAAAGTCACCCACAGCCTCCACCGAAAACACTTTAATCCTACTCCGCATTCTTACCTCTATCTCCCGAGGCACAGCCCTAGAAGTATTGCTTGAAGTCTTACAATAGCCTAGGATTCATAATTGAATTCTAGAGTAACCGTTAATCTCATATAAAATGTATATGCAATGGATGTAAGTATACCATAGATAAATATATACCATAAAACGTCTAGTAACATGCACATAGCAAGGTACTCAAGGCATGCAGTTCAATTAGCACACAGTACAAATTGCAAGGCACGGCACACAACATGACTCACCGTGCACCCAACATATTCCGGAACTAACAGTCCTACTTGCACACAACACAAATTGCAGGGTATGGCACATAGCACAACCCACCGTGCACTCGATAAGTTCCGATTCCACAGCGCTTGGAAATAAACAACAAACGAATGCATACAATATTCATCGTAAAGCATACATACAAGAGACATACAAAGTATATGAGGTTAATGTTACTACCTGATAGTCGTCCAAATATTAATAAATTTCACAGTGCGCAAGTAACAAAGATAGCTTTAGAATAACAAAATAAATCCTTGTCACTTATGAAAATTCTTCTTAATAATTATTTGACTACTTGAGTTGTAATAGGGCTCTTTAAAGCAATCCAAATCCGATAAATTCCTTTTCTTACTAAGGAATTTATTATTGGTAAAATTCTCTTCATTTTTGGCAAAACACAGAAAATTATAGAAACAGTCACCTAACTTCAAAAATTTATAAGTAATTATAGAAAAATCCGATTGAGGTGGTTCAAAAGCTAATTAACCTTTAATATGTCTATTTTTGACCAAAAATACTCTTTTTGTCCAGACATAGTTAAAATTTTCTAGAACACTACAATTACCTTCGCTGGTCAGATTCACTTTCCAGATTCAGGGTCTGTTTTCAAAAGTTCATATCTCTTAGTACAGAACTTCAAAAAATAACAAATGACCTATCAAAATAAAGATTGAGATGTCTACTTCATTTTTGAAAATTTTCATAATTTTCGGAGTCCATTTACTATGTCAAAATTCATGCACAAGCCAACTGACTTCAAGCATTTCTCACAAAACAATTTTAACATATTTTGAAAACTTTCACTTTTGCTTCCAAAAATATGTTCTATGCTCATCCTTATAAAAAATCTCATTCCAAACACTTTAAAATCATCAAAATCAAATCATAACACCACCATACAGCTACTTGGCCAAAAATCATACTTCATGAACAACATACCAAGCTTTCATTTTCACATCTTATTTTCCTATTTCTTGATTGATCTTTCTTTCCATGTCATAAATTTTAACTTCAATCATTTCTTTAACCTTTTCATCATCCAAACAGACCCTTTAACATATATATTAACCCATAATAATAACTACTTTCATACCAAACAATCACCATAATCATAGGAAAGTCAAGAGAGCAACTTACTTCCTCTTGATCTTGATTTTTCTTGAAACCTTGACTCCCTTGTACTCCTTCCTCCCTCTCAGCCTTGACTTTCAAACAAGATGAAAAAGTTGTTTATTAGGGTCTTTAACACATTAGAGAAGGTAGAAGGAAGTAGGAAGAGAATCCACAATCACTTACCTTGATCTTGCTTCTTAGCTTCTCTTTAACTTCTAGGTTCTTCAAAATGGCTTTCTTTCTCTCTCTCTTCCTTATAGGGTTCAAAATTTTCAGCATGAGAAATGAAGAGGATGGGTCCTTAAAATATTTCCATATGGCTTATTCAATACACCTCTCTTTAAACTTTGGCTTCCTTCATAAGCCACTTGTTTCTTCCTTCTTGGTTCTAGCTTCTTCCATAAGCTATTTGTTTCCTTCCTTCCTTGTCTCATAAGCCAAAGTTATTGGCTTGTGGGGGAAGATTTTGATCTTCAAACTTTATTAATTTAAGTGTCTAAGTGTCATTCTCTTATAGCGAAGTCATGTCTCATTTTTATCTATGATTTCTCTAGGATTTTCTAGATGATGTATTGTCTTCTTTGATAAGCTATTGGCTTGGTCTTCTCTCTTCTCCTTGGAAGCCGAAATTCTTGGCTTATTTAGGAAGATTATTGTGCCTTCTAAAACACTGTTGGACTTATGAGTTGATGATAATGTCATGAAAATTATGTAAGCATGACCTTAGGTATTCAAATCACATTGTAACTTCTCAAGCAAGCCTCTTGACTTCTAAACATGTGCAAGGCTTCTTGAATAAGCTCCTTGACTACTTATGAGAAAGGCTTCTTGTATACTCTTTTTGTTTTCTTTCTTCTTCTTTTGGGCCAAAATGATGGCCCCCTTTTTGGGCTCCAAAATGTTCCCTTTCTCTTAGTCAATTGGTCTTAAGTTCTTAACTTATTACATTTCATATTTATGGGCTTACTTTGGAAACAAATATTCTTTCCTTCCTATCTTCTTCCCTGGACCGAAATTCTCATAACAAAAAGGGAAAGAATATTGTCTTTGACTTCCATTTTCATTTACTTTCTTAGATTGTCCATGATCATATTTATTCAACCAAGCTTTTATGAACAATTCCTCATCCTTCTCTTACTTCACTTGGCCCAAATTCAACCCTCCTTTGAATTAAAATCCTTTATAAATTTCCAAAATTTAATATCGCACTTCCAGAACTGGGTCTAGTCGTCTGCCTGATATATGCTTATTCTCAAGTCTCTAAGTCCAAAATTCAGGATATTACACTCCTCGGGGTAAAGCACATGTGCATTTTTACACCTTAACCCTGAACATAAATATAAACCAACATAGATTTCATGATGAGTTGTAACAAATCCCTATTTTTATTATACATTTTTATATTTTATTTGGGGATTTTGTGTTAATTATAGAGATTAAGATGTCATTATTATGATTAAAGGTATTTCTATGAAATTAAGGTTGAAAAAGGGTAAAAATGTCATATATTTTATGATTTACCTTAATTGATTAATTTTTTAAAATATAAGGTATTATATTTTGGGTTTATTTTCCTCGCAGATCAATTTGGGGAAAATGATAGAAAAGAACCCATAATTTCTAGAAATTACAAATCATGAAGAAAGGGGTCAGAGGACATTACATAAAAAGGCATAAAAGGTTTACAAACTATATTTAACTCCATAATAGTTTTAATGTGTTTAGTTTAGTCCCTTCAGAAAACTTTCGACCCAAAGCTGATTTTTCTTTCTTCAAGGCCAAATAGGCAGAGAGGGTTGAGTAGAGAGCTCGCGGCGAGACTAGAAGAGAAGCTCAAACCCTTTGTCGGCCTTCTTTCCTTCACCGGCGAGTTCCCACATTGAACTGAAGAGAGCCGAAATCGAGCTTCCATCATTTTTTTTCCTCTTTCCCTTTATCATTTTTCTCCTCCACTTCCACCACTATCGTCATTGGCAACTTCCATTTCCATTACCATCGCCGCCGACGACATTCACAACCTCACCAACTTTCACAACCTCCCTTTCAACCAGAGAAGACCGCGCCACACTTGGTAGGAAGAAGGATAACACAGAGATTGAACCACCACCATTTTCCTCCTCTTCCTCCGATCTTTTTTTCTCTCACCATCGCAGACAGAGCCATGAAAAAAGGGCATAGACTTGCAGATCAAGAGCTTCGAAGACACAAAGAATAGAGTCGCAATTCTGGGATTTCGTATATTCACTACCTCCGACGCCCTTTGCTCGTTCAACCTCCACTAATGTCGGCTTATTCCTATTCTTCAAAGTTCCTCATCTATAAGAATTAATCAGATCGATTGATTCTTAATTTTAGCAGCGTCTTCTTGTACTTGGTGTAGAACTTACAGCATATGTACAGAAATAGAACTATGGTAACTTTTAGGGTCTGATGTTTCTCAAGAGAAAAGCATCTAATGCCTACATGCTAATATTATTCTTAATAGGCAAGAACTAGTGCCTAAATTCCTGTTTGGTAATTGGCATCCTTGTATAAGGTGATACAGTGCAACAACAAAGTTTCAAATTCAAAAAATTCAATGTCAAGCAAAATACAATCTGATTTCAATTTCCAACAATAAATGACTAGTTTAGAACACCTACAAATTCAGATTTTAGGTATCAAACTTTCCTTCATAGCAAAGTTCAATTTTCAGCAAACAATTTCCAAACCATCTCAATCAGAATAAACAAACGGCATTTGTTTATCAATCTCAAACCATCTCAATCAGAATGAACTTACTTTCAGAGAAAGGGTGGGTAATGTGGCGCAAGCAAGTAGAAGGAGAAAGAGATGAGACTGGTTCAATCCGCCGACAAGAAGAGGTCAGAGAGCAGAGACGACTACCTCATGACGCCAATGATGTAAAGCTTCAAGTATTGAGGATGCGGATGACCTTTCTCGTGAGCTAGCGACTTCTTCGAGTATTGAAGGGTTTTGGTGTCAAAATAAATGATCGGTCAATTGATTTTTTATTCTCTCACTTCTATCGCTTCTACTCTTTTTTTCAAGGCCCAAATTAAAGCTTAAAAAAATGGAGAATTTTGGGCTTTTTGCTACTTTTACTTTTTTTTAAAGCTTTCATCCAAACACATAAATTAACAAAAAAAAAAACACTTTGTTTTTTAAGAAATGACTTTTTTTAAAGAAAAAAAGCCATCCAAACGGGCTCTTAATCTCATGTACAATGTATAAACAACATATGATAGTCAATCACAGTCACGAAACTAAACAATATAGCATTCAGCAATCAACTCACATAAATCACACGCAACAAAGTAATGCAGCATAGAGTTAAATGCATTGTTGAGTTAAATGCATTGGAGCGATTGAGTTACATATATTTATAAATGCCGTAAGACAAAAAGTACATTGACCGAATAACACAAAAAGTCTTGGATCTCAAAGCGCTCCGCCTTTCTCCTCGGTTCTCGGTTCTCGGTTCTCCGAACAAAACACTCTTGGCCCTCCATTTCTTGTGCAGACCTCCCCTCCCCAATAGTCAACAAAATGATGTCATCTTGATGGTGACATCCGAGCCGGTATCGATAAAGTTTCATGTCCGAAACGCGTAATCTTGACGAATCGCGAAATCTTGTGACGAGTTTCGAAGTTTCTTTCTTTCTCATTAGGAATATCTAGTTTAATGAAATTTATGATCCCATTAAGGGTATTCCGTTATCTGCTTTGAAGATTTTAGGCCGACGTCTTGATTTACGGAATTGAATTCGGAAGCGCCGGCGTCTAGGCAAAAATCCACCGGTTTGTAATATGATCGACCTAAGTCACTAGATTCCTAATTCACGGCAACTACTTGTTTCGCATTGACTCCAAATCCCCTATCCGCATTTTCTCTCTCCTACCCTGTCTTAAACACCCCGTTGGTTCCGAACCGACTTCGAGACCGCTCGATCCGAGATAGAATTTCACCGGTTCCTAAAAAGTCCAGTGATAAAAGACTAAATTTCTATATCTCGAGGTAGAATTTCATTTCTATATGTTCTCATATCACCCGTCTCTTTCTGGATAATTAATTTACTTATATCTTAATCTAAACAATTAGGTAACAAACCATAACATTGAAAGCATATTAAAAATCAAGGCTTTTAATATTATTATATTTATGCTTCTCTATTTTTCAAGGAAATAATCCCAAAAAATTCCTAAAATTATAGACAACATACTTCCCAAGTTTTTGTCAATATTTGCAGTCATATGGGATTTATCATAATGTTTTCGAAGGACCTATGATACTTATCATAAATACGATTTTTAGGGTATTACAACTGCAAACGCAAGACACAAAAGTCCTGGATCCACAGCGCTGGCAAAACAACTAGGTAACAAACCATAATAGCTTAGGCCCGATCTACCAGGCCCGACTGCCTAACACTTGTTTCACAACATGGATAACAATTATGGTCCAAACATGCATATGCAATCATACAAAGTATTTGAGATTAGAGTTACTACCTGGTTGCTTAACTAGCTAGCAGCTAGTTTCTAGGCTTTTTGATGGCTCTGGGCAATTGCCAATTGCTATAATTATATAATTGTGGATAATGTTCATCACTTACGAAAACTCTTCATATTTCTAAAGTTATTACTTTATACTTAAACATGAAAAAATGGTCCACATTGTAATTTAAAGCTTATTACAACCTTTGAATGATAGGTTGTTTACTATTGACTATTGTTTTTCTCATTTTCGGACCTTGACTTAAAACTGCTATAATTCTTAACAAACTTTGAAAATTCATAACAAATTGTGCAGGTGTCTAGTTAAGGTGACTCCAGAGGCTATATAACCCTTGATAAGTCTATTTTAAAAGAAACATATCATATACAGCAAGTCATACGCATACTAGTCCAGTTTTAAACAAACAATACCATTGTTCGGATTGACCTTCCAGTTTCAAGGGTTACATAGATTCAAAAGTAAGCATGTGACCTATAAAATTAAAGCTTGAAAAGTATACTTTATTTATGGAAAATTTCATAGCCATTAGACACCATTTACTTATCCAAAAATATGTCATAAACCGATTGCGTCGCATGAATTTAACACTGGCAGTTTTAAGGTTTTCGTACAATTAAATCCCAATGCTTCCAAAATCACTACCTAACCTTTATCCTACACAATTTTTCATTTTAAACTCATTGGAAGCATCAAAATGGACAAAATCTCATTATTTACCTATGCCTTGTTTTGGCCGAAAATGATACATAAAGGAAACAAAATGAGTTTTTTTAAGTTTCACTTCACAATCATCTTGAATTAGTACTAAACCACCTTCTAACTTGTTATGTACGCCATAGACATGCTTTAACTCATTTTTAACCATGTGGATAGCACTTCCCCTTATGAATTCACGCTTCCCAAATTTCAAGAAATCAAGAGGAAATGGATTTCAACTCCTACAACATCAAAAACAAATACTAGGAAGCTAGCATCACCTCTTACCTTAGTTGTTCTTGAGTTTCTTGCACTTGCTCCTTCTTCTTGAATCATCTAGGGTTTCAGCCTTGGATCTAAAATCACCATCCAAGAGAGCTTTTTAGGCTAGAGGCTTGCACAAGAAAAGGAAAAGAATAGATGGAAGTCATGGCATGCAAATTCACCTCCTTCTCTTGATTCTTTTTTATTCTCTTTCTCTTCGATTGACATCTCCTTTTGGCTACCTCTTGTCTTGGCCAAATGGATGCAGAAATGAGTGATAAAATTGATTGAAAGTGGCTTATATTTCAAGCCAATTGGCCACCTCTCATCACTGACTTATTCCTCTTCTTTTATTTATTTTACTGGGGGTGACTAAAACAATTCCACCCTTCCTCTCTCTTGTTTGACCAAATGGGCAAGAAATGGAAGATAATAATGTGTTTCAAGATGGCTTATCATTCAAGCCATTTTGCCATATCCTCACCGTCCCTGCCTTTTTTTTTTCTTAAATCATGTGATGAAAACAATTTCCATGCTTTCACACTTGTGTTGACCAAAAATGGGTGTGAATGAAGCTTGAAATTTACACTTCTTGACCAATGGATTGAAGCTTAAGGTTTACACTTGTTGACCAATGAATATGATCATTTTAAAATTCGCAACTTGTTGCCTAAGGTGTACATGGCGTCAAGAGGAAGCAAGGAAATGGATGATGACAATTTTACAATTTTCCTATACTTATTTACACTTGCAATCCAGCAATAGGAATTCTCCATTTGGCCTAATTTTTTTCAATTAGCTTCTATACTCCATAAAATGTTGACTCCAAAATTATAGGCCAATATTTATTCTCTAATTATTTCCCCTTGAACATCCGAGAAAGTAGGCCCTAAGTTCCAAATAATAATTTTAAAACTATTTAGACCCAGTTCTTCATAATAAAATCCCATATAATATTTATAAGATTTAATATCACGGTTCCTAAAATGGGCTTAGTCGTCTGGTTGATACAAGCTTATCCTTAAATTTATAGACCCAAAATTCAGGATATTACATTTCTCCCCTCGTTCAGTAACTTTCATCCTCAAAATTTGAACGTGCATACCTCAAGGAATCATTCTAGACACTTACTCTACCACTTTCCTATGCATGCTTACTAAGCACACAACATAATCATCAGACAACAGACTCATTCATCCTTTACCCAGCGTTTAGTATTCAAACACGGGATCCATTGGTCCATTATCTGAGCACTTGGCTACACAGGCCTCACTGCCCGATACATTCTACCTTTCGACTTATTTCATTTCGGCCTTCCGGCTTATTCAATTACCACAACGTTAAATATTTGGGCTTTACTGCCATGGAATCATCCCCATGCTATAGGCATCTCGACTACAACCTAGTATAGTCTGAATATTTTGCCAAACTCAAAATATACTATGGATACACTGGTCCAAAGTCACCACACTAGGCAACAAACACAGTTCTAGACATATAGGTCTTACAGCCTGGGGACATTGGACCATGCAATCTTGAACACCGGGTCTTATCGCCTCAAGCCTTTGCTCGTCTACCTCATGTTTGAGCTTCTTCAATTTAAGCTCTCGGACTACTTTCCTCTTGCTTAGCACTATAACTAGCTATTACTAACTGGCTTAACCAGTTTAGCTTTCTAGACCATTTTAACAGTTATGTTCCTAGATCATCATGATCACCAACTGCACCATTTTTCAATTCAATCACATCACTATTTTTCATTCTTCTATGTCTCTCATTTTCAACTAGTCAAAATTTTCTTGTGGTTGCAGTATGTTTCCATAATCGCACTAAACAAAAGTATTGCTTTCATATTCTCAAAGAAAACATAAGTTCAAGAAAACACATTCACTACCGACTTAAATTCAATAAAACACATTTACTGCCGGCTTAAATTTGTGAGGGGGTTAATTTATCTCACGAGGTTCAACAACTTAGAGACACACACCACCATTTTTCTTTGCCTCTCTAAGACATTACCCAATCCTTTCTTTCCTACACACTCGGCCCAAACCAAGAAGATACTGTCATCCACTTAATTGGCTTCGGGAAGATAATGTCTTCTAGCCATCCGCTCACGAGTGGTTACACTCCCTTATAAGGAAAATTTTATTTCTAGAATTGGGTGGTAAGAGTTTCAACCTTTCGTAGACATATCCCACCAAACAATTCTTTCTTTAAATTCTTAGTTCAAATGAGCTTTATCAAGAGCAAGCGATTCAAAACATTCTGAATACATCTAGTAAGATCCAACAAACTAAGTATTTCTACAACAATTTCTCGCTTCTTATAGCTCCGTACTGCTTCCACCACAACAAAATTCAAATTCAATTCCAATTTTGAGTTTTACCAGGACCTGTCTTTGAGACAACATAGTTCTGAAATGACCACTACAACTGGTCTCAAATTCTATTGAAAACATTCTATTTGAAGATTCAATTTTCAAAATTCACAAATAAAACAAGTGCGTTGGCAAGTTTCAACATTCAAATTTCAAACATACTCAGGAACCAAACAATTGCTATAGAAAGTCATCAACTATCACACGTTCCAGACTCTCACTCTTACTACTTGAGCCATCCATAGGATACTCAGTCCATTACACTCTAACCCTTTAGCCATTCTAGAACAATGCTTGTAATTCTTAGGCTTCACAATCTCTTCGGGACATTGCCCGATATCTAGGGTCTTATTGTTGGAAATTATGCCCTAGGGGCAAGTCATTGTACTTTAAACGTTTATGTTATTTAAAGTATTCTCCTTTAGTTATCATTTCACTTGCATGTTTATAGTGATAACTAATCTTTGAATATATCTTATGGATTATCCTAAATGTCCCTGGTCGGTCATCTACACGGGAGCGACGATGAAGTAAGACCAGTATGACTTTGATGAGGTATGGAGATATGAATCAAAGGCATGGGCACTTGTAGGAGTACAAGGTGCTGGATTGACCCACTATGAGAAAGCTGTATGGATTAAGTCATAAGCTTTTCTCATGTATAACCGCGTCACAACGCCCTTTGACCTGAGATCATCATGGATTCCTACATGAAGAGTCGCTGATCTTTGACCTAGTCAAAAGTCACCTTTGACCGGGTGATGATAAAGGCTTGGATCGGGATCAGTGGTTTTCATGCAGAGGAATGTGAATGGTCAAGATTGAATTTGTCCCTCACATTTGTAGAGAGATAAAATTGGGCCTCTCGATGAGTGAGTTTGAGAAATGTATGGCCATACTACGGTGGAAAAGAGTTTCCATTTCAATTGTTAGACTACTCAAGAATCGAGAAAGTAATGGTTAAGAACAGGAAGTTGACATTATCCATGCCTCATACGTGACCAAATTATCACGTGACAAAAGGGACGTGACATGGTTGTACGATAGGTTGTATCATATCATCGATCCCCATATGTATTGGGTAGTCGCAATGTCTTGCTAAAGGCCGCTTGCGACTTGTGGGCTGGTACAAGATCGGCCCACCGCCAATCTCCCGGGGCCTACAGGGTTGCACATAAGAATAGCCCAACACAAGCAAAAGTGTCCAGATTCATCGATATCTTTAATGAATAATGTTTAAGATTTAATGAATATATATATTTAATCTAGGATGAATATATATATATATATGATTAAATACCCTTTTGAGTCCTCGACAAAAAACACGGACCCCATTTTCGTCCCTAGGGACTAAAATGAGACTTTTTTATGGACTAAAAATGGCTTTTTGGAAATTTGCGAGGGACCAAAATGTTCACAAATCGACCCTTATTCGTCCTTTTCAGGGACTAAAAAGGGCATTTCTTTGTGTGAGGGACCAAAATGGGGTCCATGTTTTTTCCAGGGACCCAAAAGGGTATTTACTCTATATATATATTATTAAATTCAAAATTAATAATGATATTATTTATAGATAATAATATTATTATATATAGTATTTAATTTATTTGATAAATTAAATAACTATAATAAATTGAGATATTGTATCTTAGATTTAATTTTCGAATAAAGATATAGTATCTTAGATTTAATTAAATTGAGATATAGTATCTCATATTTAATTAAATAAAAAGATATCATATCTCATATTTAATTTATAAATTAAATATGTAGGATTATAATTCGGATTAAATAAATATATTAGATTAGATCTATTTGATAGATTTAATTAATATATTATTTTAATTGAAATTCGAATTTCAAAATTGATTGGATTAATTTTAAATATTTTAATATCGCTTATTAGGGTTTTAGAAACCCTATAATAGATATTGATCTAGTCGTATTAAGTAGACAGATGAATTAGAAAAGCCGTGAGAAACCCTAGAGAGAAAAGTGAGACGTGAAAATACTGAAGGTGCTAGCATGCTGTTGTTCGTGTTCGAGTGCTATTCGTATGGATACTGGTAGAGGAAGGAGATTCGTAGAGTCGACTTCTGTTGATCGAGAAGGTAGCCCACCAGATCAAAATCGAAAGAGACGCTTATTAATTCGCATAGGTACAGTTTTTCTAACGAACCTTGATTTAAATGCGGTTGAGCAATCCTCGGATGGGATTTGTAAAAAATTTCAATTCCACTGCGTGTACGGATCCCAACACTTATAACTGTGGGCTTCTGCCAGCCTATGGATACACTAGTCGCACAAGACTTAAGGCTTCTCATTGAACACAATCAAGTCTAACGACCTAGGACATACTGGCCTAGTAGGTCTCGCTGCCTGCCTTAAATTCATGACATGATATACCATGCAACGCTGGAGGACCCCATGGTGAAACATTGAATCACATAATCCTCATATGGGGTCGTTCTATATGGACTTTCGATATTAGTCCAACTCCAGGCGTAATCATAAATTCAATTTCCCCTATTGGGTACATTCAACCCATAACTCAAGGAATATATTAGCCATAAACATATCTACCCTTATAGGTCCCAATCATGAGACCATAACCCGTGGCTACCGAGGTTCGAGCTACAACTTAGTTCCATTAAGGAACAAACTCTCAATTATTCGTTCTAAGGGAAAATTCAAATCTTTCCCTATGCTAGATCAGCAGCTCGCAACCTCCAGATACCTCATACACATTGGTACCATATTCTAGTGCCTTAATTTATTCAATTCAACCGGAACCATACTCTAGTACCTCAATTCATTCAGGTCGATTCAAATGCCCAAAGAATCACTTAATTATCAAGTTGGATTCTTAGGTTACAATCTAGTTGGTAGCAACCCTCGGGATGTCCAACCAATTCTTAGGTTCATCAACCTAATTTAGAAACCTCGACCATACCCTATAAGTATGCTAGAATCATCACGATTCATAGCTTATAACATTCAAACACTATCCTCAAATATTCTCAAAGCAACAATCGTCAAATATACAATTTAACTCTTAGAACCTCAACATTAGCTGAGTTGAGAAATCATATTGCCTCAATAATACCTAGTATACAAACAACGATCTTAATTTACATTTTCTAATCTAATCCTCAAAACATTTGAATAGTATTCTCACAACATCAATGTTATTCACGAGGTTCTAATTCTACCTCAATCCTCAATATCATAGAGGCATATTCTAAACATCAAACATACCTAAAGCATTGCTCACAATGCAACATTAATCACAAAGTTCACAAGGTTCATACTTTCAGGTATTGGAACCCAAAGTGTAACCTCAATCACATTTCAACCTAAGCTTTATTTCAGCTTAGATCGGATTCAAGCCTATCCTCAATCTTTATCGTACTCATTCTAACATCCTCATGGCATTCCTAAGGATCACCATTTTCATACCTCAAGGTACTCAGACCTTAAATTAAGGAATTTCAAATTCCTATGATACTTCCCAAGAGGTCACCCATCCCGAGATTTTCTCTCACCTAAGGACGCTTGATCGAACCATATTTTGATATATTATTTCATGATTAATTTGGGATTTAATCATGTTAATTTGGGCCAAAAATGTATTCTCCTTGATTAATTTGGATTAATGAATGATTACAAGAAAAATGTGTTAAAAAGGGTAAAATTGTCATAATTATTGTAATTATTCTTATTCCTTAATTTTTTAGGAAGATTTGATGTTGGTTTGATTGGTTTAAATTGTAGGTGTTTGAAGAAATTGGACCAAATTTGAAAATGAAAGTTTGGATTCAAGTTGTAAAAATTTCAATTTGGTCCCTCTGCAAAACTTTTTATAAGTTTCAATTAGGTCCCTGCAGCAAAAACACAGCGTTTTGACTGAATCAATTAGGTCAGCAGTTGAGAGACACCAAAAGGAGGCCCGACACATTGAATGAAGGGGGAGGCAGCGCCGCGACTTGAGAAAGGAGAGAACTGGAGCTTAACCGGGGGAGCCATCATCGTCTTTGAACCATTCGACCTTCACACCATCGTGAACTTCATCCATCATCATCACCGACCTTCCTTCTCAATTCCTTCCCTCACCCTCAACACCATCGTGTTTTTCATCTTCACCCTCACTGGACTGAACCAGAAAACAGAGCCAGCGACGTGAAATTGAAAAACGAGCCAGAGACCTTCATCGCCATCCTTAACCTTCGACTTCCATCCTCTCCATCGTCACACCACCTCCATATTCCATTATTTTCGACGGCCTCCCACGTCTCAGAACCACACTTTGAGTTTTCCGACGAGGCAATCTCAGATTCCGGCGAAGCTTGTTTTTCATGGCTGAATTAGTTTCATAGAATGTGTGGGACTCTCTAATGGCAATGTGTAGCTAAACTCTTTGCTTCTTAGTGATGGAGACTTGTGGCTTGAGCTTTTGTGCTTCAATAGGGGAGTTTTTTTAATTCAATCTTTTGCTTAGACTATAAATTTGATTTCCTTGTTTAGGTTTATCATTTTGTAGTTGTGAGACTTGGATTGCTGTTATGTGTTCATGTTGATTGATTATTGTAGTTTTAATTGGATGATGTATTTTGATGTTCAAATTTCCATATTTCTTTAAATGCTTGATGAAATTATGCTTGCTGTGTCATGTTTATGAATGGTAATCATAGTTGATTTTAGCTTTTGAATGGTTCGTTAGAACATTCTAATTGAGAAGAACAATTTGCATCATCCTAACTTCAATTACACATTAAGTGGATTTTAACAATATCTCAAGAGGTAGTAGTTTGCTATGTTTGTAAGAGCTACTATTAATTGAAATTATTGGACTCAAGTGTTATCTTAAGGTTGTTTTTCAAACTTAATGAAATTTGAACTACCAAATATATTTTAGCAAGGATAGTCACCTTCTTCATTACCAAGAACATCTATTATTAATCCCTTTTTTTAATCCAAAGTATTTTTCACTATTTTCCAAAAAATACCAAAAAGAATAGAAATAGTTGGTTTATATATATATATATATATATATATATATATATTTATGAATTTTAATTTAGAGAAAACCAATTACAAAACCCCTTTTCTAATCATGTTTCTAGCACTTAGTTTAACATAGGAATTCAAAATAAATTGGCTCCTTGATAAGAGAACGATCTCGAGTTATTTGCACTATATTGCATTTTAATTCGTGGTAAATTGTGATTTGACCCTGAGGTGACTAAGGTTTTTGTCAAATCAACGCTTAACCTCAAAGTCCCGATAGGATTAGGGGATCTCGCACCGGTCATTGATTTGACAAAAACCTTAGTCGCCTCGGGTCAAATCACAATTTACCACGAATTAAAATGCAATATAGTGCAAATAACTCGGATCGCTTCTTTTATCAAGGAGCCAATTTATTTTGAATTCCTAGGTTAAACTAAGTGCTAAATACATGATTAGAAAAGGGGTTTGTAATTGGTTTTCTCTAAATTTAAATTCATAAAAAATATAAAGCAACTATTTCTACTCTTTTTGGTATTTTTGGAAAATAGTGAATAAAGCTTTGATTAAAAGGGATTAATGAGGAATGCTCTTGGCAATGAAGAAGATGGCTATCATTGCTAAAAATATATATATGGGAGTTAAAATTTCATTAAGTCTAAAGAACAACCTCAAGATAACACTTGAGTCCAATAATCTCAATTAATATTAGCTCCTACAAACATAGCAAACTACTACCTCTTGAGATATTGTTAAAATCCACTTAATGTGCAATTTAAATTGGGATGATACAAATTGTTCTTCTCAATTAGAATGTTCTAACGAACTATTCAAAAGCTAAAATCAACTATATTTACCATTCATAAACATGACACAAAGAAACATAATTCCATCAAGCCTTTTAAGATATAATTATAAATATGCACTTCAAAATAATCATCCAATTAAAATTGCAAAAATCAATCCACATGGACACATAACAAGAATCCAAGTCTCACAACTAATTAATGATAAACCTAAATCGAAATCAAATAATTAGTCTAAGCAAAAGTTTGAATTAAATAACTCCCTATTGGAGCACAATTGCTCAAGCCACAATTCTTCATCACCAAGAAGCAAAGAGTTTAGCCACTCATGGCAATCGAGCACCCCACAAAATCTGTGAGAATGAACTAGCCATGGAAAAACTAGTTCGCCGGAATCTGGAAATACTCGCCGGAAAATGCAAGAACTCGCCTAAGATTCGAGTTCACCGGAAAATCACAAACTCACCGGACTATGGAGAATGACGCTGGAAATCACGGAGAGGAGAGGAAGGAAGATGATGATGGAGATGGAGGCGTGAATGAAGGTGAGGGAAAGAATCAAGGTCGGTGCTGGTTTTTTTATTTCTTGTTTTGGTTTGCCGATTCACGACTAAGGCGAAAAGAAGACGATGGTGAGGTTGAAGATGATGATGGGTGAGAGTTGAGAGGGCAGGTCGTGAGGTGATGGTCCTGGGTTCTCTGTGTTTTTTTTTTTCTGCTGTTCCCCTCAGCTAAGTCGTGAATCTCGTCTCCCAGCTCCTCCTTTTTTTTTCTGCAATCCCCTCAGCTAAGTCGTGAATCCCGTCTTCCCTTCAGCTCTGCGTTTCTTTTTTAGCTCTCGTCTCCCTCTGTGCGGCGCTCCTCTTTTTTTATTTATTCATTCATTAAATGTGTCGGCCCCAATTCCTCCCCTCACCGCTGTTTCGACCTAAATCAAAACGTTGCGCTTTTCGTGTTTGGGCTCTATCTCGACACAATCTTCGATGTTGGGCCCTTTCTCGACAAAGTGATGTTTGGGCCCGCGCTGTCAATATCTCTGATTTTGGGCCCTTTTCTGACAGCGATTTAAGACCTTCTCTCGACATTAATTCTGGTCCTCAAAGATCCCATTTTCTTCTTAAACACCTACAATGCAAGATTAAACACAATGTAGTATCAAAAGTCCAAGGAATCAATTGTATGAATAATTATCAAATTATGACCATTTTACCCCTAATTTCACTTCATTCAATACAAATGTCCTTAACTCAAATTAGTGCTTAATCATGCAATAATGTCCCAGAAAATGCATTAAAAATCCCAATTAAATTATGAAAAATCATGATAAAATATGGTACGATCAGGGATCTAAATTATATGCTATCTCAATATCAAAAGCCCTAGAATTAGTAACATAATCTAGGTTCTGTGCCATCCTATCTATACTTAGAGCCTTAACTCATCGGTGCCTGAACCCTCGTATATCTTCTTTTAACACATAACCACGATCATATTAGTACACTATTTTGATATTGCCCAAACCATACTTTGATACGACAACTGTCACACCCCTCCAGATAATATGTCATACATCAAAGTATATCGAGCAATAAAGCGTGTAAACCAGTTTGGGTGTAGAATACTGATAATAATAAACATATCTTGATTATACATCAGGTGCAACTTCTCAGGGTTAATAATACAGTCATCCCAAAAAGTAAGGCCAATACTATTTACAACTTCCATCCAATCTAATCAAAATAATAAAACAAAAATAATAGATAACTAATCCAAATCCCCCAAATCACCAGCAATTATCAATGGTAGGCATCCACAACCTTGCCTTTTGATCATAATCACTACTTTGCCCTCTTCCTGAACTTTTAGAAAGGTCTGAGATTCAATTTGAATCTAAGAGTAACAATTAATCTCATGTACAATGTATACACAACATATGACAATCAACCATAATCATGAAATTACTGCATTCATATATCAATTCACATAAATCACACATAGCAACATAATGCAACATTGAGTTAAATGAATTGTTGACAGCAAATGCAAGACACAACAAGTCCTGGATCCACAGTGTTGGGAAAACAACTAAACAACCCAACTGAATGCATACCAAGCATAGCGACCTAAGGACCTCCAGTCTTCAAGGCTCGACTGCCTAACGTGTGTTTCACAACACGGATTGGTTCAAACGTGCATATGCAATCATATAAAGTATTAATACATGATTGCTTAACAAGCTAGTGGCTAGTTTCCAGGCTCTTTGATGGCTCTGGGCAATTGTCAATTCCTATAATTATTCAATTGTGGACAATGTTAATCACTTAGGAAAACTCTTCATATTTCTAAGGTATTAGGATTAGTTATCACTTTATACTTAAACATGATAAAAGGGTCCACATTGTCATTAAAACTCATTACAACCTTTGAATGATTGGTTGTGTACTATTGACCATTGTTTTTCTTATTTTTGGACCTTGACTTAAAACTACCAGAATTTTCAACAAACTTTGAAAATTCATTTCAAATGGTGTAGGTGTCCAACTAAGGTGATTCCAAAGGCTATGTAACACTTGATAAGTCTATTTTCAAATAAAAATATCATATACAACCAATCATAGGCATACTGGTCCAGTTTTAAATAAACAATGCCAATGTTTAGATTGACCTTCCAATTTCAAGGGTTAACTCATAAATTCATATCTTAAACGTACATAGATTCAAAAGTAAGCGTATGACCTATAAAATTAAAGCTTGATAGATATACTTTAATTATGAAAAATTTCATAGCTATTAGACACCATTTACTTATCCAAAAAGATGTTACAAACCGACTGCCTCGTAGGAAGTTAACATTGGTAGTTTTAAGGTTTTTGTACAATTCAATCTCAATGCTTCCAAAATCACTACCTAACCTTTATCCTACACAATTTTTCATTTTAAACACACTGGAGGCATCAAAATGGACAAAATATCATTATTTCCCTATGCCTTGTTCTGGCCAAAAATGATACATAAAGGAAACAAAATGAGTTTTTCTAAGTTTCACTTCACAAGCATCTTGAATTAGTCCTAAACCACCTTCTAACGTATTATTTAGGCTATAGGCATGCTTTAACTCATTTTTAATCATGTGGACAACACTTCCCCTTATGTATTCATGCTTCCCAAATTCCAAGAAATCAAGATGAAATAGATTTCAACTCCCACAACGTCAAGAACAAACACTAGGAAGCTAGGATCAAATCTTACCTTAGTTGTTCTTAAGTTTCTTGCACTTGCTCCTCCTTCTTGAATCATCTAGTGGGTCGGCCAAGGCTCTAAAATCACCATGCAAGAGAGATTTTTAGGCTAGAGGCCTGCGCAAGAAAAGGAGAATAAGAGATGGAAGTCATGGCATGCAAACTCACCTCCTTCTCTTCATTCTTGTTTCTTCTCTTTCTCTTCAATTGAACTCTACTCTTGGCTGCCTCTTGTCTTGGTCGAATGGATGCAGAAATGAGTGATATTATTGATTGAAAGTGGCTTATATTTCAAGCCAATAGGCCACTTCTCATCACCAACTTATTCCTCTTCTTTTATTTTATTTATTTGACTGGGTGACTAAAACATTTACACCCTTCCTCTCTCTTTCTTGTTTGACCAAATGGGTAAGAAATGGAAGATAAGAATTTGTTTCAAGATGGCTTATCATTCAAGCCATTATGCCACATCCTCACCCTCCCCCCTTTTTCTTCTTAAATCATGTGATGAAAACAATTTTCATGCTTTCACACTTGTGTTAACCGAAAATGGGTGTGAATGAAGCTTGTATTAGAACCGGCAGACACCCAAGAGGGGGTGAATTGGGTTTATGATAAAAATTTAGAAACTTTGAAAATCTTTTCACATCGTTGTAAAAGCAATACATATGAAAGTAGTAAATTATAAGTTCATAATCAGTTATTCAAAACGTATGTGCTAGAAACATAAGAGATAAGGGAATAGAATATGCAAACTGTGATTTATACTAGTTTGGCCCAATCCTTATTTACCTACGTCCATTCCCCAAGCTCCACTTGATATTTTCAATCCACTATCTTCTTGTTTAATCGAGGCATAAGAGAAGCCTCTACAATCCCACAAGTTTAGCCAGGCACTTGTAAAGCAATTTACAAATCTCTCACTGAGATACTCCGCCTTACACACCGTAAGGATACAACCTTTTTGATGAAAGATTACAATAAATCTTCTCTCTCATAAGTGAATAAGATGAACATTGAAGTACATTACAAATAATCTTACTCTCTATGGTAAATTATATGATCATTGAGATAACAGAGGATAAGTGATATAAGTGTTAGAGTATTGGAATTTTGATAGTGAAGGAACAAACTCTTGTCATTGGCTTCGTCGATATTCTTCGCTCAATGTTTCTATCTTGAATGAGTCTCTATTTATAGTCGATGAGAATTATATGACCGTTGAGTAAATTTTTCCTATTGTGTGTATTAGTATATGATCGTTGGAAGTAGCTACTGGGGTGTCTATGCATTCTCTCTGTGTGTTTCCTACCATTTAACTTTGTTAAATGACCATTGTGAGTGTTTAAACTTTCCGTTAGAGAGATTAAGCTTTCCGTTAAATCTATATTGGAGTTATTGATGGTATTCGAGGTTTGGTCATTTTTGTTTCACTGCAATGTATCTCCACATGACATCTCTTTGGTTAACTTTGGGATTGCTAAGGTCGGGTCACTTTTGCTTTGTTGCAGTTTCCGCTTCAAACACTACGCATTGACCTTCTTTATGTTTGCTTGCGTATGCTTTGCTTGTATTTAATGTTTCTGAGACAAATATGAAATTTTGAGGATTTGCAAGTAATCATTCATTTAATCATTTGAACCTCATTAATAAACATGTTTAGAAGCACTGAGAACAATAATGAATAATAATCAGTGAATTTGAATTTACAAAGATGAAGGTTTAGTGCAGAGACATATGACACTCGAGTATCAAATTTCACACTCAAGTGTCACACTTGAGTGTTGTTCCTCAATACTCAAGTATTGATGAACTTGCGTTGGAAGAAGACTTGTTTATGAAAGTGGAGCTTAATCACCAAGAGGGGGTGAATTGGGGATTTTAAAATTCTTTTGAAATTGCTCTGTTTTTTAACACTAAAACAGAGCTAACCGCAGATAGGGAAGAAGAGCAAGACACAAGGAATTTATACTTTGGTTCGGTCCAACCTCTTGACCTACGTCCAGTCCCCAGACTCTCTGGGATTTTCACTATCTCAATTGATTACACACTCTGTAACTCAAGAGTAATTCTCTCACTAGAACTTACCCCCCTTTACAAGTTGCAATCAATATCCCAATCTCCAAGTCCCCTGACTTGAGATTTTTACAATGAAATGATTTACAATCAGTGAACTATCTCTAAGAGTAGATAATGATAAACACTGAAGCTTAATGTATCAGAAGATATTTTACAACTGAAAACTGAAAGAGTAGTTGGCAAACTTGAATGCAATTAGTTTTTCAGCAAGTGTGTTGTTGAGAAGAATTGAATCCTGCACTATTTATACTAAGAGAGCATTAAATAACCGTTGCTAACTCCATTATAACCATTGGAGCATTAAACTAGCTGTTGGAGGCACTTTGGTGTCTTCTCTCTCTACTCTTCAGTTAATTCCTTTTGTCCAGAGGATTAGTGTTGACTTTCATTGTAATAGATCTGTTGGAAGAATAGCTACTGCTTAGGGAAAACAGACATTAATCCCTTCTCATCATGTAGAGAATGATGGTACAAAAGGATGCAAGCTTCTGGACTTTGCACTTAATGTTCTGACATTTGCTTTTTGCCTTTGTTCAAATCTTCATTTAATGTCCTCTAAACAATCTGAAACTCACTAACAAATTCATTAAACATAGTTAAGAATAGTAGTGAATGTAGAGGTGAAGTATTAAGATCAAAAAGAAGATTTCACAAATTCGTCAGACTTGATTTTCAAACTTTGCGACTTATACTCGAGTATGTTCTTCAATACTAGAGTTTATCACTTGTGCACTAATATCAATACTTGAGTATCCATGATGATACTAAGTATTCTCTTCCGTTCCGAAAGAACGACGTGATTTGAGCTTTGGACCATATCTTTGAAATAAGAACAAAACTCGAGTTTCCAAAACCAAACTCGAGTTTTGGACTTTTGATATGAAAATAAGTTTAAGTCCAAAACCTCAATACTAGAGTTTCCGTTTCAATTTCAATACTTGATTTTTCTAAATCATTGAAAAAGAGCAAAGCTTTATGAGGCATAAATGGCACGAAAACATTATGATAAATCCCATATGATCATGAAAATATTGACAAAAACTTGGGAAGTATGTTGTCTATAATTTTAGGAATTTTTGGGATTATTTCCTTGAAAAATAGAGAAGCATAAATATAATAATATTAAAAGCACTTTATGGCCCCATGATTTTTAATATTTTACATGGGACATAAAATACCAATGTCGGTGCAATAGTTGTGAGATAATAATTTATCCTAATTATGAAAATTATCAACAATTAGTAAGTGGCTAATTAAGTAATTAGTGGCTAATTGTTTAGATTAAGATATAAGTAAATTAATTAGTGAATAATTAATTTAAGGGAGAAATTCGATAATAATTAAATAAATAATAAATAAATAATAAAATATTTTATGCGAGTATTCATAGATTTTGAAAACTTTGAGAAGTCTATGCCAAGTCAATACTTGAGTTTTCAAAATGATACTTGAGTTTTCAAATCATGTGTAAAACTTGAAAACTTTGGGATCATAAATTTCATTAAACTAGATATTCCTAATGAGAAAGAAAGAAACTCAAACTCGCGTCGGCATTTCGCGATCCGATACTTGAGTTTCCGTTCGCCACCCTCTTACACCAAAAATATGCCTCTTAGAGTATTCGAGCAAAGTCTCGGGTAGATTTTGAAAACTTTGAGAAATCTATGTCAAGTCAATACTTGAGTTTTCAAATCAATACTTGAGTTTTGAAAACTTTAGGAAATATTGAAGGAGTCTCTAAAATTTAGAGAGATATATATTTCGAAAAGAAAAATATGATGAGGAAAAGATCTCGCCGATTAGGTTCGGGGCAAAATGGTAATTTGTACCTAAAATGCCTGTTATGCTGCTAAAAGTTGTTAAATATTATCCTTATAGGATATCTCGAGATAATCGTACCGTATTGATATGATGCATACTTGAGTATTGATTGCTGCCGTCGTGTATATGTAGTCGTATTTAAGCATGAGGTTAACCGTTACCGAGATCCAAATTGTAATTGGATCTCGCCTCTTATCATAGCGTCGAGTTCGGGGAGAACCGAGAACCGAGGAGAAGGCGAGCAGGCGAGCGCACGAGACTTTTCTTCGGGTGTTATTCATTTTGAAAACTCTCGGTCAATGTACCGTTTCTGTAAATCAGCCAGACTTACGGCATTTATAAATATATGTATCGAGTATTCAAACCAATACTCGAGTTTGGCTTAGGGTGAAAAACTTGGAGTGCTCTTTGTAAGTTCAATACTTGAGTTTCCAAATGGAAACTTGAGTATTGCTTTGTTTAATAAAATTGAGCTACTCTCTGTCAAGTCAATACTCGAGTATTGAGGTCAATACTCGAGTATTGATTCCAATACTCGAGTTTGCCTCTGACAGTAAGTTTTTCAACTTACCAAAGACAAACTTCAACTTGTGTTTACAATTGTCAATTATCATCAAAACACATAGAGAACTAACAGTTTAAAATGATTTTCAGTTGAAAATATGTGTTTTCTTCCAGGCACTTGAGTATTGGATATCCATACTCAAGTGTCTTTTATCCATACTCGAGTGTTGGTGCTTGTGTGTTTGGTAGATACTATTCAAAAGATAGATTTAAAGGGAAGAAGTATTGGTCTCTACCAGACGCTCGAGTATTGCTAAATCACACTTGAGTATCAATAGTGATACTTCAAGTGTGCCACAAAGCCTTACTTGATCATCGAGTATCTTGCACTAACCTTGAGAGTAATTACCTTGATACTCGAGTGCCATCCATGTTGATTCCATAATGAGTACGAGTGTCAGACATTGATATTGCAAGTGTTGGGGCAACTATGTTCACTCGATTGAAGAATCAATTTCCAGAATCCAGTGACTTCCAAAACGCAAGAATATTGGCAGCACAAAGGTTGAATTCCAGTAACCATAACGTCTTTGATATAGATCTAAATTTGGAAAATCACCAATCCCCAGAAAGCTCTTTAAGTCTTATTTCCAATGCAAAAATAATGAGCCTTAAACTCATTATAATTTGGCCGTTATAGTCATATTAATGACAACAGTTTTGGACTAGCGATTTTTCAATGTCCTGATCTGACTGTGAACTTCAAAAAATCATATCTATCCTAGTTGATATTTTTTCCTATGATATCGATATTTTTGAAAATATATTTGAGTCTAGTTTCATATGCTACTTGTTTCAACTCATTTGGAGTTTAGTTTGTGAGATACACTTAAATTACCGAAGTTGTGTCTGCTATGTGGCATGAATTGCAATGGCTATTTTGAAATATCATATCTCCTTCACATGAACTCCTTTCAGCTTGCATTTTGTGTCATTTTTGTGATTTGAGCTCGAGCCAATTTATTTCTTCTTCTTCCTCTTGATCAATCCAATTTAATAACTTCTTTATTTATTTTCTTCTTGATCATTCTCCATAATTGAACCCCATATCTTCTAATCTTTAAATCTACATTAAATATATGAATTAGTCAACATATGGGATAAATGTACTAAGAAAACTTTTTCTCTTAATATTTGGCATCATCAAAACTAATCATATCTAACAGCTTGGAATCTACACTTCTTGACCAATAGATTGCAGCTTAAAGTTGACACTTGTTGACCAATGAATATGACCATTTTAAAATTCCCAATTTGTTGCCTAAGGTGCATATGGCGTCAAGAGCAAGCAAGGAAATGGGTGATGACACTTTGGTAATTTTCCTATACTTATTTACACGTGCAATCCACCAATAGGAATTCTCCATTTGGCCCCATTTTTTTTTTCAATTAGCTTCCATAATCCATAAAATGTTTACTCCAAAATTATAGGCCAATATTTATTCTCTAATTATTTCCCCTTGAACATTTGGGAAATTAGGCCCTAAATTCCAAATAATAGTTTTAAAACTTATTAGGCCCAATTCTTCATAAAAAATCCCATATAATATTTATAAGATTTAATATCATACTTCCTGAACTAGGCTTAGTCGTTTTCTTGATGCAAGCTTATCGTCAAATTCCTCGGCTTGAAATTCAGGATATTACACAGGAGATCTTTACGGAGGTTGCCGAGCATATGCTGAGATGGCTAGCAGATTTAGGTGCAGGCCGATTTCTTCTACGCTCAATAGACCTAGTGGTGGGATATCACGAATGCTATGCTATTGAGGTCGTGAGTCAGTTGTTTCCTGATAAGGAGCATCAAGATGTCCCGCCAATCCCTAGGTTCATCATCCGGTTGCCTCCTCCTCTTATCGATGTCGATGGTGCTGTTAACGTTGGTCAATCCTGTAAAAGACAAAATATCACCAAGAGGGGGGGTGAATTGGGTGATTTAAAAACTTTTCAATTTCCTCTAGAATTCACTCACGCAAATAGAGCTTAACAGAGAGATAGAGAGAGAAATCAACGCAGATGATTTATGCTGGTTCGGTCTCAAATCTTGACCTACGTCCAGTCACCAGACACTCTAGGATTTTCACTATCACTTAAATCGATTACACACTTTGTACTCGAAAGTAATCCTCTCACTAGGATTCACTCCTCCTTACAAGTTGTAATCAAATAACTCAATCTCAAAGTCCCACAACTTTGAGATTCTTACAAAGATATTGAATCAGATATAAACTATCTAAAAGATTAGATTGATAAACTCTGAAGATTTATATATCCAAAGATATTACATAAGTGAATGAAATAGTAAATGCGTATTGATCATTTGAGCGTTTGTGTTTCCGGTAGTTGGAACGAAATGAATGCTTCAACTTATATATGGTGAAGGCAATTAATGATCGTTGGAAGCCTTCAATACACTGTTGAGAGTAATGAATATAGCCGTTGAGCATTGGATTTCTTTCGTTACTCATGATGCATGATTCGTTCATTGATTGCTGACATACTTCATAGACATTCCTTATGTTCTTCCTGTTGGATGATCTGGAGTCCAAATAAGGAAAGAACCTATTAATGCCTTTGGAATGTGTAGAGAATGATCAACTAAATCCGTGCTTCATTTCTGGAGACACATTTAATGCTGGTGGCATAATCAATTGCTTTTTGATAAATATGCACTTAATCATTCTTTTGATTATCTGAAACTTATTAACAAACTGATTAAACATAGTTAGGAATAATAATGAGTGATGATATGAAGTAAGTGGATCATACTTGAAAATTTAAGATATACGGACACGGTGATTCTAAAACAGAGATACATTATGCTCGAGTTCATTTCAACCAAACTGAAGCAAATGACTCGATTAAGCATTCTAGGCTCGAGTCACTGGATCATCTTCTTTAAAAATAGGTTTGAAGTTTGAATGAAGATGTCTCTGTATGACTTATGCTTGAGTTCTAAAATGTTTAGCCAAAGTTCATGACTCGAGTCAATTAAGGTTATCTTGAGTTCAGTTCTTCTTTCTCAAATGAACTTTGAAATAGCTTTATGAAAATGGTTTGAAATCGCGCCAACTTGAGTCATTAAGTGATGACTCGAGTCGATTAAATTCATTTGAAAATAGATATCAAAAGGCATGCTCGAGTTAAAGAGTAACGGCTCGAGTTAGGGACTTCTATATTTTGAAAATACGTTTAAGTCCATAAAATATGACTTGAGTTAGTTTTCACAGGCTCAAGGAAAAAACACATCTTAAAATATTTCATAAGAGCTTATGACTCAAGTTAATGATGAGGGCCATTTTGCCTTTAGCCTTAAGGTCTACAAAAAAATTAATCAAGGATTACGTATAGGCAAACCGAGGATCGTTCTCTCTTCTCGAGGAGCCTTTTATTGAGTCTTAGGTAATTTAAATGACATGCAAATGAGAAGAAAACAAGGGAAAAATTTGGTTTTTGGATCTTTATATTAATAAACTAAAAGAGGAATGCAAGTTAATTAAATGCTAACTATTGTTTTTGGTATTTTTAATAAAATGGAATGGAGTATGAAATGTGTCAATGATGGATGCTTTGGTAATGAAGAAATGACTATCCTTGCTCGAAAAGTATGGGAGTTAAACTTCATCAAGTCTTAAGAAAAACCCCAAGATAACACTTGGGTCCAATATTCCCAATTAATAGTAGCTCCTACAAACATAACTAACCACTACCTTTTGAGATATTGTTTAAACCCACTTAATGTGCAATTAAAATTGGAATAATGTAACATGAGTCTTCTCAAATTTAAGTTCTAAAAATCCCCTCAAGGGTACAAATCAACCACATTAACTAGACAATAACACGCTAATTAACATAATCTCATTGCAACCACAAAGAAATACAAAACACATGTAATTTTCACACTACAAAATTCAATCTCAACTACAAATATCAAACCAACAAAGACAATTAACATCAATCTGAGTTCCAGAATCATATGCAATAATTCCTAAAACTAGGCAATCTAAATATATAATTATAGACTAATGGAATGATAGAAAAACTCTCCATGAAGTCCATTGAGTTGAAGCATTAATCCTCATCACCAAGATCAAGCAATTAGCCACTACTAACCATCAAAATAGCTCCTCTAAATATAATTAAACCTTCAGCCATGGTTACTTAATGAAAGGATGAAGAAATTAATGGAAAATCAGCTGAATGGAAGAAAAATGATGGTAACACAAAGTTGATAATGGTGCTACAATGGAGAAGATAGCGAAATAGTGGAAGGTGACTGGCAATGATAGTTGTGGTGTGAAGGTAGAGTGGTGCTATGAGAAGGTGAAGAGCTGGAGGTTTTGAGCTAGTGTGACGGAGATGCAATGATGGTGGTGTGTTTAGAGAGGCTAACTGTGAACAATGATGGTTGGCGAAGGTGGAGAAGCTTCCGGCGATAGAAACATTCCGGTGACAATAAGAATAGTGTAAGTTGATGGTGGTGTTAGGGCTTCTACAGTGGTGGTCTCCTCCTCTTCGTCGTGAGCTCTGTTCCTCCTCGACTCTCGCCCCTCTGGTTTAGGGTACCCGCGACAAAAGTATGGTGAGGGGGAAGGATGGAGGTCGCCGGCGGTGATAGTGGTAAGGGTGAAGGCCGCCAGCGACTTAGAGGAAGGTGATAATAGGTGAAGAGAGCTCAGGGTCCAAGCAGGTCTCTCGCAGTGCTCTGTCTCTAGTTTGTCTTCGCTTATGGCGCTTCTGATTTGTCCTCTCTATTCGAATGCAGCGGTTGTGGTGGAAGGTGAAGGAAGAAGGGACGCCGTTGGCGACAATAGTGGAAGAGATGAGGTCGCCGGCGACGGAGGTGTGATGTTGAAGGTTCAACGTGTTTTTCTTCCTCTCCTTTTCTCTGTTCGCGTGCTATCGATTCCTTTCGGGTCTCTATTATTTTTTACACCTAGCTGAACCTAATTAATTGGTTCCTGGTCAAAACTCGCGTTTTGACCAGGGACCAATTTGCAAAGTTTAAACTTTTTCATAGAGGGACTAAACTGAAACTTTTACAATTTGGGTTCAAACTTCCATTTTTAAATTTGATCTAATTTATTCTAGCACCTACAATAAAAAATAATTAATCTAATATCAAATATTCTCATAAAAATCAATGATTAAGAGTCATTACACTTTTTTTTTTTTGACAATTATGCCCTTTTTAGCCCTAATTTAATGTATTTACTCTTAATCTCAATTTATCATAAGAAAAGCATTTTATGCTCAATAACTATGACAAAATGCATTAGGAATCCTAATTTAATGAAAAAAAAATCATATAAAAATATGGTACAATCAGTTAATCATGACTAGCTCGAGTCAATTTAAGTTCAAATACTTTGATAACTCTCTGTCTTGTATTGACTCGAGTTTTACAACCTGAAACTTGGGTCAATTTGACAGTAAGTTACTGGTTTAAGTTTGATCAAGTTAAAACATTATTGACTTAAACCATTAACCTCATTTTGTTTACAATTGTCAATTATCATCAAAACATATAGAGAACTAACAAGTCTCGTCATCCCGCTCTTTGAGAGGGATGTGATGATTAGCCTTCGGATAGTTAGTTATCTTTATTTATGATTTAGGACGTTTGTATCTTGATTTAGAATAGTTGTAAATTTTTTTGGAAATTTGTAATTTCATTCATGTAATTTCTTGTTCCAAGTAGAACTTATCCAAAAAAAAAATTAAAAAATAATAAATAACAACATTTTGTAGCGGTTTACGCCTACAACCGCTACAAAGTGTAATTTATTTTTTTAAAAATACGTTTATATTTGTAATAGTTAAAAAACTGCTAAAAACTTTCTTGAAACTTGTAGCGTTTTTCGGTAAAATAACCGCTACAAAGTGCCAAGTTTGTAGCATTTTTGGCAAATAACCTTTACAAAGTATGTAATATTGAAATTTGTATGTTTCTCACCAACATCATGAAATTGTAGCGGTTTTTGGCAATTAACTGCTAAAAAGTGTGTCATTTTGAAATTTGAATATTTCGTATTCCGCCAACAGTCATTAAGTTTGTAGTGGTTCTTCATTGAAACCACTACAAAGTTTGTCATTTTGAAATTTGAATATTTTGTATTCCCCCAACGGTCATGAAGTTTGTAGCAGTTTTCTAACCGCTACAAATTGTTGAACATTGGAGAATTTGAATTTAAGCATCATGGTATGCATCATTCAAAAATCTCTCTTCATTCATATTCCCGCTAATTTTTTTCACTAGTTATGGATCAAGTTGCCACACAATTCTTCAAAGATATTTGGTAGGATTAAACAATTTCTTGGATTTTGTATACTCTCACGCAAGATTTAATGGAAAGATCGTGTGTCTGTCTCATAGATTAAAGTTTAAAAAATAGCATACACGAGAAGTTGTTAGGGAACATTTGCTTATGAAGCCTTTCCCAGAAGACTTTACGTTCTGGAGAGTTTATGGTGAGAAACCTGGTATAAGATATGATGATGATCTTCCTCGAAGTTCACAAGTAGGAGTTCAAGTAGATCAAGATGATCTTGTTAATGATGGTTTTGGTGATGTTTAGTTTTCAAGACGACAACTTCAAAGAAGAAGTACAGGGATCAAACCTTACTTCTTGAGGAATGAAGCAACTCAGGATTTTTTTCAACCTTATGGATGAAGCAAATTGTACTTTGTATCAAGGTTGTCAAAAATACTTGAAATCATCTTTATTGATCAAATTGTATCATATCAAGTGCTTGAATCAATAATAAGGGAATATCGATGCTTTTGGAATTATTACAAGATGTATTCCTCAATGTGAAAATTCCCACAATGTTCTACTAGGCCTAGAAGATTATTAATAGATTGGCCTTGAACTACCAAAAAATTGATGCATGCTCCATCGATTGTATGCTATATTGGGGAGATAATGTTAGTAGGGAGACTTGTAATCAATATCACATATCGAGGTACAAGAGAATTCGGAAAGGGCAAAAGTAGAAGAAGAAACCTGTAAAGATTTTCAAGTACTTTCCTTTGAAGCTGTGGTTACAAAGATTATGTATGTTGGCTAAAATAATTGAGCATATGAAGTGGCATGAAGTTGAGAAGAATGAAGATAGTAAAGTAAGACACATACAAAATGTGGAATCCTAGAAAGCATTCTACTCAAACTTTCCAACTTTTGCGGCCAACCCTAGAAATGTTAAGCTTGCTTTGGCGACCAAGAGTTTTTATCCATTTGAGACTCTTAGCACAAGTTATAGTATTTGACCGGTAGTGTTAGTTCCTTACAACTTTCCCCCCGGATGTGTATGCAATAAAGCTCCTTTATTTTGTCTATGATCATTCCATGCAAAAAGGCATCGGGTAATTGAAGGTGGAATATCACCTAGAGGGGGGGTGAATAGGTGATCTTGAAATTCTTTCGCTAATTGCTCAAGAACACTTAAAACAGAGATAGAGAGAAGAGCAATGAACACAAGAGATTATACTGTTCGGTCCAACTCCTTGACCTACGTCCGCACCCGGACACTGGGATTTCACTATCTTGAAACTTGATTACACACTCAGTAACTCTCGAGTAATCCTCTCACTAGGACTTACCCTCTTTACAAGTTGTAACCAAATACTCAAAGACACAATTACACACTCGTACTCGGGATGATCCTTTCTCCCTAGGACTCACTCCCCCTTACAAGTTGTAATTGTACACCCACACTTAAGGTTCCACAACCTTAAGAGTTTACAACACACTAATCAAATAAGTGTTTGAAACTCCTCACGAGTAGATAAAGATAATCACTGAAGCTCAATAATCTCTGAAGATATATACAGAATATAGATTGATCGCTTTGAATGCTTTTCTGTGTATATGTCTGTTCTGCTTTTGAAGGATTCAAACCTTCGGGTATTTATAGTGCTTGAAGTTGAAGACCGTTGAAGGATTTGAATGTGTCCGTTGGAATATTTGAATATGTCAGTTCATAGAGCACTCGTACCTTCTGCTTGCCCATAATCAAATGTCTCCTTAGTTGGGTCATCTTGCAGTTGTCACCTCGGGTGAAGAGATACGCTTTTTGGTTATGGGTCATTTGAATTATGTCGGCTCTGTTCCTTGTGCTTCACAGCTCATCACAATTCAAACAATGATTAATCATCTGAAAAACACTCAAGAAGATGATTAATGATAATTCGATTAATATTGAATGATGTAGATGGAATAATCAATCCATTCGATCAATGTTGCGTAAATGATTTTCTCGCAATCGATATGTCATACTCAAGTATCTCATTTGATTCGATATACCGAAGCTTTGACATTTGATGAGTATTCAATCCCGAGTACTTCATGAATTTTTCTTGAATACTTGCTGAATATTTTCTCAACACTTCCCGAATACTTTCGAATGCTTTCTCGAATAGTTTTCGAATATTTGAGTATTCATTGCATAATCAATTGATAGAGAATGCTATCTGAATCGAGGCACAGAAAAACTTGGCTCGAGGTATTCGATTGGTAATATTCAAACAAAGAAATCCAGATGAGATATTAACTCGAGGTAACACTTATCTTGGCTCGAGGTAGCTAACTCGAGGCGTCTTTCTTCCTTGTCTCGAGTTAAATCATCGTCAAAGCTTGGCAGAGTATTCCAGCTGTGTATTTGCCTCGAGGTGAACTTTCTGCCTGGAGGTAAAAAGTGCTCTCCATTGTTCAAACTCTCTGGTTGGCCATTGACTCGAGGTGAACTTTCGCTGGAGGTAAAAAGTGCTCTCCATTGTTCTAAACTCTCTGGGCAGCCTCGAGGTAAACCTTTCGACTCGAGGTAAAAAGCCTTCTCAAAACGTCTAACTTTCTGTCTTCAATTTAACTCGAGGTGGAGCTTCTGACTCGAGGTAAAAACTCATTCCAAAATGTCTAACTCTTCCATCCGACTCGAGGTGTATAAATCTCTGGGTCGAGTTAACCAACTCGAGGCACAACTCTTACAGGCTCGAGGTCAAATCCTTCTTTGACTTGAAATTGACTTGAAGAGGCACTCATCAAAATTGGTTTCTTCCAAATTCTATTAAACCCTTGTTGTGTCTAGAATCATATAGAATTGGTTTCATTTAATTTGGTTGTGTAGAAACAGAAATCCGAAGCTATGCTTGATTTGATTCCGAATCACGAGTGTCCACTTTCGAGGGCCATATCTCCTTGTGCGAACTCCGTTTTCGTTGGTTCAACTCTTGATGGAAAGCTCTGTGAGTCTACTTTCATATGCCACCGCTCAATCGAATTTGTAGTTTGTGAGTTATACTCAAAACACCGAAGCTTGGTCTGGACTGTGACGGTGATTGATGTTCCAACTTTCCAGACTCATATCTCTCTCATATGAACTCCTTTGGACTTGTATTATATATCAAAATGACGCATTGGGAGTCTAGTTTTATATGCCACTGGTTTCACATCAATCCGATTCCTGGTTTGGGAGATATCATCGAATTACCAGAGGTCGCCGAGCTGGACGTGAAACAGTATCTTTGAAGGTGCATTTGCCTCGAGGTAAGCCGAATGCTTGACTCGAGGTAGCTAACTCGAGGTGAATGAAGTCCTGCCTCGAGGTAACTTGTTCCGAGGCCAAAATCACCGTAGCAAAGTGCTGACTCGAGGTAGTGATGATCTTAACTCGAGGCAACTTGTCCCATGTGTCCAAAACACTTTAGAAACACCTCTAACTCGAGGCTAGACCCTTTGGCTCGAGGTAATTCATCCCAAAACTTGATTTTGCTTATTTCAACTCCGATTTGGGCCGTTCCAACTTCCATATCATCGTGGAGACTTGTAGAATCAATCTAGGAACTTGAATAATGATATTCTCATTATATTCAGCAAGTTCTTCTTTCTTTCTTCTCTTCTCTTGATTATTCTCCATCATTAAACTTCACATCTACATTAAATATAAGAATTAGTCAAAGTATAATGTAAATGTAGTGTGCAACCTTTTTGCTCTTAAGAATGACATCTATATAAGACATCATCAAAACTAATCAAAACCAACAGTAATGATATCGATGTATATCTCCAACTGCTTATTGTGAAATTGTTGGAATTGTCGAATGTCAGCATCAAGACATATAATGCATACAAGAAGACATTGTTTAACTTGCACGCAATCTTGATGTGGACGATAAGTGACTTTCCTGGTCTAGGAATATTATCCGAGTGGAATGTACATACTGGGATGGTATGCATAAGTTTAAATTGCAACGGAATCATTTCAATAGGAAATGAAAAAAAGAAAGGACCTCTTCAGACTTTATTCGATGCAGATATCTTACAATAGTTTGAGGATGTTGAATTCGAGTTTGAAAAAATGATGATGCAGTAAAAGTAGGGAGATAGACTATCAGGACTTCTATTTTTACGCCTCAACAATGGCAGAAGATAAGCATCTTCTTCACTCTTCCATATTGGAAATCTAATTTTCTTTAACATAGTCTTGATATAATGCACATTGAAAAAAATGTATACGACAATATGTTGTACACGATGCTTATTGAATCTAGCAAGTCAAAAAATCATCTTCAAGAGAAGAAAGATTTACGAGCCATAAGAGTTCGTGAGGATGTGTGGCCAGATGAGCATGACAAATTTCGACCGGAAAAATTCACTTTTACATAACCAAATAAGGAAATATTCCTCAAACGTTGAAGAAAATAAAAGTTCCTGATAAGTATTTAAACAACATTTCACAATGTATTAACATGTAAGCTTGAAAGGTTGTTGGGCTGAAGAGTCATAACTCACATGTTTTTATGCAACAGTTACTTCCGTTGGCAATAAAAAATACGTTGCTATTGGTTGAATTCTGATGAGCACTATTTATGCCATGTTTTCCCTGTATTATATGACTGTATTGTATGGTGAATATGAGCTTAACTGCATTTAATCTGAGTAAAAAGACATTAATTCATTATATAGGGAACTTAAGGATAAATTTCACATACATCCTAAAATATGTGCTAAGAGGAGAATGAATTCTGAGGTTTTATGAGAAAGTCGTATAACATAGCCGATATTATGCTATAGCATCAGGGCAGCTCTATCGAAGTGCAATACAATGCATCCCTGAAGCTAAAGCAGAATAAGTGACGCAATGTTATGCGACATATGATCTGATCTTTTGTCAAAGTTGTTTCAGGAAATAGTATAGGTCGTTAAGTGGAAGAGAACAATGGTTAGATTGCTGACGTATTGGAATCGAAGATGCGGAGGATCGAAACTAAGATTTGAAGAATCCCACAGGATCAGCAGAATCAATCTATTGAGATTGGAAAGAAAGATACGACTAGACCTCGACAGATTAGGAAAAGCCCAGTTCGCTGGACGTACGCCGCAAGTAGACCTGAATATATAAGGAAACAACAGCCAACCCTAAAGGGTGTCGAAAGTCGTCGCGAGTCAAAGACCAATCCCATACGGCTAGACTTGAGAGAAGAGTGAGAGAAGTATGAAGCACGAGAGCTCCAGATAACCCAGCATCTTTCCAGTTTGCTTAGGAGATTAAGTTACCAACCTTATAAGACATATATAAAAACACAAAGAATATGAGATTAAGTTACCAACCTTAGCTTTCCGTAATTAATAAAATTCCTGGTGTTAGAAACTCGATTACACGTTAATATCCTAAAGTAAGATCATTACAAATATTAATTTGTTTATTTATTTATTTTGTAAGGTATTATATTAAATACCATTCGTAAAATATTAAAAAAAAAAAGTTTTCCTTGTCCTTTACATCACTCTTTAATCCATTAAGAACAAGTTTTTCATCTTTGACTTTAATATACTTTATTTCAGAATTTTCCTCACTTCTATCCAAAAATTTTCAGTAACTTTGAAAAATCATAATTAAATACACAAAAATTCAAATGTATGCTCCCAAAAGCTACATGACCCTTGTCATGTCTATTTTCATGGAAAAATACTTCCAACAGTTAGAAACTTTCGAATCATTCCCAGAATAATAAAGTTTAACTACTATTCAGATCATACTTCCGAAACATAAGTATTTTTCAAAAATTTATAACTCTTTGTGTAAAACTCCAAAACTTGTTTGTGACCTATCAAAAGAAATATCTTTCTGTCTACTTTATTTATGACAAGTTTCATAATTTTTGGATATCATTTGATTAGTAAAAAATCATGCACAATCACTACTGTTCAGATTGTACTTCCAGAAACATAAGTCTTTTTCAAAAATCGGTAACTCCTCCTTGTATAGAGCTCCAAAATTACATATTACTTATCAAAATAAAGCTCTTTCTGAATACTTCATTTGTGGATAGTTTCATTATTTTTGGACATCATTTGATTAGCCACAAATCACACATACACAATCACTATTGTTCATATTGTACTTCCATAAACATATTTTTTTGCAAAAAATCTATAACTCCTTGTACAGAGCTCCAAAAATTACATGTTACCATCAAAACAAAGCTCTTTCTGTGTACTTTATTTTTGGAAAGTTTCATGATTTTTGGACATCATTGGGTCAATCAAAAATCATGCACAAATCAACTGCCTCCAGAAAAACCAAAACCATCATATTTTGCAACTTGTACATCTTTCATCTTTTACTTCCAAAAATCACTTTCCACCTAATTTTCACACCATTTTTAATTTTAAACCTATTAATAACCGCAAGTCATTTTGCTTCCTTGAGTTTTTGTCCAGGCCGAAAAATGGCCCCAAAAACAAGAAAAACCTCTTTTCATAAAGTCATGATTTTTAACCTAGGTTTGTCTTAGATTTTGGCCTTTTGGACTTCGATCATGTTGAATCTTATTTCAAAGATCTTGGACAGCATGGCCCCTTAGGGTTTCATGTCTCCATGTCCCAAGAAAACATGAGCAAACCACTTTAAACTAAAGAAAACTAAGATATAGCCAACCACATGAAATAACACAAAGAAAGTTAGTATCCTTACCAACTTGTTTGATCTTTGTGTTTTTGTGGCAACCTCTGCTTTCCCCTGGGTCTCCAAACTTTAGACCTCTTCATCATAAAACACCAAAAGAAATTGTTTTACCAAGGTTAGAGATTTATGGAAGATTATGGAAAGATGAACTACCAAACAATAAGAACATTTACCTTAGTTCTTGAAGCTCTTCATTCTCTCTAATATTTCTGCCTCCTCTCTCTTTTCTAAGGGAAGTGAGTGATTGATCTCAAAGTGGCATATGAGAGGAGTGGTTAGGTATATAAGATGGATGAGCAAGTCACCAAGTGGGTCCCACTTGCTAAAAGACCAACAGGCCCTCAAAATATCTTCTTACATGTGTCTTCTTCATCCAACTCATCATCTTTTCTTTCCACCTCCATGCCTTGGCCGAAATTCATGGCTTTTTTTGGAAAGAAAATGATGTCATCTTGATGACATAATCACATGCTTAGGTATCCCCCTTCTAGAACATCTAGATCATTTTGCTTCCTAGCTTGATATGTGGCAATTTGACTTGTTCACTTTTGTTCCAACATGTGTAAGATATTTCAAGACTTCATCTTTTCCCTTTCCCTCTCTTGGCCTCTGCCAAAATATTAGGCCTTCTCAAGGAGTTCTTATTTCCTTTTCAATATGTTACCATTTATGTGTCAAAGTGTCACATTCTCTTGGTCTTTCCCCATGGGTGCAAAGTCACATGTTAAAGTTTTGTTGTTTTATGCACTAATTTATTTAAGTGACAAACATTCTTTTTTCTTATCTAAATTGACTTAGGAGTAATCAATATATTATCATTGTCACCTTAGATATTCAATCTTGGCAATTCATTAAATATTCAATTTTAACATTTATTGAATATTCATAACATACAAGGATTTTGGTAAAGCATAAATCAGCATGTTACGTTAACTCAAGCAACTCGCCCTACTTAGTGAATTGCCTGAGTTAAAATTTTTTGCCCCCCATTAGGACGAAATGACGTCATTTTGTTCATTAAAAAAAACAATCAAAATCAAGTGCACTTCCCATCTTCGTTACTTGGTCGATTCACGTCTTCACTCATTTTCTTCCCTTCCTGTCTTTGTCTTCTTCCTCTTCACACATAGTCTACATTCTAGTCATTCTCTTTGACTTCTAATCTCTCCCCTCATCGGTGCGTCGGTTGCAAGGTCGGAGCTTTAGGATTAGACAACTTCGAGTTCACCGGCGAGGCGGCGACAGCGACTTCTCTGTTCTTATGGAATGAAGCACTGTATAGACTCGTGTTCGCCATCGTTTCAGCTCTCTGAGCCTTAATATCGTTTCTTCTTCAAAAGCTTGCTTGAAAGGTCGGAGCTTTGGGTTTGATTTGTTGTTGTTCCTTGCGGTTTCGTTGCAGGTGTTGGCAGAGACGAAGGGTTTGGTCGTAGGTTGTGTTGGTGGTAAAGCTCAGTGTTCCTTGCTCTGTTCTTCAAAATTTAGATTTGATTTCTATATTGCTTCGCCTCTATTTTTATTGGCTGGTTCCATTGCTTTCATTGTATTGATTTGATTCAAAATCAAATCTGTATGCCTAATGCTCTATTTTTTTGTCTTGCTAGTTTTATTGGTTTTTTGTTTCATTATAGCTCTTTTTTTTTTGAACAATGTTTCATTATAGCTCTGATAGTGATTATTAATCAACTAGGTGCTTTTGGTTTGCAAATTGAAACGGTTTATTTGCTGTTTGGTTTGGTTTTGATTTGGAATTTGGATATAAACTATGTAGTATTCATAATTTGAATGGTGTGATGAGAAATTACATTTTTTTTTTTAAATTTTTTACTCCACACCGGCCTCGGGTAGGGACGGAACATACAAGGGACTATGGCCCCCCCAAAAAAAAATTTGTTTAGAATTTGTTTTATAAAAAAATTAATATAATTTAAAATTGACATTTGGCCCCCCAATTTTTACCTTTTTTTTTTATATTTTTGGGGCTTATAATTCAATTTGTGTTCCATGTGGGGTCTTGTATGATTTATGTTAATTTTGCCATTTTTTTTTCTATATTTCATTCTAATTACTTGAAATTTTTAGCTGAAATTTACTTTTGAAGTATGCTTTTACCCATTTTACACTACACCTGTGGATGAAGTTAATTGATTTTTCATTCTAAAACTCAAATCTTGCCTTCCAATGTTATGGTATTCAATTACATGAAGTTTATGGTTGAACCAAAGATTCACAATCACATAAATTAACGATTAAACCCCAACCTCTTGCCTTCCAATGTTGTGGTGTATTTTTTTTTTATATTCTTTTATTTTTTAATGCATTTAAAACTTTCCTTAAAAAAAAAAAAATTCCGCCCCCGAACCCCCAACCACTACTTGGCCCCCCCATATTTTTGTCCCAAGCTCCGTCCCCGCCCTCGGTTAACTCGGTCTCACCCACCAACCTTTGACATAATTTCAATGGTCAGTCCGAGTTAACCTTGGTTATAACAAGTAAAAATACTATGTTTAAAAAAAAAAAAAAAAAAAAAAAAAGTGAAAACACAGATTATAAGGAGAAAGAAAACATAACAAGAACAACACCTGTACTCATAAAGGGGATGTGCAAGAGAGAGATTATTTTCTTTATCACATTTATATTTATAATAATAGTTATGGATGAAAGTTCAGGTAATTAATTTATAACTTTATACTTAATCTAATCAATAAAAGATAGGTAGAAATTATTACCCAAAAAAACAAAAATAATTAGAAATATAAGCAATCAAAAATACTTCCTCAAATCTTTAATATAAGAGCTAATTGAAGAGTTACATTTAATCCTAAATATAAGACATTAATTCACTTTGTCTTTCAAATTTATAATTTTGATCCTCAAGTATTTCTATTGAAGGTAGACATTAAGGGGTCGTCATGATGAAATATACTCCCTCCGGTCCTAATTATAGGAGCAAATTTTGGAGTTGGTTTTGGTCCTAATTATAAGAGCAAGTTTTAACTTTTATCATTTTTTTCCTATAATACCCCTATTTATACTTTCTCAATATTTTACAAATAATTATAATTTAAAAGGCGGGATAATGTAATTTACTCTTTCAAAAATAGTTTTTTGGACCTAAGTCACACCTAAACCACAAAACCAAACATTAAATTACATTATCGTTGAAACAATAAATAAATAAACTTGATCGAAATTTTTTTCACTTATTAATCATCACCGTAAAGACCAATGAGATCATCTTGATCAAAAAAAAAATTCACTTCCGTCGATCAGCGTGGTTTAGGGAAATAAACTTGTATTTGTATTACTTAGTTCTATCTTTGAGAGATGTATTTGTATTAGATAAACTTGGGTAAGGGTATTTTAGGAAAATACACATAATTAACTAATTTAACTTCCTTCTTTAATCCCTCCAAATTCTGGTAAATAGCTCTTATAATTAGGACCGGAAGGAGTAGTAGTTTAGGAAAATCAACCTATTTTTCTTATATATAATTAAGGAAAAATCTCATATAAAGCTACTTAAAATTGAAAAAATTTAAATTAGGTTGATAAATTTAACAAATCCTTAATTGAGTTATTAACCCAATTTGAAATTTCAAAATGTTGGTAAAACTACTTTAATGCCCTCTCCTTTCCTTTCTTCTCTCCCCTCTTGAAAGAGTTTTATTGCTCTATGACTTTATTGCTTTATATATCAACCCTAACATATAATAAAATAAAATAAAATATGATTTTCCAAATCAAAGGATTTTTTTTTAATGTTCTAAAAGAGTCATAAAAAATAATTCAAGAACAAAAGAAGCAGCAATGTAACACATGTCATGACAATATCATTGATATCAATTAAATGATTTAGTTGGAAAATCAATTAACTGATACTAAGGATACAAAATAAAAATAAATAAATAAATGTGAGCTTTTTTAAAAAACAAAAATATAATTATTTTTATCAGCTGAGACAAGACAAAAAAAAAACGGAATGCATAACACATACCAATTCAGTTTACAAAATTCAATTAAGGGTTAAAGTGCAAAAATACACGTGTGATTTTTCTAAAAGTGCACCCAACACTAAGTGCTTTTTTGGAGTGCAACAGTGATTATGTGGTAACAAAAGTAGAACAAAATTACCCATTGACCGTTGTTTGACAGTTTGACTTTTGTTGTGCTGAAAATAATGACGTGGATATTGATGGGTTTTGAATTGTTTGAATTATACAGTTCATCCTCAAACACATTTCAAAAAAATCAATTTAGTCCCTCCATAAACTTTTGTAATTTTCCTTTTAGTCCCTCATCAAAACTTGTGTTTTGACCAGGGAGTATAGGTTAAATTTTGACCTTCTTCTTCCTCTAGAGACAGACTCGAAGGCGGACTAAGAATAGACAAAGAGAGACCCAGCCGCTGACTAAACCAAGCTGGGACCTTGAGCATTGGACGAGGAAGAAAGAGAGAGGTGATTGGAGGAGGGAAGGAGATGAACACCACCACCATCGTCGAGGATTTCCCATCAACTTTGGTCTTCTCTTCACCACCATTTGAGCTTTCCATCGGCGTCTTTCTCTCAGAGCTCTTCACCATCGATCAATATTTCGATAGTCTCAGGTCCAGCATCATCATCACCGTCGTTCTTCACCGATTCTCTGACTTCATTCACAGCATCATCATCACCGTCATTCTTCACCCTCCTTCCTCTGTTTTCTAGTTTTCGGCGAATAAACAGGAACTGAAATTGGAACCACCATCATCTTGACCACCATCCACCATCTCGCCATCGCCGTTCAACTTTCTGTCATGATTTCAAAAGCTTGGGGCCATCTTCAAATATTATGTGAGCGAAGACATTGTTGGGGAGAAGAAGCAGAGGAGGGATTGAAGATTTGGGTATGGTTGAAACTCCTTGAATTTCAAGAAAATCGAGTTCAAAAATGGACGGAATGAATCTGGGGATGTAGGAGAAGAGGGATAACATGATAGCTGAAGAAGTGAAAAGGATGAAAATTGGAAGATAAAGATTCTCTATCATTGGAAGAACAGGGGATATGAGTGTCACATTGCAGACAAAAACAGAGAGAGGAGGAGAAGCCAAAACAAGAAGAGAAGGAAGAAGGTGACAAGAGTGACGAATAGCTTCGAACTTGAGGAAAAAAGGGTTGTCAGTGTTTACAGTGGAAGCATCAATGGGGACAAGATGAAAGGGGAATAAGGTGACCTGAGGAAAAGCAAAGTGAAAGCAAGAGAGAAGATTGGATTCATCCACGTCATTATTTTCAGTAGAGAAATGTCAAACTAACAGTCAATAGGTAATTTTGCTTCACTTTTGTAACTATATAATCACTATTGCATCCTAAAAAGATTTGGTGTTCGGTGCGCTTTTAGGAAAATCACATATATATTTTTACACTTTAACTCATCAATAAAAATAAAAATCACTTTTACCGACATTAATCTAAACAAACTCTAAATATTTTTTCCTAACACATAAATGTGTATTTTTTTAAATAATAATTTAGTTAAGATTTCAATGTTTTAAATTTTTCATTCTTTAATACAAATCATTAATATTATTTGTTTTTTCTAATCACAGGCCTGTAAATTTAAAATTTGTTAGATAAAAGATATTAAATGTACTTAAAATTTCATAAAATGCTTTACATATTAAAATATAGAACTTTGGAAAAAAAATTTATATATGAAACAAATATAGTAAAATTTATAATTACTATATTCATTAAAAAAATATTGACATATATTATATTTTTTAAAAAAAAAAAATTTGTTTGTGAGAATAAAATGAACTCATTGTTGTACGATTTTCTCTTACTATTATAGTTAATATATTTAAACTATAGATTAATCATATTTTATTTTATTATATATTATAGTTGATATATGTGTGTGTGTATTGAAAATATGTTATAAAGTAAATGAGACTCTTTAATGAGAGGAGAGAATAGAGGAGATAGTATTAAAGTTATTTTACTCACATTTTGAAACTTTAAATTGGGAATGACTTAACTAGGGATTTGTTGAATTTACCAACCTAATTTTGAAACTTCATATTTTAAGTGGCTTTATATGAGATTTTTCCAATAATTAATATAACTAATTTTCTTAGTTTTCCAAATTAGTTCTTTATCTCATATATTAAGGAAATGAGGTAGTAATATTTATTAAACATATTTTGTGTCAAACAAAGTTTGATTACTTATTTACCCATCCTGTAGGAAATGTTATTTTAGGAGTATTAATCTATTTTTATGTTCCCAAATGGATCTGCTATCCAATATTATTTGAGCATATAGAAATAGATGATGATGATGATATATATACACAGACACATATACACATTTCATTTTTATACTAAAATATTTAATGTTGTAATGAGAAGGACTTTAGTAAGATATAGTGAAATCTGAATTTGATTTTTTTTTTTAAAAAAATAATAATTAGGATGAGTACTTAAAGTTTTTTTTTGGGCCAGTGGATGAGTTGTTGTTTTTTTTTTTAAAAAAAAAAACTGATAGTAAAAGAGAAATGACATTAAAGTTAGTACTAGGGTTGGATATTAAAAAAAAAAAAAAAAAAAAAAGTACTGGGATTCCACTATTTGCAGCAAGACTACATGTACGGGGGCCTGCTAACTTAACCCAAAGATTTAGGGAAATTATAATGAGGTTTTCAGTACAGAAAAAATATCAACCCTAAATTCCCTATTAAAAAAGTTTCTAGGGACATTTTTTATATTAATTACGGAATTTCAATATCAAAAAAATCTCATTGTTAAAATGTTTTTTCATGTTATTAAAATAGTTTTTTACTATTACCAAAAATTTTATAAGTTGCTTTAATTCTATACACGGATGGAAAAACTCAGAAAATTTATTACAATGTGAAAAATTATTTTGACAACTTGAAAAGTCATTTTGACAAAAAGACTTTTTTAATATTGGAATTCCGTAATTAATATCGAAAGGTAGAATATTTGGGGTTTGAACTTTTTTTTTTAATATTTTTTTTTTCTTTCTTAGGACCTTGATATTTCCCATTTATATATACCTATGGTGTTGAGGTACTATTTGGAAGAGTCGTAGGTGTACCCTCATTAGGGCCTTTTGTACATCGGTCTTGCAGTTGAGAATAAAAAAGTAACCATAGTAATTGCGTATAGGTAAATTTAATTATGATTGCTATGTCTTTTCGATGAATTTTTATTATTTGACAAAAAAAAAAAGAAACTTTTATTGATTTTTAAATAATCTAAATATTATGAAAATGTAATAAAAACAAAGAGAAATTGTTTTGGGTTTTTTCAAATTAATAATTAAAAAAAATAATACAATTTAATAAAATATTAAACTATTATTTTTGGTACTTTTATAAAAGTGGGATGGATATAAGGAAATATGAATGATAGGTGCTCTTAGTAATGAAAAAAATGAATATCCTTATGCAAAAAGATTATGTGAGTTAAAATTCGTTA
The DNA here is from genome assembly GCA_019022615.1 of Acacia melanoxylon. NCBI lineage: Eukaryota > Viridiplantae > Streptophyta > Magnoliopsida > Fabales > Fabaceae > Acacia > Acacia melanoxylon. The sequence goes on along the minus strand of JAFJYJ010000003.1, from coordinate 8,803,314 downwards.
AATCTTAAGAACAACTTTAAAATAACATTTGGGTTCAATATTCTTAATTAATAGTAGCTCGTACAAACATAATTAACTACTACCTCTTGATATATTGTTTTAAAGTATTTAATCTGCAACAAAAATTGGAATGAAGCAACATAATTCTTCTTAAATTTGAGTGTTAAACAGCCTCTCAAGACACAAATCAATCACATTAATTAATATACTCTTATTGTAACCACAAAGAAATTCAAATATATATAATTTTTAACTATAAAATCTATTCTCAACTATAAATATCAAAGAGAGATAATTAATATCAATCTCAGCATATACAATAATTCTTAAAATTAAAAAACTTAAATATATACCTCTAAACTAATCTCTGAATCCTAAACATCAAGAAGTAAAAGCAATCAGCCTCTCATTGCTTAGCAATAATCACAGCTGAACCAAAACACCGGAAATTCATGGGATTATGAGTAAATGGGCGAATCAATGGAGAAAGAAAAAATAAGGGTCTGTCGGTATAAGGTGCAGAAGAAATAGAGAAAAGAAATGGAAGGAAATAGGAGTATGTTCGAATTGGAAGCTTCGGCTAATGCAGTGAGGAAGGGTGAAAAAAGAGAGAGAGAGAGAGACGGTGTGGTGGTGATTGAGAGTGAGGAGAGAGAGTCGCCGGTGGAAGGTTGTCCGGCAAAGGATGAAGGTGACGAACAGAGATGAATGTCACCGAAAAATTCAGAATCAAAGAAGGTCGACAGTGGTGGTCGTTTGAAGATCCGACTCCAGCTATGGTGAATACAGAAAATGATCGGCACTGTGGTGAACAAGGACGCCGGTGATGGTGAGAATCAGCGACGGTGATGAGAGGAGGAGCAGGTCCGATCGAGATTCTCTGTTCTGAACTTCCAGAAGATCCCGCTTGTGTTCGCGGCGCCACTCTTCTTCGTCTCCCCGATTCTGTAACCTCTGAAACTCAATGTCACAGGACACTCCGAGCTCTCAAAGTTGACCTCTGGCTGTGGAGAAGAACAGCGGCGGTGGTGAGGAAGGAAATCCTCGACGGTGGTGGTAGCTCTCCGTCTCTTTCCCTCTCCTCTCTAGCTTTCTGTCTCGCTGAAGAAACTCTCTGATCAGTTTCCTCTTCTCCGCTCCGCAACTCCGTTCTCAGCTTCTTGAAACGTCGAACAAGAAGACCTAGCCCAGGTCAAAAAGGTTCAAAAGTTCGTGGACGGACTAACATGAAAGCATTTGAAATGGTTGTAGGTAAAATTGTAGTTTCCAAAACATTTGGGTTATAGTAGGATTAAAAAATATATCACATGAAAATTAAAAGAAATGATGATTTTAGTAGAACCAGGAGATCCAAATCAGACTAGCACGCGAAAAATAAAAAATCGCTCTTCATATATACTCCATGTTTGTTTATAGTTGAATTAACACTTATTTTATCATCGTCAATAACAGTAAAATTACACAGTAAATGAACATTTATCTGTAAGGATCAATTTTTATTTTCTTCGTGAATAAAACAAAACAGCATTGTTCAGCAGAACCAACTAGTTGCGGACCAAGAATGACCAGGGTATGTTTGGATTAACGGTAACAAAAGTACTTCCTTTTAAAAAAAAAAAAAAAATCATTTTTGTAAACTTATAGGATAAAAGTTACTAGATTGTATAATGTGATTTATATTTGTATTGACTTATAAAAAAGTCAATTTTATAAACTGAAACTTGCTTGAAAGATTAAAATAAAAGTAAATTTGGATGTAAAATGACTCAAAATAATATGAATTTAATAAAAATAAAAGTAGTTAATATATTATTAGAAAAAAATGGAATTACTATATTATTTACATTTTAGGAAAAATTGGAGACAAAACCCCTTTGAAATTTTAATTTGTGTGAATGACTACAATCAAAATACTATGATTCTTCGTATATACAAACTTATCAAGTTATTTACACCAATAAATTTCTATATGGGGAGTTTCCCCCAATTTCCCTTAAATTTTATTATTATATTTTCTAAAGGATAAAATTGGAAAATAATCATTATTCACCTTTAAGTATATTTATATAATTAAGACCAAAAGTTAATCTATAATTGGACTTATAATAAGGACTAATTGTTATTTTAGTAAAAGAAGGTGGCACCCGGTATCTATTGTTCCTTCATGAGATATAAAGAAATTAAACTCCTCTCTCTTTTAGATGGAAAAGCTAAAAGAATGAAACTTTGGCTTATGGTTCTAATTTAAAAAATAATAATAATCCAAACATCACATAAGTTGAAACAAACGACACACAGCTATACACATTAAATTATTGGACAAACATTATTCATAATTATCAGGCCATAATTTATTTATTTTTGCACCAAAAAAAAAAAAACAACAACAACAACAATATCTAACACCGCACTTCTTCCTCTAAAAGATTTAATTTCATTTAGAGAAAGAGTAACCTGCAATTCAATAAATAAAATAATGATTAATGAAAAGTGATAATCTTAATTGTTTAGAGTCTTAGATTAATTAAACTTGTCCATATGCATTGCAAATCATTCATGTAAGCCAAAAGAGCTTGACATTAAAAAGTTCATAGTCATAAACAACCATATTAAAGAGATTCACGGTATCACACATACAAGTATGGAAAGTAGAAAAAATGAAGCTTATCTTGAGCTCCAGGCCCATTCTAGTGCAAAGCAAAATCTAATAATACTCCTTTCTTCCGGTCCTAAATCTAAAAACTAGATATTTAATTTACAAACACTAAGAAAATTAGTTAAATTATTTATTTATAAAGAATGTGTTACTTTTCCTATAGGGTTAAGTACCAATTTTGCCCCTGAAGTTCGCGCCACGAGCAATTTTTCCCCTTAAGTTTTCGGAAAGAATGTTACTCTTGAAGTATCAAAACGGGATGTTGTAATACTTAATTATTTATCCGGAATATTATATTTCGATAAATAATACCTATTGAAAATAGGTGAATATGTGGTTTCAAATAATAAGTAATAATTATCTTATTTCCTAAGGTAATTTCTATTGAAATTAGGGTGAATAAAGAGCTAAAAATCCCTAAATGCAATTGTGGGCCATAAAATACCACCGAAAATATTATGATAAATCCTAAGAGGCAATGAAATATTTATTAAAAATTGGAGAATATGTTGTCTCTAATTTAGGTAATTTTTGGGATTAATTTCCTTGGAAAATATTGAGGCAAGATTTAATATTATTTTTGGGATCATAATTGACCCCATGATTTTTAATATTTTACATGGGATATAAAATACCAATGTAAGTAAAATAATTGTGAGATAATGATTTATCCTAATTAAGAAAATTATCAAAAATTAGTAAGTGGCTAATCTGGTAATTAATGGGATAATTAGGGTATAAAGTAAATGAATTAAAAATAATTTAAATAATTATTTTTAATTGGAGAAATTCGAAATTATTAAATAAATAAATAAATAAATAATAAAATATTAATAAAATATTTTATGCTTAGAAAAATAAATAAAAAATAAAAGAAAAAAATAAATGTGAAGGCATTTTTAATAAAATAATAATATAATGCGGTGAGTCGCTTATAGAAATGGCAACGGGGGAAAGGTTAGAAATAAATTCTACGGGTAAAATCCAGAGGTAAAAGTCTTTTCAGACTGATCAAATTAAGAACAAGTGAATTTTTACACGAAGAAAGAATTTACCAGCGTTGTTTCCGCAACCAAAACCCGATTTCAAATAAGACGAAAAGTTGATCAGATAGAGTAGAGTCGATAGGCAAAGTGAGAACCTATAGAAACAATTGCGTCTTTTTAAACACAAGATTAAGTTAGGCAACAACCGGACGTTTTACGATTCGGTGAATTGTTGTCCGTTGGTTCTATCGGAAGCGATTTAAATCGGGACGCGTTTGTCCGAATATCTTCCGACGCACCGGAGAATACCGGATATGATCAAAAAGAGGATCCAAATAGATAATATGAAAGAGGATGAAAAGATCTTCAAAGTTACACGCCCGGATTTTTGAGTTTCGCGAAATCGCGAAACGGACACACGATCGGTAGGCTTTATCGGGCCGGAGGCCATAAAAGCAAGAGCCATCATGGATGACAACTCATCCATTGACTTTAGGGCTCTTAGATTTCGATCTTGACCATGGATGGCCAAGAGTGTTTTGTCCTCAAAAATGCGATCCTACGGTCCATATTCGTCAAGATCGAAGTTCGAATTATTTACCGTTCGCATCCGTCTCTTCTATAAATACCAAGCTCCTCTTCTTCATTTCTCACACCAAAAATCTGCCTCTTAAAGAGAAGTTAGAGAGAGAAGCTCTGGAGAAAGTCTGAGCAAAGTCTCGGTAAGTTCTTCGGTCCCTGGTCTTTAGTTTCGGTAGTTCTTTCGGTAGATATAGTAGGAATGCTAGATTTATCTTTAATTTTTCAAGATAGTCTAGATATCATATTTAGGGTAAATATGATATATATTTCGAAAATATGATGAGGGAAAAGATCTGTCAAAATTCTAGAGAGATAGAGCGAAAGCAATGAAGCTCTGCGAAATTCCGCCAGATTAGGGGTTCGGGGGCAAAATGGTAATTTGTACCTAAATTGCCCGTTATCTTTGCTAAAAGTTGTTAAATATTATCCTTATAGGATATACGAGATAATCGTCATTTTCGAGCCCCGTTTGTTGTCTTGCACACCGCTTTTTTTCCCGTTTGTCGGAAATTTACCGTTTTTTCGTAAAAGTTCCGTTGTACCGCCAAAAAGGTACGTTCGCGTACTGTAACACTAACTCTGATGCTTATTATATGCGTATATGTGTTGTTAGGTATGTACGTTCGCGTACGGTAACACTAACTCTGATGCTTATTATATGCGTATTGTGTTGTTAGGTATGTACGTTCGCGTACTGTAACACTAACTCTGATGCTTATTATATGCGTATTGTGTTGTTAGGTATGTACGTTCGCGTCTTCGTAACACTAACTCGATGCTTATTATATGCGTATATGTGTTGTTAGGTATGTACGTTCGCGTCTTTGTAACACTAACTCGATGGTTATTGTATGATTATATATGTTTGTTGTGTTCGTTTGTTGTTGTAGCATACGTGGTTATGTTATATACACGGTTATGTCACATACGTGGTTATGTCACATACGAGGTTATTATTGCTGTATCATACGTGGTTATGTTACGTACGTGGTTATTATCTTACATACGTGGTTATGTATTTTTAATCATACATCTGTTGTGGATCGTTGTATTGATTGCTTTGCCGTGTATATGTAGTCGTATGTAAGCATGAGGTTAACCGATACACCGAGATCCAAATTGTAATTGGATCTCGCTCTTATCATAGCGTCGAGTTCGGGAGAACCGAGAACCGAGGAGAAAGGCGAGCGAGCCGCACGAGACCGGTGAAAGACTTTCTTCGGGTGTTATTCATTTTGAAATCTCTCGGTCAATGTACCGCTTCGTAAATCAGCCGACTTACGGCAATTTGTTTAAATATATCGATTACTCAATCGCTCCGATGCTTTACTCGATGAGAAAAAAATATATCTTGCTTTTGAAAATGGGATGTTACATTTTTGGTATCGGAAGCGATGAGTCCCGGCATTGATATGACTATGTTATTACGGACGATATGGTAGGACGAGTTAAGGCTAGTCTATGTGGGTGTGGCCAATCAGTCGCCATAGAGTTGGTGAGGTCCCCATGATAGACACTTATCTGGCCATTCTGTTCGGTTAACGGAGTTATGTTCAAATCAGCCTTTTTAAAGAGCATGTTTTTGAAAATGAGTACGATATAGCCCTAAGTCGATGTACCGATCTGCACCGGTATACCATTCGAACCGGTGTACCACCCTCTGTCGGTGCATCATTCTAACCCGTAATCGCAAATCCATCGTCCATATTCATATTTGATATCGGACCACGATTAATTACGATAATTCGATAATCGTCGGTTTGTCTTGGGACGACTATTCGTCATCCCTAGCGCGAGCTTTTATGTGGAGCCCACGCCGGATGAAATTCCGAGATCAATAAAGATAAGTACATGCAAGATATTTGACTCATGTAGAGAAAACTCCGACACGTATTTCCATATTCGAGTAGAAAGAACCAACGAGAATCGACGAAGGAAAGGTTGCGGGCGTCATTTATTTGCGGTGTGAATAGAGTCTATGTGTGGTATAAATGCTAAGTGTGGTAAAGTCTCGTGATATGCTACTTGTTGTTTTTATTTTAAAATCTAAACGTATACACTCATAAAGAGAAAGAACGAGATATGACGAATTGGGTGTATGATAAAAAGACTTTCGAGGGGGGTGAAGTTTGATAAAACTTTCCTTTTTGAAAATCTTTTCGCAATTTGCGAAAGTAGTTTGTATGACAGTAATAATTTATAAAGCGATAATCGATCATTCAAACTTATATCTTTGGAAATGTAAGAGTTAAGGGAAGAGAATATGCAAGCGTGATTTATCTTGGTTCGGCCCAATCTTGACCTACGTCCGGTCCCCAAGCTCCGCTTGAGATTTTCAATCCACTATCTTCTTGTAACTTGATTACACGATCTGTACTTGAAGTAATCCTCTCACTAGGATTCACTCCCCTTACAACCGTAATCAATACACTTGCTTGATCACACACTCTGTACTTTCAAGTAATCCTCTTCCTAGGATTTACTCCCCTTACAAGCCGTAATCAACACAATGTGTTTCCCACTCAAGATCACCCAATCTTGAGTATCTCACGATAGAATGATAGGATGTTTACAATGACTCTTCTCTCCGAAGTAGATGAATAAACACCGAAGCACAATACACATTATTTCACTCTCAATGATAAGCTATGTAAGCATTGAGAACGGAAATAAATGTTATGAAAAAGCGAGTATAATCATGTTGAAGATGTAAGCTTGTGTCTTTGCGTTTTTATGCTCTGTGTACTACGTATTTCGTGTGTTCTCCTGGAGTCTTCAAATCTTTAGGTATTTATGCTAATTGAAGCTTATGGCCAGATTTATAGATCCGTTCGGACTTGAACCCATTCGAAAATATAGGCTTTGTGTGCATTTTACGTGGAATATAGCTGTTGGAAATATTTGAAATTTGGATCTTCAATAGTGTGGACATTGTATAATGTTGTCCACTTTGTTTTAGATGATGGATGCTAGCTTTACTGTCTTAGAGAATGGTTGTGCTACTTTCCAGGTTGTAATCCATTTTGCTTTGAAAGAGATATAATAAAATATTGCAAGTTTGTCAAAGTAGTTGATTTAATGTTTATCAAACAATCTTTGATCTTCTGAAAATCTCATGAGCAAACCTGGTTAAATCTGGTTAGGAATAATGATATGATATATATAAATCATAAACAACCATTTTACGAAATGATCTAAACCATGAATCAAAAAGCTGAACAATATTATGTCAAAAGCGTTTTTAAATCTTGTCGTTCCAAAACTCGAGTTTTGTACCAAAACTTGAGTTTTGGTCCTTTATCGTGAAACATCACATTTGTCCAAAACATCAAAACTTGAGTTTTTATCAAACTCAAAGCGCTTTAAAAACATTGAAAACGCATCAACCTTTTAAAAAACTCGATTTTGAATCAAAACTCGAGTTTTCACTTAGATATGAAAACTTGAGGAATTCGCTTGGGTTTTGGGCAAAACTGGCGCTTTTAAAAACATTGAAAACGCATCAACCTTTCTCTTGGCCAAAACTCGAGTTTTGAATCAAAACTCGAGTTTTCATTAGATATGAAAACTTGAGGAATTCGCGCCAAGTCAAAACTGGAGGTTTTGGGCAAAACGGCGTTTTCAAAAACTCGAAAAAACATGAATGCTTTTGTCGTGATCAAAACTCGAGTTTTGAATCAAAACTCGAGTTTTCACTTTTCTCGTGAAAACTTTGCCAAACTCAAAACTCGGAGGTTTTCACCAAAACTGGAGGTTTTGAGATCTGTCTAAAAACACGAATTGTTTTCAACTCAAAACTCGAGTTTTGATTCAAAACTCGAGTTTTCACTTGTTGGTGAAAAACTTGGAAAAATTTCAAAATTTGAAAACTGGTTTTAGGCAAAACTGGAGGTTTTCAAAATCTCAAAAACTTAGGAGACTTTCTGTGAGTCCAAAACTCGAGTTTTGAAACAAAACTCGAGTTTTCACTTTACTGATGAAAACTTTGTCAAACTTTCAAAGGTCATATCTCCCTGGTATGAACTCCGTTTTGGTTGGTTCAACTCTTGATGGAAAGCTCTGTGAGTTTACTTTCCTATGCCACTGATTTCAGCTCAATCCGATATGTATTTTGTGAGATACACTCAAAACATTGAGGCTTGGTTTGCTGTGTGGCGTGAATCTCAGTGTCAACTTCCACAATTCATATCTCCTTGATCTGAACTCCTTTGGGCTTGAATTTTATATTAAAATGACGCATTGGAAGTCTATTTTCATATGCCACAGGTTTCACCTCAATCGGATTCTTGGTTTAGGAGATATCATCGAATTACCAGACCTCGCCCAGCTGAAACGTGAATCGAGTGGAGTGAAGAGCGATGACCACTTGGAAACTCGAGTTTTGATGAAAACTCGAGTTTTGCTAGTCCAGAGATGCTAGAGATGCTGAAGACACTTGATAACTCGAGTTTTGATGGTTAACTCGAGTTTTCTCATCCTGAAGCTGATTTTGGCTGACTTTAATTCTTAATTGATCCATTTCAACTTCCATATGGTCTTGGAGGCTTCTAGCATCAATATAAGAACTTGGATAATGATGTCTTCATTCCATTCAGCAAGTTCTTCATTCTCTCATCTCCCAACTTGATGATTCTTCATCATTTAGCTTAGCATCTACATTAAATATGAGAATTAGTCAAAGTAAAAGATAAATGTAGCATGCAACCTTTTTGCTCTCAAAAATGACATCTATATAAGACATCATCAAAACTAATCATAACCAACATTCTCCCCTTTTTGATGATGGCAAATACTATAAGAAAAATATGTATGAATATGAAAATATATTAGATGCTCATATTTTTCTTGCCATTCTCTCCCCTTATTTGTCATTAGCAAAAAGTTGAAGTAAAGAAGGAATGCTTAGAGGGACAAATATGAAACCAGATTAGAAGAGTCAAAGAACTGATTTTCTCTCCTCGATTTGTAAGTGTTTGCATTCTAAATATGATGCAATTTGGAATGTTTTTATGAAAACAAATTTGAAAGAATTTGGAGAGGTTTTCAATCAATCTTTCACACTTAAAGCATATAGATATCAAACATGTGCAACATTTCTCTTTGAATATAAAAAGATAGAGATTAGAAATGCTCATGTAGGTTTTGCGATTGATGATTGATCTGTGAAATCCATTTGCTAGCTTTGAGATCTGTGATGTGCTCGAATAGCCTTATAGCCTTGGAGATGAGAAATGAAACTAAAGTCTTGGTTTCTTGAGTTGTATCTCATCTCGAATGAATATGATCGTAGTTCAGCTTCCATTTCTTTCCTCAGCTTCAATGATTGATCGTCAAAGTATCTTTCCTTAATTGAATAGTTTCTCCTTGTAGTGCATTAAGGAAAGTTGTAACACATAACAAAGTCTTCTGCTACAAATTGAAAACTTTCTTTGCAAAAGAGATTTATTAGTGAAACCAAATATCAAAGTATTCCTTTCCAAATGATATTTAAAAATAATGAAAGGAAAATATAAGATATTTTCAAATATGAAATTAACTCATCATCAAAACTAATAGAAGATAGTGAATACGAGATGAGTATGCTTAGAAAGGGTTTTCTTCAAATAAAGGAGATGAGCTTTTAAGATATCAAACACATGTGAATGTGAAGCTCCCCCTTAATGAATGCATAATTAAAACAGTTTGTAGCTCCCTTTAGTGATACCAAATAATGATGTGACACTAAGTGTTATGAGTCTGGAATTCATCTAACTCCAATGGACATAACATGGTATCTCAGAATTAAGAACTTTCAAGTACACATGGGTGGACTTGAAATTGGTATGAAGGAAAACACTTATACGTTTTATGATGATAAAAATGTTTAAAGCATAAGGATCTTTTTAGAAATAAGTGTGCTCGTAGTGATGAATAAAATGAAATCAATGAAATCAAGTTAGCCTAGCATGTTTATGATATATGCATATTATTTCAAAATACAATACCTCACTCAAGTAATATAGTAATTACTTGAGTCATAATCATTGTAATCCATAGATGCCTCACTTTGGCTAGCCAATTTCGATGATGTGATCAATATTGAGGCTCTCCCGGATATTGATGAGCTTCGGGCGGATGAGTCTTTACACCCATCAATTTCTTTGAATTCATTTTAGAATCGAAATCCTAAATGAGCTTTGAATAAGAACTCAAAATTAGTTTTACGCTCATAGCTTCTCATCAAGCTAATATGCTCCTTATCATCTTGGCCTAAGCCTATTGCTTGTGATGGAATGTCAATCAAGTGATGTCACGAGAACTTGCAGACATAGCCACGAAATGGTCTATCTTGTTTGCCTATGTTCTTTGTATTCAACAACGAACATTTTGATCAACTCCTGCAACAATATATGTTCTTTGGTACCCAATGATTCTTGAGTCCATACAAGATTAGACATAACAACTCTTAAGCTCTTATATAATTTAACAATTGGAGCAAAGAGTATAACAATCAAGGATCAAAAACATAGTTTTACCCAATCAAGTAAGTTCAAGCCAATGAATCAAAAAGGGTAATAACTAAATGATACCAAAAATGTTATTTCCCAATGACAATTTGTAAATGCACTTTATCTGCAGAAAATATGTCATTGATAAAATGCATGTAAGTTTGATCAAAGAGCATAGAAAATCTTATCCATAAAGATAAGCATTTATCAATTCACAGTTTATGAATCAGCTCAGATTTTTCAAGAATGTTAATGAAATATGCAAAGTGTTTCAAATCTTGAATGTTCTTTCAAAATATGATAATCAAAATTTTCATGAATGAAAGATTCATTTTTGAAACATGCTTGAAAACAATGTTCATTTTAAACATATTGGAAGTCAATAGGTTTAATGAATATATCGATATGCTTGATTTTAGAAAACATGTTGAACATTGAAGTTTACATGTAGAAGAATTTTCCCAAGAGCAAAAGTCATAAAGGTAAAGCATTTTCGAAACATGCTTTGCACAATGAAAATATATGAGCACAATGACTTTGCTATTGTCTTAGAGATGATCTTGCCTTTTAGAATAGAATCTTGAAGTATATGAATATTCAAGGCAAGAATATAAATATAGTTACTCGAAATGGTTGAAGATAAAAGTATATTTGAGTAACTTGACCAATAAGAGTTTATCCAATAAGCATAAGATTTTCACAAATTGAATTCTTTTTGGAGATAAGCTTGAAACTCATATAGATAATCAACTTGTTAGATATAAGATCTAACTTGATTGAGAATGAAGAATGAGGAGTTCAAGCATCATATTGAATACCAAAGGTCAATATGTGAATGATAGGAAAAAACTCAACTTGACAAATTTGAAGCATATTCAACATTCAATATACAATATTAACTTCCAATTTGAAAACATTATTTGAATGCAATCAAAGTATGGATATGTTTTCAAAGCATTTGTATGCATTTTCTCAAAACAATGTGAGTTGAAATCCAAACAGATTTTACACTTGTGCATTTCAAAATTATAAAATCAACAAAGTTATGCACAAGTTCACTTGTTTGATTATCAAAAATTCACTAACAAATTGATTAAACATAGTTAGGAATATTAGTGAATGATGATAGGGAGTATTAAGATCAAACAAGAAGGTTTTAGGAATTCGCAGAATTTGAAATTCTGAGTATGTGCCGAAACCTTGAGGTTTTAATAGAAACCTCGAGTTTTCTATTTTTTTTTTTTTTAGAAAATGTTGAGAAGTCTCTGTATGACGAAACCTGGAGGTTTCTCTGGAAACCTGGAGTTTTGCTTTGTGATAAAGTTGCTTGATTGAAATTGAATAAGTTTAAAAACCTTTTAACTTAACCAAAGGCAAAACAAAAAATAAATTTCATATAATCATAGTATGAGGTAAGAATTAGATATCACCGTAATTCCTCTTGTCCTTATAGAAGCTTGCTTGGTTGAGATGGATTGATGTAGATAACTCATTTTCCAATGTTCACCATCAACATCAAGCATAGATTGTTCAGCTTTCTCAAGATTTGGATCATTTCTCTATGTTACATTCTTTGAGAAGCTTTCTCGATCCTACAAAACCATATAAAGCTTTTTCTTTCTTGGTATCCAACCTTACTTGGATCCAATCATCGTTAGCTTGTAGGAACCAAAATTAAATTCATATGCTTTTATCGATTCGAACAACAAAGCACGTGAATTAATCATAAGTTTATGCATAAAGAAATACTTTTTCAAATCATCATGCATGCATAAAGAATTAAGCCTATTGAACATTGCAATCTCCTTTTTTAAAAAAATCGGATGTGAAAACCCAATTTAAAAATAGTTTGCAATGCTCATTTCTAAGACTACAATATATAAAACCTCAATGTATAATTCAAATAATGGCATAGGAGGTTTTACCATTGTATACATTTGCCTTAGGTACTTGGAGGATTGACTTTGCTTACCCATTGGTTCTTCATATGTTTTCCCATGGGTGTTGGCAAAGCTCTCTCAAGGGATATAGACTTCAAGAGTCTCTTGTTTGATCTTTGAGAGATTCTCCTCTTCTTGTTCTCCTCAAGATAGTTGAATGATACTCTATGGTAGTTTGTTCTTGAGGTGGATGATACCCTTCTTGCTTGTATCCATTGCTTCCTCGATGTTTAACACTTGTAGTTCCAAAGAATGGCTTCTCCACGAGTTCTCTAACTGTTGTGAATCTCCTTTTAGACTCATGAGAAACTCTTGGATTCTTCTTCATCTTCTCAGTACCCTTATGTCCATTTTTTATGGAATCAATCTGCACACACAAGGCACTTGATGGACATTTTGGTACCCACTTATACTTGGGTCCTTGACTGTTAGTATTGGACCTTGATTGTCCTTTAGGAACCCAAACAAGTTTATTTCTCACATTAGAATTTCTCCTAATATAGCATGTGTAAGAAATATGACCAGATTTACCACAATAATTGCAAATAATAGAATGATGCATATTATGAGCAGTTTTGCAAGAATTGTATTGGTCAAGGGATGCAATATCAAATGACCCATATTTGTAAATACTTTCTTCCCATATGATTTTCCAGCATGATTGAAAACATTTTTGTTTTTCAAAATAGAATCGATAAATGGTTGAAAAACAATTTTATGTAAACTTTCAAAATCGTTTTTCGAATCTACGGAGGAAGGGTTGGAGTTGTTTACCGCATGTGCATTTTGAAATCCGAAAATGATTTACCATATTCGTGCATGATGAACTCTTCCCGGAATCCTCATTCTCTTGTTCTTTCGTGTATCTTGAATCATGGAAGTGTTCTAAGATTTCTCCTTCTTCATCCTCAACTTCCAATTGTTCATCAATCATGGATATACAACTTATAGCTTCGATGAACTTCCAACACTATCAACTTCAACATATTTGTTAGAAGCATACATAGAATCAAGAGTATCCCAAATATCTTTAGCACAAGAGCAAAATTTTATTTTCTCGTAATCATTTTCTCATCAATGCCTTTGTAAAGAAATTTCATTGCTCTAATGTTCAATGAAAACATTTTCTTTTCCTTTTCTGTCCAATCCTTTCTTGGTTTGGAATCAAAAGCATTTGTAAAAACATTCCACATATAAAAATCAGTTGCTTTGATAAAACTAGTCATTCTAGCTTTCCAAAACCAAAAATCAATATCTTTGAAAACCGGCGGAATGGTAAAATCGAAACCTTCGGAAAACGAGGGAACACCCAAAATCAGCCATTGAAACTCTTGAGACGGTTAAGTCCTTTAAACAAGAGCCTAGCTCGATACCAAATGAAAGACGTGGCTATCACCCAAGAGGGGGTGAATTGGGTGTATGATAAAACTTTCCTTAGTTTGAAAATCTTTTCGCAATTCTTGAAAGTAGTTTGTATGACATAATAATTTATAAAGCGATAATCGATCATTCAAACTTATATGCTTTGGAAATGTAAGAGTTAAGGGAAGAGAATATGCAAACTGTGATTTATCTTTGTTTCGGCCCAATCTTGACCTACGTCCGTCCCAAGCTCCGCTTGAGATTTTCAATCCACTATCTTCTTGTAACTTGATTACACGATCTGTACTTGAAGTAATCCTCTCACTAGGATTCACTCCCCTTACAAACGTAATCAATACACTTGCTTGATCACACACTCTGTACTCGAAGTAATCCTCTTCCTAGGATTTACTCCCCTTACAAGATGTAATCAACACAATGTGTTTCCCACTCAAGATCACCCAATCTTGAGTATCTCACGAATAGAATGATAGGATGTTTACAATGACTCTTCTCTCTCGAAGTAGATGAATAAACACTGAAGCACAATACACATTATTTCACTCTCAATGATAAGCTATGTAAGCATTGAGAACAGAGAGTAAATGTTATGAAAAGCAGTATAATCATGTTGAAGATGTAAGCTTGTGTCTTTGCGTTTTTATGCTCTGTGTACTCGTATTTCGTGTGTTCTCCCGGAGTCTTCAAATCTTTAGGTATTTATGCTAATTGAAGCTTATGACCGTTATAGATCCGTTCGAGACTTGAACCCATTCGAAAATATAGTCATTGTGTGCATTTTCATGGGAATATAGTCATGGGAAATATTTGAAATTTGGATCTTCAATAGTGTGGACATTGTATAATGTTGTCCAAATTTTTTAGATGATGGATGCTAGCTTTAAATCTTAGAGAATGGTTGTGCTACTTTCCAGGTTGTAATCCATTTTGCTTTGAAAGAGAGATATAATAAAATATTGCAAGTTTGTCAAAGTAGTTGATTTAATGTTTATCAAACAATCTTTGATCTTCGAAAATCTCATGAGCAAACTGGTTAAATCTGGTTAGGAATAATGATATGATATATATAAATCATAAACAACCATTTTACGAAATGATCTAAACCATGAATCAAAAACTGAACAATATTATGTCAAAAGCGTTTTTAAATAAATGTCGTTCCAAAACTCGAGTTTTGTACCAAAACTTGAGTTTTGGTCCTTTATCGTGAAACATCACATTTGTCCAAAACATCAAAACTTGAGTTTTTATCAAAACTGGCAGTTTAAAAACATTGAAAACGCATCAACCTTTACTGCTTGGCCAAAACTCGAGTTTTGAATCAAAACTCGAGTTTTCACTTAGATATGAAAACTTGAGGAATTCGCGCCAAGTCAAAACTTTTTGGGCAAAACTGCGCTTTAAAAACATTGAAAACGCATCAACCTTTCTGCCCAAAACTCGAGTTTTGAATCAAAACTCGAGTTTTCACTTAGATATGAAAACTTGAGGAATTCGCGCCAAGTCAAAACTGGAGGTTTTGGGCAAAACTGGCAGTTTTCAAAAACTCAGAAAACATGAATGCTTTCTGTCTGATCAAAACTCGAGTTTTGAATCAAAACTCGAGTTTTCACTTTTACGTGAAAACTTTGCCAAACTCAAAACTGGAGGTTTTCACCAAAAACTGGAGGTTTTGAGATCCGTCTAAAAACCGAATTGTTTGTCAACTCAAAACTCGAGTTTTGACATCAAAACTCGAGTTTTCACTTGTTGTGAAAAACTTGGAATATTTCAAGTTAATTTGAAAACTGGAGGTTTTAGCCAAAACTGGAGGTTTTCAAAATCTCAAAATGTAGGAGACTTTCGTGAGTCAAAACTCGAGTTTTGAAACAAAACTCGAGTTTTCACTTTACTGATGAAAACTTTGTCAAACTTTCAAAGGTCATATCTCCCTGGTATGAACTCCGTTTTGGTTGGTTCAACTCTTGATGGAAAGCTCTGTGAGTTTACTTTCCTATGCCACTGATTTCAGCTCAATCCGATATGTATTTTGTGAGATACACTCAAAACATTGAGGCTTGGTTTGCTGTGTGGCGTGAATCTCAGTGTCAACTTCCACAATTCATATCTCCTTGATCTGAACTCCTTTGGGCTTGAATTTTATATTAAAATGACGCATTGGAAGTCTATTTTCATATGCCACAGGTTTCACCTCAATCGGATTCTTGGTTTAGGAGATATCATCGAATTACCAGACCTCGCCCAGCTGAAACGTGAATCGAGTGGAGCTGAAGAGGCGATGACCATTGGAAACTCGAGTTTTGACCGAAAACTCGAGTTTTGCTAGTCCAGAGATGCTAGAGATGCTGAAGACACTTGATAACTCGAGTTTTGATGGTTAACTCGAGTTTTCTCATCCCGAAGCTGATTTTGGCTGACTTTAATTCTTAATTGATCCATTTCAACTTCCATATGGTCTTGGAGGCTTCTAGCATCAATATAAGAACTTGGATAATGATGTCTTCATTCCATTCAGCAAGTTCTTCATTCTCTCATCTCCCAACTTGATGATTCTTCATCATTTAGCTTAGCATCTACATTAAATATGAGAATTAGTCAAAGTAAAAGATAAATGTAGCATGCAACCTTTTTGCTCTCAAGAATGGCATCTATATAAGACATCATCAAAACTAATCATAACCAACAGTGTACACACTAACATGTACCGAGGACGGGGACTTCCGGAGATGGTCCAAGGTACTATCTCTTTTCAAAGGAATCTTCTCTAGACGGTATATGACGTAGGTATTAGCCATACGATTACGTGAATTACCTCTGTGACGTGTTCTATGTTTCTTAATTGTTACTTTCCGACTGCGATTGTGTCATTGAGTAGGAGGTATCTTGTGTTGTCATGGTGTATGGGCGCCATGGAAACATTTAAGGTATCTTGTGTTACCATGGTGTATGGGCGCCATGGAGACATTTTGATATCTCGGTGTCAACCGCGGTATATGGGTGTCACGGGGAAACACTATATATCAAAGTACAAAATGACAAGATCTTTACTGATCAAACCTCGAGCAAATTCTCGATCATCGAGCGAAGCGCCAACATATAGAGAAAAAATTCCGGAGCGATTAGTCCGAAGGTTAGTCTGTACAAAGTCTAAATTGGGATAGAGCAAATTTCGAGGCGAAATTTTGTTTAACGAGGGGAGAAATGTAATACCCGGGTAATTATTTATCGGAATATTATATTTCGATAAATAATACCTATTGAAAATAGGTGAATATGTGGTTTCAAATAATAAGTAATAATTATCTTATTTCCTAAGGTAATTTCTATTGAAATTAGGGTGAATAAAGAGCTAAAAATCCCTAAATGCAATTGTGGGCCATAAAATACCCCGAAAATATTATGATAAATCCTAAGAGGCAATGAAATATTTATTAAAAATTGGAGAATATGTTGTCTCTAATTTAGGTAATTTTTGGGATTAATTTCCTTGGAAAATATTGAGGCAAGATTTAATATTATTTTTGGGATCATAATTGACCCCATGATTTTTAATATTTTACATGGGATATAAAATACCAATGTAAGTAAAATAATTGTGAGATAATGATTTATCCTAATTAAGAAAATTATCAAAAATTAGTAAGTGGCTAATCTGGTAATTAATGGGATAATTAGGGTATAAAGTAAATGAATTAAAAATAATTTAAATAATTATTTTTAATTGGAGAAATTCGAAATTATTAAATAAATAAATAAATAAATAATAAAATATTAATAAAATATTTTATGCTTAGAAAAATAAATAAAAAATAAAAAAAAAAAAATAAATGTGAAGGCATTTTTAATAAAATAATAATATAATGCGGTGAGTCGAACATAAAGAGGCAGAGGGGGAAAGGTTAGAAATAAATTCTACAGTAAACCGAGAGGTAAAAGTCTTTTCAGACTGATCAAATTAAGAACAAGTGAATTTTTACACGAAGAAAGAATTTACTGTGCGTTGTTTCCGCAACCGAAAACCCGATTTCAAATAAGACGAAAAGTTGATCAGATAGAGTAGAGTCGATAGGCAAAGTGAGAACCTATAGAAACAATTGCGTCTTTTTAAACACAAGATTAAGTTAGGCAACAACCGGACGTTTTACGATTCGGTGAATTGTTGTCCGAGTTGGTTCTATCGGAGCGATTTTAGAATCGGACGCGTTTGTCCGAATATCTTCCGACGCACCGAGAATACCTGGATATGATCAAAAAGAGGATCCAAATAGATAATATGAAAGAGGATGAAAAGATCTTCAAAGTTACACGCCCGGATTTTTGAGTTTCTGCGAAATCGCGCGAAACGGACACCGATCGGGTAGCTTTATCGGGCCGGAGGCCATAAAGCAAACCATCATGGATGACAACTCATCCATTGACTTTAGGGCTCTTAGATTTCGATCTTGACCATGGATGGCCAAGAGTGTTTTGTCCTCAAAAATGCGATCCTACGGTCCATATTCGTCAAGACCAAGTTCGAATTATTTACCGTTACGCCATCCGTCTCTTCTATAAATACCAAGCTCCTCTTCTTCATTTCTCACACCAAAAATCTGCCTCTTAGAGAGAAGTTAGAGAGAGAAGCTCGGAGAAAGTCCGAGCAAAGTCCGGGTAAGTTCTTCGGTCCCCGGTCTTTAGTTTCGGTAGTTCTTTCGGTAGATATAGTAGGAATGCTAGATTTATCTTTAATTTTTCAAGATAGTCTAGATATCATATTTAGGGGTAAATATGATATATATTTCGAAAATATGATGAGGGAAAAGATCTGTCAAAATTCTAGAGAGATAGAGCGAAAATTACAAGCTCGGCGAAATTCCGCCGATTAGGGGGTTCGGGGGCAAAATGGTAATTTGTACCTAAATTGCCTGTTATGCTGCTAAAAGTTGTTAAATATTATCCTTATAGGATATCGAGATAATCGTACATTGTCGAGCCGCTTGTTGTGCCGCCGTCACACCGCTTTTTTCCGCCGTTTCGGAAATTTACCGTTTTTTCGTAAAAGTTCCGTTGTACCGCCAAAAGGTACGTTCGCGTCTTTGTAACACTAACTCTGATGCTTATTATATGCGTATATGTGTTGTTAGGTATGTACGTTCGCGTACGGTAACACTAACTCTGATGCTTATTATATGCGTATATGTGTTGTTAGGTATGTACGTTCGCGTACTGTAACACTAACTCTGATGCTTATTATATGCGTATATGTGTTGTTAGGTATGTACGTTCGCGTCTTTGTAACACTAACTCGATGGTTATTGTATGATTATATATGTTTGTTGTGTTCTGTTTGTTGTTGTAGCATACGTGGTTATGTTATATACACGGTTATGTCACATACGTGGTTATGTCACATACGAGGTTATTATTGCTGTATCATACGTGGTTATGTTACATACGTGGTTATTATCTTACATACGTGGTTATGTATTTTTAATCATACATCTGTTGTGGACTGTTGTATTGATTGATGCTGTCGTGTATATGTAGTCGTATTTAAGCATGAGGTGAACGCGATTACACGAGATCCAAATTGTAATTGGATCTCGGCTCTTATCATAGCGTCGTTTTCGAGAACCGAGAACCGAGGAGAAAGGCGAAAGGCCGCACGAGAGACCCTACGAAGACTTTCTTCGGGTGTTATTCATTTTGAAATCTCTCGGTCAATGTACCGCTTCACGTAAATCAGCGGACTTACGGCAATTTGTTTAAATATATCGATTACTCAATCGCTCCGATGCTTTACTCTGATGAGAAAAAAAAATATACTGCTTTTGAAAATGGGATGTTACAAATGTTGCCCCTAATGGTCAACAAAACGTTGACCGTTAGGGTTTCTAACGGAAGGGCAACATTGCTCCGTTTTGATACTTCAGGGGTAACATTGCTCCTTCAAAAACTTAAGGGGTAAAATTGCTCCTGGGCACATACTTCAAGGGCAAAATTGGTACTTAACCCTTTCCTATAATGCCCCCATTTAATCATTTACATTGAAAGCAACTCTGCGATGGAAATTTTCATTTAATATATGTTCATTTAATAAAGATAATTTAGGATAAAATCTATAATTAAATTTGGGAGACAGTGTATATTGAAATCTTACCATTATAATTTTTACTCAAATTATTCCTATTGGTTGCACATGTAAAGAGAGTTTCCATTAATGAGATAGTTTTCCATGCAAATGATCAGAGGAAGTATTTTGGGAAAAATCAACACATTGTTTTACAAATAAATAACACATAATTTTATTAATATTTGTAAATTAATTATCTAGCTCATAGAGACTCAATTATATTTGATGTCTAACGAAAAACAGTGAGTGAATAAATAAAATAAAACAAAATTCTCGTACGAGTTTATCGCCACTTACCTCATAGTGAGAGACGTGTCGAAAGGTTGGTCTTCTTCATACTCAGGCAATTGGACCTATCAACACATAATTTCATTTCCCAGTTTGATACAATTCCCAGAGATAAACGGTGACAAAAGAAAAATACAAGAATCTGAAACCTTTTACCTGATCTAATAATCTCTGGTTTTCTTCCATGGATTTGATTTCCTGGATATTGACATTAATTTTTTAAAACCATGAAAAATGAGACGCTATTATCACCATGAAGACACGTTAACAAGGAATTAATTGACAGCAGAATTAATGCCACAATAATCTGAACAACCTTATTTAGCCTCTGGTTTTCTTCCTTGAGTTCGTCTTCCTTTGTTGACATCAAAATTAAACACATTATTAAAACAAATAAGAGACATGCATGAATCAAAAGACTCACAACGCACTACAGCTTCGTTGTTCCGTTGAAGGAAATGAAAAATTACTATGATTCCCAGATAAACACTGTCCAACGTGAAATATGTAATATTCATACACAAGACCTTTAAAACACATCGGTATAAAGTTCAATTTAGTGTATTAGGAATGATTTGGTGTTAAAAAGGAATTTTCTTTCAATTTTATCTTAATTTCCTTATGCTTATTCATCCTAATTTTTAAATTACTTGGAGAAAAGATTTGAGAATGACTTATATTAAAAGGCATGTGTTCTTCTCCTATCTAGGACGACGCATACAATGCAAATGTTTTCATATTTTTGGTCCTCAAGTATAAATATCTTGTAAGTTAGCTAACACTTGAAAAATTGAAATTTCTTAAGAATGGCGACCCTAAACATGATCAATAGTATCTCATTATAAAAGAGAGGAAATTAAAAGATTGAATGTATAGGATGCTTTTGATAAATAAATATACATAACGCTAACCTTTTTCTTTTGAATTTTGATCTCCTGCTCAAATACTTTATCCTGAAAGAGACAGTATTAATTTCTGTCTGTTTTAAATATTACAAGCTTATTACTCATGCTACGAAATAAACAACATATAGAAATTACAAGCGCATCATAACAATTTACTATCGCTAAATCGTATAGAAATATATATATATATATATATATTTTTTTTTTTTTTGGGGGGGGGGGGGGGGCAACTTCATAGTGAACGGCATGCAGTAACAATCAATTGTAATTTATATAATATACTGTGTTGGCCGCAACGACACCAAAGGTTAAACAATCTTGATGAAAGAAAATCATATTGCGTGATAAGAGAACTAGAAGAAAATATCGATGGACCATTTTACTAACGGCTGTTGCAACATTCTTGAAAATCATGCTCATCATTCAAGGAGGAATATTTCAATATAACTGAAATAATAATGGTCATGAAGACTAAGAATTAAAGTTTCCAAAGGCTATATATGCTTTTAAAGTTCCGTCAACACGACACTCAAGTTAAGTGAAAACATACTTAATGAGTTGAGGGTAAGCTTGGGAAATCCTATGGTTGGAAGTGAGCTGGGAAACCATGCATTGTTTATTATTACGAGAAATCCTTCATTTGAGTTCCTAAGTTTCAGGATAGTAGGTAAGCCACACTATTCAAGGCTAAACTTCAACACCAATATCGCAAGAAATATGGTAAAAAAGAAGTTGAATGCTAGAGTAAGCAAAAAGATGAATTCCATGTTGTCAATTTCATAGTAAAAGTAAAAGAGGAAAGTAAGTTGTTTTAGGCTCATTCCTCTCTCACACATGCTTCGAATAGTATTTGGTTTTTTGATAGTGGATGCTTAATTCATATGTATGGTTCAAGACCCTTGTTTAGTGATCTTAAAACACACACACACAAAGAAAAGCGAAGTTTGGCTTGGAGATGGCAAGCAATCTTTTCTTGAAAGGAAGGGAACAATTTCCATCAAAACTGCGCAAGGAAATGTTAAGCTTGTATGCGATGTGCAATTTACACTATGCCTAGCTAGTTTGAGATTTTTTTTTTTTTTAAACAAAGTTATTTGTAAGAATTGTGTGTAAAGTACCCATTTGAATTATTTGAACTGAAAACTACTACTTTGAAGAAAACCCCCTTAATATGTGCAATCAATAGAGAGAATTTTGGGGAAAAAATAAATTTGGGAAGATAAAATGGGTTGATCTTTTATATTTATGATCAAAATAAACCCCTGTGCAAACTCCTACATTTAAGACCGGATGAAGGAATTTTTAATTGGCTTTAGGTCCTCAACCCTGAGCATGACATCTGTATAATCCCATAAATTGGCAAGTTCAGATTCTTTTCTCATTTTCCTCACCTAGTGAAAGAAGCACCACACGACCAACTAGCTCTTCAGCATCAATATATCTTCCAATGGGTAGAGCTGATAGAGCCCAATCATTTAAACCCTTTAAAATTTGGGACCCGGCTTCAAAATTAGGTCCCAAAATGAGTAAATAGCTAGATTCTGATGTAGTGTGACTTGTTTGTGGTTATCCTTCTCCTTTCCACGGCCGGAGACAACATGTTTGAACCAATTATGTGTGTTTATTGTTAGTTTTGTTTACTCAATCACACATTGATTTTCCTAGTTGATGCTTTGCCAATATTAAATATGAATTAGGATGAGTAG
The DNA here is from genome assembly GCA_019022615.1 of Acacia melanoxylon. NCBI lineage: Eukaryota > Viridiplantae > Streptophyta > Magnoliopsida > Fabales > Fabaceae > Acacia > Acacia melanoxylon. Next base: position 8,780,268 of record JAFJYJ010000003.1, on the reverse strand, counting down.
GATTTGTCTTGACAAACAAAATCTTGACTGAACCAATATATTGGAAAATGTTTGATTAGATGTGTTCTAATTTGCTATTAGGATAGGCATATATACCTAATGGGCCTTTATAATGCTTAATAAGTGACTTGACTTTATATCCTCTTAAGTAATAATTATGTTGGAAATGGCATGTTTAACTTAAGAAAGGGGAACATGTGAATCACAAGACAGTCATAGCTATTAATGCTCTAGATTAACAAAAGGGAGTTATCTATGCTTTATAAATTGGAAAAGGATTAACCAGCCTGAGTTGGTTTTGGAACAAGAACATTACCATTTTATAGCTTAATCCTAATTTTATGTTGCTCACTCTTAATTTTGATTTGCGGCACTTAGTGTCTGTTTAGTATGCAGGGTATGGAGGATAGGATAAATTTTAACGAGTTTGATTTCAAAAAAATTATAAGTTCAAAATTATGGTACAAAACAGTCCCTCAACATTAGAATACCCAAAAAGGTAAAGTATGAGATTTATAAGAGATTGAACTGCCAATGTATATATAGGTCCTTTCATAAAGATATCTTTTAAAATATTGACCCTACACATTCTAAACCATAATTCTATTTTGCCGCTCAGCACAAAATAATAGTGTAGGCAACAATGGCTTTGTTAGAAGGCAGAGAAGAAGAAAACACAAAGAAAATTGATTTAGTTCTCTACACTGCTTTAAACTTATTCTCTCCTCTTATCCTACAAAATCTAATACCTCTATACATTGAAAATTCAAAATGTAAGGCAACTTGTTGAGATTGGGAGTTGTGATTAGATAAAGGTTACCCAATAGACAAAGGTGAGTCCTCCCACCATTTTAAGATAATGTACGTTTATTAACAAGAATTGCAAGAACCTTCTTGAGAAGCCTATGTGCACTAAGATGTTAGGTAGGAAAAAAGACATGAGATTAGGAAACTTTTTGCAAAACCTAAGATTATTGATATAATATTTCTATGGAACACTTGTTGCAAAACAAATTCTGCACATGATAGCATTACTACTCTTCTTATATGTTTATTTTGTATGAGTGTTTTGGTTTATTTGCATATAATGAGTATAAGTAGATGTGTATGCAACGTTAGAGCCTTATTATAGTTAAATATTTGCTTCTTTGACAAGACTTACCCTTGTAGTAAAGAAATTTGAAGGTAGAACCAACAAATTGTTGGTTGAGTTGGCTAGCAGCCTCAGCCCCATTTAGGAAGATACAAGTTCAAATCCCTTGACCAAATAAATCTTGAAAAGGTTATATCCTTGACCAAATAAAAAAGAAAAAGAAATTTGAAGGTAGAGCCTGTATAGTATGAAAGCCCTTGTGGCTAAGAGATGTCTACATAATAAGCCGGTATAGGCAAAGGGGTTAGTGAAGTGAAGTTAGTGGAACATACAATACAGCCTCTAATTCAGTTTAATTCAATCACGATTTAGTTACATTTTTGGAATAAGGGATGAAAAGTATTCCATAAATGAGTTATAGATTTATCAGACAATAATTGAATAATTGGAATATAATTTGGTTTTGTCAATTTAAAAGGAAGAAATTGAATATTGATGGGCTAAACCAGACGGGGAAAAAAAAAAAAAAAACTCATTTACAAACCTTTGCTTTTGAGATGCGATTCAAGCTTGTGTTAAGCAAAGCTTCTAGTTTCCTTAGGTCTTTTAGGGACAATCCTTGTAGTTCTTCTCCATTGAGCTGTCTGATGGATGTAGATAGAGCAACAAATTTGAATCCCAATTATAAAATCTCTAACACCATTTAATAACAACAACAATAATAATACCTCAGTTCATGAGTCTTCTCTTTTAGTTCCTTGTTTAGCTTAAAATATTCACCTTCAAGCTGTCCAATTACCATAAGCATTTTCATATTCAAGAAATAAAGTTTTAATATACTCTTAGGCATTTTCAAATTAGGTATATAGTCTATCATACCCTTGAAGGAAAAAAAAAGGACTTATTGTTGAATAATGGTAGCAGTAATATATATATATATACACACACACACACTAATGAGCTCCTACGCCCTTTTCATTGTGGATACAAATGGGGCTTATTATTAATACTTCGTCATATCCTTAATATAGGAGCTAGATACAATTCATTTGCACAAATTAGATAAAAAATGTAGGTTGGTTTTCCTAAGTCAACGTCATAAATCCCTAGCACTAGCAATACTATTTAATAAAAAACCTCTTATTATATACAATCAATAGGGATAGTCTGAAGAAAAATTATAAATTTAGAAGATAAATTAGTGAAAGGTCTTATATTTAGAACCAAAATAAACTCCGTAACTAGCCCCTACATCTAGGACGACTGGTGGGAGTATTCTGTAAGATTATATATATGCAGACACTAAAAGAGGGAAGGGAAAAAGAAAGATGATTGTAAACAGCAGTAGAACAAGGGGTAGAGAGCTGAAGAAAATTATACTTGTAACTCTTGAGATAGCTGGTATGACTTGACAATGTTCACATCTGAATACAGGTTTCTCCTTTCAATTACCTGCCTCAAGCTTAAAACAACAAAATATTGCAAATTAGTTCATTTTTTTCTTTTATTATTTTTTATATATGTTCTGGTACCTTGACATACATAATATTTTGAACGGAGAATTTAATTGCATATACCATCACTCTTTGGTGAGACTTTAACATATCCCTTGAATAACATGCATGACATGTCAATCTAGGAAACAAAAAATGAAATATTTAATTTGCACTTTCTTAAATTTTATATACATACAGATAGAAACTTTGGTCACATACAATGGAAAGGTTTAAGGAAATAAGAAGAGAATGGGAATTGGAAGGAAAAGGGAAATGAGTCATCTCACTAGGTGGGGTCGACTATATAGATTGCACGATGCCATTATGCGATATCAACAATCAAATCCTAAAATAGGTTGTTAACTAAAAGGCCCATTCATCCATGAAACCAATTTACATGTTTGCATGGATGAAATTGAAAAAAAAAAAAAAAAAGTTTGAACATAAAGGACTTATTTTGCTATATTGTTGTGTAGTTCTTTTGGCTTAGTTAAGGTAAGAGATTATGGATGAAGTTGGTTCCACGTTATTATGATGTCTACCAATTTTCATAAAGAAGCAAATATTTTACCATTGCTCCAATTTCCTAGCTTTATTACCAAAGACAATTATGGAAATTGGTGTTTGTGTGTGAAGTTCTACGTACTGATCTATCATAATGTACTAAAGATTGTAAACAAATGTAATGAAAAAGCTTTAAATAAGGCTTGTTTAAGTCCTAATTAAAGAGAGCCTATTCATAACGTGATAAGAAAAGATTAACAAGCTGTTCATTTCTTCTGAATGGCTTCGATGGCTAAGCATTACAGATTACAGATAGATAAATGTTTTATTTGGAGATAAAAATGTGGTAATAATGTGTCATACAATTCGTTTAAATCGAGTCTTAATTCAAGATTGACTCATTCAAAATCATGACATATAAATATTGCCATTAATATCAAAATATGAAGACAATAAGGAAAACGTCAAGAAGAACTAACTTACAAAATATATACAAAAATTTACCAAAAAAATGAAAAGCAAATTTAAACAAAAAAATTAAGATAAAAACCATCTAACAAAAGCCATACAGACTATTGTGGGCCTTGTTTTTTTATGAAATCTAGGATGACTTGCGTTATACATGACTTAATGAATAGTATAATTTGTTACATATTTTATATAATTGATATAATGATACTGATTGTTATCGAAAGGTTCATATATTTACAGAAGAAAATTAACATACTGAAATTAACAAAAGCCTTTGGAATTCAAGCAGCTTCATGATATGTAATATTCCTCCACACACACACACATGTCGTTTTCGTTATTTTCTAACCACTATTTTGTAGGGTTTGAATTTCCAAAACTTGATTGGGCATATTATTCACACGAACCACGAACAAATTCCATGGCCTCTTCCAAGACTAACATTTCAATGTTCGAAACTATCTACTTCATAATTTTAGCAGTAACCTCAATACATTGTAAACAGTTCAAGGTATATAAGCAAAACAAACAATCATGATGAAATTACTCATTATTTTTAATACCAACATGATTAATTCTTAGACACACACACAAAAAAGATCACTATATATATATATATATATATATATATATATATATCTCACAAACTTCTTTATCAGCAGATACAGTTCAGGTTTATTTCCTCCTACACAGTAAGAGAAGAAGAAGTACAGTGTGGAAGCAACTTCAAATCTAAATTATTTGGTATTTTTCAATAGGTTCTCAAAAGAAAAATATGAATTTAAGAGATTAGAGAGAGAATATATATACATATATATACCTTGTACTGGCATAATCAAAGAGTTTGCCAGAAGCAGAAAAAACAAAGAGAGCAATCTCAGCATCACAGAGAGTTGAAAGCTCCACAGCCTTCTTGAAGAGACCTTTCCTTCTCTTTGAAAAAGCCACCTGCCTTGCTGCCACGTTTTCTATCTTCTCTATCGCTATCTTCCTTCTCGTCATTTCAAATTTTCAATCCCTCTCCTTCAAATCAAGAACAAGAATTAGGGAAATCTTAAGTGTTAATCCAGTCTCATTAAAAAGAAAACTTTTAATTATGCAGAAGATTATATATCTGGGCGTTTAAAAAAGAAAAAAAGAAAACCATAAAGTGAAGATATCTTGTATTAGATGTGAGAGGAAAAAATAAGAGAAAAGAGTGTTGAGGTATGGATATTATGGATTAGGGAGGATAAGTGCAGATCTAAGTCAGAAAAGGGAAAATAAATATGAAATGCCGAGGTTTCTTGAGAAGGAGACCGAAGAGTTCTTACCAGAAAGAATAATCTGAAATGCGATGACTGAGGGATGGATAAGAGAGACTGTGTGTGTCTTGGACAAGAGTGCTTAGCCTGTTCTTTTTTTTTTTTTCTTTTTTTTTTTAAAAGTCAATCCTTCCAAGAAAAGTCGTTTGAGAGAGAGCGAGATTAGATACTTGATCACTCACTGTGAAAATTGTTACTCCCTCTCACCTATGCGGCTGTTTAGTAATAACATCAATGGGAAAAGATACATAAATGCCATCTCAATTACTAAAACTAAAAAATGTATATTAACACTTACAAACGATAGAGAAGTGATTGGAGAGGAATCTAGATTTTGAATGTTTGAGGGTTTTTACCAAAATGCCCCATCTTTCTCTCTTATCTTCTACCCCACCTTACATCGCCTTCTCCTCTCTCATGCAATCTCATGGCCGTCTACCCCACTCCTCTTCCTCTTTCTTCCTTCTTCCTATCGCTATAGCCACAAGATTGGCCGTGAAGTTCCTTCTCTCTCCTTCCCCCACTTCACCATATTCCTCCTCTCTCCTAAACCTAACGGTGAGAGCGAGATTGGCAAGAGCAAGATCAGCGATAGTAGTGGTGACAGAGAGAAGGGTGGAGCCATAGTTCGTTGTTCATCATCTTTTACCTTGAACCAGGGGCATCGTCTACATCCTTGACGTTACCAAATTGTCGAAGGACTTGGGAAAACTGCATGGAAGGACTTGGTGGCCAAAAAGATTGTGGCAGATGGTGACGTTGTGAAGAAACCCTTTGGAGAATGAGGATAATCTGATATGACATTTTGGAGAAACAGAGACCAAAGAGAGGGAGAACAAAAGAGAAGCATTCACAGTGAATGCTTTGCTCACTCTCCACTACAACGTCGTCGACTACTTTCTCATAATCTTTTTCGTCTATCTTAGTCGCCGCCAAAATTTTAATTTCTGTTTGTGTTTTTCTTGTGTTTTCCTAATTACTATTATGAAGTTGTCATTGCTTATACTCAAATTGTCAATACCCATATCAAGTGTTGTTGACAACTTAAGTATAGGTAATGACAACTTGAGTATAACAATTAGCAACTACCTCATTGTGACTTGCTTGTGGCTAGATTTTTGTGTGTTTTGGGTTTCTGTTAGTGTTTTTGTTAATTGCTATTATAAAGTTGTCATTGTTTATACTCAAGTTGTCAACATTCATACCAGACGTCATTGACAACTTGAGTATAGGTAGTGACAACTTAAGCATTGCAATTAGCAACTACTTGATCATTTTTTGCATCGTTGACAACTTGGGTATAATAATTAGCAATTTGAATAGAGATTGACAACTTGGAGAACGGAAGTTGTCAATCTGTATACCAAAGTAGTTAATCACATTATTGAAGTTGTCACCAGAGCTCCGCCCATCGGCGCTAGAGGTCTGATGACAATCAGGCGGGAGGGTGAGACTGACGCTAGAGCTTGACGGGCGGCTGACTCTGGTGCTTCAGCGAGGTGCTTTTTCTTCTTTTTCTTTTATTTTAAAAATTGAGGGATATTATGATAAAATTACCAACACTTTAAAATCTCAATTTAATCTACTGTCACCTTCCTGTCATTTACAAGTGTTAATAAACTTTTTGGAGTTTCTGTAATTGAAATAGTATTTATATGTCTTTTTTCTCTTCCATCAAATGAGTATTAATTTTGTTTATTAATTTTAATTCGATATTAAATATAAAAACTAGTTCAAAGTTTATTTTAGTTTTAAATATATGACAAAACTTACCTCCAGTGCATTATATCCAGTACAACCAGTTCACCAATTAGATAGTTCCATATGGATGTTGTAATACCCTGAAAATCATATTTATGATAAGTATCATATTTCGATAAATAATACCTATTGGAAATAAGTGAATATGGGGGTCTCAAATAATAAGTTTTAATTATCTTATTTTCTAAGGTAATTACTGTGAAAATTAGAAAAGAGAAAGAGATAAAAATCCATGAAAAATATATTTTATAAGGCAGAAAATGGCCTAAAAACATTATGATAAATACCATATGATAACATATCTTGATAAAAACTTGGGAAATATGTTATCTTTAATTTTAGGAATTTTTGGGATTATTTCCCTGGAAAATAAATGAGCATAAATAAAATATTATTAAAAAGCACTTTATGCCCCTTTATTTTTAATATTTAATATAAGATATAAAATACCAATGTCGATTACAAAAATTGTGAGATAATAATTAATCCTAATTATGAAAATTATCAACAATTAGTAAGTGGCTAATTGTTTAGATTAAGATATAAATAAATTAATTGGTAAATAATTAATTTAAGGGAGAAATTCGAAATTAATAAATAAATAAAAATAAAAATAATAAAATATTAATAAAATATTTTATGCTTAGAAAAATAAATAAAAAATAAAAGAAAAAAATAAATATCTAGATATTTTGAATAAAATAATAATATATATATGGTAAAGAGCCAACAGGACATTTGAGAATGGATAGAAATAAAATCCTACACCAAAATATAGGGATATAGCCTAAGTCATATGGAGTTTTTATAAACCAGTGGAATTTTATCCTGGAGTGACCTGTCTCCGAGGTCAGTTCTGAAACCAACGGGGTATTTAAGACACAGGGTAGGAGAGAGAAAATGCATATAGGGGAAAAAGAGGCAATACGAAAACAAGTAGTTGCCGCAAATTAGGAATCTAGTGTCTTGAGTCGAACGTATTTCAAACCGGTGGATTTTTGTCTAGACGTGGTGCTTTCGGAATTTAATTCCGTGAAAGTAACGGAGGGCGTCTGTCCTAAAATATTCAGCGAGATAACGGAATACCCTTAATGGAATCATAAATTTCATTAATCCACATATTTTTAAGGAGGAAGTATAGACCTTGAACTCTGTTTGTCGGATTTTGAGATTCAAAAAATTACGCGATTCGGACACCGACGGGGAAACGCTATCGGTAAGTCGGCACATGTGATGTCATGCATGACATCATCTTCTTCTAGAAGGATGATGTCAGCCAAATAGGTGTAAGGCCAAGATGAAGCCACGTGGCGAAGTGCGTCCGACGGTCGAAATCCGATCTGAAGACTTTTGTTGAAATTCCAACCTTGTCCCTCCCTTCTTCTATAAATAGCAAGCCTTCCTCCTCTCATTCTTCACACAAAATTCGAAACATAGAGAGAGGTTTTAGAGAGAGAAGCTCTGGAGAAAGTCTGAGCAAAGTCTCGGGTAAGTTCTTCGGTCCCCAGTCTTTAGTTTTGGTAGTTCTTTCGGTAGATATAGTAGGAATGCTAGATTTATCTTTAATTTTTCAAGATAGTCTAGATATCATATTTAGGGGTAAATATGATATATATTTCGAAAATATGATGAGGGAAAAGATCTCAAAATTCGGAGAGATAGAGCGAAAACAAAGAAAGCTCGGCGAAATTCCGCCGATTAGGGGTTCGGGGGCAAAATGGTAATTTGTACCTAAAATGCCTTTATACGCTAGAAGTTGATAAATGTTATCCTTATAGGATATCTAAGATAATCGGACCGCTGTTGTACCGCCGTCGTACCGCTGTTTCACCCGCTGTCAAAAAGTACCGTTTACCATCAACGAAGGTACGTTCGCGTACTGTAACACTAACTCTGATATTTACTGTATACTTATATGTGATAGACGACTATACGAGTGAATTGTATAGATAACTTTACATGAGATGTGTACTTGTTAACGTAGATAACTTTACATGCGAAATGTTCTGTTAGCATAAATAACTTTACGCGTGAAGTGTACTGTTGTTATATTAATCTTCCATATGCTATATACTTATGTTTTGATTAATGCTATGATGTCTTCCATATGTTGTTTATATAAGTATGAGGTTAACCGTTACCTGAGGTCCGATGTGAATTTGGACCTCAGCTTCTAAAATAGCTTCAGGGTCGGAAGGACTGAGAGCTGAAGATAAGGGCAAGCAGCACGCTTAGAGTCTCGGCCGGAGAATTTCTTTTGTTGCCACAACATGGGTGTTGCCAGAGAGACACTTCTGTTGTTATTTACCTTAAAAACTCTCGGTTATTGTACCGCTTTTGTAATCAGCCAGACTTACGGCATTTTTAATATATGTATCAGTCACTCAATCGCTCTAATGCTCTACTCTGATGAAAAAAAAAATAAACTGCTTTTGAAAATGGGATGTTACAGATGTCTTATATTTGGGATCAAGATCAATTCCTCAAAGTTATCTTATATTAAAGACTGGAGGAGTATTTAGTTCTGAATTAACATAATTGTTTCAATATATCTATATATATACAAACTCGGATCTTAAATATAAAGGTTTTATTTGGTCCCAAATAAAACATACTACCTTCGGTTCTAAATATTGGACAAAGTTTGTAGTACATTTATACTACAAATTTTATCTGATATTTAAGGCCGAAGCAGTACTACTATACTTTATGTCGTAAACTTATAACTCTTTTCCCGACATCACCTTATACATATAAATGGGGTATTGATCAAAAGGTAATTTCCTATGCATATAACTAGGGTAAAGGTGCAAAAATACATGTGTTTTATCCCGATGAGCGCCTAACACAAAGTGTTTTTTTAGGTGCAAATGCAAAAATACACATGAACTTTCGAAAGGGAGCAAAAATACCATCTCTATTAATCTTAGTTATGTTGACCGTTAGTTTGGCCCAAAACGGTGATATGGAAGCTGATTTGGCTATAATAATATCCTTGTTGGCTGTGAAAAATAAATAAAACTAAGAATTTAATTTATTATCTTAAGAAATAAAAATTTCAAAACCTTTCGACTCAGCTCCAGCTCCCTTGCCTCCCCCAACCGCAACCTTACCTCCATCTCACCGACCTCGTTTCTGACCACCGTCCTTTGCCGCATCCTTCGCCGTACCTCCTTCCCACTCTTCATCCCGTTCAGCTCTTGGCTGCCCTCACCTTATATTTTCCGGCCAAGGGTCAGATTCGCAGCTCTGATTTGTTTTTCCCTAAGCTCTTCAATTCTTCGACGCTAGGATCATGTCAAATCCGCGCTAGAGGCTTTGTCCAAAACAATCGCCAGAGGTTCGTCCAAGACTAGTCGCCGGAGGCTACCTTGCTCATCTATCATTTTCACTGGAGGTTTCCTGCAAGTCCAAGTCACAATGAGTAGACGGACTAGCACTAAGCCAAAGGTTTCTGCAAGGCCAGTCGCTCCTTCGCTCATCTATCCCTTTCACCGGAGGTTACTGCAAGACCAGGCTTGCCGTCCGTCGCTGCTCTTCTGACCGCCAGAGCCTCAGTTTCTCTACCCAGATCTGGAGATCATAAAGGCGAGCGTCTTTTCTTCTTTGGGCCAAATCTGGTGTGCTATTGTGCACGTGGGGTTTGGTTTGTATTGGTTAAAATCGCTAGAGTTTGCTTGACTCTTTGATATCATGATGCATCCTGTTCCTTTTAATGGCAATCTGAAAAATGAACTCCCACCTCATCCTGGTGAAGACCATTCCAACAAAAGAGTTAAGATTGATGAAACTCAGGAGGATGAAAACATGGAAGCTGAACAGTCACCTGATCCCACTACATCCGAAAACCATGTTTGAGTTTCTACTACAATATCTACGAAAGGAACCTTCAAAGAGAATTTCTCATTGTAGAACATGCAAGTGATTCATGGGTTTGACTTTGTTGATGTGTTCTTTGAAGGTTCCTTTTGATTTCTTTAGTAAATTTTTCTTTCTCGCCCTACTGTATTGCCAGCTAGACTAAGATTGGTTGAGTAAGCTTCTATGTCAACGTTTTGGGTCAAACTAACAGTCAACGTCACTAAGATTAACGGAAATGGTATTTTTGCTCTCATTTTGAATGTTAATGTGTAATTTTGCACCTAAAAAAAGTACTTGGTGTTGGACGCTCTTCGGGATAAAGCATATGTGTATTTTTGCACCTTTACCCCACATAACTATGGGGTACTTTAGAAAAATCAATAAACATTTTTACTAATAAATAATAACAACTAATTTTTTATTTTTTTAATAAACTAATTACCTAGCTCTTATATTTAAAACTAGAGGTTGTATTTATTAATTATAATATAATATATCCCAAAAAAGTTTAAACTCCCTGTCACTTTCATGATTTTACATTTTTACTCTATGCATCCATTTTTGTGCATTAAAGCACTTGTGTATTTATGTATTTCTCTTCACCACTTTGCTGTTTTCTTTATTATTCTGAAAAATAAATATCAACATATTTTGAAACGTGATGGGGGGACCACACTGCCGACAATTAGTGGTGCATCCTATTATAGAGGCTGGGGTTTTCCTATTATAGGAAATTAGGAATCATTTGAATTGAATTAAGGGTGAAGGAGAAAAATTACACATAGGCTTTTATCTAAGGAGCACTCAGCACCATGTGCTTTTCAGGAGAGCAAAAATGCACATGAGGTTAGCAAAAAGGTGCAAAAGTCACATCTCTGTTAGGGGAAGTAACATCTGTTAATTTTAACCTGAAAGTACCAAAATACCCCTAAAAAAAAAACCCTCCTCATTCCCTCTCCCACTCAAGATTCATCCTCAACCTAGAATTCATGGTAAACAACCCAGAATTCAAAGAAATATTTTTAAATTCAACAAGAACCACACACGAAACAACCAAAAATACTGTCAAGAACGCTTTAGCCTGTGTAGGTAATGAAGTTCTTTCTCTAAGCGAGTACATGACCCATTCGACAGATTTCTACAAGAGAATGCCCCTTTCATCATGTATTTAATTTGCTTCACCAGTTGTACACATTTTTCATTGATAAAATCCCATTTTCACTCCAAAAAAATTCAATAACAACCAAATCAACTCAGTTCATTCAAATGAGAAAAAGTAAAAGATGGAAAAAATAGATCTGGAGAGTGACAGCCAAAAGCTACAGTCACAAAAACAATCATTAAACTACAAGCTCATACCCACTGGAGCGCAGATATGGACACTCACAACCTTCGCTATGGAAGCTCAGAAGAAGGCGAATATTAGGGCTTTACTCAGAAATCGCGATATGCTCGATTTTTCGATCTTGGTGGTCGTTGCTAAAGAAGTCGACCCTTAGGTTGTCGATCAAAGGTGGGCCATCACCGGCATAAGCTTGAAGGCTATGGGTGTCACTGCGGGAGGCCGCTTTCACCATTGCTCGCTTGGATCTGGGGGCCACTGTGGAAGAGGAAGAAAAGGGGGAAATCGTCGTCTTCGTTTGAGGCTTCCGTCGTCGTTGCTAGAGGAGGCCACGATCGTCTTCACTCACCTGGATCAATTGTATGGCGGTGAAGAAGATGGCGGAGAGTCAGAGAGAAGCCTCGGATCGATGGAGTTAGAGAATGAAGAATCATATGTTTTTGGTTTGCTCGAAGAATCAGACGTTGAGGGGCTTTTTTGGTATTTTCAAAATTTTAGTGTGGGCCCGCCGTTAAAGTTGACACCGTCAGTTAAAATTGTAACGGAGATGTGACTTTTGCACCTTTTTGCTAACCTCATGTGCATTTTTGCTCCCCTGAAAAGCACATGGTGCTGAGTGCTCCTTAGGTAAAAGCCTATGTGTAATTTTGTTCCTTCACCCTTGAATTAAATTAAATCAGAATAATGGGCCTTTCTTTTTCACTTTGTCCATTGGAAACTTTTTGTTTGTCTTTGTTTTTGAACCTGCCGGTTGGTTATTTAAAGAGATATGTAGCTTGTACAGTGAATATAGACACTGAAATCTCATTTATCATGATTTATTTAATAAATTTTATTCATTATTTCTTGATTATTGATGAGAAATGATTACAAAATTATTAAGTTAATTATTTTTATCTTTATCTGTCAATTAAATGTTCTTTATTGTATTCAAAACGTATAAATAATACTTAGTGAGAATTGTAATGGTAATTAAGAACTATATGGAAAATGCTCAGTTTTCCATATAGCAGGAGTTAGCTAGATAATTAATTTATCAATATTAAATAATTTAGTTAAGTTAATTACTTATAAAAATATGTGTTGATTTTCTTAAGGCATCACCTTATTCATTTGTATTGGAAACTATTATATAAAAAAATTTCCTATGTACAATCGATAGTGGGAGTTTAGGTAAACAAATTATAAATTTAGAAGATGAAATGGATTGGGGTCTTATATTTAGCAATTAAACAAAATCTATCTACTGGATCTTATATTTAGGACTAATTCTTTCACTTCAATTTTTTTACATAAACTCTTTCAATTTTCCTTTTCATAAGAGTTAAATAAATAATTTGTAAACAGTTAACAAATTAGTTAAGATAATTATTTATAAAAAAATGATATTGGTTCTCTTAAAATAACACTTCAAATAATTTGTATAAGAAATTATATATAAAAAAAAATCTTTTCTGCAAACATTAGCGGGAATTTAGGTTAAAAATTATGAATTTAACAGATAAAATGGATCAAGGTCTTATATTGATCATCTAAATAAAATCTATCAACTTGTTCTTATATTTAGGATTAAAAATAATAAGAAATTATATAACTCTTTGTACCTGTAGAGGAAGATATCCCATCCTTCAATATTAAGAGAAATTGAAGATTTAATATTATAGCTAGGATTGAAGAAATGCCCACTACAATCATTCGATGTATCTTTTGAAAAGTTAAAGGTTGAGAAAGATTGCATACTTCAGATTTCTTGGCTGCATGATTGAAAGGGGGAGACTCATGTTTACCATGATGTAAGGCGTTATTGCGCTTTCTCCAAAGCTGTATTAATCAAACATAATAATTAAAGTTTTTAGGAGCTGTTTGGTATGGGGGACTTAGAGAGGCTGGGAAATTTTTCTGACTTAGATTTAAAAAAATTCGAGAAGTGGGGTTTAAGGTTTTTAATTAACTTTTCTTACTCTTTTATTTACATCTTATCTTCATCAAAATTTTATAACCCCACTTCTCCAATTTTTTAGAATCTAACTCGTAAAAATTTTCCCTCCCCTCCCTTCCATTTCCCTCCAACCAAACAGACCCTTTAAATTCTAAAAAGTTCATATGAGGAAATAAGAAAGCAATCAAACCCAAGTGACCTGGATAGGGGGATGAGATAAATAAGTGTTCCATAGATTTCTCAACATCACATCCAAATAGACAAGGCACAGAAGAACTCAAGTGATGTTTCTACAGCGAATCACAAGAGGGCAAGGCACTATTTAAAAGTTTCCAGATAATACAAACATTTTGGAAGATTTAAAATGGAGAGAGGAATTTCGAGAATAGCATTAGCATTAACCAAAGAATACAAGGTGCGGACCAAAGACGAACTCCACTTAACAGAATTCCATGCATAAGGTGAGGATCAAACACGAATTAAATAAGCTTCAAGTCTTCTTTGGACCTAGAAAAAGAAAGAGGGTCAAGAAAAGGAAAGTCCCACACTACGAGTACAACAGATGACTACTTATTAGTTAACTAATTGGTGCATTTAGCGAATTAGTGAAAAGAAATTAGTTTATGAGGGGATTCTAATACAACGAGCCTGTACTTCCCCGTGCGTTGCACGGGATGAAAATATTTTACAGGTTACTTAAACATATTTTGCTATCATATTTTGCTATCTCAGCTTGGCTTCATAGATCTCTCCCTCTGTCTGTATATATAATTACAGAAGCAAGTTGTTTTAAAATGGAACTTCAAACACTATATATGTGTATATATACAATATCGTCTCAAAACGACCATTATTTGATGCTAGAGATTGTGTTTCCCTGTTCATCAATCAACGAATGAACATTTATGTTTCTATTTGAATAGACAACCTGCAACACGTCCAAGGCACGTTAAAAAAAAAAAAAAAAAAACTAATATATATTTTTATATATAAGTAGTTAAGAAAACTAATTAATTACCCCAGCTTGAGAGATGTATCAGAACTATCACAGTCTTGAGGAGGATTGTCAGATGAACTGCAAATGATGATGGACTCAGAAGACTGCCCTTGTTCTTCTGCAAGTCTCTGTAAGTGTGTGCTTCTTTTGTGTTATAAGACTTTCTATTCTTAACATTTGAGAAGAGAGGCAATAATTTATAAGAGAAGATAGCAAAAAGATGTTTGATCACCTGCTTCGTTCTTTGATTTTGTTCCATGAGTTGGATTCCATGTACATTGAAGCAAAGGTGACTGAGAGTATAGAACATTAAATGTTAGTGTCATAAAATGTAGCAACATGTATCACTTGGGATATTTCTTGAAATCCGTTATAAATTAGTGAAACCACTTACATAATTTTGTTAGAATATGGATCTGAATCCTACTATATTCATTAATGGATTCACATAGAACTTATCATTCAAGTGAAAACTCAAGTGACTCTTTGTATTATTTTCTTTTTCAGACAGGAATCCTCCACAATGAGTGGCCTATATATTTCCAACCTCTTTCATTTCTCTATAACTAAAGTCGTGCAATCACTAGAGACAGCGAGTCATGTGTTGTAATAATGACTATATGATTAGTCATATTCAGGCATTGTCATTGTCGAAGCTAATTGGGTTCTTGGGCTAACTCCCCCAAATGCATTGTCAAAACACACAAGATTGTTTGAAGCAATTCGGGTGTTACATGAGCAATCTTCTTTCATCCCTTTCACATACATTCGTTGAACCATTTTGTTTTCTCCAAATGTGAAAGACTCCTTTTTTAATATGTTTGGAACTATACATTGAGTGACTTAAATGTACTGAGTAAAACTTTTTAAAACTTGACATAAAAGTTTTTCCTGCTTCTGGACATAAAAGTTATATAATGAAATTTCCTTTTACAAGCAACTAAACACATCATTATTGCTTATAGGCAAGGAATCATTAAGTGAGGATCAGTTGATGAAAAACCAAAATGTATAGATGATTATCTTACGTGCGTTGATCTGTTTGACGATTCTGGATATATATGTATATACCTCTCTCTTACGTGAGTTGATCTGTTTGACGATTCTTTCATCCTGAAACAATATTCATAGTAAATATGTCATCCAAAATCTTGAATGCAATAACTCATAATTATTGGATAAGGAAGAAAACACGCCAATTTCTTCTCAAGATGAAAAATAACTAGCAGTTTTAGCATCACTTTAAAAAAATGTAAAAAATAATGAAGTTTGATAAGACCAAAATATAGATGTATGATTGACTAATGATACACGATTGATGAAAAGATGGTCTTTGTCCTTTTCTATTTCTTCTACATACAATTCCTGAAAGTGTAAAAGAAAGAAATTGATAGCATAAAGGAATCCTAACATTCTTGGAGTTTGTGCCTTTAGGGCCTTTTTTAGACAAACATTTAGGGCCCGGTCGGTCCACGGAAAGCATGAAAATGGGATGGATTTTCCATAACTATAAATTTTTGTATGATGTTGAAAATGAGGTGTCTCAGTAACGTAATCTTCTCAACATTCATTCATGGTATGTATAAAGCTATTGAATACCTCAATTCACGGGTCCTTTTTGCTACTTCCTTGCTTAGCTTGTTCTCATCACCTTCAAGCTAGCATATATTTCAACAACAACAAAAAGCGAGAAGATTAGGCTTTCATGATTTTCCATTCCTGCATATATACTCAAAACTTGATTTCAATATTAAAGTAATTATCTCATCTTTTCAGTTCTCCTGTGAGGTTTCAGGACCTAGCTAGGGTTTTCTGTAGGCAAATGCAGTTTAATTTACTGTTAATGCATATTATAGTGTATGCATATGATTAGCCCCTATAATCCTTGTACCTGACTATCAAAAATTGAAGCTATAATAAAGAGGAAAAAATCTCAGGAAAAAAAAGGAAGCTATTTATAATACAAAGAATCAAGAGGGAGGAAAATATAGGTAAGATGAACTCAACTTCTTCAGTGAGTTAAAAACTTCCTAAGAAGCAGATTCCTTTTCCCCTCTGATTCATTTGGTTAACGTTTCCTCAGTTATTCAATTAAACAAGAAAATAAATGGAATCAAGTTAATTAGAATGCTCTATGTGCATTTACACACAATTTGAGATGTCATACTATTAATGGCTTATAAACTAGTACTTCTTTCAATAACTTATGTATATATATTGATATATTGATGGTGATTGATGACATTAATATATTGATTACCTGCAGATCAACATATGATTGGCCTAGTCTTTGAATGGCTGAATGTTGATCACACCTTTCAATTACCTGCTGCATACTGAAACAAACAAAAATAGTAAACCCATATGAGTGCCTTTCTATATTATTTCAAGTCAATCAATGCATAAGATCCGATCAGTTTAGCACAGTTTCATGTCAAAATATATAGAGTATAACGAAATTCTTCAGAACCCCAATGGGAAAATTCAGAACTTTCTGAACTTCAAGTCTATAAAACTATTTATTCATTTGTTGACCCTTTAAGTTATTAATTACCAACAGAAAACAGCATTTTACTAAAACACATTCGTTACACTTTAGGGTTACAACTTACAAATGCAACAAGAATTATATAGATTCCAACAAAAACTAGTGATCTCAAGGGTGGTCAAATTATAATTCTATCCTTTAAATCCAACTCAAATGAAGAAGATGGAGGTAATGACAACAGTTCTTTCAACAACTCTTTATCAACTGGCAATCTTTTAGCAGTGAATGTATATCAGTTAATTAAGGGGGAAAAAATCAAAACACATGCTCCTAGCCAGCTAGTCCGCCCCCCCCCCCCCCCCTCTGATACATTCCTAGCTAGCTAGTTTTATAGACCATACAAAGTGAGATATGATGATCCCAAATTTAATATATAGATAATGATAATGAGTACTCGTACATTTTCATATCTCATTCTTAGCTTGAATCGACCACTTTGATGTTATGGAAACCCCTCCCTCTCAAGCACACACACACAGACCCCTATAGAAATATCCCTTATATATATATATATGTATGTATGTATGTATGTATGTATGTATGTATGTATGAGAAATTGAGACTGATAATATATACATAAGAACCTGGAGCTAGCGTAATCAACGAGCTTGCCAGTGGAAGAGAAGACTAAGAGGGCAATCTCAGCATCACAAAGAGTTGAGAGCTCCTGTGCCTTCTTGAAGAGACCTTTCCTTCTCTTTGAGAAAGTCACTTGCCTTGCTGTTATACTGTCTATTTTCTTTATCTTGTATCTTCCTTCTCGTCATTTTTCCCCTTCTTCTCAGAATCATCCGTAACACAAGGTTACTATTATATACAGTAAATTATACAATGAAAAATTACACACACAAACATCAAAATCAAAGTGGGAAGAAAACTGTACTTGAACTGATGAATAGAGAGGCTATACGGACAGTAATTAAATCCCGTGGGTTTCAGACGATATAGAGAAAGATCTACAATAATATATTATTATTCTTCACCAAATCCAAGTAATCCTACCAAGAACCAACAGATCAAAGACGAAAATCGGGGAGAAGTGAGAAAAGGATAATGGTTTTGTTGTTAAATATATATTAACTAGAAAGATTCATGATCTTGAAAATAATTAACAAGAAATAATTCAAAATAGTTCCAGAGGAAAAATATGTAGAACAGAGAATTTCAAACTCAGCAATCAGATGAAAGTGATTTTTTTTTTTTTTTTAATGACCAAATTGGGTAAGAGAATTCCATCTCTATGGATGTGAAAAATGGAAAGCGAGAATAAAAATTGTGTTTTTTGTTTTTACCAAGAACCTCAAACTACAAGTTTCTGGGGAAGAAAGAAAACTTACAGATAAAGCATTCTCAGAAAGAAGAATAGTTAAGATGGAACTCATGAAAACAAGGAATCCTACCAGGTAGATTGAAGAGATTTCTTGAATATTGTATGCTGCTTCTTTCCTGTGTCTTTCTCTTATCTCCTCAGGTTTGGCGGTTCGTACGTTAATGGCATTTCAAAGGAAATTAATATATATGCTTTTTTTCCTTTTATGGGTTTACTAGTCACGTTAGGTGCTTATAATTAGATGTAATTAGAGGTATTAGCGTATATTTTTTTATTTTTTATATATATTGTATTTATTTAGATTTAAATAATATCTTTGCTTTCTGAAATGTTTTTTTGATTTGTAAGATCTCAAATTAATTAATTTTCATAATAATACCTTTTTGGTGTTACATAAATGCGCAGAACCGAAAATTCATTAATTTGAGATACTTGGTGCAAAAAATATCTCGTAAAGAAAGATATAATTTAAATATAAATAAATACAATATATAAAAAAAATTTAAAAAAATATGCTAATACCTCTAATTAGAGGATTAGCCTAAATAAAGACCTAATGTGGACTCCTATTTTACCTGTAGTTACTATTTCAATTTCAATTTCAATTTCAATTTCGTATTCTTTTTCATTTTATCCTTTTCCTCTTCTCCACATTTCACCGTCATAATTTTCCTGGCTTAGTTTTATAAAGGGAATTTAAAATTTTAAGACCCCAAAATGTATGTTAAGAAATAAAAAGGACAGAGGTGATTGGGAGGAATATAAAATTAAGAAATCTAATTTTTTTTGTTAAAATGTCTCTCACATATTCTTTCCCTATCCTCACCCTCTCTCCCTTTTTCTCTTTCCTCACCCTCTCTTTCCAATGTCCTCTCTCTCTCTCTCTTGAAGCGAAGGCCACGTGTAACATCCCATTTTCAAAAGCAGTATATTTTTTTTTTTCATCAGAGTAGAGCATCGGAGCAATTGAGTAACTGATACATTTATTCAAATTGCCGTAAGTCTAGCCGATTCTAGAAGCGGTACATTGACCGAGAGTTTTCAAAAATGAATAACAACGAAGAAAGTCTTCAATGGGTCTCGTGCGCCGCTCGTCGCCTTCTCCTGGTTCTCTGCTTCCCGAACCCGACGCTATGATAAGAGCCGAGGTTCAATGCACATTGAACATCGTGTAACGGTTAACCTCATGCTTAAATATGACAATATATACACGACAACAACAATCAATACAACAAGTTCACAATGTATGTATGATTAAAAATACATAACCACGTATGTAACATAACCACGTATGATACAAAGAATAATAACCTCGTATGTGACATAACCACGTATGTGACATAACCATGTATATAACATAACCACGTATGCTACAACAACAAACGAACACAACAAACATATATAATCATACAATAACCATCGAGTTAGTGTTACAAAAGACGCGAACGTACCTTCGTTGGTGATAGCGGATTACGTACGTCGGTCGGTATGTGTTCTTGGATAGCCTATAATGGTAATATCGCTTTATTAATCCATGAATAGTATCCTAAGAGATATTCTAACCACTAATGACCATTTTGCCCTTGATGGATTTATTTTACAATTTATTGCCCAAAACTTCGTAGAACCACGTTGGTTACAAACTTTCAGATTTTCGTCTAACTTTGAAAAAATCATAACTAATTCTAGAAAAATCGAAACGAGTATCCGTAAAATTATTTGGAATCGTTAAGATGTCTAATTTTGATTAAAAATACTGGTCTCAACCCAGATTCATTATAAAATTCCCAGTTTTTAATTTCCAAAGATCTGTCCAGAATTTTCGTCCATAAAAATTGCCTGATTTCAAAAATTCATAACCACTTGTACAAAACTCATTTTGACATGCTATAAGAATATTTTGAAAGGTATATATGTCTACTCTAGCCATGAAAAATTTCAGATTAAAACAACTTCATCTTCCCATAGATTTAAGGTTTTTGCGAAGCTAACTTCAGAAATCGCCTAACCGATAAAATTTCGCCGAACTTCGTTACTTTGATGTTTCTCTTCCGAAATTTTGCTCTAGGACTACCCTCACTATTTTTTCGAAATAAATCTAATTTTAACCATAAAAACATGAAAATAAAATTGCTTCTAGGAATTTTAAGATCAAAGCATAAATTTCTATGAATTTAAAAGCTAAAACTTAAGAACTAGAGAACTTACCCTTGAAGACTTTGCTACTACTTCCTTCTTGCTTCTCACTAGCTCTCTTCTCTCTTTAGAAAACCACTACTTGGAGTTGGTTTTGGTGTGAAGAATATGAAGACACAAAGTGCCTATTTATACTAAAAGGTCATGGCACACTTGGTAATTATTCCTAACCTAATTCATCTTGCATGAGAACCATGGGTTTACACTAAATAATCTGAATTCTTCTTCAAGCCAAGGCCAAAAACGTGGCCCTCTCTCCCTCCATCACTTTCTTCCAATTCCAAGAGGATATCCTATCCAAAGGTACCTTATCCTCTTCCAAAATTAAATATTATTATCACATGTGTGTTTTTTTGTTTATGTTAAACAATTCTTGGCTTGAAGAAGGCATTGGTGGCTTCTCCACCTTCATCCATTCTCCAAGCAAGCCTTGGTGGCCTCACCACCATCATGCATTTCCCATTGGTTGCTTAATTATCATTAAGTTCAATTTCAAGATTAAATTAGAACCATTAAATTTACTTTATGAATCTATGATGAGAATTAATGTTTAATTAGGCAAATATCACCTATGGAACCCTTGATCCACAATGTGCCAACAAGGCCAATTAACTCTAATCACTCCAACCCTTGATCCTCATTGTGCCAACAAGGCCTATTGGATTTAACTACTCCATTGATTAACTTTACCATAATTGCATTTAAATAAATTCCTCACTCCTCCACTAGACACACATCACTCACAACACACACACAACATGTCTCCCTCTCATACACTTTTCTTAATCTTTTCTATTTAATTAGCAAGTATACTTTATGCTAATCTTAGCCATAAACACTTAATTAAAGGGTTTTACATACTTTACCTTGAATTTTCTTTTATTCAAGCTTAAACAATTAGCCATTAATTACTTAATTAATCACTTACTAATTGTTGATAATTTTTTAAATTGAGATTAATTATTATCTCACAACTATTTTACTTGACATTGGTATTTTATGCTCCATGTAAAATATTAAAAATCATGGGGTCAATTATGATCCCCAAAATAATATTAAATATTGCCTCAATATTTTCCAAGGAAATTAATCCCAAAAATTACCTAAATTAGAGACAACATATTCTCCAATTTTTTATAAATATTTCATTGCCTCTTAGGATTTATCATAATATTTTCAGGGCATTCTATGACCCACAATTGCATTTAGGGATTTATAACTCTTTATTCACCCTAATTTCAATAGAAGTTACCTTAGAAAATAAGGTATTTATTAAACTAGTTTCGAGACCACATATTCACCTATTTCTAATAGGTATTATTTACTAAAATATAATATTCCAGATAAATAATTATCCGGGTATTACACCACGATAGTGGTGGAGTGAAGGTGGAGGTATAGCAAAGTGAAATGGTGAAAGAAATCAGTTTCCACCGAGCTTTTTCAATTTTTCGGTGAAGTTCTGTAGTTTTCGGCGAGTTCATGTGTTTTCCAACAAGCTTATGATTTTTTTAGCATTGTTGGCCTTTGACTAGATTTGTAATGAGATTCACAATAACAATAATGGGTTTCATAAGACTTTTAATGGATTTCATAAAAGCAATAATGTGAACAGTAAAAAAAAAAGGCTGAGGAAGAAGAAGGTGAACGGCATTTAACAAAATTCGAAATGTGATATACAAGAGTAATAATCGCGAGTTGTATGTTTTCATCAGCAAATGCTTTTAACAAAATTCATAATGATATTCACAAGTTTATTAATGGTTTTGACAAGAATTATAATCGTTTTGACAAAAACGTTTGCTGCTGAAAACATGCAACTTAGGATTATTGCTCTTATGAAAACCATTAAAAATCTTATCAAGCCCATTATTGCCTTTATGAATCCTATTACGAATTTTGTGAAATGCCATATTTACTATTCACATTTTTGTTCCTTAGCCTCCTTTTTACTGTTCACATCATTGCTCTTGTGAAATCCATTAAAACTTTTGTTAAACCTATTATTAAACTGGTGAATCCCAGTACATATTTTGTGAAATGCCACATTTACTGTTCACATTCTTCTTCCTTAGCCTCATTTTTACTATTCACATTATTGCTTTTATGAAAACCATTAAAAGTTTTGTGAAACCCATTACGAATCTTGTCAAAGGATAAGAATGCTGGAAAATGCATAAGCTTGTCGGAAAAGGTGAGATAAGAGGAAGAACTAAGGTGAAAACCCCAAAATCTCTTTTGAGAAGAGCACCCAAGCCTACAAAGTTGTCAAAATCTCTATCCCAAGCTCTTCCTTTGCGTTCTCCATTGTTCCCTAGTCCAAAGAATGAGTTTTTTGACACCTTCCTCTAGGTTAAGTAGTGTTTTTCTGCTTTTGAAATCAAAATGTGCAATTATACTTTTCTTGATTTGCTACGGCAAGTTTGTCAACTTTCCGCGGCTAGTTACACAGAGAGTTAACTTTTCTTTAGAGTCTCGACTTGCTACGGCAATTTTGTCAACTTATCGTGGCTAGTTACACATAGAGCAAAATTCTTGAGATTGTTTACTTGCTACAACCAGTTGGTCAACTTGCTGAGGCCAATTTTACAAGTTCCTTCTAACTTTGCAATGCTTCACTTCCTTTATTTTTTGTTTTCATTGTTTCTTGGTTCTTATAGAACTTCAAAATTTGTCTCCATCCTCCTACAAAAGAGGGAGGATTTATCATTTTTTAGTTGAATCACAAACTATATAGGATATAACAATAATTTCTTTGCTTTTTGCTTGATACTTTGATATGAACATTTTCTTCTATACACTTTATTTTCTATGCACATTTTGAACCAAAAATAGGTAAAAATAAAAACAAAATGTACAAGAATTAGGGTAGAGTAATGGGTGGGTTGGGTAGCACATGCTCAAACTCATAATCCACCCATTTAACTTTATACGGGTACGAGCTAGTCTATACCCATACCTCAACCAATTTAAACTGTGTACACGGGCTAGAACATAAATGGGCGGGCTAACCGGGTTTTGGGTAACCCATTTACATTTGACTTTTTTTCCCTTTTTTGAAAAAAAAAACATACAAAAGCATTAAGCATCCATCATTCCATCCAAATCTATCATTCTAAATTGTGATATTTGAATCTTCAAAGTTCAATAATCACAATTCACACAAAAGAACCTAAATTTAGACAAGTACCATTATAGCATAGTTTTGATGTTCAAACTCCAACTTTTAAATTAAAAGTTAGAGTAATAGAGAAAAGACAAAAGAAAAGAGAGTGAGAGACTGAGAGTTGGGCCATCAAAGAAAAATTGGTATTTCACTATTACTTACCGTCCTCGTCTCTTGTCCTCTTTCCATATATTTAATTTTTTTAAAATAACTAAATGGGTGGGTATGGACAACCCGAATGTGTGCCCATAGCCCGCCTATTTAAGTCTTAAATGGGCGGGTTTTTAACCCAACCCATTATGAGTCTTTTTGGGCGGGCTGAAAATTACCCAATTACACCAGATTGTAGGTAGGCTCACTGGGTTGTGGGTTCCTTGCTTAGCCCTAGCAAGAATGTTGTCAATTTCTAAGAGTTAACACAATTCAGCTCCTAAATTTGATGATGCAAAAGCGAAAAATCTTCCACTTGAACAAATGGTGAGGGATTTTGGAGGTTCCTAACTATCTCTTTTATTATTGAAGATTATATTCTTACAAAAAAAAATATAACTATTATTTTTTACAAAAGTATTAATCATTCTATTCATTTCATATATAGGTGAAGATGATGTTAGTATTGTGCCTCCATCTTTAAGTGATGATCATGTTCTTCTAGTGCCTTTACTTTTCCTCTTACAGCTCCACCTCCTGATGTCTCAATACCTAGAGAGTTGAATGGTGTTAATGATGATGATGATGATTAGTTTAGTACTCAAAGGTGGGAATATTTTGTTATCATGTAGGTGGGAATATTTTGCCATCATATACTTGTTTTTGATATTTTGCTACCATGAGTATTTTGTGATTACTGACTACATATTCAGGTTTCATTAGGTGATATATGATACTGTGATGTCAATTTGTAAAGAAAATTGTAAAGAATATGTGACAAGTATTGGAGTATATGATTATTTTGCTAGCAATCAAAGGTATTGAAATGATATATAGCATTTCAAATTTTGGATGGTGTGATGAGAAATTAAATTATTTCACAATTTTTTATACCTTATCGGTCTAGGCTCGGGTTGATTCCAAGTCTGACCACTAACCCTTGACAATACCCCGACTGGTTCAGTGGCTGGTTCATGCTTTAAAACCTTGGTAAATACCTCTAGAAGAACTCTCTAGGTCTCTATAGGAATGCCTGGACCTTAGTGAGTCCCCATACTTTGTATTTTATAATAATAGAATATCAATTTAGCCAACCATTTTGACAAGATAAGGGGGACCAATTACATTGTTGGTGACAACTTCAATAAGTAATTAAACATATTATTTTCTTAATAACATCTTAGTATTACAATATTAATAAGGGAGAATTTCAAGAAAAAAACTTCAAAAATAGTAAAAAACAAAATGGTATTTCAAATATTCATAATACAAGAGAGGTGTGGGTGCCTAATTTACCTTTTTTGAAATTAAAAGAAAATGACACAAATGCCCTTACATATCTTTTTTTTGAAGGAAAAAAAACTATAGTGTTTTGCTTTATAGATTAGGTCAAATTTGGTTTCTAAGAGGGGGATAGCCAGCCGGCATATTTTGTCTATGGTTGACTGGTTAGAGGTTGAAGTCAAATAAGAAATGAGTGAGGGAGAGGAGGAAATAACAATAACCACCTTTGTCATCTTTCTGATGGCTTTACCATCACCACCGTCGCCAGAAAGTACTTTGCCATTACTATCGTACCTTGCCCTTGCTTACGGAAGATTGAGAAGGGTTGTGTCTAGAGGAAGAAGACCTTCATCTTGGAGGCTAAACTTGAACGGAGAAGGGGAAGTGAATTCGAGACTACCGTCAACCACCATTGTCTTCTCTCTTCTTTCACCACTGTCAGTCCATCTCTCTCTCACTCCACTCCATCACATCCACAACACCATTGTTCACTACCAATGTCACTATTACTACCTCTGTTCTAACCATTACATAGCAACAACTTTTCCCTCTCACCATTGACTTCCCTCTTCTTGACCTTCCTTTCCTCTCTCCAAATTTATCTTCCACCCTTAGTCCAATGTTTCACCTCATAACTACATATTCGAGCACATATAACGCTTAATAAATAACGGTTATAATGAACAAACGTCATGTATGTCGAAGTAGAGGTCGCACGAGAATATTTAACACTAAAATATAATGGTTAAATATGTACACCTTCATGTATTAAGAGGCGGAATTTCTGAAAACATAAAAATAATGGTTGTAGTTAATAATTGTCATTTATTTAGTGATAAATATGACAATTCCTACGAAACAACCGTCATATAATACTTATAAATGATTCATCTTCCAACATTATATCAGTAAAAAAAATATAAGTTATAATAATTAACTGTTAGGCATGATTATAAATATGAGATAATATCTAATAATATCTCAAATTTATACTCTTAAGATAAATACAATATGTTAAGATATGATTATATGATTATATGTAATAATATCTTATATCTATAATTTTAAGATAATATAATATGTTAATATATTAATCTAATATATAATATCTATTAATATCATAAGGAGGCGCAAAATGCGGGATTCTGAAAAAAAAAAATTTATTTGACAATACTTAACAGTTCTTCATAAAGAACCATTATGTATTATTTAAAAATACTTAACACTTATAAATGAAAACCTTCATATATAAGAAGATGGGATTGTAAAAAAGTTAATTCACAATACTTGACAGTTGTTTTGTAACATCTCAAATTTCGGACTAGAAGTTTAGGAATAAGACCGAGATAAGAAGGCTACTAAACCAAGTAGGAGCCAAAACTTTAAAGCTTATAATGAGAAGAAGCTTAAGATAAATATTAAAAATTATTTTGGACCTCAAAAATTAGAGAAAAAATTATGAATAATTTTGAGGATCTTGAAATATTCCAAGGGGATTAATTATGGAAAATTGGCCTAAATATTTTTAAAGCTATTATTTGAAATTTAGGACCTATTTTCCCAAAAATTCAAGGAAAAATAGTTAGAAGATAATTTTAGCCCGAAATTTTAGAGATAATATTTTATAGCTTAAAAAAGCTAATTGATGAAGAAAAATCCTTATATAGGATTAAGGATTACTTTCCAACACCTATCCATTGTTTGCAATTAAATGAGCAAAGGATCAAGTTGCAAACAAAAGCCATGTAGGGGTCTAACATCTTCTTATTACACGAAACACACACCCCTCACACTCCTTGCATGCATGACATTTTGTCAGCACAAACACTACACCTCCCAATTCGCATATTTGGATAACACGCCTCATCTCTCTCTTACCTTTAACTTTCGGCCAGCACACAAAAGCACTCACTTCCCTCTTCAAAACATGGCATATTCACACTCTCCCCATACCTCACCCATTCAACTAGGAAACATAGAAAGATAAAGAGAGAAAGCTGAGATACAGTCAAGTGAAGAGGAAGATGAGGTAGAAGGAAGAGTGTTATCTTAACTGCAAGAGTTAATCTAGACTAAGGTAAGTGCGTAGAACCCAAACCCATATGGATTTTTTGTATTTGATGGATGTTTTGGGAGTAGATTGTGACTGGAAATCTAAAGGTTTGAGAGAGAAAGTGAAGAACAAATGAACCAAATCATAAAATTCATTCTTAGTTGATAGAAAAGAGCTTGTGGTTATGATTTCTTCATTTGCATGTCAATTTTGAGGTTTCTTTGAGGTTCTTTAGTTCTATCATTGAAGCAACGAAACAGAACATGTAATGTAGAGCTGTGGTGTCAAATTTCTGGAGTTTTAAGCCATGGTTTAAGGTTGCATGTCCTCCATTTCATCTCTATTTCTTGACAGAAAAATAGAGGGACACATACATGTCGATTTCAAGAGCTAAAGTTTGATGTTTATAGTGAAACTTTGTCAAGAGATAGTACACCTCCTAATATTTGAAATGAGCCTTAGATCATGTTAATTGGAGGTCTAGAACCCAAGTTATGCTTTCCAAGTTAGACAAGAAAAACAGGAAAAAACCATGTTTCCACATTCAAGTTTCTATTTCGTGCGAGGTTTTGATCGGTTAAATGATTTCGCCTTTGAAATTTTGTGAGGAAATATTAGACCTCTTGATATTTAAAATTAGTCATAGATCATTTTAATCGTAGGTCTAGAACATAAGTTGTGAATTTTCAAAGTTAGACAAGGGAAACTTGAAAAAAAAAAAATCCTATTTCCATATTTGAGTTTTGATTTTATGTGAGGTTTTGACAAAGTAAATAACTTAGTATGTATGTAAAAAAATTTCAAGAGATATTAGACCTCATATGCTTGAAAATGAGTCTAAGAAAACATTAA
The DNA here is from genome assembly GCA_019022615.1 of Acacia melanoxylon. NCBI lineage: Eukaryota > Viridiplantae > Streptophyta > Magnoliopsida > Fabales > Fabaceae > Acacia > Acacia melanoxylon. The sequence continues at coordinate 8,751,921 of JAFJYJ010000003.1, read as the reverse complement.
TTTCATGTGTATATTGAAAGTTATGAATTTTCAAACCTTGGGCAGGAAAATTTGAAAATCATGTTTCTTCAAGTGAGCAGTGAGTATCTATGCTAGAATACTGGACATATGCCCACGACTTGGTGCTTAGTGTTATATTTTCCTTGTATAGGATTCAAAGAGCTTTAAATAGGAACTTGAATAACTTCATTTGGAGTTTCCTAGACTAAGTTATGATTTTTCCAAGTTCCTTGAGAAATTAGAGGTAGAATCTCTGTTGGGTTCGAAAATGACCACATTTGTGGATAATTGAAACTAGCAATGAGTTGAGAATTTTGAGTAAGATTTGAAGGGCTAGTTATGTGATTCATAGTCTGGTTATTTGGGATAATAGGCATTCAACCATGTCTTAATGGGTATATAACAACATAAGGGTAAAAGATTATCAATGATGACCAACTAATTCAATAAAAAGGACAAGTTATATGAGTAGGTCTAGATTAACATAATTTTAGTTATGTTAGTCAGATTAGAATGAGCAATGACCATCTCTATATGAATATCAAATTATAGGATTTGACATTTGCCTGAGCTCAAGAGATAAGCAAAGCAAGAAAGACCTTGGTGAAGATATAGTTTTAGAAAGGTCATCAATTAGTAACTCTTACTCTCATATATTATGTATTGTTCTGCATGTTTGTTTGTGCCATCGATTATATTAGTTTCATGAATATATGGTTATTGGACTGTGTGTCTTGAGACTGTAAGTCCCAATAAGGCTGTAACACTCGATGTGAAAGTGGAGCAAATCACCAAGAGGGGGGGTGAATTGGGGATTTTAAAAATTCTTTTCTAAGAACTCTATTTTTAAATATTAAAACAGAGTATAATAGAGCAGTGGGAGAAAGAGCAAGACACAAGGAATTTATACTGGTTCGGTCCAACCTCTTGACCTACGTCCAGTCCCCAGACACTCTGGGATTTCACTAACTCAAATGATTACACACTCTGTAACTCTCAGAGTAATTCTCTCACTAGAACTTACCCCCCTTACAAGTTGTAATCAAATAGCCCAATCTCCAAGTCCCACGACTTGAGATACTTACAATGAGTGGTTTCAATAAATGATACTCTCTCTAAAAGTGGATAATGATAAGCACTAAAGTACAAATGTATCAAAAGATACTTTACACAAGAAAACTAAAAGAGTAGTTGGAAACTTGAATGATTTTTGTTTTCTGTAGATTAGTTGTTGAGAAGAATTGAATGCAGCTCTATTTATATGGAGAGAACATTAAATGATCGTTGTAATCTTCAATGTGACCGTTGCCAGCATTAAGGAAGGATTAGGTTGAGCTTTGGTCTTCTTCTCTCTCTACTCTTTGGTTAATCCAGTTGCTCAGAGGATTAGGGTTGACTTCTCTTGAAATTAGTCCGTTGGAAGAGCAGCTACTGGATGAGGAAATAAAACATCAATCCCTTTGCAACGTGTGTAGAATGATTGTCCAAAAGAGTGCAAGTTTTCTGGACTTTGCATTTAATGTGCTGACGTCACTTTTTGCTTTTGTTCAAATCCTCATTTAATGTCTTCTAAATCATCTGAAACTCACTAACAAACTGATTAAACATAGTTAATGAGTGATGATAAGAAGATTAAGATCAAACATGAAGGTTTCACAAATTTGTGCAATTTGATTTTCAAACTCAGCGACACAAACTCGAGTTTGTTCATCCAAATTGGAGTTTGTAACTTTGCTTCAGAGGGAAAATTCGAGTTTCCAATTCTAAACTCGAGTTTCCTTCTTACAGAGAAGAATGTAATGAGTTGAGATTTGAAGAGCATTTTGATCATTGAGCAAAACTCGAGTTCATTAGTGACTAACTCGAGTTTTGGACTTTTATAGTGAAAACATGTTTAAGTCCAAAAGTTCAAAACTAGAGTTTCCAAATCTCAACTGGAGTTTTCAAAATCACTGAAATATAGCAAAGCTCTCTGTATGACACAAACTCGAGTTAACTAAACAAACTCGAGTTTCCATTTAAATTTGAAAACCTTTGAAAATCTTTACCAAGTGGAAACTGAGTTTTCTAAACAAACTAGAGTTTTCTCAAAGTGGATAAAACATGAAAACTTTCTGTTAGATCCAAACTCAAGTTTATAAACCCAAACTCAAGTTTTCTCAAGACTTTGGAAAACTTAGAAAATTATTGGCCAAATGCAAACTGGAGTTTGTCATAACAAATTGGAGTTTGCTCATGATGAAAAGCATTAAGACTTTTGGCCAAGCCCAAACTTGAGTTTTGAAAACATTAACTCGAGTTTGGTCAAGTTCACAAAACTTGACAAAACTCTTCATTTGGTGCAAACTAGAGTTTTCATATGAAAACTGGAGTTTGCTTAAGTTCAAAACTTTGGGAGGTCTCTGTATGACTAAAACTCGAGTTTATTCTCACAAAATGGAGTTTTGTTAACTTTGGAAAGTATTGAAGAGTCTCTTGTGGTTCAAACTTGAGTTTGTAAATCCAAACTCGAGTTTGTCTTAATGTAAAAAACTTGGAGTGCTCTCTGTATATCACAAACTCAATTTGCCTATGCAAACTGGAGTTTCCTCATTTCATTAAAATTGAGATACTCTCTGTCAAGTGCAAACTCGAGTTTTCCTTTCAAAACTCGAGTTTTCCTTTGACAGTAAGTTTTTCAACTTACCAAAGACAAACTTCATCTTGAGTTTACAATTGCTAGTTATCATCAAAACACATAGAGAACTAACACAATGGAGCTATAAGACCTAATGATTGGACTATGTGTCCTTGAGCTGTAGGACCTGCTGTGCAATCAGGTAAATATTGGCTGTGTGTTCGCCCATGATTCATGATGATTGTGCTGCATAGTGAATGCCAGCTAAATATGTTGATTGTTGATATGATGTCTTGGTTTGCATGCTTCATAAACTTACATATGTTATGATTGTTTGGGATTACTACTGGGATTCTCAAGAATCTCACTAATTTCCTTAAAACAACATACATAAAAGGCAAAGAGCTCGAAAGGCAAAGGCGTGGTTATCGCCAATAATTGAGAAGGTGGAGAAGTTGGATATCTTAGTTTCTTTTTCTGTCACCTTATGTATAATATTTCCCTTTGGTTAGATATTCTTTTGAATTAGCAAGTGTGGCTATGTGATATGTACACACACACATATATATAGATACATATGATCACATAGTGTATGAATCTTATAATTATATTATGCATAGTTATTACTACAAGGATGACTATGTATGATACTAGCCCATAACATGATGAATGATTAAGTGGAGAGCAAAGCACTAGGTTAAATTTAATAATAGTGAAACATTATGATAATACCAAATGTGATTTAAGGAATAATGGACTTTTAATGAAGAGTTTGAACCACTAATAACCTGTTTTCAAAAGTTTTAATTTTTTTTGCAAAGCCCATTCGAATCTTGTATTTGGTTTAATATTTCTAACTCTTTATGAAAGGTTTTACTCCCAAGGATTAAACATGGCTTAGTAGTTCAAAATCATTGTTAAATAACACATCAAACTGGTGTAAATGTAAGGCCTTACACTAGTATAGTATCAGAGCATGAGGCATTAATCAGAGCTTAAGGTAAGGCGTTACATCTTCACAAAGAACCGTTATGTATTCTTTAAGATTACTTAATAGTTAAAAATGATAACCATCATATATAAGAAGATGAGATTATGAAAAAAAAATCAAATATAAGGAGGTAGGATTGTATAAAAATGTTATTTGATAATACATAACGGTTCTTCATAAAAAACCATTAAGTGTGATTTAATATAAAAAGCTGTACTTGGATTCTTAAAAACAATTATTTGACAATATATGATTGTTCTTTATAAAGAACCGTTAAGTATCATGTAATAACACAACAACAACAACAAAATAGTTGACAATACATTATTGTTCTTCATAAAGAATCATTAAGTAATCTAACAATATATTAATATATTCTTTATTGGTATAATAATTAATATTATGGACAACATATTTACGGTTTCTTACAAAGAACTGTTACTTATTCTTTTATCTAAAAAGGCGGGGTTATGAAAATATCAAATATCAGGAGGCGGGATTTTGAAAAAAAGAAAAAAAAGTTTATTTGACGCAACTCTTCCAATTCTTTCTTAAATGTTTTTTTAGCATCCCAAGTGAGTCTCATGCTCTTCTTTCCATGGGTTTTGCTCTACTGCTGCGGGTGTTAGCTCCCAATGTTTTGATGATAACAAAGATTGAATCGAATGCTTTGATTAAGTTTTGAAAGTTTTGAATCAAGGTTAAACAATTTTGAAATTGATTCTCGAGAATATACCAATGATTCTCGAGAATGATTAGTATACTAATCAGTTTGGATTAAGGATTCAGGAAGCAATTCTCAAGAATGGTATTCAAGTTTGCCATCGCAAGCTCTCTATACAAATTATTCTCAAGAATTGATAGTAGATTCTCGAGAATGCTTAAGTAATTCTCGAGAATGTCTGGGTCAGAATCTCATAACAGAAGAGTTCTCTGATGTGATCCTCAACGGCCACCACCCAAGAAGCCTCGAACAAAATATCGCCCAAAGGTTCAAGCTTCTGAGAAGACGGAGACACCGAAGAAGAAACCCAAGTCTGTGACTATCATCAAATCCCTTCGGCCTACAACTCGCTCCCAAACTCACTCTCTGCCATCCGAAAAAGGAAAAGGAAAAGGAAAAGGAAAAGAAAGCTCTCAATCCAAGTCACAATCAATAGGTTCTGAAAGAAAAAGTAAAGAAAGCTCTCAATTCAAGTCACAATCAGTAGGTTCTGAAAGAAAAAGCAAAGAAAGCTCCAAATCCAAGTCACATTCAGTGGGTTCTGAAGCAATTGAATCCACGGTTCAATATTCGGAATCTAGACCACATTTTCATGAGAGAAGGTCCAAGAGCATTGAAGACAGGATTCAAAGACCTCCTCACAACCACCCTGATCGAGAGAATCAACCTTCATTCAGTGGAACACTTCCTCCAATTGCTTCTAAACTTTGTGGCCAGATCAACATACTTGATTGTCCTTCAGATTTTTGCCAAGACCCTTTGGTAATCCCATCTCCCGACTGAGAGGGAAGGCCCTTTGTGCTTACTTATTATCTCCTCGAGGGATATTCATACTCCCTACTCTCCTTAAGTAGTGAAAGTCTTTTACTTTAATATGTTTGAGGAAAAGAGGCTTTTGTCCCACTCACGGTAGTCATTAACACATACCTTGTTAAATTTAGATGACTTTAGAAAAGAATGCAATCTAGACTTATCTCCAAGGGTCGAGCTTCACTCACTTTGTGAGCATAGATTATTAGTTCTTTGGCTTCCAAGCCATATATGCCTCTCTTAGATATTCATACTCCCTAAGATTTGGTATCTCCATTCTCCCAAAAAGTTAAAACCCATAGAAGATATCCTTCACGGAAAGTCTTTTACTTTAATATGTTTGAGGAAAAGACTCGAGGATTGATGACATTATGTTGTATACTCATGATCTTCACATGGATTCCGAAAGACTTCAAAAGAAATGGACACTTAAGCTCAAGAAGGAGGTTGAGGATTTGCGACAACAACATCATTAACACATACCTTGGAATCATTGATGTCCCCGAAGATCCTCAATCTCGACTATCCCCGCCGATTGATGACAAAGGGGGAGAGTAGTTTGAGAGTAGATTGAGTACTGATAGATGATAGTAGATGCTAGTTATGTGTGATAGGTTACTTTAAATTGATTTTTGGATACTATGTATAGTTTGTATGGAACTTACCTCTTTCCTTATACTCTATGAGACATATGATGGCAATCCCTTGAAATTAGAGAATCCAATTTGGAAATTGATTCTCAAGAATATACCAATGATTCTCTATGCCTAACACCTACAAAGTCCTTTGATATTCTCGAGAACGATGTGATTCTCATTGGTATGCATAATTTGGAATTAATGCTGTTGAACACGATGAAAAGTTCATTTTTCCCTCTTCCCTACATTCTACTTTTGTTTGTTCATGTTAAGGGGTAAATGTCATATGCCATTTGTGTCGAAATTGATAATTGGCTTTCTACTTAACATGACCTTGATTCTTCATCTAGTTCAATTGATAACATCAAAATGCATGCTACACTTGATAAAAGCCTTGAAAATTGTCGATTTTCCAATCCCTTTGAATTGCATGTTTTAGATAGTTCAATAAGAAAAGATTCAATGGTTTTGAATGATAAAATTGTAAATGAAAATGAATCTTATCATTTAGTTCTTTTTTTTTATTTGCCACCCGATATAGAAAATGAAAATACTTGTTTTGAAATTTCGGATTGTGATAGCTTAATCAATTATCTTGCTTCCTCCACTCTTTTACCCTTCCAACTCTTGTGATTGTAAAAGTGATGTAATGCACTCCTACACTAAGTTGGGTTCAACATTTTTCCCATTGCAAATACAAGAGGATTTGAAGGTATAACCACTTGTTCGATTCCTACTAAAGGGAACCAAATTGATTTGCTTGGTTGTGATATTTACTTGGAGAGTCTAGTTCCTACAATGCCTATGTTTTATTTTAGATGTCTCCATGTATTTATTTTTGGACTAGATATTGCTGCTAGTTTAATGTTTCTTTTGCATAAATTTACACTACCAGGAGGGTACATTCTAGGAGAAGTGGTTACAAAGAAAAAATGCATGTTTTTCATCCAGGATAAGAATTTCTTCTACAAGAGTCTGATAAGATTAAAACTTAGTTGTTATGTGAAGAGAATAAGTGTGGGGGAGACAAAACCAAGAGTAAAAGGTAGATTCTTTGTTTTTCTTTTTCTAGGAAGTTAGTGAATGCTCCATGACTATATTTACTTACACTTAATCTTTACTACATTTTGAACTACAATTGTTAAACTCACTTCACTTGTTTCTTTCCTCTTCTCTTTATGGCGATTGTTGAAGTGTTGTGCTTCAATCTTGAATTTCACTTCACAACTTACCATTTCACCAATGAAATAGGTCAAGTTAGTTTCTATTTGTCATTTACATTGAGGACAATGTAAAGATCAAGTGTGTGTTAGTATTTAGGTGTCCTAGAGACAATCTGTAAGGACAGATCAACATCTTTTTCTATGTTGTAGTATTTCATTATTAAAAATAAGCATATTTTATCTTTATCATATTTATGTCTCACATTTATTTTAAAGTAAATATGTGTTTGAAGATGAAAGCCCGAGGAATAGAATATGTGTTAAGCTCGAGGATCAATGATAGAGATCATGATCATGAGGACTCGAGAACACTGTATATCTATTACTTAAAACTTGTTCATAGTCTTGAATCACCAAGAAAGGGCATTGATGATCTCAATAAGACTAGTACGCATTATCTACTTGTATAGAGATACAAGGTAGGGACCTCATGGAATACAGGCATGGAGATGCCTCAGCTGATGTTGTGGGTAGATCTATTAGAGAACATATAGTACCGAACAGACCCGCCGAGAGACTCCACAAAGATTCATTGTAGAGAGTATCGTTGGATATGTAAAGTCTATCATCGTTTGGTAGTACGGATCGTCCTGGACTTAAGGATGTCATCGAACACTATGTCTTAGAGTTATACTTTGACTGTACAACTCTATCCACTTGAAAATGGGGAGAACAATGTACTCTTGGATGTAACTTGAATACATGAGTATAGATGATCATGCCGAGAGGACTCATTGTCCCTTACAAGGGATTAGTCATTCACAAGACCTGTAGAGCTTGGATAGCTTCTAATTAACTCGGGAGACTGTACACACAGTAAGTGATCATGAAGAGTCATGATTCGTTACAGAGTTAATATAAGAAGATTCCTATTTCTGTGAAATAGCTACATTTAGTCAATTAAGAGAGATGATACTCTATCTTTGCTCTCAACTAAATGTGAATGACCATGTGAGGGATGAAACCTGCACGGTATCCAAATATGAAAGGTAGATCACTTGATCAACTCAATTAGTTCTGGGGTCGCAGAGCATTACTAGTGGCTTTTAGGTCATTAAATAAATTGGGCCCGTTAAAGAGGGTTTTAATTGGTCCAAGTTTATTTATGTCAGTGACTAATTGAGCCTAATGGGTCACACACAAAGGTTATTCCTGATTGCTTAAAATTAGCAAACTTGAGACAATAATTGTTATTGGGCTTTATCAAGAGTAAAGGTGTAATTGAGTTGGAGTGAGACTCCAAACCCAATAAGGAAAAATGGCCTCATATATGGTGTCCCTAGTGGAAAATTAGTTTCTCTACAAAAGGGCCCAAATGTTTTGAAAGACCCAGCGAGGTCTTAGGCCAAGTTGAATTTGGAATTCGAATTTTGAATTTAAGTTTAAAATTAAAATTCAAAATGTTAGGTTATAAAAGATAATTCTGAATTATCTAATATATATATATATATATATAGATATTAAGGTCCAATAATGATTGGATGAAGATAGGAGAAATAACAAATGAGGATTGATTTAAAATGATTTTGAATTTTAGTTTAAGAGATGAATGTGATTCATCATCTTAAATTATTAGTCAATCAAGATATGAATTTAATTCATTATGATTTGGATTTTCCAAATCAAGTTTGGATTGGGCCTTTCTGTTGGATCTGATTAGTTTTGATGATGTCTTATATAGATGCCATTATTAAAAGCAAAAAGATTGAGTAACATAGTTATCTCTTACATTGACTAGCTGTTGTATTTAATGTAGATTAATCCAAGTTGAATTATAGAGATTGCTCAAGAAGGAGATAAGAGGTTACGGAAAGAAAAACTTGTAGAAGGAAGCAAGAAGTTATCAAAGTATTTAGAGACTAATCAAGTGAAGAGAAGAGAAGAAAGAAAGAGTTGAATTATGAAGAATGAATAAGAAAAGAGAAGAAAGAAAGAATAACTTGCTGAATGGAACAAGAAAATCATTATACAAGTTCTTAGATTGATTATAGAAGTCTCCACGATGATATGGAAGTTGGAATGGCTCAATTCAGAGTTAAGATAAGCAAAATCAAGTTTCAGGATGAACTAACTCGAGCCAAGGGGTCTTAACTCGAGTTAGAACGCTTTTCTACAGTATTTTGCGCATCTGATGGGAGTTGACTCGAGCCAGGAACTCATAGACTCGAGTTTGGCTCAAAACTCGAGCGGACACATTTGGCTCGAGCCAATAGTGCTTTTCAGCACCTCTGTTCTACTCTGTTTCACGTTCAGCTTGGGCGAGGTCTGGTAATTTGATGATATCTCCCAAACCAGAGATCCGATTGAGGTGAAACCAGTTGCATATGAACCTAGACTCCAAATGCGTCATTTTCATATAAACTTCAAGCCAAAAGGAGTTCCGATCAAGGAACTATGAATTGTACAAGTTGGTGCATCAGTTAACGTCACAGAGCTGACCAACCTTTGATGTTTTGAGTGTATCTCACAAAATAAAAATTCAATTGAGCTGAAATCAGTGGCATAGGAAAGTAGACTCCTAATTCGTTCTATCAAGAGTTGAACCAGACAAAACGGAGTTTAGACCATGGAGTTATGGCCTTCGAAAGTTGACACCAAAATTCTGGATTCATTTCAGCATAGGCTTGGTTTTCTTGATATAGCTCACACTATACACAACCAAATGAAGTGAAACCAATTCCTTATGAATGTAGACTCAACAAGTGTTTCACAAATTTTGGAAGCAACCAAGTTTGATGGATCTTACCTCAAGCAAATGCTTTGTCAACCTCGAGTCAGACCAAGACAGAGAGTTAGGCATTTTGAGAAGAGTTTTTGACTCAAGCCAAGAGTCTTGAACTCAAGTCAAGTCAAGCCAGAGCAACCTGATGAAGAGCAAATCTGATGTGCTAACTCGAGTCTTCAAATGCCAACTCGAGTCTAAAGCTAAACTCCAGCCAACTCCATCTGACTCGAGCCAATAACCTGTCTATATTTGTCAGAAGGCAAGTTTTGACTCTAGCCAATTTCTACTGGCTCGAGCCAAGCCCTAAGCTCCAACCTAAGAGCATTGGCTCTAGCCAAGGTTCTTGACCGTTATTTTCAAATGAACTTCTGACTCTAGCCTACTCTGTGCAACTGGAGTTTTGACCCAAACTCTAGCCAGATAATTTTGACTCTAGCCTAGAGCACTCCCATAAGACTCTAGCCAACACAATGCACCTGGAGTTTTGGCCCAGACTTGAGCCTGAATGTTATGACTCAAGCCTAAAGTGCCTCTATAGAATATCTTGACTCTAGCCAGAGATCTTGGCTCTAGCCAAAATATTTCAGTTTGAAAAACCAGATTTCTAAACCTTGCTAAATCTATGAGTATGGTTTACTTATTTGATATCTTCACTCATTATTGTTCCTAATCATGTTTAACAAGTTTGTTAATGAGTTTCAGAAGAGTTTTATGGGGATTAACGCTAATTTGAAATAAAGCCACAATGTGTCAGACGCATTTAATGCAAAGCAGAGATATTCACCATTCTGGGGAGATAACCTTCTGACAACAACAACGGCTATTTCCTTGATACATTCTCACCAAGTCTCAACGGACAATTTGAATAAAGAATGTCAACGTTGGAGATTCAGCAAATACGATTAGTCCGAGTAAACATTCTTCAACGGAAATATTTATTACACTCAACGGCTAATTCGAAGAGTCTCAACGGATAAACTTGAAGCTTCAACAACGGTCATAAATTCCACCATCTATAAAAGCCAGAAGCATTCAAATCTACAAGACAAAGGAAGGACGAAACGATGTGCATTCAATTCGATATTATTGCAATCTTCCGTTTCATTAGTTTCATTTAATATCTTCGGATATTCTTGTACTTCAGTGTTTATCATTTATCTACTCAGTGAGGAGTTAAACACTATTTGAATATTTGTTTATCAGTTGAATCTTAAGGTTAAGGAACCTTAAGAGAGGGTGTATCAATTACAACTTGTAAGGGGGAGTGGAGTCTGTGAGGATCATCCTTCCTTCGTTTACAAAGTTTGTAATTGTGTCTGTGGTTATTTGGTTACAGCTTGTAAAGAGGAGTAAGTCCTAGTGAGAGGATTACTCGAGAGTTACAGAGTGTGTAATCAAGTTTCGAGATAGTGAAATCCCGAGTGTTTCGGGACCGGACGTAGGTCAAGAGTTGGACTGAACCAGTATAAATCCATTGTGTTAAATCTCTCTTACTCTTACTCTGTTTATCCCTGTTTCACACTATCCCAACAGAGCATTTTCGCGAGAAAATCTTATATCCCCAATTCACCCCCCTCTTGGTGATATTCCGTCTTTCACTTTCTTGTGAGCATTTAAAATAGGGTTAGACTCTTACAAAGTGCTGATTTTTTGTCTGCCTTTTTATGGACTTTTTTGAGAAAAAAAGGAAATAAATGTGATCCATCATCTTAAATCAATCCACCAATCAAGATATGAATATGATTCATCATATTAAATTCAATCAATCAATCAAGATGTGAATTTAATGTGACTTGGTTGACAAGTAGTGGACTTATTACCTAAAACCCTTTTTCTTAGTGCATAAGCTGAAAATTCCTAAGACTAGGAATTTTTGACCCACCAAGGCTATAAAAGGGGGATGGTTGGACGTTTTTTCAACATCCTTATGCTTTCTAAATTTAGGTCTTTATCAAAGGTTTAGATAGGAAAATGCACCATCCATAAAAGGGTAAGGTTCCAACCTTGTTCATCCTATCCTTAACCTAATTCCAAGAAACCACCACCTTCTTGAAAAGATAAAAACCCAAGAAAACCAAAACTCAACCTTGTCTTCTCCTAGCAAGCATCCAAGGAGTGGGAGGTTTCAAGAGAAGGAGTTCTCATTGCAATCGGGGGATAGCTGTGTGGATCAACGTTAGAGGACATCAACAACCTTGAAGTCTTCGAGTGATCTAAGGTAATTTCAATCTCCAATAATCATTTTATCAAATTATCCCAAACCCCAATAATTGTTTTAACGAGTAATTTTGAAACTCATGAATATTATAATTTGTTATGAATTCTCATGAGTACTGAAAGAGTTACGGATTAATAATTAGCGTAATAAGTTAAGGTTAATAATTCATGAGGACTGTAAGGAGTTACGGGTTTCTGCAACGATTAAACAAAAATTTTCTTTTCAACCTCATGAAACTTTGCATGAAAGTTATGTAATAGGCCAAATTAACCATCGGTGTGGGGGAGAGATTGCTCTAGTCACAATGTTTTGGTTCATGAAATTTGAGAAAAATTGAAAAAAATTTGAACTTGAGAATTTGATTTGTGAAGTGTTTAATGGACCCCTATTTTCACTTTTCTAATGTAACTCCTTGGCATATTTTTATGAAAATTTAAATGCATGATGATTGTGATAGTCAAGCATTTCCAAGTATGGGTGCATTAAGTTTGAGTGACCCCTTTGCTTGATTCAATTGAGTGATTGGAGTGTCTTTAATTCAATTTTATTAATTTGGATGCCTAGCTTGATTTTAGGAAGGTAATATGGTAAAGAAAAGCCTTGTTGGAAGATTCTTGAGCCTTGATTCTATTTTCTCATTGTGTGTGTATTTACCTATTCTCTAGATAATCTTTAGAATTTGTCTAGGTTCTTTATCAAATCTACATTAATGCCTTGGATTTGTAGTATGATAGGGGCATTCATTTCTAAACCCATTGACCCAAACACAAACTATTCATTATTTACTTTTGATCATGGTTATGAAACCCAGACCGGACCGGCCGGTTCAAACCGGCGAATCGGCCGTGAAACTGGTCCGGTCAGTCACAGAAACCAGGGTTAGTCAGTTTTTTTTCAAAAACGTCGATTGAAGAACTCAGACGTTTATAGAGGGGGAGATGGAGAGAAACAGATCAGCTGATAACAACAGAGCTGGTGTGAACAGATCCAATGAGAAGAGATAACACCGAAAGATATTTTCATGAAACAGACAAGCAATGGATCGAACATGAGAAATCTTGAGATTCTACAAAGCCAAAGAGAAATTTTGCGAAGAAGCTCGATTGTCAAGGGTAGAAGTCGTTCCGGTGGAGGATTCAATCTCTGATCCGAGACACTTAGGGTGTAAGGTGGTGGAGAAGCCTGGATGAACGTGAGTGAGAGACAAAGAGAAAATTGAAAATGGAGAGAAAAGAGAGAGAAGCACAGGGAAAATGAGAAAGAGAAAGAAGGAAGATGGATATACAAGATGACTGGCATTCAAAGAAAATGAATTCAAAATGACTGACATACTTTAACTCATTATTATTCAATGGATATTTGAGTGTAGTGAGGGTTAATGTGCCCTGACGGAATGGATTTGACTAGAGGGTAAAGGGTAGTAGCATTAATGAATGTATGTTTTTGACCATAGGGTAATGCACCGTATTTAACTCATTGTTCAATGGGTATTCAAAATGTAGTAGCATTAAAAGAAATTTTATATATATATAATTTTATATTAATAACCTTAAATATTTACTTTTTTACCAGTTTGGTCCTGATTTAGCTCCGGTTTGACTCCAGTCTAACCCACTAACCCTTAACCCATTACCCCGATCGGTTCATTGACCGGTCCGGTCTTAATAACCTTGCTTTTGATCACCCCTTTGAGACCTTCACTTTCATTTCTATTTCATTATACAAATTTATGTTTGCACCCTTTATCAAATTCTTCCTAGCATTATGATTTTAAAAAAGTACTATACTATATGTCAAAAGAAAAGTGCAATGTGAATAGTCAATAAAAAATGCAAAAAGGAAAAGGAAAGTAGAAAAGAACCAAAAAAGAAAAAAGAAAAGGCGTGAATAGTGAAATGTAATACCCTAATTTTCCATAATATCATTAACCTTGTATTTTGACAAATGCGTAGCAAAATATAAAGGTGAATATGTGTCTCAAAGAATTATAATATATTTATATTTTTATTCAAATTTCTCTTTGGAAGACATCATTTGGGAGCTATAAAATGTGATATAAATATCACATAAAATAATAGCAATTTCCTATCTTAAAGAGTCAAGATAGGCAATGAATGACACTTAGTTGAATTGCTATCAATTTATAACAAAGCCTTAACTAATGGACTTGAATTAGTTGAGATTAGTGGCTAATACTTGTAGCTACTTAATAAGGCTATATTTTGGCCTAAAAACAAGAGATATAAGACAAGGAAAATGGTAATTGTAAAAGGGGATAAAATACATGGAATTTATGGCAATTTATGCCATAATTACACATGGCAAGCTTGAGATAAATATCAACTTGATTTTTTTTTTACCCCATTTTGCTATTTAAATGAAATGGAGGCTTTAAAATCATGAACATGAATTTTCCTAACCATTTCCTAGATTAAGTCACAATTCTATTAAAAACCCAAAACTATAAGACCAAGAACTTACCTTATGTTCTTGAACTCCTTCCTCCTTCTCTTGCTTCCATTTTGCCTCCCTTCACAATCAGATATTTGATTGTGCTTTGGTGCGAAGAATGAAGATGAGAGTTTCTGTATTTATAGGAACATTTCAAACCCTGTGGGTCCCACATGTGAATTTACCAGATTATCCTAACTTACCTTGCAAGTTGTCTTTACTTAGTTGACAAGTTTTCTCCTTCTCTCTTCACCCTTGATCTCACCGTCCTCCTCTTCTCAATTTTGGACCCTAGGATTGTCTTGACACATGTCACAACACTATGGTCTCATTTGCTCTTAAGCTCAAGAAAGTTCTAGAACATTCTAGAATCTTTTGACTCTAATTGCATGTGCTATTATCATATAATATCTTTTCCTAATCTTCCTCCCTATGTGCTGGACGTTTTCTAACGACTTTTGGGGCAAATTTTATGAAACTAATTCATACCACGAGATAGGCCTTTAGTTCTCTTGAAACTAGATGACAACTTGTAGTTGATTAGTTAGCCTATCTAGTTGCATTTAGATACTTTATCTTGCAAACTTGGCTAATAATCATCCACCTATGTTTAGCTGCAATTGTTGACTTTATGGGCTGATTAGTGAAGTCATTTGGTGACTTAATTAAGTATTTAAGTGTCCCTAAACTCCACATGTCCAAGCCTAATTGCTATGCCAATGAATCAAGAGTATTTGTGCCTTATTAGCAAGCTTAAATCAAGTTTTTATCGGCTTTAATATTTCAAAAATATGCAGTCCTCTATAGGTGTCTTTATTGCATTTTACAACTTGAAATTAAATGCACAAGTTGGATAAAAAAAACAAGTTGATATTTATCTCAAGCTTGCCATGTGTAATTACGGCAGAAATTGCCTTAAATTCCATGTATTTTATCCCCTTTTACAATTACCATTTTTCTTGTCTTATATCTCTTGTTATTAGGCCAAAATATAGCCGTATTAGTTAAGACTTTGTTATAAATTGATAGCAATTCAACTAAGTGTCATTCATTTTCTATCTTGACTCTTTAAGATAGGAAATTGCTATTATTTTATGTGATATTTATATCACATTTTATAGCCCCCAAATGATGTCTCATAATTAACCATCGATTAATTAATTCCAAAGGGAAATTTGAATAAAAATATAATCAATAGAATATAATTCTTTGAGACACATATTCACCTTTGTATTTTGCTAAGAATTTGTCAAAGTACAAGGTTAATGATATTAGGGAAAAATAGGGTATTACATTTCTCCCCTTGTTAATTTAAATTTCGTCCTCGAAATTTGAACGTATAAACTTGGGGAAAAATTCTAGACTTCTAGTCTATTTCTTTCCTATGCATGCATACCTAGCACGCACCCTATTATCCAAACAATAGTCTCATTCATCTTGTACCCAGGTATAGTATTCAAATACCGGACTTACTCGTCTATTCTCATAGCACTTGGTTACACAAGCCTCATTGCCTGACTCATTCTGTCTATAGGTTTATTACATATTGGCCTTTCGACTAATTCTATTACCACAATACTAGAAATTCTAGCCTTACTACCAAGGAAAAACATCCTCAGGTTCAAGGCATTTCATCTTGAAGGTGGAATATCACCTAGAGGGGGGGTGAATAGGTGATTATAAAATCTTTTCGCTAAACGCTCAGGAACACTAAAACAGAGACAAACAAAGGAAATGAACACAGAGCAATTTATACTGGTTCGATCTAACTCTTCGACCTACGTCCAGTCCCCAAGTACCTTGGGATTTTCACTAACTCTTAATCACTGATACAATTACAAACACTTCGTACTCAGGATGATCCTCTCACACTAGGACTTACTCCCCCTTACAAGCTATAATTGTACACCCACACTTAAGGTTCCACAACCTTAAGATTTTACAGATAAACAGATAATCAAATAGTGTTTAACTCCTCACTGGGTAAATAAATAATAAACATTGAAGTATAGGATATATCCGAAGATATTAAATGGAACCGATGAAACAGTAAATAGCAATAAGTTCGATTTGAATGTGTAGAGTTTCGGTAGTTGGAAAATTCAATGCTTATGGTATTTATAGTTGTTGCAATTAATGACCATTGGTGAAGCTTGAAGATTAACCGTTGTGACTCTTCAAAATATAGCCGCTAAACAGATGAAGCTTTGTAATCACTTTTGTCGTTAATGATCTAGGTGAGATTGTACCGTCACGACATTCTTTCATTCCTTCTGTTTTGCCTGTTGTGAAATAGCATTTATGGTGAGATAAGAATAGCAGGAATGTCTTTCGAATGATCAGAAAAATGGTTGCCGTGATTGTGTCTCGATAAGGCAACTGTATTTAATGCATTATGACACAATTTTGCTTTATCATAATTTGTTGTTAATCCTTTGGATATTCATTTGAAACTCATTAGCAAACTGATTAAAAGCAATTAGAAATAGTAATGAGTGATGATATTAAGAAATGAAATCACAATCAATCAATTTAGATTTCCGGAGACGGTGATTTGAAAAACAGAGAAGTTTGACTCTAGTTAAAAAGCAGGTTACCTTGAGGCAAATGACTAAATACCTTGAGGCAAAAACGCAAGATAGAAAAGTAAATATAACGAACCTTGCCTTGAGTTATCATGACTTGAGGCAACATGCCTTGAGTCATGGTGACTTGAGGCAATGTCTATTTTTTCGTTAAAGAGCCTCTGAGAAAGATTGCCTTGAGTTATCATGACTTGAGGCAACATGCCTTGAGTCATGGTGACTAGAGACAATTAATATGTGACTCGAGATACACAGTCTTCCAGAGATAAAAATATTTGAATAACAAAACAATTACCTCCAGGTATTTAAATAACTGACTCGAGGAAACTCTATGTGTGAAAACGGATTCAAAACATTTAAATAGGATAATTGATGAGGGCCTTTTTTGTCTTTAGCCTTGGGGTCCACAATCAAAAATTAACCAAGGATTGCATATAGGCAAACCGAGGATCGTTCTCTATTCTCGAGGAGCCTTTTATTGAGTCCTAGATAATCTAAATGACATGAAGATGCAATAAAAATAAGGGGAAAATGGTTTTTGGATTTTCAAATTAACAAACTAAAGAATAATGCAAATTAATTAAATGTTAAACTATTATTTTTGGTATTTTCTTTATAAAACAGTGAATGGGTGAATGGAATGGTATTGAAGTGAAAATATGAATGATGAAAGTTCTTGGTAATGAAGAAATGACTATAATTGCTCATAAAAGATTATGGGAGTTAAAATTCATCAAGTATTAAGAAAAACCTCAAGATAACACTTGAGTCCAATATTCTCAATTAATAGTAGCTCCGACAAACATAGCTAACCACTACCTCTTGAGAAATTGTTAAAAACCACTTGATGTGCAATTAAAATTGGAATAATGCAACGTGAGTCTTCTTGAAATTGAGTACATAATAGTCCCTCAAAGGGCACAAATCAACCACTTTAACTAGACAATAACACGCTAATTAATATAATCTCATTGCAACCACAAGAAATTAAAACACATATATTTTTCACACTACAAAATCCAATCTCAACTACAATTATCAAACTGAGACAATAAACATTAATCTCAGTTCCAGAATTTATACACAATAATTCCTAAAACTAGGCAACCTAAATATATAAATCTAGACTAATAGAATGAACAAGTTAACTCCCACTTGAAGCTCTAAACTCAAGTCAATCTCCACCACCAAGAAGTAAGGGAAATCAGGCGCTGCCAACCATCAAAATAGATCCTCCAAATACTTTCAAAGTTCCATCATATGAAGAACACCGCCATACAGAAATGAAATTAATGATAAAAGCAGAAAATTATGGTGACATCAGTTTAGAAAAAGAGGAGGCCAACTCTTTGAATCTGATCTGAAACTTGGTGAAGGTGAAAGAAGGGGCAGACAATGGAGAGAGTGAGTGGAAGAAACGATGACAATGGTGTAGTGAGAGAAATGATGATAGTGGTTGTGAACGTGGAGGTTTGATGGTGGTAAGTGGCGGTGTGTGGCGAATAAAGGAACGTCGTCAACGACAATGGTGGAAGAGATGAGCTCGCTGGCGATGGAGGTGTGAAGGTGAGGTGAGAGTCGAGAGTGCGAGAATGATTCAATCCGCAGCGCTCACTCTATATCTTGTCTCTCCCTGCTGTGACGCTCTTGAGCTCAATCTCACCGGCGAGAATGAGGATGGTGATGGTGTAGTGATCCTCGCCGGAGAGGATGAGGATGATGGTGCTAGGTCTAATCGATGATTCAGAACAAGGATCAAGGATGAAGGACGATGAATTATCGTTCACGGCGCTTTCCTTTTGTTGCTATCGGTCTCCCGTGGTTCTTTTTTCAAAATCTAACCTAAAATGCTGCCAAAACACAGTGTTTTGGACTTTGGTCCTTCTCTGCCATTTCATCAATGTCAGGTCCTTCTCTGACATTAATTGAGGTCATTCTCTGTCATTTATTCTGGTCCTTAGTTGACATTTTTCAAATTTCTTCCAAAATTCCTACAATGCAAAATTAAGTACAAGGTAGCATCAAAAGTCCAAAGAATCATTTGCATGAATAGTTAATAAATTATGACCATTTTACCTCTAATTTCACTTAATTCAATATAAATGTTCATACCTCAAATCAGTGCTTAATCATGCAATAATATCCCAAAAAATGCATTAAGAATCCCCATTTAACCATGAAAAATCATATAAAAATATGGTTCGATCAATAACTCGAGGTAAAATCAATTTACCTAGAGGCAAGTCTTTACAAAACTTGTTAGCTCCAAGTCAAAACATTTTTACCTCGAGGTAGCAAAGTGAAAATCATTTTGTCATTGAAGCATATGACTCGAGGCACATAATATTTGACTAGAGGTAATTTGAAACTTCAAATTTTATCAAAAATTAAGAATTAATTACATTATAATTGTTATCATCAAAACATCAAAAACATGAGAACTAACACATCTATCACCTGGTACAATGAATGTTTTGCCATCCCCAAGATGTACTCTAGACACACTTGTCTAAAGTCACCATACTAATCAGCATTCCACATAGTCCTAAGCATCAAAGGTCTTATGGCCAAGGGATACCTCCCCATGCAATTTTGCACACCAGATCTTACTGCCTCGAGCCTCTGCTCGTCTATTTCACCTGAGCTTTCCATTCAAGCCCTTAGACTACTTTCTCCTACTTAGCACTATAGCTGGCAAATACTATCTAACCCATCTGGTTCAGATTCCTAGACCATTCTATTAATTTCTATTCCTATATCCTAATCTCCAACAACACTACCTTTATTTTCAACACAATAGCATTAACAATCATGTCATTGCTATTTAATTATGTTTGTCTCATTTCAAATTTTCATACATCAAAATTTTTCTATGGCCACAGTACATTTCGCATTCCGCACTATACCAAAAAGTAATAGTGCTATCACATTTTCAAACTTGATCGCTGCAAACACAAATTTGTAAAACCACATTAACTGCCGGAGCGGTTTTAGAAAACATTTACTATCGACACGTATTCGTGAGCAGGATAATTTACAAAATTTTACAATTCAGAGGTTAATAACCCTTAGGATATTATCATAAGTCATATGATACTCATTATAATATCATATAAAAGGAAATAATCTGACGGTAACATTATAGGATATCTGGGAAGTCCTGAGTCAAATTCAAAGGCTGTGCGTATTGCTAACTACGTGGAAGGAATGTACGTTCGCGTACAGTAACTTTAACTTTTCTATGTCTTGTATGTATTTGATATGATTGTTTGATTTATGATTAATTGTTTTCCAAACAGTGAATATCTGTCATATACTGTTTATACTTTGCATAAGAGGTTAATTGTTACCTGAGATTCAATTTGATTGAATCTCAGCCTTGACTAAAGGTTCAGGAAAGGAACCTGGATCTGATAAGGCGGCGTGGATGGAAGCGTAAAAAGGCATTGATGAACAGAGCATGTGAAGAGGCGCCGGTTAGAGTGAATGCCGGAAAAGGTTTATCAAAGCGTAGTTTCTGGCATGAATATGATAAAGTTGTTTCAAACCATTTGGTGCTTAATCTAAGGAAGGGTTGGTCAATATGGTTTCAATAATTAGTCACCGTGAAAGACAAGGATACTCCCACTTGACAAAAACACCAACCTGGCCAATAGGTTTGATCAATTGTGTTGGGTTCCAAGCTACAAGTATAGTTAAGGCTCGGTTTAAGATTGTATCATTACTATGTCAAGAGTTTTAATTATACAAGTTCTGGATGATTTTATCACATGAATATTACCTTCGAGAAATTTTTATTTTTAATGTAACCAGCATATGTTGGGCATCAGCATATGTTATCAGTCACTTATCGTCCAAACGTTAATGCATGCTCTCCATTCCACTTTACTCTAACTTATAGCACCGCTAACTATGTTAATATTCCAAATACTACGTGTTACCGGGCATAATAGGTAATATGGAATTTATGGTGTTACAGTTGTGGTATCAGAGTGCATGTTTAGACGTCTAGGTTAGGAAAACTGATATGACACTGGTTTTGTGATACATATACCTTAAGGAAAAGCGTTAGACTCTGGTAAGTTAAGACCTAGAGATAGAGTAGATGGCATAGAATATGGGTTCTGTTGTTAAACTCTAGGACTCCTAATATTGAAGTCAGGGTCTAAATTAAAATCCCGCAACACAATTTAAAAGGGAAGTGGTACAGAGAAGTCGGTATTGCTTAAGTTTCCCTATAAGAATAGTAACTTACTAAGTTACCTTGAGGGGACAATCCCTACCCAGTGAGGGGCCAAACACCATGCGTGCAACGGGGTGTGGCTTTGGGGATGAAGGTCTTTAACTGAGTCCTTGACGATGGTGGTCGTTACGTGTTCGCCTCGCAAGTGCACGAGTTTCGCAAGTAATAAAGTGATAAATAAAGTATCGTTCCCACGAGGATTTGTTTAACAAATTGGTCAATCAAGAGGCTTAGTGAATTTCATCTAGTTGAGCTAAAACAAAGTTTTGAGTTGGAATGTGAATTTTTAAAGACTTTTTCTAAGACTAAAAATTGATAAAGGTAAATGATTCTTTAACTTCAAGGATAAAGAGCCTAGGATTCTTCTTCCCCGTTTGCATTTCATAAAACTTGGTTAAATACCTCTCTAATAGTATTTCAATACATATATGTGTTAGTCTAAGGTTCTAAAACACTTGACCCGCTCTCTCGAGTCAAAATCAAGTTTCTCTTCTCATTAAGATGCACAATCTCTTGCTACAATTAATGAGAATCAATATTTAAGCAACAACCCTAATGTGACAATGCAAGATTAGTAAATATATCTCTATTTTACCAACAAACCATCCATTTATCAAGTAAACTTCAAGACAAGCATGATTTCAATCAAGTTCTACACCTAGATTAGCTCTCTCAAGTTATAACCTAAGTGAATAAATCAACTAAATGGAGGCCAATCACTTAGAAGCATTAATCCAAGGTTAAAATCAATATATATATATATATATATATATATATATATATATATATATATATATATATATATATATATATATATTTATCTACCAAAAGAGAGGAATATTCAAGTATTAATCCATACAAAGGGTAAGAAGAACCCTAGAATGAAAGGTTTAGCTACTCATGTTCAAATTCAAAGAGAGTCTAAGCAAAGAAACTGAATACATGAAGAAACTAAGAAGAAAAGATAAGAAAAGAGGAAGAACCAAGGTGAAATCCCCAAAATCTCTCTTAGGTTGAGCACCCAAGCCTCTAAGATTGTCCAAATCTCTCTCCCAAGCTCTTCCCTTGTGTGCCCACTTGTTTCCTTAGGTCAAGAGTGTGTTTTTCGGCCCTTCCCTTCAGGTTAAATAGTGTTTTTCTGTTTCTGAAATGTAAAACGCGTAGCTGTACTTTCTGCATTTTTTTACGACTGGCTGCGGCCAGTTGTTGACTTTCCATGGCGATTGCGGCGGTTATCTGTTTCTTCTAACTTTGCACTGCTTCACCTCCTTTATTTCTTTCCTTGTTTCTTGGTTCTTATAGAGCTTCAAAACTTGTCTCCATATTCCTACAAAAGAGGAAACAATTATCAATTCTCAATTGAATCAATAACTCTATAATAACAAGAATTTCTTTGATTTTTGCCTTATACTTTGATATGCACATTTTTCTCTATTACTTCATTTCTATGCATATTTTGAACCAAAAAAATAGGTAAAAAGAGAGAAAATGTGCTGGAATATTGTCAATTTCTAAGAGTTAACATTACGTAAAAAGGGAAAGTACTCAGCATTTCTGGGGAGACAGGTATGTCGTACTAGCACCTATAAAAGTTGTCGGTATCCAATTGTAGGTAGGTTTGTACTCGTAATAGTACCCCATATCCGATAGACACTTTGAAGTTAAGCATGCTTGTTGGAAATTATACCCTGGGGGCATGTCATTGTACTTTAAATGTTAATGTCTTTTAAAGTATTCTCTATTTAGTTATTATTTCATTTGTATGTTTATAGTGATAACTGTATCCCTGGATATATCTTATAGATTATCCTAAATGTCCCTGATCGGTCATCTACGCGGGAGCGAAGTTGAAATAAGACCAGTATGACTTTGATGAGGTATGGAGATATGAATCAAAGTCATGGGAACTTGTAGGAGTACAAGGTGCTGGATCGACCCACTATGAGAAAGCTACATGGATTTAGTCATAAGCTTTTCTCATGTATAACCGCGTCACAACGCCCTTTGACCTGAGATCATAATGGATTCCTACATGATAAGTCGCTGCTCTTTGACCTAGTCAAAAGTCACCTTTGACCGAGTGATGATAAAGGCTTTGATCGGGATCAGTGGTTTTCATGTAGAGGAATGTGAATGGTCAAGATGGAATTTATTCCTCACATTTGTAGAGAGATAATACTAGGCCCCTCGATGAGTGAGTCTGAGAAATGTATGGCCATACTACGATGGAAAAGAGTTTCCATTTCAATTGTTATAGACTACTCAAGAATTGAGAAAGTAATAGTCAAGAACAGGAAGTTGACATTATCCATGCCTCATCCTTGACCAAATTATCGCGTGACAAAGGGGACGTGACATGGTTGTATCGTATTATCGATCCCTATATGAATTGGGTAGTCGCAATGTCTTGCTAGAGACCGCTTGTGACTTGTGGGCTGGTACAGTATTGGCCCACTGCCAATCTCATGTGGGCCTGCAGGGTCGCACACAAGAATAACCCAACACGAGCAAAAGTGTCCAGATTCATTGAATCTTAGATATGTCTAAGATTTAATGAATATTGTATTTAATCTAGGATGAATATATATATATATATATATATTAAATTCGAAAATAATATAATAATATTATTTAATGGAAATTATAATATTATTATATAATATTTGTTTTATATTTAATTTATTTGATAAATTAAATATCTAAAACAAATTGAGATATTGTATCTCAGATTTAATTTTCGAATATAGATATCATATATCTAATTTAATTTGAATTGAGATATAGTATCTCAAATTTAATTAAATAGATAGATATCATATCTCATATTTAATTTATAGAGATAAATTAAATCGTAAGGCTTTTAATTCGGATTAAAATAAATAGATTAGATTAGATCTATTGGATAGATTTTATTAATATGTTATTTTAATCCAAATTCAAATTTCAAGATTAATGAGGATTAATTTTGAATATAATACGTCTAATGAGTTTTGAAAAACCTACGGGACGTTTTGTAAGACGTATTAGAAAAGCCGCGAGAAACCCCAGAGAAAAAGAGAGAGACGCGAGAATACTGAAGGCGCTAGCATGCTGCCATCGGTGTTGGAGGCTATTCGTGTGTCCGTAAAAGCTTTCCTTAACCCGCCAAAGTTGTTTCAATGGAAGTCCAATCCAAGATAATAGTAAACCTGTCAAATGTTTAACTTTACTTCACTAAAGCCTTAACAACCCGACTTGATTAAGATCGGTACACCGGTTTACTTCGTTATCTTGGATGACTTACGATACGTTGGCCTCGTCTTCTTTCAAGCTTCGTCAAACATGATTTTAGAAAACTGGTTTCTTTACCATGGATTCATGCATGTTTAGCTTTGACATGATTTTTGAAAACTGGTTTCTTTACCATGAATCCTTATATGTTTTGCTTCGACATGATTTTCGAAAACTGGTTTCTTGACCATGAATTCATACATGCTTCGCTCGGACATGATTTTTGAAAATTGGTTTCTTGACCATGAATTCATACATGTTTTAGCTTTCACATGATTTTCGAAAATTGGTTTCTTGACCATGAATTCATACATGTTTAGCTTGGACATGATTTTTGAAAACTGGTTTCTTGACCATGAATTCATACATGTTTTAGCCTTGGACATGATTTTTGAAAACTGGTTTCTTGACCATGAATTCATACATACTTTAGCTTTCACATGATTTTCGAAAACTGGTTTTTGACCATGAATTCATACATGTCTTAGCCTCGAACATGATTTTTGAAAATAGGTTTATTTACCGCGAATTCATACATGTTTAATCTGGGACATGATTTTTGAAAACGGGTTTCTTTACCGCGAATTCATACATGTTTAATCTCGAACATGATTTTCGAAAACGGGTTTATTTACCACGAATTCATACATGTTTAATCTTGGACATGATTTTTGAAAAACGGGTTTATTTACCGCGAATTCATACATGTTTAAACTCGAACATGATTTTCGAAAACAGGTTTATTTACCACGAATTCATACATGTTTAATCTTGGACATGATTTTCGAAAACGAGTTTCTTTACCATGAATTCATACATGTTTATAGAATTGGCCGCAATGTCATCACTTGATTTCTGAAAATGGGTTCCTTGACCCAAAATTCATTAATTCGAGCTTGGCAGCAATGCCATCGTTACATAATTTCTTGTAGGAATAAAAACGCGTTTACATCGCCTCTGGATAATCTCGAATAGAAAAACTTTGTATAAACTTGGGACAATGCTGCCGCTTGATGGAACTCGGTTCTCAACTATAGTACGCCTTCAACTTATTCGCATTCCATGTTCTTTTGATAGCCTACCTCTTCAGTGTCTCAATCTTATAAGCGCCTTTACCAAGGTTCTCTGTCACCCGATATGGGCCTTCCCAATTTGTCGCGAGTTTCCCTTGGCTGGCATTCTTGTTGCCTATGTCGGCCCGCCGAAGAACGAGATCTCCCTTGTCAAAAGATCGAGGTCTAACCTTCTTGTTATACTGATTAGCAATGAGTTGCTTAGCATCCAATTCTCGGCAATGCGCCGTGACTCTAACTTCATCGATGAGGTCCAACTCTACTGCAATTGCTTTGCTATTTTCGTCCCCCTCATGTAGAGCCTGAATTTTCCTACATGAGGGTTCACCGATTTCAACCGGGATCATCGCTTCACATCCATAAGTAAGTCTAAAAGGGGTTTCCTTAGTTGCCGTCAGAACACTAGTCCGATGTCCCCATAAGATGGAACACAACTATTCTACCCAATTCGACTATGCCTCCTACATCCTCTTTCTCAGCCCGTCAACAATGACTTTGTTGGCTGCTTCGGCTTGTTCGTTGGACTGCAGATGTTCTACGGAAGCGAAATGCTGCTTGATATGAAAGTCGGCTACCATCTCTCGGAAACCCTTATAAATGAACTGTGTTCCGTTATCCATGACAATCTCGGCTGGAATCCCAAACCGGGATATAACATTTCTTTGAAGAAATTTCTACACTCGGGGCGACGTAATTTTTGCCAACGGTTCTGCCTCTATCCATTTAGTAAAATAATACACGGCCACTATAAGCCAACGCAGCTGCCCAGGGGCCTTCCTGAATGCTCCCAACAAATCAATGCCCCATTTATAGAACGGCCACGGAGCCAAAATAAGTGTTAATTCTGACAGTGGAGTCTGTATTACGTTGGCGTGCTTCTGACAGCTATCGCATTTGCGCACATGATCCTTGGAATCTACTGCCATTGAAGGCCAAAAGTAACTGGCTCGCACAACTTTCTGAGCTAACGCCTTGGCACCCATATGGTGTCCATTAACTCCCTCATGAATCTCAGACAAGACATACCCGGTTTGAGCCGAATCAAGGCATTTCATCATTGGCGAGTGAAAACCTTTTCGGTATAACTCATCATCTACCATTGCATACAAGGCTGCTGTTCTTATTAGCCTTTTTGCTTTTTCTGGCTCAATGGAGAGGATCCCTCTCTCAAGATAGTCAGCAATCGGCTTTCTCCAGTCATTTGCTTCCGAGATTATCATCACACAACTTGGTTCTAACAAACTTTGCTGGATGATTGTGCGGTGGTTTCCGGGGCTCTTCGTACTTGCCAATTTAGACAAAATATCCGCCCTAATGTTCTCCCCTCTTAGGATATGTACCACGGTCACTCTGTCAAAGTCGGCCATAATCTGTTGAACCTTTCCCAAATATTTTATCATCAAAGGACCTTTAGCCTGGTAGGTTCCTTCTATCTAAGATGCCACCAACTGGGAATCAGTAGAAACATGAACCCTCTTAGCTCTATTCTCTTTAGCCTAAAGTAGTTCGGCAATTAGGGCTTCTATACTTGGCCTGATTGTTGGAAGTCGAGAAGTTGAAACGGAGGGAATGTTCTAACGCCACCCCTTTTGGACTCTCTATTATAATCCCAGCTCCACTTCCATTTATGTTGGATAACCCATCAACAAATAATTTCCAAGTTCGGCCATCTTCTTTCTCCTCGCCTCCTGGTAGGGTTAGCTCCATGATGAAGTCCGCCAATGCTTGTGACTTGATGGCATGACGGGCTTCATAAGCTATATCAAACTCAAAAAATTCGATAGCCCAGGTGACCATTCGCCCTGCCAAATCTGGCTTATGCAGGATTTGCCGTATTGGTTGGCTTGTTCGGACTACAATCGAATTACTCTAAAAATATGGACGTAACCGTCTTGCCGCGATGAGTAAGGCAAAAGCCATTTTCTCCAATTTTTGATATCGCAGTTCTAAGCCTTGTAGGGCTTGACTTATGAAGTAAACAGGAACTTGACCATTATCAGTCTCTCTGACCAAGACGGCACTTACAGCCTCTTTACTGACAAACAGATACAAAGTCAAACTTTCCCCGACTCAGGTTTAGATAAAACCGGCGAAGCAGATAAACACTGTTTAATCTTTGAGAAAGATGCCTCACACTCGGAGTTCCATCCGCTCGGAGCCTCCTTCTTTAACAACTTAAAAAACTGAAGAGAATTTTCAACCTACTTTGGCAAAAATCTAGTTAATGCCGCCAATCTCCCCGTCAGCTGTTGAACTTCCTTCTTATTTATTGGCGCTTTCATGTCTAGCACGGCTTGACATTTATCCGGGTTGACCTCGATCCCCCTGTGCGTAAGCAGAAAACCTAAAAATTTTCCAGCCGGGACACCAAAAGCACATTTTGCCGGGTTGAGACCAATCTGGTTTTCTCTTAGCTTATCAAGTGTCTGCCGCAAATTTTGTACATGGTCCACTACTTGCATAAATTTGATGATCATGTCGTCTATGTAGACTTCTACATTCTTTCCCAGTTGATCCTCAAACACTCGATTATAGCAATAATTGGCCTTCTCGGTAATGAACACGGTTTTCTCCTGGTCCTTTGAATGCATGGCAATTTGATTGTAACGGGAGTATGCATCATAAAAGAGAGTAATTTAAAACCGGACGAGTTATCGACCAATTGGTCTATATTTGGCACTGGAAAGGAGTCTTTTGAACACACCTTGTTTAGATCCTTATAATCTGTGCATACCCTCCATTTGCCATTAGGTTTTTTAACCATGACGACGTTGGACAGCCATGTGGTATACTGCACCTCCCGGATGAACCCAGTTTCCAGCAGCTCTTGAACATGTGCTTCCAAAGCTTTCCCTCTGTCTTCACCAATTTTTCTTTTCTTCTGAGCTATAGGGACGGATCCCGGGCGAATTGCCAACTTATGGCAGGAAAAGTCGGGATCTACCCCAGGGATCTCGGGTCATTGCCAAGCAAATACATCCTTATTATTCTTCAAAAAATCTTCTAGCGCTGTACGAACCTCTAGGTCCAATGCTTTGCAAATTTTAGTAACTTGCCATGGTTCTGTGCCCAATACGAGGTCTTCTAGCTCGCTGTTCGGTTCTGTCATTTGCATCTTTTCCTCCTCGTACAAATCGAGCTCCATGAGGTTGACCGACTTTCCTTTTAACTCGGTTTTGGAGGCCTTACTCCCTTCTCCCTAGGGTATCAATGCCGGATCATTCCTGCTTTCCTTAACTGTCTCAACATAACACTGTCGAGACTCATTTTGATCACCCCTTACCGTAACAACTTGATTCTTTTTGTTTATCAACTTCAACTTCTGGTGTTTTGAGGACACCAACATATCCCAGTCATGGATGGTAGATCGCCCCAGGATAATGTTGTACGAGGAAGGGAAATCTGCTACGATGAATCTGACATGTTCCGTCTTAAACGCTTCTTTCGTCCCTAGGGTTAATTTGAGGTCTATATACCCCTTTGGACGGGTATCTTGTCCGTTGAAACCCGTCAGGGTTGTCTTACCCGGTTTCAAATCCTCCGAATCAAACCTCATACGTTTAAATGCGTCCCAAAGGATAATATCCACTACACTACCATTATCAATGAAAATCTTCTTCACATAGCAGTTTACTACGGTTCCTGTGATCACTAACCCATCATGGTGGCCAGGAAGTACATCCTCCCAGTCTTTTCTAGTAAAATTGAGCACTAGGGGTTCCGGCTTTGAGGAATCCTTCTTGAACTCTAGGTGGTCTCTGATGGAGAGGACCTACCTAAAGTATTTCTTTCGTTGACTCACTAAATCTCCTCCACCCTCGAACCCTTCGCTAATAACATTGCAATCATACTTAAAGTCAGGGAACTCGTCATCACTACCCGTTGTTTTCTTTCTCTGATCTCACCTTTTCTTTACTGGGGGCGGGCTCTGTTGGAAATTATTCCCTAGGAGCAAGTCAGTGTACTTTAAACGTTTATGTTATTTAAAGTATTCTCCTTTAGTTATCATTTCATTTGCATGTTTATAGTGATAACTGATCCTTGTATATATCTTATAGATTATCCTAAATGTCCCTAGTTGGTCATCTACGTAGGAGCGAAGATGAAATAAGACTAGTATGACTTTGATGAGTATGGAGATACGAATCAAAGTCATAGGCACTTGTAAAAGTACAAGGTACTGGACTGACTCACTATGAGAAAGCTACATGGATTAAGTCATAAACTTTTCTCATGTATAACTGATGAGCACAAATTATGCCATGTTTTCCATGTATTTCATGACTAAATTGTATGGTGAATGAAAGCTTAACTGCAAACAATCCAAGCAAAAAGGCATATATTCATGATATAAGGAACTGAAGGATAGAAACCATTTACATCCTAGAAACATGTGCTAAGAAAGGAGCAAGTAACATTGTTTTTAAAGAACATATAGCAAAGCTAATTTGATGCTATAGCATTCTGACTGCAACTCGAAGGGGATTTTGACCTAAATAATTTTTTTTTTTTTTTTTTACTAATCTACAGTTGTTTTCAAACTAATTACCAAAATACGGTTGTTTTGGGGTTGTTCCGTGGGAGGGTACGACGGAACATCTTGTTCCGCCAGGGGGGCTGACGGAAGTACTAGTTCCGTCAGGGTCCCTGACGGAACTAAATATTAGTTCCGTCAGGCCCCTGACGGAACTATACGTGGCCTGACGCTTGTCGGGGTGCGTCAGAATCTTGACACGCGTCGGGATTCCATTTAGTTCCGTCGGGGGTCCCGACGGAACTAAGCAAATCTGCGCAGGGATTCCCGACGCGCGTCGAATCCCCGCCCCCAAATGAAATTAAACCCTCACCGGCCCCCTCCCCCAATTATTTCGAACCCTCCCCACCCCTCCCCCTTATTCTTCTGACCTTATTTAAACACAAAGCCTCCTCCTTCAGCCCACAACCCTCCCCCTTCCTGAATATTTTAACAGAACCTCCCCTCCCAAAAACTTTCACACACACCAGCCCCCCCCCCCTCCCCTCCGTAACAAAAAAAAAAACCCCCACTCACACATAATCCCTTCCCTCTTCCTTACCATTATTCAATTCATCTGTGCACACAAAGCTCACTCCCTCCTATTTAGCTTCTTTATTCACTCGTAAAGCCTACCTCATCGGTGACTCCTTCCCTCATCTGAAAACTCTTCGTCCTCTATCTTCTTCATTCTATTTCTACATTTTTTTTTTTGTAAAAAATGAGTCAAATTCGATCATTTGTATATTATAATGGTTCAAAAAGTATAGGTGCAAACGGATTAAGCTTTGAAGGTGAAAAAAGAGGAATGTATATTGTTCGAGGCATGTCTCGTCAAGATTTATATGAAAAGATTCGTCGAAAGTTAAAGCCGCAACAAAATCGGGTGATATCCTCAGTGACGGGTAGAGTTCCTTGTGGAAACCTAAAATATGTGGGTTTTGAGATATTCGATGATGAAGATGTAGATGTATTTGTTCAAACATTCATCGAAAACTCTACGTCCTCCGAATTTGCTGAGTTATATGTAGATATTGAGATGCCGCGAGGGTATACCAATACCGACTCATGGACTCCTGCAGTCAAATGATATGACTCATGTTGCTACACCCCGGCCAACACAACCAACTGTTGCGCATGGAGCAGAAGATGACTATATGGTAGATGAACTTGACAATGAGGAGGAGCTAGAGCAAGAAGATGAAGACATTTTATTGGATAATGACCATGATCAAAATGATAATGATGCAGATGACGAATATCATCGTGGTATGTTACAATCATCAGGCTAGCGTAGCTGTATTATTATGTAATTTATTTGTTATTAGTTATCATGTTGTCGCATAAACTGTATTATGTGTGAATGTGCAGATATTACACCATTTTGGAATGACATACCGCATTATGAGGCTGTTCATGAAGAGTATCCACATGAGGATATACTGGATGTGGAAGGCTTGGGCCGGGGTCCGTGGACAAGAGGAGATAGATTAGATCTGAAACAAGAGTTTGGGTCCAAGAAGGATGTGCAAGCCGCAATAAAATATAATTGCATGAAGGAACATCATGAAGCTGAAGTGGTTGAGAGTGAAAGTGAAGGAAATCACCAAGAGGGGGGGTGAATTGGGGATTTTAAAAATTCTTTTTAAATCACCCACACAACAGATGTTCAACCAAGGTAAATGGAGATAGAGAAGAAAAGCTTGACACGAGAAGATTTATACTGGTTCGGTCTTAACTCTTGACCTACGTCCAAATCCCGGACTCTCTGGGTGTTTCTACTATCACTCAAATCGATACACACTCGTACTCGAAAGTTATCCTCTCTAGGATACACTCCCCCTACAAGTTGTAATCTGATAACCCAACCTCAAAGTCCCACAACTTTGAGATTCTTACAATGAATGATTTATAGAAATGAACTCTCTCTAAGAGTGAATAAAGATAAGTACTGAAGCACAATGTATCAAAGATACAATCATAAAATTATAAGCGATAAAAGACTCGGAGCTTTTTATGCGTTTTACGTATGTCTTGTGTGTGTGTTTTGGTCTTCAAATCTTCAAGTATTTAAACTGATTTGAAGCTTGTGACCGTTTAAAGATCCGTTCGTACTTGGATCATTTCGAAATTCTAGCCGTTGGGTCCTTGGGTGCGCATATAGGCTGTTGGGAGTTTTGCGATTTGGGAATGCTGAAATTTGATTCTTCAAGAATGTCTCCCATGCTTTGTTGTGCTTAGTGGAGCCCTTTAGAATAATGTTGTTCAGATGCTTTAGGTAGTGGAACCTTGCTTTCTCGCCTTGGTGAATGGTAGAGCTACTTTTCGAGATGAGACCATTGTCTTGGGAGAATAAGATATAATAAAATATTGTAAGTCATCAAAGTGGTTGTTTTATTGTTTATCAAAACAGACTTTGATCTTCTCGAAATCCCATGAACAAACCGGTTAAATCGGGTTAGGAATAATGATATGTTATATATATAAATCATAAGCAATCATTTCGCAAAATCAAGCTAAACCATAAAGCAAACAGAGCGAGAATGTATTCGGATGCGATATTTGACTGTTTGTTGAAACCTCGAGGTTTCATCATAAACCTCGAGTTTTAGACTATTGTAAGTAAAGATGATTTTAGTCCAAAACATCAAACCTGGAGGTTTCTACCCAAACCTGGAGGTTTTCGGGACAAAACGAAAAATGTCACCCTTTCGTTTGAAAAATACTCGAGGTTTTACCGAAACCTCGAGGTTTCATTTGAATATGAAACTCTTGGGAAAATAGCGCCAATGTAAACCTGGAGGTTTCCGGGAAACCCGGAGGTTTCTAAGAGTCGTGAAAGTCGTTTGCTCTCTGGATGCCAAAACCTCGAGGTTTCATATCAAAACTCGAGGTTTCATTTAAAATGGAGATACCGAGTTTTTGCGCCAAAACAAAACACGGAGGTTTGAGAGTAAAACTGGAGGTTTTATAAATTTGGAAAACAGAGATACTCTCTGCCTGGACAAACCTCGAGGTTTGTTCCCAAACCTCGAGTTTTCATAAGTTTAAGAAAAACTGTTCAAGACTCAAACCTGGAGGTTTTTCACAATACTTGAGGTTTTGAAAACTGTCGACAATCTGAACTTTCTCTGGCAGATCAAAACCTCGAGGTTTCTTACAAAACCTCGAGGTTTCACAAAACTTGTGAAACCTGGATTTTTCATGTTAAAAACAAAACCTAGAGGTTTCCACAAAAACCTGGAGTTTTCTATGGAAACCTGGAGGTTTCTCTAGACACCTGGAGTTTTGCCTTTTCCAGAAAAGCAACTTGAGTATTTCTTTGTAAGGCCAAACCTCGAGGTTTCGTGCAAACCTCGAGTTTTGCTCTTACGGATTTTTACAAATGTTGAGAGCAAAACTTCATGCTTTGTTTACAATTATTGGAGATCATCAAAACCCTTAGAGAACTAACATTCTCCCCTTTTTGATGATGACAACACTTGTAAACAAACCGTCTTGAGATTTTGAGAGAGTTTTCATTTTGAAGTAGATTTGTCAAAGTTTTTAGAAATTCATTTTGAAAAGCTTGGACATTTGAAGGATTTATTTGCAACTGTTATAAATTAAGTGACAGAGTATCAGAGATGAGCAACAGACGCAAAAAGAACCAAAACGATCACAAAACATATTTCTCATACATTAGCAGAATTGAAAATATTACAAGATATCAGAAATATAAGTTTAATCAGCACTTAGAGAAATATATCAGAAGTTCTTCAATGATCTCCAAAACTCTAACTCTAATCCTTGCCATTCTCTCCCCTTTGTCATCTTCAAAATTGAGGTTGACCAAGGGTGTTGATGGAGGGGAATGATGAAAAACATCGATTGAGGGAGTGGCCATGGAGGGAGGATCGGGAGAGGTTGTAGGGATCGAGAGGTGAAGTGAAGGTGAATGAAGGAGATGATGAACCGAAGGGGACCCGGAAGTGCTAGGACCAAAGAAGAAGCAAGAGGTGAGGAAGGTCCAATGTGCAAGTGCTTCACAATTTTGTCCACTTTGTCACCGAGATCCATGAGAGATGATGAGTAGACAACTTGGCCTCAATCTCTTCACCTTTTCTTTAAGCTCAAATGACGTCCGTAAATCATCTCAAGATGTTCCTTCATGGTATCCCGAATCTCAATGAGTCCATTGTGTCCACGAGTCATTTCAGCCCTTATCTTTCCCATTTCAAAATCCATGCGAACGTCAATGCGGCGAAGAGCAAGATCCACAATCTCCTTGATCCGTGAAGTAAGATCGGATGGAAATGATGTCGAGGAGGTGGAGGTGCTGATTGAGCCTCTTGAGCTTGAGATCTTCTTGGATGAGATCTTGAAGGAGCATGTGATTGTCCAGATCCTTCTTCCACAAACTTGATCTTCATTAGATTTAGCATTGTCTTCCCAAAAGATGGAGGATATACAAGGGTGTCAGCAGAACCCAGATGCCAAATTTTGTGATAGAAGATAATAACAGAAATCAGAGAAGGAAATGGTATATGAGACAGCTTTCTACGAGAGAATTTAAATTTGATCATTGCTTGAAGAAGCCAATGACCAAGATTGAAAGGTACTTTTCTCACAAAAGCGATAAAGTGTTGGTAGTCTAGTTGAGTGAAATGAGTGTAATTACCACCCTTTGGAAGAAAGTTCCTAGAAAAGACATACCACAAGACTCGATTTTCAGCGAGGCATAGAAATAGGTTTAAAAGAAAGCCATAATTGTTGATCTGGGGGAAATGGCTCATTTGGTCTAAGTGTTCCAAAAATCTCCTCATTGCTGAAGTTAAACTCTGGAATAGGTTGAGGATTGTCTATTTTTAAGATTTTGTTCAGGATTGAAGCTGACAGAGTAAATTTAACTCCCCTAACGGTAGTAGACACTTGTTCCTCAATCACTTCTCCTTCTGGAGTCGAATATTATTGTACACCATATTGTAATAAAACAAAGGACAAGATTAGGAGTATATGGTGCAGCTATGGAGACAAAGGACTCATACATTCTCAACCAGGGAGACAAGTCAAAATGACACTCATCAAAGAAATTGGTCAAATTGACAAAGAACTACAGGCGTAAATTCACGATGTAAATAAGATTCCCTAAACTTATCATTCTCGTCTTTAGTCATAGTAGAGTTAATAATCGTGAAACCTTTGGGTGGAGAAGGGTTATGATAGATGTCGAAAGAGCATTCTCCATAACCGAGGGCACATCTTCTTCCTCTTGATTCTCGAGTAGAAGCATTTCCTTGAGATGAAGTTTGCTTTGAGATCGGGACACGAAACCTTCTTCTTTCTTACTTTAGAAGGTTTGGAAGTCTCGAAACCTTTTCCTTTCCTTTTCCTTCGGCTCGGGTTCCTTCCTCTTTCGTCTGGTGATTTAGCGGGTTCTTTGAACGAAACCCCTTTGATTTACGGTGTGGCGATGAAGCCTCGGGAATTCTACCCTTAATGCCACGAATTGCACGGTCTGCACCCGGATGAAAGCGATTTGGTATGGACTTCCTTCTCACGGTCGTTGAGTAGGAAAAGGAGGAGGAGCGACTGGAATCGTTCCTTCCCGACGGAATTTGTGTCTCGAAACATCTTGGGGATTGGATTTCGAGGCCATTTGAGGGTTTAGAAGGTGAAATTAGGTCGAGATTGGATGAGTCGAGAGAGAGAGAGAAGAGGCGAGGTTAAGCCTAGAGTTTTAGGTCGAGTTTTTGAAGAACATGAATATTACCATATATATATAGACATGACAAAACTCGAGTTTTTATGCAAAACCTCGAGGTTTGATGAAAGATTACCAACCTGGACTTCAAAGGTGTTCTCAGAACCTTTGAAACATCAATGTTCACAAACTCGAGGTTTCTTCAAAATCTCGAGGTTTTGAAGTTCTTCAAATTCAAATAACTCTCTGTCTTATGAAAACTCGAGGTTTCTAATGAAGACTCGAGGTTTCATTTTCTTCAAAAAGCTCGTTGTTCTCAAACCCCGACATTCCACAATCAAACCTCGAGTTTTTCTCCAAAAACCTCGAGGTTTTGCTCCTTGACGAAAAACACAATTTTTAATATCCCGCATAAAATAAGTCTAGACACTCCGATGCTTAAGTTAGTAATTTTCAATCATCAAAACCATAACTAATATTGAGTAAGAGCTACTTACAACTCATTGGGATTTACCATTCCCAATTCTCTTCTTATGAACACAAATTGTTCCTTTGCTAATGGCTTTGTGAAGATGTCGGCAAGTTGAAGATGAGTTAGGATGAATATGACTTTGACATCTTTCTTCCGAACATGATCCCTTATGAAATGATGTCTCACATCAATATGCTTGGTTCGAGTATGTTGAATTGGATTCTTAGCCAAGCTTATTGTGCTTGTGTTGTCACACAATATTGGGATCTCCTTCAAGTTGATTCCTAAGTCGATATTTGTTGCTTGAGCCAAAGAACTTGAGCACAAAGAACTAGATGCAGCCACATATTCAGCTTCGCAGAGGATACAAAGAACACTTGTTTGCTTCTTGCTAAACCATGAAACAAGTGAACCACCAAGAAATTCACATTGGCCACTTGTGCTCTTTCTATCCGTCTTATATCCAAGCATGATCTGAATCTGAATATGCCACCAAATGTTCAGTTGACCTTTGGGAAACCATAGACCAAGAGTCTTTGTGTCAGCAAGATATCTCGAAGATTCTTTTCACATTCTCGGCATGTGACTCCTTGGGAGCGATTGAAATCTTGCACACATCCCCACGCTGAATTGGATGTCGGGACGACTTGCTGTGAGATAGAGCAATGATCCAATCATTCCTCTATACTTTGTAATGTTGAAGTCTTTGCCTTTTTCATCAAGATCCAAGGCGAGTTGAACTCATTGGAGTATCGCTCCATTGCATTCGTCCATCCCAAACTTCTTCAAAGGTCATTGAGATACTTGGTTTGTGAAATGAAGATTCCATCTTTCCTTTGCTTAATTTGCAGACCAAGGAAATAGTTGAGTTCTCCCATCATGGACATCTCAAATTCTCCCCGCATGATCTTAGCAAACTCTTCACACAAGGCATTGTTAGAAGCACCAAATATTATATCATCAACATATATTTGAACAATTAAAATTTCATTAAGTTTATTGTTCTTTATGAAGAGAGTTGTATCTCGCTTTACCTCTAACAAATCCTTGATCAAGAAGGAATTTGCTTAATCGCTCATACCAAGCTCTAGGAGCTTGCTTAAGACCATATAATGCTTTCTTGAGGCGATAAACATGATCTGGATGATGATCATTTTGAAAACCAGGAGGTTGTTCAACATAAACTTCCTCTTGAATCAAGCCATTTAAAAAAGCAGATTTCACATCCATTTGATAAAGTTTGAAACCCTTGATACAAGCAAAAGCTAGAAGAACTCTTATAGCTTCCAATCTAGCCACCGGAGCATAAGTTTCTTCATAATCAATTCCTTCTTCTTGATTATAGCCTTTTGCAACTAGCCTTGCCTTGTTTCGAACAATTATGGCAGATTCATCACGTTTATTTTTGAATACCCATTTAGTGCCAATGACTGGATGGTCTTTAGGCCTAGGTACCAAATCCCAAACTTGATTTCTTTCAAACTGATGTAATTCCTCTTGCATTGCTATAACCCAATCATTGTCGAAAGGGCTTCATCAATCTTAGAAGGTTCAATTTTCGAAATGAATGCGAGAAAATGTGACTTCATTCAAAGTGCTTTTTCTGGTTTTTACACCTTGATTAACATCACCTATTACTTGATCCAGAGGATGACTCCTACTTGTATCTCCATGACTTAGGTTGATGTTGATCAATGTTTTCGCAAACATTTTCACAATGATTTTCAAATTCAGTTCCTTTTCCAACGGTTTTTCGAATTTGTCAAGTAGGAATTGTTTCGAACCGATTGATTTGAGATAGGAAAATCATCATCATCATCCAAGGATTTGTTTGACTTAGTTTCACGAATACAACATGCATTGATTCTTCAACAATACGTGTTCTAGAGTTAAAGACTCTATAAGCTTTACTTCTATTTGAATAACCCAAAAATATACCTTCATCCGACTTGGAATCGAACTTTCCCAAGTTGTCCTTACCATTGTTGTGGATGAAACATCTGCATCCAAAAATGTGTAAATGAGCTATATTGGGTTTTCTTCCTTTGTACAAACTCATAGGGAGTTATGTTCAGCTTCTTCCGAGATATGCTCGATTTGAAATGTAGCATGCAAGGTGCTCATGGCATCAGCCCAAAATACTTGAGAAGTATTGTTCTCATTCAACATTGCCCTTGCCATTTCGTTAGGACTCTATTCTTCCTTTCTACCACTCCATTTTGTTTGTGGAGTCCTAGGTCTTGAGAAGTTATGATCAATGCCCATTTTATCACAGAATTCTCCAAAGGCATGATTTTCAAATTCTCCACCATGATCTGTACGAATTCCTGCAATAGAGAATCCTTTCTCGTTTTGGACCTTCTTGGCAAATACAGCAAATTGATCAAATGTTTCATCTTTTGAAGATAAAAATATGGTCCAAGTAAATCTAGAGAAATCATCAACTATGACCAAAGTATAAAGATTGCCACCAAGGCTTTTTACTCTAGTTGGTCCAACTAAATCCATGTGAAGTAGTTGAAGAGGTCTATTAGTTGAAATTTCATTTTTAGATTTGAAAGATGATTTGGTTTGTTTACCCTTTTGACAAGCATCACAAATCATGTCGTTTTTAAACCGAGATTTTGGTAGACCAATGACCAAATCCTTTTTCTCGTAACTTGTCAAGTTGGAACATATTAACATGAGCTAAACGTTTATGCCATAGCCAACTTTCATCCAAGTTACCAATAAAACAGCTTTTCAAAAATAGAGTTACTAGAGAGATTGAGAGTATAACAGTTTCCTTCTCTAGGAGCTCTAAATAAAGCTTTAGGTTTAATGTTATCTAAGGAGAGAATATCTTTGCTTACAATTAAACATTCCTCGAATCAAAGATAACTAGGTTACCTCTATCTCGTGCTTTGACTCACACTAAGGAGGTTGTGACATAGGCCTTCCACAAGGTAGACATCTTTGATTTGTGGCCCTTCGTTGTTTCCAACTTTTCCAATTCCAAAATCCTTCCGGATTGATTACCACCAAATGTTACCTTGCCACCATCCTTAGGTTTAATTGTAGCAAACTTGGATTCGTCTCTGTCATATGTCTTGAGCATCCACCGTCAATGAACCATTTGTTGGATTTTGATGCTCTAAGACAAACCCGCATGATATAGAATATCAAGTCTTAGGTACCCATTTTTTCTTGGGTCCTTTTGGGTTAGTTTGTGTCTTAGGAATCTTATAGGATCCCTTAGGCACCCATTGATAATTACCTATAGGTTTGTTCCTTCTTTCCTTTTTATGAAAACAGGAAGAGGTTGCATGACCTTTACGATTGCAATAGTTGCAATGAGCAAAAGGATTAGAAGAGTGGACAGTTTTTCGAAAATAGTTCAAATAAGTTTTTTGTCCAACTTTCTTCTTGCCTCTTTGTTTATCAGAATCAGGCCTATAACCGATTCCCGATTTGTCATTTGTGAACTTCTCGCTTTTTAAAATAACATTGAGCATTTCGCTACCTCTAGTGAATTTCTCAAGAGTTTTTGTGAGATGCAAATTTCTTTTCTCTAAAATGCAGCAGCTTGTCACAAATTGTTTCGAAATCTTTTCAGCTTCTTTTCGTAAATATTTTCGCAAGGAGAAACGAAAGAAGAAATAGTTTGAGCTTGTTCTTCCAACAATTTAATTTTCTTCTTTGAAGACAAAGCTCTTTGGCAATTTTTCGAAATTCAATGAAAAGAGAATTATATTCAGGCCGATAGTTCATCATAAGATGAGTCGAATTGTTTACCTCTTCACCGTCTCGAATCTTCTTCTTGAGCCACAAGACGAGATATTGGCTCTGTCTTCATCTTCAAACTTCATCTTCATCGGATGAGCTGCCGCCCCATATGGCTGAAACATAAGCTCTTCTTTTGAACTTATTGAATTTCTTTTCTTTGTTCTTCACTGTGGACATTCGGACTTGATGTGGCCGGCTTTTCACATTCATAGCATATGATGGGTTTCTTTGTTTCGTGCTAGAGCTACCCTTATGAAATTTTCTCAAGGCTTGATCCTTCTTGTAAAATTTTTTAAACTTTCGACCATCATGCCTAGCTCAAAGATCTTCATCTTCATCATCGATTTTATCTCTTTGATGATCTTGAGAGCGATTCCCTTATTCTTGCCATCAATCTCATCAAGTCCTTTTCAATTTGATTTTTCCTTCATATTCGTAGAAAGGCCGCAAATAGTGCTTTCATCGAAGCCATAGATTCACCACGAGCTTCTTCGATTGCAGTGACCTTAGCTTCCCACTCCTTGCTGAGTATATTTAGTATTTTCCTCACTTGAACAGATTGATCGTAGACTTTTCCTAATGCAGCAAGTTGGTTGATCAGATGAGTGAATCTGAGCTGAATTCACTAATGGATTCTCCGGACTTCATACGAAATAAATCATATTCAGTCATGAGAGTGTTTACTCGATTTTCCTTGATTCCAAATTTGTCCCTTCATGGGCTATCTCAAGAGCATCCCACATAGCTTTAGCAGATGACAAAGTGCAGATTCGAAAATACTCTTTTTGGCTTAGAGAACTTTGCAAAGCATGTGAATTGCTTTCATGTTGAGAGTGACTTGCTTTCTGTCATTCTCATCATACTCTTCTTCTAGCTTGGGAGTTCTGACACCATCTTCAATTGATGCTGGTTCATAATTTCCTCTCTCGAACACCCTCCATAGGCCATATTCAGTTGCCATTACATAGACTCTGAACTTAGCCTTCCAGAAGGAGTAATGTTCTCCATTGAAACCTGGAGGTCTGTTGATTGAAGCTCCATCGGGTAGAATTCCTTCCATTGGATCTTTGATCTAGGATATTAATCCTTTAAACAGATAACCAGGCTCTGATACCAAATGAAAGTGAAGGAAATCACCAAGAGGGGGGGTGAATTGGGGATTTTAAAAATTCTTTTTAAATCACTCACACAACGATGTTCAACCAAGGTAAATGGAGATAGAGAAGAAAAGCTTGACACGAAGATTTATACTTGGTTCGGTCTTAACTCTTGACCTACGTCCAGTCCCCGGACTCTCACGGGTGTTTCTACTATCACTCAAATCAGATACACACTCTGTACTAGAAAGTTATCCTCTCTAGGATACACTCCCCCTTACAAGTTGTAATCTGATAACCCAACCTCAAAGTCCCACAACTTTGAGATTCTTACAATGAATGATTTACAGAAATGAACTCTCTAAGAGTGAATAAAGATAAGTACTGAAGCACAATGTATCAAAGATACAATCGTAAAATTATAAGCGAAAAGACTCGAGCTTTTTATGCGTTTTACGTCATATGTCTTGTGTGTGTGTTTTTCGGTCTTCAAATCTTCAAGTATTTAAACTGATTTGAAGCTTGTGACCGTTTAAAGATCCGTTCAGACTTGGATCATTTCGAAATTCTAGCTGTTGGGTCCTTGGGTGCTGCATATAGCTGTTGGGAGTTTTGCAGATTTGGGAATCTGGAAATTTGATTCTTCAAGAATGTCTCCCATGCTGTTGTGTGCTTAGTGGAGCCCTTTAGAATAATGTTGTTCGATGCTTTAGGTAGTGGAACCTTGCTTTCGCCTTGGTGAATGGTAGAGCTACTTTTCGATGAGACCATTGTCTTGGGAGAATAAGATATAATAAAATATTGTAAGTCGTCAAAGTGGTTGTTTTATTGTTTATCAAAACAGACTTTGATCTTCTCGAAATCCCATGAACAAACCGGTTAAATCGGGTTAGGAATAATGATATGTTATATATATAAATCATAAGCAATCATTTCGCAAAATCAAGCTAAACCATAAAGCAAACAGAAAGCGTAATGTATTCGAGATGCGATATTTGACTCGTTTGTTGAAACCTCGAGGTTTCATCATAAACCTCGAGTTTTAGACTATTGTAAGTAAAGATGATTTTAGTCCAAAACATCAAACCCGGAGGTTTCTACCCAAACCTGGAGGTTTTCGGGACGCGAAAAATGTCACCCTTTCGTTTGAAAAATACTCGAGGTTTTACTGAAACCTCGAGGTTTCATTTGAATATGAAACTCTTGGGAAAATAGCGCCAATGTAAACCCGGAGGTTTCCGGGAAACCCGGAGGTTTCTAAGAGTCGTGAAAGTCGTTTGCTCTTCTGGATGCCAAAACCTCGAGGTTTCATATCAAAACTCGAGGTTTCATTTAAAATGGAGATACCGAGTTTTTGCGCCAAAAACAAAACCCGGAGGTTTGAGAGTAAAACTGGAGGTTTTATAAATTTGGAAAACGGAGATACTCTGCTTCGACAAACCTCGAGGTTTGTTCCCAAACCTCGAGTTTTCATAAGTTTAAGAAAACTGCTTCAAGACTCAAACCCGGAGGTTTTTCACAATACTTGAGGTTTTGAAAACCGTCGACAATCTGAACTTTCTCTCGCGAGATCAAAACCTCGAGGTTTCTTACAAAACCTCGAGGTTTCACAAAACTTGTGAAACCCGGATTTTTCATGTTAAAAACAAAACCTAGAGGTTTCCACAAAAACTGGAGTTTTCTATGGAAACCCGGAGGTTTCTCTAGACACCTGGAGTTTTGCCTTTTCCAGAAAAGCAACTTGAGTATTTCTTTGTAAGGCCAAACCTCGAGGTTTCTGTGCAAACCTCGAGTTTTGCTCTTACAGGATTTTTACAAATGTTGAGAGCAAAACTTCATGCTTTGTTTACAATTATTGGAGATAATCAAAACCCTTAGAGAACTAACAGAGAGTACTACAACAGTTTTTGCTATGAAATGTCAGAATCATGAACAAGGTTGCGAATGGAGAGTAAGAGCAATTAAATCGAAGAAAAGCAACACTTGGGTCGTAACGAAATGGGTTGGAAATCATAGTTGTGTGAGCCAAACTCTCTCACAAGATCACAGACAACTTGATTCTGAAATTATTTCCGAGGCCATAATAGTTATGATGCATAATACCAATTGATAATTTGTGGATTCATTTGATATTTATCAGTGAACATAAATAACATTTCCAGTGTACACTTTTTGTGATTGGTTTTGCGGACATGATCAAGGAAACCCCTTCGTAATACCCTAAAAATCGTATTTATGATAAGTATCATATTTCGATAAATAATACCTATTGGAAATAGGTGAATATGTGGTTTCAAAACTAGTGTAATAATTACCTTATTTTCTAAGGTAATTTCTATGGAAATTAGGAGAGATAAAGAGCTAAAATCCATAAAATGTATTTTTGAGGCATTAAATGGCCTAAAAATATTATGATAAATCCCAGGAGGCAATTAAATATTTGTTAAAAATTAGAAAGTATGTTGTCTCTAATTTTAGGAATTTTTGGGATAATTTCCCTTGAAAAATAATGAGGCAAAATTAAGTATTATTTTGGGATCATAAGTGACCCCATGATTTTTAATATTTTACATGGGATATAAAATACCAATGTAAGTAAAATAGTTGTGAGATAATGATTTATCCTAATTAAGAAAATTATCAAAAATTAGTAAGTGGCTAATCTGGTAATTAATGGGATAATTAAGGTATAAAGTAAATGAATTAAAAATAATTTAAATAATTATTTTTAATTGGAGAAATTCGAAATTATTAAATAAAAAAAAATAAAAATAAAATAAAAAATTAATAAAATATTTTATGCTTAGAAA
This sequence comes from Acacia melanoxylon, assembly GCA_019022615.1. Classification (NCBI taxonomy): domain Eukaryota; kingdom Viridiplantae; phylum Streptophyta; class Magnoliopsida; order Fabales; family Fabaceae; genus Acacia; species Acacia melanoxylon. The sequence goes on along the minus strand of JAFJYJ010000003.1, from coordinate 8,708,013 downwards.
AATAAATAAAAAATAAAAGAAAAAAAAAAAAATGTGAAGGTAATTAGAATAAAATAATAATATAATGCGGTGAGTCGGCTTATAGGCGGGCACGAGGGAAAAGTTAGAAATAAATTCTACGGTAAACCGAAGTAAAAGTCTTTTTCGTAATGATCAAATTAAGAACAAGTGAATTTTTACACGAAGAAAGAATTTACCGTGCGTTGTTTCCGCAACCGAAAAACCCTAATTTCAAATAAGACGAAAAGTTGATCGATAAAGTAGAGTCGATAGGCAAAGTGAGAACCTATAGAAACAATTGTGTCTTTTTAAACACGAGATTAAGTTAGGCAACAACCGGACGTTTTACGATTCGAATTGTTGTCCGAAGTTGGTTCTATCGGAAGCGATTTCCGTAATCGGACGCGTTTGTCCGAATATCTTCCGACACACCGGAGAATACCTGGATATGATCAAAAAGAGGATCCAAATTGATAATATGAAAGAGGATGAAAAGACCTTCAAAGTTACACGCCGCATTTTTGAGTTTCGCGAAATCGCGCGAAACGGACACCGATCGGTAGCTTTATCGGACCGAGGCCATAAAGCAAGATGACAACTCATTCTTTGACTTTTTGGGCCAAAGAGGTCGGCACCTATGGATGGAGGGCCAAGATTGCTCTTCCCAAAACCCTAGATCTAACGGTTCAAAAACAAAGCGAGAAAATTCCCTTTACGTCCCGAATTTTTTCTATAAATACCAAGCTCCTCTTCTTCATTTCTCACACCAAAAATCTGCCTCTTAGAGAGAAGTTAGAGAGAGAAGCTCGGAGAAAGTCCGAGCAAAGTCTCGGGTAAGTTCTTCGGTCCCCGGTCTTTAGTTTCGGTAGTTCTTTCGGTAGATATAGTAGGAATGCTAGATTTATCTTTAATTTTTCAAGATAGTCTAGATATCATATTTAGGGGTAAATATGATATATATTTTGAAAATATGATGAGGAAAAGATCTCAAAATTCTAGAGAGATAGAGCGAAAACAAATAAGCTCGGCGAAATTCCGCCGATTAGGGGTTCGGGGGCAAAATGGTAATTTGTACCTAAAATGCCCGTTATGCTGCTAAAAGTTGTTAAATATTATCTTTATAGGATATCTCGAGATAATCGTACCCCTGTCGAGCCGCATTTGTTGTGCCGCCGTCACACCGCTGTTTTTTTCCGTTGTCGGAAATTTACCGTTTTTCCGTAAAAGTTCCGTTGTACCGCCAAAAGGTACGTTCGCGTCTTTGTAACACTAACTCGATGGTTATTGTATGATTATATATGTTTGTTGTGTTCTGTTTGTTGTTGTAGCATACGTGGTTATGTTATATACACGGTTATGTCACATACGTGGTTATGTCACATACGAGGTTATTATTGTCAGTATCATACGTGGTTATGTTACATACGTGGTTATTATATATCTTACATACGTGGTTATGTATTTTTAATCATACATCTGTTATGGACTGTTGTATTGATTGCTGCTGTCGTGTATATGTAGTCGTATTTAAGCGAGGTTAATCAGTTACACGAGATCCAAATTGTAATTGGATCTCGCTCTTATCATAGCGTCGGAGTTCGGAAGAACCGAGAACCGAGGAGAAAGGCGAGCGGCCGTACGAGTCCCGATCAAGACTTTCTTCGGGTGTTATTCATTTTGAAAACTCTCGGTCAATGTACCGCTTCAGAATCAGCCCGGACTTACGGCAATTTGAATAAATGTATCGATTACTCAATTGCTCCGATGCTCTACTCTGATGAAAAAAAAAATATACTGCTTTTGAAAATGGGATGTTACACCTTCAGTCCCTGTGATTATGATACAAGAAAGGGTGACTGGAATGTTTCGTTATCATGTTTCTTACAGGAAGGCATGGAAGGCCAAACAAAAAGCAATTGTTAAAATTTACGGTGATTGGGAGTCATATGCGTTGCTGCCAAGATGGTTCGAGTACATGTTGAAATTTTCTCCGGGATCTGTGTATAATATTCAATATGGACCGTATATTGTTGATCAGCGGGTCGTTAATGGGGTTCGGGTTTTTCAACGTACATTTTGGACCTTCGTGCAATGTTGTGAGGCGTTCCAATGGTGCAAACCAATACACAGTGGATGGTACACATTTATACGGTAAGTATAAGGGGACATTATTGATTGCCACAGCCCAAGATGGAAATAATGAGATCCTGCCAATTGCATTTGCAATTGTTGAAGGTGAAACTAAGGAAGCATGGGAGTATTTTCTGTCTTCCATACGACTGTATGTTACAAATAAGATTGGTCTATGTCTTATTTCTGATCGCCACAAAAGCATAATATCGCATTCGGTAATGAGATGATCAAAGTGGCGGCCTCCTAATGCGTACCATGTATTTTGCATTCGTCATGTTGCAAGCAATTTTAATACCCGCTTCAAGGACCAGGAGTTGAAGAGGAATTTAACGAGATTAGGTAATATTGTCCAACTGATGTGCATTCACAGTGATGTTCATTTTTATCATTACTACAGCCTTATAATGTTGTGTCTTTCTGTCTTGTTTACAGGATATGTTGCAAATAAAATACACTTCGATGCGCTGTATGCCGAATTCTGCAGTAATAGTCGTGAAGTGGCTGCATGGATTGAAAGAATTCCAAAAGAGAAATGGTGTCGAAGTTATGATGAGGATGGACGAAGATACGGTCATATGACGACCAATTTGTCCGAATCAATCAATAAGGTTTTTAGGGGAGCCCAGAACATGCCCATAACATCATTGGTGAAATGCACCTACAGTCGACTTGTTCGTTACTGTGTCAATAGAGGGACCAAAGCACAACACGATGCAATGGCTGGAAAGCATTATTCGAGTGTTATTGGAGAAGCCATAGCAAAGAATGGAGAGTGTGCTACATCGATGCGTGTTCGGGAGTTTGATGTGGCGCGTACCACGTTTAAAGTTGACGATCTGGACGATACATACTCAGTTAACCTGACGCAGGGGAAATGCCAGTGTGGCAAGTTTCAGGCATTCAAATTCCCATGTAGTCATGTAATTGCTGCATGTTCGGCGGTATCCCTCTATGCTGAACAGTACGTGGACCCGGTATTCTCAATGTACAACATCATGAAAGTTTACTCCGCGTCATTTCAACTGATCGGTAGTCTACAAGGAATACCACCCGTTCCCGGACCAAAGATTATCCCCGATGAATCAAAATTGCGTGGTAAAGGGCGCCCTCAATCTACACGCATTCGCAATGAAATGGATGAGGTGGAGAGCCAACCTAGCTCCAGTCGAATTAGATGTAGGATATGTAAACAGTTTGGACATAATAGGCGATCATGTCCTACAACACGCACAGCTAATTAGTTCAAATTTGCTTTCAAATTCCTTCAAAGGAGATGTAGTGATTTTAAGGAAAAAGTAACCTGCATGTTCTCATAAATTTATTTGATAGCTTTTTATACAGTTGTGCTTATAGTTTCATTTTATTTTTAAATATATTTTTTCAGTGACGTTCAAGAGCAACATTATTTATGACATAATATATAACACGAGGGTAGTATGACATAGTGATTAGCCATGAAAACTAAACGTTAACGAAAATACGTAATCCATGAAACTATGACATAGTACAATAATCCATGCGAGACGGCATAAACTAAGACGCTCGGGGAGGAGTAAGGTAATCGGGATTGGGCATGAAATTGAAATCCTCGGCGCCCGTATGAAGTCATCGAATGGTCACCTCCGTGGCGCGATGTGTGATCTCCTGCCATGTATGGACTAGAACTAGATCCAGCCTCATTAAGACCCTGTCCGGGATGGGAGGAACGGAAGGCAGTGAAACCGTGTCCAGTGTAACATCCCATTTTCAAAAGCAGTATAATTTTTTTTTTCATCAGAGTAAAGCATCGGAGCGATTGAGTAACTGATATATTTAATCAAATTGCCGTAAGTCTGGCTGATTTACAGAAACGGTACATTGACCGAGAGTTTTCAAAATGAATAACACCCGAAGAAAGTCTTCACCGGGTCTCGTGCGGCCTGCTCGCCTTTCTCCTCGGTTCTCGGTTCTCCCGAACTCCGACGCTATGATAAGAGCCGAGATCCAATTACAATTTGGATCTCGGTAATCTAACCTCATGCTTAAATACGACTACATATACACGACAAGCAAAGAATCAATACAACGGTCCACAACAGATGTATGATTAAAAACACATAACCACGTATACAAGATAGAACCCACGTATGTAACATAACCTCGTATGATACAACATTAATAACCTCGTATGTGACATAACCTCGTATGTAACATACCGTGTATATAGCATAACCTCGTACACTACTACACAACAATCATATACAATCATATAATAAACATTAGAGCTAGTGTTACAGTACGCGAACGTACATACCTAACAACACATATACACATATAATAATCATCAGAGTTAGTGTTACAGTACGCGAACGTACCTTTTTGGCGGTACAACAGAACTTTTACGGAAAAACGTGAAATTCGACAAATGGGAAAATAGCGGTATGACGGCGGCACAACAAATGCGGCTCGATTAGCTCAGATATCCTATAAGGACAACGTTTATCAACATTTGGCATCATAACAGGCCATTTGGGCGAAAATTACTATTTTGCCCCTAGTACCCCTATTTGGCGGAATTTTGCCAGAGCTTCGCTGTTTTCGCTCTATCTCTCCAGAATTTTGATAGATCTTTTCCCTCATCATATTTTCGAAATATATATCATATTTACCCCTAAATATGATATCTAGACTATCTTGAAAAATTAAAGATAAATCTAGCATTCCTACTATATCTACCGAAAGAACTACCGAAACTAAAGACCGGGGACCGAAGAACTTACCCACTTTGCTCGGACTTTCTCCGAGCTTCTCTCTCTAACTTCTCTCTAAGGGGCAGATTTTTGGTGTGAAAAATGAAGAAGGTGCTCATGCCCTTATATAGGGAAAAATTGTGCCACTTTGGTAATTTCCATATTCCAAATCTTGTAATTTTCTCTTACCTTATAACCAAGTAAAATCAAAGCATAATGGTGTTTAATTCCTAGCCATGCAGCATGTTGGTCGACATTCAAGGCTGATTTGGCAGCAAACAATTGGTCCAAAAATGGTGAGTCAACTTGCTTTATGGCCGGTTCGACAGATTTTCCCTGTTCGTCTCCGTTTCGCGTCTTCTGAGAAATCTCAAAATTCTGGATTCATAACTTTGAAGATCTTCTCTTCCTCATCAATAATATCTAATTTAACTTAGATTTCGGTCCCTTACGGGTTCCAACGATCCAGTTGAAGTTTTCTCGAAAACGTGTCCGAACACGTCCGGTGTCGGAAATCGCTTTCGGAATCATCAATCTCTGGATAATAATTCACTGACTCCAAATATGTCCAGATAATTATAAACTCATCTCCAGATGTTGACTTATAATTTATTTTCTTCAAATCCAAAATGTGAATATCTCGCATTTTTCCCTATTTCGTCTTATTAGGCAAATGCGCTACCGACCTCGGAATTAATTTCCGGAAGAGGTCACTTGAAGGTAAAAACTCACTGATCAATATTTTACCTTGACTTTGGAATTCCTATTCCTGGTTCTCTAGATAGGATCCGTTTCCTATTTATTCCATTACTATTCACTATATTATATAATAATACAATTTTACAAAAATATCATGATATTTATTTTTTTTTCTTTTATTTTTTATTTATTTTTCTAAGCATAAAATATTTTATTAATATTTTATTTTATTTTTAATTTTTTATTTATTTAATAATTTCGAATTTCTCCAATTAAAAATAATTATTTAAATTATTTTTAATTCATTTACTTTATACCTTAATTATCCCATTAATTACCAGATTAGCCACTTACTAATTTTTGATAATTTTCTTAATTAGGATAAATCATTATCTCACAACTATTTTACTTACATTGGTATTTTATATCCCATGTAAAATATTAAAAATCATGGGGTCACTTATGATCCCAAAATAATACTTAATTTTGCCTCATTATTTTTCAAGGGAAATTATCCCCAAAAATTCCTAAAATTAGAGACAACATACTTTCTAATTTTTAACAAATATTTAATTGCCTCCTGGGATTTATCATAATATTTTTAGGCCATTTAATGCCTCAAAAATACATTTTATGGATTTTAGCTCTTTATCTCTCCTAATTTCCATAGAAATTACCTTAGAAAATAAGATAATTATTACTTCTTATTTGAGACCACATATTCACCTATTTTCAATAGGTATTATTTATCGAAATATAATATTCCGGATAAATAATTACCCGGTATTACATCCAGTCCGGAAGCCGGAAAGCCATGTGGAGGCCGATATGCAACAAAACCATGTCCAGTTTGGTAAGGGTTGAATGTGGGAAAGCCGATGGGAACTCGTGAAGACCACGATATGAGTACGGTCCCTGTGTCTCCGGAGCGTGCATCGTCTGTACCAGTGGGTAAGTAGGGATCGGTACATGTACCTGTGGAGGCACCTGTGCTGGGATCTCCTCTGGGTACCAAGGAATGGGAGTATAGGTCATATCGGGCCATGCAAGAGGTCTATATACACCCCCGCCACGTGGACCAACCCGTGGTATCGATATGCCTCCATCTCGTGCCGTGGTCGTCGTTGACCCGATCCCACGTCCCTCCTTTGCACCGGGCGGGACCTCTAAAGCGGGATCCGGTACACCGACTAAGAGACCACTTGGTGCGCTAGGCCCAGGCTCTACAACACGGCCAAACTCTCTCAGTGCTCGCAGTAACTGGTCACATACCTTCTGAACCTCGCTGTTGTTGAATTGAGAAGTAAACTGTGGAGAATTCATCCACCAAATCCACTCTACTCCGTCAATCTGCACTTAAACAGTTTAATAAATTAAGATTAAAGTAATAAGATCAAAAACGGAAGCAAGATCAATACGTACCACATGACCCAGCCTGGCGACCTGCCTCGTCATATACCGTCTAGTGTGTGTGAAGAACCAAGCCATGTACTCCGAGTTCGGGGAAATCAGCCCCTCCGATGGCTCTGCAGTCACGATGCGCTCATAACGCGTGTTCCATAGCTGAATATATGGATTCATCTTGATTTCCCAATCAACGGTCCCCTTGCCGCGTAAGGTAAGATCATGTGCACCCTTAAGCTGTGCAGCCTTCGCAGGGATGTGTTGCTGCATGCCAAATTGCCGCATGCAGCGATCGGGCTGATGCATCTCAACAATGTGGAAAGCAATTACGGGCGTCACCGCCCTCCACCGCTCCTGCACGTGAACATCTGCACCCATAAACTCATACCCTGCGTCCCTATACGGCTCCCAATTCACCTGTACATGTAAACAAACGGTCACACATATCACACGAATTAGTTTACTATTGGTATGGTCACCCATAAAATTTATCATACATACATCGTCTCGACCCATCTGGTCAAGCTCTATTCGATATGTCTTTAGGTCACGTCGCAATAAGCACAGGTCGGCACTATTGAACCTGCAAGCCATGTTACTCAATATCGTTAGTGAGACGACCTGCAAATCAGAACATAATCGCTGAACAACACCAAGTAGTCCAAAATATTTATTCAGTCATACTGCTTCCATACCTGCGTCCGTAATGATCACCTGCATCACTCGGCTCTGGAATGGGAGGTGATATAGAGGGAATTCTGGACCATGCCCATATCTGCAATAACAACAAGCAACCCCCAATGTCTTTAGCCGTTGCGGTGATGTGGCCCGACATAGCTCGCGAAAACAAGTAGCGAGTACAAAGAGACCCCCAACTATATGTAGCGCTCCGCAAGGTCACCACCCATAGTTGTATATATCGGCAAGCGACCTCGAGCCGGACTTGTCACACAACAAAAATCCACCGAATAGGCGCATGAGGTAAGCATGTGTGTACAAAAGCTGAGTCGCAACAGTAGCTGAGTGCTCCTCCCAGTGGCCCCAATAACGGTCAAACCAGCTCATCTTGATGTTTCCGAAACTCAATTCAGAAGGGAGTGGAGTTCGACCCATGTGTTCCTGCATAATTGCTGCCCAGTTGGCGTGCGTCCTACCGGTAACAACTCGACCCTCAGTGGACAAACCTAAAATACCCTCTACATCCTGTAGAGTAATAGTCATCTCACCAACCGGCATATGGAAGGTGTGAGTCTCGGCCTCCACCGCTCAACCAAAGCGAAAATAAGGTATCTCACAATCCGCACCAACATAAAAGTAGACCACCGGTATGTAAAGGCCCTATATTATTCGTATCATGTACAAACAACCGAATGCATATAATTGCCTACATAAAGAGTTTTGAAACATACCGGGGTCTCTTCATGCGAGACACGTGCCGAAAACCCGCACGCATAAGGTGCTCTTGCAAATGTAGTGGCATAAGATCTGGGTCATGGACATCTCCCAAAGACCCCTGTGAGGCTCGCCTTGGCCTCAAACAATTGATATCTCCTTCATTCCACACCACCTGTGATCGGTGTGACTGCTGCACCTCCTCAGAAAGAACTCCCCACTCTCTAGGGCCGGGCTCAATATTGCGGCCGCGTTGGTCATCCATTTAACTGATAAAAATGTATGCTAACACAACACATGATTAGGTCGCTAATGATTATTTTCTCACTAATTAATTAGTTAATTAATTATTTGACTAATTATTATTTTATACATCGCTTTTCATTTTGGCCACAAATGAAAGTACAAGTACAACATTGTTTGTCACTTAAGAGACATGTGTTTTTACTTTTAAATTTCAATATTTCTTTTATTTGTAGGAAAAAAATATCTAATTTATACCTAATGTTTTCTTTTCATACGTAACAAATACCTAATGTATACTTAATAATAATACATTAATAATAATGTTGGGAGTTCAAAATTATGGATTTTTCATTAATTATTAAATCTATACCTAGAGACTTATCCAAATTTTGAGTTAATAATAATAAATTAAAAATAGTGTTGAAATCTATAAAGATGTTGGGATATTTAACTTAAATTTGGGAGTTCGAAATTATGGATGTTTCATTAATTATTAAATCTATACCTAGAGACTTATCCAAATTTTGAGTTAATAATAATAAATTAAAAATAGTGTTGAAATCTATAAAGATGTTGGGATATTTAACTTAAATTTGGGAGTTCGAAATTATGGATTTTTCATTAATTATTAAATCTATACCTAGAGACTTATCCAAATTTTAACTTAATAATAATAAATTAAAAATAGTGTTGAAATCTATAAAGTTGTTGGGATATTTAACTTAAATTTGGGAGTTCGAAATTATGGATTTTTCATTAATTTTTAAATCTATACCTAGAGACTTATCCAAATTTTGAGTTAATAATAATAAATTAAAAATAGTGTTGAAATCTATAAAGATGTTGGGATATTTAACTTAAATTTGGGAGTTCGAAATTATGGATTTTTCATTAATTTTTAAATCTATACCTAGAGACTTATCCAAATTTTGAGTTAATAATAATAAATTAAAAATAGTGTTGAAATCTATAAAGATGTTGGGATATTTAACTTAAATTTGGGAGTTCGAAATTATGGATTTTTCATTAATTATTAAATCTATACCTAGAGACTTATCCAAATTTTAACTTAATAATAATAAATTAAAAATAGTGTTGAAATCTATAAAGTTGTTGGGATATTTAACTTAAATTTGGGAGTTCGAAATTATGGATTTTTCATTAATTTTTAAATCTATACCTAGAGACTTATCCAAATTTTGAGTTAATAATAATAAATTAAAAATAGTGTTGAAATCTATAAAGATGTTGGGATATTTAACTTAAATTTGGGAGTTCGAAATTATGGATTTTTCATTAATTATTAAATCTATACCTAGAGACTTATCCAAATTTTGAGTTAATAATAATAAATTAAAAATAGTGTTGAAATCTATAAAGTTGTTGGGATATTTAACTTAAATTTGGGAGTTCGAAATTATGGATTTTTCATTAATTTTTAAATCTATACCTAGAGACTTATCCAAATTTTAACTTAATAATAATAAATTAAAAATAGTGTTGAAATCTATAAAGTTGTTGGGATATTTAACTTAAATTTGGGAGTTCGAAATTATGGATTTTTCATTAATTTTTAAATCTATACCTAGAGACTTATCCAAATTTTGAGTTAATAATAATAAATTAAAAATAGTGTTGAAATCTATAAAGATGTTGGGATATTTATCTTAAATTTGGGAGTTCGAAATTTTGGATTTTTCATTAATTTTTAAATCTATACCTAGAGACTTATCCAAATTTTGAGTTAATAATAATAAATTAAAAATAGTGTTGAAATCTATAAAGATGTTGGGATATTTAACTTAAATTTGGGAGTTCGAAATTATGGATTTTTCATTAATTATTAAATCTATACCTAGAGACTTATCCAAATTTTAACTTAATAATAATAAATTAAAAATAGTGTTGAAATCTATAAAGTTGTTGGAATATTTAACTTAAATTTGGGAGTTCGAAATTATGGATTTTTCATTAATTTTTAAATCTATACCTAGAGACTTATCCAAATTTTGAGTTAATAATAATAAATTAAAAATAGTGTTGAAATCTATAAAGATGTTGGGATATTTAACTTAAATTTGGGAGTTCGAAATTATGGATTTTTCATTAATTTTTAAATCTATACCTAGAGACTTATCCAAATTTTGAGTTAATAATAATAAATTAAAAATAGTGTTGAAATCTATAAAGATGTTGGGATATTTAACTTAAATTTGGGAGTTCGAAATTATGGATTTTTCATTAATTTTTAAATCTATACCTAGAGACTTATCCAAATTTTGAGTTAATAATAATAAATTAAAAATAGTGTTGAAATCTATAAAGATGTTGGGATATTTAACTTAAATTTGGGAGTTCGAAATTATGGATTTTTCATTAATTATTAAATCTATACCTAGAGACTTATCCAAATTTTAACTTAATAATAATAAATTAAAAATAGTGTTGAAATCTATAAAGTTGTTGGGATATTTAACTTAAATTTGGGAGTTCGAAATTATGGATTTTTCATTAATTTTTAAATCTATACCTAGAGACTTATCCAAATTTTGAGTTAATAATAATAAATTAAAAATAGTGTTGAAATCTATAAAGATGTTGGGATATTTAACTTAAATTTGGGAGTTCGAAATTATGGATTTTTCATTAATTTTTAAATCTATACCTAGAGACTTATCCAAATTTTGAGTTAATAATAATAAATTAAAAATAGTGTTGAAATCTATAAAGATGTTGGGATATTTAACTTAAATTTGGGAGTTCGAAATTATGGATTTTTCATTAATTATTAAATCTATACCTAGAGACTTATCCAAATTTTAACTTAATAATAATAAATTAAAAATAGTGTTGAAATCTATAAAGTTGTTGGGATATTTAACTTAAATTTGGGAGTTCGAAATTATGGATTTTTCATTAATTATTAAATCTATACCTAGAGACTTATCCAAATTTTAACTTAATAATAATAAATTAAAAATAGTGTTGAAATCTATAAAGATGTTGGGATATTTAACTTAAATTTGGGAGTTCGAAATTATGGATTTTTCATTAATTTTTAAATCTATACCTAGAGACTTATCCAAATTTTAACTTAATAATAATAAATTAAAAATAGTGTTGAAATCTATAAAGTTGTTGGGATATTTAACTTAAATTTGGGAGTTCGAAATTATGGATTTTTCATTAATTTTTAAATCTATACCTAGAGACTTATCCAAATTTTAACTTAATAATAATAAATTAAAAATACTGTTGAAATCTATAAAGATGTTGGGATATTTAACTTAAATTTGGGAGTTCGAAATTATGGATTTTTCATTAATTATTAAATCTATACCTAGAGACTTATCCAAATTTTAACTTAATAATAATAAATTAAAAATAGTGTTGAAATCTATAAAGTTGTTGGGATATTTAACTTAAATTTGGGAGTTCGAAATTATGGATTTTTCATTAATTCTTAAATCTATACCTAGAGACTTATCCAAATTTTAACTTAATAATAATAAATTAAAAATAGTGTTGAAATCTATAAAGTTGTTTGGATATTTAACTTAAATTTGGGAGTTCGAAATTATGGATTTTTCATTAATTTTTAAATCTATACCTAGAGACTTATCCAAATTTTAACTTAATAATAATAAATTAAAAATACTGTTGAAATCTATAAAGTTGTTGGGTTATTTAACTTAATTTTGGGAGTTCGAAATTATGGATTTTTCATTAATTATTAAATCTATACCTAATGTTTTCTTTTCATACGTAACAAATCTTTTATACATTGCCCCGCTTAATGTATCTTTCGCCTTCCTTTTCATAATGATTGTTGTCTTTTTTATGTAACTTATCAGACCTAAAAAGTACATATACAATAACTAAAATTCTCTAATATAAATTTATGAAACATAATTTTTGTGAATATTTTAAAACCTAACTATCAAATGTAAAACTATGATAATTCATGATTTACTTGGCATGGTAAATAGGTTTTTTTACAAAAACTAAAAAAAACCCCGTGATTTTTTCGTTTTCAAGTTTTAATTAATCATGTTTTAATTGGTTCTTTTTCATTTTTTCTTAACAATCTAACCTTCAGTTTTTTGTAATCTCCCTAATTGAACAATATAAAATTGGAAATATGAAAGAATGTAGAACCCAATAAACATAACGTGCGATTTATCGAGGTAATGAAGATTAAGGGGAAAAAAACACCAATTACACAGAAATGTTAATTAATAAATAATAAAGAATGAAGAAAATTTAAATGTTACCTGTAATGTGAGCTTTCTGATGAACAAGTGAATAGGGTTGTGTGTGTGAGAGTTGGGGGGAGGTGGGGTGGGTTTTTTTTTTTGGTTAAGGAAGAGGGATTGTTTGTGTGTGTGTGTGGTGAGGGAGAGGGAAGATTTTACGTGGGTGGGGATGGGGATGGGGGTGGGGCTGCAGAAATTTTTGTGTGTGTGTGTGTGGTGAGGGAGAGGGAAGAGTTTACGGGGGTGCGAGAAATTTGGAGGTGGGGATGGAGGGGTCACGAGAAGGGAGTTGGATGGAGTGGGGCGCTTGGGGAAGGGGATGGGGCAAGTGTGAAGGAATTAAATGGGAGGGGGGAGCGGGTAAAGGAATTAAATGGGAGGGGGGCCTGGTGAAGGAATTAAATGGGGGGTGGACGCGGATTGGGGGAGGGGGGGTCGACGCGGATTGGGCAGGATTCATTTAGTTCCGTCAGACACTCTGACGGAACTAAATGGAATCCTGTCAGGAATCCTGACTTCCTGACGAGCGACAGGAATCCTTACGCGCGTCAGGAATCCTGTCAGGGCTTGTTTAGTTCCGTCAGAAGCTCTGACGGAACTAAATATTAGTTCCGTTAGGGCCCCTGACGGAACTAATGCTTCCCTCAGCAGTCCTGACGGAACAAGATGTTCCGTCGTACCCTCCCACGGAACAACCCCAAAACAACCGTATTTTGGTAATTAGTTTGAAAACAACTGTAGATTAGTAAATTTTTTTTAAAAAAATTATTTTGGTCAAAATCCCCAACTCGAAGTGCAACAAAAAGTATCATGAAAGCTATAGCAAAGTAAAGGACGCAATGTTATGCGGCATATTTTTTGACCTTTTTACCTAGCTGATTTCAGGAAAAATACTAAAGGTCGAGATCGACTGGTAGATTGCTGACGTAATAAAATAGAAGATGCGGAGGATCAAAACGGAAAGATTTGAAGAATCCCGCAGGATCAGCAGAATCAATCTACAAACAGAAGATGCGATAGATCTCGACAGATTTGGAAAGCCCAGCTCGCTAAAACTTGCGTCACAAGAAAGTCTGAGTATAAAAGGAAACAGCAAGTCAACCCTAAGAAGAGTCGCGCAGAGCCTAAATGAGATTACACATTCGGCAGACTCGAAAGAAGAGTGAGAGACTTCACTAGCACGAGAATTCCAGGATAACCCAGCATCCTTCCTTACAATAAGACGGAGGGAAGAAGACGTGGAATGGTGACGTGACAGGGCTTCTTCCACGCCGTCGGAACGCCATCAAGCTTTCTGCTTTTATTTTATTTTATTTTAGTAGTTAGATCATTGGTCATTCTTTACTATCTGTGTGTGTTTCCTCGTCGCCATGAACTAACTTTCGATGGCCGAACGAGGATGAATTCTTAAGTGTTAAATGAACCAAGTTGCAAGTTCTTAATTTAATAGATTCGGTTTGCTTATCAGTGAATTAATCACTAGTCGATTAGAGGAATCTAAGGGCTAGATTGTGGCCTCGGCTTACTGGCAAGGAGTCGAGGTTAGACCTCTGAGAAACAGTGTTTGCTAGGTAGCCAGTGCAAGGCTTGACCTATTTATTGTAGGCTTCAGGAATGGGTCTACCTCTCATAACCATGACACCCTGAGTGTAATGCTGATTTAATTAGAAAGTTGCCATAGGAATATGGAAGGAGTATAGTTAGTTTCATATGTATCGGACGCGGAAGCTTCGATAGAGTATAGTGGTGGGTTAACTGAATAGCGTTGTAGTTAGTAGCTATGTTATAGCATTGCGGAAGCTGTGCAATATGTATGCTATAGCCATGGGTAGAGCAACTAGGGGATTTGATGCGCTTAAGGATGATTCCGAGTTCAGCCTAACTTCTCACTGATATCTTCTTAAAATTTATTCTGTTTATTTCTGTTATTAGTATAATTACACAAACCTCTCAAACCAATTATAATTACTTTCTGTTTGCACAACTATCATAGCAATTGAGCGCCACTCTTCGTTATCTCAGTCTCTGTGGGAAGATACTCTACTTACACTTTATTACTTGTTCGACTGGTTCACTTGCCATCAAGGAAATCGACCAACAATAACCATGTCACAACGCCCTTTGACGTGAGATCATCTTGGATTCCTACATGATGAGTCACTGCTCTTTGACCTAGTCAAAAGTCACCTTTGACCGGGTGATGATAAAGGCTTGATCGGGATCAGTGGTTTTCATGCAGAGGAATGTGAATGGTCAAGATGGAATTTGTCTCTCACATTTGTAGAGAAATAATACTGGGCCCCTCGATGAGTGAGTCTGAGAAATGTATGACCATACTACGATGAAAGGAGTTTCCATTTCAATTGTTAGACTACTCAAAAATCGATAAAGTAATGGTCAAGAACAGGAAGTTGACATTATCCATGCCTCATCCTTGACTAAATTATCGCGTGACAAAAGGGACGTGACATGGTTGTACGATAGGTTGTATCGTATCATCGATCCCCATATGAATTGGGTAGTCGCAATGTCTTTCTAGAGGCCACTTGCAACTTGTGGGCTGGTACAGTATTGGCCCATTGCCAATCTCATGTAGGCCTATAGGGTCGCACACAAGAATAGCCCAACACGAGCAAAAGTGTCCATATTCATTGAATCTTATATATGTATAAGATTTAATGAATACGGTATTTAATCTAGTATGAATATATATATATATATATATATTTATATATTATTAAATTCGAAATTAATAATGATATTATTTATAGATAATATTATTATTATATATAGTATTTAATTTATTTGATAAATTAAATAACTATAATAAATTGAGATATTGTATCTCGATTTAATTTTCGAATAAAGATATAGTATCTCATATTTAATTAAATAAAAGATATCATATCTCGATTTAATTTATAAAGATAAATTAAATCAGTAGGCTTATAATTCGAATTAAATAAATATATTATATTAGATCTATTTGATAGATTTAATTAATATATTATTTTAATTCAAATTCGAATTTCAAGATTAATTGGATTAATTTTGAATATTTTAATACGGCTTATTAGGGTTTTAGAAACTATATAATAGATATTGATCTAGTCGTATTAAGAATACGGATGAATTAGAAAAGCCACAAGAAACCCTAGAGAGATACGCGAAAATGCCGTCGGTGTTGTAGGCTGTTCGTGTGGATACTGGTAGAAGGAGGAGATTTGCAGAGTCTGCTCCTATTGATCGAATAGGTAGCCGACCAGATCAAATCGAACGTAGGACGCTCACGAATTGCGCATAGGTATTGTTTCTAACGAACCTTGATTTAAACGCCGTTGATGGATCCTCTCAAGGGATCCGTAATTTTTAATGGATGAGAATTCTTCCGCTACATATGCCAGATCCCAACAGGATCTTGCTCCGACCCCCTTGTCGCTTGTTGTTCTGCCATCCCTACGTCTGAATGACGTAACGACGAAGTTTTCCTTCACGGACAAACTTCTCAACCGCGTCCCTTAAATCCCAACAACAGTTCGTCGTATGACCATGCTGGTCATGGAATTCACAATACCGGGATTTATCCAAGGTAGCCTCTCTCCGCAACGGCTGAGGTCGCTCGACCTTTTTCATCTCGGTTGCTGACACCTCCTTCCAAATTTGCGCCCAGGACACCTTCAACGGAGTATATCTGTCAAATCTTCCTTCTGACTTGCCTCCTTTTGGCCTGCTGTCCCCGCTGCGTCCACGGGAGCCCTGCTTACGCCCGCTATACGGCTCTTTGCCCCAAATAGGTGGACTCATACCCATTTCTTTCGATATTTGACTCAACATTTCCATTTGCTCGAGCTCTAGGTACATTTTCGACCGATCTCAGAAATCGGCCAGAGTTTGAGGACGACGCTTCATTACAGACTTCTTTAGCCGAGATGAACCATTGAGGCCGGCTATAACACAGTGTAGGTGTACATCTTCCTTCAAACCGGGAACTTGAAGAGCCGTATCTTTGAAACACTCCAAGTATTTTTGCAAAGTCTCACCAGGCAATTGTTTCACCTGGTCTAGCTGGAACTCGGTCTTGGTTGCTTTCTGCTTGTTGCAAAATTAAACAAAAACTTATGTTCCATGGTTTTCATATCCCGAATAGAGTGCAACTGCAGAGAATGAAACCAAGTCTGAGCGGCCCCCCGGAGAGTCCCTGTAAATAGCCGAGGGATG
This sequence comes from Acacia melanoxylon, assembly GCA_019022615.1. Lineage (NCBI taxonomy): Eukaryota > Viridiplantae > Streptophyta > Magnoliopsida > Fabales > Fabaceae > Acacia > Acacia melanoxylon. The sequence goes on along the minus strand of JAFJYJ010000003.1, from coordinate 8,690,936 downwards.
ACATGCCCCACAATCCCTTTCACCCCAATCTCCATTTTGAAGTTATTTACATGGTTTAGCGGGTACTGGCTTCCGTCGTATTTTGGCAATTCTCGTGAGTCTAAACCCTTAAGATAATTGGCCGCCATAATCTCATCTGAAAACTGGCTTAGGATACTATCTCTGCCGTGCCCTTCTGCACCTGTCTTGGGCATGCTAAACGACGAGGGCGTCACATTATTCTTGCTTAGATCCAAGTTCTCAGCCGGCTGCTTTCCCTTCTTTTTTATTATTTAAAAAATTGAGTGATATTATGATAAAATTACCAACACTTTAAAATCTCAATTTGATCCCCTCTTACCTCCCTGTCATTTACAAGTGTTAATAAACTTTTTAGAGTTTTAGTAATTGAAACAATATTTATATGTCTTTTTCTCTTACAACAAATGAATTTTAATTTGATATTAAATATAAGAACTATGTAACATCCCATTTGAACAGCGGAATTTTTTTAAAAAAAACAATAGGTATAACGCCTACGTCAGTACAGTGTTATCATCCATAACGTAAAGCAAATCATCCGGGTCGGCCTCTTCCTCATCTGCCTCCCTGATTCCCGAATACTTAAAGTTATCCCCTACTGAAGAATGATGCGATCCATCAGGGCTTCCCTGCATTGGGTTCGCAACATATAGGTTTATAGGATCGGGGTCATATATATAATCAGGGGATTCTGGGCCAGGGTGATATTCTGGTTCAGGGTTATAAGCTGGTTCATGGTTGATTTTAATCCTTATGGGTCCTGGGTTCACTGATTTCCGCGCCGTGCGTCTCATTTTACTGTAACGGTTCACATACGAAAATTCATCCCTGTCCATCTCTACACATTTCACCAAGGTCATAACAGTACTCATTTTCAAAATATGCTCTAAGTTTTGAAAAGGCTTAGAACCTAACTCCGTTAATCAAACAATTTGGCCAGGCTGGGTATTTCATGGGAGCCTCACCGTGCTAGGGTGACTGATTGGCTGATCCACGAAAACCCTTTCTAGTTTAAGCACCAAACTGTTAGAAGTAACATTGTTAAATCCGTGCCAGAAAGAATGCTCTGATACCAAAAATGTAACATCCCATTTGAACAGCGGAATTTTTTTTTTAAAAACAATAATGATCAGAGTAGAGCTTGAAAGCGAGTGAGTGAGTAACTGAACCATAAACATTGACCATAGTGCAATAGTATTGATACAAAGAATCCATTTGTTCCAAAAGTAAATACAAAGACAAGTAAGTAAAACTTCGTCTCGAGTTCTACTCCGGCTGCTTGCCCCTGTCGCCAACCCTCGGTCCTCCTGACCCTGAAGCTACAGCTGAGATCCAATTCCCATTTGGATCTTAGGTAACGGTTAACCTCGTGCTCAAATAAGACAGTATATGGACAACAGATAGTCACAACAAAACAGTAGCATATCAACACATAAGCACAGAGAAGATGTATGAACAGCATAACGACAGAACATAAGCACACACAGCAATATGTAAAGCACCACAACACGTCTGCACATACCCTGTGCCACGATCACAACACATGTCCTCAGCGCTAGGAAAACTCATACGGTATTATCATGTCTATAACCCGTGTAAACTGTAAGTATGATTGACGACCCTAAACAGAGCCTCAGTCTATGAACGTATCTATCACATATATGTATATGAGCAGCACAGAGTTAGGGTTACAATACGCATCCGTACCTTTGTTGACGGTATTTGGAACGTTTGGCGCAAAAACGGTGTTTTTGACGGAAAGTGGTCCGACAAATGGTATGATGACGGCGGCGACGGTTCGACGACGATTTGACAGGTAGGTGATCAGAGATATCCTATAAGGATAATATCACATTTATTAACATTTTGCATCACAATGTGCATTTTAGGTAAAAATTACCATTTTGCCCCTAGTTGGACCTATCGGCGGAATTTCGCGTAGCTTCGCTACTTTGACTTATATTTTTCCAAAATTTTGACATATCACTTATACCAACATACTTTTAAAATAAATATCATATTTACCCCTAAAACATGATATCTAGATTAACTTGGAAGACTAAAGATTAAACTAGCATTTCTATCATAACTACTGAAAGAAACACTAAAGCTTAAGACTAGGGACCGAAGAACTTACCCGGCACTTTGCTACTCCTTCTTGCTCTCACCTCTCTCTAAAATCTCTCTCTAGAAAACTCTAGGAATTGTGAAGAATGAAGGAATGGGAGGAGCCTATTTATAGAAAAACCGGATGGCATTTTGGTAATTAATTCGAACTTCAGTCAGTCGAATACAGACCGTTGGATCTAGGGTTTTTGAAAAATCCCATCTTGGCCCTTCCTCCCCCCTTTCCGACCTCCCCTCCTCTTTTTTGACAAAAGATGACATCATCCATGATGTCATCTTCTTACTTTATGAGCTGGTACCGATAAAGTTCCCGGTTCGGTGTCCTAAACGCGTAATCTTGCGAAATCTCAAAAATCCGGGGGCACAGCCTTGAAGCTCTATTCTTCCTCTTTAGAAATGTCTAAGTTAACTAAATTTTTGATCCCATTAAGGGTATTCCGTTGTCTGCCGAACATTTTCGGACAAACGATGTCGGTTACAAAAATTACTTCTGCTAACACCATCTTCTGGACAAAAATTCACTGATCCATAATATGTCCAGTTGTTTTCTACTTAATCGAAGGATTTCAAGTTATGATTTATTTTCCATTGGTTCACACTTCTCTTATTTGCCTTTTCACAAAATATCTTTTTATCTTAAGTTCTACTTTAACAAAATTCATTTACGGTTGCTAGATCAGTCACTAACACATTTAAATTTTGAGTATACTTTTTGGATGGTAGTAAAATACCGAGATTTATGGTCTATTTAGACTCCCCTGGTTGTACTAAACTTATTCTTCAGTGTTTACAAAAACAACCTTCACTGGTCGTATTTTCGATGTTAAATTATGTGGGTTCCAGATAAGTCCTTATATTTTTTCCAGGATTTTCACACCTTCACAACTATTCCAATTTGTAAAGATTTTCAGTTTTTACTGCATTTACTTTATTCAATTTACTTTATTATTATTATATTTTTTTTCTTTTTGTTTTCTTTTTGGACAAAAAAACGTCCTCCCCCTTTTTTTTCTTTATTTATTTCGTAATTAATTTACTTATATCTTAATCAAAGTAATTAGCCAATAATAACTTAATTAGCCATTTACTAATTGCTGATAATTTTATTATTTATGATAAATTATTATCTCACAACTATTTTACTTACATTGGTATTTTATATCCTATGTAAAATATTAAAAATTATGGGGCCAAAAAGTGCTTTTAATAATATTATATTTATGCCTCTCAATTTTCCAAGGAAATAATCCCAAAAATTCCTAAAATTAGAGACAACATACTTCCTAAGTTTTCGTCAATATTTGTTGCCATAAGGGATTTATCATAATATTTTTAGGCCGTTTTATGCCTTATAAAATACATTTTTCATGGATTTTAGCTCTTTTTCTTTTCTAATTTTCATTATAATTACCTTAGAAAATAAGATAATTATAACTTATTATTTGAGACTACATATTCACCTATAAGAAATAGTAATTTATTCATCTCAATATGATTTCCAGACAAAGAAATGTCCGGGTATTACAAACTAGTTGAAAGTTTATTTTAGTTTTAAATATAGGACAAAACTTACCTCCAATGCATTATATCCAGTACAACCAGTTCATCAATTAGATAGTGTCATCTGAATGTCTTATATTGAGGATCAAGATCAACTCCTAAAGTTATCTTATATTAAAAACTAGAGGAGTGTCTAGTTTTGAATTAACATAATTGTTTCAATATATATATATACACACACAACCTCGGATCTCAAATATAAAGGTTTTATTTGGTCCCAAATAAAAGATACTACATTCGGTCCTAAATATAAGACAAAGTTTGTAATACAATTTATACTATAAATTTTATCTTATATTTAAGACCGAAAGAGTACTACTATACTTTATGTCGCAAACTTGTAATTGTTTTCCCAACATCTCCTTATACATATAAATGGGGTATTTATCAAAAGGTAATATCCTATGCATATAACTAAGGGGTACTTTAGAAAAATCAATAAACATTTTTTTAGATAAATAATAACATAACTAATTTTTTATTTTTTTTAATAAATTAATTACCTAGATCTTATATTTAAAACTAGAGGTTGTATTTATTAAGGTTAAATACCTAATTTGCCATGGAAGTATTCATAAAGGGGCACTCAGCACCCGAAAGTTTTTTTGATACCAAATTTGCTCCGGATGTATGAAAAAAGTACCAAATTTGCCCCGGAAGTATGAAAAAAGTACCAAATCTGCCCAAAACTAACGGAAGGTCAAACAGACGTTTGCCACGTTGGAATTGTTTTTTTGGTACCCGTTTTTTCGGTTGACATTAATGCCATAGAAGCTTCCTTCCATGTTCATCGCCTTCATTATCAACACTCCACGGCGACCTCGGAACTGAACTACGCCAATGATAGATTCAGAATTTGAGATTGGGAAATATGTGCCAATAAGGGTGAGGCGGATGATGGTGGCTGGAAGAGGAGGAGATCGATGCTCTTCTGAATCGATCTCTGTGTACATAGCTTCACTGTGTCGCCAAAATTTCTCTCCTTCCTAGAATCACAGGGAAGCGGCTATAGGTGTCGACAAAACACCTTCAGCCACGGCCGATGCGCCATCAGGAACTGCGGCAACACCCCTTTGACGACATTCGTGGAGTTCACTCTCGGCAAAGACTAAGACTACTTCTAAGATTTCAGCCTCGTCGACGGCTACAATCTACTCCCGATCTCCATCACCCTATTCAAAGGATCTGGGAAAGGTGGTCTACAGCTTCGATTGCTTCAATATGTCTTTGATCTGGTGGTTAGGTTTCATCAATTTTCATATCTGGATCATTTTCTCTCTTTTCCTTCTATGTTCTTTGTTTGTCGACTTCCTCTTTCTTCTTTAGCAGTCTGATTTTTTAAAATTAATTATTGTACTTTGATTATTTTGATTTCATTCAAAATATATCTTTAAAGGGGACAAGGAGTGTTCTTGGTGAAGACAGGCAAGCACTTTTTTTTTGTGGAAAATGAAATCTAGGTATGCCGTTTGTTTGTCCGATTGCATGTCATATATTCATCTATCTATTCTCAGACCATTTGAATTTTCTCTTGTTCTTTGGCAATCTGATGAATCTGGGATGTTTTTATTTGTTCTGTGTTGTTTTTTCACTTGTGATGAATCTCAAACCCATATTTTCAGGAGAATTATTAGGAATGGGTCTCAGGGTTTGGGGGTTTTTTTCAGTTGATTGTTGACGGATGTTGAGGATGATGAAGGTGAAGAGGTTCTTGCCATACTGATATATTTTTTTTCATTGATTGTTAGGTGTTGGTGATTCTTGTTATATTGTTCATTATGTGGTTGTGGTTGTGATTTGCAATGTCCGGAGGGAACCGGTTGCAATGTCAGAAAATCTAGTGGTGTTGCTTTGATGAGAATGAGGTTGATATCGGAGAGAATGAGACTGGAGCTTGACTCTGCCTGTGTACCAGAGAGAAAGCAAGAGGGAGGAGAGAGAGATGAATGATCTGGCATATGACTTACCCTCCACTGTGTTTATTTCTTAGCCATGTGGCATTTTAACGACCTACGAGGACCTTCCGTCAGTTTTGGGCAAATTTGCTACCTTTTCTATACTTCCGAGGCAAATTTAGTACCAAAAATACTTCCGGGTGCTGAGTGCCTCCTTATCAATACTTTCATGGTAAATTAGGTATTCAACCCTATTTATTAATTATAATATAATATATCCCAATTTAAACTCCCTGTCACTTTCATGATTTTACATTTTTACTCCATACATCAATTTTTGTGCATTATAGTACTTGTGTATTTATGTATCTCTCTCCACCACTTTGCTGTTTTCTTTATTATTCTGAAAAACAAATATCGACCTACCCTGCCGACAATCAGAGGTGCGTCCTAATACAGGGGCTGGGGTTTTCCTATTATAGGAAATTAGGAATCAGTTGAATTGAATTAAATCCGAATAATGGGCCTTTCTTTTTCACTTTGTCCATTGGAAACTTTTTGTTTGTCTTTTGTCTTTTTCTTTTTTGAATCTGTCGGTTCGTTATTTAAAAAGATGTGTAGCTTGTATAGTGAATATAGACACTAAAATCTCATTTATCATGATTTATTTAATAAATTTTATTTATTATTTCATGATTATTGATGAGAAATTATTAATTTAATTATTTTTATCTTTATCTTTCAATTAAATGTTCTTTATTATATTCAAAATGTATAAATAATACTTATAGAGAATTGTAATGGTAATTAAGAACTATATGGAAAATTCTTTCAGATTTCCATATAGTAGGAGTTAGATAATTAATTTATAAATATTAAATAATTTAGTTAAGTTAATTACTTATAAAAATGTGTGTTGATTTTCTTAAGGCATCACCTTATTCATTTGTATTGGAAACTATAATAAAAAAACTTTCCTATGTACAATCGATAGTGGGAGTTTAGGTAAACAAATTATAAATTTAGAAGATGAAATAAATTGAGGTGTTATATTTAGCAATTAAACAAAATCTATCTACTGGATCTTATATTTAGAACTAATTCTTTCACTTCAATTTTTTACCTAAATTCTTTCAATTTTCCTTTTCATAAGAGTTAAATAAATAATTTGTAAAGAGTTAATAAATTAGTTAAGATAATTATTTATAAAAAAACGTATATTGGTTCTCTTAAAGTAACACTTTAATCATTTGTATAAGAAATTATAATAAAAAACTTTCTTTTGTGCAAACAATAGCGGGCATTTAGGTTAAAAATTATATTGATCTTCTAAATAAAATCTATCAACGTGTCCTTATATTCAGGATTAGGAGTAATATGAAATAGGGTTTAGGGTATACAACCAGCATTCTGAAGTATTTTAGGTATACCTAAGACCCTAAAATATTTTGTAGTGCATGCAGCACCCTAGAGTATTTGTTTTTTAGTGTTCAGTACCTTAAAGTATTTTTATGTGCATCTAACACTATGAAGTATCTTTTCATGTGCAGCTAGCATCTTAAAATATTTTTTGGTGAATCTAGCATTAAGGCATAAAAAATACTTTAGGATGTTGGACTTACATAAAATAGTACTTGAGGTGTTGGATACATCTATGAATATAATAAAGAACTCTATGATGTTGAATGCACCTTAGCCCTACAAAAGAACAACTAAATTCTCACTATTTAAAAGTTCAGAATTTACAACTAAAATGGTTAAAACTATAATTTTAATTCAATTACAATTATTAAAATTTTATGATTTAGTTTCTATGTTTTAGAAACTAAAATTATAGATATAATAAATGTTAAGAACTAAATTATAAAATGGTTAAAACTATAGAGACCGAATTACAATGAGTCAAAATTAAAGGACTAAGTTACAAGAAGTCAAAACTATGGGAGCTGAATTATACTTGTCAAAGTATAGAAATTGAACTGCAGTTGAGTCAAAAGTTGAGTCAAAACTATAGAGACTAAAATATTAAGTTTACTAAAAAATTATATGTAAATAAGAATCAAAATTTTATTTAATAATTAATAAGTTTCAAGCAATTTAATCTGTACAAATAAAAGTTTTCATATATTTATGATATTTAAACGTCAAAATTTCGATTTAATGGTTTGATGTTTATTTGGATTAACCTATTTTAAGTTATTTTATGCTGTCACATGAATATGTGAAATAAGTTTTTATCTTGGAAAGGGTGAAAATACTTTTTTAAGCTTATCAAAATATATCATAACACGCGCGCGCACTATATATGTATGTGTGTGTACATATGTATATATATCCTTTCATTTTGAAAAGTGGGGTAAACATTGTTTAAAAAAAGACTTATATAGCTCATACGACCAATGAACAAATCTAACCGGGAATCATCTTACATAGTATAGTAAGTAGTAAGTTAATGTGTAAATATAATAACTAAGAAACTAAGAAACGAAGATAAAGACAACTTTGAATGACGCATTGGAAATTTTCTGAAGCAATGCTAAAATAGCTTGCTAAGTTATGGTGGATAAATGAAAAGGATTCGAAGGAATACGGATGAAGGACTTCTAAACACAATTAATTGTTAGTAATGTCTTGAATCTCGCATTTATAAAGTTAGAGTTGTGGATCTAGAAAAATGATGCTTGCAAATACTTGTAAGAGATGGTAGGCTGGTGTAGATTGTGTAACACCCCGTTTTCGTAAACGTTTTCTCGTCGTATTTTGATCAGAGTAGAGCGGCATAAATTTTTTTCGATTTAAAATGGAAACAGAGTCACTGAATAATATTCATAATGATATGTCTGGTAGTCATAAGTAGTACATTCATCCAAAAATTTTAAACTAAATAGACAACAATTTCATTTTCTTCATCAGCCTCTCTACGCCGGCTCCTTACCCTTCACCTCATCCCGAACACCTCGAGATCCTGAAGCTATATTAACAGCTGAGATCCAATGCCCATTAGATCTCAGGTAACGGTTAACCTCATGCTTATGTAAACAGTATATGCATGGCAGATATTCACAATATTTCACAGTATAAAACACTATTCATCATTTCAGGCAATAACATTACATAGCCCCTACAGTATGTATGTCATCCCAGTCTGCACACTCTTCGGTGCCACGATGTACAGTCGTGTCCATAGCGCTAGGAAAACTTTCAACGGCGTTAACAATACCATAACCCGTGTATTCATGATTTCACCATTTTAAAACAAACAGAATCTCAGTATATGAACACATCAATCACATATAGCATACAACAAGCATCAGAGTTAAGGTTACAATACGCGTCCGTACCTTCGCTGTCGATTTTGGTACGTTCTGACGGTAGATGATCACAGATATCCTATAAGGGTAATATCGTCTATTAATTCAAAAATATTATTTCAAGAGATATTTTGGCTATATCTGACCATTTTACCCCTGGTTCATTATTTGTAACTTAATCCCATTTTAATTGCTTAAAAACACAATAACAATATAAATAGGCTGATTTTTCGCCTAACTTTTGAGAATTATAATTAATTCTACAGAACTTAGAATAAGGATCCGTAAAATTCCTTGGAAATCTTATGATGTCCAGTTTAAGATAAAAATATGATTTCTTGCCCAGAATTAATAACCAATTCCCAGTTTTCGTGACAACATGTTCTGCCCAGAAATTTCCAGAAAATTTAGCCTAACGTTGAACATTTTTATCTCCTAGCACAGAGCTCAAAACGACATGCTATAGGTATATTTGGAAATCTCTATATGTCTAATTTCAACATGAATTTTCTCAGAATTTTGGCATAGCATCTTCAACAAAAGATACCAGCGTTTTTGAAATTGCTTTCGGGAGTCGCTAACCGACAAAATTTCGCCAGAGCTTTACTATTTTGATGTTTCTCTTTCAGAAATTTTGCTCTATGACTTCCCTCATTATTTTTTCGAAATAAAGATAATTTTAACCATAAAAACATGAAAATAAAATTGCTTCTAGGAATTTAAGATCAAAGCATAAAATCTATCTATGAATTTAAAAGCTTTAATTCTAAGAATTTACCTTGCTATTGCTTGAACTCCTTCAAGATACTCCTCACTCACTCTCACTTCTCTCTATATTCAGATTGTTACTTGATTTTGGTGTGAAAATGAAGTGATCCCAAGCCTCCTATTTATAGGAGAAAATTGGGGACACAAATGGAATTCAAATGTGACCAACTTTCACCCTAGTCTTTGGATGGAAAATGCACTTTATGAAATTCAATCTCTACCCTTCTCTACCCTCCAAGGCTTGTCGACATACACAACCCAATTAGCTATTTTGTTCTGCTTTTAGTTATTAAAGTACATTTTATTATTTAATAATTACCTCATGCATGAAAAGTTACTCTGGCCGACATCACCTATTTTTAATATATATCCAAATAGCCAAATGTTTACTCATTCAATTTCATTGTGTTGTTAGTTATCTAAATACCTTATATTATTCAATGATTAGTTATTCCGTAAAAGAAAAAGAAAACCTTTCATATGTGGCGACATCAAATTTTATTCAACCATTAATAGCTAATTGATAAATCACTCTATTGTAACAAAGGACAACATGTGCAGCGCCTACATTGCTGACTTTTGGGCCAAATTTTTAAACTTGATTAGCACCCTAATTAAGCTCTTAAATGCCTTTTAGTTACACTACTCATTGGTTAATTGGTTTATTCCATAATCCAAGACATTAGAACATTATTAGCAAATTAATCTCATCATTCATTAGGCTTTGCTATTTTTGACTTAAATTAATTTAAGTAATTATGCAATTAATCTTAATTAATTCAAGCTAATTTACTTATTAACTTTTTCTAATTCACTTTAAATCTTAATCTAAGTAATTAGTCATTAATTGCTTAATTAGTTACTTACTAATTGTTGATAGTTTTCTTAATTAGGATTAATTATTATCTCACAACTATTTTACTGACATTGGTATTTTATATCCTATGTAAAATATTAAAAATAATAGGGCCAAAAAGTGCTTTTATAATAATATTAAATTTTACCCTTACTTTCTCTATGGAAATAATTTATTAAATTCCTATAATTAAGAACAATATTCTCTCTAATTTTTAATATTTGTTTCACTGTCCTTTAAGATTTATCATAATATTTTCGAGTCATTTTATGCCCTAAAAATACGTCTTTGGCTTTTTGGCACATTATTTCTTCTAATTTTGACAGAATTTTCTGTAGACTCTAGTATAATTATGTTCATCTTGTGAGACCATATATTCACCTATTTATAGTAGGTAATATTGACTCAAAAGAAATATTAAAGGCACACTATTTATAATACTCATCCGGGTATTAAATATCCAGGTATTACAGATTGGTTATTCCTTTAGAACTTTTTAATGGGAGTGCCACCCTTGGCAATAATAATGAAGGCTCAACTTTTTGTAATTGTAGAGGAAGATATCCTATTCAATATTAAGAGAAATTGAAGATTTAATATTATAGCTAGGATTGAAAAAATGCCCACTATAATCATTCGATGTATCTTTGAAAAGTTAATAGGTTGAGAAAGAATGCATCTTTCAGATTTCTTGGATGCATGATTGCAAGGGGGAGACTCATGTTTACCATGATGTAAGGCGTTATTGCGTTTTCTCCATCTTGATGAAAGGTGGACTCGTGTTTCTTTTTGGGGGCTGTTTGGTATGAGAGATTTGGAGGGGAAGGGAAATTTTTCTGAGCTGGATTTAAGAATATTAGAGAAGTGGGATTTAAGGTTTTGAATCAACTTTTCTTACTCTTTTATTTTATATCTTATCTTCATTAAAATTTTATAACCCCACTTCTCCAATTTTTTAGAATCTAACTCATAAAAAATTTCCCTCCCCTCCATTTCCCTCCAACCAAACAGACCCTTTAAATTCTATAAAGTTCATATGAGGAAATAAGAAAGCAACCAAACCAAAGTGACCTGGATAGGGGGATGAGATAAGTTCCATAGATTTCTCAACTTCACATCCAAATAGACAAAGCACAGAAGAATTCAAGTGTTGTTTCTACAGCGTATCACAAGAGGGCAAGGCACTATTTAAAAGTTTCCAGATAATTAATGGCAACTATTTGAATACAAGCCGGATTTTTCTAAGGAATCTTCATAAGTCATCAATGCTAGCACCATATTAATTCAAAGACTGATAACTATGAGTCACCACATCCTTGACTGTATAAACACCGGAGGCATTGCCACTCAAACACAAGAGGAGTTTCAAGAATAGCATTAACCAACGAATACAAGGTGCGGACCAAAGACAAATTCCATTTAACAGAATTCTATGCATAAGATGAGGACCAAAGACGAATTACATAAGCTTTAAGTCTTCTTTGGAACTAGAAAAATAAAGATGGTCAAGACAAGGAAAGTGCCACACTACGAGTACAACAGATGACTACTTAATAGTTAACTAATTGGTGCATTTAGCGAATTAGACAATATGGTTTCAAAATGACCATTATTTGATGCTAGAGATTGTGTTTCCCTGTTCATGAATCAATGAATGAACATTCATGTTTCTATTTGAATAAAGACAACCTGCAACACATCCAAGGCCAATGTATGTATCACGTTAAACAAACGTATCTAATATATATTTTCATATATAAGTAGCTAGGTAAACTAATTAATTACCCCAGCTTGAGAGATGTATCAGAACTATCACAGTCTTGAGGAGGACTGTCAGATGAACTGCAAATGATGATGGACTCAGAAGACTGCCCTTGTTCTTGTGCAAGTCTCTGTAAGTGTGTACTTCTTTTGTGTTACAAGGCTTTCAATTCTTAACATTTGAGAAGAGAGGCAATAATTTATAAGAGAAGATAGTAAAAAACTGTTTGATGACCTGCTTCATTCTTTGATTTTGTTCCATGAGTTGTATTCCCTGTACATTGAAGCAAAGAAGGTGGCTGAGAGTGTAGAACATTAATTGTTAGTGTCATAAAATGTAGCAACATGTATCACTTGGGATATTTCTTGAAATCAGTTATAAATTAGTGAAACCACATACATAAGTTTGTTAGAATATGGATCTGACTCCTACTATATTCATAAATGGATTCACGTAGAACTTATCATTCAAGTGAAAACTCAAGTGACTTTGTATTATATTCTTTTTCAGACATGAATCCTCCACAATGAGTGGCTTGTATATTTCCGACCTCTCTCATTTCTCTATAACTAAAGTCGTGCAATCACTAGAGACAGCGAGTCATGTGTTGTACTAATGACTATATGATTAGTCATATTCAGGCATCGTCATTGTCGAAGCTAATTGGGTTCTTGGGCTACCTCCCCCAAATGCATTGTCAAAACACACAAGATTGATGGAAGTAATTCGGGTGTTACATGAGCAATCTTCTTTCATCCCTTTCACATGCATTCATTGAACCATTTTGTTTACTCCAAATGTGAAAGACTCATTTTTAATATGTTTGGAACTATAAATTGAGTGACTTAAATGTATTGAGTAAAACTTTTTTAAACTTGACAGAAAAGTTTTTCCTGCTTCTGGACATAAAAGTAATATAATGAAATTTGCTTTTACAAGCAACTAAACACATCATTATTGCTTATATGCAAGGAATCATTAAGTGATGATCAGTTGATGAAAAGCCAAAATCTATAGATGATTATCTTTGGGATATATATGTATTTACCTTTCTCTTACGTGCGTTGATCTGTTTGACGATTCTTTCATCCTGAAACAATATTCAAAGTAAATATGTCATCCAAAAATCTTGAATGCAATAACTAGTAGTTATTCGATAAGCAAGAAAACAAGCCAATTTCTTCTCAAGATGAAAAATAACTAAACTAGATATGTTTTTTTTATGCACGGTAAAGGCATCACTTTCAAAAATGTCAAAAATAATGAAGTTTGATAGGACCAAAATATAGATATATGATTGACAATCGATAAGGTATTATTGATTGACTATTGATACATGATTGATGAAAAGATGGTCCTTGTCCTTTTCTATTTCTTCTACATACAACGATAGAATAAAGGAATCCTAACATTCTTAGAGTTTGTGCCTTTAGGGCCTTTTTTAGACAAACATTTAGGGCCCGTTCATTCCGCGGAAAGCATGAAAATGGAATGGATTTTTCATAACCATAAATTTTTGTATGATGTTGAAAATGATGGGAGAAGTTTAATTTTTTATATTTGATTAACTAAAAAAAATAATCCAAACCACGCAAAAGGCCCACAAGGGAAAAAAAAAAAAAAAAAAAAAGCTCTCCATTATTGTAGTTCCTCAGGTGAAGGGTATTAGTGAAAAAAATGGTGTGATTCTAAGATTTGGGAATCAAGATTGATCTCATTTTTAAGGAGAATCATGTCTGGGATGCATACAACAAAAAGAAAACCAAACACACCACCTTAGAAATACAATTGAGAGTATTAGGAATAGAAATTCAAGGAATCCAATCAAACAAGCCCTTAAAGTTTATAAACTTGTATGCAAAATACTATTTTACCCAAACCTGGTTAAAGTTGATTAGACCTCTCGTATTTTGCAAAAATTACTTGAACATTCAAAAGTAACCCTTATTAAACTGTAATCTCATATTAATGATATCTCTCAATATCTCTCGTGAATAGGAGGTGAATTTGGAAGGAAATCATGTACTGCTCACTGCATTCTATAAAATGACTTATATTTTGAGCTCCCAAATCTTCTAAAAATGTGACTTACACTTCACAAACTTTGGAGGGTCAAGAGTGAAGCGTAAAAAGGATCAAATCAAAACCTTTTTCTTTGAAACACGGGACAGGCCTCTTTGAAGTCTTTCCTCTAGTTCCTGCAATTCTTCAAGTGTGCATTCCTGAAGTTCTTCCCCATTCAATCGCCTGTTGAATGAATTTAGTGAAAATCTTGTGTCTCAGTAACATAATCTTCTCAACATTCATTCATGGTATGTATAAAGCTATTGAATACCTCAATTCACGGGTCCCTTTTGCTACTACCTTGTTCAGCTTGTTCTCATCACCTTCAAGCTAGCACATATTTCAACAACAACAACAAAACGAGAAGATTAATTAGCCTTTCATGATTTTCCATTCCTTCATATACTCTCAAAAATTGATTTCAACATTGAAGTAATTATCTAATCTTTGCAGTTCTCCTGCGGAGTTTCTGGACCTAGCTAGGGTTTTCTGTAGGGAAATGCAGTTTAATTTACTGTTGATGCATATTATAGTGTATGCATAAGATTAGCCCCCATAATCCTTGAACCTGACTATCAGATCTTGAAGCTATAATAAAGGGGAAAAAATCTTCTAGAAAAAAAGGAAGCTATTTACAATACAAAGAATCAAGAGGAAGGAAAATATAGGTAAGATGAACTCAACTTCTTCAGTGAGTTAAAAACTTCCTAAGAAGCAGATTCCTTTTTCCTTCTGATTCATTTGGTTAATGTTTCCTCAGTTATTCAATTAAATATGAAAAGAAAAGGAGTAAAGTTAATTAGAACGCGCTATGTGCATTTACACACAATTTGAGATGTCATACTATTAATGGCTTATAAACTAGTACTTCTTTCTACAACTTGTGTATATATATTGATATATTGATGGTGATTGATGACATTAATATATTGATTACCTGCAGATCAACAGATGATTGGCCTAGTCTTTGACTGGCTGAATGTTGATCATACCTTTCAATTACCTGCTGCATTCTGAAACCAACAAAAATAGTAAACTCATATGAGTGCCTTTCTATTTTATTTCAAGTCAATCAATGCATTAGAACAGATCAATTTGCACAGTTTCATGTCAAAATATATAGAGTATAACGAAATTCTTCAGAACCCCAATGGGAAAATTCAGAACTTCAAGTCTATAAAACTATTTATTCATTTGTTGACCCTTTAAGTTATTAATTACCAACAGAAAACAGCATTTTACAAAAACACATTCGTTATACTTTAAGGTTACAACTTACAAATGCAACAAGAATTATATAGATTCCAACCAAAACTAGTGGTCTCAAGGGTGGTAAAATTATAATTCTATCCTTTAAATCCAACTCAAATGAAGAAGATGGAGGTAATGACAACTGTTATTTCAACAACTCTTTGTCAACTGGCAATCTTTTAGCAGGGAATGTATATCAGTTCAGGGAAGAAAAAAAATCAATACACATGCTCCTAGGTAGCTAGTTTTTTTTTTTCCTTTTCTGTTTTTGATACATTCCTAGCTAGCTAATTTTATAGACTATACAAAGTGAGATATGATGAGCTCAAATATAATATATAGATAATGATAATGAGTACTCGTACATTTTCATATCTCATTCTTAGCTTGAATCGACCACTGTGATGTTATGGAAACCCCTCTCTCTCACGCGCGCACACACACAGACCCCAATAGAAATATCCCTTATATATATATATGTGTGTGTGTGTGTGAGAAACTGAAACTGATAATATATACATAAGAACCTTGAGCTAGCATAATCAAAGAGCTTGCCAGTGGAAGAGAAGACTAAGAGGGCAATCTCAGCATCACAAAGAGTTGAGAGCTCCTGTGCCTTCTTGAAGAGACCTTTCCTTCTCTTTGAGAAAGTCACTTGCCTTGCTGTTATACTGTCTATTTTCTTTATCTGTATCTTCCTTCTCGTCATTTTTCTCCTTCTTGTCAGAATCAACCGTAAAACAAGGTTATTATTATATCCAGTAAATTATGCAATGAAAAATTACACACACACAAACATCAAAATCAAAGTGGGAAAAAAAATGTACTTGAACTAATGAATAGAGAGGCTATACGGACAGTAATTAAATCCAGTGCGTTTCATTTGACATAGAGAAAGATCTACAATAATATATTATTATTCTTCTCAAAATTCAAGTAATCCTACCAAGAACCAACAGATCAAAGACGAAAATCGGGGGAGAAGTGAGAAAAGGATGATGGTTTTGTTGTTAAATATATATTAACGAGAAAGACATGATCTTGAAAATAAGTAACAAGAAATAATTCAAAATAGTTCCAGAGGAAAAATATGTAGAACAGCGAATTTCAAACTCAGCAATCAGATGAAAGTGATTTTTTTTCAATGACCAAATCGGGTAAGAGAATTCCATCTCTATGGATGTGAAAAATGGAAAGCGAGAATAAAAATTATGTTTTTTTACCAAGAACCTTAAACTACAAGTTTCTGGGGAAGAAAGAAAACTTACAGATAAAGCATTCTCAGAAAGAAGAATAGTTAAGCTGGAACTCATGAAAACAAGGAACCCTACCTGGTAGATTGAAGAGATTTCTTGAATATTGTCTGCTGCTTCTTTCTTGTGTCTTTCTCTTATCTCCTCAGGTTTGGCGGTTCGTACGTTAATGACTTTTCAAAGGAAATTAATATATATGCTTTTTTCCTTTTATGGGCAAGTTGATGTTTTACCTGTAGCTACTATTTCAATTTCTTTTTCGTTTTATCCTTCTCCTTCGCCCCACATTTCACCGTCATAATTTTCGTGGCTTAGTTTTATAAAGAAAAAGTAAGGGAAAATGTCGTTTAAGTATCATTTGAAATTCTCAAAGAAATTAAAAAGATAGAGGTGATTGAGAGGAATATAATATTATAAAATTGAAATGTTTTTACTACAATGTCTCTCACATATTCTTTCTCTATCCTCACCCTCTCTTCCTCTTTCACTCTTATCACCTTCTCTTCCTGATGTCTTCTCTCACTTGAAGCAAAGGCCACGATGGTGGTGGAGCAAAGTTGGAGGTAGAGCAGAGTGAAAATGGTGAAAATATCAGTTTCCACCAAGGTTTTTCAATTTTTCGGCAAAAGTTCTGTGGTTTTTGGGGAGTTTATGAGTTTTTCGACAAGCTTATAAATTTTTCAGCATTTCTAACCTTTAACAAGATTCGTAATGAGATTCACAATAACAATAATAGGTTTCACAAGAATTTTAATTGATTTGATAAAAGCAATAATGTGAACAAAAAAAAAAAAAAGAGGTCGAGGAAGAAGAAGGTGAACAACATTTAACAAAATTCTTAATGGGATTCACAAGAGTAATAATCGTGAGTTTTATGTTTTCATCAGCAAACATTTTAACAAAATTCGTAATGGTATTCACAAGTGTATTAATGGTTTTGACAAAAGTGTTTACTGATGAAAACATGTAACTCAGGATTATTGCTCTAGTGAAAACCATTAAAAATCTTGTCAAACCCATTATTGCCTTTGTGAATCCGATTACAAATTTTCTGAAATGTCATATTTACTATTCACATTTTTCTTCCTTAGCCTCTATAACATCCCAATTTTTAAAGCGGAATTTATTTATTTTTTCAATCAGAGTAGAGCATTGTAGCGAAAAAGTAACTGATTCATAACAAACATCAACCACAGTGTAACATTGTAATGATTACATTAATCCTAGAGTTTGAAAGTGAATAACTGAAAGCGGTAAAGATAGATAAGTCTCTCGGGCTGCACGTCTATCGTCGCTTGCCTCGATCTTCATCCGTATTCCTCCGGATCCTGAAGCTATAGCCGAGATTCAATTCACCGCATTGAATCTCGGGTAATCGATTAATCTCAAACCCAAACAATACAAAGATATACGATAACGTATATTCTAGACAATACAACAAGATATCACTACATAAGCATACGGATGCATGATCATTGTGCCGACAAAACATAAGCATTACGCAAGTATGTAAAGCCCCACGATGGAAAACAACAATAACAACTTGCACTATTCACCAAAGCCCACGATACCACTCGTGTTCTCGCGCTAGAAAAACATACGGCGTTATTATGACTATAACCCGTGTAAAAATTGTCTCGTATATCGGTCTACGAACGTATCTATCACATATATGCATTTAAGCAAAGACAAGATTAGTGTTACGGTATGCGTTCGTACCTTCGTTGACGACGTTAGGTACTTCTGGCGGAAAACGTACTTTTTACAGAAAAACGTGAAATGTTCACCAACGGCACGTCGGGCAACGTAACGAATCGGGCAAATCGAGTTTCTGATGCCCTATCAAAGTGATATCACTTTCATTAGTGATTTGACATCATAACTGGCATTTTAGGTAAAAATTACCATTTTGCCCTTCTACCCCTAATTTGGCGGAATTTTGCCAGAACTTCGTTACTTTGACCGTACTCCATTTCAAAATTATCCTCACTATGTTTTTACCTCGTCGATATCTTTCAATGCAATGAGGCTTAAAAACAAGTATAGGAATA
Organism: Acacia melanoxylon; assembly: GCA_019022615.1. NCBI lineage: Eukaryota > Viridiplantae > Streptophyta > Magnoliopsida > Fabales > Fabaceae > Acacia > Acacia melanoxylon. The sequence goes on along the minus strand of JAFJYJ010000003.1, from coordinate 8,672,017 downwards.
AATTAAACTTCCTAGATCAAAACAACAGTTCTACTATAACTACGTAAAAAGAACTACGGAAACTAAAAGCTAAGGACGAAGAACTTACTCGGAGCTAAGGCACAACTTTGGCGAGCTTCTCTTTCTAAGTTTCGGCCAAGGTAGAGAGAAGAGGAGGTGTGAAGAAATGAAGGAGGTGCTCATGCCTTTATATAGGAAAAAATTGTGCCACTTTGGTAATTTCCACATTCCAATTCTTGTAATTTTTCCCTACTTCATAACCATGTAAAATCAAGGCTAAATTGTGTTTAATTCTTGTCCATGGGCAGCCCTTGATCGACATAAGGGAATGATGTGGCAGCATGTAATTGGTCCAAGAATGGTGACTCAAGCTTACTTTATGCTCGGTCCCGATAGAATTTCCCCGATCGGTGTCCGTTTTCGCGTAGTCTCGGAAAATCTCAAAATTCTGAATTCATAACTTTGAAGATCTTCTCTTCCTCATCAATAATATCTAATTTAACTTAGATTTCGGTCCCTTACAGGTTCCAACAACCCCAGATTGAAGTTTTCTCGAAAAACGTGTCCAGTGCGTCCGATTCGAAAATCGTTTTCGGAATCATCAACTTCCGGACAAAAATTCACTGATTCCAAATATGTCCATATAATTATAAACTCATCTCTGGATGTTGAGTTATAATTTATTTTCTTCAGATCCAAAATGTGACTATCTGCATTTTTTCCTATTTCGTCTTATTAGGCAAATGCGCTACCGACCTCGGAATTAACTTCCGGAAGAGGTCACTTGAAGGTAAAAACTCACTGATCAATATTTTACCTTGACCTTGGAATTCCTATTCCTGGTTTTCTAGATAGGATCTGTTTCCTATTTATTCCATTATTATTCACTATATTATATAATAATACAACTTTACAAAAATATCATGATTTTTAAAATTTGTTCCTACCTCCATTTTTTTCTAATGGACCCTTTTTATTTTTATTTTATATTTATTATTTATTTATTTATTTATTTATTCCAATTTTTCCAAAAATTTCACAAAATTACCTAATTGGTCCATTCTTGTATTTAGGCTTAAAAAAAATACCTAAACTCACTTATTTTTCACAAAATTCTCTAATTAACTACTAAATATGTTCTTACTAATTTTAAGCCAAAAACCACTAATTTTAGGGTTTTACAAAATTACTTATGAATTCCCTTTACTTATGCTTAAGTAATTAGCCAGAAATCACTTAACTACTTTATTATCACTAGTTGATAATTTTCTTAATTAGAATGCCTCATTACCTCATAATTATAGCACTGACATTTCTATTTCCATGTTTTCTGCATTATTCTAGAATTTGAGAGGGTATTATGGTAATTACAATACTTTTTGAGCATTCTTATTCAATTTCTCCAAGCTCATAATTTATCAAATTATCACAATTAGAGATAATATACTCTCCTAACTCAAATAATTATTTCATTGCCTTCTAGGATTTTTCACAATTTTCCTAAGTCATTTTGCATACCAGGGGTATTTTGGTCATTTGGCACTTTGGCCCTTAAATTCTCTAATTTCCCACAGAACTCATCCTAGAAAAATAGACTATAATAACACAAGTCTTGCAACAATAATTTCACTTATCGAAATAGCCAATTTATTTACCAAAATGTAATATTTCGATAAATAAATATGCGGGTATTACTGCCTCCTTTTTACTGTTCACTTCATTTCTCTTGTGAAAACTATTAAAACTCTTGTTAAACCCATTACTAAACTTATGAATCTCATTACAAATTTTGTGAAATGCCACATTTACTGTTCACATTATTGCGTTTATGAAAACCACTAAAAGTCTTGTAAAATCTATTATTGTTTTTGTGAATCTCATTACGAATTTTGTCAAATGATAGGAATTCTGGAAAGTTCATAAGCTTGCCGGAAAAAAGGAAGAAAAGAGGAAGAACCAAGGTGAAAACCCCAAAATCTCTTTTGAGAAGAGCACCCAAGCCTCCAAAGTTGTCAAAATCTCTCTCTCAAGCTCTTCCTTTGCGTGCTCCACTGTTCCCCAGTCCAGAGAATGAGTTTTTGACGCCTTCCTCTAGGTTAAATAGTGTTTTTCTTCTTCTGAAATCAAAATGTGCAACTGTACTTTTCTCGATTTGTTACAGCAAGTTTGTCAACTTGTTGTGGCTAGTTACACAAAGAGTTAACTTTTCTTCAGAGTCTCGACTTGCTAGTTACACAGAGAGCAAATTTCTTGAGATTGTTTACTTGCCACAGTCAGTTGGTCAAATTGCTAAGGCCAGTTGTACAAGGTCCTTCTAACCTTGCAATGCTTCATGTCCTTTATTTTTTTTCCTTGTTTCTTAGTTCTTATAGAGCTTCAAAACTTGTCTCCATCCACCTACAAAAGAGGGAGGATTTATCAATTTTCAATTGAATCACAAACTATATAGGATATAACAAAAATTCCTTTGTTTTTCCTTGATACTTTGGTATACACATTTTCTTCTATACACTTCAATTTCTATGCACATTTTGAACCAAAAATAGGTAAAAAGAGAAACAAAATGTGCTAGAATGTTGTCAATTTCTAACAGTTAACACAATCCAACTCCTGAATTTGATGATGCAAAAACGACAAATCTTTAACTTGAACAAATGGCAAGGGATTTTGGAGGGTCCTAACTATCTCTTTTATTATTTAAGATTATATTCTTACAAAAAATAATATAACTATTATTTTTTACAAAGTATTAATCATTCTATTCATTTCATATATAGGGGATGATGATGTTAGTACTACGTCTCCATCTTTAAATGATGATTATGTTGCTTCTAGTGCCTTTACTTTTCTTCCTGCAGCTCCACCCGTAATATCCTGAATTTTGGATCAAGAAATATGTGGATAAGCCTATGGTAGGCAGACGACTAAGCCTATTTTAGGAAAAACCCCATGATGTCTAAGAGATAGAAAGCCTCTCAGGGATTATGTTGTGCGGCCATATTGGGCGAAGGGCCTAGTATCGTAGGATGTAGAATTAAAATAGTTGTGGAGAATGGCACAAAATGCTTATACGGTGTCATTGGGTTAGTAAAGAGATGCCACCCAATTATGTTATAATGCATGGTACAATTGGTCGAGTAAAATGTGTCGGCATAAGTGTACATATGACATTTCCTGGACAAACATATGTACCCTGCGTTTTTGAGAGAATGGGAAAAGATAAGACCAACTTGAGATATTTTAAAAGGAAAAGTCAACAAAGTTTATCCTATTGTGCCACTTGTCTTGTTATGGTGAAAATTTGACTAGTCAATGGACACATAATCTATGTAATAATGAAGGATGGTGAGTCACTAGGACTCCTAATGTAACATCCCAAACTTTGCGACAAAGAGTTTAGTAGTAAGACTGAGATAAGAAGATTGTTAAGCTCGTAAGAGCCAAAAGTGTTAAGCTTGTGAGGAAGAGTTTAAAATAATTATTAAAGATTATTTTTGGACCATGTTGCAAATAAGAGCTTGTAAATGATCAAATGAAAATTATTTTGCGGTGTGAACCCCACATAAACATGACAGCCCAATTATTCCTACTCCTTTATTTCTCAACTAAATCATTTCAGACAAAGACTCCATTTGAACAACAGAGTCACGTGCTTCTCTCATGTATCAATACTTCAATTCATCAATATATTTATTCAGGCCATATGCTAATGGAACCAAACCAGCACTTGTTTTATACATTCGAACCGCAAAGCCCAATACTCTAATATCTACATTCTCATACAAACCGACACATCATCTCTCTTCTTATTGAATTGTGGAGCCCAATTCTTTTTAATACCACTTTGGACAAGAACCAATTCGGACAGCTTATGCGCCACATACCATCTCATTTATTTAATCCCACTGCTCATTTTAATACTCTTCGGCCCAACACCAAAAATAGAGAAAGAGCTAAGACAGCGAGAGGACACACACACACACCTGTCGCATGCATTGTAGGACAGCTCATCTCTTCATGCAATACCCATGCTCCACTATTTCTCTACGTCTCGGCATGCCCGTAGAACTCATACTCCACTACTCATCTTTGAATTCAGCAGCCTATGTAGTACGCACCCACTTCACTCGATCATCTCACTCATTTTTTTAAACGTTCAACGCATTAAAGGGGAAAGGAAGGAGACAACACAGTTTCACCCATTCTCCATTCATTTCTCTTTTATTCGATAGCATAGACATATACACACTCTTATCTCAACTCACGGCATATACACATAAACTTTCTTCCATTTCTTCATTTCACTTTCGGCCAAAAACGCAAAAAGAGAATAAGAAAGAAAAAACTGAGCGAGAAGAGAGAGTCCGAGCTGAGAGCAAGAGAGAAGTCTGAGAGCTAGAGAAGGCGTGAAGGTCGCTGGAGAAGGGAAGAAGAGATCATGGAACTCACATGCAACCTTAAAATTCAAATTAATTAAGGTGAGCTTTCCAAATCCTTCCTATCTTCAATCGGTCTTGTTGCTGCTATTTGGGGTTGAGGGAAATAGTGGAAAAATGAAATTTTTAAAAATAATAGGAAAAAATGATTAAGGGTTGCAATGGTGTGTAAGGTTGAATGGAGGCCTATTATGAGTCTGCATGTTGATTTGTATATGGAAAGGGTGAGATTCGAATGGTTGAGAATGGTTAAGGAATTGAAAGGAAGTATAAATAAAGGTTGGAAGTAATTTTTTGTATCCAAGCTCTCTTCTTAGAGTAGTGTAGTGTCAGTTTCTAAATAAGAATTGAGAGTAGATGATAAGTTGCTACATTAAGGTTTTAAATGATAAACCAGTAACTTAAGGAACTAAGGAATGATTAAGAGTGGTAAAATGATGGTTTTAAGAATAAGTATAAAGCTGGGAATTTTTAGAACCTAGAGAGGAGTTGTGCATGTGTGTGGGTGTCAAAGAGTTCCTAAATGAGGATTGAATCAGTGTTTTGAAGTTGACTTTAGGAGAATTGAGATTTAGAAACATAGATAATTGAGTTATAGGTGTGATTGAAGGATGTTTTAGTACTTAAGGATTTTTGAAAATCAGTAGGTAAATTCCATTAGAGATTCCATTAAAGGTTGATATATGAATTTCAAAATTTATAGGAATTGACAATTGCCAGAGCTCAAGAGAAAAGCAAACAAAAATGGATTTGGTAAAGGTATAGTTTCGAAAGAAACAACAAGTGAGTGAATAGCGTTCCTAACTTTTTATAAATGATATTATTTTTATTGTTGAAATTTTATGTTTATTTCCAAATTTAAAAGTATGATTTTGTGAAGGAATATTTATTAATAGTATATGAGTAAAGAATGACGATTTTATTCATTATTATGAATTTTCTTCCAATTATTTCAAAGTATAATTTATGATTATGCACTTGAATGGAAAGGAAGACTTTTCATATATTTTCATAAAATTTATATTGAAATGATCTTGGATTTTGGAAATTTTATAAGCTAGAATTTATTATTTGAAATGGAATGTTTTTACACGAGTTCTTGATGTTTTAAAAAGGACAGATTGAACTTGAAGGAAAATTTTGGAAATATTGTTTGAGAAACTTCATGCTGGGGGATTTGATTATGAAATATGAGATAGAGCTGCTATTATCTTGAAGGAGGAATTTTTATTACTTTGATAAATTGACCCCAAACATGTTTTTGGAGAGGATTGAATACAGAACGCTGGTTGCTAACAGCAGTACTGGTAGTCCTTGGTGCACCATGGTTAACCTCGAGCTCGCTTGATATTCATGGGATTTGTTCTCATGCTTGTTTCATAGACTGTGTGTCCATGCTTGTTTCATGGCCTTAAGTCATGCTTGGTTAGTTACCCTCGTGGATTGTGTGGCCACGCTTGTCATCCGTTATGTAAGAAGTTCTATGGAAAGATGAGGTTTAAGAATTATGTTTTAAAATTGATTATGTTGTAACATCCCAAATTTTGGGATTTGGAAATTTGAAATATTATGATGGAATTTCATTAAGAAAATTTGGCCTGAATTAATGGTTTGGGATTTAAGAATAATTTTCCTTGAACTTAAAAAAAAAAAAAAAAAATCGAGGAGTATTTGCAAAAGAGTATGCTTAATTAGAATTTTCAAGAAAGGAATTACTCAAGTCTAATGGTCCCATATTAAGAAGAAAGGGAAAATATAAGAAGTAGTAGTATTTGTGCGTGGGACCTAAAGACGAATAATTGGCATCATTCTTCTTTTCACGTGGCCACTAGAGATCCCCTAAATGCAATATTTTTATGGGAAAATCTATCTTGGGGCCCTTTTTAGGAAAAAAATCCCAAAAAGGGCCCCAAGATTCTGAAAAACCCAGAAAGGGCCCTTGGGCCCTTTTTGGGATAAATTCATGAAATTTTTACAACTAAAACAAATCATATTTACAACAATATCGCCCCCGTTTACAACTAAAACAAATCATATTTGCAACAATATTTTTTACAACTAAAACAGTCATATTTACAACAATATCGGTCCATTAACAACTAAAACATTTAATGAAAAATCTCAAAAAGGGCCCAAGGGCCCTTTCTCGGGTTTTCGAGAATCTTGGGGCCCTTTTTGGGATTTTTTCCCAAAAAGGGCCCCAAGATGGATTTTCCCTATTTTTATAGTCACAAAGACTCAAGCACTTGTTTTTCTCTTTAACATCCATTTCATCGGGCCAAAGAACAAACACCTATACACTTTCATTTACTACATTATTTTATTCAAATTCCCACAAAAAGCATAATTTTGCGTAACCATAATTCCTCATCTCGAGCACACCTACTACCATTGCTCCACCATTCATTTTGATTAAATCTATTCAAAAAACTTATGCGAAACGCACTCCTCTTCTTTTCCTTCAATTAAGAAGTATATGCAATGCATAAAGTCGTCACATGCTCCACTTACTTGTGTCTCGCTCATGACTGCTCCAAAGTTTCTCCTTGAAACTTGGCGTCAGCAGCACCCACTCTCTCGTGTCTGCAGTGTTCCAGTAAACCCAACTCCACTGTCTCTAAACCCAGGAACTTGTGCGTTATTATACTCCCTTGTGAAGCATTTCGGTCAACTAAGGCAGAAATATTCCCTTGGAATTCAGCATGCACAAACGCTCATGCTCCACCTCTCTCTTTTTCGATTCTCGCAAAAACCATTTCAGCCTTCATCCTCATTTATTTCGCATCGCACAAAGTGAACAGAGAGGATCGAGAATAAGAGACAGAAGTTGAACGCGAGTGAGAACAAGAGAGTTTGTTAGAGGAAGAGGTTGAGACGAGAAGGAGCTGTGATCAGAGAAGAGGAACAAGAGGTTTTGATTATCAAGGAATAGATTGGAAGTTACATGCTGATCAAGGTAAGTTCTTAAACCTCTTCTCACCTAGCTACTATATTTTTGAACGTTGGTTTTCGATGGTTGAAGCTTAAGTTGATTGGGTACGATTCTGCATGTGGGTACTCTATAATACAGGAATTGAAATAGAGGAAGTTTTAGTGTTTCTCTTACGTATGAAAAGTTTATTTAGCCAAAGAATAAAACTGTACGCGAAATAGCTCTGTTTTTCCGGACTCAAAACATAGTGGTCTTGTGAGCTTCTGCTTCATAGTCAAATGTCTGTGTTTTTCCATGAAATTTTTACAGGACATATTAGACTCAATAATCTTTAAAAAAAGTCAAAACCCAGCAAAAAATGACTTGTAGATTGAGAGATATGATTTTCCAAAGTTCTACCAAAATTTGAGACGTTTTCTGCACTTGCAGTAAACAGTACTTTTCGGGTCTGATTTTTAAATAGAAAATGTTTTATTTTTACTTGAAACTTTTACAGTATGTAGTATACATCTCAACCTTTCCAACGAGCTAAATAACACGCCAAACAGAGGTCTACAACTCCAGATATGAGTTTTGGAAGTTGAGTTAAAAATCTTAAACTTTCTGGTATGATTCTGGAGCAACCATATGACGTTGCATTTCGGACATAGTAAACATTTGAGTGTTTCCCTGAGATTGTTTTATGACATAGTAGACATCCCAAGATTCCCAAAAATCCAAAGAACAGCTAAAACGGATTTGTACAAAGGGAGATATGATTTTCCAAAGTTTAGCCAAAATCTGAAACGTTTTCTGCACTTTTGGTGAACATTGATTTTCGGGCTTGATTTCAAAATAGCAAACCTTTGTGTTTTTGCTTGAAAGTTTTACAGTAACGAGTATACATCTCAAGATTTCCAAAAAGCCAAAGAACACCTAAATCGGACGTGTGGAATGAGAGTTATCATTTTTCAAAGTTTGGTCAGAAAACCTGGAAAATCTTGTTCCAGATTTAAGTAATGTCTACTTTACAAATTTCTGGGAATTATACAGCCATTATTTGGTTTTATGACTATTTTTCCCTTATACTAGACTTTATTAGTGAAAAATAGAAATTTGAACCACCCCGATCGGAGTTCTATACAATTAATTATGGTTTTTCAAAGTTTGACCAAAATTAGCTACCATGCGAAATTAAGAAAGAAATGGCCTAAGTAATAAGAATGAACTTCAAGGGTGTGAGAAAGCCTATGAGGCTAAGATAACTCATTAGGTATTCATTTTCCATGGCTCTAATAATATGAACATGTGTTTAGGCCATGAGAAGTCAAGAAAGAAGAGGAATGGAATGTGCTTCAAGCAACTCCGTAGTTGGAAGAAAAGATACAAGCGGAAGACAAAGGCTAAAGTGGTGGGTAACTGTTATCTTGTTAGCATGTATGTATGTATTTCTTGTATGACTGATCATGTTTTCTAGATGATTTACATGTTTATTTCCTAGCTATGGAATTGAGGCTGCGGTCTCATAGGGCTGCGGTCCTTGGCCGTTTATTGCGGTTACGGTGCGACTTGTTTATTGTGAATTAATCTATGCTTATACATGTGTTATACTGTTATTTACATTTCATACCTGCATATGAGGTTAACTGTTACCCCTGGGGTTCATTCATTTGAACTCCAGATTACATGAAATAGACAATGAGCACGGGCTAGTAGTTCCGCACCAGACTCCAGACTAGAGTGTTGCTTGAAAGCGGCACACTGAAGGGAGTGCTTGAAGTTGTTGTAGAAAGAATGAAGCGGAAGCGAGAGCAAAGACACTCGATAGCTATGACAACGGCCCCGAAGAATGTTGACGCTTCCGTATGGATAATAAAAGGCCGGGTGTCTAATTTTGAGTATGTGCTTAAGAACGCTTCCGCATATGCCAAATAGAGAAGATCCAGATGGGTTGTTAGAATCACACTACCCGCCACCCGTAAAGGGCGAGGCCAGTAGGGGTGTTACATATGTTAAATCAAATGTTTTATTTCATACAGGAAATTATTTGAATAACGATATTTTTATAGAGTTCTATTTTATTCATGATCATATGGTTTATAAATTGAAATTTATTGCTATATTGTTATTGTCAAAAGACAAAGATATTTAAATTATTTTTCTTTGTATTTTATTAAATTATAAGAATGAGACGCTATTCACCGGAAAAAATTGTTTTGGTTCAGACGGTATTGCCGACCATGTATCTCCTGCTGAGCGTTGAAGGGCCTCTTTAAGGATGTAGAGATCGTTGATCCATCATAAGGTGCTAGTAGTTGATGTAAATCATAGCCCTAGACTTTTGTATTATTATTTAAAGTTAGATGCTCCATGTAATTTATAGGTAGGATCCATGTATTTTGAATCACATGTTTATAAGTTTAAGGCTTAAGGAATGTGAGTCCACTCATATTCCCTGCCGGTCACCTTTTAGGTTTCAGGGCGTGACACCTAAGCCTTCATGCAATCAATGTGTTCTCATCTAAAATGCCATATGTCACTTTGGGAAAGATGTTTGACTTGATAAAGACACCTAAGCTTGACCACTTATGGCATAAGAAGGACTTATTTGCCTTTGTGAAAGGGACACTTATCTAATTATATTTAATGTAATTCAAAAACATAATTATCTCCTCCAAGGTCAAGGATTTTGTCTAAGTAGAGACAAAGGGAAAAAGGAACAAATGACACATAAAATGATAAGAATCAAGAAGATAATCCCTTAAGTTTGACAAGTGTCATAAGAGGATTTGAATTGGACTTTGAAAAGAATACTTCAAGACCTTATTTTATATTAATTGCAGCTGAAATCTCCCTCCCCTCAAGTCTTAAATCACGTACAGAATTAATGAGCAAAGCGAAGAGTATATTTGTTATATGTGGAAGCAAAAGTCAAGGAAATAAATTGATAACTTAACAAGTGTCTCTATGAGGATTAAAGAGGACATAAAGGGGGATATTTTAACACTTTATTATATGATTTTTGCTGAACAAAATCTTCCCCATAATAGCCCTAAAAATGTGCAAAAATGAGACACAAAGAAAAAGCATAAAGACAAGGGAAGAAAAATACAAAGACACATGGAAAGATAAGGATTAAAGAAAGGAACACCTAAGATGCCAAGTGTTATCATAATATTTAAAGAGGATCATGATAAGGACACTTGGACATCCATGATTAAGGGTAATTGACACATAATTATCTTCTTCCTTAAGCAATGGATTTTCAACCACAAGAAAGAGTCAAGCGAGATCTAGAAGAATTGAGAAAATAAAGAGCCAATTAAATAAAGCCAAGAGGGGAGCTTTGGATTAAACCTAGGAGACATATAATTGAAGATATTTTTGTGCCCTAGGATAATAGATGGCGTGATCAAGAAGGAGAAGCAAGAGAAATCAATATTTCTCTAGAAAAAGGAAGAAAACCCTAGAATCTCCATGGATAATTACAAAAGGGGTAAATTGATAAAATTCAAAGGAGATATTTTCATGCCAAGACCTCTATATAAAGAGAGCTTCACCCCTCATTTGGCAAAGCAAGAAGGCGCCACACACACATAGAAAAGAAGAAGAGAGAAGTGAGCTTGAGAGATAAAGCCAAGAAGAAAAGCAAGGAAGTTATGAAATTTATTCTACTTCCTTCAAATTCATCTGTTTAAGTTTTAGTTAATGATCTTGTATGAAATTATTGAAGTTCTAGCTACAATTACAAGGGAGTTCAGGAAGAAGTAGCAAAGGAAGTTAGAACCTTAAGCAAGTAAGCCCCTTTCTCTAACTTCTTATAATGTTGCAAGTTTAAGGGAATTTTTGGTCAATAGCTAGAACATGATGATATGATTTTATTTTGGTGATTTTGATGTTTTTAAAGTGTTTAAAATGAAATTTTATCTAAGGAAGAACATGGAGTATGATTTTGGAAGTGTTAAGGAAAAACATGTGGAAATACAAGTTACGTAGCTTTAAAACCAGCAAGGGCATTTTCGTAAACTGGGAATGATCTGTGTAAATATGGTCTTGGCAAGTATTTTTAGTCAAAATTAAAATAGACATGTTAAGGGTCACGTAGATTTTTGGAACACCTCAATTGGATTTTTCTACAATTAGTTGTGAATTTTTGAAGTTAGGTCAAATTTCTAGAATTTTCTAGGTTTCAAGCGAAAATGAAAAAGGAAAGACTATATTGATTGTGACACCACTTATATTGTATTACTTTAGGTCTATAATTCCTATTAAGTCGTCGGGGACTAGATATTTTGACTGATCAGTTATTTGCAAGTAAGTAACATTAATCTCATATACTTTATATGCACTAGTGCAAAAAAAGGGCTTTAAGATCGCCTCATTTAGACCGGACATTCGTCGCAACGGTCTTAAAGCTATGACCAGTGGCAGTTTTGTAAATATAAAGAACTTCTTGGACCGGATCCTTTATTAATAGGTCTTAAATATATTATTCAGACCGCTTAAAAAACCCACCGGTCTTAAAAATGTAATTAAAATTTATATTATTTTATAGAGAAATCTCGTACAAGCTCAAACTTATATTTTCTGCGTACCAAAATAATCAGGAAAAATTTAAATATAAAAGTTAAAACTTTTAAGACCGGACATATATAAACACGGTCTTAAATTTTATACTTTTAAAACCGAACTTAAAGTATGGCCGGTACAAACTATTGAAAAAAAATTATTCAAAAATTTTATTACCTTTAAGACCGGCTTTTAATAATGGACGGTCCTAAATTTTGACTTTTAAGACCGGCCTTTTAATTCATCCGGTATGGAAACTAAAGCGCCAAATATTCGCGCGACGTTGCCGTAAGAGTTACGACTGATACGTTGCTCTCTGAACTCTCAAACCCATGTTCTTGTTGTGAAACCCCTCTTCCTGTTGCATTACTTCTCTTCCTCGCCCACCACTACCATCCTCTGTTACTCTCTCACTTTCTCAGGTGTTCCTCTTTCGCACCACCACTCTCAGCCTCTCTTCCTTTCTCGAAAATGAATGAGGAAAACGGTTCTTCTGCTATTCCTTCAACGACAGTTACTGGTGCGATTGGTGTGAGTCAGAACGAACCCTCTTCATCTCACAATAAGCCTCGTAACCGCCCTGCACGCCGTGGTAGAAGTGACACACGAATGAAAGACGTATCCGTAAGTCGGTCCTCTGGGTCAAAGCTCGAGATTCAGTTTGATGAAAAGTTGGCTCCTTTCGGTCCTAATAAACAAAAGTATAATAGTTTTGTCGCCTATCTAGCACGCAGCAAGGCTAGTATCTTGACAGATGAGTGGAAAAATGTCGACCGTCTCGCAGTAAAGTATCCTATTTGGGACACTATCCGGCTCACATACACTGTCCCTGACTCCCAGAAGTTGAAAGACAAGACATTGTCTTATTGTGCTGATCGATGGAGGAAGTTTAAGACCTTTCTAGCTAACACATATATTTTTTCCGATGTTAGGCCTGACCATAATCCTTGGGACAAGTACACATTTATTGATGAACAAACTTAGCAACAATTTGTTCAGCTGCGGACCACTCCTGAAGCTTTGGTGAGTTGTTATTTAGTTTTGTTTGCCCTCTTTTGTTTGCTTATTAACTTGTGCGGATATGTGAATGTTATTGTACGTGTTCATCTAATCCTGTTAGTTAGATTGTTTGGTTTGTGAATAGAAGTATATATTTCCATCCTTTGTCCTGCATAAGAGGAGCATGTCTTAGTTGTATGCAAGTCTAATATGTAAACCGTGCAAAGGTAAAATACTAAGTAGGTAATTAGGGAAATAATAATGGCATAAGAGTCAAACCATTATTATAGTCTTAGCTAGTTCTTTTGTAGTAGGTAGTGGTTAGACATTGCTATTAGTTAGTTAGTATATTAACGTGTAAAGGTTTCGGTGCGGTTACGCAACTCACTTTACTCGGTTCTCCCAATTTCTTCTACAATTCTACATCCTCCTTAAATGAAATGTTGAAACTTGATGAAGTGAATTTGACTAGTGTTTGAGGTTCATATCAAGCAGAAGTTCTCTAATTTCTGTTAGTGAGATGGCTGGAATTCATAATTAATAGTCGTTTTCATTTCTGATTCACAAAAAAGAAAAGAACAAGCACAGGAGATAGGGAGAAAGAATGATTGCCCGCATAGGGCTTCTCGCGGCAGATACGAAAAGGCTGAACAAGGATTGATGGCGGCCAAGCGGAAGAGATTGGAAGATGAAGCAGAAGCAGAATCCAATCCTTCTGCGATACATGATCCGCCATCTCTAATACGTCGTGATGAGTTATGGTTGTATATGAAGGTGGAATATCACCTAGAGGGGGGTGAATAGGTGATCTTGAAATTCTTTCGCTAATTCCTCAAGAACACTTAAAACAGAGATAGAGAGGAGATCAATGAACACAAGAGATTATACTGGTTCGGTCCAACTCTTGACCTACGTCCAGTCCCCAGAAACACTCTGGGATTTCACTATCTCCAAACTTGATTACAGACTCTGTAACTCTCGAGTAATCCTCTCTCTAGGACTTACTCCTCTTTACAAGTTGTAACCAACTAACCGTGGACACAATTACACACTCGTAAACGAAGGATGATCTTTTCACTCTCGGACTCACTCCCCCTTACAAGTTGTAATTGATACACCCACACTCAAGATACCTCTACCTTGAAATTTGAATGAATCGTAAAACGATTGATAAAACTCTCTTCTGAGTAGATGAATGATAAACACCGAAGCTCACGAAGATATATATGTACGAATAGAATTTGATCTCTTTGATAGCCTTGTCTCGTGTATTCGTCTGTATATGCGATGAATTCAAACCTTCGGGTATTTATATTGGTTGAAGCTGGAAGACCGTTGGTAGAATTTGAACTTTCCCGTTTGAGTATTTGAATTTGTCCGTTGGAATATTTCCGTTGAGTGTTTTGAAGAACCTGCTCCTTCTGCACAACCACAATCGGGTGTCTCCTTAGTTGGGTCATCTTTGCAGTTGTCACCTTGGGTGAAGAGAAGCTTAAAAGATGCTTTTCGGTTATGGGCCATCTGAATCATGTCGGCTCTGTTTTCCCGACACTTTCGGTGCGCCAAACTTGTCACAATTTGAACATTGAGAAGCAAAGCTTGATCTTCTAAAATCTCATCGGCAAAGCTGGTTAAATATAGTTAGAAGAGATATAGATCAATGATAATGAATAACAAGACATATTCCATGACAGTAGCCAATAGCCATTCTTCGTGTTCTTTATCAGAATGTGAAACCTTGATTATGAATCTGAAAAACACTTAGAAGATGATTAATGATATCACAGTTCATATTGAATGATGTATTGAAAGATAAAATCAATTAACTAGATCATCTATATAAAAACACGAAGAATCATGTTTGCTGTCAAGAATCGATAGGCTGCGTCGAGACCATTCTCGTGAGCCATACTCGAGATTTGCACAAAGTAGCAACTCGAAGATTTGAACAATTCTCGTTCATTCTCGAGAATCACCCAATGATTCTCGAGAACTATTCTCGAGAATTGATTCTCAATTCTCGAGAATCACTCGAGCAACAAAAACACGAAGCAAATATCGCTTGATGTAGTCGAGCATACTCGAGAATTGTTTGCCCATTCTCGAGAACCATTCTCGAGAATTAATTCCTCATTCTCGAGAATCACTTGTAAACCGAGAGAGCACGGTGGCGAATATCGGATATGCATTCGATAATACTCGAGTAGCCATTCTTCTATACTTGAGTATCCGGTGCTTCGAGATATGCCAGATGCTTAGATATTGATCCAGACGCTTTAGCTGTATGGGCACATCATGATGAGAATCTTTTTGTCGGACCTGTTCTGTGAAGGCCAAAATGCTCCTGATCCATGAATTGGTTTTACAATGTTTAACTCAAATTAATGATCTGCAACTCACTCAAGAATATGATTAGTAATAGCATAAATAAGATTAAGTGATTTAGAAGAAGAATTAATTGAGTAATCAAAAGATTCATATAATGTTGCGAGAGATAGCTCATATGCTTCCTGAATACTTCCGAATACTTTCTGAATACTTGCTGAATACTTCCTGAATAGTTGAGTAATCCTTTCTAGAATTCCGTTCATTCTCAAGAATTGCTGTGATCATTCTCGAGAATCACTCATAATATCAAGCTGCACTTCAACGCCCTTTCGATCATTCTCGAGAATTCTTCCTGATTCTTGAGAACCATTCTCGAGAATTGCTTATGCATTCTCGAGAATCACATCAAAGACTATGTCAGTGTGGTTCTGTCTCGATCATTCTCGAGAGCTGCTGGTGCATTCTCGAGAACCATTCTTGAGAGTCTAATAATCATTCTCGAGAATTACTTTGCTGCGATGGAAATTCAACTGATCTCTTGAACACAGTTTAGCAACCATTCTGGAGAATCCTTGAGACAATTCTCAAGAATCGATATCTGCACATCGGGAATCAGATCAGAAGAGATATCAAATGTGTCCAAGCACTCATGCTCATAAACCTCTTTCCATTTCAATAAGAATCATCTCCAAACTAGTTGTATTTTGTCCATTAACATCGATGAAAGGCGGTTGTTCTTATCCAGCGTTTCTGCAGCATCCAGAACAGACTCTCAACTTCAAAACATCATATCTCCTTCAATTTATCTTCGTTTTATGTGTTGTTGATGTTTGTGGAAAGGTATTTGAGTCTAGTTTCCAATGGCACCGATTTCAACGCAATCCGATTTGTCGTTTGTGAGTTACACTCAAAACACCGAAGGTTGGTCTGGAATGTGACGGTGATTTGTGTTCCAACTTGCAAAAATCATAGCTCTCTCATCTGGGCTCCTTTGGACTTGATATTTTGTCAACAGTACGTGTTGGATGTCTAGTTTAATATGCCGCTGGTTTCATGTCAATCTGATTCCTGGTTTGGGAGATATCATTGATTTACCGAAGGTCGCCAGAAACAGAGCAGAACAGAGGAACCTGAAATCCGATGATTCTCGAGAATCAGAGTACCATTCTCGAGAATCATTCTCGAGAATGCATATTTCATACTTGAGAATCGCTGACAATTTTCACAGAATCAATACCATTCTCGAGAATGGCTTCAGGAATGGATTGCATTCTCGAGAATTGCTTCAGGAATGAACTTGTGACCCGTTTTCACTCATTTTAACTCCGAATTAACCCGTTCCAACTTCTATACCATCGTGGAGACTTCTAGAATCAATCTAGAAACTTGTATAATGATTTTCTCATTTCATTAAACAAGTTCTTCCTTTCTTTCTCCTCTTTTCTTGATTATTCTCCATCATTAAACTTCACATCTACATTAAACATCGAAATTAGTCAAAGTAGAAGATAAATGTAGTATGCAAGCTTTTTGCTCGGGATAATGACATCTATATAAGACATCATCAAAACTAATCATAGCTAACATTCTCCCCTTTTTGATGATGGCAAATACTATAAAAAATATGTATGAATGTGAAGATATATTAAATGCGGCATGCATATTTTTCTTGCCATTTCTCTCCCCCTTATTTGTCATTAGCAAAAAGTTAAAGTAAAAAGAAGATATACTTAGAGAGATAAATATTAAACCAGATATAAATGAGTCAAGGAACTGATTTTCTCTCCCCGATTGAAAGTGTTTTCATTCTGATATGATGAAAATTGGAATGTTTTTATGGAAATAAGTTGAAACAATTTGGAGAGGTTTTCAAGAAGTGCTTTCATGATTAAAACAACTTGGAACTAAGGATGTGCAAAATATTCATAGAGTATAAAGAGATAAAGTTGAGAAATGCTCATTTATATTTGGCAAAGTGATGAATGATCTCACGAAGTCCATCTCGCTTCTTTGTATGCATTTCGGTTGAATCCTCAGCCCGAGATGAAGCACGATAAACTCTCTTCCTTTATAGCTTAGCTTCAACGTGATTGAACATCACAATAGCTTTCCTCAAGTTAAATGTTTCTCCTTGTAGTGCATTAAGGAAAGTTCTTGCACAGATTGAATTCTCCTGTCACAATTGTAAAAATTTCTTGCAAGAGAAATATGTTAGTGCAAACCGAATATCAAAATATCTCTTTCCATATGATATTTTCAAATCGGGATAGTGAAAGGAAAATATAATATATTTTCTAACATAAGATTAACTCATCATCAAAACTAATAAAACATAGTGAATGCAGATGAGTAAACTTAAGAGGTTTTCTTCAAACAAAGGAGATGAGCCTTTAAGATATCAAACACGTGTGAATGTGAAGCTCCCCCTTAATGAATGCATGATTAAAAAAAAATCCTTTAATGATACCAAATAATAATATGACACCAAATGTTATGAGGTTTGGAAAAATCTTTGCTCACAACATGGTATCTGAATTTTCAAGTTCATTGAAATTGGTATGAAGAAATCACTTAATGCTTTTTATGATGAAAAATATGTTTAAAGCATAAGAATCATTTTGAAAATGAATGTGCTCAAGCTAAATTTCAAGAGATAGAATCAAATGAATAAAATCAAGTTAGCCTCGAAAACGCTTCGCATATACTCGAGAACGATGAAGAGTTCCACCGCTTAACTTCCTTTTGTGAGAGAGAATGATGAGGATTCTCGGGAGTTAGAGAGAATGGTGAGGAGCGAAAGCGTCGATTTTAGGGGTTTTGATAATGAAGGGACAAAACGACGAGCGGAGTAAGTAAAACGACATGATACTGGGACGATGAGACATTCGCTCGATAATTCTCAAGAATCACTAATTGATTCTCGAGAATCGTTCTCGAGAATGAAACTTCATTCTCGAGAATGGTCTCGATAAAGAGGAATTCCAGTTCTGCGAACACACCATTCTCGCTTCAATTCTCGGGAATGCAGTTGGCAATTCTCGAGAATGCAGAAATGACATTGGATATAAACCTCAAGAAATCCCGATATTACTCGAGAATGTTTTCTAATTCTCGAGAACGTTTGGGAAATACAAGGAAGCCTATCTTTCAATTCTCGAGAATAAAATCATTCTTGAGAATTATCGATTCTATATCGACGTTTTCATTCACCGGACTAGAACACAAAACAACATCAAGAAGATCTTGCACAAATCAAATGTATATGCTCTTTGGTACCCAATGAATCTTGAGTCCATGCATGATTAGACAAGACAACTCTTATGCTCTTATAGAATTAAATCAAATGACATTTGAGCAAAGAGTATAACAATCAAAGATAAAAAAAAACATAGTTTTACCCAATCAAATAAGTTTAATCCAATGAGTCAAATAGGGTAACAACTAAATGATACCAAGAATGTTATTTCTCAATGACAATTTGTAAATACACTTTATGTGGAAAAGTATGTCATTGATATGAAACTTACATAAATCATGGATGAGACTGAATTTTCAAAAATAATAGAGAAACATGCAAGTAGTTCCAAATCTCAAATATTCTTTTGAATCATGATAATGCATTATGAAATTGAGATTTTGAAGATATGAAAACTTATTTTTGAAGTATGTTTAAAATCAATGCTCTCTCAAAAACGATGGTGGAAGTTAACATGTTAAAGAAGTTGTTCAGAAGCAAAAGTCATGGTTAACAGGAATAAACGAGCACAATGACTTTGCTATAATTAAGAGATGATCTTGCCTCTTAGAATTAGATTTCGAAATGTATGAATGGTCAAGGCAGGAATATGAACATACAGCTGTAGTCACTCAAAATATGAATGGAAACAATGTTGATGTATATGAGTAATAAAATGATTACTAGGATTCATAGATGACGAAGCGCATATTCATTAGTCCAAATGACTAGTGTTCCAAAATATCATCCTACTAAGTTATTTCATATAATGGTTAATGCATTAACATTCAATGCACTAATGAACATAAAGCTTGGAATAACTTAATCAACAAGAATTTATGCAGTAAGCATAACACTCACAAATTGAATTCTGTTATGAGAGATAAACTTGAAACTCATAGATGATCAACTTGTTAGATATGAGGTCTAACTAGTTAGAGAATAAAGAATAAGGAATTCAAGTATCGCATTAAATAATGATGATCAATATGTGAATGACGAGAAAAATCAGCTTGACAAATTTGAAGCATATTCGACATTCAATGTACAATATTAACTTCCAATTTTGAAACATCATTTGAATGCAATTAAAGTATGGATATGTTTTCAAATCATATGTATGCATTTTCACAAAACAGAGTGAATTGAAACAGATTTTAGAATTGTGCATTTCAAAAACATAAACTCAGAAAGTTATGCACAAATTCATTTACGGTCCATTTAGCAATCCAAAAACATTTTGAAAAACATAAAAGATTGATTGCTAATGGAATGCAATGATGGACAAGTATTCATTACCCAAAAATGAATATGTAATCACGGTATGGGGTAAGAGTTAGATATCACCACCGTAATTCCTTCTTGTCCTTGTTGAAGTTTGCTTGATTAAGATGAATTTATGTAGATGACTCCTCTTCCGATGTTCACCATCAATATCAACAAGTGCTTCTTTTGCATACTCGCAAAATCATCTTACCTATACCCAAGTATCATTCTCATACTCGAGTATCACTTACCTCATACTCGAGTATTGCTCTGATATGTGAAGAATATTGTCAGCAATGAAGCCACATACTCGAGTATTCAAAATCCCATACTCGAGTATCATATCAGTAGCAGTCTGCAAAAGTTGAAACAACTGACCAGTACTCGAGTATCATATCAGAACATATAAATGATACCTGATCGATCAATCAATACTCGAGTATTCATTTCTAACACTCAAGTATTATATCCTGAGACACTTAAGCAGAGACATTAAAGCCCGACAGTACGGAAGTAGGTTAGCTTACTACTTGAGTACGATTCCAAGATATGCGATTCACGGAGGAAATTATCAAATCATTGAATCAAACTATTGAATATTCTAATCCATTTTAAATCAATAGATTTTTAAGAAGCTTAATAGTTTGCAGTACTCATTCCTACGGTTCCATAAGATAAAACCTCAATTAATATTACAGATAATAACAAAGGAGGTTTTACCATTGTCCACCTTTACTTTAAGCAGTTGGAGGATTGGCTTTTCTTACCCACTGATTCTTTATTTGTTTTCTTGTGGATGTCAGAAAAGCTCTCTCAGAGGATGTAGACTTCAATAGTCTTCTGTTTGACATTTGAGAGAATCTCATTTTCTTGTTCTCGCTCAAGATAGTTGAACGGTACTCTCGATAGTTTGTTCTTGAGGTGGAACATACTCCTTTTGATTGTATCTATTGCTTCTTTTGATTTGAGGGTAAGGTTGTAGCAATGGCTTCTCCACGAGTTCTCGTATCTGATGTGAATCTTCTCTTAAGTTCATGAGAAACTCTTGCACTCTTCTTCTTCTTCTCTGTGCCTTTGTGTCTATTATTTTTGGAATCAATCTGCACACACAAGGCACTAGGTGGATATTTTGGTACCCATTTATACTTGGGTCCTTGCAGGTTAGCTCGAGCCTTAGGAAAAACATAAGTTCCCTTTGGTAACCATTGATAATTACCAACGGGTTTATTCCTTCTTCCTTTCTTATGGAAACAAGATGATGTGCTATGACCCTTACGATTACAGTAGTTACAATGAGCAAATGGATTTGAGGTATGAACAGGTCTTTGAAAATAGTTTAAATAAGGTTTTCCTCCCATCTTCTTTTTCCCTTTCTTTTTATCAAGAATAGGATTGTAACCAATGCGCGATCGATCATTTGTAAATCTTTGAGCTTTCAAGATTACATTGAGCATTTCACTACCGTTGGTGAACTTCTCAAGTGTTTTTGTAAGATAAATATTTTTTGTTTCAAGAACAGGGCATGTTTTGCAAATCACATTTTCGCAAGATGGAGAAATATCTTTAGCTTGTTTTTCAAGCAATTTGATTTTCTTCTTTGAGATAATGAGTTCTTTCACAACTTTACTATATTCAGAATGTAATTCATTATACTCGAAAGCGTTCATCATAGGTAGGTTCGAAATCAAATACCTCATCATCATTTTCACATTGCTTTTCTTCTTCGCTATTAAGCACATGTTCGCGGTTCTTCTTTCTTATTTTCTTCGTCGAGGAGTTATCTCCACATATAGCGGTTACGTATGCCATTTCCAAAGCTTTCCAAAGATAAGAAGTGTTCGTCGTTGAAGCCGGTGGTCGGTTGATTAAGGCACTCTCAAGTAATATTCCTTCCATGATCTATCTCGGGATGTTAAGCCCAACTGAGAAACCTATGCTTTGATACCAAATGAAGGTGGAATATCACCTAGAGGGGGTGAATAGGTGATCTTGAAATTCTTTCGCTAATTCCTCAAGAACACTTAAAACGAGATAGAGAGGAGATCAATGAACACAAGAGATTATCTTGGTTCGGTCCAACTCTTGACCTACGTCCAGTCCCGAAACACTCGGGATTTCACTATCTCCAAACTTGATTACGGACTACGAACTCTCGAGTAATCCTCTCTCTAGGACTTACTCCTCTTTACAAGTTGTAACCAACTAACCGTGGACACAATTACACACTCGTAAACGAAGGATGATCTTTTCACTCTCGGACTCACTCCCCTTACAAGTTGTAATTGATACACCCACACTCAAGATACCTCTACCTTGAAATTTGAATGAATCGTAAAACGATTGATAAAACTCTCTTACAGAGTAGATGAATGATAAACACTGAAGCTCACGAAGATATATATGTACAGAATAGAATTTGATCTCTTTGATAGCCTTGTCTGTGTATTCGTCTGTATATGCGATGAATGCAAACCTTCGGGTATTTATATTGGTTGAAGCTGGAAGACCGTTGGTAGAATTTGAACTTTCCCGTTTGAGTATTTGAATTTGTCCGTTGGAATATTTCCGTTGAGTGTTTTGAAGAACCTGCTCCTTCTGCACAACCACAATCGGGTGTCTCCTTAGTTGGGTCATCTTTGCAGTTGTCACCTTGGGTGAAGAGAAGCTTAAAAGATGCTTTTCGGTTATGGGCCATCGAATCATGTCGGCTCTGTTTTCCCGACACTTTCGGTGCGCCACTTGTCACAATTTGAACATTGAGAAGCAAAGCTTGATCTTCTAAAATCTCATCAAAGAAAGCTGGTTAAATATAGTTAGAAGAGATATAGATCAATGATAATGAATAACAAGACATATTCCATGACAAGTAGCCAATAGCCATTCTTCGTGTTCTTTATCGAATGTGAAACCTTGATTATGAATCGAAAAACACTTAGAAGATGATTAATGATATCACAGTTCATATTGAATGATGTATTGAAAGATAAAATCAATTAACTAGATCATCTATATAAAAACACGAAGAATCATGTTTGCTTTGTCAAGAATCGATAGGCTCTTTGTCGAGACCATTCTCGTGAGCCATACTCGAGATTTGCACAAAGTAGCAACAACTTTGAAGATTTGAACAATTCTCGTTCATTCTCGAGAATCACCCAATGATTCTCGAGAACTATTCTCGAGAATTGATTCTCAATTCTCGAGAATCACTCGAGCAACGAAACACGAAGCAAATATCGTTGATGTAGTCGAGCATACTCGAGAATTGTTTGCCCATTCTCGAGAACCATTCTCGAAATTAATTCCTCATTCTCGAGAATCACTTGTAAACCCGAGAGCACGGTGGCGAATATCGATATGCATTCGATAATACTCGAGTAGCCATTCTTCTATACTTGAGTATCCAGTGCTTCGGATATGCCGGATGCTTAGATATTGATCCGACGCTTTAGTCAGTATGGGCACATCATGATGAGAATCTTTTTGTCGGACTGTTACGTGAAGGCCAAAATGCTCCTAATCCATGAATTGGTTTTACAATGTTTAACTCAAATTAATGATCTGCAACTCACTCAAGAATATGATTAGTAATAGCATAAATAAGATTAAGTGATTTAGAAGAAGAATTAATTGAGTAATCAAAAGATTCATATAATGTTGCAGAGAGATAGCTCATATGCTTCCTGAATACTTCCGAATACTTTCTGAATACTTGCTGAATACTTCCTGAATAGTTGAGTAATCCTTTCTAGAATTCCGTTCATTCTCAAGAATTGCTGTGATCATTCTCGAGAATCACTCATAATATCAAGCTGCACTTCAACGCCCTTTCGATCATTCTCGAGAATTCTTCCTGATTCTTGAGAACCATTCTCGAGAATTGCTTATGCATTCTCGAGAATCACATCAAAGACTATGTCAGTGTGGTTCTGTCTCGATCATTCTCGAGAGCTGCTGGTGCATTCTCGAGAACCATTCTTGAGAGTCTAATAATCATTCTCGAGAATTACTTTGCTGCGATGGAAATTCAACTGATCTCTTGAACACGGTTTAGCAACCATTCTCGGAGAATCCTTGAGACAATTCTCAAGAATCGATATCTGCACATCGGGAATCAGATCGAAGAGATATCAAATGTGTCCAAGCACTCATGCTCATAAACCTCTTTCCATTTCAATAAGAATCATCTCCAAACTAGTTGTATTTTGTCCATTAACATCAGATGAAAGGCGGTTGTTCTTATCCAGCGTTTCTGCAGCATCCAGAACAGACTCTCAACTTCAAAACATCATATCTCCTTCAATTTATCTTCGTTTTATGTGTTGTTGATGTTTGTGGAAAGGTATTTGAGTCTAGTTTCCAATGGCACCGATTTCAACGCAATCCGATTTGTCGTTTGTGAGTTACACTCAAAACACCGAAGGTTGGTCTGGAATGTGACGGTGATTTGTGTTCCAACTTGCAAAAATCATAGCTCTCTCATCTGGGCTCCTTTGGACTTGATATTTTGTCAACAGTACGTGTTGGATGTCTAGTTTAATATGCCGCTGGTTTCATGTCAATCTGATTCCTGGTTTGGGAGATATCATTGATTTACCGAAGGTCGCCAGAAACAGAGCAGAACAGAGGAACTGAAATCCGATGATTCTCGAGAATCGAGTACCATTCTCGAGAATCATTCTCGAGAATGCATATTTCATACTTGAGAATCGCTGACAATTTTCACAGAATCAATACCATTCTCGAGAATGGCTTCAGGAATGGATTGCATTCTCGAGAATTGCTTCAGGAATGAACTTGTGACCCGTTTTCACTCATTTTAACTCCGAATTAACCCGTTCCAACTTCTATACCATCGTGGAGACTTCTAGAATCAATCTAGAAACTTGTATAATGATTTTCTCATTTCATTAAACAAGTTCTTCCTTTCTTTCTCCTCTTTTCTTGATTATTCTCCATCATTAAACTTCACATCTACATTAAACATCAGAATTAGTCAAAGTAGAAGATAAATGTAGTATGCAAGCTTTTTGCTCTGGATAATGACATCTATATAAGACATCATCAAAACTAATCATAGCTAACAGTATATTCGGCAAAAGCCAAGCGGCGCCTACACGAGTGAACAGACTCGTCTAGTTGCTGAAAGAATTGTAAGTATCGTTATTGTTAATTTATAGTTACTAAACATGTTTCATTACTAAGCTTCTCATTATCTGTATCCTACAGGAAGATCTAAAGAAGAAAAAAGCGGAGAGATCTTTTGTGTCGGACAGGAGGAATGATGTTCTGACCGTTGCGACCGGAAAACCGGATCACACGGGGCGTGTAAGGGGGATTGGAGGAAGGGTATGCCTGAAGGAATACTTTGGTAGCGCCAAACGCCAGAAACAAAGTATGGTTACCCAGGAGGAGATGGAACAGACGGTGGCACAGGAGGTGGCCAAATTGAATGAGCAAGCAGCGGCTAAAGAAGCTTCATTGACTACCTATTTTCAATCCCAGCTGAGGGAGATGAAGGAGGAAATGAATCAAATGAAGGTGCTTGTGAGCTCTCGTGCAGAGACCAATGTTCCCTTGCCACTCTCACCTACAGCTATGCAGCAGAGCACTAGAGGGAGCTGCATTGTTGGACGATCGAGCAACCTTGTGACCTTTATGTGGAGGATCCCGAACATCATGATAGACGATTGGTTGCAAAAGGGATTGTCCACAACTTGGGATCAACCGTACACCACCAACAAATGGCTTATGATGAAGTCGAGTGTCAGTTGAAGAGGTGATCGTTGATGCACCTCTCCCTCTCCCAACTGATGAGCTGAAGCTTGTGAGTGATGTCATTGGAACCTTGATCTCGTGGCTAGTAAAGCTTGTGCTTGTTTCTACTCCTCCTGATGCTCCAGCCCCTCCTGAATTGGTTGGCACGGCTAAGTTGAGTGCCAAGGACAAGCTTGTCCTTATGGTATCCAATAAACAAGTTGCACTTAATCAGTGGCCTGTCAATACGAAGTAGGTCTTAAAAACAAGCACCCGGTTTTGGTTGACCAGGATGATATAATTTCCCTGCTGTTTGATAAACAGGAGCTTGCTGATGCAATGATTCTCATGTTTATAAAGTAAGTATCTTCTTCTATGAGTACATAACATAAATGTGAGATACTCACATACGTATATACTAATTCCTTGACGTCATTATTGTAGGTTCATGCATCGTGAATTGGAACAGCAGGGCAGAAGCAAAGATATTGGATTCTTGTGCCCGCAGTATGTGAGTCAACCACCCTTAGCGGAGATACAATCATACATAACAACAAGGTTGACCAAGAAGAATAGGAAAAATTGGTACTTGGCACCATACTACAATAGGTACATATCATAATTCTTTTATGTAATTCCCTTAATTATATTCTGCTACATATTACTGAGTACTTGTCTGTTGTGAATTTTCGTCACCATTGCGCTTGGTCCCGATTGCCCGAATGAGAATAAAGTGGTATTTTTTATGCTCCCTTCACTACGAACCAACGGCTACATTGCAGCAGATGGTGAACAAGTAAGCATATGTCATTTTGATTGTCTAGTCTGAAATCTCTGCTGTAAATTTTTAGTAACCATTATTGAGTAAATTTGTGATTTTGACAATATATAGGCCCTTAAAATCATTCCAAGAAAAGGTCAAGAACAAGTCTCGGGATGAAGTCAAAGATCCTACATGGATCAAACCAAAGGTTAGTACATATTTGGACACTGGCACACTGGCTTGTGAACTTGGTCAGAAAAAATATATGCTCTTATATATATTTCTTGTTTGTTTTTAGACCCGTCGGCAACCGAAGGAGTCCAACTTATGTGGACATTATGTCATGACACACATGTATAATATTGTCATGCAACCAGTGACTAACATCCAAGCAAAGGTAAATGTATTACATAACTTTGCTTGTGCGCTGACCCCTTTGATATGCAAGGAAGGACGACTAACATATTTATGTCTTTGATGCTACAGACGTTTGACTGTGCTGACCCCTTTCCTAATGGTGATATTGAGCGCACACGCAATGTGTTATCTGAATATCTGTATGATCTGATCATCTCGAAAAATCGGAAAAATAGTTGATTTGTAAATTCATTGTAAATATATGCTAGCTGTATAAACAATCATCTTCGGTCTGTAATGAACAATTGTCCAATTTGTGATAGTATACAACAATAATTTGTTAATTCATTTAAAACAAGTTTCCTTGTGTCCATTAGTGGTTGCTGAATGTATTGGATGGTGGAAAAAATATTCATTGCTTAATTTACAAATGCAAGAAGTTTAGGACCGTATTTTACTAAGTAGCCGCCCTAAAAGTCTTCGTTTAATTATTCAAAAATGCCAGTATTTTAGGACCGTATGTTTACTAAAGAGCCGGTTCTAAAAGTCTTCGTGATTCACAGTAAAATACGCCAGTCTTTTAGGACCGCATGTTCACTAAGTAGCCGGTCCTAAAAGTCTTCGTTTATTTATTTGTGAAAAAATTACAGTATTTTAGGACCGTATGTTTACTAAATAGCCGGTCCTAAAAGTCTTTCATTGTCGACAAATATACGATATATTTATTAATAATATATATTTTTATATATAAAATCTCTTATAAATTAAATGAATAATCTTTTTGCTTAAATTAAATATTTATTCAATATGCGGAACTATAGTCTACATTATTAATTATTCTATTTGTAACTACTTTATTAAATGAATAATCATATTATTAAATTAAAGTCTTTCCCTATTATTCATATTTCATAACCGATTTACTTTATTTATTTATAGAGTGTAATAGCATCAAAACATTAAATTAAATATTTGTCCATATTATAACGTAAACTCCATATTTCATAATTGCCTAATTTCTGTCCTTTTTTTTGTTAGATATGATTAGTTTTGATGATGTCTTATATAGATGTCATTCTTAAAAGCAAAAAGTTTGATTAACATAAGTTATCTCCTACATTGACTAACTGCTGTATTTAATGTAGATTAGTCCAAGTTGAATTATAGATCAATTGAAGGAGTAATGATGTTTTTAAGTTGGTAGTATGTTCAGGATGTTGCAATCAGCATTGATTAACAGCAGCCTACATTCATCCTATGATAACCAACGAAATACAACAAGTTTGGGACTGATTCTTCTTGCAATGAAAAGAAGACTTGAAGGGTTTCTCTGAGTATGGAGTGGGTCTCAAGAATGCCATGACAAGTTGGCCATAATGATTCTCCATAATGGTTGCTAAGGCATCTATGTTCAAGAGCTCGATAATTCACCATCACAAAGAAAGGATTCCCGAGAATAAGTAAGGGACTCTCGAGAATGGTTCTCGAGAATGCACCCAGCTCTCGAGAATGATCGAGACAAAGCAACCAGAAGTTTGGAGACAAAGGCAACTCGAGTCATTATGAGCAACTCGAGTCATTCGAAGACGTAAAAGGAATCGAACGTTGGCGCACAAACATAACTCGAGTCACAAAGGGTAACTCGAGTTACGAAACTCGAGTTAATACGGACAACTCGAGTTAGTCAAATGTTCAACTCTTCTCTGTGTTGTTTCGTTCCAAAGAAACTCGAGTTAAGGACGTCAACTCGAGTTAGCTTTGATCTGATTTTTGAATCATCGACCTGAACATATGAGATTTACTGATTGATGCTTGGGTACTCTATATTATTGATTATCACTACTTCTAACCAAGTTTAATCAGTTTGTTAGTGTATTTCAGATATGTTTAACATATTTTTAAACTTGGAAATACGAAAAGCAAATTCCTGTCAGAAGCATTAAATCTTTATTTGGCGTATATCGAAGCTGAAAGAAGAAATAAACCGCTGGACAAACAAAAAGCATTTCAGCTCTTCCCAGACGACATTCCCACTGAGTCTCAACGGACAATTTGAATATAGAATGTCAACGAGGAATAACGGTCGAATATCGAAGCCTACGAAGAAACAGAGCAACGTAATTTTAACGGATATGTTTATTACACACAACGGCTAGTTTACAAAGCTTCTCAACGGTCATTAATGACGATCAACTATAAAAGAAGAAGGATTCAAAATGGAAAAGTGAGACACGAGTTTGCACTATCGAAATGTTGAAATTCTGAATCAAACACCTATCCCATATACTCTCTGTTTCACAATGTCTATATAGTTTTCAGTAGAGAGTGTGAATCGATTATGTACCTCAGTGATTATTATTTATCTCGCTTTCGTGAGAGAGTCTAAACACTTATCTAATTATCGGTTTAGTGATCAAATCTCAAGGTTGTGGAACCTTTGAGAGTGGGTGTATCAATTACAACTTGTAAGGGGGAGTGAGAGAGGATCATCCTTTGTTTACGAGTGTGTAATTGTATCCTTACAGTGTGTAAGGGAAGGTATCTCGATAAGAGATTGTGAAGGCTGCACAAGTGCCTGACTAAACTTGTGAGGTTGTAAAGGCTTTCTCTTGTGCCCGGTTAAACAAGGAGATAGTGGTTTGAAAATCTCAAGCGGAGCTTGGGACCGGACGTAGGTCAAGGATTGGGCCGAACCAGGATAAATCATAGTTTGCATATTCTCTTCCCTAAACTCTTATATTTCCAAAGATATATGTTTGAATGACGACTTTGTTGCTTTATAAAGTATTTACGTCATACGAATTGATTTCAGTAAGTTGCGAAAAGATTTTCAAAGTTTCCAAAAGTTTTATCGGACACCCAATTCACCCCCCCTCTTGGGTGATAGCCAGGTCTTTCATTTTTTTCTTTTTTTTTTAATTTTAGTGTTTTGAGTCTGCCATTTTCCATATTTCATAATTGACTTTCTTATTGCTTTCCAGGTTCAGATAATGCATATAATTAAACTGGCAGATTAATTAAAACTCCCATAAGAACAAAATGCAGAAATAGTTTATTTAATAATTTTTACGCTGCCCGAGAGGTGGGAGGCGTCGGAGGCGATTTTGGAGGCGTCGAAGGCGTCCTCTTGTGTAGGATCGTACTCCACGTCATTGGCGTCGAGTACCATGGTCAGCTTTTGGTTGACGGTATGAACCAGTTGAAACAATTGGCCCAAGCATCGGTCGATGTGATCGACGCGGGCCACAATGTTCTGCACCAACTGCTTGACAGTTGGATTTG
Source organism: Acacia melanoxylon (assembly GCA_019022615.1). Classification (NCBI taxonomy): domain Eukaryota; kingdom Viridiplantae; phylum Streptophyta; class Magnoliopsida; order Fabales; family Fabaceae; genus Acacia; species Acacia melanoxylon. Next base: position 8,642,114 of record JAFJYJ010000003.1, on the reverse strand, counting down.
GAGGCGGTGGAGGAAGGGGCTGAGGTTGAAAAGGAGGAGGAAGAAAAGGAGGACCTGGTGGAGCAGCCATTACAGTGGGTTTTAGTCGGTGGAGGAGGCCGTGTAGAAGTGATGGAGAAGAATGTGAAGAAACTAAAGTAAGAACGGGTTTAAATAGAGAACCTATCCTGAAGAATATGAAACGTTGTGAACTTTTTACGAGGAGACGCATAGTTCTTCATAATACGAGGAGACGCTTAGTTGGTCAGTTTACGACCTTGAAGCCGAAGAGACTCTGGATCATGTGTACGGGGTGCAAGGATCGACTCTGCTATCTGAGTTTGAAGTGACTGAACATTTAATACCGAATTTTGTAAAAGATCCGTTCTTAAAAGTAATATTTTTTAAGGAAAAATTCTTACTTTACAAAAAAAAATGACTTTTAGGACCGGATATAATATAAATGGACGATATTAAAAGTAATTGAATTGTATGGAAAAATAAATAGTAGACATTTAGGACCGGATGTTTCTAAAAATACGGTCTTAAAAGTTATTTAATTGAAAAAATAAATAATATACTTTTAAATCTGGTTACATAATAAAAAGAGTGTATCCATCTCTCTGTCCTCATTAACTCCGCACACTAACCTCCATGTTCTTATTAAAAAAAAGAGTGTATCAGTTGGATCTCTCTGCCCAAACTGCTCAAAGCCTCAAACCATGGTTAGATACAAGAGAACTCCTCGTAGGGGTACTCTTACACCTGATTCTCTTGCCAGACTTAGATCGTTATATGGTGCGCCTCCTCCAGCGAGAGTGCGTTCTGTTGTTACCGAAGAATCTCGGGTCGTCGGACCCATTGTTATTTCGGATGATGAAGAGGTTGCCGCACCCCCCTCCAGCCTTCAGACCATGCAGAGGTTCCTGCTCCCCCTCTCCAATCAGTTGGCCCCAGCGCGCCTACCGTTGACCCCTCTCCTCTTTCCTCTAATGATGCACTGCGGGTGATGCGAATAAGACAGGAACTTGCTGATCTCCAGCGGGAAGTTAATGCTTTTAACGCCGATATCGCCAAGGCATTGGATAATAATAAGCTTTAGGATGTTTTGTTAGATTCTTGTCATTGATAATGATCAATTATTGTTTTTCTTTCTTTTTTTTCTTGTGTACATGCATATTCTCCAGTTATGTATGGAAGCAGTAAGAACTAATTAAGCTTGTGCCTTTTTTATATTCATATTCTCCAGTTTTCCTTTATTTATTTTATTAATTTAGTTTACGCGCTCGCCAAAGGCAAATCTCATATTTTTTTAGTTTGGTTCATTAATAAACGAAGAGGTTTACGACTCTATAAGTATTTTACTTTTAGGTCCGGATGTTTATAAAACTCCGGTCTTAAAATTAAATCAATAGTAAATATTAGGACCGAAGTATTCTTAATTGCCGGTCTTAAAAAGGTATTAATAAAATTATTCTTTAGGACCGCACACTTTATAACTAACCGGTCTTATTAATAAAATTATATATTTAGGACCGGACACTTTATAATTAACCGGTCTTAATAAAATCCAAAATACTAAAACTTGTCTCTTTCGCGGGGAAAATTAAATTTCCCTCTCAGAACTTCTCTTGTCGCGCCGAGAGTGATTACTCAGGTTCTGTCTCCACATTTTGTTTGTTGCATCGTCGCTGCTTCGCGTTGCTCTCTCGACAATCACTTTCTGGTTCCTTAGCTAAACGTCTATAGACCAAGCTGTACGAGGTGTTTTGGTTATATAACTTTATTATTTTCCTGGTTATGGTTCTGGGTTTTTCATGGGTTGAACGAAATCGATGAAATGTTCTTGTGGGTTTCTCTGTTGTTAAAGAATATTGTATATTGAAGATTATATTTGCACTTTAGACCTACCGAACTGACGAACTAGTGTTTTTAGGTTACTCTTGCTATCTGCAACATCAACGTTCGTGGCCGGAGAAGAAAGACTCAGCAAACTCATTTGAATTTATATGCTACAGGTGAGTCCATAAGACCTTCATGCGATGCATTTAATTTCCTCGTCATGCATTTATTTTGCTTCTTGGATTCACTGTGATACATTTATGACCAAAAGTGATTCTTCGTTATGCATGCAATGGGCAAGTTTCTCCGTAAAGAAAAAAAAGACATAACCGACATTTGAGCATATATATGCATTTGGATTATGTATCTCTTATTTTATATGCAAGTTTCAATTTTTTTCGGATTATGTATGTTAAATCTTTCCGTCTATATATAGGAATTCTTCTATGGATCATAGTTGGATAAATAATGCTTTACGGACGAGTGTTGAATATCAGAATGGGGTGAGGGAATTTATAGAATTTGCTAAACAAAATGCCCATGATGATAGTGGAAATTTTTATTGCCCTTGTGTAAAATGTTTGAATGAGAGGCGATTAAGTCCTGAAGTTATCCACACACATTTAATTTGTGAAGGATTTTGTAAGACTTATACGGTATGGTCATGGCATGGTGAAAAAATGCCAAGTGGGTCTCAACATGAGGAAGTGGCCTTTGATGATAATGACACGATATGGATGATCACATAGAGGACATTATTCGTGATGTAGGAGAAGAGGCTTTTGAGCAATCACATGCATATGGTAATATGTGCGGTGATGCGAGACCCCCCTATACCCTGGGTGTAAAAAATACCAATTGTTGAACGCTGTATTGAAATTGGTAAGCTTGAAGGCACGTCATGGATGGAGCGACAAGAGTTTCTCTGAAATGCTTGAGGCTTTTAAGGACATGCTTCCGAATGATAATGTGTTGCCACATCGATACTATGATGCTAAGAAAATACTTTGTCCACTAGGGATGGAGTACAAAAAGATTCATGCATGCCCGAATGATTGCATATTGTATAGAAAAGAGTTTGAAGAGAAGCATAATTGTCCGATATGTGAAACCCCAAAGTACAAGTCAAATAAGGGATCCGGTTCCTCTCATTTTCTCCCCTCTCCTTATCTTTCTCACAGGCCCTTCGTGGCTGTTGGATCGTTGATCCAACGGCCCACAACGTTTTTTGGGAAAAACCGCATGGGGTGTTTACACCGCATGCGGTTTTTCCCAAATATATATATATTTTTTGGGGCTGTTGGATCGCACGAAGGGCCTGTGAGAAAGATAAGGAGAGGGGGGAAAGGGAGAGGAACCGGATCCTCAAATAAGGGGCCTTCAAAAGTGTTGTGGTATCTTCCAATCATACCAAGGTTCAAGCGGTTGTTTGCTAATGAAAGTGATGCAAAAAATTTGAGGTGGCATGTTGATGAGAGGATTTCGATGGAAAGCTTCGACATCCAAATGATTCTTCTTAATGGAAGAAAATCGATCAATTATTTTCGAGCTTCGGCGAAGAACCTAGGAACCTTAAGCTTGCACTTAGCACGAGATGGCATGAATCCCTATGGTAGCCTTAGCAAAGATATATACTTCATGGCCCGTACTCCGATTATTTACAACTTATCTCCTATGTTATGCATGAAACGAAAGTACATCATGCTTGTCTATGTTGATTTCGAGACCAAAACAACCCGAAATGACATTGATGTTTACCTTGACCCTTGATCGAAGACTTGAGGGAGTTGTGGGAAGAAGGTGTTGATGTTTTTGACTCTTTCAAGAAGGAGGTGTTTAAAATGCGAGCCATGATATTTTCTACTATAAACGACTTCCCAGCATATGGGAACTTGTCTTGGTATAGTGTAAAAGGCCACAAAGCATGTCCGATTTGTGAAGAAGGCACACGCTACCATCAACTTCAACATGGAAGAAAGATGGTTTATCTTGGACATAGGAGATTTCTTCGACGAGACCACCCATATCGTCGATTAAAGAAAGCCTTTTTTGGTGGCTAGGAGTATGAAGATGCTTCGGTGGCATTGACTGGGGAGCAAGTTTATGAAAAGGTGAAAAATATCAGTGTCATCTTCTTCGGTAAGACGCAAAGAGTAGAAAAGAAACAAATATATGGAAAAAGAGATCTGTATTCTTCGATCTTCCATATTGGCGCAATCTTGATGTGAGACACTGTATTGATGTCATGCACGTGGAGAAAAACGTATGTGATAGTATTGTTGGCACGCTTCTCAACATACAAAGTAGTTCAAAGGATGGTGTGAAGGCAAGATTGGATTTGTAAGCAATGGGAATACGCGAAAACTTACATCCAAGGCCATATGGGAAGAGAACTTATTGTCCCCCGCTTCTCATACTCTTTCTAAGGATGAGAAACGAAGTTTTTGTGAGTGTTTACATGGCACAAAAGTTCCCTCGGGGTATTCTTCAAACTTTAAGAGGCTTGTTTCGATTAAGGACTTGAAATTAGTAGGCCAAAAGTCTCATGATTGTCATGTCTTGATGCAACAACTACTCCCGAGCTATTCGAGGCATCGCCGAATATGATCTTCGGGTCGTCTTGACTAGACTTTGTTTCTTCTTCAATGCGGTTTGTAGTAAAGTTTTTGAGATTGAAAAGTTGGATGAATTGGAGAATGAAAGATATCTTATCTTGTGCCACCTTGAGAAGCTTTTTGTTCCTACATTTTTTGACATCATGGTTCATCTAATTGTTCATCTAGTGAGGGAGATAAAGTTGTGCGGCCCTATCCATTTACGGTAGATGTACCCAATTGAAAGATCTATGAAATTCCTAAAAGGGTACGTGAAGAACGCATACGGCGAAGCATCAATTGTTCGAAATATGTTTCGAAGAAGCCATGGAATTTTGTCAAAATTATTTGGCCAAAGTAAGACATATTGGGCTTCCAAAACGTCGCATGTCAAGGGGGTAGACGAGGTGCTTCGGTAAAGAGTGTGCATCCTGATGAATTGTCACAAGTCCACTTATACATCTTGAATAATGTTGATGAAGTTCAAGCCAACATAGCTGCACATAAAGAAGCTGTAAGGAAAGAAAATCATCGAATGACTGAACAAAGGTTGATTAGGGAGCATAACAAAACATTTGCAAACTAGTTCAAACAAAAGGTCGAGGGAGAGGAATGTGTTTCTGATACAATCAAATGGTTAGCCCGCGGTCTTGAGGTTGATGTCATAAGTTGGAATTCGTATGTGATCAATGGTTATACATTTTACACGAAGTCCCTAGATGATAGGAGCACCGTCTAGAACAGTGGTGTTATGTTAGAGGCTGAATCTATGCACTTCTCCAGTTCGAAAGACAAGAGGCCTTTATTGGCAGTCATGCCATATTATGGGGTTATTGAAGAGATTTGAGAGGTGGACTATGTTAAAATTAGATTTCTCATTTTCAAATGCAAGTGGGTTAATGTCAAAATTGGTGTTTGGATCGATCGGCTAGGACTTACATTAGTCGATATCAATGGTAGATGTTTTGGAGATGAACCTTTTATTATGGCAGACCAGGCAAAACAAGTGTTCTATATCACCGATCAGGAAAATAAAATGTGGTCTGTAGCTCTCCAAGGAAAAAGGGTCATTGATATTGATGATGAAATTCATTCGAATTACGGTCTTCCTGAGAGTACCCTTTTTCAAAGGGTATACCGGACATGAACGAAGAAGATGAAGCGGATAATGAACCCGGAATAAGAAATGATCATCAAGAAGGGATATGGGAGGATATCCCTTTATAAAAGAGTCAATTCATATGGTAATATTCATATGCAGAATTCTTTGAAAATTTTAAGGTTTTAACTATATTCCTTCCATGTTCTTAAACAATGAAGGTTTTGTTCTTGTTTTATTTTGTGGCGGATCCGATATATATGTTATAAAAGGGGATATAATGTTACGTACGTTGTTGGGTGGGATCGGATGAAGGCTTGGTGCGGTATTTGAAACTCATCATTGTATTTGTAAGTTATCTTATTACATGTATATATTCATCATTACGGTGTTGTATTGTTCTTAATTAAACGACACTGACTGTGAAACTTTTGTTCTTGTTTTATTTTGTGGTAGGATCCGATATGTATGTTATAAAAGGGGATATCATGTTACGTTGTTGGGTGGGATCAGATGAAGGCATGGTGCGGTATTTATTTCTAACTCATCATTGTATTTGTAAGATAATTCATTACGGTGTTGTACTAAATTAAGAGGCCACATAACTCATGGTGATATTTGTATTCTTTTCCCAATTCAATTTATTCATAATGGATTGTTCATAGCTTGTAGCTTAAAGTATCTAATTTTTTGTGCTGGATTGTGTGGTGGATGTGTGTAATATATATATGATCAGGAAGAACAGAACAGGGAAAAGTTCTAGAAAATTTGGACCGGGAAATAATATCGCCAGTCTTAAAAGTTCAAATTTTAAGACCGGATGCATTTATAAGTCCGGTCTTAAAAGTCTAGCCCGGTCTTAAATTTAATTAAATTTAGAACCGGATTAGTTAGTCGTCTGGTCTTAGAAGTCGGTATTTTTTAGACCGGAGATTATTTATCCGGTCTTAAAAATGTCGATATGTTAAGACCGGTCTATGTTTATGTCCGGTCTTAAAAGTTGATTTTTAGGACCGAACAAAATACATATCAGGTTTATTTAGTACGACTTTTAAGACCTAACTTTTAAAATGTCCGGTCTAAAAAAGTTTCTTTTAGACCGGTTCGAATCCGGTCTTGAAAGTGACGAACTTTTAATATCGGCTGGAACAAGACCGGCAGCTAGTCCGATCTTACAGTGTCTCTTTTGTCCGGTCTTAGAATCCTTTTTTCCACCCGTGATGGCTTTATATGTATGTTTTACCATGATTGTGTATGCATTCGGTGTTATTATGTTTTCCAAGAGCTTTGGTACCGAAACCCGTTGTATGTGACCCTTGGCATTGATGTGTGCCTTACTGAGCAGTCTGTGTTATATGTTATAAAGACTGCTTGTTCCGGATTAGGCTTTATGCCTCGCTGTATGCGACCTACTAAATGTTTATGGTTTGCGTTTGTGGTTTTTCTTACATACTCTGTATATACTCTGGATATGAGATTAATGGTTACTCTAGGATCCATTTATGAATCCTAGGCCATTGCAAGGATACAAGTAATTCTTTTGAAGTTGATCAAAGGGCTAAAGGAAAGGACATGTAGCTCCCAGACAGATGTTAGCAGATGGAGGTGTTGGACTGGTTCCAGGTTATTCGGAGAAACTGTTGTAGAAATTTTATGTGATTGTAATTTGTAACCAAGATTTGTAATATCTTACCAGTATTATATTGTCCAAATTATGTACATGCTTTACTGCGTAAATACTCTGATACATATTTTATTGATAAGAGAAAAAAAGTCACTCTACTCGCCACCTGTAAAGGTAAGGCTAGTAGGGGTGTAACACTGCCTTTTAATGTCTCAATACCTTGAGAGTTGAATGATAATAATGATGATTACAATGATGATGATTATTAGTTTAGTGCTTAAAGGTGATAATATTTTGTTATCATGTAGGTGGGAATATTTTGTCATCATATACTTGTTTTTGATATTTTGCTACTATGAATATTTTGTGATTATTGATTACATATTCAGGTTTCATTAGGTGATATATGGTACTATGATGTCAATTTTTAAAGAAAACTGTAAAGAATATGTGACAAGTATTGGAGTATATGATTGTTTTTCTAGTGATCCAATGTATTGAAATGATATATAGTATTTCAAATTTTGGATGGAGTGATGAGAAATTAAATTATTTTACTATTCTTTATACCTCACCGGTCTAGGTCGAAGTTAACTCCAAGTCTGACATACTAACCCTTAACAATAACCCGACCAGTTTAGTGGCACGTCCGAGTTTCAGAACCTTGGTAAATACCTCTAGAAGAACTATCTAGGTCTATAGGAATGCTTGGACCTTAGTGAGTCCCCACAAACTCCCCTAAACTTTCTATTTTAAAATAATAGAATATCAATTTAGCCAACCATTTTGATAGGATGATGGGTAACCAATTACATTGTTGGTGACAACGTCAATAAGTAATTAAACATATTATTTTAATATCCTAGTATTACAATATTAATAAGGGAGAATTTCAAGAAAAAACTTCAAAAATAGTAAAATATAAAATGGTGTTTCATATATTCATAATACAAGAGAAGTGTGGGTGCTTAATTTACCTTTTTTGAAATTAAAAGAAAATGACACAAATGCCCTTAGATATATTTTTTGAAGGAAAAAAAACTATAATGTTTTGCTTTATAGATTAGGTCAGATTTGGTTTCTAAGCGGGGGACAACTAGCCGACATTTTTAGTATGTGGTTGACTGGTTAGAGGTTGAAGTCAAAGAAGAAAAGAGTAAAGGGAAGGAGGAAATAACAATCACCACCTTCGTCATCTTTCCGATGACTTCACCATCACTAGAAAGTACTTTGCCACCACTATCGAACCCTGCCCTTGCTTGAGGAAGATTGAGAATGGCTATGTCAGGAGGAAGAAGACCTCCATCTTGGAGGCCAAACTTCAACGGAGAAGGGGGAAGTGAAACTGAGACTATCGTTGACCACCATTGTCTTCTCTCCTTTTTCACCACTGTCAGTGCATCTCTCTCTCGCTCCACTCCACCACATCCATAGCACAACTATCAATACCAATGTCACTATCACTATCTTTGTTCTAACCATTACATAGCAACAACTTTTCTCTCTCACCATTGACTTCCCTCCTTCTGGACCTACCTTTCCTCTCTCCAACTTTGTCTTCCACCCTCAGTCTAATGTTTCACTTCGCAACTACATATTCGAGCACATATAATGCTTAATAAATAATTGTTACAATGAATAAACGTCATATATGTCGAACCAAAGGTTGCACAAGAATATTTAACGCTAAAATATAACGGTTAAATATGTACACTATCATGTATTGAAAGACGGAATTCCTGAAAACATAAAAATAACGGTTGTACTTAATAACTATCATTTATTTAGTCATAAATATGACAGTTCCTACAAAACAACAATCATATAAGACTTACAAACGATTCACCTTCCAACATTACATTAGTAAAAACAAATATATATAATGATTATAATAATGAACTGTTAGGCATGATTATAAATCTAAGATATTATTAGATAATATCTAATAATATCTCGATTTATACTTTTAAGATAAATACAATATGTTAACATATGATTATATAATAATATGTAATAATATCTTAGATTTATACTTTTAAGATAGATACAATATGTTAAGATATAATTATATGAAATAATATCTTAGATTTATAATTTTAAGATAATATATGTTAATATATAATATCTATTAATATCATAAGGAGGCGCAAAATGCAGGATTCTGAAGAAAAAAAATTATTTGACAATTTTTTATAAAGAACCATTATGTATTATTTAAAAATACTCAATAGTTATCAATGAAAACCTTCATATATAAGAAAGTGGGATTCTAAAACAAATTATTTCACAATACTTGACAGTTTTTTTTTTGTAACATCCCAAATTTTGAAACTAAAAGCTTAGGAATAAGACAGAGATAAGAAGGCGTTAAACCCAGGAGCCAAAAGTTTTGAGCTTATCATGAGGAGAAGCTTAAGATAATCATTAAAAATTATTTTGAACCTCAAAAAATTAGAGAAAAATTTATGAATTATTGAGGATCTAGAAATATTCCAAGGGGATTAATTATAACGGGCCTAAATATTTTTAAAGCTTTTTTTTTTTAAATTTAGGACCTGTTTTCTCGAAAATTCAAGGAAAAATAGTTAGAGGATAATTTTAACCCTGAAATTTTAAGACAATATTTTGTAGCCTACAAAAGCTAATTGATAAAGAAATATTCTTATATGGGATTAAGGATTTCTTTCCAACACCTATCCATTGTTTGCAATTAAATGAGCAAAGGACCAAGTTGTAAACAAAAGCCATATAGGGGCTCCAACATCTTCTTATTACACGACACACACACCCCTCACACTCCTTGCATGCATGACATTTGGACAGCACACACACTACACCTCACAATTCCTATATTCGGATGACACGCTTCATCTCTCTCTCACATTTAACTTTTGGCCAGAACACACAAACACTCACTTCCCTCTTCAAAACACAACACATTCACACCCTCCCCATACCTCACCCATTCTGTCAGGAAACACACACAGAGAGAGAGAGAGAGAGAGAGAGAGAGAGAGAGAGAGAAGTGAAGAGGAAGATGAGGTGGAAGGAAGAGTGATATCTTACATGCAAGACTGACTCTAGACTAAGGTAAGTGTATGGAACCCAAACCCATATGGATTTCTGTATTTGATGGATGTTTTGGGAGTATATTGTGACTAGAAATCTAAAGGTTAGAGAGAGAGAGAGAGAGAGAGTGAAGAACAAATGAACTAAATCATTCTTAGTTGATAGAAAAGAGCTTGTGGTTATGATTTCTTGCATGTTGATTTTGAGATTTCTTTGAGGTTCTTTAGTTCTATCATTGAAGCAACAAAATAGAGCATGTAATGTAGAGCTGTGGTGTCAAATTTTTGGAGTTTGAAGCCATGGTTTAAGGTTGCATATCCTCTATTTCTTGACAAAAAAAACAGAGGGACACATGCATGTCGATTTCAAGAGCTAAAGTTTGATGTTTTAAGTGAAACTTTGTCTGAGAGATAGTACACCTCCTAATATTTGAAATGAGTCTTAAATCATGTTAATCGGAGGTCTAGAACCCAAGTTATAAATTTTCCAAGTTAGACAAGAAAACGAGAAAAAATAACATGTTTCCATATTTGAGTTTCTATTTCGTGCGAGGTTTTTAGCACTAGAGCAAAACTTTCTTTTTAGCACTAGAGCAAAAGAATTGTTAGAAGCATATATCGAATCAAGAGTATCCCAAATTTTTTAGCACTAGAGCAAAACTTGATTTTCTCAAAATCATTTTTGGTTAAAGCACAGTGAAGGATTTTCATAGCTCTAAGGTTCAACGAAAAAAATTTCTTTTCCTTTTCTGTCCAATCCTTTCTTGGTTTGAAATCAAAGACATTTATAAAAACATTCCACATATCAAAATCAATTGCTTTGATAAAATTAGTCATTCTAGCTTTCCAAAACCAAAAATCAATATCTTTGAAAAACGATGGAACAGTATAATCGAAACCTTCTGAAAACAAACAACACCCAAAATTAGCCATTGAAAACTCTTGAGACTGTTAAGTCCTTTAAACAAGAGCCCCGCTCTGATACAAAGTGTTAGACCTGGCTATCACCCAAGAGGGGGGGTGAATTGGGTGTCGGATGAAACTTTCGTAAACTTATAAAATCTTTTCGCAACTTACTGAAGAAGGTTTGAATGACAGTAATAATTTATAAACCGATAGACAATCAAAACATATATCTTTGAGATATAAGAGTTTAGGGAAGAGAATATGCAAACAGAGATTTATACTGGTTCGACCCAATCCTTGACCTACGTCCAGTCCCCAGGCTCCTCCTGAGATTTCAATCCACTATCTCCCTCAAGCTTTAATCGGGTGCTTGAGAACCACTACAATCCAACAAGTTTAGCCGGGCACTTGTGCAGCCTTTACAAATCTCTTACCGAGATACTCTCCTTACACACTGTAAGGATACAATTACACACTCTGTAAACGAAGGATGATCCTCTCACTCTAGGACTCACTCCCCCTTACAAGTTGTAATTGATACACCCGCACTTAAGGTTCCACAACCTTAAGATTTTTACAACTAAAAGAATTAATAGGTGTTTAAGAACTCTTCACTGAGTAGATGAATGCTAATCACTGAAGTACATAATCGATCATCTCACTCTCTACTGTAAACTATATAAACATTGAGAACAGAGTGTATGAGTTAAGCGTATATTCATAATGACGGCATTTCGGCAGTGCACGCTCGTGTCTCAACTTGAAGTTTGAATGCTTGTTCTTTTATAGCTAACCAATAACATTCGACCGTTAGAGCAATTCTTCCACTTTAGAATATGACCGTTGGAAAATATTACCTTTGAAGCTTCTGACCTCATCATCTGCTTTTTTATAATCTGATGTTAATCCTTCGTTTGATTATCTGAAACTTGCTAATAAACATGATTAATAGCATTGAGAAGTATAGCAAACAGAAATCAATTGATAACAATCATTTCTAAATTCTCTGAGACATTGTGGAATTGTGCTCTGCTGTCTGATAAGCCATGTGCTTGAATCCTTCATATAATCATCTGAAACTTATACAAAAATGATATAAATAATGTTAAGAGGTAGTATAAGTTCTTTTGGAATTCATCTGGATGTTCTTGATGAGAAGCCAAGATTTCGAACACGGTGATTTTGAGAACAACGTGATCATGCTCGAGTAAGAAAAATAGTATGCTCGGGCATGCTTCTTATGAGATAGTTAAAATCATACTTGGTCGCTGATGCTCGCGCAAAGTATTTTTCCTGCTCGAGCATGAATATAATCATGCTCGGGAAAGCTTCTTTACAAAGGCTTGGAAGTGATCTGCTTCGATGTTGCTCGAGCATGGTGCTATTCTTGCTCGGGCAAGACATTGACAGAGGCGGAGAAGTGATATCGCATCACTGTTGCTTGAGCAACCCAGAAAGCATGCTTGCGGAGATATACAGACTTGGTGATGTTGCTCGAGCATGAAACCAGGCTTGCTCGGGCAAGCTTCTTAATCACGTTGTCTTAGGGTATGCTCGGGCAAGTCTTCTCTCCTGCTTGGGCATGGTGCTCGAGCATGATATTTTTCATGCTCGGGCAAGCTATACTACCAGTCATTGTTTTGCTTTTGCCTCGATGCTGCTCGAGCAAGGAATTTATCTTGCTCGAGCATGATTGTTCAATCATGCTGCTTTCGCCTTTGACTCGATGTTGCTCGGGCAAGCTCGGTGTGTTGCTCGAGCATGACTGATCATCCATCACTTCTTTCTTTCCAGAACACGATGATGCTCGGGCATCATAAATGGTCTGCTCGAGCATGGTGCTCGGGCAAGACTTCTTCTATGCTCGGGCAAGACTCTTCATAGTTGGAATTCTCACTTCTGTTTCGTTGATGCTCGGGCAAGACTAATTTGCTGCTCGAGCATGACTTTACAAATTGAAAATCTTCACTCTGAACTCGTTGATGCTTGGGCATCATGTTCTTTGAAGCTTCTGATCATATGTGAATAAGCATAATACTCTCTAGTATAAAGCTTCAACTTCCAGAGGATAGAGACTTTCAAGAAGCAATCATATTGACAAAGAATTTCGAGCGAGCATAACGTCTTCGGCAAAAATCCAAATTTAGCAAATCATCTCATCTCAGAAAGATCTTCAAATATTCCTTCCATTTAAATAAGAATCAACTCCAAACTAGTTGTATTTCGTCCATTAACATCAGATGAGTGGAGGTTGATCTTATCCAGCGTTTTTGCAGAATCCAGAACTGACTATCAACTTTCAAAGGTCATATCTTCTTGGTCTGAACTCCATTTTTTTTGGTTAAAGTCTTCATAGAAATCCTTGTGAGTCTAATTTCATATGCCACCAATTTCAACTCAATCAGATTTGTAGTTTGTGAGATATGCTCAAAACACCGAAGCTTGGTCTGGACTGTGACGGTGATGTTTATGCCAAATTGCAAAAATCATAGCTCTCTCATATGGACTCCTTTGGACTTGAATTTTACGTCAAAATGACGCATTGGGAGTCTAGTTTCATATTCCGCTGGTTTCACGTAAATCTGATTCCTAGTTTGGGAGATATCGTCAAATTACCGGAGGTCGCCGGAAACAGAGCTGAACAGAATAAGCTGATGCCACGACCTTGCTCGAGCAAGGCCTTCTTTCTTGCTCGAGCAAGAACGGATTTTGAGCGAAATTGGGCTGGAAATGATGTTGCTCGAGCTTGAAATTATTTGTGCTCGAGCAAGGCACTGTTTGTGTGAGATAAAATGCTGAAATTACATTAATACCCCCAAACAAACCAGTATTCATCCGGAAGCTTGAACTTGCTTGTTTTAACTCCAAATTGAGTTGTTCCAACTTCTATTTGATCACAGAGACTTGAATATTGATATTCTCATGATATTTAACAAGTTCTTCTTTCTTCAAACTCCATTCTTGATCATTCTCTATAATTTAATTTGGACTAACATATAATACACAAAGTAGTTAGTCAATGTATATGATATAAACTTTTTGCTCTAGATAATGGCATCAATATAAGACATCATCAAAACTAAGCATAACTAACATTGATCAGTTAAATGATTTCGTCTGTCTTTGAAATTTTGTGAGGAAATACTATACCTCTTGAGCTTTAAAAATAGTCATAGATAGTCTCAATTGGAGTTCTAGAACATAAGTTATGAAATTTCAAAGTTAGAAAAGGGAAACTTGAAAACAAAATCCTATTTCCAGGTTTGAGTTTTGATTTTGTGTGAGGTTTTGACCAAGTAAATAACTTAGTATGTCTGTAAAAAAAACTTTCAAGAGATACTAGACCTCATATGCTTGAAAATGAGTCCAGGAACACATTAATTTCATGTGTATATCAAAAGTTATGAATTTTCAAACTTTGGGCAAGAAAACTAGAAAATCATGTTTCTTCAAGTGAGCAATGAGTATTCATGCTAGAATATGGGACATATGCCCATGAGTTGAAGCTTAGTGTTATATTTTCCTTGTATAGGATTCAAAGAGCTTCAAATAGGAACTTGAATCACTTCATTTAGAGTTTCTTAAAATAAGTTATGATTTTTCCAAGTTCCTTGAGAAATTAGAGGCAAAATCTTTGTTGGGTCCTAAAATGACCACATTTGTGGATAATTGCAACTAGCAATGAATTGAGAATTTTGAGTATGATTTGAAGGGTTAGTTGTGTGATTTACTAGTTATTGGGGATGATAGGCATTCAACCATGTCTTAATGGGTATATAACAACATAAGAGTAAAAGATTATCAATAATGACCAGCTAATTCAATAAAAAGGACAAGTTATATGAGTGGGTCTAGAAGAACATAATTTTAATTATGTTATTCAGTTAGAATGAGCAATCACCATCTCTATATCAATTTCAAATCATAGGATTTGACATTTGCTTGAACTGAAGAGATAAGCAAAGCAAGAAAGCCCTTGGTGAACATATAGTGTTGGAAAGGTCATCAGGTAGTAACTCTTACTCTCATATATTAGGTATTGTTTTGCATATTTAATTTTTTTGTACCATCAATTATATTCATCTCATGAATATATGGTTATTGAACTTTGTGTCCTAAGACTGTAAGTCCCAATAAGGCTGTAAGCCCGATGGGGCTAGACCCAATGATTGGACTATGTGTCCTTGAGTTGTAAGACCTGTTTTGCAATCAGGTAAATATTGGTTTTGTGTTCCCATGATTCATGATGATTGTGCTGCATAGTGAATGTCAGCTGAATACATTGATTGCTGATATGATGACTTCTTTTGCATGCTTCGTGAACTTACATATGTTTTGTGGTTACTTCTGGGATTCTCAAGAATCTCACCCATTTCGTTAAAACAACATACAAAAAAGGCAAAGAACTCGAAAGGAAAAGGTGTGGTCATCACCATTAATTGAGAAGATGGAGAAGCTGGATATCTTAGTTTCTTGTTTTGTCACCTTATGTCTAATCTTTCCCTTATGGCAAGATATTCTTTTGAATTTGCCAAGTTTGGCTATGTGATATGTACACACACACACACACACATATAGATACATATGATCACATAGTAGAAGAATCTTATAATTATATTATGCTTAGTTATTACTACAGGGATGACTATGTATGACTAGCCCATAACATGATGAATGATTAAGTGGAGAGTAGAGCACTAGGTTAAATTTGAAGGTGGAATATCACCTAAAGGGGGGTGAATAGGTGATTCAAAAATATTTCGCTAAAGCTGAAGATTAAACAACAAAGAGACAGAAAGAAAGAAGAACAATGGACACAAGAGATTATACTGGTTCGGTCCAACTCTTGACTTATGTCCAGTCCCCAGAAACACTATGAGATTTCCACTATCTTTCAAACACCAATACAATTACACACTCTGTACTCGAAGTAATCCTCTCACTCTAGGATTCACTCCCCCTTACAAGTTGTAATCGTACACCCACACTTAAGGTTCCACAACTTTAAGATTTTAACACCTAAGATAATTAAATAGTGTTTAACTCCTCATTGAGTAGATAAATAATAAACACTGAAGTACAATAAGAATATCCGAAGATATTAGCTTAGTTAATGAAATAGTAAGAAGTAGTAGAGTAGAATTGATTGCACAACGTTTCGGTAGTTTGAGAATTCAAAGCTTTAGGTATTTATAGTTGTTGACATTTATGACCGTTGAGAAGCTTGGTGAAATATCCGTTGTGACTCTTCAAAATGTATGTTAGAGATGAAGCGCGAAAGGTCTCTATAATCGCTCTCATAATATTCTTTAATTCTTTTGTTTCTGTGATTATGACCGTTGGAGACTCAATAAAAAGAATGAAATAATCTTGCCCATAACGTCTTTCGGTAGCACAGAGGCAAGTCTGTTGGTTGAGTGTCTTGAATAGGTAAGTGCATTAAATGCTCTGAGACGTCGGATTGCTTTATTCAAAATCCAGAGTTAATCCGCATTCCAATCATCTGTAACTTATTGACAAACTGATTAAATACAGTTAAGAATAATAATGATAGATGATATGAACAATCCAAAAACATTCTTAGAGATTCTCAGGATGTCGTTAACCATTTTCAAAAACAGAGTTACATTGGCTCGAGTCAACGCTATCACTGGCTCGAGGCAGTCTATCGTTTAGGGCATAGAAAAGATTTGAAAATACTATCTAACTCGAGGCAGACAAAATATTGACTCAAGTCTAGGCTTAGGCTCGAGTCACAGAAAATATGGTTCGAGTCACATTCAAATGATTATTAAAAAATATAGAAGAGTTTTAACTCGAGGCAAAATTACAAGGCTCGAGTCAACCTCTAGACTTGAGGTAGTCATTCTGGCTTGGGTCAATACTGGTTTTTAAATATAACGGTCAAAACTTCAGGCTAGAGTCAAACCAACTGGCTCGAGGTAACTGAACTTTAATTGTGAAAACTTTTTAAGATCAAAGCCCATTGGCTTGAGTCTCAGAATATCCTGGCTCGAGTCTAGTCACAAACTTGAGGCAGACTTCTCAGAGGCTCGAGGCAACATGTCAATTTGGCGATAGATTGCAAGGGATTGACTCGAGGCGATAAGCATTGGCTCGAGCCAATCTGACAGCAAAAGGTTTTTACTGATAAAACCATTTTTTGACTAAGCTTAAATTATTTTGCTTAGATCTTTGTTCATACATTGTTTCCAAAGGTTAATCATCATCAAAACACATCTAACAAAATTTAATAATAGTGAAACACTATGATAATACCAAACGTGGTTTAAGGAATGATAGACTTTTAATAAAGAGTTTGAACCACTAATAACATGTTTTCAAAGTTTAATTTTTTTTAAAAAGCTCATTTGAATATTGTATTTGGGTTAAATTTTTCTAACTCTTTATGAAAGGTTTTACTCCCCCGGATCAAACCTGGCTTAGTGGTTCAAAATCATTGTTAAATGTCACATCAAACTGGTGTAAATCAGAGCTTAAGGTATTAATCAGAGCTTAAGGTAAGGTGTTACATCTTTACAAAGAACCGTTATGTATTCTTTAGGATTACTTAACGGTTAAAAATGATAACAATCATATATAAGAAGACGAGATTTTGAAAAAAAAAAAAAAAATTGTCAAATATAAGGAGGTGGGATTGTATAAAAAAGTTATTTGATAATACATAACGGTTCCTCATAAAAAACCATTAAGTGTGATTTAATATAAAAAGGTGTGCTTGGATTCTTAAAAAAAATATTATTTGACAATATATTACTGTTCTTTATAAAGAACCGTTAAGTATCATGTAATACAAAAAAAAAATTACAATGCATTATTTGTAACATCTTGAATTTTGGGCATTGAGACTTGAGAATAAGCTTAAATTAGGCAGACGACTAAGCTCAGTTAAGGAGGTGTGACATTCCCGAATAGGGTCATATCTTTGGCCAAGGGACAAAAAGGGGAAAATTATGAAATAATATTTCAAGGATATAGAAATATTATGGATGAATTAATTATGAAAAATTTAGCCTGGATAAATTATAAGGCTAATATTTGAAATTTAAGGCATATTTTCCCATGAATTAAGGATTTATTTTATAACCAAGTGTTAGGGGTAAAATAACTTTGCTACCACAAATTCAAAAATGAAGTTGGACCGATGCAAGGCCAATTCGAAGAGTTAGGACGTGCTCCACCAAGTCCATAATTGAAGGCTTTGTAAGATTTTAAGTTAGGTCCAAGGAAAATAAATAATGTGTGATCAAGCAAGTTTGCTTGTAGGACTTAGGCTCTTTTAAATTCACTTCAGCAACATACTCCTCATATTCACATGCCTCTCATACACAACCATTCAAATGTGCTTATTAATTCTTCATTTGGACAAGCAAAGACGCAACAAGCACACTTTCACAAACAAATTAAGTTTCAACCCATTAGGCTACACTTAGCCCATACAACAAAACACACACACTTCCATTCCTTTGCATTCCCCCACTTGTCTCTCATACGGACCCACACAACACACACACAAACTCTCTCATCTTCCACTTCACTCATACGACACACACACACACACACACTTCCTTTTGAGCATTTCCCTTCCCATAAACACACACATACTCTCACTCTTACACCACCGTACACAATCACACACATCACCTTCCCATTCTCCACTCAACCACCGTCTCATGCCCTCATTCTCCATTTCATTCTAGCTCCTCTCTCCACCAAACACACACCCATTTTCTCTTAACTCTCCTTCTCCATTCCATTCTAGTTCAACCAAGAAGAAGTAAGCATTGAATCTCACATGCAACCATAAAACTAATCAAGGTGAGCCTTCTAAACTCATTCCCAACCTCATCATCAAGATTTTGATTTTGGGTGTCCATACATGTCAGTTTTGGACTAATTTTTGGGTTCCTTTAGATCTGTGATTAAGCTCTGGGGTCGTGCATGTATGATATATGTGCATGAAGTCTAATTTCCAAGAGATATAAGTAAGAAAATAGAGTTGGATGTCATTTTGTTCATCTCTGTACAGTGGGCCGAAAACAGAGCATCTCTTGCATGTTGTTTTCGTGGGTTAGAGGTTGATTTGAGCTTTGAGATTTTTACAGATTATATTTCACTTCTTAAGCTTTAAAATGAGCTTTGTATCACCTAAAACAGATGTCTATAGCGTCTATAGCTTGAGATATGATTTTTGGAAGTCAGGTCATGAATCTGAAAAAACAAATATGGATTTTGCTTCTGACTTGTTAGGTTTCGTGTAAGGTAAAACCTGTGTAAACAACATCTTCTAACCGTAATGTTTTTGGAGTATGTAGTTAACATGATAAGATTTAATTTGATAGGTAGTTTGTAATTTGGATTTTTCTACAGAAAGTTATGATTTTTACAAACTAGCTTATGGTTTTGAAGAGTTGAATCTGGACAGTCAGCGTGTGTAAGACGTTTGACTATGTAAATGAAGTCTAAAAGTAAGAAATTTTCCCATATTGGTATTCGAGACATATAGCTTTAATTTTGTGGGTAGTTTGTAATTTGTGAAGTTGTATAAAAAGATATATGATTTTTACAAACTGACCCAAGTTTTTGGAAAATTCTAAAATTGTGTCTTGAAGGAAGTTGTATTGTGTAAAGCGTTTGGCTTAGTAAATGAAGCTCATTAAATTTGAAACTTTCTAGAATGATAGAGGACATACAGAGCTTTATTATGATAATTATTGGGTAATTTTGGAGCTCTATGTAAAGAGTTATTAATTTTTAAAGGTAAACATAATTATTGGAAGTTTTGACTAGACAGTAAAGGGAATTTCGAAAAGGGAATGTCTCAGCCATAAATTATCTCATTGGTTTTTAATACATAAAAATATATTTATCAAGCTTTAAATAGCAACTGGAATCACTCCATTTGGAGTTGTATAGTCCAAGTTATGATTTTTCCAAGTTCCTAGAGAAATGAAAGGTTAATTTTTTATAAGTTTGAGAACAACCACAAAGGGATAATTGCTTTAAATAAGCTGTAAGGTTAATAAAACTTTGGTAAACATTCATTTTCCCTGGTTCTAAAGAGTTGGCTATGTCCTTAGGGCCATAAGTAAAAGGGAGGAACTTCAAGCAACTCCGAAGGTTGGTGAAAGAGAACCCGAGTAAGGACAGTAGTCCTTAAAAGGTACGTAGTAAGCTTACCTTACTTGCGTGTATTGATATTATTGCTTATCTGTATATGTATAATCATTATGCTTGCTTGTTATGTTTAACATACTTAAATGATTGAAGCTCTGTTCATAATTATGTTATAGCCATGAGTATGATGCATGAATCATTAAGCATGTAGAAATGTTATTATGTTAGCATGAGCTTGTGCAAGGCTAAGTATATCATACATTAACATTTATCTTGCATGCACTATTTGGTATTGTCTGCTATTGGGATTCCTCATAATCTCACCATCCACTGCCAACCAATAAGTAGGTGAGCACAGGAGAGAAGTGTTGAACCAGGCTCAAGGAAGGAGCGTCACTTGAAGACAGCCCAGCAGAGGGACAGCTTGAAGAACCATAACGGCGACAGTATTTAATGTTGTTTTTAATTTGTGCTATTAGTAATGAATGTAAACATATGTAAATGGGTATAAACCTTGGGAATACCCTGTTATGTAATCAAAATATAAATCTGTATCAGTATATTGAACTATTTCTGATTTTGTCACACAACTACGTATAAGCTGTGTAAGATTAAGGTAAAGAATATCGGCACCTCGGCGAGGTGTGACATTATTGTTCTTCATAAAGAATCGTTAAGTAATCTAACAATATATTAATATATTCTTTATTGATATATTAATTAATATTATGGACAACATATTTACGGTTTCTTACAAAGAACAGTTAAATATTCTTTCATCTAAAAAGATGGGATTTTGAAAATATCAAATATAAGGAGGTGGGATATTGAAAAAACAAAGTTTATTTGAGCACATGAGAGAAGTGTTGCACAAGGCTCAAGGAGGGAGCGTTGCTTGAAGACGTTCCAGCAAAGGGACAACTCGAAGAACTGTAAGGGCGACCGTGTTTAATGTTGTTTTTAATTTGTATTGTCAGTAATGAATGTAAACATATGTAAAGGGCTATAAACCTTGAGAATACCCATGTTATGTAATTAAAATATAGGGTTAAGTATCAATTTTTCCCCTGAAGTATGCACACAGGAGCAATTTTGCCCCTGAAGTTTTCGGTATAGCAATGTTGCCCCGGAAGTCTCAAAACGTAGCATACGTCTGATTCAACATGAAACCACATGTGTGCAACATGTACATTCAGCAAGCACAGAAATATAGCAGCACATAACATATGCAAAAGCAGACGAGAGACAAAGGGATGCGCCGACAGTGCTAAGCAATAGAAAGATTGAAAAGGGAAACAATTTTGTCAGTCTTTGAATACAAGAAAATAGAAAAAGGAAAAAGAAAAAGAAAATAAAAACAAAAAGTGTCAGGGGGCGCTGCAAAAAGTATCAAGGCAGAGCAGGGTGGACCATCAACCACGGCCAAGTGGCACTAAGGCATCGAAGCTTACGCCTTGAGGACTTCGTCGAGAAGGAGTGCTAATGGCATATCCTCAAGGAAGGAAGAGTTGAGGCCACGTCTGTGAAGGGAATGGATGAATGGGAATTAGAGAGAGTGATGGTGGTGGCTGCGTCGAGGTCAGGAACAAGGGCTGGGTTGGCAGGCAGAGGAGGAGCAAAACATCTATCAAGGGTTTGAGAAAAGCAACGATTTTTACCAAACACGAGAGCGAAATGGCGACAACAAAGAGGTAAAGGCCAAAAGTAAGGAATACTAAGGCATCCTGATGATAAAGATAGAGATATTAGACGAAAGGAGCAAAACATCTATCAATTCACTTTTTTTTAAAAAAAAAAAAAAATATTTTTGATAAAAAAAATCAGAAATACTTCCTCCAATCCTTAATTTAAAAGCTAGTTGACAAGTTACATTTAACATTAAATACAAGACATCAATTCACTTTGTTTTTAAAATTTATAATTTTATTCTCAAGTATCTCTATTGAATGTACACATCAAGGGGTCGTCATGATGAAATATAGTATTTTAGGAAAATCAACCTATTTTTTATACATAATTAATATAACTAATTTTCTTAGTTTGCCCAATTTAGTTCTCTATCTCTCGTATATTAAGGAAATGAGGTAGTAATATTTATTAAACAAATTTTGTGTCAAAAGAAGTTTTATTACTTATTTACCCATCCTGTAGGAAATGTTATTTTAGGAGTATTAATCTATTTTTATCTTCCCAAATCGACCTGCTATCCAATATTATTTGAGCATATAGAAATAGATTATGATAATAATATATTATTATTATTATCTTGATTATATATAGTATACATTTAATGAGGGCTTTTGTACGTTAGTTAGTCTTGGAGTATACAATCAAAAATTAATTAAGGATTGTGTATAAACAAATTTAGGATCATTGTCTCTTTTTAAAGATCTTTTTATTGATTCTTGAGTAATGCAAATGCAATAAAAACAAGGGGAAATTGGTTTTGAGTTTTTCCAAATTAACAACTAAAAGAATAGTGCAATTTAATTAAATGTTAAACTATTATTTTTTAGAATTTTTATAAAAGCGGGATGGCGAGATATGAGGAAATATGAATGATAGATATTCTTGGTAATGAAAAAAATGATTATCCTAGCTATAAAAGATTATGTGAGTTAAAATTCATTAAATCTTAAGAAAAACTTCAATATAACACTAGAGCCTAATATTCCTAATTAATAGTAGCTCCTACAAACATTGTTAACTACTACCTTTTGATATATTGTTTAAAACCACTGAATGTGCAATTGAAATTAGAATGATACAAGTCTTCTTGAATTAAACAACCCCTCAATGGCACAAATGATCCACCTTAACTAGATAATAACACCCTAATTAACATAATCTCATTGCAACTACAAAGAAATTCAAACATATATAATTTTTATACTACAAAACCCAATCTCAACTACAATTATCAAACTAATAAAGATAATTAACATCAATCTCAATTTCAGAATCATATATTAAAATTTTCCTACAACTAAAAAAATCTAAAAATATAATACTAACTGAAAATGATATAAATTTAATAAAAATAAAATTTAGTTGATGTGTTATTGGAAATTTTTTACTAAATTACTTAAATTTTAAGAAAAATTGGAGACAAAACCCCTTTAAAATTTTAATTGGTGTGAATGACTACAATCAGAATACTATGATTCTTCATATATATAAATCTATCAGGTTATTCATGCCAATTAAATTTCTAATTGGGAAGTTTTCACCAATTTCCCTTAAATTTTATTATTATTTTTTCTTTGGACACTTTCATAAATGAAGATAAAATTGGGAAATAATCATTATTCACCTTTAGGTAGATTTATATAATTAGGGCCAAATGTTAATCTATAAGTGGACTTATAATAAGGACTAAATGTTATTTTAGTAAAAGAAGGTGGCACCTAGTATCTATTTTTTCTTCATGAGATATATAGAAATTAAACTTCTCCCCTCTCTTCTAAGTGGAAAAGGTAAAAGAATAAAATTTTGGCTTATAGCCTAAAACAACTTTTCCTTCAAAATTTTGATTGAAAAAATAAATAAATAAATAATCCAAACATCACATAAGTTGAAACAACCTACACAGCTATACACATTAAATTATTGGACAAACATTATTCATAATTAATCTAGCACTGTGTGTAATACCCTAAAACCCTAACTAATATAAGTAAAATATTTGGATAAATATTTCTGAGAAAGTATATTGTCTCTAATTTTGTAACTTAATTGTTATAAATTTAGGAGCAATTTCTCTTTAAAAATTAGAAAGATAATAAGCTAAAATCTATGAAAAATGTGTTTTGTAGGGCATTAAATGGACTGAAAGTATTATGATAAATCCTTTATGGCAACAATTATTGACAAAAACTTAGGGAGTATGTTATCCCTAATTTTAGGAATTTTTGGGATTATTTCCCCGAGAAATTAAGAAGCATGAATATAATATTATTAAAAGCACTTTTTGGCCCCATAAGTTTTTAATATTTTACATGGGACATAAAATACCAATGTCGTCTGCAAAAGTTGTGAGATAATAATTAATCTTAATTATGAAAATTATCAACAATTAGTAAGTGGCTAATTAAGTAATTAGTGGCAAATTGTTTAGATTAAGATATAAGTAAATTAATTAGTAAATAATTAATTTAAGGGAGAAATTCGAAATTAATAAATAATAAATAAATAAAAATAATAAAATATAAAATGCTTAGAAAAATAAATAAAAAATATCATGATATTTTGAATAAAATAATAATATATTTGGTAAAGAGCCAACAGGACATTTGAGAATGGATAAAAACTAAATCCTATACCAAGATATAGGGATTTAGTCTATGTCATCTGAGCTTTTTATAAACCAGTGAAATTCTACCTCGGAGTGGACTATCTCCGAAGTCATTTCTGAAACCAACTGAGTCATTAAGATACATGATAAATAAAGAATAGGGCAGATAATACAAATGAGAACCTATAGAAAACGAAATAGTTGTGACAAACTAGAGATTAGGTTTCTTAGGTCTGGACATATTATGAATCAGTGAATTTTTGTCCAGAAGCTGGTGCTATCGGATATTATTTCTGTAACCGATGGCGTTTATCCGAAAATCTTCAGCAGACTACGGAATACCCTTAACGGGATCAAAAATTTAGTTAACCCAAGTAGTTGTGAAGAGAAAGAATAAAACTTCAGTGCATTGCTATCAGATTTTTGAGTTTCTCCAAAATTGCGCAAAAAGAACACCGAACTGGGAACTTTATCGGTACCGGCCATAAAGTAGGAGCTTGTGACATCATGGATGACATCACATTGTTGACTTTGGGAAGTGTGCAAGGAGGTCGGCCTTGAGCAAGGAAGGGCAAGGATGATGCCACGTTGCGAAATGCGATCCAACGGCCGAAAAGCAGTCTGAAAAAGTGATGAATAGTGCCACATCTTTTCCTATAAATAGGAGCTCTTCCCCTTCATTCTTCTTCACCCCAAAATCGAAAACTAGAGAGAGGTTAGAGAGAAGGAAGAGCCCGGAGAAAATATAGCGGAGCCCAGGTAAGTTTTTCTGCCTCGGTCTTTAGTTTCTAGTAGTTCTTTCATTAGATATAGTAGAAATGCTAGATTTATCTTTAAATTTCACGAGATAGTCTAGATATCATATTTAGGGGTATATATGGTATTTATTTCGAGAATATACTGGGAAAAGAGATATGTCAAAATTCTGGAGAGATAGGGTCAAAGTAGCGAAGCTCTGGCGAAATTCTGCCGATTAGGCCAACTAGGGGCAAAATGGTAATTTGTACCTAAAATGCCTGTTATACTATTAGATATTGATAAATACTATCCTTATAGGATATCTGAGATAATTGATCCGCTGTCGAGCCGCTGTCGTACCGCTGTTGTATCGCCGTCGGGCCACTGTCAAAAATTACTGTTTTTCATAAAACGTGCCGAAGTACCATCAACGAAGGTACATTCGCGACGTACTGTAACACTGACTCTGATGCTTGCTGTATGCTCATATATGATTGCTGTGTTCTTGTATGGAGATGTTGTCTCAATTATTTTTAAATGCAATCATGAATACGCGGGTTATAGTCTTGATAACACCGTTTAGAGTTTTCCTAGCGCTGAGGACACGACTGTACATCGTGGCACTGGTAGAATGTGCGGGCGACCGGGTAACAAACATACTGCGGAGCTGTGTATTGTTATGGCCCTACATATATGTGTATTTCCTACATCTCGTTATGGGCTTTTGTAGTGTTTTTATGAAAATGTCATGAATACTTGTCATACATATATTGTTTACGTGAGCATGAGGTTAACCGCTACCCGAGGTCCGATGGGTATTGGACCTCGGTCGAATGAATAGACGGAAAGGGTCTTGAACCGAGAAGGCACCAGGGGACGAAGCCATAGATATACGTCGATGTAGACGGAGCGTGAGAAGGCACCTACGTCGGAGGAAATGCGGGAAGAAAGTCAACGTAACCTACCTTATGGCATGAATCTAATAAAGTTACTTCACATCATTTGGTGCTTAAACTACAAGGGTCGTCTATGTGGTTCGATCAATCGATCACCCTAGCACGGTGAGACACCGACTAGACCTACCCAGCCTGGCCAAATGAGATGATTTAACTGAGTTAGGTTCTATGTCCCAAGTCTACCTAAGGCTTGACGGAAAAGGGTATAGTTACATAGAAGAAATGTAATTATAGAGTTTTGTATTACTGTATCACATGAATAATTCCTTCGGCAGATTTTTGTAATATACATATCAGTATACGTCAGGCATCATCATATGTCTGAGTATTTCATATCAGCTACTCAGTGTTATACCTGTTGTTCAAATTTTTAGTTCATGCTCTCCGTTTCCGCAAAACGCTAAGCTGTAGCACCTCAAAACTCTGATGAATTTTTATAAAACCACGTGTCACCGGTGTAATATCTCATTTAAACATTTTTATTATTATTATATATGGACAAAGCACTCATATCATATCATCCCTAATATTTCTTTAGGTATGACTTTTGGTGCATTCATTTTCCATTTCTTCATCCGTGACTCTCCACCTATATTTGTTTATTATTATGTTAGCATCCAAGGTGTATTCATTATCAACACAATAATGGCTCAAGTATTCCCTACTTCAATTAATCATTCTTTCTACTTTCATTCACGGACAAATTGTCTCCCACTTATAAATATTATAACTACCCAACTACCAAACATTTCTTATCTTCATTCCCGTATACTCAATTGAGACCACAAGTTGCATATTGTGTTTGTCTTTTATTTAAATAATTGACAACACTATCTTCCAAATATCAATTAATTATCCCTCCATTCACGGACAATACAATATATCTCTCATCTCCATGTTTACGCACAAATGTCTTAAAGTCATGACAACTTATTTTATATTCCCATTCTACACTCCATTACAAAAGTGTCGGCTAGCCTATAATCATCTGCTCATCCACTTTCATTTTTTTTAAAATATATCCATACACACACAAGGACAAAAGGCTAATCTAATCAAATTTTTCTTGCACCATCCGGACAAATGCAAGCGTATCATGAGTGATTTCTATTCATTCACGGGAGCAATCACAATGGATCTATTGTTTATTCACGGACGAAGCAATCTTTTCTTTTACGATAAATATATACAATTGTATGTCTTTCCTTCTATGTGCTATCGGTTAAGTGAGGGAAGAACACAAAGAAGGAGAGAGAGTTGAAATAAGAGAGTGAGAACTGCGAGTGAAACACTTTCTTATAGTATTTTGAGAGTGAAGGTTGAAAGTCTTAAGGAGGCAGAAGCAAGAAGAAATGGTTTAACCAATGCACCTGCCATATTTATGGACTACATGAACCGAATTTTTCGTCAGTATCTGGATCAGTTCGTGGTAGTTTTCATTGACGATATCCTGATCTACTCAAGGAGTAGTGACGAGCATGAAAATCACCTGAGAATCGTGCTGAATATCTTGAAAAATAAGCAACTCTACGCCAAGTTGAGCAAGTGCGAGTTTTGGCTTCAAGAAGTTAAATTTCTTGGCCATGTTATCTCACAAGAAGGGGTTTCTGTAGATCCCAGTAAAGTGGAAGCAGTAACCTTATCGCCGGTTGAGGCCGGGAGGTAGTGCCCTAGAATGTGGGGTAACCCTGGATGCCATCACGGTTGAGGCCAGGGGTAGTAGTCCGATAAGAGAATTGTTGTATTTGTAGAATGAAGGGTAAATACCCATTTGAATATCCAGCGCTGTGCGAATGAACTACTAGGTTCTTGAATATGGTTGAACTGCAATTTTGAAATTGAACTTGAATTTTGAGTTTATTTGAATATTGAATTTATTGCAACTGGTTATCTACCATGTACTGTGCATGCATTTTATGTGAGTGATTAACGTTACTACGGGATTCGGTTGAATCCCGAGATATTCCACAAAGTTCGGACGGGAACACAATAGTGGACGTGGCTCACGTGGTAAGACAAAGTGGATACTGGAAGGTAATTGATGGTGCTTTGGGCCGAGCCAAGATCTGCCGTTTATTTTATATGTTGTGTATTTTGACTGTTATGAAAGTTTGTAATATTTGTATGAACTTATTATGGTTTGCGGTTATGTAACCAGACTTTGTAATCAGTATTACTATGCTGGAACCAGTATGTTTATTAAGCTGTGCATTTATCTCTGACGAATGTCGGTGTACCGAAAGGGGTGTGACATGGCACGATTTATGCTACGAAATTTGGGGTGTTACACTGTGCTTATCAGGCCATAATTTCTTTCTTTGGGGAAAAAAACAACAACAACAACAACAAATTCTAAGACCGCGCTTCTTCCTCTAAAAGCTTTAGTTTCATTCAGAGAAAAAGTAACCTGCAATTCAATAAATAAAATAATGATTAATGAAAAGTGATAATCTTAATTGTTTAGAGTCTTAGATTAATTAAACTCCTCCATATGCATTGCAAATCATCATGTAACCCAAAAGAGCTTGACATTAAAAAGTTCATAGTCATAGACAACCATATTAAAGAGATTCACGGTATCACACATACAAGTGTGGGAAGTTGAAAAAATGAAGCTTATCTTGAGCTCCAGGCCCATTCTAGTACAAAGCAAAATCTAATAATACTCCTTTTTTCCGGTCCTAAATCTAAAAACAAGGTATTTAATTTACAAACGCTAAGGAAATTAGTTAAATTATTTATTTATAAAGAATGTGTTAATTTTCCTATAATGCCCCCATTTAATCATTTACATTGAAAAGCAACTCTGATCGATGGAAATTTTCATTTAATACATGTCCATTTAATAAAGATAATTTAGGATAAAATCTATAATTAAATTTGGGAGACATAGTATATTGAAATCTTACCATTATAATTTTTACTCAAATTATTTGTATTGGTTGCACATGTAAAGAGAGTTTCCATTAATGAGATAGTTTTCCATGCAAATGATGAGAGGAAGTATTTTAGGAAAAACCAACACATTGTTTTACAAATAATTAACTTATAATTTTATTAATATTTTTAAATTAGTTATCCAGCTCATCCATTTGGATATGAGGGAATGGTACATACTTTGGAGGGAGCGAAATAATTAATCTCCATTAACTAGAAACTAGAGACTCAATTATATTTGATGTCTAAGGAAAAACAGTGAGTGAATAAATAAAATAAAACAAAATTATAGTATGAGTTTATCGCCACTTACCTCATAGTGAGAGACGTGTCGAATGGTTGGTCTTCTTCATACTCAAGCAATTGGACCTATCAACACATAATTTCATTTCCCAGTTTGATACAATTCCTAGAGTTAAACACTCACAAACGAAAAATACAAGAATCTGAAACCTTTTACCTGATCTAATAATCTCTGGTTTTCTTCCATGGATTTGATTTCCTGGATATTGGCATTAATATTTTAAAACCATGAAAAATGAGACGCTATTATCACCAAGAAGACACGTTAACAAGCAATTAATTGACAGCAGAATTAATGCCACAATAATCTGAACAACCTTATTTAGCCTCTGGTTTTCTTCATTGAGTTCGTCTTCCTTTGTTGACATCAAAATTAAACACATTATTAAAACAAATAAGAAACATGCATGAATCAAAAGACTCACAACGTACTACAGCTTCGTTGTTCCATTGAAGGAAAAGAAAAAATCCTAGGATTCCCAGATAAACACTGTCCAACGTGAAATATGTAATATTCATACACAAGACCTTTAAAACACATCGGTATAAAGTTCAATTTAGTATATTAGGAATGATTTGGTGTTAAAAAGGAATTTTCTTTCAATTTTATCTTAATTTCCTTATGCTTATTCATCCTAATTTTTCAATTACTTGGATAAAAGATTTGAGAATAACTTATATTAAAAGGCATGTGTTCTTCTCTTATCTAGGACGACGCATACAATGCAAATGTTTTCATATTTTTAGTCCTCAAGTTTAAATATCTTGTAACACTTGAAAAATTGAAATTTCTTAAGAATGGCGACCCTAAACATGATCAATAGTATCTCATTGTAAAAGATATGAAATTAAAAGATTGAATGTATAGGATGCTTTTGATAAATAAATATACATAACGCTAACCTTTTTCTTTTGAATTTTGATCTCCTGCTCAAATACTTTATCCTGAAAGAGACAGTATTAATTTCTGTCTGTTTTAAATATTACAAGCTTATTACTCATGCTACGGAATCAAAGAACAGATAGAAATTACAAGCGCATTATAACTATTTACTATCGCTAAATAGTATAGAAATATATTGAAGGGGGGGGGGGGGGGGGGGCAACTTCATAGTGAACGGCCTACAGTGACAATCAATTGTAATTTATATAATATACTGTGTTGGCCTCAACGACACCAAAGGTTAAACAATCTTTATGAAAGAAAATCATATTGCGTGATAAGAGAACTAGAAGAAAATATCGATGGACCATTTTACTAACGGCTGTTGCAACATTCTTGAAAATCATGCTAATCATTCGAGGAGGAATATTTCAAAATAACTGAAATAATAATGGCCATGAAGACTAAGAATTAAACTTTCCAAGGGCTATATATGCTTTTAAAGTTCCATCAACACGACACTCAAGTTAAGTGAAAACATACTTAATGAGTTGAAGGTAAGCTTGGGAAACCATGCATTGTTTATCATTACGAGAAATCCTTCATTTGAGTTCCTAAGTTTCAGGATAGTAGGTAAGCCACACTATTCAAGGCTAAACTTCAACACCAATATCGCAAGAAATATGGTAAAAAAGAAGTTGAATGCTAGTAAGCAAAAAGATGAACTCCATGTTGTCAATTTCATAGTAAAGGTAAAAAAGGAAAGTAAGTTGTTTTAGGCTCATTCCTCTCTCACACATGCTTCGAATAGTATTTATTTTTTTGATAGTGGATGCTTAATTCATATGTATGGTTCAAGACCCTTGTGTAGTGATCTTAAAAGAGAAGTTTGGCTTGGAGATGGCAAGCAATTTTTTCTTGAAAGGAAGGGAACAATTTCCATCAAAACTGTGCAAGGTAATGTTAAGCTTGTATGCGATGTGCAATTTACACTGTGCCTATCTAGTTTAAGAAATTAAAAAATTATTATTATTATTTATAACAACTGTGTGTAAAGTACCCATTTGAATTATTTGAACTGGAAACTAGTACTTTGAAGAAAACCCCCTTAATGTGTGCAATCAATAGAGAGAATTTAAGGAGAAAAAATAATTTTGGGAAGATAAAATGGGTTGATATCTTATATTTAGGATCAAAAAAAACCCCTGTGCAAGCTCCTATATTTAAGACCGGATGAGGTAATTTTTAATTGGCTTTAGGTCCTCAACCCTGAGCATGACATCTGTATAATCCCATAAATTGGCAAGTTCAGATTCTTTTCTCATTTTCCTCACATAGTGAAAGAAGCACCACACGACCAACTAGCTCTTCAGCATCAATATCTTCCAATGGGTAGAGCTGTTAAAGCCCAACTCATTTAAACCCTTTAAAATTGAGGACCAGGCTTCAAAATTAGGTCCCAAAATGAGTAAATAGCTAGATTCTGATGTAGTGTGACTTGTTTGTGGTTATCCTTCTCCTTTCCTTGGCCGGAGACAACATGTTTGAACCAATTATTTGTGTTTATTGTTAGTTTTGTTTACTCAATCACACATTGATTTTCCTAGTTGATGCTTTGCCAATATTAAATATGAATTAGGATGAGTAGGATTTGTCTTGACAAAGAAAATCTTGACTGAACCAATATATTGGAAAATGTTTGATTAGATGTGTTCTAATTTGCTATTAGGATAGGCATATATACCTAATGGGCCTTTATAATACTTAATAAGTGACTTGACTTTCTATCCTCTTAAGTAATAATTATGTTGGAAATGGCATGTTTAACTTAAGAAAGGGGAACATGTGAATCAAAAGAAAGTCATAGCTATTAATGCTCTAGATTAACAAAAGGGAGTTATCTATGCTTTATAAATTCAAAAAGGATTAACCACTCTGAGTTGTCTTGACGATTGTGGTTATAGCTTAATCCTACTTTTATGTTGCTCACTCTTAATTTTGATTTGCTGCACTTAGTGTCTGTTTAATATACAGGGAATGGAGGATAGGATAAATTTTAACGAGTTTGATTTCAAAAAAAAAATTATAACTTCAAAATTGTGGTACAAAACAGTCCCTCAACATTAGAATACCGAAAAAGGTAAAGTATGAGATTTATAAGGGATTTAACTGCCACTACATATATATATATATATATATATATTGGTCCTTCAATAAGGATATCTTGTAAAATATTGACCCTACACATTCTAAACCATAATTGTATTTTGCCGCTCAGCACAAAATAATAGTGGAGGCAACAATGGCTTTGTTAGAAGTCAGAGAAGAAGAAAACACAAAGAAAATTGATTTAGTTCTCTACACTGCTTTAAACTTATTCTCTCCTCTTATCCTACAAAATCTAATACCTCTATACATTGAAAATTCAAAATCTAAGGCAACTTGTTGAGATTGGGAGTTGTGATTAGATACAGGTTACCAAATAGACAAAGGTGAGTCCTCCCACCAATTTTAAGATAATGTAGGTTTATTAACAAGAATTGCAAGAACCTTCTTGAGAAGCCTATGTGCACTAAGATGTTAGGTAGGAAAAAAGATGAGATTAGGAAACTTTTTATATAGGCCAAGATTATTGATATAATCTTTATATGGAACACTTGTTGCAAAACAAATTCTGCACACGATAGCAATACAACTCTTCTTATATGTTTATTTTGTATGAGTGTTTTGGTTTATTTGCATATAATGAGTATAAGTAGATGTGTATGCAACGTTAGAGCCTTATTATAGTTAAATATTTGCTTCTTTGACAAGACTTACCCTTGTAGTAAAGAGATTTGAAGGTAGAACCAACAAATTGTTGGTTGAGTTGGCTAGCAGCCTCAGCCCCATAGAGGAAGATACAAGTTCAAATCCCAGAAAGAACATTGGTTGGGAGAGACGAAAACCTTTGCATTCTAAATCTTGAAAAGGTTATAATCCTTGACCAAATAAAAAAGAAAAAGAAATTTGCAGGTAGAGCCTGTATAGTATGAAAGCCCTTGTGGCTAAGAGATGTCTATATGACATAATAGGCCGGTCTAGGCAAAGGGCTTAGTGAAGTGAAGTTATTGGAACATACAATGACAAGAAAGTTGTCAATGAGTCTTAAGAAGAATAAAGAAGATCTAATTCAGTTTAATTCAATCACGATTTAGTTACATTTTTGGAATAAGGGATGAAAAGTATTCCATAAATGAGTTATAGATTTATCAGACAATAATTGGAATATAATTTGGTTTTGTCAATTTAAAAGGGAGAAATTGAATATTGATGGGCTAAACCAGACAACAACAAAAAACTCATTTACAAACCTTTGCTTTTGAGATGCGATTCAAGCTTGTGTTAAGCAAAGCTTCTAGTTTCCTTAGGTCTTTTAGGGACAATCCTTGTAGTTCTTCTCCATTGAGCTGTCTGTTGGATGTAGATAGAGCAACATATTTGAATCAACAAACAAGTTGTACATCCCAATTATAAAATCTCTAACACCATTTAATAATAACAACAACAACAACAATAATAATACCTCAGTTCATGAGTCTTCTCTTTTAGTTCCTTGTTTAACTTAAAATATTCACCTTCAACCTGTCCAATTACCATAAGCATTTTCATATTCAAGAACTGAGGTTTTAATATACTCTTAGGCATTTTCAAATTAGGTATATAGTCTATCATACCCTTGAAGGAAAAAAAAAAGGACTAACTGTTGAATAATGGTAGCAGTAATATATATATATCAATCTTTGTACACTAATGAGCTCCTACGCCCTTTTCATTATGGATACAAATGGGGCTTATTATTACTACTTCGCCATATCCTTAATATAGGAGCTAGATACAATTAATTTGCATAGATTAGATAAAAAATGTAGGTTAGTTTTCCTAAGTCAACCTCTTAAATCGTTAGCACTAGCAATACTATATGATAAAAAACCTCTTATTATATGCAATCAATAGGGATAGTCTGAAGGAAAATTATAATTTGGAAGATAAATTAGTGAAAGTTCTTATATTTAGAACCAAAATAAACTTCGTAACTAGCCCCTACATCTAGGACGACTGGTGGGAGTATTTTGTAAGATTATATATATGCAGACTCTAAAAGAGGGAAGGGAAAAAGAAAGATGAATGAAAACAGCAGTAGAACAAGGGGTAGAGAGCTGAAGAAAATTATACTTGTAACTCTTCAGATGGCTGGTATGACTTGACAAGGTTCACATCTGAATACAGGTTTCTCCTTTCAATTACCTGCCTCATGCTTAAAATAACAAAATATTGCAAATTAGTTCATATTTTTCTTTTATTATTTTTTATATATGTTCTGATACCTTGACATACATAATATTTTGAACGGAGAATTTAATTGCATATACCATCACTCTTTGGTGAGACTTTAACATATCCCTTGAATAACATGCATGACATGTCAATCTAGGAAACAAAAAATGTATTATATTTAATTTCCACTTTCTTAAATTTTATATACACACCGATAGAAACTTTGGTCACATACAATGGAAAGGTTTAAGGAAAGAAGAAGAGAATGGGAATTGGAAAGGAAAAGGGAAATGAGTTTCCTACTCGGTGGGGTAGACTTCATAGATTGCATGATGCCATTATATTATATCAACAACCAAATCCTAAAGTAGGTTGTTAACTAAAAGGCCCATTCATCCATGAAACCAATTTACAAGTTTGCAAGGATGAAATTTTAACAAACAAAACAAAAAATGTTTGAACAAAACATGAAAAGCAAATTTAAACAACAATGTTAAGATAAAAACCATCTAACAAAAGCCATATAGACTTAATGTATTGTGGGCCTTGTTTTTTTATGAAATATAAGATGACTTGCATTATACATGACTTAATGAATAGTATACTTTCTTACAGATTTTATATAATTGATATAATGATACTGATTGTTATGGAAAGGTTCATATATTTAAAGAAGAAAATTAACATACTGAAATTAACAAAAGCCTTTGGAATTTAAGCAGCTTCATGATATGTAATATTCCTCCACACACACACACACATAGGTCGTTTTTGTTATTTTCTAACCACTATTTTGTAGGGTTTGAATTTTCAAAACTTGATTGGGCATATGATTCACACGAACCATGAACAAATTCCATAGCCTCTTCCAGGACTAACATTTCAATTTTCGAAACTATCTACTTCATAATTTTAGCAGTAACCTCAATACATTGTAAAAAGTTCAAGGTATATAAGCAAAACAAACAATCATGATGAATTTACTCATTATTTTTAATACCAACATGATTAATTCTTAGACACACACACACACACAAAAGATGCAAACTATACACATACATGCATGTATGTATGTATATATGTGTATATATATCACAAACTTCTTTATCAGCAGATACAGTTCAGGTTTATTTCCTCCTATACGGTAAGAGAAGAAGAATTACTGTGTGGAAGCAACTTGAAATCTAAATTATTTGGTATTTTTCAGTTGGTTCTCAAAATAAAAATATGAATTTAAGAGATTAGAAAGAGAATATATATATATATACCTTGTACTAGCATAATCAAAGAGTTTGCCAGAAGCAGAAAAAACAAAGAGAGCGATCTCAGCATCACAGAGAGTTGAAAGCTCCATAGCCTTCTTGAAGAGACCTTTCCTTCTCTTTGAAAAAGCCACCTGCCTCGCTGCCACGTCTTCTATCTTCTCTATTGCTATCTTCCTTCTCGTCATTTCAAATTTTCAATCCCTCTCCTTCAAATCAAGAACAAGGATTAGGGAAATCTTAAGTGTTAATGCAGTCTCATTAAAAATAAATTTTTTAATTATGCAGAAGATTATATATCTGGGTGTTTTTTTAAAAAAAAAAAAAAAAAAAAATAAAGTGAAGATATCTTGTATTGGATGTGAGTGGAAAAATATGAGAAAAGTGTGTTGAGGTATGGATATTATGGATTAGGAAGGATAAGTGCAGATCTAAGTAAGAAAAGGGAAAATAAATATTAAATGCCGAGGTTTTCTGAGAAGTAGACCGAAGAGTTCTTACCTGAAAGAATATTCTGAAATGTGATGACTGAGGAATGGATAAGACAGAGGGACTGTGTGTGTCTTGGAGAAGAGTTCTGAGCCTGTTCTTTTTTTAAGTCAATCCTTCCAAGAAAAGTCGTTGGAGAGAGAGTAGATATTTGATCCCTCACTGAGAAAATTGTTACTTCCTCTCACCTATGAGGCTGTGTTTTTTTTTTTTTTTTTGGGGGAAAAGATACATAAATGCCATCTCAATTACTAAAACTCAAAAAAAAAAGTAAAGATGTGATTGGAGAGGAGTATGGATTTTGAATGTTTGAGTGTTTTTACCAAAATGCCCAATCTTTCTCTCTTATCTTATACCCCACCTTACATCCTCTCTCATGCAATCTCATGGCCTTCTACCTCGCTCCTCTTCCTCCTTCTTCCTGTCACCATAGCCACAAGATCGGCGGTGAAGTTCCTTCTCTCTCCTTCCCCCACTTCACCATATTCCTCCTTTCTCTTAAACCTAATGGTGAGAGTGAGATCGGCGATGGTAGTAATGACAAAGAGAAGGGTGGAATCACAGTTCACTGTTCATCATCTTCTACCATGAACTAGGGGCGCCGTCTACATCCTCGACATTACCAAATTGTCAAAGGAATTGGGAAAAACTGCAGGGAAAGACTTAGTGGCCAAAAAGATAATGGTAGGTGGTGGTATATATTTGATAATTAAATAGGTGTATATTTTATAATATAATTAGTTGGATTTATTAATATTTTATACCTATTTAATTATTTTTTATATATTTATCTATCTTTTAATTAAATATAGGATAAAAGAATATTATAACAGAAAATCTATTAATATCCTATTTTATTATGTAGGAGATATTATATGAAGAAAGAAATAAAAAGGAATCAAATTTTATATATATATAAGGTTAAAATGAAATAAAGAGGTGGACCCCACGAAGCTATTGTCACGGATGTTTAGTGATGAAGATATGATATCCAATAAAAGATATGAAGCCCGTGGGACCCGCAGGAAAAGAAACCTAAAGAATATCTATTAAAAGGCACACACAGGAGCGAGCAAGCAAGCAAGATATATAACGCACGGACACACAGAAACGTAAGCGGAGAACGAGAACGAAGGTTGGACAGCAGCGAGAGAAGCAGCGGTGATTTGGTTATCTTCATTATCTCCATGGAAGGACGAGACGACTGTGGAGGCGATGGAAAAGCTTTCTTCTCTCTCTCTATTTATTCTTGGAATCTGAATTCTTATCTTTTTTATATGGATTTCATTAGAGCCATATGTGGCTGGTTGGTTTTGCAACCTAGAGGACCTATGAATTTATTTGTGAATTAGATTTTATTTTCATGGTTTAGTTATAATTCATATTAATTTTGGTTACTTAATCTTGTTTAGCTTTATCTATTTAGTGATTGGCCATCATTGAATATGAATTTGAGAATTAAGATTTACCTTGACGAAGAGGATTTTAATTAGGCTTTGAGATTAAGTAATATGGGATTAGATTACGATTTAATTTGTGATTAGAATAGACATATACCTAATGGCCCCATATAATTATAAAAGAGTGTGTCCGATCTTTGTTGCCTCTTGAGTAACTATGTTAGACATAACAAGTTATACTCAAGAGAGAGTTGTAAGTGGACCGACAGGCACTTATAGCTATTTATACTCGAGATAAACAAAATTGATGTTAAGGATAATTAAATTAGTGAAATCAAGGTTTATGAAGCTCGTAAGAGATTAGTAATTCTAGGTTGCTCATTTAATATTTTTGGGTAGTTAGTTTATTTTGATTTTAGTTTTCTCTTAATTAAATTTGATTTGATTTGCTCAATTTAATCAAAAATGTAAAATTAATGCTTAACTGAAGTTGTAGGTACTAAGTCCTCGTGGGAACGATATCTTACTTACTCTTTATTACTTGATACGACCCGTATACTTGCGGAATCTATAGGCTATAAAATTTTTCCCTATCAGTGACGTTGTGAAGAAACCCTTCAGAGAATGAGGATAATATGATATGAGATTTTGGAGAAACAAAGACCGGAGAGAGGGAGAAAAAAAGAGAAGCATTAACAATCGATGCTTTTCTCACTCTCCACTACAACATCACCGATTACTTTCTCATAATCTTTTTTGTCTATCTCAACCATCGTCAAAATTTTTTTTTTTTTTTTTTTTTGTGGTTGGGTTTTTGTTTGTGTTTTTGCTAATTACTATTATGAACTTGTCATTGCATATACTTAAGTTGTTAATACTTCTATAGGTGTCGTTGACAACTTGAGTCTAGGCAATGACAACTTAAGTATAACAATTAGCAACTACCTCATTTTGAATTGTTTGTAGCTAGAGTTTTGTTTATGCTTTGGGTTTCTGTTAGTGTTTTGTTAATTGCTATTA
Source organism: Acacia melanoxylon (assembly GCA_019022615.1). Classification (NCBI taxonomy): domain Eukaryota; kingdom Viridiplantae; phylum Streptophyta; class Magnoliopsida; order Fabales; family Fabaceae; genus Acacia; species Acacia melanoxylon. The sequence continues at coordinate 8,603,265 of JAFJYJ010000003.1, read as the reverse complement.
TAAAGTTGTCATTGTTTATACTCAAGTTGTCAACACCCATACTAGACACCGTTGCCAACTTGAGTATAGGTAGTGACAACTTGAGTATTGCAATTAGCAATTACTAGTACTTCATTTTGGCATCGTTGACAACTTGGGTATAATAAATAACAATTTTGGTATATAGATTAACAACTTGGAGAGCTCAAGTTGTCAATCTCTACACCAAAGTAGTTAATCACATTATTGAAGTTGTCACTAGAGCTACGGCCATCGGCACTGGAAGTCTGACTGTCAGGTCGGTAGGGTGAGACTGGCGCTAGAGCTTGACGGGCGGCTGGCGATGGTGCTTTTTCTTCTTTTTTTTATTATTTAAAAATTGAGTGATATTATGATAAAATTACCAACACTTTAAAATCTCAATTTGATCCCCTCTCACCTCCCTGTCATTTACAAGTGTTAATAAACTTTTTAGAGTTTTAGTAATTGAAACAATATTTATATGTCCTTTTCTCTTACATCAAATGAGTTTTAATTTGATATTAAATATAAGAACTAGTTGAAAGTTTATTTTAGTTTTAAATATAGGACAAAACTTACCTCCAATGCATTATATCCAGTACAACCAGTTCACCAATTAGATAGTGTCATATGGATGTCTTATATTAAGGATTAAGATCAACTCCTAAAGTTATCTCATATTAAAAACTAGAGGAGTGTCTAGTTTTGAATTAACATAATTGTTTCAATATATATATATACAACCTCGGATCTCAAATATAAAGGTTTTATTTGGTCCCAAATAAAAGATACTACATTCGGTCATAAATATAAGACAAAGTTTGTAATATAATTTATACTATAAATTTTATCTTATATTTAAGACCGAAAGAGTACTACTATACTTTATGTCGCAAACTTGTAATTGTTTTCCCAACATCTCCTTATACATATAAATGGGGTATTTATCAAAAGGTAATATCCTATGTATATAACTAAGGGGTACTTTAGAAAAATCAATAAACATTTTTTTAGATAAATAATACCATAACTAATTTTTTATTTTTTTTTAATAAATGAATTACCTAGATCTTATATTTAAAACTAGAGGTTGTATTTATTAAGGTTAAATACCTAATTTGTCATGAAAGTATTGATAAGGGGGTACTCAACACCCAAAAGTTTTTTTGGTACCAAATTTGCTCCGGATGTATGAAAAATGTACCAAATTTGCCTTGGAAGTATGAAAAAGGTACCAAATCTGCCCAAAACTAATGGAAGGTCAAACGAACGTTTGCCACTTTGGAATTGTTTTTTTAGGTACCAGTTTTTTCGGTCGATATTAATGCCACAGAAGCTTCCTTCCATGTTCATCGCCTTCATTATCAACACTCCACGGCGACCTCGGAATTGAACTGCGTCAATGATAGATTCAGAATTTGAGATTGGGAAATGTTGGCCGATAAGGGTGCGGTGGATGATGGTGGCTGGAAGAGGAGGAGATCGATGCTCTTCTGAATCGATCTCTGTGTACGCAGCTTCACTGTGTCGCCAAAATTTTTCTCCCTCCTAGAATCACAAGGAAGCGGCTCTAGGTGTCGACAAAACGCCTTCAGCCACGGCCGATGCACCATCAGGAACTGCGGCAACACCCCTTTGACGACATTCGTGGAGTTCACTCTCGGCAAAGACTAAGACTACTTCTAAGATTTCAGCCTCGTCGATGGCTACAATCTGCTCCCGATCTCCATCACCCTATTCAAAGGATCTGGGAAAGGTGGTCTATAGCTTTGATTACTTCAATATGGCTTTGATCTAGTGGTTAGGTTTCATCAATTTTTAGATCTAGATCATTTGCTCTCTTTTCCTTCTATGTTCTTTGTTTGTCGACTTCCTCTTTCTTCTTTAGCAGTCTGATTTTTTAAAATTGATTATTGTACTTTGATTATTTTGATTTCATTCAAAATATATCTTTAAAGGGGACAAGGAGTGTTCTAGGTGAAGACAGGTAAGAAATTTTTTTTTGGTGGAAAATGAAATCTAGGTATGCTGTTTGTTTGTCTAGTTGTATGTCATTTATTCATCTATCTATTCTCAGACCATTTGAATCTTCTCTTGTTCTTTGGCAATCTGATGAATCTGGGATGTTTTTATTTGTTCTGTGTTGTTTATTCACTTGTGATGAATCTCAAACCTAGATTCAGGAGAATTATTAGGAATGGGTCTCAGGGTTTGGGGTTTTTTTTTCAGTTGATTGTTGACGGATGTTGAGGATGATGAAGGTGAAGAGGTTCTTGCCATACTGATATATTTTTTTTCATTGATTGTTAGGTGTTGGTGATTCTTGTTATATTGTTCATTATGTGGTTGTGGTTGTGATTTGCAATGTCTGGAGGGAACCAGTTGCAATGTCGGAAAATCTAGTGGTGTTGCTTTGATGAGAATGAGATTGATATCGGTGAGAAGGAGACTGGAGCTTGACTCTGCCTGTGTACTAGAGAGAAAGCAAGAGGGAGGAGAGAGAGATGAATGATCTGATATATGACTCACCCTCCACTGTGTTTCTTTCCCAGCCATGTGGCATTTTATCGACCTACGTGGACCTTCCGTCAGTTTTGGGTAAATTTGCTACCTTTTCTATACTTCCGGGGCAAATTTGGTACCAAAATTACTTCCGGGTGCTGAATACCTCCTTATCAATACTTTCATGGTAAATTAGGTATTTAACCCTATTTATTAATTATAATATAATATATCCCAATTTAAACTCCCTGTCACTTTCATGATTTTACATTTTTACTCCATACATCAATTTTTGTGCATTATAGTACTTGTGTATTTATGTATCTCTCTCCACCACTTTGCTGTTTTCTTTATTATTCTGAAAAACAAATATCGACCTACCCTGCCGACAATCAGAGGTGCGTCCTAATACAGGGGCTGGGGTTTTCCTATTATAGGAAATTAGGAATCAGTTGAATTGAATTGAATTAAATCCGAATAATGGACCTTTCTTTTTCACTTTGTCCATTGGAAACTTTTTGTTTGTCTTTTTTTTTAAAAAAAAAATCTGTCGGTTCATTATTTAAAGAGATTTGTAGCTTGTATAGTGAATATAGACACTGAAATCTCATTTATCATGATTTATTTAATAAATTTTATTTATTATTTCATGATTATTGATGAGAAATTATTACAAAATTATTAAGTTAATTATTTTTATCTTTATCTTTCAATTAAATGTTCTTTATTATATTCAAAATGTATAAATAATACTTAGAGAGAATTGTAATGGTAATTAAGAACTATATGGAAAATTCTTTCAGATTTCCATATAGTAGGAGTTAGATAATTAATTTATAAATATTAAATAATTTAGTTAAGTTAATTACTTATAAAAATGTGTGTTGATTTTCTTAAGGCATCATCTTATTCATTTGTATTGGAAACTATAATAAGAAAACTTTCCTATGTACAATCGATAGTGGGAGTTTAGGTAAACAAATTATAAATTTAGAAGATGAAATAAATTAAGGTCTTATATTTAGCGATTAAACAAAATCTATCTACTGGATCTTATATTTAGAACTAATTCTTTCACTTCAATTTTTTACCTAAGTTCTTTCAATTTTCCTTTTCATAAGACTTAAATAAATAATTTGTAAAGAGTTAATAAATTAGTTAAGATAATTATTTATAAAAAAACGTATATTGGTTCTCTTAAAGTAACGCTTTAATCATTTGTATAAGAAATTATAATAAAAACTTTCTTTTGTGCAAACAATAGCGGGAATTTAGGTTAAAAATTATATTGATCATCTAAATAAAATCTATCAACGTGTCCTTATATTCATTATTAGAAGTAATATGAAATAGGGTTAAGATACAACCAGCATTTTGAAGTATTTCAAGTATATCTAAGACCCTAAAATATTTTGTAGTGCATGCAGCACCCTAGAGTTTTTTGTTTTTTTAGTGTTCAGTACCTTAAAGTATTTTTATGTACATCTAACACTATGAAGTATCTTTTCATATGCAGCTAGGATCTTAAAATATTTTGTTGGTGAATCTAGCATTAAGACACAAAAAATACTTTAGGATGTTGGACTTACATAAAATAGTACTTGAGGTGTTGGATACATCACAAAATATTTTAGAGTGGTGGATGCACCTCAAAAAAAAAAAACTCTATGATGTTGAATGCACCTTAGCCCTACAAAAGAACAACTAACTTCTCAATATTTAAAAGTTCAGAATTTACAACTAAAATTGTTAAAACTATAATTTACTAACTTCTCTATAATTTTAATTCAATTACAATTATTAAAATTTTATGATTTAGTTTCTATGTTTTAGAAACTAAAATTATAGATATAATAAATGTTAAGAACTAAATTATAAAATGGTTAAAACTATAGAGACCGAATTGCAATGAGTCAAAGTTAAAGGATTAAGTTACAATAAGTCAAAACTATGGGAGCTGAATTATACTTGTCAAAGTATAGAAATTGAACTGCAGTTGAGTCAAAACTATAGAGACTAAAATATTAAGTTTACTAAAAATTATATGTAAATAAAACTCAAAATTTTATTTAATATTTAATAAGTTTCAAGCAATTTAATCTGTACAAATATAAGTTTTCATATATTTATGATATTTACACGTCAAAATTTCGATTTAATGGTTTGATGTTTATTTGGATTAACCTATTTTAAGTTATTTTATGCTGTCACATGCATATGTGAAATAATTTTTATCTTGTAAAGGGTGAAAATACTTTTTTAAGCTTATCAAAATATATGATAATACGCGCGCGCACTATATATGTATGTGTGTGTACATATGTATACGACCAATGAACAAATCTAACCGGGAGTCATCTTACATAGTATAGTAAGTAGTAAGTTAATGTGTAAATAGAATAACTAAAAAACTAAGAAACGAAGATAAAGACAACTTTGAATGACGCATGGGAAATTTTCTGAAGCAATGCTAAAATAGCTTGCTAAGTTATGGTGGATAAATGAAAAGGATTCGTAGGAATACGGATGAAGGACTTCTAAACACAATTAATTGTTAGTAATGTCTTGAATCTCGCGTTTATAAAGTTAGAGTTGTGGATCTAGAAAAATGATGTATCTATAATCATTCGATGTATCTTTGAAAAGTTAATAGGTTGAGAAAGAATGCATCTTTCAGATTTCTTGGATGCATGATTGCAAGGGGAGACTCATGTTTACCATGATGTAAGGCGTTATTGCGTTTTCTCCATCTTGATGAAAGGTGGACTCGTGTTTCTTTTTGGGGGCTGTTTGGTATGGGGGATTTGGAGGGGAAGGGAAATTTTTCTGAGCTGGATTTAAGAATATTAGAGAAGTGGGATTTAAGGTTTTGAATCAACTTTTCTTACTCTTTAATTTTATATCTTCCTTCATTAAAATTTTATAACCCCACTTCTCCAATTTTTTAGAATCTAACTCAAAAAAAATTTCCCTCCCCTCCATTTCCCTCCAACCAAACAGACCCTTTAAATTCTAAAAAGTTCATGAGGAAATAAGAAAGCAACCAAACCAAAGTGACCTGGATAGGGGGATGAGATAAGTTCCATAGATTTCTCAACTTCACATCCAAATAAACAAAGCACAGAAGAATTCAAGTGATGTTTCTACAGCGTATCACAAGAGGGCAAGGCACTATTTGAATAGAAGCTGGATTTTTCTAAGGAATCTTCATAAGTCATCAATGCTAGCACCATATTAATTCAAAGACTGATAACTATGAGTTACCACATCCTTGACTGTATAAACACCGGAGGCATTGCCACTCAAACACAAAAGAGGAGTTTCAAGAATAGCATTAGCATTAACCAATGAATACAAGGTGCGGACCAAAGACGAATTCCATTTAACAGAATTCTATGCATAAGATGAGGACCAAAGACGAATTACATAAGCTTTAAGTCTTCTTTGGAACTACAAAAATAAAGAGGGTCAAGAAAAGGAAAGAACCACACTACGGGTACAACAGATGACTACTTAATAGTTAACTAATTGGTGCATTTAGCGAAAAGAAATTAGTTTGCGAGGGGATTCTAATACAATAATTATCTCAGCTTGCCTTCATAGCTCTCTCCCTCTCTCTGTATATATAATTACAGAAGCAAGTTGTTTTAAAATGGAACTTCAAACACCATATATGTGTACATAGACAATATGGTTTCAAAATGACCATTATTTGATGCTAGAGATTGTGTTTCCCTGTTCATGAATCAATGAAAGAACATTCATGTTTCTATTTGAATAAAGACAACCTGCAACACATCCAAGGCCAATGTATGTATCACGTTAAACAAACGTATCTAATATATATTTTTATATATAAGTAGCTAGGTAAACTAATTAATTACCCCAGCTTGAGAGATGTATCAGAACTATCACAGTCTTGAGGAGGATTGTCAGATGAACTGCAAATGATGATGGACTCAGAAGACTGCCCTTGTTCTTGTGCAAGTCTCTGTAAGTGTGTACTTCTTTTGTGTTACAAGGCTTTCAATTCTTAACATTTGAGAAGAGAGGCAATAATTTATAAGAGAAGATAGTAAAAAACTGTTTGATGACCTGCTTCATTCTTTGATTTTGTTCCATGAGTTGTATTCCCTGTACATTGAAGCAAAGAAGGTGGCTGAGAGTGTAGAACATTAATTGTTAGTGTCATAAAATGTAGCAACATGTATCACTTGGGATATTTCTTGAAATCAGTTATAAATTAGTGAAACCACATACATAAGTTTGTTAGAATATGGATCTGACTCCAACTATATTCATAAATGGATTCACGTAGAACTTATCATTCAAGTGAAAACTCAAGTGACTCTTTGTATTATATTCTTTTTCAGACATGAATCCTCCACAATGAGTGGCTTGTATATTTCCGACCTCTCTCATTTCTCTATAACTAAAGTCGTGCAATCACTAGAGACAGAGAGTCATGTGTTGTACTAATGACTATATGATTAGTCATATTCAGGCATTGTCATTGTCGAAGCTAATTGGGTTCTTGGGCTACCTCCCCCAAATGCATTGTGAAAAACACACAAGATTGATGGAAGTAATTCGGGTGTTACATGAGCAATCTTCTTTCATCCCTTTCACATGCATTCATTGAACCATTTTGTTTACTCCAAATGTGAAAGACTCATTTTTAATATGTTTGGAACTATAAATTGAGTGACTTAAATGTATTGAGTAAAACTTTTTTAAACTTGACATAAAAGTTTTTCCTGCTTCTGGACATAAAAGTAATATAATGAAATTTACTTTTACAAGCAACTAAACACATCATTATTGCTTATATGCAAGGAATCATTAAGTGATGATCAGTTGATGAAAAGCCAAAATCTATAGATGATTATCTTTGGGATATATATGTATTTACCTTTCTCTTACGTGCGTTGATCTGTTTGACGATTCTTTCATCCTGAAACAATATTCAAAGTAAATATGTCATCCAAACATCTTGAATGCAATAACTCGTAGTTATTCGATAAGCAAGAAAACAAGCCAATTTCTTCTCAAGATGAAAAATAACTAAACTAGATATGTTTTTTTTATGCACGGTAAAGGCATCACTTTCAAAAATGTCAAAAATAATGAAGTTTGATAGGACCAAAATAGAGATATATGATTGACTATCGATAAGGTATTATTGGTTGACTATTGATACATGATTGATGAAAAGATGGTCCTTGTCCTTTTCTATTTCTTCGACATACAACGATAGCATAAAGGAATCCTAACATTCTTAGAGTTTGTGCCTTTAGGGCCTTTTTTAGACAAACATTTAGGGCCCGTTCACTCCACGGAAAGCATGAAAATGGAATGGATTTTCCATAACCATAAATTTTTGTATGATGTTGAAAATGATGGAAGAACTTTAATTTTTTATATTTGATTAACTAGAAAAAAAAAAATCCAAACCACGTAAAAGGCCCACAAGGAAAAAAAAAAAAAAAAAAACCTCTCCATTATTGTAGTTCCTCAGGTGAAGGGTATTAGTGAAAAAAATGGTGTGATTCTAAGATTTGGGAATCAAGATTGATCTCATTTTTAAGGAGAATCATGTCTGGGATGCATACAACAAAAAGAAAACCAAACACACCACCTTAGAAATACAATTGAGAGTATTAGGAATAGAAATTCAAGGAATCCAATCAAACACGCCCTTAAAGTTTATAAACTTGTATGCAAACTTGAACATTCCAAAGTAACCCTTATTAAACGGTAATCTCATATTAATGATATCTCTCATGAATATGAGGTGAATTTGGAAGGAAATCATGTACTGCTCACTGCATTCTATAAAATGACTTACATTTTGAGCTCCCAAATCTTCTAAAAATGTGACTTACTTCACAAACTTTGGAGGGTCAAGAGTGAAGCATAAAAAGGATCAAATCAAAACCTTTTTCTTTGAAACACGGGACAGGCCTCTTTGAAGTCTTTCCTCTAGTTCCTGCAATTCTTCAAGTGTGCATTCCTGAAGTTCTTCCCCATTCAATCGCCTGTTGAATGAATTTAGTGAAAATCATGTGTCTCAGTAACATAATCTTCTCAACATTCATTCATGGTATGTATAAAGCTATTGAATACCTCAATTCACGGGTCCCTTTAGCTACTACCTTGTTCAGCTTGTTCTCATCACCTTCAAGCTAACACATATTTCAACAACAACAACAAAACGAGAAGATTAATTAGCCTTTCATGATTTTCCATTCCTTCATATATTCTCAAAAATTGATTTCAACATTAAAGTAATTATCTAATCTTTGCAGTTCTCCTGCGGAGTTTCTGGACCTAGCTAGGGTTTTCTGTAGGGAAATGCAGTTTAATTTACTGTTGATGCATAAGATTAGCCCCCATAATCCTTGAACCTGACTATCAGATCTTGAAGCTATAATAAAGGGGAAAAAATCTTCTAGAAAAAAAGGAAGCTATTTATAATACAAAGAATCAAGAGGAAGGAAAATATAGGTAAGATGAACTCAACTTCTTCAGTGAGTTAAAAACTTCCTAAGAAGCAGATTCATTTTTCCTTCTGATTCATTTGGTTTATGTTTCCTCAGTTATTCAATTAAATATGAAAAGAAAAGGAGTAAAGTTAATTAGAACGCGCTATGTGCATTTACACACAATTTGAGATGTCATACTATTAATGGCTTATAAACTAGTACTTCTTTCTATAACTTATGTATATATATTGATATATTGATGGTGATTGAAGACATTAATATATTGATTACCTGCAGATCAACAGATGATTGGCCTAGTCTTTGACTGGCTGAATGTTGATCATACCTTTCAATTACCTGCTGCATTCTGAAACCAACAAAAGTAGTAAACTCATGAGTGCCTTTCTATTTTATTTCAAGTCAATCAATGCATTAGAACAGATCAATTTAGCACGTTTCATGTCAAAATATATAGAGTATAACGAAATTCTTCAGAACTCCAATGGGAAAATTCAGAACTTCAAGTCTATAAAACTATTTATTCATTTGTTGACCCTTTAAGTTATTAATTACCAACAGAAAACAGCATTTTACAAAAACACATTCGTTATACTTTAAGGTTACAACTTACAAATGCAACAAGAATTATATAGATTCCAACCAAAACTAGTGGTCTCAAGGGTGGTAAAATTATAATTCTATCCTTTAAATCCAACTCAAATGAAGAAGATGGAGGTAATGACAACTGTTATTTCAACAACTCTTTGTCAACTGGCAATCTTTTAGCAGGGAATGTATATCAGTTAGGGAAAAAAAATCAATACACGTGCTCCTAGGTAGCTAGTTTTTTTTTTTCCTTTTCTGTTTTTGATACATTCCTAGCTAGCTAGTTTTATAGACTATACAAAGTGAAATATGATGAGCTCAAATATAATATATAGATAATGATAATGAGTACTCGTACATTTTCATATCTCATTCTTAGCTTGAATCGACCACTGTGATGTTATCGAAACCCCTCTCTCTCACGCGCGCACACACACAGACCCCTATAGAAATATCCCTTATATATATATGTGTGTGTGTGTGAGAAACTGAGACTGATAATATATACATAAGAACCTTGAGCTAGCATAATCAAAGAGCTTGCCAGTGGAAGAGAAGACTAAGAGGGCAATCTCAGCATCACAAAGAGTTGAGAGCTCCTGTGCCTTCTTGAAGAGACCTTTCCTTCTCTTTGAGAAAGTCACTTGCCTTGCTGTTATACTGTCTATTTTCTTTATCTGTATCTTCCTTCTCGTCATTTTTATCCTTCTTGTCAGAATCAACCGTAAAACAAGGTTATTATTATATCCAGTAAATTATGCAATGAAAAATTACACACACACAAACATCAAAATCAAAGTGGGAAAAAAAATGTACTTGAACTAATGAATAGAGAGGCTATACGGACAGTAATTAAATCCAGTGCGTTTCATTTGACATAGAGAAAGATCTACAATAATATATTATTATTCTTCTCAAAATTCAAGTAATCCTACCAAGAACCAACAGATCAAAGACGAAAATCGGGGGAGAAGTGAGAAAAGGATGATGGTTTTGTTGTTAAATATATATTAACGAGAAAGACATGATCTTGAAAATAAGTAACAAGAAATAATTCAAAATAGTTCCAGAGGAAAAATATGTAGAACAGCGAATTTCAAACTCAGCAATCAGATGAAAGTGATTTTTTTTCAATGACCAAATCGGGTAAGAGAATTCCATCTCTATGGATGTGAAAAATGGAAAGCGAGAATAAAAATTATGTTTTTTTACCAAGAACCTTAAACTACAAGTTTCTGGGGAAGAAAGAAAACTTACAGATAAAGCATTCTCAGAAAGAAGAATAGTTAAGCTGGAACTCATGAAAACAAGGAACCCTACCTGGTAGATTGAAGAGATTTCTTGAATATTGTCTGCTGCTTCTTTCTTGTGTCTTTCTCTTATCTCCTCAGGTTTGGCGGTTCGTACGTTAATGACTTTTCAAAGGAAATTAATATATATGCTTTTTTCCTTTTATGGGCAAGTTGATGTTTTACCTGTAGCTACTATTTCAATTTCTTTTTCTTTTTCGTTTAATCCCTCTCCTTCTCTTCGGCTCCGGATCTTCTCCTTATCACCTCTCTGCCCATCTCTCCTCATCATTGGAAATCACTTGCCGTTGAAATCACGTCCAAGTAGGCCGAAGTAAATTTTTAAAAACCGCATGCGGTTTTTTAAAAATTTACTTTGGGCCCTTGGATCAGTATTTCGACGGCCAGGATGTGCCTGTGAGAGAAAAGGAGAAATCTACTCATGAGAAAATCCTCTCCCCCTTCTCTCCACAATTCACCGTCATAATTTTCCTGGCTTAGTTTTATAAAGAAAAAGTAAGGGAAAATGCCGTTTAAATATCATTTAAAATTCTAAAACCCTAAAATGTATGTTAAGAAATTAAAAAGATAAAGGTGATTGAGAGGAATATAAGATTTTAAAATTGAAATGTTTTTACTACAATGTCTCTCAAATATTCTTTCTCTATCCTCACCCTCTCTTTCTTTTTCTCTCTTCTCACCCTCTCCTCCTGATGTCCTCTCTCTCTTGAAGCGAAGGCCACGATGGTGGTGGAGCAAATTTGGAGGTAGAGCAAAATGAAAATGGTGAAAAAAATTAGTTTCCACCGAGCTTTTTAAATTTTTCGGCAAAGTTCTGTGGTTTTTGGGGAGTTCATGAGTTTTTCGACAAACTTATAAATTTTCCAGCATTTCTGACCTTTAACAAGATTCGTAATGGGATTCACAATAACAATAATAGGTTTCACAAGAATTTTAATTGATATAAAAGCAATAATGTGAACAATAAAAAAAAAAAGAGGCCGCGGAAGAAGAAGGTGAACAACATTTAACAAAATTCTTAATGGGATTCACAAGAGTAATAATTGTGAGTTTTATGTTTTCATCAGCAAACGTTTTTTACAAAATTCGTAATGGTATTCACAAGTGTATTAATGGTTTTGACAAAAGTGTTTGCTGATGAAAACATGTAACTCAAGATTATTGCTCTTGTGAAAACCATTAAAAATCTTGTCAAACTCATTATTGCCTTTGTGAACCCCATTACAAATTTTGTAAAATGCCATATTTACTATTCACGTTTTTCTTCCTTAGCCTCCTTTTTACTGTTCACATCATTGCTCTTGTGAAAACCATTAAAACTCTTGTTAAACCCATTACTAAACTTATGAATCTCATTACAAATTTTGTGAAATGCCACATTTACTGTTCACATTATTGCTTTTATGAAAACCAGTAAAAATCTTGTGAAATCTATTATTGTTTTTGTGAATCTCATTACGAATTTTGTCAAATGATAGGAATTCTCGAAAGTTCATAAGCTTGCCGGAAAAAGGGGAGAAAAGAGGAAGAACCAAGGTGAAAACCCCAAAATTTCTTTTGAGAAGAGCACTCAAGCCTCCAAAGTTGTCAAAATCTCTCTCCCTAGCTCTTCCTTTCCGTGCTCCACTGTTCCCTAGTCCAGAGAATGAGTTTTTGACGCCTTCCTCTAGGTTAAGTAGTGTTTTTCTGCTTCTGAAATTAAAACGTGCAACTGTACTTTTCTCGATATGTTACAACAAGTTTGTCAACTTGTTGTGGCTAGTTACACAAAGAGTTAACTTTTCTTCAGAGTCTTGACTTGCTACGACAATTTTGTCAATTTGCCATGGCTAGTTACACAGAGAGCAAATTTTTTAAGATTGTTTACTTGCCACAGTCAGTTGGTCAACTTGCTAAGGCCAGTTGTACAAGGTCCTTCTAACTTTGCAATGCTTCATGTCCTTTATTTTTTTCCTTGTTTCTTAGTTCTTATAGAGCTTTCAAAACTTGTCTCTATCCACCTACAAAAGAGGAGGATTTATCAATTTTCAATTGAATCACAAACTATATAGGATATAACAAAAATTTCTTTGTTTTTCCTTGATACTTTGGTATACACATTTTCTTCTATACACTTCATTTTCTATGCACATTTTGAACCAAAAATAGGTAAAAAGAGAAAGAAAATGTGCTAGAATGTTGTTAATTTCTAAGAGTTAACACAATCCAAATCCTGAATTTGATGATGCAGAAGCAACAAATCTTCAACTTGAACAAATGGCAAGGGATTTTGGAGGGTCCTAACTATCTCTTTTATTATTTAAGATTATATTCTTACAAAAAATAATATAACTATTATTTTTTACAAAGTATTAATCATTCTATTAATTTCATATATAGGGGATGATGATGTTAGTACTACGTCTCCATCTTTAAATAATGATTATGTTGCTTCTAGTGCCTTTACTTTTCTTCCTGCAACTCCACCCGTAATATCCTGAATTTTGGACCGAGAAATATGTGGATAAGCCTATGGTAGGCAGACGGCTAAGCCTATTTCAGGAAAAACCCCATGATGTCTAAGAGATAGAAAGCCTCTCAGGGATTATGTTGTGTGGCCATACTGGGCGAAGGACCTAGTATCGTAGGATGTATAATTAAAATAGTTGTGTAGAAGGGCACAAAATGCTTATATGGTGTCATTGGGTTAGTAAGGAGATGCCTCCCAATTATGTTATAATGTATGGTACGATTGGTCGAGCAAAATGTGTCGGTATAAGTGTACATATGACATTTCTTCGACAAACATATGTACCCTACGTTTTTTAGAGAATGGGAAAAGATAAGACCAACTTGAGATATTTTAATAGGAAAAGTCAACAAAATTTATCCTATTGTGCCACTTGTCTTGTTATGGTGAAAAGTTGACTAGTCAATGGACACATAATCTATGTAATAATGAAGGATGGTGAGTCACTAGGACTCCTAATGTAACATCCCAAACTTTGCGACAAAGAGTTTAGTAGTAAGACTGAGATAAGAAGATTGTTAAGCTCGTAAGAGCCAAAAGTCTTAAGCTTGTGAGGAAGAGTTTAAAATAATTATTAAAGATTATTTTTGGACCATGTTGCAAATACGAGCTTGTAAAGGGTCAAATGAAAATTATTTTGTGGAGTGAACCCCACATAAACATGACAGCCCAATTATTCCTACTCCTTCATTTCTCAACTAAATCATTTCAGACAAAGACTCCATTTGAACAACAGAGTCACGTGCTTCTCTCATGTATCAATACTTCAATTCATCAGTATATTTATTCAGGCCATACGCTAATGTAACCAAACCAGCACTTGTTTTATACATTTGAACCATGTAATACCCGGATTTTAGCAAATCTGGAATTCTGAGATAAAGGAAAATTAATGAATATTTTAATAAAGTAAATTCATGACATAAAACTGTTATAGAAAATTGTTATAATTATAGAGTAAATTGTCAAAAAAGTTCCGGAAAATCGATGAACGTAATGATTAAAAATGATATAATGGTGATAAAAATAGTCTAAAAATATTATGATAAATACGAAAGATCATGAAAAATTATGAGAAAAATATGGAAGTGTTATCCCTAATTATGAGAATTTAATAAATTATTTCAGAGGAAATAACATGAAGAAAAGTTTAAAAAGCATTTCGTAACCATAAAGTAACCCGATGAGGTAAACATTTTTAATATTTTACATAGGATATAAAATGACAATATCAAGATAAAAGTTTGTAAGATAACAATATACTGTAAATTAGTAAAGATAAATATATGAAGAAACCTGATCCCGAAAAGATCACTAAACAAAGAAATTAGGCCCGATTAAGCCTTTAACGAAGGCGGGGGTAAAAACGGAATTTTTGGTAAAAAATATTATATTTTTAAAAAAATGGAAAAAATTATAGAAAAATAAATAAATCTGAATTTTAAAATTAAGGGGCGAAATTATTGGTATTTTTAATTAAAAAGAATTGTTTAAATAATTAAAATGATAATTAGAAAAAAATAATAATATAATGCGGTGAGTCGCCTTATAAAGCCGAGGGAAAAGTTGGAAATAAATTCTACAGGTAAACCAGAGGTAAAAGTCTTTTCAGACTGATCAAATTAAGAACAAGTGAATTTTTACACGAAGAAAGAATTTATCGACGTTGTTTCCGCAATCAAAACCCTAATTTCAAATAAGACGAAAAGTTGATCGAGATAGAGTAGAGTCGATAGGCAAAGTGAGAACCTATAGAAACAATTGCGTATTTTCAAACACAGGATTAAGTTAGACAACAACCGGACGTTTTACGATTCAAATAATTATTGTCCGTAAGTTGGTTCTATCGGAAGCGATTTCAGTAATCGACGCGTTTGTCCGAATATCTTCCGACGCACCGGAGAATACCTGGATATGATCAAAAAGAGGATCAAAATAGATAATATGAAAGAGGATGAAAAGATCTTCAAAGTTACATGCCCGGATTTTTGAGTTTCTGCGAAATCGCGCGAAACGGACACCGATCGGGTAGCTTTATCGGACCGGAGGCCATAAAGCAAGATGACAACTCATTCTTTGACTTTTTGGGCCAAAGAGGTCGGCCAAGACCTTGAATGGTCAAGATTGCATCTTACAAAACCCTAGATCCAACGGCCGAATCATTTCGAAGACTTTTTGGAAATTCCCACCTGTCCCTATTTTTCTCTATAAATAGCAAGCTCTCTTGCTCTCATTCTTCACACCAAAATTCAGATCCTAGAGAGAGGTTCTAGAGAGAGAAGCTCTGGAAAAAATTGTGCCTTAGCTCCGAGTAAGTTCTTCTCGTCCTTAGTTTTTAGTTTCCGTAGTTCTTTCGGTAGTTATAGTAGAACTGTTGTTTTGATCTAGGAAGTTTCGAATATATTCCTATGCTTGTTTTTATGCCTAATTGCATTGAAAGATGCCTCGACGAGGTAAAAACATAGTGGGGATAATTTTGAAATGGAATACGGTCAAAGTAACGAAGTTCGCGAAATTCCGCCAATTAGGGGTAGTAAGGGCAAAATGGTCTTTTTCACCTAAAATGCCCGTTATGCTGCCAAATATTCATAAGTGTGTTGTTATTCTGATTAGAATACTTCGACGTCGAACCGCTTGTCGAAATTCCATCGTTCCGCTTTGTTTGCCATTTGTTGAGCCATTGTTTATTTGTTTTTTACGTACGGCCAAAAAGTACCATTTTAGCCGAAGAGCCGGATATCTCGCAACTAAGGTACGGACGCGTACCGTAACCCTAACTCTATGCTGTTCATATACTTTTGCGTTATAGATACGTTCATAGGCCGAGGTTCATTGAGAATCGTCGGAGATACTTACACTTTACCCACGGATTATAGTATTGGTAATGCCGTTTGAGTTATTCCTAGCGCGAGGACACGTTGTGGCGTGGCACTTTGGATATGTGCGAACTAGTTGAGAGAGACTTTACATACTTGCTTTGTGCTTATGTTCTGTCCATGTTATTGATCATACATCCGCCGTTTGCTTTTGTGATGATATCTTTGTATCGAAATGAATATCTCGTTGTACGTATATTGTTTTATTTGAGCATAAGGTTAACCGTTACCCGAGATCCATATGTGGAATGGATCTCAGCTGTAGCATCGTGGTCAAGAGGACCGATGCATGGAGATCGAGGCAAGCAAACGAGTAGGCCAAAACGTGTCTACGTTATTTTCCGTTTTCTTTAAGTTCCTTTAACTTTTGAGAATTCTCGGATGACCGTAATCCAATACATTTACACTATGGTCCATATTTTGAATGTAATGTAAATTACTTACTCGCTCCAATGCTCTACTCTGACTACTCTGCGTGAAATATTTGGAAACGTTTTAAAAAAAAAAAAAAAATTCCGCCGTTTTCAAATGGGATGTTACAAACCACAAAGCCCAATACTCTAATATCTACATTCTCATACAAACCGACACATCATCTCTCTTCTTATTGAATTGTGGAGCCCAATTCTTTTTAATACCACTTTGGACAAGAACCAATTCGGACAACTTATGCGCCACATACCATCTCATTTATTTAATCCCACTGCTCATTTTAATACTCTTCGGCCCAACACCAAAAATAGAGGAAGAGCTGAGAAAGCGAGAAGACACACACACCTGTCGCATGCATTTTAGGACAGCTCATCACTTCATGCAATACCCATGCTCCACTATTTCTCTATGTCTCGACATGCCCGTAGAACTCATACTCCACTACTTATCTTTGAATTCAGCAGCCTATGCAGTACGCACCCACTTCACTCGATCATCTCACTCATTTTTTTAACGTACTCCACTACCCATCTTTGAATTCAGCAGCCTATGCAGTACGCACCCACTTCACTCGATCATCTCACTCATTTTTTTAACGTTCAGCACATTAAAGGGGAAAGAAAGGAGACAACACAGTTTCACCCATTCTCCATTCATCTCTCTTGTATTCGGCAGCATAGACATATACACACTCCTATCTCAACTCACGGCATATACTGTTATGAGTCCCACATCGGGAAACCAAACTCTTAGAGTGAGGTTTATAAGTCTATTGGGTTCTCCCTCCTCATAGGCTAGCTTTTGGGGATTGGACTATCCCTTTGGGCTTGTGTTCATTACATTGGTGCTTTCATTGAGAGCCCGATGTTCACGGAAAGGGCTACCCACGGAGGGTTCTGACCGGCAAGGCCGAGTGAAGTGCCGTGGAGTGAAGCCGCCGAGGACGTCGGCTCTTGAGGGGTGACTATGTAATGAGTCCCACATCGGGGAGCCAAACTCTTGTAGTGAGGTTTATAAGTCCATTGGGTTCTCCCTCCTCATAGGCTAGCTTTTGGGGTTTGGGCTCTCCCTTTGGGCTTGTGTTCATCACATTGGTGCTTTCATTGAGAGTTAATATTCTAGAGAGGGCTACTCACGGAGGGTTCTGACCGGCTAGAGGCCGAGTGAAGTGCCGTGAAGTGGAGCTGCCGGGACGTCGGCTCTTGAGGGGGTGACTATGTTATGAGTCCCACATCGGGGAGCCAAGCTCTTAGAGTAAGGTTTATAAGTCCATTGGGTTCTCCCTCCTCATAGGCTAGCTTTTGGGGATTGGGCTCTCCCTTTGGGCTTGTGTTCATCACATTGGTGCTTTCGTTGAGAGCCCGATGTTCACGGAAAGGGCTACCCACGGAGGGTTCTGACCGGCAAGGCCGAGTGAAGTGCCGTGGAGTGAAGCCGCCGAGGACGTCGGCTCTTGAGGGGGTGACTATGTAATGAGTCCCACATCGGGGAGCCAAACTCTTGTAGTGAGGTTTATAAGTCCATTGGGTTCTCCCTCCTCATAGGCTAGCTTTTGGGGATTGGACTCTCCATTTGGGCTTGTGTTCATCACATATACACATAGACTTTCTTCCATTTCTTCATTTCACTTTCCGCCAAAAACGCAGAAAGAGAATGAGAAAGAAAAAACTGAGCGAGAAGAGAGAGTCCGAGCTGAGAGCAGGAGAGAAGTCTGAGAGCTAGAGAAGGCGTGAAGGTCGCTGGAGAAGGGAAGAAGAGATCATGGAACTCACATGCAACCTTAAAATTCCAATTAATTAAGGTGAGCTTTCCAAATCCTTCCCATCTTCAATCGGTCTTGTTGCTGCTATTTGGGGTTGAGGGAAATAGTGGAAAAATGATTTTTTTAAAAAAAAAAAATAGGAAACAATGATTAAGGGTTGCAATGGTGAGTAAGGTTGAATGGAGGCCTATTATGAGTCTGCATGTTGATTTGTATATGGAAAGGATGAGATTCGAATGGTTGAGAACGGTTAAGGAATTGAAAGGAAGTATAAATAAAGGTTGGAAGTAATTTTTTTGTATCCAAGCTCTCTTCTTAGAGTAGTGTAGTGTCAGTTTCTATATAAGAATCGAGAGTAGATGATAAGTTGCTACATTATGGTTTTTAAATGATAAACAACTTAAGGAACTAAGGAATGATTAAGAGTGGTAAAATGATGGTTTTAAGAATAAGTATAAAGCTGGGAATTTTTAGAACCTAGAGAGGTGTTGTGTATGTGTTTGGGTGTCAAAGAGTTCCTAAATGAGGATTGAATCAGTGTTTTGAAATTGACTTTAGGAGAATTGAGATTTAGAAACATAGATAATTGAGTGATAGGTGTGATTGAAGGATGTTTTGGTACTTAAGGATTTTTGAAATTTAGTAGGTAAATTCCATTAGAGATTCCATTAAAGGTTGATATATGAATTTCAAAATTTATAGGAATTGACAATTTCCAGAGCTCAAGAGAAAAGCAAACAAAAATGGATTTTGGTAAAGGTATAGTTTCGGAAGAAGCAACATTGAGTGAATAACGTCCCTAACTTTTTATAAATGATATTATTTTTATTGTTGAACTTTTATGTTTATTTCCAAACTTAAAAGTATGATTTTGTGAATGAATATTTATTGATAGTATATGAGTAAAGAATGATGATTTTATTCGTTATTATGAATTTTCTTCCAATTATTTCAAAGTATAATTTATGATTATGCACTTGAATGGAAAGGAAGACTTTTCATATATTTTCATAAAATTTATATTGAAATGATCTTGGATTTTGGAAAGTTTATATGCTAGAATTTATTATTTGAAATGGAATGTTTTTACACGAGTTCTTGATGTTTTAAAAAGGACTTTGTCGACAAATTGAACTTGAAGGAAAATTTTGGAAATATTGTTTGAGAAACTTAATGTTTGGGCGATTTGATTATGAAATATGAGATAGAGCTGCTATTATCTTGAAGGAGGAATTTTTATTACTTTGATAAATTGACCCCAAGCATGTTTGAAAATGTTTTGGAGAGGACTGAATACAGAACGCTGGTTGCTAACAGCAATACTGTTAGTCCTTGGTGCACCATGGTTAACCTCGAGCTCGCTTGATATTCATGGGATTTGTTCTCATGCTTGTTTCATGGCCTTGAGTCATGCTTGGTTAGTTACCCTCATGGACTGTGTCTCCATGCTTGTTTCATGGCCTTAAGTCATGCTTGGTTAGTTACCCTCGTGGACTATGTGGTCACGCTTGTCATCCGTTTTGTAAGAAGTTCTATGGAAAGATGAGGTTTAAGAATTATGTTTTAAAATTGATTATGTTAAATCAAAGGTTTTATTTCGTACATGAAATTATTTCAATAACGATATTTTTATAGAGTTCTATTTTATTCATGATCATATGGTTTAGAAATTGAAATTTATTGCTATATTGTTATTGTCAAAAGACAAAGATATTTAAATTTTTTTCTTTGTATTTTATTAAATTATAAGAATGAGACGTTATTCACCGAAAAAATTTGTTTTGGTTCAAACGATATTGCCGACCATGTATCTCCTGCTGAGCGTTGAAGGGCCTCTTTAAGGATGTAGAGATCGTTGATCCATCATGAGGTGCTAGTAGTTGATGTAAATCATAGCCCTAGACTTTTGTATTATTATTTAAAGTTAGATGCTCCATGTAATTTATAGGTAGGATCCATGTATTTTGAATCACATGTTTATAAGTTTAAGGCTTAAGGAATGTGAGTCCACTCATATTCCCTGCCGGTCACCCCTTTAGGTTTCAGGGCGTGACACCTAAGCCTTCATGCAATCAATGTGTTCTCATCTAAAATGTCATGTGTCACTTTGGGAAAGATGTTTGACTTGATAAAGACACCTAAGCTTGACCACTTATGTCATAAAAAGGACTTATTTGCCTTTGTGAAAGGGACACTTATCTAACTATATTTAATGTAATTCAAAAACATAATTATCTCCTCCAAGGTCAAGGATTTTGTCTAAGTAGAGACAAAGGGAAAAAAAGGAACAAATGACACATAAAATGATAAGAATCAAGAAGATAATCCATTAAGTTTGACAAGTGTCATAAGAGGATTTGAATTGGACTTTGAAAAGAATACTTCAAGACCTTATTTTATATTAATTGCAGCTGAAATCTCCCTCACCTCAAGTCTTAAATCACGTACAGAATTAATGAGCAAAGCGAAGAGTATATTTGTTATATGTGGAAGCAAAAGTCAAGGAAATAAATTGATAACTTAACAAATGTCTCTATGGGGATTAAAGAGGACATAAAGGGGGATATTTTAACACTTTATTATATGATTTTTGCTGAACAAAATCTTCCCCATAATAGCCCTAAAAATGTGCAAAAATGAGACACAAAGAAAAAGCATAAAGACAAGGGGAGAAAAATACAAAGACACATGGAAATATAAGGATTAAAGAAAGGAACACCTAAGATGCCAAGTGTTATCATAATATTTAAAGAGGATCATGATAAGGACACTTGGACATCCATGATTAAGGGTAATTGACACCTAATTATCTTCTTCCTTAAGCAATGGATTTTCAACCACAAGGAAGAGTCAAGTGAGATCTAGAAGAATTGAGAAAATAAAGAGCCAATTAAATAAAGCCAAGAGGAGCGCTTTGGATTAAACCTAGGAGACATATAATTGAAGATATTTTTGTGCCCTAGGATCACAGATGGCGTGATCAAGAAGGAGAAGCAAGAGAAATCAAGATTTCTCTAGAAAAAGGAAGAAAACCCTAGAATCTCCATGGATAATTACAAAAGGGGTAAATTGATAAAATTTCAAGGAGATATTTTCATGCCAAGACCTCTATATAAAGAGAGCTTCACCCCTCATTTGGCAAAGCAAGAAGGCGCCACACACACATAGAAAATAATAAGTAAGCTTGAGAGATAAAGCCAAGAATAAAAGCAAGGAAGTTATGAAATTTACTCTACTTCCTTCAAATTCATCTATTTAAGTTTCCCTTTCTCTAACTTCTTATAATGTTGCAAGTTTAAGGGAATTTTTGGTCAATAGCTAGAACATGATGATATGATTTTATTTTTGTTATTTTGATGGTTTTAAAGTGTTTAAAATGGAATTTTATCTAAGGAAGAACATGGAGTATGATTTTGGAAGTGTTAAGGAAAAACATGTGGAAATACAAGTTAAGTAGCTTTAAAACCAGCAAGGCCATTTTCATAAACTAGGAATGATCTGCGTAAATATGGTCTTGGAAAGTATTTTTAGTCAAAAATAGACATGTTAAGGGTTACGTAGATTTTTGGAACACCTCAATCGGATATTTCTACAATTAATTATGAATTTTTGAAGTTAGGTCAAATTTCTGGAATTTTCTAGGTTTCAAGCGAAAATGAAAAAGGAAAGACTATATTGATGGTGACACCACTTATATTGTATTACTTTAGGTCTATAATTCCTATTAAGTCGTTAGGGACTGGATATTTGACTGATCAATTGTTTGCAAATAAGTAACCTTAATCTCATATACTTTGTATGACTTTATATGTATGTTTTACCATGATTGTATATGCATTCGGTGTTATTATGTTTTCCAAGAGCTTTGATACCGGAACCCGTTGTGTGTGGCCCTTGGCATTGATGTGTGCCTTACTGAGCAGTCTGTGTTATATGTTATAAAGACTGCTTGTTCCGGATTAGGCTTTATGCCTCGCTGTGTTCGACCTACTGAATGTTTATGGTTTGCGTTTGTGGTTTTTCTTACATACTCTGGATATGAGATTAACGGTTACTCTGGGATCCATTTATAAATCCCAGGCCATTGCAAAGATACAAGTAATTCTTTTGAAGTTGATCAAAGGGCTAAAGGAAAGGACATGTAGCTCCCAGACAGATGTTAGCAGATGGAGGTGCTGGACTGGTTCCAGGTTATTCAAAGAAATTGTTGTAGAAATTTTATGTGATTGTAATTTGTAACCAAGATTTGTAATATCTTACTAGTATTATATTGTCCAAATTATTTACATGCTTTGCTGTGTAAATACTCTGATACATATTTTATTGATAAGAAAAAAAAAAGTCACTCTACTCGCCACCTGTAAAGGCAAGGCTAGTAGGGGTGTAACACCACCTTCTGATGTCTCAATACCTAGAGAGTTGAATGATATTAATGATGACTACTATAATACCCCAATCTGCCACTCACTATTGTTAATGAAGGTGTTCTACGGTGCATGCTCCATTTCTTTCATTTTCAGCCAAGCATAGTGGCTAAGTAGGAAGTATATATATTTTATGATCTTTATCTCTATTATCACAAAGACATACGTATACATTCCATCTCCTTAACAAAGTAATGAAAGGATGACTCAAATACCACATATCTCCCATATTTTATTTATTTCTTCATGATGCACAAGTTAGGCCAACCCATTACACATTTGGAAATCGATTCAAGCACCTACGTAGAAGTGCACTTACTCATTATTCTATGTACCACTTTGAACTAGTCTTAGCCTATAAATAGAGAATGTTTTCTCTTCATTCTTCACACAATCAGCTCCAAGCAGCTGAGTTTTGAGTAGTAAGAGTGAGAGTGAGAGTGGTGAAAGTTGAGGAGCAAGGTGAAGGAGTAAGAACTTCAAGAGGTAAGTTCTTGAGCTCTAATTTTTAGATGTTAGTAGAATTTTAGTTTAATCTATGAATTTGTAAAATAATTTTATCTACATGATATTAAGGTTAATATGGTTTTTAAAATGCAAAATAGATAAAGAACGAGGTAGAAAATGATTCTTGTATTCAAAAGATCAAATTTGCAAAAGTTGAGAAAATTCCCAGATTTCAGTGTTTTTGGAGTCTATCATATTGTAGGAATTACTGTATATATTAAATGACGTCCTAAAATTATGAAAAATTAAAGGGGTAAAGTAGACATGTATATCTTTCCATTGATATAAATTTTGTAAATTTTTGAGGTCTGTACAAAAAGAAAATAATTCTTGAAGTTGGGTCACGTTTTGGAAGTTAAACTGTAACAACGTTTGAAAACAGAAAAACTGGGAATGACTCATATATTTCGACTAAAAGCCGTTATTTTTATTTAAAATTAGACATGTCAATGGTCATGGGAAATTTTACGGAACCTCATTTCGATTTTTGTAGAATTAATTATGATTTTACGAATTTTCTAACAAAACTACCCGAAAAATAACAGCAATAGCGTTTTTAAAGGAATGTAAGGGTAAAATTGGAATAATGAATCTATCATGGGTAAAAAGATCATTAGTGGCTAGAATATCTCTTAGAATATTATTTATAAGGGAATAATGCGGTAATACTATTATAGGCTATCCGAGAAAACGTACGACGACAGACACATACCGCTATCCGCACGGACTAAGGTACGGACGCGTATTGTAACATTAACTCTGATGCTTCTTGTATACTTATATGTGATAGATTATTTCATAGGGTCATGGACTAAGACTTGGTCTTAGATCACCACCTATACATTCAGCTTATTACGGATTATAGTCTTGATAATACCGTTGAGTTTTCCTAGCGCTGAGGACACGAGAGATCGTCGTGGCACTGGTTAGTGCAAACGTGGGTGACTTTACATGTCTTTGTGTGCTATGTATTGTTGTTATGTTAATCTTACATCTGCTGTGTGCTTATGTGTTGGTTATTGCTGAAATGTCATAAATATCTCACATACATGTATTGTTTACTTGAGCATGAGGTTAACCGTTACCGAGGTCCGATGGGCATTGGACCTCGCCTTTAACATAGCTTCGTGGTCTGCGGAGGACCGAGGACCGATGACAAGGGTAAGCGGACGCATGAAGACCCGATTGGAGATTTTCATTTTGGGATGTGTATTTTCAATTATGGAATAATTGTAACGTTATTATAACCAGTCAGATACACCATGGTTAACATTTTTTTTTACTTATCAGTTACTCACTTATTTGCTCCGATGCTCTACTCTGATAAAAATATGTTTTTCCGCTTTTGAAAAATGGGGTGTTACAACTACAATGATGATGATGATTATTAGTTAGTGCTTAAATGTGAGAAAATTATGTTATCATGTAGGTGGGAATATTTTGTCATCATATGCTTGTTTTTGATATTTTGCTACTATGAATATTTTGTGATTATTGATTACATATTCAGGTTTCTTTAGGTGATATATGATATTGTAATGTCATTTTTAAAGAAAATTGTAAAGAATATGTGACAAGTATTGGAGTATATGATTGTTTTTATAGTGATCCAAGGTATTGAAATGATATATAATATTTCAAATTTTGGATGGTGTGATGAGAAATTAAATTATTTTACTATTTTTTATACCTTACTGGTCTAGGCTTGGGTTAACTCCAAGTCTAACTTACTAACCCTTAACAATGCCTCGACCGGTTTAGTGGTTGGTCCGGGTTTCAGAACCTTGGTAAATACCTCTAGAACAACTATCTGGGTCTATAGGAATGCTTGGACCTTAGTGAGTCCCCACAAACTCCCCTAAACTTTCCATTTTTTTAAAAAAATAGAATATCAATTTAGCCAACCATTTTGATAGGATGATGGGTAACCAATTACATTGTTGGTGACAACGTCAATAAGTAATTAAACATATTTTTTCTTAATAATATCTTAGTATTACAATATTAATAAGGGAGAATTTCAAGAAATAACTTCAAAAATAGTAAAAGACAAAATGGTGTTTCATATATTCATAATACAAGAGAAGTGTGGGTGCCTAATTTACCTTTTTTGAAATTAAAAGAAAATGACACAAATGCCCTTAGATATATTTTTTGAAGGAAAAAAAAAACTATAATGTTTTGCTTTATAGATTAGGTCAGATTTGGTTTCTAAGAGGGGGGACAACTAGCCGACATTTTTAGTGTGTGGTTGACTGGTTAGAGGTTGAAGTCAAAGAAGAAAAGAGTAAGGGGGGGGGGGGAGGAAATAACAATCACCACCTTCGTCATCTTTCCGATGGCTTCACCATCACCACCATCGCTAGAAAGTACTTTGCCACCACTATCGAACCCTGCCCTTGCTTGAGGAAGATTGAGAATGGCTATGTCAGGAGGAAGAAGACCTTCATCTTGGAGGCTAAACTTCAACGGAGAAGGGGGAAGTGAATCTGAGACTACTGTTGACCACCATTGTCCTCTCTCCTCTTTCACCACTATCAGTGCTTCTCTCTCTCGCTCTACTCTATCACATCCACAGCACAACTATCAATACCAATGTCACTATCACTATCTCTGTTCTAACCATTACATAGCAACAACTTTTCTCTCTAACCATTGACTTCCCTCCTTCTGGACCTACCTTTCCTCTCTCCAACTTTGTCTTCCACCCTCAGTCTAATGTTTCACTTCGCAACTACATATTCGAGCACATATAATGCTTAATTAATAACGGTTACATTGAATAAACGTCATATATGTCGAACCAAAGGTCGCACAAGAATATTTAACGCTAAAATATAACGGTTAAATATGTGCGCTATCATGTATTGAGAGACGGAATTCCTGAAAACATAAAAATAACGGTTGTAGTTAATAACTATCATTTATTTAGTCATAAATATGACAGTTCCTACAAAACAACAATCATATAAGACTTACAAACGATTCGCCTTCCAACATTACATTAGTAAAAACAAATATATAATGGTTATAATAATGAACTGTTAGGCATGATTATAAATATGAGATAATATCTAATAATATCTCGATTTATACTTTTAAGCTAAATACAATATGTTAACATATGATTTTATAATTATATGTAATAATATCTTAGATTTTTACTTTTAAGATAGATACAATATGTTAAGATATAATTATATAATTATATGTAATAATATCTTAGATTTATATTTTTAAGATAATATATGTTAATATATAATATCTATTAATATCATAAGGAGGCGCAAAATGCGAGATTCTCAAGAAAAAAATTGACAAAAATTGACAGTTTTTCATAAAGAACCATTATGTATTATTCAAAAATACTCAATAGTTATCAATGAAAACCTTCATATATATAAGAAAGTAGGATTGTAAAAAAAAAATCACAATACTTGACAGTTTTTTTGTAACATCTCAAATTTTGGGACTAGAAGTTTAGGAATAAGACAGAGATAAGAAGACAGTTAAACCTGTAGGAGCCAAAAGTTTTGAGCTTATCATGAGGAGAAGCTTAAGATAATCATCAAAAATTATTTTGAACCTCAAAAAATTAGAGAAAAATTATGAATTATTTTGAGGATCTAGAAATATTCCAAGGGGATTAATTATGGAAAATTGGCCTAAATAGTTTTAAAGCTTTTTTTTGAAATTTAGGACCTGTTTTCTCGAAAATTCAAGGAAAAATAGTTAGAGGATAATTTTAACCCTGAAATTTTAGAGACAATATTTTGTAGCCTACAAAAGCTAATTGATGAAGAAATATTCTTATATGGGATTAAGGATTACTTTCCAACACCTATCCATTGTTTACAATTAAATGAGCAAAGGACCAAGTTGTAAACAAAAGCCATATAGGGGCTCCAACATCTTCTTATTACACGACACACACACCCCTCACACTCCTTGCATGCATGACATTTGGACAGCACACACACTACACCTCCCAATTCCTATATTCAGATGACACGCTTCATCTCTCTCTCACCTTTAACTTTTGGTCAGCACACACAAATACTCACTTCCCTCTTCAAAACACGACACAATCACACCCTCCCCATACCTCACCCATTATGCCAGGAAACACATAAAGATAAAGAGAGAGAGCCTGAGATAGAGAGAGAGTCAAGTGAAAAGGAAGATGAGCTAGAAGGAAGAGTGATATCTTACATGCAAGACTGACTCTAGACTAAGGTAAGTGTATGGAACCCAAACCCATATGGATTTATGTTTTGGGAGTATATTGTGATTGGAAATCTAAAGGTTAGAGAGAGAAAGTGAAGAACAAATGAACTAAATCATAGAAATCATTCTTAGTTGATAGAAAAGAGCTTGTGGTTATGATTACTTCACTTGCATGTCGATTTTGAGGTTATTTAGTTCTATCATTGAAGCAACAAAACAGAGCATGTAATGTAGAGCTGTGGTGTCAACTTTTTGGAGTTTGAAGCCATGGTTTAAGGTTGCATATCCTCTATTTCATCTTTATTTCCTGACAAAAACAAAAACAGAGGGACACATGCATGTCGATTTCAGGAGCTAAAGTTTGATGTTTTAAGTGAAACTTTGTCAAGAGATAGTACACCTAGGGCTGAGCAATGGGTGGGTGGGGCTGCCCCATGCCCTAACCTGTATCCCGCCTGTCTATAATACGCAAGTATAGGTAACCCCGTACCCGCGACATAACCCGTTTAACCCGTGAAAAATGTGTAGGGGAAATACGGGTTGCTTTGGACGGGTACGGGGGGAACCCGTGTATGTCTCAAATTTTTTGAAAAAAAAATCGATAAGCCCCCACAAAAAAAATAGACAGATCTGAGATGAAACTTTTTTGAAAAAAAATCGATGAGCCCCCACCAAAAAATACAGACAAATTGAGATGATAAAGTAAAAGAAAAAAATCAGATCTGAGATGGTATAGCAAGATGGAAGAAAAGATGGGGGACAAATCTGAGATGTTGAAAAGATGGAGGAAATCTGAGATGCTCGGAATCAACAACGAGGTGCAGAAAAGATGGATTCAGAGTCGATAGCGAGATGTAGACAATCGTAGAGATCGACGACGTGAAGATTGGAGACGCTGCTGGTGTTCTGACGTGGGGAGACACTGGGAGATTGAGACTTGAAAGAGGGATTGAATTGGAAACGTTCTTGATAAAAGCATAAGCATTGAGGCGCCACTCACCAGTACGACAACTCAAGGATGAACAGAGGTTAGACTTAGGGTTGGTTTTGTTAGGGATTAATGAATTATGTTTGTAAATAAATAAATAAAATATAAAATATGTAAATTGTTGAAATTTAAAGTGGGTGCCTTTGTGGGAATCGAACAGGCATTATTACCTTGTCAAGTTACTGCCCTTGCCACTGAACTATGTGGAGAATTGCAACTATATGTGAAATATTATTATTATATATTAACATTACGCATATGAAATATATATATATATATATATATATATATATATATATATATGTACACACGCATAAACGGGTAATGGGCAGGCACGGGTGCCCCGTGGCCTAACCCGTACCCCGCTCGTTTATTATAAACGGGTACGGGCTACCCGTTACTAGTTACGGGTCAAATATGGGCGGGTTTTAAACGGGCAAAATAGCAAGGGTTACAAGAGGACAGGCGGGTAGCGGGTCCTTTGCTCACCCCTAAGTACACCTTCTAATATTTGAAATGGGTCTTAAATCATGTTAATCGGAGGTCTAAAACCCAAGTTATAAATTTCCCAAGTTAGACAAGAAAACGAGGAAAAAAAACATGTTTCCATATTTGAGTTTCTATTTCGTGCGAGGTTTTGATCAGTTAAATGATTTCGTCTGTCTTTGAAATTTTGTGAGGAAATACTATACCTCTTGAGCTTTAAAAATAGTCATAGATAATCTTAATTTGAGGTCTAGAACATAAGTTATGAATTTTCAAAGTTAGAAAAGGGAAACTTGAAAACAAAATCCTATTTCCAGGTTTGAGTTTTGATTTTGTGTGAGGTTTTGACCAAGTAAATAACTTAGTATGTCTGTAAAAAACTTTCAAAGAGATATTAGACCTCATATGCTTGAAAATGAGTCTAGGAACACATTAATTTCATGTGTATACGAAAGTTATGAATTTTCAAACCTTGGGCAAGAAAACTAGAAAATCATGTTTCTTCAAGTGAGCAATGAGTATTCATGCTAGAATATTGGACATATGCCCATGAGTTGAAGCTTAGTGTTATATTTTCCTTGTATAGGATTCAAAGAGCTTCAAATAGGAACTTGAATCACTTCATTTAGAGTTTCTCATACTAAGTTGTGATTTTTCCAAGTTCCTTGAGAAATTAGAGGCAAAATCTCTGTTGGGTCCTAAAATGACCACATTTGTGGATAATTGCAACTAGCAATGAGTTGAGAATTTTGAGTATGATTTGAAGGGCTAGTTGTGTGATTTACTAGTTATTGGGGATAATAGGCATTCAACCATGTCTTAGTGGGTATATAACAACATAAGAGTAAAAGATTATCAATAATGACAATAAAAAAGGACAAGTTATATGAGTGGGTCTAGAAGAACATAATTTTAATTATGTTATTCAGATTAGAATGAGCAATGACCATCTTTATATCAATTTCAAATCATAGGATTTGACATTTGCTTGAACTGAAGAGATAAGCAAAGCAAGAAAGCCCTTGGTGAACGTATAGTGTTGGAAAGGTCATCAGGTAGTAACTCTTACTCTCATATATTATGTATTGTTTTGCATATTTAATTTGTTTGTACCGTCAATTATATTTGTTTCATGAATATATGGTTATTGAACTTTGTGTCCTAAGTGTAATACCCTAAAATCTGACTTATGATAAATATCATAAGTTTAGTAAATAATACCTATTGGAAATATGTGAATATGTGGTCTCAAATAATAAGTTAAAATTATCTTATTTTCTAAGGTAATTTCTATTGAAATTAGGGTGAATAAAGAGCTAAAATGTATTCTTAGGGCATTAAATGGCCTAAAAATATTATGATAAATCCTAAGAGGCAGTAAAATATTTATTAAAAATTAGAAAGTATGTTGTCTCTAATTTTAGGAATTTTTGGGATAATTTCCCTTGAAAAATAATGAGACAAATTAAATATTATTTTGGGGATCATAAGTGACCCCATGATTTTTAATATTTTACATGGGATATAAAATACCAATGTAAGTAAAATAGTTGTGAGATAATGATTTATCCTAATTAAGAAAATTATAAAAAATTAGTAAGTGGCTAATCTGGTAATTAATGGGATAATTAAGGTATAGAGTAAATGAATTAAAAATAATTTTAATAATTATTTTTAAGGGGGCTGAAATTCGAAATTAAAAAATAAATAAAAATATTAATAATAAAATATTAATAAAATATTTTATGCTTAGAAAAATAAATAAAAAATAAAAGAAAAAAATATCTAGATATTTTGAATAAAATAATAATATATATGGTAAAGAGCCAACAGACATTTGAGAATGGATAGAAATAAAATCCTACACCAAAATATAGGGATATAGTCTAAGTCATCCGGACTTTTTATAAACCAGTGAATTTCTACCTCGAGTGGACTATCTCGTAAGTCATTTCGAAAACAAATGAGTCATTAAGATACGGATAAATCGAAATAGGTCGATAGTAGAAATGAGAACCTATAGAAAATGATATAGTTGTGACAAACCAAGGATTAGGTTTCTTGGGTCTGGACATATTACGAACCAGTGAATTTTTGTCCAGAAGCTGGTTCTATCAGAAGTCATTTCCGTAACCGATGACTCTGTCCTAAAATCTTCAGCAGACTACGGAATACCCTTAATGAGATCAGAAATTTAGTTAAACCCAGTAGTTTTAAAGATAAAGAATAGAACTTCAAAACCTAGTTGCCGTATTTTTGAGTTTTCGCCGAGATTACTCGTTTCGGACACTGAACCGGAAACTTTATCAGTACCAGCTCTTCTAGAACATGGGTGACATCATCTTCTTCTAGAAGGATGATGTCAGCAGAGACACATGGAGGGCCAAGATGGAGCCACGTGGCGAAGTGCGATCCGACGCCGAAATCCGTCGATAAAGTAATGAATAGTGTCACTTTTTCTTCTATAAATAGAAGCCTTCCCCTCTTCATTTCTCACACCCAAAAACCGAAATAGAGAGAGGTTTTAGAGAGAAGGAGGAGCCCGGAGAAGTTCTAGCCGGACCACAGGGTAAATTCTTCGGTCTCCGGTCTTTAGTTTCGTAGTTCTTTCGGTAGATATAGTAGGAATGCTAGATTTATCTTTAATTTTTCAAGATAGTCTAGATATCATATTTAGGGGTAAATATGATATATATTTCAAAAATATGATGAGGGAAAAGATCTCAAGATTCCGGAGAGATAGAGCGAAAACAAATGGCTCCGCGAAATTCCGTCGATTAGGGGTTCAGGGGCAAAATGGTAATTTGTACCTAAAATGCCTGTTATACTGCTAGAAGTTGATAAATGTTATCCTTATAGGATATCTGAGATAATCGGACCGCTGTTGTACCGCCGTCATACCGCTGTCGAAAATTTCCGTTTTTCCGTAAAAGTACCGTTTACCATCAACGAAGGTACGTTCGCGTACTGTAACACTAACTCTGATATTTATGATATGCATGTATGTGCTATGTGTATTGCTTGCGTATAGTTGTTATGTTGCCTGAGTGCAAATAGATGTTAGAGTATAACTGTATGTACGCTGGGAGCGATATGTCTGTACGCTGGGAGCGATATATCTGCATATGTCCGTACGCTGGGAGCGATATATCTGCTTATGTCTGTACGCTGGGAGCGATATGTCTGTACGCTGGGATCGATATATCTGCATTGGTTGTGTGTGATAATGCTGGAAGCAATGTATCAGTATTGGTTGTGTGTATAGTTGTTATGTTGTATGCTGTACGTTCGCGTACTGTAACACTAACTCTGATATTTATTGTATGTGTATATGTGTTATGTGTATGGTATGCTTATGTGAGGTCATTGATAGCTCTGTGGTATGTTCATTGTACTGTTATTATGCTTGCTGGGTGTTGGGATACGTCTGCTAGGTGCGAAATGCTCAATGCGAAATGCTTGGTGCGAATTGATTGCTAGGAGTGGAACGTATGCTAGGTGCGACATATCTGCCAGGGGGCTTATATGATGATGGGATATGCTTGTTGGTATGCTTATATACTGTATATGTAAATATGAGGTTAACCGTTACCTGGGGTCCGTATGCATTGGACCTCAGCTCTTAATATAGCGTCAGGTTCTGGAGGAACGAGAACCGAGGAGAAAGGCAAGCAGCACGCGTAGGGACTCGGCTGAAGACTTTCTTCTACTGCTATTTACTTTTGAAAACTCTCGGTTATTGTACCGCTTCTGTAAACAGCCAGACTTACGGCATTTTGAATATATATATATATATCAGTTACTCTTACGCTCCGATGCTCTACTCTGATGAAAAAAAAAATTATACTGCTTTTGAAAATGGGATGTTACACTAAGACTGTAAGTCCCAATAAGGCTGTAAACCCGATGGGGCTGTAAGACCCAATGATTGGACTATGTGTCCTTTGAAAGAAGGAATATCACCAAGAGGGGGGGTGAATTGGAGATATAAAATTTTTCGCAAGAATCCTCTCGTTTAACCTAATGTAAAACGAGAGATAAACAGAGTAGGATAAGTGAGATTGAACACAATGGATTTATCCTGGTTCGGTCTAAATCCTTGACCTACGTCCAAATCCCGGACTCTCCAGGATTTTCACTAACTTCAACCGATTACACACTCAAAAACTCTCGAAGCAATTCTCTCTCTAGAACTTGCTCCCCATTACAAGTTGTAATCAATTATCCCAATCTCAAAGTCCCAATACTTTGAGATTCTTACAAGAAAAGATAATCAATGAAAGACTCTCTAAAAGAGTAGAATAATAATCACCGAAGCTTAATATATCCGAAGATATTTTCTCTCGTAAGTTGAAACAAGTAAGTGTTCTTAATGACTAATTGAATGCACAAATGTTTCGGTAGTTGGAGACTTGAATGCTTCTTCTATTTATAGGTTGGTAGCATTGATGACCGTTGAGAAGAATAAATGAGCCGTTGTGAGTAATGAATATATCCGTTGCAAATAACTTGCTCGTCTCCTCGTATTTCTTCCGTCATTCGACCGTTATTCTTTATTAACATTCTTTGTTCGATATGTCCGTTGGGAGACAGTGAGAATGTTTTCTCGGGAAGCGACCGTAATGCTTTTTGTATGTCCGAGGTTTATTTCTTCTTTGAGCATTGAAGTCTCGGAGGTGCATTAAATGCTTCGACACACTTTTGCTTTTCGTGATTTCAAGTTTAAAAACATGTTAGAAGTATCTCGAAATACACTAGCAAACTGATTAAACTTGGTTAGAAATAATAAGAATCAAATACATGAAACACCCAAGACTTAATCGAAGGAAATCGAAATGCGCGAAAAGACTTGTTCGAAATCGATATGAATAACTCGAGTTGCTTCATATAACTCGAGTTACTTTTAGTTCAGAAGACATTTGAATGAAGAAAGAACTTGAGTTATCGTTACTAACTCGAGTTCTACAACTCGAGTTGTCAGATACAACTCGAGTTCCTTTAGAAATTAATTATTCACGAAAATCTTCGGCCGGGATAACTTGAGTTATGGTCATAACTTGAGTTGTCCAACTCAAGTTACTTAGGATAACTCGAGTTCATTTGAAAATCAAATCATTCGAAAGTTTTCCGTAAAGACATAACTTGAGTTGTTAAGATAATCGGAGTTGTCCAACTCGAGTTACAAAGCCCAACTCGAGTTTAATTTAAAATTAAATTATTCGTAAAAAACTTTCGCAAAAATACAACTTGAGTTATAAACATAACTTGAGTTGTGTAACTCGAGTTAGTATCTACAACTCGAGTTTTATCGTGTTGAAATCGATTAGAGAGTTTTAGGCGATTTGATAACTCGAGTTCAAGCCTCAGTAACTCGAGTTATATCGATAGCGAAAATTCGATATCGCGAGAAGCTTTTTGAAAACTCAAGTACAAGACATAACTTGAGTTGTTAAGTGACAACTCGAGTTATGCAATGTTTTAGGCTTATGAAAAACTTGAGTTTCAAAGAGGTAACTTGAGTTGGGTAACTTGAGTTGTTCTCAACAACTTGAGTTATATATTTTTCAAAAACATTTAACTACGTTTAAATTGCAATCTGTCTACAACCAAGATTTTGTCAATTTGATCAAACACTTTCTACAATTGTTAGACAACATCAAAACACATAGAGAACTAACATCCTTGAGTTGTAAGACCTGTTGTGCAATCAGGTAAATATTGGCTGTTTGTTCCCATGATTCATGATGATTGTGCTGCATAGTGAATGTCAGCTGAATATGTTGATTGCTGATATGATGACTTGTTTTGCATGCTTCGTGAACTTAAATATGTTTTGTGGTTACTTCTGGGATTCTCAAGAATCTCACCCATTTCTTTAAAACAACATACAAAAAAGGCAAAGAGCTCGAAAGGAAAAGGTGTGGTCATTACCAATAATTGAGAAAATGGAGAAGCTGGATATCTTAGTTTCTTATTTTGTAACCTTATGTATAATCTTTCCCTTATGGCTAGATATTCTTTTGAATTTGCCAAGTTTGGCTATGTGATATGTATATATGTACACACACACACACACACACAGATACATATGATCACATAGTAGAAGAATCTTATAATTATATTATGCTTAGTTATTACTACAGGGATGACTATGTATGACTAGCCCATAACATGATGAATGATTAAGTGGAGAGTAGAGCACTAGGTTAAATTTGAAGGTGGAATATCACCTAGAGGGGGGTGAATAGGTGATTCAAAAATCTTTCGCTAAAGCTGAAGATTAAACAGCAGAGAGACAGAAAGAAAGAAGAACAATGGACACAAGAGATTATACTGGTTCAGTTCAACTCTTGACCTATGTCCATTCCCCAGAAACACTCTGAGATTTCCACTATCTTTCAAACACCAATACAATTACACACTTTGTACTCGAAGTAATCCTCTCACTCTAGGATTCACTCCCCCTTACAAGTTGTAATCGTACACCCACACTTAAGGTTCCACAACCTTAAGATTTTAACACCTAAGATAATTAAATAGTGTTTAACTCCTTACTGAGTAGATAAATAATAAACACTGAAGTACAGTAAGAATATCCGAAGATATTAGCTTAGTTAATGAAACAGTAAGAAGTAGTTTAGTCGAATTGATTGCACAGCATTTCGATAGTTGGAGAATTCAAAGCTTCATGTATTTATAGTTGTTGACATTTATGACCATTGAGAAGCTTGGTGAAATATCCGTTGTGACTCTTCAAAATGTCCGTTAGAGATGAAGCGCGAAAGGTCTCTATAATCGTTGTCATAATATTCTTTAATTCTTTTGTTTCTACGATTATGACCGTTGGGGACTCAGCAAAAGGAATGAAATAATCTTGCCCAAATCGTCTTTCGATAGCGCAGAGGCAAGTCTGTTGGTTGAGTGTCTTGAATAGGTAAGTGCATTAAATGCTCTAACACGTCGGATTACTTTATTCAAAATCCAGAGTTAATCAGCATTCTAATCATCTGTAACTTATTGACAAACTGATTAAATGCAGTTAAGAACAATAATGATAGATGATATGAACAATCCAAAAACATTCTTAGAGAATCTTAGGATGTCGTTAACCATTTTCAAAAACAGAGTTACATTGGCTCGAGTCAACGCTATCACTGGCTCGAGGTAGTCTATCGTTCAAGGCAAAGAAAAAATTTGAAAATACTGTCTAACTCGAGGCAGACAAAATATTGACTTGAGTCTAGGCTTAGGCTTGAGTCACATTCAAATGATTATTAAAAAATATAGAAGAGTTTTAACTTGAGGCAAAATTACGAGGCTCGAGTCAACCTCTAGACTTGAGGTAGTCATTCTGGCTTGGGTCAATACTGGTTTTTAAATATAACAGTCAAAACTTTAGGCCATAGTCAAACCAACTGCCTCGAGGCAAATGAACTTTAATTGTGAAAACTTTTTAAGATCAAAGCCCATTGGCTCGAGTCTCAGAATATCCTGGCTCGAGTCTAGTCACAAACTCGAGGTAGACTTCTCAGAGGCTCGAGGCAACATGTCAATTTGGCGATAGATTGAAAGGGATTGACTCGAGGCGATAAGCATTGGCTCGAGCCAATCTGACAGCAAAAGGTTTTTGATGAAGACCTTTTGTCATTAGCCTTGGGGTCAACGATCAACAATTAACCAAGGACTGCGTATAGGGAAACCTAGGATCGTTCTCTCTTTTCGAGGAGCGTTTTATTGAATCCTAAGTAATCTAAATGTCATGCAAATGCAATGAAAACAAGGGGGGATTGTGTTTTGGATTTTTAAATTAATAAACTAAAATGGAAATGCAAATAATGGATGCTCTTGGTAATGAAGAAGTGACTATCCTTGCTCAAAAAGTATGAGAGTTAAAAATCATTAAGTCTTAATTAGAAAAACCTCAAGATATCACTTAAGTCCAATATTCTCAATTAATAGTAGCTCATACGATCGTAGCTAACTACTACCTCTTAAGAAATTGTTTAAAACCACTTAATGTGTAATTAAAATTGGAATAATGTAAACATGAGTCTTCTTGGAATTGAGTACTAATCAGTCCCTCAAATACACAAATCAACCACATTAATTAAACAATATCATGCTAATCAACATAGTCTCATCGCAACCACAAAGCGCTTTAAATACATATAATCTTCATACTACAAATCCAATCTCAATCACAAATACCAAACCAAAAGAGATAATAATCATTAATCTCAGTTCCAGAATTATACACAATAATTCCTAAATCTAGGAAATTAAATATATAATTCTAGACTATGGAATTATAGGAAAAACTCCCCTATGTAGTCCATAAAGCTCAAGAACAGATCATCATCACCAAGAAGCAAGGAATCAGCCGCTCATTGTCTTCCGAGAACTCGCCGGAAAACTCATCATCTCGCCGGAGATGAAGATGAACAGTGATGATGGTGACTGCAGTGGTTTCTGGCCGTGAAAGCGATGGTGAAGGTGATGTGAACAAAGCTTGTCCGACGGTGAAGACAATACTGGAGGTCGTGAGAGGAAGACCAAAGATGGAGGTCGACGGAAATATCCTTCCTAGTTCAGTCCCGCGGCACTGGTGTGTGTTTCTGATCTCTCAGCTCACGGCGCAAATCTGTCACCGAAAGAATCACAGAGGGAGGCCGACGGTGGTGAGGATGAAGGCTGGAGGTTGGCGGTGATGGTGGATGCAGGATCGAGACTCTCTCCGCGGCGCTATCTGGATCTTTCTTCTCGGTGCTCTGCAGGTATGAAGCTCGCCGTTGGTGATGGAGGAACAACGGTCGCCGGCGACGATGGAAGGCAAGGGTGGAGATCGAAGAAGGAAGGTGGTCTCAGCTCTCAGCTCTCCCGCGGCGCACCCCCCAGCTCTGGATGTCAGGTCTGTATTTATTATTCCCCAAATCCCCTATTCCCAAATCAGCTGAACCTAATTTTGGTTCCTGGTCAAAACGCAAGTTTTGACCAGGGACCAAATTGCTAAGTGTAAAAGCTTTCTATGGAGGGACCAAACTGAAACATTTGTAATTTGAGCTCCAACTTCCATTTCCAAATTTGATTTAATTTCTTCAACCATCTACAATAAGAAATAATCAATCTAATATCAAATATTCTCAGAAAAATCAAATATTAAGAGTAATAACAATTTAACGACAATTTTACCCTTTTAGTTCTAATTTAAAGTATTTACTCTTAATTTTAATTTATCATAAGAAAGACATTTTAAGCTCGATAACTAACACAAAATACATTAAGAATCTCAAATTAATTATGAAAATTCATATAAAATATGGCTCAATCAGTTTTTACTGATAAAACCATTTTTTGACTAAGCTTAAATTATTTTGCTTAGATCTTTGTTCTACATTGTTTCTAAAGGTTGATCATAATCAAAACACATATAGAGAACTAACAAAATTTAATAATGGTGAAACACTATGATAATACCAAACGTGGTTTAAGGAATGATGGACTTTTAATAAAGAGTTTGAACCACTAATAACATGTTTTCAAAAGTTTTAAATTTTTAAAAAAGTTCATTTGAATATTGTATTTGGGTTAAATTTTTCTAACTCTTTATGAAAGGTTTTACTCCCCCGGATCAAACCTGGCTTAGTGGTTCAAAATCATTGTCAAATGTCACATCAAACTGGTGTAAATGTAAGGCCTTCCACTAGTATAGTTTCAGAGCTTAAGGTAAGGCGTTACATCTTTACAAAGAACCGTTATGTATTCTTTAGGATTACTTAACGGTTAAAAATGGTAACAATCATATATAAGAAGACGAGATTTTGGAAAAAAAAATTGTCAAATATAAGGAGGTGGGATTGTATAAAAAAGTTATTTGATAATACATAACGGTTCCTCATAAAAAAACATTAAGTGTGATTTAATATAAAAAGGTGTGCTTGGATTCTTTAAAAAAATATATTTGACAATATATTATTGTTCTTTATAAAGAACCGTTAAGTATCATGTAATACAAAAAAATATATATTTTACAATGCATTATTTGTAACATTTTAAATTTTGGGCATTGAGACTTGAGAATAAGTCTAATTAAATTAGGCAGACGATTAAGCTCGGTTGAGGTGTGACATTCCCGAATAGGGAAATATCTTCGGCTAAGGGACAAAAAGGGGGAAATTATGAAATAATATTTTGAGGATATAGAAATATTATGGATGAATTAATTATGAAAAATTTAGCCTGGATAAATTATAAGACTAATATTTGAAATTTAAGGCATATTTTCCCATGAATTAAGGATTTATTTTGGGAATTTATTTGATAACCAAGTGTTAGGGGTAAAATAACTTTGCTACCATAAATTCAAAAATGAAGTTGGATCGATGCAAGGCCAATTCGAAGAGTTAGGACGTGCTCCACCAAGTCCATAATTGAAGGCTTTGTAAGATTTTAAGTTAGGTCCAATGAAAATAAATAATGTGTGACCAAGCAAGTTTGCTTGTAGGACTTAGGCTCTTTTAAATTCACTTTAGCAACGTACTCCTCATATTCACATGCCTCTCATACACAACCATTCAAATGTGCTTATTCATTCTTCATTTGGACAAGCAAAGACGCAACAAGCACACTTTCACAAACCAATTAAGTTTCAACCCATTAGGCTACACTCAGCCCATACAACAAAACACACACACTTTCATTCCTTTGCATGCCCCCTACTTGTCTCTCATACAGACCCACACAACACACACACACATAAACTCTCTCATCTTCCACTTCACTCATACGACACACACACACACTTCCTTTTGAGCATTTCCCTTCCCATAAACACACACATACTCTCACTCTTACACCACCGTATACAATCACACACATCACCTTCCCATTCTCCACTCAACCACCGTCTCATCCTCCCATTCTCCATTCCATTCTAGCTCCTCTCTCCACCAAACACACACCCATTCTCTCTTAACTCTCCTTCTCCATTCCATTCTAGTTCGACCAAGAAGAAGTAAGCATTGAATCTCACATGCAACCATAAAACTAATCAAGGTGATCCTTCTAAACTCATTCCCAACCTCATCATCAAGATTTTGATTTTGGGTGTCCATACATGTCAGTTTTGGACTGATTTTTGGGTTCCTTTGGATCTGTGATTAAGATCTAAGGTCGTGCATGTATGATATATGTGCATAATAAAATTTAATTTGATAGGTAGTTTGTAATTTTTGGAATTTCCTACAAAAAGTTATGATTTTTACAAACTAGCTTATGTTTTTGAAGAGTTGAATCTGGACAATCAGCGTGTGTAAGACGTTTGACTATGTAAATGAAGTCTAAAAAGTAAGAAATTTTCCCATATTGGTAGTAGAGACGTATAGCTTTAATTTGGTGGGTAGTTTGTGATTTGTGAAATTGTATACAAAGAGATATGATTTTTACAAACTGACTCAAGTTTCTGGACAATTCTAAAATTGTGTCTTGAAGGAAGTCGTATTGTGTAAAGTGTTTGGCTGAGTAAATGAAGCTCATTAAATTTGAAAATTTCTAGAATGATAGAGGACATATAGAGCTTTATTATGATAATTAATGGGTAATTTTTGGAGCTCTGTGTAAAGAGTTATTAATTTTAAAGGTAAACATAATTACTGGAAGTTTCGACTAGACAGTAAAGGGGATTTCGAAAAGGGAATGTCTCAGCCATAAATTATCTCATTGGTTTTTAATATATAAAAATAGACTTATCAAGCTTTAAATAGCAACTGGAATCACTCCATTTGGAGTTGTATAGTCCAAGTTATGATTTTTCCAAGTTCCTAGAGAAATGAAAGGTTAATTTTTGATAAGTTTGAGAACAGCCACAAAGGGATAATTGCTTTGAATAAGTTGTAAGGTTAATAAAACTTTGGTAAACATTCATTTTCCCTGGTTCTAAAGATTTGGTTATGTTCTTAGGGCCATAAGTAAAAGGGAGGAACTTCAAGCAACTCCGAAGGTTGTTGAAAGGGAACCTCGAGTAAGGACAGTACTCCTTAAAAGGTACGTAGTGGGCTTACCTTACTTGCGTGTATTGATATTATTTCCTTATCTGTATATGTATAATCACTATGCTTGCTTGTTATGTTTAACATACTTAAATGATTGAAGCTCTATTTATAATTATGCTATAGCCATGAGTATGATGTATGAATCATTAAGCATGTAGAAATGTCATTATGTTAACATGAGCTTGTGTAAGGCTAAGTATATCATACATTAACATTTATCTTGCATGCACTATTTGGTATTGTCTGCTATTGGGATTCCTCAGAATCTCACCCTCCACTACCAACCAATAAGCAGGTGAGCACATGAGAGAAGTGTTGAACCAAGCTGAAGGAGGGAGCGTCACTTGAAGACGGCCCAGCAAAAGGACAGCTTGAAGAACTAAAGCGCCGATAGTATTTAATGTTGTTTTTAATTTGTGCTATTAGTAATGAATGTAAACATATGTAAATGGGTATAAACCCTGGGAATACCCTTGTTATGTAATCAAAATATAAATTTGTATCAGTATATTGAACTATTTCTGATTTTGTCACACAACTACGTATAAGCTGTGTAAGATTAAGGTAAAGAATGTCAGCACCTTGGCGGGGTGTGACATTATTGTTCTTCATAAAGAATTGTTAAGTAATCTAACAATATAGTAATACATTCTTTATTGATATATTAATTAATATTATGGACAACATATTTACGGTTTCTTACAAAGAACAGTTAAATATTCTTTCACCTAAAAAGACGGGATTCTGGAAATATCAAATATAAGGAGGTGGGATATTGGGAAAAAAAATTATTTGAGCACATAAGAGAAGTGTTGCACAAGGCTCAAGGAGGGAGCGTTGCTTGAAGACGTTCTAGCATAGGGACAACTCAAAGAATTGTAAGGGCGAATGTGTTTAATGTTGTTTTTAATTTGTATTGTCAGTAATGAATGTAAACATATGTAAAGGGCTATAAACCTTGGGAATACACATGTTATGTAATTAAAATATTGGGTTAAGTGTCAATTTTGCCCCTGAAGTACTCGCTCGGGAGCAATTTTGCCCCTGAAGTTTTTGGTATAGCAACGGTGCCCCGGAAGTCTCAAAACGTAGCATACGTCTGATTCAACGTGAAACCACATGTGTGCAGCATGTACATTCAGCAAGCACAGAAATATAGTAGCACGAAACATATGCGAAAGTAGATGAGAGACAAAGGGATGCGCCGACAGTGCTAAGCAATAGAAAGATTGAAAAGGGATTTTTTTTTTCAATCTTTGAATACAAGAAAATAGAAAAAGGAAAAAGAAACGGAAAATAAAAACAAAAAGTGTCAGGGGGCGCTGCAAAAAGTATCAAGGCAGAGCAGGGTGGACCATCAACCACGGCCAGGTGGCACTGGGGCATCGAAGCTTACGCCTTGAGGACTCCGTCGAGAAGGAGCGCTAGTGGCATGTCCTCAAGGAAGGAAGAGTCGAGGCCACTTCTGTGAAGGGAATGGACAAATGGGAATCAGAGAGAGTGAAGGTGGTGGCCGCGTCGAGGTCAGGAACAGGGGCTGGGTTGGCAGGCAGAGGAGGAGCAAAACATATATCAAGGGTTTGAGAAAAGCAACGATTTTTACCAAACACGAGAGTGAAATGGCGACAACAAAGAGGGAAAGGCCAAAAGTAAGGAATACTAAGGCATCCTAATGATAAAGATAGAGATATTAGAAGAAAGAAGCAAAACATCTATCAAGGGTTTGTGAAAAGCAACGATTAAAACTTCTATGCAAGCAAAGACAACGAAAGAGAATACTAACAGAACCCAAGAGCAAAACATCTATCAAGGGTTTGTGAAAAGCAACGATTTTTATCGAACACGAGAGCTAAATGGCAATGAAAGAGAGGGAAAGGCCAACAGAAAGGAATACTAAGGCATAGAGAGATATCATGGTGACCGGAGGCACAGAGAGAGGGCGCATAGGAAAAAGAGAGGCCAAAGATAAATAATGAGCGCCAAAGAGAGTAAGTGAGGATATATACTAAGGAAACCTTTTCTAGACTAGTTATCATTTTTGACCAGTCGTTGAATTCAATTTGTCGTCGTAAAATCTTTTTTTTTTTTTGTAGTAGTAGTAGTATGCCACGATTGTTATACTATAACAGTCGTCTATAAGGAAAAAAAATACGATGTCGAGATAGCTTGAATATTTCACGACTTTTTATAAATAAACAGTCATTTTATAACCAAAAAAAAAATTCCACTACTTTTTTTAAATACCAGTCGTTTAATGTTGAGACAAAATTTCAATAATATCACCGCCTCATTTTTTATGTCTGGTTTCAGAAAAACAGTTGTTGACGTTGCGTTGTTAAATTTACTTTTTGTAGTAGTATATCTTCCCTATAGTATCATTCGACAACCGTGTGGCTGGAAGAACCCCTTGGTCTCTTCCCAATAACACCATTTGTAAGCCAGTTGTTGGAAGAACCCCTTGGTCTCTTCCCGATGACTAGGTGTAAGGCCTATTGGACCATACCCTATTGAGTACCTAGTGTTGTGGTAATGGATCATGTGATGATTGGTTGCAATTAATGTTACATGAGGTTTATGATGTTTAGTCCCTAAATGTTGTAATGTTATTGTGTGGATTGTTTTCTGCTTATGGTTAGTTGTGTACATATGGTTAATTGCCAGGGAAAGGTGCCGAGTACCTGCGGAATCTCAGCATCTATATATGTGCCTATACTTTGTATGTGAGGTTAACTGTTACTCTAGGAACCTTCGGAATCTCAGCTCTTGTTACTACTTGTGATTTGTATAGCATATTAGACATGGCTCCTAGGGAAAGGTGGCGAGTACTCGCGGATGGTGAACATGAATTGAGCCAAAGGCTACAATTGGCTATTTGTTCTATTGTAGTAGAGTTTATTTTGGAATTTGTAAGTTATGTGTATAACTGTATGAGAGTTCCTAGTTGTAATTAAGAATTTTAGATCAGAAAATAACGTTATTTCTTTTTTATCCACTGAACAGAGTGTGATTAGTCTGATACATGTTGGTATATTGAGGGG
This sequence comes from Acacia melanoxylon, assembly GCA_019022615.1. Classification (NCBI taxonomy): domain Eukaryota; kingdom Viridiplantae; phylum Streptophyta; class Magnoliopsida; order Fabales; family Fabaceae; genus Acacia; species Acacia melanoxylon. The sequence continues at coordinate 8,559,066 of JAFJYJ010000003.1, read as the reverse complement.
TATTACAAACACAACCTTAGTCGCCTTGGGGTCAAATCATTATTTACCATGAATAAAATACAACATAGTGTAAACAACTCGGGATCGTTTTTTTTATCAAGGAGCCCTTTTATTTTGAATTCCCGAAATTGGACTAAGTGCTAAAAACATGGTTAGAAATGAGGTTTTGAAATTATTTTTCTCTATATTAAAATCCATGAAAATAAAGTTATTTCTACTCTTTTTGGTATCTTTAGAAAATAAAGAAGAAATGTTTAAATTGAGAGTGAAAATATGAATGATAAATATTCTTGGTAATGAAGAAATGACTATCTTTGCTCAAACAGTATAAGAGTTAAAATTCATTAAGTCTTAAAAAAACCTCAAAATAACATTTGAATCCAATATTCCTAATTAATAATAGCTCCTACAAGCATAGCTAACTACTACCTCTTGAGATATTGTTTAAACCCACTTAATGTGCAATTAAAATTGGAATAATGCAACATAAGTCTTCTTGAAATTTGAGTACTAAATACTCCCTCAAAGGCACAAATCAACCACATTAACTAGGCAATAACACACTAATTAATATAATCTCATTGCAACCTCAAAGAAATTCAAACATATATATTTTTCACACTACAAAATCCAATCTCAACTATAAATATCAAACTAACATAGATAATCAACATCAATCCCGATTCCATAATCATATATTAAAATTAGGAAATTCAAATATATAACTCTAGACTAATATAATGATAGAAAAACTCCCATGTGTAGTTCATTAAGCTCAAGCATAAATCCTCATCACCAAGAAGTAGGATAATTAGCTACACATAGTCATCAAAGCATTCAACAAAATCTATGAAATCAAACCAACCATGAAAGGAGCTCGTTGTAATCTAGAGAAAGTCACCAGAATCCTCAAGGATTACTTGGAAACTCAAGATTCTCGCCAGAAGAGACACTTACAGCATCAGAGTCACAAAATTTGTAATGGAAGATGAGAAGAAGGTTGTCAGGTTTGCCAAGTTGGTGAGAATAGGAAGGATTGATGGTGATGGTGGTGCTGTGGTGGAGAAAGAACAAGAAATGAATATGTGATAAAGGAGAGAGAGGACGAAGTTGGAGATTATAAAAGGTTTTTTGGTGAAGGAGAACAAAGGAGGTGGCTAATGGTAGTGTGATGAAGAGCAGAGTAATAACGACAATGGTGATCGACGATGAAGGTTTTGTCTCTCTTCTCTAGCGATAGTGGTGGTTGTGTAATGATGAAGCTCCAAACCCTCTCGCAGCGTCCAATCCCTCTGAAACTCGATCTCTAAGCTTTGGTTTAATGAAGAAGCTCCGCAGAACTGGGTTTTGGTTTCTAGTGGAAATGCGGAGAAACGACGGTGGAGCATAGAGGAGAAACGACAATGGTTGAGTAAGGGTGAAAGTCATCAATGGTGGTCGTTCTCTCCTTCTCTTTCCCTCTCCTCTCAAGCTCTCTTCAGTCCCTCCACTCAAGCTTTTCGGTCCGCGGTGCAACTCTATCTATTTCTCCTCGACTCCCCTCCCGAAATTAGCTGAAGAACCTAAGTGGTTCCTGGTCAAAACACAAGTTTTGACTTGGGACGACTACATTTAAAAACTTTCGTGGAGGAATTAAATTAAAAAATTTTAAAACATTTGAAAGATGAAAAATGTATTTTTCAAGAAATATGGGTTTTTCAGTAATTTTCCCTGGTCTCTTTTCTTTATTGATTGCAATTTTCAAAAATTCTACGGGACCTTTTTTGTAAATTTTTCCAATCCTCAAAATATTAATTCGACCCTCCAGAATCTCAAAAATAAATAAATAAATAAACATCTGCAATGCAAGATTAAGCACAATGTAGCATCAAAAGTCCAAGAAATCATTTGCATGAATAATTAATGGATTATAATCATTTTACCCTTAATTACACTTAATTCAATACAAATGTCCCTAACTCAAATTAATGCTTAGTCATGCAATAATGTCATAGAAAATTCATTAAGAATCCCAATTTAATTATAAAAAATCATTTAAAAATATGGTTCAATCACATGCTATAATTTTATTTTTATTTTTTTATAAAAAAAAACAACAATAACAACAAGAAAATCTAATACTTCGCTTCTTCTTCTAAAAGCTTTAATTTCATTCCCGATTCAATAATTAAAATAATGATTAATGAAAAGTGATAATCTTAATTGTTTAGAGTCTTATATTAACTAAACTCATCCATATGCACTGCAAATCATTCATGTAAGCCACAAGAGCTTAACATTAAAAAGTTCATAGTCATAGACAACCATATTAAAGAGATTCACGGTATCACACATACAAGTGTGGGAAGTTGAAAAAATGAAGCTTATCTTGAGCTCCAGGCTCATTCTAATACAAAGCAAAATCTAATAATACTCCTTTCTTCCGGTCCTAAATCTAAAAACTAGATATTTAATTTATAGTCATGAAGGGAATTAGTAAATTATTTATATATAAAGAATATGTTAATTTTCCTATAATGCCCCATTTAATCATTTACATTGAAAGCAACTATGATCCATGGAAATTTTCATTTAATATATGTGCATATAATAAAGATAATTTGGGATAAAAACTATAATTAAATTTGGGAGACAGAATATATTGAAATCTTAGCATTATGAATGCTCACGTGGAGATGGAGATGCTAAAACATAAATGACTCCATACTAAAATTCGAACAGAGATGGAGATGAGTGTTGATTGATTACGGTCAGCACTCACCACCATCTCTAAATGTAAGACCCTTATACATATCTAGATTGAAAATATATAAAAAAATTAAATAAGTTACTTCATTATAGCATATTGATATAATCTCTCTGAAAAAATTCTATGAGAGATAAAATGGGAAAATGTCTAGTATATATTTAGTACCAAAATTCACTTCTAAATTAGGCCTTATATTTCGGACTGGAGCTGGTATTTTTTTTCCAAAATCCTAATCATAAATAATTAATATGCTTATATGTTTTTGTCCAACGTTTATGATAATATTAATTTTTATAATGTTTGACAATAATACTTTTTATTTAAAAAATAACATAGATTAAAAATAAATTATTTAATACTCCTCTGGCATTAATATAAGATATATTTACCTCATTTGATTTGATTAAATAAGTTAGTTAAATTTTAATATAACATATATTTTCTAAAACGCCTACTATTTTCCTTAATTTTCTCATTCCCTTTCCTGTTTGACTACTATTGATAGAGCATCATTATGGTTAAATAACTAAATAAGGAAAAGATTGAAAACATATGAAAATTATGTCTTATATTTATATTTAGGATCAACCCTCAAAATTATCTTATATTAAAGATGGGGGAGTATCTAGTTATGAATCAACATAATTGCTTCAATTATATCTAGGATAAAGGAGTAAAACTACACATGTGTTTTAATTTCAGGAGTGCCCAACACCAAGTATTATTTTTAGGTGTAAAAATGCACATGTGGTTATAAAAAAGATGCAACAGTCATAACACCGTTACAATCTTAACTAATTTTGACGGCGGGCCCACACTATAATTTTGAAAATACCAAAATGCCCTCAAGCCTCTGATTCTTCATTCTTCCATCTCTGATTTCTGCTGCAAATGACATCGGAGCAAATGATTTCATCGGAGCAAGCTCTGGATCAAGCATTAAGAGGCCTACTTTCGTTAAAAAATTTACTCGATCCTGTCAATTTAATTTCTGGGTTTCGATTTTCAGATCCGTCATTTTGAAAGATAATTAGTTCTGATTTTGATTAAATATGGTTTCATGAGGAGATTATCCAGCCATTTCGAGGGCAAATCGAAGTCATTCGTGCCTCAGCATAACAGAGGATGCTCCCTGATTTATTTAGCTTCTTGGGATAAAACGTGCTGTGAGGATTTCAAGTCTTTTGGCAGCTTAAGAGAGAAATTCATGTCTTCAAAGGTGCTCGCTGAGGTATATTGAGTATCACCAATTTTAGCCTGTATCAGATTTAAAACTCAAGTTCTTTACGAAGCCCAAGCCCCAGTACCAATGCAATAAGCTACCATTTGAAAAACAAATTGCATTTACAAGCTAAATATTTTTTTTGCGGAGCATTAAAAGATAGAGAAAGGGGAGCACATTCCCAATCCGACGATTTCAAAATAAAGAACAGCTCGCAGAAAATCATAATTCCTCTTTCAAAAAACAAGACTAAGAGAAAGGAAGAAATCATATATTTATACTAAAAGAAAGGTAAAAAGGAAAGGGGAGCGTAAATCGATTGAGGAAGGACGAAGGAACGAACCAGACCAATGGCTTGAACAAATCGTCGATCACAAAACACAAAGAGGCCACCTATGGCAACTCACCGGTTGGGAGGAAGAGGGAAGAGGGAAGAGGTTGGGGGTGGGGGCATTTTTGTCCTTTCAAGTGATAATTAACATCTGTTAGGCTTTAACGGTTGTGTGACTTTTGTACATTTTTTATAATCACTTGTAGATTTTTGCTTCTAAAAAAAACACTTGGTGTTGGGTGTTCCTGAGGCCAAAGCACATGTGTATTTTTGCACATTTACCTTTATATCTATATATACAACCTCAGGTCTTAAATACTTCCTCCGGTACTTATTATAAGGCATCAACTAACTTTTCTCACAAACCAATAAAAGAAGTTAAAGTCAATAAAGTTATTCTAGAATCTAAGTAATTCCAATATTACCCCTACTAATTGCACTAAACTCTAATAACATATTAGTTATTACTCTCACCAACTACTCTTATTAATTATGAGCAGACATGAAAAAAAATAATTAATGCTCATTGGGAATAAACAAGTGCCTTATAAAAAAGACTAAATAAACTTGTTAGTTGGTGCCTTATAATAAAAACTAGAGAAAATGTAATACCCTAAAAATCACGCTTATAATAAGTATCACAGTTTAGTAAATAATACCTATTGAAGATAGGTGAATATGGGATCTCACATAATAAGTTTTAAGAATCTTATGTTATAAGGTAATTACTTGTGAAAATTTGAAAAGAAAAAGAGTTAAGATCCACGAAGTGTATTTTATAAAGCAAAGAAATGACCTAAAAATATTATGGTAAATACCATATGATAACAAATACTTGATAAAAACTTGGGAAGTATGTTATCTTGAATTTTAGAAATTTTTGGGATTATTTTCCTGGAGAAATATTGAGCATAAATAAAATATTATTAAAAAGCACTTTATGGCTCTTTATTTTTAATATTTTATATAGGATATAAAATACCAATGTCGGTTAATAGTTGTGAGAAAATAATTTATCCTAATTAAGGAAATTATCAACAATTAGTAAATGACTAATTAGGTAATTATTGGCTAATTGTTTAGATTAAGATATAAGTAAATTAATTAGTAAATAATTAATTAAAGAGGGAGAAATTCAAATAAATAAATAAATAAAAATAAAAATAAAAAAATATTTGGATATTTGGAATATAATAATAATATATGAAAGAGCCAATGGACATTGAGAATGGATAGAAATTAAATCTTACACCAAAACATAGGGATTTAGTCTAAGATATCCTGACTTTTATAAACCAAATGAAATTCTACCGAGCTGGCTATCTCCGGCGATCTAAAGCCAACAGAGCAAATAAGAGACCAGGTATTTATGAGAATAGGAAAATAGTAAAAAGTGAACCCGTGGTAAACTTGAGTGTTGTGACAAACCAGGAATAAGGTTTCTTACGACAGGACATATTTCGAACCCGTGAATTATTGTCAAGAAAACACGGCCTGTCCGAAAGTTATTTCCGCAAATCGATCAAGCGTCTCGGCACGAAATGTTCAAATGCCGGAATGAAATACCCTCAATGGGATTAAAAATTTAGTCAACCCAGGTATTGTTAATGAGAAAGATTAGACCTTCAAAACAACGTTGTCGGAATTTTGAGTTTCGACAAGATTACGCGATCGACACCGATCGTGAACTTTATCGGTAAGTCGGCACACGTGACGTCATGCATGACATCATCTTCTTCTAGAAGGATGATGTCGGCACATAGGTGTATGGCGAGGATGAAGCCACGTGTCCAAGTGCGATCCGACGGCCGAAATCCGATCCAAGAACTTTTGTGAAATTCCAACCTTGTCATCCTTTCTTCTATAAATAGAAGCTCTTCCTCTTCATTCTTCACCCCTCAAAACCGTGCCTTAGAGAGAAGGAAGAGAGAAGGAAGAGCTCTCGAAGTTCTAGCCAAGCCGGGGTAAGTTTTTCGGTCCCCTGGCCTTAAGTTTCGGTAGTTCTTTCGGTAGATATAGTAGAAATGCTAGAATTAGTTTTAAATTTCCCAGATAGTTTGAATATCATATTTAGGGGTAAATATGATACTTATTTCGAAAATATGTGGGGAAAAGAGGTCTGTCGAAATTCCGGAGAAATAGAGCAGAAACAGCGAAGCTCTGGCGAAATGGTAATTTGTACCTAAAATGCCCGGAATGCTTCTAAAAAATTGATAAACATTGTCATTATAGGATATCTCGAGTTATTCGGACCGTCGGACCGCATCATCCCGCCGTTTTTCCCGTCGGTCATCTTACTGTTTTCCATCGGAATTTTCGTTTTCCGCCGAAAGTACCAAAAGAACCGTCAGCGAAGGTACGTTCGCGACGTACTGTAACACTAACTCTTATGATTGTGGTATGCTCATATATGCCTGATGTATTCTTGTATTGAGACTCTGTCTCATTTGAAATTGGTGACATCATGAATATACGGGTTATGGTATTGTTAACACCGTTAGAGTTTTCCTAGCGCTGAGGACACGACGGTACATCGTGGCACTAGGGGAATAGTGTAGACTGGGATAACAAACAGGCTGCAGGGGGAGGGGCTGTGTATTGTTATTGACGTATATACATATTTGTGTATCTGTTGTGGGTCATTGTAGTAGTTTTTGTGAAAATGTCATGAATACCGTCATACATATATTGACTACATAAGCATTTATGGGTTAACCGTTACCCGAGGTCTAATGGGAATTGGACCTCGGTACGCATGATTAGACAGATTCGGGTAATGAATCGGAGGAGGCACCGGGGACGGAGCTATAGATATACGCCGAGACGGAGCCATGAGAAGGCACCCCACAAAGGAAATGTGGGAAGAATGTCAACGAACCTACCTTATATGACATGAATCTAATAAAGTTAATTCATATAATTTGGTGCTTAAACTAGAAGGGTTCGTCTATGTGTTTTCACCAATCGGTCCCTAAGACACGGTGAGACTTCCACTAGACCCACCCAAATTTCGGCCAAATGGGATGATTTAACGAGTTAGGTTCATGTCCCAAGTCTACCCAAGGCTCGGATGAACAGGGGTAGAGTTACGTAAGAACCGTAATTATAAGTTTTGTATTATCGTATCACATGAACATTCCTTCGGAACATTTCTAATATATCGGATACGTCGCATCATCATATGTCCGAGTATTTTCATATCGCTTACTCATTGTTAAACTCGTTGTTATACCTTGTTGTTCAAATTTTTAGTACACGCTCTCCGTTTCCGCAAAACGCAAAGTTGTAGCACCTCAAAACTCTGATGAATTTTTATAAAACCACGTGTCAACAGCACGATTTATGCTACGGAATTTGGGGTGGTACAGAAAATATAAAAGTTTTCTTTGGTCCGAAATAAAAGATGCTACTATACTTTATGTTGCAAACTTATAATTCTTTTCCAACCTCTCTTTGTACATATAAATGGGGTATTCATCAAAGGTAATTTCTTATTTTCTTATGCATACAACTACGGGGTACTTTAGAAAAATCAATAAACATTTTTACAAGATAAATAATAACATAATAACTTATTTTTTATTTTTTAATAAATTAATTACCTAGCTCAAATATTTAAAACTAGAGGTTGTATTTATTAATTATAATATAATATATCCCAAAAAAATTCAAACTCCCTGTCACTTTCACGGTTTTACATTTTTACTCTATGCATCCATTTTTGTGCATTATAGTACTTGTGTATTTATGTATTTCTCTTCACCCCTTTGCTTTATTCTGAAAAAGAAATATCAACATATTTTGAAACGTGACGGGGGGACCACACTGCCGACAATCAGTGGTGCGTCCTATTGCAGAGGCTGGGGTTTTCCTATTATAGGAAATTAGGAATCAGTTGAATTGAATTAAATTGAATCAGAATAAAGATATGTGTAGCTTGGATAGTGAATAGATCCTGAAATCTCATATATCATGATTTATTTAATAAATTTTATTTATTGTTTCTTAATTATTGATGATAAATGATTACAAAATTATTAAGTTAATTATTTTTATCTTTATCAGTCAATTAAATGTTCTTTATTATATTCAAAATGTATAAATAATACTTTAGAGAATTGTAATGGTAATTAAGAACTATATGGAAATTTATTTATTTTTTTCAGTTTTTCTTGTAGTAGGGGTTAGATAATTAATTTGTAAATACCAAATAATTTAGTTAAGTTAATTACTTATAAAAATGTGTGTTGATTTTCTTAAGGTACTGGAAACTATAATGAAAAACTTTCCTATATACAATCAATAGTGGGAGTTTAGGTAAAAAAAATTATAAATTTAACATATAAAATGGATTGAGGTCTTATATTTAGTAATTAAACAAAATCTATGTACTAGATCTTATATTTAAGACTAATTCTTTCACTTTAATTTTTTACCTAAATTCTTTCAATTTTCCTTTTCATAGGAGTTAAATAAATAATTTGTAAAGAGTTAACAAATTGGTTAATATAATTATTTATAAATAAGGTAAATTGATTCTCTTAAAGTAACACTTTAATCATTTGTATAAGAAATTATAATTAAAAAAACTTTCTTTTGTGCAAACAATAGTAGGAATTTTAGGTTAAAAATTATAAATTTAAAAGATAAAATGGATGAAGGTCTTATATTGATCATTTAAACAAAATCTATCCACTTGCTCGTATATTCAGGATTAGAGATATGAAATAGGGTTAAAGTGCATCTAGCATTCTAAAATATTTCAAGTACATCCAAGGCCCTAAAATATTTTGTAGAGTACTCTAAAGTTTTTTTTTTTAGTGTCCAGTACCTTAAAGTATGTTTATGTACATCTAACACTATGAAGTATCTTTTCATCTGCAGCTAGCACCTTAAAATATTTTTTGGTAAATCCAGCATTAAGGCATAAAAAATATTTTAGGATGATGGATTTACCTAAAATAATACTTGAAGGTGTTGAATATGCTATAAAATATTTTAGAGTATTAGATGCATGTAAAAAGAAAAAATCTATGATGCACCTTAGCCCTACAAAAGAACAACCGACTTCTCAATATTTAAAAGTTCAGAATTTACAACTTCAATTTTTAAATTTATAATTTATAAAAATTTTCTTACAACAAGAATAAGTAATGACAAAAAAAGGTATTTAGTATGAAATAAGGTATTTAATAAAAAAAATCTCACAACAAGAATAAGTAATGACAAACTCGTATGTAAAATAACAACAGGTTTATGCTGACAATTTGCCCTCCTCAACCTTTCTGCGTGTAATTACCATCCCTTACAATCCGTTCTTAACTTATAATCGACCTTTCTTGAATGAGACACACACACAATATTATTTTTATATATATATATAAATGAATATTTTAGTGAGGAAAATTAAAGTACCATGTTATCCCATGAGAGAGCGTGGGTGTATGTACTTAAGATTGTGAGTGCGTATTATCCAAAAAAAAAAAAAAAAAAAATTCAATGCGGAGTGGGGCCCATGTTGGCAGGCTTTGTCGAAAAATGACAGTCTGCTTTGATGACTACCTCAGACTCTGCCTGTCTGCCATCATCATGTCATTTATTCTGCTTTGATGACTACCTCAGACTCTGCCTGTCTGCCATCATCATGTCATTTATGTTCCCTCGTACTAGTTTTGCCCTATTTCCCCCCTTCACTTTAACAGTTTAACCCATGTTATTAAAATAAGATCAGTCACTAAATTAGTCGAATTACTAAATCAAAAGGTCCATGAGTTAGGTAAAAATTAAATCCGAGTACTTTAACCCTAAAATCAGTTGAAGTACGATCAAAGTCAAACCGAAGTTAATCTTGAATCAAACTGATAAAAAAGTAAAAATTTTAAGGTTATTAATATAAAATTATAAAAAAAATAAAGGAAAATTCAACTTGGTTACTGCCCCGGATCGAACCAGTTTACCATTGGTTCCTCGGTTTCTAGGCCAAACCAGCTGATCCAGGTTTAATTACACTAACTTTAATCACCCTTGACTGAGATACATTTGCTGGTAAATTTAACTCAACTTCACATTATCCATAAAAAAAATTATCCTTATCTCAAATAAATAATTATGGAAAAATTCATCTTTTAATATTTATAGTTTTGTCAGTCATAACTCAACCCTTATATTTTAACTCAATGTAGCTCAATTTCTATAGTTTTAATTCAATTATAACTTAGTCCCTATAATTATTACCGTTTTATAATTTAGTTTCTATGTTTTAGAAACTAAAATCATAGATATCATAAAGGTTAAGAACTAAATTATAAAATTATTTAAACTATAGAAACCAAATTGACATTAGTTAAAGTTAAAGGATTGAGTAGTCAAAACTATAGGAGTACTTGTCAAAGTATAGAAACCAAATTGCATTTGAGTCAAGACTAAACAAACCAAAAGATTAAGTTTTCTAAAATATATATATATATAAGACTCAAAATTTTATTTAATATTTAATAGAGCAAGTTTCAAGAAATTTAATTTGTAAAAATAAATTTTTTCTTATATTTATGATATTTACACATCAATATTTCTATTAAATGGTTTGGTGTTTATTTGGATTAACTTATTTTACGTTATTTTATGCTATAACATGAATATGTGACATAAGTTTTATCTTCTAAAGGGTGAAAATACTTTTTCTAAGCTTATCAAAACATATGATAACACACACACACACACACACATATATATATATTCCTTTCATTTTGAAAAGCGGGGTAATTTTTTAAAAAAAACAAGTTATATAGCTCACATAACCAATGAACAATCTAACCGGGAGTCATCTTACATAGTATGGTAAGTTTCAAGAATAGCATTAGCATCAACCAAAGAATACAAGGTGTGGACCAAAGACGAATACCGTTTAATAGAATTCCATGCATAAGTTGTGTACCAAACACGAATTAAACAAGCTTGAAGTCTTCTTCGGACCTAGAAAAAGAACGAGGGTCAAGAAAAGGAAAGTCCAACATTACGAGTACAACAGATGACTACTTAATTAGTCAAAAAAAAAATTAGTTAACTAATTGGAGCATTTAGCGAATTAGCGAAAAGAAATTTGTTTGTGAGGGGATTCTAATACAATAATTCTCTCAGCTTGGCTTCATCTATATCTCTCTCCCTCTCTCTGCATATATTATTACAGAAGCAAGTTGTTTTAAAATGGAACTTCAAACACCATATATGTGTATATATACAATATGGTTTCAAAATGACCATTAATTGATGCTAGAGATTTGTTTCCCGGTTCATCAATCAATGAATGAACATTTCTATTTGAATAAAGACAACCTGCAACACATCCAAGGCCAAACGCTCGTATTAGTAGTATGAAGAATGAACTAATGGCCACATAAATAAATAAACAAACAAACAAACAAATAAGTAAATAAATAAATTAGTGCCAACAAGGAAGAGAGCAGAATGCAGCATCATTTTTTTGTCATATATTTCTCGGGAAATCTTCCAATGCTGAAAGTTTACATTCAAATCAAACCTTCAACATATCATATATATATATATATATATTTCAAATTACGTTAAACAAACGTATCTAATATATATTTTTATATACAAGTAGCTAGGTAAACTAATTAATTACCCCAGCTTGAGAGATGTATCAGAACTATCACAGTCTTGAGGAGGATTATCAGATGAACACCAAATGATGATGGACTCAGAAGACTGCCCTTGTTCTTGAGCAAGTCTCTGTAAGTGTGTACTTCTTGTGTTACAAGGCTTTCAATTCTTAACATTTGAGAAGAGAGGCAATAATTTATAAGAGAAGATAGCAAAAAAATGTTTGATCACCTGTTTCATTCTTTGATTTTGTTCCATGAGTTGGATTCCCTGTACATTGAAGCAAAGAAGGTGACTGCGAGTGTAGAACATTAATTGTTTGTGTCATAAAATGTAGCCACATGTTTCACTTGGGATATCCATTATATATTAGTGAAATCACATACATAAGTTTCTTAGAATATGGATCTGAATTCTACTATATTCATAAAGGGATTCACATAGAACTTATCATTCAAGTGAAAACTCAAGTGGCTCTTTGTATTATATTCTTTTTCAGACATGAATTCTACTAACTAAAGTCGTGCAATCACCAGAGAGAGCGAGTACTGTGTTGTAATAATGACTATCTAATTAGTCCTATTCGGGCATTGTCGAACCTAATTGGGTTCTTGGGCTAACTCCCCTAAATGCATTGTCAAAACACACATGATTGTTGGAAGCAATTCGCTGTTACGTGAGCAATCTTCTTTCATCCCTTTCACATACATTCATTGAACCAATTGGTTTCTCCAAATGTTAAAAACACATTTTAAATATGTTTGGAACTATACATTGAGTCAATTAAATATATTGAGTAAAACTTTTGTAAACTTGACATACAAGATTTTCCTGCTTCTGGACGTATATAATAAAATTTCCTTTTACAAGCAACTAAAATATTCACAGTAAATATGTCATCCCAAAGTCTATGGGATATATATGTATTTACCTTTCTCCTACGTGCGTTGATCTGTTTGACGATTCTTTCATCCTGAAACAATATTCATAGTAAATATGTCATCCCAAAATCTTGAATGCAATAACTCGTAGTTATTCGATAAGGAAGAAAACAAGCCAATTTCTTCTCAAGATGAAAAATAACTAGCAGTTTTAACCACTAAACTAGAATTTTTTTTTTTATGCGCGGCAAAGGCATCACTTTAAAAAATGTAAAAAATAATGAAGTTTGATAAGACCAAAATATAGATTTTATAATAGAAACTGTCCAGATCAGGTAGATTCTATATCAGCAATGTAGAATGTTTAAAGCAATATACTGAATCTTGTGATAGAACATTGTGAACAAGGTGGTCTCCTACAAATTTATAAGGTATTATTGATTGACTATTGATACATGATTGATGAAAAGATGGTCCTTGTCCTTTTCTATTTCTTCTACATAAAATTCCTGAAAGTAAAAGAAAGAAATTGATAGCATAAAGGAATCCTAACATTCTAAGAGTTTGTGCCTTCAGGGCCTTTTTCAGCCAAACATTTAGGGCCCGGTCGGTCTACAAAGCATGAAAATGGAATGGATATTCAATAATCATAAATTTTTGTATGATGTTGAAAATGATGGAAGAAGTTTCATTTTTTATATTTTATTAACTAAAAATAAAATCAAAACCACGTAAAATGCCCACGGGGGGGGGGGGGGGGGGGGGGGGGACCTCTCCATTCTAATTCCTCAGGTGAAGGGTATTAGTGAAAAAATTGTGTGATTCTAAGATTTGGGAATCAATATTGATCTCATTTTTATGGAGAATCATGTCTGGGATGCATACAACAAAAAGCAAACCAAACACACCATTTTTAGGAATACAATTGAGAGTATTAGGAATTGATATTCAAGGAATCCAATCAAACAAGCCCTTAAAGTTTATAAACATTGATTCAAAATACTAATGTAATACATTTTCCTTTCTTTGCATATACAATAAAAAATTTATATAACCCGAAGTCTTGCTCCTTCTATGCCAAAATGTAAGTCAATTTCAACTTTTTACCCAAACCTGGTTAAAGTTACTTAGACCTCTCGTATTTCGCAAAAATTACTTGAACATTCCAAACTAACCCTTATTAAACTGTAATATCATATTAATGATATCTCTCTCAATATCTATCAAGAATAGGAGGTTAATTTGGAAGGAAATCATGTAATGCTCACTTCATTCTATAAAATGACTTACATTTTGAGCTTCCCAAATCTTCTAAAAATGTGACTTACATGGAACTTCACAAACCTTAGAGGGTCAAGAGTGAAGCATAAAAAGGATCAAATCAAAACCTTTGTCTTTGACACACGGGACAAGCCTCTTTGAAGTCTTTCCTCTAGTTCCTGCAATTCTTCAAGTGTGCATTCCTGAAGTTCTTCCCCATTCAATCGCCTGTTGAATGAATTTATTGAAAATCATGTGTCTCAGTAACATAACCTTCTCAACATTCATTCATGGTATGTATAAAGCTATTGAATACCTCAATTCACGGGTCCTTTTTGCTACTACCTTGCTCAGCTTGTTCTCATCACCTTCAAGCTAGCACATATTTAAACAAAACAAAAAGCAAAACAAAATCGAGAAGATTAGCCTTTCATGATTTTCCGTTCCTTCATTTATTCTCAAAAATTGATTACGACATTAAAGTAATTATCTAATCGTTTCAGTTCTCCAGTGGAGTTTCAGGGCCTAGCGACGGTTTTCTGTAGGCAAATGCAGTTTAATTTACTGTTAAGGCATAAGATTAGCCCCTATAATACTTGAACCTGATGACTATAAAATCTTGAAGCTATAATAATAAAACGTAAAAAATCTTCCAGAAAAAAAAGGGCTATTTATAATACAAAGAATCAAGAGGGAGGAAAATATAGGTATGATGAACTCAACTTCTTCAGTGAGTTAAAAACTTCCTAAGAAGCAGATTCCTTTTCCCCTCTGATTCATTTGGTTAATGTTTCCTCAGTTATTCAATTAAACAAGAAAATAAATGGAATCAAGTTAATTAGAATGCGCTATGTGCATTTACACACAATTTGAGAAGTCATACTATTAATGGCTTATAAACTAGTACTTCTTTCTATAACTTATGTATATATATTGATGGTGATTGATGACATTAATATATTGATTACCTGCAGATCCACAGATGATTGGCCTAGTCTTTGAATGGCTGAATGTTGATCATACCTTTCAATTACCTGCTGCATACTGAAACCAACAAAAATAATAAACTCATATGAGTGCCTTTCTATTTTATTTCAAGTCAATCAATGCATAAGATCAGATCAGTTTAGCACAGTTTCATGTGAAAATATATAGAGTATAACGAAATTCTTCAGAACCCCAATGGGAAAATTCAGAACTTCAAGTCTATATATAAAACTATTTATTCTTTTGTTGACCCTTTAAATTATTAATTAGCAACAGAAAACAGCATTTTACTAAAACATGTTCGTCACACTTTAAGGTTACAACTTACAAATGCAACAAGAATTATATAGATTCCAACTAAAACTAGTCGTCTCAAGGGTGGTCAACTTATAATTCAATCCTTTAAATCCAACTCAAATGAAGAAGATGGACGTAATGACAACTGTTATTTCAACAATTCTTTATCAACTGGCAATGTTTTAGAAGTGAATGTATCGGCTAGGGGGAAAAATCAAAAAACATGCTCCTAGCTAGCTACTTTCATCGACTATACAAAGTGAGATATGATGAGCTCAAATATATATATATATAGGGATACTTCTATAGGGGTCTGCGTGTGTACGTGAGAGAGAGGGGTTTCCATAACATCACAGTGGTCGATTCAAGCTAAGAATGAGATATGAAAATGTAAGAGTACTCATTATCATTATCTATATATTATATTATATATATATATATATAAAAGTATGTATGTATATGTATATGTATATGTATATACATGTATGAGAAATTGGGACTGATAATATATACATGAGAACCTTGAGCTAGCAAAATCAAAGAGCTTGCCGGTGGAAGAGAAGACTAAGAGGGCAATTTCAGCATCACAAAGAGTTGAGAGCTCCTGTGCCTTCTTGATGAGACCTTTCCTTCTCTTTGAGAAAGTAACTTGCCTTGCTGTTATACTGTCTATTTTCTTTATCTGTATCTTCCTTCTCGTCATTTTTCTCCTTCTTCTCCGAATCATCCGTAACACAAGGTTATTATTATATACAGTAAATTATACAATGAAAAATTACACACGCATACAAACATCAAAATCAAAGTGGGAAAAAAACTGTACTTGAACTGATGAATAGAGAGGTTATACGGACAGTAATTAAATCCAGTGGGTTTCACATGACATAGAGAAAGATCTACAATAATATATTATTATTCTTCACAAAATCCAAGTAATCCTACCAAGAACCAACAGATCAAAGACGAAAATCGGGGAGAAGTGAGAAAAGGATAATGGTTTTGTTGTTAAATATATATTAACTAGAAAGATTCATGATCTTGAAAAGAAGTAAGAAATAACTCAAAATAGTTCCAGAGGAAAAATATGTAGAACTGAGAATTTCAAACTCAGCAATCAGATGAAAGTGAGTTTTTTTAATGACCAGATTGGGTAAGAGAATTTTATCTCTATGGATGTGAAACACAAAAAGCGATAATAACAATTTTTTTTAACCAGAACCTCAAACTACAGGTTTCTGCGGAAGAATGAAAACTTACAGATAAAGCATTCTCAGAAAGAAGAATAGTTAAGCTGGAACTCATGAAAACAAGGAACCCTACCTGGTAGATTGAAGAGATTTCTTGTATATTGTAGGCTGCTTCTTTCTTGTGTCTCTCTCTTATCTCCTCAGGTTTGTCGGTTCGTACGTTAATGGCTTTTCAAAGCAAATTAATATATATGCTTTTTTCCTTTTATGGGCAAGTTGATGTTTTACCTGTAGCCACTATTTCAATTTCATATTCTTTTTTGTTTTATCCTTTTCCTCTTCTCCACGTTAATTTCACCGTCATAATTTTTCTGATTTAGTTTTATAAAGAAAAAGTAAGGAAAAATGTCATCTCAATACTATATGAAATTCTAAAAACCCAAAACGTCTGTCAACAAAGGTGATTGGAAGGAATATGAGATTATGACATTTAAATACTTTTACTAAAATGCCTCTCACATATTCTTTATCTCTCCTCACCCTCTCTTCCTCTTTCTCTCTTCTCACCCTCTCTTCTGACGTCCTCTCTCTCTCTCTCGAAGCGAAGGCGACGATGATAGTGGAGTGAAAGTGGAATTAGAGCAAAGTGAAGATGGTGGAATAAACCATTTTCCATCGAGCTTTTTCTGTTTCCGATGAAGTTATGTAGTTTTTAGTGAGTTCATGAGTTTTCTGGCAAAACTTATAAATTTTCTAGCTTTTCTGGCCTTTGACAAGATTCATTATGGGATTTGCGAGAACAATAATGGGTTTCACAAGACTTTTAATGGTTTTCACAAAAGCAATAATGTTAACAATAAAAAAAAGAGACTAAGGAAGAAGAAGGTGAACAGTAAATATGACATTTCACAAAATTCGTAATAGGATTCACAAGAGCAATACTAGATTTGACAAGATTTTTAATAGTTTTCACAAGAAAAATAATCGTAAGTTGCATGTTTTCACCAGCAAACACTTTTAACAAAATTTGTAATGATATTCACAAGTTTATTAATGGTTTTGAGAAGAATTGTCATTGTTTTCACAAAAGTGTTTGCTGATAAAAACACGTAACTCAGGATTATTGCTCTTGTGAATCCTATTACGAATTTTGTGAAATTTCATATTTACTATTTACCTTCTTCTTCCTCATCCTCCTTTTTACTGTTCACATCATTGCTCTTGTGAAAACCATTAAAACTCTTATCAAATCTATTATTAAACTTGTGAATCTCATTATGAATTTTGTGAAATGTCACATTTACTGTTCACATTTTTTTCCTCACTCTCCTTTTTACTATTCACATTATTGTTTTTTTTCAAAATCATTAAAAGTCTTGTGAAGCCCATTATTGTTCTCGTGAATTCCATTATGAATCTTGTCAAAGGCCAGAAATGCTGGAAAATTTATAAGCTTGTCGAAAAACTCATGAACTCGCCGGAAACTACAAAACTTTGCCGGAAAATGAAAAAACTCGATGGAAACTGGTTTCTTCCATCATTTTCACTTTTATCTACCTCCACCTTCACTCCACCATCATCGTCGCCTTTGTTTCAAGAGAAAGAGAGAGGACTCGAGTAGGGGTGGAAATAGGCTAGGTATCATGTCAGGGGACTATGGCCTGGCCTGTTAAGGCCCTAGTCAAACCTGCTCTGTTACTAAAAAAAGGTCAAGCAAAGGCCTGTTTTGGTTAACAAGCCAGGCCAAGCCTAAGCTTACTAAGAAGCCTATTAGGTCTGTCAGGCCGGCCTGGGCATGTTAATGACTCAATGCTAAAAAAAGTTAATTACTCAATCTGAAAAAAGGTAAATATCTTATCTACAAAAATCTAATTATTCTATCTAGAAAAAATATAATTGTATTAAAAGAAATTATCTTAACAGCCTGATCTTAATAGGCCTGATTTTCATTGATATTCAATGTTTAAAATCTTAACATGCCTTCTTAACAGGCCTCAGACCGGGCCATTGTACAAACCAAGCTTAGGCCAACTTGTTTTAAAATAGGCCTGACCTCTTGAGGATGAAGTTTGGCTTGGCCTGGCCTCTTTTCACCCCTAACGTCGGAGGAAGAGGAAAAGAGGGTGAGGAGTGATGAGGGCCTTTTTGTCGTTAGCCTTGGGGTCCACAATCAAAAATAAACCAAGGATTGCGTATAGGCAAACCTAGGATCGTTCTCTCTCTCGAGGAGCCTTTTATTGAATCCTAAGTAATCTAAATGACGTGCATATGCAATTAAAACAAGGGGAAAATTGATTTTGGATTTTCAAATTAATAAACTAAAATTTAAAATGCAATTAATTAAATGCTAACTATTGTTTTTGGTATTTTCTATAAAATGGAATGGAGTGTGAAAATGAGTATTAATGCTCTTGGAAATGAAGAATGTGGCTATCCTCGCTTACAAAAAAAATATGGGAATCAAATCTTCATTAAGTCTTAATGAAAAACCTCAAGATACCACTTGAGTCCAATATTCCCAATTAATAGTAGCTCCTACAAACATAGCTAACTACTACCTCTTGAGATATTGTTTAAAACCCTTAATGTGCAATTAAAATTGGATTAATGCAACAAGAGTCTTCTCAAATTTGAGTGCTAACCAGCCCCTCAAGGGCACAAATAAATCATATTAACTAGACAATACCACGCTAATTAACATAATTTAATTGCAACCACAAAGAAATTAAAACGTATGTTTGTTTTCACATTACAAAATCCAATTTCAAATGCAAATATTCATTGCACATGGAGACATAACAGTACCCCAAGTCTCAGCTACAAAACAGATATACCTAAAACATAGGAAATCAAATATTCATAGCATAAGCATAACAATAAACTAGAAAAGAAAACTCCCCATTAAAGCAAGTGAAGATCAATACACTTCCTCGTCACCAAGCAGCAGCAAAATCAGCCTCTCATCTTTCTAAACTAACCACAGCTCACAACCTCCAAAACTCTTCCAGCCATGAAATTGAACCCTGTGGAATCAAATACAGTGGAATTGAGAGAAGGTAAGTGAGAAGGGAGCAGAGTTAACAGCGATGGTGGTGGTGAAGTTTTCTGGAAGTCCAATGTCGAGTCTCGTCAGTCTGCCACGCTCTCCACTGATTTCTCGGGTCTGTCTCTTTTTTTTTCAAAATGGTGTGATGCTGACGGTGAGGGAGGTGATTTCCACCGGCCAGAGGTGAGGAAGACGATGAAAGTCGAAGATGACCTGAATCCCGATGGTTCAAGGTCCTGTGTGGTCGAAGGTTCCACCTCCAAGCTTGCAGCGTGACTCCTTTTCTCCTCGCCTGGAATAATGGAAGGCGCTGGTCAGTGGTCACTCGCCGGCGACAGGAGGAGGAAATGGCGTCGCCGGCGAGAGGGATGAAGGATGGAAGGTTGTGGTCGATGATTCTCTCTCAAGGTCGAAGACGATAGCCCCCCTTCACTGCGTGTGCGGCGCTCATTCTTATTCAATCAATATTCCCTCAGCTCCACGGGTCCTGTGTCGGGTATGTCTGCTCCAAATAATTTTCCCCCAGCTCTCACACCTCTCAGGTGTTGAATGAAGAAAAACCTAATTCTTCATTGATCAAAACGCATAACTTAACACAGGGACCTAAGTGAAAATTTTAAAAAAAGTTCTGGAGTAGGGACCAAACTAAAACTTTTAAAACTTGAGTTCAACTTTCATTTTCAAATTTGATCTACTCTTTTTAAGCATCTACAATCCAAAATAATTAATCTATCATGAAATATTCTCAGAAAAATCAATGATTAAGAGTAATTACATTTTTTTTTGACAATTTTTCTCTTTTTAGCCCTAATTTAATATATTTACTCTTAATCTCATTTTATCATAAGAAACACATTTTAAGCTCAATAACTAATAAAAAAATGCATTAAGAATCCCAATTTAATTATAAAAAATCATATAAAAATATGGTTCGATCAAGGAGAGAGAATGAAGAGATTGCATAATGGTAAATTCCTCAACATTTTAAAATCACAATTTGATCTTTGTCACCTTTATGTCATTTACAAATGTTAACAGACCTTTGGGGATTTTGAAATTTCATATGGTATTTATCTGGAATTCTCTCAAAAAGTAAAGGGTTGGAAAAAAAATGGAAAAAGTAAATGGTATGTTGGCTTTGAGTACTTGTGTTTACGCTTTTTCCTCTTTTTTTCAAAGTTTGAAAGGAATTTTTTAATCTTTATTTAAATGTTTTTTGTGTGTTGTTGATCTTTGTCTCATTGATTGTGACGGGACGTGTATTTGGCTTTCCAAGTAAATAGTTAATTTAAAGGGAAAATGATAGAAAATATCACTTAAACTTCAAAATCTTGTTGACAACAACAGTAATGAAATTAACGAAAAAAATTAAAGCAATTGACAATTTATTTTGTTGGGAAATCATCTATTTGGGATTTTGAAATTCAAATGGTATTTTCTTAGGATTTTCCCTAATATAAAATATAAAGTATAATTTAAAGACTTTTTTTTCTTCTTTTAAACTATAATTTTCTTTTTAGATGTCCTTCGGTAGTCACTTGACCGGAAAGAAAAATTATAAATAAGTAACATATCCAAAAATTAATATTAATTAAGTTCTAAAATTTATAAATAAATGTCAAGGGGCTAATGTTATTTTACATATTTAGAAGACCATAATACCTTTTTAGTCTGTCAATAAAGATTTATCCAATTGGTAAGTTTACTCATAACTCACAAGATTGTTGGTTTGAATCATGCTACCTTTTTAATGGGCAATATGTAAATACCATGGTTTAGAAACCCAAACCCAACCGGCCAATTTGGACCGAAAATTGTAAACCAGCCATAAAACCGGTTTGAGTTAGGGAAAAACGTGTTGACTCGGTGACTCTAAGTCAACTCGTTCAACTCCACTTGAACCGAAATATGTATCATATTTACCCATAAATATGATATCTAGAATATCTTGAAAAATTAAAGATAAATCTAGCATTCTACTATATCTACCGAAAGAACTACCGAGTAAAGACCAGTGAACGAGTCACCAAGTCAACCTAGTATTTTTTTCCTCCACTTGACAAAACAACATCGTTTTGTTGGTTTTTTCTTTTTAAAATGTCGACTGAAGCTGATTTATCTGAAGCAAGAAACTTCGAAACTCAAATAGAAAATTATAAACTTCTTAATGTTGACTTATAATAAATCCAAAATTCATAATTTTTCCCTATTTCGCCTTATTAGGCTTATTAATTTGAAACAAACTGAGTGACTCAACTACTCTCTACTCTAGTTCATTTTTTCAACTTTGTGTCTTCATCCCAGACTGTCACAACGAATGACGAAACTCTCTCCTTTCAACTTCGTCGTCCTCACTCCTCCATCACCCTCACTCCTTCGCGAGTATTAGGCATCCTCACTTCGTCATCCTCACTCCTCTTACTTCAAGGTTGCAGATCTCGAGGGTCGCTAGTAAGTGGTTACCGAGCTTTTAGAGTTCCTTTTTGGATTAATGTTTTGAAATTTTGCCTCATGCCATTAATTTCTTCCAGTTAAAGAGCTTCGTTCTTCTTTCGATTTTGCAGAGCTTCGTTCTTCGTTCGGTGAGAGGCGTTGGTATCATTCAAAGGCTTTGTGTAGGTTTGGTATATGATTTTTGAATTTTTTGGTTTCCTAAAGTTGGTGCTCTGGTTTTTACTTTTAGATGTCATATTGGTTTGCTTTCAGTTCGTTTCTATTTTCCTAAAGTTGTCATGGTTAGCTTTATTTCCGGGTTCATATTGGTTTCAATGTTTCATGAAGCTCTCGTGCTTTATTCGGTTTTGTTTAGATTCCTGAAGGTTTGGTTTGCTTTTCAGTTTATGAGGTTTTGTTTTTCTGAAGCTGTTAATGGAGGGAAATATTAATAATGAAGGTGCTCAGAATACTACCACACCTAATCCTAAGTGTAGCAATCCTCCTGACAATAGTTTAAAGCCACCACAGTCGAGTGTGAAAAAAATAGACCCTGCTTATATTTCTATTAAGAAAGAGGGGAAAGTAAATGTGTTTTACATGCCTATTATGTGGTTCAAGTTATAAGGGAGGTGGGATAAATAGGTTGAAACAACATTTAGCTAGTGTGAGTGGTCAAGTGAGCTCTTGTAAAAACGTTTCTCATGATGTACGTGGTAGAATGATAGGGCAAAACTTTATAGCCTACAACTCTGCAAGTATACGGGCCGTATCAAGTAATAAAGTGATACGAAAAGTATCGTTCCCACGGGGATTTGGTATCACAAACTTCAGTTAAGCATTAATCTTACAATTTCGTTTAAGTTGAGCAAACCAAACTGAATTTAATTAAAATAAAATCAAAATAAACAAACTACCACAATAATAAAATGAGCAACCCAGAGTCACTAATCCCTTATTAGTTTCATAAACATTGTTTTTACTAATTTAATTAGCCTTAATATCAATTTTTTTAATCTCGAGTATAAATAGCTATAAGTGTCTGTCGGTCCGCTTACAACCCTCTCTTGAGTATAATTTGTTATGTCTAACATAATTACTCAAGAGGCAATAAAACTTGAACACACTCTTCAACAATTATATGGGGCCATTAGGTATATGTCTATCATAATCACAAATTAAATCATAATCTAATTCCATATTACTTAATCTCAGAGCCTAATTAAAATTCCCTTCGTCAAGGTAAATTCTAATTCTCAAATTCATATTCAGTGATGATCAGACACTAAATAGATAAAGCTAAACAAGATTAAGTAACCAAAACTAATATTAATTATAACTAAATAATAAAAACAAGGTCTAATCCACACCTATAAGTTCATAGCTACTCTAGCTTGCAAAGTAAAATCAGCCAAACATGGTTTTAACAAAAACCATCACAGAGCAACAATAAAATCAGATTCAAGGCCACAATGAAAAATCAACCGAAAAGGAATAAAAACATAGCATTAGAGAAGAAAACACTGATGATGTTGAAGAATCGTGCAGTGCCTTGCCTCTCAGCTGTGCAGACGAAAATCTCGCCGGCGACGATGAAGGTGAAGGTGTCGCCAGCGAGGAAGAAGATGCGATGGTGTGGGTGTTAGTAGCGACGCTCTGTTCTATTTTCTCCGCTCAAGTCATGCTTTGTGCGTATCCTCTTTTTCCCAGCGAGAAAAATCCCCGAATGCCGCCTTTGGTCCAGTTGTTCTCACTGTGCTGTGCGTCTCCTCTCTTTTAGGTTAATACATATCCCATTCTTTCAATCCGTGTGGGGCCCATCCATTCAACCCCAAATGTGACTCTGTGCCTTTTTGTTCAATTCGTCCTTTTCATTTCAGTCCATTAGGTTTAATTGGTGGGGCCCAATCTTCAATCCGTGCAAAGCAATGAATCAAATGAATCTTTCAAATCGTGCTCCCTGTGCTTCTCTCTGATTGTGAAAAAGCAAACAAAAACTATATTATAATAATAATAATTAAAACCTAAATATTTTTCCTTTTCTTTTTCCTTTTTTTATCTACATTATATCATTAAAATTTATTTATTCTTTTATATAAGCCTAAATATTTCTATTTAATTAAAATTGATATATTTGTAATAAAGTCCCCTAAATAATGTGCCAAATTGATATCTTATCAAAATCTCCAATAAATCCCTTTAATTTAGCATTGATGACTCCCCAAATATATTAAAATATGTCTCAAATTTACTAAAAATGGGAAGTCATCATAGAATGAAAGGATCTTTGGTAGAAGGTTCAAAGAAAAATCTTCTTCATAATGATAATGTAGATGGAGGAAATGTAGCTAGAGAAAGTGAAGAACCAATTGTTTCAAAGAGGAAAGATCCTAGTGCTGTGGGGTTGAAAATTATTTTGCACCTAGAAGAACTCTTGGTGCTCAATCAAGCATCAAGAATGCATGGGCAAGTCAAGAAGCACAATATAATGCGAAACTAGTTTTTGGTCAATGGGCTTATATGAATTGTGTTCCATTTAAGGTCCCTAGTTATCATGAGTAAAGAATTAGCTTATTGAGAGATTGTAAAAAAGAATGTTGACTTGTAATTGATAGCCATCGAGATAAATGAAAATAAAATAGTTTCACATTCATGGTTGATAATTGTATAGATGTTAGACAATTAACTTCGCTTAATTTTTTAGTCTATTTAGTACATGACATGATTTTTTAAAACTCTATTGATACTTCATAAGATGCCAATACATTATTCTCAGTGTTCAGAGAAATTATTTAGTGGGTTGGTCCTGAAAATATAGTCCACGTTGTGACTGACAATGCTGCTAACTAGGTAAATTGTGGTAGATTGATAAAAGAGAAATATTAAACCATTTGTTGGTCACCTTGTGCGGCTCACTGTTTGAATATGATTTTGAAAGACATTGCATCTATGCCTCATGTTTCAAACCTTAACAAAGAAGGTATCCAAAATCACTGTATTTTCATATAACCATTTGGTTTTCTTGTCATGGTTAAGAAAAAGACTTGGTTGGAAGAAAATTCTGCGTCCTGGTGCAATAAGATTTGCCACCACATTCATCACCCTCCATAACATATATGTTCACAAACATGACTTGCATACTTTTGTTATTGATGAGCAGTTTTTGCAGCACAAGTTAGCAACCACTAAAGTTGAGAAAACTTTCAGTGCAATCATTTTATATAATCGGTTTTGGAACGATTGTTTTCAAGTTGTGAGACTTGTGTTGTAACATCCCATTTTCAAAAGCGATAATTTTTTTTTCATCGAGTAGAGCATTGGAGCGATTGAGTAATCGATACATATATTTATAAATGCCGTAAGTCCGGCTGATTTACGAAACGGTACATTGACCGAGAGTTTTCAAAATGAATTACAACATAAGAGAGTCTTCGATCGGGACTCGTACGGCTGCTCGCCCTTCTCCCTCGGTCCTCGGTTCTTCCGAACCCGACGCTATGATAAGAGCCGAGATCCAATTGCAATTTGGATCTCGGGTAATCAAGTTAACCTCATGCTTAAATATGACTACATATACACGACGGAATCAATACAACAAGTCCACAACAGATGTATGATTAAAAATACATAACCACGTATGTAAGATAATAACCACGTATGTAACATAACCACGTATGATACAAAGAATAATAACCTCGTATGTGACATAACCACGTATGTGACATAATCGTGTATATAACATAACCACGTATGCTACAACAACAAACAGAACACAACAAACATATATAATCATACAATAACCATCGAGTTAGTGTTACAAGTGCGACGCGAACGTACCTTTTTGGCGGTACAACGGAACTTTTACTTTAAAACGGTAAATTTCCGACAATGGAAAAAAATGGTGTGTGACGGCGGCACAACAACAATGGCTCGACAAATGTACGATTATCTCGTATATCCTATAAAGATAATATTTAACAACTTTTAGCAGCATAACAGGCATTTTAGGTACAAATTACCATTTTGCCCCCGAACCCCTAATCGGCGGAATTTCGCCGAGCTTATTGCTTTTCGCTCTATCTCTCTAGAATTTTGACAGATCTTTTCCCTCATCATATTTTCGAAATATATATCATATTTACCCCTAAATATGATATCTAGACTATCTTGAAAAATTAAAGATAAATCTAGCATTCCTACTATATCTACCGAAAGAACTACCGAAACTAAAGACCAGAGACCGAAGAACTTACCCAGACTTTGCTCAGACTTTCTCCAGAGCTTCTCTCTCTAACTTCTCTCTAAGAGGTAGATTTTTGGTGTGAGAAATGAAGAAGAGGAGCTTGGTATTTATAGAAGAGACGGATGGCGAACGGTAAATAATTCGAACTTCGCTTGACGAATATGGACCGTAGGATCGCATTTTTGAGGACAAAACACTCTTGGCCCTCCATTTCTTGTGCAGACCTCCCCTCCCCAATAGTCAACAAAATGATGTCATCTTGATGGTGACATCCGAGCGTCGATAAAGTTTCGGTCCGATTGTCCGAAACGCGTAATCTTGGAAAATCTCAAAATTCTGAATTCATAACTTTGAAGATCTTCACTTCCTCATCAATAATATCTAATTTAACTTAGATTTCGGTCCCTTACGGGGTTCCAACGTCAGTTGAAGTTTTCTCGAAAAAACGTGTCCGAACACGTCCGGTGTCGGAAATCGCTTCGAATCATCAATCTCTGGATAATAATTCACGATTCCAAATATGTCCAGATAATTATAAACTCATCTCTAGATGTTGAGTTATAATTATTTTCTTCAAATCCAAAATGTGAATATCTCGCATTTTTCTCTATTTCGTCTTATTAGGCAAATGCGCT
The DNA here is from genome assembly GCA_019022615.1 of Acacia melanoxylon. Classification (NCBI taxonomy): domain Eukaryota; kingdom Viridiplantae; phylum Streptophyta; class Magnoliopsida; order Fabales; family Fabaceae; genus Acacia; species Acacia melanoxylon. The sequence continues at coordinate 8,532,175 of JAFJYJ010000003.1, read as the reverse complement.
ACCGACCTCGGAATTAACTTCCTAAGAGGTCACTTGAAGGTAAAAACTCACTGATCAATATTTTACCTTGACTTTGGAATTCCTATTCCTGGTTCTCTAGATAGGATCCGTTTCCTATTTATTCCATTACTATTCACTATATTATATAATAATACAATTTTACAAAAATATCATGATATTTATTTATTTTTTTCTTTTTTCTTTTATTTATTTTTCTAAGCATAAAATATATTTTTTATTTTTATTTTTTATTTATTTAATAATTTCGAATTTCTCCAATTAAAAATAATTATTTAAATTATTTTTAATTCATTTACTTTATACCTTAATTATCCCATTAATTACCAGATTAGCCACTTACTAATTTTTGATAATTTTATTAATTAGGATAAATCATTATCTCACAATTATTTTACTTACATTGGTATTTTATATCCCATGTAAAATATTAAAAATCATGGGGTCAATTATGATCCCCAAAATAATATTAAATCTTGCCTCATTATTTTTTCAAGGGAAATTATCCCAAAAAATTCCTAAAATTAGAGACAACATACTTTCTAATTTTTAACAAATATTTAATTGCCTCCTGGGATTTATCATAATATTTTTAGGCCATTTAATGCCTCAAAAATATATTTTATGGATTTTAGCTCTTTATCTCTCCTAATTTCCATAGTAATTACCTTAGAAAATAAGATAATTATTACTTATTATTTGAAACCACATGTTCACCTATTTTCAATAGGTATTATCTATTGAAATATAATATTCCAGATAAATAATTATCCGGGTATTACATGTGTCTTCGTTGATCAGATTGTTGAGAATACTTGATTCAAATGAGAAGCCTTCAATGCCTTATGTCTTTAAAGGCATGATGAGGGATAAAAATGTAATCAAGGACATGTTTCAGAGGAAAAATGAACAATACATGCCTTACACAAATATTATTCAAAGTCGTTGGGATAAGGATTTGAAAAATCAACTTCATGGAACGGCATATTTGTTGAATCATGCATTCTTGTATAGTCCTGACTTTGTTAAAAAGCATCGATGTTTGGAAGCTGTAATCAATTTGTGTGAGGCAAATTCACCTGGCAATGCTGATTATTATGTTACAATGATGAAGCAAATTGGTGTATACCATGAACGTAAAAAATCCTTTGCTAAAGTTTCATCTGGAAAAAAAAAAACAGCTCATAAACTAGTCCCACGTAAGTATATTAAATTTCATATTCAAAAAGCACATATTGAGATATTGTTAATATATACTAAATGTGTTTTATTTTATTTTGCTTATAACTGGTGGTTGTACTACGGGGGTTGTTGGTCAAAATCCCCTTGTGGCAAGTGAATCAGTCAAACAAGTGATAAAGTAGTGAGAAGAGTATCGTCCCACAAAGATTGAAATATCGAATATGTAGCCAGTTAATGAATTGAAAGTTGCGTGATGGTAATGAATTAGATGGTTGGTTTTGACTATTAGTACTAATAAACAAGAATAAGCAAATAACAGCGGTTGAGAAAATCAAAATTAAAATAGGCAGAGCTTACACTTCATCTTAAGTCGCATTAATCTCTTAGATTGTATCTATCGCATTGCTACAGCAATCTGCTGCACAGCTTCCACAATGCTACAACAAACCACCTATCGTAATGTTATTCAGTTAACCCAATACTGATTTATACAGAAGCTTCCACAATCCTATAAATACTTCCCTTACTCTACTTTTCCCATATTCCTATGGTGATTTTCAAGATTAGAACTTCAGTTTAACCTAGGTGTGTTGGTTATATGAGGTAAACTCATTCCTGTAGCTTACAATTTAGATCAAGCCCTGCACAACCTCGCCTACCACTCATTGCTTAACAGAGGTCTAACCTTAACTTCTTTCAACTAAGGTAAGGCCACTATTCTCGTCTATTAGAGGCCACTAACTAACAAGACATTGATATCAAATTAAGCAAACAAAATTTATTGAATTAAAAATAACAATATGGTTTCAGACTACAACTTCAGAACCCATCCTCGCTTAGCCAATGGAATTTGGCTTGTGGCTGAGGAGGGAAACACATTGAACAAACAAATGAATATCCATAAAAAACAAGGAAGAAAAACTGAAACTTAGAAGATCGTCGAAGGATCAACGGCACAGGGGACATCTATCAAAAAACTCCATTGCGTCTTCTTTAATTTCGCCTCTCTTCCATCATAATTGGTCTCTCTCAAGCTCTCTGTAGAATTCTGATATATCTCAATGAATCTAATTCTACAACTTGAGTCGCATCATGCTATCACTGGTCTGTCCTCTAGGTATAGCCGTCTTTTCCCTTTATAGTCAGGACCCTTGCACCATACGTCCAGTGAGCTAGGCTTTCCAATTCTGTTAGGCCCGACTCCCGAAATTCGGTTGATTGATTCTTTCTTCAATTCCTCAGGATTCTGTAGATCTTCCATTCGATTCTCCGCATTCTTTATTTCCATCTTTGTCAAGTCAACCACCGCTTAAACGTTTGGCTCAATTACCTCCATTTATTTCCTGAAATATCCTTGAGAAAATATCAGCATAACACATCATATAACAATTTATAACTTATGATGCTATAGCATTAGAGTAGCATTGAGATGCTAGTTCAGAGCAAACATCCACTATGCTATAGCATCATGTCAGCTTTGTTATGCGATTTCAGGATGCATTAAAATGCAGTCTTTTCTTCTGCTTATATGCAAGATAGTACTTAAAATGTAACAGTTCACTTCATCTACCCCCTATTTCCATATATGCATGCATTCTAATGTATTTCACTAAATAAAACACATTCAAGCATAGAATTATCATATAAAACAATCATGACACATAGGAAATATATGGCAGAAATATAACTTATCAGGGGTTCAATACTGTAATTGCAAAAAATTGCTACATGTGTTCTTAGTTAAACTTCTTTTTCTTGTTGTGAAAGAAATTGGAGCTTGTTTAAGTGTGTCCATACTAAAATAAGAAGTAGATTGGAGCATCAAAGGCTTGATGACTTGGTTTTCACTAACCATAATCTGAGGTTATAGTTTAGTTAAACTTTTTCTTCTTCATGACTTTAAATTGCTTGTTTTATTGTTTTATACTTTTATTACATATAGACATATAGTAATATACATTTCATTAATGTTAGTACTCTATCATGTTGGCATTATAGGAATAAATTGAAGAATAAGAAAGATAATTATGATCCCATTGATTATGAATCAAGTGATAAAGTAGACTTTTGGGTGCTTGACGAAGATCCAACTCTTGAATTTGATGATGCAGAAACGACAAATCTTCAACTCAAACAAATGATGAGGATTTTGGAGATTCCTACTATCTCTTTTATTATTGAAGATTATATTTTACACAAAATAATATAACTATTTTTTTTAACATAAGTATTAATCATTCTATTCATTTTATATATAGGTGATAATGATGTTAGTACCGCACCTCCATCTTTAAATGATGATCATGTTGCTTCTAGTGCCTTTACTTTTCCTCCTACAGCTCCACCTCCTGATGTCTTAATACCTAGAGAGTTCAATGATGTTAATGATGATTATCAGTTTAGTGATTAAAGGTGAGAATATTTTGTTATCATCTAGGTGGGAATATTTTGTCACCATATACTTGTTTTTTATATTTTTATACCATGAAAATTTTGTGATTACTGATTACATATTCAGGTTTTATTCGGTAGTATATGATATTGTGATGTCAAATTGTAAAGAATATGTGACAAGTATTGAAGTATATGATTATTTTGCTAGTGATCCAAGGTATTGAAATGATATATAGTATTTCAAATTTTGGATGGTATGATAAGAAATTAAATTATTTTCCAATTTTTTATACCTCACGAGTCTAGGCTCGAGTTGACTCCGATCAAATCACTAACCCTTGACAGTACCTCAACCAGTTCAATGGCCGGTTTGGGTTTCAGAACTTTGGAAAATACCTCTAGAAGAACTCTCTTATATCTGTAGGAATGCCTGGACCTTAGTGAGTCCCCACAAACTCACCTAAACTTTATAGTTTACAAAAATAGAATACCAATTTAGCCAACCATTTTGACAAGCTAATGGGTGACCAATTACGTAGGAATACGGATGAAGGACTTCTAAACACAATTAATTGTTAGTAGTGTCTTGAATCTCGCATTTATAAAGTTAGAGTTGTGGATCTAGAAAGGTGATGCTTGCAAACGCTTGGTGAGAGATGGTTGGCTGGTGTAGATTGATTCTTCAATTAGAACTTTTTAATGGAAGTGCCACCCTTGGCAATAATAATGAAGGCTCAACTTTTTGTAATTGTAGAGGAAGATATCCTATCCTTCAACATTAAGAGAAATTGAAGATTTTCTATTATAGCTAGGATTGAAGAAATGCCCACTACAATCATTTGATGTATCTTTGAAAAGTTAGAGGTTGAGAAAGATTGCATACTTCAGATTTCTTGGATGCATGATTGCAAGGAGGAGACTCATGTTTACCGTGACGTAAGGCGTTATTGCGCTTTCTCCAAAACTGTATTTAATCAAACATTTTTTTTTGTTACAAAAAAGTTTTGGAGGGTTTACATCGTCGATCACTGCCGCCAAGACGCCCGCCATGAAAGACTTACTCGGACTTACGAGATCGCCTACCAAAGGAGTCCCACGACGACGGAGGATCGAACCCACGACCCAAAATGGCCTAATCCTGGATCCCTTACCATCTATGCCAACTCACATTGGCAGTATTTAATCAAACATATTATACCGCACATCGCATCAGAGAAGGAAGACCATCTTGATGAAAGGTGGACAAGTGTTTTTTGGGCCGGTTTAGATTTAATTTTTGGAGAATAACTTTTGAGATTTACGAGATAAAATGACTTTTTTAGAATAACTTTTTGCACAATAGATTATTGGAAAACTTGATTTTGATAAAATGATAGTGTTTGGATATTGTTATTAGAATAACTTTTTCAGAGTCAAATTCACCAAAAAAGACATTAACTTTTGGTATAATTGTGTATAAAGGATGAAATTGTATTTTAAATATTTTTAACATTAAATTTCATAATCATTACAAAAAATTACATAAATATGTGTACAAAATTTAAATACTTAAGGTACATACTGGTACTGAAAAATACTTTATGATCTTAAAAATTTATTTTATGATATTAAAAAAATATTTCAGGGTAATGACTGATCTTGGAAAAATATTTTAAGATCTTAATGTGTACTAAAAAGATATTTAAGGATATTGATTGACGACTAAAAAAATACTTCTTAGTCTTAAAAATTTATTTTAGGATATTGAAAAAATTATTTCAAGGTAATGACTGATCTTGAAAAAACATTCAGGGTATTGACGAGTATTAAAAGATACTTAAAGATATTGACTGGTACTAAAAAATAGTTCTCATGGTCTTCAAAATTTATTTTGGGGTATTGAAAAAATATTCAGGATACTAACAGGTATTAAAAGATACTTAAAGATATTGATCAAGACTTAAAAATAGTTCTCATGGTCTTAAAAATTTATTTTGGGATATTGAAAAAATATTTCAAGGTAATGAAAAATCTTAAAAAATTATTTCGGGATACTAACGAGTAGAGATAGAGCTTTTTGAAGACAATGCCCCCTCCCCACCACCCCCCCCAAAAAAAAAAAAAAAAAAAAAATTGTCCCAAATATTTAATGCAAATTGGATTTTTTTTAAGATACTTAAAGATATTGACCCACTAAAAAATAGTTCTCATGGTCTTCAAAATTTATTTTGGGGTATTGAAAAAATATTCGGGATAATCGATGCGTATTAAAAGATACTTAAAGATATTGACTAGTACTAAAAAATAGTTCTCATAGTCTTAAAAATTTATTTTGGGATATTGAAAAAATATTTCAAAGTAATGACAAATCTTAAAAAATTATTTTGGGATACTAACGAGCAGAGATAGAGCTTTTTGAAAACAATAACCCCCCCCCCCCCCAAAAAAAAAAATTGTCCCAAATATTTAATGCAAATTGGATTTTTTTTTATAAAGTTGGCCTACAAATTTATACATTTGGCCTATCAAATAATTTTTAAAAAAAAAAATTAGTTAATGAGTATACATTTGGCCTCCTCAAATATTTTTTCCACCGCCACTACTGACGGGTACTAAAAATATATTTAAGAATACTAACTTGTACTAAAAAAATATTAATAATAACGAGAAAAATCTTTTGTTAAAAAAATAATTTTTCTAAAACTTTGATTTTAGTGCAGAATAACTTCTAGACATTTTTTGAATTGTTTGGCAAACTTTTACCAAAACCTAGGTTAGGTTTTGGAGTCAACCAAACAGTTCATATGAGGAAATAAGAAAGCAACCAAACCAAAGTGAACTGTATAGATAAATAAATGTTTCATAGATTTCTCAACTTCACATCCAAATAGACAAAGCACAGAAGAATTCAAGTGATGTTTCTACAGCGCATCACGAGAGGGCAAGGCACTATTTAAAAGTTTCCAGATAAATAGCAAATATTTGAATAGACGCCGGATTTTCCAAAGGAATCTCCAGATGTCATCAACGCTAGCACCATAGTAATTCAAAGACTGAGAACTATGAATCACCCCAACCTTGACTATATAAACACCGGATGCATTGCCACTCAAACACAAACATTTTGGAAGATTTAAAATGGGACGAGTTTCAAGAATAGCATTGGCATTAACCAAAAAATACAAGGTGCGGACTAAAGACGAATTCCATTCAACAGACTTCCATGCATAAGGTGAGGATCAAACACGAATTAAATAAGCTTCAAGTCTTCTGTGGACCTAGAAAAAGAAAGAGGGTCCAGAAAAGGAAAGTCCCACACTACGAGTACAACAGATGACTACTTACTACTTAATAATTGGAGCATTTAGCGAAAAGAAATTAGTTTGAGGGGATTCTAATACAAGAATTCTCTCAGCTTGGCTTCATAGCTCTCTCCCTGTCTGTATATATAATTAGAGGCAAGTTGTTTTAAAATGGAACTTCAAACACCATATATGTGTATATATACAATATCGTTTCAAAATGACCATAAATTGATGCTAGAGATTGATTTTCCCTGTTCATCAATCAAAGAATGAACATTTATGTTCTACTAGAATAAAGACAACCTGCAACACATCCAAGGCCAAACGCTCGTATTAGTAGTATGAAGAATGAACTAATGGCCACATAAATAAATAAACAAACAAATAAGTAAATAAATAAATTAGTGCCAACAAGGAAGACAGAAGAATGCAGCATCATTTTTTTGTCATATATTTCTTGGGAAATATCCTACTTGAAATTTCATTAAAAGAATTGAAATCTTCCAATGCTAAAAGTTTACATTCAAATCAAACCTTACACTGTTACACATATCAAATATATATATATATATATATATTTTTTCAAATTACGTTAAACAAACGTATCTAATATATATTTTTATATATAAGTAGCTAGGTAAACTAATTAATTACCCCAGCTTGAGAGATGTATCAGAACTATCAGAGTCTTGAGGAGGATTGTCAGATGAACTGCAAATGATGATGGACTCAGAAGACTGCCCTTGTTCTAGTGCAAGTTTCTGTAAGTATGTACTTCTTTTGTGTTACAAGGCTTTCAATTCTTAACATTTGAGAAGAGAGGCAATAATTTATAAGAGAAGAGAGTAAAAAAATGTTTGATCACCTGCTTCATTCTTTGATTTTGTTCCATGAGTTGGATTCCCTGTACATTGAAGTAAAGAAGGTGACTGAGAGGGTAGAACATTAATTGTTAGTGTCATAAAATGTAGCAACATGTATCACTTGGGATATATTAGTGAAACCGCATACATAAGTTTGTTAGAATATGGATCTGAATCCTACTATATTCATAAAGAGATTCACATAGAACTTATCATTCAAGTGAAAACTCAAGTGGCTCTTTGTATTATATTCTTTTTCAGACATGAATCCTCCACAATGAGTGGCCTATATATTTCCCACCTCTCTCATTTCTCTATAACTAAAGTCGTGCAATCACTAGAGAGAGCCAGTCATGGTTGTAAGAATGACTATCTGATTAGTCATATTCGGGCATTGTCGAACCTAATTGGGTTCTTGGGCTAACTCCCCCAAATGCATTGTCCAAACACACAAGATTGTTTGAAGCAATTCGGATGTTACATGAGCAATTTTCTTTCATCCCTTTCACATGCATTCATCGAACCATTTTGCTTTCTCCAAATGTGAAAGACTCATTTTTAATATGTTTGGAACTATACATTGACTGACTTAAACATATTGACTAAAACTTTTGTAAACATGACATACAAGTTTTTCCTGCTTCTGGACATGTAAGTTATATAATGATATTTCCTTTTACAAACAACTAAACACATCATTATTGCTTATATGCAAGGAATCATTGAGTGATGATCAGTAGATGAAAAGCTAAAATCTATAGATGATTACCTTTCTCCTACGTGCGTTGATCTGTTTGACGATTCTTTCATCCTGAAACAATATTCATAGTAAATACGTCATCCCAAAATCATGAAAGCAAAGGTATTGGATAAGGAAGAAAACAAGCCAATATCTTCTCAAGATGAAAAATAACTAGCAGTTTTAACCACTAAACTAGAAATCTTTTTTTATGCACGGTAAAGGCATCACGTTAGCAAATGTAAAAGATAATGAAGTTTGATAAGACCAAAATATAGATTTTATAATAGAAACTGTCCAGATCAGGTAGATTCTATATCAGCAATGTAGAATGTTTAAAGCAATATACTGAATCTTGTGATAGAACATTGTGAACAAGGTGGTCTCCTACAAATTTATAAGGTATTATTGATTGACTATTGATACATGATTGATGAAAAGATGGTCCTTGTCCTTTTCTATTTCTTCTACATACAATTCCTGAAAGTAATAGAAATTGATAGCATATAGAAATCTTAACATTCTTAGAGTTTGTGCCTATAGGGCCTTTTTCAGCCAAACATTTAGGGCCCGGTCGGTTCACGGAAAGCATGAAAATGGAATGGATATTCAATAACCATAAATTTTTGTATGATGTTTAAAATTATGGAAGAAGTTTCATTTTTTATATTTGATTAACTAAAAATAAAATCAAAACCACGTAAAATGCCCCGGGGGGGGGACCTCTCCATTCTAATTCCTCAGGTGAAGGGTATTAGTGAAAAAATGGTGTGATTCTATGATTTGGGAATCAATATTGATCTCATTTTTATGGAGAATCATGTCTGGGAAGCATACAACAAAAAGCAAACCAAACACACCATTTTTAGGAATACAATTGAGAGTATTAGGAATTGATGTTCAAGGAATCCAATCAAACAAGCCCTTAAAGTTTATAAACATTCATTCAAAATACTAATGTAATACATTTTCCTTTCTTTGCATATACAATAAAAAATTTATATAACTCGAAGTCTTTCTCCTTCTATGCAAAAATGTAAGTCAATTTCAACTTTTTACCCAAACCTGGTTAAAGTTAGTTAGACCTCTCGTATTTCGCAAAAATTACTTGAACATTCCAAACTAACCCTTGTTAAACTGTAATATCATATTAATGATATCTCTCTCAATATCTCTCAAGAATAGGAGGTTAATTTGGAAGGAAATCATGTAATGCTCACTGCATTCTATAAAATGACTTACATTTTGAGCTTCCCAAATCTTCTAAAAATGTGACTTACATAGAACTTCACAAACCTTAGAGGGTCAAGAGTGAAGCATAAAAAGGATCAAATCAAAACCTTTGTCTTTGAAACGCGGGACAAGCCTCTTTGAAGTCTTTCCTCTAGTTCCTGCAATTCTTCAAGTGTGCATTCTTGAAGTTCTTCCCCATTCAATCGCCTGTTGAATGAATTTAGTGAAAATCATGTGTCTCAGTAACAGAATCTTCTCAACATTCATTCATGGTGTGTATAAAGCTATTGAATACCTCAATTCACGGGTCCTTTTTGCTACTACCTTGCTCAGCTTGTTCTCATCACCTTCAAGCTAGCACATATTTCAACAATAACAAAAAATCGAGAAGATTAATTAGCCTCTCATAATTTTCCCTTCCTTCATATATTCTCAAAAATTGATTTCAACATTAAAGTAATTATCTACAATTTTCAGTTCTCCTGTGGAGTTTCAGGACCTAGCTAGGGTTTTCTGTAGGCAAATGCAGTTTAACTTACTGTTAATGCATATTATAGTGTATGCATAAGATTAGCCCCTATAATACTTGAACCTGATGACTATAAAATCTTGAAGCTATAATAATAAAACGTAAAAAATCTTCCAGAAAAAAAAAGGGCTATTTATAATACAAAGAATCAAGAGGGAGGAAAATATAGGTATGATGAACTCAACTTCTTCAGTGAGTTAAAAACTTCCTAAGAAGCAGATTCCTTTTCCCCTCTGATTCATTTGGTTAATGTTTCCTCAGTTATTCAATTAAACAAGAAAATAAATGGAATCAAGTTAATTAGAATGCGCTATGTGCATTTACACACAATTTGAGAAGTCATACTATTAATGGCTTATAAACTAGTACTTCTTTCTATAACTTATGTATATATATTGATGGTGATTGATGACATTAATATATTGATTACCTGCAGATCCACAGATGATTGGCCTAGTCTTTGAATGGCTGAATGTTGATCATACCTTTCAATTACCTGCTGCATACTGAAACCAACAAAAATAGTAAACTCATATGAGTGCCTTTCTATCTTATTTCAAGTCAATCGCATAAGATCAGACCAGTTTAGCACAGTTTCATGTCAAAAATATAGAGTATAACGAAATTCTTCAGAACCCCAATGGGAAAATTCAGAACTTTCAGAATTTCAAGTCTATAAAACTATTTATTCATTTGTTGACCCTTTAAGTTATTAATTACCAACAGAAAACAACATTTTACTAAAACACATTCGTTACACTTTAAGGTTACAACTTACAAATGCAACAAGAATTATATAGATTCCAACTAAAACTAGTGGTCTCAAGGGTGGCCAACTTATAATTCCATCCTTTAAATCCAACTCAAATGAAGAAGATGGACATAATGACAACTGTTATTTCAACAACTCTTTATCAACTGGCAATGTTTTAGCAGTGAAAGTAGCAGTTAGGGGGGGAAAAAAATCAAAAAACATGCTCCTAGCTAGCTAGTTTTATAGACTATATAAAGTGAGATATGATGAGCTCAAATCTAATGTATATACATGTATGAGAAATTGGGACTGATAATATATACATAAGAACCTTGAGCTAGTAAAATCAAAGAGCTTGCCAGTGGAAGAGAAGACTAAGAGGGCAATCTCAGCATCACAAAGAGTTGAGAGTTCCTGTGCCTTCTTGAAGAGACCTTTCCTTCTCTTTGAGAAAGTAACCTGCCTTGCTGTTATACTGTCTATTTTCTTTATCTGTATCTTCCTTCTCGTCATTTTTCTCCTTCTTCTCAGAATCATCCATAGCACAAGGTTATTATTATATACAGTAAATTATACAATGAAAATTTACACACACATACAAACATCAAAATCAAAGTGGGAAAAAAATTTTACTTGAACTGATGAATAGAGAGTCTATACGGACAGTAATTAAATCCAGTGGGTTTCACATGACATAGAGAAAGATCTACTATAATATGTTATTATTCTTCACAAAATCCAAGTAATCCTTCCAAGAACCAACAGATCAAAGACGAAAATCGGGGAAAAGTGAGAAAAGGATAATGGTTTTGTTGTTAAATATATATCAAATAGAAAGATTCATGATCTTGAAAAGAAGTAACAAGAAATAACTCAAAATAGTTCCAGAAGAAAAATATGTAGAACTGAGAATTTCAAACTCAGCAATCAGATGAAAGTGATTTTTTTTTTTCATGACCAAATTGGGTAAGAGAATCCCATCTCTAAGGACGTGAAAAACGGAAAGAAAGAATAAAAATTATGTTTTTTTAACCAAGAACCTCAAACTACAAGTTTCTGGGAAAGAAAGAAAACTCACAGATAAAGCATTCTCAGAAAGAAGAATAGTTAAGCTGAAACTCATGAAGACAAGGAACCCTACCTGGTAGATTGAAGAGATTTCTTGTATACTGTAGGCTGCTTTCTTGTGTCTTTCTCTTATCTCCTCAGGTATGGCGGTTCGTACGTTAATCTCTTTTCACAGGAATTTAATGTATATGCTTTTTTCCTTTAATGGGCAAGTTGATGTTTTCCCTGTAGCCACTATTTCAATTTCATATTCTTTTTCGTTTTATCCTTTCCCTCTACCTCTATCCACGTTTCATCGTTGATGTGTTGGTTTAGATTAACGATAAGTAATTTATAATATATGAGTTAAGTTTATTATAGGAGTTTTTATCTCGATTTATGTATATACTTTTCCAACGCCATCTAAAACATACACAAATTTTTCAAACTTAGTTTTATAAAGAAAAAGTGAAGGGGGGAAAATTGGAAAAAGTAAGGGTCCATTTGGTATGGGAAAAAATTGAGGAAGGAAATGAACTTATAGAGTCAAGGGAAGGAAAGGGAAGATTTTGAAAGATAAGAGAAAATAGTTTAAAAGAAGATGAGTTGTTTGATAGAAATAAAATGAAGAGGTAGTAGTTGGTAAAGAATAAAAAAATGTTTAATTTACCTTCAAATGTAATTAGCTCAAATTAAAAAAGAAAAATAATTTTTTTGCTAAAATATAATTTTAAAAATTATGCTTTTATCAAGTTCGAACTTGTGTAGAAAACTTTCCCGCTAAGTTTGAACTTTCCCACCAAGTTCAAATATTCCTGTCAACGTGAGAACTTGAGATCCCCCAATTTCGGTGGGATCTGATATTCTCAAATATAATAGAAGATTGGTGGGTCCGAAACCTAGGTTCCCCAAAAGATTTGTCCAAAATGCAAATCCGTGTATCAAACCAGTCGTAAAGGGTTCGTTGGCTTCGAATACTTCTTCTTCTTTTTTTTAGCAAAAAAAGTTTTGGAGGGGGTTTAGCGTAGCCCACTGGGCCAAAGATTTACCCTTTTTTCGAAGACTTAATGACTTATGAGATTAACTTAAAGAGTCCAAACGACTAATGATCGAACACATATCCCTTTCGACCAACAAATCTCTTACCATCTACGCCATCTCTTTGGCGGCTTCAAATACTTCTATTTATGCTTTTCCCCTTTTCTTTTGAAGTTTGAATGGAATTTTTAATCTTTATTTAAATGTTTTTTTTGTTGTTGCTGGTCTTTGTCTCATTGATTGTGACGGGATATGATTAGGAAGTGGCTACGGTCCACTGTAGTGGACCGTCCACTTCTCTCCTTTGCCCAAAATCTGCGTCATTTTTTACGCAAACAGTGAAGCTCTAGCTTTTTTAAAAATATATATATATATATATTTTAGACTTGTAAGATTAAAAAGATATTTCGGATATCTTGACCAAGATCTTGAAAAACTACTTCATGATCTTGAAAGAATAATTCAAGCTACTCACTGCTATTAAAAATATTTTTCAGGATACTGATTGGTACTGAAAAAAATACTTCATGATCTTGAAAAGTTATATTAGAATTTGGAAAACAAATATTTAAGGGTACTGAATCATTATTTTTTTAAAGGTCTTAAAATAAATTTTCAAGATCATGAAGTATTTTTTTAATGCGATCGAGATGCTAAAAATATTTTTAGTATAGCAAAGACCCTAAATTATTTTTTCAAAATCAAAGATCTTTTTAAGATCCGCCAAGACTTAATAATTTTTTTTTTTTTAAAAAAAAGGCAGAGCTTAACTGTTTGTGTAAAAAATGACGTAGGTTTTGGGTAGAGAAGGGAAGTGGAAGGTCCACTACAGTGGACCGTAGCCGCTTCCATATGATTAGGATCCCTCGCGTGTATGGGTTGTCCCAAGTCAATACGTAATTTAAAATATAAAATAGAAGTTACAGATATTTTTTGCTTTTAAACTATAATTTTCTTTTTAGATGTCCTCAAGTAATCACCTGACCCAAAAAATTATAAATAAGTAAAATATCAGAAAATTAATATGAATTTAGCTCTAAAATTTTTAAATAAATGTCAAGAGGCAAATGTTATTTTACATATTTAGAAAACTATAATACCTTTTTAGCTTGTTAATAAAGATTTGTCTAATAAGCAGCTGACTCATAACTTGTAAAGCCATGAGTTTGAATCTTGTTACCTTATTAATGGGCAATTTGTAAATGCTTCTAGAAGCACTCTCTAGATATGTAGAAATGCCTGGGCCTTAGTGAGTGCCCATGAACTCACCTAAACTTTCTATTTATTTATTTTTTTAAAAAATAGAATACCAATTTATCCAACCATTTTGCAGGATAATGGGTGATCAATTACATTGTTGGTGACAACGTCAATAAGTATTTAAACATATTATTATATTAACAATATCTTAGAATCACAATATTAATAAGGGGAAATGTTTGGAGAAAAAAACTTTAAAAATAGTAAAATATAAAATGGTGTCTCAAATATTGATAATACCTGAGGGATATGGGTGCCTGATTTGTCTTTTTTAAATTAAAAGAAAATGACATAAATACCCTTACGTATATTTTTAAAAGAAAAAAAAATTATACTTAAATACCATCTGAATTTCCTAAACCTAGATAAGCCCATTGAACTTGTGAAAGGACAAAGAAGGGATAAGAGGCAATCAAGGATATGAAAATTTTGGAGAAAAGTTCAAAATACCCTTCACATAATGAAGAACACCAACCTTATCCCTGAAAATTCCTCCAATCATAACCTTCAACCTTAATCTTTTTCTCTTGAATACTAAAGAAGATATAAGGCTTCGACTTCCACAATCTCCTTGGAGACCAACGAAACGTGTCATCGTCCCCAAATCGGGTTGGGTTGGGTTAAGATTTTAATCGATTTTGATTTGATTTACTATCTATACAAACAAAAATTAAGAATAGAAAAAGAAAATACCATGTGAAATTCGAAATGAAAAGTATCCGAGTTTTGAGAAAGAAGAATGTGAACAGTAGATGTGGGGTTTAACAAAAGTCATAATGGGAATAATAAGTTCTTCAATGGGATTAACAAATTTATTCGTCAGGTGAAACTTATGTCACTCTGGAAAAACCAAAATATGAGCATCATTAACAAAATTAGTAATGGGAATAGCAAGTTATTTAATGCAATTAACAAGTACAGTAATGCGATTAACAAATCCAGAAGCTCCAGCGTGATTCCGTTGGTCTCTAAGAAGATCTTGAAGGTCAAAGCCTTAGATCTTCTTGGTGTTTAAGAGAAAAAGATTAAGGTTGAAGGTCGTGATCGAAGGAGGAGTTTTTAGGGGTAAGGTTGGTGTCCTTCATTATGTTAAGGCAGTTTAGACTTTTTTCTAATTTTTTCATATTCCTTATTGCCCCTTATCTCTTCTCTGTTCTTGCATAAGTTCAATGTGTTTCTCTGAATTTAGGAAATTAGGAAATTTAGATGGTATTTAAGTGTCATTTCTAAAAATAAATAAATAAATAAAAACTATAGCGTTTTGCTTTATAAATTAGATCAGATTTGGTTTCTAGGAAGGATAGAGCCAACCGACATTTTTGGTGTGTGGTTGGAGGTTGGAGTCAGAGAAAAAAAGAGTAAGGGAGAGGTGGAAATAACAGTCACCACCTTCGTCATCTTTCCGATGGCTTCACCATCACCACCGTCGCCGGAAAGTACTCTACCACCACTGTCGAACCCTGCCCTTGCTTGAGGAAGATTGGGAAGGGCTGTATCTGGAAGAAGAAGACCTTCATCTTAGAGAATGAACTTAAACGGAGAAGGAGGAAGGGAATCTGAGACTACCGTGACCACCATCGTCTTCTCTCTCCTTCACCATTGCTACTCCCTCTCTCTCTCGCTCCACTCCATCACATCCACAGCACCACTGTTCACTACCAGGAATCCTACCAAGAACCAACAGATTAAAGACGAAAATCGGGGGAGAAGTGAGAAAAGGATAATGGTTTTGTTGTTAAATATATATTAACTAGAAAGATTCATAATCTTGAAAAGAAGTAACAAGAAATAATTCGAAATAGTTCCAGAGGAAAAATATGTAGAACTGAGAATTTCAAACTCAGCAATCAGATGAAAGTGATTTTTTTTAATGACCAAATTGAGTAAGAGAATTCCATCTCTATGGATGTAAAAAACGGAAAGCGATAATAAAAATTATATTTTTTTAACAAGAACCTCAAACTACAAGTTTCTGGGGAAGAAAGAAAACTTACAGATAGAGCATTCTTAGAAAGAAGAATAGTTAAGCTGGAACTCAAGAAAAGAAGCAACCCTACCTGGTGATTTCTAAGCTTAGGTGCTCAATAATTAGGTGCTTTCTATATTTAAATTATATCTTGTTTTTTTAAAATGTTTTTTGTCACTCAAGATCTCAAATTAACTAGTTTCTAATTCTGCATTTAGAAATATTTATCTCGTAACATCGATCGTAGACCAAAACTTAATTTGAGATCTTGGGTCGCAAAAAAACGTTTGAAAAGGAGAATATAATTTAAATATAAATAAATACAATATATATATATATATATATATATATAAATAAAAAGGGATAGGATATTGTCACTACCAATTTTATGTCACTACCACTTTTTCACCGTTAGATCAGAATCTCAATATGACTACCTTTATCATTTCTCTCTCATATTAAGATTATGATCTAATAGTGAAAAAGTGGTAGTAACATAAAATTGGTAGTGACAATATCTTATCCCAAATAAAATTAGAGGTATGAGCACATAAGGAGCACCTAATACCTAATTTGGACACAGAGATTTCTTGTATATTGTAGGCTGCTTCTTTCTTGTGTCTTTCTCTTGTCTCATCAGGTTTGGCGGTTCGTACGTTAATGGCTTTTCAAAGGAAATTAATATATATGCTTTTTTTCCTTTTATGGGCAAGTTGATGTTTTACCTGTAGCCACTATTTCAATTTCATATTTCATCTTTTTCCTCTTCTCCACATTTCACCGTCATAATTTTTCTGGCTTAGCTTTATAAAGAAAACGTAAGGGAAAATGTCATATAAATACCATATAAAACCTCAAAATGTCTGTCAAAAAAATTAAAAGGACACAGAGGTGATTTGGAGGAATCTGGGATTATGAAATTTAAATACTTTTACAACAATGCTCCTCACATATTATTTCTCTCACCCCACCCTCTCTCTCTCTCTTCTCACACCTCTCTCTCTCTCTCTAACACCCCGTTTTCGTAAACGTTTTCTCGCTATTTTTTATCAGAGTTGAGCGTCGGAAAATTTTTCGATTTAAAATGGAAACAGAGTCACTGAATAACATTCATAATAATATATCTGGCAGTCATAGGTAGTACATTCATCCAGAGTTTTAAACAAAATGAACAACAAATTTATTCTTCTTTATCAGCCTCCCTACGCCGGCTCCTTACCCTTCACCATGACCCGAACACCTCAAGATCCTGAAGCTATATTAATAGCCGAGATCCAATGCCCATCGGATCTCGGGTAATCTGTTAACCTCACGCTTATGTAAACGGATATGCATGACAAATATCCACAACATTTCACAATATAAAAACACATCTCCACATATCGTGCAATAACATTACACAAATACCCCGCAAGATGATGTATGTCATCCCAGTCTGCACACTCTCCGGTGCCACGATGTACAGTCGTGTCCATAGCGCTAGGAAAACTCTAAACGGTATTAACAATGCCATAACCCGTGTATTCACGATTTCACCATTTTCAAACAAACAGAATCTCAGTACATGAACACAGCAATCACATATAGCATACAATAAGCATAAGAGTTAAGGTTACAATACGCGTCCGTACCTTTTCGGCGGTACAACGGTACTTTTACGAAAAATGGAAAACAAGGGTGAAACAGCGGTATGACGACGGCACAACAGCGGTACGATTAACTCAGATATCCTATAAGGATAGTATTTATCAATATCTAGCAGCATAACAGGCATTTTAGGTACAAATTACCATTTTGCCCCTGGTTCCCCTAATCGGCGGAATTTCGCCAGAGCTTCGCTACTTTGACCCGATCTTTCCAAAATTTTAACATATCTCTTTTCCCAGTGTATTTTCGAAATAAATACCATATCTACCCCTAAAAATGATATCTAGACTATCTGGAAAATTTAAAGATAATTCTAACATTCCTACTATATCTACCGAAAAAACTACCGAAACTAAAGACCGGGGACCGAAGAACTTACCCAGGGCTCGGCTAGAATTTCTCTGGGCTCCTCCTTCTCTCTAACTTCTCTCTATGCTGCGTTTTTGGGGTGAGAAAATTAGAAGGGATGGCTTGCTATTTATAGAAGAAGGGAATGGCAGTTCGGTAATTAATTCAAACTTTTTCAGATCGATTCTGAGCCGTTGGATCTAGGGTTTTGGCAAGAGTTCATCTTGACCCTTCCCCCCCTTGGCCGACCTCCTTGCACCATTCCCAAGGAGAATTGAGGTCATGCATGATGTTATGCCTCTTGCTTTATGAGCTGGTACCGATAAAGTTTCCAGTTCGGTGTCCTTTTCGCGCAATCTTGGAGAAACTCAAAAATCTGATAGCAAGGCGCTGAAGTTTTATTCTTTCTCTTTAAAACTACTTGGGTTAACTAAATTTTTGATCCCGTTAAGGGTATTCCGTAGTCTGCTGAAGATTTTCGAATAAACGCTTTTGGTTACGGAAATAACTTCCGATAGCGCCAGCTTCTGGACAGAACTTCGCTGGTTCGTAATATGTTCTGCCCTAAGAAACCTTATCTCTAGTTTTTCACAACTATTTCATTTTCTATAGGTTCTCATTTCTACTATCTGCCCTATTTCTGATTTATCCGTATCTTAACGACTCATTTGGTTTCAGAAATGACTTCTGAGGTAGTCCACTCCGAGGTAGAAATTCACTGGTTTATAAAAAGTCCAGATAACATAGACTAAATCCCTACATTTTGGTGTAGGATTTTATTTCTATCCATTCTCGAATGTCCTGTTGGCTCTTTTCCAGATATATTATTATTAAATTCCAAATATCTAGATATTATTTAAAATGTCCTAAACCCTTTTCAAAGTATAGCATAAATTTTTATTTATTTATTTAATATATAAATTTCGTCCCCCCCTAATTAATATTTAATTATTTGTTAATTAATTTTCATATGACCTAATCTAAATAATTAGCCAATAATTACTTAATTAGTCATTTACTAATTGTTGATAATTTTCTTAATTATGATAAATTATTATCTCACAACTATTTTACTTGACATTGGTATTTTATATCCCATGTAAAATATTAAAAATCATGGGGCCAAAAAGTGCTTTTAATAATATTATATTTATGCTTCTCTATTTTTCAAGGAAATAATCCCAAAAATTCCTAAAATTATAGACAACATACTTCCCAAGTTTTTGTCAATATTTGTTGCCATATGAGATTTATCATAATATTTTCAGTTCATTTTTATGGCCTATAATTTCATTTTTAGGGGGTTTTAGCTCTTTATCTCCTCTAATCTTCATAGAGTTTTCCCTAAGTAATAAGATAATTATGCTCATTTATTGAAACCACATATTCACCTATAACCTTTAAAGGAATATTTATTTATAATTAGTAGTCATCCGGGTATTGAATATCCGGGTATTACACACACACACACTCTCTCTCTCTTGAAGTGAAGACGACGATGATAGTGGAGCGAAGGTGGAAAGTAGAGTAAAGTGAAGAAGGTGGAAGAAACCAGTTTCCACCGAACTTTTTCAGTTTCCGACCAATTATTGAGTGTTCCGGCAAGTTTATGAATTTTCTAGCATTTCTGGGTTTTGACAAGATTCATTATGGGATTCACAAGAAGAATAATGGGTTTCACAAGACTTTTAATGGTTTTCACAAAAACAATAATGTGAACAGTAAAAAAGAGACTAAGGAAGAAGAAGATGAACAGTAAATGTGGCATTTCACAAAATTCGTAATGGGATTCATAAGAGTAATAATGGATTTGATGAGATTTTTAATGGTTTTCACAAGAGCAATAATTGTCAGTTGCATGTTTTCATCTAAAAAACCCTTTTAACAAAATTCGTAATGATATTCAAGAGTTTATTAATGGTTTTGACAAGAATTATAATGATTTTGACAAAAGCATTTGCTGTTAAAAACATACAACTCATGATTATTGCTCTTGTGAATCCTATTACGAATTTTGTGAAATATCACATTTACTATTTACCTTCTTCTTTCTCATCCTCCTTTTTACTGTTCACATCATCGCTCTTGTGAAAACCATTAAAACTCTTATCAAACCCATTACTAAACTTGTGAATCCCATTATGAATTTTGTGAAATGCCACATTTATTGTTCACCTTCTTTTTTCTCACTCTCCTTTTTACTATTCACATTATTGTTTTTTTCGAAATCATTAAAAGTCTTGTGAAAAACCCATTATTGTTCTTGTGAATTCCATTACGAATCTTGTCAAAGGCCAGAAATGCTGGAAAATTCATAAGTTTGTTGGAAAACACATGAAATCACCCGAAACTACAAAAGTATGCGGAAAATGAAAAAGCTCGATTGAAAATGGTTTCTTCCACCATTTTCACTTTGCTCTACCTCCACCTTCTCTTCACCATCATCGTCTCCTTCACTGAGTGTTATGTTTTCTTGTATAAGATTCAAAGAGCTTTAAATAGGAACTTGAATCACTTCATTTGGAGTTTCCTATACTAGGTTAAAAATTTTCCAAGTTCCTTGATAAATTAGAGGCAGAATCTCTGTTGTGTTTGAAAATAACCACATTTGTGGATAATTGCAACTAGCAATGAGTCGAGAATTTGGGTAAGATTTGAAGGGATAGTTGTGGGATTAATAGTCTAGTTACAGGGAATAATAGGCATTCAACCATGTCTTAATGGGTATATAATAACATAAGGGTAAAACATTATCAATGATGACAAATTAATTTTAATTATATGAGTGGGTCTAAAAAAACATAATTTTAATTATATTATTCATATTAGAATGAGTAATGACCCATCTCTGTGAATTTCAATTTATAGGATTTGACATTTGCCTGAGCTCAAGAGATAAATGAGCCAAGAAGGACCTTGGTGAAGGTACAATGTTGGAAATGTCATCAGGTAGTAACTCTTATTCTCATATAGTATGTATTGCTCTAGGGTTGTCCATGGACCATACTGGACCGGGTTGGGAGTCAACCCGAGGTCTGGTCCAGGAGGGACGTCGGGCTGGATAAGTTAGACCGAGTGCAGTGCTGTCCAAGACTAAATGCCCAAGCTCGGGCCGGACCCGTGATCGTCCGATAGACTTCCCGGACCACCCAGCAGTGATCCGGATATATATATATATAACCTTTTTTTCTTTCTTGGACACTGAGGTTGTCAGTATCACGTGCTCCCCAGCTTTTTAGCACATCACTTTATGCAATGGATTCAAATGAATTCTCTCTCTCTCTCTCTCTCTCTCTCTCTCTCTCTCTCTCTCTCTTGTCTCTCACTCCCAGACTTTTTTTTTTGGTCAGGCACTCCCAGACTCACCATTTCGTTTTTTCCTTCTAATCTTCCATCTTCTTCTTTGCTTCACAACAACAACATCGGCGACGCTTCCGACAAGAAACGCGAGGGCGAGATAAGGGACCACAGAGCGGCGACGACGATGCTTCCCAACACCTTTCCTTTCCTCCATCTTCCTAACTTAACGGCGTCCTCACCGAAGAGATTCAAAAATGGAGATCAAAGCTGAGGTTGCAGATTGAAGAGTGGATATGGAGATTTTAAAGTTTATAGATCAAAGAGTGAAGAATCTGAGCTTGCTGTCGACGCTGGGGAGTTATGTCGGTGGGTGGGTATATTTTTTTTTTGGTTGCTCAAGATTAAGATTTGGGTGGGTATATGACTGACTTTGATCATGTGAAACTGAATTTCATATATAAATATATATATATCGGGTCGACTGACCGGACCAGGACCCCTTGGTTTCAAACGGTTTCCCGAGTCCGGTCCGCCCGAGCTAACCGTCCGTCCGGCCTGCTGAAACTGTCTCGCACCAATTTTTTTTTTTTTTTTTTTGAACAAGATCGGGTCGGGTCGAACCAGACCGGGTCAGACTACCTGGACCACGTATTTTTTGGACATCCCTATATTGCTCTGTGTGTTAGTTTGTACTGTCGATTATATTTGTTTCATGAATATATAGTTATTGGATTGTGTGTCCTAAGGCTGTAAGTCTCGATAAGGCCGTAAGACCCAATGGTGCTATAAGACCTGATGATTGGATTATGTATCTTTGGACTGTAAGACCTGTTTGCAATCATGTAAATATTGGCTATGTTCCCATGATTCATGGTGATTGTGCTACAAGCTACATAGTGAATGCCACCTGAATATGTTGATTGCTGATATGATAGCTTGTTTTGCATGCTTCGTGAACTTGCAAATGTTATGATTGTTTGTGGTTATTATTGTGATTTTCAATAATCTCACCCCTTTCCTTAAAACAACATAGATAAAAGGCAAAGAGCTCGAAAGGGAAATGACCAATGAACAATCTAACCAGGAGTCATCTTACATAGTATAGTAAGTTAATGTGCAAATAGAATAACTAAAAAACTAAGAAAATAAGATAAAGACGACTTTGAATGACGCATGGGAAATTTTCTGAGGGAATTTTGAATGACGCATGGCAAATTTTCTAAGGCAATGCTAAAATATCTTGCCAAGTTATGGTGGATATATGAAAAGGATTCGCAGGAATACGAATGAATGACAGCTAAACACAATTGATTGTTAGAAAAGTGATGCTTGCAAACGCTTGGTGAGAGATGGTAGGCTGGTGTAGATTGATTCTTCAATTAGAACTTTTTAATGGGAGTGCCACCCTTGGCAATAATAATGAAGGCTCAACTTTTTGTACTTGTAGAGGAAGATATCCTATCCTTCAATATTAAGGGAAATTGAAGATTTAATATTATAGCTAGGATTGAAGAAATGCCCACTACAATCATTCGATGTATCTTTCAAAAGTTTATAGGTTGAGAAAGATTGCAGACTTCAGATTTCTTGGATGCGTGATTGAAAGGGGGAGACTCATGTTTACCATGATGTAAGGCGTTACTGCGCTTTCTCCAAAACTCTATTAATTAAACTTGTTAAACCGCACATCACATCAGAGAAGGAAGACCATCTTGATGAAAGGTGCACAAGTATTTCTTTAAATCGCACTTTAAATTGTAAAAAGTTCATGAGGAAATAAGAAAGCAACCAAACCAAAGTGACCTGGATAGGGGCTTGAAATAAATAAATGTTCCATAGATTTCTCAACTTCACAGACAAAGCACAGAAGAATTCAAGTGATGTTTCTACAGGGTATCACGAGGGCAAGGAACTATTTAAAAGTTTCCAGACAAATAGCAACTATTTGAATAGAAGCCGCATTTTCCAACGGAATCTCCAGAAGTCATCAACGCTAGCACCATAGTAATTCAAAGACTGAGAACTATGAATCACCCCAACCTTGACTATATAAACACCGGAGGCATTGCCACTCAAACACAAACATTCTGGAAGATTTAAAATGGAGAGAGAGTTTCAAGAATAGCATTAGAATTAACCAAAGAATACAAGGTGCGGCCCAAAGACGAACTCCATTTAAAAGAATTCCATGCATAGGTTAGGACCAAACACGAATTAAATAAGCTTCAAGTCTTCTTTGGACCTAGAAAAAGGAAAGTCCCACACTACGAGTACAACATATGATTACTTATTAGTTAACTAATTGGCGCATTTAGTGAATTAGCGAAAAGAAATTAGTTTGAGGGGATTCTAATACAATAATTCTCTCAGCTTGGCTTCATAGCTCTCTCCCTCTCTGTATATATAATTACAGAAGCAAGTTGTTTTAAAATGGAACTTCAAACACCATATATGTGCATATATACAATATGGTTTCAAAATGGCCATTAATTGATGCTAGAGATTGAGTTTCCCTGTTCATCAATCAATGAATGAACATTCATGTTTCTAATTGAATAAAGACAACCTGCAACACATCCAAGGCCAAACTCGTATTAGTAGTATGAAGAATGAACTAATGGCCACATAAAAAAATAAATAAATAAACAAGTAAATAAATAAATTAGTGCCAACAAGGAAGAGAGTAGAATGCAGCATCATTTTTTTTGTCATATATTTCTTGGGAAATATTCTACTTGAAATTTCATTAAAAGAATTAAAATCTTCCAATGCTAAAAGTTTACATTCAAATCAAACATTCAACATATCAAAAAAATATATATATATTTCAAATTACGTTAAACAAACGTATCTAATAAATATTTTTTAGGGGTTTACACTTCTCATGTTGCATGAGAAGAAGCAGATTCTTACACACACATGAAATGGTGGAACCCACATCTTTTTGTATCTATGACATGAACATACACTTCTCCTACAACATGATAAGTGTATTTCCCATATTTTTATATATAAGTAGCTAGGTAAACTAATTAATTACCCCAGCTTGAGAGATGTATCAGAACTATCAGAATCTTGAGGAGAATTGTCAGATGAACTGCAAATGATGATGGACTCAGAAGACTGCCCTTGTTCTAGTGCAAGTCTCTGTAAGTGTGTACTTCTTTTGTGTTACAAGGCTTTCAATTCTTAACATTTGAGAAGAGAGGCAATAATTTATAAGAGAAGATAGTAAAAAAATGTTTGATCACCTGCTTCATTCTTTGATTTTGTTCCATGAGTTGGATTCCCTGTACATTGAAGTAAAGGTGACTGAGAGGGTAGAACATTAATTGTTAGTGTCATAAAATGTAGCAACATGTATAACTTGGGATATATTAGTGAAATCGCATACATAAGTTTGTTAGAATATGGATCTGAATCCTACTATATTCATAAAGGGATTCACATAGAACTTATCATTCAAGTGAAAATCAAAGTGACTCTTTGTATTATATTCTTTTTCAGACATGAATCCTCCACAATGAGTGGCCTCTATATTTCCCACCTCTCTTCATTTCTCTATAACTAAAGTCGTGCAATCACTAGAGAGAGCGAGTCATATGACTATCTGATTAGTAATATTCGGGCATTGTCGAACCAAATTGGGTTCTTGGGCTAACTCCCCCAAATGCATTGTCAAAACACACAAGATTTTTGGAAGCAATTCGGATGTTACATGAGCAATCTTCTTTCATCCCTTTAACATACATTCAGTGAACCATTTTGCTTTCTCCAAATGTGAAAGACTCATTTTTAATATGTTTGGAACTATAAATCGAGTGACTTAAATGTATTGACTAAAACTTTTGTAAACTTGACATACATGTTTCTCCTGCTTCTGGACATCTAAGTTATATAATGAAATTTCCTTTTACAAACAACTAAACACATCATTATTGCTTATATGCAAGGAATCATTGAGTGATGATCAGTAGATGAAAAGCCAAAATCTATAGATGATTATCTTTGTGATATATATGTATTTACCTTTCTCCTACGTGCGTTGATCTGTTTGACGATTCTTTCATCCTGAAACAATATTCATAGTAAATTTGTCATCCCAAAATGTTGAATGCAATAACTCATAGTTATTGGATAAGGAAAAAAACAAGCCAATTTCTTCTCAAGATGAAAAATAACTAGCAGTTTTAACCACTAAACTGGATATTTTTTTATGCACGGTAAATGCATCACTTTAAAAAATGTAAAAAATAATGAAGTTTGATAAGACCAAAATATAGATTTTATAATAGAAACTGTCCAGATCAGGTAGATTCTATATTAGCAATGTAGAATGTTTAAAGAAACATACTGAATCTTGTGATAGAACATTGTGAACAAGGTGGTCTCCTACAAATTTATTAGATATGATTGATGAAAAGATGGTCCTTGTCCTTTTTTATTTCTTCTACATACAATTCCTGAAAGTAAAAGAAAGAAATTGATAGCATAAAGGAATCCTAACATTACTAGAGTTTGTGCCTTCAGGGCCTTTTTTAGCCAAACAGTTAGGGGGCGGTCGGTCCAGGGAAAGGATGAAAATGGAATGGATTTTCAATAGCCATAAATTTTAGTATGATGTTGAAAATGATGGAAGAAGTTTAATTTTTTTATAAAATAAAATCAAAACCACGTAAAATGCCCACAAGAAAGAGAGAGGGGGGGGGGGGGGGGGGGACCTATCCATTGTAGTTCCTCAGGTGAAGGGTATTAGTGAAAAAATGGTGTGATTCTAAGATTTGGGAATCAAGATTGATCTCATTTTTACGGAGAATCATGTCTGGGATGCATACAACAAAAAACAAACAAAACACACCTTTCTTAGGAATTGAAATTCAAGGAATCCAATCAAAAAAGCCCTTAAGTTTATAAATTTGTATGCAAAATTCTAATGTAATACATTTTCCTTTCTTTGCATATACAATAAAAAAAATTATATAACCCGAAGTCTTGCTCCTTCTATGCCAAAATGTAAGTCACTTTCAACTATTTTGCCGAAACCTGGTTAAAGATAATTAGACTTGTTGTGTATTTCACAAAAATTACTTGAAGATTCCAAAATAACCCATATTAAACTGTAATCTCATATTAATGATATCTCTCTCAATATCTCTCATGAATAGGAGGTGAATTTGGAAGGAAATCATGTAATGCTCACTACATTCTATAAAATGACTTACATTTTGAGCTTCCCAAATCTTCTAAAAATGTGACTTACATGGAACTTCACAGAATCAAGAGGGTGAAGAGCGAAGCATAAAAAGCATCAAATCAAAACCTTTGTCTTTGAAACGCGGGACAAGCCTCTTTGAAGTCTTTCCTCTAGTTCCTGCAATTCTTCAAGTGTGCATTCCTGAAGTTC
Source organism: Acacia melanoxylon (assembly GCA_019022615.1). Classification (NCBI taxonomy): domain Eukaryota; kingdom Viridiplantae; phylum Streptophyta; class Magnoliopsida; order Fabales; family Fabaceae; genus Acacia; species Acacia melanoxylon. The sequence continues at coordinate 8,505,169 of JAFJYJ010000003.1, read as the reverse complement.
TTCCCCATTCAATCGTCTGTTGAACGAATTTAGTGAAAATCATGTGTCTCAGTATCATAATCTTCTCAACATTCATTCATGGTATAAAGCTTTTGAATACCTCAATTCACGGGTCCTTTCTGCTACTACCTTGCTCGGCTTGCTCTCATCACCTTCAAGCTAGCACATATTTCAACAAAATAAAAAAAATCAAGAATATTAGCCTTTCATGATTTTCCATTCCTCCATATATTCTCAAAAATTGATTTCAACATTAAAGTAATTATCTCATCTTTTCAGTTCTCCACTTCTCCTGTGGAGTTTCAGGACCTAGCTAGGGTTTTCTGTAGGCAAATGCAATTTAATTTACTGTTAATGCATATTATAGTGTATGCATAAGATTAGCCCCTACAATCCTTGAACCTGACTATCAAAACTTGAAGCTAGAATAAAGGCAAAAAAATCTTCTAGAAAAAAAAAAGGAAGCTATTTACAAAACAAAGAATCAAGAGGGAGGGAAATAAAGGTAAGATGAACTCAACTTCTTCAGTGAATTAAAAACTTCCTAAGAAGCAGATTCCTTTTCCCCTCTGATTCATTTGGTTAATGTTTCCTCAGTTATTCAATTAAATAAGAAAAGAAAAGGAGTCAAGTTAATTAGAATGCGCTATGTGCATTTACAAACAATTTGAGATGTCATACTATTAATTGCTTATAAACTAGTACTTCTTTCTATAATGTATATATATTGATATATTGAAGGTGATTGATGACATTAATAAATTGATTACCTGCAGATCAATAGATGATTGGGCTAATCTTTGAATGGCTGAATGTTGATCATACCTTTCAATTACCTGCTGCATACTGAAACCAACAAAAATAGTAAACTCATATGAGTGCCTTTCTATCTTATTTCAAGTCAATCAATGCATAAGATCAGATCAGTTTAGCACAGTTTCATGTCAAAAATATAGAGTATAACGAAATTCTTCAGAACCCCAATGGGAAAATTCAGAACTTCAAGTCTATAAAACTATTTATTAATTTGTTGACCCTTTAAGTTATTAATTACTAACAGAAAGCAGCATTTTACCAAAACACATTCGTTACACTTTAAGGTTACAACTTACAAATGCAACAAGAATTATATCGATTCCAACTAAAACAAGTGGTCTCAAGGGTGGTCAAATTATAATTCTATCCTTTAAATCCAACTCAAATGAAGAGGATGGAGGTAATGACAACTGTTATTTCAACAACTCTTTATTATCTGGCAATCTTTTAGCAGTGAATGTATATCAGTTATGGGGGAAAAATCAAAACACATACTCCTAGCTAGCAATTTTTTTTTTTTTTTTTTTTTTTTCCTTTTTTGATACATTCCTAGCTAGCTAGTTTTATAGACTATACAAAGTGAGATATGATGAGCTCAAATATAATATATAGATAATGATAATGAGTGCGAGTACATTTTCATATCTCATTCTTAGCTTGAATCGACCACTGTGATGTTATGGAAACCCCTCTCTCTCACGCGCACACACACAGACCCCTATAGAAAGATCCCTTTATGTACCTTGAGCTAGCATAATCAAAGAGCTTGCCAGTGGAAGAGAAGACTAAGAGGGCAATCTCAGCATCACAAAGAGTTGAGAGCTCATGTGCCTTCTTGAAGAGACCTTTCCTTCTCTTTGAGAAAGTCACTTGCCTTGCCGTTATACTATCTATTTTCTTTATCTGTATCTTCCTTCTTGTCATTTTTCTCCTTCTTCTCAGAATCATCCGTAACACAAGGTGATTATTTTACACAGTAAATTATACAACGAAAAATTACACACACACACACAAACATCAAAATCAGAGTGGGAAAAAAACTGTACATGAACTGATGAATAGAGAGGCTATACGGACAGTAATTAAATCCAGAGGGTTTCACATGACATAGAGAAAGATCTACAATAATATATTATTATTATTCACAAAATCCAAGTAATCCTACCAAGAACCAACAGATCAAAGACGAAAATCGGGGGAGAAGTGAGAAAAGGATAATGGTTTTGTAGTTAAATATATAATAACTAGAAAGATTCATGATCTTGAAAAGAAGTAACGAGAAGTAATTCAAAGTAGTTCCAGATGAAAAATATGTAGAACTGAGAATTTCAAACTCAGCAATCAGATGAAAGTGATTTTTTTTAATGACCAAATTGGGTAAGAGAATTCCATCTCTATGGATGTGAAAAACGGAAAACGAGAATAAAAATGATGTTTTTTTACCAAGAACGTCAAACTACAAGTTTCCGGGGGAAGAAAGAAAACTTACAGATAATGCATTCTCAGAAAGAAGAATAGTTAAGCTGGAACTCATGAAAACAAGGAAACCTACCTGGTAGATTGAAGAGATTTCTCGTATATTGTAGGCTTCTTCTTTCTTGCGTCTTTCTCTTATCTCCTCAGGTTTGGCGGTTCATACGTTAATGGCTTTTCAAAGGAAATTAATATATATGCTTTTTTTCCTTTTATGGGCAAGTTGAGTTTTTACCTGTAGCCACTATTTCAATGTCATATTCTTTTTCGTTTTATCCTTTTCCTCTTCTCCTCATGTTAGTGTGACTGTTTTGTTTATATTAGTAGTAGAAACTGTTTTTCTAACTTTGATTTATGGTATATAAATTAAGTTTGTCGTAAATATATTTTTTCAACACTAACTTAAATATGTCCATAATTTTCTGGCTTAGTTTTATTTTTAAAAAAAAAGTAAAGCAAGAAGAAAGCAAAAGGCATGTTGGAGTACTTTTGTTTATGCTTTTCCCCTTTTTTTTCCTTGTTTGAAAGGATTCTTTTAATCTTTATTTAAATGTTTTTTTTGTGTGTTGTTGGTCTTTGTCTCATTGATTGTGACGGGATATGATTAGGATCCCTCCCGTTGTCTGGGTCTTCTCAAGTTGATAGTTAATGTAAAATATAAAATAGAATTTACAGACATTTTAAATTTTTTGCTTTTAAACTATAATTTTCTTTTTAGATGTCCTCAGGTAATCACTTCGCCAAAAAAATTATAAATAAGTAAAAATCAGAAAATTAATATTAATTTAGTTCTAAAATTTATAAATAAATGTCAAGGGGCTAATGTTATTTTACATATTTAGAAGAACATAATACCCTTTTAGCTAGTCAATAAAGACTTATCCAATTGGTAAGAAGCTAACTTATAATTTACAAGGTCGTAAGTTCGAATCTCGTTACCTCGTTATTGGGTGATCTATAAATACCTCTAGAATAACTCTCTAGATCTGTAGGAATGCCTGAACCTTAGTATTTCCCAAGAACTCACCTAAACTTTCCATTTTGAAAGAATAGAATACCAATTTAACCAACCATTTTGTAGGCTAACCGGTGACCAATTACATTGTTGGTGACAACGTCAATAAGTAACTAAGCATATTATTTTCTTAATAATATCTTAGTATTACATTATTAATAAGGGGAAATTTTAGGGAAAAAAAACTTTAAAAATAGTAAAAGACAAAATGAGATCTTGAATTTTCATAATACTAGAGGGATATGGGTGCCTGATTTGTATTTTTTGAACTTAAAAGAAAATGACACAAATACCCTTACATATATTTTTTTAAAGAAAAAACTATAGCGTTTTGCTTTACAAATTAGGTCAGATCTGGTTTCTAAGAGGGGTAGAGCCGGTCAACATTTTTGGTATATGGTTGGAGGTCGAAGTCAAAGAAGAAAAAAGTAAGGGAGAGGTGGAAATAACAATCACCATCTTCGTCATCTTTCTGATGGCTTCACCATCACCATCGTCGCCAGAAAGTACTCTGCCCCCACTATCAAACCCTCCCCTTGTGTGAGAAAGATTGAGAAGGGCTATGTCTGGAGGAAGAAGACCTTCATCTTGAAGGCTGAACTTGAACAGAGAAGGAGGAAGGGAATCTTAGACTATCGTCAACCACCATCATCTTCTCTCCTCCTTCACCACTGCCACTGCCACTGCCTCTCTCTCTCACTCGACTCCATCGCATCCATAGCACCACTGTTTACTACCAATGTCACTATCACTACCTATGTTCTAATCATTACATAGCATTAGTTTTTCTCTCTTACCATTGACTTCCCTCCTTCTTGACCTACATTTCCCCTCTCCAACTTTGTCTTCCATCCTCGGCCATTGTTTCACCTCACAACTAGAGATTCAGGCATATGTAACGCTTAATAAATAACAATTATAGTGAATAAACGTCATATATGTCGATGTGGAGGTTGCACTAGAATATATAACGTTAAAATATAACGGTTAAATACATGCACCGTCATGTATTGAGAGGCAGAATTCATGAAAACATTAAAATAACGGTTTTAGTTAATAACCGTCATTTATTTAGTGACAAATATGACGATTCTTACAAAACAACCGTCATATAACACTTATAGACAATTCATCTTCCAACATTATATCAGTAAAAACAAATATGTAACGGTTATAATAATTAACCATAAGGCAAGATTATAAATATGAGATATTATTATATAATATATAATAATATCTCATATTTATACTTTTAAGATAAATACAATATGTTAAGATACAATTAATTTAATTATATGTAATAATATCTTAGATTCATACTTTAAGATAAATACAATTTGTTAAGATATAATTATATGTAATAATATCTTAGATTTATACTCTTAAGATAAATGTAGGGAAAATTATAATATATGATCTAGAATAAATAATATTTATTAAGAAGGACCATAATAATGATAATTATTTTGAAGGATCAGAAATTAAAATATTAAAATAGAAAGACTAAATTACCCCTATGTTATCTTGAGATCCTCTTCTTCCTAGTCTTTGTCATTTCAGCGAACAAGTTTTTCAGGTACAGGGTTCTCGCTGGTACGGAATAACTATTAAAAAGAATCAATTTTAAAGCATTATCTAAGTGTAATTCAAATGCTTCAAGTATTTCCTTTATGCACATAATGCATAATCAAACACACACACACATAATGTGTAATTGCTTATTGTTTCTTTCATATTAGGCGGGAGCGATAACAAATGTAAAAATATGTAAGATTAAAAAAGAAATGAAAAAAATTAAGATAAACAAAAATGAGAATGTTACTGACAATGTTACCGTCACCTCTGCAAAACACTCTTTTCCACATCCCCTCCTTTCCACACTTTTCTGAAACCTCATTCCCGTACCTTCCCCAAGCAATTTCGCCATCCTCTCTCCTCTCCCTCCACCTCATCCCACCTCTTCTGTACCCGCTCCAGCTCTCCAGGTTCGACTTTTTTGTGTTTCTGGCTTCAATTTTAAAGAATTCATATTAAATATGTTACTATTTATATAATCAGTTTTCACCAAAAGGTGAAACAAAACAATAATTATCTGATGGATTCTGAGATGATTGTTTTTGTTGCTCAATACTTACTAATCCGGGATTTTACATATTTGGATTATACTGGAGCAGCAGATGAAAAATATGATGTGATTGTAGTTGGTGGAGGACATGCTGGGTGTGAAGCTGCACTTGCGGCTGTCAGCTTGGGGGAAAAACTCTTCTTACGCTAAATATTGGTTGAATAGCATTTTGCGTACCTTGTATGCCCTTTTGCATGCTGTTACCTGGTCTAATGTCATTTCTACTTTTAGCTAACAACATTTTGACACTCAAATCTTGTGTTTCTTCAAAACCTTTATTCCAGTGAAATCACTGGTCTGGTATATTCTGTCCAAGGTGAAGTCACCTTATTTTGGGAAAATGGGGTAATTTGAATTAGTATACATTTGTTATTAATAATCAAACACTCAAAATCCTTAGTTAAAAAATCATCTAGATTCAGTTAGAAAGAATATAGGAAATATGATTAAGAGTAATTTAGTCTTTTTATTTTAATATTGTAATTTTTGATTTTCAAAATAATTACTACTTTTATTCTTCTTCTTAATAAATATTATTTATCCTAGGTCCTTTATTATAATTTTCCCATAAATGTATATGTTAAGATATTAATCTGATATATAATATCTATTAATATCATAGGGAGGCGAGGAATGGGGGATTCTGAAAAAAAAAAATTTATCTAACAATATTTTATAGTTCTTTATAAAGAACCATTATGCATTATTTAAGAATACTTAATAGTTATCAATGAAAACCTTCATATATATATATATATATAAGAAGACGGGATTCAAAAAAAAAATTCACAATACTTGACAGTTCTTCACAAAGAACTGTTATATATTCTTTAAAATTACATAACAGTTAAAAATGATAACCGTCATATATAAAAAGACAGGATTATGTAAAAATCTCAAATATAAGTAGGTGAGATTGTACAAAAATTTATTTGATAATACATAACGGTTCTTTATAAAAAAAACCATTAAATGTGATTTAATATAAAAAGACGGACCGAGATTCTAAAAAAAAAAAAATTGACAATATATTACGGTTTTTTTATAAAATAATAATAATAAAAAACCGTTAAGTGTCATGTAATATAAAAAAATATTTCATAATATATGATTCCTCATAAAGAATCGTTAAGTAATCTAATAATGTTTTCTTTATTGATATATTAATTAAGGGTTAAGTAGCAAATTTACCTCGAAAATTTTTGCTTTGGAGCAATGTTGCCATGAAAATTTTTCTTGTCTCAATGTTGCCCCAAAAGTTTCAAAATGTAACAATGTTACATATTTCCGTTAAACGACGGCGACGGCAACACACTTGAGGTTCAAAAGGTTGACGGAGCATGGAGAAGACGGCGAGTGAGCAACAAGCACAGAGAAGACGACACAGAGACGAAGTCGAGCGAGGGAGGGAGATGAATTGATTTTGAGATGGGAATTTTGAAATTATTTTTTAGAGTCAGTTGGGTTTTTTGTCATTTTCCTTTACAACTCAATGTCAGTTTAGGCCCTAGGGCATTTTTTGAGATTTACAGAGTATTAGGGCCTTTTTTAAGCTTTTTTGGGTTAAAAGGGCCCATATATGGATTTTCTCAGTTTTATATTAAGAACTGAAAGTGTGTATGTATATATATATATATATATAGGATAGAGTGAGCATGTCATAATTTCAACTTGGGAAGCAAAAGCATCAATAGTTCAATACCATGTCTTTAAAAAATAAATTAAAACAATTATATTAACTCTAATTTGATTCAAAATATCTTGATGCAATAGGGTGTGGATATCCATATTAACATATTAATTCTAATCATTTGGAATTTGCTAAGAAAATTATCTTTTTGTTTTTTTTTTAAAAAAGTATGTTTGTTTATTTAAAGTTCTCATTTTAATTTTGTATTAGATACTACTTCTTTAATAAAAATATTTTAAACATATGTAACCAATAAAAGAAGTTCATTAAAAAAAAAAAAATTTAAAAAATAAAATAATCAAGATCTTATATTTAATATCAAAATTCATCTCTCATTTATTAAAGGGAAAATTACATACAGGTCCCAAGGAGCAGAAATAATTACAAAAAAGTCTCTTAAAATCACCAAATTACACAGAAGTCCCAAAGGACTTTTTTGATATTATTTGTATTAACAATGTAAAAAAGCATAGATTTACAACAACAAACGCTATATTTACAACAAAATTTAAAATCTGGTCATTTACAATAGAAAAACCATATTTACAACAAAAAACCATATTTACAACAACATTTAAACACTTGGATTTTGAACGCAGAAAGGTCATTTACAACATGAAAAAAGACTATATTTACAACGAAATACTATATTTACAATAAAATTTAAAATCTAGTCATTTACAACCGAAAAAGCTATATTTACAACAGAAAAAATCATATTTACAACAACATTTAAACACCTGGATTTTGAACGTAGAAAGGTCATTTACAACAGCAAAATGCTATATTTACAACCGGAAATGCTATATTTACAAAAAAATTTAAAATATGCCATTTACAACAGAAAAAAAATCATATTTACAACAAAAAAACTATATTTACAACAACATTTAAAAACCTTTATTTTTTTCCATACAAATAATTACAAAAAAAAGTTTTGGGACTTTTGTGTAATTTGGTGATTTCAAGGAACTTTCTTATAATTATTTTTGTTTCATGGAACCTACATGTAATTTTCTCTTTACTAAACTCAAAGTACTAAAAGGAGGGACCTCTCTCTACGTAAAGCCCACACATGGGTCCTTGAGGACCACACAAATAAGTGGACCAATTAAGAAACTCATGGCAATATAGGGACGATTTTTATGGACCAATTAATGATATGACCTCGCTCTCGCGCACATATGTTTTTTTTTTTAATAAAAAATACAGTAATTGTGTAAGAAATTCATTCAAGATTCAATTAATTATTTATTTGCTATATTTTTCTTTAATGTATACATTTTTTATATGACAAAAAAAAAAACTATCACTTAAACTTTAAAATCCGATTGACTACAATAACAATAATGAGATTTATAAGAATAATAAAGTAATTGACAACTCATTTTATTAAAAATCATCTATTTAAGATTTTGATGTTTAAGTAGTATTTTTTAGGATTTTCTTCTTTTATATTTTGTAACTTAATTATTATATTCTTTACCATTTCAAAATTTGTTTGAATTGATAGCTAACATCAATTTCCATGATGACTAGGGTTCTAACAATGGGATCCGACTTTTATCCTTTGCGCTCCTGTCCGCTACCTTTCTTTGCCTAAGCTTTTTGGCGCAAAAAACTAAAGTTGTGTCCTTTCTTAAATATTTTAAGATACCAAATGGTATTAAAAAGATCCTTGGGATAATGAACGATCTTGAAAAAAAAAAAAAACTTCTGAACTTGAAAAAATTATTTTAGATCCTGAAAAAAAAATTAACTACTGATTATTACTAAAAAGATAGTTAAGGATATTAACTAGTATTGAAAAAATGATCTTGAAATATTATTTTAGGATCTTGAAAAAATATTTTAATGTACTAAATGGTACTAAAAGGATACTTTATGATACTGACTGATATTAAAAAAATACTTCATGATCTTGAAAAATTATTTTAAAGTACTGATTGATACTAAAAATATACTACAAGATATTTTATCAAGATCCAAAAATAATTTGTTAAGATCATAAAATATTTTTTTAGTATTATTCAATATTTTAAAATATCTTTTTAGTATTAGTTAATACCCTAAAATATTTTTTTTAAAAAAAGGATACAGCTTCATTTTTTGGATCAAAACAACGCTGTTTCAAGAGGAGGGCAGATCACTTCATTTTTTGGTTGTTTTGGTTTCATCTGAAGTGATCTGGCTAACCAAATTATCAGACTTGATGAGCACTCCTAACTGGAGCCGAAAACTATGAAAACCGGATCCCTAATAATGTGTGGGTAGCAACGTATGACATACACATATGATTCTCCGTCACGTCACATCAGAGGTGATCAGTGGCAGAGCCACATTCCCGCCAAGGTACGCACGTGCAGACATAAGATCAAAGGTTTGCTGCTGATTTTTTTTTTCTCCTGTTCTGTTATAAATGGTAAAATTGGTCGGCAAATAGGCGGTGATGGAAGGGAAGGGAAGGAGCTTATTGTGGTGATGGTCTTTGTTTGGGGCCGGCAGGTAAGAGAGGAGTTTGAGGAGTTCGAGAGGTCTGGCTCGCCGGACAGTGAAGGATTTGACGATGAATTGGCCGCCGAATTGAAGGCCTTTGACGTCGGAGCAGGGCTTGAAGGAGAAATCGGAGGGCTCAGAGGATTGATCGTTGGGGTGTTGGTGCTTCTGCTTCTTGTTCTTGCTTTTGCTCGTCTTTCTCTTTTTCTGCCATGGAGGAAGAGGAAGAAGATGAAGGCGATGATTGGCTTTTGGTGGAGAGTGGAATTGAGAAGTGGCTTCAGTGAAGCGGTGCGGATATTGTGAGCCTTGACTATTGAATCCACTCCTTAGCTCTTAACCGCATGTCGTTTTGGGGCATTTCTTCCCTTTTCCCACTTCTTTCCTTTCTTTTAATTGCAAAATAAAATGTAGGAAAATCACAACTAGATCCCGATAAACGAATATAAACCACACAAAAAGTTTCAATAAAAATTAGGCAATTTGTTACACTGAAACTTATTATTACATATTGTTTATTTATTATAAAACTTTTATGTGATTATATTTCTTTTTTTAGAATTTGAGAGTGATTTTCTCAAACATGTATCAATGAAAGAAACAAAGTTAGACAAAACGATTAGCATCCATTTGGTATGAGCTTTTCTCTTCTTTTTTATATTTTGGGTATTATGCATATGTAAAAGCATGAAGTCTAAGTTGTAAGCATTTGGGTTTTATTTGTCCTATATTTTCTTTTCCTTTTGTTACTATATGCATGCATGTTACATTGGTTTTACTTTTTACTGCAACTTCATATATATATATATATGTATAAATATATATATATATATATATATATATTTTAAAAAAAAAATTGATAAAATGGTCTCGTATCTTATTTAAATATTGTTAGGTTTGAATATGAAAACAAAAAACTTGAACACGATTTTCTTATAATTTACGTTGAGACGTTAACACTCAACCTTATTTATGAAATATGGAGATATGAAGAGTCATACATTTGTTATGCTTATGGAAGGTTGAAATTCACAACCTCATACTTAAGAAAAAAATTAATAGAAGATTTGGGTGTCATTGGGCTATGAGGCACTAATATTAAGCCTACATTTGAATTGAAAAAAAAATAAGAGGAAAAACCCCTAAAAATAATTACTCATGCATACTAATTTATGTTGAACGTGATATGTTTGATAAGATTGATGATGAAGATATAATGTAATATTTTTAAGGAATGAAGAATCGAAGAATGTTTTTGTAATCGTTATGTTATAATATCTTAGTTGGCTCTTGATTATTAATTATCTATGTTAAATTGAAGTTTTCTTTTCTTGTTTATATTCTATTGTTTTTTAATGTATTTAAAACTTTCCTTTAAAAAAAAATTCGGGGCGCTGCTAGAGCTGGGAATCAAGGCCGGCTCATGAAGGGCCAGGGCCAGCCCTCCAGGGCGAGGTAAGAAAAACATCTGTTTTTCAAAGCCCGGCCCGAGAGCACCAGGGCCAAGGCCGGCCCTTCAGGGTCCGAAAATTATTATTTCAAATTTTAACTATTTTTCCTCCGTTTTTTTTAAAGAAATATAACTAGTAAATTACAACACGAATCATCCAATAAATAAGCACAGTCACTAATTCATAATCAAAAGCAAACTATGTTCACAAATAACTCACATAAAATATAAAAAGCATATCACCAAGCGGCATTAGTACGATGACTATTATTGTCGTCATCTTTGTCCCTATCATCAATTTCGACAACATTTAATTGTTCTTCACTTTAAGTAGTAGCCTTTTAGGCTTATGAGTAAGAATATCATGAATTCCTTTTCCCGCATCATGAACACATCCATAATCTTTATTTGCAACAAATAATAAACCAAATCATAAAATTAGAGTATAGTTATAATTATATATTTGTAGTTAAATGGATAAATAACTCTATAACAAATACAAAATATATATAAATTAATAAATTTTTTTAAAAAAAAAAAGCTACAGTGAAAAGGGCCTGCAGGGCCGGCCTGAGGCCTTCCAGAGCTGGCCCGTTTAAGCCCGAGGCCCTTGAGGGCCGGCCTTCCAGGGCTAATTTCAAATATCTCGTCCATTTTTCAAGCCCGGCCCTTGACGAGCCAGGGCTTTAACGGGCCGGCCCGATGGGCTCGGCCCGATTTCCCGGCTCTAGGCGCTACCCCCGAACCCTCGAATCCCCTCACTAATTGTGCGGATACAAACAAAAAATCCTGACTCCGCAACTGGAGGTGATTGAACTTGATTTTTAAATAAGGATAAAATAAAATAATTAATAAGATAATATTTTTTAATAATAAGTAAATTAGTACGTGGAAAAAAATCATGAATCTAACGACTTGATGAATGGAATCATCAACCGGGTTCGCGTGCCTGCTCGGCGAATCTACGAGCATGCCCATCCCCCCAAACCTGCGGCGTTTTGAGGGAACGAGACCTTTTTTATTCTTTTCTAATATTTGTTTACATAATTTTATTTATTTGAATTAAATTTTATCTTTACTATAAAATATTTTTAATACTTGGTATATCAAATTAATTAATTTATAATATATCCAAAGATCAAAAAATATTTTTTGATTACCAATCGCATCTTGAAATATTTTTCTAGTAGCATCCAGTTTTTCAAAATATTTTTCTAATAGCATCTATTATCTCAAAATATTTTTTCAGTAGCACTCCGTATCTTAAATTAAATAATTTTTAGTGTATCCGACACCATTGGTTTTTTTTTTTCACAATAGCACTCACTAACTGAAAAAGATACCATATGGTATCGGATACACTAAAAAGTAATTAATTTGATATACTAGGCGTTATTAAAAAATACTCAAGATGGTTGTACTTAACTCAAACAAATAAAAAATTAATAATAAAAAAACCACTATTTTGTGGATGAGAATTCCCCGCTCATCTGGATTCCCCATCAGTGATGTTTTGCACGGGATATAAATCTTGACAAATGGCTAAATTGTGGAATCCTTAAAGGTTAAATGATGTTTGAATTGGAATTAGTTATTAATTCCCAATACATTTAGGTAAGTTACCTTTGGAATTTATAAGAGGAAAAACACACTTCATTACTCAAAAAATGTTTTAAAAAAGTTTTATATATAGTTCATTGGGAAAAAGACATTTAAATCTACTTCAACTTCTAAAACTAAGAAAAAACCATTGAAATTTACAAAAAACAGAGAAGGGATTTGGTGGGAATCTAGATTTTTCATATTTTGGCTTAAAGACTAGAATGCTCATTTCACGTATTTTTTTCAGCACCTAACGATTTTGTCAAAATCATTACTGTTTTAGTTCATCTCATTACTCAATTGGTTACAACCTATAGAAATAATAATGATTTTGACAAAATCGTTAGGTATTGGAAAAAATGTGTGTAAGGGGCATTTTGGTCTTTAAGCGAAAACAAAAGAAAACTCATATTTTCACCATATCTCTTCTATGTCTTTCACAAGTCTTAATGGTCTTTTATGAGTTTTAGAAGTTGAAATGGTATTTAAATATCTTTTTTCTTATTTCATTATTGTATCTACAATTAGAATTAGAATTTATTATATGGTTATGTAGTACTTTCTCTTATTATAGCAACTTTGTGTGTGTGTGTGTGTGTTTCTTAGTAGAAAACTTTTTATCTAATATATTAAAATTTCTTCTTAAATATTCTTTGTTAGCTAACTAACATTATTATAGAAATCGTGATATATGACGGTTATTATCTGACATACATCACGGTTTAGAATCATTATATATGCGAGTGCTATTTATGTTTCGTGCAGATAAATTACGGCTCTGAACCGTTATTTATTCTAGACTTATTATAACGGTTATAAGATAATATTCATTATGTTTTGAGGCAAGATATGTGCATTGATATGATAATAATTAACAGTTACAAGTAAACAATTGTAATATATATGGTAATGCTTACATAATACATAACAGTTATGGTTTAACAACCATTATATATGTTATACATATAAAATAGTTCTTTCAAAACAATGGTTATATATCAATAGTAATGCTAACAGATTTATTTAAACAACTCGTTATATATATATATATATATATATATATATATATATATATATATATATATATATATATATATATATATATATTTTAACATAAACAATCGTTGTTAGGTAACAACCGTGATTTATCTAAGCTATTTTTTAAGGGGGGTTATGCTTTCGATATCTCCCTACATATACATTTATATAGAATGAATCACAATATATATTTACATTCATTCATATATAAAACAATACAACAAATCAAAATATATTTACAGTCATCTATGTACATGCATACACTATTAAAACCAAAACTTTAAAACAAACAAATCATCTGTATCTAGAAATTTACAGTGATACGATGTATTTACTCTCCCACTAATGTTGCATAGATGCCACCAATTCTTTAGCCACATTTCCCATTTGTGAGTTGTCAAACATCATGCAGGAGGCATTAAAATACCGTGCGCAAAAGGAAACAATAGATGAAAGTTAGATATTAAAATATATAGCTAATTGAATGTATCTATAAATAAATTGAGCGTATAATATACCTTATTTATATTAATATTTTCAGGATCATGTGTGATTACATCCTTCATATATTGCATCACCCAGTACCCATAATAATTGCTCATGTCCAGTTGCTTTGAGCACTATAAAGAAATGAGAAGAGAAATTTGTCAGTCAATCATATAAATAAACTATATGTGTTCTTAAATTTAATATTATAGTCATTGGTGAATAATGTATATACCTTTGGACACATCATTGGAAAACGCATCTGTAGCTGCTATCAGTGAGGTTGGTTTTGGGGCACTCGAGACTATTTTGAGTGTGGTAACTTGTAATGGCCCTGAAAACAATATAGGAAAATTATTTAATTCCAATTAGTATTTTAATTATATGTTATAAAATTTTAATGCAAGTGGATAGGTGGTCTAATGGAACCTTGTTAATTTCCTCCTACCCGGTTTTGGGTTCCTAATCTCTGTTAACCCAATGAGTGTTTTTTTTTAATACCATGAAATTACCAAGATGCTTTTTTTTTTAAAAAAAAAAAAAAACAACAGATTTTCCCTATATCTCAATCCCTTGCTCGACCAATTCTAAATAAAGGCGAAAAGGAAGCTTCAAGTGACAAACCCCACCGCCATCCTCCCTATTTGGATTCGCTGCTGAACCCTGTTTGTTAGCCTCAACTCGCCACTACTTTGGGTGTTGATGTTTCCTTCTTGCTGTCTATTGTCTCAGTCAGTCAGATTTCTCCTTTCTTCTTGCTTGACACTGTCGTTTTTTCCTGGTTGCTCGTGTGTGCATGAATACGAACTCCTTGTCTCCTTTATTTGTTTTGACGTGTTCGTTTAGTGTGTGAATCTGCTAGTTGCTATGAGTTTAGTTGAAGTCATCTATATGAGAGCTTCTTCTTCCTTTGCTTCAATCAACGCTGGTTTACGGTTTTGTGTAAGGGAAAATGTTGAAATTGTTTTTTTTTTGGGTGCTTTGATTATGTAGGTATATATATTCAAAACTCTCCTCCTTCCTATGTTTCTAAGCGGCTGCCATGTATATTGATATTAAGAAAATTATTGGGCAAAGGATTTGAAGATTATGAAGGTTGATAAACTTGTTAAATGTTAATGCACCCAAGGTGTTTGTGAAAATGTGTAGGAGAAGAATTTGATGGGAATTGATAACTAACTATTCTATATGCATGAGGGACAAAAATTTAAGAGTAAGGTTGTTCAATGTCTATGTTAAATTTAAAATGCTATGGTTATTGTTTGAATATGTGTGTGTATAGATGAGGTGGGGGTTAAGTTTGAGCTAATAGATGGATTCTTAAAGCATGTATTAAAACAACAATAACAAGACTGTGATATTTTCTTTTAGAGTTCTTTGGATTCTTGTTGAGATTGTAGGTTAAGGTTTATGAAAGGTGGAATATCACTTAAGAGGGGGGGTGAATTGGGTGATTAGAAAATTTATACTGGTTTGGTCCAAATCCTTGACTTACATTTAGTCCCCAGACACTCTGGGATTTCCACTATCTCAGAACGTGATTACACACTCTGTAACTCTCGAGTAATTCTCTCATTAGAACTTACTCCTCCTTACAAGTTGTAATCAAATATCCCAATCTCATAGGTTCCACAACCTTGAGATTCTTACAATAATGAATAAGATTAAACTCTAAAAGAGCAGATGAATAAACACTGAAGATTTAAATATCCGAAGATATTGCTTGAGAATGTGAAACAGTAATTGCGTAAATTGCTAATTGAATGCGCAGAGTTTCGGTGGTTGAAGAATTGAATGCTTCTGGCTTTTATAGTTGATAGCAATAATGACTGTTGAAGATGAACCGTTGAGAGTAATAAATATATCCGTTGAAATGAACGTTACTCAGGTTCTTCGAATTCTTCCGTTGATCACCGTTATTCTTCGTTGACATTCTTCTTTCAATTTCTCCATTGAGACTCAGTGAGAATGTTTAATGGAAATGGCCGGAGCACTTTATGGATGCTCAGAGGATCTTTTTGCTAAAATGGTGTTTCATTCTACTTTGCATTTAATGCTCTGACACATAATTGCTTTATTGCAATTTAGTGTTAATCTATATGATAGTCTTCTAAAACTCATTAACAAACTTATTAAACATAGTTAAGAATAATAATGAGTGAAGATATAAGGTAAATAAACCATACTTACAGATTTAACAAGATTAGAGTCGATGGTTTACTATCAGAGAAGAATTGGTTCAAGTCACATTGCTCTGGCTCGAGTCAATACCTTATATAGAAGCTTTTGGAATTTGAAGAAAACACAATAGGCTTGAGTCAAATGGAATTGGCTCGAGTTTAGGCTTAAAATCGAGTCATCCAACTTTGGCTCGAGTCAAAATGTCCATTTGAAAAATAACGGTCAAATTCCTCGCTTGAGTCAAAGGTCTTAAGCTCGAGTCAATAAATCTTACATTTTGAAAACAAATTTTAAGGTCACAAGATTTGGCTTGAGTCACATGACATTGGCTCGAGTCTGTACTCAAACTCGAGTCAGTCTTTGTGTAGCTCGAGTCAATCAGTTGTTCATGCTCTTGTCATTCAAGACTTGGCTCGAGTCAGATGACCTTGGCTGGAGCCAATCTGACAACAAAAATTACAGACTGCGATAATCCAAGATTTGTCAAGTTAAAAGTATTTTGGCTTGAATCATAAGCCATGTTCTGTTTACAATGGTCAGTTATCATAAAAACACACATTGAGAGCTAACAGTTTATGCTATTGATTAAATTCAATGTTATATCTCATATGAGGGAGATTGAAATGAAGATTATTTTATAATATTTCTTTATTGGTATGGATTTAGATTGATGAGATGGTTAATATGAAGTGAGAGTATATTTTATTAAATGGAAGACTATGGTCTTATATAAAGCTTTTTCTGTGGATATGACTTTATTTCTTTATAGGCTTGATGGATGTGTGTCGAAGTATATTTCGAATAGTGATGGTAGCAAACAAGTACACAAAGCACGTTACCTTATTCTTTTTCTTTTATTTATTTTTGTGGTTATATGTGGGATTTCTTTTATAAAAAAAATGAATTGAGGTTGAATTGGTTGTATTTGGTGTTATATATGAAAGTGAAAAATGTTGGAGATAAGGTTCTTTCCAATTAAATTTTAGAGATTATATATTTCAATGGTGTTCATTAGGTTGTTGTGGACTGTCGTTAATCCAAAGAGGTTGATAAGGCTTAAATATTAAGGGTGATAGTTATGTGATTGTTGTTGTTTAGGAATCAAGAGTAAGAATTGTTACAAAATCCGAGGAATGGAGTAAGTTATATATGTTTGGGAGTACAATATGGTGAGTGAATAGCGTCCCATTATAATTTTTATAATTAATATTCTTATTACTTGCCATACTTTATGTTAATTACCATATTTATAAGTATGATTTTGCGAAGGGAAGTTTATCATATTTGTTTCATTTTCTTAATTGATATTACATGAGTAAAGATTGATGAATTTATTCGTTAGTACTTACTTTTCTCCAATTGTTTCATAGTATAATTTATGACTATTCACTTAAATGGTAAAGAGATTTTTGGGATATTTTTCATACATTTCATATTGAAATGATCTTGCATTTTGGAAAGTTCATACGCTAGAATTTATTGTTTGAAAAGAATTTTGTTGTCATATTAAATTCGAAGAAAAGCTTGAGATATTGTTATTGAAACTTCATGTTGGGGTATTATGTTATGTAGTATTTTATACGAGCTATCGTTATCTTGACAAAAAAGAACTTTTTATTGTTTTGATAAATTGGCCCCAACCATGCTTGAAAATATTTTTTAGAGGTCTGAATATAGAACGTTGGTTACTAACAATAGTACTATTAGACCTTGGTGCACCATGCTTAACCTCGAGCTCGCTTATTTCGTGGGATTTGTTCTCACGCCTGTTATTCGTGGGACTTGTACTTGCGCTTATTTCGTAGCCTCGTGCTGCACTTGCTTGGTTATTTACCCTCGTAGAGTGTGTGTCCAGCTTGTTTTCATGACTTTCAGTCATGTTTGGTTACTTTCCCTCGTGAACTTTGTGTCCACGCTTGTTATCCGTTCTGTAGAAATCCTACAAATAAATGAGATTTGAGATTTGATGTTTTAAAATGATTTGTTAAGCAAAACGATTTATTACGTATTTGGATTTATCTAATTGATAATACTATATAGAGTTTTATTGTCATATCGTTGTTATTCAAAGTTAAATACGTTTAAATTATTTTCTCTTGTATTCCACTAAATTATGTAAATGAGACGTTATTCATCGGAACATTTTTGGTCTCAGATAACATTGTAGACCTTGCACTTTCCATTGAACAGTGAAGATTGTCATCGCTGACCAGGCCTGTAGATATATTTTGGAACAACTGCTAGTGGATGTAAAGCTAAGTTTTCATTTATATATTATCATTTGTAGATTAGATGCTCCATGTAGTCTATAGGTAGGATCCTTGTCTTTCCTTGTAATTTGGAATATTGTACATGAATATGCTATAGTGGAGCATAGCTCCAAATGTTATTATGGGTATTATTTAATGTTCGTACATAAGTTTAAGGCTTAAGGAATTTGAGTCCACTCATATTCCGTGTCGGTCACCCCTTAGTTTTCAGGGCGTGACATAACCAGTACGAGAAGATACCATAAAAAACTATTTATATAGAAACATGTAAGATGAACTGAATTGTAAGAGATAATGAAGGGGTAACTTACTGGTTGAATGTCTCCTCTATGTATGGTCTCTTGTTTGGAACCCCGCCCATAGAGTCATAATACCAAATCCTTTTGTGTATTAGGTTTACCACTATGAGCATCTAGTGGTTTCTAAGTACAATAATAGATCACACCATTAGGACAATTACGAAATAAATAAAAACTAATTAAAGTAGAGTTAATGATGTTTCTACCCTTAAATGTAAGGCACAAAGAAGTAAGTGTGCCTTATGTCTCTAATGAATTCAATCCCTAGAAACTGTTAGTTCTCTATGTGTTTTGATGATAACTGACAATTGTAAACTCAAGATGAAGTTTGTCTTTGGTAAGTTGAAAAACTTACTGTCAAAGGCAAACTCGAGTTTTGATAAGAAAACTCGAGTTTGGACTTGACAGAGAGTAGATCAAGTTTTATGAACTAAGGAAAACTCTAGTTTGCTGAGGCAAACTCGAGTTTACAAGACACATAGAGCACTCAAGTTTTTCACTTTAAGACAAACTCGAGTTTGGGTTTACCAATTCGAGTTTGTACTATACAGAGACACTTCAATATTTGCTGAAGAATACAAAACTCTAGTTTTGATTTACAAACTCCAGTTTTCATAAGCCAGAAAACTTGTTAAAGTTTTCTCTTATGAGGAAACTCGAGTTTGGGTTTTGTAAACTCAATTTTTGGTCATACAGAGAGCTCCCAAAGGTTTGAACTTTAGCAAACTCCAGTTTTCATATGGAAACTCCAGTTTGCACCAAATGAAAAGTTTTGTCAAGTCGATCTTGTGAACTTGACCAAACTCGAGTTTGTGTTTTCCAAACTCGAGTTTAGACTTGGCAGAGATTCTCAATGTTTTTCATCCCAAGCAAACTCCGCTTTGCACTTGGCCAAGCATTTTCTAAGTTTTCCAAAGTTTTGAGGAAACTCGAGTTTGGAGTTGTAAACTCGAGTTTGCGCTTGACAAAGAGTTATTATATTTTACCCACTTTGAGAAAACTCCAGTTTGTTTTCAAAACTCTAGTTTACACTTGGCAAGGATTTTCAAATGTTTTCAAGTTTATTTGGAAACTCGAGTTTGGGTTAGTAAACTCGAGTTTGTGTCTTACAGAGAGCTTTGCTCATTTGAGTAATTTTGAAAACTCCAGTTTTGAGCTTTTGGACTTAAACATGTTTTCACTATAAAAGTCCAAAACTCGAGTTAGTCATTAACAAACTCGAGTTTGCTCAATGTTTCAAAATGTGCTTCAAAACTCAACTTGCGACATTCTTTTCTGGAAGAAGGAAACTCGAGTTTGGCCTTCTGCAAACTCCAGTTTGTGAGAACAAACTCGAGTTTGTGTCGTTGTGTTTGAAAATCAAATTGCACGAATTTGTGAAATCTTCATGTTTGATCTTAATACTTCTTATCATCACTCATTACTATTCCTAACTATGTTTAATCAGTTTGTTAGTGAGTTTCATATGATTTAGAGGATGTTAAATGAAGATTTGACCAAAAGCAAAAAGTGACGTCAGCACATTAAATGCAAAGTCCAAAAAACTTGCATCCTTTTGGACAATCATTCTACACACGTTGCAAATGGATTAATGTTTCCTTTCCTCATCCAAAAAGAAACAAAGAGATGTATGATCAATAACATGGACCATAAGCACAAAGCGCACTAGTTCGCACATATCCAAGTTCTTCCAACGGATTAATATTCAAGAAGTCAACCATAAACTTCAGCATAGAGTTAGGGTTACGTGCAACGTAAAGCGGATTAAGCAAAGAGTATAGAGAGAGAGAGAAAGTCCAGGTGGTAGATATCCTGACGATTCTTCCTATGAACGTATCTATAACGCAAAAGTATATAAGCAGCATAGAGTTAGGGTTGATTCAGAGCCTTAGTTGAAAGCTAATCAAACACTTATGAATATTTGGCAGCATAACAGGCATTTTAGGTGAAAAGACCATTTTGCCCCCTACTACCCCTATTTGGCGGAATTTCGCGAGGATCTCGCTATTTTGACCTTATTCCATTTCAAAATTATCCCCACTAGGTTTTTACCTCGGGTCGAGCATCTTTCAATGCAATGAAGAACTTAAGCTCAAGCTAATCCTTCACTAATGTCCGTTTAGCGATTTCGCGAAACTCAAAAATCCGGGCATGTAACTTTGAAGATCTTTTCATCCTCTTTCATATTATCTATTTTGATCCTCTTTTTGATCATATCCGAGGTATTCTCCCGGTGCGTCGGAAGATATTCGAACAAACGCGTCAACAATAATTCACATTGAAGATTACAATGGTCATTTAATGCTCTCTTGTTCTTGGTATAAATAGAGCTATTTAATCTTTTCCCCTCGCATTCAATTCTTCTCAACAACAGTTTTAATTATTTTTTCAAATTTTTTCCATTTTTTTAAAAATATAATATTTTTTACCAAAAATTCTGTTTTAAATCATGCCTAAATTCTTCGATCTTTTTAAAGATTTCTTCATACATTTATCTTTACTAATTTTTTCCTTAATCCTTTTTATCATAATTAGAAAATCATTCAAGTTTCCAACTACTCTTTGAGTTTTCTTTTGGTAAAGTATCTTTTGATACATCATTACCTAAGTGATTATTCTGGGAGTGGCTCCCATCCTCTTCCCTTCCCATCCACTTCCCATCATCTTCTCAATCTTAGTCGTTGGATTGAAATCAGAACGGTTCAATTTTAATCTTTTATAAAAATATTATTTTTATATTAAAAAAATTAAATTATTAAAAAAATATAAAAATAATACTTTTATAAAACATTATATCTGAACGGTTAAGATTTCAATCCAACGGCTGAAATGAGGAAGAGGATGGGAAGGGAAGAGGACCGTAGCCAACCCCGATTATTCTTATCTACTCTTAGAGAGAGTTTATTTATTGAAAATCATTCATTGTAAGAATCTCAGGTCATGGGACTTGGAGATTGGGAATTTTGATTACAACTTGTAAGGGGGTGTAAGTTCTAGTTAGAGAATTACTCTAAGAGTTACAGAGTGTGTAATCATTTGTGTTAGTGAAATCCCAGAGTGTCTGGGGACTGGACGTAGGTCAAGAGGTTAGACCGAACCAGTATAAATTCCTTGTGTCTTACTTCTTCTTCTCATAGTATGCACTACTCTGTTTTAGTGTTCAAAAACAGAGTAATTAGAAAAGAATTTTTAAATCCCCAATTCACCCCCCTCTCTTGGTGATTTGCTCCATTTACAAAAACCTCGTGTGATATTCCTTGGCATCTTCCTTCATGTCATCACCTTGGTTATTGAGATTGTCAGGGCAGATGAACTTGATCATGTCTTGGAGGCTACGGAGGAAGATGTATGTATGG
The DNA here is from genome assembly GCA_019022615.1 of Acacia melanoxylon. Classification (NCBI taxonomy): domain Eukaryota; kingdom Viridiplantae; phylum Streptophyta; class Magnoliopsida; order Fabales; family Fabaceae; genus Acacia; species Acacia melanoxylon. The sequence continues at coordinate 8,482,872 of JAFJYJ010000003.1, read as the reverse complement.
TACAGGTGCCTGAAATGCCAAAACTAACATATCAAAATGCAATCAAATTTCTAAGTAGCCAACTATTTAATCACGGTTGAAGAAATACCTTATAAAGAAGTTGAAATAACTTAAACTTTCCATCTCCTCATTCAACACCTTGTTAGTTTTCTATATGTGTTTTGATGATGATTAACCTTTGGAAAGAATGTATGTGGTCAAAATGCAAAAACTCAGTTGAAGAAATACCTCATTTTTGCTGTCAGAATGACTCAAGTAAGAGTTTAATGACTTGAGTCAATCTCCTTCTTGTATATTACCAAAATGATACATAGCCTCGAGTCTTCAATAAGTCTACTTCGAGTTTGGGTCTAGACTCGAAGCCGCATATTCTGTGCCTCGAGCCAATTGACTTCAACTTAAAATAATTTGAAAAATTATGTCCCTATTGACTCGAGCCAGTGTGTGTTGACTCTAACCAGAGTCTTGATCATTATATTTAAAAATCAAGTTTGACTCAAGCCTCCACTTATTGACTCGAGCCAGAAACTTGTCTTTCGGGCTTTCAAATGTTTTCCTTTGCGATTGACTTGAGCCTGATAATCTGCCTCGAGTCTAGAGGTTGACTCGAGACACGCTAATTTGCCTTGAGTTGAACGTGTTTAGTACTTTTGAATGGTCAATTGATTCTTGCTTGAGCCATAATTTTTGTACCTCAAGCCTAAGCCTAGACTCGAGCCAAGGATTTATCTACCTCGAGTCTGACTGTGTTGTGTCAATATTTTTAATGTTTTAAACGATGGATTGACTCGAGCCAATGATTCATTTGACTCGAGCCAATGTGTCTCTGTTTTTGAAAAACCTTTACGACATTATGAGAATCTCTAAGTATGTTTTGGATTCTTCATATCATCTATCATTACTGTTCTTGACTGCATTTAATCAGTTTGTTCATGAGTTTCAGATGATTAAAATGCGGATTAACATTGTTTTTGGATAAAATAATCCAACGTGTCAGAATGCATTTAATGCGCTTACCTATTCGAGACACTCAACCAATAGACATACCTCTCGCATCCGAAAGACGTTTTGGGCAAGATTACTTCATTCCTTTTGTTGGGCTCTCCAACGGTTATAATCGCAGGAACAAAAGAATTAAAGAATATTTATGACGACGATTATACAGACCTTTTGCGCTTCATCTCTAACAGACATTTTGAAGAGTCTTAACAGATATTTCATCAAGCTTCTCAACGGTCATAAATGGCATCAACCATAAATATTAGAAGCTTTGAATTCTCCAACCACTGAATTGTTGTGCAATCAATTCGACTCAACTACTTCTTACTATTTCATTAACTGAGCTAATATCTTCGGATATTCTTATTGTACTTCAGTGTTTATTATTTATCTACTCAGTGAGGAGTTAAACACTATTTGATTATCTTAGTTGATTAAATCTTAAGGTTGTGGAACCTTAAGTGTGACTCTATGATTACAACTTGTAAGGGGGAGTAATCCTAGAGTGAGAGGATTACTTTGAGTACAGAGTGTGTAATTGTATTGGTGTTTGAAAGATAGTGGAAATCTCGAGTGTTTTTGGGGACTGGACGTAGGTCAAGAGTTGGACCGAACCAGTATAATTTTTTTGTTCATTGTTCTCCTCTCTGTTTCTGTTGTTTATTCTTGAGCTTTAGCGAAAGATTTTTTTATAATCACCTATTCACCCCCCTCTAGGTGATATTCCACCTTCACACCTCATAAACAAGCTCTTGGCTTATAGCATCATCATCTTGGATATGAGTATGAAGTGAAGAGCTTGTTAGCGAACTCCTGGGCAAATTGGCCAACGGGCTTATTCTGTGGAAAGACTTCTTCCTCGATTGATCATTGGTGGTGCGATGCTTCCTTTTCTTAGACTGACTAGGGGGCTTGGACTTGGTAGGCAATTTTTTTTAAGTGGTGGACTTCTTGGTTGGCTTGAAACTCTAACTAGATGGCAAGGTGACGCAATGAAGCTGCCTATAGCCTTTCCAACTGTATTTGTGTCTTTGGTGGGCATGACTAGTGGATATCTAGGGTTGATGTTAGTGTTGATTTCTACTTTCACATGCTCAGGAGAGATAGGCTCGTAATTAAGCATGTTATCCTCCGGACGGTTTGTAACATCGTAATTTTTATATTAGGATTTAATTACAAGTAAGAAAAATTAATTAATCATGATACATGAATTTATTGTGTAATTACTAAAATAAAGGTTTGTATATAAAACATCATTTATGATAGTAAAAGAAATTAGTGGAACAAGAGTGTAGAAATAATAAGTAGTTGTTGTTAAAAAAAAAAAAAAAAAAAAGAGAGGAGGAGGCAAGAACGTGCAGAAGTTTAAAGGAAAGAAAAAGATAATAATAATAATAATATATATTATAATTATACTATAATAATATATTATAATATATATATATATATATATATATTGCATTGTGTACGGTGGGAGGATGTAGTAATTATCTCCACCGCCTTGATTTGAACCATTCCACCGCCTTTCTTTATATATATGTGTGTGTGTGTGTGTGTGTGTGTGTGTGTGTGTGTGTGTGTGTGTGTGTGTGTGTTGGTCAGTGTGGCAGAGAGGTTTGTGTGTGTTGAGAACGAGTGAGTGAGCCGGAGAGGAGAGGCGGTGTGGGTATTTGATGGTGAGACGAGAGAGAAGGAGAGGGAGGGAAGAGGAGCAGATTATTTGAGATTTTAAGGTACGTTATTTATTTTATAAGATCATTTAGGTAATTAAATTAATTTCTTTTCAATAAACTTTCTACATAGAAGCTGTTTTACGTATTTTTCTCTTTCTAATGAGGGTAGTAAAGTATTGATTATTGAAAATTTTTTGATCTAAATATTGGCAAAGTTTTAAGTTTTGATAATAGAAGACCGTATATATGAAGAGCATAATTAATACATAACTTTAATCGGTTCAGATTTATTAGTTTGTTGCTGTGGGAATTTAAAGTTATTTTCTATCTAAACAAATTTAGGATTTATGTCATATAGGATATTTTTACCGATTAAATGAGAACTAAAGCATTTAGTTGGATTAGTAGAGGTATTATTATAGGTTTAATCGGTTAGTTTTGCTAAATCTTGAACCATATGAAATTATGAATTGGGATTTGAGATTTTAAATCAGAGATTGATATGATTTTGAGTATGTGTAGGTTAGGAGATTGTTTAATAAATTTGGGTTATACTTGTTAGTTCTCTATGTGTTTTGATGATAACTGACAATTGTAAACACAAGTTGAAGTTTGTCTTTGGTAAGTTGAAATACTTACTGTCAAAGGCAAACTCGAGTTTTGATTTCAAAACTCGAGTTTTGACTTGACAGAGAATAACTCAATTTTAATGAACTAAGCAAAACTCCGCCCATTTGGAAACTCGAGTTTTGGACTTGCGAGAGCTATCCAAGTTTTCACACCCGAGACAAAACTCCAGTTTTCATAGAAAACTCCATAGAAAACTTTGCATAATACGAGACTCTTCAATATTTTCTCGAAAAAGACAAAACTCCGCCTTTCCAAATAGAAACTCGAGTTTTGGTCATACTGAGAGTCTCCAACATTTTGGGCTTATGCAAACTCCAGTTTTGATATGGAAACTCCAGTTTTCAATTTACCATGAGTTTTCTAAGTTTTTCAAAATTATGAGAAAACTCGAGTTTCACTTTGAAACTCGAGTTTGCGCTTGATAGAGAGTTTTCAAGTTTTACTTAGTTTTTTGAAAACTCCAGTTTTTACTGAAAACTCCAGTTTTGACTTTGGGATAAATTTCTGAGTTTTCATACTTAATTGGAAACTCGAGTTTAGTTTTGGAAACTCGAGTTTTGGGCAACCAGAGAGCTTTGCTCTTTTCATCAATTTTGAAAAATCCAATTTTTCACTTGGGAAAGATTTTCAAAGGTTTCCAATTTTAGAGGAAATTCGAGTTTACTTTTGGAAACTCGAGTTTAAGGCTTATAGAGAGCTTTGCTCATTTTATCATTTTGGAAACTCCAGTTTTGAGTTTTTGGACTTAAACATGGTTTCTATATAAAAGTCAAAACTCAAGTTTGGATGAATAAAACTCGAGTTTGCGTCGCTGGTTTTGAAAATCAACTTGGTCGAATTTCTGAAATCTTCCTGTTTGTTTTTAATGCTTCTTATCAACATTCACTACTATTCTTAACTATGTTTAATCAGTTTGTTAGTGAGTTACAGATGGTTTAGAAGATATTAAATGAAGATTTGAACAAAAGCAAAAGGTGATGTCAGAACATTAAATGCAAAGTCCAGAAAACTTGCATCATTTTGTACCATCATTCTCCACACGTTGCAAAGGGATTAATGTCTCCGCTTTCCCTAAACGTGAGCTGCTCTTCCAACGGATCTATTACAAGGGAAGTCAACACTAATCCTCTGGACAAAAGGAATTAACTGAAGAGTAGAGAGAGAAGACACTAAAGTGCCTCCAACAGCTAGATTAATGCACCAACGGTTATAATGGAGATTACAACGGTTAATTAATGCTCTCTTAATATAAATAGGGTTGCATTCAATTCTTCACAAGAACACATCTGCTAAAAACGAATTGCATTCAAGTCTACCAACTACTTTTTCAGTTTTCACTTGTAAAGTATATTTTGATACATTGATCTTCAGTGTTTATATTTATCTACTCTTAGAGAGAGTTCATTTATTGTGAATTATTTCATTGTAAGAATCTCAAGTCTGGGGACTTGGAGATTGGGATATTGATTGCAACTTGTAAGGGGGAGTAAGTTCTAGTGAGAGAATTACTCTTGACTTAGACTTTCCTTCTTTCACTGCAGACCCTAGAAATGTTCAGCTTGCTTTGGTGACCGACGGTTTTAATCCGTTTGAGAATCGTAGCACAAGTTACAGTATTTGACCTGTTGTCTTAATTACCTATAACTTTCCCCCTGGATGTGCATGAAACAAAGCTCCTTCATTTTGTCTATGATCATTCCAGGTAAAAAGGCATCAAAAAATGACATCGATGTATATCTCCAACCACTTATTGCAGATTTGCTGGAATTGTGGAATGTCGGCATCAAGGCATATGATGCGCACGAGAAGACACTATTCAACTTGTGTGCAACCTTGATGTGGATGATAAGTGACATTCGGACTTGGGAACATTATTCGGGTGGAAAGTGCATACCGAGGTGGCGTGTCCAGCTTACATTTTTTACTCTGACTTAGTGCGCCTTCCCCACGTTCGAAAGTGGTGTTTCATGGGTCATCGAAGGTTTTTTTTTTATGGTAAGCACAAAATTAGGTTGCAACATAATCATTTCAATGGCCAATACGAAAAAAGAGGACATCCTTAGATTTTATCTAGTGCAAATATCTTACAACAGCTTCTAGATGTTGAAATCAAGTTTGAAAAAAATGACGATGCAGCAAGAGAGGGGAGAAAGGCTGCAAGGACTTTTGGTTCTGCACCTCAGCGATGGCGTCCCGTATTATGAAAAGTTTCTTGATGTCGTCTAAATAAATTACCAAGGCCATTTTAGAATGATGTTGTTCAAGTGTTTGTGGGCAAATACGACAACTTTCCTGGGACACAAAACTGATGACTTAGGCATCACATCAATCAATTTCTCCTGGCCAATTCACAATTGATGAACCATATATTCTTGCCTCAGAGGCACACCAAGTTTAATATGTCAGGACGAGAGGCACATGGATTGGAATATGGAGGTTCACTTAAAGCTTCGAGACCTTTATGACATGAGCGAAGGTGATAACATCATCTACGAGAATAAGTCGTTCTAGCCCGCTAATTTCGAAAAGTTCTTCCCTGAAGGCAATGACAATTTACCCATAGTTCGGTGCATTTTTTTTTTTGTATGTTACGCTTTATTATCACTTAATTTAAGTTTAATTTGTGTTCAAATATATTAAACTCACAACTAACATTTTCTCCACATAGTTTTTGTACGAATGATGAGGACAATTGATTTAAAAAGTTATTCTTATCTTATTGTGAAAAAAACCAACGAATTGTTTGTAGCGGTTTTAGAACTGGTAAAAAGTAAATCCCAACCGATACAAAAAGTGTCACATAAACCGCTACAAAAAAAGTTCTCATCAACAGCTACAAGTGTTACGCAAATATCCTTATAAATACCCCTACTACATCTCATTTCACACAATTATTCATTTCTTCCCCTACCTTCTCTTTCGTTTTCTCTCACATGTCCATGTTTTCTAGAAAGGTTAAGTACTGAGCTAGTTGATCAAATACGGTAAATAGTTTTGAAAAAAATATTTGATTTCAATATTTTTCCTTTCTTCTAATTTTCTGATACTAATTATTTATTTTTTATCCAGAATCTTAAAGACCTTCCCTCAACATTCCTTCTATAATCATCAATATTCATTTCGTAATCAAATATCATCTATTGGACAATATAACAAGTTCTTATTATCTACACTTTCTCAATATTATAAGTATATATAATATCCATAATCAAATATTATCTATGTGAAGTCCCACATCGACTGGGAAGGCGAACAAAGCATGCCTTATAAGGGTGTGTAGACCTTTCCCTTGTGGACGCGTTTTGATGGGCTAGGCCCAGTCAAAAACAAAAACCGTGAGGCCTTGTGTGCCAAAGCGGACAATATCCACAAGCGAGCGCCTGAGATGTTACAATTGGTATCAGAGCTAGGGCTCGAGCCGTTGTGCCAGTGAGGACGCTGGGCCCCAATTTTTAAGAAACAAATGGTAATAATTTTGTAGCAATTGTTTAACTGCTACAAATTTAAATTTTTTTAAAATTTTTTTCATTTTTGAAATTTCATCTAATGTTATAACAGTTTTACAACCACTACAAACTTCAATCTTGTAGTTAGTAGCGGTTTAATAACAGCTACAAAGTTGGCCAATTTCAAACAACTGCTACAAAATGTTAACACAATATGGCATCTCAATATCATCCTGTAGCGGTGATATGAAACCGTTATAGTAACAGTAACAATTTATTTACATGAGTAGTGGTTCATACAAAACAGCTTGCAATGGTGTATTTTGTAGCAATTATTTGAACCGTGACTAATGTCGTTTGTAGTGGTTAAAACCGCTACAATTACATAATATTAACTGCTACAAAAGGTCTTTTTTTTTTATAGTGACATATATCATTATTTACCAAAAGAGAGGAGTATTCATGTTTTAATCCATACAAAGGTTGAAAATAATCCTAGAGAGAAGAGTTTAGCTACACATATTCAACCACAAGCTACAACTACATGAGAAAATCACAGCCATATCAGATTACAAGAGAGGAAATGAAGCTTCAAATCTCTTCCAAAGCTCAATCCTTTGCTCCAAGCTCCTCAAGAACACAAACCCTATCACCCAAAGCTCCAAAGAAGCCGAAAAAATGTTGAATGATCCGGCCAAATTGCATTGGGAAGAGTTTTATATCAGAAACCCTCGGGTTTTCAGGATTGGTAAAATAAGGTATTTTGTTGACAGCGACGGAGCGCCCAAGCCCTCCTTCCAGCTCCCAAGCACTTCTCGTCTCTACCTCGGATTCATGTGGTCATGACCTAGGTGCTTGTTTTAGCGCCTAGGCGCTACAGCTTTCTGTCTTTTCCTTTCAAAGGTCATGCCGAGGCGATGCAATCGTGGCCCATGCACTTCTCACTACTGTTTCTTTTCCCTTTATGGTTGTGTCTTCCTGTGTTCCTTTCATCAGTCCATGTCTTACAAAACTTAGTAATGAGCTTGTAATCACTTGATCTTTATGTAAATAGTCCTACAAAAGGGTAACATTAAAAACATGAGAAACTAAATAAGAATATGACCAAAATATGCACAATTGAGCAGGGCAACCAAAAATCAAATGCACATTTTGCTTTCTTCAGTATCCAAAACATGCACAAGTATATCATATAGTATATGAAACTCAAGGAAAATGTACTGGAATGATATGAAATCTTAGATGTTAACACACCCCCAAACTTAGACTTTTGCTTGTCCTTCAGTAAAACAAGAAATAGAATAGCCAGATTGATCAATTATTCTTTTACTATGCATGCACGAATTCTTTCTCATTAGTTGCTCAATAAATAATTGCAAAAAAAAAAAAAAGTGGAATACAGAAGAATGCAAGATTCACAAATTAAGGGCAAACTTCCCAAATTTTTCAGTGTGTGTGTGCGCGTGCAAAGGCAGAGAATAATTTCTTTTGCGGCTGTCAAGAAACATTGCGACATGTATAAAGCAACCTCAACATCAGGACTTTATATGCCTAACCTCTTCCTCTCTCTCCACTAAAGGATCACTTCATATAAATTCAAAATCAATGGGACTTTATAAGCTTGTAATGTGGTCAAGGGTTAAGCTCAGTGAAAGAATGGGAAACAGAGGATTCGGAGAGATAAATGACAATATGTAATCCCTCTCATTTTACTAGACAAAATTTTCTTTCTAAAAGCTAAACACTCATTCAAACTCATCTCAAATTGATTTCTTTGCACTCCAAGTCTTATTGAAACTAAACTCCTTTCTTTTTTTTCTTTTTCTTTTTTGGGTTATAGTGCAAAAATACATTTTTTTTTCAAAATTGAGCACATCACCAAATGCTGTTCTGAGAGGCAAAAGTAATTATGAACTTTCAAAATATGTACAAAAATACAGAGGGATATTTTTTCAAAAGTGTGCACAACACAAATGTTTTTTGTAGGGGTAAAAGTAAATATGAACTTTAAACATAAGTGTAAAAATAAATATGCATTGACCATTAGTTGATTATTTGTTTAAATGTTTTGACTAAAAATGGTGACATTATGGATGATGTGAATGATTAAGAAATAACTTAGAGAAAAATACTTACATATCTTAAGAGTACCACGTCATTTGAATTATGTCCAATGAAAACATAACAACTCACATCAATAGTTAGGTTAAAATTAATTTTCCTTACCTAGTCAAACAAATTATTTTTCTAGGTTGTTTCTTAATCATCCACCATGTCACCATTTTTACTCAAAAAATTCATATAAACGGTGAACTAACGGTCAATATATATTTTTGCTCATATTTTGAAAGTTCATAGTTACTTTTTTCTCTCAAAAAAACATTTGTGTCGGATGCACTTTTGGGAGAAACTCATGTGTATTTTTGCACATTAACCCTTAAAAAATTCAAACAACGGTCAACTAACGATCAATGTTTATTTTTGTATCTATTTTAAAAGTTTGTAATTACTTTTGCGTCTCAAAAAAATATTTGGTGTTAGACCCAATTTTGAGAAAATCTTATATGTATTTTGGCACCTTAACCCTTGTTTATTTATATTTAATTCTTTTTAAATTTTCCATTTTTTTAACATCACAAATAAACTTGCATTGACTAAGGAGTACAAACAGCTAAGTACCATGTACAATTTACATTTCTCATACTCAATTTTACTATAACATTAATCTTCTAGTCACCATACCAATCCTCATTACCAATTATAATTATCAAATCATCAATTGTCTCAAGATCAAGGTAATTCATGGGGTAAAGGCTAGGGTCTATTGCGGGTTTCAAGAAGAAAATTTACATGATTTTTCAATTAAAAGCTCAAAAAGGGGTTCAAGTGGAAATGATTTTAAATGTAGGCTTGGAAGGGTCAAACGTATTTTAAATGAATGCCCAAATCACTTTTCAAAATTATGAGAAGAAATTAATTCACCTTCAAGAGATTCCAAGTTAGGTTCTAGAGTCCCTTAGTTGACAAAGAAAAAACACATTATGGTGAAGATCTCTAAGTTCAAGATCTTCACAAGTAATCAACGAGCCTCATCTGAGATCCCAGTTAAAATTGAGCCAGGCAGATGAAGACTGGCAAATATATCTGGGCTCCCAGATGCTCATTGAGGCGGGTGGATGAAGACTGACAAATATATCTGAAGGAGGAGGCTGCCAAGAAGGAGCCTGGGCATTTTGTTAACTCTTTGACCTTTACTTTATGTCCCCACACTCCCGGAACGTTTGAAGTTGGGGATGAATGGGTGTAGCTAGATTCCTTCGACATGTATGGTTTATTTCGTTTGAAACAATGATCCATCAGAAAGATGGAAGAAGCAACGGAGGATGGAGAAATCTGGAAATTTTGTGAGGAAGAAGTAAGAGGAGAGAACCGGAATTTATAGGCGTTTCGAATTCAAAACGTCAAGGATTATTAATGCCTCTCTAATTGAAGCGTCAAGGATAATTAATGCCATTAATGCCTCTCCAATTGGAAAATGAACCCATTTTCAGAATATGCAATGATGACTGGAACAATAAGACACGACCATTAAATGTGCACGAAAACCAGGAAAGACTATTGCGCGAAAAACGGTGATTACATACCCCAAGGTGGGCAGGTGGACAGCTACCGCTATCCTTGGAGAGTCACGCATGTTCGTGTACCGGCAGGTTTTCGTGATAACCCGGATTGGGGGCAACACGTGGCAGGAGTTCGTAACGTCGGTTATGGCTGAGTTTCAAAGCTGTCAGTGCAAATCTCGGTCATCATGAAAACTGAATGAATGGTCGAAGAAAATCAACCCGTCATTCGTGACAGGGGGCAAGAAGGCGAATTCGGATTCAAGGAATCTCGAAGAACGTGGTTAAACTTGAACTCGGAAACATGAAGTCGGGGTTAGTCGATAAACTAATCTCGGTGCATCTGAGACCTGAAATACCGAGCTTGGGGGCAACTATTATGGACTCATATATTAGGCCTAGCAGATATGCGGCCCAGTGAGATTGCTTAGGACCGAATTCCTTTTTAGTCAAGTAAATTGTTAATCACCACCTCATCGTGCCTATAATCCAGGACCGTACAGGTAGTGGAGCAGGCATTAGCAGAACGTGAGAGGCACACATTGCCTGAGAAATGGATTCACTTTCATGGGAGCGAAACCCTAGGTAATCCCTATAAATAGGAGAATTACTCACCAGGTGCATGCTCTACGTTCTCTATTCGATTATTTACTATTCAGTCTCACTGTGCACACACCCCACCCCTCTGGCGAAACACCGCACCTGTGTAGCACAGTGATCTGAGAATGCTCCGTGGTATCTTCTTCATAGTTATCATTGAGTGATCACCTTCTCATTGGTGTTTAATTCACCGATATCTTTGAGGAGCCTTTTGATCCTATATTAACACTCCCTAGCCCATTGAGGCTAGACATTTGTGTTCTACACCAGAACACATTATAATGCCACAAAATCTCCCAACAATGGCATTCAAATCATCTACAACTTTGTGTACAAAATTTTTGTTTCAAAATTGTCAAAAAACGAGCCTTAACAGTGTAAATCAAGCATTCCAAAATATTAACCACAATTTCCTGTTAAATATATAAACTAGATCACACATTAAATTCAGAGGATAAATAACCAATCTAACTGACATTCCAAAAAAGAATGACAAGCAAGAATACCAAGTTTCATTGGAATCCATGTCAAATCAGCAAAAGCGCAAGTAATCCAAAAATGCCCTCATCCCCAAAATCAAAAGAGATGGTGTCCTCACTGTCAAAAGGAGAAAAATGAGGGGGAAATAAGGAGTTTGTGGATAAGATGATTCAAAATGTGGGTGGAGATAGTGAGACGGTTGAGATTCAGAAGCTTTTTCTTGATAATTCATTTGTGCTTGGAGGGAATCCAATTTTTGTTGAATCACATCAAACTTTTGAGAAGTTGAGATTAGAAAGTGCTTAATGTCTCCAAGTGCCATAGGGTTGATCCAAAAATTGAAAGCTTGACGATTGGTATTGAACCTAAACTCATGATCTTCATTAAACCAAGCCATAGAAAAAAATGCAATCAATCAAATGCCAATGAATTCTAGGTCCTAAATATGCAAATGAATCCTAAAATTTGGATGAAATCAAAGAAGAAAACCCAAAAAAAAAAAAAAAATCTAAAAATGAACCTAATGAAAAATCTAGGAAAATTCCAGAAAATAAAGAAAAATCTAGGAAAATTCCAAAACAATAGAATTTGGCTAAATTTCACTGCACCGAATAGCAAAACTATTGGTCTCTCTTAGAATGGAAAATACTTTAGGAAACCGAATCTCATAATGTTCTGAGTAAAATTTTCAAAAGAATTCCAGCAAACTTCAAAGTGAAGGTGTAACCAAATTTTAATGAAATTCCAATCAATTTTTAGGTATGTAACATTTAGTTCCAGCCACAAATCAAGTTGAAGCAAGAAAAATGCAAGAATGCAAATGCAAAGGCAAAGACAAAGGAAAACCAAGATATTTGTTGGTACTTATTCAAAATTTTCTATGTAAGGATCAAAATGTCATGAAATAAAAATGCAATCTAACTAAATGCAATGCATAACTACCTAAATGCATGCAATCCTAATTGTAAACCTAAAGGCTCAAGGTACCAATGAATCAAATATTGGCATTTATTTACTTCAGAACCAATTATGTGGCTCCTCGGCAACGGTGCACTTGAAGGAAGTGTGTCGGGTTGATGCCTTGGTAACTTCTTCAAAAAATAACCAAGGATTGCAATATATGGTGCAATGCTGGATCGTATCTTGAGAATCCTTTTACTAATTACCTAGGATCTAAGGCCCCGTTTGGTACGAGGAAGATTTAAGGAAGGAAAGGAACTTAGAGAAGGGAAATGAATGGAAGGGAAGATTGAGAGGGAACTTAAAATGGGTGTTCTGTTTGGTAGACATAGAAATTGAGATGGAAGATGATAATTTTAAAAAAGTACGATTAAAATGTAAGCTTGAAATGTCCAAAATATCCCTTACGATATATATAAAAAAAAAAAACCTCCCCCCTTCTTCATCCGCATAACCCAACAACAACACATACAAAAAAAAAAAATCGGATTTCCTTCTTCATCTGCATAACCTGACAACAGCACCCAAAAAAAAAAAAATCAGATCTCCTTCTTCATCCGCATAACCCGACAACAACACACACAACAAAAAAGTTTCAGATCTCCTTTTTCATCCCTGCAACCCGACAACGGCGACACGCAGAAGAAGGGACGGCGGGATTTTCTTAAAGGAGGAGGCGGCAGGATTTGCAGAAGCAGAAGGATGAGGAAGCGTCGGTGGCAACGCAAGGAAGACAGATGGATTGAAGAAAGAGAAGACGGTTATTTGTGAATTTCTTCCCTAAGGAAGATCAAGTTTCCATCGAAAATTGAGGGAAGCAATCTTCCCATGAACGAAGGAAGATGGTGAGCCGCCGAAAGATTGGTTCCGGGAAGATGGAGCATCCAAACAGGTTTTTGCAAGGAAGATGATGAATCTTCCCTCTCCTTCCTGAATCTGCAGCATAACAAATAGGGCCTAAGTGCAATAATTGACATGAAACAATAAAAAAGGGGAAATTTTGATCTTTTAATTACCAACTACTTTTTGCAAATGAAAATTGAATCATTCTAAACTAATTAGTTTTGGAATTTTTCTTGAAAATATGAAATTGGATGACGATGGAATTAATGAAATGAGAGAAACAAGAAGATCAATAATGGAATGAACAATCATTTATAGCAATGGCACAAACAATCCTCACTTCAAATAATTATAGAAGATTAATTATGCTACCTTCAAAAGACTCTAAGAGCCATCCTTAGACTAGGCCTAACTTAGATTGATTAATACCAAGCCACCTTGAATATTAATATCTCTAAATTTGGTTGATTAAGCACTCTAGCAATTAATGAACTTAAAATTGTATTTAGCTAATCCAATAATCGAGCCACCTCGCGTTGCCACTTGATTTTCTCATTAATATTACATTAACATTGGGTACCCATATGAAAAATCAAGATTTATGATGCTAAACCTGATACTAAACATAATTAATAAATTCGTACTCAATAAACAAATACAAACACATTACACCATTAATTTGCTAATCAAGCCACCTTGAAATTTACATAAAATGTTTACAAAATCATCAATTCAATGCCTAACCGGTACAAACAAACGATAACTAAGCTAATTTAACTCAATGTCAAGTATTTAACAAAGGTTCAAGCTACATCCAATCCCCCAAATATATGAAACAAAACTAGTCCATCATTGTAAAATTCATCGACCTATAAATTACAAATACAATGTAGAAATAGAAGAATGAAAGAGCAAAACTCCCCCAAACGGAATTCCAAGTTCAAAAGTCTTGGCGGGACTAATGGATTTAGCCACTGCCACTCATTATGTTAAAAACAGCCTTGACACATCTAAACCACCAAAATTCCATGAGGATGAGAAGTGCATTCAGTTGTGATGAAGGGGAAGAGAGAGAGAGTCGAATGCTGCCCTTAATTGCAGAGGGTCACCGGCAGTGGTGAGTAGAAGAGCCGAAGGTGGAAGGTGGTGGTGGATGGTGAAGATAGGAGGGATCGAGGAACGATGGTTAAGCTCCCTGGATTTTGCGGCTTATAGTGCTCTATTTCAGTCTGAAACTATAGGTCGCCGGTGACTGCTCCGTTTCTGATATTGGGAGAAGAAGGCGATGGTGGTCTTCCTCCTCCTCTCTCGTCGTTTAGATCGAGCTTCCCAGGTCTGAGCTCTGCTTCTCGATCTCCCAAACTCGCGGTTCTCTCTGGTTTTTTTCTGAAATGAAGCTCGTCGGCTAGTGGTGTTGGGAAGAAGGTCGCTGGCGACAATGGTGGATCGATCGAGAGAGAGTGAAGGTGAGAGCAATTGAGGTTCTCTTCCGCGGCGTTTCAGTGGTCGAGCTTCTGAGGTCTCAAACGGGAATTCTCTGGTCAAAATGCCAGTTTTGACCAAGGACTAAATTGCAAAATATAAAATTTCGTGGAGGGAATAAACTACAAATGATAAACATTTGTGGAAATAACCGTAATTTGTACAATTTGATCCCAAACTTGAATTTTCAAATTTGATCCACTTTCTTCGAACACCTTCAATAAAAAACATAATTAATCCAACATCAATTATTCTAAAAAAACCAATGATCAGGAGTAATTCAATTTTTTTTTTTTTTTTTTACAATTTTATCATTTTTAGCCCTAATTTAATATATTTACTTTTAATTTCAATATATATATATATATAAAGAGCATTTTAGGCTCAATATTTATGACAAAATCTTCAATTAAAATATGAAAATATCTAATAAATATACGAATTTTTCAAAGTGCCAAAGTATGGAAAATAGATGGTCTGAACACAGCATAAAACAACAACCACACACAGAGAATTACACACAAAGGGTCAATCATCAAGTAATCTCGTAATCAATTTTCTTGCCAAAATCTTGGTTTTGCTGTAAGCTAACCAAACACTCTATAAAATCTATTTTTTGCCCAAAAAAAAAAACCATGGTTTGGAGTGAAAAACCATGGTTTTCCTAAAAGCTATTTTCTCTCTCTACATTTTCAGAAGTATTCCCCAAATTCTATTCTCTGAAATAATTTTTTCTCTTTTTCTTTAGAAGCTATTCTTTAAAAGATAATCCAAACATAATTATCTGGGTGTGTTTGGATTAATTTTTGAAGAATAGCTTCTAGAGAAAGATTGATTTCAGATAATGAATTTTGAATATTAGCTTCTGAAAATGATAAAAAAATAAATAACTTCTAGAAAACCATGGTTTTGCGGTGGTTGAGTGTTTAGGTAGTTTATATCAAACCAAGTTTTGATAGTTAAAAGTTATTTGGGGTTTGATGTGGTGTTTGACAACTTAACTTTTAAAACCATGGTTTGAGCCAAAATCATGGTTTTAAAATTAGGGTGTATTTGAATTAGTTTTTAGAAAGAAAAAAAGTAAACAAAAAAAAAGTGATTTTAAAGAATAGCTTTGAAGAATAACTTTTGAAAAGATTAAAAAAAAAAAAGTTTTTGGAAAATCATGGGTTGGAGGTTGAAAACCATAGTTTGGAGAAGAAGTGCTTCTACCTTTATATTGAGGAAATGTTTTTTCTCCAAACTATGGTTGCAACTCTAAAAATTCTTTTTAATTGTTAGTTGAAAAAATAAAACATATTTATTGCCTTCAAATAATTTAAACAGAAATCCTAACTCATACAAATTGATTATTTAAAACTTATAATAAACAATGAAAAAAATATTGGGAAAATCTTTTTAAGATTCTAAAGAATTAAGAAAATGTCCAAAAAAATTTAGAGAAAAATTATAATATCAAAAAAAAATTAAAAAATTGTTAAAACCTATAGATGAAATTGTTAATCTCATGAAAAAGTTGTCAATGTAACTTTTTTGATATCATAATTTTCTCAATTTTTTTGTGACATTTTCTTGATACCTCAAAATTTTAAAAAGATTTTCTTAAAAATATTTAGCATACGAGGAGTATATACTTTTCAGAATTCATTATGAACTTTTATAATTAAAAAATGTGTTTTAAAGTAATGCAAAACAGATGGGAAGTTGGTTACTGTGATGAAGCAGATGAATGTTGCAGGTTGTGTAGTGTTGTGTCTGTCCATTTATGGTGATATCGATGTGACATTGCTTTGCCGTATAGTTGCCCACGTCTCCAATACAGAAACATTTTTGTACCCTCGTACTCCTCGAGCTTATTACTTCTTTATTCATTGCTACTTTCCCCCCACACAAATTCACTCAACCCTAGGTTTCGTCAGAACAATTATATAATTTGCCAACTTGTTCGTTCCCTTTTTCATCCTTCCACGCGACAGTTTGTTTTTGAGATTTTTATATCGTTTACAGCTCACACACCAAAAGGTTAAAGAACCCCAGAGGAAGTGTATAATATTAATACACACACACCCACAAATAATTATTATTTGATATGCGTAGTTATGTGATATTCTTGGATAAAAAATTAAATTTATGTCGCTTCAAATTTTGAGGTTCAATTTTTCAAGAAGGGAAAAAATTGTCAATGCGTCATTAATGCTTGTATTATGTGCCAGTTCTGTCCTCCCAAAAAAAAAAAAAAAAAAAAGGAAAATTACATAGAGGTCCCAAAGAACAGAAATAATTATAAAAAAGTCTCTTAAAATAACCAAATTACACAAAAGTCCCAAGGGACATTTTTGATATTAGTTATATAGAAAAAAAATCCAGGTTTTTAAAAGTTGTTGTAAATACATGCATTTTTTGTTGTAAATATGACTTTTTTTGTTGTAAATGACCATATTTTAAATTTTGTTGTAAATACAAAACTTCCTTGTAAATCTAGTTTTTTTTTTTTTTTTTTTTTTTGTAAATGACCTATCTACGTTCAAAATCTAGGTGTTTAAATGTTGTTGTAAATATAGGCATTTCCTGTTGTAAATGTCCAGATTTTAAATTTTGTTGTAAATACAACACTTTCTGTTGTAAATCTAGCATTTTTATGTTGTAAATAATCTCTCTACGTTTAAAATCCAGGTGTTTAAATCTTGTTGTAAATATGGGCATTTCCTGTTGTAAATATGGTTTTTTCTGTTGTAAATGGTCAGGTGTTTAAATGTTGTTGTAAATATAGTCATTTCCTGTTGTAAATATAACATTTCCTGTTGTTAATACAAATAATATCAAAAAAGTCATTTGGGACGTTTGTGTAATTTTATGATTTCAATGGATTTTTTTTATATTTATTTATTTTTCGTTCCTTGGGACTTATATGTAATTTTGCCAAAAAAGAAAAAGAAAACTGTTACTGCATTTAAGAACATATATAATATATGTTATTTTGAGGTTCAATTTTTCAAGAAGGAAAAAAATTGTAATGCTTGTACTATGTGCTAATTTTGTCCTCCCCCAAAAAAAGAAAAAAGAAAAAAGAAAACTGTTACCGCATTTAAGAACAAATATAATATATGTTATTGTCTTTTTTTTAAAAAAAATAATACAAAAGCAAGCAAATAGTTTGAGAGGTAGAAAGTGTCTACTAATTAGACAACACTATTGTGATTATGAGAGACGTCCCCATATTTCAGTTTAAATAACTCTAAACAAGCAAAAGGCTGAGTCAATAAGACATCAAAATCTTGATTGTTCTCCTAAACCATTCAAGATAGATAGTCGGCACATCTTAGTCCTTCTCTATACACATGAATGATCTCAAGATCCCAATTTGATAGGATAAATAATCTTACTTCCTTCCTGAATCTCATCTTGGAAAGGATATACCTATCCACAATCAATCATAGCTTCTGAATAATTTGTATTTTTTTTTTGAACAATCTAAAGAATCTGTATAAAGCTTAAACAAAAAAGTGTGTCTAGCTGGATGTTGACCCAAGAAAAAAGTCTAGCTGGAGAAACACACGCTATTCATAGTTAGTCCGTTTTACCATTTATGAGATAATTTTTTCAAAATACAATACTCATCTACTGTTTTCATCAAATTGAATGATTAATTGCATATATACTTTAGTGTTCAAAAATTGCATATATACTTTAAAAGTTGATTAAAGAATGCAACGATACTTAATTAAGTGATGGCATGTAATTTTAAAAAAAATATATGATGGCATGTAAATTCTTTCATTACCTATTTTATGCGTTTTTATTGGACCCTTTACAAGAGGATTCAAATTGGACTTTATGAGATGGATGAAAAAATAGATAGAATTGGAAACAAACTCAATCAGTGATAAGAAAGGAGGGAAGCAGAATTTGAATTCAAATACAACACATTGCTCATATACATGTAATCAATTCAACACCTACTTTCAAATTAAGCAAAATTTACTTGCTATGAAATAATATAATGGGAAAAGACAAGCTTCTGGCTCTGCTTTTGTGGTCTCACATCGATCCTTTTCTAATATACTTATTTATTTAAATAAAGACAATCTGCAACAGATAGAAAGCACCCAAGTTAGACTTTTACAAGAAGCATGCCACAGATAAATATACTGTGTGCGTGTATACACATGTACATATATTCACACCTATTCCCTGCCTTAATTAATGAGTTTCACAATATATAATTCGATACATATAAGATTAGATGTCTACATCTTTTGTCAAGGACCAAACCCTAAGTAAGAAACACACACTATTATGAACATATATACATTGATTGTGCTATAGATAACTAGTTTCAAGTGAAGTTTCAATATGATCCGACATAAACAGGACTTATATCATGGTTCAGAACTATGGGTTTACCCAGAAGCCCCAAATTGTCACATACAAGACCAGATATTGCCTTTGCTGTGAGCTTTGTAAGTCATCATATACACTCACCGAAAAGAAATTCACCTGCAAGCCGTGTACATAATTTTGAGGTACTTAAAAAGATAAACCTAGGAAAGGACTTATTCTCCAAAAGAGGCGAACAACTCAATGTAGAGATATATACTGATGATGTTGATCGGGGTTCGCTTTATAAGATAGAAGATCTACATCTGGGTATTGTACCTGCATATAGGGAAACCTAGTAACTTGGAGGAGCAAGAAATAGAATGTGGTATTTAGGCGGTAGAAGCCGAGCTTAGGGCCGTAGCGTATGGAATCTACGAGGGGTTGTGGTTGCAAATGCTTCTCAAAGACTACGGATTGGTGTGGAATTGCCTATATATATGTGTGTGTTCATTTATCAGTACTTGAGCTAACTCCACTAAAATGTTGAAGATTTAAGATCTTGAGTATTTTTATAAAACCAAGCCACATTTTACTATACAAAAATATCAAGAGAAATTGAAAAATTCTTGCATTTTCATGAATGAACTTTACAATATAATTAGTTATACCGACCCCAATCTGAGAGAGGTATCTGAACTATCATCGTCATGTGGGGGATCAGACGTGCTGCCATTATTGGCCGACTCAGATGAATAATGAGCTTGCGATTGTTGTTCTGCAACGTTCTTCACCTAAACATAAATTTCCCATCTTGAGATATTCTTCCCATCATCTGAAACAACCAATGTTAACTGGACTAACTGGTTCAACCAGTGAACCTCAGCCCTTGATCCAATCCAAAATTCTTTAAAAAGCAGACAACCAATCAAATAAGCCAAAAGCTGGTGGAAAGTTTTTTATTTTTTATTTTATTTTCATAGATTAATAATATTATATATCAATACACACACATATATATACAAGAAAAACAGTAAAGCCTTATTCCACTAAGTGAGTCGGTTACATGGATCAAACGACGACGCCATTGTGCTCTGTCGAAAACCAAATCTTTAGACCCTCAATGGCCAAAGTAAAACTTTATCGAATCTTTTATGAACATGGATCAACGCGCACCTATATATATATATATATATATATATATATATATATATATATATATATATATGAGACCTAAATATAGGAGTTAGACATTGCTTACTAGCTTTGATCCTAAATATAAAACCTCAATTCACTTTGTCTTCCATATTTATAATTGTTCCCCCAAAGTATCTCTAATGATTGCACATAATAAGGAGGTTTCCATTAATGGGTAGTTAAAAACTTACAATGCACATTATTAGAAAGCGTATAATAAAGGAAACCAATACACACATGTTATGAATAACCAACTTGACTATTTTTCTAAATATATGCAAATTAGTTATTTAGCTTTTAAATTAAGAACTCAAGGTAGTATTTGATTGCGAATCGACTATGGTCTGATTGATGAAACTTGAGTTAGAGCCGTTCAACACTAGTTCACAATGCAAATACTTCAAAACACATCACCTGTTTCAATCTCTGATTTTCTTCCATCAGCAGGACTCTCTGTGCAGACAAAAGAAGCTTTATGAGAAAAGTGAAGGAAGTGTTTAGTGTCCTATACATCTCTATAAGTAAGATGGCCTGGTAGATCAGATCATTTCTTCAATGAACGCAATTTACTATATATCATTTCTCTCATTTTCCTCTCCATCTTGCTCACACGATTCATTAATATTTAAGGAGCTAGATAATTAAGATATATATTTCATCTATAATTGTTTAGTTCTTGAATCTTAAAGATTCACATTCATAGAGAAGTTTTAGACTTACTATTGTTTGGTCCTTGTGCATGTATTCATGTAATTTTAAGATTTAAGGACAAAACAATATCATAAATCCTGTCAAGAATTAAATAGCATATTCTTAAGATTAATTAACAAAAGTCATTGTGACACACACGCGTACACACACACACATATATCTCTCTTTTAAAGGCCAAAAACTACTAAATATTTTCTCAATTACATGCATATCAAATTCTCTTAGTCTCACCCCTTGTTAACATCCTTCAAGCTTTATGGTCCTATAATTTAGCACTGTTATTCATTTTGGCCTAACCTAATCTTGCTCGCATGCAGGTCAACATATGAGGATATTTCAGTGATGCAAAGAGATTTTTTCCCCTTGCGCGACATTGCACCAAGTATAATTATATCTCCTATACATTATATATGGTCTTTTTCTGTTTATTTTTTATTTTTTGGAGCGAAACTTTTTGGTCAATTTCTTTTCAAACTTCAAGTAATAACAATAATATGAGCCCTCAACAATTAGGTTAGGAAAAAGTACTTGACCTTTCTCTTGAGCGCATTGATCTCTTTCTTGAACATTTCATCCTGTTAAACACCAAGCACCATTTACATTTGTGTCTGGGGATGCAAGCGTTACTCCAAACAAGAAATTTCACGGATTCTAAATGACACGGCTCAAAAACAAGATTAGGGTTCTCACTTATTATATCAAAGAAGAAAAAAAAAACTTCAAATCGCTTTCTTACTCTTCAACACTCATTAAAAGTAGGTCCACAAGAGTTCTCTATTTCACCCTTATTGATATTACTTCATATGTCATTTATTTTCAAACTCCTCCATAATAGACAAGACAAGCTTCTGATCGTCCCAAGACCAACATGTCCTTTGAAGCAGGATAAGGGATATAACAATGTTAAGAGACCAGTTTTTTTCATTTTGAAAGTATTAAAAAATCTATATACAATCCTTCATCGTACTTACAAATGTTAAGAATATAACGATTTCAGGTTAAATTACATAAAACTTCCCTGAATTTTGAACTGTGTGAAAATAACTCAATATTTAAAGCTTAATAATAAATCACCCTGATCTTCCAAGTTTGTCCAGATAACACCAACTATCAATTATACACCCCTTAAACTTTATCTTTGTGTATATATAATCCCCCCACAAACTGAGTTACATGCATATATCCCCCTTAAACTTTAAACTATTGCAAATAAGTAATGAACAAAACTAATATATAATTGGGAAGTTATCTACATATATCTGATACTTTAGAGCGGTTTGTTATAGACTTTCAAAGATGATGGAGGTTATTTGTATATGACATAAAATTAAGGGGAGTTGTATATATGTGTATAATTTAGCCATGATTTTGTAATTTCTTAGTCAATTTTTTAATTTTAAAATTCTGTAGGAAGGAATAAAGTGCAAACCTTTGCTTTGACAACACGGTTCGAATCATTTTTTACTTGTTCCTCCAGCTTCTGTAATTCATTTGTGTTCAATCCTTCAAGATCGTCTCCCTTCAACTGCCTTTCAATTATAAAGGTATAGTCATCCCCTCAGTAATGCAATATAAGTATATGCACGTAGGAGGCACAAAATAAAAGCTTCACAGTGAGTGAATGTACACACACACACACATATATACACATTTTTTTCTATACCGCAATTCCTGAATCTTATTAGCTTCTTCCTTGCGCGGCATGTTGAAGGTTTCCTTCTCATACTATGCATAAATTTCCAAAGAGATTTCAACTAGTTCATTATTATTGAATTTCAGGCTAAGCATAATGAAAATAATGGAGCAAAAGGATTGAGAAAAATATAATTAGACAAAGTCGGTTATTATAAAAAATTATGCATAATGATCTTACCAAAATAGATGAATGATATAAACTTCCAATTTCTGTGTGCTGATCATATCTTTCAATAACCTGCTGCACACTACATAGAAGGAAAAACACAGATGATTCAAATCTATCTGTTTCCTTCAAATCCGAACAAATATCATGTCTATGAAATCTTACACCCACTAGTATTGCCCATCTCTCCCCTCCCCTGCCATCCCCTCCCCTCAAACCAATCACACCCCAAGAGAAGCACAATATATCATATATTATTTTATCCAGCCACTTGAATCATTATTTATTTATAAACATTTGGTATAAACACAAACACTTCAAACACAAGTCTCTTCAATATCTGAAGTACTACTAGGCATTTTTACACAACTTTGTGTGACTAAAATCAAACGCATAGCAAACATAAAAGTTGATACCTTAATTTTTTTTTGTTTTTTTGAAAGAAGACAATTACAACCACAACCACCACCCATATCTACAGTCATTCTCATTCCCATAGGTTCAAACTCATAACTTCTCTATTATAGAAAGTGTAGAACGCAGAAGGGCCATATTGTACCAACAAACGTTTGGTCCTAGTGGAAGGGTTTTGACCGCTTAAGCATAAGATCGCAAATTTGAGTCTATGTAAATGTAAACAATGTCTTTGGGTGTTATGGTATTCAGATGAAAGTGAGAGAAAGAGAGGATTAGAGAGAGAAGAAGAGAGAAGAGGAATTCTGAATAATTCCTTTGCATTCACACTGTGATTCAAATCTGGAAAGAACTGAGATACATAAGTGCAGTGGGGTATTTATAAGGATATACCCTCACTTAAGTAACCCTCTAGCACCTAAGATGTCCTTCTAGCGCCTAATCACCTAACAGTCAAATTAGGATCAACTAACTAACCAACAAACCAACTAACATTTAAATCCCCATTTACATTTATTCATATTCCATAACATTGGGAGAGCTACTCACAATTTGGCCCAACAATGCCTAACTCTAACTCCGTCAAATAGCCATATTAAAAAAGATGTGTCTTTATGACACATGGCCAATGGCGGCTTGGATACCAGTTGTTGGGATCTTAAACCTGAAAAAACAAAGTAGAAAAACAAGAAAGTAAAAAACAACTAACAATTTTATTGAAGTTCGATCCTGAAATAGACCCCACCCACTGTTCGAAAAGGTATAATTCCACATCTTTATAATTCTAATTTTCAAATGGAGGACCAGTATTGAACAATTTTGAACAAAATACATACACATATATTCTGATTACATTCATAAAGAATTCATCTTTGATTGTGATACCAAAATGACTTTATCACAACTCAATACCTTGATTATATAGTTCCATTAATTTCATGTTAACTTGTACAAGTACATAAAAAAATTCTTAAGGGATTTATTTAAAAAAATCTCGCCTTTCAGCTTGAAACTTTTACGAGACTTATATAACAATTATCCCATCCAACTTCATGTTAAAGATTAATCATCTTAACAGTCTTATCTTTGTAAATGAATCTATAAAGGAATGAGTAACTCCTTAAACCAGTCACAGAGGGAAATGATGTAAATCTCTTGCATTAATCGCGTCTTTATGATAAAATGATGGAAATAATCTTGTATTTTTTTAAGTCTCAATGAAAAGTGAAAAAAAAGACCCAATCACCACCCTATATGGAGATTATTAAACTATATGTGGTCTATAGAGAAAGATCCATAAAGAAGCCGGATTGAAGATAATGTGGAGAGATAGCATTTCCCATGGGAATACAACAAATATATTGATTTATGCTTTGATTAAAACATCTCCTGACAAATACACAAATTCACTTAAATTTTTGCGGCAAATTCGTTTCTAAATATTTATGTTTGTTTGTTCTTCATGTCAATGAGATAATCATAGAGTTTGTATATTGAACAATACAAGGAAATCAGTCAGGCTTCATTTAACAGAGGCAAGCACGCAAATATATAAATTTCAACTTCACACATATATGCAAGGATCCTCTAGAGGATTAAGAGAGAGATTAGAAATGGAAATGCTAATCTCGCAAAGCAAAGGAAGAGGCAAGAATTAAGATATCAATGCGTTGTGTTACACTGCCATTACCAAAAGGAAAAAAAAAAAAAAAGACTTCAAAAGATTCTTTTGCATAGCTGACTCTAAATAAACATCCAAAAAGAGCTTTTTATCTTTTGAAAACTAAACATGTTCTAAAATCAGATATTGCCCTAAGCACCATTTTTCTCTCTCAAGCAAGCTAAATAAACGAATTCCTTCCTTTTCCAACGTAGCCACAAGGTCTCATTCAAAATAAGACATTCGCCGTGTCTAGTGGCTTATGTACGTGCATTACTCTATAATATGGCAATGAAGAAATAAATAGGCATTTTGGACATAAAATGAACTATAACATGACATTATCAAAACAATAACGATTTCGGGCAAAAAAAAAAAATGATAAGTTCTTAAAGCCATTTTTCTTTGTAATGATGCAAAAAAAAAAAAAAAAAAAAAAAAAAAAAAAGTAGAAGAAGATATACATTTATATAGGGGTATACATTTAAGAATATATCATAAGCTAGGAAGTTGAGAAGTTTCAAAAAATCTACAAAGCTACGTACAACAAGAAAGTCAGCCTAGGTGATCATCATTACTTTCTCAAAAGAGAGCGCTATCAAAACCAAGAGGATCGAAGACAATGTTTTATAGGAGCAGTGAGATTATCTAAGCTAGCGCGTTCGTTCATCCTCCTGTTTCTCTAGATCAAGGAGTTCAAAATAAAATTAAAATAATAGGCAGAAGTACATAATTAGGAATCTTGCAGACACGAATGAAAATTAAACAAATAATTACCTGGCAAAAGCACACAACTATCAACAATAAGGTGCAGATAGATCGAAAATGTATATGAGAATATATATAAATAAAAGATGAAAAGGGAAATAATTAAAAGAAGAGAGAAAAATCAGAGACCTTGAGCTAGCATATTCGAAGAGCTTGCAAGTAGAGGAAAAGACCACAAGAGCAATCTCAGCATCACAGAGAGTAGAGAGTTCCTGAGACTTCTTGAAAAGCCCTCTTCTTCTCTTTGAAAATGTCACTTGCCTCGCAGGTATGTTATCAATCTTCTTTATTTCTATCTTCTGCCTTGTCATTTCCTTTAATAAGCAAAATTATACCCAAAAATTTGGGGCGAAAATAAGGAGAAAAAGCTCATTAATAATTAATAAATATTATAGAATCAGACTCATTCTCTCCCTAATCGAAGTACAAAAATCAATCTCAGATCAATTAGTAAACAATACAGTTAATTGTTATTGGGTCGGCAGAAAGAAGAACAAGAGTTAAGGAGAAACCTTGAGGAACAAGGGGGCTTCCAAACAGAACAAGCTGAAGATTAACTGAAGAATCTTAATGTAAAAAGCCAAAGGGTTCAGTATTAAACAAAGCAGAAAAGTAGAATAAAGAAAGAGGGGTGAAAAAGAAAGAGAGGAGGAATATTACAGGAAAAGAAAAAGAGGAAATAATACTTTGTTCTGAAGTACTATTATTATCTAAAAGAAGAAATGCAAGATTGGAACAAAGAAAGATGATGCTCACCAAGAACCTGGAATCAATTCCCTCAGCTGAAGAGCAAGCTTTAGCCAATGATGTGATGAGCGAACAAACACAGAGAGGGGAGAGAGAGTGTGTGTAGAGAGAGAGAGAGAGAGAGAGAGGAATGCATGTGGCAGGAGGAAAGAAACGAACTTTTTGTGGGGAAAAGCTTAATTACTGGTTATGAAGTGGGGTAGCTTAGTCTGTTTTCTTTCCTTTTGTGGCACTATGCACACAGCAGGGTGCGCGCGCGTTTTACTGTGTGAGAGAGGGATTGAGTGAGCAAGTTTGAGAGAGCTTTTTGGGAGAGTTTATAGACTTATTTACTGTTTGAAACTAGCATATGGGTTTTTTTTTTTTTTTTTTTTCGTTTGGATAGAAAAGTTGCCGAATCTAGCTTATGGAAGTTAAGAGGCTTATTTCAAAAATTGTCTTTCTTGACTTATCAAAAGCAGCTTATGATAAACTCCTCATCTCGTCTCCACAAATGCCCACTCTCTGCAAAAATTTATATCTGTTGCTACCAACTCGCTTGAGCTTCAACATTAATTTGTCAACTACATGGTTTGAAGGTACTCATTTAATTTCACCAACTACCTAACATCCAACTACCTGACTGCTTGAGCTTGAACTTGAAGCAGAGCAATTAAGTCAAATTTCACAATCCTTCGTGGAACTATAAGTGCGTCTCCACTCGAAGTCAGATTTGTGGATATTTCTCTTGCCCTCTCTCTCTCTCTCTCTCTCTCTCTCTCTCTCTCTCTACGGCGGTCTAGTGTGGCAAATCTCTGCATTTAACCGAGCTTCAGAAGCTGTGGAGTGTGGATCTGGTCTGCTCATCAATCTAGAGGTTGAAGGTATATTTCCTTAATTCGCCTTTGCTTTCCTCATCTCGGGTTTTCTTCATCCCAAATTTAAGATCTTCTGCTGACGATATAGAACCGTTGTTCCTGGGCGGTAGAAGGAAGTGGACGTAGTCAGTCGGTTCCAGGGCAATCCGATCTATAAATTTCACTTTGCTGCTCTTCGTTTTTGGACTTTTGACACAAAAGGTAAAAAAGCCTAGTCTGAAGTGTGAGCTTGCTATTCTCTTAATTCTTGTTCCCATTGTTGTTGATTAGCTTAAATTCAAAATATGCTTTGCTCCTGAATCATTTTTTTTTTCCGAAACTCCTGGTGGTGTATGGTCTGTGTTCCCATTTGTTTGGTTATTGGGTTCGTTTAGAAAAGAGACTTTGGATGGTGTTTATAATAATGATAATCTTTTATGAAGGATTCATTAAATCTTTTAGATGATCAGGTCTAGTTTTGTTTACTGAGTGTATGAGGAACTTCGATGACAAATGTGAATATTTTTCTGTAGTTAGGATGTGAAGAATCAATAGTTAAGGGCTGGGATTGTGAACATGCTACAAAGATGTGGTTTGTGGTTCAAATTTAAATTAGTGTCAGTTTGCAGATAGCGAACTGTATATGAATTTGTAATTTATTAATTGGTTCAGAACTGGAGTTTTATCATTAAAAGTGGACACATCCGTATAGATTTTTGGTAGTGATTGTAGGGATTCGTACACGCAGCGGAAGGAAATTTATCCAAAAAATTACGAATCCCATAGGACGATCTATCAACTGCGTTTAAATCAGATTAGTTAGAACCGTACATTTCGTATGCGTGTGCGTCTTGTTCGATCAACAAGAGCCGACTGAGTGAATCCACTCCCTCTACCGATATCCACGACTGCAGCGTGCTAGCGCCTTCAACGTCTTACGTCTATTTTCTTTCTCTAGGGTTTCTCTTTCGCAGCTCGTCTAATTTTAATACGACTTGATCATTATCTCATAGGGTTTCTAAAATCCTAAAGGACAGTATTAAAATATTCAAAATTAATCTTAATTAATCTTGAAATTCGAATTTGGATTAAAATAATATTAATTAAATTTGTCCAACAGATCTAATCTAATCTATTTATTTAATTTGAATTAAAAACCTGTTGATTTAATTTATCTTTATAAGTTAAATCTGAAATATGATATCTATCTATTTAATTAAATCTAAGATACTATATCTCAATTCAAATTAAATCTGAGATACGATATCTCTATTTGTTTTAGTTATTTAATTTATCAAATAAATTAAATACTATATAATAATATTATTATCTATATAAATAATAATATTATTATTTTTGAAATTACATTATATATATATATATATATATATATCTATCGATCATAGATTAAATGAAGTATTCATTAAATCTTAGACATATATAAGATTCAATAAATCTGGACACTTTTTCTTGTACTGGGCTATTCTTGTGCTCGACCCTGCAGGCCCACATGAGATTGGCAGTGGGCTAATACTGTACCAGCCCATAAGTTGTAAGCGGCCTCTAACAAGACATTGCGACTACCCAATTCATATGAAGATCGATAATACCATACAACCTATCATACAACCATTGCACGTCCCTTTTGTCATGGGATAATTTGGTCAAGGATGAAGCATGGATAGTGTCATCCTCCTGTTCTTTGACCATTACTTTCTCGATTCTTGAGTAGTCTAACAATTGAAATGGAAACTTTTTTCCATCGTAGTATGCCCATACATTTCTTAGAATCACTCATCGAGGGGCCCAGTAATATTTTTTTACAAATGTGAGGGACAAATCTCATCTTGACCATTCACATTCCTCTACATGAAAACCACTAATCCCGATCGAAGCCTTTATCATCACCCAGTCAAAGGTGACTTTTGACTAGGTCAAAGATCAGCGACTCTCATGTAGGAATCCATGATGATCTCAGGTCAAAGGGTATTGTGACGTGGTTATACATGAGATAAGCTTATGACTTAATCCATGCAGCTTTCTCATAGTGGGTCGGTCTAGCACCTGTACTCTTACACTTTGATTCGCATATCTCCATACCTCATCAAAGTCACACCGGTCTTATTTCATCTTTGTTTAGGACAATCTTTATGATACGTCCAAGGATACAATCATCATAATAAACATGCAAATAATATGATAACAAAAGGGAAAAATACTTTAAATAACAATTGTGTTTAAAGTACAATGATTTGCCCTTAGGGCATAATTTTCAACAGTGATGGCCTGGATTGTGACTTTGATTACTCAAAATTAGACACCCGGCCTTTTATTATTCATACGGTATCTCCATACCCATCATCAAAGTCATGTAAGATAAATGCTAGTGTATGATATGCTTGTCTTATTTAATTAGAAACGAGCTTCAACCATTCAAACATGTTAAACAAGCAATTAAAGCAATCATGCATATTATCACACAAGAAGATAAATCAATACACGCAAGTAGGTAAGTCTTTGTTCTTGAAGCATCTTCCATTCTTTTTCTTTCTTTCTTTCTCGACTTCTCATGGCCCTAAACATGTATTCATATTATTAGAGCATAAATACCTATTGGGCTATCTTAGCCTCAGATGATTTTTGGCCAAACTTCGATTGGGGTGGATCAAATTTCCATTTGTCACTAATTAAGTCTAGTTTCATGGAAGAATAATCACTAGACTTATTGCTTGCTGTATCATTCCCAGATTTTCATTCTTTCTTCGCTGTCCAAAATTAATAGGTCATTTAGGACAATCTTTATGATTCGATTTCCAGCAAATGATGATGATGCTATAGTAATACACGTACTGTTCATCTACGAATTTACTGTAGCAAACGTCTTTTCAGCACACAAAAACAGAGTAATCAACGTACATGCAGAAGCGAAACCACGTTACTTCGTCCAATGATACAATCATCATAATAAACATGCAAATAATATGATAACAAAAGGGAAAAATACTTTAAATAACAATTGTGTTTAAAGTACAATGATTTGCCCTTAGGCATAATTTCCTTGAACGCTGAGATGATGGCTTATGGATTGTGAACATGCTTCGTCCATTTAACAGAGAAACAAGTGGCTTTGTTCTTTTCTTCTCCGGCCGATGTTATAACTATGGTCAATTTTCAATTCAAGTCGAGTTCGTTTTTCTTTAGCATCTCTAGGCATCTATGAGCCAAATATGATTGAGATTAAAATTTTCTTATGGTCATTAATTAGATTTGGTTAGTTCTTATCCAATTAGGGCTTTTGGATGTCTCATTTTTGTGTTTTAATTAATGTTTTCTTTTCTTGGCTTTCATAAGGAAAAGGCCCTTAAATTCCAATTGATGCTTTATCAATTAGACAAAATCAGGTTATTTTACTTGATTTTTTAGCCTTAAGCTCAATGAAAGAGAGAAGGAAAAGGACGTACCAAATAAACTTTTGAATTGATTGTTTTGTTTTCTGTTTATATATTTATATTTGTTGATTATTGACTTCCTTTGTCATGTTGACCTTTCTTGTTTATTCAATGAAAATAGTGAGGGTATCAATTGACCTTTTATAGTTAGAAAGCCTAGCTTGTCTCATTTCAAAGTGCAGCATTTGCATATTTGTCTATTTGCTTGATACCTTTCTGATGTGGTCCAACTTCTTTGTTTGTTCTTTTATGTTATGCTTGTGCACACATAATGGTAGTTTTTTTATTTTATTTTATGCACTTGTTAGCTATATAATTATGGACAAAGCAGTATGGGATGATTTCTCAACCAAGGTCCTTGTCAATGCTTGCGTGGACCAAATTTTCAAAAAACAACGCAATGGTCTAGTATTTACAAAGGTGGGTTGGACGAACATTGTGACAACTTTTGTTCAGAAAATTGGGAAAGGAGATGGATATAAACAATTGAAGAATAGGTTAGAAATCTTAAAGAAAGAGTTGAGGACGTGGGATACATTACTCAAAGAGATTGGTGCGGGCCGAGACCCAATAACAATTGCTATTTCTGCTTCTAATGAGTGGTGGCAGGAGAAAATAAATGTATAAAAACCTATGACTTTGCTGTTTCTGATTCTATTATTTGTTAACATTTTCAGCTTACTTTTGGATATTGTCTGACTTTGCTTACTTGTTTGTATGCAGGTGAATAAGGGTTATAGAAAATTTAGGTACAAAGCCTTACTATTTGAAATTGACATAAGAATGATATTCAAGGATGTGGTTGCAACTGGAGAGGATATGTATTTACTATCTGCCAAACAACCTCAAGCACAGGAGGAAGATTGTTACTAACCAACCATGGATGATTCATATCGCTAAAGGGCTTAGGGGACAACGAGGACGAACGGGTTGGTGCTGACCCAGTACCAAGTACATGAGTGTCAGCTGATCTAGGAAGCATAAACTTATCGGGACACAGTCCACCAACAATTCCTACTACTTCAGGAAGCCATTCCAAGAGGAAGAGATGAGAATGGTCAATTCATAAGAAAAAACAGAAAATTCCAGCTTCTAAACAAATTGCTGATGCCATGAGCGTCATAGCAACTGCATCCCAAGACAGGGTGGAAAGATGTAATGATATCCATGCTCACGGGGTAAACAATGTGATGTCTGAATTGCTTGCCATTGAGGAAGTCCAACGTGATAAAAAATTTTGAAACCAATGTGCCACCCTTCTGCACGATAAGGTTAATTGGGAAATGTTTGTTTCATTCTTAGAGAACAATGAGTACTTGCTAAGCTGGTTTGCGCTTTATGGTTTGCCTTCCCTAGATATTCTTGAACTATAACTGTAGAATGGTTGAACAATGATATGTATTGTAAGGGTTTTGTTGTAAGAGTCGTAGAATGGTTTTATTTGTTATTGATATGGTTGTATTTTTAATATGGTTATTGCTGTGGTTACTAAATGTTTGTAATATGATATGTTTTATGTAAGGGTTTTATTGTTATTACCCTACAACTGATATATGATATGTAAGGGTTTTAGGGTTGTAATATGATATGTTTTATTGAATTACAACTGTAGAATGGTTTTATTATTATTGATATGGTTTTATTTTTATATGCACCGTCGTAGAACGCTTAGTGCAATAGGTTTTTTACACATATGATGCTTACATATGAATTTAATTACACTCACAGGATACATAAGCAATGTCAAATTGGAGGAAACAAATTATGTCAGAGGAACAAGAGGAAGATGACGAGTCTCAAGAATTATTTGATATGGATGCAGAGCAAACAGAGGCTGAACAATTATGTGCGTATCATGTGTGCAAAGAACCGCATAATACTAGTGCACACACAGGGCATTCATGGGTTCAAGAAATATTGGCAAGTCACAGTCCACGATGTCATGAAATGTTTAGAGTGGAGCCACATGTGTTCTACAACTTCTGCAACAATTTAGTCAGACTTGGGTTACGGAATTCTAAGGACGTCGGAGTTGAAGAAATGATAGCCATGTTTTTGTTCACTGTTGGACATGGAGTAGGCAATAAGGTTGTTCAAGAATTTTTCAACATTTAGGGGAAACTGTAAGTAGGCTGCTGCATAAGGTATTAGAAGCTTGCCTTAGTCTAGGTAAGGAAAATGTCAAACCATCTGATCCCGAATTTCGTGGCTGCCACCCACACATAAAGAATCCTCACTGATATTACCCTTATTTCAAGGATGCCATTAGAGCAATAGACGAAACACATATAAAGTGTGTGGTCAGCAATCAAGCAAGAGATAAATATATTGGGAGAAAGGGATTTCCAACACAGAATGTCATGGCTATATGTGATTGGGATATGTGCTTTACGTTTGTGTTGGCGAGATGGGAAGGTACCGCGCATGATGCTCGTGTGTTTCAAACTGCTACCTAAAATTCATCTATGAATTTCCCTCATCCACCTCAAGGTATCTTTTCATATACTTCAACTAAATAACCATGTCTGCATTTCACATTTGAATTTATCTCACACCTTCAAAATGTTTTCGCCATTTATTAGGCAAATATTATTTGGTTGATTTTGGATATGGAACACCTGTTGGGTATCTTGGTCCCTCCAAAGGTCAGCGTTATCACTTGGCAGAATTCATGCGTCGATATGGATTTGGAAATGAAAAAAGAGGCCTTCAATTTTTATCTTTCAAGTTTGCGGTCCACTATAGAAAGGACTTTTGGGGTGTGGAAGAATAGGTTTGAAATCCTACAAAAAATGCGCAAATATAGGTACCAAACACAAATCCATATAGTTTGTGCAATAATGGCCATACATAATTTTAGCAGGAGCAACTCTCGATCATATGCTACTTTCATGGAAGCTGAAAATGAGAATATTAGTGTAGATGAAGAGTCTTCCTCGATTGATTCTGCTGAGGAATCTTTAAGCCAAATGAATTAGTCATATTCAATTGAAAATCAGGTTCGTGACATAATTAGATCCCAAATTGTACAGGGCCTAATTTCCTAGTTACTTATGTAATATTTATTTGATCAAATTATGTATTTTAGTATTGCCAAATTTTGTAATTTATCATTTTTCATATTTTTGGTAATTTTGATTTTTTTTTCTTATAATTATCTCAAAAGTCACTTATCCATAAGTCATTCCAAACAAGTTTGTACCCAATCGGACTTTTCCATAAGCTACTTATGCAACCAACCATCCAAACATAAATCACGTTTCACAATTGAACTTTTACCCAATCAAACTTTTACATAAGTCCGATTGCCCACCGGTATCCCAAACAAGCCCTGACGAGTAGGGGGCGCTTGTCCCAAACATTCACACCACTCCTTTCATTATTATAATAGTAGTGGACAACTCTCTTAAGGTATTCCACTACCTATTTTATTAATTCATTATGCGAGACAAAGCAAATAGCACCAATTCGTGCACCTTAGAGATCATTGGATGGTTTAGATTTTCACTATGAGCTCTCGGGTCCACTTATTCATCCGCGTCCTTTTTTTTTGCTTCATTTTAATAAAGATTTTTCCACAATCCACTTATTCATCTCGAGTATAAAATAGAAATATGTAGGACATCGGTATTTTGAAGTATCTTTTTAGTACCTAAGAGTTTGACTAAGGTAAGTCTTGAAACTCTTTTCTGTTTAGTTAATATTTTTTTAATATCATGAAGAATTTTTATTCAGTTTAAGTAAGGCAAATCAAGGGTAAATGACCTAAAGTATCTTTTTAGTATCAAGGGTAACCAACCTTAGTATTTTGAGTTCATGGTATCCTAAAATATTTTTTCAAGATCTTAAAAAATATTTCGAATGTGCCTTTTGAATTATATGAATGGAATAGTAAAAGATACTTTAATGAATCGGTGAATCCTTTGAATGAAGTAAATACTTGCATATATACTTGTATGTATTTTTGAATATTGAAAAAATTGAATTGTATGTATGAATTGTGGTTAATACCATATTCGTATATGAATTTTATGTGAGATTAATTGTTACTTTTTTCGAAAGGTGGTCAACATAGTGGACGTGGTTCTAAGGGCAAAGCGGTAGAAACCGGAAAGTGAAGGTTGCGATCTGTTTCAAGTGTTCTTGTTGGTTATATGCTATTTTGTAATAATATTTTGGAGTTCTTTAAATAATTGTGTGAACCCTATGACAACTTCTAGTATGTGATCATTTTTTGTATTGGAATATTATCTTTTTAATATCGATGAATGTCAAGTAAATAAGGGTTTGACACTTGTCCCTTGAAGGGCGTGCACCTTAGAGATCTGGATGGTTTAGATTTTCGAAATATTTTGTCAATATCCTAAAATAATTTTTTAAGATTATAAAGTATTTTCATTTTTTTCAAGATCTTAAAAAATATTTCGGAGTGCATTGAAGTATTTTTTATCCTAAAATAATTTTTTAAGATTATAAAGTATTTTCATTAGCAGTTAGTACATTGAAGTATTTTTTATTACCAATCAGTACCTTAAAATATTTTTTTAATATCCTAAAACAATATTTTAGCGTACCGACTGGTACTAAAAAGATATTTCAGGGTACTGAATGCTACTAAAAAATACTTCATAATCTTGAAATATTATTTTAAGATCTTGAAAAATTATTTCAGGGTACTGACAGGTACTAAAAAGATACTTTAGTATGCTGACTGGTATTAAAAAAACATCTTGAAAAATTTAAATATAAAATGTTATAAAAAAAGAAAATAAAAAAGGGAAAAAGACAATAAAATACCTTTTGAATTTGTAAAACCCCCAGAAGTTTTCCGAATTTGTAAAAAGACTGAAAGGTACAAAGGACCTATGAGGGATATGCAAATTCGGGTGAAATTACCCTTTTACCCTTAGTTTAAAAAAAAATAAAAACCCTCCACTCCCCCCCACCACCACCACCGGCGCGGCCACCACCACCACCACCACCGGTGACGACGGTGGGGGTGGTGGTGGCAGCCGGCCGGCGGCGGGGGTGGTGGTGGCCGCCGGTGGTGGTGGTGGTGGCGGCCGGCGGGCGGTGGTGGTGGTGGGGGTGGAGGGTTTTTGTTTTATTTTATTTTTTAAAAACTAAGGGCAAAAGGGTAGTTTCACCCGAATTTGCATATCCTTCATAGGTCCTTTGTACCTCTCAGTCTTTTTACAAATTCGGAAGACTTCTGGGGTTTTACAAATTCAAAAGGTATTTTATTGTCTTTTTCCCAATAAAAAAAAATTGGGCGGTTCAGATCTCCAAGGTCCTTTGTACCTCTCAGTCTTTTTACAAATTCGGAAGACTTCTGGGGGTTTTACAAATTCAAAAGGTATTTTATTGTCTTTTTCCCAATAAAAAAAAATGGGCGGTTCAGATCTCCAAGGCGCCCCCCAAAAAAAAAAACTGAATCTGAAAGAGATGTCGGAAATTCAGCTTGGGGAAAATGACACTTTGAGGCACCCAAAAAAAAAGATATCTAAATTTTATGACTTCAAGACCTTAGAAGGTCAACGATACTAGGTACCTTAGTCATTCAGTTGAGATTTAAAGAATTCAATTAACATAAAAGATAAAGATAGATACAGAACACAAGTTTAAATATGAAAAATCGTTTGTTAGAATAGGAGAAGATCCTATATGTGATCAAATAAAAAAGAATTTTCAGTTATACCGTGTTACTGTTATCCACTTGGAAATCTATAAAGTGAGTTACAAAATTAATATATTTATACAAGTGGAAAAATGCTGAAAGCGTAGTTGATGCATGCCCGGCTGACTCTGTAGTTCTTAAAAAATTATATTGTTATTATTTTATCTATATTAATTTTTTTGCAATATAAATTTATCTTAATATTTCTTAAGTGTTGATTTTATAATTATCATGGAAATTTTTTGTGATTTTAAGTATTAATTTAATTTAACATTTGAAATCAACTTGTTAATTTAATTTATTATATGCAAATGTAATGAATAATTGTTACACATATACTGTATAATTTTAAAATAATTATTTTTCCTTGATATTATTTTTTAGAGACATATATTTAAAATGATGCTAATTATATTTTGTAAATAAATAAATTTTTATAGTTTTATTTTTTTAAAAATGGGGTTATGGCCAAACATGACCCGATTATCCAAGCATCGGGCTGGGCATACGAAATCTTGGAAACACACGAGAAGTGGGACTGCGAAAATGGAAATTAACGAAGCTGAAATTTTGCTTATTTGGTACAGCACATATCTACTTCCCTTCCCAAGGGAGCCAATAAAAATGTTTCTATCACATAAAAGATAGAAATATGTGTAAAATTTTCAGCTTATATATTGTGCAATGATCTAGTTAGAAATCAAAAAATTGAGTTGGAAAATTAATGTATACAAGTTGAAAATATTGAAACCTCAATTAAAAACATTTTTAATTATTATTATTTTTTCTTATTCACATCTTCAAGTTTAAAGACTTGTTTAGATTAACGGTGTTTAAGGCTTTCTAATGACATCCCAACCAAACCCTAACAGTTTGGAAGCTAATACCTCATTTGGCTGATAAGAAGTGGGACATTGAAAGTGAAAGTCACAATGAGATCTAAAATTCTCAGGGGAGCCAACTTTTGGAATTGGCATATGGAAGTTGGCTTCCTTGCCCCTAGTATGGAACTATCATATAATGACTCCTTTTCCCTTTCATTTGTTTTAGGGTGATGGATTTCCAAATGCAGGGGATTTTTACACCGATTAAAATGAGTTTCAATGGGTTCTTTGTACTTGTAAAGATGTTAAAAAGGATTACGAATGTGAGGTTAATTAAATCAATGTAATATCATATAATCTCAAGAGGCAAATGCACTCAGGGAATTAAATGTTTAAGCAATTAAATTCCAGTATCAATCATGGACACATTTGAGCCTAAATAAATACACTTTGGCCTAACTTACGCGTTAATCTGCGGAATTAATTTAGACCTTAAAACTCACATAAATATAGAAATATACAAGTGGGTTGTGATTTTTTAGAATGGGAGTGAGTACTGTGAAAACCCTAAGTTAAAGAGTTGGGGTTTTTTATGATTTGGAGAATGAAAATGGATTTTTATGTTGCCAATGATAAATTTAAGCTAGAGTATGTTAGAAAAGAGTATAGCTAATGAGAACTTGACAATATAAATGAGTTTGGAAAGATTTAATTCTTAGGGATAGAAGGAGTTAGGGGTAACTATATATGGTCCAATTCTTTGGCATTCTTGTATATTGCGTGCTTAATTGTAAGATTTTAGAAGTTGTAGATATACCTTTTTTTTCATTATGAAAGCTTAATGGTTGCAAACCAATTGGAATTGATTGATTGATGATGAATTGTGATACACTTGCGGAGGCAGAACTAGGGTGTTAGGGTTGGACCCCCCCCCCCCCAAAAAAATAAAAATAAAAAATAAAAACGGGAAAATCCCTTCATGGGTATTAAGGTCCCACGAAAGGCATCCTTCACAGAGATTTTAAGGGGGACTACATTGACGTTCACTCACAGCCTTTTTTGATGAAAATTTTGTAGAAACAAGGTCAGTCTTAAAACGCAAATATCTTTTTATCAAATCGTATTAGCTGTGTAGATTTCGTTTAATAGCTGTGGATTGCTGAGTTTGGTGTTCTTGAAACTAGCATTGTGGAAATCTGGCAGATTTTGGTGTTTCTCTACCAAGGGCTTGCTGACTGGGAAATTTGATAATTTAATGTGGCGATTGATTTGTTCAATAACATGGACATGTGCTACTAGTGCCAATTAACACTTACCATCAGTTAGCGGGTTGATTCTTCTGTGATATAAGCACGTACTTATAATTCTAGTAATTTCTTATAGGACACATTAGATGATAATTTGAATTGATCTTAGTTCTTAGATACTGCGTTTGCTAATGTGAGTCAAGTTTCCGCAATAGACACATGAGTCTTTCATGGTGCTGAATAATCACGCCCTACTGTGATCATTGATAAAAGAAATAGAAGAGGTACTAGGGAGCGAAATATATTTTAGGTGATTTAGCTCTTGAACTCCAAACAGTTCTGACGAGTGGGGTCAATGATTCAACTTGAGTTTGGAGTTCCTTTTTTTTTTTTTTTTATTTTTTTCCCTTTTCAATTTATTTTTATCCATTAACTTCCATGAACAAAGAAATTAACTGCATGTTTTTTTAGTGGTTTGATATTAATAATATTTGTAAAATCATATCGGTCATAAAATAATTCATATTTTTTGCAGGTGATTATTAGGGGAAAGAGTGCTACCATTTACACTTATTTTAAGAGAAAGAATATTGAATCTTTGCCTTCGTCTAGTTCTAATATTGAATTATCAAATATTGAGACTCCTTTTTCAAAGTCTCATAGAATTGAAAATAAAGAGGTAGTTAAAGAAAGGGTTAAGGTGCAAATTGGCCAACAAACCTTTACCCCAGGAGCGTCCAACACAAAAAACTTTTAAGTGGACCAAAATCACCAAAGAACTTTTAAAAAATCTAAAGGTAGTACAAATCCGTCAGAGGCATATTAACTCCGTTACTTTGACTGGAATTCTTGCAAATGTGGCATCCACATGTCATCTCCTTCTTCCCTCCTCGGATCTTTCTCTGCAACACACACAAGAATCTTGTTAGCGACGCTTCTTGTTTTTAATCCTTCATCGCTTGAAAGGGGAAAAAGCTGCAATTCACTGTTTGGAATTGAAAGGAATCGACCTCTTATTTCTTATCTTCTCCAATTTTCATCCTTCTCTTTGGGCCATGGGAGCTGCAAATTATTGGAAGCCGAGAATGGCCTCTACAGTAGAAGCTATATCTCTCTCAGCGTTACTCCTCCACATTCCACTTCCATTCATTGGCAGCGACGAACCCGAAAGAGGATCCGACTCCGGCTGCTTGGCCTCTTCAATTCCACTCGGTTCTGTTCATGAACAACACCGGAAAACTCCAGAAAGTGGACCTTTGGTACGACTGGCCCAACGGTCGCAACTTCAACATTATCTAGAATCAGCTGGGGGAGCTATTATACGATCTCGAATGGGACAATGGAACCTCCTACATCTACACTCTCGATCTTCCTCCCAATCGAAGATGTAGGGTTTTGCATTTCCCTATCAGAATTCTCTGCCCTAAGATTGGGAGTTTTGACTGGTTGTCGTGGTGGAATTGGGCGGTGGATTTTGGAATGTAATGGAGTTAATATGCCTCTGACGGATTTGTGCTACCTTTAGATTTTTAAAAGTTCTTTGGTGATTTTGGTCCACTTAAATTTTTTTTGTGCTGGACGCTCCTGGGGTAAAAGTTTGTTGGCCAATTTGCACCTTAACCCTTAAAGAAATTGATCTCTCTTCATTGAAAGAGATCCTGCACTACGTCCTCCAATATGGAAATATCCTATAAATCAACAAGGTGAAATTCATTGTGCTTATCTTAAACTTGGTCCATTTCAGTACAAGCCTCAAAATTATCCTTTTTTTGGGCCAGAGAAGAATCGACGTCAGTTTTGCTCTTCTTGGTTCGATTTGTTTCCATCTTGGTTAGAGTATTCTCAAAGTAAAAATGTTGCATTTTGTTTGCCTTGTTATGTACTCCTATTTAGTAAACCAAGTGGTAGTGGTCGTTTGAGACTTAATACATTTGTTGTTGAGGGATTTAGAAATTGGAAAAAGGTTAATGATGGAGAAAATTGTGTTTTTCTCCACCGTGTTGGAAACAAATTATCTCAATGCATAAAATTACTATGAGTTCATGTAGTGATCTTATGAACCAATCTCAACGTATTGAGATATTGGTTGAAAAATATGCTTCTCAAGAGAATGCAACTAATTGTTTGAGACTACTAGCTGTCAGTGCCAACGTTTCAGCCATGAGGGGGTGGATTGGGTGATATTAAAAAAATTAAACCACAAATGACAATCAATTAAATCAAAGAGAAAGAGTTAGAGAGATATCACCGAAGTGTGCACAACTGTTTATACTGGTTTGGTCCTAATTTCTTGATTTGCGTCTAGTCCCCAGAGCATCTTTGAGATTTTCACTATTGTTCAAAGATTACACGGGTTCTTGGTATCTCAGTACAAAGTAATCCTCATCAAGACTCACTCACCTTACAAGTTGTAATCTAACAATCACACTCAAGGTCCTACTACCTTGAGATTTTACAAAAATCAAATCGATTGTAAAACTCTCTCATAGAGTAGATATAGAATCACTTATGAACAATGAATATCAAAAGATATTTCACAGAGAATTTATGAGTAATGAATAAGCAGTAATTAATTGTGTGCTTGTATGGTATCTCTGTATTGAATGCTCGTGTATTTATAATTGAATACTATTAATGACCGTTGTGAAGGTTCAAGCTTTCTGTTGTGAGTGTTCAAAGTATCCGTTAGAGTGATCAAGCTTCACGTTAGAGACATATTGGAGTCATTAGAAGAATTAGAGGTCTGGTCCCTTTCGCATTGTTGCAACAAATCTTCACACGACATCCCTTTGGTCTGCTCTAGAATCGCTTAAGATTGGGTCACTTTTGCTTCGCCGCAATTGACGCTTCAAACGATATTCATTGACCTGCTCTGAGATAGCTTCCGTTTGCTCTATTTTCTATCGTTGTATTCAATGTTTTGACACATAAACTTGCTTTTGAGATTTTGCATGTAATCCATGATTCAGATCATCTGAAACTCATAAACAAAAATGTTTAGAAGCATTGAGAAATAGTACGAGTATTAATCAAATGTAAACAAATGTTAATCAATAAACTTAAATTCTCAAAGACAATGGTTCAATGCATGATGGATGGATTTTTCTCTTTAGCCTTGGGGTCCACAATAAAAAATAAACCAAGGATTGCGTATAGGCAAACCTAGGATCGTTCTCTCTCTCGAGGAGCTTTTTATTGAATCCTAAGTAATCTAAATGACATGCAAATACAATTAAAACAAGGGGAACATTGTGATGCTACCAAAATTTAACTAAGCACCGTAAGTGTACGAGTCATGAAAATAGTAAGTGGCAAATCAAGGTCATCCCACAGAGACTCAGTCAAACTAATGATTAGGTATTAAATTTCCCTTTTTCCTTTAAGTTGAGCAAATCAGAATTGTTTTCAATAATAGTAAAAAACATATTTAATAAAAACAAGCACTTTTAGAGAGAGAGAGAGAGAATTCAAATATCGAGAAAGACAACCTAGAGATATTAATCCCTTGTTTGTTTCTTAGATTTTATTCCCACTAAATTAATTTTGACTTAACGTAATCAGCTAATCTAGAGTATTAATGTCTATACATGCCTTCTGGTCCACTTTTATACATATCTTAATTAATTATGCAATGCCTCACACACTTAAATAAGATGCGTTTTAAATCGAGCTCACTCTAATTTGATTATGTGGAGCTTCTAGGTATATTCCTATCCTAGATGCAAATTAGATTAAAACCTAATTTCACATTAAATTTAAACCTAATTCCACATTATTTAATCTCAAGGTCTATTTAGGATTCCCTCTTCCAAGTTCAACCCTAAATCCCCACAACATGTCCAATGGTGGCCACTCAATAAGCAATAACGATAAAAATAAGATTAAATAAACTGGATTAAAATTAAGCAAAACTAATTAGTGGGAACAATTTCTAAGTCTCAAACAAGTTCATAGTACTCTAGGTTGAAAAGAAAATTAGCCACACATGGCTAAAAGAAAATCAATTACAAAAACAAGAAATTCAGATTTCAGCATAAAGAGAAGAAGAAGAAAGACAAGATCACAAAACTGTGGAGCCTTCTCCTTGTGCAACGTGTACTGCAACTCTTCGTGCTTTTTTCTCCTGTACTGATGGTTCTTCCTCTGCTGCTGCGTTTTCTCTGCGTCTTGAATTGGCTATTGGAATCACGCTCCTCTTGGAATCACGCTCCCTCTCCTGCTTGTATTCAATTTATGACTCCTACATTCTTCCTCTTTCTTAGCTTATAAGTTTGAGTTGGTGGGGCCCATTTGTCAATTCAATTCTTCAACATTGCCAAATCAAGTCAATTGGAAATAATGCTCCCTCATTCTGTACGTGATCTGCTTCATTCTTTTTCAATTTGTGTGGTCCCCACGTCATCAATCCCCCAATGTTTCCAAAACAATGAATTGGAAACAAATCAAATAATTACTCCTTGTCCTGCCTTGATTGTGCACAAGAAAAGGAAACTATATAAAAAGAGCTGAATTTTTATTTCTTTTTTTCTTTTTTAGAAAGTTCTTATTATTATTACTTATTTCCTAAGTTCAAACTTTATTTTAAATTGAAACCTACTAATATTGCATCTAGATTGATATCCCTTAAAATCTCAACAAAATCTCTTCAAATTAGCATTGATGACTTCCTAAATATATCAAAATATATCTCAAATCAATTAAAAATAGGAAGTCATCACATTGATTTTGGATTTTTAAATTAATAAACTAAATTAAGCAATGCAATTTAATTAAATCCTAACTATTGTTTTTGGTATTTTTAATAAAATGGAATGGGGTGTGAAAATGAATATAGATGATTGCTCTTGGAAATGGAATAGTGACTATCCTAGTTCAATTAAATATAGGAGTAAATTTCACTAAGTCTAGATGAAAAACTCCAAGATAGCACTTGGGTCCAATATTCCCAATTAATAGTAACTCCTACTACCGTAGCTAACTACTACCTCTTGAGATATTGTTTAAAACCACTTAGTGTGTGATTAGGATTAAATTAATGCAACTTGCTT
This sequence comes from Acacia melanoxylon, assembly GCA_019022615.1. Lineage (NCBI taxonomy): Eukaryota > Viridiplantae > Streptophyta > Magnoliopsida > Fabales > Fabaceae > Acacia > Acacia melanoxylon. Next base: position 8,439,383 of record JAFJYJ010000003.1, on the reverse strand, counting down.
CCTCTTGAATTGAATGTGATACCACGCCACTCAGTTAATCCAATTCAATCATACTATCTAACAATACCACGTAGAAAGCACAATTTCACTGAATCAATAGGGAAATACAAATTTATAAATTCATCAAACCACAAAATTCAATCCAATCACATAGGTTCAATCCACAAAATTTTCCAAACGGATAAACTAAGTCTCAACATTACAAAACAAAATTCCTAAAACTAGGAAATTAAAATGTAAATCGAGAAAATAAATTAAACAAAATACTCCCCTATCTGTTTGCAACTCTGAACTCAAATCAATATCCACCACCAAGAAGCACAATGATTAGCCACACATAGCTTCAATTTCAACCACAGCAAGCACTCTTCCAAGACTCACGACAGATAAACAAGTAAATGGATAAATCAATAGAGGAGGAAATGAGGCAGTGGAATACGACACCCAACGCTGAATGTGGTTGAATCAGAAAATGGAAGCAGATCGATGATTATGGTTCAGTCTCTTTTTCTGGATGGTGAAGGTCGATGGTGATGTAGAAAGTGCTGGGCCCAAAGTCGTCCCTCCCCTGTCGCAAGTTCTGGTCTCTCTGCTGTGTGTAAACAGAGCTGGTGGTGGCCATAGGTCGAAGATGACGGTGTAGGAGTGAAAGAAAATGAATGGCTGTCGAAGGTGGTTCAGAGGACTCGTCGGCGCTGTGCTCTCGTTCTCTCAGCTCATGGTGAAGAATGGGAAGCAAAGGGGGGTCGACGGAGGTCGCCGGCTGTGGTGAAGGTGGAGAAGACCGCCGACGATGATGAGGGAGGTGGAGGAAGAGGAGGAACGAAGGTGATCTGCAGGCGTGAAGTCTGAATCTCCCAGGCGTTGATGAAGACGATGCAGAACCCCCAGCTCTTGTCGGTGGTGGGTCGATGAAGCTCGCCGGCGACTTGGTGGTGGGTGGTGTCGCCGGCGAGAGGAATGAAGAAAGGGGAAGGAAGGTCTGCGTGTGTGCGTTGAAGACGATGATGCGTGGTGAAGGTGATGATCCAGGATGATTTCTCGCGGCGCTCTCTGCGTTCTTTTATTTCCCTTCAGCTCAATCCTCAGCTCCCTCAGCTAGATCATTTAATCTGTCGGGTCCTCGGGTCTGAAAATATGAATGAATAATGAAAATCAGAACCCTAGGTCAAAACGCTGTGTTTAGCTGGAGGGACCTAATTGCAAATTTTAAAAAGTTTTGCAGAGGGACCAAATTGAAATATTTTGAAATGTTTCTGGGTCAGAATGTAAATCATAATAACTCTGGGGATTTTTCTGTAATTATTCTCTGGCCCCTTTCTTCATGGATTTCTATTTTTTTAGAAATTGTTGGGGCATTTCTTGTAATTTTCCCCAGTCCTCAAAAATAATAATTATGACCCAAATGACAATTTTTTCTAAATTCTTCAATTTTCTTCCAAAACACCTACAATGCAAAATTAAGCACAAGGTAGCATCAAACGTCCAAGAAATCATTTGCATGAATAATTAACAAATTATGACCATTTTACCCCTAATTACACTTAATTCAATACAAATGTCCCTAACTCAAATTAGTGCTTAATCATGCAATAATGTCCAAGAAAATGCATTAAAAATCCCAATTTAATTATGAAAAATCATATAAAAATATGGTTCGATCAATGCAGCAAGAACAAACACTTGAGTGTAAGTTCAATTATTGTCACACTCCTTGTTGATGAATTTTGTCTCTGGTAGAAGACTGTTGTAAAATAGGATACTCGGGTGCTTTGATAAAACACACTTGAGTTCTAGTTAAAGTTGTTTCAACTTCTCATAGACACTCGAGTGTCACATTGAGTCACTCGAGTGCTTCTCATAAAGGAGACAACATTTTTTATTCATCAGCGAGTGTCTTGCACTGAACATGCAAGTGCTTACCTTGCACTCGAGTGTTGGAGTTTACACTCGAGTGTCCATCTCAATACTTCCAGGGTTGAAGCGATTGTCATACAAAATTCCTTCGAGTGTTAGCCAGCATTCGAGTGTTAAACAAAATACTCTTATAAATCAAGCGAGTATCAGGTAAAAACTATGTGAGTCTTTGATAAGCACTCGAGCGTCATACATGAAAAGACCCCTTTCTCACAAAATAACAATTAACTATAATGTTTTCTTAAAATTGGATTAGCAGGTAATTATAGAAAACCCTTTTTCTTTTCAATACACACACCTCGAGGTCCAGGGTACAAATTTTGCCCACAAACCCACTACAGGAAATTCATAACTCAGGGCACAATCATCGAACATTAGGTTTTTATAGCCCACAAGTCATACAACACGAACCCCACAACAAAGGGTCCTCCCAAAACAATGTTCGCACAAGATAGGAAAGTTTATCCACTATAATTTGATAGTATATAAAATGAGGCCTTCAAAAAATCAACAGTCATCCAAAAGTGGTTAAAGTAGTATTTAAAAAATATGAGGGCCCTATGATGGCAATATATAAATCAATACAGCACTAATACCAAAAAGAGGCCTACAAATTTCACAATGTCTATGCCTCTGGCTGCTTCCCTTGTCCTCTAACAAGGTTAGAGGTCTCGCCTGAAAAATTTAATAATAACGGGTGAGACATAAAGTCCCCGTAACCGAAATTAATTTATCAAATATGCAAGAAAGGATTGCAAGTCAGAGAAACAGGTTTGTTAATAATAATATAATAATAATAATTCCAATAATTAAATAACCACAAATAAAACAATTAGTTCATAATAACCATAACAATTAGCCATCCCCACTCCTCCATCCTGCTCCTCCTTATTTCCTCGTGGACGCGGATCAGCCCATCAGTGTTAGTAACCCGGCCAAGGTTAGCTATGACTTCAAGGATACTATCCCCCCCCCCGTGCCACCAAAATACCGTAACGGGAGGTGTCCGCCCAAAACACTAAACTCAAATCCGGGCCAGGAATATGAGAGAGCCGATGGGCACAATTTCTATAATACCCCAATCTGCCACTCACTATTGTTAATGAAGGTGTTCTACGGTGCATGCTCCATTTCTTTCATTTTCAGCCAAGGTAATGAAAGGATGACTCAAATACCACATATCTCCCATATTTTATTTATTTCTTCATGGTGCACAAGTTAGGCCAACCCATTACACATTTGGAAATCGATTCCGCACTTACTCATTATTCTATGTACCACTTTGAACTAGTCTTAATATTGAGAGAGCAAGGTGAAGGAGTAAGAACTTCAAGAGGTAAGTTCTTGAGCTCTAGTTTTTAGATGTTGGTAGAATTTTAGTTTAATCTATGAATTTGTAAAATAATTTTATCATTAAGGTTAATATGGTTTTTAAAATGTAAAATAGATAAAGAACAAATTTGCAAAAGTTTCACTATAAATTTTGTAAATTTTTGAAATCTCTTCCATTATTTTTATTTAAAATTAGACATGTCAATGGTCATGGGAAATTTTACGGAACCTCATTTCGATTTTTTTAGAATTAATTATGATTTTACGAATTTTCTAACAAAACTGCCCGGAAAATACAGCAATTTTTTAAGGATTGTAAATCCTTCCAACATATCCAACATATCCCACAAAGGTACGGACGCGTGTAAGAAATAATATAATACTAAAATTTTAAACAACATTTTATTAAATTATAATTCCATATTCACAACAAACATTATAACCAACACAACAATAACAACCCCAATAATAATAATCACTTAAATACATATAACCACTTCACTGAATTAATTTCATATTCAAACATACACATAATTTTTCAAAACACGTACAAGTAGTATATATAAAAGTAAGACTTAGAAAAATATCTCACAGCCCAAAACAAGCATATAAAATAAATTAACCCCGGTTACTTTAATTCCAAGCTTAACCTTAGCTTGAGGAGCACAACCCGCACAATCACCGATTATAAGCAGGCTCTACATTATCACAAGTATAACTTATAATTTTCTATAACTAAAAAAAATACACATTCTAATATTAAAATATTACTAGTTAATAATACCCCCTTTTTATTTATTATTAGTTAATAATTCCCTTTATTATTTATTTCCTTTCTTAATAATAATAATGATGATGATAATAATTTAATTTATTATTACTATTATTATTATTTTACCACAATTAGTTTAATAAATATTGCCACCCCATAAAATATGCTTTATTGATATTTATAATGTTTCTCATGGTTTTAAGGGTAGTAACTCATATTTATATAAACACCAAATAAAATCAACTTTACTGTAATACATATATATATATATATAACAGCAGTGAAACTCCTCAACGCCTATGAATATATAATAGTAACATTTTTTTTTTCTTTTCTTGTTGCTCACTGCATGCATGGTCTCGTTATGATTATTAGCATACTTTCCATTGAATAAGCTCATCAAGGTAACTCCAGATTCTATAATATTTAACTAGCTTTGGATTTAAGATATAATTTATTTATTTTTTTGACTCTATAAGCTTAGCGTCATATATATCAGATTAATAAAGTCTTCTTAAATGTAGTTATCTATATATATATATATATATATATATATCTTATCATTTGCCTATGTTTCCAACGTAACTACATATAAATAGCTAAATATATACACTTATATCATCCAAAAAGATTTTCATTAGCTTCCACGTGCAGGAATATATCAGATGCCATTTTTTCTTCTTTCCAAAAGTAGCTGCAAACCGACACACATATAGATATATATTAAGTCTCCTTTTTTTTTTTCCTTTCCTATATGCAAAAGCCCATGCATATAAAGATATGGCAGCAACCCTTTTTTTTATCAGTATGTTTTAGTTCATCAAGGGAACAAGAAGGAAAGGGAACTAAGGACTTACCTCTGTTTCAGAACCAAAACGCAGAGAAAGATTGGACCACGTTTTGACTCTCACTCACTCACTCTCTCTTTTTCTGTTCTTTGATAATTAAAACAGAGCGCGCACACACCTCCAGCTCCAAAGCTCTCTCTCGGTCTCACTGGCTTTTGTTAAGGCAACACGGATGGAAGAAAACTAAGGAGCAGCGACTATATAGAGAACTAAGGGTCTGGTTCAACACAAGAGAATGACAGACCGAAAGAGAAGGACCATTGTGTAAGCAGCGTTGGGCTCGAGGGGCATGGGAATGGGCTGTGTTGCTGATATAAGAAGCAAGGTGCTGCTGGTTTGTGTGTGTAGCTAGGCCAAAAGCAAGATTTGGGTGCATGGCGAAAAGCTGATATGATGATTGTGTTTCCATCATTCTTTACGTGTTCAGGCCGAGAGATATGATGAGGAGGATGTGTTGTGTCTTTACTTGTCCCATTTTACAATTGAATATTAAATTCAAATGTTGTGCAGAAGGGGGTCACGTGATTTCTTTTGTTCAAATAATTCTATCCATAATGAATTGATGGAAATGAGGGAGTATGGTCACGTGGTGGTTTGCATGAGGTTTATGGGAGGTGAGTGTTGTGGGACCCATTCAAAAAGAACCATCCCATAATACCACAAATTCCATGTTCACCTTTTCTCTCTAATTTTAACTATTAAACTTCAATAATTCTATTCCCAAAAATTCAAGGAAAATAGGCCTTGACTTCTAATAATTATTTTAGGCTATAAGTCATCCCTTCTAAATATTCTTTAAATTTATTATTTTTCTTGAAATTTCAAGGAATATAGACCTTAAATTCCAATTGTTCATTATATAATTATTTTGGACCAAATTTCCACAATTCAATTTCCCTTATAATATTCAAATTTTAAAATTCTCAAAATTTGGGATGTTACAATACACAACACTTCCAACAAATGAAGTGGGTGTCAGGAAAATCTATGTGATTGCTTAACTAGCACTCGAGTGTTTACTTAAGCATTCGAGTTTTCATCTCAGAACACTTTATAACTACTTTTAGATTCAAGTTTTAGTTTAAATAACAGTTGTTTACTCACGTGTCTTGAAACATACACTCAAGTGACTTGAATCTTCAAGTCATTTTTTTTTCAAGTTTGTTATCATCAAAACATAAACCGAGAAGTAACATTCTCCCCCCTTTTTGATGATGACAACACTTGGAAGTTTTTAAAGTATGTTTGACAAACTTTAGAGATAAAAAGGAAAGAATATGATAAACATATAACATTTTCATTGAATAACACACTAGTGCAAAAAAGGGCTTTAAGACCGGACAAAAGAGGCATCGTAAGACCGGACCCGCGACCGGTCTTGTTCCAGCCGATATTAAAAGTCCACATTTAAGACCGGACTCGAACCGGTCTTAAAGAAACTCTTTTAGACCGGACATTTAAAACATTAGGTCTTAAAAGTCGTACTAAATAAAGCTGAAATATTTTTTGTTCGGTCCTAAAACTCAACTTTTAAGACCGGGCAAAAATACGGCCGCTCTTAAAAGATCAAAATTATAAGACCGGACAAAAATAAATCCGCTCTGAAAAATAACGGCTTCTAAGACCTGACGACTAATTATACGCGGTCTTAAAAGACTGACTTTCAAGACTGGAACGGTAAATTGAATTTTTAGACCGGACGTATAAATACACCGGTCATAAAAGACAAACTTTTAAGACTGGCTTAATATCAAATATGTACACATGACCTTTAAGACCGGACATATTGATACATCCGGTCTTAACAGTTGAACATTTAAGACCGGCCTATTTATTATCGGTCTAAATTTTCCAGAATTTTTCCCTGTTTTGTTCTTCCTGATCATTTATATTCACAAATCCACCACCCAATCCAGCACATAAAAGTCGATACTTTAAGTACAAGCTATGAACAATTATGAATAAATTGAATTGAGAAAAAGAATACAAATATTATTCATCATGAGTTATGTAGCTTCTTAATTAATGAATATACTATGACTACAACACCTAAATTAATTTATACAATAAGATAATTTACTTACAATGCAAATACACAATAAGTTACAAATACAACATACATGCCCAATGGAATATTCACCATGCCTTCATCTGATTTCCACCCAACAACGTAACATCCTCTTTTATAACATGCCCCTTTGGATCCGATTCTGCCACAAAAATAAAACAAGAACAAACTTCATAGTCAGTGACATTGTTTAAGAACATAGAAGAAATATAATATAGTTAGTAAAGTTTTCAAAGAAGTTTGCATATGAATATTACCTTATGAATTATATTGACTCTTTTATAAAACGATATCCTCCCATATCCCTTCTTGATTATCATTTCTTATGCCGGGTTCATTATCCGCTTCATCTTCTTTGTTCATTTCCGGTTGAAAAAGGAGTACTCTCAGGAAGACCATAATTTGAATGACTTTCCTCATCAATATCAATTACCCTTTTTCCTTGGAGAGCTACAGACCACATATTAGACTAACCTCTTATATATAGTTAGAGACTTGACTCTTAAGCCCCAATAACAGCTTGCACCGAAACCATTACACAGTTAACATACTACCTAACTAACAGCAATGTCTAACCACTACCTACTATAACAGAACTAAGACTATAATAATGACTTGACTCTTATGCCATTATTATTTCCCTAATTACCTTCTTAGTATTTTACCTTTTCAAGGTTTACATATCAGACTTGCATAGACAAAGGCAGGAAATGTATACTTCTATTCAAACAACAAACCATTTAACTAACAGGATTAGATGAATAACATTCACATATCCGCACAGGTTAATAAGCACACAAAAGGGCAAACAAAACAAAGTATAAACTCACCAGAGCTTCAGGAGTGGTCTGCAGCTGAACAAATTGTTGCCAAGTTTGTTCATCAATAAATGTGTACTTCTCCAAAGGATTTTCTTGAGGCTAAACCTCGGAAAAAATATACTTATTATCTAGAAAGGTCTTAAACTTCCTCCACCGATCAGCACAATAAGACAATGTCTTGGCTTTCAACTTCTGACAGTCAGGGACAGTGTATGTAAGCTAGATAGTGTCCCAAATAGGATCTTTTACCGTGCGAACGTCCACTTTTTTCCACTTATATGTCAAGATGCTAACCTTGCTGCGTGCTAGATAGAAAAAAAAAACTAGTATATTTGGATTTCTTGGGACCGAAAGGTTCCAACTTTTCATCAAACTGAATCTCTAGCCTTGAGCCAGAAGTCCGACTTAGGGTTACATCCATCATTCGTGTGCCTCTTCTACCACGACGTGCAGAGCGGTTACGAGGCTCATTGTGAGATGAAGAGGGTTCGTTCTGACTCACACCAGTCACAACAGTAATTGGCGTTCCCGGAATAGGAATAAAATCGTTTTCACCGTTCATTTTCGAGACAGGAAGAGAGGTAATGCAACGGGAAGGGTTTCGCAACGTGAACGAGGGTTCTTCGTGATAGTAACAAAAGCTTTCGCGCGAAGAAATGTTTATTTGGCGGTTCATTTTTAAGACCGGACGAAAATATAGACGGTCTTAATAATTAATATTCAAGACCAGATATTTTAAGTCCGGTCTTAAAAGTAATTATTTTTTTATCCGCACTATTTTTCTATATTTTATACCGGCTACATTTTATGTCCGGTCTTAAAAGAATAACTTTTAAGACCGGCTTTTATATATGTTCGGTCTTAAAACTTTATTACCTTTATATTTAATTTTTTTCCTTATTATTTTGGACCGCATAAAATATTAGTCCGGTTGTGTGAGATTTCTCCATAAAGTAATTGATATTTGAACATTTTTTAATAACATTTTTAAGACCGGTTTGTTTTTTTAATGGGTCTTAATAATATATTTAAGACCTATGAAAAAATGATCCGGTATAAGAAGTTCTTTATATTTACAAAACTGCCACCGGTCGTACATAAGAAGTTCTTTATATTTACAAAACGCCACGGTCATACATAAGAAGTTCTTTATATTTACTAAACGCACCGGTCATACCTTTAAGACCGGTGCGTCCAATGTCCGGTCTAAATGAGGCGGTCTTAAAGCCCTTTTTTTCACTAGTGACATAAGTTACACAGATTGGCTAGTTAATACAGAAACGTCATTCAAAGATGAAAACATGAAAATAACAAAACAAAACAACAGCTAATATCGGACAATCAGTCACAGTCACTTCTCCCTTTGTCATCAGGCAAAAAGGTAGGGAAGGTGAGATCAGAGGATGATGGAGGGTGTAGAAAAAGCTCCTCAAAATGTATCAAATAGTTCCCCTCGAATTCAAAAGGAAATTCTTCACGTTTTCTCTCAAAAGGTAAAGAACACTATATGGGAAGAAATTTCCAATGCCAAGTTTTATCTTATTATTGATGAAGCTAATGATGTATCTAAACAAGAGCATATGGCTATTGTTTTGATATACATCGATAAAGATGATTTTATAGGGGAAAGGTTTTATCGAGTACATGTGGAAGATACAAGTGCTAAAATTTTGAAACAAGGGATATTCAACACTCTTCGTCACCATAATCTTGACGTTCAAAATATTTGAGGACAAGGCTATGATGGATCTAGCAATATGCTAGGTCAATGGAATATATTGCAGGCTTTAATTTGTGTCGAGTGCCCATATGCTTATTATGTCCATTGTTTAGCTCATCGCCTTCAACTTTCCTTGGTTGTTGCAGCTCATGAGGTAAAACATGTTCATCAGTTTTTTGAAAAAAAAAAAACTTCATAATTAATATTGCTACTTTTTCTTGTAAGCGTAATGATGAGTTAAAGGTTGCCCAAATAAATGAAATTACAAGAATGATTGCTATTTATGAACTCGAATCAGGAGTTGGTCTTAATCAGATTGGTACTTTGCATCGAGCTGAAGCTACTCATTGGAGTTCTCATTACAATTCCATATGCATTTAGTTTAAAATGTTTCAAGCCACATGTTAAGTTCTTGACAATATTTCTAATGAAGGAAAGACAACATCACATCGTGGAGATGCAGATAATGCATACTTATCATTGACATCTTTTGATTTTGTCATCATATTGCACCTTATGAAAGAAATTATGGGTATTACTGAAGTCCTTTGTCAAGCTTTGTAACAAGAATCTCAAGATATTTGAAATGCTTTATATCTAATTTCAACTAAAAAATAGTTACTTCAGAAATTAAGAGAAACAGATTGGGATGTTTTGTTGGTTCATGTTCAAGAATTTTGGGCTTTTTGACCAATTTGCCCCTTATTAAATAACTATTTACCAAAATGCCCATGTCTGGAAACTATTTACTCATATGCCCCTTTTTAGTCGACTACACCCCTCATGTAGTCAACTAAAACGCGGGGCATTCTTCTTCTTTTTTAATATCTCGTAATTTAGTCGACTAAGCTACAGTGCTTAGTTGACTACAACGCGACATAGGGGTTTTTTAAAAAACCCCAATCGTGGCATAATGGAACCCTAATCGACTAAGCACCCTTTTCCCCTTCCAATACTCTCTCTCTTTTCTCAGTTTTAGTGCGGCCCATCAAGGTTTAATACCATCCCACCTTGTTGAAAGTATAATTGTTGTGTAATCTTTGTAGTTTCACTTTGTTACACAACAAAAACAAAAGCTGGGATGGTATTAAACCTTGATGGGCCGCACTAAAACTAAGAAAAGAGAGAGAGTATTGGAAGGGGAAGGGGATGCTTAGTCGATTAGGGTTCCATTATGCCGTGATTGAGGTTTTTAAAAACTCCTCTGTCGTGATTTAGCCGACTAAGCTCGTGCTTAGTCGGGTAAATCACGGGGATTTTTTTTTTTTTTATTTTAAAAATAATGCCCCGCGTTTTAGTCGATTTCATGAGGGGTGTAGTCGACTAAACAGGGGCATATGGGTATATAGTTTCCAGACAGGGGCATTTTGGTAAATAGTTATTTAATAAGGGGGAAATTGGTCAAAAGCCAAGAATTTTGCATAAAACATGACATTGACATTCCAAATATGAGTGCAAAATATATTTGAAGGAGAGGCAGTGCTCAAAATGAACAAGGTGATTTTTCTACTGAAAAATGTTATAGGGTAAATATCTTTTGTGCTACAATTGATTATCAATTGCAAGAATTAAATAGTAGATTCAATAATAATATTGTTAAATTACTTGCTTTGAGCATGACGTTAGATCCAAGAAATAGGTACAAGTCCTTTAATAGTGATGTTATTTGCAAACTTGTTGATAAATGTTGTTCTAGAGATTTCACATAACTGAAAAAATTGCATATGAAGATGAAGTTATAACATTTTGAGCTTGACATACCTAAAAATCCAGATTTGATTAATTTATCAACTACATCTGAATTATGTCAATGGCTGGCAAGAACTGGAAAGTCTACCACTTATCCTCTTATTGATGGAGTGATTAGATTTGTACTCACTCTTCTAATTTCTACAGCAACTACTGAAAGATCTTTCTCTGCTATGAAGATAATCAAGAATAGGTTTCTATATAGAATGGAAGGCCAATTTTTTTGATGATTGCTTGATTACATACAATGAAAAAGAAATTGTTTTGAGTTTTAGCACGGGTTCAATTATAAATGAGTTTAAAAATATGAAAAAAAAACGTAGAGTAAGAATTAAGTGAAGTGATCTTAATTACTGTAATAGATTTCTTTCAATTTTTTGTATATTAGGTTTGTATTGATTTTCAAATACATTTATTTATGATATAAATTTTTTTTTGCCCCTCATCATTAAAATTCTTGGGTCCGCACTGTACACTTGTATATACATATTCTAGGGCTAAGTTAATTAGATGATAAATTTGGTCCCCAAAAAAAAGATGATAAATTGATTGATTGATGATTGTTAATTAAATAAGTGCCTATGAACATAAGTCGAGATAACACTTCTCTCACATGCTTACCTCGTATTTCGTAAATCACAATTGAAAAACTGTTTTTGAACACACCAATCGCTGTTCCAAATCTACAGGTACCAATCGAAGCACAGGTGGCTTATGCATAGGGCCTAATTCTATCCTTTTCTTTTGTCAGAATAAGGGGTAGATTCATGAGACATGACACTTTCTTAGTTTAATTATTACATGTAACATATATTTGCTTGGGAAAATTTCATTTAAATACCAAATGAAATTCCAAAATCCCCAAATATCTGTTAAAATTTGTAAAAGACTTAAAGGTGATAAAGACCAAATTAAGATTTTCAAATTCGGGTGAATTAACCCTTTTGCTCTCAATTTTTAAATAAATTGAAAAAAAAATGACCCTCGCCGAAGGGCCACCGTGGCTGGCTACCAAACGGCCTGCAACATCCGGCAGCCTGGGCTACGTCCATCAGCAACCAAAGATCCAACAAGGGCTTTTTTTTTTGGGTGGGGTTTAATCTTTTTTTTTTAAAAAAAAAATCAATGAAAATGAGAAGGTGTGGTTCGAACCACCCCACCTTCATGGGGGCCAAGTGGCCCTTGGTTCCTTTTATATATATATATATATATATATATATATATATATATATGCAAATAATAAATATATATATATATATTCTTCTTAATATTTTTTTCATGAAGAAACACTCTTGTAAATCCCATTAATAAACTTGTACTTGTATGTGTGTGTATAATGGGATTAATAAGATTGAACAAAATATGAGCACTATGATAAAAATTTGTAATGGGAATAACAAGTACAAGTTTACTAATGAGATTTACAAGAGTATTTCTTGATGGAAAAAATGTTAAGAAGAACATATATATATATTTATTTGTTAATGCATATATATATATTAAAGGAACCAAGGGCCATTTGGCCCCCATGAAGGTGGGGTGGGTTCGAACCTTACCTTTTCACTTTCATTGATTTTTTTTTTTAAAGATTCAACTACACCGGAAAAAAAAAAAAACCCTCGCCGGATCTCAAGCCGTCGGCGGCCACAGTGGCCCTCCGGCGAGGGTCATTTTTCTTTTTTAATTTATTTAAAAACTAAAGGAAAAAAGGTAAATTCACCCGAATTTAAAAATTTCAATTTGGTCCTTGTCACCATTAGGTCTTTTACAAAGTTTAACGAACATTTAGGAGTTTTGGAATTTTATTTGGTATTTAAATAGAATTTTCCCTATTTGCTTTTATACCATATGATTAAAAGGTTTAAATGACTTGGTAGCAACCATCGTTTTGGCATGCCAGGGATGTTTCCAAACCCCTCCCCCAAAATTCAGCCACCTTTATTTGAAATAAAGGCTCCGATGGTAGGAGCTTAGCTGGGGTGGCCAGTAGGAGAATTTATATGCAAATAAAGTGGTCAAGGGGACTTTTAACCCATGAGCCAAGAACACCAATAAAGAATAGTGATCCCTATGTTGGGATCTGTACACGCAGTGGAAGGATTTCATCCATTTAAAAATCTTACGAATTCCATTAAAAGGATCTATCAACGACGTTTAAATCGGGTTCGTTAGAAACCGTACCTATTCGAACTTGTGAGCATTTCGAACGTCGTGCGATCTTGTTCGATCAAACAGGAGCCGACTCTGTGAATCCACTCCCTCTACCGGTATCCACACGAATAGCCTCCAACACCGACAGCAGCGTGCTAGCGCCTTCAGTATTTTCGCGTCTCTTCTTTTCTCTAGGGTTTTTTTTTACGGCTCGTCTAATTCATTCGTACTTTTAATATGACTAGATCAATATCTCTTATAGAGTTTCTAAAACCCTAATGAGCCGTATTAAAATAGTCAAAATTAATCTAATTAATCTTGAAATTCGAATTTGGATTAAAATAATATATTAATTAAATCTGTCCAACAGATCTAATCTAATATATTTATTTAATTCGAATTATAAGCCTACAGATTTAATTTATCTTTATAGATAAATTAAATCTGAGATATAACATCTTTCTATTTAATTAAATCGAGATACTATATCTTTATTCCAAAATTAAATCGAGATACAATATTTCAATTTATTTTAGTTATTTAATTTATCAAATAAATTAAATACTATATAATAATATTATTATCTATAAATAATATCATTATCATTTTTTAATAATTTAATAATATATATATATATATATATATATATCCAACTTAGATTAAATATAGTATTCATTAAATCTTAGACATATCTAAGATTCAATGAATCTGGACACTATTACTCGTATTGGGCTATTCTTGTGTGCGACTCTGCAAGCCCACATGAGATTGGCAACGGGCCAATATTGTATCAGCCCACAAGTCGCAAGCGGTCTCTAGCAAGATATTGCGACTACCCAATTCATATGGAGATCGATAATACGATACAACCTATCGTACAACTACGTCACGTCCCTTTTGTCACGCGATAATTTGGTCAAGGATGAGGCGTATTTTAAATTGGGATGATACAAATTGTTCTTCTCAATTAGAATGTTCTAACGAACAATTCAAAAGCTAAAATCAACTATGATTACTAGTCACAAACATTACAGCAAGCATAATTTCATCAAGCATACAAAGAAATATAGAAATATGAATTTCAAAATAATCATCCAATTAAAACTACAATAATCAATCCACATGGACACATAACAATAATCTAAGTCTCACAACTAAATAATGATAAACCTAAACAAGGAAATCAAATAGATAATCTAAGTAAAAGATTGAATTAAATAACTCCCCTGTTAAAGCACAATTGCTCAAGCCACAAATCTCCATCACCAAGACGCAAAGATTTTAGCCACACATAGCCATGGGATAAATCTAATACAATCTAGAATCAAACAAGCCATGAAAACAAGCCTCGCTGGGATTTGGAATTAGCTCACTGGAATTTGGAATTATGTCGCCGGAAATAATGGAAGATGAAAGTGGTGTGACGATGGTGATGGAGGTCGGTGATGATGGAAGATGAAGGTGGGGCAAGAGCCAAAGCAAGGTCGAAGGTTCAGAGCGTTCTCGTTTATGGCTATGGGTTTCTCTTCAATGAATAATCAGCTCTCCTTTTTATATATATATTCGATCCCAAAGTCGCGGCGCTGGATGGTCTCCTTCTCTGACAGTAATTTAGGTCCTTCTCTAACAATAATTCGTATTTTGATCCTTCTCTGACAGTAATTATGGTCTTTCTCTAACATTAATTTTGACCCTCAAAAATCTCAAATTTCCTTCTTAAACACCTACAATGCAAGATTAAACACAATGTAGCATCAAAAGTCCAAGAAATCATTTGCATGAATAATTAATAAATTATGATCATTTTGCCCCCAATTTCACTTAATTCAATACAAATGTCCCTAACTCAAATTAGTGCTTAATCATACAATAATGTTCCAGAAATGCATTAAGAGTCCCAATTTTACTATGAAATATCATATAAAAATATGGTACGATCAATGAGGTATGAATAATGTCAACTTCCTATTATTGACCATTACTTTCTCAATTCTTGAGTAGTCTAATAATTGAAATAGAAATTTCTTTCCATGGTAGTATGACCATACATTTCTCAGATTCACTCATCGAGGGGCCCAATATTATCTTTCTACAAATGTGAAGGACAAATTTCATCTTGACCATTCACATTCCTCTGCATGAAAACCACGGATCCCTATCCAGGCCTTTATCATCACCCGATCAAAGGTGACTTTTGACTAGGTCAAAGATCATCAACTCTCATGTAGGTAGGGACAGAGCTTGAGAAAAATATTTGGGGGGGCCAAATATATACTCATTAACTAATTAAAAAGAAAAAAATATTTGGGGGGGGGGGACCAAATGTATAATTTTTTGGGTAAAATGTATATATAAAAAAATTATTTTCACTAAATTTTTTAGACTACTTTTTTGGGGGGGCATGGCCCCCCCGGTATACATTAAGCTCCGTCCTTGCACGTAGGAATCCATGATGATCTCAGGTTAAAAGGCGTTGTGACGCGGTTATACATAAAAAAAGCTTATAACTTAATCCATACAGCTTTCTCATAGTGGGTCGGTGATTTGACAGAAACCTTAGTCACCTCAGGGTCAAATCACAATTTACCACAAATTAAAATGCAATATAGTGCAAATAACTCGAGATTGTTCTCTTATCAAGGAGCCTTTTATTTTGAATTCCCTAGGTTAAACTAAGTGCTAAAAACATGGTTAGAAAAGGGTTTTGTAATTGGTTTTCTCTAAATTTAAATTCATGAAAAATATAATGCAACTAATTCTATTCTTTTTGATAATTTTGGAAAATAGTGAAAAATGCTTTGGATTAAAAGGGATTAATAATAGATTTTCTTGGTAATAAAGAAGGTGGCTATCCTTGCTAAAATATATTTGGGAGTTCAAACTTCATTAAGTCTAAAAAAACAACATCAAGATAACACTTGAGTCCAATAATTTCAATTAATCGTAGCTCCTACAAACATAGCAAACTACTACCTTTTGAAATATTGTTAAAATCCACTTAATGTGTAATTGAAATTGGGATTATGCAAATTGTTCTTCTCAATTGGAATGTTCTAACAAACCATTCAAGAGCTAAAATCAACTATGTTTACCATTCATAAATATGACACAGCAAGCATAATTTACTCAAGCATTTAAAGAAATATGGAGATTTAAAAATCAAAATACATCATCCAATTAAAACTACATTAATCAATCCACATGAACACATAACAAAGACAATCCAAGTCTCACAACTACAAAATGATAAACCTAAACAAGGAAATCAAATTTATAGTCTAAGCAAAAGATTGAATTAAAGAACTCCCCTATTGAAGCAAAAAAGCTCAACCCACAAATCTTCATCACCAAGAAGCAAAGGGTGTAGCCACTCATAGCAATCAGAGAAACCCATACAATCTGCAAAAATAAACCAGCCATGAAATCAAGCTTCTCCGGAATCTGAGATTGCCTCGCCGGAAAATGCAAAGATTTCGCCGGAAAACTCAAACTCTCGCAAGAAAAATCAGAGCTCGCTCGAATATGGAGAATGACGCCGGAAATCACAGAGAAGAGGGAAGGAAGACGATGATGGAGATGGAGATCGAGCTCCGGTTCACGTCTCTGGTTCTGATTTGTTCACTGTGCTGATCTGTATAACTCAGTTCTGTGTTTTCCGGCAACAATGGAGGACAAAAGAAGATGGTGGTGTGAGGGTGAAAGTAGGAAGACGATGAAGGTGGTCATAAGAAGGGTCGATGGAGGCGTGAATGAAGGTGAGGGAAGGAATCGAGGTCGGTCTTTGGTTTTTTTATTTCTGTTCGTTTTGCTGGTTCACGACTATGGCGGGTGGAGAAGACGATGGTAAGGTTGGAGATGATGATGGGTGAGAGTTGAGAGGGAAGGTCGTGAGGTGATCGTCCTGTGTTCGGCTCTTACTTGGGATGTGAATGCGTGATGAAGATGATGACCCCCCTGTCCGAATGCCTTCTCTTGCGGCGCCCCCCTTTTTAATTTCAATCTCCCTCCTTTAATACGTCGGATCCCCTCATTTCAATTCCCCCCAGCTCTTGATCTAATTAAACTCTGTCAAAACGCTGAGTTTTATTGCTGCAGGGACCTAAGCGAAACTTTTAAACAGTTTTTGCTGCAGGGACCAAATTGAAATTTTTCACAACTTGAGCCCAAACTTCTATTTTTAGATTTGGTCCAATTTCTTCAAGCACCTACAACTTAAAATAACTAATCCAACACAAACTATTCTCAGAAAAATCAATAATTAAAAGCAATTACAATTTTTTTGACAATTTTACCCTTTTTAGCCCTAATTTAATGTATTCACTTTTAATCTCAATTTATCATAAGAAACACATTTAAAGCTCAATAACTATGACAAAATGCATTAAGAATATCAATTTAATCATGTAAATTCATATAAAAATATGGTTTGATCAGTCGGTCCAGCACCTTGTACTCCTACAAGTGCCTATGACTTTGATTTGTATTTTCATACCTCATCAAAATCATACTGGTCTTATTTCATCTTCGCTCTCGCGTAGATGACTGACCAGGGACATTTAGGATAATCTATAAGATATATCCAAGGATACAGTTATCACTATAAACATGCAAATGAAAATGATAACTAAAGGAGAATACTTTAAATGACATTAACGTTTAAAGTATAATGACTTGCCCCTATGGCATAATTTCCAACACCCTAAATCATTCAAATTTTATAACTATATTAAAAAAAAGGCAGTCTCATGCACAAAGCTCCTACTAAGTAGGGTGCATTATAACTACATAATGCAAATATAAATATATGTAACAAGGCCACTCAAGTCGTTGCTGTTGCTTTCCTGCTCCTAATCTGCACAGGATATATATCTGAATAGTTGATGATATCTTTGAAAATTTAGAAGGAGGAAAAAGAAGAAGAAAGCGTTTTTCTTTCTCTGAGCTTGAGACTTGCAGACTTAGCATGAACCACATCAAAGTCTGGAGTTTGGGGTTTGTAGATTTAGCTCTAGACCCCATTTATGCAATGCAATTAAAAAAACACAAAAAACAAAAACCTGCAGGAGTTAAGGAAGTAAGAGAAATGAATTAGCTGATTCTTCTTCTTCATTACTTTTTTTTTAAGGGTTATTTAGTTGTAAAGCAGGTTGAGGAAATTTCTATACTTTGATACGGGGTCGAGCATAATGTGATGGCAGTTAAAGTATACTCCAATTATCCTTATGCTTTGTCCTGATGGCTTAATTTTTGTAAAGTTCCAAAAAATTTTGGGCTATCAAATACTTTTGTTCCTCTATATATATATATATATATATATATATATATATATATATATAATCAAATCCTTTTTATAAGCACCAAATCTATAAGCACCAACTATTCTGATTGAGCAGAACTTATAGTTAAAATTTGCTAAAAAACTAGATGTGTCAAAAATGAAATATCTTTTTCAAATATGCCCTTATTTATAAAATAAAGTATAGAAGAAAATGAGAGAAAATATAAGATAATGGGTAGAAAATATAAAAGAGAATTAATAGGATTAAATTAAAAAAATTATTAGTTCATTAATATAAAGATATATATTTAATAAAAAAAAGTTTAAATTTTGAGAGACGCAAAATTCGCTCCGAAGAGATAAATTTGATTTTCTAATAAATAAGTCAGAGTTGGTGAATTTTGTGGAAGTTGAGCCTGTCCGGTGATGTCGAAGTTACTTAGCTTTCCGTACAGAAAACCACGTCTTCATTGCAGGCCTGATCTTATGTTATTCTTCTACCCTCGTACTTCTCAAAGTTTATTAATTACTCACTTCGATCTCCCTAATGCCTAATACTTTTACACATAACCCTAGATTCATTGGGAAAACAAAATTAATAAGGACTACTTTTTTTTAAAAAAAAAAGTTAATAAGGAATACTAAATATTGCAAGATTGCCGTTTCCTTTATAAACAAAATTAATTAGGAACTTTTATGTTAATGAATACACTAAAAAATAATTCTGAGGTATTGAATGCACCAAAAAAATATACTTCATAAGAACTTGAAAAAATATTTGAAGCATTTACTTGTTTGGAATATTGATTTAGGCCTTAAAAAAAGCTTTTTAATTATGATTTACGGTAAACGAGGTATAAGAAATGAATATATGAGAGAAGTTTTGTTTCAATTTACTTGCATAAGCACTAAGCACTTCTGTTAGTCCTAAACATGATACCAAAGAAACATGTGTACTACAGAATATTTTAAGATACTAGATGCACATGGAAAAATAATTTGTTTTGTTCACTTCTCAAAACTTGGGTTGAGTCATCTATAAAAAAGCCAATTTAGTGTTTGTTTAGAATTAAGCCTTCAAAAATATCTTTACGATCCTAATTTATGGTTATGAGGTAAGTATGTAAAAAAAAAATTATCTTAATTTACATAAATAAACACTTTTAGAACCCCAAAAGTGATCTACTTTTAGTCACACAATAAAATGCTTGTTTTCATCATTTCTTTAGCAACAAATGTATATTTGTTAATGAACTTAATTTTAATTGAGGGTTCAAATCTTGTGATAAAAAATCATCTTATAATAAATTGCCTTGAATTGAACAAACAATACTTTATCTAATCTAATACTATGAATGTTGCATGTAAAAATGCCCGAGATTTGATTTGTTGTATGCATACTTTTATGAACCAGATCATAGATTGGAAGAGGAGGAAACTACATTGAATTCAAATACAACACCATTGGATACATATATTGATTGGTTAATATATGTAATTAATACATACTTACAGATTAAGCAAATTTAAATTGTTATGAAATTAATCATGGGAAAAAACTCCCACAACGGGTTGAATTTCACCTATAAGGATAATAATCTCGTATCTGGCTCCGCTCTATCGGGCCTCACATCATTTTTATTTATTTAAACAAAGACAATCTGCAACACACAGACAATAATAAACTCAAGATAACCTTTAAGAATATGCCACACGCGCAGATCCATATCTGATCCATTTACCCACACATCTTTTCTTTTCATGTCCAATTCCATCTTTTACCCCCTTCATGATCATTAAATCAAGATCTACTGGTCCATATTTAATATTTCATTCTCATCCTTCTCTCTCCTCATTTTATAAGAGGAAAAGAAATATTAATAACATTAAATATGGTCCAATGGTCATAAAAGAGATAAAAGATAGAACGATTGGAAAAGAAAATGAGAGAAACCAGGTCCAACACATACAAATAAGTTCAATCCCACATTCCATATATATATATATATGCTAAAACTAAATATACTTTGGAAAGATAAAACGCACAGCTTATGATTCAGTTCAACTAATTCTAATCAGATGGGCACATGCAACTTGCCCATTTGCATTTGGATGGGAAAAAAGTTTAGGGGAAAAAATGAGATGGGAAATCATAAAGAGAAAACTAAAGAGAAAATGTTATCACCACTTCTATCTGAATGGACGAGAGAAAACGTGGAAGAAGAAAATGAGCAAATATTTAAATGACTAAAATACCCTTGATCTTGTGTCAAAATATATCATGTTTAAAATCAAATTAAACATCACAATGAAAAAAAATCATATTAATATTAATATCATATATAATTTAAAATCAAACTATTTGGTAAAGATATATTTTTATGTTATTATATTTTAAAACTAAAAAATTTAGAGAATAATGTTATTTTTCAAGATAAAAATGAAAAATAGATAAGTTTTTGAAATTAAATATAATTAAAATTTATTATCATGTGGCTTCAATTGTCCTCCAAAATGTCGAAGATCTAGGTGCTTAAATTTACGTTTTGTTTTGAGATCTTCAGTACTATATATTTCTATAACACCAAGCCATAATTTAATCCCAAGCCTATTAATGTACCAGAAATAATACCATGGACAGTTAAATTAGTTGTACTCACCCCAATCTGAGAGAATTGTCTGAGCTATCACCATCAAGTGGAGGATCAAATATGCTGCCAACATTGGCTGACTCAGATGACTGACCTTGTTCTTGTGCAACATTCCTCATCACCTAAACACACAAATTTTCAATATTTCAAGACTCTCTTTTCGAAAGAAGTGATCTGAGAACACTTTCAAAAGCAGTGAAGTGGACATTCCTCTCATTTAAAACACTTTCAAAAGCTTCCAAATACTAGTCAGTCAAATAAGGTCAACAACAGTAAAAAAAAATGATTTTGTTCATGCGAGAAAAACACATAAATACCCCTAGATCTGTAAATCCCAATTTAGTATGAGATTAAAGTTTATGATAAAATTACCTAAATACCCTTAATTTAAAATCTAAAAAAGTGAAATTTCAACAACAGTTCAACAAATAACTACTTTAACTG
Source organism: Acacia melanoxylon (assembly GCA_019022615.1). Classification (NCBI taxonomy): domain Eukaryota; kingdom Viridiplantae; phylum Streptophyta; class Magnoliopsida; order Fabales; family Fabaceae; genus Acacia; species Acacia melanoxylon. The sequence goes on along the minus strand of JAFJYJ010000003.1, from coordinate 8,417,632 downwards.
ATCAAATGACATGAACAACTAATTTCACTAGCTAAGGGCAATTAGGTCATTTCATAAAATTCCAGAATAGCCTCTCGGTATTACATTTTAGTTTTTTTTTTTAAAAAAATATTTCGATGGTCCTTATATGTCTTTCACCCTTTTTATACAACATACTATGTGTGTGTTTAATTTAAGGGAAAAATCCTTTTGAGGGCCCTTTTTGGTGTAAAAATCCTAAAAAAAGCTCTCAAAATCTGACAATACCAGAACCTTGCATGAGTTGTTAACGGAGCTGATATAGTTGTTAACGGGGTACTGATATAGTTGTTAATGAGGGCTGATTTAGTTGTTAAAAAATTGTTGTTAATGGGGCTGAAAGATTTGGAGGGCCATTTTTGGGATTTTTACACCAAAAAGGGCCCTCAAAAGGATTTTCCCTTCATTTAATCAAACTAATTCAATCATGACCCATTCAACTGAGGTTCATCCATCAACAGGGCATAAACTATAAATCAGCGTCCTAACTAGTTCAGTGCTCAGTGTAATTTTATAAACATTGGAAACGACAGACATTTAAAGGTTTACAATTATACTTCAAAATGCTAATCACCTGTTTTAGTCGCTGGTTCTCTTCCATCAATTGGGTTCTCTGAATGCATAAAACAAGTTAGCATTTCAAGATAAGTGAGGGTACGTAAAAGCTAGATATTATATAGTTTTAATACTTATGGATTAAATAATGAAGATATATATACCCAATTCAATCCATAAAAGTCTTAGACTTGCTATTCTTTAGTCCGTAATGCATATTTTAATGAATTCTTTTATGTCTGTTCGATCAAACATTCAATAACAGAATCATGTAGCTACAAGGTTTGAAGACAAAACACATACCACTCAGATCCTATTTATAAGTCCATTTTGATCAAAACCCATATCACTCAAATCCTATTTATAAGTCCATTTTGATCAAAAAATTTGATCCTTGTTATAAGTCCAGTTTCAGAGAAATAAATGCGATTTTTACAATTTTGCCCCTATTAATTGCAACAACCAAAACAAAGTTATTCATGATGACTCTTTGGAACCATTTATAAATGAGGGCAAATTTTCATTTATAATTGAGGGCAACATTGGTAATTTAGCCCATAATTAATGAATCAATTAACTCTCCTTGGTATATGAAACTTAGTTAATTTGAACTTATACATAGAACCAGAGTGATATTCTTGATTCAAGAAATTGATAAATTGTTTATTTTTAAGATTAGGGACCAAACAGTGAGAAATATTTTTCACAGGCCAAAAGCAACGACATTGCCTCTTCTATTAGAGATTTTACTGTCCAATTCTGTTTTGTTACTAACTACACCCAGTTTGGTAGTAAGTCTTGGGTTCAAATTGAGAACATCTACTATATATCCTTGATTAGAGAATTAAATAGCAAAATCACTTAAATTCTCCATGTATGAATGGATTAATTAAGGAGGATAGGAAAGGCAAGGAAATTAGTACGATGACAACTTTCTTTTAAAGCTTCAGGATATAACTAAACAAAAATATATGATATTTCGACAACTGGGTTTGGAAATTGCTTGACCTTTCTCTTGAGCTCATGGATCCCTTTAAACATTAGTTCATCCTGCAAATCACAAAAATAACCATCTATGCAGATTAGTAACAATAATTTCTTTATAGCACCAAAGTAGCTCCAAGAATAAAATCAATCATTAAAACTTTGCTATTAATTAGAGTGTGTTTGGACGGAGTAGTTTAAGGATGAAAATTTGTTTGCATGTGTTTGAGTGACACCTTTGGAAAATCCCTTCTTTATATTAGCAGAAAATAGATTTCTATATTATTCTATCAATGTATGGGAGTAATTTTTTTCAAATAAAAACTAAAAGCTACCACAATGGGCAATGTTTCAATATATTCTTTCTCAAAATTTTGAGGGGACACACTCTCGTAAGAAAAGATGCTCTTAAGTTCAAGTTGGTGAAATTGACATATATTTGTTATTAGTCCCACATATGGGAGTCTCACAAGTCAAGTGTAGTTTATAAGTTGGGAGGAGTTGCCTCAGACCTCCAACAAGCCAATGTACTTTACATTCAACTTAGTCAAAAGATTTGGATCTCCCTCAAGATAAGCTCCTAATGGTCCCAACATTTTGTTTGAAGTATCATGTGTTATAACAATGTAGAGAGTTGAGGGACCTTGTCTTTATGTTTTGAAAGTTTGAAAGACTCTGGAAAAATAATCCAACGTTCATGATGGTTTTTTCTTTTGTCTTTCCTTTTCCTATTTTTCTTTCCTCAACTAGGATAAGATACACACAAATAAGTCTGCAATATATATAGAAGTGGACAAGACAATTCAAACCTTTGCTTTGGAAACACGCTTTAAACCTTTTTCTAATTGCTCTTCAAGCTTCTGTAATTCATTTGTATTCAATCCTTCAAGCTCTTCTCCATTCAACTGCCTTTCAAATATAAGGTATATCCATCCCTCAGCAATACAACATTGTGGGTCTATGCATATAGAAGGCACAAAATAAAACCTTCACTCTGTGTGCGCGTGTGTATACATGTAAAAGCACATAAATATATACATACCTGAGTTCCCTAACCTTATTGGCTTCTTCCTTGCTGAGCATGCTTAAGGTGTCCCTGTCATACTATGCATAACATTTATGATTCATTGCGATTGAATTTATGGCGAATCAAACTGAAAATTGTAGCGAAGCAGCTTAGTCTTAATAGCTACTTAATAATCGGAGTTAAGCTTATTTTAACTCTAGTTATACAAAATCATGGCTAAACCATTAGTTCCAGATGATTCAACAGTGATTTGAGAAGTTCTTCCTGTTGGGAAAAAATTGCTTTGATCCCACTTATTAGGAAATTGGAGGTATAAACAGATGAAGAACAATAATTTTATTATAAGAGAAAACTTCAAATAAAAATACACAACTGTATTTATCTCACACACTATTTTTTCTGTCTCACAAACTATCTTATATTTTTCTCACAAAATAACTCTCACTTTTCTCTAACACAGTGTTTCATCACACTATCACAAATCTCTCTATTTCTCTTTATCTCATTCTATTTCTCTTCTCTCTCGGATACATACCTATGCAATACAAGACACACATATTTATAGGCTAGCTAACCGCCTATAAATATTATTCTTTCCTTGCTTCAATTTCTTATGTTGTCATTGTCTTCCGTAGCTTCAATCTTCCTTATTGACTAAGTTTCCAATATATGGATTATTTTATTCATTTGCTACACCTTTTGCTTCGTAGCTAAGTTTGCAAATCTGTTGAGTTAATTTAATATATAGAATTCATTAACACATCCTTCTACTTTATAGCCATCGTTTTTTACTTTTCCTTTTTTTCACATGTAAAATGCTTTGCTTCTTGTACTCTGAAGAGACTTCCTCAACTTTCCAGTTTGACGGTGGAAACAAGTAATCATCAAATTGAGTTTGATTTCTAACACTCCCCCTCAAACTCAATTTCTCATACCAATCATATCTTTGAACTTGTTGAACTTTATCTGCCGTCAATGGTTTTGTAAAGATATCAATCAATTCCATAATTTCCTGCTTGTGGCCTTTTGCCACTAATCTCGCCTTGTATTTCTCCACCTTTCTTTCTTTGTTGGTCTTTGTCTTGTATACCCACTTTACTCCAATGGGCTTATGCTCCTTAGGCATAGTTGTAAGTTCCCACGTGTCATTCTTTTTAATTGCGGTGATTTCATCATTCATAGCTTTCTTCCACTTTTCATCTTTTGCTGCTTCTTCATATGTCACTGGATCACATTCTGCTACTAAACAAAATAATGAATAATCAAGTGTAGTTTGTACCGGATCTGTAGCATCATAGATGTCACTTAAGCTTCTCATCTTTTCTGTTTTTGCTCCCCCTGAATCGTTGCTACTACTTTCTAATGATGTAGATGGGGAAGTTGTTGGATTAGGACTTGGTGGAGGAGTTTGATCATTGTCTGCAACCATTTGATCTTTTGAGTCAACGTCATCTTTAAAGAATAAGCCTTCCACTCTTTTCTCTTCATCACTCCATTTCCAATAGTCTGCTTCATCAAACTCTACATCTCTTGAGATAATTACCTTTTTGGTTAGAGGATTATACAATTTGTAGGCTTTACTTCGATGCGCGTAGCCAATGAAAATGCACTTTTCTCCTTTGTCATCTAACTTCTTCCTTTTCTGATCTGGAATATGAGCGTATGCTATACAACCAAAGATTCTTAGATGGTTCACCTTTGGCTTTCTACCACTCTATGCTTCATTTGGTGTTTTGAACCTGACACTTTTTGTTAGACATCGATTTAATAGATACGCTGCACATTGAACAGTTTCAGCCCAAAATGTTCTCGGCATGTGCTTTCCTTTAATCATGCTCCTTGCCATATCAAGAATTGTGCGATTCTTTCTTTCTGCAATTCCATTTTGTTGTGGTGTGTAAGCAGCTGTCAACTGATGTATTATTCCATGTTTTCGACAAAATTCTTCAAATAATCTGGAAGTATATTCTCCTCCTCTATCTCATCCGAACACTTTCAAATATCGACCACTTTGCTTTTCTCGCCATTACCTTAAACTCCTTGAATTTATCAAGGGCTTCGACTTTTCTTTGAGAAAGTACACCCAAGCTTTTCTACTTGAAATCATCAATGAATGTGATATAGTACCTGTTTCCTCCAAGTGATGGAATGTCAATTGGACCAGCTATATCAGAGTGAACTAGTTGTAGTGGTCTTTTTGCTCTCCATGATTTACCAACCTCAAATCTTTGTCTATGTTGCTTTCCTCGCATGCATCCTTCACATAGTTGATCTGGATAATTTATTATTGGCAATCCATACACCATCCTTGCTTTTGATAATAACTTCAGGCCAGTGAATCCGAGATGACCAAATCTAAGATGCCACAACCATGAATTATCTTCAACTATAGACTTTATGCATTTGATTCCTCCTAACTTGTATATTCAACTTGAATAGACGATTGCTTGTCATATCAACTTTCGCTATCAATTCTCTTTTCTGATTTCTTATGATGAGACGGCTATCTTTTAAATGTATGTCATAACCCTTCTCCAATAATTGACCTAGACTGAGAAGATTACTTTTCAAAGATGGTATATAATAGACATCTGAAATGTAGCTTCTATCTCCATTCCTTGTAAATATCGTAATATTACCTTTGCCTTTAACTGAGATTTTTGATTGATCGCCGAATGTAACTTCGCCTTGGACTTCTTCATTTAATTGTGTGAATAACTCCTTTTTGCCACTCATGTGATTGCTTGCTCCTGTATCGAGATACCACACATCTTTTCCATTATCTTCTTCACCTTTATAAGAAAACAAGATGGCCGGTTTATCAACTTTTTCTTCATTTGCTATATAAAGACTTCTTTCTTTAACTTTAGCAGCATCTCTGCACTCGTAACTGAGATGACCAAATCTATTACAATTATAACATTGTAATTGGGATTTATCACCTCTTTGTTGAGATCTATCTCCTCCTCTTCTGGACAAGAATCCTCGACATCGGCTTTGTCCACGACCTCGATTGTATGATCCTTGACCACGTTCATATTCTACTGTGTGAGTTTCAAATCTTCCATTTGATTGGTCATATCCGCTACGTCTACCACGACCACCTCGAGCATTGAAACCGCCTCGGGTGTTATATCCACCTCTATTTCCTCTACCACAACCATAGCTGCTGCTGCTAGCTTGGTTTTTGTTTAAAGACAATTTGCTTTGCAAGGCTTGCTCCAAATTGCTAGAATCTTCATTTAGTTTCATTCTTTGCTCGTGAGCTTGAAGAGAACCTACAAGCTCATCAACAGACATAACTGACAAGTCTTTAGCTTCTTCAATGGCAGTAACGATGTAATTAAACTTTCTAGTTAATGACCGCAGAACTTTCTCCATTACTCTGACATCATCTAAAGTCTCTCCATTTCTTTTCATCTCTTTGGCTACCTTTTGCACTCGTGAGACATAATCTGTAACTGGCTCTGCATTCTGCATCTTTAAATTCTCAAATTCTGCTCTAAGTGATTGCGAATACCTTTTTGGCTTTGTCTACTCCTTCACAAGACTTTTGTAAAATCTCCCATGCATTTTTGAATGATTTTGCATCTGAGATTTTCTCAAGGGTTGATTCATCAACACCTTGAAAAATCAAGAATAGAGCCTTCTTGTCCTTCTTTCGAGAATCTCTAAGCGTCTTCCTCTGAGCATCTGATAAAGCTGCTTCAGCGGCTGCATTAGCGGGCTCCGTGTATCCATCCTCAACAAGGTCCCAAATATCTTGAGAACCTAGTAACGCCTTCATCTGAATGCTCCAATTTCCATAATTGCCTTTTGACAATTTTGGAATTTGCGGTTGCACCATCTCCGTCATCTTTGATCAACTTGGCTCGATACCACTTGTTGGGAAAAAATTGCTTTGATCCCACTTATTAGGAAATTGAAGGTATAAACGAGATGAAGAACAATAATTTTATTATAAGAGAAAACTCAAATAAAAATACACAACTGTATTTATCTCACGCACTATTTTTTCTTCTCACAAACTATCTTATATTTTTCTCACAAAATAACTCTCTCACTTTTCTCTAACATAGTGCTTCATCACACTATCACAAATCTCTCTATTTCTCTTTATCTCATTCTATTTCTCTTCTCTCTCGGATACATACCTATGCAATACAAGACACACATATTTATAGGCTAGCTAACCGCCTATAAATATTATTCTTTCCTTGCTTCAATTTCTTATGTTGTCATTGTCTTCCGTAGCTTCAATCTTCCTTATTGACTAAGTTTCCAATATATGGATTATTTTATTCATTTGCTACACCTTTTGCTTCGTAGCTAAGTTTGCAAATCTGTTGAGTTAATTTAATATATATAATTCATTAACACATCCTTCTACTTTATAGCCACCGTTTTTGACTTTTCCTTTTCTTCACATGTAAAATGCTTTGCTTCTTGTACTCTGAAGAGACTTCCTCAACTTTCCAGTTTGACGGTGATAACAAGTAATCATCAAATTGAGTTTGATTTCTAACACTTCCTACAGTTGAACCCTTAAGAAGTTCGAGCTGGGCACTTTTTTGTAATATGAGGAATATAATAAAACGATTAAACAAGCATTTTCATCCTACTAATAGCTAAGTCAACCGCATAAGCAGCTTAATTAATTTCCAAATTTATAATAAATATTGCTACCCATAAGAAGTAGGAAACCTTCAGGACTTATTGTGGGCAAGTTTGTTTAATATGAAAAAAAGGTGATTTTAGTTAAGTTTAACACACCTGCGTTGTTGGGAGAACATTAAGCTAATCATCAAGGTTTTATTGGGAAAAATATCGCGTCTAGCGTAAATTCTCTCATGATTAACTTAACCAAAATCAATTTTTTTTTAAATCTTAACATAATCCCTATATTAAAAGAATGATCATACCTCTACAGAAGGATGGTCTAATGTTTCAGTTTCTGACAGCGGACCACGCCTTTCAATAACCTGCTGCACGCTATATGAAGACAAAAAAATTGGGTTATTCAAATTTTGCTTCCTTCAAATTTGCGCTAGAACATATATCATGAAATCTTACACTTTCTTTAATATTAGTACATATATATGACAATAGTATTATAATTATATTACGTCTCCACCCTCTAGAATCATTCGTTTTTACTTCTCGATAATACTCACCAGATTCTTGAAGCCATATTAGGTCCTCATAATCCGACTCAAGCCAGGACAGACCATATATATAGGTTTACAGCTCTCCTAGTGAAACACCTTAGTTACTAATTCTATGAAGGGATCACCAGTGGGGGAAAAAAAAATCTATTTGAAGCTCTCCCTGATCATTTTAAGCTCCCACCCGATGTGGGACAAAGAAAAGTAACATTAGTACAAATACTCTCTTTCTCCAAATTTTCTAAGCATCACTGCTATTATTATTATTTTTTTGTGGAAAAAACAAATTGACCCTCAAGTGAGTCTATCATCTCTACATAATTCTCTTCCTAAAACTGTTTGTGATGGCATTAAAACCCTGGTGGAGTGCAACTCTTTCTAATTATTTCTTCTCTAAACTAGAATCATTGTTGTTTAATCGGATACCACTTGTTAGGAGCTTAACCTTGAAAGCATAAAGGGGAAAAACACAACCAATACATTGGACGACGTTTGCTTGTCAAATTGACCTAGAGTCATGATATCAAAAGGAACAACTCCACATTTATTTTAACAAAAAAATTAAATCAATGCACATGTAATATCCCGAATTTTTGGTCTAAAGACTTGAGAATTAGCCTATTTTTGGGAGACTACTAGGCCCTATTGTTAAAGGTGACAAGTTTGAAATCAGTATGATAATAGAAGAATAGAGTATGTCTGTGCGTCTGGACCATTGAATACAATAAGGAACTTATACATATTAAATATGTATAATTGATTATAGTGGGAATTGGTATATTATATAATAATATGAATAACTCTTGTAGTAATGAAGTATATTATTTTATAATATTTGTGTGTAGTGCGTGTGTGTGTGTATTATAATATATGTGTAGTATGTATTGGACTAGATGGACGCATAGTGGAATGAATAATTAGAGAAAGAATCACGCAGAAAATGGACAAACACATATGCTTGCTGTGTCATCCCAACATTATACTAATAATGTAGAAAGTGTGATGTATACTCGTTGTCCTCTTTATACTCTGATAGTGCGCCGAAAGATAATGGGAGTATTAGAATATTCATTAAGAATTAAAGTGTAGTGTGTGCATCGGTGGGTGTGTGTGTGAATGGAGTATATTATACATATTACATAACATTATATGTTATAATTATTTGATAGTGGCTTCATGGGAGTATTATTTAATGTATTATGGAATTGTAGTGGAGGAATTATAATATAATATAGTAATATAATAATGTATTATTATATTGCAACATCATTTGGAAGGTGGAAGCAGCACAACGTGTTGTCTGGAAAGAATATATGTATGGGAGAAAATTACATAGAATAACCCAAGGTGAAATTACAGTGAAATACCCATTATCAATTATTATATAATCACACAACACACACACATTTTGAAGCAGCGCAGAGAAGAAAGAGAAAGAGAAAGAAAAAGAAGAGAGAGAAAGAGAGAATGAGAGAACTCTGTTGAAAAATAACTAGGAATCAGAACAAGAATTAGAAATATCATAAGGTAGTAACTCTTCTCTTACATACTTTGTGTGCCTTATATATGCTTGTATTTACCATTGTATGTGCATATATACTGTATGTATTTTTGAATAATGAATGAATTGAATTGTATTTATATATATTGTATGAATGAATTGAATGTTGAATGAATTGTATGTATGAAAGTATTGAATGTTGAATGAATTGTATGTATAATTGATGGTTGTTGTGTATGCATCTTATGTGAGGGATTATGACGTTACTTCTAGGGTTCATTCATTTGAACTCCAGCATATATTTTTGAATTAGCTAATTTGCAGCTTGTGTAAGAAGAATGAAGAACGAAGAAGATGGAAGAAGAAGAATAGAAGACTGATAAAGGATTTTACTTTCGTCAGATTTATACTACTGAAGTATAAATTATTTGTAAATGAAATAGTATTTTTGTATACATGAATAGTGAATAGTAACGTATTTTGAATAGTAATACCTTATATTTAGAAGAATGCTTCCATGTATGTAATAATTAGAGTATTTAAGGCAGGTGTTACAGCACATCTAAATTTAAACAGAATAATTGTAAAAATCTCATCACACAACAAAACTATCAAAAACCCTGATTACATTCATATAATCCTATTTTATTGCGATACCAAAATGACTTGCTTTCAATCACTCAATAACTTTATTAGGGTATGTTTGAAATCACGTTTGGAGGCCCAAATGTGCAATCGAACCGCTAAAAGACACTTATTGGTTTTCAGTGATGTTTGGATCAGGGTTTTTTTTTTTTTTTTTTTTTCAATTAGACTCTTGAAGAAAAAATTGCTTTAAGCCATAAGCCAAAATTTCATGCTTTTTCCTTTTCCATCATGGAGAGAGATGTTTCTATCATAGAGAGAGAATAAATTAATCATCCAAACAAATTTCAATTTATCAAACTAGCTTTTTCAAAAGCCAATCTAAACATAAATCACTTTTTTTTTGCCATCCTAAATATAAATCACATTACACAATCTAACTTTTACCCTATCTTGTTTGGAAAAGTCAAATTAAAAAGAAGCAACTTTTGCCACCACTAATTCAAACAAACCCTACATCTTTAACTCTTAGCTAATATGAGACTTAACATTAACGAAGCACAAGTTCAAATGATGCTCAATGGATTCAAAGTTGTCATCCAGAGTGGCGTCAAAGTTGGCAACCAAGACATACCTTACCTACCAGGTTATTATCAAGGTGGCAGCCACGTCATTCAAGAGACGAGGTCTAAACATCCCATAGAACCATTGCGAGGTAAAAGGTCCAAATTTTCAAGCCCCAATCGGAATTGCGGGTGAAGGCTTCTTTAAATGGGTTTGGTGGCAAGAAGAATTATTATTAGATGAAGGTGACATGTGGAAGATCTTAGTAGGCTTGAAGTTTGCAAGAGGCGCGATTGAAGGCTCTTGTGATATGAATTCAGAGTTCTAGCTAGTTCATCATTGTGGAAAATCCGACTCAAGATCATGATTCAGAATTAGAGAGCCCAATAATAATAGGGAGGTTAATGAGCTTAAAAGATGCTGATGATTTGAATGTATTTCAATGCACTGAAGGCTCAAGACACTTGTATGAACTTAGAAGAGGCAAAAAGAGCCTTACTCTTACTTATTCAAGCCCAAAGGGATGCTTAAAGAACCCAAGGAGAGAGGAAGGCATGGATAGTAACTTGCAATACTTGTCCTCCAAAATCAATTTCCTACCATAGTTTCGTATTTTCTACCTTTCTTAATTAGTGTGTGGTTTATTAGTTTTAGGAAAATAGCTTTTACGATTTACGAGGTAAGCATGTGAGAAGAATTTTGTCTCGGCTTGCGGAAAAGGACTTCTAAAACCGTACCCAAACACATTATTAAGTTTCATATTTCTTAGATTGGTTTCCTATATTTCATAGTTGCCTATTTTGTGTTAGTTATTTTTTTGAAGACAATTACATCCTTGTTTTTGTTATTAGTTATAGCTCGAAGATTAAGACTTTTCTATTTTTTTAAATAAAAGCTATTTGAATAGGTCGGATTCAAACAAATTGAGCTCAGTTGGGGTTAGTTCTACCAAATGCGATTGCTACATTCACGTGAACCTAATACCTCATGTTTAAGCAATCAAAACACATTCCACTAGGACAAATACATGTTAGTCAACATGTAGTGATACTTCTTGATTGCTAGTTAAGTTTGGCGTTTTTTACTATATACACACGAGGTATTAAAATATCTAGATGTACAATTTAATTACTGTTTAATATGTTCTTTTAATTATTTGCTTAAATATATGCTAACTTTTTTTGTCTATGTAGAAATCTGAGCTTCTTCAAAAAGTTGATGTAACTTACTTTAAAGCACATTTCATGACTTCAAATTGTTGTTACAATTATATTATATGTGGCAAGTAATAAAGAATGGAAAAAGAAGGAAATATTATAATTTATTTACAATATGATTGCAAAACCTTTTGCAGCTACAGAAATTTAATTTTGGGTAATAATTGAAGTCCACATTCCATGCTTATATTTACATGCTTCTTACATGCTTATACTAACAAACTTCTCATTATCCAAGACTTCTCTCTTTCTTGAAAATGGTGCTTACACATAGAAGCATGTAAGAAGCATATAAATATAAGCATGGAATGTGGACTCGTAATAATTGTGTGAATTAGGTAATTGTGCAGACAGGGAGTACTTTCCTGAATTAGAAGAATCCTTTTGTTCATAAACTACTACTAGTGACAATGGAGGGCTTTGGATTTTATTTCCTTTAGTTGAAAAACAAGAGAACATAATAAATTTGACTCAAATTGAGAGGTGATATTGCTTTGTAGGCAAAAAGTTCAACCTAGGCAAAGATTTAGATAGACCAATACTTAGGACTAAACTTCTTTGTCTTCGCAAACCTAGAAATACTAGTGAAGAGTGAAGACTGCCAAAAAAAATTAATGAGCATACATGATCTTTCCTCTCTCATATTGTTCAAGAAATTAGCAACAAATAAGCAAGAAAGGCCAATGATCAATCAAAATTAGGGGGATGAACACCAAAATAATATAGTATCACTTCTTTGATAGATAAATCTTGGATTAGTGTAAGAACACAACACACACAAGCAAAGCTTGCAAAGCAAAAAAGAAAAGAAAAAACTCAAATTCTTTTTCAATATTCTACAAAATGGGGTATACACTGTATTTAAATAGACAACACATCAAATCCTAGTAGAACCCCTTTCATAAATGAGAAGGATCATCATAGAATCCCTTTCATTAATGAGAAGATTCTCATTTCACTAATACTTTCTTCTAAACTTTGTTAAAAATATCAGGCAATGAACAAATTGACAACCAAATACACATTTCATATTTAATTAGCAAGTTTTAGTGTTTTTGTGTGCATGAATGTGGATGTCAAATGCTTGTAACACACTTACAGAGATACACATGCTGTGATGTTAACATGCTCAGATTTTGAGTTGTGAAAATAATCTCACAACAAGCAAAGGAAAGAAAGGAGGGAAAAAGAAAACGGATGCATTGAATGCAAAAAAAAAAAAAAAAAAAAAAAAAAAAAAACGATTTCTTGTTCCATATCTTTTGCTGTGTTGGGATCTATCCTCTGAAGTTGGCTTTTGGTGAAGGTGTATTGTATGAGTTTAATGGTGGAGTGCTGGTCTAATTTAAGGGGTGGAAAAAAAAAAAGAATAGAAGAATGATCAGAACATGTGAACAACTCACGGTATGAAACTCCAGAGAGGCAAAATTTAGAAGATCCAAGTCCTCTTTTTCTTAAGCAAGCTCAATGAAGATAATCCATAATTAAATGGTCCAAAGGTTTCATTTTATAAAATAAAACATTCATTTAGCTTGTATAGTAACGTATATATTATATATTTGCATTACTCTATAATATTGGTATAGTATGTGCCATTATAAATCAAAATAAAAATAAATAATTAGTTTTGAAATCCATTTTCTTGCGTCCAGATGGGGAAGAAAAAAACATACATTCTTAGGAAGTGGGTCGTATTAGAAAAACTACAAGCCAAGTACAATAATTAAGCAAGACAGCCAAGTTGTTGTTATTATTATTTTCTGGAAGGTAGAGTTATCAAATCCAGGAGGATCGAAAACAGTGTTTCACAGAAACCTTGTGATTCTGCAGCTAGCTAGCACGTTTGCTGCAAAAATCCACATTTTTTCTCGATTAAAATTAAAATAATACCACAAGTATGCTATAAAAAATAATAGCACAAAAGTACATATACATGATTACGAATCTTTGCAGATACGAATGAAAATCAAGCAAATAATTACACAAGCATTCAACTATATATTTCAACAAGGTACAGCTAGATAGATGGAAAATCTTTTATAAGAAAACATAATAAAAAGATGAAAAGGGAAATAATTAATTAAAAGAAGAGAGAAAAGATAGACCTTGAGCTAGCATAATCAAAGAGCTTGCCGGTAGAAGAAAAGACTATGAGAGCAATCTCAGCGTCACAGAGAGTAGAGAGCTCCTGAGCTTTCTTGAAAAGCCCTTTTCTTCTCTTTGAAAACGTCACTTGCCTCGCAGTTATGTTATCTATCCTTTTTATTTCTATCTTCTGCCTTGTCATTTCCTTATTAAGCAAAAATTACACCCAAAAATTTAGGGATCAGAAATGGGAAAAAATATAATCATAAACATTGCAGAAAGTAAAAAATTACAGACGTAATTTACCCTTTAGTAGAGAAAATCCATATAGCAATCAATAGAAAAATTAGTTTCCGACATGAAAAAAATAGGAAAGACGTGGACTCATGTTCTTTCCCAAAAATAGTAGTAGAAAATCAACCTCAGATCTAGTCAATTAAAGTAATAAAGAAAATTGTTCTTGGGTCCTCATAAATGAATGGGGAAAAAATCAAGGAGAAACCTTGAAGAACCAAGATTGCTTCCAATCAGAACAAGCTAACGAATCTTATACTGTCAAACCCCAGAAGAAGAAGTAGAATATATGAAGAAAGGGAAGAATAAAGAAAGAGAAAGAGAAAGCAAAACAAGGAAACAAATTTGGTAGTTGACGCATTATGATTTCTATCTAAAAGAGGAAAAATGTAAGGGAAAGGACGATATATGCTTACCAAAGAATCTGGAATCAACCCTAGCTAGCTGGAAAGAAAGCTCAGCCAAGACTATTAGTAGTGTGATGAACCCCTCCTCCTTGACAATTATCCATAGAATAGAAAGAAAGATAGAGAGGGAAAGAGAGTAGAGAGAGGGAGGGGACAAAGCAAGTGGCAAAGGTGAAGGGGAAAAGAGACTAGCATAAGAGAGTTAATTACTTAAAATCGGGTGGGGTTCCTTGTCTCGTTTTCTTTCCTTTTGTGGACTTAATAGTGACATGGTGGCAGGCACTCGACCCCACACAACACCATCCGATGAATTTGCTTAGAGAGAGAGAGAAATAGATATGAAACATCGCTCCCCAAACGATGGGCGTGGAACCTCCTCCACCATTTCATCATCTTTCCTCTTCTTCCTTTCCTAACCGCTGGATTAACATTTGATCCAGATTTAGTTTTATGGATTTTTTTTTGATTTTTTTTATTGTAATATTAAATTAATCAAATCAAAATTTTAGCAATTTGGATTTAATTATTAGGAAAATGATAGAAAAATACCAGTTAAACTTAAAAACCATGTTCACAATAAAAATAATGGATTAAAAATAATAACAAAACAATCGACAACTCATTTTATAAGAAAATAATTTATTTGAGATTTTAAAGTTTAAGTAGTATTTTCTTAAGATTTTTTCTTAATTATTTATGTTTATATAATTTAACATTGTAATAACAATTTTATAAAAGATCAAATCTAAATTATTCACAAGAATTGATCTAATGGTTTTAAAAAAAAAAGCCCGGCAATAATTGTCTTAATATTTAATGATTCTTTTTCCTATATTTGCTACTATATGGAGAGAGAGAATATATATAATTAATGGGGCTTGATTTCTCTGCTTTTTTCCCCATCAGCTCCCATCATTTACCTCAAAACTAAGTAGTTTTGGGGGGTAAACAAAGCAAGTGGAGCCCCTCTTTTTTAAAAAACAAAAAAACAAAACCTAAAATATTTTTAAGTATACTCAACACCCTAAAATATTTTTTTTAAAGGCATCCAATATCTAATATCCAACACTTTAAAGTATTTTTCAATAGATAATGGTTGTCAAAAAAAATTATTTTAGGGTGTTGTGTATACTAAAAATTAATTTAAGATACGAAACACTGAAATGTATTTTAGAGTTCTATATGATATTTTTATTTTTAAAAAAAAAGTGTTTCAATTGCTTTGTTTAGATAAAAATAATAATAACTATCTTCGGTCCTAGGACCGAGTTTTGCACTACAAACTTGGTCTTATAATTAAGACATGATGTAGTAAATAGTTTATGGGTGAAGGGTGAGATCGGATGAAAAAAGAAAAGCCAGATCCATTCACTATCTCTTATTACCTTTTCTCATACTACATTCTTCTTCCTACTTTATATCATATTAATCTATTTATCTCTCTTACTTTTCCCCTTATACATAGGAGCATATTTGGAAAAGAATTATTTTAGGAATGCTTATTATTTTTAACTAATTTTAACAGGATTTTTAAACTACGTAATTATGTTATTGAGTTCTTATAAATGGAGCTGAAGGAAGTAGTGTCTATATAAGACTATCAAGGCATTTCTATTTTATTTTTAACACAAATAGAAATTTTAAATTCATAATCAAGAAATTTTATTCATTTCATAAGATTTGTGAATTTCATTTATTTTTCATATATTTATGAAAAAAATGATGAATTAAATAATATTCTTGAAATGGTTAAAATAATATATTTTTTACTTCTCTTGTCTTATTTTATTTGTAAGACATTTCATACACGTTTCATTTCACTACGAAAAAAAACACCGCATTACACACGGAATTCCGTGAGTAATTTCCTTTGCCACGGAAATTTTCTATGGAATTCGTGGTAAATTCCATTTGCCACGAATTTCCTACGGAAAACGATCCGTCCTAGAAAAAACCGTGACAAAGCAAATTTTCCACGAAATTTTTTTTCCGTGGTAAATTTACCACGGAATTTTGCCATGGAAATTTCCGTAACTCCGTGGTAAAATTTCCCACGGAAAAATATTCCGTGGCAAATTTTGCCATGGAAATTTCCGTGGCAAATATTTCCCACAGAATTTTCCGTGGGAAATTTGCCACGGAATATTGTTCCGTGTTAAATTTTACCACGGAGTTTCTGTGGGAAATTACGAACTTCCACAGAATTAGTTCATTCCCTTTACCCTTTGATTTTAACCATTTTTTGTAACAATTTTGCAGCGCTTAAATTAGAAAATTAGCCTATACATATAGCTAGAGAAATCAACAAATTTCAAATAACTAATATATCAAACAAAGATAAATGTCACACAAGTTCAAAGTACCAAAAGGCTTAAAATGGGGAAAATACATGTTCTCAGTTACAAGTATCATAAACAATGAAAATTGTTAACGTTCATTCTCAGCTTCTTCAGTTGCATTGGTAGAGGGAGCGCCTTGATTGACAAGGTTAGATAAAGTGGGTAATTGAATCCACATTCCTTGCAATGTTGACATAATTAAATCGGTTGCTTGTTTAAGTTGTGCATTCTCTTGTTTCAGGTGTTCATAATTTTCTGACATTTGTGTCATCTTCGTTTGCATTTGTTGAACGTTAAAATCCCCCAAAGAATTGATGGAAGGAGTTGAGGTAGAAGAGACAACATGTTAAGTTTCAGATCCAAGGCCATAGATTCGGCCTTTCTTGTTCTTACCACCAGTAACTTCTAACCATAAATTGAGTTCATCTTCATTAGATTGGACATTGCCTCCCTCAGAAGTGATTGATGCCTTTCGTCTCAAAAATTCATCCTGCAAACAGTACATAAAATAAGCACACACAAAAAACAGATTGAAAAACTGATAAAGAATGATGAACCATTTCAGAAACAATAAAGAACTACATAACTATAAACATATGAGACTACAAATCCATATAAATTATGATGATCTTATAGCAACCAGCCAACCAGCAATCTAGTTTTCTATTTGGACTGTAAATGAAACTCAAGCAAGGCAACCAAAGATAATGAATAGATCAATGTAAACAAAGATTTTCAATCATGATAAATTGGCACACAGAGACCAGTTTGTTTATTAGTTATTACTAAGAAGTACCAACTAGAATATTTTATATATCAAGATGTTAAGGAAGAAAATTTTGGAAGAACAATAACTCAATGTAAGCAAATAAAAATATAACTAGCCTTTCTCACTTGACACACACTTCATACCAATACATTAACCAAGCCTAATTTTATGGTTTTAGTTACTGATGGATTCAATTAAAATTATTAAAATGTATATATTTTTAGGACAACCAACATGCATTTTTTTAGAAATAACTAATTTAGCTAATTTTGTCAACATCCGTAAATTAATAATTCAACTCATAGGTAGTACAAATATACAACTTTGGTGATACAACATTAATTCAACTACTACTATTTTTTGTTTGCGTATTACCACTTGAAGAGGGATGATTTGCGCAATTTAAGGGGTAAGAGAGAGAGAGAGAGAGAGAGAGAGAGAGAGAGAGAGAGAGAGAGAGAGAGAGAGAGAGAGAGAGAGAGAGAGAGAGAGAGAGAGAGAGAGAGAGAGAGAGAGAGAGAGAGAGAGAGAGAGAGAGAGAGAGAGAGAGAGAGAGAGTTCTTCTCTAAATATTGAAAGAAAAAATTATAAAAAGAAAATCAGAGCGATGAATTCACTAAAGTGCAATGAGCAAGCTGAAGTCTATTTTAAGGTAAATCTAATGCCTTAAAATATTTTGTGGGACAGAAGGAAGCACAGAATTATATGGAACACCATGATATCCAGAAAAGACGACACCTAAACATCAAAATGCAACTTAAGGGAGACATATTAAGCATCAAAATCAGCAATAACAAAAAACATTTCTTTTCCCATAAGATGCTCACAAACATATTTAATATACAGAAGAAGGATAAATGAATATTGATTAGACTACCATCATATAATCACCATTAGAATGGAGAACCCCAAAAAAATTGTATAATCATGAAATTCTTAAAACTTCTTTTCCACGAAAACAAGCTAACTAGCAGTGGACTTGTACTACCACTGCTACCAAGTTTCCATAATAGATTAATAACTTATGAATCACAATGGGAAAGGCCCCAATCTATCACTGAATAATCACAAGTAAATTTCATTTGAAGAAGCTATGTGCAAGTCAACATCGAGAAGGGGAACAAAACCTCAATGCTACAAGGTACAAACATTTAAAAATTAATATGCTACCCAATTCAGCCCAGTACACTCTACTGTACAAAAAAAAGTCAAAGAAATTATGCTATTCAAGTTTTACCCAAGAAAAGATCATTCAAAGAAATGATGGACGCATATCAAGACAAGTCTATAAGCTCAAAATTCTGAAAAACGTGTTCCTTCTAGCAACTAGATCAAGCTTAATGTGTGTACAGTGATAAATATAGATTTTGTTCAAAGATTTTAAAAAAGAAAAAAGAAATGATAAGAACTAAACAATAATAGGGTGTAGATGCAAGGCACTGGAAAACGTATTCACTCCAACACCTAAAATGAAAAGGCAGGATCCATTATCAAAACACGCCCATTTCTATTAAGTTAATGAAAAGGCAGGATCATGACCTACTAACCCAGTGATAAACTAACTTTTCTTATTGAATCCATATATCACTTTGTTACCTAGCTTAATGTAAACTATGAATGTTTAAACTACATAGCCTTTTAAAATTGGACAAGCATGAAGTTTCTACATTTCCCGCAGTGGGGGCCAGACAGCTAGAAGACAAAGCAGAACATCGATAAACCATTTGTCATAATAGATTTAGCATTCATCTATTGAACAAGAAATTTCGTCCATAACAAATTACTCAGATGTGAAGTTCTAAATTCTAGATTTTGATCAACATATTACGTATGCTACATATTTTAAACCTTCTTAATTCTTCAAAGCAGAAGTGAAAGAAATCAACTTCAAAAAGGAAAGTAGAGAGGCAAGAGGGAGAGCAATAGATGCACCAGGCTTCATATTGTAATTGTAAAATGGTCTGACAAATTCAAAATATACTATCACAGGCATTCTCTTCCCATTACTAACTACTACACGTTGGGGTGTGCTAAGCAGGGCATTAGGAACTAAACAACATTCACCATTAAATTCTAAGAATTGATAGAGTAAATATTCTCATAATCCACGTGAATTAACAACTAAATGAGGAAGCACACTAATATCGTAGATGCATGGGACAAGATCCATTGACTGGATGGACACAGAACTATTGAATTTACGAAATCAATCTATGTTCTATTTACATTCCATAAGATTATGTTCCCAACTGTACCTTATTTTGAGGCCTTATAGGTTTATGCAATAGGATATCTAAAACATAAAGATTATTTTATGAACACTGCATAACAGCAAGGCTGTTACACACCTACCAGCCTCGCCCTTACGGGTGGCGGGTAGTGTGGTCCTTCACTTATATTTTTATTCTACCTTATTTTTCCCAGTTAAATATCGTCACACATCGAGTATAAACAAACAGAGCACACATCGGTTTGGACAATAATATACCGATAAAGATACGGTAAGATAAATTCTTCCCCTGAGGGGTCAAAAGATACAGTCATCCGAATAACGGTGCCCAGACTGGCCAAAATAATAAACTACAGTCATTCAATACTCCAGATAAAATTCCCAAAAGAAGATCATCAACGTCCACCAAAATATTAGCCTTGCTCCGGAGCCTTACCCCTATCTCTCTCGCTTTCTGCTCCGGATGTACTTTGCGGATGGCTTAAAAGGGGGCCGGGATTCAAAATTTGAATCCCGAAAGTAACCGTTAATCTCATATAAAATGTATATACCATGCATGTAAGAAAAACCATAAATAAGCAAATACCACATAATATTCAAGATATCAAGGCACACCGCCAAATCCGGAACTAGCAGCCCTAATAGCACACAAAGACAGATCGCAATGGTCCTAATAGCACACAAAGCCTGAGACCAATTGGGCACAAGACACAAAGAAAGCCCACACAACATGTTCCGATTCCAGAGCGCTTGGAAATAAATGATAACTAAATGTATGCAATTTCAAGGTAAAACATACATACTTAAATCACACAGAGTATATGAGGATTAAGGTTACTACCTGGCAGTCGACTACAGATAAAAATAACCTTCTCGGTGCAATATATCACAATTATCCCTAAAATAATAAAATGTAAAAAAATAATTAATTCCACCTCAACAAATATTTTCTTTGTTAAATTAAAATAAGCCCAATTAATGTGTCCATATTTACTAAATTCCTTTTCTTATTAAGGAATTTAATTTGGGCCTATGTTTCTCTTAATTTTCGTCCATAATCTGAAATTTCCAGAAATAAAGTCTCAACTTCAAAAATTCATAATTAAATCTAGAAAACTCCTTTTGGGTTGATTCCAAAGCCCAAATGACCCTTAATATGTCCAGTTGCAACCAAAAATATTCCTTTGGGTCAGAACAAGTCGACAATTCATCCATAGCCCAAAATACTCCTGCTGTCCAACATAATTCCCAGTTTTCAGGGGCTATCTTGAAATATTTATTTCTCTTAGCAAAACATTCATAAAAATACGAATTATATACCAAATTAATCCTTGAGATGTCTACTGTCCCAATATAAAATTTCATAATTTTATAAGTCCATTTACTAGGTCTAAAATTAAGAAGAAGGCATCTGCCTCCACAGGAATTTCACCAAACAGCACCCCCAACGTTTTTGCACTTTCATCTAAGGTTCCAAAATTTTGATCCAAGTTCACCCTTATACAAAATCTCATTTTAAACACTTTAGAACCCTCAAAAATACCAAAATCCATTCATATCATCAAGAAAACTCAGCTGCACGAAAATATGATTTAATCAACAAAATACCAAATTTTCATTCCAATTTCATATCTTCCATATACTAAATTTGATCTACCATTTTAGGCCATGAATATTAGTTTTAAACCTTTACTCATACTTTTCACTAGCCAATCAAACCCAAGAAAATATATACTCTAGTCCATGGCCATTTGTAACCTTAAATAACTAAAAGAAAATACAAGAAGATTCATATGAGGCTTACTTGTCTTTGGACTTAAGCTCTCTTGAGTCTTTGTCTCCTTTTTCTACCAAAAACACTTCGCCTACACCTCAAACCACCAAGGAAAAATTGTTCTTTAATGTCTTAGCCACATTAGAAGGGGTAGAAGAGAGTATATTGAAGATCCAAAGCCTTAGGACTTACCTTAGTCTTGATCTTTCTCTTCCCCTTGCTTAAGCTTCTTGTGTTAGAGCTTCTTGTACTCCTTTCTTTCTCTTCCTCTCTACGTGACCAGCTGCCCAAATGGAAGAGAAATGGTGTTTCAAAAAGGTGCTCCAACCTAACCTACTAAGTCTCAAATATAACTAAGCTCTTGCACTTCCACAAGCCACTAATCTTGTTTTATTATTCTTTCTTCTTTTCTTTTCTTTTTCTCTTCCCTTCTACGTGACTTGCGAGATGGAGATGAGGGAGTTTGCATTTTTTTTTGGTATTCAACTCTTGTCCCACATGCTCACTTTTCATTAATCAATGTTGTCCCCTTGTTCCCTCCTCTCACTCTCCTAGAAGCATGTGGACATGGACAGATTTTTGGGGAAAAAATGTCTTCTCAATGTCTCCACTTGCTCCCTCTCATGTCCCAACACAAGGAAAAATAATAGAAATATGGGGGATGTTACATTTCTTCCCCCGTAAAAATAAATTTCGTCCTCGAAATTGTTTATACATACCCGAAACTCCCCGGACATGAACTCGGATACTTTTTACGCATATCCTCAACCGTCTCCCACGTAGCTTCTGCGGGAGATAATCCTCTCCAGACCACTTTTACAAAAGGAATACTTCTACGCCTTAGCTGCTTTTCAAGATGATCAACAATTTGCTCTGGCTCCACTGTAAAAGTATGATTCTCTTGAACATCAATATTTTCATACTCAAGAACATGTTCTGGGTCCGGTTGATATTTCTTCAGTTGAGAGACATGAAAACATTATCAAATTTGCTCAGATTTGGTGGCAAAATTAATTGATAAGCCACTGGTCTCCGTTTCGCTAATATCTCAAAAGGACCAATATACTGAGGACTCAATTTCTTGCGTTTAATGGCTCTACCCACTCCCGTAGCAGGAGATATTTTTAGAAATACATGATCACCCACATTGAACTCTAGAGGTCTCCTTCTTTTATCTGCATAACTTTTCTGTCTGCTTTGAGCTGCAAGGAGTCTCTTCTTGATTAAACTGATTTGTTCAGAAGTTTCATCTACCATTTCCGGCCCGAACAACTCACGCTCAGATAACTCTGTCCAACAGAGAGGGGATCGACATTTTCTCCCATATAGAGCCTCATAAGGAGCCATCCGAATGCTAGCATGATAGCTATTATTATAGGCAAATTCAGCGAGAGGAAGATATTGATCCCAATTTCCTTTAAAGTCCAAGTACACATGCACGCAATAAATCTTCCAATGTTTGAATTGTCCTCTCCGACGCCCATCATCTCGTGGGGATGGTACGCGGTACTAAATCTTAACTTTGTTCCCATTGCCCGATGTAGAGCTTGCCAGAATCGCGAAGTGAATCGAGGATCTCGGTCAGAGATAATACTCTTCGGTGTACCATGAAGTCTGATGATTTCACGTATATAAATCTCCGCCAATTTCTCAGGGGAGTAATTAATACTGACAGGAAGAAAATGTGCAGACTTAGTGAGTCGATCAACGATTACCCAGATTGCATCATGATGCACGATCTTGGGTAAACCCACTACTAGATCCATGGTCACGTTCTCCCATTTCCACTCTGGAATCTCCGAGACCCTTCAATAGTCCTCCCGTCGCCGATGCTCAATTTTAACCTTCGGCAAGTCGGACATGTAGCCACATATAGAGTTATTTCCTTCTTCATACCAGGCCACCAGAATAGCAATTTCAGATCTTGATACATTTTAACCACACCAGGATGAATGGTGTATTTACTTTTATGAGCCTCATCAAGAATTTTCTGTCTTAAATTGTCTTCGGGTGGCACATAAATTCGTTTCTTATACCGGATCAATCCACTAGGTGAGATGTCATAATCTGCTTCCCCTGTTCAATCTTCTCTCGAATAGACTTAGCTAGATCATCTTGTATCTGAGCTTCTTTTATTTCAGCACTCAGACTATTCTCCTCTTGGCTAACAATGAGACTAGCAATGTAGGCTTTATGAGGTGCATTTTTGTTTACGAAGACCTGCTTTGATAAATTCAAGTCGCGAAAATTTTCTAGCAACTTTAGCTCTTGGATCATCATAAATGCAACACCGCACGGTCTTTTCTGCTCAACGCATCTGCGACAACATTGGCTTTACCCGGATGGTATTTGATTTCCAGGTTGTAGTCTTTTAACAACTCCATCCATCTGCGCTGCCTCATATTAAGTTCTCTCTAATCAAATAAATATTTGAGGCTTTTGTGGTCGCAGTATAGCTCAACAATAGTACCATACAGATAGTGTCGCCATATCTTCAAAGCAAAGACAATAGCTGCAAGTTCCAGATCATGTGTAGGATAATTTAACTCATGAGGCTTCAACGACGAGAGGCATACGCTACAACTCGCCCTCATCGCATCGGACACATCCCAATCCCCGTAAACTAGCATCGCCGTAGACCACATAGGTCCGGCTCGGATCGGGATAATCAACACAGCGCCGTTGTCAACCTCTCCTTCGCATATCGGAAGCTCTCCTCGCAATGCTCATCCCACACAAATGCCTGGTTCTTTCTCGGGAGCTTCGTCAATGGCAATGCAATTCGGGAAAAATTCGATATGAATCGGCGGTAATACCCCGCTAGGCCGAGAAAACTGCGTATTTACGTAACGCCTCGAGCCTTTTCCAGCTCAATACGCTTCCACTTTACTAGGGTCCACTTGAAACACCACTTTCGAAACTACGTGGCCCGAAATTTAACCTCTCAAAGCCAAAACTCACATTTACCGAGTTTAGCATAGAGTTGCCTCTCTCAAGATATTCAATACTAGCCGCAGAGATGATCCTCATGTTCCTCCCGACTCTTTGAATAGATCAAGATATCATCAATGAATACTACCACAAACCGATCTAGATACGGTCGGAAAATTCTTTCATGTAATCCATAAAGATAGCAAGAGCATTCGTCAAACCGAACGGCATAACAAGAAATTCATAATGCCCATACCTGGTCCTGAAAGCAGTCTTCGGAATATCCTCAGCTCTAACTCGAAGCTGATGGTACCCCGAACGTAAGTCAATCTTTGAGAATATACAGGAACAAGATAATTGATCTAGCAAGTCGTCAATTCTGGGAAGAGGATATTTATTTTTCACGGTCACCTTGTTCAGTTCTCGGTAATCAATACAGAGTCTCAAATTGCCATCTTTCTTTTTCACGAATAAGACCGGTGCTCCCCAAGGCGAAACACTAGGGCGAATAAACCCCTTTTCAAGTAATTCTTCTATCTCGCTTCTTTAACTCAGCCATCTCATTTGGTGCCATGCGGTAGGGCGCTTTAGAAATTGCTCCAAACACCGGCGCAATGTCAATAGCAAACTCCACCTCTCTCTCGGTGGTAACCCGCCGATATCATCGAAACACGTCGGGAAATTCATTCACCACTGGTATTCCATCCGAGAGAAGGTTCCGACTCCGCTTTGTACCGAGAAGAAAACTACATATCCTTGGCACCCTTGCTTAATACACTCGCTTTCCGCCTCGCAGCGGTAAGAAAACCAAGACTTGCTTTAGCATTGAGATTTCGTTGTTGATCAGGACAGATAACCTTTCTATTGCCGAAGTCTAGTACCACATTATTAGTCGTCAACCAGTTTAATCCCAAAATTACATCAATATCATGCAACGGTAAACAAATCAGATCCACAGTGGACTCATATCCGTCCACGATCACAATACTGATTCGGACATACATCACATCGCGGTTTTGATTTAACTCCCAATGGAGTAGACACAATTAGATCATAAGGCAATTTGTGAACATTCAAATTCATACGTCTGACACATTCATATGCTATGAAAGAGTGATCGGCGCTGAATCAAATAATGTATGTATTAAACAACCATGAAGAGAAATCGTACCTTGCAGCAGTTCAGGGGATTTACGAGCATCCTCCCTAGTCAAAGCAAATACTCGACCCTGACTCTGAGGTCTCCTCTCAGCGGTCCGTTGTGGACAATCATGACTGATGTGCCCGGACTTGCGACAAACATAACAAATGATCCGCCCTCGCAATTAGATCCGGGTGTGATTTCCCACATTTATTACGTATCCGAGGCTCTGCAGCCTCCCGAAATTTGGTTGACCAGATTGAAAAGACTTTTTAGAATCGCCACGATTCTTGTTCCATGGCCCTTTTCTTTTCTGTGATGAACTACCGCGAGTAGATTCACTGCGGTTCATAATATTTCTAGAAGCACACAATTCATTAAGATTTCTTTCAACAATACGACATTCCTCAACAAACTTGATGAAGATTACGAAATTGGCGAGCCACTAGTTTTTCTCTGATTCCAATTTTAGATCCACGAATCAATACATCTGCGAGGTTACCCTCAGCATCTGGATTTCTGTGATAAGCAGAATACCGAGATAGACGAGTAAATCTTCCATAATAATCCTCAAAGGATTCATCAGTTCCTCCCGTTGAATAGTTAGGAATTCGATTCTTTTGCAAGTTGAATTGAGCGAGGAAATATTGCTCATTGAATTTTTCTCGAAAGATCTCCCAAGTAATAGGGATATTACGAGCACGAAGAGTCGTTTCAGTATTTCTCCACCATCTGTCTGCATCGCCCTCTAATTTATAAATAGCCAGCAGAGGCCTTCTGTCTTCAGGGCATTCTAGAACTTGAAAAATTTTATCAAGACGCAATAACCGACCCTCTCGCACTATCAAATCTGCCTCTAAATACGGAGGTTGATGCTTACGTAATTGCTTAACCCAAGATCTTGAGGAGTCTCGGTCTCTCCGTGGTTTAATGGTTGCGAATGATCACCATCATTATTACTTGTCATTATTATTATCTCGTGCCATCGCGTTCGTTCTTCTTCATGATCACGAGCTTTCATTTCATTGATCTCACTCGCATTTCTTGAATCATATTTCCTTGTTCTCTTATCAAGCCCATCATTTCTCGCACCAAATTGTTATTATCTTGAGGATTTGGTATTTGTGTCTCCTACTCTCTTCTAGGCCTTCCTCGTCCTTTTCCTCTTGCCATTTAGCAAACTTCACTTTACAAAAGCGAAAGAAAGTGTTATTTTCACAAAATAATATTAAATTATAACCGTAACTATACTAATCTTAATTTTATTTATCAATATCGTCCAAACCGTGCTCGATACCAAAATTGTTACACACTCTACGGCCGCCCTTACGGGTGGCGGGTAGTGTGTCCTTCACTTATATTTTTATTCTACCTTATTTTTCCCGGGTTAAATATCGTCACACATCGTAGTATAAACAGCAGAGCACACATCGGTTTGGACAATAATATACCGATAAAGATACGGTAAGATAAATTCTTCCCCGGAGGGTCAAAAGATACAATATCCGAATAACGGTGCCCGGATCGGCCAAAATAATAAACTACAGTCATTCAATACTCCAGATAAAATTCCCAAAAGAAGATCATCAACGTCCACCAAAATACTAGCCTTGCTCCGGAGCCTTACCCCTATCTCTCTCGCTCCGCTCCGGATGTCTTGCGCGATGGCTTAAAGGGGGGCTGGGATTCAAAATTTGAATCCCGGTAACCGTTAATCTCATATAAAATGTATATACCATGCATGTAAGAAAAACCATAAATAAGCAAATACCACATAATATTCGGTATCAAGGCACACCGCCAAATCCGAACTAGCAGCCCTAATAGCACACACAAAGACAGATCGCAATGGTCCTAATAGCACACAAAAGACAGAACCACCAAGGGCACAACACACAAAAAAGCCCACACAACATGTTCCGATTCCGTAGCGCTTGGAAATAAATGATAACTAAATGTATGCAATTTCAAGGTAAAACATACATACTTAAATCACACAGTAGTATATGAGGATTAAGGTTACTACCTGACAGTCGACTACAGATAAAAATAACCTTCTCGGTGCAATATATCACAATTATCCCTAAAATAATAAAATGTAAAAAAATAATTAATTCCACCTCAACAAATATTTTCTTTGGTAAATTAAAATAAGCCCAATTAATGTGTCCATATTTACTAAATTCCTTTTCTTATTAAGGAATTTAATTTGGGCCTATGTTTCTCTTAATTTTCGTCCATAATCTGAAATTTCCAGAAATAAAGTCTCAACTTCAAAAATTCATAATTAAATCTAGAAAACTCCTTTTGGGTTGATTCCAAAGCCCAAATGACCCTTAATATGTCCAGTTGCAACCAAAAATATTCCTTTGGGTCAGAACAAGTCGACAATTCATCCATAGCCCAAAATACTCCTGCTGTCCAACATAATTCCCAGTTTTCAGGGGCTATCTTGAAATATTTATTTCTCTTAGCAAAACATTCATAAAAATACGAATTATATACCAAAGTAATCCTTGAGATGTCTACTGTCCCAATATAAAATTTCATAATTTTATAAGTCCATTTACTAGGTCTAAAATTAAGAAGAAGGCATCTGCCTCCACAGAATTTCACCAAACAGCACCCCCAACGTTTTTGCACTTTCATCTAAGGTTCCAAAATTTTGATCCAAGTTCACCCTTATACAAAATCTCATTTTAAACACTTTAGAACCCTCAAAAATACCAAAATCCATTCATATCATCAAGAAAACTCAGCTGCACGAAAATATGATTTAATCAACAAAATACCAAATTTTCATTCCAATTTCATATCTTCCATATACTAAATTTGATCTACCATTTTAGGCCATGAATATTAGTTTTAAACCTTTACTCATACTTTTCACTAGCCAATCAAACCCAAGAAAATATATACTCTAGTCCATGGCCATTTGTAACCTTAAATAACTAAAAGAAAATACAAGAAGATTCATATGAGGCTTACTTGTCTTTGGACTTAAGCTCTCTTGAGTCTTTGTCTCCTTTTTCTACCAAAAACACTTCGCCTACACCTCAAACCACCAAGGAAAAATTGTTCTTTAATGTCTTAGCCACATTAGAAGGGGTAGAAGAGAGTATATTAAAGATCCAAAGCCTTAGGACTTACCTTAGTCTTGATCTTTCTCTTCCCCTTGCTTAAGCTTCTTGTGTTAGAGCTTCTTGTACTCCTTTCTTTCTCTTCCTCTCTACGTGACCAGCTGCCCAAATGGAAGAGAAATGGTGTTTCAAAAAGGTGTTCCAACCTAACCTACTAAGTCTCAAATATAACTAAGCTCTTGCACTTCCACAAGCCACTAATCTTGTTTTATTATTCTTTCTTCTTTTCTTTTCTTTTTCTCTTCCCTTCTACGTGACTTGCGTATGGAGATGAGGAGTTTGCATTTTTTTTTTGTATTCAACTCTTGTCCCACATGCTCACTTTTCATTAATCAATGTTGTCCCCTTGTTCCCTCCTCTCACTCTCCTAGAAGCATGTGGACATGGACAGATTTTTGGGGAAAAAATGTCTTCTCAATGTCTCCACTTGCTCCCTCTCATGTCCCAACACAAGGAAAAATAATAGAAATATGGGGGATGTTACAAAGGCTACAGTAGCAACAAGCAATAATGGATTAACTGATGTTCCCAGGAATTATTTAGTAACAAGAACCTGGATATGAGAGTGGGGAATTCATGGACTCAGAATAATAAGGATCTTCAGCTAGCTTAGAAACAATTAACTCAAGCGCACACATTTGCTCATCCAGAGTTCCAATCAGCGTCACTAGCCTATCATTCAATCCATGATAATTATTATCTTGGGGAGAGACCTTAATGCTAGCTTAAGAGTTTTCAATGAACGACCTACTCAAAAGCATAGAAAAATACAAGCTAAGCTTTTCATACCCATCCATAAATGATGTAAATATGCTGGTAAAATTTCACACAATGAAAATTATAACTGGCCTAACAATAATACCATATCCTTCTTTTTCTGGGGAAGTTGGTGGAGTATTAAATGGGGCACAAAACAAACCCATAGATATAATTGAAAAGAAATCGTCAAACATTCAAAAACTTCAAGACAATTGAAAAACTTACCTAATATATGTTCTCTAAAAAACCAAAACAACAAGAGAAGATATTTTGTAAACGTGAAATTCAAAAACAAATAAGTCCCATGAATTTGGAAAAATAAAAGTTCTCATACCTAATGGTAGCACCTCCCTTGCCAATTATTCCACCACAAGAGCTATTACGGACAACAAGTCTCAATTTTGTTTTTGGCACGACGGTACTCTCATCCTCAGTATGAAGTTGAATTCCAAAAGACAAATCAATTCGAGAAGTTTCCCAGACATTTTGTCATTTAGTAAATAACCAAATCCACA
Source organism: Acacia melanoxylon (assembly GCA_019022615.1). Taxonomy (NCBI): domain Eukaryota; kingdom Viridiplantae; phylum Streptophyta; class Magnoliopsida; order Fabales; family Fabaceae; genus Acacia; species Acacia melanoxylon. The sequence continues at coordinate 8,387,632 of JAFJYJ010000003.1, read as the reverse complement.
TCATGGAAATGGTGTTTACCTCACTCAAAGCAACATAGAAAGAATGAGTTCAAGAAATGTTAGTAACTCATTTATTGCCCCGAAACCATGATAATCCTATCTCGTGGTGCCAGAAAGAATTCATGATTGCGTGATAACCGAATTCATGCTCCAGTTGTGATTGAAAATCGTGATAGTTGAACCGCCCTTTCCAATGACGAACCACCAAGCATTTGATACAAGAAACCTAACATATGTTGACTTCTCCATGGAATCCGACAGGGGGAAACATAATGCAGAAGTAAACCTTATTGTCAACAGATGGGTTAAGAATTGCAATTAGGAGGGTCAGGAGAGAAAAGCTCAATATGTTGACCGTACAAAAGCAACGCATGGCCTACAAAAAACAGCAGGATCTAAACCGCACCACAAGCAATAAAGAAGTAAACAAAATAATGCTTCGTCATTTCCCTTAACAAAAGCATAAACTAAATCAGAAGAAGTAGATCGGATCAGATACCAGGGGAAGGAGAATTGGACCGTGGAGAAGCATGTTTCCGGGGTCCAAGTTCCTCAGGAGACGACACGCAGGAAGACTCGGTCGACTCCATTATTCTTCAATCTATTTTTCCTTGGTTCTGAAGAAAGAGAGAAGAATCAAAACATGGATAAAGGAAAATTAGAGGGGAGGCAGCTTGAGAACATGGGCAGAAATTCAAAATTTGAACAGGGAATCCTAGTAAGAGTGAAAATGGCGAAGAAGGAAAGAAGAATACCGAAACCAGTGGGAGGGCTTGAAACTTGAGAGCAGCGGGTCTCAGAGCGAGAGAGTGGGGGAGAGGGGAAGAAGGGAGTGCTACTTATCCAAGTCTCGCTAGCTAGGGCTCCAGGTTTATCTCGTTAGCTAGCTCCAGGTTTTCTCTAAATGGATCGAATGACTCGGCCGTGCGATTTCTTCTTATGCGCTGTGATTTTACCCACGAAAAGGAGAGCCACGGATCATATTTGTGTGAACTTTCCATCTCCAATAAACCAAAACGACGGACTCTGTCACGGAAATCTTCCGTTGATAATTTGCCACGCATTTCCGTGGCAAATTCCGTCAATGGATTTTGCCACGGACTTTCCGTGGCAAATGCGTCCCAACCGTGGTAATTCCGCTACTTTTTTTTGTAGTTTTGAACTAAGAATAACCTTAAATATTTTTTATACATTTTAAAATTTAATAATTTCCCACCTTTACAAACTAAAAAGTTCAAGAATAATATATTAAGGGTAAAAATTTTCAAGAAAAAAGGAAATAAAAATATAAAGTTTTTCTACTCTACTTGACGTACTCTTATAAAAAGTATTTAGTTTAGCAATAAATGAAAAACTAGATGATAGTACGAAGTGATAAAGTGTCTTATAAGTGTTTGAATGCTTTACAATAGAAAGAGTCTTCATAAGGTATATTGTAACACCCTGCTTTTAAAAAGCCGAATTTTATATTTTGATCAGAGTAGAGCATCGGAGCAATTTAAAAGAGTGAGTAACTGATAAAATACGTGATACCATATCAAACTTGGTGTATCCGATTGTTCATAGTAACGGTACAATAATTCGAGTATTTAAAATTTTAAACTATATGAATACATCTCCAAAATAAAACTTCGATTGGTCCTTATGCGTGCTGTTTATCCTTGTCTTCGGTCCTTGGTCCTCCCGACCCTGAAGCTATGGTAAAAGCTGAGGTCCAATGCCCATCGGACCTCAGGTAACGGTTAACCTTATTCTCATGTAAAACAATGTATGTATGACAGATATTCATGACATTTCAGCGATAATCAACACATAAGCACACAGCAGATGTAAGATTAATATAGTAACACTACATATCACATGTAAAGTTATCTATACAATTCACATGTATAGTTATCTATGTTAACAGTACACATCACATGTAAAGTTATCTATACAATTCACATATATAGTTGTCTATCACATATAAGTATACAATGAGCATCAGAGTTAGTGTTACAACGCGTACGTACCTTCGTTAGTGATAGCGGATTACATAGTATGCGTTCTTGGATAGCCTATAATGGTACCATTGCATTTATTAATTCATAAATAATGTCCTAATAGATATCTTAGTCACAAATAACCATTTTACCCTGTGTAATTTATTTCTCAATTAATTCCTTGAATTTTCGTTAAAAACGCTGATGACACAACATTAAGGCTGATTTTTCGCCTAACTTTGAAAACTCATAATTAATTTTAGAAAAATTGAAACGAGGATCTATCAAATTCCCCGGACTCCTTAGGATGTCTATGTTTTATAAAAAATACTAAGGTTTGCCCAGAACTTAATATCAATTCCCAGTTTACATGTTTTCTCACGCTGCCCAGAAATTTTTCCAGAAAACGTAACTTTTATTCCAGAATTTTTATCTCCTAGCAAAAAATTCAAAATGACACACTCTAGGTATATTTGGAAAGGTATATATGTCTACTTTAACCATGAAAAATTTCAGAATAAATTAACTTAATCTTCAACATAAAATTATGGCGTTTGTACTACTGATTCCAGAAATCGCCTAACCAAAAAATTTCGCCAGAACTTTGTTACCTTGATGTTTCTCTTCCAAAAATTTTACTCTATAACTTTCTTCATCATTTTTTCGAAATAAAGCTAATTCTAACCATAAAAAAATGAAAATAAAACTACTCTAGCATTTTTAGGATTTAAAACAACTTCTATATATGAACTTAAAGCTAGAACTTGAAAACTTACCCTTAAAGAACCTTGCTACTCCTGCTCCAAGACCCTTCACTCTCACTTTCACTCTCTAAATCAGATTTCTCTAGCTTGCTTTGGTGTGAGAATTGATGAAGCACAAGGTGCCTATTTATAGTAAAAGTCATGGCACTATTTGCATTTACCATCTTGAATTTTGGCCCTGGATCCTACTTAACTAAGAAGTTTTAATCTCACCCATTGGATCTATCCTTCTTCAACAAGTTGTTCTCCTTCTTCAAGAAGTTATTGACTCCCCAACTTGTCTTCTAAGCTTCTCAAACTTCCTCATTAAGTTGTCCAACCTTAGCCAACAAGTTGTTGACTTCTTCTAGATCATTCTAGCCAATTCCTCCTTCCCTTCTAAGTTTCCTAAACCGTCCCCCTCCCTTCATCTTTTAATTTCATTTTGTGTTTTAATCTTGCCTATAGGATTATGCTTAAAACTCCTTTTGTAGGTTCTTTTTAATTTAATTGGATTTATCCCTTAATTATGTAACTAATCTATGCTATTAAATTTAGTTGTTATTATGCTTAATTGTAATTGTATGATTGATTACTATATTAATCATGATCATTATTGATCCCTTTTATGCTAATCACTATCCTTTATTAGCCTTTGGTTATTAATTAAGGTAAAATACTCTTAATTAACCTTTTTAATTGCTACTAGATTAATTATGAATATTTATGCAATTAATCCAATTAATACCAATTTAATTGCCCCCATAATTGTTTTTAATGTTCTTTAATTACTTTAGTCATATTCACAACCCTTTATGGTTTATTCTTGATAATATAAGAACTAAATGTTAATATTTCATTTAATGTAGATTTAATTGCCCATTAGTTGTTGGTTATTTTCCCCTAATTGGAATAAGCATTTCCATGTTATTTTATTGTCATTTATGGTCAAATTAAGGCTATGCTTAATCATGATAATTTTATGATATATATTATGATCCCTAATTGAATTTAGAGAATTGGATTTGGCCTTATTAAATCCTAAAGAAAATTTGCCCAATAAATAAAATAAATACACTACAAAAATTTGAGACCACATATTCACCTACTTTCAATAGGTAGTATTTATCAAAATATGGTATTTAAAATAAATAAGCTACAATATTTAGAGACAACATACTTTCCTATTAGAATAGGTGTTATTTATCCAAATGTTGTATTTAAGATAATTTACAATTTTTGGGGTATTATATATATGCTTTATGAAAAATGTCAGACAAATAATACAAGATCGGTAACCAAAGTAGAAAAAATATTCAAAGTCATGTAATTCGGGTTGGCATGCCAACTCTATATAAAGCCATGTAAGTGTTCGAAGATGGACACCGAACTTGAACTATAAGCTCAAACTCTCTTCTCTCTCTTTTGTATTCATAAATGGTTCTGAGCAATAAAAGTTCAAGTTTCAACATTATAACTTTTGAAGAATTTTTTGAAGCTTTAATTCAGCCAAGGTATGAAAATTTTAAATTTTTATTATAATTCACATTTTTTCCTTTTTTTCTTGAAAAATTTTATTGGTTTATCTTTTTTATAAAATATTTTCTTAGGATATTTTTAAAGTTTATATATTCCTTTTCCTTTATTCTTTGTTATTATTATTTTTTCTTTACATCCCCATTTATGTGGGTTTTTTTATCTCATTATATTTTAACATTCTTCTATTTACTTTATAATATTTCATATTTCTCCATGCTTCTTTACATTTTTCTGATAAGAAATGTCTTAAATATTCTTCTCATCTTCCCATTATATCTAAATATTCAAATATATCTTGTCTTGATTCTAAATGTTTATTATAAGCTTCTATTATGTTTTCTGATATAAGCTTTGGTAATTTACGATAAAATAATTCCATATAAAAAATTTTCGGTTCATAATTCTGAAATTTTGCTTCATAATAATATTTTTTATATTCACATATATATTGTTCTATATAATATGGATTTAATGAACATATTTCTATGTCATGTAAACATGTTATTGCTTCTTGCCGATTTGTATTTTATATACTTGCTTTTTGCTTTTCCTATAAATTCATTTCTTAATATTTGTTCATATTGTGCTAATATTAAAGCATAAAATTCTCTTTTACCTTGATATTCTTCAACTACACTTCTTGATAATTCTCTAAATTCTGGTGTCCTACTAGTCCACCATGTACGTATATTTCGTGCAAAACTTGCTTCTATTTTTTTTTTTTGATCAGAAAGCTAATTATATTAATACTAAAAACATGTACAATATCTGGATACAAGTAAAGCCAGATCCAGAACAACAAAATACATCCAAGACAAAAACAACAACAAAAACAGTCAAATCACCGTACATAAAATATTTAGCAGTAGAAGTAGAATCATAGACAAAGCGAAATCCTCAATATCTCGGGGTTAGAAGTGACAACGAAGAAGGTGATGGTTGTAAAACTCATCGAAACGGGCACACCTCCTTATAAGCATTAGCTGCAATGAGAACAGCTATACAGGTACCCCATATTGGGGTTAAGAACACAAAAAACCCAACCTTAGATGTATAAAGACCCATGATGTCCAGACGAAATCTTCTGCTCCTCTGTCGAATCAGATCAGGTGACCATGGCCACACAACAAGCAACGCCTCTTTAGATCTGCCCCTAGGAACGCAGATCCGAACTACCAAGGGAGAATCATATATTATAATGTTCATACAACCGTCCACCCAAAAGGATATGCACGCAGATCTTACAGATCTGCTTATTACAAGAGACAAAAACACCACCGTGACAACCCAAGATCACGTAAAAGTAATAAAAAAACAGATAAATCTCACCTCCACAGATCAGATCTGGAGAGGAGAGGAAAGGGCTCGCCACAAGGACGAGAGAAGGCCACGTTTGACAGAACTCTGAGGAAGAGGACCATAGATCAAGGATCTGGATTGCAAAACACCTGGACCGCAGATCAAAGATATGGACTCGCAACAACCATTCGGATTCGTCTGTGGCACAAAGGTGGTGGTCGCCGCCGCTTGTGTGGAAGGCACAAGTCGCCGGCGAGGGAGCATGCGATGAAGAAGATGAAGTGCAGGGAGGAGGAGAGAAGGAGGAGAAAAGAATGGAAATTAGGGTTTCATTTTGGCATTCATTTAAAAAACTTGCTTCTATTAAGATACTTACTATTTCAATAACTACATCTTCTATTGACATTCTTCCATTATTTTTTCTTTATCCTTGTTACAATCTAAATCCAACCAAATCCCTGAAATGGGTATCGATTTTGTATTATATTGTTCTATAGGAGATGGTATAAATTCAGTTTCAATATTTTTTCCTAGGTCTTCCATAAGTTTTTGATTCGAAGGTTATTTTTGTCGATGATTTATATCTTAAAGTATCCATATATATTTGCTTCTTCTTTCCTATTTACTTCCATTTCTTGTCCTGGTAGGTGATGTATAATGACACGTTGGTTCTTCATTTATTGGGAAAATTACGCTCAGGTCCCAAGGAAGGGAATTAATTACAATAAAGTCCCTTGAAATCATCAAATTACGCTCGGTCCCAAGGGACTTCGTGTAATTATTTGTATTAACAACAGAAATGCATATATTAACAACAGGAAATGCATAGATTAACAACAACTTTTAAATACCTGACCATTTACAACAGGAAATGCATATATTAACAATAGGAAATGCATATATTTACAACAACATTTAAACACCCGGATTTACAACAGAAAAAGCATAGATTAACAACAACTTTTAAATACCCGACCATTTACAACGAAATGCATATATTAACAACAGAAATGCATGTATTTACAACAACTTTTAAAAACCTGGATTTTATTTCCATACAAATAATTACACGAAGTCCCTGGCTATTTACAACGAAAAATGCATGTATTAACAACGAAATGCATGTATTAACAACAACATTTAAAAACCTTCATACAAATAATTACAATGAAGTCCCTTGGGACCTGAGCGTAATTTGATGATTTCAAGGGACTTTTTTGTAGTTTTTTTTCGTTCCTTGGGACCTATATGAAATTTTCCCTCATTTATTACAGTTGATGATTCTCCTTGATCTGTTGTTGATCTTTGCATACTTATTGTTCATTTTTCTGGTTCTTTTATAATTATAGCATCTTTAAATTCTTTTTGTATATTCTCAATTTCTCCTCTTCTTTTCCTTTTCAATTTCATTTTCTATTCTTCCGTTTCATTCATCATATTCAAAACACTTTTTTTTTCTCTTTCATTTTTTAAATATTTCTAATAAAACATTTGATTTATCTTTCATATAACAATTTATCTTTGATATTCTATTTCTTTCTTTTTGTATGTCTACCTTATTATTATTTTCAAAAACTGGTTTTTGTTTTTCCTTATCAAATTTTTCTATTTCTGCATATATTGTCCATAAATTATTGTCTATAATTTCTTGACCTTTTTAAATTTCATCTGTTACCATCCTAGTTTGTTCTATATTAACATTTACAAATTGTGATATAATCTTAGTTCTTGTATTTTCTAATTCTTCTCATTCTTGTAATGCTTTCATTATATTTATTTGTGGATTATTATATATTGGTTCTGGTTTATAATCATAAACTCCTCATGCTTGTTTTATTTCTTGTATATCTTTCTTAATTTCTTTTAATTCTACTGTATTATTCTTAACTTCCTTTTTTATTTCATACTACCTTTGTCCTATTGTGTTAGCTACTTCTTGTAATCTTTCGTTTTTATTTCTTATATCTTCTTTATTTATAATATATATATTTTTGTTTCTTTAGGTAATAATTCTATTATTTCTTCCAAAGAAAATACTTGAAAAAAATCTTCTATATTTGGATTTATACAACTTCCTAATTGTTTCATTAAATACATATTATTCCAATTTAATTGATTCCATGTATGTTCTCCTTCTCCTTCTCCTTCTCCTCCTAATATATATGGTGAAAAAAAAATACATAATTCTATTTCTCTTTCATGCTGTACATATGAACTTTCAGGAATTATCATATTCAACTTAATAAATTCTAGATTCTAATTTTTCAATTACATTCATTTTTACACAACTATAGTTTATACAAATATTAAAAAAAACAATAAGATTTCTTTTCCCATGTAGCAGATCAGATTTAACTGAGGATACTCAGAAAATCTTACAATAGTCAATAAAAAACTAAACAAACAATAAAATAAAGAGTTTACAACAATAATAAACACCAAGAGATCAAATTTCGTTTTCATATTACCATTAATCCTCATGCTCTGATAATACGCGTGTGTGTGCATAGATAGATTATATATGTATGTAGTTATCTATCTATCTATCTATCGCACTCGCGATCTATCCATCCATCTATCTATATATTGCGCGCGTGTTAATCTTATTAGCTTCTTCCTTGCGGAGCATGCTGAAGGTTTCCTTCTCATGCTATGCATAAATTTTCCAAGAGATTTCAATTAGTTCATTATTATTGAATTTCAGCCTAAGCATAATGAAAATAATGGAGCAAATGGATTGACAAAAATATAATTAGACAAAGTCGGTGGTTAAAAAAATTATTCATAATGATCTTTGCAAAATAGATTAATGATATAATCTTCCAATTCCTGTGTAATGATCACGTCTTTCAATAACCTGCTGCACACTACATAGAAGGAAAAACACAGATGATTCAAATCTATCTGTTTCCTTCAAATCCGAACAAATGTCATTTTTATGAAATCTTACACCCACTAATATTGGACCATAAGAGAAGCACAATATATGATATATATTTTTATCCAGCCCCTTGAGTTATTCTTTATTAATAAACTTTTGGTATAAACACAAACACTTCAAACACAAGTCTCTTCAATCTCTGAAGTACTACTAGGCATTTTTACACAATTTTGTGTGACTAAAATCAAATGAATAGCAAACATAAAAATTGATGGCTGATTTTTTTTTTTTTTTTTTTAATGAAAGAAGACGATTACAACCACACCCACCACCCATACCTACAGTCATTATCATTCCCATGAGTTCAAACCCATAACATCTCTATTATAGAAGGTGAAGAATGTAAAGGGGCCATATTGTACCAACAAATGTTGGTTTTAGTGGAAGGGTTTTGACTGCTTAAGCATGAGGTCTCAAATTTGAGTCTGTGTAAACATGAAAGTGAGAGAAATAGAGGATTAGAGAGAGAAAATAGAAGTTGAGAGAGAGAAGAAGAGTGAAGAGGAATTATGTATAATTTCTATGCATTTACACTGTGATTCAAATCTGGACAGAACCGAGATAAAATGAGAGAAGTAGGGTATTTATAAGGATTTACCCTCACTTAAGTAACCCTCTAGCACCTAAGATGTCCTTCTAGCGCCTAATCACCTAAATGTCAAATTAGGATCAACTAACTAACCAATAAACTAACTAACATTTAAATCCCCATTTACATTTATTCATATTCCATAACACTGGGAGTCCCTCACAATTTGGCCCAACAATGCCTAACTCTAACCCAGTCAAAGAGACATATTAAAAAAAGATGTGCTATTGTGACACATGGCCAATGGCGGCTTAGATACCAGTTGTTGGGATCTTAACCCTGAAAAAAACAAGTAGAAAAACAAGAAAGGAAAAAACAACTAACAATTTTATTGAAGTTTGATCCTGAAATAGACCCACCCCCACTATTCCAAAAGGGATATTTCCACATCTTTATAATTATAATTTTCAAATGGAAGAATGGTGGACCAGTATTGAACAATTTTGAACAAAATACGTACACAAATATTCTGATTACATTCACATAGAATTCATCTTTGATTGTGATACCAAAATGATTTTATTACAACTCAATACCTTGATTATATAATTCCATTAATTTCATGTTAACTTGTAAAAGTAGATATTATAACAATTATCCCATCCAACTTCATGTTAAAGATTAATCATCTTAAAAGTCTTATCTTTGCAAATTAATCTATAAAGGGAATGAGTAACTCTTAAACCAATCACGGAGGGAAATGATGTAAATATCTTGCATTAATCGTGTCTTTATGATAAAATGATAGAAATATTATTGTATTTTTTTAAGTCTCTATGAAAAGTGAAAAAAAAGACCCAATTACCACCCTATATGGAGATTATTAAACTATATGTGGTCTATAGAGAAAGATCCATAAAGAAGCCGGATTGGAGATAATGTGGAGAGATAGCGTTTCTCATGGGAGTACAACAAATATATTGACTTATGCTTTGATTAAAACATCTCCTGACAAATACACAAATTCACTCAAATTTTGCGGCAAATTTGTTTCTAAATATTTATGTTTGTTTGTTCTTCATGTCAATGAGATAATCATAGAGTTTGTATATTGAAATGTACAAGGAAATCAGTCAGGCCTCATTTAACTGAGGCAAGCATGCAAATATATAAATTTCAACTTCACACATATATGCAAGGATCCTCTTGAGGATTAAGAGAGAGATTAGAAATGGAAATGCTTATCTCGCAAAGCAAAAAAAGAGGCAAGAATTAAGATATCAATGCGTTGCCATTACCAAAAGAAAAAAAGAGTTCAAAACATTCTTTTGCATAGCTGACGAAGCCTTTAAATAAACATCCAGAAAGAGCTTTTTCTCTTCAGAAAACTAAACATGTTCTGAAATCAGATATTGCCCTAAGCACCATTTTTTCCCTCTCAAGCAAGCTAAATAAACTAATTCCTTCCTTTTCCAAAGTAGCCATAAGGTCTCATTCAAAATAAGACATTCGCCGTGTCTAGTGGCTTATGTACGTGCATTACTGTATAATATGGCAATGAAGAAATAAATAGGCATTTTGGACATAAAATGAACTATAACATGACATTATCAAAACAATAATGATTTCGGGGATAAAAAAAAAAAACAATGATGATAAGTTCTTAAAGCCATTTTTCTTTGTTATGATGCAAAAAAAAAAAAAAAAAAAAAAAAAGAAGAAAAGATATAGATTTAAGAATATATCGTAAGTTAGGAAGTTGAGAAGTTTCAAAAAATCTACAAAGCTACGTACAACAAGAAAGTCAGCCTAGGGGATCATCATTACTTTCTCAAAAGAGAGAGCTATCAAAACCAAGAGGATTGAAGACAATGGGCCAGTTTGGTGTGAGCGTTAGGAGAGTGTTGGGAGCTTTTGCGGTAGAGTTAATGGGCTTTCAAGAAAAAGCTCAACGTAATGTGTTTGAGTTGCGCGTTAAGTTCACTGGACTTTAAGTCAAAAAAGCTCAAAAGGCTGTTAAAAAAAAAAAAAAAGCTTCGAATTCCAGAACTTTTTCTAAAAAGCTTTCACTTTTTGACGTGGGCCCCGCCACTTCTACCACTATCAATCAAAATAAAAATCATTATCTATAATCTGACTTTTTTCTTACCGAGTTTTTTTTAAAGTCAGATAGTTTTTAAGCCACCGCTCTTACCACCAACCCAAACAAGCCCAATATTTTATAGGAACAGTGAGATTATCTAAGCTAGCGTTCGTTCATCCTCCTGTTTCTCTAGATCAAGGAGTTCAAAATAAAATTAAAATAATAGGCAGAAGTACATAATTAGGAATCTTGCAGACACGAATGAAAATTAAACAAATAATTACCTGGCAAAAGCACACAACTATCAACAATAAGGTGCAGATAGATCGAAAATGTATATGAGAATATATATAAATAAAAGATGAAAAGGGAAATAATTAAAAGAAGAGAGAAAAATCAGAGACCTTGAGCTAGCATATTCGAAGAGCTTGCAAGTAGAAGAACAGACTATAAGAGCAATCTCAGCATCACAGAGAGTAGAGTTCCTTCGACTTCTTGAAAAGCCCTCTTCTTCTCTTTAAAAATGTCACTTGCCTCGGAGGTATGTTATCAATCTTCTTTATTTCTATCTTCTGCCTTGTCTTTTCCTTTAATAAGCAAAATTATACCCAAAACTTTGGGGCGAAAATAAGGAGAAACAACTCATTAATAATTAATAAATATTGTAGAATCAGACTCATTCTCGCCCTAATCGAAGAACAAAAATCAATCTCAGATCCATTAGTAAACAATATAGTTAATTGTTATTGGGTCGGCAGAAAGAAGAACAAGAATTAAGGAGAAACCTTGAGGAACGAGGGGGCTTCCAAACAGAACAAGCTGATGATTAACTGAAGAATCTTAATGTAAAAAGCCTAAGAGTTCAGTATTAAACAATGCAGAAAAGTAAAATAAAGAAAGAGGGGAAAAAAAGAAAGAGAGGAGGAATATTACAGGAAAAGAAAAAGAGAAAATAATAGCTTGTTCTGAAGTGCTATTATTATCTAAAAGAGGAAATGCAAGATTGGAAGAAAGAAAGATGATGCTCACCAAGAACCTGGAATCAATTCCTTCAGCTGAAGAGCAAGCTTTAGCCAATGATGTGATGAGCGAACAAACACGGAGAGGGGTGAGAGAGAGAGAGAGAAGGAATGTAGGAGGAGGAAAGAAACGAACTTTTTGTGGGAAAACAGTTAATTACTGGTTATGAAGTGGGGTAGTTTAGATTGCTTTCTTTGTAATACCCAGATATTTGTTTATCTGGAACTTATATTTGAGAATTTGCTTATTTTTGGGAGACTACTAGGCCCTATTTTTGAAAGTGACAAAATTGAAATCAGTATTTTATGGGTCATAAATAGTATTTACTATTCAAAAATACGTATTTACTATTCACGTCATATTTTAATCTCCTATGCATTCCATGCATCAAGCAAGGGATGCAAGTGAAGCATGGTGTATTATTTTGGGGAAAATTACATAAAAGTACCCAAAGGTGAAATAATTACACTTAAGGACCCATTTTCCTCCCTATAAATAGAGAGCAATCCTCACTTCATTCTTCACACCAAACTCAACCAAAGAGGTGAGTTTTAGAGAAGCAAGAGTAGAGAGAAAATCATAGTGGGAAGCAAGAAGGAGGATGAAGTTCTTCAAGGGTAAGTTTTCTAGTTCTTGAGTTTTAAGCTTTAAGTTCTTATGAGTTTTAGTAGAAATGTTAGTTTGATCTTTAATCTTCCAATATAGTTTTGTTTTCATGTTTTTCTGATTAAATATGTCTTTATTTCGAAAATATGATGAGAAATATTATGGAGCAAAATTGTTGGAAGTTGAAGATCAAAGTAGCGAAGCTCTGACGAAATTTTGTCGGTTAGCGATTCCTGAAGTCAGGGATACAAACGCCAGTATTTTATATTAACTATGATGTTCTTAAATTATGATAAAATTCATGTTTACAGTAGACATATATAGGTTTTCAAATATACCTATAATGTATTATTTCGAGTTTTGTGCTAGGAGATACGTTTTCTGGAATTTTTCTGGACAGAGGATGAACACGTGAAAACTGGGAATTATTCTTAAAATCCGGGCAATAACCAGTATTTTTTTATATCAAAAGTAGACATCCTAAGGATTCCGGGGAATTTTACGGATCCTCGTTTCGAGTTTTCTAGAATTAATTATGAATTTTCAAAGTTAGAGGAAAATCTGGCCATAATGCTGAAAATAGCGTTTTTATTAAATAAAATGTAATGGCAAAATGGTAATAACAAATTCACCAAGGGTAGGAAGGTAAATTAAACCTTTAGGATATTATTCTAAGTGATATGGTAATATGTTAGGATATCCGAGAATTCCGGAGACAGATTTGAAGGACGGGCATATTACTATTCATAAATAGTACCGTATACATGAATAGTAAATTACTATTCACATGGAAGGAAGGTACGTTCGCGTACAGTAACTTTAACTCTGATATGTCTTGTATGCATGTATGCGATGGAATGATTCATGAAGTGATGGACAAGACTTGGTCTTGGGTCATGACCGTGACTAAGTTTATGGGGCTTAGATTACTACATATACATTCAGCTTTATACATGGGTTATGGTTTTGATAATGCCGTTTGAGTTTTCCTAGCGCTATGGACACGACTGTACATCAAGGCACCGGAGAGTGTGCAGACTGGGATGACATTCATACTGCAGGGGCTGTGTAATGTTATTGCCTGATATGTTGAATAGTGTTTTATCTTTGTGAAATGTTGTGAATATCTCGCATGCATATACTTTGTTATACTTTTCATATGATGTTAAGACCGTTACCTAAGATTCAATTTGTTTTGAATCTTAGACTTGACTAGAGGTTCAGGAAAGGAACCAGGATTTATGAAGACGTTGTGAATGGAGCCATGAGTAGGAGCATTAATGGACGGAGCCGTGAGAAGGCACCGGTCAAAGGAAATGGGGAAGAAAGTCAACAGAACCTATCGTATTGCATGAATCTAATAAGGTTACTTCATATCATTTGGTGCTTAAACTAGAAGGGTCGTCTATGTGGTTCGATCAATCGTCACCCTAGCACGGTGAGACTCCCACTAGACCTACCCGGCTGGCCAAATGAGATGATTTAACTGAGTTAGGTTCTATGTCCCAAGTCTACCTAAGGCTTGGCGGAAAAGGGTATAGTTACATAGAAGAAATGTAATTATCAAGTTTTGTATTACTGTATCACATGAATAATTCCTTCGAGAGATTTTATAATATATATCAGTATACGTCAGGCATCATCATATGTCTGAGTAATTCATATCAGTTACTCAATGTTATACATGTTGTTCAAATTTTTAGTACATGCTCTCCGTTTCCGCAAAACGCTAAGCTGTAGCACCTCAAACTCTGATGAATTTTTATAAAACCACGTGTCACCGGCACGATTTATGCTACGGAAATTGGGGTGTTACAATTTTGGTATCAGAGCTAGCTTCACAACTAGTCTCAAGAGCATTGTATGAACAACAAAGACAAGAGTACTGATATAATACTGGTTTTGTGATACAATAAAACAAATACCCTAAGGAAAGGTTAGAGTTTCTGAAAAACTCTAAGACTTCTGATAAGGGAATCAGAGTCTGAATTAAATTTCCGCAATGAAAGAGAAGTCGGTAGACTTTGTAATACCCTAAAATTCTTATTTATCATAAATACTATATTTTGATAAATAAGGCATAATAAATAAAGGTGATTATGTGTCTCAAAATTTTGTAATTTGTTAATTATAATTTTTGGGCAATATTTCCCTTGAAATTAAATTGATCAAGGGCCAATTTTAAGATTATATTTAGGGATCATAAAACACCACAAAATTATCATATTGAAGCCTAGTCCTAATATAATCCTAAAGAGCAATAAAATGTTATGGAAATAATTAATTTAAATAATGGGGATTAACAACAATTAATGGGCATTTAAGTCTTCATTAATTAAAAAAAATGTTTAAAGTAATTCTTCAAAATTAATTAAGAGGAAAATAAAAGAAAAAAAAAATGTTTGGTGTAAGAGTGTTTGGTGAGAGTGTTTGGTGTAAGAGTGTTTGGTTTGAGTTTTTGGTATGAGTGTTTGATGTGAATGTTTGGTTAAGGAAGAAATGTAGTTGAAATAGTCTTGAATTTTTGCTATAAATAGAAGGCTCTTCTCTTCATATTCTTCACACCAAAATCAGCTCAAAGCATATGATTTTAAGATTACAGAGTGAGTAGAGTGAAGTTCTTGGAGCAAGGAAGAAGTAGTAGCAAGGTTCTTCAAGAGTAAGTTTTCTAGTTCTTGAGTTCTAGTTTTAAATTCATAGATAAGTAGTGTTTTGATCTTTAATCTTCCAATATAGTTTTGTTATCATGTTTTTATGGTTAAAAATGGTTTTATTTCGAAAAATTGATGAAGAAGAAGTTATAGCAAAGTTTTTGGAAGATTATGATCAAAGTAGCGAAACTCTGGCGAAATTTTGTCGGTTAGCGATTCCATAAGTCAGGGGTAAACACGCCAGTATTATATATTGAAGATGAGGTTCTAAAATTCTAAAAAACTTCATGGTTAAAGTAGACATATAGAGCTTTTCAAATATACCCAGAATGTATCATTGTGAGTTTTGTACAGAGAGATAAAAATTCCCAAAGTTGGGCTACGTTTTCTGGGAAAATTCTGGGCAGAGTTTGGAAACGTAAAAACTGGGAATGATGCATTAAATCTGGGTAACAACTAGTATTTTTCCTCAAAACTAGACATCCTAAGGATTCCGGGAATTTTACAGATCCCCGTTTTGATTTTTGTAGAATGAATTATGAATTTTCAAAGTTAGAGGAAAATCTGGCCATAATGCTGAAAGTAGCGTTTTTATTAAATAAAATGTAATGGCAAAATGGTAATAACAAATTCACCAAGGGTAGAAAGGTAAATTAAACCTTTAGGATATTATTCTAAGTGATGTGGTGATTTGTTAGGATATCTGAGGATTCCGGATATAGATTTGAAGGACGGACATGTACTATTCATAAATAGTGCCGTATACATGAATAGTAAAATACTATTCACGTGTAAGGAAGGTACGTTCGCAACGTACTGTAACACTGACTCTGATGCTTGTGTTATGCTTATATATGATTGCTGTATTCATGTACTGAGACTCTGTCTCAATTGTTTTTGATGGAATCATGAATATACACGGGTTATGTTATTGTTAACGCCGTTGAGAGTTTTCCTAGCGCTGAGGACACGACTGTACATCGTGGCACTGGTGAATAGTGCAGACCGGTGTAACAAACATACTGCAGGGGGCTGTGTATTGTCATTGCCATACATACATATATGTATTTCCTACATCTGTTATGGGCTTTTGTAGTGATTTTTGTGAAAATGTTATGAATACCTGTGATACATATATTGTTTACATAAGCATGAGGTTAACCGTTACTGCAGGTCCGATGGGCATTGGACCTCGGTCGAATGGATAGACGGAAAGGGGTCATAAACCAGAGGAGGCACCAGGGGATGGAGCCGTAGATAAACACCAGTAAATGGAGCCGTGAGAAGGCACCGGTCAAAGAAAATGCGGGAAGAAAGTCAACATAACCTACCTTATGACATGAATCTAATAAAGTTACTTCACATCATTTGGTGCTTAAACTAGAAGGGTCGTCTATGCGGTTCAGTCAATCAGTCACCCTAGCACGGTGGGACTTCCACTAGACCTACCCAGCCTGGCCAAATGAGATGATTTAACTGAGTTAGGTTCTATGTCCCAAGTCTACCTAAGGCTTGGAGGAAAAAGGGTATAGTTACATAGAAGAAATGTAATTATAGAGTTTTGTATTACTGTATCACATGAATAATTCCTTCGGGAGATTTTGTAATATATATCGATACGTCGGCATCATCATATGTCTGAGTATTTTATATCAGTTACTCATTGTTAAACTCATTGTTCAAATTTTTAGTACATGCTCTCCGTTTCCGCAAAACGCTAAGCTATAGCACCTCAAACTTTGATGAATTTGTATAAAACCACGTGTCACCGGCACGATTTATGCTACGAAAATTGGGTTGTTACATTTTGGTATCAGAGCTAGCTTCACAGCTAGTCTTGAGAGCATTGTATGGACAACAAAGACAAGAGAACTGATATAATACTGGTATTGTGATACAATAAAACAAATACCCTAAGGTAAAGGTTAGATTTTTGAAAAACTCTGAGACTTCTGATATGGAAAATCGGAGTCTACATGAAATTCCCAAACGAAAGTAATAATTGAACTTAGTTGACGATACTACCTAAGTCTTCCCTTAGACAGTAACCTATTGTTTAGGTTTGTTTGTAGAACACAGTGACTTCTCGGTTAAGAGTCTTCCGGTATGGGTAATAACTTACTACTTAAATTCCTTGTAGGAACAATAATCTATTAAAGGGAAAGATCCCTGCCTAGTAGAGGCTAGAGGCTATGCGTACAAACGGAGAGTGGCTCCAAGAATGAAGGTCTTTGACCAAATTCTTAACAGTGGTAAGCTATTACATAGAAACGAGGGTAGAAAAGGGGAGGTCCCCGGTATTTTCTAGGAAAACAGTTATGCCGTACTAGCACCCATGTATGAGAATTATCAGTATATAGTAGTATGTGTACCGACATTAGTACCCAGAACTAATAATATAACCTGTGAGAAATTGTTAGCACAAAATGATAAATTAGAAGTGCATTAGATCTAACTAACGCTGTAAAGTTAAGCATACTTAGAATAAAAGTAAACCTCAGGAGAGTAATCCTGGTAAGGTAGAGTAATGAGTTTAGATCCTTGGAATAAAGGTCTGAATACCATAGGATATGAAACAGAGAAATCCTTTAATACCATAAAAGCAGATAAAGTAATAACGACACCTAAATCTAAGTAAAACAGAGCAAATGCTTAAGTCAAAGTATGACTGAACGTTATGAACAGAGAGGAATCACCTTATGTAGACTATTCTAGGGAGAGGCACATAGTCTGAATATTCGTAAATTGGTCAGACATAGATACAACCTTAAGTCCAATATACCCCGCTCCCGAATATACTTTTGAGTTGGTCTGTTTTCCTAAATAAACATGTTGCGTCTGAAAGTGAAGGAAATCACCAAGAGGGGGGGTGAATTGGGGATTTTAAAAATTCTTTTCAGATCACCCACACAACAGATGCTTAACCAAGGTAAATGGAGTTAGAGAAGAAGAGCTTGACACAGAAGATTTATACTGGTTCGGTCTCAACTCTTGACCTACGTCTAGTCCCGGACTCTCCGGGTTTTTCTACTATCACTCAAATCGATACACACTCGTACTCAAAAGTTATCCTCTCTCTAGGATACACTTCCCCTTACAAGTTGTAATCGATAACCCAACCTCAAAGTCCCACAACTTTGAGATTCTTACAAAGAATGATTTACGAAATGAACTCTCTCAAAGAGTGAATAAAGATAAGCATCAAGCACAATGTATCAAAGATACAAATGAGAAATATAAGCGAAAAGACCGATGTTCTTGTGTGCGTTTTACGTATGTCTTTTCTACTTTCGGACTTCAAATCTTCATGTATTTATACTTTGGATTGAAGCTTGTGAACGTTGTAGATCCGTTGAGACTTGATCTAATTCGAAAATATAGTTGTTGTGAGTGTGTCTCCATGAATCTAGCTTGTTGTGAACAAATCTGTTTGAATATGGTTGTTGCAGATTTGAATATTTGAAATTTGGCTCCTCAAGAATGTGTTCCCATGTCATTGTTATGTTTAGTGGAGGTAGTTGTATAATGTTGTCCAGCTGTTTGGAGGCTAGCTTTCTTTCTTGGAGAATGGTTGTCCTACTTTCCAGGTTGTAAACCATTGCTTTGGATGAGAGATACAATATTATATTGCAAGTTGCACAAGTTGTTGTGTTAAAGTCTTCTTTAAAACAAACCTAGATCTTTTGAAATCTCATAAGCAAACTGGTTAAATTTGGTTAGGAAATATTGATATGAATCATATAAATCATATACAACCAATTCGCATAATCAAGCTAAAGCATAAATCAAACGAACAAAATACACCCGAGATGCGTTCATCGTTCCGAAGTTCCAAGCTCAAGTTTACTATACCAAGCTCGAGTTTGGTCTTCATTTAAAACTTGAGTTTTGCCTCTGAAGTCTTAAGCTCGAGCTTGTAAGTGTGTAAGCTCAAGTTTAGCATTTGTCGGGGAAACATGTTTGAAATCATTTTGAGAGCCAAAATGGAAAAACGCAAGCTTGAGCTTATTAGTGGGTAAGCTCGAGTTTGGCACTATTCATGTCAAAAATAATTTTAGTTCACAAAATTCAAGCTTGAGCTTAGAGGTGTAAACTTGAGTTTGCTAAGCTCGAAATATGACATTGCTCTCTGTCGACCCAAGCTTGAGCTTGCAAGGGCAAGCTCGAGTTTGTCACAAATGTTAACATCTTTGAAAAGTTTATGTCGTACGCAAGCTTGAGTTTACAACTCCGCACTTGAGTTTACAACTCCAAACTTGAGTTTACACTTTGAAAGGAAAACTTGAAAACTTTCTCGCACAGTGCAAGCTCGAGCTTGGGATGCCAAGCTCGAGTTTACAACTTTTGTAAACTCACAAACTCTACAAAAAAAAGATAAGCTCAAGTTTAAAGGATTCTCGCCAGAGGTAAGCTCGAGCTTGTAACGCAAGCTCGAGTTTACATATTTGTAAACTTAGTGAGAAAAGTCTCGGAAGGGGCAAGCTTGAGCTTAAAACTAATAAGCTTGAGTTTGCAATTTGAGTAACTTGATAAAATCCTCAAACCTTCGTAAGCTCAAGCTTACAGTGTGCAAGCTCGAGCTTACTCGGTATATGAGTAAACTTTGAAAACCTTCAAGCTCAAGTTTATGGACCAAGCTCAAGTTTAGAAAATGCAAAATAGCTTGGTTTACTTTCTCGTAAGGGCAAGCTCGAGTTTGGAGACCCAAGCTCGAGTTTGGCGCTGACAGAATGTTTTTGAATTGAAATCAACATGCTTTACCAATCTTTGACAAAAACATTCTCTCATGTTTACAATTGTTATTAATCATCAAAACACATTGAGAACTAACAGCGTCTATAGGTGAATCGAAAAATCGAGTATCATCCCATATCAGGGTACGTCGATGAACAAATATACCACCCTAAGAACAGTGTGACATTCTGAAGCATTATATCAACTGAATCTGTATACCCTTTTTAAGTCAGAGAATTACTCTAATCAATCACATGTACACTTTCATGACATAGACCCTTGAAGGTATATCATCCTGTGATGATATACAATTTTGAACTAATACCTCAAATTGATATGTTGTACCCCACTCCAGAACATATAGTCAATATATCTTCCTATTCCTAAATATCATATCACCGTAAGAAATCTGGAGGAAGTGTGAGTGGGATTGTCTTGAATTTCTATAACCGAAAGTTAATTTTTGAATAGAATCATAAATCAGTTGGAAATGAACCTCTATAAAAACACGAGTTATGATTTCATGGTGAGACCAATAATCTGAGTAAAAACAATATCTAAAAGATTCTATAAAAAGTAAGTAACCGATAGAAAGAATCGAGTTAGGGAAAGCACCTAGAACTGAACTAATATTAGAAGTCCATGAAACGAAATGACCCGTATAAAGATAAACGGAATTAAAGATAGTAGATTACAAACCCCTAAAATATAAGAACCTAATAAGACACGAGTTTTCAAAATTCAGAGACAACAAACTGATGATAGTACTACTTATGGAATGTTTGATCGGGAAGGCTACTTACGGGGAGGTTTGATCGGAAAGGGCTGCCTGTAGAGGATTCTGACCGGTATAGCTGCCCAATCGGAGAGGTTGTGAGCGGCACCGAGTGAAGTACTGTAGGGCGAAGCCACGGTGATGTCAAAACCGTAAAGTAAAAGCCGCCATCACAACGAACCATAAAGTAGAGCTACTAGTGTATCGAGCTCAAGGTAAGTACATCATAACGAGTCTCATATTTTATAAATTTCCTAGAGAAAAGATTATGTGATCCAACGGTAATAATCCAGTACTAAGTAGTATATATATTGTGCAATAGAATCCAAGTAAAACATTCGAAGAGTTGTGAACAAAGCTGCTTGAGATACTTTTATAAGATCTCAAAGGAATTCGAATAAAAGGCAATGTAGAATTCGCCATTGAAACAAAGTATGAAATTAAACCAAAAGCAAAGGTTCCGTATCAGATGGTTCCAGATAACAGAATTTCTAAGAGATGAAAGCACACATCGAAACGAATACATCAATCTAGGAAATTTCGACTCCTACCATAAACAAAATGATATATAACTTACAACGATGGTCGACAACACTAAATCCAAATGATTTAACTCTAATCTGGTAGATTAGGTAGAGTGTGAGGCCGGACAAGCACAATAGTTATGAATCTGATAGATTCAACGGTTGCAGTTGAAGCTGCACAAAATTGACTAGGTTATAGTAAGAACAAGTTAGTAAGTTATATCTCTCAAATATACATAGTGAACAGTAAGACCTTTGGTACCGGTATGTCCTCAGGTCAATAGATAGTATAGTTGAAAGTTCCGAGAAGTCTTGTAAGACAAAGTTGTTTATGGGGCCGGGCAGTAGGCCACAGTTGTTAGACAAATAAATACCGGAAAGTGTCCCGAGAAGTCTGTGAAACTAAAAGAGATAAATAAAGTCTCAAATTGTCAGAACATTAAGGTAGAATAAAAGCATTCTACAGATAGCTTGAGTAGCGGAGGACAAAGGTCCGAGCGAATATCAATAAATCTTCTGAGATTAGTTGCCTGGTTCCCTAGTGAAAATGAAAGTTGAATTTTATAACTTGTCAATATACCTGCTATAATTTGTCAAAATTATGAATTTACAACTTGAAGTGATAAAATGAAATATTTTCCACAGAGGATTACAGTATAATGTTGTCATTATAAGAAAGTGTTGTGATAAAAAAAAACCTAGAAGTTAAGTAAAGATAACGACTATTTTATGCTAAAATCAGTATAAATACTGGAAGGACGGAAATCAGTTGTGAAACAACTTGTTGAGTCATACCAGATATTCTGCACATAATTATTGTCCTATGTTAAAAGCGATGTTAAAAAGTTTTTGTGGGAATCGGTTCTAAGAAAAATAAAAATTTACACTAGTAAGAATATGAATACTCATAGTACCAAGTAGTTAAAGTAATGAATAAGTTATTTCCTCAAAAGATAATTTCTGATAGTAAATAAATTTTGAAATCATGTTGTCAGTGAATGAATTTTCACAAAATTGTTTTTGTAACAATAAAATGTTAAAATATGAGAACACTACTACTATGGGTAGTATGAAAATACTACTACTAGATAATGTGATAAAATACAGCAAGTGAGTAATTTCTAGAACCATTGCTACTATAGATATATCTTCACAAAGTTGTTTTAACAAATATTTAAATTTTAAAGTGTAACAGTACTAATACTTTCCGACATATTGTGTAAGATACTAAGATCACAAAAATCTTTCAAAGTATGAAGAGTTTAAGATTTGACAAAAAGTTTTTGAATAAGTGATGACATGTTTGTCAAAACAATTGTGTTAAATATAGAAGCAGTGTAATTGAAATTTTGATAAAGGGACAGGAACTATAGAAAGGTCTAGAGCACTGAACTAGTTAAGTCAGATAGACGTTGTTAAGCGATAGTGCTTAAGTAAGTAAAGGTAGTCGGAGAAACTTGTATGAAAAGACTCAGATGAAGTAGACGAGCAGGGGCTCAAGGTGATAACAGCTAGTAAGTACAGGGCGGTGCCCCTGAACCATGAGATTGAATGTTTTTGGCAATACGTGAAATACGGATAAGAATAATGTATTCTAGACATTGTCTAGAGTCTTAAAGTCGGGAAAAACATTCCTTGTGCCAGGTAAAACTTAAGATGATTTACTAAGTAAAAGGCTAGAATCTCCGGTGCTGTAATATAATAAATCAAGGCGGAAGGTCAAATATGTGTTAAGCCGAGGGCTGAATGAGTCAGGCAGTGAGGCCTGTATAACCGAGCACAGAGAAAATGGAACGATGAATCCTGTGTTTTGATACTATACCTGATTACAGTGTGGAAGCAATTCTGGACTCGAAAGAGCCAAAGATAGTAACATAGATATGTAGTTTCTGGAACTAGCGGGATAGTACCGCAGATTCATATAAAATTTTCTCGTAACTTGCTTTACCAGTGACAAAACTCGTGAATAAAAATTAAATCATTATGTGAAAAAAAGACTGTGAGACGAGCTTACATAGACTGAGAAAGAAGTTGGTCACCGCACCAAGAGTTGGTTATCCCGGATCCAAGTTGTTTGTATATAGTCTGTAGTGGTACCAATAGTTATGGATTGGGATATGTCTTGCTGCAGCAGGACAGCGTGATGACTTACACCTCTCGTCTGTTGAAGCCTCTCAAGTTGAACTATTCTATGCTTAGAGTTAGTGATTATCGTGTGTAATTTGAGAACATGGAGGCATTCTGAATTTTCTTTATCGTGTTAGCTTATTGTTCGAATTTTTCTTGTTAAAACAATCAAGATGTTAGAGAAAGTATGGGTCAGATACTTACCAGTTAGTTTATCCCCAAACTTTAATAAATTTCACAGTATTTTCTATATTTCTCGGTTGAAGAAATATCACCTAGACCGTGATCATGAGATAGAATACGAAGTAACGAAATACAAAATTTCAATATGTTTATAGTCAAGCCAAAACAAATTCTCATTTTAAAGAGAAGTAACTCAGAGATAGGAGTATCCCAATTGAAATTAAATCATTAATAGGGTGTGTGCTACTTAAGCATGCATAAAAAGGGAATAGACTAGGAGTCTAGATAATCTTTCAAGATTTTACAATCAAATTTCGAGGGCGAAATTTTATTTAACGAGTGGAGAAATGTAATACCCTAAAATTCTTATTTATCATAAATACTATATTTTGATAAATAAGGCATAATAAATAAAGGTGATTATGTGTCTCAAAATTTTGTAATTTGTTAATTACAATTTTTGGGCAATATTTCCCTTGAAATTAAATTGATCAAGGGCCAATTTTAAGATTATATTTAGGGATAATAAAACACCACAAAATTATCATATTGAAGCCTAGTCCTAATATAATCCTAAAGAGCAATAAAATGTTATGGAAATAATTAATTTAAATAATGGGGATTAACAACAATTAATGGGCATTTAAGTCTTCATTAATTAAAAAAAATGTTTAAAGTAATTCTTCAAAATTAATTAAGAGGAAAATAAAAGAAAAAAGAATGTTTGGTGTAAGAGTGTTTGGTGTAAGAGTGTTTGGTTTGAGTTTTTGGTATGAGTGTTTGGTGTGAATGTTTGGTTAAGGAAGAAATGTAGTTGAAATAGTCTTGAATTTTTGCTATAAATAGAAGGCTCTTCTCTTCATATTCTTCACACCAAAATCAGCTCAAAGCATCTGATTTTAAGATTAGAGAGTGAGTAGAGTGAAGTTCTTGGAGCAAGGAAGAAGTAGTAGCAAGGTTCTTCAAGGGTAAGTTCTCTAGTTCTTGAGTTCTAGTTTTAAATTCATAGATAAGTAGTGTTTTGATCTTTAATCTTCCAATATAGTTTTGTTATCATGTTTTTATGGTTAAAAATGGTTTTATTTCGAAAAATTGATGAAGAAGAAGTTATAGCAAAATTTTTGGAAGATTATGATCAAAGTAGCGAAACTCTGGCGAAATTTTGTCGGTTAGCGATTCCTGAAGTCAGGGGTAAAAACGCCAGTATTATATATTGACGATGAGGTTCTAAAATTCTGCAAAAATTCATGGTTAACGTAGACATAGAGATCTTTTCAAATATACCCAGAATGTATCATTTTGAGTTTTGTGCAGAGAGATACCAATTCCCAAATTTGGGCTACGTTTTCAGGAAAAATTCTGGGCAGAGTTTGGAAACGTAAAAACTGGGAATGACGCAATAAATCTGGGTAACAACCAGTATTTTTCCTCAAAACTAAACATCCTAAGGATTCCGGGGAATTTTACGGATCCTCGTTTTGATTTTTCTAGAATGAATTATGAATTTTCAAAGTTAGAGGAAAATCTGGCCATAATGCTGAAAGTAGCGTTTTTATTAAATAAAATGTAATGACAAAATGGTAATAACAAATTCACCAAGGGTAGAAAGGTAAATTAAACCTTTAGGATATTATTCTAAGTGATGTGGTGATTTGTTAGGATATCCGAGGATTCCGGAGACAGATTTGAAGGACGGACATGTACTATTCATAAATAGTGCCGTATTTATGAATAGTACCGTATACATGAATAGTGAAATACTATTCACGTGTAAGGAATGTACGTTCGCGACGTACTGTAACACTGACTTTGATGCTTGTGTTATGCTTATATATGATTGCTGTATTCATGTACTGAGACTCTATCTCAATTGTTTTTGATGCAATCATGAATATACACGGGTTATGGTATTGTTAACGCCGTTGAGAATTTTCCTAGCACTGAGGACACGACTGTACATCGTGGCACTGGTGAATAGTGCAGACCTGGTGATTGAGTGGATTTTTGTCTCTTAAGCCTTGGGGTCCACAATCAAAAATAAACCAAGGATTGCGTATAGGCAAACCTAGGATCGTTCTCTCTCGAGGAGCCTTTTATTGAATCCTAAGTAATCTAAATGCCATGCAAATGCAATTAAAACAAAGGGGAAATATGTTTTGGATTTTTAAATTAATAAAGTAAAATAAAATAAGAGTGCAATTAAATTAAATGTTAAACTATTCTTTTTGGTATTTTTAATAAAATGGAATGGGGTGTGAATGAGTATGGATGCTCTTGGAAATGGAATAGTGACTATCCTAGTTCAATTAAATGTGGGAGTAAATTTTCACTAAGTCTAGATGAAGAACCCCAAGATACCACTTGGGTCCAATATTCCCAATTAATAATAGCTCCTACTACCGTAGCTAACTATTATCTCATGAGATATTGTTAAAAACCACTTAGTGTGTGATTATGATTAAATTAATGTAGCTTGCTTCCTCTTGATATGAATGCGATACCACGCTACTCAATTAATCCAATTAAATCATGTTATCTAACAATACCACGTAGAAAACATAATTCACTGAATCAAAAGGAAATACAAATTTATAAATTCACAAACCACAAAATTCAATCCAATCACATAGGTCCAATCCACAAAGTTTTCCAAACGGATAAACTAAGTCTCAACATTACAAAATAATATTCCTAAAACTAGGAAATTAAAATGTAATAAAAGAAAATAAATTGAACAAACTACTCCCTGTTAAAGCTTTGGAACTCAAGCACAAATCCCCATCTCCAAGAGGTCAAAGAATCAGCCAAGCATAGCCCCTAAAGAACCCCACATGAGCTGCAAAACTGGAATCATCGAATGTGTAGTGGAAAGGAATAGGAAACCAACACGAAGGTAGTGAATGACAATGAAGAAGTTGATAATGGGTGCTGTGATTTCAGAGGTTTGAAGCAAGCGTAGAGTCAATAATGGTAGCTGGATAGTGATATGAACTCAGAACAGCACTCAGTGTAGAAGGCGATTGGAACAGACGATGAAGGTGAAGGTTCGAGAATGATGGGTCGCTGGTGTCTCAAGTCCCTGTTTCAGCAGTGGTGGTGAGATTCCGTCAACTGACGGCGATGGTGGGGGAAGAGAGTGGAAGGTCGACGGAGGTGGTGGAGGCCGACAGTGAAGTCGACGGTGAAGGATGGAGGGTCGATGGTCCAAGGTCTCCCACTGGTTCTGTTCTCAGGTTCGCTGGTTCTCAAGGTGGAGGTGAAGTCGGATATGGAAGGGAAGTGCTCGCTGGCGACAATGGAGGAAGGGGAGGTCGCCGGCGAGAGAGGTGAAAGGGGAGGTCGAAGGTGACAATGCGATGATGCGTCGTGAAGGTCGATTCTGTTCCAGCGTTCCTCTGCGTGTGTGTGCGGCGCTGTCTCTGGAATTCATTCTCCCTCAGCTTCTCTCTCGGGTCCCGTATTGAATCAATGCCAAACCTAATTAATCAATCAATGCCCAAAACGCACAGTTTGCGCAGACGGGGACCTAATTGAACATAAAAAAAACTTTTCTTGAGGGACCTAAATGTAAAGATTAAAACTTGAATTAAAATTTTCATTTTTAAATTTGATTTAATCTTTTCAGGAATCTACAATCAAAATAATTAATCTACCATCAAATATTCTCCAAAAAATCAATAATTAAGAGTAAGTACATTTTCTTGACAATTTTGCCCTTTTTAGCCCTAATTAAATATTTTTACTCTTAATCTTCATTTATCATAAGAGAAGCATTTTAAGCTCAATAACTATGATAAAATGCATTATGAATCCCAATTTAATGATGAAAAATCATATAAAAATATGGTTTGATCACCGGGGTAACAAACATACTGCAGGGGGCTGTGTATTGTTATTGCCATACATACATATATGTATTTCCTACATCTCATTATGGGCTTTTGTAGTGATTTTTGTGAAAATGTTATGAGTACCTGTGATACATATATTGTTTACATAAGCATGAGGTTAACCGTTACCTGAGGTCCGATGGGCATTGGACCTCAGTCTGAATGGATAGACAGGAAAGGGGTCATAAACCAGAGAAGGCACCAGGGGATGAAGCCGTAGATAAACACCAGTAAATGGAGCCGTGAGAAGGCACTGGTCAAAGGAAATGCGGGAAGAAAGTCAACAGAACCTACCTTATGACATGAATCTAATAAAGCTACTTCACATCATTTGGTGCTTAAACTAGAAGGGTCGTCTATGCGGTTCGTCCCGAATCGGTCACCCTAGCACGGTGAGACTTCCACTAGACCTACCCGACTGGCCAAATGAGATGATTTAACCGAGTTAGGTTCTATGTCCCAAGTCTACCTAAGGCTTGGCGGAAAAGATTATAGTTACATAGAAGAAATGTAATCATAGAGTTTTGTATTACTGTATCACATGAATAATTCCTTCGGGAAATTTTGTAATATATATCAGTATACGTCAGGCATCATCATATATCTGAGTATTTTATATCAGTTACTCGTTGTTAAACTCATTGTTCAAATTTTTAGTACATGCTCTCCGTTTCCGCAAAATGCTAAGCTGTAGCACCTCAAACTTTGATGAATTTGTATAAAACCACGTGTCACCGGCACAATTTATGCTACGAAAATTGGGGTGTTACAGACTTAGTTTTCCCTGTAGAAAATAATGAACTACTGATTAAAGTTTCCTTATAGAAATAGTAATTTGCTAGGTTACCTTGAGGGGACAATCCCTGCCTAGTAGAAGCTGGATACCATGCATGCAACGTAGTGTGGTTCCGGGGATGGAGGTCTTTGACTAAATCTTTGACGGTGGTGGTCCATTACATGAAAAGGGTGTAGCTGATAGGAAAGGGAAAGTACCCAATATTTTTGGGGAGGCACATATGTCGTACTAGTACGTATGAGAGTTGTCGGTATGCAGTGGTATGTGTATCGGTATTAGTACCTTAGATCTGACAGATGTTATGAAGTTAAGCGTGCTTAGGCGAGAGAAATCTAAGGATTTTTAACCCCTGAGATGTAGCATAAGGATTTGAGATCCTTTGAGCTAAAGCCTGAATACCGTGAGGTATGAAACATAGTAATCCTTTGGGATACCGTGAGAATAGATGATAGACTTAAAGCAGAGATAGTGCTTAGGTCAAGATATGACCGAGCATTTCTTATGTTCCAGTACCTGAGAGTTGGAATCCTGAGAAAGTATGAGTGAGATTGCCTTAGGTTCTAAAATATGAGAGTTAGTTCCTTAACGGAACCATACGATTGTTAGAATAAACCTCAGTAAACCACAGGTTATGGTTTCAAGGTGGGATCGATAAACTTAGTAATGCTAGTGACTAATAGATTCCCTAAGAAGAGGGTGGTTACCTTTGAGGTAACAAAATAATGTGTAGACTTTGTCTCTGTGACATTGGGAAATTAAGATAGTGGATTATGAGACTATCAAGGGTAGGAACCTGATAAGATTTGAGTTCTCGTTATAATAATACTTTAATTGAGAAATGATTAACTGAAGTTAACGCTACTTTAATTGGAGAGGGCTACCTACGAGGAGTTCTGATCGAGGAGGTTTTACCTACAAAGGATGCTGACCGGAGAAGCTGACCAGTCAGAAAAGACTGCGTGAAGCACCAAGTAAAGTGCCGTAGAGCAGAGCCACCGTGATGACGAGCCGTAAGGTGCAGCTGCCATGACAACGAACCATAAAGTAGAGCTATCAGTGTATTGATTTTCAAGGTAAGTACATTATAATGAGTCTCACATTTAATAGGTTCCCTAGAGAAAAAGGTTTACATATTCTAGTATATCACTAGGAGATGCGCTAGTGTTGTATGACCTTCCAAGATTAGTTGTCTGGTTCCTAAGTAGGGATTAAAAGTTTAATATTTTAAACTTGCCAATACACCTGCTGTATTTGAAATTGATTTTCAAACTTGTGAATTTTTGAAACTGAGTTTTCAAATGAAAGGTTTTCAAAAAGTGACCATTGCCTTTTTGAAATGATGTTGTCTCATAAAAGGGTTTTGTTAGAACCCAGAGTTTGAAATTGAGTTTTCAACTGTGTTGTGGTAAAGTCAGTACGTAACTGGAAGAACAGAAGTTGTTGTAGTTGTACACAGTTTGCTGGGTCTTGTCATACGTTTTATAATGTTTGAAATCGCTGGCCAGTTATAAAGCTCGTTTGAATTGAAAATTTGTTTGATGGGATATGAGAGGTTGACACTCGCACCAATGGTTAATATTCCCAATCGAGTAGTTCCGCCTTAAAGGGGCGCATATTTCGTTGTTCTTGCGGCACTAACCGTGATTACGAACTGGTCGGTTGGGAAAGCGGTGCACGGTGGTGACCTTGACTACGAACTAACTTGATCGGGAAAGCGATGCACAATGGTAGCCATGATTACGAACGGTCGACTAGGAAAGCGGTGCACGGTAGTGGCGTGACTATGAACTAGGTTTGACCGGGAAAGCGGTGGAAAGCCTTTATTATATATGCTAGTGTGGACACCGGGGCCCTTGTGGGGATGGAAATTCTCCCACATCGGTCGGCGTGATTCGTTGTCTCGTGATGGTTTGTATGAAAGGATTGGGATATGTCCCGGTAAGCCGGGGCAAAGAGGTGGTGTGTGCCTCTTAGTTGAATTTTGTGAAATGAATTATCCCTCTTAAAGGTATATACCGGTAGTAAAAGTTTTTGAAACCGCTCCTAGAGTGAATGTATCTTCATGAATTTGTTATGGCGGCGATTAAGTTTGAAAATGATAGCACTATTACTTTTTGGTATAGTGCAGATTATGAAATGTACTGAGACCACGGAAAAATTTCAATGTTTGAAAATTTGAAAATGAGACAACATAATGGTTTTTGGGTAGCGACATTTGTCAATACTATTGTGTTGAAAAGCGGTGTAGTTGGAAAATTTGTAACAGAAACTATTAGAAAGGTCTAGAACACTGAACTAGTTAAGCCAGATAGTAGTTGTCAGCTATAGTGCTAAGTGAAAGTAGTCTGAGAGCTTGAATGGGAAAGACTCAGATGAAATAGACGAGCAGATGCTCGAGGCAGTAAGACCTAGTGTTCAAGTGTGCACGGGGCGGTGTCCCTAGGCCATAAGACCGGTGATGCTTAAGCACTATGTGAATGCTGATAGGTATGATGACTTTAGACTATGTCTATATTACATCTTCAGTCTGGCAAAACATTCATTGTACCAGGTGATAGTTGAAATGTCTAAGGCCTGAGGATAATTTCCTAGGTGGTGAGGCTAGAATCTCCAGTGCTGTGGTAATTGATTGAGCCGGAAGGCATAAGCTGAGAGGCTAAATGAGTCAAGCAGTGAGGCCTGCATAACCAAGCACTGAGAGAATGGATCAGTGGATCCTGTGTTTTGATACTATACCTGGGTGCAATACGAATGAGATTAGAGTGCGTGCTAATAAGAATGTATAGAAAGGAATAGACTAGAAGTCTAGATAATTCTTTTAAGATTATACGGTCAAATTTCGAGGGCGAAATTTTATTTAACGAGGGGAGAAATGTAATACCCGGATATTTGTTTATCTGGAACCCTATATTTGAGAAATTGCCTATTTTTGGGAGACTACTAGGCCCTATTTTTGAAAGTGACAAAATTGGAATCGGTTTTTATGGGTCATGAATAGTATTTACTATTCAAAAATACGTATTCACTATTCAAAAATACGTATTTACTATTCACGTCATATTTTAATCTCCCATGCATTCCATGCATCAAGCAAGGGCAGCAAGTGAAGCATGGTGTATTATTTTATTTTATTTTGGGGAAAATTACATAAAAGTACCCAAAGGTGAAATAATTACACTTAAGGACCTATTTTCCTCCCTATAAATAGAGAGCAATCCTCTCTTCATTCTTCACACCAAACTCAACCAAAGATGTGAGTTTTAGAGAAGCAAGAGTAGAGAGAAAATCATAGTGGGAAGCAAGAAGGAGGATGAAGTTCTTCAAGGGTAAGTTTTCTAGTTCTTGAGTTTTAAGCTTTAAGTTCTTATGAGTTTTAGTAGAAATGTTAGTTTGATCTTTAATCTTTCAATATAGTTTTGTTTTCATGTTTTTATGATTAAATATGTCTTTATTTCGAAAATATGATGAGAAATATTATGGAGCAAAATTGTTGGAAGTTGAAGATCAAAGTAGCGAAGCTCTGGCGAAATTTTGTCGGTTAGCGATTCGTGAAGTCAGGGATACAAACGCCAGTATTTTATATTAAAGATGATGTTCTTAAATTATGATAAAATTCATGTTTACAGTAGACATATAGAGCTTTTCAAATATACCTATAATGTATTATTTCGAGTTTTTTGCTAGGAGATATAAATGTCCAAAGTTAGGCTACGTTTTCTGGAATTTTTCTGGACAGAGGATGAACACGTGAAAACTAGGAATTATTCTTAAAATCCAGGCAATAACCAGTATTTTTTTTATATCAAAAGTAGACATCCTAAGGATTCCGGGAATTTTACGGATCCTTGTTTCGAGTTTTCTAGAATTAATTATGAATTTTCAAAGTTAGAGGAAAATCGGCCATAATGCTGAAAGTAGCGTTTTATTAAATAAAATGTAATGACAAAATGGTAATAACAAATTCACCAAGGGTAGGAAGGTAAATTAAACCTTTAGGATATTATTCTAAGTGATATGGTAATATGTTAGGATATCCGAGGATTAAGAGTCGATTTGAAGGACGGGCATATTACTATTCATAAATAGTGCCGTATTTATGAATAGTACCGTATACATGAATAGTAAATTACTATTAACATGGAAGGAAGGTACGTTCACGTATAGTAACTTTAACTCTGATATGTCTTGTATGCATGTATGCGATGGAATGATTCATGAAGTGATGGACAAGACTTGGTCTTGGGTCATGCACTGTGACTAAGTTTATGGGGCTTAGATCACTACATATACATTCAGCTTTATACACGGGTTATGGTTTTGATAATGCCGATTGAGTTTTCCTAGCACTATGGACACGACTGTACATCGTGGCACCGTTCAGAGTTGACTTCTAGTAAATAAATCCGTTGGAATAGCAGCTACTGGATGTGGTAGGTAGACATTAATCCTTAGTAAGCGTGTGCAGAAGGATTTCCCAAAAGTATGCAACTTTCTGGGTTTAGCATTTAATGTTCTGACAGCTTTTTGCTTTTGCTTTAAATCTTCATTTAATCTCTTCTAAACAAGCTGAAACTCACTAACAAAGTGATTAAACATAGCTGGAATATCATAGAATAATAATGACAAGTATTGAGATCAAGCAAAGAGGTTTTCACAAATTCGTTCAACTTGATTTTCAAAACTCGCGACCAATACTTGAGTATGTTCTTCAATACTTGAGTATTCACTGTGCACTAATGTGAATACTTGAGTATTCAGATGAATACTTGAGTATTCGTCTTCCAGAGAAGGCACTACATGATTTGAGCGTTTGGACAATTTCTTTGAGTAGGACCAATACTCGAGTATTGAAACCAATACTTGAGTATTGAACTTTTTATGTGAAAATAAGTTTAATTCCAAAACTTCAATACTTTAGTATTCAAATTAATACTTGAGTTTTCAAAACATTTGAAAAAAAAAGTCAAGCTCTCTGTATGCCCAATACTTGAGTATTCAACTCAATACTTGAGTATTGAATTTGTTTGAAAACTTTGTGAAATCATTTCCAAGTCAATACTTGAGTATTCACCTTAATACTTGAGTATTCAAATCACTTGGAAATAGCGAAAGTTTCTATCTGGTCAATACTCGAGTATTCAACTCAATACTTGAGTATTTAACTGTTTAAAAACTTTGTGAAAAATTTTCCAAGTCAATACTTGAGTATTCATCTCAATACTTGAGTATTCAAATCACTTAGAAATAGCAAACCTTTCAGTATGGCCAATACTCGAGTATTCAAACCAATACTTGAGTATTGAACTCAAGCTTTCAATATTTGTGAAGTCTCTGTCATTTCAATACTTGAGTTTTCATTACAATACTTGAGTATTCATAAACATGTGAAAAACTTTGAAAACTTTCTGTTTGCCCAATACTCGAGTATTCAAACCAATACTCGAGTATTCACATGTTGAATACTTTAATGATTTTTTGTATGGCCAATACTTGAGTATCCATATGGATACTTGAGTATTGACAATTTTGCCTTTCAAATAAAAGAGTCTCGTAAGATCAATACTTGAGTATTGAAACCAATACTTGAGTGTTGACTTATAGTGATAAACTTGGAAGGCTCTCGTAACACCAATACTTGAGTATTGAGACCAATACTTGAGTATTGAGCATTTTGCGAAAAATGCACCATTCATCTTTGTCAACTCAATACTCGAGTATTGAAACCAATACTCGAGTATTCACTTGACAGATTAGTTTTTCAACTTATCAAAAACTCATTTTAATTTGTGTTTACAATTGTTAATTATCATCAAAACACATAGAGAACTAACAATAAATACTAAAAATTACATAAAATTGTTAGAAAAAATAAATTTCTACCATTAGTAAATTATATAACATGATAAACATTATATCAAACATGTTTGTATTAATAAATTGTATAGACAAAAATATTTTAACATATAAAAATATTTTGGTATAATGGAATATAAAGGATAAAGTTGTATTTTAAAGGGTTAAGGTGTAAAAATAGACATGTGATTTTCTCCGAGGAGCGCCCAGTAGCAAATGCTTTTTTTAGGTGCAAAAGTGACTATGTGGTTACAAATTAGGTGCAAAAATAGCGTTTGACCGTTAAGTTTGACTTTTTTTTTGATTGGACAATGACGTGACATGTCAAAGGTGAAAAAATAATTTTATGATCTTAAAAAAATATTTCGGTATTGACCGGTACTAAAAGGATACTTGAAAAAAATATTTCGTCTTATTGATCGGTACTAAAAAGTATTTTCAGATACTTGATTGGTACAAAAAATATTTCATAATTTTGAAAAATTATTTTAGGATCTTGAAAAAATATTTTAGGTATTGACTGGTACTAAAAGGATACGAAAAAATATTTGAAATGCCACGTCATCGTCCGCCGCAAAAAAGTCAAACTTAATGGTCAAAGTCAAATTTAACGGTCAAACGCTATTTTTGCACCTAATTTGTAACCACATAGTCACTTTTGCACCTAAAAAAAGCATTTGCTACTGGCGCTTCTGAGATGAGCATATGTCTATTTTTGCACCTTAACCCTATTTTAAATATTTTTAACATTAAATTTTATCATAAGGATATTAACTGCATCTTGAAAAATAATGCTCATGGTCTTAAAATTTATTTTAGGATATTGAAAAAATATTTCAAGGTAATGACTGATCTTAAAAAAGAATTTTATGTTCTTGAAGGGTACAAAAATGATACTAAAACAATACTTCATGATCTAAAAAATTTACTTTAGGATCTTGAAAAATATTGCGAGGATGCGATGGATAATAAAAAGATACTTAATGATATTAATCTTTGTTATTGAAAAAATATTGATGATGGCAGAGGAGAGAGAAAAAGCTGGAAAAATAGTTTTTTCAGCCAAAACCTAGGTATTAGGTGCAGAATAACTTTTGGAAAAATGGATGGGTGTTTGACAAACTGGAGGAAAAACCTGTAACACCCCTAATTCAATACTATCCATTATGTATATTAATAAGCAGTATATATGAATATCATCATAGTAGAACGATTGAGCGTATAAGTTGGCATGGTCGAATAAGTAATTGATACATAGCTATAACTTAAACTGTTTGTGGTATATCCGGTTGAGGGAATATCAATATAGTTATCCAAATATACAGATACAAAATATCCAACAGTATAAATACAGTCCAAAATAGCAAAATTCCGGTTGAGTCCTTACGCATGCTGCTTACCCTTTTCACCAGCTCCCGATCCTCCAGATCTTGAAGCTAGGGTCAATTCTGAGATTCAATACCTATTGAATCTCATGTAACAATTAACCTCATGCTTAAGTAATAACCGTATATATGACATATAATCATTACATTTCAACATCAACTATACATAGCACACAGCAAATGTAAGGTTACAACAATACATAGTACACAGCAGATAAAATGACGTCCACAAGGTGACTGACTCCAGAAAACTAAAATCTATGATTTTTCCCAACTTTCACCATTTGGCCCTATTGATTTCCTAACATGTTTTTACCCCATTCAACATTTTTCATTGTAATGGAGGCCTAAAAACAAGTATGAGAATTTATTTTACAATATCCCAGATTAAAATAACATTATACCAAAACTAAAGAACTCACACTTGAAGAACCTTGCTCCTTCTCTTTACTTCCTATGAATTTTCCCCATTCTCTCTCTATCTCTAAATCAACTATGTGTTTCTTGTGTTGGTGTGAAGAATTGTGAAGGGATGTGCCTCCTATTTATAGGGAAAATTAAGGGTTACAATGGTAATTATATTGCATGTGATCAAATTTCACCTCATCCATTGGATAAACAAATCTTTATTAAACTTAATCCCCTCCATTCATATGAGTGCCGACATCCCTCCCCCCTCAATAGCCATTTAATGCACTTTTGTTTCATTAGCCAAATATCTTGATTATTTAACAATAAATTCCATCCAAACTCCTCCATGTGCATGCACCACTTATGTTGACTTTTGGGACTGATCATTTAAAGTTGATTAATATGCTAAAAAGTGGTTATATGTTCTTTAATCACAAGTGTTATAATAAGGTTGGTTTGTTAATTGATTATGGTCATTAGTGCTTTAATAGAGAAGCTTTAACCCTTCATCTTTGGCCCTTAATTTTTTTGATTTCAAACAACCCACTCTTGGATAATTTTTTATTTGCCTATAATCAAATTGAAGAGTTATGCTAATGATCTTAATTAATTAAGGTCTTCTTGCCCATTAATCTTTGCAAATTTCCTTTAATTTATTTAAGTGTTTTCATAATATTTTCTTGCCTCTATTGATTATAAATTAACCATTATTTTATGTGTTAATTATGACACATTTTATATCTCTAAGTATAATCTCTTATTTAGCCTTTTGTTAACTCAATCCAAAGTGAAATTTGCCTAAAATTATAGTTAATAGATTATAATAAATTTGAGACACATATTCACCTTTATTATATACTAATTATTCATCAAAATATAATACTTATGTTAAATAAGAATTTTAAGGTATTACAAAACCGAAGTTTTGAAATCATCCAAATAGGCTCACACAAGGGGAAAAAATAATAATATAATTTTATGACTTAAAGACTTTAATTGAATTTTACAGAATTCAATTAACATAAAAGATAAAAATAGATACATAACACAAGTTTAAATAAAAAAAAATCGCTTGTCGTAAGAAGCGAAAACCATATGTGTCTGAAAAGGAGAAACTTTAATCAAATAAAAAAGAATTTTCAATTATACTGTGTAGTCCACTTGGAAATCTATAAATTGAGCTACAAAATTAATATATTTATGCCAGTCGAAAAATGCTGAAAGCATAGTTGATGCAAGTCCGGCTGACTCTATAGTTCTTAAAAAATATATTAATTTATCTTAATATTTATTAAGTATTGATTTATTTAACATTTGAAATCAACTTGTTAATTTAATATTATATGCAAATGTAATGAATAATCGTTACACTTATACTCTATAATTTTAAAAATAAGTATTTTTCCTTAATATTATTTTTTAGAGACATATATTTAATATGATGGTAATTATATTTTGCAAATAAATAATATTTTATAGTTTTATTTTTATTTTTAAAAAATGGGGTTATGCCCAAACTTGACCCGATTATCCAAGCATCGGGCTGGGCATACGAAATATTGGCATCACACGAGAAGTGGGTCGGCGAAAATGGAAATGAACGAAGCTGACATTTTGCTTATTTGGTACTCCCGCACATATCCACTTCCCTTCCCAAGGGAGTCAATAAAAATGTTCCTATCACATAAAAGATAAAAATATGTGTAAATTTTCCAGCTTACATATTGTGCAATGATCTAGTTAGAAATCAAAAAATAGAGTTGGAAAATTAATGTATATAAGTTGAAAATATTGAAACCTCAATTAAAATCAGTTTTAATTACATTTTTTTTCTTATTCATATCTTCAAGTTTAAAGACTTATTTGGATTAATGGCGTATAAGAATCTGTTTGGTTTGAGGAGAGGGAGGAGAGGGGAGAGAAATTTTTTTATCTTGTTTTGACTAAATTGCCATGAAATTTTTTTCAATATTCCATAGCTATACTTTAAACAAAAAATCATTTTTTTTCTTATTAATGGTAATTTGGTAAAATTATATCCTCCTCTCAAACCAAACACACAATAGAAGTTTAGAAACTAATACCTCATTTAGCTGAAAACAAGTGGGACAATGAAAATGAAAGTCACAATAGGACATAAAATTCTCAAAGGAGCCAACTTTTGGAATTGGCATATGGAAGTTGGCTTCCTTGCCCCTAATATGGAACTATAATATAATGACTCTTTTGCCCTTTCGTTGGTTTAGGGTGATGAATTTTCAGATGCTGGGGATTTTTACACCGATTAAAATGAGTTTCAATGGGTTCTTTGTAGTTGTAAAGATGTTATAAAGGATTACGAATGTGTGGTTCATTAAATCAATGTAATATCATGGGTTTAATGTTTCTGTCTTTGTTGCAGAAATATGTTTTTTGACACACTCATATAAAAGTGAGTGAGTTCCACTAATATTTTTTCTCTCTTCTCTTTGCAATGGGACTCATTCACTTTTATGTGAATGTGGCAGAATAAAATGTTTTGCAACAAAAGCAGAAACATTAAACCTTAATATCATATAATCTCAAGAGGCAAATGCACTCAAGGAATTAAATGTTCTAAGCAATTAAATTCCAGTATTAACCATGGAAACATTTGAGCCTAAATCAATACACTTTGGCCTAACTTAAGCGTTAAGTTGGGGAATGAATTTAGACCTTAAAACTCACATAAATATAGAAATATACAAGTGGGTTGTGATTTTTCGGAATTGGAGTGAGTTCTGAGAAAACCCTAGGTTAAAGAGTTGGGGTTTTTGATGATTTCACTATAAAGAAACTATCAATTAGTAGCGGTCACATAAACCCGCTACGAATATGAAATTTTGTAACGGTTTATATAGAACCTACTACGAATTTGCAATGGCAATCTCGCGCCAAAATGCACACTTATTAAGCAACGAACTATTTTGGAAAATAGCTTTTGGAGAATAGCTTTTGGATTTTTTATAGTGTTTGGATAACTTTAAAACCTAGGTTTTGACAAAAGTTTGCCAAACAACCCAAAATTATCCAAAAGCTAATCTGCCCAAAACCTAAGAGTCTTACTTGAGCATGATGCTCGAGCAGATAGTATTGATTTTACTTCCTGAGTTCTTTTAGAAGTTACTTGAGCACGTTGAAAGGTGTACTCGAGCACAAGCATTCCTATACTCGAGCATATGGATTCTAACATGTTGTCCTTTGCATTTCACAGACATTGTTCGAGCACATTGGACTTTTTGCTCAAGCATGGTACTCGAGCAAGTCTAAATGCTTACTTGAGTAACTGTGTTGATTAAACTTTCTCTGTGTAAATAATTGAATATTGCTCGAGCACTCTCTTATTATACTCGAGCAAGGTTATTATAGTAGGAACATGGTACCAAAAGGTTAGAGCTTCACTCATTTTGTTAAGAGAGATCCCTTATTTGCTTCTATAATATCTAAGGAGCCTCGGAACTTAAGGAAATTGATTATTAACGAGATGGTACAATTTTGCTCTCATCTGACTAATAGCTCTACTATTCCTTTCCCTAACAAAAGTGTGGGCTGAAAATATGATGTTCTGACCCCCCTTTTTTTTTGTTAAGTATAAGGTTATTTTGGTAATTTCCTTGAGCTGAGGCAAAAATAAAATCATATTTTGCCTTAATGAGGATTTCAACCCAGAAGCTAAAAGCTAAGATGCCTTTGACAATCCTCAATATCATCAAGCTACAAGCTTTACTTTGACATCCAGTTACCATAAAAAGTAAATATATAATTAGGATTAAGGTGCAAAAATAGACATGTGCTTATCTCTGAGGAGCGCCTAGTAGCAAATGTTTTTTTTAGGTGCAAAAGTGACTATGTGGTTACAAATTAGGTGCAAAAATAGCATTTGACCGTTAAGTTTAACTTTGACCGTTAAGTTTGACTTTTTTTTTGGCACGACGATGACGTGGCTTTTCAAATATTTTTTTCAATATCCTTTTAGTACTTGGTCAATACCTGAAATATTTTTTCAAGATCCTAAAATAATTTTTCAAAATTATGAAATATTTTTTTTGTACCAATCCGTATCCTGAAAATACTTTTTAGTACCAGTCAGTACCCTGAAATATTTTTTTCAGCATCCTTTTAGTACCGGTCAATACCTGAAATATTGTTTTAAGATTATAAAATTATTTTTACACCTTTGAAATGCCACGTCATCGTCTAGTCAGCAAAAAAAGTCAAACTTAACGGTCAAAAGTCAAACTTAACTATTTTGCACCTAATTTGTAACCACATAGTCACTTTTGCACCTAAAAAAAACATTTGCTACTTGGCGCTCCTCGGAGAAAATCACATGTCCATTTTTGCACCTTAACCCATTATATAATTAGCTTATAATATTATAATTTAATTTATTAACTAATTTTAATTTCTTGAGCAATTACAAATTAACTAATTTAATTTAATTTAATTTATTATTATTATTTTAATTCCCAAATATATAGGTTATTACTGTATACAAACAAACTCCACCTTCTAATTTTTATGGAAAATAGTCTCATTTCTCAAATACATTCCAGAGACCATAATCAGAAGCCATGACAAAGAATTTAAATTTGGCTTTCCAAAAGGAGTAGTGTTCTCCATCAAAACCTGCAGGTCTGCTGATTGAGGCTCCATCAGGTAGGATTCCGTCCATTAGGATTCTTATCAGGATGTTACTCCTTTCAGAGAAGTTCTAGCTTTCATACTAAATGAAGACGAAATATCACTTAAGAAGGGGGTAAAATGGGTGATTTCAAAAACTTTTGAGATTAAGGCCGAGAACTAAAATGATAGAGGAATAATGAACATAGAAGATTTATACTGGTTCGGTACAAACTCTTGGCCTACATCCAGTCCCCAGACTCTCTGGGTTTTTCACTATCACACAGTCACACGATTTTGTTTCGAAGTAATCCTCTCTCTCTCTAGGATTCACTCCCCCTTACAAGTTGTAATAAATACACCCACACTCAAGGCTAATCTACCTTGAAATTTTTACAGAAATAATGATCAAATAATAACTCTCTTATAGAGTAAATAAAAAATCACTGAAGTATAAAAGATCTGAAGATATTACAGAGTATTGAATGAAATAGTAATTGGCAATAAATTTGATTGAGCGTGAAATGTTTTGGTAGGTGCTTTGTATTGAATGCTTCTCCCTATATTTGGTGGTTCCAATTAATGACCGTTGAGAAGCTTCAACAAATTCGTTGTGAGTATTGAATATAGTTTTTAAGCCGTTAAAGTTTGTTCGTTACTCATAACTTCGATTCTGCAGAATAATCGCTGTCATTGTGTCACTTTGACATTCCTTTTGTTTTTCCCGTAGTGTTGTAGCAATTAATATGAAATGGGAATAGCAGAAAATTCTTTCTGATTGATCAAAGAATGGTTGCCTCGTTGGTGTCTCGTTTTCTGCAACTACATTTAGTGCTTCTGACATAATCAATGCTTTTTGGGATTTTGAAGTTAACCATCCACATAATCATTTGAACTCAATAAAATACTAGATAAACAAGATTACAAGAGGTAATGTGTAATGATATGAAGTTAATAAATTATAAGCAAAGACTTAAGCATTTATGAACACTGTGATTTACTGAGGCACATAAGATAACTCGAGTAATCATTAATTGACTCGATTTTGCATTTTCATTAACTAGAGATTCATTGATTTTCTTCTTGAAAGATAGTTTGTTTGAAGATCAAATTTAAACAGAGAAGATGTTTTGGCAAAGAGTAACTCGAGTCTTAAATAACTTACTTGAGTTGATAACTCGAGTCAAGTCTTCACAACTCGAGTTGTGAACTTTTAGTTTGAAATACGAAGACTAAGTTATGATGTAGAAAGAGTTTTGATCAAAGCTTACTTGGGTCTTTAAAAGCAAACTCTAGTGAGTGACTCAAGTGCACAATCCATAACTCGAGTTTGAAAGATTTTCCTTTTGAAAGAGAGAATTGAGTTATGTAGGCAAAGTCATATACTCGAGTCTTAAAATGGTAACTCTAACGAGTGACTCGAGTCACAATATCATAACTAGAGTTCTTGTATTGTTAAATAGTTTTAGTTGAAAGATAAGTTAAGAGAGAAAGCACCAAAACTCGAGTTGCATTTTGTCAACTCGAGTTGTTGACTCGAGTTATGCAAAATGCACTTCAAGTGCGCCACAACTTAAGTAAAAATCAGAAGAGTTTGAGTATTACAATAGTAACTTGAGTTTGACACATGTAACTCGAGTTGTTACCTTTTGATAGTTCTGACGATGAAAGCTTCTCCCTCAAGTGTTGAGTAGTTAACTCGAGTTATCAAAATTGACAACAATTTTGTTAGTGTTTTCAACAGTCTTAACTCGAGTGTGTCTTTGACAAAACACATAAACCACTTTCTGATTCAAGATTTGATTGCAACAGAAGGTTATTCACTTAAGTACACTTAAACACATACTTGAGTGATTTGAATCATCAAGTCTAATTCTTTTACAAGTGTCAGTTATCATCAAAACATATTTAATCAAGAACTAACGATATAGTCTTTAACATATTGACTTCCACCATGTTTAGAGAGAGCAGTGATTTTGAACATGTTTCAAAAATTAGTTTTCATACACTCAAAATCTCAATCTCATAATGCATTATCATGGTTTAAAAAACATTAGATATTTGAAACAATTTGCATAATTTATTATCGTTCTTGAAAAATATGATCTCATTCATGAACTATTATTTGATAAACGATTATCATTATGAATAGACTTTCTACTCTCTTTGATCAAATTTACATGCATTCTTATCAATGACATCTTTACTACATAAATTGTATTTACAAATTGTCATTGAGAAATGACATTCTTGGTATCATTTATTTGTTACCCTTTATAATTCATTGGATTGAATTTATTTAATTGGGTAAAATTTATATTTTGGTCATTGATTGGCTTATTATACTCTGCTTAAATATCATATGATTTAATTGTATAACAACATAAGATTTGTTATTTCTAATTTTGTGTGGACCCAAGAAACATTAAGTGCCAAAGAACATATATTTATACTTTTGCAAGAGTTGACCAAAATGTTCTATTGTTGAGTACAAAGAACATAGGCGAACAGAATAGGCCTCATTGGCAGTGTTTGCAAATTTTGTAGTATCACTCAAGTGATATCTTGACTAGCTTCCCAACACTAGCAAGTAACTAGAAGAGAAAGAGAGAAAGGATGGAAATTAAGACTTCAAGGCTAGTTGAGACACAGTATCCTATTAGAGCTAGTCCCCTGGTCATCCCTTCTTTGATCAATCTATCTTAGACTATCTGAGATAAGAGATTCAACAATCTCACACTAAGCTTGCCACAAACAATATTGAAGTTCATCTCTTCTTTGAATGACAAGATTAGGCAACTCTGTGAATTGATCAACCAAAACTTCAAGGCCTTATTTGAATAGCAAGAGGCTTACACCAAGATGATACAAAAGCATACTAGCTTGATAAGAAGCTATGAGCAGAGACTAATTTATTGTGAGATCCTGTTCAAATATCATTTGGGATTTTTGCTCCTGAGATACCATCAAAGCAGTTGGCTTTAGAGACTCATCCTCCTAAAGTTCCTGTACATCCATCTTCAAAGATCCTCGGTACTGATCATATCATCAGATAGTAACTAGCCAGTGATGCATCGGTGGACTACAGAGGATTATGACTTGAGTAATTACAACATTACTTGAGTGAGGTATTGTAATTTGAATTACTTAAAATAATATGCATATATCAAAATCATGCTAAGCTAACATGATTTCATTCATTTTATTTTATTTTATGAAGCTTAGCCCAAGCAAACTCATTTACATAATGGTTCTTATGTTTTAAATACTTTTATCATCATAGAAAGTTTAAGTGATTTCTTTAGACCAATTTCAAGTCCACTCAAGTGAACTGAAAAGTTCTTAATTTTGAGGTATCGTGTTATGTC
Source organism: Acacia melanoxylon (assembly GCA_019022615.1). NCBI lineage: Eukaryota > Viridiplantae > Streptophyta > Magnoliopsida > Fabales > Fabaceae > Acacia > Acacia melanoxylon. The sequence goes on along the minus strand of JAFJYJ010000003.1, from coordinate 8,343,552 downwards.
CATTAGAGGGTATTCAAACCTCATTAACATTTGGTATCATAAAGGGCAAAAAACTTCACATTCAAATGTGTTTTATATCGTAAAAGCTCATCTCCTTTATTTGAAGAAAATCCTTTTAAGCATACTCATCTACATTCACTATCTTTTATTAGTTTTGATAATGAGTTAATCTTATATTTTCCTTTCATTATCTTAATTTGAAAATATCATATAAAAAGGAATATTTTGATATTTAATTTCACTAATAATTCTCTCTTGTAAGAAAGTTTTACAATTGTGGCAAGAGAATTCATTTTGTGCAAGGACTTTCCTTAATGCACTAAAAAGAGAAACTATTAAATTGAGGAAAGATGCTTTGACGCTCAATCAAGACAAATATACTAGAGGAATACTTCAAAGTAACCACACATACAAAGGAAGAGGAAGGCCTCTTAGAGTTAGCTGAAAGATGCCCTATGAAACGTTTTATGAAGAAAAGGCAGAGGATTGAAGCTAGGACTTTAAGGATAGATAAGGAACATTCCTTGGTCTATTTATCTAGAGATAACTGAGAAAAGAGCCTTACAATTTTCACATATAGCCTAACACTGCTTCATCTTATATCACGGCGAGTCAACCGAATTTAATACAACAAGAATGCAAGCAAATGGATTTCACAATTCATTCATCAATTTGCCAAATCTACATGAGCATTTATTAACCCTATCTCTTTATATTTTGTGAATATTTAGCACATGTTTAGTATCTATTTGCTTTAATCATGAAGTTTTTCTTTTGCAAATCTATCCGAATTGTCTCAAACTTGTTTTCATAAAAATATTCCAAATTGTACCACATTAAAAATGAAAATACTTTCAAATATGGGAGAGAAAATTATTTTCTTGGCACATTCATTTTTCATTAAGGGAGAATCAGTCTTTTCTACTTTGTTTTCACATTTGCCTCTCCACAAGCATTTCTTCCTTTTACTTCAAACTTCTTGCTAATGACAAATAGGGGAAAATGACAAGAAAAATTTACGGCACCTAATTTTCTCTCATACTCATACATATTTTCAAAAAGGATTTGTCATCATTAAAAAGGGGGAAGATGTTAGATGTGATTATTTTTTATAATGTCAAATATAGATGGAACATATTGAGAGCAAAAAGTTTGCATAATATATTTATCTCCTACATTGACTAATTCCTATATTTAATGTAGACTCAAAGATTAGAAGTTATGAAGTTCAATTATGGAGAATGATCAAGAAGAATATCAATAAAAAAGTTATTGAGTTGAATTGATTAAGAGGAAGAAGGAGAAAGAAATTGACTTAAAATTGAAAAATGGCAGTTTGGCTCGAATTTCAGAAATGATAGTTTGGTACCACGAATTTTCAAAATATCAATTTAGTCCTACACTGGAGTGTTGCTTTTTTAGCACTCGAGTGTGGCATTGTACACTCAAGTTAACAGTACAGAACAGTGAGAAAAACGTGACCTTTGTTCGCCTCTTTTGCGAATCACATGTACAAGATTTGGTTTTTTGATGATATCTCCCAAAAGACAAATTCGATTGAGGTGAAACCAGTTTCATATGAAAATAGACTACTAATGCGTCACATAGACACCAAAATCAAAGGAATTCGGATGAAAGAAAAATAAATTTTGGAAGTTGACAATGGAATTTTGGGCACATATCAGACACAGGTTTAATGATTTGGATATATCTCATAAACTACACGTCCAAATGGACTGAAACAAGTTTCATATAAAACTAGACTTTCAATGCGTCAAACAAAAACCAAACAGTTGATGATTGTACTCTTCCTATCATAGACAATAAAGATGTTTTTATAATAAAAAAGACTTGGTTAAGGAAGTCTAATTATGTGATCAAGACTGTTGAAGAATCCATTTCTATCCAGCCTGAAAAGAGGAATTTTTCCTTCTCTCTCCAAACTCCATCCATAAACATAGAGAGGATTACAACTTTTTACACATCGGTTGTGTACAAGTTGCTCTTAAACCACTTGTTTGACGAGGCTTAAATGCCTCTGGTTTAGTCTGCCTTTGAGATGCAAGACATTACGGTTTTGCAGATTCTTTATTAGCTACTGCTAAATTTGGACTTCATAATGGACATGTTTATTTCAATTGTTACCCAAACCAAACGGTTGATTTAAAAGATAAAAACATCCTTGATGTCCTTAAACTCAATCTTAAACTTAATGGTTTCAATATGAAATTTGGGTCTATACATGTTGCTCTAATATATAGGGTACAATATAAGGTCTCCAACTCTTCAGCCTCAAATGTGGCGCGTCTTCCTGACAAAGGTCAGACTGTTGTCTTCCTCACTGACCATTCAAACACAAACATCACAATTCCTCGAACTATCATGTGGAAAGAAGTTACCCTTACAGATGATTGGGTTATGGATAAAGCTATCCAAGCTATTCCAAGACTCGTGGCTCAAATTAGTCGAATTTCACAAACCCAATCGGGATATGTTAGATTAGCTTTTGACAGACCTAGAAGTTCTACTTCATCTATTGTTAGCTCTCAAATGTTTTGATGATAACAGTTCTCAACGTTTTATGAAGCTCTTACCTTGCTCGAGCAGCCCCAGGATATTGCCCGAGCAATATCAAAGAAACAAACGAGAATCGGTTTTTCTTGAATCATGCCCGAGCAAAGCATTCTAGCTTGCCCGAGCAACCTTGAGACGAAGCAAAAGACAAAATGTCATCGAGCATTGCCCGAGCAAAGAATTAAGATTTGCCCGAGCATCATCAATACGACGAAAGAAGGCCATTCGGAGAACCTTGCCCGAAAAAAATATCTCTTGCCCGAGCAACATCGAGACAAAAGCAAAACACGGCTAATCGGAAGGTCTTGCCCGAGGCAAGAAATGCTTGCTCGAGCACCATGCTCGAGCAAAGGAAAAACATTGCCCGAGCAACGTCCATTGTTTCTTAGTTCCCGTACTGCGAGTCGTGCCCGAGCAAGGAAACGGCTTGCTCGAGCAACATCGTGTGGCGGCACTTCTCGGGTCATAAAGTAGAAGCTTGCCCGAGCATGACAAATGTCATGCTCGAGCACCATGCCTGCGAGAGGAGAATACTTGCCCGAGCACCACTTGAGACAACGGTCTTCAAAAAGCTTGCCCGAGCAAGCTTTTCTTCATGCTCGAGCAGAATCGCCAAAACACGCTTTCTCCGAAAGCATACTTTCAGGATTGCCTCAAGCAATGTGCTGTGTCTCTCCACTCCGCCTCTGCCCGTGCCTTGCCCGAGCAAGAATCTCACCATGCTCGAGCAACATCAAAACGGAGCACTACCATGCCTTTGTAAAGCAGCACGCCCGAGCATGATTTTACCCATGCTCGAGCACCATGCCCGAGCAAGCATATTATCTTGCCCGAGCATCGGCGAGCCAACTCGCATCCGATCTATCATACAAGCGTGCTCGAGCACACATTGATTGTTGCTCGAGCAAGGTACCCCTGCTACTTAATTGTCTTCTGCGCTATCTTCATACTCTCTATAATATATTATTCAATCCTATATGATACTCATTATTATTCTCAAATGCTTCTAACTAACGTGTTTAATGAGTTGCGAGAAGATCTCCATATAGATTAACATCTTACTTTAGTTTTGAAGCGCGAAATTGTTTCGGACGAGCCAACATAGAATCGATGCCCATAACCAAAAAGGCACGAAACAATATTCTAAGCTTATCTTCTTCCAAGACGACGAGAACAATGATCTGTAAAGTAACTCCACCAAACGACATCCGATCATGGCGAGGCGCGGATACATCAAATGCTTAACGGATATATTCAAATTCTTCAACGGTCCTCAAGTTTAATCGGTATAAATACCCGAAGATATGAATTCGTCGACACCAAGAATACACACGTACGCGAAAAGATCTTTTCATAATAACTACTTTCTCGTGTATTCTAAAATATCATTAAGCTTCGTGTTCATAGTTCAATTACTCTGAGAGAGTTTTTATCATTTATTCTTAATCCTTCAAAATCTCAAGATAGAGGTATCTTGAGTGTGGGTGCATTAATTACAACTTGTAAGGGGAGTGAGTCCGAGAGTGAAAGGATCATCCTTCGTTTACGAGTGTGTAATTGTATTTGTGAGATAGTGGAAATCTCGAGTCTCGGGACCGGACGTAGGTCAAAGAGTTAGACCGAACCGGATAACTTCTCTGTGTCTATTATCTTTACTTCTTTACAAACTTCCATCGTTTGCGATCATACAAATGAAAAGAATTTTATTTTGATCACCTATTCACCCCCCTCTAGGTGATATTCTACCTTCATTTGGTATCAGAGCCTGGTTTCTCAGTTGGGCTTAACATCCCGAGAAAGATCATGGAAGGAATATTACATGACGGTGCTTCAATTAATCGACCCCCGAGATTCAACGGTGAAAACTACTCTTTTCGGAAAGGAAAATTCAGAATATTCGTATTGGCTACGAATATGGTCTACGGGAAGTGATAGAAATTGGAGATTACATACCTATAAAGATTGAAGGAGGAATCTACGTTCCAAAGACGAAAGCTGAATTCGATGAGAATGATAAGAAGAATGTCACTCTCAACGGTAAGGCAATCTTGATGCTTCAAAGTGCTCTTAGTCAAAAGGAATACTTTCGAATAAGCAATCTATCAACTGCTGAAGGAAATGTGGAAGGCATTGGAGATTGCATATGAAGGTACTTCCGGCATCAAGGAAAATCGTATCAATACTCGACCACTCGAGTATGACTTACTGCGAATGAAGTCAGGTGAAACCATGGCCGAGTTCCAACTAAGATATACTCATCTGACAAATCAATTGGCGGCTTTGGGTAAAAACTATGATCAAGGTCCTCAGGTCAGAAAGATCCTCAATGTTCTAACAAAAGACTGGAAGCTAAAGTCAACTGCGATAGAGGAGGCTCGTGGAGAATCAATGGCTTCGATTCTTTGCCTTATTCGGAAGTCACGTCGAATATGAGAGCAAGCGAAATTCAAAAAGGACACGGACAATGTCAACGGCGATCGGAACAAAGGAATTGCTCTTAGCACTATAAAGGAAAAAGAAAAAGAAGAAGATGAAGAGGACGATGACGAGATGGCCATGTTTGTTCGGAGATTCAAGAAGTTCTACGAAAAGATCGAGGCTTGAAATGATTCCAAAAGGAGACACAAGTAACGGACGTGAGTTCAAAGGCAAAGAACAAATCATCTGTTATGAATGTGAGAAGCCGGGACATTACAAGTCGAATGTCCTCAAGCGAAAGACAGACGACAAAGAAAAGAAGAAGCACTATCAATTCAAAAAGAAGGCTTATGTGTCAGCAATATGGGGAGATGGTTCCTCGAGACGAAGAAAGCGAAGAAGAGAAAGAGAGCGCCAACGTACATGTACGGTGGTAGAAGAACTAGCGAGAAAATGACAATGAGGTACATGATTCGCAACCAACCTATGATGAATTATTTGATGAATATAATGAAATTCAATCTGAATTCGAAAAGGTTGTTGATGAATGCCTTGCCCTAAAAAGGAAAACATAACTCTCAAACTACGTGTTGAAAACCTTTCAGATGAAAATCTTATCTGTGATGAATGCCTGGTTTTAAAGAAAAGAAACCTTCATCTTACGAAAACACTTGAGAAATTCACTAAAGGAAGTGAAATGCTTAATGTGATTTTGAAAACTCAAAGGTTTACAAATGATCGATCGGCATAGGATATAATCCTATCTTTGACAAAAGGAAAGGCAAAAAGAAAAGCGCGGAAAATCCTATTTGAACTACTTCCGAAATCGGTTCATATTTCAAATCCGTTTGCTCATTGTAACTATTGTAATCGAAAAAGACACTCTACTTCATCATGCTTTCATAAAAAATCGAAGAAATAAACACATTGGTAATTACCGGTGGGTACCTAAGGGAACTCATACTTTCCCTAAGGCCCGAGCTAACCCGAAAGGACCCAAGAAACGTTGGGTACCTAAAGCTTGATCTTATTTAAATTACGGGTTTGTCGAGAGCATCAAGAACCAACAAGTGGTACATTGACGGTGGATGCTCCGGACATATGACGGGGATCAAACCAAATTCTTTGCAATGAGATCAAAAGATGGTGGCAAAGTTACCTTTGGAGGAAACCAATCGGAAAAATCTCGGAATTGGAGAGATTGGTACAAAGGATGGACCTCGAGATCAAGGACGTGTATCTTGTTGAAGGTCTCGCCATAACCTCCTAAGTGTGAGTCAAAGTGCTTGATAAGAACAACTGGATTATCTTTGACTCGGAAGAATGTCTCATTGTCAACAAAGATTATCTCCCATTGATAAAGGTAAACTCAAGGTATTATTTAAAGCTCCTCGAGAAGGAAAACCGTTATACATTAGATCTACCTAAAATTGATTCGAAAAATGCTTTGTTAGCAACTTAGAAGAAAGTTGGGTGGCATAAGCGTCGGCTCATGTAAACATGTTCCACCGGATAAGTTGCTAAGGAAAGACTTAGTAATTGGTTTGCCTAAACTCCATTTTAAAAATGACATGATTTGTGATTCATCAAAGAGGTAAACAAACTAAAACATCTTTCAAAAATAAAACGAAATCACGACTAATCGACCTCTTCAATTACTCCATATGGATTTAGTTGGACCGTGAAGAGTTAAAAGCCTTGGTGGCAATTTGTATACTCTAGTCATAGTCGATGATTTCTCTCGATTCACTTGGACTATCTTTTTATCTTCCAAGGATGAAACATTTGATCTGTTTGTTGTGTTTGCCAATAAAGTGCAAAATGAGAAAGGTATATGCATTACAGCCATTCGAACATCATGGAGGAGAGTTTGAAAATCAAGCATTCGGAGAATTTTGTGATGTTCACGGAATTGACCATAATTTCTCGCTCCAAGAACACCAACAACGAATGGTGTGGTTGAAAGGAAAAAACCGTGTACTCACGAAATGGCTCGTGCCATGTTGAATGAAAATCGACCTCACAAGTCTTTTGGGCGGATGCAATGAGCACGGCCGGCTATATCGCCAATCGAGCATATCTCGAAAAGAAGCTCAATAAAACTTCTTACGAACTCTACAAAGGAAGGAAACCAAATCGGCTCACCTTCATATCTTTGGGCGTAAATGCTTCGTACATAACAATGGTAAAGATAACTTGGGAAAATTTGATCCCAAATCCGATGAAGGTATTTTTCTTGGATATTCAAATAGGAGTAAGGCATACAGAGTTTTTTAACAAACGAACTCGCATAGTTGAAGAATCAATACATGTTGTGTTACGTGAATTTAAATTAGATAAACCTCGGATGATGATGAGGTAAATGTTTTTAAGAATCAATTCTTTTCTAAAAATACTACACCTCTATTGAAAATTACGAAGATGTTTTTGAATACGATTCTCAAAACACCTTTGAAAATCTGATCAATCTCGGCCTAGAGCTTGGAGGTTCATTAGGAATCACCCCCGGACCAAGTAATAGGTGATTTAAATCAAGGTGTAGAACTAGAAACAATACCTTGAATGAAGTAACTTTTTCTGCCTTTATATCACATATAGAACCTTCTAAAATAGATGAAGCCCTTTCAGACAATGATTGGGTGATAGCTATGCAAGAGGAGTTACACCAATTTGATAGAAATCAAGTTTGGGACTTGGTACCTAGGCCTAAGGACCGTCCAAATCATTGGCACTAAATGGGTATTCAAGAACAAACGAGATGAATCAGCAATCATAGTCCGTAACAAGGCTAGGCTGGTTGCCAAAGGCTATAATCGGGAAGAAGGGATTGATTATGAGGAAACGTATGCTCCGTAGCTAGATTGGAAGCTATACGTGTACTCCTAGCCTTTGCGTGTATCAAAGGATTTAAACTCTATCAAATGGATGTTAAGAGTGCTTTTCTAAATGGATTTATACGGGAGAGGAAGTATATGTTGAACAACCTCCTGGTTTTGAAAACCATCATCATCCGGATCATGTGTATCGTTTGAAGAAAGCCTTATATGGTCTCAAACAAGCTCGTAGAGCTTGGTACGAAAGATTAAGTAACTTCTTATTAGACCAGGTTTTATCGGAGGTAAAGCAGATACAACGTTGTTTATCAAAACCAACAAACTTAAAGAGACTTTGATTGTGCAAATATATGTCGATGATATCATTTTTGGTGCTACTAAAGACTCCCTATGTGAGGAATTTTCCAAGAAAATGCAAGGTGAATTCGAAATGTCTATGATGGGTGAGTTGAACTACTTCCTCGATGCGCAAGTCAAACAACGGAAGGATGGTATATTCATATCTCAAACAAAGTATCTCCGTGATTTACTCAAGAAATTTGGAATGGAGCATTGTAATGGAGCCGACACTCCAATGAGCTCAACTGCCTCTCTAGATGCCGACGAGGAAAAAGGAAAAGACTTCAACATAACCAAATATAGAGGAATGATTGGATCCTTACTATATTTGATCGCTGCTAGAACCCGGACATTCGATTTAGTGTAGGAATGTGCGCGAGATTCCGTCGCTCCTAAAGAATCGCATGCCGAACATGTCAAAAGAATCTTTCGATATCTTTCGGATACAAAGGAATTGGGTCTCGGTTCTCGAAAGGTCAACAAGAATTTACGGTTGCATATTCGGACTACGATCACGCTGGATACAAGACGATAGAAAGAGTACTAGTGGACGGTGTGAATTTCTTGGAGGATCACTTGTATCATGGTTCAAGAAGAAACAAACCACCGTGGCCGTATCCTCAAGCTGAATATGTAGGCTGCATCAAGTTGCTTGTGCTCGGGTTACGTGGCTTAAGCAACAACTTCAAGACTTGGGAATTCATCTACGGAGATTCCAATTCTGCGTGACAACACTAGTACAATAAGCTTAGCAAAGAATCCAGTTCAACACACAAGAACCAAGCATATTGATGTTAGACATCACTTTATCGAGAGATCATGTTCAAAAGAAAGATGTTAAAGTGATGTTCATACCTACCACTTGCAACTTGCGACATTTTCACGAAGCCTGCGGCGAAAGAACGGTTCAATTTTATCCGTAGGGAGTTGGGAATGGTGAATCCCAATGAACTGTAAGTCATACTAGCTCCATTAATTGTGTTTTGATGAATATAGACTAACTTTAGCATCGGAGGTTCTAGTTTGTGTTTTTGCGGGACTCTGTTCTTGAGAACTATAACGAGTGTAACGAGTAAGCCTTGCTCGAGCGTGCCTTTGATATTTGCTCAAGCAACCACGCGAAGACCTTGATGGAATTTGTGAGTAGAAGCGGCTTGCTCGAGCACACTTCGAACTATGCTCGAGCAATCGCGGAATTCCCGAATAAGAGCTACCTCATCGAGCATGTCGCCAAGTATGCCCAAGCAATACCGGAAGCATGAGAAGAAAGGAGGTTGCTCGAGCACGTAGACTCTGTTTACTCGAGCAATAGCGGGTCCGCCTTCCGGACTTTGAAAGAATAATGGTTGTTGCCCGAGCAACACCGGAGGTTTGCCCAAGCAACAACGGAACGAGGAAGCCACAAAAGAAATGAAGAACATGCTCGAGCAACAATCCAATGTCGCAGAGCACGTATCGTTGAACTTCTAATCGGTTTCATGGAGTTCAATCTTTTCAATTTTTTAATTAAGTGTTCACGGTACACACTTAATGGGAGGTTAGATTTAATTGTGGTATTATTACCTATTACTATTAATTAATTAGAATTAAATGTGCTGGTTTATGCTTGAGCACAGACCCGAAGTCTGCTCAAGCACGAACCGTGCTCGAGCATAAAGAAAAGGGTTGCTCGAGCAACGTCGGCCCCCAGCATTTTTTAAGGGCGTGTCGTTTCATTTCACGGCTACTCCTCTCCCCTCCGTCAAAACCCTAGACTTCCTTTCTCTCAAATCCACTGAACTCCGTTACACTCGTTTGTGAATCATTTCCAAATTCCCTCGTTACGATTTATTCGATCCCTTAAAAGAAACCATTTTGACCGATTAATTTCTCAAATCTCTTCACTTTCACCGATCGTCCCTTCGCGCCATCGAACTCCTTCTCTCGAAATTTCCACTTTTCGAATCGATGGCTGATTCCGATGATAAATCTCCTTCGAAGCAACCTCCTGCGAAGAAATCACGGTACTATCGACCCAAAGTTGCTATTTCGGAAAAATCTTCAAAAGCCTCCAAACCCAAATCGGTGCGAAATCGTCAAAGTCGACCTCCAAATCAAAAGAGGTTGAGAAACCCGGAACTAACCTCGTCATTCCGGGTTCTCCAACGACTAGATTCAAGACTGGTTCTCTTCCTTCCGGAAAAAGCAAACGCCCGAGGTCTCTCCTTCTCCATCATCTTCACGCTCAGTCAATTCCGAAAGAACGATCGATGAGATTCGGTCCAAAAGTAAAGAGGATAGGCATTCAATTCTTAAGCCTTCCTTCAGTCAGAAATCTCAGGCCTCAAATAGCAAGAAGAAAGTTTCTTTTTCCCTCAAAACGCAAGCTTCTGGAAGCAAAAAGGAGGAAGTTGTGACAAGTCGGCTTCGGATGGACAACCGCCTTGCACGAACCTTCACGGGTATGTTTATCGGCAATATTGCGGTTGATGATTATGCTCTGTTTTCTCATTACTATGGAGAAAGACCTTTACGTCAATAGTTTATGTCGACTTGGCTAAATTCAAAGAGAAATGCAATCTGGATTTAATCGACGGTTGCTTCAATTTATGCCTCGCTTGGAATTAGCAAGCCTTTTTCTCCGAAGTTGTGCGAGTATTTTATCACAACATGCACCGACAAGCAAAAACAGAAAATGATGATGAGGATGTTTTAGTCACCAAGATTCGTGATAAAACAATCAAACTTACGCTCGATCTTAACACTCTCCTCGGCATCATCGACGCTCCGAAGACCCTCCCAAGCTTTCTCCCTGTTGAGTGTCATCATATTCTCTTCCCGGATGTCTCAATTGAAGGGAAAACCAAGATTAATGTGACCCCTGCTATGATGAAAGACGAATATAGGGTCCTTTGGTATGTGTACGATCGGAGCTTAGTTCGGAAAGACGAGCTTCACCCACTTTGTTCGCCGTGACTTTGAGCGATTTGCATCCCTTATTGCTATGGAACGTAGAAATGCTGGGAAATGGATTTTGGAGGAGATGATGTCCTTCATATCTCGAAGCTAAGGCTAGGCTTCGAGCTACCATCCCTTATCCTTCCTTGGTATCTTGGATTTTGGAAGCCCATAATATTTGGTACCTTTCGGAAGATAAGGAAGTATATCCTCCCCTATTTGGTATATCACATATGAAGAACATGAAAATTTCTTTCACTGATGTATCCTCCAAGAAAGGAAAAGGAAAAGCACCAGTCTCTTCTTCTCATCCCGCTTCTCCAAACCATCGCTTCCAAGGCCGACTCGAACCTCCCGATGAAGTTTGAGTCCTCAAAGGCCGGAACTTCTACCTTTGTTCCATCCTTTTCCCAAGCTGCTATCCAGTCCTTGGTCGAAGCTTGCATTCGAGAAATCCTTAATCCCCGTTATGCAATCTTTGGATGCTTTCCGGAAGCTTTCCACGAGATGATCAAGGCTTTTACGAGATGATATGATTAAATTAAAGAGTGATGTTCGCCGGAATATGGATACCGATTTGCGGGACTTCAAGGCCGAAATGGAAGACTCTATGAACAAAAGCTTTTCAATAATCTATGACAAGCAACAGGACCTTGAAGATGTTGTGAATGATTTTTTGACTAGCATTGGTACTTCTTTCAATCCATCTGCACAACCTTCTTCATCTGCCATGCCTACTACCTCTCCTCCACCCATTGAGGATCTCACTCCATCTCCGGCTATCATAGTTCCTCCCGTTGATCCCGCCTCGTGCCTCTCGCCATCCATTTCGTTTCTTCCGATAGCAAGTCTTCTTTCCTTCTCCCCTTCGCACATGTCGGGGTCCCCTTTTTCACGATGACAAAGGGGAGAGTAGGTTTTAGTAGATTAGATTTATGATTTATGTCCATTTTGGTTAACATATGCTTTTTGTTTCGCTCTTGTTTTTTGTAATGAACTTCTTAAATGTTAAGCGAAATGTTATCTATGTCAATTTGTTTCTCTCGGCTCATTTCAAAAACTTATGAATATTTCCTTTCAATCTAATCATTGAATTGTCATCATCAAAAGTCTTCAAGATATGAGGATTTTAGAACTCTTTACCTTGCTCGAATATTCTGAATTACTAAGGCATTCTTGCTCCTCATCGAGCATTGCAAAAGAATCACTACCTTGCTATCTCTTGGTCGAGACAAAAGCAAAACACATTCATTTGCCTCAAAGGAAAAACCATCTCCACCAACTCCTCCTCCATGACAAATGTCATGCTCGAGCACCATGCTTAAGCGAGAGGAGAATACTTGCCCGAGCACCACAACCACTTGAGACAACGGTCTTCAAAAAGCTTGCCCGAGCAAATGTCTTAAATTCAAGGAATCAAAACGGAAGATATGAGGATTTTATAACTGGAACAATTCCTCTTGCAAACTATCAAAAAAATGAGGATGATCAAAAATTCCTTCGATGACTTCGATAGACTTTTGTCTTATACAAATTTAGGTGAACCTCAAACTATTGGTGTTTTAGAACATCATTTTCAAATTGATAAACAAAGTTTGCAAAAGGAATTTTACTCAGAACAAAATATTTTGCAAAGAAACTGGTTTTTAGAACATTTTAAAGGAAGATTGCGAAAACAGATTCAAGAAAAATTCTACAGTTTCCTTGAAAAATATGAAGTGAATATTCCATTTTTTGCTTGGTTTGAAGCTTATGCTTTACAGCAGAAAATAGAATATCCATTCAATCAAACAATAAATATGACCAAAAGAGAATGGAAAACGTTTGAAGGACAAACTATTTCTTCAGAAGTTCCTCCAAAAAGGTCATATCAAATTCTTGGCGTTGTTGACAGTAAACAAAATCCTCCCATAGCTTCTCCTTTCAAAACCAGAAACTCAGAGGAACCTGTTTGTCCAAAAGATATAAAAAATCTCATGGAACAAAATAATTATACTAATCAGTATCTTCAAATCATTGGAGATCATGTTATCAAAACTCCTTCTTCAAAAACTTCTTCTAACACTACTCAATCTGTGTCTACGACTCAACCTCTATTCAAACCTTTTCAACTTGATCCAAAAATCAAAGCAAGTATACTAGGTAAGAACAAAACCAAGCTTTTGGCAGAAATTGATCAACGTTTACGACGCTTGAAACAAGTTGAAGATCCCCGGACTCCTGATGTCTAGTTAAAACAAAGAATTATTCCTGAAACACCTTTAGAGTCTTCTTCTCAACAAGTTATGAATTTTGATAAAATTTCCGATGTTGAATCTTCAAAATCTGATTTTAAAATTAATCATCAACATTTGAAAAAATCTTCTTCTCCTGTTTTCCAAAAACCTTCAAAGTTATATTATCCAAGGGCCAGTCCTTTAGATATTTTAACTAAAGAACGCCAAGATCAAACCTTCAAATCTTTCAATTCTAACAATATCTATGAGTGCAATATAGATGGACAAAGTGAATCAAATATTCTTCACATTAATCAACAAATGACTATCGTAAGTACTACCTACCAGACAACAAGTGATTATTCATATACAAAAATAACTAATCTTTTAATTTCTGGTTTCACTGGAACACTTAAAGGTTGGTGGAATTATTATCTGTCTTCTAAAGAAAAATCAAACATTATTTCTTCGGTCAAAACTATGAAAGTGGAGCTAAATCACCAAGAGGGGGTGAATTGGGGATTTTAAAAATCTTTTCAGAAATGCTCTGTTTTTTAACACTAAAAATAGAGATAAACTAGGATGAGAGTAGAAGAGCAAGATACAAGGATTTATACTTGGTTCGGTCCAATCTTTTGACCTACGTCCGGTCCCGGACTCTCCGGGATTTTCACTATCTCAATTGATTACACACTTTGTACTCAAGAGTAATTCTCTCACTAGAACTTACTCCCCCTTACAAGTTGCATTCAATGAACCCAATCACTAAGTCCCCTGACTTGTGATTCCGTACAATAAATGATTTACAGAAAAGAAACTCTCTCTAAGAGTGGATGATGATAAACACTGAAGCTTAATGTATTAACAGATACTTTACAAGTGAAAACCGAGAGAGTAGTTGGAAACTTGAATGTATTTCGTTTTCAAAGATATGTGTTAGTTGAGAAGACTTGAATCTTTGCTCTATTTATACTAAGAGAGCATTAAAGATCCGTTGCATGCTTCATTATGATCGTTGTAATATTAATCTGGTTGTTGGAGGCACTTTGGGGTCTTCTCTCTCTACTCTTCACTTAATCCAGTTGAACATAAGATCAGAGTTGACTTCTTGAATATTAATCCGTTGGAATAGCAGCTACTGGATGTGGTAGGTAGACATTAATCCTTTGTAAGCATGTGCAGAAGGATTACCCAAAAGTATGCAACTTTCTGGGTTTTGCATTTCATGTTCTGACATGCTTTTTGCTTTTGCTTTAAACCTTCAATAAGTATTCTCTAATTTATCTGAAACTCACTAACAAAGTGGTTAAACATAGCTGGGAATATAAGAGAATAATAATGACAAGTATTAAGATCAAACAGGAAGGTTTTAGAAAATCGTAGAATTTGAAATTCTGAAGACGCGTTGAAACCTCGAGGTTTGTTCTTCAAACCTCGAGTTTTGACCGTAGCATGTAAAGTTGATTTAAGTCCAAAACATCAAAAATGCAAAAAGCGTCAGCCTCTCTGTTTGACAAAACATTGAGGTTTTATCTGAAACCTCGAGGTTTCATTTGAATATGAAACCTTTGAAAAATCGCGCCAAGGCAAACCTGGAGGTTTTCTGGGAAACTGGAGGTTTCCTAAATCAGAGGAAAGCAAGAGTGCTCTCGGGTTGGCTAAACCTCGAGGTTTCTCACCAAACCTCGAGTTTTGGTTCAAGTGAGAAAGGTTTGAGTTTTTGCGTCAAAACAGAAAAACTAGAGGTTTTGAAGTAAAAGTGGAGGTTTCCAAAACCGGGAAAGCACGAGATGCTCTCTACTGGACAAACCTCGAGGTTTGTCCTCAAACCTCAAGTTTTCACAATTTTGAGAAAACTGGACTAGACTCAAACCTAGAGGTTTTTCACAAAAATGGAGGTTTTGGAAAACTGGCCAAAACATGAGCTTTCTCTGGCAGGTCAAAACCTCGAGGTTTCTTACCAAACCTCGAGGTTTCACAAAACTTGTGAAAGCTGGAATTTTCATGTTAAAACAGAAGCTCGAGGTTTTGGATCACAACTGGAGGTTTTCAAGTGTTCAAAACTTAGAAGACTCTCTATAAGTCAAAACCTCGAGGTTTTACCAGAAGCCTCGAGTTTTGCGTTTTCCAGAAAATGCTGAGAAGTCTCTGTGTTATGAAACCTCGAGTTTTCTCTGAAAACCTCGAGTTTTGCTCGATCCGAAACCTTGAGTTCTTCTCTCGTAAGGCCAAACCTCGAGGTTTCGTGCAAACCTCCGCTTTGCTCGACAAAGGTGAGTTTTACAACATTTGAAAGCAAAACTTCATGATTTGTTTACAATTATTGGAGATCATCAAAACCCTTAGAGAACTAACATTCTCCCCCTTTTTGATGATGACAACACTTGTAAACAAATGTCTTTGAGAATTTGAGAGAGTTGTCATTTTGAAATAAACTTAGTAATTGACAGTGTTTTGAAAATTTTCACTTTGAGAAACTTGGGCATTCTGAAATGCAAATTTGTAAATGTCACAACTTAAGCAAACACATAAATGTCATAGATGAGCAACAGAAGCTTAAATGAACATGATAACAGCAAGTTGTATTTCATATTAGTAAAGATAAGTCAGTACATGAGCAAGATGAAATACAAGATATCAGAAAAAGACAACATAAGTTCTAAGTTCTCCAAAAATCTCCAAAACTCAAATTCTAATCCTTGCTATTCTCTCCTCCTTTGTCATCTTCAAAGTTAAGGTTGACCAAAGGTTTAGAAGGAGGGGAAAGATGAAGAGCTTCAGTTGAAGGAGTGGCCATAGATGGAGAAGGAAGAACATCAGTGGCTGGGGTAGATGGTGATGGAAGGATGACTGTGTCTGGTGTGGCAGTTCCAACTGGAGAAGGGAAGAGAGGAGTGGATGGCTCTGGAGAGGTAGTAGGGATCGGAGGACTGGTAAAAGTGAAGGAAGGTGAGGATGAACTAGAAGCAGGACCAGAAGTACTAGGACCAGCAGGAGTCCCAAAAGGTGAAGAAGATCCAACGTGCAAGTGCTTCACTATTTTATCCACTCTGTCACTGAGGTCCATGTGAGATACTATATGTGTTGAGAGCTTGGCATCAATTTCTTCAGCCTTTTCCCTAAGTTCAGCTAACTGTCCAGAGATTACTTCAAGGTACTCCTTCATGGCATCTTGAATCTCAACAAGTCCATTGTGCCCACGAGTCATCTCAGCCCTCAATTTTCCCATTTCGAACTCCATGCGAATGGTCATTGCGGCAAAGAAGAGCAAGCATCCACATTTCCTTTATCTCGAAGCAAGATCGTGAAGCAAGATCAGTTGGAAGTGATGACTGAGGAGGTGGAGGTGCTGATTGAGCCTCTTGAGCTTGGGATTGAGCCCGAGCTTGAGATGTTCTTGGCTGTGATCATGAAGGTGCTCGTGACTGTCCAGATCCTTCTTCCCCAAATTTGATCTTCATCAAGTTTAACATTGTCTTCCCAAAGACTGGAGGATACTCGAGTGTGTCAACAGAACCCACATACCAAATTTTATGGTAGTAGAGAATGACGAGAGATCGGGGAGGAAATGGTATATGTGACGACTTTCTACAAGAAAATTTAAATTTGATCATAGCCTGGAAAAGCCGGTGACCAAGATTAAAAGGCACCTTTCTCACAAAAGCGATAAAGGGTTTATAGTCTTGTTGAGTGAAATGGGTGTAATTGCCACCTTTCGGAATGAAATTCCTAGAGTAGACATACCACAATACTCTATTTTTAGCAGACATAGAACCAGGATTAAAGGTAAGCCTATGATGCTAGTCTTGGGGAAAGGGCTCATTTGGTCTAAGAGTTTCAAAAATCTCTTGATTGCTGTAATTGAACTCAGGAATAGGTGGAGGATTGTCAATTTTCAGAATTTTGTTCAAAATTGAGGCAGACAGAGTAAATTTGACTCCCCTAACAATAGTGGTCACTCATTCCTCAATCAACTCACCATTTGGAGTCATGTCATTATTATACTCCATATTGTAATAAAACAATCGGACAAGATTAGGAGTATATAGGGCTGAAATGGAAACAAAGGATTCATACATTTTCAACCAAGGAGACAAATCAAAATGACACTCATCGAGGAAATCTTTCAAATTAATAGCAATCACAGGATAGAAGTCACGATGCAAGTATGCTTCCCTAAATTTATCATTCTCTTCCTTAGTCATAGTAGAGGAAGCAATTGTAAAACCTTCGGGTGGAGAAAGATTGCGGTAGATATATGAAATGGCATTCGCAATCACTGAAGGCACTTCCTCCTCTTGATCTTGAGAAGTTTTCCCTTTGGGCTCTGCTTCCTTTCTTTTCTTGGCCGGTGACTTAGGTGGTTCTTTGAACGAAACCCCTTTTATTTTAGTTTTTAGCGATGGAGCCTCAACGATTTTGCCTTGTATTCCATGAATCGTACGGTCTGCACCAAGGTGGAGGCGATTTGGAATGGTTTTCACCCTCACTGCTCATTGAGAAGGAGGAGGAGGAGGAGGAGGTGACCAAGATTTTGTCCCTTCTTGACTGGAATCAGTGTCAGAAATGACTTGGGGGTTTGATTTCGAAGACATTGGAGGGTTTAGCAGATGAATTTAGGTCGAGGGATGAGAAAATCAGAGAGAAGAGAGAAAAAAAAAGCCTAGAGTTTTAGGTCGAGTTTTGAAGAACATAAACAGTGCCTCATATATATAGTCGAGGTTTGATGAAATAGGTGCTTACCTGGACTTCAAAGATGTTCTGTGAAGCTTTGAAACATCAGCGTTCAAAACTCGAGGTTTTCTCCAAAACCCCTAGGTTTTGAAACTCTTCAAAACTTGACATCTCTCGGTCTTATGAAACTCGAGGTTTCTAATGAAAACTCGAGGTTTTATTCTCTCCAAAAATCTCAGCTATTCTCTGACCCCGACATTCCACGACCAAACCTCGAGGTTTGCTCCAAAACCTCGAGGTTTTGCTCCTCAACAGCAATACTCAGATTTTTCAATATCCTGAATAAAACATGTCTAGACACTCCGATGCTTAAGTTAGTAATTTTCAATCATCAAAACCATAACTAACATTGAGTAAGGAATACTTACAACTCATTGGGATTTACCATTCCCAATTCTCTTGTTATGGAATTAAATTGCTCCTTAGCCAATGGTTTGGTGAAGATGTCAGCTAGTTGAAGATGAGTTGGGATAAACATGACTTTGACATCTTTCTTCTAAACATGATCCCTTATGAAATGATGCCTTACATCAATATGCTTGGTCCGAGTATGTTGAACTGGATTCTTTGCCAAGCTTATTGTGCTTGTGTTGTAACACAATATTGGGATCTCCTTCAGGTTGATTCCCAAATCAGATAGTTCTTGCTTAAGCCATAGGACTTAAGCACAACAACTTGAGGCAGCTACATATTCAGCTTCAGTAGATGACACAGCCATACTGGTTTGCTTCTTGCTAAACCAGGACACATGTGAACCACCAAGAAACTCACATTGGCCACTTGTGCTTTTTCTATCAGTTTTATACCCGGTATGCTCTAAATCTGAATATGCCACCAAATGTTCAGGTTGACCTTTGGGAAACCACAATCCAAGTGTCTTCGTGTCAGCAAGGTATCTGAAAATTCTCTTCACATGCTCGCATGGGACTCCTTGGGAGCAGACGAACCTTGCACACATCCCCACACCGAATTGGATGTCGGGCGACTTGCGGTCAAATAGAGCAATGATCCAATCATTCCTCTATATCTTGTAATATAAAAGTCCTTGCCCTCTTCATCAGCATCCAATGAGGCAGTGGAACTCATTGGAGTGTCAGCTCCATTGCATTGATCCATCCCAAACTTCTTCAGCAGATCATTGAGATACTTGGTCTGAGATATGAAGATCTCATTCTTCTTTTACTTGATTTGTAGACCAAGGAAATAGTTGAGCTCTCCCATCATGGAAATCTCAAACTCTCCCTGAATATTCTTGGCAAACTCTTCACACAAAGCATCATTAGAAACACCAAATATAATATCATCAACATATATTTGTACAATTAAAATTTCACCAAGCTTATTACTCTTTATGAAGAGAGTTGTATCTGCCTTTCCTCTAATAAAACCTTGATCAAGAAGGAATTTGCTTAATCGCTCATACCAAGCTCTAGGAGCTTGTTTAAGACCATAAAGGGCCTTCTTGAGACGAAATACATGATCAAGATGATGTTCATTTTGAAAACCAGGAGGTTGTTCAACATAAACTTCCTCTTGAATAAAACCATTTAGAAATGCACTTTTCACATCCATTTGATAGAGCTTGAGCCCTTTGACACAAGCAAAGGCTAGAAGAACTCTTATGGCTTCCAATCTTGCCACTGGAGCATAAGTTTCTTCATAGTCAATTCCTTCTTCTTGATTATAGCCTTTAGCAACCAATCTTGCCTTGTTACGGACAATGATTGCTGATTCATCTCGTTTGTTCTTGAATACTCATTTGGTGCCAATGATCGAATGGTCTTTTGGCCTAGGTACCAAATCTCAAACTTGATTTCTATCAAATTGATATAACTCCTCTTGCATTGCTATCATCCAATCATTGTCTTAAAGGGCTTCATCAATCTTAGAGGGTTCTATATGAGAAATAAAAGCAGAGAAAATTACTTCATTCAAAGTGATGTTTCTGGTTCTTACTCCTTGATTTACATCACCTATTACTTGGTCCAAAGGATGATTCCTTATGAACTTCCAAGCTCTAGGTTGAGACTGATCAGAATTTTCAAGATTATTTTGGGGATCAATCTTGAAAACATTTTCAAGATTTTCAATAGATGCAGGAACAGTTTTCGAAAAGAATTGATTTTTGAAAACATTTGCTTCTTCATCATCCAAGGATTTATCAGTTTTGGATTCACAAAAAACAACATGCATAGACTCTTCAACTATTCGAGTACGAGTATTAAAAACTCTATGAGCTTTACTCCTATTTGAATAGCCTAAAAATATACCTTCATCTGCCTTGGGATTGAATTTTCCCAAGTTATCCTTACCATTGTTGTGGATGAAGCACTTACATCCAAACACATGTAGATGTCCCAAATTTGGCTTTCTTCCTTTGTACAGTTCATAGGGAGTCTTATTCAACTTCTTCCGAAGGTATGCCCGATTTGAGATGTAGCAAGCTGTACTCATTGCATCAGTCCAAAACACTTGAGAAGTGTTATTCTCATTCAGCATAGCTCTTGCCATCTCGGTGAGGACTCGATTTTTCCTTTCTACAACACCATTTTGTTGAGGAGTCCTTGGGGCTGAGAAGTTGTGATCTATACCATGATTGTCACAGAACTTGGCAAATGCATGGTTTTCGAATTATCCTCCATGATCAGTTCGAACTCCTGAAATCGAGAGACCTTTCTCGTTTTGGACCTTCTTGGCAAAACAAACAAACTGATCAAATGTTTCATCTTTAGAGGATAAGAAAATAGTCCAAGCAAATCTAGAAAAATCATCAACTATGACCAAAGTATAAAGATTGCCACTAAGGTTTTTTACTCTAGCTGGTCCAACTAGATCCATATGGAGTAGTTAGAGAGGTCTATTAGTTGAAACTTCATTTTTAGATTTGAAAGAAGATTTGGTTTGTTTCCTTTTTTGACAAGCATCACAAATCATGTCATTTTTAAATCGAAGTTTTGGAATACCAATGACCAAATCCTTTTTAAGAAATTTGTCAAGTTGAATCATGTTGACATGAGCTAATCGCTTGTGCCACAGCCAACTCTCATCCAAATTACTCACAAAACATTTTTCAGAAACAGAACCATTAATAGAGAGGTTAAGTGTATAACAATTGCCATCTCTAGGGGCTCTAAATAAAGCTTTTGATTTTATGTTTTCTAAAGAGAGAACATCCTTACTCACAATCGCACTCCTCGAATCAAGATAACTAAGTTACCTTTGTCGGTGCTTTGGCTTACACCGAGGAGATTGTGGCAAAGTCCTTCCACGAGGTAGACATCTTTGATTAGTGGTCCTTCATTGTTGCCAATTTCACTAATTCCAAAGAATCTTTCCGGATTGATCTCCACCAAAGGTCACCTTGCCACCACCCTTAGGCTTGATTGAAGCAAATTTGGATTGGTTTCCCGTCATGTGCCTAGAGCATCCACTATCAATGTACCATTTGTTGGATTTTGATGCTCTTAGACAAACCTGCAAAACACAACAGATCAGGTCTTAGGTACCCATCTTTTCTTGGGTCTTTTGGGGTTAGCTTGTGTCTTAGGAATCTTGTAAGATCCCTTTGGCACCCATTGATAATTTCCTAAAGGTTTACTCTTCCTTTCCTTTTTATGAAAATGGGAAGAAGTAGTATGACCTTTACGATTGCAATAATTGCAATGAACAAAAGGATTTGAAGAATGAACAGATTTTCTAAAGTAGTTCATATAAGTATTTTCTCCAAATTTCTTTTTACCTTTTCTCTTATCAAAATTTGGTTTGTAACCGATTCCTGATATGTCATTTGTAAATCTTTGTTCTTTCAAAATGACATTGAGCATTTCACTACCTCTAGTGAATTTCTCAAGTGTCTTTATAAGATGTAAATTCGTTTCCTTTAGGTCAAGACAATCTTTACAAACAACATTTTCAAGATCAGAAGACTTTTCAACTTTCTATTCAAGAGTTACATTTTTCTTTTTCAAAGCAAGATATTTTTCAGCAAGTTTTTTCAAATTCTGTTTGAACAACAATGTACTCAGCAAAGAATTCATCATAAGATGGTTTTGAATCGTATACCTCATCATTGTTGTCATGTTGTTCTTCCTCTTCAGCAACTAAACAGATATTTGCTTTGTCTTCCTCATCAGCTTCATCTTCATCAGATGAGCTATCTCCCCAAATAGCTGAGACATAGGCTTTCTTTTTGAATCGGTTGAACTTCTTCTTTTCTTTGTCCTTGTTGTTCAGCTAGGGGCAATCAGACTTGATGTGGCCAGGCTTCTCGCACTCATAGTAGATAATTGGCTTCTTTGTTTCAGTGCTAGAGCTGCCTTTGTGAAATTTCTTGTATCCTTGATCCTTTCGGTAGAATCTTTTAAATATTCGAACGATCATACCAAGCTCTTTTTCTTTGTCTTCTTCTTCATTATCATCTGTCTCTTTAGCTTCTTTGATAGCCTTAAGAGCAATGCCTTTGCTCTTGCTATTGATTTCATCAAGTCCCTTTCTGAACTTGACATTGCCTTCATATTCAGATAAGCTATCAAATAAGGCTGCTACAGATGCCATTGATGCGCCATGAGCTTCTTCGATGGCAGTAACCTTGGCTTCCCATTCCTTGCTGAGAATGTTCAAGATTTTTCTGACTTGAACTGGTTCATCATAGACTTTTCTCAATGCAGCAAGTTGGTTGATCAGATGAGTGAATCTAAGTCGGAACTCACCAATCGATTCCCCTGACTTCATACGAAGAAGGTCGTACTCAGTCATAAGGGTGTTAACTTTATTCTCCTTGACTCCAGTGGTTCCTTCGTGAGCCAACTCAAAGGCGTCCCACATTGCTTTAGCAGACGTTTTATTGCATACTCGAAAGTATTCACTTTGACTTAAGGCACTTTGGAGCATGAGAACAGCCTTGCTGTTGAGAGTGACCAGCTTCTTGTCATTCTCATCGTATTCTTCTTTGAGCTTTGGAGTTCTTACTCTATCTTTGGTAGTTTATGGTACATAATCTCATCTTTCGAATACTCTCCAAAGACCATACTCAGAAGCCATTACAAAGACTTTGAATTTGCTTTTCCAGAATGAGTAGTGCTCTCCAGTGAATCTCGGTGGTCGGTTGATCGAAGCTCCATCAGCTAGAATACCTTCCATAGTGATCCTTCTCGAGGTGTTAATCTCTTCAGAGAAGACTGTTCGCCTCGCAAGTGCACGAGTTTCGCAAGTAATAAAGTGATAAGTAAAGTATCGTTCCCACGAGGATTTGTTTAACAAATTGGTCAAGCAAGAGGCTTAGTGAATTTCATCAAGTTGAGCTAAAACAAAGTTTTGAGTTGGAATGTGAATTTTTAAAGACTATTTCTAAAACATAAAATTGATAAAGGCAAATGAATCTTTGACTTCAAGGATAATAGAGCCTAGGATTCTTCCCAAAAACTTGTTCGCCTCGCAAGTGCACGAGTTTCGCAAGTAATAAAGTGATAAGTAAAATATCGTTCCCACGAGGATTTGTTTAACAAATTGGTCAAGCAAGAGGCTTAGTGAATTTCATCAAGTTGAGCTAAAACAAAGTTTTGAGTTGGAATGTGAATTTTTAAAGACTATTTCTAAAACATAAAATTGATAAAGGCAAATGAATCTTTGACTTCAAGGATAATAGAGCCTAGGATTCTTCTTCCCCTTTTTCATTTCATAAAACTTGGTTACTTTCCTCTCTAGTAGTATTTCAATACATATATGTGTTAGTCTAAGGTTCACAAACACTTGACACGCTCTCTCGAGTCAAAATCAAGTTTCTCTTCTCATTAAGATGCACAATCTCTTGCTACAATTAATGAGAATCAATATTTAAGCAACAACCTTAATGTGACAATGCAAGGCTAGTAAATATATCTCTATTTTACCAACAAACCATCCATTTATCAAGTAAACTTCAAGACAAGCATGATTTCAATCAAGTTCTACACCTATACTAGCTCTCTCAAGTCATAACCTAAGTGAATAAATCATCTAAATGGAGGCCAATCACTTAGAAGCATTAAGCCAAGGTTAAAATCAACACATATATATATTTATCTACCAAAAGAGAGGAATATTCAAGTATTAATCCATACAAAGGGTAAGAAGAACCCTAGAATGAAAGGTTTAGCTACTCATGTTCAAATACAAAGAGAGTCTAAGCAAAGAAACTGAATACATGAAGAAGCTATGAAGAAAAGAGAAGAAAAGGGGAGAAACCAAGGTGAAATCCCCAAAATCTTGCTTAGGTTGAGCACCCAAGCCTCCAAGATTGCCAAGATCTCTCTCCAAAGCTCTTTCCTAGTGTGCCCACTTGTTTCCTTAGGTCAAGAGTGTGTTTTTCGGCCCTTCCCTTTAGGTTAAATAGTGTTTTTCTGTTTCTGAAATGTTAAAACGCGAGCGAGCTGTACTTTCTGCATTTTTTTACGACCGGGTCGCGCGCTTGTTCACTTTCCATGGAAACTACTCGGCCGTGGCGATTGTTGACTTTCCGTAGCTTGAGGCTGTACGGGTTCTTCAAACTTTGCACTTTGCTTCACCTCCTTTATTTCTTTCCTTGTTTCTTGGTTCTTATAGAGCTTCAAAACTTGTCTCCATCTTCCTACAACATAGGAAGCAATTATCAATTCTCAATTGAATCAATAACTCTATAATAACAAGAATTTCTTTGATTTTTGCCTTATACTTTGATATGCACATTTTTCTCTATAACTTCATTTCTATGCACATTTTGAACCAAAAAATAGGTAAAAAGAGAGAGAAAATGTGCTGGAATATTGTCAATTTCTAAGAGTTAACACACCCCCAAACTTAAATATTTGCTTGTCCTCAAGCAAAAACATGTATCTTCACTAAATTTCTTCAGTATTTGCCACTGATGCATGAATAAATTTGTCCTCATTTACTGCTCAAAGAGTTATATGAAACAGGAAACCAAGTAAACATGCAAAAATGAACACTTCATAGATTTAAAACATGCTTTTCAAGAACTTCCAAATGTGAGTGTGTGAATGGAGTTGACCTATACTCTTTTTGCACTTGCCAAAGTTAAAAGCAACAATTAATGTCATATAACTATATTCAAACAATCAATTCCATCATTCTCTAATTTCTTCATCTTTTCTTCTAATTCACTTTACTTGACTTAAAAATCAAAGGGACTTTTCAGCTTGTAATGGGGCCAGGGGTTAAGGTTTTCAAAAGAAAAGATAAAGGATAATCAACAAATACCTCAAGATAGATGATAACCACTCAAGGGGTTTCTTTATTTTCTCATTAAACATACTCCCCCAAACTTAAACCAAATTGATCTTTTCCACATCAAGCCTTCTTGATTTTTTTTTTTTTTTTTTTTGATTTCTATACATTGTGAGCCCTTTTACTTTCTACACTCCTTTTTTTTTTTCATTTGAATTTCACACATCACCAAATTCCACAACCCAATCAATTATCATCTATCTCAAAGCAAAGGAATCATGGTTTTTCACATTGGCTAAGGTAGGTAGATGTTAGGTATTCCAAAAAGAACTTTTAATTGGTTTTTCAATAAGGCTCAAAATAAGGGTTCAAAGGGGAATAGCATCAATTAGGTAGGCTTGAAAGGCTCAACCGCATTTTATGAAGTGCCCTAATCCTTTCTTTAAATCTTATGAAATAAATCAAAAGCTTTGAAGAAGTCCAAAGATTATTTTGAAATCAACAGTTTGAAACAAAGTCATATAACTTAATTTGCCACAAAGCCCTTCAACAAGAACATCCCGAATAAAATTAACTCCAATAGTGCTTTTTAGCTCAAAAATTCCTGAATAGCATGATTTATCACTACCAAGCATCCACCAATGCACATTAAACAAAATTTCCTATCAGACATAAAAGATTAAGCAGTAATTTCTATCATTGGATTATTTAAGTAACTTTGACAAATACCTAGAATTTCAGTTCATTTTTAACATACGTCACAAACAAAAATTTAATCATGAGAAATTTGAAAAATTCCAACAATTTTCTTTCAGAGACTATTCAAAATTGTTACTGTGCACTCATCTATTCAAAATTGTTACTTTGTGCACTCATCAAAATTGTAGCAAACTTTCACACCCCCAAACCGAAAATTGATAATGTCCTCATTGTCAACTAACATAAGGAGAAGGTAGAAAAGTAGCTCATGTACCTGATTTAGCTCATATCCACAACAAGAACCAAGAAAGGAAGCAGACAATGGTAAGAATAAATCCTGTCTGGCTCTCAATTAACCAACAAGTATGAACAAAAAAAAACAACACCATGATGGTGGACACAAAAGGATCTCATGCAACCGGTGACCAATCAATGTCTTTGTACAAAAAATTCTCAAAATACTTACAAAAAAAGAAATTTACACAATCCTAGAATCTTGAAAACATGTATATATCAGTCATCACAAAATAATCATGCTAGTGAGTCAAAGTCAAACATATCCAAGTTGTCACAAGTGACCATCAGTAGTCACCACACAAAAGCCACAAAGGTGTAACACAATGTCATATGCCAAAAGAAAAGAAAAGAAAAATAAAAAGTTATCACTTCTCAAGGGATACAGAACCCCACAATCAACAGAAATTCAAGCACAACAGAAAAACATTGGTTAGAAACAGAAGCATCAGTCATCCTCATTGTCAGAGAGTGTATAGTCTGAGTCTGAATGCTTTCTGGATGCCTTTCTTGAGCTCGATCTCGTCTCCCCCCCATCTCCTCATCATCACTAGCACCACTCTCGATCGTCGTGCCGCGGATGTCATCATCATCACCCTCATCCGTCTTGTGACCATCCACATGGTCCGTCGGGAGGCCAAGATGATGAACCAGTGCGAGTAACAAGAGAAGTGAGGTGGCCTATGGCAGTGTCCAGCCTATCAATCCGAGCAGTCATGACCTCAAATTGTAGTTCCAGTTCAGAGCGAGGTTCTTCATGTCGAGCCCTCTTTGTCTCTCTTTTTCCAGGGGTTTGCTGTGATCCCAAATTGATGTATGTGAATGGGCGATCAGGCTCAACAAGGGGGTCAGCAGGCAATTGTTCAACCTTAGCTTGCAGGAAAAAGGAAGTAATGGTATGGGGAAAAATTAAGCTTGTATGATGTTTGTCCCTACACTTGTAGAGGGCTTTGTACATGATTGCTCCGAGATTGATGGGGCCGATTGGTTTGCAACAAGAAGATGAGGAGGGCCATTTTTTTAGAAATGTAGGTGAGGTGGGAAGTGGGCTTAATATTATTTCCTGCCAAATGAAGCCAACATTTTGCTTCCTGTGTTAAAGCACTTCGAGCCAGGTATTTCTTTTGGCGGAAACGCACAAACCAGGAGTTCTTCCCATTCACCACAATCTTTTTAGCTATATCCTCATAGGGAAACGACTTCTTGTCGGCAGTAATCTTCTGGTACATACAATCGTCCATCGTGGATACTCTCGGTAGGCTGTAATGCTGGTTCATTTTATCAGCATTGATGACAATTGACTTGCCCCGGAAGGTCACGAGCCCATCATAGAAGAGGTGTTGAGTGTAGTATTGGCGGACAAACTCAACATTAACCTGTCTCTTCCTTGCCATGAGTCTCCCGAGACGCCGATCACCAGCTTGCTTATAAAAACGATATTTGAGCGTCTTCTGAAATTCTCGTTCCCTATGAAGCTTGCGGTCACTGATCATTTGTTGGACTTTGGCCAAGGTGAGTGGAGGGGGATTACGGGTTCGAAACTTTTTCTTTCCAACGGTTTTCATGATCTGCACACAAGAGAAGGCCAAACAAACCAAAACACAATGCACACTCATCAGCTAACATGCAAAACCTAAAAGGAACTTATGTAACCTATCCTAAAAAGATAAGAAAAGATCCCCAAAACTTAGAATCAAGCTAAAACCAAGCAGCCATTCAATATTCCAAGCCTACACCTACTCCTCACTTCCTTAGAAAACCATTTGCGTTCCCAAAATGACATTTTAAAGATTGAAAAGGGCAGCTGATCAACCCGTTTCATTGTGGTAGACCCGAGAAACCACTTTAATGTAAGAATGGATCAATTTAAAACCAGGAGAAAAGTAAAGGTCACAGATCTAGTTTTTGACAAACGAGTATTAAATCCCTAAATCAAAACATTTTAATTTGCCAAAAGATTTATCTAAGTGACCCAAAAGCTTTTCTCATTACCAAAGCATATGATCCAAAACACAAACAGTTTCACTATGAAATTTAGTGTTCCACAACGAAATTATGGGAATTCAATCCAAGAAGCAAAACATGTTAGTTAAGCACCCATTCACAAAGCTGCTGATTTAGCTCAATGAATCAACTCTACAATATTTGTTTGAAAACTTTTCAAAGTTCGGCACACTTGATTTTCACAAGCATGAAGTACCCTTGCTTTTCAAAGGAGTGATCTTATGCTGCAAAAATTGAGTTGAACTCTTTTCATTTAAAATCACTAACCAGAGTTTTCAGACCATGATTTTTTTTAGAAGCATGTGAAAGTGCTTAAATAACCATTTAAATTAAGAACATTTTGGCCAATGTATCAACATGCACCAGCAATTCCAGAACCCATTTTCACAAGCATGAATCAATATGACAACGTACTACTCCTCAAATCATCATTCAAATTCAAGCCTAGATGCCAATATGCTTTGCATATCAAATCAGATTTCGAGCATTGTACTCGGACTTTCACAATGGTTATAGGTGAGAGACATGATGCGACCTATAAGCTAGCTAATCTCAACACTTCCTCTGTTCAATCTTAAGCTCTAGCAATTTTAGAACATGAAAAAGGAGAATTTTCAAAGTTACTCGGCATATGCAGGGTATCAACAGAACAATCCTAAAGGTGCATAATTCATCAAATTCCCAAATTCCTCTCTATCCATTGGGAGTTCAAAGTTAAGTTCTAAGAATATGGGATTAAGATGAAAATTGGTAGAGACTTATTTCTAAGTTTATAATATCGCCGCGAAATCTTTTCCACAAAGAACCACAGATTTTAGAACTGAATAACGTTTTCAATTCTCATAATAGCCAAACATGCAGCTGCAAAAATTGCATTTCACTGATGCTATAAATTTAGAAACTAAATGTCTACAACAAACTCAAGTGTTCAGAATTAAATAATTGTTCAGTTTCCATTAAAACCAAGCATATATCGAGTAACTATGATTAAGGCTTCATATGCTTTCATTACAGAAAGTACTAAGGCAAGCAATATAATATTCTAATCCTCAGATCATCCACATCAGTTCAAGCCTCATCTAGCCTTAACAATCAAAATCACAGAACCACATTTAATCAGAACATGAGTTCAAGCCAAGCACATTTAATAATTTCCTAATCCTCAACCCAACCATATAAGTTCAATCCTAAGTTCGTCATGCTTCACAATTTAATCAGAACCACAGATGCTTCATACAACAACTCCACTCTAATCTGACCAAACCTAACCCAAAATAGAGAAAATAGAGAAAGGCATGAACTTTACCTCAGAAAACCAAGATCAAGCACAGCCCAGAAACGCGGGTAAGCTAGAAGCACGAACACAGCAAAATGGACGAGAGAAATCAGGGCTGCACAGACCTAGAGGAAGCACGGACTCAATCCCAAATCAACTTCGGCTGAGAGACGAGCTTAGAGTTGCAGAGCAGAGAGGGAGATCGGTGAGGTCGATTGGCGTTGAGCACTCTAGTTTTTTTTTTTTTTTTTTTTACAGAACAGAGCAAGCCGACCATGAATGGGGCGCGATAATGGAAGGCCGACGGTGGAAGACGAAGAATGGACGTCGACGGTGAGAGACGGTGGAAGCTGGGGTGGAAGGTCGACGGTGGTGCGTGGCTTGCGACGGTGAACGGAGAAGAGATAGGGATGGCGATGAGTGACGGTGAGAGCTACCAGCGACGATAGCTCGCTGGCTCTCTCTCTCTCTCTCGTATGAGCACCGTCGACGGTGTGGTTGGTTGCAACAATGGGGGTGGATCTGGAGTGAGGGTCGAGAGATATGGAGGTGAGAGCTTGGAGGTGTCGGATGAGGAGGTCGAGCGTAATTTGGAGATTACATTGGGAGATTAGGGTTTGAAATTGGGAATTGATGAGGGATAAGGGATGAAATTAGGGTTTGATGGACATTGGGAAATTTCATTTGGGTTTTAGGGTTTTGAAATTGGGGATGAATGTGGTCCCAATGGAGGCTAGGTTCATTGGGTAAAATTGGGATTAATTTTAACAATAAAGGGCAAAGTGGGAAGGAGGAAAAAAAAATCTGAGTTGATTTTTTTTTTTTTTTTTTTTTAAAAAAAATAATTTAATTTTTTTTTAAATTTTTTTAAATTTTTTTTTTTACACACGGCGGCCGCGGCCGTGGCATACTTTCCGCGGAAAGTGAACACAAGAGAGCCACTTTGAGCCACTTTCCACAGCCAGTTTTTGGACTTTCCGCGGAAAGTGAACACAGAGAGCAACTTTGAGCCACTTTCCACAGCCAGTTTTGGACTTTCCGCGGAAAGTGAACACAGAGAGCAACTTTGAGCCACTTTCCACAAATAGCTTTAGACTTTCCGGAAAGTGTTGTCATCAAAAACAAAACCAAACAACGAATTACAAGACACAAGCAACATTCCCAAATACCACAAGAATCACCCAATAAGCTTTATACCACCCAATATCAACCAAATTACTTAGGATCAAACACTTTAAACCATCCAAGACCATAAGGCACACACATACGCACATATTCGTAGGGAATACCACAACACATCAAATTTTGAGCACTCAAGTCATAGTCACGAGTGGATTTCACATAGAGAATCAACCCAATAATCACAATAGCCACGTATTACTCATAATTGACTAGTCATCAAAATTTCACCCCAGAATCAAATATATATGAGCTTAGAGTCAAACGAACTTCCCTCAAAAGCATTTCCTTTGTAACTCATGAGTTCATCCTCATTCATTGATATTCCTCCCAGCTACAACAGTCCATTTCTAAGTGGAGTACCCTTTTCTTCCTACAAAACAAAAGGATCAAACATAAACCTACTAAAAATATAAAGACACACACACACAAAATGAAAAGATTTGGTTTAGAGCTTGGGTTGCTTCCCAAGAAGCGCTTAGTTTATAGTCTTTAGCTCGACTCTTCATGGTGATCACTCCTCATTAACTAAGTAAATAGTGGACACAAGCCTATCCACATCTCCACCCCAATAATGTTTCAATCGTTGACCATTAGCCTTGAATCTTTCACCTTTCTCATTTTCCAGCTCCACATCACCAAATTTAGATGCTTGAACCACAGTGAATGGACCGGACCATCGAGATTTTAGCTTTCCCGGAAATAACCTCAACTTGGAATTATAGAGGAGAACACTTTGACCGGGTTCAAAACTCTTGGATATGATTTTGCTGTCATGATCTCGCTTGGTCTTCTCCTTGTATATCCTTGCATTCTCATAGGCATTCAGCGAAATTCATCTACCTCGTTGAGTTGAAGTAGCCTCTTCTTCCCCATGCCACTTGGGATCAAAATTTAGCTTTTTGATAGCCCAATAAGCTCCATGCTCCAATTCCACCGGTAGGTGGCATGCTTTCCCAAACACCAAGCGATAGGGGGACATACCAATAGGCGTTTTGAAAGCCGTTCGATATGCCCATAGAGCATCATCCAACTTGGTAGACCAATCCTTCCTCGTAGTTCCCACCACCTTCTCAAGAATGTTCTTGATCTCACGATTGGAAATTTCTGCTTGCCCATTACTTTGAGGGTGGTATGGCAATGATACCTTGTGCTTGACACCATATTTCTTCATCAAGGCCTGAAATTGGTGATTGCAAAAGTGAGAGCCCCCATCACTTATAATTGCTCTAGGTGTTCCAAAGCGAGTGAAAATGTTCTTCTTGAGGAATTTCAACACCGTCTTGGCATCATTGGTTACACATGCAATGGCCTCGACCCACTTGGAGACATAGTCAACTCCAACTAAGATATATTCATTATTAAATGACTTAGGGAAAGGGCCCATGAAGTCAATTCCCCAAACATCAAAAAGTTCAACTTCGAGCATGCTAGTCAATGGCATCTCATTCCTCCTAGATATGTTCCCTACTCTTTGGCATCTATCACATTGAAGAGCAAAGGCATATGCATCCTTGATTAGAGTGGGCCAATAGAATCCACTTTGGAAGACTTTTGCAGCAGTCTTTTCTCCTCCGAAATGGCCACCATATTCAGAAGAGTGACAACAATGCAAAATACACTCTTGTTCATTCTC
This sequence comes from Acacia melanoxylon, assembly GCA_019022615.1. NCBI lineage: Eukaryota > Viridiplantae > Streptophyta > Magnoliopsida > Fabales > Fabaceae > Acacia > Acacia melanoxylon. The sequence goes on along the minus strand of JAFJYJ010000003.1, from coordinate 8,311,212 downwards.
TTGAATAAATATGGTTCATCCCAAAAGTATTTCTTCACTTCATGTTGAAACTTACGCTTTTGGTGAGAGTTGAAATCCGGAGGTAAGACTCCACAGACTAAGTAATTGACAAAATCAGCATACCATGGTGCGGATAAGCTATCAACAAGGAACAACTGCTCATCCGGGAATGATGCATGAATCATATCTGAATCATCAAGTTTAGCCTCAGTGCTCAACCGTGAGAGGTGGTCGGCCACTTGATTCTCGGTACCTTTTCTATCAATGATGTTCAAGTCAAACTCTTGAAGTAGAAGCACCCATCGAATGAGTCTTGCCTTAGAGTCCTTCTTTGTGAGTAGGTACTTCAGAGCTGAATGATCGGTGTAGATAATGACCTTAGTACCCACAATGTAAGGACGAAACTTCTCACAAGCATAGACTATGGCAAGTAATTCCTTCTCAAATGGTGGTATAATTAAGTTGGGCACAATCAAGAGTCTTGCTAGCATAGTAAATGGGATGAAATAGCTTTTCCTCCTTTTGCCCAAGCACAAAGACCAACTGCATAATCACTAGCATCGGCCATGATAATGAAAGGTAGATCCCAATCCGGAGCTATCAAGATAGGAGAAGAAATGAGACACTGTTTCAACTCTTCAAAAGCTTTTAAGCACTCTTCATCAAACTTGAATTCTACATCTTTTTCCAATAGCTTGGAAAGTGGCTTGGCAATCTTAGAAAAATCTTTGATAAATCTCCTATAGAACCCAAAGATGACCAAGGAAGCTTCGAATACCTTTGACACTAGTAGGAGGAGGCAATTGCTCAATGATAGCAATTTTGGCTTTATCAACTTCTAGACCCTTCTTGGACACCCGATGGCCAAGTACAATGCCTTCTTGCACCATGAAGTGACATTTCTCCCAATTGAGAATCAAATTTGTTTCTTCACACCGTTTAAGCACCGCATCCAAATTATCCAAGCATGAATCAAAAGATGGACCAAAAACAGAGAAATCATCCATAAATACTTCAATGGTCTTCTCAATCATATCAGCAAAGATGGACATCATGCACCTTTGAAATGTGGCAGGAGCATTGCAAAGTCCAAATGGCATTCTTCTGAAAGCGAATGTACCATAAGGACAAGTAAAAGTAGTTTTCTCTTGGTCTTCCGGGGCTATGGCAATCTGATTGTAGCCTGAATAACCATCTAGAAAACAAAGAACTCTTGGCCAGCTAGCTTGTCAAGCATCTGATCAATGAATGGCAAAGGAAAGTGATCCTTCCTTGTAGCGCATTAAGCTTCCTAATCCATACACACCCGCCATCCGCCACCGTGCGAGTGGGAATCAATTCATTTTGGGTGTTAGCCACTACGGTCATGCCACCCTTCTTAGGGATGCATTGGACCGGCTCACCCATGAACTATCGATATGGGATATACAATTCCAAATGAAAGCCATTTAAGAATTTCCTTCTTGACCACTTCTTTCATAACCGGATTCAAACGCCTTTGATGCTCAATGGAAGTTTTGTGATCATCCTCCAATAGAATTTTGTGCATACAAATAGAAGGGCTTATTCCCTTGATATCGCCGATAGTCCACCCGATAGCATGCTTGTGTTCTCTCAAGACCCTTAGTAGCTTCTCTTCTTGCAAATTAGAGAGGTAGAAGAGACAATCACCGGTAGAGTATTAGAATTCCCAAGATAAGCATACTTGAGATGAGAAGGTAGTGGCTTCAACTCTAAAACCGGAGGAACTTCAATAGAAGGCTTCAATGGAGTACTTAAGGCATCGACACCTCAAGTGGTTCAAAAGTTCTTGGTCTAGAGTGAGGGAATGACTCAAAACGAAAGAGCTCTTCAACAACATCTTCATCAAACTCTTCAACGCTCTTCTCACCTATCAAGAATGCCTCTAAAGGGTCTTTGATCATGGAGGCATATGATTCTTGAGGAATAACTGTATCCAATATATCTACAAATGAGCATTGAGCATAATCATCATGAAACTTCAAGGCTTTTTGCATGTTGAATATTACTTGCTCATTATCAACCCTCAAAGTGACCTCACCCTTCTCTACATCAATGAGAGTCCTTGCAAAGTGGCTAAGAATGGACGCCCAAGGATTAGAGGAATTTTCCAATCAACTTCACAATCAAGCACAACAAAATCCGCAGGAAAGATAAACTTGTCGACTTTAACTAGGACATCCTCAATGATTCCTCTAGGTCTAGAAATGCTACGATCGGCCAAGAGAAGAGTTACCGTAGTAGGTCTTGGCTCTCCCAAGCCCAATTGGTTGAAAACAGCTAGAGGCATCAAGTTAATACTTGCACCCAAATCACAAAGAGCTTTACCATCAAAGTTGGTCCCAATATTGCAAGGGATGTAGAAGCTTCCCGATCTTTAAGCTTAGCCGGTAACTTCCTTTGAATGACCGCACTACACTCTTCGGTCAATGCCACAGTCTCAAATTCATTGAATCGCCGCTTCTTGGACAAAACATCTTTAAGGAACTTAGCATATTTAGGCATGCTCTCCAAAGCTTCAAGAAAAGGAATGTTCACATGGAGTTGTTTGAACATGTTCACAAACTTTTTGAACTGAGCATCTTCCTCTTTCTTCTTGAACCTTTGAGGAAAAGGTAGTGGTGGCATAAAAGTAGAAGTGGTTGGCTTTCTCTTTTTCTCATCATTCATCTCTTGCTCCACCTTCTTGTCTTTGCCAACATCATGCAAACTTTCTTCAATTTGCTTCCTCTTCTTAGTTTCATCATCCTCCCCTACACTTTCTTCATCAACATCAACAATAACTTGATCATCTTGCTTTGGTTGAGGAATACTTGAGCTAGTCACATCCGGTAGCACTTTTCCGCTTCTCAAGTTAATGGCATTGCATTCCTCTTTTCCAACTCGTTTTGGATTAGGAATGGTATCACTAGGAAGACTACTTCTTGACATAACATTCACTTGTGATGCTAATTGCCCCATTTGCACTTCAAGATTTTTAATAGCAGTTTCATAGAGAGAAAAAGTAGCCTTAGTTTCAACCCTTGAAGATTCCACCTCAGACAAGATTCGAGCAAGCATCTTGTCCGTTTTAGACTCCTCTTCCTTAATAGGAACTTGCCTTGATTGCATTTGAAAACCGGGTGGAATAGGTTTAGTGCCATTCGTGGACCCATGTGCTTGATTCAAACTATTACCTTGACTCCAAGAAAAATTTGGGTGAGTTCTCCAAGCACTATTGTAGGTTTGTGAGTAGGGGTTGCCTTGAGGATGTTGAAACTTGCCCATGTAGTTGACAGATTCAGTGGCCATGTAAAGAGGACAATGGTCAGGCATATGGACATCATGACATTGATCACATGCAATTGGTGTAGCATGAATAGAATGCACACCTTGAGTAGTGCTCTTGTGCATTTGAGACTCTAGTACATCAAAACGCTTATTCAAAGCGGATACGAGTTGCAATTTGTGAAGAAGAGTCTTCTTTTGCATTAGGCATGGTTTGGTTAGTCCTCTTATCATTGCCTTGAGTATTGTTTGCGTACAACTGATCCAACAATCGAATCACCTCATTCACAGGAACATTCCGGTATCCTCCATTGGTCATAGAATCAACCATTGCTTTAGATTGAGGATTAAGTCGAGTACAAAAAATTTGGACCACAACCCATTTGTCCACCCCATGATTAGGGCATTGCTTCATTAGCATCTTGTATCTCTCCCAAGCAGCGTAAAGATGCTCATCTGGATATTGTTTAAAGCTTAGAAATTCATCCCTAGTTTCCACAGATTTGTCATCAGAAAAGAATCGAGCTCTAAACTTAGCTTCAAGATCGGTCCAAGAATGGATAGATCCTTCTCGAAGATTGTTGAACCAATCTCTAGCCTTGCCTTGTAGAGAAAGAGGGAATAATCGTAGCTTCAAAACATCTTGGGGGACTCCATTTTGCTTGAAAGAATCACACACTTCCAAGAAGTACATCAAGTGCTTGTTGGCATCTTCATTGTAGAGACCATGGAACATCCCATGCATTTGAAGCATTGTTATCATAACCGGCTTGATCTCAAAGGTACGAGCTTGCATTTCCGGCATCCGAATGCAAGATTGAGGACCTTGCATATTCCGACTAGCAAAGTCATTGACGGTAGCTCTATCATATTCATCGTCTGCCATGGTTTCAGATGCAGATTCAGTGTCGTCTTCAATGAGAGGAACTTCGTCAATGAGAGGCACTTCGTCAATGAGAGGCACTTCGTCAAGCACCACTACCAATCCGTCTGGATGCAAGTTTTGCATATACAAAAATGGTACCTACAAGAGAAACAAGCAAGAGCGAGTATCAAACTAAACAAAAGATCAATAAAGGAAAGAGAGATAGAAAGAAAAATTGTAAACCTAACTAAAAGCTCAAGCGAAATTTACTAACACAAGCCAAAGGTTGACCAAAGGATTTGTTTGCACAAATCCTCGGCAGCGGCGCCAAAAACTTGTTCGCCTCGCAAGTGCACGAGTTTCGCAAGTAATAAAGTGATAAGTAAAGTATCGTTCCCATGAGGATTTGTTTAACAAATTGGTCAAGCAAGAGGCTTAGTGAATTTCATCAAGTTGAGCTAAAACAAAGTTTTGAGTTGGAATGTGAATTTTTAAAGACTATTTCTAAAACATAAAATTGATAAAGGCAAATGAATCTTTGACTTCAAGGATAATAGAGCTTAGGATTCTTCTTCCCCTTTTTCATTTCATAAAACTTGGTTACTTTCCTCTCTAGTAGTATTTCAATACATATATGTGTTAGTCTAAGGTTCACAAACACTTGACACGCTCTCTCGAGTCAAAATCAAGTTTCTCTTCTCATTAAGATGCACAATCTCTTGCTACAATTAATGAGAATCAATATTTAAGCAACAACCTTAATGTGACAATGCAAGGCTAGTAAATATATCTCTATTTTACCAACAAACCATCCATTTATCAAGTAAACTTCAAGACAAGCATGATTTCAATCAAGTTCTACACCTATACTAGCTCTCTCAAGTCATAACCTAAGTGAATAAATCATCTAAATGGAGGCCAATCACTTAGAAGCATTAAGCCAAGGTTAAAATCAACACATATATATATTTATCTACCAAAAGAGAGGAATATTCAAGTATTAATCCATACAAAGGGTAAGAAGAACCCTAGAATGAAAGGTTTAGCTACTTATGTTCAAATACAAAGAGAGTCTAAGCAAAGAAACTGAATACATGAAGAAGCTATGAAGAAAAGAGAAGAAAAGGGGAGAAACCAAGGTGAAATCCCCAAAATCTTGCTTAGGTTGAGCACCCAAGCCTCCAAGATTGCCAAGATCTCTCTCCAAAGCTCTTTCCTAGTGTGCCCACTTGTTTCCTTAGGTCAAGAGTGTGTTTTTCGGCCCTTCCCTTTAGGTTAAATAGTGTTTTTCTTTTCGAAATGTTAAAACGCGAGCTGTACTTTCTGCATTTTTTTACGACTGGCGCGCCAGCTTGTTCACTTTCCGCGAAACTATCGGCCGCGCCGCTTGTTGACTTTCCGTAGCCAACCAGGCTACAGTTCTTCAAATTTTGCACCGCTTCACCTCCTTTATTTCTTTCCTTGTTTCTTGGTTCTTATAGAGCTTCAAAACTTGTCTCCATCTTCCTACAACATAGGAAGTAATTCTCAATTCTCAATTGAATCAATAACTCTATAATAACAAGAATTTCTTTGATTTTTGCCTTATACTTTGATATGCACATTTTTCTCTATAACTTCATTTCTATGCACATTTTGAACCAAAAAATAGGTAAAAAGAGAGAGAAAATGTGCTGGAATATTGTCAATTTCTAAGAGTTAACAAAGACCTGGCTCTGATACCAAATGAAAGTGGAGCTAAATCACCAAGATGGGGGTGAATTGAGGATTTTAAAAATCTTTTCAGAAATGCTCTGTTTTTTAACACTAAAAATAGAGATGAACTAGGATGAGAGTAGAAGAGCAAGACACAAGGATTTATACTGGTTCGGTCCAATCTCTTGACCTACGTCTAGTCCCCAGACTCTCTGGGATTTTCACTATCTCAATTGATTACACACTCTGTACTCAAGAGTAATTCTCTCACTAGAACTTACTCCCCCTTACTGTTAGTTCTCTATATGTTTTTGATTATAACTGACAATTGTAAACACAATTTAAAGAATGTTAAAAACTTGCTGTCAAAGCCATACTCAAGTATGGGAATCTACACTCGAGTATGGACTTACCAGAGAATTGCACAAATTTGATTAAACTGAACTATACTCTAGTATCCATGGGTATACTCAAGTATAGTCCTCACATAGAGCACTCTAAGTTTTACACCAAGCTACACTCGAGTATGAATTTGCATACTCCAGTATAGATCACACAGAGACTACTTGAATATTTGTCTAAGTCTTCTAAACTCAAGTATGGAACCTACAGAGGCTATCTAACGTTTCTTTTTAGATTAATCATACTCCAGTATATGAATGCACACTCGAGTATAGTTTGATCAAAAAGCTTTCTAATCTCTCACATGCCTATCCATACTCAAGTATACATGTGCATACTCAAGTATTCGTCTTACAGAAAGTTACAAAAGTTTCATGCATAAGCATACTCAAGTATGCAGTCACACACTCAAGTATTAGTCATACAGAAAGATATTCTTCTTTCCCCAAAGCTTTGTAAACTCAAGTATGACTTTACATACTCAAGTATGGACGTCAAACAGATTTCAAAAAGCTTTTCAAAATTATTGTATACTCAAGTATGGTTGTACACACTCGAGTATAGGACATACAAAAAGTTCTTTTCTTTTTGAAAGACATGCATACTCAAGTATTGATCTACATACTCAAGTATTGTTGTTTTGGAATTAAACTTATTTTCATATTAAAAGTTTCACACTCAAGTATGGAATGACAAACTCGAGTATGACTTTCACTTCAAAGATATAGACCAAAGCTTAAGTCACGATGATGCTCTCTCGTAAGAATCATACTCAAGTATCACTCTTCATACTCAAGTATAGACATTAGTGCACAAAGTGACACACTCGAGTATAGAATAACATACTCAAGTATGAGTCGTAGAATTTGAAATTCAAATCGACGGATTTGTGAAACATTCATGTTTGATCTTAATACTTCCCATTATCAATTCTCTGTATTCCCAGCTATGTTTAACCAGTTTGCTCATGAGATTTCAGAAGATCAAATTTTGTTTTTATAAATATTAAAACAACTACTCTGACAACTTGCACTATTTTATTATATCTCCCATACAAAGCAAATAGATGACAACCTAGAAAGTTGCACAACCATTCTCCAAGACAAAAAGCTAGCATCCATCATCTAAATCAGCTGGAGAACATTATACAATGTCATCCACTAAGCATAACAACATGGGAAATACTTTCCAGGAGCCAACACTCTAATATTCAATTCTGAAGTTCTCTCAACAGCTATATTCCGCAACTAAGGACTCAACAGCTAGATTTTCGAATTGATCCAAGTCTGAACGGATATATGGAGCTGGCAACGGTCATTTAATGCTCTCTTAGTATATATAGAGTAGCATTCAGTTTCTCTAAAGAACTAAGACCTCAGAAAGCGAAAATCATTAAAGCCTTCATCTATTCTTGAGTCTTTCTGTACTAAGTATCTGTTGATACATTCAATCTTCAATGTTTATCATTATCCACTCTTAGAGAGAGTTTCTCATCTTGAATATCATTTATTGTAAAGAATCACAAGTCAGGGGACTTGGTGATTGGGTTCATTGATTACAACTTGTAAGGGGGAGTAAGTTCTAGTGAGAGAATTACTCTTGAGTGCGAGTGTGTAATCAATTGTGATAGTGAAAATCCCGTGAGAGTCCGGGACCGGACGTAGGTCAAGAGATTGGACCGAACCAGTATAATTCCTTGTGTCTTGCTATTCTTCTCTACTCCATAGTCTACTCTATTTTAGTCTTCGAAAAATAGAGCTTTTCTGGAAGAATGTTTAAAAATCCCCAATTCACCTCCTCTTGGTGATTAAGCTTCACTTTCACTTTCAAGTTGCAATCAATGAACCCAATCACCAAGTCCCCTGACTTGTGATTCCTTACAATAAATGATTTACAGAAAAGAAACTCTCTCTAAGAGTGGATGATGATAAACACTGAAGCTTAATGTATCAACAGATACTTTACAAGTGAAAACTGAGAGAGTAGTTGGAAACTTGAATGTATTTCGTTTTCAGCATATGTGTTAGTTGAGAAGACTTGAATGCTGCTCTATTTATACTAAGAGAGCATTAAAGATCCGTTGCATGCTCCATTATGACCGTTGTAATATTAATCTAGTTGTTGGAGGCACTTTGGGGTCTTCTCTCTCTACTCTTCACTTAATCCAGTTGAACATAAGATCAGAGTTGACTTCTTGAATATTAATCCGTTGGAATAGCAGCTACTGGATGTGGTAGGAAGACATTAATCCTTTGTAAGCGTGTACAGAAGAATTACCCAAAAGTATGCAACTTTCTGGGTTTTGCATTTCATGTTCTGACATGCTTTTTGCTTTTGCTTTAAACCTTCAATAAGTATTCTCTAATTTATCTTAAACTCACTAACAAAGTGGTTAAACATAGCTGGTAATATAAGAGAATAATAATGACAAGTATTAAGATCAAACAGGAAGGTTTTACAAAATCGTAGAATTTGAAATTCTGAAGACGTGTTAAAACCTCGAGGTTTGTTCTTCAAACCTCGAGTTTTGGACTCGTAGCATGTAAAGTTGATTTAAGTCCAAAACATCAAAACTGGAGGTTTCCACCCAAAACCGGAGGTTTTCAAAAATGCAAAAAGCATTAGCCTTTCTGTTTGACAAAACCTTGAGGTTTTATCAGAAACCTCGAGGTTTCATTTGAATATGAAACCTTTGAAAAATCGCGCCAAGGCAAACCTGGAGGTTTTCTGGGAAACTGGAGGTTTTCTAAATCGAGGGAAAGCAAGAGTGCTCTCGGGTTGGCAAAACCTCGAGGTTTCTCACCAAACCTCGAGTTTTGGTTCAAGTGAGAAAGGTTTGAGTTTTTGTGCCAAAACAGAAAATTTGGAGGTTTTGAAGTAAAACTGGAGGTTTCCAAAACTGGGAAAGCACAGATGCTCTCTACCTGGACAAATCTCGAGGTTTGTCCTCAAACCTCAAGTTTTCACAATTTTGAGAAAACTGGACTAGACTCAAACCTGGAGGTTTTTCACAAAACTAGAGGTTTTGAAAAACTGGCCAAAACATGAGCTTTCTCTGGCAGGTCAAAACCTCGAGGTTTCTTACCAAACCTCGAGGTTTCACAAAACTTGTGAAACTTGGAATTTTCATGTTAAAACATAAGCTCGAGGTTTTGGATCGCAACTGGAGGTTTTCAAGTGTTCAAAACTTAGGAGACTCTCTATAAGTCAAAACCTCAAGGTTTTACCAGAAGCCTCGAGTTTTGCATTTTCCAGAAAATGTTGAGAAGTCTCTGTGTTATGAAACCTCGAGTTTTCTCTGAAAACCTTGAGTTTTGCTCAGTCCAGAAACCTTGAGTTCTTCTCTGTAAGGCCAAACCTCGAGGTTTTTGTGCAAACCTCCGCTTTTGCTCGACAAAGAGTTTTACAACATTTGAAAGCAAAACTTCACGATTTGTGTACAATTATTGGAGATCATCAAAACCCTTAGAGAACTAACAAACTAAACCTGATGGGACTCCTATTATTCACAATGATAAGCCTATTCCAGATTCTGTTAACACCCTTACTTTTACAATTATTAAACATTTTGTTGGTGATCCAAACATTTGGAAAGATCGCTCTTCTGAACTTCTTTCTAACATCCGTTGTCGGACACTGTCTGATTTTAGATTGTATAAAGATACTTTCCTATCTTGAGTATACATAAGGAATGATGCCAATCAAAGTTTTTGGAAAGAAAAGTTTCTAGCTGGATTACCAAAATCTTTTGGTGATAAAGTTAAAGATCAACATAGATATCAATATGATGGTAATATACCTTATGGAAACTTGACATATGGAGAATTAATTTCTCATGTTCAGAAAACTGCTTTAAAAATCTGCCAAGATGATGGAATTAAACATCAACTTGCCAAAGAAAAGGGTGTCAACAAAAAGGAATTAGGTTCATTTTGTGAACAATTTGGTCTTCCTTCTTGTAAAAACCCTAAATCCAAGTCTTACAAAAGTTCTCGTTTTAATCCCTCTTTTTCAAAAAATAAACATTTTTATAACAAGCGTCCTTATCAAAAGGATGATAATTACACTCCTCCACGAAAATACAAACGAAATTTCCGTCCTAAACCAAAAGGTGATTTTCAAAAGGATTTTCCAAAACAGGATAAAGTAACTTGTTATAGGTGTGGTAAAATTTGTCATTATGCCAAATACTGCCGTCTTTCCAAGAAAGTCATAAATATCCAAATTGAGGAACCCATCCTTTAGCAAATAAACAATCTTCTCATCGAAACTTCTTCGGAGTCTGAAGAAGATCAAATCTCTTTTGAAGACATAAATCAAATCCAAGATGATGATCTTTGTTCATCATCTGATGATGATTCTCCTCAAATAAATGTCATCACCAAAGAACAAGATTTACTCTTTGATGTCATAAGTAAACTTCCAGATGCTGACAAAGGTACATATCTTTCAAAATTCAAAGATATTATTACGCAACCTTCATCTTCATCTACTTCTTCTTCTAAACTTTCAGTTTTTAATAACAAATATGATCTGACCAAAACTTTGGAAAGATTTAAACACTCTGTTAAACCAGTCACCATCCAAGATCTCTAGTCTAAGATAAATCATCTTAAGGTTGAAGTTCAACTTCTCAAATCTAGTCGAGATTATCATGAGTCTGCTTTATTGCAAATTCAAGAATTTCTTTCTTCAACTCAAAATCCTTCTAATGAGAATATTGATCAAGTTTTCGAAAATGAAAATGAGGATGATAACCCTAAACAAGAAACACCTTTTTAAATGTGATTTCAAGGATTTTTATACAGAATTTGTATATACAAGCAAAAATTATTATCAATAATGATCTTGTTATAGAACAATCTATATTATTAGATACTGGAGCTCAAGCTAATTGCATTTTAGAAGGCTTAGTTCCTACTAAATATTTCGAAAAAACAACTAAGAGATTTAGTTCTGTTAATAGATCCTCGTTATCTATTTAGTACAAGATTTCTAATGTTGTTGTTCAAAATGAAAGTTTGCAAATTCAAACCCCATTTATTCTCATGAAGGACATGGGAACACAAAATATTTTGGGAGCACCATTTGCACAACTTTTAATTCCTTTTAGTACTGAATTTAACAGTCTTTCAAAACAACATTTTGGAAAAACCATTTTATTCCCTTTGACTGAAAAAACCCAAATTTAAGGAGTTAAATCCTCTTTTTCTCAAACAAAATCAAATCAATTATCTCAAAGAAGTAATCTCTTTTAAACGAATTGAGCAACAACTGCAACAGCCTCTCGTCCAACAGATGATCCAATCTTGTCTCAACAAAATTCATCAAACAGTTTGTGCCGATTTACCAAATGCTTTCTATAATAGAAAACAACATTAGGTGGATCTTCCTCACGAACCAAACTTCTCTGAAAAACAAATCCCAACAAAAGTTCGACCCATTCAAATGACTCGAGAACTCATTGAAACCTATAAAAAGGAAATTCAAGATCTTCTTGACAAAAAACTCATTCGTCTGAGTCGTAGCTCATGGTCTTGTGATGCTTTCTACGTCAACAAAAATGCAGAAATTGAACGAGGAACACCAAGGCTTGTTATTAATTACAAACCTTTAAATGAAGCTCTACAATGGATTCGATATCCAATTCCAAATAAGGCTGATTTACTAAAACATTTGCATTCTGAAAAAATCTTTTCAAAATTGATATGAAGTCTGGGTTCTGGAAAATTCAAATTTCAGTGGGGACAAGAGTTGAATAAACCCAATTGTTTTGATATTGAATATGAACCTAAAGGATATACTTACTAGGATTATAGCAATGCCTGGTATCATGTCTTTTGGGATCAAAACAAAATTTTTAAACATACTTGGTTTATTTATTTTAAACAAAGGAACAAGTACACTTTTCCTTAATGGTTTCAACATTGGTGGGCCTTCTTTGGATCTCTTCTTGAAATTCTTCCACCCAATGTTCAAACGGCATTGAGCCTCTTCCAGAAAAAATTCAAGCATAGTGGAGATCCTTTTTCAATTGATCTTCACTATTTTTCAAAACTATTTGTATCTTGGATATTCTCCTGGCAATACAGATTTTCACACAATGACAGAAACTCTCCAGTTTTGCCAGTCTTACAAAGATAACCTTTTGTACGATGGTGGGCAAAATTCAACCAGTCCAAAGTAGACTCTAAAGTAGTAGAACAATGGTTCAAACAAAATCCAGATTTTGTTTGAGCATCGGAGCAAAGCAAGTTCTTAAATCAAAAGAACCATGCTCAATGTACACTTGCTGCTGCCCCAGATAGACAAGAATATATCAAGTCGCTCAGTATCATGCTCAAACAACTCAATCAAAATGAGACTGAGGCAACAAACCAGGCTAGCTCTTCAAAAGAAGAAGATCCAGACCATAGTGATGAAGAATTTGCCGTCAATTTGGGCGAAGACTAAACTTGCAGTTTTTGATGGAGGCACCAAATACTATAGCTTCCATGTATAAGACTGCATTTACTGTTCCATTCTACGCTCTAGTAGTGCTGGGTATTTTCACTGTAGCGCCAAAAACTGTAGAACGTAGATCACTGTAGCTATTTACGGTATAAATCAACAGTACTGGTCACCAACTAGAAATGTACAAAAAGTATTTCAAATCCGCCTATATAAGCAGAAGCCCTCTTCTGTTTGAGGCAGGTTCTGAACCACTCCCTCTCTCTCTACCTATCCTTCTCTGCCTTCTCTCTACCGTATCTCTTCTCTCTTCTCTCTTTCTGCTGCTTTCTCCTTCGTTTTCCAGCTTTTGTTTGTAAGTCTTCAAGATTTCAATAAACTTGTGTTTTCCTATTATGCTTTGCATCTGCATCATTTCTCTTCTTCACTGATGAGATAAGTCTAGTTGCGTGCCTACACCCATTCTTATCTCATCTTCTTTTATTTCCTTCTGCACGTTTATTTCTAGTTTTACTTTATGCTTTATTTACAGTTTTAATTTTTCAGTTATTCTCTCTACTTCTCAGTTCACGATTCTTCCTCTCCCCTTTTCGATCCTTTCGAGGTCACTCCCGTAGATTGGTATCAGAGCCAGAAAGGGAAGTAGAGATGTAATAATTAGATCTGGACTGAGGATTTACCTCCTCAGGATGTTTCGTTGCTTCGTTTAGTGTTATGTTTTAAATCTAGAGCTCCTTAGATAATTTAAGGCAAGAAATTAAAATTTCCTAAACCTTCCATAAAGGAGGTACTAAATGATGAATCTGGTTCCCACTTAAAAGAACCTATATGAACCCAGACATATGATAACCTACATATGGGGGTAAATTTCCTGCCACAACATACGGGACTTACAGCCTTCAAACATCCCCACTAAAAAACTCAGTTATCACATGCAGAAGACCATATATAAACTTTTGTAGGAAATCCAGACTCTTTCTTTTTTTTTTCTTTTTTCTTTTTTAAGTTCTGGAGCATAGATCTAAAACATAACACTAAACGAAGCAACGAAACATCCTGAGGAGGTAAATCCTCAGTCCAGATCTAATTAATACATCTCTACTTCCCCTTCTGAGAATGAAGGGGAGTGACCCCGAAAGGATCGGAAAGGTCATATCAAAACTGTTCTAAAATGTCCTCTAATAAACAACTAAATACACACACACACACACACACACACACACTATATCTGATATTTTTTATAAGCAACAACTATTCTGATTGTGAAGAACTGATAGTTATATTTAGTTGAAAACAATAATTGTTTCAAAAATAGAATATCTATTTTAAATATGTCTATTCATAAAAAGAATATGGGGAAGAGAGTAAATAAAAAGTAGAAAAATAAGAAAAAATAAATAAATAATAATTAGTTTTTTATTAATATAAATCTATGTATTCAATAAGATAAGAAAAACAAAAATTTTTGAAATCCCAAAAATTTACTCAAGAGATAAAATTGCTTTTTTCTAATAAATAAGGAAGAGTTGAGAATTGGGGGCACCCAATTTTATCTGTCCATTTATGGTGATGGAGACGTTACTAGATTTCCGTACATAAACCCACGTCTGCATTGCCGGACTCATCTTCTGATATTTAAATATTTTTGTACCCTCGTACTTCTCAAAGTTTATTAATTACTCACTTCTATCTCCCTATTGCCTAATACTTTTACACATAACCCTAGATTAATTGGGAAAACAAAATTAATAAGAAATAATTATTTTTAAAAAACATAAAAATAACAGTAGAAGCTGCTTTTCCTTTACAATATAGGAGGTAAGTTTATGAAAAGAGTTTTGTCTCAACTTGCATAAACAAGTTTTTCTAACGCCAACTCAAACATACCCTTAATTTTACAAAATTGTTCTTTTCCTTTATAAACAAAATTGATTAGGAACACTTAATTATACAAACATGGGACATGTGTGACACCCATCTAAAATGTGCCTTTATTTATCAGAGTTTAAAAGCACAGGCATCGAAGTAGTTTGGACGACTTAATTGCGGAATAAAACTTTCTAAAAAAATAACATAGTTTGAAAACATGAGGATAAGCTTTTTGCGATTCGAATCTATCCCATAGAGGGATCTTATTACATTAATCCAAAAATAGACAAATGATAAACGATAAATATTCAATTCGTCCGTTCAAGACTTTTCAAATAGTTCCTTCGCCGTAACCTTACATACATCTTTCCTTTTGATCCCGATCCACTACCCGTCTCTTTCATGCGATCCGGAGTTCAAATGAATGAACCCTGTGGGTAACAGTTAATCTCATATGCAGGTATGAAATGTAAATCACAGTATAACACATGTATATGCATTGAATAATTCATAGTAACAAAACACACCGTAACCAAGTGAGCTTAACGGCCAAGGACCGCAGACACTTCGGGACACGCAGCCCGTGTTAGGACACGCAGCCCTATGAGACCGCAGCCTCAAAATCCATAGCTAGGAAATAAACATATAAATCATCTAGCAAACATAATCAATCATACAAGAAATACATACATACAAAGCTAACAAGATAACAGTTTACCCACCTCAAGCTTGAATTATTAATTCGTCTCGAAAGTGTTGGGATCAAAGAGGTGTCAAGGTATGCCTATAAACGTTTATCATTGTCATTAGTCACTTCTTGTGTCGCACAGCATCTAACGAAACGAATTATTTATAGAGGGTTAAAACTAGATTAATCCCTAACATTCCACGTAATTTCCTTACGTTTAGAATTGACCCTTAAATTCTCAAAATTTATATTAATCTTTGAAAATTCATAACTAATTCTCTAGATCTCCGATTGGGGTGATTCAAATTTCTATAAGTCTAGTATAAGGGAAAAATAGTCATAAAACAAAATAATGGCTGTATAATTCCCAGAAATTTGCAAAGTAGACGTTACTTAAATCTGGAACAAGATTTTCCAGGTTTTCTGACCAAACTTTGAAAAATGATAGCTCTCATTCCACACGTCCGATTTAGGTGTTCTTTGGCTTTTTGGAAAGCTTGAGATGTATACTTTTTACTGTAAAAGTTTCAAGAAAAAACACAAAGGTTTGCTATTTTGAAAGCAAGCCCGAAAATCACTGTTCACCAACAGTGCAGAAAACGTTTCAGATTTTGGCTAAACTTTGGAAAATCATATCTCCCTTTGTACAAATCCGTTTTAGCTGTTCTTTGGCTTTTTGGAAAGCTTGAGATGTCGAATATGTCATAAAAAAATAGCATGGAAAATATCAAATGTTTACTTGGTCCGAAATGCGACGTCAAATGGTTGCTCCAGAATCATACCAGAAAGTTTCAGATTTTTAACTCAACTTCCAAAAATCATATCTGGAGTTTTAGACCTCCGTTTGGGGTGTTCTTTGGCTCGGTGGAAAGGTTGAGATGTATACTACATACTGTAAAACGTTCAACGAGAAAATCAAATGTTTGCTTGGTCCGAAATGCAACGTCATAATGTTGCTCCTGGATCATACCGAAAAGTTTTCAGATTTTTAACTCAACTTTCAAAAATCCTAACTGGAATTGTAGACCTCCGTTTTGGATGATCCAAAGCTCATTGTAAACCTTATTGAGTCTAATATATACTGTAAAAATATAAAGGAAAAAATCAAATGTTTGATATTTCAAAATCATGCCCGAAAAGTACTGTTCACTGGAAGTGCAGAAATGGTTTCAGATTTTGACCCAACTTTGAATTTATTTCTCCCATTCTATACGTCCGTTTTGACTGAGTTTTGACTCTTTTTAAAGCTTAATATGTCTACTATCTTACATAAAAATTTCGTGCAAAAACTCAAACGTTTTCTATAGGAATAGAAGCTCACAAGACCACTCTGTTTTCAGTCCGAAAAACAGAGGTGTTTACGGTTCTGTCATTTTTCTTCACTCAACCAGCAAAACTAATTTGTAAAAGCCATGGAAACAAAGAGGAAGAGGCTCAAAGAACTCACCTTGGTCGTCCCTTGAGCTTGCATGCACGGTTCCAATCTTCTTCCTTTCCTTCCGACTCTCACTCTCACGTCAACTTTCGGTCTCTCCCTCTCTGCGTGTTCTTCTTTTCTGTTTTGTGTTTCGCCTAGATTATAATGAAAGGAAGTGTGGAGTGTGGCTCAAAAGTATGGAACATGAACTGCTGTCTTTGCTGGCCATAATGGGTGTTGACAGTTTGGCCGAAATAATGAAGGAACAAATGGAATATAATGGAGTGTTGCATCGTGTGCTTTGCTGTCCGAATAGGCTGTATATTAGATAAATAAATGAATTGTAGTGCTGCCATATGCTTTATCCAATAAAATAAAAGTAGTGGAGATATTGTATGAACTCTTGCTGGCCGAAAGTCATGGGATGGAGAAAGCATATTTGCTTTGCCTTGCGTCTTCCTTATGCGCTTAATTATTTCCACATGCACAGGTGGACCTTTGTGTTGTAGTATGAATATAATGAGGAATATGCTTGCATCGTCAACATCCACTGAAAAAATGCACTGACCTAATTAATACTTGAATGTGCAGGCATTTGATCTCCAATATCCGCCTTATTCTACTGAACATAAAAGCTTATATTCCATTGCCACATGCATACTGCTTCCATTCTCATTCCACGTAATACCTCTAATCATTTATTGAACCAATAAATCTGACCAAAATAGTGTAGTGGAGATCTCAACAATAATCTCTTGTCTCATGAATTTTGAATGCTACGTTACTCCTTATTTAAATTTATTTTTTTCCCAATAAATTAAGCCTAAATCTCAAACAATTATTCTCATAATTATTTTAAGCCAAATTTCATAATTTAATCTCCATAAAATATTCTAAATCTCAAATCCCAAAATTTGGGATGTTACAACATGTAATGAGGAATGGCGTTCGTATGATGAATAACTAAAAAAAAATATTTGAGTGGATTTAAAAATTAATAAATAATTAATATTGTAATAAAAACGGTGATATTTTACTTAAATCCTCTTAATATATGGAGTTATTGTGCATCTAACACTCAAGCGTTTATATATATATATATATATATATATATATATATATATATATATATATATATATATATATATAGTACTTTATACTCCCTCCAGTCATAATTATAGGAACACTTTTGTAGTGTTAATTACACTACAAAAATATTTCTATAATTAGGACTGGAGATAGTAGTATTTTATGATGCGTATGGAAGGAAGGAAAGTATTTTATGGTGTGAAATACTTTTTTCATGACGTCTGTGTTTATTCTCAGTCCGCGGTGCCACTGTGATTCCGTGATTCCAGAGAAAAGAAGACCCTAATTGGCTTGTTCCTGGTCAAAACGTACCAATCTGAAAATATAGAAAAGTTCATGTAGGGACTTAACTGAAATTTTGCAAACTATTGATGGGGCATAACTGTGATTTCCAAAATATCTAGGTTATGTTCTGTAATTTTCTCTGGACCCTTTTCTCCATTGATTTACACTTTTCCAAGATCATAGGGACTTTTTTTCTGTAACTTTCCCTAATCCTAAAAATATTAATTCTGACCTTCTAAAATCTCAAAATTTCTTCTTAAACACCTAAAATGCAAAAGTTGACATAAGATAGCATCAAAAGTCTAAAAAATCACTTGGATGAACAATTAAAAAATTATAACCATTTTATCCCTAATTACACTTAATTCAATACTAATATCTCTAACTCAAATTAGTATTTAATCATACAATAATGTCACAGAACATGCATTAAGAATCTCAATTTAATTATAAAAAAAATCACATAAAAAACATGGTTCAATCAATCACCCTTATTTTCTTATACAATTTTCACTTAAATTAAATAGTTTAGGATGGTAGCCACAACTAAAAAAATATTGTATATTTATGAACACACCAAAAAAACAATGAGGTGTTGGATGTACCAAAAAAACATCATAATACTACATACTATGTATACTACAAAATACTTTAAAATGTTAGATGCACATGGAAAAAATAAATACTTTGGTGCCGTTCACTTCTTAAAACTAGGGTTGAGAGATCTATAAAAAGCCAATTTAGTCACAGAATAAAATGCTTGTTTTTGTCACCTTTTTAGCAACAAGTATATTTTTGTCAACATAAAAGAATTAAGATATTATGATCCTACGAGAGCATTGAAAATTATTATACTGATAAGGTTAGAGTATGTGAGCCCAAAGGATTGGGTGTCCTTTCTTGAACATAAAATGAAAAAGCTCGGACTAAACACGGGACAAAAATCTTATTTCGAGGTCAACATCTCCCTAGTTTCATTCAATATAGTATTTTTCAATTTATTTGGGTTATCAAATAAGATATATCAAAGTCTAAATGACTTTGTTGGTATCTGTGTTTGTGCTAGAGATCCTTTGGTCTCTAGTCCTTACATAACAAGTAGTTGGGATCGTGATACATCCAGCCTCGTGTTTGGTATCAGAATCACTTCCTAGTACCTTAATTTTCAAGGTATATCCTGAGAAAAATTTGGTCCCAAAATAAACTGCCTTAAATTGTACCAACAATACCTTATCTAATCCAATACTCTAAATGTTGCATGTGAAAAGCCCGAGACTATTTAATTTGTTGTATTCATACTTTTATGAACCAAATCGCAGATTGGACAAGGGGAAAACTAAATTGAATTCAAATACAACATCTTCGGATACATATATTGATTGGTCAACGTATGTAATTAATACCTACTTACTTACAGATTAAGCAAATTTCAATTGTTACGAAATTAATAATAGGAAAAAACTCACACCGGGTTGAATTTCACCTATAAGGATAATAATCTCGTATCTGGTTCCGCTACATAGGGCCTCACATCATTTTTTTTTTTTTTTTTTGAACAAGGGCAATCTGCAACAGAGACAATAAACTCATGGTAACCTTCAAGAATATGATGCCACATGCAGATCCATATCTGATCCATTTACCCACACAAACACGGACTTGACTTCTTTTCTTTTTTTTTATCCGCGTTCATCTTTTACCCACTTCATAATCATTAGATCAAGATCTAATGGTCCATATTTAATATTTCATTCCCATCATTCTCTCCATTTCCTTCCCATCCTTCTCTCCTCTTTTTATAAGAGGAAAAATATATTAATAGCATTAAATGTGGATCATTAGATCTTAATCCAATAGTCATAAAAAAGATAAAGAACAGAAGCAACCGAAAAAGAAAATGAGAGAAGCCACCTCCCACAAACGCACAAATAAATTCAGTCCACATTCCATGTATATAAGGATGCAGATGCTAAAACTAAATACACTTTGGAAAGATAAAATGTACAGCTTATGAATTAGTTCAACTGATTCTAATCAGATGGGCTCATGCACTTGCCCATTTGCGTTTGGATGGGAAAAAAATGAGATGGGAAATCATAGAGAAGAGAAAACTAGAGAAAACGTTAACACCACTTCTATTTGAATGGATGAGAGAACATGGAAGAAGAAAGAAAATGAGCAAATATTTAAACGACTAAAATGGCCTTAATCTTGTGTCCAAATATATCATGTTTAAAATCAAAATAAATATCACAGTGAAAAAATCATATTAATATTAATATCATATATAATTTAAAATCAAATTATTTGGTAAAGATATATTTTCATGTTATTATATTTTAAAACTAAAAAATTTAGAGAAAAATGTTATTTTTCAAGATAAAAATGAAAAGTATATAATTTTTAGAAATTAAACAATTAAAATTTATTATCACGCGACTTCAATTCTCCTCCAAAATGTTGAAGATCTCTGTTAAAATTTACGTTTTATTTTGAGATCTTCAGTATTAAATTTCTATAACACCAAGCCATAATTTAATCCCACGCCAATTAATATACCAGAAATAATATCATGGACAGTTAAATTAGTTATACTCACCCCAATCTGAGAGAAGTGTCTGAACTATCATCCTCAAGTGGAGGATCAAATATGCTGCCAATATTGGCTGACTCAGATGACTGACCTTGTTCTTGTGCAACATTCCTCATCACCTAAACACACAAATTTTCCATCTTTCAAGACTCTTTTCTTGAAACAAGTGATCTGAGAACACTTTCAAATGCAGTGAGGTGGACATTCCTCTCATTTAAAACACTTCCAAAAGCTTCCCAATACTAGTCAGTGAAATAAGGTCAATAACAGTTTAAAAACTGATTTTGTTCGTTCGAGAAAAATACAAAAATACCCCTAAACCTGGAAATCCCAATTTAGTATAAGATTAAATTTTATAGTAAAATTACCAAAATACCCTTAATTTAAAATCTAAAAAGGTGAAATTTCAACAACAATTCAACAAATACCTACTTTAACTGATCAAATGACATCAACAACTAATTTCACTAGCTAAGGGAAATTGGGTCATTTCATAAAATTCCGGAATAGCCTCTAGATATTACATTAGAACTAAACCATTTTGAGGGACCATTTTAGTTTATTTTTTATTTTGGTGGTCCTTACATGTCTTTCTCCCTTTTCATACAACATACTGATGTGTGTGTCTAATTTAATCAAACTAATTCAATCATGACCCATTCAACTGAGGTTCATCCATCAACAGGGCAATAAACTATAAATCAGTGTCTTAACTAGTTCAGTGCTCAATGTAATTTTATAAACATTGCAAACGACAGACATTTAAAGGTTTACAATGAAAATACTTCAAAATGCTTGATCACCTGTTCCAATCGCTGTTTCTCTTCCATCAATTGGGTTCTCTGCATGCATAAAACAAGGAAGCATGTCAAGAGAAGTGAGGGTACGTAAAAGCTAGATATGATATAGTTTTTAATACTTATGGATTAACTAATGAAGAGAAATATACACAGTTCAATCCATAAAAGTCTTCGACTTGCTATTCTTTAGTCCATAATGCATATTTTAGTGGATTATTTTATGTCAGTTCGATCAAATATTCAATAGCAGAATCATGTAGCTGTAAGGTTTGAAGACAAAACACATACCACTTAATCATATTTATAAGGTCCATTTTGATCAAAAAATTTGGTCCTTCTTGTAAGTCTAATTTCAGAGTAATAAAGGCGATTTTTACAATGTTGGCCTTATTAATTGCAACAAACAAACAAAATTTATTGATGTTGACTCTTGCAACCATTTATAAATGAGAGCAAAATGGAAATTTAGCTCATAATTAATGAGTTAACTAACTCTTATGAAAGTTAGTTAATTTGAACTAATATATAGGACCAAAGTGGTATTCTTAATTCAAGAAATTGATAGATTGTTTAATTTTAAGGGACCAAACATTCGAGAAATATCTTTCACAGGACAAATGCAACGACATTGCCTATTCTATTAGAGATTTTATTGTCCAATTTTGTTCTGTTAGCAATTACACTCAGTTTGGTAGTACGTCTTGGGTTCAAATTGAGGACATCAACTATATATCCTTGATTCAAGAATTAAATAGCCAAATGACATAAATTCTCCATGTATGAATGGATTAATTAAGGACTATGGGAAAGGCAAGGAAATTTGTACGATGACAACTTTCTTTTAAAGCTTCAAGATATAACTAAACAAAAATATATAATATTTCAACAATTGGGTTTGGAATTTGCTTGACCTTTCTCTTGAGCTCATCGATCCCTTTAAACATTAGGTCATCCTGAAAATCACAAAAAGAACCATCTATGCAGATTAGTAACAATAATTTCTGTATAGCTCCAAAGTAGAATAAAATCAATCGTTAAAACTTTACTGCTAATTAGAGCTTGTTTGGACGCAGTAGTTTAAGGGAGAAATTTTTTTTCACGTGTTTTTGAGTGACACCTTTGGAAAATCCCTTCTTTATATTACCCGACAATAGATTTCTAAATTATTCTATCAATGTATGGAAGTAACTTTTTTTTCAAATAAAAATTAAAATCTACCACAATAGGCAATGTTTCAATATATTCTTTCTCAAATTTTTGAGGGGGCACACTCTTGTAAGAAAAGATGCTCTCTTAAGTTCAAGTTGGTGAAATTGAACATATATTTGTTATTAGAACCACATTTAGGAGTCTCACAAGTGAAGTGTAGTTTATAAGTGGAAAGGAGTTGCCTCAGACGTCCAACAGGCCAATGTACTTTGCGTTCAACTTAGTCAACTTCACAAATTTTCAGCGGCAAAAGATTTGGATCTCCCTCAAGATAAGCTTCTAATGGTCCCAACATTTTGTTTGAAGTAACGTGTTATAACAATGTAGAGAGTTGAGGGACTTGTCTTTATGTTTTGAAAGTTTGAAAGACTCTGAAATATGATCCAACGTTCATGCTGATTCTTTAATTTCTTTTGTCTTTCCTTTTTCTCTTTTTCTTCCCTCAACTAAGATAAGATACATACAAATAAGTATGCAATATATATAGAAGTGGACAAGACAATTCAAACCTTTGCTTTGGAAACACGTTTTAAACCTTTTTCTAATTGCTCTTCAAGCTTCTGTAATTCATTTGTGTTCAATCCTTCAAGCTCTTCTCCATTCAACTGCCTTTCAAATATAAGGTATATCCATCCCTTAGTAATACAACATTGTGGGTCTATGCATATAGAAGGCACAAAATAAAACCTTCATTCTGTGTGTTCGTGTGTATACAGGTAAAAGCACATAAATATATACACACCTCAGTTCCCTAACCCTATTGGCTTCTTCCTTGCTGAGCATGCTTAAGGTGTCCCTGTCATACTATGCATAACATTTATGATTCATTACTATTGAATTTATGGCGAATCAAACTGAAAATTGTAGCGAGGCAGCTTAGTCTTAATAGCTACTTAATAATCGGAGTTAAGCTTATTTTAACTCTAGTTATACAAAATCATGGTTAAACCATTAGTTCCAGATGATTCAACAGTGATTTGACAAGTTCTTCCTACAGTTGAACCCTTAAGAAGTTGGAGCTGGGGGACTTTTTCATAATAAGAGGAATACAATAAAACGATTAAACAAGCATTTTCACCTCACTAATAGCTAAGTCAACCGCATAAGCAGCTAAATTAATTTCAAAATTTATAATCAATATTTCTACCCATGGGAAAGTTTGTTTAATATACAAAAAAAAAAATGTAATCTTAGTTAAGTTTAACATACTTGAGTTGTTGGGAGAACATTAAGCTAATCATGAAGGTTTTATTGGGAAAAAAAATCGTGTTTACCCTAAATTCCGTCATGATTAACTAAACCAAAATCACTTTTTTTTAAAAAAATCTTAACATAATCCCTATATTAAAAGAATGAACATACCTCTATAGAAGGATGGTCTAATCTTTCAGTTTCTGAGAGCGGACCACGCCTTTCAATAATCTGCTGCACGCTATACGAAGACAAAAAATTGGGTTATTCAGATTTTGCTTCCTTCAGATTTGCACTAGAACATGATATCATGAAATCTTACACTTTCTATAATATTAGTACTTAATGAAGATCATATATATGAAAATAGTATAATAATTATATTACAAATCCACCCTCTAGAATCATTCGTTTTTACTTTTCGATAATACTCACCAGATTCTTGAAGCCATATTAGGTCCTCATGATCCGGCTCAAGCCAGGACATACCATATATATAGGTTTAAAGCTCTCCTAGTGAAACACCTTAGTTACTAATTCTATGAAGGGATCACTAGTGAACCCAAAAAAAAAAAAAAATCTATTTGAAAGCATAAAGGGGAAAAACACACAACCAATACATTGGACGACGTTTGCTTGTCAAATTGACCTAGACTCATGATATCAACAGAAAATACTCCACATTTATTTTAACAAAAAAACTAAATCACTGCACATCTAAATTTAAACAGAATATTTGTAAAACTCTAATCACACAAAAAACTATCAAAAACCTTGAAAGAGTTGTTTTCAAACCCTCAAAAACTGTATTGGATACCAAAATGACTTGTTTTCAACCACTCAATAACTTTATTAGGGTGTGTTTGGATCAAGTTTGGAGGCCCAAATGCCATTCGAACAGCTAAAAACACTTTTTGGTCTTCTGAGATGTTTGGATTAGCTTTTTTTCAATTGGACTTTTGAAGAAAAAACTTCTCTAAGCCATAAGCCAAAATTTTATGCTTTAGCCATTTCCATCGTGGAGAGAGATGTTTCTATCATAAAGAGAAAAGAAATTAATCATCCAAACAAATTTCAGTTTATCAAACTAACTTTTTCAAAAGCCAATTTAAACATAAATCACTTTTTTTTTGCCAACCCAAACATAAATCACATTACACAATCTAAATTTTACCCTATCTTATGTTTGAAAAAGTCATATTGAAAAGAAGCCACTTTTGCCACCGTTAATTCAAACACACCCTAAAGTAATTTTACAATTGAACTTACTATAATAATAACGAAAAAAATCTGAAGGATTGGCTAGTTAAGAAAAAATCTCACCCTACATCTTGAACTCTTAGCTAATATGACACTTAACATTAACGAAGCACAAGTTCATAAGATCCTCCATGGAATCAAAGTTGTCATCCAAAGTGGCGTCAGGCGTCAGGCGTCAAAGTTAGCAACCAAGTCATACGTTACCTCCCAGGTCATTATCAAGGTGGCAGCCAAGTCATTCAAGAGACGAGGTCTAAACATCCCATAGAACCATTGCGAGGTAAAAGTTCCAAATTTTCAAGCTCCAATCGGAATTGTGGATGAAGGCTTCTTTAAATGGGTTTGGTGGCGAGAAGAATTATTATTAGATGAAGGTGACATGTGGAAGATCTTAGTAGGCTTGAAGTTTGCAAGAGACGCGATTGAAGGCTCTTGTGATATGAATTCAGAGTTCTAGCTAGTCATCATTGTGGAAAATCAGACTCAAGATCATGATTCAGAATTAGAGAGCCCAATAATAAGAGGGAGGTTTATGAGCTTAAAAGATGCTGATATGAATGTATTTCAATGCACTGAAGGCTCAAGACACTTGTTTGAACTTAGAAGAGGCAAACAGAGCCTTAGTCTTACTTATTCAAGCCCAAAGGGATGCTTAAAGAACCCAAGGAGAGAGGAAGGCATGGATAGTAACTTGCAATACTTGTCCTCCAAATTGAATTAATTTCCAACCATAGTTTCCTATTTTCTACCTATCTTAATTAGTGTGTGGTTGTTTCAGCTTGCAGAAAATGACTTCTGAAACCACAGGTTTCAAAGTTACCCAAACACATTATTTAGTTTCACATTAGTTAGATTGGTTTCCTATATTTTATAGTTTCCTATTTTGAAGAAAACTACATCCTTGTTTTTGTTATTAGTTATAGCTTGAAGATTAAGACTTATATATTTTTTAAATAAAAGCTATTTGAATTGGTCGGATTCAAACAAATTGACCTCGATTGGGGTTAGTTCTACTAAAAGCGTTTTCTACATTCAGATGAAGTTTAAGCAATCAAAGTCCATTCCACTAGGACAAATGCCTGTTAGTCAACATGTAGTGATATTTCTTGATTGCTAGTTAAGTTTGGCGTTTTTCACTATATACACTAGGTATAAAAATATCTAGATGTACAATCTAATTACTGTTCAATATGTTCTTTTAATTATTTGCTTAAATATATGCTAACTTTTTTTGTCGATGTATAAATCTGAGCTTCTTCAAAAAGTTGATGTAACTTACTTTAAAGCACATTTCATGACTTCAAATTGGTGTTACAATTATATTATATGCTGCAAGTAATAGAATGGAAAAAGAAGGAGATATTATAATTTATTTACAATATGATTGCAAAACCTTTTGCAGCTACAGAAATTTAATTTTGGGTAATAATTGTGTGAATTAGGTAATTGTGCATACGGGGAGTACTTTCCTCAATTAGAAGGATGCTTTTATTCATAAAATACTACTAGTGACAATGGACGGCTTTGGATGATACTTCTTTATTTGAGAAACAAGAGAACATAATAAATTTGACTCAAATTGTGAGGTGAGATTGCTTTGTAGGCAACAGGTTCAACCTAGGCAAAGATTTAGATAGACCAATACTTTGGACTAAACTTCTTTGTCTTCACAAACCTAGAAATACTAGTGAAGAGTGAAGACTGCCAAAAAACATAATGAGCATACATGATCTTTCCTCTCTCATATTGTTCAAGAAATAGCAACAAATAAGCAAGAAAGGCCAATGATCGGGGATGAAGACCAACATAATATAATATTAATGCCTCAGAAAAATATAAAACATGAAGATGTCATAAATGGTGATCACTTCTTTGATAAATAAATCTTGGATTAGTGTAAGAACACAACACACACAAGCAGAGCTTGCAAAGCAAAAAAGAACAAAAAATCAAATTCTTTTTCAATATTCTACAAAATGGGGTATACACTGTATTTAAATAGACAACACATCAAATCCTAGGAGAACCCCTTTCATAAATGAGAAGGATCATCATAGAATCCCTTTCATTAATGAGAAGATTCTCATTTCACTTATACTTTCTTCTAAACTTTGTTAAAAATATCAGGCAATGGACAAATTGACAACCAAATACACATTTCATATTTAATTAGCAAGTTTTAGTGTTTTTGTGTGCATGAATGTGGATGTCAAATGCTTGTAACACACTTACAGAGATTAGCACACATGCTGTGATGTTAACATGCTCAGATTTTGAGTTGTGACAATAATCTCACAACTAGCAAAGGAAAGAGAAGAGGGAAAAAGAAAACGGATGCATTGAATGCATTAAAAAAAACGATTTCTTGTTCCGGAGTTAGATATATCACGCTATGAACCATATCTTTTTATGTGTTGGGATCTATCCTCTGAAGTTTGCTTTTGGTGAAGTTGTATTGTATGAGTTTAATGGTATAGAGCTGGTCTAATTTAAGGGGTGGAAAAAAAGAAAGAATAGAAGAATGATCAGAACAACTCACGGTATGAAACTCCAGAGAGGCAAAACTTAGAAGATCCAAGTCCTCTTTTACTTAAGCAAGCTAAATGAAGATAATCCATAATTAAATGGTCCAAAGGTGTCATTTTATAAAATAAAACATTCATTTAGCTTGTATAGTAACGTATATATTATATATTTGCATTACTCTATAATATAGTACAAAAGATACAAGAGCGTATTAGACATGAAATGAACTGTAACATGACATCATATTGGTATAATATTTGCCATTATATATCAAAATAACAATAAATAACTAGTTTTGAAATCCATTTTCTTGCGTCCAGATGGGGAAGAAAAATACATAAATTCTTAGGAAGTGGACCGTTTTAGAAAAACTACAAGCCAAGTACAATAATTAAGCAAGACAGCCAAGTTGTTGTTGTTATTTTCTGAAAAGATAGAGTAATCAAATCCAGGAGGATCGAAAACAGTGTTTCACAGAAACCTTGAGATTCTGCAGCTAGCTAGCACGTTTGCTGAAAAAATCCACATTTTTTCTCGATTAAATTTTTTTTTTTTTTAAAAAAAAAAAAAAAAAACACAAGTATGCTATAAAAAAAAAATAGCACGAAAGTACATATAATGATTACGAATCTTTGCAGATACGAATGAAAATCAAGCAAATAATTACCTGGGAAAAGCATTCAACTATATATTTCAACAAAGTACAGCTAGATAGATCGAAAATCTTTTATAAGAATACTTAATAAAAAGATGAAAAGCGAAATAATTAATTAAAAGAAGAGAGAGAAGATAGACCTTGAGCTAGCATAATCAAGGAGCTTGCCGGTAGAAGAAAAGACTATGAGAGCAATCTCAGCGTCACAGAGAGTAGAGAGCTCCTGAGCTTTCTTGAAAAGCCCTTTTCTTCTCTTTGAAAACGTCACTTGCCTCGCAGTTATGTTATCTATCTTTTTTATTTCTATCTTCTGCCTTGTCATTTCCTTATTAAGCAAAACTTACACCCAAAAATTTAGGGATCAGAAATGGGAAAAAATATAATCATAAACATTGCAGAAAGTAAAAAATTTACAGACGCAATTTACCCTTTTGTAGAGAAAATCCATATAGCAATCAATAGAAAAATTAGTTTCCGACATGAAAAAAATAGGAAAGACGTGGACTCATGTTCTTTCCCAAAAATAGTAGTAGAAAATCAACCTCGGATCTAGTCAATTAAAGTAATAAAGAAAATTGTTCTTGGGTCCTCATAAATGAATGGGGAAAAAATCAAGGAGAAACCTTGATGAACCAAGATTGCTTCCAATCAGAACAAGCTAACGAATCTTCTACTGTCAAACACCAGAAGAAGTAGAATATATGGAGAAAGGGAAGAGTAAAGAAAGACAGAGAAAGAAGAGAAAGCAAAAGAAGGAAACAAATTTGGTAGTTGACGCATTATGATTTCTATCTAAAAGAGGAAACATGTAAGGGCAAGGACGATGCTTACCAAAGAATCTGGAATCAACCCTAGCTAGCTGGAAAGAAAGCTTAGCCAAGACTAATAGTAGTGTGATGAACCCCCTCCTTAACAATTATCCATAGAATAGAAAGATAGAGAGAGAAAGGGGACAAAGCCAGTGGCAAAGGTGAAGGGGAAAAAAGACTAGCATAAGAAGGTTAATTACCTGAAATCGAATGGGGTCCCTTGTTTCGTTTTCTTTCCTTTTGTGGACTTAATAGTGACATGGTGGCAGGCACTGGGCCCCACACAGCACCATCCGATGAATTTTCTTAGCGAGAGAAATAGATATGAAACATCGCTCCCCAAACGATGGGCGTGGAACCTCCTCCACCATTTCATCCTCTTCCCTCATCTTCCTTTCCTAACCGCTGGATTAACATTTTGTAATACCTTGAAATTTGAATTAGGGAATTTAAGGCTAAAAGTCAAAAATGATCAAAATACCCTTAGGAAGGGTAAATAACTTAAAATGGTGAAAAATCCTAAAAGCGAATGAAATAATTATTTGAATTATGAGAGTATATTATCTCTAATTATGGTAATTTAATAAATTACTTAACTTGGAGAAATTGAAGAAGAATGCCCAAAAAGTATTGTAATGACAATAATACCCTTGTAAATTATAGAATAATACAAGAGACATGGAAACACAAGTGTTAATGCAAGAGTTTGGAGGTAATGGGGCATTCTAATTAAGAAAATTATCAACTAGTGATAATGAGGTAATTAAGTAATTTACGGCTAATTACTTAAGTCCGAGCAAAGGAAATTTAGAGATAATTATGTGAGGCTCAAAAATTAGTGGAAAATAGTTGGAAAATAGTAAAAATATATTTACTAATTAATTGGAGATTTTTGTGAAAAATAGTTGAGTTTAGGTATTTTTAAGCCTAAATG
This sequence comes from Acacia melanoxylon, assembly GCA_019022615.1. Classification (NCBI taxonomy): domain Eukaryota; kingdom Viridiplantae; phylum Streptophyta; class Magnoliopsida; order Fabales; family Fabaceae; genus Acacia; species Acacia melanoxylon. Next base: position 8,281,187 of record JAFJYJ010000003.1, on the reverse strand, counting down.
CAAGAATGGACCAATAAGAGAATTTTGTGGAATTTTTGATAAAAATTTCATTAAGTAATTAATTATGTAATTAAATAAATCATGGAAAATATTTACAAATCCAAAAAAGTGCTCAGCCGAAAATGGACAAACAAATGGAAGATAAGAGTGAAAAAATTAATATCATGATATTTTTGTATTAAAGCACATGTTATAATATTATATAATATAATTGAATAGGATGAATAGTAATTTAATATATAGGAAACGGATCCCGTCTAGAGAACCGGAATAGGAATTCCAAAGTTAAGGTAAAATATTGATCAGTGAGTTTTTACCTTTAAGTGACCTCTTCCTAAGTAAATTAGAGGTGTAGCGCATTTTCCTAATAAGACGAAATAGGGAAAAATGCAGATGGTCATATTTTTGAATTTGAAGAAAATAATTATAACTCAACATCTAGAGATGAGTTTATAATTATCTGGACATATTTGGAATCAGTGAATTATTATCCGAGATTGATGATTCCAAAGCGATTTCCGACACCGTAGACGTGTTCGGACACGTTTTTCGGAAAACTTCAACGATCATTGGAACCCCGTAAGGACCGAAATCTAAGTTAAATTAGATATTATTGATGAGGAAGAGAAGATCTTCAAAGTTATGAATCCAGAATTTTGAGATTTCTTCGAAAAGACGCGAAACGGAGACCGAACAGGGAAAATATGTCGAACCGGCCATAAAGCAAGTTGACTCACCATTTTTGGACCAATTGTTTGCTGCCAAATCAGCCTTGAATGTCGACCAACATGCTGCATGGCTAGGAATTAAACACCATTATGCTTTGATTTTACATGGTTAAGGGCAAGGAAAAATTACAAGTCTTGGAAGGGAAAATTACCACATTGGACCCAAACTTTTTCTATATAAAGGCATGAGGGGGTCTTCATTTTTCACACCATTCTCTACTCCTCTTGGCCGAAATCTTGAGTGAGAAACAAGAGAGAGAAGCTCTGGAAAATTTGTGAAGAAAGTCTTCAACGGGTAAGTCTTTCTGGTCTTTAGTCTTTAGTTCGGTAGTTAGTAGAATTGTTAGTTAGATCTAGGAAGTAGGGGATGAGATTCCTATTCTTGTTTTAGGCCTCGTTGCATTGAAAAATATGCCTCGAAGAGGTAAAAACATAGTAGGATCGAGTCTCCGAAAAGTTGAAGCTTTTATAGCTCTTTCAAAATTAGGGGTAGTAATGCTAGAGTATCCTTTAAATTTTCAAGTATGATTAGGATATCATATGGGAAGGGTATTTTAGTCTTGATTTTTGAAAATCATTATGGCGTCGAAGTTAAGCGAAATTTTGGGAAGAAAATTTGTAAGAGTAACGAAGTCTTGGAAATTCCGCCGAATAGGGGTACAAAGGCAAAATGGTAATTTTTACCTAAAATGCCAGTTATAATGCCAAATCAATAATGAATGTGATATTACTCTTATAGGATATCATAAACTCTGATTTACTGCCGTTACGCTGTCCGACGTACCACTGTTGGACATTTCGCCGTTTTCCGTAGAAAGTACGATTTACCGTATTCCGACGGAAGTACCGTCAACGAAGGTACGTTCGCGTACTGGTAACCTTATCTCTGATGTTTATGGTTTACATATATGTGGTATGTGTGTTGTAGAGGTGTTATACTGTGCGAGTGCATATAGCGGTTAGAGGATATGTCAGTCTGCTGGGTGCAATATGTCAGTCTGCTGGGTGCAATATGTCTGTATGCTGGGTGCAATAGGTCCGTATCTTTGGGTGCAATGTGTCTCGCATGTCAGGGGCAATACATATGCATGGGTTGTGGTAGAGTGATTGTTGTCTTGTTGATATTATGGATGTCTCGTTGTCTCGTATGTGTATACATAAACATGAGGTTAACCATTACCCGAGATCCAATGTGGTAAATTGGATCTCGGCTCTTAACTTAGCATCAAGTTCGGAAGGACCGAGGACCGAGGAGAGAGGAAAGCAAGCGGGTTCAAGGACCCGGATGAAGACTTTCCGACGTTGTCCTTTACTTTTGATGTTCGGCGGAAGCCTTTCTTTCGCTGTTTTGCACTTTTGAAATACTCGCTTCATCACCGATGTTGTAAACAAATGGACTTACGGCTTTTTGAATCTATATATCGCTTACTCTTCCGCTCAAATGCTCTACTATGATTTTAAATGAAAAAAAAAAAAAAAATTATACTTTGCTTTTAAAAAGTCGGGATGTTACACATTTGATCCAGATTTAGTTGTCTGGAAAATATTATTTTTATTTTTTATTGTAGCATTAAATTAATCATATCAAAATTTAGCAATTTGTATCTAATTATTAGGAAAATAACAGAAAAATATCATTTAAACTTTAAAGTCATGTTAACAACAACAAGTAATGGATTAAAAACAACAATAAAGCAATTGACAACTCGTTTTATTATAAAATCACTTATTTAAGATTTTAAAGTTCAAGTAGTATTTTCTTCAATTTTTCCTTAACTATTTATGTTTATATAATTTAACATTTTAAGAACAGTTTTATAAAAGATCAAATCTAAATCATTCACAAGTATTAATCTAATAGTTAAAAGAAGAAGAAGAGCCCGAAAATAGTTGTATTCACATTTAATAAGTTTTTTTTTTCATATTCGCTACTATATGGAGATAGAATATATTTAATTAATTAGAAGAAAGAGTTGAAAAATCTTCATTCATAAATGAAGGTAAAATTGAAAATTTACCATATAATCATTGAGTTAACTACATCTCCTTAATATGTGTGATTTAGTTGAAAAAGACTTATAAATAAGATGTTAATGTTATGTCGTATTCATACTTGCTTCGTCTTCCCTATTTTATTTCACTTCTTGTCTAGTAGGTGATGTATAATGACATGTTAGTTCTTTATTTATTCCAGTTATTGATTCTCCTTGATCAGTTGTTAATCTTTGCATATTTATTGTTAATTTTTCTGATTCTTTTATAATTATAGCATCTTTAAATTCTTTTTGTATATTCTCAATTTCTTCTTCGTCTTCTTTTCCCATAAATTTTTCAATTTCATCTTATGATTCTTCTGTTTTAATAACATTCATCATATTTATAACACTTTTTTCTTTCTCTTTCAATTTTTTAAATATTTCTAAAAAAAACATTTGATTTATCTTTCATATAACAATTTATCTCTGATACTCTATTTCTTTCCTTTTGTATGTCTACCTTATTATTATTTTCAAAAATTGGTTTTTCTTTTTCCTTATCAAATTTTTCTTTTTCTGCATATATTGTCCATAAATTATTGTTTATAATTTCTTGACCTTTTTAAATTTCTTCCGTTGTTATTCTAGTTTGTTCTATATTAACATTTACAAATTGTGATCTAATTTTAGTTCTTGTATTTTCAAATTCTTCCCAGTCTTTTGTAATGCTTTCATCATATTTATTTGTGGATTATTATATATTGCTTATGGTTTATAATCATAAACTCCTCATGCTTGTTTTATATCTTTCTTAATTTCTTTTAATTCTATTGTATTATTTTTAACTTCCTTTTTTATTTCATACAACCTTTGTCTTATTGTCTTAGCTACTTCTTGTCATCTTTCATTTTTATTTCTAATATCGTCCTTATTTATAAAATTTTTTGTTTCTTCAGGTAATAATTCTATTATTTCTTCCAAAGAAAATACTTGAAAAAAATCTTCTATATTTGGATTTATATAATGTGTGTGTGATCAGATTTAACTGCAATTACAGAGGATACTCCGAAAATCTTACAATAATAAATAAAAAGAACAAAACAAACAATAAAATAAAAAGAGTTTAAAACAGTAATAAAGATCAAGGATCAAATTTCGGTTTTATATTACCATTAATCCTCTCATGCTCATATAGATAGATAGATAGTTAGTGAGTGAGTGAGTGAGAGTGCATAAAATTTCGGTTTTATATTACCACTATAATCCTCTCATGCTCAGATAGATAGTTAGTTAATTAGTGAGTGATAGATAGATAGATAGTGCGCGCGTTAGTGTCACGGGCGGGCGGGCGTGTGTGTGTGGGTGTGTGTGCTGAACTTGCGTGTGTATCTGCCTCAATTCCTTAATCTTATTAGCTTCTTCCTTGTGGATCATGCTTAAGGTTCCCATCTCTAGCTATGCATAAATTTCCCAAGAGATTTCAATTAGTTCATTATTATTGAATTTCAGCCTAAGCATGATGAAAATAATGGAGGAAAAGGATTGAGAAAAATATAATTAGACAAAGTCGGTTATTAAAAAAACTATGCATAATGATCTTACCAAAATAGTAGAATGATATAATCTTCAAATTCCTGTGAGCTAATCATGTATTTCAATAACCTGCTGCACACTACATAGAAGGAAAAACACAGATGATTCAAATCTTTCTTTCCTTCAAATCCGAACAAATATCATGTTTATGAAAACTTACATCCACTAGTATTAGACCATAAGAGAAGCACAATATATGATATATTATTTTATCCAGCCCCTTGAATCATTCTTTATTTATAAACTTTTGGTATAAACACCAACACTTCAAACACAAGTCTCTTCAATCTCTGAAGTACTACTAGGCATTTTTACACAACTTTGTGTGACTAAAATCAAATGAGTAGCAAAAAAAAAAGTTGATACCTTAAATTGTTTTTTTATATAAAGAAGACAATTACAACCACGCCTACCACCCATATCTACAGTCATTCTCATTCCCATAGGTTCAAACCCATAACTTCTCTATTATAGAAGGTGAAGAATGTAAAGGGGCCATATTGTACCAACAAACGAGACGGGTTTGGATTGTTTGAGCATGAGGTCTCAAATTTGAGTCTGTGTCAATGCAAAAAATGTCTTTGGGTGTTATGGTATTCAAATGAAAGTGAGAGAAAGAGAGGATTAGAGAGAGAAAACAGAAGTTTGGAGAGAGAAGAGGAATTATGTATAATTCTCATGCATTCACACTATGATTCAAATATGGACAAGACCGAGATAAAATGAGAGAAGTGGGATATTTATAAGGATATAACCTCATTTAAGTAAGCCTCTAGCACCTAAGATGTCCCTCTAGCGCCTAATCACCTAATTGTCAAATTAGGATCAACTAACTAACCAACAAACTAACATTTAAATCCCCATTTACATTTATTCATATTTCATAAACTGAGAGTGCTACTCACATTTTAGCCCAACAATGTTTAACTCTAATCCAATCAAATAGACATATTAAAAAAGGTGTGCCATTTTGACACATGGCCAATGGCTGCTTAGATACCAGTTGTTGGGATCTTAACCCTTAAAAAATAAAGTAGAAAAACAAGAAAGAAAAAAAAAACTAACAATTTTATTGAAGTTTGATTCTGAAATAGACCCACCCCCACTATTCAAAAAGGGATAATTCCACATCTTTATAATTCTAATTTTCAAATGGAAGAATGGTGGACCAGTATTGAACAATTTTTAACAAAATACATACTATTCTGATTATATTCACATAGAATTCATCATTGATTGTGATACCAAAATGACTTTATTACAACTCAATACCTTTATTATATAATTCCATTAATTTCATGTTAACTTGTAAAAGTAGATATTATAACAATTATCCCATCCAACTTCATGTTAAAGATTAATCATCTTAAAAGTCTTATCTTTGCAAATTAATCTATAAAGGGAATGAGTAACTCCTTAAACCATCACGGAGGGAAATGATGTAAATGTCTTGCATTAATCGCGTCTTTATGATAAAATGATGGAAATATTCTTGTATTTTTTTAAGTCTCAATGAGAAGTGGAAAAAAAAAAAGGACCCAATCACCACCCTATATGAAGATTATTAAACTATATCTGGTCTATAGAGAAAGATTCATAAAGAAGCCGGATTGGAGATAATGTGGAGAGATAGCATTTCCCATGGGAATACAACAAATATATTGACTTATGCTTTGATTAAAACATCTCCTGACAAATACACAAATTCACTTAAATTTTGCGGCAAATTCATTTCTAAGGCTATGTTTGGTTGGAGGTGAGGGGGGAAGGGGAGGTGCCCCTCCCTAGTGTGAAAAGTCATATATATCCATGATGTGACATGCTTACAAAGTTAATGTGCGAAAACCGATGCAAAAAACTATGTAATTTTTAAAATTTCACATGGGTAATTTGGTCAAAACTTTTCCTCCCCTCCCTCCCCTAACCTCCCCTCAAACCAAACATAGCCTAAATATTTATGTTTATTTTTTCTTCATGTCAATGAGATAATCATAGAGTTTGCTTATTGAACAGTACAAGGAAATCAGTCAGGCTTCATTTAACAGAGGCAAGCATGCAAATAGATAAATTTCAACTTCACACATATATGCAAGGATCCTCTAGAGGATTAAGAGAGAGATTAGAAATGGAAATGCTAATCTCGCAAAGCAAAGAAAGAGGCAAGAATTAAGATATCAATGCGTTGTGTTACACTGCCATTACCAGGGGGAAAAAACAAACAAAAAAGAGTTCAAAACATTATTTTGCATAGTTGACAAAGCCTCCAAATAAACATGTTCTCAAATCAGATATTACCCGAAGCACCATTTTTTTCCCTCTCAAGCAAGCTAAATAAACTAATTCCTTCCTTTTCCAAAGTAGCCACAAGGTCTCATTCAAAATAAGACATTCGCCGTGTCAAGTGGCTAATGTACGTGCATTACTCTATAATATGGCCATGAAGAAATAAATAGGCATTTTGGACATTAAATTAACTATAACTTGACATCATAAAAACAATAATGATTTTGAGCCAAAAAACAAAAACAAAAATGGTTAGTTCTTAAAGCCATTTTTCTTTGTTATGATGCAAAAAAAACAACAAAACGATATACATTTATATAGGCCAGGGCCAGGGCCCAGGGGTATACATTGAAGAATATATCATAAGCTAGGAAGTTGAGAAGTTTCAAAAAATCTACAAAGCTAAGTACAACAAGAAAGTCAGCCTAGGTGATCATCACTCATCACTATTTTCTCAAAAGAGAGAGTTATCAAAACCAAGAGGATCGAAGACAATGAGATTATCTATGTTTTATAGGAACAGTGAGATTATCTAAGCTAGCACGTTCGTAGTCATCCTCCTGTTTCTCTAGATCAAGGAGTTGAAAATAAAATTAAAATAATAGGCAGAAGTACATAATTAGGAATCTTGCAGATACGAATGAAAATTAAACAAATAATTACCTGGCAAAAGCACACAACTATATCAACAATAAGGTGCAGATAGATCGAAAATCTATATGAGAATATATATAAATAAAAGATGAAAAGGGAAATAATTAAAAGAAGAGAGAGATCAGAGAGCTTGAGCTAGCATATTTGAAGTGCTTGCCAGTAGAAGAAAAGACTATAAGAGCAATCTCAGCATTACAGAGAGTAGAGAGCTCCTAAGACTTCTTGAAAAGCCCTCTTCTTCTCTTTGAAAATGTCACTTGCCTCGCAGTTATGTTATCAATCTTCTTTATTTCTATATTATGTCTTGTCATTTCCTTTAATAAGCAAATAATTAATAAATATTGTAGATTCAGGCTCATTCTCTCCCTACTAAAAGTATAAAATCAATCTCAGATCTATTAGTAACCAATGCAGTTAATTGTTATTGGGTCTATAGCATGCAACGAAACATTGGTTGCAACGTAGCTGCTTCTCTCTGATGAAAAAAAGTCAATTGACTTTTTCATCGAAGATTGGCATGTACCTTGAGAGCCAATATTTTTGACTTCATGCTATATTATCTTCATTAATAACGAAAGTTTGTTTCGGTTATTATAGAAATTGTTATAGATAGTCTAATAGTAGCGGTTACTGTGGAAACCACTACATTAACCACTAATGCAAAGAGTCTTATGCATTTGTAGCGGTTTATACCAATAACTGCTACATAATGCAAATAGTTGGTAAACATGTAGCGGTTACCTACAATAACCTCTACACATCTGAAGCCTATATATCGCCCGAATCCACAAAAAATTTATTCTGTGAAGAATTAGTAGAAAGAAACCTGACTTTGGTTTAAAAACAACTGCCCTCTTGAAAAGTTGTAGAGGGGTTGTGTTTGGTATCATGTTACCTAGCACCACATGTGCATTTTATCAAGAATGACAACTGCTTTCAAACTAATGTGTGGTTTCTTGCTACTGTTCTTCAAACTCATAATGACATTTGTAGTGGTTATAGATTAAACCGCTACAGAATGCAAACAGTCTCACATTTGTAGTGATGTTGGTGACCGCTACAAAGTTTCACGACGAACGAGGAATATTATAGTGATTAGTGTAGTGGTTTCAAGAAAACCCGGTACAAAATGTCAGTGTTTAAAAGTAATAGTAAGCGCATTTCATTCTCACTATTGCCCATTTCTTTCTTATGCGCCGTCTTACAACGTTTAACTACAGTTTTTAACGAGTGATTGCTTCAAGGAGGGGTAAGGGAAAGGAAGTGATACAAGGAAAAGTGCATCGACAAGAAGGCAATAATACTAGAGGACAACACAAGGTTGAAATATCCCTGTGCCATCACAGGAGGGGACCCAGCCTCAGCAGATGTTCCCACGGGTAAAGGAGCGGCCCCACATGGTGAGGAGGCAACCCTACCACCTCATGATGAGGATAAAGTGCTTAAGGAGGAGGCTGAGATAAGCATGGAGGACTTTGACCAAGATGAGACGTTAGAATTTAACATTCGAGGTGGAGCGGTTTTTGGATGAGGACATCGCTCGGGATCAGGGGAACCCGCGACATTCATCCTCTCCTGGGCAATTGGATTTGAGGTGAAAGTTGAAGGTAAAGTTAAATATTGTTTTAATAAATGTAGTATTTAAATTCCATACGGTTTATTAATAGTATGTGTAATTGTAATAACAAATGTTGTGAATTATACATATGAGCAGGTGAACATCAGCACGAGCAGGCTGGACGTGGCTAGTTTGAATGCGATCAATGTTATACGTGTGTTGTAGTTTTATGGAATGAGCACATGGACCAGCCAATCTAGAACGGTGGTCACTTGTTCAATCTATCGCTAGATGTCCAACTTTGGCGGGAATTGTTCAGATAATCCGATTTGAACAATTCAGAAACGGCCGCCAAAATCTGACTATCAATCCGTAAAACCCTAACGTAAACTATCTTTTTAAAACGTATAACAGATTAGGTTCTAAACATATATATCACATATATTCGCATATAGAAAACCCAATCTAAACGCACGGTTGACTTGGCTCTGATGCCACTGGTGGGATCCGTACACACAGCGGAAGGATTTTCATCCATTTAAAATTACGAATCCCATCGGAGGATCCATCAACGGCGTTTAAATCAAGATTTGTTAGAACCAGTACCTATGTGAACTCGTGAGCGTCTCGACCTCGTGTGCATCTTGAACATCGTGCGTCTCGGATGTCGTACGTCTCGAACGTGGTGCCATCTTGTTTGATCAAACAGGAGCTGACTTTGCGAGTCCACTCCCTCTACCGGTATCCACACGAACAGCCTCCAACACTGACGGCGGCGTGCTAGCGCCTTCACTATTTTCGCGTATCTCTCTTTTTTCTCTAGGGTTTCTCGCGGCTTTTCTAATACGTTTGACAAAGTATCCCCTAGGTTTCTCAAAACCCAATAGTCGTATTATATATTCAAAACTAATCCTTATTAATTCTGAAATTTTAATTTAGATTAAAATAATATATTAATTAAATCTATCTAATAGATATAATCTAATCTATTTATTTAATCCGAATTAAAAGCCTTCGATTTAATTTATCTCTATAAATTAAATATGAGATATGATATCTATCTATTTAATTAAATCATGATACTATATATCAATTTAAATTAAATCATATATATGATATCTTTATTCAAAAATTAAATCGAGATACAATATCTCTATTTATTTTAGATATTTAATTTATCAAATAAATTAAATACAAAACAAATATTATATATAATAATATTATGATCTCCATTAAATAATATTATTATATTATTTTTGAATTGAATAATATATACACATAGATATATCCATCCTAGATTAAATACAGTATTAATCAAATCTTAAACATATCTAAGATTCAATGAATCTGGACACTATTGCTCGTGTTGGGCTATTCTTGTGTGCGACCCTGCAGGCCCACATGAGATTGGCAACGGGCCCATACTGTACCAGCCCACAAGTCGCAAGCGGCCTCTAGCAAGACATTGCAACTACCCAATTCATATGGGGATCGATAATACGATATAACCCTTCGTACAACCCTGTCACGTCCCTTTTTGTCATGCGATAATTTGGTCAAGGATGAGGCATGGATAATGTCAACTTCATGTTCTTGACCATTGCTTTCTCGATTCTTGAGTAGTCTAACAATTGAAATGGAAACTCCTTTCCATCGTAGTATGACCATACATTTCTCAGACTCACTCATCGAGGGCCTAGTATTATATCTCTACAAATGTGAGGGACAAATTCCATCTTGACCATTCACATTTCTCTGCATGAAAACCACTTATCCTGATCCAAGCCATTATATCACGCGGTCAAAGGTGACTTTTGACTAGGTCAAAGAGCAACGACTCATCATGTAGGAATCCATGATGATCTCAGGTCAAAGGGCAGTGCGACGCGGTTATACATGATAAAAGGTTATGACTTAATCCATGCAGCTTTCTCATGGTGGGTCGGTCCAGCACCTTGTACTCTTACAAGTGCCTATGACTTTGATTCGTATCTCCATACCTCATCAAAGTCATACTGGTCTTATTTCATCTTCGCTCCCGCATAGATAACCGACCAGGGACATTTAGGATACTCTATAAGATATATCCAAGGATACAGTTATTGTTAGTATTTAGGTGTCCTAGAGACAATCCATAAGGACATATCAGCACATTTTTCTACGTTGTTGTATTTCATAAATGAGCATATTTTATCTTTATCATATTTATGTCTCGCTTTTATTTTAAAGTAAATATGTGTTTGAAGATAAAAGCCCTAGGAATAGAATATGTGTTAATCTTGAGGATCAATGCTAGAGATCATGATCATGAGGACTCGAGAACACTGTATATATATTACCTAAAACTTGTTCCTAGTCTTGAATCACCAAGAAAGGGCATTGGTGATCTCAATAAGACTAGTACGACATTATCTACTTGTATAGAGATACAAGGTAGGGACCTCATGGAATACATGCATGGAAATGCCTTAGTCGTGGGTAATCACCAAGAAAGGAGATATTTGAAATTAGCCACGGAGGTGATCTCCTTTTAAAATTTATTAATTTTTATATATATTGTATTTATTATAGAGTTGTTTATCCATTTAACTACAAATACATAATAACTATACTTTAATTTTATGATATTCTTACTCATGAGATACTACTCAAAATGAAGAATTTTATGTTTTATGTGAGTTATTTGTGAATATGGCTTTCTTTTGATTATGAATTAGTGACTTGTGCTTATTTATTAGATGATTCGTGTTGTAATTTACTAATTATATTTCTTTGAAATACATGAAAAATACTTAAAATTTGAAATAGTAATTTCCTTAGCCACACCACTGTACTCTCGGGCGGACTTTGAAAATGTGTTTTTCTTACTCAGGGAGGGCCGATCTCTAGTTGAGAACGGATAGTACCGAATAGACCCACCGAGAGACTCAACAAAGATTCATTGTAGAGAGTATCATTGGATATGTAAAGTCTCTCATCGTTTGGTAGTGCGAATCGTCCTAGACTTAAGGATGTCATCGAACACTATGTCCTAGGGTTATACTTTGACTGTACAACTCTATCCGCCTGAAAATGGGGAGAACAGTGTATTCTTGGATGTAACTCGAATACATAAGTATAGATGGATATGCTGAGAGGACTCACAGTCCCCTACAAGTGATTAGTCATTCACAAGACCGGTAGAGCTTGGATAGCTTCTAATTAACTCGGAGTCTCAAGGCGCGACATAAAGATGTGATCATGAAGAGTCATGATCTATTGTAGAGTTAATATAAGAAGATTCCTAGTTCTGTGAATTAGCTACATTTAGTCAATTAAGAGAGATGATACTCTATCTTTGCTCTCGACTAAATGTGAATGACGATTTGAGGGATGATGTCTGCACGGTGTCCAAATATGAAAGGTAGATCACTTGATCAACTCAATTAGTTCTGGGGTCACAGAGCATTGCTAGTGTCTTATGAGGTCATTAAATAAATTGGGCCCATTAAAGGAGTTTTAATTGGTTCGAGTTTATTTATGTCAGTGACTAATTGGGCCTAATGGGTCACACATAAAGGTTATTCCTGATTGTTTAAAATTAGCAAACTTGGACCAATAATTGTTATTGGGCTTTATCAAGAGTAAATTTGTAATTGAGTTAGAGTGGGACTCCAAGCCCAATGAGGAGATTTGAATTTTAATTCAAAAAAGATAGGTTATAAAAGATAATTCTGAATTATCTAATATATATATATATATATATATATATATATATATATATATATAAAAGATCCAATAATGATTGGATGAAGATAGGAAAAATAATAAATGAGGATTGATTTAAAATGATTTTGAATTTTAGTTTAAGAGATGAATGTGATTCATCATCTTAAATTATTATTCAATATTCAAGATATGAATTTAATTCATTACAATTTGGATTTTCCAATTCAAGTTTGGATTGGGCTTTTCTTGTGAGAACTTAAAATAGGGTTCGACTCTTATAAAATGCTGATTTTTGGTGTGCCTTCTTCTGGCACGTTTTTCTAGGAGAAAAACAAGAACCCTTATGCTCTCTAAATTTAGGTCTTTACCAAAGGTTTAGAGAGGAAAAGGCACCATCCATAAAAAGGTAAGGTTCCAACCTTGTTTATCCTATCCATAACCTAATTCCAAGAAACCATCACCTTCTTGAAAAGAGTAAAATCCAAGGAAACCAAACATCAACTTTGTCTTCGCCTAGCAAGCATTCAAGGAGTGAGAGGTTTCACGAGAAGGAGTTCTCGTTGCAATCGGGAGGTAGCCGTGTGGATCAACGTTAGAAGACATCAACAACATTGAGGTCTTCAAGTGATCTAAGGTAATCCTAATCTCTAATAGTTGTGTTGTCAAGTTATCCTAATCCTCAATAGTTGTTTTAACGAGTAATCCCAAAGTTCATGAATATTATAAATTGTTATGAATTATCATGAGCGCCGTAAAGAGTTACGGATTAATAATTATTAACTAATTAATGTAATGAGTTAAGATTAATAATTCATGAGAACCGTAAGAAGTTACGGGTTTCTGCAACGATTAAACAAAATTTTTGTTTTCAACCTCATGAAACTTTGCATGAGAGTCATGTAATAGGCAAAATTAACCATAAGTTATCACTATAAACATGCAAATGAAATGATAACTAAATAGAGAATACTTTAAATAACATAAACGTTTAAAGTACAATGACTTGCCCCTAGGGCATAATTTCCTACAGTTGTCAGGGACTGTAGATACCTTTTATGATTACGAGTTTATCACTGAATAGTTATGTTTTATACAATAAAGCTCACTCCTTCTCTGTTTTTTATTTCTAGGTACATTTTATAGTGTATGTGTAACTCGCCTTCGGTTAATCTTGAGCCTTACGATCCTGAGATTGAACGCACTTACAAGCAAAGGCGCAGGAAGCAGAATCGAAGAAGTCACCCTTTGACTCTGCAAACATGGCAGATATACCAGTTACTCATGATCAAGGTCTATATTTTGTCTAAAAAATCAAAAGTACTTGTTATAGCGGTTGTGAAAACACTACAAAAAAAATGCTACTAAACTCAAGACCGCTACCAATTCCGCCACATCAACCACTACAAGTTTGACGCAAAAATCCTCATAAATAACACCACCACATCTCATTTCACACACTCCTTCAATTCTTTCTTCCCAACTTCTCTCTTGTTTTATTTTTCAATGTTTTTAGGAGAGGCATCAAATATGGTAAAAAAAAAATTCATATCTTTGATTTTAAATTTCTTAATTTCTTATTATTCTTTGATACTAATTATTTTTATTTTCTAGAACGACATTCCCTCAACATTCCTCTCTAATGATCAACATTCATTTCATAAACAAATATCATCTAGTGAAGAACATAATAATTTTACATTATCTACATTTTCTCAGTGTGGCACTATACACTCGAGTGTGGCACTGTACACTCGAGTGAACAGTGAGAAAAATGTGACCTTCGTTCGCCTTTGTTTTGCGACTCACATGTACAAAATTTGACAGTGGAATTCTCGCCACATATCAGACATAGGTTCAATGATTTGGATGTATTTCACAAACTACATGTCCAAATGGAGTGAAACTAGTTTTATATGAAACTAGACTCCTATTGCATCACACGGACACAAATCGCAAGAAGATATGACTTTCAAAATTTGACACTAGAAATTCTAGTGCCATTTCAGAATAGGTTTGGTTATCTGGATATATCTCCCATAATACACGTCCAATTGAAGTGAAACCAGTTCCATATGAAACTAGACTCGAAATTAGTTTCACATATTCTAGAAGCAAGCTAAAAAAGTTTGAGACTAAGGAGATATGGATCTCAAAGTTTGACATACAGTATTCTAATGGTCAGACTCTGTTTTATGAACAGTCGACATTCATCTGCTCATATATGATAGAATACAATGAGTTTGGAGCTCATTCTTTTTCCATTGGAAAGAAAACTTCAAGAGCTTTCAAGGGATAGGTCATTTTCTAAATTTGGAGTTATTTGCAAAGAGATATGGCTTCTGGAATTTAACCCCTATTCTAAAATGATGATATCACACGAAGCGTGAAAATCACCATGTCCGGAAAACTTGATTCGCATTATGAACATCAAGAAGAACACCATAATCACTTAAACTACTTCTTAATATTACTAATATCATTTGTGTATAAGGTTTAGGTGATTAACGTTTGAATTAACATTAATACCAGCAGTAACAAAATTTTGTCAGAAACAAGCATACAATGAGTTCGAAGTTGAAGCATTTGCTAAAGCAAAGAATGCAACGGTTATTTAATGAAGCTAAATGGCAAACGAGAATAGAGTAATTTAATGAAGCATTGATGAAATGAGAAAGACGAAGCAATGGCTATTTTCCTAATGGACCAAAACTTACAACGATAATATTCAAACGCTCTAGCGAACAAACGTGAATGCCACAACGGTGATTTAGCAAAAGCAAGTGGTAGATAGTACAGCATGAAACATGAAGGATACTCAACAAGACACAGCAGAAAAAGCCTCACTCACAATGGTCATATTCTATAACATGAAATAGTGTGAAACAGTGAACCATGTAAGGAAGACGTGAAAATGGTGCTCAACAATGAAGTATGACAGGAAGACCACAAAATAGCCAAATGACAGACTGAATGCTAACAACATTAATTTTCACATTAGCCAAATGTTCCAATGGTCATATACGCTCTCCAACGATAATACACGGCCAATGCTCCAACGATAATACTCAACGGCTATTTCTCCCTCCAATGACAACAGACAATCCTCTTACGGTCATATAAGCTCATAACGTCTTAATACGAATTGCCTATAAATAGATACAAAGCGACAGAAGTGAAATACAACAAGAGCTTACATCTTCACAATGCCAATTCTCTAACGTTTATCTCATTCTGTCTCTATTTTCTCAATGATCATATAATATACTATAGAGAGTCAATTTATTTGTATTGTACTTCAGTGTTCATCCTATCACTTTTGAGAGAGAAGATTGCTTGTAATCTTTCATCAAAAAGGTTGTATCCTTACGGTGTGTAAGGGGGAGTATCTCAGTGAGATATTTGTAAACGGCTTCACAAGTGTCTGACTAAACTTGTGAGATTTTAGTGGTTTTCAAGTACCCAGTTAGAACTTGAGGAAGATAGTGGATTGAAATCTCAGGAGGCGCCTGGAGACTGGACGTAGGTCATCGCAGATTGAGCCGAACTAGGATAAATCACATTTTGCAAATTCTCTTCCCTAAGCTCTTATATTTCCAACATATATTATTTGAATACCTGATTGTTGATTTATAAATAAATATTTCCGTACTTATTATTTTCATTAATATGCGAAAAGATTTACAAAGTTCCTAAGTTTTTATCTTACACCCAATTCACCCCCTTGTGTGATAGTTGTTTCTAACACATATGTTTGCTATGCTTTCTGGTTTGAGCATTTTACAGTTTAGATTAATCGGTAAATGTTCTCTTCTGTCATTTATTAGGATACACATTGCAATTCCATCTTATGATATGTCTTTTGCCATTGTGAAAGTAACTGATAATAGAATTAACATACTGAGGCTCTTTAATTTATTTGGATTCGTCCCTTTGAAATGGTGAGGATGTGGTCATACATAAAAAAGAAAACACGATTTAAGATTGGTTTCCTGTAACCAATCACATTTGTGTATTTATCATGTGTTTGTAATATTTCCGTTGGTTTTTAAATCCATGCTCTCTGGTTTTTCCCCTCTCCTTGTTGTGTCCATATTTCATGTAATATTTCCGTTGGTATCTGGGCATGTAATATTAAAGTTGGTTTCTAGGCATGAAATACGAGTTGTTTGAACGCAATGGGATTCAATTTTGTGAATAAAAAATGAGGAAAAACTTCATGTTTTGAGATAAAGAAATATGAAGCAAATGTCACAAATCATTTAATCACACTTAGATTATGCTCAAAAGGTTCTGTTTGGTGCTGCCTTGCATAAATGTGTGTCTTACCTATATATAAACTAATTGATAGTCTATTGCTTAATGCCTCTAGATACTAAACAATTATTCTAGGTGGTTAAACCTTTGTTAAATGATCATTTAGTCTATGTTTTAAATCTGGAAAATTTCCAGAATATAACATTAAGTGGTTTAGCATATGAGGAAGGTGAAAAATGATGGAGAATTGGTCCTTTTTTTGTTTCATTTTCATGAAGTCATCAATTTCATATGCATTTGATAGAAGTTAGTCGGGCATAAGCTTATGCCTTACCGAACTTGACTTTCTTATAGCACAACTCCTATATATATCTTTGCATTCTTACTTAAGATCCCATGTAAATTGCTGCCCATTTATGCTGCCCTTTCTGATTCCATATATGACAACTCATGGGGTGCATCTTCATCTGCAAATTACTTGTTGTTTTGAAAGCAGCCTTTGTATCATGATGCTTTCTTACTGATTTTTTTTCCTGATTCATGAATTTGTGATAAACTATGAGAATGAAATTAATTTGCCCAACCCATTGTGTGCATCTTCATCTGCTTTCTATTTGCTTATTCATAATCAAAGTTGCTCATGAAAGTCCTACGTCATCCAGCTCTCACTATTTTGTGTGGGCTCTTGCCATTTGTTACTTAGGCCTTTGAGGCCAGAATGAATGTTGTGGTGTATTTCTTTGATGGAAATGGTCATTATCTGTCTGTAGTATTAATAAGTTAGTCAGCTCAAAGTACAAACCAATGTTTTTTCTACCACCGTTTTTAAATGCTAATATACGTATGTGTTAACTTGCCTACTATTGACACAGAAATATGAACACGGTAAAGCGTTTTGGGATTTAAGTTCCACTGAGATTTTCATTCAACAATGCATTAAGCAAATATACAAAAAAGAAATGCTAGGCTCAGCATTTACGAAGGAAGAATAGAAGAATATTTTGTCCGGATTTAATGAAAAGGCAAAAAAATCATATGACAAGAAACAACTAAAAAGTAGGTTAGATAGCTTGAAGAGAAAATGGAGGGCTTGGGACAAGTTATTTTCAAAAGAGATTGGAATAGCCATCAACTGTGCAAGGAATATGGTTGTTGCAGACGATGAGTGGTGGGAGAAGAAAATTAAGGTACCTAACTTGTAAGCTTTGAATATGTATTGTTATTATTCCTACTATAATTTTATATACAACTTTGATTTTGGTTGATTTTTTGCATGCAAGAGAATGGTGGGTATGCAAAGTATAGGTACAATGGCATGAAATTTGCCAAAGAATTGCAAATATTATTCAAGGATGTTATGGCATTGGGAGAGAAAATGTTCTCACCATCTTCATTACAACGGATGTCACTAGGTGATGAATGATGTGTACCGACCGACAATGGACCTAGAAGAAGGCTCAGGTGATAGTGAGGAAGAGCTTCAAGGTGCTAATACTGGAGGTAGTGTGTAGGTGCCAACAAATTTAGAAGGCATAAACTTGACATCCAACACCCAACTTAGTGCACCTAATGGTTCAAAAAGCATTGGGAAGAAAAAGAGGGGTGAAGGGATTGAAGTATCAAAAAAGGAAAAAAAAAATGCTAGCCTCGAAACTAATAGTGATGATGTTAGTGTGAAAGTTAACGCATCTAAGAATAAAGCAAATACCTTTCAAAGGATGACCAACAATGATGATCCAATGAGTGACGTTGTATCTGAATTATTAACCATTCCAGAAATTGCCGATGACAATGACTTTTTCCTACGATGTTGTAACATGATGATGCACCAAACGCCTCAAAACATGTTTTTTGGCCTTAAAGGAGATAAATGTGCCTTGATGAACTGGTTGCGTCACCATGCCTACAATAACCCACATTGGCAAGCTAACCCAAAGCACTGAACCACATATTATGATACTTTTTTAATGGCTATACATAATCTAATCCGGAGATATTCCCAAACTGATGGTATTTTTCAAGCCAAACAAGGAAATATGAGTGATTAAGAAAATAATGATATACTTGATTAAGCATCTCATCAAATATCCATACATTATCTTCAACACAAGTGAATCGTGTTCGTGATAGAATCAGAGATCAACTTGTTGGGGATAAGTTTAATTAAGCACTTCAATGTGTGTTAATTTTTTTAATGGCAATTTTACTATATTTTAGCAAATTTATATTTAAATTTAATATTGTATCTTCAATTGTCACATAATATACAACACACACACACATGTTCAATAAGATTCATGTATTTTTCAGTTAGTTTCCATCTCAACTGACTTTTAAACGTTATGTCAAACAAGAGCATGTCTATAGAAAATTCACTTCTGTCACCGCTATCTCAAACACAAATCACATCTACAATCTGATTTTTCTGGAAAAAGTTCATTTAGAAAAAAAGTCATTTCACCCACCACTATTCCAAACAACCACACTAATTTATCATTAGCATGAAATACATCAAAGTCTAGAGTTTAGGGTTTGTAGATTTAGCTCTAGACCCCATTTATGCAAGGCATTTAAAAAAAAAAACACACACACACACAAAAACCAAAAACCTGCAGGAGTTGAGGAAGTAAGAAAAATGAAATAGCTGATTTTTCTTCTCAATTACTTCTTTTTATAAGGGTTATTTAGTTGTAAAGCAGGTTGAGGAAATTTCTATACTTTGATACGTGGTCGAGCATAATGTGTTGGCATTTAAAGTATACTCAAATTTTTGTCTTACGGAAGATGTTAATTCCCTTATATTTCTTGTTAATAGCCTATTTTTCATTGGAAATCTCCTTATTCATTTGTTTATGTAGACCTGAACACTTTGCATCTATTTCTGCACACATATTAATCCTGTTTGGTTTGGAGCGAGCGTTTTTAAAACCAAAAACAAAAAAACAAAACAAAAACAAAAAACAAAATGCCCAGCGGAAGGCCGAAACGCTCTGTAGGAAGAAAATCTCAGTGGATAGGTGTTTGGATTCCCATCTAATTAACCGAGCTTATAAAAAAATTCACAATAGAGGAGAAGCCAAAAATTCTAGCTTTTAAGCGCAATGGCATTGAGGAGAGAGATGGGTTGCTGCTGCTGTAAGGTGAGGGCGTGATGGGTCAGAGAGATGGCTGGGCAGTGGGGAATGAGAGGGAGCTCGGAATCAGAGGGAGCTCAATGATGAAGGAGGGAAGCTTCTGGAAAATTGATTAAAATAATATAAATTATAAAATTTCAAACCACAGTATATAAAAATAAATAGGTGACATATCAGATTTAAATCAGGTAATTTGGGAGGTAGTAAGCGTAGAGTGCGATGTAAAAGTCAATTGATAATCTATAAGGATTTTTATTCATCCTTAAAAATCCTAAGTAATTATCAATAATTTTTATATATGAGTAAACCCTTTTTGTCCCGAAAAAAACACGAACCCCATTTTGATGCCTCACACACAAAGAAATGTCATTTTTAGTCCGGAAAAGAACGAATAATTGTCGATTTGTGAACATTTTGGTTCGTAAATTTCCAAAAAACTTTTTTTAGTCCATAAAAAAATCTCACTTTAGTCCCTAGGGATGAAAATGGGGTCCATATTTTTTTGTCGGGGACCCAAAAAGGTATTTATTATTTTTAAATATTAATTTATTTTTTTACATAAATTTCAATTTTTATCTTCAATTTATCATATATATACAACAAATGTGTGTGTAGTATTCAATAAGATTCAAGTCTTTTTTTGGTTATTTTTCATCTCAACCGTCTTTTCAACCGCTAACTCAAACAAGTTTAGAAAAAAGTCACTTCTGTCATCGTTAATCCAAACACAAATCACATTTACAATATGATTTTTTTTTTCTTATTTTACTTATGTAAAAGTTAAATAAAAAATAAGTCACTTCTTCCATTCTTAACTCAAATAGGCCCAATATATTTAAACAACATAATCAAAAGGCTAGGATGGCTGGGCGGCCACCATCCTTTTGGTGTGTGCTACCGTCCGCTTCTTATCGGAACTCCACAATGGTTGACATTGTTTTCAATAAACAATAAATGAAGGGTACTAATATCTTTTCACACATAGAATCTAATTTATTTTGTTCTTTGTCATGGAGGATTGAAGTTTGAAAAAAAAATTGGGCTACCAAATATTTTCCTACTAAAGTGAAATTTTCCTACATATATACTATATCTGATAGTTTTTATAAAATTTTGAGATCTGAAAAATTTACTCAAAACTCAAAAGGGGAAAAACACCAAAATAAGAATATTTTTTTTAAACATGTAACGGACTGAAGCACTTTTAAAAATTAATGGACTAATGCAGTCAAACACGTTGAGTGACAGGATGCCACCAGTGGCGTCAGAAAGTCTTACGTCACTGGGTAGTGGAGTAAGACTATGTCACGCCACTAGAGTGGCGTGAATATTTTTTTAAAAAAAATATTCACACCACTCTAGTGGCGTGAGACACGATCTTACGCCACTACCCAATGGCGTCCCGTCGGTAACGTGTTTAACGGCATTCGTCCGTAATTATTTTCAAAAATGCTTCAGTCTGATACATTTTAAAAAAAAAAAACTTATTTTGGTGTTTTTCCCACACAAAAGAGATAAAATTGCTTTTCTAATAAATAAGGAAGAGTTGGAGAATTGGGGGCAGTTTGGTCCGTCCATTTATGGTGATGTAGACGTTACTAGATTTCCATACAGAAACCCACGTCAGCATTGCCGGACTCATCTTCTGAAGGAGAACTACCCAGAGTTTATGGCCCATAGTCTAGTTAGTATAGATTAAATTTCGAGGGCGAAATTTTGTTTAAGGGGGAGAGAAATGTAATACCCGGATTTTTTGCAAATCTGGAATTCTTGAAATAAGAGAAATAAATGAATATTTTGATGAAGCAAACTCATGAGTTTAAAATTATTGTAGAAAATTGTTATAAATGTCGAGTAAATTTTCGAAAAAGTTACAGAAAAATCGATGAATAGAATGACTAAAAATGCAATAATGGTGATAAAAACAATCTAAAAACATTATGATAAATACGAAAGATCATGAAAATTTATGAGAAAATTATGGGAGTATTATCTTTAATTATAAGGATTTAATAAATTGTTTCGAGAGGGTATAACATGAAGAAATGTTTAAAAAGCGTTCCGAACCATAAAGTAACTTTATGGTGTAAACATTTTTAATATTTTACATAGGATATAAAATGACAATGTCGATATAAAGTTTGTAAGATAATAATATACTGTAAATTATAAAATTATCAACCATTGGTAAGAGAATGATTAGATAATTACTAGCTAATTGATTCAAAAACAAAAGAAATATAGAAAGTTAAATTTATGGTAAAATCCTTAATTAAGAGATTAAGGCTTTGGTAATTAGCATAAAATATATACTTACTAATTATGATAAAAATATTAAGAAAAATTAGTAGATAAATGTATGAAGAAATCTAATCCTAAAAAGATCACTAAACGAAGAATTTATGCTTGATTAAGCCTTAACGAAGGGGGGTAAAAAAGGAATTTTTGGTAAAAAAATATTATATTTTTAAAAAATGGAAAAAATTATGAAAAAATAATTAAAACTGAATTTTAAAATTAAGGGGCCAAAATTATGGGTATTTTTAATTAAAATGAATTGTTTAAATCATTAAAATGATAATTAGAATAAAATAATGATATAATACGGTGAGTCGAACTTATAGGCGGGCAGGGGGAAAAGTTAGAAATAAATTCTACAGGTAAACCAGGGTAAAAGTCTTTTCGGACTGATCAAATTAAGACCAAGTAAATTTTTACACGAAGAAAGAATTTATCAGACGTGATTTCCGCAACCAAAAACCCTAATTCCTAATAAGACGAAAAGTTGATCAGATAGAGTAGAGTCAGATAGACAAAGTGAGAACCTATAGAAACAATTGTGTGTTTTCAAACACGGGATTAAGTTAGGCAACAACTGGACGTTTTACGATTCAGCAAATTGTTGTCCAGAAGTTGGTTCGATCGGAAGCGATTTCCGTAACCGGACGCGTTTGTCCGAATATCTTCCGACGCACCGGAGAATACCTGGATATGATCAAAAATAGGATCCAAATAGATAATATGAAAGAGGATGAAAAGACCTTCAAAGTTACACGCCCGGATTTTTGAGTTTCTGCAAAATCGCGCGAAACGGACACCGATCGGGTAGCTTTATCAGGCCGGAGGCCATAAAGCAAGAGTCGTCATTGGATGACAACTCATTCTTTGACTTTTTGGGCCTTAGATGTCGACCAAGACCTTGAATGGTCAAGATTCCATCTTACAAAACCCTAGATCTAACGGTTCAAAAACAAAGCAGAAAATTCCCGATACGTCCTGAATTTTCTCTATAAATAGCCCTCCCCTCTTCTTCACTCTTCACACCATTTCTTCTCTCTTCCTTGGCCGAAACTTAGAGTGAGAAGCTCTGCAAAAATTCTGCCTAGCCCCGAGTAAGTTCTTCGTCCTTAGCTTTTAGTTTCCGTAGTTCTTTCGGTAGTTATAGTAGAAACCGCTTGTTTTGATCTAGGAAGTTTCAGAATATATTCCTATACTTGTTTTTAAGCCTCATTGCATTGAGATATGCCTGACGAGGTAAAAACATAGTGGGGATAATTTTGAAATGGAATAAGGTCAAAGTAACGAAGTCCTGGCAAAATTCCGCCAAATAGGGGTAGGTAGTAAGGGCAAAATGGTCTTTTTCACCTAAAATTCCTGTTATGCTGCCAAATATTCATAAGTGTGTTATTATTCTGATTAGAATACTTCGACGTCGAACATTGTCGAAATTCCATCGTTCCGCTTTGTTTGCCGCCGTTTCCATTATTTTACGTACGGCCGTCAAAAAGTACCGTTTTTAGCCTAAGAGCCGGATATCTGCAAATCGAGGTACGGACGCATACGTAACCCTAACTCTATGCTGCTTATATACTTTTGCGTTATAGATACGTTCATAGGCGAGGTTACGTTGAGAATCGTCGAGAGATACTTACGACTTTACCCACGGATTATAGTATTGGTAATGTCGTTTGAGTTATTCCTAGCGCGAGGACACGTTAGTGACGTGGCACTTTGATAGTGCGAAACTAGTCGAGAGAGACTCTACATACTTTTTGTGCTTATGTTTTGTCCATGTTATTGATCATACATCTCGCTTGTTTGCTTTTGTGATGATATGCTTTGTATTGAAATGAATATCTCTTGTACGTATACTATTTTATTTGAGCGTAAGGTTAACCGTTACTCGAGATCCATATGTGGAATGGATCTCGACGGCATCGAGGGCCTGGAGGACCGATGTTTGGCGATCGAGGCATTCAAATGAGTAGGCCAAGACGTGTCTACATTATCTATCGTTTTCTTTAGTTTCTTTAACTTTTGAGAATTCTGGATGACTGTAATCCGATACATTTACACTATGGTCCATATTTTGAATGTAATGTAAATTACGTACTCGCTCCAATACTCTACTCTAATTACTCTGCTTGAAATATTTGGAAACGTTTTTTTAAAAAAAAAAATCCACCGTTTTCAAATGGGATGTTACAGTTGATATGGCCAT
This sequence comes from Acacia melanoxylon, assembly GCA_019022615.1. NCBI lineage: Eukaryota > Viridiplantae > Streptophyta > Magnoliopsida > Fabales > Fabaceae > Acacia > Acacia melanoxylon. Next base: position 8,256,798 of record JAFJYJ010000003.1, on the reverse strand, counting down.
TTAAATACCAACGCCCGTCACCTCCCTCGAAATGGAAACTCATAAATCCCAAAAAAATAAAAATAAAAAACTGAAGAAAAAAATTCCTATTGGAAGATGCTTATGGAATTGGCATCCGTATATTCCGCAGGAACGAATAAGTCATGACTCCAGCGGGGCCTACTTTAGATGTAACATCCCATTTTTAAAGCGAATTTTTTTTTTCAATCAGATTAGAGCATTGGAGCGATTGAGTAACTGAACCATAGCAAAATCATGATCCATAGTGAAATAGTATAGATACTGTCATCCAAGTGTTTCAAAAGTAAATGCATAGTTGGAAATTAAATCTTCATCTTGAATCCTACTCTGGTTGCTTGCCCCTGTCTCCAACCCTCGATCCTCCAGACCCTGAAGCTACAGCTGAGATCCAATTCCCATTTGGATCTCGGGTAGTAACTTAACCTTGTGCTCAAATATAACAGTATATGGACAACAGATATTCATAACAATACAGTAGCATATCAACACATAAGCACAAAGCAGATGTATGAATAGCATAACGACAAAACATAAGCACACAACAATATGTAAAGTCCCACAACATGTCTGCACATACCCTGTGCCACGATCACAACACGTGTCCTCAGCGCTAGGAAAACTCATACGGTATTATCATGTCTATAACCCGTGTAAACTGTAAGTATGATTGACGACCCTAAACGAGCCTCGGTCTATGAATGTATCTATTGCATATATGTATATGAGCAGCACAGAGTTAGTGTTACAATACGCGTCCGTACCTTTGTTGACGGTTTTTTGAACGTTTGGCGCAATAACGGTGTTTTTGACGGAAAGTGGTCTGACAGCGGAATGACGGCGGTACGATAGCGGCGCAACAGCGGTTCGTGATCAAAGATATCCTATCAGGATAATATCACATATAAGAATACAAGACACAACAGAGTTAAAGTTACAGTACGCGAAGGTATCTTCCTTCCCTGTGAATAGTAATTTACTATTCACGTATACGGTACTATTCATGTATAATAATACGCCCGTCCATCAAATCTGCCTCCAATATTTTTGAAATAAATATCATATTTATCCCTATAACATGATATGTATACCATCTTGGTAAAATAAAGATCTACCTAGCATTTCTACTATAACTACCGAAAGAACTACTAAAGCTTAAGACTAAGGACCGAAGAACTTACCCGGGCTTCACTACACTTTCTCCGGGCTCCTCCTTCTCTCTAGCTCCTTAAGAAATCGCCTCTCGGGTTGATTTGGTGTGAAGAATATGAAGAAATGAAGCCTCTATTTATAGGGTGGAAAAATGGGTCCTTTAGTGTAATTTTCACTTCGGGTCATTCTACGTAATTTTCCCCTAGCCAAATAGTGACTCTTCCCGTGACTTCGCCTCTCACGTTTTAAAAGTTTTAATAATATAATATCTTAATTTCTACTTTAACGAAATTCATTTCCAGTTACTAGACCAATCACTAACACTTTTAAATTTTGAGTATACTTTTTGGATGGCGGTAAAATACCGAGATTTATGGTCTAATTAGACTTCCCTAGTTGGACTAAACTTATTCCTCAATGTTAGCAAAAATAACCTTCACCGGTCTTACTTTCGAGGTTAAATTATGTGGGTTCCGATAAGTCCTTATATTTTCTCCAGGATTTCCACATCTTCACAACTATTCCATATAGCGTTCTTGAATGAAGTGAGCGAAAGAATATTATATTATTATTCAAATAGTAAATTACTATTGAGTGGGTCCCGCGGACATTTTTTTCAAACTTCACGTGAATCTGTCGGAGAAATAATTTGACGTGGGTCCCACATGAATAGTAAATATGTATTTATGAATAGTGAATACGTATTTTTGAATAGTAAATACTATTCTTGGGTCCAAAAATTCTGCTTCCAATTTTGTCACTTCCAAAAATAGGGCCTAGTAGTCTCTCAAAAATAGGCAAATTCTCAAATATAGGGTTCCAAATAAACAAGTATCCGGGTATTACATTAGACGCGTCGACTTTTGATTGGCTTTTGAGCGAGGAAGGAGTGGGCACACGGTGGATGTAGACGGAGTTCCCAACGGTGGTCGGAGCGATTCAGTATTCGAAGGAGCAAGACTCTGTTACAGTTGATTTGATTTGCGTCAAGATAGAATATTCGCCTACGTTGGGGAAGATCAAGTGTGTGTGGTGTATGTAACACCCCAAATTCCATAGCATAAAGCGTGCCAGTGACACGTGGTTTTATAAAAATTGTCAGAGTTTTGAGGTGCTATAGCTCAGCGAAATGCGGAAACGAAGAGCATGTACTAAAAAATTTGAACAACGAGTTTAACAATGAGTACTGATATGTAATACTCAGACATATGCTGATGCCTGACGTATACTGATATATTATAAATTTCCCGAAGGATTTGTTCATGTGATACAGTAATACAAAACTCTATAATTACATTTCTTCTATGTAACTATACCCTTTTTCCGCCAAGCCTTAGGTAGACTTGGGACATAGAACCTAACTCAGTTAAATCATCTCATTTGGCCAGGCTGGGTAGGTCTAGTGGAAGGCTCACCGTGCTAGGGTGACTGATTGACTGAACCACATAGACGACCCTTCTAGTTTAAGCACCAAATGATGTGAAGTAACTTTATTATATTCATGCCATAAGGTAGGTTCTGTTGACTTTCTTCCCGCATTTCCTTTGACCGGTGCCTCCTCACGGCTCCGTCCATTAATGCTCCTTCCCATGGCTCCATTCACAACGTCTTCATAAATCCTGGTTCCTTTCCTGAACCTCTAGTCAAGTCTAAGATTCAAAACAAATTGAATATTAGGTAACAGTTAGCCTCATATGAAAAGTATAACAGTATATGTATGACAAATATTCATTACATTTCAAAGATTAACCAATACATAGCACACAAAGACATGTAAGGTTACAACAATACACAAGCACACAAAGAGATGTAATGTCAACACAACAACAAAGTACATAGCACACAAAGACATGTAAAGTTAAATAGTCTGCACCACCGTGCCACGATGTACACTCGTGTCCTCGCGCTAGGAAAACAATCTCACGGCATTATCAAAACCATAACCCGTATATAAAGGCGAATGTATATGTAGTGATCTAAGCCCCATAAACTTAGTCACAGTGCATGACCCAAGACAGAGTCTCGTCCATGACTTTATGAATCATTCTATCTCATACATGCATACAAGACATATCAGAGTTAAAGTTATTGTACGCGAACGTACATTCCTTCCATGTGAATAGTAATTTACTATTCATATATACGGTACTATTCATAAATACGGCACTATTTATGAATAGTAATATGTCCGTCCTTCAAATCTGTCTCCGGAATCCTCGGATATCCTAACAAATTACCATATTGCTTAGAATAATATCCCAAAGGCTTAATTTACCTTTCTACCCTTGGTGGATTTGTTATTACCATTTTGCCATTACATTTTATTTAATAAAAACGCTACTTTCAGCATTATGGCCAGATTTACTTCTAACTTTGAAAATTCATAAGTAATTCTAGAAAACTTGAAACGAGGATCCGTAAAATTCCCGGAATCCTTAGGCTGTTTAGTTTTGATGAAAAATATTGGTTCTTGCCCAGATTGTATGAATAGTTCCCAGTTTTCACGTGTTCATCATCTGCCCATAAAATTTTCAGAAAAACGTAGCCCCACTTTGGACATTTGTATCTCATTGTAAAAAAACTCAAAACATTACATATTTTATATCAATAGAAAGCTATATATGTCTACTTTACTCATGTAAAATTTCATGATTTTAGGACTTCATTTGATACACAAAGTAACAGCCCTAACATTCGCCCAGCCCAGAATTTAAAACTGGAAATTCTACAACTTTCACAATTTTGTTCCATTGATCCCAAAAATTATTTTGCATCATGTTTTTATCTAATTTTCGTTCTAAACCCTTTGAAAAACCTTTAAAACTTGAAAAGGAATTTTCTACACAATTTTCTAGATTAAACTCAAATTCTATCAAAAATCTAAAAGCTAAAGCTCAAGAACTTACCTCTTGAAGTTCTTACTCCTTCTTCCTCCTCCTCTTGCTTCACCATTTCTCCTCTTTCTCTTATTCACAATCAGATGTTTGATTGTGTTTTGGTGTGAAGAATGAAGAGGATTCAAGCTCTATTTATAGGCAAGAGGTGGAGTAGTTTGGTGGAGTATAAGAGTGGTAGATGTTGTAGTTTGGTGGAGTGTATGAGGGTGGTAGATGAAGAAATCAAATACCAAACATTCTTATTCTACACTTCAAACACCAAACTTTCTTCAACCACCTTATACATATCTACCAATCTCCACCTACCATTTAATATTTATTTGCAAATATTAATTAAGTATTGAAAAATAAAATCCTTAATTCCATATAAGAATTTTCTTCCATAATTAACTCTCTATGCCATAAAATATTTGTTCTAAAATTTATAGACCAAAAATTATCCTCTAACTATTTTTCCTTGAATTATTGGGAAAATAGACCTCAAAATCCAGAAAATAGCTTTAAAACTATTTAGGTCAAATTTTCATAATAAATTCCCATATAATATTTCTTATTTTCAAATTTCAAAATTTGGGATATTATAGTACAAGAGAGAATCGGGAGCTTTCATCCTCTTCTTTTTAAAAAAAAAAAAAAATTAGGGGTATTTTAGTATTTTTCATAAAAATAGTGTGGGCACCACCCCACAATTAACACAGTTAAGTCAGATTTTAACAGTGATGTGACTTTTGCTCTTAAAATGAAACCACATGTGTATTTTTACTCCAAAAAAAAATATATGATACAGAGCGCTCCCAGAAATAAAGCACATATGTATTTTTGCTCATTTACCCCACGTTTATTAATTACTCACTTCTATCTCCCTATTGTCTAATACTTCTACACATAACCCTAGATTCATTTGGAAAACAAAATTAATAAGAAATACTTTTTTTAAAAAAAAGTTAAGAAAGGTCGCGGTAGAAGTTGTTTTTTCAAAGTGATTTATAATATAAAAAATAAATTTATGAGAAGAGTTATATTTCAATTTACACGCATTTTTCTAACACCAACTCAAACATATCCTAATCTTGCAAAATTGTCGTTTCCTTTATAAACGAATTAATTAGGAACACTTAGTACCCATTTGGAAACCCCTTTTGAAGAATAGCTTTTGAGGTTTATGGGGTAAGTTGTGAGAGGAGTTTTATCTTGACTTACGTAAAATAACTTTTCAAAAAGAGTTACCAAACGGGTACTTAATCATACAAACAAGGAACATGTAATGAGGAATGGTGTCCTTCGGTGAATAACTAAAAAATATATATTTGAGTGGATTTAAAAATTAATGAATAATATAATATTGTAATAAAAACGCTGATATTTTACTTAAATCCTCTTAATACTCAAGTGTGCTTTTTAATGTATATATAATACTTTAAAGTATTTTATGATATATATATATATATATATATATATATATATGGAAGGAAGGAAAGTATTTTAAGGTGCATTAAGTAAACTGAAATATATTTTTCATGTGCCACTAATTAGGACTTTTTATCGTGGGTCCACAATCGAAAATTAGTTAAGGATTACGTATATGGAACCTAGGATCGTTCTCTTTTCTCAATGAGCCTTTTATTGATTCCTAAAAATCTAAATGCCTTACAAATGCAATAAAAACAAGAGAAAAATTGTTTTAGCTTTTCAAATTAATAAACTAAAACAGAAATGCAATTTTGGATGCAACAAAATTAAATTATAAACTACTATGTTTTAGTTATTTTCTTTATAATGGAATGGTGTTACACCCCTACCGGCCTTGCCTTTTCAGGTGGCGGGTTAGAGGGATCTAACACTTAATACCTTTCCTTTGTTAATTAATCCCTTTAGATTTATATCAGAGTGTTCAGGCAGAGCATAAGATCGGTTTGGACAACTTACAATATACTGGTAAAGGTAGGAACAATAACATAAAGTAGTCCCCGTAGGTAAGGGTGAGCAAATCAAAACCGAACCGAATAATTCGGTGTTTTCGGTTCGGTTCGGTTTTTTAAACTAGTCTAATTCGGTTTTTAGTTCGATTTTTGCAAATTTATTTCGGTTAAAATCAAAATTTGCAAAAAATCTGCAAACTATTGTCATTATTCCATGTTTTGATTTTAAAATCTGCAACCTATTGTCATTCAAGTAAAAATCGATATATACCAAGTGCTTCATGTAAAGTATACTATAGTCAGGTTGCACTCAATAGTTAATATTGTAGATTGATTCGGCAAAAAAAAGTAGATTGACTATTTTACAGAATTAACCCAAACAGGAAGGCCCAACTTAAGCCCAAAAACCGAATTAACTACAAAACCGAACCGAAATATTTCAGTTTTTTCGGAATCAGTTCGGTTTTTAAAATGTATGTATTTTGGTTTTTCGGTTTTAACCGAAAACCGAATGCTCACCCCTACCCGTAGGGTTAAGGGTACAATCGTCCAAAATAAATATTGAACAGTAAGTATAAATCATACAGTCATCCCAAATACATAATGATAGGGCATCCCCTATTTTTTCATCTCACCGCATCAAGTTCCTCCTTCTTCAAGTTTCACCAACCGCTACTGCTTTACACCTGTGACTCCAAAGTGGTCTGGAGTTCAACATTGAACCCCAGAGTAAATGTTAGACTCAAATACAATACGTGTATGATGCATGCAATGCAAATCACAATCAGGAAGTAAACATAAACCCGCCTCACCGGCACACATAACGGCATGTAGCAACTCCGCGGGGCCTTTGGTCAAGACAAGCCCCTTGGAACAGGCGCATTCGGGGCCTCGTAGTTAGGGTGGCCAAACCCTAACCACCTACCCCTCCTAAGGCCTTAGTAGCCACCTATGAAGACACAGTCACATAGGCCCTACCTACCTCATACATCTCGGTACTGTAACAAAACCCTAAGGACACACAGTCCAATAGGTACTACAGCCCGATCTTACATGCCCTCGGTACTGTAGCAGGTACCCTAAGGACACGCAGTCCAATAGGTACTACAGCCCGATCTCGGTATTGCAACAGAAACCTAAGGACACGCAGTCCAATAGGCACTACAGCCCGATCTCTTATATCATGATATAACATACATGCAAAAGCAACATACAGTATGTAAGTCAACAGTTACCTGGTACTCCTTTGAAAGCGGTAAAATATTCCCTTCAAGTTAGAGATACGTCCCGCACGCGTTAATACCCTAGATACAGCCATATACCACGTTTTCAGTCACACATTCAAACTTTACATCAAGTTTCCTAAAATCCGCAAGGCACCAGATTTTCCAGCATTTCTGTTCCAACTTTTCCGATTTTTAATAAATTCTAGAAACCTCGTATTAACATGAAATCAGTGGTCTTATAACCCTTAGGATGTCTATTTTATATGAAAAATATTTAACAAAGCCCTCTAGGTTCAAACCCTTCTCAGATTCCCAAAACTTAGCCACTAGTCCGAAACAGAATCCATGTTTTTAGGTTATTTTTAGCCTTAAATAAATCTTGGTCAGGAAATCCAAATAACACGAAATTTTAGTCTACATTCATCCTTAGGATGTCTAATTTCTCCATAAAAAATATCAAAGCAAACGGAATCCATTTACTAATCTAAATAGGCTGATAAACACACGCTGCCCAGAAACCGTAAGAACCGACAGATTTTCGTATAATGAAGACTTGAGCTTTCTGAGTTAGAAAAAGGTTATCCCACATGTCCCCACACAAAAACACCTTCTGGACTCAATGAAAACCTCAAAATTATGGAAATCTCACTCCATATACACGAAATCACCATAGGGCAGAAGCTAGGTTGGCGGTTAGAGAACTTACCTCAGAATTTCGGTTGCGTATGACTTCCTTCACTCCCTGAACCAAGAGCTTCAGCTGGGCACCCTCCTCACACCTTGAGCACGTCCTTGATGTGGGGAAAATGAAGGGATGAGTGCCCTATTTATAGAAGCTAAGGTGGGGTCCTTATCCAACCTTGATCACGATCCGACGGTTGGGAAAATTCTTTGGATTTAATTATTATTTCTTTACTAAATTCTCAAGAATTCTAGAGAATTCTTGGAAGATGGGTGCGTCTTTTTATGCCCAAAAATCAGATTCCAAAATTTCCCCTGGTGATGGTTTCTGGAATTACTAGTTTTAGATTTTTGGCCCAGGGGTAAAACGATCATTTTGAACTACTTCTTCTCCAAGCCAATGAAACCCACGAGATCTTCCCTTGGATATGTCATAAATTCTCTTTAAAAATTCATAATTACATGTCAATCCATTGTCATGTCAATTTCAAAAGATGTGGTCCAAATTATTCTTGAATATTTTATTCTTTCTCTCTCCTCATAATTACTTGATGTGACATTCTCTCTCTTCATAATTACATGACGAGGAACTTTCTCTCTCCTCTGGGCCCACCAATTTCGTCCTCCCTCTGTGTCCAGGGGTCTGGGCCCGACTCCGATAAACCCTAATCGGTCCCGCTTAGCTTCTTTTTGCCGGTTACACCTTTCCTCGTAACGCGTGCCACACAATTGGACTTGTGTGGGCCCGGATCATCAGTCTCTTCTCCCTGACCACAGATGGATGGAATATGGTACCTTGGAGATCCAGAAATCCACATTTCAGTATCCTGGACGGTTCCCCTTCGTTGGTCAACGCTTCCTCAAGTCTTTGACTTTGAAATTGGGCTTTTATATGTGTTTAAATTAGCTTTTCTATCCCCTGATGTGGCTGCACGTTTTCTACATTCTTGGGGAGCGAGAAATGTATATTTTAATGCCCCATAATTACCTCGTACTTTGTGTTGCCAAAAAGTCAAACATCCAATCCCAAAACGTCATGTGTCCTACTAGCATCATTACTCTTTGTCTTTTGTAATCATGAAGGGACACGTGTCACCATTCTATTTGGCCAACACAAAAGTATGTCATCATTAGTCGTCATGACACCACTTTATTAAAGTTGCTTTACCGGTACTTGCTCGAGATCCTGCCCGGGTTTACTTGGGTTTTCTTCACGAATATCGATGCCTTCTCAAAAACGTAGGGTATACCCAACTGCCCTGAAAATTCCGTGTACTTACTTATACCGGCATATTTTCACTCGACTAATTGTCTTGTACCTCGAACATAGTTGGGTGGCATCCTTTCCACCGGATTTATGCCGAATAGATCTTCTGTGTCCCGTTTTCACTAGCTCCTTAATTCCACGACTTATGCATATAAGGTCCACTGACCTGTATGGTTGAGTTACTTAATCCCAGAGGGGCATCCTAACTCTCGACCTTCTTGGAACTCTTCCCGAACTAGGCTTAGTCGTCTGCCTACTTTAGGCTTATTCTCCATTCTCGGGTCCAAAATTCGGGGTGTTACAAATGGAGTATGAAATTGTGTATGAAATGTATAATGAATGTTCTTGGAAATGGAGTGGTGGCTATTATAGTTCAATTATATGTAGGAATAAATTTTCACTAAGTCTTAATAAAAGACCTCAAACAAACACTTGAGTATAATATTCTTAATTTGTGATTACTCCTACTAACATAACTGTTGAAGTAAACTTAGTGTGAGATTAGGATTTTATTAATGCAACTTACTTCCTCTTGATATGAATGCGATAACACTATACTCAATTAATCCAATTTAATCATCCTATATAACAATAACACTAAGAAAACACAATACCATTAAATCAAGGGTAAAGGTGCAAAAATACACATGTACTTTACCTTCAGGAGCGCCCAACACCAAGTTCTTTTTTTAGGTGTAAAAATGCACATGTAGTTATAAAAAATGTACAAAAGTCACAACAACATTATATTCTTGACTGACGGTGTTAATTTTGACAGCAGGGCCCACACTATAATTTTGAAAATACCAAAATGTCCCTGATTCCTCAACTCTGTCGACTTGTCCCCTCTTGAATTCCTTCTCGCCCTGTGAGGAAGCCAGTAAGTGTTTTGTGCCGGCAAGGGTTTGCGATCATGGTCCTGGCACCTTGGGTTGATCTCAAAGCGTGACCAACGGAAGAATAGGAAATAGTAATTGGATCAAAGATTAACAAGGGGGAGGGAAATCGAACCCGACCCGTGTAATACCTTAAAATTCCTATTTATCATAAATACTATATTTTGATAAATAATACATATTAAATACAAAGGTGAATATTTGTCTCAAGAAATTATAATCTATTGATTATATTTTCATCCAAATTTCACTTTGGAATTAATTAACGAATGGTTAATTATGAGACATTATTTTGGAGCTATTTAATATGATATAAATAGCACATAAAAAGGTAATTAATTTATAACCAAAAGGAGGAATGTAATATCCCAAATCTTTGGATTTGGAAATAAGAAATATTTTATGGGAATTTATTATGAAAATTTGGCCTAAATAGTTTTAAAGCTATTTTCTGGATTTTGAGGCCTATTTTCCCAATAATTCAAGGAAAAATAGTTAGAGGATACTTTTTGGTCTATAAATTTTAGAACCAATATTTTATGACCTAGAGAGTTAATTATGGAAGAAAATTCTTATATGGAATTAAGGATTTTATTTTCCAATACTTATTTAATATTTGCAAATAAATATTAAATGGTAGTTGGATATTGGTAGATATGTATAAGTTGGTATGAATGTTTGGTGTAAGAGTGTTTGGTGTGAATGTTTGGTGTAAGAGTGTTTGGTTTGAGTGTTTGGTTTGAGGGTTTGGTTTGAGTGTTTGGTTAAGGAAGAAATGTAGTTGAAATAGTCTTGAATTTTTGCTATAAATAGAAGGCTCTTCTCTTCATATTCTTCACACCAAAATCAGCTCAAAGTATCTGATTTTAAGATTAGAGAGTGAGTAGAGTGAAGTTCTTGGAGCAAGGAAGAAGTAGTAGCAAGGTTCTTCAGGGTAAGTTCTCTAGTTCTTGAGTTCTAGTTTTATATTCATAGATAGAAGTTGCTTTGATCTTAAATATGCTAGAGTAATTTTATTTTCATGTTTCTATGGTTAGAAATGGTTTTATTTCGAAAAAATGATGGAAAAGGTTATATAGCAGAATTTTGGAAGCTAATCATAAAGTAAGCGAAACTCCGCGAAATTTTGTCGGTTAGCAATTCCTGAGGTCGGGGTAAAAACGACAGTAATTTATATTGAAGATGATGTTCTTAAATTCTGAGAAAATTCATGTTCAAAGTAGACATATAGGGATTTTCAAATATACCTAGAATGTATTATTTCAAGTTCTGTGATAGGAGATAAAAATGTCCAAAGTTGGGCTACGTTTTTCTGGAATATTTCTGGACAGAAGATGAACACGTGAAAACTGGGAATGAATCACTAAATCTGGGTAATAACCAGTATTTTTCCTCAAAACTAGACATCCTAAGGATTCCGAGGAATTTTACGGATCCTCGTTTCGAGTTTTCTAGAATTACTTATGAATTTTTAAAGTTAGAAGTAAATCATGCCATAATGCTGAAAGTAGCGTTTTTATTAAATAAAATGTAATGGCAAAATGGTAATAACAAATCCACCAAGGGTAGAAAGGTAAATTAACCTTTTGGATATTATTCTAAGCAATATGGTAATATGTTAGGATATCCGAGGATTCCGGAGTCGATTTGAAGGACGGGCATATTACTATTCATAGTGCCGTATTCATGAATAATCCGTATACATGAATAGTAAATTACTATTCACACGAAGGAATGTACGTTCACGTACGTAACTTTAACTCGATATGACTTGTATGCATGTATGAGATGAAATGATTTCATAGAGTCATGGACAAGACTTGGTCTTGGGTCATGCAAGTGGTTAAGACTACTGTCTTGAATCACTTGTTTATATACATTCAACGATACGGGTTATAGTCTTGATAATGCTTAGTGAGATTGTTTTCCTAGCGCGAGGACACGAGTGTACATCGTGGCACAGGTGGTGCGGACTATACAACTATACATGGATTTGTATAGATAACTTTACATGTCTTTGTGTGCTATGTCTTGTTGTTGTGTTGACATTACATCGATGTGTGCTATGTATTGGTTAATCTTTGAAATGTAATGAATATCGTCAAATACATATCTTTTGTTATACTTTTCATATGAGGTTAAGCTTTACCTAAGATTCAATTTGTTTTGAATCTTGAGACTTGACTAGAAGTTCGGGGAAAGGAACAGGATTTATGAAGACATTGTGAATAGGAGCCATGAGAAGGAGCATTAATGGACGGAGCTGTGAGGAAGCCTGTCAAAGGAAATGCGGGAGGAAAGTGAACGAACCTACCTTATGGCATGAATCTAATAAAGTTCTTCACATCATTTGGTGCTTAAACTAGAAGGGTCATCTATGTGGTTGATCAATCGATCCCCTAAAGACGGTGAGACTTCCACTAGACCTACCCGGCTGGCCAAATGAGATGATTTAACGAGTTAGGTTACTATCTTGCCCCAAGTCTACTCAAGGCTTGGCGGAAAAAAGGGTATAGTTACATGTAAAATTGTAATTATAAAGTTTTGTATTACTTGTATCACATGAAACAATCCTTTGGGAAATTTATAATATATCGGTATCGTCGGGCGTCAAAGATATGTCCTGGTATTTTTATATCGATTCTCAATTGTTCAAATTTTTAGTACATGCTTTCTCGTTTCCGCAAAAACGCTAAATGTAGCACCTCAAAACTCTGATGAATTTTTATAAAACCACGTGTCACCAGCACGATTTATGCTAAGGAATTTGGGGTGTTACAACCCGGATAGCCATGTGGGGGATCTGGTGAGGAAGACGTAGCCGATGAAGTGGTCGTTGCGTGAATCGGGAGGGGAATATATGCCGAGCCAGTTAAGATCGGAAGGAGAATCAATGCCATAACATTGAATTTGAACGGAATCGCCGGATTTAGAGAGAACAGTTGGGGGTGATAGAGATGGAAATGTTGGACTCGATGGAGTGGTTGATGAAGAGGAAGAAGATGAAGAAGATAGTGAGGGGAATCATAATCGCAAATCAATGAGGAATATTATATGCTCATCGATATCCACAATTTTTTAGGCGTAGGGATGATCGGGGTTCCGAGATTCTTTTGGGAAACTTCGATATTTGGAGAATATCTGATGAAGGAAAGTACTGTATGTGGAGCATCGTCCAACCGAATTTTGACTCCTACAAGAAATAATAGCGATCTGCAACAAGGTCTGTCTGATGTCTCTTCTATGGTTTGACTCTCTTTCTTTGTCATCCTTCCTCTCCATCCCAACCAAATCTTCTGATTGTTCACTCCTTTTTATTTTTTCTCGTCAAAATTGTGAGGTTTTGAACTTCGAATCTTTACACGGGCTAGTGAGAAAGTTAAAATTTCATAAGAAATTGGAGTTCAAACTTCGAGAATCAAACCATGGAGAGTTAGGATTTGGAAATGGTTACCACGAGGATTTTGACTGAGCTTGAGCACTTGAACTGTGATACCAGTTGTGAATCTGTTAGTTGAAAATTGAAGGATTTTGTCAGAAAAGTTCAACTCAATCTGGAGTTCAAACTGAATTGTCAAGTATGTTGGAGAAATTCTTAGCTATGTAGAAGCCTTTTGATTTATCGTCAAATTGAATCATCAAACCTGTTGGAGAAATTCTCAAAATATAAGGTGTAGATTAAGGTGGGGATGGTGACGAGGGCGAGAAGGAATTCAAGAGGGACAAGTTGATGGAGCTGGAGGAGTCAGGGGCATTTTAGTAATTTTATGAAAATAGTGTGGGCCCCAGTGCTGTGACTTTTGTACTTTTTTATAACCATATGTGTATTTTTACACCTAAAAAAAATATCTGTATTTTTTAAGGTAGAAAGACAATGACATTTTTATACATTTACTCTTAAATCAATAAAGGAAATAAATATAGATAAACTAGGTCAAAAAATTAAGTCATACATAAACTAAGTTTCGTACAACTCAAAAACAACAATCGACTAGGAAATCCATATACAATTAGAGAAAATAGAAGGGGAAAAAAACAAGTGAACTCCCCTACTATCAATCCCCAACAAGCACGAGATTTAGCCACTCAACCATCAAAACTTCACCAAACAAGTTCAAGATTCCAGACATTGAAGAACACCAATTAAGTAACAAATTAACACAGATTTGAAGATTGGTTGCTGTATATGAACCCAAAATCAGAGAATCCACCACTGTGATGAGTTCGAAAACAGAGGACTCACAACCTGAGACTGTGAAAGGAGCTCGCCGGAATAATGGAGTTTCGATGGTAAAAAGGAAGCTGACAGTGGTAGAAACTGAGAACAGAGAAGGAATGGCGGCCGTGATTCAGATTGAAACCGACGGTGGAGGTGATTAGGATGAGTGGTATAGATAGAGGAGGGTCTGCCGGTAGTGAAGGTGAAGAACAGAAACTCGCTGGAACTGTATCTCCGACGACAGTGGTGTAGTGAGAAAGGCTTTCAGAGACAATGAGGTGGTTAACGGCGTAGTGGGGGTGGTTGTGAGTTGCTTCTTCCTCCTCCGATCTCCCTCTCTCGTTCTCTGCTCCACAGCTGCGGCTCTGGCTCTCTCTCACGGTGTAGGTGGGTCGCCTGTCGCCGGCGGCAATAGTGAGGAAGATGAAGGCCACCGGCGACAAAAGAAGAGGAAGGTGAAGGAAGAATGAAGGTTGAAGATCCCAGGTCCCAAGGTCTGTTCTGTATATTTCAGGTATCTTGCGTCTGTGTTTATTCTCAGGCCGCGAGCCACTGTGATTCCGTGATTCCAGAAAACAGAAGACCCTAATTGGTTGGTTCCTGGTCAAAACTATATAGAAAAGTTTGAAATTTTGTAAACTACTGGTGGTGGCAGAACTGTAATTTCCAAAATAGCTAGGTACTTCTATGGTCCTTATTATAAGACATCACATTATAAGTTTATTTGGTCTCTTTTATAAAACATTTGTTTGTTCCTAAGGAGCATTAATTATTCTTTTTCATGTATGCCCCTAATAAAAAAGGGTAATGGGTGAGAATAATAATTAATATGATATTAGAGTTTAGTGCAATTAGTAGGAGTAATATTGGAAATTACTTAAAATGTAAGCTAATTTTATTAACATTAACTATTTTTATTGGTTTGTGAGAATTATTAGTTGGTGCCTTATAATAAAGACTAGAAGGGTTATGTTCTGTAATTTTCTCTAGTCCCTTGCAACTTTCCCAGAATCATAGTGAACTTTTCTATAATTTTTCTCAATCCTAAAAATATTAATTTTGACCCTCCAAAATCTCAATTTCTTCTTAAACACCTACAATACATATACCCAAGAATGGTTTATGAACAAATTATGATCATTTTATCCCTAATTACACTTAATTCAATACAAATGTTTCTAACACAAGTTAGTGCTTAATCATGCAATTATATCCCAAAAATTGAATTAAGAATCTCAATTTAATTTCAATTTAATTATAAAACATATGGTTCAACCAATCACCCTTATTTTTTTAATACAATTTTGCACTTAAATAAAATAGTTTAGGATGCTAAACACACTTGAAAAAATATTTTATGTTTCTGAACACACCAAAAAACAATGAGGTGTTGAATCTACCAAAAAAATATACTTCATGATACTATATACACTACAAATTACTCAAGATGCTGGATACACATGGAGAAACAAAAAAACTTTGTTGTTATTCGCTTCTCAAAACTTGGATAGAGTAATCTATAAAAAGCCAATTTAGTCACAGAATAACATGCTTGTTTTTATCATTTTTTAGCAACAAATATACATTTGTCAACAGAGAAGAATTAAGACATGATCCTAGGAGAGTACTGATAATTATTATATTGAAAAGGCTAGGGTATGTGAGCCCAGAAAGGACTCGGTATCCTAAAGTATCCTTGAACATAAAATGAGAAAGCTCGAACTGAACACAAAACTGAAATCTCATTTCAGGGTCAACATCTCCTTCGTTTCATTCAATATGGCATTTTTCAGTTTAACTGCGTTATCAAATATGATAGATCAAAGTCTCAATGACTTTGTTAGACTTTGTTGGTGTTGGACTTTAATGCATCCACCCTCCTGTTTGGTATCAGAATCACTACATAGAATCTTAATTTCCAAGGTACATCCTGAAAAAAAAAAAAAATTAATCACAAAATAAACTGTCTTAAATTGTACCAACAATACTTTATCTAATCTAATACTATAAATGTTGCATGTGAAATACCCGAGACTATTTAATTTGTATTCTTACTTTTATGAACCAAATCGCAGATTATACGAGGGGGAAGCTAAATTGAATTCAAATACAACACCATCGGATACATATATTGATTGGTCAATGTATGTAACTAATACCTAATTACTTACAGATTAAGCAAATTTCAATTGTTACGAAATTAATAATGGAAAAAACTCCCACACCAGGTTGAATTTCACCTATAAGAATAATAATCTCGTATCTGGTTCCGCCTTGTAGGGCCTCACATCATTTTTTTTATTTCAACAAGGACAATCTGCAACAGAGACAATAAACTCAAGGTAACCTTTAAGAATATGCCACATGCAGATCCACATCTGATCCATTTACCCACACAAACACATGGCTTGACTTCTCTTTTCTTTTTCTGTACGCTTTCATCTTTTACCCCGTTAATAATCATTAGATCAAGATCTAATGATCCACAAATATTTCATTTCCATCATTCTCTCCGTTTCCTTCTCATCCTTCTCTCTCCTCCTTTTATAAAAGGAAAAAAATATTAATAGCATTAAATGTAGACTATTAGATCTTGATCCAACAATCATGAAAGGGGTAAAAGATGGAACCGGACCGGCAAAGAAAATGCAAGAAACCAGGTGCAACACACACAAATAACTTCAGTCCCACATTCCATATATATATATAAGGATGCATATGCTAAAACTAAATACACTTTGGAAAGATAAAATGTACAGCTTATGATTCAATTCAACTGATTCTAGTCAGATGGGTACATGCACTTGCCCAATTGCGTATGCATGGGAAAAAAGTTGAGGGGGGAAAATCAGAGAAGAGAAAACTAAAGAGAAAATGTTATCACCACTTCTATTTGAATGGATGAGAGAAAACATGGAAGAAAGAAAATGAGCAAATATATAAAACAAAAATACCCTTAATCTTGTGTCCAAATATATCATGTTTAAAATCAAACATCACAGTGAAAAAATCATATTAATATTAATATCTTATATGATTTAAAATCAAATTATTTGGTAAAGATATATTTTCATGTTAATATATTTTAAAACTCAATTTAGAGAAAAATGTTATTTTTCAAGATAAAAAAGAACAGTAAATAATTTTTTGAAATTAGACAACTAAAATTTATTATCACGTGACTTCAAATCTATAACACCAAGCCAAAATTTAATCCCAAGCCTATTAATATATCAGAAATAATATCATGGACAGTTAAATTAGTTATACTCACCCCAATCTGAGAGAAGTGTCTGAACTATCATCCTCAAGTGGAGGATCAAATATGCTGCCAATATTGGCTGACTCAGATGACTGACCTTGTTCTTGTGCAACATTCCTAATCACCTAAACGCACAAATTTTCCATCTTTCAAGACTCTTCTTTTGAAACAACTGATCTCAGAACAATTTCAAACGCAGTGAAGTGGACATTCCTCTCATTTAAAACACTATAAAAAGCTTCCAAATACTAGTCAGTCAAATAAAGTCAATACCAGTTTGAAAAATGATTTTGTTCATGCAAGAAAACACATAAATACCGCTAAATCTGTAAATCCCAATTTAGTATGAGATTAAATTTTATAGTAAAATTACTTAAATAATTAAAATCTAAAAAAGTGAAATTTCAACATCAGTTCAACAAATCAATACTTCAACTGATCAAATAACATCAACAACTAATTTCACTAGCTAAGGGCAATTAGGTCATTTCATAAAATTCCTGAATAGCCTCTAGATATTACATTAGAATTAAACCATTTGGAGGGACCATTTTAGTTTTTTTATTTTATTTTTTTTTACTTTTATATTTTGGTGGTCCATATATGTCGTTCACCCTTTTTATACAATATACTGATTTGTGTGTTTAATTTAATCAAACTAATTCAATCATGACCCATTCAACTGAGGTTCATCCATCAACAGGGCAATAAACTATAAATCAGCGTATTAACCTGTTCAGTGCTCAGTGTAACTTTATAAACATTGGAAACGACAGATATTTAAAGGTTTACAATGAAAATACTTCAAAAAGCTGATCACCTGTTTTAATAGCTGGTTCTCTTCCATCAATTGGGTTCTCTGCATACATAAAACAAGTTAGCATTTCAAGATAAGCGAGGGTACGTAAAAGCTAGATATTATTTTGTTTTAATACTTATGGATTAAATAATGAAGATAAATAAACACAATGAATAGACAATTCAATCCATAAAAGTGTTAACCTTGCTATTCTTTAGTCCATAGTGCATATTTTATTGGATTCTTTTATGTCTGTTCGCTCAAATATTCAATAGCAGAATCATGTAGCTATAAGGTTTGAAGACAAAACACATACCAATCAGATCTTATTTATAAGTCTATTTTGATCAAAAAATTTGATCTTTCTTATAAGTCCAGTTTCAGAGTAATAAATGTGATTTTTACAATTTTGCCCCTATTAATTGCAACAAACAAAACAAATTTATTCATGTTGACTCTTGAAACCATTTATAAATGAGAGCAAAATTGAAAATTTAACCCATAATTAATGAGTTAATTAACTCTCCTTGATATATGAAAGTTAGTTAATTTGAACTTATAAATAGAACCAGAATGGTATTCTTGATTCAAGAAATTGATAAATTGTTTATTTTTAAGATTAAGGGACCAAATAGTGAGCAATATCTTTCACAGGCCAAAAGCAACGACATTGCCTCTTCTATTAGAGATTTTGCTGTCCAATTTTGTTTTGTTACTAATTACACTCAGTTTGGTAGTAAGTCTTGGGTTCAAATTGAGAACATCTACTATATATCCCTGATTCAAGAATTAAGTAGCAAAATCACTTAAATTCTCCATGTATGAATGGATTAATTAAGATATAACGAAACAAAAATATATGATATTTCAACAACTCGATTCGGAAATTGCTTGACCTTTCTCTTGAGCTCATCGAGCCCTTTAAACATTAGTTCATCCTGCAAATCACAAAAAGAACCATCTATGCAGATTAGTAACAATAATTTCTGTATAGCACCAAAGTAGCTCCAAGAATAAAATCAATCATTAAAACTTTGCTATTAATTAGAGTGTATTTGGATGGAGTAGTTTAAGGGAGAAAATTTGTTTGCATGTGTTTGAGTGACACCTTTGGAAAATCCCTTCTTTATATTAGAAGAAAATATATTTCTAAATTATTCTATCAAGGTATGGAAGTAACTTTTTTTCAAATAAAAAATAAAATCTACCACAATAGACAATGTTTTAATATATTCTTTCTCAAATTTTTGAGGGGGCACACTCTCGTAAGAAAAGGTGCTCTTAAGTTCAAGTTGGTGAAATTGAACATATATTTGTTATTAGTCCCACATATGAGAGTCTCACAAGTAAAGTGTAGTTTATAAGTTGGGAGGAGTTGCCTCAAACTTCCAACAAGCCAATATACTTTACTTTCAACTTAGCCAACTTTACAAATTTTCATCGTCAAAACATTTGGATCTCCCTCAAGATAAGCTTCTAAAGGTCCCAACATTTTGTTTGAAGTATCATGTGTTATAACAATGTAGAGAGTTGAGAGACTTGTCTTTATGCTTTGAAAGTTTGAAAGACTCTGAAATATGATCCAACGGTCATGCTGATTCTTTCTTTTGTCTTTCCTTTTTCTCTTTTTCTTTCCTCAACTAAGATAAGATACAAAAAAATAAGTATGCAATATATATAGAAGTGGACAAGACAATTCAAACCTTTGCTTTGGAAACAAGTTTTAAACCTTTTTCTAATTGCTCTCCAAGCTTCTGTAATTCATTTGTGCTCAATCCTTCAAGCTCTTCTCCATTCAATTGCCTTTCAAATATAAGGTATATCCATCCCTTAGTTACTCAGTAATACAACATTGTGTGTGTGCGTGTGTATAGAAGTCACAAAATAAAACCTTCATTCTGTGTGTGCGTGTGTATACATATAAAAGCACATAAATATATACACACCTCAGTTCCCTAACCCTATTGGCTTCTTCCTTGCTGAGCAAGCTTAAGGTGTTCCTGTCATACTATGCATAACATTTATGATTCATTACTATTGAATTTATGGCGTATCAAACTGGAAATTGTAGCAAAGCAGCTTAGTCTTAATAGATACTTAAAAATCGGAGTTAAGCTTATTTTAACTCTAGTTAGACAAAATCATGGCTAAACCATTAGTTCCAGATGATTCAACAGTGATTTGACAAGTTCTTCCTACAGTTGAACCCCGAAGAAGTTGAAGCTGGGGCACTTTTTTGTAATAAGAGGGATACAATAAAACGATTAAACAAGCATTTTCATCTCACTAATAGCTAAGTCAACCGCATAAGCAAAAAAGTGATTTTAGTTAAGTTTAACACACTTGAGTTGTTGGGAGAACATTAAGCTAATCATGAAGGTTTTATTGGGAAAAAAATCGTGTTTACCCTAAATTCTCTCATGATTAACCAAAATCACTTTTTTAAAAAAAAAAAAAATCTTAACATAATCCCTATATTAAAAGAATGATCAAACCTCTATAGAAGGATGGTCTAATCTTTCAGTTTCTGAGAACGGACCACGCCTTTCAATAACCTGCTGCACGCTATATGAAGACAAAAAATTGGTTTATTAAAATTTTGCTTCCACTAGAACATGATATCATGAAAGCTTACACTTTCTGTAATATTAGTACTTGATGAAGTTCATATATATGAAAATAGTATAATAATTATATTACAAATCCACCCTCTAGAATCATTCGTTTTTACTTTTCGATAATACTCACCAGATTCTTGAAGCCATATTAGGTCCTCATAATCCGGCTCAAGCCAGGACAGACCATATATATAGGTTTAAAGCTCTCCTAGTGAAACACCTTAGTTACTAATTCTATTAAGGGATCACCAGTGAACCAAAAAAAAATTAAAGAATCTATTTGAAGCTCTCCCTGATCATTTTAAGCTTCCACCCGATGTGGGACAAAGAAAAGTAACATTAGTACAAATACTCTCTTTCTCCAAATTTTCTAAGCATCTCTACTTTTTTTTTTAAAAAAAAAACAAAATTGACCCTCAAGTGAGTCTATCATCTCTATATAATTCTCTTCGAAAAACTGTTAGTGATGGCATTAAAACCCCGGTGGAGTGCAACCCTTTCTAATTCTTTCTTCTCTAAACTAAAATCATTGTTGTTTACTCGGATACCACTTTTTAGGAGCTTAACCTTGAAAGCATTAAGGGGAAAAGCACAACCAATACATTGGACGGCGTTTGGCTTTCAAATTGACCTAGACTCACGATATCAAAAGGAACAACTCCACATTTATTTTAACATAAAAAGTAAATCACTGCACATCTAAATTTAAACAGAATAATTGTAAAACCCTCATCACAGATCAAAACTATCAAAAACCCTGATTACATTCATATAACCCTATATTTTATTGGAATACAAAAATGACCTGTTTTCAACCACTCAATAACTTTAATAGGGTGTGTTTGGGATTACGTTTGGAGGCCCAAGTGTCCATCTGAACAACCAAAAGACACTTTTTGATTTTCTGTAATGTTTGGATCAGTTTTTTTTTCAATTGGACATTTGAAGAAAAAGATGCTTTAAGCCATAAGCCAAAATTTCATGTTTTTGCCTTTTCCATCATGGAGAGAGAAGTTTCTAACATAGAGAGAGAAGAAATTAATCATCCAAACAAATTTCAGTTTATCAAACAAACTTTTTCAAAAGCCAATCTAAACATAAATCATATTACACAATCTAACTTTTACCCTATTTGATGTTTGAAAAATTCAGATTAAAAAGAAACCACTTTTGCCACCGCTAATTCAAACACACCCTTGGTAATTTTACAATTGAACTTACTATAACAATAACGAAAAAAATCTGAAGGTATTGGCTAGTTAAGAAAAAATCTCACCCTACATCTTGAACTCTTAGCTAATATGAGACTTAACATTAAAGAAGCACAAGTTCATATGATCCTCCATGGAGTTGAAGTTGTCATCCAAAGTGGCGTCAAAGTTGGCAACCAAGTCATACGTTACCTACCAGGTCATTATCAAGGAGGCAGCCACATCATTCAAGAGAAGAGGTCTAAACATTCCATAGAACCATTGCGAGGTAAAAGGCCCAAATTTTCAAGCCCCAATCGGAATTATGGGTGAAGGCTTCTTTAAATGGGTTTGGTGGCATGAAGAATTATTATTAGATGAAGGAGACATGTGGAAGATCTTGGTAGCCTTGAAGTTTGCAAGAGGCGTGATTGAAGGCTCTTGTGACATGAATTCAGAGTTCTAGCTAGTTCATCATTGTGCAAAATCCGACTCAAGATCATGATTCAGAATTAGAGAGCCCAATAATAAGAGGGAGGTTTCTGAGCTTTAAAGATTCTGATTTGAATGTATTTCAATGCACTGAAGGCTCTAGACACTTGTATGAACTTAGAAGAGGCAAATAGAGCCTTAGTCTTACTTATTCAAGCCCAAAGGGATGCTTAAAGAACCCAAGGAGAGACGAAGGCATGGAGAATAACTTGCAATACTTTTCCTCCAAATTGAATCAATTTCCTACCTTAGTTTCCTCTTTTCTAGCTATCTTAATTAGTTTCATATTTTCTCAATTGGTTTCCTATAGTTTATAGTTGCCTATTTTGTGTGAGTTGTTTTTTTCAAGACAACTACACCCTTGTTTTTGTTATTAGTTATTGCTTGAAGATTAAGACTTTGCTATTTTTTAAATAGAAGCTATTTGAATTGGTCGGATTCAAACAAAATGAGCTCAATTGGGGTGTGTTCTATCAAAGACGTTTTCTACATTCATATGAACCTAATACCTCATGTTTAAGAAATCAAAGCCCATTCCACTAGGACAAATGCCTGTTAGTCAACATGTAGCGATATTTCTTGATTGCTAGTTAAGTTTGGCGTTTTTCACTATATATACATTAGGTATAAAAATATCTAGATGTACAATTTAATTAACTGTTTAATATGTTCTTTTAATTATCTGCTTAAATATATGCTAGCTTTTACGATCGATGTATAAATCTAAGCTTATTCAAAAAGTTGATGTGACTTACTTTAAAGCCCATTTCATAACTTCAAATTGTTGTTACAATTATATTATATGCTGCAAGTAATATAGAATGGAAATGGAAGGAAATATTAATTTATTTACAAAATGATTGCAAAACCTTTTGCAGCTACATAAGTTTATCTTTGGGTAATAATTGTGTGAATTAGGTAATTGTGCGGACGGGGAGTACTTTCCTCAATAAGAAGAATGCTGCTTTTATTCATGAACTACTACTAGTGACATGCAACGGCTTTGGATGATACTTCTTTATTTGAAAAACAAGAGAACATAATAAATTTGACTCAAATTGAGAGGTGAGATTGCTTTGTAGGCAACAAGTTCAACCTAAGCAAAGATTTAGATAGACCAATACTTAGGACTAAACTTCTTTATCCTCATAAACCTAGAAATACTAGTGAAGAGTGAAGATTGCCAAAAAAAAAAAATCAATGAGGATACATGATCTTTCATCTCTCATATTGTTAAAAAAATTAGCAACAAATAAGCAAGAAAGGCCAATGATCAATCAAAATTAAGGGGATGAAGGTCAACATAATATAATATCAATGCCTCAGAAAAATATAACCACAAAGATGTCACAAATGGTGATCACTTGAAAATAAATCATGTATTAGCGTAAGAACACAACACACACAAGAAAAGCTTGCAAAGCAAAAAAGAACAAAAACTCATTCTTTTTCAATATTCTACAAAATTGGGCATACACTGTATTTAAATAAAGAACACATCAAATCCTAGGAGAACCCCTTTCATAAATGAGAAGGATCATCATAGAATCCCTTTCATTAATGAGAAGATTCTCATTTCACTAATACTTTCTTCTAAACTTTGTTAAAAATATCAGGCAAAGAACAAATTGCCAACCAAATACACATTTCATATCTAATTAGTAAGTTTTAGTGTTTTTGTGTGCATTTATGTGGAAGTCAAATGCTTGTAACACACTTACAGAGATTAGCACACATGATGTGATGTTAAGATGCTCAGATTTTGAGTTGTGACAATAATCTCACAACTAGCAAAGGAAAGAGAAGAGGGAAAAAGAAAACTGACGCATTGAATGCATTAAATAAACGATTTCTTGTTCCAAAGTTGATTATATTACTCTATGCACCATATCTTTTTCTGTGTTGGGATCTATCCACTGAAGTTGGCTTTTGGTGAAGTTGTATTGGATGAGTTTAATGGTGGAGTTCTGGTCCAATTTAAGGGGTGGAAAAAAAAGAATAGAAGAATGATCAGAACAAGTAACGGTATGAAACTCCAGAGAGGCAAAAGTTAGAAGATCCAAGTCCTCTTTTTCTTAAGCAAGCTAAATGAAGCTAATCCCTAATTAAATGGTCCAAATGTGTCATTTTATAAAATAAAACATTCATTTAGCTTGTATTAACGTATATATTATATACTTGCATTACTCAATAATATAGTAAAAAAGATACAAGAGCGCATTAGACATGAAATGAACTGTAACATGACATCATATTGGTATAGTATTTTCCATTATATATCAAAATAAAAATAAATAATTAGTTTTTAAATCCATTTTCTTGCGTCCAGATTTGGAAGAAAAAGACATACATTCTTAGGAAGTGGACCATTTAAGAAAAACCACAAGCTGTTCTTATTATATTGTTCTTACAGCCAAGTTGTTCTTGTTGTTGTTATTATATTCTCCGGAAAGATAGAGTTATCAAATCCAGGAGGATCGAATATAACTAGCTAGCACGTTTGCTGCAAAAATCCACATATTTTCTATATTAAAATTAAAATAATACATTATTACGAATCTTTGCAGATACGAATAAAAATGAAGCAAATAATTACCTGGGAAAAGCATTCAACTATATATTTCAACAAGGTACAGCTAGATAGATCGAAAATCTTTTATAAGAATACATAACAAAACGATGAAAAGGGAAATAATTAAATAAAAGAAGAGAGAGAAGATAGACCTTGAGCTAGCATAATCAAAGAGCTTGCCAGTAGAAGAAAAGACTATGAGAGCAATCTCTGCGTCACAGAGAGTAGAGAGCTCCCGAGCTTTCTTGAAAAGCCCTCTTCTTCTCTTTGAAAACGTAACTTGCCTCGCTGTTATATTATCTATCTTCTTTATTTCTATCTTCTGCCTTGTCATTTCCTTATTAAGCAAAAATTACACCCAAAAATTTAGGGATCAGAAATGGGGAAAAAAAATATTGCAGAAAGTTGAAAATTATAGACGTAATTTACCGTTTTGCAGAGAAAACTTAGTTTCCGACATGAAATAAATAAGGAAAGACGTGGACTCATGTTCTTTCCCAAAAATAGAAGTAGAAAATCAACCTCAGATCTAGTTAATTAAAGTAAGAAAGAAAATTGTTCTTGGGTCGTCATAAATGAATGGGGAAAAAATCAAGGAGAAACCTTGAAGAACCAAGATTGCTTCCAATCAGAACAAGCTAACGAATTTTAAACTGTCAAACACCAGAAGAAGTAGAATATATGAAGAAAGAGAAAGACAAAGAGAAAGAAGAGAAAGCAAAACAAGGAAACAAATTTGGTAGTTGACGCATTATGATCTCTACCTAAAAGAGGAAAAATGTAAGGGAAAGGACGATGCTTACCAAAGAATCTGGAATCAACCCTAGCTAGCTGGAAAGAAAGCTTAGCCAAGACTATTATAGTGTGATGAACCCCTCCTTAACAATTATCCATAGAATAGAAAGAAAGATAGAGAGAGAAAGAGGGTAGAGAGAGAGGGGACAAAACAATTGGCAAAGGTGAAGGGGAAAAGAGACTCGCATAAGAAGTTTAATTACTTGAAATCGAGTGGGGTCCCATGTTTCGTTTTCTTCCTTTTCTGGACTTAATAGTGTCATGGTGGCAGGTACTGGGCCCCACAAAACACCATCCTATGAATTGGCTTAGAGATAGGAAGAGAAATCTGACCAAAAAAATAGAGAGAGGAAGAGAAATATAAATATAGATTTTCCTCCTTTACTTCTTATATCCGCTGTCCTCCTTTCTTCTGGAACGCGGCCGTTTTGATGCAAAAAACAACTGGTGCCCCTTTTTAAAAAAAAAATTAGGGTATTGACTGAACTAAAAAGTACTTTACAATACTAATCTTTTAGTCCATCTCTTTATACATCGCTTCTAAAAACTTTTCAATATTCTAAAAATATACTCTCAACAAAAAATGAATATTCTTTCATTAATGCATTTAGGCCATTTCCCTACTTTACACTCTCTTCCCTCCCCTCAAACCAAACATGCCCTAATTGGCACTCAAAAATACATCATGATCTTGAAAAATTATTTTGGAATCTTACAAAATATACCGCAGTACCAGTGAGTATCCTGAAATATTTTTTCAAGATCCTAAAATATTTTTTCCACATCATGAAGTATTTTTTTAATACCAGTGAGTATCTTTTTAGTATCAGTTAATATTCTGAAATATTTTTCAAGATCCTAAAATATTTTTTCAAAATCATAAGGTATTTTTTTAGTTCCAGTTAATATCATGAAATATCTTTTTAGTATCAGTCATTACCCTGAATTTTTTTTTAAGATCCCAAAATAATTTTTCACAATCATAACATATTTTTTCAATACCAATCAGTATCATGAAGTATTTTTTAATACCAGTCAATACCCTAAAATATCTCCTTTTTATAAAATTAAAAAAAAAAAAAAAAAAAAAAAAAAAAAAAAAAAAAAAAAGATGCTCCAGCTTTTTTTCCCAAAACAGCGGCGTTCCAAAGCAAAGGAGGGCCGCGGATATAAAAAGTAAAGGAGAAAAGCCAGCTCCATTTGGTTTGAAGGGAGGAGAGGAGGGGAGCTTCCTGCTTAGTATGGAAAGTCATATATGATAATGATGTGAATTGTTTATGCAAAAAATGATGTAAATTTATAGTTATATGTACTTTTCACACTAAAGAGAAAATTATAACTTCTTCCTCTCCTCCCTTTCAAACCAAATACAAACTAACATTTAAATTATCCAAATTTAACTGTATAAAAAATAATTTTTATTATAGTATTAAATTAATCATATCAAAATTTAACAATTTTTATTTAATTATTTTTGCTTATATAATTTAACATTTTAATAACAATTTTATAAAAGATCATATCTAAATCATTCACAAGTATTGATCTAATGGTTAAAAAAAAGTCCGACAACACTTCGCATTTGTTAAGTTTTTTTTTTCATATTTGCTTTTATATGGAGAGAGAGAATATATATAATTAATGGGACATGAGTCACATGACTTCCATCCTTTTCTTTTGCTAACCCCTCTAATCAAAATACGTAATTTTTGGGGTAAACAAAGAAAGTGAAGCACCTTTGTTGAAAAAATTCAGCAAGCTGAAATATTTTTCTGGAGATCATAAATTAATTTTCAGCGCACTCTACAGTCTACACCCTAAAACATTTTTTAGTAGCATCTAGTATCTAACACTCAACACTTTGAACTATTTTCCAATAGATACTAATTGTCCAAAGAAAATATTTAAGGTGTTGTGTGTACTAAAAATTAATTAAAGATACTAAACACTACTAAAAAAATGTTTATATTACTTTATAATCTTTGTTTACCCAACAACTACATAGTTTTGAGATGAAGGTTTCGAGGATGGAAAAAGAAAATGAGAAAAGTCGAATCCATTCATTATTTCTCATTATCTTTTCTCATACTACATTCTTGTTCCTACTTTATATCATATTAATCCATTTCTCTCTCTTACTTTTCCTCTTATACATAAGAGTATATTTGGGAAAAAAAAAAATTTTAGACATATTTATTAGTTTTTAACTAATTTTAACAGCTTTCTTAAACCGCGTAATTCAATTATTAAATTCTTATAGATAAGATTGGAAGGAGTATTGTCTATATAAGACTATTAAGCATTTCTATTGTATTTTTAACACAAATGGAAATTTTAAAATGATAATTATGAAATTTTATTGAGTCATAAGATTTGTGAAATTCATTTATTTTTCATATATTTATCAAAAAATGATTAATTAAATAATATTCTTAAAATAGTTAAAATAATCTATTTTTAATTATTGTTTACTCCTCTTGTCTTATTTGTAAGCACTTCCTATATGTTTCATTTGAACTAAGAATAACCTTAAATATTATTAATATCTCTTAAAATTTAATAACTTTCCAACTTACAAACTAAAAAGTCCAAGAACAATATATTAGGGGTAAAGTTTCACTTCCATATAATACATTCAATGAGGTGACTTATATTAAGGGTACAAAAACTAATCTTCCAACCCCTATAAATTGAACAAGAGGAGCATTTACTAAGAAGCTTGTGTTTAATTTAAAATAATTAGATTGTAATTCTGATAACTTCACATAAAGTTAGGACGTATTCAAATAAAATGACATCAAGACCCAAAAAGTTATGTTTGGAAATGGGATATATAGAATAAAGGGTTAATGTGCAAAAGTGTAGGGCTGGACACAATTTTAATAAAAGTTAATGGGAATTTGTGTAACAAAAAAGTAATCTGGCCAATTACCTCTTTCAAACAGAGATAACATTTTTACTCCAATTTTTAAAAGTCTAAAACACTTTTGCACTAAAAAAAGTTTATGGGTGTCAAGTGCTTTTTTAAAATAAGCTTATGAGTATTTTTGCACATTAACCAATAAAACTTATATCCCTTTTAATTAAGAGGTGAAAGCCTCCGCAATATAACGTTTGACACAACATGATGAGGTTTAAGTGTTACCCTAATGATGATGGACAAAAGAAGAACATCTAAATTAGCATGGAGGGAAATTGGTTTCAAGATGAGATGTATTAGAGGGCAAAACTTTGCCCATTCTGTTAATGAAGTAGGTAGTAAACAAAACAAAAAAAATAGCATCTAAAAAAAAAAAAAAAAAAATCGCTCATTGCAAGTGAACATAAACGATCTAAAAGTAGTAAGAATATGTTTATATTTTCTCTCATGTCTCATCTAGCCCATGTTGTAAGGGGTGTATATTAACACAGTTGCTTCTATTAATAACACCATGCTTTTAAAGAGAGAGTGAGAGTATGACCTTGTATAATTCTTTTTTTTATAACAGGTTTACAAAGTTGTTTTTCAAAATAAGTTTTGGGGGGGAAATAAGATAAAATATGTTTGAATGATTGTTTTAAAAAATCATGTTTGAGAAGGCTGAGACTGGAGAGTAAAGCTCCAACGAGTTCGAGTTTGGGAGCTGAGAGTTCAAAATTCAAATAGTCAAGAACTCGAACAATGTTAAGGTTTTCTCCGCTTTTTGCATGATTTTATTAAATAGAAAACAATTTTTTAAAAAATAAAATAAGAAAATAAGAAACGCACATATATAAAAGTTGTTCTTTTTTTTTCAATAATAGATTCCTTTTTTAAAAAAAAAACATTTAATTAAAAATTACTCTTCTAATCCTATTTAAAGATTGATGGAGAATTACATACGTTGGTCGGATATATTGGTTATATCCAATGCTCTAGCATCTTCAAGGTAATAGAGCCTCTTGTGTTTATAAACACGCAATGATAGTATCTAAAAAACATAAGACAATGGGATGAGAAAATTTTAACACAATAGTTGAATTGTTTTATCAAGAGTTAAAGTGTAAATTTATCTTGAAAGTTTTTTACGAGAAAGAAGCAATGTTTCCTTAATTTTTTTTTTAGATTGATATTGCGTTAGAAGTGTTAAAATTGAGCGATATCTGCTTTTCCGTTATAAAGTTAAAGGCCAACATCAATTTTTTAAAAGTCAATGTTAGTTTTTTAACGATATGGGGCAACGTTGCTACGTTTTGAAACTTTGGGATTGATATTAAACCTAAAAAAACTTTCAAAACAACATTACTCCTCAACGAAAAATTAAAAGCAAATTTGCACTTCAACATTTTTATCAATTGGCTGATAGAGAGTTATAGAATTTAACATACAATATGCATGCTTTATTTCCAAGCAACAAGAGTAAGAGTCGTCTAAATCTTAATTATCATATTTTTTTCTGTTACAATAATTTTCATATTCGTTGTGTTTAAATTTATTATGTTTAAGGCTTAAAGAAATCGCAATTCTGTGCTAATAATGTTAAGGACGTTAATTTTGATATTAAAGTTGTTAACTCATATAATTAGAGAAGATAATAAAGAAAAATAATCAAAATGAAGAATCAATTGTATATTATCAATAGAGCAATAATGCTCATACAAAGAGTAATAGTGAGGGTTTAATCCCCAACACTCACTAACTATTCATATTAGCTAAAATCCCCTATTTATAGATTAAGATCCTAACTAACTCTCTAACAAACTTTCTAACTAATCAACTAATCTCACCTTATATTCTAACATGCCCCCTCAAATTGAACACTATTTATCTTAAATGTATTCAACTTGAACAACACAAAATAAAGGGTAAGGTGAATTAAATTGACCAATTTCAATACAATGATTTCTCAACATAATGATTTCTTCAAGACAATCTTCTCCAATTCACTTGTGGCATGCTTCTCTTTTAAGTTTGGTTTGAGGGAAGGGGGAAGGAAAAAATGTGATGGAGAGAAAAATTTTGTGGGCCCTACTCACTGAATTTTGGTACAATTTTCTTCTCCCCTCATTTTTTTTTTCTCTCCCCTTCCCTCAAACCAAACTTACCTATGCTGCATGAGTACTCTTGCCTCTCTCATGTGCTTTACCAAGCATCTAATTACTTGAACCCTACACTTTTTGTCTTTGTTCTACACTTCTAGATTGACCAAAAACAAGCTATTTTCCAATTTGCATATCTTCAACACGTATAATCATAATACCCTAAAAACTCTAACTAATATAAGTAAAATATTTGGATAAATATTTAAGAGAAAGTATATTGTCTCTAATTTTATAACTTAATTTTTATAAATTTAGGAGCAATTTCTCTTTAAAATCTATAGAAATTAGAAGAGATAATAAGCTAAAATCTATGAAAAATGTGTTTTGTAGGGCATTAAATGGATGAAAGTATTATGATAAATCCTATATGGCAATTATTGACAAAAACTTAGGGAGTATGTTATCTCTAATTTTTGGAATTTTTGGGTTTATTTCCCAAAATTTAGAAGCATGAATATAATATTATTAAAAGCATTTTTTGGCCCCATGATTTTTAATATTTTACATGGGACATAAAATACCAATGTCGTATAAAATTTGTGAGATAATAATTAATCTTAATTATGAAAATTATCAACAATTAGTAAGTGGCTAATTAAGTAATTAGTGGCAAATTGTTTAGATTAAGATATAAGTAAATTAATTAGTAAATAATTAATTTAAGGGATAAATTCGAAATAAATAAATAAATAAATAATAAAAATAATAAAATATAAAATGCTTAGAAAAATTAAAAAAAAATCATGATATTTTGAATAAAATAATAATATATTTGGTAAAAGAGCTAAGCAGACATTTGAGAATGGATAGAAACTAAATCCTACATCAAGATATAGGAATTTAGTCTATGTCATCTGAACTTTTTATAAACCAGTGAAATTCTACCTCGGAGTGGACTATCTCCGAAGTCATTTCTGAAACCAACTAGGTCATTAAAATACAGGATAAATAAAGAATAGGGCAGATAGTACAAATGAGAACCTATAGAAAATGAAATAGTTGTAACAAACCATGGATTAGGTTTCTTAGGTCTGGACATATTATGAATTAGTGAATTTTTGTCCAGAAGCTGGTGCTATCGGATATCATTTACAGAATCGATGGCGTTTATCCGAAAATCTTGACGGACTACGGAATACCCTTAATGAGATCAAAAATTTAGTTAACCCAAGTGGTTTTAAAGAGAAAGAATAAAACTTCGATGCCTTGCTCTCGGATTTTGAGTTTCTCCAAAATTGCGCAAAAAGGACATCGAACTAGAAACTTTATCGATCTCTTATTCATAAAGCAAAGAAGTGACATCATGCATGACATCACTTCTTTAACTTTTTGGCAAGGGGAGGTCGGCACACACCATTTAAGGGCTAGGATTGATTCTTTCCAAAACCCTAGATCCGACGGCCGAAAACTGATCTGAAAAAGTGTGAATAGTGCACACAATTTGCCTATAAATAGCACACTACCTCTCTTCTCATTTCACACCAAAAATTCGAATCCTAGAGAGAGGTTAGAGAGAAGGAAGAGCCGGAGAAAATATAGCGGAGCCCACAGGTATGTTTTTCGGTCCCTAGTCTTTAGTTTCGGTAGTTCTTTCATTAGATATAGTAGAAATGCTAGATTTATCTTTAAATTTCACGATAGTCTAGATATCATATTTAGGGGTATATATGGTATTTATTTCAAAAATATACTTGGGAAAAGACATATGTCAAAATTAGGAGAGATAGGGTCAAAGTAGCGAAGCTTTAGGCGAAATTCCGCGGATTAGGCCAACTAGGGACAAAATGGTAATTTGTACCTAAAATGCCTGTTATGCTACTAGATATTGATAAATACTATCCTTATAGGATATCTGAGATAATTGATCCGCTGTCGTACCGCTATTGTATCGTCGTTGGGCCGCTGTCAAAAAATTATTGTTTTTCGTAAAATGTGTCGAAGTACCATCAACGAAGGTACGTTCGCGACGTACTGTAACACTGACTCTGATGCTTGCTGTATGCTCATATATGATTGTTGTGTTCTTGTACCGAGATCTTTGTCTCAATTATTTTTAAATGCAATCATGAATACGCGGGTTATAGTCTTGATAACACCGTTTAGAGTTTTCCTAGCGCTGAGGACACGACTGTACATCATGGCACTGGTAGAATGTGCAGACTGGGATAAAAAACATATTGTAGGGGCTGTGTATTGTTATGGCCCTACATATATGTGTATTTCCTACATCTGTTATGGGCTTTTGTAGTGTTTTTATGAAAATGTCATGAATACCTGTCATATACATATATTGTTTACATGAGCGTAGGGTTAACCGTTACACGAGGTTCGATGGGTATTGGACCTCGATCGAATGAATAGACGGAAAGGGTCTTGAACCGGAGAAGGCACCAAGGGACGAAGTCATAAATATACGTCAGTAGACGGAGCCGTGAGAAGGCACTGGTCAAAGGAAATGCGGGAAGAAAATCAACAGAACCTACCTTATGGCATGAATCTAATAAAGTTACTTCACATCATTTGGTGCTTAAACTAGAAGGGTCGTCTATGTGGTTCGATCAATCGATCCCTAGCATGGTGAGACTCCCACTAGACCTACCCGGCTGACAAATGAGATGATTTAAGCGAGTTAGGTTCTTTGTCCCAAGTCTACCTAAGGCTTGACGGAAAAAGGGTATAGTTACATAGAAGAAATGTAATTATAGAGTTTTGTATTACTGTATCACATGAATAATTCCTTCGGGAGATTTTTGTAATATATATATCGGTATACGTCGAGCATCATCATATGTCGAGTATTTCATATAAGTTACTCGGTGTTATACCTGTTGTTCAAATTTTTAGTACATGCTCTCTGTTTCCGCAAAACGCTAAGTTGTAGCACCTCAAAACTCTGATGAATTTTTATAAAACCATGTGTCACCGGCACGATTTATGCTACGAAATTTGGGGTGTTACATACACTCTTTCATGATGAAGACTGCAAACTAATTCATTCTTCCTTAGCTGACTTCTCCAAATTCCACGGAAGATTAATCAATAGTTTCCACTTTGCAAGCAACAATGAAATCTCATATTCAAATTTAACAATGTAATCTCATATTCAAATTTCTTGAAGCCAAACACATTTAGCCTGATCATCATTTGTTTAAAGAGCCTTTTGAAAGTGATCACTGTCTGCTTCAGAATCATGATACATGGTAGACTTTTAGGCCTCCAAACATATATCAAATAACACAACAATTTCCACACGCATGTGGCACAGCTTCCAACAATGCATTTAAGACTCCTTGTGTAACATCCTAATTTTATTTTTAGGATTTAATTGTAAATTAAGAAATAATTATATGTGATTAAGGTAATTAAATTGTAATTGTGAGAGGAAAAAATGATATTAAAATAAAGTTTGGGTCTTCTTGTAATTTGGCCCATTTCAAAAAAAAAAAGGCAAAGAGTCAAAAGGAAAAAAATTAAAAATTAAAAATATCAATTACATCACCGCCTCGTTTTTTTTCGAATGAAAGGATTCCAATAAAAATGGGCAAAATGATACGAGAAGAATAAAAAATAAATTACAACAGAAGAGTGTCTAAAGACCTAATCTAAGCTAAAATTCCATCTGTGAGTAAACTCCATCAGTAAAAATCGTTTTGTTGCGGGACTTCCGAAGCTTCCAAGAAGAAATGCATAGCCGAGTCAGCCTTGGTCCCAGAAATCTTCCTCTTCCAGCATTGTTGCGTCAGTAAGACCCATATCACAATGAATACCCCTAGCAAGATCCTTCATGGCTTTAATAGAGGGCTCAGATCCATCCGAGTTGGGCTTGGCACCTAGGGCATAGATATGGACTCTAGAGGAGAGTTTAACCCCACGGGCTTTAGAGTGTGGGTCATTACTTTTATCGGGTTGATTGCTAACAGGCCCAACCTTCTTTCCTTTATTAGCTTGGCTCGTCTGAGGCAGTCTCGGGTCTTCAACTCGAATAGCCGAATGGAAGTTGGGGTCCAGGGAGGATTCTGAGCGTCTAACGACATATTGTTTCGAGATGAGGACCCCATCGTTGCTTTTGTTGTGCAGAGTCGTCACATGATTGTTCACTAATGGTGTTTCTAAATTAACCTTCGTCTCTTTGCCTTTCTTTTTTTGTTGGTAATTGCCCACAGTCTTTTGATTTGGAAATTCTTTTGCTTGAGCATATACCTCTTGCCTCTCTTCCACCTATGGATCCACCACGTTTAATACCTCATATCTCGAAGTTGAGGCCAGATTCCTTTCCTTATATAGTGCGTTTTTCTTATTTGTTTTATCCGTAGTGCGTCGTGGGTGTCTTTGCACTAGCATCCAGTCCCCTAAATTATTCGATTCTCGCTCCTGTAAAGCCTGCTTTGCCATCATGGGTTCACCACTGGAAGTGTTCGGCGCACTCGGTTCACGTGCATCAGGGGAGGCTGGATTCGGCACATGTTCACCACTGCAATTCATCTTTTCCGGGCAAGTGTTTTGGAGGTGCCCATACCTTCCACAATTGAAGCAAATCAGTGGCAGACCCTCATACTCCACAAAAATGATCTCTCCATCAACCTGAATTTTTGAAATAAGAGGCTTAGTGAGATCAATATTAACCGCAAGTCTGGCGAATTTCCCACGATCACCAGAGTCAGTATTATAATAAACCTTAATGACTTCACCAAAAACACTTCCAATGGATCTAATGATGCTCTTGTGATAATATCTTGCCGGAAGTTTAGGGAGTCTAACCCATCCCATTACTTGATTAATAGCGTGTTCGTGGGTCTTGAAAGATGGTGTCCACGGTTGGACCGAAAGATAATGTCCGTAAACTACCCATGGACCATTGAGCAAAGCATTCTGGTAGTCCAGAACTTCCTTGAAACGTACCAGAAAGCAATCATCTTCTAGATCAATGAGCTTGCATTGGCCAATGGGTTTCCAGAGCATTTGAAGCTTCATACGAAGTTGGCGATATCCAATCTTCCTTCCCAACAGTTTAACCACTACTGCGATGCCCATCTTCTGATTCAAAGTTTCAATAATATGAGAAGCAAAATCAACCATGGGGACATTACCATTTAAACCTATGGAGACATCACCCTGTTTTAGAACAAAATCATCTTCCTCTTCTTCTGCAGGTATGGAGTCGGAGTTCAAAAGTTTTTCTTTGAACGACGGCACTTTAGGAGCAGGAGCATCATTGCCATCTCTCATATGGGCGTCCTGCTCAGAAGAATTAGCTGTGTTGAAAGGGGTCTCCGGCACAAAGTCTGGTAAAGACGAAGCAGAGACGAGAGGCTCAGTAAAAATGGAATCCACTATTTCAGTCGAGTCCATAATAGCAACGTCATCTAACTTAACCCTTTTGGTGGAATGATCGGCACCAGGGTGGGGGGAGGGTCATTTTTCAGAGAAGAATCAAATGGAACGATATGGAGCATGGTCAGGGGAGAAAGAAAGAAGATGCTAGAGAGAAGGGGGAGCTTCTCACTCTATATTAGTGCGACGCGTCACATCACCGCCTCATTAATTGAATGAGGCGGTGACTCATTCTCTTGGCACACTTATATATATGTGTGTTGCGCACTTGCGCCTGAGGATGAGAAATATGCAGAGAATTAGACGGGAGAATTGAGAGAAATTAGAGTGAGCGCCGAGACTGAGGGCGAGAGAAGGAAAAAGAAGCAGTTTTGGGTTTCTGATGATACGTTATTTATCTTATAATATTATTTTCATAGTTAAATCAACTTCTTTTTAATAAACTTTCTTCATAAAAGTTGTTCTAAATATTTTTCTTTTCAAATAAAGGCAATATCCTTTTGGTTAGTGAAAATTTTGAGGTTATTATTTTGGAAAAGTTTTGAGTTTTTATAATAGATGATTGTATATATGTTTAGAACGATTAATAATTAGTTTTAATCGGTTCAGAATTTTTGATTGATTGTGGTAGGAATTTAAACTAATTTTTCTATTCAAGAAATTCAAGATTTATATCCTACCGAGTGTTTTTATCGATTAAAAGTTGTGTAAAATTTTATTTTGGATTAATAGAGGAATTACTGAGATTTTAATCGGTTTAGTTTTGAAATTAGAAGAATTAAACTGTTATTTTCAGTTTTTATTACAATAATATATTATTATTATAATTTGTATTTTGAATTATATAAGTTATAATTGTGATAATGTAGAGTTTACCTGTGACCGGTGATTGTACGTGTTTTACTCCTCAAGATAAAGTTTAGCTGGGAGTTGAGGTAACCGGGGTTAATTTATTTCATATGCTTGTTTTGGACTGTAAGGTGTTTTCTAAATCTTACCCATGCATGAGTTGTTGCCATGTGTTTTGATAAATTATGCGTGTATCTGAATATGAAATTATTTCAGTGAAGCAGTGTATTTTCTATTTTGTATGTATATAAGA
Source organism: Acacia melanoxylon (assembly GCA_019022615.1). NCBI lineage: Eukaryota > Viridiplantae > Streptophyta > Magnoliopsida > Fabales > Fabaceae > Acacia > Acacia melanoxylon. Next base: position 8,219,301 of record JAFJYJ010000003.1, on the reverse strand, counting down.
GTGAATCTTGTTATTGAGATTGATATTGTGGTGATTGTTATGATAATTGTTGTAGGTTTGTTGTATATGGAATAATATATTGTACGATGTTTTTGAAAATTTTAGTGACAAATTGTTTATCTGCTATGGAATATGTTGGGTTGAGTGGAAGAGATTTAGGGTGAAATTGTACCCATCGACTCCCTCATTCCTGGGCCGGAATTTGAGTTGAGTGTTTTGGGCGGATACCTCCCTGTTACGATATATCGGTGGTGACATAGGAGGGGACGATATTCTTGAAGTGACTAGCTAACCTTGGCCAGGTATACTAGCAGTGATAGGTTGTACCACGTCCAGACGATATAAGGAGGAGCAGGATGGATGAGTGGGGATGGTTTTACTTATTGTTTATTACTATGAAATAACTAATTATTTGTTGTTGATTTTATAAATATGTTAGTAAACATGCTTCTCTGACTTGCAATCCTTTCCTACATATTTGATAAATTAATTTTGGTTACTGGGACTTTATGTCTCACCCCGTTATTATCAATATTTTTCAGGCGAGACCTCTAGTTTTACTAAAAGTCAAAGTTAAGGGAAGCAACCGGAGGCATAATAGTTGTGAACTTTATAAGCCTCTTTTGGTACTGGTGTTGTATGAGTTTATATATTGTCATTTTAGGGCCCACATGTTTTGAGAATACTATTTTAACTATTTTGGAATGACTGTTGTTCATTGTTGAACAAAAGGTTTTATTTTATATGCTATAATATTTTAGTGGATCCACAATCAAAACTTGTGGGGAAATGTTTTGGTGTAGACCCTTGTTGCGAAATAGGAGTTGAAAGACTCGTGGGCTGTATATTCTTTTGTTCAATAATTGTGCCCAGAGTTTTAAATTTTCTGTAGTGAGTTTGTGGGCAGAGTTTGGGTCCTGGACTCCGATGTATTTATTTTTGAAAGGAAAACAAATTTTCCTTAATCACTTGTTAATCCAGTTTTGTGATATCATTATGGTTAATTAATGATTTGTGAGGAAGGGTCTTTTCACCTTGACTGAATTCAAACATGCATATATTGTTTCGAGGATCTTTCCATACTAAAAATGACGTATCAGCAAATATAATACCAGAAGCCATCTCTTTATCCACTGACTTAATCAACCAGAACATAACCACAGCATATCATATGTTCCAATAGGCACTCAGTTTTGGCGTCTTGTCTCAGCCAAATGTACCATCAATGAAACACAATTATTTTTACCTTGAAGTGCAATGCTCATGGCTCATGACCAAAACATAATGGTCTGCTCCTGTAAGAACCTGAGATATAAGGGTTGTTGCCTAAGGGTGGCGAACATCAATCTCTGGCTTAGTTGACCCCCTTAATCATCCTCTGAATCAAAATCTTAGGATACGAAATCAGCAAGTTGAGATGGAGGGAAGTAGGAGCTGTGTGGCGAGAGTCAAATAGAACCTTAATCGTAGCCTTCCACGCCAAATGAGGGATGAACTAATTGCATAATCATCTATCATAATCTCATCCGCTTCTTTGGAGAATGCACTCGTATCATGTTGAGCACCCAATTTTAGCTTCATAAGAGTGGCCAGAACAGAGGCAAAATCGAGAATATGCAAATTTTATTTGTCTTGTGGGAGTTGGAGCAGCGAAGTGACACGAAATCAAGTCTGGAGATAAGATAGAAACAGTCTTTCCCTCTTCGCCAGCGTCGGTCTTTCTGACGTGGATCTCTTTCCTTCTTCACCGGCGTCGATCTTTCCGACATGGGTCTCTTTCCCTCTTCGTCGGCATCGATCTTTCCGACTAGGGACTCTTTCCCTCTTCGCTGGCGTCGATCTTTCTGACGTGGGTCTCTTTCCTTCTTCGCCAGCGTCGATCTATCCCCTCTTCAGAGGTGTCGCGCCGATTGTGAGTCATTTTTCCCTCTTCACCGGCGTCAATCTTTTGTGTGTTCACTCGCGATTCAAAATCCTTGGTTGGTGCTTGTTGAGTCAAATGGTGTTGGGAAGACAGAAACCATAAAATAGCTGTTTGCGGAAGCAATCGACAATATAGGATTTCTGATTTCAAAGACTAGGATTATCAGGGTCGACCTTGCGCCAGAAACTGATCTTGATTCACCACCTAATAGAGCAATAATGCTCATACAAAGAGTAATAGTGAGGGCTTAATGTCCAACACTCACTAACTATTCATATTAGCTAAGATCCCTATTTATAGATTAAGGTCCTAACTAACTCCTTAACTAATAGACTAACTAAATTTCTAACTAATCTCACCTTATATTCTAACAAAAGCCACAATAAAATAAAATTTAATTCTCTTCTTTCTTTTGGGTGAAATCAATTTCATTTCAAAATAACATAGGAAGACATACACCCAATTAAAAGGAAATAATTAAGGAAAATGGATCCTACATAATTATGTTACAATAATCTTTAAGAAATTCTAGTTTCACTGGCCTTGATTTCTTTGGTACGTAGACAAGATTGGACTTTACTTTTACACACATATTTCAATCTTATCCTCATCAATATATGAAGCTGAGAAGAATAAACATTTTGGATGATCCTAGCATCTCTCTTTTTCATGGAATTGGATTCCCTGCCTATCCTTTGGATAGGCAGGGGGAGCTTTTCCCTTTTGACCGTCCAGATTAGATCTTGACGGCAGATATGATTTTTTTTTTTTTAATTTAAAATAAAGACAATCTCTCAACTAACATTGTTTCAAAAAATGATTTTTTTTAATTCAAAAAGTAGCAATTAAAAAAATAAAATCTGGACCGTCCAGATCGTATTTGGACAGCCCAGATGGGCCAAGCTCTTGGTGCCTATCCTAAGGATAGGCACCAAAATCGGATCTCTCTTTTCATGTGTAGTAGGGCTATCATAGCATAATTGACAGCGACATACAAGACATACTTCCTAAGTTTGTTTTGCTTGAAATTAAAGAATGGAAATGTGTGTGATGTGTTCACTCTTTTATTCTGTGATTATCATATTAGTGCTTTTATTGAAAAGCCGATATTCATGAAAAAGGGTTATCTATAGATAGTTCTAATCGATAAGCGGTCGAGTAAAGTATTTGGTGTGAAGCGGCGATAACATTGGCTCTTAAAAGGGGTGGAAAATGTTATAAGTCTCACGTTGAGAATCTTCACAAGTGTGACGGGGCTATCCCTCCCCCACCTAACATTCTAATATTTAAACTTATGATCATTACAATGTGCTTCTTCGCTCTCAACTGCTATGTCTTCTAGTCACTAGTTTAGCATTGACCTAGCTTGTTCAATTCATACCACCAACTCTATGGACCAATTAATCACAAGTGAAAAACTAATATCTCACAATCTCATTATTAACATTACACAGTACTGGATAATCAATTTGACAATTTAATTTAAGACTTCGCAATTCCTTGAGAAGAATTAGTTGTCTCATCACTCTCATGTATAATCTTAAGCATGCCTCCTATTGTCATTAAAATAATGAAGTGCTTTCACATTTTCTGTTCGCATTAGGCACTTGTGATGAGGCTACTAGCGACAAACTAATTTAGATCAGTATTTTGACTGATAGTTAGGTGTTCTCCTTCCCAAAAGTGTTATTCTTGTCAATAACTGAACCCAGAAATTATAGATAAAGTTCATTTTAGAGCTCAATCCAGTACTTTTTGGTGTTTAATTTTATTTGGGATCTCAAAACCGACTTTTGGATCCTTTAAGCTAGTTGGAGCCAAAATTCATGTTTGGTTTAATGTGGAAGAAAAATGAGTTTTTCTTCAAAAAGTCAGTAGTTGAAAGCCAAATTAATTTGGAGCTTCTGAAACTACCTTTTATTCAAAGGAATTTTTCTCTGGTGAAAATTTTTTTGATATGCTTTTAATAATACTTTCTAATTTTTGATTAAAAAATATTTATATTTGGGTTAATATAAAATTTGGTCCCAAAGTTTGCACTCATTTTAGTTTTAATTCATCAAGTTTCAAAGGGTTTTCGTTCGTTAAGGGGGCAAAATGGTCCATGTTTTTATTAAATTATATGGATCAATATTTTAAAAGAATGAAATTTGAGGTACCAAAACATATGATTTGAAATTTGAGAGATCATTTTAAAAATAATTGAGGGATCAAAAAAATAAGAACTATTTAAGGGACCAAATATTGTATTGGACCTTTATATTTTAATTCATTAAACACATCAATTTTTTTACATTTAATTTTCTTAATCAATTATATAATCTCAATAAGTTTTATTATGATTTTTTTAAAAAAAAAAACTATCCAATCAAAAAATCACATTGCAGGAGTTAATTTTTGGGAAAATTACTTTCGCGCCCCTTTTTTGGAGAAAAAACCTCAAACAAAACCCTCCGAACCGACAATCCCATCCGGGATTTTTAGAATCTTGAGTGAGTTATTAACGGAGATCGATATAGTTGTTAACTTAGGTCATTAACAACTAAATCAAGCACCATTAACAATAATTTTCTAACAACTATATCACCCTTAACAACTATATCATATCTTTATATCGATCACGCGTTAACAACTATATCGATCTGCTTAACAACTCCCAAGATTCCTAAGACAATCCCGAAGGCCTTTTCCTGATTATCATATTCGAGGCGCTTTTTTAGATTTTTTTTTTCTCTAAAAATGGCCCTGTGATTTTCTCTTAATTTTTAACTTGAGTTTGGACGATCTAGTTGGAATAAAATGATATTTTTAAAAAATGTGAAGGGGATTTGTTGCCACGTAAGTGCATTGAAATGGGAGATGAAGAGTCTCCATCACTCCATCAGGCAACACCACGTGGCCCTTATGGGACAAATCAAGAGGTGACCTCAGTCTCCCGCATTGCCAAATTCCAGGCTCCGTCAATTGGTGGTCCCCACTCCTTCCTAGATTGGTGCTGTGAGTTTATTACCTCCTTAACCAAACCAGCCTTCGGTGATATATGATTATCAGTTGTTACTCTTTATTTTTATCTAAGAGCTTAAAATTTAAATTATTTTGATTTTTTTATAAGAATAAAATAAAAGTTATGTAAATATTTAATATTTTTTTTTTCTATTTGTATTCTCATTATTTATATTTTTTTATTAAAGAAAAGTTGGTGATACTCATATTTACTTTATTTATCTCTTTTACTTAACTTTTATAAATAGAGGTATACTTGAAAAACAAAGTTTTTTTTTTCTAACATACTTATTATTTTTTAACTAATTTTAACCGCTTTTTTAATATCATAATTTGGTTTTTGAGCTTTTATAAATAAGATTAGAGTGAGTATTATTTTGTTTCGCCAGTAGATGATGTGCTTGTTTGGGATTGCGCACTAAAACATATTTATTTATAGAAATCTAGATAAAACTCTTCTTATATACTTATTTTGTATATTGTAAATCATGATTGAGAATTTGTTGTTAAGCTCCAATCGTCATTTCAAACAAACACAATGTACGGTTATTATAACCATATAATCCTTCACATCTCTTATTATAATGAACTTTTTTTTTTTTTAAAGAACTATAGTTATCATAAATTATTATCTCTGATTTCAAACATAAGAGCTAGATAAAATGTTTTCTTTGGTTTTAAATATAAGATATCAATTCACTTTACTTCCCAAATTCAATATTTTTTGGTCCAAAACTATCCATATTGATTATATATAGTTAAGGGGTTTTTTTTACTAAGAGAGTTGTAATGTACATGATTAAAAAGGTACTCCCTCCCTCTGGTCTTTATTACAAGACCAATTAACTTTTCTCACAAATCAATAAAAGTAGTTAAAATCAATAAAGTTATCCTAGAATCTAAGTAATTTTCAATATTATCCCTACTAATTGTACTAAACTCTAATATTATATTAATTATTACTCTCACCCACTACCTTTATTAATTAGGGGTAGACATGGAAAAAAAATAATCAATGATCATTGGGAACAAGCAAGTGCCTTATAAAAAGAACCAAATAAACTTACTAGTTGGTGCCTTATAATAAGGACCAAAGGGAGTACTTCCTCCGGTACTATTTACAAGAAGCCAATAACCGAATTACATAGTTTAAAAAAGTGATTAAAATTAGTTTAAAATAATAAGTATGTCTAAAATAAATATTTTTCTAAGTATGTCTTTATTAAAAGACAAGTAAGAAAAAAATAGGGTAAATATAAATTACAAACATATATAATCCTTCACACCTTGGATTATAATGAACTTCTTAGAAAAAGATGAACTATAGTGGTCATAAGTTATTTTCTCTTATTTTAAACATAAAAGTTAAGAGTCGAGTAAATGTTTATTTTGGTTCTAAATATAAAATATCGAATTATTTTGCCTTTCAATTTTTTTTTTCAAAATATCCATATTAATTACATATAGTGAAAGGGTTTCTTCAATATAGAGAAAGTTGTAATGAACATGATTGAAAACATTTATTATAAATAATTAACTTAAATAATTTTTTTAATATTAGGAAAAATTAGTTATCTAGTTATCATATGAAGGACTAGAGAGAGTACTAAATAAGTTATTAATTATTTTTTTATCATTAGTATTTAAAATATTCAAATAATATTCCTTTTTCTCTTCTCATAATGTGATTCATTGTTTTAAACATAGATGAATTTGGAATTTTTTTATTTCAAACAAATTTAATAACTCAAATACATATAAATTGATTTTAGAGGGAGAGCGCTAAAAACATTTTAAAGAATAATTAAAAATCTACCATGACAAAGTTTATTTCTTAATTGTACCTAAGAAGTAAGAACTCAGATTCTTATATGGATGCAACTATGTTTTAGTTGTATCCAATATATCTTCAATAATAATATGTGAATGTCTTTCATTTATTGCATAGTGAAGATAGACGAGAATCCGAACGGGAATGCCCATGGATGAGGAGTCCACATTTGATGTTAATACTTAGGTGCTTATTTATGTGTTTATACATCTAATTAGAGGTATAAGCAATTTTTTTCTAATTTTTTATATATATTGTATTTATTTAGATTTAAATCATATCTTCTTTTCTCGAGATCTTTTTGTCTTGAAAGATCTCAAATTAATTAATTTTCATAATACTCTGTTATGCATAAATACGTAACTAGGAATTAATAAATTTGAGATCTTGGGTCAAAAACATCTCGTCTGAAAAGCGTATGATTTAAATATAAATAAATACAATATATAAAAAAATTGCTTATACCTCTAATTAGAGGTATAAGCACCTAAGTATTAGAACTAAATGTGGACTCATGGATGAGAAGGGTTCTCGGATAAATTATTGGGAAAATCTCCCTCAGTATTTAAATAATCAAAAAATTGTTAAGAAAGACCTAAAAAAAGTCAAATATCAAAAAAGACTCTAAGTCTTTTCTGGTATTATTTCAGAAAATATTGTATTGATATAATTGTTAATGTGTATTGATTTGATTGTTAGGAACTTAGGATATTGTTGTTAATATTTACTAATTTAATTGTTAATGTCATATTGATATAGTTATTAATGTTTATGAAATAATATTAGAAAATGTCTTAGGCTTTTTTATTGACAATTTTTTTAATTACTTAGACCTTGGGGGTATTTTCCCTAAATTATTTATTTCTTTTATGTTTTCCTCGTTAAAAGGAGACTGGGGGCGGGCGGGCGTTGGAATACGGGGTCCGAGATTTGTGGTCTATGTTTTCTTGTCCGTACAAATGAGCACGTTTCTTTAGGGCTTTCCATTCTGACAATCTGGACCCTCGTACTCCTCGACAGATTTTTTTAAAACATATGGGTTGGATTATATTTAATCTGTAATAAAAGTACTCAGCGCCGTTTGTTATGAGGAAGATTTAAGGAAGAAAAGGAACTTAGGAAGGAAAAGAACTTAGAGGAAGGAAATGAATGGAAATGAAGATTGAAAGGAAACTTTAAAAGGATGTTCTGTTTGGTAGACATAAAAATTAAGATGGAAGATGATAATTTTTAAAAGATTAAAATTAACATATAAATTTAAAATGTCCATAATACCATTTTCCATAAAATAAAATAAAAATATCTTCCTTCTTCATCCTAGCTCCTGTCCCGAGTTCGACCGACAGAGAGGGGGAAAAAAAGCTTCAGATCAGGACTCGCGTTCCCGCCGGTGGTGGTGGTCTGGTGTTGAGGTCGAGGGTTCCAACGGTTTTCCCTCTCCCGCCGCTGTTCCTCCTTCTTCATCCCAGATGTTCGACTGACAGCACAAAAAAAAAAATCAGATCCAGGAAACAGTGCGAGTTCCGATCAGTGGTGGAGGTCTGCTGAAGTTAGATCGGCGACGGTGAAGGAGGAAGTCTTCACCGGAGACGAAGAGAGTCAAAGGCGAGAGGAAGAGAGTCGCCGGTGTTGCCTGTGTCAGTGAGAAAGGAGGAAGAAGATAAAGGGATCTAATGGGAATTTGCTCACAATCTTTCAGGAAGATTTCATCTTCCACCCAATATGTGAGGGAAGATTAAGGAAGGAATCTTCCCATGGGTGAAGGAAGATGGTACTCACTAGAAGATGAATTCTGTGTAACAAACACCCAAAACTTACGGAAGATTGGAATCTTCCCTTCCCTCCTCCAATCTTCTTCCTAACAAACACAAACAGGGCCTCAGTATATTTTGGTTTTCATATATTTTTTTCGAAGCATCTTTTTAATTGTCAAGGAGTTTCATTAATGGAAAATAAGAAAATCTCCCCCCAGCTCCAAGTGTATGAAAAAATATCAAAATTGTAGATTCCTTTGTAAGAAAAGTCAGATTCTTCTAACAAAAAAAGTCTGCTATTGATGAGTTTGTCAATACCCACTTTACTATTTGTCAATATGATTACATACATTTATCAATAGAAGTTGTTTTAAAGATATATGAGCTTGTCATGATGACTCTATGACTTGTCAATATAATGATATACACTTGTCAACAAGAGATAATTTAGTTAATATAGATGAGCTTGTCAATAATCATTTTATGACTTGTCAATATAGTCACATACACTTTCAATCAATGGTAGATGCTGTAATTAAGATATATGAGTTTGTCAATGACCGTTTTATATATAACTTATCGATAATCACATATATCTTTGTCAATAAGGTAATTTCACATTTAAAATCTATATCACTGAGATCTTTAAAGATTTTTTTATAGAGGAATTTACCCTGAGACTTTTTTTTTTTATCCTTGAAACCTGAGTGAGATTTTTCCATGAATAAATTCAATGTAAATAATTTATTAGGGTATTTTAAGTAAACCAACACATTTTTGACAAATAACTAATTTAACTACTTTTTCTTTATCTACCATAATTAGCCAAGTGGATTTCATATTAATGATTGGAGGTGATATTTGTTTTTTTGTTAAAAAATATAAATATTATTTGCATAAGAACATAAAATTTAGAATAAAATACTCTAATCACCCTCATGTTTTATCTTAATTACACATATATTCATTCTATTTTGAAAATATACACTTAATTCAAAACTATTAATTCCGTTAAGAATATTTTAGGGAAAATTCCATTTAAATACTGAGGATGAATTTGCAAAAACCCCGAGGTCCTCCGAATTTGTAAAAAGGCGAGAGGTACGGGGACCTATGAGGGATATGCAAATTCGCGTGAAAATTACCTTTCTACCCTTACTTTTAAATAAAAAAAATAAAAATAAAAAACCCCACCCCCACCACCCCACCACCCCACCACCACCGCCGCCTCCGGTAGTGGTGGTGGTGGCTGGCGGGCGGCGGTTGTGGTGGTGGGGGTGGAGGGGTGGGGTTTTTAAATTTATTTAAAAGTAAGGGTAGAAAGATAATTTCACGCGAATTTTCATATCCCTCATGGCCTTTGGTGCACTCTCGCCTCTTTTTACAAATTCGGAGGACCTCCTGGGGGTTTTGCAAATTCATCCGGTATTTAAATGGAATTTTCCCAATATTTTAAAAAGATTCTAAAAATATTTTTTTTAATCAAAATCTATATAAAAATAAAATTTAATTATTAATTTACCTTTAATACTCAAGGGTTAAAAAGCAATTTGGCCAACGAACTTTTACCTTAGGAGTTCCCAACACAAATAACTTTTAAGGGTACCAAAAATACCAAAAAACTTTTAAAAATGTGCAGTCAGCACAACGCTGTTAGAAAAAGATAAGTTTGTTATCTAATGTGTAGATTAGTAACGAACTTTTACTCCAGGAGCGCCTATCACAAAAAAGTTTAATTCCAGGAGCCCCCAGCACGAAAAAGTCCATGTGCAATCCACCCAAAATCCGACTGTTGTGAATCCTTGTCCGGACTCCCAACCATGTGCATTGGGGTTAGAAAGAGTTAATGCAACAAAAAAATCACAAATTATATTAATTATTATTATTAGTTATTTTACGCAATTATTGACTATAATATTGTATTATTTACTCTTTAAATTACATTTTTGTTGTTGTAATTCTATTCAATCTTTTAAACATATCATATATTTACGTGCGTATAATATAAGTAAAAATTGATATACAACTGATGAGATTTTTTAGTTATTGATATAAGTGAGTATAATATGAGTAATTTTTTAGTTTTATTTATCATCAATTTAGAATAGTTAATGTGATGAGATCTTTCGGTTGCCCAAAAAAAAATTCAGATGCCTTCGTCCCATTTTTAAAAGTAATACTCCTGGAATACCTACTTAACCGACAATAAGATTTAAACCCATAGTATGTTAATCTCATCAGCCGTATATCAATTTTTATAGGCAAAAATATTATATTTGTACACATAAATAAAAATGAATTCGATCCCTTTATCAGCAGAGACAAGAGAGAAGGACATACCCAAATAAATAAAGGTGGTCTATAAATTATGTGATATTTTTAAAAGATTGAAAAGAATCACAACAACAAAAATAATTTAATTTAAGGAGTAAATAATACAATATTATAATCAATAATTCCATAAGATAACTGATAATAATAATTAAAATAAATTGTGATTTTTTTTTTTGGTATTAACTCTTTCTAACCCCAATACACATGGTTGGGATCCGGGCAAGGATTTACAACAGTCGGATTTTGAGTGGATTGCATTTAGACATTTTTATATTGGGCGCTCCCGAGTAAAATTTTTTGTCTTTGGTGCTTTCTCGCATAAAAAAGTTCGTTGGTCAACTGCACTCCCGATAATGACATTATCTTTTTCTAACGACGTTATGCTGATTGCACATTTTTTTTAAAAAATGTGTTGACTGCACATTTTTAAAAGTTTTTTGGTACCCTTATAAGTTATTTGTGTTGGGTGCTCTTGAGGCAAAAATTCGTTGGCCAAATTGCTCTTTAACACTAATACTAAATCCCAAATTTTAATTGATAGTGTGCAAATATTACAAATTTCTTGAAACTCGTGTAAATTTTTTTAAATGTTTGTAAAAAAGAAATATGAAATTATAAATTTGAATCACTTATACAATCTCTTAAACTTATATAGTTTATTATATTCGATAAAAAAAATGTGTTTGATCTATTTTTAGTCATTTTCAATAAAACAAAGAAAAATTAAAATTATAAATTTTGTATTCTCAAAATTAATAAATAAAATCCATTAGAATTAATTTTTGGTGGTATAACATATTTTTCCCTCCACAAAATAATATATATATATATATATATATATATATATATATATATGCGTTTAAATAATTTTAATGTTATAAAAAAAAATGTTGAAAGTCAAACTTAATAGTATAGTAATAGTTTATGTGAATAAAAATAGAATCTCCAAAATATAAAAGAAGTTTGTGTAAAATACATTTTAATTTTAAGGGAGATTTATATAGGTTTTTAAAATAGATATAAGGTATATGTAATTAAAGCAAAATATAAAAGTAATTAGAGTATTTTACTCTAGAGTTTAATTATCAGTTTAATCCACTTAATTTTTGCTAGAATCTTAACATTAGTAATACGCCATAACAACCCTTGCGCGGCCGAAAGTTCCGACTTCACCCATTGAGAGAGGTGATTCAATTCCTGAGAACACCATGGAGGCAATCACCACCATCCTAGTGGCAACCTTTAAGTTCTACAGGCCACCCTTAAAAAGGCCGAAGGTTCAGGAGAATAGGCTTAAGTTTGGATCAGGGCCCAGCTCTTGGATTGGATTGAGCCCAAAACACTTCCTAAAATTTCCTTTTTAAAAAAAAAAAAAAAAAATGAGAGCTTGGTATCATGTGTGGGTCATCTTCAAAAGTTGACTGCATCGTGCAGTGCAAAATGGGGAAAAACACCAAAATAATATTTTTTTAAAAAAAGTTACATAATTAGAACAGTTTGGAACAAATTTACTAAATTAATGCAGTCAAATACATTGACTGACAGGAAGCCATCAGTCGCGTCAGAAAGGGTCACGCCACTGGGTAGTCGCGCAAGAGCCTTTCACACCACCAGTGGTGTGAGAACCTCTTGCGCGACTACTTAGTGGCGTGACCCTTTCTGACGCGACTGATGGCATCTTGTCAGTCAACTTGTTTGACTGCATTAGTTCGATAATTACTTCCAAAAGTGCTTCAGTTCGATGTAATTTTTTTAAAAATCTTCTTATTTTGGTGCTTTTCCCGTGCAAAATGAAATTAAGTTTTGGGAGTAAAAATATAGTAATGCTAATGCTGTTATTTTATTTGTCTTGTAAATACCTATATTTGTCTTGTGAATTTTTATATTTTTTTTTTTGTAAATGGCCAAAATGTTTTTAATTCCTTTAGTTCTTTGAATTCTTTTTTTTTTGGTCTTGTAAATGCTCATATTTGTCTTATGATCTTTTATATCTTATAAATGGCTAAAATATTTTTAATTCCTAGGTTCTTTCAATTCCATTTATTTGTCTTTGATACTGACTGAGATGTATGTTGAAACCAATCTCTTAGAGTACAGTAAATCTGGAAACAAATTTTTGTAAAGCTTGTCATTTGTTGTCTAGTGATTTGAAGATCAATCCAAACTTCAACCTCATGGAAACAATATCATCAAAAGTGATTGGAGGGAGAGCGCTAAAAACATTTTAAAGAATAATTAAGAAATCTACCATGACAAAATTTATTTCTTAAATGTACCTAAGAAGTAAGAACTCAGATTCTTATATGGATGCAACTCTGTTTTAGTTGCATCCAATATATCTTCAATAATATGTGAATGTCTTTCATTTTGTGCCCAGTCAAATGGAATTGGATCCTCTCATTATCTTATATTCTCATCATCCTTCCTCATCCAATCTCAACCTTTCATATCTCTCCTCAACCAATCTAGACCGTTGATTTGAATTATTCTTGATCGTCCATCCTAAAGTCTTTTTAATACCAAATCCAGATTTCGAAATATTTTTTCAAGATTCTAATTTAGGATCTTGAAAAAATATTTCACTATACTCACTGGTACTAAAAAAATACTTTAAGATATTCTAATATATTGACTGGTACTAAAAAAATACTTCATGATATTAAGAAATTATTTTAGGATCTTGAAAAAATATTTTAAGATACTAACTAGTACTAAAAGTATATTTTAGGATACTAACTAATACTGAAAAATGAAAGATAAGTAGGGATGAGAAGAAAGCCCGCCAAGCAGAGAAACCGACCCGGATGAGAAGGGTTCTCGGATTTTTTATTTTTATTTTTTTCAAAAAAAACTTTCATGTTTCCCTCGTTAAAAGCAGACGGGTGGAGGGCGGGCGTTGGAAGACGGGATCAGAGATTTGTGGTCTATGTTTTCTTGGCCGTACAAATGGGCACGTTTCTTTAGTACTTTCCATTCTGACAATCTGGACCCTCGTACTCCTCGACAGATTTTTTTAACATAAAAAAATTAACGTTATGCTCAAAATCATTTGGGTTGGTCTGTAATAAAAGTACTCACCATATTTTGGTTTTCATATATTTTTTTTAAGGAAAAATTTCTTTCAGTATCAAAAGATCAAAAAATATAAAAAAAGTTTTGAAGAAAATTAAAATATTAGAAAAGTCTAGTAGAGTTGTTAATTCCACTGATGAAATTATTAATCCCACAAATGAGAGTTGTTAATAAGACTTTTCTAACATTTGAATTTTTTTAGGATATTTTTAATATATTTTTTGTCTCTTAGGATTTGAAATGAATTTTCCCTTTTTTCAATTTTTAATTGTAAGGGAGTTTCATTGATGGAAAATGAGAAAATCTCATTCAGATCCTTGGATATGAAAAAAATATCAAAATTGTAATTCTTTTATAAGAAAAGTCTTAATGTAGATTCTTTTATAAAAAAAGTTCACATGGAACTTAGTGATACAAATGAGCTTGTCGATACCTATTCTATGACTTATCAATATAGTTACATATACTTATCAATAGAAGTTGTTTTAGTTAACATAGATGAGTTTGTCAATGACAACTTGATGACTTGTTAATATAGTGATATACATTTGTTGACGAGAGATAATTTAGTTAATATAGATGAGCTTGTCAATATAGTCAGATACATTTGTCAATAGTAGCTGTTGTAGTTAACATATATGAGTTTGTCAATAACAACCCTATAACTTATTAATATAGTTACATATATTTGTCAATAAGGTAAATTCACATTTAAAATCTATATCATTGACATCCTTAGGGATTTTTTTTTTTTTTTAGAGGAATTTACCCCGAGACTTTTTATATAAAGAAATCTGCACTTTTTTTTTTTTTTTTTTTGGAACCTAAGTGAGATTTTTCCATGAATAAATTTAATACAAATAATTTAATAGGGTATTTTTAGTAAACCAATACATTTTTGACAAATAACTAATTTAACTAATTTTTTTGATCTACCATAACTAGCCAAGTGGATTTCATATTAATGATTGGAGATAATATTTTTTTAAAAAAAATATAAATATTAGTAGTGTATGAATATAAAATTTAGAGTAAAATACTCCAATCATCCTCATGTTTTGTCTTAATTACACATGAATTCCTTCTATTTTGAAAATATACACTTAAGTCCAAACCATTAATTTCGTTAAGAATATTTTAAAAAGATTCTAAAAATATATTTTTTTAATCAAAATCTATATAAAAATAAAATTTAATTACTAATTTACCCTTAATACTAAATACCAAATTTTAATTGATAGTGTGCAAATATTACAAATTTCTTAAAACTCGTATAAGGTTTTTTAAATGTTTGTAAAAAAGGAATATGAAATTATAAATTTAAATGACTTATACAATCCCTCAAACTCATATAGTTTATTATATTTGATTAAAAAAATGTGTTTGATCTATATTTTTAGTCATTTAGGAAAAGAAAAAGTAAAATTCAATAAATATGAAGAAAAATTAAAATTATAAACTTTATAATCTCAAAATTAATAAATTTTGAACATGTGGGAAAGTTAAAAAATATATTAGAATTATTTTTTGTGGTATAAAATATTTTTGCCCCTCCACATGTATATATGGGTTTTCAACTTAATTTTTTCTAGAATCTTCACATTAGTAATACGCAATAACAACCCCTGAGCGGCTGAAAGTTTTGACTTCGACTTCACCCATTTTCAGAGAAGAGATGATATCAAAATTTTTTTACGATTGGTAGAGTATACCGAGCATGAGAACAAATAATACATATATTCAAATGTCGTAATGTCTTAAACGGCTAATGGTACATTATACCGAGTGTTTTCAAAAGTAAATAACAACGAAGAAAATCTTCGATACCTCTGCGGCTTGCTTGCCTTTCTCCTCGGTCCTCCCGAACCTCGATGCTATGTTAAGAGCGGAGGTTCAATGCCCATTGAACCTCAAACGGTTAACCTCATATTTACATATACAGTATATAAGCACAACAAATGAATCACTCCTAAATGAACCGCTCCACGCGAATGCAGATGTACCGCTCCCAGCGAATCAGAATATACCGCTCCCAGCGCATGCATATGTACAGTTATCCTCTAACACCACTATGCATTCAAACAACACACCACCAATACGCATACAACACACATATCATATATACGCATACCATAAATATCAGAGTTAGTGTTACAGTACGCGAACGTACATTCGTTGACGGAAAACGGTACTTTTGACAGAAAACAGCGGTACGAGATTAAAGATATCCTATAAGGATAATATCACATTTATCAATATTTAACGTCATAACAGACATTTTAGGTACAAATTACCATTTTGCCCCTAACTCCCCTAATCGGCGGAATTTCGCTAGAGCTTCGCTACTCTGACTCAATCTCTCCAGAATTTTGACATATCTCTTCTCCCAATATATTTTCGAAATAAATACCATATTTACCCCTAAAACATGATATCTAAACTATCTTGGAAGATTAAAGATAAATCTAGCATTCCTACTATAACTACTGAAAGAACTACCAAAGCTTAAGACTAGGGACCAAAGAACTTACCTAGGGCTTCACTACAACTTTCTCAGAGCTCCTCCTTCTCTCTAACCTCTCTCTAGGATTCGAAATTTGGTGTGGGAAATGAATGAAGAGAGGTGCCTTCTATTTATAGGCAAAATGAAGTTACTGTTCATGCTTTATCCTGGTCGATTTCGTAGTCGGATCTCGCTTTCATTAGGTGGCATCATCTTGGCCCTTTACATGCCATAGCCGACCTCCCTTGCCCCAAAGTCAATAAAATGACTTCATCCATGATGTCACAAGCTTCTACTTTATGGCCGGTACCGATAAAGTTCCCAGTTCGGTGTTATAATCGCGTAATCTTGGAGAAACTCAAAAATCCGGTAACACAGTGCTGAAGGTTTATTCATCCTCTTTCAAAATACTTGGTTTAACTAAATTTTTGATCCCATTAAGGGTATTCCGTAGTCTCACGAACATTTTCTGACAGACGCCATCTATTTACGGAAATAACTTCCGATAGCACCAACTTTCCTCGGACAAAAATTCACCGGTTTATAATATGTCCCGACCTAAGAAACCTAATTCATGGTTTGTCACAACGGTCTTTTTTTCTATGGATTCTCGTTTCTACTATCTCGCCATTTTTCTTATTTACCCTGTCTCTTAATCGGTCATAGGTTTTTAAATGACTTCGGAGATAGCTCAAATGATAAAATTATACTTGTTTATAAAAAGTCCAGATGCTTAATACTTAGTTCACCTATTTTGAGATAGGATTTAATTTCTATCGGTTCTCATTTAAATTAACCTCCTTCTACCTAAATATATTATTATTTAATTACTTAAATATCATGATATTATTTTTGAAATAACCACAACCGCTTTCACACTACAAATTTCGTCCCCCTTATTATTATTATTATTATTTATTTATTTATTTATTTTTTAATTACTTAATTTATGCCTTAATTACCTTTAATTAAGCAATTATCCCATGCTTAAACAATTAGCCACTAATTACTTAATTAGTCACTTACTAATTGTTGATAATTTTCTTAATTAGGATTAATTATTATCTCACAACTATTTTACTGACATTGGTATTTTATGCTCCAAGTAAAATATTAAAAATCATGGGGTCACTTATGATCCCCAAAATAATATTTAATTTTGCCTAATTATTTTTCAGGAAAATATTCCCATAAATTCCTAAAATTAGAGACAACATAATTTCTAATTTTTAGCAAATATTTCATTGCCTCATCGGATTTATCATAATATTTTCAGGCCATTTTATGCCCCATAAATTCATTTAGGGATTTTTAGCTCTTTATTCACCCTAATTTCAATAGAAATTACCTTAGAAAATAAGGTAATTATAACTTATTATTTGAGACCACATATTCACCTATTTCCAATAGGTATTATTTTCTAAAATATGATACTTATCATAAATATGATTTTTTAGAGTATTACAACTTCACCCATTAAGAGAGAGGTGATTCAATTCTTGAGAACACCATGGAGGTAATCACACATCCTAGTGGCAACCTTTAAGTTCTACAGGCCAACCTTAAAATGGCTGAAGGTTCTAGAGAATAGGCTTAAGTTGGGATCAGTGCCCAGCTCTTTGGATTGCATTGAGCCCAAAACACTTCCATTTTTTTTTTTTTTTTTTAAAAAAAGAATCAAAAGAATCAATATATATATATATATAAATTCATCCCAAGCCTTCCCTTAAATGGCTTATCCTAGGCTCTACACACATTTAACTGTTCATAAGCCATTTTTACTTTCATCAAATTAGCCATCGGGCTATGTGAATGTTAACTAGCCCCTACTCATCTGAAACGCTCATTCAGTGGCCTCCTTGGGATGCTCCCTACTTTTTTTCCCCTTCCCCATACCTTTTCTCTCCCAAATGTCAGAATCCTGTCCCTTCGTGCTTGCCTCAAATTCAAAATTTCAAAATCTTCCTCCTTGTAGAGATATGACGACGGGGTAACTTTTTTGCACTCCTAGCTGATCTGGGCGAGATGAGGCAGAAGATTTATTCGAAGACGATGAATCGAGTTTCACAGCCCCTTCTCTCGCACTCTCACAGACCCGGTTGCCAGACTCTGCATTCTTGCTTCGCCTTCTTCCTTCACTTCCGGTTGACTCTCACAGAGCCGATCAAAGCTCGATCTTGCCAAACTCTACAGATCCGGTCTCACTCTACTATCAAAGATTGCGATAAGCCTCTTTTAGTTGAAACAAATTATTTTTGCGTTGAATTTAATGCTCCTTGCGCAAGGTACAGAATATTAGTTATGATTGATATGTGGGAATTTCACCAAGTAAAAAATTAGAAGGCCACAT
This sequence comes from Acacia melanoxylon, assembly GCA_019022615.1. Classification (NCBI taxonomy): domain Eukaryota; kingdom Viridiplantae; phylum Streptophyta; class Magnoliopsida; order Fabales; family Fabaceae; genus Acacia; species Acacia melanoxylon. Next base: position 8,200,530 of record JAFJYJ010000003.1, on the reverse strand, counting down.
TTAATGTTGATGCATTAATTTGAATTTAAGTATCCTCAACAACTTATTAATCAAAAACTTAATGTTGGCATTAATAGCTTAGATATGAAAACACCTTGTTATGAATTTATTTCAAAAGTGATCCATTCTAAAACAAATAATCAATATATATATAAAAACTCATCCCCAAGCCATCCCCTAAATGGCTTATCTTCGGCTTTACACACATTTCACTATTCATAAGCCATTTTTTACTTTCATCAGATTAGCCATCGGGCTCCGTGCATGTTAACTGGCCCCTACTCATCTGAAACGCTCATTCAGTGGCCTCCCTGGGATGCTCCCTACTTTTTTTTTTCCTTCCCCATACCTTTTCTCTCCCAAATGTCAGAATCCTGTCCCTTCATGCTTGCCTCAAATTCAAAATTTAAAATCTTCCTCCTTATAGAGATATGACGACGGGATAACTTTTCTGTACTCCTAGCTAATCTGGGCGAGAGGAGGCAGAAGATTTATTCGAACACGAATTGAGTTTCACAGCGCCTTCTCTCGCACTCTCACAGACCCGGTTGCCAGACTCTGCATTCTTGCTTCACTTTCTTCCTTCACTTCCGGTTGACTCTCACAGAGTTGATCAAAGCTCGATCTTGCCAAACTCTACAGATCCGATCTCACTCTACTATTTGCGATTGCGATATGCCTCTTTTAGTTGAAACAAATTATTTTTGCATTGAATTTAATGCTCCCCGCGCAAGGTAAAAAATATTAGTTATGATTGATATGTGGGAATTTCACCAAGTAAAAAATTAGAAGGCCATATTTAATGTTGATGCATTAATTTGAATTTAAGTATCCTCAACAACTTATTAGTCAAAAAATAAAAGGATTCTTAATGTTGGCATTAATAGTTTAGATATGAAAACACTTTGTTATGAATTTATTTCAAAAGTGATCCATTTTAAAACAATCAATTATAAACAATTGCTTATCTTCAAAAACATTATATTCAAACAATTAGAATCTATTTACACATATTTGTCTCTCAAGAACCTATATAGGTTATATTATATTGCTCTTTTGATTTTCCATGTCAGTTGAGTGAGTCATATTTTAGTTCTCCGTTTTTATTCAATTAATTCTTTTCTCTCATAATTAAATTTAGGGAAAATTATAATAAAGAACCTAAGAAAAATAATATTTATTAAGAAGGACCATATAAATGGTAATTATTTGGAAGGACCAGAAATTAAAATATAAAATAGAAATACTAAATTGCCCTTAAAAAGATTTTCTATATTCTCTCTAACTGAATCAGAATTTGTCTAAGGGCAATTTAGACAAATTTAAATAAAGACAATTCAAATAATCTCATTCTTTTTTTATTGCATAAACAGTGTAAAACAATTGAAGAACCTTTGCGAGACCCTATGCTTCCCTTCCTTGGCCAGAAATATCAATGCTTTTGTTATCTTGCTTGTCACCCTTTGTATATGAATATCAATGCTTTTGTTATCTTGCTTGTCACCCTTTGTATATGACTTATCAACACCATCATTCATGATTTTTGATTCCTCCTTAGAAGGAGCAGCAATAACAGCTTTCTTTATCTGCTCTCTAAGCCAATTAGGTACTGGGGCCTGAAAAATAATTGCAAATGAGATTTAATATGATATATATCCCACCAAGCAGAAACCTTGAAAGCAGCGTAGATATCTTTTTAGGATGTTCAGGGAAACTAGAAACCCCATATGTGTCGGTAGAGAAAGCTAATGTGCGATGTATTGTAGTTCATGCATTAAGGACAAAAGGTGCAGCACTTGGTGGAAATGGAGGAGGAAGGCCAGATCCTGGAAATCTTCCAAATTGCTAAGGGCAATTTAATCTTTCTATTTTAATGTTTTAATTTCTGGTCCTTCAAAATAATTACCATTTTTATTATCCTTCTGAATAAATATGATTTTTCTTAGGTCATTTATGATAATTTTCCCTTAAATTTAATCTAATATGTTAAACTAATGTTAGTATGATGGATTAAGTTTAATAAAAAAAATAAGTTTTTTCATTAATAACATTCTCCTGCGCAACGCGCCCGGTAGTAAAAGCTCGTTATAATAATAAAAGAAAAGAGAACTTGGTGTCATGTGTGGTCATCTTCCAAACTTCACTGTATCGTTCAAAATAAAATTAAGTTTCGGGGTGAAATATAGTGATGCTGTTATTTTATTTGTCTTGTAAATACCTATATTTGTTATGTGAATTTTTATATTTGTCTTAAAAATGACCAAAATGTTTTTAATTCCCTAGGTTCTTTTGAATCCATTTATTTATCTTGTAAACGCTTAAATTTGTCTTGTAAATGGCTAAAACGTTTTTAATTCTCTAGGTTCTTTTAAATCCCTTTATTTGTCTTGTAAATGTTTTTTGAAAAAAAAATAAAAGAAGGGACATATTTTTTTTAACCCACAAAACTTAATTTTTATTTTGACTCTTAGGGGGCACAATAAAGTTTTGATTTTTTTTTAAAAATTGACTGAAATTATGTTATGTCATTGGGGCTCAACGAAATGTTCCCTATTTATAAGGCAATGGGACGCTGGATAGCCGGAAAAAAAGTGGCATGGCCCATTATTACAAAGGATGTAGTCACCTTTGTTGGCGGGATGAACTAAGCCGTCCAAAAATGACTTTTATTATAACTAATTTTTATAAATTAAAGTTGAGATAAAATTAATTAGTGTACTATGATTTATACTTGTATAAGCTTTTACAAAAATATCAGTTTGATGTATTAAAAAAATTTCAGTTTGATGTATTAAAACAATATCAATTTGATATAAACTCATTTGTATAATTTATTGAAAAGTCAGTCTTACATATATGGTTTAAATATAAAGAAGCTAAAAATCAGAAAAAAATTGTTTGAACTTCAAATGGCTTTTATGCAAAAATTCAATTTTTGTGCTAATTTGAGCAAAAAAAATTGTTGCTTCCAAAAAGTGGAAATGAGAGTTGCTTTAATTACTTTTTTGAGAGTCAGTTGGGCAAATTTCCCTTTTCCAAACAAACTATGTTTGTGAACAAGAACGATGGTCTGACTTCAATGGTTTAGTTTCGGCACTACGGCAAATATTCTTTTACCTTCAACTACCACAACTAAATTAAGAACAGAAGATTAAGTCCTTAAATATATTTGAAACAGAAAAAAGTTCCAAACTTACTTCTACAGATTCGCGCATAGGTAATGCTCCATATTTAACGGTTTTCATGAAATCATGAAATATAAGAAGGCAGAGTTAAGGGAATAAAATAGATAACATTTATTTAAAACAACCGTTAAATATATGAAACAATATTTGATAGTTTTATATAGCCACCATGATATGTAATTTTTTTTTTTTTTTTTTTTAAAAGACCCATTGTTTACTTGACGATTGTATCTAAAAAACCGTTGTATATAAAAGTTACCAATATATGAGAGGGCCTTTTTGTCTTTAGCCTTGGGGTTCATAATAAAAATAAACCAAGGATTGCGTAAAGTCAACCCTGGATCGTTCCTCTCTCTCGTCTCTCTCTCTCTCTCTCTCTCTCTCTCTCTCTCTCTCTCTCTCTCTCTCTCTCTCTCTCTCTCTCTCTCTCTCTCTCTCTCCTTTTTATTGAATCCTAAGTAATCTAAATAACATGCAAATGCAATTAAAACAAGGGGAAAAATTGGTTTTGGATTTTCAAATTAATAAAGTAAAATAAGAATGCAATTAAATTAAATGCTAAACTATTATTTTTGGTATTTTCTTTATAAAATGGTGAATGAGTAAATGAAATGGATGAAGTGAAAATATGAATTATGATTGTTCTTGGTAATGAAGAAATGACTATCATTGCTCATAAAAGATTATGGGAGTTAAAATTTATCAAGTCTTAAAATCAACCTCAAGATAACACTTGAGTCAATATTCTCAATTAATAGTAGCTCCTACAAACATAGCTAACCACTACCTCTTGAGAAATTGTTAAAAAACCACTTGATGTGCAATTAAAATTGGATTAATGCAACATGAGCCTTTTTGAAATTGAGTACATAATAGTCACTCAAAGGGCACAAATTAACCACATTAACTAGACAATAACACGCTAATTAATATAATCTCATTGCAACCACAAGAAATTAAAAACATATATTTTTCACACTACAAAATCCAATCACAATCACAATTATCAAACTAACAGAGACAATAAACATTAATTTCAGTTCCAGAATTTATACACAATAATCCCTAAAACTAGGCAACCTAAATATATAAATCTAGACTAATAGAATGAACAAATTAACTCCCCTTTAAAGCTCTGAACTCAAGCACAAATCTCCATCACCAAGAATTTAAGAATCAGACACGCATAGCCACTGAGATCAATTGCCCAACCAAAATGACCATTGAAGCTAATGGCAAAGTTGACTTAATGGGAAAAATGAGAGAATGACGGTGGTGGTTGAAATACAGAGGAGGTGGCGATGTGGGCTTGGCGCAATGGTGAAGTAAAGAGTAGGAAAGAGAGAAGAAGCTTAAAGGTGCTGTGATGGTGAGTTCGACGGAGGTGATGCGTGAATGGTCGGAAGTCTCTGTTCGCGGCGTGGCGTCTCTCGTTTCCTCAGCTCACAGTGATAGTGGGTGACGGAGGTCACCGACGACAAAGGAAGAGGAAGGACGAGTTCGAAGGTCGCTGGTGTGAAGGCCCCCTGTTCACGGTGTATGCTGTCAAAACCAGCTCTCTTTCTGTGTGCGACAAAGGAAAAGGAGGTTGCTCGTCGACGACAGTGGTGGAAGAGGAGGTCGCCGGCGATAGAGGTGAAGGTCCGAGTGTGAAGCTCTGCGTCAAGGTGTGTCGTTCGCGTCAATGAAGACGATCCCCAAAACCCCCCAGCTCTTGTCGGCGCTCAATTCATAATTATCCCTCAGCTCCACGGGTTCTCGTTTTCTTTGTCGCACTCCATTTTTTAATTGAATGAAGAAAGTCAAATATTCAAACTGACCTAATCCAAAACGCATAGTTGTGAGGTAGGGACCTAAGTGAAAATTTTAAAACGTTTTTGTAAAGGGACTATACTGCAATTTTAACAACTTGAGTCCAAACTTCTATTTTCAAATTTGGTCCAATTTCTTCAAACACTTACAATTTTAACCAATTAAGCCAACGTCAAAACTTCCCAAAAAATAATTAATAAGAGCAATTACAATAATTATGACAATTTTACCATTTTTAACATATTTTTCATGTAATCACTCATTAATCCAAATTAATCATAAATAATACATTTTTGACCCAATTAACATGATTAAATCCCAAATTAAATCATGAAAAATCATATAAAAATATGGTTCGATCAATGGTGTTTTGAGAAATCACCGTGAAACTTAAACCCATCATTTACTTGACAATTAATGGTATATAGAAAGCCGTTATATATATGCTACCAATATATGATGGTTGTTTACCAAAACACTGTGAAATTTATATATTTGACAGTTTTTCAAAATAAACCATCAAACATATGGCTTTAAAATCCCTTTCTGAACTCTATTCTTGCGATTTCAAAATTCCTACAATTTCTCCGTGTGCTCGTCGAATAGCTCTGACCACTTTTTTCTAGCATCCCCACCGTTATTTCCTTCTCTATTGTTGCCAAAATCGTGATTCTCCTCTTTCTCGCATCCATGGTTGTCTGTTAAGTCGTTCGTCGCTTGTTCTAGGTTCTTCGAAGCTCTGAAACTGATTTGAGCTTGTTCTGAGTTTGGGTTCTTTGAGGCTCTGAAGTTCTGGGTTATTCATGGCTATCTGTGTGCATTCATCCATTTGAATAAAAGGTGAGAAATTTACGCCCTTAATTGGAGTTAATGATTCAAACTTGATGCTACATTCATATATGTGTTATAGGTAATTTAGGTTTTGGGTTAGTTTAGGGCTCTTCGAAACTGAAGAAGCTATATGCTTGTTGCTCTGCTTGTGCTCTTAGGTTTTCTTGCATATTCTCTAATATTTTATAGCTTGTGTGATCTAGGAAAACCGGTTGTTGCTTGCTGTGATTATTGTTTTAACCTTCTTGCTAGAGTTTCAGATATCAAATTTTTGAGCTTTTACATTGCATTGAGTTTGTGACTTGCAATTTTGATATGATTAAATTGAGTTTTAGCAGAACTTTTACTTGCTGAAAATTGGTATTAAGCTATCCAAAAGTAAATGCAAGTAGAATTTCTTGCAAATTATTATCACTTGTATGAACAATTGTTTTGTTTTTGGCTCAAATTCTAAATATGTATATGTATGTTCTTGCGAATTGTGTCATGAGAATTTATGATTGGAACCTACATTAAAGGTGATTAGTCATGGTTTTGCTTAATATTTCAAGATTTGTTATAGGTTAATATGTCGGTATTTGATCTCAATAATGACTCAAGTATTAAGGTTCCTAACCGCTCTTGCTAGAGCCGCTCCTTTTGCCAACCCCTCTAGTGCGCAAAATGATGATGCACAACTTATAGCATAAGAGGAAAGATAATTGAGAAAGGGTCTTGTTGTGATGAAATAGGTCTAGAAAGCAAAGAGAAAGGGGAGGAAATTTAATGTGAGATGGAAAAAGAAAGGTTAAGTAGTGAAATCTGACAAGTTCATTAGCTACTTCGGGTTTACGGCAAAAACCAACATGCCTATCACTTTGAACAACTGGAAGAAGGTAATTTAGTCAATGAGGAAGTATGTCTGGGATGAAATGGCGGTAAGATATGATACTAAATAGTTAATAATATCTTGTTAACCGGTATACCTTACACTAACAATGATGTGTGTTTTTATAGTCTGGATTCTATATAGATGACAAGAAGAAGGATTATATACTCGAGAAGGATGGTAGAGTACTGCGCTCATTCCGATTGTTTGTGACAAAGAAATATTTGTTGGAACCTGAAGCTGTAGATAAGTTGGTGGTCCCGACGTTGCTAACGAAAGTTGTCAAACAGTCCAAATCAGCTGCTTTTGTATGGTCATGATGCGATAAAACATTCAAGGTAAATTAAATTTACAGGAATAAAAATTCAATGATACTTATGTATTAATGTAATGTGTAACTCTAACATCTTTGTTGTTTCTTTTCATAGGAATTAAGCAAGGCAAACTGTAAGAGGGAAAAGAACAACACATACTTCTACCATGGAGGCCGCATGGGTATGCAAACATCGAGCAGCAGTTGATAGAGAAACAGGGGTCAGGATTGGATGTCACTATCAACTGTGGAGTGTTGTGGGCTGCTGTGAGGCAAAACAAAGAGGGCAACATTGAAGATCTTCGCGTGCAGGAGGTTGTCTCAAGAATGGTAAGTACTATTGATTTTGATTCATTTATAATTGAATTTTTATATAAAAAGGTATTTAACCTTTCATTTTATTATAGGAGACCTTGAGTTAAGAAGTAGAGCTAGGTGAGCTTCCTAGGGATGAGGATGTCTTGGAAAAGGCGCTGGGTCCTGACCACAGAGATCTTTTAAGGGGTGTCGGCTATGGAGTCGGTAAAAAAGAATACTTTGGGAAGTAGAAGAGGTCGACAATGGTGTCTGATCAAAAGCTTCAACATTATAGGTAGATGGCCAAGATGCTGAAGCAGCAGGTTGAAGCACAACAAGCTATCATTGATCATTTCATGAGTCAGGACCAAGTGGGGAAGTAGGGAATGGCTTACACCCCAAGTGCCAATGATAACTATACATTCCTCTCTCAAACTCTACCTGAGGCAGTATGACTCACGCTGAAAGCCTATGCTTTATTTATTTTTGCTTTACAATAATTTTGTTTTCTCTTTGTTTAGGACGAGGCAGAGGTTGAGTGTGTGGCAGATAGCCCCAAGTGGCATATGGTTGTTATAGGCCACATGTACAATTTGTAGGGGGAGAACATGATTGAAAACTTTCCTCTTCCTTAGAATCATGTTAGGGTAGAGCCGATGACTGCCATTAACCCTAAGTATGCCCTTTCGATGCCCACCTTAAATGCAAATACAGTTGGAAGAGTTGTACTTGGCTTTGTTGCATGGCCTGACCACCCTATTGTCATACCATCTAAGACAAAAAAAGGTATATTGTTGTCTTATGACTTGCTAATAAAGTGTGCAATAATATATTTTGCTAACTTCTCAATTTGCTTAGGCGAAGAGGAGGAAGAGCAATCAGGGAGCTTAGTCCGGCCATATCTTAGTGTCTTGTATGTCGAAGAAGACGAATGAGCATGTGCCTCAGCCACCTGTTCCACCAGTTTCCCATAAATACCGGATAGCTCTTGAGGCACATGATAACATATTTTCCGAAACAGACCTGGAGCGAGAAGCCCACCAAACAAGTCCCCTTTGAGCAAGATATCTATGGGGAAGAAGGCGTGTTTGACGCTATCAATCGGGTGTTAATCAAAGAGATTGTCACGGGCGATATGGCAAGCTCAACTGCTTGTAACCTTTATATCCGGTATTTCTTCAACTGCGAATGAATACTTAGCTACTCATAGAATTTATATATATTAATTTCCTTATTTTTGTATGTAAGGTACCTTCACAAGGAGCACATAGCCTACAAGACATGTTCCTGTTCCTCAACCCCCCCACTGTTTAGGAATGTTAGACGTAGGCAACAAGGTAGATTTTGTGAAGAGAACCAGCGAGGAATTGGCGAATATGGTCATTAGAAGGGCACCAAAGAAGAGGACAAATTCTTCTTATTACCGTATTGCTAGGATAAGTATACCACTTCATTAAATTGTTTGTTAATTAAGTCGTTTTGTTCTCATTATGTTTATTGTACTTAGAGGCCATTCGCTCTTCATCATGCTAAATCCCTTCCAAAAACGATTTGGTATTATGGTTCAGTTAATGGGGATGCGGACAATCAACCACAGATGGTTGAGGTTTTCAATAAGTAAGTTGATGAAGTTAAATTTGATACTTTAATTTCTTATTGTCCCGTCAGAGTCTATTATAGATCTGGTGCTTTAATTTTTATTTTGATCTTGTCAGAGTTTTTTATTATTATGCCATAGACAAAGACCTCGGCTGCTAATTGTTTCCTAGCAAAGGAATTTCATCCACTTACAAATGAAAGAGAGTAGCGGTAATTCACCAATACTTACCATTTTATGTTAGACTTGTCAGAGTTGGTTTTTTGTTAGACTGGTATATTTTATTTATTTGTTTATATGACAACCAAATAGGAGCTGTTATTATGGGTACTGTGTCGTGAAGTTCATGAAAGACATAGTCGCCTACAATCTCAGTTCAATTAATACTACGGTGTGTGTGTGTATTTAAGTTAAATTACAAGTTAAGTCGTATATATTTTAACATGCTTGCTTTTGTGTGCAGTACCGTGAGGATAGTTATTGTGAGCAATATTCACGCAAACAAACTGAAGAAGTCATAGAAGAGTATGACTGTTTATCGTTAATGGATTGAAGCACAACGAAGTTAGCTATAGAGTGCCATTTTTGTATGTTAGGTTCTTAGTTTAGCTAGTTCAGATTCTGTTTTGGCTTCTATTTTGGTTATGACTTTTGATTTATGTTTTGTTTTCTCTTTTGCTGTAACTAATTTGCTTTTGGTTGGTAATTTGGATTAACTTTTGGTGTCAATTCCTTCTATTATGTTATAGGTTCATAGTAAGCCCTTTTGATGACTGAAATGGATCTGTTTGGTTTCTGTACATGTACATGTATATTTGTGTATGTAATATGCATGGGGGCTTATCGAAAATAAACCCAAGTTTTTTTTTTTTTTTTAAAAAAAAAATTGTCTACAATACTTGATGGTTATTAGCTAATAACTATCATATATTGACATACATATCATGATTTTTTTCAAACAACCGATAAATTTATACATATATTTTATGGCTAATTACCAACAATGGTCAAATATACAATTTACTGATTGCTAAAACTGATGTCAAATACTTAATTGTTCCTCATATGAATCGTGATGTATTTGGTACTACTTCCGGTCCTAATTATAAGACTTAGTTGATTTTTTTTTGGAGAGATTAAGGAAGCTAAATAAGTTACTTAATCACTTCATATGTTGTGTTTCTTAGATTATATATTAGTTTATTACCAAAACTATTTAATTTGAAGAAAAAAATAAAAAAAATACTCTAAGCTAATTTAATTAGCTTCCTTAATCTCTCTAAAAAAGTCAACTAGCTCTTATAATTAGGACAGGAGGGAGTAATATATTTCATAGTTTTTAGTGAACAACCGTTTAATATAATTTGCTATATATAACAATCATTAACTAAAAGCTGTGAAATATAATGTCATATAAATAACTATTGAATTTAAACAACCGTGAAATATTTTGCCCAGATATTTAACGGTAAAAAACCGTTAAATATAAATATTTAACAGCTAAAAACAATTAAATATAGGTAAAAATAGCCATTAAATATAAATAAATCTGTCATAGTGAAAATTACATCAAACTTTACATCATGACAAACCTGCCGACATCCCACTCAAAGGGAGAGCTACAAGGCTTTTGGTACTACTCCATTCATTTTAAAAAGTGTCTTATAATAGAGACTAAAAATAATATATATCATCCTTTTACTACTGATCATCATGACATTACAAAATTATTTTCAGCATATCATCCTGCGTGTGTGAATTATATCCTTGGAGTCACTAACCAAATAATTGTTTTTTAATAAAACGAAAAACGTTAAATAGAAAGAATGATTTAGTAACGGCTTTTCTTGGCTTACATTACAATTTTAATAAAATTAAAAATTGTGTACTTTATTTTTAATATATTACATTTATGGAGGACTTACAATTCTAAATTGTTGAAAACAGCAGAGAAGATCTCCTTAATTAAAATCCAATCATTTTCTTAATTACTTCTGAATCCTATACATATATATATACTCCACCCCAAACAAACTATATATATGATCAATGAAACCCCAACTTGAGAGATGTATCAAAATCCTTTGTATGTTGAGGACAATCAGGTGAGCTGGACAAAATCATTGAGTCAGATGATCGTCCTTGTTCATGTATTACCTGAAAAATGAAAACACAAAAATTATTATTTTTTAAATCCAGTCATTTGCAATAATAAACAAAACTAATAAATCATTAAGAGGGATCTTAAAAATCTAGTTATCACCTGTTCCAATCTGCTGTTCTCTGCCATCAGTTGGTTTTCCTGAATGCAATAGTAAAATGTGAGGGAAAGATAGATAAAGGTAATAATAGATAGTATATACTAGCTACCATAATAACAAATAAGTTATAAACCAAAGAAAACCGTTAATTAATTAATAATTGATTAATTAATTTCCATATGATCTTTATCCAATGAAAATTTAGCAGCAAACCAAAATCTTAAACATCTAACACCTATTACAGACCAATTTATGGTTTTTTTTTTTTTTTTTTTTTTTTTTTTTTTTTTTTTTTTTTGAAAAGAAAGTCAAAAGCAAGAACAAGTTTTTTACAGCAGTCACTTCAGCCATCTTCACTATTATTATGAAATTGAAACCTAGAAGGAAATTTAGGAGGTTTTGAAGTGAGAGTATGCAGGTAATGAAAATGAAAGAGTCAAAGGGAAGCAAGTGTGGAATTTGATCTGAGAGTTCAAGATGCTACAGAAGAATGAATCAGAAACAATCAAAGAATACTCTTATACGCCTCTTCAACATTATCAATTAAGTGATTTTGCATCGAATAGGGTAAATATTTGAGAAAAGTTCTGTAAAGCGTTTTTTGATTGATTCTTGTGTTTTTCAAACACACACTAATAAGACTTCTTGGTATGGATTAACAAAAATTTCATCTCTGAAAAACTAAAGATTTTGTCAGCCATTACCAGACAAACTTTTTGAATGCGTTACACACACACATATGAACACAACAGACTTATAATGGAGAAGTAAGTTCTTTTCTGATTTGATTGAGAGTATTTTCAAGTCACGTTCAACTTGAGATTAATCCCTTTTGAAGCTTAGAGTGGAAATGGTTTTCGCTTTCCCAACCAATAAGTGTGCTTCCGGAGACTTAAACTAATTGCGTTTTCCTTCTTACATAGTTGAAACCTCTTACCGCCTCAAACAATAGAATGTTGGTGCAAAAGTAAGTTCTTTCGAGTGTGATTTTTATGTCAAACCACAAAACAACAGTGGCAAGAACAAGAAAACTAGAAGCTGTAACAAAAAGCAACAACCCTACGGCCTTTTTACCTTGATGTTACCCGTGTGTTCCGTCATACGGAAAAGATATATGCCACTCTCAACAACATTCAAGCCGAAGCCAAGCCTACTCAAGATCTTGTTTGTTTGTTTTTTTGACTAGTAAGGATACTTAAGATCAACTAGCTAGAAGAGGAAGATTTTTTGTAGTATCACGCTTTTCCGTCAATAGCTGTACATAAACCAAGTCACTTTTTTTTTTAAAAAAAAAATTGGAAAAAAGAGCGAAACGTAATAAACCCATGACTTGTATGTGAATCCCATCAACACTCACCTTTTTTTCATAGGGATTCAACACTCACACTATTTGATGTTTCTATACTAACCAAAGTAAGTATATGAGGTTACAAAGTCGTTCAAACCAGGTTCTAGAATTTTCTTGACTTGGTTTTCAACCTCACCGTTTGTGTTCCTTCATCGACATATAATAACTCCCTGTAGCATTCTCTAGACTTTTTTAGTCCTCTTTCCTTTTTTACGTATAATTTTACCACCATACATTTATTATATATATTTTTTATAAATACTTTATCATTACGAAGGGGACAATATTCTAGAGGATAGAGAGTCGGTGACCTTTTTGTGGTTTTTGTTTCTGTTAGCTTTTCCGAATGAAGGAGTCGGTGACTTACTGTTAACCTAAAAGCTATGCAAAATCAAAGTTACTCCACATGTCACGGAGAGAAGGAAGGAAAATATAATATTAACAGGACACATGAGATCAAAGATAGCAGTCCATCCGCGTGTACATGGAATCAATTCATGGAAGCAATTTTGATATGATAAAGGCAAAATAATTAAAGACCGTCGAACAAAGACTTGGAATCAATTAATGGATGTTGGAACAAATACCAAGGAGAAGAGAATCAAAAGGAGATTATGAAAGGACTTATGCGAGTAAGAAGAGTTGATAATCAATAACGAAGTTTCATATATAGTCTGGAGGAATACACAACAGCCCGGGCAATTTTTCTTTCGAAGGAATCATTAATCGTTGATGGAAGAAATCAAGTCAAGAATTTAAAGATGAATATTTTTGAAGTTCAGAAGAAACACACTACATTAAAGCCAATGAGTTATAGTCTTCAACGGCTTTTTCTTGAAGAGACTATAAAAGGCGGTAAGCTCGAAAGCTTTAGTCGTGTTACACCATCTAGCTTGTAAAGCTACTCTTGTGCGTAATTAGTATTCCTTGACTGTGAAAAATATTCTCCAGTAATTTTTTTTTTAAAAGTGTGTTTTGGGTGAGTTGTTGAATAAACCCTAGAGCTAATATGACTGAGTGAGAAAAGTCTTAGATGGTTTTGGAGGAGTTCAGGAAACTCTAATTGAGGGTTAATTAGGAAAAAATATAAGTTAAAATCTAATTTAGTAGTTAGTGAGTTTGTGAAAACCATCTGTTGCAACCAAGTTTGATATAGAGGAAACTTTCAGGATTATCATCAAGGGGGCCACACTAAGACAAATTCTCATAAGTCTTTGCACTTTAGGTCTTACTGTTTTGTAAGCTAAATAAGCACAGTTGTCACTCTTATTTACTTAGAGCAACTTAGTTCTTCTAATATCCACAAGACTATATATTATTTATCATCATTAAATAAATTTAGGCAATTAAAAAGTCTGATTAGAAGGAGATAACGGACCTGTCTCTTGAGCTCACGGATCTCTTTTACATTTACTTCATCCTGAAACACATATAAAAGGACATAATGTGAAAATCTGAATTGGATCGATCATCACATCTTCCAAAAAATATGCTGTGGGAAATTAAAGAAACTAACCTTTGCCTTTGAAATGCGAATCAAACTCATTCGAAGCAGTTCCTCTAGTTTCTGTAATTCCTGAACTGTTAATTCTTGCAACTCTTCCCCTTTCAACTGCCTGTTAAGTTGAAACATTAATTCTACACTTCATCAATAAGCAAGGTTCGTTCACAGTACTTATTGTGCTGTGTATTATATTACCCAAGTTCACGAGTTTTGTCTTCAACTTCATGGCATAGCCTATTGTAGCCTTCACTCCCAATCTGTGACAAGTTTTTTCCAGAGGGATTGCACATTAGGTTAGGTCAAGTCAACAGTATTATTACCCCAAATAAAAGAGTATTTTCGTGTGTGCACATATCTTCAAGTCCAAAGACAAATTTAGTCTTGATTAACATGAAAATAGACTTGGGGTTCCTCAACATGCCAAAGAAACGGTAAAGCCTCTTCCTAGACTATACACACATATATAGCTGGTTTATGCTAGAAAACTGAGATTTTTAAAATATAGCCTTGTGTTACACTTGATGAAATTAAATTGGTTATTGCTAGGAAGAGACCTAGAATTTTAAAATATAAATATTTATGTTAGTGAATCCTAAGATACATTCTTTTTCATAGATAGCTGGATGATGCGAGAAAACTGAACTTTTTACAGAAGAAGAATTCTGTTTAGGTTCAGGATCATACGTAATAACTATGTAATACATTAACCATGAACAAAAATACTAATGAACTTATTATGATTTTAATGCCAAACAGTACTAGTCAAAACCCTCTATGGGTAGCTCTCTCCATTACATCAGCCTCTCAATTAAAGCACAAGTCTAAAGAGAGAGCCTAATTTCAAAAGATTAGCCTATTAGGTGGGAGAGTCTCTTCTTATAAACTCTACTTCTCTTGTGAGGCTCTTGGATGTGGGACTTCTAACAATGCTCCCTTGTTCAAGAGATGTGGCCCCTGCAGCTCCATTCCACGACACTTCATTTGGCCTCTTGCCGGTCAGAACCCTCTGTGGTAGCCCTCTCCGAAAATGCCGTCGTCTCAATGAAAGCACCAATATTACAAGTGCAAGTCCAAAAGCAAGAGCATATCTTAAAAGACTAGTAGTCTATTGGGTCAGAGAACTTCATGAACTTATGAACTACACTCCTCTTGTAAGGCTCTCCGATGTGGGACACATGACAACATCCTCCAAAAATATAATGTAATTTGTATTTGTCTTAATAACTAAGATTTTGGCATAATATTGTGGTTATAAAAAATTGAGATAGGTTTTATACAGGCTCTTCATGTGGCTTAAATACTAGCTCACGTTTTTTGAGAGGATAATAAGATTAGCAGGACTGGATTTCCTGCCCACCAACCTTCATATCCTTTACTTCTAATACATCCAGGTATTATGTAGTTCATGTCGCTTGGTGGAGGGTAATATATAAGAACATAGTAGTTTCTCCTAAATTTACGTCGATGAAACAAATGATGTAGAAAAGACTTTCCACGACGAAGAATGTTTTTTTTAAATTCATATTTATTTTCTTATTACAAATCACCCTGTAGATGAAAACCATAAGCAACAACAAAATGTAACCACTAACAGAATTAGAACCAATTATGCACTATCTAATAACCCAGAACCAAAACAAGTCTCAAATCATAAAATAATGCACTGTCTCCTAACCTAGTAAACTATGACCTAAACCTATATAGGTAGTGATTAAAACTAATTCTATAGATCATATCTCCTAAAGCTACAAGGGGCATTGGTTCTAATCTTGTTGCTGATGTAAACAAATCTTATTTGTATCTTTAAGTACCTCTTTAAACCCCTGAGTCATGAGACATATCCTAATCTTGAGAAGCTCCAATACCCAACTCATATAATAGATTCTCATTATTGGCTGAAGCTGCTATGTTTCCATAGGAATAGCGTTGAGCATATCGTGCCCAACCCAAATTAACATGTTCGGTTATGAAAAGGAGAAATCATACATTGATGTAGATTATTAGATTTATGCAAAGTTATTTTCGCAATTTTTTCAATTTGTGTTTGCACTAGAGACAACTACTTACATAACAAGCTCCTAGTATAGTTCTAAAAAACTTTATCTTCATAGTTATTCGATAAAATGTAAATTATATTCTCATTCATGCATTTGCGCACTTTGAAAGTGAGTGATACAAGAGAATACGGCTATATATGGGGCTCATCATTACACTCGTCCAATCCCTTCTTTCTATCTTTTAGTCCAAACGCACTATATATAACATTCACTTTCTTGAAAGTAGGGTATTCGAACTAGCTTGGGACACTTTTAAGGATGACTTTTTTTTCTTTTTTTCCTGAAATGGGAATTACCTTAAAATCCTTAACTTAAGAAGATAAATTCTATTGCTAATGATTTTTTATTGTATGTTGGACAAATTCTTGAGGAAAGTAACTCTCTCCACTTTAGACAATGAATATTTTCAAGCTATTTGTTTTTGGGATGACTTGTATAGTAAGAGGCAAGTCATGTGTACTTTGTCCTATACGAGGAAAGTACCTATTTTGTTCATATCTTTTTAGGCTTGGTTATCAAAGATTGTTTCAATTGCCATTCCTATTTTAGTTTTATAATAAAAATAACATGTAATAAGATGTTTAAACCCATGTGACGCCAAATCAGCATTTGAAAAAAGTTGCAGAAAGGAAATCATGAACTTACTTGCAAATTAATACCAGGTTGATCAGGTCTGTGAATGTCTAAATACATATCATGCCTTTGAGTTACCTGCTGCATACTGGAGGGAGAAAAGAATGTATCTCAGAATCCCTTTGATTATAGTTCTTATCGAATGGAATTTAGACATCATTATATAGCTCTAAAATTTATACTGCAGAATAAAGCAGTGCCACATGTACACTTCTTCTGTCATTTACACCACATGTTTGTTATATTTATGCATATCATTTCATTAAAAAAATGCTTACGCAACACTTATAAACATCACGACTATTAGCCCCCTCATTATGTGTTCTCTTTAATGTTAATATATGTCTAGCCATTCTTCTTTTTTGCCAAGTTTTCCAACCTTTTTACCAATAATGAAAATCTCAACCAAACATATCATTAAACTTTTTTTTCTTCTCATTCTCTAAATGTTTCAATATTATGAACACAAGTTCAAAGGGAGAGTCCAACCCCAAAAGACACTTCATTGATGACTCCACACCCGCAACACTTCACTCAACCTCCTGCCATCAAAATCCTCCATGACTAGACCTCTTCACAAACATCGGGCTCTCAATAAAAGCACCTTTGTTATGAACAGATGTTCGAAGAGAGAAACCAATCCCAAAAAACTAGTCTATTAAGAGGGAGAGCCTCTTTTCTTATAAACCAAACTACACTTATGAGGCTTCTCAATGTGGGACTTATCACATTCTATCATTTTTGTTTACCAAACATATCAAACACTAAGCATTTCTCCATAGCTTGAATGAAAATTGAGAAATGAAATGAACTATTTATAGCTTGTGAAGAATGTGACTTGATATAGATTTTATATTTTATACAGAACATTTTTTTTCATGAGCTTCCATGTCACAACAATTTAAAAATATACGTTTGCAAATAATAACTAAAAGAAGAATAGTTTTATGAGGAAAAAAATACCAGACATAGACCAACTTATGTATATTTTTTTATTCAAGAAAACCTGGAATAGAAGGCATAATAGTTGCAAAAAAGTATTTGATCTTCAAACCATGTTTTGTCTTATACATAACTTTAATTGTTAAATAGAAAGAAATCTAACAAACTATAGTGTATGTTAACTAGAGTTAGTTAAGTTAGTTAGACGATTAGGAGGCTATCACACTGAATAGAAGTATCATAACTTATATAATATTCTTGTATCATTTTTAATACAACATGATATTAATTAGATCACCATATGCTCTCAATTGCGGACGTGATTTTGTCATTGTTAATCAAAATTCATCATAGTGCACTCATAAGTGATGACTATATTTTTCATAATAATTGAGGTGTTCTCACAGCAATTTGGGACTCAATTGCATGTTTTAAACTAATGTGAGATTAAATTGAAGAAACTTAATAAATTGGTTTATGAAGATGGGATTGATGAATTTATGCTTCAAATAGATGTTTTTGGACATAATTTGTGCATTTATAAGTACTAGCTAGGTTCACAAGTTTGGGAATCAAGCTGAAAAAAGTTTGCACATAATGCAAAATTTGCAAAGTGCAATTTTTTTTTTTTCCTCATTCTAAATCAAAGAGATGGCTTGGGATCAAATGAAGGAGAACTAAGGTTTTAGGGTGTAAAAAGTTGGTGGTAGAGGCGGAAATGGGGCTGGGCTCCAATTAGTAGTTTTCACTCTCCTTTCCCTTCCTTTTCATATACTTTTTTATGTTTGGTTTGTTATGTATTTTGATTTGATCTTGAGAATGTTCAACATGTATAACTAAATATATGCTTTGGATAATTATAGCTTGGTATGGATTAGTGATTGACGCTTTTCACATTTGTTTTCATTATTGATGTTATTTTTGTTTGTTTAGTTGTGTATTAGACCTTCAATTGAAACCATATAGGATTGAGTAATTTTTTACCAGATAGCTTAATTTGCTTGCAGGATATATGAATATATTCTCTAGCTCTAGATAGTCATATTAGGCTTGTAATTGACTAGTTTGATTAGGTAATCATCTAAGGAAATAGATGTTAATATTATTGAAGAGCTACTAGTAATTTGTAAAAATCTAATGAGCAAGAAACCTAAACTAACAAATGTAGCTTGTACACGATCGCTTTAAAATGTACTTTTACGGTTGAAGCACTTAGATTTTATTTTTGTTTAACTTTGTTTCAAATTGTGCATTGTTAAAATTAAGTGATCGTGTAAACTTAATATTAACTAGATTAAGAAGATAAAAACTATTAAACTAGATTGTGTTGGCAACAAATTCTAATAGGAATGCGTGACTTTTTACTCAGTATACTGTATTGTTTTGATACAACTCGTGAACTTGTGAAATTGTGGATTAACATTTTGCCCGATCAATCAGCTTCCAGGCATGAAGAACTACTTTGTTTAGAGCAAGGCAATGAAGATTGTGCTGATAAGATTGTACAAGATAATCAAGTTTAGGAGATATGCCAAAACATTGCATATAAGACTGTTCATAAGATTGCATAATAGATTCTTCACTTTTGTGATTGGGACCAAATTAGAAGTGTACAAACATTTTACAGAGCACTAATTGATGATGAGAACTAAGTTTAGGAGATATGCCTCTGTTTATAATTCTTTTTTCATATGTATTCATCTATTTATAATGTTAGTTCAGTTGCTTATTTCATTGAATTATTTATTCTGTTGGATGTATTCTGCTATTAACTGTTAAATATGTACGTGTGTTTGTGTGTCAATTTGAATAATTCATTAATTCAATAGTATACTCATCTATGGTGTTTGTTCTTATTGAATTAGATGTCTTCTCCATGTGATACTATGAGCGCCACCGATATATATGTGACACTATGAGTGCCAGTGATAAATCGTGATCATATTATTTTCATATTTTCATTATTTGTTAAGTCTTTGCTTTTAGCATTCGTTTTATGGTTAAGTTGGCTCACTTGGCTGTGTTTGATGGCATAATTAGCAAAATGGGAATTCTTGGGTTTATTTCATACTTTTAGTAATATAATTATCAGTTATATAATTCTCATATTTTATTTGATATTATACATATGTTCATGTGTAGGTGACAATAATTCAAATGTTCATGACTTAATGTCGATAGGTCACTTCCAATCTAAGGAATGACGCTACAGGTCAAGAGGGAGAGAGAGAGAAGTTAAAGGTCTAGAAAGGAATTTAATTGTTTCCATTTTAATTTTATTTTATTCTAATTGTAAGGTTAGAGAATGCATGTGGACTTAAAACCATCCTTATTAATTCTCTCATATTATTTTCTATTTTCAATTTCTTAAATCCTACTTCTTATATGCGTTTTCAGTAAACACCCCATTATTTTCCATTTCCCATATTTTTAATTCACATTTTCGCTTAAGTGAAACTTTGGAATCATCACCAGGATCTACTTTCTCTCTCCGCCCACTAACACTACTCTCATTTTTTAATGAATAAAAGTTGAGGTGAGTTGGACTTTAAGGCTTATAACGGTGTGTTTAATTTGATAGGAGGGGATCCCATCCCCTCATTTGGTTTAAAATTTTGGAGGGGAGGGGAGCCAAAATCTTAAACCACCCTCCCCCTCTTCTCTTAAACCAAATAAATGATCTTTCCTCATCCCCTTCCCTCTAACAAACCAAACAAGGTAACATACCCTCCCCTCAAACCAAACACACCCTAAGGTTATGTTTGGTTTAAGGAGAGGGGAGGGAGGGGAACTTCCCTTCTTGATGTGAAAAATCAGATATAACCATAATGTGAAATGTTTGTGCGGAAAACGATGCGAATTTATGGTCATATTTGACTTTTCACACCAAGGAGGGAAACTTCCCTCCCTTCAAACCAAACACAGTCTAAGGTTCATCATGTTTAGAACAAGCCTTCGTGCTATAATCTTGTAGGCTGTGAACCAAGTTATAACTGTTGGGACCAACCTTTGTTAACTCTAACACCTCTCATCTTCACTTCACTTGACACTTTTCATTCCCTTCTCAAATTTTATCCCTTTTTCCCTCGCAAAAACTGAAACCACATTTCATTTTCTTCCACCTTCAATTTCATTCATCATCATCACTTGATTGCTCAAGATTTTTCCCTTCTTCTTATGTGGTCTTAGTGCATTCTTCTCCTTCTCCTTCGTCTTCTTCTTCTTCAAGTTGTGATTCTCCTTTAAATCTTCCATGGCCGCAAGCATTTTTGAGCTTGGTGAAGCAATCAAAGTCTACATGTGCATGGCTAAATATTTTGATCTCAAGGAGGAGGGTGAGGAGCATGAGTTATTGGTTACATAGTTGAAGGTAGAGTGATAGAGAGAAGAGAAGAGTGAAGAGAAGGTGTGTGTATATATATATGAGTTACAGTAATGAATCGTACTCATTTATATAGGAGTGTATAATATTTATAGTACTATATTGAGATACATATGATAACTCATCTAACTTAATTAACTTCAGTTACAATCCTTAACTGTCTACAGTTAATCACTTATTCTCATATACCCCCTCAATTCAAGGGACATTCCCAACACTGAAATATTTCTTAAACATTCCAAAATCTCGATTAGATTCAACCTCAGTCAATCCATCAACTATCTAACTAGAGGATGGTATGTGAAGAACTTAGATCTTCTTTAAACTAGCATGTACTCTTACAAAGTGAAGATCAAGTTCAAGATGCTAGGTTCGAGCATGAAGATAGGATTACCTGTCATCATTACTACATTCTGATTATCACAGAAGATTTGAAGTGTTTGAACTAGTCTGATTCGTAGTTCACTCAAGAGAGACTTAATCCAGAGGATTTCTGCAACAGTTAAGACCATAGTTTTGTACTAAACTTCTTTACTAGACCTGGAAACTGTGGTTTGCTTTTTGGAAGACCATGACACAAGATTTTTCCTAAAGTAAAAAAAGTAACCTAATGTACTTCTCCTGTCATCTCGATTAGTAGCCCAATCAACATCACAAAATGCAATTAAAGACTAGTTATTTGAAGGTCGTAGCTTTAGACCATGTGTTATTGATCTAGCTATCTTAGGATCCTCCTTACTGCCTTCCAATATTCTTCATAGGGAGTCTGCTTATACTTATAATACACATTATTCACAGTAAAACATCCCAAGATGTGTTATTGTGGCATTTTGCAACGAACCCACAATCGTTCTATATAGTGACACATCAATCATAGGAGCAGTGCCGTCCTTGGCCAAAGTCATACCAGAAGTCATGGGTGTTTTCTCACCTCATGCTTAGAAAACCCTTCTTTCTTTATGACTGAGCGAATGTATTTGATTTAGGAAAAAAAAAGTTCCATCCTTGCGAGTCTTCACCCCAACACCAAGGAAGTAATTCAGATTCCCGAAGTCTTTTAGAGCAACTTGGCATTAAGTACAACAATGAGCTAATTAGAAATTACTGTTGATGATGTACTAGTGAGGGTGATATCATCCACATAAATCAATACACATGTAAGTTCTCCTATGCACACCCTAATGAAGAGTGAATGATCCAACCACTATTGTTAAACTCGCGAGTTGACTCTCTGAGTTTACCGTCTTTAAGTTTCTATCTTATAAAATCGTGTCGAGTCACTGTTAAACTTGTAATAGTTGTAAACTCAGTCAAACTTTCACACATTGAGTTTATCGTTAAAAACGTGTTAACTCAACTCACTCTTAAACTCATGCTAACTTTTTCGATTTGATTATGCTTGGTGGCTTTATATATGAATTTTCTAAAAAATAATCTTTCTTGAGTATGATTAATTATGCATGTTGATGGATTTAATTTCAATTATTTGGATTTAAAATGTATTTAAATCAAATTGTTATCATTTTTTATATTTAAATTATTTAATTATATACTATTAATACCTATTTATTGATAAAAGTAAACTCTAACAAGTTTACGATTTGAGTCTACGAAATGATTTTAAGTCATTGTCACTAGTCTTAAACTAGTGAGTTTGACAACCTTGATTACAACTACTATTAATAAAGCCAAATTGATTAAGGGCTGGTCGCAATTTTTCAAACCAAGCATAAGGAGCTTGTTTGAGCCCATAAAGGGCTTTGTCCATTTTACACACAAGATATTTCTCCTTATTCTCATAACTAGGAGGCTAACCCATATAAACCTCCTCACGAAGAATTCCATTGAGAAAGGCATTATTCACGAATAATCCATTGTTGAGTAACAACTACTAAAAGAACAATGTGAATGGCCACTTGTTTAACTACAAGGCTAAACATTTCTTTGAAGTCAAACCCCTCTTGTTGATTAAAAACTTTGGCCATTAATATGGCCTTATACTTCCTTGAGCCATCTGGATGTGTCTTCTTCTTGAAGACCCATTAGTAGCTAATTGCTTTCCTATTGGATGGAAACTAAACCAGATGCTAGGTCTTATTTCACATAAGAGCATCATACTCCTCATCCGTAGACTTCTTCCAACAAGGAGAAGAAAGTGCTTCACTAACAGACTTTGGTTCAAAATCTAAATTTTCAACAACCTACACATTCAATTTGAACATGCCATTCATGGAGGGAGTGGCCATTCATCTAGGTGATAACTCTGATGGAGGTGCTGGCTTTAATGAAGAAGATGAATTGGTAGTAGCTGAAGTAGAAGTTGCTGAGGTAGCACTCACAGCTATAGGAGATATAGATAACTCATAGCTATAGTTGAAGTTGCTGAGGTAGGACTCACAGCCTAGCGGTGGAGTATTTTCATATTTCTATTACACTGAAGGATCAAAAGAAGACTAATTTAACTTGTCCTATTGGTACTTTTGCTTTCCATAGGATGCTCTTCGGATTGGATTTGGCTACGGTCCACTTCTCATCCTCTTCCTCATCTAAGCCGTTGGATTGAAATTTTAACGGTTCACATTTAATGTTTTATAAAAATATTATTTTTATATTAATAAAATATTAAATTATTAAAAAAAATATACAAATAATATTTTTATAAAACATTAAATCTGAGCGGTTAAGATTTCAATCCAACGGCTGAGATGAGGAAGAGATGAGAAGTTGATGGGAAGAGAAGTGGACCGTAGCCAACCCTCTTCGGATTGTGCAATGCACCGAGCACATTCTAAAAGTGTATGCTGATTAGTTTTAATGACTTTATTGAGAATTTTATAGTGCCTTTCAAGGATGATTCACTGTACACGATGTCTCTTTTGATGCTTGCATATCTAGTTTAGAAAATGTACTTACTAGGTGTATTGAAAATAATTTGGTTTTAAAATTTGAAAAGTGTTATTTTATGGTTGATAGTGGTGTTGTCCTATGTCATTTGATTTCTAGGAAGGGTATTAAAGAATACATAGCTAAAATTGAAAGAATTTCCTCCTTGCCTTAACTTACATGTTTGAAAGACTTGAGATCATTTATTAGGCTTGTCGGTTTCTATAGGCCCTTTGTCAAAGATTTCAGCAAAATTGCTAAAAGAGATATTGCCTTTGAGTTTGATGACAATTGTAAGCATGCATGTGATGAATTGAAAGAGAAGCTTGTCTCTACTCCTCCTATATTGATGTCTCCTAATTGACTAACTCCATTTATCCAAGATTTTAGGGGTGTTAAGAAAATAACGATGGCTCAAGAGTTGAATCATACCTAGGAATATAATGCCTAAAGCACTTGATCACAAGTACCAATATCCTGTTTTTTTTAACCTGAATTCCAATATCCTGTTTATGCCATTGGAATAATCCCATAATATATACTTGTAACAAAAAGTTAATGTCTTAGAGGTCTATTTATTTTGTAAAACATTTATCACGTGTTAACTTGAACTCTCAATCAATATCAACTAGATATGCAATTCAAATAAATAATGCATTTCCCATTAATCTAAAGTTTTCAAATATTTATATTTCGTCTAATTAAAAATGAAACTGTGTTTTGATGTCTCTTCGTCTAACACGGACCATGGAAAAATATTTACATCAATTATGAGCCATGATGAAATCCGGCCCATATAAAAAAGAATTAAAATATGATTTATTAAAAAGTTTTCCTAATTAAAATTTAAAAAATAGTCTCGCAGCTTGCATGTCAAGCATGGTATTAAAATAAAGCCGATTTTGCAGGTCAAACCAGTGAATTACCTCACTAGTCGGTCTAATCAAGAGTTTTGATCGGTTAACCAAGTTAGATTTTTTTTTCTCCTTGTTGAACCTGAAATGATGTTGTTTTGTATTAAAAATAAAATGAGAAAAAGATAACAGTTTATCTTATTTGTGCTTTAATAATTCTGTTTTATTGGATTATGTGTTATTTAAATATGAATGTTTCATTCACTTGTGGATTATTGCCTTTCTTATTGAAATATTACTTGGGAGGACTACAAGGGAATATATTTTGCATTTTATATATATATATATATTTGGTAAGATATTTTGCATATTTTGATTAAATTAAATTATTTTAATTATTATTGGGCTAATCTCAATTCAACTTTGATTATTAGTCCACTAACCCTTAAACTCCTGTTTTGACCAACATAATGACTAATTCGATTTTAAAATGCCTTGGTATTAAGGCAATAAGAGGTTTAACAACCAAATCAAGTACAATGGTTCCTCTCCTCCGCGCCCCCACCCCACCTTCTATTTTTCTTGCAACTATAATCTAACAAAGTCTTGAAATGTGCTTTAAATTAAAGTAACACCATATCGATTGAAACTGAAACTTTCTACCACATTAAAAGAATTTTATAATTTATTCCTTTTCCTTTTGATTGGTCTTTCATACATGTTAGTTTCTCTAGAGGTAAAACCCAAATCAGAGAATTGTTAGTAACATGGTTGGAATTTTTAAAAATTAAAATTAGGATTTTGCAGATTTGACTGATCAGTTATGCCCCAGTCGGTACATATTCACAGAGAAGTACTTCATAATTATTTAGAATTCTCAAATGTTTGTTCAGAATCTATCACATGACTCCACGGAAAATATTATAAAAGGCTAGGAAAGGATTCAAAACAAAGCTCAAAACATATATAATTAAAATCAAGAGATAGGAAGTTAATGTAAATCAAGGGGTTACACTGACAATTAGTATTGTTTTTGTTTTTTTTTTATATGTGTAGATAAATGAAGGATATTTGGAGAGAATAAAGAACCGTGTGTTCGCATAGTAGTCATGGAGCTTTCCAATTGGGAAATTATATCATTTGAATTAAAATTAATAATTTGTGCAGGATTTGACTGACCAAGATGAAGAAGGCTATATAGAGATAGAAATTGAAGTCTATATAAAGAGAAAACAAGAAGCTACACACACACACACACACCACACCAATGATTATATGAAGGGATATATATGATTAAAGAGAAGAAAGGACCTTGAGCTAGCATAGTCGTAGAGCTTTCCAGTGGAAGAAAAGACAAAGAGACCAATCTCAGCATCACAAAGCGTAGCAAGTTCCTTAGCTTTCTTGAAAAGCCCTCTTCTTCTCTTTGAGAATGTCACTTGCCTCGCTGTTATGTTATCTATCTTCTTTATCTCTATCTTCTTTCTCGTCATTTTCCTCTCTAAATCAACACAAAATCCAAAAAAAAAAAAAAAAATCCCTGAAAGTTAATTAACTCAAGAAAATCAAAACAAAACCAAAATGCATCAGATCGATTCGAGAACAGACGATTTGCTTGTGGGAAGGAAGATATGAATATTGCTTCTGGTTCTTGAGTAAAATTAACCAACGAGAAAACGTGAAGTAGAAAAAAGGAATGAAGAGAGAGATCGATCAGGGTTTTAATTGGTTTGGCTTTTGACAATGCAGGAAAAAGGAAAAACCAGAGCTTTACTGATAATCTGAAATCTGAAAAATAAAGAGGAAACCATATATAATATATATAGAAGAAAAGATATCAGTTAATTGAGTTTACTGTAGAGCATGAAATGCGAGATCAAAAATGAAAGATAGATCAGAAACATGGTCAGAAAAATTCTGATTTCCTTTTTCGTCACTTACCTTTTTCAGATTTTCTTTCCTTTTGTGTGCCTGAATTATGGAGCTTAAAACTCACCAACAAACTCGCCCACTGGAATTCAGAGAGAGAAGGAGGAGGGGAGAGAGAGAAAGATAGAGTGAGAAAGATAGAGAGAGGGGCCGATGATAAGATAGTAAAATAAATAACTATACAATAGGTAAAGATGTGACTTGCTAGTTTCTGCAATTGGCTCAGGATTTCCATTTATGGGCAAGCGAGAAAGCTGGTGTCATGTCTGAGTTTTTGTTTGTTTAAAATAATAATATTTTAAGAAAAAGAAAAGTCAAGCTTTCAACCTTACTTTATTTGTGGCCCAGGCTGTCTTATTAATTATTTATGGTTTGTGTTCACTTTACCGTACATATAGACACGTCCATTGGCTACCTCAGCCTGTGACATTTTCTACCCTCGTACGCTTCGAATCTCCGATATCTTCAATACATTGTTTTTTTTGGAATATCCCTGTAAAATACTATTTAAATTTTAAAATTCTCAAGAGGTCACGTGAACATATGAAAGGATAGATGGGAGATTGGGTAGAAATCTGGATTTTGATATTTAGGTCAAAAGACTAATGCCGGTTTGGATAAAAAAAAAAAAAAAAAGTGGGAATAGAAATGAAAAGAATGGAATGGAAAAAAAATATTTTGTCTTGATGATGTTTTGGTTAGACGTTGGAAAAGAAAATAGATTGATAAAAAAATTTTTGTTTGGTTGAAAAAAAATAAGATAGGAAAATAAGATAAAATACTATTTTGCCCTTAAAAAAATTATTATTATAAACCACACAAAATCACACAGTGCACAATCGTCTTCTCACATGTGTTGGGCAAAATTGCAGATGATTATTAATTGAAATAAATAATCATATTATTATTATTGAAATTAATAATAAAACATTCAAAACTCATCAAAAAATTGACATTGAAAAATGAAATTTAAACGTTAAAACATAGGCGCTGATCATTTGTAATTTTCTCCTTAATTTTAATGTCCATTTATTAAGAACGAACGTTAAATATTGTGATACAACGATGTTTTAATAAAAATAGTCGTTGTATCTTAAACACTATTTATTTTATTTTGAGACACCATTTAATTTTATTTTACGAAAAATGAGTGCTACTTACTTTTAGAATAAAAGCTTCAAGATTATATGACCATTGTGATTTTATCCCATATTTATAGTTATTTCCTAATATGTAGCATAAAATTTCGATAGTTAAGAGAAGAAATCGACCATATTTTCATTTAGTTAGTTCCTAATAATTAAATTTAATAAATTAAAAAATATATCTATTATATGTATATAAATGGTTTTATCCCACATTTATAGCAATTTCCTAGTATGTAGCCTAAAATTTATAGTTAAGAGAAGAAATCTAATCGTATTCTCATTTATTTAGTTCCTAATTAAATTTAATAAATTAAAAAATATATCTCTTTTACATATCGTATTTTCATTTTGTTAGTTCCTAATTAAATTTAATAAATTGAACAATATATCTCTTTTTTATATATATCTCGTAAAAAATATATCAATATCATTTAGTTCAAGCTTTCCTCATGCCATTTTATTTTATTTTTTATTTTGAGTTATAACGACTGGTTTTTTTAAAACCAGTCATTGAAACTCAATTTTTAGATATTTCAACTTCATGTATGCGTGTTGTGGATTTGTAAACATACAACGACTGTTATTTAAATATCTAAAAAATTCAACGACTTTTTTTTTTATTTATTTAAAAAACGGACGTTAAAAGTGTGATCGTCTTCTCCGATTATTTCATAGAAAAATCTTCCTTCTCTCTTCCTCCTTACTTCGTTAAAGCTCCAATGGTTGGTCGTCGACTCACTTCCATTTCTATGACCTCTAGTCTAACGGATCTGCAGCGCAGCGACAAAGAGACCACCGTCAGTGGCTTCTTCTTCGTCCTTCTACAATGTTTTCTGACGTCACTCTCTTCTCTCTCTTCCTCTCCCCATCGTCACTCTCTTTTCTCTCTACCATGTGATCTGGGCAAAATGGACTTTAAGCCATTTTCATAGTCGTTGGAAAATGGCTTCCCACCATTTTTTGTGGGAACCCATTTTCATTTAAACGTGGGAGAATGGGGCGCGGCGGGAAAATTTGATCCAAACGACCGCCGTCACTGGAAAATCCCAATTTTCCTTTTCCATCCCCTGATTTTCTTCTATCCAAACGGGGCCTAAAGTACCCCTGAAAAACTTCTTTTCCTAAAAAAAAGGGTTAAGATGCATATTTACCAACGAACTATTACCCGAGGAGCGTCTGGCACAAAAAACAATTGAAGGGACCAAATTGGCCAATGAACCATTAAAAAGTGAAAAAAAAAAACCAAATAACTATTTTTTTTAAAAAAACTATCACTATTACGTTAAAATATGAGGCATTGGCGTAGGACAGTGGGGAGACGCTAGAAAAAAGAGCGGTTAAGCTTTCTTGTTGGATAAGGCAAATCCAACAGAGATGGGACTTATGCGAGCAGGCGTTGTGGTGGCGGTTGTTGCTTGTGGCATCGGAGGGACGTAACCAGGGTGTAAGGCATGTGCCGGTCGAAAGCTGTGGACTGCTGGATGAGTTCAAGAGAGTGAGCGGAACACCCAGCAACAATGGAAGTTTGGAGACGCCGACGTTGCCGACACTGTGATAGTCAATGGAAGACGGAGACACCAAGATAGTGACTGGGCAATAGTTCGTTGGCGAATCTGCACAAAAATGTGTTTTTTTTTTTCCACTTTTTAATAGTTCGTTGGCCAATTTGGTCCCTTCAATTATTTTTTGTGCCAGACGCTCTTCGGGTAATAGTGAAGATGGAATATCACCTAGAGGGGGGGTGAATAGGTGATCTCAAATTCTTTTTGCAAGCCCACATGAAGACAAGCAAAACAGAAACAGAGAAATGAGACAAAGAAGTGAAGTAGACACAGGATAGTTTATACTGGTTCGGTCCAAAATCATTGACCTACGTCTAGTCCCCAGAACACCTGGGATTCCACTATCTTTCAAGAACAAATACACACTCTGTAAACGAAGGATGATCCTCTCAATTTCAGACTCCATTCCCCCTTACAAGTTGTAATTGATACACCCTCTCTTAAGGTTCCTCAACCTTAAGGTTCAACTGATAATGAAGTAAATGTTTGTGAACTCCTCACGAGTAGATAAAGTATTAAACACTGAAGTACAAATTAATGAAATAGTTGAAACAACGAATAATATTAAACTCGAATTGATTGCACAACGTTTTGGTGGTTGAAGATTTGAGTGCTTCTGGCTTTTATAGATGATAACAATTAATGCCCATTGGAAGAAAAACTCAAGGAGCCGTTGAGAGTAATAAATATATCTGTTGCTCTGTTTCCTCGTAATCTTCCGAGGTTGGTAAATGTACCTCGTTGACATTCTTTGTTCGATTTGTTCATTGAGACTCAGATAGATTAATGACTGGAAATATTTTGAAATTCTTTGCAATGGCTCATATATCCATATTCTTCTTTCGTGCTTTGTCTCTGTTTTGCATTAAATGCGTCTGACACAAATTTTCTTTATGAAAATTTGACGTTTAAAACATCTTAAACATATCCGAAAAGCATTAGCAAACTGATTAAACTTGGTTAGAAGAAGTATAAATCAATAATAATAAACAACCAATGCATAATCAATGATTTACAGATTGCGACAAATGAACATGTTTGATAAGCATATATTTTATGATTAAATAAGTATAGATTCTGAGATATATTAGATTGAATTTATTAATATTATACCTATTTAATTATCTTTTATATATTTATCTATCTTTTAATTAAATAGAGGATAAAAGAATATTGTAACAAAAAATCTATTGATATCCTATTTTATTTTGTAGGAGATATAATGTGATCTAAGAGAGGAGAAAATATAGGAAGGGCGCATCATTATTGGGCAAGAAATTCAATTAAAAAGGATATAGTATATTATATTATTATATTAAATAATATAATATGCACAAAAAGATGAAACTCACGTGAGGGATGAATGATTTGGAAGATAGGATATATCCTATCTTTAGTAATTGGAATAAGGTGTGGGGCCCGCAAGAAGAAAACCTAAATCCTATATATATTAGAAGAATGCACAGGGCCAAGATATTCATTGGAACACGCAGAAAGAATTCAAGAAACAATTAGAACAAGGAGAGAAAGAAATCAAAAAAAGACGCGACGAACACAGAAGCCACGCAAGACGCACATTGGCAAAGACGCACTTGAATTCAAGAATTGAAGGAGATAACGAACGCAGAAAGAATTCAAGAGGGAATTAATTAGGCTGCAAGCACTGAAGAGGCACAAACAATTCAAGAAGGAATTTGAAGACCCGGGGAGGAGGAGCATATGACCGAGGATTCTCCAAGAGTCTTGATTTCTCCTTTCTTTTTCCTTTCTTATTTAAAATCTGAATATTATTTTACTTTTATGGATTTTATTATAGCCATGCTTGGCTAGTTTTCTTTAGTAGTTAGGGCGAGGATGAACCCTATGCGAATTTAAAATATTTGATTTGATTCTTTATTTATTGTTATTTTCTTGATTGAATGAATTATCTTTGCTTAATGCTTTCTTGAAGATTGATCACCTTTTAGATTGTTCATAGGTTGATGTATGACAATAGAGATGTTGGTGCATTTAACTAGAACCGTTAATTCATCATAGAATTGCATGACCTAGACATAGGCTTACGAGTTTATGCGATCTAATAATTCTTTTATAAATATGATCTTTCCAAACAAAACTAAGACATTAGGTTGTTTTCAAAGATAACGGACTAAGGTAGCATCAAGACATTGGGACTTAGTCTAACTTTAGAGAATTGATCGTCAATCGTAGAAATAATAATCAATTAGGAATTCAATTTAAATACTTAGAGGAACATAGGGGATTCTCACTTAGCGCGTTTTTTTAAATTACTCATATTTTCTAAACATTTTCTTGAATTTCTTGATTTTGAATTCTCATTCTTCATTAATTCTTTAAATTCTTATACTTATCAAACTCACCTCATATTACTCAATTCATCCAACTAAAGCAAAAATAATGAATTAGTGATTGAGTACTATTCCTCGTGGGACGATCTTTTCTCACTACTTTATTACTTGTAACGACAGTGCACTTACCGAAGTCGCTATCAAGTTTTTGGCGCCGTTCTTGGGAATAGTTTTATTTCAACACTAAGAGTAGTTATTAAAACTCTAGATTGGATTTTTTTTTTCTTATTTTACTCGTTTATGCGAGGTACCACTCGATAGAAATTGCGCTGCTTGATCCACGAAATCGAAAAGACAAAGAAAGAGAAACCGGAAACTTGCTAAACAGATAAAAGAAAAGGTTGTTAGCTCTAGTACTGAGACTGAACTGGTTAAAATGACAGAAAATGGTGCAGATCCTCCCCCTCCTCCTCCAAAAAGGACCATGGGCGATTACATGACACTTAATCCAAACCCGGAACGCAACTAGCATTGTCAATCCTGCGTGAATGCGAATAATTTTGAAATCAAGCCATCCCTCATAGGCTTGGTTCAACAAGGTTCTTTTAGTGGGAGTGATTTAGAGGATCCTAATCGGCATATTGAGACTTTTCTCGCAAATTTGTGATACCATCAAGATGAATGGGGTTCCCCGAAGATGCTCTTCGTGTGAGACTGTTTCCTTTCTCTTTGACGGGAAAGCAAGAGCTTGGCTTCGTTCTTGTCCTACTGGAAGTCTCACCACTTGGGAAAGTATCACCACAAAGTTCCTTGAAATTTTTTTCCCCTCAAAGTATACAAAGCTGATGTCAGATATTAGTTGCTTTACTCAAGGCAATGGAGAATCATTCTGTGAAGCTTGGGAAAGGTTTAAGGAATTGCTTAGGAAGTGTCCACAACATGAGCTGCAAGACTATGAACAGGCGAGAATATTCTTCAATGGGATGCTTCTGTCTTCTAAGATGATGATTAATGCTGCAGCAGGTGGTAAGCAGAAAAACAAAACTCCAGAAGAAGCATTGGAGTTGTTTGAGGCTATGGGGTCCCTTGAGAATGAAACTGTTACTCCACAACCAAAGAGGGAGTTCTTCATCTAGATTCTTACAATACAATTTTGGCCCACAATGAGAACATTTCCCAACAAAACAAGGTGATCCAACAACAGCTTAGTCATACCATCACTAAACAACTTGCCTCTTCTCAGGTCTCATCCATCACTTCTCAGCCTCCTTTACTTTGTGATTTTTGCAAAGGGGAACACGCTAATGGAGATTGTGAAGTTGGTAGTACTGGAGAAACAGCTGAGGTTAACTACATGAATAATCCTCCTAGGAATCAGTTTAATCCGTATAGCAACACGTACAATCCTGGCTGGAAATCTCACCCAAACTTTTCCTATAAACCCCAAGCAAGACTCCTCGCAGCCCACCAAACCACCACCACCATTGATCTGGAAAAGGCTTTGACACAGTTGACCCATACCACCATTGAATACATACAGGGTTCAGAAGCTTTCCGGAATGAAACAAAGTCATCTCTCAAAAATCAGGAGGCTTTAATCTGGAACTTGGAGAATCAGATTGGTCAATTATCAAAGCAAATAGCAGAGAGGAGCCCAGGGTCCTTCCCTAGTGATACTGTGGTCAATCCAAAGGAGCATTGTAAGGCCATATCTACAAGGAGTGGTATAGTGATTCAGCCAGTTGAGAAATCTGTTCCGGTGAAGGAAAAATCTGAAAAAGGGGTGGAAGAACATGAAAAGGCTTTAGAAAAAGAGGAGGAAAAGGTTGAGAATAATGATGTGCAGCGGGTTCCAAAGGAGATAGCTACAAAGAAGTCTCCCACTCCTTCTTATGCAAAACCTCCTTACCCCCAAAGGTTGAAGCAAAGAGATTCGAAATACAAGATGCCAGGTTCTTGGATATTTTTAAGAAACTGCAGATTAACATTCCTTTTGCAGAAGCTCTTGAAAATATGCCTAATTATGCAAAGTTCATGAAAGATTTGCTTTCCAAGAAGCATAAGTTGCAAGAGGCCGAAACAAAGTGGCATTGACTCAAAGCGGTGTAGTGCCATTATTCAAACAAAGTTACCACCAAAGCTTAAAGATCCTGGCGCTTTAGCATTCCTTGTGCAATAGGGAACGTCAATATGGGCGAGCACTTTGTGATCTCGGGAGCTAGTATAAATTTAATGCCCTTGTCTATTTCGAAAGCTCTCGGCATTAAAGAGATGAAGCCTACTATGATGTCGTTACAATTGGCAGATAGGTCCATTAAGAAGCCAGAAGGTGTCATTGAGGATGTGCTTGTGAAAGTGGACAAATTTATCTTCCCGGTGGATTTTGTGGTTCTTAACATGGAGGAAGATGCTGAACTTCCATTGCTTTTGGGAAGACCCTTCTTGGCTACTGCTAGAGCGGTAATTGATGTAGTCAAGGAAAAATGGAGTTCCAAATGAATGATGAGAAAGTCACTTACAATGTGTTTCAATCCATGAAATACCCAACGATAATAGTGACTTCTTTAGAATTGATGTAGTTGATGAGGCCATTCATGAAGGTCTTTTTCAAGAAGGTTCGATGAGTCTATGGAGGATGATCTTGCTCAATTTTTACAAGTGGAAGAAGAGGTTTTCGCAAATGAGAATTCGATTTACGGGTTGAGGAGTCAAGAAGAAGGATTATGATGCGCCACTGTTATTCCTAAAGTGGAACTAAAGGAGCTCCCTTCTAATCTAAAGTATGCTTTTCTAGGGAAGGATGATACTTATCCCATTATTATTAGTCTTTGAGTTGTCACCTACCGACGAAGAAAAGTTCTTTGAAAGTTTTGACTACCCACAAGACGCAATAGGGTGGTCTATATCTGAATTTAAAGGGGATTAGTCCTTCATTTTGCACTCATAAAATTCTTATGGAGGACGAAGTGAAACCAAGAAGGCAGCCCCCGGAGGAGACTTAACCCGACTATGAAGGAAGTGGTGAGAAAGGAGGTGGTGAAACCGTTAGATGCATGTATGATTTATCCTATCTCCGATTCAAAGTGGGTTAGTCCAAGACATGTAGTACCGAAGAAGGTGGAATCACCGTAGTGCGAATGAGAATAATGAATTGATACCCACTAGAACTGTTACGGGCCGGAGAATGTGTGTGGATTATAGGAGGTTGAATGATGCCACTCGCAAGGACCACTTTCCTTTGCCATTCATGGATCGGATGCTTGAGAGGCTTGCGGTCACTCTTATTACTGTTTCTTAGATGGCTATTCCGGTTACAATCAAATAGCAGTGGCTCCAGAGGATCAAGAGAAGACATCTTTCACTTGTCCCTTTGGGATTTTTGCTTATAGACGGATGCCCTTCGGTCTTTGCAATGCCCCAGCTACTTTTCAGAGGTGCATGTTGTCTATCTTCTCTGACATGACTGAGAGATTTATTGAGGTATTTATGGATGATTTCTCTGTTTTTGGCACTTCTTATGATACTTGTTTGGCTAATTTGTCTTGTGTGCTCCAAAGATGTCAAGAGAGTAACTTGGTGCTTAATTGGGAAAAGTGCCACTTTATGGTGAAAGATGGGATAGTCTTGGGTCATAGAATATATGATAAAGGGATAGAAGTGGATAGAGCCAAGATTATAATCATCAAAGACTTACCACCTCCCACCAATGTGCGTAGCGTTCGCAGATTTTCTTGGTCACGCGAGGTTTTTATCGAGGTTTATCAAGGATTTTTCCAAGATAGCCAAACCACTTAGTCATTTGTTGGTCAAAGATGAAGACTTTAACTTTAACAATAATTGTCTAGTAGCATTTAACTTGTTGAAGGAGAGATTGACCACTGCACCTATTCTGACGGCGCCTGATTGGGAGTTACCGTTTGAGCTGATGTGTGATGCCAATGACTATGCTATAGGGGCTGTTTTGGGGCAAAGGAAGAATAAGTTGTTGCATGTTATTTACTATGCGAAGTAAAGTTCGAATGAGGCACAACTAAACTATGCAACAACCGAGAATGAGATGCTTGCAATTATTTATGCATTAGATAAGTTTAGACAGTATTTGATTGGTTCCAAGGTGATTATTTTTACGGATCATGCTACTCTAAAATACCTCTTGACTAAGCAAGACGCTAAGCCAAGGCTTCTCCGTTGGATCTTTTTGCTTACTCCAAGAGTTTGATATCAAAATCGAGAGACAAGAAAGGAGTGGAGAATGTGGTAGCCGATCACTTATCTAGGATACGGGATAAGGAGTTACGGGATGATTCGAGATGGAGATTCGGGATGAATTCCCGATGAGTATGTCTTGGCAATCAACAATGTACCTTGGTTTGCTGATATTGCTAATTATAAGGCAATTGGGATGATACCAGAGGGACTAACATGGCAGCAGAGGAAGAAGTTCATGCATGATGTTCGGCGGTATATCTGGGATGAGCCTTTCTTGTTTTTCAGGTGTGCAGATGGAGTGCTCCGGCGCTGTATCCTAGAGGAGGAAACTCATAAGGTCCTCTGGCATTGTCACGGTTCAGATTATGGTGGACATTTTCCTGGAGAATGCACTACTGCTAAGGTATTACAAAGTGGTTTTTTTTTGGCCTACACTGTACAAGGATGCTAGGAAGTTTGTGGAGCATTGTGATCGTTGCCAAAGAACTGGGAATATCTCTAGGAGACATGAGATGCCCCTTAACAACATTCTTATTATTGAGAAATTTGATGTATGGGGGATTGATTTTATGGGGCCATTCCCAAGTTCTTTTAACAACAAGTACATTCTTGTAGCTGTGGACTATGTCTCAAAGTGGGTAGAGGCAATTGCTCTTCCCACTAATGAAGCTAAGGTGGTGGTATCTTTTCTCAAAAAGAATATATTCAACAGGTTTGGGGTACCTAGGGCCATTATCAGTGACGGAGGAACTCACTTTTGTAACCGAGTTTCAATCGGTTGCTTAGCAAATATGGTGTCACTCATCGTGTCACTACTCCATATCACCCACAAACTAGTGGGCAAGTGGAGATGTCTAACGGGAATTGAAGCAAATTCTAGAGAAGACTCATTGGGAAGTCAAGGAAAGATTGGTCTAAGAAGCTTGATGATGCTTTGTGGGCGTACGAACGGCATTCAAAACTCCTATTGGCATGTCACCGTTTCAGCTACTATATGGTAAGTCTTGCCACCTTCCAGGTGGAGCTTGAGCATAAGGCGCTTTGGGCAACTAAGCTGCTGAATTTTGATGCTAAATCTGCGATGAAAAAGGTTACTTCAGTTGAATGAGCTTGATGAATTCAGAATTTTTGCATATGAGAGTGCTAGCCTCTACAAGGAAAGAACCAAGAGATGGCATGACAGGAGGATTATTCCTAAAGAGTTTCATCCGGGACAGCAGTACTACTTTATAATTCTCGTTTGAAACTTTTTCCGGGAAATTGAAGTCTAGATGGTCGGGACCTTTTGTAGTCAAAGAAGTCACACCTTTTGGTGCAATTGCCATTGCACCAATAGGTTCAGATGAAGCTTTTAAGGTGAATGGGCGAGAGATTAAAGCCTTACCATGGTGGAGACATTGACGAGAGGAAGAACCTCGTGGCATTGGAAGTTGAGAATTAAGGTGACATAGTCGGGTCAAGACTATAAACCAAGCGCTTCTTGGGAGGCAACCCAAGGGTTCTGCTTTCATTATTTATTATTATTGTGTTTTTCTTTTGTTTTAGTTTTATTCAGGTTTGAAGATGATCACTCCTCTTGTAGCTGCAAAGTCTGGCTTGTACACTCTTCTCTCTCAAAATTTGAAACATCATGGATGGTACCGGATGAAGCACTCCACATCAGAATTAGAAGCCTAAACCAGGGGAGTACTAGTTTCTTTCCTCTTTATATTTTTGCAACATTGAGGATAATGTTTGATTTAAGTGTGGGGAGGGATATAATTTCTTTGATGATGCTTGTCCTTATTTTATTTATTTTTTAAGAATTTAATATTTGAGATTTTTGCATTGTTTAGGATTGACCTTAACTTTGAGCTTTCCCCATCTTAGAGAATATTATCAAGTCAAACATTAAAATAGAAAAGAATGTTTCAATTAAGCCTCTAAGCCTTGAATTTTTGTAGCAATCTTGAAATTAACTATGAGAATAGAGATTAGTTTGTAGTATGGTCAACAGTTATTAGTTTATGAATATTTTGCTACATGATTTCTTTAGAAAATTAGATGATGATCTTTGCTAGCTAAGTAAAACTTTTGTATCGGGAAATGACTCAAAAAAAAAAAAAAAAAAAAGAAGAAGAAGAAGAAAGAAAAAGAAACACAACTCCAATGACTTCTCTAGACCGCACTTAGTAACCGGTGCTGCATCACCCATGTGCAGGGTCGCGTCAAACGGTAAAGTCAAAGAGGGTTATAAGTTGGGCTAAAAGCCTCTTGAGGTGCCTGTTGGAGTAACTGAGTAACCGGTCTGCATCACCCATGTGTAGGGTCGCGTCAAAAAGGAACCTACAACGGCTCAAAACAAAAAAAAAAAAAAAAAAAAAAAAAAAGAGCTATATTTTACCCGAGGATCCCTATTAAATTAAATAAAAAGCTTGATTTAGTGGGGGAATTTGAATTTTTTTGGAGAAATTGAATAGCATAATATTCTTTTACTAATCTTATTGTTGAATTTATTGCGTGCCATCCTTTGATCATGGGATGTTAAGAGATTATTACAATTGTTTAAGGCTATTAGCTTAGTGATCTATTCTTATAAGACATTAACTTAAATAAAACTTGATGATATGATCTAGGTGTGGTGGTTTATTGCTTTCTGTTTAGGAATTTCATGAGCAATGTTCTGTTCAGATAATGAATTCTATTTCTTTTGCTTGAGGACAAACAAATGTTTAAGTGTGGGGGAGTTTGATAAGCATATATTTTATGATTAAATAAGTATAGATTCTCGAGATATATTAGATTGAATTTATTAATATTATACCTATTTAATTATCTTTTATATATTTATCTATCTTTTAATTAAATAGAGGATAAAAGAATATTGTAACAGAAAAATCTATTGATATCCTATTTTATTTTGTAGGAGATATAATGTGATCTAAGAGAGGAGAAAATATAGGAAGGGCGCATCATTATTGGGCAAGAAATTCAATTAAAAAGGATATAGTATATTATATTATTATATTAAATAATATAATATGCACAAAAAGATGAAACTCACGTGAGGGATGATGATTTGGAAGATAGGATATATCCTATCTTTAGTAATTGGAATAAGGTGTGGGGCCCGCAAGAAGAAAACCTAAATCCTATATATATTAGAAGAATGCACAGGGCCAAGATTATTCATTGGAACACGCAGAAAGAATTCAAGAAACAATTAGAACGAGGAGAGAAAGAAATCAAAAAAAGACGCGACGAACACAGAAGCCACGCAAGACGCACATTGGCAAAGATGCAAACGCAATTGAAGCGAAGAGATAAGAACGCAGAAAGAATTCAAGAGGGAATTAATTAGGCAGTGGAGAACGAGCGGAGAGGCACAACCAATTCAAGAAGGAATTTGAAGACCGGCGGGGAGGAGCATATGAGACCGAGGGATTCTTTAAGAGTCTTGATTTCTCCTTTCTTTTTCCTTTCCGTCTAAAATCTGAATATTATTTTACTTTTATGGATTTTATTATAGCCATGCTAGGCTAGTTTTCTTTAGTAGTTAGGGCGAGGATGAACCCTATGCGAATTTAAAATATTTGATTTGATTCTTTATTTATTGTTATTTTCTTGATTGAATGAATTATCTTTGCGTAATGCTTTCTTGAAGATTGATCACCTTTTAGATTGTTCATAGGTTGATGTATGACAATAGAGATGTTGGTGCATTTAACTAGAACCGTTAATTCATCATAGAATTGCATGACCTAGACATAGGCTTACGAGTTTATGCGATCTAATAATTCGATTTATAAATATGATCTTTCCAAACAAAACTAAGACATTAGGTTGTTTTCAAAGATAACGGACTAAGGTAGCATCAAGACATTGGGACTTAGTCTAACTTTAGAGAATTGATCGTCAATCGTAGAAATAATAATCAATTAGGAATTCAATTTAAATACTTAGAGGAACATAGGGGGATTCTCAGCCCTAGCTGCGTTTTATTAAATTACTCATCTTTTCTAAACATTTTCTTGAATTTCTTGATTTTGAATTCTCATTCTTCATTAATTCTTTAAATTCTTATACTTATCAAACTCACCTCATATTACTCAATTCATCCAACTAAAGCAAAAATAACGAATTAGTGATTGAAGTACTATTCCTCGTGGGACGATCTTGTTCTCATTACTTTATTACTTGTAACGACAGGTGCACTTGCCGAAGTCGCTATCAATGTTAAATGGCAACAGACATTCTCGAGAATTGTTCATATGGCTCTCAAGAATAGTTGAACAAGAATGTTAATCCAGAAGTTGAGTCTCGTTGATACTCGAGAATTGTGATTATGGTTCTCGGGAATTCAAAGCACAAAGTGTTTTTATATATGAAATATGTTGGGCATTCTCGAGAGTTGATGGGTTCATACTCGAGAATCACTCTTTAATATCAAACTTCTGATGCATGATGCTAGAACGTTTCTCGATCATTCTCGAGAATCGCCAAATGATTGAATCAATTCTCGAGAATCACTCGAGAGACCATTATTTCAGAAGGCATCAGTTGAAGTGATTGATCATTCTCGAGAATTCTTATGCTGATTCTCGAGAATTAATTCTTCATTCTTGAGAATCACTGGAGAAGACTTTATCTTAATGAATATCGATGAGACATCTGATCATTCTCGAGAATCTTTCTGCTGATTCTCGAGAACCATTCTGGAGAATCGATTCTTCATTCTCGAGAATTGCTAGTGAGCTCTTCTGATATGAGTTACTGACTCAATCATTCTCGAAGAGTCACTAGTTCATTCTCGAGAACCATTCTCGAGAGTCCAATATTAATTCTCGAGAATCCTTTGTCTTATGATGGTAGTTTAACTGCCTTAATAGCCATTCTCGAGAATCCTTAAGTCTATTCTCGAGAATTACTTCCTGAACATATGAAACTAGATTTCAACATATTTTCAAAACTTGGATTTTTTGTTATCATCAAAACATTAGGAGCTAACAAATAGTTCATTGGCAAATCTGCACCTTAACCCTAAAAAAAGAAAAGAAAAAGAAGTCACCCCATCCATCACACTCTCTCACAAATCGAAGATGCGCCTCCTTCCTCATAGGCGAACTCTCCACCCCATCGCCGGCGGCCTTTTCAACAGAACATGTATGCTTAGCTTCTTCTTCTTCCTCTACCTCGCTACTTCTCTAGAATCTTTTTGGGGGGTTTTTATTCTAGAAAATTTCTCCTTCTCTGACAACAATCAAAATGGCTCCTTTTAGACAACCCACTTAACCAATTAACTTGGTCCTCCTCCAACGTTTTCACCGAACCTCAACACCTCCATGGTCGTTGCATCTACAGCAAGAAGGAATCCTCACATTGAGACTCGCCAACTTCTCCAACCTTGGCAACATATTTGTGGAGAATATATAACTTACACTATTTAAGGAACCCACTTCTACGTTTTTGAAGAGTCTCTCTCTTTTCTACAAAGGTTACGAAAACTTGATCTTGAAGACTTTTGTAATGACTCAAGAAAAAAATTAATTTAATTAATTATATTATTATAAGCTAATTATAAATTTACCGTTTGTTGTAGCTGGTTGTGGAGATGAAAATTGTAGTTTGCTGGTATTGGGTGTAGTGAGGTGGTTCCGTTCTGGGTTTGAATCCATTAAAGCAATGTGTAA
Source organism: Acacia melanoxylon (assembly GCA_019022615.1). Lineage (NCBI taxonomy): Eukaryota > Viridiplantae > Streptophyta > Magnoliopsida > Fabales > Fabaceae > Acacia > Acacia melanoxylon. Next base: position 8,158,937 of record JAFJYJ010000003.1, on the reverse strand, counting down.
TTTTTTTTTTTTTCCTCAGCTTAGCAAAAATTACCAAATACCCTTATATGTAATGTGTTTTTTTTTTTTCTTTTTTTAAAAAGTGAGACACCAAATTTTTACATCATTGGACTTCATTTGAACAGTGAGAAGCTTCGTGATTTTCAGAAACCAAAACCCCAGCCCCATCGTTCGATTATGTTCCTTCAACCTTCCCGTCCGCTTGTTGCCACTGTTGCTCGTCTGTTCGCCACCAACGTCATTCCCTTTGATTGAAATTTTTGGTGCTACTTTTTTTTTCTTGTTTGGTCGTCTTTGTTCTTCAATTAGTTCATTCCACAGTTGCTTTGGTGAGGGATTGAAGGAATCTTTATCTTCTTATGCATTTTTGGTCCAATATGGCATGATTCTGTAGGTAAGGTTCATCTATCTATGGTATTGATGAAGATTCAGATGTGTAGCATTTTTTTGTTGTTTTATTGCCATGGTGTTTGGAAATTGAAGACTGAAGAAAAAATTTGTTTTTGCGACTGGATGGTAAAAGAAAGTAGGTAGTTTGGAAGTTATTCTAGGTGGAAGGAATATTACAAAGGAGGGAATACATGAATGGGTATTTTACTTATATAAGGTTTGTTTATAATTTTTGCTTGAGATTGGATGCTCGAATGGTTGTAACTTGTGATTTAAGATGCTTGCCTTATGAAATAATCCTAAGTGCCTTTAAGGTGTTTGATAAAATACTCTATAAAAAAAGGTCATTTAACCATATGTCTCTATAAAATTTTGATGGTGATGAGTAATTTGGTCTATGAGTTTTAATATGGTTTCAATTTATGCCTTGTTTAGAAGTTGTTGGGGTTAAGTCTTGGTTGCTAAATTGAAATTTGAGGCATGTATAAAAGAATAGAAAGTAGAGAATGTTCTCTAAGGGTGGAATAGTGGGTTTATTAGTTAAGAGTGGTGAAGTTCTTCTATTATTTGAGCTATGAAAGGGATTAAAGTTTAAGTTTCTTCTACTTTTAAATTATTGTAAATTGGAGATTATGTCAATTGTTGTATAAGCTACAATGGGGTGGATATGAAGAATTTGAATTGAATGTGAAAATAGAAAATTTTATGCTAAGCTATAATTAATGGATTTGTTTGGGTTTTAGGAGGAGAAGTGAATAATTTGAAAACCAATAACTTGGAGAAACAGGCATAGCATAAGTCTTACAGGTTTCCATTATAAATTTTAAATGATATCTTTACTTGTTATATTTTAATTTAATTTGTTACCACTTTCTCTCATTGTGATTTTATCAAAGAAAGTTGATTAGAATTGTGTCAATTTTCATCATATTAAAATGAGTAAAGATTGATAATTTTATTTGTTGTTATTATTTATTCTTCTATTGGTTCATAGCAAGTTATCACGACTATCACTAACAAAAACAACACTTTGTTGCGTTGAAATTGTATCTAAACCGCTACAAAAGACAATAGTAGTGGTTCAAATGATCGATACAAAACACACTGTTGTAAACTGTTTTGTAACCGTTTATAAAAATCGCTACTGTTCCTGTAGTGGTTTACGTCACCGCTATAAGATGAGATTGAGATGATGGATTGTGTGAACATTTTGTAACGGTTAGAGAAACGGCTACAAATGAAGGCTCAAAAAGTTTGAGTGGCGAGAAAGGAAATTGAGAAATTGGCGCCAACTTTGTAGCGGTTATTAAACCGCTATACTCACTACATCCACAAATTTTTAAAAATCGGCAAACAAACGTTTGTAGCCATTGTAAAATCGTTACAATATTGGGCGAAGTTTAAAAAATGACTAAAAATAAAAAAATTGAATTAAAATTTGTAGCGGTTATATAATCGCTACAGACCATAAAAAGTTTGTAGTAGTTATGGAACCACTACAAATTTTAGATGATATTTAAAAAATTGTGCCAAAAATTTTGATCAAAATTTGTAAAGGTTCTAAAACCACTAAAAGATATTATTATTATTATTATTATTAAAAAAACCTTAACTTGAGTCCATTTTTACATTAGTGTATTAATTAAGTGACACTTTAAATGATAATAGTTAATGTTTTTTAAAAATGATAATGATAAATTATATGTATAATACTGAGAATGTGTAGAAAGTATAAACTTAGGGTAAAAGATTTCTCCAGTCATTAGAGATAAGTTATCTCCAGTGACCCTTAAAACTACGTCATTTTGAATTAATGAAGGGTGTTTCTGTAATTTTACACCCTTCATTAATTCACCTAAAATTACAAATATACCCTTCATTAATTTAAAACGACGTAGTTTTAGAGGTCACTGGAGATAACTTATCTCCAGTGACTGGAGAAATCCTTTTCCCATAAACTTATTATGTTGTCTACTATATGATATTTGATTTATGAAATGAACATTGAGAAAATGTCTTTAAAGTTCTGGATATAAAATAATAGTATCTGATGAGTAGTATTTCTGTCATATTTTCCTTATGTGTTTTGACTATTTTGAATGCTAAATTTGTGCTTTAATATGTGCTATTTGATAGAATGTCTGAGAATTCATGCACATAGGGAAATAGAGGACGGATCTTATAAATTGTTGCATTCATATCATTATCCTGCTCATATGTATAAGAAAAGGACCACTTTATGGTTTACCGTGAAAGTGCATAACGAAGTTGATACAATACTATAGCATAGGGTATGCCCACATCTGTGCCAGCAATACAATGCGACCGCTATGCTGTAGCATCATAAGTGATGTAGAATTATGCGCTACATTACTCTAACCCTTCCTTACGAATTTTCAAGAAAATAAGACAGGTCATCAAAATGCACGTTAAGATGGTGATTGAATCAAGCCGAATCCAAAAAATGCGGAGGATTGGGAGAAAGATTTAAGGAATCCCGCTATATTAAAAGAAGGATCAATCAACCGAATCTAAGAAATTGGACCTGACAGGTTTGGAAGCCCAACTCACTGGATGTACGGCGCAAGAAGACCTAACTATAAAAGGAAAGCGCGGAAAAACCTAAGGGTCGTCAAAGTCGTGAGAGTCAAGTAGTCAACACAATTGCCATCGGACTGAACCACACCAAAGGAACGAAAGAGAAGACCGACCGAGAGGACAGTAGACTAGACCAAATTCTTCCTTGGAGCAAGACAGATTGTAGAAGACGTAGAGACGTCGCGTGACAGGACGCCTCTTACGCTGTCAACCTTTCGATGAGCTTTCTTGTTTTCCTTTTGTTATTTTATTTTCATAATCTGCCATGTACTTTTCTCTGCTATTCTGCTTTGTTTGTCCCTCATCAGTCATGAACTAAACTCCCTTTGACTGAGTGAGGATGAATTTCTAAGTTGTAGAATGAACCCTGTTCGCTAGTTTTTCATTTAATAAATTTAGTTTGTTTAACAGTGTTTTAATTCATAGTCGATTAGCGGACGCTAAGGGTTATTTAAGTGGTCTTGGCTTACTGGACGAGATTCAAGGTTAGACCTTTGTTAGACAGTGTTTGTTGGGCGAGCTCATGCACGGCTCGACCTAAACTGTAGATGCCAGGAATGGATTTACCGCTCATAACCAGAAACACCTAGGTTTAAACCGACAGACTAAACCTGAAATCGCCATAGGAATATGGGAGAGTAGAGGGAGGACTGTACTTACAGTATTGTGGAAGCTTCTTTATAGGATAGTGGTGGGTTAACTAAATAACGTTGTGAAAGGCGGTTATGCTGTAGCATTGCGAAAGCTGTGCAGCATAATTGTTATAGCAATGCGTTATATGCAAATTGAGGGAATGACACAACTTAGGATGAAATTCGAGCTCAGCCTACTCTTAAACGGATATCTTTCTTCGACTTCCGATCACTTGTTTAATTCTTGTCATTAGTAATAGCTAAATCAACCAAACCAAATACTTATTTTCACATCACACACTTGTCATTAGAAACTAGCGTCATTGTCGGTATCAACAGTGTCTGTGGGACGATACTCTACTCATTCTTTATTACTTGTTTGACTGGTTCACTTGCCATAAGGGAATTCAACCAACAGTAACAATATTATAAGAAGGACAAAAATTGAAATCAAAGATTTTTAAGAAAATATTTACCATATTTGATTAGCTTTCCTAACACTTAACCTCTCTAGAAAACGTTGATGGATGAGAGAAAACGAGAGAGAAGGTGAGTGGGAAGAAATGAAGAAATGTGTGAAATTAGGTGTGGTAGGGGTGTTTATAGGGATATCTGCGTAACACTTGTAGCGATTTTTATTTGTAGCGGTTTATGTGACGATTTTTGTAGCGATTTAACTTTAAAATAGCTACAAAAATCCATTGATATTTTTTTTTTTTAAAAAATAAACATTTACAATAACAAAAGCATAATTTTTTAAATCAATCTTCATCGTCATTCTTACAAAAAAAATGTGAAGAAAATGTTAGTTGTGAGTTTAATATGTTTATACAAAAAAACTTAAATTAAGTGATAATAAAGTGTAACTTATAAAAGCATCGAATTATAAGTAAATTGTCATCTCCATAAGAGAATTAGGGCATGTTTGTTACACGGAAAATTTGAGGAAGGAAAGGAAAGGAAGATTAGGAGAGAACTTTAAAAATGTGAGTTGTTTGGTGGACTAGAGAAAGGGAGTTAGTTGAGGGGAAAAAAATGTTTGGTATGAAGAATTGGGTGTTGGTTAAGTGGGAAGATTGGGTGAAATTCTGAGATTGCCCTTGAACAAAAATGGAAAAAAAGTTGCTAATTGATTCAGACTGGGTTGGCAAGACATGAACGAACCCTAGAACCAAATTGCAATGAAAATTGAAGTAGATGGCGATGGGGTGTGAAATTGCGCCGACAACTGGCTCCCGGTGGCTACAACGATGATGGAGATGGAAGGAATTAGCTCGGGAAACCACGAAAGTATATGAAACGAGCTGCCGAAATGAGTATGAGAAGACAAACATGGAAGATTAGCACTGAACATTGAACCTAGCCGATGTTATAGAGAACTAAGAATGAATTTTAAAAAAACAACTGCTAAACCACTGACCAGTGTGAAGTCGCTCAAAAGGAGTTTGTTGGGTTCTAGAAACTGAGGTGACTATGAAGGAGTGAGGAAAATATGGCATTGGTTCATGTGACTATAAATTAATCAGCACAATGAACTAGCCACATTACAATAATGAAAATGACATCTGTTAAAAAGGCCACAGTAAGTATGAAAAATTGCAGTAGTGACGATGAAGAAGAAGACAATAATAGGTATGTAATATGCAAAACAGTATCATTGGTTGCTATCAAATGGAGTGTACAAGTGAACCAATCTAAAGCACAGACACACTCCATCGCAATTTATTAATAATCTTCAATCAATGCAAGGTGTGTGAAACCAATTAAAATAAAGCAATTTCGCCTTCTGAAATGCTGCATAAGAAGGCCACAAAGAACAAAAATGGGAATTGGACTTGTCAAATGCTGGGAAACAATAAAGTTGAACCAAGACATGACAGAAGCATAAAGCCAAAGCACACAACAAAAATAAATGAAGGAAATTAGCCTTCGCAAATGCTGCATAAAAGTAAACAGAACCTTGGACATGACAGCAACATGAGGCCGAGTCAGATAAATGGACATAAATGATACCATGTCAACTCTATGGTGAAACGAAATAAAATGAAGGGAATTGGCGTTATCAAATGCTGTATAACAAATAATTGACCACTTTTTCATAAGGTGCATGAGGCACCCAAAACTTGTACACAAAGTGACATAGCTTAAGCATCAGTCATCAGTTTTCACGTGACAGAAAAAAACAACAGCTGAAGTTCGAACGAAACAACAAAGTTCAAACTCCCATCACAGCATGTAAATCATATCTGCAACAGTTAAGTATCTGTCACACCATGTGAACTGTAGGGTGAAACAAAATAAAATGAAGGAACTTGGCCTTTTCAAGTGCTGCACAACAATTAATTATAAACTTTATGACAAGGTGCACCCTAAACCCAAAAAGTAGCTGGCTAAACCTAATGTTAGACATGAACTGTAATAAATATAGAAAATGTTAAGACACAATAGCATAGAGTAAACATCATTGAACTCTTTAAACATGACAAGATAACACAAAAGTTGAAGTTCGACCAAACAACAAAGTTTGAACTGTACATGACAGAATGTAAACCATGTCAGCAACAGTGAATCAGCAGTCAAAACAACAAAAAACATTGTCAATACTGTACTGGTTCATTACATTTAACTCAAAACATAAAAGATAAAAACTTTGTCCCTAGTTCTTCTTCTTCTTCTCCGATGGGGACCTCTTTGGATCGGTGCGTCTAGGCGATGATGATTGTGAACCAAGGAGGTTCACTGGGATATACATTGGGCCAGCAGGCCGTAGACTTGGAGGACCAATTGGTGTTGGATCAACAAAGACATGGGGCAAATTTTGTGCTGCAAGGACGGAACTGAAGCTTGATACGGGAATGAACCTCAATGGAACAATGTCTACTATGTTCCTGGAAGGGGTAGGAGGAGGGCTCACTGGTTGAGGTAGAGGAACAATTGACTGTGGGGTGATTGGATCCAAGTCCTCACCTTCACCCACTTGCACTCAGGTGGGGTCCCTTCAGACACATGGTCACCTTTCTCTTCATCATCCTCCCCTCCTTGTCTACCATCTGGTGCCTTCACCCACAACATCATCAGTGACATCCGCAACCTACCCGACGCTCCCCCATTTTGTGTTTCCACAACTACATCGTCAGAACGATCATCCCCTTCCTTCTTTGCTTCTTCATTTCTGCTGCTGTCATCCCTACCCTCATGGTCATCATCCTGGTCGCCATCTCCTTCCTTCTCTCCTTCTTCACGCGTCCTGCTATCATCCTCAGCCTTAGAAACGCTGTCTCCATCCCCTTCCTCCTCTCCTTCTTCTTCTCTTGCTATCATCCTCGGCATCCCTATCATCATCCTCTCCATCCCCTTCCCCCTCTCCTTCTTCTTCTGTCCTGCTTTCATCCTCGGCATCCCTATCATCATCCTCTCCATCCCCTTCCTTCTCTCTTTCTTCTTCTATCCTGCTATCATCCTCGGCATCCCTATCATCATCCTCTCCATCCCCTTCCTCCTCTCTTTCTTCTTCTGTCCTGCTATCATCCTCGTCCTCCCTATCATCATCCTCTCCATCCCCTTCCTCCTCTCTTTCTTCTTCTGTCTTGCTATCATCCTTGGCCTCATCATCATTGTCACCATCCCCTTCCTCCTCTCCTTCTTCTTTTATGCTGCTATAATCCTCTTCCTTAGATTCGCTGTCTCCATCCCCTTCCTTCTCGCCTTCTTCTTCTGTGGTGCTATCACCCCCGGCCTCATCATCATGGTCATCAATGGTTGGGGACTTCTCTTTTGATTTTGATGACTCATCATCATCTTCATCAATGCTGTCAGACTTATTAGACTTCAATGGGGATCCACGTACACTTGATGTCACATTTTCCCCTCCTTCTTTGACGTGTGAAGTGGAGTTAGGCTCATCCGTTGGCTTGGTAGAAGGACCAGCCACGTCATGTTTTGTTGCCCTGGATTTAGCAAAGGTCTTGAACTCAGTGGCATAGAAGTATATGAAATCTCGAATGTCCTTCAATTCAAAAGCCATTACACGCAGACGTGACTCCATCTCATTGAAGGTTGAGTGTAGGTCAGCTTTAAGTAACCCCAGTTTTTCATCGACAATTTTGGTAAATATGGCTCCCACCTTTGCAACTCCTTCCTCAAATGAAGGGTCTCTTGAACTTGGACCAGGTGCAGGTGCAAGTGTAGCTCCCTTTTACGGACTCTTCCTTCCATGTTTGCCGTCAGTCGAAGATCTATTGGACGACTGTTTGGGGACAACAAGGATTTGCATTCTGTGTAAAGCCTCGTCATCAAATTCAGGAGTCTATATGGGGGGTTCACCTTCTTGAAGATACCAAACCTTGTGCTTTTGTAATATTAGAGACATAATGGAAGGATATGGCAGGTCTGAATTTTTCTTGCCAGGAAATGTAGCCTTCAGCATTGTGTTAATGATCCTCTTGCTCATATGAAATGGCTTCCTCTTGATCAAGCAGCAGAGGATTTGTTTGTCTTCAATGCTCATGATTGTGTAGTGCTTGCCCTTGTTTATGAAGTTCCTGCTGTACAGATAATGTAGGACCCTATATTTATGAGGCAGCTGCTTGGGTCTGTGCAGGGCTTCATCATCCTCTATGGTCCTTCCCTCGAGCAACAATTTATCCATTTCCTCCCCAGTAAAGCTTGTATCAGTGGACTGTGCAGCCTTAATCCCTAACCAATTAAGGAGTTTCTTCTCATTCAGTTCAATGGTTTGGCCCCTAACACAGGTTGACACTACTCCAGTCCTAGATAATCTCAGGTTTGAATAAAACACCTTGACAACAAACTCACTATAAGGCAAACTCAACTCCAATAGTCCCCTAAATGGTCTAAGAATGGTGTCTAGGCCAAATGGATAATCAGTTTCAAATGTGTCCATCCTAATCCTACTCATTTTACATAGACTACGGCCTACTAACCTCATGTCATACTCTTCAAGCTTTGACTGATTGAAGTCGGACTTCGATTCAGGGATGACACTTGCCCTCTGTTGCAGTTTCATTTTCTTATACAATTTGGACCTTACCTGATCAACATGCTCATTCTCGTCCTTAGTGGATTCCGAACCTTCATCTGTGTTTGTGGCTTCCTAGTCTTTGTCTTCCCTACTGGAACTCACGTCAACCATTTTCCCCTTCCTTTTTCTGTCATCCTCTGTCTTTCGTTTTTTTTCTTTGGAGAAGAGTTAGACACAGACTGCACATCATCATCGGATGGGGCCTTCCTCTTCCCAATCATCGGAGTTTGCTGGTTCTTCTTAGCAGCCCGTTTCTTTTTCCTCGATTCTTTAGCCTCAAGTTCTCTCTTCCACTTTGCTGCTTCTGCATACTCGTCATAGGCACTTGGGTTGTTGGTCGTCTCCTTTGACCTCCCACCTCGACCACCCCGTCGTAGTGTTGCCTTGTGCTTTCTAAAAGCTTCAATGTCTTCCATTGTAATGCCCAACTCCTTCAAACGGTTATCAGTTCTTTTTGGCTTTCCCATTATCTTCAAACGGTTATGTATCCGGCTGTGGGTAACTACTAGGAAGGTCGAATCGTGGAGGGACACTTAGGTTACTAGGTTTGATTGCGCAGTCACGGATTAAGTGGGCTTGTTTCAGGTTCACTATCAACAATAGAGGAAAAATGGGTTGAAGACGATATCGAATGCCCTGGGTTTGAGTTTGGAGCTCCGAAAATCGAAAGGTCGACTATGAGGTTTGTGAAAAGACAATGTGAAAAGGGTAGGGCTTATCTGGGGAAGCAGCGATCATTTCTTTGGCATAGGTGTGGCAGTGGAGAACAGAGTAGGGGGCGGCGACAGTTATTAGGTGACGTTCGAACTACTCCATGTGTACTGAAAAATGGGTTATTTAATTTATAAAAAACCACAACACATGTTAACAACCGTTACCCTAAACCCACTACTTTTAATTAAATTCCATTATTTAATTGCAAACAGATGTGTGGTGACGTGTTTCCCTCCAATACATGGATTAACAATATTTTTTTATATTAAATACACTATCAGTTAAATAGACACTCACCTGTCTGAAAGGGAGTTACACGTTCGAACTTTAGTCCAAAGTTCGAACGTGACCAAACGCTGTGATAGTCAATGATGAGAGATGGGGCTCATCATCTAGAAGTTCGAACTTGAGCTAAAAGTTTGAACGTTTTACCAGTCAAACATAAAGCGATTTCACCAAAATGTTGACAGTAACAAACCATGACATGATGTTCACACAATAACATTAGTGTCACAGGGAACAGAACAGTTGACAGAAACCTAAGTTATGCATATGTTGAATATTAAATAGCATTCACAACTTGTGCTCTGTTTGTTTGTTACAAGAAGCAGGTTTAGCACATAGGAAAAAATAATAATTTGACAGCAAGAAAAGTTTTCCCGTGGGTATTTGTTACAAGAAGCAGGTACAGAAACAGTGAACAACAGAACTGCAGTTCCTAGTAACAAGTTTTATACATTACATATCCTACACCAGGCATTGTCCAAATGGCCAGAATTACAATACATTGAGTAAATTCAACTTTAACAGGATGCTACACACAAACTTTATGCCATGTTCAGTTTTCCCTGAACCTTTGAACATGGTCAAAAGTTTGCGCTATTGCATATAAGCGTGGTCTATACAAAAGACAGATAAAAACACCTGTGTGTGGGGTAATGTATATACAAAAGGCAGATTAGTGTCCAAAAATGAGTGACACATCTGACTTACCCCTGGCCAATCAAAAAATAGCAAAAAAAAGGCCAGCTATGTACTCAACACTCTTATACCACACTACTATGTACTGCTGCTATATGGTCTACTGATTCAGCAAGTTACAGATCCATGAAAGCTTAAACTCTGGAGGAATCGTTCCAAATGCCTTCAACAGTTTCTCAGACGCAAGGATCTTCATATGGGCAATGTTTCTCTCATTCTAAGTCAACTCCTCAACTTGTAGTAGCTCCATGAACAAGGCATCTTCTTTGGAAGCAACTTTAGCTTCCCTATCTTGCGTTGACATCATGTTGCCTAGCTTGTCAAACACAGTACCTATGGTCTTGTCCAATTGTGTCACTGTATCTCGCAAGGCTTCAACTATGACTTCTGCATTGTTCAGTTTGTGCTTCTTCTTTGGACCCGATGATGCATCAGTTGGATTTATTGGAGTGGTAGCAGGTTCATTATTTGTTTGTGACAACTCAAATTCATCAGGAACATTATGTGGTGTATCCAGAAGGTCGTCATCTTCAAGATTAACTTGTTCCTCTATTGCCCCAGGGCACTCTCCTTCATCATCGATGGCCCTGTCCTTTCCCCAAACCATGCATAGAGAGTCAAAGTTTGGAAAAGGTTTGGTTCGAAATTCCTTGTGCTTAGGGTGAGCCTGCAGTTTAAGAAGTAGGGGAGTTTATGAAATTCAAGACACTCATGCGTAATTCATGAGTAAAGTAATAATTTAAACACAATTGTGGGATCACATACCTTCAGATACTCTTCCCAAACATCGTCACCTCAGTAACAAGTTTTGTCTCCGGATCCCAACCAAATCCAGAGGTGTTAGGCCCGTAAATGATGTCATAGGCCGTCTGCCAAAGGCGTTTCAATGTATTTAGTCTTAAGGTGATGTGGGGAGTTGCTTTTATGCCATATCCAGGTAGCTTGGCCTCCATCATGGTCTGAAAAGCATTCGCATATCCGGCCTTGAAGCCGTTATTCGCCATGAACTTTTGGTCCAACCTCAACCCAACAAGGCATTCGGCCAAGAGCCTATCCTCAACAGCACTCCACATTTTGATCCTCGAACCACATGCTTGTTGAGATGGGTCCATCTAAAAAACACAGATTAAGAGAAAATATTGCAAGTATCCTTAATGTTAACATAACAATGAAGTAACAACAAACCACACCACAACACGCACATAGAAAAAGATAAAGTTAATTGAAATTCAGATTGACATAGCATATGGCTGTTGTTTATAATGTTATGCATATGGAAAATGCATATGTAATACTTGTGTACAACATTATCAGTTATCTCTGTGCGACAAAGGCAGCAAACATCTCATTTGCAACTTGTTCCCTGAAATTATTCCAGACATCACTAGTTTCCATAGGAACTATAGGCGTGTTCTCAATCGTTGCAGGTCCAGTGTCAAAGGATCAAGCTGCTCCTCAAGGGGATCTTGAATACTCTCCCGACGAATGAGATTATGGAGCAAACAGCAAGCAACGATGTATCTGTTTTGCAGCTTGACTGGATAAAAAGATGGGCTCCTCAATATTGCCCACCATAACTTTAGTATGCCAAAGCACCTTTCTATTATATTTCGGGCTGTAGAATGGTGCATGTTGAAACACTCATGCGTAGTTTGGGGTTGATGTCCTTGTCACCAGTCATTAAGGTGGTACTTTTGACCCCTATAAGGAGCCAAAAAACCTTGGCAATTACTGTACCCTGCATCCACCAAGTAGTAGTTCACTGCGCAAACAAATAAAAGTTAAGGAAGAAAAGTATAAATTAATCTAAACCAACTAACGCACCCTGACATCGGTACCCAGTGGTACTCTTAGCCCATGTGGTCTCCTTATAGCATCTCTCAGAACCCTCCCATCCGCAGATGAGCCTTCCCACCCAGGGAAAACAAATATGAATTGCCCATCCGGTGAGCATACCTCAAGGACATTGGTTGTTACCTCTCCTTTTCTATTTCGATACCTTCCCTTGTGTGCTGCAAGGACTTGAACACGTATGTGCGTGCCATCCAATGCACCAAGGCACCCCTGAAATGGGAAAAAGAAACTTTCACCATTATGGTCAAACCAAACTTTTAATACTCAGTTAAACTACTCACACAAGAACATCATGTACATACCTTGAACCACTTCCAATGATGATTATTTGAGTCCTCCGGAATTTCCTCTGGTTTCTTCAAAAGCAATGATTGAAGTCTAATGGTTGCATTGAGCACTAGTTTGAAGTATCTAATTATGGTTTCTCCTGACCTTCCAAACTCAAACTGAATTACTCTGTTCTTCACATGATGGGCCAATATGTGAAGGAACATAGCCACTTGCTCATCAACTAGCCTATGTTTAGTTGCTCTCAATCCGCCAATTGTGTCTAACATGTGACACAATTTATCAAACGTTGCCCGGTACATCCTAATTTGGTTGAAGCAAGTGGTGTCACTTCTATATATCATCGCCCTCAAATTCGTTCTCTCAGCATGGAAATCTAGTCTAGACGTCCTATCTGGTAAGTGCCTCAGTCTACCTGCTCCCACAGCTACTATCATCGTCACAACCATGGTCCTCACTACTAGTAGCAAAGCTAAGCACCCAGCCAACAATCCAACCATTTCCCGTCTACGTGGTTCCATACCTACACAATTTTCAACCAGACCAATTTCCTTTTTATAGTAATCCACTACTCCTTTTTACAAACTAACACTGTTTGACATTCAAAAATTTGTATCTTCCATCCCATCGGCTCAATTTAAACGACTACTTATGACCCAACATGACACTCAAACGTCCCACATCAAACATTCGAACTGGGCTATCTGGTTCGAATGTAATGTTCAGTTTCTTTTTTCCCCACATTTCATCATACACAAAACAACAGTACATTGTACACAAACAAACAACATATTTTAATTCATTGCAATTTCATTCAACTGTGTAAATTGTTTAAAACAGTGTCTGCGTCTCATTAATGCACAAGAATATAAAAACCATTAACACTCGTCTTTGTCTCTGTCCCTAACGTGGAAGCATATAAACCGTGTTTGTGTAAAATTGCTTGCATTCAAGTGTGTGTGTCCCCCCCAGCTCGAATGAACAAGCCTTCCCAAAGCTCCTAAACCTACTGGTAAATCACACATTATTTTATTTTGAATGTATACTGACCTCAAATGCAGCTCTGTTCCCTGGCTTAAACTTCTCCTACGCTGAAAAACGCCCACTGTTGTTCCAAGCCTCTTCATCGACAGCTTCGTCCAACTCCAGCTCGCGCCTTCCTCGTGCTTTTTGATAAATAGGTAAAGTGTTTTCTAGGGGTCTTTTTGTCCGACATTTTCACTCTCCCGGCAACATTTTAACATTCCCGCTTCTTTCAGAGGGAAAGCACATTCCAATCAATGATGCCAGATTCAAAGTGGCGGGAATGGTACACGAAGGAAGATGAGACAACCAAACACGTTTTTTTCATGGGAAGTCTCGTATCTTCCCTTTTCAGTGCCCTTTTTCGCTGTAACAAACGGGTCCTTAGTTTTCAAAATTGGCGGGCTAGAACATCTCACTCTCATAGGCAATGTTATCAATATCACCCATGTCGTAAAGGTCCCGAAGCTTTAAGTGAACCACCATATTTCAATCCCTGTGTCATTCTTCCTCAACATAATAAACCCGATGTGCCTTTGAGGCAAGAATATATGGCTCATTATCTTAATATTGACCGGTGTGAATTGACTGGGAGGAATTTACTGATGTGAAGCCTAAGTTGTCAGTTGTGAGTCCTTAGGAAGTTGTTGTATTTTCCCACAAACACTTGAACAACATCATGGTGAAACGGCCTTGGTAATTTAATTCCACAAATATGCTGGAGAATTGCGTATGAACTTGATTCATGACTTATCCATATGTAGTGAACAAAGTTAGAAGAAGATAGGTGAAGAGAGAATTCTGAGTTCTATGAATGGCATGTGCCAGGAAGCTTAAATTCAATTTCTGAAACATTGAACAATTTGTACTGGTTCAAAAACTACTACCATAACCACTACAAAGTTCATGACATATTGTAGCGGTTAAAACACCGCTACAAAATTCATCACTTTGTAGTAGTTACTAGACAAAAAACCGCTACAAAGTTCATGCCCACTCACATTTTGTAGCGGTTTAAAACTGCCACAATAACCGCTACAAAAAGAAGACCATTTGCGGGTTACCAAATTCAAATTTCAAAATTTCACGTTTTGTAGTGGTTACAATTAAAACCATTACAAAATAGTGACAATTGTTGGCGGAAAACTTAAAATTCAAAATGAAACATTTTGTAGCGGTTTATCTACTAAAACCGCTACAAAATTGGTGGATTTTCAAACATTCAAATTTCAAAATTTCACATTTTGTAGTGATTTAGTTACTGAAACTGCTACAAATTTAATTCAACTTTAATTGAAGACTTGCTGAGACAATTCAAAATGGGAAGGCTATACAAGATGAAGTGGGTCGATTATATAGAAATTTTTGCAATAGGATTGATGACGAAATAGTAATAACCTTGAAGCATGTTGCGGCAATTCCTTTATAATCGACCGACTTCATCTTGTATAGCCTTCCCAATTTGAACTGTGTAGCAAGTATTCAATTATCATGCAACAACAAATAATGGAAAAATCAGTTCCATTTTTTTACAACTATTCAAAATAAGAAATCAAATGTATGATATCATAAATAAAAGCTAACTAACAATTTTAAAAAAATCATGAATTTTTTTACCATTCTTTGAAATAAAAAACTAAAAATGTCCTAAATCATAAATAAAACCTAACTAACTATCCAAAGCCTGATCATTAAGTCTTCTCTTAGGGGGCAGATCACCGGGCTGAGCAGAGGTAACAACACTGTTGTCATTGGGAGGAGGAGGACGACGAGGCAGGTCAACAATGAACCTAGGCACAGGTGGGGGTTGTGGAAGCTTCTCTTTAGGAAACATTCGACTCCTCGACACCATATCCCACAACTGGGTTTGCTGAGTATAGAAGAAATTTTCTTGGTCCTGAAACTGCTTAGCAACCTTCGCACAGATCTCCTAAACCATTGGCTCCCTCGGCCTTTTAACGCCGGAGGTCCTTGCTAGAAAGGTGTCGGCCTTAGAGGTGGCGCGCCTGTTGTAGACCATGCTAGGCCTGGCTCCTAACCCCATATCACTACAGTGTCTAGGGTGCTCAACTGGGCCCATACTAGCTTTCAAAGGCGCAGTGGGATCCACAAACCCCTGTGACTCCAAGGTCTAGGTCTGCCGCAGCTTTGCTTGGGACTGTTGAATGTGCTCCTCTGCACACATTTTATAAGGCATTTATGAAAAAATTTCCTCTAACATAAATAAATTACATAACTTACAATGACCTCCTCTGCTTGCTGAGAGGTTGGCGTCCTGTCTTAGTGTCTATGAGTGTATGTGAATAACTCCCCATAGTCCGTCTGGCGGTTCTCCTACTGAGCCTTCCTCTCCTAAAAGAATCAAAACAATATGAACTTAATTTTAGTAACAATTAATGAATTTATAATATAAAGCTAAAATTAATTTAATTTTAAAAAATACCAGCTCACTGTAAGTGACAGCAAATGTCTTCGATCCTGCCTTGTGATGGATTGTCTGCTACACTCGGCTCTTGGTGTTCCTTCAAGAAAGAGCCTGCAGAAGATGCAAAACATTAAAAATAATTAAACAAAATATTTGTTAATGACTTTATAATTATTAAAAAATTTACCTGTCCATCTTGGCTCTTCCTATACTGGACAAAACTCGCTTAGCCCTTAGGTAGGACGCTGTCTGGCACGTTCTTGATAAGATCCTGCAAAGGAATCGTCTCATCCTTATTCATGATATGGTAGAGACAATTCCTCTGGTTCTTCCAGCCATCCCCCATCTTGATCAATGTATACCTCTTTCTGTTTCACGGACGGCAAACTGATCCTGTATCACAATCGAATAATTAATTGATTAAAAAACCATACATTATTGTTAGTTCTCGGTTTTATGTTTTGATGATAACAAGACTTGTAAAAAGAAAAAGGTTTTAACTCAGTGAAATGTCAAATTTGGAGAAGCTTACTTGAGCACACCTAAACTTACTCGAGCATGATACTTACTTGAGCAAATAAGTGATTACTCGAGCAAGGCTGGTCATTCATGCTGCTAAGTGTATTTGAAATCTATACTCGAGCAAACACTCATTGTTACTCGAGAAAAGGACTGTTTGATCGAGCATGAATATGCTCTACTCTAGCACGCTACTCAGGCACAACCTTGCATCTACTCGAGCATCAATCCTAACCTCTTTCTGCAGCATTGTTTTCTCGAGCATAGAAATCCTTAGCTCGAGCAATATACTCGAGCAAGGTTTTTTATTTGCCCGAGCATGCATATTTTGTGAACTTAATCTCTTCATTTCAGGATGTTACTCGAGCAAGAGTTAAGTCTTACTCGAGCACTATACTCGAGCAAGATGATCTTGTGCTCGAGCACATATATTATGTTGACTAATGTTTTGGCTTTTGCAGTGGTTATTTGAGCACAACTAAACCTTTACTAGAGCATGGTACTCGAGCAAAGGTAATCGTTTACTCGAGCATATGCGTCCTAAACAACTCATCCTTTATTCTTCTCAGAAGTTTCTCAAGCACATTGAAGCACTTGTTCGAGCATGGTACACGAGCAGGGTATATGCTTACCCGAGTAAGCTTATTTATTAAACTCTCTCTGTGAAAATATTTGAATATTGCTCGAGCACTCTTATGTTATACTCGAACAAGGTTCTTACAAAGGCTTCATATACTTTGTCTTCTTCGCCTTCGTAAATTTGAAAATATCTGATTAACATCTAATTTCATCTTAACACTACTTATTATTATTCTCAATGCTATTAAACATATTTGCTACTGAGTTTCAAATTGTTAACGAAAGGATTCTGTGCAAATCGTCAAAAAGCAACAATCGTGTCAGAGCATTAAATGCGTTGCAGAAAACAAAGCACTCACACATAATGAAATTCAGAGCAAGACAAATGATCATGGCTGCAGACACCCATTCTGGCGAAAGCGATAGTGACTCTTTCTTAGTCAACTATTGACCAAAGGCATGTCGTATGAAGATTATCAACATTGATGTGAAAGCAACATATCCTGAAATATTCAACGACTTTGATTTGTGTCTAACGGAAAGCTTTTGTGTCTAACAAAATGATTGAAGTCTCTTAACGGATAGCTTGAAGCTTCACCAACGGTCATTAATGGTGTTCGGCTATAAATACCAAGAGCATTCAATTCGGAGAAAACAACCAACCACGATATCATTTATTGCTCAAGTTATTGTTCATTAATACTTTCTGATTCTTTTGATATTCAATCTTCAATGATTATATATTTACTCTGTGAGAGAGTTATCTTCATTCAATAGTTAAATTGATTGTTGTAAAATTTCAAGGTAGTGGGACCTTGAGTGTGGTTGTTCGATTACAGTTGCAAGGAAGAGTGAATATGATGAGATTATTCTGTACTTATTGTAATCGTTTTGTGAAAGATAGTAAAAATCTCAGAGGAGCTCTAGGGATTGGATGTAGGCCACGTTGTTAAGGCTGAACCAGTATAAATTTGTGTGCACACTTTGGTAATATCTCTCGAACCTTTCCTTCTTCATTTAATTATTGGTTAAGATTGTTTTAATTTTTATAAATCACCCAATTCACCACCTCTTGGGTAATTTTTATAAATCACCCAATTCACCACCTCTTGGGTGATTCACTGTAACTAACAATTATAACTATTCACATCTATAATATAATGACATACAATTAATTACCTTCACAGCCTCGTCCTACACTGTGTCCTTTAAGGCCTATGGAACATTCTTCCAAGTCTTGAAGTGGAAGGGGAAGCGCAAAAAACTCGAGCCCAGCTCATTTAGATAGCAGTTGAAGAGGTGACCACCATTCTCAATCGTTTGGTCCG
Source organism: Acacia melanoxylon (assembly GCA_019022615.1). NCBI lineage: Eukaryota > Viridiplantae > Streptophyta > Magnoliopsida > Fabales > Fabaceae > Acacia > Acacia melanoxylon. Next base: position 8,140,565 of record JAFJYJ010000003.1, on the reverse strand, counting down.
TGGCCTTATTCCACAGAAATATGAAACATGGCCCCTTCAGCTTATTGACACTGGCCACATCCAGCCTCCTGATGGTGATGTTCCCTACTCATCTGCATAATTTTCCACAACTTTTATTAAATTTAAATCTACTTTTAATTAACCATATGAAATTTATTAAAGCAATAATTAAATTTACCTTCGACTCGCACCTCAAACCCGGTTGACTGTGAAGACGACGGTTGGGGGTTCCCCTGCTCTCAGGCCTCCTCCTCATCTAGGAACCGTTCTATCTTGCTAATCAAATTGTTGAAGTCAAACTCTTCATTCCCCTCAGCTCGTAGTACCTCACGCTGAGCTCAGCCTCCTCATTCTATGAATGTGGCTCTAGTAGGGCTGCCGCCTGCGGGGTCGCCTGCTGGGGTTGCTCTAGGAGGAGCTGCTTTGGCTGGGTTTCCCCATGCGATGGCACAGGGACATTTGTATTGTTGTTCTACCCTGCATGGCCTTGACCACCACCCCCTCTACTACGGCTCCCCGTAGAGTAGATCTGGGATGCATCACCTCCTTCCCTTGTCTAAATCTTTCCCGAAAGCCATAACTCCGTTAATGCTTGAGCTAAATATCAGAGAATCTTTCAGAAAGGGCATGAGAATCAAATTTGCGTGGTTAACTATTTGGTAGCGGTGCGTATATAGAGGTTTCAAATTTGTAGCTGTTTTACAAGCAAACTGCTACAAAGTTTAAACATTTGTAACAATTTTATATAACCGCTACAAATGTGATTGACTATTTACATTTTGTAACGGTTTTTAAGAGTAACCGCTATAAATGTACAAGACTCTTTGCATCTATTGTGGTTTATAGGAGTAACCGCTAAAAATGTGTAAGACTCTTTGAATTCTATAGCGGTTTGTATATATAAATACTACAAACTTTTAGTTATCAGAAGAATTTGCAGCATAAAGGTTAACATTTCTTTGAAAGTACTTGGCAACCACATGAAAAAAATGAAAATGTCTTGTGCTTGGTATCATGTTACGTATCACTAGCCATATAACCATGAGAGCTCTTGTTGTCATGTGATATGGTCGGTGATACCTAACATGATACCAAGCACATGCCATTTGCAATTTTTCATGTGTTGGCAACTACTTTGAAACAAATGTTTAGCTTTATGATGCAAATTTTCTCTGATAATAGAATCTTATCCTTCATATCTTCGTAGAATCTTTTAGAAGGTGCGTGAAAATCAAATTTGCGTAGTAAACTGTTTGGTGGTAGCGCGTGTATAAAAGCTTAAACTTTGTAACAGTTTAAAAATAAAACCGCTACAAATAAAAAGCATAATGAAACTTTGTAGCGGTAAAGTAACTGCCACAAATGTGCAAGATTGTTTGCATCTTGTAGCGGTTTCTAGGACTAACCACTACAGATGTCCAAGACTCTTTGCATTTTGTAGCAGTTTGTTCATACAATCGCTACAAACATTCATAGTTTTTCCATTTAAACATCCACAAATAAACTACAACAACTTTTACACCATAATGTGCCTAACTAGTGCCACATTTATGGCGTTTTCTTAAAGGAAACCGCTACATAATTGGCACCAGTTTCGCACCAATTTTTATAATGATTATTTTGTGATCATCGATACAAAGGTTGCCCCCTAACCAGCCTCGCCACTTGGCGTGAGTCATCCTATTGCAAATTTGTATCGATTTCAGTCTAAACTGCTAAAAAATATGACATTTGTGAAAAAATATTTTTATGGTACTGAAAAAAATATTTGAGGGTACTGACTGGTACTAAAAGGATACTTCAGGATATTGACTGATACTGAAAAATAATTCATGATCTTGAAAAATTATTTTAGGATCGTAAAAAAATATTTCATGGTATTGAATGGTACTAAAAAGATACTTCAAGATACTGAATGGTACTGAAAAAATAATTCATGATCTTAAAAAATTATTTTAAAATCTTGAAAAAAATATCCTAAAGCATATTTTTAGTAGCAGTCAGTACCTGAATTATTTTATCAAGATCCTAAAATAATTTTTTTAAGATCATGAATTATTTTTCAGTATCATGAAGTATCCCTTTAGTATCATTCATTATCCTAAAATATTTTTCTTAAGATGCTAAAATAATTTTTCAAGATCATGAAGAATTGTCTCAGTATCATTTAGTATCCTGAATTACCTTTTTACTACCCGGCAATGCCTGATTTTTTTTAAAAAGGGATCAGGTGTGTGAAAGTTTCACGCAGCGGACGGTCCGAGTTTATATGGTATAGTATCCATAGAATTTGGGCGCTTAGAGTTTATTTAATCTATTTTTGAATTGAGTATATGTAATAACCTCTACGATTTTATGTCATTTATTTTAGCATTTTTTTCTTTGTAGTTTTAGATACATTTTAGAGTACTTGTACATATTTTGAATACTCAAAATTGGAAAATATGTATTTTATTTTAGATTTCACATTATTACTTAATTGTGAATACTTTTTCTTTAAAAAAAAAACCATTTTTGAGGTACTTACAGTTTCCTTCAGTTTTAAATTTTGCTCCTATGTATTTTTCACTCCTTATCAAAATTGGAAAATATGTACTTTATTTTAGATTTCACATTATTACTTAATTGTGAATACTTTGTCTTGAAAAAACCAATTTTCAGGTACATATAGTTTCCTTAAGTTTTAAATTGTGCTCTTGCATATTTTTCTCTCTTTATTAAATTCTTTAATTTTACTCTGTCGAAACAATTAGCTTCTGTGTAGGGTGTATCCCCTTCTCATTATCGGTCAAAGCGAAGTCATAAGTTGAGCGGAAAGTCTTGGTCATTGTTGAGGATTGGGCTCTCCCTTTTGGGGATTGGGCTCTCCCTTTGGACCACTGTTGAACCTACCAAGGTTTGGAGTATGAATTCCGTGATTGACTCCATTTTCAATTTCAGCAATTGTGGCTTAGCTTATACCATTGCAAAATCTTCTAATAGAGACTTCCTTACTGACATGAATCCTAAATGTTTGATCAATTGCTATATTTCATTCCATGACTGATGAGTGGATTTTTCTATCTTTAGCCTTGGGGTCCACAATAAAAAATAACCAAGGATTGCGTATAGGCAAACCTAGGATCGTTCTCTATCTCGAGGAGCCTTTTATTGAATCCTAAGTAATCTAAATGACATGCAAATGCAATTAAAACAAGGGGAAAAATAGGTTTTGGATTTTTCAATTGATAAACTAAAATAAGAATGCAATTAAATTAAATGCTAAACTATTATTTTTGGTATTTTTAATAAAATGGAATGGAGTATAAAAATGAATATGGATGATTGCTCTTGGAAATGGAATAGTGACTATCCTAGTTCAATTAAATATAGGAGTAAATTTTCACTAAGTCTAGATGAAAAACCCCAAGATACCACTTGAGTCCAATATTCTCAATTAATAGTAGCTCCTACTACCGTAGCAAACTACTATCTCTTGAGATATTGTTTAAAACCACTTAGTGTGTGATTAGGATTAAATTAATGCAACTTGGTTCCTCTTGATATGAATGCGATACCACGCCACTCAATTAATCCAATTAAATCATGTTATCTAACAATACCACGTAGAAAACACAATTTCACTGAATCAATAGGGAAATACAAATTTATAAATTCAACAAACCACAAAATTCAATCCAATCACAATAGTCAATCCACAAAGTTTTCCAAACGGATAAACTAAGTGTCAACATTACAAAATAGTAATCCTAAAACTAGGAAATTAAAGTGTAATTAGAGAAAATAGATTGAAACAAATAAACTCCCCGATTTTGAGCTTTGAACTCAAGACACTTCCTCATCACCAAGCGACAAAGAATCAGCCCCTCATGGTCTTAATTACACCCACGCTCGTACTCTTCAAATACCCAAAATCCATAGGAGATGAATGCACTAATGGGTCCGTCGGTTACTTGGGGAAAGAATTGAAGGGATGAGAATGGTGCTTTGTGGTGTGGTAGAGAGAGGGGGCTGATGGAATTGGAGGAGTGGCGCGACGTGGTGGGCGTGATAGTGAAACGAGAGCGGGGAGAGAGAGAAGGGGTGAAGTCGTAGGTGAAGGTAGGAAGAGGATTGAAGGTCTTCGTCCAAAGTCCAAGGGTGCTGAGGCGTGGTCGATGATTATTCTCCCAGCTCTGCGTGAAGTCCGAATGCCAACAGCCCAGACGATGATGTTTTCTTTTCTTTTTTTATTTCCCTCAGCTCCCTCTCCCATCTCACGCTCTACTTCCAGACCCAAGCTCGCTAGACCTCTGTTCTGTTTTCGTCTCCGGGTCAAGGTGGTGGTCGTCGCCGGCGAAAATGGTGAAGAAGATGAAGACGGCCGTCGGCGACCCGAAGAAGAAGGATGAGGGAAGGTCGACGATGTGAGGCACGGAGTCGCGTCTCCGAAGATGATGATTTTTTCTTCTGTTTGCGGCGCTGAATCAGAATTTAATATCCCCCAGCTCTCTTCTTCTCGGGTCCTATTTTGCTTTGTCGGGTCTTCCAATATCTAGCCCTTAGCTCCTGAATGCTGACCTAATTATCTTTAGTCAAAACGCAAAAGCTGCAACAGGGACCTAAGTGAACATTTAAAAAAGTTCTGCTTGAGGGACTAAATTGCAACTTTTAAAACTTGAATTAAAACTTTCATTTTCAAATTTGATTTAATCTTTTCAACCATCCATAGTCAAAATAATTAATCTAGCATCAAATATTCTCAGAAAAATCAATGATTAAGAGTAATTACATTTTTTTTGACAATTTTGCCCTTTTTAGCCCTAATTAAATATATTTACTCTTAATCTCAATTTATCATAAGAGAAACATTTTAAGCCCAATAACTATGATAAAATGCATTATGAATCCCAATTTAATGATGAAAAATCATATAAAAATATGGTTTGATCAATGACTCAATTATTCAATTTCCATTCTTCACTTACATTTATGACCCAGGAATTGCTAAAGGTTCTTGGTTTTTGATCCATCACTTATCCCCTATTCAAGCTGCTGCAATTGTAAAAGGAAAGGATGTTATAGAATATAATGGCATGAACAGAGCATATGACACAACAAAACTTTATGGCAAAACTATTTCTCTTGTCACAGGACCGAGGAAACAAGGGACTTGGTCTGAGACTTATAATTCTATCACTCAAATGATATATGGTGCTGATTTAGTGAACCAAGCAAGAGAAATCGTAACCCCTGAACTCTTTGGTCAACTCTCAAATGCTATCCGGGTACACCAGAAAAAGTTGCAAGTTGTAATAAAACTAAATGAAGTTGTGTGTGGATCTGTAATAAATGGATTTCCAAGATATGATAATCTTGAAGAGCTAGTTAAATACTTCCAAAAGGAGGAAGGGTCTGGAATATCGTCAAATTTAAATGTGTGGTTATCCTCATTGAAGTCTTATGGTAAGATTGGTAGTTTGGAAGGAGCAACAACCATCTATCAAAGAATGACGGATGTGAAAGGTGGTCTTGCTATTGTCGCATGCAGTAATATGATTGGTCTCCTTGCTGATCTTAGTATGGTCTTTGAATTCAAGCTGGTTTTTGCGAACTTGAAAGAAAAAGATTCGGCACATGGTGGTACTTATGCTGTGATGATGTATCTTTATGACAAAACGAACATCCTTGATAATGCCATTGAATTTGCAGAAGAGATGAAACTGTTGGGTTTACTCAAGGATTGTGTTTCATATAACAGGTTACTGGTGTGCTATGTTATTAATAGGAAACTTCACAAGTGTGGAATAACTCAAATGGATTGCAACTATTATGTCAAAACTATTTTTGGTCATAGTAGGCATATTTGTACCAAGCATAAATTTGTTATGCTCTATGACTGGTGTGTACTTGATTGGAGTGTTGGGGAGTGTAATACCTGGATAATTATTTATCTGGAATATTATATTTTAGTAAATAATACCTATTGAAAATAGGTGAATATGTGGTTTCAAATAATAAGTAATAATTATCTTATTTTCTAAGGTAATTACTATGGGAATTAGGAGAGATAAAGAGCTAAAATCCTTGAAAATGTATTTTATAAGGCGAGAAAATGGCACGAAAACATTATGATAAATCCCATATGACCGCAAATATTGACAAAAACTTGGGAAGTATGTTGTCTCTAATTTTAGGAATTTTTGGGATTATTTCCTTGAAAAATAGAGAAGCATAAATATAATAATATTAAAAGCACTTTATGGCCCCATGATTTTTAATATTTTACATGGGACATAAAATACCAATGTCAATCGATAGTTGTGAGATAATAATTTATCCTAATTATGAAAATTATCAACAATTAGTAAGTGGCTAATTAAGTAATTAGTGGCTAATTGTTTAGATTAAGATATAAGTAAATTAATTAGTGAATAATTAATTTAAGGGAGAAATTCGAAATTAATAATTAAATAAATAATAAAATATTTTATGCTTAGAAAATTAAATAAAAAATAAAATAAAAATAAATAAATATCTAGATATTTTGAATAAAATAATAATATAATTGGTATAGAGCCAACGGGAGAAGTGGGAACAACTAGAACTTAAATCCTACCTCCCGATATAGGATTGAAGTCATAAACAACAAGACTTTTTATAAACCAAAATGAAAATCTATCTCGGATTGAGCGGTCTCAGAAGTCGTTTCTGAAATCAACAGCGTAATTAGGAGTACCGGGTAATTAGGAAATGGAAGATAGTGCTAAAAGTGACTTAGAGAAAACAAGAAGAGTTTTGGAAACCAGGAATAAGGTCACTTAGATCAGATCATATTACGAACCATTGAATTTCTGCCTACAAACTAGTGTTTCCGGAATTTGATTCCGTAACCGAAGACGTCTGTCCTAAAATCTTCAGCAGATAATGGAATACCCTTAATGGGATCATAAATTTCATTAAAGTATATATTCCTACTGAGGAAGAAAAGTACTTGAAACTTGCCATCGCATTTCGCGATTCGTCAAGATTACGCGTTTCGGACACCGGATCGAAACTTTATCGATGCGGCTCGAGATGTCACCATCAAGATGACATCATTTTGTTGACTATTGGGGAGGGGGAGGTCTGCACAAGAAATGGAGGGCCAAGAGTGTTTTGTCCTCAAAAATGCGATCCTACGGTCCATATTCGTCGATCAAGTTCGAATTATTTACCGTTCGCCATCCGTCTCTTCTATAAATACCAAGCTTCTCTTCTTCATTTCTCACACCAAAAATCTTCCCCTTAGAGAGAATTTAGAGAGAGAAGCTCTGGAGAAAGTCTGGGTAAGTTCTTCGGTCCTTAGTCTTTAGTTTCAGTAGTTCTTTCGGTAGATATAGTAGGAATGCTAGATTTATCTTTAAATTTTCAAGATAGTCTAGATATCATATTTAGGGGTAAATATGATATATATTTCAAAAATATGATGAGGGAAAAGATCTCGTCAAAATTCGGAGAGATAGAGCGAAAACAATAAGCTCGCGAAATTCCGCCGATTAGGGGTTCAGGGGCAAAATGGTAATTTGTGCCTAAAATGCCTGTTATGCTGCTAGATATTGATAAATATTATCCTTATAGGATATCTGAGATAAACGTACCGCTGTCGTACCGCTGTCATACCGCTGTTTCACCCGCTGTCAAAAAGTACCATTTTCCGTAAAAGTACCGTTTTCCGTCAACGAAGGTACGTTCACGTACTGTAACACTAACTCTGATATTTACTGTATACTTATATGTGATAGACGACTATACGAGTGAATTGTATAGATAACTTTACATGAGATGTGTACGTTAACGTAGATAACTTTACATGCGAAATGTTACGTTAGCATAAATAACTTTACGCGTGAAGTGTCTTGTTGTGATATTAATCTTCCATCTACTATATACTTATGTTTTGATTAATGCTATGATGTCTTCCATATGTTGTTTCCATAAGTATGAGGTTAACCGTTACCTGAGGTCCGATGTGCATTTGGACCTCAGCATTTAAAATAGCTTCAGGGTCAGGAGGATCGAGCGCCGAAGATAAGGGCAAGCATCACGCTTAGAGTCCCAGCCGGAGAATTTCTTTTGTTGCCACAAAGGCATGGTGTTGCCGGGAGACACTTCGTTGTTATTTACTTTAAAAACTCTCGGTCACTTTATCATCGTTTACGTAATCAGCCGGACTTACGGCATTTTGAATATAAGTATCGATTACTCTTACGCTCCGATGCTCTACTCTGATGATACTCTGATGAAAAAAAAAATTATACTGCTTTTGAAAATGGGATGTTACAGGGAGCATTTTGAACAATGCATCTATAGCCCCTAGACTATGGATGCGCTTTACAAGAGTTGGTGGACATGGGTTGTTGAATCTAAACGTCAGTTGCTAATTATTTCTTTTTGGTGCCTAACCAAAATCAGTGTGCATCAAGGTTTGATGCCAAGGCCGTGTGAATGGACAAATGCACCATATTGCCCAACTACATTAAACTGTTGCTATTTGTACCCAAAGTCAACCTATTGTATCAGTGGCTCCCTAGGTCCGTGCTTCATTACCAAAATATTGCAATGCTCATATTTTACTATGATAGATATTATGCCTTTTGAAATTGTCAATATGGCCCATTCCCATATTTTCAATAATTTTGTATGGGTTTTTGATCCTGGCATTATTGAGTCAGGCATCCAACCCAAATTTTCATCACTCCTTCAAAGTCCCACAGCTTTTGATTACTCAAGGAGGGGTCTTTTTTCCTATTGGGTTGACCCATTTGCCATATTCAGAGGCTTGATAGGTGGCAATATTATGATTATGTCAGATCATGCCCTTGTTTTTGTTTGTTTTCTACTTATGGGGCACGTGATTGTTTTTCACTCAATTTTGAGGATGCAAGGTGACCAAGGGCGATATTTTAGAATATTTTTTCCACTTGCTTCTGACTGGATTGAAGGTTATAGGATGACAACGAATGCCATAGAGACTATGTGTCATCAACATGCACAAGGCATTATTGCAATTGAAGCCACAAGATCCAATGGGATTTTATTCAATTCACCAAGGACTATTACGGTGCATTTTGGTTTTCTACATGATGCTGCTCTCCCACACATTCTAATAGGCTTTTGTTGGGTCTCCCAGATTGTATTGACTGTTGGGTTGGCTTTGATTGTAGCTTGTCTTGTTTTGCTAAGTATTTATCTAAACTTGGACCTTGAGGGCAAGGTCCATTTTAATGGGGAGGTAATGTCATGGTCACAAAGTATTTGGGCCTAGTAGATGATTCAAGAGTAGGTTGTAATGGACCCAAAGGGGTTGGGCCTAGAATATGGCTCAAAAGATCAAGTCAAGATAGGTCAAGCTATGAGTATAAGAAAAGAAAGGCTATGATAGAAGAGGAGGAAATGATTTTGGAACCTCTCTCTCGTTGGCTCTTTCCTCCCTTTGAAGCATCTCTTGCTTTTTTGTATTTCTGTCTTCTCCTTCTGTGATTTCCCTTCCCTCATTGTTCCCCTATTTTCAAATATTTCTTGATTGTAATACGCTGAGGTTATCGATTATATCCGATATTGGCAGTGCCAATTACATCATTATTATCATATTTGGTATTGTGTGCTTTTGACCATTACAGTCACTCACATTGTTCATTGATCTCCCCAATGCAAGGGCTATCAATTATAACAGAGTAAAATTATAAGAGCTAACGATACTAAAAAAAAAGTAAAGTTAAAAGATTGAATAAGGAAAAAAAAAACTACCATGATACCGAATTGAAAAAAAAATACAAGTAGCTCTGATAGGAGTAACATAATTTGTTAGATTTGTTATTCTGTTATGTATTTAGATTTATTATGATGTAACCACTTGTAACCATTCATTTTTCCATCTAGTTGTATATAAACACCTCACTTCATCAATAATAATTACACTATTCTTTCCCTTCACCAATCTCGTCACATGGTACCAGAGCCATCTGACATTTTTTTCTTCTTCTCCTCGCTTCTCTACCACTCATTTTTTCTCTTTTTCCAATTTCCCTCTTTCCTTTTTTCATCAACCCTCTTTGCTTCGATATCTCCGCACACCTTCCATGGCTTCCCAATCCTCATCACCTCCACATACGACTACCAGCTCATCGTCCCCCACTTCTGATTCCACCGTTGCTCAAACCAGTCCGTTTTACATCCACCCTAACAAAAATCCAGCACTGGTTCTGGTTGCTCCTCCCCTTGACGGATCGAACTACCATGGCTGGGCTAGGGCCATGCGCATGGCCCTTCTCTCGAAGAATAAACTGAAATTTGTTGATGGTTCCATTCTTCCACCGCCGGTGACCGATTCTTCTTTTCCGATCTGGGAACGATGCAACAATTTGGTCCAAGGTTGGCTCACACGATCCATTTCTCCAACGATTGCTAAAAGTATTTTGTGGTTGGATACTGCTCTTGAGATCTGGATCGATATTCGTTCCCGATTCTCACAGTCCGATCTGTTTCGAGTAGCTGATTTGCAAGAGGAGATCTGTAATCTCAGACAAGGTGATTTAACCGTGAGTGATTATTTTACTCGATTGAAGATTCTTTGGGACGAACTTGCTAATATTCGGCCCCTGAAGCCTTGCTCCTGTGGATCAGTTACCACTCTCGTCACCTATCGGGAAGAAGATCAAGTTATCCGTTTCTTGAAAGGCTTGAATGAGCAATTTGTCTCGTAAAATCTCGATCATGCTTATTGATCCTCTCGCCGTCAATTACTCGAGTCTTCTCTTTGGTTACTCAACAAGAAAGAGAACTCCACTCACCTACTGAACCGAAGGTCTTCCTTGCTCGAGCTCCAGGGTATCCTCCTTCTGGTTCCAAAGACAAACAATGCTCATTTTGTGGTAAGCCTCGTCACACCGAAGCAACCTGCTACCGCAAACATGGCTTTCCCCTAGCTTCAAGTTTCGTTCCTTTGGTTCCTCTCCAACGATTAATCAATTGGCCACATCTATGTCTGGACTTGTTCAAAATTTATCTCCTGCTCAGGTCTCTCCTCAAATTGCATCTTCTCCACAGTCCGCTATTCTGCCGATCAATACACCAAACTTCTTGGTCTTCTCAATTCGTCTTCATCACCTTAGCCTGTCATAAACAAATTTTCTGCCTCCATTACTGTTCCTAATGAAGGTATTTCTCTATCTCGTTTTTCTCCTGTTTTAGTTTCCTGGATCATTGATTCTGGGGCTACGGATCATGTATATTCCTCACTAACTCTGTTTGATTCCTATAAGTCCATTTCTCCTATTTCTGTACGTTTACCTACTGGTTCTAAAACTGTAGCATGCTTCTCAGGCACGGTTTGCATCTCTAATTCTTTGGTTGTATAGAATGTTCTCTATTTAGCTCATTTTTCCTTTAACATTTTGTCAGTTTCTCGTTTAACCGCCTCATCACTTTTTTTTTTCTCACATTTTATTCCAATTCTTGTCGATACACCAAATTCAACCTTCACGATGATTGGTTCAGTTAGACTTTTGAAGGCTTATATCTCCTCATTGCAGATATGATTTCCCAACCCTACTCACCTCAGATTTTGGCTCACTTCTTCAGACTCACATGCTAATCTTTGGCATCTTCGTTTGGGTCACCCTTCTGCCTCCACTTTATCTATTTTACATAAACACATGCCTGATATTTCTAGTGTATCTCAATCCTTTACTTGTGATACTTGTCACTTTGCAAAACAAAAGCGTTTGCCTTTCCCTGTAAGCACTACTTCTTGCAATAAAATCTTTGATATACTTCATGCTGATATATGGGGTCCCTTTTCAATTCCTTTTATACAAGGTCATCGATATTTTCTTACATTGGTTGATGATTATTCAAGATATACCTGGATATTTCTAATGAAGCATAAGTCTGATGCCCGTACTCATCTTTACCAATTTTTTGCTCTTGTGGAAAACCAATTTTCTTCTTCTATTAAAATTTTACGTTCTGACAATGGAACTGAATTTAGTTTGCCTCAATTTTATGCCTCCAAAGGTGTCATTCATCAAACTTCTTGTGTTGCCACACCACAACAAAATGGTTTAGTAGAAAGAAAGCACCAACACATTCTAAATGTTGCACGTGCCCTACTTTTCCAATCTCACATTCATATTTCTTATTGGTCTTTTATTGTTATACATGCTACTCACATTATCAATTGTCTTCCTTCTCCCATCATTCAAAATTGCACACCCTTTGAACGCTTATATGGTGCTTCTCCAACTTATTCTGAATTGAAGGTTTTCGGTTCCTCTTTTTGCATCCACTCTTTCTTCCCATCGCTCTAAATTTGATCCTAGAGCTAGAAAATGTGTTTTCTTGGGCATACCACATGGTTCAAAGGCTTTTACTTTATTAGATATATCCAACTAATCAGGTTTTCCTTTCTAGAGATGTTATTTTTCATGAACACATTTTCCCCTTTCACAATGGCAACGTTTCCTCCCTTGACCTCCCTCTACTCCGAACCTCAATTTGTTTCTCCTCTATTTGATGATATTCCCACTCTTCCTTCACCACCATCTTCTCCTATTTTTTCACCACCTTCCTCTGATTTTTTGGTTCCTTCACCCCCTTCCCCTCGTCGTTCCACTTGAACACATCATCCTCCCTCATATCTGCAGGACTATCATTGTGCCTTCTTCTCTTCTAGTCATCAATCATCATGCAAAGGTAATCCTAGGTATCCTTTATCTTCTGTTCTTTCTTATCAATCCCTTTCTCCCTCTTATAAATCTTTTGTCAATGCTGTAACTATTTCTCCTAATCCCACATCTTTTAAACATGCTGTGAAACATTCCATATGGAGAGAGGCCATGAATGCAGAACTTCTTGCTCTTAAACAAAACCAGACATGGGTTCTAGCTCAATTGCTACTGGGTAAGAGTACTATTGGTTGTAAATGGGTTTTCCGTACTAAATTTAAGGCTAATGGTGATATAGAGAGACATAAAACTAGACTTGTAGCCAAAGGATACACTCAAACGAGGGTATTGATTACTTTGACACTTTTTCTCCTATTGCAAAAATGACCACTCTTCGTTTATTGCTTTCTATTGTATTGCTGTCGCAAACAATGGCATTTACATCGCTTAGATGTCAACAATGCCTTTTTACATGGGGATTTGCATGAAGAAGTGTATATGGATCTTCCTCCTGGTTTTACATCCCCTCATCCTAATCAAGTGTCTAAATTACAGAAATCTCTTTATGGATTAAAACAAGCTAGTTGTCAGTGGTACTCTAAACTTTCTACCGCTTTGCTGTCTTATGGTTATTCTCAATCTGCCTCTGATCATTCTTTATTTTTCAAAGCATCTTCCACTTCATTCACTGTCATTCTGGTTTATGTTGATAATGTGGTGCTTGCGGGTAATGATTTGGCCGAAATACGGTTGATTAAACAAAGATTTACACATTGCATTTACCATTAAAGATCTTGGTGAGCTTAGGTATTTTCTTGGTCTTGAGCTTGCAAGGTCTAAATCTGGAATTTTTCGTCACAACGCAAGTTTGCTTTGGAATTGCTTGATGACACTGGCTATTTGGCTTGTAAGCCACACACCCCATGGACCCTCGTTAAAGCTCTCCAAAGATAATGGTAAACCTTTGCTAGATCATCTTTCTTACCGCAAGCTTGTTGGCCGCTTGCAGTACCTTACAACTATTAGACCTGATTTAAGCTTTGTCACCCAGCAGCTTAGTCAGTCCATGTCTAATCCCCGATACACATTTGGCACTACATATCGTGTTTTACGATCTCAAATCTTCACCGGTAATCGGAATTTATTTTTCCGCCGACTCGATTTGAAATTACGTAGTTTTAGTGACTACGATTGGGCCGGCATTTGTGTTGACACCCGTAGATCTCATTCGGTTTTGCCATTTTTCTTGGTGGTTCTTTAATATCTTGGAAGGCTAAGAAACAAGCCACGGTTTCTAAGTCTTCATCGGAGGCTGAATATAGAGCTTTGGCCTCTACTACTTGTGAATTGCAATGGCTTGTTTATCTTTTGAATGATTTTCACATTTCACACATTGATCCTGCTCTCCTTTATTGTGATAATCAATCTGCTATACAAATTGCTGCAAACCCCACCTTTCATGAAAGGACAAAACACATTGAATTGGATTGTCATTTGGTTCGAGAAAAGTTCAAGCTAAGCTCATTCATCTTCTTCTAGTTCGGTCTTCAGATCAAATAGCTGATATCTTTACTAAACCTTTGCATCCAGCAAGGTTTCATGAGCTCACATCCAAGCTGGGCCTCACAAATATCCATGCTCCAGCTTGCGGAGGGGTGATAGGAGTAACATAATTTGTTAGATTTGTTATTTTGTTATGTATTTAGATTTATTATGATGTAACCACTTGTAACCATTCTGTTATGATGTAACCATTCATTTTGCCATCTGGTTGTATATAAACACCTCACTTCATCAATAATAATTACACTATTCTTTCCCTTCACCAATCTCCTCACAAGCTCAAGAGTAGTTTTTTCCTTATTAAGCTTTAAATTCTTATTGTGGCAATTTTATGGTACTTTCTTGTAGGGGTTTGGTGGGTAACTCAAGCCATTTGACTCTTTTTGAGAAGGAAGAAAGAAGGAAGACGAACACGTGCTTGAAGGCAGACGCCACTTAAGTCACAACTGTTTCCAAAGTCATTCATGTGCCTCAATATCACATAAGCAAATGAAGACAAGGAGTCACCAACTCAATTATTGTGATTGTGACGTTTATTCAGTTTTCTTTTTTACCATATTTTCTCCCATTCATTAAAATAAGAGGGGTGGCAAATTATCTCTTCAATTTTTGTCTTCTCTCTATTTTCTTTTCTCCCAACTTTGCTTCCTCTTGGCTCTTAATTATTCTCTATTTTACTTTCATTTCTCATGTTCTATAATTCTATTGGTTTATATGTATTTTCTCAATGGTTTTCTAAACTTTTTTTTTTAAAAAAAAACTAAAACTTTGATTTTAGGATGGATTATTTTGAACCTTTGTATGAAGCACTCCTCCTTTACATTTGTGATCAATGACATGATTATGTTAATTTAACTCTATGCTTAATGCTTAAAAGAGGTAAGATGAGTGTAAAACTTGAGTTTAGGCATGTAATTAAGAATTTCAATTTGCAAGTTGAATGAATGATTTTGTTAATGATATAGGATTTTTAATGAAAATTGAAGTTTAATTAATTAATCAAATAACTAAGGGATTAAATGATTAATTGAACTAATAAACACCTTGAGGGAGCACTTAAAGTAAATTAGCACTTTAAAATTGTATTTTTCACATCATGCTTTGGATTTTCTCAACTTAATTGAATATGCGATTCCTTTTGTTTGATCATTTTTTTATACAAATGTCAATGAAGATTTATCTTTCTTACAACTTTACTACTTATCAGCATCGGTATAGTTGCAGAATTTGTCCATGAACCTTGGTATTTCCTATTTTGAACCTTTTCCTATGAAATAATGTTTTGATCTTATCATCCTAACAAATTTCACCTTTTGAATTATGAGTTGTCCACAAGTTAATTGTTCTTAAGGAATAATGGTCTAGTTTGCGTTGATTCGTAATCTTTTCCCCAACCCCGTTTCTTTTTAGATTTGGTACACCAGCTATCTTCTCTAATGTTAATTAAAGAGTTGTTTCTCTGCATCACCCAAATTTGATAAGTGTTCTTCATTTAAGGGTTTTCTGTGTTTTTCCAAAATAAATATTTGATTGAACAATCTTTTCACAAGGATGGTTCTATAGTGGAATAAAAAGTGAACCACGGAAACTTTTTTATTTTTTTTAAGAGTGGAGACTTATAATGATATGTATTTATAAAAGTAGCCCAACCCAACTTTGTTTCACTTTCTTTAGTAGTGGGCCGTAGGGTTTAGACATCGAACTAAAAGGCTCATATGTTATCAGGAGTTAACGCCTATCAGCCATTTTTAAAAAATAAAAAATAAAAATAGGAATTATAAAGTTACTAGTTAAAATATCTCATTAAATATTAGGGGTTATCAAAATAGCACACCAAATTGGAAGATTACACTAGTTTATTTGACGAATCAAATTCAATATTTTCCTTCATAAACCTTTTCATATCAAAAATAATAAAAAAAAAATAGCACACCAAATTGGAAGATTACACTAGTTTATTTGACGAATCAAATTCAATATTTTCCTTCATAATTTCTTGCCGAAATCTTGGTATTAAAAAATTCTTGTGTACGTATATTGCCTACTAAGAATATGAATCAGCAAATCAAGATATTAAAGGGAGAGAATTTTGTGAAACAAATACTCATATTTGTCTCCTAAATATAAGAACTAGTACATCAGTACATGGCTTTGTTTTATGTGCTAAATAAAATATCTCTATCCACTTTGTGTCATTAACTTATCTTTTTTTTTACCAACAAAAAAAAAAAATTTAACTTATCATTTTTGGAAACTCTCCCTATTAATTGCATATAATGGACATTTTCAAAGTAAAATTTTTAAGTGTGTTCTTTAAAAAAAGCTAACACACATTTTTTTTACAAATAATGAATGTAATTATTTTTTAAAAATTTTTTTAAATTAATTATCTAAGTGCCTGTTTGAAATAGCGATGGGAGTTTTCAAAAACATCTTTTAAATTATAATTTAAGATATATTAAATAAATATATGATATAAGTTTTATCTCAATTTACGTAAATAAATACTTTTGACATCCCAAACAAATACTAAGTCATATTAACAAAGAGAATGATAGAATTCTTTGATTACCTTTTTTGGCCAAATTCCAACGATACTAGCTATTCATCGTATCTTTTTCTCTGTTTAGCAAATCTTCTCTTAAACCAAACAGAAGACGAAAGTCCGGTGACGGGGTCAGAGTTTTGTGGTCACATTTTTTTTCATATCGTACAAATGGGCACACTTCTTTATTTGCTGGGTGCTTCAGTCTATAACCTAAAGCTGGGAATCAAGCGCCAAAATGATGCTTGGCCCTCTGCCCTACGTCTGATCAAAAAAATAATCTTGGGGGCCCTTACACGTGAAAATTACTATTTCAAATTTTAACTATTTTTCCTTCGATTTTTTTCAAAGAAATATAATTGGTAAATTGCAATAATTAAAATTCTAATCTATCAAATAAATGTTATCAACATTAATATCTAAATAATATAAATCATTCAACAAATAAACACATTCATTAATTTGTAATAAAAAATAAATAAACACAAAGAATATGTTTTTTCCTTTTTTTTTCAAAAAAATATTAAACAAAGGAATTGTTTTATGTATGTCCCACGACAAAATGTTTTTTCCTCTCGTAATTTTGTGTGTGTCTCGCAGATTTCTTCTGGTTCATGCATGATTTTACTTGACGATAAAAATAATTATACTTATTTTACACAAAATATATTTATAATTTATTACTTATATAATATTGTAATACCAACGTATGTGTTTATTTAATATGAAAACATCTATTCTTTAAAATTTATAATAACTAATTATGTGTTTTAATACAGAATAATAATAAACATAAAAAAAAAGGTTATAGTTTAAACTATAAAAATCTAAGTAATTACAAATAAACACATTCATTAAGTGGAAGTCTAAGTAATTATTTTTTTTTAAAAAAAAAAAACTACGATTAAACGGGCTGCCTGGGCCCGCCGAGGGCCTACTGGGCCGGCCCGATTAAGCTCGAGGCCTACGGGGCCGGCCCGGGCCAATTTCAAATTTCTCGACCTATTTTTCAAGCCCGAGTCTTGCGGGGCGGAGGGGCAAAACGGCCTAGCTCGGCCGATTTCCCACTCTACTATAACCATCTGAACTAAGTTTATTTTAAAATTCAGAAAATTAATCTTTTAGTAGATATAGTTTTGACTTACTTGTAAGTTGTAACTTAGATCCTATACGTTGACTCTGTGCAATTAATTTCTTATGGTTTTAACCTAATTTTAACTTTATCTTTAAACTTTGATTTATTGCAACTCAATCCCTATAATTTTAATTATTTTATAATTTAGTTTGTATGCTTTTAAAACAATTATATATATAATCAAGGTCAGGGGCTATGTAGTAGTGAACCAAAGTTTAGGATCAAATAACAAACGAGTCAAAATTATAGGGTTGAGTTGTATCAAGTTAAACTATAAAAATTGGGTTAGAATCAAGTTAAAACTATATAGATTAAGAGATTATTTTTACCTTTAAAATTGTATTTCTTATAATTACTTGAATTGAGTATTGATATTTTATGAAATCCTTTGAGCATTTGATATAAAAACATATTAAGTATTTTTGTGTAGTAAAATTCTTAGATAGGTACTGATGACTTTCCATTCTTAATATATTTGAGATATATTTTGATATATTTGGGAAATCATCAATACTAAATTAAGAAGATTTTAGGGAAAATTGTTTGCAGGGCCCTTTTAGGTGTAAAAATCCCTAAAAAGGCCCGCAAAAACTGACAATACCTGAAAAGGCCTAAAGCCTTTTCAGGTATTTTCAAAGTCTGGGGTGAGTTGTTAACGGGGCTGATATAGTTGTTAACGAGGTACTGATATAGTTGTTAAATGGGCTGATTCAGTTGTTAGAAAATAGTTGTTAACGGGGCTGATATAGTTGTTAACGAGGTATTAATATAGTTGTTAAATGGGCTGATTCAGTTGTTAGAAAATTGTTTGAAAATACATGAAAATGCCTTAGACCTTTTCAGGTATTGTCAGTTTTTGCGGGCCTTTTTAGGGATTTTTACACCTAAAAGGGCCTTGCAAACAATTTTCCCTTGATTTTATGAGATATCAATTTAGGTGCATTATTTGTGAGATTTCAAATTTAAATAGAAGTTTTTAAACTTAGGAAAGAAGTAATAATAAATAATGATAATAATGGAAATTTTTCTCAAAAGAAAAAGAAAAAAAAAGGAGATTCAGTTTTGTTTTATTATTATTATTATAACAATATTATTTCCTTTTCTTGCCATGGTAGAGATAGCAACGTTTTGGGTAAGGGGAAATTGGGGAAAGACGAAAAGAAAGGGGGAAAAAGGCCACAATTTGAAGAAAAAAGGAGAAGGAGGCAGCGGTATTAGATTATTAAAATCATCATCATCTTCTTCAATCACAAGAAAAGAGAGAAAAAGGAGTTTGAGTTTCATTCTTTTCTTTTTCAAGGGAGGATGAGAGGACTGTGGAGAAGATAAAATACTAGAGTAGTCTCTTGGACAGAGGAGCATCTGGAGTTTGAAGATGAGACTTTGAATTAATGCTCTGTTTCTGTTTCTTTTCTCTTTTCCTTGAGATTTTGGATTATGAGTTTCTTGTTGTTTTCTTTAGTAGTGTTTAATTAGTTTGTTGTGCAACCTAAAGGAGCTATGACTTTATGGGTGAATTAGACTTTGTTTTCTTTGTTTAATTATAATTACTTAATTTTGTTTAGCTTTATTTATTTAGTGACTGACCATCATTTAATATGAATTTGAGCATCAGAATTTTGTTTAGGTTTCAGAAGTTTGTTTTGAAAAGTCTGGCTGAAGACTTTAAATTTAACGCTTCTTGGGAACCAACCTAAGGTTTTAGTTTGATATTTTATTTTGATTTTGTAGGATTTTTGAAACCCGTGATGTGCTTTGCTATGGAAATAATGATCAAGAGCAACTAAAAGTGCAAGGATAAGGAGGGGAGTATTCTTCTACTTTACCTTGTTTTATTTTATTTGATTGTTGATGATACTGTTGAAAAATGAGTGATGAATAAAGTTGAATTGCATGTGATTGATTGATATTTGATAATGATTAAAATTTGTGTCATCTTTACACTTGGATATGGTTGCCCCTTTGTTTTTGTTACTTATTGTTACATGTTCACGTTGATGACAATGTCATATTTAAGTGCGGGGGTGAGGGTATAGTTGATTTTACATGACTTGTCCTCTTTTTTTTTTTTTAAAATAAAAAAAGATTTGATTCTTTTTGGAGTTTGGATTTTACTTGTGAGCATTGTCACAATTGGTTTGATTTTAACTTGAAAAAGATTGAATTTGATTCTATGTTCTTTGAATGTTACTCCCTCCATTCATTATTATAATAAACATTTAATTGAATCTTGTGGTTCAAGTGTCGATTAAGAACAATAAGTGTGTCAAAATTATAATACTTTTTGACTAAAATACCTTTATTTATGAAGAGATAGGGAATAAGAAAATTATTATAACAAGGATGATTGTTGAAAAGAGAGAATAAGAAAATAAATGTGATAGAAGTAATAGGTCTTTGGGGGTCATAAAAATTTATTATATTAATATTAAATAAGAGTAATTAAATAAGGGAAAAATAGAAAAGTAAGAAGTAAGAAAATAGAACATTCCCTAAATGTTTCTTATAATTTGGAATGGAGTATGTGTGTCAGTTGTTTCTTATAAAATGGAATGGAGGAAGTAGTAAATAGGTAAAGATTTAACTTGGTACTTCACTTTAGGATGTTAAATAACTTATGTGGAATTTGACCCTAAATATTTATGATCCTAATTGTGATTTCATCTCTAAAACTTGTGTTGACTATCTTTTAAAGAGAAAGTTTTTTTTTTTTTTTTGGCATACATAAAGATGATTTAGGCACTCATTTTTATTCATTACTCTAGTAAGTACTAAGTGACAAAAAAAAAAAGATTGAAGGGATTGGAAAAAAGGGAGAAGGAACAAGAAAAATATTAAAAACTTCGCTAAGATCTCTAGACTTAACTTACTAACCGAGGGCACTTTATCACCACGGTTAACTCAAAGAGGGTTATGAGTTGGGATGAAAGCCTCTTGAGATGCCTGTTAAAGTAACTGAGTAACCGACATTGCATTGCCCATGTGCAGGGTTGCATAAAAAGGGAACCTACAACAACTCAAGGTTTTTTAAAAAAGAGAATATAAAGATATAAATATCGCTTCATTCTTCATACTTTCATTGCATTGCTTGGCACTAACTAAAGTATTCATTGTCAAAGTCCTATTGATGTGCATGTAATAGGATAAAATAGTGGAGATTGAGATGAGGAACAAGCTTATAGTAGATGAGTTGCAATATTAATAGGTGAAAATGTGAAATACAAGCCCTTAAATATCTTGAGAGATGAGTGCAAACACTTGACTTATGAGGGATATTCTATTGTGATTTATCTATACTAAATTGATTACCTTACTACTTGCTTATTTTTCAGAAGGTGGAAAAGATTTCTTAGAAAGTTTGAATTGATTCCATTTTTTTAATGTTTGCTGTAAAATCTTGCTTCCATGATTTTCTTAGTTGTTTTACAATTTAAAATCTTGAAGACAAGATTTGATGCAAGTGTGGGGGTGTGATGACTTCTCGTTTTTAATAGATTTAAGATATATTTTGATGTATTTAGAAAATCTTCAACGCTAAATTAAGAAGATTTTCTTAAGATTTTATGATATATCAATTTGGATACATTACTTATGGGATTTCAAATTAAAATAGAAGTTTTTAAACTTAGGAAAGAAACAATAATAATGATGGAAAGTATTTTTAAAAGAAAAAGGAAAAAAAAAAAGAGATTTAATAATTATTACTATTATTATTATTATTATTTCCTTTTCTTGCCATGGCTAGAAATAGCTACATTTTGGATCGAGAGGGAATTGGGGAAAGTCGAAAAGAAAGGGGGAAAAAGCCACAATTGAAAGATAAAAGGAGAAGAAGGAAGCCACATTAGATTATTAAAATCATCATCATCTTCTTCGATCACAAGAAAAGAGAGAAAAAGAAGTTCGAGTTTTGTTCATTCTTCTTTTTCTTTACGAGAGGATTGTGGAGAAGATAAGAGACTAGAGTTGCCGCTTGGACTTAGTAGTAGCTGGAGCTTGAAGATGAGGCTTTGAATCAATGCTATATTCCTTTTTCTTTTCTCTTTTCCTTGAGATTTTGGATTATATATGAGCTTATTGTTGTTTTCTTTAGTTATGTTGAGTTAGTGTGTTGTGCAACCTAGAGAAGCTATGAATTGATGAGTGGATTAAACTTTTTTTTTCACTAATTAAGTATAATTAATATTAATTTTGGTTACTCAATCTTGTTTAATTTAACTAGCCATCATTTAGTATGAATTTAAATATTAGGATTTACCTTGACGAAAGAGATTTTAATTAGGCTATGACTCTATGAGATTAAGTAATATGAGATTAGATTGTGATTTAATTTGCAATTAGGATAGACATATATCTAATGACTCCATATAAATGATATAATTGTTGAAGAGTGCATTTGAGTTATCTTGTCTCTTAAATAATTAGGTTAGAAATAACAATTTATATTTAAGAGATGGTTGTAAGTGGACTCAGTGGCGGAGCCAGGATTTTATATTTGTGGGTGCACAATTCGTGAAGTGATTTGGGGGTTCGGGGGCAGCCCCCCCGGTTTTTTTTTTTAAGGAAAATTTAAATGCATTAAAAATCAAATGAATACAGACAAGAAAATTAGCAAGTAATCCAAAATAAGATAAATTAACATCCAAAGAATGAAAAGATAGTATTTGTAATCAACAAACTATGGATAAGTGAACTAACACAGCAGCCCCCAATTTTTGTTTAACCCCGGTAATGCAATTTTAAAGAAAGCCAATGTAGATCAATGAAATTTAAAGAAAGCTAATCAATGAAATTGGACTACTCAATTATTTCTGAATCAAAGAAACTATCCTTGCCAGTTTAACCAAATCACAAAAATCAGGACTTAAAATTGGTTGAATTGGGGTGGAACATTTAAGGGTTATCAAAGGTTGCATATTGCATAAAAAGGAGCTGAAAGTCCCCAATTCTTCTTGACTTCAGCGATCAAACAACTTCAAAACTGAAGGTCATTTACCATCAGATTTATAAAGCTCTAGCATATGAGTGCCTTTCCAAAAGTTTGGAATTGAGACTAGCAGACTGATTCAATGGTACCAAATGTGAACAACGGCATCATAGAAAGTTGGAGTCAATTGTGTCAAATAGAATTGCTAAGGATGGGATCTCCATGATTTGCAATGATCTTGAATGCATAACTTTTCTTCTCTAATCCTAGAACTCAATTATCAATCCCCAGACCCAACAATAAAAACAAGAAAAGCATTAAAAAAACCAGACTTCACTGAAGTCTTCCCAGCAATTTCATTTCTAAGAGTATGATACGAACAAATCACATCCTCTACTGGTTTATAGTAGAAGGAAATGCGCTACTCATGGTTACATGCCTTAGAAAGTGGTGTTTTCTGGTGGTTGGTTAGTTTAGTCATGTCTTAGGCATTCTGATGTTTCTGTTCTGTTTTAAATTAATTACTTTTATTAAGAGTAAGTTATTAGGAAGTGGTCGAGCAGTTATTTTCAATAGCAGTTACCTTCAGTTGAGTTGCTTAGGCTATAAATATGTATTGTGATTATGTGTTAGTTATGAATGAAGTATTATGCAGAAATTATCTCTCTCTTGGGTTTAGAGTACAGATTCTGGCTCTAAGCATTCTCTATTCTTCTATTCCTGACCTTTTCTCCTAATCTCCCTAATCGTAACTAACTAATGACTAAAACTTACGCTAATACCAGGAAGCTGAAAATCATCATCTAAACGACGAGCAGAGGCATGCCTTATTTTGCAACATTTTGACCAACACGAGACTTCCTTTTATTTATTTATTTATTTATTAATCATAGTTTTTTTTTTTTACCAACACAAGGCATGCCTTATTTTGCAACATTTTGACCAACACCAGGCACCATATAAAACCAAAGAGATCAAAAGGGGTGAATTTAGAACTAAAGAAATCTAGTTCTAGTGATCTTCATGCTACGACTAAAATGATCTGGTGTGGTGCAAAAATTTCAATTACACGTTCATAGGAGCTGAAGATCATATACATGACCGTCTTGATCCAAGCAACTAATAAAAGCTCAAATTTTATGACAAACCTGAAGATTTCGAAGCCGTACAGCAAGATTAAGCAAAATGGGCTCAATTGCATCATTAGGTGAAGACTCCAGGAACTATAAGGCCAAAATCAATAAATAAATAGCTGAAATTTACATTAAACAAGAAAACCACACACAGGATACAGAAAACTTAACCATCAGCAAACATGATACAGCAAGTTAATTGCACAGATTCATCTGAATCATCCAGCAGAGCTAATATGACGCCTAAAACTTACCTTGAGACAGAATTTATGGCGGGATCTGGAACAGAGGGGGGGATCTTGAAGTACTGATTGACGATGGTGGACGAGAGCGGAGAGCAATTTATGGCGGGATCTGGAACGAAGAGGGGGGATCTGGAAGTACTGACGACGGACGATTTGGAGTAGCACGACGGACGATTTGGAGCCGAGAATGGAGAGTAAGAGAATGGAGCCGAGAACGATCAAAATGGGGAAAAAAAGGGTGGAGAGTGAGAGAACGATACGATGGAAATGAGGAAAAAACAAAGGATAAAAAGGAAGATGGGAGGTTCGAACCGGTGACATGTGATTAAAGGTGCAAAGTTTTAACCAACTACGCTACCTATACATGTTCTCACTAAATTCTTTCAAATGATATATATTTATTTTATGGGTGCACTTGCCCCCATTGGCACTAATGTAGCTCCGCCCCTGAGTGGACTGACATGCACTTATAACTATTTATATTCGAGATTAATGAAATTGACATTAAGGCTAATTAAATTAGTGAAAAACAGATTTATAAAGTTAATAAGGGATCGGTGGTTCATCAGGTGAGAGCATGAATAGTAAAGTGTCACCTTTCGTTTCACCTTTGCCATGGTTTTAGCCCGGATGATCTTTAAGGAAGCGAATTCTAAATTTGCTATCTCTTTTAGTTCTTTTAGATGGTATAAATGTAATTGTGTCAAAATTATTATTTTTGTTTCAATTATTTTTAATCGATTTATGAATTATTGAGCTTATTAAAGCTTGTGTGATATTTTTGGGACCAATGTTATTAATGCTGGAATCCCACTGGATGTGATACTCTTACATCCTCGATCCGTATATTTTCTATTCTATTTACCATTTTTCAACTTTTATGATTTCGGAACAAAAATTTTAACCTATTTTTCTAGAAAAATAATTTCTATTATGATTTTTTTTTTTTTTTTTTTTTTTTTTTTTTTTCATTTAATATCCTCTTCAATCTACTGTACTTTTGTTTGTGTATGGAAGGCATAGCAGATATCTGGTGTATTAAATATAAGATAGATAGATATATAAATATAGATGAGACGGTGCTATTCCCCACTAAGGGTTGTATCATATGTATATAATATATGATATATGTGTATAGGTCACACGGTTATTCTTCCGTATAAGTATATGGTATATGAAATATAATATAGGTGGGACGATTGTTCCCTATCATAATTAATTTTGAGTGATTGTGTTGATTGAAAGGTTGTAGTTAAATGTTTGGTTATCATTACGATTTTTTTAAAAAAATTATTGAGGTAAGGATTAAGTGAACTTAATCCCTTATCATTGTTTTCAATTGAACATTTGAATTTTGTGACATTTATTTATTTTTAGGAAAGTGTACAAACTGTTACATGCCTTTGCTTTCCTTCTGCGCATTTTGTTATTTATGATCTTACTGATTTAGTAGTAGTCTAGGAGACTCGCTCCACTCTTCCCCCCCAAAAAAAAGATAATACAACTAGTGAGGTTATTTATGGCCAATATGCTCCATAAGTTTATGGAGTATATTGTGTTAGCTCTCAGGTTATGTTTTAATGATAACCTTGAAATATAAAGTGGACTTGATGATTTAAGTCACTCGAGTGAGTTTCTAAACACTCAAGTGATATAAATGTATTTGAACTAAAACCTGAATCAACAATGTCATTCACTTCAAGTGATCTAAGATGATCACCCAAGTGACAGATAATGCACTCAAGTGATAGATAATGCATTCGAGTGATGATCCTAACTTTTAGTGATTTTGCAAGTTATTCGCTGAAAAGTTCAGTACTAATGCAAGATCACTTGATTAATTAAGTTAGCACTCGAGTGATTCTCCATCACTTGCAATTTTCAGCAAGTGACTCGTAGTGTTTTTTGGAAGTTATAGCGGATCACTTGCGTGATGGTCATTGATGAGGGCCTTTTATCGTTAGCTTTAGGGTCTACAATCAAAAATTAATTAAGGATTGCTTATAGGCAAACCTAGGATCGTTCTTTCTTTTTGAGGAGCCTTTTATTGATTCCTAGATAATCTAAATGTCATGCAAATGCAATGTAAAATTGGGGAAAATTTGGTTTTGACTTTTCAAATTAAAAAACTAAAATTTGAATGCAATTTAATTAAATGCTAAATATTATTTTTGGTATTTTCATTATAAAAAGGAATGGAGTATGAAATGTATAATGAATGCTCTTGAAAATGGAGTAGTGACTATTATAATTCAATTAAATTTAGGAGTAAATTTTCACTAAGTCTTAGTGAAAAATCTCAAGATACCACTTGAATCCAATATTCCCAATTTATAGTAGCTCATACAACCATAGCTAACCACTTCCTCTTGAGATATTGTTTAAATCCACTTAGTGTGTGATTAGGATTAGATTAATGCAACTTGCTTCCTCTTGATATGAATGCCATAACACGCCACTCAATTAATTCAATTCAATCACACTATTTAACAATAACACGTAGCAAGCACAACATCATTGAATCAATAAGGAAAATACACATATATATAAATCCAACAAGCTACAAAAATCTAATCCAATCACATAGTTTCAATCCACAAAGTTATCCAACCGGTAAACTAAATCTCATCAATACAAAACAACATCCCTAAAACTAGGAAATTCAAATATAATTAGAGAAAATAGATTGAACAAAATAAACTCCCCTAATTGAAGCTTCAGCCACTTAATCCATCTCCAAGAGTTGGAGAATCAGCCTCTCATGGATTTAATCATAACCACAAGTGAATAGTTTGCCTCTGCTCAAACTTTCCAAGTCCTCTTTTCTTTGTATCCACGCCAACAGATTCAATGACAGAAGGCAAAGTTCCCTATGCACTTGTGATGCAGTTTGACTGTGTTGGTGCTCAACAGAGGGAGTGGGAAAGAGGAAGACCGACGATGGTGGTGAGTATCGGTGAACCTGGAACAGAGGAAGGATGGTGAAGATTGTGTGATGTTGCAATGGAAGGATGACGGTGATGATGGAGTGAGTGAGATGGAAGACGGTGAAAGAGTAATGATGGTCACCGGTGACATTGGAGGGAAAGTGGAGGAGGATCGAAGCTCTTCGTTCTCCTTTGGTTTTCTCCATTCTGTGGCGCTCTATTGGTTTTCAGGATCTTCACCGACGGTAATGGAAGCAACGGCGTGGTGATGGAAAAATCTCACCAGCGACGGTGAAGGTGAAAGGTATCGTGGGTGAGGAGGAAGAATGAAGACGAAGGTGAAGGTCGATCTCTGGTTCGCGACCACTCCCCTTGTTCTGTTATTGGGTCTATCTTTTTATCAGTCTCCTCAAGCTCCTCCCTGACCTAAACTTTGCTTTTCAAAACGTAGAGTTTAGGTCAGGGACCTAAGTGAAAATTTTTGAAAAAGTTTCGTAGAGAGACTAAACTGAAATATTTACAACTTGAGCCCAAACTTCCATTTTCAAATTTGGTCTAATTTCTTCAAGCACCTACAATTTAAACCAATCAAGCCAACATCAAATCTTCCTAAGAAATAATGAATAAGAGTAATTACAACAATTATGACAATTTTACCATTTTTAACACATGTTTCATGTAATCATTCATTAATTCAAATTAATCATAAATAATACATTTTTGGCCCAATTAACATGATTAAATCCCAAATTAATCATGAAATAACATATCAAAATATGGTTTGATCAATGGTTCTCATCACCCGAGTGACAATCTCAAAGATCACTCGAGTGGATAAGAGACCACTCGAGTGATTGTGATCACTCATAGACTATTTACAAATCACTCGTAATCTTTTCAAAGAGTTAGAAAAGATCACTCGAGTGAGTAAGTGATCACTTGAGTGATAGTGTCAACTCGTAGACTTTCAACAAATCACTCGCAAATGGACCAAGAGTGATTTGATCTTCTACTAAAGATCACTCGAGTGATCATGAGAATCACTCAAGTGATCCAAGATCACTTGCAAACAAGTGCAAGTGATGCAATCATTCACTCGAGTCACTGATAGTGTGAAACATTTTACAAACAAACAAAAGATCACTCAAGTTACATTTTCAAGCACTCGAGTGTTATAACTTTCAACAATACTTCACTTGATGCTCGAGTTACTCTAAGTGCTCCCTCGAGTGATCCCGAATCACTCGAGTCCAAGTTCATCGTCTTTTAAAAATTAAAGTCTTGAGATTTCAAATACTTTGATTAAACATCTTATTACACTTGATTATTATTTATACAACTTCTCAATGTTACTAAACATGTTTATATATAAGCTTCATATGACTAAAACATGGATTAACTCTAAAAGTAGTAAAAGCAAAGTCTTCTGACAAAACATTAAATGCGGAGTAGAAAACAAAGCATACTAAAAGGATTGCGTTTGAAGCCTTTGTTGAAGCGAAGACAAAAGTGACTGAACATTGAATTCCTTTAATAGTTCTAATCTGTCTCTAACGGAAAAATTTGAATGCTCACAATGGTCATTAATGGTGAATGCCTATAAATAGCCAAATATTCAATACAGAGCAACTAACCAAGCCAATGACAGATCTTCTATCAATTTATTGCTCAGTTCATTCTCTGTAATATCTTCTGATATTGTTTTTGCTCTTCATTGATTATCTATTTACTCTGTAGAAAGTCTTTACCAAACGTCTTCAAACTCTGTTAAATTTCAAGGTAGTGGAACCTTGAGTGTGGTTGTGGAATTACAAAGTGTAAGGGGGAGTGAGTTCAGTTGAGGATCTCTCTTTGTACTATGGTGCCAAGAACCCGTGGAATCTTGGGCTTATAGTGCCAATTTCAGAAGCGCTCAGAGGACTAGACGCAGGTCAAGAGGTTAAGACTGTCAAACCAGTATAATCCCTGTGCACACTTCGGCTATATTTCTTTAATTCTTATCCTTTGATTTAATTGTTAATTACATTTGTTTTAAATTTCTAATATCACACAATCCACCTCCCTCTTGGGTGAAAATCTTGCACTAACATTGTAATGGAGTATTGCATCTTATAGGGTCCCATGATGACATGGTAGTGTCAAAATCTTGTTGTGGAGATGCTCGTCTGAAAGTCTGTATGAATTGTTTTAGCTTACTTGGTTAAGTGAAGTTGTGTGGTTTAGTCTATGTGCCTGTTATATTAGAATAAATTAAAATCTATTGTACGGTCACCAAGAGATTTGTTACCTTCTTTCGATATTTATATTTTTATTCAAACTTTTATGACCCGAGTTTAAATTTTGAATCATGTATATATATAACCCGAATATAAAATCCATGATTATTTTTTTTATAAAAAGGGAAAATCTCATATAAATATATTTGTGAAACATTGTAGTACATAATGTTAGTGCCAACGTTTCACTCGAGGGGTTGAATTGGGTGATATTAAAAAATTTAAGCCGAAGATGATAAACAATCAAATCAAAGAGGAAGAGCTAGAAGACTATCACCGAAGTGCGCACAACGGATAATATTGGTTCGGTCTTAACTTTTTGACCTACATCAAGTTTCCAAAGCGTCTACGAGATTTTCACTATACTTATAAGATTTCACTGGTTCTTGTCACTGCAGTAGAGAAGTAATTCTCAATAAGACTCACTGCTCCTTACAAGTTATAATCAAACAACCACACTCAAGGTCCTTCTCCCTTGAGATTTTACAATGATTGAAAACATTTGTAAATAACTCTCTCACAGAGTAGGTATGTAAAAACTAATAAACAGTAAATATCATAAGATGTTACAGAAAGAATTTATGAGCAATAAATAAGTAGAAGATTGATCATGTGCTTAGTCGGTTGCTCTGTATTAAATGCTAAGCTATTTATAGTTTGACACCATTAATGACTGTTGTGAGTGTTCAAACTATCCATTAGAAACATATTGAAGTTGTTGGAAGAATTTATTGTTCAGTCGCTTTCGCTTTGCTTTATACGACATCCCTTTGGTCTACTTGAGATTTGCTTAAGGTTGGGTCGCTTTTCTCTTCAACAACAACGACTTTGAACGAAATTTGTATCGCTTTGTCATTGATTCCGTGTGCTCTGTTTCTGCTATGCATTTAATGCTCTGACACAAGAAATTAATTTTGAGCTTTTGGAAATAATTCAAGATTTTAATAATCTAAAACTTATACACAAACAAGATTAGTGGCATTAAGAAGTAGTATAAGTAGTAATTAAGTATAAACAAATGTTAATTACAATATTTGAATTATCGAGACTTTGTGAAATGAAACTAGAGCAAATCACTCGAGTGTGATTCCAGAATCAATCGAGTGGACATCTATCACTCGAGTGCTTCGTTGTTTCACTCGAGTATTGATGAACTTTGTCTCTGACATTGAAGTGTTAGCTCACTGAAGGGATTGAAAATCTTGACTCTAGAGTGTTGTTTGAAGAGAAGCCAACACTCTTGGTCATCAGCGAGAGACTTATACTAAACTTACAAGTTGGTGGTCATCACTTGAGTGGCATCACAAGCACTCGAGTGAGACTCGTCATGACTTGCATAATCATCGTGAGTGACTTGTAGTTTACTCGCGAGTGCTCACCTATTGCTCGAGTGACAACATTTTCACTTGAGTGGGCATCTCAATACTTTTAGAAAGAGGGCGAGTGACTTGCAAAATTTCAATTAGTGATCATCAACACTCGAGTCGTCACTTATTTTCTTGAGTATTCTAAGCTTATCACATGAGTGATGAATCCCATCACTGGAGTGATCTGCCCTAACTTCCAAAAATTCTACGAGTGACTTGTTGATTTTCTGCAAGTGACAAGGGATCACTTGAGTGCTAGTGATCTTGCATCACTCTCATTCTTTCAGTGAATGACTTGCAAAATCACTGGAAGTTGAAGATCATCTTTTGAGTGCATTATATGCCACTCAGGTCATCATCTCAAATCACTTGACAAGTCTTGTTGTTTCAAGTTTAAGTTCAAATAAGGTTTTATCACTCGAGTATCTTGAAACACAAAACTCGAGTAACTTGAATCATCAAGTTCTTATTCTTTTCTAAGTTTGCTATCATCAAAACATAAACTGAGAACTAACACACAAGAATTCACCTGTCAATTATATATACTCCTACTTTCCTTTTTATTTTTCTACACTGAATAATTTTGGAAGAATGGTATTTAAATCTTAAAAGAATGAATGAATTAATGATGATTATGTCTTAAAGGTGGAAATAGGCTAGACTTTAGCTAAGTAGGCCTAAGCATGCAACGGAGATCCAAAGCATGAGTCAGGGCTTGAGCTTGTTCGTAGGCTTCTTATTAGGCATGAGCCTGAGCCTTCAAAAGACCTTACAAGACCTGGAGCCTATTTAAAGCCCTATTTAAAATGTAGGCCTAAAACATATATATTTAAGTTCATATAATTCATTAAGCCTATTTAAAAGACTACGTTATGTCTTAAAAGTTTAAGGATTCATTCTCAGATGAAATAAAAGAGGTAGTAAGAGAAAGAAAAGAACACTAATTGGCAATAACTGTCTGAGCAAGTAGGAATTGAATAAAGAAAATTAATCATTTATTGACTATAGATTTTTTATTAAAAAAAAAAAAAAAAAAAAAACCAACCAAGTACGACAAAGGACATATAAAACTAGATTTTACCTCTTGTTTTTGTTTTTCTTGTAGAAAATGAGACAAACTTATCTTATTATAATCATTTTCATTTGAGCATCACTAAAATAAACTTACTGCAAACAATTATTTTGTTGCATCAAATGACACAAATCAAGGGAGGTAGTAAGCTAACATTATTATCTCGGGTGATAAAAAAAAAAAAGGAAAAAGCGAAGTAAATATGATCAATTGATGAATTAAAAGGTTGAGTTCATAGGTAAATAATCAAATGTGAAATTTAGGGTTAAGACTAAGTTAATAATTTTACAAATAATTTACAAAATTAATTTAGATTAAATTATATATAATTGTGAATAATAATATATTTTTTTAAAAAAAAAAACAAAGTAGGCTAAGCCTGTAGACTAGACTTTATGAAAATGTGTCTGACAATAGGCCTAAGCCTAAACATGACCTATTGACTAAATAAGCCAACTTAGACTTAAAGTAAGCTAGACTGTATGCCCCTCGTATGAGCCTACCAAAAAAAAAAAAAAAATCTGAAAAATTTGTTACAAATATGGATTCAAACAGTTTACAAGCAGAAATTGCAAACATCAGAATTACACTTGTAAGTTACTTTTAATGTTTGAATTTATGAAACTCCAGAAGTTACAAATTGTTCAACCAATATTTATAACTCATTTTTCTGAAAATTTGGTGGGAATCGTAATTATCATTATAAATCATTTGGGAACTTATTGTCATAGTCAATCTCTCAAAAATTTTACCAATAAAATTGACTCTCAATTGATTTTGATCCAATTTCTTCTAGATCGATGCTCCTCATAACCAACACCCCCCCCCCCCCCCCAAAAAAAAAAAAAAAAAAAAAAAACCCCACGCACACACACAGACACATATTTACACACACATAGAAAATTTAATATTGTGCATATGATCAAGAAAACCCCAACTTCAGAGAGGTATCAAAATCATTAAAGTGTCGAAGAGTATCAGATGAGCTGGACAAAATCACTGAGTCAAATGTTTGCCCTTGTTCATGTGTTACCTGAAAAACACAGATCGACATTCTTCTCATCGAATTCATTCCAATCCTATCATTTGCAATAATTAACAGAGACAATAAATTTAAGGTAATAAATACTATTTCCGATTCTAAATATAAGACTCAGTTAACTTTTTTGGGGAAATTAAAGAAGCTAATTAAATTACTGTAAAGTATTTACATTTATCATTTTTTCTCCAAACTAATTTGTCTTACTTATAAAGTGATATCTAATTTGATCATGCACTACACATATGATATGATTAAGTAACTTATTTAATCTCTCCTAAAAAAGTCAAATGGATTTTATATTTAGGATAAGAGGGAGTATTATATATTATTCCAATCTAAATATGTGTCACCTGTTTCAATCTCCGGTTCTCTTCCATCAGTTGCTTTCCCTGAATCATATGTTGAAACTTTGAGGGACAGATTAAGGTAATAAATAGTCGTATATATTGTTGTCATCCTTATAACAACACATAATAGGGAAATCATTCCAATAATTAAGTCTCCCTAAATTAAAGCAATTGAAAAGTATAGAAAGATCGGTGATTCAAATGAGATAACAAACCTTTCTCTTGAGTTCGAAGGTCTGATTTACGATTGCTTTATCCTGAAACACACAAAAAACTATAATCTTCTAAGATGAAAGTACACAAAGATAATGATTTAAAACAATAATAATTTCATTGTCAAGATTATACTTTTCACGCAGGAGGGGGACACATCCCTCAACATTCCTAAAGTGCATGTAAAATAGCTATCCAAATCAAATTTTATAGTCTCCATAAAAAACTTTAATGAATTCTAGAAGATAAAATTCTTGCAAACAAGAGAAAACAAAAAAAAATGGCTAACTTCTTTTTGATAGGAGAAAAATGGGTCGAAAATTCATTTTCATAGATTCAAACCGAGTTCCATAATCTCAAATGTTTGCTCACAGAATTTTTTAAAATTCCTACAAACATGTGTATGCACACAGAATTCTTTTCCAATTCGTTCTTCCTACCCCAGATTAATTGTTGCATATATACCAATCGAGGTATGAGGGAAACAAAATGACCTTTGCCTTTGAAACACGCATCAAACCCGTTTCAAGCAGTTCCTCTAGTCTTTGTAATTCTTGAATTGTGGAATCTTGCAACTCTTCCCCATTCAACTGCCTGTTTAAGTGGAAGAACCCTAATTCTTTAGTGCAATATAGGAGCTATACGGTACTCCTCTAGTCCTTATTGTACGAGTTGTTTAACTAATTTAAGTAGATTAAGGAAATTAGGAAAATTAATTAATCATAAGAAATGTGACCTAATCTTCCTAAACTCCCATTGTGTAACAAATGTCTTGTAACAATTTTAACTTCGAGTGATACTATTGTTGAGGAAGTATGAATAGGGGCATTTTGGGTAAACATGGGAGAAAATTTGGATTGAGGCTTACATTTATGACCAACACCAATACCTCAACTAGCTCTTACATTTAGGATTGAAGGAGTAGACAGTACTTATCATGCACTGTAAGTATACCTCAGTTCATGGGTTTTTATTGCAATTTCATTGCTCAGCTTCTTGTAGCTTTCACTTCCAATCTGCAACAAAAATTTTCCAAAGGTAAACCCATCAATGATTTTACATTAGGCTAAGCAACATCTGTGAAATTCTTTGCCCAGATAAAAGAATGTGGGGTTGGATCTTTTAAGTTTGAAGAGATTTAAGTCTTTATTAACATGCTACTTGGCATGGAATCAATAACAATAAAAAGAAAAACAGATACTTCGTGTACTCTTCCTATATTATATATGTTGTCTCTTCATGCAATCAACTGGTTTTCATTTTCTATAATTTCTTAGTATTCAGAATCACAGACATAGCACTTTAAAATGTAAAGATTTAGGCATTAGAGAATGCTCAGATACATTGTTTCATCATCTGGTTAATATTTTTAGAGAACAAAAACAACTGTTTAGATTCAGAATCATTCAGAATAATTAGGCGATACTCTCAACCAAGCACAAAGAATGAAGCACTAGTTACAAGGAACACAACAACTTAAAGTTGAAAACTAGTAATAACACTAAAGGCTATATATTTCATAGAGGTGATAACTAAGTTCTATGCCAAATAAGCTGATAATATTTTTTAATGACATATTTGTTTGTGGTAAAATCTCCATTATCGTTGCTTTAACTGATGTGATGGTAAATCATCATCTGAGAAAAGGGTTAAGATGCAAAAATACTATAAGCTTTTACCAACAAAAGTGCGTTTAGTATTATATGCTTTTCGAAGATGCAAAAATACAAATAAATATTCATGTTGGGAGCAAAAATGCCAAGAACATTAATCCTGGTATTTTTCTCTCCCATTTTGAATGTTAAGGAGCATTTTTACACCTTCAAAAAGTAAATGGTGCTAGAAGCACTTTAGGTAATAGCTCATTGGTATTTTTCTGCCTTAACCCTTTGAGAAAACCTGCAGAAAGGAAATTAATTACTTACCTGCAAATCAATACAAGGTTGATCTGATTTGTGCATGTCTAAATGGATATCTTGTCTTCCAATTATTTGCTGCATACTGGAGACAGGAAAAAAAAATCTCAGAATTACCTTGGTAGATTATTAATTCATTTTTGTTTTAAAGAAACATACATGTCTCAGTGAATGATCTTTTTACACTATTATATAGTTCAGAGATTCTTACTGTAGAATATAGCAATGCCGCATTTATACTTTCTTCCCTCATTTTTATGTTTATACATGTACTCCATCCGGTTTTTAATATAACACATATTTTAGGAGTAGATCCTAGTCCTAAATATAAGATATAGTTTTCATATTTGTCAATATTTTCCTAATATACCCTATTAATGCTCCCTCAACAATAATGATGGAGGAAATCGGGAATAAGGGAATTAAGAAAGATGACTAAATTATTTTAGAAAATACACGTTATATTAATTAACTCAACAAACTTCCTTAATCTAATCAAATTAAGTAAATATGTTTTATTTTAATAGTATTATTTAAAGACATGTTTATGTACACGACACATCAGACACTGCGACTATTTCTGATCTCGTTATGTGTTCTCTTTTATATGTAAAAATACTTTTGGGCCTTCTGCTTTTGAGCAGAGTTTTTCAACCTTTGACCAACAACTAAAGATGATTTTATTAGAAAACTCTTGAACCCAAAGATTTAATTTGAGAAGACTTTCAACCTTTCAAAAAGCTTATTTACTTTGACATGCTTAGTTCAATCATGTTAAATTGGATGGAGAGAAATTTTAATAACAACTATATTACCACTATAATTTTATCAACATCCCAACCTCCTCATTAAATTCCATTAGTAATTGTTGAAACTAATTCCCCTCAAATATGCTTTGACCTACAGCTCTAAACTCATCCGTAGCACTACTTTTGATCTCCACATTCTGTTTATTACTCCTCTAAGTGACTGGATTTTCTCTGACAAAGATACAATAGCCTTTTATACTGTTTTGCAGATCTTGCTTAATCTATATATGTGAACGCGTCTATATTCCTATGTTCTTCCTTTTTGAAGTGGAGGCCTCTTCTTGGAGACGCTTTCAAGTATCTCAGGATTTTATAAAGTACTGCTTCCAAGTGACCACCACTATAGATTGATGCATATGCTGTCTAACAAAACTTATTGCCAGGTATATCTGGACTAGCATGGGACAAATAGATATGCTTCCCAACCAATCTCTAACACCATTCTTTATTAACAGCTTTCATCTTCACATCTCTTTCTAGAGCCTGAGAGTCTCACTTGGTTTACAAGCAAGCATTCCTGTTTTCTTCTACAAAGCTAACATGTATTGCCTCTAAAATACATTGATTCCTATCTTAGACGGAGCAACATCTATGCCCTGAAAATTCCTCATTTGTTCAAGCTTTTTGACTTAAACTCAATAGCCATTACTTCTATTAGTTTGTAATCTTGAGCAATGCTTCAAGACTCACGCACATACATGATCCTCATGAGATATTTCAGATTATTTAGTTAATTATTATTTTATTATTAGATTTGATTCTACTATTTAATATTTATTATATCGTAG
Source organism: Acacia melanoxylon (assembly GCA_019022615.1). NCBI lineage: Eukaryota > Viridiplantae > Streptophyta > Magnoliopsida > Fabales > Fabaceae > Acacia > Acacia melanoxylon. Next base: position 8,103,574 of record JAFJYJ010000003.1, on the reverse strand, counting down.
GATTAGATATGGATATTATATCTCAGGATTATATCTTGGAAATTTTGATTAGATTTGATTAGATTATAATCTAGGGTTAGTTTAGGTTTTCCTATATAAAGACCTCTTTGTACTCTCTTTTATTCAAGGATTGATCAATAATATTTCAGAGGTTCTTACTTTCTTCTACATCAATATAATCCTTCAAATTTCAACAGGGAATTCATTTCTAATGGATTTTTCCCCCACAATTCATTTCTAATGTATTATCTCCTATCTGCACACAATATCATCCATGTGCATAATAAGAATAGTCTTACTCCCTTCTTTATGCTTAACGAGCATAGTGTATATGAATGTCCCTTCTAGTAACTTTGTAAACTTCTTAAACAGAACCCTAGGAGAACGTTTAAACCCATTCAAAGACTTTGACTTGTAAAATTTCTTATCTTACCCCCTTTTTTCACTCAAACATTTAGTGCAGTTCTGGACAAGGCATCGAAGGTGTGAAGCGCCTAATCTCTTGGATATTATGGACCGTTTTGGATTGTTAGCATTATTCTAGGAGAATTTAAATTATATGTATTCAAAATGCCAAGAGTCATACTTTTGTATATAACTCATCCGATGAACTTGTGTTTAATGCTTAATGACTAATTTATTTTTGTAAAGGCTTACCATATGTCTTGGACACTATAATTGGATGGCTTAGGTGGAAACAGTAGGGATCATCATGGGATCTAGAAATTGGGAAATTTTGAAAATTACTGTCAAGTTTTGTTATAGAAGTGTTCGCTGTGACCAATTTATGTTTAGTTGGCCGTGGTAAAGAGAGGGGAGGGTTAGCTGTGGCCAACGTTCCAATATATATAGTCGTCCTACCTGGTGTTCCTTAGATTCTGGTCAAGCTAAGCAGGATCATTGGGTTTATTTAAGGCCCAATCTAGCCCAAATCTACAATGGTCTTTAAATCATGTTGTGACATTCTAAAAATTCTAAATTGTGCTGGAGGCAAGCGCTAACCTTGGTGAGCCCCCGGACTCAATTCACCAAAACTTTTTTGTATTAAAAAAAAAATCTAAATTGTAAGTGGATAGACTCAATAATGACGCGACATCCAAGGACGTTTTCCACAATTTGAGTTTACATAAAAGGGATGATAAGATGTGGCTGGTTTTTTCGTATCCAGTATACTTCTAGAAAATCAAATATGGTTGCTGAGACTATTACAAAGTAGAGCCTTCGTAAGTAATTGAAATGGATACTTCTACATTGATGTGGCAACTGAAATGTTAGGGGTACTATGAGAAATGACGTCTTGGGATCTTCATCCCAAGATGTCATTTATAACTAAAGAAAAATCTATGGGACTAAAATGAAAATCATGAGGGATTAAATTGTAAGAAATTCCTAGCTAGAGTTTGATCATAAATAAATAACGCAAAGTCAAGAAAGAAATATGGCAGAAATTCATAATTTCAAGAAAATGATAGTTTCAAAATTTATGGTAAAAAATGACGCTAAGCATTAGAATAGAGAAATAAGAGCAAATATAAGACTTGCATAAGACTAGATTGCCTATAGATAGTCATATTCATGTAATCCTCTAGTTATAAATATAGAAGCTAATTGGGAGTTGGCTTTTGTTCTAAATATAATATCTTGATCCATTTTATCTTACATGTTTATTATTTTCCCCAAACAACCCTATGTACTCCCTCAACAATATGTAGTAGTAATTAAATTCAAATAGTTACAATACATTTGTTACGTAGGAGTAATTTAAGAACACTGTCATATTTTTTACAATAATTAACTAATCTACCTAATTTTTTTAATCCATCCAAATTAATTTAATAGCTCTTACATTAAGGATCGGGTGAGTGTTATTCAATATAATAACAATTTTTAGAAAAGAAACTCTGACTAGCTAGCCTTTCTAAAGCACAACTTTCTTTTGCTTCCTAAAAAACAAAACAAAAGAGCCAGGTGTATAGCAATAACAACACCGTTAAGATGAAGAGAAAGAGAAAGAACAATGACATGGAGCGGCTTATCTATTTAATTAGCCTAAACAACAACTTCCCTCTCCTTTAATTCTTCAAGATATATAACTTTTTATATAAAAAATTATCCAAGATTCACGATTATATTGGAGAAAGCGAACCAATTAGGAAAAAGAGTGTTGATGTCTCATGTGAGTGTGACTCTAAGGAAGAGGATCTCTCTTGTAGTAAAGAGACTAAGCTATATTAGGAGTGGTGATTATGGCTATGAAGGAAGGTGAGAGAATCCAAAGGATTATAGTGTATGGAAAGATTTGGCCTGAAGATGTGAAGAAAGACTTGGAGTCGAAAGGAGTGAAGTAAAACTCTAATGACAACTTTTCATTAGGTTTGAAGAAGAATAAGTGTCTTGTTAATTATGGCTAAAGATGAAAACCCATATTATCAAGGCGATAGGCAAGCTACTATTACAATGAATCTTCAAAGTTTGGGGTTTGAGAACTTATGGAAGATTTCAAGAAGAAACTTTTTGCTTGATAGATTTGGATATATAATATGATTATTTTATCATTACATGTTTTTGCTTCTGATGAGAATATGAATTACAAATATTTCCATTTTTCCCATTTGATATTTCTTACAGCATATAATACAATTATAACAATAATTTGAAGTCATGAAATGTGCTTTAAATTTACTCATATCAAAACTTCTTGAATAACTTCAGATTTATATATCAGCCAAATAATAAATTAGGATATATTTTGAGCAAATAATTAAGAGGACATAATAAACACGTAACTATTTTAATATACCCAGTGTATATATAATGAAAAACCGCGAAATTTAACCAACAATAAAGAAATATCATTGCAAGTGATTGAAGGTGACCTAACAAAATTAACTGACTTTCAACCAAATTAAATTTGAAGTTTGTGATGATTTATTCCCCTTTTTTTGCTCTTTTATATGATTTTTTTTTCCTATGAAGGTAAGATTGTAGTACTAAGGAATTGATTACCCAATTGGGAATTGTTTAAATAAAAGTTAATATTTTGTGCAGGATTTGACTGATCAAGATGAAGAAGAAGCTATATAGAGATAGAAGTTTTTATTTTGGCTAGTATATAGGGATAGAAGAGTTGAACTCTATATATAAAGATAAAAATGAAAGCTACACACTTACACATACATATACACGAGTACATGATCATGATTAATGAAAGGCTATATATATAATATTAAAGAGAAGAAAGGGACCTTGAGCTAGCATAATCGTAGAGCTTTCCCGTGGAAGAAAAGACAATGAGACCAATCTCAGCATCACAAAGCGTAGCAAGTTCCTTAGCTTTCTTGAAAAGCCCTCTTCTTCTCTTTGAGAATGTCACTTGCCGCGCTGTTATGCTATCTATCTTCTTTATCTCTATCCTCTTTCTCGTCATTTCCCTCCCTAAATTTACCCAAAATTTACCACATCAAAAATCAATCATCAGTGGTCAAAATCAATTTCAGGGCTTAACAACTAGTTTTACAAAGAAAATACTGACTCAAAAAAAAAAAAAAAGACCTTGATGTAGAAAGATTCTTAGATGATATACTATGGAAGATGATGCAGTAAAGTGTAAAAGAAGAAAGCTAAGGAAATTTCTCAACAAATAAAAGAACCAAGTGATGAAGAGAGATTAGGGTTTCCCTGGGTTTAGATGTTGACTATGCAGAAAAAGAAAAAAACCAGAACTTTGATTCAACAAAATCTGAAAATGAAAGAAAGGAACCATGTCTACAATGAACAAAAATCAGTTAACTTAGTAAATCAAACTTGAGGGACAGATCAGTAAGTTATAATTTCTATTTTCGTCCCCTACCTTTTCCAGATCTCTTTTTGCTCTGAGCCTGTAATATTAGAACCTAAATTCCAGAACAAAATCGCGCAGAGGAAGAAGAAGATCGATAAGATGGAAAATAAGCAGATTTAGATAGGGTGGGACTGTCTTTGGAATTTCCATTTATGGGCAAGCTACATAAAGCTGGGGTTTTGTCTGCCTTTTTTTTTTTTTTTTTTTTTTTTTTTTTTTTTTTTTTTTTTGCCCTCAAAAATAGCATTTAAAAAGAAAGGTCAAGTGGGTAGGACTGTAGGAGTAGCCATCCCAGGCGGTCTTAATTAATTTCCAAGTTTAATTTTGCGTTTACAGTACAAAGCGACATGTTGGCTGCATCAGACTGTGGCATCTCTCACCCTCGTACTCCTCGAATCTCCAATATCTTCACTGTTTACTTTGGTTTTTTAATTGCGTGATATACAAGTTGGACTGCTTTATATTTATATTCATATTTTATAATGAATGGTTATGTTGACTTTTTTATTTTAATAAAATGAATTCTTTTAGTAGCCGTTTGGTGAAAAGAATTGGTGGGGAAAGAAAAGGAACTTTGCAGCCTTCGTTTGATACACATTTTCGCACCAATCTCCCAGGAACCCAAGTTTCCGCGCCCACACCGAACCCACCACTCTTCCCTCATATGTCTCACGTCACTATTCACTTTTTTGGAAAGATTTACCCCTGAAATTCAAACTTGGCGGAAAAGTTCGAACTTGGCGATTTTTTTTTTTACACAAGTTCAAACTTAACAAGAACATTTTTTTAAAAAAATATATTTTAGCAAAAAAAAAATATTTTTCTTTTTAATTTTGAATTAATTTCTTTTAAGGGTAAAATAGACATTTCCTAATTTTTTACCAACTACCACCCCTTCATTTTCTTCCTACCAAACAACTCAAGTCATTTTCCCTCATCTTTCAAATATTTCTTTCCCTTTCTTCAAGTTCCTTTCCCTCCTCAAATTTTCCTTGTACCAAACGGGCCCTTAGTTTTATCATATTTTTTATTAACTCCTTATAACATTTTTTGGGGTGATCCTTTAGGAATCAGGGCCGACCTTTGAAGGGCCAAGTCCTAACAAGGCCGCTTTACATACGTAGGCTCGGGTAAGAAAAAACATATGTTTTTTCAAAGCTCCAAATTTCGAGAGCACCAAGGGTCTTATAGGCCCGAAAGTTACTATTTCAAATTTTAACTATTTTTCTTCCGTTTCTTTTCAAAGAAATATAATTAGTAAATTACAATAATTAAAGTTATAATTTATCAAATAAATGTTGTCAACATTAATGTCTATACAACACACTTAATGCAATAAACAAACACAATTACTAATTCATAATCAAAAGTAAATTATTGTCCACAAGTAACTTACACAAAGCATAACAAGTTTATCACTAAGCAATATGAGTACGATGACTATCATTTTCATCTTTTCACTACTATCATCAATTTCAAAGATATTTGATTGTGTTTCACTTTGAGTAGTAGGCTATGCTTCATAGGTAAAAATATTAAGAATATCTTCTCTCAAATCATAAATACATCCATAATCTTTATTTGTAACAAATATTAAACTAAACCCTAAAATTAAAGTATAATTATTATGTATTTGTAATTAAATGGATAAATAACTCTATAACAAATATACAATAAATATACATTTGTAAATTAAATGGTTAAGTCAGGTTAATGAAACAAAAAAATATATATTTAAAGGGACTAAGGGCCGGCCTGCAGGGCCAACTTTATTTAGAAACTCCAATTTACAGCCAGGGCTTAAAAAGGCCGGCCCGACGGGCTCAACCTGATTTCTCAGCTCTAACCCTATTACATGTCCTTAGAGTTTTTTTTTTTTTTTTTTTTTTTTGTGGAGTGTCAAGACACAGGATAAATCTGCAGAACAACAAAATGTTTGCTTCTCACAATGTACATTTCAACGAAGCATATGAGCTCAGTAGGACATTGGGCATCGGTCTTACAATAGATCTTGGGAAATATCTTGGAGTGTCTTTGTTGCATAAACGAGCAGTAAAACAAACCTGTGCTCCCTTGATTCAACGAGTTCATCACCAGCTAGCAAATTGGAAAGTTTCTGAGCATGGCAGGTAGAACAGTGCTTATTAAATATGTCTCCTCTACTCTACCTTTCTATCATATGCAAACACAGTTTCTCATTAGGTGCTATTCCCTTTTATTAGAGGGATTAGGGAAAAAAAATATTTCTATCTATATAGATTAGATTATATGATGCATCATGTATTTTTTTTTTACACCTAGTATCTCAAATTAATTAATTTTTAGGATATTGGGTTACAGGAAAAATATTTTTTAATGCATGACTGAAAATTAATTAATTTGAGATATTGGGTGTAAAAAAAATTTCAAGATGCAGCATATAATCTAATCTAAATAAATAGAATATATAAAAAAAAATTTAAAAAATAAAAATAAATTCATAAATCCCTCTAATTAGAGGGAATAGCACCTAAGAAGACATAAGAGAATAGCACATAATGTGAACTCTGCAAACACTACTTATTCCAAAGGGGGTCACTGTTACAAGAAATGAATTTTACTTCCCTAAAAAAATGTTTTTCAAAAAGGGAAGTAACAAATAAAAGTGGTGGCATTTTTGGAATTATGTGTGGAAATTTAGACATATTCATTCTCTGTTTAAGAAAAATGGACATAAAAAGTTGATTTTTAGGCGTTTTTTTTTTTTAAAATTGGGATGCCAAAAGCCCTACTTTTAGCGTGCCAATTTGAAAAAAGACGCCAAAAGTTGATTTTTGACATCCTTTTTTAAATTGGGACGCCAAAAGCCATACTTTTAGTGTCCCAATTTGAAAGGGATGCCAAAAGTTGTCTCATTATTTGCCACCTCCACCAATTCACACTCCTCACTCCTTACTTGCACTCAATTACTCTCATTTGGAAAGCACGCCAGATTCAGCCGATTGCTCCTCATGAGGATTCGTCTTCTTCGTCCTATGAGAAATCTGAGTGTTCTGCGACTTTAGCTTTAGCTTCCGTTGCCGTCGACGAATCCACCGGTTCCTGCTGCATCCATGAATGGTGGTTCGCCTCCATGTCCTCCAAATCCAACAAGTTGCTTTTTGCCTTGAATTCTCGTCTTCCTGCTACTTCTACATTGTTATCCCCTTCGACATTACTCCTTCGTCTTTGGTTCCATCTTTTTGTGGCTCTCCTTCTACCGAATTCATTGGTTCGGAATCTCTAGGATATGAATTGGCTTGTGATTTGCGAGAATCTTCTTTCTCTTTTTCTCTCTCATTCAAACTATTTTTTAGGACTTTCACCTGTGCACCGAAGATTAAGCTCAGTTAATCACTAATTGGACATTTTTTTCTCTGATTCATGTAGCTCTAGATTACTGTGTTCTTTGTGTACATCTCAATCAGTTTATCGAATCAGGTCAAAAACAAATATGTGCTCTAGTTTGACGTAGTTTTTTTGTTCTGGTTTTTTTTTTTTTGATTGCAAATTCAAGAAGTGTTTGAAGATGAGTACAGTGAGGGGTGAAGCCAGAGCAGGAGAACTCCGAGTGTTTGTATAGATTCCGTTTCAACTCTAAAGCTTCATATCCCAACGTCGCTCTACCTCCTCAACTCGAAGTTTAAAAAATACTGTGTCCCTTTTAAAAAAAGGAGGCTATAAGTTTCTTACAACATCCCTTTTTTAACAAACGTTGTTCCCATAATTTACTACGTCGCTCACATAGGTGTCCCCTTGAAAAGGGACGTAGAAAGGACCTAAAAACGGACTTTAAAAGCGCTTTCTGTAATAGTGTGTCTTACATGATATTGAAAAGTTGAGAAGGAACTTCTTTTGGAATAATGGACAACAGAGTAGGAAATTGCATCTCATATCCTGGAAGGACATAAAGCTCCATAGGGAAGATGGTGGCTTAGGGATCAAGGACCTCATTTCTCAAAATGTGGCTTTTGTAATGAAGTTATATTGGGGACTCCTAACTAATCCAAATGCTCTATGGGTGCAGTGTTTAAGGAAGAAATACAAGAGTGGGGAAGGAATAGCACCTACGGTTGGGGAGAAAAGAAAGCAATCTGCTGTGTGGTGTGGAATTACGTAGGTCTAGGACAACTTTTGTAGAGGGGTAGGAATGAAAGTAAGGAATGTAAAGACTACAAATTCTTTGTGGGATGTATGGACACCAATTGATAGCCCATTGATCCAATTTATTGACAGGAACACTCAATTGATAGACCCAGAAGCCACGGTGGAGCAGTTTGTTGGTACTAATGGGTTAAGGTCTTGGGGAAGTGAAGGATGTTCTTACCGGAGTGGGTAGTCGATAAGATCATGATGGTACCATGACCATGGGGGTGAGGATGTGTACTATTGGAAAAAATGGGGCCACCCCTAGCCCTCCCCTCCCTCCGCCCCTGTCTACACTGGAATGAGAGTAATGAACCAGGTGGAACAAAGGATGCAAGGTAGCCGTGACTAAGAGTATTTGGGATAGTGTGCTAGACTTTGTGGAATAACAGATGCCAAAAGGTGTTTGAGGGGGTTACAGATTCCTCACAAGCACTTGTACACCGAAGTCTTCACCACTTGATGGAGGAGGTTGAGCATGGCAAGCTTAAGCACCAAATCTTCCGAATTACAAAACGAGCAGAAGCAAGATGGAACCCTCTACCAATGGGTAATGTACGTGTTGATGTTGACAGATCGAGAACATAGGATGGGCGTGCATTGCGTGGAGGGCTGATACGTTACTGCCAAGGGAGGTGGCTGTAAGGATTTCAACAGCATAGTCATCAAGGGAGGAGTAGCGGCTTCGTCGACGTGCTTGAAGAAATTGGAGACATGTGTTTGAGAAATCATTGTTTTTTTTTCTTTTTCCAGATGTCCAAGTCATCATGAGTTGACACCTCAGCTCTTCTAGTCAGCACAAACTTAAAAGTGTTAATGACACATAGGCAAACTTAACATCATTAATGCACAAGGGACTAAGGGTCATAGATGGAGTAAACTTGAGGAACAAAAAATAATAATTTCAAAATTCAATGACTAAAACCAAAATGCAAGGAAACTCTAAAGACCAATGCTAGTGTTGACCCCATTTTTTCCCTTTATATTGGTCCCTTATAGTTTTATGAATTAAAGATGTTAGTCTACAAGCTCATAATTTGCTAATTTGTGAGAGAGATGGATTAACAAAGGATTATACGATTCTCACTTAGCATACAACTAGATTAAATTTACCACATAAATATAAATAAAGTTAAAATCAAGGGCAAATTAAAATAAAAGGACCAAAAGAAAATAATATTTATTGTAAATGACCATAAAAATTTAAATTACTTAGAAGGACTGAGTATTATAATGAATTTAAAATTACCAACCAAACCCTCTATATTACCTCTTGTATGTTTTAGGATATAATAGATTACTTAGATTTTTTTTTAAAAAAAAAATTACTAACACCAAATGAATTTATTAACTCACATAACCTGCTTGTAAAACAAAAATAAATCACATAAACTTTCTTGGTTAATATATATGATAAATTGTAAAAAACCTTGAGTGTTTTTTTAAAGTTATATAATTCAATTTTCAATTTTTTTTTAAAAAAATAATTTTTACAAAATTGAAGAATGCCTAATTTTTTTCTTTAGACATATGTGCAAGTTGTGAAAAATGGAAATTGGGAAAAACATTTAATTTAGTGAAACTTAGAATTTTGTATTAGTTTTAAAAATAAAGTGCGTGAGAGAATGTAGGAGGGAAGGCAAAAGATTTTCTTAGTCCTTCTAAATACAAAAATATAAAATCAAAAATATCATTATTGTATATGATGCTTATTTCTTGATCCCTTTGTTTTCTGCAATGTTCTCAACTCAAATTTGCTTCCCCATAGTCTGGACAATGAACATTCTATCTTGGGAAAAAAGTTCCTTTGATATTATTTGTATTGACAACAGAAAGTGCTATATTCACAACAAAATTTAAAAACCTGAATTTTGTTTCAAACTCGTGTCTACAAGCGTACGGAAAGGCCAATCACAACCAAAAAAGCTATATTGATAATAGTAAGTGTTATATTTACAACAAAATTTAAAAACTTGAAGCCATTTTGAAACTCAAGTCAATATAGCACTTCTTGTTGTGAATATAATTTTTTCTGTTGTGAATGGACTCTGTACGTTTAGGGACTTGAGTTTGAAACAAAATCCATGTTTTTAAATTTTCTTGTGAATATAGCACTTCATGTTGTGAATATAGCACTTCTTGTTGTCAATACAAATAAAATCAAAAAAATGTGATTTTGGGTTGAGACTTTTTAATATTTTGTATGTTCTGTGGGATCTGAGTGTTATTTTCCCTTCCATCTTCATAATGAAGCTCAAAGATATGAACTTTGGGTGGTACCCCCATTTTAAGGTTCTTTTCGGTGTTCTCTTTCCGATTCACCTTCATTATCTGTGTTCCTACCTGGCCTCCATGATCCGTACGGACACAGGACTCAGGTGTGCAGTTCCTTCTTGGTCTTGAAACCTGAGGTTTGGGAGAATAGCATATGGAGAAAAAGTGAAAAAAAAAATGGTTTTGAATAATAACTTCTGAAAAAGGAAAAAAAAATTGTCTTCTCAAAAACCATGATTTCAACTCCACAAACTATTTGGCCAAAAAAAAAAAACTCCACAAACTATGATTTCAAATAGAAAAATGCGTCTACAAAAATTAGGATGTTTGGCTACCTTTTAGCAAACCATGGTTTAGGGCTCAAAAATTGTTTTCTGGATGTTACTCAAAACACACCTACAACTCTATTTAACAACAAGGGCCGAGGCATATAACCGGCAGAAAGTGTAAATATTAAATAAAAATAAAACTTAAGGACATATTCCCTATAATTCTTGATATAAGACATATTTACCTAATTTGATTAAATTAATGATGCTAGTTAAATTAGTTAATATGACATACATTTACTAAAACATTATATGTATCTTCCTTAATTCCCTCTTCTCTTTGATTAATATTGAGGGAGAGAGAGTATCAATATGGGTAAATTAGAAAAAAAAAAAGACTAATATTAAGAACATATCAACGCATTAATTATCTAATAAAAGGACTTCGAACATGATTTTTAACACAATCTTGCATTCCAAATTTTTTTTTCTTGAGAATTATTGAAAAGAATACAAAATAATTTAAATAAAACGGATAACTATCTTTTTCTTTTGATTGAATTTAGTAACGTAAGTACATTTTTTGTTTTATGAGATTGAGATACAGTTGGTACAGAGTTTCAAGAATATGTAATAGTATAGTATGATTAAAAATCGGGTTAAGGAGCGTCCAGCACAATTAATTATTAAGTGGACCGTCCAGCACAACAAACTTTTAAAAAAGAGCGCCCAGCACAACGCCGTTAAAAAAAAGTTAACGCCGTTAGCAAAAAGTTAACGTCCGTTATCTAAGGAGCGCTAAAGACAATAAACTTTTATTCCAAGAGCGCTCAAAGACAAAATTCTAAATTTTACTAAATTAAATAATTTTTTTCTCAATTGTCATTATTCAAAACTACTTGCATAAATATCTATGGACAAAAATTACTCATTCTTCAATTTTGTCAAAATTATAATTTGCTAAAATAAACAAAAATTTTGATTAAAAATATAATTATATGATTTAAATAAAACTCAAGGTGTTTTATAGTTTATTATATATGTTAAAAAAATATGATTTATTTTTATTTTAGAAGAAATTTATGTGAGTTAAAAAATTCATTTAATGTTAATAAAATTTAAAAAATCTAAAAAATTTGACAAAATTAAAGAATGAGTAATTTTTGTCCATAGATATTTATACAAGTAGTTTTGAATAATGACAATTGAGAAAAAAATTATTTAATTTAGTAAAAACCGAAGGTGTTTTATAGTTTATTATATATGTTAAACAAAAAAAATGATTTATTTTTATTTTAGAAGAAATTTATGTGAGTTAAAAAATTCATTTAATGTTAATAAAATTTAAAAAATCTAAAAAAATTGTTGACAAAATTGAAGAATGAGTAATTTTTGTCCATAGATATTTATACAAGTAGTTTTGAATAATGACAATTGAGAAAAAATTATTTAATTTAGTAAAATTTAGAATTTTGTGCTGGGCGCTCTTGGAATAATAGTTTGTTGTGCTGGGCTCCTTAAATAACGGACGTTAACTTTTTGCTAACGGCGTTAACTTTTTTTAACGGCGCTTGTCTTCCTTTTTAAAAGTTTGTTGTCTTTGACGGTCAACTTAATAGTTAATTATGCTGGACGCTCCTGAACTAATAGTTTGTTGTGCTGGACGCTCCTTAACCCTTAAAAATCTACGGTGAGGGAAATAGTACAAGTAACTAAGAAACTCATCAAAAGCACTTTCCAAAAAAAAAAAAAAAGGCCTAGCACTCATGAATGAATTTTGATGACTAGGAATGGGAATAAGAATGGGAATACTATGCCCATGGCATATAAAGTATTATTTACAACGTTGGCGCCCTATGAAACCAGTGTACAAAGTCCACCTCTCATATCACTTATTTATAAAAAGAGTAAATACCCTTTTGGTCCCAGGAAAAAAACACGGACCCCATTTTGATCCCTCACACAAAGAAATGTCCTTTTTAGTCCCTGAAAAGGATGAATAAGGGTCGATTGGTGAACATTTTGGTCCCTCACAAATTTCAAAAAAAACCCTTTTTAGTCCATAAAAAAGTCCCCTTTTAGTCCTAGGGACTAAAATGGGGTCTGTGTTTTTTTTCGAGGACCCAAAAGGGTATTTACTCTTTTAAAAATGTCAAATGTGTATTTTCTACATTTTCTACTGCGAAATTATGATGAACTGTATGCCAGAAGACAGAAGTTATGGTTTGCGTGTGAGTGTACGGAGGCGTTAGTGTGTGTCTCTGGAAGCTTATGGGTGATTTCTGGAGATTCGGCCTCAATCTTTGTAATCAATCCGTCGTGTAGCTTCCAATGTTTCTCTTTGTTAACTATGTTTCTATGTCATACATCTTTTTTCTTTTTTCTTTTTAATTTGATTAAAAAATATCCCTAAGCTATTTGAACAAGACACTAATCCTTTTTAAGATTTACAATACAAAAGTTCTTGACCTCTTCTAATAAGTGGCTGTTTGGAGTCTCCATTTGGCTAGCTTTTACCCCAAAAGTCTAGTAGGAAGTATTTGGATTAGCTTTTATCTCTCTAGACTTTTCAAAAAAAGCTGCATTTGGATAGCAAGCTCACTCCCCCACTTTTTTCAGATTGAAAAGTTGCGTTTAGTATGTTTTTTTAGGGTCTCTGGTGTTTAAAAAATAAAAAACCTTCCGATAATGCCCCTCCTTTTTTCCTATCGAAAGTCCAAAGCCACAAACTCGTCCTAGAGCTCTCTCGTTCCATCTGATTAAATTTTTTTTTTTTTTAATAATCATTTAACTTTATCTTCAAATTAAAATTAAATTTTTTATCTTCAATTATCTCAATATATACAATTAATATGTCTATGTAGTATTCAATATAATTCATGTCCTTTTAAATCATTTTCCATCTCAACTGATTTTTTAAATAATAATTCAAACACTCATCAAATTTTTTTAAAAAAAACTACTTCTACAAAAGCCAAATAGACAATCCAGACATATATCACATTTATAACTTTGACTTTTTCTCTACTGAACTCACCAAAAGTCAGATAGAAAATAGGTCACCACTCTCATCATTTACCCAAACAGGCCCTAAGTATCATTACTCAAACTTGTATTCTTTTTCTTACGACAGTGTTGCTGTATTAACCAACAACTTGATGGTTATGCCATACATTTTCTCGTGCCTCCCTTTGAATTAATCTCCGGACTTCATGTTTGGTTCACTAGGCTTCATACCTTAATTTTGAAGATAATGGGCATCACACATTCTTTTTACCCATACACTATGTTTCATTAAGCCATTGGGGTTCGCATATTTCCATTTCAGAGCAAATCGTAATACGATTGACTCCTTTTCTTCTCAGTTTGTTGTACTAGAGTAATATGGTCGGATATAGCAGAAAGAGTAATTAGTCTAAATTTAATGTTTCACCTTCAATAAAAGAATACATGCACCTGGCCTAAAGAAAAATAGAATAGCTTTGCACTTCTCGTGCCATACATTTTCTCGTGCCTCCCTTTGAATTAACCTATGCTTGTGTGTAAGTGGGTTCGTGTGTTATATTTGTACGTACGCTCTTCATTTGACTCCTATATATTTAAAAGAACAATGTGGTTTTTTTATATTTTAATATGATTTAAAAATTCAAGGGAAAATATTTTGTTAAAAGGCTCAGTGCTAAACATTGAAGTAAAGAGGACCATGTGTCAAGCAAAAATGTGTAAAAAATTGTAAGAGAAATGAGAAAAGAAATTAAGAAGCTTGGCCATTAATAGAAATTTAATTTAATTTAAATGACGTCGCTACCCTGGATAGCCAACTTTATCTATGAAAAAAAACACCTTGCTACATCTTCATTAGGCTCTTTTCATATTGAGAAGCTCGGCAAAAAGAATAATATTTTCATCAGCAATATGAGGGTATCAACAAAAGGAGAGTAACCTTTATATATATATATATATATATATATATATATATATATATATATATATATATATAAAATCTGATATCCGGATTAGGATTTGTAATTGGCCCTCCCAACACAAGTTTCCTTTAGGATTTGAACTCGAGACCGGAGGGATCTAACGGAGCCTCATAGCGCTAGAGCAACTCTATATTGGTAGACTAAGTTTATTAGTAAATAGTAAAAAAGAATAATGTTACAAGAAACCATTGTCGAGGACACACATGGAGGCACAAGGTTACATAAATCTGGCCAGACCAAACAACAAACAAAGGATAAACAAGAAGGATGCTGCATTGTAAAGGGCTTGGAGATGAAGTTGGTGGGAATATTGTAGGATAGAGAGAATGTCAGGAAAAATGTGTCTTTGGAGAACATGAAAGAGATTTTGATGAGATCCTCTGTTTGTTCATTGTTGAGAATATCAAGTTTAGAAATATTAATCAAGTATTATTATTAGGGATATCGTTTAGTAATTATTAGGATTAGATATGAATATTATATTTTAATAATATATCTTTATAATATTATGATTTGATTTGATTAGATTATGATAGATTTTAGGGTTAGAGTTAGCCTATTAATTTTCCTATATAAAGGCTTCCTTGTGCTCTCTTTTATTTGTAAGGATCAATAATATTAGTATTTTTCTTGTGCTTTAATGTGATCTTTCAATCTTAACATGGTATCAGAGCATTATGGTTTGTTTCTAGTCATTTTTTGTCAATTTGATTTTCCAATAGTGTCGTCGTGAGCAGTGCCGTCGTGAATAGTTATGGAAGTGGTTTTTGTTGTATGTCCTTACCTTGACTCATGGCTGTCGTTCGCTCTCACCGTTGTTCGCCACTGATGAGAGGTTTGATTTGATGTTCTTCGCTTTTGGCAGCTGGCCGGCCATATTTCATATCTGTTTTATGGGTTCATAAGTGCTTTGTCGATGTGAGACAAAGTTTACTCTCTGGTTTGAGATCTTTAGTGCATTCTGACATATTCGTTCTTTACCTTTGGTGAGGTGTATGTTTGGCAATTATTTAATGTTTGGTGGTCCTTATGTGACCTGTTCGTTCTTTTCCTCTGATGAGGTTTTGGCAATTATTTTGTTGTTTGGTGGTCCTTATGTGACTTGTTCGTTCTTTGCCTCCTTTGAGTTATTTGACAATTATTTTATGTTTGTGGGTCCCTATGTGACCTGTTCGCTCTTTACCTCCGGTGAAGTGTTTGTCTCTGGTGAGACATTTGGAATATGGTTTGGTCCCTGATTTCACCATTTTGTGTTGGTCCTTGATGAAACGTTCGATGTTGCTTTGGTATCATGTGAGACCGTTTGTTGAGTCTTCTACTTTGGTTTGCTAAGTTTGGTACTCTTTGTTGTTTGTGCTCTTGGTAAAGCTGTTGGAATTGTTACTTTTGCATGTCTTTGGTGTGATATTTTGTTGAACTATTCTTGGAAGAGCCCGAACTTGCTGCTTGATTATTCAAGATCTCATGAAGAAGCAAATTATTGGTGATTAGTTGCTACTTCTAGCTTGAGGGGGAGTATGGAGAATATTAAGTTTATAAATATTAATTAAGTATTATTGTTAGAGATATTGTTTAATATTTATTAGGATTAGATATGAATATTATATTTTAGAAATATATCTTTATGATATTATGATTTGATTTGATTTTGATAAATTTTATGATTAATGTTAGCCTATTAATTTGTTTATATAAAGGTCTCTTTATACTTTTTTATTTTTAAGGATCAATAATATTCGTATTTCTTTTGTGCTACAATGCGATCCTTCAATTTCAACATTGACCAATCCTAATTATATTTCATAATCTTTTGTAGTTGTGAATTCGTAGTTTTGGAAGCATTGGGTTTTTTATAGCAAAAGGAAAATATGCAACAGTTTGCTAAACAAGTCGAATTCATCATAGAAGGAAGTATATACTTGGAAAGGAAAACCAGTTAATTTGTTTTATTTTTGGATACAGAATTAAAACTGCTTACCTATATAATTTTGCTACTATTTTTTTTTTTTTTTTGCTATAGAAAGGTTTTGGAGGGGTTCGACATCGCCTCACTGGGCGCCAGAAGATTTTACCCGGCCGCATGGAAGACTTACTGAGACTTACGAGATCGCTTACCAGCGAGCCCAACACTGACAAGCAGATAACTTTGAGAGTTTACGTTGATTATCTAAGATTTGCAACTTTGAGAGTTTTTTGGGCCCCGTCCCCCCCAAAAAAAAACCCAGAAACTTAGCCCAACCCAACTTTGCTTTAGTGGCCATAATAGTGGGCAGCAGGGCTTTAACTTGATATAGAGCACTTAAATTTTGTAAGCCCATCTTTCAGTTATGTAAGCGCCAAGTTGGTATCTAATTGTAACTTGTAAGTATTGTGATTAAACCAAACTCATATGGGGGAGAATCTATACTTTCATGTCGTGAGGAGCCATTCAATGTAATGTTTATTCAAATGGAGAGGTATTTGCCATGTCGACCTGGGTCTGGTTTTCCAAGTGGGTGCTCCATTTTCTACTAAAGAACCCAAAACGCAGAGTGCTCATGTGACACGTTTGCTATAGCCGACTACACAAAACATGGGCTTTGTATTTCAGGCCCAAATGAATTCTTCAACTCCCTACCCCAATGCTCCCCAGGATATATTTGCAATACAAAACCAACGTAAGTATAACAGGCCACATAGGTGTGGATTCGTCGTAGCCCAAATATCATGTTCATAAGCCCTACAACGGTACTAAATAATGTAGTGAAAATATGGCCTTAACAGTTTGCTACATGTTGTTCACTTTCTCTTTTAAAAGCCATATTTTTAATCATCATCCATTTTTAGAATCCTACCCAACCGGGGAAAAAAGATGGAATAAAGTTCAAGACCCTTAACTTAGACTAGATATATATCCAGATGCATGTAAGGGATCACTTGTTGTTCCACCTCTTCTCCTTCTTCGATCCTCCTCCTCTTCCCTCGGTCAAGCTCTCTTCCTCTCTCTCTAAATGGTAATTTTCAGATAAAAAAAAAAAAAGGTGAAGTGAGCTGCTGCAGTGGTTTAAAAGTGATGTAAGCTTGGTCGTACAAACATAAGCTTTGTGAGAAAAGTTTTGTTAAAGTTGAAGTTATTGTTTTGGCTTTTGGTTTTTATTTCTTTTTGCATATTAGAATATTTTAAAATTGAGTTTTCAATATATCATCCTAATAAGTTTATATTAAACTACTCTTTTTCACCTATTTAAACGTAAATCAGATTAAACTAATTGGATTTTATTCCAACTTCAGTTTGTAAAAGTCACTTTTGCAAACATCAATTCAAACAAGCATTATAGTGTGGCTCATCTTAAACTTTTATGTGAAACATAAACGGAAAAAAGAAATGATCCGTAAGAAAAAAAGATGATCCGTAAGTTAATTACCATTTGGGATTGTTCCATAATCATTTGGCTTACATTCGACCTCTTTTTTGAGTACAGCATGAGCATTTCTCACAATGTAGAGAGGCTTCTTTCGCGTTATGCTCCAAAGCTCAACGCTTCCGTCACCCGAAACAGACAAGAACCCATCATTATTGACAAACAATCAATTAACCAATATTTAAAACGTGTACTTTTGAGGTAAGGTGTATTTTAAATAGGAATAAAGTTATAAAGTTATTAAATTCTAAGATGAAGTTAATGAAATGTTCTAGAAGTGACTTATAAATAGGATAATAGGATTAGATGAGTAATGTACAGTCTCCGGGAAAATTTATCCATGTAAAAGGTCAAAGGTATTGTTATGGAATAAAATATTAGGCTCATTCAAGGTACTGTTATGGACCCAAGTAATGGGCCAGGCAGGGTTGGGTCCAAAAAGAGGACTTCACAACAGAATCGTTCTAAATCAGGTAAGAGGTCTATTATCCCACGATCATCCATAACCATGATAGTGCAGGTAGTGGGGCGACAGTCATGCCAATCATGGGAACATTCCTTCAGGAGGATCGAAACCCCAAGGTACCCACTATAAGTAGATAGTGAACCCTAAGGTACAGAGGCTCTCGGAACTCTCCCTCCTTACGATTCTGCCTACACAGAACACACACTGCACCCCCTTTTGGCTAAACGCCTTCAGTATCTTCGAACTACGTGGACTTTGATCCCTCTACAGGGTACGTAGGCCCTAGGCATTGTTCCTAGGTCAAATCCGATTCAATCAATATCAACATACTAGTCCACCTAGGGCTAGACATCTGTGTTCTTATGATAGAACATTGGCGCCGTCTGTGGGGATTCGGTAAAATTCGATTCCCGTCGACCAAAGATGTTCATTGATTTCAGTTCTGAAATCACTAGAAATTGAAAGAAAATTAAGAAAAACTCAAGAGTTTCAGTCTTGCCTCTCAAAAGATATCATTGACTGATTCCGGATTCCATGAACAGTGACTTGTTTGTTCGATCTGTATTTTTCGGCTTCAGGCTTCTTCTTGTTTGATTGCGTTTTCTCTGTTCAGGGGAGTTTGAAAGTTCCAGATTCAAGATCGTGCCCCTAAATCTCGGAGCTAGCGTCGCTACAATTGGAATGGTGGGTTCCACGGCTGACATATTACCTCGGCGGTGGATTCTATCCCACTTGCAAGGGTGAAAGCCGGGGTGACTCAATGCCAGGATTCATCAAATATTTGCCGAATTGGAATTGTGGCGAGATAGCTGAAGCCGAGATAGAGGAGCCGAGGTCACTAAAGCCACCACGGTGAAATGCGACTCAGCTCCTTGTGGCGTGATATATGCTGGGGTGCCCTGTGGGATTGCATGTCCAGAATACATTGTGATGATAATGATTGCATGTCCGCCGAGATGACATTGTGATGATAAGGAAAAGGTGAGGATGACCTTTGATGTTTTAATGATGTATACCGCGGGATACAACGCCGAGATGAGGAGTTATGGAAAGTTGTTTTAAGCCATGCAACAAGTCTTATATAGATGCCATTATTAAAAGTTGTGTTATCTTTGCAAGCGTTCTTGAATCATAGATCAAGGGAGATTGTTTTTCATAAAGGAAAAGGTGGTCCATAGCAAAAAGAACTTGGTGTCTAAAGCAAAGATGACCTTTGATGTTTTAATGATGGTCCACGATAAAAGGAATCATTATACGCTAAAGATTCTAGAAGTCTCCATGATCAAATGAGCCGAGATCTCTCAACCCGGCATAAGCAATGGAGCCGAGATCAAAGCAAAGATGACCTTTGATGTTTTAAAGGCTATGTTTTAGCCAACCATGCAAGTATAAGAGGAAGCATGAATTTACCAACCTTTGGTGTTTTGAGTGTATCTCACAAAATACAAATCGGATTGAGCTGAAATTGGTGGCATATGAAAGTAGACTCAAAGGGCTTTCTATCAAGATTTGAACCAACTAAAATGGAGTTTTACTATCGGTTCAAGATGGTTCAAAAACGCTCAACATACAATGAGTTTGGAATGAGCCGTTAACTAAGCTTGGATAACACAAGTTAGGACTGGAAACTTGAGTCAACATCAATCGAGAGGCAGATAGAGAAGAATGAATATTGAGAAGAGATTTTAACTTTCGAATCAACAAAGTAGCGAGCACTATTCACAACGTCTCCGAGAATTCGACATTAATCAATTGATTACTACTTGCTATACTCTTCAATGTTATTAATAATCTTTGTGAGGAAGTTTCAGTTGATCAAAAGCTCGGATTGAGGATCAATGACAATGCTAACAAGCATAAGTGAATGAACTGGTTTAACTCGAGTTAGACAAGATAACTCGAGTCTTCGATGAGTGCCACTCGAACGTTGGCGCTCAAACATAACTTGAGTTACGAAGGGTAACTCGAGTTATGAAACTCGAGTCACATGGAATAACTCGAGTCAACCTCCCTGTTTCGAAAAATCACCGTTGTCCGAAAATTCAAAATCATTGTTTGTGATTTCATTAATCCTTACCATTACTCATTACTATTCCTAATCATCTTTAATTAGTTTGTTAATGAGTTTCGGATGATTATGTGAAGGATTAACATCAGATTACGAAAAGAAGATGATTATGTCAGAAGCTCCAACGGTAACATTTTCCAACGGTCATATTCTCTTACATCGATGGAGGAATTGCTCAACGGTCATAAATTGCAACTAACTATAAAAGGAGAAGCATTCAAGATAGAAGGGGTTGGAGATGAGAGCTTGCACTGTCGAAATGCTGATATTCTGAATCCAACATTTAGCTCACACGCTCTGTTCTCAATGCTTGTATAGTTCATCTTAGAGAGTGAGATTATTTTGTACTTAGAAAATGTTTATTCATTTACTCTTTTAGAGAGAACATTTACGAGTATTAAATCATTGTAAGAATCTCAAGTCGTGGGACTTGGAGATTGAGTTATCGGTTACAACTTGTAAGGGGGAGTGTATCCTAGTGAGAGGATAACTTCGAGTACAGAGTGTGTAACTGATTGAAAGGAGTATCTCAGTGAGAGATTCGGCTTCACAAGTGCCTGGGTGAACTTGTGCGTTTGTATAGGCTTCTCTTGTGCCCGGTTAAACAAGAGGATAGTGGATTGAAAATCTCAAGTGGAGCTTGGGGACTGAATTTGGACGTAGGTCAAGGATTGGGCGAACCGGATAAATCATAGTTTGCATATTCTCTTCCCTAAACTCTTATATTTCCAGCATATATGTTTGAATGACTTACTATTGCTTTATAAAGTATTTCGGAATTGATTTCGATAAGTTGCAAAAGATTTTCAAAATTATCTAAAGTTTTTATCGGACACCCATTAAATAATAGCCAGGTCTGACAACAAACAAAAGGATAAAGGAAATTAAATAAAGCTTGACACACAATAAACCCTATATTGTCACATGTCTTGTTGGGGAAATAAGATGACATAAAGGCTTCCCTAACAAACCATAAATTTCTAACCAAAGGAGGACAAGGAGAGGAAAGGAAGCACAAACTATATGGTAGGCAAAAATAGTCATATAATGCAAGGGCATTTTGTACAATTGACAAGGGAACCCTTAAGTGATTTTTACCTTCAAATTATTAATCACTTTTTACCCCTTTCTTCATGTAATTTTCGTTCAAGCACCTAAGGGAAGAAAAAGAGAAGAGCTTGATGAAGTTATAGGAAGAAATTCTAAGTCCCCAAGGTAAGTAGTCATGAACCAAGACTCAATTTTCCTTCTTCATTCATTAAGTAAGTTTTGAATATTGAGATGGTTGTTATACATGGTGTTCTTAAGGAGGTTGAAGGCTTAGGGAACACAAGGAAGAAGGAAAATATCAAGAAGTGTAAGTTAGTAAGTATCATCTCTAGCCTACTTATACTTATTTGTGACATTAGTTGATTTTAGATTAATTTCCTCATGTTCCTTGTAGATTTGAACATTATAATACTATGAGGAGGTTCTGCCCAAGATTTATAAAATGGATTAAAGAGTGTATTAAGTTTAAATAAGGAAGCTAGAAGGCAACTTAAGAACATAAAATCATGGAATTTGTGAAGAAAACTCAGAAATTATTTGTGTTTAAACATGCTTTAATTTCAGTTAGACCAATACATAAAGAAATAGTGGGATTTTGTTCATTTTGATGTTTCCAAAGTCTTTAAAATAAAAAATTGTATTAGATAAAGGTTTACAAGTGATTTTGGAAGCGTTAGGGATAAATTTCAAGAAATCTCAAAAGTTGCTGAAACGGTTTTCCAGCAGGGCAGAAAGCTTGCAACGTGTTTTTGGCTAAGAAAATGGTCTCCAAT
The DNA here is from genome assembly GCA_019022615.1 of Acacia melanoxylon. Taxonomy (NCBI): domain Eukaryota; kingdom Viridiplantae; phylum Streptophyta; class Magnoliopsida; order Fabales; family Fabaceae; genus Acacia; species Acacia melanoxylon. The sequence goes on along the minus strand of JAFJYJ010000003.1, from coordinate 8,081,282 downwards.
GGCTATGAAATTGTACAATTTTAAAGTTGACATCTTAAGCTTTAATATGATAGGTCATGGGCCTATTTTTGACCTTTGAGTAAGGAGATATGAATTTTTGAAAATGACCCTTAAATCTGAAAAATAAATTTGGACAGAGATGCTATTTAATTGAAACTAGACCAGTAGGCATGTAACTGGCTACCTATGGTATTTTTATGTAAAAACAGACTTATCATGGGTCACATAGCCCTTGGAACCTCCTTAATTGGATATTTGTACAATTAGTTATGAATTGTTAAAGTTGGTGCAAATTTCTGGATAGTTTTGGAAACATCCGAAAATGAAAGCCTTTAAGGTCAAGGTTAATTATTTGGTGTTTTTGCAATTAATAAGGGACATTTAGACATAAAAGGGATAGAAGATAATTAATTCAAGCATTATTTGAATTATGGATAATTTGCATAAATGATAAATGTTATTTGCAATTATAGGAATTGCCATCCCTGGGAACCATTAAAAAGAATTTGGGAGTGATTGTCATTTTAAGAATTTTTCAGGTAGTAATTCTAATCTTACATACTTTGTATATCTGGGTATACTTGTTTGTACCATGATTCTGATCCGTGTCTAGGACACGTGTGTAATACCCGGATTTTAGCAAATCTGAATTCTTGAGACGAGAAAAATTAATGAATATTTTGATGAAGCAAATTCATGAGTTTAAAAATATTATAGAAAATTGTTATAATTGTCGAGTAAATTTTCGAAAAAGTTACGGAAAAATCGGATGAAACGAATGACTAAAAATGCAATAATGGTGATAAAAATAGTCTAAAAACATTATGATAAATACTGAAAGATCATGAAAGATTGTGAGAAAATTATGGGAGTATTATCTTTAATTATAAGAATTTAATAAACTGTTTCAGAGGAAATAACATAAAGAAATGTTTAAAAAGCATTCCAGAACCATAAAGTAACTTTATGGTGTAAACATTTTTAATATTTTACATAGGATATAAAATGACAATGTCGATATAAAGTTTGTAAGATAACAATATACTGTAAATTATAAAATTATCAACCATTGGTAAGAGAATGATTAGATAATTGCTAGCTAATTGATTCGATAAAATAAGAGAAATATAGAAGTTAAATTTATGGTAAAATCCTTAATTAAGAGATTAAGGCTGGTAATTAGCATAAAATATACTTACTAATTATGATAAAAAGATTAAGAAAAATTAGTAAAGATAAATGTATGAAGAAACCTAATCCTAAAAAAATCACTAAACGAAGAATTTAGGCGATTAAGCCTTAACGAAATGAGGGGTAAAACGGGAATTTTGGTAAAAAATATTATATTTTTAAAAATGGAAACAATTATGAAAAAATAATTAAAACTGAATTGTAAAATGAGGGGGCGAAATTCTTGGTATTTTTAATTAAAATGAATTGTTTAAATAATTAAAATGATAATTAGAATAAAATAATGATATAATGCGGTGAGTCAGCTTATAGGCAGATCGAGGGGAAAAGTCAGAAATAAATTCTACAGGTAAACCAGAGGTAAAAGTCTTTTCAGACTGATTAAATTAAGAACAAGTAAATTTTTACACGAAGAAAGAATTTACCAGGCGTGATTTCCGCAACCGAAAACCCTAATTCCTAGTAAGACGGAAAGTCGATCGATAGAGTAGAGCCGGATAGGCAAAGTAAGAACCTATAGAAAAAATTTCGTGTTTTCAAACATGGGACTAAGTTAGGCAACAACGGACGTTTTACGATTCGAATTATTATTGTCCGGAAGTTGGTTCTATCGGAGCGATTTCCGTAACGACGCGTTTGTTCGAATATCTTCCGACGCACCGGAGAATACCTGGATATGATCAAAAGAGGATCAAAATAGATAATATGAAAGAGGATGAAAAGATCTTCAAAGTTACGTGCCTGGATTTTTGAGTTTCGCAAAATCGCGAAACGGACACCGACGTCGATCGTCCGGGGAGACGATCGAGGAGTCGGCTAGGGTGACATCATCAATGATGATGTCACAAGAGAGGGGGGCAGATGTCGACCAAGACATCCAAGGGCCAAGGGAGTGCCACGTGGTGAAGTGCGATCCAACTACGAAATACGATCTCGGAAACAAATTTGGAAATTCCCACCTTGTCCCTATTTTTCCCTATAAATAGCAAGCTCTCTTGCTCTTCATTTCCATCCCAAAATCCAAAACCTAGAGAGGGTTCTAGAGAGAGAAGCTCTGGAAAAATTATGAGCAAAAGTCCGAGTAAGTTCTTCTCGTCCTTAGCTTTTAGTTTCCGTAGTTCTTTCTCGTAGTTATAGTAGAACTGTTGTTTTGATCTAGGAAGTTTTAATATATTCCTATACTTGTTTTTAAGCCTCATTGCATTGAAAGATGCCTGACGAGGTAAAAACCTAGTGGGGATAATTTTGAAATGGAATAAGATCAAAGTAACGAAGTTCTGGCGAAATTCCGCCAAATAGGGGTAGTAGGGGCAAAATGGTCTTTTTCACCTAAAATGCCTGTTATGCTGCCAAATATTCATAAGTGTGTTATTATTCTGATTAGAATACTTCGACGTCGAACATTTGTCGAAATTCCATCGTTCCGCCGTTTGCCGCCGTTGAGCCGTTTCGCCATTTTTTTTACGTTCGGCCAAAAGTACCGTTTTAGCCGGAAGAGCCGGATATCTCGCAACTAAGGTACGGACGCGTCTTTGTAACCCTAACTCTATGCTGCTTATATACTTTTGCGTTATAGATTCGTTCATAGACCGAGGTTACGTGAGAATCGTCGAGATACTTACTGACTTTACCCACGGGTTATAGTATTGGTAATGCCGTTTGAGTTATTCCTAGCGTTGAGGACACGTTAGTGGTGTGGCAATCGGATATGTGCAGAACTAGTCGAGAGAGACTTTACATACTTTTGCTTTGTGCTTATGTTCGTCCATGTTATTGATCATACATATGATGTTTGCTTTTGTGATGATATGCTGTATTGAAATGAATATCTTTTGTACGTATACTGTTTAATTTGAGCATAAGGTTAACCGTTACACGAGATCCATATGTGGAATGGATCTCACATTTAGTAGCATCGTGGTCTCGGAGGACCGATGTTTGGCGATCGAGGCAAGCGGAGTAGGCCAAGACGTGTCTACATTATTCATCGTTTTCTTTAGTTTCTTTAACTTTTGAGAATTCGGATGATCAGTAATCCGATACATTTACACTATTGTCCATATTTTGAATGTAATGTAAATTACTTACTCGCTCCAATGCTCTACTCTGATTACTCTGCTTGAAATATTTGGAAACGTTTAAAAAAAAAATTCCGCCGTTTTCAAATGGGATGTTACAACGTGCGTATTGCATTCAGTCGTTTTGGGTTCGAGGCCCAATTATGGTTGTTTTCCCAGCGCTGTGGATCCGGAACTTAATGAGTGCTTTATAGTCGACATTTTGTGCATTATGTAACTGTATGTTATGGGATTTGTTATGTGCATCATGTGAACATATGTGATATATACTAAATGCTGTATTGTTTATTTTGTGATTATGGTTGACTGTCATATGTTGTTTATACATTGTGTATGAGATTAATCAGTTACTCTGGGATCCTTTGGGATTCCAACCCATGTTACTACTTGTGAATTGTATAGCGTATTTGACGAGGCTCCCAGAATAAAGTGGCGGATGTTAACAAAATAGAGGCGTTGGCCTGGTTCCAGATTGCTCGAGGGATATTTGTAGAAACATTTATGTAATTATGTTTAGAATTTATAACCAAGATTTGTAATATATTATCAGTATACTACGCCCAAACCGTTTGGCCACTACAATACGCTATAATGCTCTGATGTGTGACGTATTATTGGAAGGGTGTGACATTATGAATGGTTAAGCGTAGAGCCGAGCACTAGAATAAATTTAATGTTAGTGAAGCACTATGATATTATAAATCTTGGTTTAAGGAATGATGAGATTTTTAATGAATAGTTTGAACAACTGATAGACTGTTTTCAAAAGTTTTAATTTTTTTTTCAAAAAAGTCGATTCGAATCGCAGGATCAGATCCTGTGTTTGAATTAAGTCTTCGAACTTTTTATTTTTTAATTTCTAGGACCAAACCTCGCTTAGTGGTTCAAAACCGTTATTAAGAAACTCATCTGACTTGTGCAAGGCCTTAAATTGGTAGAGTATTAGAGTTTAAGGTAGGATGTCACTTTGTTCTGGCCTTCGAGTAGGGTGTCACAAGAAGAGTATTTGAGGTATTTGGATTCAAAGGAGTATTTGGGATATTAGGATTCGAAGGAGTATTTGGGACATCATCATTATTTGGCGGAGGCAAGTTTGGTAATATTATTGAATGGGAATTTCATAGGCGGTTGCCAGCTGCTATTCTAGTAGGCTGGGTATGAATAACGAAAATGAGTTGACGATCTGCTGCTACATTTGAATTCATCAAGCCTGAAAAATTGAAAGCCAGAAGCAAAGTTACGACAAGGACTGAGTTCCTAGAAGAAGAAGCCACGGTTGGATTATGAATTTGAAGAGTGAACGAAGTTGGTGAAGAAGAGGATTATGGTTATACTGGTTTGAGTTCTGATGATGAGCCAAGGGAAGGTTCTTGGTCTTTATATAGATGGAGATCGATAGGAAAAGGATGTTTGGTTTGGAGAACCATTAACTAACCATGTGGTTAGATGCAAAGAAGATAAGGGGAAGAGAAGACTTGAGCAGGAAATATACATACGTATAAGGAAGGAGTATACTACCTCTAGTCCTTGAAGGTAGGAGCTAGTTGATGGATTTTTTTTTTTAATAGAAGTTTTGGGTGAGTTGGGTCTTAGGGCTCATCAGGGTCAATGTATACCTCTAGATTTAAAGAGCATTTATAGAGATACTTATATATCACCTACCAACGATATCTTTGCATCGGTGAGATTTAAACTCACAACCTTATGGTTTGAGCTAATCCTTTTATCAACTAGGCCAACCTAAATATGTAAGACCTCAAAACACTTTGTCTCTAAAATTTATAATTTTCTCCCCTAAACTACTTCTATTAATTGTATATGTTACCTAGCTCGTACATTTAGAATTGGAGGGAGTTGTAATTCTCTTGTGTAGATCGCAAAGAGAGAATAAGACAAAACAGGCGTGCGTGGCCTGGGCCAACGTGTTTTATTTCCAATGTATTTTCATGGGGAGATTTTGGAAAGAATACATGCTTTCCAAAATTTTCTCAAAGAGGTGTGATAACCTTGATTTATGATGTTTTAATTGCAAAAAGGAGTTACAAACTCTATCATTGTCATGTTTTAATGGATTAAATTAAAATATGTAGTTTCAAAACAGATCGTGGAATTTTGTTCAAAATGGGCGTGGCCTGTTTGGTATGTTGATCATAATTTGAGTTCTAGACCTCCAATTGATCTGAAATTTATCTTTTAGGAACGCTTTCCCTACAACTTATATGTATTTTTAGAGGACATGGGCTTGGAATGCAAGACAAGGTTTTGGAAAACAATGAATTTGATCATCCAAATGAGGTCTTTGAACCATCCAGGGCTACATTTCATATGAAGACAACGTGGCCCAATTCCACCGAATTCGTGGTGTAAAACAGGATGTCAATCGGACACGGTTTTGGAGCTGTAAAGTGATTCAAAGATGCTTCCAAGTTGGCCACTAAGAAAAGTGACGAATTTGAGTTGTAAAGTGCATGGATGAGATGCTCCTAGCTGCCTATAAATAGAAGAGTGTTGTGAAGCTAAAAAAATACTTGGAGAAGAGCTCTCTCCCTTAGGTTCTTTCTTTCTTAAGTTTCATATCTCCTTCATCTTAAGTTCTTTCTTTTCTTGTTCAAAACCTCCTATATGGATGGTTCTTACATCTTGTTTATGCTTCTTATGTATTATTTTCCTTTTGTTCATTTGAAGTCCTACATGCGATGGTTCTACCTCCTACATGGACGATTAGTTGTAATCTTTTCTTTTCGATTGTTATAATTTAATGTTATGTTTCGTTCATTTTAAGTCCTACATGCGATGGTTCTACCTCCTACATGGACGATTAGTTGTAATCTTTTCTTTTCGATTGTTATAATTTAATGTTATGTTTTGTTCATTTTAAGTCCTACATGCGATGGTTCTACCTCCTACATGGACGATTAGTTGTAATCTTTTCTTTTGAATGTTTTAGTTTAATTTATTGTTCTTCATCTTTTTCCCTTTTGTATGCTTGGTCATGAATAGCATGAACTAAGTATCTTTCTAAGGTCATGTATGAATTCTTTATGAAGTTTAATTGAAATTCTGTTTTTAATTACATAATACTTGTTTTGGATGAGTTTCTTTAATCCATTCTTAATGCCTTTGTTAGTTTGATCATCTAATTAAGGAATTGAAAGATTAATTAGACCTTGGGAAAGGCTAGTTAATTCTAGGTTCAATTGATTAAAGAACATAAGGTACTAGCAAGGGAACTTGACATAGGCTTTATGCAATCATAAAGAATTCTGGACTTAATGCAAGAATTAATTCTAATGAGCATGGGAACATGACTTTAGGATTGAGGATTAGGCTAATTTGACTTACGAATAAGCAATTAGATTAAAATCTGAAATTCGATTGACATACTCCAATTCATGGGTTAAGTAATTAAATTCTACCTTAAAAGAAGATTATGTCTTAATCTAGCTTTTGGTAAAGGAAGAACAATTAAATGGATTATTGATGATATACATGACCCTAGGCTTTTGTTAATTGTTTTCTACAAAGTTTGATTCAATTTCTTTGTCATTTTATTTTCTTTTAATATGTTCATCCAAAAACTCATATGGTTGCATCAACTTTAAATTCAAGTAAATTAGGTTGGTAGTTGGAACTTTGGTCCCTGGGAGAACGATATTTTATTACTTCGGGATACTTGCCAAACATATTACATTGATAGTGTATACTTGCACCGGTTATACCCACTCATCAAGTTTTTTTGGCGCCGGTTTTGGACCAAAATTGTCCCAATATCAACTATCTTTGCTTGTTTTATAGATTGGTTCTTGTTTTATTTTAATTGTAATTTTTTTCTTTATTTGGAGTTATTCCTTTTTCATTTAACTGTGTTCTTTACATCCTTGTGTTTTGGTTATTATTGTTTAGTATATTTTGCATAAGGTGTCGAGCTTGAATTTTGTTTCTTTAATTTGGTATTGTTATTCTTTTTATAAAATGCATAATTTTCTTGTGTTAAAAAAAAAAAAAAAAATCCCATTAAATTGTGTGTACTTACTTGGAAATTCATTTTCTCGCAAAATTTCAATTGAAACTAACTAAACCTTTCTAGTTCATTTCTTCTTGACTTTCGGGTTCTTAAGAACTAATTTCTTGATTAAGGTGTATGCAAGACTCAAATCTTCTATTTGATCAAGAAATAGAGAGGACGTTGAGACGTTTGAGAAGAGAACAAAAGGCTTTGTTACAAGTTTCTTCATCTAAGCGAGATACAACCTAACACGAAAATATTGCAATGGCGAAGGAAAAGGCGTGAATCGTAGAAGTGTGGGAGATTTTGCTATCCCAAGGGTTAGTGAAATTGCTTCCGGCATTGTCAAGCCAAGGGTGGAAGCCAATAACTTTGAAATCAAGCCGGCTATTATTCGGATGGTGCGGGCAATTTTGCATAATTTTATGGCCTTCCTTATGAAGATCCGAACTTGCATCTAGCAAGCTTCTTGGAGATATGTGACACGTTCAAATTCAATGGCGTTAACGATGATGCCATTAGGCGAGACTCTTTCCCATTCTCTCGAAAGATAAAGCAAGAGTCCAGTTTGCGATCACTTCACTGAGCCATCACCACTGGATGAACTAACTAAAAAATTCCTGGGCAAGTATTTCCCTCCAAGAACAAAACGACAAAGTCAAGAAACGACATCACCTCTTTCCAACAAGGCGATGGTGAATCACTCTATGAAGCATGGGGCGGTTCAAAGACTTACTTAGGAAGTGCCCACATCATGGCCTTCCCGAGTGGTATCCGATCCATACATTCTATAATGGGCTACGGGGAATACGAGAGGCATTGTTGATGCTGCGCTGGGTGGAGCTCTAATGGCAAAATCGTGAATGATGCCTACAATATTTTGGAGAACATGGCTAATAACAATTACCACTTGGAATGGAGAAAGGAGTAATACCAAGAAAGCGGCGGAATTCACGAACTTGATGCATTATCAACACTTTTCGCACGGCTTCTATGAATAATCGGCTAAACAAGTTGACATCCGCCATGTGCAAGTAAGTAGGCAACTTATGTGGAGGAGGGCACCTTCTCGAGAAGTGTGCTATGAGTCGGGGAAAGTGTGCGTATGTTGCTCATCAAAATAAGCAACAATACAATCCGCACTCAAACTATTATAATCCGAGTTGGAGGAATCACCCTAATTTCTCATGGGGAAATCAAACAAAGCACAACAACTACGACCTCCCTACAATCCTCCCGGATTTGCGGCGCCCGGTTCAGCCACAAGAGAAGAAAAGCAATCTTGAAGATATTCTAGCCCAATTCATGACAAGAAACAGATTCCATCTTGCAAAATCACGGCTTCTATCAAGAACCTAGAGGTGCGGTAGGACAGTTGCTAACTCTCTAAATGTTAGGCGGCAAGGTACGCTTATCTGACGAGAAGATCCTAGGGGTAAGGAAACTTGCCAAGCCATTTCCCGAAGCGGTAAAGTGTTGAAAGGTGATGAACCCGCCCATTGAAGTCCAAATAAGTGAAGAAGCTGTAAGTAACACTCAAAGTGAAAGTAGGGTTGAATGTCAAAAGCCACCACACCAACTTGTTGAAACGAAAGGAAAGAATCTCAACCTCCTTTTCCCTCAACGGGTAAAACCTAACTCAAAGGATAGGCAATTTTCTAGATTTTTGGATGTATTCAAGAAATTGCGAGATCAACATCCCATTTGCGAAGCCTTAGAAAATATGCTGCATCTTATGCAAAATTTATGAAAGAATTGTTATCCAAAAAGAGGAAATTGGTGGAGAACGAACTAGTTGCACTTACTCGAGGAGTGCGGTGCGGTTTTGCAAAAGAAGTTACCACCAAAGTTGAAGGATCCGGAAGCTTCACCATACCTTGCACAATAGGCAATCGGTTTGTGGGTAACGCCCTTTGTGATTTAGGGGCTAGCATCAATTTGATGCCCCTAACCATATTCAAAAGACTCGGCCTTGGGGAGATCAAGTCTACATCTCAGGTTCTTCGGTTAATTGACCGAACATTGGCATATCCAAAAGGTATAATTGAAGACATCCTTGTTAAAATTGATAAACTAATCTTACCCGAGATTTCATCATCTTAGACATGGAAGAGAGACGAGAGATATTCCTATCATTTTAGGAAGACCCTTCTTAGCCACCGGAGGAACATTGATAGATGTGAAAAAGGGTGAGTTGACTATGCGGGTTGAAGACCAACATGTTACTTTTAATGTTTTTAAAGGCGCTTAAATTTTCGATAACTGTGAGAATGTTTTCTCTATCAATGTGCTTGATAATTGCCTTAATGATTTAAAAGTAATGACTCTTCCTCTAGACCCTTTACGGGCGGCTTTAGAAGAGACAGAGTCCTTTGATGGTAAGGATTATGAGTTTTCTTTAGACGAATTTTCCCTTTCCTTGCGAATAAATTTTTTGAAACCTTACATGTTGTTGAAGGTAAAGAGGTAAGTGAACCACCCATTACTCCTAATGATGTTCCTAGTCTTGATTTAAAACAACTTCCATCACACCTCTCTTATGCCTATCTAGGAGAGGATGCTTCTTATCCGGTTATTATTGCGGTGACTTAAATCGGTACAAAAGGAAAAAACTTGGTGAGGGTGTTAAGGGGGCACAAGAAGGCAATAGGATGGACTCTAGGCGACATAAAAGGTATAAGCCCTTCCTACTTATGCACAAGATCATTTTGGAAGAAGGAAGCAAGCCTTCAATTGAAGCACAAAGCGTCTAAACCCACACATGAAGGAAGTAGTAAAGAAGGAGATAATCAAATGGTTAGATAATGGGATCATCTATCCCATATCTCGACGGTTCTTGGTCGGCCCGGTACAATGTGTGCCAAAGAAAGGAGGCACAACGGTGGTAAAGAATGACAACAATGAGCCGATTCCCACAAGGACGTGGACGGGTTGGCGGGTATGCATGGATTACGGGAAGTTAAACAAGGCAACCGGAAAGATCATTTCCTCTCCCATTCTTGGATCGGATGCTAGACGGATAGCGGGTATGACTTTTACTGTTTTCTTGATGGCTATTCGGGTTACAATCAAATAGCAATTGCTCCTCAAGATCAAGAGAAGACAACTTTTACCCCTATGGTACATTTGCATTTCGAAGGATGCCTTTTGGTCTTTGCAACGCCCCGCCACATTTCAAAGGTGTATGATGGCAATCTTCTATGATCTTATAGAAGACATAATGGAGGTATTTATGGATGACTTCTCTGTCTTTGGTTCTACCTTTGATGCATGTTTAGCAAATTTGTCCAAAGTGTTGCAACGATGTGTAGAAACAAACTTGGTTTTAAATTGGGAAAAATGTCATTTTATGGTACGTGAAGGGGTGGTGTTAGGCCACAAAATTTCAAAAAAAGGAATTGAGGTAGACAAAGCTAAAATTGAAGTGATTGAAAAATTACCCATTCCCACTAATGTGAAGGCCATTAGGAGTTTTCTAGGACATACGAGGTTTTTATAGGCGTTTTATAAAAGATTTTTCCAAAATCAGCAAACCTCTTTGCAATTTGTTGGAAAAAGATACAATTTTTAAAATTGATGATGATTGTATGCAAGCCTTTGAGACTCTAAAGAACAAGCTTATTTCAGCCCCCGTTGTGAGTGCTCCCGATTGGAGTGCTCCATTTGAACTAATGTGTGATGCGAGTGATTTTGCAATTGGGCTGTTTTTGGGTCAAAGAAAACCCGTAATTTTTCATGCAATTTACTACGCTAGCGGAACTCTTTCGGATGCTCAAAAGAATTATGCAACAACGGAGAAAGAATTACTAGCTATAGTATTTGCATTTGATAAATTCCGAGCTTATCTTTGTTGGGGTCCAAGGTAGTTGTCTACCGAGATCATTACGCCATTAAATACACCGTCCAAGAAAGATTCTAAACCAAGGTTGATAAGGTGGATCCTCTTGTTACAAGAATTTGATTTGGAAATCGAGAGACAAGAGGGGATCGAAAAATCAAGTGGGCGATCACTTGTCAAGATTAGAGGAAGCAATGAAGACAAGACTCGAACACGTGCATGGATTCTTCCCGGATGAACAACTCTTTGGAGTTGCCACGTCAATCCCCGGTATGCCGACATTGTTAATTTTACGGTATGTGGTATTCTACCTTCGATTTTTACTTTTCAACAAAAAAAAGCTCATGCATGATTCAAAATTCTATTTTTGGGATGAGCCTTTTCTTTTCAAAAGATGTCCCGATCAAATAATTCGGAGGTGTGTACCACAAGAGGAAATTAATAATATTCTTGTGCATTGTCATAATTCAGATTATGGGGGCATTATGGGAGCACTAGGATTTAGCTGTAAGGTCCTAGAAAGCGGATTTTATTGGCCTTCTTTATTCCATGATGCCTAGGGAGTTTGTTGTTTCTTGTGACAAAATCAAAGAACAGGGTAATATATCAAGGAGAAATGAGATGCTCCCACATAGTATTCTTGAAATTGAACCATTTGATGTGTGGGGAATTGACTTCATGGGACCTTTCCCGTCTTCCAACAATTGCAAATACATTCGCGGCGTTGACTATGTTACCAAGTGGGTTGAAGCGGTGGCTCTTCCTACCAATGAAGCACACCAAGTGACCAAGTTTTTAAGGAAGAATATTTTCACAAGGTTTGGTACCCCAAGAGCTATAATCGGTGATGGCGGTTCTCACTTTTGTAACAAATGGTTTGAGACACTATTAGTGAAATACGGGTCAAGCACAAAGTGTCTACCGCTTACCACCCTCAAACTGTGGCCAAGTGGAAGTATCAAATAGGGAGATCAAGAGAATTCTCGGAGAAGGTGGTACGACCTACAAGGAAGGATTGGGCTATAAAGCTAGATGATGCTCTTTGGGCTTACGTGACTGCTTACAAGACTGTCCTCGATGCATCTCTCCTACGGTTAGTATATGGTAAGGCTTGTCACCTTCTGTGGAATTAGAACATAAAGCATATTGGGCCATCAAACAACAATCTTGATCCCAGCAGGTGGCTAAAGAACATGACTCCTTTGAATGAATTAGATGAGATCGGGAAGGATGCCTATGAAAGTGCAAGAATCTACAAAGAAAAGACCAAAGCATGGCATGACAAGAAGATTGCTCCACGTCACTTTGAGGTAGGCCAAAAGGTATTGTTATTCAATTCAAGATTGAAATTGTTTCCGGAAAACTCAAATCAAGGTGGAGTGGTCCTTTAAGGTAACAAAGGTCTTCCCTTATGGTGCTGTGGAATTGGAAGAGGAAAGTTCCAAAAGAACCTTCACTGTGAATGGCCAAAGATTGAAGCATTACTGGAGCAAAGATGTGCACCTGAGTGAGATTTCTCATTCATCCCAGAATCCGTAAATATGGGTAACAAGTCTCGCTAAAGACTATAAACTTAGCATGTGCACTATTGTCTATAGATAATTTGAGGTGTAAAAAAGATATGAGACTCACATATTTTTCATATGTGGTAAAGTTTTATTATTAAAAAAACAAAAAACCAAAAAACAAAAAAAACAAAAAAAAATCTTTTAAAACATGACTTGAATGAATTCTAAGGTAGATATTGTGGGATTGGAAAATAAGAATCATGTGTTACTCAATGCAAAATGTGAATGTCACATATGCTATTCTTGAGTGAGTATGATCATATGTTTGAATAAACAAGTCACTAAATTTCTTGAGTAGTAGTTTGTAGATAATGATCTTGAGGATAGTATAATTGATTCCCATCTTCTTCATTTACCTCACTATTTCACTTTTTTCCAAGTTTCATTTTTATTTCTTGTATAAACCAGTTGGCCAAATCCCACCTTGCATTTTCCATTGATTAACCCTTTTGAAATGCCATGTTTGTTCTTGTTATTAACCATTTTCACACAACCATTCATAATCCTATGATGGAAAATTCAAATAAGGTATGAACTTAATTAATGAATTTTGGAGTTGTATGATGGTTATGATCTATACAATATATCTAAAATTCCAAATATAAGGAAGTTGGCCACTAAGAAAAGTGACGAATTTGAGTTGTAAAGTGCATGGATGAGATGCTCCTAGCTGCCTATAAATAGAAGAGTGTTGTGAAGCTAAAAAAATACTTGGAGAAGAGCTCTCTCCCTTAGGTTCTTTCTTTCTTAAGTTTCATATCTCCTTCATCTTAAGTTCTTTCTTTTCTTGTTCAAAACCTCCTATATGGATGGTTCTTACATCTTGTTTATGCTTCTTATGTATTATTTTCCTTTTGAGAACTTTCTCTCTCCACTTTTACCCTCCATCTTCTTCATTTAATTTCTTTTTCCTTTCATTTCCTATCCTCCTCCAAACAATTCATAAATGATGTTCAAATATCTGCCATCTAAAATTTTCGTGAGAGGTTATTGTCCCTTGTTAATTAAGTAATCGGGGGTTCAATTTCAAATTTTTGTGTGTGTACAGAGCAAGTCTAGTTTGAAGAAGTCTATTCATTCTCCTCTATATCCTTACAAGTAATTTAATATCTACTGTTTTCAAAGATTAATTTTTCCAAGTATATTAAAATATAATTAGATCTCATTCACCAATTTGTTTGTGCTACTGAAAATTCATCTTGCGTTATATATACACTATTTGATAATTGTAGGTTTGTCGTTAGCTTGAAACTGTCAAAACCTAGGATGCCCTATTCTAGCTTCGTAATCTGGTACTGGTAGAAGAATACTAGGACATATGTTAGTTATTAGTAAGCTAGATTGTATATTAAATTTGGACCCACCGAATTGGCAGATTGAACAAACTCAAATGATTGATTCAACTTATTTAGGAAACTTTAACTATATCGTTATATAACAATGAATTCTTCCGAATTTTTCTTGTAGTGTGATTCAGTCTCTGTGAATGAGTGAGTTGTACATATTTCTTTTACCATATTTGTGAAGATGATCCATTGTCTGGTTGAGGTGCTAATCTTTTCTACGAAGGATTGCATTTATAATGACAAAGGTAGATATACAAAATAATGGAGCATCTAATTACCTATGATCCATCTATGACTACAAATAGAGGAGGCGTAGAGAATTTAAAGTTAGGTGATATTGTTTTGATCCTAAATGTAAGATCTAGTTTGGGGATAGACTTTAGTATTAAATGTAAGACATTTGTTTTATTGTATCTATTATATTTATCAATTTTTAAGCTATATTTCCTAATTAACAAACTAATTTATAATCTAATACTACATAGAAGTATTTTAGAGAAATCATTTCACATATGTTACAATTAAATTAGCTTTCTTAATATATCTAAATTAGATAAATAGGTTTTTGTTAACTCTTAGATATTGACAACATTCCAACACATTTTCTTCTATTTTTACCTATTTTGGGTTCAAAATGTGCAAAGAAAGAAGTTTATAGAAGAAAATATGCTTATCAAAGTTTCACGCAAAAGTCAAAGAAATTCTTGTTATATCCTATTTAGTCTGTGATTCAATTGAGCATTTATAAATCCTCCCTATTTTGTAGGAGCATGGAGACAAGTTTTGAAGTCCTCTAATAACCAATAAGCAAGGAAAGAACAAAGGAAGTGAAGCATTACAAAGTTAGAAGAAGAAACTTGTACAACTTGTCTCAACAAGTTGTGAATGTGCTCAAGCAAGTAGGAAAAAAACAAGAAGTTTGCTCTCTTTGTAACTGGCTTCGGCAAGTTGACAAATTTGCCATGGCATGTTAACCTAGTTTGCTCTCTATGTAATTGCCCTCATCAAGTTGACAAACTTCACTACAAGAAAAACCTGAAATTGCGACGGAATTTTTGACAGACTTTTGTCCGTCGCAAATTTTGAGATTTTTGCGAGGGAATAAAAAATTCTGTCACAAAAATGACAATTTGCGATGGAATTTACGTATTCCCTCGCAAGTGGTCTAGTTTGCGACCGATAGAGCACTCTGTTGCAAACTGGTGGTCCAAAAGACCGCTGATTTGCGACGGAGTTGGGTTATCCGTCACAAATTAGGCCAATTTGCGACGGATCCCTCTGTCCATTGCAAAATGGTGGTCACTTTGACCGCCGTTTTGTGACGGACGAGCGTCGTCTGTCACAAAATTGGCCAAATTTGTGACGGACCAGTGTTGTCCGCCGCAACTTGTCGGTAGGTTACGACAGACAACCCACTTCTGTCGCAAACATGAGGTCTAACGATCCGCCCGGTTTGCGACGGAAGTCCTATTTCCGTCGCAATACCCAGGTTTGCGACGGAAATAGGCTTTCCGTCGCAAAGAAGAATTATTCATTAATTCTTCATCTCTTCATTTCTCATTTCCCGACTCTTCACTCTGCACTCTCCCTCCTTGCGCTCTCCCTCCCCAACGCCAGATCGCCGTGCCACTGCAGCCGCCCACGGTTGCACCGCCACCGCCCTATAGGTCGCCACCATCGCCCTTCGTCGCGACTCTGCCGTCGCCGGTTCTTGGTAAGTTCGAAATTTCCAATTTTTTCCCTTGCAAGAATAACTTCTAGATTTTTTATTAGAATTAGAATACCATGAAATTAGATCTAATATGAGCCTTGACTGCCATTTTTGTTAGACCTGGTAATTTGGTGTGGGTAAGGCATGAGAGCTAGAAGATGAACAAAAGAAGCATGTTTGATGGACCGAGGGAATATTTTGAGGATATTGAAAATAGAAAGTGATAAAGTAGAATATTTTGTGCTACATGAGTACATGATAGTGATAAAGTAGCATTTAATTTTACCTACTAGCTAAGGAATGATTTGATTGCTCTACTGTTACATATGTATATAAAAAAAATTATAATGCATATATTTTTCATAATCATAATTCATAAATAACAATTTATATTTAAAATTTTCTTGATATATATATGTGTCTAAACCCTAAATAACTTAAATATCATATGTATATTAGAAGATGAACAATAAATACGGTGTAATTATAAATTTATGTCAAATATCTTCATTCTTTTGAATTATTTATTGTTTTAATTATATCCTCATGATATGTTATTTTGTATCATCAGGATGAAATATAGATGGTTCATATTTAAAATTATTTATTTAATTAAATTCTACAATTCTACATAATTATATAAATAAAAAACATACAAATCAACCATTTAAATAATAATAATGGAAATATTGTGCGTATAATTCAATTAGAAGATTATAAAATACCACTATGTATATAGTACAAATTAAATGTGTAGTTAATTAATTAATTCAATATAATAATGCTAATTTTGATTAATTAAGAGACGTTGTATCTTCTTCATTTAATCTCACCTACATTAATTAATTAAGTACACAAAGGTGATAAAAATAATAATAAAAGAAATGACAACTTAAAAGTAAAGGGTTAATGATTTAATAGCTAGATTAATGAGAAATATTGGTACCCTCTTGCTACTTGGTTAATTGTGATTTGTGTTGAGGCTCAATTATATCCTATTTTGCTCATTGGCCACAGTTGGATTTTGTGTGGATTATTCTCTTCTGCATCGTTCGAACCTTGTTTTTTTTTTTTTTTTTTTTTTTTTCGCTGGAATTGATGTAACAAATTACAACCTTGATGTAATTGTGTGTTTGCATTGTGATGAAATAATAGTATATATGTTTTCCAAAAAATTTGCAATATGTCCCCATTTTCACCTGTACCTTATCATTCTTTTTTTGGCCCGTCCACATGCATGTCCCCAGCTTCTAGTGTACTATCCTCATTCTCTGGTTGCTTGTTGGGATTTGTTCTTTGTTCACTACATGTGTTTGTTTGCCACTTTCTTGATTAAGTGGCAATTGGTTGGTATAAGCGGCCGATTGTATTTGCCACTTAGGTTAGTAGCTGAATTAGTTAGTATTACTGTATTATGTTCCAAAAGTCTTTGTGTAGGGTTGGGTTGGGGAAGTATGGAAGGCGATCGTGATAGGAGTTGGATGTACAATCTCTAACTCAGAAAAAAAACTTACTCGAGTATTCTTAGAGGGTTTGGAAGAGTTCATCCAAATTGTTTTGGCGCACGCAACTAATTCAAGTACCTCGATCAGTTGTCCGTGTGTGAAATGTAGGTGTTTGCAATTTCAAGATCCGAGCACGGTCAGAATCCATTTGTGTAAAAAAGGATTCATGACGAATTATGAATGTTGGAAATTTCATGGGGAAGTTCGACAGACACCGAGTGGTTATTACGGAGATAGTACTCATCGAGATAACCTTAATCAATATGAACAGTTGGTTATGGATGTTGCGGGACCGTCGTTTGACCAATACTTTAATCCCGTTACTCATGCTGAACCGTCATACATGGGAGAGGAGATCGGTGCACATACTCAACCATCATACATGGGTGAGGATCCTAATTCGGAAGCCGATAGGTTCTATAAAATGCTTCAAGATGCGCAACGTCCTTTATGGGAAGGTTGCGAACACATTGAAAATAGTGAATATTCATTGTTGTTGGCTACCTTAGCAACATTAAGCTTGAAGACTGATCACCATATGAGTGAGAAGAATTACAATGAAATGATGCAGATCATGAGTAAGGTTGTTCCCAATGACAATAATTTGCTGAAAGAATTTTACCAAGCAAAGAAAAAGGTGAAAGTGCTTGGGCTCAGATGTGAAAAAATCCATTGCTGCCCCAGAGGATGTATGCTCTATTTCAAGGATGATGCTGAGAGGACTACTTGTAAATTTTGTGAACATGATAGGTACAAAGTTGTGAGGAATGGAAGGAAAATGACCTTTCAAGCATTAAGCAAGATGTAGTACTTTCCTCTCGTGCCTAGACTTCAGAGATTGTATTCATCAGAACAAACAACAGCTCACATGAAATGGCACTGGGAGCATCGCAGGGATGAAAAATTTGTGACGCATCCATCCAATGCCGAAGCTTGGCTTAAATTTGACGAGGCGAATCCTTCGTTTGCAGGCGATCCCCGTAATGTCTGTCTTGGTTTATGTTCGAATGGGTTCGCTCCTTCCAACCAGACAGGACGAAATTATTCCTATTGGCCTATGATTGTGACTTCGTACAACCTCCTACCTTCCATGTGCATGAGAAAAAAGTTTTTGTTCCTCAATGCGTTAATCCCTGAGCCATCCAACCCAAAAAATAAAATAGATGTATATCTCAGGTCTTTGATAGACGAGTTGAAGTTGTTTTGGAGTGAATGGGTTCTTACGTACGATGTATCATTGAGCCAGAATTTCACCATGCGAGCTGCCTTAATGTGGACGATAAATGATTTACCTGCATATGGGATGTTGAGTGGCTGGCAAACGTTGGGGAAGCTTGCATGTCCGGTATGTCTCGAAAAAATATGTGGGTGTTAGCTTGCAATACAGTCACAAGGTCTGTTGGTTTGACAGGCACTGGCGATTCTTCCTCCCAATCATTCGCTTAGGAAAAACAAAAAAAAATTCAAGCGGAAAGTGGTTGAACGGTCAGATCAACCTCGTCGTTTAAGTGGCCAAGAAATATGGGACATGGTCAAGCACATTCAAAGTGTTGAAGAGGGAGCTGCTTCCAGCGAACTTAAGGGATATGGAGTTCAGCATCATTGGAACAAACACAATATCTTTTGGGATCTACCATATTGGAAAGATCAATCGTTAAGACACAACCTCTATGTCATGCATATTGAGAGGAATGTGTTTTGCAATATTTTGTACACCGTAATGGACACCAAGGGTAAGACGAAGGATACTGTCAACACAAGACATGACATAGAACATATTTGCAGAAGGCCTACTTTGCATCTGGTGAAGAATGCCATGGGCCGGACTTCCAAACCTAGAGCACCGTACACATTGAACAAAAAGAAGAATTTACAATTGTTTCAATGGGTTAAAGGTGTGAAACTCCTGGATGGTTATGCATCAAACTTCTCGAGATGTGTCGACATGAACGAGGCGAAGTTATTCGTGATGAAGAGTCATGATTGTCATGTTTTCTTTTAGAGATTGTTGCCGTGGGCCTTCAAAGCACTACCGAAGCATATATGGACTATTCTGACAAAATTTTCCTTGTTCTTTAGAGAAATTTGTGCTTCTGAGCTTAATGTTGATAAGTTACGGCAGCTGGAGGAGAGTGTGCCAATAATGCCATGCAAGTTAGCGATGATGTTTCTTCCTAGCTTCTTTGACTCAATGGATTATTTGCCTGTTCACTTGGCTTATGAAGCAAGGGTAGGAGGTCCGCAACAATATAGGTGGATGTATCCATTTGAAAGGTAATATATATATTTCTTTTGTCTGTGATTAATTGAAACACATTGTGCTATAGTTTATAAATACCCTCTGATTGCTTAATGTAGGTTTTTACGCACACTTAAGTACAAGATCAAAAATCAAAGGTACGTTGAAGGATCTATCGCTGAAGCGTATCTAGTCGAAGAGGCCACTAAATTTGCCTCATACTATTATCTCCCTGAAGTTATATCAAGATGGAGAAGGGTACCTTGCAACGATGATGGCGGTGAATCGAGTGGTCAGATATCAATATTTAATTATCCTGGCCGAGTCATGCGAAAATATTGTAGGTCAACTCTGGAAGGAAGCGATAAGAAAGTAGCGGAGTGGTACATTCTAAACAACTGTGAAGAGGCCACCCTGTACTTAAAGTAAGATTTCCTCATTTGTTACTGTTACGGTAAGTATTAAAGTATTTATTTTATTTTTTTGTTACAGTCACTTCTCTAATTGGGTCCGATCGACAAATCCTTTGATGTTGGATTCCGAAGTTGATCAATTCATGAACACTGAGTTTCCTAATTGGTTACGATCCTTCTTCGTGCAAAACAAATAACCTCCCCAGGATGTTAAGTGCAGTTTATCTTACGGATCTGCAACAGCTGTTACCCGGATCAAAAATTATGTAATCAATGGGTATCGGTTTGCACCTTTTGAAGCGAACGAGAATATGGAAAGTTTGAATTACGGTGTATGTTGTCGAGGTGTCCAAGTTGACAGGGTTGAGGGCGATTACTACGGGAAGTTAATTGACATAACTTAGCTGGATTACAAGTGGGACAAGTCGGTGACACTATTTAAATATGAGTGGTTTGATAACACTCTACGTGAGACAAAAGTGGACAAATATGGAAATGTTGAGATCCATTGGTCAAGGAGATATACAGTTAGTTATGACCCATTCATTCTTGCTCAACAGGCGGAACAAGTTTATTATACATCATACCCCACATCCTGCCAAGGGTGGATGAGAGTTATCAAAATCAAAGCACAAAATATTATACCTAAGTCGAAAGAGTCAGACATAAATGATGATATGACTGAATCGTTTCAAGCTGATGTCGAACATGTACTTGCCGTAAGTATTGCCAAGGACGATATACCAAGCAATCTCTTTGATTCTGCTGCGGAGTTAGAGTTGATTCCTATCCATATTGACAATGAGGAATCAGACAATGAGGCACAAGAGATTTACTCTAATAGTGAATTTGAATTCAACGACTATGAGACGCCGGAGGAAGGTGTGCAGGTAGAGGTCGAAGAACAGGAATCGTCTGGTTGATTTGAGTTAGTTTTTTTTTTTGTTTATGTCAATTTATTATACTAGATACTCCGTTATTTCACTATTGACATATTAAGTATATTTCTTATATGAATATATAATTTGACACAATGTTTATAAGTGTTCAGAGATGGAGCATTTTGTAGGGAGACCAGGTAGTGGTCGTAGTGGTGGTAGTGCCTGGCCCTGTCCTATCAGAGGGGGTAGGGCGACATCATCTACCCCTTCTGTGGGTAGATGGCTTAGCTCTTCCCCAGAGTTGCCGTCACTTTATTTTTCATCTTCACTGTCTACTACCGACTCTGTTATGGGCGCTACAGGAGTGTCTGTCATGCTGACTTATCCACAGCAAGGGGCAGAGCAGGTTGAGTTTATGATTTCTGACTGATTTACATATATTTTGTTTTCTTTAAGCATCTATGTTCTAACCTTTTCAATACTTCTTCCTTCAGCACACTGTGTTGCCTCGGAGCCAGGTCGAGGAAGCTAGTTCCTTCGACACACCAGTCTGGGGAACAGTTGATCCTACGACAGGGAAGCTGTGGATCCGTCTTGTCGGCAACATCGAGTAAGTCATGTAAAGTTACTAGTAATGTTATGATTTTTTACCTTTAGTTTGTATGCTAATATTTGCAACATTTTCTTTGTTTTCAGGTTTCAGCCTTATTTGATGGTGACGAATTTCATAGGGGATCAAATGTTTCGTAATTTCAATAAGCCTTGGGCCAGTTGGACAGAAATTCCTCAGGAATATCGGGACGCTTGGTTCAATGAGTTCTTGGTAAGTTATGTGATTTATGGTTATTAATTTCTTCTCATCAAAATGCAAATTGATTAACTACTTTTATACTTTGGAGCACTAATTGTTTATTATTGATTTTCAGGGAAAGTTTAGCTGGTTGCCTGATCATCTGGAAAATTTAAAAAAAGCTTATAACTTCATGGGAAGCAAGTGGCTGTCTGATAAATTTTATAAATTGAGATATGAAAAGGGAAAGAAAACTTGGATTCAACCTGAGGTCGCAGAACAATTATTTCAAAGATCGGCCATCGACGAGAAATTTATAAAGCAAAGTGAACGAAATAAATTTACTAGGGCCCAAATGGATGGACCGGTATATGCTGGCGGCTCCATTCCATTTAGTGAGCATAGACGAAAAATTGTAAGTATGCGTTATTTTCTATTTCAACTTTCAATATTTTGTACTTTGAAGTAATTAATTAACAGTTATCATTTGTGTTTGCAGGTAGAGACTGGGGAAGTTCCTGTAGAATTAACCCATTCCCAGGAGATTGAAGGTAGTGGGAAGTGCTGGATCAACGCCAAGTCCCAGAAATGCGCAGTGAGATATTAATTAGATTTATTTTTTGTTTCAAACAGTAACATATTTATTTCATTTTACATGCCTTATTTGTCATGTATTTTTGTGCTTGTAGGAGACCTATCAGCAGCTGACGTAGGAGAGAGACTCGCAGATTGAGAACGACTCGGCGTCCTCTTATTCCCATAACGAGAGTCTCTTCATTCAGGCTGCAAGTGGATTTGACAAGAAGGGAGAGTCTTCGGGATGGGTGCCTCTGCCAGCAAACTGAAGTCGTCTACGAAGCGCTCATCCAGCAGTGTTGGAGGTGTTCCTGCAGGTAGACGTAATACTTTTGCTATCAATCGCAAACCATTATTCCTTCGTCGATTTAAATGAAGTACAAAAAATAAACTGACTTCGTAATGTTGGTTTTGCAGAAGAAAAGAGGGTAAAGGCGTTAGAACAAACGGTGAGGGAGCAAGGAGAGATGATTAATGAGATGCGAGCACTTCTCCAGTCCCTACTGAAGGACAAGGGTACAGGGTTGCCTCCTGGTGGTGATGACGATACTGGTGATGATGATGACCAGACTGCTGCTGTTTAGACTGTTTTTTAGTTCATTTTGGTCAAAATATTATAATTTGTAATTTTTTTTTTTGCCATGTAAACTCTTATGATTGTTACAATTTATTTTTATGATATACAAGTCTTTTTATTTTCTAATTTTTA
Source organism: Acacia melanoxylon (assembly GCA_019022615.1). Taxonomy (NCBI): domain Eukaryota; kingdom Viridiplantae; phylum Streptophyta; class Magnoliopsida; order Fabales; family Fabaceae; genus Acacia; species Acacia melanoxylon. Next base: position 8,058,431 of record JAFJYJ010000003.1, on the reverse strand, counting down.
ATATTTTTTATGTAATATATGTTTTTTAATTTTTTTTCTGATTATATATATATATTTTAAAATAAATTAGAATTTGCGAGGGAAAAAGGCATGTTTTCCATCGCAAAAGTGATTTGCGAGGAAAATTTTTGCGACGGACAGTTTTCCGTCGCAAACCAATTTTGCAACGGAAAAGTTCTGCCGCAAAACAAGGGGGTTTTTTTTTTTTTTTTTGTAGTGCTTGTTGTGACAAGTAATCCCTATTTACTCTTTGTGTAATTGACCTCAGCAAGTTGACAAACTTTCCATAGTAAGTCTTGAAAAAGTACAACTGCATGTTTTGATTTCAAAAGCTGCAAAACACTATTTAACTTAGGAAAAGCACCGAAAACAAACATTATGCACTTGGGAACCTTGGAGCACGAAAAGGAAGAGCTTGGGAGATAGTTCTTGAAGAGTTTGGAATCTTGGGTGATCATCCTAAGAGAGATTTTGGGAGTTTTACCTTGGTTTTGTCACTTTTATCTTCTTTTCTACTTAGCTTACCATGTATTCATTTGTTTTGCATGTATTTTCTCTACATTTGATTATGTGCAGCTAAACTCTTCATTTGAACCTTTGTATGGATTAAGACTTGATTATTCCTCTCTTTTAGTTGTTAATGATATATATGTGTTGATTTTATCCTTTGCTTGATGCTTCTAAATATTTGGCTATCATTTAGATTGATTTGATCACTTAGCTTTGACTTGAGAGAGATAATATAGATGTAGAACTTAGTTAAATCATGCTTGACTTGAAGTTTACTTGATAAATGGATGTTTTGTTGGTAAAATAGAGATGTATTTACTAACATTGCATTGTCACATTAAGATTCTTGCTTAGAGTTGATTTTCATTAATTGTAGCAAGATATTGTGCATTTTAATGAAAAGAGAAACTTCGTTTTGATTTGAGAGAGCTTTGTCAAGTGCTTTTAAACCTTAACTAACACATATATTCATTGAAATACTATTGGAGAGGAAATTAATCTAGCTTTATTTTATGAAGTGCACTATAATACCCAAAATTTTATTTATCGTAAATATTTTATTTTGATAAATAATACATATTAAAAATAGGAGAGTATGTTGTCTCTAAATTGTGTAATTTATTTATTAAAATTCTTGGGTAATTTTTCCTTGAAATTTAATAAATCAAAGTTCAATTTTCTAATTTTCATATAGGGATCATAAAATACCTTATAATTTCCATATTACAACATAGTTTATATTTAATCATAAAGAGCCATAAAATGTTATGAAAACACTTAAACAAGTTAAAGAAAATTAACAAAAACTAATGGGCAATTAAGCTTTCACTAATTAAGATGATCAACATAATTCTTCAAATTAATTAGAATCAATTAGGAAGCATCAAATAAGGGCTGATTGTTGGTCGATTTCCTTGATGGCAAGTGAACCAGTCGAACAAGTAATAAAGTGTAAGTAGAGTATCGTCCCACAGAGACTGAGATACCAAACAGTGACGCTCAATTGCTATGATAGTTGCGCAAACAGAAAGTAAATATAATTGGTTTGAGAGGTTTTTGTATATATGCTAATAACAGAAATAAACAGAGTATCATAGTTTTAAGAAGATATTAGTAAGAAGTTAGGCTGAACTCGGAATCACCCTTAAGTGCATCAATCCCCCAGTTGCTCTACCCATTGCTATAGCATCCATACTGCACAGTTTCCACAATGCTACAACATAGCTACTAACTACAACGATATTTGGTTAACCCACCACTATAATCTATCGAAGCTTCCGCGTCCGATACATATGATACTAACTATAATCCTTCCATATTCCTATGGCAACTTTCTAGTTAGATCTGCATTACACACATGGTGTCATGGTTATGAGAGGTAGACCCATTCCTGAAGCCTACAATAATAGGTTAAGCCTTGCACCGGCTGCCTAGCAAACACTATTTCTCAGAGGTCTAATCTCGACTCCTTGACAGTAAGCCAAGGACACAAATCTAGCCCTTAGCTTCCGCTAATCGACTAGTAATTAATTCACTGATAAGCAAACCGAATCTATTAAATTAAGAACTTACAACTGGGTTTATTTAACACTTAAGAATTCATCCTCGTTCAGCCATAGGAAAATCAGTTCATGACTGACGAGGGAAACACAAAACAGATAGCAACAGAATGACCCATGATCTAAATACTAAAATAGAAGAAAAAAACAGAAAGCTTGACAAAGTTTCGACGGCATGGAGGAATGCAAGGAAGGATGTTGGGCTATCATGGAATTCTCGTGCTTGTGAAATCTCTCACTCTTCTTTCGAGTCTGCCGAATGTGAAATCTCGTTTTGGCTCTGCACGACTCTCCCTTAGGGTTGACTTGTTGTTTCCTTTTATACTCAGACTTTCTTGTGGCGCAAGTTCCAGCGAGCTGGGCTTTCCAAATCTGTCGAGATCCATCACATCTTTTGACTATATTAGATTGATTCTGCTGATCCTGCGGGATTCTTCAAATCTTTCAGTTTTGATCCTTCGCATCTTCTATTTTATTACGTCAGCAATCTACTTGTCGTTCTCGACCTTCATTATTATCCCTGAAAGCATCTAGATAAAAAGGTCAGAAAATATGCCGCATAGCATTGCGTCCTTTACTTTGCTATAGCTTTCGTGATGCCTTTTATTGCACTTCGAGTTCTTTGTCGAATGCTATAGCATAATATCGGCTTTGCTATACGTTCTTTCTTAAAAACAATGTAACTTGCTCCTTTCTTAGCACATGTTTAGGATGTAAATGGTTTCTATCCTTCAGTTCCCTATATCATGAATATATACCTTTTTTGCTTGGATTGTTTCCAGTTAAGCTTTAATTTACCATACAATTTAGTCATGAAATATAGGGAAAACATGACATAATTTGTGCCAAAGAAGAAGGATTAAAGCTTACTTATTAAAACACTAATGACCATGATTAATTAATGAACCAATCCTACAATGACAATTATAATTAAAGGGAATATAAACACATCATTAGGATTCTAATCAAAGATTAAAATTCAGCCCCTAAAGTCAACATAAAACACATGGATAATATTTGTTGTTGTTATTTCTCTTTCAATAAAACAATCAAAGTAATTAGTTAATAAAGGGCTCAATAAATGGCTAATGGAGAAAGGCATGTCGGCATGCATTTCAATGGAGGAGATTTAGCTTCACAAAGTTCTTTTAATCCAAGGGTTAAGATGGGATTTGATCACAATGAATTTCCATTTGTGTCCTCAAGTTTTCCCTATAAATAGAGAGGGCTTGCCTCTCATAATCTTCACACCAAAACAAGCAACAAGATCTGAATATAGTGAGTAGAGAGTGAGTATGGAGAAGCTTGAGGAAGTTGGAGCAAGGTTCAAGTAAGTTCTTGAATTTAGTTTTTAAACTCACAGTTAGTTTATTTTTTGATCTTAAATCTCCAAGAGCAATTTTATTTTCATGTTTTTATGGTTAAAAATAGCTTTATTTCAAAAATTTGATGGGAAATATGTTGGATCAAAATTTTTGGAAGTTGAAGATCAAAGTAGCGAAGTTACGCGAAAATTTTTCGGTTAGGAGTTCTGAGTCGATTTCATAGAGGCCATGATCTTATGTTGAATATGAATTTATTAAAATATGAGATTTTCATGTTAAAGTAGACATATAGAGCTTTCCAAATATACCCAGTATGTGTCATTTTGAGTTTTGTACAAGGAGATAAAAATTCCTAAAGTTAGGCTACGTTTTTCTGGAAAATTCTGGGTGAAAGAATGACAAACACTTAAACAACATATAAAGCGAAATTCCATAAAGGATGATTTTCGACCTATTCAAACACTTAAACAACACTTCAAAACAACTTTTGATGAGAAAATTAAAGCCAAGGCTCTGAGTCGGTATAGATTCATTGTTGAACTTCTCATCACGACATCATTGTAATATACCAAATTTCTATTCTTACATCTCTCCAAAACACGAAATACCTATGCGAGATCACAAAGCTCATCAGAATGCCATTTGAATCTTAATTATTTTGCACATAGGATTTATCAAAAGTTGGGGTAATTTCATGGATACTAAAGAAAAAGTGAATTTACAAAAATGCAATAAAACAATTTGCTGGAAGTTTGCAATCTCAAAACGCCACTTCCTTTTTTTCAAATAAAATCAAATAAAACTACGTGTCACAATCCTGAGTAGGCGTCGATAAAGTGACTTTAATAAAGTAAGGTCATGATGACTAATGATGACATAGCTTTTGAGTCGTCACCATAAGATTATAACACGTGTTTCTCATAATGGCAAAGGATAAAGTTGCTTTTGTGTTGGTCTAATAAGAGCAAGACACGTGTCCCGTCATCATGACAAGGTATAAGACTACTTTTATGTTGGCTTAGTGGAAAGATGACACATGTGCCGTCATGATTACAAAAGGAAAAAGCTACTTTTGTTGGCGCAATGAGAACGAGACACGTGTTGACTCATCATGACAAGTGAAAAAGCTACTTTTGTGTTGGCGCAATAGAAACATAACACATGTCGTCTAATTATGATATACTTTTACGTTGGTCCAATAGAAACATGACACGTGTCCACCATCATGACAAGTAAAAAGCTACTTTTATTGGTCAAATGGAATTGTGACACATGTCCTCTCATTATGACATAGCTTTTGAGTCAGCACCACAACAGCATGACACGTGTCTTGTCATCATGACAAGGCATAAAGCTATTTTTGTGTTGGTCCAGTGGAAAGAGGACACGTTGCGCATTCTGGACCATACACATGGCACATTTTGGACCATACACGTGGTGCATTATGGACCAGACACATGGCACATTTTGGACCGCACCTATGTCCTATATATACCCCTTCCCCCTCATTTGCCTTTAGGCCATTATTGGCCAAAGCATGGAAAAGAGAAGAGAAAGAGAGAGAAAACGAAATGGAGAAAGAGGGAAAAGAGGAAGAAGGGGCTAAAGGAGAGAGAGAGAGAGGGTCCAAGGTTGATTTCGCCTCTAATTAAGTGTTTCTAGCTCCTGAGGCCTTCTTTAAAGTTATTCCTCTCTGTGCGAGTAACATTTGTACGGTTTTGGAATCTTGATATGAGGTGTTTAGTATCGTTTACATAGTGGAGGTGCTGCCAGATTTCTAAACCAATCGCAGAATCAAGGCAAGTAGGACTTGGAATCTTGCTCTAGTTCCTTCAATCTTCATAGACATTCCTAAGATCTTGATGAATGATTCTTGCATGGTGTTATCAAATCTTGACTGAAAATACAAGGGAGTTTAAGGAGGAAAGATTTCAAAGAAAAGCTAGGATCAAGGACAAGGAGTATTTTTGTCTGAAGCTTTAAGGAATTTTGTGAGTAGATTGTTAGCCTAGGAATTTACCAGGTAGTAACCTTAATCTCACATACTTTGTATGTCTCTATATGTATGTTTTACCATGTGTATGCATTTGGTTGTTGTTATTATCCAAGTGCTTTGAAACCGGAACCCGCTGTGTGCGACCTTTGGCATTGATGTGTGCCTTACTGAGTAGTCTATATTATGTGTTATAAAGACTGCTTGTTCCAGATTAGGCTTTGTGTCTCGCTGTGTGCGATTTACTGAATGATTTACGGTTTGTGCTTATGGTTTTCTTACATGCTTTGAATATACTTTGTGTATGAGATTAACGGTTACTCTGGGATCCTTCGGGATTCCAGCCTCTGTTGCTACCTATATGTTGTATAGTTTATTGGATATAGCTCCTAGGAGGATGTTAGCAAATGGAGGTATTGGACCGGTTCCAGATAATTCGGAGGATTAATGGAGAAATTTTATGTAATTAATGTTTCGAATTTTGTAACCAAGATTTGTAATTTATTATCAGTATATTATGTCCAAACTGTTTTACCATTGCGCTGCGCCATAATGCTCTGATATGTAAAATACTATTGGAAAGGTGTGACAGTTGGGTTTAATAAATAAGAGAGTATCACACTACCAGTCACCCGAAAGGGCGAGACCGGTAGGGGTGTAGCGTTACTCAAAGATATAAATTTTTAGAAATTTCTTAATAAGATTATAGCATAAAACTATATATTCAAGAACTCAGATGTAGATTTAATATGATTAGAAAAAAGTTAAAAACCCTTCATTTTGATGGGGAAAATTGTTGCTATTAAAGCAAAAGAAAAATTAGATGATATTGATTCTCAATGGCCTCTGAGGAATGAGTAATCAGAATGCTTAACATCAGAATATCTTAATCGATAGCATATATATGAATTGAAACTCTTCAAAAAGAAAAGAAAAATATACATAAATACACCATCCTTGAACTGATATAAGGAACTAAAATTTCTTTCATTTAAACATCCTTCTTCAAAAATCAAACTTAAAAAAATTTCTTATATGCACTTGAACCAATAAGTACAAGTTTTCCTTATCTTCAATGTGATCACACCTATAAAATCAATGTGATTGTAATACCTTTTTTCTATTTATTATAAAACCTTGTAGTTTGGTAAATACTTGGCTAAATACAAAGGTGAGTATGTGTCTCAAAGAATTATAATCTATTCATTATATTTCCATCCAAATTTCACTTTGGAATTAATTAACAAATTGACTACGATTAGGGGTTATAAAATGTGACATAAAAATCACATAAAATAATAGCTATTTTAGAATCAAAAGAGTCAAGAAAGGGAATTACGGACACCTAATTAAATTGTTATCAATTAATAACCAATCCTTGACTAATGGACTTGAACTAATTAAGATTAGGGGAAAACACATATAACTACCTAATAGGGCTATGTTTTGGCCTAAAGACAAGAGGTAGAGGACAATGAAAATAACTAGATATTAAATGGAATAAAACACCTAATATTTATTGTATTTATGCCAAAAATACACATGGAAAGCAAGGGTTGAATACCTAATTGATTTTTATCCAAATTGAACATGGGTCTTCAATCTAAGAGGAGTAATAAAATTCAAATCAACTAGGGCCATGTAGGGGCTGATATTTTTGAAATATTAGGGCCCAAAGAAGACTTGCTTAAGCTTGATAAATATATAATATCCAAATGTAACTTGATAAGCTAACTAATCAACTATACAAGTTGTCATCTAGTTTCAAAGGAACTAAAGGCCTATCTTGTGACATTTATTGGCTTCATAAAATCTGCCCCAAAAGTCCTCCTTTTCATCTAGCATGTGGGGAGGATGTGAGCCCAGTTTTCATGATAAAATATCCAAGATATTTCATGATAAAACACATGCAAATTAAGGTAACAATCATCTAGAAATTAAAGGTTAAAAGCCATAGGGATAAGACACATGGCAAACAATCCAAGGGTCCTAAATGAAGCAGGGGGCGGTTTTGGTGAAGGGATGAGGGGAGAGATGAGAACCTTGGAGGAAAAGTCATGGAAATAGGATTTTTTGCAAGGTTAAAAGGGTAATTTAGCTTGTGGGGCCCACAAGGGCTTGGCATTTTCTATTTATACACATGGTCCCCTCTCCATTTTTACCAAAATCAAAGCACATCTTATCTATTAGAGTGAGTGAGTGAGCCGTGGAGATTGAGAGAGGAAAGAAGGAGCAAGGAATTCCAAAGCATAAAAGGTAAGTGCTTTTTGAATATGGTAGCTCAATCATTTATGTTTTGTTTTAACACTTCAACTTTAGTAAAAGCATATTTTCATGATGATTCTAATAGTGGAATTGAAAGTTAGAAGGAAGGAAGAGATCTACCAAAACACAAAAGGTGATAAGTTGGTGAGGTTCTTGCTCAAACTTTGTGATTTTTTGTAAAAGTTGGGTTAATTTTGGCCTAACCAAGAAAAAAATGAAGTAAAATTATTTACATGATTTTAAGGTCACCAATAGTTTAAAACGAAAAATGGAGTAAACATATGGTGGAAAATGACTTTTGGAATCAAAAGATCAAAATAGCAAAAGTTGGAAAAGTTGCCAGATTTCAGTTCTCTGGAGTCAGTCGCCTTGTGAGAAATATTTTATGAAGGAAATGATCTCTAAAAATCATGAAACTTTACAGGAGTTAATTAGACATCTAGAGATTTATTTTGATATTAAAATACAGAATTTTTAGAGCTCAATACAAGGAGTTACAAATTTTTGAAGTTGGACCACGTTTCTGGAAGTTCAATATGAACATTGGTTGTTATGCATAGATTTTTGTCAATAAAATGGTGTCCAAAAATCCTGAAAATTTCCAGAAAAGAAGTGGACATAAAGAGCTTTCTTTTGAAGTATCACAAGTAATTTTTAGAATTTTACACAAAAAGTTATGAATTTTGTAAGTTAATCTATATTTCTGGATTTGCAACTGGAACAGTGGTTAAAGAAACTAAAACTAGGAATGACTCAGATCTTTATGGTGTCTGGAATTATTTTTCTATGAAAATAGACATGTCAAAGGTCATTTAGGCTTTGGAAGTACATCATTTTGATTTTCAAACTTTCTGAAAAATCTGCCAAGAAAATCAGGAAAATCAAATTTAAGGAAAAGTAAGGGTAAAAATGGAATAACTAATCCACTAAGGGTAAAAAGGTCAAAAGTGGATGTTAGTTCCCTATGTTTTTGATGTTTTGATGATAACAATTATAATGTAATTAATCTTTAAGATTCAATGAGCATTTGGAGTTTCTGGTTATTTATTTTTTACCTCGAGTTGTTATTCGATTGCCTCGAGTCATTTGTTTTTTAAACTATCAAGATTAAGTGTATCTTCTTTTGATGCCTCGAGTCAGATCAATGTCTAACTTCAAGTCATTTATTTTTAAATATCCTACCTTGAGTTGGAATTTGTTTGCCTCGAGTTATTTGTCTTGGAAGTTTTAAATCTTTGCTTTGCACTAACCTCTGCCTCGAGTCAAGACAATAAATACCTCGAGTCATATTCGCATGATTTCATTTCTTTAAATCAAAATATTGTGCCTCAAGTCATATAAACTTTGCCTCAAGTCATTTTGACTCTTGGCACTTTGTTTTCAACTCCAGTTAAATCTTTGATGCCTTAACTTGCGATCTTGACTTTCACAGGAGATTATTGCCTCAAGTCATTTTGACTCTAGGCAATTTTCTATGATATGTTTCAACTTGCGATGAAATCACTTTTGCCTCAAGTCATTTTGACTCAAGTCACTTTGACTCTAGGCACTTTTATTTGATATGATTCATCTTGCGATAACATCTTACTTTGCCTCAAGTCATTTTTGCAAGTTAACTTTCATCATATCAAGTTGACTTTCTCTGCATCATTTGGAAATTACCTCAAGTCAAATTGACTCAAGGCAATTTATTTTGACTGGAAGTTAAACTCCCCTGACATTTAAAATCACCGTCTTCGTAAAACCAAATTTCTTAATTGTGATTTCATTTCTTTATATCATCATTCATTACTTTTCCTAATTTCTTTTAATTAGTTTGCTAATGAGTTTCAGATGAATATATTATGGATTAACAACAAATTGTTATAAAGCAATTTGTGTGTCAGAGAAGCATTTAATGCAGTTGCCTTATCGAGACTAATTCACAGTAAACATACCTTTAAGCAGTTTCTGCTATTCCATTCAAGTAATAAATGCTATTTGGCAACGGACAAAACTGAAGGAATGAAAGAATATTGTGACGGTAGAATTACACCTGGACCATTAACGATGAATGTGATTATCAAAGCTTCATCTGTCTAATGGCTATATTTATGAGCCACAACGGATAATCTTCAAGCTTCACCAACGGTCATTAATGACATCAACTATAAATACCAGAAGCATTGAATTCGCTAACTACCAAAACTCTACGCATTCAAAACAAACTTATTGTAATTTTCTGTTTCATCAGTTCCATGTAATATCTTTGGATATATCCTGTACTTCAGTGTTTATTATTTATCTACTCAATGAGGAGTTAAACACTATTTGATTATTTGTTCATCAGTTAAATCTTAAGGTTGTGGAACCTTAAGTTTGGGTGTACGATTACAACTTGTAAGGGGGAGTGAATCCTAGAGTGAGAGGATTACTTCGAGTACAGAGTGTGTAATTGTATTTGTTTTTGAAGGGTAGTGAAAATCCCAGAGGTTCTGGGGATTGGATGTAGGTCAAAGAGTTGGACCGAACTAGGATAATTTCTCGTGTCTTTCTATCCCTCTCTCTGTCTCTGTTTTTAAGTGTTCTTAAGCAATTAGCGAAAGAATTTTATAATCATCTATTCATCCCCCCTCTAGGTGATATTCCACTTTCATTTGGTATCAGAGCGAAGATTTCTCAGTTGGGCTTAACATCTTGAGAAAGATCATGAAAGAAATATTGCCTGATGGAGCGTCTATCAATCGCCTACTTGGTTTCAACGGAGAACACTACTCCTTTTGGAAAGCCAAATTTAGAGTTTTTGTTATGGCTATTGAATTTGGCCTATGGAATGTGTTTGAGAGGGGAAACTATCAACCTACTTCAATTGAAGATGGAGTTTGAATCTCAAAGCTTGAAGAAGAGTATGATGAGAATGACAACAGATTTGTCACTCTCAATAGCAAAGCTATCTTAATGCTTCAAAGCGCTCTTAGTCAACAAGAGTACTTTCATATCTGCAATTTGTCGAGTGCAAAGGAGATGTGGAAGGCATTGGAAATACATATGAAGGAACTTTTGGCATCAAGGACAATCGTATCAATACCTTGACAACCGAGTATGATCTTCTTTCGAATGAATACCGGAGAATTTCAACTTCGCTTTACCCATTTGATCAATCAAATATCAGCCTTGGGTAAAACATACGAGCAAGCTGCTCAAGTCAGAAAAATCCTCAATGTGCTGACGAAAGATTGGGAAGCTAAAGTCATAGCAATCGAAGAAGCTCGTGGAGAATCAATGCAATCAGTAGCTGCTCAATTCGGAAGTCTATCTGAATACGAAGGCAAATTGAAATTCAAGAAGGGCTTGGATGAAATCAACAATGATAGAGGTGTTGATCTCAATGCTGTGAAGGAAAAGGAGAATAAAGATGAAGATGAAGATGAAGATGATAATGATGATGATGATGATGAGATGGGCATGTTCACGGGAAGATTCAAGAAGTTTTATAAGAAGGACCAAGGCTTCAGAAATAGATTCCAGAAAGGAAGCTCAAGTAACAGACGCAAACTCAATGATAAGGAGCAAGTCATCTGTTACGAGTGTGAAAAGCCGGGACATTACAAATCCGAATGTCCTCAGCTAAAAGGCAAAGAAAAGGAGAAGAATAAGAAATTCAATTAGTTCAAGAAGAAAGCCTATGTGTCTGCTATATGGGGAGACAGCTCCTCAGACGAAGAAGAGAGTGAGGAAGAAGAAGAAGTTGCTAATGTTTGCCTAGTTGCGGAAGAAGAAAAACCTGAAAACGACGAAGATGTATATGATTCTGAACCCTCCTATGATGAATTACTTTCTGAGTATAATGAGCTACATTCTGAATTTGAAAAGCTTGCAAAATAATTTATTGCCTCTAAGGGGAAAATCAAATTGCTTGAGCAATAAGCTAAAGATTTACCTCTAGTTTGTGAAAACTTAGTTTGCAAAAACTGTCATAATCTTATAAAGAAAAACTCTTATCTTACGAAAACACTTGAGAAATTCACTAAGGGTAGTGAAATGCTCAATGTTATTTTGAAAGCTCAAAGATTTACAAATGATTGATCAGGCATAGGATATAATCCTGTTTTTGACAAAAAGAAAGGCAAAAAGAAAGCTGATGGAAAATCTTATTTGAACTATTTTCAGAAATCAACTCACTTTAAACCCATTTGCTCATTGTAATTATTGTAACCGAAAGGGACACAATACATCATGTCTTTATAAGAAAGATGGAAGAGATAAACCTGTTGGTAACTATCAGTGGGTACTTAAGGGAACCTATAATGTCCCAGGGGCCCGAACTAACCCAAAAGGACCCAAGAAAAGATGGGTACCTAAGGCTTGACATTGTCCTGATTGCAGGTTTGTCTGAGAGCATCAAGAACCCATCAGTGGTACATTGATAGTGGGTGCTCCAGACACATGACGGGAGATCAATCCAAATTCATGGCAATGAAAGCAAAGGATGGTGGAAAAGTGACCTTTGGGGGAAACCAAACCGAAAAGATCGCTGGAATAGGCGAAATTGGTGAAAGAGAAGGTCCCCTGATCAAAGATGTATATTATGTTGAAGGACTTTGCCACAACCTGTTGAGTGTCAGCCAAAGTGTAGACAAGAACAACTAGATAATTTTCAATTTAGAGGAATGTCTCATTGTCAACAAGGATGATCTTCCAATCAACAAAGGTAACCTTAAAACTCTATTTAAGGCATCAAGAGAAGGTAACTGCTATACCTTAAATCTTCCCAAAGTCAATTCTGAAAACTGTTTTGTTAGCAACTTGGACGAAAGTTGGCTGTGGCATAAGCGCTTGGCTCATGTGAACATGTTCGAACTAGACAAGTTGTTAAAAAAAGATTTAGTTCTTGGTTTATCTAAATTGCGTTTTAAAAATGACATGATTTGTAATTCTTGTCAAAGAGGTAAACAAACTAAATCATCTTTCAAAACTAAATTTGAAATCTCAACAAATCGATCACTCCAACTACTTCATATGGATTTGGTTAGACCAACGAGAGTAAAGAGCCTTGGCGGCAATTTATATACTTCTGTCATTGTCGATGATTTCTCAAGATTTACTTGGACTATTTTCTTATCTTCCAAGGATGAAACATTTGATCTATTTGTCGTGTTTGCCAAGAAAGTGCAAAACGAGAAAGGTGTTTGCATTTCAGGTATTCGGACTGATCATGGAGGAGAGTTCGAGAATCAAGCTTTCGGGGAATTTTGCAATGCTCATGGTATTGATCATAACTTCTCAGCTCAGAGGACACCTCAAAAGAATGGTGTGGTTGAAAGAAAGAATCAAGTTCTCATTGAGATGACTCGAGCAATGTTGAATGAGAACAAGACCTCTCAAGTCTTCTGGGCGGATGCAATGTGCACAGCATGCTATGTTACAAACCGAGCATATCTCTTAAAGAAGCTCAACAAAACTCCATATGAACTCTACAAAGGAAGGAAGCCTAATCTAGCACATCTTCATATCTTTGGCTGTAAATGCTTTGTCCATAACAATGGTAAGGATAACTTGGGAAAGTTTGATCCCAAGTCCAACGAAGGTATATTCCTTGGATACTCTAATAGGAGTAAGGCTTATACAGTTTTTAATTTATGAACTCGTATTGTTGAAGAATTAATTCATGTTGTGTTTTGTGAATCTGAGCCTGACAAATCTCTTGATGAAGATGAACCTATTTTTCAAACTCAACCTCTTTCTAAAACTCCATCTATTCCTGAAAATCCTGAAAAAGTTTTGGAAATTGAGCCTGTATAATTTTGTGAAAATACAAAATTATATATTGTACTGAATTAGCCAAGTGTGGCTAATGTGATGTATATACATATATAGATACATGTGATCTCATAGTAGTAGAAACCCACACACACACACACACACACATATATTAAGGTTTAAACTTCTCATGTTGCATGAGAAGAAGAAGATTCCTACACACACATGACATGGTGGGACCCACATATATAATGCTAATTATATATATATATATAATTAGCATTATATATGTGGGTCCCACCATTTCATGTGTGTGTGTGTGACATGAGAATACACTTCTCCTACAACATGAGAAGTGTTTTTCCCATATATATTATGTTTAGTTATTGCTGTAGGGATGGGCATGTATGATACGAGCCCATAATGTGATGAATGATTAAGCTGAGAGTAGAGCACTAGGTTAAATTTAATAATAATGAAGTACTCTAATAATATGAAACATGGTTTAAGGAGTGATGGATTTTTAACGAAGAGTTTCAACCACTGATAAAATGTTTTCAAAAGTCTTAAATTTTCAGAAAAGCCCATTCGAATAATAGGATTAGATCCTGTGTTTGGGTTAAATTTTTGAACTCTTTATATAAGTTTTCATTTCCCAGGACCAAACCTGACTTAGTGGTTTAAAATCATTGTTAAATAATATATCTAACTGGTGTAAATGTAAGGCCTTTTACTGGTATAGTATCAGAGCCTGAGGCATTAATTAGGGTTTTAGGCTAGGTGTCTTTATGTTATGGGCTCAGAGTAGGGCGGCGTTACACCCTTGACTTTCAATGTCGCGTCTCCCTTTATTTTTAGGAAGAAGCTCTCATTTCTTCAAGATTGCCCTATAGCCTTAGGAATCCTTGAAGATAGAATATCACCTAGAGGGGGGGTGAATAGGGGATTTCGAAATTGTTTTTTGGATAATAAATACGAACACAAAGAATAGAGACAAAGACAGAGAGAAATGACACAGATAATTTATACTGGTTTGGTCTAACTCCTTGACTTACGTCCAGTCCCCAGACACCTTGGGTATTTCACTAATACACAAACACGGTTACAATTACATACTATGTACTCGAGATGATCCTATTACACTAGGACTCACTCCCCCTTACAAGTTGTAATCATACACCCACACTTAAGGTTCCTTAACCTTAAGATTTAAACAGAAAAATCAAGTAAGTGTTTAACAACTCCTCACTGAGTAGATAAGTGATAATCACTGAAGTACAAAATATATCTGAAGATATTAAGTGAAGTTAATGAAACAATAAATTGTAGTTGAGTCGAAATGAATACGCAGAGTTTCGGTAGTTGGCGGAATTGAATGTGATGAGCTTTTATACCAATCTTCCATTAATTCCAATGTAAAGTTTTGAATATAGCCATTGTGTCTCTTCGAACTTCCATTAGACACAGATGAATTCTGTTGTGTACAGTCGACCGTTGCTTCATTAAATGTGTTCGCCATTGTGACTTGTGCAGAAGTTGACTCAGAATAATTGCCATAGTAAGTATGCCTCGAAGGAATCTATTCAACTGCTCAGAGCGTTTATTCCATTTGTATCCTCTGTTGCATTAAATGCTTCTGACACAACGAACAACTTTTTGGCTAATCTCAAATTAAGCAAGGTTAATCAACTGTAATCACTCAAGAATATAATTAGATATGATATAAATTAATTTGAGTGAGATTAAGAATAAATAGATAATGACCCAGTACAATTAAGATAGAGATTAACGTTATAGTGAGGCATTCTGATTATTTGAAGCAACTTACTCGAGTAATATCTTCCTTGCTCAAGTAATAACGTGTGATAGATAAAACACTTTTCACAATGAAGAACTTACTCGAGTAGTTCAAGTCTTGCTCGAGTAATATCGAGTCTTTGCCAATTCACTTAATGAAACATTAGTAGCTATTACTCAAGTAACTATCAGACAAAAGAAAAACTTTATTGAGAAGAACTTACCTCGAGTAGCAAATTACCTTACTCGGGTAGCATTATATCAGGGACTTCTGAACTTTGTATTTAGTCGACATTACTCGAGTAACTAGAGCCCTTACTCAAGTAGCAATCTGAGAACACTTAACAACCTTATCAGATGGAGGTTACTCGAGTAATATTAACCCTTACTCGAGTAACACACAAATAATCAAAATTTACTATATCAAAAACTCAATCATTTTTGATGTAAAATCTTTAATCATCTCAATCTTGTTATCATCAAAACTCCGAGAACTAACAATCCCCTCCAACGACAGTTTTTGTATAACAGTCATTGAAAGGTATACTTTCAATGACTGTTTTTGTTATTGAATTTGGAGAAGAGAAGATGTTGATGTGATAGTGTGGTGGCAATAAATTGTTGGATGGAAGGAGGTTATTGAGATTGGCGAACATTCAAATAATGGAATGCTGAAGGAGGTTATAAGAATCTAGGACTTTATAGAAATTTAAATTTGAAAATTTATTGTAGTTTAAATGGGTCTTCTAGATATCCTATAAGATAATTTATGATATAATGATATTCCTGAATATTTACTAAATGAGATTTATTAATAATAATATTTACTAAATATCTTCTTATGTGCATTAAATTATTTTAAATGTTTGGACTTTAAAATATTTTATGGATTCTATGACTAATTAAATCAACTAAAAGATATCCTGATAAAAATTTTAGTTATTATTATTGAAAGAGTTTGTTGGAATACTAGAAAAATCCTATGTGATATATATCGTAATGTCTTTAAAAGATTACTCTATTTTATTGTTTATTTTATAAATTAACTTTTTTTTTTTTCTCTATTTGGGTTATCACATTAGAAGAACTAATTATTATAAACTATGTTTTTTTTAATGGAAATGTTATCTCAATCTCAATCTCAAGTGTTGAAATCGTTGAAATGTTATCCGTAGATTAACTAATATTGATAATAACCTTTAACTAACACCCTAAAGTTTGATAATATGGAGCAATTATGTTGGAAAAAAAAAGGGACTGATTTACACCTTTTATATAAAAAAAATTATGAAACATGTGATATCGTGTTTAATGTGTCATATACAACCTCTTATCATTATTATAAAAGGTAAATGACTAATTTGCGAATATTAAAAAAAATAGTCAAATTAGTTCTTTATATTAAGTGGGTGTTGGTTTTAAAAAAAGTACTCTTTTTAATTATGTTTATTGCAACAACCCCTTTATAGAAATCCCCTTAATATGTGTAATTAATAGGGGTATTTTGGGGGAAAAAATTATAAATTTAGAAGAAAAAGTAGATTGAGGTCTAATATTTAAAACCAAAGAGAACCCCTTGTCTAGCTCTTATATTAAGACATCGAGGGACTACTTATGTAATACCCTAATTTTTATAACTCTTATAAACATTGTATTTTGGAAAATAATTACTAAAATACAAATGTGAATATGTGTCTCAAAGAATTATAATCTATTGATTATAATTTTATCCAAATTTCACTAGGGAATTAATAGACAAATGGTTGGATTTGAGACTACATATTAAGGAAAATAAAATGTGACATAATTAACACATTAAATAATGGTTAATTTATGATCATAAAGCAAGAAAATATTATGAAAACACTTAAATTAATTAAAGGAAATTAGCAACAATAAATGAACAATTTAGCTTGCACTAATTGAAATTAGTTTCATAATTCTTCATGATGATTAGAGGCAAATAGAGATCATCAAAGAAGGGCTAATTAATTTGAAATAATTAAGGGCCAAAGATGAAGAATTAAAGCTTGAATAATTAAGTATTAATGGCCTTGATTAAGTAGCAAATTAATTAAGCCAATGAGAATGAAATAATACTTGCATAATTAAGCAATAATTTTTATGATTAGTTAATAAATCAATTAACTAATAGAAAATGCAATTAAGGGTGAAGATTGGATTTAAACAAACACAATTGAATCCAATGGTCCTAATTGAACCTATAATTAACCTTAATCCTTGTGTAATGGAGTTAGCCAATAAGAAATCAAAGAAATGATCTAAATCCCTAGTTAATTAATTGGACCAATGGGAGAATTAAGCCATGGATAAATTGTGAAGATTAAACTTAAACTAACACAAAGTTAATCCAATGGTTATGGATCAAAGTAAGAGGAAGTTTATCTTATTTAATTTAATAATTGAAGCACATGGGATAATGAATGATAAAAGCTCATTAAATGAATGGAAGAGGATAAGAAAGAGAGAGGAGAGCACGGTTTTGAAGAGGGAAAAGAGAACGAAAAAGAAAGCTTGGAGGAGGAAAAATCAATAGGAAAAAGGGCTAAATCTTATGTAATTAAATTAGCCAATGGGAATCCTTGAAACACAAAATTGTGTCTTCAAGAAAACCAAACAACATGGACCATTGATGGAGAAAATCAAGCCAAAGGATGAGGTTCATGGATCTTCACTATAAATAGATAAGCCAAGCTTCTTCATTCTTCACACCAAATCAAACTCCAAGTAGTTGATTTCTAAGAAGTGAGAGTGAGAGTGAGAGTGAGAGGTAGAGTCCTTGGAGCAAGAAGGAGGAAGTAGAAGCAAGGTTCTTCAAGGGTAAGTTCTCTAGTTCTTAAGTTTTAGTCTTTAGTTTTGTAGTTCTTAGCATAAATGTTAGTTGATCTTGAATCTTCCAATATAGTTTTGATTTCATGTTTTTGTGGTTAAAAATGTTATTATTTCGAAAACAAGATGGAAAATATGATGGATGTAACATCCCATTTTCAAAAGCAGTATAATTTTTTTTCATAGTATCATTAGAGTAGAGCATTGGAGCGTAAGAGTAACTGATACATATATTAAAACTGCCGTAAGTCTGGATGTTTACAGAAACGGTACATTATACCGTGTGTTTACAAAAGTAGATAACAACGGAAGAAAGTTTTCAGCCGAGTCCCTATGGGTGCTGCTTTCCTTTCTCCTCGGTCCTCGTTCCTCCAGAACCTAACGCTATATTAAGAGCTGAGGCCCAATGCACCGGACCCCAGGTAACGGTTAACCTCATGTTTACATACATCATATAAGTACTACAGATATACATGGAATTTTGACGACACTTACTACGTTCAAAGTAGGGTATACATAATCAGATATATATGGCAATAACAATATAGTCGGATGTAAGGTTAAGGCACAACGAACATTGTACATAATCGGATATGGACGGCAATAACAATACAGTCAGATGTAAGGTTAAGGCACAACAGAGAAAATACAGCATGATGGAGGAAAATACATGGAATTTTGACGACACTTACTACGTTCAAAGTAGGGTATACATAATCAGATATATATGGCAATAACAATACAGTCGGATGTAAGGTTAAGGCACAACGGACATTGTACATAATCGGATATGGACGGCAATAACAATACAGTCAGATGTAAGGTTAAGGCACAACAGAGAAAATACAGCATGATGGAGGAAAATACATATATGCATACAATAACCATCAGAGTTAGTGTTACAGTACGCGAACGTACCTTTGTTGACGGTATTTCGGTATGTTTTATGAAAAACGATAATTTTGACAGCGGTGCAAACAACGGCACAACAGCGGTACGATTATCTCAGATATCCTATAAGGATATCATTTATCAATATCTAGCAGCATAACAGGCATTTTAGGTATAAATTACCATTTTGCCCCTGACCCCCTAATCGGCGGAATTTCGCCAGAGCTTCGCTACTTTAATCCTATCTCTCCAGAATTTTGACATATCTCTTCTCCCAATATATTTTCAAGAATAATACCATATTTACCCCTAAATATGATATCTAGACTATCTTGAAAAATTAAAGATAAATCTAGCATTTCTACTACATCTACTGAAAGAACTACCGAATCTAAAGACTAGGGACCGAAAAACTTACCCAGGGCTTCGCTACACTTTCTCCGGGCTCCTCCTTCTCTCTAACCTCTCTCTAGGATTCAAAATTTTGGTGTGAAATGAGAAGGAGAGGTGCTTCCTATTTATAGAAGAAGGGAATGGCATTTCGGTAATTAATTCAAACTTTATCAGATTGGTTTTCGGCCGTTGGATCGCACTTCGACACGTGGCTTCATCCTTGCCATCCATGTGTTGGATGACATCATCCTTCTAGAAGAAGATGATGTCACAAGCTTGCTTTATGTGACTGTACCGATAAAGTTCCCAGTTCGGTGTTCGAATCGCGTAGTCTGGGAAAATCTTAAAAATCTGAAAGCAATGTTTTGAAGTTCCATTCTTCCTCTGTAGGAATATCTAGGTTAATGAAATTTATGATCCCATTAAGCGTATTCCGTTGCCTGCTGAATATTTTAGGACAGACACCAACGGTTACGGAAATCACTTCCGGAAGTGTCGGCCCTTCTCGGGACGTAAATTTGGTTCGTAATATGTTCGACCTAAGAAACCTAATCCCCGGTTTGTCACAACTATTTCGTTTTCTATAGGTTCTCATTTCTACTTTCCCCCTATTTCGATTTATCATGTATCTTAATGACTCATTTGTTTTCAGAAATGACTTCTGAGATAGTCCACTCCGAGGTAGAAATTCACTGGTTTATAAAAAGTCCAGATGACATAGGCTTTTTTTGTTCAAAGCTAATTATATTAATATAACAAACTTGTACAAAAACTTAACACAAACTGAAATACAAACAAAATCAAATCAAATACACTAGAAAAACCCAAATATAAAAATAGCCAGTCACCGAACATAAAAGATTTAGGAGTAGAAATAGAATCATGGACAGAAGCGGCCTCCTCGATATCCAAGGTTAAAAGTGACAAGGAAGAAAGTGTTGGCTGTAAAACCCACCCTAAAGGGCACACCTCCTTATAAGGATAAGCTTTTGTTAGAGCAGCTGCACAAGAACCCCGTCTAGGGGTAAAGAACGAAAACTCAACCTCAGAAGAAAGAAGACCTATGTTGTCCTGAAGAACACTTCTGCTCCTCCATTCACGCAGATCTGGTAACCTTGACCACACATCAACCAACGCCTCTTTAGATCTTCCCCCAAGAGCGCAGGTCCGAACTACCAAATGATAATCAGACCGAATAACGCTCAAACCGCCATCCAAACAAGATGATTTGGACACAGATCTCACAGATCTATTTATTTTATGAGAAGACAAAAACACCGCCACGGAACCCAGTACAACAAAAAAAGAACTAAAAAGCATATAACTCCCACAATCGTGTAGGAAAAGGAGATAGGTTTAATTGGAGGAGTTACTGTAAAAGCGTTATTCTGATTAGGGATAATAGTAGTAGGAAAAGGACCTTTTACTACTTGATAAGGGATATTAGGAAATGAAGAAAGTATGGGCTGTGGGAATTTTGGGATATTATTACTATTATCAGTAGGCAAAGGAGGAGCAACGTTAATATTGTTGGGTTGAGGCAGAGTTGGGGTTGAAGCCAAATTATTAGTTGGAATATTCGCAGGTATTTGTACAGAAAAATGAGCTGATTGGAGAAGATGACGAGCTGCTGAACATGAACTCATCATCATGCTTGAAACTGCAAGAGCCATCACAAGCAAAGTTAAGACGAAGGAATTCCCACGAGAAGCCATGGCTGCTGGATTCCGAAGCCGAAGAGAAGAAGATCAATCAGACTATGTATGTATATATCTTTGGTTAGAGCTTGGATAGATGGTGATCCAAGGGATATACTTCATGGTATTTATATAGACAGAGGTTGGTTTTATTGAACATGTGTGGTTTTTAAAGAAACATAAAGAGACTTTTGAGATCTTTTTGTCACCAATGTATTTCTCTTTGCCTTCCTTTTGAAAATCTATATCTCCTGTGGTGTAGACTCATGATATATAGCTTGGCTTGTTGTTAACGTTAAACCTTCAGACATCAATATTCTTCAATAGGCGCCTAATCTAGTATTTAACTCCCTCCGTCCCTTTTGTAAAGGTTTTTGTTTTTTGGTAAATGGTTCGTGCCTTTTTAAAAGGCCATATTTGGCTTGGCTTCATTAATAAGTGTTTTGTACTCATTTTACCCCTTAGATTCTCTTTCATCGTAATTTTCTCATTATTACTCTCTCTCCTTGTCCCACTTAGGGTGTATATATATATATATATATATATATATATATATATATATATATATATATATATATATATATATATCCTACCTATATATTACTTTTAACTTTTTCGGGGAAAACTCATTTTAGTTAATGAGACCTTATAAATAGTAACGGAGATAGTATTGTAATGCAATGTTAGAGGAGAATAAATGCAAAGTTAAAAGAAAACATGTGTTAGCTAGTGTGAATAATTATTAAATGCCTTATAGCTAGATTTGGCAGCCCTCAAAGGATCGGGTCGTTATTTTGACCAAATTTTAGGTGGATGTTGGACTAGAGATTATTACACCCTTTTAATTTAGTCCCATATTATCATATGCTCTTTAATTTTTTTTTTTAAAAAATAGTCTAAATATATAAGGGATTAATGTCAACAATATGCATGATGTATTTTGGGAGGAGATATTGGCATCCTTATCTTAAATACAATTGTGAAATTTATCTTATTAACTCTTAAAAAATCCTTAATAAACAGTGAAAATTCTCAATTAGACATGTTTGTTTCCATCAGCACCTTTGTTGCGCCACATAAATGTCTCTCAAAATTTCCTTGGACCCTCGGCCCAATTAGCCCAATAACACCACTGAGCCCAATTATAAATATGCTCCCAAGCTTCTTAATACTAATTGTAGCCCATTTAAATACGCCCAAACGTAATCATAATTGAAACATCTTAATGCTAGAACAGAAAATTGCATGTTACGGTAATTATGACAATATTTTGATATGCCTGGTCTATTTACAAAGTAGGGATTTTTTTTACCCCTACTTAAAATTATGAAAATTTTCATGTGAATGTACAATTCAACCCTTTATTTATTATTATGTAAATTTTGTTCTCCGACTTAAGGTAAAGTCAATGATGTTGAAGGCTTTTCTTGATTATGGTAAACCATTTTGAAAGGATTAGAGAGCAAGTAGCTTTTACATTAGGAAGGTAAGTATTTCAATTTCCTTTGCGTTGGAGAGAAAGAACCCTTTATAACATGTTTAATTTTACTTTAGGTCAGTTTAGGTATTGTATAATAATCGTAGGGTATTTTAATTTTTAATTTTTTTTATCATTCTTGGAATAATTTTTATATGATACAAAAATTAAATTATATCAAATAGTTAATTATACTTATATGATATTTCGCAATTATAATTATTTGATCAATGCAAATGAAACTTAAATATACTCACTAGTCATTATGCTTAGCTTTAAGAGGCATGTGAATTAATTTAGAGAAGAGAACATACTGCGTTATTGCATAATAAGTGAAAATATTGTATGCGTGTCTATATAACCATAACACAACAATTTACAATCAATAACAATAAACTCATATACTAATGATGTAACACTGTTTTAAATTTCACACCGAACCAAATTAACATTAAATAAAGCGACATATAACATTCAGAAATAAGGCAATACATAATATACATGCAATAGATGTATATGGTGGCATGCTTCAAGAACAAACCAAACATATATAGAATGACACACTAATAACTGAACTTCATTTTAATATTAACTAGAAGGAGGAGAGAAGAAGGGGAAAGAAGGAATAGGAATAGGTATTGTGGGAATAGAAGGAATGTTAGGCATAGAAGGAAGAGGAGGAAGTGAATTTGGTTTGGGAAGATTAGGAAAATTTGTAGGCAAGGGAGGAATATTATTACTGGGGATTATATTGTAGGCAAAGGTGGCAAGTTACTTTGAATTGCAGGCATGTTTGGTATCGAAGGCTGCGTTGTTTGGAGAAGACGACGAGCTTCTACGCTCGAACTCATCATGTTTGAGAGAGTGAGAGCTACAAAGAAAGCTGCCATGATGATAAATTTGCATGAAGAGGCCATGGTTAAATTATGAACTGAACCAGTGAAGAAGAAATATGAGAATGATTTTGGTTCGAGTTTTGACGAGAATCCGTGGAGTTCTTGGTGTTTTTATACTTAGAAGTGGATTAATGGAGAACCATGAATTTTGTCTACCCTTATTTTACCTACATTTGCCTACCTCTCTCAATACTATTAAATTATAATCTCATCCAACGGTGAAGATTTGAGGGATAAAATAAACACTTTTACCCATTCCTCTCTCCCACCACCTCCCACCTGCATTGAATCATGGTTTGGGTTTCTTTTCCTGATTTCATTTTGTTACCTGATCTGTTTCCTAGAGATCTTCTTTGTTTTTATATAGTGATTCCGATTGGCAATTAGGGTTTATATAATTTATGAACATGCAATCTGAATTAATACATGCCCCTTGAGATCTTGTCCTTGGTCCGCTTTTATCTAGTTTTAGGGTTTACTCGCTGAGTTGGGGTTGATTTTCGATATTGTTGATGATTAGATAATAAAGACTAAGAAAGCATTTTGGATTTCATATGTCTGTCTTGATTAAAATGTTTACTTATTGGATCTTTGGGTTGTTCATGATTCAATGGAGGTGGGAGGCGTGGGAGAGAAGAAGAGGTGAAATGGTTTATTTTATCCCTTAAATCTTCACTGTTTGATGAGATTATAATCTATTGGTATTAAGAGAGGTAGGCAAAGGTAAGCAAAATAACCTATCTCCATATATTTATATATATTCTAAGGTTTTATTTCTTGTCTCTAATTTCCTATTTATTTATTAGAAAACAATGGCTGCTATGACTCTGCTGAAAGCTTTCTAATTAATAAGGACCATGCGTCGTGTGTGAAGAGTCTAATCCCCACCGTTCATTTAACGTGCTTTTGAGATCGTCCCATGTTGCTTTTTCTGTTTTATTCTGGAGTGTCAATTTCCCCCCTTTTTTTTTTGCCCAGGTGGAGCTTCCATTTTTTATAATATCAACAGTCTATTTCCTTTTCCTTTGGCCAAAGTATTATTTTAGTCCCTCAAATTTTAAATGAAATATAATTTTGGTCCATTAACTTTATAACATTTTTTTTGGTCCCATAATTCTAATACTAGTAATCTTACTAACAAAAAATGCTAACACAACAAACTAAAATGATAACTGAGTAAATGATAAAGCATATTTGATTTAAATTTTTAATATTAAAAATAAGAATTGTAATTTAAAACTTAAATGTGAAAAATTAAAAATTAAAGAAGTTTTAACACTAAAAAATTAGAAATAAAATTTAAAACTTAAATGTTAGAAAAAATTAAAAATTAAATAATTTTTAAATTAAAAAATTAAAACTTAATTTATGCTTTGTCAAATTTCTCATTCATCACTTGAGTTTGTTGCGTTAATGTTTTAGTTAGTAATACAAACGAAGTTAGAATTATGGGACTAAAAGTATACTTTATAAAGTTAAGGAATTAAAAGTATACTTCATATAAATTTAAGTGACTAAAAATATACTTTAGCATTCATTTTTCCTTTTTTAAATGGATCTATGTATATTACTCCCCCCCTCCTTTTATAAGAAACTTTTAACAGAATAACCTAAATCAAAAAGTTGGTTACAGAAAATTAATATGTAAATATTTTAACATTTATCTAAAAATATTAATAAACTTTTGATAGAGAATAAGAGAGACAACAATAAACTAATGATAATAAAGAGGATTGATGCTTTGGGGTTGTGATAAGGGGTGACATATGTGGCATGTAATACTTAAAAAATTATTATTTATCTTAAATACAATATTTTGATAAATAATACCTATTTAAAATAGGTGAATATGTGGTCTCAAACCTTAGAAGCTTATTGATTATTATGTTAAGTAATTTCTTCTTGAAATTAAATAAGCTAAAGACCAAAAATTCTAATTTCTTATAGGGATCATAAAACATCATAAAATTATCATAATTAAGCATAGTCTTAATTTAATCATGAGAGACAATTAAATGACATAGAAATACTTATTTCAATTAGAGAAAATTACCAACAACTATTAGGCAATTAAGTTTGCAATAATTAAAATAATTATGTTAATTTTCGTAATTAATTAATAATTAAATTAAAAAGTCACAATTAAGGAATATATGAGATTAATTAGTGATCAAATGCTAATAAAAATCCAAGATTAGAATAAAGAG
Source organism: Acacia melanoxylon (assembly GCA_019022615.1). Lineage (NCBI taxonomy): Eukaryota > Viridiplantae > Streptophyta > Magnoliopsida > Fabales > Fabaceae > Acacia > Acacia melanoxylon. The sequence continues at coordinate 8,032,832 of JAFJYJ010000003.1, read as the reverse complement.
GATTTCTAATGATCATAATTAATATAATAACCTATCAATTAAGCCTTATAACATCTAAAAACACTATCTTAGAGGTATTAGCCAAGATTAATTTAATCTTCCCTATTTTAATATAAGTGGTGAAAATTCCCTTTTTAAGAGGCAAGATAATTGCACTGATCGAAGAATTTGATTATCACTGGTGTTAGCTTGAAGAATTTGATTAATTAATCCATTGCTCTTTAATTATGAAATTGCTCATCTTTCAATGCATTTATGATTTGGACTTGGAACTGTGTATTCAATTACCTTTGTTTAGGAGTACAAAGGTCTAAGTGTGGAGGAATTGATCGAACCATATTTTTATGTGATTTTTCATAATTAAATTGGGATTCTTAATGCATTTTCTGGGACATTATTGCATGATTAAGCACTAATTTGAGTTAGGGACATTTGTTTTGAATTAAGTAAAATTAGGGGCAAAATGGTCATAATTTATTAATTATTCATGCAAATAATTTCTTGGGCTTTTAATGCTATATTGTGTTTAATCTTGCATTGTAGGTATTTTGGAAGAAAATTCGAGACTTGGAAAATGTAAATTGGGGTTAGAATTAATATTTTTTGAGGACTGGAAAATTTACAAGAAAGGCCCCAACAAATTCTGGAAATTGGAAATCAATGAAGAAAAGGGCCAGAGAAAAATTACATAAAAGGACCTAGTGTTTTTGAAAATCACAGCTTCACCCTAAAAATGTTTCAAAACTTTACACTTAGGTCCCTCCACAAACCTTTTTCACTTTGCACTTGAGTCCCTGGTCAAAACTCTGCGTTTTGACCAGGGCATTTTGTGACCAAGCTGACCCGACAGATTTATTATGGGAGAAGACGCAGCTGAGAGTTGGAGTGGGGAGACCCGTGAACCCGACACATGGAAGAGGAGAGCTGAGGGGCAATTAATTGAGGGAGCGCCGCATACACATAGGGACCCGAGACGCGATTCACGATTGGGGACTTCAACGCAGAATCATCAAAACGCCTTCGACATTCGACCTTCCCTCTCACCTTCCTGACCTTCCCTCTCGCCGGCAGCACCACTACCTCCTTCAGTCGCCGGCGAGCTTCCATCATCACCAACCTCCATTCCTCCATTATTTCCGATTGGGGGATTCTTCATCGTCTTCCTGCTTTCACCCTCACACCACCACCTTCTTCCGTCCTCCATTGTTGTTGGAACTCACAGATCTGATTTATATAGATCAGCACAGTGAACAAAACAGAACAGAGGCGAGTGAGCAGGGAGGAACGAATTGAACCAGTCCGACCTTCACCTTCGTCTTCAACCTTGGACCTGGTTCTGCATCATCGACCACGACCTTGGACCTTCATACGCCCATCGACCTTGGAGCTGGGATATTCGGACCCTCATCCTTCCTTCCTCCACTCTTCCATATTTTTCTTTAATCTGTCTGTGGCTTTCTTTGCTGATTTTTTAGAGCTGGAGTTGAAGCAATGAGACACTGAGTTCATTGTCTCTTGGAGGTGGATTAAGTGGCAGGAGTTTTCAGAGCTTAAATAATAGGGGAGTTTATTTGTTCAATTTATTTTCTTTAATTACATTTTAATTTCCTAGTTTTAGGAATATTATTTTGTAATGTTGAGACTTAGCTTACCCGGTTGGATAACTTTGTGGATTGAACCTTGTGATTGGATTGAATTTTAGTAGCTTGTTGGATTTATAAATTTGTAGTTCCTTATTGATTCAATGATATTGTGCTTTCTACGTGGTATTGTTAGATAGTATAATTGAATTGGATTAATTGAGTGGCATGGTATCACATTCATATCAAGAGGAACCAAGTTGCATTAATTTAATCCTAATCACACACTAAGTGGTTTTAAACAATATCTCAAGAGGTAGTAGTTAGCTACGGTAGTAGGAGCTACTCTTAATTGGGAATATTGGACTCAAGTGGTATCTTGGGGTTTTTCATTTAGACTTAGTGAAAATTAACTCCTATATTTAATTGAACTGTGATTGTCACTATTCCATTTCCAAGAGCATCCATACTCATTTTCATAATCCATTCCATTTTATTAAAAATACCAAAAATAATAGTTTAGCATTTAATTTAATTGCATTCTTATTTTACTTTATTAATTTGAAAATCCAAAACCTATTTTTCCCCTTGTTTTAATTGCATTTGCATGGCATTTAGATTATTTAGGATTCAATAAAAGGCTCCTCGAGAGAGAGAACGATCATAGGTTTGCCTATACGCAATCCTTGGTTATTTTTGATTGTGGACCCTGTTAACTCTTAGAAATTGACAATATTCTAGCACATTTTCTCTCTCTTTTAACCTATTTTTTGGTTCAAAATGTGCATAGAAATGAAGTTATAGAGAAAAATGTGCATATCAAAGTATAAGGCAAAAATCAAAGAAATTCTTGTTATTATAGAGTTATTGATTCAATTGAGAATTGATAATTGCTTCCTTTTTTGTAGGATGATGGAGACAAGTTTTGAAGCTCTATAAGAACCAAGAAACAAGGAAAGAAATAAAGGAGGTGAAGCAGTGCAAAGTTAGAAGAACACAGCAACCCAGGCCGCAAAGAAAAGGCGACAAGCGGCGCGGCAAGCATCAGCCACGGAAAGTCAACAAGCGGCGCGGCCCGATGGTTTCCGCGGAAAGTCAACAACTGGCCGCGGCCCCGGTAGTTTTCGCGGAAAGTCAACAAGCGCGCGCCCGTCGTAAAAAAATGCGAAAAGTACAGTGCGCGTTTTACATTTCGAAACGAAAAAACACTATTTAACCCGAAGGGAAGGGCCGAAAAACACACTCTTGACCTAAGGAAACAAGTGGGCACACAAGGGAAGAGCTTGGGAGAGAGATTTGGACAATCTTGGAGGCTTGGGTGCTCAACCTAAGAGAGATTTTGGGGATTTCACATTGGTTCTTCCTCTTTTCTTATCTTTTCTTCTTAGTTTCTTCATGTATTCGGTTTCTTTGCTTAGACTCTCTTTGAATTTGAACATGAGTAGCTAAACCTTTCATTCTAGGGTTCTTCTTACCCTTTGTATGGATTAATACTTGAATATTCCTCTCTTTTGGTAGATAAATATATATGTGTTGATTTCAACCTTGGCTTAATGCTTCTAAGTGATTGGCCTCCATTTAGATGATTTATTCACTTAGGTTATGACTTGAGAGAGCTAATCTGGGTGTAGAACTTGATTGAAATCATGCTTGTCTTGAAGTTTACTTGATAAATGGATGGTTTGTTGGTAAAATAGAGATATATTTACTAACATTGCATTGTCACCTTAAGGTTGTTGCTTAAAGATTGATTCTCATTATGTGTAGCAAGAGATTATGCATCTTAATGAGAAGAGAAACTTGATTTTGACTTGAGAGAGCGTGTCAAGTGTTTTTGAACCCTAGACTAACATATATATGTATTGAAATGCTATTAAAGAGGAAATTAACCAAGTTTTATGAAATGCAAAAGGGGAAAAAGAACCCTAGGCTCAATTTTCCTTGAAGTCAAAGAATCATTTATCTTTATCAATTTTAAGTTTTAGAAATAGTCTTTGAAAATTCTCATTCCACATCAAAACTTTGTTCTAGCTCAACTTGATGAAATTCACTAAGCCTCTTGCTTGACCAATTTGTTAAACAAATCCTCGTGGGAACGATACTTTACTTATCACTTTATTACTTGCGAAACTCATGCACTTGCGAGGCGAACAGACCCCAAGGCTAAAGGCAAAAAGGCCTTCATCACAAATATTAAATCCTAAGAGCACATAATATGTGAACAAATATCATCAATAGTGGTAGGATTTTTCCAACACAAATTAAAGGCTTGGATTAAATTTAATAAAGCTAGATCTAAAGGCCTCAATTAAGCCTTATAAAGTTAAAATCCTTGTGAATTAAAATCCACCAATGGAAGGCTTCCTTCTTTGAATTTGTGAGACATTAAGTCAAGTTGGAGGGTAAATCACGGTTCACTATGGCTTGTTGGGTAAGAATTCATTTGTTTAATATTAATTCTATAAGCACATGCAATTAAAATCACATGCAAGCATTTAATTAGGGGACAAATTGAGAAATTGCTAAGAGTACTTAGTTTGACTTTAGAGGCTTGTGAATGATAATATTTTGGAAAGAAAGATGAGAGACAAAGGAGTTGTGAGTGTGTGTGTAAGAGTTGTAAGTGTTGTGAGTCTAGTGTAGGAGAGAGAAAAGTGTGTAATTCATTGAATTGTGAGTTAAAAACCATTGGGATAAATTCAAGACACTAGTAAATGAGAATCTCTAGAGAATAAATTGTATCAGGAGAAACTTTAATCATAGATCAAATATAAGGATTTATTTTGAACAAGCATATTTTAAGCTTGGGATAGGTTGTCTTCAAAATCTTTTCCCCAACTTTTGTGATTAATCTTAAAATGATTAAAAGGTAGTGACTTCTAATGAAGCCATGATTTTTGAGATTAGAGTATTAAAGAGGAAAACTTGAATAAACTACAAGATAACCCCTAAAGTATATTTTTGTTTGGTTGTTAACCAAACTACCATTTTTCACCTAGTTACATTTTACACTTGGTGTAACTAGAAAAAATGAATCATAAAGTTAGAGACTAAGGGGGAGGGGCACGGTTCTAACTTGTCTTAGAAGAGAAGAAATGTAATTGTTAATATTAAAAACAACCACATGGTAAATTAAAGCACATGCAAACATTGATGAGGGGAACTAATTGGAGAGAGAGCTTTGTACTTGAGATAAGGCTTTAATTGAATTCAGAAGAGGATAGAAGGAAATAGAGAGGAAAAGAGCACGGTGGTGAGAGGAAAGAGTGAAGAACAAAATGGCTTGTTGATTAAGATAGGAGTGTTTGGTAGGAAGATTAGGTTTGGATTGAAACCAAACATGAGCTTAGACTTTTACTATAAATAGAGGCCTTTGCTCTTCAAAATTTTTACACCAAAGCAAGCTAAGAAACATCTGATTATAAGAGAGGAAAGTGAGAGTGAGAAAGAAGGAGGAGTATCTTGAAGGAGTTAGAGCATTTGCAAGTAAGTTCTTTGAGTTTTAGTTCTTAAATTCATAGATAGATGTTGCTTTGATCACATATGTGCTAGAGTAATTTTATTTTCATGTTTTTATGGTTTAAATTGGTTTTATTTCGAAAAACTGATGGAGAAAGTGATATAGCAAAATTTTTGGAAGATTAGGATCAAAGTAGCGAAGCTCTGACGAAATTTTGTTGGTTAGCGATTCCGAAGTCGGGGTCAAAACGTCAGTATTTTATATTGAAGATGAGATTCTAAAATTTTGAGACAATTCATGGTTATATTAGACATATAGAGCTTTTCAAATATACCTAGAGTGAATTATTTCGAGTTCTGTGCTAGGAGATAAATTTTTACAAAGTTGGGCTACGTTTTCTGGAAATTTTCTGGGCAGAGGTTAGAAACACTAAACCTGGGAAGGCCTCATGACATCTGGGAAAAAATTAGTATTTTTCCTTAAAACTATACATCCTAAGGATTCCGAGGAATTTTACGGATCCTCGTTTTGATTTTTGTAGAATTAATTATGATGTTTCGAAGTTAGGTGAAACATCAGCCTTAATGCTGTCAACAACGTTTTTAAGAAATTTAGGGAAAATAATTGAAAAATATGTACACCAGGGGTGAAATGGTCACTTGTGACTAAGATATCTATTAGGATATTATTTATGAATTAATAAATACGATATTACCCTTATAGGATATCCGTGATCGCATTTCGACCGACAAACGTACCATATTCATCAACGAAGGTACGGACACGTACTGTAACACTAACTATGATGCTTATTGTATACTTATATGTGATAGATAACTTTACATGTGATGTGTACTGTTAACATAGATAACTTTACATGTGATGTGTACTGTTGATATATTAATCTTACATATGCTGTGTGCTTATGTGTTGATTAATGCTGTAATGTCATGAATAAACTATAATACATATATTGTTTACATAAGCATGAGGTTAATCGTTACCTGAGGTCCGATGGGCATTGGACTTCAGCTCTTACCTTAGCTTCAGGGTCCAGGGGAAATATGACCGAGGACAAGGATAAGGAGTCAGCGTGTAGACCAGACGGAGAAACGTTATTTTGACGTGTACTTTATTATATTAAATACTCGGATGAATGTACTGCTGTATGAACAACCAGATACACCGCAAACAATGTTAATCAGTTACTCTTTATTTTAAATCATCCTGACGCTCAAATCTGATCAAAACGCCATGAAAACGTTTACGAAAATGGGGTGTTACATGGCATTCAATTTCAAGTGGCATTTTTGAAGATGAACATGTCAAATAACTAAAGGAGGTCCAAGAAGAACTAAGATGCTTAACGATTATGTGTCATGATGAATTAGTTCATTTTGCATTTTATTTATTTAATCACGATTTTTCATATTGGAGAATATGGAATTAAATTGGTTGGATTATTTATTAGGTGTCATTATCTTATAAACTCCGATATATATATATATATATATATTGAGTTTATTGTTGTCATGTCACTTGACATAAAGTTATGGCAAGTCACCCCAAAACTACGTCGTTTTGAGAGTGAGGGGAATTAATAAAGGGTGTTTTTATATTTTTGTTTTTGTATTTATTATATGAATTTTACTAAAAGATCCTTTATTAATTCTCCTAATCCCAAAACTACGTCGTTTTAAGAGTTCATTAATTCCTCTAACCCCAAAACGACGTAGTTTTAGGGTGACTTGACATAAACTTATGTTAAGTGACATGACAAACGATAAACTCATATATATTATGTGTGTGTATATCATTTCACTACTAGAAAATGTAAATTTTGCGGCGGAATTTGTGAAGGACAACTTTTCCCTCGCAGATATTTGTATATTTGCGAGGGAACTAAAAATCCCTCGCAAATACAGAATTTTTGCGATGGAAAAAATTTTCCGCCGCAAAATTACTTGATTTTGTAGTGGAACCTATTTTCCCTCGCAAATACAGAATTGTTGCGAGGGAAAAAATTGTTTCGCCGCAAAATGGCTTGATTTTGCGGTGGAACCTACTTTCCCTTACAAAATTAAGTAATTTTGCGAGGAGACAATTTTTCCGTCGCAAACTCAAATTAAAACCCCCCACCCCTTTTCATTTCATTCACGCGTCTTCTTCCTCCCTCCCCACAGCTTGTCCGTTCGACGCTCCTCCCCCGCCCCCGCCATCGCGTGCCGCCGCCGTCCCCAGTCTTCCCCGCCATTCCGCCACCTCAGCCGGTGTCCACCTCCACCATACTCTTTACTCTATCCATCTGTTTCGCCTGCACCTTCATAAAAAAATCCATCGTCACTTCTTTCCCTCCTCGTTTAAAACCTAGCGCCTTCTTCCCTCGTTTTAAACCAATTTCACACAACCTGCAAGAAAAACCCCTGCGACATTCATTTCTTTCTTCCGTCTTTTCATCAGTGGCTCACTGTCTGAACTCGTCTTCCTATCTCGCCATCTAAGCCGTCACCTAGCGAGGTTCGTTCATCTATCGTCTCTTCCATTAATATTTCTTACTGATTATTGTGATTTTTCACTGTGCTGCTCTATTCTTCCCGCTTTCGAATAGAAATCAGCAACAGTCATTCAAAAGAATGGTTGCACACTTTCGCTAATGATATGAGCTGCTATTTAAAATACTCCATGTTTCATTTCCTGGTCCGATTCCCACTTCTTGCTCCTCTTTTGTCTATGCTGTACGTTTTTGAATTGGAAACAGGAACTTTGTTGGTACCATGAATGTGTTGTAACTTGCATTTTCCGTTTTTATTTTTTATTGTATTTTCACGCTTCTTGCCTGAGTCTTTCAATTGATTCTACTAAACTAATTGAATTTTGGAGCTAGCTCAGTTTCTGCAATTCACAAGAATAAGCGTATGAAATACTGAAAGTATATATGGAGCTGCGCTTTGAATGTATTAATTTTGTCAATGGACAATTCGTGCCCAGCCCACCAAATGGAATGAAACAATTTCTTGTAACCTTGAAGTAATGAATTTTGACTGGATTTTTTGTGAAGTTTGCTTGTTATGTTGTAAAATTATAAAGGCTAGAATCGTTATAATAAATCGTACATGTAGACCCAGTGTTAATGTAATTCAGTTACATGCTCAAAGGATTACTTCTTTCTTTTGCATCCATATGCTATTCAATTATTCTATTTCTCATAGCTATTAAATATCTATACAAAACTCTTTCTCTCAGTTACAAAGGTGAGTTTTTTTTTTTTTTCCTTTTTCTGTTTTATAAACTTTTTTCTCCTAAGAATTATAGGTCATTTTCTAATTTTTGAGGGGGGTGGGTATGGGTAGAACAATCCCTGCTGGTTTGAACATGGGGAAGATGAGAAAAACCTACAGGAATGGGGCAAGCTATAGGTGCATGTAGCAGGGGTGGATGGCAAAAAAATGGCTTGAATTTGGCCCATTGCCATCACTGACTTGAAACCAGATCATCCTTTTGTTCTTTAATGGGGTTTTAATCAAAAAATTTGATGCATCTTGTTTTTAGATTGAAACCTTGTTTTTGACCTTTGCAATCTATCACTTCTGCTAGTTTGTCTGAGTCCATAAACATATTTTGGGAGTTTTTCGTTATATTAATTAGAAGAATGCTTAGCTTTTTACTTTAAAAAGGAAAATTGAGGAACCTAAATGTGGACATTTAGAGAAGGAAAGTTGGACATATTGGGGGGTAATCGTACTTTATTGTTTCTGTCTAATTCATTATGTCTTCTGCAGGCCATTGCTGTAACTTCATGCATTTCTGAGTCATGGCCTGTGCTCATACTCGCACCGTCTTTATTGTTTTTTGTAATTATTTTAGGGTTAAGGAGAAAATTTACCAATAAACTATTGGCCCAGGAGCACCCAACACAATAAACTCTTATCTGAACCTTAAATACCAACCAACTTTGTAAAATAGTAAGTGAGCACAATGACGTTAACGTCTGTCTGTGACTTATCTCTCTCCCTCTCTCATTCATTCACTTACCTCTTCTTCATCGATCGTCACAGACCAGATCCTCCTTCCTCGCTCTTCACTGGAAACACCTTCTTCTTCATCTTCTCTCCTTTGATCTGTCTTGAGTCTGCGGCTCTGATGAAAAGTGACGACCGAACAACGGTGGAGCACCGGTGAATCTCGATCTGCTCCGATGAAACTCGAACACAAGATGGCCGAAAGATCGACTTCTCTTTCCTCTGGTTTTGGTCCATTCGCGCAGGTAAAGGGCATATCTGGATTTGGTTTTGGTCCATTCGAACACGAGACGGCCGAAACAGATTCTCTGAATTCTTGTTCTAGATCTGTGGAGTTGCAGAGAAAAAAATAGATCTAGCGCTAAAGGTGTGTTTCTCTTTCCTCTTGTTTATCTGAATGCTTGTTCTAGATCTGTGGACTCTCTCCCTCTCTTATCTCTGAATGCTTGTTGTAGATCTACCGTTGTGTTTCTGGTTAGGGACACATGGCTCAATAGTATTTTCCACCATTTTGATTCTGATTGTGGATTATTGCGTGTGGCGGATTTAGTCTAATTGTGCTTTCGAACATGGAAACTTTCGATTTCTGAATCTGTTTCTTTCTTTTATTTAGCTTGATTGTGGAATTGAGAGGGAGTATTTACTTATTTAGATTTGTGCCGGTGTAAGCTTGGATGGGCTTCTGATTCTGTTTCCTTCAAATAGTGTGCTGGAGCTGAGAACAGTGAATCAAAGTAGTTGCAAAAGGCCATGTCCTTTGTTCTCTCGTGCTTTTTCGACCTTTGAGTTATGGAAACTTCAGTTGTATTTCCCTATTATGGCCATGGACATTGAGAATTGTAATAACCATCGTGTTGATGAGAGGCTTCAATTTTCTCTTAGGTTTCACCAGCTCGAAGGTGGTTGATTTGTCTAGTAGCTTCATGGATTTGGTGTTGGTATTGGGTTTGAATGGTTTAGAGGTCCGAGAGAGTTACAGGGATCTTAAAGTCTGTAAAAATGGCGAGAGAGTTTTGAAGATTGAATCCGCCCGTTTTTTTTAATCTTTTTCAGGCGCAATAACGGACGTTACTTTACCAGTAACAAATTTGTGCTCAATTACTATTTTACAAAGTTGGTTGGTATTTAAGGTCCCGATAAGAGTTTATTGTGTTGGGTGCTCCTGAGCCAATAGTTTGTTGGTAAATTTACTCTTTAACCCATTTTTTTTTAATATTTGTTTTAAAATAAATTGAAATTTTCGAGGGAAAAGTGTTTCCCTCGCAAATGATGAAATTTACGAGAGAACATTCTTCCCTTGCAAATCTAGGATTTTGCGAGGGTAAAGTTTTTCCCTCGCAAATCCTAGAAATTTACGAGGGAACAACTCTTCCCTTGCAAAATCTTGGATTTTGTGAGGGAAACACTTTTCCCTCGCAAAGTTCATGATTTGCGAGGGAAAATTCTTCCCTCGCAAAATCCAGAATTTGTGAGGGAAAAAGGAATTTTTTTCGGTCGCAAAAATGCTTTTTGAGGCCCATTTTTGCGACGGACCTTGATCCGTCGCAAACTAGTTTTACGACGAAAAATAACTTTTTTGTGAGGGAATTTTTCCGCCGCAGAAAACAGTTTTTTTTTGTAGTGTTTGTCAAATAACTAAAGATCTCAAGAGTATTATTTAATATCTTGTTAATTGTTTTAGATATATACCAGTAATTGAACTAGGATTCTCTAGACCTTTTTCGAACTTTGAAACTGGTGGCAGCTCAGAGTATCACAGTTATCGGTAATATATTGTTATTATGTTGTACTATCCTTGATTTAATTTAGCTAGATGGCATCTTATCCTCCATATTCTTTAAAAAAAAATAGATTTTTTTTTCTTATTGAGTTCACATTAGGTGCTTATAATGAGGTGCTTATTAGGTGCTAATACCTCTAATTAGAGGTATTAGCATATATATTTTTTTAATTTTTTTATATACTGTATTTATTTCGATTTAAATTATATGCTGCTTTCTGAGATGTTTTTTGCACCCAGTATCTCAAATGAATTAATTTTCATAATACTGGTGTTACAGAAAAATGCAAAACTGGAAATTAATTAATTTGAGATACTGGGTATAAAAAACATCTCAGAAAACAACATATAATTTAAATCTAAATAAATACAATATATAAAAAAAATTAAAAAATATATGCTAATGCCTCTAATTAGAGGTATTAGCACCTAATAACCACCTAATTATAAGCATCTAATGTGGACTCTTTTATCATTATAGTCCATTGCGGTTAGAAATTGAGAAAAGTGGCACAAAGTCACTATTTAAAAATTTAATCGATCATGTTCGAGTTTCAGTCCATATGAATGCATAAAATGTTTTTGACATAGCCAACTACAATTGGGCCCAATAATAATCGAATATGAACTAAAATTTAAAATTTATTGTCCATACTAACTTAATATGTTTTTATATATGTACGGATATTACCGGTACTCTAAAAGATTTTACACAAATAATGTACCACTACTTGAATTCATGTCCTTCTTGCAAATATTTTATTTTTTTAAAAAAATACTTTTAACTGATTTTTCTTTGGAAATTTTGTTTATTTAAGAACGAATTTTTATTAAACTATTTTCAAAGTAGTAATATCAATGATAATGAAATTCTTTGAGTTTTATACTAATTGATTTTTATGTTCGTAATAGAATACTCCTAGATTACAAGTCTAAATAATATAAACACTGAGTATTAATTAATATAATGGCTAAACAAGTCTTATCAGAGAGAAGAGAGGACATCTGTATCGTACATAGGAACTGCATTATTGTATAATATATAAGCAATAATCTTCATAGGATCCACGTAACATAAATTTTACACACAGCCAAAAGAAATAATACAAACAAATCCCATATATAGAGTCGTATACGTCTCTTCCTAAAATCCATAAGTAGAAGAGGAAACAATTAAAGCCAACAGAACTGAATTACATATGGTAATAAAATGAACAGTACTTATTCAGATATTAATTCGAAGGAGGAGGGGAGAAGAAAGGGATAGAAGGGATAGTAGTTGGAATAGTGGGAATGCTTGGGAAGTTGTTTAAGGAAGGTAGTGGCGGAAGAGTGACTTTTGGGATTGTTGGAATGGTAGGCATGGAAGGAAGATTAGGGATGTTAGTAGGCAAAGGAGGGACATTGTTTGGCTGAGGAATTGTTATTGGGATTGAAGGCAAAGTTGGTATCCCTGTTGGTTGTGGCAAGTTACTTGGAATTCCCGGCATGTTTGGGATCGAAGGCTGAGTCGTTTGGAGAAGACGACGAGCTGTTACGCTGGAGAATGTGAGAGCCAGAACGAAAGTTACGAGGATGGAGTTTGTAGAAGAAGCCATGGCTAGATTGTGAGGTTAATTAAAGAGTGAAGAAGACAATGTGTAGGAAGATGATTATGCTTTTGGGTCGTGTTTTGATGAGAATAACAATAAGGTTTATGGTCTTATATAGATAGAGGCCAACACAAAAATTCTGGGGTTAGGAGAACCATAAAGATTCTTTGAGATGTTTTGTTTGTTCACCAATTTTACTGTATGGCATGTATTCTCTTGGGGTTGGATTGATTAGCTTGGTTGGTGGTTCTTATTTAACTCTCAACTTTCAAGCGTAAGATGGCCAACTATATAATATCTTAGTCTAGACGAAAAGTGGAAATAACAACTGCAACAATAATATAAAACAACAACGACAACTAACAATTGACTGAGTTAAAACCCCTTGAGTACGATTAATTTTTATTGCTAGTGTTTCGCCAGGAAAAGAAACCTCTTCCCAACAAATTATGTTTCCTCTGATTTTCTTTTAATTGTACATTCTTCATTTGACTTTTTGAATACATTGTTCAGATATTTTTTATGTATGTCCAATTTTACGAAAACATATTTACATAAATTAGTTCTTAATTATAATGAAAATACCTCGATAATTTAGAGAAAATTCATTTTATTTTTTAACATGTCCAATCTACGTCCTCACGTTATTATTGTTCTAATTAATCATGTTGTATTTTTTAAGTAAAATTTTCAATATATATCAACGGATCCAAACTCATTAAAACTACCGCCTCTTCATCTTTGTTGAATGAATTGAACCATAGTTAGAGGAGGACACGATGATGTTAATTAAGCCGTATTCATGTATGCTAGTCCCCCCATTAGTTAGATTTTTTTTTTTCAATACAATAGTTAGACTAACATTTTGTTTTGAGAAAATTTCATTAGACCAATGATTGAATCATATTTTTATTGGTTTTTTTCATAATTAGGGGCAAAATGTTCATAATTTTTTAAATTATTCATGAAAATGTTTTCTTGGACTTTTGAGGTTACCTTGTGCTTAATCTTCTCTCGTTAGACTAATATCTTGTTTAGGACTGGAAAAATTTAAAGAGAGTTCTGGAAATTGCAAATCAATGAAGAAAAGAACCGGGGAAAATTACAGAAAAGGCCTTTTTGGAAATTATAGTTAAGGCCCACAAACATTTCAAAAATTTTCAGTTTAGATTAAGTGTGGGGGAAGTGAATACATTTTTTTAATGTCATTAATTGATTGTTTTTAAATGAGACAATACCTTAAACTAGAAAATTTTTCAAATGTTTTTTAAGTATAACTTGCTTTGATGCATGCCTTAAGTGGCATAGGGTTGCATTTGCCACATTGGAAGTGTAACACCCCAAATTCCGTAGCATAAAACGTGTCGGTGACACGTGGTTTTATAAAAATTATCAGAGTTTTGAGGCGCTACAGTTCAACGTTTTGCGGAAACGGAGAGCATGTACTAAAAATTTGAACAAAGAGTTTTAACAATGAGTAACTGATATATAAAAATACTTAGACATATGATGATGCCTGACGTATCTGGTATATTTAAAATTTTCCGAAGGAATGTTCATGTGATACAACAATACAAAACTTTACAATTACAACTCTTCTGTGTAACTATACCCTCTTCAACCAAGCCTTAGGTGGACTTGGGGCATAGAACCTAACATGGTTAAATCATCCCATTTGGCCAGGTTGGGTAAGGTCTAGTGGAAGTCTCACAGAGTATTTACGGCGACTAATTGACTGAACCACATAGACGACCCTTTCTAGTTTAAGCACCAAATGATATGAAGTAACTTTATTAGATTCATGCTATAAAGTAGGTTCAGTTGACCTTCTTCCCGTGTTTTCTTTGACCGGTGGCTCCATCTATCGGTGTCTTTTTACGGCTCCATCCACTGGTGCCTTCTCTGGTTCATGATTCTACCCTGTCTATTAATTAAGACTGAGGTCCAATACCCATCGGACCTTAGGTAACGGTTAACCTCATGCTTATATAAACAATATGTATAACATATATTTCTAATATTACGGCATTGATCAATACAGTACGTCGTATGATCATTTAATAACAACTACACCAACATGTAAAGTTATTTCCGGTTTGCAACATCTGTGCCATGATGTACGGTCGTGTCCTCAGCGCTAGGAAAACATAACGGCATTATCATGACTATAACCCGTAAAGCTGTAAATAGTGATCTAAGTCCCCATACCTTAGTCATTTGCATGTCCCGGGACGAGTCCCGTTCATGGCTCTATGAAACCATCCACAACATATATAAGCATACTATAAGCATTAGCATTAGTGTTACAGTACGTGAACGTACCTTCGTTGACGGTACTTCGGTAAGTTTTACAGAAAACGGTATTTTTGACAGCGGTGCAACAGCGGCACGACAGCGGTACAACAGCGGTACGATTACTGATATCCTATAAGGATTATATCACATTTATAAATATTTAGCATCATAACAGGCATTTTAGGCACAAATTACCATTTTGCCCCTAGTTTGACTAATCGGCGAAATTTCGCCAGAGCTTCGCTACTTTAACCCTTTCTCTCAAATTTTTTGACATATCTCTTCTCCCAATATATTTTCAAAATAAATACCATATTTACCCTTTAAACATGATATTTAAACTATCCTGGAAGATTAAAGACAAATCTAGCATTTCTACTATAACTACCGAAAGAAACACCAAAACTTAAGACTAGGGACCGAAAAAATTACCCAGGGCTTCGCTACACTTTCTCCGGACTCCTCCTTCTCTCTAAAATCTCTCTAGGTTCGAAATTTTGGTATGGAAATTGTGAAGAGAGGTGAGGCCTATTTATAGGAAATTCCGAGACACTATTCACACTTTTTCATGTCGGATCTCAACCGTTGGATCATGTTCACTTTGCAAGGTTTCTTCTTGGCCATTGATATGCCATAGCCGACCTCCTTGGCCCCCATAAGTCAACAAAGTGATGTCATCCATGATGTCACAAGCTTGCTTTATGAGCCGATACCGATAAAGTTCCATGTTCGGTGTTCTAATCGCGTAATCTTGGAGAATCTCAAAAATCCGCGGCAACGCCACGAAGTTCTATTCTTCCTCTTTAAAACTACTTGGGTTAACTAAATTTTTGATCCCATTAAGGGTATTCCGTTGCCTGCTGAACATTTTCGGACAGACGCCATCGGTTACAGAAATAACTTCTGGTAACACCATCTTCTGGGTAAAAATTCACTTGTTCATAATATGTCCTGACCTAAGAAACCTAGTTCATGGTTTTCTACAACGGAATTATTTTCCATTGGTTCTCATTTCTACTATCTGCCTTTTTTCTGTTTCGTCTTATCTCTTAAGCATTCTGCCGATTTCGGAAATGACTTGAAAAAGCTTGACCCGCTCCGGAATAAAATTATACTCGTTTATAATCGGTCCGAGGTTAGATACTTAGTTCACCTATTTTGAGATAGGATCTAATTTCTATATGTTCTTATTTACCCAACTGGTCTTTCTACCGAATATATTGTTATTTAATTACTAAATATCATGATATTATTTTTGAAATAACCACAACCCTTTTCACACTAGTAAATTTCGCCCCCCCTTTATTTTCTTTTTTATTTATTTTTTAATTAATTTACTTTATGTCTTAATTATTTTACAAAATTATCCCATTGGTTCATACTTAATCAATTAGCCACTAATTACTTAATTAGTCACTTACTAATTGTTGACAATTTTCTTAATTGAGATTAATTATTATCTCACAATTATTTTACTTGACATTGGTATTTTATGCCCCATGTAAAATATTAAAAATCATAAGGTCAATTATGATCCCCAAAATAATACTTAATCTTGTCTTATTATTTTCCAAGGAAAATATTCCCATAAATTACCTAAATTAGAGACAACATACTCTCTAATTTTAAATAAATATTTCATTGCCTCTTAGGATTTATCATAATATTTTCAGTCCATTTTATGTCTCATAAATGCATTTTATGGATTTTGGCTCTTTATCTCTTCTAATTTCCATAGAAATTATCTTAGAAAATAAGATTATTATAATTTATTATTTGAGACCACATATTCACCTATTCCCAATAGGTATTATTTACTAAATTGTGATACTTATCATAAATACGATTTTTAGGGTATTACATTTCTCCCCCCGTTAAATAAAATTTCGCCCTCAAAATTTATTCTATCCCAACTAGACTTCCAGTCTATATTTTTTTAGAATATATCTACTAGTGGGTTTTTCCCAAATTGTCTCATTCAGAGACAATCTCTCTCAATTAACTTTACAACTGGGATACTCCTAACTCTGAGTCACTTCTTTTGAAACCAAGAATTTGTTTTGGTTTGACTATATAGATACTGTCACCTTGTATTTTTATACCTCGTATTATATAACATGATCTTCGTCAAGATGATATTTCTTCAATGAGAAACACAAAAAATACTATGAAGTTTATTAGAGTTTGGGGGTAAAATTATTGTTAGGTCTTTGATCTATACCTTCACTATCTTCTTGAATATGCCTTATGAAATGAGACATTCGACCGTTTTATCACAACTTTCAGTCATTCACAATGACAAAATTCCATCAATGACATATACCATCACATCATCACAAGAAATGAATCCACTCACAAACATTCAGAAACATGATCGACCACATCTGGCCTAAGAAATTTCCGTTCTGACTATAGTTCCATCGAACATATAAGTGATTTATATTTTTACCTATACAAGACTTCAGATGATGCTATTACGATCGTGAAAATTCGAGAAATAAGTTTCATCGAGTGTATTTATAGTTTTTCGGGGAATTTGCTTTAACAGGACAAGGTCCTCTTAGTATTCAATTAGCCTTTGATCTTGAATTACCATACGAGCTACTAATACTAACTTTCTGTGGAGAGTATCCACACGATGTTTACTTAATACGGATGATAATTACTTTATAAATCGCAATCTTATAGGAATCTAATCCAGCGATGCCATTCATTATCGAGTTTCTTTCAGCTCAAAAGCATTTCAAGCACTTGTGGTAGCAGTATAATTCTATAGTTACACCGTAGAGGTAATGCCTCTATACTCTTAAAGCAAATACGATACTCACTAACTCTAGGTTATGCGTAGATTAGTTCAACTTGAGAGACTTCAACAGACGAGAGATGTAAGTCATCACGCTGTCATGCTGCAACAAGCCATATCCCGATCCATACCTATTGGTACCACGACAGACTCTATAACATCTACTTAGATCCGGGATAACCAACTCCTGGTGCTGTGACTAACTTCTTTCTCAGTCCACATAAGCTCGTCTCACAGTCTTTGTCCTACACAATGATTTAATTTTTACTTCGTGAGTTTTGTTACTTGCAAGGCAAGTTACAAGAATTTTATATGAATCTGTGGTACTATCCCGCTAGATCCAAAAACTAAATATCTATATCACTGCTTCCGGCTCTTTCTAGTCCAGAACCGCTTCCACTTTGCTGAAATTAACAACACTACTGTTGTGTGCTAGAACATGGCCCATAAGGTTTATTTCTTGGCAGCCAATACTCACATTTACTAAACTCAGTAAAGAATCGCGTCTCTCTTTGATATACTCATAACTGGTCGTCACTATTCTTTGTGTTTCTCTTCTTATTTTGGAGTAGATGAGGATGTTATCAATCAACACCTCTATCAACCAACCTATGTGGTTGAGAAAAGTTTGATTCAAGTACTCTACGAACAAAAATAGGTGTATTTGTCAATTTGGAAGGCATCTTAAGAAATTCAAAATGCCCATATCAAGTCCTGAAAGCTATCTTTAGCACATTGCTATTTTTGATGTACAGATGAATGGTGTTCCGAATGTAAGTCAATCTTTGACAAGATGTAGAAATTAGATATTTGAGTAGATCGTCGATCATGGAAGGTGGTTATTTGTTCATGACAGTCAATTTGTCCGTTCTGTGATGGTTGATACAAAGTCGCATACTCTTGTGCTTTGTCCGGTGTCATTTGACACTGCGTTTTTAGATGTTGATCCTATGCCAGGCATCAACTTCATAGTGAGTTTTAACTTCTCTTTTTCTGAAGGAGATTTGTCAGAGAATTTTATTTGTGACTGGGTTGTTTTTAGAATAAGGACTCAGCTCCTGCATTAATTCTATCTCTGCTTTGTGGAATGTGGAAATGATATCTTCCCATCGTCATCGTTTGATCATTACATTGATCACTGCTAGTTCTACAGAATTTGAGAGTGTCGTTGACGTGATGAAACAGAAATTTTGAATAAGACATATATTATACTGAAATTTGGTTCTAGACATGCCTTATAAGGAAAATAGTTCACACCCAATGGTGTAGCTACTACTAGATCGTAAGGTAGTACATATATATAAGCATCCCAAAATGATTCGCATATTTATCAGAAGTAAATGACTGGTTTAGCTCCTGAATCGGATGATGTCTAACATAGACTGCTATTAAACGTTAGTATCTTGGGTCGTTACTGGAGATTTTTCGGTCTCTTCTTCGGACAATGCTAACATCTGGCCTGAGTTCTGGGGCCCTATCTCTGCAACTTTCTGGGGACAATTCCAGGCTATGTGCCCCAGCTTCCGACACTTATAGCAAATTCGTATACCACTACAGGTAAGACCTGGATGGTAATTCCCGTATTTTGAACATGGTAGGAATCTTGGCACCTTCTTACCTTTTTCTTGATTTTTAATCCAAAGTGCCTTTCCTTTATGTGTGGGATTTCCGCGATGAAACCCGACGCAATCGCTTGCTCTTTTGCCTTTGCCCTGATTGTTGACCTCAGGAAACTTCCTTTTCAGTGTGGGGTTTTTGTGGCTGGATCCATCATGACTTGCATTGCGACTGTTGAAATTCCTTGATCTACGTAGCTCTGCTAAGTTACACTCCATCAGACGGCAGGATTCCGATAGTCTCTCAATTTGTCTTCCTTGTCTTTCTGCAAGGAGGGTATCAATAAGAGCATTCTGCTCCCTAAGCTTCTTCCTCAGCTCTTACGACTCACTCTGGTGTTCAAGGTATTGTACTGGGATTGGCATCGTTCGTGGTTGTCCACCTTGACCTCGGCCACGACTTCTAAGGTCTCTAATTTCCCGCATACTTGAGATTCTATCTTTCTATTTAAGAATAACAGTTTTAAGAAATACTTTCATCTCTTAAATAAACTCATGTATAACACATAATGTTTCATGACAATATATATAATTTTATTTAGCTGGTTTGTAACACCAGTAATATATCTTACATATCTCATATCATTGTCTATCTACTCGTTTACATATTGTCTATAACTAGCCCTTGAAGATAAGTCAGAAAAGAATGAAAATCGACTGTACGCTCTCCTTCCAAGAGCTCATTCGTCTTTCCCATCCAAAAGCGATTTCTAGGAAATAGGCATAGTGTTGACATTTCCCAATCGTCTAGTGGGTAGGGAAGTTTATTGATTTTCCTCTGTCTGTAGGTCGTTTTGACTTGCCCTAGCCATTGGAAATACGTGTCTTTCGTGGTTGCGTTGTAATATTCTGCCATTAAGAAATTTGTTCGTAGAATGCCTATTAGCTCTTTGTTCGTATCCAAAACATGTCGCAGGGTATTTGGTTCATAACAAGATTCAACTTCAAGATCATCTTGGTAGTTTAACAATTGGAAGTACTCACGGTTATCATCGAAGGATGAATGATCCGACCCTATAGGTCTCTCTGGCTCAGAGGGTACACTAGCCATTGGTTCAGGGTACACTATGCTCAAGGATTCTGAATGAAAAGGTCTTTGATTATCTATGATCTGATAAGGATGTTCCGGTTCAGGGAGATATTCAGGCTCATGATTAGTTATCAGGGTGATATGATGTATAGGAGTAGGAAGATATGTTGGCTCAAGGTTACTTTCTGGAGTGGGGTATAACATATCAGTTTGAGGTACAAGTTCAGATTGGTATACTAACCTGGGATGATATCCCTCTGAGATTTTATGGCCATGAATAGATACTATGGGTTTCTCAGGGACTGGGGAATCTGCCGATGCAAGGTGTTTCATTGGTTCAATCTGGTGTACTTGTAATACCCAGATATTCAATACCCGGATGACTATTAATTATAAATAAATATTCCTTTAAAGGTTATAGGTGAATATGTGGTTTCAATAAATGAGCATAATTATCTTTTTACTTAGGGAAAATTCTATGAAGGTCGAGAGAAGATAAAGAGCTAAAACGTAATTATAAGCCATAAAAATGGACCAAAATATTATGATAAATCTCATATGGCAACAAATATTGACAAAAACTTGGGAAGTGTGTTTTCTATAATTTTAGGAATTTTTGGGATTATTTCCTTGAAAAATAGAGAAGCATAAATATAATATTATTAAAAGCACTTTTTGGCCCCTTGATTTTTAATATTTTACATGGGATATGAAATACCAATGTAAGTAAAATAGTTGTGAGATAATAATTTATCCTAATTAAGAAAATTATCAAAAATTAGTAAGTGGCTAATCAATCAGGTAATTAATGGGATAATATAGGATTAAATTATAAGATAAATAAATTAGAAAAAAATATTAAATAAGGGCCGAAATTCGAAATAAAAAATAAATAAAAATAAAAATAAAAATAATAAAATAATAATAAAAAATGCTTAGAAAAATAAATAAAAAAGGAAAAGAATTGATAAAGATTTGGAATCCAAAGGTAAAATGGATAATGGTTTGGAATCCAAAGGTAGAATGGATAATGGTTTGAAAACCAGTAATACAGTACAAACTTAAAATATGTACAAATTGGAATGGTTGTAAAGATGTGGAAATCATGGAGAAAATATAAGGACTTATCTGGAATCCACATAATTTAACCTCGAAAGTAAGACCAGCGAATGTCATGTTTGCAAACGTTGAAGAATAAGTTTAGTGCAACTAGGGGAATCTAATTAGACCATAAATCTTGATATCCAACTACTAATCAAAAAGTATACTCAAAATTTAAAAGTGTTAGTGATTGATCGAACAACCAAAAATGAATTTCGTTAAAGTAAAATTTAAGACTTAAGTTCGAGTTATTTACCGAAATGCCATCCGCTTTTGCTATAAATAGGCCTTCACCCCTTCACTTCTTCCTCACCCCTGAAACCAAAATCTAGAGAGAAGTTAGAGAGAAGGAAGAGCCCGGAGAAATTCTACCCGAGCCCTGGGTAAGTTCTTCGGTCCTTAGTCTTTAGTTTCGGTAGTTCTTTCAGTAGATATAGTAGGAATGCTAGATTTATCTTTAAATTTTCAAGATAGTCTAGATATCATACTGAGGGGTAAATAAGCTATTATTTTTGAAAATATTGTTGGGGGAAGAGATATGTTAAAATTTTGGAAAGATCGGGTCAAAGTAGCGAAGCTCTGGCGAAATTCCGCCAATTAGGGGAGCCAGGGGCAAAATGGTAATTTTTACCTAAAATGCCTGTTATGTTGCTAGATATTGATAAATACTATCCATATAGGATATTTGAGCTAATTGAACCGTTGTCGAGCAGCTGTTGTGCCGTCGTTATACCGCTGTTTCACCCGCCGTTTTTTTTAGTTTTCCGTAAAGGTACCATTGTACGTAGAAAAGGTACGGACGCGTATTGTAACCTTAACTCTTATGCTTATTGTATGCTATATGTGATTGCTGTGTTCATATACTGAGATTCTGTTTGTTTGAAAATGGTGGAATGATGAGTACACGGGTTATGGTATTGTTAACACCGTTGAGAGTTTTCCTAGCGCTATGGAGAGTGTGTAGACTGGGATGACATACATACTGCAGGGGTTGTGTAATGTTATTGCCTGATATGTTGAATAGTGTTTTTTTATGCTTTGAAATGTTGTGAATATCTTCCATGCATATACTGTTTACATAAGCATGAGGTTAACCGTTACCTGAGATCCATTGGGCATTGGATCTCAGCTGTTAATATAGCTTCAGGATCTCGAGGCGTTCGAGACGAGGTGAAGGGTAAGGAGCCGGCGTAGGGAGGCAGATGAAGAAAAAATGAATTTGTCGTTTACTTTGTTTTAAACGTTGGATGAATGTACTACTTATGACTACCAGACATATTGTTATGAATGTTATTCAGTGACTCTGTTTCCATTTTAAATCGAAAATTTTTCTGACTGCTCAACTCTGATCAAATACGGCAAGAAAACGTTTACGAAAATGGGGTGTTACAGTACTCGCTTGAAAAAGTATTCCGGTCTAGGGTCGTATAGGCACTCATCGGAATACACTGATTTGAAATGGTACTCCGGCTCTGGATTGTTCTCAGCCACATGAGGTTATTTTGTAACGTACACCGGGTTAGACTGGTGAGTGGAATAGGTTGACTCAAGTACAGTCATAGGCACATGAGGTGGATATGTCGGCTCAGAATTTAGCCTTAATCCGGTTATATCAGGGGCTATAGTCCTATGCGCAGTACGTCTCCCTTTACCGTAACAATCTGTATATGGAAACTTGTCCTTGTCCATCACTACAACATAATATCAAGGTTATATCAGTTCTAATTTTCAAAATATGTTCAAATGTTGGACCTCAACCCGATTGACAGATAGGCGTCTATTATGGAAGTCGTACTGAGTTTCACGTGACTAATTGACTTACCCATACAGACTAGTCCTACTTTTGACACCATTGTCTTGTGATAAACCTATGCATTAGGTTACTGTCTATGGAAGACTTAGGTAGTATCGTCAACTAAGTTCAATCACTGCTTTCGTTTGGAAAATTCGTTCAGACTCCGACTCCCATATCAGAAGTCTTAGAGTTTTTCAGAAACTCTAACCTTTTCCTTAGGGTATTTGTTTTATTGTAACACAAAACCAGTATTATATCAGTACTCTTATCTTTGTTGTCCTTACAATGCTCTTGAGACTAGCTGTGAAGCTAGCTCTGATACCAAAATGTAACACCCCAAATTCTGTAGCATAAAACGTGTCGGTGACACGTGGTTTTATAAAAATTATCAGAGTTTTGAGGTGCTACAGTTCAGCGTTTTGCAGAAACGGAGAGCATGTACTAAAAATTTGAACAACGAGGTTTAACAATGAGTAACTGATATATAAAAATACTCAGACATATGATGATGCCTGACGTATACTGGTATATTTAAAATTTCCCAAAGGAATGTTCATGTGAAACAATAGTACAAAACTTTATAATTACAACTCTTCTGTGTAACTATACCCTCTTCAACCAAGCCTTAGGTGGACTTGGGGCATAGAACCTAACTTGGTTAAATCATCCCATTTGGCCAGGCTGGGTAAGGTCTTGTGGAAGTCTCACGAGTATTTACTGGCGGATCGATTGACGAACCACATAGTCGACCCTTTCTAGTTTAAGCACCAAATGATATGAAGTAACTTTATTAGATTCATGCTATAAGGTAGGTTCTGTTGACCTTCTTCCCACGTTTTCTTTGACCGGTGGCTCCATCTATCGATGTCTTTTTACGGCTCCATCCACTGGTGCCTTCTCTGGTTCATGATTCTACCCTGTCTATTAATTAAGACTGAGGTCCAATGCCCATCGGACCTCAGGTAACGGTTAACCTCATGCTTATATAAACAATATGTATATCAGATATTTCTAATATTACGGCATTGATCAATACAGTACGTCGTATGATCATTTAATAACAACTACACCAACATGTAAAGTTATTTCTGGTTTACAACATCCGTGCCATGATGTACGGTCGTGTCCTCAGCGCTAGGAAAACATAACGGCATTATCATGACTATAACCCGTAAAGCTGTAAATAGTGATCTAAGTCCCCATACCATAGTCACTGTGCATGTCCAGGACAGAGTCCCGTTCATGGCTCTATGAAACCATCCACAACATATATAAGCATACTATAAGCATTAGCATTAGTGTTACGATGACGCGAACGTACCTTCGTTGGATTGCCTTGATGTCGTTTACGTAAAACGGTATTTTTGACAGCGGTGCAATAGCGGTACGACAGCGGTACAACAGCGGTACGATTACTGATATCCTATAAGGATTATATCACATTTATCAATATTTAGCATCATAACAGGCATTTTAGGCACAAATTACCATTTTTCCCCTAGTTTGACTAATCGGCAAAATTTCGCCAGAGCTTTGCTACTTTAACCCTATATCTCAAAATTTTTGACATATCTCTTCTCCCAATATATTTTCAAAATAAATACCATATTTACCCTTTAAACATGATATTTAAACTATCCTGGAAGATTAAAGACAAATCTAGCATTTCTACTATAACTACCGAAAGAAACACCAAAACTTAAGACTAGGGACCGAAAAAATTACCCAGGGCTTCGCTACACTTTCTTTGGACTC
Organism: Acacia melanoxylon; assembly: GCA_019022615.1. Lineage (NCBI taxonomy): Eukaryota > Viridiplantae > Streptophyta > Magnoliopsida > Fabales > Fabaceae > Acacia > Acacia melanoxylon. The sequence goes on along the minus strand of JAFJYJ010000003.1, from coordinate 8,008,006 downwards.
CTCCTTCTCTCTAAAATCTCTCTAGGTTCGAAATTTTGGTGTGGAAATTGTGAAGAGAGGTGAGGCCTATTTATAGGAAATTCCGAGACACTATTCACACTTTTCATGTCGGATCTCAACCGTTGGATCATGTTCACTTTGCAAGGTTTCTTCTTGGTCATTGATATGCCATAGCCAACCTCCTTGGCCCCCAAATTCAACAAAGTGATGTCATCCATGATGTCACAAGCTTGCTTTATGAGCCGGTACCGATAAAGTTCCATGTTCGGTGTTCTAATCGCGTAATCTTGGAGAATCTCAAAAATCCGGCAGCAACGCCCTGAAGTTCTATTCTTCCTCTTTAAAACTACTTGGGTTAACTAAATTTTTGATCCCATTAAGGGTATTCCGTTGCCTGCTGAACATTTTCGGACAGATGCCATCGGTTACGGAAATAACTTCTGGTAACACCATCTTCTGGGTAAAAATTCACTTGTTCATAATATTTCCTGACCTAAGAAACCTAGTTCATGGTTTTCTACAACGGAATTATTTTCCATTGGTTCTCATTTCTACTATCTGCCTTTTTCCTGTTTCGTCTTATCTCTTAAACATTCTGCCGGTTTCGGAAATGACTTCGGAGATAGCCCACTCCGGAATAAAATTATACTCGTTTATAATCAATCCTGAGGTTAGATACTTAGTTCACCTATTTTGAGATAGGATCTAATTTCTATATGTTCTTATTTACCCAACTGGTCTTTCTACCGAATATATTGTTATTTAATTACTAAATATCATGATATTATTTTTGAATAACCACAACCCTTTTCACACTAGTAAATTTCGCCCCCCCTGTATTTTTTTTATTTTTTAATTAATTTACTTTATGTCTTAATTATTTTACAAAATTATCCCATTGGTTCATACTTAATCAATTAGCCACTAATTACTTAATTAGTCACTTACTAATTGTTGACAATTTTCTTAATTGAGATTAATTATTATCTCACAACTATTTTACTTGACATTGGTATTTTATGCCCCATGTAAAATATTAAAAATCATAAGGTCAATTATGATCCCCAAAATAATACTAAATCTTGCCTTATTATTTTCCAAGGAAAATATTCCCATAAATTACCTAAATTAGAGACAACATACTCTCTAATTTTAAATAAATATTTCATTGCCTCTTAGGATTTATCATAATATTTTCGTGGCCATTTTATGCCTCATAAATGCATTTTATGGATTTTGGCTCTTTATCTCTTCTAATTTCCATAAAAATTACCTTAGAAAATAAGATTATTATAATTTATTATTTGAGACCACATATTCACCTATTCCTAATAGGTATTATTTACTAAATTGTGATACTTATCATAAATACGATTTTTAGGGTATTACAGGAAGTGTGATTTGTGGGAAATTCTTTGAGTTTACATGAGATCTAGTGTTTTGGCAACTTTTTAAAACAATATAATGATTTTGCTTTTCAAGTGAATAGGAAGAGAAATGAACCCACAATTGAATTTTTGTTTACTCCTTGTTTTGAGAAAGATAGTTTCTACATATCATTAGTGCATTTAAGATTTGAGTATTATTATAATTAATTTCAATGTTTTGATTGATTGTGTTTGTAAGGTTAGCAGATGGAATAGTTAAGTATATGTTTTGTTGTTAGCTTGCTATGCAATTGATTGTGAATGTTAGAGTGAGCATTGGAGAAAAACCTTGTTGGAAGATTATTTGAGCCTTGAGTTCTTTTCATGTGTACATATTCACTTAGTTTTTCACCTTCTAGAACTTGTTTCAACTCTTTTTCAAAATAGCATTTACATTAGTTTGATGGAAATGAAAGAGACATTCAATTTTGAATCTTTTTCACCAAAATACAAACCCCCATTCATCACTCCTTGCTAAACCTTTGAGCTATTCCTATGTTATCTGCAAGTCCTTTACTCATAGAGTTCGTAGTATTCTAAAATCAAAAGTGATTTGACAATACAAAGTTAAACAATATATGTATTGAAATGTCAAGTATATAGAAAAGAGAAAGGAAGTAAGTGAAAAAAAAGGTGTGTGTAGTTTGTAAAGAAGAAAAAAGAAGTAAAAAAAGAAAAAAAAAAAAAAAGTATTGAAAAAGAAAAGAGAAAAGTATTTTGTAGATAAAAATAAAAGAAAAAGAAAAATAAAAAGGCGTTTGTTGATGAATTAGGAAAAGAATTGGCAAAAGTTTGTTAAGTTAGTTAAATGAGAACTTAATCATAAACTTTGACTTGCATATTAACTATTCTTTTTTATAATTAATTCATTTCATTTAACCTTTAACCAACAGTACAAGCTTTTTAAGGCCTATTGATTCATTACATTTATTGCTATTAGTAGTAGAGATACTAGAGTTGTCACAAGCTATGGTAAGATGTTTATTAAATGAGCTAGAGTGAAATTATCCCAATTAGGTGTGAAGAGTGAAACATCAATACCTTGAGAGTTCTCTTATGCTTCATTCTAGAATGTTGGATTGTGTAGTTAGCTAATTTCTTTGCATCGTTTGACTATCACTACTGTGAGCAAAAACTAGTAGAAACATTGCTCAAACACGTAAAAACGGTAAAAACATAAGTTTTTACACAGTTTCTATCGTTTTTACTTTAAAAAAAAAGGATGAAAAGTTTTTTTTCTAAAAAAAGGATAGACCCTTTAAAAAGAGGTTTTGATTCTTATATGCATGAAATCTTATACTAGATATGTACTTTTGTTGCACAAATTGCTTCAAGTCAAGCACACTGAATTAAACTAATAGTTTTTTGCCCCTTTTGCATTTCTTACAACTAAGCAAAAACATGATTTTGATTAATCCTATAATATTGTACATAATGGGTTTTTGATTTACCATGAAAGATTAAGTGATAGTAATCTCACCAATTATATGATATTATTCTAAACAATTGAAGATATTTGATAGAACCATATTTTTATATGATTTTTTATAATTAAATTGAGATTCTTAATGCTTTTTTTCATAGTTATTGAGGTTAAAATGTGTTTCCCTATGATAAATTGAGATTAAGAGTAAATATATTAAATTAGGGCTAAAAAGGGAAAATTGTCAAAAAAATGTAACTACACTTAATCATTGATTTTTCTGAGAATATTTGATGTTGGCTTGATTGATTTAAATTGTAGGTGCTTGAAGAAATTGGACCAAATTTGAAAATGGAAGTTCGGGCTCAAGGTATAAAAATTTCAGTTTAGTGCCTCTTCCAAACTTTTTAAGATTTTCACTTAGGTCCCTACCTGCAACACAACGTTTTGGCATTAATTAGGTCAGCTGAGGGAATATTGGGAGCACACAGACCCGAGAAGACCCGACAATAGAGATTAAATGAAATAGCGCCGTATACACACGCAGACCTGGACGTGATCATTCGACCATCACCTTCGTTCCTCTTCTTCCTCCACCTTCCTCATCGTCGCCGGCGGTCTTCACCCTCGCCACCATCACCGCCGGCGACCTCAACCTCTCCCCCCACCTTACTTCCATCACAGCAACCAGAAAATAGAGCAAAGGTGAGAGATCAGGGAGGATCGACTTCGACCTTGCACCTCCATTCTTCCACCTCCACCAACGCCGGCAACCACCACCACCCAGGGGGAGACGATATTCAGAGGGAGACAGCGAACCAGATCTCAGACCTTCATTGATGTCACCTTCTTCCTTTGTCACTCTCTCTCACCAACACCGTGTCAACCACCACCAAATGCCGTCATCATTCACCTCACTTTCAGCACTACTACCAAATTCTTCCACCTCCTTCCACCATTCCATATCTGTCCTAATCTATTTCTCTCATGAACCACGGTTTACGTCCATTAAGCCTGTCAATTTCCACTTCCAGAGTTTATATGCTCGTGTGGGGTTTTCCATTTTCTATGGTTGGCTGATTCCTTTGCTTTCTGGGATGGATTAAGTGGCTGGAGTTTTAAAGCTTCAAAATAGGGGAGTTTATTTGTTCAATTTATTTTCTCTGATTACATTTTAATTTCCTAGTTTTAGGAATATTGTTTTGTATCTTTGAGACTTAGTTTACCCGGTTGGATAACTTTGTGGATTGAACCTTGTGATTGGATTGAATTTTAGTAGCTTTTTAGATTTATAAATTTGTATTTCCTTATTGATTCAATGATATTATGCTTTCTACGTGGTATTGTTAGATAGTATAATTGAATTGAATTAATTGAGTGGCGTGGTATCGCATTCATATCAAGAGGAAACAAGTTGTATTAATCCTAATCACACACTAAGTGGTTTTAAACAATATCTCAAGAGGTAGTAGTTAGCTACGGTAGTAGGAGCTACTATTAATTGGGAATATTGGACTCAAGTGGTATCTTGGGGTTTTTCATCTAGACTTAGTGAAAATTTACTCCTACATTTAATTAAACTAGGATAGTCACTATTCCATTTCCAAGAGCATTCATACTCATCTTCATACTCCATTCCATTTTATAAAGAAAATACCAAAAACATTAGTTAGCATTTGATTTAATTGCATTCTTATTTTAGTTTATTAATTTGAAAAGCTAAAACCAATTTTCCCCCTTGTTTTAATTGCATTTGCATGGCATTTAGATTACTTAGGATTCAATAAAAGGCTCCCCGAGAGAGAGAACGATCCTAGGGTTTACTGTACGTAATCCTTGGTTTATTTTTGATTGTGGACCCCAAGGCTAAAGACAAAAAGGCCCTCATCAAATGGTGCCGTTGCCGGGGAGCTAAGTAATTGGCTCCCTAGGTAATCTAATTGTCAAATTCACTTTTGACAAGGGGTTTCTCGTGTGAAGCTTGTTAGTTTTGCATTTTTTTTATTGCATATTGTAACATCCCATTTTCAAAAGCAGTATATATTTTTTTTCATCAGAGTAGAGCATTAAAGCGATTGAGTGACTGATACATATATTAAAAATGCCGTAAGTCTGGCTGATTACAAAGGCGGTACAATGACCAAGAGTTTTTATAGTAAATAACAACAGAAGTGTCTCCCTGGAAACACCCATGCTGTGGCAACAAAAGATATTCTCCGGCTGAGACTCTAAGCGTTCTGCTTGCCCTTATCTTCGGCGCTCGGTCCTCCTGACCCTGAAGCTATTTTAAATGCTGAGGTCCAAATGCACATCGGACCTCAGGTAACGGTTAACCTCATATTTATGGAAACAACATATGGAAGACATCATAGCATTAATCAAAACATAAGTATATAGCAGATGGAAGATTAATATAACAACAAGACACTTCACGCGTAAAGTTATTTATGCTAACGAACATTTCGCATGTAAAGTTATCTACGTTAACGACACATCTCATGTAAAGTTATCTATACAATTCACTCGTATAGTCTTCTATTACATATAAGTATACAGTAAATATCAGAGTTAGTGTTACAGTACGCGAGAGTACCTTCGTTGATGGTAAACGGTACTTTTACGGAAAATGGTAATTTCGACAGTGGGTGAAACAATGCACGACGATCGGTACAACAAATGTCCGATTATCTCAGATATCCTATAAGGATAACATTTATCAACTTCTAGCAGTATAACATGCATTTTAGGTACAAATTACCATTTTGCCCCGAACCCCTAATCGACGGAATTTTGCCGTAGCTTATTGTTTTCGCTCTATCTCTCCTGAATTTTGACAGATCTTTTCCCTCATCATATTTTTGAAATATATATCATATTTACCCCTACATATGATATCTAGACTATCTTGAAAAATTAAAGATAAATCTAGCATTCCTACTATATCTACCGAAAGAACTACCGAAACTAAAGACCGGAGAGACCGAAGAACTTACCCGTGGTCCGGCTAGAACTTCTCCGGGCTCCTCCTTCTCTCTAAAACCTCTCTCTTTTTGGTTTTGGGGTGTGAGAAATGAAGAGGGAAGGCTTCTATTTATAGAAGAAAAAGTGACACTATTCATTACTTTATCAGATTGGATTTCGGCCGTCGGATCGCACTTCGCCACGTGGCTCCATCTTGGCCTTACACATGTCTTGCCTATGTCATCCTTCTAGAAGAAGATGATGTCATCTTGCTGACTTACCGATAAAGTTCCCTGATCGGTGTCCTAATCCGTAATCTTGACGAAACTCAAAAATCCGGGATCAAGGCACTGAAGCTCTATTCTTTCTCTTTAAGAATACATGGGTTAACTAAATTTTTGATCCCATTAAGGGTATTCTTTGTCGTTGAACATTTTCGTACGTACGTCACCTATTACGAAACCACTTCCGAAGTTCCGAACTTTTTGGCGAAAAATCATCGGTTCGTAATATGATCTGATCTACGTAACCTAATTCCTGGTTTGAAAAACATGGTCCGTTTTCTATAAGTCACTTTTAGCACTATCTGCCCTTTCCTAATTATTCGGTACTCCTAATTACGCCGTTGGTTTCGAAATGACTTCGAGACCGCTCACTCCGGATAAAATTCCACTTGTTTATAAAAAGTGCGGATGTTAATGACTTCGTTTCTATATTTGGAGGTAGGATTTAATTTCTATCCGTTCTCATTTCTCCCGTTGGCTCTTTACCGATTATATTATTATTTTAATCAAATATCTAGATTTTTTTTTTTCTAAGCATAAAATATTTTATTATTATTTTATTATTTATTTAATTAATAATTTTGAATTTCTCCCCTTAAATTAATTATTTACTAATTAATTTACTTATATCATTATCTAAACAATTAGCTACTAATTACTTAATTAGCCACTTACTAATTGTTGATAATTTTCATAATTAGGATTAATTATTGTCTCACAACTATTTTACTGACATTGGTATTTTATATCCCATGTAAAATATTAAAAATCATGGGGCCAAAAAGTGCTTTTAATAATATTATATTTATGCTTCTCTATTTTTCAAGGAAATAATCCCAAAAATTCCTAAAATTAGAGACAACATACTTCCCAAGTTTTTGTCAGTATTTGTTGCCATATGATATTTATCATAATATTTTCAGGGTATTACACATATAGTTTAGGATTTTGGCAATTAGATAGCTTGCATAGCTTTCATTGCATCATTGTATTGTCTTGACTTGGTAGCTTCTGTGTGGTGTTGTTTGTATTAAATTCGATATGATGTTGAGCTTAATTTTTTTCAATCCACCATGTCTTCAAGTTAACTCATAGCATACTTGCATTTAAAAAAAATATCTTGATTTTTTATTTTTTTTTGCATTTTCATTTTCATTATACTATTTTCCTACTTGATTTCATTTGTTTTGTGCTTGGTTGCTGCATATTGGTTTCATTACATTTGGATTGCTTGTGGATAACTTGCTTGTGATACTATTTCGGTGCATGATTCCAATTTCCAAGTCACAAATTTGGTGAAATACTTTTCCCATATGGATAATGACATGAGTGAGCTCATGGCTTTAAGCCACATCTCTGACCAAAAGTTGGAGCGGTTGAAAAGTTTGAATAGACAGGTGGAGTTGTTTGGAAGTTCAGAGGACTTGGCAAAGGAGGAAAGAGAGATTAAGCAATGGTTAAACCAATACTATAAGCATCTTATGTCGATAATGTCACAAGCTTCTCAAGAACCATTTGAGGAACAACAAGAAGATGACATTCAAGGACTCAAGAGTAGCTTCTATGCAGAATTGGGAGATGACTCTAACTTTGATGGAGTCAAAATTGAAGCTCAGGACTTACACTATTCTGGATGAGCTGATAATGAGAATTCTAGATCTGAAGTATATGCTGAAAGTACACAAGCTAAGAATTCATTGCTACATGAAGAAGTCATGGCTAAACAGTTGCATTTGCCCATTGCAACTCAAAAATTAGCCACTGCCCCCAAGTGTTCCTTAGATACTTGCCTCATTGAGGAGACAATTCAAGAAGCCATGAATGCATTAGATTCATGTGATGATAAGTTTTCCTCTCCTTCTGTTGATAATTTTGATACACTTGGGAGTGAGATTTCCAACCTTAACTCATCAATGGTTGATTGTTGGTTATCATCCCTTGATGATTTTTCTCTTACTTCTCTTAGTTCATTGGAGCTTAATTCTTCCAATAATTCATTTTTTAGTGATGATGCTTGTGAGGAAGGTGTTTTTTTCAATGTTTCAGTTCATAAACCAGTGGAGGAGGCTGAGTTTGAGGTCGATAGCCAAGACTAGGATGATTTGGTTTCTAAGGAGATAACCCTCACCAACTATTGGCCCTGAGTATTCCTTAGTAAATTGCACAAGAAACAAGTCCTTTATGCTTCTCAAAGATGATGTCCATAATCGACAGCCCCATGAGTTAGTGCAGCCCAATGACTTAAATTTGGTTTCTGCATTACATTTTAATGGGGTTGTACCTGAAGAATTGATGCTGCAAATGTTTGTTGAAGAGTGCATTACACCTCTAGCACACTTGGAAAGCAATGTAAGTATGTTCTTACCTTTGTCAATTTTTAAAAACTTACCATTTGTTTATGTTGATTCTCAAAGAGGAAGTGCTATTGGAATATCATTGTTGCTAGACCATTCTTCCCAATCTGTGTTCTACATCAACATTGGGTTTCATGGCATGACAACAAGAGCCACATTTGCATCATCACTTGAATTTCAAGGTGCAATGTTTGATAGCATTCTTGCCTAGTTCTATCTTCATCAGTATAATTGGGGCCACAAACCATGTGAAACAAGGAAGTTGGAGCAATCTGCTTTGATTACTGCCACTGCACAGTGCATATCTGACCTTGGTGTCACCAACACAACTTGGGGAAATATTGAATTCCAAAAGGACCATTCTTTTATTACTGATTCTCCATTCTTTATCCTGAAAGTTGCACCCTTTGCTTTGTTATGCCATTGCATGAATTTCATTGATGCTGATTGTTATTTGTGTGCTGATCATCTATGTAATACATATGAGCATGGATCTCTTGATGAAATTCTTTCTTGTGACCTTGCACTTGATATAAAAAAATTGATTGCTATGGAATATGACTACTTTCAGTTTCTTATTGAATTTCAAACTGAGAGAGATGGTAAGATAATGCGGAATCTTAGGCATGGTCATATATTTATTCATGAGGTTCTTTCTTGTGACTTGCCTCCAGACTTAGGTAATTGTGAGAATGATGTTGCTATCATTTATTTTCTTGAACAGAACATGATGAAATTTGATTTCTTTGAATATACCCTGGCTCTTGATAATCCTCTCTTTGCTAGGCTTGGTCACACTTTTACTCATGAAGTGCTCTCTTGTGATTTGACTCCGGATTTAGATGCACATGAGTATGATTATATTAAACACATGATTTATGTTCAAACCTTTGTTGCTGCTTGTAGTTTTGCCTAGCAAGAATTTTCATGCGATGATTCTCCATTAAACAATGATACACCATATATGTTGGAGCCATTGCCAATTGATCCAGAACCGCCACCAAAGATGAGTTGCCAACAAACTAAACCTGTTCTGGTCAAATTGCTATTTCTCATATGTGATGAGAATTTTTGCTACAAGAGCTTGAAGAAATTTCATTACAAGGTTGTCTCTTCCCTTCACTTATATTTGCTGTTTTGAATTGTTTAATTCCTTTGTGAATCTGAATGCTTGAAATAAGTGAGGGGGAGGGACCATCCTAGTAGAAAAACAAAAGTAGTATAGTTTTGTAATTAGAATAAAAACCTCCTATGTATGCTTTGCATCTTTTTGGTCACTACCCTACTTAATTACCATTGTGCTTAGAATTTCAACTTGTTTATCATTCTCTTTAGAGTGATTTTTCTACATTGAGGACAATGTGTTGATTAAGTATGGGGGAGTTTAATACATTTTGAGTCCCACTTAATTGATTGTTTTTAAATGAGAAAATGCCTAAAACTAGAAAATTTATCAAAAAATTTTGTAGAATGACTTGTTTTAATGCATATCCTAAGTGGTAAAGGGTCGCATTTGCCACTTTGGAAGTGTATAATTTGTGGAAAAATCTTTGAGCTTTCATGAGATCTAGTGTTTTGGCAACTTTTTAAAACCATGTTTTGTTTTTCAAGGGAATGGGAAGAGAAATGAACCCACAATTAGATTTTTGCTTAATCCTTATTTTGAAAATGAGAGTTATAAATTATTAGAGCATTTAAGAGTTAAGCATGATTGTAATTGATTGCAATGTTTTTTATTAGTTATTTTTGTAAGGTTAGCACTTGGAATAATTAAGTAGATGTTTTAATTTAGTTTATTATGCAATTGATTATGTTAGAGTGAGCATTGGAGAAAAACCTTGTTGGAAGGATATTTGAGCCTTAAATTATTTTCATGTGTGCATGTTCACTTAGTTTTTCACCTTCTAGAACTTGTTTCCACTCTTTTTCAAAGTAGTATTTGCATTAATGTGATGAAAATGAAAGAGACATTCATTTCTATACCATTTTTACCCCAAATACAAACCTCCATTCATTTACCATTTGTTTACTCCTTTTGAGCCATTCATATGTTGTATGCATGTCATTATTCATAGTGTTCATAGTATTCTAAAAATCAAAAATGAATTGTCAATAAAAATTGAAATGCCATGTATATTGAAAAGGGAAAAAAAGTGAGTATAGTTCGAAAAACAAAGAAGAAGAAGAAAAAGAAAAAGAAAAGAAAGGTATTGAAAAGAAAAAAAAATATGAAGAAGGCATTTGTTCATGTACTTACAAAAGAGTTGGCAAAAGTTTGTAACGTTATTTAGATGCTATGAACTTGGTCATTAACTTTGACTTGCATGTCAACTATTCATTTTTCAAATTAATTCATTCCATTTAGCCTTCATCCAACATTACAAGCCCTTAAAGTCCTCTTGATTCATTTCATTAATTGCTATTAGTAGTGGAGATTTTAGAGTTGTTACAAGCTTATGGTAAGGTGTTGATTAAGTGAGCTAGAGTGAAATTATTCCAATAAGGTGAGATGAGTGAAATAGTAAAAATACCTTGAGAGTTCTCCTGTGCTTCATTTTAATATTTTGGATTGTATAATCAGCTAATTTCTTTACATCGCTTGATTATCACTGGTGTTGGCTTGGGGAATTTGATTAATTAATCCATTGCTTTCTAATTATGAAATTGCTCATCTTTCAAATGCATTAGTGATTTGGACTTGAAATTTTGTACTCAATTGCCTTTGTTCAGGAGTACAAAGGTCTAAGTGTGGGGGAATTAATCGAACCATATTTTTATATGATTTTTTTATAATTAAATAGAGATTCTTAATACATTTTTTTTATAGTTATTGAGCTTAAAATGTGTTTCCCTATGATAAATTGAGATTAAGAGTAAATACATTAAATTAGGGCTAAAAAGGGCAAAATTGTCAAAAAAAAAATGTAACTACTCTTAATCATTGATTTTTCTGAGAATATTTGATGTTGGCTTGATTGATTTAAATTGTAGGTGCTTGAAGAAATTGGACCAAATTTAAAAATGGAAGTTTGGGCTCAAGCTATAAATGTTTCAGTTTAGTCCCTCTTCCAAACTTTTTAAGATTTTCACTTAGGTCCCTACCTGCAACACAGCGTTTTGGCATTAATTAGGTCAGCTGAGGGAATATTGGGAGCACACAGACCCGAGAAGACCCAATAAGTGAGATTAAATAAAATAGCACCGCATACACACGCAGACCTGGACGCCATCATTCGACCATCACCTTCGTTCCTCTTCTTCCTCCACCTTCCTCATCGTCGCCGGCGGTCTTCACCCTCGCCACCATCACCGCCGGCGACCTCAACCTCTCCCCCACCTTACTTCCATCACAAAGCAACCAGAAAAATAGAGCGAGGTGAGAGATCGGGGGATCGACTTCGACCTTGCACCTCCATTCTTCCACCTCCACCAACGCCGGCAACCACCACCACCCAGGGGGAGACGATATTCAGAGGGAGACAGCGAACCAGATCTCAGACCTTCATTGTTGTCAACTTCTTCCTTTGTCACTCTCTCTCGCACCAACACCGTGTCAACCACCACCAAACGCCATCATCATTCACCTCACTTTCAGCACTATACCAAATCCTTCCACCTCCTTCCACCATTCCATATCAGTCCTAATCTATTTCTCTCATGACCACGGTTTACTTCCATTAAGCCTGTCAATTTCCACTTCCAGAGTTTATATGCTCGTGTGGGGTTTTCCAATTTCTATGGTTGGCTGATTCCTTTGCTTTCTGGGATGGATTAAGTGGCTGGAGTTTTAAAGCTTCAAAATAGGGGAGTTTATTTGTTCAATTTATTTTCTCTGATTACATTTTAATTTCCTAGTTTTAGGAATATTGTTTTGTATCTTTGAGACTTAGTTTACCCGGTTGGATAACTTTGTGGATTGAACCTTGTGATTGGATTGAATTTTAGTAGCTTTCTGGATTTATAAATTTGTATTTCCTTATTGATTCAATGATATTATCCTTTCTACGTGGTATTGTTAGATAGTATAATTGAATTGAATTAATTGAGTGGCGTGGTATCGCATTCATATCAAGAGGAAACAAGTTGCATTAATTTAATCCTAATCACACACTAAGTGGTTTTAAACAATATCTCAAGAGGTAGTAGTTAGCTACGGTAGTAGGAGCTACTATTAATTGGAAATATTGGACTCAAGTGGTGTCTTGGGGTTTTTCATCTAGACTTAGTGAAAATTTACTCCTACATTTAATTGAACTAGGATAGTCACTATTCCATTTCCAAGAGCATTCATACTCATCTTCATACTCCATTCCATTTTATAAAAAAAATACCAAAAACATTAGTTAGCATTTGATTTAATTGCATTCTTATTTTAGTTTATTAATTTGAAAAGCTAAAACCAATTTCCCCCTTGTTTTAATTGCATTTGCATGGCATTTAGATTACTTAGGATTCAATAAAAGGCTCCTCGAGAAAGAGAACGATTGTAACATCCCATTTGAAAACGGTGGAATATTTTTTTTTTTAAACGTTTCCAAATATTTCAAGCAGAGTAATCAGAGTAGAGCATTGGAGTGAAAAAGTAAATGATTCATAACAAACATCAACCACAGTGTAACATTGTAATGATTACATTAATCCTAGAGTTTGAAAGTGAATAACTGAAAGCGGTAAAGATAGATAAGTCTCTCGCCGCACGTCTCTCTTTGCTTGCCTCGATCTTCGATCCGTATTCCTCCGGATCCTGAAGCTATAGCTGAGATTCAATTTACCGCATTGAATCTCAGGTAACGGTTAATCTCAAACCCAAACAATACAAAGATACGGATAACGAGATATTCTAGACAATACAACAAAGTATATCACTACATAAGCATACAACGAGATGCATGATCATTATGCCGACAAAACATAAGCATTACGCGGTATGTGAAGCCCCACAATGTAAAACAACAATAACAGCTTGCACTATTCACCAGTGCCACGATACCACTCGTGTTCTCAGCGCTAGAAAAACATACGGTGTTATCATGACTATAACCCGTGTAAAACTGTCTGTATATCGGTCTACGAACGTATCTATCACAAATATATGCATTTAAGTAGTACAAGATTAGTGTTACGACGCGTCCGTACCTTCGTTGACGACGTTAGGTACTTCGCGGAAAAACGTACTTTTTACGAAAAAACATGAAATGTTCGACAATGCACGTCGGGCGGCGTAACGGAAGCAAATCGAGTTTCGATGCCCTATCGAGTAATATCACTTTCATTAGTGATTTGAAATCATAACGGCATTTTAGGTAAGAATTACCATTTTGCCCTTCTACCCCTAATTTGGCGGAATTTCGCGAACTTCGTTACTTTGACCGTATTCCATTTCAAAATTATCCCCACTATGTTTTTACCTCGTCGGGCATCTTTCAATGCAATGAGGCATAAAAACAAACATAGGAACAAATTCTGAAACTTCCTAGATCAAAACAACGGTTCTACTATAACTACCGAAAGAACTACGGAAACTAAAAACTAAGGACGAAGAACTTACTCGAAGCTAAGGCGGAATTTTTCCAGAGCTTCTCTCTCTAGAACCTCTCTCTAGGATTCGGATTTGGTGTGAAGAATGAGAGCAAGAGAGCTTGCTATTTATAGGGAAAAATAGGGACAAGGTGGGAATTTCCACAAAAGTCTTTAGATCGGATTCCGACCGTTGGATCGCCTTTTTGAGGACAAAACACTCTTGGCCATCCATGGTCAAGATCGACATCTAAGAGCCCTAAAGTCAATGGATGAGTTGTCATCCATGATGGCTCTTGCTTTATGGCCTCTGGCCCGATAAAGCTACCCGATCGGTGTCCGTTTCGCGCGATTTCACAGAAAATCAAAAATCCGGGCATGTAACTTTGGAGATCTTTTCATCCTCTTTCATATTATCTATTTTGATCCTCTTTTTTATCATATCCAGGTATTTTCCGGTGCGTCAGAAGATATTCGGACAAACGCGTCCGGACAAAACCATACAATATCCCGAATCGTAAAATGTCTAGTTGTTGCCTAACTTAATACCGTGTTTGAAAACACGCAATTGTTTCTATAGGTTCTCACTTTGCCTATCCGGCTCTACTCTATCCGATCAGCTTTTCGTCTTATTAGGAATTAGGGTTTTCGGTTCTGGAATCGACGTCTGTAAATTCTTTCTTCGTGTAGAATTTCACTTGTACTTAATTTGATCAGTCTGGAAAGACTTTTACCTCTGTTCACCTTGTGTAATTTATTTCGACTTTTCTCTTGATTACGCTTTTATGAGTCGACTCACCGCATTATATTATTATTTTATTCTAATTTAATTATTTAAACAATTCTTTTTAATTAAAAATATTAAGAATTTCGACCCCTTAATTTTAAAATTCAGTTTTAATTATTTTTCCATAATTTTTTCCATTTTAAAAAAATATAATATTTTTTACCAAAAATTCACGTTTTACCCCTGCCTTCGTTAAGGCTTAATCAGACCTAATTTCTTCGTTTAGTGATCTTTTTAGGATCAGGTTTCTTCATATATTTATCTTTAGTAATTTACAGTATATTGTTATCTTACAAACTTCTATACTTGATATTGTCATTTTATATCCTATGTAAAATATTAAAAATGTTTACCCCATCGTGTTACTTTATGGTTCGAAATGCTTTTTAAACTTTTCTTCATGTTATTTCCTCTTGAAATAATTTATTAAATTCTCATAATTAGGGATTACACTTCCATATTTTTCTCATAATTTTTCATGATCTTTCAAAAGATTTATCATAATATGTTTAGACTTGTTTTTATCACCATTATATCAATTTTAGTCATTCTATTCATCAGATTTTCCTGGAACTTTTTTGAAAATTTACTCTATAATTATAATAATTTTCTATAACATTTTTATCTCATGAATTTACTTCATTAAAATATTCATTAATTTTCCTTATCTCAAGAATTCCAGATTTGCTAAAAATCCGGGTATTACATTTCTCCCCTTAAACAAAATTTCGCCCTCGAAATTTAATCTATACCAACTAGACTACGGGCCATAAACTCGGGTACTTCTCCTTCATGTTACTCTCGGTTTCCCAAGTTGCCTCGTTTGATGACAAACCCTTCCGGACCACCTTCACTATCGGTATAGTTTTAGTCCTAAGCCGTTTCTCCCGGCGTTCGAGAATTTTCTCCCGGCTCGACTACAAAGGTGTTATCATGCCGTACTTCAACATCATCGTACTCCATGACATGATCTCGCTCTGGTAGGTATTTCTTTAGCTGTGACACGTGAAAAACATCGTGGAGATTACTCAGGTTCGGGGGTAACGTTAGTTGATACGCAACCGGTCCTCGCCGGCTAACACTTCAAATGGTCCAACGTAACGCGGACTAAGCTTCTTTCTCTTCGGTGTCCTGCCGACACCTAAGCATCGGAGATAATCTCGAAAACGTGGTCTCCGACTTCAAACTTCAACCCTGTCTTCTCCTCTTATCTCGCATAGCTCTTACCACATCTTTCACGTCAAAAGCGCAAGGAGTCTCTTCTTGATCGGGCGATCTGCTCGGAGGTCTCTTTTAGCATATCCGGTCCAAGCAATCGCTGTTACGACATCATCCAGCAAAGAAAGGCGATTGGCACTTTCGCCCATACAAAGCCTCGAACGGGGCAATTTGTATGCTTGAATGATAACTATTGTTATACGCGAATTCGCTAGTGAGAGGTGTTCGTCCCAATTTCCTTTGTAATCCAGGGCACATGCTCGCAGCATATCCTCCAAAGCGTCATGTCGTTCTCTCGATTGACCGTCGGTTTGAGGGTGATAGGCCGAACGAACTTCACTTGGTACCCATTCCTTCATGTAGTGCTTGCCAAAAGCGGATTGGAATCGAGTATCCCGATCGAGATAATACTCTTAGGGACTCCGTGCGATCTCACGATCTCTTTGATGTAGATTGCGGCCAATCGTTCGGAGAGTAGTGGATGCTAATGGGTATGAAATGTCCGACTTGGTTAATCGGTCGACGATCACCCAAATGGTATCGTGATGCAATCTTAGGTAGACCTACCACAAGATCCATGGTCACATTCTCCCATTTCCACTCGGCGGTTCTAGTCTTTGCGAGAAGACCGGGGTCGCCGGTGCTCAATCTTTACTTTCTGGCAAGTTAGACACCCAGCTACGTACTGAGTTACGTCTCTTTTCATTCCAGGCCACCAAACTTCGGCCTTCAAGTTCTGGTACATCTTGACCATTCTTGGATGTAGAGTGTACTTACTCTTATGAGCCTCATCCAGTATCTTCCGCTTCAGTTCATAGACTGGCGGTATGTAAATGCGCCCCTTGTGTCTGACCAATCCACTTGATGAAAGGTCGTGGTCTTGGGTTTCACCTTGAGAGATCTTCTCCCGCATGGAGATTGCCCAATCATCTTGTTTCGAGCTTCATCAACTTCATCTCTCGTGTCATACTCCCCTTGACTCACAAGAAGATTTGCAAGGTAGGCGTCACTTGGTGCGTTGTAATTCATGATCATCAAATCTTCAAGTATATATTTGTTTTTGACAGCATCATCTGCAACGACGTTTGCTTTCCTTGGGTGATCACTTTCCTTGTTAATCTAACGGTGATATGATCTCCGGTTGTAGTCTTTCGGCAATTCCATCCAACGATTTAGTTCACGATAATCGATCCATATCTTCAAAGCGAACACGATGGCGAAGCTCCAAATCGTCGAAAACTTCCATCTTTCTTTTTCACGGCATCACTATAGACAACATATGTCTCATCGATCCAGGGTTATCAATACCGGTGCCGTAGTCAACCTCTCCCTCGGTCTCGAGCTCCTTCCTCGTAAGCTTTGTCAATGGTAGGGCAAGACGTGATCTGCGGTAATATCCCGCTAGACCTAGAAAACTACGTATCTCTCACATCGTCTCGGCCTCTTCCGGTCCGTAACGCTTCCACCTTGCCCGGATCAACGGTGAACTCGAATGAAATCTCACTTCCACATTTGCTCAACTTTGCGAAGTTCTTCTTAGTATGTTTAATACTAAGCGCAGATGTTCTTCATGCTCTTTTCTCGCTTTTGGAATAGACAAGTATATCGTCAATGAACACTACCACAAATTGGTCTAGGTGTTGTCGGAAGATACGGTTCATGTAATTCAACTCTTGCATTTCATTTGGAGCCAAATATCGTCTTTGACTCGGCGCAATCTTTGATATTGATCTGATCCAAAAGATCATCAATTCAATATTGAACTCCATCTTTCTTTTTCACGAATGTCTCCCCGGGGTGATACGGATAGGAGGTAACTTGTATTGATCGTCTAGCCGTTTCTTCAACTGCATTTCATTCTGAGCATCAGATCCTCCGAGGTAAATACATCGGGAAAATCCTTCACCACGGGGATATCCTGGAGTGATAGTTCAGCTTCTGCTTTAACCGAAAAGAATACCATGAAGGCATGACATCCCTATTTCACGCATCGATCAACTTCTGTAGCGGAGAGAAAGCTCAGGCTCACATCAACCTTGTCTCCGGGAAATGATATCTTCTTCTTGCCAAAATCGATCATTGCACCGTTGGCTGTTAGCCAATTCAGACCGAAAATGACGTCGATACCGTGAAGAGGTAGACGGATAAGATCTATCTTTGAAACTCGCCCATCCACGTTAGCGGTACAGTTCATACACGCGTCAGAAGCTAAAGATTTTACACCCAGCGGTGTAGACACTACCAGATCAAAAGGTAAACTACAGGCATGCATTCCTAAACGACTTGCACAATCATAGGAAATAAACGAATGACTGGCACCCGAATCATACAATGCTTGCAATTGATTCCCATTAAGATAGATGGTACCTTGGACCATTTCTGGAGACTGTCTGGCCTCGGTGTTGGCCAACGCAAAGATCCGGCCAGCACTCTGAGGTCTCGCCTCTGCAGCCTTCTCAGGGCAATCCCGGCTAATGTGTCCAGACTTCTGGCACCTGAAACAGACTTATTTCCCATCACAGTTGGCTCCTGGATGGTACTTCTTGCATTTTGGACACGTCTGGGATCCCGGCTGTTTGGGGTAATTCAATTGTCTAGTTTGGTAGGGTCTCCTGTTCCCGCCTCGGTTATCGCTCCAAGGCGCCTTCCTCTTCTGTGAGGAGCCTCCGCGGTTAAACCCACTGCGGGTTGCATTGTTTCCTTCTTGGCCTCGGAATTTGCGCGGTTCTTTTAAATTGCGCTCGGTCAATCTGCGGGATTCCACGCTTGGGCCATTCTCGGAACTGGCTGCGATACTAGCCTCGCCCTTATTTCATATTTCGTCCGGTCACTAATCGATTCGCCTTCCAGCTCTCATTTTTGTGGCTTTTCAGATATGATGAATAACGAGACAGGTTGGTAAAACGAGCGAAGTAGTCGTCGAATGATTCTTCATTTCCTTGTTGGATGTGAAGAAATTCTTCTTCCTTAATCACCCGTACCGAGGAGGAAAATACTTCGTTGAACTGTTCCAGGGAATGCCTCCCAAGTAACAGGGCCTTGAAGGGTTGTGGAAACACTCTTCCACCACCTGTGGGCATCGCCCTCTAGCTTGTAGATTGCCAGCTGAGCCTTCCGATTTCCCGGGCACTCAATGACTTCGAATATCTTCTCCAGACTCAGAAGCCAATCCTCAGCCAATTCACTCTTTCCCCGGAAACCGGGTGGTTTAAGCTTGCAGAACTGGTTGACCCGATTTTTCCGTGGTTCTTTCTTTTCTTCCTTGTCGTGGAGGTGATCGGGATCGATCGGATTCATTTTCTTCATCGTTATGTCATCGTTGTCCTCCTCTTCATTATCATCTTCTTCTTCGTCGTTGTCATTGTCAATTTCCTCACCACGTTCTTCCTCGCGTTGTCGTGCTTCCAACTGTCTTTGGGCTTCTTCATCCCGTTGATGTTGCCTTGCCAAGAGTGCATCTATGAGAGCTCTGCTCTTCGAGAGTTCTTCTCAGTTCTTGCACTTCATTTTGGTCTGGCTGATTTGGTATATTTTGTTCGGGTATTGCGTCTAGTTGAGGTTGTCTGCCTCCGCGTCTACCACGACCTCGACCTCGGCCTCGGCCCCTTGGTACACCGGTACCTCTCATAATGACCATGTCTTATTCTTTTTCCTTTATTTATTAACAAATATGTAAATATTAGAAATGACACAATGTTTTTCACATCAAAACATATATATTCACATATATTCATTTCATAACATTTTACATATTAGTCGGTCTAGTCCTAGTACAAGTCATATATTACAACAAGTTACAACCCCTCTTTATTCAAACATATTTTACAATCTCCCAGGGGTGCTTGGAGATACAAACTAAACTTCCTAGTTTCTACATTCCACAACTTCCTTGAACTAACGCCTTCCTCTACATGTACAAACGAACCATGCTCTTCAAGTAACGAAGGTGAATACGATGCCTAGAATGGGTCCGTCGTCTAGCGACTCGTTAATAAATCTTGCCCAAAAGCGGGTACAGGGAAAGAAATACAAGGTAGTCCTAATCCAATCTGCGGGTGAATGTTGATTACAAACGGCTTGGTAGGATGTTATCAGACTCAGAAATACAAGGTATCTGCCTTGAACGGTTTCAGTGTGGTTTCCAGCTTCAACAAGATACGCCTCTAACCGAATGGTTAATGGTGTATTATCGTTTAGAACATAATGGTAGTCTTCAGGTTCGGCTACCTCATCATCAAGGATTTGGATGTCAGGGTAGTCAGAATTGTCTCCTACGGAGGAGTGGGTTGACCCAGTAGGGCTTCCAGGTACAACTTGGTCCTCAATCCCTAGCTCGTTCAGATTATGGCTAACAGACTCCGGGTCCGAATATATTGAGGCAGGATGGTAAGATGGTTCAGACTCACTGTAATAATGGCTGGGAGTTTCAGGATCAGTATAGCATGATCTGGATCATAAGGAAGAACTGGTTCAGAGTGCTCTTCAAGTTCCGGCTCATCCTGGTGTGCATTGAAGGAATTTGGATCATCAAGGAGGTTATCGTAAAACTATTGGACTGGATCTTCCAAAATCATCGGGGGTGGAATCACCGGGGATTCGTGTTTCGATGGAGGAATGGATCTCCTAGCGGGCGTCTCCACATTCCGTGATACAAGACGTATGGGGTTCTGTCCATCTCTACAAATTACACCAGTGATCCAATCAGTACTCATTTTCAAAAATGTGCTCACAATTTAAAAGGCTTTTTGAACATAACTCCGTTATCCGAATAGAATGGCCAGGTATTGTCCATCATGGGGCCTCACCAACCTCTATGGCGACTTATGGCACACCCACATAGACTAGCCTTGCCTTTGGCACCAAACCGTTCGTAATACCATAGTTAAGTTCATGCCAGAATGAATGCTCTGATACCATAAATGTAACATCCCATTTGAAAACGGCGAATTTTTTTTTTTTTAAACGTTTCCAAATATTTCAAGCAGAGTAATCAGAGTAGAGCATTGGAGCGAAAAAGTAACTGATTCATAACAAACATCAACCACAGTGTAACATTGTAATGATTACATTAATCCTAGAGTTTGAAAGTGAATAACTGAAAGCGGTAAAGATAGATAAGTCTCTGGCCGCACGTCTACTGCTTCTTGCCTCGATCTTCGATCCGTATTCCTCCGGATCCTGAAGCTATAGCTGAGATTCAATTTACCGCATTGAATCTCAGGTAACGGTTAATCTCAAACTCAAACAATACAGTATACAGATAACATATATTCTAGACAATACAACGGTATATCACTACATAAGCATACAGCAGATGCATGATCATTATGCCGACAAAACATAAGCATTACGCAGTATGTGAAGCCCCACAATGTAAAACAACAATAACAGCTTGCACTATTCACCAGTGCCACGATACCACTCGTGTTCTCAGCGCTAGAAAAACATACGGTGTTATCATGACTATAACCCGTGTAAAACCTGTCTCGTATATTGGTCTACGAACGTATCTATCACACATATATGCATTTAAGTAGTACAAGATTAGTGTTACGAAGTACGCGTCCGTACCTTCGTTGACGACGTTAGGTACTTCGCGGAAAAACGTACTTTTGCGGAAAAACATGAAATGTTCGACGGCACGTCGGGCAACGTAACGGCAAAGCAAATCGAGTTTCGATGCCCTATCGAGTAATATCACTTTCATTAGTGATTTGAAATCATAAGCGGCATTTTAGGTAAGAATTACCATTTTGCCCTTCTACCCCTAATTTGGCGGAATTTCGCCGAACTTCGTTACTTTGACCGTATTCCATTTCAAAATTATCCCCACTATGTTTTTACATCGTCGGCATCTTTCAATGCAATGAGGCATAAAAACAAACATAGGAACAAATTAAAACTTCCTAGATCAAAACAACGGTTCTACTATAACTACCGAAAGAACTACGGAAACTAAAAACTAAGGACGAAGAACTTACTCGGAGCTAAGGCAGAATTTTTCCGAGCTTCTCTCTCTAGAACCTCTCTCTAGGATTCGGATTTGGTGTGAAGAATGAGAGCAAGAGAGCTTGCTATTTATAGGGAAAAATAGGGACAAGGTGGGAATTTCCACAAAAGTCTTTAGATCGGATTCCGGCCGTTGGATCGCATTTTTGAGGACAAAACACTCTTGGCCATCCATGGTCAAGATCGACATCTAAGAGCCCTAAAGTCAATGGATGAGTTGTCATCCATGATGGCTCTTGCTTTATGGCCTCCGGCCCGATAAAGCTACCCGATCGGTGTCCGTTTCACGCGATTTCGCAGAAACTCAAAAATTCGGGCATGTAAATTTGGAGATCTTTTCATCCTCTTTTTGATCATATCCAGGTATTTTCCGGTGCGTCGGAAGATATTCGGACAAACGCGTCCGATTCTGTAATCGCTTCGATAGAACCAACTTCGGACAATAATAATTCGCCGAATCGTAAAATGTCCAGTTGTTGCCTAACTTAATACCGTGTTTGAAAACACGCAATTGTTTCTATAGGTTCTCACTTTTCCTATCCGGGCTCTACTCTATCTGATCAGCTTTTCGTCTTATTAGGAATTAGGGTTTTCGGTTGCGGAATCGACGTCTGGTAAATTCTTTCTTCGTGTAGAATTTCACTTGTACTTAATTTGATCAGTCTGGAAAGACTTTTACCTCTGGTTCACCTGTGTAATTTATTTCTGACTTTTCTCTTCGGTCTGCCTATAAGCCGACTCACCGCATTATATTATTATTTTATTCTAATTTAATTATTTAAACAATTCTTTTTAATTAAAAATATTAAGAATTTTGACCCCTTAATTTTAAAATTCAGTTTTAATTATTTTTCCATAATTTTTTCCATTTTAAAAAAATATAATATTTTTTACCAAAAATTCACGTTTTACCCCCGCCTTCGTTAAGGCTTAATCGAGACCTAATTTCTTCGTTTAGTGATCTTTTTAGGATCAGGTTTCTTCATATATTTATCTTTAGTAATTTACAGTATATTGTTATCTTACAAACTTCTATACTTGATATTGTCATTTTATATCCTATGTAAAATATTAAAAATGTTTACCCCATCGTTACTTTATGGTTCAAATGCTTTTTAAACTTTTCTTCATGTTATTTCCTCTGAAATAATTTATTAAATTCTCATAATTAGGGATAACACTTCCATATTTTTCTCATAATTTTTCATGATCTTTCAAATATTTATCATAATATTGTTAGACTATTTTTATCACCATTATATCATTTTTAGTCATTCTATTCATCAGATTTTCCCGGAACTTTTTTGACAATTTACTCTATAATTATAATAATTTTCTATAACATTTTTATCTCATGAATTTACTTCATTAAAATATTCATTAATTTTCCTTATCTCAAGAATTCCAGATTTGCTAAAAATCCGGATATTACAACGATCCTAGGGTTGACTGTACGCAATCCTTGGTATATTTTTGATTGTGGACCCCAAGTCTAAAGACAAAAAGGCCCTCATCAATATTCTGATAAGGAAAACTTGGTTGAAGTTGAAGTTAGGGAACCTATGGATGGTCATGATTTAGACATTCCATATTTTGCAAAAGAACTTGTTATAAGAGCAAGAAAAGAAAACATTGAAGACATGCAAGATGATGTGTTTGATTTGAATCAATTGATATAATTTAGGAATTGTTAAACTTTATTCTTTTGATGTTTTTGGACTTATGTTTTATATAGTTATATGACTTATATCTTTTAAATATGAAGTTGTTCATTGAATTTTGAGTAGTGATTTATGATATTTTTCTACACACACACATAAAATTTTGAGCTCTGACTTTATGTAGTAGAAAGAAGAAAATTTACGTTTCATATTGTTTCTACGATTTTTGTGTCTACCACCCCCTTCTGTGTCACACCCTGAAACCTGAAGGGGTGACCGGCACGGAATATGAGAGAATTCACATTCCTTAAGCCTTAAACTTATATACAAATGCTAATTAATACTCATAATACCATAATCTAGAATATTCATGTGTTCCAAACAACAAAAGGGAGGTAGGGATCTTACCTATAGATTACATGGAGCGTCTAACTTTAAATAATAATAAAAAAGTCTAGGTTTATATTTACTTCAACTAGTAGCACCTCAAAATCAGACCGCAAGATCTAAACCATTAAGGAGACCCTTCACCGCTCAGCAGGAGGTACAAAATCAGCAATTTTGTCTGAACGAAAACAATTTTTCCGGTGAATAACGTCCCATTCTTATAATTGAATAAAATACAAAGCACAATAATTTAAATATCTTCATCTTTTGACAATAACAATGTAGTAATAAATCTCAATTTCTAAACCATACGATCAAGAATAAAATAAAACTCTATATAAATATCGTTATTCAAATTAATTTAATTTCATGTACGAAATAAAAACCTTTAATTTCATATAATCAATTTAAAACATAATTCTCAAATCCACATCTTTCCGTAGAACTTTTTACAGAACGAATGACAAGCGTGGCCACACAATCCACGAGGGTAACTATAACCAGGCATGGCTCGAAACCATGAAAACAAGCATGGACACATAGTCCATGAGGGTAACTAACCAGGCATGACTCGAAGTCATGAAACAGGCATGGACACATAGTCCATGAAACAAGCATGGACACACAGTCCATGAAACAGGCATGAGAACAAATCCCATGAACATCAAGCGAGCTCGAGGTTAACTATGGTGCACCAAGGACTAACAGTACTGCTGTTAGTAACCAGCGTTCTGTATTCCGTCCTCTAAAAAAAACATTTTCAAGCATGCTTGGGGTCAATTCATCAAAGCAATAAAAAATCTTTCTTCAAGATAATAACAACTCTATATCGTACTTCATAATTAAATCTCCCCAGCATAGAGTTTCACAAATAATTTTTCAAAACTTTCTTTCAAATTCAACCTGTCAATAAAATTCTTCTAAAAGATCAAGAACTAGCGTAAAATCATTCAATTTCAAATAATAAATTCTAACTTATAAACTTTCTAAAATCCAAACTCATTTCAATGTAAAATTTATGAAGAATTATCTCAAAAGTCTCATTTCCATTTAGCTGCATAATCATGAATTATGCTTTCAAACAATTGGAAGAAAATACATAATGATGAATAAAATCACCATTCTTTACTCATATACTTTCAACAAATATTCTTTCTCAAAATCATCTTTTAAATATGAAAATTAACATAAAAGTTCAACAGTAAAAATATTATTTATAAAAACTAGGGACGCTATTCACTCACCTATTGCTCCGTCTGAAACTATACCTTTACCAAAATCCCTTTTTGATTTGTTTTCTCTTGAGCTCAGACAATTGATCAATTCCTATAAATTTTAAAATTCATATTTGTTTAGGAACATCTGGGAGGTCCTACCACAACTTAATACTTATGCACATACACACACAATTATACATATATGCTTCAATTCTCACTTATTATCATTCAACTTATTCTAGCATATCTAACCTCATTCTAATCATCTAAAATAGTTGCTAAACATTCAGAGACCACGAATAGAAATTTAAATAAAGTCTAGCACCCAAGGACTCAATCTTTTAAATATTCCTATGCATGCTTTAACACTTGAGTCTCGAGTTTGCCATTTAGGAACCTCAAAAGCAATAATGATCAGTTTTAACCTTAAAATATTTCCCAAACAGCACCACAAGGTAATCTAGAAACAATATTTCAGCTTTGAATGATCATCACAGCAACCGTAGATTCCAACTTCATGCTTTACCAACGCATGCATATATGTATATACAATAGACTTGAACCATCTTCATAATTTTTGGCATATTGGAGACTAAATCATGCTATTCCCTAATCACATAAGTGCTTTAATCCTCAAATTAATTTCTGGGCAACCTTATTTCATGTTTTGTTTCGGTGCATTTGCAGAAAACTCATAGCAAAAAGAAAACTCCAACGTGACATGCATGCAACACCATTAAACATCCTCTATTATTTCCTAATGATTCATGTGCACAATCTGGAAGTTTCAAACATGCTAAACTTCCTCTGTTTCGAGACTCCAAAAACAGAGCACACATGCAAAAATAATAGGATAAAGCTTGAAAAAAAAATCACCTTTGTTGGAGTCTAAGTTTGTTCAACGGTTGGACCTTCTTCTTTGTCTTGATCTCTTGCTCTCAGCTACCGCAGCTCCCTCTCATTCTCTCACTCTCGTTTCAGTTCGAGAAAAGCATAAGGATACAATGAAAATAAGAAACTATGGATGCATAGATAAATTAGGGTGCGTGGTTCTACAGGCATGCCTATGTTAGTTCTCTAAGGGTTTTGATTATCTCCAATAATTGTAAACAAAGCATGAAGTTTTGCTCTCAAATGTTGTAAAACTCACTGTAAGAGCAAACCTCAAGGTCTGCACAGAAACCTCAAGGTTTGGCCTTAAACCTCAAGGTTTGCACAAAAACCTCAAGGTTTGACCTTACAGAGAAAAACGGACTAAGCAAAACTCAAGGTTTTCAGAGAAACCTCAAGGTTTCTTCATTCAGAGACTTCTAATCAATTTTCTGGAAAATGAAAAACTCGAGGTTACTGCTCAAACCTCGAGGTTTTGACTTACGAAGAGTCTCCTAAGTTTTGAACTTTTGAAAACCTCCGAGTTTTTGTCTAAAACCTCAAGGTTTCGTTTTAACATGAAAATCCCGGGTTTCACGGGTTTTGTGAAACCTCGAGGTTTGGTAATAAACCTCCAGTTTTGACCCACCGAGAAAATTCATGTTTTGGCCAGTTTTTCAAAACCTCCAGTTTTTGGGAAACCTCCATGTTTGAGCTAAATGAAGTTTTCTCAAAGTTTCCAAAATTATGAGAAAACTCGAGGTTTCTGGACAAACCTTGAGGTTTGTCTAGGCAGAGAGGATATGTGTTTTCCAAGTTTACAAAACCTCTAGTTTTACTCTCAAACCTCCAGGTTTCTGTTTTGGCGCAAAAACTCAGAATTTCACACTTAAGCGAAACCTCGAGTTTTGATACAAAACCTCCGGTTTTGGCATCCGGAGAGCAAACGACTTTTCAGCGATTTTGAAAACCTCCAGGTTTCTAGAAAACCTCCAGGTTTGCTCTTGGCGCGATTTTGTAAAGTTTCACATTCAAAGTGAAACCTCGAGGTTTCTGATAAAACCTCGAGTTTTGGCCAAACAAAAAGGGTGTCGCTTTTTGTGACTTTGAAAAACCTCCAGTATTAGGAAGAAACCTCCAGGTTTCATGTTTTGGGCTTAAAGTCAATTTCACATTCCATAGTCCAAAACTCGAGGTTTGATGAACAAACCTCGAGGTTTCGGCGCGTACTTAGAATTTCGAATTCTGCGAATTCCTTAAATCTTCTTGTTTGATCTTAATACTTCCAATGATTAATATCTAATGTTCCTAGATATGTTTAACCACTTTTCTAGTGAGTTTCAGATGAATTAGAGAATGTTTATTGAAGGTTTAAAGCTAAAGCAAAAGTGATGTCAGAACATTAAATGCAAAACCCAAAAAGTTGCATACTTTTGGGTAATCCTTCTGCACACGCCTACAAAGGATTAATGTCTACCTACCACATCCAGTAGCTACTATTCCAACGGATTTATTACCAAGAAGTCAACTCTGAACTTCTGCACAGCTAGATTAAATGAAGATTAGTGAGAGAAGACACCAAAACTGCTTCCAACAGCTATATTCCTAAAAAATAAACACAACAACTATATTTTTGAATGGGTTCAAGTCTGAACGGATCTATAACGGTCATAAGCTTCAACTAGTATAAATACCTGAAGATTTGAAGACTCCATAAGAGATACAGAGTACAAAGAGCAGAAAAACGCAGAGACACAAGCTGACATCTTCAAGATGCTAATACTCTGACTTTCATATCATTTACTCTATGTTCTTAATGTTTACATAGCTTATCATAGAGAGTGAGATGACTTGTAATTGTACTTCAGTGCTTATTCATCTACTTCTGAGAGAGAAGAGTTATTGTACACATCCTATCATTCTATCTGTGAGATACTCAAGATTGGGTGATCTTGAGTGGGAAACACATTGTGTTGATTACAGCTTGTAAGGGGAGTGAATCCTAGTGAGAGGATTACTTCGAGTACAGAGTGTGTAATCAAGCAAGTGTATTGATTACAGTTTGTAAGGGGGAGTGAATCCTAGTGAGAGGATTACTTCAAGTACAGAACATGTAATCAAGTTACAAGAAGATAGTGGATTGAAAATCTCAAGCAGAGCTTGGGGACTGGACGTAGGTCAAGGATTGGGCCAAACCAGTATAAATCACAGTTTGCATATTCTCTCTTCCCTTAACTCTTACATTTCCAGCATATAAGTTTGAATGACTGATTATCGCTTTATGAGTTATCTCCGTCATACAAACTACTTTCAGTAAATTGCAAAAAGATTTTCAAACTTTCAAAAGTTTTATCAAACACCCAATTCACCCCCCTCTTGGGTGATAACCTTGTTTTTCAGCCTATACGCAGGGAAATGGTGAAATATATGTGGAAGCTGCATGAGAGGGGTGAGGTGTCGTAAGTAGCATGAAACAGCTGTAATCTCTCCCTCTCTTAACTCATTCTCTGTGTTTTTACGCCTTGCCGATACGATATGAATAGGAAAAGATAATTTAGTATAATGAATATGGGCTAAATTGGTTTTAATGGGTACATGGGCTAAATGAAAAGAAAAAAATGATGTAATGGGTTGAAGAAGTGCATGTACGCTGCTGTTCGAATTGTGATTAAAAGAATTTGGTTTTGCCCCACAATCAATAAGAAAATATAAGAATGAGTAAGCACAATTGAATGAATGGTTGTGCACGAGAGTTTGGGTACGTGGCTATAAGGATACAGAAGTATATGAGTCTTTGACTCCTCAAGTTGGAATTTGACATTGCCCAAGTTCATTCACAAGTTTGGATTAACAACATTACCATTTTACCCCTTCTTAATTGGACACTAGATTATCAAATAAATTCCCGAAATAAATTCTTAATCTCATATAAGGATTTTTTTTTTCCAACAATAAACTCCCCTAGGCCATAAATTATTGATTCTTTTATTCCTAGGTCAAAATTTATCCTCTAACTATTTTTCCTTAAATTTCTGGGAAAATAGACCCTAAAATCCAGAAAATAACTTTAAATTATTTAGGCAAAAAATCTAGTAATTAATACCCTCATAATGTTTCTAGATCCTCAAAATAATATTTCATAATTTTTCTCCTAATTTTCATGGTCCAAAAATAATCTTTAATAATTATCTTTAGTTTTTTTTTCGCATAATAAGCCTACAACTTTTAGCTCTTATTGACTTGACAGTTTACTTAACTCAGTCTTATTCCTAAACTTCTAGTCCCAAAATTTGGGGTGTTACAATCCTTCTGTGTCTACATACAAACTCGATCTTGACAACATTGATTATAACATCGCCATGACCTCTCTGGTTTTTGAAATTGAAGAGCTCACCATATGTTATTGCTTCTACCCCCGGCCTTCTCCTTTCACGTCGGCGCATCAACCAACATCACAATCGTCAGTGAGGTTCCAAAATAGAGTTACATAGCACTAGCTAGGAGACAAATAACAAGAGATAATAGAGGTGCCACGAAGGAAAATGGAGAAGCTTGGACCTTCACCTTCCTTCCTCTGCCAAGCCACCATCGTTGTTCCTCCATTCTTCACTGTCACCACTATTTGGCCATCTTTTCCTTCATTTTTCCAACACCACCGTTGCCGAAGAAGAGAAGCAGAGCCTTCACCGTCGAGCACCACTCCATGCGAGCCATTTCCTCTACTTTCTGATCAGTTCACCTCCGTCTTCTTCCTTCTTCACCTTCACTGGAATCACCTTCCCAGTTTCAAGCACTACCTCTAGTGAATATCCCTCTATTCTATGTCCACCATTTGCCTTCAAGCTTCCTCTTTTTTCCTTCACTTCCACACTGAACCGACACTACTACAACAATTGGATATTACTACCTTAAACGATGTCCTAATCTAAAAATAGGAAGTAAAAAATGAAGGCGGTGGCATTCTTGTAATTATTTGCAAGGAAATAGAGCATTGAGCGTCCTGAATTAGAGTTTAGGACTCGTAAAATTGATTTTTGTCGTCCTAACATTGTTTAAGGACGCCTAAAATTTGGGTATATTATTTCTCGCCATGGGATATATGATTTTTTGTTTGGCGCTGTTGGAATGTAATACCCGGATATTTTTTTATCTGGAATCTTATTGAGATAAATAAAATGACTATTCCTGATAGGTGAATTTATGGTCTCAAATAATAAGTTATAATTATCTTATTTTCTAAGGTAATTTCTATGGAAACTAGAAGAGATAAAGAGCTAAAATCCATAAAATGCATTTATGGGGCATAAAATGTCCTGAAAATATTATGATAAATCTCAAGAGGCAATAAAATATTTGTTAAAAATTAGAAAGTATGTTGTCTCTAATTTTAGGAATTTATGGGAATATTTTCCTTGAAAAATAATGAGGCAAAATGTTGGAAGATTAGAGTCAAAGTAGCGAAGCTCAGGCGAAATTTCGCCGATTAGTCAAACTAGGGGAAAAATGGTAATTTGTACCTAAAATGCCTATTATGATGCTAAATATTGATAAATGTGATATTATCCTTATAGGATATCTTTGATCACGTACCACTATTGTGCCGCTGTCAAACGTACCGTTTTCCGTCAAAAGTACCGTTTTCCGTCAAACGTACCAAAGTACCGTCAACGAAGGTACGGACGCGTACTGTAACCCTAACTCTATGCTGCTCATATACATATATGCGATAGATACGCTCATAGACTGAGGCTCTATTTAAGGTTGTCAATTATACATACAGTTTACACGGGTTATAGTATTGGTAATACCGTATGGGTTTTCCTAGCGCTGAGGACACGTGTTGTGATCGTGGCACGGGGTATATGCAAACATGTTGTGGGACTTTACATATTGCTTTGTGCTTATGTTCTGTCATTGTATTGATCATACATCTGCTTTGTGCTTATGTGTTGAAATGATGCTATATTGTTATGAATATCTGTTGTCCATATACTGTTTTATTTGAGCATAAGGTTAACCATTACCTGAGATCCAAACGGGAATTGGATCTCAGCTGTAGCTTCAGGGTCTGGAGGACCAAGGATGGGAGATAGGGGCAAGCAGCATGAGTAGACGTCAGGATGGAGAATTTACTTATCGTCTATGTTTTTACTTTTGAACACTTGGATGATTGTACTAATTACTATTACACTATGGTTAAAGTTTTGTTATGGTTCGGTTACTCACTAGCTTCAATGCTCTATTCTGAATGATTGAAAAAAAAAATTCCGCTGTTAAAATGGGATTTTACATGGAATATTGTTTTTTTAAAAAAAAATTGGCGACCTAAAAGAATATTCAGTCGCCAATTGTTGAGTTTTGGCGACCTGAATAATATTCAGGTAACCAAAATTCAACAATTGGCGACCTGAATTTAATTTCAGGTCGCCAATTTTTGCTTTTAAAAAAAGAAATATGGCAAATACATTTTTTGGCGCCGTTAAAAATATATATATATGGCGACCTGATTTTATTTCAGGACGCCTTAGTTAAGGCATCCTAATTTTATTTCAGGACGCCTTATATGATATTTTTTTACTTCCCCCGCCGAGACGTCTCTTTAAAAAGGGATGTTAATTGCCTCTAATTTAGGACGTTAATTGCCTCTAATGTAGTAGTGCGAGTAGCCACCTCTCTCATTTTGTCCATTACAAATTCATGCTCTACACCTTCTCCATTCACAATCTCTGATCCTTTTCTCCAATTCCTCTTCAAGTCAGAGAGCAATCTTCCATTTTTCTCATTCAATTCGACTCTTCACTCTGGTTCAACGGATTTGGTGATATTTAATGAAACTGTGGTTACTGTTAAGCTCATGAGAGGTGACTATGGCATTTTCTACGTTAGTCTTAAGGTTCACAATAAAAAAAAACCAAGGATTGTATATAGACAAACCGAAGAGCGTTATCTTCTATCGAGGAGCATTTTATTGATTTCTAAGTAATTTAAATATCATGCAAATGCAATGAAAAAAGGGGAAATTGGTTTTGGTTTTTCAAATTAATAACTAAAAGAATAATGCAATTTAATTAAATCCTAAAAGCTACTATTTGGAGTCTTTGCTTACTAAAATGGAATGGTTAATGGAATATGAATAAAGGTAATTTTCTTGAGAAATTGGCTCAATGGCTATCATTGCTCACTAAATGATATAAGAGTTTGAAATCTATCAAGTTTTAATTAAAAACCCCAAGTAATTACATTGGGTCTAACTTAACACTCTAATCAATATCTACTCATACGATCGCATTCATAACTATTACTTAGAAGCATTATTCAAGAACCCCTTGATGTATGAAATGGATTGAATCAATGCAAATATTTCCTCCAATATGAATACAGAATCGCGACACTCAAATTAACCCAGATCAATTACACAAACTAGTAATCACATAGCAAGCATAATCTCATTGAATTAATAGGAAATACATGATTGAAAATTATCCAATCACAATATAAGCAATTTTAGTTCAACAATATGGAGTCCAAATAACTCATAACAAAATTCTACTAAAACTACCTTAGAACATAATTAGGAATTACAATAACAATAGGAAATTCATAAAGGAACTAAGAAAAACTCCCCAATGAAGCTCTTAAACTCAAGCCAAATCCCCAATCCTTAAGAGTTGAAAGCTTAGCCACTCATTAGAGTTTCAGTAGCATTAATAGCAACTTATTTGGAGCTATGAAAACCATTCAGTAGCATTAACAGCAACTTATTTGGAGCTATGAAAACCATGAAACTGAGCTTGCCGAAAAGAAACAACACTCACTGGAATAACACAGAACCTTGCCGGAATTTGGAAAGACTCGTCAGGAACTACAAAACCTCACTAGAAAAGCACAAAATCTCATCGGAATGAAGGATCTCAGAGCTTAGGCTCAACAATGGTGAGATCGACGAAATGGTGGTGAATAGCGGTGGCTGGAAGACTAAAATAGACCGGCGGTGGTGACAGAAAGAGAGAGAAATGATGGTGAAGGTGATTGCCTCGTCCCTTTGTGTTTCTTCAATTCTAAGTTTCTCCAATCTCATGTATGTGTTCTCTAGTTCGTCTCTGAGCTTGTGGCCTCTCCAACTTCGTCTCTCAATTCTGAGTTTCTTTTTTACGGCGCTATTATGGAATGCCAGAAGGTCATCGACGATGGTATAATGGTGGGGAGAGAAAGAGAAGGTCGCTGGCGACTAAGAAGTGTAGGTGATTCAAGAGAGAAGGAGTAAGGTCGATCTCTGAGCCCTCCCAAGTGTCCCCACGGTACTGAAACTCCCCAATCGTCTCTGTATGTGTCAAGGAAGAGGAAGAAGCCGTCTAAGGGACTAGATTGAAAAGATACAAAAGTTAGTGGAGGGACTAAACTGAAAGATTTTAAAATGTTTTGGGGTGAACTATAATTGTAAAAAAATGTGGGCATTTGTCTTTGATTCTCCCTGTCCCTTTTCATCATTGATTTGAAATTTTCTAGAAATTCTAGGGATATTTTTTGTAATTTTTCCCAGTCCTCAAAAATATTAATTCTAACCCTAACTGATATTTTCCAAAATTTCAAATTTTCTTCTTAACACCTAAAATGCAAGATTAAACACAATGTAGCATTAAAAATCCAATAAATCATTTGTATGAATAAGTAAAAAATTATGAACATTTTGCCTCTAATTACACTTAATTCAATACAAATGTCTCTAATTCAAATTAGTGTTAAATCATATAGTAATGTCCTAGGAAATGCATTAAAAATACCAATTTAATCATCAAAAAGCCTATAGTTAAAAATACTTTTCAATCAAGAGGCTAATTCCTTTGAGTTTTGGTGGTGAAGAAAGTAGCTAGAGCTTCAATGTGCTACAAAGGGGAGTCTATTAGTTTTCCATTAGCTCAATTAATGGATTATTATATTTTGTTTGTATTACTTTTATAGTAGTACATGTTTGTAAGACTTGGATGAGTGTTTATTTGTCCTTGTTGGTTAATAACATTTGTCTTGAATTTTGCTTTGATACTCTTGGATTATGTATAATTGAACTTATTTCCTTATGTTTTAATGAGATTATATATAGTATGTGATCACTACAGTGTGTAATTGAGTTAATTCATATTGAGTGCTGCGAATGTGCTCTCATTTAAGAGGGAACAAGTGCATTAAAATGATTTTCAAACATACATAAAGTGGTGTTTAACAATTTATCTAGTTGATGACAATGAATGCGATTGTTATTAATTAGATTAATTAGACTCAATATGATTGCTTGAGGTTTACAATTTGAGTTGATGATAAATTAACTCCTAAAATCATTTTAAGACGTTAGGAATGCCATTATCTTTGTTATCAAGACTCATTTCCTCATATCCATCCCATTTTTATAAAAATACTAAGAAATAATAGTTTAACATTTAACTAAATTGCATTACTCTTTAAGTTATTAATTTGAAAAATCAAAACCAATTTCCCCTTGTTTTCATTGAATTTGAATGTCATTTAGATTACTTAAGAATTAATAAAAGGCTCATCAAGAAGAGATAACGATTATAGGTTTGCCTATACACAATCCTTGATTAATTTTTTATTTTGGACAAGGCTAACATACAAAAAGCCCACATGAACCAATTTCATGGAAGCGAATAAATTAAATTAAATATGCTAGAATTGATTGTTTATTTTTCCTACAGCCACTTGGTTTGAAATTGTGAATCTATTTTAGGCGTATCAAATTAAAGATATTATATTCATTCCCGAATTGAAAAATACTATGATCATATGATTTTAATGATAAAATATAAAGCATACGAAATAGTGATAAGTTAAACGTTTTGGGGCAGACTCTATATGTACTTTGTAGTCCTGGTATTAGTGTTTTCATTAAAAGGTTGACGTGTGTGTGTCGTTGAACATATGATTTAATTTCCGTATATTATGTGTTAAATATTACAACTATTATAGTAAAATATGTTTATCCAATTTTCTACGTTATTAAATATTTATTTTGAATATTGTTATATAAAAACTATAATTGGAACAATGTTATTTATATTATACTATTTATTTTAATAATAATAAAAATTTATTTATAAATTATAATGTTACGAGTATCGTTTATTTGAAAACAGTTTAAATTTTATTTGTATTTTCAAATATTGACCTTAAGAAAAACATTATCGATGAGTTATTGTATTATATTTAATTTCTTTTTTTTTTAAATAATAAATTTAATGAACACATATACACTAATTTATCATATAAGTTTTTATATTTAAATTTCAAGTTAGTATCATTACAAAAATTATGTATACATAAATATATTTAATATATTTTTTTCAAACAAAAATTATGATAAGTATCTCATATATAAAAATAAAAGTGAATTCGATATAGAATACCAATAATGTTGAGATAAGTCAAAGAGAAGAGGGGACAGGGATATAATAGTAACTTTATTACTGTAACAAGAACGCGACAATCTGTATATGGTCCACATATCAATTAATAACATAAAACTTCACACACAACCAAAAGCAATAAAAGAAAAAATTACGAAGAGTCATCACATACAACTCTTCCACACGTACTGAAATAATACAAGAAGGAAATTTAAGCCAACATAAATGAATTACATGATGATATACAACTATATCAAGTGAAGCTAACAGAGGAAGAACAGCAAGTGAACAAGTTTTGATCAGATTAATTAGAAGGAGGAGGAGAGAAGAAAGGGATAGAAGGGATAGTAGTTGGAATAGTGGGAATAGAGGGAATACTTGGGAAGGAGTTTAAGGAAGGCAGTGGAGGAAGAGTGACTGTTGGGATTGTTGGAATGGTAGGCATGGAAGGAAGATTAGGGATGTTAGTAGGCAAATGGAGGGACATTGTTTGGCTGAGGAATTGTTATTGGGATTGAAGGTAAAGTTGGTATTCCTGTTGGTTTTGGCAAGTTACTTGGAATTCCAGGCATGTTTGGTATCGAAGGCTGAGTTGTTTGGAGAAGACGACGAGCTGCTACGCTCGAGAATGTGAGAGCCAGAAGGAAAGTTATGAGGATGGAGTTTGTGGAAGAAGCCATGGCTGGATTGTGAGGTTAATTAAAGAGTGAAGAAGACAATGTGTAGGACGATGATGCTGTTTTGATGAGAATAACAATAATGTTTATGGTCTTATATTGATAGAGGCCGAGACAAAACTTCTGGGGTTAGGAGAACCATAAAGATTCTAAGATGTTTTGTTAGTTCAACAATTTTCCTGTATGGCATGAATTCTCTTGGGGTTGGATTGATTAGCTAGGTTGGTGGTTCTTATTTAACTCTCAACTTTCAAGCGTAAGATGGCCAACTTATAATATTTTAGTTTAGACGAAAAGTGGAAATAACAACAACAACAATTAATAATTGACTGCGTTTTGAGTACTATTAATTTTTATTGCTAGTGTTTTGCCAGAAAAAGAAACCTCTTGACAACAAATTATGTTTCCTCTGCTATTCTTTTAATTGTACATTGTTCATTTGACCTTTTGAATACATTGTTCAGATATTTTTCATTTATGTCCAATTTTACGAAAAAAAATATTTACATAAATTAATTCTTAATTATAATGAGAATACCTCGATAATTTAGAAAATATTCATTTTATTTTTTAACAAGTGTCCAATCTACGTCTTCATGTTATTATTCTTCTAACTAATCATGTGTATTTTTTAGTTAAAATTTTCAATATATATCATCGATCCAAACTCATTAAGACTTCCTCTTCATGTTTGTTGAATGAACCATACTTGGAGAACACGATGATGTTAATTAAGCCGTCATCCTATATGCTAGTTCTGAACCAGAAATTTTTTACCCCGTGCCAAAAAATAAATATATTGAACTATTTACTAAATAATATCGCATAACATTGAAAATACAAATAAATAATAACTAACAATTATAAATTATAACAAGATATAAGATGATACTAACCTTTTCAGTAGGTATTTCAAACAAGAATTTTACTTTCCAAACCGATTAAAATCATAAGACAACCAAATAATATATATAAACAGATTAAAATTAGTCATTAATCATCATCTACTTATATATAGTCATCTATTGTCAAAACTCAAGACTTTGCCAAAATCATAACCCCACAATTTTCACTAATTAGTACAATATTACCCTCATTATAAAGAGGAAAATACGTAGAATAACTTTCATAAAATGAGTGAGGTAAAAAGAAGTGATTTGAAGTACCTATTTAGTTCTTAAAATGAAGATGAATAGCGTCGAAGCCCGGAAGTAGAAGAAGTTTGACATCTCTAGACTGTATCATGCGCATGAAGAAAATGACAAAGGAATGGGGGTACGTGCAAGCTAAATGGCCACGGGCCCCTTCAATTATTATTATCGTTCTTTTTTTAAATAGGCCATGGTTTTTTTAATTGAAAAAATAAATATAACAAAATATAACATGATACCGACCTTTTCAGTAGGCATCTCAAATAAGAATTTTACTTTTCTCTCACACCCCAATAAGTAATGAACCAAACATTGTCCTAATAAAAAAAGAAGTGTAATCATAAAGAAGATAAGAGATCAGCTGGGGCCAAATTATTGGTCAAAATAAAATATTATACAATACATATATATAAATACATAAGATAAGAGAAGGTCATAAGGTAGTTCTGCCATTGCTAGTCCTCCCATTAGTTAGACTAATATTTTGTTTTGAGAAAATTTCATTAAACCAATGATTGAACCATATTTTTGTAGGCTTTTTTCATGATTAGGGGCAAAATGTTCATAATTTGTAATTATTCATACAAATAATTTTGGACTTTTGATGTTATCTTGTGCTTAATCTTGCTTTGTAGATGTTTTGGAAGAAAATTTGAAAGTGAAGAAAATGTCCATTAAGGGTAGAATTAATATTTTTTAGGACTGGAGAAAATGACAGAAAATGGCCCCAAAATATCTAGAAATTTCCAATCAATGAAAAAGGGACCAGGGAAAATTATTGAAAAGGCCCCAGATTTGTTGAAAATTGTAAGCTAGCCCCACAAACATTTCAAAAGTTTGAAGTTTAGATTAAGTGTGGTGGGGGAGGGTGGGAATACATTTGTGAATCCTATTAATTGGTTGTTTTTAAATGAGACAATGCCTTAAACTAGAAAATTTGTTAAAAACTTTTCAAGAATGATTTGCTTTAATACATGCCCTAAGTGGTAAATTCAGTAAAGAGTTGCATTTACCACTGTGGAAGTGTGATTTGTGGGAAGTTCTTTAAGCTTTCATGAGATCGAGTGTTTTGACAACTTTTTAAAACCATAATTTTTCTTTTCAATTAAATGGGAAGATAAATGAATCACAATTAGATTGTTTGTTTACTCCTTGTTTTGAGAAAGAGAGTTGCTACATCATTAGTGCATTTAAGAGTTGAGTATTATTATAATTGAGTGCAATGTTTTGATTGATTGTGTTGTAAGGTTAGCATGTGGAATAGTTAAGTAGATGGTTTTTTGTTAGCTTACTATGCCATTGATTGTGTTAGAGTGAGCATTGGAAAAAAAGCTTGTTGAAAGGTTATTTGAGCCTTGAATTCTTTTCATGTGTGCATGTCCACTTAGTTTTAATATAAAAAATTAAAACTTAAATATGCTTTGACAGCTGCTCATTCATCACTTGAATTTGTTGTGTCAATATTTTCCATCAGCAATATTAACGTCGTGACAATTATGGGATTAAAAGTATATTTTACTAAGTTAAGGAACCAAAATTATATATCATGTAAACATAAGGGACTAAAAATATATTTTAGCCTTCCTTTTTGCTTTTTTAAATGGATCAATGTATGTTACTCCCCCATTTCCTTTTATAAGAAACATTTAACAGAATAACCTAAATCAAAAAGTTGATTAAAGACAATAAATATGTAAATATTGTAACATTTATCTAAAAAAATAATAACCTTATTTATGGGGAGATAGATAATAAGAGAGACAATAATAAACTTATTTTGATAAAGAGGATTGATGCTTTGGGGGTTGTGATAAGGGGTGACATATGTGGCATGCAATTTCAAGTGGCATTTTTGAAGATGAACATGTCAAATAACTAAAGGAGGTGCAAGAAGAATCGAGATTCTTAACGATTATGTGTCATGATGAATTAGTTTATTTTGCATTTTATTTATTTAATTACGATTTTTCCTATTTGGAGAACTTTGATTTAAATTGGTTGGATTATTTATTATGTGTCATTATCTTGTAAAATCCGTTAGATAGATATTATATATTATATGTGTGTGTATATATAATTTGTCAAATAATTAAGGATCTCAAGAGTATTATTTAATATCTTTTTATTTTTTTAAGATATATACCAGTAATTGAACTAGGATTCTCTAGGCCTTTTTATTCCAACTTTCAAACTCAAGTTTTGAAGAGCACAGTTATCGGTAATATCTTGTTTATAATATCATTGATTTAATTTATGTAAATGGCATCTTATCCTCCATATATTTAAAATTTATTATTACTATTTTTTATCATTATAGTCATTTATGGTTAAATATTGGGAAAAGTGGCGAAAAGTCAATTTAATTGATCATGCTTGAATTCAAGTCCATATGAATGCATAGAATGCCTTTGAGATAGCTACCTATAATTTGGCTCAACAAGTACTAGTGTAAAAAAGGGTTTTAGACCGGACAAAAGAGGCATCGTAAGACCAAACCCGCGACCGGTCTTGTTCCAGCCGGTATTAATAGTCCACATTTAAGACCGGACTCGAACCGGTCTTAAAGAAACTCTTTTAGACCGGACATTTAAAATATTAGGTCTTAAAAGTCGTACTAAATAAAGATGAAATATTTTTTGTTTGGTCCTAAAACTCAACTTTTAAGACCGGGCAAAAACTTGGCCGCTCTTAAAAGATCAAAATTATAAGACCAGACAAAAATAAATCCGGTCTGAAAAATAGCGGCTTCTAAGACCTGACGACTAATTATACGCGGTTATAAAAGACTGACTTTCAAGACTGGACGGTAAATTCGTCCGGTCTTAAAATTGAATTTTTAGACCGGACGTATATATACACCAATCTTAAAAGACACATTTTAAAGACTGGCTTAATATCAAATATGTACACATGACCTTTAAGACCGGACATATTAATACATCCGGTCTTAACAGTTGAACATTTAAGACCGGCCTTTTTAATACCGGTCTGTATTTTCCCAAATTTTTTCCCTGTTCTGTTCTTCCTGATCATATATATATATTCACAAATCCACCACCCAATCCAACACATAAAAGTCGATACTTTAAGTACAAGCTATGAACAATTATGAATAAATTGAATTGGGAAAAAGAATACAAATATTATTCACCATGAGTTATGTGGCTTATTAATTAATGATTATACTATGATTACAACACCTAAATTAATTTATACAATAAGATAACTTACTTACAATGCAAATACACAATAAGTTACAAATACAGCATACATGCCCATTGTAATATTCACCATGCCTTCATCTGATTTTCACCCAACAACGTAACATCCTCTTTTATAACATGCCCCTTTGGATCGGATCCTGCCACAAAAATAAAACAAGAACAAACTTCATAGTCAGTGACATTGTTTAAGAACATAGAAGGAATATAATATAGTTAAAACCTTAAAGTTTTCAAAGAATTATGCATATGAATATTACCTTATGAATTGACTCTTTTATAAAGTGATATCCTCCCATATCCCTTCTTGATGATCATTTCTTATGTCGGGTTCATTATTCGCTTCATCTTCTTCGTTCATGTCCGGTAGTCCCCTTGAAAAAGGAATACTCTCAGGAAGACCATAATTTGAATGACTTTCCTCATCAATATCAATGACCTTTTTTCCTTGGAGAGCTACAGACCACATTTTATTTTCTTGATCAGTGATATAGAACACTTGTTTCGCCTGGTCTGTCATAACAAAAGGTTCATCACCAAAACTTGTACCATTGACATCGACTAATGTAAATCCTAGCCGATCGATCTGAACACCATTATTGACATGAACCCACTTGCATTTGAAAATGGAAAATCTAATTTTAACGTAGTCTACCTCCCAAATCTCTTCAATAACCCCATAATATGGCATGACTGCCAATAAAGGCCTCTTGTCTTTCAAACTGGAGAAGTGCATAGATTCAGCCTCTAACATAACACCACTGTTCTGGACGGTGCTCCTATCATCTAGGGACTTCGTGTAAAATGTATAACTATTGATCACATACGAATTCCAACTTATGACATCAACCTCAGGACCACGGGCTAACCATTTGATTGTATCGAAACACATTCCTCTCCGACCTTTTGTTTGAACTCGACCTTTTGTTTTTCTTTCCTTACGAACTTCTTTATGTGCGGCTATGATGGCTTGAACTTCATCAACATTATTCAAGATGTATAAGTGCACTTGTGACAATTCATCGGGATCCATACTAATCAACCTTTTGTTCATCCCATTTGATGATTTTCTTTTTTAAACGTTTCCAAATATTTTATGTAGAGCATTGGAGCGGGTATGATGGCTTAACAAACATTCCATCAACATTATTCAAGATGTATAAAGATAGATAAGTCTTGTGACAATTCATCTTCGATCCGATCCATCCTCTTTAGATTCAATTCACCAATTGAATCTCGGTCGTCTCAAACCCAAACAATACGGTATACGGATAACGATATTCTAGACAATACAACGGTATATCACTACATAAGCATACGAGAGATGCATGATCATTATGCCGACAAAACATAAGCATTACGCAGGTATGTAAAGGCCCACAATGTAAAACAACAATAACGGCTTGCCTTTATTCACGGTGCCACGATACCACTCGTGTTCTCGGCGCTAGAAAAACATACGGCGTTATCATGACTATAACCCGTGTAAAACTGCGTCTTTATATCGGTCTACGAACGTATCTATCACATATATGCATCTAAGCGGTACAAGATTAGTGTTACGATACGCGTCCGTACCTTCGTTGACGACGTTAGGTACTTCGCGGAAAACGTACTTTTACGGAAAAACGTGAAATGTTCACGTGAGGCACGTCGGGCGGCGTAACGACGGCAAATCGAGTTTCGATGCCCTATAGGAGTAATACCACTTTCATTAGTGATTTGACATCATAACGGCATTTTAGGTAAAAATTACCATTTTGCCCTTCTACCCCTAATTTGGCGGAATTTCGCCGGAACTTCGTTACTTTGACCGTATTCCATTTCAAAATTATCCCCACTATGTTTTTACCTCGTCGCATCTTTCAATGCAATGAGGCATAAAAACAAGCATAGGAACAAATTCCGAAACTTCCTAGATCAAAACAACGGTTCTACTATAACTACCGAAAGAACTACGGAAACTAAAAACTAAGGACGGAAGAACTTACTCGGAGCTAAGGCGGGAATTTTTCCGAGCTTCTCTCTCTAGAACCTCTCTCTAGGATTCGAATTTGGTGTGAAGAATGAGAGCAAGAGGGCTTGCTATTTATAGGGAAAAATAGGGACAAGGTGGGTATTAACAAAAAGTCTTCGAAATGATTCTCGTCGTTGGATCTAGGGTTTTGTAAGATGGAATCTTGACCATTCATGGTCTTGGTCGACATCTAAGGCCCAAAAAGTCAAAGAATGAGTTTTCATCTTGCTTTATGGCCTCCGTTACGATAAAGCTACCGATCGGTGTCCGTTTTGCGCGATTTCGCGAAACACAAAAATCTGGGCATGTAACTTTGAAGATCTTTTCATCCTCTTTCATATTATCTATTTGGATCCTCTTTTTGATCATATCCAGGTATTCTCCAAGTCGTCGGAAGATATTCGGACAAACGCGTCCGATTCTAAATCGCTTCCGATAGAACCAACTTCTCGGGCAATAATTATTTGAATCGTAAAACGTCCAGTGGTTGCCTAACTTAATCCCGTGTTTGAAAACACGCAATTGTTTCTATAGGTTCTCACTTTGCCTATCTGGCTCTACTCTATCTGACCAGCTTTCCGTCTTATTAGGAATTAGGGTTTTCGGTTGCGGAATCGACGTCTGGTAAATTCTTTCTTCGTGTAAAAATTCACTTGTTCTTAATTTGATCAGTCTGAAAAGGCTTTTACCTCTGGTTTACCTGTAGAATTTATTCCTAACTTTTCCCTCGGTCTGCCTATAAGCTGACTCACCGCATTATATTATTATTTTATTCTAATTACCATTTTAATTATTTAAACAATTCTTTTTAATTAAAAATAACCATAATTTCGACCCCTCTTTTAAAAATTCAGATTTATTTATTTTTCTATAATTTTTTCCATTTTTAAAAAATATAATATTTTTTACCAAAAATTCCCGTTTTACCCCGCCTTCGTTAGGGCTTAATCGGACCTAATTTCTTCGTTTAGTGATCTTTTTAGGATCGGTTTCTTCATATATTTATCTTTACTAATTTATAGTATATTGTTATCTTACAAA
Source organism: Acacia melanoxylon (assembly GCA_019022615.1). Taxonomy (NCBI): domain Eukaryota; kingdom Viridiplantae; phylum Streptophyta; class Magnoliopsida; order Fabales; family Fabaceae; genus Acacia; species Acacia melanoxylon. The sequence goes on along the minus strand of JAFJYJ010000003.1, from coordinate 7,964,368 downwards.
CTTCTATACTGATATTGTCATTTTATATCCCGTGTAAAATATTAAAAATGTTTACCCCATCGGGTTACTTTATGATTAAATGCTTTTTAAACTTTTCTTCAAGTTATTTCCTCCGAAATAATTTATTAAATTCTCATAATTTAGGGATATCACTTCCATATTTTTCTCATAATTTTTCATGATCTTTCGGTATTTATCATAATACTTTTAGATTTTTTATCACCATTATATCATTTTTAGTCATTCTGTTCATCGATTTTCCCGTAACTTTTTCAACAATTTACTCTATAATTATAACAATTTTCTATAACAGTTTTATCTCATGAATTTACTTCATTAAAATATTCAATAATTTTCCCTTATCTCGAAATTCCAGTTTGCTAAAATCCGGTATTACATACCTCCTTGACATCTTTGACATTTTGGAAGCCCAATATGTCTTACTTTGGCCAAATAATTTTGACAAAATTCCATGGCTTCTTCAGAAACATATTTCTGAACAATTGATGCTTCTGGCCGGTATGCGTTCTTCACGTACCCTTTTAGGAATTTCATAGATCTTTCAATTGGGTACATCTACCGTAAATGGATGGGTCCGCACAACTTTATCTCCCTTACTAGATGAACAATTAGATGAACCATGATGTCAAAAAAGGTAGGAAGAAAAAGCTTCTCAAGGTGGCACAAGATAAGATATCCTTCATTCTCCAATTTATCCAACTTTTCAATCTCAAAAACTTTACTACAAACCGCATTGAAGAAGACACAAAGTCTAGTCAAGACGACCCGAAGATCATATTTGGGGATGCCTTGAATAGCTACTGGGAGTAGCCGTTGCATCAAGACATGACAATCATGAGACTTTTGGCCTACTAATTTCAAGTCCTTTATCGATACAAGCCTCTTAAAATTTGAAGAATACCCCGAGGGAACTTTTGTGCCATGTAAACACTCATAAAAACTTCGTTTCTCATCCTTAGACAAAGTATGAGAAGCCAGGGGACAATAAGTTCTCTTCCCGTATGGCCTTGGATGTAAGTCTTTGCGTATTCCCATTACTTGCAAATCCAATCTTGCCTTCACACCATCCTTGGAACTACCTTGTATGTTGAGAAGCGTGCCAACAATACTATCACATACGTTTTTCTCCACATGCATGACATCAATACAGTGTCTCACATTAAGATTGCGCCAATATGGAAGATCGAAGAATACATATCTCTTTTTCCATATATTTGTTTCTTTTATACTCTTTGCGATCTTACCAAAGATGACACCGATATTTTTCACCTTTTCATAAACTTGCTCCCGATCAATGCCACCGGAGCATCTTCATACTCCCGGCCACCAAAAAGGCTTTCTTTAATCGACGATATGGGTGGCCCCGTCTAAGAAATCTCCTATGTCCAAGATAAACCGTGTTTCTTCCATGTTGAAGTTGATGGTAGCGTGTGCCTTCTTCACAAACCGAACATGCTTTATGGCCTTTTACACTATACCCTGACAAGTTCCCATATGCTGGCAAGTCGTTTATAGTACAAAATATCATGGCTCACAGTTTAAACACATCCTTCTTGAAAGAGTCAAAAACATCGACACCTTCTTCCCACAACTCCTTCAAGTCTTCGATCAAGGGCTCAAGGTAAACATCAATGTGATTTCCGGGTTGTTTTGTCCTGAAATCAACATAGACAGCATGATGTACTTTCGTTTCATGCATAACATTGGAGATAAGTTGCAAATAATCAGGAGCACAGGCCATGAACTATGTATGCTGCTAAGGCTTCCATATGGATTCATGCCATCCGTGCTAAGGGCAAGCCTAAGGTTCCTAGGTTCTTCGCCGAAGTTCGGAAATAACTGATCGACTTTCTTCCATTGAGAAGAATCGGCCGGATGTCGAACCTTTCCATCAGAAATCTTCTCATCTGCACGCCACCTCAGATTTTTTGCATCATTTTCATTCGCAAACAACTGCTTGAACCTTGGTATGATTGGAAGATACCACAACACTTTTGCAGGCCCCTTATTTGACTTTTACCTTGGGGTTTCACATATCGGACAATTCTGCTCTCTTCAAACTCTTTTCTATACAATACGCAATCATTCGAGCATGCATGGATCTTTTTGTACTCCATCCCCAGTGGACAGAGTATTTTCTTAGCATCATAGTATCGATGCGGCAACACATTATCATCGGAAGCATGTCCTTAAAAGCCTCAAGCATTTCAAAAAAACTTTTGTCGCTCCATCCCTGACGTGCCTTCAAGCTTACCAATTTCAATACAGTATTCAACAATTGGTATTTTTTACAACCAGGGTATAGCGGGGTCTCAGCATCACTACACATATTACCATATGCATGTGATTGATGAAATGCCTCTTCTCCTACATCACGAATAATGTCCTCTATGTGATCATCCATATCCGTGTCATTATTATCAAAGGCCACTTCCTCATGTTGAGACCCACTTGTTATTTTTTCACCATGCCATACCCATACTGTGTAAGTCTTACAAAATCCTTCACAAATTAAATGTGTGTGGATAACTTTGTTGGTTATGATTAGTTTTGATGATGTCTTATATAGATGCCATTCTTGAGAGCAAAAAGGTTGCATGCTACATTTATCTTTTACTTTGACTAATTCTCATATTTAATGTAGATGCTAAGCTAAATGATGAAGAATCATCAAGTTGGGAGATGGGAGAATGAAGAACTTGTTGAATGGAATGAAGACATCATTATCCAAGTTCTTATATTGATGCTAGAAGCCTCCAAGATCATATGGAAGTTGGATTGGCTCAATTAAGAGTTAAAGTCGGCAAATATGAGGTTACGGATGAGCAAACTCGAGCCTTCAAGTATTAAACTCGAGTTTACTACCTTGCTTTGAAGTAATTTGCCTATCGATATGAGCAAACTCGAGCTTAGCACTCCAACCTCGAGTCTATAAGTGTCTTCAGCAGCTTTGGTGTTTCTGGACTAGGCAAACTCGAGCTTAGCACTCCAAACTCGAGTTTACAGCGGTGATCAACCCTGTTTCACGTTCAACACAGGCAACGTATGGTAATTTGATGATATCTTCCAAACCAGAGATCTGATTGAGGTGAAACTAGAGGCATATGCAACTAGACTCCCAATACGTCATTTTGATATAAAAAGCAAGCCCAAAGGAGTTCAGTTCACGGAGTTATAAATTGTGGAAGTTGACAGAGAAATCCATGCCACACAGAAAACCAAGCCTCAATGGTTTGCGTGTAACTCACCATCTACGAATCTAATTGAGCTGAAATCAGTGGCATTGGAAAGTAGACTCAAAGAGATTTCCATCAAGAGTTGAACCAACAAAAACGAAGTTCAGAACAGGGAGATATGGCCCTCGAAAGTGGACGAAGTTGCAAGCTCGGCGAACAAAGTTTAAAATCAGCCGAGCCAAGTTTACAAGTAGCAAGCTCGAGCTTACAAGTAGCAAACTCGAGCTTACGGGTTACGAGAGAGAAATGCTGATTTTGAAGAAGTCCAAACTCGAGCTTGAAGTTACAAGATCGAGCTCGAGAGTTCCAAAGAAGAAATGAACTTTTGGAAAAAGCCAAACTCGAGTCTATAAGTTATAAGCTCGAGCTTGAGACTTCCAGAGGCAAAAATCCAAGTTCAAAAGAAGACCAAACTCGAGCTTACCTATGTAAACTCGAGCTTGGAACTCCATAACAGATTTACACATCTGATTCAGAAAAATTCACCATCACTGAAACATCATATCTCATCAAGAACATCCAGATGATTACTCAAATGATTTATACAACTTCTTAACATCATTTATATCATTTGTGTATAAGTTTCAGATGATTAAAGTTTGAGATTACATCAAACTTGACAGAAACCAAAATCTGTCATAAGCTTGAAGATGAAGGTTGCTGCTGATTTTCAGAAATAACAAAGAAGGAAGAATTGAACGAGAAACTTGAAGAAACAAAGTTGAATGCTGAATATTAATGTTCTTCAATGGGTTCGAATGTTCAATGTCCTTGATATGCTTTAACTTCGAGACTTGAGAAGATTTGAATTTGCTTTAAAGTCAAATAAAGCAACTCCATGAGCCACTTGTATTATTTTATTATATCTTCTCAAACAAAGCAAATGGAAGACAGCTGGAAAAGAAGACTAACCATTCTTCAAGGCAGACAGCAAGGCTCCCAACAACAAAAGCTGAACATCATGGGAGACATTCTTGAAGAGCCAAAATTCAAATATTCAAATTAGCAAATGTTCCCAACAGCTATATCTCAACAGACATATTCTCAACAACTATATTCTACAGAAATGCACACAAAAGCTATAATTTTGAATGGAATCATGCCTGAACAGATATGCAACGGTCACAAGCTTCAACTAGCATAAATACCTGAAGATTTGAAGACTCCATACAGAACACAGAGTACACAGAGCAGAAAAACGCAAAGACACAAGCTGACATCTTCAAGATGTTAATACTCGGATTCTCATATCATTTACTCTCTGTTCTTAATGTTTACATAGCTTATCATAGAGAGTGAGATGACTTGTAATTGTGCTTCAGTGCTTATCCATCTACTTTTGAGAGAGAGAAGAGTTATTGTAAACATCCTATCATTCTATCTGTGAGATACTCAAGATTGGGTAATCTTGAGTGGGAAACACATTGTGTTGATTATAGCTTGTAAGGGGAGTGAATCCTAGGGAGAGGATTACTTCGAGTACAGAGTGTGTGATCAAGCAAGTGTATTGATTACGGTTTGTAAGGGGGAGTGAATCCTAGTGAGAGGATTACTCCAAGTACGAACGTGTAATCAAGTTACAAGAAGATAGTGGATTGAAAATCTCAAGCGGAGCTTGGGACCGGACGTAGGTCAAGGATTGGGCCAAACCGGTATAAATCACGGTTGCATATTCTCTTCCCTTAACTCTTATATTTCCAAAGCACATATATATCTGAATGTCCATGCATGTTTGAATGATTGACTGTTGCTTTATCAATTATTATTGTCATTCAAACTGCTTTCAATAAGTTGTGAAAAGAATTTCAAACTTCCAAAAGTTTTATCAAACACTCAATTCACCCCCCCTCTTGGGTGATAGTCGAGTCTTTCATTTGGTATCGAGCTAGGCTCTTGTTTAAAGGACTTAACCGTCTCAAGAGTTTCAATGGCTAATTTTGGGTGCTCTACGTTTTCAGAAGGGTTTGATTTTACCATTCCACCACTTTTCAAAGATATTGATTTTTGGTTTTGGAAAGCTAGAATGACTAGTTTTATCAAAGCAACTGATTTTTATATGTGGAATGTTTTTACAAATGCTTTTGATTTCAAACCAAGAAAGGATTGGACGAGAAAAGACATGAAGATGTTTTCATTGAACATTAGAGCAATGAACATATTATACAAGGTGCATTGACCGAAAATGATTTTGAGAAAATCAAGTCTTGCTCTAGTGCTAAAGAAATTTGGGATACTCTTGATGTTATATATGCCTCTAACAATTGTGTTGAAGTTGAAAGTGTTGACAATTCATCTGAGACTTTAAGTTTTACAACTACGTCTGATGAACAACTTGAGATTGAAGAAGGAGAAATTAGAGAATACCTTCACGATCCAGTCAACACAAAACAAGAGGAAAACAATTCCCAGGATGATCTTATGAGCAATTGTGATCAATCATTATCTAGAGCTCAAGATGCACATAAGGTAAAGAATTCCAATTCTTCTTGTGTAGATAAGAAAAATGATTTTGAACAATTGCATAAAATTGTTTTTCAACCAATTATTGATTCTGTTTTGAAAAACAAACATATTTTCAAAAATGATGCTGGAAAATCATGTGGGAAGAATGAATGTTCAAATGAAGATTATTTAAAGTCTTACTCTCATCACCAGCACAATACTTACAAAAATGTTCACAATAAGCATCATTCTATTATTTGCAATTATTGTGGTAAATCTGGACATATTTCTTACACATGTTATATTAGGAGAAATTCTACTTGTGAGAAATAAATTTGTTTGGGTTCCTAAAGGACAATCAAGGTCCAATACTAATAGTCAAGGACCCAAGTATAAATGGGTACCAAAATGTCCATCTAGTGATTTAAGTATGCGATAATTTGAAAATTAATGGACATAAGGATACGAGAAGATGAAGAAGAATCTAAGAGTTTCTCATGAACCTAAAAGGAAACTCACCTCGGTTAGGAGAAAAGCCATTCTGGAAGTACAAGTTTTAAATATCAGAGGAAGTAATGGATACAAGCAAGAAGAATACATTCTGCCTCAAGAATGAACTACCATGAAGTTTCATTCAACTATCTTGAGGAGAATAAGAAAAGAAGGATCTCTCTTGCTCCAAGGAAAAAATTCTTGCATTCTGAATCATATGAGAAAGCATTGCTTGATCCCAAGACTAAATTCAAAATGACAAAGTATCAACAAATGATATATTGGTTGAGCGAATGCAATCCTTCAAGTACCTAAGGCTAAGGTATGCAAAGGTAAAACCTCCTATGCTATCATTTGGAATATTCATTGAGGTTTTATATCTTGTAGTCTTAGGAATGAGCATTGCAAATTATATTTTTGGGTTCTCACTTCCTGATCTATATTTTGAAAGAGATTGCAATGTTCAACAAGCTTAATTCTTTATGCATATATGATGATTTGAAAAGAAAGTATTTCTTTATGCATAAACTCATGATTAATTCACCGTGCTTTGTTGTTCTCGAACCGATAAGAGCATGTGAATTTAATTTTGGTTCCTACAAGCTAACGATGATTGGATCCAAGTAAGGTTGGATACCAAGAAAGAAAAAGATTTATAAGGTTTTGTAGGATCAAAGAGAGCTTCTCAAGAATGTAACATAGAGAAATGATCCAAATCTTGAGAAAGCTGAACAAGCTATGCTTGATGTTGATGGTAAACATTGGAAAATGAGTTATCTACATCAATCCATCTCAACCAAGAAAGCTTCTATGAGGACAAAAGGAATTACGGTGATATCTAATCCTTACCTCATACTATGATTATATGAAATTCATTTTTGGTTTGTCTTTGGTTAAGTTAAAATGTTTTGAAACTTATTCAATTTCAATCGAAATTTTATCACGAGTGAAAAACTCGAGCTTGCCCCTTACGAAAAGCAAACCAAGTTATTTTGCATTTTCTAAACTTGAGCTTGGTCCATAAACTTGAGCTTGAATTTTTTTTTTCAAAGTTTTCTCGTATTCGGAGTTAGCTCGAGCTTACCCTTGGAAGCTCGAGTTTACGAAGAGTAGAGGATTTTATCAAGTTATTCAAATCTCAAACTCAAGCTTATTAGTTTTAAGCTCAAGCTTGCTTCTTCCAGAGACTTTTCTCAATGAGTTTACAAATGTGTAAACTCGAGCTTGCAGTCCCAAGCTCGAGCTTACCTCTCTGTGAAACTATTGTCAAGTGAAAACCTTTCCTTAAACTTGAGCTTATCATTTTCACCGTAGAGTTTGTGTTTTTTCAAAGAGTTTACAAAACATGTAAACTCGAGTTTGAAGGTTCAAACTCAAGCTTGCATCGAGCGAAAAAGTTTTCAAGTTTTTCCTTCAAAGAGTAAACTCAAGTTTGGAGTTGTAAGCTCAAGCTTGCGTCCGACGTAAATCTTTCAAAGTTTTTAAAACCTTTAGTAAACTCGAGCTTGCCATTGCAAACTCAAGTTTGGGTCGACAGAGCGTTGTCATATTTTGAGCTTAGCAAACTCAAGCTTACACCTCTAAGCTCAAGCTTACATTTTGAGGATTAAAATTATTTTTGACATGAATTTTCTAACAGGAAAAATAATTAATACAAACCAGTATTTCAACAACAAAATCACAGCCTTGTAATTGCAGTGAAAATGGTAGTTTGAAAATTATGTTGAGGACCTCAGATCTCTGTCGTGGTACTGTAACTATTGTCCCCATTTTTTTCATTTCAAGCCTAGGAAGTGGGAAGAAGGAGAAATAACAAGGCTCTCATTATTCTTGTGTTGTTGTGTCCAACTTCTTGTTCCTCCCGGGAAAAAACATATACGAAAAAGGAAGAAGGAAAAACGAAATGAAGACTAATGGAGTGAACATAGAAGGTGATTGAGAAAAGATCAAGAAGAGGAGCAAGAGATTAAAACTGAGCTATTGAAAAATAGGTGCTTACCAGTTACCACTACCAAAAACTAAAGCTCGAGGGTTGAAGATGAAGGGAGGAGCAAGAGATAAAACTCTAAGGAGGAAGGCGGCGTAAACGATTGATCGAAACGGGGAACGACGATACTTGGGAGCTGGGTTTCAGAAAAATCAACTTGGAGTCTGATGCAAAGGAGGTAACTAATTTATTACAAGAGAGATCGCTAGGCGAATAGAAAACAGAGAGAGTTGAACTCCGCCGGTCCTCCACAGCCAGCTTCATCTTCCTCTCGCCGGCGGCATCATCCACCACCAAGGCTACTGACGAGCCTCGTCTTCACAGCCGCTGGAAAGGGAGGAGCAGAACAGAGCACACACGCTGAGGAAGAGCGTTGTTGAGTTTGATTTCTTGTTTTGATTCCAGTTTATTCCCTTTGAACTCTGAATTCCTATTTGCTGAGATGGATTTTGATTAAAGCCATGTTTGGCTAATTTCTCTTTGCAACCTATAGTAACTTTGAACTTATAAGTGTGGATTGGACTTTGTTTTTATTAATTAGTTATAATTAATATTAATTTTGGTTACTTAATCTTGTTTAGATTTTATCTGTTTAGTGACTGGCCATCATTGAATATGAATTTGAGAATTAGGATTTACCTTGACGAAGGGAATTTTAATTAGGCTCTGAGATTAAGTAATATGAGATTAAATTACGATTTAATTTGCAATTAGGATAGATATATACCTAATAGCCCCATATAATTGTTAAAGAGTGTGGTCGATTTTTATTGCCTCTTGAATAACTATGTTAGACATAACAAGTTATGCTCAAGATATGGTTGTAAGTGGACCGACAGGCACTTATAGCTATTTATACTCGAGATTAACAAAATTGATATTAAGGCTAATTAAATTAGTAAAAATAAGGTTTATGAAACTAATAAGGGATTAGTGACTCTGGGTTGCTCATTTAATATTTGTGGTAGATTGCTTATTTTGATTTTATTTTCTTTCGCTTTAATTAAATTTGATTTGGCTTGCTCGACTTAATCGAAAGTGTAAAATCAATACCTAACTTAAGTTGTGAGTACAAAGTCCTCGTGGGAACGATACTTTTCTTATCACTTTATTACTTGATACGGCCCGTATACTTGCGGAGTTTATTATGCATTATAAAGTTTTGCCCTATCAGAACCCAGTCCGTTCTAGGTGGTCTTATGGTGTGGCTCTCTCTATTTGGCACTGTGAAGGTATTTTTGGTGTGTTTTGTGCGTTTTGTCCGGCTACTTTGGTTTCTTTGCCATCTTGTGGTCGTGGTGTGGCTGCTGGGATCTGGTTTTTTACTGTCTGGAAATTGGCGTGACTGTGTTGTCATCCTTAACTCGTGGTTGTTGTTTGCCTCTGGTGAGGTGTTTGGCACTTCTTTGCTATTTGGTGGTTCTTGTATGACCCATTCATTTTGTTTGTTATTTACCTCCGATGAGGTGTTTTGTTTGGAGCTAGTCTCTGGTAAGACGTTTGGTGCATTGTTTAGTAACTGCTCTTTTTTTGTTTTAAGGTGCTATTTGGACGTTGTAATCTTTGGTGAGACTTTCTGCTCACTGTTGGAAATTGTGTTCTTTGGTGTCAATCAGAGGTTTATTGGATATTCTTAGTTGTTGGCGATCTTGCTTAGAGAGTTTGTTATGAAACTCAACTTATTTTTGGTGAAGATCAATGGCTGGATCTAAGTCTAGTTCTTCTATTTCTCTTGCTACAGGTAATATTGCTTCTAGTCTTGCTACTTCGTCCTCGAAGTGGATTATCGATTCCGATGCTACTGATCTTATGAAAGGTAACCGCCATTTGTTTTCCTCGTATGCGCATTATGCCAATCCCTTTAGTATAACAATTGCCAACGGTTCTTATTCTCGTGTTATTGGCTTTGGCACTGTTGAACCTACTCCGTCTGTTTCCTTATCCCATGTTCTTAATGTTCCTGACCTTACATTTAATCTTTTGTCTCCTAGCAAGCTCACTCGACAATCAAACCATTTCATTACTTTATTTCCTGACCATTGTTTGATTCAGGATCTCAAGATGAAGCGAGTTATTGGTAGGGGCTATGAATTTGGTGGCCCTTACTTCCTTGAGGATTAGTTACCGTGTTCAATTGCTTGCCCTGGTGGTTCATCCCCTTTTGACTTTCATTGTCGTTTAGATCATGTGTCCCTGTCTTCTTTGAAGAGATGTATCCTCAATTCCATCATTTGTCATCTTTAGAATGTGAGTCATGTCAGTTTACTAAACATCATCGTGTTCACTTGGCACCTCGAGTTAATAAATGAGCCACGTCTCCCTTTTAGTTAGTCCATTATGATGTTTGGGGTCCATGTCTTATCGAGTCCAAGTTTGGTTTTAGGTACTTTGTTACTTTTTTGATGATTTCTCTCGTTCCACCTAGTTCTATTTAGTGAAAACTCATTCTGAGTTGTTTTATCACTTTTGCAATTTCTGTGCCGAAATCAAAACTCAGTTTGTTGTGTCAATCAAAACCTTACAAAGTGACAATGCTGAAGAATACTTTTCTGCCCAATTTCAAACCTATATGCTCTAGCATGGCATGCTTCATCAGTCCTCCTGTTCAGATATACCAACTCAAAATGGTGTTGCAGAACGTAAGAACCGACACTTATTAAAAGTCGCTCAGGCTCTCATGTTTCAAATGAATGTTCCTAAGCTTTTTTAGGTTGACGCCGTGTCTACTGTGTGCTTTCTTATTAATCGTATGTCCTCTCCTGTCCTCAATGGTGCCACTCCATACACCACCTTGTTTCCTTTGAAACCCTTGTTTTCTATTGACCCTAAAATCTTTGGTTTTGTCTATTTTGTTCACGATGTTCATCCGACTATTACCAAACTTGATCCCAAGTCTCTTAAATGTGTCTTCCTTGGGTATTCTAGGGTTTAGAAGGGTTATCAGTGCTATTCTCCCATTCTTCGGCGTTATCATGTGTCTACAGATGTCACATTCCATGAGTCGACCTCATTTTTTCCTGTCTCTACTCCACCTCCACCTCCTGTCTCTACAGATGACACCTTTGATAGTATTGATGATCTCTTGGTATATACGGTTCAGTTATCACCAGTGCAAGTATTCGACCCAACACTTGCTAAACCACCTATCTATCATGATTGGAAACGCCCTAAGGCAAGTAATGTAGTCGATCATGTTCATAACCCACTAGTACCAGCTTCGATGTCTGATCTGACATCAGTTCCTTCCGCTCCCGCTTCTGAACCAGCACTAGTGCCTCCTGATACTTTTGCTTCTACCTCTGAACCTAACACAGTGTCTTGTACTTCTGATGACTTTCTTATTGCCTTATGCAAAGGTAAACGTACTTGCACCTATCTTATTTCTTCCTTTATTTCCTATAATCATTTGTCTCCTCCATTATGTTCCTTCATAGCATCCTTAGACTATCTCACTGTTCCCACTACTCTCCAACAAACCTTGACCTATCTCAATTGGTGTGTTGCGATGGAAGTAGAAATGGTGGCCCTTGATAAGGCCGGTGCTTGGAATCTCGTTGATTTGCCTCTTGGAAAGAAGGCTATTGGGTGTAAATGGGTGTTCACGGTCAAAAACAAACGTTGATGGCACCGTGGAATGTTTGAAAGCTCAACTGGTTGCCAAGGGTTATGCTCAAATCTATGGTGTTGACTATTCGAAAACCTTCTCCCCTGTGACAAAATTGTCTTCTATTCGCTTCTTCATTTCTATAGCAGCCAATTATGGTTGAGATCTTCATCAGTAGGATATTAAGAATGCATTATTGAATGGTAATCTTCTTGAGGAAGTATACATGGAGCAACCACCTGGTTTTCTTGCTCAGGGGGAGCGTGGGAAGGTATGTAATCATCTTCAAAAGTCTTTATATGGCTTGAAGCAGAGCCCTCGTGCTTGGTTTGACAGATTTAGCTCTGTGGTTAAGAAGTTTGGTCTGAGTCAGAGTAAATGTGACCATTCTGTGTTTTATCAGCAAATAGATGCTAGCATGATTCTTTTAGTGGTATATGTTGATGATATTGTTATTACGGGTAGCAATGCTTCGGGAATCTCATCACTTAAGGCCTTTATTAATTCTCATTTTCAAACAAAGGATTTGGGTCCGTTAAAGTACTTTCTTGGGATAGAGGTTATGAGAAGTAAGAAAGGCATCCTTTTGACACAAAGGAAACATGTTCTTGATCTGTTAAAAGAAACCGGGAAACTCGGAGCAGCACCAAGTAGCTTTCCTATGATTCCTAATCCCTTCTTGGACATTGAGGACAACATACCATTTGATGAGCTACCTGAGGATGTAAGAAAAGTTGATCTGGAGAAGATCAAGTCATTTGCTTGTCCTGAGAGATACAGTAGATTAATTGGGAAATTGAACTATCTCACGGTAACTCATCCCAATGTGACCTTTCCAGTTAGTGTGCTTAGCCAATTCATGACTACACCAACCGTTGCTTAGTGGGAAGCTTTGGAGCATGTCTTACATTACTTGAAGGGCTCACCTGGTCGTGGTGTACTCTATACGAATCATGGCCACATCAAGATTGAATGCTTTGGTGATGCAGATCATGCGGGGTCAAAGGCTACCAGAAGATCCACCACAGGATATTGTGTGTTTGTGGGTAGAAATTTAGTATCATGGAGGAGTAAGAAACAAGATGTGGTTTCTAAGTTGAGTTCAGAAGCTGAATATAAAGCCATGGCTCAGTCAGTTGAAGAAATTGTGTGTATTCACCAGTTAATTAAAGAGGTTGGTCTTGCCACGTCATTACCTGTGAAGTTGTGGTGTGATAATAAAGTTGTTCTACACATAGCCTCCAACTCTGCATTTCATGAATGTACGAAACATAATAAGATTGACTGTCACTTTGTATGCGATAAGATCAAGGAGAACTTTATTTCTGCGGGGCATGTGTAGATCAGTTTTGAACAATTTAAATTTACTTACTTATATTTATAACCTCTCATCCCCTCTATTGAATTGAACCACGTTAGCTTATAACCACAATATAACTAACATCTTCCCTAAATTTGAACTTCCCCTCTGGACTGCCTCTAATACCCAAACACTACAGCGTGCAATAAAGTGATGATTATGAGGCCAAGGTCAAGTTTCAAGGTTTTGGAGTTTACCTCCGCGGCTGTGCTATGTTGTCTGCGTTTTTTATTTTATTTGAATTAGTTTTTGGAGAATGGTTTTTGAAGTTTTAGAAGAAAAATTGGCAAAATTGCTTTTTTAAAATAGATTTTGAGCAAAATAGATTATGTATTTTAATTTTTTTTTGATAAAATGATAGTGTTTGGATATTGTTGGTAAAATTTCTTTTTCATGCTCAAGTTACTAAAAAGGACATTAGATTTTGTGATAATTACATATAAAGGATAAGGTTTTATTTTAAATATTTGTAAGATTAAATTTCATAATAAATATTAAAAATTACATAAATTTGTGTACAAAATTAAAATTATTATATTAATAAATTATGTAACATGATAAAAAAAATAGCTCAAACATATATTTATTAATAAATTGCATAGATTAAAATAAATTATAAATAATAATTATATAAAATAATATATTTTAGATTGATATACTTAATTTTGATATCTGAGATTTACAAAACTGACAATATTGAACCTTAAATAAATAAGAGTGATGTTTTTATAACCAAACTTACAATATTTAACTAAGGTATTTATAGACAGTCTTTTTTCCTAATGCAAATTTGTAATAGTATGTCACCAAAATATTCTGCTTCCTTCTTTAACTCTGCCTTTACTTCATTTCTGGGATGCGGTAAAAATGTTGATCAGAACGTTACTAAACCAACATTGACACAAGGAACTAAAATGTATCAGACAGATGAAAATGTTGGGTTTTGAAATGGGGAATGGGAGAGAGAAAAGGAACGAGAAAAAGGAGGAGATGAGAAAAGTGAACAAAATAGTCTTTTCAACTGGCGAAGGGGTCGGACATTCTCACCAAAGGGAGGGGGTTCGATCCTGGAGTTGGTCAAGGCGCTGGAGGAGGCATCCTAGCTCCTGGGTGCCTAGGTAAACGCCTGAGGGTAATAGACGGCTCGCCCTACCCAACATTGGTATCACCTAGGAGGAAGAGAGACTTCGGTCTGCCCTTAAATTGTGGGTGAGCTCAACCCCTTTCCTAAAATTATGTATCAAAAAAAAAAAAAGCCCTGGTTTTTTAAAAATAAAAAGTGAATCTGAAATTTTCCATGTGTTTTGATATCCCAAAAAAAAAAAAACACCATGGTTTCCCCTAAACAAAAGTGCTTTTAAAAAGTTATCCAAACATATTTCTCTGCTTCTGACCTAATTTCAGAGGGCAAAACACATTAGTTTTGCTCATACACTAAACCGTCATTTCTAAAATTTGAGCCTCAAACTACTAGTTTCTGTTCAAGCACCTACAATAAAAAACAATTAATCCAACATCAAATATTCTCAAAAAAATCAATGATTAAGAGTAATTACAATTTTTTGACAATTTTTTCCTTTTTAGCCCTAATTTAATGTATTTACTCGTAATCCCAATAAATCACAAAGAAGACATTTTAAGCTCAATTATTATCACAAAAACCAAAGGAAAGAAAAAAAAAAGAAAATGTATAACAAAATATGGATTTGTCATTGGCAAACTTTGTTTAGAGCAAAGCTTATCTCTAGACGAGTAATGGTAGCATGCTAAAGTGCCCCAATGATAGATCTGTAAAGTTGAGGATTGGCCATTCTTGGTGATCGAGCTAGACTTAAAGAGCTTCAACCCCACTGTCGTAGGTGTAGTATTGTTAGCATTAGTCCTACCAGCCTTGGATACAATATCCTTGAGATATTTAGTTTGAACCAGCTGCATAGAACCATCTTTAAATCGCATTACTTCAATTCCCAAGTAGTAATTCAGAGAATCAAGATCTTTGAGAGAGAACTCATGATCCAAATCAAGAATAAGCTGCTGAATACTAGTTTGAGAAGAACCAGTGAGAATGATATCATCAACATAGACTAAAACAAACATTAATTCATGAGCAGTAGTTTTATTAAACAGAGAAGGATCACAACGGCTAGAATGAAAACCATATTTCGTAAGGGCAACGCCCAGGCTTCCAAATCAAGCCCTGGGTGCTTGTTTAAGCCTATAAAGTGCCTTGTCCAACTTGCACACGGAAGACTTATCTCGACTTTCAAAACCTGGAAGCTGTAACATGTAAACTTCTTCATTCAAGAAGCCATTTAAGAAGGAATTATTCACATCAATCTAATGAATATTCCAACTTAAAGATAGAGCAATACTCAACACAGTTCTAATGGTAATAGGTCGAGTGACGGCTGAAAATTTCATGAGAATCAAAGCCCTCTTGTTGATGGAATCCCTTGACAATTAATAGGGCTTTTTCCTTATGAGTTGAATTAACTGGGTTTACTTTCTTTCGAAGGACCCATTTTCACCCAATAGCTTGTCTACCAGGTGGAAGAGGAACTAATCTCCAAGTATGATTTCTTTGTAAGGCTGTAAATTCCTCTTCTATCGCCTTACGCCAATGAGGAGACTTAAGAGCCTCAATTGGACTGGTAAGTTCAACATCAGTGGCTGCAACAAAGACTTTAGGTTTGAGACTTCCAGTTTTGGATCGAGTGATCATATGGTGGGTTGGCTGGATAGGAGATGGAGGAGGTTGAACAGGAGACGTAGAAGGTTGAATAGGAGATGAAGAAGTTGGGATAGGAGACAAAGAAGGTGTAGATGAAGGTTGAGTTGAAGAAGAAGGCTAAGATGAAGTAGAGGATGGAGTGGAGACAGAACAAGAAGATGGAGTTGGCAGAGAGGAAAACAAGGGAGGTTTGGTAGAAGTAGATGAAGTAGGTAACTTAACAGGGCCTTTAGTAGAAGTTGGGAAAAGGGTGGTGTAAGGAAAGGAAGTCTCATTAAAACCAACATCACGAACAATATAAATCCTGCCTGAAGATAACAGACATTTGAAGCCTTTAAGCATTGTACTAGGACCAAGAAAGACACACTCAGCAGACTTATAATCAAATTTATGTAGATTATATGGCCTGGTTAGAGGAAAACAAGAGCAGCCAAAAACTCTTCTACTATAATCAGGAATCTTGTGAAAAAGAGTCTCAAATGGTGTTTTCCCTTTTAGAATATTAGTTGGCAGATCATTAATAAGAGAAACAGCCATAGTAAAAGCATCAAACCAATAAGAAAATGGAAAAGAGGCTTGAGCAAGAAGAGCAAGATCAACTTCACATATGTGTCGATGCTTGCGCGCAGCTAAACCATTTTGCTCATAAACATGTGGACAACTCTGATGATGTAAAAAACCACGATCAGCAAGATAATTGGTGAACTTGTGATATTCACCGCCACAATCTGATTGAAACACTTTAATAGAAGCATTAAACTGAGTAGTAACATAGGCTAGAAATTGTTGAAATACATGAAATGCTTCAGACTTACGCTTCAGAGGATAAATCCATGTCTGACGAGTAAATGCATCTGTGAAATGAATATATTAGAGTTAACCTTCTCTTGTTTGGACAGGTAATCAGAATAAACCATTTCAAAAGGAGCAGAATAAGTCCTTTCTGATCTAGAAAATGGTTGTTTATGCGATTTGTCTAATACACATGCTTTGCAAAAATCAGCCGGAGATGTTTTATTGAAAGAGACATTACAAAGCTTCACAACAGACTCAACAACATGAGAGGACAGATGTCTTAGTCTGTCATGCCATAATTGAAAAGAAGTACAAGATGCAACATTCAAAGTGGAATTACAACTTTTATCAGAAACAATAGCAGAAAAACAAGCTTCAGAGGCTTCAAATGGTTTCTTAAATTTGAGGTCTAGCACAGGATACATCCCATTCTTGACACTGTGACACTGCATTGATAGAAAATCTTGCTAGTTTTGGGATCCCTGACTCGGCACTGTTTACTGTTTAGAGTCAAATTCAATCAAAACATAATTATCATAACAGAACTTGTAGACTGAAATTAAGTTCTTAACAATACTCGGTACATGTAAAACATTCACCTGCTTAAGTGAAGCAGAATCATGATGAATAACAGAGGTTCCAATAGATTTAATACACAGACCTGCAACATCACCAATGTGAACTTGCTCAGTACCATTATAAGCAGAGGATTCAGCGTATTAGCATCATGAGTTAGGTGACTCATTGCTCCCGAGTCAACATACCAGGATGAATCAGCAACCACATCCGAAGTTGCAACTAGAGCAGAGTGATTAGCAGATGTAGAAGAAGACGAAGCTGAAACAATAATAGAAATACCTTGAAAATATTCATCAAATCTGTGCCAGCAACTTGCAACAATATGACCAGTTTTGCCACAAAGTTGACGGACAATCTTCGAACGAGAGGAGTTATGAGAATTGTTATTACGCCCTGTAAACTAAAGAACAAGAGAGAAGAAATATCACATAAGTGTGTATATTCAAGTGTACATATAAGAGGTTACCTAATGCCTATTTATATACAAATGAGAGGGACATAGTGGTAAATACTTAAGGAGACAAATGAGGAGGAGATTGAGGAGGGAATTGAGGAGAGAATTGAGGAGGGGTTTGAGGAGGGATTTGAGGAGGGAATTGAGGAGGAAAAGTAATAGTGGTTGTGGAATAAATAATATTCTAACACTCCCCCTCAAGTTGGAGCATAAATATTAATAATGCCCAACTTGTTACAAAGATATTCAACTCGTGTCCCACTTAAGGCTTTCGTCAAAAGATCTGCCAGCTGGTCGTTTGATCGCACGTGCCCTGTAGATACAACATTTTCTTTGATCTTATCACGAATAAAATGACAATCAATTTCAATATGCTTCGTACGCTCATGAAACACAGAGTTCGATGCTATATGAAGTGCTGCTTTGTTGTCACACCACAATTTCGCGAGTAATGTCGTGGCAATGCCAATTTCCTTCATGAGTTGAAGTACCCATACAATTTCTTGTACTGATTGTGACATGGCTCTGTATTCCGCTTCTGCACTTGATTTGGACGCAACACCTTGCTTCTTACTTCTCCAAGATATCAAGTTGCCACCAACGAACACACAATACCCCGTAGTGGACCGTCTTGTTGCCTTAGATCCTGCATGGTCCGCATCACAGAAGCACTCTACTTTAGTATGTCCATAATCTGTATAGAGAATACCACGACCTGGTGAACCTTTCAAATAATGTAAGATATGCTCTAAGGCTTCCCACTGTGCCACTGTTGGAAATGCCATGAATTGGCTAAGTATACTGACAGAAAAGGTTATATCAGGACGAGTTACTGTCAAATAATTCAACTTCCCAACGAGTCTTCTGTATCTTTCAGGGTATGCAAACGACTTTAGTTTCACAAGATCAATCTTCTTTTTCAGGTCATCAGGAAGTTCATCAAACATACTATCATTAAGATCCAAGAACGGATTCTGAATCATGGGAATGCTACTTGGTGCAGCTCCAAGCTTTCCAAACTCCTTTAAGAGATCGAGAACATACTTCCTCTGAGTCAAAAGAATACTCTTCCTGTTTCTCAAAACTTCAATACCAAGAAAGTACTTTAATGGTCCTAAGTCTTTTGTCTGAAAGTGGGAGTTAAGGAAAATTTTAAGTTTTGAGATCCCAGAGATATTACTTCCCGTAATCACAATGTCATCAACATATACCACTAAAAGAATTATGCCGATTCTGTCCGCCGATAAAATACGAGTGGTCACACTTACTTTGATTTAGACCAAACTTTTTAACTACGTGAGTGAACCTATCAAACCAAGTACGAGGGCTTTGCTTCAAACCATATAAAGACTTTTGAAGATGACATACCTTCCCACACCCCCGAGCAACAAAACCAGGTGGTTGCTCCATGTAAACTTCTTCAAGGAGATCACCATGCAAGAACGCATTCTTAACATCCAACGATGAAGATTCCAACCATAATTGGCGCGAGAGATGAATAGGCGAACGGATGACAACTTTGCCACGGGAGAGAAGGTTTCCGAATAGTCAATACCATAGGTCTACGCGCATATCCCTTAGCAACCGTCGAGCTTTCGGACGTTCCAATGAACCATCGGCTTTTGTTTTGACAAAGTGAACACCCACTTACGGCCCAATAGCCTTCTTTCCATGAGGTAAATCAATGAGAGACCAGTACTGCCTTTTCGAGAGCCATCATTTCTTCCTCCATTGCGGCACGCCGGGACGGGGCCAAAGCTTGGTGAAGAGTAGTAGGGACAGAAATAGATTCAAGAGTAGTTACAAGGGAAGTGGAAATAGGGGATAAACATTGATAGGATACAAATGAAGATATAGGATAGGTGCAATCAGCATATCTTTGAGGAGGATAATGAGGACGAGTTCCTTTTCGGATAGCAATAGGTAGGTCATCAGGTGGGTTAACAACAGAATCAGGTACAATCGGATTAGGAACAGGAATGGCGGATCGGGAAAGCAAGATCGGAACCAAGGTCTCATGAACGAATCTATAGGCGAAGCGATTCATCGGGCGAAGGCATAGCATTGGCAACATCGATCATTGATGATATCAGGTTCGGGGACAGCAGCCTGTACTGGTGAAATGGGTACATGATAAACTAGGATATCATCAGGCTCAGTAAGGACAGAGGAAGACTCAGATAATATCGAAGATGTGAAGAAAGGAGAAGACTCATGGAAAGTTACATCAGTGGACACAAGATAACGACAAAGTTCAGGAGAGTAACATCGATAACCCTTCTGAATTCGTGAATAACCAAGAAAAACACACCTCAAGGATTTTGGATCAAGTTTACTAACATTGGGACGAACATCCCGAACAAAGCAAACACACCCAAAAAATTTTGGATCAAGAGGAAACAACTTAGTGGTAGGAAACGAATGTAATGAGAATATGGAATGGCACCACTAAGGACAACAAGGCATGCGATTGATAAGAAAACAACCAGTAGACACGGCATCAGCCCAGAAGGATTTTGGAACACCAGAATGAAACATAAGAGCTCGGGCGGTTTCTAAAAGATGACGATTTTTCCTTTCAGCAACACCGTTTTGAGCAGGTGTATCAACACAGGAAGATTGGTGAAGAATACCATGACTATGCATATAATCGGTGAATGGGGTGGAAAAATATTCTTTCGCATTATCACTTCGAAGGATTTTTATAGAAGTATCAATTTGATTTTTAATTTCAAAGACGAAATTACGAAAATGAGTAAACAATTCAGATCGTTGTTTCATTAAATAAAGCCAAGTGTTTCTGGAAAAATCATCAACAAAGGTGACAAAATATCGATAACCAGTCTGAGACAAAACTGAACAAGGACCCCAAACATCAGAATGAACTAACTCAAAAGGGGACGTAGCCCGTTTATTGACTCGTGGTGCCAAATGAACACGATGATGTTTGGCAAATTGACAAGACTCACAATCTAAAGAAGATACAGATGAAAATTGAGGATACAATTTTTTAAGAGACGAAAGGGACACATGACCAAGACGACAATGAACTTCAAGAGGAGACGACTGACCAGAACAGGCAACAGAACGTGGCACCTGATCATCAAGGATGTAATGCCCACCAGATTCATAGCCTCTACCAATAATCGCTTCGTCGAAAGATCCCGAATTAAACAATGGTCGTGGAACAAAGTGAGATAAAACAGTTCAAATGACGAGTCGGTTTACTTGGAGACGAAAGATTAAATGTGAGATCGGAACATTAAGAACAAAGATAGCGAAATGGATGTAGTTGGTGTAACAGTGCCAGATCCAAGTACTTGGATAGGGGAACCATTGGCGACATATATAGAGGATGGGTTGGGATAGGAGGCATATGATGAAAATAAATGATGGTTACCTGTCATGTGATCGGTGGCACCGAAATCAATGACCCATTTTGTGGAAGTAGTAGCAAGACCAGAGGACAAAGTACCTGAAGCTAGGGCTACTGTAGATGAACTAGGATCGATCGATCGTGTGTGCGGGAAATATGAGCAAGGCCACGTTGCCGATCACGCTTTATTTATTCGCAATTTACGACGTTCTTCTTAATGTGACCGGGTTCCTTGCAGTAATTGCAGATAATATTGCTGGAAGTCATGTACGGAATACTAGTTCCTTGTTTAAACCCATAATTCTTATTTTCAAAGGGGCCACGCCCAGCCAAGCCACTCGCATTTGAATCAACAGACGGACGAATCAGACTATCAGCACGGAGAACCCGTGAAAACACATCTTCAAGAGATGGGAGCTCCTGACTTGACAGAATCTGAGATCGAATGGTGTCATAAGACGGGTCAAGAGCTTCAAGGAAACTGATGATAGCCTGAAATTCCATATTCTTGATGCGAGTTTGAAGATCCGCTTGTGGAGACATAAGTACTTTCATTTCTTCATACAATCGTTTAAAGTCCAAGAAGAAATCCTTCAAAGGACGACCCTGCTGTTGGGAACGATAGAACCCTTTACAAACTTCATGAATCCGAGTAAAATTTCCTTTACCGTAAAAAACATGAACTCAAGATAAGTCATAATTTCCTTTACGTGTTGCGTGACTAACGTAAGACGTAATCCGTGGTTCAATAGAGTTTCGAATTTGAAAGAAGAGACGAGCATCTCGCTCTAGACCAAGCCGATTTTTATCATCTTTATCGATGGAGGATCCCGAGTTAAATGAGCTTCCTTTTCAACACCCAAAAGGTAAACTCGAATGCTTTTATTCCAATCGAAATAATTAGTCCAAATTTAATTTTGTATCGAAATTTTGCGTACATAGGCGATATCGATGTCTTAGATTCAGCCATTGAATAGTAATCAAAGGATTATACTAATAAGATAACAATCACTTTTAATAGAAGAACCAGCAGTCAACAGAAGTTCCAAACAACGAGCGCAAGCACTATTCACAGAATGAATACTGATAGTGAATAGTACCTGATGAATAGTGACGACGGATGAACAGTACCTTATGAACAGTGATGCCGGAAACTGGAAAATTCGTCTGAACAGTGTCTGGAACTGGAAATGAACCGTGACACCAGAATCTGCAATTTTTCGCCGAACAACGTGATGAATGAATAGTAACGCGAAACCGAAAAATTGGTCGGAAAAGACCTTTCGCCGGAAAACTGGAAATTTCACAAACCAGTTCAAACTCCACCAGAATAACAGAATGTGGACTAAAATGAACCTTTAGGCTCTGGTACCATGTAAACTAAAGAACAAGAGAGAAGAAATATCACATAAGTGTGTATATTCAAGTGTACATATAAGAGGTTACCTAATGCCTATTTATATACAAATGAGAGGGACATAGTGGTAAATACTTAAGGAGACAAATGAGGAGGAGATTGAGGAGGGAATTGAGGAGAGAATTGAGGAGGAGGGGTTTGAGGAGGGATTTGAGGAGGGAATTGAGGAGGAAAAGTAATAGTGGTTGTAGAATAAATAATATTCTAACAGCCCAAATGAACGACCTCCATGGCGGCCACAATTACAGCCACCATGATTCAGTTGAGCTGCACAAGTCTGAGCAACATTTGCAGAGATCTGAGAAGCCACGGAAGTCATCATAATTGAACGACGATGCTTCTAGATGCGAGCTTCTTGTGCCATGAGTAGTGCTTCAATGCCAACTACAGTATAAGGCTCTAGCCGTGTTGAAATCGAGGTTATGAAATGATCATAATCTTCAGAGAGACCATCGAAAATAAACTCGAGTTTGTCAGAAACAGAGATTGGTGAGCCAATGGTAGCTAAGGCATCAATATTTGCCTTGATCTTCAGCAAATACTCACTCATCGGTGAGTTTTCCTTTTGTGTTCGTCAAATTAGTTTTGAGTTGTTTCACCTTAGCCTTCGTTTGGGAGGCAAAGAAGACAGTAATTCGCTCCCAAATCTGAGCGGTCGTTTCACAGCCAACAGTACGAGTTGGCACCGAACCGGACATCGACGAAAGAAGCTAGGACATAAGCAATTGATCTTGACGCATCCACTTTACAAAGGCAAAAGAAAGACCGATTACTTGGCCATCGCAGTACTCATGCTGCTCAGGAGGAGGAATCGACGAATCAAGAAAAGATTCAAGAGCATAAACTTTGACAGCACTGAAAACCTTTTGACATTGAGTTGTCCAAAAAATCCGAGGTCCAGTCCTAACCCAGTCCAACTCGACCCGGTCTATGGGAAGAAAAAAAATGGTCCAAGACAAATTTGACACGACCGACCAGACCAAACTGCTCGGGTTGGACTGGACTTCGGTCCAGGGGCTTAGATCCCCTGGACCGGTCCGGTCTGACATGAGGTCCTTTTTTTTTACAAAAAAAAATCATCACTACATTTAGTCACTCACTGGAGTCTGAACATCCTAATGTACTTTTTAATTTATAGGAATTACTTTTCACTATGTCATTTTTTAAAAAAAAAAAAGCTGGATTGCTCGGATCGGTCTAGGCATCCACTGTTCTGTCTGGTCCGGCCAGCCTCGAGCTCGGCCGTCCCAGATCAACTGCACTCGGCCGATTTTTTCAGTCTGAGGTCATATCGGGCCAGACCTCGGGTTGACCTCCAACCCAGTCTGACCCGGTCCTTGGACATGCGTTGACACCATATCAAAAAGTGGGAATCGTCAAGTTTGACAGAAATCGAGTGATTGAAAGCAACAACATCATGGGGTCTGTGATGCCCAAAAAGCTGAATTTTGGGCTGTTGCAGATGGACTAATGTTAGCTTGGGAGTTGGGTATTAAGAGATTGATCCTCGAAACAGATCCTGCTGATGTGTTTGCTATAATTCAGAAGGAAGTCTCGGCCACTGATTGTTTGCTGATCTGCAAAATTAAAGAGATGCTGATGTGGAATTGGGAGGTTTCTCTCCTATTGATTCCTAGAGAAGTTAACCGAGTAGCGGATGCTTTAGCCAAAACAGGTTTATCTAAGTCTTCACTTTTTGATGCTTGTCCTGCCTTTCTTAGGAATTGGGTTCAACAAGAGTGTTTGGGATTAATTTCCCCTTTAATGTAATTGTTGTGTTTTCTTCTTAGGCTTTTTTCATGCCTTCTTATATAAAAAAAAAAAAAAAAAGCAACAACATCACTCTTGGACTTAGAAGAAGAGATAATCTGCATAGATGAAGTGGAAGACATGGAAGGAACAGAGGATCTAGATACCATCTGATAAAATGAGAGAATTGAGAGTTAGAGGAAAGTAAAGTACCTGAGATGAAAGTAGGGAAAATTACATGCAGGTCCCAAGAAACAAAAATAATTATAAAAAAGTCTCTTGAAATCACTAAATTACACAAAAGTCCTAAGGGACTTTTTGGATATTATTTGTATGAAAAAAAATTCAGGTTTTTAAATGTTGTTGTAAATATGGTTTTTTCTGTTGTAAATGGCTAGATTTTAAATTTTTGTTGTAAATATAGCATTTCCTGTTGTAAATATAGCATTTTTCTGTTGTAAATGGCCTTTCTATGTTCAAAATTCAGATGTTTAAATGTTGTTGTAAATATGATTTTTTTCTGTTGTAAATGACCAGATTTTAAATTTTGTTGTAAATATTGCATTTCATGTTATAAATCTATGCTTTCTCTGTTGTTAATACAAATAATATCAAAAAAGTCTCTTGAGACTTTTGTGTAATTTGGTGATTTTAAGAGATTTTTTTGTAATTATTTTTGTTCATTGGGACTTGCATGTAATTTTCCCATGAAAGTAATATTGTGTTATTAAGTAATACAAACTTTGTTGGTTGTAGCTCATAACAGATTAGTTAGCTTATAACCATTTAATATATACATTGTAGCATCATTTTAATTATACACGCTTAAAATGAATTTACTATTTGAAAATAAGTGATAAAATAAACAGTCAAGTCTATCATAGCCCGTGTCCTTTAATACGCTTCTACTATATAATAAATCTAATGTTTGTCTCAAAAGAAATTTTCATTTTTTTTGAACAATTAAAAGAAATTTTCATTGGATAACTACCAATCAAGTCCGACCATGAATATAAAATGCAAAGTTGACATTTTATTAGATAGATTAAAGAAGATAAATAAATTATTTAATTATATCATATATTATATATCCTAGAATAATTTAATTAGATTCATTAATAATTTAATTAGATTTATTAATTTGGAGAAAAAAGATACTCTAGAATAATTTAATTAGATTCATTAATATTTTTTAAAAAGCGAATTTTATCTTATATTTAAAACTGAAGAAAGAAAATAACATTTTTGTACTCCTTCATAATATATGTCATTTTGAAGAGGTATTTTGACTTTGGTACGAGGGAAATGGGTGGAGGGGAGGGGAAAGTTTAATGAGTTCAATTTGAAAAAAAGAAATTGGAGAAGTAGAGTTAAAAGCTTTTAATTAATTTTTTTGACCTTTTATCTTACTTCTCTCTTTTTGTTTTGTTTTGTTTTTTTTAAAAAAAAAAAAAAGAAGAAGAAGAAGAGAAATTATAACCCCATTTAATCATTTCTTGTAAATTAAACTCACTAAAATTTTCCTCCCCTCCCCTCAATTTTTCTCATACCAAACAGATGAAGAGATTATATCACTTAAATGTGGTAGTAGTGTCATTGTTGTCCCTAAACTAAAGTATGCTGTGAAGAACAATTCGTATTGGAGCAATGTCATCCATCAAATATCAAAATCATTGCCTTAGCTTGTTGTTCTTAAACTAATTGGCATTGACATTGACCAATAATTTCAAAGATTAATGCCTTGTTGGCACTTGGCAGGCCAAATGCCATCCAGTTCTTCTGCCTATTTCATTGTTTTAGAGGGGGGGGGGGAAACCAAAACATGCATGTGTTGGTGCTGACCAATTGAGGTTGGTTAAGAGATTTTTTCGATTGACGAGTATCAAGTCAACAAATTGAAATAGCAAGTCATGTTCTGGCTAAAAAAAGGAAGAGCGTGAAATTTTCTTCACATTATTGAACTTTACAGTGTTCATTATTACTCAGCTATGAATACTTTGGGAGCAACAATACCCGTTAACCCAATTTTTTGCAATCAATGTATGCCTCATGGATGCCACGTGGGAACATACTTACATACATAGGTCAAATTTGACCACATCCATTTGCACACTTTTTGAAACATTGTGTATGACATTACTCCGTTTTGTTTTTTAGGACACCGATTACTCTCAACAGGATACTGACAGAGATTTGCCGTCATCTCACAAAATAACTAGATTAGAAAAGATTTGCAGATATAATATAACCTGGTCGCTTTCTCAAGGAATTTGCAGCGGGTTTAAATCAAGAACAAGAAAACAACAATAAAATTGGGGGTTTTTGATTTCGAATGATTAAAACGAAATTAAAATGAAACAGATCTGAAATATGCAAAAAGATAAAAACGAGATTGCAAAGATTAAAACGATCAATCCAACGTTTAGATTCCGAAACTTCCTTCATTGAACGAAATATAAACGAACTCGCGTTTGGCTCGACGAACCGAAATCTCGCGTCATCCGTAAATCCCTCGACTAGACGATCGTCTAGAATGCATCGAACAAGCATGGCGTCTCACTTGTGCAATCGCACAGCAACACTCTAACCTAGTTCGAACTCGGTCCTTGGGATTTAACCAAACCGAATATTAAATCTAATATTCGAACTATTTCCGTAAATCGGATCCGATAAGATGAAAACAAAACGAGTAAAGTTACCGATTAAGTACGAGTTCTCCGGACGAATCATGGAATCCTCAATGTTGGGTTAACCACGAAGGTTTAGCCGAACATGGCTGGGAAAATCGAAGAACAGTATCGAAGAACGCGAAGAACACGAAGAACACGAAGAACATTTCGAGAATCAAAACCTCTACTTTGATCCACAAAACAGAATAAAAACGTGAATGAATCTGTTTCTCGCTGCTGCCTTACTTAACCTAAGATGAAAAACGAAATGGGGTTCCAATCAATAATCCAGGCCCAAAACAAAATAATACGAATGGGCTTTAGTCACAAATTCGAGCCCAAATAAAACATCTGACTTTGGCTTCAAAATCGACCGTCTTCTTGTCCGAATTTTCCCTTCATGTCTTCATAACAATTGTAGATCTCTGAATCATCTGAAATATGAAACAAAAATGAGGCAAATCCGATGTCTGGTTCAAGAGTTATGGTAAGATTAGTTAAGCAATGTAAAACTGGAATTTTATTAATAAAAATGGCTAAAATATAATCAAAGGCCCAAAGCCCAAATAAGTATAAAAGCCATTATTTATTAACTAAAAAGTCCTAAATTATTAATCAAGAGATAAAAAGAAGTGTATAAAATATTCAATTATCGATACTCGGGGAAAAATGCTTTAAAACCCTATTTAAATTGCAACGAATAAAAAGTTATCATGACAAGAATAGCATCAAGACATAAATTAAATTGGACTATAAAAATAAATGTAAGAGATACTCTCAATATACTTGAATATTAATTTATATAAATTTTTTTAATGAGACATAACCCAAGAAGTTTCTCAACAAGGCATTAATAAAAAGGTCAAATGATCAAATACCAATATAAAGAATACCTATGAGAATACCATAGACTTTCTTTCCTGGCCAAACACTCGGTATAAAATTTAATCTTCTGAAATGATAATATTATGAACCCATTTTGTTGAACCAACTCAACGGGTTTTAATTCAAGGCCAATTATTGTTGTTATTGTCAATGTTACTGTTATATAAGAAGCTCTTATTCCCCTTTCCGTCTAACTACTATTATAATATATATATATATATATGTGTGTGTGTGTGTGTGTGTGTGTGTGTGTGTGTGGTTCATATTATATGTTTAAAAATAGTTCAGAGTTAAGCCAGAAGCACCAATCTTTTTAATCCAACCAACCACACAGCAAATTTGGTGAACTAACAAAAGATCTCAAAGAGTCTTTATGGTTCTCCTAACCTTAGAATCTCTATCTCTCTGCTTCGATCTATATAAGACCATAAACCCCATTAACATTCTCATCAAAACACAAACCAAATTAAACCATATCTTCTTCATTCATTGTCGAGCTTGACAATCCAGCCATGGCTTCTGCGTCTGGGAACTCCATCCTCATAACCTTCCTTCTGGCTCTTACATTCTCAAGCATGATGAATTCAAGTTTAGCAGCTCGTTGTCTTCTCCAAACGACTCAGCCTTCGATACCAAACATGCCAGGAATTCCAAGTAACTTGCCAAAACCAACAGGAATACCACCTTTGCCTTCAATCCCAATAACAATCCCTCAGCCAAACAATGTCCCTCCTTTGCCTACTAACATCCCTAATCTTCCTTCTATACCTACCATTCCAACAGTCCCAAAAGTAACTCTTCCTCCATTGCCTTCCTTAAACAACTTCCCAAGCATTCCCTCTATTCCCACTATTCCAACTACTATTCCTTCTATCCCTTTCTTCTCTCCTCCTCCTTCTAATTAATATATGAATACGTGCTGTTCATTTTATTACTATATGTAATTCAATTCTGTTGGCTTTAATTGCTTCCTCTTCTACTTATGGAAGTGAGGAGGAGATGTATACGACTCTATATATGGCATTTGTTTGTATTATTTCTTTTGGCTGTTTGTGAAATTTATGTTACGTGGATCCTATGAAGATTATTGCTTATATATTATACAATAATGCAGTTCCTATGCACGATACAGATGTCCTCTCTTCTCTCTGCTAAGACTTGTTTAATCATTATATTAATTAATATTCAGTTTTTATATTAATTAGACTTGTAACCTAGGGGAAATTCTATTACGAACATAAAAAGAAATTAGTATAAACCTCACAAAGAAATTCATTATCATTGCTATTACTACTTTGAAAATAGTTTAATAAAATTTAGTTTTTAAATATAAAAAATTTCCAAAGAAAAATCAGTGAAAAGTCTTTTTAAAAAAATTATTAGAAAGAAGGACATGAATTCGAGCCCCGCTACCTTATTTGTGTGAAATCGTTTAGAGTACTAGTACTATGTGCATATATAAAAACATATTAAGTTGGTATGATCAATAAATTTTGGTTCATATTCGACTCTTCATTAGTGCAAAAAAAGGGCTTTAAGACCGCCTTATTTAGACCGGACAGTTGATGCACCGGTCTTAAAGGTATGACCGGTGGCAGTTTTGTAAATATAAAGAACTTCTTATGTATGACCGGTGGTAGTTTTGTAAATATAAAGAACTTCTTATACCGGATCATTTTTTCATAGGTCTTAAATATATTATTCAGACCCATTAAAAAACAAGCCGGTCTTAAAAATGTTATTAAAAAATATTCAAATATCAATTACTTTATGGAGAAATCTCACATAGCCGGACTAATATTTTCTGCGGTACAAAATAATAAGGAAACATTTAAATATAAAGGTAATAAAGTTTTAAGACCAGACATATTTAAAAGCCGGTCTTAAAAGTTATTCTTTTAAGACCGGACATATTTAAAAGCCAGTCTTAAAAGTAATTCTTTTAAGACCGGACATAAAACGCGGCCGGTATAAAATATAGAAAAAGAGTGCGGATAAAAAATTAATTACTTTTAAGACCGGACCATAATATGACCGGTCTTGAATATTAATTATTAAAACTGTCTCTTTTATATCCGGTCTTAAAAATGAACCGCCAAATAAACATTTCTTCTCGCGAAAGCTTTTGTTACTCTTACTGAAGAACCTATGTTCACGTTGCGAAACCCTTCCTGTTGCATTACCTCTCTTCCTGTCTCAAAAATGAACGGTGAAAATGATTCTATTCGTGTTCCGAGAACGGCAGTTACTGGTGTGACTAGTGTGAGTGAGAATGAACCCTCTTCATCTCACAATGAGCCCCGTAACCGCCCTGCATGCCGTGGTAGAAGAGGCACACGAATGATGGATGTAACCCTAAGTTGGACTTCTGGGTCAAGGCTGGAGATTCAGTTTGATGAAAAGTTGGAACCTTTCGGTCCTAAGAAATCCAAATATACTAGTTTTGTTGGCTATCTAGCACGCAGCAAGGTTAGCATCTTGACAGATGAGTGGAAAAATGTGGATGTTCGCAAAGTAAAGGATCCTATTTGGGACACTATCCGGCTTACATACACTGTCCCTGACTGTCAGAAGTTGAAAGACAAGACATTGTCTTATTGTGCTGATCGGTGGAGGAAGTTTAAGACCTTTCTAGCTAACAAGTATATTTTTTCCGAGGTTCACTGCGAAAAATGCTTGGGACAAGTACACATTTATTGATGAACAAACTTGGCAACAATTTGTTCAGATGAGGACCACTCCTGAAGCTCTGGTGAGTTCATATTTAGTTTTGTTTGCCCTTTTGTGTGCTTATTAACTTGTGCGGATATGCGAATGTTATTGTGTTCATCTAATCCTGTTAGTTAAATGGTTTGGTGTGTGAATAGAAGTATACATTTCCTGCCTTTGTCTATGC
Organism: Acacia melanoxylon; assembly: GCA_019022615.1. Lineage (NCBI taxonomy): Eukaryota > Viridiplantae > Streptophyta > Magnoliopsida > Fabales > Fabaceae > Acacia > Acacia melanoxylon. The sequence continues at coordinate 7,933,675 of JAFJYJ010000003.1, read as the reverse complement.
AAGTATGATATGTAAACCCTGAAAAGGTCAAATACTAAGAAGGTAATTAGGGAAATAATAATGGCATAAGAGTCAAGCCATTATTATAGTCTTAGTTCTCATTATAGTAGGTAGTGGTTAGACATTGTTGTTAGTTAGTTAGTATGTTAACGTGTAATGGTTTCGGTGCAAGCCGTTATTGGGCCTTAAGAGTCAAGCCTCTAACTATATGTAAGAGGTTAGTCTAATATGTGTAGGAACCAATTATGATGAATGAATGAATTGACTAGTTGGCGCATTTCGCAACTCCCTTTCCTCTCGTTTCTCCCAATTTCTTCTACAATTCTACATCTTTCTTAAATAAAATGTTGAAACTTGATGAAGTGAATTTGACTAATGTTTGACCTTCATATGAAGCGAAGTTCTCTAATTACCGTTAGTGAGATGGCCGGAATTCATAATTAATAGTTTTTTTCAATTCGATTAACAGAAAAGAAGGGAACAAGCACAGGAGATAGGGAGAAAGAATGATTGCCCGCATAGGGCTTCTAGCCGCGGATATGAAATGGTCGAAAAAGAATTGATGGCGGCCAAGCGGAAGAGATTGGAAGATGAAGCCGAATCCAATCCTTTTGCGATAGTTGATCAGCCATCTCCAATACGTCGCGAGGAGTTATGGTTGCATATTCGGCAAAAGCCATGCGGCGCCTACACGAGTGAACAAACTCGTGTAGTTGCTGAAAGAATTGTAAGTATCGTTATTGTTATTTTTTAGTTACTAAACATGTTTCATTACTAAGCTTCTTGTTATCTGTATCTTACAGGAAGATCTTAAAAAGAAAGAAGCAGAGGGATCTTTTGTGTCGGACGTGAGGAATGATGTTCTGACCGTTGCGACCAAAAAACCGGATCACGCAGGGCGTGTAAGGGGGTTGGAGGACGGGTAGGCCTGAAGGAATACTTTGGTAAATCCAAACGCCACAAACAAAGTATGGTTACCTGGGAGGAGATGGAACAAACGCTGGCCAAAATAAGTGATGAAGCAGCGGCTAAAGAAGCAATGTTTCAATCCCAGATGGAACAGACGTTGGTCAAATTAAGTGAGGAAGCAGCATCTAAAGAAGCAATGTTTCAAGCCCAGATGAGCCAGATGAAGGAGGAAATGAATCAGATGAGGCTGCTTTTGAGCTCTCGTCCGCCCGAGCGGTGTTCTCGTCACACATTCACCGCACCTATGCAAACAGCACTAAAGGGAGTTGCATTGTTGGACAATCAGAGCAACCTTGTTGCCTGTATGTGGAAAAACCTCATAGACTATTAGTTGCAAAAGGGACTGTCCACAACTTGGGATCAACTATACACCACCAACAAATGGCTGATGATGAAGTCAGAGTGTCAGTTGAAAAGGTGATCGTTGATGCACATTTCCCTCTCCCAACTGATGAGCTGAAGCTTGTGAGTAATGTCAAGGGAACCTTCATCTCTTGGCTAGTGAAGCTTGTACATGTCTCTACTCCTCCTGAAGCTTCATCCCCTCCTCCTCAAGTTTCATCCCCTCGTCAAGCTGCATCCCCTCCTCCTCAAGTTGCATCCCCTACTGCTAATTTGACTGCCAAGGAAGAAATATCTGATTTGGCAAAAAAAGGATATGTTACAGATAAATCATGGCTTGTCAATGAAGTAGTAGGCGTCCCTCATCCTGAAGAGGTTTTCCTTGACAACGTAGATGTAACGTCCCTGCTGCTTCCTTGACAGGAGCTTACTGATGCAATTGTTCAAATGTTTATGAAGTAAATATCTTCTTATATGAGTACATAATTTAAATGCCTCGTTTAGACTGGTTCAATACATATATACTAATTCCCTGATCGATGTCATTATTGTAGGTGCATGCATCAAGAATTGGTTGAACAGGGCAGAATCAATGATTTTGGATTCTTGTGCCCAGTCTATACAAGTACGACATCCTTGGAGTTGAGACAAAAATACATGTCAAAGAGGGTTTGTGAAGTGATAAGAAAGGTGTATGTGTTTCCATACTACCACAGGTACATATCACAATTCTTGTACGCAATTCACTTAATATAATTCTGCTACATATATCACTGAGTACTTTACTGCTGTGAATTTTCAGCCGCCGCTGGCAGTTGGTCCTCATATGCATGGAGGATCATAAAGTTATCTTCTTATGCTCCACTCACAGTGAGCCAGAGCCTATATTGACACAGAGCGTCAACAAGTAAGCATGTCATTTTGATTCTCTTGTCTGAAATCTCTATTGTGAATTTTTAGTGATCATTATTGATAAATTTGTGATTTTGATGATAGTGCCATGAAGACCTTCCAAGTCGAGGTAAAAAGAAGGCGTGGGTCTCAGGCCACTTATCCTAAATGGTACAAACCAGAGGCTAGTACATATTTGGACACTGGCACACTGCCTTGTGAACTTGGTCATAAGCTATATATGCTAGCTCTTATATATATTTCTTGTTTGTTTAGACCCATCGGCAACCAACGGGGTCCAACTTATGTGGCCTGTACATCATGAAACACATGTATAATGTTATCACGGGAGGAACGACAAAATTAACTGCAAAGGTAAATGTATTTGATGTTACATATTATGGCTGAATTCAGTTTCCGGCTTAATGTTACATATGAAATATGCACGCAAGTTAATTCAGTTTAAATCTTTGATGTTACGAGGTTTGCCGGACCTGCTCCCTTTCCTAATGATGAAGTGGAGCACATACGCAATGTGTTTTGTGAATATCTGTATGACCTAATTAAGTCCTAAATTCATTTGTAAATTTGTATATACGCAAGCTTGTAAAATACACACACAATGTGTTATTCAATAATAAATTTGTATATTTTTTCGAAGAAATTCGTTCATTCATTCTAGATATTTAGTGCTTGAAATTTGAGGTACAAGATGTTGTAAATGAGAAAAAAGAGACTATCTGAAAGTCCGGTGCTAAAAGTCTTCGTTTATTTCTAAAAATATGGCAAGACCTTTAGGACCGCATAATTATTAAACCTCCGGTGCTAAAAGTCTTTGTTTATTTTAAAAAAACTATGGCTAGACTTTTACGACCGGACGTATTTATTTGTCCGGTCTTAAAAGTCTTCTAAAAATATGCTAGACTTTTAGGACCGCATTTTTATGTTATGACCGGTCCTTAAAGTTTACGTTTAATTAACTAAAAAATATGTCTACACTTTAAGACCGTGAATTTGTTAAATAGCTGCTCCTAAAAGTCCATCTTCTTCATTTATTTTAAAAATATGGCGAGACCTTTAGGACCGCATATTTATTAAACCTCTGGTGCTAAAAGTCTTCGTTTATTGCTAAAAATACTATGGCTAGACTCTTAGGACCGCATATTATTTAAACATCTGGTCCTAAAAGTCTTCTTAAAATTCGCTAGACTTTTAGGACCGAATGTTTATATTAAGATCGGTCCTAAAAGTCTACGTTTAATTAACTAAAAAATATGTCTAGACTTTTAGGACCGTAGTTTTTTTTATTTGTCCGCTCCTAAAAGTTCAGTCTTAAAAATATTTTTAAAAAATATGGCTTAACCTTTAGGACCGTGTATTTGTTAGCTCTTGATAGTTTTTGACTAGGTTTTCAAACAAATTTTTAGGGTTCAAGACAACCAAGGTTCTGGCGTTCTGCTCAAGCTAGGACCCTCGTTGTCTTCGATGTTACCTCTCTTGATGTTGAGCAGCATTATCGATTTCCTTTTCGTTGTCTCTTTTCTTTTTGTCGGAAAAATAAGGAAGATACTGAAAGGAAACTGAAAATATTCAACTCAGGTCGAGGTAACACCAACGACAACGACGGTCCAACCTTGAGAAGAATAGTCACTTTGTTTGTTTTTATTCGAATAAGGAAAACAATCTCTTTTTTTTGTATGTTCTTAACTGTATTCTGCGAATTTTTAATGTTGATTTACACGAGGATAATGTTTTGTTTGTTTCCTTTTTGTCGGAAAAAGAAATAAGATAATGAAAAGGACATCGCGATCGAATATGGAAACAAAAATTTTATATTATATTTTTTTTACTGATGCCCCGTGAGGAGCAGCGGCGGCAAAGAAGACAAAAAACAAAAAAAAACATAAAAACATCTACTCCCCCCATCGTTGTCGGAGGGGAGGGAGTCGTCGGAGATGTCATCATCTTCAGATGGTACTCAATGTCCTGTGCATCGAGTACCGCCTGCAGCTTGTCGTTGACGGCGTGATAGACCTGAAACAACTGGCCGCAGCGTCGGTCTATATGAGTGAGGCAAGCCAGAATGTGCTGAATCATCTGGTAGATTGTCTATTCTGGAGGCAACGGAGGAGGAGGACCTGGTGGGGGTGGAGGACCTGGTGGTGGTGGAGCAGCCATTACTGTGGATGTTTCACAAGTGATGGAGAAGAATGTGAAGGAAGTAAAGTAACATCAGATTTAAATAGAGAGCCCTGCCTGACCAATGTGAAACGTCGGAAACAATAACGAGGAGACGCATACTTCATCAGAATACGAGGGGACGCCTAGTTGGGAAGTTTATCTAGAAGTCAAAGAGACTCTGAATCATTCATTTGAACATAGTGTAAGGATACGACTCTGAATCATTCAATTGAAAAAAATAAATGAATTCTAGGACCGGATACAAGGTAAAAGGTCGGTCTTAAAAGTGATTGAATTGATTAAAAAATAAATAATATACTTTTAGGACTGGATATATTATAAAAGGTCGGTTTTAAAATAAATTAAATTGAAAAAAATAAATAATATAATTTTAGACCGCATATTTATTAACTCCTCATACCTCTCTGTCCTTATTAAACTCCTCATACCTCGTAACTCCATACTTCATCACTCTTAAAAATATAAACTCTTCATACCTCTCTGTCCTTATTAACTCCACACTACATGGCTATCTGCCCTAACTACTCAAACCATGATTAGATACAAGAGAACCGCTCATAGGGGGTACTCTTACTCCTGATGCTCGTGCCTTTCGTAGATCGTTATACGGTGCGCCTCCTCCAGCGAGAGTGCGTTCTATTGTGACAGAAGAGTCTCGGGTCGTTGGACCATTTGTTATTTCGGATCATGAAGAAGTTGCCGCATCCCCCTCCAGCCTTCAGACCATGAAGAGGTTCCTACTCCCCCTCTCCAACCAGTTGGCCCTAGCGCGCCTACCACTGACCCCTCTCCTCTTTCCTCTAATGATGCATTACGGATTATGCGAATAAGACAGGAACTTGCTGATATCCGGCGGAATTTAATGCTTTTCACGTCGATATCGCCAAGGATGTTTAGTCAGATTATTGTTTTTTATAATTTTCTGCTTGTTTTCCTTTTGTTTTTTTTTCTTGTGTAGGTGCATATTCACTAGTAATGTATGAATCATTAAGAACTAAGCTTGTGTCTTTTTTTTTTGTTCATATTCTCCAGTAATTAAAGAAGCTTATGATGGGATCCGGACATGCAGCGGAATTAAAAACTTTACGAATCCCTTCCGAGGATCGCTCAACTGCGTTTAGATCAATGTTCGTTAGAATCATACCTATGAGAATTAATGAACGTCTCTATCGATTTGAACTGGTGGGCTACCTTCTCAATCAATCAGGAGTAGACCCTACGAATCTTCTCCCTCTACCGGTATCCACACGAACGGCCTTCGAACATGGATGGCAGCGTGCTAGCGCCTTCAATATTCATGCGTCTCTACTTTTTCTCTCTAGGGTTTCTTGCGGCTTTTCTAATTCATCAATCTCCTTAATATGACTAGATCAATATCTATTTATAGGGTTTCTAAAACCCTAATAAGCCATATTAAAATATTCAAAATTAATCCAATCAATTTTGAAATTCAAATTTCAATTAAAATAATATATTAATTAAGTCTATCAAATAGATTTAATCTAATATATTTATTTAATCTGAATTATAAGCCTACATATTTAATTTATCTTTATAAATTAAATATGAGATATGATATCTTTTTATTTAATTAAATATGAGATACTATATCTCAATTTAATTAAATCGAGATACTATATCTTTATTCGAAAATTATATCTCGAGATACAATATCTCTATTTGTTTTAGATATTTAATTTATCAAATAAATTAAATACAAAATAAATATTATATAATAATATTATAATCTCTATTAAATAATAATATTATATTTAATTTCGAATTTAATAATATATATATATATATATCCATCATAGATTAAATGTTTTATTCATTAAATCTTAGACATATCTAATATTCAATGAATCTGGACACTTTTGCTCGTGTTGGGCTATTCTTGTGTGCGACCCTGCAGGCCCACATGAGATTGACAGCGGGCCACTATTGTATCAGCCCACAAGTCGCAAGCGGCCTCTAGCAAGACATTGCGACTACCCAATTCATATGGGGATCGATGATACGATACAACCTATAATACAACCATGCACGTCCTTTTTGTCACACGATAATTTGGTCAAGGATGAGGCATGGATAATGTCAACTTCCTGTTCTTGACCATTACTTTCTCGATTCTTGAGTAGTCTAATAACTGGAATGGAAACTCCTTTCCATCGTAGTATGGTCATACATTTCTCAGACTCACTCATCGAGGGGCCCAGTATTATATCTCTACAAATGTGAGGGACAAATTCCATCTTGACCATTCACATTCCTCTACATGAAAAGCACTAATCCCGATCAAAGCCTTTATCATCACCCGGTCAAAGGTGACTTTTGACTAGGTCAAAGATCAACGACTCTCATGTAGGAATCCATGATGATCTCAGGTCAAAGGGCGTTGTGATGCGGTTATACATGAGATAAGCTTATGACTAAATCCATGTAGTTTTCTCATAATGGGTCGGTCCAGTACCTTGTACTCTTACAAGTGCCCATGACTTTAATTCGTATCTTCATACCTCATCAAAGTCATACTGGTCTTATTTCATCTTCGCTCCCACGTAGATGACCGACCAAGGACATTTAGAATAATCTATAAGATATATCCAGGGATACAGATATCACTATAAATATGCTAATTAAATGATAACTAAATAGAGATGACTTGCCCCTAGGGCATAATTTCCAACAACTTATTTTCCAGTTTTTCTTTAATTTTTATTCATTCAGTTGCTGCTGCGCTCGCCAAAGCCAATCCTCGTTTTTTTTCCTTTTAGATGAGGACTTTTAGGACCGGATATTTATAAGACTCCGGTCTTAAAATTAAATGAAAAATAAAAAATTAAGACCGGAGTCGTTTAACCATCCAGTCCTAAAAATTTAATTATATATTTAGGATCGGCTACTTTATAACTAACCGGTCTTAATAAAATCCAAATTAATAAAACATGTCTCTGTCGCGCGGAATATTAAATTTCTCTCTCTGAACTTCTCTTCTCGTGTCGAAAGTGATTACTCAGGTTCTGCCTCCAGTGTTTTTGTGTTGCTTCGTCGATTGCTTCGCGTTGCTCTCTTGACAATCACTTTCTGGTTCCTTAGCTAAACGTCTATAGACCAAGCTGTAAGAGTTGTTTCGGTTATATAACTTTATGGTATTCTGGGTTGAACGAAGACGATGAAATGTTCTTGTGGGTTTCTCTGTTGTTAATGAATATTGTATTTTGAAGATTATATTTGCGCTTTAGACCTACCCAACTGACCAACAAATGTTTTCAGGTTACTCTTGCTGTCTGTAACATCAACGTTTGTGGTGGGAGAAGAAAGACACCGCAAACGCATTTGAATTTATATGCTACAGGTGAGTCCATAAGACCTTCACACGATGCATTTAATTTCCTTGTCATGCTTTAATTTTTCTTCTTGGATTTACTATGACACAAGTTTCTCTGAAAAAAAAATGACATAACCGACATTGAGCATTAATATGAATTTGGTGTTGCCTTATTTTATATCCATGTCATAAATAGGAATTCTACTATGGATCACGGTTGGATAACTGCGTTACGGACGAGTGTTGAATATCAGAATGGGGTGAGGGACTTTAAAGAATTTGCTAAACAAAATGCCCATGATGATAATGGGAAGTTTTATTGCCCTTGTGTAAAATGTTTGAATGAGAGTCGACTAAGTCCTGAAGTTATCCACACACATTTAATTTGTGAAGGATTTTGTAAGACTTATACAGTATGGGTATGGCATGGTGAAAAAATAACAAGTGGGTCTCAACATGAGGAAGTGGCCTTTGATGATAATGACACGGATATGGATGATCACATAGAGGACATTATTCGATGTAGGAGAAGAGGCGTTTCATCAATCACATGCATATAGTAATATGTGTAGTGATGCTGAGACCCCGCTATACCCTGGTTGTAAAAATACCAATTGTTGAACACTGTATTGAAATTGGTAAGCTTGAAGGCACGTCATGGATGGAGCGACAAGAGTTTTTCTGAAATGCTTGAGGCTTTTAAGGACATGCATGCTAAGAAAATACTCTGTCCACTGGGGATGAAGTACAAAAAGATCCATGCATGCCCGAATGATTTCGAATGAGTTTGAAGAGAAGCAGAATTGTCCGATATGTGAAACCCCAAGGTACAAGTCAAATAAGGGGCCTGCAAAAGTGTTGTGGTATCTTCCAATCATACCAAGGTTCAAGCAGTTGTTTGCGAATGAAAATGATGCAAAAAATCTGAGGTGGCGTGCGAGATGATGAGAAGATTTCGATGGAAAGGTTCGACATCCAAATTCCGATTCTTCTCAATGGAAGAAAGTCGATCGTTATTTCCGAACTTCGGTGAAGAACCTAGGAACCTTAGGCTTGCCCTTAGCACGGATGGCATGAATCCATATGGAAGCCTTAGCAAAGATACATAGTTCATGGCCCGTGCTCCCGATTATTTACAACTTATCTCCAATGTTATGCATGAAACGAAAGTACATCATGTTGTCTATGTTGATTTCGGGACCAAAACAACCTGGAAATGACATTGATGTTTACCTTGAGCCCTTGATCGAAGACTTGAAGGAGTTGTGGGAAGAAGGTGTCGATGTTTTTGACTCTTTCAAGAAGGATGTGTTTAAACTGTGAGCCATGATATTTTGTACTATAAACGACTTCCCAAAGATATGGAAACTTGTCGTGGTATAGTGTAAAAGGCCATAAAGCATGTTCGGTTTGTGAAGAAGGCACACGCTACCATCAACTTCAACATGGAAGAAAAACGGTTTATCTTGGACATAGGAGATTTCTTAGACGGGGCCACCCATATCGTCGATTAAAGAAAGCCTTTTTTGGTGGCCAGGAGTATGAAGATGCTCCGGTGGCATTGATCGGGAGCAAGTTTATGAAAAGGTGAAAAATATCAGTGTCATCTTCGGTAAGACTGCAAAGAGTAGAAAAGAAACAAATATATAGCAAAAGAGATCTGTATTCTTTGAACTTCCATATTGGCGCAATCTTGATGTGAGACACTGTATTGATGTCATGCACGTGAAGAAAAACATATGTGATAGTATTGTTGGCACACTTCTCAACATACAAGGTAGTTCCAAGGATGGTGTGAAGGCAAGATTGGATTTGCAAGTAATGGGAATACGCAAAGACTTACATCCAAGGCCATACGGGAAGAGAACTTATTGTCCCCCGGCTTCTCATACTTTGTCTAAGGATGAGAAACGAAGTTTTTATGAGTATTTACATGGCACAAAAGTTCCCTCGGGGTATTCTTCAAATTTTAAGAGGCTTGTATCGATGAAGGACTTGAAATTAGTAGGCCAAAAGTCTCATGATTGTCATGTCTTGATGCAATAGCTACTCCCAGTAGCTATTCAAGGCATCCCCGAATATGATCTTCGGGTCGTCTTGACTAGACTTTGTGTCTTCTTCAATGCGGTTTGTAGTAAAGTTTTTGAGATTGAAAAGTTGGATGAATTGGAGAATGAAGGATATCTTATCTTGTGCCACCTTGAGAAGCTTTTTCTTGCTACCTTTTTTGACATCATGGTTCATCTAATTGTTCATCTAGTAAGGGAGATAAAGTTGTGCGGACCTATCCATTTACGGTGGATGTACCCAATTGAAAGATCTATGAAATTCCTAAAAGGGTACGTGAAGAACGCATACCGCCCGAAGCATCAATTGTTCGTAAATATGTTTCGAGAAGCCATGGAATTTTGTCAAAATTATTTGGCCAAAGTAAGACATATTGGGCTTCCAAAACGTCAGCATGCTGAAGTGGGTAGACGATGGGCTTCGGTAAAGAGTATGGATCCTGATGAATTGTCACAAGTCCACTTATACATCTTGAATAATGTTGATGAAGTTCAAGCCATCATAGCTGCACATAAAGAAGCGTAAGGAAAGAAAATCATCGAATGACTGAACAAAGGTTTATTAGGGAGCATAACAGAACTTTTGCAGACTAGTTCAAACAAAAGGTCGAGGGAGAGGAATGTGTTTCTAATACAATCAAATGGTTAGCCCGTGGTCCTGAGGTTGATGTCATAAGTTGGAATTCGTATGTGATCAATAGTTATACATTTTACACGAAGTCCCTAGATGATAGGAGCACCGTCCAGAACAGTGGTGTTATGTTAGAGGCTGAATCTATGCACTTCTCTATTTTGAAAGACAAGAGGCCTTTATTGGCAGTCATGCCATATTATGAGGTTATTGAAGAGATTTGAGAGGTAGACTACGTTAAAATTAGATTTTCCATTTTCAAATGCAAGTGGGTTCATGTCAATAATGGTGTTCAGATCGATCGGCTAGGATTTACATTAGTCGATGTCAATGGTAGAAGTTTTGGTGATGAACCTTTTATTATGGCAGACCATGCGAAACAAGTGTTCCATATCACCGATCAAGAAAATAAAATGTGGTATGTAGCTCTCCAAGAAAAAAGGGTCATTGATATTGATGAGGAAAGTCATTCAAATTATGACCTTCCTGAGAGTACTCCTTTTTCAAGGGGTCTACCAGAAATGAACGAAGAAGATGATGCGGATAATGAACCCGGCATAAGAAATGATCATCAAGAAGGGATATGGGAGGATATCGTTTTATAAAAGAGTCAATATAATTCATAAGGTAATATTCATTTTTCTTTGAAAACTTTAAGGTTTTAACTATATATTATATTCCTTCTATGTTCTTAAACAATGTCACGACTATGAAGTTTGTTCTTGTTTTATTTTTGTGGCAAGATCGGATCCAAAGGGGCATGTTATAAAAGAGAGGATGTTACATTGTTGGGTGGGAATCGATGAAGGCATGGTGAATATTCCATTGGGCATGTATGTTGTATTTGTAACTTATTGTGTATTTGCATTGTAAGTATGTTATCTTATTGTATAAATTAATTTAAGTGTTGTAGTCATAGTATATTGATTAATTAAGAATCGACATAACTCATGGTGAATAATATTTGTATTCTTTTTCCCAATTCAATTTATTCATAATTGTTCATAGCTTGTACTTAAAGTATCGACTTTTATGTACTTTGGATTGGGTGGTGGATTTGTGAATATATATGATCGGAAGAATGTAACGGGGAAAAAATTCGAGAAAATTTAGACCGGTAATAAATAGGCCGGTCTTAAATGTTCAACTGTTAAGACCGGATGTTTCAATATGTCCGGTCTTAAAGGTCATGTGTACATATTTGATATTAAGCTGGTCTTATGTATTTATACGTCCGGTCTAAATATTCAATTTTTAAGACCAGACCAATTTACCGTCCAGTCTTGAAAGTCAGTCTTTTAAGACCGCGTATAATCTGTCGTCAGGTCTTAGAAGCCGCTATTTTTCAGACCGGATTTATTTTTGTCCGGTCTTATAATTTTGATCTTTTAAGAGTGGCCGAGTTTTTGCCCGGTCTTAAAAGTTGAGTTTTAGGACCAAACAAAAAATGTTTCAGCTTTATTTAATACGACTTTTAAGACCTAATGTTTTAAATGTCCGGTCTAAAAGAGTTTCTCTAAGACCAGTTCGAGTCCGGTCTTAAATGTGGACTTTTAATACCGGCTGGAACAAGACCGATCGCGTGTCCGGTCTTACGATGCCTCTTTTGTCCGGTCTTAAAGCCCTTTTTTGCACTAGTGCCAGTGACTTTTTTAATATTTGAACTTGCTAAAATTAACTTTTGAATATAACATCCAAACAAATTTACGCTAGATTGACTTTTTTTATAAATCACATTACGCTAATAAACTTTCACCCCAACTTTCGTTTATATAAGTTTGTTGGAGTAAAATTCACTTTTACAGACATTAACCAAAATAAGTCTGAATAATCAATGTCAATTCTTCCAAGTTTTAGGGAGAAATTGTAGTTACCGGAGACGGCTAAACAAGCCACGTGCGGTCCAGAAAGTATTTTGCTTCCAACAGATTTTGCATGAAACCGTAGATGAAGTTTCCTTCAGCATCAACGTTAACTCTGATCCATCCCTCTTCCGCCGGAATCCAAGTGCTCACACGATCCTTATTGGCGATGCTTCTTCACACATTTAAATACTCTTTAAACAAATAAATAATTATAAAAATATCATAGTTCTTTGTTGGAGCTAGTTATGATTAATTTATTCAATTCGCTCAAATGCAACACGAATTATCAAACATGTCTTTCAAAACGCTATTTTATTGCAGGAATCGCTCTAAAGTTTTTAGTCAAACCCTACTTTTATATATATAATATTAATATAATAGGTTGAGTATTATTAAAGTTCTAAATGCGTCTATTTGATGCAAAACATTTTCTATTCTTCATATGATCAATAAAGATGCGAAAAAATATTTTTATTCAACAATCTCCTCTTTATGCTCTGGATCAAAACATTCATTGAGGCCATGAAAATGGATTAACAAGAAAATATGTGCATTTATAATCAATTGATATGTACCAGGAATGAGTGGTTCAGTCCTGAAATAATTGGACTAACCTTCAATAATGACTTCCGCAACATCGACATGATGGTGACACCTTTTACATAAGGAATGCACCCTAAGGTGTCAATCTAAGGGTATCGTGTTAATCCTTCCATTAACCGAGTGGGGTTGACAACAGTGTACTACCCTCTAAGACCTGGGATCCTGTAAAAAAAAAAAATAGATGTGCGTGTGTGAGATGTTTTATGGCAAGTGTAAAGTTAATATATTTGGGGATTATCCCTCATAAAAATTAAAAGCGATTAATAGATTTATAAAAAAAATTATCTTTTAAAGTTATCTTAGTTAGTTTAGGCAACATTTTGATTTTCTTTTGATTGATTGTAATCATTTCCTTATTGCCCCTCTTTATTGCCTTATGAATGAGTGTTCTTCTTTGGGCCTATATATAGCTTAGCAATGTTCTCATATCTATCAATAAGAGAGTTTAATTTATTCTTCATCTCTAACTCAAACATGTATAAATAAATAATGATAAGTCAACAAATGACATTGCGCGTTCACCTAAGAATTTCTCCACATATAAGAAAACTTAACTTCAGGTTTGCAACGACTAACCACGGGTAAAAAAAAAAAACTTTTAAGACCGGATGAAAGAGGTATCGTAAGACTGGATCTGCGACCGGTCTTGTTCCAAACGGTCTTAAAAGTCTGTTACTTTTAAGACCGAATGTGCAACCAGTTGTAAAAAAAAACTTTTAAGATTGGACTTTTAAAATATGAGGTCTTAAAAGTCGATTTTTAAGACTGGACTTTTAAAATATTAAGTCTTAAAAATACCTTTCTACCACAAAAAAAAAAAAAAAAGACTTTTAAGATCGGTTGTGAAAATCTGATCTTAAAAGTCCATTTTTATCACAGAAAAAAAAAAGATAGGACTTTTAGGGACAGATATGAAAACACATCCGGCCTTAAAATCCCTTCCTATTAAAAAAGAAGAAGATGAAAGGCTGGTAGATTGAAAATCTCAATCTTGGTTGCAGATCGCTGATCGTTGTTTAGATTGAGATCGTCGATCTAGTTGCAAATTGTGGCTTGCAGATCGTCGGTGGCCAAATCGTCGCTTTTCTCTTCTCTGATCTTTAACTTACAGATCGTCAATCTTTTCAGCTGGCGAAGAATCGAGAGGAGCAGTAGCTGGAAGCCTTGACCGGACCTGTGGATCTTGTAAAGGGGAAATTAAAGTTCACGCAAGCACCCACATGATGAAACAATACACAGAACACACCTTCCCAGAACGTAGCAGACAGATCGAAAGCGTTCAATAGCAGTAACAGTTGACCCATCTGAAACACAATAATAATAAAAGAACTGAAACCATAAATTTATTTACCATTTCGTTCGAGATTAGAACGGAGAGTTGAAAAAGTAAAGCGATTTTTCCAAAAGAAGAACTAGAAGAAGACCGAAACCCAGAAGAGTGAAAGTGAGAAGAAATCGTTCATTTACTCTCAAATGGGATTAGAAGAAAAATAACAACAGAAAATAATATTTAGGAAAAGAAAGCATAAATCAGCTTGAGGTTTCAGCAGCGCCACAATTGGACCATATAGTGAGAGTCATAGGAAATAGGAAAAATACTAAAAACTTGCACAGAGCATACCCCTTCACAAAAAGAATGAGAAAAAATGACAAGTCGCTGCTATTTCATAATTTTTTAAAACTCGCCCATCCTCGATTGTTCTCCGAGCTTGATGTTCCCCCTTTCCACTGCATCTGAAACTCCACTCCATCCGAATCCATTTCTTCACCTTCCTTCAATCGCCCAATACCACACTAGACTTCAAAGGAGAGAAGAAAAGATAAGATCGCAGTATTCCAACTGATACACCAAGAATCAGCGACTAAAGGATTTATTAGAACGAACCTTGATAGTGTTCTGAACATGCCGGCGTTGAAGACACGGATAGATCTTAGTCTCGGGTTTTGGAAAGATTAACGAAACTAAATAAGTTCTTAATCATATTTAAATTATATATTAGTTTATAAGTTAAATAAATTTGTTTGGGGAAAAAATAAAAATTGAAATACTTTAAAGTAATTTAATTAGCTTTCTTAATCTCTTCAAAAAAAAAATCAACTAAGCTTTATATTTAAGGCGCGTAGGTAGCATTTTAATACTTTATTTAGGAATTTTAATGTAATTTTTGTGCTTAAATTTCATATATTAAGATGAATTGAGATTAAGAGTGGTTGTGTTGAATTAGAGTTGAAAATAACATAATTGTCACGTTCTATGATTTTTCCCCAAGTAATTGATTTTTGGCTTTGGGAATAAATAATATTACATCAATCATTGTTTGTGTTGAGATGTTTAATTAGTTGCTAATTGGAAGGATCTCTTGCAATTTTAAATTTAAAAAACAATTAGGAGAGTTTGCTGCTCCGAGTAATCAACTATATATGTATTATTTTCATTTATAAGATAGGTCTTCACACCTCAGAAAATTTATAATAATTTATAATCTTTATGTTTTCATCTTATTTTCCTTTAAGAGTTATAAAACCTTCAAATTGATATCAGAGCCAAACTTTCAAATTCGTATCAAAGTGTTTTATCTTGTGTGACTTGAGAGAGAAAATACGAGTGTAGTTGTCACAACTACATAAAAACCTTTTTAACATCTGTTTTTAGGCCTGTTTTATGTCCCTTTACAAGGAGACACCTATGAAAGCAATAAAGTAAAACCTGGGAACAATGTTCATTAAAAAAGGGGCTTCGTAAGTCAGACGTACAGTGTCCCTTTTACAAAAGAGACGTTGAAAGTATTTTTTTTTTAAAAAATATATATTTCTCTCTCTCATATCTAACATAGAAAAGACGTGACAATGCTCTGACACCACCTCTTACCAACACTTCCCATTTTCCCCACGCGTCCAACCTCCCACATGCGCCGCCTCCTTATTCTCGGACTCCCCACCATTTCGTCAACGAGCCATGTTTGCCAACAATCACTACAGTTGTGTAGATAGTCAATAATAGAGGCTTCGAACATTTGTTTCTTATATAATAACAGAAAATCACAAAGCCTAGTGAAAGGGAAGACAATATTTAGAGGTAATAAAAAAGAAATTGCAATGGAAGCTAAATATGTTACCGAAACAATGGCTATTTAGTCAAAATCGAGTTGCTTGTTGGATAGATCTAGGCAACGCCACTGTCGCTAGATAGAAACACCCAAGAAAGATTAGCTTGCTGAAGCCATGCTCAGATCCGGCTTGATCGTGAAGCCATTCGAGCGAGCTATAGCAATCTTCGTAAGTTGTAGGGAGCCGGCTGGTGAGGAACGAGATTTGAGGGACACAAGCCACAAGTCAATAGGGATGAGAGGTTGCTGGCTACCGAGGAATGTGATATGAGGAAGATTGATGAGGGCTTTTTTGTCTTTAGCCTTGGGGTCCACAATCAAAAATAACCAAGGATTGCGTATAGGCAAACCGAGGATCGTTCTCTCTTCTCGAGGAGTCTTTTATTGAGTCCTAGATAATCTAAATGCCATGAAGATACAATAAAAACAAGGGGAAAATGATTTTTGGATTTTCAAATTAACAAACTAAAGAATAATGCAAATTAATTAAATGCTAAACTATTATTTTATGTATTTTCTTTATAAAATGGTGAGTGGAATGGTATTGAAGTGCAAATATGAATGATGAATGTTCTTGGTAATGAAGAAATGACTATTATTGCTCATTAAAGATTATGGGAGTTAAAATTCATCAAGTCTTAAGAAAACCTTAAGATAACACTTGAATATAATATTCTCAATTAATAGTAGCTCCTACAAACATAGCTAACCACTACCTCTTGAGAAATTGTTTAAAATCACTTGATGTGCAATTAAAATTGAAATAATACAACATGAGTCTTCTTGAAATTGAGTACTAAACAGTCCCTCAAAGCCACAAATCAACCACATTAACTAGACAATAACACGCTAATTAATATAATCTCATTGCAACCACAAGAAATTAAAACAAATATAATCTTCACATTGCACAATCCAATCTTAACTACAAATATCAAACCAACAGGGACAATTAACATCAATCTCAGTTTCATATTTATACACAATAATTCCTAAAACTAGGTAACATAAATATATAAATCTAGACTAATAGAATGATAGAATAACTCCCCTACGTAATCCATTGAACTCAAGCACAAATCTCCACCACCAAGAATTGAGAAATTAGCTATATATAGCTATTAGAACACCCAACAGCAGAACTGCAATCCCATGGAGGCTATCGGACTTAATGGAAGGAAAGAGGAAAACCGGGGGTTCTTGATAGAAATAGAAGAGGACTGATATGGAATAGTGAAGCAAAGGTCGGCGGTGGTGGTTCGGTGAAGCTCGCCGGTGGACTTGGTGGCGGATGATGCTACCGGCGAAAGGAATGAAGGAAGGGAAGGAAGGAAGAGGATCGATGCCTGGTGCTTCTGTCTTGCGGCGCTATCACTACTAAAAAAATCATTTTTTGCTACGGAAAAATTCCGTAGCAAAAAAGCCTTTTTCCATAGCAAAATCGATTTGCTACGGATTTTTGTCCGTAGCAAAAAACGGCATCGCAATTGCGACGGATTTATCAAAATCCGTCGCCATTTGCGACGGATAATATTTCCATCACAAATTGCGATGGAAATTCTTAACCATCGCAAATTGCGACGGTTTGCTACGGAATCAAATTCCGTAGCAAAACTAGTAAAAGTTTTTTAAAAAATATTATTATTATTTTTTTAGAAAATTGAAAACAAAAAGTTGTGTGCCATAGATTTAATAATAATAAAAAAGAGTTTACATAGCGAAAACAATATATATATATATATATATAAATATAATAACAAAGTGCAAATACTAAAAAGTAGTCTAAATAGCAGCATTGTGATCATCATCATCACCATCATGGTCATCATCACCAAGAGCCGACCCGGAACCTCTGTCTTTCAGGAGGGACATGATTTGAAGCTGCATCGCCCTTATCATCTCCGTTTGCTGAGTTATCTCCTGCCGCATCATCGCCCGTTCCTGATTCAACGCCTGCTTCATCATCTCTTGTTCCTGAATCATCTGCTGCCTCATCATCTCCGTTTCTTGAGTCAGCTGCTGCCTCATCATCTCCGTTTCCTGGGTCATCTGTGTTGCTTGCTCCTCCACCAACGCCTTCATCTTCTTCAGCTCATCTACAAAATTGATTAGTACATTTATTATTTGTACTTCATTTGAATGGACAAGAGAATGGAAATTATCAATATCAAATGTATTACGTTTACCTGAAGAAACCCCTCCAGTGCCAGATGAGGGACGCTTTGTTTGCTTCAGTCGGCTGGCAGAGGCACCATATCCAAAGACTCCCTTTCTTGTCAAATCCGCCAGTAGCCTCAAAGAACAGACTCTCGTTATCGGACTGAGAGGATGTGGGGTCAGTCCCACGCTGCGACTCTCTCTCCTGCGACAGCTTCTGATAGTTTTCCTACAAGCAAACAAATACATAACAAATAAGACATGTAAAATGAAATAAATATGGTGATGCATAAAACAAGTAATAAAGGCAATAAATGTCTAACCGCTATTTGCTTTGCACCCTTGGGTTAATCCATTGCCTCTCACTCCTTCGATCGTCGGAATGGGTTCGTTCAAAGGTAACCCACTCAATCGATCCTGCAGGAACTTCCCCAGACTCTACCTGCAAATGCAAATGATGACCTTAATTAATTACTTCAAAGTACAAAATATTGAATAACTAAATAGAAAATAACGTGTACTTACAACTTTGCGTCGATGCTCACTAATTGATCTGGAGCCACCAGCATATGACGGTCCTTCCATTTTGGCCCTATTTTCCTTATTTTTCTCACTTATAATCTTAAACTTCTCATTGTTTGCCCAATTGCCAAATAATTCCTCTTTAGTCTCCCCGTGGAAGCCAATCTGTCTTGCCTCTTGACCTTCTCAATGAATAGAGCTTTCGAGACAACCACCGGCCGGCCCTGTGGTTATAAGCTTTTTTCAGATCTTCACGATGTTCAGGCAACGTCATATGTTTATTCTGAAAATCAATAACAAACAATTAGTGCTCCAAATTTTAAAAGAACTTAATTAAAAACCATAAAACGAATAACTTACCAAGAACTCATTGAACCAAACATCTCGTTGGGTCTTAGGAATCTCTGTCCACGTGGTCCAAGGTTGATTGTAATTACGGAATAATTGGGTCGAGATGAACTCCCCCACTAGATTATCAGGCACAAATCTGAAGACAGAGGACATCATGCAAATATTAGCATACAAACCAATTAGAGAAGAAAATTGTAACATTACTGGTAACTTGGCATGACTTACTTGTTGCCGTTAGGAGAGATCCAAAGCTTCCCTGTCGAAGGATCTGTTGAGCCCCAGATTGGTGTATCGGAGGAACTACCTTCTTCCCCGACGTGGCTTTGAGGCGACGCAGTGTGCTAAGGAAGGAATGGGAATTTTTGAAGATATTTGTACATAGATGGTTTCAAGAAACTAAACATATGTAGATCAATCAGAAATGGTAAAGTAAACATGTTGTCCCCCTTGCTGTGGATCAGGGGGGTAGACGGTGACGACGACATATAAAGCGACGGTGAAGATGACAAATAACCCGACGGTGAAGACGACATATCAAGTGGTGGAACCTCTGGGGAAGTGCTGAGCCCTCTGCCTCCATAGGGAGCAGTTGGCGTCGCCCTACCCCCTTTTATAGGACGGGGTCGGGCTCGACCAGTACCACGTCTACTACCTGGACGGCCTCCTAGATGCTCCATCTCTGAACCCTTATAGACATAATGTCAAAATATATATATATATATATATAAGATATTTACTAAATATATAAGATATTTACTAAATATGACAGTAGCGAAGTAACACAGTATGTAGTATAACAGATCGTCATAAACAAAGAACTTACACAAATCAACCAGACGATTCCTGTTCATCGACATCTACTTGCACGTCTTCCTCTGAACTCTCATAGTCGTCAAACTCAGATTCACTATCAGAGAAGCTCACTTCTGCCTCATCCTCATCGTCTGATTTCTCATCGTCAATTTGTATAGGAATCAACTCTAACTTCGCACGAGAATTAAAAAGATTGCTTGGTACTTCGTCGTCGAAGATGTTTTGGGCAGTACATGTTCCACATCAGCTTGGAACGGTTCAGCCATACCGTCATTTGATTCCGGCTCTTTCGACTTTTTATAATATTTCGTGCTTTGGTTTTAATAACTCCCCTCCACCCTTGGCGAGATGTGGGGTATGATGTATAGTAAACTTGTTCCGCATGTTGAGCAAGGATGAATGGGTCATAACCAACCGTATATCTCCTTGTCCAGTGGATCTCAATATTTCCATGTTTGTCCACTTTTGTCCCACGCGGACTGTTATCAAACCACTCACATTTAAAAAGGGTCACCTCCTTGTCCCACGGGTAACTTAGCTGAATTATCTCAAGTAACTTCCCGTAGTTGTCAGTCTCCACCCCGTCAACTTGGTCACCTCGACAACATACACCGTAATTGCAACATAGTGTACCTGCGTTCGCGTCAACAATTGAAAACCGATACCCATTGATTATATATTTGTTGCATTGGGTAACTCTAATTGCAGCTCCATAAGATAAACTCCACGCAACTTCATTGGGATCTGATGGATTTTCCACGAAATAGGATCGAAACCATTTTGGAAACTCAGAGTTCGTGAATTGCTCAACTTGGGATACCGACATCAAAGGATTTTCCGATCGAACCCAATTAGAGAAGTAACTGTAACAAAAAACTGAAGTTAATACTTTAATACTTACCGTAATGGTAAAAAGGAAAAAAAAAACTTACTTTAAGTACTGGGCGGCCTCTTCACAGTTGTTTAGAATGTACCACTCCACAACTAGCTTATATCTTCCGTCAAGAGTTGACCTCCAACGTTTTCCCACTTCTCGCCCTGGAAAATTAAATATTGATTTTTGATCCCTCGTATCACCGGCATCATCGTTGGGTGGTACCCCTCTCCATCTTGACATCATTTCAGGGGGATAATAGTATGACACAAATGTTGCGGCCTCTTCGACTAGATATGCTTCAGCGATGGATCCTTTAACGTACCTTGCATTTTTTATCTTGTGCTTAAGTGTGTGTAAAAACCTACAATGGTAAATCAAAGGGTATTTATAAACTAAAGTACCGTGTCGATCAATTAATAACAGCGCGAAATCAATATATATATTACCTCTTAAACGGATACATCCATCTATATTGTTGCGGGCCTCCTACCTTTGCTTCGTAGGCCAAGTGAACGGGCAAATGTTCCATTGAGTCAAACAAGCTAGGAGGAAACACCATCTCTAACTTGCATAGCGTTATGGGCATGCTCGCCTCCAGGTGCCGTAACTTTTCAACATTAAGCTCTGAAGCACAAATTTCTCTAAAGAACGTGGAAAAGTTCGTTAGAATAGATCATACATGCTTCGGTAGTGCTTTGAAGGCCCACGGCAACAATCTTTGGAAAAAAACATGACAATCATGACTCTTCATCTTGCTCAACTTCCCCTCGTGCATGTCGACACATCTATTCAAGTTTGACGCATAACCGTCCGGGAGTTTCAAAGCTTTAACCCATTGCAACAATTCTAAATCCTGCTCTTTGTTGAATGTGTACGGCGCTCTAGGTTTGGAAATCCGTCCTGTGCCATTCTCCACCAAATGCAAAGCAGGCCTTTTGCAAATCTTTTCAACGTCCAATCTTGCGTTGACTGTGTTCTTCGTCTTGCCCTTGGTGTCCATCACGGTGTACATAATATTGTAAAACACATTCCTCTCAATATGCATGACATCGAGGTTGTGTCTTAACAATTGATCTTTCCAATATGGAAGTTCCCGTAAGATCTTTGCGTTTGTTCCAATGATGATCAACGCCATATCCCTCGGGTTAAGCAGCCCCCTCTTCGACACTTAGAATATACTTGACCCTGTCCCATATTTCTTGCCCACTTAAACGATGAGGTTGATCTGCTAGTTCGACATCATTCCACGTGAAGTCTTTTCTATTTCTCCTAAACGGATGATCGGGTGGTAGGAATCGCCGGTACCTGTCAAACCAACTGACCTTGCGACTGTGTTCTAAGCTAAAACCCATGTTCTGTTCAAGACATACTGGGCATGCGAGCTTTCCCGACGTTTGCCAGCTACTCAATATCCCATATGTAGGGAAATCATTTATCGTCCACATTAAGGCAGCCCGCATGGTGAAATTTTGACTTAATGATATATCATACGTAAGAACCCCTTCACTCCACAACATCTTCAACTCGTCTATCAAAGGCCTGAGGTACACATCGATCTTCTTTTTTGGGTTGGATGGCCCATGGATTAACGCGTTAAGGAAGAAAAACTCTCTTCTCATGCACATAGAAGGTGGGAGGTTATACAAAGTCACAATGACTGGCCAACAAGAATAATTCCTGCCCGTATTGTTGAAAGGTGCGAACCCATCTGAACATAGACCAAGACGAACATTACGGGGATCCATAGCAAAGAAAGGATTCGCCTCGTCAAATCTACGCCAAGCTTCGGCATCAGATGGATACGCCACAAATTTTTCATCCCTACGATGCTCCCGGTGCCATCTCATGTGAGCAGCTATTTGTTCTGATGCATACAATCTCGTAAGTCTGGGCACCAGAGGAAAGTACCACATCTTGCTTAATGCATGACGGGTCATTTTCCTTCTTTTCCCCACAACTTTATATCTGTCATGTCCATAGAATTTACAATTGGTCAGCTCAACATCATCCTTGTAATACAACATACATCCTCTCAAGAATGAATGGATTTTTTTTCACATCCAAGCCCAAGCTCTTTCACCTTTTTTTTTTGCTTGGTAAAAGTCCTTCGGCAAATTATTGTCTTTGGGAACAACCTTACTCATGATCTGCATCATTTCGTTGTAATTCCTCTCACTCATATGGTGATCAGTCTTCAAGCTTAGTGTTGCTAGGGTAGCCGACAACGGCGATGAATATTCACTATTTTCAAAGTGTTCGCAACCTTCCCATAACGGACGCTGTGCTTCTTGAAGCATTTTATAGAACCTAGCAGCTTCCGGATGAGGATCCTCACCCATGTATGATGATTGAGTATGTGTACCGGTCTCCTCTCCCATGTATGACGGTTCGCATGAGGTAACGGGATCAAAATATTGGCCGATCGACGGTCCCGCGGCATCCATAACCAACTGCTCATATTGATTAAGGTTTTCTCGATGACTACTGTCCCCGTAATAACCACTCGGTGTCTGTCGGACTTCGCCATGAAATTCCCAACATTCATAATCTTTCATGAATCCCTTTTGACACAAATTAATTTTGACCCTGCCCGCATCTGTAAATCTTAAACACCTACATTTTTCACACGGACACCTGATCTCCCTACTTGAATTATTTGAATTCGCCAAAGCAAATTGGATGAAGTCTTTCAAACCCGCCATGAATGCTTGAATTAGTTCTCTTCTATCAGTTAGACGATTGTACATCCAACTTCTATCATGGTTGCCTGCCATACTTCCTAGCTAGTTCAGTTATTAACCTAATTAACATCTCAACATACCACAAACACATGCATTGAACACAGCAACGATTCCAAGAAGCAACCGGAGAATGATGATAGCACACTAGAACATGGGGACATGCATGTGTAGGGGGCAAACAAAGAATAGAATACTAAGTATTTTGGAGTTTCTAACATATATGCGCTAGATCAAAGAGATTATTTAACACTTAATCAAATTTATTGTATAACTTGTTAAAGATAGATTCAAATAAAAAATTTAAATGGAATATTTTTTAAACAAATTATTAACAAATCATTTTTATAATAGCCTAAATCAAATAGTAAATTCCACTAATTTTTATAACTCATACAAATTAGATTATTCTTTAATGTCACACCTTCCTCCTCATACTTTACATTAATTAATTAATTGCCTTATCCCTAAATTTCATTTCTCAATACTTCACTTTTCTAATTTCAATACCATCATATTTAAAGATTAATGTATCATTGCCAACTAATACAAAATCATAATTTTATCGAGACCAATATCGAATTCGAATTTTTAAATTCCTAAAAAGTGCTAGATAAAATATTTCACATAAAATAATTATATACGTTTATTAACGTGTTTACTTGAAAAATTTACTTTTTAAATTTATCTTCCTCCCAAAAAACAATGCAAGATTAAAAAAATCAATATCATAAATAAAAATCATTAAAACCCAATAATTAAAAAAAAATCATGGAATCTCCTACAAACTATAAGCATAATTCAAATTAATAAACACATTAAGTATCAAGATCATTATGTAATTAATAGCAAAGGATAAACTAAAACAAAAAAAAAGATTTATCTTCTACTAACATACATATTTCATCCCAAAAAACAATGCAAGATTAAAAAAATCAATATCATAAATAAAAATAACTAAAACCCAATAATTAAAAAAATCATGGAATCTCCTACAAACTATATGCATAATTCAAATTAATAAACACATTAAATATCAAGATCATTATGTAAGTAATAGATTCAAGAAAAAGGAGAAACTAAAACAAAAAAGAAGATTTAAAATCATGTAATTTCTAATCTTCTACTAACATACATATTTCAATTATGTAATAAATCAAATCTAACATAGATATTTTCATATAATTATTTTTTTAAAAAAACTTCAAGCTAACCTAGCGGTGGCCGGAACGAAGAAGAGAACGAAGAAGAGGACGACGATCGAGCGAGTTGAGAGTGGGGGAGGAGCCGAGGCGAGGCGTAGGGGGGACGAGCCGAGAGAAGGTAGGGGAGGAGCCGAGGGCGTGGGGGAGTTGGGGGGGCCGGAACCGGGGGGCTTGGGGGCGGGGGCGAGGGGAGTTGAAGGCGGGGAGCCGGGGGCGTGGGGGTGGGGACGACCTTGAGGGCGGGGGAGGGGGGCCGGAGCCGGGGGGTGGGGGTCGAGCTTGGGGAAGCGAGAGGAGATGAGGCGGGGGAGCCGGGGCGGGCCGGAGCTGTGGGGGAGTGTAGGGGCGGCGGAGCTGGGGAGAGACAGGGGAGGGGAGATGAGGGCGTAGGGCGCCCGGACACCGGGGTTGGGGTCGAGGTTGAAGAAAGTCTCATTAATGAGACTTTCTTTTGCGACGACACGTGGACCGTCGCAAATTTGCGACGGATCAATGTGTCCCGCGCAAAAAGCGTTTTGCGACAGATAAATATCCGTCGCACAATCGCTTTTTGCGACGGATTGTTTGATCCGTCGCATAAGGACGGACCAAATGGTCCACCCTTTTGCGATGGATTAAGTGTCTGTCGCAACGTGTGACGGATAGTTTGATCCGTCGCTGGTTGGCGAACCAAAGGTCCGCCATTTTGCGACAGACGTCACGTCCGTCGTAAGTTGGCGGACCTTTTGGTCCGCCCTTTTGCAACGGACACTATATCCGTCGCAAAAGGCGGACCTTTTGGTCTCCTTTTTGAGACGGATCCATGATCCGTCGCAAATTTTGACAGACCATATGGTCCGTCGCCTTGTGGCGGAGTCTAGGACCAAAAATTTGCGACGGATGAGCTATGCCGTCGTAAAAATCAGCCATTTTGCGACGTATTAGTTAATCCATCGCAATTTTTTTTTTGCTACAGGATTTTTAAATCCGTAACAAAATCCACGAAATTTGCTACGAAAAATTTTCCGTAGCAAATTTCGTCACAGATTTTGAATTTTCTTGTAGTGTATGTTCTCTGGATGTCCCTACTCACGGTGAAGGTGGGCGACGCAGGTCACCGTTGATGATGGAGGAACGGTGGTCGCTCGTCGGCGACGGAAGGAGGGAGTGGTGCCACCGGCGAGAGGATTGAATAAAGGGAAGGAGGGATGGAACAAGGTCAAAGCTTCAGGTCGCGACACTGGTTATATTCTGCTCTTCTTGGGTTTGTGCTTTGTCTAGGGTTAACGTTCCAAAACCTAATTGGTTCCTGGTCAAAACGCAAGTTTTGACCAGGAATCAATCTGATATGATTAAAATGTTCTGGAGGAGGGACTAAATTGAAATATTTTGAAATATTTCTGGGTCAGAATGTAATTCATAATAACTCTAGGGCTCTTTTCTGTAATTTGTCTATGGCCCTTTTCTTCATTGATTTCCAATTTTCTGAAATTATTGGGGCCTTTCTTGTAATTTTCTCCAGTCCTCAAAACATTAATTCTGACCCTCAAAAATCTTCATTTTCTTCTTAAACACCTACAATGCAAGATTAAACACAATGTAGCATCAAAAGTCCAAGAAATCATTTGCTTGAATAATTAATAAATAATGACCATTTTGCCCCTAAGTTCACTTAATTCAATACAAATGTACCTAACGCAACTTAGTGCTTAATCATGCAATAATGTCCCAGAAAATGCATTAAAAATCCCGGTTTAATAATGAAGAATCATATAAAAATATGGTTTTATCAAAGACACACCACGAGTCAGCAAGGGCGAGAGGTTGTCGGCTATCGAGGAACTAGATCTGAGGAGGATACGCCACAAGTCAACATGGGAGAGGGCAAGAGTGAGATCTGACGAAGATGATGGTGGTTGAGAGCGAGATCTAAGGAAGACAGGCCACAAGTCAAGAGGATAGAAACTGAGGCGATAAGATCGAAGGTCGAGAGGTGGGTTAACGACGACATCAATGTTCATGGCGAGGGAGGAAGCATCGAGCCTGAATGGGAAAGGAGTGGAGGGAAGGCTCTAGAAATCGATGCTTGGATGAAGAATGGCCCATATCCCATAGGCTATCCTGTGTTGAGGAGGATTTTAGACGTCCCTATTTTGAATTTGGGACGTCAAAAAACCACTTTTGGTGTCCCAACTTTAAAAGGGACACAAAAAGTGGTGCTCTTAGTGCCAAAAGCTCTACATTTAAGATCAGGTTTATCTCATCATTATTTTCTCATCATCTCTCATAATCTCTAAATCAGATCCATCCAATCAATTTGAAAAGTCACAATACGCTTTAACTTATCTCTCATCTTCCTAATCAATGACCTAGATGGAATCATGAGAGATAATGAGAATATCCGCTTCCCTACTTTTGGCGTTGCTTTTATAAATTGGGACGCGAGAAGTAGACTTTTGGTGTCATTTTTAGAATTGGGACGTCAAAGTCCATTTCTTTTGGCATCTTTTTTTCTAATTAAGATGTTAAAAGTATAATTTTGACGTTTGTTTTTGTTAAAAAAGACACCCGATATATCAAAACAATTTCACATAATTACAAAAATATCACCACCTTTATTTTTTTCTTCACTTTTTTAAAAAATAGACGTTTTTTTAGAAAAGTAAAATACATTTCTGGTAATAGTGTGTGAGAAAAAACACCGAGCGTACTTGTGAGAATCTGAGTGTGAACCAAAATATGAGGGGAGGGATTGTGATTGGGCCTAATTGTATGTATTATATTGTTTGATATGTGGGATTGATGAGATCCATAACAAGATAATAGAAGTTGGCCGGGAAACCGTGACAGAGAGGAAAACAGAGGATAGCATGTAATACCTTGGATAATTATTTATTTTAAATATTGTATTTAAATAAATAATATGCCTTAAATATTATATTTGAGTCAATATTACCTATTTAAAAGAGTGAATATGTTGTCTCAATTTTCTTAAAATACTTATTTTATTTCTAAGTGATTTTATTCTTAGAAATTAGATAGCTAAAGATTTAATTTTCTAAATCTTACTAAGGATCATAAAATACCCTAAGACTATCATAATTAAGTAGAAATATAATTATATCATTTTAGCTATATAATTGTAATACCCGATTTTAGTAAATCTGGAAGTTTTGAGATAAAGGAAATTAACGAATATTTTGATAAAGCAAAATCATGAGCTTAAAAATGTTATAGAAAATTGTTATAATTATAGAGTAAATTGTCAAAAAAGTTACGGGAAAATCGATGAAATAATGACTAAAAATGATATAATGGTGATAAAAAACAATCTAAAAATATTATGATAAGTACTTTAAAGATCATGAAAAATTATGAGAAAAATATGGAAGTGTTATCCCTAATTATGAGAATTTAATAAATTATTTCAGAGGAAATAACATGAAGAAAAGTTTAAAAAGCATTTCGTAACCATAAAGTAAACTCGATGGAGTAAACATTTTTAATATTTTACATAGGATATAAAATGACAAAGTCGATATAAAAGTTTGTAAGATAACAATATACTGTAAAATTGGTAAAGATAAATATATGAAGAAACCTGATCCTAAAAAGATCACTAAACGAAGAAATTAGGTCTGATTAAGCCCTAACGGGCGCAGGTAAAACGGGAATTTTTGGTAAAAAATATTATATTTTAAAAAAATGGAAAAAATTATAGAAAAATAAATAAATCTGAATTTTTAAAAGAGGGGCCGAAATTCTAAGTATTTTTAATTAAAAAGAATTGTTTAAATAATTAAAATGGTAATTAGAATAAAATAATAATATAATGCGGTGAGTCGCCTTATAGGCGGGCCTGGGAAAAGTTAGAAATAAATTCTACAGGGTAAACCAGAGGTAAAAGTCTTTTCGACTGATCAAATTAAGCACAAGTGAAATTCTACACGAAGAAAGAATTTACCGACGTCGATTCCGCAACCGAAAACCCTAATTTCAAATAAGAAGAAAAGTTGATCAGATAGAGTGGAGTCGATAGGCAAAGTGAGAACCTATAGAAACAATTGTGTATTTTCAAACACAGGATTAAGTTAGACAACAACCGGACGTTTTACGATTCGGCGAATTATTGTCCGGAAGTTGGGTCTATCGAAGCGATTTCCGAATCGACGCGTTTGTCCGAATATCTTCCGACGCACCGGAGAATACCTGGATATGATCAAAAAGAGGATCAAAATAGATAATAAGAGAGAGGATGAAAAGATCTTCAAAGTTGCATGCCCGGATTTTTGAGTTTCGCGAAATCGCGCGAAACGGACACGATCGGTAGCTTTATCGGACCGGAGGCCATAAAGCAAGAGTCATCATTGGATGACAACTCATTCTTTGACTTTTTGGGCCCTAGATGTCGACCAAGACCATGGATGGCCAAGATTCCATCTTACAAAACCCTAGATCCAACGGCCGAATCATTTCTCAAGACTTTTGGAAATTCCCACCTTGTCCCTATTTTTCTCTATAAATAGCAAGCTCTCTTGCTCTCATTCTTCACACCAAAATTCAGATCCTAGAGAGAGGTTCTAGAGAGAAAGCTCGGAAAAATTGTGCCTTAGCTCCGAGTAAGTTCTTCGTCCTTAGTTTTTAGTTTCCGTAGTTCTTTCGGTAGTTATAGTAGAACCGTTGTTTTGATCTAGGAAGTTTCGAATATATTCCTATGCTTGTTTTTATGCCTCATTGCATTGAAAGATGCCCGACGAGGTAAAAACATAGTGGGGATAATTTTGAAATGGAATACGGTCAAAGTAACGAAGTTCCGCGAAATTCCGCCGATTAGGGGTTCGGGGCAAAATGGTAATTTGTACCTAAAATGCCCGTTATGCTGCTAAAAGTTGTTAAATATTATCCTTATAGGATATCTCGAGATAATCGTACATTTGTCAGCTGCTGTTGTCTTTGCCGTCATCTACCGCATTTACCGCTTTCCGTTTGTCGAATTTCACGTTTTTCCGTAAAAAGTTCCGTTGTACCGCCAAAAAGGTACGTTCGCGTCTTTAAACACTAACTCGATGGTTATTGTATGGATATATATGATTGTTGTATTCACACTATGGTGGTAGCATACGTGGATATGTTACACCCGTTGCTATGTCACATACGTGGTTATGTTACATACGTTATTATTATTGTTGTATCATACGTGGTTATGTTACATACGTTATTATTATTACTGTAACATACGAGGTTATTATTGCTGTTACATACGTGGTTATGTATTTTTAATCATACATCTGTTATGGACTGTTGTATTGATTGTCACATCGTGTATATGTAGTCGTATTTAAGCATGTAGGGTTAGGTTAATTTGAGATCCAAATTGTAATTGGATCTCGCTCTTATCATAGCGTCGAGTTCGGAAGAACCGAGGACCGAGGAGAAAGCGACAGGCCGTACGAGTCCCGATCAAGACTTTCTTCGGGTGTTATTCATTTTGAAAACTCTCGGTCAATGTACCGCTTCAGAATCAGCCCGGACTTACGACAATTTGAATAAATGTATCGCTTACTCAATTGCTCCGATGCTCTACTCGATGAAAAAAAAAAATATCGCTTTTGAAAATGGGATGTTACATAATCATCAAAGGATGACAAAATCAATTAGAGAAAATTAGCAACAATCATTGGGCAATTAAATTTGCAATAATTGGAATATTTATCTAATTTTTGAAATTAATTTATAATTAAATTAGCAAAGGCCTATTTTCCCAATAATTCAAGGAAAAATAGTTAGAGGATACTTTTTGGTCTAGAAATTTTAGAACCAATATTTTATGGCCTAGAGAGTTAATTGTGGAAGAAAATCCTTATTTGTAATTAAGAATTTTATTTTTCAATACTTATTTTTTGCAAATAAATATTAAATGGTAGTTGGATATTGGTAGATATGTATAACGTGGTCTGAATGTTTGGTGTAAGAGTGTTTGGTGTAAGAGTATTTGGTTTGACTCTTTGGTGTGAGTGTTTGGTGTAGGAAGAATTGTAGTTGAAATAGCCTTGAAATTCTTCTATAAATAGAAGGCTCTCCTCTTCATATTTTTCACACCAAACACAAGCAATAGCATCTGAATATAGAGAGCAGAGAGAAGTGAGAGCTAGAGGGAAGCAAGAAGGAAGAAGTTTTTCAAGGGTAAGTTTTCTAGTTCTTGAGTTTTAAGCTTTAGGTTCTTGTAAGTTTTAGTAGAAATGTTAGTTTGATCTTTAATCTTCCAATATAGTTTTGTTTTCATGTTTTTATGGTTAAATATGTCTTTATTTCGAAAATATGATGAGAAATATTATAGAGCAAAATTTTTGGAAGTTGAAGATCAAAGTAGCGAAGCTCTGGCGAAATTTTGTCGGTTAGTGATTCCTGAAGTCAGGGGTAAACACGCCAGTGGTTTATGTTGAAGATGAAGTTCTAAAATTCTGATAAAATTCATGGTTAAATTAGACATATAGACCTTTTCCAATATACCTAGAATGTATTATTTAGAGTTCTGTGCTAGAAGAACAAAATGTCCAAAGTTGGGCTACGTTTTCTGAAAATGTTCTGGGCAAAGGATGATCACGTAAAAACTGGGAATTACTCTTAGAATCTGGGCAAGAACCAGTATTTGTCCTTGAAAGTAGACATCCTAAGGATTCTGAGGATTTTTACGGATCCTCATTTCAATGTTTCTAGAATTAATTATGAATTTTCAAAGTTAGAGGAAAATCTGGCCATAATGCTGAAAGTAGCGTTTTTATAAAATAAAATGTAATGGCAAAATGGTAATAACAAATTCACCAAGGGTAGAAAGGTAAATTAAACCTTTAGGATATTATTCTAAGTGATGTGGTAATTTGTTAGGATATCTGAGGATTCCGGAGTCAAATTTGAAGGACGGGCATATTACTATTCATAAATAGTGCCGTATTTATGAATAGTACATGAATAGTAAATTACTATTCACACAGGGAGGAAGGTACGTTCGCGTACTGTAACACTAACTCTGATGCTTATTGTATACTTATATGTGATAGATACTTTCATTAAGTCATGGACGGGACTCTGTCTTGGGTCATGCACTGTGACTAAGTTTATGGGGCTTAGATCACTACATATACATTCAGCTTTATACACGGGTTATGGTTTTGATAATGCCGTTAGAGTTTTCCTAGCGCGAGGACACGATAGGCCATCGTGGCACGTGAGGTGCGATAACTATACATGGATTTGTATAGATAACTTTACATGTGATATGTATTGTTGATATGTTAATCTTACATCTGTTGTGTGCTTATGTGTTGATTACTGTTGTAATGTCATGAATATCTGTCATACATATATTGTTTACATAAGTATGAGGTTAACCGTTACCTGAGGTCCAATGGGCATTGGACCTCAGTCTTAAACTAATGGTTCAGGGAAGGATCGTGGATCAACGAAGGCACCAGTAGATGAAGCCACGGAAAGACGCAGATGGACGGAGCCGTGAGAAGGCACCGGTCAGAATAAACGCAGAAAGAAAGATAACAAAACCTACCTTACAGCATGAATCTAATAACGTTACTTCATATCATTTGGTGCTTAAACTAGAAAGGGTCGTCTATGTGGTTCAATCAATCAGTCGCCGTAAATACTCGGTGAGACTCCCACTAGACCTACCCGGCCTGGCCAAATGAGATGATTTAACTAAGTTAGGTTCTATGCCCCAAGTCTACTCAAGGCTTGGTTGAAGAGGGTATAGTTACAAGGAAGATTTGTAATTATAAAGTTTTGTATTACTGTATCACATGAACATTCCTTCGGGAAATTTTTAATACATCAGTATACGTCAGGCATCATCATATGTCTGAGTATTTTATATCAGTTACTCATTGTTAAACTCGTTGTTCAAATTTTTAGTACATGCTCTTCGTTTCCGCATTTCGCTGAGCTGTAGCACCTCAAAACTCTGACAAATTTTATAAAACCACGTGTCACTGGCATGATTTATGCTACGGAATTTGGGGTGTTACATAGCAGGCATTTCATTGGACAAACATGCATGACCACCTCGTTGATGGCCAAACCAAAGCACTTAATGACCTCAATTAATTATCTGAATTCCAATCAAAAGCTTTCCATGAGACCGGGCTACTTTTTTGGGTTAAGGAGCAATTTGGCCAATAAACTTTTATCTCAGGAGCACCCAGTATAAATAACTTTTAAGTAGACCAAAAATATCAAAGAACTTTTAAAAATGTACAGTCAGCACAAAAAAACTTTTGAAAGTGTAAAATAAGCACAACATCGTTAGAAAAAAATAATGTACATTATCTAAGATGCAGATTGGCCAACAAATTTTTACTCTAGAAGCGCCCGGCACAAAAAAGTTTTACTCCAAAAGCGCCAAACACAGAAAAAAGTTCATGTGCAATCCACTTAAAATCATTCTGTTGCAAATCCTTGCCTGAACCCCCAACTATGTGCATTGGGGTTAAAAAGAGTGAATGCAACAGAAAATCACAAATTATATTAACTATCTTATATTAATTATTATTATCAGTTATCTAATACAATTACTGACTGTAATATTGTATTATTTACTTTTAAATTAAATTTTTGTTGTTGTAATTCCATTCAATCTTTTAAAAATACCACATATTTACGTGCGTATAATATTACAATATTATTTAAAGAGAAAATAATACAATATTATAGTCAATAATTTTTATAGAGTAAATAGTACACTTTTTACGCATATCATACGCATGTAAATATGTGATATTTTTAATATATTGAATAGAATTACAACAACAAAAATTAAATTTAAACAGTAAATAATACAATATTATAGTCAATAATTGCATAAGATAACTGATAATAATAATTAATATAAGATAATTAATATAATTTGTGATTTTTTTGTTGCATGCACTCTTTTTAACCCCAATGCATATGGTAGAGGATCCGGGCAAGGACTTGCAACAGTTGGATTTTGAGTGGATTGCACATGGACTTTTTTGTGCTAGGCGCTCATAGAGTAAACGTTCGTTGGCCAATCTGCACCTTAGATCACAGATGTTATCTTTTTCAAATGGCGTTGTGCTTACTTTACATTTTTAAAAGTGTTTTGGTATTTTTGGTTCACTTTAAAGTTATTTATGCTGAGCAATCATTAAATAAAAATTTGTTGTCCAATTTATTCCTTAACCCTACTTTTTTTTCCCTTTTTCTTCATCATTCATCATTTCTATAATTGTTATTATTATTCTAGGTAGGGAAAGATAGGCTGCAAGTTGCCTTTTTTTTTGTTGGTCGGAATATAAAGACATGATATTATTATTATTATTATTTACTCTTTTGGGGATATACACAGAAAAACAAAAAAGTAAATAAGTGAAGAAGGAAGGAGAAGGCAAAAATCTTAGGCGAAAATCATTTTGCTTCCATTAACGTTGCTATTTAACCGTTTATATATATATATATATATATATATATATATATATATATATATATATATATATATATATATATATATATATATATATGTCTCGTGTCGTTGCCGATACGTAAAGAGTCGTAACCTAAGCAGGGACAGAGTCGTAATCTAACAGGGTAACATGCTCTCTGGTCTTAGTTTGAATATCTTGAGATCCATAGGCTAAATAAGTGAAGCATCCTCCACTATGTGCACGATCAAAAATGGGAAAAAACCACTAAGAGTGAGAGAATACCTTACCAATTCTCAAGAATTGGCAAGGTATTCTCGAGAATACCTTGCCAATTCTCGAGAATACCTTACCAATTTTCGAGAATTGGTAAGGTATTCACTGTGCACTGCGTGGTTGCTTTTGTGTGGTATAAAAAATATTTTATTTGTAAGGGCAAAATTGTATTTTGCCTCATTTTCCTACCTTATTTTCTTCCAACCAGACAAAATTTTTCTTATCAACCCATTTTCTTTTCCAATGCCAACCAAACGCATCGAGGCAAAATATTTTCCATTCCATTTCATTCTTTTTATTTCCATTCCTTTCCATTCCCACCTTTTCTTTGATCCAAATGGGGCCTAAAGTAAGTGCTAGCTAGTTAACTTATCCTGCTTTTTAAGAATATAGTTGTGGGGCACAAGTGTATATCAGAAAATTAATAGCAAAGATTAAATTTTGGAATTAATATATAATAATAATTATTTATTTAATAAAAAGGGAAAAATGAGAGAAACAGTACATGTAAATTGAAAAATCTCAAATAATATTTATTGCCTCTAATTAATAAGTAAATAACTTTACTTAATAACCAATTCACAACTCATTTTACGAGAAATACTTGATTTGACATTTTACAATTTTAAAGTTTTTTTTTTCTATCATTGTTTTAAAAGAAGGCCAGTGTATTTGAAGAATGTAATATGGGACTTGAAAATTTTGTCCAAAAAAAAATATGGGACTTGAAAAAAAAAAGTCCAGTGTATTTTGCTCCAGTAGGGTAGACTTTTCTACTCATTTTGATGTTGACCCGTTACTAGGCATTCCAGTCAGCTAGGAGCCAACCAAAAAAACAAAAAACAAGACAACGCATTATAAAAATAACACTTTCAAGCAATCAAAAGGGAAATTCAATATAAGAACAGGTTTATAAAATATATCATAATCAAACAAGATACAACTCTTAATAACACAAATGTATTAACCAAAACGCAACTCATAAACGGTAATATTTACCAAAATTTAAATGAATGCAACTTAAGAAGATGAGACTAATAAGAGTAGAAAGTCACTACCCTATGTAGCCCAATAGCTCAAACACTTAACATCATCCCAAGAGTAGACAAAACCTATCCACACATCATGGAAAGTTTAGCTCCACAAATCTCCAAGAGTGATTCCATAGAAGCTTCAAAGGATGTGAAGATTTGGTCCCAAGTGTGAAAATGACAAATTCCTAAGAAAGTCAAATACTTTGTGACAAATTGGTCATGGGAGGCTTGTCACCAATTCTCTTCGGGCTAAGGGGGACCTTATTGATGATAGTGGTTGCCCCTTCCATTGTAATGGTGAGGAAAGTGTGATCCACATTATTCATGATTGTGAGCGTGCGTGCTAAAAACTTGTGGAAACAAATTTTAAAGTCTAACTATTTCTCTTAGTTTTTCTCTAGCAGCTTACAGGTTTGTCTTAATTGGAACACCAAACATAAGCTCGGAAAAGGAAGATTTCAAAACTTCTTATGGCTAAGAATCTTCAGTCTGGGGTGCTGGATTTTTTGGACTTCCATATGCAAATTTATTTTTTAGGGAGAGAATTCTGAAACCAAGGAGATACTGCACCGGTGCAACTATCTTCTCATGGAGAATGGAGCCAACCAAAAGCTAAAGCATCAGATTTTCTAACTAGACAAGTTAGAAGAGGAATCGTGGACCCCCCCTCTTGCTAATACACCCGCATTGATGTGGATGGATCGGTGCATCAACAACATCAAGTGGCTAGCAGGGGGAGTGATAAGGAATTCCCGAGGAGAATGGTTGATGGGTTTTCATAAAACCCTTGGCCTTTATTCTGTCATTGAAGCTGAAATTTATGCTATCCTGTTAGGGTTACAGATTGGCCTCCAGATGAATTTTCAGAGAATTGCCATCTACTTGGATTCTCTTGATGCTACCAATATCTTGATGAGGGATTCACTTACTGATCATCCCCTCAAAGACATCATTGGGGAGACTAGGGATCTTCTTTTCCTGAGACTGGGACATGGAACTTCACCATACTTCGAGAGACAATATCTCCTGTGCTGATTTCATGGCAAAATAGGGTTATAGTGATGTTGTTGGTGCCAAAGTGGTTGTGGCCCATGCTATCCTCAAAGGATGCCTTGATATGGTTTTGAAAGATCAGCAATTCTGCTAGTTTTATTTTATTTTATTTTATTTTTCTTTCTTTGTTGTATTGAGGGCTAGAGTTTTATAATCTAATTCTTTTTCCTTTTCAAGCTC
The DNA here is from genome assembly GCA_019022615.1 of Acacia melanoxylon. Lineage (NCBI taxonomy): Eukaryota > Viridiplantae > Streptophyta > Magnoliopsida > Fabales > Fabaceae > Acacia > Acacia melanoxylon. The sequence goes on along the minus strand of JAFJYJ010000003.1, from coordinate 7,897,031 downwards.
CGGCTTTCCTGTATTATCCAACAACAAAAAATGGACGTGAGGATGAGGTATAATGGGTGAATGGATGAGAGGGAGAGAATGGTGTGGTTAGAATGTAGAATGGAAGAAGAAATGATGGAATCATGGAAATACGATCAAGCGGTGAAGCCTAAGAATGGGTGATGAAGAGTTGAAGATGGTGAAAAATGCGTCTCCTTTCTAGAAGATGAAGTTTTGCGTTTTTTGCCTTCAAATTAGTGAAAGCGGGGGCTGAAAATTTGCTCTTAGGGCTACAGGTTACATTAAATGTGGGCTACGATTGTAGATGCTTTGGGTTTTACGTTAATAAAAAGCTAGATCCAACTGCTAAGGGACATTGTGGCTAATGTGTGGCCCAAACTCTAGGCTTAAACTAGTCCGAATATGAACCACTCCATAGCCCAATAACTCTCCCATAATTTTTCTTTTCAGAAGTGTAACATAAAAACAAGGGAGATTTTCATCAGAGGCCCAATAATTTTCTTTGTCCATCCTGCCTGATCGTTTTTTTTGGTTTGAAATAATCCTGATTTTACCAAATCAGCGAAATGGTATTTGGAGCCTAGACTCCTCCCCCATGTCCCCTGGTTGAACCCCTGTTCCCCTCCCCTATCGCCTAATATCAAAAAAAAAAAAAAAAATCTGGATTTGCCCAGTCGGGTCCACGGTCATGGGCGATTTGATATTTCACTCCAGTCTATTGATTCATCCAAATCACCTTTAAAAAAATATATCAGCCAAACAAGAGTACTCCCCTCCAAAAGCCCTACATTAAAGTTGGTATAATATTTTATGATATTTATATCAAAATTATTATTTCCCAATTTTTTTAATTTTCAAAACATTTTTCCTCACTTATATATGATATAATATTTTATATACATTTTAAAGTATGATTTTATTAATTTAACAAGCTATCTCATTAATTTTAATATGCTTTTGAAAATATTTTACCTAATATGAATCATCCCATGTTTTACCTAACTTACAAAAATATCCACTTTATTTTTTAAACGTATAAAAACCTACACAACCGCCTCCCCCTCCCTCCCTCCCTCCCTCTCTCTCTCTATATATATATATATCATCAATTGCGCTAGTTGATCGTTAGATTCGACTTTTAAATTTTTGTTTTAACCAAAATATCCCTATTCAACCTAGGAATTATTTAATTCATATTTGCCAAAAAATACTAGTACATTTTATACAATGATAAAAGAATCGTAATACATATATTTTCAAACTTTATAACATGTTAGAAAATGTATTAATTATGATATTATTATCAAATGTTACAATTTCAATTTTTATATTACATTTATAGTGACTAAGTTTTATTCTCTTGGTGAGTCCTAATCGATAAGAACTGATCCACTTTAAGTGATAACACGATTTAACAATGGAAGTAATTTGAAAGTGTTTGGGTTCTCTCATTTTTTTTAGATTAAAAAAAGGAAAATCTTTCTCCTTTTCTTTTTAGACTTTCATCTCCACCTTTAGATTAAAAAAATGGATGGTTCATAGTCAATATTTTATAAAATTATGAATTTAAACATAAACAAATTTAAGTTCTTAAAAATATCTACATAATTCATATAATTCATAACTACAATACATGCAAACAAAACATTTTAAAAAATTCATAAAATACTGTAAACAATATTTTTTAAAATATTAAATTTGAATGATCTATTTTCTTAATCTAAAGATGGAAACGAGATTCTAAAAAAGAAGATGAGAAAAAATGGTTATGAGAGTCCTCATCCATTAATATGAACGTGACAATCCTTAGAATTGATATTATTAGCCTTCCTCATTCACCTATGAATGAAATTCAATGCAACTAAATCCAAAAGTTAAGACACCCAAATTATCATTGGAAGCGAAATGGGAATGTATATAGCAACTTGATATGGAGAATGAAATTCGTCAACCCGAACGAACCTTTCACAGAAAACGCATGCTTATTAATATTATGAGTTTTCTTATTATTTGTCCTTGGGATTTATTTTTGTGTTTTCTCTAAAGAAGGAAAAGATTAATTTTCCGGACAGAAATTGCATAATTTTGTGAAAACTCTTCGACCACCCATTACCTTCAGTTGGGGAAAGGCCAAGGTTTAGGAAAAATAAACAATTCTCATTCTCTCCCCGTTGGTTAATATAATTATAATTAATTGAGTACGTACTAATTAATAATGGTTTTAGAAGTTTCAGAGCTGATCGAGGGACATCGCAGTAATGGCATTATTGTCTAATATTTACCAAGTGATAACAAAAATTACAATCAATACCAAGACCTCAGAATGCAAAAAAACATACTCACTTATAAATCACACTACACTTGTAAGGTTTCCTAATGTGAGACTCATAACATAGTTGAGTACTAACAACCACAATAGATGAAGCAACTAACAAGCCAATAAAGAGAGTGAGCCCCTTGACTTATAAACCACACTACACTTGTAAGGTTTCCTAATGTGAGACTCATAACATAGTTACCCCCCTTTATGAGCCAACATCCCCGATGGCGCGCTCCACACCGCGAGGACTTCATTTGGACTCCTACCAATCAAAACCCTTTATGGGTAGCCCTTTCCGTGAACATCAGGCTCTCAATGAAAGCACAAATGTGATAATTACAAGTACAAATGGAGAGTCCATCTCAAAAGACTAACCTAATAGGAGGGAGAGCCACTTGACTTATAAATCACACTACATTTGTGAGGCTTCCTGATGTAGGACTCATAACAGAACTATTTTGGGGTTTCAATTAGGAGGAGGAGGAGAGAAGAATGGGATGGAGGGGATAGTAGTAGGGATTGTGGGAATAGAAGGAATCCTAGGCAAAGAAGGAAGAGGAGGAAGTGTATTTGGGAGATTTGTAGGCAAAGGAGGAACATTAATTTTGGGTTGAGGAATTGTAGGGATTGAAGGAAAAGGTGGCAATCCTGTTGGTTTAGGCAAGTTAGTTGCAATTCCAAGTATGTTCCAAGGTTGCGTTATTTGAAGAAGAAGGCGAACTTCCGCTACACTTGAACTCATCATCATGCATGAGAATGTGAGAGCCATAAGAAATAAGGCTGTGATGAAGAATTTCCCAGAAAAAGAGCCATGGCTGAGTTATGAGCTGATGTAATTAAGGTGAACAAGAGAGGAGAATAGAGGAAGATGATTGCTAAATTTGACCTTTGGTGGGAGTCCATGGAGGTTACGTGGTGTTTAAATATAGAGGACGCGGGTTACATCCTTTGTGGACTTCCGTCCGATGTTTCAAATGGCACCGTTTTGGTGCAAAACACTCACCTGGTGCCTTATTTGTTTTAAAAACAATTTCGACCTTTCAAAATTTAAAAATGATAAATCAGGATATTAAATGGTACGATTTTTTTTTTTTTTCATAATTTTGAAAAATTATTTTAAGATCTTGAAAAAATATTTTAGGATCTTGAAAAAAAAAAATTCTGGGTACTGACTGGTACTAAAATGATAGTTTACGATATTGACTAGTATTGAAAAAATAATTCATAGTCTTAAAAAATTTATTTTAGAATCTTGAAAAATATCATAATGTATATTTTTAGTATTAGTCAGTACTTGAAATATTTTTTCAAGATCCTAAAATAATTTTTTATGATCATGAATTATTTTTTAAATACCAGTATGTATCCTGAAGTATCCTATGAGTACCCGTTTGCATCCTGAAATATTTTTTCAAGATCATAAAATATTTTTTTAAGATGATGAAGAATTGTTTTAATATAATTCAATATCCTGAATTACACTATCTTTTTTAATATTCGACAGTGTCCAGAAATATTTTTTAAAAATAAAAGGTGTCAGCCTGTCAGGTGAGTGCTTTGCACCTAAACGGTGCTGTTGAAACAGCGGACAAAGGATGTAAGCTGCGTCCATATATTGATAGAGGTAGGTAGGAGGGACGTGTGGTTTTATTTTTTTATTTTTTATTTTTTTGGAGAACCATAAAAGAGACTTTGAAATCTTTTTTTTTTTTTTTTTTTTTTGTTAGTTCGCCAGACTCCGTCCTCGACGCCTGGAAGTTCGTTGGGTGACAAGCTGCCAAACTCTATAATGATTAATTACGATCGAATTCAGGAGAAATTTATCATCACATTTTAAAACAATAAGAGTTCACCCAAAAAAAAACAATAAAAAGAGTATTTGGAGAAGTTTTTGAAAGAACTGTACTTCGTTCGGAGAACCATAAGACCTTTTTGACTTTCTGTTGAACTTAGCTGGAACAGCTCACCAGTTTCCAAGTTTAAATTTCAATTCAAGCTTTTTGACTAATGATGAAAGATCGAACCAGAAATTTTACAAGAAACAATAATGAAAAAAAGAACTGATTGCTTGGCTGTTTATTCATTTGTAATAAGAAAACATTTGAGTAAATACCCTTTCACAAAAACACGACCCCATTTTAATCCCTTACAAAAGAATTGACTATTATTTATCTTTTTTATGGATTAAAAGGAACCTTATAAAAATTTGTGAGGGATCAAAGATTCAAAACATATTAATCCAAAGACTGTTTTCACATATGTATGCCACGTGTCACCGTGTTGTACGTGTGCCCTGGTTTACACGCGAGGAGTGGGTGGAGACAACTTTTTTAGACCTTTGGCCTTTAGGATTCTTTTTCTTGCCTAATTCATACACACATACTGCCAACAAAAGGTATATTAAGATTTCATTGTTTTTTCAGATCAAATACCACTCTGATCTTATTTATAAGTTAATTTTGACTAAATCTCATATACTAATGAGAGGTAATTAACTCAATGATTATGAAGTAAATTTTCAGCTTTGTCCTCATATATGATTGAGTATTTTTCAACAGTTTCTTCTCTCTCTATCTTCATGAGTACAATTAATAGGGGTAAAATTGTCATAATCTCATTTATTTCAAGAAACTGACTTATAAATAGGACCAATATTTTTTTTTTGTTAAAATGGACTTGTAAATAGGATCAGAGTGGTATACTTTAAAGCCTTTTATATATTTTTTATTTTAAAAAAAATGCTTCCAACGAATCAAACTGACCTAAATACTTCTTAAAAAGTAGCGCTACATATAATATATATGTAAGCTAATTTTATTTTTTTAAAATTTGATTAAGGGTTCCCTTTTCTAAACTTATAGCACTCTAATTTAATTTTATATCGATATGTTTAATTATTTACTATTTTGTTAATTCAAATATTTCTTATTCACATAGAGTACAAGAACTTGGGGAATTGTCTTGTAGTCCTGATGGTATGTAAGTTTTCTTTAGGGTTAAGGTGCAATTTTGCCCTTAAAGTATGCTTATTGCGGGAGCAATTTTACCCATGAAGTTTTCGGGCGTAGCGATGTTTGCCCTGAAGTTTAAAAACGTAGTAATGTTGCTCACTCCGTTAATTGCCCTAACGATCAACTAACGGCCAACGTTTGAGTTTTTAACAAAGGGGTAACATTACTACGTTTTTAAACTTCAGGGGCAACATTGCTACGCTGAAAACTTTAGGGGTAAAATTGTTCCTGGGCGCATACTTTAAGGGCAAAATTACACCTTAACCCTTTTCTTTATACAAATTTTCCTATTCACAGAGTACAGGAACTTGGGGAATGGCCTTTTAGTCCTAATGGTATGTAAGCTCTCTTTATAACTCGAAGGTCGCAATTTGGTTTCACTTATGACCTCTGTTAGTGTTTTATTAGTTTATTTTAGCTTCATGAAAGAAATTAAATTTTAATCTATGAATTTTATAAATAATTTCCGATAGACCTAAACGGACCGTTCAGATAACGACAGTACGTCCACATCATTAAGAATATTATGCGGTCCTTAATTATTTTGTCCTTGGGGATTTATAGATTTAGCTCGCTCTTAATTAAACATTTTTGCTTTACCGAATAGGGGGGAAAAATATGCCTTACAACAACTGCATTTTATAAACTTGTAATGAATGTGCTAAAAGATGTAATGAACAATTCTCTCTTCCCTCCGTGGCTATCTATTGTTTGCTGCGATTTTTTGTTAAGTGATCTATATATGCAATGTGAACGTAACGCCAATGTAACTTTGATTACGTATTTGCACTAGAATTAAATAAGCAATTCAAGGCCTTTATAAGTTTCAAATTATATCGATGAACATGAATTGCAGGAACGTAACTGCATTATTGTATATAATACTAAGTGGGAAACAAATATTACAATCGATAACAAGAAAGTCATAAGAATACTAGGGAAAAAACACACTGTTCTAAATGTAACACAAAACGGCAAGAAAAGGAAATGGCACATATATAATATAGCCACATACAAGTCTTCCCAACATACAGATAAACGAGATAAAGTAATTTAAACGAATACAAATGAATTATACGCATATATATGCTGGCAACCAACCATAGTAGATGAAGAAACTAATAACACCATTGTAAGATGAGCCAGAAGTGAAGCATTTTGTGGTTTCAATTAGAAGGAGGAGGAGAGAAGAAAGGGATAAAGGGAATAGCAGTGGGGATAGTGGGAATAGAGGGAATGTTTGGCAATGGAGGAAGTGTGGCTTGCGGGATTTTTGGAATGGTAGGCATAGAAGGAAGAGGAGGAAGTGTAGTTGTTGGTTTTGGCAGATTTGGGAGATTTGTGGGCAAAGGAGGGACATTATTACTAATTGGGATTGAAGGCAAAGGTGGTAATCCTGTAGGCATAGGCAAATTAATTGGAATCCCAGGCATGTTTGGCACAGAAGGCTGTGTTGCTTGCAGAAGATGACGAGCTGCTTCGTTCGAACAAATCATGCATGAGAATGTGACAGCCATAAGGAATAAGGCTGTGATGAAAGATTTCCCACAAGCCATGGCTGAGTTATAATGTGGTGATGTAATCAAGATGAAGAGAATATAAGAAGGTGATTGCTCAATTTAAGTTTCGATGAGAATCCATGGGGTGTGTATGTTTATATAGATAGAGGTGGGTAAGAGGGCATGTGGTTTGGACAACAATAAAAGAGACTTTGAGATGTGTTAGTTCACCAATATATATATATATATATATATATATATATATATATATATATATAGAGAGAGAGAGAGAGAGAGAGAGAGAGAGAGAGAGAGAGAGAGAGAGTTATGGTAAGACTGATGAGGTGGTGGGTAATTCATAAATGGTTGATGTGATAGAGTCGGTGGAGGTTAGAAAGGGTTGGCCAGAGGGTAGAGAGAGAGAGAGAGAGAGAGAGAGAGAGAGTTATGGTAAGACTGATGAGGTGGTGGGTAATTCATAAATGGTTGATGTGATAGAGTCGGTGGAGGTTAGAAAGGGTTGGCCAGAGGGTTTATCTCATCATCCCTCATAATCTCTAAATTATGTTTGTTCAATCATTTTGAAAGGTCACAATACTACTTTAACTTTTTTTTTTTATCTTACTAATTAGCGGCCTAGATGAGTTGATAAAAAATAATGAGAAAAAAGGATGAAGAGAGGTTCTCCTTCCAACGGGAAAGTTTTTCTATCATATATAGCCAAATAGGGGTCTCGATGTGAGAAAAAGAATAGGGGTCTCCATGCTGCCAAACATGTGCCACATCAATGCATAATTGATTTTTTGTTTGTTTGTTTGACTGAATGCATAATTGAATAGGATATCCAATTTAGGACAAATTCGTCATGTTTTCATATTTAAATGAATATATAAGAAGCTTGGCACAAGAGAATACATGCATTAATTATTCTAGCTACATAGAAATGAAAATTATATTCTTCCTAAAATAATTATATGATGTATTATCTTTGGTGTTGGATTTGGATAAAATACGTAGCCACTTCAATTCTAAATATATGACATAGTTAAGGGATTAATTTTGATCATAAATGTAATTGGTGAATCCCTATTTTATCATATACTCCCTCTTGGTCTTGACATTTGTTTTGAAAGATTAAAGAAGCTAGATAAGTTACTTAATTATATTATTAGATTATATGCTAAATTTATAAGTTAGACAACTTAGTTTGGAGAATAAAAATAGAAATACTTTAAAGTAATTTAATTAGCTTACTTAATATTAAAAAAACTCAAGTAAGTCTTATATTTAGAACCGTAGGTTGTATTTTAATACTTATTTAGAAATTTTACTGTAATTTTTGTGCTTAAATTGCATATATTAAGATGAATTGAGATTAAGAGTGGTTGTGTTGAATTAGAGCTGAAAAGAGTATAACTGTCACCTGCTATGATTTTTCTCAAGTAGTTGATTTTTGGCTTTGACAATAAATAGTATTACATTACTCATTGTTTGTGTTGAGATATTAGTGGTTAGTTAGTTGCTAATTGGTAGAGTCTCTTGCAATTTTAAATTTAAAAATAAATTAGGAGGTTTGTTGCTATGAGTAATCAACTATGTATTATCTTCATTTATAAGATAGGTCCTCGGTCCTCAGAAAATTTATAATCTATATGTTTTCATCTTATTTTCCTCTAAGAGTTATAAAACCTTCAAATTAATATCCGAGTTCTATCCCTTAAATTGATATTAGAGCTTAAACCTTCAAATTGGTATCAGATCATTTTATCTTGTTTGACTTGTGAGAGAAAATACAAGGAGTGTAGTTGTGAGAAAAAACACCGAGGGTAACAGTGAGAATCTGAGGGTGAGCCAAAATATGAGGGGAGGGATTGGGATTGGGATTGGGCCAAATTATATGTACTCTTTGATATGTGAGATACAGAAGGAGATAATAAAAGTTGGCTGGGAAACAGTGACACAGAGGAAAGCAGAGGATAGCAGGCATTTCATTGGACAAACATGACCACCTCATTGATGGCCAAACCAAAGCACTTAACGACCTCAATTCGTTATCTGAAGTCCAATCAAAAGCTTTCCATGAGACCATGTTACTTTTTTCCCTTTTTCTTCAGCATTCAACATTACTATTATTGTTAAAAAAAAAAACATTACTATTATTGTTATTATTATTCTAGGGAGGGAAAGATAGAGTTGCCTTTTTCTTTTTGTAAATTTTATTATTGGTAGGAATTTAAGGACTTGGTATTGTTATTATTATTATTTACTCTTTCGGGGATATACACAAGAAAACAAAAAATTAAACTGGTTGCTTGAAAATTTAGGTTTTCCTTGTCAATAAAATGTTTTCTGACGGAGACTTTTTTCTCCACTGGTTTTTCCTATTTTTTTAAAATGTCTTTTTTTAAAAAAAAAAATTATTATGTCAGGAAAAATCGGTGAACAAGTCGTCTGTTTCTTTTTTCGTAAATTTTTTATTTGTCATAATGGATCTGATTTGTTTATTATTATTATTATTATTATTCTTATCATCATTGTAAGGAGAATATGCATATATTTAATTTACCCAATTTTTGAAGAAAATAGTTGTGGGGTACAAGTAGAGGTGGAAATAGGCTAGACCTCTTATCGGGGGCTTATAGCCAAGCCTACTTTAAGCCTAGCCTAACCTATTTAGTAAATAGGTCAGACTCAAGCTTAGGCCTATTATCTGACCTATTTAGATAAACAGGCTAGCCCTATTTTCATAAGGCATAGCCCACAGAAATAGGTCTATAAGTTTGGCCTATTTAGTTTTTTTTTAAAAAATGTATTATTATGCATAATTATATATAATTTAATCTAAATTAATTTTGTAAATTATTTATAAAATCAATGACTTAGTCTTAACCCTAAGTTTCATATTTCATCGTTTACCCATAAATTTAACATTTTCATTCATCAATTGATCACATCTATTTCTCTTTTTTTTAATCGCTTGAGATGGCACTGCAAGCTCACTACCTCTCCTTCGATTTGTGTCATTTGATGCAATATCATAATTGCAGTAAGTTTATTTTAGTGATGCCCAAATGAAGATCATCCCAATAGGAGGAGTTTGTCTCATTTTATGCAAGAAAAACAAGAGGTAAAATCTAGTTTGACATGTCACTTGTCGTGCTTAGTTAATTTTAAGAAAATGTATCTCCTTAATCAATAGATTATTGATTTTTCTTTTCTTTCACTTACTAACTCTTTTATTTTATATGAGAACGAATTCATAAACTTTTAATGTAGGCTTTCAAATAAGCTTGATGAATTATATATGACCTTAGATGTATAGGCTTTAAGCCTATTTAAAGGCCTATAATGTAGGCCTTTAAATAGGCTTCAGGCCTTGTTAGGCTTTTTGAAGGCTCAGGCTCAAGCTTAAAAAATAGCCTACATACAAGCTCAGGCTTTAGACCTTCATCATAGGCCCAAGCCTATTTAGCTAAAGCCTAGTGTAGCTGTTGGTTGATTTCCTTAATGGCAAGTGAACCAGTCGAACAAGTAATAAAGAGTAAGTAGAGTATCGTCCCACGAGACCAAGATATTGATAATGATACTGATTTCTGAAAACAGTTGTGTTTAAAAAGAAAAGAAAATTATAATTGGTTTGGATGTTTTTGGTTATAACTATTGAACAAAGAAAATAAACAAATGATCATAGTCGCAAGAAGATATTAGTTTAAAAATAGCCTGAGTTGAGATTTCATCCTAAGCATATCATTCCCCCAGTTTGCCTTAGCGCATTGTCAGAGCAATTATCTTGCACATACTTTCGCAATGCTACAAAGATAGTCGCCTTCACAACGTTATCCAGTTAACCCACCATTATGTTATACAGAAGCTTCCGCGTCTTGTACGTACAATCCTAGCTTTACTTCTCCCATATTCCTTTGGCAATTTTCTAGTTCAGATTATCATTCCTAAACAAGGTGTATGGTTATGAGCGGTAGACCCATTCCTGTAGTCTACAATGATAGGTCAAGTCTTGCACTAGCTTGACCAGCAAACACTGCCTATCAAATGTCTAACCCCGACTCCCTTCCAGTAAGCCGGAGCCACTGCTCTAGCTTTTAGCTTCCGCTAACCGACAAGAGATTAAAATACTAATAAACAAATTGAATTTATTTAATTAAAGAACTAGCAAAATTGGTTTCGTTCTACACTTAAGAATTCATCTCCTTGCTCAGCCAAAGGAAATTTAGTTCAGGACTGATGAGGGAATCACAAAACAAATTACAACAGAATAGACCATGGAAAAAGTTAAACTAAAAATCAACAAAGGAAAACATAAAGTTGGCCGGAGGGTTTGACAATGTAGGAGAGGTCTGTCATATGACAAATCCACGTCTTCTTGTCTCCGTCTCACTACAAGGAAGGATTTTGGGTTTCTTCTGAAGTTCTCGTGCTCCGTGAGTTCTCTCCTCTTCTTTGGAGTCTTAGCCGAATAAGAATTCTGTTGGCTCCTTCACGACTTCGATGATCTTTAGGGTTGGCCATCTTTTCCTTTTATAGTCAGGTTTCCTTGCGGTGTACGTTCGAAGGAGTGGGCCTTTCCAAATCACGAGTCCAACCGGTCCAACTTTCCAAATTCGGTTGATTGATTCTCGTCTTTCAGGATTCTACAAATCTTAACTTCGATCCTCTGTATCTTCTAATGTCGTCTAACGTCCGTCCAATAACCTGTACTTAATTTCCTGAAATAGCCTTGAGGAAACGTCAGAATACATGGCGCATAGCATTGCTTTACTTATGCTGCTATAGCATTAGGGTTGCATTGTATTGCGGCTTGTTATGGCTGACCCGATGCTATAGCATTGTATCAGCTATGCTATGTGCTTTTCACATAAAACCTCAAACTTGTTCTTTTCTTATGCATATGTATGAGATGTTTATACAATTACTATAATTTATGAGATTCATCCTACATTTCCCTATATCGTGAGTTATGACATATTTGCTTAGATTAGATGCATTTAAGCTCATATTCACTACACAAAACAGTCACGCATCATAGGGAAAACATGACATAAATTGTACTCATCAAATACCCCTACACTTAGCTTTTTGCACTCCTGAGAAAAATAAAGATAGAGCCAACAGAGCAGACCTTTAACCTATTGCAGCAACGCATTAATTCATGTCTACACAACCGTGCTTTCTGTATTGCCCTTAGTTAACATTCCTATATAGGCAATCCCACTGCCCAGTACTAGCGGCTCATGATGCAAGATATTGCTCAGGCAAGGAAGCATTAAGAGATTCTTAGACTCTGTGTTTACTCTCTCTTACTTTGGAGATTTAAATTTCTCTCCTGTCAAGCTAACCTAGAAGATCTATAGCCTTGTCAAAGTTCTAAGATTACTTCCTAGCATCTGAGTTTTCATACGTCAAAAGGGCTTCTTGGGTTGTAATGTATGGAATGGCCATATGTGTGTAGAGGTAGTGAAAATGATCATTGCTATGGCGGATATCAGATAGATTTCAAGGTATGCTTGATTATCCCTGCGCTTTATTCAACTTTTGCTTGCTCTGTTGCCCTTTTTCTTTGACAACAGCAACTTCTCTTTCTTCTTTTTTTTTTTTGAATTTCTCAGAGCATTTTAACAAGGAGCACTATGCTATAGCATTACGTGCTTGTCCTCTCACTTGGTTGTTTATCTATTTCTGCCACAGTAATGTATATAAAGCTCAAAGGGGGTAGCAAATAGAGAATACATTTTTGTGGTTCGTGTATGGGAGTTGGGTATGAAATGTGAATGCCTTTATCCTTTGCATTACTACTCAGATGCCAAACAGTTTATTAGAGAAATAAGACAAATCAAAGATTATACATGGGTTAGCTCGACAAACGCACTTAGATAGGAACAATTAGGCTCAAACAATTCCTTCCAAACTGGGGCTCCTCTCTATTATTCCTTACCGTCACTCTACCCTACATAGAACTATTTAGTACTGTCAATTTCCCAAGCCTACACGATTCAGTTCCCTTCAAGCAATCATGACATGCACAGTCATATAGACAATCATTCCACTATTGTTGGTCCTGTTCATGCTCTATCATGCGTCACAATTAAAAATTTATTTTTCAGTTTGTGCGAGAACTAAATTTAGGGTAGGTTAAGCACATTATGTTAGTTCTCTATGTGTTTTGATGATAACTAACAATTATAAACACAAGTTGAAGTTTGTCTTTGGTAAGTTGAAATACTTACTGTCAAAGGCAAACTAGAGTTTTGATTTCAAAACTCGAGTTTTGACTTGACAGAGAATAACTCAATTTTAATGAACTAAGCAAAACTCTAGTTTCGATTTGGAAACTTGAGTTTTAGACTTGCAGAGAGCTATCCAAGTTTTCACACCCAGATAAAACACCAGTTTTCATAGAAAACTCCAGTTTGCATAATACAGAGACTCCTCAATATTTTCTGAAAAAGACAAAACTCCAGTTTCCATATAGAAACTCGAGTTTTGGTCATACAGAGAGTCTCCAACATTTTGGGCTTATGCAAACTCCAGTTTTGATATGGAAACTCCAGTTTTCAATTTGCCATGAGTTTTCTAAGTTCTTCAAAATTATGAGAAAACTCGAGTTTCACTTTGGAAACTCGAGTTTGCACTTGACAGAGAGTTTTCAAGTTTTACTCGCTTTTTGAAAACTCCAATTTTTACCGAAAACTCTAGTTTTGACTTTGGGATAAATTTCTCGAGTTTTCATACTTAAATGAAAACTCGAGTTTAGTTTTGGAAACTTGAGTTTTGGGCAATCGAGAGAGCTTTGCTCTTTTCATCAATTTTTAAAACTCCAGTTTACATTTGAAAACTCCAGTTTCACTTGGGAAAGATTTTCAAAGGGTTCCAATTTTAAGAGAAAACTTGAGTTTAAGGCTTACAGAGAGTTTTGCTCATGTTATCATTTTGGAAACTCCATTTTGCAATTGGAAACTCCAGTTTTGAGCTTTTGGACTTAAACATGGTTTCTATATAAAAGTCCAAAACTTGAGTTTGAATAAACAAAACTCGAGTTTGCGTCGCTGGTTTTGAAAATCAACTTGCTCAAATTTCGAAATCTTCCAAACTTTGATTTTAATACTTCTTATCAACATTCACTACTATTCTTAACTATGTTTAATCGGTTTGTTAGTGAGTTACAAATGATTTAGAAGATATTAAATGAAGATTTGAACAAAAGTAAAAAGTGATGTCAGAACATTAAATGCAAAGTCCAGAAAACTTGCATACTTTTGTACAATATTATCCACACTTTGCAAAGGGATTAATGTCTGCTTTCCCTAAGCAGTAGCTGCTCTTCCACCAGATCTATTACAAGGGAAGTCAACACTAATCCTCTGGGCAAAAGGAATTAACTGAAGAGTAGAGAGAGAAGACACCAAAGTGCCTCCAACAGCTAGATTAATGCACCAACAGTTATAATGGAGATTACAACGGTTAATTAATGCTCTCTTAATATAAATAGAGATGCATTCAATTCTTCACCAACAACACATCTGCTGAAAACAAATTGCATTCAAGTTTACCAACTACTCTTTTAGTTTTCACTTGTAAAGTATCTTTTGATACATTGATCTTCAGTGCTTATATTTATCTACTCTTAAAGAGAGTTCATCTATTGTGAATCATTTCATTGTAAGAATCTCAAGTCAGGGGACTTGGAGATTGGGATATTGATTGCAACTTGTAAGGGGGAGTAAGTTCTAGTGAGAGAATTACTCTTGAGTTATAGAGTGTGTAATCAATTGAGATAGTGAAAATCCCGTAGAGTCGGGGACTGGACGTAGGTCAAGAGGTTGGACCAAACCAGTATAAATTTCTTGTGTCTTGCTCTTCTTCCCTATACTCTGTTTACCTCTGTTTTAGTGTCGAAAAAACAGAGCAATCAAAGAAGAATTTTAAAATCCCCAATTCACCCCCCTCTTGGTGATTAAGCTCCACTTTCACATTAATCATCGATTACACCGATAATCCCCTACACTTAAATGGCACAATGTCCCCATTCACTACAAAAAAAAAAACCATCATTTGTCGCGGTTCACCTATAGCGGTCCAAAATAACCGCTACAAAATCATGAATTTGTAGCGGTTATTGATTAAACCGCAACAAATTAGTAGTGGAAGCATTGGCGCCAAAGCGCGGGCTTGTTTGCATTGATATTTGTAGTGGTTATCCTAAAGTAAACCGCTACAAATGTGGCGCCAGCTTGGCGTGTAATGGCGCAAATGTTTTGGTGTGGAATTTGTTGCGGTTTTTTTCGGAATAACTGCTACAAATTTGGTGCCAGCGTTGGCGCGTAATGGCGTGAACTTTGTTGCGATTAATTTATAGTGGTTACATCAAAACAACCGCTACAAAAAAAACGAAACGACACCGTTTTGTTGCGAGCAGAGTAAAATGACACTTCGACCGCGTCAAATCCAACAATTTTGTAGCGGTTTTTACTTTAATTGCTACACTTATTTACGCTATATATAGTTGATCGTCTGTACATCTAATTATAAATATTTAAGAAATTCCTAAATCTTGGCTTGTAATTGAATTAACTATCTCAGCTTGGTAGTCGAAGACATACAGATATCTGCAGCTCTGATCTCTTATCTCGGGAGATGAGAGCCGCAGATATTTGCCTCTCTCGTCCTTGTAGCCGAGGCGCCTTCAAAGGATGACATTCCATTTAATTCTTTCTTTGATGTGAAGACTTCTACTCTTCTCAAGATAGTCCAACAAACGATCAAAGATTCGGTTCCAATATAGCCCACCTTTGTCTCAGGAAAATATCTCTGATCAAAATGAGTCAGTGAGTGTTTTGTGGGAGATTGGTGGTTATACTGAATCCGAATCTTCACGGGCATGTTAGGCTATTTTCAGTAAACTTATTACTCTCAAATTTTTTAGAGAAAATAAATAAATAAATAAAATTATTTAAGAGTTTTAAAATTTTAAATATTGTCACCAAACTAATTAGTTTGGATTTTTTTTGGCCAAAAAATGAATTTTGTAGCGGTTAGACTAACAAACCGCCACGTAATCTCAAAGGGCAATCTTTTTGTATCGGTTCTTCAACATAACCACTACAAATTGTAAAAGGTCAATCATCTTGTAGCGGTTATCTAAGTAGCAAATCAAGTAAATCAAAATGATCCGGTTAATGAAGCTGTTCGCGATGCTTCTGGTTATCAAGACGACAACTTCATGGAAGAAGTTCAGGCACATAACCTATTTTCTTCGGAATGATGCATCTCAGAATTTTTCAGCCTCATGGATGAGAGTGATCGTCCTTTGTATCGAGGTTGTCAGAAATACTCAAAATTATCTTTTCTGATCAAATTGTACCATATCAAGTGCTTGTGTGGGATCACTGATAAAGCAATGTCGATGTTGGTTGAATTACTACGAGATGCTTTCCCTGACGCGGACATTCCCACAACCTTCTACGAGGCCAAGAAGGTAATTAACAGATTAGTCTTGATCTACGAGAAAATCGATGCCTGTCTTAATGACTGTATGCTTTTTTGGGGAGAGGACACTCGGAGGGAGACTTGTAAGAAGTGTCATACTTCGAAGTTTAGGACAGTTCGGAAGGGAAAAAAGCAGAAGAAGAAACCTGCAAAGATTCTCAGGTACTTTCTTTTAAAACCTTGCTTACAAAGATTGTTTATGTCGTCTAAGACACCTGAGCATATGAGGTGGCATGAAGCTGACAAGAACGAAGATGGTAGACTCAGACATCCACGGGATGCTGAAGCGTTGAAAGCGTTTGACTTAGACTTTCCAAATTTCGCGGCGAACCCTAGAAATGTTCATCTTGCTTTGGCGACCGACGGTTTTAATCCGTTTGGGAATCGTAGCACGAGTTATAGTATATGGCCAGTTATGTTGATACCCTACAACTTGCCCCCTTGGATGTGTATGAAACAAAGCTCCTTCATTATGTCCATGATCATTCCAGGCAAAAAGGCACCAGGAAATGACATTGATGTGTATCTCCAACCGCTTATCGCGAAGTTGGTAAAGTTGTGGAATGTAGGCGTCGAGACGTATGACGCGCACGAGAAGACACTGTTCAACTTGCGTGCAGCGTTGATGTGGACTATCAGTAACTTTCCTGGACTGGGAACATTATCAGGGTGGAATGTGCATATCGGCCTTGCGTGTCTAGCTTGCAATTTTGACTCTGACTTAGTGCGCCTTCCTCACAGTCGTAAGTGGTGCTTCATGGGTCATCGAAGGTTTCTCGACGGTACGCACAGGTTTAGGTTGCAATGCAATCATTTCAATGGGCAACAGGAGAAAAAAGGACCTCCTCAGAATTTATCCAATGCAGAAATCATAGAGCAGCTTGTGGATGTTGAATTTGAGTATGGGAAAAAAGATGACCAAGCAAAGGCCAGGAGAAAGACTGCCAGGGCTTCTGGTTCTGTGCCCCAGCAATGGCAGAAGATAACTGTCTTCTTCACTCTTCCATATTGGAAAGATAATTTGCTTTGGCACAGTCTGGATGTCATGCACATTGAAAAGAATGTGTGCAACCATGTGTTGTGCATGATTCTGAACGAACCAGGCAAGTTAAAAGATCATCTTCAAGAAAGGAAAGATTTACGGGAGATGGGAGTTCGTGGAGATCGAAAGGTTGCTGAGCTTAAGAGCTATGACTCACATGTGCTTATGCAACAGTTACTTCCTGCTGGCCATCAAAAATACGCTGCCTCTCGATGTGTCGATCGTTTTGGTCGAGCTGTGTTCTTTCTTCTGGAAGTTGTGTTCCAAAGTTTTGATCATGGAGGAGCTCGACCAGCTGCAAGTGAAACTCATTTTTATGCTATGTCATTTGGAGATGATCTTTCCTCCGTCATTTTTCATGGTCATGGTTCACCTGACAGTACACCTTGTTCACTAAACAAAGTTTGCTGGCCCAGTTCACTACCAATGGATGTATCCTATTGAGAGGTATTCATTTAAAATTAATTACTTTACGATTACTTCCTAGTCACACATTTCAACATTAATGTATCAACATTTTTCCTTCATTACTTTATAGCTTTCTTGGCAAACTGAAGTCTTACGTGAGGAATAAGGCATGGTTTGAAGGTTCAATCGCAAAAGGTTATATTGGGGATGAGGTCTTCTATTTTTGTTCCAGGTACTTTGATGACATTGAGACATTATTCAACCGACCGCCTCATGTAGACGATTGTCCTAAGCCAGAGCCAGAGCTAGCAGCAACAGAGTTGTTAATCCCTCGTGTTGGTAAACCAGTTGGTGGAACTGAGAACTTCAAACTGACGGCACTTGAGAAGTTTCAAGCACATAGACATGTCTTGATTAATTGCACTAAAATTAAACCTACCTTTTGTAAGGATTGCACACAGATATATGTTATCCTATATATTTCCTTACATGTTATACTCACATTTCATGGTCGTCTTCGCATGTTTAATTATAGGGAATTCAGGAGTCATGTCAAGCGTCAATTGAGGATCTGTACACAGACATTATCTGAAATTGATAGAAGGGTGCACAGAGAATTCCCGGGTTGGTTTAGGAGGAGGATAATGAATGACCACAACCCAAACTCCCTAGAATTCAGAGCTCTCGCACTCGGCTAGGTTGGCCACGCCCAAAGATTTACGACATACAATGTCAATGGTTTCAAGTTTTGCACCGTTTCACGAGATCAGGGATTGCTGACCTAAAACTCGGGTGTATATGGGACGTTTGGGACGAGGAGTTATGCGAGCAACAGTGACATGAACATGCAATTCGGTGACATCCTGTATTATGGAAAGCTGCTTGATGTGGTGAAGATAAGTTACCAAGGCCTTTTCACCGTGACACTATTCAAGTGTTTGTGGGCAAATACGACAATGTCCTGGGGACTTACGACTGACGACTTAGGCATCACATCGGTGAATTTCTCTCGGCCTATTCACACTGGCCAATTTGAAGATGATGATCCGTATATTCTTGCCTCAGAGGCCTATCAGGTTTATTATGTCGCCGATGAGAGGTGCATGGATTGGAATATGGTGGTTTACTTAAAGCCTCGGGACCTTTACGACATGATCGATGGTGATAATGTCGCCCACGAGAGTGAGCCGTTACAGCCCGCCAGTTTCGAAAACTTCTTCCCAAACGGCGATGCCAATTTACCTTTAGTTCAGTATGTTTCTTAATATACGCTTTAGGAAATAATAACATTTAACCAAAGTTTTATTTGTGTTCAAACATATTCAACTCACACGTAACATTTTCTCCATAATTTCTCCAAAAATTATACTTACAAAGTAATCAGTAATCTTCTAATCATTTTTTTTAAAAAACACAATAGTATTTGTGGCGGTTAGTAAACCGCTACTAAATGAGCAAATAACCGCTACAAATAGCGCACCTTAAACCGCTACTAAGAAAAACCGCTACAACAAGTGAAACGTTAACCGCAACAAAGTGATGCTCAGATATCAACATAACGACCTCCACCAAACCACATTTAATATGCTTCGGTTTACTTTTCTACACATGTTTTCTCTCATATTTCTATGTTTTCTCAAAATGGTTAAGTGTTTGAAGCGGGTAAGTGCCTTTCAACCGGATCAAATCTAGTGCTTATCAAAATGTTTATTTTTTCTTCTACCTTGCTTGATACTAATTTTTGTTATTTTGCGGTTGCATTACGTATATTTTTCAACTTTCTTTCCACTTTCACATACATTATTTAATCTACTTCACACACATTTTTTTTAGAATTAATATTATTTTAATTAACTTATAATTAGTTGTTTATACCTACATATTCTCATTGTTTTACACCTATATAATAATCTTATATATAATATCATATTTTATTATAATTTATTTTCACCAAAAATATAAATTATTAATAATAACCAATATTTACTTAATTACTCTATTTTTTTTTTCAATTTTATTCATTTGTAGCGATTTACCCACCGCTACAAATACATACATAAAATGGCGCACCAAAACTACTTTCCAAAAAAATGAAGGGAATATTTTGTAGTGGTTTACAACTGCTACAAATCTAAACTACCAAAATAGGTGGCAAAACGTTTTTTTAAAAAAAAAAAATTGGTGGGATTTATTTGTAGCGATTACTAACCGCTACAAATATTCAAAAGAATTAGGCGGAAATTTTTTCCCAAAAAATGGCGGGAATATGTTGTCGCGGTCAAACTATCGCTACAATGTAATACAATTAGTAGCGGTTACATAACCGTTACAAGTATGATCAAATAAAATTTGTAGCGGTTAGTTAACCATGACTAATGTCTCAAACAAGTCCTCAGCGCAACCTCATATAGTGGCGATCAATTAAAACCGCTATAGATACAGTAGCGGTCAAAGTCTATGTGTTTGCTACAGTGTATTTTGTAGTGGTTTATCATACCACTACAAATGTTGTTTGTAGCGCCTAAAACTGCTACCATATGCCAATTTGACCGCTACTAATGTTCCTTTCTTTGTAGTGATTGTAGCAAGAACGAGTTGAAAACAGAAGTAGCAAAAGGGACGGAGGCATCGAGCGGGAGTAGAAACACATAGTAGAGGAGTCATACGCAAAGCGTAAAGCAGAAGGTGTCCATGATTGTAGATATAGTCAAAATGGCCCTGCGAAGAAACCCGCAAGGCAATATACATGGAACCCTATAAAAGCACAAGAAAAACAAGAAACAAGAAACTACTACGCACCAGAGGGGCCAGAAGGGGTAGGTTTGCCTGCGGCGGATTCATCGACTGTGGCGGAGTCTGGGAGTGTTGGCAATAGGAAACGGGCCATCCATAACACCTCAAGGTGATCTAGAGGGATTGGAGTTATGGCGGTCACCGGCGTGGCAGGGTCCAGGATGCTTGATAGCATTGGAGGGATCGAGGAATAGGGGGCCGGCACCAGTGCGCCGTGTACTGGAGTACCGCATGGTAGGCGGGTCTCCAAGTAGGTGTGCCAGTCGGGTCCCATTCATGGGAGGAGAGGGACATAAGTGAGCCAGGCGGGGAGGGAGGGGGTGAACTAGCAGTGTGGGGTAAGGGCTTTGAGCGGGGGTAAAAATTGGGCATTGGTAACAGGCGTGGGCGACAGCTAGAATGGATTCGTGGTTGTGGTCTCAAGGGAACACGACCAAGCAATAGCGTGGAGCGAGTACGAACCATGCTGATCGGAGCGAAGAAAAGGAGGGAAGGGTTGGGTGGTGGTAAGGAAGAAGTAAGGGTGATTTGTAGAAAAGGGATGGGCACAACTTGCGAGGCCAGCCATTATGGAAGGGAGGTGTAGGTGGCATAGTCGAAAAATAGGGGTAAAATGGGAAACTGGGGGTACACAGATGGGAGTGGGCCGAGAGACCATGGGCCACGAAGGAAATTGTTTAAGCATCATAAAGATAGTGACATACCTGTAGTGTAGCGGTCTATCTTGCAAGGTGGAACGAGGCTGATTGCTGCCTATTTTTTCTCCGCATTGCTATAGCAGGGTCATGCTAGATGGACTCTGTTGACATTCTGGCACATTGCTGGGAATAGAGGAAAACAAAAACATGCATACTAAAATCAGAGGGAATGCTGGGCTGCCTCCAGTAGGACTTGGTTTATAGTCATCAGCTAGACCTAGTGAGTTAGGCTCAGGGCGGTGCGAGATCAATGACTGACTTATCCCTTGGGATTGGGCCCGTCCAATAATACTTAACCCGCTGACCGTTTACTCGAAATATGCGGCCAGTCATTGGGTTTTGTAAATCGATAGCACCATGTGGTGTTAAGGCATGGAAAACCAATGGACCCGACCACCAGGACTTTAGTTTACCTAGAAAAAGTTTTAACCGAGAGTTATAAAGTAGAACCCTCTGGCCAACCTAGAAAGTGCGCGGGAGTAGTCGCATGTCGTGCCATCGCTTGACTTTTTCTTTGTAGAGCTTGACATTTTCATATGCTTGGAGACAAAAATTTTATAAATCATGTAGTTGTAGGAACCATTTTTCGTCGGCGGCTTTGGCATCCATATTCAATTGTGCGATTGCCCAATAAGCTTTATGTTCCAACTCCACTGGGAGATGATAGGCTTTTCCGAAAACCAGTTGATATGGGGAGGCCCCCAATGGTGTTTTGAAAGCAGTGCGTTATGCCCAGAGGGAATCTTTGAGCTTCTCCGACCAGTCCTTGCGATTTGGGTACACTACCCTCTCCAGGATACGTTTGATTTCTCTGTTTGAGACCTCTGCTTGTCCATTTGATTGAGGGTGATATGTGGTGGCGACTCGAGGCTTGACTGCATATTTGGCGAGTAGGGATTTGAATTGTTGACTACATAAATGAGTACCTTTATCATTGATTATGGCTCTAGGGGTGCCAAACTTGGTAAATATATTTTTCTTCAAGAATTTGCCAACAGCCCGAGAGTTATTTGTCGGAAGGGCGGCCGCTTCAACCTACTTAGAGACATAATCAACTGCTACTAAGATGTATTGGTTCCCCATGGATGGAGGAAAAGGTCCTATGAAGTCAATGCCCTAGACCTCAAACACTTCTACTTTAAGGATAGCAGTTAGGGGCATCTCATGGCAGCGAGATATGTTCCTAATTCTTTGGCAATTATCGCACTTTGACACAAAATGATGAGCATCTTTAAAAAGAGAGGGCCAATAAAAACTAGATTGCAACACTTTGGCTGCTATGCGAATACCCCCATAATGTCATCCGTAAGGTGACGAGTGGCACTGGCTTAAGATGGGCTCGACTTCTTCATTTGGTATGCATTGTTGGAGTATCTGGTCAGGGCACTTTTTAAATAGGTGGTTCACCCCAGATTCTTTTTTGTTGTCGTACATGAATTTTTTCTTTTGATGATATGTCAGATCAACAAGACTTTCGCCGGTAACCAAGAAATACACAATGTTAGCATACCAGGGGGTGAAGATGCAAGAGATGGCGTAAAGTTGTTCATCTGGGAAGAACTCTTGAATCGAAATCCCACATTGGTTCAATAGGTGTTCCTCCAGTCGGGACAGAAGATCAGCTACCTGATTCTTCGTTCCTTTTCTGTCTCGGATCTCTAAATCAAACTCTTGCAATAGTAAATTCCATCTAATGAGTCTTGGCTTAGCGTATTTCTTCGTTATGAGATATTTAATAGCAAAGTGATCTTTGAAGACAATTACTTTGGTACCCACTAAGTAAGCTCAAAATTTTTTGAATGCGAAGACCACGACTAAAAGTTGTTTCTCGGTGGTTGTGTAGTTTGCTTGGGCATCGGTTAAAGTCTTGCTGGTGTAGTAGATCGAATGAAATATCTTGTCGTGCCTCTACCACAATATTGCAGAGTCGCTGGCATCATACCTGAGCTCAAATGGTAACTGTCAATCTGGGGTAATTATTATTGGAGCGGTGGTGAGCTTTTGTTTCAAGATATTGAAGGCTTCTAGACATGCGGCATCGCAGTTGAATGGGGTGTCGTGTTCGAGTAATGAACATAGGGGTTTGGACAGTTTTGAGATGTCTTTAATAAATTAGCGGTAAAACCCAGCGTGGCCCAAAAAGCTCTTGATTCCCTTGACTGTGGTGGGTAGTGGTAATTTTTCAATGACAGTCACCTTCGCTCGGTCGACTTCAATTCCCTGTCTAGAAATCTTGTGTCCCAACACTATTCCTTCGCTAACATGAAGTGGCATTTCTCCCGCTTTAGAACCAGGTTGGTTTCCTCACAGCGTTGTAAGACTTTTTCAAGGTTAAACAAGCAGTCGTCGTACGATTGTCCAAAGACCGAAAAGTCATCCATAAAGATCTCTATGGACTTTTCCACCATATTTGAGAATATTGCCATCATGCATCTTTGAAAAGTTGCTGGGGCATTATATAGTCCAAACGACATTCGTTGAAATGTAAAAGTTCCATAGGGGCATGTAAAGGTTGTTTTATGTTGGTCCTGTGGTGCTACAACAATTTGATTATATCCAGAGTATCCATCCAAGAAGCAATAGTATTCCTTGCTTGCCAGCCGGTCCAGCATTTGATCAATAAAAGGCAACGGGAAATGATCTTTCAAGGTTGCTTTATTAAGTTTGCGGTAGTCCATGCATATTCTCCAACTGGTGACTGTTCGAGTGGGGATTAGTTTCTTCTTTTTGTTTTTAATGACGGTAATTCCACCCTTTTTAGGTACGCATTATACAGAGCTGACCCATTCACTGTCTAAGATAGGGTATATAATTCTTGCATCTAGCCTTTTGATTATTTCCTTTCGTACCACCTTCTTCATGATGGGGTTCAATCTTCGTTGTTGTTCGACAGAATTTCGGCATCCCTCTTGAAGGCGGATTTTGTGCATGCATAAAGATGGGATGATTCCCTTTATGTCAGCAATAGTCCATCCGAAAGATTTTTTGAATTTAGTAAGTATTGCTAGGAGTTTGATCTCTTGTTCGCTCATAAGATGGGCTGAGATAATGACTAGTAGTGTTTGATTATCCCCTAAATAAATGTATTTCAGATTGTCAGGTAAGGGCTTGAGGTCTAATACCGGTGGCACCTCTATTGACGGTTTGACCAGTTGCTTGCGGTTCTGATCGAATTCCAATGATTCAAATATCGTTCTCCTTGCTCTGTCAAGGTTACTGTTGTCAATGAAGTTTAATTCAGTTGTTTGGTAAACATGTTTGCCGTCCTGTGCTAGTTCTGCTTCTCCAGGCACTCTGGTGTATAATTCTTGAAAAGCTTCTTGCACCACTTTGTCCATAACATCGATAGCGGAGCATGTTTCCGCATTGTCGATGTATTGCACTGCCTTTAATAAACTGAACTTGATCTTCTCTTTGTTCAAACTCAATGGGAGCTCCCTTCTTGTGTATCCATTAATGCTTGTCCCGTCACCAAAAATGGTCTTCCCGGATAACTGGAGCCTCTTGCTCATCTTTGAAATAGTATATAATAAAATCTACCTGGAAAATGAACTTGTCCACTTTCACCATATCTTTCCTTTTGGCGGACAATGGATCTGTTTGTTAGATGTAAGGTGACCGTGGTGTGTCTTGCCGCTCTTGCTCCCGTTCATGGAATACCGATTTAGGCATCAAATTAATGCTAGCATCAAGATCTCATAGTGCTTTTACTGAGGTTTGCTAGCCAATTATGCAGGGGATTGTGAACCTGCCAGGTTCCTGTGGTTTTGGAGGTGATGGTCGTAACAATAGATTGTTGCATCCTTGTGTCATAGGTATAGTTTCACATCTACCTAGCTGCCTCTTTCTGGATAGAAAGTCTTTTATGAATTTGACATAGCTGGGCATTTTCTCTACAACTTTTGTAAGAGGAATGTTGATGTGAAGCTGCTGTAGCATGTCAAGGAATTTTAGAAATTGCTTTTCTTGGCCCTGTTTCAGCAACCTCTGCGAGAGCAGAGGAGATTGCCTTATCTCCCAAGGTGCTCCTGGGTTGTGGGTCTGCTACGACATCAATGTTGTAGCATTCCCTCTTGATTCCCATATATGGTCTTCTAGCGTGACAGCTGAGAGGGATGCTGTAGCGTTGGTGCCCTTGTTGCATTGTTGTGGCATTGGATGCTGCTGCTCTTCTTCAAGAGATTGTTTTGTAGCTTCCTTACCTTTCTGTGTTTGGCCATATTCAGAGTCAATGTCTTCAGTTGTCCTTCTATCCTCCTCTCTCGGTTCCACACTCTTGCCTCTTTGGAGTCCTATTACCTTGACTTGCTCAGAGCCGGAGGGTCTGTTGTTAAGTGCAATTACGAGTTGTCTGACTTGGTTCTCTAGGTTCTGAAGGGTCACTTGCTGGTTCTAGATGATTCTATCATTCCTTGCTATGTATTCCTTCAGAAGATTTGTCATAGAAGTCTGCGGGTCTGAATCGCTACCTTGCTGCCTTGTTTGCTAGGTAAACCCTTGTGGGTTTGATGGTCTATTTGAGTACGATGGGCCAGTTGATTGACCTGCTACTTGTTGGACTTGAGAATTCCATGAGAAGTTAGGGTGTTGCCTCCATCCTAGGTTGTACTTTTAGAGTAAAGGTTGTTGGTGTTACTGCACTTTCTTGAGCGGTAGACCCATTCCTGTAGCCTACAATGATAGGTCAAGTCTTGCACCAGCCTACCCAGCAAACACTGCCTATTTGATGTCTAACCGCGACTCCCTTCCAGTAAGCTGGAGCCCCTAATCTAGCCTTTAGCTTCTGCAAACCGACAAGAGATTAAAATACTGATAAACAAATTGAATTTATTTGATTAGAGAACTAGCAAAACTGGGTTCGTTCTACACTTAAGAATTCATCCTCACTTAGCCAAAGGAAATTTAGTTCACGACTTATGAGGGAATCACAAAACAAATCACAATAGAAAAGCCCATGTAAAAAGTTAAACTAAAAATCAATAAAGGAAAACAAATTCGCCGGAGGGTTCGACGGCGTAGGAGAGGTCATCACGTGACAACTCCACGTCTTCGATTTCTCTCCTCTTCTTTGGAGTCTTAGCCGAATAAGAATTATGTTGGCTCCATCATGACTTCGATGATCTTTAGGGTTAGCCGTCTTTTCCTTTTATAGTTAGGTTTCCTTGTGGCGTACGTTCGGTGAGTCGGGCCTTTCCAAATATGTTAGGTCTAACTCGGTCCAACTTTCCAAATTCGGTTGATTGATTCGCGATCTTTGCAGATTCTCCAAATCTTAACTTCGATCCTCCGTATCTTCTAATCCAATACGTCAGCAATCTAACCGTCGTCTAACGTCCGTCCAATAACATGTACTTAATTTCCTGAAACCACCTTGAGGAAATGTCAGAATACATGGTGCATAGCATTGCTTCACTTACGCTGATATAGCATTAGGGTTGCTTTATATTGCGGCTTGTTATGGCTGACCCGATGCTATAGCATTGTATCGGCTGTGCTATATGTTTTTCACATAAAACTTCAAACTTGTTCTTTTCTTATGCACGTGTATGGGATGTTTATACAATTACTATAATTTATGAGATTCATCCTACATTTCCCTATATGCGTGAGTTATGACATATTTGCTCGATTAGATGCATTTAAGCTCATATTCACTACACAAAACAGTCACACATCATAGGAAAAACATGGCATAAATTGTACTCATCAAGAGCCTAGTCTTTTTCCATTCTTAGACACAAGTGTATATCGAAAATTAATAGCAAAGATTAAATTTTGGAGTGAATATATAATAATAATAATTATTATTATTTCTTTAATAATACTTGGAGTGTACTGGTCCAATTCTTCTCAATTTTTACTGATCATAATATTGCTTATTTTGTTAACTCTCCTGCCCGCCAGCCAAACTTAATGGTTTCCTTTCATACTGTGGCGAATGCATAACATGGATTTAGCTATTGCGGGAATGTAAATGATCTCCAGTCTTTTCTTTATATTTTTACTGAATAATGCTGCAAGTTCTGAGGCCATGTGTGCAGATCTTTGCTATTTCTCTGTAAGATTAGTTCAGGTATAGAAGCAATCAAACTCGTGGCTTATTAAGTATATTAGAATTAGAATTGGATGTCAGTGCTTTTATTTTCATTTCTTTCACTTTTTTGTCAGCCAAATTATAAATGAAATTGAGAGTGGTTGTTTGAAACTTTCTAGTGTCTTTCTTGTTTTGTCATGCCTAGTATTGGGTTATTTCGGTCAAGCTCCATACCTTATGGAGAACTATGCTGATACTGGTTAAGCCTTTTTTGATATGTTCTAAGTAGGTGTTTATATCTATTCTCTATTCTGGGTCATGTTTTATGATTTACTTGACCTTCACTGAATACTGCTTTCTGTCTGCATCGCAGGTGTTGTGTTCTGGTCAGTTTTTCTTATTACTCTATGTATTTTCTTAAGTTTTGTTTTGGTGCCATGTTTCTGTTTAAGGTTTATGCATTCTATTTTGAATAAAAGGCCAGGACAGATCGGTCTAATTGGATAGGAACCAAAGGCCTGAATTGAAGTAGAATAACCAAATTGAATTTTATTAGTTAGGTTGATGCTCGGTTCATTTGTACTGTTTTGTTTGGTCATGTTGATGCCATTTTCCCATTGTTTTGAGTTTTAGCACAGATTCAATTATAGATGAGTTTGACAATATGAAAATACATAGAGTAAGAGTGAAGTGAAATGATATTAATTTTTCTAATAGATTTCTTTCAATTTTTTGTATATTAGGTCTATATTGTATGTATTTCAAGTACTTTTTTTATTACATAGTATTTTTCCCCATCATTAAAATTCTTAGCTCTGCCACTACATCCAACATTGATGAGATTGGGAATGCATATGGTATTGTGTTGTTTCAATTCCCATGTAAAATTGATGATTTTGTGTAGCCAGCAAGATCAAGAAACCTTGTTTATGCAATTATTAAGAATTGCAGGGGTAAAGAAAAGGAAGGGAAATGTTAACTTTATAATCTAAAACGACAACAAAACGGTGGGGTTTGTTAGCTTTATAATCTAAATCAAATAAAATAAAATATTAACATAAAAAATTCACAACCTTGTATCAAACAAAGGCCCGAACCTGGTTTTGATATCAATATGAGTCTGACTTTGATATCAATTATAAAGTCTCAGTGCCTTATCCTCGATATTATATGTTTTGGCAACCTTTCACCCTCATAAGGTTTAAAATGCGTTGAGAGGGGAGGTATCTAGACCCTTGCGCCTTTTGTTTCCTTCTCCAGCTGATGTTGGACATCACAGATGGATCTTTTAACACCAGAGTAAGGTATCAGAGCGTCTTATCTGGTGACATCTGAGAGAAAAATACACAGAACGTGGCCGTGAGAGAAAGTTAGAAAACACCGAGCGTAATTGCGAGAATCTGAGTGTGAGCCAAAATGCAACTTACTATGAAATGTGAAAACTCTTTTACTTCTATAGCTCCTCCAGTTTTTGTTGCCTCAAATTATCCTAGGTGGGCAGTGAGAATGGAGGCTTATTTAAATGCCAATGGTCTATGGAAGCCGTCGAGGAGGGTTATGAAATTCCTCCTTTACTAGAGCGAGAATCCTACCAATCTCAACAACGAAGTCACAAAGAGAAGTAGAGGAAGTCAAAAGACAAGTCTGGTTTGTTCTCTGTGGTTTCTGCAGCAGTTTGATATGGAGAATGTGACAATCCCTAGAATTGATATTCTAAGCCTTCTTTGTTCACCTAAAGATATGAAATTCAATGCAACTAAATCCAATTATTCAGACACCCAAAATATCATTGAAATTAAAATGGGAATATAGCAACTTGATATGGAGAATGAAATTCATCAAACTGAACGAACCTTTCACAGAATATACATGCTTCTGAATAGTATGAGTTTTCTTATTATTTGTCCTTGGGATTTATTTGTGTTCCTAACGAAGGAAAAATTAATTTGCTTTACAGCGATTGCATATTTTGTGAAAACTCTTTGACCACCATTACCTTTAGTTGAGCCAAGGCCAAGGTTTAGGAAAAATAAACAATTCTTATTAGTCCTCGTTGGCTAATCTCATTATTGTTAATAGAGTACGCACTAAAAATTAATAAGGGTGCTAGAAATTTCGGAGCAGATAGATCAACATCACTGTAACTGCATTATTGTATAATATTTTGTAAGTGATAACATAAATTACAATCAATACCAAAGAAAACCTCAGAATACTAAAAACATACTCACTGTTTTAAATTTCACTCTAAAACAAAAGAAAAAAACATACAGACATACCCGTCCAACTCTTCCTAACATATAGAAATATGAGAAGCAACAACAAGCCTTATTCTTCTTGGTGGGTGGGTGACATAAACAGCGTGATACCATTGTATTCCATCAACCAACAACCAAATCTATGGATAAACTATGCTTATATATGCTAGCATGTAACTGCTGAGTACTAACAACCACTATAAATGAAGCAACCAATATTGGATGAACCATTCTGTGGTTTCAATTAGCAGGAGGAGAGAAGAATGGGATGGAGGGAATAGTAGTAGGGATTGTGGGAATAGAAGGAATCTTAGGCAATAAAGGAAGAGGAGGAAGTGAATTGGGTTTGAGAAGATTTGGGAGATTTGTAGGCAAAGGAGGAACATTAATTTTTGGATGTGGAATTGAAGGGATTGAAGGAAAAGGTGGCAATCCTGTTGGTTTAGGAAAGTTAATTGGAATTCCAGGAATGTTTGGTATCGAAGGTTGCGTTGTTTGAAGAAGATGACGAGCTGCTTCTACACTTGAACTCATCATCATGCATGAGAATGTGAGAGCCATGAGGAAAAAGGCTTTGATGAAGGATTTCCCAGAGGAAGAAGCCATGTCTGTGTTATGAGCTGATGACGTAATTAAGATGCAGAAGAAGAGGAGAATATAGGAAGATGATTGCTAAATTTGAGCTTTGATGAGAATCCATGGAGGTTTCATGGTGTTTATATAGATAGAGGTAGGTAGGAGGGATGTGTGGTTTGGAGAACCATAAAAGAGACTTTGAAATATTTTTAATATTAATTTATTAATTCGCCAAACTCCGTCCTCGACGCCTGGAACTTCGTTAAGTGACCAGCTGCCAAACCCTACAGTGTAAGTATATATACTTAATTAGGATCGAGTTCAGGAGAAATTTGTCATGTTCACATTTAAAAGTAATAAGATTTATACTGTAAAGAAGAATATTTCAAGAAGTTTTTGGAAGAAGATTAATTGGTTTGGCGAACTATACGAAGTCCTCTTTCTCTTTCTATTGAACTTAGCTTGGATATTTCACCAGTTTCTGAATTTGAAATTTCAGTTCAAGCTTCTAGAATAATAATGACGTGGTTAGTTCTCAACTCACCAGAGTTTTATGCTTAGAAAGATCGAACCTTAAATTTTCCCAAACACAATAATGAGAGAGAGACAAATTGTTTGATCGTTCTTTCATTTGTAATCAAAAGATATTTTAGTCCAAAGACTTTTTCACATATGCATACCACGTGTCACCATGTTGTGTGCTCTAGTTTACACGCAAGATGGAATGGAAGGAGACAACTTTTTATACCTTAGGCCTTTGGGCTTCTTTTTCATGTTTAATGCATACACATAATATATATATATATAAAGATTTCTGTTGTAAAATTAAATAAAAATAAGAAGACTGAAGAATAGTTAAAAAAAAAAGGAAATAACAAGATAAGAGAATGAGAGAGACGAGAATAAACTTTCTCATTTACTATATTTCATTGGTGTTCAAAAGCCTTTCGTATGGCCTCTATTTATAGGCCTCCATATGTTGAAGACGGCATAAGAGTTACAAGCACATAAATAAGAGAATTAAGCAACATAATGTTGCAATTGAAGGTTATAGAGAATATGCACTAAAGCTCCTTCAATTTGGGAGTTCCAAGGTGTAATGTCAATTACCATGAAATGGAATCCTATGCATAAAGTTATGAATATCCACACACATACATATTGTTTATAACACTCCCCCTTAGATGTCCATAAACAAATATTGTGTCTCATTAAACTTTATTAGAAAAAACCCATTGGGAAAAAACCCCAATGAAGGAAAATGAGTACACACTACTACAAAAAAGGGATATTACTTCCCTAAAAAAACGTCCTTATTTTAAAAAAAAAAGTAAAAAAGTGAACACGATGACATTTTTATAATTATTTGAAAGAATTTTGAGACTTAGGCGTCCTAAATCATTTTTAGACGCCTAAAATTAATTTTTGGCGTCCCTAAAATATTTCAAGACGTCTAAAATGAGTTATTTGGCACACATTGAGAATTTTTGGCGGGTGTTGAAAATTTTGGAATTTTTTAGCTTTTTGAAATAGCTTTCAGGATGCCAAAAAGTATTCTTTATTTTTTATTTTTTGTTAATATTAGATTTTTGGCGTCCTGAAATAGATCAAGACGCCAAAAAGTGAATTTTATTTTTGTTTTTGGTTAAAATTAGATTTTTGGCGTCCTGAAAAGCTTGCAGGACGCCAAAAAGTGAATTTTATTATATTTTTTTTTGTTAAAATATCTTCCTTCATTTTCTCTCTTCTTCCGTCTCTCACAGCTCTCCACCCTCTCAGATCTCGACCTCTTCTTCACGCTCTGAATCTCATTCTCAGTCCCTGCCGTGGATCTACACGCTCTCACTGGAAGCCCTCCGCATCGCCGTAGATCTGCATCGTCTTCGCTCAGATCATTGTTATTAAAATCGCGATTTAAAGCGTAGGATCGTGCGATTTGTTGAACCCAAACGAGCCCATGCTTAACAGAAATCGCATATGGCTTCAGAACGATAGTATCGACGGTTAACTCATAGGATCTCTATGGCATGTTTCAGATCCAGCTTTTAATTCTCGGCTTCTTGCTAGCCGCTGCACTCGGTTAGTCGGTGTAGATTTTAATCCGTTTTCTCCATCCTCGCTTCGTGGGATTTTTAATTACAGGTACTTTCGTTGCAGTTTTTTGTTGTTGCTAATCGAACAGAATTATTGCATTCTTTTCACACTTTGAGCTTCCTCGTCGATGGATTTCACTAATTATTGCGTGTCGTTCCTGAATATGATGTTATCTGCAAGGGAACTGTAGATACAGTAGGATCATGACGAACGATTCCAGTTCTAACACTCAGAGAAGCTTGTTAAAATCGATATTATATAAGCAGACGAATATATTATTACACTAATTTGATTCCAGTTCTAACAGGAATATTGTAGAATTGTAGTTTTTGATAATTTACTAGGCCGTACAGATAGCAGCAGCAATAAGAATGGGCACCTCATAATCTAGTGTGTCCATTCTCCAGTTCTGTCACTTACATTTGAGTCATATATGCTGATGATTGGATCTCTTTGTAGGATTCATTTGAGATCCCGCGTGAGCAAGGTAATGTTGGTGGAGATATTGAGCTAGGAGCAAATGCAATGAATTCAGCAGACACGGGCTTGGATAACTTCTTCAAAAAGGTATTATAAATTCATTAAATATATATAAGCCTCTAATTAGCATGATCTATTGCATCATCTCATCTAGATTCTTTTGATTCTTTGTGCTTTTTTAGGCCAACTAATTAATCTTGTGCATTTTATTTATGTAAATTTCATGTTTCACTGAAAAAATAAAAATAAAATATGGTCAGTGATTTTGCATGTCTCAATTTGAATGTTACTGTGAATTATGGTTTCCAGGTTCAGGAGCTTGATAAGCAATATGCAAAGCTGGATAAACTTCTAAAACAGCTCCAGGTATGGTTGTTCCACTCTCTTGCACCTGGCCACTGTTTGCTGTCTTCCTTATGTATGAACATGTATTGAGTTGATTTTTCTTGACTCCATAGATTTCTAATGTTTATAATGATTTTTCTTCTAGTACTTTAGATTTTACGACACATAACAAACCTGTCAGAATGAACAATTTATTTGCAATTTTCTTGGGCAAGGGAGGAAAAGAGGACAGCGAAATGACAGCATTTGGATTTTCTTTTTCTATCTGCCAAAGTACAAAAGAAAAAACTTTAGAGGTTGCTTGGTAGTTTCACGTCTAATTATTTTATTGCAGCTGACTGTCTATATTTTGAACTAGATTAGACAAGTACTCTGATAATTTTAGTGTTAAACTTTTATGCAGGATGCCCATGAGCAGCAGTCCAAAGCTGTAACCAAGGCTCCTGCCATAAAAAGTAAGTCCAACCTAATTTACTTTGTTATCTTTTACGTTGACTATATGCAGTTTTGTATTTCCCAACACCCCAAAGTCCTTTCTCCATTTTGTTTTTCCTCATCTCTTTATGTCGTTAAAACTGCCTCAATGATCTGTTCTACGCGATCAATCTAGAATATTAAAGAGGAATTGATGAGTCCTAGCCTTGTCCTATAGTATCTGCAATTTGGCAACTTGATGATTAAAATTAATCATTTATATAATAAGGTGCGGTATGTGTGCGAATATGCAAACTAATACTCCTTTGTGGGTCATATAAGGGGAAAAGTAACTCCGAAGCCTAGTTGTAAAGTAATAAATAGAAAACAAAAGAGAACAGTTTACTTGATAAGGAAGTAGACTTAAAAGATTGGTGATATTGTGTGATTAAATAAAGTTCATAGTATTAGACTTATTATTTATTATTTATATGCACTCAGTAATTCTGCTTGATCCAATACTCCTTTGCAGCTATTAAGCAGAGAATGGAGAAAAATGTTGATGAGGTTAAGAAAATTGCCCATCATATCAAGACCAAGACGAAAATTGAAGAACTTAACAAAGAGGTGAAAAGTGAGATCTATATTTTTTATCTTTCGGTGCTTTGTTTGATACTTTGATTCTAGCTATGAACTCCCTTGCCTCCTTTTATGACTCATTATGTGTTGCAGAATTTGGCAAATATTCTAAGTTTTTACTTTACTCGAAGAAAATGTCTTTTTGAACCTATTCTTATAATTATTTAACATTGTGCAGACAATTGATAGATTAATTGAGACAGAAGATAGTGAACAAATTTTTCAAAAGGTTATTCAGGAACAAGGAAGAGGCCAGGTTTGTCTATTCTCCTATGTGTGGCTTTTGCCTTTACTCCCTCCTCAAGTCCCTATCCAAGATCTCTAAATCTTATCAGTCTGAATGTTAACATTCCATTTTACACTTCTCCATCTCTCCATATTTGTGTCTGGGGCTGGATGAAATATTTTGTTGAAATTCCTTGGAAGGCAATACCTAATGCCCTGAGATTTCAGTATTTTCTTCCCCTTGTTTCTTACATTTTAATGGGTCATTCTTTTCGAATGAGAGATGCTAGAAAAAAAATATTTTTTAAAAAAATTAGGCACTTACGGCGTCCTAAATATAAAATAGGGAAGTCATAAGTGGTACTTACGGCGTCCTGAATTTAAATTTAGGATGCCATAAGTACCACTTACGGAGTCCTTATTTTATATTTAGGACGCCGTAAGTGGTACATACGACATCCTAAATTTACATTCAGGACGCCGTAAGTACCACTTATGATATCCTTTTTTTTTTTTGTGGGGACACCGTAAGTATGACGTCCCCCAGATAGACATCCATAGAAAAAAGGACGTTAATTGGGCTAAATTTAAGACGTTAAAAGCGTTTTTTATAGTAGTGACACAATGTTTACTCCCGTAATAACAACATCGCTTTATGTCTTTGAGTCTACATATTCCAATACCATGCATTAACTTCTCAAATGTTCTAGTTGGCGTGTCTTGGTAAACAAATATGCAAGGTTGTCATATGAACGAATTTGCTTAACATTAATGTCACCACTCCTCATAAAATCATGTGTAACATCCTAAATTTTGGGATTTGAAATTGGAAATATTGAATGAGAATTAAATGTGAAAATTTTGGCTTAAAATAATTATGAGAATAATTATTGGAAATTTAGGCTTATTTTTTCCCTTAATTAATTTATTTTTGGAAAAAGAATAAATTCAAGTAAGGAATAATTTTAGGCCTAAAATTTGTAGAGAACGATATTTTGTCTCTTGGGAAAATCCTTATATTAAGTTAGGGATTTATCTAATATCTATAATTAATTAAAATAAATGGCATGGGCTCTCTTTATGCTAAATCCATTACTTCCTCATGCCATTGTAATTTAGCCCAACATGTAGCCCCCTTAAATACTCAAACCCAATTATCTATTCCATTGTCATTCTCTACAGCCCAACACGTTTCAGATGGCAAGTAAATAAAAGCCCAATTGAATACCCCAATCCATTTAATCAATTTGGTCCAATTGCAACATCAACCCAAACCATTATTATTATTCATCAGCACCCCTTTCGTCATTTAGCCAGCTGCAACGTGAGGGGGGAAAACAAATCACAGCAGATCAGTTTCTTTCTTCCTCACTGTACACTTCAGCCTGAACCTATTAAAGTCATTGAAAACACAACTGCACACACACAAACCAGCAGCTCCTTGCTTCTAATTGTATCAGCAAACGCAAAACCTCCATGCTTCTTGAGCCAAACAAAATGGTAATGTGTTCTCCTGTGTAATTCATTGGACCAGCGTTTTCATACTTCTCTGACCGAACCCATAAGCCTTTAAATATCCATACTTCCTGACTCCCATTCATTCCATCGGCTTCAACTTAAAACAGAACTAAATGCCAGAGAATAGAGAGATAGCTGAGAGAAAACCGAGAGAAAGACGGAGGAAGAGAGTGGGAGGCTCAAACCGAGACATATTGCCCTGTCTTGAGAATAGAAAAACAGAGCTAATGTTTAAACTTCTTTCCTTCTTGTTCCATGATAAAACGCTGCAACTTTTGGAAAAGATGACAAAACCGAAAACTCACTGTGATAGGTATAAAAGCTTGCTGTTAGTGCATGCGTAAATATATATATATGTTTATACATAGGGAAAATCCTTGCTAATATATATATATATTATGAATCCAAAGGAAAGAAAACCTTGCTGTCCTATTTTAGTGTGTGTATATATATATCTATCTATCTATCTATCTGTTGCTGCCTTGTGAAGAACAAAAGAAAACCTTACTGCCAATAGGTTTCGGTTTCCAGGAGTTTAGAGGATACTTAACGTGTGTTGCTGTTATATATATATATATATAAATTATTGTTGTCATGCGTAGTTATAGAGACACCGCTGGTTTGAGAACAGAAACGAGAATCTTATGACATTGTTACACACACACATATATCTTTGCCTTTGAGAAAGTATGAGAAAAACTTGCTGTTTAATATATATATATATATATATATATATATATATATATATATATATATATATATATATATATATATATATATATATATATATATAAAATACATATTTGAGATGCTGCATACGTATAAAAGATAAGGGAAAGATTTTGCGGATAAATAGCACTGCTCATGGGAAAAATAAGAATAAAAAAAAAACCTTGCTGTTAATATACAAGTGTGTGCGTGTGTGTATATATATATATGGAAATGTTGTATATATATATATATATATATATATAAAGAGAAAACTCATTGATATATATCTAGGAAAATCCAAACCTACTGTTATATACGTTGCTGATTTGGGAGATAATGGGTGATCATATTTATGTCAAGAAAAATAAAAGTAAGTATTATGATTTCTTTATATATATATATATATGTGTGTGTGTGTGTGTGTGTGTGTGTGTGTGTGTGTGTGTGTGTGGAAAAAAAGGAAATTTTGCTATTAGGTAGAGATATATATAATCATATGCATTTGAAATAATAAGATATATGCAAAGAGTATAAATGATTTTATTAATATTTGAAGAGAATAATTTATACAATGATTGATATTTATAAACTCCTAATTAAAGTATTAGGATACCCTGAGAGTTTAAAATAATTATATAGAAATAATAATAATAATAATAAAATAAATAGTAATAAATAATAAATAAAAAGAGAATTATTAATAAATAATAAAGGGAATTATTATTAATAGAAAGAGGTATTATTAATAAATAATAATTAAAAAGGGAAATTAATAGTTACAATGATCTTACTTTAGGACATTGAAGAAGTTTGAGTTTTTAACATCCGGGGATTTTATTTATTCGTGACGTTGAGGTTGGTAACTTAATCTCCAATTCCTTCTGTTTTTATATATGCCTTGTATGTTCATGTATTGTGGATTCTTGGCCGAGTTTGTATGCCCGAGTCTATGCGTTTTATTCAGTTGGACGTGAATTATTTTTTTATATGATAATGTTGCATGCATATTTTTCCTAGCGTTGAGGATTCGTGTCTAGGACACGTGACACTTGTGAGTCCTTTCACCGTTAACGATGCATGTGTTGTATGCTATGTAGTCAGGTAGATGTGTGTTTGTTGAATGCTTTCTTTTATTTCACAATATATGAAATACTTGTTATGCATGATTTACACTTTGAATGTGACATTAACCATTACCCCGGGATTCATCTCGATCACCAATCTTAGTCACTCCTAAAGATCTAGGAAGATGCTCTAGATCAGGAAGTAAGGCCGTGTAGCTGGAGTAGCTGAAGAAGACCCCGAAGGAGGGGATTTAATTACGTTGAATTTCATACTCTAATGTTTTGAATTATATTTGCTAACTACTCGACTGATAATTCGGAAACATTATATAATTAAAATCCTCCAACGGGATTAACCCTGATTATTATCGAATATTAAGTTGTATCACGTTTATATTCCCCCGGGAATTTAAATTAACCAGCATATGTCTGGGCATATGTTATCAGTCACTCATTCATCCAAACTTATGCATGCTCTCTGTTGTGACTCACTCTAATCTGTAACGCGTTCACTTTGATAATTTCACACCAATTAGTCTATTAAGAGATTTAGGACATAAATGGACATTATAATGGACGTAGGAATTAGAGGCGTAACATCATGCGTGAAAAAGAATTTTGGAGAAATGTTTTGTTCTATCTCCTTTGTTGTATCCTCCTTTGAATTGATGAGCTATGTGTGTTGTATTATCTTCATACAGTATTGTTCGAATCTTTTGTTTACGAAACACCTCACATTGATTGGATATGTTGAGTCATTGACCTTATCCAAACACATTCTCTACTTGCCTCATGAACTACAATTATCTTTGCATGATTTTACGAGGTTGCTACTAAAATTTGTTTCATTGAACGCCAAGATATAGCTATGCCTACACAAGTAAATAAATATCTAGTTTGAGATATACCATTGTGTGGATTTGACATCTTCATAATCAATAAATTGTAATCCAGATTTGTTATAATAAAATAATCTCATATCACTTGCTCCTCGAAGATATCAAAATATATGTTTAATTGAGCCTTCTTGTTTAAGAAGAACTATATCTTACAAATAAATTTAAAGAAAATGCAATATCATGTCATGTTGAATTAGCAAGATTCATTGGTGCATCTACTGCACTAAGATATGGTACTTCTATATCAAAAAGTTCTTCCTTTTCCTCTTAGGGTGAATGGGATCCTTCTTCTTATCAAGCAATCTTACAATTTTTGGAGTAGGTAATGGATGTACTTTATCCATATAGAATCACTTTAATATTTTTTCAACATAAGTTGATTGATGATAGAAAATTCCATTTGCTAAGTGTTCAATTTGTAAGGTGAGACAAAACTTTATTATTCCAAGATCCTTCATCTCAAATTCTTTAAAAAATCAGCAGCTTTTTGAAGCTCTTCAGGAGTTCGAGTTGTATTCAAACCATCCACATATACAACGATTATTACAAATTCTTATCCATTTCCTTTTATAAAAACATATGGGAAAATTGGATCATTTTTATAACCCTCTTTTAACAAATATTCACTGAGACGGTTATACTACATTCTTCTAGATTGTGTCAATCCATATAAGGATTTATGCAAACGAATTGCACAATTTTCTCGAGAATTCTTACATGCTTCTAGCAATTTAAGCCCTTCGGTATTTTCATATAAATTTCGCATCTAAAGCACTCGTATAAGTAGGCTGTAACAGCATCTATTAGATGCATATCAAGTTTTTAGCTCACTGCTAAACTAATCAAATATCTTAAAGTGATTGCATCCACCACAAGGGAATATGTCTCTTCATAATCAATGCCGGGTCTTTGCAAAAATCCTTTTGCTAACAATCATGTTTTATATCGAACGACCTCATTTTTCTCATTTCATTTTCACTCAAATACTTATCTATACATCATGGGCTTTACACCATTTCGTATTCGGACTATGGGTCCAAAAACTTCATGTTTTGAAAGTCAATTTAACTCGGCTTGAATTGCCTCTTTCCATTTTGGCCTGTCATTTCTATGTCTACATTCTTCAATTGATCTAGGTTCTAAAACTTCATTCTGATTAATTATTTCAATTGCAACATTATATGAAAATACATTGTTGACAACTATAGTTTCTTGGTTCCATATTTTTCCCATAGTGACATAACTCATCGAGATCTCTTTATTATTTTTAGGTACCTGGACCTCTTCTGGGATCTTTTAATTAGTTATGTCTTGGCTTCTCCAATAAGACCAGCCTCCTCAACTTGACCATCTTGATTGTTCGCTTCCTTTTTCATTCTAAGATTTTTATCTTTGGAAATGATTGGCTTACCACGCTTCAAGTGTGGCTTAGTTTCATTTGCAATTTCAGGTTGTCCTACTGGGATATCAATTTTAATTGGAGCATTTTCAGTTAAAATGTGAGATTTGGTGATTCTCTTAAGGTTAATAAATGCATCTAGTAGTTTATTTGCAATATTAAAGTCGTAAATGGATCTGGATGTGATAAGGACAAGTTTTTCCACGTAATTTCTTTCCAGTTGCTTATTATCTCCCTCTATTGTTGGGAAAATTGACTCATCAAAATGTCAATCATGAAAATGTGCCATAAATAAATCTCCAATTAATGGCTTTAAATACTTAATTATAAAAGGAGATTCAAAACCAATATATATTCCTAACCACCTTTGAGGTCCCATCTTTGTACGTTGTGGTGGAGTAATAGGAACAAATATCGCACATCTAAAAATCCTAAGATGAGAAATATTTGGCTCTTAACCAAAAGCCAATTGTAATTGAGTGAATTCATAATAACTTGTCAATCTGATGCAAATAATTGTTGTTGTATGTAAAATTGCATGCCCCTAAGTTGAGATGGGAAATTTTGTTCTCAACAGAATTCGTCTAGCTATCAATTGGAGGCATTTAATGAATGATTCTTCTTGACCATTTTGAGTGTGGACAAGAGCAACCGATTTTTCCATTGTTATTCCAGTTGCCATGCAATAATCATTAGAAGCTTGAGATGAAACTCACTTGCATTATCAAGACAAATTGTCTTAATTGCATTATATGGAAACTATGCTCTTAGTTGAATTATTTGAGCAAGTAATCTAACAAATGCCAAATTACGTGTTGACAGCAAACACACATGAGACCATCTTGTAGATGCATCTATTAAAACCATAAAATATCTAAATGGTCAACATAGAGGATGAATAGGCCCACATATGTCCCCTTG
Organism: Acacia melanoxylon; assembly: GCA_019022615.1. NCBI lineage: Eukaryota > Viridiplantae > Streptophyta > Magnoliopsida > Fabales > Fabaceae > Acacia > Acacia melanoxylon. The sequence goes on along the minus strand of JAFJYJ010000003.1, from coordinate 7,856,182 downwards.
GATGCGCTCTAAAAAAGAAGGGGATTTAAGTCCAACTTTTGTCAAAAAAATGTCTAGTAATTAATTTTCCTTGAGAACAAGCAACACATGGGAAATCCTTAAATTAAAGAATCTTTTGGCTCTTCTCGTAATACCCGATTTTTACTTTACTAAAAATCCTCAGTATTCCATGAATATGTGACCATATTTAATTGGCTAAAATATGTGACATAAAATCACATAAAATAATGGTTGTTTCCAATGTCAAGAAAGTAGATGGATGACACTTAGCCAAATTGGTACATATTATTAACAAGTTCTTCGCACATGAACTTGTCCTATTAGAGATTAAAGGCTAACACTTTTAAATCCCTAATAAGGCTATATTTTTGGCCTAAGACAAGTGTTAGGAGACAATCAAAATTAGTAATTTTCAAGGGAATAAAGCATATAGGATTTAATGCATTTTGTGCCAAAATTTCACATGTCAAGCAAGGGATTAATATCTAATTGATTATTATCCAAAGTATGCATGTGTCTTCAGTCTAGGAGAGGCAATTAAGACCTCTTAGAAGGGCCACTAATTTTGATTCAGCTAGGGCCAAAGGAAGACACAATGAAGCTTGATGATTAATGCACAAATGCTCTTGATAAATTAGCAACCATTTAACATTGACACTTGGTGTTTAGGGACACCTAAGTCCTTATTTGTGACATCAAATGACTTCATTAACTTAGTCAAGAAGTCTTCAATTTCAGTTGGTCTATGGATTGATGGAGAAGCCAAAGTTAATGATAAGATCACATGTAATTAAGTCTAAATCCTCTTGATTTTTCAAGAGCCATTAGGGGAAATGAAACCATGAGATTTGGACACATGGCAAGACAATTGTTGAGAAAAAAGATAGAGCCGTGATTTTTGAAATTTAAGGGCCAAATATGATGAGATAAAGCTTGATAAATAATATCCAAATGTAACTTGATAAGCTAACTCACCAACTACAATTTGTCATCTAGTTTCAAAGGAACTAAAGGCCTATCTTGTGGAATTTATTGGCTTCATAAAATGTGCCCCAAAAGTCTCCAATATCATCTAGCACATGTGGGAGGATTGTTGGCCAATTCTTCAAGATATTATCACATGCTATCAAGCCAAAATATTCTAGAATGTTCTAGAAGTTTCTTGGGCAATTGGAGGAGGTGAGACCAAAGGAAGTTGACACTTGGAGAAGCAATCCAGGGGTTCTAAATGAGTAATAAAAAACGTCCAAATTGAAGGAAGAGAAAAGAGATGAAAAAACTTGAAGAAAAAGGCAAGATAAGAGATATTTTGCAAGGGCGATTTGATCATTTGACATGTGGGATCCATAAACTTGTCTTCCAAGTAGCAAGTGTGATGGATGAGTCATCAAACTTCTTAGAGAAGCTTGAATTTTCAACCAGCTGATCAAGGAGGAAGAAAGAATGAGAAAGCTTGCTAGCTAAGTAAAGACAACTTGCAAGGCAAGTAAGGGTAGTTTGGTAATTTGACATGTGGGGCCTTTAAGGGGCTAATCTTCCGCTATAAATGTATGGTCACTCTCCTTGCAAATCCTCACACTTGAAGCACAAATTAGATCTTGTGAGAGTAAGAGAGAGGGGCGAAAATGGAAGAGGAAAGAAGGAGCAAAGGTTCAAACACAATAGGTAAGTGTTCTTGCTTTTGGTTGTTCATGTGTTCATACTTTTTGCTTAACCTTCAGCTTTAGTAAGAACACTTGTTCATGGTATTGTTGGAGAGGAGGCCAAACCTTTGGAGCCAAGGAGGAAGAGGTAGTTGCTGCAAGAAACACAAAGCAAGTCAAGGTAAGAAATGATCTTGATGACTCTATTTGGTGTTTTCTTGAGCTTGATAAATTATGGTAATTTCTCCTTGATTTGGAAACCTCAAACCAAATGGGGAGGTTCTGCCCAAATGGTTTAAAAACATGTTTAAAGACCAAATCATAATTTAGGAGGTGATTTGGCACATAAATTAAAATCATAGGTTTTGCAAAGTTGAGAAAACTATAGGTTTAGGATTCCGAAAGGCATCAAACTTGTGATCTGTTTTTGAATAAGTAAATAAAGTAAAAAATTCATGATATTTTCCATAAATATATTAGACATATAGGGTTTTCTTTTGATATATAACACGTAATTTTAGAGCTTTGAACAAAGAGAAACTAATTTTTGAAGTTGGACCATGTTTTTGGAAGTTCAATATGAATAGTGATGGTTAAGCATGGATTTTGACTAAGTTAATGATGTCTAAAAATCCTGATAATTTTCAAGGATATAGTAGACATCAGTATATTTATTTTGATGTATCACAAGTAACTTTTAGAGTTTTTTACATAACGATGTGAATTTTTCAAGTTGATCCATGTTTCTAAACATGTGATCTAAACAATGGAGAAAGATATAAAAACTGGGAAAGACTCAGATGTTTATGACATCTAGAATTATTTTTACATGAAAATAGACATGTCAAGGGTCATGTATATTTTAGAAGCACATCAATTGGATATTTGTACTATTAATTATGAGTTTTCAAATTTACTGAAAAAATCTGGCAAGAAAAGTAAAACATGCAAAATTAAGGAGAGACAAGTTTAAAAAATTGGATAACTTATCAACTAAGGGTAAAAAGGTAAAATAGAGGTGAAAATAACCCTTTGGATATCATTCAAATTAATATGATATTTATCACAACACCATATAAAATATAGAAAAGGAAATATTACGATGATAATATATTAGGATATTTGAGAAGTCCGAGGTCGGATTCAAAGGACAGGCATATTACTAAACATGCGGTGAAAGGTACGTTCACGTATAGTAACTTTAACTCTCTTATGTCTTGTATGGCTTTATATTCTTGTATGATTCATGATTGTGAAGTCATGGACAAGACTGTGTCTTGGGCCATGCACTGTGGCTAGGACTGAGTCTTAAGTCACATGTGTGTTTACATTCAGTACAACCGTGTATTATTATTGTATATAATAATGTTGCATGCTTATTTTCCTAGCACTGAGGATACGTGTCTGGGATATGTAGCACTAGTGAGTGCATCCGCCGTTAACATTACATTTGCTGTGTGTTATGTATTGTTGGTTGCTGAATGTTGTTGTGAATATCTATCATATACTATTTATACTTTACATATAAGGTTAATTGTTGCCTAAGATTCAATTCGATTGAATCTCATATTTCACTAAAGGTTCAGGAAAGCAATTTGGACCTAGGAAGGCGATAAGGACGGAGATGTGGAGAGAAACCGGTCAGAATGAATGCCGGAAGAAGTTTATTAGAGCATAGTTTCTGACAGTGAATTTGATAAATTTAGTTCATACCGTTTGGTGTCTAAGGAAAGGTTGGTCAATGTAGTTACTTAATTAGTCACCGTTGCGAAAGCATGGAGAGACTCCCACTAGATTAATGCTGACATGGGAAATAGCTATGATTAATTGTGTTGGTTTCAGGCTTTAGGTCTAGTTAGAGCCTGATTTAAGATTGTATAATTAATAAGTGGAATTTTTAATTATACACATTTGTGGATAATTGTATCACATGGATATTCCTTCGAGAATTTAAATTGACCAAGATATGTCTAAGCATATAATATCGCTTACTCATCGTTCAAACGCTAATGCATGCTTTCCGTTATGAATTACTCGATCTGTTAACATCATCAACTCGTTGATATTCTTAATACTACATGTTAACAAACATAATAAGTAGTAAGGAATTTAGGGTATTATAGTTATGGTATCGTAGTATGGCTTGGACATCTTGGTTAAGAGTATCGATATAATTTTGGTTATGCGACACGAGAAAGGACGTATACCCTAAGGAAAATGGTTAAACTTTGGTAGGTTAAGACCTTAGAGATAGAGGAGATGACACATAAAATGGTTTCTGTTGCTAAATTCTAGGACTCTTCATATGAAAATAAGGGTCTGAATTAAATCCCCACCAGGTAGTGTGAGAATTTAAAAAGGGAAGCTGTACAGAGGAGTCAGTACAGCTTAAGTTTCCTTGTGTGGACAGTAACTTACTATTTAAGTTTCCCTGTGGAAAGTAACTTACTGACTAAGTTTCCCTGAGGAGACAATTCCTGCCCAGTAGGGGCCGGATACCATGCGTTCAACGGGGCATGGTTCCGGGACGGGGCGTCTTTGACTAAGTCCTTGACGGTGGTGGTCTGTTACATAAAAAGAGTGCAGTGGATATCAAGGGGACAATACTTAGCATTTATGGGGAAGTCAAATATGTTGTACTTGGATTAGTACATATATGGGTGGTCAGTACCTAGTGATATGTGTATTGGTATTAGTACCCCAAATCCAACAAGTACTTTGAAGATAAGGGTACTTAGATGAGAGAAATCTCAGGAGAGTGAACCCTAGGAGGTAGCATAGGGATTTGAGATCCTTTGAACTAAGAGGTATGAAACATGGTGATCCTTTAGGATACTATGATAATAGATAGAGTAATGATAGGCTTGAATTTGATCTAAGCAGAGATAGTACTTAGGTTAAGGCATGATTAAGCATTGCCTAGGTTCCGCATGCGAGAGTGAGAACCCGAGGAAGTATGATTGAGGTTACCTTAGGTTTCAATACCTGAGAGTTAGTTCCTCAATAGAACCATACGATAGCTAGAACCTCAGTAGCCACAGGTTATGGTCTCATGATTGGGACAAATAACCATAGTAATGTTAGTGGCTAATAGATTCCCTAAAGAAGTGGGTGATTACTTGATAGGGAAAGTTGAGTTAAGGATTATGCCTGGAGTTGGACTGATAGTTCAGATAGAATGACCCCAGGAGAGATGGCAAAATTAAAGGAAGTAGATTATGGAACCACTAAAGAGGAGGGACCTTATAAGATCAAGGTTTCTCGTTGCAATGGTACTACGTTTCAGAGACGGCCAACTGAAGAGAAAACTGTTTACGGAGGGTTCTGATCGGAAAGGGCTACCTACAAAGGTTCTGACCAGAGAGGCTAACCATTCAAAAAGGACCGGGCAAAGCACTGGGTGAAGTACTGTGGAGTGGAGCCACTGTGACGACAAACCGTCGAGTGAAGACGTTGTGACAACGAACCGTAAGGTAAAGCTACCAGGGCGTCAGCTCTCAACGATAGTACGTGGTGAAGGGTCCCATATTAGATGGGTTCCTTAGAAGAAGTTTCATATAATACAATATATCGCCAAGGGGTGCTTAGTGCTATATGACACTTTTGTGTTATGGTATGACTATACAGTTGGCAGTAGGATATTTGGGACCGGTATGTCCATGGGTCGTTAGACATCAGGGGTGGAAACAGGCCAGGCCAGGCCAGGATTCACCCCTAACAAGCTTGGCCTGTTATACAAGGAAGTAACCTGAGCCTGGCCTGTGGCCTATAACAAGCTTATTTTTTGGCCTAAGCCTGGCATGTATATAGGCCTAGCCTAGCTTATGGCCTGTTAAGATGCCTGTATTTTTTAAAATCTTGTACTCAAAGGCTAACCAGGCCCACAGCCTTAACGTAAAACAAGTTGAAAACAAAGCCCATCGTAAAATGCCCAAAAACAGGCCCTACAAAAATTATTCCTAATGATCTAAAATACATCATAAAAAATGAAATCAAATACAACAACATAACATTACCATGAATAAAGTTCATAACATGCATGAATGAAATAATATCCCATGGCCATTAATAAAGGGTAAACCCTTGGAAAAAAAACCATAAATAAAATTCATTTTTACACATATCAATCAGTAATACAAACAAAGATATGATCAACAGATGTCATGACTAAAGCATTTCAAATGCCTCCAGAATTGACAAGCATGGATGAGCCTTATCCTCTTCTATTTAAGGGAATTTCTCCTTAGTCCCGTAAGTTCTTAATGTCCTTCCTTTATTCCTCTCGCACAAGGAACCCCTATATCTAATAGTGTTCGAGAGAATCCCATTTTCTCGGCATATTTGAAGCAAAGGAGCATATTTGATCAATGAACAAAGATCTCTCCAAAACAATTGTATCAGTTAAACAAGCAACAAAACGGGCCGAGTTTTAGTTTAACATGTTTCACATTAAATCATTTTAACAAGTTTAACATGCTACACAATACATTAGAAGCGTGCTAAACATGCCGAGTTAAACAACAAATGATTAAAAGCGTGCATTGAGAGCAAAACCATACATTGAGAGCAAACCAGGCTAACAAACATGGAGTATCAAAACTATTGGAGTATTAAAACAGTAAATTAGAAGTAGAAACATGCAAATCAGTAAATCATTAAAAGCATAAATGTATTAATCACCAAATCGAACCAGCAAAAATGTACAAGGAAGAGTAAATAGAAGCTTAAATAGACAGACAAAACCTCACGTGCTGTTAATATGGATTTTAGCCCCAAATGACACCTTCAAATCAAACTATGCTTTAAACAAAAAAAACAACACTTCCTGAGATATCTCAACTGACTTTACTAAGAGTGGCTAACAAACTCCTAATATCACAGACTGATAGTTTAATAGAAATTAAAGCAGAGCAATAAAAGGCTTATTTTATGTTAGTATATATTATTTCGTCGTCACTGTCACCATCTTCAAGATCATCTTCACGCAAATGCAGATAGTTGGTAGTGACAGTTAAGCCATTCTGTAACTCAACTACGCATTTCATTTCATTTCTTCAGATCAGTTTCAAAAAAACAGAATGGCATGTGCTTCTGCTCAGTGTCTTCATCTCCATGTGCCCCCTCCACCTACTAAAACAAACAGCATCTTCTTCTTCTTTATTTTCATTTTCTTACGCTTTGAGCCCACACTTCTTTTTCTGGTTCAAGTTTCTACCTAAAGCTAGAAAATAAACTAAAGTGTCTAGCTCCATTATATTTGTTGTTGGGGTTTGTCTAGCTCCAGTAGATAGGGCCGCTACTTTATGTGCTAGCGCAGACGCTGGGTCTCTAATGGGAGGGGCAAAAATTCTCCCACATTCGCTAACAGCACTGTTGATGCCTTGTGACTCAACTTGGGGCCAGAGGGATGCAGTGGCCGGATGTAGGGATTGAGATATGTGTCGCTACCAAGAGGTTGAAGTTGTGGCATGTGCTCTCAATTGTAAAATTTTGTGAAATAGATTATCCCACCCATAAATATGTGTCTTTAGTAAATGTTTTCTGAAACTTTTCTAATAGTGAATGTGTTTTCACGAATTTGAGTTAGCAACGATTAAGTTTGAAAATGTGATAGTACTATTACTTTTTGGTATGGTGCGAATTGTGAAATGTACTTTGACTACGTAAAATTTTCATTGTGCAAAAATTTGAAAATGAGACAACATAATAGTATTGGGTAGTGATGACATGATTGTCGATGCTATTGTGTTAAAAAGAAAAGCGGTGTAGTTGGAGATTATGATGTAGGAACAGGATCGGAACTGTTAGAAAGGTCTAGAACACTGAACTAGTTAAGCCAGATAGTAGTTGTTAGCTACAGTGCTTTAAGAGCTTAAAATTGAGGAAGCTTAGACAAAATAGACGAGCAGAGGTAAGCAAAAAAAGTAAAATATAAAATAATCTCCTCCCCATCTGATCATAAAACTCACGCCACTCTCCCTTTAAATTGGGTTCAATATGGCCTCTTATTAATTTTTGATCATAGGTAGGCATTTCGACTTTTTTTTTTATTCAATTTGAAATAATGTCCATAATTACTTCTTTGAGCTATTTCTAACCAATAGATTGGAATAATTCTTCCAAAATTCAATCCTCTCATATATTATATTTCCTTGTATTTATTGGGTCCAATTTGACTCCCGACAATTTTGCATAAATTTGGAAGAATAACACGGCCTATTGTTTCGTTTTTCTTTTTTTCAATAATAATAATAATAATCTATTTAGATAGTTGATTTGAAAGTTTTTGAAGTGACAAGGTGGTGTCCACCGGTGGTGCGGTGGTCATCACCGGTAGTGTGGTGTCGATAGTAAACAGGTGGTGGTCTCAAAAAAATACAAAAACAAGAAAACAACTAAAAACTATTTTTGTTTCTTAGTTTTTTAAAACAACTTTTTATTTTTTTAAAAAAAATAATTTATTGAAAGCGTGTTTTAAAACAAGTTTTTATGTTTTTTTTTTTTGGTAGAATCTAGGCGGTATCCCACAACAAATGGTGGAAATTGGCTAGGCTAGGCCTTACCTAAATAAGCATGAGCCTACGAGATATTTAAAGTCTAAGCCTTGTATGTAGGCTTTTTTTTTTTTTTTTAGGCCCGAGCTCGAGCCTTGAAAAGGCCTAACAAGGCCTAAAGCCAATTTAAAGACCTAATTAAAATATAGATATTTAAATAGCCTTTAAAACCTATACCTCTAAATCCATATATAACCCTTCACACTATTTACAATCCTACATTATGTTTTAAAAGTCTAACATCCATTTTTGTCGTAATATAAGGGCTTAGTAAGGAAAACAAAAGAATGTCTATTGACAATAGTTGTCCGAGCAATTGCGAATAAGAAAAACTACTCGTCTTGTTGACTAATAAAATATATTTTCTAAAATTGATTTAGCATAACAAGCAGCATAAAAATTGAATTTTACCTCTTTTACTTTTCCCTCATATAAACTGTGACAAATTCCTCATACTAAGATTATAATATTTCATTTGGCACTAAAATAAATTCATAGCAATTATTATGCTTCAATGGATGACGCAAATAGGGGGAGAGGGGAAAGGGAGTAAGTTAGCGTTGTCATCTCAAGCGATTGAAGAGAAAAGAGGTAGGGGTAAATGATTAATGGAAAGTGTTGAGTGTAATGACGATGTGATGTAAAACTTATGATTAAGGTTAATAAATTACTTAGATGATAATATATATACTTATATAATAGTATAAATTAAAAAAGTTAAATAAGCTCGGCCTGTAGGCTTGAAGGCTATGCCTTATGAAAATAGGTCTGACCTGTTTATTTAAATAGTCTTGAGCTTGGCCTTAGCCTATTTAGTAAATAGGCTAAGTTAGACTTTATGTCGGCTAGGCCGTAGGCCCCTGTTAGAAGCATGACTTATTTCTACCCCACCCTTAGCCGATAGCTATAGAAAAATCCTCCCGAGGCCACCGAAGTGGATTTTGCCTCTTCTAACAAAGCCTTTTCCATGTACATGACCTGGTTCAAACCGAGGACATCATATTTAAGGGACCCAGCCATCTACCAACTTTGTTAAGCTTTTGATGGTTTTTAAGAAAAAAAATTAAAAGTAAACAAGCCCATACTTTTTCTAAGCCCAAAGCCTAATATAAACTTATTCATTCTAATCATAAAATAATTATTCCCCCTATTTTCTAATTGTTTGAGACCTTTACGTAATTTAAATTATATAATTTTGGCTAAATACTAGTTAATTAGCCAAATAAAGCTTTTTGGCTCAATACACTTTTGCTGAGATATTTTTACCTTTAATACCTCTTTTTTGCCTTGGAAATCCATTAGGAACCATTTTCCTCTTCTTCCACAGTCTTCGTAATTTCCCTTAGTCTTTTGCAGGTAAATCTTTCATAATTACACTTTTGATCATAAGATAACTTTCCAGTCATATAATCCTCTTTAACACCTCTTGAGGATATTAAAATTAAACTTAGAAGCCTTCCCCCCCCCCCCGGCCCCCGGGGGGTCAAATATTCTGATAACTCACAATCTGGGAATTATAGGGACTCTGATAAGTGAAGGGATGCTTATCATATTCTCTGATCCATTCTGTTCTTTCAAGGAACTTCTAAGCCTCTTGCACAATAGGCTTAGTAACCTATTTAATTCCGGATTATTGCTTGAGTTTCTAGGCTCAAAATTTTAAACATGAAAATAATGGCATGTAAACTCTCTAAATAAGTCTAAGGGCGTAGTTTTGATCTCGCTTGTAATCTCATATTATTAAGTGTATAGAAATTATGCTGGTAATGATAAAATATATGTACATATATCCGCATACAACTCTTCCTAACATACCAGAGATGATTTAAAGCAATACAAATGAATTATACGTTTATATGATAGCATATGTTGCAGAACACTACCAGCTACAATAGATGAAGCAACTAATAGAAGCATTATAAGATGAACCAGAAGTGAAGCATTTTGTGGTTTCAATTAGGAGAGAAGAATGGGATAGAAGGAATAGAAGTTGGGATAGTGGGAATAGAGGGAATGTTTGGAAATGGAGGAAGTGTGGCTTGTGAGACTTTTGTAATGGTAGGCATAGAAGGAAGCGGAGGAAGTGTAGTTGTTGGTTTTGGCAGATTTGGGAGATTTATGGGCAAAGGAGGAACATTATTACTAATTGGGACTGAAGGCAAAGGTGGTAATATAATCCTGTAGGCTTAGGCAAATTACTTGGAATCCCAGGCATGTTTGGTACAGAAGGCTGTGTTGTTTGGATAAGAAGATGAGCTTCTGCTTCACTTGAACTCATCATGCTTGAGAATGTGAGAGCCATAAGGAATTAATAAGGCTGTGATTACAGATTTCCCAGAAGCCATGGCTGAGTAATAAAGATGAAGAAGGAGGAGGAAGATAATATAAGAAGATGATTGCTGAATTTGAGGTTTGATGTGAATCCATGGGGGTGTGTTGGTGTTTATATAGATATATAGAGGTAGGTAGGAGGGCATGTGGTTTGGACAACCATAAAAGAGACTTTGAGATATATACGTGTCTGTAAATATACATGATTGAACCATAATTTTATATGATTTTTCATCATTAAATTGGGATTTTTAGTGCATTTTGTTATAGTTATTGAGCTTAAAATGCTTCTCTTATGATAAATTAAGATTAAGAGTAAATATATTTAATTAGGGCTAAAAAGGGTAAAATTGTCAAAAAAAAATGTAATTACTCTTAATCATTGATTTTTATGAGAATATTTGATGTTAGGTTAATTATTTTTCATTGTAGATGCCTCAAAAGATTAAATCAAATTTGAAAATGAAAGTTTGAACTCAAGTTTTAAAAGTTTCAGTTTGGTCCCTATTCCAGAACTTTTTAATCTTTTCACTTAGGTCCCTTTCTGAAACACTGCGTTTTGATCAATGGAGAATTAGGTTTTTCTTCATTCAGCAGGTGAGAACCCGTGGAGCTGAGGGAGAATGAGGAATTGAGCGCCGCATAAGAGAGAGAGAGCTGAGGGAATATTAAAAAAAAAAAAAAAAAAAAAAAAAAAAAAAAAAAAAACAGATGGGAGGAGGATGGATGGCGATTGACGACTTGGGAGCTGAAAAAACGCAGGAGCTGAGGGAGCTAGCAGAAAAAAAAAGCTGGAGCTGAGAAGGGGGCTGGATTCACGACTTTGGGGAGTGGACCTTCAGCTGGAACGGAGGGAGCTGAGGGGAATTCAGGCGAGGATCCATCGTGATTTTTGGGAGGAGACATTCGGACTTCACACCTGCACATCGTCAGCAAGCTGGAACCAAAGTTTCGCCTTTCAACCTCATCGACCTCACCTTCACCCTTCAACAGCTAGCCATCATCTTCTCCATCCATTAATCGAAAAAAAAACAGACCCAGTGCTGTGAAGGAAAAAAATAAAAATAAAACCTTCACATCGTTTTCACATATTCAGCCACCACCATCGTCTTTTTCACTCTAAAAGGACTGAATCAGAACAGAATTTTCCAGCGAGCTTGGTTCCTATGGCTAGTTCATTTTCACAGATTGTGTGGGGTTCTCTGATTGCCATGAGTGGCTAAACTCTTTGCTTCTTGGTGATGAAGATTTGTGGTTTAGGCTTTTGTCTTTAATAGGGGAGTTCTTTAATTTAATCTTTTGCTTGACTATTTAATTGATTTCCTATTTAAGTTAATCATTATTTAGTTATGAGGCTCATTGGCATTATGTGTGTCATATGGATTGATTTTTGTAGTTTTAATTGGATGAAGTATTTTGATTTTTAAATCTCCATATTACTTTAAATCTTGATTTAATTATGTTTGTTGTGTCATGTTTATGAATGGTAAACATAGTTGATTTTAAATTTCTTGAATGGTTCGTTAGAACATTCTAATTGAGAAAAACGATTTGCGATCATTCCAATTTCAATTACACATTAAGTGGGTTTTAACAATTTTTCAAGAGGTAGTAGTTTCTTATGTTTGTAGAATTTACTTATTAATTGAAATTATTGACCGTGTTATCTTGAGGTTGTTTTTTTAGACTTAATGAGATTTGAACTCCCAAATATATTTTAAGCGAGGATAGCCACCTTCTTCATTATCAAGATCATCCATTATTAATCCCTTTTTATCCAAATTATTTCTCACTATTTTCCAAAAATCCCAAAAGAATAGAATTAGTTACATTATATTTTTAATGAATTTTAATTTAGAGAAAACCAATTACAAAACCCATTTTCTAATCAAGTGATTTTAAAGACTTAGTTTAATATGAACTTCAAAATAAATTGGGCATTGATATAGAGAACGATCCCGAATTATTTACTATATTGCATTTTAATTCGTGGAAATTGTGATGGAGTCCGTGGAGATGGGAAAGTCTATATGCACGTCGACAAACAGGTGCCTCACATCAGTTGCTTTCCAATATTGATTATCTTCCCACTGATGGAACTCTAAAATTTCTTTTTATAATTAATATATTTGTCTTTTCGTTAAAAAAATAAAATTAGGTGTCTCACATGCTTCCAGACACGTGCCACGTTTATGCTTAATTGATCAGCATCTGATCAGGACAAAGTCCTCAACTATTTAAGTAAATAAGTTCCGCACAATAGAATGTATGTATTATATATTATAGCTAGAAGTGAAATTTATATTCTTCCTACAATTATATGATATATATATATATTTGTGTGCGTGTGTGTGATTTTTGTTGTTAGACTTGGAGAAAGTACTTCCTCCAATCCTAAATATAGTACCTAATTGAAGGATTTATTTTTATATATTCTAAATATAATAATTTTTTATGTGTCTGTTAAATCCTAAACATATCCTATCAATATTTTATTTTTTAGCTAAACATATCCTATTAATAGTTTGTCAATTAAGGGGGGCAAATCATATATTCATCGATCAGTGCCCATGCGATAAAGTTTTGGGGTGAATTGTAGCTAGTTTGGAGAACCATAAGAAGCCATTTTGAGACTTCAGAGAGTTTTGGTAGCTCACCAGCTTTCCGAATTTGGGAACTTGTAAGCTTTTTTTTTTTTTGTTGATAAAGGGTGAGACCACTACGGTCGGGAACACTAGGACAAAGCCTGAAAAGATGCAAAAAAGGTCCTGAAAAAACTTCTGCTCGCTGCCCCTGGTAGTTCCAGACGAAGAGTTTAACGATCATGAGACAACAGTAGGGGGGAGGATTCTACAACCATGCCCGACCCCGAGGGGTCGTCATCCTTTCTTGGTACGCTTAGGTCTGGTGCCGGGCTACACATAGGGGTATTTTGCGTTGCTTCGGCTGAGTCTAAGTCCACCTTGAGGACTTCTAGGGCCTCCTTCGAGATGAGCTTACCTTGATTCTTCCTTCGTACCTTTAGGCTCTTCGACGAATTTGACTGGAGCTTAATCCCATGTTGCGCCTTTTTCTTTGCTAAAGGAGTCAAACCAGAATTTTCCTTGCCACAACCCCTTACCCCGTACTCGTTCGCCGTAAGTATGTTGGAATGGATGAGGGTTGACTGCTTGCTAATGTCCTCCAACGCCAATCCGCTCCGTTGAAGCATAACGACCACGTGTTTGACCGGTCAAGAGTGGTCTTACGTACAACAACCGTAAACCCGGCCATTGGAGTAGACAAGGTCCGAAACGACATCTTGGGGCTATGATGTCAGAATTCTACCTCAACCGAGCCCAAGACTTGTGTGTCCTTGGGCCCCGAGGTGACCTCCACAATAGGTATGGTGGCTTGGATTGCCTTGATCTGCTCCGGTGTCTGGTTTATGGCATTAGGATTAGCCTCCTTTTTTCCTTTTGGGCGATACACTTGGGCCACATGGGCCGCCTTGGCCTCCTGCTTGTGTGGGACTGTCTTTTGGGCCTTACTATGCTCACTAATGGTGGTGCGGCCCCCACCCCACTCTTGATTTTTTGGAGTGTCATTTATAGTCTTTATTCTTTGACTAAGGCCAAAATCTTCGGCATAATTATCGGACCGTTGCGTAAAATTTGCCTGCGGATCTTCTTCCTCGAATAAAACATTATACCGAGATCCTGCATTAATAGTCGAGCTCGTCACTTTCGCTACTCCGCCCATTTTTCCTTTCTTCAAAAGTCCATTTTGGCGGCCCTTACCAATCTCCACTTTATCAGCTTGCATGGAAGGCGTGAAAGTTGCCTTCAAATCCTCATCTTCTAATAAGACATTAAATCGGGACCCACCATTAATATGAGATTCCGCCATCTTCGCTGATTTTCCCCAAACCTGTTTGTTTCCCTTTTTGGGATACTTCACCTGCATCCATGATCCATACGGCGACGGAGGATGTTCCGGCAAAACTTCAGCGGAGGCTGGCTTGAGACCTCGTTGGATGAAGATAGCTTATGGGCAAGCTTCCCCTGGCTGTTTTCAGTAGTGGTTGGCTGGACTTCCAGTTTGCACCGTTCTTTTGAGTGGCCATACCTCCCACACTCAAAAGCAGTTAGCGGTAAACCCTCATACTTTACACTATACTTCTTCCCATCAACCATAATCCAAGGGATCAAGGGCCTTTGTAAATCGATGAGGATCGCTATACGTGCATACTTTCCCCGACCCCTAGTCTCCGTCAGGTAATCAATTTTAAATACCTCGCCCAACAACGTGCCAATTGCCCTCAAAGTACTCTTATGATAGTAGCTAATAGATAGATTTGGGATTCTAACCCAGGCTACCACCTTGGGGACAACAGATGAACTAGCATTGAAATCCAAAGACCATGGCTGAACCGTTAGGTAAGCGCCAAATATCATCCAAGGGCCTCCTGTAAGGGCCTTGATATAATCTTCTTCTATGTCGAAAGTGGCAAAAAAGAAATTTGCCTCAGAATCGACTAATTGAAATGACCCTTTCAATTGCCACAAAGCCTGAGTCCTCGCCTTCAAATCGTGATAGGTGATCGATCTACCAAGGAGCTTGATCACCAGCGTACGCTTCATTCCCTTGCATAACTCACTTCGCACCTCTTCCCGAGAAATCTATGGACGGAATTACCCCTTCTCTATTAATGCGAAAGTCCTTGTCAGTGAGCTCAACCTCCTTCTGGGTTTGAGCGGATTGCCCTGTTTGGTCCAGGTTCAAGAGTTTATTTCGATAGGAGACCCCAGCCTCCACTTCCGTCTCATCCATCACTATGTCAGGAGTCCCACTGTCATTTCCAGTTACTGTGTCCGATCCCAATGGCCGGATCCGGACCTTCTTAGTTGATCATAGGGAATCTTCCGGGAGGGGAGGAGAAACCTCCTTCGCGTGCAGAGACATCGTTTTTTCCATGCATATGTTATACGTTTTTTTACATGCATTCGGGAGCTTGGTTGACAATCAACAAGGGATTGCTTAGATTTTTTTTTTGAAAAAAAAACCTTGATTTTACCATCTCGATGAAAAGTTAGCAAACTGCACTTACCTTAATCATTTTTCCCTCCTTTTATTTCATCTTTTGTGCCTTGTAGTATATAATTTTTTTAATATAAATTTCTTTTTTCTAATTCTGATTTCCCGATTTCTGTTTAAATTTATTGGTTGTTGTTATAATGAATTTCATTATCAATTATCAATTAGAAGTATTAAAATATCTTGCTGACTGTAACACCTCAAATTCCATACTACTAACTGTGTCCGTTGACATGTAGTATCTAGGAATATAGTGCTACAGCTCAGAGTAAAGCGGAATGGAGAGCATGTACTTACGTTTGGACAATGAGTAATCGATATAAAATGCCCAGGCATAAGTGGTATATTTAAAAATTTCCTGAAGGAATATTCATGTGATACAATAATACAGAATTTTGTATAATTACAATTCTTACATGGTAACTATATAATCTTAAACCAAGCCTTAAACCAAGATATTGAAGGCTTCTAGACATGCGGCATCGCAGTTGAATGGGGTGTCGTGTTCGAGTAATGAACATAGGGGTTTGGACAGTTTTGAGATGTCTTTAATAAATTAGCGGTAAAACCCGGCGTGGCCCAAAAAGCTCTTGATTCCCTTGATCGGTGGGTAGTGGTAATTTTTCAATGACAGTCACCTTCGCTCGGTCGACTTCAATTCCCTGTCTAGAAATCTTGTGTCCCAACACTATTCCTTCAGTTAACATGAAGTGGCATTTCTCCCAGTTTAGAACCAGGTTGGTTTCCTCACAGCGTTGTAAGACTTTTTCAAGGTTAAACAAGCAGTCATCATACGACTGTCCAAAGACCGAAAAGTCATTCATAAAGATCTCTATGGACTTTTCCACCATATTTGAGAATATTGCCATCATGCATCTTTGAAATGTTGTTGGGGCATTACATAGTCCAAACGGCATCCGTCAAAATGCAAAAGTTCCATAGGGGCATGTAAGAGTGGTTTTATATTGGTCTTGTGGTGCTACAGTAATTTGATTGTATCTAGAATATCCATCCAAGAAACAATAGTATTCCTTGCTTGCCAGCCGGTCCAGCATTTGATCAATAAAAGGCAACGGGAAATGATCTTTCAAGGTTGCTTTATTAAGTTTGCGGTAGTCCATGCATATTCTCCAACCGTGACTGTTCGAGTGGGGATTAGTTTCTTCTTTTTGTTTTTAATGACGGTAATTCCACCCTTTTTAGGTACGCATTATACAGAGCTGACCCATTCACTGTCTAAGATAGGGTATATAATTCTTGCATCTAGCCTTTTGATTATTTCCTTTCGTACCACCTTCTTCATGATGGGGTTCAATCTTCGTTGTTGTTCGACAGAATTTCGGCATCCCTCTTGAAGGCGGATTTTGTGCATGCATAAAGATGGGATGATTCCCTTTATGTCAAGCAATAGTCCATCCGAAAGATTTTTTGAATTTAGTAAGTATTGCTAGGAGTTTGATCTCTTGTTCGCTCATAAGATGGGCTGAGATAATGACTAGTAGTGTTTGATTATCCCCTAAATAAATGTATTTCAGATTGTCAGGTAAGGGCTTGAGGTCTAATACTGGTGGCACCTCTATTGACGGTTTGACCAGTTGCTTGCGGTTCTGATCGAATTCCAATGATTCAAATATCGTTCGCCTTGCTCTGTCAAGGTTACTGTTGTCGTTGAAGCTTAATTCAGTAGTTTGGTCAACATGATTGCAATCTTGTGCTAGTTCTGCTTCTCCAAGCGCTCTGGTTCATAATTCTTGAAACATTTCTTGCACTACTTCGTCCATGACATTGATAGCGGAACACGTTTCCACATCGTCAATGTATTGCATTGCCCTTAATAAATTCAACTTGATCTTCTCTTTGTTCAAACTCAATGGGAGCTCCCCTTCTTGTGTATCCATTAATGCTTGTCCTGTCACCAAAAATGGTCTTCCCAGGATAACTGGAGCCTCTTGCTCATCTTTGAAATAGTATATAATAAAATCTACCTGGAAAATGAACTTGTCCACTTTCACCATATCTTTCCTTTTGGCAGGACAATGGATCTGTTTGTTAGATGTAAGGTGACTGTGGTGTGTCTTGCCGCTCTTGCTCCCGTTCATGGAATACCGATTTAGGCATCAAATTAATGCTAGCATCAAGATCTCATAGTGCTTTTACTGAGGTTTGCTAGCCAATTATGCAGGGGATTGTGAACTCCGCTGGTTCCCGTGGTTTTGGAGGTGATGGTCGTAACAATAGATTGTTGCATCCTTGTGTCATAGGTATAGTTTCACATCTACCTAGCTGCCTCTTTCTCGGATAGAAAGTCTTTTATGAATTTGACATAGTGGGCATTTTCTCTACAACTTTTGTAAGAGGAATGTTGATGTGAAGCCGCCAGTAGCATGTCAAGGAATTTTTAGAAATTGCTTTTCTTGGCCCCGTTTTCAAAGAACCTCTGCGAGAGCGAGGAGATTGCCTTATCTCCCAAGGTGCTCCTGGGTTGTGGGTCCGCTACGACATCAATGTTGTAGCATTCCCTCTTGATTCCCATATATGGTCTTCTAGCGTGATAGCTGAGAGGGATGCTGTAGCGTTGGTGCCCTTGTTGCATTGTTGTGGCATTGGATGCTGCTGCTCTTCTTCAAGAGATTGTTTTGTAGCTTCCTTACCTTTCTGTGTTTGGCCATATTCAGAGTCAACGTCTTCGGTTGTCCTTCTATCCTCCTTTCTTGGTTCCACACTCTCGCCTCTTTGGAGTCCTATTACCTTGACTTGCTCAGAGCCGGAGGGTCTGTTGTTAAGTGCAATTACGAGTTTTCCAACTTGGTTCTCTAGGTTCTGAAGGGTCACTTGCTAGTTCTGGATGATTCTATCATTCCTTGCTATGTATTCCTTCAAAAGATTTGTCATAGAAGTTTGCGGGTTTGAATCGCTACCTTGCTGCCTTGTTTGCTAGGTAAACCCTTGTGGGTTTGATGGTCTATTTGAGTACGATGGGCCGTTGATTGACTGCTACTTGTTGGACTTGAGAATTCCATGAGAAGTTAGGGTGTTGCCTCCATCCTAGGTTGTACTTTTAGAGTAAAGGTTGTTGGTGTTATCGCACTTTCTTGAGCGGTAGACCCATTCCCGTAGCCTACAATGATAGGTCAAGTCTTGCACCACCTACCCAAAAACACCGCCTATTTGATGTCTAACCGCGACTCCCTTCCAAAGAAGGCGGAGCCCCTAATCTAGCCTTTAGCTTCGCAAACCGACAAGAGATTAAAATACGATAAACAAATTATTTATTTGATTAGAGAACTAGCAAAATTGGGTTCGTTCTACACTTAAGAATTCATCCTCACTTAGCCAAAGGAAATTTAGTTCACGACTTATGAGGGAATCACAAAACAAATCACAATAGAAAAGCCCATGTAAAAAGTTAAACTAAAAATCAATAAAGGAAAACAGAAATTCGCCGGAGGGTTCGACGGCGTAGGAGAGGTCTGTCACGTGACAACTCCACGTCTTCGATTTCTCTCCTCTTCTTTGGAGTCTTAGCCGAATAAGAATTATGTTGGCTCCATCATGACTTCGATGATCTTTAGGGTTAGCCGTCTTTTCCTTTTATAGTTAGGTTTCCTTGTGGCGTACGTTCAGTGAGCTGGGCCTTTCCAAATATGTTAGGTCTAACTGGTCCAACTTTCCAAATTCGGTTGATTGATTCTGCTGATACTGCAGGATTCTCCAAATCTTAACTTCGATCCTCCGTATCTTCTAATCCAATACGTCAGCAATCTAACCGTCGTCTAACGTCCGTCCAATAACATGTACTTAATTTCCTGAAACCACCTTGAGGAAATGTCAGAATACATGGTGCATAGCATTGCTTCACTTACGCCGATATAGCATTAGGGTTGCTTTATATTGCGGCTTGTTATGGTGACCGATGCTATAGCATTGTATCGGGTGTGCTATATGTTTTTCACATAAAACTTCAAACTTGTTCTTTTCTTATGCACGTGTATGGGATGTTTATACAATTACTATAATTTATGAGATTCATCCTACATTTCCCTATATGCGTGAGTTATGACATATTTGCTCAGATTAGATGCATTTAAGCTCATATTCACTACACAAAACAGTCACACATCATAGGAAAAACATGGCATAAATTGTACTCATCAGTAGCCTAGTCTTTTTCCATTCTTAGACACAAGTGTATATCGAAAATTAATAGCAAAGATTAAATTTTGGAGTGAATATATAATAATAATAATTATTATTATTTCTTTAATAATACTTGGAGTGTACTGGTCCAATTCTTCTCAATTTTTACTGATCATAATATTGCTTATTTTGTTAACTCTCCTGCCCGCCAGCCAAACTTAATGGTTTCCTTTCATACTGTGGCGAATGCATAACATGGATTTAGCTATTGCGGGAATGTAAATGATCTCCAGTCTTTTCTTTATATTTTTACTGAATAATGCTGCAAGTTCTGAGGCCATGTGTGCAGATCTTTGCTATTTCTCTGTAAGATTAGTTCAGGTATAGAAGCAATCAAACTCGTGGCTTATTAAGTATATTAGAATTAGAATTGGATGTCAGTGCTTTTATTTTCATTTCTTTCACTTTTTTTGTCAGCCAAATTATAAATGAAATTGAGAGTGGTTGTTTGAAACTTTCTAGTGTCTTTCTTGTTTTGTCATGCCTAGTATTGGGTTATTTCGGTCAAGCTCCATACCTTATGGAGAACTATGCTGATACTGGTTAAGCCTTTTTTGATATGTTCTAAGTAGGTGTTTATATCTATTCTCTATTCTGGGTCATGTTTTATGATTTACTTGACCTTCACTGAATACTGCTTTCTGTCTGCATCGCAGGTGTTGTGTTCTGGTCAGTTTTTCTTATTACTCTATGTATTTTCTTAAGTTTTGTTTTGGTGCCATGTTTCTGTTTAAGGTTTATGCATTCTATTTTGAATAAAAGGCCAGGACAGATCGGTCTAATTGGATAGGAACCAAAGGCCTGAATTGAAGTAGAATAACCAAATTGAATTTTATTAGTTAGGTTGATGCTCGGTTCATTTGTACTGTTTTGTTTGGTCATGTTGATGCCATTTTCCCATTGTTTTGAGTTTTAGCACAGATTCAATTATAGATGAGTTTGACAATATGAAAATACATAGAGTAAGAGTGAAGTGAAATGATATTAATTTTTCTAATAGATTTCTTTCAATTTTTTGTATATTAGGTCTATATTGTATGTATTTCAAGTACTTTTTTTATTACATAGTATTTTTCCCCATCATTAAAATTCTTAGCTCTGCCACTACATCCAACATTGATGAGATTGGGAATGCATATGGTATTGTGTTGTTTCAATTCCCATGTAAAATTGATGATTTTGTGTAGCCAGCAAGATCAAGAAACCTTGTTTATGCAATTATTAAGAATTGCAGGGGTAAAGAAAAGGAAGGGAAATGTTAACTTTATAATCTAAAACGACAACAAAACGGTGGGGTTTGTTAGCTTTATAATCTAAATCAAATAAAATAAAATATTAACATAAAAAATTCACAACCTTGTATCAAACAAAGGCCCGAACCTGGTTTTGATATCAATATGAGTCTGACTTTGATATCAATTATAAAGTCTCAGTGCCTTATCCTCGATATTATATGTTTTGGCAACCTTCACCCTCATAAGGTTTAAAATGCGTTGAGAGGGGAGCAGGTATCTGACCCCTTGCGCCTTTTGTTTCCTTCTCCAGCTGATGTTGGACATCACAGATGGATCTTTTAACACCAGAGTAAGGTATCAGAGCGTCTTATCTGGTGACATCTGAGAGAAAAATACACAGAACGTGGCCGTGAGAGAAAGTTAGAAAACACCGAGCGTAGTTGCGAGAATCTGAGTGTGAGCCAAAATGCAACTTACTATGAAATCTGAAAACTCTTTTACTTCTATAGCTCCTCCAGTTTTCGTTGCCTCAAATTATCCTAGGTGGGCAGTGAGAATGGAGGCTTATTTAAATGCCAATGGTCTATGGAAGCCGTCGAGGAGGATTATGAAATTCCTCCTTTACTAGAGCGAGAATCCTACCAATCTCAACAACGAAGTCACAAAGAGAAGTAGAGGAAGTCAAAAGACAAGTCTGGTTTGTTCTCTGTGGTTTCTGCAGCAGTTTGATATGGAGAATGTGACAATCCCTAGAATTGATATTCTAAGCCTTCTTTGTTCACCTAAAGATATGAAATTCAATGCAACTAAATCCAATTATTCAGACACCCAAAATATCATTGAAATTAAAATGGGAATATAGCAACTTGATATGGAGAATGAAATTCATCAAACTGAACGAACCTTTCACAGAATATACATGCTTCTGAATAGTATGAGTTTTCTTATTATTTGTCCTTGGGATTTGTTTGTGTTCCTAACGAAGGAAAAATTAATTTGCTTTACAGCGATTGCATATTTTGTGAAAACTCTTTGACCACCATTACCTTTAGTTGAGCCAAGGCCAAGGTTTAGGAAAAATAAACAATTCTTATTAGTCCTCGTTGGCTAATCTCATTATTGTTAATAGAGTACGCACTAAAAATTAATAAGGGTGCTAGAAATTTCGGAGCAGATAGATCAACATCACTGTAACTGCATTATTGTATAATATTTTGTAAGTGATAACATAAATTACAATCAATACCAAAGAAAACCTCAGAATACTAAAAACATACTCACTGTTTTAAATTTCACTCTAAAACAAAAGAAAAAAACATACAGACATACCCGTCCAACTCTTCCTAACATATAGAAATATGAGAAGCAACAACAAGCCTTATTCTTCTTGGTGGGTGGGTGACATAAACAGCGTGATACCATTGTATTCCATCAACCAACAACCAAATCTATGGATAAACTATGCTTATATATGCTAGCATGTAACTGCTGAGTACTAACAACCACTATAAATGAAGCAACCAATATTGGATGAACCATTCTGTGGTTTCAATTAGCAGGAGGAGAGAAGAATGGGATGGAGGGAATAGTAGTAGGGATTGTGGGAATAGAAGGAATCTTAGGCAATAAAGGAAGAGGAGGAAGTGAATTGGGTTTGAGAAGATTTGGGAGATTTGTAGGCAAAGGAGGAACATTAATTTTTGGATGTGGAATTGAAGGGATTGAAGGAAAAGGTGGCAATCCTGTTGGTTTAGGAAAGTTAATTGGAATTCCAGGAATGTTTGGTATCGAAGGTTGCGTTGTTTGAAGAAGATGACGAGCTGCTTCTACACTTGAACTCATCATCATGCATGAGAATGTGAGAGCCATGAGGAAAAGGCTTTGATGAAGGATTTCCCAGAGGAAGAAGCCATGTCTGTGTTATGAGCTGATGACGTAATTAAGATGCAGAAGAAGAGGAGAATATAGGAAGATGATTGCTAAATTTGAGCTTTGATGAGAATCCATGGAGGTTTCATGGTGTTTATATAGATAAAGGTAGGTAGTAGGGATGTGTGGTTTGGAGAACCATAAAAGAGACTTTTGAAATATTTTTAATATTTATTAATTCGCCAAACTCCGTCCTCGACGCCTGGAACTTCGTTAAGTGACCAGCTGCTAAACTCTACAGTGCATGTATATATAATTAATTAGGATCGAGTTCAGGAGAAATTTGTCATGTTCACATTTAAAAATAATAAGATTTATACTTAAAGAAGAATATTTCAAGAAGTTTTTGGAAGAAGATTAATTGGTTTGGCGAACTATACGAAGTCCTCTTTCTCTTTCTATTGAACTTAGCTTGGATATTTCACCAGTTTCTGAATTTGAAATTTCAGTTCAAGCTTCTAGAATAATAATGACGTGGTTAGTTCTCAACTCACCAGAGTTTTATGCTTAGAAAGATCGAACCTTAAATTTTCCCAAACACAATAATGAGAGAGAGAGACAAATTGTTTGATCGTTCTTTCATTTGTAATCAAAAAATATTTTAGTCCAAAGACTTTTTCACATATGCATACCACGTGTCACCATGTTGTGTGCTCTAGTTTACACGCAAGATGGAATGGAAGGAGACAACTTTTTATACCTTAGGCCTTTGGGCTTCTTTTTCATGTTTAATGCATACACATAATATATATATATATAAAGATTTCTTTTGTAAAATTAAATAAAAATAAGAAGACTAGAGAGTAGTAAAAGAAGAGAGGAAATAACAAGATAAGAGAATGAGAGAGAAGAGAATGACCTATCTCATTTACTATATTTCATTGGTGTTCAAAAGCCTTATGCATGGTCTCTATTTATAGCCTCCATATGTTGAAGATTGCATAAGCGTTACAAGCATATAAATAAGGCAATTAAGCAACATAGTGATGCAATTGAAGGTTATAGAGAATATGTAATAAAGCTCCTTCAATTTGGGAGTTCAAAGGTGTAATGTCAATTACCATGAAATGGAATCCTATGCATGGAGTTATGAATATTATCCACACACATATTGTTTATAACACTCCCTCTCGATGTTTATAAACAAATATTTTGTCTCATTAAACCTTACTAGGAAAAACCCATTGGGAAAAATTCCAATGAAGGAAAATGAGTACACACTACTACAAAAAAAGGGATATTACTTCCTAAAAAAACGTCCTTATTTTAAAAAAAAGAAGTAAAAAGTGAACACGATGACATTTTTATAATTATTTGAAAGAATTTTGAGACTTAGGCGTCCTAAATCATTTTTAGGACGCCTAAAATTAATTTTTGGCGTCCCTAAAATATTTCAAGACGTCTAAAATGAGTTATTTGGCACACATTGAGAATTTTTTGGCGGGTGTTGAAAATTTTGGAATTTTTTAGCTTTTTGAAATAGCTTTCAGGATGCCAAAAAGTATTCTTTATTTTTTATTTTTTGTTAATATTAGATTTTTGGCGTCCCGAAATAGATCAAGACGCCAAAAAGTGAATTTTATTTTTGTTTTTGGTTAAAATTAGATTTTTGGCGTCCCGAAAAGCTTGCAGGACGCCAAAAAGTGAATTTTATTATATTTTTTTGTTAAAATATCTTCCTTCATTTTCTCTCTTATTATATATATAAAGATTTCTTTTGTAAAATTAAATAAAAATAAGAAGACTAGAGAGTAGTAAAAGAAGAGAGGAAATAACAAGATAAGAGAATGAGAGAGAAGAGAATGACCTATCTCATTTACTATATTTCATTGGTGTTCAAAAGCCTTATGCATGGTCTCTATTTATAGCCTCCATATGTTGAAGATTGCATAAGCGTTACAAGCATATAAATAAGGCAATTAAGCAACATAGTGATGCAATTGAAGGTTATAGAGAATATGTAATAAAGCTCCTTCAATTTGGGAGTTCAAAGGTGTAATGTCAATTACCATGAAATGGAATCCTATGCATGGAGTTATGAATATTATCCACACACATATTGTTTATAACACTCCCTCTCAGATGTTTATAAACAAATATTTTGTCTCATTAAACCTTACTAGGAAAAACCCATTGGGAAAAATTCCAATGAAGGAAAATGAGTACACACTACTACAAAAAAGGGATATTACTTCCCTAAAAAAAACGTCCTTATTTTAAAAAAAAGAAGTAAAAAGTGAACACGATGACATTTTTATAATTATTTGAAAGAATTTTGAGACTTAGGCGTCCTAAATCATTTTTAGGACGCCTAAAATTAATTTTTAGGCGTCCCTAAAATATTTCAAGACGTCTAAAATGAGTTATTTGGCACACATTGAGAATTTTTTGGCGGGTGTTGAAAATTTTGGAATTTTTTAGCTTTTTGAAATAGCTTTCAGGATGCCAAAAAGTATTCTTTATTTTTTATTTTTTGTTAATATTAGATTTTTGGCGTCCTGAAATAGATCAAGACGCCAAAAAGTGAATTTTATTTTTGTTTTTGGTTAAAATTAGATTTTTGGCGTCCTGAAAAGCTTGCAGGACGCCAAAAAGTGAATTTTATTATATTTTTTTTGTTAAAATATCTTCCTTCATTTTCTCTCTTCTTCCGTCTCTCACAGCTCTCCACCCTCTCAGATCTCGACCTCTTCTTCACGCTCTGAATCTCATTCTCAGTCCCTGCCGTGGATCTACACGCTCTCACTGGAAGCCCTCCGCATCGCCGTAGATCTGCATCGTCTTCGCTCAGATCATTGTTATTAAAATCGCGATTTAAAGCGTAGGATCGTGCGATTTGTTGAACCCAAACGAGCCCATGCTTAACAGAAATCGCATATGGCTTCAGAACGATAGTATCGACGGTTAACTCATAGGATCTCTATGGCATGTTTCAGATCCAGCTTTTAATTCTCGGCTTCTTGCTAGCCGCTGCACTCGGTTAGTCGGTGTAGATTTTAATCCGTTTTCTCCATCCTCGCTTCGTGGGATTTTTAATTACAGGTACTTTCGTTGCAGTTTTTTGTTGTTGCTAATCGAACAGAATTATTGCATTCTTTTCACACTTTGAGCTTCCTCGTCGATGGATTTCACTAATTATTGCGTGTCGTTCCTGAATATGATGTTATCTGCAAGGGAACTGTAGATACAGTAGGATCATGACGAACGATTCCAGTTCTAACACTCAGAGAAGCTTGTTAAAATCGATATTATATAAGCAGACGAATATATTATTACACTAATTTGATTCCAGTTCTAACAGGAATATTGTAGAATTGTAGTTTTTGATAATTTACTAGGCCGTACAGATAGCAGCAGCAATAAGAATGGGCACCTCATAATCTAGTGTGTCCATTCTCCAGTTCTGTCACTTACATTTGAGTCATATATGCTGATGATTGGATCTCTTTGTAGGATTCATTTGAGATCCCGCGTGAGCAAGGTAATGTTGGTGGAGATATTGAGCTAGGAGCAAATGCAATGAATTCAGCAGACACGGGCTTGGATAACTTCTTCAAAAAGGTATTATAAATTCATTAAATATATATAAGCCTCTAATTAGCATGATCTATTGCATCATCTCATCTAGATTCTTTTGATTCTTTGTGCTTTTTTAGGCCAACTAATTAATCTTGTGCATTTTATTTATGTAAATTTCATGTTTCACTGAAAAAATAAAAATAAAATATGGTCAGTGATTTTGCATGTCTCAATTTGAATGTTACTGTGAATTATGGTTTCCAGGTTCAGGAGCTTGATAAGCAATATGCAAAGCTGGATAAACTTCTAAAACAGCTCCAGGTATGGTTGTTCCACTCTCTTGCACCTGGCCACTGTTTGCTGTCTTCCTTATGTATGAACATGTATTGAGTTGATTTTTCTTGACTCCATAGATTTCTAATGTTTATAATGATTTTTCTTCTAGTACTTTAGATTTTACGACACATAACAAACCTGTCAGAATGAACAATTTATTTGCAATTTTCTTGGGCAAGGGAGGAAAAGAGGACAGCGAAATGACAGCATTTGGATTTTCTTTTTCTATCTGCCAAAGTACAAAAGAAAAAACTTTAGAGGTTGCTTGGTAGTTTCACGTCTAATTATTTTATTGCAGCTGACTGTCTATATTTTGAACTAGATTAGACAAGTACTCTGATAATTTTAGTGTTAAACTTTTATGCAGGATGCCCATGAGCAGCAGTCCAAAGCTGTAACCAAGGCTCCTGCCATAAAAAGTAAGTCCAACCTAATTTACTTTGTTATCTTTTACGTTGACTATATGCAGTTTTGTATTTCCCAACACCCCAAAGTCCTTTCTCCATTTTGTTTTTCCTCATCTCTTTATGTCGTTAAAACTGCCTCAATGATCTGTTCTACGCGATCAATCTAGAATATTAAAGAGGAATTGATGAGTCCTAGCCTTGTCCTATAGTATCTGCAATTTGGCAACTTGATGATTAAAATTAATCATTTATATAATAAGGTGCGGTATGTGTGCGAATATGCAAACTAATACTCCTTTGTGGGTCATATAAGGGGAAAAGTAACTCCGAAGCCTAGTTGTAAAGTAATAAATAGAAAACAAAAGAGAACAGTTTACTTGATAAGGAAGTAGACTTAAAAGATTGGTGATATTGTGTGATTAAATAAAGTTCATAGTATTAGACTTATTATTTATTATTTATATGCACTCAGTAATTCTGCTTGATCCAATACTCCTTTGCAGCTATTAAGCAGAGAATGGAGAAAAATGTTGATGAGGTTAAGAAAATTGCCCATCATATCAAGACGAAAATTGAAGAACTTAACAAAGAGGTGAAAAGTGAGATCTATATTTTTTATCTTTCGGTGCTTTGTTTGATACTTTGATTCTAGCTATGAACTCCCTTGCCTCCTTTTATGACTCATTATGTGTTGCAGAATTTGGCAAATATTCTAAGTTTTTACTTTACTCGAAGAAAATGTCTTTTTGAACCTATTCTTATAATTATTTAACATTGTGCAGACAATTGATAGATTAATTGAGACAGAAGATAGTGAACAAATTTTTCAAAAGGTTATTCAGGAACAAGGAAGAGGCCAGGTTTGTTTATTCTCCTATGTGTGGCTTTTGCCTTTACTCCCTCCTCAAGTCCCTATCCAAGATCTCTAAATCTTATCAGTCTGAATGTTAACATTCCATTTTACACTTCTCCATCTCTCCATATTTGTGTCTGGGGGCTGGATGAAATATTTTGTTGAAATTCCTTGGAAGGCAATACCTAATGCCCTGAGATTTCAGTATTTTCTTCCCCTTGTTTCTTAAATTTTAATGGGTCATTCTTTTCGAATGAGAGATGCTAGAAAAAAAATATTTTTTAAAAAAATTAGGCACTTACGGCGTCCTAAATATAAAATAGGGAAGTCGTAAGTGGTACTTACGGCGTCCTGAATTTAAATTTAGGATGCCATAAGTACCACTTACGGAGTCCTTATTTTTATATTTAGGACGCCGTAAGTGGTACATACGACATCCTAAATTTACATTCAGGACGCCGTAAGTACCACTTATGATATCCTTTTTTTTTTGTGGGGACGCCGTAAGTATGACGTCCCCCAGATAGACATCCATAGAAAAAAGGACGTTAATTGGGCTAAATTTAGGACGTTAAAAGCGTTTTTTGTAGTAGTGACACAATGTTTACTCCCCGTAATAACAACATCACTTTATGTCTTTGAGTCTACATATTCCAATACCATGCATTAACTTCTCAAATGTTCTAGTTGGCGTGTCTTGGTAAACAAATATGCAAGGTTGTCATATGAACGAATTTGCTTAACATTAATGTCACCACTCCTCATAAAATCATGTGTAACATCCTAAATTTTGGGATTTGAAATTGGAAATATTGAATGAGAATTAAATGTGAAAATTTTGGCTTAAAATAATTATGAGAATAATTATTGGAAATTTAGGCTTATTTTTCCCTTAATTAATTTATTTTTGGAAAAAGAATAAATTCAAGTAAGGAATAATTTTAGCCTAAAATTTGTAGAGAACGATATTTTGTCTCTTGGGAAAATCCTTATATTAAGTTAGGGATTTATCTAATATCTATAATTAATTAAAATAAATGGCATGGGCTCTCTTTATGCTAAATCCATTACTTCCTCATGCCATTGTAATTTAGCCCAACATGTAGCCCCCTTAAATACTCAAACCCAATTATCTATTCCATTGTCATTCTCTACAGCCCAACACGTTTCAGATGGCAAGTAAATAAAAGCCCAATTGAATACCCCAATCCATTTAATCAATTTGGTCCAATTGCAACATCAACCCAAACCATTATTATTATTCATCAGCACCCCTTTCGTCATTTAGCCAGCTGCAACGTGAGGGGGAAAACAAATCACAGCAGATCAGTTTCTTTCTTCCTCACTGTACACTTCAGCCTGAACCTATTAAAGTCATTGAAAACACAACTGCACACACACAAACCAGCAGCTCCTTGCTTCTAATTGTATCAGCAAACGCAAAACCTCCATGCTTCTTGAGCCAAACAAAATGGTTGTGTTCTCCTGTGTAATTCATTGGACCAGCGTTTTCATACTTCTCTGACCGAACCCATAAGCCTTTAAATATCCATACTTCCTGACTCCCATTCATTCCATCGGCTTCAACTTAAAACAGAACTAAATGCCAGAGAATAGAGAGATAGCTGAGAGAAAACCGAGAGAAAGACGGAGGAAGAGAGTGGGAGGCTCAAACCGAGACATATTGCCCTGTCTTGAGAATAGAAAAACAGAGCTAATGTTTAAACTTCTTTCCTTCTTGTTCCATGATAAAACGCTGCAACTTTTGGAAAAGATGACAAAACCGAAAACTCACTGTGATAGGTATAAAAGCTTGCTGTTAGTGCATGCGTAAATATATATATATGTTTATACATAGGGAAAATCCTTGCTAATATATATATATATTATGAATCCAAAGGAAAGAAAACCTTGCTGTCCTATTTTAGTGTGTGTATATATATATCTATCTATCTATCTATCTGTTGCTGCCTTGTGAAGAACAAAAGAAAACCTTACTGCCAATAGGTCTCGGTTTCCAGGAGTTTAGAGGATACTTAACGTGTGTTGCTGTTATATATATATATATATAAATTATTGTTGTCATGCGTAGTTATAGAGACACCGCTGGTTTGAGAACAGAAACGAGAATCTTATGACATTGTTACACACACACATATATCTTTGCCTTTGAGAAAGTATGAGAAAAACTTGCTGTTTAATATATATATATATATATATATATATATATATATATATATATATATATAAATACATATTTGAGATATATATAAAATACATATTTGAGATGCTGCATACGTATAAAAGATAAGGGAAAGATTTTGCGGATAAATAGCACTGCTCATGGGAAAAATATTTTTAATATACAAGCGGATAAATAGCACTGCTCATTCTTGGGAAAAAATAAGAATAAAAAATTTGGACCGTTGGATGCTTGCTGTTAATATACAAGTTCATGTGGCCATGTGCCTGTATATACTATATATATATGGAAATGTTGTATATATATATATATAAATATATATATATAAAAAGAAAACTCACTGATATATATCTAGGAAAATCCAAACCTACTGTTATATACGTTGCTGATTTGGGAGATAATGGGTGATCATATTTATGTCAAGAAAAATAAAAGTAAGTATTATGATTTCTTTATATATATATATATATGTGTGTGTGTGTGTGTGTGTGTGTGGAAAAAAAAAGGAAATTTTGCTATTAGGTAGAGATATATATAATCATATGCATTTGAAATAATAAGATATATGCAAAGAGTATAAATGATTTTATTAATATTTGAAGAGAATAATTTATACAATGATTGATATTTATAAACTCCTAATTAAAGTATTAGGATACCCTGAGAGTTTAAAATAATTATATAGAAATAATAATAATAATAATAAAATAAATAGTAATAAATAATATTATTATTAAATGAGGAATAAATAATAAATAAAAAGAGAATTATTAATAAATAATAAAGGGAATTATTATTAATAGAAAGAGGTATTATTAATAAATAATAATTAAAAAGGGAAATTAATAGTTACAATGATCTTACTTTAGGACATTGAAGAAGTTTGAGTTTTTAACATCCGGGGATTTTATTTATTCGTGACGTTGAGGTTGGTAACTTAATCTCCAATTCCTTCCTCGTTTTTATATATGCCTTGTATGTTCATGTATTGTGGATTCTTGGCCGAGTTTGTATGCCCGAGTCTATGCGTTTTATTCGGTTGGACGTGAATTATTTTTTTATATGATAATGTTGCATGCATATTTTTCCTAGCGTTGAGGATTCGTGTCTAGGACACGTGACACTTGTGAGTCCTTTCACCGTTAATGATGCATGTGTTGTATGCTATGTAGTCAGGTAGATGTGTGTTTGTTGAATGCTTTCTTTTATTTCACAATATATGAAATACTTGTTATGCATGATTTACACTTTGAATGTGACATTAACCATTACCCTGGGATTCATCTGATCACTAAATCTTAGTCACTCCTAAAGATCTAGGAAGATGCTCTAGATCAGGAAGTAAGGCCGTGTAGCTGGAGTAGCTGAAGAAGACCCCGAAGGAGGGGATTTAATTACGTTGAATTTCATACTCTAATGTTTTGAATTATATTTGCTAACTACTCGACCGATAATTCGGAAACATTATATAATTAAAATCCTCCAACGGATTAACCCCGATTATTATCGAATATTAAGTTGTATCACGTTTATATTCCCCCGGGAATTTAAATTAACCAGCATATGTCTGGGCATATGTTATCAGTCACTCATTCATCCAAACTTATGCATGCTCTCTGTTGTGACTCACTCTAATCTGTTAACGCGTTCACTTTGATAATTTCACACCAATTAGTCTATTAAGAGATTTAGGACATAAATGAACATTATAATGGACGTAGGAATTAGAGGCGTAACATCATGCGTGAAAAAGAATTTTGGAGAAATGTTTTGTTCTATCTCCTTTGTTGTATCCTCCTTTGAATTGATGAGCTATGTGTGTTGTATTATCTTCATATAGTATTGTTCGAATCTTTTGTTTACGAAACAGACCTCACATTGATTGGATATGTTGAGTCATTGACCTTATCCAAACACATTCTCTACTTGCCTCATGAACTACAATTATCTTTGCATGATTTTACGAGGTTGCTACTAAAATTTGTTTCATTGAACGCCAAGATATAGCTATGCCTACACAAGTAAATAAATATCTAGTTTGAGATATACCATTGTGTGGATTTGACATCTTCATAATCAATAAATTGTAATCCAGATTTGTTATAATAAAATAATCTCATATCACTTGCTCCTCAAAGATATCAAAATATATGTTTAATTGAGCCTTCTTGTTTAAGAAGAACTATATCTTACAAATAAATTTAAAGAAAATGCAATATCATGTCATGTTGAATTAGCAAGATTCATTGGTGCATCTACTGCACTAAGATATGGTACTTCTATATCAAAAAGTTCTTCCTTTTCCTCTTAGGGTGAATGGGATCCTTCTTCTTATCAAGCAATCTTACAATTTTTGGAGTAGGTAATGGATGTACTTTATCCATATAGAATCACTTTAATATTTTTTCAACATAAGTTGATTGATGATAGAAAATTCCATTTGCTAAGTGTTCAATTTGTAAGGTGAGACAAAACTTTATTCTTCCAAGATCCTTCATCTCAAATTCTTTAAAAAATCAGCAGCTTTTTGAAGCTCTTCAGGAGTTTGAGTTGTATTCAAACCATCCACATATACAACGATTATTACAAATTCTTATCCATTTCCTTTTATAAAAACATATGGGAAAATTGGATCATTTTTATAACCCTCTTTTAACAAATATTCACCGAGACGGTTATACTACATTCTTCTAGATTGTGTCAATCCATATAAGGATTTATGCAAATGAATTGCACAATTTTCTCGAGAATTCTTACATGCTTCTAGCAATTTAAGCCCTTCAGGTATTTTCATATAAATTTCAGTATCTAAAGCACTGTATAAGTAGGCTGTAACAGCATCTATTAGATGCATATCAAGTTTTTAGCTCACTGCTAAACTAATCAAATATCTTAAAGTGATTGCATCCACCACAAGGGAATATGTCTCTTCATAATCAATGCCGGGTCTTTGCAAAAATCCTTTTGCTAACAATCATGTTTTATATCGAACGACCTCATTTTTCTCATTTCATTTTCACTCAAATACTTATCTATACAACATGGGCTTTACACCATTTCGTATTCGGACTATGGGTCCAAAAACTTCATGTTTTGAAAGTCAATTTAACTCGGCTTGAATTGCCTCTTTCCATTTTGGCCTGTCATTTCTATGTCTACATTCTTCAATTGATCTAGGTTCTAAAACTTCATTCTGATTAATTATTTCATTTGCAACATTATATGAAAATACATTGTTGACAACTATAGTTTCTTGGTTCCATCTTTTTCCCATAGTGACATAACTCATCGAGATCTCTTTATTATTTTTAGGTACCTGGACCTCTTCTGGGATCTTTTAATTAGTTATGTCTTGGCTTCTCCAATAAGACCAGCCTCCTCAACTTGACCATCTTGATTGTTCGCTTCCTTTTTCATTCTAAGATTTTTATCTTTGGAAATGATTGGCTTACCACGCTTCAAGTGTGGCTTAGTTTCATTTGCAATTTCAGGTTGTCCTACTGGGATATCAATTTTAATTGGAGCATTTTCAGTTAAAATGTGAGATTTGGTGATTCTCTTAAGGTTAATAAATGCATCTAGTAGTTTATTTGCAATATTAAAGTTAGTAAATGGATCTGGATGTGATAAGGACAAGTTTTTCCACGTAATTTCTTTCCAGTTGCTTATTATCTCCCTCTATTGTTGGGAAAATTGACTCATCAAAATGTCAATCATGAAAATGTGCCATAAATAAATCTCCAATTAATGGCTTTAAATACTTAATTATAAAAGGAGATTCAAAACCAATATATATTCCTAACCACCTTTGAGGTCCCATCTTTGTACGTTGTGGTGGAGTAATAGGAACAAATATCGCACATCTAAAAATCCTAAGATGAGAAATATTTGGCTCTTAACCAAAAGCCAATTGTAATTGAGTGAATTCATAATAACTTGTCAATCTGATGCAAATAATTGTTGTTGTATGTAAAATTGCATGCCCCTAAGTTGAGATGGGAAATTTTGTTCTCAACGTAATTCGTCTAGCTATCAATTGGAGGCATTTAATGAATGATTCTTCTTGACCATTTTGAGTGTGGACAAGAGCAACCGATTTTTCCATTGTTATTCCAGTTTCCATGCAATAATCATTAAAATCTTGAGATGAAAACTCATTTACATTATCAAGACGAATTGTCTTAATTGTAATATCTGAAAATTGTGCTCTTAGCTGAATTGTTTGAGTAAGAAATCTAGTAAATGCTAAATTACGTGTTGACAACAAACACACATGAGACCATCTTGTAGATGTATCTATTAAAACCATAAAATATCTAAATGGTCAACATAGAGGATGAATAGGCCCACATATGTCCCCTTGGATGCGCTCTAAAAAAGAAGGGGATTTAAGTCCAACTTTTGTCAAAAAAAAGGTCTAGTAATTAATTTTCCTTGAGAACAAGCAACACATGGGAAATCCTTAAATTAAAGAATCTTTTGGCTCTTCTGTAATACCCGATTTTTACTTTACTAAAAATCCTGTATTCCATGAATATGTGACCATATTTAATTGGCTAAAATATGTGACATAAAATCACTTAAAATAATGGTTGTTTCCAATGTCAAGAAAGTAGATGGATGACACTTAGCCAAATTGGTACATATTGTTAACAAGTTCTTCGCACATGAACTTGTCCTATTAGAGATTAAAGGCTAACACTTTTAAATCCCTAATAAGGCTATATTTTTGGCCTAAGACAAGTGTTAGGAGACAATCAAAATTAGTAATTTTCAAGGGAATAAAGCATATAGGATTTAATGCATTTTGTGCCAAAATTTCACATGTCAAGCAAGGGATTAATATCTAATTGATTATTATCCAAAGTATGCATGTGTCTTCAGTCTAGGAGAGGCAATTAAGACCTCTTAGAAGGGCCACTAATTTTGATTCAGCTAGGGCCAAAGGAAGACACAATGAAGCTTGATGATTAATGCACAAATGCTCTTGATAAATTAGCAACCATTTAACATTGACACTTGGTGTTTAGGGACACCTAAGTCCTTATTTGTGACATCAAATGACTTCATTAATTAAGTCAAGAAGTCTTCAATTTCAGTTGGTCTATGGATTGATGGAGAAGCCAAAGTTAATGATAAGATCACATGTAATTAAGTCTAAATCCTCTTGATTTTTCAAGAGCCATTAGGGGAAATGGAACCATGAGATTTGGACACATGGCAAGACAATTGTTGAGAAAAAAGATAGAGCCGTGATTTTTGAAATTTAAGGGCCAAATATGATGAGATAAAGCTTGATAAATAATATCCAAATGTAACTTGATAAGCTAACTCACCAACTACAATTTGTCATCTAGTTTCAAAGGAACTAAAGGCCTATCTTGTGGAATTTATTGGCTTCATAAAATGTGCCCCAAAAGTCTCCAATATCATCTAGCACATGTGGGAGGATTGTTGGCCAATTCTTCAAGATATTATCACATGCTATCAAGCCAAAATATTCTAGAATGTTCTAGAAGTTTCTTGGGCAATTGGAGGAGGTGAGACCAAAGGAAGTTGACACTTGGAGAAGCAATCCAGGGGTTCTAAATGAGTAATAAAAAACGTCCAAATTGAAGGAAGAGAAAAGAGATGAAAAAACTTGAAGAAAAAGGCAAGATAAGAGATATTTTGCAAGGGCGATTTGATCATTTGACATGTGGGATCCATAAACTTGTCTTCCAAGTAGCAAGTGTGATGGATGAGTCATCAAACTTCTTAGAGAAGCTTGAATTTTCAACCAGCTGATCAAGGAGGAAGAAAGAATGAGAAAGCTTGCTAGCTAAGTAAAGACAACTTGCAAGGCAAGTAAGGGTAGTTTGGTAATTTGACATGTGGGGCCCTTAAGGGGCTAATCTTCCGCTATAAATGTATGGTCACTCTCCTTGCAAATCCTCACACTTGAAGCACAAATTAGATCTTGTGAGAGTAAGAGAGAGGGCGAAAATGGAAGAGGAAAGAAGGAGCAAAGGTTCAAACACAATAGGTAAGTGTTCTTGCTTTTGGTTGTTCATGTGTTCATAATTTTTGCTTAACCTTCAGCTTTAGTAAGAACACTTGTTCATGGTATTGTTGGAGAGGAGGCCAAACCTTTGGAGCCAAGGAGGAAGAGGTAGTTGCTGCAAGAAACACAAAGCAAGTCAAGGTAAGAAATGATCTTGATGACTCTATTTGGTGTTTTCTTGAGCTTGATAAATTATGGTAATTTCTCCTTGATTTGGAAACCTCAAACCAAAAGGGGAGGTTCTGCCCAAATGGTTTAAAAACATGTTTAAAGACCAAATCATAATTTAGGAGGTGATTTGGCACATAAATTAAAATCATAGGTTTTGCAAAGTTGAGAAAACTGCCGGTTTAGGATTCTGAAAGGCATCAAACTTGTGATATGTTTTTGAATAAGTAAATAAAGTAAAAAATTCATGATATTTTCCATAAATATATTAGACATATAGGGTTTTCTTTTGATATATAACACGTAATTTTAGAGCTTTGAACAAAGAGAAACTAATTTTTGAAGTTGGACCATGTTTTTGGAAGTTCAATATGAATAGTGATGGTTAAGCATGGATTTTGACTAAGTTAATGATGTCTAAAAATCCTGATATTTTTCAAGGATATAGTAGACATCAGTATATTTATTTTGATGTATCACAAGTAACTTTTAGAGTTTTTAACATAACGATGTGAATTTTTTAAGTTGATCCATGTTTCTAAACATGTGATCTAAACAATGGAGAAAGATATAAAAACTGGGAAAGACTCAGATGTTTATGGCATCTAGAATTATTTTTACATGAAAATAGACATGTCAAGGGTCATGTAGATTTTAGAAGCACATCAATTGGATATTTGTACTATTAATTATGAGTTTTCAAATTTATCGAAAAAATCGGCAAGAAAAGTAAAACATGCAAACTTAAGGAGAGACAAGTTTAAAAAATTGGATAACTTATCAACTAAGGGTAAAAAGGTAAAATAGAGGTGAAAATAACCCTTTAGATATCATTCAAATTAATATGATATTTATCACAACACCATATAAAATATAGAAAAGGAAATAATACGATGATAATATATTAGGATATTTGAGAAGTCCGAGGTCGGATTCAAAGGACATGCATATTACTAAACATGCGGTGAAAGGTATGTTCACGTATAGTAACTTTAACTCT
The DNA here is from genome assembly GCA_019022615.1 of Acacia melanoxylon. Classification (NCBI taxonomy): domain Eukaryota; kingdom Viridiplantae; phylum Streptophyta; class Magnoliopsida; order Fabales; family Fabaceae; genus Acacia; species Acacia melanoxylon. The sequence goes on along the minus strand of JAFJYJ010000003.1, from coordinate 7,818,688 downwards.
CTTATGTCTTGTATGGCTTTATATTCTTGTATGATTCATGATTGTGAAGTCATGGACAAGACTATGTCTTGGGCCATGCACTGTGGCTAGGACTGAGTCTTAAGTCACATGTGTGTTTACATTCAGTACAACCATGTATTATTATTGTATATAATAATGTTGCATGCTTATTTTCCTAGCACCGAGGATACGTGTGGGGATATGTAGCACTAGTGAGTGCATCCGCCGTTAACATTACATTTGCTGTGTGTTATGTATTGTTGGTTGCTGAATGTTGTTGTGAATATCTATCATATACTATTTATACTTTACATATAAGGTTAATTGTTGCCTAAGATTCAATTCGATTGAATCTCATATTTCACTAAAGGTTCGGAAAGCAATTTGGACCTAGGAAGGCGATAAGGACGGAGATGTGGAGAGAAACCGGTCGAATGAATGCTTTAGGAAGAAGTTTATTAGAGCATAGTTTCTGACAGTGAATTTGATAAATTTAGTTCATACCTTTTGGTGTCTAAGGAAAGGTTGGTCGATGTAGTTACTTAATTAGTCACCGTTGCGAAAGCATGGAGAGACTCCCACTAGATTAATGCTGACATGGGAAATAGCTATGATTAATTGTGTTGGTTTCAGGCTTTAGGTCTAGTTAGAGCCTGATTTAAGATTGTATAATTAATAAGTGGAATTTTTAATTATACACATTTGTGGATAATTGTATCACATGGATATTCCTTCGAGAATTTAAATTGACCAGTATATGTCTAAGCATATAATATCAGTTACTCATCGTTCAAACGCTAATGCATGCTTTCCGTTATGAATTACTCTGATCTGTTAACATCATCAACTCTGTTGATATTCTTAATACTACATGTTAACAAACATAATAAGTAGTAAGGAATTTAGGGTATTATAGTTATGGTATCAGAGTATGGCTTGGACATCTTGGTTAAGAGTACTGATATAATTTTGGTTATGCGACACAGAAAGGACGTATACCCTAAGGAAAATGGTTAAACTTTGGTAGGTTAAGACCTTAGAGATAGAGGAGATGACACATAAAATGGTTTCTGTTGCTAAATTCTAGGACTCTTCATATGAAAATAAGGGTCTGAATTAAATCCCCACTAGGTAGTGTGAGAATTTAAAAGGGAAGGTGTACAGAGGAGTCAATACAGCTTAAGTTTCCTTGTGTGGACAGTAACTTACTATTTAAGTTTCCCTGTGGAAAGTAACTTACTGACTAAGTTTCCCTGAGGAGACAATTCCTGCCCAGTAGGGGCCGGATACCATGCGTTCAACAGGGCATGGTTCCGGGGACGGGCGTCTTTGACTAAGTCCTTGACGGTGGTGGTCTGTTACATAAAAAGAGTGCAGTGGATATCAAGGGGACAATACTTAGCATTTATGGGGAAGTCAAATATGTTGTACTTGGATTAGTACATATATGGGTGGTCAGTACCTAGTGATATTTGTATTGGTATTAGTACCCCAAATCCAACAAGTACTTTGAAGATAAGGGTACTTAGATGAGAGAAATCTCAGGAGAGTGAACCCTAGGAGGTAGCATAGGGATTTGAGATCCTTTGAACTAAGAGGTATGAAACATGGTGATCCTTTAGGATACTATGATAATAGATAGAGTAATGATAGGCTTGAATTTGATCTAAGCAGAGATAGTACTTAGGTTAAGGCATGATTAAGCATTGCCTAGGTTCCAGTACCTGAGAGTGAGAACCCTGAGGAAGTATGATTGAGGTTACCTTAGGTTTCAATACCTGAGAGTTAGTTCCTCAATAGAACCATACGATAGCTAGAACCTCAGTAGCCACAGGTTATGGTCTCATGATTGGGACAAATAACCATAGTAATGTTAGTGGCTAATAGATTCCCTAAAGAAGTGGGTGATTACTTGATAGGGAAAGTTGAGTTAAGGATTATGCCTGGAGTTGGACTGATAGTTCAGATAGAATGACCCCAGGAGAGATGGCAAAATTAAAGGAAGTAGATTATGGAACCTCTAAAGAGGAGGGACCTTATAAGATCAAGGTTTCTCGTTGCAATGGTACTACGTTTCGAGACGGCCAACCGAAGAGAAAACTGCATTTACGGAGGGTTCGATCGGAAAGGGCTACCTACAAAGGTTCTGACCAGAGAGGCTAACCATTCAAAAAGGACCGGGCAAAGCACTGGGTGAAGTACTGTGGAGTGGAGCCACTGTGACGACAAACCGTAAGGTAAAGCTACCAGGGCGTCAGCTCTCAACGATAGTACGTGGTGAAGGGTCCCATATTAGATGGGTTCCTTAGAAGAAGTTTCATATAATACAATATATCGCCAAGGGGTGCTTAGTGCTATATGACACTTTTGTGTTATGGTATGACTATACAGTTGGCAGTAGGATATTTGGGACCGGTATGTCCATGGGTCGTTAGACATCGGGGGAAACAGCCGGGCCAGGCCAGGATTCACCCCTAACAAGCTTGGCCTGTTATACAAGGAAGTAACCTGAGCCTGGCCTGTGGCCTATAACAGGCTTATTTTTTGGCCTAAGCCTGGCATGTATATAGGCCTAGCCTAGCTTATGGCCTGTTAAGATGCCTGTATTTTTTAAAATCTTGTACTCAGGCTAACAGGCCACAGGCCTTAACGTAAAACAAGTTGAAAACAGGCCCACTGTAAACAGGCCAAAAACAGGCCTTACATGAATTATTCCTAATGATCTAAAATACATCATAAAAAATGAAATCAAATACAACAACATAACATTACCATGGATAAAGTTCATAACATGCATGAATGAAATAATATCCCATGAATAAAGGCTAAACCCTCGAAAAGAAAACCATGAATAAAGTTCATGTTTACACATATCAATCAGTAATACAAACAAAGATATGATCAACAGATGTCATAACTAAAGCATTTTAATTGCCTTCAGAATTGATAGGCATGGATGAGCCTTATCCTCTTCTATTTAAGGGAATTTCTCCTTAGTCCTGTAAGTTCTGTTAATGTCCTTCCTTTATTCCTCTCGCAGCAAGGAACCCCTATATCTAATAGTGTTCAGAGAATCCCATTTTCTGGCATATTTGAAGCAAAGGAGCATATTTGATCAATGAACAAAGATCTTTCCAAAACAATTGTATCAGTTAAACAAGCAACAAAACGGGCCGAGTTTTAGTTTAACATGTTTCACATTAAATCATTTTAACAAGTTTAACATGCTACACAATACATTAGAAGCGTGCTAAACATGCCGAGTTAAACAACAAATGATTAAAAGCGTGCATTGAGAGCAAAACCATACATTGAGAGCAAACCAGGCTAACAAACATGGAGTATCAAAACTATTGGAGTATTAAAACAAGAAATTAGAAGCGAAACATGCAAATCAAAATCATTAAAAGCATAAATGTATTAATCACCAAATCGAACCAGCAAAAATGTACAAGGAAGAGTAAATATAAGCTTAAATAGATGACAAAACCTCACGTCTTGTTAATATGGATTTTAGCCCCAAATGACACCTTCAAATCAAACTATGCTTTAAACAAAAAAAACAACACTTCCTGAGATATCTCAACTGACTTTACTAAGAGTGGCTAACAAACTCCTAATATCACAGACTGATAGTTTAATAGAAATTAAAGCGAGCAATAAAAGGCTTATTTTATGTTAGTATATATTATTTCGTCACACTTTGTCACCATCTTCAAGATCATCTTCACGCAAATGCGAGATAGTTGGTAGTGACGGTTAAGCCATTCTGTAACTCAACTACGCATTTCATTTCATTTCTTCGGATCGGTTTCAAAAAACAAATGGCATGTGCTTCCGCTCGTGTCTTCATCTCCATGTGCCCCCTCCACCTACTAAAACAAACAACATCTTCTTCTTCTTTATTTTCATTTTCTTACGCTTTGACCCACACTTCTTTTTTTCAAGTTTCTACGTTCAAGTTTCTACCTAAAGCTAGAAAATAAACTAAAGTGTCTAGCTCCATTATATTTGTTGTTGGGGTTTGTCTAGCTCTTGGGACACGTACTAATAATATAATGATCCAAAAATAGAGAAGAGAAAAGTAATAAAAATCGACGAGGCTGAGAGATTTATACTTACCAGGTTGAGAGAGTGAGATCAACGAGGTCGCAACTGAGACTTTGAGAGGCTAAGAGTATGAAATCGACGAGGCTACTTTATGTGCTAAAATCGACGACAACGAGGCTGTGAGTCGAGAGAGTGAGACCAATGAAAAATTTAGGCAAGGGTCTCGGGTCTCTAGTTAATTAGGGAGGGGCAAAAATTCTCCCACATTTGTTTGAAATTTAATTGTAAACTTGCCAATACACCTGCTATGTTTGTAAAAAAAAATTGAAATCAATTTTTTGAAAAAAAAATGTTTTCAACAAAAAATTTGAGACCACAATGATGCCTTGTGACTCAACTTTGAAACGGGTTGTGGTAAAGGTAGGATTTGGGAGGCTAGAAACTGTATTAGATATACTTAGTTTACTGGGTCTTACTAGATGTTATAAAATGTAGGGATTGAGATAAAATGAGGGGATTTGTTTGAGAAGCTAAAAATCGCACCGGAGAGAAAGAGGTTGAAGTTGTGGCATGTGCTCTCAATTGTAAAATTTTGTAAAATAGATTATCCCACCCATAAATATGTGTCTTTAGTAAATGTTTTTGTGAAATAGAAACTTTTCTAATAGTGAATGTGTTTTCACGAATTTGAGTTAGCAACGATTAAGTTTGAAAATGTGATAGTACTATTACTTTTTGGTATGGTGCGAATTGTGAAATGTACTTTGACTACGTAAAATTTTCATTGTGCAAAAATTTGAAAATGAGACAACATAATAGTATTGGGTAGTGATGACATGATTGTCGATGCTATTGTGTTAAAAAGAAAAGCGGTGTAGTTGGAGATTATGATGTAGGAACAGGATCGGAACTGTTAGAAAGGTCTAGAACACTGAACTAGTTAAGCCAGATAGTAGTTGTTAGCTACAGTGCTTTAAGAGCTTAAAATTGAGGAAGCTTAGACAAAATAGACGAAAGAGAGGTAAGCAAAAAAAGTAAAATATAAAATAATCTCCTCCCCATCTGATCATAAAACTCACGCCACTCTCCCTTTAAATTGGGTTCAATATGGCCTCTTATTAATTTTTGATCATAGGTAGGCATTTCGACTTTTTTTTTTATTCAATTTGAAATAATGTCCATAATTACTTCTTTGAGCTATTTCTAACCAATAGATTGGAATAATTCTTCCAAAATTCAATCCTCTCATATATTATATTTCCTTGTATTTATTGGGTCCAATTTGACTCCCAGACAATTTTGCATAAATTTGGAAGAATAACACGGCCTATTGTTTCTGTTTTCTGTTTTTTTCAATAATAATAATAATAATCTATTTAGATAGTTGATTTGAAAGTTTTTGAAGTGACAAGGTGGTGTCCACCGGTGGTGCGGTGGTCATCACCGGTAGTGTGGTGTCGATAGTAAACAAAAGGTGGTGGTCTCAAAAAATACAAAAACAAGAAAACAACTAAAAACTATTTTTGTTTCTTAGTTTTTTAAAACAACTTTTTATTTTTTTTAAAAAAAATAATTTATTGAAAGCAGGTTTTAAAACAAGTTTTTATGTTTTTTTTTTGGTAGAATCTAGGCGGTATCCCACAACAAATGGTGGAAATTGGCTAGGCTAGGCCTTACCTAAATAAGCATGAGCCTACAGCAGATATTTAAAGTCTAAGCCTGTATGTAGGCTTTTTTTTTTTTTTTAGGCCTGAGCTCGAGCCTTGAAAAGGCCTAACAAGGCCTAAAGCCAATTTAAAGACCTAATTAAAATATAGATATTTAAATAGCCTTTAAAACCTATACCTCTAAATCCATATATAACCCTTCACACTATTTACAATCCTACATTATGTTTTAAAAGTCTAACATCCATTTTTGTCGTAATATAAGGGCTTAGTAAGGAAAACAAAAGAATGTCTATTGACAATAGTTGTCCGAGCAATTGCGAATAAGAAAAACTACTCGTCTTGTTGACTAATAAAATATATTTTCTAAAATTGATTTAGCATAACAAGCAGCATAAAAATTGAATTTTACCTCTTTTACTTTTCCCTCATATAAACTGTGACAAACTCCTCATACTAAGATTATAATATTTCATTTGGCACTAAAATAAATTCATAGCAATTATTATGCTTCAATGGATGACGCAAATAGGGGAGAGGGAAAGGGAGTAAGTTAGCGTTGTCATCTCAAGCGATTGAAGAGAAAAGAGGTAGGGGTAAATAATTAATGGAAAGTGTTGAGTGTAATGACGATGTGATGTAAAACTTATGATTAAGGTTAATAAATTACTTAGATGATAATATATATACTTATATAATAGTATAAATTAAAAAAAGTTAAATAAGCTCGGCCTGTAGGCTTGAAGGCTATGCCTTATGAAAATAGGTCTGACCTGTTTATTTAAATAGTCTTGAGCTTGGCCTTAGCCTATTTAGTAAATAGGCTAAGTTAGACTTTATGTCGGCTAGGCCGTAGGCCCCTGTCACTACTACAAAATAGGGCTACGGCGTCCTATTTTGGGCACATTTAACGTCCTTTTTCTTAAGGACGTCTATTTGGGGGCGTAGTAGGGAATACTTACGGCGTCTAAACTTAATATTAGACGCCGTAAGTCTATACTTAAGGCGTCCTATTTATATTTTTGGACGCCTTAAGTATGGCAAAAAATGACATTTATGACTATACTTACGGCGTCTAATTATCTAGAATTAGACGTCCGTAAGGATCACATAAGGCGTCTAAGTTTTAAAATTAGACGCCTTATGTTACATTTACAGCGTCTAATTATATATAATTAGACGTCAGAAGTGTCACATAAGGCGTCTAATTCATTTAGTTAGACGCCTTATGTGTGTGTTTTTTTTTTTTTAATATTTTGCTTCGTACAAAAACCTTCTTACATATATCAGCAGGCTGTACAATCACCACACCTATGAGCTAAAAAGGTTAGCTCAGCTAACCTTATAGTTTTGGCAACAAAGTGTAAGACAAAAACAGAATACATGCATGTATATATAACAAATATTCCAAGACACAGTTCATGATGAATTGGACATAGATGTAGCAAAGTAGTAACAACAAAGTGTAAATAGCTAACTTCAATTCATCTTAACCAATTTGCTCTAACTAATTCAAGTGGTAACTAGTACTACTTCTTCTATGTACAACAATCACCACAAAGCATCAAAAGTTGTCTAGCTACCTCCTACTAATTATGCAATATATAGACTAACTTCAATCATCTATGTATTCAAGAAGATGTCCGCCAACAATGTTTCGAACCAAATCGATTTCTTCCTCCGAGTAGGCATCCTTTGTACCAAAAATCTGTAAAATGGAAAATAAGGTATAAGTTAAATAAATCAAGTGAATGAATTAATTACACAACTAAAGTACAACTTCAAAAAAATTATCATTTGAGAATGAAGGAGCAAGTACGTCTTCAAAATCTAAAGTACGTCCGCTCTGAATGATGGAGTACATATAGAGCATAACGTAGTATCCGCACTCCCAACTCCCCGGTTGTTGAGGGCACTATAAATCAAAAGCAAATAGTTAATTGAATTCTTTTTAATGAATAAAGGCATATCGAATTCCACTGTCAATCAAATAACTTGAATTGAAACAAACTACTTACTATCGGATAAACCCACGTCGGTTCTCTACTTGGACCTACTTTAATCCCAGAAATCATTCTATATGCCTTCAAAGGCGCTATCATTAAAATGAAAATGATTAGACATTATAACAATTCATTTAATTCAAGAATATCAATGATTGTGCAAAAAGTTTACTTACTTGCTGAACATGGTTTTTATTTCTTTGTGTGGCCTCCCACCCATGGAATCGAACCAATAGACGGAGTTAATGGGTGGACAAACAACACACAAAGTATAATGATAACTAAAACAACACACACACAAAATAAGATTAAGTTAAGATAAGAAGGCAATTTATTCTTAAACATTTTAAATAGACAAAACTAAAATACGTACCCTTCATGAATCGGTGCTAGATAACAAGGCAATTTTGACTCTGCCAATGTCTCACCCACATAAAATGTCCTTAATTCCAAGGTACTATGGCTCCTTGATGTGTTCGATGGACATAACAATCCATATGACTCATTTTTTCCGATTTGTTCACATAGATTGTGGAAGAAACTATGATGGAATTAAAAAGATAAATGAATTGCTGAATATATAAAACGATAAAAAATCACATGATTAATTGAAAGGCAAAAAAATTACTTACGGACTCCAAGTTTAAGCCAACATACATCTAGCTCCTCTAAATCAATAAACTGTGAAAGATCTGTGTTGTCAATTGTAAAAGGATATGATGGCACTCTTGAGCCGAGAATTCCTTAGGCATTTGCATTGGGACTTCTTTAATGTCATTGTACACCTGTTGCAATCGTGCCAAGACAGGAAATTGTGTCGCATGTTGTTCATCCTAGTAAAACATAAAATACAGATTATGAGTAGGTTGCAAAGAAAATGTAGCAATCAGCTGTATAGTTCAAGTTTATGTCAAGATACAACAATTTAAGCAAATTCAGGTTTGACAACAAAAATCCCAAAGTCATAGCAAAAGGATGTCATACACATAAGATTTTCTCTCAAACATATAAGCACAACAATAATGATAGCAATAGTCTAAAATTCAAGTAATAGTTAGTATTTCCTACCATTGGAGGTGCCGCGCGCAGCTTAATAAGTTTCTTCGGCCAAAGGATGAACAATCCTATCGCCTTGCCTAGTTTGGGAACCTCGTCATCGTGGATCGGGATGGCTATTTCTCCTTCCCCTCTTGAACACACGTCACGCCACACCTACGTTGATTTTTTGAAATTTGTTTATTATGGTGGGTGGTGAATTGTGAGTGAACAATACCATCAGCAACAAGCCGAAGTTGTGGGACATCCACATATAGCTTGCAAGGTTCTCCACCCTGTGGAGGGAGAGAAGGTTCGCATTGTGGTACCTCCGGAGGGTCATAACTGTCTTTCGTGCTGAGGACGGCCGGGGAATCCTTGGTTGTACATTCCTTCGACGATTGCATCATAGATGCCACTTGACCATGTACATGTTTCATGATATCTCCAAAGAGTTCCGCCGAATTTTGGCCATAAGCTCCGGAGTAGGATTTGAACAACAATGTGGAGTGCGTCCAAAATATTTTCGACACTAACTCCTCTTGGCTCCCCTCGAAGACAACCAGGGTTATCGGTTTCCCAATTCCGTTGATAGGATGTCCATCTCGTGACTTGGTGTAAAGGAACCTTGGCCGCTTCCGCCTTCAAGTGAATCCCGTATCATACAATTTTAATCCAATGAAAATTAAATACTTGTAATGTAAAACAATTTGAAAAATACATACTTCAATTTTAACTACTTACGATCCTTGCAAAGAACCTCGGCAACAATAATAGGATTGATGTATTTGTCGCCCTTTAAGCCTCGCAGCTTTCCATTTTTCGTAACGCGGAGGAGGATCCGGGGCCGAACAACTATGCTAGGGTCTCGATTTGCGCGCTTTCCTTTCTTTTCTCCAACTCGTCTGCCATCATCCTTCGTTCAAGCTTTTTATAACCAGCTCGAGACATGTAATGCTGGTACTTATTTGCTGCTTGCTTTGCTTTATTTGCTTCACTTACTTCCTGTGAAACGAAATCAAAGAAAACTAAGTCAATGATGTCAAGTGTATTGAATTAAAACATAATAAGATTTGAAAGAAATTTTACAATAAAATGAGGCTCTTGTCGTGACGCCACAAACGACCTCCAATCTTCCTGAGAAATGTACGTATATGTAACACGGGGATCCTCATTCTTGCGTGGCCCTCGAATATACTTTTGGGAGAGCTTGTTCTTGAAATCTTTCCATCGAAGACGAACTTCCCCCAATAAATGCTTGTACATGGCCTTGTTGTCTGGAACATCATATGTTTGCTACAAGGTAAATCATAAGATAATTACATTTCAAGCAATATGACTAAAGATATAAATGCAAATATATCAAAAGTTATTTACCAAAAGTTGTCGCCAAATCAACTCCTTCGTTTTTTGTGAACCGACCTCCAAGTTGCATACACAATGCGAACTTAGCTTCGAGCTAAATAGCCAACATAGCTAGTGAACTTGTCTTCCGATCACCAATTGGATTCTTATTAGCATCGAAATCCACATGTAGCTTCTCCCGTTGTTTATCATGACGTGCAACCAAAGCTCCCATCTTTGTACCTCTAACCCTTTTCACAACGGGTTCGTCTTCATCGCTGTGTGACCCATCAGAGTTGTCCATGTTCCTGTTAAGACAAATAAATGTTAGATATATAGGTTATTAAGTTGTAATTAAATGAATGAAATAAACAGACAGGTAAAATGAAAACAAAATCACACAATACTATTTCATAACTTAAGGTCTTACTTTAAATGGTTTCCCATATTCCTTCACAATGATCATTTCTTACGGATATTCTTCATCATCTACCAATTCTACTTCGGTTGTTGTAGGACGATTTGTTGTGAACGGTGGTATATCGTCAAGGTTGAAAAATTCTTCACCATACTTTTTTTCTTACTTTGGATTACAATGGACATCTTTTTATTTGCGGGTCTATGACATAGAACACTTGTTTCGCCTGGCTTGCTAGAATGAATGGCTCATCTCTATGACCAACTCTTTGAAGATCAACTGAGACAAATCCAAATTTTGGATCTATTACAACAGCATTATTGCTAACCCACTTACATTTGAATAAAGAAACTTTGAACTTATTGTATGTCATCTCCCATATTTCTTCAATAACTCCATAATAGGCCATTGATGCTAATACAGGGTTTTTGTCTTTCGAACTCGAAAAGTGCATGGATTCAGCTTCAACCATCACCCCACTATTTTGCATAGAACTTCTGCCATCTTGTTCTTTGGTGTAGAAAGAATACCCGTTTATATCATAACCGCTCCAAGTAATGACTTGAAAAGAAGGCCCCCAAGCGAACCACTCGATTGTATCAGACACACCGGTCTCGTGCGACACCTTCTCCTCGAACCACTTTATGAATGTCTTGTTTTGCTCATTCGCAATCTGCATGTCACTCTTCCTTGAATTCATATTCTTCAAACTCTGTCTGTGTTCATCTATGTAAGGTTGGACTTCTTCCATATTATTCAAGATATACAAATGTGCCTGCAACAACTCTTCACGAGGCATATTCTTCATTTTGAGTCCTCTAGTTCCCTTGCTTATCTCCTCGTCATGCTGAGATTGTACCGTGGCCCCGATAGATAATCTTTGCAAAAGTCCGTAGCCTCTTCAATTACATATCTTTCAACTATTGAGGCCTCCGGTCGATTAGGATTTTTAGAATACCCTTTTAAGATCTTCATATATCGCTTGAAAGGGTACATCCACCTTAGGTAAACTGGACCGCAGAGCCTTACCTCCCTTACCAAATGCACTATCAAATGCACCATTATATCAAAAAATGCGGGAGGAAAATGCATCTCTAGTTGGGACAAAATAATATAACCCTCATTTTCCAATTCATCCAACTTTTCAATGTCAATGACTTTGTTACAGATAACATTAAAGAACATACACAATTTTGTTATAGTGGTTCGCACTTCATCTTTCATAATGCCTCTAATAGCTACTGGTAATAGTTGTTGCATTAACACATGATAATCATGGGACTTCATTCCCACTAACTTCAAATCGTTCATTGACACAAACCCGCTCACATTAGAAGAATACCCCCTGGGAACCTTAATGTCATTTAAACACCCACACAAACTTTTTTCTCCGCTTTTGATAGTGTATGCGCTGCTGGCCCCATGTATGCCCTCTTACCATTTTCTCTTATTTGTGGATGTAACCGTTCTCTTATTCCCATATCAACGAGGTCCAGTCTCGCACTAATTCCATCCTTAGTCTTCCCTGGTACATGCAAAAGCGTACTGACAAGGCTATCACAAACGTTTTTCTCGACATGCATCACATCAAGACTGTGTCTCACATCAAGACTCCGCCAATATGGAAGGTCAAAGAAAATTGATCTCTTCTTCCATATGTTCTTCTCACCTGCACTCCTTTGCTGCTTACCCAATATGACATTGATATGTTCCACCCGACTATAAACTTCCTCTCCGGTTAATGCCTTTGGTGCTGTTCCATGCTCCGTAAAGCCGTTAAAACACTTTCTTAATCTACGATACGGGTGGAACCGATGAAGAAACCTCCTATGACCGAGGTAGACCGTTTTCTTTCCGTGCTTTAGTTGATGGAAGTGTGTGTCTGATTCACATATCGGACATGCTTTATGCCCCTTCACACTGTACCCTGACAAATTTCCGTATGCAGGAAAGTCGTTTATCGTGGTAAAAATCATTGCTCGCAGCTTGAAGGACTCCTTCTTATATGCATCAAACACATTTACACCTTCCTCCCACAACTTCTTCAAATCCTCAACCAAAGGCGCCAAGTACACATCGATATTGTTCCCCAGCTGTTTTGGTCCAGAAATCATCATAGAAAGCATCACATACTTGCGTTTCATACATAGCCATGGAGGCAAGTTGTATATTACAAGGAGAACCGGCCATGCACTATGGGTGCTACTAAGAGTTCCATACGGATTGAAGCCATCCGTACAAAGCCCCAAAAGGTTTCTTGGCTCGCTAAATTGAGGAACATTTCGTCCATTTTCTTCCATTGCGGAGAGTCGTAGGTGCGAAGATATTTTCCATCGATATTCTCTCATCAGAATGCCATCTCAACTTCTTCGCCGTTGATGCACTAGTAAACAGACGCTTAAACCGCGATATTATTGGAAGATACCACAACGTTTTTAAAGGTTGCCTTTTTGTTTTCCTATCTCCAGAACCACCATCTTTCTTCACTTTGTATCGTGAAGTTTTACACTTCGGACACTTACTAAGGCCTTCATACTCATTTCGTACAATATGCGTCATTAGGGCAAGAGTGTATCTTTTTATACTCCATACCCATTGCAGACAAGATTTTCTTTGCCTCATACATACGGTTTGGAAGTACATTATCGTCTGGAAACATATCACACAACAATTCAAGCAGCATTGTGAAACTACTATCGGTCCACCCACAAGTTGCCTTTAAGTTGACCAAATGTAAGGTCCCCGTCACCGTGTATACTTAGAACACCCAGGGAACAAAGGTGTCTCTGCATCACTCCGCACGCTATCATATACACGCGATTGTGCAAAAGATTCTACCTCAACATCGTGAATCATTCTCTCCATTCCATCATCATCTACCTCAACTTCATTTTCATGGGACGCAGTAGTTGTTACTTCCTCACCATGCCATATCCACGTTGTGTATCGAAGGTTTATTCCATCACAAAGTAAGTGATCCCTTATATCAGCAATATCCCGTTGATTATCATTTAAACAATTCACACATGGACAAAAATACATTCCATTTTTTGTAGCCACATTCCTTCTAGCAAATTCAATAAACTCTTCCACCCCATTCTCATATTCTTCACTAGTTCTCAAAGCATTCATCCAACTATGATCCATTTTATTACCACCTACGACATTTCCAACAACACTCAAGTTTATAAAAATTTCTAGAACGACATGCTTTTTTCTCAATACTTTAAAAAAAATTGACAGCATTTCCCCTTAAAAGTAAGACATCCCAAAATTTCAATAACAAACAATTTCAACTTAATTCAAACTTAACTTACTAACTAAGGCAAATCGAACAATATCATCCATTAAATCCAAAGACTTTCATCAACAAAGAGAACACTAAAATTATTCGTACTAACATATACTTCAATGGTAATGGTAAACCATGAAGCCATCACTATTTTAATCAAATTCATGTAGTTCGATGGCTAATGATAAAGGAAAGACAAAAGAAAAATTTCAAGGACTAGATTAAAAGCACTTAAATCCATAATGATAAAACATGAAGTCATAAGACAAGTGTTGTTCTCACTCGGTAAGAAGGTATTGATATGAGGAAAATATATGTGTGTGTGAAGAAAATGAAAGCAACTGACCTAATTTAAGAGCGCAACAATTTTCTTCAAATCTTTGACCAAGAAGGTAGAACTTACGAGATTAAATTTTCTCAAGAGTGAGGAGTCACACAGAATAGGATTAACTCGCAAGCAAATTTAAAAACTGAAAATGATCAAAGTCATCATTAGCGACATGTAAAATTCATAAGCCGACGTTTTGGAAGCATTAAATATTAAAATAAACTTTTTTTCTGAAAAATATCCATTTTTTGGCCTAAGCAAACGGTGAAGGGAGGATTATGATTTTATTAAATTAAAGTTTCTAGGTTGGGCGGAAAAGAAAAATTCCGGTAACATCTCGGTTTTCAAAGCTTTGGTTAAAAGCCTATTTTTGGGAGAGATTTTCAAGAAATAAAAGAAAAAATAATTATTAAAATTAACTATGGGCCATAAAAATTGAGGAATCATCATGGAATATTATTTTAGAAATTTTGAAAAATTAAAAGGAGGTTTTATTCCTAAAAATTCTACAGCATATGAGGCCCGTTGGCTTCTTTTGTTTCACTTTGGAGAGACATATTTAAGAATGAAGTCGTTCTCATAAGGTAAGAAAAAGAAATAAACAAAAAATAAAAAATAAAGGAAGGAGACCAATCAAAAGGGTTAAAAGTAAAAACAAAGCATCTCATGCTCTAACGAGGTTCATGCATATGAATCGCTTTCATTGTCAATGATGTTGACAAAGTGACAAGGGATATGAATTAACTAGTTAATGGAATGAGAATTGTAAAATCACTTTGCTTCCTTGATTAATATCCAATGCCGTAAATAGGACAATGAGATGTTATATATATTGTCCAGATCAACAAATCCAGGCCAAAAACATACAACAATTATTATTTTCAGTTTCAAAAGACAAATAGATTAATAAAGTCAAACATATAAAAGTCCAAAACAATACCTGGCCAGCTGGTACATAAGGATCCCCAGTTAATTTAAATGCTTCTACATACTCATAAAACTCAAGATCTGAAGGTTCCCTAGCCCCACCGTCTTCTTGCCATCGACCAAATTTGCGTCTAAGTTGAATGATTTATGAGGAGTAAAGACCATGTGCACCAATGTATAGACCTGATGAAAAATCTAAATTAATAAAATATTTACCTCATACCTAAATCACAAAATCTGATCAACTAAAGACACAAACAAGAGCATTCCCATCAAAACTTGACAACTATGATGGTAAAGAAAATAAGACACATGATGATATTATGTGCAAGCAAGAAAAGCTAACATCCTGCAACAGTTACTTAGGATCGAAGTACTTTCAATTTTCACCGTATTAGAATTTATTGAAGTCCCAATAGTTGATTAATTAGAGATTGAACTGAAGGTAAGTTTTATCAAATTGGTTACTAAGATAAGCCAAATATATACCTAATTCTTTATAAATCTAATATACACTCTTCACAAGCAAGAACAAACTAAGAACAAACCTTGCTCTTCTCGTTCTAAAACCGACCTCCACTTGTCTCGAGGTCAAAGTACTATTAGAACACTCTAAGACAGAAAAAGCATACTATCCTTAGTTTAGTGGCTTTAGTTTTAATTTTCCTTTAATAAGAAATGTAAATTCTAAACAACAACAAAACCCAATTTTATAATTAATTAATTTAGGACTCATGTATTGCATATAGACGTTTAGGTTCTAAAAATAATCAAGCATAAGCATTTTACATTTTCATTTAAATTGTATTGATTGCATTATTACAACTTGCATTTTAGTTGAAAAATCTTGCATTTAGTTTTCAAATCATACTCGTCTTTGCTATGTTTATTAGTGTTTGTGCTTTTGTTACTCAGGCTATTTCTTCGTTTTATACTTAGTGCTTATGCTTTTGTTATTCGGGCAATTTCTTTTGTTTTATAATTGCTTTCCTTTCTTTTCCAAGCATTTTTCTTTTTCTCTCGCTTTTAGAAGTCTATTGAATCGGTTGTGTAGCTCGTAATTTAAACTTTAAATTAATATTCTTAGTGTTTGTGTGTAGGACTATCCTTCAGAATGAGTTTTAGATCAAAGTTCTTGAATATATTTGTAGATGGAGACAAAAGCATAAAGACTTGTTGAAGACAGATCATGAACGAAACGTCCAGTAAAATGAACAAAGTCAACTTGCCATACTATATGTCAAGGGATAAAGCATATTTTGAACCGAAAGCGGATCATGCAACTTGCCATACTATCTAATGTAGTGCAAATTACGATGATATTCAGTTGGATATATTTCTCGCGTCACATCATTACACTCAAAACGAGAATAGAATAAGGAAATACAAGAGAAGGAGATATCACGAGAGGAGAGGAGAGACCCGCGGAAATTTCCACAATCCCATATGCACTCTTCTCACTAACACCCTCTAGTCTCCTCATAGTTATATATATATATATATATATATATATATATATATATATATATATATATATATATATATATATATAAAAGATTTGGGTTTCATATGAGACTTTTTCCTTATTGTGTTACCAGATAACAAAGATTATGCACTAGTGTTGTCATAGGCCATTTTCTTCTTCATATTGTATTGGATATCATAATACAACCCTAATGATGGTAGTATCTAATTACTTTGGTTTTATTATTTTTATTATTATTGGGTTTTTTATCCGAAAAAGTGAATCATTCGGTTTTGAATATACATTACGTAAATTAAATCAATTGGTTTTGATGATTCAAAAAGAAATATTTAGATCAAACATTAGAAAGTTGGGGTTGTGTTTCACCAAATTATAACACCACTTTGAAGTCCCAACAAATTGATTAATTAGAGATTGAACTAAAGGTAAGTTTTATCAAATTGGTTACTAAGATAAGCCAAATATATACCTAATTCTTTATAAATCTAATATACACTCTTCACAAGCAAGAACAAACTAAGAACTAACCTTGCTATTCTATTCTAAAATCAGACCTCCACTTTTCTGAGGTCAAAATACTATTAGAACACTCTAAGACGTAAAAAAAGAAGAAATTCACATTGAAAGTTGAAATAATCATATCACTTCCAAATCATAGGACCGCACAACTTCAAGGTGATAAAACAAATGACTTCCCCAGGGAAAGCAACTCAAAAAGGAACCAAGTTTAAGAGGGTATACAGAAACTATAATCAGATTCCTCAGTCTAGCTGTATCTTATTCTTTTCACATTCATAAAAACTCTTTCTGATTTATGAAGAACTGCAATATTGACTTATAAGTGCATATGGGATAAGGGTGTTTCAAAGAAGTCCTCTTGTGAACAAAAATCAATGTGCAAATAATAGGAGCATGCATGTATCTTAGAGAAAGTTAAAACATTTCCACTAATATCATTGTCCTCAAAACATAAAAGACAAGACAAGTTCTGCTATTCGGTTTACATTAAAAAAAAAAAGGAAGAAGCTTGCATTTTCTTTTTTTGAGGAAAAGGAGGAAATTCATTCCATGAAAAATTACTGTATGACGGCCATGTTAGCTTGACGATCTGTTGTTATAGGTCAAGTACAGGTTAGCAAGCATACAAAATGAAAATAGTCAAAACCATATGATGTAAGGCTAAAAACACATGATGTGCATGTATCCCTTTAGAAGATGCAGTACTTTGACACTTAAAAAAGCTCCATTCTCTTGAAAGTGGGGTATTGATTGAGTTTACACATACCAAATTGGTGTCTAGTTTCCAAGACTCAAAAACTCTCCATTCAATGCGTTGAATGCACATTAAAAAAAAAAAACAAAATCATGGGAAATTCCCGCAAGTAACGTATATCCAACTCCAACACAACACTATAAATCAATCTCCTCTATATGCCAAGATGTAATGCGGGATTTGAATTTCATTATGGAATATGATTTGTAATCCCAAATTCTATGGTGTGGTTTCAATGATGGAAAGATCATGAGAGGTCTTTGCTTAAATCCAAAGTAAAAACACCATAATAATTCTTATTTTTCATCCTATCGCTCAATTGATTTCACAGATTTTCCAGAAAGACCAATAACCATATGGCAAGGCTAGAAACAATATGTTGATCATGGGTTCTCATAATTGACCATAGAATAACATTTCAACCAGAAGATGTATATCAAAGTTTTCACACAACATAAAGTGGAAGGTAAATAAACTGAGGACGAATTGAATATAGGGACGCTTTCTTCATATCAGCTTGAACTAATCTGACTTCATCATAACAACTAAAAAGAAGTACTAACAACTATAAAAAAGCAGGAAATTACAATTACTTACTCCTTTCTTTTTTGAGGAGACCTATTATTGACCCAAAGCGTGGGTGTGCCAACCGATTTTCTCGCTTGTTCTAGCTTTTCAACCGCGACAATAGTAAGGCGATCCGACCTAGAAACAGAGACGATGAACAGTAAATTACTTACAGGATGAATAAACACTCTGATTATGGTGACAATGAGGGTTCAATATCGTAGTCCAATAGTCAAATATTCAGATAAGTATTGCGGCCAAACGATCATATACGGACATCAAAATGAGATTTAAAACTCTAAAAATGATAAAAAATGATTCTTGAAAGGAGATTTTTCGAAGTTGCAAATTCTTAAAGGAAATAATAGTAATAACAATACAAATTGACGAGACGAAGAAAATGCGGGAGTACCCGGTAACTAGAGGGAAGGTCGAAGAACTAAATCGAAGGGATGAGTGAAGAACTTTGCAGCCTGTGCCGGCCGGCCACCGCACAGAGCCTTGACACTCTAGAGTCAGGGAAGGAAGAATGACACCGACGGTGGGAGAGGGGAGGTCGACGGAGTGGCGGCTAGAGGCGAAAGATGGAGGGCACGCAACTTGGAGGTACGATGGAAAACACGATATCTCACTGATACACTCTTCTTTTTTTTCGCTTGGGATACTTCTACGATATGCCCAAGTCTGAAATATAAGCTTTTTGGCGTTTAAACTAATTACTTAGACGCCAAAAATGTAGGCCCCAAATGTTGACCCGACCAGTTTTGCCCCACAAGTACAACAATTTACCGCCAAGTTTTTGGTTTGGCGGGGCTTTTGGGTAACTTTTGGCGTCCTACTATAGTTTTAGGACGTTTGAACTATAATTTATGCGTCCTAAAATATTTTAGGACGTCTAATATGTCAAATTTTTACCCCATAATTACAAAATTGCCACCGCGTTCACATTTTACTTCCTTTTTAAAAAATAGGACGTTTTTCAGAGAAGTAGTATCTATTCTTTGTAGTAGTGTGTTAGAAGCATGACTTATTTCTACCCCACCCTTAGCCGATAGCTATAGAAAAATCCTCCCGAGGCCATCGAAGTGGATTTTGCCTCTTCTAACAAAGCCTTTTCCATGTACATGACCTGGTTCAAACCGAGGACATCATATTTAAGGGACCCAGCCATCTACCAACTTTGTTAAGCTTTTGATGGTTTTTAAGAAAAAAATTTAAAAAATTAAAAGTAAACAAGCCCATACTTTTTCTAAGCCCAAAGCCTAATATAAACTTATTCATTCTAATCATAAAATAATTATTCCCCCTATTTTCTAATTGTTTGAGACCTTTACGTAATTTAAATTATATAATTTTGGCTAAATACTAGTTAATTAGCCAAATAAAGCTTTTTGGCTCAATACACTTTTGCTGAGATATTTTTACCTTTAATACCTCTTTTTTTGCCTTGGAAATCCATTAGGAACCATTTTCCTCTTCTTCCACAGTCTTCGTAATTTCCCTTAGTCTTTTGCAGGTAAATCTTTCATAATTACACTTTTGATCATAAGATAACTTTCCAGTCATATAATCCTCTTTAACACCTCTTGAGGATATTAAAATTAAACTTAGAAGCCTTCCCCCCCCCCCCCCCCGGGGGTCAAATATTCTGATAACTCACAATCTGGGAATTATAGGGACTCTGATAAGTGAAGGGATGCTTATCATATTCTCTGATCCATTCTGTTCTTTCAAGGAACTTCTAAGCCTCTTGCACAATAGGCTTGGTAACCTATTTAATTCAGGATTATTGCTTGAGTTTCTAGGCTCAAAATTTTAAACATGAAAATAATGGCATGTAAACTCTCTAAATAAGTCTAAGGGCGTAGTTTTGATCTCGCTTGTAATCTCATATTATTAAGTGTATAGAAATTATGCTGGTAATGATAAAATATATGTACATATATCCGCATACAACTCTTCCTAACATACCAGAGATGATTTAAAGCAATACAAATGAATTATACGTTTATATGATAGCATATGTTGCAGAACACTACCAGCTACAATAGATGAAGCAACTAATAGAAGCATTATAAGATGAACCAGAAGTGAAGCATTTTGTGGTTTCAATTAGGAGAGAAGAATGGGATAGAAGGAATAGAAGTTGGGATAGTGGGAATAGAGGGAATGTTTGGAAATGGAGGAAGTGTGGCTTGTGAGACTTTTGTAATGGTAGGCATAGAAGGAAGCGGAGGAAGTGTAGTTGTTGGTTTTGGCAGATTTGGGAGATTTATGGGCAAAGGAGGAACATTATTACTAATTGGGACTGAAGGCAAAGGTGGTAATATAATCCTGTAGGCTTAGGCAAATTACTTGGAATCCCAGGCATGTTTGGTACAGAAGGCTGTGTTGTTTGGATAAGAAGATGAGCTTCTGCTTCACTTGAACTCATCATGCTTGAGAATGTGAGAGCCATAAGGAATTAATAAGGCTGTGATTACAGATTTCCCAGAAGCCATGGCTGAGTTATTATGAGCTGATGTAATAAAGATGAAGAAGGAGGAGGAAGATAATATAAGAAGATGATTGCTGAATTTGAGGTTTGATGTGAATCCATGGGGGTGTGTTGGTGTTTATATAGATATATAGAGGTAGGTAGGAGGGCATGTGGTTTGGACAACCATAAAAGAGACTTTGAGATATATACGTGTCTGTAAATATACATGATTGAACCATAATTTTATATGATTTTTCATCATTAAATTGGGATTCTTAGTGCATTTTGTTATAGTTATTGAGCTTAAAATGCTTCTCTTATGATAAATTAAGATTAAGAGTAAATATATTTAATTAGAGCTAAAAGGGGTAAAATTGTCAAAAAAAATGTAATTACTCTTAATCATTGATTTTTATGAGAATATTTGATGTTAGATTAATTATTTTTCATTGTAGATGCCTCAAAAGATTAAATCAAATTTGAAAATGAAAGTTTGAACTCAAGTTTTAAAAGTTTCAGCTTGGTCCCTATTCCAGAACTTTTTAATCTTTTCACTTAGGTCCCTTTCTGAAACACTGCGTTTTGATCAATGGAGAATTAGGTTTTTCTTCATTCAGCAGGTGAGAACCCGTGGAGCTGAGGGAGAATGAGGAATTGAGCGCCGCATAAGAGAGAGAGAGCTGAGGGAATAAAAAATAAAAAAAAAAACAGATGGGAGGAGGATGGATGGCGATTGACGACTTGGGAGCTGAAAAAACGCAGGAGCTGAGGGAGCTAGCAGAAAAAAAAAGCTGGAGCTGAGAAGGGGGCTGGATTCACGACTTTGGGGAGTGGACCTTCAGCTGGAACGGAGGGAGCTGAGGGGAATTCAGGCGAGGATCCATCGTGATTTTTGGGAGGAGACATTCGGACTTCACACCTGCACATCGTCAGCAAGCTGGAACCAAAGTTTCGCCTTTCAACCTCATCGACCTCACCTTCACCCTTCAACAGCTAGCCATCATCTTCTCCATCCATTAATCGAAAAAAAAACAGACCCAGTGCTGTGAAGGAAAAAAAAATAAAAAATAAAACCTTCACATCGTTTTCACATATTCAGCCACCACCATCGTCTTTTTCACTCTAAAAGGACTGAATCAGAACAGAATTTTCCAGCGAGCTTGGTTCCTATGGCTAGTTCATTTTCACAGATTGTGTGGGTTCTCTGATTGCCATGAGTGGCTAAACTCTTTGCTTCTTGGTGATGAAGATTTGTGGTTTAAGCTTTTTGTGCTTTAATAGGAGTTCTTTAATTTAATCTTTTCTTGGACTATTTAATTGATTTCCTTATTTAAGTTAATCATTATTTAGTTATGAGACTTGAATCATTGTTATGTGTTCATATGGATTGATTTTTGTAGTTTTAATTGGATGAAGTATTTTGATTTTTAAATCTCCATATTACTTTAAACGCTTGATTTAATTATGTTTGTTGTGTCGTGTTTATGAATGGAACATAATTGATTTTAGGCTTTCTTGAATGGTTCGTTAAACATTCTAATCGGTAAAAACAATTTGATCATTCCAATTTCAATTACACATTAAGTGGGTTTTAACAATTTTTCAAGAGGTAGTAGTTTCTTTATGTTTGTAGGAGCCTACTATTAATCAAATTATTGATCAAGTGTTATCTTGATGTTGTTTTTTTAGACTTAATGAGATTTAAACTCCCAAATATATTTTAGCGAGGATAAACACATTCTTCATTATCAAGATCATCCATTATTAATCCTTTTTATTCAAATTATTTATCACTATTTTCCAAAAATCCCAAAAAGAATAGAATTAGTTACATTATATTTTTCATGAATTTTAATTTAGAAAAACCAATTACAAAACCTATTTTCTAATCATGATTTTAAGACTTAGTTTAATATGACTTCAAAATAAATTGGGCCGTTGATAAGAGAACGATCCCGAGTTATTTGCACTATATTGCATTTTAATTCGTGGAAATTGTGATGGAGTCCGTGGAGATGGGAAAGTCTATATGCACGTCGACAAACAGGTGCCCCACATCAGTTGCTTTCCAATATTGATTATCTTCCCACTGATGGAACTCTAAAATTTCTTTTTATAATTAATATATTTGTCTTTTCGTTAAAAAAATAAAATTAGGTGTCTCACATGCTTCCAGACACGTGCCACGTTTATGCTTAATTGATCAGCATCTGATCAGGACAAAGTCCTCAACTATTTAAGTAAATAAGTTCCGCACAATAGAATGTATGTATTATATATTATAGCTAGAAGTGAAATTTATATTCTTCCTACAGTTATATGATATATATATATATTTGTGTGCGTGTGTGTGATTTTTGTTGTTAGACTTGGAGAAAGTACTTCCTCCAATCCTAAATATAGTACCTAATTGAAGGATTTATTTTTATATATTCTAAATATAATAATTTTTATGTGTCTGTTAAATCCTAAACATATCCTATCAATATTTTATTTTTTAGCTAAACATATCCTATTAATAGTTTGTCAATTAAGGGGGGCAAATCATATATTCATCGATCAGTGCCCATGCGATAAAGTTTTGGGGTGAATTGTAGCTAGTTTGGAGAACCATAAGAAGCCATTTTGAGACTTCAGAGAGTTTTGGTAGCTCACCAGCTTCTGAATTTGGGAACTTGTAAGCTTTTTTTTTTTTGTTGATAAAGGGTGAGACCACTACGGGTCAGGGAACACTAGGACAAAGCCTGAAAAGATGCAAAAAAGGTCCTGAAAAAACTTCTGCTCGCTGCCCCTGGTAGTTCCAGACGAAGAGTTTAACGATCATGAGACAACAGTAGGGGGGAGGATTCTACAGCCATGCCCGACCCCGAGGGGTCGTCATCCTTTCTTGGTACGCTTAGGTCTCGGTGCCGGCTACTACACATAGGGGTATTTTGCGTTGCTTCTGAGTCTAAGTCCACCTTGAGGACTTCTAGGGCCTCCTTCGAGATGAGCTTACCTTGATTCTTCCTTCGTACCTTTAGGCTCTTCGACGAATTTGACTGGAGCTTAATCCTATGTTGCGCCTTTTTCTTTGCTAAAGGAGTCAAACCAGAATTTTCTTTGCCACAACCCCTTACCCCGTACTCGTTCGCCGTAAGTATGTTGGAATGGATGAGGGTTGACTGCTTGCTAATGTCCTCCAACGCCAATCTGCTCCGTTGAAGCATAACAGCCACGTGTTTGGACTGGTCAAGAGTGGTCTTCTGTACAACAACTGTAAACCCAGCCATTGGAGTAGACAAGGTCTGAAACGACATCTTGGGGCTATGATGCTGTAATTCTACCTCAACCGAGCCCAAGACTTGTGTGTCCTTGGGCCCCGAGGTGACCTCCACAATAGGTATGGTGGCTTGGATTGCCTTGATCTCGCTCCGTGTCTCGGTTTATGGCATTAGGATTAGCCTCCTTTTTTTCCTTTTGGGCGATACACTTGGGCCACATGGGCCGCCTTGGCCTCCCTGTGTGGGGACTGTCTTTTGGGCCTTACTATGCTCACTAATGGTGGTGCGGCCCCCACTCCACTCTTGATTTTTTGGAGTGTCATTTATAGTCTTCATTCTTTGACTAAGGCCAAAATCTTCGCCATAATTATCGGACCGTTGCGTAAAATTTGCCTGCGGATCTTCTTCCTCGAATAAAACATTATACCGAGATCCTGCATTAATAGTCGAGCTCGTTACTTTCGCTACCTGCCCCATTTTTCCTTTCTTCAAAAGTCCATTTTGGCGGCCCTTACCAATCTCCACTTTATCAGCTTGCATGGAAGGCGTGAAAGTTGCCTTCAAATCCTCATCTTCTAATAAGACATTAAATCGGGACCCACCATTAATATGAGATTCCGCCATCTTCGCTGATTTTCCCCAAACCTGTTTGTTTCCCTTTTTGGGATACTTCACCTGCATCCATGATCCATACGGCGACGGAGGATGTTCCGGCAAAACTTCAGCGAAGGCTAGCGGAGGCTGGCCTGAGACCTCGTTGGATGAAGATAGCTTATGGGCAAGCTTCCCCTGGCTGTTTTCAGTAGTGGTTGGCTGGACTTCCAGTTTGCACCGTTCTTTTGAGTGGCCATACCTCCCACACTCAAAACAGATTAGCGGTAAACCCTCATACTTTACACTATACTTCTTCCTATCAACCATAATCCAAGGGATCAAGGGCCTTTGTAAATCGATGAGGATCGCTATACGTGCATACTTTCCCCGACCCCTAGTCTCCGTCAGGTAATCAATTTTAAATACCTCGCCCAACAACGTGCCAATTGCCCTCAAAGTACTCTTATGATAGTAGCTGATAGATAGATTTAGGATTCTAACCCAGGCTACCACCTTGGGGACAACAGATGAACTAGCATTGAAATCCAAAGACCATGGCTGAACCGTTAGGTAAGCGCCAAATATCATCCAAGGGCCTCCTGTAAGGGCCTTGATATAATCTTCTTCTATGTCGAAAGTGGCAAAAAAGAAATTTGCCTCAGAATCGACTAACTGAAATGACCCTTTCAATTGCCACAAAGCCTGAGTCCTCGCCTTCAAATCGTGATAGGTGATCGATCTACCAAGGAGCTTGATCACCAGCGTACGCTTCATTCCCTTGCATAACTCACTTCGCACCTCTTCCGAGAAATCTATGGACGGAATTACCCCTTCTCTATTAATGCGAAAGTCCTTGTCAGTGAGCTCAACCTCCTTCTGGGTTTGAGCGGATTGCCCTGTTTGGTCCAGGTTCAAGAGTTTATTTCGATAGGAGACCCCGGCCTCCACTTCCGTCTCATCCATCACTATGTCGAGTCCCACTTGTCATTTCCGATTCGTGTCCGATCCCAATGGCCGGATCCGGACCTTCTTAGTTGATCATAGGGAATCTTCCGGGAGGGGAGGAGAAACCTCCTTCGCGTGCAGAGACATCGTTTTTTCCATGCATATGTTATACGTTTTTTTACATGCATTCGGGAGCTTGGTTGACAATCAACAAGGGATTGCTTAGATTTTTTTTTTTTTTTGAAAAAAAACCTTGATTTTACCATCTCTGATGAAAAGTTAGCAGCTGCACTTACCTTAATCATTTTTCCCTCCTTTTATTTCATCTTTTGTGCCTTGTAGTATATAATTTTTTTAATATAAATTTCTTTTTTCTAATTCGATTTCCCGATTTCGTTTAAATTTATTGGTTGTTGTTATAATGAATTTCATTATCAATTATCAATTAAAAGTATTAAAATATCTTGCTGACTGTAACACCTCAAATTCCATACTACTAACTGTGTCCGTTGACATGTAGTATCTAGGAATATAGTGCTACAGCTCAGAGTAAAGCGGAACGGAGAGCATGCACTTACGTTTGGACAATGAGTAACTGATATAAAATGCCCAGGCATAAGCTGGTATATTTAAAAATTTCCTGAAGGAATATTCATGTGATACAATAATACAGAATTTTGTATAATTACAATTCTTACATGGTAACTATATAATCTTAAACCAAGCCTTAACTATACTTGTGGGTTAGAACCCAATACAGTTAATCAAACCCATTGGCCAGGTAGGTGTCTAGTGGAAGTCTTCTCGTCTTTCACAGTGACTTATTGACTAAACCACATAGAGTAGCCCTGCCTTCGACACCAAATAGTTTGAAACAACTCTATTGGATTCATACCAGAACTAGTCCTATCAGACTTCTTCCGATTCTCATCTCGGCCGGTGTATCTTCACGGCTTCGTCCATCGGTGCCTCTTCTCGACTCCGTCCATGCCACCTTCTCAGATTCAGGTTCCTTTCCTGAACTATTAGTCAAAGCTGAGATTCAATGCCCATTGAATCTCAAGTAACAGTTAACCTCTATAGCAGATATAACAATATATGACAGTTATTCATTACATATCAGCATCAATCATACATAACATACAACAGATGTAAGGTTACAACAATACATAGCACACAACAAATGTAATGTCAACAGCACAACAATAAATAGCACACAACAAATGTAATGTTCACAACGTTTGCACTAACCAGTGCCACGACAGCTCCTCGTTTCCTCAGCGCTAGGAAAACAACCATACGGCATTATCATGACTATAACCCGCACAAAGCTGAATGTATATAAACATGTGACCTAATCCCCATAACTTAGTCACTGTGCATGACCAAAGACCTTGTCTTGTCTATGACTTTATGAATCATTCAATCATATATAATCATACAAGATATAGGCGATTAAAGTTACTAGTATGCGAACGTATCTTTCACTGTGTAACACCAAAACGCCCAACCTTTTGAATCCGACTCCGGACTTCTCAGATATCCTATATACTATCGTCGGATTATTATATGATATTGTGATAAATATCATATTGCTTAGAATAATATCCTAAAGGGTTATTTTACCTTTCTACCCTTGGTGGATTAATTATTCCATTTTTTCCCTTACATTTTCTTAAAAACGCAATGCTGGATTTTCTGGGCAGATTTTGCAGCAACTTTGAAAAATCATAATTAATTCTAAAAAACTTGAAATGAGGCTCCATAAAATTCCTCATGACCCTTGACATGTCTATTTTCAAGGGAAAATATTCCCAGAAGCTAGAACATCAAGAATCATTCCCAGGTTTTAAGTTTCTCAACGCTGCCCAGATTAACTTTCAGGAAAATGGCCTTACTTTAACAAATTGTATCTCCTTCCGTAGAACTCAAAACGTTACATAATTTATATATTTGGAAAGCCCTACATGTCTACTTTATTCCTGTAAAATTTCATGATTTAATGCTTTCATTTGCAACATAAAATAATAGTATCTTTTTGCTGGTTGCACAGAATTTTACAAAGAAAATTTACCGACATTACGCTACTTTGATCTTCAACTTCCAAGAATTATGTTCCACCATATTTTCCATCAAAATCTCGTTCTAAATTCATTTTCAACATCAAAAACATGAAAACAAAATTACTTTTGAAGATTCAAGATCAAAGCATAATTTTATCATAAATCTAAATACGAAGCTAAAGAACTTACTTGAACTTTGCTTCTACTTCTTCAAGCTTCTCCACACTCACTCTCACTACTTTGGAAATAACCTCTTGGAGCTGATTTGGTGTGAAGAATGAAGAGGGGAAAATTCTCTATTTATAGGGAAAATTCAAGAGCCTCAACCTTTGGATCATTTTTCTTCATCAATGGTTCATATGAATTGGTTTTCCATGAACACACATTTAATGGCTCAAAGGTTCTCATTGGTTAGTTTTAATTACATAGGATTAAGCCCATTTATTTCTTGATTTTTCTCATTGGTTGGTTTAAGACTTGTGGGCCCCACATGTGCAATTACCAAACTACCCTTTTCTTCTTCAAGAAGCTTTCTTCTTTCTCTCTATTTTCCCTCTCAAAACTGTGCCCCCTCTCACTCTCTCCTTATCCTCTTCCATTTCTTATCCTCTTATCCTCTTCCATGGCATTTAATGAGATTCCACAAAATCCTATCCTCTTCCACAAAATATCACATGTGCTAAATGATTTTAATGACTTTAGGGACTGATTTTTATTGATTCATTAATGACATTAGTTAGCTCCAAGTATCCTTTGAAACTAGACGCAAGTTGGTAGTTGATTGCTAACTAAACAAGAATGCATTTAAGTGTTAATTATAAAGTTTAACTAACACCTCTTCTTTCCTCTTAACCATTGGATCCAATTTGTGTTTGTTTAAATTCAATCATCATCCTTAACCCATGGCTTAACGCTTTAATTGGTCCATTTAATTTCACAAGGATTAAGCTTATTTTCTTGATTTTTCATTGGCTAGTCAATTTACAAGAGGATTAAGCTTATTCATAGGATTAATTAGGACCATTGGATTTGAGTTACATGAGCAACAATCTCAACCATTCCTCTTAGTTGCAATTGTTGACTTTTCAGAGCTTGATTAAAGTTTAATTAACTCTTAATCTAATGCTTATATGCCTTTTAATTGCATTAGTCATTGGTTATTTGATTTCCCTTAATCAAGTTGAAATCATAAGCCACTAACCTCAATTAGCACAAGCTTAATTTGCTAATTATGAATTGCTACTCTATGTTAATTTGGCTAAGGGTCTTCATAACCAAGGTTGTTAAACTCACGAGTTTAACTAAACTCGTGACAGTGATGTAAACTCGTATCGTAAACTCGAATCGTAAACTCGTAAGAGTTTACCTTTATTATTAAATAGGTATTATTAGTGTATAATTAAATAATTAAAATATAAAATGGCAACAATTTGATTTAAATATATTTTAAATCCAAATACTTGAAATTAAATCCATCAACATTCCTCATTTATCATATTTAATAAAGAAATTTCTATAAAATTTCCATATAAAGCGGTTGAGCATGATCAAATAAAAAAAGTTAACACGAGTTTAAGAATAAATTAACATGGTTTTGTAAGCTAGAAACGTAAAAACGGTAAATTCAGTGTATAAACTCGTGAGTTTAACTGAGTTTACATCTAGCACGAGTTTACCACTGACTCGACTCGTTTTTGCAAGCTAGGAGCGTAAAAACGGTAAACTCGGAGAGTCAACTCGCGAGTTTGACAACAATGTTCATAACCCTTTCTTTATCTCCTTTGATTATAAATTTGTGACTATTTTATGTGCTATTTATATCACATTAAATAGCCTCTAAGTAATGTCTCACAATTAACCATTGGTTAATTAATTCCATAGTGAAATTTGAATGAAAATATAATCAATAGATTATAATTCTTTGAGACACATATTCACCTTTGTAATTTAGTAATTATTTTCCAAAATATAATATTTATAAGAGTTATGAAAATTTGGGTATTACACTGACATAATGTCACAATCGCATCAATGTTGTATTATTTGGGAGTTTAGCCTTTGAAACATTTGAAGCCAAAACTAATGATCTACACACTCCTAAATCTTTAAAATATATCTTTATGACCAAAATAAAGTTGGTCTAAAGGTGCTAGGCTCCACTAGATCTCTGAAAGTCTCGAGTTCGAGTCCCAGAGGAGACATTCCTAAACCAGTTACCCGATGATAATATAAAATAAATATGATTTATTATGATTACAAATAAATATTACTTATTCCGAGCAACACACAGGTAGTAATACTAACTCTTCCACTTCTTGGTATGCCACTTTTGGTCAAATTCGACTTATAGTAAGTATCAAAATGGTATTTTGGGGCTTGTTTGATTAATTTTTTTGAAGTTTTTTTTTTTTTTAAAAAACAAAACAATAAAACTTGTTTGGAAAAATATTTTCAATAACTTGTTTTTAAAAATAAGAAACTAGAAGTTTTTAAAAATAAAAAATAAACACTTTTTAGTCACTTTTTTCCTATATATTTCTTATTTGTTTTAAAGCTGCCATCTACCCCTATCGACACCACACCCAACACCAAGTACTGCCAAGTCACTATCGGCAACGGCCTCCACCACAACAACACTTCAAATTTATTTTTATTTTTTTAAAAAAACATATATATCCAAACAATTTAAAGGAACAAAACTTGTTTTAAAAAACAATTTTATAAAAATGTTTTGGGGGAAAGAAACAGAAACAAGCATGCCCTTGTTTACTAATATTTTATTATTTAGTTTTGAATTATCTATCAACAATTGCATTTTGTTAACATGTAATGAATAGGCTTAAATATATATAACATCTAGACATTAATGGGCTAAAATTAAAGATTTCATAATTAGGCTTAGGCTATTTGGGTATATAAATCGGTTTAAATTTCTGGTCTCTGATCTCTTTCTGAACAGATTTTATCTTCCCTCTGTGCCTATTTATTCTTTGCCGCGCTTTTTGTTGAGTGATCTATGCAATGTGAATGTACTTTGATTACAGTATTTGCAGTAGAATATTTTGATCCATAACACAACTCTTTAACCATCATTCCTTCAGTTAAAATAAGCAATTCCCTCTATCTCTCTTGGTTGTCTAATTCAATAGAGTACTCAAATATAGGGGCTTTAGAAGTTTCGCTGGTGAGATTGAAGAACATTAATTGCATAAACTGTATTATTGTATATAATAGTATGTGTGAAAATAAATATTACAATCAATACAAGGGAACAAAATACACACTGTTCTAAATGTCACACCAAAACGGAGTGAAAAGAAAATGGCATATAGCCACACACAACTCTTCCTAACATACAGACACATGGAGATAAAGCAAATTTAAACTAGTACAAATGAATAATACGTATATATGCTGGCAAAGAAAATGGCAAACCAGCCACAATAGATGAAGCAACTAAAAACAGATGAGCCACAAGTAGTGAAGCATTTAGTAGTTTCAATTGGAAGGAGGAGGAGAGAAAAAGGGGATAGAAGGAATGGCAGTTGGGATAGTGGGAATAGAGGGAATGTTTGGCAATGGAGGAAGTGTAGCTTGTGGGAGTTTTGGAATGGTAGGCAGAGAAGGAAGAGGAGGGATTGTAGTTGTTGGTTTTGGAAGATTTGGGAAATTTGTAGGCAAAGGAGGAACGTTATTACTTGGGATTGTAGGCAAAGGTGGTAATCCTGTAGGCTTAGGCAAGTTACTTGGAATTCCGGGAATGTTTGGTATCGAAGGCTGTGTTGTTTGGAGAAGATGACGAGCTGCTACGCTCGAACTCATCATGTTCGAGAGAGTGAGAGCTACAAGGAAAGCTGCCACGAAGATGGATTTGCAGGAACAGGCCATGGTTGAATTATGAACTGAAGTAGCTAGAGAAGAAGACGAAAGATATATGAGAATGCTTTGGTTTGAGTTTTGATGAGAACCCATGGGGGTTTCTTGGTGTTTATATAGATAGAGGTAGGTGGGTATTTGTATGGTTTGGAGAACCATAAAGAGACTTTTGGGATCCCTTTGTTAGTTCACCAATACTATTTTGGAGTGTGTGTGTCTATATATATATATATATATATATTATATTGAGGTACACCAAGAGACTGATAATGTGGTTTTGTAATTCATAAAAGCTTATGTGATGGAGTCCATGGAGGCTGGAAAGTGTGTGCTCATGGCAACTATAAGTACCAAGAACTCATTACTATGGTGAGATCTGCACCGTGAAAATAGAATTTCAACGATTTAGATTTAAAATTTTTAAAAAATAATTTTTAAATAAATTTCTCTGAAAGAAATTGATAGTTAAGATATATTTATGGTAGATCCTATACAAATTAAAATATATTTTTTAAAAAAATTAATCTGAGCCATCTAAATTAGGTTTGAACTGCTTATAATGGTGATAAACTTTCGTTTGCTCATCATTGCGCTAATTACTTAAACCGTGTCCATCTATATAGCCAAACCCGTGCCACATTAATGCGTAATTTGACTAGGTTCTAATTCAGGACAAATTCGTCATGCACTCATGCTTACATATTTAAGCGAATATATAAGAAGTTTTGGCAAAACATGTATTTTTTTGAAAAAAATATTAGGTGAGTTAGATTTTGGAATCCAAGCTTTTACAAAGGTAATTACAAATTGCCAACCAAGAAGTTTCTCACATCGGCGGTAAGATTGTTTAACTAAGCAACTTTTTTTTGGCTATTTTTAATATTTATGAATTAATTAATAGATGGAGTAATTAACACACCCTTACAGGCTGACACCCCGGTCAATGGTTTGTTAAGAACAAAGGGCCTATATTCATCGGCGCAAGTTTTTTGGAAGAATGGTACTTAGTTTGGAGAACCATACATATAGCTCACCAGCTGCTGACTTTGGAACTCAAGCTTTTTGACTAATAACGAAGTAGTTGGCTCTTGAGCTGCTGAATTTGGGGACCATATACACACACGTGTGTGTGTGTGTGTATGCTATATATTGAAATGACATTTGATGACGACTTTAACAGCAATTTAACGATAATTCAATACCTTAATTTTTCGCAAAATGCTTATTTAAGGACTTAAAAAAATATATTAATTGTAATTAAAAATCTTGAATTTTTTATATTCCATAAAAAGAAACCTAAATTGCAGCAATTACTCAATGTATAATTTTTAAAAGTCCAAATTGTCTTCTTAAACCCCATGAAGAGAATTAATCTGCCTGTCCCCCTTCCCAGCAAGAAGGAATCATATCCTTCCAACAATGCGACCTCTTCATCCTAAGAAATGGTTGGAATATGCCTAGTCCACCTATTATGGAGTAGGGTCCAATCCCAATATGAGTGGGCTATTATGTAAATAGAGAGAGATATAGGTTCAAAGAAATAATTTTAACTTTATGATTTAGAATTCAAGTTAGAGTAACTATCCGATCCATATTGAGATATGAGATAATATCGGTTGTGGGAGTCATTTTTAAGATACCAATAGAAAACTTACGTAAAAATTCTCTCAAGTTCTCTTCCACTAAGATGGTGAATCTACCGTAAAACATTATTGGAGTCCGTATTGATGTTCCAATCTTATGTTGGCACTTCAGCAAAACTAATCAGATTCCAGGTGCACTCAAAACCCTTCAAAATTATTGATAACAATGACAACACCAGCATCGCCATTGAACACCACCGGCGGGAACACACACAGTTTCTCTAAGTGAGGACATTAATTCATTCTATTTTAGTTCTTAATGGATTCTTCAATTTACAGGAATATGTATAAGAGTCTTCCCAAGAAAGCCAGATATATCTACTTCAATCACCACCAAAGAGAAGAGTGATGAAGTCGGCAAAACATGGCAATCAAAGTTGGTGAAAAGAAACGTGTGCGATCAGGAAAAAGAAATCGAATTCGAGGATTCAAAAATATGAACCAATATGATTTGTCTAACTATTACACACACACACACACACACATATATATATATATATAGTTCTACACACACACACACACACATATATATATATATATATATATATATATATTATAATATTATAATAATATTTTTACATGATATTAAATCTCAACCATTCAGAGTTGGTTTAATGGTGAGAAGATGTGGATGGTAAAGAAAGTAAAGAGGTTTACGTCCAAAGGAAAATATTTAAGTCTAGATCCTTATATCCTCACATCAAGTTCTCCAATCACATACCGTGATGTGTTATAGTTTTTCTTAATAGTATCATTTAATTTTAAAACCATATGAAAAGTATAGGACACATTGCCAATATGAGTTCTCCAATCACATACAGTGATGTACGTGTTATAATTTTTTTTTAATAACGTACAATCCTCACATCATTTAATTTATATGTAATTTTATTATTTAAAAGAGTCATTTTGTATTTACTGATTATTAGGAAGATTTGATATATTTTTTAAAATATTTTGAATTATCCTAAAAATATTTTAAATTTATTAGTATTTTATTTTTAGTATATTATTTTAGATATGTGAGTTGTCAATTAGGGATCTCAATGATATTATTAATATCTTAATAATATCCTTGATTAATTATTTTTTGGATAATATAATTTTTTGTCCTTACATTTACCTAATTTTGGTTTTGGTCACTAAAGTTTCAAAATGTGGGTTTTGGTCTTTTAAATTTGGTCCGTTTATAATATTAATTCTTATAGTTTGAAAAGGACTTGGAAATGGAATTAATGGTGTTAAATCTGCATATGTGTCACTAACACCTTTAAAATTGCTGACATGGGCTAATGAGTTGGCAAGATGACCAGGTAAGCTTTGCTGAAATGGATAGATTAAAAAAACAAAAACAAAAGATCCGAGAGATGAGCAGGTTCACATTAGGTGTTTCTCCCTTATGTGCTTATCCCTCTAATTTTGGGTGGAGGCATATATATATATATATATATGTGTGTGTGTGTGTGTATATATAAATATACATAGATATAAATATATATATATATATACATATATATATACACATATATATGTATATATATATATATTTAAATTAAATAATATGCTGCATCCCGAAATGTTTTTTACACTCAGTCTCTCAAATTAAGTAAATTTTAATTTTACATTCAGAAATATTTTTCTTGTAACATCTATATCCCGGAAAATAATTAATTTGAGATACTTTGGGTGTAAAAAAAATATTTCACGATGCGATATATAATTTAATATAAATGAATAATTAAAAAAAAAAAGGCCTTCATCTCTCTAATTGGTGGGATGTACACATAATTAACATGTAAGGGAGAAGTATGGAATTTGAACGCTCAACATGCATTGTATGTTAAAAACATTATATATTTGATAGCTTTGAGCTTAGATCTGAAGCTTTGAGTTGGGGATTATTTACTTGAGATTATTATTTGCAACGAGAGAATTTCATTTTTAAAAAAACAAATTACAGGAGATTATTGTCTGCTAAACCGGTGCAACATGGCCTTCAAATATCGCACATGGTTCTTCTATCTAGTTGATTTTTTTTTTTTTTAAGGGGAAAAAAAAAGAAAAAAAAAAAAAGGGACTACTTGATTTTTCGTTCCTGTAAGCTATATGCCCTGTTTTTACCAGAAGGAAAAAGTTGAACCAGATATTGTAGAGATGTATTTATGAAGACAATAGGACAAAAGGGTTATGGTGAAATGCATGGTGAAACGCGTGAGGCTCTGTAATGGTCACAGTCTTCAATACTTTCTCTCAGACCTTCAATGGTGAACCAGAGGAGATGCTGCGAGCTAAATAGAGAGGAAAGGGGTGAACGTCAGATCTGGTGAGGGAGAAGATGAACAGTGTCTGAGTCTTTCTTTTCTTTTTGCAATTTGACCATTTCATCAAAGCTTACCCAGTCATTGCTAACTCATCAGCCCATGTCAGCAATTTTAACTGTGGAGACACATATACAGATTTAACACCGTTAGCACCATCTTCAAGTCATTTTTAAACTATAAGAACTGATGTCACAAACAGACCAAATTTAAAGGACTAAAACTCTTGCTTTGGAACTTCATGGATTAAAACCAAAATTAGGTAAATTGCAGGGACAAGAAATTATATTAACCCATTATTTTTAGATGGCATTTTATCCTCAACATCTTAGAAAACCTAGTTAGGGTTAGAAAATTTTTCTATTTAATAGTCGAGTTATACTTGGTTATCGCACATTATTGAATAAAAAGCTTATTTTGCAAGTTGTATTCATGCTATCAATAGATTACTGAGAATGTGGATGACTGATCAAATCATTCTAAGTCATGCCGGTCATATAGGACAAACGCCAACAGTATCTTATTATCTGTTTTTGAGCAGCAAAGTTAAGGATTTTTTGGTCCGCAGTATCAAATTCTTGGTATGATTGGCTAGTATAAAGTTGTGGGCTGATGTATATATATTTGATACTTAAAATTATATATTCCTATATAGAATTAGAAAAGTGAACTTCTTGGAGGGTTATCCTTATGAAAGAGATTGTGGGGAACCTAAATATAATAAGAAACATATAAAAAAATCATCCACCAAAGAATTGTGGTTTAGTATTTAAAGTTTGTAACATCCT
The DNA here is from genome assembly GCA_019022615.1 of Acacia melanoxylon. Taxonomy (NCBI): domain Eukaryota; kingdom Viridiplantae; phylum Streptophyta; class Magnoliopsida; order Fabales; family Fabaceae; genus Acacia; species Acacia melanoxylon. The sequence goes on along the minus strand of JAFJYJ010000003.1, from coordinate 7,782,329 downwards.
GTGTATCGGGATATATAAAAATATATATATATATATATATATATATATAAAAGTTTATCGTTTATCATGTCACTTGACATAAAGTTATGTCAAGTTACCCCAAAACTACGTCGTTTTAGGAGTTAGGGGAAATTAATAAAGGGTGTTTTAGTCAAATTTATATAATAAATACAAAAATAAAAAGAGTTAAATACTAATTTTTCCATGGAAGTATTGGTAAAAAAGACTCAAAGACCTGGAAATTTTTTTGTATCATTTTTGTCCCGTAAGTTTAAAAAATTGTAATCTTGCCGATCGGTTGATCATGGACCATTAGATCGTTGCTCTCTTTGTAAATTTACAGGGCAAATTTGCTCCTAAACAAAACTTCCGGGGCATATTTGCTCCTTTTTGTAAACTTCCGGAGAAAAAATGTTACCAAAAAAACTTCCGGGTGCTTAGTGCCCCCCCACACCAAAACTTTTGTGGCAAAAATGGTATTTAACCCAAATAAAAATACCAAAACACCCTTCATTAATTCGCTTAACTCTCAAAACGACGTAGTTTTGGAGTTTGGAGAATTAATGAAGAATGTTTTGGTAAAATTCATATAATAAATACAAAAATAAAAATATCAAAACACTCTTCATTAATTTTCTTAACTCTCAAAACGACGTAGTTTTGGAGTTAGGGGAATTAATGAAGGATCTTTTGGTAAAATTCATATAATAAATACAAAAACAAAAATATCAAAACACCCTTCATTAATTCTTCAAACCTCAAAACGACGTAGTTTTGGAGTGACTTGACATAACCTTTTATGTCAAGTGACATGACAAACGATAAACTCTAATATATATATATAAAGAGATGGAAACAAGAGACCAAAATAAAATTTAATTATTATACCTTTATAGGTTCCTCTGCCTCCAATAATTTTTAAGCTATTCTTATGTATTTTTCCTCTTTATTTCCATCGCTTTAATTTCACGCACGTTCTATATATATATAGCCTAGCCAGATCCATTCCATAAATCAAGAAGAAGCGATCCAAGAAATTAAGGGAGAGAAACTTACACTAAACCTACAAGTAATTCTATAAGTTACTCTTTGAGCTCGAAGACTCGATTGAGATTATACTCTTGACTAAATAAAAATACAAGAAGAGAGACGTACTAAATTGGAGAGAAAAAATGGGTCCATTTGAGATGCCAACTGTGTGGAGATTCTGTCCAGAAGACTCCTAACTCATCAAAGACTATCTTTACCATAAAATCAAGGTACAAAAATTACCTTTCGAAGGTATAATTGTAGAATACGATCTATATGGTAAAGAGAATCCTTGGGAAATCTGGGAACATTTAGTGAACATGTGGTTAAAACAGTTCACGGTGAAGATCTCTACGTCTTCACAAAAGTATAATTGGAGAAGCAATTAGAGAAATAATATGAAGAAGTTGAAGAATCTTGTATTAATCTCAATGAGAGCAATATGCTCATACAATATAACCCACTTGGGTTTAACAATGATCATCCCTTACTTGAGGGTGATTAACAACAAACCCTAACTCTAGGGATCTAGGAGGGACTTCCCTCTCTAGAGAGAGAGACTCAAATTAACCTCTCATTAACATGGGAGAGCTCCACACTCAATACACTAATCTCAATATTGTTAAGACCCTCTATTTATAGACTAGGCCCTAACCAACTATTCAACTAATTACCTTATATTTTTAACACGCCCCCTCAAATTAAACACTACTTAACAAGGTCTTGAACAACACAAAATTAAAGGGATAAGGTGAATCAAATTGAATAGTTTTACCATCAATAAAACAATACAAAGATTTCCTTCATAACATTCTTCTCCATGCTTAATCTTCATAATGCTTGCATTTTGCCAAGCAGCAACATCATCAGTAAAGTTAGCTATTCCTCCTCCAATCACAAGGGCTCTCTTTCAGTTGCACAATCAATCACAACTCTAGCATACTGTAACACTTCCTCTGCCTTTGGTGCCCCTCTATATTCTGCATAATTTCCAAGCTCGGATGCATTGCCAAGGTCTCCTACCATATCAGCATAAATCACACTAGCACCTCCCCCTGCTACCTTTGTCCAAATCCGGCCCTTGGGGTTCAACACTCTGAATTTCAAAGATGCACTTGCCTTTTCATCACAAAAGTAATGCTTCCTCCTCAGTCATCTCAGCTCCATTGCTCCACTTGCCAGCTCTTAAATTGCATGGTCTCAATCCTATGCTGCTCATATGATCAGGAGGTAACATCTGTTTGATAGATTGACTATAGAATCTGCAATGAACTGATAAGCTGTTGTGCCACCAAGCGTCCTTCCAATCATTCTATGCACTAGAATCATTTATTGAGCATGAAGGACCAAATCCATCTAAGTGTGCACTAGAATCATTTATTGAGCCTGAAGGACCAAATCCATTTAAGTATCTTCAGTGGGGATTCCAGGCTTAAAGATCCACCAAATGGCCAAACCTGTCACCCCCATTTCCATCCCTATTGTCTACAAGATTCCCTCCGACCTTCCTGGAATAGCATTCCCAATGGAGAAGTGCATAATGTAGACTTCATGACCTTTGCAGGTTTTGTTTGTACAAGAGCTTGCGTGTTCTTCACAGCCACCCATATTATAAGAGGCAAAAAGATCAAGCACCGAGGCCACAGAGTCAGACCAAGATGCTTTCCACAACATTTTTCAAATACAAAATTACCGAATCACAAACTCAAAAGAGACGCTACAGTCTTGGGTCAAGAAACAGATGTTTACGCAAATGTAAAGTGAACCTGAAGTTCAATAAATTCAATTCAAACAAGAAGACTCAAGAAAGATAGATCTCTAGACTCTTGACCAAGAAGCATTGATTTCTTTAAACTTGCCTCAGATGGGACGGCTCTAGTGATGCTACGAAGACGTTAACTTGGGATCTCGATTTTCTTATCCTTATATCTTGCAAGCTATGGACTAAAACCACATAGTACGGAGCTCAGATCCATGAATGAGACTTCGAATGAGCGAATTAGTGACAACTTCAACAATTATCCTTCAAAAATCACACACACAGCAACGATCCAAGATTGACAGTGTGCTCTGACAATGAGGCTTCGAATCTTAGATCGGTGACAACTTCAGCAACGATCTGTTGAACCTCCGAGCAACGACAAAACAGGCTTCAAACCCTAGAGAAGTGATGACGACGAGTAATCCTAGCTTTATTCTAAGTGTCCGACGAGGACGGCGTACAACGGAGAAACCACATCGGCGATGATTACAGAAAGATTCAAAGATCTGGAGGCGAGAAACCACACTTGACAGAACGTTGTTCCAAGAAGACGGATCAATTCTTGGCGGTAAATCAATCTCCGATGGATTGCCGGAATCGCAAGATAGGCGAGGAGGCGACAACTCTGCTCTCAACTCTGCTCTAGGATGCGTTTTCTGTCACATCGATCTTTCTCTTTCACCCAACATTCGGAAGTTCGATGCTCCAATCTCTCCTCAGTCGAGTCTTGGATGTCAGGCAGGTCTGCTAGTCGGATCTTGGAACCCCGGTATGTCTTTGGGCCTTTCTCTTCCTTTCGGGCCTTCAAGACTTAGATTGGAAAGAATGGGCTCAATTCTTGATTTTTTAGATCTGGGTTCTTTAATTTCTGGTGTTGGATTCTTGAAAAATAGCCTTAGTCTTGAACCCTTTCTTGAAACTAGGCTGAACCATTGGGCTGGAATGTTGAACCATAAAATAACATTGGCCAATCAAAGAGCAATGAATCAGATGCATCAAAGAACAATGAACCAACCTGGCTCTGATACCATGTTAACAAGTATAATTGGAGAAACAATTAGAGAAATAATATGAAGAAGTTGAAGAATCTTATATTAATCTCAATGAGAGCAATATGCTCATACAATATAACCCACTTGAGTTTAACAATGATCATCCATCACTTGAGGGTGATTAACAACAAACCCTAACTCTGGGATCTATGAGAACTTCCCTCTCTGCAGAAAACTCAAATTAACATCTCTAACAACGTGGTGAGAGCTCCACACTCAACATATTAATCTCAATATTGTTAAGACCCTCTATTTATAGACTAGGCCCTAACTAACTATTCAACTAATTTCCTTATATTTCTAACAAAAATAGTTCACGGTGAAGATCTCTACGTCTTCACAAAAGTAAAGAGGATGAACCCTCAATCTAGAAATGCAGAAAGGAAGGTGTGGGGTTAGGGTCTTGGGGAGGAGAACCTCATGCAAAAAAATATCACAGTCAACGTAAACAATTCTAATCTTCAAATTGTGATTGGATTCATGAAGAGGTTTAGGTTTGAGAAAAGTAGAACTCATCAAGATGGAAAATGGATCATGCATGAGTATTCTCTTCATCCGTCGCTTCTTCCTTCTAATTATTATTACCTACAAGTTAGTACCTTTTTCTTAATATTATATTTTTATTTATTTATATTGAAAGATTATGTTCTCTGTAGGATAAGAAAAATGACAGACACGTGAAATTACGGGAGAAAAGAAGAGAGCCAGAAAAAAAGTCAACAAAAATATTAAGGAGAGTAAAAAGTTAATCAAAGAAACAAGAAGACAAGACTAGAGCCAAAAGAAAAGATTCAAAAAATAATTTGTAAAGAGAAAAAACATAATCAAATAAGTCCACCGGCGAAGATCCAGCAAGAAGAGACCAACATGTCAATGAATGATTTCTGTTCTTGGTTAGAGACAAACTTAAGGTATAATATAGTTCTAAAAATACACTTTTTACCTAATTTGAAACATATTTCTAAAAATACTAAAAATATATTCTTCCTATGTAGTTCTGATGACGATCTTGGAGAGAAGAATGACAAAGAACTCCTTTTCGAAAGAGAGCCAAAAGAAAAGATTCAAAAAAGAATTTTTAAAGAGGAAAAAGATAATGAAAGATATCCACCGGCCAAGATCCAGGAAGAAGAGAGCAACATGTCCATGGATAATTTTTGTTTTTGGTTAGAAACAAACTTCAAAATTATGGAATTATGGAAAAAAAAATTTATGGAATCAATTTTAGAAGTTTAAAAATACTCCTTTTACATGATTTGATACATATTTATAAATATATTAAAGAAATTATTCTTGTGATGTAGTTCCGATGACGATCAAGGAGAGAAGAATGAGAAAAAACTCCACCAAAAAGAGACCAAGTCATCCAGGAACACTTTTACCCCTCAGGCCAACAAATTGTTGAGGTATGATATGTTCTGAAAATAAATTTCCTTTTTAAAAAAATATATGTTTGGATATTTATTATTTAAGCTAGGGAAAAATAATTACACGAATCTTTTCTTCTGCATATAATTATTCTGGTTCATGTTATAAACAAAATTATTACACACACAAAACCACTATTCTGCACCTGTAAACTAAGTTTTAGATTAAATTGAAATGTTGAAGGTACTAATATTGTTAAATGTAAAGTAACAATAGAAAATTTTAATTAAATAACTTTTATGATCTATTTATTGTTATTTGAATAATTATGTATTTGTTTACGGTGCTGCAGTCTAGAGGAGGGAGGGTGCCAAAAAATGCTGAGGCTCAGTGCAAGACGTAGACTAGGACGTGTTTGGCATATATAAATTCATATGTTATGGCAAGTTTAGATGAATGTATATATTATTATGAATCACATACTTGTTTTGATCAAAATGCATCTCATACTCCGTACTTTGAATATTGTAAATCGAATCATTTATAGTATCAAAATTACATCATTGTGTAATGAGTCTCACGTCAGGGAACCAAACTCTTATAGTGAGGTTTATAACTTCATTGGGTTCTCCCTCCTCATAGGCTAGCTTTTTGGGATTGAGCTCTCCCTTTGATCTTGTGCTCATCACATTAGTGCTTTCATTGAGAATCGGTGTGGGACTCATAACACATTGAATTATGAAAGAAAAATATAATTATGAATCAGGTCAAAAAAATTAATTATGGTACAAATGATATATAGATATATATACTTTGTTCAATAAAACCACGCTATAATGTTTAATGACAAATTGATATTATATATATACTTTGTCATAGCAACCTAATCGAAGGGAGTATGTGGATTTTTTTTTTTCCTTTCTTTCTACAATATTAATTTGGGAGTTATTCGTGATAAGAGGTTGCCTAATAACCTTAAATAAAAGTTCTACTGATTTTTTTAAAGCCGAGCAACGTTTTATATGGTACAAATGTTAGGCTCTAAAGGGATAAAAAGAGCTTAAGTTGGGTAGCAGAGATGAGAATGTTGAGATAGATATGTGGTAAAAAAAAAAAAAAAGATAAGAGAAGATTCAAAATAATCATATTAGAAGAAAAACAAATGTGGCACCTATTGAAAAAATTGGTTGAAAATTCTTTAAAGTGGTTTGTATAACACCCAAAATTTCTACTGTGCCCGTTGACACGTAGTATATAGGAATATCAACGTAGTTAATTAACCGAGTTGGTGGTATTACTGGTCAGAGTAATGCGGAAAAGAGAGCATGCATTATGTTTGGACAATGAGTAACTGATATAAAATGTCCAGGCATAAGCTGGTAAATTAAATATCCCGAAGGAATATTCATGTGATACAATAATATAGAACTTGTATAATTAAAACTCTTGACATAATAATTATACAATCTTAAATAAAGCCTTAACTAGACTTGTGGCTCGGAACCCAATATAGTTGATCATACCGATTGGCTAGGCTGGTGTTAGCCTGATGGGAGTCTCCCCGTCTTTCACAGTGGCTAATTATTGAAACCACACTGACCAAACCTTTCTTAGTTTAAGCACCAATAGTATGAACTAACTTTGTAATACCCGAAAATTTTTAAATATAATATTTTGATAAATAATACCTATTAAAAATAGAAGAGTATGTTGTCTCTAAATTGTGTGATTTATTTATTATATTTCTTGGGCAATTTTTCCTTGAATTTTAATAAGCCAAAGTTTAATTTACTAATTTTCATTTAGTGATCATAAAATACCTTATATTTTTCATATTACAACATAGTTTATAATTAATCATAAGGAGCCATAAAATGTTATGGAAATACCTAAACAAATTGAAGAAAATTAACAACAATTAATGGACAATTAAATTTACATTAATTAAAATAATTAGATTAATTTTCATAATTAATTTAGTGGCAATTAAAGAGCATCAATTAGGGATATTCTAACTTGATTAAAAATCAAGGACCAATAAGGATTCAATATTAGCATAAAATGAATTGCTAAGTGTACGAATTAATCTATGAACCAATCACATTTTGACAATTGTGCCTAATAGCATCTAAAACACTATATTAGGGATAATAACAAAGATTAAATCTTCACCCCCAAAGTCAAGGTGTAGGACGCATAGCACATGGAAGAGAGAGGGAAAGAATAAACAATAATATATGATAAGATCACATGTGTTATTAAGTAAAGATCTTCAATAATAAAGTATGATTTTTTCTACATAAATAGAAGGCCAAGATTAAATCTAATAAAGTGGAATCTAATGGCCTTAATTAATTACATAAATAAGCTTAATCCATGTGATAGTTCATGAACCAATAGGAGGCTTAGCTTTTTATTTGTTAGACTAACATGAAACACAAATTCTTTGCTTGGGGAATAAGAAGCAAAATTATTTAATATAATTAAAGCAAGCACATGAGATAATGCAAGGGAACAAAGTGGAAGAGGATAGGATCAAGCATTGATTGGAGGGGGACAAGGAGGGGGGGGGGCGTTTTTTTGAAGAAGGAAAGAGAAGAAAAAGGAAGCTTATGGAAGAAGAAAATGACATTTTGGGCAAAACACATGCAAAAGAAATTGGGAAAATATCATCAATAGTAAATTGATCTTTTCTAAGCCAAACTTGTTGGGTAAGTTAGGGTTTTCTAAACACAATAAAGGGATAGGATTAGCTCTAGTAAAGTGAATTGAATCCAATGGTTAAGGTGAGACATGGACAATTTAAATGTCATTTGTGTCCTCAATTTTCCCCTATAAATAGGAGGCTTGGGTTCACTTCATTTTCACACCAACACAAGCAATAGCATCTGAATATAGAGAGTAGAGAGTGAGGAAGGAAAGCTTGGAGGAGTAGAAGCAAAAGCAAGGTGAGTTCTTGAAGTTCTAGCTTTTAAATTCATAGTTAGTTTATGCTTTGATCTTTAATCTTCCAATATAGTTTTGATTTCATGTTTTTATGGTTAAAAATGTCTTTATTTCGATTTTTTTTTGAAAAATGTGGTGGAGTGAAAATTTTGGAAGTTGAAGATCAAAGTAGCGAAATTCTGGCGAAATTTTTGGTTAGAAGTTTTCTAGAGTTAGCAACATAGAGGCTATGATTTTATGTTGAATATGAACTTATTAAATTCTGATATTTTTCATGGTTAAAGTAGACATCTAGGGCTTTCCAAAAATACCCAGTATGTGGCATTTTGAGTTTTGTGAAAGGAGATAAAAATTCTCAAAGTTGGACTACGTTTTTCTGGAAAATTCTGGGCAGAGGTTGAAAACACGAAAACTGGGAATTTTTCAATGATTCTGGGTAAAAAAAACCAGTATTTTTCCACAACAATATACATCCTAAGGATTCCGGGGAATTTTACGGATCCTCATTTCAATTTTTTTGGAATTAGTTATGATTTTTCAAAGATAGTGAAAATTCTGCCCGAAATGCTGAAATCATCGTTTTTTTGGAAAATAAAGGGATATTATTGGAATAATAAATCCACCAGGGGTAAAAAGGTCAATAGTAGCTAAAATATCTCTTAGGATATTATTTATAAGGAAATAATGCGGTGATACTATTATAGGCTATCCGAGAAAACGTACTGACAGACAGACGTACCGCTATCCGCACGGACTAAGGTACGGACGCGTACTGTAAATCTAACTCTAATGCTTCTTGTATGCTTATATGTGATAAATTATCTCATAGAGTCATAGACATGACTTGGTCTTGGATATGCACCGTGACTAAGACTCGGTCTTAGATCACTACTTATACATTCAACTTTATACGGGTTATAATCTTGATAATGCCGTTAAGTTTTCCTAGCGCTGAGGACACGAGGGATCGTCGTGGCACTAGTTGGTGCAGACATGGGTGACTTTACATGTGCTGTGTGCTATATACTGTTGTTATGTTAACCTTACATCTGATATGTGCTTATGTGTTGGTTATTGTTGTAATGTCATGAATATCTGTCATACATTTATTGTTTACTTGAGCATGAGGTTAACCGTTACCTGAGGTCCGATGGGCATTGGACCTCAGCTCTTACCATAGCTTCAGGGTTTGGAGGACCGAGGATCGAAGACAAGGGTAAGCAGCTCGCATAAAGACCGGCTGGAGATTTAGTTGCATTTTGGGATGTATATTGCTAATTTTTGAATTATGGGATAAATGTACCGTTATTATAACCAGCCAGACACACCACGGTTAACATTTCTAAATACTTATCAGTTACTCTCTTATTTGCTCCGATGCTCTACTCTGATAAAAATACACTATTCCGCTTTTCAAAAATGGGGTGTTACAAACTTTATTGAATTCATACAAAAAACTATGCTTTGACGAACCTGATGACTTCTCATTTTTAATAGATTTGAGTTATATTTTCATATATTTGAGAATTCATTATTACTAATTTACAGAGATTTTAAGATAAATAAATTTGGATACATCATTTATGGGATTTCAATTTAAGATAAGTTTTTGAGTTTTGGAAATAAATAATAATAAGAGGAAGTTTTCAAAAAAAATAAAAATTCAGTTTTATTATTATTATTATTATTATTATTATATAATTTCCTTTTTCTTTTTGTGGCGTAAGGATCAGGATTGAGAGTATGGCTTTTTTTCTAGAATAATTGATTGGATTTGGCACCTTTGGCATTCAATGCAACTTGGGCCTACAAATTAAAAAGGGAAAATCAGACCTAAAAGAAAAAAAAGCTACGTGATGGTTGAAGTGGAAAAAAGGCTCAGGTGCAAAGACAACAATTGGGGCCCACGAATTGAATCAATTAAACCTAAAAAGAAACAGTTACAAGGGTGGAGGGCAAACCACGACTTGGAGGCGGCATTTTGTAATTGAAAAGGAGGAGACGAGACACAGGAGCACGATCCATCATTCCACACCTTCATCGCCTTCCAACACCATCTCATAGCCATCGTCGCCGGCGACTCTCGCCTTCACCACCTTTGTCGCCGGGGACATCTTTTCATCTCCCTCTCCATCACAAATTCACAGCCATGTCAGGGAAGCCTAAGAAACAGAGAACACACATCTGGATGAAATAGTGCCATCATATCTAAATGTTTCCAGCGTACTACTGTGACCGCAGAAGGATTAACGTTGGAAGGAGGAAGCTTTTGACAGATTTGTTATCTTTGTTTTATTCTTTCCTTACTTCATCTGAATATTATTTTGTGCTGTGATGTGTGACTAATTTCTTGCAACCTAGAGTAACTATGAACTTATGAGTGGATTAGATTTTGTTTTCATTATTTAGTTATAATTACTATTAATTTTGGTTATTTAATCTTGATTAATATTTTCTATTTAGTGATTAGCCATCATTAAATATGAATTTGAGAATTAGAGTTTACCTTGACGAAGGAAATTTTAATTAAGCTATGAGATTAAGTAATATGAGATTAAGTTATGATTTAATTTACGATTAGGATAGACATATACCTAATGGCCCCATATAATTGTTGAAGAAGTGTGTTCGAATTATGTTGCCTCTTGAGTAACTATGTTAGACATAACAAATTATACTCAAGAGAGGGTTGTAAGTGGACTGACAGGCATTTACAGCTATTTATACTCTAGATTAACAAAATTGATATTAAGGCTAATTAAATTAGTGAAATCAAGGTTTATGAAGCTAATAAGGGATTAGTGACTCTGGGTTGCTTATTTGATTATTGTGCTAGTTTGTTTATTTTAATTTCATTTTTTAATTTCTCTTCCTTTAATTAAATTCAATTTGGTTTGCTCAACTTAATCGAAAGTGTAAAATTAATGCTTAACCGAAGTTTGTGATACCAAGTCCTCGTGGGAACGATACTTTTCTTATTACTTTACTATTTGGTACGGCCCGTATACTTGCGAGTTTATAGGCTTAAAGTTTTTCCATATCAAGTCTTCCGGCATTCACCCTGACCGACGCCTCTTCATGTGCACCGTCCATCGGTGCCTCTTCACAGCTCCTTCCACGTTGCATTCTCTGATCTCAGTTCCTTTCCTGAACCTTTAGTCAAGACTGAGATTCAATACCCATTGAATCTCATGTAACAGTTAACCTCTATATCAGATATAACAATATATGATAGATATTCATTACATATCAGCATCAACCATACATAGTACATAGCAGATGTAAGGTTACAACAATACATAGCACACAACACATGTAATGTTAACAACATTTGCCTTCACCAGTGCCACGACTCCTTGTGTCCTCAGCGCTAGGAAAACATCCCTACGGTATTATCATGACTATAACCCGCATAAAGCTGAATGTATATAAATATATGACCTAAACCCCATAACTTAGTCATGGTGCATGACCCAAGATATAGTCTTGTCCACAACTTCATGAACCATTCTATCATATAAAGACATAAAAGATATAGACGATTAAATTTACTAGTACGTGAACGTACCTTTCACCGTGTAGTTACAAAAACACACGTCCTTTGAATCCGACTCCGGACTTCCTGAATATCCTATAATGTTATTGTCAGATTATTCCCTTTTTCATAACTTATAGATATTACACTTAATATCATATCACTTAAAATAATATCCTAAAGGGTTATTTGAATCTCCTTTTACCTTTCTACCATCGGTGGATTAATTATTCCATTTTCTAAAAAACTAATTGCTGGATTTTCAGGGCGAATTTTTCGGTAACTTTGAAAAATCATAATTAATTCTACAAAAATCATTTTTGAGTGTTTAAAAATTCATAATGACCCTTGACATGTCTATTTCCAAAGAAAAATATTTCCAGAAGTTAGAACATCACGGATCATTCCCAGGTTTTAAGTTTTCAAACACTAATCAGATTTAATTCCAGTAAACAAGGCCTATCTTCAAAAATTCCTATCTCCTTGTCCAGAGCTCAAAACATACATATTTTACATATTTAGAAAGCCCTACATGTCTAATTTATGTATGTAAAATTTCATAATTTTATGTCTTCATTTGATATATAAAATAATAGCATCAATCTTCTCTCACAAAGACAGATTTACACCGGCAGTTTTTCCAAACTTTTATCATAATGATCTATTGATTTTAAAAATTATTCTCTATCTTTTTTTTCATAAATTTTTCATTCTAAACCTCTTTTTTAACTTAAAAACATTCAAGGAAATTTATTCTACAATTTTCTAGATTAAACTACTATTTTACTAAGAACCAAAAGCTTAAACTCAAAAACTTTACCCTTGGATCTTGAATTCCTTCTTCACTTTGCTTCTTTGTGTTTTTCTCTAACTCAATCAGGTTTGATATGAGTTTTTGGTGTAAAGAATGAAGAGGGAACCTTGGCTAATTATAGGAAAAATGCCATGGTCAAAATAGTAATTCACAGGGTGTTCCAATTTTCCTTCCTTCCTTACAACCATAGGATCTATTTCCACTTTATCATATTTAATCTCCACCTTCCATTAATTCAGTCGACATACTCCTTTTCTTTAGCCATTTCATGTGTTTTTTAATTACAAATAAGGGTTTAAACTTCTCATGTTGCATGAGAAGAGGAAGATTCCTACACACACATGAAATGGTGGGACCCACATATATATAATGCTAATTATATATATATATATATATATATATATGTGGGTCCCACCATTTCATATGTGTGTGACATGAGAATACACTTCTCCTACAACATGAGAAGTGTTTTTCCCTAACAAATATCCCTTGTTTCAAACTCCTAATTGGCTAGTTGAAATGTTTGACTTTTCAACATGTATTTGTGTGTTAATTATCATGAAATCTTATCTAAATCTCTCTCCCACATGCTGGACGTTTTTTATGACCTTTGGGGCAGATTTAATCAGCTTTAATTAACTCTCCAATCAAGTGCTTAATTGCCCCTTAATTACCATTGTCATTGTTGGATTGGTTTATTTATTAATCATGGTCATTAGCACTTCATTATTTAAGCTTTAATTCTTCACTTTTGGCCTCTTAATTTTCAAAATAATCAGCCCTTCTTTGATACCTTTAATTTATCTTTAATTAAATTGAAGAATTATGCCACTAATCTCAAGATTATTTGTCAATTTGCTAAATTGACACTTAATTTGATTAAGTGTTTTTATAACTTTTCTATGTCTCATTTACTCTTAAAATAGTCATTATTCTATGTAACTTTATGTCACATATGTTAACCAAATTAATATGATAACATATTCCTTAATACAAGATTTTCGGTAAATCGAAAATCGAGTGTTACAGTTTGAACATGTATAATGAATGTCATTAAAGAAGATAGAATAAAATGCGCAATGAAATCAATCAATGAGATCTTTGGTTAACAACCTATTTTAAGGTTTGGTTGTTATAAGAGTACAATAGTATTATAGGATGGATTCTTTTTCCATCCAACAAGCAAAAAAATTATCCATGATCCCATCTTCCATTTATAATAAATTAATAACGCCATTTGATAAATGGAGTGAATAACATCAAATATTTATAATAAATTTCTGTACAGGCAAAAGTTGGTCGAATTGATGAGCAGTTGGCTCATAACCCACTGTGTCTGGAGATAAACCCTAGTCCTAATGAGCTTTGGGACTAATCAACTCACCTAAACTTTGAAGGTATATATATATATATATATATATATATATATATATATATATATATATATATATATATATATTTCCCTCATTCCATATAACATGCTCTCTTTATTATTAGAATTTCAACCAAAAGAGCCGCTTGTAATTAAAGGAGGGATTAACGTGGCCCAATAGAAATAAAGTTTTGAGTAACATCAAAAAATAAAAAATAAAAAATAAAAAATTGAAGTTTTGATTCATACTTTCATATATGTAAATTGTAACATCTCATTTTCAAAAGCAGTATAATTTTTTTTTTCATCAGAGTAGAGCATCGGAGCGTAAGAGTAACTGATACTTATATTCAAAATGCCGTAAGTCCGGCGATTACGAAACGGACAAAGGACCGAGAGTTTTTAAAGTAAATAACAACGAAGTGTCTCCCGGCAACACCCATGCCGTGGCAACAAAAGAAATTCTCCGGCTAGGACTCTAAGCGTCTTTTGCTTGCCCTTATCTTCTAAGCGCTCGGTCCTCTTGACCCGAAGCTATTTTAAATGCGAGGTCCAAATGCACATCGACCTCGGTAACGGTTAACCTCATATTTACATACACAACATATGGAAGACATCATAGCATTAATCAAAACATAAGTATATAGCATATGGAAGATTAATATAACAACAATACACATCTCATGTAAAGTTATCTATGCTAACGCACACATCGCATGTAAAGTTATCTACGTTAACGTACACACATCTCATGTAAAGTTATCTATACAATTCACTCGTATAGTCGTCTATCACATATAAGTATACGGTAAATATCGAGTTAGTGTTACGAAGCGAAACGTACCTTCGTTGACGGAAAACGGTACTTTTACGGAAAACGGTACTTTTTGACAAATGGGTGAAACAATGCGGTATGACAAATGTACGACAACGGTACGTTTATCTCGATATCCTATAAGGATAATATTTATCAATATCTAGCAGCATAACAGGCATTTTAGGTACAAATTACCATTTTGCCGTGAACCCCTAATCGGCGGAATTTCGCCGAGCTTATTTGTTTTCGCTCTATCTCTCTAGAATTTTGACAGATCTTTTCCCTCATCATATTTTCGAAATATATATCATATTTACCCCTAAATATGATATCTAGACTATCTTGAAAATTTAAAGATAAATCTAGCATTCCTACTATATCTACCGAAAGAACTACCGAAACTAAAGACTAAGGACCGAAGAACTTACCCAGACTTTGCTCAGACTTTCTCCAGAGCTTCTCTCTCTAACTTCTCTCTAAGGGGCAGATTTTTGGTGTGAGAAATGAAGAAGAGGAGAGGTTCCTATTTATAGGAAAATGGAGGGACAAGGTTGGAATTAAGGGATTTGTTTCCGAATGAATCTTTACTTGTTGGATCGCATTTTTGAGGACAAAACAATATTGGCCTTACACCTAGTTGGGCTGCCCTACTTGCCCATTTATGACATCATCTTTGATGATGTCATAATGCTTGACTTTACCGCTTCCATTCCCCGATCGGTGCTCGAATCGCGTAATTTTGCCGAATCGCGAAATGTTGTCGGTGTAGTTTCGAAGTAATTTTCTTCCTCAGTAGGAATATATACTTTAATGAAATTTATGATCCCATTAAGGGTATTCCGTTATCTGCGAAGATTTTAGGCCTGACGCCTTCTTCTACGAATCAAATTCGGAAAACACTAGTTTGTAGGCGTAAATTCACCGTTCGTAATATGATCTGATCTAAGTGACCTTATTCCCGGTTTCCAAAACTCGCTTGTTTTCTCTAAGTCACTTTTAGCACTATCTCGCCATTTCCTAATTACCCGTACTCCTAATTACGCTGTTGGTTTCGAAACGACTTTCGAGACCGCTCAATCCGAGATGGATTTTCACCGGTTTATAAAAAGTCCAGATTGGTAAAAGACTAAATTTCTATATCTTGAGGTAGAATTTCATTTCTATATGTTCTCATATCTCCCGTCATTCTTTACCGATTATATTATTATTTTATTCAAAATATCTAGATATTTATTTATTTTTATTTTATTTTTTATTTAATTTTCTAAGCATAAAATATTTTATTATTTATTTATTATTTATTTAATTATTAATTTCGAATTTCTCCCTTAAATTAATTATTCACTAATTAATTTACTTATATCTTAATCTAAACAATTAGCCACAAATTACTTAATTAGTCACTTACTAATTGTTGATAATTTTCATAATTAGGATAAATTATTATCTCACAACTATTGCACTGACATTGGTATTTTATGTCCCATGTAAAATATTAAAAATCATGGGGCCATAAAGTGCTTTTAATATTATTATATTTATGCTTCTCTTTTTTTCAAGGAAATAATCCCAAAAATTCCTAAAATTAGAGACAACATACTTCCCAAGTTTTTGTCAATATTTTCAGTCATATGGGATTTATCATAATGTTTTCAGGCCATTTTTTGCCTTATAAAATATATTTTTCAAGGATTTTAGCTCTTTATCTCTCCTAATTCCCATAGTAATTACCTTAGAAAATAAGATAATTATTACTTATTATTTGAAACCACATATTCACCTATTTTCAATAGGTATTATTTACTAAAATATAATACTTATCATAAATACGATTTTTAGGGTATTACATAAATAGACCCAATATATAAACTAATATCAACAAGGTGTGTCGAGTTCATCATAAAACCTTTATCACCCTATCAAAACACTTCACTAGCTTGGTATGATATCTTTTTAAAATCAATTTCCTTTTTTTGAAAAATATATGTTTGGATATTTATTATTTCAGAAAGGGAAAAAATTAAGCATACAATTTTTTCTTCTTAATATGATTTAGGGAAAATTTCATATAAAGACATTTAAAATAGGAAATTTTTAAATCAAGTTGCTAAATTTAATAAATCCCTAATTGAAACATTAACCTAATTTAAGATTTTAAAATGTGGCTAAAATGACTTTAATGCCCTATCCTCTCTTCTCTCATCTCTTTAAAAAGTTTCATTTACTTTGCAACTTATATATATATATATATATATATATATATAACATTAATATTTAATAAAACGAAATATGATTCATCTATATTTAAATATATTAATTACGATAGTAAGAAAAAAGGTACAACAAGGAGTTCATTTTATTCCCATGAACAAATTTTTTCAAACAAATTATAATATATGTCAAAATAATTTTTTTTTTTTAAATGATATTTTTGTTTTTGTATCGTTACTATCACTTAACTGATTTTTCAACTAAATCATTTACTTGATATCAATATACTTTCATGATATGTGTTTCGCTTTCTTTCTTTCTTTTTTTCCATGGCTAATACAAAGAAACTACTTAACTACCAGCATCCAATCTTAAAGAAACATTTAAAAACTCAGGTGGGAGAATAAAGAAATTCGCCCAAATCATATTTTATTTTATTACTGTGTTAGTGTTGATATATAAAGCAATAAAGTCATAGAGTAGTTAATTAAACTCTTTTAAAAGGGGAGAGAAGAGATGAGAGGGCATTAAAGTAGTTTTACCCACATTTTAAAATCTTAACTTGGATTAATAATTCTCCTTATAAGTGTGATTTGACAAAAACCTTAGTCATCTCAGGTCAAATCACAATTTACCACGAATTAAAATGCAATATAGTGCAAATAACTCGGGATCGTTCTCTTATCAAGGAGCCAATTTATTTTGAATTCCTATGTTAAACTAAGTGCTAAAAAAAACATGATTAGAAAAGGGGTTTGTATTTGGTTTTCTCTAAATTAAAATGCATGAAAATATAAAGAAACTATTTCTATTCTTTTTTGGTATTTTTGGAAAATAGTGAAAAATGCTTTCGATTAAAAGGGATTAATAATAGATGCTCTTGGTAATGAAGAATGTGGCTATCCTTGCTAATATATATTTGGGAGTTCAAATTTCATTAAGTCTAAAAAAAACAACCTCAAGATACCACTTGAGTCCAATATTCTCAATTAATAGTAGCTTCTATAGCTAACTACTACCTATTGAGATATTGTTAGAAACCACTTAATGTGCAATTGAAATTGGAATAATGCAATATGAGTCTTCTTCAATTTGAGTGCTATAACTAGCCCCTCAAGGGTACAATTCAACTACATTAAGTAGACAATACCACGCTAATCAACATAGCTTCATTGCAACTACAAAGAAATTCATACATATATAATCTTCAAACCACAAAATCCAATCCCAACTACAATTATCAAACTAATAGAGATAATTACCATTAATCTCAGTTCCAGAATCATATATAAAAAATTAACAAATTCAAATACATAATTCTAGACTAATAGAATGATAGATAAAACTCCCCTATGTAAGCACATGTGAGCTAAAGCATTAATCTTCACCACCAAGAAGCAAGGGCATCAGCCACTCATAGCAACCAGAGAACCCCACACTATCTACAAAACTGAACCAGCCATGGGAACAAGCTTGCCGGAAAATACAGAGCCTTCACCAGAATCTGGAATTATATCACCGGAAAATTTAAGAACTCGCTAGAATCTTCAATGCTCACTGGAAATGAGGAAGACGATGAAGGGTGGTTGTTCAGGAAAATGATTATAGCCGAATGGAGAAATGGCAGGAGGACCGTGTTTTTGCTCCCATGGAGAATGATTATCCAAGTCCAAGCAAAATCCCACTCTCGCGGTGCTGGTTCCAGTGACGGTGTGAAGAAGATGAGGGACGACGGTGGAAGGAAGACGATGAAGGTGGGTGGTCACGGTGGTGGGGGATGATGGATTCCCAGTCGTGAAGGTCTGAAGGTGTTTGCGTCAAAGTCCAGGTCGATCCCCAAAAAACCAGAGGTCCTGTTCGCGGCGCTGTGGTCTGTCTGGTGACTGAATGAAGACGACGATGGTGGTGGTCGACGGTGCACAGAGCTGACGGTGGTGGTGAGGAGAATGATGAAGGTCGAAGCTTAAGGCGTGAAGGTCTGTGTCATCCGTTTTTCATCCGCGACGCACACTCCTCTCCTCAATATATCAGCTCTCAGCTCTGTCTAATAATCGTCTCAGCTCTCCCTCAGCTCACGCCCATCACACGTTTTCAATTAGGTTTACAAATGTCCTGTGAAACGTTTTCACATAAGGACTAAACTGAACTTTTGGAATTTGGGTTCAACCTTCCATTTTTGAATTTGATCTAATTTCTTCTAACACCTACAATCAAAAATAATTAATCTAACATCAAATATTCTCAGAAAAATAAATGGTTAAGAGTAATTACATTTTGTTTTTGATAATTTTGCCCTTTTTAGCCCTAATTTAATGTATTTACTCTTAATCTCAATTTATCATAAGAAACACATTTTAAGCTTAATAACTATGAAAAAAAATGGGAATTAAGAACCCCAATTTAATTATAAAAAAATCATATAAAAATATGGTTCGATCAAAGTGGAACGTCGCAATTTTGATCCCGCCTGTAATCTCACATTATTAAGTGTATAGAAATTATGCTGGTAGCCAAAAAAAATATTTGTACAGACAATTTTAATTATTAAAAATTTCATTATATTTAAATTTATTTTATATATGTTTGGTGGTAATTTTTTCTCTTGATATATATATATATCTCAGCACCTCGCTCTTGATGCGTCAAGAGGGAAAGGTATCCAGACCCTTATACGACAACACAAGTCTGGCTCTGATACCAATTGCAACATCTTAATGCTTCGCTCTTGATATTGTCCGCTTTGTGGCTCTTCACCCCCTCAAGGCTTTAAAACGTGTCAAGAGGGATTCCCTTTCCAGCAGATGTGGGATCTCACAAACAGTGTTACTATATTGTTTTGGCAAAAAAATATGTATGAAGGTAATTTTTCCTATTGATTTATTACTTCTATCTATATCTATTCCCATGTTCATTGTAATCCAACTAAATAATTTTATGTTTATGCATCATTTTTCCTTAGTGACGAACCAAAGAAAATCATGTAATCATCATTCCATTACATTCCCTCTAATTCTGTAAATCAAGCATGCCATAAATTTATTGGTTAAAGTACACGATTGGTCTTTGAACTTTACATCTACTTTCACTTTAGTCCCTTAAGTTTATTAATAAAGGCATTTCTAGTCCCATTAACATAACACCATTAGTCTATTGAACGAAAAATGATGACTCAACAAATTAGGTGTTGATTGTGTAATTAAATACTAACAAAATATAATTAGATTTAAATCTTTTAATATAAAATTTTATATTTAAATCAAAAATTAACTAGGTCAATATGAAAGATTAGGCTATCATACTCCACAAGGTCATGAAGCCATATCTCACTATTAATGTGATGACCTTGTTGGTGGGTGACTCACTATGAGCCTGGAAGCATGTCCTAATTGGGAAAAAAGAAGGTTCAGATGACATCGATGAACTGTATTATTTTATCACACCAAATGGAAAGAAAAGAAAGTGAGATGTAGCCGCATACAACTCTTCCTAGCATATCAGAGATGATTTAAAGCAATACAGATGAATTATACGTATATGTGATAGCATGTCGCGGAGCACTACCAGACACAATAGATGAAGCAACTAATAGCAGTATTATAAGGTGAGCCAGAAGTGAAGCATTTTGTGGTTTCAATTAGAAGGAGGAGGAGAGAAGAAAGGGATAGAGGGAATAGCAGTGGGGATAGTGGGAATAGAGGGAATGTTTGGCAATGGAGGAAGTGTGGCTTGTGGGACTTTTGGAATGGTAGGCATAGAAGGAAGAGGAGGAAGTGTAGTTGTTGGTTTTGGCAGATTTGGGAGATTTGTGGGGAAAGGAGGAACATTATTAGTAATTGGGATTGAAGGCAAAGGTGGCAATCCTGTAGGCTTAGGAAAATTACTTGGAACCCCAGGCATGTTTGGTACAGAAGGCTGTGTTGTTTGGAGGAGACGACGAGCTTCTGCTTCACTCGAACTCATCATGCTTGAGAATGCGAGAGCCATAAGGAATTAATAAGGCTATGATTACAGATTTCCCACAAGCCATGGCTGAGTTATTATGAGCTGATGTAATTAAGATGAAGGAGGAGGAAAATAATATAAGAAGATGATTTTGAATTGGAGGTTTGATGAGAATCCCTGGGGGTGTGTTGGTGTTTATATAGATATATAGAGGTAGGTTGGAGGGCGTGTGGTTTGGACAACCATAAAAGAGACTTTGAGAATGTTTTGTCAATATTAACATTTAATTTAATGTCAACAAATTTTTAGTAACGGCCGTTAGAGATAAAAGATTAAGGTACCAATACTTTATATAATACATGTGTGTGTACTGTTTTGCCGTTGTGGTAAGATTTATAAGATTTCAATATACACGTCGCCAAACAGGTGTCTCACATCAGTTGCTTTCCAATATTGATTATCTTCCCAATGATGTAACTCTCTAATTTCTTTTTATAATTAATATATATTGTCTTTTTATTTATTTTTTTAAAAAAATAGGTGTCTCACATGCTTCCAAACACGTGCCACATTAATGCTTAATTGATCAGCATCTGATTCAGGACAAATTCCTCGTGTTTTAATTTAGGATTCCAGCCCCATATGCTATTTTTAGAAGCAAAAATACACATGCGGTTACATTTTAAAAGCAAAAGTTATACCACCGTTAAAATATAACTTAACGGTGTTAATTTTGGGGTATACTATTTTCATAAAAATTATTTTCATAAGAATACCGAAATGCTCCTAAATTTTAAAGAAAAAAACGCAAAATAATATAACAACCCAGAAAAATCAATCTCCCACCATCTATAGTTAATCTGGAAATATAACAATCTTAACACTTAAATCAATCACCAACATGCTAAGGTCAAATCACCAACATGCCGCAAAATTGCAAAATCTTGGATCTGAGGGGCCAAACAAAGTCGTGAAGCAGAAGCAATGGTGGGTGTTGAAGGTTCGCGCGCGGTATAATCTCTTCCAATGTCTCCAGCTCGCTTCATCCGCCATTAAATTATACTGGAAGATACATATAGAAGCACAAAAGTGGGCGTTGGAGGTGAAATTGAAGGTGGGTCAGAGGTGAAATCGGAGGTGGGTAAAAGGAGAAATCCTCAGATCTACACTTCCGACGGCATCTTCGTCCTCTTTCACCTCTGACCCACCTTTGATTTCACCTCCGACAGCGAGGACGGCCACCATCTTCCTCACTAGTGCAATCTCACTGTTAAACTGGTTTTTCGCAATCTTCACACAAGCACATTCAGGTTAATTTGTTTAACCTTCTGCAAAGTTCATTACAAGCGAAATGACTCATATGTGCATCAATGAAGGAATTCAAGTTTGAATTTTGCTCGTTTCTTTCTCGCTTCGATTTCTGTTTCGGAGTTTGAATTTGAATATTCTCGCTCGGTATTGTTCTGTTTCTTTTGGTTTATATAATTTCGCTCATCATTTTTAGTTTTTCTTTAGTGTGGAAATTGATATGTGACTTGGTTTTTGTCCTGATTCATTTTGGAGTTGATGCATCGTCTTGGTTCATCAGTGAACTAGAAAATCATCTTTCCCAAAATTTGAAGGAAACTGTGTAATTGAGTTGTCTGTGGTAGAAGACGCCACAACTTCTGGGTAATTTTAGAAGAGCTGGGTCTTGGTTCATCTGGTGTATTTTTTTAAAAAAATATTAGGGGAATTTTGGTATTCATAAAAATAGTGTGGGCTCCACTCCAAAATTAACCGCTAAATTTTAACGGTGATGTGACTTTTGCTCCTAAAATGTAACTATATGTGTATTTTTGCTCCCAAAAAAAAAAAAAATATGGTGGTGGGTCTTTCTTGGGGTAAAGACACGCAGATTTGTCTTTTCTTTTACCCTTTATTTAGTGAACAAGTTCCGCACAAGAGAATATATGTATTATTATAGCTAGAAGTGAAATTTATATTCTTCCTACAATTATATGATATGATATATATATATATATATATATATATATATATATATATATATATATATATATATATATATATCTCTCTCTCTCTCTATGGGTGTGTGATTTTTGTTGTTAGACTTAGAGAAAGTACTTCCTCCAATCCTATAGGGAAAATCCATCTAAGGGTCCATATTAGCAAAAAAAAAAAATTGTTTAAAAAGGCTAAAAAAAAGTTGCATTTTAAAAAAGGCCCTAGTATCTTTTCTGGTATTATTTCATAAAACGTTAGTTGTTAATGTGATTGATATAGTTGTTAACGAGTATTGATTTAGTTGTTAATGAGACTGATTTAGTTGTTAGGATATTGTTGTTAATGCGATTAATTTAGTTGTTAACGAGTATTGATTTAGTTGTTAATGAGACTGATTTAGTTGTTAACAGGTATTGATTTAGTTGTTAATGAAACTGATTTAGTTGTTAACGCTTTATGAAATAATACCAAAACATGTGACTTTTTCTTGGGCTTTTTTTGACATCTTTTTGCCAATATGGGCCCTGAGATGAATTTTCCCAATCCTAAATATAGTACCTAATTGAAGGATTTATTTTAATTATAAATATAATATCTTAATTCATTATGTGTCTATTAAATTTTCATAATTTTTCTCAAACTATCAATTTTAAAGTTTTTCATTTTTCACAAATAAATAATTTAACTAATTTTTGAACTGTAAGTAAATTAGTTACTTTATAAATATCCATATCCATATCCTATCAATATTTTATTTTATTGTAGCTAAACATATCCTATTATTAATAGTTTGTTTGTGAGAGAGAATGAGAGTTAGGCTTGGAATTTTGTGAGAAGATGGGGATAGAAGGGGGACGATGGGAGAAAGGGTGGTGCGGTGGAAGGGCGATAGGGCGACACGTGGTGGGGTTTGGAGAAAGTAAGGTTTCTTCTCAGAAGGGATTAGGTATTTCTTTCACTCATCAACCTCCACACGCTGAATTATTTAAAATTATTATTTTTATAAATCATTATATTTGAATGGTTGAGATATAGAAGTGTTACGGTCCGGCCAGACGGCCCATATGTGTGGACGGCCCAACACAGGCCATATCATATATCCGAGAACACCTACAATCCAGAAGAATCTATCCTATCCAATATTAATAAAGATATGATAGATCAGAATCTATTCTATCTAATATTAATAAGATATGATAGATCACACTTAGGATATCAAAGCAAGCCCTATAAATACAAGGGCACGACACTAAGGTGCACACGTTCTAACTAAAACCTAGTAAATTCTATATCACCGTGCACATCCCCACTTGACACATTCCCCTTCCCCCCTTAAGGCAAATAAGTCTATAGTGTACAGTGATCCCGACTCCTCCAGTATTTCTATTCCATAGAGGTACTGGTGGAGCATATCGATCCAATATCAAAGCTTTTAGCCCATCGGGCTACACATCCGTTCCGCACGTAACATTGGCGCCCACCGTGGGACCGTAAATTTCGATCCCCGTGACCACCGATGGCAAACACGAGAAGTTGCAGTCGGAACACTCAACCTGCAAATCCACCACAGGTTGAAGGTACTCAGAATAATCGTGCTCAACAGCCACCAGCGGGAGCCCAGGAGGGGAACCTCTCGGATACGGCATCCTCCCCTCCGATAGTTCCCAAACCTCATAATTTAGCTACGACGGAGGTTTCGTTCCAGAATCCCGGTATCGTCCTCTTGCAGAAAGCGCATGAATCAATTCTGAGACGCATGGAAAATAATGAGAAGCGCTCTAACCTCCAGCGCCAAGAAGACCTCAGAATCACGCAGCAGATCATGGAGGACCGATTTAACAAATTTGAGTTGTTAATCGGAAACCGAGAGCGGAGAGACACGCGGGAGGACGGAAACCGAATCCTCGGATACAAGCGATCCGTCCCCGGGTAAACATCCGAGCCAAGAACACCGGACAAAAGCCGATTTTCTCGCGGACGGGATCGGCTCGGACTCGTCCTTCAAAGATCGAAGCAAAAAGGATACGCTTAGAAAAATCACGCGAGACCGAGACCGTGATAGCAGGAAGGAACCTCGGTCTCGGGGATCTCCAGAAGAATACAAGATGAAATATCTGACCGACCTCAACCGAGGCCCCTTTTCAGAAGAAATCGCCACTGCCCCATATCCAAAGAAACTGGACTTGACGCATCTACCCAAATATGACGGGACCCAGGACCCACGTACCCATCTCGATACATTCGAGCTCGGAATGTTTGTCTGTTTAATCAAGGGCCCGGTCATATCAAGAATTTTTGCTGCAACGCTTACCCGACCGGCCCAGAGGTGGTTTCATACCTTACCTACCGATTCGATCCACGACTTCGAAGAACTCGGTCGGAAATTTGAGTTGAATTTCGCTACTAGTAAAAAGCAACCGAAGTCTCAATTCACGTTGAGCAAAATCAAGCAGCGGAAGGGGGAAACCCTCCAGAAATATCTAGACCGATTCAAAGAGGTAGCGTTGCAAGTTCGTTCACTTCCGGACGACGTCCACGTACACTGCATAGTAGATGGCCTGGATCCGTCGGCCCGATTAGCTAAGAATATCTTTAAGAATCAAGTCCACACGCTCCACCGAATTCCACACCCGAGCTAAGCAATACTTGGACGTAGAGCGGATGGAGATAGCTAACGCGGTCGGGTCGGAGAAACGAGGAAATATATCACCCGAACATAAAGGCCAACCGCGTAAGTCAAAGGGAGAAGGCCCCAACGAACCTGGGGCCGAGATGGTCGCAACCTGGAGGGACGGCTTGAGGCAAAAGGACGATACGAGAAGTATACCCCTTTAAATGCCTCCCGATCCCAGATTTGGAAGGAGGTTGCCCAGACCGAGATGAAAAAATTAAATAGACCTCGGCCTCCTAGGGTTCGATTCTCGACTGATCAGTCTAAGTTTTGTGAGTTTCACGATGGGCCGGGGCATACTACGGATCAATGCTTTGAACTCCGGGATGCCATCGAGCGATTCATCAGGGAAGGCAAGCTACGCCAATACCTGATTCAAACTCAAGGGCGTAAAGGTCCCAAACGCCAACAGGGAGGCCGAATTAGGAGTCCAGACAAAGGCCCGAAGAAAGATGAGAAGCGTCGGAGGTCGGTCGTCGAGGAAGATGAGTTCCCGGGAGCTCAATTCCACTGTAATGTAGTCAGTGGAGGATTTGGCGGGGGAGGCGATACGATCAGCCAGCGCAAGAAATATTTGAGGGAAGTGCTTTCTGTCCGCAATATCCCAAAGTTTAAAGACGATTCAACCGGACCGACACCACCCCCACTAGTCTTTACCACTGAAGAACTAAAAGATGTGGTGCCCGGCCACCAGGACGGATTGGTCATAACAGCCACCGTGGCTCAGTGCCTCGTAAAAAGAGTTTTTGTGGATGCAGGGAGCTCGGCCGACATTATTAGTTGGGATGCTTACAAAAGGATGAATATGGACGTTGAGGATTTAAAACCGTGCAAAACAACCCTTATAGGCTTTAACGGGGAACATTCACCTCCCAAGGGATATGTCTACCTAAGACTTACTATGGGGGCTAGGGAGGCTTTCAAATCCGAACGGGTCAGGTTCATAGTCGCTGATTTCCCGTCCCCATATAACGTCATACTCGACCGGCCAACGATTCATAGTTGGGATATGATAGTATCCACGAAGCACCGAGGTTGAAGATGGTAAACAATAAGAATAAAGCGAGTGGTTGTTAAGGGAGATCGAAGGAATCATGTCAATGTTACTTCGAGACAATCCGAGCCGGAGAAGGGGTCCACCCTCCCCACTTCGGATCCCAAGAAACGAACAAATTCCGAACCTCGAAAATCGGAGAATAGACGGACGACCCGTCGCATGGTAGAACTCGACCTCGGGGACGAGCCCGAAATCCCACGTCCGAACCGAAAGGGAGTTGGAAGAGCTCATCCTTGGAGGAAATCCAGCGAAGACAACAAAGATCGGAGGGCAATGGACCCGGATTTAAGGGATAGATTGGTCCAATTCTTGAGGCGAACCGGGATGTATTCGCATGGACATCATCCGAGGTCCCGGTATCAATCCTAATTTTTGTCACTTTGTCATAGGCCGGCCATCCACGGGTCCAAACCAAAGGGCACGTAAAAGAGAAATATCGGGGCGACGGCGTAAGGCTTTGGAGCAAAGACGTCGAGGAGCTTTTGGAAGCCGGGTTCATCGGGGAAATACAATATACCACCTGGCTATCTAACGTAGTTATGGTAAAAAAGCCAAGCGGAAAGTGGAGAGTATGCACGGATTATACCAATTTGAATAAATCCTGTCCCAAAGATTCATACCCGATGCCGAACATCGATCAGTTGGTCGATAACTCGTCGGGCTTTCAATTGTTATCCTTCATGGACGCATACTCTGGTTACAATCAAATACCTATGCATCCGAGTGATCAAGAGAAGACAGCTTTTATGACCGACAAGGCCAACTACTGCTATAACGTGATGCCCTTCGGTCTTAAGAACGCCGGTCAACTTATCAACGGATGATGAACAATGTATTCGCGGATCGATTGGGCGAAACATTGAAGTCTACATTGATGATATGATCGTGAAGTCAAAGGACCCCAAAAACCATGTCTCGTGATCTCGAATGGACATTTGAAAAGTTGAGGAGGTTTCAGATTCGTTTGAACCCGACCAAATGCGCATTTGGAGTCCCGGCCGGGAAGTTCCTAGGTTTTATGTTAACAAACCGAGGAATCGAAGCCAATCCGGATAAATGCAAGGCCGTCCTCGAGATGCAGCAGCCGAGGACGAAGAAGGAAGTACAGCAGCTAACCGGCCGACTAGCCGCACTAACCAGGTTTCTACCGCGATCAGCCGAGAACGTGCTCCCATTTTTTAGGTTGCTAAAAAAGGAAACACAAGGAGGATGGAACGAGGAGTGTGAGGCAGCTTTTGAAAAGATCAAGCTTTGTTTGGCAACCCTACCAGTTCTATCAAAACCTAACCCGGGAGAGTCTCTATTTTTATATTTATCGGTGGGTGAAGAGAAGCGAAGCGGTGAGCGCGCGCGCTAGTACGAGAAACCGAGGCCGGGCGGTCCCGGTGTATTTCGTGAGTAAGGCGCTACGAGCTTGGAGATCCGATATCGAAGTTGGAAAAAGTGGCCTTTGCCCCGCTCATTTCAAAGAAAGAAGATTAAGACCTTACTTCCGGGGCACCGTATCATAGTCCGTACAAGCCTTCCGCTCCGGAGATATTACATAAACCCGACTGGGCCGGAAGAATGACCAAATAAGGCCCAAAATCCGGCTATCCGAGTTCGACATCACCTACGAAGCCCGACACGCGGCAAATCCCAAGCATTGGCGGATTTCGTAAGGGAACTCACAAGGATGGACGTAGCGAGCCGATGACGGTCAAAGTAAAGTGTGGAAGGTATATGTGGACGATTCGTCAAATGCAAAGGGTAGTGGAGCCGGAGTCATAATCGAAAACCCGTAAGGTGTCGCCATTGAACATTCCGTCCAACTGAAGTTCCCGACCTCTAATAACCAGGCCGAATATGAAGCCCTGCGGCGGATTATTGCAAGCCCGAGAACATCAAGCACAGAGAGTAAGGGTTTTCACCGACTCGCGACTTGTAGCCGCACGAGATAGAGGGCACTTATCAGACGAAAGGTCCGTTATTGGCTAAGTATCTCAATAAAGTGAAGGAGTTGATCTCCGAATTTGACGAAGTTGTAATCACCCACATCCCAAGAGAAGAAAACACCCGAGCCGAGATCTTGTCGAAACTCGCCAGTACCAAGGGCCCAGGAATCTACCAAACCGTCATCCAACAAAATCTGACCGAGCCTAGTTGCGTCATGACGATATCAGCTGCTACGGATTGGAGGAAACCGATTGAAGATTACCTCGAAAGAGGGATTATACCAATAGATTCCGTTGAGGCAAAGAAGTTAATACGAGAAGCCGCGGTCTACACGATGATGGATGACCAACTATACCGGAAAGGTATACATTCTCCAATGATGAGATGTGTAGATTTATCCGAAGCCAGATATGTGTTGTCCGAGATACATCAGGGTGTGAACGGCCATCACATGGGGGTAAGGCCCCGGCGCGAAAAAGCTTTGCGTGCCGATATTACGGCCAACAATGAAGATGGACGCCATGGAAGCCGTCAAAAGGTGCGAAAGTTTCCGTAAACACGCCAAGATTATTTGGCCTCCGCCATCGAATTATGTGACATCTCGGCTCCTTGGCCCTTTTATAAATGGGGAATGGATCTCTTAGGGCCATTCAAAGCCGCACCGGGGCAATTTAGGTGGCTCATTGTGGCAGTAGATTACTTCACCAAATGGATCGAGGCCGAGCCTCTAACCTCGATTACCTCGGCACGGATTCAACGGTTTTTTCGACATAATATTGTCGCTCGATTCGGAATTCCTGCTGAAATAGTCACGGACAACGGGACCCAATTCATAGACAAAGGATTCCAGACTATGGTCTCGGATCTAGATATCGTGCACCATTTCGCCTCGGTAGAACATCCACAATCAAACGGCTAGGCCGAGGTAGCAAACAAAGTCGTCTTAGACGGCCTAAAGAAGAGGATGCAAGAAGCAGAGTCCAACTGGGTCGAACAGCTCTACAGCGTACTATGGGGATATAGGACCAGTGTACAGACGTCAACCCAGGAAACCCCCTTCAGGTTGACTTATGGATGCGAGGCTATAATCCCTGTTGAGATAGGACTTCCGTCATGGAGGAAGGCTAATGTAACCCAGGCGGGAGGCGAATCGAACGAGGATGCGTTGAGGACCGAGCTGGACTTGATTGATGAAATCAGAGTCAGGGCGCACTGCAAAGACCTAGCTGCTAAACAACTCATCGCGGCAAAGTACAATCGGAAAATAAGACCCGCTCCTTCAACAGGGGCAACCTCGTACTTCGACGCGCAGATATTGGGAACAAAAATGCCCGAGATGGCAAGCTGGCAGCAAATTGGGAAGGTCCGTACCGCGTAAAGGAAAAGCTGAGCAATGGGGCCTATATACTAGAAACCCTAGGAAGAAAGCTCGTCAAAAGGACCCGGAACGCCGACAACCGAGGGCCTACCATAGCTAGACCTCGGTTCGGATGTCGCGCACGATGGAACTTGTTTCATTTTTTCTTATTTAAATTTATGTCGTTTATATTTGGTTGTTTACCATTAACGCCTTCAACTCTTTGAAATCTTATTTTAAAGAAGGAACCCGCATCGGAGTTCTCATTCAAACGCACGTGCTGTTTATAACTTAAGTTTTTTACACCGAGGTCCACATACCCGGTTACACCGCGGTTTCGGAACCCAGTTTCAATTAACACATCTAGATGGCTGACACTAGGGCCGATGTGCCTTGGTTTCGAGCAATGTGAACCCACCTATAAAGGTCTTCACAAAATTGACGCGTCAACGCCGCTCCTTGATAAGAAGATGACTTGTCATGCCGACCCTGATCAGGTCCAAATGTTCGGCTTGGAGTTAGGATAATTCGGCCGAACATGTGACATTTTGCCCTTATCTTGGCGATTGAACCCGGACAAGGGAGCCGGAACTCGGTAGTGCGTTAAATAAACACCCTTTGTGGTTAACTAAGAAAACCCTACCAAACTTCCCCAGATGGCAAGTCTCGGACGATAAACGCAGACCGCATAACGACCATGGCCTTGGTCAAACAAGGTTAGCATTTATACGGTGCTCAATCTAACGTAACAAGTTAATTTCTATAAATTAGCCGAACCATAGCGGCAACATCCAAAGCAATTACAAACAAAGGGCATTAAGGCCCAAAGAAGATAAACAAAAAGCAAAAAACTAAGCATCCGGCGGGGGATGGAAGGCTCCTCGGTAGGACGTCGGCTGAGATGTGCTCCTCCCCATCACCCACTTGATCGCCGTCATCAAGAAGGGATGCTGAAGTCACCTCTGGAGAAGCAGGAGGGGGAACAAGCTTATCGCCCTGGACATATGCCAGATGGTGAAATCCCTCAATGTTCAGCGAGACATTAGGGTTTTGGCGGATCTGAGCCAGGGCAATTTTGAAAGCATCTCTGGCTGTCTCCTGAACCGTATCAGAGCAGTCAGCATAAGCTCTCTGAGACTCCGCTAGGGCTGCCCTGGTCTCGCCCAATTCCCTCGCTAAGTCCCCACGCTGCGATTCCACCACCCGAAGCGAGTCGATATCCCGTGCGTGGGCTTTTTGTAACCCGACCAGGCTCTTCGTTAGCTCGGTCAAGGGCCTCTCGGGTCATGTTGAGCTCCTCAGAGAGCTTGCTCTTCTCAACCTCTATCTCAGGCAGAGCATCCTCAGCCTTCTTTTTCGAGGCCTCGGCGGCCTCAAGAGCCTCCTCGGCCTTCTTCTGGGCCTCGACAGCTCTATCCCTCTCCTCCTGAACCTTGTTCAGAGCGGCACTGGCGTTAACATAATTCCTTTTGACTATTTCAAACGCCTGCACCACCCCGGCAGATTTTAGGGTAGCCTTCTAGATATCCCACAACTCGGCCTCATCAATATCGGAAAGAGCCACGGCATTCGTATAACGCCGAGGCTGGAGGAGAGAAACCACCAGTTCTTCGGTCCGCCCCTTACTCCAAGTAAGACCACGGGGCAGTTTCGGATGCGGAGGAGGAGGTGGTGGTAGGATCGAAGAAGCAGGCGCAGCCATAATTTTAGCCACAGCGGGAGGCGAAGTCCGACCATCAAGGCAAAAACTGCCAGAGGGTCCGGAAAAGGGGATATCCACTGATTCCAAAGGGCTCTCTTTCTGTTTTTGTTTCTTTGCCAGGGCATCTGCTATAGTTTTGGACTTGCGCGACTCCGGGGCCGACCTCTTCTTCTGACCTTGCTTCGAATGAGTGAGATAGCGAGGTAGAGGCTCCATATCTTGAGCTACAATAAAAAGATAAGGACAATGATTAGTTATCGCATACATTAGGAAAGGAAAAAGGTTAAAGCAGGGGTATATACAAAAGCCATACAGATTACATATCCCGACTTGGAGCCGGGACCGGAAATAAAGTAAGCCGCGCTTCGGCTGCCGTAGGTAGTAAAATATGACACCAGCCGATCTACAAAAACAACCTCCTCGGCGGGAAGATCGTCTAGTTCAACTTGGTATGAGGTAGAAGCCACCTTGTGGTGATCATACGTCCAATACAAGGGAAACTTCCACTCTACTCCGTCCCCCTCGGCCCTTTCAAAAACCAGGGCTTTTGCCCGGTTTGGCCACGACCTTGAAAAAGCCGTTCTTGAAGTGCTTGAAGGAATCCGAGAAAGCACTCAATAGCTTCCGATCGTGGTCACTCCGAAGGGAAGTAAGCCCCTTCAATTTATCCACTTCCTTCCCGGAACGAGGGGTAAAAGGACGAAGAAGTAAAAAAAGAGGGGCGGGCGTGCAAGGAATGGGGTTTTTAAAAGAATTGCATAACCTCTCAAAAGCCATAAATGTACGCCCAACCATTAGGATGAAGTTGCGAGGGGGCGGATGAAGATAGTCTAGGCAAGATATTTGAAACTCGGTAAACGGAAGCGAATACCGAGCCGGGATATATAAGCTTTATAAAAGAAAAAGAAGTTAGTACACCCGGCCGCCCTAGATGAGCAAACGGGCTCATCGGAGACATTAGGAGGGCTCGCAAAACAACCCTCGAACTCCCCAAGCTTCATTCGACTAATCTCGGCTACGGTCATTAAGGATCGCGTAGTGAGGGCTTCGTATGTGACCCAGGGGAATCGCTGAAGGAGGGCGGTGGAAGGAACAGAGGAATCTGCCTCCTCAGGGTCAGACCGGCCACTAATTTGAGAAGAGGATGACTCCATTCAGACCTAATAATAAAAGGAAACGAAAGGCATAAATTAGTTGTTGAAGGGAGTACCTGGCATATGCATTATATTGTGAGAAGAAAAACTGAGTCCGGTAGAAGGTGCCCTAGACCTATGTTGGCAGGTGCCGAGGGTAGTGTCCGCCAGGGAATCCCACCCGTTCGCTATGAAATACGAACTGTCAGCAAGGCACTCTCAACATGGGCCGAGGTATCCCTCGGGCATAGATTCGACCCTGGTGCCTAGAGTTGGCTCATGTAAGTTAATAGGTGCGATCGGGATGCCTTCGGGTACATCTCGACTTACAGGGTTAGGCAACCCACTCAGGGCAGGACGAACACTTGGGCCCCTAGACCAATTCAAACGCGACCTCCGCACTCCCCCCACGTGAAGCACCATGAAGCAGAGTACTAGATCTAACGTTCTCGGGCAAAGGAGAACCCAGTACCCAGTAGCTGGCCTTTGGAAAACGAGAGCGTATCGCTTCTTCTTCCTCTTCGGGGGTTAGTGGTGGGTTTGAAGATGGCGAAGGTTTATTCCTACCCATCAAAAACAGAGAAGGGAAACCTAGAACATGCATAAAAGGGACGATGAGACGCAGGAAGAGCCAAAGGGGGTACGCAAACCGTAAAGGGGTCAAACACCTAAGGGAAAAAACTTAGACACCCATATCGACCCAAGGGCAATCGCTGAACTCCCAAAGCAAAACCGGAACGAAAACCGAAAAAACGGGCGAAACAGTAAATGGTCGCGAAGGAAAAACAGAATAAGCAATCAAAACCATCAAAGTCGCAACACATCAAATAAGTGGAGAAAAGGAAACAGTACCTGATAAAGAAGAATGTAGTAGGAACTGAGAGTACGAGCAGGTAGAGCTTCTCCACGGCAAAAATATCGAAACAACTAAACAGAGAAAGTTAGAGGAAGAAATAACAGGTAATGCGAGAAGGGAGGAAAGAGTAAGTCGAAAGTGTAAGCGACAGGGGTAGAAAGGGAAAAATTCACCCCGTCCGTAGGGTGACGTGCGACGTGCGCAGAGCATTAAATGCGCACGAAATCCAAAGACGACGAAGCAGGGCGGTTAAAATCCCCCCACCAATCCAGGGACGCCACATGGCAGGGGGCAATGATGGTGAAGGCGGAAGGTCTCTTGACCCTGGAAATACATCCTAGACTCTTGGCCTTCCCTCATACCTCGGCCCCAGGGGATAAACTCTTGGACATGGAAGAATCCAGACAATGTCAGGGATTCGGCAATCCTCCATGAGGGACCTCGGATCTTGAGATCGGACCTCGGATTCTCGAGAATGTAACATCCATGGCCGAGGTTAGTAGTGAACCGGTTCAGGCCATCACTAAACGGCACCCGGCCAAAGGATTAATAATACCTCGAACTACGTGGGCTTTGATCCCTTGAAAGGGTACGTAGGCCCTAGGTGGCAATCCTAGGTCAAGCCCGAAAAAACAAAAATCCAAAGATGCGAAGCCAATGGATCCAATCAACCATGCTATCCGCCGACGGATCTAATCACCTCGGTATATCACCTCGACAGAGAACGCCAAAGCCAGATACACCTCGCGGTTCAAACCCTTGAGCTACCGAAATAAGGGGCAATCAGCATGGTCCGGCCAGACGGCCCATATGTGTGGACGGCCTAACACAGGCCATATCATATATCCGAGAACACCTACAATCCAGAAGAATCTATCCTATCCAATATTAATAAAGATATGATAGATCAGAATCTATTCTATCTAATATTAATAAGATATGATAGATCACACGGTTAGGATATCAAAGCAAGCCCTATAAATACAAGGGCACGACACTAAGGTGCACACGTTCTAACTAAAACCTAGTAAATTCTATATCACCGTGCACATCCCCACTTGACACATTCCCCTTCCCCCCTTAAGGCAAATAAGTCTATAGTGTACAGTGATCCCGACTCCTCCAGTATTTCTATTCCATAGAGGTACTGGTGGAGCATATCGATCCAATATCAAAGCTTTTAGCCCATCGGGCTACACATCTGGTTCCAGACCAGAACAAGAAGTAGATGGGAAGATGATGGTAATGAAAGTGGACAATGGTCAAACCCGTTAATTATTGGAAGGCTCTTAACTTGCGATTGGCTCTCCCGTAGTTTTCGCACAAAAGATAGGTGGGTGACGTGGTCGGTCAAGGTCAGCCTTTTCTTTAGTGTGGTCTGGTCTATTGCTCTCGATGCTTCTCCCTGATTTATGACGTTTCATGGTTTTTCAACGCGCGTGCCCCCATTATTTTATTTTATTCTACCACCAACTCTATCCATATTATCACATTCCATGCGCATCAGATAAAAAAATAATTTATAGGTAGAACAGTACGCATAAATGGTTCTCTCATTTCCTTTCAAAAATAGTTGACGTTATGAGACTTACAAAATTTGCACTTTTACTTTATTTAAAAGCATTAGCGTGATCTAGGGAAGGTGAGACTTGGGTTTGGGTCTCTTCCTTTTCTTGTCGTAGCTGACTCCTCGAGCCTTGGCCTAGAAGTCACTGATCATAAATTCATCGATCAGTGCCCATGCGAGAAAGTTTTGGGTAGAATTGTAGCTAGTTTGGAGAACCATAAGAAGACATTTTGAGACTTCAGAGAGTTTTGGTAGCTCACCAGCTTCTGAATTTCGAAACTTGTAAGCTTTTCGACTAATAACGAGTTGGTTGGCTCTCAGTTCCAAATCTAAATATCTACCAGAAATTACTAATGAGAAAAGGACAAATTGCTTACTTTTTCTTTCATTTATCTATTATTGAGTATGGAGAATGACGCTTGACAACTTTTAAGTAATTTAATGGTAATTAATAAATACCTTAATTTTTGGCAATATAATATCTAATTTTACCCCGTTAAAAATATAGGTGAGAGAAAATGTATACCATCTATCTTTTCTAAATTACTTGAAGTAACGCGCCATTAAAAACTATTCCTTTAGTGCCCTTTTTTGAGAAACTAGTTATGTTTATATATTAACACCGTTAGTATATTAGTTTACTTTGACACTTATAAATATCAATATCCATACTTATCTCTTTCTTTTGCCTATCATAATTATTTATTGCTCTCTTTTATAATTCAGTATCAATATTTTATATTTTATATCCACAAATTATTAGTTGGCCTCCATGATTATAGTAGTGCTTATACATACATACATATATACATACGTCCATACGTACATATACATACATACATACATACATATATATTATGTAATATCCTGAATTTTGGGCTTAGAAATTTGAGATTTAGCTTGTGACAGGCAGATGACCAGGCCCTGTTTAGGGGATGTGGTAAAAGTGGGAAATGGGAAGATTAAGAAAATCATGTAATATACAATGGATAAGAGGTGTATAAACCAAAGTCAAGAAGTGTATTAAATAAGCTACAAGTGCATGATTTTAATTCGTGCCAAGTGTACACAAGATAAGGCATCATAAGGAGACAATGGGAAATTCAAGAACTAGCACACATGGCAAAAATAAGAAGATCATCAACAAAATATCCTTTGACTTTGAATATGCTTATGTCATATGATGTCATCATAAATTGACATGAGAACATGAGTCCAAATGCAATCAAAGAGCATAAAATATCCCTTGACTCATGGAAAATGGCGCATGACTAGGAGGAAAAGATGAAGACAAAGCAATTTACACCAAGTTGGAGATAAGAATCACGTAGAAAACCCTTGAAAGACAAGTGTGATGATATGAGGTTATTTAGCTTCAAGTTGGAAGACATAATTATCTTCCAAAAAGTGCTAGAATTTTGAACTGGATAAGACATAAGGGAAGAGAAATAGATTTATCACATGTTAATAGGAAAACATCTAGAACATGGCCACTTGTCTTCATATGAACTAAAGTGGACTTTTAGAGGACACTTGGACAGTTTCATTTAATGAAGATTGAAGATTAAATTCCTTCCTCTCCAAGCTATTAATTTCGAACCATGAAGAAGGAGGAAGAAGATAATTACATTTTTGCATATGTAAGGAATTAAAGTCAACAAATTAAGCCTTAGAAAGCCAAGTGTCATAAGGGGGATTAAAGTTGATGTAAGAAGAGATATTTTAAGGCCTTATCTTATGATTTTTGTGCAGCTGAAATTATTCCCTTATGGGCTAAGATTTTGCCCAAGAAGACGACAAAGAGAAGAAAAATACAAAGACACATGGAATAATTAGAATCAAAGAGAAGAATACCTAAGTTGCCACATGTTTCCATAGGATTTAAAGAGGATTTTGATAAGGACACATGGACATACATGATTAAGGATACTTTAGTGCCCAAGAATGAAACATGTCTAGATCAAGGGAGAAAAATCGAGAGAAGTCAAGACTTCTCTAGAAAAGAGGAGAAAAACCTAGAAAATTACCATGGATAATTACAAGGGGTAAATTGGTAAAATTGTAAGGAGATATTTTTATGCCAAAGACCTCTATATAAAGGGCTTCATCCTTCACTTGACAAGCAAGAAAGCGCCACACACACATAGAAAAGAAGAAGAGAAAAGTGAGCTTGACAGATAAAGCCAAGAAGAAGTACAAGGAAGATTAAGTTAAGGTAAGGAACATATGAAATTTACTCTACTTCCTTCAAATTCATGTAGTTATGTTTAAGGTCTTAGTTAATACCCTTTTACGATATTATTGAAGCCCTAGTCACCCTTACAAAGAAGTTTAAAAAGAGAGGTGGTGAGAGAAGTAAGGACTTGGAACAAGTAAGTCATCTTCCTAATCTCTTGTGATTTTGAAAGGGATTTTGGCCAATGGCTAGAATACGATGATATGATTTTATTTTGGTGATTTTTGATGGTTTTAAAGTGTCTAAAATGGAATTTTGTATAAGGAAGAACATAGAGTATGATTTTAGAAGTATTAAGGACAAAATATGAAGAAATATAAATCTAATAACTCTAAAACCAGCAAGGGCATTTTCATAAACTGGGAATTATCTACGTGAATTTGGTCTTGACAAGTATTTTTAGTCAAAAGTAGACATGTCAAGGGTCACGTAGATTTTTGGAACACTTCAATCGGATTTTTCTACAATTAGTTATGAATTTTGGAAGTTGGGTAAAATTTTTACAATTTTATAGGTTTCATGCGAAAATGAAAAGGGAAAAGACTATATTGATGATGACACCACTTATATTGTATTACTTTAGGACTATAATTCCTCCTAAGTTGTCGGGAACTAGTTATCTGACTGATCAGCTGTTTGCAGGTAAGTAACCCTAATCTCATATGTTTTGTATGACTTTGTATGTATGTTTTACCATGTTTGTGTATGCATTTGGTGTTATTGTGTTTTCCAAACACTTTGGTACTAGAACCCACTGTGTGCGACTAGGGCCTTGCTATGCACTTTAGTCTATGCTGTAGAGACTCCCTGTTCCGGACAAGGCTTTGTGCCACTAGTGTAAAAAAAGGTTTTAAGACCGTCTCATTTAGAACGGACATTGGACGCACCGATCTTAAAGGTATGACCGGTGGCAGTTTTGTAAATAAAAGGAACTTCTTATGTATGACCGGTGGCAGTTTTGTAAATATAAAGAACTTCTTATACCGGATCATTTTTTTTTCGGTCTTAAATATATTATTAAGACCCGTTAAAAACCAAGCCGGTCTTAAAAATGTTAAAAATATATATTCAAATATCAATTACTTTATGGAGAAATCTCACACAACCGGACTAATATTTTATGCGGTCCAAAATAATAAGGAAAAATTTAAATATAAAGGTAATAAAGTCTTAAGACCGAACATATATAAAAGCCGTTCTTAAAAGTAATTCTTTTAAGACCGGACATAAAATGGGGCCGGTATAAAATATAGAAAAAGAGTACGTATAAAAATTAATTACTTTTAAGACCGGAGATTAATATGACCGGTCTTGAATGTTAATTATTAAGACCGTTTCTTTGTATATCCGGTCTTGAATATAAACCGCCAAATATACATTTCTTCGCGCGAAAGCTTTTGTTACTATCACTGAAGAACCTCTGTTTACGTTGCGAAACCCTTCCTGTTGCATTACCTCTATTCCTGTCTCGAAAATGAACGGTGAAAACGATTCTACTCCCCGTTCCGGAACGCCGATTCGGGCCGTGGATCGCGTGAGTCGGATGAACCCTCTTCATCTCACAATGAGCCTCGTAACCGCCCGCACGTCGTGGTAGAAGAGGCACAGAATGCGTGATGTAACCCTAAGTCGGACTGGAGGCTCAAGGCTAGAGATTCAGTTTGATGAACAGTTGCAACCTTTCGGTCCCAATAAATCCAAATATACTAGTTTTGTTGGCTATCTAGCACGCAGCAAGGTTAGCATATTGACAGATGAGTGGAAAAGTGTGGACCGTGGCGCAATAAAGGATCCTATTTGGGACATTATCCTGCTTAAATACACTGTCCTTGACTGCAAAAAGTTGAAAGACAAGACCTTGTCTTATTGTGCTGATCGGTGGAGAAAGTTTAAGACCTTTCTAGCTAACACCTATATTTTTGCCGAGGTTCTGCCTCAAGAACATCCTTGGGAAAAGTACACATTTATTGATCAACAAACTTGGCATCAATTTGTTCACCAAGCGGACCACTCCCAAAGCTCAAAGTGAGTTTATATTTAGTTTTGTTTGCCCTTTAGTTTGCTTATTAACTTTGTGCGGATATGTAGTCAAGCCATTATTATAGTCTTAGTTCTCATATAGTAGGTAGTGGTTAGACATTGCTTGTTAGTTAGTTAGTATGTTAACTGTGTAATGGTTTCGGTGCAAGTCATTATTGGGGCTTAAGAGTCAAGCCTCTAACTATATATAAGAGGTTAGTCTAATATGTGTAGGAATCAATTATGATGAATGAATGAACTGACTGAGTTGGCAGTATTTATGAAACTCCCTTTCCTCTGTTTCTCCCAATTTCTTCTACAATTCTACATCTTTCTTAAATAAAATGTTGAAACTTGATGAAGTGAATTTGACTAATGTTTGACCTTCATATGAAGCGAAGTGTTCTAATTTCGTTAGACATCAATGGCTGGAATTCATAATTAATAGTTTTTTTTTTCAATTCGATTCACGAGATAAGAAGGGAAAAAGCACAGGAGATAGGGAGAAAGAATGATTGCCCGCATAGGGCTTCTCGCGGCGGATATGAAATGGACGAAAAAGAATTGATGGCGGCCAAGCAGAAGAGATTGCTAAGCGGCGCCTACACGAGTGAACAAACTCGTGTAGTTGCTGAAAGAATTGTAAGTATCATTTTTATTTTTATTTTTTAGTTACTAAACATGTTTCATTACTAAGCTTCTCGTTATTTGTATCTTACAGGAAGATCTTAAAAATAAAGAAGTAGAGGGATCTTTTGTGTCATATGGGAGGAATGATGTTCTGACCGTTGCGACCGGAAAATAGGATCATGCGGGGCGTGTAAGTGGGGTTGGAGGACGGGTAGGCCTGAAGGAATACTTTGGTAAATCCAAACGCCACAAACAAAGTATGGTTACCCGGGAGGAGATGGAACAGACGCTGGTCAAATTAAGTGATGAAGCCGCAGCTAAAGAAGCAATGCTTCAATCCCGATGGCCAAATTAAGTGAGGAAGCAAATGGCGGCTAAAGAAGCAATGTGGCAATCCCGGATGAGCTAGATGAAGGAGGAAATGAATCGAGATGAGGCGCTTTTTAGCTCTCGTCCGTAGAGCGGTGTTCCCGTCACACATTCTCCTGCGGTTATGCAGCAGAGCACTAGGGGGAGCTGCATTGTTGGACAGCATTCAGAGCAACCTCCTCCTCAAGTTCCATCCCCTCGTCAAGCTGCATCCCCTCCTCATGCTGCATTCCCTCCTCCTAAAGCTGCATCCCCTCCTCCCCAGGTTCCATCCCCTACTGCTCATTTGACTGCCAAGCAAAAAATAACTGATTTGGCAAACAATAATTATTTTATAGATAAATCGTGGCCTGTCCAAGAAGTAGTAGGCGTCCCTCATCCAGTAGATGTTTACGTTGAAAAAATAGATGTAATGTCCCCGCCGATTCCCGGACAGGAGCTTAGTAATCCAATCATTCAACTCGTTTATAAAGTAAGTATCTCGATTCTATGATGAGTACATAATTTAACTGCATCGTTTTTACACACATACATATATACTAATTCCCTAATCGATGTCATTATTTTAGGTTCTTGCATCAAGAATTGGACAAACAGGGCAGAATCAATGATTTTGGATTCTTGTGCCTGGTCTATGCAAGTACAACGGCCTAGAAGATCAGACAAGAATACATGTCAACCAGGGTGTGTGAAGTGATAAGAAAGGTGTTCCTATTTCCATATTTCCACGGGTACGTATCACAATTCTTGTTTGCAATTCACTTGATTCATCTACATATATCTCTGAGTACTTTACTGCTATGAATTTTCAGCCGCCACATCGGGCTTGGTCCTCATGTGCATGGAGGATCATAAAGTTATCTTCTTATGCTCCACTCACAATAAGCCAGATCCTATATTGAAGGAGACCGTCAACAAGTAAGCATGTCATTTTGATTCTCTTGTCTGAAATCTCTACGTTGCATATACAGTGAACATTATTGATAAATTTGTGATTTTGATGATAGTGTCATGATGACCTTCCAAGTCGAGGTAAGATTAAAGCGTGGGAAAGAGGCCACTATTAAACCTAACCGGTACACCCCGCAGGTTAGTACATATTTGGACACCGAAACACCGCCTTGTGAACTTGGTCGTAAGCTATATATATATGCTATATTTCTTGTCACTTATCCTATATTTCTTGTTCGTTTTAGACCCATCGGCAA
Source organism: Acacia melanoxylon (assembly GCA_019022615.1). Lineage (NCBI taxonomy): Eukaryota > Viridiplantae > Streptophyta > Magnoliopsida > Fabales > Fabaceae > Acacia > Acacia melanoxylon. The sequence goes on along the minus strand of JAFJYJ010000003.1, from coordinate 7,740,737 downwards.
CCAAAAAACAGTCCAACTTATATGGCTCATACGTCATGAAACACATGTATGATGTTATCGGGGAGGAAAGACAAAATTGTTAGCAAAGGTAAATGTATTTGATGTTACATATTATGGCTGAATTCGGTTTACGGCTTAATGAAATATGCACACAAGTTAATTTAGTTTCGTCTTTGATGTTACGTATGTTTAGAGCTTCGGTCCCCGTCCCGATAATGAAGTGGAGCACATACGCAATGTGTTTTGTGAATATCTCGTATGGCCTAATTAAGTCTTAAATGTGGATGTAAATATATGTTGTAGCAAAAATAATTTTCTGTAAATTTGTTTATTTTTTTGAACAAGTCATTCATTTGTAAATAAACATACAAATTGTGTAATTCAAAAATAAATTCATTCATTCTAGATATTTATGCTTGAAATTTGAGGTATAAAATGTTGTAAATGAGAAAAGTCTTTGTTCATAAAAATATGGCGAGACCTTTAGGACCGCATAGTTATTAAACCTGCGGTACTAAAAGTCTTCGTTAATTTTAAAAAAAATTATGGCTGTACTTTTAGGACCGGACAAATCATTACGTCCGGTCTTCAAAGTCTTCTAAAAAACTATGGCTAGACTTTTAGGACCGCATTTTACTTCAACATCCGGTCCTAAAAGTCTTCTAAAAATTCGTTTTAGAATTTTAGGACCGCATTGTACTTGAATATTCGGTCCTAAAAGTCTTCTAAAAATTCGTTTTAGAGTTTTAGGACCGCATTTTAATTAAACATCCGGTCCTAAAAGTCTTCTAAAAATCCGTTCTTCAATGTTAGAGTTTTAGGATCGCATTTTACTTGAACATCCGCATTTTACGTTTAACAAATTTTTAAAGTTCCAGACAACCGAGGTTCTGGCGTTTTGCTCAAGCTAGAACCCTCGTTGTCTTCAATGTTACCTCTCATGATGTTGAGCAGCATTATCGGTTTCCCTTTTCGTTGTCTCTTTTCTTTTTGTCGGAAAAATAAGGAAGATACTGAAAGGACGAAACTGAAAATATTCAACTCAGGTCGGGGTAACACCGAAGACAACGACAGTCCAACCTTGACAAGAATAGTCACTTTGTTTGTTTTTATTCGAATAAGGTAAACGGTTGTTTTTTGTTTTTTTTTGGTATGTTCTTAACTGTATTCTACGAATTTTTAATGTTGATTTAAGCGAGGACAATGTTTTGTTTGTTTCCTTTTTTGTCAGAAAAAGAAAGAAGATAATGAAAAGGACATGGCGATTGAATATGGAAACAAAAAGATCTTAAAAAAAGAAAAATAAAATGAAATATCTACTCCCCCCCATCGTTGTCGGAGGGGAGGGAGTCGTCGGAGAGGTCGTCATCTGAAGGATGGTACTCAATGTCCTGGGCATTTAGTACCGCCTGCAGCTTTGCGTTGATGGCGTGATAGACCTGAGAAAGCTGGCCGCATCATCGGTCTATATGATCGAGGCGGACCAGGATGTGCTGAATCATCTGGTGGATTGTCGGTTCCGGAGGCAACGGAGGAGGAGGACCTGGTGGTGGTGGAGCACCATTACGTGGATGTTTCGAAGTGATGGGATGAATGTGAAGGAAGTAAAGTAACATCTCGGTTTAAATAGAGAACCCCGCCCGAACAATGTGAAACGCCAGAAACAATAACGAGGTGATGCATAGTTCCTCAGAACACGAGGAGACGCCTAGTTGGGAAGTTTTCTGGAAGTCGAAGAAATTCTGAATCATTCATTTGAAAAGAGAGTGTAGGGATACGACTCGGGGAACCTTTAATACCGGATATTGTAAAAGATCCGTTCTTAAAAAAATTGAATTGAAAAAAAAAATTAGGACCGGATATAAGACAAAATGTCGGTCTTGAAAGTAATTGAATTGATTGAAAAAATAAATAATAGACTTTTAGGACCTGGATATATTTTAAACAAATCGGTCTTAAAATCAATTGAATTGAAAAAATTGAAATAAATTTTAGACCGCATATTTATTAACTCCTCATACCTCTCTGTCCTTATTAAACTCCTCATACCTCATAACTCAACATATATACCTCTCTGTCATTAGTAACTCATCACAATCTCGTAACTCCACACTACGTGTGTAATACCCGGATTTTAGCAAATCTGGAATTCTTGAGATAAGAGAAATTAATGAATATTTTGATTAAACAAATTCATGAGTTTAAAACTATTATAGAGAATTGTTATAATTGTCGAGTAAATTGTCGAAAAATTTACGTAAAAAAATCGATGAAAATGTAATGACTAAAAATGCAATAATGGTGATAAAAACAAATAAAAACATTATGATAAATACTGAAAGATCATGAAAGATTATGAGAAAATTATGGGAGTATTATCTTTAATTATAAGAATTTAATAAATTGTTTCGAGGAAATAACATGAAGAAATGTTTAAAAAGCATTCCGTAACCATAAAGTAACTTTATGGTGTAAACATTTTTAATATTTTATATAGGATATAAAATGACAATGTCGATAAAGTTTGTAAGATAATAATATGCTGTAAATTATAAAATTATCAATCATTGGTAAGAGAATGATTAGATAATTACTAGCTAATTGATTCAAGAAAAACAAGAGAAATATAGAAAGTTAAGTTTATGGTAAAATCCTTAATTAAGAGATTAAGGCTGGTAATTAGCATAAAATATACTTACTGATTATGATAAAAATATTAAGGAAAAATTAGTAAAGATAAATGTATGAAGAAACCTAATCCTAAAAAGATCACTAAACGAAGAATTTAGGCCTGATTAAGCCTTAATGAAGGCAGGGGTAAAACAAGAATTTTTGGTAAAAAATATTATATTTTTTAAAAATGGAAAAAATTATGAAAAAATAATTAAAACTGAATTTTAAAATGAAGGGGCCGAAATTCTTGGTATTTTTAATTAAAATGAATTGTTTAAATAATTAAAATGATAATTAGAATAAAATAATAATATAATGCGAGTCGCTTATAGGCGATCGAGGGGAAAAGTCATAAATAAATTCTACAGGTAAACCAGAGGTAAAGGTCTTTTCAGACTGATCAAATTAAGAACAAGTAAATTTTTACACGAAGAAAGAATTTACCGGACATTGATTTCCGCAACCGAAAACCCTAATTCCTAATAAGACGGAAAGCTGATCAGATAGAGTAGAGCCAGATAGGCAAAGTGAGAACCTATAGAAAAAAATTGCGTGTTTTCAAACACGGGATTAAGTTAGGCAACAACTGAAGATTTTACGATTCAGCGAATTATTGTCCAGAAGTTGGTTCTATCGGAAGCGATTTCCGTAACCGGATGCGTTTGTCCGAATATCTTCCGACGCACCGGAGAATACCTGGATATGATCAAAAAGAGGATCAAAATAGATAATATGAAAGAGGATGAAAATATCTTCAAAGTTACACGCCCGGATTTTTGAGTTTCTGCGAAATCGCACGAAACGGACACCGATCGGGAACTTTATCGGTACCGGCTCCAGATGTCACCATCTGGGTGATATCATCCTTTGACTTTTGGGGACCAAGAGGTCGGCCAAGGCAATGGATGGCCAAGATTGCTTTGTCCTCAAAAATGCGATCCAACGGCGAATCCGATCCAAGACTTTTGTGTTAATTCCCACCTTGTCCCTCCCTTCTTCTATAAATAGCAAGCACCTCTCCTCTCATTCTTCACACCAAAATTCGAAACCTAGAGAGAGGTTCTAGAGGGAGAAGCTTTGGAAAAATTCTGCCTAGCTCCGAGTAAGTTCTTCTGTCCTTAGCTTTTAGTTTCCGTAGTTCTTTCGGTTGTTATAATAGAACTGTTGTTTTGATCTAGGAATTTTCAGAATATATTCCTATACTTTTTTTAAGCCTCTTTGCATTGAAAGATGTCTGACGAAGTAAAAACCTAGTGGGGATAATTTTGAAATGGAATAAGGTCAAAGTAACGAAGTTCGCGAAATTCCGCCAAATAGGGGTAGTAGGGGGCAAAATGGTCTTTTTCACCTAAAATGCCCGTTATGCTGCCAAATATTCATAAGTGTGTTATTATTCTGATTAGAATACTTCGACGCCGAACCGCCGTCGAAATTCCATCGTTCCGGTGTTTGCCACGTTGAGCCGTCGTTTATTGCTTTTACGTACGGCCAAAAAGTACCGTTTTTAGCCTAAGAGCCGGATATCTCGCAACTAAGGTACGACGTGTACTGTAACCCTAACTCTATGCTGCTCATATACTTTTACATTATAGATACGTTCATAGACTGAGGTTCTGTTGAGAATTGTCAGAGATACTTACAGCTTTACCCACGGATTATAGTATTGGTAATGCCGTTTGAGTTATTCCTAGCGCTGAGGACATGTTAGTGGCGTGGCAATCGGATATGTGCGTAACTAGTCGAGAGAGACTTTACATACCGCTTTGTGCTTATGTTCTATCCATGTTATTGATCATACATCTCGCCGTTTGCTTTTGTGATGATATCTTTGTATTGAAATGAATATCTTGTTGTACGTATACCTTTGTCTTATTTGAGCATAAGGTTAACCGTTACCCGAGATCCATATGTGGAATGGATCTCACCATAGCATCGTGGTCTCGGAGGATCGATGTTTGGTGATCGAGGCAAGCAAAATGGAGTAGGCCAAGACGTGTCTACATTATCTATCGTTTTCTTTAGTTCTTTAACTTTTGAGAATTCGGATGATCGTAATCCGATACATTTACACTATGGTCCATATTTTGAATGTAATGTAAATTACTTACTCGCTCCAATACTCTACTCTGATTACTCTGCTTGAAATATCTGGAAACATTTTTTTTTAAAAAAAAATCCGCCGTTTTCAAATGGGATGTTACAACGTGGCTCTCTGCCCCAACTGCTCAAACCATGGTTAGATACAAGAGAACCACTCGTAGGGGTGCTCTTACTCCTGATGCTCGTGCCTTTCGTAGATCGTTATACGGTGCGCCTCCTCCATCAAGAGTGCGTTCTATTGTGACAGAGGAGTCTCGGGTCGTTGGACCCATTGTTATTTTGGATGATGAAGAGATTGCCGCACCCCCCTCCACCCTTCAGATCATGAAGAGATTCCTGCTCCCCTCTCCAACCGTTGGCCCCAAGCGCCTACCGCCGACCCCCTCTCCTCTTTCCTCTAATGATGCATTACGGCTGATGCGAATAAGACAGGAACTTGCTGATATCCGGCGAGAATTTAATGCTTTTCACGCCGATATCGCCAAGGATGTTTAGTCAAATTCTTGTTTTTGATAATTTTCTGCTTGTTTTTCTTTTGTATTTTTTCTTGTGTACGTGCATATTCTCCAGTAATGTATGAAGCATTAAGAACTAAGCTTGTGTCTTTTTTTGTTCATGTTCTCAAGTTTTCCTTTAATTTTTGTTTCATTGAGTTGTCTTCTTTGCGCTCGCTTAAAGCCAATCCTTTTTTTTTTTTAAAAAAAAAAAAAATGAGGACTTTTAGACCGATGTTTAATAAAACTCCGGTCTTAAAATTAAATGAATAATAAAACATTAGGACCGCTAAGCTTGTGTCTTTTTTTTTGTTCATATTCTCAAGTTTTCCTTTAATTTTTTTTCATTGAGTTACTGTTGCGCTCGCCAAAGCCAATCATCTTTTTTGTTTAAAAAAAAAAGAGGACTTTTAGGACCGGATGTTTAATAAAACTCCGGTCTTAAAATTAAATGAATAATAAAAAATTAGGACCGGCGTTTTGTAAACGTCCGGTCTTTAAAATGTAATTATATATTTAGGACCGTCTACTTTTTAATTAACCGGTCTTAATAAAATCCAAAATACTAAAACAAGTCTCGACGCGCGAATATCAAATTTCCCTCTCGTAACTTCTTTTATCGCGCCGAAAGTGATTACTCGTTTTTTTATGTTGCTTCGTCGATCGCTTTCGCGTTGCTCTCTCGACAATCACTTTCTCGGTTCCTTAGTTAAACGTCTATCGACCAAGCCGTAAGAGGTGTTTCGGTTAAATAACTTTATGGTTTTCTGGGTTGAACGAAATCGATGAAATGTTCTAGTGGGTTTCTCTGTTGTTAATGAATATTGTATTTTGAAGATTATATTTGCGCTTTTGACCTACCCAACTGACCAATACATGTTTTTAGGTTACTCTTGTCAGTTCAACATCAACGTTCGTGGCGGGAGAAGAAAGACTCGCAAACATTTGAATTTATATGCTACAAAGTGAGTCCACATTTAATTTCACACGATGCATTTAATTTCCTCGTCATGCTTTAATTTTACTTCTTGGATTCACTGTTATATTTATGACCAAAAGTGTTTCTTAGTTATGCATTTAATGGGCAAGTTTCTTCGTTGAGCATAAATATGAATTTGGTGTTTCCTTATTTTGTATCTGTGTCATAAATAGGAATTCTACTATGGATCATTGGATAACTGCGTTATTTGAGTGTTGAATATCAAAATGGGGTGAGGGAATTTATAGAATTTGCTAAACAAAATGGCCATGATGATAGTGGGAAGTTTTATTGCCCTTGTGTAAAATGTTTGAATGACAAAGCGACTAAGTCCCGAGGTTATCTACACACATTTAATTTGTGAAGGATTTTGTAAGACTTATACAGTATGGGTATGGGATGGTGAAAAAATACCAAGTGGGTCTCAACATGAGGAAGTGGCCTTTGATGATAATGACACAGATATGGATGATCACATAGAGGACATTATTTGTGATGTAGGAGAAGAAGCTTTTCATCAATCACATGCATATGGTAATATGTGCAACATGCGAGACCCCGCTATACCCCGGTTGTAAAAATACCAATTGTTGAACGCCGTATTGAAATTGGTAAGCTTGAAGGCACGTCATGGATGGAGCGACAAGAGTTTTTCTGAAATGCTTGAGGCTTTTAAGGATATGCTTCTGGATGAGAATGTGTTGCCGCATCGATACTATGATGCTAATAAAATACTCTGTCCACTGGGGATGAAGTACAAAAAGATCCATGCATGCCCGAATGATTGCGTATTGTATAGAAAAGAGTTTGAAGAGAAGCAGAATTGTCCGATATGTGAAACACCAAGGTACAAGTCAAATAAGGGGCCTGCAAAAGTGTTGTGGTATCTTCCAATCATACCAAGGTTCAAACGGTTGTTTGCGAATGAAAATGATGCAAAGAATTTGAGGTGGCATGCAGATGAGAGGATTTCTTATGGAAAGCTTCGACATCCGGCCGATTCTTCTCAATGGAAGAAAATCGATCATTTATTTCCAAACTTCGGCGAAGAACCTAGGAACCTTAGGCTTGCCCTTAACACGGATGGCATGAATCCATATGGGAGGTAGGCTATGTTAAAATTAGATTTCTCATTTTCAAATGCAAGTGGGTTAATGTCAATAATGGTGTTCAGATCGATCGGCTAGGATTTACATTAGTCGATGTCAACGGTAGAAGTTTTGGTGATGAACCTTTTATTATGGCGAGACCGTGCGAAACAAGTGTTCTATATCACCGATCAAGAAAATAAAATGTGGTCTCGTAGCTCTCCAAGGAAAAAGGGTCATTGATATTGATGAGGAAAGTCATTCAAATTATGGTCTTCCTGAGAGTACTCCTTTTTCAAGGGGTCTACCGGAAATGAAAGAAGAAGATGAAGCGGATAATAAACCCGGCATAAGAAATGATCATCAAGAAGGGATATGGGAGGATATCGCTTTATAAAAGAGTCAATATAATTCATAAGGTAATATTCATATGAAAACTTCTTTGAAAACTTTAAGGTTTTTACTATATTATATTCATTCTACGTTCTTAAACAATGTCACTGACTATGAAGTTTGTTCTTATTTTATTTTTGTGGCAGGATCGAATCCAAAGGGACATATTATAAAAGAGGATGTTACGTTGTTTGGTGGGAATCAGATGAAGGCATGGTGAATATTATATTGGGCATGTATGTTGTATTTGTAACTGATTGTATTTGGATTGTAAGTAATTAAGTTATCTTATTGTATAAATTAATTTAGGTGTTGTAGTCATAATATATTTATTAATTTAAGAAGCGACATAACTCATGGTGAATATTATTTGTATTCTTTTTCCCAGTTCAATTTATTCATAATTGTTCATAGCTTATACTTAAAGTATCGACTTTTATGTGCTGGATTGGGTGGTGGATTTGTGAATATTGATCAGGAAGAACAGAACAGGGAAAACATTCGGGAAAATTTAGACCGGTAATAAATAGGCCGGTCTTAAATGTTCAATTGTTAATACCAGATGTATCCATATGTCCGGTCTTAAAGGTCATGTGTACATATTTGATATTAAGCCGGTCTTAAAAGTTTGTTTTTAATACCGGTGTGTTTATACGTCCGGTCTTAAAATTCAATTTTTAAGGTTTTTAGATCGGACAATTTATTGTCCAGTCTTCAAAGTCAGTCTTTTAAGACCGCGTATAATTAGTCGTCAGGTCTTAGAAGCCGTTATTTTTCAGACCGGGTATATTTTTGTTCGGTCTTAAAATTTTGATCTTTTAAGAGCGGCCGAGGTTTTGCCCGGTCTTACAAGTTGAGTCTTAAGACTGAACAAAAAATATTTCAGCCTTATTTAGTCTAACTTTTAAGACATAATGTTTTAAATGTCCGGTCTGAAAGAGTTTCTTTAAGACCGGTTATAGTCCGGTCTTAAATGCGGACTTTTAATATCAAGGTAGAACAAGACCGGTCGATGGTCCGGTCTTACGATGCCTCTTTTGTCCGGTCTTAAAGTCCTTTTTTGCACTAGTGTGTGCCTTGCTGTGTGCGACTTACTAAATACTTATGGTTTGTGTTTATGGTTTGCTTACATACTCTGTACATACTTTGAATATAAGATTAACGGTTACTCTAGGATTCATCTATGAATTCCAAGCCATCATAAGAGTACAGGTAATGCATCTAGGTCGGAGCAGGAGGCTAGAGGTAAGATGGTAGAGCACGATTGAAGATTTTGTGGAGGTCACTGGAGATGGCTTTTTGATATTATCTTTTATACCCCGAATTACTATATAATACTTTCGATTATTTTGGTACTTACACGAGATGACTGCATGTTAACCCTTCAGGGAAACTTATTCTTTTTGGATACCTATTTACTTTACCAGTATTATATTGTCCAAATTGTTACATGCTCTGCTGCGTAATCACTATGATACATGAATATAACTAATAATAAGGAAAAGGTCACACTACTCGCTACCTGTGAAGGCAAGGCCGGTAGAGGTGTAACATATGAACGTTGTCAATGTATTCCATTATGTTCTCGGTGCTTCATTATTAGTGATCTCAATTATTCATTATCAATATCAGGGTAGGTCGCCCTTATGAACTCATTAGGGATATTGACGCCCGCAAGGATACCTTAGCTATTGTTGCTCGGGTTATGAAGAAGTGGACAATGACTAAAAAGACGCTAACTTTTGATGTATGGAAAGTTGGCATGATTTTGACTGATGAAGAGGTTTATGAATCACACCTATTTGATTATTGAGTTTTGGGTGCTCTCTATGTTATAGCAATCGTATTATTCATGCAGGACCATAGGATTGAGGGTGTACTTACGTAGAAAAGGCACCTTTAGAGATTCATTCAACACATCATGTGTAATATCCTGAATTTTGGGCCTAGGGATTTGAGATTTAGCTTGTGACAGGCAGATGACCAGACCCGGTTTATGGAATGTGGTAAAAGTGGAAAAAGGAAAGATTAAGAAATATCTTGTAATATACAATGGATAAGAAGTGTATAAACCAAAGTCAAGAAGTGTATTAAATAAGCTACAAGTGCATGGTTTTGATTTATGCCAAGTGTACACATGATAAGGCATAAGGAGACAATGGAAAATTAATGAACTAGCACACTTGGGAAAAATAAGAAAAGTTCAACAAATATCTCTTGACTTTGAACATGCTTATGTCATAGATGATGTCCTACTTATGTCATGGATGATGTTATCATAAATTGACAGGTGCACATAAGTTCAAATACAAAGACACATGGAATCATGGAAATTAAAGAAGTGGACACCTAAGGTTACCAAGTGTTGACATAATATTTAAAAGAGATTAGGATAAGGACACTTGGACATATAATTGATACCTAATCACCTTCTCCCTTAAGTAAGGGAGTTTGAACCACAAAGTAGGCATATAATTGAAAGATATTTTATGCCCTAAGAGTGAAATGTGGTGTGTCCAAAGGAGGAGAGGAACAAAAATCATATTTTCTCTAGAAAAATGAAGAAAAACCTAGAGAATTCAAACAGATAATTACAAGGGTAAGATGGTAAAAATCCTAGGAGATATTTTGTGTGCCAAGACTTGTATATAAATAGAGCTTCACCCCTCATTTGTATGATATTGTTAAAGCCCTAGTTATCCTTGCAAAGGAGTTTAAGAAAAGGTGGTGAAAGGAGAAAGGACTTTGAACAAGTAAGTCACCTTCCTAATCTCTTGTGTTTGTGAAAAAGATTTTGGTCAATAGCTAGAACATGACGATATGATTTTATTTTGATAATTTTGATTATTTGAAAGTGTTCAAAATGGAATTTTGTATGAGGAAGAGTGTAGGGCATGATTTTGGAAGTATTAGGGTTAAGATATAAAGGAACACAACTTGAGAAGTTGAAAAACCAGCAAGGGTATTTTCATAAACTAGGAATGATTTGCAAGTCCCTGGCCTTGGTAAGTATTTTTAATCAAATATAGACATGTCAATGGTCACGTAAATTTTTGGAACACTCCAATCGGATTTTTCTACAATTAGTTATGAATTTTTAAAGTTAGGTCAAATTTCTGGAATCTTCTGGACCCTATGCGAAAATGAAGGATTAATGACGAATAAATAGATACTCATTAATAAAAAGAATTAATGAGAGTTTCAAATGGTGAAAAAACCCTTCATACAAGTTATATATTTATATATTTTTAGGGGAAGAATTATATTAATGATGACACCGTTTATATTGTATTACTTTATGTCTATCATTTCTATTCGGTTGCCGAAATTTTGTTATGTTGTCAATCAGTTATTTCCAGGTAGTAACCCAAATCTCCTATGCTTTGTATGTCTTTGTATGTATGCTTTACCATGATTGTGTATGCATTCGGTCTTGTTATTATCCAAGCGCTTTGGAACCAGAACCCGCTGTGTTCGACTAGGGCCTTGCTATGTGCTGTGTCATGTTGTCTATGCTATGTGCTATTAAGACAGCTTGTTCCAGATTGGTCTTTGTGTCTCATTGTATGCGAATTACTGAATGCTTCATGGTTTGTGCTTATGGTTTTCCTACATGCTTTGATTATACTTTATATATAAGATTAACGATTATTCTGGGATCCAATTATGAATCCCAGGCCATCATAAGGATACAAGTAGTTTTTTGGAGCTGATCAAAGGGCTAAAGGTAAGGACATGGAGCGTAGATGGGAAATCTGAAAAGGTTGTTGGTGTAATATCCCAAATTTTGAGATTTTAAAGTTTGAATAATATATGGAAATTAATTATGAAATTTTGGCTTAAAATAATTATGAGAATAATTATTGGAAATTTAAGCTTATTTTTCCCTTAATTTATTTTGGAAAGAAAAATTGGTATATAAAATTAAGGATTAATTTCTAACGTGTATCTAATATTTGCAATTTATTGAGAAAAGGACTAATTACAAAAAGAGTCTTGAAAAGAATCAAGTGGGTTAATTTTAGTGGTCACACAATACATATATATTATCATAAAAGCCCAAATACTCCTATATATGCAGATCTGTTCAAACAGCAAAACGAGCCTAATAATCCTTCTCATTTATCCATTATCTAACAAAACCAAACCCAGCCCACTACCTTCTATTTAGGCTACCTAGATTTCTCTCTCTGCACACACAAAACCAAACACATCATTATATCATTCAGCCTGTTGCAACGTGAAAGACTATATCGAGTAAAACAAGCCAAAAATTTCAACGTCTTTACAGAAACGCAGAAGAATCAGAGTCGCACAATAAGTCCCATGTAACACCCCAAATTCCATACTACATACTGTGTCCGATGACACATAGTTTTAGGAAAATCAACAGAGTTTGAGGTGCTAGCACTCAGAGTAATGCGGAACGGAGAGCATGCACTTACATTTGGAGGATGAGTGACTGATATAAAATGCCCAGGCATAAGCTGTTATTTTAAAAATCTCCCAAAGGAATAATCATGTGATACAATAATAAAGAACTTGTATAATTACAACTCTTACATGGTAACTATACAATCTTAAACCAAGCCTTAACTAGACTTGTGGCTTGGAACCCAATACAGTAAATCAAACCCATTTGGCCAGGCCGGGTAAAGTCTAGTGGAAGTCTCCTCGTCTTTCACGGCGACTTATGACTGAACCACATAGACCGACCCTTTCTTAGTTTAAGCACCAAATGGTTTGAAACAACTCTACTGGATTCATGCCAAAAACTATTCTCTGATGAACCTCTTCTGGCATTCGCTCTGACCGACGCCTCTTCTCGGCCCCGTCCATTGGGCCCTTTTCACAGCTCCGTCCATGTCGTCTTCTTACATCCTGGTTCCTTTCCTGAATGTTAGTCAAATATGAGATTTAATACCCATTGAATCTCAGGTAACAGTTAACCTCATGCTCTAGTAATAACAGTATATATGACAGCTATTCATTACATTTCAGCATCAACCATACATAGCACACAACAGATATAAGGTTATAACAATACATAGCACACAACAAATGTAATGTCAACAGCACAACAATACATAGCACACAACAGATGTAATGTTTGCAACGTTTGCACTAACCAGTGCCACAACATCTCCTCGTGTCCTCAGCGCTAGGAAAACAACCCTACGACGTTATCAAGATTATAACCCGCACAAAGCTGAATGTATATAAATATGTGACTAAGGCCCATAAACTTAGCCACGGTGCATAACCCAAGACCTAGTCTTGTCCATCACTCTATGAATCATTCTATCACATATAAGCATACAAGACACATCAGAGTTAAAGTTACAGTACGCGTACGTACCTTTCACCGCGTAATGCCAAAATGCTTGGCCTTTTGAATCCGACTCCGGACTTCCCGGATATCCTATACATTATCGTCGGATTATTATATGATATTGTGATAAATATCATATTGCTTAGAATAATATCATAAAGGGTTATTTCCATCTCTTTTTACACTTAGTGGATTATTTATCCCATTTTTACCCTTACATTTTCTAAAAAAAGCATTGCTGGATTTTCTGGGCAGATTTTGCATCAACTTTGAAAAATCATAATTAATTCTACAAAACTCATTTTTGAGTGCTACGAAATTCCTCATGACCCTTGACATGTCTATTTTCAAGGAAAAATATTCCCAGAAGCTAGAACATCAAGAATCATTCACAGTTTAATCTTTTCTCAACGCTGCCCAGTTTATAACTCCATAAATAAGGCTTAAATTCAACAAATTGTATCTCCTTGTATAGAACTCAAAATGATTTACATTTTATATATTTGGAAACTCCTACATGTCTAATTTATTCATGTAAATTTTCATGATTTAATGATTTCATTTGCTACATAAAATAATAGCATTTTTTCTCTGACTTCACAGAATTTAAAACAAAAAATTCTACCATTTTCACAATCTTGATCAATTGATTTCCAAAAATTATTTCTTTTAGTTTATGATTAGTTTTGATGATGTCTTATATAGATGCCATTATTAAAAGCAAAAAGATTGAGTAATATAGTTATCTCCTACATTGACTAACTGCTGTATTTAATGTAGATTAATTCGAGTTGAATTATAGAGAATGATCAAGAAAGTAGATTGAAGAAAGAAGTTCTTACGCACAATATAATGGAAATATTAGAATGTCAATAAAGCAAGAACTTATCAAAGGATTTTGGGGGATAATCTAGAAGAAGAGAAGATTTTGAAGAAGGTAGAACTTGCTGAGAATGATGAGTCCAAGTTGCATGACAGAGAATGATCAAGAGAAGAGAAGAAATATAGAGTTGAATTATGAAGAATGATCAAGAGAAAAGAGAAGAGAGGAAAGAAAGAGTTGAATTATCAAGAATGATCAAGAGAAAAAAAGAAAGAAAGAAGAACTTGCTGAATGGAATGAAGATATAATTACTCAAGTTCTTATATTGAAGCTAGAAGCCTCCAAGATCATATGGAAGTTGGAATGGCTCAATTCAGAGTTAAAGTCAGCAAAAATCAGTTTCAGGATGAGAAAACTCGAGTTCACAACTCAAAACTTGAGTTTCCTACTTCGCTACAATGATTTTCTCCTCTGGTACAAGAAAACTCGAGTTAAGAACTCAAAACTCGAGTTTGTAGTGTCTTCAGCACCTCTGGCATCTCTGAACTAGGAAAACTCGAGTTTACAAGTGAAAACTCGAGTTTTCAAGTCAAAACACGAGTTTCCAGCAGTCATCAGCTTTTCAGCTCCACTATGTTTCACGTTTAGCACTAGCGACGTCTGGTAATTTGATGATATCTCCCACACTAGAAATCGGATTGAGGTGAAACCAGTGGCATATGAAAATAGACTCCCCATGCATCATTTTGATAAACACTCAAGCCAAAAGGAGTTCATATCAAGGAGTTATGAATTGTTGAAGTTGACAAAAAAATCCACACCACATAGCAAACCAAGCTTCAATGTTTTGAGTGTATCTCACAAATTACAAATCTGATTGATCTGAAATTGGTGGAATATGAATATAGACTCAAAGGGATTTCCATCAAGATTTGAACAGACCAAAACGGAGTTCAGACCATGGAGATATGACCCTTGAAAGTTGACAGTCAGTTCAAGAAGTTGCGAAAGCGCTCAACAAAATCAAAACTCGAGTTTGTAAGTACAAAACTTGAGTTTTCGGGTTACAGAGAGTAGCGAACTTCAGAGTATCTTCCAAACTCGAGTTTGTGAAACCAAAACTCGAGTTTTGATCAGACAGAGAGCAATCTGGAGTAACGCAACCTCAAAACTCAAGTTTTGCAAATGAAAACTCGAGTTTTCATCTCAGCTTCAGAAAATCACCGTTGCGAAAATCCTGATTCTTTTGATAAACATCCAGATGATTACCCAAATGATTTATAACACTTCTTAACATTATTTATATCATTTGTGTACATGTTTCGATGATCAAAGGCTGTTAAACCGAAGATCAAAGGGAAAGTAAATGCTGATGTCATATCTGGTTCAGAAAACGAAGTTCTAACGGCTAGTTTCATCTGAGTCTAACGGCTATATTTCTTTATCCAACAGTCATTAAATCTTCAAACAGTCATATATTGATCTCTACCTATAGAAGAGGACAGATTCAAGCAGAAAAACGTAGAGACACAAGCTTACATCTTCAACATGCTAATACTCTGATCTTCACATTATTTACTCTCTGTTTTTCATGTTTAGATAGCTTATCATAGAGAGTAAAGTGATTTGTATTGTTCTTCAGTGTCTATTCATTCACTTCTAAGAGAGAAGATTTATTGTAATCATCCTATCCTTCTATCTAAGAGTTACTCAAGATTGGGTGATCTTGAATGGGAAACCCATTGTATTGATTACAGCTTGTAAGGGGAGTAAGTTCTAGTGAGAGAATTACTTCGAGTACAGAGTGTGTAATCAAGTGGGTGTATTGATTATAGTTTGTAAGGGGGAGTGAATCCTACTGAGAGGATTACTCCAAGTACATCACGTGTAATCAAGTTGAAAGAAGATAGTGGATTGAAAATCTCAAGTGGAGCTTGAGGACTGGACGTAGGTCAAGGATTGGACCGAACCAGGATAAATCTCAGTTTGCATATTTTCTTTCCTTATCTGTTATGTTTCCTGCATATATGTTTGAATGACTATCTATTGCTTTATAACTCTTTACTGTCATACAAATTGGTTTTACTGAGTTGTAAAAAGATTTTCAAAGTTCCTAAATTTTATACTTCACCACCCCTCTTAGGTTCAGCCGGTTCTTACAATTTCCCAACATGTTTTTACCTCATTTGGCATTTTTCAATGCAAGGAGGCCTAAAAACAATCATGGGAGTTTATTCTCTAATTTTCTAGATTAAACTACATTTATACTAAGAACTAAAAGCTAGAGCTCAAGAACTTACCTCTTGAAGTTCTTACTCCTTCCTCCTCCTTGCTCCAAGATTTTGCCTCTCACTCACTCTCACTTCTTAGAAATCAACTACTTGGAGTTTAATTTGGTGTGAAGAAAATGAAGAGGGGAGCCCTATATTTATAGGGAAAATCTCAAGGTTAAAATGGTAATTTCACAAGATAATCCAAAACCTCTTCTTTCCTTACAACCATTGGATCAAATCCACTTTATTAAACTTAATCCTCACCCCTCACTATAAAACATGTGCTCTTATAAATATAATCTCTCTCTCTCTCTCCCCCCCCCCATGTGCTAATCTAACACATCTTCTTTCCTCTCAACCATTGGATCTAATTTGTGTTAGTTTAACTTCAATCTTCACCCTTAATCCATGGCTCAAGTTTCCTTTTGGTCCAATTAATTACCTAAGGATTTAGCTTATTTTCTTGATTTCTCATTGGCTAGTTGCTATTGTTGACTTTTCAACACTAATTAGCAATTCTTAATTATCATGTTAATCAAGTGTTTACATGCTCCTTAATTATATTTTGCCATTAGCTAACTCAATTACATGAAGATTTAGACTTAATTACTTGAGATATTATTTCATTCTCTTTGGCTTAATTATTTTCAAACATAATTACCCCTTATTTGATACTTTTAATTTGTCTCTAATCATCTTGAAGAATTATGCAACTAATCTCAATTAGTACAAGCTTATTTTGCTAAGGATAATTGTTAATAGATAACAATTAAACTAAGTATTTCTCTATCCCCTTTTCTTGTTTTATGAGCATTTAAAATAGTTATTATTTCATGTGATTTTATGTCACATTTTATAGCTCCTAATACGTGGTATCATTAATCAACCATTGGTAATTAATTTCCAAGTGAAATTTGCACAAAAATATAATCGATAGATTATATTTCTTTTAGACACACATTCACCTTTGTATTTTGATAATTGTTTTACCAAAATACAATATTGACATGAATTATGAAAATTAGGGTATTACATCCCATACCCCCTCGGCTCGAGCGATAAACCATTAGCTTTTCTCCTCGGACCAGCGTTTCATTCATCTCAGACCTGACCTTAACATGTTATATAATCACAGCTTCCCTGATCTCCTTCCATTCACGTTAGTTCAACCAAAAAACAAGAAGCTAAGTTGAGAGAGAGTGGAGAAAGAAGAGGAAGGAAGGAGTGAGGGAGTTCAATTGTTCTTATAGCTCTGTTTTAAATCAAGAAAATATAGGTATCTTCTAGCTCTTCTCCTTCTAGTTTTATGTGATTTTCCAACATAAGTTTTTGAGTATGAAACCATTGGGAATGTAGCTATAATTCCACATGAGTAATCTGCTAAATGAGTACTTAAACAGGATCAGGTTCACCTTGCTTTAATGTTCCAGCGCCTTCTTCGCTGCACATAGACCATTAGGAATAATGGGATACTTAAATGATATGTTGGGAACCCGAAAACTTACTGTTATGATAAATACCACTGCTTAAAACTTAGCTATCTAATAGATATATATTGTTATGGATTTATATATGAGGCCCATCTAAGGTGTGGCCCAACAAGGGACAATCAACATGACACAGACATGACGGCACAATGTTTGGGCTTGGAGGCACAAGAGGCCCACAAGTCCAAACCCTAACCTAAGGCAATCTCTATAAATAAGAGGTTAACCTAAAAGGTACAGACATTCTATGCTCTCTCTAATTTACTATCCGGCCATCACTGTGCACACACATACCACTCCCTTTGGCGAAAGCCTTCATATTTAATTTGTGCACATCGATCTTCTATTCTTATAGGTATCTCATCCCTAGATACCTAGGAGAGAGCTATTCAATCTAATATCAATATACTAGTCCATTGAGGCTAGACATATGTGTTCTACACTAGAACACACACACACATATATATATATATACACACACACACACACATATGAGTACGTGGTTGCACTTGGAAAGAAAAAGAAGACTTTGCTGTCATGTAAAAGATATATATATATCTCGTTGCATATGAAGAGGATAGGAAACTTGCTGATACATTTTTGCTGCACACTTAGAACATAGATATAAAACATTATTGTGTGGCATGAATATATAAATATGTATATAAGTTACTGTTATATATATATATATATATAAACGAAAGCCAAAACCGTACTGCATTATATGATGAAACAAAAACCAAAAACCATACTGCATCGTTACATATGGGTTGAGAACATAATCATATAATATATATATATATATATATATCGTTGCCTTTGGGAAGAAGATGAGAAGCTTTACTTGCTGAGGGTTGAGAGGGTATATGTTCCGGTGTGGAACCAGATGTCCAGCCCAGGCGGCTGGTGGTTTGATTTTGGATTGGGTTGCCTCTGCCGGAGTATCTATGAGTGGAGATATCCCGGTGAGCAAGGAATCACCAAACACAAGGCCTTTCGCCAAAGGGGGGAGGGGGTATGTGTTTAGTGGGGGTTGTGTTGTGCGTGACGAATGTAAAGAACTGAGTTAGAACGTGTGCACCTTGGTGTTACCCCCTGGTATTTATAGGGTGTGCCGTGATATCTTAACTGCCTATCTATCATATCCCTGGATTATGGATATGATAGATTACCCCCAGACGGTGGGGGAAAACCGGGATACTCGGGATCCCACTACTGGGCCGTGCCCTAATTGGGCCGTGAGTCAGATCCGTAACAGTTGCCCCCCAGCTCGGTAGTTCAAGGTTTTGAGCTGCCGGGGTGTTCTTGGTTCTCCGGGCTAGGACGCGCCCTTGCCTCTGGTCCAAGGTACCTTAGCGGACTTGTCTGACGCGTGGGTCCGAGGTGGGTGTCCTGCCGGGGTGTTCCGGACCCGAGATCGTTTCTCGAGGGTCGGCATCGCTGCTGGTGACCCTAGGGGCCCGAGGTGATCTGCTAGGCTCCGGGGTTGAAAAGCCCTTCTGACTTCGCCTTCATGGCGCCGAAGACCTTCCGACTTCGCCGTCATGGCGCCCGCCACTTGGCGGCTTTGGAGTGGAGAGGTTTTGCAACCGTCATTCTCTGCCGCCTTCGGTTTTCGTGCGCCATTAATGCGCGTTCTTCCCGGGGCGCGCCTCCTCGTTTTTGCCAGTGAATTTATGGGTTTGCCCTTAATTCCCCTGGCGCCTTTTCGCGACCCCTGCCATCTCACCGGTTTTTAAACCTGTTTCTCTTCTCTTTCTTCCACTTTCAAACATTTTCTGAAGTTTTTCTCTGAAGTTTTTCCTCTGCTCTCGACGAGTTTTACAATTTGGGTCTTCTGATTCCGGCGGCTCTCTAAGTACAAGCTTTCTTCCGGCGGTTTCCAGGCGCAAGCGCAAGCTTTTTTCCTCCGGCGACTGTCCTCTCTTCCTTATCCTGGTAAGCCATTCCTTCTTTTGTTCTTCCCCTTTTGCTGGGTTTTTGTTTCTTTTCTTCGTTTACTCAGTTCTGGCGGGAACCCAGTATGCCTATGGTTTTGTAGAGATTTCTGGGTAGGTTTTAGGTTGCTAGTTTAGGTTTTGCTTCTTCTGCCTACAAACCTTCTGCCTCCATTTCCAGAGGGGTTTTCGTCCTTTTCCTTATTGCTATTTCCTGTCTCTTTAGGTTTGCGTTTTTGGGTGACAATGAATAGGAGTAATCTACCTTCGTGCCTGTTTCCCTCGAACTAGCCACTAGTTACTGGGTACTCCTCTGTCTGAGGAGTAAAGGCTGGCCTCCTTCCTGGGCGGCAGCTCGGGAGGCACGCGTAGGGGGGCCGTTGGAGGGTCTCGTCCCCCTGCTAGGCCTTTTCCAGAGGGTCGGAGAGAGGTTTCGGTCCCGTCGGCCTCACCCGTCAATCCTTATAACCCTCCTGTTCGCCCTAGGTCTGCTCATATGCCGGAGGGGTATGCCGGCCCTTGTTGGGATTGCGTAGAGTCAAGTTCTTACTTTGTCGTTAGAGGCGAAGATTTTAGGGCCAACGCCATTTTAGGCTCTTGTCGTCATGGGTCGGCCTTTGTCCCGGTCGCGGGTTATGGGGGTCGTCATGCTGTCGGCTCTCCCATCTCTTCTTTTCGACCGACTGTTTCTTCTGTGTCAGGTATCCTCGCACCTACTGATTTTAGCATTTTTGTTTTTTCCTTTTATAGGTAAATGGAATCGTCGCTTTCGCCAAGTGATGCCCCCTCGGGCGCTGGGAGTTCGGATTCCCCCACCACTCCTCAAGTTCTTGCGGGACCACTTCATTGGGTGACCCAGGACGTGTGGACGACCCATTCGCTGATTACCGTTCAGGCCCTCTGCCAGATGAAGCTGTCGGCTATGAAAGGCTGTTATTTTTGTCCCCCGGGTGGGGATGAGCCCGTCTGTGCTTCGAGGGCTGGAGATTTCACCAACTTCTTTTTCTTCTATAAGGCCTATATGACCCGGCTCGGTGTTCGCTTTCCATTCACCGAGTTTCAAATGTCTTGCCTTAACCATCTCCATGTGGCCCCTTCTCAACTCTACCCCAACGGGTGGGCTTACATAGTTGCTTTCGAGCGGATATGTCAGTCTTTCTCGGTACGTATTCCTTGTACCGCCACATTGTTCTTTTTCTTTTTCTGCCCTTTCACTCCTCGCTCTGGTAAGGAGGACGAGAAATTAAAGGGGCTCACCACTCTCCGGGGTGACCCCGACCGAAAACTGCTGACCGCCTTTTCCGACTCCTTCAAACACTTTAAGAATGGTTTCTTTAAAGTGGTGGCGAAAACCGCCGCGGCCTTGGTTCTTGAAGGGGGCCGAGGCCCGTGATGTGGAGTGGAGGTTTCCCCTCTCGGACTTTTGATCATCATAGGCTCGCTTCCGCCTCGTACCAAGTGATGTCCGACGACCTTCCTGCTAGCGAGGTCGTATTCGTTGACCACCTGGTCTCCTATGTCAAAACATATGGTGCCAGGAATGCGGCCTTCTTCATCACTGGTCCCGGATCGGAGCCGGGATACGTAATTTGTACACGGCTTGTAGTTATTTTGTTACTGCGTTTGTTTTGGTTGATTTTGTTGCCTTACTAACTTCATTACCTTCCTTTGTGTTTTGTAGCTGAGGCGATGAGGGAGCTTCCGCGGTATTTGTCGGTCGTGACTCCTGATCCCGAGGCTTCTCCGAAGAAGAACCCTCGGAAGCGTCCTTCTTCCGAGCCCTGGAGAGTGCAACCCGCCATTGTCGTACAAGGCCAGGTTGCTAAGAAGGCCAAGGTCGCGTCTTCTGTCCAGACGCCTTCGTCACCCGGAGGTGAGGCTGTCCCAACGTCAGCTGCTTCTCCTTCCAATGGTAAGGAGATTTCCGAGGGGCCGTCATCTCCTGCCGCCTCTCCGTCTGCTCCCAAGATCGTCTGGGGTCTCGCTTGGGAGAAAGGCCCTTTGGCTGAGGAGCTTGAGGTTGCCTTCCTGCCGCCTCGCCAATTTACGAACGCCCTGCCACTGGCCGACATTGATGAGGCCGTGGTTCACGACATCCAGGCTCGCCTCTGCCAGGGTGTCGGTTTGGCCCAGGCGTATCTGCACCTTAAGGGGAAGTATGTGAACAAGTTCGCCGAGGCCTGCCAGCTGCAGAAGGAAAAAGACGCAGAGGAGGCGTCCAAGGCTAAGGCTGAAGAAGACGCCGAGGTCGCGAGGGCGAGCGCTAGGAAGGCGTCCGAGGAGCTTATTCTTTCCAAGGAAGCTTTAGAGAAGGCTTCCTCGGACATGGTCGCTCTTCAGAAAGCCTATTCGGCGGGCCTGGATGCCCTCAAGACCGTTCAGGGCCAGCGGGCGGACCTATGCTCTGAACTTGAACATGTCAACGCGGCTCTTGCGGAAGAGAAACGAGCCCGGCTCGAATGTCGGGACATAGTCAAGGAGGCCGCTTCTGACTGCTTCGAGATGGCCTTGGCCCAGATCCGTCATCTCAACCCTGGGGTAGAGCTTAGGACGGACGGCTATCATTATCAGGCCTATGTGAAGGATGGCGTCTTCCACCCTTCCCCTGCCTTGCCCGAGGATGACTCTGACTCCTTTACTGAGGAGGAGCTGGATGGGGAAGGGGAAGGTCTGGGTGCCGACGGGGGCGATGGTGGAGAGGGTGCTCCAAATCTGTTCCGGGTGCCGATGCGGTACTGTTCGGAGGCCGTGGTGGTGGCTTCAGAGGATGACCCCCCCTGCTTAATTTATTATAGCTTTGTATGTTGAACCGGTGGTTTGTACCGGGTTCCTTTTTTGTAACTTTGTAGGCTGAACCGGTGGCTTGTACCGGGTTCCTTTTTTGTAACCTTGTAATAGTTACTTATATATAAAACTTGATTTCAACCAATCAGTTTGTCGTGTCAACTTTTAGTTAACATTCTTTATTTTTTATGGCCGGGACCAGGGCCTTTATATGCGCAGTATCTGCTAAGTGTTTCTTCCGATAGGTTGACTTCGGGAAAAAGGGTAGGGGAGTAACCCGAGCTACCAAGATCCGGATATGGCTGTCCGGGGTTGTTTTATCCAGAATAGGGGCAAAATGTCAGATGTACAATCGCGGTGTCTGAACGCGAGGTTTGTACATGTCGGCCTGATCGAGGCCTGCGTGACAATTCACCTCCCTATTTAAGAGCATTTTTCGATGCATCTTTTTTAAAAGAGATGGTGTTTTTACCGTCTCGCGAACCGGGGCGTGGTAGCCTGGGTGTAGGACCGCAAATTGGGTCACAAGAATGCCACAAATCGGGCTATACGCAACCCGGGTGTGGTAACCCCGGTGTAATCCCTTCTTTTGGGATTTTTGCTTGACCGGGGCTTCTCATGCCTCGGCGATACCTTATTTAACCAATCCGTAATGCATAATTGGTGCCTCCATTGGGGAGTCTTTAAATAAGAACGAATGAAAGAAACAATGAGGGCTATCTTTCAGCAAAATATAAAAACTGGAATTGAAAATACTAAATCAATTGAAAGACTGCAACATAAATACGCCCGTCGGTTCTATCTTAGTAGGTAGACCGAGGTCTAACTGTAGTAGATTCTCAATTTGTCGGCGTTCCAAGTCCTTTTGACCGGCTTTCTGCTCAGGGTCTCCAGGATGTAGGCGCCCTTTTCCAGTTTTTCCTTTACGCGGTAGGGGCCCTCCCAGTTTGCCGCTAGCTTGCCATCTTTGGCGTTCATGTTTCCGATGTCGGCGCGTCGGAGCACCAGGTTGCCCCGGTTGAAGGAGCGAGGGTTCACCTTTCGGTTGTACTTCGCTGCGATGAGTTGCTTTGCAGTGAGGTCTCGGCAGTGCGCCAGGATCCGTGCCTCGTCAATGAGGTCTAACTCTATCATCAAGGCGTCACTGTTTGAGTTTTCTCCTCCCCTGCTAGCTTTCATTTTCCTCCACGTCGGTTGGCCTATCTCGACCGGGATCATTGCCTCGCATCCATATGTCAAACGGAATGGGGTTTCCTGTGTAGAGGTTTGGACGCTCGTCCTGTATCCCCACAGAACGCTGTAGAGTTGCTCGACCCAGGAAGAGTCGGCGTCCTCCATACGTTTTCTTAACCCGTCGGTGATGACCTTGTTGGCGGCCTCGGCCTGCCCATTGGATTGGGGGTGTTCGACCGATGCAAAGTGATGGATGATGTCGAGGTCCGACATCATACTCTGAAACCCTTTGTCAATGAACTGCGTTCCGTTGTCCATAATTATCTCGGCCGGTATTCCGAACCGAGAGATGATGCTTTGCTGAAAGAATCGTTGAATGCGGCCCGAGGTGATCGTGGTTAATGGCTCGGCTTCTATCCAGTTGGTGAAGTAGTCGACCGCGACAATGAGGTACCTCAGCTGTCCTGGGGCTGTTTTGAATGGCCCGAGAAGGTCCATCCCCCATTTGTAGAACGGCCAAGGGGCCGTAATGCTTTTTAGTTCTGTCGGGGAGCGCCAAAGGATGTTGGCGTGTTTCTGACAACTGTCGCATCTTCGTACCATTTCCATGGAGTCTGCCGCCATCGTTGGCCAGAAGTATCCGGCTCTGAGAGATTTCCGAGCTAGGGATTTTCCTCCCATATGCGACCGTTAATGCCTTCATGTATTTCAAATGAGAATGTACACGGGCCTCGCTTGCATTCAAGCATCTCATCATGGGGAGTGTAATCCTTTCCTATACAACTGATCGTCCACCATTGTGTACATGGCGGCTTGCCGGATCAACTTTCGAGCTTCCGTTGTGTCGGTGGGTATGATTCCTCTTTCTAGGTAGTCCTCGATCGGTTTTCTCCAGTCCGAGGCTGATGATATGGACATGACACAACTTGGTTCGTCCAAGTTTTGTTGGACGACGGTTCGGTAATTTCTCGGACCTTTGGTGCTAGCCAATTTTGACAATATGTCGGCCCTGGTGTTTTCCTCCCAAGGGATATGAGTGACTGTCACCTCTTCGAACTCGTCCATCACGTCTTTGGCTTTGTTCAAGTATTTTGCCAACAACGGGCCTTTGGTTTGATAGGAACCTTGTATCTGAGCCGCTACGACCTGGGAGTCGGTCAGGATTTTGACTCTCTGCGCCCCCTGTTCCTTTGCTTGTTCGATGCCGGTCAGTACTGCCGTATTCTGCCTGGTTGTTGGATGTTGGAAATTTGAGGTGGAGGGAGTGTTCGACAGCGACTCCGTCTGGATTTTCAATTATTATTCCAGCCCCACTCCCTTTTGTATTTGAGGATCCGTCGACGTATACCGTCCATTCTTTAAGACCGGCGTCCCTTCCCTCATGGGTCGGGGTAAGCTCCCTTACGAAGTCGGCCAAGGCTTGCGACTTTATCGCGTGCCGGGCTTCATAGGAAATGTCGAATTCTGATAATTCAATGGCCCAACTTGTCATTCGCCCGGCCAGGTCTGGTTTGTGTAGAACTTGCCGGATTGGCTGGCTGGTGCGTACCACCACTTTGTGCCCCTGGAAGTATGGGCGTAGGAGTCTTGCTGCCGTTAACAAGGCGAATGCTACCTTCTCCAACTTCTGATATCTGAGTTCCGAGGTCTGAAGTGCCTTGCTTACAAAGTAAATCGGTACTGGCCGATTGGGTTTCTCGAACCGGGCGGCGCTTATGGCTTCTTGGCCGACGGATAAATACAGAAAAACCGTCTCGCCTGAGTCGGGCCTGGATAGGACCGGCGGGGTAGCCAGGCATTGTTTGATTTTTTCAAATGCGGACTCACATTCGGGGTTCCATCCGCCTCTCGTCTCCTTCTTTAGCAGTTTGAAGAAGGGAAGGGCATTTTCGGCCGATCTGGGTAAGAATCTTGTCATAGCCGCTTCTTCCTTGTACCTCCTTTTTTGTTGGTTGGTGCTTTCATATCCAAGACCCGCTTTACACTTATCGGGGTTTGCTTCAATTCCTCGGTGTGTGAGCATAAACCCGAGGAACTTTCCCGGGACTCCAAATGCACATTTTGCCGGATTCAGCTTTATTCGGTGCTTTCGTAACTTTTCGAACGTCTGTTCGAGGTCTTGGATGTGGTCTCCTGGCTTTATTGACTTGACGATCATGTCATCAATGTATACTTCTACATTTCGGCCGAGCTGGTCTTCGAAGACTTTGTTCATCATTCGTTGATAGGTGGCCCGGCGTTTTTTTCAATCCGAACGGCATGACATTATAGCGGTAATTGGCCTTGTCGGTTATGAAGGTCGTCCGTTCCTGATCTTCCGGGTGCATCGCTATTTGATTGTATCCGGAGTAAGCATCCATAAAGGATAATAGTTGAAATCCGGATGAGTTGTCGATCAATTGGTCAATGCTCGGCATTGGGTACGAGTCTTTCCGGCAGGCTCTGTTTAAGTTGGTGTAATCTATACACACCCTCCAACTCCCGTTAGGTTTTAGGACCATGACCGTATTTGATAACCATGTGGTGTATTGTATTTCCCGGATAAATCCGGCCTCTAGTAGTTCCTTCACATGCTTCTCTAAGGCGATCTGCCTGTCGGTCCCCTATTTTCGTCTCTTCTGCGATACCGGGGTAGATCCCGGTTTAATTGCCAACTTGTGACAGCAGAAGCTGGGGTCTATTCCGGGTACCTCCGAGGCCCTCCATGCAAAAAGATCTCGGTTTGCTTTTAGGAAATTGCTTAATTCCTTTTTGAACTTGTGTTTCCGAGGACCGGTGAACTGTAATGCTGGAGGCGTCGGTCGGTCATGGTTGTCTTTGAACTTGGGGGGGGGTTCTTACTGATAGTACCTCCCTCAAGTATTTTCTTCTTTGACTTGAGGTGTCTCTTCCTCCGCCCATGCCTCCACTGATTACGTTACACCTGTGGTTCATGTCTATCTTCGGAAACTGCTCGTCGTCGGAGGATGATTGTCGTCCTATTCCATCGACTTTTCGATCGAGTGGGGACGAACTCGGACTTCGACCTTGTTTCCTTTTGTTGTTCTTCCGACCCTGTGTTTTTATCAGGTATTGGCGCAATTTACCCTCTCGGATGAATCTTTCAATTGCGTCCCTGAGTTCGAAGCATTGGTCCGTGGTGTGCCCCGGTCCGTCGTGGAAATCACAGAACTTTGATTGATCCGTGGTGGGTCGGAAACGTGGGGGCCGGGGTCAGTCTACCTTTCTCATCTTTGTGGAGGCCACTTCTTTCCATAACTGGCCCCGCGAAACATTGAGCGGGGTGTACCTCCCATACCTTGGCCTCCTCTCTGACTTGTCGGGTTTTGTTTTGCTATCTCGATTCTGACCACGGGGGTCCTCTTTACGACCATTCGGTTGACTCTTGACCCGGGGTGGTGTGCTTCGCTTTTCATCGCCAATAGTATTGGCGATCTCCATCTGCTCTACTTCCAGATATTGCTTCGCTCGGGTGTTGAACTCAGTGAGAGTGTATACCCGGTTCTTGAAGATGGAGTTTGCTAGCCGGGAAGAAGGTTCCAAGCCGTCCACGAGACAATGCACATGAACGCTTTCGGGAGGGACGTTACCGGAGGGCTACCACCTTAAATCATCCGGTATTTTTGTAGCGTTTCCCCGTCGTTGCTTTATCTTACTTAGGGTATACTGAGATTTGGGTTGTTTCCGGCTAGTTGCGAAATTCAGTTCGAATTTGCGCCCGAGGTCTTGAAAGTCGTGGATGGATCTTTTCGGTAGTGTGTAGAGCTAAATTTGAGCCGGACCGATCAACGTGGCCGCGAAGAGCCGACTAATGACCGGGCCTTTGATGTGCCTTACGAACATAAGTAGTTCGAAGGCGTCGAGATGGGCCCTCGGGTCGGACACTCCATCATACTTGGGTAAAATAGTCAGCTCAAACTTGCTGGGGTATGGAGCATTCTCGATTTCCTCCGAGAAAGGGCTGGTGTTGTGTCCCGCTATGTATTTCACTTGATATTCCCGGGGCGAGCCTTTCCGTCGGCGCGCCCTCTCTCTGTCTCGGTCTTCGTCATCCGAGGCCCCCCTTAGAAAACGTTTCTTCCGAGCCGAGATATGGTCGTGGGACTCATCGTGCTCGGCGTCATCGGCGTCTGTTTCTGGGGAGGTCGTCTTTTCCGCATAAGGGCTTCCGTGTTTCCGGGATATCCTTACTTTTCTTTTCTTCGTCATACCCCGGTCCTGCTCTCGTTCCGATGCTTTGTCTTGCCGGAAGTGGTCTTCTATAATCTGTTGCATTACTCTCAAGTCCTCTTGGCGCTGGAGGTTATTCCGTTTCTCCGTGCTCTCCATCCTCCTCAGGATTGATTCCTGCGTCTGCTGGAGGAGGAGGAGGTCTGGGTTCGGTATGTCATTGCTTTTGTTTTCCTGCGGAGGAGACGAAGCCGTATCTGACATATCGTTCCCGTCTTCTTTGTCGTTGTTGTTGTTGGGGTCAACCTCAGGCCGGGGAGGTCCTTGAGTCTGTTGCTGTCGACTTGCCTCAGCCTTCTCGCGCGATGGACTTTCGCGGTGAGGGTTGCGACTGCTAGTTCTGGTAGTAGCCATTGTTGGTCACGGGGATCGAAATTTACGGTCCCCACGGTCGGCGCCAATGTTCCGGTGTGGAACCAGATGTCCAGCCCATGCGGCTGGTGGTTTGATTTTGGATTGGGTTGCCTCTGCCGGAGTATCTATGAGTGGAGATATCCCGATGAGCAAGGAATCACCAAACACAAGGCCTTTCGCCAAAAGGGGGAGGGGGTATGTGTTTAGTGGGGGTTGTGTTGTGCGATCGAATGTAAAGAGCCGAGTTAGAACGTGTGCACCTTGGTGTTACCCCTGGTATTTATAGGGTGTGCCGTGATATCTTAACTGCCTATCTATCATATCCCTGGATTATGGATATGATAGATTACCCCCAGACGGCGGGGGAAAACCGGGATACTCGGGATCTCACTACTGGGCCGTGCCCTAATTGGGCCGTGAGTCAGATCCGTAACAGATATATATATATATATACACACACCACTGAAAGCATTGCTACACTTATATATAATATATATCTAACGCTTCACATAGAAGAAATAGAAGATTCATATATACACACATATATATATAGATATCAAGAAGCTATAATATATGTATATATCAGAAGTTGTTTTATCGCTGTATATATATATAGTTGCTCGTAGGATAAACTTGATGGCTATATATATATCAACAACAGTTAGTTTTGCAATATGTTCAAATGTACAGATATATAATATTGTCATATATATATATATATATATATATATATATATATATATATATATATATATATATATATAGGTATATATAGGTATCTTGAAATCAAAAGAAATACTTACTACTTATACTTATACATATCACGTGGCTGGGTGAGTTTAGGAAATAATAGGATACTTGAAGATATTTATTAAACTATAAATTTAAAACATTAATGTCATGCTTAATACTAGAATAGTCTCTGGGAGTTTAAAATAATTTTAGAGAAATAATAATAAATAATAACAATTTTATTTAATAAATAATATTATTATAGAAAAAGGAATAAATAATAAATAGAAAAGGGAATTATTAATAGATAATAAATAGAAAAGGAATTAATAGTTACAATGGTCTTACTTTCGAACTTTGATTGTAGTTATACTCGCAAAGTTGAGGTTGGTAACTTAATCTTCAATTCTTTGTGTTTTTATATATGCCTTGTATGTTCATGTATTGTGGATTCTTGGCTGGGTTTATATGCCCAAGTCTATGAGTTTAATTCAAATTGGATGTGAATTATTGTTTTATATGATAATGTAATACCCTAAAAACCCTAATTATCATAAATGATATATTTTGATAAATACTTCAAGAAGAGTATATTGTCTCAAATTTTGTAATTTGATTATTATAAATTTATGAGCAATTTCTCCTTGAGATTTAAAAGGATCAAGTGTGAATTTTGAGATTTCATTTAGGGATCATAATATACCATAAAATAAATATTGAATTTTAGGAAATAAATACTAAAAATACAAAGGTGAATTTATTAATTGTATTTTCATCCAAAATTCATTTTGGAATTTAATTAACCAATGGTCAATTATGTGACTACATATTAGGATCTGTAAAATGTGATATTAAATCACATAAAATAATAACTATTATAGATGATCATAAGGCAATTAGAGAATATCTAATAAAGGAAATGATTTTCGAAAATCAAGAGGCAATTATAATAAAAGATTAAGCATAATCTTAATTTAATCATGAGAGGCAATTAAATGACATAGAAATTGTAATATCCAAATAATCATTTATCTTAGATATTCTATTTGGATAAATAATATATCTTAAATATTATATTTGAATAAGTAATACCTATTTAAAATAGGTGAATATGTGGTCTCAAATTTTTCTATTATAATTATTTTATTTTTCTAGGCAATTTCTTCCTAGAATTAAGGGGATCATATATTTGATTTTCTAAATCTTATTAGGGATCATAAAATATCCTAAGATTATCCTAATTAAGTGGGATTTTAATTTTGTCAATAAAGGCAATTAAATATCATCAAAATATGCCTAAATCAATTAGGGAAAATTAGCAACAATTTTTGGGCAATTCAATTTGGAATAATTGAGATATTTTTGTTAATTTTCGAAATTAATTAATAATTAATTTATAAAGGGCATAATTAAGAATATATCAACTTAATTAATATCGAAATGATATCTAAAGGCCAAAATTAGTACATAAGGGGTTTTTAATCATCAAGATTAATATAAAAGCCTATCAAATATTGACAATTAGGCCTAATAACCCCTAAAACACTATATTAGAAATATTAACCAAGATTAATTAATCTTCCCTTAAATTATTTTAAAGTGTCGAAAATTACTAATTAAAGAGGCTAAGTAATTGCATTAATTCTTAATCCTAAATCATTAACAAATATCATCAATAGTGTTTAGATTTTTTTAACCTAAATCAAAGGTTTGGATTAAATTTAATAAAGCTAATCTAAAGGCTGTAAATTTGATTTCATAAAGCATAATCCATGTGAAATTAGAATCAACCAATAAGAGGCTTTCTTCTAGATGATTTAATAAGTATTAAAACACAAAATTTGAAGAGAAAGAGGGAGTGTACATGGTTTCTACAAAAAAAATCAGAATTGAGATTGTTAAATAATTAATTTAATTTAACAAAGATAATTACACCACATACATGTCATAATCAAGCATTAATGCATGGAGACTTTAGAGGCTTTGAGTTTAATGCTCTTAATGAGTTTTTGGAAGAATAAAAAGATGAAGCAAATGAATCTAGATATTAACCATATACATGTCTTAATCACAAGAAGACTTTTGAGGCAAAAATGTCTTAATCTCATTTAACTCAAGAAGACTTAATGGTAAATGATGATGTAAGCATAGGTATTAAATGGTTAATTAATTAATGATAAGATAAAAACCATTAGGATAAATTCATGACACAAGTAAATGAGAACCAATAGAAAATAAATTGTATCTTGAAAACCATTGATCATAGAACAAATATAAGTAGATATTATGAACAAGAACAATTTAAGCTTGAACTTGGTTATCTCTAAAGTGATTTTCACAAACTTTTATGGTTCATACCTAAGTGATTTAAGAGTTTCAAAAAGACCTTTAATTAAGTCATAAAATGGAGATTTGAAAAGTGGAAATGAATCTTGAATAAAATCACCAATTTGCATCTAACTAAATAAGCATTTGAGGTAACTAAAAGTTGAAACAAACTAACTAGGGGAGAGAGAAGTGAGAAGTATGTTTTAGTAGGTGTAAGGGTGAGATTTAAACTTCTCAACTAAGTTTAATCCAAGGGCTCAAATCGAAGGAAAGTTGTTAGAAAGTTAATGGCCAATTTGCTATAAATAGGAGGCTTTAGTCTTCATAATTTCTCACAAATTCACAAGCAAGAACAAGCTTATAGCAGCTGAAACATATAGAGAAAGTGAGAGTGAGAAGCTTTGGCAAAGAAGGAGCAAATTTCTAGGTAAGTTCTTGAGCTCTAGCTTTGTGATTTATAGCTTAAATGTTGTTTTGATTCATAATCTTCCAATTATAGTGTTCTTTTCATGTTTTTAAGGTTATAATTGGTTTTATTTCGAAAAAATTATGAAGAAGAAGTTATAGCAAACTTTTTGGAAGATTATGGTTAAAGTAGCGAAGCTCTGGCGAAAATTTGTCGGCTAGCGACTTCCGAAAGCAATTTCAAAAACGCTGGTATCTTATGTTGAAGATGATGTTCTAAAACTCTGAGAAAATTCATGTTCAAAGTAGACATATATTTATTTCCAAATATACCTATAGCATGTCGTTTTGAGTTTTGTGCTAGGAGATAAAAATTCCACAAAATAGGCTACGGAATTCTGGAAAATTCTGAACAGAGGATGAAAATACGAAAATGGGGAATTTTTTATAAAATCTGGGCAACAACCAATATTTTTTCTTAAAAGTAGACATCCTAAGAATTCTGAGGAATGTTACGGATCCTCGTTTCGATATTTGTAGATTTAATTATGATTTTTCAAAGTTAATCAAAAATTCTGCCCAAAAATTCAGTATTGCGTTTTTTAGAAAATGTAAGGGCAAAATTGTAATAATGAATACACCAAGGGTAGAAATGTCAAAATGGGTGGAAATATCCTTTTTGATATTATTTTAAGAGGTAGAATATTAGTTGTGATATTATGGGAAAAAGAAATAATCCGACGATAATATATAGGATATCCGGGAGGTCCGGAGTCGGATCAATAGTCAGGCAAGTTGGCCAATACACGGTAAAAGGTATGTTCGCGTACTGTAACACTAACTCTAATGTTTATTGTATACTTTTATGTGATAGACGACTTTACATGTGATGTGTACTGTTAACATAGATAAACTATACATGTGAATTGTATAGATAACTTTACATGTGATGTGTACTGTTAACATAGATAACTATACATGTGAATTGTATAGATAACTTTACATGTGATATGTACTGTTAATATATATTAATTATACATCTGATGTGTGCTTATGTATTATTGGGATACATCTGCTGTGTGCTTATGTACTGTTGGGATACATCTGCTGTATGCTTATGTATTGATTGTTCTTTGAAATATCATGAATATCTACATCATACACATATTGTTTACATAAGCATGAGGTTAACCGTTGCCTGAGGTCCAATGGGCATTGAACCTCAGTCTTAACTAATAGTCAGGAAAGGATCATGGATCAGAGAAGGCACCAGTAGATGGAGCCAAGAGAAGGCACAAGTAGACAGGCAGATAGCGTTGTAACGGGACATCAAAGGACAAAGCCGGAAAGAAAGGTCGATCAAAGCAAATGCAGGAAGAAGGTTAACGTACAGAGCCTACCTTCTGGCATGAAACTAATATGGTTACTTCAAACCATTTGGTGCTTAAACTAGAAAGGGTCGTCTATGTGGTTTAGTCAATCAGTCGCCGTGAATTCGGGGAGACTTCCACTAGACTTTACCCAGCCTAGCCAAATGGATTTAATTTAACTGTGTTAGGTTCTATGCCACAAGTCCAAAAATGACTTGGTCTGAAGTTGTATAGTTACAATGTAAATTCTGTAATTATATAAGTCTTGTATCACATGAATATTCCTTCGGGAAATTTTAATATACTAGTATACGTCGGGCATCAGCATATGCCTGAGTATTTTATATCAGTCACTCAATTGTTTAAATTTTTAGTACATGCTATCCGTTTCCGCATTACGTTAAGTTGTAGCACCTCAAAACTCTGACGATTTTTCTAAAACCACGTGTCACCAACACGATTTATGCTACGGAAATTGGGTGTTACAATAATGTTTCATGCCTATTTTTCCTAGCACTGAGGATTTGTGTCTGGCTCACGTAGCACTTGTGAGTGCTTTCACCGTTAATGATACATGTACTATGTGCTATGTAGTTGGGTAGCGATGTGTTTGCTGAATTCTTTCTTTTATTCCGCAATATATGAAATACTTGTCATGCGTGATTTACACTTTGAATGTGAGATTAAATGTTATCTTGGGATTCATCTGATCACTGAATCTCAGTTATACCTAAAGATTCAGGGAGATGCTCTGGATCAGGAAGTAAGGTTGTGTAGCTGGAGTAGCTGAGGAAGACCACGAAGGATGAGATTTAATTAAGTTGAATTTCATACTCTAATGTTTTGGATTATATTTGCTAACTATTCGACTGAAAATTCGGGAACATTGTATAATTAAAAACCTCCAATGGGATTAACCCTGGCTATTTCCAAATTTTATATTGTATCACACTTATATTCCTTCGGGAATTTAAATTAACCAGCATATGTCTGGGCATATGTTATCAGTCACTCATTTGTCCAAACATTATGCATGCTCTCTGTTGTGACTCACTCTAATCTGTTAACGCCTTCACTCTGATAATTTCACACCAATTAGTCTAATAAGAGATTTATGACATAAATGGACATCATAATGGACGTAGGAATTAGGGGCGTTACAGTCGGTGAAGACTTGGTGTTATTATGTTTTATATTTTGGAGGGTTGTATATTATCTCTGCTGATCTAATATTTATTTTGGGATAATTGTATGATAACTCTATGGAAATTTATCCTTTAAGAGAATTATTTACTTTTACCAGTATTTATTGTCCAAATCCCTTATAAGCTTTGCTACATAAAATTAGTCCGATGTATGATGCTAAGTAACCTAATTTGATAATAAGGTTAAGTATTTGAGAGTATCACACTACCCACCACACTCAAAAGGGTGAGGCCGATAAGGGGTGTAACATAGTTTTTTTTTTTTTTTTTTGGGGGGGGGGGGGGGATCGGTCTACTGGTTGAAGAACTTTGAGGTTATGCCTAACGATGATGACTTCAAATTATTCGACCACCCTTGAAAGCTTACTTTGCATGGTATGACATACTTCATTGAATTTAACGAGCCGGTGGCTCCAAATATATTCAGCTTTGTATCCATCAAAGACACTGCCGCCTTCACACCATCAAACACGGGATTGATTGGTTCATTCTGATTAGATGCGTGCCTGATTAAAATCATTTTCTGTTTAGATAAATTTATTGGCCAAAATGTCTAACATAAACAAAACAGTCATGCATATGTTATAGGTTTCGGGAGCTTGGTTGACATCAACGAGGGGCTGCTCATATAAAAAAACTTGATTTTACCATCTCTAATGAAAAGTTAGCAGCTGCACTTAACTTAATCATTTTTTCCCTCCTTTTGTTTGATCTTTTGTGCCTTGTAGTATATAATCTTTTAATTTAAATTTATTTTTTCTAATTCTGATTTCCCGATTTCTTTTTAAATCTATTGGTTGTTGTTATAATGAATTTCATTATCAATTGTCAATTACAACTACTAAAATATCTTGCTGACATTATACTGTCACAATCGCATCAATGTTGTATTATTTGGGAGTTTAGCCGTTGAAACATTTGAAGCCAAAACTATTGATCTGCAGATTCCTAAATCTTTAAAATATATTATTATAACCTAAATAAAGTTGGTCTAAAGGTATAAGACTCCGCTAGATTCCTCGAGGTTTCAAGTTCGAGTCCTAGAGACATTTGTCTTGGGAGAGGTACCCTAAACCGGTTATCCGATGATACTATAAAATAAAAAATTATGATTACAAATAAATATTACTTATACCGTGAAACACACAAGTAACAATACTAATTTAAGACATTAAATGTCTTAGCTTCAATTTCTTGGTATGCCAAATTTGGTCAAATTATACTTATAATAAGTATTAGAGTAGTATTTTGGGGCTTGTTTGATTCTTTTTTTTAAAAAAACAAAAAACAAAACAAAACAAAAGGAAAACAATAAAACTCCTTTGTAAAAATAATTTCAATAAGTTGTTTTTAAAAATGAAAAACAAGAAATTTTTAAAAATAAAAAATAAAAACAGTTTTTTAGTTTTTTTTTTATTTCTTATTTTTTAAAGCTCCCTCCTACCCCTATCGGCGCCACACTCAGCACCTGCCTTGTCACTGTCGGCAACGGCTTCCACAATAGCACTTCAATTTTTTTTAAAAAAAAAAAAAAAAAAACTATCCAAACAATTTTTTTTAAAAAAAATTGTTTTTAAAAACAATTTTATAAATGTTTTTTTTTAAAAAAAAAATCCCTTGTTTACTAATGTTTTATTATTCAGTTTTGAATTATCTTTCAACAATTGCATTTTCTTAACATGTAATGAATGGGCTTAACTATAATATAACATCTAGACATTAATGGGCTAAAATTAAAGATGTCATAATTAGGCTTAGGCTATTTGGGTATATAAATGGGTTTAATTTTGTGGTCTCTGATCTCTTTCTGAACATATTTTCTCTTCCCTCTGTGCCTATTTATTCTTTTCTGCGCTTTTTGTTGAGTGATCTATGCAATGTGAATGTACTTCGATTAAAGTATTTGCAGTAGAATATTTTGATCCATAACACAACTCTTTAACCATCATTCCTTCAGTTAAAATAAGCAATTCCCTCTATCTCTCTTGGTTGTCTAATTCAATAGAGTACTCAAATATAGGGGCTTTAGAAGTTTCGCTGGTGAGATTGAAGAACATTAATTGCATAAACTGTATTATTGTATATAATAGTATGTGTGAAAATAAATATTACAATCAATACAAGGGAACAAAATACACACTGTTCTAAATGTCACACCAAAACGGAGTGAAAAGAAAATGGCATATAGCCACACACTCTTCCTAACATACAGACACATGGAGATAAAGCAAATTTAAACTAGTACAAATGAATAATACGTATATATGCTGGCAAAGAAAATGGCAAACCAGCCACAATAGATGAAGCAACTAAAAACAGATGAGCCACAAGTAGTGAAGCAT
Source organism: Acacia melanoxylon (assembly GCA_019022615.1). Taxonomy (NCBI): domain Eukaryota; kingdom Viridiplantae; phylum Streptophyta; class Magnoliopsida; order Fabales; family Fabaceae; genus Acacia; species Acacia melanoxylon. The sequence continues at coordinate 7,704,235 of JAFJYJ010000003.1, read as the reverse complement.
TTAGTAGTTTCAATTGGAAGGAGGAGGAGAGAAAAAGGGGATAGAAGGAATGGCAGTTGGGATAGTGGGAATAGAGGGAATGTTTGGCAATGGAGGAAGTGTAGCTTGTGGGAGTTTTGGAATGGTAGGCAGAGAAGGAAGAGGAGGGATTGTAGTTGTTGGTTTTGGAAGATTTGGGAAATTTGTAGGCAAAGGAGGAACGTTATTACTTGGGATTGTAGGCAAAGGTGGTAATCCTGTAGGCTTAGGCAAGTTACTTGGAATTCCGGGAATGTTTGGTATCGAAGGCTGTGTTGTTTGGAGAAGATGACGAGCTGCTACGCTCGAACTCATCATGTTCGAGAGAGTGACAGCTACAAGGAAAGCTGCGACGAAGATGGATTTGCAGGAAGAGGCCATGGTTGAATTATATGAACTGAACTAGAGAAGAAGAAGAAAGATATACGAGAATGCTTTGGTTTGAGTTTTGATGAGAATCCATGGGGGTTTCTTGGTGTTTATATAGATACAGGTAGGTGGGTATTTGTATGGTTTGGAGAACCATAAAGAGACTTTTGGGATCTTTTTGTTAGTTCACCAATACTATTGGACTGTCTGTGTGTGTGTGTGTGTGTGTGTGTGTGTGTGTGTGTGTGTGTGTGTGTGTGTGTGTGTGTGTGTGTGTGTGTGTGTGTGTGTGTGTGTGTGTGTGTGTGTGTGTGTGTGTGTATTATTGAGGTACCACCGTGTAAGACTGATAATGTGGTTAGTAATTCTTAAAAGCTTACGTGATGGAGTCCATGGAGGCTGGAAAGTGTGTGCTCATCGCAACTATAACTGTCAAGAACTCATTACTATGGTGAGATCTACACCGTGAAAATAGAATTTCAATGGGTCAGATTTAAGATTTTCAAATAATAATTTTAAATAAAAAATATTTTTTAAGAAATTGATAGTTAAGATATATTTATTGTAGATCTGTACAAATTACAATATTGTTTTTTTTTAAAAAAAAAATTAATCTGAACCATAAAAATTACGTGTGAATATGGTTTATATGGTGAATAAACTTTTGTTTGCTCATCATTTGCGCTAAGTACTTAAACGTGTCCCTCTGTATAGCCAAACACGTGCCACATTAAAGATAATTTGACACAATATGACATGCTCCGATCACATATTTAAGCTAATATATAAGAAGTTTTGGCACAATATGTATTTTATTGAAAAAATATTAGGTGAGTTCGGTTTTGGGATCCACCACGGTGCTTTTACAAAGGTAATTAGAAAAGAAGTTTCTCACATCGACGGTAAGATTTTTTAACTCACAACCTTATTGGTTAGAAATCAATTCCTTTTCAACTAAAGCAACTTTTTTTTTTTTTGGCTTTTTTTTAATATTTATAAATTTATTAACAGATCGAGTAATTAACATACCCTTACCCCTGTGAATATGAGAATGGTACTTCTCCGGTTCTAAATATAAGATAAACTCCCTCCGGTCCTAATTATAAGATTTAATTGACTTTTTTGGAGAGATTAAGGAAGCTAATTAAATTACTTTAGAGTATTTTTTTTTCTTAAACTAATTAGTTTGACTAATAAACTAAGGGGTTTAAACTTCTCATGTTGTATGAGAAGAAGAAGATTCCTACACACACATGAAATGGTGGGACCCATATATATATATATATATAATTAGCATTATATATATGTGGGTCCCACCATTTCATGTGTGTGTAACATGAGAAAACACTTCTCCTACAACGTGAGAAGTGTTTTTCCCATAAACTAATATATAATCTTAGAATACACAACATATAAAATGATTAAGTAACTTATTTAGCTTCCTTAGATCTCCAAATAAAGTCAACTAGGTCTTCTAATTAAGACCGGAGGTATTAGTTTATAATGTAAATTACACTACAAAATATGTCCTATAATTAGCACAGGAAATAGTACTTAGTTTGGAGAACCATATATATATAGAGAGAGAGAGCCACTACTGGAAAAACTCTGCTTTGCAGCGGACTTTTGTGACGGAAAAAAATCCGTCGCAAATATAGGTATTTGCGACGGATTAATATAATCCATCGCAAAAAGAAATTTTTTGCGGCGGAATACATGTCCGCCGCACAATAGTTTGGTTTTTGCCCGAAAAAAAGAAGGCGGGGCATCCATTGCCCCCAATTTGCGGCGGGTTTTATATGTCCACCGCAAAGTCTTACGATTTTGCGGCGGACGTTTCATTCCGCCACAATATTGCGCTAAGGGAGCCCATTTGCCCCCAATTTGCGGCGGGATTTATATGTCTACCGCAAAAAAAAAAAAAGCGCTGGAGGGCCCATTTTGCGGCGGACAACATTAGCCGCCGCAAAATCAAGTGATTTTACGGCGGACAACGTTGTCCGCCGCAAATTTCTTAACCCTAACCCCATTTTCATTTCAGTTTCAGCCGATTTCGACACTGTCTCGATCCCCAGCCGCTGTCTCCTCGCCACTCCTCTCCTCCGCCGCTCATTTCTCTTCGTCAGGTCGCCGCTCGTCGTCCGGTCGCCGTCGTCTCTCCTAGTCCGGTCGTCGCTCGTGCTCTGCCGTCATGCTTCCAGCGCCGCATCCGTTCGATGTTGCTCCGGCTCATCGCTCGTGCTCCGCTTCGCCGCCGTGCTTGATTGTTTTCCGGCCCTTTCTACACCGCGCCGTTGCATTCTTCTTCTTCTTCAGGTATGGTGGTAGCCACTTCTCTGACTTCAAGTTAAAATCTTGTTCATGTTTTCACTCGAGAGAAAGCTTCCCATTCTCGTCGCTAGTCAAATTTTACATACATAAGTAAAAATCTTGTGATCCACTTGCTGAATTTTCCTTATGGAAGTATTATTTGTGCAATCAAAACGAAAATTTCAGCGTCAATTTTAGGTGTCAAAAAATGACTCGAAACCTGACTTTCGTGCTTTAGAGCTCTCCAGCTTTTTCATGATTCCCCATTGTTTAGATATCGACGTGTTGCTGGATTGTGGTAATCAAATCAAAGTGCAAATTCAATATTTTCTCCCTCCTGTACATGGCATTTCATGAAATTTAATACGATAATTAGTACTTCATAGTTTGCATCTATGAAGTTAGAAAGAACTTAGCCAGCCAACAAGTGTTTACTCTTCGGCTGTACGTTGCACGATATAAATATAATCCAATGATCGTAAGACTAGAAGAACATTTTTAAACCCTCTCCCTATCTAAAGTAAAATCACACAAAAAGGTAATATATTCAGTCAAAGATAGAAATAAATTACACTTCTTCTTCTTGGAATTTATGGTTAGGTAGTTGGCATTGTTGGAGATAAGCTTCTAATTGTATGCTAGCTTGATTTTACTAGTGGATGGGTAATTCGCAATTAAATTGTGGTGGATTTAATTGCAAGTTTGAGAATTGTGATTGGGATCGTGAATTAGACAACTTTATTATGTCTCTTTTATCTTCTGAATTGCTGAAATTGTTGGATTAAATTGTTGTCGATATAGTCTTGAATTGTTTCATTTAGTTTAGTTTTATAAAAAATTAATGGTTTTGTATGTTTGCATTGTGATGAAATATGTTCATATTTTCACCTGTTCTTTGTCATTATTTTTTTGCCTTGTCAACATGTATGTCCCCATCTTCTAGTGTACTATCCTCATTCTCGGTTGCTTCTTTGGGTTAAATTCATTGCATGTGTTTGTTTGTCACTTTCTTGATTAAGTGGCAATTGGTTGGTATAAGAGACCGTTGTATTTGTCACTTAGGATAGTAGTTGAATTAGTTAGTATTCTGTATTATGATCCAAAAGTCTTTGTGTAGGGTTGGGTTAGGGAAGTATGGAAGGGGGTCGCGATAGGAGTTGGATGTACAATCGTCTAGCTCAGGAAAAAGAACTTACTCGAGTATTCTTATATGGTTTGGAAGAGTTCATCCAATTTGCTTTGGAGAATGCAACTAATTCAAGTACCTCGATCAGTTGTCCGTGTATGAAATGTAGGTGTTCGCAATTTCACCAAGCGGGCACGGTCAAAATTCATTTGTGTAAAAAAGGATTTATGATAAATTATGAATGTTGGGAATATCATGGGGAAGTCCGACAGACACCGAGTGGTTATTACTGGGACCCTAATCATCGAGAGAACCTTAATCAATATGAACAGTTGGTAATGGATGCTGCGGGACCGTCGATCGGCCAATATTTTGATCCCGTTACTCATGATGAACCGTCATACATGAGAGATGAGACCGGTGCACATACTCAACTATCATACATGGGAGAGGATCCTAATCCGGAAGCCGACAAGTTCTATAAAATGCTTCAAGATGCGCAACGTCCATTATGGGAAGGTTGCGAACACATTGAAAGTAGTGAATATTCATCGCTTGCCGCCACCCTAGCAACACTAAGCTTGAAGACGGATCACCATATGAGTCAGAAGAATTACAATGAAATGATGCAGATCATGAGTAAGATTGTTCCCAAAGACAGTAATTTTCCGAAAGATTTTTACCAAGCAAAGAAAAAGGTGAAAGAGCTTGGGCTTGGATGTGAAAAAATTCATTGTTGCCCCAGAGGATGTATGCTCTATTACAAGGATGATGCTGAGCAGACTACTTGTAAATTTTGTGGACATGATAGGTACAAAGCTGTGACGGATGAAAAGAAAACGACCTTTCAAGCATTAAGCAAGATGTGGTACTTTCCTCTTGTGCCTAGACTTCAGAGATTGTATTCATCACCACAAACAGCTGATCACATGAGATGGCACCGAGAGCATTGTAGGGATGAAAAATCTGTGGCGCATCCATCCGATGCCAAAGCTTGGTGTAAATTTGACAAGACGTATCCTTTGTTTGCTATGGATCCCCGTAATGTTCGTCTTGGTTTATGTTCGGATGGGTTCGCTCCTTTCAACCAGATGGGCAGAAATTATTCTTGTTGGCCTGTGATTGTGACGCCTTACAATCTCCCACCTTCTATGTGCATGAGAAGAGAGTTTTTGTTCCTCAACGCGTTAATCCCTGGGCCATCCAACCCAAAAAAGAAAATAGATGTATATCTAAGGCCTTTGATAGACGAGTTGAAGATGTTGTGGAGTGAAGGGGTTCTTACGTATGATGTATCATTGAGCCAGAATTTCACCATGCGGGCTGCCTTAATGTGGACAATAAATGATTTCCTTGCATATGAGATGTTGAGTGGCTGGCAAACATCGGGGAAGCTTGCATGTCCGGTATGTCTGGAACAGAACGTAGGTTTTACCTTGCAATATAGTCATAAGGTCTGTTGATTTGACAGGCATCGGCGATTCTTGCCTATCGATCATCCGCTTAGGAATAATAAAAAAGACTTCAAGCGGAATGTGGCTAAACGGTCAGATAAACCTCGTCATTTAAGTGGCCAAGAAATATGGGAGAGGGTGAAGCACATTCGAAGTGTAGAAGAGGGAGCTGCTTCTAGCGAACCGGAGGGATATGGCGTTCAACATCATTGAAACAAACGCAGCATCTTTTGGGATTTATCATATTGGAAAGATCAATTGTTAAGACACAACCTCGATGTCATAAATTGACTTCATAGTTATTGTTGGTTTTGTAGATGATAAGAGGGTGAAGGCGTTAGAACAGGTGGTAAGTCGCAAGCGGAAGCAAATTGGATGAGCAACGAACGATGATTACGGAGATGCGGCACTACTCCGTCCATATTGAAAGGCAAGGGTATGTGGTCGCCTCGTGATGATGACCATACTGGTGTTGGTGGTGATGATCATATTGGTGGTGGTGATGATGACCAACTTGCTGTTTAGACTCTCTTTCTTTTGTTCATTTTGGTCGCAACATTAGTATTTATATTTTGTTATTACTATACTCTTAATATAATATATTTTATGATATGTCTTTTTTATTTTGTACTCTTTTATATAATAAGTTTCCTATATTTTTTGGATTTTTAATTTTTATTACTTTAAAAGGAATTTTGCCGTGGAATATATGTCTTTTTATATCGTAATTTTTTTTTTATATTTTTTGAATTTTTTATTTTTAAAATTAAAATGAAGTTTGCGGCGGAAAAAAAATATCCGCCGCAAACCTTAATTTGCTCCAAATTTGTGGCGGAAAAGCCATTCCCCCGCAATATTTCAAACGTTGCGGCGGATAAACATTCCGCCGCAAATTTGGAAAATTTTCGGCGGCCTTATTGTCCGCCGCAAACTTTGAAATTTTGCGGGGGGATGGCTTTTCCGCCGCAAAAATGTATTTGCGGCGGAAGTTTTAAATTCCGCCGCAAAAAAGTGGTTGCAAGGAACAATTTTGCGACGGATTGTAATCCACCGCAAACCAGTTTTACGACGGAAAATGTCCGCCGCAAAACAGAGTTTTTCTAGTAGTGAGCGCTCACCAGCTGCTGACTTTGGAACTCAAGCTTTTTGACTAATAACAAAGTAGTTGGCTCTAAATTAAAGCTGCTGCATTTGGAAACCAAATATACATACATACATATATGTGTACATGTGTGTGTGCGTACACATATATATTGGAATAACATTTGATGATGACTTTGAAAGCAATTTAACGATAATTAAATACCTTAATATTTCGAAAAATGATTATTTAAGGACATTCTAAAAAAGATTAATTGTAATTAAAAATCTTGAATTTTTTATATTCCAAAAAATGAAAACCAACTTGCAGCAATTACTCAATATATACATTTTTAAAGTCCAAATCGTGTTCTTAAACCCCATGAAGAGAATTAATCGGCCTGCCCCAACAACGCCTATTTTGACATGGGGGCCCCAGCAGCTCTAAAGACCACAAATAAGACTAAGACAATTCATTAAGAAGAAAAACTCTCCTCAAACAAAAAATTGAACAAAAGAGTGAATCTATTATAATGAATCAACCAAGTCAACTATCTACAAAGCATATAAATGAGACTGGATAAAAGGCATACAGTTGCATCTTTGACAACTAATGAATCGTAATCAATAGATATTGAAGATGAGAGGAAACTGTTGCGTAATAACTTGAAATGGCTTTTAAGTATTTCACATATGATATCGAAAGTAAAGCCAATGAATACACATTTTTTGGTTTTTTTTTTGGGTGTGGGGGGGGGGATCTTAAAACTTGCAGTAGAAAAAGAAGGAAAGATATAAAGTCCCAAGAGAGGATCAATGATAAAAAGTGCAGTAAATGGGGCAAATGTGTAAAACCATTTCATGTATAAATAGTAATAGTCTTTAGTTAGCAATTCCAAACCTAACCTCCATGCCTCTAGGAAAACCGAACCTCCTTCAGGGGATGTTATGACAATCTAATCAAATGAATTATCTGTCATTATTGAGGAAAATGGCAAGAAATGTATCAGTGTCAAGTTATAAGGCACATTACTGAATGCATAACTCATGGATGAGTTGACTGGCATACCCCTATGATAAAACATATGACAATGACACTTTTAAGTTGATAACATCATAATACAATCATAAATGCCAAATTCCCCACGCTTTTTAGATTCTACATAGTAGATGGATACCTTATAAAAGCAGGAATCCCCCACCCATTCACTAATGAAGTGAGGTAGAAGCATACATGCAGAACTCAATGCCAATTAACAAAAATACAGAGCCACATGTTTGAATTTGATCAGCTACAACCCATACAAATAACTTTTACATGTTAAGGATCAGGATAAGTTTGTCTTTGATTGAACAATTGATGTACATGCAGTCATTGAGGTGATGGCACTTATTGGCACACAATGTAAATGATGGAAACCACAATGAAACTCACCACTTAATACAGAAGCAAGTCTATCCAAGTCAGGTCCCAAAGTGTGCTCAATGAGTGGAAACTCCAAACAATTGATTTTATGTTGGTTCTGCACGCAACATCAAACTACCCTTTTAGTTTCATTTAACTTGAAAAATCTTCTAAGAGGCCGCTTTACATTTTTAGTTATCATTTTAATTCCCCTTAATGTTATTCTGGACATGGTCTGGGCCAAAGAATCAATTGATCGCCTAAGTGCATAAAATATGTTTACCAAAATTTTCCCAAAGGAAGAAGATAGAAAAAAGACAAAAATATAATAAGAAAACAATTTATGGGACATCAATTTGGATCATCTGTTACCTAACATACTAATCACAGAAAAACACAATCACCTTAATGGTTCTATATAAAAAATTTACAACCTAAGAATTGATGCATTACCACCTCAGATATGCATTCATAAATGATCCTAAAAATGTTAAGCAAACATCAAATAGAGATTCATTTTTTTATTAGCTTCTAACTCTGTTCTCGGTGGGAAAATTAAAGACGGAACAAACACAAACTTATAAATAAATTAATCGCCTGAGACAAACAAATGACATGCTCAGGTTAATACACCGACTTCATATAAGGGAAAGAAGAATCCATCACTTCCGCTGCAGTGATAGCTTGGTCTCCCTCTTCACTTGTGTAATGATTCTATGTTTTAGGCAGCTGGGGAGAAAAACTTAACAAAACAATAATGATCGTCTAGCACAACCACAAATATGAAAATACATTATGACAGTTTACTTATCGATTAAGCTAGTTATACATTGAGCGCCGTGTAGCGGAAAAAAAGTCATGAAGATATAAACAGCTTACAGAAAACCTTTTCCTGGAAACTCAAATCAATTACTTACACTTGGCCGCCTTAGCAAGCTTCGTGACGTCGATGTATCCCATAACCAATTTTGGAAGCCCTCCTATTGAATTCTGACTAAATTGCGTTCGCAGATAGCTGTTCCTCTGATCTTGAACTACTGCTTGGCCCATTGAGCCCTGAATCGGACGACAACGACTTCTTTAGCCTCTCTGCTATACTCTGAAATTCCTGTGTCCGATCCCGAAACGATGATTGCGCCAATCTGACAGGCATTTTCCAAGACCACCGTTGAAATCGACGAATTCACAGAAATCGATGCAATTACCAATTGACTCTTAAAATCATATATCTGTAGACCTGGCACCGATAAATCGAATTTACTCCGGCAGGGATCTAGGAATAACGATCAAGAGAAAACCTAGAACTGACCTAAAAGTGCCAACAATATAGCAAAGAATCGCAAATCGAAATGCGGATGATGCTCAAGAACAAATTGAAAGCGGATGACGAAAAGATCGAAGAAGGAACGCCTTGCAGCGAATCTGACAGGATATGGTGTTTATCCGGCGAATATTTCAAATTGTGTAAAACCAAAGGCACGGAGCCCGATGAAGTTCAACGGCTTACAAGTGAGCTGGTACTGTTGAATTCAATAGTAATTTGTGAGAGGAGCTACAGTGATCGGCTTGCAACGCTATTGCTATTTAGTTTATATTGATGATGATGATGATGGTGGTGTTTACATTAGCAAACTTAATTCCACAAATACGTTTTTGTATCTTAATAAATAAAAGAATAGGTGGGACAAGGCGTTGAAAATTAGAAACTTATTCATGCAGACATGTGTAACTAGTGCTTCTCTATATATTTGGTGATAAATTCTATAATGATACAAGTATTGGATGCACATTATTTATTTAAAATAAATACCGGTCTTTGGTGGTCGTTTAGTTGTTTTGGAGGTTCTGTTTTTCCCTAAGCGCATATGCCCTAGATGCAATTGTTTGGTCTAACTTATTTTTATATTGGTCATATCGCTCTTAGCATTGCATTTGGCTTTTGTGGTTGATGTGCTCTTTCTCTTTTACCCTCTTGCTCGCTATGTTTCTTTCATCTCGGGATTTAACCCCGTAGTTTGCTTACTTTGACAGGTCTTGCGGCAATAGCAAGGAAAAGGCCACAAGACTACAATACTGTTCTTTCAAAGATAGAGGGATTTTTGGAATTTGTGAATTGAGTTATAGAATTAAGTAAGTGATTTTTGGAATTTCATTGAGGGAAGTTGAATCTTTGAACTGAATCTGAATTGTGTATATGCTGGGGCTTCCATTCTGATCTGGTTGTTCTGTTTAGCATTTGTGTACTGCTGGTTATTGAGGGTTGAAGTAAATGATTTAGTTTGTCAGGCAACCTGAAAAACTACGTACCTATTGTGGAGTGCATTTGTTGCCATCGTGATAGAATTACCGTAGGAATTTTTGCCATTTAAAGAGTGTTTTAGAGTTCAAAATGTTGTGACTGTGAGGCAAGGAGATCCTCTATCTCCTTTTTTGTATACACTAGTTGATATTTCAAACCATATTTTTCTCTGCATATAGGTTTGCATTTTTACACAAAGTTGTGTTATAATAGTGGCCATATACATCTATTAGATCCTACTTCTATATGATCCATATTATTAGATTTTTGCAGAGGCTTGAAATTTACACTGGTCCCAAATGCATACCATTGAATTCAATATCTTGTAGAAATTAATTGCTTGCTCCCCATAGGTCTGTTTTTTCTTTGCTAGTTGATAGATATTGCAGAGTTTATAGATCTTGGGATACAGAAGGTACTTCCAACCCATCGTTTGGTTTACAATTGGTTCATGATAAGTGTGTTACAACCTTTGTCTGTGGTTCCCTTTTTTGGAACTTGGACGTTGCCTGGTTTAATTTAGATAAGTGGCTTTGCTTTGCATGGGGCATAGGAAGAGGATGCAGTCACCTAGCTGTGGTAGCCATTGAGAAATTAGATTCATTGGGTGGCTTTGCTTATACAACATAGTGAAAATATTCTTGGTGTTATTTATCTGACGTTGCTAGTATGTTCACTTACATCATAGTAACTTATTTGCAGGATAGGCAGCGAAAATTAGCTGAAGAACAATGGAATCTTTTACAGGAGCAGCTCAGAGGCTGGCCCAGTTGATGTGTAATACCCGGATTTTAGCAAATCTGGAATTCTTGAGACAAGAGAAATTAATGAATATTTTGATGAAGCAAATTCATGAGTTTAAAACTATTATAGAAAATTTTTATAATTGTCGAGTAAATTTTCGAAAAAGTTACAGAAAAATCAGATAAACATAATGACTAAAAATGCAATAATGGTGATAAAAACAGTCTAAAAACATTATGATAAATACTGAAAGATCATGAAAGATTATGAGAAAATTATGGGAGTATTATCTTTAATTATAAGAATTTAATAAATTATTTCGGAGGAAATAACATGAAGAAATGTTTAAAAAGCATTCCGAACCATAAAGTAACTTTATGGTGTAAACATTTTTAATATTTTACATAGGATATAAAATGACAATGTCGATAAAGTTTGTAAGATAATAATATACTGTGAATTATAAAATTATCAACCATTGGTAAGAGAATGATTAGATAATTGCTAGCTAATTGATTCAGTAAGACAAGAGAAATCTAAAAAGTTAAATTTATGGTAAAATCCTTAATTAAGAGATTAAGGCTGGTAATTAGCATAAAATATACTTACTGATTATGATAAAAATATTAAGGAAAAATTAGTAAAGATAAATGTATGAAGAAACCTAATCCTAAAAAGATTACTAAACGAAGAATTTAGGCCGATTAAGCTTTAACGAAGGGGTAAAACATGAATTTTTGGTAAAAATATTATATTTTTTAAAAATGGAAAAAATTATGAAAAAATAATTAAAACTGAATTTTAAAATGAAGGGGCCAAAATTCTTGGTATTTTTAATTAAAATGAATTTTTTAAATAATTAAAATGATAATTAGAATAAAATAATAATATAATGCGGTGAGTCAGCTTATAGGCAGACCGAGGGGAAAAGTCAGAAATAAATTCTACAGGTAAACCAGAGGTAAAATTCCTTTTAGACTGATCAAATTAAGAACAAGTAAATTTTTACATGAAGAAAGAATTTACCAGACGTTGATTTCCGCAACCGAAAACCCTAATTCCTAATAAGACGGAAAGGCGATCGATAGAGTAGAGCCGAGATAGGCAAAGTGAGAACCTATAGAAAAAATTGCGTGTTTTCAAACACGATATTAAGTTAGGCAACAACTGAACATTTTACGATTCAGCGAATTATTGTCCAGAAGTTGGTTCTATCGGAAGCGATTTCCGTAACCGGACGCGTTTGTCCGAATATCTTCCGACGCACCGAAGAATACCTGGATATGATCAAAAAGAGGATCAAAATATATAATATGAAAGAGGATGAAAAGATCTTCAAAGTTACACGCCCGGATGTTTGAGTTTCTGCGAAATCGCGCGAAACGGACACCAATCGGGAACTTTATCGGTACCGGCTACAGATGTCACCATCTGGGTGACATCATCCTTTGACTTTTGGGGACCAAGAGGTCGGCCAAGGCAATGGATGGCCAAGATTGCTTTGTCCTCAAAAATGAGATCCAACTACGGCCGAATCCGATCTCGAAGACTTTTGTGTTAATTCCAACCTTATCCCTCCCTTCTTCTATAAATAGCAAGCACCTCTCCTCTCATTCTTCACACCAAAATTTGAAACCTAGAGAGAGGTTCTAGAGAGAGAAGCTCGGAAAAATTCTGCGCTAGCTCCGAGTAAGTTCTTCCGTCCTTAGCTTTTAGTTTCCGTAGTTCTTTCGGTAGTTATAGTAGAACTGTTGTTTTGATCTAGGAAGTTTCGAATATATTCCTATACTTGTTTTTAAGCCTCATTGCATTGAAAGATGCCCGACGAGGTAAAAACCTAGTGGGGATAATTTTGAAATGGAATAAGGTCAAAGTAACGAAGTTCTGGCGAAATTCCGCCAAATAGGGGTAGTAGGGGCAAAATGGTCTTTTTCACCTAAAATGAATGTTATGCTGCCAAATATTCATAAGTGTGTTATTATTTTGATTAGAATACTTCTGACGTCGAACCGCTGTTGAAATTCCATCGTTCCGCTGTTTGCCGCTGTTGAGCCGATGTTTCGCTGTTTTACGTACGACCGTCAAAAAGTACCGTTTTTAGCCGGGAGAGCCGAATATCTGCAACTAAGGTACGGACGCGTACTGTAACCCTAAATCTATGCTGCTTATATACTTTTGCGTTATAGATACGTTCATAGACTGAGGTTCTGTTGAGAATTGTCAGAGATACTTACAAACTTTACCCACGGATTATAGTATTGGTAATGCCGTTTGAGTTATTCCTAGCGCGAGGACACGTTAGTGGCGTGGCACTGGATATGTGCAGAACTAGTCGAGAGAGACTTTGCATACCGCTTTGTGCTTATGTTCTCATCCATGTTATTGATCATACATCCGCCGTTTGCTTTTGTGATGATATCTTTGTATTGAAATGAATATCTCGTTGTACGTATACTGTTTTATTTGAGCATAAGGTTAACCGTTACCTGAGATCCACATGTGGAATGGATCTCAGCTGTAGCATTAGGGTCTGGAAGACCGATGTTTGGTGATCGAGGCAAGCAGCTGGAGTAGGCCAAGACGTGTCTACATTATCTATCGTTTTCTTTAGTTCTTTAACTTTTGAGAATTCTGGATGACTGTAATCCGATACATTTACACTATGGTCCATATTTTGAATGTAATGTAAATTACTTACTCGCTCCAATGCTCTACTCTGATTACTCTGCTTGAAATATTTGGAAATGTTTTTTAAAAAAATCGCCGTTTTCAAATGGGATGTTACATGATGCGATATGAAGATGAACTGGCTAAGAAAAGAATGCAAGTACAGGGTGCAGGAACAGCAAAGCAATCCCTTATTTAATGCAGGATATAAATATTCTAGGCCTTTTTTAAATTGAGTGGAAGTTACTCATCACTTGTCTGTTGGTATAAAGTTTCAACTGTCATAATAGTCTTGAGAGTAATGGAAGTAGATTAAAAATATATGCAAAAACATGCTTTGAGCTTGACTGTGTGTCTTTGTATTCATGTCCTTTCTTCTTTTCCCTTTAGTTTGTAGGTTTGGGCATGCATTTCTCAATATAAATATTGTCGTTTTCTCCTTAGAATATTGGTCATGGATTGGCTTGAAGGACTTGTGGTTATTCTCCTCCCTGTCTTCGCGATTGAAACTCTATTATAGTTGAAGTTGTTTTGAATTTCCAAGGAGAGATATAAGCCTCGGTCTTTTCTTGTTTGTGGTTGTAGCTTCACGTATGTTCATGGAAGATGAATACTGTACGATATTGTTTTATTTTAAGAATTTTTGTGGTGTTACTAAAACTTGTCAACTTGAAACATGCAGGTGGCTTAAGGGTCTTATTGATCGATAGGGAAAAATTGCTTATGACCGTGGGAGGGTTACAACATTAGCTGCAAGAGTATATAAAAAAATAGCCATATATGTTTTTTTTTTAAAAAAAAAAAAAATTGACTTTCAGCGGCGACTTTTGTCGCCGCTGAAATATTTTTTTGAAAAAAAATTGAGACTTTCAGTGGCGACTTCAGCGGCGACTTTTGTCGCCACTGATTGTCAACTTTGGGCGGCGACATTAAAATGTCGCCGCCAAAAGTATCCGCGACAGCCGTTTCAGCAGCGACTTGGCGACGACTTTTTGTCACTGCGGAAACACTTTTGGTGGCGACTTTTGGACTTTCAACGGCAACTTTTGTCGCCGCCGAAAGTCAATTTTTTTGTAGTGAATGAATATCTGTCATATATATTGCTTATATCTGATATAGAGGTTAACTGTTACCTGAGATTCAATGGGTATTGAATCTCAGTCATGACTAAAGGTTCAGGAAAGGAACCAGGATCTGAGAATGCAACGTGGAAGGAGCCATGAAGAGGCACTGATGGACGGAGCCGAGAAAAGGCACCGATGGACGGAGCACGTGAAGAGGTGCCAGTTAGAATGAATGCCGAAAGAGGTTCGTTAGAGCATAGTTTTTGGCATGAATTCAATAAAGTTAGTTCATACTATTAGTGCTTAAACTAAGAAAGGTTTGGTTAGTGTGGTTTCAATAATTAGTCACTGTGAAAGACAAGGAGACTCCCACTAGACTAACACCGGCCTGGCCAATTGGCATGATCAATTTTGTAGGGTTCCGATCCACAAGTCTAGTTAAGGCTTGATTTAAGATTGTATAATTACTATGTCAAGAGTTTTAATTATGTAAGTTCTGTATTATTGTATCACATGAATATTCCTTCTGGATATTTAATTTATCAACTTATGTCTGGGCATTTTATATCAGTTATTCATTGTCCAAACATTAGTGCATGCTCTCCATTTCGCTTTACTTTGATCTGTCAACACCGTATTCTTAGATACTACGAGTCATTGGGCACAGTAAGTAGTATGGAATTTGTGGTATTACAATTTATCCACAATTTACAATTAAAATTGTTTTGGGACCTTATCATTTGATTATATCAGCTTTTTATATTTAAAGACAGATAAAGTTAACCCAAACTGAACCCACGTTGTTGTCGCCATTATCAATTTATTCTCATCAATTGAATGAAGACGTGTATTTGGCGTCTTTAAATTTTTCAAAACCACGTACTGAGACGATGTTTTCCATAGAAATATAGCCATTAATGTGCACGAGACATTTTAAGGGTGATATAGCTAATAAAAATGGATGAAAATAAAATATCGATCAACAAGTGTTGTTTCAAGTGGAAGGGGTATCACCCATTTAGTCAATATATAAATTTTGAACGATTTTCTTGAGGCATGCGCTATATATACTGAAATAATGATTGATCCGTGTGCCGTCTTTGTGTCGGAAGAGAATCTGTGTACAACTACTAGCTTGATCCACTTGCGCCTGTAGTTAATGCAAAGTTGTGTACAACTAATTGATCCACTTGCGCCTGTGGTTAATGCAAATCTGTGTACAATTAATTTGAGTTTTATTATAAGACACCGACTATTAATTCTCATAAATTGAGGAAGTAAACTACTTGTTTAAATCTATATTTAGCATCAAAGCTAATATATTAAATATTATCCATGATCGTAATGGAAGAGCATACTTTCATAATCATTTTGCTTTTTTTTCTTTTCAGAATCTCATCTCTAGCTTTAGATTAAAAAAAAAAAAGGTTAGATTTAATATTTTATAAAACTTTTACTACATTATTTTTTTTATTTTCTTTGTAATGCGTTACAATGGTTTAAATTTATTTATATATGTTTAAAATAATAAATTTATAAAATATTGAATTTGAAATATCTATTTTTTTAATATGATATAGTTGAGATGAGATTCTATAAATAAAAGAAAGAAAGAAAAATGTAAGAACCCAAATTTATTGTTGTTATAAGTTATGTCCATCATTGTAATTCTGAATTGATTTCTTCACTAGGATTTCATATGTCTGGTCCATTTTGGAGGGCGCATTATAAAACAAAATTAATGCTGACTTAATTTGCCAAGTGACATTATTAAAAAAGAAACCAATAAAGTTATACCCTCATGACCATGTACGTGGCCCTATATATAAAGGCATGCATATAGGTTTTCTCAGCATCGATCAAGAGCGTCACAAAGTAAAACAATAATGGCTCTTAGAGTTGAATTGTCTTCTCTTGCTTTTCTAATCTCACTACTCGTGAGCTTCGCTGCAATGGCTAATTCTGTAAGTAATCTCTTCTACTTATTTTGTGTGTGTGTGTGTGTGTGTCATTGCATGCCTTCTAACGGCGTATGTTAATTAATATGCATGCAGCAGCAGTGCCAATATGTTGTGAGAGTTAAGACAGGAGATCGCCGTAATGCAGGAACGGACTCCATAATCAGCCTCAAGTTAACGGCGTCTAACGGAAATAGCTTTACCGTCAACAACCTCGAAGGTTGGGGCATAATGGGACCCGGTCACGATTACTTCGAGCAGGGCAACCTTGACGTCTTTAGCGGCAAGGCCACTTGCGTCAATGTTTGTGCCATCACCGTCACCTCCAACGGTGCAGGGTACAAGCCAGGGTGGTACTTAGATTATGTTGAAATCACCGTCAGTGGCGGTTTATCTAAGAATGTAAGACTTCCGGTGAACCAGTGGCTGGCTCTAGACGAAAGCCCCCATCATCTCTATGCCAACGCCAACCGATGCTAATGCCCCCGCTTCGGTGGTTAGGAACCAATTCTACGTTACCAAAATCTTATTATTACCTCTTTGCCTTATAAGAAATATAATTATAAAAAATAAATAGGCCCTGAGGTAGTATTATATATCTGGCTTTTGTTTTTGTGATGTGTGTTTTTCAGTACTCGTATTTGTCTTGTGTCTCATTTCAATATTAATAATATTCCCCTTCTTGGTGCGAACTTATCGTCATCTCCGGATAAACATGTCTAAAGTGTGAAATAAATTTTCTAAAAATCGCAAGGAAGTTTTTTTTTTTTTTTTTTTTTTTTTTTTTAACATCCTCTCGGAAGTGAAATAATTAGTAACCATTTAAAAAAAAAAAAGTTACAACCTTGGAGTCTCATTATATGGACTCTTTCTTTTTCGGTTTTCAACATTTGTTTTGTTTTGTTTTGTGAAATTACAAAAAATGAAAAATAACAAAATAACGAGGGTAAGCGAGCGGGACTGAGTGAGTGACACACAAGCGTAAAAATTACAGATACTTAATTGTTTTCTATTTTAAATTTATTTTGCATGAAAATTAACGTAAGCCTCATTTCTCAAAGAATATTATTAGCGCCGCTACTTATGAAATTTATATCATAGATGTATACAAAAATTAATATAGAATTATTTTAAAGTTAAATAAATTTCCAAGACAAATTGGAAATTTTTAATATTCTTCTTATTCAGAAATCCATACATAAATACTATTTCTTTTAAAACTAAATTAATCATTCTATAAATCCTTGGTTTGTTTTATTTAATAATGAATCGTGCACTATGGTATGCACACACTCTTTACCCATATATTTATTTTCAGGAAGAATTTCCCTCCCGCGCTCATTTACTGGCATATTATCATTAATTCTCTTTTATGCTAAGCTTTCTCAAACTTTTTAAGAACCCATGAAAAATTGACTTTCTTTTTCTTTTAATTTTATGCAGAACATGAATTTAATTTCCAATTAACTAAGATGAATAAATAGAAAATATAATTTAAAATGGGTGTGGGTGTGGGCCGGAGATCATTGTGGTCCAATAATTTAAAATGATAAATATATATTTTTAAAAAATAATTTAACAAAAATATTATTTTAAAGGTACAAATAAAAAAAGTGGATAATTTTTAAAACTAAATATGATAAAAGAAAATAAATAAATTATACATCATTCAATGTTATTAATAACCGACAAAAATCTAATATAAAAATGAAAAGGTTAAAGTGTAATATAAAAAAAATAACACATTTTTCGAAATTTTAAATATACAGAAGTTAATAAAATAAATTTTCAAATTTTATTTATTTGTTTTTCAGAAAAATATGAGTGGTGTAGACGAGGTGGTGCAGTCTAATATCATGAAGTTAAAAGAAAATATACTATGGATAATCTATACGGACACCTCAGGTCAATATTGGGGTGCAGTCTTATATCATGAAGTTGAAGAAGGAAAAGAATTAAAAACTAGATATACAAGCAGAAAATTTAATGATTGTCAATATAAACATCATTCAAATTTAAAAGAAGTTTTAGCAATTGTGAAAGCAATGGACAATTTTTAATTATTTATAGTAAATGCAACTTTTAATATAAGAACTAATAATACACAACTAAAAAGCTGGCTAGTCAAAGGAATAAAAACTGAAAAATTGACTAATAAAATGTTATTTAAATGTCAAGGAGATTTAGCTTATATTATGAATATGTTTTTGAAAAAAATAATCTTTTTGCAGATTTTATGAGTAGATGGAATCACTCTCTAGAACTCCAAGCCCTAGGAATGACGAGAACTCAGTCATATAATGGAGCACAATCTCTAGAAAGTCTTGTAACAGAACTAAATATTATGAAAATAAATATAAACCTGATGTAAGGACAATTCAACAGTAGTGTGCAAAACCTACTAAGCAATATAGTACATGTAAACCATCAAGTGGAAGAAATTGCCAGAAAAATAGATGATGTCTATCAGAGGCTAGAAACACTTGAAGGAAGATATGTAATGAGACATATAATTACGGCTAATTCAGTAGTACAAACTAAGAATAGTCATATAAGTGCAATTGGGGCAATATCCCACGCACAAAATATAATTGGATCATCTACCCAAACCACCCTTAAAGGGCTTTCAGCCAAAGTCCAAGAAAATCCTATAACTGGGCCTACTGCCCAAAACCTTTCATAAAGTAACTCCTTTTAATGAAATCATAAAATCCCAAGCCTTAAAATCCAAAGACCAACAAAATGCCAAAGAAAAACAAATCCAAGAAGCCTCACCATCTTCTAAGTCAGCTTTAAATCCTTATGAGCAATTCAAGTATTTTAAAGCGCTTACCCAAAAACTGGAAACATTACCTTGAAAGCCCAACATGTGATATATGTATCTCGTTTTGCTTTTAATAAGGTGATTGTATATCCAGAAACCTCGCCTTCACTTGTAAAAGTCTTATACCAACATGGACTAATACAAGCCATATACGATATACCCTTCATCATCATTGGAAGAAGTATCTAAATTACCAAGTCCATTAAGAACTTCCATAAAAGCATATTTTGAAATTGTAACCCAATTTATAGTGTTTATAAGGCGTTACTCGACTGTAGCTGAGATAACTCTAAAGAAGTTTTATCATCTTATAAACTTGATTAGATTTGGAACAACGAAGAAACCAGTGGAATTTGAGCTCGAACTTGAAGACATAGAAGATGATCAAGAGTTTCAACACAAGATGTCTAACAACATAGCTCAAGATTATCATATAATCTATCAAGAAATGAATAGATCAATAGCAGCAAAAGAAGAACCATGGGTATATTCCGGATTAACAACATGTATAGTTTCCCTTGGAACAAAACCAAAGAATAAGAAAATGTACAGTCAATGGTACCAATGTATAAAAAATAACAATATGGATGGTCTAGTAGAAACAAAAAAGGATTTCCAATCTATTATCTGAATATACAAATCATAAATGTAAATATTGTGAAGACAGAGAAAAAGCCCAAAAAGACTTTGAGGAACCAGCATTAGATATGAATATACTCTAAAGAAGAAGAAGATAAAGAAGACTGCCGACACAACATGACAAAAGTGGGTGAAATGTCAAACAAAGAAAAATAAAAAGAAGCCAACCAAATAAAAAGAAAAGGCAAGATTCCAACTGACAAAAGAAAAAGAAGACGCAATGGTGATAAAAAGTTACCAAGATTTTGAAAAAGTAATCAGAGTCATGAAAAGTAACTCGAGCCATGTAATCATGGTCGAGAATGCCCGGCCTATTTAAAGCTAGTTAACCTCTTAAGGAGGACACACAAAGCTTGAGATTTTAGCTCAATTCTATCTCCCTTGTAAACATAAAATTTTATGAGCAATAAATTCTCAAGTTTTATAATCTTTTTAGTAGAAGAATATTTCAAGCTTTTAATTGAGAAATATAATGTATGAGTTTCTAAACTCATAGGGGTCAAATTAGAGAGTAATATTATCAGAAATTTGATTGTTTTGATATTGTAAATGAGATATTCATGGTTATATGTTCATATGAGGTTAAGGTTTTTGTTATAATCATATGATGATTAAATGATAGAAAATTAGTTACCCTCCTATAGAAAACGAAGGCAAGTTGTGCTGGTATGATCTGAATGGGGAATGTCTGAGTCATAAGATCAGGTGGCTCTACCCATGTGTTGGGAGACTGTAAAAGTTTTTCTGTATGAAAGAGGACAGAAATGCTTTCATGATCCGGATCATATTTGGCCAATCCCTAGGCTCTATCTACAGTAGATTATATAGTTATACCAAGATCTTCTCTATAAATGAGCATATAACCTAGTTGTCCCAATTATGATATCAAAGTATGAGGATTGAAGATAATATGAAACCTAATTTGATCCCTAATGTTTATTATTGTTCTAAGCTTTCCTATTTTTTGGTTTTTTGGTTTTTTGTATTTTCTAGTTAACTAGAGATTCTCTGAGTACCCATTCTAATTGCAGTTTAATCTGATATGCTACAAGCGAAAAGAAATTGCACTGTTTGTTTAAATTCGATATTTCTTTTCTCTTAGTATCCTCTATAGTTGAAGTTTAATCATGGTTGGGAATGCCCGGCCTATTTAAAGCCATGTAAACCTCCTACGGAAGACACACAAAGCTTGAGATTTCATCTCAATTATGGGGCTGTTTGGCATGGTAGTGAGAATAAGAAAAAGCCCAGTGGCAATGAAAACAAGAAAAATAAAATGTCTGTTTGGCAAAGCTTCAAATAGTGATGGACTTTTAAAATAAAGTGGCTTCTGGATGAAGCCACTTTTTGAAGCTTCTTCATCACATCACAATGGCCTTTTTTTTTTTTCTTTTTTTGAGCCAAATGACCGTTGCGCCCCTTCCTCAATCACCATCACTTCCATAGATAGCCCCACTCGGAAGAGAGCTTCTTCCTCA
Organism: Acacia melanoxylon; assembly: GCA_019022615.1. Classification (NCBI taxonomy): domain Eukaryota; kingdom Viridiplantae; phylum Streptophyta; class Magnoliopsida; order Fabales; family Fabaceae; genus Acacia; species Acacia melanoxylon. Next base: position 7,682,800 of record JAFJYJ010000003.1, on the reverse strand, counting down.
TCGCACGATTTGCAGACGGAGAGCCAAAGACTACCATCGAGATTCGCCGGAGCTTCTACAACCACCATCAGCTTCCTCCACTACTCCTTCCGTCTTCATCATTGAAGAAATCAAACTAGAGCTTCAAGACAGGGAGACACAATAGCTTCTCTCTAATCTCTTCTCTCTTCTTCCAATTCTCAGATCTGTGCTTCAATTAAGAGTTTATGCAATGAGGGAATTTCCGATAACCTCCAGATCTGTGCTTCTTCTGACTGTATGTTCTGTTTAGTTGTATTTCCATATCCTCTTCGGCCCTTGGATATAGATATGCAGGATATTCTTAGTTTCAAAGATGTCATAGAGTTTTTATTGTGATTCTCCTCCTCCTGATATAAATCTCTTCACTAAATAGTAAATGATAGGGTATGACTTCACTTTCTTGATCCGAAGAATTTAGTCTCGTTTTTTTTTTTTTTTTTTTTTTTCTTGTCTTCAAGCAAAATGACATTCTCAAGGTTCATGAAGTGCATCAGTAGCGGATGAGTCTTATCATGATAAATTGAGAGGTTATTTACACTTGATAGGAGCATTATATCATAACAAATGCATATCATGATACTAGAGGCATGACTACCAAAATAAAGCGCATCATAATTTCTCTATCTCTCTTTCTTCATTTTGGAAATTTACTGGAACTTTACAAGTTAAGCTGACTTAATTTATTTTCACGAATGCTTTTGTTGTATTGACTGGATGTTTGGTGCGGTCTAGGAATGCATTGATAGAAGCTGCATTGCCAATGTTTAGTACTTGGGGTTATGAAAATAATAGTGGTTTGTGAATTTGCGTTCGTGTGCTTCGCAGTAAAAATGATGAGAAACTAAGCAATCGCAGTAATATTGTTTGTGAAATTCTCGACATGATTTTTTTTTGTTTATGTATTCTCGAAATTAATTAATTTAAACTATCACAGATAAAAATTTACATCTTGTTTTTAACGACTAATAATCGTTTGTGTTAACATAATATATGTCGTTTACACGGGTAATGGGTGATGCCATCTAAGATTCTACTTGAAGATAAAATTTAATTGGTAAAAATTTACATATTGTATGTTAATACTGATAATCGTTTGTGTTAACTTGCTCATCAGTATTCAATAACATCCATGCACTTTTCAGTAATTTTTCATCTCAATTGACTTTTTGAACGCTATGGAAAACAAGAGTCCATCTAAAAAAAAAAATCACTTATGTCATCGCTATCCCAAACACAAATAACATAAACAATCGGACTTTTAGAAAAAATCCCATAAAAAAAAGTCTAGCAGAAAAAAGCCACTTTTACCACTGTTATCCTAAATAGGGCTTATATACCTCTCTTGTATTCAAAAAAAATTCTTAGCAATAAATTCTCAAGTTTCATCATCTTTTCTGTTGAAGAATATTTCAATCTTTGAATCACGAAATATAAGATATGAGTTTCTAAACTCATAAAGGGTCAATTAGGGAGTAATATTATATAAAAAAAAAAAATCAATTGTTATGATCCTATAAATGAGATTTTCATGGTTATATGTTCATATGAGGTTAAGGTTTTGTTATAATTAAATGATGATAAAATGATAGAAATCCAATTACCCCTCCTATAAAAAACAAGGGAAACTTTTCTAGTACGATCTAAAGGAGGAAGGCCTGAGTCATAAGAGCAGGTGGCTCTACCCATGGGTTAGGAGACTCTGTAAAAGTTTCTCTGTATAAAAGAGGACAGAGATCATTCAATGACCCGAATCATATTTGGCCAATCCCTGAGGCTTTATCTACAGTAGATCATATCTTAATACCCAGATCTTCTTTACAAATGAGCACATAACATGGTTGTCCTAGTTATGGTATCAGAGCATGAGGATTTAAGATAATATGAAACCGAGATTGATTCCTAATGTTTATTATTGTTCCAAGATTTTTTATTTTCTTGTTTTTTTTTTTTTGGTTGATTACAGATTCTCTTGGTATCCTTTGTAGTTGCAATTTGATCTGATATGCTACAAGAGAAAAGAAATCTAAGATTTTAGCTCAATTATATCTCTCCCTTGTATTCATACAATTTTCTGAGCAAAAAATCTCAAGTTCCATAATCTTTTCAGTCGTAAAATATTTCAAGCTTTTAATTTAGAAATACAAGGTATGAACTTCTAAACTCATAGGGTGCCAAATTAATGAATAATATTATCAGAAATTCAATTGTTATAATTTAAATTAGATTTTTATGGTTATATGTTCATATGTGTAACACCCCAAATTTCGTAGCATAAATCGTGCGGTGACACGTGGTTTTATAAAAATTTATCAGAGTTTTGAGGTGCTACAACTTAGCGTTTGCGGAAACGGAGAGCATGTACTAAAAATTTGAACAACGAATTTAACAATGAGTCACTGATATAAAAATACTCAAACATATGATGATGCCCGACGTATACGATATATATATTACAAAATCTCCCGAAGGAATTATTCATGTGATACGGTAATAATAAAAAAATTTATAATTACAATTCTTACATGTAACTATACCCTCTTCAACCAAGCCTTGAGTAGACTTGGGGCATAGAACCTAACTCGTTAGATCATCCTATTTGGCCAGCCGGGTAGGTCTAGTGGGAGTCTCACCGTGCTAGGGTGGCGATGATTGACGAACCACATAGACGACCCTTCTAGTTTAGGCACCAAATGATATGAAGTAACCTTATTAGATTCATGCAATACGGTAGGTTCTGTTGACTTTCTTCCCGCATTTCCTTTGACCGGTACCTTCTCACGGCTCCATTTACTGGTACCTTCTCTGATCCTGGTTTCTTTACCTGAACTATTAGACAGATCTGAGATCCAATACCCATCGGACCTCAGGTAACAGTTAACCTCATATGAAATGTATAACAGTATATGTATGACAATTATTCATTACATTTCAGCATTAACCAATACATAGCACACAAAGACATGTAAGGTTACAACAATACATAAGCACACAGCAGATGTAATGTCAACACAACAACAGTACATAGCACATGTAAAGTCTATCCACGTTTGCACTAACCAGTGCCACGATAGCTATTCGTGTCCTCAGCGCTAGGAAAACAATCTCACGGTATTATCAAGACTATAACTCGTATCAAGCTGAATGTATATAAACAATGACCTAAGACAGAGTCTTAGCCACAGTACATGAATCATTTCATCACATATAAGAATACAAGACACATCAGAGTTAAAGTTACAGTACGCGAACGTACCTTCCTTCCATGTGAATAGTAATTACTATTCACGTATACGGTGCTATTCATGTATACGGTACTATTCATGTATACGGTACTATTCACGTATAGTAAATTACTATTGAGTGGGTCCCGCGGACATTTTTTCAAACTTCACGTGAATGTCTGTCGGCAGAGGAGAAATAATTGGACGTGGGTCCCAAAAATAGGGCCTAATAGTCTCCCAAAAATAGGTAAATTCTCAAATATAGGGTTCCAGATAAACAAGTATCCGGGTATTACAATATGAGGTTATGGTTTTGTATTAATCATATGAAGACTAATAATAATTCTATTTTTAGTATATGATATCTATTTCTTATAGCTATACTCTGAGATTATTATATTTGTTGGATCTATTGATATTTCTTTTTGTGTGTAAAGCTTGATATATTTAAACTCATCCCTAATTTATAATGCATATAAATGAATTGAAAAAGTATAACTTAATGGAGGAAGGTCTAAGTCATAAGAGTAGGAGTATTTGTACTCTTGCAATTTATATTTATGAAACTTCTTCTCTAAATGGTAATTTAGATATTTCAAGTTATATTAATGATTTACTTATTTTAAAAATTCTTAATACTCCTCCTGTTAAAGTTAATTATATTGAATGTTTCTTTTCTCATATTATACATGCATAATTTTCATTTTTCTTATTTTTTAATATTTTAATTATTTTTTGCATAAAATTTTCATTTTCTATTTCTTCGAGTTTTATATCTAATTTATTATCTTTTATTTTATTATATTTTTCTTTATTAAAAGTCATTCTTTTTTCAATTATTCCTTCTTCGGGATTTTTATATTCTTCATATTCCCGATTATTATTATTCCTTGCTTTTTCTTCTTCAGTTACATTCATCATATTTATTTTATAATTATCTTGTTCTATTGTTAAATACTCAGATTCTTCTAATTGTTTTTCATTCGTTTCATCACTTAAATAATCTACCCATGTGTTGAGAGACCCTATAAAAGTTTCTCTGTATAAAAAAGGACAGAGATCCTTTCATGACCCGGATCATATTTGGTCTGTAACATCCCAAATTTCATACTACTTATTGTACCCATTGACACGTAGTATTTAGGAATACGGTGCTACAGGTTAGAGTAATGCGGAACAGAGAGCATGCATTAACGTTTGGACAATGAGTAACTGATATATAAAATGCCCAGGCATAAGCTGGTTAACTTAAAAATTTCTCGAAGAGATATTCATGTGATACAATAATACAGAACTTATATAATTACAACTTTTACATTGTAACTATACAATCTTAAACCAAGCCTTAACTAGACTTGTGACTTAGAACCCAATACAGTTAATCAAACCCATTGACTAGGTCAGGTAAAGTCTAGTGGAACTCTCCCCGTCTTTCACCGCAACTTATGGCTGAACCACATAGACCAACCCTTTCTTAGTTTAAACACCAAATGGTTTGAAACAACTCTATCGGAATTCATGCAAAAAACTAGTCCCTATTGACCCTCTTCACGGATTCATCTATCGGTGTCTCGTCAGATCCAGGTTCCTTTCCTGAACAATTAGTCAAGGCTGAGATTCAATACCCATTGAATCTCAGGTAACAATTTACCTCATGCTCAAGTAATAACAGTATATATGACAAATATGCATTACATTTCAACATCAACCATACATATAGCACACATCAGATGTAAGGTTACAACAATACATATCACACAGCAAATGTAATGTTAATAGCACAACAATACATAGCACACAGCAAATGTAATGTTCGCAACGTTTGCACTCAGCAATGTCACGCCTCCACTTGTCCTCAGCGCTAGGAAAACAACCATACGACATTATCATGACTATAACCCGCACAAACTGAATGTATATAAACAGGTGACCTAAAATCGAGTCTTAGCCACAGTACATGACCCAAGACCTAGTCTTGTCCATGACTATATGAATCATTCTATCACATAAAAGCATACAAGACAACATAAGAGTTAGAGCTACAGTACGCGTCCGTACCTTCCTTCCGCATAAATAGTAAGATGCCCGTCCTTTGATTACGACTCCAAACTCCTCGGATATCCTAACATATTACCATATCACTTAGAATAATATCCTAAGGGTTATTTTCGTCACCTTTGACCCTTTTACCCTTGGTGGATTTATTATTCCAATTTTACCCTTACATTTCTTTAAAAACGCAATTTCCAGCATTTTTGCCCAGATTTTTTGGTAAATTTGAAAAAAACATAATTAATTCTAAAGAAATCAAAATGCGGTGATGCAAAATTCCTCATAACCCTTGATATGTATATTTTCAAGGAAAAATATTCCCAGGAGCTAGAACATCAAGAATCATTCCCAGGTTTTGCGTTTTCAAACACTATTCAGATTTAAATCCAGTAAACAAGACTTATCTTCCAAACATCATATCTCCTTGTCCAGAGATCAAAACGTTACATATTGCATATATTTAGAAAGCTCTATATGTCTACTTTATTCCTGTAAAATTTCATGATTTAATGACTTCATTTGCTACATAAAATAATAGCATCAATTTTGCTGCTTCCAGGAAGTTCAAAAACGGGAAATTCTATAATTTTCACAATCTTGATCCATTGATTTCAAAACTTGTTCAATAACATGTTTTCCACTCCATTTTGCATTTTAAAAGCAATGGAGACTTCCAAACATGAAAATGAATTTTTCTAACAATCTCCTAAATTAAACTACCATTTTTCAAAGAACTAAAAACTAGAAACCAAGAACTTACACTATGTTCTTGAACTCCTTCCTCCACCTTCTCTAGCTTCCATTTCACGTCCCTCTCTTCTTCGCAATCAGATGTTTGATTGTGTTTTGGTGTGAAGAATGAAGAGGTGGGAAGCTCCTATTTATAGGGAAAGTTCAATGGCAACAATGGTAATTATCCAAGAGAACCAAAATCTCTTCTTTCCTCTCATCCTTTAGATTAAATGCACTTTATGAGCTTTAATCCTGACCTTCCAAGATGCTGGTCGACATCCTCTCTTCTAATAGCCATTAAATGTGCTATTTCATTAGCAAAATATCCCTTGGTCCATTGCTTTCATTGGCTAGTTGAAATTGTTGACTTTTCAACTCTAATTAATTAAAATTCTCATCATTTCTCATTCTTCCATTCAGCTGGACATAGCAATTTTTAGGCTGAATAAGAAGCTCAAATTATTCCCTTAATCAAGTGTTTATATGTGTACTAATTACATATCGCATTGCATAATTTATTTGTTAGCTTAACCATGGTAATTAGTGCTTTATTAGACAAGTATTATTCTTCATTTTTGGCCCTTATATATTTCAAAATAATCAGCCCTTCTTTGATACATTTAATTTGTCTTTAATTAAATAGAAGAATTATGCCACTAATCCCAATTAGTGCAACTTATTTCCCAATTTTCTAAATTGTCACTTAATTTAATTAAGTGTTTTTTATAACTTTTCCATGACTCATTTGAACTTAAAATAACCATTATTTGATGTGACTCTATGTTACATATGTTAACCAATTTAATATGGTAATTTATTCTATAAATATACAATTTTCGGTAAATCGAAAATTGGGTATTACATGGTCAATCCCTGGGGCTCTATCTAGAGTAGATCATATCATTATACCTAGATCTCCTCTACAAATGAGGATTCTTTCCTAGTATTATAATTATCATTTATATTTCTCACTTGTTCTCTAAATTCTTGACTTTTTCCATTCCACCAATTATATACGTTTCCAACAAAACTTGCTTCTTCCAAACAACAAAACTAGACTTCTTTCCTTTCGTGACATATATATATATATATATATATATATATATATATATATATATATATATATATATATATAACCAACAATTACATAAATAATGCAAAACTAACTATTGATTATAATAGTTAAAAACAACAATTGTATAGGGGACATACTCGCTCCATCCCTATATATAAGGTTCTATTTTTATTTTTTGGGTTAAGGACCAAATTTGCCAACAAACAATTAGGCTAGGAGCATGGAGCACAAATAAGTTTTAAAAGGACCCAAACTACCAAAAAACAATTTAATTGGTTAAATCCTCACAAAACTGTCAGTTAGCCATAAACGTCCGTTTGAAATTAAAGCCACATAGGATCTGCCTTCCACCTCAATGCCCATGTGGCTTTTTTGGTTTTTTTGTTTGGTCAAGAATTCCCAATCTGCATCAAAGACAGAACGATGGAATCTCCAAAGCTTACCACTTTCGAACAAAGAGAGCACCCAAATCGGCTCGAGAGCGTGCGGCAGAGAAGGCGACAACAAAGAGGCACACGAACTCAGGGAAACCCAACGGAGAAGGCGATCTGCAAATGTGGGGTTGAATGGCGACATCTTCATCATCGTCGACGGCAAGATGCAGGCGAAGGGTTGTGCGTCTTCGACAACCCAGTCGTGAGGTCGAATATGAAGCTCCGATGAGGTACTGTTATCACATAATGGTGGCGTCGGGATGGACGGTGTGGACTGACGGCAACCCAGGTCAGAGGTTCTACGGCTGCCCATACTACTACCAGGTAAGCAAGCTTAATGAAAATGTACATGTGGATGTGGTAGTATGAGTAGCATCCACTACTTGAGGTGCCCAATCGCAAAGAGGTGTGAACTAATCAAATCAAACTGTACCAAAAGGAGGAAGAGGAGCAATTTTAACATCATCGTCACAGCAAGAGTTTTGTGATAACCTTTGGGAAGACTGTCTAGATTGGAAATGGGAATCTATTAATAAGAGTGAACTTTAAAAAACAGAAAAAGTCAACTCACATTTGATTAATAGTATTCCTTACTTTTACATCTCAGTTAAAAATGTCGTTATATGGATTATGTTATTTGTCTATTATTACACTTTATCCCTTAATAACATATGAACACAGGATGGGGGCTGTGGATTCTTCGCGTGGCACAATGACGAATTCGATGAGAGGCCAAAAACGGCGATTAAAGAGCTTTTAGACGACATTGACAAGTTATATGATGAAAATTGCTTTCTTCGAAGAGTGGAGCATGGGCATAGACGGAGTGAAGAGCTTGATTCCATACAAAGTGACCTGAGGAAACTTAGACGCAGACATGAGCTATATGATAAGCAACTTAGGAAGGCGGAAAAGAAGTTTAAAGTAGCAATGTCATTGTTGTTTGTTACATGTGTTTGGTTGTGTGTAGTGTATTTGAAGATGTAATAGCTATATGTAATGTCAAATGGGTACTTTGTAACATGAGCTATTTATTTTGCAGCTCTGCGTAGAATCAGTTATATAATGCAAGTTGTTAGGATCTATTTCATGTTAAACTGTATTTAGTTTGGAGCTGAGGAAATTAAACTTGTGATGCACATTGCTCAGATTATATATATTATTAATCACTTGGCTATATCAGGATTATATGAAGGTTTAGTTTGGTGCTTGAATAGGTTGGTTCCATTTGTTTAAAAATATGCATTATGGTCTGTCATGTTGCTTTTGGTGATGTTGCTGTCATGTTGCTTTTGGTGATGTTGCTCTCGATTGAGTTTAATTTGATAGAACTTTGAATCTTTATTTGTTAGGTTTGTATTTGTGGTTGTTCTGGCATCGACATGACCATGTAATGTAGCACCAAGTGTGTAGCATATATCAGAACCACCTAATACCATTGAGTGGATAGCGTATATTAGACTTTTGGTGAACAATAAAAGCACCTAATTGCAATGAGAAAATGACTAGCTTGAAAGTGAAGCTAAATCACCAAGAGGGGGGTGAATTGGGGATTTTAAAAATCTTTTTGAAATAGCTCTGTTTTTGAACTCTAAAAATAGAGATGAGCTAAGATGAGAATAGAAGAGCAAGACACAATGGTTTATACTGGTTCGGTCCAATCTCTTGACCTATGTCCAGTCCCCAGACTCTCTGGGTTTTTCACTATCTCAAATGATTACACACTATGTACTCAAGAGTAATTCTCTCACTAGAACTTACTCCCCCTTACAAGTTGTAATCAATGAACCCAATCACCAAGTCCCCTGACTTGTGATTCTTTACAATAAATGATTTGTAAGTAAGAAACTCTCTCTAAGAGTAGATATAGATAAACATTGAAGCTCTAATGTATCAACAGATACTTAGTACAGAAAAACTCAAGAGTAGTTGGAAACTTTGAATGATTTTCGTTTTCTGCTGTCTTAGTTGTTGAGAGGAATTGAATGCTCTTCTATTTATACTGAGAAGACATTAAATGACCATTGTAATTCTTCATATAACCGTTGGTAACATTAACCAAGGTTCTCGTTCGCTTTTGGTCTTCTTCTCTCTAATCTTCACTTAATCCACCGGCGTGTTCGAGTTGACTTCTAGTAAATAAATCCGTTGGAATAGCAAATTTGAACGTGGTAGGTAGGCATTAATCCTTTGTAAGCGTGTGCGAAGGATTTCCCAAAAGTATGCAACTTTCTGGGTTTAGCATTTAATGTTCTAACAGCTTTTTGCTTTTGCTCTAGATCTTCATTTAATCTCTTCTAAACAAGCTGAAACTCACTAACAAAGTGGTTAAACATAGCTGGGAATATCAGAGAATAATAATGACAAGTATTGAGATCAAACAAAGAAGTTTTCACAAATTAGTTCAATTTGATTTTCAAAACTTGCGACCAATACTTGAGTATGTTCTTCAATACTTGAGTATTGCATCACACGCTAATGTGAATACTTGAGTATTCGGATGAATACTTGAGTATTCGTCTTCCGAGAAGGCACTACATGATTTGAGCGTTGGACAATTTCTTTGAGTAGGACCAATACTCGAGTATTGAAACCAATACTTGAGTATTGAACTTTTTATGTGAAAATAAGTTTAAGTCCAAATCTTCAATACTTGAGTATTCAAATCAATACTTGAGTTTTCAAAACATTTGAAAAAGATCCAAGCTCTCTGTATGCCCAATACTCGAGTATTCAACTCAATACTTGAGTATTGAACTGTTTGAAAACTTTGTGAAAACTTTTCCAAGTCAATACTTGAGTATTCAAATCACTTGGAAATAAAGCCTTTCGTATGGCAATACTCGAGTATTCAAACCAATACTTGAGTATTGAACTATTTTCAACTTTTGTGAAGTCTCTCATTTCAATACTTGAGTTTTCATTCCAATACTTGAGTATTCATAAACATGTGAAAAACTTTGAAAACTTTCTTTTGCCCAATACTCGAGTATTCAAACCAATACTCGAGTATTCACATGTTGAATACTTTGATGACTCTGTCATTACCAATACTTGAGTATCCATATGGATACTTGAGTATTGACAATTTTGCCTTTCAAATGAGAGTCTCCGTAAGATCAATACTTGAGTATTGAAACCAATACTTGAGTATTGACTTAAAGTGAAAAACTTGGAAGGCTCTTCGTAACACCAATACTTGAGTATTGAGACCAATACTTGAGTATTGTGTGACTTTGTGGAAACAAGCCATTCTCTCATCAACTCAATACTTGAGTATTGAAACCAATAATTGAGTATTGAGCATTTTGCGAAAAATGCACCATTCATCATCAACTCAATACTTGAGTATTGAAACTAATACTCGAGTATTCACTTGACAGTAAGTTTTTCAACTTATCAAAAACTCATTTTAATTTGTGTTTACAAATGTCAGTTATCATCAAAACACATAGAGAACTAACATAGCTCAGTCTGGAAAAACAAAGCACGTAATACCAATAAGTGTATAGCATATAACGAGCTCTACCTGGAACAATAAACCACCTGATTGCAAAGAGTATATAGCATATATTAGAACCACCTAATACATTGGAACCACTGAATAAACACTGACTGCAAGTAGACAAGTAATACAATCATTTTCTATTTCATTTACACCTGACAAGTACATACACTGATTGCAAGTTGTTAGCATGTATATAAATACAATAGGATCCTGATTCGACAACAGCAAAAAGTTGGGATCCCACAAGTGTCTTGCATACAAAATAGCAAGAGAGTGTGGTCATAAGCCTAAACACAAAAAAATCAGTGTTTCTTGCTTCCAGGTTACAAAAGAGTTTGGTGATTCCACATATATCCCAAAAGAAATCACCCAAAAAAAAAAATATCCTAGAGAAGTCTACTTGCTGGACCTTGCCATCCTCCTAGTCATAATTTTATCGCTTTGTTGTTGTAGTTGCGCTCTTCGTCTTGTCAAAATCTGTTGGCTTTGTATTCAGAGTTGTGAGCTGCTAATACTTGGTTGGCCCTTCCACTGCAATCTAGGTGGTTGTACTGCCAATGGCGAGTCAGTAGGAGGTGAGATTTGAATCCTCAGAGAACCTTCCTAGGAGGACAATGTCGCAGCTGAAGACCTTCTTATTTCTTTCTCATTTGGGATTGCAAATTTAGTTTGAAGGGTGGCATTATGCATACACTCTGCTGGTCTTCCTTCGTCAATGATCTTTTCAGAACTCAATCCAGGCTACAAAAAAATAAAAACATGCACAGAGTTAGAGGACAACATAAACATATAAGGAGTACTGGTTTGTAAAATAAAAAAGGACAATAAAGCTCACATTGTAAACACTTTGACCAGTGTCCTCATCAACCATTATCCCAAAACCATACTTGCGTGCAGGTTTGTAAACATGAGCCCTTCCCTTGGACTGGTTCACTGATGTTTGTGGGACGTTTGTCGAAAGTGGTGTTTGTGTACATGTAGTATTGGGCAGTTGTGAAATTTCTTGAGAAGGTGAATGGGAAGATCCTTGAGTACTTGCACATGGAGTAGGTGTTCTTCTCTTCCGTCCAGGACGAGGATTGGTCGAAGGGGGAGCCTGAAACAAGTAATCAGAGACAGGATATGATTATCTAAAAGAATCATCAGGTTGGAATTGTAATAAGAAAGTACGAATCAGACAACTAAGTGCTTGAAAACATGATTATCAAGTTTGAATGTTGTGTGTGACAAAGCAGAAACAGGACATGATTATTAAGTCTGAATTTTGTGTGTGACAAAGCAGAAACAAGACAAGATTATCAAGCCTGAATTTTGTGTGTGACAAAGCAGAAACAAGACATGATTATCAAGTCTGAATTTTTACCATGGGAAAATGGAGAAGCAGAGACAACACACCCAGTACAAAATTATTAGAATAACCAACAACACAGTCCAATCAACTTAACCTCCAGGACTATGTAATAACTTTCTCATTACTCTAGCAGAAGCATGGATATAGTTGCCATGAGAAACTTCTCATGTTTCGTAAACAAGGCACAAGTTTTTCAACAAATGTAAAACTCTATCAACTCAATAACTGTAACAGTCGTTTTCATCATATTACCAACAACACAATCCAACCAACAAACATTACTAACACCCAATCCAATCAACTTGGTAAACTCATGATCCTGATGATAATTAATAAGTAAAAACTTATTAAACATTATCCTTCGCCTAAAAAAACTGCCATATGAAACTTTCTGAATTAATCATTATTTTTTAATCATAATGATCTTACTAGAAACATGAATATCGCCATTTCTTTAAGAATGCCATCAGTACAATAGAAACAGGAAAACAAGTAATCAGTCCAAAAATGCAGAAAACAAACTTTAAATTTACCTCTTTGCACGTGCTTCTGTTGTGTCCTTTGTTTCTACAAAAGCTGCATCTCATCACTGAGCCTTTTTTACTGAATCTTTCCGCACGAGGTGGTGCAGAATAAATGTTACCACCTGCTTGACTTGTCTCTGCACTTGATGTATTCATTCTTCTTTGTGCTTCTTCAGTCCTTTTCCTTCTCTTTGGAGGTCTGCCCGGTAACTTGCATACAGGTGGGGGTAGCATTGGGGGGAACTATGTGTTTCCCAAAAAAAATTTCCCCTAACAGGCTGGAATTTTGATCTATAGCATGCTATAAATGTTTCCCTATGGTACTATCATGAAATTTGAGTAATGGGGTCAAGCCACACATGATACATCGTGCAGATGGCATGGGATTCCAGTTAGATCCCATGCTCTACAAGTGCATTGTTTGCTAGTCAGCTGTACTGTGTGCCTATCCTTCCCCTCAATGATCTCATACCCATCATCACCATTAAAACAAACCCTACAACTCACAGCCAAGAACCTATTTGTCTCTAAAAGTTCAAGACACTTTGGGCTGTAGTTGCCCTTCCAACTACTAACAATGTGATCACTATTAGCCCATTTGTCCATCAACTTAAGCCTAATGCTATCAAACATCCTAATTACTGGCAAATACCAACACTCACAAATCCAGGCATTAAAACTCTCACTTACATTATTGTCTACAACCCAAGACAAGCATCGATTGGTAAAGAAGGCTCTTACCCATCCATTCACACTATAACTCACTACTCCAGCCGCTGCTGCCTTATTAACCTTTTCCATCGCCTTTATGTTGTCATTGAATTGTTCCTTGTAGGTGCTCCATGCACAAGAAAAAAATTTCTTCTTCAATTCTTGTCCCCTCCATTTTTTTGCTCCAGTTGGCATAAATATGCCTTGCACAAAGCCTATGTTCAGCCAATGGTAAGACTTGACTGACAGCTTGTGCCAACCCTTGCATGTATGCAAATAAGATATTAGTATTAGTGTGTCATTTGCATAAGCATGTGCGATCATGTGTGGATTGACAACTCACAGTATGCTTTGGAAATCAATAGAAACCTAACACATACAATATGCAAGAAGTATCTGACAACAACCATTGACCAAACAGACCAAAGCATCGCCTTTATACTTGGCTTATGTGTATGGAAATAAATTCATAGTAATCAAACATGCCAAAGGTCTTGTTTTCAGGAAACAAAAAAACCAAAGTTTTAGGCTATATTGTATACCTTTTGCATGTCGGACATAATAGTGACTTTAACACCTTCGTCAAGCTCAAGTGACGATCTAAGCCATTCTAGGAACCAAGTCCAATTAACAGTCGTTTCCTTCTCGGTCAACACAAAAGCTATTGGGTACATACTGTCATTCGCATCTAAACCCACCGCAGTCAACAAAATCCCTCTAGCTTTCCCCTTCAAGAAAGTTCCATCTAGCCCAATAAATGGCCTACATCCCACTTTCCACCCTACCTAACACAAATCACATTCAAAGGTAAATTTCCATTAGATATGCATTAGTTAGACACTGAATATAACATCAAAATACTGCACAAACCTCTCAACTCTTTAAATTTTCAGAAAAATAATGGTTCCAAGAGTATTTCTACGTAAATGTCAAAATTGAAAACATGCACGAAGGTTAATTAAACTATTCAGACACCTGGCTTGGTATTATTCCAATAATGATTACATCATACAAAATAATTGCAAAGGAAAGATAGGTACATTATTCCAATGCTATATTTATAGACAAGAATCAAGAACAAATCGAACATAGACGCATATATTAAAAAAAACATCACAGTAATCTTATTCTTCCCCGTGTAATCATGATAATAGAGTGTGCAAGATTGCACTACTTGCTTCTCTTATTCTTGATCAAGCCATTTCATTTGAACCATTTGTATGTGTGTGTCTCGTGTGTGTATACAAATATATATATATATATATATATATATATCACTGCCACTTGATGATCTGCATGAGAATGAAAACCAAAATGAGATTCAACGAAATCAGACATTAAAACATAAGAAGATCGAAAGAATTACAGCAAAATGAGCATGAAAATGCAGCCTTCATATGCGGACATTAAAACATGAGAATGAAAACCAAAATGAGATTCTAATTGATTAAGGATGTGAATAGTTGCCATAAAAATCTGTTTATATGAGCACAAGAATTACAGCAAAATTCTTTAAAACTAAAGAAAACATGTGAAATTAGAGTTCATTTATCTTGCAACGCAAATTCCCCTTCATATGCCATGGATGTTCAAATTAAATTAAAAACCTAGCTACTAACAAGCAGAAAATGTAGCCTTCATGGAAAACTCATGAACATTTAATTAGGAGGTCGTCCTGAATTTGAAACCAACTAACAACTTAATAACAAAACATCCTACCTAAAATAACACATAATTTTTCAATTTTTCCAATGGAAAATCATTTATATGGGTAAAGAAAGGAGTCTACCATATATAACTCATATTAGTTACACAAACAATACTTAATATATTGTCAAAAAGACTAAGACACAAAAATGTCATACCTTAGATGAATTAAAACACACGTACATTCTCCTAAACACCCTTTTGCCTTGATCTAGAGCTTCGGACTTATCTCAACACTTACATCGGATCCTCGGATTAGACACTTTGAGCTCATTGCCATAAGCTTCTAACTTGTTAAACTCTTCTACAAAGCCCCCATCCATATCCAAAGATTATTGTCCTTTTGGCCCTCTTGCACTTGTATCTGCTCACAAAGAGTTTGAACTCGCGCTCAACCTCCTTCTTCATCTCAGTTGTACTGTATTGATGATTCTCTTGGACTTTCTCCTTAAAGTGTTCAGCTAGCCACCTCATACTTGCCCTTCAATTCTTATAAACCCTTGCACACATATGCTCATTAACCAGTGTTTTCAAAATGTACCCAACTCCAACTTGGTCTCTAGATGCATACAACCTAAATGGGCAGCCCTCTTCGCAGGTTGCAATTACCATCTTCTTCTCACTTTTAACAATTTTCACATTAACCCCATTCTCAATAGCATACTTATCAATGACCCTCTTCAACTCACCTCTATCCAAAAATGTCATACCTATCATGAAATAAGACCTTCTTTGAGACCCATCCAACTCCCTTAGACTAGGCCTCTCTGGTAGAGGCTCACCATCATCTGAATTTTCTTCTTCCTCATCACCCCCACTATCCTCAGGGTTTTCACTATCATAAGATTCTGACTCTGACCATGCCATATGGCTATCCTCGTCACTGTCAGAGTCATGGCAATCACCTTCCCCAAAATGTCTTCTAACTTTCTCATTGAACCGTATGTCTTCCTCTGTCTCTCCAACATTATCGTTCAATGGAATGTCTTCTAAGCTACCTATTGCCTCTAACAAGCCTATGTCATCTAACTCACCTAATTCTTCTATATAATCATCGTCAGGCTCAGAAACAGACAAGCTCTTCACAGATTCTTTGGGACCAGAGACAACTTCACTTACCTTCTTCAGCTTATCCATCAAGTTATTTTCCACTGCATCGTCGTTCTCGCTCACCAAAGATTTCATCGCCTCTCCTACACAAGCTACGCCTTTCCCTTTTTCTATCATTACCGCTGCATCAAGTTAAAGAGGAAATAAATTATCACGCTTCAACGGGAACACACCCTAAACCAAAAAGAAGCCCAATTTTTGGCGAAAATCAACTGTTACCTTTTGAAATTTTCAGCTACCAAAACCCTAGCGCCACTGTCGATCACGAAATTCCACTCGCGATTCTCGTCGGACGTTCCTCAATCACACTTGATTGCAACCCATGTAGGATAATCGGTGACAATTTCTGCTTCCATTACTTCGATTTGGCCTTCTCCGTTGGGTTTGGTTGAGTTCGTGTGGGTTGTTCGGTGTGGTTCTTTTCTTTCGCTTGCTCTTAGGTGTCAAAAGAGAATTAGGTTTTCTGTGTCGAAAGTTTCAACTTTATTTTATTTGGGGATTCCATCATTCTGTCTTTGATGCAGATTGGGAATTCTTGACCAAACAAAAAAACCAAAAAAGCCACATGGGCATTGAGGTGGAAGGCAGATCCTATGTGGCTTTAATTTCAAACGGACGTTTCTGGCTAACTGACGGTTTTGTGAGGATTTAACCAATTAAATTGTTTTTTTGGTAGTTTGAGTCCCTTTAAAACTTATTTGTGCCCCATGCTCCTAGCCTAATTGTTTGTTGGCAAATTTGGCCCTTAACCCTTGTTTTTTAAAAAGTTCTATTCAAGTTGGTCTGAATTATAAATGCACTTTTACCCATTTTTCTATCAATCACTTTCATATCTTGTATTCCCCATACATTCTTTTTTATCATTTTCTTATTATTACTCTCTCCCTCCCTCCCTCTCTCTCTCTCTCTCTCCCTCCCTCTCTCTCTCTCTCTCTCTTACTCATTCATAAATATGGGCATTGTTGGGAAAAATTATGTTTCCTACAACTTTATTATTTTAACTAATTATAAATATTTTTAAAATCTTGTAATTTAATTGAAATGACTCTCTCAACCTCAATGTAAACTGCACCTATGTTTTATAGTAGGTCTCAAGCCCGGATAAGGGAGGAAAGTTGTGTTAGGCCCTTGACAGCTAACGTAAAGCACTGTCGAATCTTATGACATGGGTACGTGAAAGAAATTGTTGCTGCTATTAATTATATAACACATTACATAACTGTCATTGAGCATTATCACCTAGACTGTCATGCCCTACAAATTTAGAGGTGATCAACATGAAGTATGAAAAAACTCACACTCCCTAAGCCTCAAAAAATACAGACAAGTGCTTAACAGCATAATTATAATATAATTTTGAGCATGTATACACCATATATATATGAAGATGTTTCTTAAAATCAAAATATTAGGCCTTTATAAAAATTTCGCAAAATCTCCTTTATAGTTCAAATTTTCTAAAAACTCTACAATAATTGTGAGTTCACTATAGTGTATGGAGCTCGGCTCCACTTATAGCATTTATGAACATACATCCCATAACAAAAGAAAGTAGGGATTTTGCCTATAGATTAAAAGATCATTAAATGAATAATACCAAGTACGTAATACAACATTTTTTCTTTCAAAATTAGTTTATAAATAAGTCTTAGATTTTAACTTTTCATGGGACTTCAACAGAAAGGATAACAAGCGTGGATACACAGTCAACGAGGGTAAATAACCAAGCATAGCATAAAGCCACAAGAACAAGCATGGACACATAGTCCAAAAGGGTAATTAACCAAGCGTGGATCAAAACCACGAAACAAGTGCAAGTACAAAACCTATGAATAACAAGTGTGAGAATGAATCCCACAAATATCAAGCGTGAGTACTATACTCATGAATGTTAACCGAGCTCGAGTTAACCATGGCACGCCAAGGACTAACAGTACTACAATTAGTAATCAGCATTCTATATTCAATCCGCTCAAAAATGTTCTCAAGCAAGCGTAGGATCAATTTACTATTTAAAAATGAGAATAACTTCTTATAGTGGAACTATTAAGGAATAATTCATAACAAAGATCCTCGCATGAAAGTTTTGAAATAAGATCTCAAAAACCATTTACAAGCATGCACAAAATTTACGTTATCTAAGTATAATTTATTTTTCCATCTCCACACATGAATCACAATAATCAAATACCTCACTAGATTATAAGTTCAACACAATGAAAATTGGCTATTGGATAAGTTTAACTTCCTTTTAAAACAACAAGCAAATGATATAATTTGGTCAAACCAACTTTAATGGATTTATCCTTAAGAAATTTGGTAAATAAATTCAGAAATATGAAAGGTATGTAGTAAAAGTATCTTTGACAAAATTAGAATGGGAAGTAATTCACTTACCTGCTACACTCCCAATATACAACTTGTTAGTGCCAAAGTTTCATCTAAAGGGGGTGAATTGGGTGATATTTAGAAATTTAAACCAAATATGACAAACAATTAAATCAAAGAGAAAGAGTTAGAGAAATATCATCGAAGTGTGCATAGTGGTTTATACTGATTCAGCCCTAATTTCGTGACCTACGTCCAGTCATCAGAGCGTCTCTGACATTTTCACTATCGTTCCAATATTACACGGGTTCTTGACACCATTGTACAGAGTAATCCTCACCAGGACTCACTTCCCCTTACAAGTTGTAATCTAATAACCACACTCAAGGTCCCACTTCCTTGAAATTTTACAGAAATCAAATTGTTTGTAAACTCTCTCAAATAGTAGATAAATAAACAATGATGAACAAATAATATCATAAGATAGTTCATGAAGAATTTATGAGCAATAATTGATCGTGTGCTTATTTAGTTGCCTCGAATTGAATGCTCAGCTATTTATAGTTGAACAACATTAATGGCTATTGTGAAAGTTCAAGCTTTCCGTTGTGAGTGTTCAACCTTTCCATTAGACTGATCAATGTAACACCCCAAATTCTATACTACTTACTGTGCCCAGTGACACGTAGTATTTAGGAATACGGTGCTACATGTCAAAGCATAACGGAGAGCATGCGTTGACGTTTGGACAATGAGTAACTGATATAAAATGCCCAGGCATTAAGTTGATTATATTAAAAATGTCCTAAAGGAATATTCATGTGATACAATCATCCGGAACTTGTATAATTACAACTCTTACATAGAAACTATACAATATTAAACCAAGCCTTTACTAGACTTGTGGCTTAGAATCCAATACAGTTAATCAAACCATTAGCCAGGCCGGGTAAAGTATAGTAGAAGTCTCCCCGTCTTTCACAGCGACTTATGACTGAACCACATAGATTAACCCTTTGTTAGTTTAAGCACCAAATGGTTTGAAACAACTCTATCGGATTCATGCCAGAAACTAGTCCTTATTGACCTTCTTCAAACTCTCGTCTCAACTGGTGCCTCTTCACGGCTCCGTTCATCTGTGCCTCTTCTCGGCTGCATCCATCGGTGCCTCTTCGTGGCTCTGTCCACCGATGCCTTCTTAGATCCAGGTTCCTTCCCTGAACTTTTAGTCAAGGCTGAGATTCAAGTAACAATTAACCTCATGCTCAAGTAATAACAGTATATATGACAAATATTCATTACATTTTAGCATCAACCATACATAGCACACAACAGATGTAAGGTTACAACAATACATATCACACAACAAATGTAATGTTAACATCATAACAATACATAGCACACAACAAATGTAATGTTTGCAACATTTGCACTCACCAGTGCCATGCCTCCACGTGTCCTCAGCGCTAGGAAAACAACCATATGGCATTATCATGACTATAACCCGCACAAACTGAATGTATATATACAGGTGACCTAAGACCGAGTCTTAGCCACGGTACATGACCGTGCCCAAGTCCTAGTCTTGTCCATGACTCTATGAATCATTCTATCACACATAAGCATACAAGACACATCAGAGTTAAAGTTACAGTACGCGTACATACCTTTCACTGTGTAGTTACCAAAACGCCCGACCTTTTGAATTCGACCTCGGACTCCTCGGATATCCTAACATATTACCATATCACTTAGAATAATATCCTAAGAGTTATTTTTGTCATCTTTGACCCTTTTACCCTTGGTGGATTTGTTATTTCAATTTTACTCTTACATTTCTTTAACAACGTAATTTCAACATTTCTACCCAGATTTTTCGGTAACTTTGAAAAATCATAATTAATTCTACACAAATCAAAATGAGGTGCCACAAAATCTCACACAATCCTTGACATGTATATTTTTGAGGAAAAATAAA
The DNA here is from genome assembly GCA_019022615.1 of Acacia melanoxylon. NCBI lineage: Eukaryota > Viridiplantae > Streptophyta > Magnoliopsida > Fabales > Fabaceae > Acacia > Acacia melanoxylon. The sequence continues at coordinate 7,662,048 of JAFJYJ010000003.1, read as the reverse complement.
GGTTTTTACTCGAAATATATGAGTCAACACCAGTTTAATATTTTCCAATCACTGCTCAGATTTTCTTCCAAAAACGTGACCCAACTTCAAGAATTTTTATCTCCTTCTATAGAACTCTAATTGATACTTATTTTATATCAATGGGAATATTTAATTTCTAATATAACCATGAAAAGGTTCATGATTTTATGACTTCCTTTGATACATAAAATAATAGCCTCGAACATTCACAAAGACAGATTTGAAACTGAAATTTTACAATTTTCACAATCTTGTTCCATTAATATCTAAAATTATTTTCCCAACATGTTTTTACCTCTTTCACCATTTTAAATGCAATGGAGGCCTAAAAACAAGTATAGGAATTTATTCCCTAATTTTCTAGATTAAACCAAAATTTTACTAAAAATCACAAAGCTAAAGCTCAAGAACTAGAGAACTTACCCTTGAAGTTCTTACTCCTCCTCTTTGCTCCAAGAATTTCACTCTTCTCTTAAACTCAACCATTTTGATCTGAGTTTGGTGTGAAGAAATGAGGAGGAGCTCATGGCTATTTATAGGAAAAATGACATGGTCAAAGTGGTAATTAACAAAGAGATCCAAAACTCCATCTTTCCTTTAAACTATTGGATTCAAAAACACTTTATGAAACTACATCTCCACCTTTCATGCTTTAGTCGATATACCTCCTTTTAGCCATTTAATATGTCTTTTGATTAGAAAAATATCCTTTGGCTCAAGTCTCTAATTGGCTAGTTGAAAATGTTAACTTTTCAACTCTAATTAACAATGTTATAATCACTTTTTTTCCCTCCCAATCAGCTGCGCGTTTTTGCTAAATTTTGGGGCTGATTAAGAAGCTTAATTAACTCCCTAATCATGTAATAGCCGGATAATTATTTATCTGGAATATTATATTTCGATAAATAATACCTATTGGAAATAGGTGAATATGTGGTCTCAAATAATAAGTTATAATTATCTTATTTTCTAAGGTAATTTCTATGGAAATTATAAGAGATAAAGAGCTAAAAATCCCTAAAATACATTTATGGGGCAAAAAATGGCCTGAAAATATTATGATAAATCCCAAGAGGCAATAAAATATTTATTAAAAATTAGAAAGTATGTTGTCTCTAATTTTAGGAATTTTTGGATTATTTTCCTTGAAAATAATGAGGCAAAATTAAATATAATTTTAGGGAGCATAAGTTGCCCCATGATTTTTAATATTTTACATGGAGCATAAAATACCAATGTCAGTAAAATAGTTGTGATATAATAATTAATCTCAATTAAGAAAATTATCAACAATTAGTAAGTGATTAATTAAGTAATTAATGACTAATTGTTTAAGCTTGAACAAGAGAGTATTCAAGGTAAATTGTGTAAAACCCTTTAATTAAGTGTTTATGACTAAGATTAGCATAAAGTATACTTGCTAATTAATTAGAAAAGGTTAAGAAATAATGTATGAGACCCTAATTATAGGAAAAATTAGGCCTTCTAATTAAATTAAAATATAATATTCAAATAAATAATAAAAAGGGGAGGGGGCGAAAATTGTAGTGTGAAAAGGGTTAAGGTTTTTTTAAAATAATATCATGATATTTGTTAATTAAATAATAATATAAATGAGATATTTGTGGAAAAAGCAAATAGGATAAATGAGAACCGATAGAAATTAAGTCCTATCTCAAAATAGGTGAACTAAGTATCTAACATCGTGACTTATTATAAACAAGTAAAATTTTATCCCGGAGCGGGCTATCTCTCAAGTCATTTCCGAAACCGGAATGGTTAAAAGATCGATGAAAAAGGAAAAGGGCAGATAGTAGAAATGAGAACCAATGGAAAATAAATCCTATCTAGAAAACCATGAACTAGGTTTCTTAGATCAGGATATATTATGAACAAATGAATTTTTACCCAAAAGTCGGTGTTACCAAAAGCCATTTCCGTAACCGACGGCGTTTATTCGAAAATGTTCCGCAGGGTACGGAATACCCTTAATGGGATAAAAAAATTAGTTAACCCAAGTATTTTGAAAGAGGAAGAATAGACCTTCAAGGCCTTGCTGTTGGATTTTTGAGATTAGTTAAGATTACGCGATTAGAATACCGAACATGGGACTTTATCGGTAGAAGTTCATAAAGCACATAGATGACATCATGTTGGTGACATGGGGAGGCGAATTTGTGGTAGAGAAGAGAGGAAAATGAATAGTTTGCAAGAGGCCACATCTTTGTTTTCTTAACCGTTGATGCAAAAGATGATCCAAGGGTTGAGATCCATGGAAATTCTCTATAAATAGGCAACCCCTCTTCACTTCATTCCTCACCAATTCCCTTGCATATTTCGAAATAGAGAGAGGTTAGAGAGAAGTGAGAGCAAGGAGGAGCTCTGATGAAGGAGTAGCGAAGTGCTGGGATACCTGTGATCACATACCGTTGTCGTACCGTTTTCCGTCAGAAGTACCGTTTTCGGTCAAACGTACCGAAGTACCATCAACGAAGGTACGTTCGCGTACTGTAACACTAACTCTGATGTTTATTGTATGTGTACATGTGCTATGTGTATGGTATGCTTATGTGAGGTAGTTGATATCTCTGTGGTATGTTCATTGTACTGTTATTATGCTTGCTGGGTGTTGGGATACGTTTGCTAGGTGCGAAATGCTTGGTGTGAAACGTATGCTAAGTGTGACATATCTGCCAGGGGGCTCATATGATGTTGGGATATGCTTGTTAGTATGCTCATATACTGTCTATGTGGTGTATATAAACATGAGGTTAACCATTACCTGAGGTTCAATGGGCATTGAACCTCAGCTCTTAACATAGCGTCAGGTTCAGGAGGACCGAGGACCGAGGAGAAAGGCAAGCAGAACGCATAGGGACTCGGCTGAAGACTTTCTTCTGTTGTTATTTACTTTTGAAAACACTCGGTATGATGTACCGTTACTGTAAACAGCCAGACTTACGGCATTTTGAATATAAGTATCAGTTACTCAATCGCTCCGATGCTCTACTCTGAGGAAAAAAAATTATACTGCTTTTGAAAATGGGATGTTACAAATCAAGTGTTTAGATGCCCACTAATTACATGTGCCATTGCAAAATTGATTTGTTAGTTTAACCATGGTAATTAGTGCTTATTTAGACAAGCTTAATTCTTCATTTATGGCCCTTATATATTTCAAAATAATCATCCCCTTTTTGATGATCTTAATTTGCCTCTAATCATCTTGAAGAATTATGCAACTAATCTCAATTAGTGCAAGCTTATTTTTCTAAGGATAATTGTTAATAGATAACAATTAAACTAAGTATTTCCCATATCCCTTTCCTTGTCTTATTATAATTTAAAATAGCTTTTATTTCATGTGATTTTATGTCAAATTTTATAGCTCCTAATTTGTGGTCTCATTAATCAACCATTGGTTAATTAATTCCCAAGTGAAATTTGGACAAAAAAATAATCAATAGATTATATTTGTTTGAGACACATATTCACCTTTGTATTTTGCTAATTATTTGCCAAAATACAACGTTTATAAGAAGAATGAAAATTAGGGTATTACAATCGGGCTTTCCGTTAGAAATAAATTGGAGTTGTTGCAAGAATTTGTTCGGTCGCTTTTGGTTCGCTACAAAAAAAATTTGTTTTACAATCCTACATTATGTTTTAAAAGTCTAACATCCATTTTTGTCGTAATATAAGGACCTAATAAGAAAAGGAAAAGAATGTCTATTGATAATGGTTGTCTCGAGCAAATAGAAATAAGAAACACTAATCATTTGTTGACTAATAAGATATATTTTCTAAAATTGACCAAGCATTAGCAGCATGTAAAACTGAATTTTACCTCTTTTACTTTTCCCACATAAATTGAGACAAACTCCTCCTACTAATATTATAATATTTCATGTAGCACTAAAATAAACTCATGGCAATCATTATGCTTTAGTAGATCGATGACGCAATTTAGGGAGAGGAGTAAGTTATCATTGCCATCTCAAGCGATCAAAGAAAAAGAAGTAAGGGTGAATGATTAATGCAAAAGTAAGGGTTGAGTGCAATGATTATATGATGTAAAACTTATGATTAAGGACAATAAATTACTTAGAACATATTATATATACTTATATAACACTATAAATTAAAAAAAGTAAAATAGGCTAGGCTTGTAGGCTATATCTTAAGAAAATGGACCTATAGCTTGTTTATCTAAATAGGCTTGAGCTAGCCTAGCCTTAGCCTATTTACTAAATAGGCTAGGCTAGACTTTATGTCAACTAGGCCTTAGGCCCTTGTTAGAGGCATGGCCTATTTTTATCCTCACCTGAGCTGATAGCTAGAGACTAATACTCCTGAGGCGTAGAGATCACCAAAGTGGATTTTTCTTCTCTTAACAAAGCCTTTTCCATGCACATGGCTGGGTTCCAATCCAGGACATTATGTTCAAAGGACCTAGTCATTTACTAACTGTGCCAACCTTTTGTTGGTTTTTAAAAACAAAACAAAAGTTGTTTTAAAAAATAAAATTAAACAAGCCCATACTTTTTCTAAGCCCAAAGGCTAATATAAAGTTAGAATTTCCATTTCTAGGGGATTAACCCAAAAAAAAAAATTAAAAAAATCCATTGATTCATTCCAATAATAAAATAATTATTCCCCACATTTTCTAATTGTTTGAGACCTTTACATAATTGAAATTATAAAAATTTTGCTAAATGTTAGTTAATTAGCCAAATAAAGCTTTTTGGCTTAATACATTTTTCTTTAGATATTTTCACCTTTAATACCTCTTTTTAGCCTTGGAAATCCATTAGGAACCATTTTCCTATTCTTCCCGGGTTTTCGTAATTTCCCTGTGTCTTTTGCAGGTAAATCTTTCATAATTAAACTTTTGATCATAACATAACTTGCCAGTCATATAATACTGTTCAACACCTCTTGAGGATATTAAAAATAAATAACTTAGTCCCTTAAGTTTATTGGTTGAAGTATACGGTTTGTTAAATTTATTGGTTACAATATACGTTTGGTTTTTGAACTTTACATCAACTTTCACTTAAGTCCCTTAAGTCTATTAATAAAGGCATATCTAGTCCCATTAACTTAAAACCGTTTGTTTACTAAACGAAAAATGATGACTCAATAAATTAGGTGTTGACTATGTAATTAAATGTTAAAAAATAATTAGATTTTAGGCTTTTAATATAAAATGTTATATTTTAATTAAAAATTAACTATGTCAGTATGGAAGATTAGGCTATCATAATCCACAAGTTCATGAAGTCAAATTCCATTGTCAATGTGATCGATGACCTTGTTGGTGGGTGACTCACTCTGAGCCAAGAAGCATACCCTAACTCTAGTCAACCCGTGACCCAACTCACCTAAACTTTTGTTCTATTGGGAAAAAAGAAGAAATTTCAGATGAGATCGATGAACATTAATTGCATGAACTGTATTATTGTATAATAGTAAGTCATGAAACAAATATTACAATCAATATTCGTTGGGGGGGGGGGGGGGACACACTGCTAAATATCACACCAAGTGGAAAGAAAAGAAAATAACATGTAGCCGCATACAACTCTTCCCACCTTTTATTTGATCTTTTGTGCCTTGTAGTATATAGTTTTAAAATTTAAATTTATTTTTTCTAATTCTGATTTCCCGATTTCTTTTTTAATTTATTCATTGTTATTATAATGAATTTCATTATCAATTATCAACTACAACTATTAAAATATCTTGCTGACGTACTGTCACAATCGCATCAATGTTGTATTATTTGGGAGTTTAGCCGTTGAAACATTAGAAGCCAAAACTAATGATCTGCAGACTCCTAAATCTGTAAAATAGATTAGTATAACCAAAATAAAGTTGGTCCCGCTAGATCACTTGAGTTCGAGTCACAGAGGAGACATTTGTCTTGGGAGAGGCAAACACAAACTATGAACTGGTTATCCGATGATAATATAAAATAAAATATGATTTAATATGAATACAAATAAATATTACTTATACCATCACGTGTAGAAATACTAATTTAAGACATTAAATGTCTTAGCTTGCATTTCTTGATTTCTTGGTATGCCAAATTTGGTCAAATTCGACTTATAATAAGTATTAGAGTGGTATTTTGGGGCTTGTTTGATTCTTTTTTTATTTTTTTTTAAAAAAAAATAAAACAATAAAACTTGTTAGGAAACATATTTTCAATCAGTTGTTTTCAAAATTTTAAAAAAAAAAAACACAGTTTTTTAGTTGTTTTTTTCTCTCCCTCTATATATATATATATATATTTTAAAGCTCCCACCTATCCCGGCGCTATCGACACCACACCCAGTGCCGACCACTGCCATGTCACTGTCGGCCACGGCCTCCACAACGACACTTCGAAAACATTAAAAAAAAAAAAAAAATATCCAAACTATTTTTTTAGAAAAAAAAACTTGTTTTTAATTTTTTTTTTTACAAAACTGTTTTTGGAAAAAGAAAAAACAAAACAAAAACAACCTTGCCCTTGTTTACCAATATTTTATTATTTACTTTTGAATTATCTATCAACAATTGCATTTTATTAACATGTAATGAATGGGCTTAAATATAATATAGCATCTAGACATTAATGGGCTAAAATTAAAGACGTCATAATTAGGCTTAGGCTATTTGGGTATATAAAATGGGTTTAATTTTGTGGTCTCTGATCTCTTTCTGAACAGATTTTCTCTTCCCTCTGTGCCTTATTTACTCTTTGCTGCGCTTTTTGTTGAGTGATCTATGCAATGTGAATGTACTTCGATTACAGTATTTGCAGTAGAATATTCTCATCCATAACACAACTGTTTAACTATCATTCCTTCAATTAAATAAGCAATTCCCTCTATCTCTTTTCGTTGTCTAATTCAATAGAGTACTCAAATATAGGGGATTTAGAAGTTTTAGATGAGATCAAAGAACATTAATTGCATAAACTGCATTATTGTATATAATAGTATGTGTGAAAACAAATATTACAATCAATACTAGGGAACAAAATACACACTGTTCTAAATGTCACACCAAAACGGAGTGAAAGGAATATGGCATATAGCCACACACAACTCTTCCTAACATACAGACACACAAGAGATGAAGCAAATTTAAACGAGTACAAATGAATAATACGTATATATGCTGCCAAACCAGCCACAATCGATGAAGCAACTAATAACAGATGAGCCCAAGTAGTGAAGCTTTTAGTGGTTTCAATTGGAAGGAGGAGGAGAGAAGAAGGGGATAGAAGGAATGGCAGTTGGGATAGTGGGAATAGAGGGAATGTTTGGCAATGGAGGAAGTGTGGCTTGTGGGACTTTTGGAATGGTAGGCATAGAAGGAAGAGGAGGAAGTGTAGTTGTTGGTTTTGGCAGATTTGGGAGATTTGTAGGCAAAGGAGGAATATTATTACTTGGGATTGTAGGCAAAGGTGGTAATCCTGTAGGCTTAGGGAAGTTACTTGGAATTCCGGGCAAGTTTGGTATCGAAGGCTGTGTTGTTTGGAGAAGATGACGAGCTGCAATGCTCGAACTCATCATGTTCGACAGAGTGAGAACTACAAGGAAAGCTGCGGCGAAGATGGATTTGCAGGAAGAGGCCATGGTTGAATTATGAACTGAACTAGAGAAGAAGAAGAAAGATATATGAGAATGCTTTGGTTTGAGTTTTGATGAGAACCCATGGGGGTTTCTTGGTGTTTATATAGATAGAGGTAGGTGGGTATTTGCATGGTTTGGAGAACCATAAAGAGACTTTTGGGATCTTTTTGTTAGTTCACCAATACTATTTTGGAGTGTGTGTGTGTCTCTCTCTATATATATACACACACTATTGAGGTACACCGTAAGAATGATAGTGGTTGGTAATTCGTAAAAGCTTATGTGATGGAGTCCATGTAGGCTGGAAAGCTTGTGCACATCGCAACTATAAGTTCCAAGAACTCATTACTATGGTGAGATGTGCGCCGTGAAAACAAAATTTCCACAATTCAGATTTAAGATTTTTAAAAATAATTTTTAAATAATTTTTTTCAAAGAAATTGATAGTTAAGATATATTTATTATATTGTAGATCTATACAAATTACAGTATTTTTTTTTTAAAAAAACAAATTGAAAATTGAAAACTTTAATGTGTGAACCATCTAAATTAGGTCTGAATGGTTTATAATGGTGATAAACTTTTGTTTGATCATCATAGTACTTAAACCGTGTCCCTCTATACAGCCAAACACATGCCACATTTGATTTTTTTAAAAAAAACACACACACACACACACACACGTGCCACATCAAAGCGTAATTTGACTAGGTTTTAATTTAGGACAAATTCGTCATGCTCACATATTTAAGCGAATATATAAAAAGTTTTGACACAACATGTATTTTATTGAAAAAAATATTAGGTGGGCTAGGTTTTGAGGATCTGAGCTTTTACAAAGGTAATTACAGATTATCAATCAAGAAGTTTTTCACATGGACAATAAGATTTTTTAACTCATAACCTTATTGGTTATAAATCAATTCCTTTTCAGCTAAATCAATTTTTTTTTTTGGCTTTTTTTAATATTTATAAATTAATTAACAGATGGAGTAATCAACATACCCTTACAGGCTGACATCCCCTGTCAATGGTTTGTTAAGGAAAAAAGGGCATATATTCATCGGCGCAAGTTTTTTGGAAGAATGGTACTTAGTTTGGAGAACCACATACATACATATATATACATATATACACACACACACATATAGCTCACCAGCTGCTGACTTTGGAACTCAAGCTTTTTGACTAATAACGAAGTAGTTGGCTCTAGAGCTTTTATATATATATATATATATATATATATATATATATATATTGGAATGACATTTGATGACGACTTTGAAAGCAATTTAACGATAATTCAATACCTTAATTTTTCGCAAAATGATTACTTAAGGACTTTCTAAAAAAATATTAATTGTAATTAAAAATCTTGAATTGTTTATATTCCATAAAAAGAAACCCAAGTTGCAGGAATTACTCAATATATACATTTTTAAAAGTACAAATTGTCTTCTTAAACCCCAAGAAGAGAATTAATCTGCCTGTCCCCCTTCCCTGCAAGAAGGAATCGTATCCATCCAACAATGCCACCTCTTCATCCTAAGAAATGGGTTGGAATATGCCTAGTTCACGACCTTTTGTGGAGTAGGACACATACGAATGGAGCTATTATGTAAATAAAGAGAGATAAAGGTTCAAAGAAAGAATTTTAACTTTATGAGTTAAAATTCAAATTAGAGTAACTATCCAGTCTATATTGAGATATGAGATAATATTGGTTGTGGGAGTCAGTTTTTAAGAAACCAATAGAAAACTTACGCAAAACTTCTCTCAGGTTCTCTTCCACTAGGATGGTGAATCTACCAAAAAACATTATTGGAGTCCGTATTAGTGCTCCAATCTCATGTGAGTACTTCAGCGAACTAATCAGATTCTACCGGCGGGAACATGAGGAGATTAATTCATTCTATTTTAGTTCTTAATGGGTTCTTCAATTTACGCGAATATGTATAAGAGTCTTCCCAAGAAAGCCGGAGATATATCTACTTCAATCACCACCAAAGAGAAGAGTGAAGTCGGCAAAACAGGGCAATCAAAGTTGGTGAAAAGAAATGTGTGCGATCTGGAAAAAGAAATCCAATTTGAGGATTCAAAAATATGAAACAATATGATTTGTCGAACTATTATATATATATATAGTTCTGTTCTGGTACAGAAAAAGAAATCCAATTCGAGGATTCAAAAATATGAAACAATATGATTTGTCGAACTATTATATATATATAGTTCTGTTCTGGTATGGAACATGTATGTCTAGCCTCCAAGGCTAGAGATTAGTTGATATTGGATCAATAAGCTCCTCAATGATGTCTAGAGTTAAACTCCAATGAGAAGGTGATCGCTCAGTGATAACTATGAAGAAGATATCACAGAGCGATCTCAGATCACTGTGCTACACAAGTAAGGCGTTTCAACAGAGGGGTAGTGGGGTGTGTACACAGTGTGACTGAATATAAAGTAATGGAATAAAGAATGGATGGATCGCACCTGGTGAATGTCCTCCTATTTATAGTGATCACCTAGGGTTTCAGTCTCCCATCTGTGCTTTCGCCTCCTCCCCCAATCGTGTCCTTTCACAACCTGCATAACTTCCGCTCTACTACCTGCACTATCCAAGATTATAGGCATGATCGTGGGATGATTGATATTTTACCTGATTGAGGATGATTTTGTCATAAAGTGCCCTTACTGGGCCTAGATTCTGTCGGGCCCATTACATAGGTCCATAACAGTTGCCCCCAAGCTCAGTAGTTCAGGTTTCTGATCTGTCGAGGTTATTTTGTTGCCCAATCCCGACCTCATGGGTCTAAGTCTTTTCTGGCATCTTACTCGATGGTCGTCGAGTTTCCTTGAGCTCAAGGAACTCCAAAGTTCTCTTGCCCCTTGCTAATCTGTCCGCGGGCACTTGATGACATAGTCTAACTTTTATTGCCGAGCTGTTTGATATACTTTCCGCATTTACTTTGGTCCTTCTCCCCAACATGTATGCCGTGAGCATATCCCAGATCATTTGTCCATCATTTGCTCTTATGATGCCCGGGATTACCTCGGACTATTCACATTCCGGGTTTACCATTCCTTGCCACGTGTTGCCCCCAATCCGTGGTATTGTAAGAGCTTGCAGGCGTACGAGTAGTCGTGATTGTCCACTGAACAAGGCGTCTGTTCACTTGCCCGCATCGCAGCGAATAACCACAGTTTTTAAGATAGTGGCCACGAGCCCTCAATAGTCACCTTCGGTTAACATGCACAATAAATGCCACGTCACTTCATATTTGTCATGATTATTTTTGAGGGTTTTTAGGCCTATCCTCCTCGCATTTGTCGTTTCGACTTCGACCCTCTAACTTCTCGCCTCTATAAATTCTTGCTCATTGTTCCTCTTCATCATTTTTCTCAAGATTTTCCCTGCCTTGTCCGAAAGAGTTCCTCACCTTCACAGAGTCCTCTTGTTTCGAAGTTCTTTGCCTCTTCCAGTTTTCCTCCACAAGTGCCTTCAACGCTTCTCTAGTCTCTCTGTTTTATTTGCGTTGCGTGTTGAGTTCTTTTTTGGGTCAGCCAGTTCTTCGTAAAATCTCCCTTATAACAATCTGGGCATTCTGGGTTTATCGGTGTCACATTGTGAGTTTTTTTTTTGAAATCATTCCCCATTGTTGTCTTCATTTTTTGAATTTGTATGTGGGTACTAACTAACTGTGATGACCTTTGGATTTCCTTTCTGAACGAGAAGCGTTGATAACAAACATTGAGATACTGGCATTTGGTCTGAGTTACGTCAATATCCGCGGGTTTTTGTTCTTGTTTTGTCAAAATTCTTCGCCTTTTCTGGGCTCTTCTGCTGACTGATTTCTAGGTTTTCTGGGTTTGCTTGTTTCCATTCTATAACTTTTTTCAATTTTAACGTCCTCATTCTCTTTGTTCATTCAAATGGACTCAAATTCCAACGTACCCTTAGACATGTATGGTAGGCCCATCCCTGAGGGAGATAGGGAAATACTTCAGAATATCTCTAGACCCACAAAATTCTGGCTCTGGGCAATTCTTCCCACTGAAGAAGAGAAGAAAGAAGTCTTACTTCGTATCTCCAGGGGAAGTGGGAGTAGGGAGGGTTTCCGAGTACCGTCCCAATCCGCCTCTATGCCTCCCATTACTACCACATCCCTTTCCCGAGCTTCAAAACCAGGCCCTAGTAGCCTTACCCCGGATATGCCAACTCGGGACCCTACGCCCTGTGACGAATGCTGCTATAAGGCCATTGAGCTTGTTAGGCTTGACCATGATAGGGAGGCCGACTTGCTGTTGGATAAATGTTGGTGTAACATCATTCCTTTGACCAGCTCGGCTAGCGTCCTTCCCCACTACTTCAACCTAGCATCTTTTGATATTCCCTGAAATATCCCTGTTGTGTCAGGTATACTTTCTCTTTCTGACTCTTGCCCTTTTTCTCATTATAGGTGTTATATGGCTTCATCCTCACGCCATACAGATCAATCTATGACAGGAGAATCCATGTATTCTGGTTCTTTCCAGACGCCCATTAACACAAATTTCATCGTTAGTAGCACCGTGACACGCATGAAGAGTTCAATGACCATGAGGGAGGTTGTGTGAGTAGTCTGGGGTGGGGAGGGATATGACATATGCCTACCTCAAGTACATGAGTCAGTCACCTCCTATTGATCGGGTGGTAGGGATCCCCACTTCTTTTATTTTTACCGAGACATTATTACCCGGCTTGGCCTACAATTCCCTTTCACTAACTTCCAAATGTGCCTTCTTCGCCACTTGCACCTCAGCCCCTCTCAACTACATCCTAATGGCTGGGCTTTCGCCAATGCCTTTGAGAATTTTTGTAAAGCCAAAAGTATCGTCAGCTCTGTCCCCATGTTTTGTAGTTTCTTTGCTCCTTTAGAAACCAACGTTATCGTCGAGGGAGGACATACTTGTTTTGGCTGGACCTCCCTCCGAGCTACCTATGGTCACAAATTTCTTAAGCCCTTTACCGATTTATGGAAAGAGTTCAAAAACTCCTTTTTTAAGGTTGTTGCCAAACCCGGGAAAGTACCTGTGTTTCTCCAGTCCCTTTATCCCAAGGAAATTGAAGAACATTTTCCATTATACTGGTGCACCGGTCACCACAAGCTGTTATCCAAAGACTTCATCCCCTCAGCCAACAGTCTTTCAGAGGCCGAGATGAGGCCATTCTTGCTCTTACAAAGCTTGCTAGTAAGAAAGGCAAATTGGTGGACTCGGCCGACTATATTTCAACCTCTTTAATCAAAAAAAGACCCACCGTGAGTACGGATGTGATCATCTACTGTTGTGTGGTATCTTGTTTTTCACTGCATAGGTAATTGATCCTTGTTTTTTGTTTCTCAGGTCGACAAATGGGGAAACGACCCGTCTACCTTGAAGTGACCATCCGTGACGAGCAGACCACGGGTGCGACCCCAGCAAGAGCCACAGCGGGTGATAAATGCACAGCGCCTGAACCGGCCCCGCAAGCCCCTGGCAAAAAGGTCAAGGTCACCAAGAAAAAGGCTGCTGATGTGCCAACTCGCAAGGCCACATCGACGCCTTCACCTCTCATTCTGGATTCTGAACCCCACACTGCCGAGCCTGAATCTGCTGCCGTCAGCCAACTTATGCAACTCCCTCTGTCCCATGTTTGGGAGCACAAACTCACCAAAGGTCTCCGCCTGGTCTTCGTCCTCCCGAGCATTATTTTGATGGCAAGCCGCTGTCTAACCCTGAGATTAAGGAGCTTCGGGATATGGAGCATACATGCTTGAAGATCGTTGGATTTGTCAGCTTACGGCTTACCTGAAAGAAAAACATGCCCTGGCTCGGAGGAAGTGAAGCGTGCCGAGCGGAGAGAGACAAAGCTAATGGTCTGGCAACCCAGACTCTTCAGGACTCGTAGGGTGTCAAAGCGAAGAGGGATGAGTTGCGCAATGAGGTGCAAGCAGTCAGGGCTGAGAGGGAAAGCCTCCTTCAGGAGCTTCAACAAGCTTGGGAAGGTCTGCAAAAGGCCGAGTCGGAGGGATCCAGGAGGCAGAAGATTCACGAGAATGACGTTGACTCCATGTGCAGGCACAAGGCCATAATTATAGAGTTGGAGGCAGAGGTAAAGCATTGCAAAGAGGGCTTTGCTGCTGCCCGCGCCGACGTCTCCAAGCTGAAAACTAGTGTCAAGGATGCCTTCGACAATGCTCTGGAGCAGGTCCAATTCCTGAACCCGACCGTGACGTTGAACCTTGAGGGTGCGCATTATAACACTTATATTAAAGATGGGAACTTCATTCCCCCCCCTTCATCATCCGCCGGCCCGTCTGCTCCTTATCCCAAGGTTGTCTCAAAGGACAGAGGCAAGGAGGTCAATCCTCCCAACTCGGCCAACCCTAACGTGGATGCTCCTGCTGTTGAATTACACTAAGCATAGCCTCATATGCAACTCTAGTTTCCTTCATTTTAGGTTTATACACGCCTTCCTCCATGGAATTCAGGATACTTATTAAAGCCTTCCCCTAGCTTTACTTGTAAGCATGTCTCGGATGAAACAACGCGATTTGTTAATATCTTTCGTAGCAGTTTAACATTCCTGCACTCATATTATGTAAACAATTCTCACTTAATGAAAAGCATTTACTTTTTTCATGTACCTCGATTTACCAAACCTGCAAGTTTTTGTCGGGCCAGACTTGTCATTTGCATCCGCTTTCCTTGTGAATTCTTACTAATCCACCACGGTGTTTGTTGTTTGATTGAGATACATTCCAGAATACAGATGAACACATTACATCCGACTTGATCAGGGTCGGCAAAACGGTTTTCCCTTATCCAAGTTAAACTCGTCATAGGCCAATTTATTAGCTTAAGCGTTCCTTGTAAACTAGATTCAGTTTTGATTCATACATGCTAATGGAATCGGCGGCACTATCGCTACAACATGATATTTGAAAACGAGTTTTTGCACCTCGGATTCATACACGTTTAACTTTTTTACATGATTTATGAAAACTGGTTTATTTACCATGAATTCATACATGTGAATGAACTTAAGCGGTTCTGCCGCTATGACATGATTTATGAAAATAGGTTTTGTACCTCGGATTCATACATGTTCAAATTTTACATGATTTATGAAAACTGGTTTGTTCACCATGGATTCATACATGCGCATGAACTTAAGCGGTTATGCCGCTATGACATGACTTATGAAAACAGGTTTTGTACCTCGGATTCATACATGCTCAACTTTTACATGATTTATGAAAACTGGTTTGTTCACCATGGATTCATACATGCGCATTAATTTGGCGATATTTTCATCTTGACATGACTTTTGAAAATGGGTTCCTAGACCCAAAATTCCTTATTCATTCATTCTGGCGGTAACGCCGTCATATATGATTCTCGTAGGAATTTACAGACTTGCGGCCAGGATATCTTAAAATAAACGAAACAAAGGAAATTTCTGAAAATAAATGAGACGAGGAATTTCACCACCTTGAAACTTGACCAAGTCTTGGTGGATCTTGGCTTCAACTGTAGTAGGCTTTAGCTTATCCACGTTCCATGTTCTCTTGACCACCTTTTTCTTCAACGATTCCAACATATAAGCTCCCTTGCCAAGCTTTTCTTTGATGCGATACAAGCCTTCCCAGTTTGCCGCAAGCTTTCCATCACTGGCATTCTTGTTGCCTATGTCGGCTCTCTGAAGGAAAAGGTCACCTTTTTCAAACGACCGAGGTCGGATCTTCCTGCTATATCGAGCTGCAATAAGTTGTTTGGTTGCCATGTATCGGCTGTGTGCCGTGATTCTGACTTCGTCGATTAGGTCTAACTCCATTGCAATAGCCTCGCTATTCTTGTGCTCCTCATGTAGAGCCTTAATTCTCCTCCATGAGGGCTCACCAACTTCAACCGGAATCATCGCTTCGCATCCATAAGTCAACCAAAAGGGGGTTTCCCCAGTGGATGTTTGAACTATTGTCCGATGTCCCCATAAAACGGAGTACAAATGTTCCACCCAGCTAGATTTAGCCTCTTCCATCCGCTTTTTCAATCCATCAACAATGACCTTATTGGCAGCTTTGGCCTGCCTGTTGGATTGTGATGTTCCACGGATGCAAAGTGATGTTTAATGTTGAAATTGGATACCATCTCTTAGAATCCTTTATCAATGAACTGGGTTTCGTTGTCCGTGATTATCTCTGCCGGGATCCCAAACCGAGATATAATATTTCGTTGAAGAAACTTCTGCACCCGAGCCAAAGTAATCGTCGCCAGTGGCTCTGCCTCTATCCATTTGGTGAAGTAGTCTACTGCTACTATCAACCATCGCAACTGCCCTGGTGCTACATTGAATAGTCCTAACAAATCCATGCCCCATTTATAAAATGGCCATGGAGCCGAGATTGACGTTAGTTCTGATGGGGGAGCCGTATTACATTGGCATGTTTTTGGCAGCTCTCGCATTTTCGCACATGGTCCTTAGCATCGCTTGCCATTGTAGGCCAATAATAACCGGCTCGTACCGCTTTTCGGGCTAATGCCTTAGCGCCCATATGTTGCTCGTTAATACCTTCGTGGATCTCGGCCAAAACGTACTAGGCTTCCTCCAGGTTAAGGCACTTTGACATGAGGGAGTGTAGGCCCTTTCGATACAATTGGTCATCTACCATTACATACGCAGCTGCTGCTCTTACCAGCTTCTTTGATTCAATCCCATCTTCTGGGATGATCCCTCTTTCTAGATATTCGACGATTGGCTTTCTCCAATCGCTTGACTCCGAGATAATCATGACACAACTTGGCTCTGACAAACTCTGCTGGATCACTATTCGGAGGTTACCAGAGCCCTTGGTACTAGCGAGTTTAGATAAAATGTCAGCCCTTGTATTTTCCCCCTTAGAATGTGCGCAACCGTCAACTCGTCAAAATCTTCCATAATTTCTTTCACCTTTCCCAGGTATTTGGCCAAAAGTGGCCCTCTTGTTTGATACGTCCCTTTTATTTGGGATGCCACGAGCTGTGAATCTGTGGACACATGTACTTGTTTAGCTCCGTTTTCTTTGGCCTGGACCAGACCCTCGATGAGGGCCTCATACTCGGCTTGGTTATTAGAGGTTGGAAAATCTAGTTGGAGGGAAAATTCCATAAAGACTCCTTCTGGACTCTCCACAATGACTCTGGCTCCACTTCCCTTAATGTTTGACGATCCGTCTACAAATACCTTCCATGACTCCGCTTCCGCTGTCTTTCCCGCATTTGACAGGGTTAATTCCATTAAAAAGTCTGCCAGTGCTTGAGACTTGACAGCATGCCGAGCTTCGTAAGAGATGTCGAATTCTGACAATTCTATAGCCCAGCTTATCATTCTGCCTGCTAGGTCTAATTTGTGTAGCACCTACCGAACTGGCTGGTCAGTCCTGATGATGATTGAGTTGCCATGAAAATAAGGGCGAAGTCGTCTAGCCGTGGTCAGTAAAGCAAAAGTCATTTTCTCCAACTTTTGGTACCTCAGCTCCGAACCCTGTAAAGCCCTGCTAACAAAGTATACTAGCTTTTGGCCATCCTTTGTCTCCTGAACCAACACGGCACTTACCGCTTCTTCCCCAACTAACAAGTACAAGATCAAACTTTCACCTTTCTCGGGTTTAGACAAAACTGGTGGGGTTGCCAGACACTGTTTTATTTCCGCAAATGCTATTTCACACTCCGAGTTCCATCCTGCTTGGGTCTCCTTTTTCAACAATTTGAAAAAGGGGATCGACTTCTCGGCCTATTTTGGTAAAATCCTTGTCAGGGCCGCGAACCTCCCGGTCAACTGTTGTACATCTCTCTTGTTTGCCAGTGCCTTCATTTCTAATATTGCCTGAAATTTATCCAGGTTGGCTTCGATACCTCAGTTTGTCAACAAAAAACACAAGAACTTGCCCGACGGAACCCCCAAGGCACACTTAGCCGGGTTTAGTCGGATGTGGTGGGCTTGTAGTTTGTCAAACATCTATTGTAGATCTCGAACATGGTTCCCTGGTTCTACGGACTTTACTATCATGTCATCTATGTATACCTCCATATCCTTCCCCAGCTGGTCCTCGAATACCCTTGTCATCATCCTTTGGTATGTTGCCCCGGCGTTTTTGAGACCAAACGGCATCACGTTGTAACAATAGTTTGCTTTATCAGTGATGAAAGCCGTCTTCTCTTAATCCTCGGGGTGCATAGTGATTTGATTGTATCCCGAGTATGCATCCATAAAAGATAGGAGTTGAAAACCAGAGGAATTATCGACCAATTGGTCAATGTTAGGCATGGGAAAGGCGTCTTTAGGACATTTCTTGTTTAAATCTTTGTAATCTGTGTAGACCCGCCATTTGCCCTTGGGCTTTTTAACCATGACCACATTAGAGAGCCATGTCGTGTATTGCACCTCCCTAATAAAGTCGGATTTCATCCATTCCTTTACATGCGCTTCTAGAGCCAAGCCTCGATCCCAACCGTGCTTTCTTTTCTTTTGTGCTACTGGAGTGGACCCCGGATTGACCGCTAGCTTATGACAGCAGAACTCGTGATCTATCCCCGGTATCTTGGATGGCTTCCATGCAAACACGTCTCTGTTTAGCCTTAGGAAATCTTCTAACTCTGCACAGATCTCGGGATCCAACATCTTGCCAACTTTTGTAGTCTGTTCCGCTTAGGTGCCCAACATAAAGTCTTCAACTTCGTCCTTTGGCTCCGCCCTTAGGATTTTATCTTCTTCTCGTACGTCCAGTTCGACCACATGGACGGACTTGTTCACTAACTTTCCTTTCTCCTTGTCTCAGCACCCAGCTTTTGAACTCTTGTTTTCTTTAACAGCCTCGAAGTAGCACTATCGGGAGTCCTTCTGGTCGCCCTTAATAGTGACGACTTGATTCTTCTTGTTGATGAGCTTCAGCCTCTGGTGTTTTGAGGATATCAACATATCCCAGTCGTGTATTGTAGGTCTTCCTAGAATGATATTGTATGGGCAAGGAAAGTCGGCTACAATGAACCGAAAAGCTCTGACTTAAATGTTTCCTTGGTCCCCAAGGTCAACTTGAGGTCTATATATCCCTTCGGACGAGTATCCTGTCAATTGAAACCCGTCAAAGTAGTCTCACAACCTCAAGTCCTCCAAGTCAAACCTCATGCGCTTGAACGCATCCCAAAGAATTATTTCCAACACACTACCATTGTCTACGAAGATTTTCTTAACCCAAAAGTTCACCACTGTTCCCGTGATTACCAACCCGTCATGGTGGCTGGTGCTACTGATGAGCACAATTTATGCCATGTTTTTCCTATATCTTATGACTGAATTGTATGGTAAATACAAGCTTAACTGCAATCAATCTAAGTAAAAAGGCATTAATTCATGAATATAGGAAACTGAAGGATAAAAACCATGCACATCCTAAACATGTGCCAAAAGAAGAACAAGTTATAAGGTTTTATGAGAAGAACGTATAGCAAAGCTGATACAAGGCTATAGCATTCTAGCAGCATATCAAAGTGCACTACAAAGCATCTATGAAGCTATAGCAAAGCAAAGAACGTGATGCTATGCGGCATATGTTCTAATCTTTTGCCAAGATTGTTTCAAGAAATATTGCGAAGGTTGAGAAAAGACAGGTAGATTGCTGACGTAACAGAATAGAAGATGCGGAGGATCGAAATTAAAAGATTTGAAGAATCCCGCAGGATCAGCAGAATCAATCTACTACGATTGAAAGATACGATGGATCTTGACAGATTTGGAAAGCCCAGCTCGCTGAAACTTATGCCGCCAAAAAACTTGACTATATAAGGAAACAGCAAGCCAACCCTAAAAGAGAGCTTAAAAGAGCAAAAAAAAAAACTAATTCCACATTCAGTCAGACTCGAAAGAAGAGAGAGAGAATTCACGAGGCACGAGAACTCCAGAAGAACCCAGCATCCTTCCTTGCAGTAAGACGGAGAGAAAAGACGTGGAGTGGTGACGTGACAGGGCTTCTTCCACGCCGTCGGAACTTCGTCAAGCTTTCTGTTTCCTTTGTTTAATATTTTGATCATGGGTCATCTTGTTGTTATTTGTTTTGTGTTTCCCTTGTCAGTCATGAACTAAATTCCATATGGCTGAACGAGGATGAATCCTTAAGTTTTGAATGAACCCAGTTGCTAGTTTTTAAGTCAATAAATTCAGTTTGCTTATCAGTGATTTCATTACTTTGTCGATTAGCGGAAGCTAAAGGCAAGATTTGTGGCCTCGGCTTACTGGCAAGGAGTCAAGGTTAGACCTCTGAGAAATAGTGATTGCTAGGTAGGCTGGTGCAAGGCTTGTCCTATTATTGTACACTTCAGAAATGGGTCTACCGCTCATAACCACTACACCCCGTTTGTAATGTTAATCTTACTAGAAAATTGTCATAGGCATATGGAAGGAGTAAAGTTAGCATTAGAAGTATCGGACGCGGAAGCTTCAATAGACTATAGTGGTGGGTTAACTGAATAGCGTTGTAGGTGTAGCTATGTTGTAGCATTGCAGAAGCTGTGCAGTATAGATGTTATAGCAATGGGTCAAGCAACTAGGGGATTGAGATGCTTAAGGATGATACCAAGTTCAGCCTAATTTCCTACTGATATATTCTCACGACTGCGAAATTCTGTTTACTTTTGTTTGTTACTTAACGTAACCACAACAACCTCTCAACCCAATTAATATATTTTATGTTTCTCACAACTATCTTAGCAATTGAGCGTCACTTCTCGGTATCTCAGTCTCTATGGGACGATACTCTACTTATACTTTATTACTTGTTCGACTGGTTCACTTGCCATTAAGGAAATCGACCAACAAGTTTTTGGCACCGTTGCTAGGGTTTGTTGATACCCTTAGTGACAACGGCCTATTTGCTTAATAGTTGTGATTTATCTAAGAAAGGTCACTTTTTCCCTGTTCGTAATTTTCAGGTACATTCTGTAATGCATGCGCAACTCGCCGACAGCTAATCTAGAGCTCTACGATCCAGAAATCGAACGCACTTATAAGCAAAGGTGTAGAAAGCAGAAGCGAAGAAGTCAATCTTTTGACTCAGCAAGCATGGTAGATATGCCTTTCAACCATGAGCAGGATCGACAAGAACCGATAGTAATAAATATGGACCATCAGATCCCTCCACCTCCAAATCCGATGTTAACAAGGCTATCATGGAATTCAGGATTCCAGATCTAAACAAGTTGAATTCAGCTATCACACCACCGACCTTAAGTGTAGGACACTTTGAAATCAAAGGTGTCATGATCCAGATGCTTAATGTAGCCGGACAATTTTGAGGACTCCCATCCGAAGATCCTCACTTACATCTAAAGGCCTTCATGGAGGTGTGTGACTCATTCGTCATTCCAGGAGTCACGGCCGATGCCATCCGGATTAAATTATTCCCATTCTCGCTTAGGGACAAGACTCGAACGTGGCTCAACAACTTACCAGCCAATTCCATCACCTCTTGGAATGATTTGGGGAGTAAGTTCTTGCTCAAATTTTTCCTACCTACTAAGAACGCTCAACTCAGAGGGGACATCACCAACTTTCAACAAAAGTCGAGAGAGTCTACCTATGAAGCCTGGGATAGATTCAAAGACCTCCTCAGAAGATGCCCACAGCATGAACTATGCGAATGGGTTCAGCTGGAAACATTTCACAGAGGTCTCGACAGACAGACACGATCAATTGTAGACGCCTCATCTAGAGGATCCATCCTAATGAAGTCTTACGAAGAGGCCCACAACTTATTAGAATGCATGGCTATGAATAGCCATTAATCGCAAGCAGACAGAGCTACTTCCTCCCGAACTATTGCTGGAATACATGAATTGGATGCTATGACTGCTCTCACAGCTCAATTATCATCTCTAACCAATATGGTGAAAGGACTGACCCTTCCGTCAAGCAACACATCAGTACAACCATCTCAGGTAGCCTGTGTGTACTGTGGCAATGAGCACTCCTACTCTCTGTGCTCTGCCAACCTCGAATCAGTTAACTTTGTCAACAACTTCAACAGGGGCAGTAACAGCAACAATCCATACTCTAATACGTACAATCTTGGATGGAGACAGCACCCCAATTTTTTGTGGAATACTCAAGGTCAACAAGCAGCGGGACAACCATCAAGGTCACAGTACACAAACATACCATCAAACTCACCAGGGTTTACCCAGCAAGCAAGGCAGCAGGGCGGTGATTCGTAACCGCAAAGACTCCATGTTAACCCCGAAAAACCTATGATAAATCATTCAAAATCAGCAAGACAACTAGAAACCTTGAAAACCAAGTGCAACAATAGCTACCCTCACGATAGACCTCGGGATCTCGAGTGACACTAAAGTCCCCAGAATCCAAGGAAAAGAGGAAGTCAAGTTAATAGAGCTCCAAAGCGGCAAGAGTCTAGAACCCATGAGAGTAACAAAGCAGAGTACAGTTGTTGCTGACCCAAAATTTTGGAAAGAAAAGAAGGGACACAAAAGTAATGACAAATTCCTTGAAGACGAGCAGAGGCACCCAAGGCTTTCACAACCTGAACAGGATATGAACGCCATGTCCTTGCCTCCAATTACCGCACTAGATGATCACGTGCAACACCTAACAAGGCATGCTACCACATCATCACAGCGTAACCATGATCTCAGGTCTTTAAAGATGCTAAAGAAACCCCCGCCTTTCCCCCAAAGACTTCAGAAGCAAGGTCAAGAGAAACAATTCAAGAAATTCCTTGACATGCTATGACAATTGCACATTAATATCCCTCTGGTAGAAGCTCTGGAGCAAATGCCTAGCTATGTGAAATTTATGAAGGAAATTATGACCAAAAAGAGACGACTGGAAGAGTTCAAAACAGTGGCTTTGACCCAGGACTGCAGTGCTATGCTAACAAATCGGCTACCGCCGAAATTAAAGGACCCTGGCGGCTTCACCATACCATGTGCAATTGGACCTCAATATTCAAGGAAAGCTCTGTTTGACCTCGGTGCCAGCATTAATCTCATGCCTATGTCTATTTTCAAAAAGTTGGCAGTTGGGGAAGCCAGGCCCACAACAGTTACGTTGCAACTAGCCGATCGCTCCATCGTTCTACCTGAAGGAAAAATCGAAGATGTCCTGGTTAAAGTTGATAAATTCATCTTCCATGTGGACTTCATTATTCTTGACTTCGAAGCAAATCGTGATGTTCCAATCCTCCTGGGAAGACCTTTCATGGCAACTGGGCGGACGCTGATCGATGTGGAAAAAGGAGAACTTACTATGCGTGTTAATGACGATCGGGTCACCTTCTCAATCCTCAACAATGCTGAAGTCGAAGACCCAGCTAAGAAATATTTAACCCCTGAAGATAACTGCAAAGGCAGTAAAGAAGCAGGCAGCCTTCTTGCACTACCTCAGCATTAAATTCCTACGGCAAAGTCTGGCTGAAGACTTTAAAGCAAGCGTTATTTGGAGGCAGCCCAACCTTTTGTTTTTCTTCGTATTGGCATGGTAGCAGAAGGGATGAGTCAGGCATGGACAAATGCTATATCATGATAAAAGGTGCCTATGCCTTAGCACATCAGCGTGGCAGAAGCCCACTAAAAGCCAGGTACGCACCCAAATCTCTAAACATTATGTGCATAAATTTTGAATAAGTGGGCCACCTCCGTTAAGGTCCACTCCACGCCAAATCACTTTATTGCATCACTTAAGAGTCGTAGCTCTTCACATTCAAAATCCTATCTATTCTCTACATCCATTCCCCCCGTGTCTTTTCGCATTCCTACGACTCTCCTCCTCTCACCCACACACACACCATGCCTAGAGTCAAGAAGACAACGCGGCTGCACCAAGCGCCCCCACTGGTCTACGCCCGCCGTCAACCAAATCCACCACCCGCACCAGCACCTCTCGCCCCTATACCCACTTCCTTATCCTCCTCTTACTCTACCGATTCTTCAGCTTCCACGGGCCCCGCCTCTGAGTATGACAATCACCAACACACCCCTGTACTGCCGCCCAGACACCAATACAAACTCGATGGGCAGGTTCCTCAAACGTCTTCACCGACTACGCACGAAGTTAAAGAACATTCACCGCTGCCCATCGTCGTGGTTCGCCAAAAGCCCTCTCCCTCTCGCTGTGATATTCTGACATTCCGGTTGCCAACGGGGTGGACGACTCTTCTACTGTGGAGGACACCGCCAGCAGTGCCCCCGCCCCTCCTATTCCTCCTGCCCCCTAGTTTTTAATTTCCTTTTTTTTTTAATTCTGTATATTTTTGTTTTTTCTGACAATCTGCAAATGCCCTGGGCTTTTACCCCAGGGCCATTTTGTGAATGATGTTGTGATTAATCCTGCATTCTTGTGTTTCTCTTTACTACCTGCCGCCCCCTATGCGCGTTCTGTTTATGATTCCCCTCATTCTATGCTGTTGTAATGAGGGCATTGCATCGTTCAGGTGTGGGGGAGGGTTTAGTTATGTTAATCTGGATGTAATCTGATGCTGTTCCAATGTGCTTAAATTACCTTGAATTTAGCTTTTGCATAAACTGAAAAATTTTCAAATTGCATGTTGAAGCATGAACAAAATTTTGTAGCAATAGTATGAATATCTGTATGACGAAGTATAGCATGATTGCCGAAGGAAACTGAACCTTTAGGTTTTGGAAATTGACAGAGCTAGCTAATCTGATGCGGGGTAAAGTGGCAGTGAGAAAGTTTAGAGAGAAGAACCCACGATGGAAGGATTGATTTGAGCATAATTGCTTTATTCTAGTGTGCATGTCTGCTAGCCCATGTATGATCCTTGATTTGTCTTAGTTCTTTGATAAACTGTTTAGCATCTGAGTGTGAAATTCGTAGGATAAAGGCATTCTTATCATACCCATCATTCCCATACACAAACCAGCTACCATCATCCCCATTTTGCTACCTCATTGAGCCCACACGATAGTACTATAGTAGAACTAGTTCACAGACAAGCTTGAAAGAAATTATTAAGAATGCTAGAGCTGAGCGCGCCTACGGAAAATGCTGCCAGAAAATATTTCCAAAAGAGCTGTAGTTGCTTAAAGTAATTAAAAAAAGACTGAAAAAGAATAAAGAGCAGCAAGGAATACGAATTCCAGAAAAAGGCACTCGGCTGAAGCCAAGAGACTTGTCTACATGTCCTGTTATAGCACTCTTCACCACTTCTCATCTAAACACCTATCTATCCATACCATAATAACCCAAGAAGTCCTTTGGAAGAATGGAGACTCAGATGCTAGGTAGTAATCTTAGAACTTTGACAAGGCTATGGAACTCTACGTTAGCATGACAAGAGAGAAAGTTGAAATCCCCTGGGTGAGAGAGCGCAAACACTAAACCTGAGAGCCTCTTGATGCTTCTTCACCTAAGCAATACCACGCATCGCGAGCCGCTACTACTGGGCAGTGAGATTGCCGAATAGGGGACGAGAATTGAAAGCAGTTGTGTGAGAGGAGTTATACAGATAGGAGTGCCACGACTATGAATTTTTGTTAGCTTCATCTTATTTTTCCCAGGACTGCAAAAAGCTAAGTGTGGGGGTATTTGATTAGCACAATTTATGCCATGTTTTCCCTATATCTTATGACTGAATTGTATGGTAAATACAAGCTTAACTGCAATCAATCTAAGTAAAAAGGCATTAATTCATGAATATAGGGAACTGAAGGATAAAAACCATACACATCCTAAACATGTGCCAAAAGAAGAACAAGTTACAAGGTTTTATGAGAAGAACGTATAGCAAAGCTGATACTAGGCTATAGCATTCTAGCAGCATATCAAAGTGCAATATAAAGCATCTATGAAGCTATAGCAAAGTAAAAGACGCGATGCTATGCGGCATATGTTCTAATCTTTTTCCAAGATTGTTTAAAGAAATATTGCAAAGGTTGAGAAAAAACGGGTAGATTGCTGACGTAACGGAATAAAAGATGCGGAGGATCAAAATTAAAAGATTTGAAGAATCTCGCAGGATCAACAGAATCAATCTACTGCGATTGAAAGATACGATGGATCTCGACAGATTTGGAAAGCCCAACTCACTGAAACTTATGCCGCAAGAAAGCCTGACTATATAAGGAAACAGCAAGCCAACCCTAAAAGAGCCGAAAAAAAACTAATTCCTCATTCGGTCAGACTCGAAAGAAGAGAGAGAATTCACGAGGCACGAGAACTCCAGCAGAACCCAGCATCCTTCCTTACAGTACGATGGAGAGAAGAAGACGTGGAGTGGTGACGTGACAGGGCTTCTTCCACGCCGTCGGAACTTCGTCAAGCTTTCTGTTTTCTTTGTTTAATCTTTTGATCATGGGTCATCTTGTTGTTATCTGCTTTGTGTTTCCCTCATCAGTCATGAACTAAATTCCATATGGCTGAACGAGGATAAATCCTTAAGTTTTGAATGAACCCAGTTGCTAGTTTTTAAGTCAATAAATTCAGTTTGCTTATAAGTGATTTCATTACTTTGTCGATTAGCGAAACTAAAGGCAAGATTTGTGGCCTCGGCTTACTAGCAAGGAGTCAAGGTTAGACCTCTGAGAAACAGTGATTGCTAGGCAGGCTGGTGCAAGGCTTGACCTATTATTGTACGCTTCAGAAATGGGTCCACCGCTCATAACCACTACACCTCATTTGTAATGTTGATCTAACTAGGAAATTTTCACAGGCATATGGAAGGAGTAAAGTTAGCATTAGAAGTATCGGACACGGAAGCTTCGATAGACTATAGTGGTGAGTTAACTGAAGAGCGTTGTAGGTGGTAGCTATGTTGTAGCATTGCGGAAGCTGTGCAGTATAGATGCTATAGCAATGGGTAAAGCAACTGGGGATTGACATGCTTAAGGATGATTCCCAGTTCATCGTAATTTCCTACTGATATCTTCTCACGACTACGAAATCTGTTTACTTTTGTTTGTTACTTAGCGTAACCACAACAACCTCTCAACCCAATTAATCTATTTTCTGTTTCTCACAACTATCTTAGGAATTGAACGTCACTTCCCGGTATCTCAGTCTCTTTGGGACGATACTCTACTTACACTTTATTACTTGTTTGACTGGTTCACTTGCCATTAAGAAAATCGACCAACAGCTACGTCTTCCAGTTCTTCTTTGGTAAAACCGAGCATTGGTGGTTCTGGCTTGCTGGAGTCTTTTTTGAACTCAGGGCGATCCCTAACAAAGAGGACCTCCTTTAAGTATTTTTTTTCACTGACTAACTGAGTCTCCTCCCCCACCGAAACCTCCACTAATGATCACGCAGTTGTATTTAAAGTCTGGAAACGTATCATCACTCTGCTCTCGGCTTTTCTTTTCAGGAGGCGGGCTTTTACTTCGACCTCCTTGTCGTTTATTCTGTCGTCCCTATGTTTGAATGACATAACGACGGAACTTTCCTTCTCGGACAAACTTTTCTATCGCGTCTCTTAGATCCCAACAAGTATCCGTGGTATGACCGTGTTGGTCATGGAACTCATAGTACCGAGATTTGTCTAAGGTGGCCTCCTTCCTCAATGGCCGTGGTCGTTCGACTTTCTTCATCTCCGTCATGGATACCTCCTTCTAGATTTGAGCTTGAGATACCTTCAACAGAGCGTATATATCGTACTTCCCTTTCATTCTGCCTCCTCTAGGCTTGCTATCTCCTCCACGTCCTCTGTGGTCTTGCCTTTCATGACCATATTGCTCTTTCCCCCGCGGAGGCGGACTTCTGACTTTCTCCTTAGGTACTTGGCTCATGATTTCCATTTGCTCCAGCTCTAAGTATTGCTTAGATCGATCCTGAAAGTCATCCAAAGTCTTTGGACGACGTTTCATCACTGATTTCTTCAGGCGAGATAATTTGTCCAGGCCTACCATGACACAGTGCAAATGTATTTCCTCCTTCAATCCCGGCACTTAAAGAGCCGTATCTTTAAAACGCTCCAATACTTTTGTAGAGTTTCACCGGGTGACAGCTTCACCTGCCCGAGCTGGAACTCATTTTTGGCTGTTTCCTACTTGTGGCGAAATTCAGAAAAATTTCTTCACTAGGTTCTTAATATCAAGAACCGAGTTTACTAGTAGGGAGTTAAACCAGATTTGCGCGGCTCCCCGCAGCGTTCCTGCGAATAGCCGAGGTATCACGGGCCCTACATAACCCTTCACCATGATCTCCATTTTGAAATTACTAACATGCACTTGTGGGTCTTGACTCCCGTCGTATTTTAGAAAGTCCTTCGTGTCTAGCCCCTTGGCATAAGGAGCGGCCATGATCTTCTCAAAAAAGGACTTGGAATTCTATCTTCATCATCAGAAACTAACACACGTTGTGATTCTCATGTCGCGTCCTCCTTAGGTGGATCCCGGCCTCCGACAGGCTCCTTTCCTTTAGTTTGAGCCGAGTTCCGAATCTGTGCCTGATCATGCCCGGCCTTATTAACCTCTTGGACCCCTGCATCAACCTTAGTTGCCGTCGTGCGACTATCCCTGCCCGGATTTGTAGCTGCCAGCATTCCGTGGTGGATTCTCGAGCATCTTGATGCGTTCTTCCAACAACTATATCTT
This sequence comes from Acacia melanoxylon, assembly GCA_019022615.1. Taxonomy (NCBI): domain Eukaryota; kingdom Viridiplantae; phylum Streptophyta; class Magnoliopsida; order Fabales; family Fabaceae; genus Acacia; species Acacia melanoxylon. The sequence goes on along the minus strand of JAFJYJ010000003.1, from coordinate 7,633,779 downwards.
TAGCGTCTCGTCTTTGGCCTCTTGATGCTGGTCATTGATGACCAGATTCTCCTCCCCATTATTTTTGGAACGCTCATCGTGGGTGTGCACGGATTATAGGCATGATCGTAGGATGATTGATATTTTACCTGATTGATGATGATCTTGTCATAAAGTGCCCTTACTGGGCCTAGATTCTGTCAGGCCCATTATATAGGTCCATAACAAGTTCTTTGATATTATAATAATATTTTTACATGATATTAAATCCCAACCGTTTAGATTTGGTTTAACGGTGAGAATAAAGAAGTTGATAGAAGTGGATAGTAAAGAAAGTGAAGAGGTTTACATCCAAAGGAAAATATTTAAGTCTAGATCCTTGTATCCTCACATCAAGTTCTCCAATCACATACAGTGATGTGTTATAATTTTTTTTAATAGTATCATTTAATTTTAAAACCATATGAAAAGTATAGGACACATGGCTAATATGAGTTCTCCAATCACGTACAGTGATGTGTTATAATTTTTTTTAAATAACATACAATCCTCACATAATTTACTTTATATGTAATTTTATTATTTAAAAGGGTCATTTTGTACTTACTGATTATTAGGAAGATTTGATATATTTAAAGATATTTTGAATTATCCTAAAAATCTTTTAAATTTATTAGTATTTTATTTTTAGTATATTATTTTAGATATGTGAGTTGTCAATTAGGGATCTCAAGGATATTATTAATATCCTTGATTTAATTATTTTTTGGTTATTATAATTGTTTGTCCTTGCATTTACCTAATTTTGGTTTTGGTCACTTAAGTTTCAAAATGTGGGTTTTGGTCTTTTAAGTTTGGTCCGTTTATAATATTAATTCTTATAGTTTGAAAATAACATGGAGATGGAATTAATGGTGTTAAATTGCATGTGTCACTAACACCTTTAAAATTGCTGACATGGGCTAATGATGAGTTGGCAAGATGACCGGGTAAACTTTGCTGAATTGGATAGATTAAAAAGACAAGATATGAGAGATGAGCAAGTTCATATTAGATATTTATCCCATATCCACTACAAAAAAACGCGAATTACACACAGAATTATCGTCAGAAATTACCCACGGAATTCTGTGGGTAAAAATTATCGACGGAATTCCGTCAGTAACTAAAATTACCGATGGAATTCTATGGGTAATTCCGTCGGTAATGAAAATTTTTGTCGCAAAAAAAGCTGGGGGAAAAATCAATTTTATTCTGCCACGGCTTTTTTTGCAATGGAAATTTTCCGACGGAAATTTTAATTACCAACGGAATTCTGTGGGTAATTCCGTCGATAAATTTTACACACAGAATTCCGTGGGTAATTTCCGAAGGAATTTTTTCCGTCCTTAATTCCGTGGGTAATTCGCGTTTTTTTTGTAGTGATATGCTCATCTCTAATTTTGGGGTTGTTACACACCTACCGATCTCGCCCTCTCGGGTGGTGGGTAATGTGGTTCTTTAATTTTAAATATTTTCCCAAGTTGATTTACGTCATTCTTCAGAGTATTAGCAGCAGAGCATGCACTGGTTTAGACAATAATATACTGGTAAGATAAAATGCGGAAAGGTAAATTTCCCCGGAGGGAGTCAAATATACAGTTATCCAGAATACTGATACCCAAAATAAATAGAATACAGTAATCCAGGAAACCAAAATAAACATCCAAAAAGAGTCTCCATCATCCTCCATCCATAAATACCCTAGTCCTTCTCCACCGTCTTATCTCGATCTCCCGACTCAAACCTAGATGAATTGCCTGAGGGCTTAAAAGGGGCTAGGATTCAAAATTGGATCCCAGAATAACTGTTAATCTCATATAAAATGTATATACAATACATCTAAGAAAAACCATAAATAAACAAATACCACATAGCATTCAATATCATGCACACAACAAGGCACACAGCCAATCCGGAATTAGCAGTCCTAATGGCATACAGCACAGACTGCATTGGTCCTAATAGCACAACACAGACCACCGGGCACGGCACACAGCATGGCCCTTAATGCACACAACATATTCCAGTTCCACAGCGTTTGAAAATAAATGATAACCAAATGTATGCAATATTCATGGTAGAACATACATACAACAAGCATACAAAGCATATGAGGATTAAGGTTACTACCTGGCAGTCGACTATAAATTAAAATAACTTCCCCGGCGTAAAATATCACAATTAGACCTAAAATAATAAAATATAAATATAATTAAATCCACCTCAAAAGAAATATTTCCTTTGATGATTTAAAAGAAGTCCAATTCATATGTCCATATTTACTAAATTCCTTTTCTTATTAGGGAATTTAATATGTGCTTATATTCCTTTTATTTTTGTCCTTATTCAGAATTTCCAAAAATAATTTCCAAACTTCAAAACTTCATACTTAATTCTAGAAATATCCTTTTGGGTTGGTTTCAGAGCATAAATGACCCTTAATATATTTATTTTCAAACAAAAATACTAATTTGGGTTAGACACATATGAGAATCCATCCATGGCCCAAAACATCATCTCTAGTCTAAAATAAATTCTAGGATCAGGGGCTATTTTCAAAACTTTATTTCTCCCGGTCCAAAACTCCAAAAATTACAAATAATATACCAAAATAATCTTTGAGATGTCTAGTTTCTGCCTCTAAAATTTCATAATTGTTCGAGTTCATTTGCTAGGTCAAAAATCATGAGAAATCCAACTGACTCCACAAGAACTTTACAAAATAGTCAACCAACGTTTTCAAGCTTTCATCTAGGGTTCCAAAATTTTGATCCAAGATCATCCTTATTCAAAATCTCATTTTAAACACTTTAAACCCATTTTAAAAAGTACCAAAATCAACTGAAAACCACATGCATAACCAACTGAACAAAAATCATCATTCAATCAACAAAATGTCAATTTTTCATTCTGACTTCAATATCTCTCATATACTATGTTTGATCTACCATTTTAGGCCATGAACCCTAGTTTTAAACCTTTATTCATACTTTTCATTGACCATTCAAACCCAAGAATATATACATGCTCATGGGAAAATATCATTTTCAAGCTTAACAACCAAGGGAAAACAAAAGGGTTCATAGATGGTTTACTTATCTTAGAACCGAAGCTTCTTTGGATCTTTGCTTCCTTTGACCACCCAACTCACCTGACCTTCACCTCACCAAGAAAAGGATTATCTTTAGTGTGTGAACCAATTTAGGAAAGGTAGAAGAGAGTAGTTAAAGGTTCCAAAGTCATAGAGCTTACCTTAGCTTCAACCTTATCCTCTTTCTTGAGATCTCTATGCCTTCTTGAGTGCAAGCTCTTTGAACTCTCTCTTCTCTTCTTCTCACCGAATTGGCAACCAAAAATGAAGGGAATCGAGTTTTAAAAATTGCTTCTCTCTTATGTTTTGAAGACTTACACTTATGCCCTTATTTTCCTTAAATATTTCCATGTGCTTCATTAAAGCTTTTCCTCTTCCCTCTCCTCCATGTTTGGACGAAAATGAGGGGTATTTTGGGGAGAAAAATAGCTTTGGAAAATTTACTTAATTTGAGTGTCCCATTGTCTTCATTTAATGACTTTAGTACTTACCCAAAATAGCCATCATTTTCCTCTAAGTACTAGGTATATGACCTGTTACAGTACTTTTTTTTTCTTCTTTCTCCCTCCATGCTTGGACACCACTTGGCTGCTTGAGAAGAGGAAATATTTTTGGTTTTATTTCACATAAATATTATGTCCAATCTCTCCCTTTTCTTGTGATAAAATCATGTCCTTGTAATAATTCTTCTAAATAGGTTAGATGAACTAATAAGTACTTGTAATTGCTTGTTTTATGGGAACTCATCACCTTTTTTTTCTTTCTTTCCCTTGCAAAAACCAAAAGGAAGGGAGGGAGGGAGGAGGGAGAGAGGGAGTTGGTGAGATTTTTGTGTTATTTTTCCAATGCTTCATAAATGGTGTACTTGGATGGTATAATGGCATTTTTTTTTTCATGATCAAATTTTTTTATTCCTCCATCCTTCTTATTTTTGAATTGGACCTCTATTTTGGGCTTCAAGAGTTGTCTTTCCTACCTAGCCCAATAGTCCATAGTTCTTGGTTAGGTCTAGGACACCTTCTTGGGCATTTTTGGAATTTTATGCCCTTCCCCCTATTTCTTCCTATATGCATATTGCCCAAGGGTAAAATGGAAAAATGGAATATGTTTTTACTTCTATTGTCATCTATTCCTTAAGGTTGTCTTTAACCATAATCATTTAATTACACATAAACAAGTAATTTTGTATCCTCATCTTATTCTGATTATTTCATGCAAATAAATGTTTATTATTAACACCATGACTTCATGAAAATTCATATATGCAAATAACTTCACATTAATGCACATGAAAAATGAGGATGTTACAGGGGTGGGGGCAATTATTTTAAAAAAAAAAAAATTATATGCTGCATCCAAAATATTTTTTACACTAAGTAAGTTTCAGTCCTGCATTCAAAAATATTTTTCTTGTAACACCCGAATCTTGAAAATTAATTAATTTGAAATACTGAGTACAAAAATTATTTCAGGATCATATAATTTAATATAAAAAAAAAAAAAAAAAAAAAAAAAATGCCTTCATCTCTCTACATTGTGGGATGAACACATGATTAGTATGTAAGGGAGGAGCATTGGAATGTTAACGCTCATGAACAGGTGTTTTCTCCTTCCCTCCCCATTCAGCTCGTATCTCCTCTGGTTAAAGATCTGAGAGACAAGCTCCGCCGATCTGAGATATTAGCTCATAACTAAGAATTGTACGTTAAAAACATTATATATTTGATAGCTTTGAGTTCAGATCTGAAGCTTTGAGTTGGGAATTATTTACTTGAGATTATTATTTGCAACGAGAGAATTTCATAAACAAATCAAATTGCAGGGGATAATTGTCTGCTAAACCGATGCAACATGGCCTTCAAATATCGCACATGGTTCTTCTATCTAGTTGACTTTTTTAAGAAAAAGAAAAGAGAAGGGACCACTTGATTTTTTGTTCCTGTAAGCTATATGCCCTGTTTTTACCAGAAGGAAAAATGTTGAACCAGATATTGTACAGATGTATTTCTGAAGGCAATAGGACAAAAGGGTTATGGACTTACATTAATTGGTACTTTCTAATGATCAAATGCAAGGTGAAACGCGTGAGACTCTGTAATGGTCACAGTCTTCAATACTTTCTCTCAGACCTTCAATGGTGAACCAGAGGAGATGCTGCGAGCTAAATAGAGAGGAAAGGGGTGAACGTTAGATCTGGGGAGGGAGAAGGTGAACAGTGTCTGAGTGTTTCTTTTCTTTTTGTAATTTGACCATTTCATCAAAGCTTACCCAGTCATTGCTAACTCATCAGCCCATCTCATCAGCAATTTTAACTGTGGAGACACATATACAGATTTAACACCATTAACACCATCTTCAAGTCCTTTTTAAACTATAAGGACTGACGTTACAAACATACCAATTTTAAAGGACAAAAACTCACGGTTTAGAACTTCAAGGACTAAAACTAAAATAAAGGTAAACTGTAAGGACAAAAAAATTATATTAACCCATTATTTTTAAATGACATCTTATCCTTAATATCTTAGAAAACCTCTTTTTTATATTTTGAGTTAGGGTTAGAAAAAAAATCCTATTTAATAGTGGAGTTATACTTGGTTGTTGCAGATTATTGAATAAGAAGCTTATTTTGCAAGTTTACTTGTGATGAGTTTGTATTTGGGATAGAATATAAATAGGCTGCAAAACTCCCATCAATTTTTGTTTTGGCAGCCTTTAATTTTTATATCTAAGGATCTAGAGACAAGTTCCTCTAGGATTTTAGGGGATCAAATCCTATATTTTTATGTTCTATGATATAATTCTCGCATAAGAAATTATAAAGGTACATTCATTAAATGTTATACTGGTCTCTTATTTCTATCGCTTTAATTTCACGCACGTTTTTTATAAATGTATATATAGACCTAGCGTCTTCTACATAAATAAAGAATCGATCAAAGAAATTGTATGAAGCACCTTTATGTGTAAAGACAAAAAGTCTTTGTGCTCTAAGCCTCAAAAGAGATTATACCCTTAACAAAGAGAAACATACATTGAACAACATCATAGAAGAAAATGAGCCCGTTAGGGAATCCAACTGGGTGGAGATTCTGCCCAGAAGATACAGAACTCATAAAAGACTATCTTTATAATGAAATCATGGCACAAAATTACCTTTAATATAAATTGATGTGTTTTGACATGATTTTAAGTGAATGTATAGATTATTATGAATGTCATACTTCATACCTTTAATATTGTAAGACGAACAATTTATAGTATCAAAATTACATCAATGAGGTATGAAAAAATATGTAATTATGATACAAATGTAAGAATTTTAACCAAAAAATCCACTTGTAATAAAAGTATAGATTCACGTGGTGCAATAAAATTAAAGTTTTGAGTCTTACTTTCATAAATATATACATATACATATATATAAATCACTCTAATCTTATTTATAAGTTCACTTTTTTAGAGAGTGAAAGTTGATTTATAAATAGGACCAAAGTGGTATTTATATATAGACCCAATACATAAACTAATACCAAGTGAGATGAGTTCACGGTAAAACTTGTATCACTTCATCAAAACACTTCGTTAGCTTTTTTAAAAAACAAATAAGTTTTCTTATTTACAAATTATTAGTTAAAAATTTTAAATATGAATCATTAATTTTTTTTCTGAACAGTTAAAAATGTATTTAAATTTTGGACAGTGCAAATCTGACCACGGAGGAAGTGAATATTTTGCTTTTTGACTAAGGTAGAATTGAAATTTTGAGTATGACAATTAGAGTAGGCATAGATGAATTATTATACTCCCTCCGGTCCTATCCTAAATTTAGGATAGAGTTTGTAGGACAAATTGCATCATATAATTAAGACCAGAGGTAGTAGTAATATAGGAAGGGAAACGAAAGGATTGAATAGGATGTAGCTTTGGCAAAGAATAACAAGATATAAATATGTGTGTATCACTAAACAAAGATGTGTGCAAAAATATTCTGATATGAATTAATGTATGTCTTAGGTATGATCCTGTTACGGACCTCAATCAGGCCCAATACCAAGGTGGCCCACAAAGGAATAAATCCCACATTGGGATCCTCCTATAATAACGGTAAAGCTCATCTTAACTGATAGTTTGGATATATCTAAATCCATATCTTGGATATGATATAACGGCCTAAGATCATGATAGGCCCCTGATAAGGGATCAAGGGCATCTCCTATAAATACAGGGGTCGACTATCAAGGTGCACACGTTCTAAACCTTGAACTATTTACATTCAGTCACACTGTACACACACAACACCCCCTTTGGTGAGAGCCTAACCTGTGTACAGTGATCCCACACTCTCCGGAATATCTACCTCATAGATATTCGGGTGGAGTCTATTAATCCAATATCAAAGCACTAGCCTTCCAGGCTAAACATCTGTGTTCTACACCAGAACATTGGCGCCGACCGTGGGGACGTTAAATTTTGATCCCCATGATCGACGATGGCTAATACCAGAAGCAGCAGTCGGAACCCGCAGCCTGGAAATCCACCACAAGCTGAGGCGAGTCAACAACAACAAACGCAGGACCCGCCGCTGCCCAAGGATGTCCCGGAAGGCAACACCGCGAATGGAGGGAACGACATGTCCAAAATGGCCTCTTCCCCCACAGGGACGGCCAAACCTTGGGGCACGACGGCGCAGGAAGTCCGAAGTCTCATCCTCGAGCCCAGACCTTATTCTCCTATGGAAAACCCAGGACTCAATGCTGAGGCAAATAGAAAATTTGGAGAAACGTACTAATCTCCAACGTCAGGAGGATTTTAGAGTAATGCAGAGATGATGGACTATCGCTGTAATCAGCTGGCAGTAATGATACAGAAAAGTAATCGGGGCGATGGACGAGCTAGGAAAGAGAAGACGGTCAGTGAACAGCCGAGATCCACGCAGCATCAAAATCGGCACAACTATGCCACTGACGGATTCGGGACGACCTCGAGCGCATAACCCGACTTCGTCCCGCTAGACGACGATGACCAAGGTCGCGAAATACCACCTCGGCATGAGATTTCCTCAAAGAAGTACAAGATGAGATATGCGGTAGACCGCAACAGCAGTGCTTTCTCCGACGCGATAGCAAACGAACCTTATCCAAAGGATTTTGACCTGGCAGCCCTACCCAAATGTGATGGAACACAAGATCCGAGGTCCCATCTGGATACATTCGAGTTACTCATGTTCGTACGACGAATTGGAGGGCCGGTAATTGCCCGACTTTTTGCGGCCTCGCTAACAGGACCAGCCCAAAAATGGCTAATCTCGTTGTCAACCAATTCAATTCAGAGTTTCGAAGACCTTGGAACCAAGTTTGAGTTAAACTTTGCAATAAGTAAGAAACACCCCAAGTCCCAGTTCACCCTTAGAAAATTAAGCAAAAGTGTGGTGAAACACTCCAGAAGTATTTGGACAGATTCAAGGAGGTGGCATTCCAGGTACGATCTCTCCCGGAGAGCATGCACGTACATTGCCTTATAGATGGATGGGACCCATCATCCCGGTTGGCGAATTCCATCTCCAAAAATAAAATCCATACCCTCACGGAATTCAACACGTGGTCAAAGCTATACTTAGATGTGGAACATATGGAGTTAGCTAACGCAGCCATGAACGATCGAGGCAAAGACACACCTCCACGGGGAAAAGCGCCACCTGAAAGAGAAGATTCCAACAAGCGGAATCGGGACAACAGGACCAAGGGGGAAAGAGTTGAAGGGAAGACGAGGTATGACAAATACACTCCCCTGAATGTGGCACGTTCTCAAATTTGGAAGGAGGTATCGTTGACCAAGATGAAGAAGGTAGAAAGACCTCGACCCCTCCGATATCGACCCATCACGGATCAATCCAAATTCTGTGTGTTTCACAACGGGCCAGAACATACCACAGACCAGTGCTATGAACTCCGTGACGCGATCAAAACACAGGGACGGAAAAATAACAAAAGAAACCGTGGGGGCCGAAGCCCTAGCCCGGCACAGGATAGGAAGAAGGACGGAAAACAGCAAAAACCGCATAGTGATGACGAAGAGTTTCCAGAGGCCGAATTCAATTATAGCATCATCAGCGTAGTTCTCGGCGGAGGAGACACGACAACTCAGCGCAGGAAGTATTTGAGGGAAATCCTCTCCGTCAGGAACATCCCCAAGTTCAAAGAAGATAATACTAGGCCGATGCCTCCACCGTTAGCCTTTACTAACGAGGATATGAAAGACGTAGTTCCAGGCCATGAGGATGGTTTTGTCATCACCGGAAACTGATAAACTACCGAGTAAAAAGGATTTTCGTGGATGAAGGCAACTCGGCGGATATCATAAGCTGGGATGCTTTCAAAAGGATGAAACTAGATACAGAGGATTTGAAACCATGCAAAACCACCCTTATCGGGTTTAACGGCGAGCACTCACCTCCTAAAGGGTATGTTGACCTCAGATTAACACTGGGAACCAAATAAGTGTTCAAGTCAGAGTGGGTAAGATTCATTGTGGTTGACTTCCCGTCTCCATATAATATCATACTATGCAAACCAACCATCCATAAATGGGATATGTTGGTATCCACAAAGCATCAGAAGCTAAAAATGTCAAATAACAAAAACAAGGTTGTCACGATTGCTGGAGACCAAAAAGAATCTCGATAGTGCTTTTTCGAGACAATCCGGGAAGGTCCGGTCAGTCTGTCGTCCCCAAAGAATACAATCAGGACGACCCGTAAGCATGGTCGAGCTCGACCTCAAAGAAACGCCCGAGGTCCCCCACCCTGAGCCAAAAGGCGAATTAGAAGACTTCATATTAAGAACCGAGGCTTCCCAGATCACCAAGATTGGTGGAGCCATGAGTCCAAAGTTGAAAGATCGACTGAAGAACTTTTTAAGAAATAACCGAGATATATTCGCTTGGACGTCGACAGAAATTCCTGGGATAGATCCCAAATTTTGTTGCCACAGGCTCACAGTAAGGCCGGGATCAACACCGGTTACACAAAAGAAGAGGAAACTAGGGTCGGACAGGCAAGTAGCCCAAGAACAACACGTCGACGAACTGTTGGACGCCGGGTTCATCAAGGAAATACAATACACCACATGGTTATCAAACGTTGTCATGGTTATGAAACCAAGCGATAAATGGAGGGTGTGAACGGATTACAAGGACTTGAACAAAGCTTGCCCCAAGGATTCATATCTGATGCCCAACATAGACCAACTGGTAGACAACTCAACCGGATATCAGTTGTTATCGTTCATGGATGCTTATTCCGGGTACAACCAAATCGTGATGCATCCAGAAGATCAAGAAAAGAGCTTTCATAACCGAAAGAGCTAACTATTACTACAACGTGATGCCTTTTGGCTTGAAGAATGCCGGGGCCACCTACCAGAGAATGATGAACCAAGTTTTTGAAGAACAGCTTGAGCAAAACGTAGGATTTTACATCAACGACATGATCGTCAAGTCAATGAGCCCCGAAGACCATATCCGGGACTTGGAACAAACCTGTGAGAAATTGAGGACATACCAGATTCGTTTGAATCCGGCCAAATGCGCATTTGGAGTACTAGCAAGGAAGTTCTTGGGGTTTCTATTAACAAGCTTGGGAATTGAGGCCAACTCGGACAAATGTAGGGCGGTCTTAGACATGAAAGTTTCTCAGAAAAAGAAAGAAGTCCAACAGCTGACAGGAAGGCTGGCGGCATTAACAAGATTCTTACCAAGATCGGCAGAAAAGGCTCTTTCTTTATTCAAACTCCTGAAAAATGAGGTGCAAGGAGGATGGAACCGGAGTGTGAATCAGCATTCAACGAGATTAAGCAATGTCTGGTGACCCCGCCCTGAACCAGGATAGGTACTATTCCTCTACTTATCAATAGGGGAGGAAGTGGTGAGCACGGTCCTGGTCTGAGAGACAGAGGCTGGCCAAGAACCTATCTACTTCATAAGTAAAGTGTTGCAGAGCTCGGAACTAAGGTATCCAAAATTAGAGAAAGGGGTGTTCGCCTTGCTTACGGCGACAAGAAGCCTGCGCCAGTACTTCCATGGATACCAGGTCGTCGTCCGAACCAGTCAACCAATCCGACAGGTGTTGCATAAGCCAGATTTGGCTGGCAGGATGATCAGTTGGGCGATAGAGCTATCCGAGTTCGACATCATATATGAGGCCTGACACGTGATCAAATCACAAGTATTGGCGGATTTTGTAAGGGAACTCACCCCGGCCTATGGAGAAGACGCAGTCGGATTCGAGGTATGGAGGGTCTACGTTGATGGATCGTCAAATGCCAAGGAAGTGGAGCCGTGATCATAATCAAAAACCCAAAAGGGGTCGCAATCGAAGACTCACTTCACCTCAACTTCCCAACCTCAAATAACCAGGCAGAATATGAAGCAGTGTTGGCCGAACTGCAGCAGGAAAGGAACATGGAGCACGGAGAGTAAAGGTCCTAACGGACTCACAGCTAGTAGCCACACAGATCGGGGGAACCTATCAAGCAAAAGGACCTCTGCTAGCCAAGTACCTAAACATGGTAAGGGAAATAATTTCCAACTTTGAAGAAGTGACGGTCACACACATCCCGCGCGAGGAGAACGTTAGAGCCGACATTCTATCCAAGCTTGCTAGCACGAAGGGGCCGGGGAACCATAGAATCGTGGTGCAACAAAATTTGGCGGAACAGAGCTGTGTACTGACTATTTTCGCAACCACAGATTGGAGAAAGCTAATTGAACATTACTTAGAAAGGGGAATTATCCCTACAGATACGACCGAGATAAGAAAGCTGGTTCGAGAAGCTGCCATGTACACCATGGTGGATGATCAATTATTTCGACGAGGACTTCACTCTCCTATGATGAGGTACTTAGGCTCGGCCGAGGTGAAATACGTTCTGGCAGAAATACACGAAGGGGTCAACGACCAGCATATGGGAGGAAACGCTCTAGCCAGGAAGGCTTTACGAGCAGGCTACTACTGGTAGACCATGGTGGTAGACGCCATAGAGTTTGTGAAAAGATGTGATAGTTGCCAGAAGGACACCAAGATCAGCTGGATCCTTCCAGCGGAACTGAAGAGTATCTCGGCCCCACGACCTTTCTACAAGTGGGGGATAGATCTTTTGGGACCATTCAAAGAAACCCCCGGACAACTACGCTAGCTGATGGTCACGGTCGATTACTTTACTAAGTGGATAGAAGCTGAGCCTTTGACGACAATCACCTCGGCCCGCATTCAACAATTCTTCCGCATAGCATTTTGTCGCAATTCGAGGTACCCGCCGAGATAGTCACAGACAACAAGACCCAATTCATCGACAAAGGCTTCCAAGAGATGATCGTAGATGATCAAACCATATTTTAATGTGTTATTTCATGATTAATTTGGGATTTAATCATGTTAATTGGGACAAAAATGTATTATTCATGATTAATTAGGATTAATTAGTGATTACATGAAAAGTGTGTTAAAAAGGGTAAAATTGTCATAATTAGTGTAATTATTCTTAATCATTGTTTTTTTAGAAATATTTGATGTTGGTTTAATTGGTTTAAATTGTAGGTGTTTGAAGAAATTGGACCAAATTTGAAAATAGAAGTTTAGACTCAAGTTGTTAAAATTGCAGTTTAGTCACTCTAAAAAAACGTTTTAAACTTTTCGTTAGGTCCCTACCTCACAACTTTGCGTTTTGGATTAGGTAAGTTTGAATATTTGACTTTCTTCATTCAATTAAAGGATGGGCCCGACAAAGCAAAGGGATCCGGGTAGGCAGCTGAAAGTTTTGGAAGACCCGACATTGAATAGAGCTGGGAGATCGCCGCGAATAAAAGAAGAAAAAAAGACGCTGAACGGGAGCTGGAGGGATGAATTTTGGGAGTGGACCTTCAGCTAGAACGAAGTGAGCTAGAAGATGACATTATCGTCTGCTGGGGATCGAGCTAGCTGAGGGAAAGAAAGAAGCTGAGGGAAATTTAAAAAGAAAGAGGAGTCCGACATTTTTGGAGGTTAAGCACCGCGAATGAACGAGGGAGAGATGACTTCATCTCCTTCACGCAATCAACTCCAACTTCATCCTTCTCCATAATCATCTCGATTCCTTCCTTCACTTTCAACACCACCGTCACCCACCATGAACGCCGACCACCACCACATATCGTCTTCTCCATCATCATCGGACTGAAACAGAAGACAAGGAAGGAGTTTTGCGCAAGACCAGAGGGAGCATTGTGGAATCCTTCAATCTGATTGACTCAAACTCCATCCTTCTTCATCATCGTCCTCCTTCCCTCTTCTCTGATTTTTCCGGTGAAATCTTTGCATTTTCCGGCGAGGCAATCTTAGATTCCGGCGAAGCTTGATTTCATGGCTGGTTTATTTTTGTAGATTGTGATGAACTGTTTAATTGCTATGTGTAGCTAAATCCTCTACTTCTTGGTGGTGGAGACTTGTGGCTTGAGCTTTTGTGCTTCAATAGGGGAGTTCTTTAATTCAATCTTTTGCTTAGATTATAAATTTGATTTTCTTGTTTAGGTTTATCATTTTATAGTTGTGAGACTTGGATTGCTGTTATGTGTTCATGTGGATTGATTATTGTAGTTTTAATTGGATGATGTATTTTGATGTTCGAATTTCATATTTCTTTAAATGCTTGATGAGATTATGCTTGCTGTGTCATGTTTATGAATGGTAATCATAGTTGATTTTAGTTTTGGAATGGTTCGTTAGAACATTCTAATTGAGAAGAACAATTTGATCATCCCAATTTCAATTACACATTAAGTGGATTTTAACAATATTTCAAAAGGTAGTAGTTTGCTATGTTTGTAGGAGCTATTATTAATTGAAATTATTGGACTCAAATGTTATCTTGAGGTTGTTTTTTAGACTTAATGAAAGTTTAACTCCCATATATTTTTTTAGCAATGAAAGCCATCTTCTTCATTACCAAGAGCATTCATCATTAATCCCTTTTAATCCAAAGCATTATTCACTATTTTCCAAAAATACCAAAAAGAATAGAAATAGTTGTATTATATTTTTCATGAATTTAAATTTAGAGAAAACCAATTACAAAAACCCTTTTTCTAATCATGTACTTAGCACTTACTTTAACCTAGGAATTGAAAATAAATTGGCTCCTTGATAAGAGAACGATCTCGAATTATTTGCACTGTATTGCATTTTAATTCGTGGAAAATTGTGATTTGACCCTGGGCAACTAAGGTTTCTGTCAAATGACAACTAATATAAGCCTTTGCAAAAGTCTGATGCATAAAAGTACTTGCTCCTCGATAAGAAGATGAATTGTCATCTCGGCCCTGATCAAGGCCAAAATGTGTAGACTCGTGCGTTCTTTCACCACGGCTGGACATGTGACAATTTGCCCTTATCCTGGTTATTATCCCGGACAACGGATTTGGAACCCAGTAGGGAGGTTGAATGAAAACCCCTACCTTGATACCCGGTCATAGCTAATGGAAAACTATAAAAGAATTCTATATACATACGAGTACGACCCTAGCCCGGTCACAGAATCCCCAGCACGGGTTGGAGGATTCATAACGAGATGGTTAGCATGAATAATTGTTGAATCAAAAGAAAGTTAACGATAAACAAGTTAATTTTTAGAGAAGCTGAACCAAAGCGGCAATATTCTATACAAAGTCAGAAGGGCATCAATGCCCAAAGTAAAAAAATAGAGAAAATACAAAAAATTCAGATAGCAAGAGCCGCTGTGTTCGAAGAATCAGTGACAGGAATACTGCCTGAGGTCTGCTCTGCACCTTCACCTGCCCAGTCTCCGCCGTCTTGGTCAGACACCGACGTGATCTCGGGCGACAGAGGAGGCGGGACAACCTGGCCGCCCTGAATATACGCACGATGGTGAAAACCAGCAAGGTTCAAACTGAGGTCAGGGTTCAGGTGCTGAATCTGGGCCAGGGCCATGTCAAAAGCATCCTTGGCGGTCTCCTTGATAATGTCATAACAGTCTGTATAGGCCTTCTGAGCATCAGCAAGGGCTGCCTTAGTCTCGCCTAACTCCTTAACCAGATCCCCACACTGGGAGTGTACCACCCTCAGGGCATCGATGTCTGCCTCATGGGCCGCCTGCATCTTGACGAGCTCTTGGTTAGCCTTGTCAAGGGCTTCCCGAGTCATCAAGAGCTCCTCAGTCAGTTTGCCCTTTTCGGCCTCAGCCGCTTGCAGGGCCCCCTCGGCAGCTTGATGAGCCTCCTGAGCCTTCCTCTTGGCCTCCACAGCACCATCTCTCTCCACCGTCACCCAATTCAAGGTGAGGCTAGCTTTGACGTGGTTCTCCTTAAGAATTTCAAAAGCCTACACCACTCTGGCGGCTTTCAAAGTAAACTTCTGGACGTCCCACAGCTCGGTTACATCCACGTCCGAGAGAAGGACAGTGTCGGTATAGCGCCGAGGAGGGAGAAGAGCAACCGCCAGTTCCTCGGTTCTCCCCCGACTCCAAGTATGACCCCGAGGAAGCTTGGGCAAAGAAGGCTGATTTGACAGAAACCTTAATCGCCTCAGGGTCAAATCACAATTTACCACAAATTAAAATGCAATATAGTGAAAACAACTCGGGATCGTTCTCTTATCAAGGAGCCAATTTATTTTGAATTCCTATGTTAAAATAAGTGCTAAAAACATGACTAGAAAAGGGGTTTTGTAATTGGTTTTCTCTAAATTAAAATTCATGAAAAATATAAAGCAACTATTTCTATTCTTTTTTTGGTATTTTTAGAAAATAGTGAAGAATGCTTTGGATTGAAAGGAATTAATAATGGATGTTCTTGGTAATGAAGAAGGTGGCAATCCTTGCTAAAATATATTTGGGAGTTCAAATTTCATTAAGTCTAAAACAAACAACTTCAAGATAACACTTGAGTCCAATAATTTCAATTAATAGTAGCTCCTACAAACATAGCAAACTACTACCTCTTGAAATATTGTTAAAATCCACTTAATGTGTAATTGAAATTGGGATGATGCAAATTGTTCTTCTCAATTAGAATGTTCGTTTAACGAACCATTCAAGAGCTAAAATCAACTTATGTTTACCATTCATAAACATGACACAAACAAACATAATTTAATCAAGCATTTAAAGAAATATGGAGATTTAAAAATCAAAATACATCATCCAATCAAAACTACATTAATCAATCCACATGAACACATAACAGCAATCCAAGTCTCATAACTACAAATTAATAAATCTAAACAAGGAAAATCAAATATATAGTCTAAGAACAAGATTGAATTAAAGAACTCCCCTATTGAATCTCAAAAGCTCAAGCCATAAGTCTTCATCACCAAGAAGCAAAGGGTTTAGCCACTAATAGCAATCAGAGAAGCCCACACAATCTGTGAAAATGAACCAGCCATGGAAAACTAGCTCGCCGGAGAATACAGGGACTTCGCCGAAATCTAGAAAACTGCTCGCCGGAAAACTCAAAGCTTCACCGGAATCTGGAAAGTGCTTGCTGGAAAACTTATAGGAAGAACAAATAGCTCTTTGAACTCTGGGAATAACGGCACTGCATCTTTGAAAAGCTCCAGCGAACTAGATTAAGGTGATAACAGAGAAAGACCGAAGGTATTGGTGGTCTGAAACAAGGTCCGACTCTCTCACGGTGAAGACAGAGTCGATCAACACAATGGTGAAGACAAAGGGAGTGGCACAGGAAATCGACGTTGGTGGCGGAGAACAACGGAGGATGATGTGACAGTGGAGGGAACTAACGGTGAATGGAAGATAATGAATGGTAATGGACGAAGTTCTTGTTCTCACGGTCTCTGCGATGCTCTTGACTGACTGCTGGCGTGGATAATGGCAGAGTAAGGAGGTGGATGTCGGTGATGATGGAGGTAGCCGGAGAGAGGAAGAAGGTTCAGCGATGTAGATTGAAGGTCCCAAAGTCGTTCATCCAGCATTCCACGCGTGGTGAAGACGTTGCAACCCCTTTCTTTTTTTTCTTTTCGACGATCAGACCCCCCAGCTTTTTGTGCGGCGCCCAATTAATAATTCCCCCTCAGCTCCTCAGGTCGCGTCTCGGGTCTCCCACTTTGAATGAATCAGAAAACCTAATTAATCAATGGCCAAAACGCACAGTTGCAGATAGGGACCTAATTGATAATTTAAAAAGTTCTGGAGTAGGGACTAAATTGAAACTTTTGCAACTTGAGTTCAAACTTTTATTTTTAAATTTGATCTAATCTTTTTAAGTATCTACAACCCAAAATAATTAATCTAACATCAAATATTCTATGAAAAATCAATGATTAAGAGTAATTACAATTTATTTGACAATTTTGCCCTTTTTAATCCAAATTTAATGTATTTACTCTTAATCTCAATTTATCACAAGAAAAGCAGTTTAAACTCAATAACTATGACAAAATGCATTAAAAATACCAATTTTACTATGAAAAATTATATAAAAATAAGGTTAGATCAATTCCCCACACTTAAACCTTTGTACTCCTGAACAAAGGCAACTGAGTACAAAATTCCAAGTTCAAATCACTAATGCATTTGAAAGATGAGCAATTTCATAATTAGAAAGCAATGGATTAATTAATCAAATTCATCAAGCCAACACCAGTGAATCAAGCGATGTAAAGAAATTCGCTGACTACACAACTTAAAATATTAGAATTAAGCATAAGAGGACTCTCAAGGTATTATTAGTGTTTCACTCATCTCACCTCATTGGAATAATTTTACTCTAGCTCACTTAATCAACACCTTACCATAAGCTTGTAACAACTCTAACATCTCCACTACTAATAGCAATTAATGAAATAAATCAAGAGGACTTTAAGGGCTTGTAATGTTGGATGAAGGCTAAATGGAATGAATTAATTCGAAAAATGAATAGTTGATATGCAAGTCAAAGTTAGTGACCAAATTCATAGCATTTAAATAACTTTACAAACTTTTGCCAAATCTTTTTGAAAATCATGAACAAATGCCCTTTTTTCAATACTTTTCTTCTCTCTCTCTCTCTCTCTCTCTCTCTAACTATACTTTTTTTAACCTATTCTTTTTTTTCTTTTCTTTTCTTTTCTTTTCTTTTCTTTTCTTTTCTTTTACATTCTTTTAAAAAAAAACTATACTCACTTTTTTTTTTTACATGGCATTTCAAATTATTGCTCAACTTTTATTGGCAATTCACTTATGATTTTTAGAATACTATGAACACTATAAGTAATGACATGCATATAACATATGAATGGGTCAAAAGAGGTAAACAAATGGTAAATGAATGGTGGTTTGTGTTTGTGTGAAAATGGTTTAGAATTGAATGCCTCTTTCATTTTCATCTCACTAACGCACATACCGTTTTGAAGAAGAGTTGAAACAAGTTCTAGAAGATGAAAAACTAAGAGAACATACACACATGAAAATAATTTAAGGCTCAAATATTCCAACAAGGTTTTTCTTCAATGCTCACTCTAACACAATCAATTGCATAGTAAACTAACCACAAAACATCTACTTAACTATTCCAAGTTCTAACCTTTCAAACACAACTAATAAAAACATTGCAATCAATCAAAATAATGCTCAACTCTTAAAAGCACTAATGATATACAAACTTTTTTTTTCTTCAAAATAAGGAGCAAGTTAAAATCCAAATGTGGGTTCATTTCTCTTCCCATTCACTTGAAAAGCAAAACATGGTTTTTAAAAAGTTGCCAAAACTCTAGATCTTATGAAAGCTCAAAGAATTTCTCACAATTTACACTTCCAAAGTGGCAAATGTGACCCTTTACTACTTAGGACATGTATTAGAGCAAGTTATTCTTAAAAAAATTTCTAGATTAAGGCAATTTTTCATTCAAAAACAACCAATTAATTGGGACTCAAAATGTATTTCACTCCCCCACACTTAATCAACATATTGTCCTCAATGTAGAAAAATCGTTCTATTATTCTAACTTGTTCCTTAATGAAGTGGAAAGTTGTGAAGTCCAATTGCAATTGAAGCACAACACATCAACATCATATAAAGAGAGAAGAGAGAAGAAACAAGCCAAAATAACAGAGAAAATTAGAATGAAGAGGCATCATGGTAATCAAGCAAGGTAGTGGCTAAGATGCAGAGCATACATTGGAAGCTCTTATTCTAATTACTAAACTATATTACTTCTACTTTTCTACTGAGATAGTCCCTCCCCCACACTTATTTCAAGCATTCAGAATCACAAATGAGTTAAATAATTCAAATCAGAAAATGTAAGTGAAGGAAAGAGACAACCTGGCCTCAAGGAGGCTTTGATGATGAATCACGGTAGAGCTTGAGGAGATTTCCATTGGCTTGAAATTCATTTCCAGTAGATTCATCAAGTAACTCTACCATGCCAAATGAATGCACTTTGGTGATAGTGAAAGGGCCATACCATTTATCTTTAAGCTTCCCATCTAACAACTTGAATCGGGCCCTATATAGCAAAACCTTATCACCAACTTTGAAATCCTTTCTTATAATCTTCTTATCATGAAGTAGCTTGGTCTTTTCTTTGTAAATGCGGGAACTCTCATAAGCTTCTAATCGCATTTCCTCAAGTTCTTGCATTTGTAACTTCCTTTCCAAGCCAGTTTCTTCCACATCCATATTGCACATTTTCACAGCCCAATAGGTTTTGTGCTCCAATTCTATCGGAATATGACATGCTTTACCATAGATAAGCCGGTAAGGAGACATTCCTATTGGTGTCTTGAAGGCAGTTCTATAGGCCCATAGTGCTTCCTTCCAACCTTGAGCTCCAATCCTTTCTTGAAGGCTTGACTATCTTTTCCAATATGTGTTTGATCTCTCGATTGGATACTTCGCTTGCCCATTCGTGCACGTGGATGATAAGGGGTGGACATTTTGTGAGTTACCCCAAGCTTAACAAGTAAGTTATCAATAACCTTATTGCAAAATTGGGTACCTCTATCACTCAATATAGCCCTCGGTACTCCAAATCTACAAAAGATGTTAGACTTGAGAAACTTAGAAACCGTTTGGGCATCATCTTTCCTAGCGGGAATGGCTTCTACCCACCTAGAAAGGTAATCCACAGCTAAAAGGATGTTGGTAAAGCCAGATGATGGTGGAAAAGGACCCATAAAATCGATACCCCAAACATCAAATATCTCACAAAAGAGCATAGGTTGTTGTGGCATCTCATGTCGCTTACCTAACCCCCCAAACCTTTGGCATTTATCACATGCCTTACAATACAAATATGCATCCTTAAATAGGGTAGGCCAGTAAAACCCGGCATCTAAGACTTTCCTAGAGGTCTTATGAGCACTAAAATGTCCACCACAAACCATTGAATGGCAAGTAGAAAGTATGTCCTTAGACTCGGTCTCTGAAATACACCTCCTGATAACTTGATCATTGCATAGTCT
This sequence comes from Acacia melanoxylon, assembly GCA_019022615.1. NCBI lineage: Eukaryota > Viridiplantae > Streptophyta > Magnoliopsida > Fabales > Fabaceae > Acacia > Acacia melanoxylon. Next base: position 7,613,211 of record JAFJYJ010000003.1, on the reverse strand, counting down.
CGACAGATAGGGCTCATCCCAAATGTAGTGCTCAGCTTCTCATTTAAGTTTTTGAGCCTGAAAAGAAGACATATGCTCAGGAATGAGACTGGTCACAATATAATTCACTAGATTAGCAAACCAATGAACATAGAGAGAGATAGATATAAGGGACGCATCAGGGAAATCATCACAAATAAAGTCAGAGTCAAGTACTCCCCTTGTACCATCTGGTAGTCTACTCAGGTGGTCCGCTACAAGGTTCGTAGTTCTAGGCCTATCTTTAATGCTTATATCAAACTCTTGTAGCAAAAGCATCCACCTAATAAGCCTTGGTTTGGATTGAGGCTTAGTGAAGAGAAACTTCATAGCCGCATGATCTATATACACCACCACTTTAGAATTGATTAAATATTGCTTAAACTTATCTAATGCAAATATGACAGCAAAAAGTTCTTTTTATGTGGTAGTGTAATTTTTTTGTGCACTATCCAAAGTTTTGGATGCATAAGCAATCACATGAGATAACTTGCTATGCTTTTGTCCTAGCATGACCCCCACAACGAATGGAGGCATCGCATGCTAGTTCAAAAGGCAAGGTCCAATCTGGTGCATTTAAAATAGGAGGAGATATCAAGTGTGTTTTTAACTCATCAAATGCTTGTTTGCAAGAAGTATCAAAGACAAAATCAACATCTTTTTGTAATAGTTTAGATAAAGGTAGAGCTATCTTGCTAAAATCTTTTATGAATCTCCGGTAAAAACCCACATGCCTTCAGAAAGAACGAAGTGTTTTAATATTAGTGGGGTAGGGCAAGGAGGAAATCACCTCAATTTTAGTTCTATCGACCTCAATACCCTTGCTAGATATCAAGTGACCAAGTACTATTCCATGATCAACCATGAAATGACACTTCTCATAATTCAAAACCAAATTTTTCTCAATGCATCTAGCAAGAACATTGTCCAAACTATCTAAACAAGCATCAAATGAATTTCCATACACTGTAAAATCATCCATAAAAACTTCCATGCAATTTTCAAGAAAATCAAAGAATAGTGACATCATGCAACGTTGGAAAGTGCCAAGTGCATTGCACAATCCGAATGGCATTCTCCTATAAGCATAGGTACCAAATGGACAAGTAAAAGTGGTCTTTTCCTGATCTTCAGGAGCTCGTGGAATCTGGAAATATCCTGAATAACCATCTAAGAAACAATAGTGGCTCTTACCCGCCAACCTTTCAAGTATCTGATCTATGAAGGGTAAGGGAAAATTATCTTTCCTAGATGCCTCATTCAATTTCCTATAGTCTATGCACACTCTCCAAGCATTTTGCACCCTAGTAGGTATCAAATCATCATTTTCATTCTTTACCACAATTATCCCACTCTTCTTAGGCACTACATGCACCGGACTAACCCACTCACTATCTGAAATTGGGTAGATGATACCCGCACTCAATAGCTTGGTTACTTCTTTCTTAACCACACCTAGAATTAGGGGGTTGAGTCTCCTTTGAGGTTGCCTAAGAGGTTTGGATTCCTTATGCAAAAGGATCCTATGGGTACAAACAGCTGAACTAATCCCAGGAATGTCAGCTAAAGTCCAACCTAGAGCCTTTCTATTTCTACTCAAAACATCAAGAAATCTCTCCTCCTCGCTCATAAACAAAGAATTTGAAATAATAACAGGCAATTTTCCATCAGCAGTAATGAAAGCATATTTCAAATTAGAGGGGAGAGGCTTAAGCTCTAAATCAGGAGGTTGAACAATAGAGGGAATTAGTTTAGGAAGATCAAGGGTAGTAGAAATACTCCCCTTTGCAAGCTTAGGAGGTGCATGACTTGTGCTAAGCCCCATGGACTCTACCACTTGTTCATTGGTTTTCCAAAGGTTGAACCAACCCTAGCTTGGCTTACAGCAGCAACAAGCTTGGGGAAAGTAGTCTCCTTCATACCTACTTCACAAGGAGTGATTAACTCATTCAAAAATCTCAAGGTATGCGGAGTGATCTTAGTTCTCTGATTAGGTGATGAGTTAGAAGGTGACCCTTTAACCACATTCTGTTTAGGTCAAAAGTGAGTCACATGAGAAGATGTCTTCGTCGGTGTAAGGGCTATCCCCTTGGAGAACAAATCATCCAAATGTTGGCTACCGACATCAAACTCAGCTTCCTCTACCAGTTTGTGACCTGAAACATTGACAAAAACACCTTCCTCATAAGCATCATCATTGAATACTGAATCATTGGAAGAATTAAGCTCTAACGAACTAAGAGAAGTAAGAAAAAATCATCAAGGGATGATAACCAACAATCAACCATCGATGAGTCGAGGTTGGAAATCTCACTCCCAAGTGAATAAAAATTATCAATAGAAGAGGAGGTGAATTTATCACATGAATCCAATGAGATACCACATTCAAGATTACAATCATCGATGTGAAAATTAAGCTCATATTCATCAACCAAATCATCAATGGAAAAGTCAATTGAATTCACACCTAATAGAGAGTAATCTTCAGAAGGATGCTTCATGGCTTCATACATGTTAAAACTCAGCTTATTGTTACCCACTTCCATAGTGATTGAACCATCTCTCATGTATATAAAGGTACTAGCTGTTCTCATAAAAGGTCTCCCTAAGATAAAGGTGCATTCACTAGACTCATGAGACATATCCAACACATAGAAGTCAGCAGGGAAAACCAAGTCTTTGACTTTAACAAACAAATCCTCAATGATGCCTAGTGGGTGTCTAATGCTCCTATCAGCTAGTTGGAGAACCACACTAGTCCTCTTAAGCTCTTTGACACCAAGAGATTTAAAAATGGCACTAGGCATGACATTAATTGTTGTACCTAAATCTAACAAGGCTTGAGCTACATTCACATTTCCTATGGTACAAGGTATAGTAAATGAGCCGGGATCCTTGCACTTAATAGGGAGTTGGGGTTTGAAAAGGGCAAACACATTAGGGCTAATTTGCACTCTCTCATTAGACCTAAACTTCCTCTTGTTAGTACAAAGCTCTTTCAAGAATTTGCAATAACTAGGCATAGACTTAACAAGTTGAAAGAAAGGGACATTGATATGTAGCTTGCTAAATAAATCATACATTTCTTTCTCATTTTGTTCATCATGCATTTTCTTGCCTTGAAAGTAAGCTTTAGGAAAAGGGTGTTGAGAAATTTTTACCTCCTTACCATTGGTATTGGATATGATGCCTTGCTCGCTTGACTCACCTTTCTCAAAAGTGCTTCTTTCCTTGGAGTCAGCCTCTCTCAGAAGTGGTTGTTGTTCTACTTGAGGTTGCTCAATTGCTTTGCTATTCTTCTTCTCAAGGATTGCCTTCTCTTTGAAGCTCTCAGAATCGGGAAGCTTCATTGGGCTCAATGGTGGACTTTCAACCTCTATTTCCTCATCCACCTCATCGTCAACCTCTTCAGGGAAACATACCTTCTTACCACTCCTTAACTCAATAGCATTGAGTGATTTAGGATTGATGACAGTACTTGAAGGAATGGAACCACTTGTCTTAGCATGCACATCACTCACAGAATTAGAGAGTTGAGTCAAGTAGGATTGGACATTGTTATTCTTCAACTCCAATTCTTCCAACTTCTTGCACACATGAGCCATTTGATTACTATCACTTGCCCTATCACTTTGTAGCTTTTGTAGGGTATTTGAAATAGAAAGCGGAGGAGGCAGAGTCGATGAGGAGGGCATAAGAACTTCAATCACAGTTTGCGAGGGCGAGGTGACCTGGGAAGGATCAGCGGAGGACAAAATAATCAGGTCTTCTGGGGAAACAGAAGGGCCAACCTTTGCCTTCTTGGACGCCTTCGCGAAGGCGTACACCACCGTTTTGGATTTACGGGGCTCAGGGGCCAACCTCTTCATTGGCGCTTGTGGGCTAGCCCTGCCAGGAGCCCGGTTCACGTGGGACAAGTATCGGGGCAGAGGCTCCATACCTTGGGCTGCATGAAAGAAAAAGAGGCTAGTTAGCACTAACAAAGGCGGGCAAAATAATACTATATTCGGAGAAGTAAAAAGGGTCAACACGGCAACAGAAAATATACGTGGAGCCTGATGGAGCTCGAAGGGGAGCCCCGAGAGAATGGAGACAAAACTGTTAACTCCATGGCCGGATATGTACGACACAAGCCAAGAAACATGGCCGACGTCAATTGGGGAGAGGTCGTCTGGGTTGACTTGATAGCTCGTTGAAGGTTTGTTGTGGTGGTCATTAGTCCAGTATAACAGGAACCTCCACTCCCCGTCCTTAGACTTAGGCCCGTGAAGGAACTAGGGCTGCTGCCCGGGTTTGGCAATCACCTTGAAAAACCCAGTTTTGAAATGTTTGAAGACTCGGAGAAAGCGTGGAAAAGCTTCCTATCGAGGACCCCCCGGATGGAGGTCAAACCCTTCAAATCGGAAGACTCCTGGCCAGAGCGTGGCGTAAAGGGGCAAAAGAAGTAAAAGAATACGGTGCCTGTGCAAGGGATGGGTTGCACGAAGGAGTTGCAAAGCTTTTCAAAGGCGAGCATAAAACACTACTACAAAAGAGGGTTACTACTTCCATAAAGGACGTCCTTATTTATTAAAAGGAAGTTAAAGATGAAATTAGTGGCATTCTTGTAATTATATTGCTTATATTGTACAATTTGGCGTCTGAAATATGTTAAAAGGACGTTTAAATTTAAATTAAGGCGTCCTAACATAACAAAAGGACGACTAAAATTAATTTTTTTGCGCCAAAAATTAATTCTTTGGCGCCATTTCGAGAATTATTTTGGCGCCAGTGAAGGTTTTGGATTAAATTAATTTTTTTGCAATTAAGGCGTCTGTTTAGTTTATCGGGACGCCTTAATTCTTAAATTTCAATTAAGGCGTCTGTTTGGTGGAACAGACGCTTTAATGTCAATTAAGGCGTCTGTTTATTTTGTCGGGACGCCTTAATTCTTAAATTTTAATTAAGGCGTCCCGTGTGGTGGAACAGGGACGCTTTAATGTCAATTAAGGCGTCCCTGTTTTTGTTACCAGGACGCCTTAATTTCAATTAAGGCGTCCTGTTTTGTGCAACAGGACGCCTTAATGTTATTTTAACGCCAAATATGCCCGCGACTTTCTATATTTCCCTCTCTGCTTCCCCATCGCCCCCTTCTCTCTAGTGCTTCTTCAACCCTAGAGTCTTTTATTTCATCGAATCCTCCGTCGACTCTCACTGGGCTGTCCGTTGCTCGATTCACGCCGAACCCAAGCCCTAGTCGCGGCGACGTAGTCCTTCTCCTCCGTCTTCCCTCTTCGCGGCGAGGTAATTGAATGTGCGGCGACTCGGTGTGGCCCGTTTCTCGATTCACGCCCGAACCCAAGCCCTAGTCGCGGCGATAGTACGTCCTTCTCCTCCGTCTTCCCTCTTCGCGGCGAGGAGGTAATTTGAATTCCCTGTGACCATGCTATATTTTTTGAATTTTTTCTTTATGCTATATTAATACGTTATGCAGTAAAAAATATAGCATGATTCGCCTTCATAATACTTTGTGTAAATGGCTCTTATTACAACCTCGGAAGATTACGTATTTCTATGGCTCTTATTTTTTGAATTCAAATTATAAACATTAGGATTAGTCTTAATTCGAAGGGAAACCGAGAAAGTGTTCTTCAATTGCCTCTCTTTGTGATTAATTTGATAAATTGTGGTTAATTAGATTTGCCCGGAAGTTTGACATCTATTAGGCTCCTTTGAGACTCGACTTAGGCTAGATTCCACTTATACCACACTTAGCTTAACTTTCTTTGTTGAATCAAATGGTGCCATTCTTTGGGAGTCTTACTTGTTAAATTCTGTATGGTGAAACTAACCTTGAAATTCTGTTAAACTTTGTGTGCAAAAGTCATTGCGCCATTGATATTTGCCTCCTCTTGTTGCATATCGTGTTATTGGCAATTGAAGGGAATGTTACGTTAATCTTTGAAATGGTTTGTTATTGAAATTTTGGGATGTCTTCTTTGTTGAGGGGAAATCTTTGTCGAATTTTTTTAAGGGATTGAAAAAAAAAGCATGTCGTTCTTGAAATTGATATGAACTTGGTGTTGTTGGTAATGTCTTAGGTGGTAATAAAATGGGTCATAGTTGGATGAATGCTTTGAGAACTAGTGAAGAATATGAGAATGGAGTGGAAGAGTTTATTGAATTTGCTAGAAGGAATGTGGCTACAAAAAATGGGATGTATTATTGTCCATGTGTTAATTGTTTAAATGGGGTTCGACGGGATATTGCTGATATAAGGGATCACCTAATTTGTGATGGAATAAACCTTCGATACAAAACGTGGATATGGCATGGTGAGGATGTAACTCCCAGTGCGTCCCACGAAAATGAAGTTGAAGTAGATGTCGACGATGCAATGGAGAGAATGATTCATGATGTTGAGGTTGAATCTTTTGCTCAACCGCATGAATATGATAGCGTGCGGAGTGATGCGAGACACCTTTGTTCCCTGGGTGTACTAAGTATACACGGTTGGTCGGGACCTTACATTTGGTCAACTTAAAGGCAACTTGTGGGTGGACCGATAGTAGTTTCACATCACTGCTGAAATTGTTGTGTGATATGTTGCCAGATGACAATGTACTTCCAAAACGTATGTATGAGGCCAAGAAAATCTTGTCTACGATGGGTATGGAGTATAAAAAGATACACGTTGCCCTAATGACTGCATATTGTACAGAAATGAGTATGAAGGCCTTAGTAATTGTCCGAAGTGTAAAACTTCACGATACAAAGTGAAGAAAGGTGGTGGTTACGGAGATCGACAACAACAAGACAACCTTTGAAAGCATTGTGGTATCTTCCAATAATACCGCGGTTTAAGCGTCTCTTTACTAGTGAAGCAACGGCAAAGAAGTTGAGATGGCATTCGGATGAGAGAATATCGATGGAAAATATCTTGGCACCCGGTGACTCTCCCATGATGGAAGAAAATAGACGAAATGTTCCCTCAATTTGGCGGTGAACCAAGAAACCTTGGTGGGGCTTTGTACGAGATGGCTTCAATCCCTATCGAACTCTTAGTAGCACCCATAGTGCATGGCCGTTCTCCTTGTAATATACAACTTACCTCCTGGCTATGTATGAAACGCAAGTATGTGATGCTTTCTATGATGATTTACGGACCAAAACAACCCGGAACAATATCGATGTGTACTTGGCGCCTGGTTGAGGATTTGAAGAAGTTGTGGGAGGAAGGCGTAGATGTGTTTGATGCATATATGAAGGAGTCCTTCAATTTGCGTGCAATGATTTTTACCACGATAAATGACTTTCCTGCATACGGAAATTTGTCAGGGTACAGTGTCAAGGGGCATAAAGCATGTCCAATATGTGAAGCGGACACAAGCTTCCATCAATTAAAGCACGGAAAAAAACGGTCTACCTCGGTCACGGGGAGGTTTCTTCATCGGTTCCACCCATATCGTAAGTTAAAAAAGCGTTTTAACGGCTTACCGAGCATAGAACGGCACCAAAGGCATTAACCGGAGAGGATGTTTATAGTCGGGTGAGACATATCAATGTCATATTGGGTAGCGGCAAAGGATTACGGGTGAGAAGAATATATGGAAGAAGAGATCAATTTTCTTTGATCTTCCATATTGGCGTAGTCTTGATGTGAGACACGATCTTGATGTGATGCATGTGGAGAAAAATGTCTGCGATAGCCTTGTCGGTACTCTTTTGCACATACCGGGAAGACTAAGGATGGAATTAGTGCGAGACTAGACCTGGTTGAAATGGGAATAAGAGAACGGTTACATCCACAAGTAAGAGAAGATGGTAAGCGGGCATACTTGGAGCCGGCAGCTCATACACTATCAAAAGCGGAGAAAAAAAGTTTGTGTGGGTGTCTATATGATATTAAGGCTCCACAAGGATATTCTTCTAATTTGAGAAGGTGTGTTTCAATGGGCGATTTGAAGTTAGTGGGAATGAAGTCCCATGATTATCATGTGTTGATGCAACAACTACTACCAATAGCTATTAGAGGCATTATGAAAGATGAAGTTCGATCCACTATAACCAGATTGAGTATTTTCTTTAATGCTATCTCGTAACAAAGTCATTGACATTGAAAAGTTGGATGAATTGGAAAATGAGGTTATATTATTTTGTCACAATTAGAGATGCATTTCCCTCCTGCTTTTTGATATCATGGTGCACCCGATAGTGCACTTGGTAAGGAGGTAAGACTGCGGTCCGGTTTACCTAAGGTGGATGTACCTTTCGAGCGATATATGAAGATCTTAAAAGGGTATTCTAAAAATCCTTATCGACCGGAAGCCTCAATTGTTGAAAGATATGTAGTTGAAGAGGCTATGGACTTTTGTAAAGACTATCTATCAAGGACGACGATACAATATCGCATGACGAGGGGATAACCGAGGAACTCGAGGAATCAAACTGAAGAATAAGCCTCGTGAAGAGGTATTGCAAGCTCATATACATCTTGAATAATATGGAAGAAGTTCAACCATACATTAATGAACACGAAAGAGTTTGAAGAATATGAATCCAAGGAAGAGTGACATGCGAGATAGCGAATGAGCAAAAGAAGACGTTCATAAAGTGGTTCGGTGAGAAGGTATTGCACGAGACCGGAGTGTCGAGATACAATTGAGTGGCTCGCTGGGGGCCTGCTTTTAGGTCATCACTTGGAGCGGTTATGATATAAATGGGTATACTTTCTACACAAAGGACCAAGATGACGAAGTTACGTGCAAAATAGTGGGGTGATGGTTGAAGCGAATCCATGCACTTTTCGAGTTCGAAAGACAAAAACCCGGTATTAGCATCAATGGCCTATTATGGAGTCATTGAAGAAATATGGGAGATGAGCTACACCAAGTTCAAAATTGCTGTATTGAAATGTAAGTGGGTTAGCAATAATCTTTGTTGTGATAGATCCACAATTTGGGTTTGTCTCGGTTGATCTTGAAAGAGTTGGTCATAGAGATGAGCCATTCATTCTAGCAAGCCGGGCGAAACAAGTGTTTTATGTTACGTACCACCAAATAAAACAATGTCCATTGTACTTCAAAGTAAAAAACAAAAGTATGGTGACGAATCGTTCGACCTTGACGATACTCCCCTTTCACAACAAATCCCCCTACAACACGTGATGTAGAATTGGTAGATGATGAAGAATATGCTGCAAGAAACGATCATTGTGAAGGAATATGGGAAGCCATATAAAGTAAGATCTTAAGTTATGAAATAGTACTATCTTATTTTTGTGGTGGTTTAGTGTTTTAGTTCATTTTATTCCTCTGTTTACTATTTAATAACCCATCTAAAATTGATTCATCCTTGATGAACAGAACATGTCTAGCTCCGACGAGTCGGGAGGTGATAGAGTTGACGAGCCCGTTGTGAGAAAGGGTAGAGGTAGCACAGATGAGTGCGCTAGTGGCCGTCGTGAGCATCAAAAAGAGAGGCTACATGTGGAATTTGATGAGCATGGGAATCCAACGGGTGCGAGAGGAAGACAATTTCATTAGCTACTTAGGCTATCGGCTCGAAGCAAAGTTCGCATTGTCTACTCGCTTGGAAGTTCGTTCTGAGAAAACGGCGCGGTTGATTTGGGCACAAATTTTGGTACGTCGCCTTCGCTATATCTGCAAGATTTTCATTTGTCTTATTGCTTGAAATGTAATTACCTTTCCTTTTACCTTAAAAGAAAACGTACGACGTCCCAAAGAATAGGGCAATGGAAAAGCATTGGATGGGGAAGTCCGTCTACGTTGGAAAGACTTTAAGAACAAACGACTAGAAAGTGGGTTCGAGGGGAAAAGAGGAACGAGGATCCATGTCGATATATCCTTATATTTCTCCCGAGGACTGGAGGGAGTTTGTGGCGTCACGCCAAAATCCGAAATTTCTTGTAAAATTTCTTTCATATCTTTTCTTTTCTTTGAACCTACTTGACAACTTAGATGCGTTTTATTTGTTTTCGTGTCACGAAACCGGTCAAGCCAATAAAGAGAGGCAAGCGGCAAATAAGTATCCGCATTGCATGTCCTGTGGTGGGTATAGGAAGCTTGAACGAAGAATGATGGAAGAGCGATTCTGAGAATGAATGAGGGAAGCTGCCCAATCCGATCCTTCCTCTCCGTTGTCCGGCCCCACTCAACGTCCTCCTCGTCATAAAAAATGGAAAGGCTGCGAGGAAGAAGAGCGACAACTACATAAATGCAGATGTTCTTTGAGGTTGCCTCCAAGATTGTAAGTAGTTCACTTAGACGTTTTAAGTAGCCTCGATCGGTTGTTTCATATTACGGGGTTTATTTGTTATTTACGAAACATCGTATGATACGGGATGCACTTGAGGAGAAGAGTTCCCAAGGTTCATTTACGCGGGTGTACGGATGGACATTTTGTCCACGGCGATTGGGAAGCCAGATTACCAAGATAACATTCGAGGGGAGCCTAGGGAAGTGGCGCAAAATATTTTGGACGGCGTTCACGGGTTTATGACGAGAAGAACCCTAGTCCTACGCTTGTAGCCTCAATTCGGTCGGGCGAGTCTAATGGACGAACTCTTGCAACAAGTACGAGTGAAATACAGTGAAGTGCACACAATGCTAGGTTCGAGGGACAATACGGAACATACAGCCGTGAAGCCCCGGCCTTCCCCAGCAGTAAAGATAGTTTTAACCCTCTTGATGTTGATCTCGGCGATCCTTCTCCCATTCCAAAGTGAGGAAAACCTTGCACTTGGTTAGATGACCCACAGCGGCGTATTGTTGCCGATGCCCTTATTTACATAGATCACACCACCCACCATAATATTGAAATTCCACAAGACCTACGTAGGGTGACTGTGAAATGTATTCGAGAGGGAGAAGGACAAACAAAAATCCCGATTGATGATGACGAGGTTCCCGATTTAGGCCGGGCAATAGGATCGTTCATCCTTTGGCCGAGTCATCTTATTCGGATGGCGGGACGACACCTCCGGTGGTAAGAAATATATTACTAGAACTTGCTTTTCATTGGTAACTCACTCATATTAATATGTTTGTTTATGTTTTCATAGAATGAAAATGAGGTGGGCAAATTTCCCTACCTAGCACAAATGCGAGACATCTTCAAGGACATCACCTATATCACCTTCAAGATGCGTGCGGGCATAGTCGGCGGAGAAAAGACATATGACTTTACCGTTGACAAAAAAGATCTGACGAATTTACGCATATGCGGGATTTAGACTTAGTCATTCTTGAAGTTGGGATAATGTAAGTTTTTGTTTCCCTTTAATTATTGCATTGATCTTTTTTGTTTTATATACTCAACAACGCAGTTGATTTTATTTAATTTCGATCATAGTGTCTGCGCAATGACATATGCGTCCGTTCGGCCGAAAGAGTTTGTATGGATTCTTAAGTCCAATAAACACGATGTCGACTCGCAATCTGTAACCAAAAGGACGCTTTATGTTGGTTATACAATTGCCGAGGACGACTTTCCATTTATCTAGCCCCATACTTGAAGGGTACGTAGTCTTAGTTTTGTCTATTTAAGATGTTTCAAAATAAATTCCTTTCTTATCTTAATTTCGCCCTTAAAATGTATATGTTGTAGTGGTCATTGGACCTGTGTGTCGTTTGTCCGTCCAAGAACGCATGCTATTGGTTCGATTCCTTATCCGGCAAACCAAAACCCGAGAAATCAAAACCATGTTTGCCAAGTAAGTAAATTTTCTTTAAAATCATTGATTCTTCATTTATATATGATTCGTTTTCATGTCTGTTACTTTCCATTTTAATGATAGTGCATTCAAGTCGGCTAGATCGGTTCTTTGGATCGAAGAGCGGGGTGGGCCCAAGTGGTTTTATCCAAGAGTAAGAAGTTTCAATTCATTCAAGTTATTATTACATTGACACGGTAGCTTTCGATATGCCTTTATTCGTTTTAACAATTTGCTTTTGATTTATAGTGCCCTCGACAACGAGGAACACGAGTGCGGATACTACGTTATCTATTATATGCATACCATCGTTACTAGCGGACGTACGACGGGCTTTCAATACGTACGTAATCGCTCAGTGATTCTCAAATGATAATATTTTTGTTGAATCTTGAGTTGTTAATTACTTCATTTACTTCATTGGTTTAACTTATACCTTGTTTTCCAATTTATAGCTTTTTGATAGTGATGATCCGTGCTCTCGGACGAAGACATCGATACTATTCGAAACGCAATGGCTGCACATTTTCTTGAAAACCTATAGATACGTACGTCATGTGTTAACTTTTCCATATAATTGATAGACATGGATGATGTTTGGGAATTTGTTGTTCTTATAATCTAAGTTATTACAAAAGTGTAGAAGGTGAACTTCAGAAGTTGATGATACACCCCGCCCTTTAATTTACTTGCATGTTTCACTTTCAAAGTAATTAAGTGATTAATCATTGAAAGGTGCATAAATCCTTTGTAGTTGATGATACGTATACACCCCCCGTGAAGGTGCCTTTTTCACTTCGATCTTGCATTGTGAAATACTTTTGCTGCACAAATCCATGTAGAGTAAATATGTTCTCACTTCACTTTACTCGCACAAATTGTAGAGTAAATACTTTGCTTGCTCTAAATGGCATCGATTTGTCATTGTACATGTGCATATGTGTTAGTTGCTACGTCTTTTGGCTTAATTTGCTTGAGGTATTTAATTAGGTAATGCGCTATACAAGGGACCAGCCAATTTGTTGAATGTCATGAGTAATATAAATGTATGTGTGTATATCTTTGGAAAATTGGCTTATCACTTTAAAATTGTAGGTTCATCCATTATTCTTTGACCCCGGTGTATGAATGGGGTTTTTTTTTAAAAAAAATTACATATAAGGCGTCCTATATTAAAAAACGGGACGCCTTATATATATAAGGCATCCTACATTAATGATCAGGACGCCTTATATAAATATAAGGCGTCCTAATAAATACCCAGGACGCCTTATATGTGCAAAAATCACACAAAATAGGCGTCTTGGTTTTCGTTTAGGACGCCTAAATAAGGCGTCCTTTACTTTAAATAGGACGCCTTTTTTAAGCGTCTGTTTTTAAAACGGGACGTCTTTATTAAGGCTTCCTATATTAAAAACGGGGCGCTTTTGTTAAGGCGTCTGTTTTAAATACAGACGCCGAAATACTTTTATAAACAACTTCCCTGGTTAGACGTCCTTTGGAAAAGGGACGTTAATTGCCTCTAATTCAGGACGTTTTTTCACTTTTTTGTAGTAGTGAAACCCCACCCGTTAGGGCGAAGCTGTGAAGGAGCCAGGCGGAGCTAGTTAAGAACAGATATTTGGAACTCGGTAAACGGGAAGCGAATACCAAGCCGGGTGACATAATCTTGATAAAAGAAAAAGAAAGAGGTAGCGGTTCCTTCATGAACGGAACAGATCGGCTCCTCATCGAAGGTGGACGTAGGAGGCAGTTTGTAGTATTGCCTAATTCGAGTCTATTGATGTCAGCCTAGGACATTAATGAATATGTTGCCAAGACGCCATGAGTAACCTAGGAGTATTTTTGGAGTAGAGCTTGAGGGAGACTCCCAGAAGTTGACTCCTAGGTGACAGAGGATCCGATCGGATGATGACGGTGACCCCATTTATACCTAAAATAGCAATAAAACTAAAATCAGAATCCCGTCATTGTACCTGAGGCATACAAGTTATGGCGAGGAGGTAATTTGACCGGACTGGGAAGAATTGGATTCCTAATGACCGGGCTAGGAGCGAAGGAGGACCTATGTCGGTAGGCTCCTCGAGTGGCATTCGTTAGGGAATCCTGGCCGTTCGCGATATAATATGAGCTGGAGGCAATACAATCCCAGCAAGGACCGAGGTATCCCTCAGGACGGGATTCCGGCCTTACGCGTGGAGGGGGCTCATAATATCTGAGAGGTTGGACCGGAATGGCTTCGAGGACACCTCGGCTTCCGGAGTTCAGCGATGCGGAAGAGGGACGAACAAGGCGGGACCCCTCAGCGCTTCCCCTACTCGACCCACCATGGAACCTAATATCTAGTAACTAGCCCTAGGGAAACGGGCTCGCAGCGCCTCTACCTCTTCTGGGGTTAATGCTGGGTTTGAAAGGGACGAAGGGTTAATCATATCCATCAAATGCAAAAGTTGGAACCTAGAAGAGGCAGAGAAGGGTCGATAAGGCGCAGAAGAAGCCAAAACAAATAGGGACATGCCGATGAAGATGGGGGATATGGGGGGTATCAGTCTGAAGTAACAAACTCAATACCCAATGGATACCTAGAAACTCTCACCGGAACTCATCACCGATAATGACTACCCAGAAACTCGTCACCAATAAACTAAAAATCCAAAAATCCATACGGCAAAAGAAGGGATAATTGATGAAACCACAAAACTATAAAAAGGATAACAGAGAGGAAGTGGGCATACCTGAATAGAGGGGATGCTTGAAAATTGAGAAAGCAACGAAATACCAAAGGTTATAAGAGAACTATCGGAGCGAGGAGCAAAGAGAGTCGCAAGAGTAGAGAAAGAATGCCAAGTGAATGGTGAAGTGTGAATAATGGAGGGAAATACGAAACAAAGGTGAAGCGACGGGGTAAAAGAGATAATTCACCCTACTCATAGGGGTGACGTACAACACACAATAGGGGCATTAAATGTGCACGAAAACCACCGACGGTGGTTGTATTCCCGAGCCAATCCATAGGAGACAGGTGGCGGGGGCAATGATGGCGAAGGCAGAGAGAAGCTGGCCTCGAAACACAGTGATACAGCTGGCGACACCTCGGATCTGGAAATACCTCGGACCTTGGAGTACCACGGCGTGTAGCCCAGATCCGTGAGACATGACCAAAGGATCATATGTCACCTCGGTACCAGCCCAGACCTAGGAGAGTATATCTCGGGTCATTTAGTCAGGGGGACCCTCGACAGAGTAACCCGGTCTGATGGCGAGGTACATCCCGGCAGCCCAAAAACTTGGACTACCGGGCTGGGGGCAACTGTTACGGACCTCAATCAGGCCCAATACCGAGGTAGCCCACAAAGGAATAGATCCCACGTTGGGATCCTCCTATAATAACGGTAAAGCCCATCTTAACTGATAGTCCGGATATATCTAAATCCATATCTTGGATATTATATAACGGCCTAAGATCACGATAGGCCCCAGATAAGGGATCAAGGGCATCTCCTATAAATACAAGGGTCAACTATCAAGGTGCACACATTCTAAACCTAGAACTATTTACATTCAATCACACTGTACACACACAGCACCCCCTTTGGCAAGAGCCTAACATGTGTACAGTGATCCCACACTCTCCGGAATATCTACCTCATAGATATTCGGGTGAAGTCTATTGATCCAATATCAAAGCACTAGCCTTCCGAGTCCACATTAGATGCTAAGAATTATATGCTTCTTAGGTGCTAATACCTCTAATTAGAGGTATTAGCATTTTTTTTATTTTTTTTTTATTGTATTTATTTATATTTAAATGATATCTTTGCTTTTCGAGATGTTTTTTACACCCAATATCTCAAATTAATTAATTTCCAATTCTGCATTTATCTCGTAACACCAGTATTATGAAAATTAATTAATTTGAGATATTGGGTGTAAAAAACATCTCAGAAAGCAGCATATCATTTAAATATAAATAAATACAATATATAAAAAAATTAAAAAAAAAATATGCTAATATTAGCACCTAAGAAGCATATAATTCTTAGCATCTAATGTGGATTCCTAGCCTTCCAGGCTAGACATCTGTGTTCTACACCAGAACAGATCCCATCCAAAAATTCTCGATATTGATTAAACTAATTAAAAAATGCGTAGCTTAGCTTAATAGGGAACATTTATAACAGAAGAGAAGTTGTATTCTTGCTATCAACCGATTGCTGATGAGAATGAGGATGACTTATCAAATCATTCCAAGTCATGCGGGTCATATAGGACAAACGCCAACAGTATCTTATTATCTGTTTTTAAGCAGCAAAGTTAAGGATTGTTTTGTCCGCAGTATCAAATTCTTGGTATGATTGGCTAGTATAAACTTGCGGATTGATGTATACATATGTGATACTTAGAATTATATATTCCTAAATAGAATTAGAAAAGTGAACTTCTTGGAGGGTTATCCTTATCAAAAGAGACGGTGGTTAACCTAAATATAATAAGTAACATATAAAAAAAATCATCCAAACCAAAGAATTGTGGTTTAATATTTAACGTTTGTAACAACCTCTTTATCGGGATATATATATCCATCGTGCGTGAAATTAAAGCGATGGAAATAAGAGACCAAAATAAAATTTAATTATTATACCGTTATAACTTCCTTTGCCTCCTATAATTTTTCAGCAATTCTTATGTATTTTTCCATTTATTTCCATCGCTTTAATTTCACGCACGTAGCCGAGCCAGATCCATTCCATAAATGACCTTTCGAAGGTATAATTGTAGAATACGACCTTTAAAGCAGTTCACCGTGAAGATCTCTACGTCTTCACAAAAGTAAAGAGGAAGAACCCTCAATCGAGAAATGAAGAAAGGAAGGTGGGATTAGGTTCTTGGGAAGGAGAAGCTCATACAAAAAATATATCAGTCAACGTAGACAATTCTAATCATCAAATTGTGATTGGATTCTTGAAGAGGTTTAGGTTTGAGAAAAGTAGAACTCATCAGGATGGAAAATGGATCATGCATGAGTATTCTCTTCATCCATCGCTATTTCCTTCTAATTATGATTTCCTACAAGTTAGTACCTTTTTTAAATATTTATATTTTTAATTATTTATTTTAAAAGGAATGGTTATCAATAACCTGCAAATCAGGAATGGTTTAACATTTTTTCCTGTAATTTACATAGATTATGTTCTCTGTAGGATAAGAAAAATGACAGACCCGTTAAACTACGGGAGAAAAGAAAAGAGCTAGAAGAAACTCAACAAAAATATTATGGAGAGCAAAAAGATAATCAAAGATACAAGAAGACAAGACTAGAGCCAAAAGAAAAGATTCAAAAAAGAATTTGTAAAGAGAGAAAATATAATCAAGAAAATCCACCGGCCAAGATCCAGCAAGAAGAGACCAACATGTCAATGGATGATTTCTGTTCTTGGTTAGAGACAAACTTAAGGTATAATATAGTTATAAAAATACTATTTTTACCTAATTTGAAACATATTTCTAAAAATAATAATAATAAAAATATATTCTTCCGATGTAGTTCTGATGACGATCGAGGAGAGAAGGATGACAAAGAACTCCTTTTCGAAAAAGAGACCAAGTCATCGATGAAAACTTTTACCCCTCAGGCCGACAATTTTTTGAGGTATAATGTTTTTGAAATCAATTTCCTTTTTTAAAAAAGAATTATGTTTGGATCTTTATTATTTAAGCAAGGGAAAAACAATTATAGGAAAATTTTCTGCTGTATGTTATTGTTCAGGCTCATGTTATTTGAATAATTTTGTATTTGTTTACCGTGGTGCAGTATAGAGGAAGGAGGGTTCCAAAAGATGCCGATGCTTGGTGCCAGACATAGACTAGGACGTGTTTGGAAAATATAAATTGATGTGTTTTGACATAATTTTAAGTGAATGTATAGATTATTATGAATGTCACACTTCATACCTTTAACATTGTAAGACGAACAATTTATAGTATCAAAATTACATCACTGAGGTATAAAAAAATATGCAATTATGATACAAATGTAAGAATTTTAACTAAAAGAGCCACTTGTAATTAAAGTAAAGATTCACGTGGTGCAATAGAATTAAAGCTTCGAGTCCTACTTTCATATATGTATGTATGTGCGAGCCCCACACACTCATTAAAAAAAAAAAGTAAAAATAAAAAACACCCTATGACGCCCCTGTTCTTATAGCCCATATAAAAAAAACCTATGACACCCCTATTCTTAGCCCAGAACAGAGTGATGTATTCCTTTATATACAAGTCAGATGTATTAATCAACAATAAATTTAAACCACCAAGCCAGATTTGGTCCTAGGAATTGAAAACCTTTTTCAAAAGAGTATAAAAGCTTAACCCAATATAGGATCTACTCTTGTGAGTTGAATGGTCTTTCTTGAAAAATTTAAAACTTTTGAAAACATTTAATCAGTTGTTCAAACTCTTTATTAAAATATATCTTACCTTAATCCTTGTTAGATATTATCAAGGTGCATCTTTAATTATTATATCTAACCTAGTGCTCTACTATTCACTTATTCATTCCGTTTCATTATGGGCGCCGGCCTCATGATATACGTGCCGATCCTACAGCAATACCATACATATATAGATTCTATTACTATCAAGACATAGGAATCTACATAATGAAATGAATAAATGAGACCTTTTGGTTAACAACCTATTTTAATATTTAGTTGTTATTAGAGTACAATGATATGGTACGATCCATGTATTAGATCCCTTACATGCTTTGTCCATCCAACCAAGCAAAAAATTATCCATGATCTCTTCTCCCATTTATAATAAATTAACAACGCCATTTGACCAATGGAATGTGTAACACCCCTACCGGCCTCACCCTTTCAGGTGGCGGATAGAGGGATTCCCTTTTTATAATTACCATATATCATCTAATTTACTAATTATTAGCATGCATCAGAGGTTATCGCGGCAAAGCATTTCCCGGTTGAAATTCAAACAATATTGGTATAAAAGTAAATAGCAAAATATAATTCCCGAAAGGTTAGATATACAGTCATCCACCAGTGCCTAAAAGGCCAAAAGAATATATAGTTATCACAACACCCAAAAAAAAATCTTCTTTCGTCACCAACAGCACCGCCTACTCCAACTCCGCACTCTTACCCTTCTCTCCGGATACAGCCCTTGAAGTACTTCCTGAAGCTTTACAAAAATCTAGGATTCATAAATGAATCCCAGAGTAACTATTAATCTCATATGTAATGCATAAACAGTGTATGTATGTAACCATAATTAGGAAAAACACTAGATAACATCATTCAGTAACAAACGCGCAGTAACACAAATACAACATACCAAGTATATTGTGTTAACTGCGGAAGGACTACATGTCCTAGAAACAAACGTAGGACTGCTCAACAAAGCAAACCCCGGATCCACAGTGCTAGGAAAAACACAATAGTCAGGCTCCAAACCCAGACCACACTGAATGCACACAAACGCATGTCCCTTTTCAAGAGACACGGGTCCACAATCATGAAAAATACAAACATACAAAGAAACACATAACACATGAGGATTAAGGTTACTACCTGGTAGTTAATCAAAATTATCAGTATAATTTTTTTTTCCAGGCGCACAAAAACAATGTGACCCTAAAATAACCCAAAATATAAATATAAGTAACTCTTCTTTAAAATATTTATTTGATGACTTAAAAATAAAATAAGCCTTCCTCAAACATACATAAATCTTAAGTTCCTGCACCAAAATTATGTTTTGAACACTTGGAAGGCATTAATCACTCCAACAATGAACCAGTTTCCTCACGTTCTTGTAGCTGGTCAAACTCATGCAACAAGTTTTCATTTTCATTCAACCACTTTTTTCTTACATCAAAATAGTTTTTCTACCCAGACCTTACACCCATGATTATCAAAACCGGACCGGCCGGTTCAGACCAAAAATCGGCGAATCGGCCATCAAAACCGATCCGGTTAGGCATAGAAACTGGAGTCATTTTTTTTTTTTCAGGAGGGAATCGACAACGATCTCAACTAACAACTATTATAGAGATGGAGAGAGAGAATGGACGGAAGCTCCCTGTTCAACGTTTCTATGCGATGAAGACGATGAACAGTATTTGTGCGATGAAGTATCATGTTCGCGTTCTCTCTCTCCCCCTTTGGTTTAAATGCGTTTTAAGGAAGATGATGACTCCACCGTGCCTCCTTCATTTTTCCTTTTCCTCCCGTAGCTATGCGACGTGACTCCTCCTCCTTTTTTCCAGTGCTCATACACCTACTCCTTTTTCAATCTCCATTGCTTATGTGCCTCTTGCTCTGCGCCTCGGATGAATTGGTGATTAATTAATAAATGACAAATTCATGAAGGACGTGCTCATTTAATGAGAAGCATATGGATGGAACCATGGAAGAGACTTGCATGCCTCATGTCCTTTCATTTATCAAAAGCCGTGCCAATTTTCTTTTTCTTTTTTCTAATTTGTAGACCTAATTAATATTATATAACAAATCTTACATACTTAGTTACCCGATTTAGTTCCGGTTTGACTCCGGTCTGACCCACTAACTCTTAACCCGTACCCCGACCGGTTCAATGACCGGTCCGACTTTAATAACCTTGCTTACATCATAAGTTGATTTTTCATTCAATCATTTTGATTCATTAATCAACCCATCTCGCAAAATACTACCATTACCAACTTAGCAACCATGAATTTATAGGTAGTTAAAACTATGACTTACTTGACATGAGTATTCCACCAATTGAAAACTTGATCCATTTTTTTTCCTCCTCCTTTCGGCCCCAACCTTTAACACATCAAGAAAGAAATTTTCCTTTAACATCTTTAACCCACGTGATAGGAGGTAGAAGAAGAAGAAATGAGTATCTAAAATTCTTACCTTTCACTTAAATTGTTTGCTCAAACTCTCTCTTGGTGTCTTCTTACTGCTTTCTTCTCTTCTTTGATCACCTTCTCCTCTACTCCTTCAACACGTCCAGCCACCACAAAGAGAGGGGGATGAATCCCTTAAATAGATGTCCAAGGCTTAATCTAGATCCCTCCTCTTCCTTCTAGAAAAGCCCATATAAATCTTTGTATTTTCCATGGTTTGAGAAACCGGATCGAACCGGCCGGTTCAGACCGAAAATCGGCCAACCGGCCCGGTTTAAGGCGAAACCAAACTGAACCGGTTAACCCAGGTTGACCTAGTCAACTCGGGGTAAACCGGCCGAGTCAACAGGGTCACCGAGTCCGCCTTATTCTTTTTCCCTCCCTCTAATTTTGAAACGACATTGTTTCCCTTCTTTTCATTTTTTTTTTAAACTTCATATGAGTTGAAAGCTGAGCAGTCTCTCACCAAAAAGAAAATTTGAGTTGATTTGATTTTGAGAGATTTTTTTCTTCATACCCTGTCAAAGTGTCATACTCAACTGCTCTCAGTCTCAGTCTCTCACACTGCTCTGTGCTTCTGCTTCTCAATGCCATTTTGGTCCGGTCCAAGCTTCATCACTTATTCGTTCTCCCTCCGTCCGGCACTCCGGCATAAAATTGTCTCCCTCTGTCGTCGTCGCAAGGTTGCAGAGCTTGCATTGCGAAGGAGCTTCGCCTCTCACACTACTCGGTGCTCTCTGCTTCCCGACGCCATTTCTAATTGTTCAAAGCTTCATCGACTCTTCGTTCTCCCTCAGTCCGACACGCCCTTCACCGTCGCAAGGTTGCTGAGCTTGCGTTGCAAAGAAGCTTCGCCGTCACTGGTAAGTAGTGTTTAGTACAAAGGTTAACCCATTTTTTATTTCCTTTTTAGTTTTTTTGTTGTTGAAATTTTGCCTCACTGCCGTTAATCTCCATTTTGCATAGCTTCATTCATCTCCATTTCGTAGAGTTTTGTTCATCTCCATTTGGGTTTGCTGAGCTTCAGGTTTATTATTTTTGAATATTGGAGTTTCTTTTTAGTTCTTCATTCTTTGTTCTGATGGTGCTCTACTTTCTACTTGTTTACTTTTGGAAGTCATATTGGTTTGATTTGGGTTCGTTTATTGTTTTCCTGAAGCTGTCGTGGTTGGCTTTGCTTAGTGGTTGCTCTGCTCATTTTTGAATATTGGCTTTGATTTGCTTTTTTGTTTCTATCATGCTCTATTGGGTTTGGTTTGGATTCCTGAAGGTCTAGTTTGGTTTGTTGTTCGGTCTGTGAGGTTCTGTTCTGTGAGGTTTTGTGTTTCCTAAAGTTGTTAGTGCCAATGGAGGGAAATAGTAATAATGAAGGTGCCCAAAATACTACCACTCCCAATCCTGAGTCTAGCAATCCTCCCACACATTCTAGTGTTAAAAAAGATTCTGCTTGGGAATATGTTTCTCTTAAGAAAGAGGGAAATTAAATGTTTTTACATGCCTATTATGTGGTTTTAGTTATAGAGGAGGTGGGATAAATAGGTTAAAACAACATTTAGCTGGTGTTAGTGGTCAAGTTTCTTCTTGTAAAAAAGTTTCTCATAACGTACGTGCTAGAATGAAAGGATCTTTGGTAGAAAGGTCAAAGAAAAATCTTGTTCATAATGATAATGTAGATGAAGGAAATGTAGCTACAGAAAGTGAAGAACCGATTGTATCAGAAAGAAAAGCGCCTAACACTGTGGGGGTTGAAAATTACTTTGCACCTAGGACAACTCATGGTGCTCAATCAAGCATCAAGAGTGCTTGGGCAAGTCAAGAAGCTCAACATAATGTGAAAATTTTTTTTGCTCAATGGGCTTATGTGAATTGCATTCCATTTAATGCATTGACTCTTTGTCCTTTGTTTCAAAAAGCCATCGACGCTGCTACTACAATTGGGCCTGGATTTAAGGTCCCTAGTTATCATGACTACAGAGTTAGCTTGTTGAGTGATTGCAAAAAAGAATGCAAACTTCTAATTGATAGCCATTGAGCGAAATGGAAAGAAAACGATTGCATACTCTTGGCTAATGGTTGGACGGATGTTAGACAACGAACTTTGATTAATTTCTTAGTCTATTCTATACATGGCATGGTTTTTGTGAAATCAATTGATGCTTAATATTTAATTAAAGATGCCAATACAATATTCTCATTGTTTAAAGAAGTCATTGAGTGCGTGGGTCCTGAAAATATTGTCCACGTTATGACTGACAATGCTGCAAACTATGTAGCATGTGATAGATTAATAAAAGAGAAATACAAAACCATATATTGGTCACCTTGTGCTGCTTACTATTTAAATCTAATTTTGAAAGATATTGCATCAATGCCTCATGTTTCAGACCTTGCAAAGAAGGCATCCAAAATCACTGTATTCGCTTATAATCATTTGATCTTCTTGTCATGGCTAAGACAAAGACCTGGTTGGAAGGAAATTGTGTGTCCTGGTGCTACAAGATTTGCCACCACATTTATCACCCTTCATAGCATATATTCTCACAAGCATGACTTACAAGCTTTGGCTATTGATCAGCATTTTTTGCAGCATAAGTTAGCATCCACTGAAGCCAGATAAACTTTCAGTGCAATCATTCTAGATAACCGGTTTTGGAATGATTGCTTTCAAATTGTGAGACTTGTGTCTCCATTGATCAAATTGTTGAGAATTGTTGATTAAGATGAGAAGCCTTCAATGCCATATGTCTATGAAGGCATGCAGAGGGCTAAAAATGTGATCAAGGACGTGTTTCAAAAGAAAAAGGAACTATACAAGCCTTATACAAATATTATCCAAAGTCGTTGGGATAAGCATTTGAAAACTGAACTTCATGCAGCGGCGTATTTGTTGAATCCTACATTCTTGTATAGTCCTGATTTTGTCAGAAAGCATCAATGTTTAGAAGCTTTGATTGATTTGTTTGAGACAAACTCATCTGGCGATGCTAATTATTATGTAACAATGATGAAGCAAATTGGTGTATACTGCGAACGTAAAGAATCTTTTGGTAAAGTTTCATGTGAAAAAACTACCCATAAACTAGTCCCACGTAAGTACATTAACTTTCATATTCAAAAGTACATGTTGAGATATCTGACATCAATAATACGTAGTTACATACTAAATTTCTTTTATTTTATTTTGCAGATGACTCGTGGTTGTACTACGGGGGTTCAGTACTGGAATTGCAAAAAAATTGTTTTACGTGTTCTTAGTCAAACTTCTACTTCTTCTGGATGTGAAAGAAACTGGAGCTTGTTTGAGTGTATCCATACTAAAAGAAGAAATAGATTGGAGCATCAAAGGCTTGATGACTTGGTTTTCACTAACTACAATCTGAGGTTAAAGTTTAGGTAAACTTGACTTTTGATTACTTGTTTTATACTTTTATACTTTTATTACATATAGACATATATACTTTATTAATGTTGGTATTATAGGAATCAATTGAAGAACAAGAAAGATAATTATGATCCCATGGATTATGAATCAATTGATAAAGTAGACTTTTGGATGCTTGAGGAAGATTCAACTCCTGAATTTGATGATGTAGATGCAACAAATCTTCAACTTGAACAAATGGCAAGGGATTTTGGAGGTTCCTAACTATCTTTTCTATTATATAAGATTATATTCCTACACAAAATAATATAACTATGTTTTTTACATAAGTATTAATAATTCTATTTGTTTCATTTATAGGTGATGATGATTTTAGAACTGCGCCTCCATCTTCAAATGATGATCATGTTGCTTCTAGTGTCTTTACTTTTCCTCCTACAGCTCCACCTCCTGATGTCTCAATACCTAGAGAGTTGAATGATGTTAAGGATGATTACAATGATGATGATTATTAGTTTATCAAAGGTGAGAATATTTTGTAATCATATACTTGCTTTTGATATTTTGCTACCATGAATATATTGTCTCAAATGTAGGTTGTAAAGAAAATTGTTAAGAATATCTGAATATGTCACAAATATTGAAGTATATGGTTATTTTGCTACTGATCTAAAGTATTGAAATGATATATAGTATGTCAAATTTAGGTTGGTATGATGAGAAATTAATTATTTTCCAATTTTTTATACCTCACCGATCTAGCCCGGGTTGACTCTAGTTTGATCCACTAACCCTTAACCCAGTACCCTGACCGGTTCATTGACCGGTCCGGGTTTCAAAACCTTAGTATTTTCCCTTAATCTCTCTTTCTCTCAACCGGCACGTTTGGAGGGTTTAGGGGAAAAAAAAATCTCTTATTTCATTTGATCTCTTCACACATCCGGCGCTTGGAAAAAATTATGGTGTCTCCAATTTGTTCTATTTCAACGTGTAGATGTCCCTTCTCAACTAATAAGGCCTTGCCCAATCAACCTAAAGTCCTAGTTGTACCAAAAATGTCCTAGGTCTTAGGACATCATCATTCTACTTTTTTCCCTCTTCTAGGATGTCATTTATTGTCTGTTGGGAGAGGGTGATGTTGTTCTTATTTTGCCCAAATCCAATCTCTTCTCTCTCTTTTTTTCTCTCTCTCTAATCCGGCGGTTTTTTCTTAAAGAAGTTGGAAGCTAAAAATTTTCTTACTTCATCTAATCTTTCTCCCACATCCAGCATCTTGGTAATATTGGAGGAAGATTATTATTATTATTATTATTGTTGTTGTTGTTGTTATATATATATATATTTTAAAAAAAACAATCATTTGCTTTGGCTTCCCACACCCGGTTGGAACGTTGGGAATTATTGTAGAAAGATTTGGTGGGATTTTTTTCCCTTATCCGTGTACCCTCCCCTCCTTACTTCATCAATTGGATATTGTCTAATCATCACTTCTTTCTTCTCTGCGATTTTGAAAGAGCAGGAGATAATATATTTATTTATTTTTTTCCTTCATCTATTCTCTCTCACGTCAGGTGATAGGAAATAATGGAGTTAAAAAAAAATATGTGCTCTTTCATGCCTTATTTAATGTGCACAATTTTCCCCCTTAATTAATTAAGTCTCATCCCATCTATCTATCACACTCCTTTAGGTGTTATGTAATACCCTGAAAACCCTAACTAATGTGAGAAAAATATTTGGATAAATACGTCAAGGTGAATAGGTGGTTTCAATAAATGGTCATAATTACCATATTACTTAGGGAAATTGCTGTGAACATTAGAAAAAGAAAAGAGCTAAGATCTGTGAAAAATGTATTTTATAAGGCGAGAAAATGGCTTGAAAATATTATGATAAATCTAATATGACAAAGAGATATTGACAAAAACTTAGGAAGTATGTTATCTTTAATTTTAGGAATTTTTGGGATTATTTCCCTGAAAAATAATTGAGCATAAATAAAATATTATTAAAAAGCACTTTATGCCCCTTTATTTTTAATACTTTACATGGGATATAAAATATCAATGTAAGTCAAATAGTTGTGAGATAATAATTATTCCTAAATAAGAAAATTATCAACAATTAGTAAGTGGCTAATTGGGTAATTATTGGCTAATTGTTTAGATTAAAATATAAGATAAATAAATTAGAAAAAAAAGGGCTGAAATTCGAAATTAATAATTAAATAAAAATAAAAATAATATTTTATGCTTAGAAAAATAAATAAAAAATAAAATATAAATAAATAAATATCTAGATATTTTGATTAAAATAATATTATATATGGTAAAGAGCCAACAGACATTTGAGAATGGATAGAAATTAAATCCTACACCAAGGTATAGAAATTTAGTTTTTTACCACTTGGACCTTTTATGAACCGGTGAAATTCTATCTCGGATTGAGCGGTCTCGAAGTCGTTTACGAAACCAACGGCGTAATTAGGAGTACCGGATAATTAAGATAAGGCAGATAGTGCTAAAAGTGACTTATAGAAAACGCACCG
This sequence comes from Acacia melanoxylon, assembly GCA_019022615.1. NCBI lineage: Eukaryota > Viridiplantae > Streptophyta > Magnoliopsida > Fabales > Fabaceae > Acacia > Acacia melanoxylon. Next base: position 7,586,630 of record JAFJYJ010000003.1, on the reverse strand, counting down.
TGTTTTTCAAACCAGGGATATAGTTACTTAGATCAGATCATATTACGAACCAGTGATTTTCTGCCAAGAAGCTGGTTCTATCAGAAGTCATTTCCGTAACCGATGACGTCTGTCCTAAAATCTTCAGCAGACTACGGAATACCCTTAGTGGGATCAAAAATTTAGTTAACCCAGGTATTCTTAAGGAGAAAGAATAGAGCTTCAGTGCCTTGCTCCCGGATTTTTAAGTTTCGTCAAGATTGCGCGATTCGAACACCGAACTGGAAACTTTATCGGTACCGGCCAAAAAGCAAGAGCTTGTGATGTCATGCATGACATCAATTCTTCTTGGGAATGGAGCCAAGAGGTCGGCACACACATCCAAGGGCCAAGGATGTGCCACGTGGCGAAATGCGATCCAACGGCCGAAAAGCGATCTGATAAAGGCATGAATAGTGCCAGAAATTTCTCTATAATTACCAAGCCTTCTCCTCTCATTTCTCCCACCCCAAAACCGTGTTTAGAGAGAGGTTTTAGAGAGAAGGAGGAGCCCGGAGAAAATCTAGCGGAGCCCTGGGTAAGTTTTTCGGTCCCTGGTCTTTAGTTTCGGTAGTTCTTTCAGTAGAGATAGTAGGAATGCTAGATTTATCTTTAAATTTCCCAGATAGTCTAGATATCATATGTAGGGGTAGATATGGTATTTATTTCGAAAATATGATGGGAAAAGAGATATGTCAAAATTCTGGAGAGATAGGATCAAAGTAGCGAAGCTCTGGTGAAATTCCGCCGATTAGGGGGTCAGGGGCAAAATGGTAATTTTTACCTAAAATGCCCGTTATGATGCTAAAAACTGATAAATACTATCCTTATAGGATATCTGAGATAATTGAACCGCTGTCGAGCCGCTGTCGTACCGCTGTTGTACCGCCGTTGGGCCGCTGTCAAAAAGTACGGTTTTTAAGTAAACGTCGAAAGTACCGTCAACGAAGGTACGTTCGCGACGTACAGTAACACTGACTCTGATGATTATGATATGCTTATATATGCTTGTTGTGTTCCTGTACTGAGACTCTGTCTCATTTGAAATTGGTGGAGTTATGAGTACACGGGTTATGGTATTGTTAACACCGTTGAGAGTTTTCCTAGCGCTATGGACACAACGGTACATCGTGGCACCGGAGAGTGTGCAGACTGGGATAACAAACATACTGCAGGGGCTATGTATTTTTATTGCCGTATATACATATTTGTGTATCTGTTGTGGGCTGTTGTAGTAGTTTTGTGAAAATGTCATGAATGCCTGTCATACATATATTGTGTACATAAACATGAGGTTAACCGTTACCTGAGGTCCGATGGGCATTGGACCTCGGGCCCGCATGATTAGACGATTCGGGTCATGAACCAGAGAAGGCACCGGGGACGGAACTATAGATATACGCCAGTAGACGGAGCCATGAGAAGGCACCGGTCAAAGAAAATGCGGGAAGAAAGTCAACATAACCTACCTTATGGCATGAATCTAATAAGGTTACTTCATATCATCTGGTGCTTAAACTAGAAGGGTCGTCTACGTGGTTCATCAATCATCACCCTAGCACGGTGAGACTTCCACTAGACCTACCCGGCTGGCCAAATGGGATGATTTAACGAGTTAGGTTCTATGCCCCGTGTCCGCTTAAGGCTTGGTTGAAGAGGTATCATTACATATAAAATTGTAATTGTAAAGTTTTGTATTCCTGTATCACATGAACAAATCCTTCGGGAGATTTTATAATATATATCAGTATACGTCAGGCATCATCATATGTCTGAGTATTTCATATCAGATACTCAATGTTATATCTGTTGTTCAAATTTTTAGCACATGCTCTTCGTTTCCGCAAAACGCTAAGCGATAGCACCCCATCACTCTGAAAATTTTTATAAAACCACGTGTCACCGGCACGATTCATGTTACAGAATTTGGGGTGTTACATGTTAGGTGTACTTAGTCTTAGGTCTTAATAACCTACTCCTTCCTTTTTCTCTTGTGACGTGATGAATGCTGATGGAGAAAGAGTGATTTTATTTTGTATCATATAAGTCTCATCTAATGTCCACCTTTCAAAGGCAATTTAGATTTATATTGAAACTCCACTAATTTTTCATCAAAAATTTTCCCTCCTTTTATTGGACGAAAAATATAAGAATAATGAGGAAAAAAATTATTTTTGCCTTCTTTGACGTTACTTATCTCAAATTATCTATAACCAAATTTATTAACCACATTTCAAATAATTCCACATTATTTTCCCAATAATTAATTTATCTTGTCAAAAAAATAATATACCATTGACCACTACTTGGTGAAAAATTCTTGTATTCCATTAATTAATTTACATTAAAATTAGGGATGATACGGAATGAATAACATCAAATATTTATAATAAATTAATTAAACAAATATATACTATTAAAAATTTATGTACGGGAAAAAGGTGGTCGAGTTGATGAGCAGGTGGCTTATAACCCACTAAGTCTGAAGATATACCCTAGCCATAATGAGCTTCGAGCTAATCAACTCACCTAAACTTGGAATGTGTGTGTATATATATACACACCTCATTCCATATAACTTGCTCTCTTTATTATTAGAATTTCAACCAAAAGAGCCACTTGTAATTAAAGGAGGGATTAGAGTGGCCCAATAGAAATAAAGTTTTGAATAACATTTTAAAAAAAAAAAATTTGATACATACTTTCATATATAGAGAGAGACCCAATACACAAACTAATATCAACAAGGTGTGAGTTCATCATTAAACCTTTATGACCCCATCAAAATACTTCACTAGCTTGTCAGCAATCCCTTCACATAAAGACAATTTCTTAATGGCTAGATTTTTTAAAAAAAAAAAAATTTATTTAAAAGTTATTAGTTAAAAACTTTAAATATACATCATTAATTTTTTTTTTCCAAACAAATTAAAACGGTATTTGAATTTCAGACACTCCAATTCCACATATGATCTTATTTTTAAATATTCTATACATGTGTACAATGTGTATACATATTAAGAGAAATTCTCGTGTGGATCTGGTTTGTCACATCGTTTGTGGTCTAACCCGTTAAAATACAAGAATTCAACTAATATTAATCCTAATTGGCTCCTCATGTATTTCATAACTTTATTTTTCTTGAAAAATGAATCCCTCAATGACGACTTCAAAAGTAATGAAAAATGAATCTTGTGAAATCTTTTAATTTTATTAATATACTAGCTTATATTTAGAAGGTGTCAAATCAATTGTTATATTTTAATTGGTTAGACCATAAATGACTTGGCAAACCAGGTACAAGAATTTCTCTACATAATATAGGATAGTTTCTTCATAATGTTCACCTCATATAAATTCATTTTGTATATTGACGTTTGAAACTCTTATTTCCAGAATAAAAAATATTGTATCATATACAATTATATTTTTAATAAATTATTAAATAATTTTGCATCCTTTTATATCCATTGAATCACGCCATCAATGTCTCCCCATTTTGTTCTCTTGAGGATCGTGGCGGGAGAAGGAAGCACCATCAAAGCATATGACATCCTTCATCTCTCTTTGTTTTCGTAAGACACTACCAATGTCATCGGAGGAAACTACTACAAAAAAGGTTACTACTTCCCTAAAAAACGTCCTTATTTTATAAAGGGAAGTTAAACGTGAACGCAGTGGCATTCTTGTAATTAAATAAATGAATTCTGAGAATTTGACGTCCTGAAATATATTTTAGAACGTCTAAAATTAATTAAGGCGTCCTAAATTAATATCAGGATGCCTAAAATCGACAAAAATTAAACCCTTGGCGCCATTTCAGGAATTTTTTTGGCGCCAGCTAATATTTATATATTTTTTAAAGGCGTCCTGAATAATGTTCAGGACGCCTTAATGTAACTTTTTGGTGCACTGAACGTCTTTCAGGACGCCTTAAATCACCAAAATTTAAGCCATTTTAGGAATTTTTTTTGGGCAGCTATTTTTTTTAAGGCGTCCTGGAAAAAGTTCGGACGCCTTAATGTAATTTTTAGGTGTCCTGAAGAAATTTCAGTCGCCTTAAATCCCCAAAAATTAATCCATTTTTGGCGGGAGCAATTTTTTTTTTAAGGCGTCCTAAATAATGTTTAGGATGCCTTAATTTAATTTTTAGGCGTCCCGAAAAAATTTAAGGCCGCCTTAAATCCCCAAAAATTAACCCTAGGCGCCAGCAATTCTTTTTTATTTTTTAAAGGCGTCCTGAATATGATTCAGGACGCCTTTCGGGCTTTTGTGGCGTCCTGAATTTGTGTCAAGACGCCTTAATTGAATTTTGTGGCGTCCTTATTCTTCTTTCAGGACGCCACAAAAAACCTAAATTCTGTCTTTATCGCTCATTCTCACTGAGTCTCTTCCTATCCGATCACACACACAGAGCCCCCTCCCCTGCTCTCTCATTCACGCCGAACAAATCCCTACCCAAAGCCATAATCGCTCACCCTCACTCTCCCCTTCTCTCTCACTCAGCTCCTTCCCAACCGAAAGCCCTTTCATTTTTCCCTCACATTGTGTGTGACAGCTCCGTCTTCCCTCTTCATGGCGTCCGTCGGCTTGTGTGCTCTGTTGCCGTCGCATCCCCCACCTTCTCCAATCTCTAACGAATCGCCCATTGGCTACAGGTATGCATTTGCTACATCTGCTTGAATCTAAACGTGAATGTCTCCAATGCACTTTAATCGTCCAAGCATTCAACTTCTTTGATTCTGTTTGCCTATGCCAATGGGTTTTTTGCGATGCTAATCGAGGATATTTTGAGCTGATATCTACTGTTATGGACCTCTCTGAGCCCTATTCCTAATAAACCGTTGGCAAAATGCATGTGTAATTAGTATATATACATAACTTGGTTTTAGAGATTAGGGCAAGTGTCTGGTTTAAGCTATGAGATGTTTACATGCCAAAGTTGTAGGTTTTAGCCAAAGTAGTTACTTTCAATTATTTAGAGATAGAGGTAGAGCATTGTCTCTTATTGACTTATTCAACTATATACAACTTAGTGATAAAAATTCTAAAACATTAAAGCACTGAGTTTGGGACTTGGATTATGAGATATTATTGTTACTCACTGCTTCCTAATCCAAGCGTATGTGCCTTCAACTTATTTGTATTCTCTTGTATGACGTTGTGTGTGCCTTGAATTCTGACTATGAAGGCCTAGAGCTACTGCCTTGCCTTGTTCCAATTTGTTAAAGCAATTTGTCTAAGATTTTGATAATGTTGCTGTGAACAACATATGAATTTAATAATACATAGAGCTTGATATAAAGAATAAATTCTTTCTTAATGGTTGCACGTATATTGCTAAGTCATCAAAGAAAAAACAAATTGTCACAAGTATGTATTTCTTAGTTTTCTTAACACTTGTGTTAGTCTTGATATGATAGTGTTTGGCTCTTGTTTTGAATTTTAAGAAAAATACTTGTCACTAGCTTTTGCCCTAATGTTGTGTAGAGATGTCTACGCCTAGTTTATAATATGAATCTAGAGATTTTTTTTTTGTAAATTCCCATCTTAAAAATGCTTTACAATGATTATTAGATTCTTAATCACATGTTCAAGGACACTTGCCCTATAATTGCAGTTTGGATCCTTTCAATGGTATACTTGGTGCATTTCTTTTGGAGATACAACAATCAATTTAACATTTCACTTATTTTATTAAATCTAAGCATTGAAAGTATATTTGATCAATTATACTTATCTGGAAATTTGTAGTTTTAAGTTCTTAGTGATTACTTCTTTTTTGACTTCAGGAAGCTAATAACCCTTTTGAGTAATGTGACTTGGTCACGACAACAACCCACAAGAGCTTGAGAGGTGCTAGAGTAGGTATATTTAATCATGTTCCTTTTGTCATACAATTATTCCCTCTCATATGTTAGTTTGAATAATTCTAATGTTGTCTTTATTGTTGTTGTCTTTAGGTTGAATAGAGCAAATAAATTTCAAGCATCAGAATTTAAAGTTGAGGTAATTATAGTTAAATATTGTTGGTTTTTTTTTTTTATGTGCATTGAACTAGGTAAACTTTGTTGTATGAATAAAGATGCTTAGAAGTCCATAATTTATAGTTTATGACTTAGACAATTTAGCTATATTTTTATAGTTTGTATTGATGAAACTATTGGATTTAATAGATAATCTTTTCTAAATTGCCTTAGTTAGTAAGTTTTATTGAATGAAGCTGAAATTGTTTGTTGTTGAAATTTTTGGATGTCTTACTTTTGAGGGGAAATGTGGCCGAATTTTTTTTACAAGATTGAGAAAAAAGCATGTCGTTCTTGAAATTGTTATGAACTTAACTGTTGTTGGAAATGTCTTTGGTGGTAATAAAATGGGTCATAGTTGGATAAATGCGTTGAGAACTAGTGAAGAATATGAGAATGGGGTGGAAGAGTTTATTGAATTTGCTAGAAGGAATGTGGCTACAAAAAATGGGATGTATTATTGTCCATGTGTTAATTGTTTAAATGGGGTTTGACGGGATATTGCTGATATAAGGGATCACCTAATTTGTGATGGAATAAACCTTCAATACACAACGTGGATATGGCATGGTGAGGAGGTAACTATCAGTGCGTTCCACGAAAATGAAGTTGAGGTAGATGATGATGGAATGGAGAGAATGATTCATGATGTTGAGGTCGAATCTTTTGCACAGTCGGGTGAATATGATAGCGTGCGGAGTGATGCAGAGACATCTTTGTTCCCAGGGTGTACTAAGTATACACGGTTGACTAGGACCTTACATTTGGTCAACTTAGAGGCAACTTGTGGGTGGGCCGATAGTAGTTTCACATCGCTGCTTGAATTGTTGTGTGATATGTTACCAGACGATAATGTACTTCCAAATCGTATGTACGAGGCCAAGAAAATCTTGTCTACGATGGGTATGGAGTATAAAAAGATACACAGTTGCCCTAATGACTGCGTATTGTATATAAATGAGTTTGAAGGCCTTAGTAATTGTCCGAAGTGTAAAACTTCATGATACAAAGTGAAGAAAGGTGGTGGTTCTGGAGATCAGACAACAAAAAGGCAACATTTGAAGGCATTGTGGTATCTTCCAATAATATCGCAGTTTAAGCGTCTCTTTACTAGTGAAGCAACGGCGAAGAAGTTGAGATGGCATTCTGATGAGAGAATATCGATGGAAAATATCTTTGGCACCCGGCTGACTCTCTCCACGTAATGGAAGAAAATAGACGAAATGTTCCTCAATTTGGCGTGAGCCAAGAAACCTTCAGCCGGGGCTTTGTACGGATGGCTTCAATCCGTATCGAATTCTTAGTAGCACCCATAGTGCATGCCCTAGTTCTCCTTGTAATATACAACTTACCTCCCGGCTATGTATGAAACGCAAGTATGTGATGCTTTCTATGATGATTTCGGACCAAAACACCCAGGAACAATATCGATGTGTACTTGGCGCCTTTGGTTGAGGATTTGAAGAAGTTGTGGGAGGAAGGCGTAGATGTGTTTGATGCATATAAGAAGGAGTTCTTCAAGTTGTGTGCAATGATTTTTACCATGATAAACGACTTTCCCGCATACGGAATTTTGTCAGGGTACAGTGTCAAGGGGCATAAAACATGTCCAATATGTGAAGCAGACACAAACTTCCATCAACTAAAGCACGGAAAAAAATGGCCTACCTCGGTCACAGGAGGTTTCTTCATCGGTTCCACCCATATCGTAAGTTAAGAAAGCGTTTTAACGGCTTACCGGAGCATAGAACGGCTCCAAAGGCATTAACCAGAGAGGATGTTTATAGTCGGGTGAAACATATCAATGTCATATTGGGTAAGCAGCAAAGGATTACGGGTGAGAAGAATATATGGAAGAAGAGATCAATTTTCTTTGATCTTCCATATTGGCGTAGTCTTGATGTGAGACACGATCTTGATGTGATGCATGTAGAGAAAAACGTTTGCGATAGCCTTGTCGTACTCTTTTGCACATACCGGGAAGACTAAGGATGGAATTAGTGCGAGACAAGACCTGGTTGATATGGGAATAAGAGAACGGTTACATCCACAAGAGAATATGGTAAGAGGGCATACATGGAGCCAGCAGCTCATACACTATCAAAAGCGAAGAAAAAAAGTATGTGTGGGTGTTTATATGACATGAAGGTTCCACAAGGATATTCTTCTAATTTGAGAAGGTGTGTTTCAATGGACGATTTGAAGTTATTAGGAATGAAGTCCCATGATTATCATGTGTTGATGCAACAACTACTACCAGTAACTATTAGAGGCATTATGAAAGATGAAGTGCGAACCACTATAACAAAATTGAGTATTTTCTTTAATGCTATCTGTAACAAAGTCATTGATATTGAAAAGTTGGATGAATTGGAAAATGAGGGTTATATTATTTTGTCCCAACTAGAGATGCATTTTCCTCCTGCATTTTTTGATATAATGGTGCATCTGATAGTGCACTTGGTAAGTGAGGTAAGGCTTTGCGGTCCAGTTTACCTAAGGTGGATGTACCCTTTCGAGCGATACATGAACATCTTAAAAGGGTATTCTAAAAATCCTTATCAACCGGAAGCCTCAATTGTTGAAAGATATGTAGTTGAAGAGGCTATGGACTTTTGCAAAGATTATCTATCAGGGACGACGATACAATCTCAGCAAGATGAGGGGATAAGCGAGGGAACTCGAGAAATCAAACTGAAGAATAAGCCTCGTAAAGAGGTGTTGCAAGCACACCTGTACATCTTGAATAATATGGAAGAAGTTCAACCATACATTGATGAACACAGAAAGAGTTTGAAGAATATGAATCCAAGGAAGAATGACATGCAGATAGCTAATGAGCAAAAGAAGACGTTCATAAAGTGGTTCGAGGAGAAGGTATTGCACGAGACCGGAGTGTCGAACACAATCGAGTAGTTTGCCTGGGGGCCTTCTTTTCAGGTCATTACTTGGAGCGATTATGATATAAACGGGTATACTTTCTACACAAAAGACCAAGATGACAGAAGTTCTGTGCAAAATAGTGGGGTGATGGTTGAAGCTGAATCCATGCACTTTTCGAGTTCGAAAGACAAAAACCCGGTATTACCATCAATGGCCTATTATGGAGTTATTGAAGAAATATGGGAGATGAGCTATAACAAGTTCAAAGTTGCCTTATTGAAATGTAAGTGGGTTAGCAATAATACTGTTGTAATAGATCCACAATTTGGATTTGTCTCAGTTGATCTTCAAAGAGTTGGTCATAGAGATGAGCCATTCATTCTAGCAAGCCAGGCGAAACAAGTGTTTTATATTACAGACCCTGCAAATAAAAAATGTTCATTGTACTTCAAAGTAAAAAACATCAATATGGAAAAGAATCCTTTGACCTTGATGATACACCCCCTTTCACAATAAATCCCCCTACAACACGTGAAGTACAATTGGTAGATGATGAAGAATATGTTGCAAGAAACGATCATTGTGAAGGAATATGGGAAACCATATAAAGTAAGATCTTAAGTTATGAAATAGTACTATGTTATTTTTGTGGTGGTTTAACATTTTAGTTTATTTTATTAATATGTTTACTATTTAATAACCTATCTAACATTGATTTGTCCTTGATGAACAGGAACATGTCTAGCTCTGACGAGTCAGGAGGTGATAGAGTTGACCAGCCCGTTGTTCGAAGGGGTAGAGATAGCACACAGATGAGTGCGCTAGTGGCCCGTCGTGAGCATCAAAAACAGAGGCTGCATGCGGACTTTGATGACAATATGAAACCAACTGGTCTAGAAGAAGACAATTTCATTAGCTATTTAGGCTATCTGGGTCGAAGCAAAGTTCGCATTATTTACTCTGCTTGGAAGTTCGTTCCTGAGAAAAGGAAGCAATTGATTTGGGCACAAATTTTGGTACGTCACTTTCGATATATCTGCATTTGTATCATTTGTCTTATTACTTGAAATTTAATTATCTTTCCTTTTACCTTGCAGCAAACGTACAACGTCCCTAGCAATACGGCAATGTACAAGCATTGGATGGGGGAAGTCCGTCTACGTTGGAAAGACTTTAAGAACAAGCTGACTAAAAAGTTTATTCGAGGGGAGAGGAGGAACGAGGATCCATGTCAGATATATCCTTATATTTCTCCTGAGGACTGGAGGGAGTTTGTGGTGTCACGGCAAAATCCAGAATTTCTTGTTAAATTTCTTTCATATCATATCTTTTATTTGATTATACTTGACAACGTAGGCTAAGTTTTATTTATTTTTGTGTCACAGGAATTAAGTCAATCCAATAAAGAGAGGCAAGCAGGAAATAAGTATCCACATTGCCTGTCTCGTGGTGGGTATAGAAAGCTTGAACAGAGAATGATGCAAGAACAGTTAGCTGCCCAATCCGATCCTTCTAGTCCTGTCCAGCCCCCTGAACGTCCTACTCGTCACAAAAAATGGAAAGCTACGAGGATGAAGGGCGACAAATACATAAATGCAGATGTTGCTGAGGTTGCCTCAAAGATTGTAAGTAGTTAAATTAGACATTTTAAATAGCCGCAGTTGTTTCATATTATAGGGTTTAGTTGTTATTTATGAAATATCTTTTGATACAGGATGTACTTGAGGAGCAGAGTTCCCAAGGTTCATTTACGCCAGGTGTACGGATGGACATCTTATCAACGGCGATTGGGAAGCCAGATTACCTTGATCACATTTGAGGGGAGACTAGGGGAGTTACTGCGGCAAAATATTTTGGACGGCGTTCACGGTTCCATGACGATAACAACCCTAGTCCTCAGCTTGTAGCCAAAATTCGAGCGGGACTATTTGAAGAAATAATGAAACAAGTACGTGGTGAAATGAAAACTATGATAGATTCGAGGGACAATACAAAACTTACAACCGGTGAATCCCCGGTCTTCCCCAGCAGTAAAGAGAGTTTTAACCCTCCGGATGTTGATCTCAGCAAACCTTCTCACACTCCACAAGGAGGACAACCTTGCACTCTCTATTTGGATGTCCCACACCGGCGTATTGTTGCCGATGCTCTTATTTACACAGATCACACCACCCACCATAATTTTGAAATTCCAGAAGACCTACATAGGGTGACTGTTAAATGTGTTCGAGAGGGGGAAGAAAAAATAGACATCCCAATTGATGATGACGAAGTTCCCGATTTAGGTCGGGCCATAGGATCGTTCATCCTTTGGCCGAATCATCTTATTTAGATGGTGGCGACGCCACCTCCAATGGTAGGAAATACATTACTAGAACTTGCTTTTCATTGGTAACCCACTCATAATATGTTTGTTTATGTTTTTGTAGAATGAAGAAGCTGTGGGCAGATTTCCCTACTTAGCACAACTGCGAGACATGTACAAGGACATCAGCCAGATCTCCTAGCATATGCATGCGGGCATTGTCGGCTCAGAAAAGTCATATGACTTTACAGTTGACAATGAAGATCTGCAACAGTTTATGCATTTGCTCAGGATTTAGATTTAGTCATTCTTGAACTTGCGATAATGTAAGTTTTTTTTTCCCTTTAATTATTGCATTGATCTTTTTTGTTTTCTATACTCAACAACACTTATCATTTTATATCAATCATAGTGTCTGCCACGACAGATGCGTTCAGAAAACCCATACGGGTTTGCATGGATTCTTAAGTCCAATAAACACAACGAAGGATGGCAATAAGTTACACAAAAGGACGCTTTATGTTGGTTGTACAATTGCCGATGAAGATTTTCCTTGTTATCTAGCCCCAATACTTGAAGGGTACGTATTTTAGTTTTGTCGGTTTAAGATTTTTAAGAATAAATTTCTTTCTTATCTTAATTTATTATTAAAATGTATATGTTGTAGTGGTCATTGGACCCTGTATGTTGTTTGTCCCTCCAAGAACGCATGTTATTGGTTGGATCCCTTAGGTGGCAAGCCAAACGATGAAATCAAATCCATGTTTGCCAAGTAAGTAAATTTTCGTCTAAATCATTGATTCTTCATTTAAATGAATTTTTTCATGTCGGTTAATTTCCATTTTAATGATAGTGGACTCAAGGCGACTAGATCGATGTCTGGAGCACGAGGAGCAGGGTGGACCGAAGTGGTCTTATCCGAAAGTAAGTAGTTTCAATTCAAGTTATTTCATTGACACAGTAGCTTTCGATATGCCTTTATTCGTTTTAACAATTTTTGTAATACCCGATTTTAGCAACTAAAATTCTTGAGATAAGAGAAATTAATGAATATTTTGATGAAGCAAATTCATGAGTTTAAAACTATTATAGAAAATTGTTATAATTGTCAAGTAAATTGTCGAAAAAGTTACGGAAAAATCGATGAACAAAATGACTAAAAATGCAATAATGGTGATAAAAACAGGTCTAAAAACATTATGATAAATACCGAAAGATCATGAAATATTATGAGAAACTTATGGGAGTATTATCTTTAATTATAAGAATTTAATAAATTATTTTAGAGGAAATAACATGAAGAAATGTTTAAAAAGCATTCCGAATCATAAAGTAACTTTATGGTGTAAACATTTTTAATATTTTACATAGGATATAAAATGACAATGTCGAAGATAAAGTTTGTAAGATAATAATATATCAGTAAATTATAAAATTATCAACCATTGGTAAGAGAATGATTAGATAATTACTAGCTAATTGATTCGGTAAAACAAGAGAAATATAGAAGTTAAAATTATGGTAAAATCCTTAATTAAGAGATTAAAGGCCGGTAATTAGCATAAAATATACTTACTAATTATGATAAAAAGGATTAAGGAAAAAATTAGTAAAGATAAATGTATGAAGAAATCTAATCCTAAAAAGATCACTAAACGAAGAATTTAGGTCGATTAAGCCTTAAGGAAGCGAGGGTAAAACAGAATTTTTGGTAAAATAATATTATATTTTTAAAAAATGGAAAAAAATTATGAAAAAATAATTAAAACTGAATTTTAAAATGAAGGGGCTGAAATTCTTGGTATTTTTAATTAAAATGAATTGTTTAAATAATTAAAATGATAATTAGAATAAAATAATAATATAATGCGGTGAGTCGAAACATAGGCGACATCGAGGGGAAAAGTCGAAAATAAATTCTACAGGTAAACCCGGGTAAAAGTCTTTGCAGATCGATCAAATTAAGAACAAGTAAATTTTTACACGAAGAAAGAATTTACCGACGTTGATTTCCGCAACCAAAACCCTAATTCCTAATAAGACGGAAAGCGATCGATAGAGTAGAGCCGATAGGCAAAGTGAGAACCTATAGAAAAAATTTCATGTTTTAAAACACGGATTAAGTTAGGCAACAACTGGACGTTTTACGATTCAACGAATTATTGACCGTAAGTTGGTTCTATCTAAGCGATTTACGTAGAATCGACGCGTTTGTCCGAATATCTTCCGACGCACCGGAGAATACCTGGATATGATCAAAAGAGGATCAAAATAGATAATATGAAAGAGGATGAAAAGATCTTCAAAGTTACATGCCCGGATTTTTGAGTTTCGCGAAATCGCGTGAAACGGACACGTCGACGGTAGCTTTATCGGGCGAGGCCATAAAGCAAGAGTCATCATTGGATGACAACTCATTCTTTGACTTTTGGACCCCTTGGATGTCGGCCAAGACCTTGGATGGCCAAGATCTCATCTCACAAAACCCTAGATCTAACGGTCCGAGAAACAAAGCGTAAAATTCCCTTTACGTCCCGAATTTTCACTATAAATACCCCTCCCCTCTTCTTGAAAATTCACACCATTCTTCTCTCTTCCTTGGCCGAAATCTTAGAGTGAGAAGCTCTGCAAAAATTCTGCCTTGCTCCGAGTAAGTTCTTCCGTCCTTAGCTTTTAGTTTCCGTAGTTTTTAGTTATAGTAGAGAACCGTTGTTTTGATCTAGGAAGTTTCAGAATATATTCCTATACTTTTTTTTAAGCCTCATTGCATTGAAAGATGCCTGACGAGGTAAAAACCTAGTGGGGATAATTTTGAAATGGAATAAGGTCAAAGTAACGAAGTTCTGACGAAATTCCGCCAAATAGGGGTAGTAGGGGCAAAATGGTCTTTTTCACCTAAAATGCCTGTTATGCTGCCAAATATTCATAAGTGTGTTATTATTCTGATTAGAATACTTCTGACGTCGAACCGCTATCGAAATTCCATCGTTCCGCTTTTGTTTGCATTGTTTTATTGTTTTACTACTACCAAAAAGTACCGTTTTTAGCCTAAAGAGTCGGATATCTGCAACTAAGGTACGAACGGGTATCGTAACCCTAAATCTATGCTGCTTATATACTTTTGCGTTATAGATACGTTCATAGACGAGGTTCCGTTGAGAATCGTCGGGAGATACTTACGACTTTACCCACGGATTATAGTATTGGTAATTTCGTTTGAGTTATTCCTAGCGCCGAGGACACGTTAGTGGCGTGGCACCGGATATGTCGAGAACTAGTCGAGAGAGACTTTACATACTGCTTTGTGCTTATGTCCTGTCCATGTTATTGATCATACATCTGCTGTTTGCTTTTGTGATGATATGTTGTATTGAAATGAATATATGTTGTACGTATACTGTTTTATTTTAGCATAAGGTTAACCGTTACCTGAGATCCATATGTGGAATGGATCTCAGCTGTAGCATCAGGGTCTGGAGGACCGATGTTTGGCGATCGAGGCAAGCAGCTGGAGTAGGCCAAGACGTGTCTACATTATTTATCGTTTTCTTTAGTTTCTTTAACTTTTGAGAATTCGGATGACCGTAATCCGATACATTTACACTATGGTCCATATTTTGAATGTAATGTAAATTACTTACTCGCTCCAATGCTCTACTCTGATTACTCTGCTTGAAATATTTGGAAACGTTTTTAAAAAAAAACAATTCCGCCGTTTTCAAATGGGATGTTACAATTTTCTTTTGATTTATAGTGCCCTCGACAACTAGGGAGCACTGAGTGCGGATACTACATTATGTATTATATGCATACCATCGTTGAGAACGGACGTACTACAGGTTTCCAACATGTGCGTAATCGCTCCATAATTCTCAAATGATAATATTTTTGTTGTTGTTCTTGAGTTGTTAATTATTTCATTCACTTCATTGGTTTAACTTATACCTTGTTTTCCAATTTATAGCTTTTTAATAGTGTGGATCCGTGCTCGGAGGAAGACATCGATACAGTTTGAAATGCTTTGGCTACACATTTTCTTCATTACATATAGATATGTACGTCATGTGTTGCCTTTTCCGCCTTTATACCTCCATTTAATTGACCATATGTGTAGTAGCAATGTAACATGTTTTACACTTCTAGCATGGTTAAAACTGGAGACTATTGGATTTTTGAAGAAGTGAGATTTGAGAGTTTAAAATATAGCCCGCAAATTTGTTGCTAGAAGTTTTTTATTTGTTTATTTTTTTCCCTTCTAACTATCTCTCAACTAACTCTTATTTTTTCTTTTCCGGATAATCATGTCATGATTTCCTTTTCCGGTTGTATTGTTTGGACTCATCATTGGAAGGCCATTTGCATGATTATTGGGGATAAGCTTTAGGTTCCACCAGGCATTGATTAGTATGGGTTCAAATTGATGACTCTTATGCATTTATCTTAAGTTTGGATATTTTGATTATCTGTGAAACTGTTGGGTGATATGAGTGACAGCTCTTATTTGAAGAATTGGTTGATTTGAGATGGGTTCAAACCCGGTATTGGGTTATAATTTGGTATGTTTGGTACATTTGAGTGATCTCCACTAGTTCTAGTTGTGCATAGAGAGTGTATATGTCCTGAATATTGGAAAAGTGTGCCATTACTGGATTTTATCAAACTTGAAAATACATTAAGCTCAGGTTGCTTTATGTGGTTACCAAGTTTTCCTACATCTTCTGAAATATGGATAATGTATGTAGGGAAAGTGGTTGAAAGATTGGGCAGCTCAACCCCCTCCTCCCCCTTTCAAATTGATCCTATATATACTTGAGGATTTGTTTAGTGCTAGGAACTAGGAAGTGCTTTTTGTATTTTAATTTGTTCTTTCATCGCTGTTATATGGTTTCAGTTTTTTGTTTGTAATTATTTCAATGCCCAATAAGAAATATATGTGTAGCAAGCGATATTTTAAAAATAAAAAAATCTATATAAGGCGTCCTAAATTTAGGTCTAGGACGCCTTATATAAATATTTGGCATCCTGATTATACATAGAGGACGTACAAAATTACTTTTTGGCGTCCTGAATTAAAATCAGGCCGCCAAAAATCACGTCTAAATTACTGTTGCTTTGGCGAAAATAGGGCGTCCTATGGTTTATTCAGGACGCCTTAAAAAAGGCGTCCTATGTTTTATATATTCAGGACGCCTTATTTAAGGCGTCCTGAATATATAAAACATAGGACGCCTTTTTTAAGGCGTCCTGAATAAAACATAGGACCCCTTATTTTAAGGCGTCCTGAATAAACAATAGGACGCCTTTATTAAGGGGTCCTTAATAAATCATAGGATGCCAAAAATCTTAATTTACAACTACCCCTGGACAGACGTCCCTCTGAAAAGGGACGTTAATTGCCTCTAATTTAGGACGTTAATTTGCATTTTTGTAGTAGAAGAAAAAAAAAAAAACTGCTCTTCATTTTCTCACTCTCATATTAATATGGCATGCTCCATCCATCACCAATAGAGGACAAGCATCAGAATTGTTTTTCATACATTCCTTTTGGTTCATTTTGTAGTTCTAAAAGTTAGAAGCCTAATACACAAGGACCTTTGTGCTCTATTTGATAAAGAATAAAGGTTTACCTAAGAAAAAAAAAACGCAGTTTTAATGATGGTCTCCAAAGGAAGAAAGAAGGGATGGAGAGGCGGGGGTGGTGGATGCGGCTTTCCTCATTTTCCCTTATACTCCGTTACCATCCTTTTTCATTAAAATATACCATTTTGGTGCAAAATACACATTGTTACCCCGAAATAATGTTATAATCTTGAAAAAATATTTCAAGGTACTTACTTATACTAAAAATATATTTCAAAATGGTGAATGCTATTTTTTTAACAAAAAAAATTAGGATGTTGAAAAAAATATTTCAGGGTACTAACTAGTACTAAAAACATACTTTAGGGAGCTTGGTTGACAATCAGGGAGGGACTGCTCAGATAAAAAAACTTGATTTTACCATCAAAAGTTAGCAGCTGCACTTACCTTAATCATTTTTTCCCTCCTTTTATTTGATCTTTTGTGCCTTGTAGTATATAGTTTTAAAATTTAAATTTATTGTTTCTAATTCTGATTTCCCGATTTCTTTTTTTAATTTATTCTTTGTTATTAAAATGAATTTCATTATCAATTATCAACTACAACTATTAAAATATCTTGCTGACATACTGTCACAATCGCATCAATGTTGTATTATTTGGGAGTTTAGCCATTGAAACATTTGAAGCCAAAACTAATGATCTGTGGACTCCTAAATCTGTAAAATAGATTAGAATAACAAAAATAAAGTTGGTCCCGCTAGATCCCTTGAGTTCGAGTCCCAGAGGAGACATTTGTCTTGGGAGAGGCAAACACAAACACTGAACCAGTTACCCGATGATAATATAAAATAAAATATGATTTAATATGATTACAAATAAATATTACTTATACCGTGCAACGCACGTGTAGCAATACTAATTTAAGACATTAAATGTTTTAGCTTCCATTTCTTGGTATGCCAAATTTGGTCAAATTCGACTTCTAATAAGTATTAGAGTGGTATTTTGGGTCTTTTTTGATTTTTTTTTACAAGAAAACAATAAAACTTGTTAGGAAAAATATTTTCAATCAGTTCTTTTCAAAAAAAAAATTAAAAAAAAAAACACTTTTTTCTTGTTTTTTTATATATTCCTTTTTTTAAAGCTCCCAATTATCCCGGCGGTATCGACACCACACCCAGCACCGACCACTGCCATGTCACTGTCGACCACGGCTTCCACAACAACACTTCAAAAACATTTTTTTTTTTTAAAAAAAAAAAAAAAAACTATCCAAACTATTTTTTTAGAAAAAAAAACTTGTTTTAAAAACAATTTTATAAAACTGTTTTTGGAAAAACAAAAACAACCTTGCCCTTGTTTACTAATATTGTATTATTTACTTTTGAATTATCTATCAACAATTGCATTTTATAAACATGTAATGAATGGGCTTAAATATAATATAGCATCTAGACATTAATGGGCTAAAATTAAAGACGTCATAATTAGGCTTAGGCTATTTGGGTATATAAATGGGTTTAATTTTGTGGTCTCTGATCTCTTTCTGAACAGATTTTCTCTTCCCTCTGTGCCTATTTATTCTTTGCTGCGCTTTTTGTTGAGTGATCTATGCAATGTGAATGTACTTCGATTAAAGTATTTGCAGTAGAATATTCTGATCCATAACACAACTGTTTAACTATCATTCCTTCAGTTAAATAAGCAATTCCCTCTATCTCCTTTCGTTGTCTAATTCAATAGAGTACTCAAATATAGGGGATTTAGAAGTTTCAGATGAGATCAAAGAACATTAATTGCATAAACTGCATTATTGTATATAATAGTATGTGTGAAAACAAATATTACAATCAATACTAGGGAACAAAATACACACTGTTCTAAATGTCACACCAAAACGGAGTGAAAGGAATATGGCATATAGCCACACACAACTCTTCCTAACATACAGACACACGAGAGATGAAGCAAATTTAAACGAGTACAAATGAATAATACGTATATATGCTGCCAAACCAGCCACAATCGATGAAGCAACTAATAACAGATGAGCCCAAGTAGTGAAACTTTTAGTGGTTTCAATTGGAAGGAGGAGGAGAGAAGAAGGGGATAGAAGGAATGGCAGTTGGGATAGTGGGAATAGAGGGAATGTTTGGCAATGGAGGAAGTGTGGCTTGTGGGACTTTTGGAATGGTAGGCATAGAAGGAAGAGGAGGAAGTGTAGTTGTTGGTTTTGGCAGATTTGGGAGATTTGTAGGCAAAGGAGGAATATTATTACTTGGGATTGTAGGCAAAGGTGGTAATCCTGTAGGCTTAGGGAAGTTACTTGGAATTCCGGGCAAGTTTGGTATCGAAGGCTGTGTTGTTTGGAGAAGATGACGAGCTGCAATGCTCGAACTCATCATGTTCGACAGAGTGAGAACTACAAGGAAAGCTGCGGCGAAGATGGATTTGCAGGAAGAGGCCATGGTTGAATTATGAACTGAACTAGAGAAGAAGAAGAAAGATATATGAGAATGCTTTGGTTTGAGTTTTGATGAGAACCCATGGGGGTTTCTTGGTGTTTATATAGATAGAGGTAGGTGGGTATTTGCATGGTTTGGAGAACCATAAAGAGACTTTTGGGATCTTTTTGTTAGTTCACCAATACTATTTTGGAGTGTGTGTGTGTCTCTCTCTATATATATATATACACACACTATTGAGGTACACCGTAAGAATGATAGTGGTTGGTAATTCGTAAAAGCTTATGTGATGGAGTCCATGGAGGCTGGAAAGCTTGTGCACATCGCAACTATAAGTTCCAAGAACTCATTACTATGGTGAGATGTGCGCCGTTAAAACAAAATTTCCACAATTCAGATTTAAGAATTTTAAAAATAATTTTTTTCAAAGAAATTGATAGTTAAGATATATTTATTATATTGTAGATCTATACAAATTACAATATGTTTTTTTAAAAAAAAAAAAAAATTGAAAATTGAAAACTTTAATGTGTGAACCATCTAAATTAGGTCTGAATGGTTTATATTGGTGATAAACTTTTGTTTGCTCATCATAGTACTTAAACCGTGTCCCTCTATACAGCCAAACACGTGCCACATTTGGAAAAAAAAAAAAAAACACACACACACACACACGTGCCACATCGAAGCGTAATTTGACTAGGTTTTAATTCAGGACAAATTCGTCATGCTCACATATTTAAGCGAATATAAAAAAAGTTTTGACACAACATGTATTTTATTGAAAAAAATATTAGGTGGGCTAGGTTTTGAGTATGAGCTTTTACAAAGGTAATTACAGATTATCAATCAAGAAGTTTCTCACATCGACAATAAGATTGTTTAACTCACAACCTTATTGGTTATAAATCAATTCCTTTTCAGCTAAAGCAATTTTTTTTTTTGGCTTTTTTTAATATTTATAAATTAATTAACAGATGGAGTAATCAACATATCCTTACAGGCTGACATCCCCTGTCAACGGTTTGTTAAGGAAAAAAGGGCATATATTCATCGGCGCAAGTTTTTTTTTGGAAGAATGGTACTTAGTTTGGAGAACCACACACACACACACACATATATATATATATAGCTCACCAGCTGCTGACTTTGGAACTCAAGCTTTTTGACTAATAACGAAGTAGTTGGCTCTAGAGCTTTTATATATATATATATATATATTGGAATGACATTTGATGACGACTTTGAAAGCAATTAAACGATAATTCAATACCTAAATTTTTCGCAAAATGATTATTTAAGGAATTTCTAAAAAATATTAATTGTAATTTAAAATCTTGAATTTTTTATATTCCATAAAAAGAAACCCAAGTTGCAGGAATTACTCAATATATACATTTTTAAAAGTCCAAATTGTCTTCTTAAACCCCATGAAGAGAATTAATCTGCCTGTCCCCTTTCCCAGCAAGAAGGAATCTATCCTTCCAACAATGCGATCTCTTCATCCTAAGAAATGGGTTGGAATATGCCTAGTTCACGACCTTTTGTGGAGTAGGACACATACGAATGGAGCTATTATGTAAATAAAGAGAGATAAAGGTTCAAAGAAAGAATTTTAACTTTATGAGTTAAAATTCAAATTAGAGTAACTATCCAGTCTATATTGAGATATGAGATAATATTGGTTGTGGGAGTCAGTTTTTAAGAAACCAATAGAAAACTTACGCAAAACTTCTCTCAGGTTCTCTTCCACTAGGATGGTGAATCTACCAAAAAACATTATGGAGTCCGTATTAGTGTTCCAATCTCATGTGAGTACTTCAGCGAACTAATCAGATTCCACCGGCGGGAACATGAGGAGATTATTTCATTCTATTTTAGTTCTTAATGGGTTCTTCAATTTACGGGAATATGTATAAGAGTCTTCCCAAGAAAGCCGGAGATATACGTACGTAATACCCTGATTTTAATAATTCATTTAAACATTGTATTTTAGCAAATAATTAGAGAAATATAAAGGTGAATATGTGTCTCAAAGAAATATAATCTATTGATTATATTTTTGTGCAAATTTCACTTTAAAATTAATTAACCAATGGTTGATTAATGACACCATATATTAGGAGTTATAAAATGTGACATAAAATCACATGGAATAATAACTATTTTAAGTGCTCATAAAACAAGAAAATGGGATAGGGAAATACTTAATTTAATTGTTATCTATTAACAATTATTCTTAGCAAAATAAGCTTGTACTAATTGAAATTAGTTGCATAATTCTTCATTATGATTAGAGGCAAATTGAGATCATCAAAGAAAGGCTGATTATTTTAAATAATTAATAGGCCAAAAGTGAAGAATTAAAGCTTGAATAATGAAGTGCTAATGACTATGATTAACTAATGAACCAATCCTATAATGGCAATTATAGTTAAGGGGCATATAAACACTTCATTAGGGTGCTAATTGAAGATTAAATGATCAGCCCCTAAAGTCAAGGAGAGAGATGCATGAGCACATGGGTGAGAGAGAGAGAGTTTATTATATTATAATCAAGATATTTGGCTATAAGAGCACATGTTTTATTTAAATAAAAGATCTTCAATAGTGTTTAGATTTTTCGAACAACAATGAAGGGTGAGGATTAAGTTTAATAAAGTGAATTGAGCCAAAGGTTGAAAGGAAAGAAGAGGTCTTGGATTACCTTGTGCAATGACCATTTTAACCTTGAGATTTTCCCTATAAATAGAGGGCTCCCCTCTTCATTTTCTTCACACCAAACTCATATCAAAGTGATTGAGTTTAAGAGAAGAGTGAAATTCTTGGAGCAAGGAGAAGAAGTAAGAACTTCAAGAGTAAGTTCTCTAGTTCTTGAGTTTTAGCTTTTAATTCTTAGTATAAATGTAGTTTAATCTAGAAAATTAGAGAAAAAATTCATATACTTGTTTGTAGGCCTCCTTGCATTGACAAAATGCTGAATGAGGTAAAAACGTGTTCGGAAATACATTTTTGAAATTAATGAAACAAGATAGTGAAAGATAGGAAATTTTCGGGTTTGTTGGGCTGTTGGAATCAGTCGAAAAGAGGGCATTATTTTATGCATCAAATGAAGTCATAAAATCATAAAAAAATTTATGAATAAAGTAGACATCCATAGATTTCTAAATATACCAAATTCGTAGTGTTTTGAGTTCTGTACAAGGAGAAAACAATTCTTGAAGTTGGGTCACGTTTTCTCGAAGAAAATCTGAACAGTGATTGGAAAATATTAAACTAGTATTGATTCACATGTTTCGAGTGAAATCCGTTGTTTTTGTTCAAAACTAGACATGTCAAGGATTGTGTAGAATTTTACGGCATCTCATTTCGATTTTTTTAAAATTAATTATTATTTTTCAAAGTTACCGAAAAATCTGGGCAGAAATGCTAAAATTGCGTTGTTAAGGAAAGGTAAGGGTATAATTGGAATAATCAATCCACCAGGGGTAAAAAGGTCAACATGGCTAAGATATCTCTTAGGATTTTTTTATAAAGGAAATAATGCGGTGATACTATTATAGGATATCCGGGAAAATCAGGAATCGTACCTAACAGACAAACATACCGCTAGCTATACAGACTAAGGTATGAACGCGTACTGTAACTTTAACTCTGATGTGTCTTGTATGCATATATATGATTGAATGATTCATGAAGTCATGGACAAGACTAGGTCTTGGGTCATACACTATGACTAAGTTTATGGAGCTTAGGTCACCTGTTTATATATATTCAGTTTGTACGGGTTATAGTCATGATAATGTCGTATGGTTGTTTTCCTAGCGCTAATGACACATGGATTCATGGCATAGGGTGAGTGTGCAAACGTTGCAAACATTATATTTGCTATGTGTTATGTATTTTTGTGTTATTAACATTACATTTGTTGTGTGCTATGTATTGTTGTAACTTTACATCTGATGTGTGCTATGTATGGTTGATGCTAAAATGTAATGAATATCTGTCATATATACTGTTATTACTTGAGCATGAGGTTAACTGTTACCTGAGATTCAATGGGTATTGAATCTCAGTCTTGACTAAAAGTTCAGGAAAGGTACCTGTATCTGAGAAGGCGACGTGGATAGAGCCGTAAAGAGGCATCGATGGATGGAGCCGTGAAGAGGCACCGGTTGAGAAGAGAGTCTGAAGAAGGTCAATAGGGACTATTTTATGGCATGAATCCGATAGAGTTGCTTCAAACCATTTGGTGCTTTAAAATAAGAAAGGGTTGATCTATGTGGTTCAGTCATAAGTCGCCGTGAAAGACGGGGAGACTTCCACTAGACTTTACCCGGCCTAGCCAATGGGTTTGATTAACTGTATTGGGTTCCATGCCACAAGTCTAGTTAAGGCTTGGTTTAAGATTGTATAGTTGCCATGTAAGAGTTGTAATTATGCAAGTTTTGTATTATTGTATCATATGAATATTTCTTCGAGAAATTTTTAAGTTGACCAGCTTATGCCTCGGCATTTTATATTAATTACTCATTGTCCAAACATTAGTGCACGCTCTCCGTTCCGCATTTCTCTGACCTGTAGCACCGTATTCCTAGATACTACGTGCCACCAAGCACAATAAAGAATTTGGGGTGTTACAATATATCTACTTCAATCACCACCAAAGAGAAGAGTGAAGTCGGCAAAACAGGGCAATCAAAGTTGGTGAAAAGAAACGTGTGCGATCTTTGATATTATAATAATGTTTTTACATGATATTAAATCACAACCGTTCAGAGTTGGTTTAACGGTGAGAATAAAGAAGTTGATAGAAGGGGACAGTAAAGAAAGTGAAGAGGTTTACATCCAAAGGAAAATATTTAAGTCTAGATCCTTATATCTTCACATCAAGTTCTCCAATCACATACAGTGATGTGTTATAATTTTTTTTTAATGGTATCATTTAATTTTAAAACCATATGAAAAGTATAGGACACATGGCTAATATGAGTTCTCCAATCATGTACAATGATGTGTTATATTTTTTTAAAATAACGTACAATCCTCACGTAATTTACTTTATATGTAATTTTATTATTTAAAAGAGTCATTTTGTACTTACTAATTATTAGGAAGATTTGATATATTTTTAAGATATTTTCAATTATCCTAAAAATATTTTAAATTTATTAGTATTTTATTTTTAGTATATTATTTTAGATATGTGAGTTGTCAATTAGGGATCTCGAGGATATTATTAATATCTTAGTAATATCCTTGATTTAATTATTTTTTGGTTATAATTTTTTGTCCTTGCATTTACCTAATTTTGGTTTTGGTCACTGAAGTTTCAAAATGTGGGTTTTGGTCTTTTAAGTTTGGTGCGTTTATAATATTAATTCTTATAGTTTGAAAATGACTTGGAGATGGAATTAATGGTGTTAAATTGCATATGTGTCACTAACACCTTTAAAATTGCAGATATGGGCTAATGATGAGTTGGCAAGATGACCGGGTAAGCTTTGCTAACACGGATAGATTAAAAAAACAAAATATCCAAGAGAAGAGCAAGTTCACATTAGGTATTTATCCCTTATGCACTACCAAAAAAACAACGCGAATTACCCACAGAATTACCGAAGGAAAAAATTCCGTCAGAAATTTCGTGGGTAAAAATTACCGACGGAACAACCCACGAAATTCCGTCAATAACTAAAATTACCAACGGAATTCCGTGGGTAATTCCGTCAGTAATGAAAATTTCCGTCGCAAAAAAAGCCGTGGGAAAAATCAATTTTATACTGCCATGGCTTTTTTTGCGATGGAAATTTTCCAACGAAAAATTTAATTACCCACAGAATTTCGTCGGTAATTTTAGTTACTGACGGAATTCCATGGGTAATTCTGTTGGTAATTTTTACACACGGAATTCTGTGGGTAATTTCTGAAGGAATTTTTTCCGTCCGTAATTCCGTGGGTAATTCACGTTTTTTTTTGTAGTGATGTGCTCATCTCTCTAATTTTGGGGTTGTTACACACCTACCGGCCTCGCCCTCTCGAGTGGTGGGTAATGTGGTTCTTTACTTTTATTCAATTTTAAATATTTTCCCAGGTTAATTTACGTAATTCGTCAAAGTATTAGCAGCAGAGCATGCACTGATTTGGACTATAATATACTGGTAAGATAAAATGCGGAAAGGTAAATTTCCCCGGAGCGAGTCAAATATTCAGTTATCCCGAATAATGATACCCAAAATAAATATAATATAGTCATCCAGGAAACCAAAATAAACATCCAAAAAGAGTCTCCATCATCCTCCATCCATAAATACCCTAGTCCTGCTCCACCGTCTTACCTCGATCTCCCGACTCAAACCTAGATGAACTGCCTGAGGACTTAAAAGGGCTAGGATTCAAAATTGGATCCCAAAGTAACTGTTAATCTCATATAAAATGTATATACAATGCATCTAAGAAAAGCCATAAATAAAAAAATATCACGTAGCATTCAGTATCATGCACACAGCAAGGCACACAGCCAATCTGGAATTAGCAGTCCTAATAGCATACAACACAGACTGCAGTGGTCCTAATAGCACACAGCACAGACCATCGGGCACGGCACATAGCATGTTCCTTAATGCACACAGCATATTCTCGGTTCCACAGCACTTGGAAATAAATGATAACCAAATGTATGCAATATTCATGGTAGAATATACATACAACAAGCATACAAATTAATAAGGATTAAGGTTACTACCTAGCAGTCGACTATAGATAAAAATAAGAGTAAATACCATTTTGGGTCCCTGGAAAAAAACACGGACCCCATTTTGGTCCTTCACACAAAGAAATGCCCTTTTAGTCCTTGAAAAGGACGAATAAGGGTCGATTGGTGAACATTTTGGTCCCTCACAAATTTCCAAAAAGCCCTTTTTAATCCATAAAAAAGTCTCATTTTAGTCCCTAGGGGTCGGTGTTTTTTTGCAGGGACCCAAAAGGGTATTTACTCTAAAAATAACTTTCCCGCGTAAAATATCACAATTAGACCTAAAATAATAAAATATAAATATAATTAGATCCACCTCAAAAGAAATATTTCATTTGATGATTTAAAAGAAGTTCAATTCATGTGTCCATATTTACAAAATTCCTTTTCTTATTAAGGAATTTAATATGAAATTATATTCCTTTTATTTTCGTCCTTATTCAGGAATTTCCGAAATAATTGCCAAACTTCAAAACTTCATAATTAATTTTAGAAATATCCTTTTGGTTGGTTCCAAAGCCCAAATAACCCTTAATATATTTATTTTCAATCAAACATACTAAGTTTGGCCAGACACATGAGAATCCATCCATGGCCCAAAACATCATCTCTAGTCTGAAATAAATCCTAGGATCAGGGGCTATTTTCAAAACTTTATTTCTCCCAGTCCAAAATTACAAATAATATACCAAAATAATCTTTGATATGTCTAGTTTCTGCCTCTAAAATTTCATAATTGTTCGAGTTCATTTGCTAGGTCAAAAATCATGAAAAATCCAACTGACTCCACAGGAACTTCACAAAACAGTCAACCAACGTTTTTCAAGCTTTCATCTAGGGTTCCAAAATTATGATCCAAGATCATCCTTATTCAAAATCTCATTTTAAACACTTTAAACCCATTAAAAATACCAAAATCAACTCAAAACCACATGTATAACCAGCTGAACAAAAATCATCATTTAATCAACAAAATGTCAAGCTTTCATTCTCACTTCATATCTTTCATATACTATGTTTGATCTACCATTTTAGGCCAGGAACCCTAGTTTTAAACCTTTATTCATACTTTTCATTGACCATTCAAACCCAAGAATATATACATGCTCATGGGAAAATATCATTTCCAAGCTTAACAACCAAGGGAATACAAAAGGGTTCATAGATGGCTTAAACCTAAGCTTCTTTGGATCTTTGCTTCCTTTGACCACCCAACTCACCTGACCTTCACCTCCAATCACCAAGAAAATGTTTATCTTTAGTGTGTAAACCAATTTAGGAAAAGGTAGAAGAGAGTAGTTAAAGGTTCCAAAGTCATAGAGCTTACCTTAGCTTCAACCTTCTCCTCTTTCTTGAGATCTCTATGCCTTCTTGTGTGCAAGCTCTTTGAACTCTCTCTTCTCTTCTTCTCACCGAATTGGCAACCAAAAATGAAGGGAATTGGGTTTTAAAAATTGCTCCTCTCTTATGTTTTGAAGACTTACACTTATGCCCTTATTTTCCTTAAATATTTCCATGTGCTTCATGAAAGCTTTTCCTCTTCCCTCTCCTCCATGTTTGGACGAAAATGAAGGGTATTTTTGGAAGAAAAAAAATTAGCTTTGGAAAATTGACTTAAGTTGAGTGTCCCATTGTCTTCAATTAATGCCTTTAGTACTTGCCCAAAATAGCCATTATTTTCCTCTTAGTACTAGGCATATGACCTATTACCATAAGTACTTTTTTTTTCTTCTTTCTCCCTCCATGCTTGGACGCCACTTGGCTGCTTGGGAAGAGGAAATATTTTTGGTTTTATTTCACATAAATATTATGTCCAATCTCCCCCTTTTCTTGTGACAAAATCATCTCCTTCATGTAATAATTCTTCTAAATAGGTTAGATGAACTAATATGTACTTGTAATTGCTTGTTTTATGGGATCTCAAAGAGAGAGAGAGGGAGGGAGGGAGAGTTGGTGAGATTTTTGTGTTATTTTTCCAATGCTTCATAAATGGTATACTTGGATGGTATAATGACCTTTTTTCTTCATGAGCAAAATTTTTTATTCCTCCATCCTTCGTATTTTCGAATTGGACCTCCATGTTGGGCTTCAAGAGTTGTCTTTCCTACCTGGCCCAATAGCCCATAGTTCTTAGTTAGGTCCATGACACCTTCTTGAGCATTTTTCGAATTTTATGCACTTCCCCCTATTTCTTCCTATATGCATATTGCTCAAGGGTAAAATGGGAAAATGGAATGTGTTTTTACTTCTATTGTCATCTATTCCTAGGCATAGAAATAGGTCAGGCCAAGCCAGGCTTTAGCTAAATAGGCCTGAGCCTGCAATGGGGGCAGAAGGCCTGAGCCTGGGCCTGAGCTTGAATTCAGGCCTTTTTTTAGGCTCAGGCCTGAGCCTTCATAAGGCCTGGTCGAGCCTGAAGCCTTTTTAAAAGCCTACTTACAATGTAGGCCTTTAAAAATGCCTCATATCACAGGCCTTAGAGGTCATAAATAGACTTTGTACACTTTAAGCCTACCAAAACTTATATAAATATATCATGAAATTATAATATGAGAATGAAAAACAATAAATATTAATATATTTATTTAATATTTAAACATTTAAGCCAAAGCCGTGCCTGAAGGCCTACAGTCGCCTTAACAAAATAGGTCCGGCCTATTTACATATACAAGCCTTTAAATAGGCCTTGGCCTCGACCTTTTTACAAACATGTCGTCAGGCTGACCAGTGCCCTAAATAGGTCAAAATCAGAGCCACCGATAGGGGGCCCGACCTATTTCCACCCCTATCTATTCCTTAAAGTTGTTCTTAACCATAATCATTTAATTACACATAAACAAGTAATTTCATATCCTCATCTTATTCTGATTATTTCATGCAAATAAATGTTTATTATTAACACCATGACTTCATAAAAATTCATATGTGCAAATAACTTCACATTAATGCACATGAAAAATGGGATGTTAGAGGGGGTGGGGGCAATTGATATATATATATATATATATATATATATATATATATATATATATATATATATATATATATATATATATATATATATAATTTAAATTAAATTATATGTTGCATCCAAAATATTTTTTACATTCAAAATCTCAAATTAAGTAAGTTTCAATCCTGCATTCAGAAATATTTTTCCTGTAACACCCGTATCCTAGAAATTAATTTATTTGAAATACTGGATGCAAAAAATATTGCATGATGCAGCATATAATTTAATATAAAAAAGGAAGTATTAAAAAAAAAAAAAAAAAAAAAAAAAAAAAAAAAAAAAAAAAAAAAAAAAAAAAAAAAAAAAAAAATCCTTCATCTCTCTAATTTGTGGGATGAACAAATGATTAGTATGTAAGGGAGGAGCATGGGATGTGAACGCTCCAGAACAGGCGTTTTCTCCTTCCCTCCCCATTCAGCTCGTATCTCCTCTGGTTAAAGATCTGAGAGACGAGCTCCGCCGATCTGAGAGATTAGCTCATAACTAAGAATTGTACGTTTCCAACATTATATATTTGATAGCTTTGAGTTCAGATCTGAAGCTTTGAGTTGGGAATTATTTACTTGAGATTATTATTTTCAACGAGAGAATTTCATAAACAAATCAAATTGCAGGGGATAATTGTCTGCTAAACCGGTGCAACATGGCCTTCAAATATCGCACATGGTTCTTCTATCTAGTTGACTTTTTTAAGAAAAAGAAAAGAGAAGGGACTACTTGATTTTTTGTTCCTGTAAGCTATATGCCCTGTTTTTACCAGAAGAAGAAAGTTGAACCAGATATTGTACAGATGTATTTATGAAGACAATAGGACAAAAGGGTTATGGATTTACATTAATTGGTACTTTCTAATGATCAAATGCATGGTGAAACGCGTGAGGCTCTGTAATGGTCACAGTCTTCAATACTTTCTCTCAGACCTTCAATGGTGAACCAGAAGAAATGCTGCGAGCTAAATTCTTATGTAAGAATTTATAATTAATAGAGAGGAAAGGGGTGAACGTCAAATCTGCGGAGAGAGAAGGTGAACAGTGTCTGAGTGTTTCTTTTCTTTTTGTAATATGACCTTTTCATCAAAGCTTACCCAGTCATTGCTAACTCATCAGCCCATCTCAGCGATTTTAACTGTGGAGACACATATAGATTTACCACCGTTAACACCATCTTCAAGTCCTTTTTAAACTATAAGGACTGACGTTACAAACAGACCAAATTTAAAGGACAAAAACTCCCACTTTAGAATTTCAAGGACTAAAACTAAAATAAAGGTAAACTGTAAGGACAAAAATATTATATTAACCCATTATTTTTAGATGACATCTTATCCTCAATATCTTAGAAAACCTCCTTTTTATATTTTGAGTTAGGGTTAGAAAAAATTCCTATTTAATAGTCGAGTTATACTTGGTTGTTGCAGATTATTGAATAAGAAGCTTATTTTGCAAGTTTACTTGTGATGAGTTTGTATTTGGGATAGAATATAAATAGGCTGCAAAACTCCGATCAATTTTTTTTTTTTTTTTGGGGGGCCTTTAATTTTTATATCTAAGGATCTAGAGACAAGTTCCTCTAGGATTTTAGGGGATAAAATCCTACATTTTTATGTTCTATGATATAATTCTCGCATAAGAAATTATAAAGGTATAATCATTAAATGTTATACTGGTCTCTTATTTCTATCGCTTTAACTTCACGCACGTTCTTTATAAATGTATATATAGACCTAGCGTCTTCTACATAAATAAAGAATCGATCAAAGAAATTGTATGAAGCACCTTTATTAGTAAAGACGAAAAGTCTTTGTGCTCTAAACCTCAAAAGAGATTATACCCTTAACGAAGAGAAACATACATTGAAAAACATCATAGAAGAAAATGAGCCCGTTAGAGAAGTCAACTGGGTGGAGATTCTGCCCAGAAGATACAGAACTCATAAAAGACTATCTTTATAATGAAATCATGGCACAAAAATTACCTTTAATATAAATTGATGTGTTTGGACATGATTTTAAGTGAATGTATAGATTATTATGAATGTCATACTTCATACCTTTAATATTGTAAGAAGAACAATTTATAGTATCAAAATTACATCATTGAGGTATGAAAAAATATGTAATTATGATACAAATGTAAGAATTTTAACCAAAAAATCCACTTGTAATAAAAGTATAGATTCACGTGGTGCAATAGAATTAAAGTTTTGAGTCTTACTTTCATAAATATATACATATACATATATCTAAACCACTTTGGTCTTATTTATAAGTCCACTTTTCAAGAGAGTGAAAGTTGACTTATAAATAGGTCTAGAGTGGTACATATATATAGACCCAATACATAAACTAAAACCAAGTGAGATGGGTTCCCGGTAAAACATGTATCACTTCATTAGCTTTTTTAAAAAAAAAAAACAAATATATTTTCTTATTTACTAATTATTAGTTAAAAATTTTAAATATGAATCATTAATTTTTTCTGAACAGTTAAAAATGTATTTAAATTTCGGACACAGTGCAAATCTTACCACGGAGGAAGTGAATATTTTGCTTTTTGACTAAGGTAGAATTGAAATTTTGAGTATGACAATATTAGAGTAGTAAACTCATAGATGAATTATTATTCTCCCTCTGACCCTATCCTAAATTTAGGATAAAGTTTATTGTGCAAATTGCATTCTATAATTAGAAGCGGAGGTAGTAGTAATATAAGTAAGGAAACGAAAGGATTGAATAGAATGTAGCTTTGGTAAGAATAACAAGATATAAATATGTGTGTATTACGAAACAAAGCTGTGTGCAAAATATTCTGATATGAATTAATGTATGTCTTAGGTATGATCCCATCCAAAAATTCTCTATATTGATTAAACTAATTAAAAAATGCATAGCTTAG
Organism: Acacia melanoxylon; assembly: GCA_019022615.1. Classification (NCBI taxonomy): domain Eukaryota; kingdom Viridiplantae; phylum Streptophyta; class Magnoliopsida; order Fabales; family Fabaceae; genus Acacia; species Acacia melanoxylon. Next base: position 7,554,690 of record JAFJYJ010000003.1, on the reverse strand, counting down.
CTTAATAGGGAACATTTATAATAGAAGAGGAAGTTGTATTCTTGCTATCAACCGATTGCTGATGAGAATGAGGATGACTGATCAAATCATTCTGGGTCATGCGGGTCATATAGGACAAACGCCAACAGTATCTTATTATCTTTTTTTAAGCAGCAAAGTTAAGGATTGTTTTGTCCGCAGTATCAAATTCTTGGTATGATTGGCTAGTATAAACTTGCGGGTTGATGTATATATATGTGATACTTAGAATTATATATTCCTAAATAGAATTAGAAAAGTGAACTTCTTGGAAGGTTATCCTTTTTTTTTTTGGCTATGATGGAGGGTTATCTTTATTAAAAGAGACGGTGGGGGTTATCCTTATTAAAAGAGACGGTGGTTAACCTAAATATAATAAGTAACATAAAAAAATCATCCAAACCAAAGAATTGTGGTTTATTGAAAGTTTGTAACAACCTCTTTATCGGGATATTATATCTATATATCTATCGTGCGTGAAATTAAAGCGATGGAAATAAGAGACCAAAATAAAATTTAATTATTATACCGTTATAACTACCATTGCCTCCTATAATTTTTAAGCAATTCTTATGTATTTTTCCATTTATTTCCATCGCTTTAATTTCACGCAAGTTCTCTATATATATATAGCCGAGCCAGATCCATTCCATAAATCAAGAAGCGATCCAAGAAATTGAGGGAGAGAAACTTACACTAAACCTACAAGTAGTTCCATAAGTTACTCTTTGAGCTCGGAGACTCGATTCGGATTATACTCTTGACTAAATAAAAGTACAACAAGAAGAGAAATTTACTAATTGGAGAGAAAAAAAATGAGTCCATCTGAGACGCCAACTGGGTGGAGATTCTGTCCAGAAGACTCCGAACTCATCAAAGACTATCTTTACAATAAAATCATGGCACAAAAATTACCTTTCGAAGGTATAATTGTAGAATACGACCTTTATGATAAAGAGAATCCTTGGGAAATCTGGGAACATTTAAGTGAACATGTGGTTAAAACTGTTCGCGGTGAAGATCTCTACATCTTCACAAAAGTAAAGAGGAAGAACCCTCAATCTAGGAATGCAGAAAGGAAGGTAGGATTAGGTTTTTGGGAAGGAGATGCTCATGCAAAAAATATCTCAGTCAACGTAGACAATTCTAATCATCAAATTGTGATTGGATTCTTGAAGAGGTTTAGGTTTGAGAAAAGTAGAACTCATCAGGATGGAAAATGGATCATGCATGAGTATTCTCTTCATCCATCGCTATTTCCTTCTAATTATTATTACCTACAAGTTAGTACCTTTTTCTTAATATTTTTATTTTTATTTATTTATTTTAAAAGGAATCGTTATCAATAACTTGCAAATCAGGAGTGGCTTAATATTTTTTTCCTGTAATTTACAGATGAAAGATTATGTTCTCTGTAGGATAAGAAAAAATGACAGACCCGTTAAACTACGGGAGAAAAGAAAAGAGCTAGAAGAAACTCAACAAAAATATTATGGAGAGCAAAAAGATAATCAAAGAAACAAGAAGACAAGACTAGAGCCAAAAGAAAAGATTCAAAAAAGAATTTGTAAAGAGAGAAAAGATAATCAAGAAAATCCACCGGCCAAGATCCAGCAAGAAGAGACCAACATGTCAATGGATGATTTCTGTTCTTGGTTAGAGACAAACTTAAGGTATAATATAGTTATAAAAATACTATTTTTACCTAATTTGAAGCATATTTCTAAAAATAATAATAATAAAAATATATTCTTCCGATGTAGTTCTGATGACGATCGAGGAGAGAAGGATGACAAAGAACTCCTTTTCGAAAAAGAGGCCAAGTCATCGATGAAAACTTTCACCCCTCAGGCCGACAATTTTTTGAGGTATAATGTTTTTGAAATCAATTTCCTTTTTAAAAAAAATTATGTTTGGATCTTTATTATTTAAGCAAGGGAAAAATAATTATAGGAAACTTTTCTGCTGTATGTTATTGTTCAGGCTCATGTTATTTGAATAATTTTGTATTTGTTTACCGTGGTGCAGTCTAGAGGAAGGAGGGTTCCAAAAGATGCTGATGCTCGGTGCCAGACGTAGACTAGGACGTGTTTGGCAAATATAAATTGATGTGTTTTTGACATAATTTTAAGTGAATGTATAGATTATTATGAATGTCATGCTTCATACCTTTAACATTGTAAGACGAACAATTTATAGTATCAAAATTACATCACTGAGGTATAAAAAAAATATGTAATTATGATACAAATGCAAGAATTTTACATAATGAAATGAATAAATGAGACCTTTGGGTTAACAACCTATTTTAATATTTAGTTGTTATTAGAGTGCAATGATATCATACGATCCACGTATCAGATCCCTTACATGCTTCGTCCATCCAACCAAGCTAAAATTTATCCATGATGCCATCTCCCTTTTATAATAAATTAACAACACCATTTGATCAATGGAATGAATAACGTCAAATATTTATAATAAATTAATTAAACAAATATATACTATTAAAAATTTATGTACGAGAAAAAGTTGGTAGAGTTGATGAGCAGGTGGCTCATAACCCACTGAGTCTGAAGATATATCCTAGCCATAATGAGCTTCGGGGGCTAATCAACTCACCTAAACTTGGAATATTCCATATAACTTGCTCTCTTTATTATTAGAATTTCAACCAAAAGAGCCACTTGTAATTAAAGGAGGGATTAGAGGGCTTTTTGACCATTTTGCCCCTTATTAAATAACTATTTACCAAAATGCCCATGTCTGGAAACTATTTCCTCATATGCCCCTGTTTAGTCGACTAAACCCTCATTTAGTTGACTAAAACGCAGGCCAAATTTTTTTTTAAATGATCCCGTGATTTAGTCGACTAAATCGCGACAGAGGGGTTTTTTAAAAACCCAAATCGCGGCATTTGAAACCCTAATCGACTAAGCACCCCCAAAACCTCCCCTCTGTTTTTTTTCACCAAATCCTTGCTGAATCCGTTGGTGGGTAGCGAAGGAAACTTCATTCTAGTGTCATTTGCGTTGATTTCGGTATGTTCTCATCTCCATTTCGAATTTCCGCCGTTGTTCTTGCGTTTATGCGAACCCCCATTTGCGTTTTTGCGTTTTGTGCTTTCATTGGTTGATTTTGTTGTGTATCTTTGATTGATTTGAGTATTTCATTCATATATACAACAGAATCAATAAATCTTTTACCCATTATATATAGATGTTTCAATTTGAGACATTTATAAAATAAAAGTGATGTTTCAATTTTGTTGGCAAAAAAAATAAAGATGTTTCAATTTATTATTTATAATAATAGTCTCAGTTAAATTTGAAATATCAAAATACTATATTTTAAAAGAAAAAAAATGAAGATATGTGTATGCCTAATTTTAATTTTAACTAAATAATATCATATCAAATAAGATATGAGTGGATTCTCTTAAGGGTTAAGATCATAGCTACGCACATTTTTTGTAACTTCAAATATATTTTTTCAAAGTAAGATAGGATGAGTTTTTAAATTCTTTTGATTAATAAATCAAAATTATCAAAATTGAGTTGGTGTAGCGGTGTCACATTAGGTCCTCTAGTCTTGAGTTCGATTCCAAGGAGAGACATTTGTGTTAAGAGGGGGCCGTCACCAATCCCAAACCACATACCACATGATTTATATATATATATATATATATATATATATATATATATATATATATAAGAATATTCTAACACCACTTGTAAAGCTTATAATCCAATAACACTTGTAATACCTAGAACTATACATATGTAGAGATATGGGGAGAGAGGGGAAGTGAGTGAGACATAGGAAAACAAAAGGGTTGTATAGAATAGAATTAAGAAAATCACGAGGAGAAACAATGTAAAAGAAGACAAATTAAAGTTGCAGTGAAATTTGTAAGATTGTGAAGAGAGCCATTTGTAAAAATCTGTGTGTAGTGAGTGTTATCACTATCAAAATCTTGGCTAGCTTATACTGTGACAGGAAGAGGAGCAGATTCCCTAAAAGGGCACAACCAACGAGAATGCTAAGGCTACCATGTTATTATTGTGCACCAGATTGCAAGCACAACATTAAACAAGACTCACCACAAGAGAAAGCATGCAATAAACCTCTACACGTGTCAGGAATGCGCTAAGCCCTTCACTGTCAAAGGCGATTGGCGAACCCACGAGAACTGTGGCAAGCTCTGGTACTGTCTTTTTAGCTCTGACTTTAAATACAAGTTATCTGCTAATGATCACATCAAGGCCTTTGGTCTTGGCCATGACACTTGTTGCTCGCATGATCAAGATGATGAACCAGGAGTCCACATTAGGTGCTTCTGAGATTGAAAAAGATGGTGAGAGCTACTTAGCTAGCTAGGGTTTAATTCTATTTTAGTTTTGTTACGGATCTGACTCACGGCCCAATAAGGGCACAACCCAGCAAGGGCATACCCGGACCTCGGCCCAGCCAGCTGACGGCCCAGTAGTAGGATCCCGAGTATCCCGGTTTCCCCCGCAATCAGGGGGTAATCTATCATATCCATAATCCAGGATATGATAGATAGGCGGATTAAGATACCACGCCACATCCTATAAATACCGGGGGTAACACCAAGGTGCACACGTTCTAACTCGCCTCTTTACATTCAAGATCGCACAACACAACCCCCACTAAACACATACCCCCTCCCCCTTTGGCGAAAGGCCTTGTGTTTGGTGATTCCTTGCTCACCGGATATCTCCACTCATAGATACTCCTAGAGGCAACCCAATCCAAAATCAAACCACCGGCCGGGCCGGACATCCGGTTCCACACCGGAACATTGGCGCCGACCGTGGGGACCGTAAATTTCGATCCCCGTGACCAACAATGGCTACTACTAGAAGCAAGCACTCGGAACCCTCACCGGGAGAGTCCATCGCGTGCGCGAGCCGAGACAGTCGCGAAACAAACTCAAGGACCTCCCTACCGAGGATATCCCCAATAACAATGATAGCAAGGATGGGAACAAAGTGTGTCGGACACGGCCTCGTCTCCCGCTTGGAGCTAAGTGTGACGACATACCGAACCCCGGACCTCATCCTCCTCCGAATACACGGCAATCAATTCGAGGAGGATAGAGAACATGGAGAAGCGACATGACCTCCGGCGTCAAAGAAGACTTCGAGTAATGCAACGAGATCATGGAAGACCACCGCCGGCAAGCTAAAACGTCGGAACACGAGCAAGACCGGGATACACGGAGAAAGAAAGTAAAGATATCCCGGAAACACGGAGGCCCTCGGCCGGTCACAAGCTCAAGGAATGATCGGTATGCAAAGAAAACGACCTCTTCGGAAACAGACTTTGAGCATGAGGAGACCCGAGACCCCCAGTCGGGTCGGAAGAAACGTTTTCTAGGGAAAACCTCGGATGACGAAGACTGAGACAGAAAGAGGCCGCCCCAGCCAAAGGGCTCGCCCCGGGAATATCATGTGAAATATATAGCGGGCCACAACAGTAGCCCTTTCTCGGAAGAAATCGAGAATGCTCCATACCCTAGTAAATTCGAGCTGGCCTCTTTACCGAAGTATGATGGCGTGTCTGACCCGAGGGCCCATCTCGACGCCTTCGAGCTACTCATGTTCGTAAGGCAAATCAAAGGCCCGGTCATTAGTCGGCTCTTCACGGCCACTTTGATCGGTCCGGCTCAAATTTGGTTACACACACCGCCGAAAGGATCCATCCACGACTTTCAAGGCCTCGGCGCAAATTCGAACCGAATTTCGCAACTAGCCGGAACAACCCAAATCTCAAGATACCTAAGTAAGATAAAGCAACGGAGGGGGGAAACGCTACAAAAATACCCGGACGATTTAAGGTGGTAGCCCTCCGGGTAAGGTCCCTCCCGTAAAGCGTTCATGTGCATTGTCTCGTGGACGGCTTGGAACCCTTTCCCTACCGGGGCAAACTCCATCTTCAAGAACCGGGTATACACTCTCACCGAGTTCAACACCCGCGAAGCAATATCGGAAGTAGAACAGATGGAGATCGCCAATACTAATGGCGATGAAAGCGAAGCACACCACCCCAGTCAAGAATCAACCGAGCGGTCGTAAAGAGGAACCCCGTGCTCGGGATCGAGACAAAGAAAACAAAACCGCACAAGTCGAGAGAGGCCGAGGTACGGGAGGTACACCCGCTCAATGTTTCGCGGGGCGGTTATGGAAAGAAGTGGCCTCCACGAGAGATGAGAAAGGTAGACCGACCCAGCCCCCACGTTTCCGACCCACCATCGGATCAAAGTTCCGTGATTTCCACGACGGACCTAGGGGCACACCACGGACCAATGCTTCGAACTCGGGGACGCAATTGAAAGATACATCCGAGAGGGTAAATTGCGCCGCACTCGATAAAAACACGGTCGGAAGAACAACAAAAGGAAACAAGGCGAAGCCCGAGTCCGCCCCACTCGATTGGAAAGTCGATGGAATAGGACGACAATCATCATCCGACGACAAGCGGTTTCCGGAGATAGACATGAACCACGGGTGTAACGTAATCGGTGGAGGCATGGGCGGAGGAGGAGACACCTCAAGTCAAAGAAGAAAATACTTGAGGGAGTCGCAGAGAGCCCCCAAGTTCAAAGACAACCATGACCGACCGACGCCTCCAAAGATTAAGGTTCACCACCGAAGACCTGAAAGACGTCGTACCGGGGCACCAAGACGGATTGGTGATTACCGGGATCCTGGTAAATTGCCTCATGGAAAGGATTTTCGTTGATCCCGGTAGCTCAGCAGATATCATCATGTGGGACGCCTTTAAGAGGATGAACTTGGATAAAGAAGACTGCGTCCATGCAAGACAACACTCGTAGGCTTTAACGGCGAACAATCCAAGCCGAAGGGGTACATCGACCTCAAGCCGACCTTGGGAACTAAAAAGCCTTCAAAGCCGAGAGGGTAAGATTCATCGTGGCCGACTTCCCTCCCCGTATAATATGATTTTGGGCGAGACCAACCATCCACAAATTTGGGATATGGTTGCATCCACCAAGCACGAGAAGTTAAAATGGTCACTCCAAAATATGGTTATCACCATAACCGGGGACCGAAGGAAGCTCGACAATGTTATTATGAAACCATGCGAGAGAACGGGGGGAAGGCGTCATCACCCCAGGGATCAAAACGCCACGGAAGCTCGGCGGCGAAAAATACAAGCACGAGTCGACCGTCGGTGTGGTGGAATTGGACCTAAGAGATGAGGAGCCCGAGAACCCAAGACCCGAGAGGGAGACTTGGAAGATTTAGTCTTGGGGGAAGATCCGACCCAGGTAACGAAGATAGGAGGCGCAATGACCCTAGGGCTCAAAAAGGAATTAAGCAATTTCCTAAAAGCAAACCGAGATCTTTTTGCGTGGAGGGCCTTGGAGGTACCGGAATCGACCCCAACCTGCGCCACGGTTGGCAATCAAAACCGGATCTACCCCGTATCGCGAAAGACGAAAATGGGACCGACACGATCGCCTTAGAAAAGCATGTGAAGGAACGCTGAGGCCGGATTCATCCGGAAATACAATACACCACATGGTTATCCAATACGGTCATGGTCCTAAAGCCTAACGGGAGTTGGAGGGTGTGTATAGATTACACCAACTTAAACGAGCACGCCCTAAAGACTCATACGATGCGAGCATCGACCAATTGGTCGACAACTCATCCGGATTTCAACTATTATCATTTATGGATGCTTACTCCGGATACAATCAAATAGCGATGCACCCGAAGATCGAGAACGGACGGCCTTCATAACCGACAAGGCCAATTGCTTTGCTATAATGTCATGCCGTTCGGGTTGAAAAACACCGGGGCCACCTATCAACGAATGATGAACAAAGTCTTCGAAGACCAGCTCGGCCGAAATGTAGAAGTATACATTGATGACATGATCGTCAAGTCGTGAAGCCGGAGACCACATCCAAGACCTCGGACGGACGTTCGAAAAGTTACGAAAGCACCGAATAAAGCCGAATCCGGCAAAATGTGCATTTGGAGTCCGAGCGGAAAGTTCCTCGGGTTTATGCTCACACACCGAGGAATTGAAGCAAACCCAGATAAGTGTAAGGCGGTCTTGGATATGAGAGCACCAACCAACAAAAAGGAGGTACAAAGAATGGCCGGAGGTTGGCGGCTATGACAAGATTCTTACCCGGTCGGCCGAAATTGCCCTTCCTTCTTCAAACTGCTAAAGAAGGAGACGAGAGGCGGATGGAACTCCGAATGTGAGTCCGCATTTGCAAAATCAAACAATGCCTGGCTACCCCACGGTCCTATCCAGCCCGACTCGGGCGAGACGGTTTTCCCGTATTTATCCGTCGGCCAAGAAGCCATAAGCGCCGCCCGGTTCGAGAAACCCAATCCGGCCGGATACCGATTTACTTTGTGAGCAAGGCACTTCGCACCTCGGAACTCGGATATCGAAGTTGGAGAAGGTAGCATTCGCCTGCTAACGGCGGCAAGACGCCTACGCCCATACTTCCGGGGGCACAAAGTGGTGGTACGAACCCGCCCCAATCCTACGGGTTCTACACAAAAACCGCACTGGCCGGGCGAATGACCCGGTGGGCCATTGAATTATCGACCGACATTTCCTACGAAGCTCGGCACGCGATAAAGTCGCAAGCCTTGGCCGACTTCGTAAGGAGCTTACCCCAACCCTCGAGGGAAGGGACGTCGGTCTTAAAGAATGGACGGTATACGTCGACGGATCCTCAAATACAAAAGGAGTGGGCGGAATAATAGTTGAAATTCCGACGGAGTCGCCGCCGAACACTCCCTCCACCTCAAATTTCCGACATCCAACAACCAGGCAGAATACGAGGCAGTACTGGCCGGTCTCGAACAAGCAAAGGAGCAGGGGCGCAGAGAGTCAAAATCCTGACCGACTCCCAGCTCGTAGCGGCTCAGATACAAGGCTCCTATCAAACCAAAGGCCCGTTGTTGGCAAAATACTTGAACAAAGCCAGAGACATGATGGCCGAGTTCGAAGAGGTGATCGCTCATATCCCGGGAGGAAAACACCCGGGCCGACATATTGTCAAAAATCGGCTAGCACCAAAGGTCCGGAAATTACCGGACCGTCGTCCAACAAAACCTGGACGAACCAAGCCGTGGTCATGTCCATATCATCGCCTCGGACCGGAGAAAACCGATCGAGGACTACCTAGAAAGAGGAATCATACCCACCGACACAACCGAAGCTCGAAAGTTGATCCGGCGGGCGCCATGTACACGATGGTGGACGATCGGTTGTACGAAAGGATTACACTCCCCCGTGATGAGATGCTTGAATGCAACCGAGGCCGTGCGTTCTCGCTGAAATACATGAAGGCATTAACGGTCAAGATATGGGAGGAAAATCCTAGCTCGGAAATCACTCGGGCCGGATACTTCGGCCAACGATGGCGGCGAGACTCCATGGAAGCGGTACGAAGGTGCGACGCTTGTCGAAACACGCCAACATCCTCTGGCGCTCCCCGACGAACTAAAAAAAGCATTACGGCTCCCCGGCCGTTCTACAAATGGGGGATGGACCTTCTCGGGCCATTCAAAACAGCCCCCCAGACAGCTAAGGTACCTCATAGTCGCGGTCGACTACTTCACCAAATGGATAGAAGCCGAGCCACTAACCACAATCACCTCGGCCCGCATTCAACGATTCTTTCAAAGAAAGCATCCTCTCGGTTCGGAATACCGGCGAGATAATTACGGACAACGGTACGCGGTTCATTGACAAAGGATTTCGAGCATGATGTCGGACCTCAACATCACGCATCACTTAGCATCGGTCCGAACACCCCCAATCCAATGGGCGGCGAGGCCGCCAACAAGGTCATCGTCGACGGGTTAAGAAGACGCATGGAGAACGCCGACTCTTCCGGGTCGAGCAACTCTACCACGTCACAGTGGGGGTACAAGACGAGCGTCCAAACCTCCACGCAGGAAACCCCATTCCGTTTGACATATAGATGCGGGCGATGATCCCGGTCGAGATAGGCCAACCGACGTGGAGGAAAATGAAAGCTAGTAGGGAAGGAGAAGAGCCAAACAATGCCTTGATGACGAACTAGACCTCATGACGAGGCACGGATCTGGCGCGCACCGCCGAGACCTCACTTGTAAAGCAACCGATCGCGGCGACAACAACCGAAAGGTGAACCTCGCTCCTTCAACCGGGCAACCTCGTGCTCCGACGAGCCGACATCGGAAATAAGAACACCAAAGATGGCAAGCTAGCGGCAACCGGGAGGCCCCTACCGCGTAAAGGAAAAACTGGAAAAGGGCGCCTACATCCCGAGACCACGAGCGAAAAGCCGGTCAAAAGGACTCCGGAACGCCGACAACCGAGAATCTACTACGACTAGACCTCGTGCCGCCTACCAAGATAGAACCGACGGGCGTATTTATGTTGCAATTTTTCAATTAATTTAGTATTTTCAATTCCGGTTTTATATTTCGTTGAAAAACAAAGACTCATTGTTTCTTTCATTCGTTCTTATTGAAAGACTCCCAAAGGAGACACCAATTGTCCGTTACGGATTGGTTAAATAAGGTATCGCCGAGGCACAAGCAGCCCGGTCAAGCAAAAATACCAAAAGAAGGGATTACACCAGGGTTACCACACCCCCGGGTTGCGTATAGCCCGATTTGTGGCATTACTTGACCCGATTCGCGGTACTACACCCGGGCTACCACGCCCGGTTCGTGAGACGTAAAAACACCATCTCTTTTAAAAAAAGATTCATCGAAAAATGCTCCTAAATAGGAGGTGAATTGTCACGCGAGCCCCGTCGGGCAGCCGACATGTACAAACCGCGCGTTCGGACACCGCGATTGTGCATCCGACATTTTGCCCCTATTCTCGATAAAACAACCCCGGACCCATATCCAGATCTCGGTAGCTCGGGTTACTCCCCTACCCCCTTTCCCGAAGTCAACCTATCGGAAGAAACACTTAGCAGATACTGCGCATATAAAGGCCCTGGCCCGGCCATAAAAAATAAAGAATGTTAACTAACAGTTGACAAGACAAACTGATTGGTTGAAATCAAGTTTTATAATTATTACAAGGTTACACAAAGGAACCCGGTACAAGCCACCGGTTCAAACCTACAAATTACAAAAAGGAACCCGGTACAAATGTCCGGTTCAAAGTACAATGCTAAAATAAATTATGCAAGGGAGGGGTCATCCTCTGAAGCCACGGCCTCCGAAGCAATGCCTCGACGACCGGAGCACATTTGGAGCTCCCTCTCCACCATCACCCCGTCGGCACCCGAACTTCCCCTTCCCCATCCAGCTCCTCCCCCCGCAGCGAGTCGAGTCATCCTCGGGCAACGTAGGGCGGGTAAAGACGCCATCCTTCACATAGGCCTGGTAATGATAGCCGTCCGTCCTAAGCTCTATCCCAGGGTTAAGGTGACGGATCTGGGCCAAGGCCATGTCGAAGCAGTCAGAAGCGGCCCCCTTGCATATGTCCTGGCATTCGATCCGGGCTCGCTTCTCTTCCGCAAGTGCAGCGTTGACATCTTCAAGTTCAGAACATAGGTCCGCCCGCTGGGCTCGAACGGTCTTGAGGCATCCACGGCCCCAAATGTGCTTTCCGAAGCGGCCGGGTCCGAAGTAGCCTTCTCTACGCCTTCCTTGCAAAGAGTAAGATCCTCGGACGCCTTCCCGGCGCTCGCCCTCGCGACCTCGGCGTCTTCTTCAGCTTTAGCCCTAGACGCCTCCGCCGCATCTTTTTCCTTCTTCAGCTGGCGAGCCTCGGCGAACTTTTTCACATACTTGCCCTTAAGGTGCAGATACGCCTGGGCCAAACCAACACCCTGGCAAAGGCGAGCACGGATATCGTGAACCACGGCCTCATCAATGTCGGCCGGTGGCGGGCGTTTGTAAATTGGCGGGCGCGGGGAAGGCAACCGAGCTCCTCGGCCAAAGGGCCTTTCTCCCAAGCGAGACCCCGGACGATCTTAGGAGCGAGACGGAGGCGACAGAGATGGGCCCTCGGAAACCTCCTTACCCTTGGAAGGAGAAGCAGCTGACGTCTGGACAGCCTCACCTTCGGGTAACGAAGGCGCCCGGACAGGAGACGCGACTTTGGCCTTCTTAGCAACCCGGTCTTGTGCGACACTGGCGGGCTGCACCCTCCGGGGCTCGGAAGAAGGACGCTTCCGAGGATTCCTCTTCGGAGGAGCCTCCGGATCAGGAGTCACGACCGACAAGTACCGCGGAAGCTCCCCCATCGCCTCAGCTACAAAACACAAAGGAAAGTAAGGAAGTTAGTGAGGCAACAAAATCAACAAAAACAAACGCAGTAACAATAACTACAAGCCGCATACAAATTACGTATCCCGGCTCCGATCCGGGACCGGTGATGAAGAAGGCCGCGCTCCTGGCACCATATGTTTTCACATACAAAACACGGCGGTCAACGAATACGACCTCGCCCGGCGGGAAGGTCGTCGGACATCACTTGGTACGAGGCGGAAGCGAGCCTATGGTGATCAAAAGTCCAAGTAGGGGAAACCTCCACTCCACATCACGGGCCTCGGCCCCCTTCAAGAACCAAGGCTGGCGGGGTTTCGCCACCACTTTAAAGAAACCATTCTTAAAGTATTTGAAGGAGTCCAAAAAGCGGTAAAACTGGTTTTTTCGGGGTCACCCCGAAGAGAGGTGAGCCCCTTTAGTTTCTCGTCCTCCTTCCCGGAGCGAGTGAAAGGGCCGAAGAAGAAAAAGAATAAGGTGGATGTACAAGGAATAGTACAGAGAAGGGTGACATAGCCGCTCGAAAGCAACTATGTAAGCCCACCCGTTGGGGTGGAGTTGAGAAGGGGCCAGATGGAGATGGCTGAGGTAGGACATTTGAAACTCGGTGAACGGAAAGCGAACACCGAGCCGGGTCATATAGGCCTTATAAAAGAAAAAGAAGTTGGTGAAATCGCCAACCCTCGGCTACGACGGGCTCCTCCTCTCCCCGGGGGCAAAAGTAACAGCCTTGCATAGCCGAGAGCTTCATCTCGTGGAGGCCGAACGGTGATCGGCCGAATGGGTCGTCCACACGCGTCCGGGTCACCCAATGAAGTGGTCCCGCAAGAGTTTGAGGAGAGGCGGGGAATCCGACCTCCCGCGCCCAAGGGGGCATCACTTGGCGAAAGCGACCTTTCCATTTACCTATAAAAGCAAAAAACAAAAGTGCTAGAATCGGTAGATGCGAGGATACTGTCACGTAAGAAACAAATCGGTCGAAAAGAAGAAGATATGGGCGGCCGACGGCGCATGACGACAAGAGCCTAAAATTGCGTCGGCCTAAATCTTCGCCTCTAGCGACAAAGTAAGAACTTGACTCTACGCAATCCCAACAAGGGCCGGCATACCCCTCCGGCATATGAGTGGACCTAGGGCGAACGGGAGGGTTATAAGGATTAACGGGTAAGGCCGACGGGACCGCGACCTCTCTCCGACCCTCGGAAAAGATCTAACGGGGCGAGACCCTCTAACGGCTCCCCCTACGCGTGCCACCCGAGCCGCCGCCCGGGAAGGAAGCCGGCCTTTGCTCCTCGGACAAAGGAGTACCCAATAACCGAGTGGCTAGTTCGAGGAAGCGGGCACTAAGGGCTTCCACCTCTTCGGGAGTCAAGTGACCCAAAGTCGAAGGTCGATTACTCCCACTCATTGTCACCCAAGGACGCAAACCTAAAGAGACGGAAATGGCAATAAGGAAAAAGACGATAACTCTCCGGCAATGGAGGCGAAAGGTTTGTAGGCGAGGAAGCAAAACAGAAATTAGAAACCTAAAACCTACCCGAAATCAGCAACCTAAAACCTACCCGAAATCTCTACAAAACCACGGGGCGTCACGGTTTCACGACGGGATCGAGCAAACGAAGAAAAGAAACAAAAAACCCAAAGAACGGGAGAAGTGGCTTACCGGGATAAGGAGGAAGAGGACGGTCACCGGAGGAAAAAGCCCGGAACCGCCGGAAGGAAGCTCGCACTTGGAGAGCGCCGGAATCAAAAGACCCAAGTGGCAAAACTTGTCGAAGTCAGAGAAAAACTTCAAAGAAAAACTTCAGAAAATGTTCGAAAGTGGAAGAAAGAGAAGAGATACAGGTTTAAAAACCTGTGAAACGCCAGGGGATACGAAAAGGTTCCAGTAGAATTAAGGGCAAACCCGTAAGTTCACTGGCAAAAACGAGGAGACGTACCCCGGGAAGAACGTGCATTAATGGCGCACGAAAACCAAAGGCGGCAGAGAATGACGGTTGCAAAACCTCTCCACTCCAAAGCCGCCAGTGGCGGGCGCCATGATGGCGAAGTCGGGGGGCTTTTCAACCCCGAAGCCCGGCAGATCACCTCGGGCTCCTAGGGTCACCAACAGCCGCCGACCCTCGAGAAACAATCTCGGGTCCAACATCCCGGGCACCCACCTCGGACCCATGCGTCGGACAAGTCCGCTAAGGTACCCGGGACCGGGGACAAGGGCGCGTCCTAGCCCGGAGAACCAGGAACACCCCGGCAGCTCAAAACCTTGAACTACCGAGCTAGGGGCAACTGTTACGGATCTGACTCACGGCCCAATAAGGGCACAACCCAGCAAGGGCATACCCGGATCTCGGCCCGACCGGTGACGGCCCGGAGTAGGATCCCGAGTATCCCGGTTTCCCCGCAATCGGGGGGTAATCTATCATATCCATAATCCGGGGATATGATAGATAGCGCTTAAGATACCACGCCACATCCTATAAATACCGGGGTAACACCAAGGTGCACACGTTCTAACTCAGCTCTTTACATTCAGTACTGCACAACACAACCCCCACTAAACACATACCCCCTCCCCCCTTTGGCGAAAGGCCTTGTGTTTGGTGATTCCTTGCTCACCGGGATATCTCCACTCATAGATACTCTGGCAGAGGCAACCCAATCCAAAATCAAACCACCAGCTGCCTGGGCTGGACATCTGGTTCCACACCGGAACAAGTTTCTTATGTGATGTGATGTGATGATGATATTCCTGCTTCATTACACTATATATATATATATATGCTTATGCTTGCTGTGTAGGATTTTGTTATCTGTAAATATGTATCTTATTGAATCTGTTGGGTAAAAGTAATATATTACTGATGTTTTATATAGCAATAACCATCTTTTTGTTCCTTATAAAATTTAAATATTAGAATTAAAGATTTAAATAATAAAAAAACAATATGAATGAAATGCTCAAATCAATCAAAGATACACAACAAAATCAACCAATGAAAGCACAAAACGTAAAAACGCAAATGGGGTTCGCATAAACGCAAGAACAATGGCAAAAATTCGAAATGGAGATGAGAACATACCGAAATCGACGCAAATGACACTAGAATGAAGTTTCAATCGCTACCCACCAACGGTTTCAGCAAGGATTTGGTGGAAAAAAAAAAACAGAGGGGGAGAGGTTTTGAGGGGTGCTTAGTCGATTAGGGTTCCAAATGCCGCGATTGGGTATTTAAAAAACCCCTATGTCGCGATTTAGTCGACTAAGCCCTCTAGTTTAGTCGACTAAATCACGGGATCATTTTAAAAAAAATTTGGCCCCGCGTTTTAGTCGACTAAATGAGGGTTTAGTCGACTAAACAGGGGCATATGGGGAAATAGTTTCCAGATAGGAGCATTTTGGTAAATAGTTATTTAATAAAGGGCAAATTGATCAAAAAAGCCGGATTAGAGTGGCCCAATAGAAATAAAGTTTTGAGTAACATCAAAATAAATAATTACATTAAAGTTTTGATTCATACATTCATATATAAATATATAGATATATACATGGGCGGACCCAAGTATTAGACACTTGCCCCCTTAAATTTGGAGGATTTTTTTAAAATAATAATAATAAATTAAAAAAATTAATACATATTTAAATGATTGCCCACAATTAAATTAAGTGTCCACCTTAATACATCAAGACTACACTTCGTAATCGTATGGAGAATGGATGGTTGAATGATTGTTTAATGCCTTATATTGAAAAAGATGTATTTGATAACATTGATAATAAGACAATTATGATGGAATTCCAAAAAATAAGGCCTAGAAGGATGACATTGTAATTATTTTTTATTGTAATATACTTTTGTTATTAAAATATATGTACTTGAACTTATTGAGTGTCCACCCTTCATTGTAATTTATGTAGCTACATTTCTAACTGCACTTAGCCTTGCTTTTCTAAATAATAGGTTTGTAAAATAATCACCTCTCTTATTATATCATTAATATTCACTTGATTTCATGAATATTTTTTTTGATATTCTTTTCTTTTCTTGTTTATATTCTTTTATCTTTTTAATGCATTTAAAACTTTCCTTAAAAAAGAATTCGGGGGCGCTGCCCCCGAATCCCCCCGCCACCGGTTCCCCCCTTCAATTTTTTTCTGGGTCCGCCCTATATATATATACACCCAATACACAAACTAATATCAACAAGGTGTGCGTTCATCATTAAACCTTTATGACCCCATCAAAACACTTCACTAGCTTGTCAGCAGCAATCCCTTCACATAAAGACAATTTCTTAATGGCTAGATTTTAAAAAAAATAATTTTTTATTTAAAAATTATTAGTTAAAAACTTTAAATATACATCATTAAATTTTTTTTTCCAAACAAATTAAAACGGTATTTGAATTTCAGACACTCCAATTCCACATATGATCTTATTTTCAAATATTATATACATGTGTACAATGTGTATACATATTAAGAGAAATTCTTGTGTGGATCTGATTTATCACGTCTTTTGTGGTCTATCCAGTTAAAATACAACAATTCAACTAATATTAATCCTAATTGGCTCCTCATGTATTTCATAATTTTATTTTTCTTGAAAAATGAATTCCTCGATTAAGACTTCAAAAGTAATGAAAAAATGAATCTTGTGAAATCTTTTAATTTTATTAATATACCAGCTTATATTTAGGAGGTGTCAAATCAATTGTTATATTTTAATTGGTTAGATCATAAATGACGTGGCAAACCAGGTTGGTACAAGAATTTCTCTACGTAATATAATAGGACAGTTTCTTCATAATGTTCACCTCATATTAATTCATTTTGTATATTGACATTTGAAACTCTTATTTCCAGAATTAAAAATATATTTAAAAAAATATTGTATCATATAAAATTACAATTTTAATAAATTATTAAATAATTTTACATCCTTTTATACGTTGGCGGAACCAGAAAAAAAAATTAACCCAGGCCAAAAAAATAAACACATTGAACTATTCTCTTTAGTTCTTATTATAAAGCACCAACTAACAAGTATATTTGGTCATTTTTATAAGGCACTTGCTTGTTTTCAAATAGCATTAAATATTTTTCCTATGTATACCCATAATTAAAAAGGTAGTGAGAGAGAATAATAAGTAAATGATATTAGAGTTTAGTGTAATTAATATAGATAATATTGAAAATTACTTAAATTTTAGGACAAATTTAATAACTTCAACTTTTTTATTGATCATGAGAATTGTTAGTTGGTTCCTTAAATAAAGACAGGAGAGGGTATTTACTAAATAGTATCAAATAACCTTGAAAATACAAATAAATAATAACCGATAATTATAAATCAAAACAATATATAAGATTATACTAACATTTTAGATCTCAAACAAGAATTTTACTTACCTTTTACTAACTAATGAGTAATGAAACAAACATTATCTTTACAAAGAAGATAAAAAATTAGTTGGGGCTAAATTTGTGGCAAATAAAATATCATATAATAAATACATATATATACTAACAAATTTTATAAGATCAGCTGGCCATCACTACCTTCCGCCATTGCTTTTATATCCATTGAATCACGCCATCAATGTCTCCCCATTTTGTTCTGCCGAGGATCGTGGCAGGAGAAGGAAGCACCATCAAAGCATATGACATCCATCAAAGCATTCCTTCCATGGACGACTCAAAGGTTTTGATTGACCCTATGACTGGCTTGAGATCAGAGCTTGGTGTTAAGTTACATTGTTGGATTGAAGTGCTCAAGTGCTTGTGTTCTGGTTTGGGTCTGTGACCATATTTTTCTGGTTATTCATGGGCTTTCGGGCCTCTGGGAAGCATTTCTGGAACACCACGGCAGCATTGCCGGAGATGAAGTCGACGGTGCCTGAGATTATGGAGTCACGATAGAATTGCCAGTTGGAGTGGGCGTATAGTGTGCCTTGGTAGGCTTCCACACGGCAGTAGTTGATGACTGAGAGATCGGCGCCACACACAAAGCCACCGCTTGGTGCATTTGAGGGCCCGCCGTGTAGAGAAAGGACAGGAAATCTAGCTAAAAACAATTTAAAGAGAAGATATGAAATCCAACTAAGGATAATTTAGTCTTTTCTATTTTAATGTTTTAATTTTTGTCTTTCAAAATATTACTATTTTTATGGTCCTTCTTAATAAATACGTAGTATTATTTTTCTTAGATCCTTTATTATAATTTTCTCCCAAAAAAAATACTTTATGATGTTGAATACTATTTTTCAAAAAAAATGAACAGTGCATATTTTGCACCAAAACCATACAATTTGATAGAAAATGACGGTAGTGGAGCATAAGGAAAAAGAAGGAAAGCCGCGTCCATGGGTGGCGGCGCTTCAATGGTGGTTTCAAAATGAAGAGAGAAGGGATGAAGAGAGAGAAGGGAGGCAGGGAGGGGTAGGTGAGGAATTTAATAAACCTAGACATTTTTAATTTTTAACACAATAAATTAACAAATTATAGTCGGCTGCCACATGAGTTTAAAATCATTTGAATTGGAGTATTCTAATTGATTGGAGTATAGATGCGTTTTGAGCAACAACAACCAAAAAAAAAAAAAAAGTATAGATGCGTTGGTACTATGAGAGTATCGAAGTGTTTCTCATAATATTAATACTGACTAATTTATATTAGGATTATTCAATCTCTCAACCCAACCCAATTTATAACATAATTCTAAGCAAACGTATAAATTATACAATTACCTCCACTTGGAAGCATTTATTTCAAAAGCGGAATACAAACCAACAATGAGGAAAACAGGCAAAACTTTAACACCAAACCATTCTGTCTTTCACTACTAACATATCAGTTCCTTCTGTTTTCATTTTAAAGTAATCTAAAGTCCATTTCTCAAATGAGCATTCAATGAAATCATAATAACCGCCATGAATGAGCAGTTCTCCTTTTGACACCCTTTCTTCTATCCATGGATAGCTAAGTAGGTTCAATAAAGAATGGTTCAATGATTCCTGCATAAATTTCACTCCAATCGTTCAGGCTCCATTGATTTTCTTAAGGAATTACTCCCTCCGGTCCTAATTATAAGACCTAGTTAACTTTTTTGGAGAGATTAAGGAAGCTAATTAAATTACTTTAGAGTATTTTTATTTTTATTTTTTTTTCAAACTAATTAGTTTAACTAATAAACTAATATATAATTTAAGGATACACAACATATAAAATGATTAAGAACTTATTTAAATTTTCCTTAATCTTTCCAAAAAAAAGTCAACTGTGCCTTATAATTGGACGGAGGTAGTAACATTTTACAGACCAAAGAATTCTTCTAAAAGGAAACTTATATCTTAAGCTAGAAGAAGTAATAAATTCCAATAACTCTCCCCTCCCCTTCATAAATACTCCCCCACGTCCCGAATATGAGACAAAATTGACTTTTTTTAGATATTAAAAAAATCAATTAAATTACTTTAAAGTATTTATATTGATCATTTTTTCTTTAAATCATTTTATCTAACTTATAAACTAATATATAATTTAATAATACACAATATATAATATGATTAAGTAACTTATTAAGCTTTTTTAATCTCTTCAAAAAAAAAAAAAAAAAAAATCAACTTTATCTTAAATTTAGGACTAGAGGGAATACATCCATTAAACCAAACACTATGCAAGTAATGTCAACAATATGCACTATGATACAAGTATATAATTCTGACTTGTAAAGATTGAGAGGGAAACAGGGAACAGAGGATAGAGAGATAACAGGATTCAAGAAGAAATAACAGAGGAGAGTAAGGAGCGAGAGAATAGAACAATCTATCAAATCAAATGACCAGAGGCTTACACACAGATTTAAACGGGTCCTATCCATTTATACATGCAATAGGAGAATTCCAACTGCTATATCCTAACTATAACTGTTATTTATTTTTGGTATGATTATATCACAAAGTAAACTCCACGTATGTTTTATAGCCGGTCCCAAGCCCGGATAAAGGAGAAGAGTTGTGTTAAATCCTTGACAGCCAACATAAAACTCTGTCGAATCTTATGACAAGGATTAAAGAAGAAATTGTTGATTATATAACACATTACATAACAATCATTGAGCTTTATCACCTAGACACCAACTAACTCTTCAAATATATTATTTACCATGTGAATGAACACAATAGACATTATATACACATTAACCAAAAAAAACAAGTAGATAATGTAGACTAAGTCATTCACCTCAACATGCAAGAACAACTAAATGTATAACAACAATTATAAGACCTATCTCACTAAGTGAAGTCAGTTAATTGCACAATGTCATTAAGATCTATCACCAACTAACTATTAAGATATATGATGAGACATTAGGTACACTATGAATACCTTAGCAGATAGAAACATTAGAAATTATAAATGTACCTTCTCACAATGCCTGCACTGCTGATCAAAGTCAAGGCCAGGAACAGCAGTCTCAGTTTTTATTCTGGCATTTTTTCCAGCAACAACCCAGCTTTCCAAGAGGCTAGGGAATAAAAGTATTCAAGTAAGAAAATGAAAGGTACAATTTCTTATCATAGAATGGAAAATAGTAATGACCATGGATATTATCTAAGTTCAACCTTCCACTTGCATCATCTTGCATGCTCATAAGAGCACGAATTCCCCCACAGCAGCTGTGACCAATAACTAAGATGTTCTCCACCTACAGTGAGAATAAGCTTTCATAAAATATTGTTCTCATAACAGAAGGTTATATATATATATATATATTAAAAAAAAAAAAAAAAAAAAAAACTGAAAAGTCCTACAGATGCATAAGACAAAGCTATAAGTTTTATTACTACAACGTATGGCTTAATGTTATACTTCAAATCCATGTATGTCCCAAGCTTAATAATAATTATGGTCAGTTGACCTAACAATGCTGCTACTGTGATATATTTTTCCCCTGCTTCATTTCCCATATTGAGCTCAAAACTTGTCACCCAAGCAGTCCATTGAAGATATAATACAAGATCAACCAGTTTTATAACTACAAGTCTCATTTTCTTTCTCTCATCCTAGTCTGTGAATAGCCTATAAGAATAAAATGAATTCATAATCCTAGTTATTCAATATAGTGGATTTCAAGGTTCTCAATGAATTCTGTAATGAACTTAGATATCTTTGCAGCTTTAAGAAGTGCAAAAGTAAATAACAAATGGACCACAGAAACAAAATGCACAGAGATAAATGGAAAAAACCATTAAAAGCTAAAGAATTCATTGGCTATAAAGTCTTACTCTAAGTGTGGTCACAGCAAATTCCAGAGCAGCATTTGTCTCTGTTGGTCCATTCTGCATCAAGCAATATGGGATCAGACTTTAGAAATGGAAGGCAGGGTCTATCTCCCCACAGTGCAACAACAATACTAGTTCAATGATGTAGGCAAATACCTCAAATGGAGTTACCAAATTAGCAACATTCCGAATCATGAAAGCTTCCCCTGGTTGGAATCCCAGAATATTTGATGGGCAAACCCTAGAGTCTCCGCAAGCGATGACCATAAACTGTTATTGTACATGTTAGTCAAGAGAACTTAATTTCACAAGACAAATTGAAGCAATGGTCCAAAACGACTTAATAAAAACCCATAAAGCAAAACACAATTAAATGCTTAGTCAAAATGGTGGGGGAAGACACAGAGTAATTACCTTTGGTAATTGAACCTGGGCAAGATTTTGGAAATGTTCCAAGTTTTCCCTGCCAAAAAGCAGAAACCAATCTTGAAGAATTTTATTCATTTTTTGAGAACAAGGCAATACTGAAACAGAGAAACCTACATGTATTTATTCTTTTTAAAACTTAAGAACCTGCCCTTCAGATCATCAAAAAGATCATGCCCCTTTTCAGCTTCTGTCACGGTTTCTTGATTGTTGTTTTCCTGTTGCTGGGTGAATCCAGAAGGCCCCATGGATGCCTTCAAAGCTAAAGTTTTATTGCTCCTACAAACATAAGAAAAGGTACTGAGTGATACAACAAAACGGGTTTACTGGATTTCATCACCATAAGAAAAAATCACTTTGTTATTCTAACTTTTACTTCAAAGTGTTGATTATAAAATCCACAGAGAAGTATAATTATAGGGTCCATTAAACCACAAAAAATTAAAATTGAACCATGAAATACCATAGGATCACATTAAACACATAAGTATCCAATATAGAATAGTGATTAAATGGTGTTATCAAACAAGCATAGATCGCTCAAGTAAAACATGACCAAAGCGAAATCCATATAGGAGACACACCAAGCCCTCTACTAATAATCAGTCCAAACTGTTTACAATTTAAAATGAAAAAAATGGTAAACAACAAATCGAGACATCTTCTAATAATTTACCTCCCGAATGATTTTTAGTCCTAGAGCTATCTCTTATATTTAGACTAGTATAACGATTGTCACCACCAAATAGTCCGGGGATTAGTTGAGAACAACCATTCCAGACATTAATAATTTCTGTTTAAATAGATACAAGGAAGTTAAGAGTAAACAATCTAACATTAACAGTTTCACTTTAAGTAGACACCAAAGCACTCACCTTAAACCCTTCAACAATCTCAAATGGGTCAGCTCGGTTTTCCGTGATTCCAGCTTAAAGCTAAAGATCTGCCACAGCAATAGTTATCTAATTAGCTCATTCGCAAAATCAGAACAAAATGGCATCAAGGAGATAAATCATACAACACAACAGAAATACCCTTGAAGCCCTCAATGTAGCTCCATGAAGCTCAATGCAGGAAGAATTGAAGGGTAAGGGTAAAGAAAGAGGCTTGGAAATGGAAACAAAAGGGTCACCTGAAACCGAAATTGAACGAGCAGAAGCAGTCATATCAGAGAGAGCTCAAACAAAAATGGACTCGCTTCTCCTTCAGTACGAATTGAGAATTGAATGAAACAGTCATGGCAGAGGGGGAATTATTTTAAAGGGTGGATAAAGTGAAGTTTGGTTGGATTGGATCAGGACGCATCTTCGAGTCAAGTCGTCTCCAACAAAAGCGGAGAAATCTAATAAATGGAGAGAGGAAAAGAAGAGAAAAAAGTGAGAAGGAAAGAGGCTTTATTATTCTTTTTGCACCGTAGCTACTTCATTCACCACAAGTTCATCAGAATGCCGTGAAGCCCGCTTTTTTCCTTTTTTTTAGGGTAGTGAGATTCTCCATTTCGGATTGTCCCACCCTCTCTGGGGTACGGACAAACAATTTCCTTAAAATAAAGTGTATTTGGTTTGAGGGGGAGAGTTTCCCCTATAAAAATCAATATCCCATAAATTATAGGGTAAAGGTGTAAAAGGAGCGCCTAACACCACGTATTTTTTTTAGAAGTAAAAATACACATGTGATTATAAAATATGTGTAAAAGTCACACCACCATTAAATTTTGTTTAACAGTGTTAATTTTGGAAATGGGCCCACAATATTTTCATGAAAATCCTAAAATGCCCCTGATTCAAAAAGAAGCAGAGATTCGTTGAGAAGTTTGAGAGATGAGAAGAAACTTTTGAGAGACAACAGTTGGACTGTGAGAATAGCCATTTGAGGTTGAGGGAGTGAGATTGTTGAAGAGATCGATCAAAAGATTCAAAGCCCTTTCAAAGTTGAAGGATTAAAGAGGAAGATAGAGGAATGAGCAGACCAATTTGTGATTTTTTTTATCATCCCCGCAATCCAATTTTGAACTGTTCTGTTGTGCACGAGAGAAAAGATCTGGTATTCATCGCCGCACATATCTGAGTCCGATCACATTTATTCTGAGGTTTCCACCCTCTACTCGATATCTCTCCTATTTTGTAGGCTGGGAATGTTCGGGATGAGTTCCGAAGTTTTCTTAACTTGGTGATTACGCTGAAATAGCTTCGATTTTTAGCATTGTTGTGGGGTTGGTGTGTTGAATATCACAATAATATAACTTAATTAGGTCAATTTCTTTGGATTTTGAGGGCTCTGCATTATGGGAGAAGAAACTGTTACTAGTTTTAATTAATTATTAGGTAAGGATTAAGAGGATCCCTGGAGATGAAATTGCAATTCTAAGAGAAGGATGGAAAGATAAATTGAAGCTTATCAATCCTTGTTGCTAAGGTTTTCCATAAGATTAACTGAGGAAGAAGCTTGATTACTCGAGAGCTAATATGGGATCGTCGCTGTGCTACCAGAGATGAGGTAGGAGTTACACACAACTCGGACCCCTGAGTTTCTCGGACTCGATAAAGAAGCCGAGTTGACTCAAACGCGCCCGGTGACGTCGTCGTCGGAGTTTTAGATACCGGAGTTTGGCTTGAGAGCAAGAGCTTCGATGATACTGGACGACGGCCATGGGAGGCTACTTCAATTCAGATTGAGCTTGAGGGGGGCGTCAGATCGAGCTTGTAGCAGGAGGGTCTTTTAAAAAAAATTAGGGGCATTTTAGTTTTTTCATTAAAATAATGTGGGGCCCACCCCTAAAATTAACGCTGTTAAGTAAAATTTAACCACTTGGTATTGGACGCTCCTCAGGGTAAACTACATGTGTATTTTTGCCCTTTTAGCCTAAATTATATAATTGTTTGCCTGATTTTCTGCATAAGCACTTCACTGCATGGTTATATCTGAATTTTCACATCAAGGATGAAGGAAACTCCCCTCCCCTCCCCTCAAACCAAACACACCCTAAATTCACTACCCCAACTATGAATTTTAGGTTTCGTTGTTAAACTTAGGGTTTGTTTGGTTTAAAGGGAGAAAATTAAGAGAAATTTTTTATCTTATCCTAACCAAATTACCTAGGAAAATTTTTCAATATTAGTTACATTCTCAACAACAACAAAAAAAAGCTCTTTTTTTCTCATCAACGCTTTCAATCGACCTTCCAACCCTCCGCTCCCTCAATTTTCTCCACTGCCCCGTTCCCCCACCTGAGCCCGTCGTTATTCTCATCGCCCTCCTCTATGCCCTCATATGTGTTGTCGGCCTCATCGTTGTCACCCGATGTGCCTGGCTCTACCACAGATCCAACCCCTCTGCCTCCCCCGCTCGGGCTCTAGCCAACAAGGGTCTTAAGACGAAAGTTTTGTTGTCATTCTCAAAATTCACCTATGTGAAAGTGGGTGGTGACATCGAAGTGCGCTGATTTTCCTGGCAGAGTTCGCCAACGGGGACAAGATCTGGGTCCTTCCTCAGTGTGACTACTTTCACATGGCTTGCATCTACACGTGGCTGGGGTCTCACTCTTCGTGCCCCTCTTGTCGGCAGATTCTAGTGGTGGCCAATGCCAAAGGTACGAGCGAGACACGGCTAGATCTGCCGAACAATTTATCTCTCTCTTTTTTTTTCTCATGGACAATTTGGTAAAAAAAATTCTCTTCCTTCCCCTCAAACCAAACACATTTACTTTCCATGGTGGTGGTTTTTGTTTTTTGGAACAATTCCATGGTGGTGGTTTGGGTCATCTCAATTATATTACGGATATAATAAATAACAGTTAAATCATTTAATATGTTATAAAATATATTTAAAAAAATCTACTTTTACTCTTTATTGAAAAATGTGTTTGATTGTACTAAAAATGTTATTTTAGGTGGAGAGAGGAATATAATGAGTAAGTAAAATTAGAAAGTCAGTATTAATCATGTAGGAAAAATAGGAAAAAAAACATTAATTAAACTAAAAATTACTTATATTTTAGATCATGCTTTTCTTTTATACGTGCTCTATACTAAGTGAGGGAGTATTTGTTTTTTTTTTCCATTTCACCACCCCAGGTACTATTGAGGATCATGTTATAAATTTCTAATTATTGGAACCCTTTATTTTTATTTTTATTTTGCCAACAGAACCCTTTCTTTGTTAAACAATTTGCAAAAAAAAAAAAAATCATAAAGTTGAAAGCATTGCAAAGTAAAAGTAAAGATAGAATGTAAAATGTTTAGTAATTTGCCTTAGTTTGTTCATGAGAAATATATTGGCATTTTACTTGTCATTAAAAAGGGGGATTATATTTCCGAGAAAAGGAGAATTACAATAAGCTTTTAAAGAAGATATTTAATTGTCTAAGAAGTTTTAATGATAAACAAGGTGTTATCATTTCTTACACTTAAATTTGTCATTACATAGTGTAACATCCCATTTTCAAAAGTAGTATAATTTTTTTTTTCATCAGAGTAGAGCATTGGAGCAATTGAGTAACTGATACATTTATTCAAATTGCCGTAAGTCCGGATGATTCTGAAGCGGTATTGACCGAGAGTTTTCAAAATGAATAACACCCGAAGAAAGTCTTGACCGGGTCTCGTGCGGCTCGCTTCGCCTTTATCCTCGGTTCTCGGTTCTCCCGAACCCGACGCTATGATAAGAGCGAGATCCAATTACAATTTGGATCTCGGGTAATTGATTAACCTCATGCTTAAATACGACTACATATACACGACAACAATCAATACAACGATCATAACAGATGTATGATTAAAAATACATAACCACGTATGTAACAGCATAATAACCTCGTATGTTACGACAATAATAATAACGTATGTAACATAACCACGTATGATACAACAATAATAATAACGTATGTAACATAACCACGTATGTGACATAGCAACGGTGTAACATATCCACGTATGCTACCACCATAGTGTGAATACAACAATCATATATATCCATACAATAACCATCGAGTTAGTGTTACGATGCCTTGAACGTACCTTTTTGGCGGTACAAACGGAACTTTTACGGAAAAAACGTGAAATGTTCGAAATGGTGACGTCGGGCGGCGTAACGCGGCAATCAAATCGAGTTTACGATGCCCTATCGAGTAATATCACTTTCATTAGTGATTTGACATCATAAGCGGCATTTTAGGTAAAAATTACCATTTTGCCCCTACACCCCTAATTTGGCGGAATTTCGCCGAACTTCGTTACTTTGACCGTATTCCATTTCAAAATTATCCCCACTATGTTTTTACCTCGTCGGGCATCTTTCAATGCAATGAGGCATAAAAACAAGCATAGGAACAAATTAAAACTTCCTAGATCAAAACAACGGTTCTACTATAACTACCGAAAGAACTACGGAAACTAAAAACTAAGGACGAAGAACTTACTCGGAGCTAAGGCACAATTTTTCCAGAGCTTCTCTCTCTAGAACCTCTCTCTAGGATCTGAATTTTGGTGTGAAGAATGAGAGCAAGAGAGCTTGCTATTTATAGAGAAAAATAGGGACAAGGTGGGAATTTCAAAAAGTCTTCGAAATGATTCGGCCGTTGGATCTAGGGTTTTGTAAGATGGAATCTTGGCCATCCATGGTCTTGGTCGACATCTAGGGCCCAAAAAGTCAAAGAATGAGTTGTCATCTTGCTTTATGGCCTCCGATCCGATAAAAAACCCGATCGATGTCCGTTCCGCGATTTCGCGAAACTCAAAAATCCGGCGTGTAACTTTGAAGATCTTTCCATCCTCTTTCATATTATCTATTTGGATCCTCTTTTGATCATATCCAGGTATTCTCGGTGCGTCGGAAGATATTCGGACAAACGCGTCCGATTCAAATCGAAACTACGATAGAACCAACTTCACGGACAACAATTCACAGATCGTAAACGTCCGGTTGTTGCCTAACTTAATCTCGTGTTTAAAAAGACACAATTGTTTCTATAGGTTCTCACTTTGCCTATCTGACTCCACTCTATCTGATCAACTTTTCGTCTTATTTGAAATTAGGGTTTTCGGTTGCGGAATCGACGTACGGTAAATTCTTTCTTAGTGTAGAATTTCACTTGTACTTAATTTGATCGGTCTGAAAATACTTTTACCTCACGTTTACTGTAAATTTATTTCTAACTTTTCCCTCGATGCCTTTATAGGTGACTCACCGCATTATATTATTATTTTATTCTAATTAACATTTTAATTATTTAAACAATTCTTTTAATTAAAAATATTAAGAATTTCGACCCCTTAATTAAAAAATTCAGTTTTAAATATTTTTTCATAATTTTTTCCATTTTTTAAAAATATAATATTTTTTTACCAAAATTAAAGTTTTTTCCCCGCCCGTTAAGGCTTAATCGTGCCTAATTTCTTCGTTTAGTGATCTTTTAGGATCAGGTGTCTTCATATATTTATCTTTACCAATTTTACAGTATATTGTTATCTTACAAACTTTTATCTTGACCTTTGTCATTTTATATCCTATGTAAAATATTAAAAATGTTTACTCCATCGGTTTACTTTATGGTTAGAAATGCTTTTTAAACTTTTCTTCATGTTATTTCCTCTGAAATAATTTATTAAATTCTCATAATTAGGGATAACACTTCCATATTTTTCTCATAATTTTTCATGATCTTTAAATTATTTATCATAATATTTTTAATTTGTTTTTATCACCATTATATCATTTTTAGTCATTCTTTTGTACATTCATCGATTTTCCTTAACTTTTTTTGACAATTTACTCTATAATTATAACAATTTTCTATAACATTTTTAAGCTCATGATTTTGCTTTATCAAAATATTCGTTAATTTCCTTTATCTCAAAACTTCATTTACTAAACTCGGGTATTACATTTCTCCCCCGTTAAATAAAATTTCGTCCTCGAAATTTGCTCTATAACAACTTAGACTCGTCTATCTAAATTTCGGACTATTCGCTCTGAAACTTTTCTCTATATGTCGGCGGCTAAAACTTGACGAACGAGAATTCGCTCTGGTTTGGCCGTAACGATCTTGTCATGTCGTACTTTGATATATAGTATTTTCCGTGGCACCCATATACCCCGTCAACACCGGATATCAACATGTCTCCATGACGCCCATACACCATGGTAACATAAGATACCTTAAATGTTTCCATGACGCCCATCTCATGACAACACAAGATACCTCTACTCATTGTGACACGATCGCGGTCGAATAGTAGTAACTATGAGATATGCATCGGAAACTAAAATTTTCGCGGCAAGTAAGACAACTATTTATCAAACCATAGGGGATTTATTTTACCACTGTACTCGGGTGTAGTTTTTCGAACACGGGACTTTTCGTCCATTAAAACACGGGACTTCTTGTCGCTTTCCCGAGTTTCTTTCAACTCAAAAAGGTACTTCAAACACTTGTGTTAGCGGTAAATTCTATACAATACTCACTAACTCTAAGTCTTACATTGATTAGTTCAACTTGAGAGGCTTCATAGGCGAGGCGTAAGTCATCACGTCCCGCTCTGACAAGACATATCCCGACCCATACCTAATGGCACCACGACCATCTACTTGGATCCGGACAACCAACTCTTGGTGCTTATGACCAACTTAAGTTCTCGGTCTATGCAAGCTCGTCTCGATCTGTGTTCTACGCAATGATTTAAGTTTTACTCTTTAAGCTTTATCAATGGTTATGAGAAAATTTCGGTATGAATGCGGTACTATCGCGCTAGATCCAGAAACTAAATATCTATGTTACTATCTTCAGAAGATTGCTATTCCTTGATGTACAGCTGAAATGGTGTTCCGAGCATACGTCAACCCTTGACAAAACATAGGAATTACATAACTAAGTAAATCGTAGATCATGGGAAGTGGGTATGTGTTCATGATAGTCATTTTGTCCATCCCGTGATGGTTGATACAAAGTCACAACTCTTGTACTGCATTCGGTCATTTGATACGGCGTTTTAGATGTTGATCCTATGCTAGGTATTAATGTCATATTGAATTTCGAGAATGTCGTCGATGTTTGTGAACGAGTTTTTGAACGAGATATATATTCGATTTGGAATTCGAGACATGATTACATAAGCAAAATAGTTCACACCCAATGGTGTAGCTACTATTGGATCGTAAGGTAATACATATATGTATGCATCCCAAAATGATTCGCATATTCATCGATATAACGAGTGATTAGTACCCGTGTCGTACAACACCTAAGGTAGGTTCCTATCGAGAGATAGTTATGCGGATCCTCTGGAGATTATTCGACCTCGTTAGTTGTCAAAGCGAAAACCCGGCTGGGTTTTGTGGCCTTATCCGTAGTCCTTTGAGGGGCGGTTCGTGTATAAGTGCCCCCGACCGACACTTGTAGCATATCTGCTCCCCTTGCACGGTTGGTTCTGGGTGGTTCGTTTTGCATTTTGGACATGGTCGGGGTCCGGGCATTCTGGGTTGTTACGTTGCTCGGATCGGTATGGCATCTTGCCTCCCACTTGAGGGTTATTCCATGGTGCGCCCTCTTACGTGAGGAACTTCCGCGGCTCAACCCGTCACGACTTGCCCACTTCTTTGCGGTTGTCGATTCTTGATGTGCGTAGTTCCGTTATGTTACGTTCGATCAACCGGCATGACTCCACCGCTTGGATCAGTGCAGGAACTGTTGGGATACCGAAGCTTTTCCCTTATTTCGTACTTTAGCCCGTCTACCATCACGCTTGCCTTCCGGCTCGTCAACGTTACGTTTCGAGATATGAAGAATATCGAGACGTTGGTAAACCGGGCGAAGTAGTCATCGAATGACTCCTCGTGACTTTGTCGAATATGGAGGAATTCGACTCCTTGATAACTTGTACCGAAGGAGGAAAATATTGTTCGTTGAACTTCTCCGAAAATTTCTCCCAAGTCACGGGACAATAACGGGTTTGCAATGTTGCGCAATGCTTTTCCACCATCGGTGCATCCCCTTCCGGCTTATAGGCTGCAAGTTGGGCTTTTCGGTTTTCCGGACAATCCATTACTTCGAAGATCTTGTCCATCTCATAAGCTAGTCTTCGGCCAATCGAGCTTACCACGAAAACTGGAGGTTTGAGCTTGCGAGTGGGTGACCCATTGCTGCGTGGTCTCAACCACTCTGTTGGGTCGAGGTAGCACTTGCTATTGCCCTATTACGTCGAGGGGGTGTCGAGATCTATCGGACTCCTCGGTTCACGTTCATCATCGGTTCGGTTTCATCTTCTTCCTCGGCGTTACGTCGTTCCTCATTGGCTCGGTCACCTTCCTCTTCTCTCTCCTGCCTTTCAGCAAGGAGTTCATCAATAAGAGCCCTTTGTTCTTGCAGCATCCCCGCATTTCTTGCAACTCATTTCGCTCCGGTTCTTGCGCGCGGTCCTTGTCGTTCGGGTTCGTGTACGGTATTGGTATTATTCGTGGCATGCCCCTTACCTCTACCTGCCATCGGCCTCTGGGAGCTCCGGCTCCTCTCAAATTTGCCATGTCTCGTTCTTTTCCCTTCATTAGGGAAACATTTAGATATACAAGGAAAACAATGATTAGTCTATCGCGAGACTTTATCACACTAGTACTACAAACGTACGGACACTCGTACTATTTCCCCTCGTTCAGGGTTTCGTTGGTTCTTTCCACTTGAAAACTAATAGAACTTCTCAACATGGTTCAAATACCACAATAATATATCTTTGTCGGTCTCCAAGTTTCGTCCGGCGTGGCCTCGTCACGAGTTTCATCCGATGTGGGCCGACTCCACATATAAGCTCGGGTTAGGGTGAAGTTACCGTCCGGTACAAAATGCGATTATCGGAGTTATCGGGATTATCGGAATTATCGGGATTATTAGAGACGATATTAGTACGACAATGGATTGCGGATTCAGGTTAGAGTGATGCACCGACAAAGGGTGGTACACCGGTTCAAGATGGTATCCGGTTCAAACCGGTACACCGACCTGGGCTACCTCGGTACTCATTTTCAAAACACGCTCAAAGTTTAAAGGCTGATTTGAACATAACTCCGTTAACCGAAACGAGAATGGCCGGATAAGTGTCTATCATGGGGACCTCACCAACTCTATGGCGGCGATTGGCCACGCCCACATAGACTAGCCTTAACTTGTCTACCATACTGTCCGTAATAACATAGTCATATCAATGCCAGGACTACTGCTCTGATACCAAACTGTAACATCCCATTTTCAAAAGTAGTATAATTTTTTTTTTCATCAGAGTAGAGCATTGGAGCAATTGAGTAACTGATACATTTATTCAAATTGCCGTAAGTCTGGATGATTTACAGAAGCGGTACATTGGAGAGTTTTCAAAATGAATAACACCCGAAGAAAGTCTTCAGGCCAGGTCTCGTGCGGCTGCTCGCCTTTATCCTCGGTTCTCGGTTCTCCACGAACCTGACGCTATGATAAGAGGGCGAGATCCA
This sequence comes from Acacia melanoxylon, assembly GCA_019022615.1. NCBI lineage: Eukaryota > Viridiplantae > Streptophyta > Magnoliopsida > Fabales > Fabaceae > Acacia > Acacia melanoxylon. The sequence goes on along the minus strand of JAFJYJ010000003.1, from coordinate 7,522,183 downwards.
ATTACAATTTGGATCTCGGTAACTGGTTAACCCTTCTCATCTTAAATACGACTACATATACGCGACGGCAATCAATACAACGAGTCCATAACGGATGTATGATTAAAAATACATAACCACGTATGTAACAGCAATAATAACCTCGTATGTTACGGCAATAATAATAACGTATGTAACATAACCACGTATGATACAACAATAATAATAACGTATGTAACATAACCACGTATGTGACATAGCCCATGGGTGTAACATATCCACGTATGCTACCACCATAGTGTGAATACAACAATCATATATATCCATACAATAACCATCGAGTTAGTGTTACGATCTGTGAACGTACCTTTTTGGCGGTACAACGGAACTTTACGGAAAAACGTGAAATGTTCGACGGCACGTCGGGCGGCGTAACGACGGCAAATCGAGTTTACGATGCCCTATCGAGTAATATCACTTTCATTAGTGATTTGACATCATAAGCGGCATTTTAGGTAAAAATTACCATTTTGCCCTTCTACCCCTAATTTGGCGGAATTTCGCCGAACTTGGTCTTTGGCCGTATTCCATTTCAAAATTATCCCCCACTATGTTTTTACCTCGTCAGGCATCTTTCAATGCAATGAGGCATAAAAACAAGCATAGGAACAAATTGAAACTTCCTAGATCAAAACAACGGTTCTCTTATAACTCTAAAAGAACTACGGAAACTAAAAACTAAGACGGAAGAACTTACTCGGAGCTAAGGCACAATTTTTCCAGAGCTTCTCTCTCTAGAACCTCTCTAGGATCTGAATTTTGGTGTGAAGAATGAGAGCGAGAGAGCTTATTTATAGAAAAAATAGGGACAAGTGGGAATTTCAAAAAGTCTTGAGAAATGATTAAGCCGTTGGATCTAGGGTTTTGTAAGATGGAATCTTGGCCATCCATGGTCTTGAGTCGACATCTAGGGCCCAAAAAGTCAAAGAATGAGTTGTCATCTTGCTTTATGGCCTCCGATCAAATAAAGCTACCCGATCGGTGTCCGTTTCGCGCGATTCGCGAAACTCAAAAATCCGGGCGTGTAACTTTGAAGATCTTTCCATCCTCTTTCATATTATCTATTTGGATCCTCTTTTGATCATATCCAGGTATTCTCCGGTGCGTCGGAAGATATTCGGACAAACGCGTCGATTCACGGAAATCGCTTGATAGAACCAACTTACGGACAACAATTCAGCAATCGTAAAGCGTCCGGTTGTTGCCTAACTTAATCTCGTGTTTAAAAAGACACAATTGTTTCTATAGGTTCTCACTTTGCCTATCGACTCCACTCTATCTGATCAACTTTTTAGTCTTATTTGAAATTAGGGTTTTCGGTTGCGGAATCGACGTACGCAGTAAATTCTTTCTTCGTGTAGAATTTCACTTGTACTTAATTTGATCGGTCGAAAATACTTTTACCTCTGGTTTACCTGTAGAATTTATTTCTAACTTTTCCCTCGATCGCCTATAAGTATGCGACTCACCGCATTATATTATTATTTTATTCTAATTAACATTTTAATTATTTAAACAATTCTTTTTAATTAAAAATATTAAGAATTTCGACCCCTTAATTAAAAAATTCAGTTTTAAATATTTTTTCATAATTTTTTCCATTTTTTAAAAAATATAATATTTTTTTACCAAAAATTCCCGTTTTTACCCCTACCTTCGTTAAGGCTTAATCGAGGCCTAATTTCTTCGTTTAGTGATCTTTTTAGGATCGGTTTCTTCATATATTTATCTTTACCAATTTTACAGTATATTGTTATCTTACAAACTTTTATATCGACAATTTGTCATTTTATATCCTATGTAAAATATTAAAAATGTTTACTCCATTGAGTTTACTTTATGGTTCACGAAATGCTTTTTAAACTTTTCTTCATGTTATTTCCTCCTGAAATAATTTATTAAATTCTCATAATTAGGGATAACACTTCCATATTTTTCTCATAATTTTTCATGATCTTTCAGTATTTATCATAATATTTTTAGGACTTTTTATCACCATTATATCATTTTTAGTCATTCCGTTTCATCGATTTTCACGTAACTTTTTTGACAATTTACTCTATAATTATAACAATTTTCTATAACATTTTTAAGCTCATGATTTTGCTTTATCAAAATATTCGTTAATTTCCTTTATCTCAAAACTTCCGTTTTACTTAAAATCGGGTATTACATATAGTATCTCATAATTAAGTCCCTTCCTTTTGACCTCATTATCTCCCAAAAAAAATATATCAATATATTTTTGACTTTGCTTCCAAAGGTATACAGGACTGAGAATACACATGTCTCTATCTCAGTCTGTATTTTTACAAGTTTATATCATTTAGGATGCACTCTCCAAAATGCCTTGATTAACTCCAGACATTGTTGTCAAACTCACGAGTTGACTTTCCGAGTTTAGCGTTTTCACGTTTCTAGCTTACAAAATCGAGTCGAGTGGTAAACTCGTGATCATTGTAAACTCGGTTAAACTCACGAGTTTATATACCGAGTTTACCGTTTTTACGTTTTCAGCTTACAAAACTGTGTCTATTCATCCTTAAACTTATGTTAACTTCTTCGATTTGATCATACTTAGGGGATTTAAATGTAAATTTTATAGAAATTTCTTTGTTAAATATAATAAATTATGAATGTTGATGAGATTTAATTTCACTTATTTGGATTTAAAAAATATTTAAATCAAATTGTTGTTATTTTTATTTTAATTATTTAATTATACACTATTAATCTATATTTAATGGAAAAGTAACTCTTACGAATTTATAATTCGAGTTTATGATACAAGTTTACCTCACTATCACGAGTTTGCTTAAACTCGTGAGTCTGACAACCTTGACTCCAGGATCAAACCTCCTTCCTTTGGTGAAAATATTCAACCTTTTTGCCAGTTGAATCCAAAGAGGAGAGGTCATGTTAAAAACATGGGTTAAAGTGCAATTTTACCAATGAACTATTGCTCCAGGAGCGTCCAACACAATTAACTATTAAGTGGACCAAAAATACTAAAAAAAAGTTTTTTCTCGGGAGGCGTCTAAGACAATGCCGAATTAGACAAAAGTTAATGTCCAGTTATCTAAGGTGCGATTGACCAACGAACTTTTTAAGAGGAAAAACCGGCACAAAAAAAGTTTTACTCGGGCGCCCGGCTAACACAAAATTCTAAATCTTACTAAATTAAATAATTTTTTTCCTCAATTGTCATTATTGAAAATTACTTGTATAGATATATATGGACAAAAATTATTCATTCTTCAATTTTGTCAAAATTATAATTTGTTAAAATAAACAAATTTTTAATTAAAAAATTTAATTATATGATTTAAATAAAACTCAAAGTGTTTTATAGTTTAATTTATATGTTAATATATATATATATATATATATATATATATATATATATATATATATATATATATGTATGATTTATTTTTAATTGATATCAATATTCATACTTAATAATATAAATCTTGGCAACTTGAGGATATATTTGTTGATTAAATGATTAATTGATTATTTGTAACTTGTTGACAAAAAAAAGAAGATAACTTAAGAGGCTTGATGAATGATAATTTAATAATAAGTTAAAGAGCAATTTTAATGGGTTAAGGAGCAACTTGGCCTACAAAAATTTTATTAACATTTTAAATCACATAAATTTCTTCTAAAATAAAAATAAATCATTTTTTTTGTTTAACATATATAATAAATTATAAAACACTTTGAGTTTTATTTAAATCATATAATTATATTTTTAATTGAAATTTTTGTTTATTTTAGAAAATTATAATTTTGAAAAAATTGAAGAATAAGTAATTTTTGTCCATAGATAATACAAGTAGTTTTGAATAATGACATTGAGAAAACAATTATTTAATTTAGTAAAATTTAGAATTTTGTCTTAAAGGCTTTCACGGAGTAAAAGTTATTACGTCTTAGCGCAGATAATGGGACGTTAACTTTTGTCCTATCAAAGATTGTCTTTGGAATGCTTCCTTAGTAAAACTTTTTTTGGTATTTTTGGTCCCACTTAATAGTTAATTGTGTTGAATTTCTCTTCAAATAGTTTATTGGTAAAATTGCACCTTAACCCTAAAAACATTTAGGGTCACATTATTTTGTTATTCTTGTAAATAACTGCACTCTACCAAGTGTCCAAGACCCTATTGGTTTATATCAGCATTGGGCCAAGCTTTCTCTTGCTTTCCTCTTTTATTGGTTTTTTTTTTTTTGTGTACAAGGTCCACGTGATACAATACCATCACAATAAACCAAATTCAAAACCCACTTATTTTCACACAGTTTGATGAATTCCAAGAGCCCAGAGGCATATTCAAATTCTAAGTTTGCATCAAATTGTTTAAGGATTATTCAGACACATGGTTCATAGTTGCCCACGTCTGGATTCTGTAAGGGATAACTGTGTGACAGTGAAACTGAGTACAAGAAAAGAAAGTCACCATAATCAAAACAAACAATTAGACAAAAATAACATTAATATTAACCGACTAAATGAAACTTGAAAACTATTGTGGAGAGAGAGCAAACTCTTTCACGTTCTGAGAGGGTTTGGGTTCAGATTGGGATCACTTGCTTCCATCATGTATCAAAAGAAACAAACAATCAACTTCCATAGACAATGAGATTCTGAAACAAGTCAAGGAAGCAGTAATTTTCACATCAAATGATGGTTGGAACGAGGATCTTAAAATTTTCACGTCTGGATGAATGATTCCAAAAACTAATCCACAAACTGATCCTGTTTCTTCCCTTTCTCCCTAGTTTTCCCTTTCCTAAACTGATTTAGTCCCTCCAGTTTGATCAAATTTTAGTTTGGACCACTCTTTTCTTTTCAATTCATGCACACAAGCACCAGTCTCCATTCAATATAGGCAGAAGAAAGCAAATTTTCATATGATGAAAATAAAAAATATATGCCTTACCTTTTAAAGTCATGGAGTTTCTTCTTTGTATAAATCCTATAGATCTAATACTGCAGAATTCACTGCATGAGTATATATCATAACATGCACAGGTAAGTAGTTCAGATTGCAGAACCACTATTTAACACATCAACATTTTCTAGAAAGCAATAAACAATCCCAATCTTAAAAGCAAGTAGCCAGGTCCCAATTCAAACATATACCCTACATTCTTCAAAGTGAATGGTGCTATAAAGTCAATGGTGTCATCAAGCCAATTCATGTGTAAACTGAAAAATGCTCCACCATATGACCAAAGAAACTACATAAGAAAGCATGCTTCTCTCTTTAGCTTTGAGTACAGGATGGCTGAGCGAGTACTTAACCTTAGAATAGTCTTAACAGGCTTAAAGGGTACCCATTAGATTCCACCGTTGCTTTTCAAAAGAACATTTAACTGTCTTTTTGCCTGAAAGAAGTTAAAAAGGATAATGAAGAAAGGAATAGATAGTAGTAAACCAAAAAGATGCTTCTTCCAATCCTTTTCAGTTCCAGGACAGGCAAAACTCAACAGACAGATATAAGAAAACAAATGCTGCTGCCAACAATACTACTACAACAAAAGAAAACAGAGAAAAGAAAACACATGCATGCATTAGGAAAATAATTCAAATAAACTAGATTAGCTATGAAGAGAACAACAGCAAAACCACACAATACCAAATTAAAACAACAAAACAAATACTGCAGCCAACAACACATAAGTTATCAGCTATAGAGATAGAGTGATGCTTCTTGAGGGGAATGGCAATCTAGCATTTCAAAGCACCAATAAGGCCATTGACGAGATAAGAGACATAAATCAATGACTTCTAATGGAAAGCATAATGAGGTTAAAATTTTATCTCCAAACGAAGCCCTCATGGTTCATTAGCAAGAGAGTATGCGACTATTAAACAGAACAGTGCAACATACATCAGAAAAGGGGATCCTAAAATATTTCAAGATGAAGTATGCACAAATTGCCGCAAATTATTATAAGATTAACCCGAAGATCGATAATTCGCAGTACCTGTTGCTACAACACTTACAAGCATGATGCATACAACTATAAATAACAAAATCTACAACAGGGGGAGAAACAAAATATAGTGGCGGCTTTTAAATACTAGTGACCCTTAACCTTGTCGTCTGCCACGACATTGAGAATGGGCAAGCTGTTAAGGAATTCATCAAGACCCTCAAAAAATGCATTGCCTTCTATATTCTCCTCAGGATTTCCAGCCACATTACCATCTCTCACCGCCGGAGCCGGCTCTTCCACCTCATTACTAAACTCCACATTCAAATCCAATTTCCCCAGATTCCCTGCACCCCTTCTTCTCGAACTACTCACAGCTTTTTTACTCAATTCCGCCTTAGGGTTGTTAGACACACCAGACCCACCACCTTCCCCAACCACACCATTTTCTAAATTGGCATGTCCTGTCCCACTCTGGCTCCCTTTCTTAGTTCTCTCAGAAAATGCCTTTCTACCATCACCACCACTAGCATTACCAGAATTTTTCCCTTTGTTCCTAGCCCTCTTCTTCGCCCTCTCAACCCTCGCCCCCCAATCAGCATCATCTGAATCATCGTCACTCGGATCAGAAAGTTCAATGAATGCAGCAGCAGCATCATCATCATGATAAACCCAAGGTCCTCTCGCAGATTTTACTCCTCCTCCTTTCAAAGGGCATGCAAACATTGCAGAAAATGGGTTCCACTTGGAATTAGTCCCACTTATATCTTTGAAATCCCCTGAAAACCCTAACGGGAAAAACCCCCAACAGCAATAATACGAATCTTTCCCAGCCATCGGCGGCGTCCGTACCTTCATCGCATGAAATCCCCTCCTACAGCTCTGGCACCTTAGAGTACAGTCCTCGTACAACGTCGGGTACTCATACATGACGTAACAGTACGGGCACGCCGTCCAGAAACTCGAACCCGTTTCAGACTCCACCGGGTCGCTCGTCCGAGCTTGCGTGGTCGGCTCCGTCGCCGCAATGTTAGGGTTCGGCCTTTGCTCCCCGGTTCCCGCCCTATCTTTCGGCTTCGGGCCTCTCTTCGCCGGACTTTTCTGCTGTTGCCGCTGGACTGGGGCTGGATTCGGCGTCGGAGTTGGGTTCGGAACCGGGACCGCGTTCGGCACGTGAACCGCTGACGCCACCGGAACAGGCTGCGGGGAAGGGGCAGCAGGAGGAGGAGCGGTGACCAATCGCAGCTCGTTGTCGTACATAGCCTTCTTAGCAGGATTGGAGAGTACAGACCACGCGTCATGCACGAGCGTGAACGCATGGCTTGAAAAAGCAAAAGGGTTACGGTGCGGGTCGAGGAGAAGAGCGAGACGACGGTACTGAGAAGCGATGTACTCGATGTTGTGAGTGTAAGGAAGAATCTGGAGGATGCTATACCAGTCATGGAGGCCATTGATCTGAGTCTCACCAGAGAGGAGGGTATCGATGACGGCGAGGAGCAACTCGGAGGCGTCAAATGTAGGATCGGATTCACGAGCTCGAACAGCAAAAGACCTAGCCCCGTGTAGATCACGTGCGCTGAGGAGCTTATTGGCTGTGTAGAGCCACCGTTCAGCTTCGGCTCTGCTACCACTATTGTCCATTTTTTTCTCGGCAGTGGGTTTTGGCCTTTGGGGCTTCGATTGACGCTGTTTGTGAGTGATGGTGGGTTGGGGGTTTGGGAGGAGATGGGGAAGACTGGAGAGAGAAAGAGCTTGAGTCGGAAATGACGAGAAAGGATAGGTAGGGAGGGGGAATTTACGGGGACTGAAGAGACGGAGGGAAGGGAAGGTAGAAGGGCATAATTGTAATTGAAGCTGTGGGGATAGGGGTTGCTGATGCAAAGCACTGCCACATTTACCACATGAGGATCTGTGTAAGAGAGAACCGAATGACGAGAAGTGAAGTAGGTTGGATCCTCTAGTTCAGTGACTCAGTGTTGTGACCGTTGACTTAGGGGTTGCTGTTTAAGAACTTAAAATGAAAAATGTATTTACCATCAGTTCCTTCTATGTCCAACCATGTTTTGTTCAGAATTAAAAAATAAATAAATAAATTTTATTAATTACTACCTCCCTGATGCAATTATAAGAGTTAGTTGACTTTTTTGGAGAGATTAAGAAAGCTAAATAAGTTCTTAATCATTTCATAAGTATGTAATATTTTCTTAGATTATATATTAGTTTATTAGTCAAATTATTAAATTTGAAGAAAAAAAAAAAATACTCTAAGATAATTTAATTAAACTTACATTAACCCTCCAAAAAAATTCAACTAAATTTCTTATAATTAGACCTGGGAGGAGTATATCTTAAAATTTAACTCAACCTTGACTTTTTTTGGAAATATTAAGAAAATAAAAAAGCTTACTTAATCATATATGTAAAATAGTTTGGACAAAAAATAATAAATAGAAATATTATAAAATAATTTTTATTTACTTTCTTAATCTCTCCAAAAAAAAAAATCAATTTTTTTTAATACTTAGGACCGTAGGAAGTAATTTTTTTTAATTTTAATTTAACATTTATTTAATATAATGTTATGATTTTTTTCCCAAATTTCCAAGTTGATTAGAAGATTAGGAGCATCTTCCTCTCCCCACTCCCCAAGTGTCAATACCCAACGGTGGTCGGCCATGGCGGAGCCTCCACCACCGCAACAACAATTTGACCACAAAGACTCTCTTTCACATTCGCCATTGCTAAGGTCGGATAGCCCACAATAAAGAAACTCAAAAACCTTGATAACAAGGGTTTAAATTTCTCTCATTTTCTCATTTTTTTCATTATAATTTTTAAATCATGTCCGTCCAATTAAATTAAAAAGGTAAAAAATGAACTACTGGAAAAGATCCTCTCCTTATCTCCACTAGCTCCTCGTGCTTTTCTGTCTAAATTTGTTAGTGTTTTAATACTCAAGTTCTAAATTGCCTTTGTTATTATTAAAAACAAAAACAAAAAACAAGAGTCCCCTGTGTATCCAGTGCACATTTGATATAGTATATTCAAATTAAACTTACAAGTTAAATGTTAGTACTATTTTCGGTCCTAATTATAAGATTTAGTTAACTTTTTTTATAGAAAGATTAAATAAATTACTTAATTATTTTATATATTGTGTATCCTTAGATTATATATTAGTTTATTAGTCAAACTAATTAGTTTGAAGAAAAAAATAAAAATAAAAGTACTCTAAAGTAATTTAATTAGTTTCCTTAGTTTCTTCAAAAAAAAAAAATTAGATCTTATAATTAGGACCGAAGAGAATAATATTTTTCAAAATTAAATATTTTTAGTTTTAAAAATCAAATAGCTTGGATCTAATTTGAATTTTGTTGGCGCACGATGGGGCAGTAGCTGTTTACATTTTTAAGTATTGGTAAGAAATCTAAAATATAAAACAAGAGAAATTTTAAGTTAAAATTTAAACAGAACCCTTTTATTTTTGTGGATAAAAAACAAATACACCAGAATTTTATTTGATATATGGATGGCAGAAACTCTCATTACCCTTTAAAAAAATTATTTGATTTTTGATTTTTTAACTCTTAACCATACTCTTAGTAGGACACTAGCCTTTTATACTGAAACTAGTTCTGATATAAAGAAAACAATCATAAATTACTAAAAAGAAAGTCATAAAAAAATTTACAATTGCAATTTTGAGGACAAATTATAATTTAATCAGTAAAGCAGAGCATGTTAAGAAAATTTAATTTTCTGTGAAAAATAAACACCACTTTTGATCAGAAGTTTCTATAAAGCAACCAAACTGAAAGGCGAATTGTTCAGTACTTTTTTTCATACTTTTGTTTCACCTCCTTTGGTGAACAGAGCATACGGTAAAGCTAGTCTTAAAAGTCATAAAGAAGTAGGAGAATAAAAAAATTAAAAATACTATTTTTTTAGACAAACTTATTTAGGCCCATTATACTAATATTCCGTATTTCTTTTGTTGGCCCATTAAGCATCAATGGGGCTGTTTGGCTACATTTGCATATGAGGGGGGAAAAATTAATTGAGCCCAGGGATATATTTTTATTTTTGCTTAACATAATCTTCTTTCGTCTCAAATTTACTATCATTTTGGTTTAATCCATTAAATTTTAAAGTAGGTTTGGATCTCATTAATTTCATTTTATTTTAAAACATTTGTCCCTATAATTCAATAAAAACTTAAACATTGCCTTTAGAGATACCAAAACCTATGATTGTGACTAAAATCAAATGTGGGCAACTTGAGGGATCAAAGATGGTATAAACCCTTTATTTTTTTATCATTAAATGTTTAGTTAAGATGTGATAATAATAATATGATAAGTATATGCTTTTTAATGAAACATCATTGCATATTACCAACAATGGCCCATGGAAAAATGGGATCAGTTACAACGCTATGACAATGTTTTTTTTATATATAAAGAAAAAATAATATTACTTAAATGAAAAAGATTATAAAATGCCAAAAAAAAAATTACAAACAAATTGATGAAAATAAGTGAAATAAACCGACTGTGAGATAACATAAATAGGCTTCATGTTGAAAATCCTTTGTGAGAGTCAATATTTCATGCAATATGATGAATTTACCAAAAATCGGTTCGGTGGATCCAGTGGAAACACCAAGAATGCCTTGTTAACATAGATTATAACCAAATGAAGACGTCCAGAAGTTTCATGATGCTGATAGTTAGTCATCTAAAGTAAAGCATAGTGATCTAAAATAGAGCAACCCTCAAACATTCGGCGTGAAACGAAGAACCTGGATTCCCTATTCTACCATGAGAATTGAATAAGAGGAAAACCTTGATGGCAGATATAGCATTCGCAAAAGTGACTAGTCATCTTCTTAAAGTGGTGCATAATGATATTTCATTGACCAGAAACAATAATACTCACATGATTAATTGAGAAGTATGTTGTCTTGATGATCATATTGTTATAAAAAGTTATAAAAATTACGAATGGTAAATGTCTGTCAAAACCCATAATTGCAGCTTTCAGTTTCTAGAATCCTTGCGCCCTAACTCAGTTTCGTTGGATTCCGTCACAGGGAGGAGACAATTGCATAGCTTGCTCTTCCGCTTCAGATCATTCTCTCTCATCTCTATTCTCTGTTATTTTGCTTCTCGCATATCACAGTTTTGGTTTCCCTCTCCTCCTTCAATGCTCTTGGTTCGGCCTCTACCCCAATTTTTCCCACATCATGTATGCTAGATCATGTTTTATTTTTCTATTTTGTGTTTACGGTCCATCTATACAAGGGCTTCTTCCCCCAATTAGGACCATATATCTGTCCCACGGCGTTTAGGGTTCACTGGCTTGATTTGAGCTGCAATCTTTACTTACTACAAGTTCATTCAACTGTTCTGATTCTTGTAGATGAGCTAAGCAGAGAAGAGCGTTAGGCATTGTTGCAGAGAAGAGCATGAGGCATTTGAAGGTACTGTTATTAAGAATGTTGCTTGTTATTAGTTTTATTATCTTTCAATTTATGATGTTAGTTCATGATCTCAATGCAGCAATTTTATAGCCAATAACAAAATCCGGAGCCTGCTGCTACTGGGCCTCAACCACCTGCCATCTGCCTTAGAGTGCGAGCAAGAAGAGGGCAAGCCATTGATCCCCATAGCATTGCCAAACGGGTAAGGCACATATATATTGCCCTCTAAGTTTTAGAACTTGATGCTTTCTCTGTTGAAAAGTTTCCTCATTAAATGCACAGTTCCCTGTTGCTGAATATGAAACTATGTGTGTGACTGAAATGAGTAAGAAAATCAATAGCCAAGAGGAATTCATATTATTGTGTGTGATTGAAATGAGTAAGAAAATCAATTGCCAAAGGAAAATAATATCAAATGAGAAGAAAAATTAGAAAGACAACCTTAGTTTAAAGGCTTTCTGATATTTATATCCTTCTATTTTCCTCCCTCGTAATTACATGATTATAACAGTTCAAATAATAAATTTCTAGCTTAATCCACACAGGGCAGGGTACGTAGCTCCGCGGGTTGTGGTGTAGAAGCCATGAAGACAAGATATGCGGTTCTAAATAGGATTAATTGAAAGTGGCAATACATACACAGTCAAATTCTTTTAAAAAGACTAGTGGAAATTCTGGTTTATTAAGTGGAAGAAATGTATATTTATATTATGTCTAATGGTTTCCTTATTATGTTTTTATTCTTTATCTTTTTTCTTTCTCAATTATGTAGAGAAAATATAAATGGCTACCTGAATATGAAGATGATATCAAGAGAATTTGAAATGCAAAGTGCTCAGAAATCTTAAGAGGAACAATGTATAGAATCAGCCAGGACTTGTTTCACAAGCAAGTTATGCCAAAGTGGACTCCACACAAAGTGATAAATCAGTTAGAGAGCCTGTAGACATCACCACAATATCTGAGCAATTGTGAAGATTTGTATAAATGATTCAATCATTATTAATTTAATGCTTCGTATAATACATTTTTATAAATACTTGTAGGCTGAAGATTTGGGAAGAGAGCCTTCAATCTTTGAATTGTTCAAAAAGACACATTATAATGAGAAAACTAGCTAGCCAATTTGTGAACTATCGTGCCACTGCAATTCATGTAAGTTATTGATATCATTCAAGTTTTTTTATTTAACGAATTATGAATTTGGCTAGAGTAATGTTCTTGCATATGACAATATTCTTTTATGTTGGCTTGTAATTGGTCCTTTGCTTGCAACTTAAATTATGAGACGTGCTATTCATGTGATTAACATAACGTATGTTGGAAATTGCTAGCTGATGTATGAAAATAGTTACGTTCTCTATTTATATTATGGTGTATAACTGGACCCCTGTGGCTTCCATCAAGCATTCATAGATTAAGTTGAGTTTTTCATTTTTGTGTAGGTCAATCAGTTTCATGTCTTTAACAAATCCTTGTTTATAACATCAGCAGCTTGTTGCATGTGAATGGTGGCTGGTTTTTTTCCTGCAAAATTGTAACATCATGCATGTAATTATTTCAGTGATTCATCTTTTTGATGGTTCAAGAATTACTATCTCTTGAAATGTAGTGCAATATTCTTTTTGTGGAAATTTGTTTGTTTGGAGAATCTTTAAATCTTATATGTATGGATGTGAGCCTGGAGAATAACTTCAAGATGCCATATTGTGACTGCATTGCTTCCACTTGTACCCATGTAGGTTGGTTTCAAGTGTCTTGTTGAATTTACTTATTTGATTGTGGAGGGGCACTGATATCATACAATTATGGCTATTATAGTGATCACCCTCTCTTGATTTCATCTTGTTGAATTCTTCTGATGTGGTAAAATGTAGAATTGTATCAGCTTCTTCATATGCGAAAATTTATCTATCTTTCTAAGATAATTTGGCTCCATAATTTGTAAAGAAATATGTTCTGTTGTACTTATTTTTTGTACTTTGTTTGCATGATGAATTTCTAAGACAAAAGGCATCTATCAGTTTTGAGGGAGGTAGTGTCCAATTTAATTAAGATGAACTTAATTTGTAGTTAGAGGTTACTAGTGGTAAGAACAAGAAGGGTTGAATGTATGGGCTTGTATCTAAAAAAGAACATATTGGTTCTTCTGCTTCAATTTCTTCCATCAACTCTACGGCGGATTCTAACATTCAAGAATTGCAAACGAAGATAACTTAAATCAAAGAAGATTATGCAAACCTAAAACAAGAGAATCAACACCTTAAACAAGTAACCGACATGATTATGTCAACATTGCAAGTAATGGGGATTCACTTACCTAATCTCTCTAACTCACAATGATGAGGCTTCATCTGCTACCAACGCAAATGAAGACACTCAAAATGATAGTTGACAATTTTCATTGCTTATGTACAAACTTGTGACTGTTTACATCTATTCACCCTTTTTTAGTATTTTAACGACTTTTGAATTTGTGACATTTATCCTCCTTCAATTTATTAATTACTTTGAACTTATTAATTTTTCTACTCATATGCACATGCTTATTTTCTCATTTAAGTGCATTCAATTATCTTTTTTTTTTAAAAAAAAACTTAAATAATGAAGGTGAGAACATTCAGAATTTGTTTCATACTTCCCACGGAATTACCTACAAACTTTACGGATAGAATCTATGGGCAATTTCCCATGGAACTTAGGGATGGAATTCCGTGGCAACTTTACCCACGTAATTTTGTGGATATGTTCTATGGGAAATTACCCACGGAATAATTTCGTCGCTAATTTCCGTGGGTAATTAGCGACAAAATAAAAATCCGTTGGTAGATGCCTTTGCCATTGTATTTTCTGCGATAGACCTTGTTCCGTCTAAAACTTACTACCTACAGAATTCCGTCGATAAATTTTGTCTCTAATACGTTAATTTTTTGTAGTGTCAGGAATCTTATCATGCATCCCTAGATCATTATTTTTTTACCATGTTTTTAGAGAGGTGAGCAAAAGTACACAATTACTTGCCTATCAGGTTTATCACAATGACAGCTTATAACATTCTCATCAGGGCACAATCGGAGACCCGGTTTTGGTGCTCATTACTATGGTGGTCAGATTTGCACTATCCTAACAAAGTTTCCATGGTCAAGATCTAAAATTTTCAATTGATTATTCTTAAATAAAAAATTATTTGAAAAAAGGGTTAACAGGTAAAAATACACACGTGTCTTTTTTAGAAGCGCTTTAACAAAATACTTTTTTTAGGGTATAAAAAAAACGCATGTAATTACAAATTATGTGCAAAAATACCGTTTGATCATTAAATTTGACTTTTTTTCTTGATTGACGATGACGCGTGGCTTTCAAATGTGCAAAAATACATGTGGTTTGGTAAAAAGAGCATTCAACACCAAGTGTTTTTTTTTTAATTTAATAATTTTATTTCAATTAAAAGAAAATGATTATTTCTCTAGGTTTAATTCTTGAGAGGCCAAATGTTTTTTTTTTCTGATTTATCATTTTGGGAAGGAAGATTTATTCAATGGGTAAAAACATAAAAATTTTATTTCCATATTTTTTTTTTTTAAAAATCCTTATTAAATTTTCTAATTAATAATTGATAAATGAGTATTTATGCATTTGAAATTTGATATTATAAATATTATATTTACTTAAAAATAATTTTTATTTTTTGAAAAATAAATAGTTAAAGAAATAATTATTAAATTAAATATATTTAATAATTTCAAATATGATTTTAATTAAATATAGTATTTATAATATCAAATTCCAAATGCATAAATAATTATTTATTAATTTTTAATTAGAAAATTTAATAAATAAAATTTTAAATTAAAAAAAAGAAAATAAATTATGGAAATAAAAAATTTGGCTTTCTAGGAATTATACCTAGAGAACTAATAATTTTCCTTTAATTGAAATAAAATTATTAAATTAAAAAATAACATTACCATGGATAAAGTTCATAACATGCATGAATGAAATAATATGCCATGAATGAAGGCTAAACCCTCAAAAAGAAAAAAATATACACACAAAATGAAGCAGGGATATAAAATATAATGTTTATATGACAAAAATTCTATAGTTTAGTGCCAGTTGATGTATTCATTGAATAATATTGGGTAGTGCAATAGAAAAACTGGATTTTCCTCTTAAGAGGGTGATTAAACTTGCAGTTGAACCCAAACTTGCATATTCCAGTCCTGAGATAGAACGCACAATCTTCAGCTTCTGGCCTCACTGGGTACTGGTGTTCTCTACCGCTACTTTCCTCATTGTTCTTCTCCACTTCATCACCGACAGTTACAAAATCTATACCAAAATTATCATTCTCACTCTCGTTCACATTCTCCCCCCAACCATCGTACTCGTTTCCGTTCCAATCCTGGTTAGCTTCATCAAAAACTTGTTCCTTCTTAGATAATTAGCTATAGCACTTACTTCTTTAGCATCATCTAATTCTGAATCTTTCTTCTCCTCTTCCTTTTCAGCCCTCTCATCCTTATCCTTCAAAATCAACTTGAGGTGACAAAACCGATGAAGCGACCCCATGAGGGATCGTTATCCCCAAAGAACAACAAAAGAGGGAGAAATAGAGGCACGAGCAACGAACACTCCAATGGTCACTCAACAAAGCAACCAAAAAAACAAACACATACCCCCACCATGTAATTTAATTTTAAGAAAGCAAAATTAGAAGAAACAAGACAAATTAGGGCAGCCGAAGAAACTGAACGAGGCGAACACATACCGCGTTATTAACTGAGGGCTGAGACATGCGACGGCCGACGGTGAGCTCGACGACTCGACGGGGCCTGAGACGTGTGACGGCTGATGGTGAGATCGAGAGTCGAGAGTGACCAGCGAAAATGCAAAATGATTTAGGGTTAGAGACTTTTTTTGATTTGAGGCCGAGGGTCTGAGGACTGAGGACTGAGGGAGGGGGGAGGACATAATTAATATTCTATATTTTTAAAAAAATTCTTAACAGGGAGACGTGATAGGCTTATTGGTAGGCCTAGGCCTAGCTGTTAAGACAAACAAAGCCTTAAACTAGGCCTTGGCCACCTTTTAGCCTGACTTACCGAGGCACTGACGAGGCTTTTAACGGGTCCAAACAGGCCCCCCGAGAAACCCCTGGCCTATTTCCACCCCTATGCCAAACCACATGTGTATTTTTGCATCTTTGAAATCCATGTTATCGTCCAGTCAGCAAAAAAAATTAAACTTAACGATCAAAGTCAAACTTAACGGTCAAACGGTATTTTTGCACCTAATTTGTAACCACGTGTGCACTTTTACACCTAAAAAATGAAAGACCTGGCTATCACCCAAGAGGGGGGTGAATTGGGTGTCTGATTAAAAACTTGATACTTTGAAAATCTTTTGCATTTTCTAAATCAACAGTTAGATATTCAAATAAACATATACTGGAAATATAAGAGATAAGGGAAGAGAATATCAAACCGAGATTTATCTTGGTTCGGCCAATCCTTGACCTACGTCCGGTCCCAAGCTCCACTTGAGATTTTCAATCCACTATCTTCTTTCAACTTGATTACACGTTTTGTACTTGAAGTCCTCTCACTAGAATTCACTCCCCTTACAACCGTAATCAATACACCCACTTGATTACACACTATGTACTCGAAGTAATCCTCTCACTAGGATTCACTTCCCTTACAAGCTGTAATCAATACAATGGGTTTCCCACTCAAGATCACCCAATCTTGAGTAACTCTCAGATAGTATGGTATGATGTTTACAATAAATCTTCTCTTTTAGAAGTGAATGAATAAATCAAGTACAATACAAATCATCTCACTCTCTATGATAAACTATGTAAACATTGAAAACGAGTAAATAATATGAAGATCAGAGTATGAGCATTTTGAAGATGTAGGCTTGTGTCTTGATGTTTCTGTCTTGAATCTGTCTTCTTTAATTTATAGGTAGTTGCAATTTATGATCATTGAGAAGATTCAATGACTGTTGGATAAAGAAATATAGTCGTTAGACTCAGATGGAACTAGCTGTTAGAACTTTGTTTTCTGAACCAGCTATGACATCAGCATTTACTTTACCCTTGGTCTTTAGTTTAACAACCTTTGATAATCTAAAACATATACACAAATGATATAAATAATGTTAAGAAGTATTATAAATCATTTGGGTAATCATCTAGATGTTCTTGATGAGAAACGAGATTTTCGACACGGTGATTTTCAGAAGCAAAGACGTAAACTCAAGTTTGCATTTGAAAACTCGAGTTTCCTTTTGTTGTTGAAAGATGGATTTCTCTCTGACTGAGCCAAACTCAAGTTTGTCACTTAATGACTTGAGTTTGGTTCTCTCCAAAACCATCGTTTGCTCTCTATCTGAGTTAAACTCGAGTTTGATACTTACAAACTCGAATTTACAAGTTGTTCTACCCTTGACTTGATATAACTCCAAATTTTGCAAACTACTTATCCCTATATAGCTTTTTGAGTCTTCTTTCCAATGCAAAAAGAATCAGCTCCAAACTCATTGTATTCTAACCGACATATCTCCCTGGTCTGAACTCCATTTTGATTTTTTAAAGTCTTGATAGAAAGCCTTTTGAGTCTACTTTCATATAATTTCAGCTCATTGGATCTTAGTTTGTGAGATACACTCAAAACATTGAATCTTGGTTTGTCAGTGTGGCTTGAATTTTGTCAACTTCCACAATTCATAGCTCCTTATATGAACTCATTTTTGAATTTTATATCAAAATTACGCATTGGGAGTCTAGTTTCAAAACTTGTTTCAAACCCGATCTCTAGTTTGGGAGAAAAACCGGACCTAAATTTAGACCATCGATGAGCACCCAAATACTTGAAACTCGAGTTTTCCTCCTGTTGAAGACACTACAAACTCGAGTTAGTTAGTGACAAACTCGAGTTTAAAGTCCTAAACTCGAGTTTGGAGTTCTTAACTCGAGTTTTCTCATGCTGAGGAGCAAATCATTGTAGCGAAGTAGAAAACTCGAGTTTTTAGATCTGAACTCAAGTTTTCTCATCTTGAAACTGATTTTTGCTGACTTTAATTCTTAATTGAGCCATTCCAACTTTCATATGATCTTGGAGACTTCTAGCATCAATATAAGAACTTTAATAATGATATTCTCATTCTATTCAAAAGTTCTTCTTTAATCTCTCATTTTGATCATTCTTCATAATCTACTTTCTTCAATATTTCCCCTTCTTCTTAATTATTCCCAAAATCCTTTAATAACTTTTTGCTTCCTTGACATTCGATATTCTTATCATATTGTGTGCAAGAACTTTTTCTTCAATATACTTTCTTGATCATTCTTTAATATTGAACTTCACATCTACATTAAATATAAGACTTTGTCAAAGTAGAATATAAATGTAAAAACTTTTTGCTCTTAATAATGACATCTATATAAGACATCATCAAAACTAATCATATCCAACAAAAAAAGTACTTGGTGTTAGGCACTTATCGGGGTAAAACATATGTATTTTTGCCCCTTAAAAAAATGACAGTTAAAAGATTATCTTTATTTTAAATTTTATATCCATTATATTTTTTTAAAAGAAAATAAAAGTAGAAAAAAAAAAAATTGGACCATCGATGAGCACCCAAACTTGTTCCCTCCTTTTTTTTTTTTCCAACTATCTCTATCTTATTATAAGAAACACTTGAATTAGTGCTTGGTGGTAAGAGAGAATACGATAGAGACGTCACCTGTGAGGATCTTATATTTAGCAAAGAGTGAGACCAATACTGTTTTTATAAGGGAAGGTGGATGCAAAAGGAGAGCTACGTATTCAATTCATACAAGCAATTTAGTGTAAAAAAGGCACAAGCTTATAAGTGGAGACAAGCAGACAAGTGAGAAACAACTTTGGAAGAAATAGAATTTAATGAATTGTGTGGCTGAATTAGATGAAGATAAACCGATAAAGTTAATGAGTTTCAACGCCGAGTATGCTTCCTCTTTATGTTTTTATTTTATTTTTTAATGTGGACAAGACCAAAGTTGCTTATACTAACATAAAGTAGGTCAATTTTTTTCATCGACTTTTCAGGGTTAAAGTTCAAATTTACTTTGAAGGTATTTGCAAAGGAGCAATGTTGGTCAAAAAGTATTTTTCATAGTTATAAAACCCAGGATGGCCTAGCCGGTTTAGACCGGAAACCAACAGTGAAACCAGTCCACAAGTCATAAAAACCGGAGTCATTTTTTTTAACGTCGATGGAAGAGAGAATCGACAATGATGTCAACTACTACAGAGAGAAAAAGAGAGAGATGGAGAGAGATAATGGACGGCAGCTCCCTATTCGATGTCCTTGTGCGATGAAGACAAAGAATTGTATCCGGTTCATATTCTCTCTCTTTGGTTTAGATGAGTTTGAAGGGAGATGATGACTCCATAATAAAGCCGTGCCTCCTTCTTCTTTTTTTCTCCTATAGATACTATGACGTCTCCTTTTTTTTTTTCCGGTGCTCATGCGCTTCTTCCTTTTTTATCTCCATTGCTCTTGTGCCTCTTGCTCTGCACATCTGTTGATTAACTAATAAATGACAAACTCATAGAAGGACGAGCTCTTAAATGAGAAGTAGATGTATGAGAGTTGACTTGCACGCCTCATTCATGTCCTTTCATCTTTTAAGAGTCCTGCCTTTTTGTCTTCTTTTTTTTTTAAAAAATTTGTGGGACCTCATTAATATTATATAATAAATCCCAGATATACTTAGCTATTCGATTTGATTAAATTAACCCACCGATCTCGACCCAATATCCCAACCGATTCAAATGGCCACTCATCCAATTTTAATAACTTTAGTATTTTTAGTCTCAACATCTCTCTAAAAGTTTTAAAACATACAAATATTACCTCAATTTAACACTCACT
Organism: Acacia melanoxylon; assembly: GCA_019022615.1. Classification (NCBI taxonomy): domain Eukaryota; kingdom Viridiplantae; phylum Streptophyta; class Magnoliopsida; order Fabales; family Fabaceae; genus Acacia; species Acacia melanoxylon. The sequence goes on along the minus strand of JAFJYJ010000003.1, from coordinate 7,501,785 downwards.
GACGTTAACGGTTAATATCATGCTTTTTACAGAATTTGCTTGACTGTTAATCTCCGATTGCACCCAAAATACATCTCCTATGATTTAGAGATAGAAGATGACCCAGCTCCTCTCTCCTCCATGTTCGGCGTTTTCTGCTCTAGTCTATACAACTCCACTCTTGTCTTCCAACGGCGTCGGACTGCTCTATATCTAGTTTTGATGGCCCATGTGGCATTCATCTTCTTGTAAAAACATTTGAGTTGGCCAAAAAAATCCAAATCCAAATCCTTAATTAGATGTCATCTTACTTTAAATCATAACAATTTCACCACAGCTGTTATCCAAGTTAAATTTAATTGTTAGTTAATCATATATGCTAATCTGGTAGGTCCACGGATCATCATCTACTTTATTTCTTATCCAAGTTGTATTTATAAAGAAAGAATACCCGACTATCTCAACATTATTGGGATACAACGGCAGAGGGTTTTTGATAGCCTTTCCCCGGCTATCTCCTTCAGTATGTCTTGCATCAAGTAATTGATTTTTTTTTTTCATTATTCTCTAATGAATATGAGTTCCTCCTCCATTTACGACTTTTTGTTCTTCACTATTGTTCACATTGTCAGCTTAACATATTTGATCCACTAACGGTCAAATTTAATTTGGATAACAATTAACGTGACATTGTTATAATTTGAAAACCTTCGAAACAACATTACTCTTGAGTGAAAAAGTTTTAGGTTTAATTTGCACCTTAAAAAATGATATAGATGATACGTGAACCAGTCAACTCAGTAAATTTAGTCAAATAACAATTAAACTTAATATAAATAACGACGGGATAAAATTGTTATGATTGGAAACTTCTAAAATAATGTTGCTCCTCAAAAAGCTTTCAGAGCAACATTGCATAACAATTTCCAAGATAAAAATGGGCTTTATCCCTTTATTTTAATAGAAAGCATTTATATGTTTTTTTTTTCCAATTATAATATCTAAAGTGGATATTCGATTTGTTATTTGATACTTAGTATAAGTACTAATTATTTTGACAATAATGCACGATAGTACTTCGTTTTCTTTTATAGGGATATACGATTTTTTTTACTTTGATTTTTTTTTTTTATGGTTAGAGAATATATTTTCTTGATGCTTATGGTCTTTCAAAAAATTTGTGCATGTAATATTGAATATTTAATTACTACTCGTTGTAATTTTTGTTTTTTTTTTATCTCATTTGTAAATTTTTTGGGATTAAGAAAAATTCAGATTACGCGTCATAGTGATCTTGTTTTTCCCCAGTTACAATAATGAGGAATCATCTTATATTACACGCCTATATGCAATAATTTAGAATTTTTTTTGAACCTGAATTGCAATAATTTATACTAGTAATTGATTAGATTATTAGATGCGTCAATTTATTTTAAATGAGATACACCTAATAATTCATCCAGTAATAATGCATATTGAATACTAGAGATCCACGTGGCAACGCAACCCAAACCTAACACATATAGGACCATCTTAGCTATTATCTCCAACAATAATTTCAAGCTCCTAATTTATTGCTACTTTCGCTTTTTTTTTTTTTTTTTTTTTTTTTTCTTTTTTTTTTTTAAAACGTAGGCTTTGACACATAGATCAAGAAATATAACTACAGTATTTTCAAAAATTTCTCTTAACTTTGTCCTCTATCAATCTTTTAAAAGTCGAATCCAACGTTAACGGATCATAATTTTTGAAAAATTTATATGATAAATAAATAAATAATAAATTTAATTGTCAACATAATAACATCATAATATATGAGGGTTTCAATGAAATAACATAATAATACGACTTAATTTCGGTTTAATTCCAAGTCTGGTTTAATATGGTTTTACTTTGATCCAACCTACCTCTATTGGCGGATCAAAGCGTATGAGAAGGGGGCAAATACTCACCCTTGAAATCGGATGTGAAAATACGAAAATGCTTTTCTCTTAAAATTCAAGTTTCCCCAATTCAATTTCACTCCTTCTATTTTATTTTTCCGTGATACGAAAATGCTTTATATTGAAAAAGATGTATTTGATAGCATTGATAATAAGGTAATTATGATGGAATTCCAAAAAATAAGGCTTAGAAAGATGACATTGTAATTATTTTTATTGTAATATACTTTTGTTATTAAAATATATGTACTTGAAATTATTGAGTGCCAACCCTTCATTAATTTATGTACTTTCGAACATTAGTGTTAATTGCTCACCCTTCATTAATTTCTTGTATCCGCTACCTCCACCTCCACTATAAAAACAGTTTTCGTCCGGTTGATGATCTTATTATTCGAACCATCCAATCTGGGGACATGTTTCTGATCAACCCAAAGAATTGGCATCAACATATTACTCCGGTCCTATTTATAAATAAATTTATTTCTTTTGGGTTTGTTCTTAATATAATCAATTTTTTTTTTGTCTCAAAATTTAAATTTCTTTTTCCTTTTTATGCTCCTATTAATATATATCTTTATATTAATGAACTATTAATTATCTTTCATTTAATCATTTATTACCCATTTGTTATCATATCTTCTACTCATTCTCTTTCTTTCACTCTTTTCATAAATTAGGGACATATTTAGAAAACACATTACATGTTTAACTGCTTATTTGTATTGCGCAATTAGAGTAATTTTTACTTATAAAAAGAACCAAATGGAGTACCATGTTTGGATGTTGGAATTGTTGGGTCATTTGATTTTCTTGTGCAAGATTTTAGGGTTAATGGTTTAGAGTCATAATGTAACGTAGTTACACACTCACTTTTCTTGGGTGGGCTTAGATTCATTATTTGGTTTTTGTTATACTAGGCAATAACTCTTACGGTGTGACTTCCCAAAAGGGTCCTCATTACATGTTTTTCCCTCACATACTTCTTAGATGTCATGTCTATCCTTTTAATTTGGGGTGTTTTATTATTTTATTTATTTATATTAAATTATATGTCGCATTCTCAAATATTTTTTTGCATCCAATATCTCAAATTAATTAATTTTCAGTCCTGCATTCAAAAATACTTTTTCTATAACGCCAGTATCTGTAATTTAATTAATTTTGAGATACTATGTGTGAAAAAAAATATTTCAAGTATGCTAAAGATATAATTTAATTTAAATAAAAAAATATATAAAAAATAAAAAAAATGTCACACCTCCAAATTAAAGGGATAAACATCTAAAAAATATGTAAGGAAAACATGTAATGAGAATTCCAAGAACCACCTACCATAAAAGTGGGTCAGTTTTGCAACTGTTTTTTGGCAAGTGAATAAGAACAATAATACTATGCACCCACCAATGGCCACCTACATTTGACGCCATTTATAACTTTATGCTGCTGAGCTACACCTATATGGCTATATTTTTAAAGTAGCATTATTCTTTTGGAGGCATTTCCCACGATTAATTTTTAAAATATGTGTTGATAATTATATTGGATTATATTAATTCTATATAGATAGATATAAAAATGTATTGAATCCACTAAAAAGTGAACTTGATAGATAACATAAACATATAACACAAGCATACACAATGTTTTGACATTTTTGTATGATTATTTATAAGGTTAATGTGTGATTTTAACCCAAAAAAAAAAAAAAAAAAAAAATCACCATGAATGTTTGGTATAATTAAGGACCCGTTTGGTACACGGAAGATCTGCAAAGGAAAGGGAAGATGTTGAATCTTCTGTGCAGTGGCCCGTTTGGTTGCGTCATCTTCCCGGGAGCTAAATTCCAGTAGTGAGCAATTTTCCCACGTTTGAGGGAAGATGAGATCCCTCACATATAGGTGGGATCTCATCTTCCCTTCTGCCAAATTCCTATCCTAACCCTACGGCAAGAACTCGAAGAAGCAACAGGGGAGGAAGACTATCAATCTTCGGCGATATCTTGACGGACTTGCAACAAGATCACGAAGGAGCTGCAAGAAAGAACAAACGATCGATCCGTAGTTGTGAGAGCTTAACTAAACAAAGCTCTGTGGGTCTGGTTTGGTTTCTCCAGGGAACAAAAGCAACTTGTGAAAAGCAAGACAAGGAAGAAGCTTTGAGGGCCTGCAAATGGAGAGGGACGAAGTAGGGATTTGATTTTCTGTTGGTTCAGTGATCGTCGTCGATAGAGAGAGAGGGATGAAGGCAGGATTTAATTTATTTATTAATTATTATTTTTTACTGATTCACTTATCACCGGCGAGAGTAAGGGATGAAGAAGAGAGGAAGATTTTTTTTTTTTTTTTTTATAGGTTAAGGGGGTATTTTAGAGATTTCAAATTTTTATTTTTAAAATTTATCATCTTCCTTCTTCTTTTCCATTTTTACCAAACAGCTAACTTTTTTAAGTTCCTCCCTTCCTTTCCTTCCTCATATGTTCCTTGTACCAAACAGGCCCTAAGTTTTGATGGGTGCAAAAATAGAAATAACATTTTAAAAAGGGTACCACTTTAGTAATTCCATTAAATTGGCTCAAACATTTATTATGAAGCAAAAGAGACAACATATAGGTCCCACATAAAAAATAGACGAACGTTTGGGCTAACCCAACATAATTGTTTAAGTTACACCATTTTAAAAAAATTGTATCTACGTCTGCATCTTTTAAAACTTAATTGTGCCAGACGCTCATGATGAATTACTTCATTGTTCAAATGGCAACATCAGCCATATCTAAAAAGTGTTCATCACTCCATATGCATACGTGTTGTCTTCATTAATTTAGACGACATATCATTAATAATGCAAAAGTTTGTTAGCAAACCTCTTCTCCTAAGTTAGCCTATAAAAACCAAAGGGCAGGGTCCTTGCCTCAACACCATAACCAAGCCTCAGACTTTGCCCTTCGGCTTAAAAATCTTAACTTTCTTCCCATTTCCACTTTTTCATCTACTACCAGATTTCATACCCAAATGGCTTCTTCTTCCACCCGTTTGCTTGTCATAGCTCTCTTCATTGCTGTGTCTTTCTGCAGTATCTGCAGAGTTGAAGCCATTGGCAACAGAAAGCTTCTGGCTCCATCATTTCCTAATTTTCCTCCTTTTCCACCTATCACTGAGTGGCCTGAATACAGATTGCCTCCACCATTTTTCTCATTACCCAATACGCCCTTTTTTCCCAATGTTCCTTCCTTCTCCTCACCTGCCTCAACCACTACTACCCCCTGAGGGTAATTTGGTAATTTCGTGTTCCTCAATGGAGTTTCCCATGGCATTCTTTAGCTTGCATGCATATTGGTCCAGACAAATAAAGGCTCTCGTACAAGCTTGCTCTTCATGTTTACTTCTCTGTTTGCTTTTCTTTCTTTCTCTGTGTTGGTCATGCAGAACCTGGCTGTGTCCAATCTGTTTTCCCTGTTTCTCGTGAACATTGTATGTGTATGGGAAGAGATATTACTAATGATATATAAATTTAGTGGATTTCATGTGCATGTGAAGCACCGATATTATAAAGTGCCTGGTTTAGCAGATAATAATCATAGTCTGATTCTAAAATCCCTACATGGGATTGAAAGACATTTGAGAGTAATTGCCGACAATTTTATAGAGAAATAATCTTATAGCCAGGACAAACAAATTCCATGAAGGCTTGCATATAATAATGCATGGACACACACAAGCACGATCCAGTCTAAAATCACAGAGAGTCCTACATTTTCCCAGCCAGGATTTGGATCCAGATCCGAGGGAGAAAAAAAAAGGGGGGGGGGCGGACTTCTAAACTGATTGCCAAACATATATGTAAATGCGAGGGACCCAGCTTGATTGATGCTCAATCTGTGAGCATCACAAATACAACAAGGTTATTCAATTTTTATATTCGTTTTTTCTGTGATTCTCATGCTAAGATGCAGAAAAAGAGAACACTCTTTCATGTGCACTGGCTTACACATCATTAACAAGAACAGAACTCTGACATACCAGAGTTTAATACTGCAAATATGAGCTGCATCTTACCAATAATTCAAGCATTTACATTGTAGACAGTTAATGAGCTGAGCTTATTGCAATTCTGGCAAGTAGCAATAAAGGCCTAATATACACAGAAGCACCAGGAAAATTGTGCAACTCCATAAGGGACAGAACAGAGCATATCATGCACGGAAATTGATACTTCACTTTCGTGGTTATTATAACTAACTTCACAGCACAGAGCATTTCGTACAGGGCAATCAATGTTCGTATAATCAAAATTGGCGTATAGTGATGGAATGATAGTCAAGATACATACATAGAACACAAGAACATAGGAAAAATTCAAAATTTATTCATCAACAGTAAGTTATACAAACTGATCTAATATATCAGTCAACAAACTCTAACCATCTCTGTCTTCATTACATGACAAAATTCAAAGCATCTAGCTGCCTTCATATTTTGGGTCAGCTGTAACTAAATGATATGCTATAACCAATGCAAAAATGAAAATGCCAATGTAGTTGGCAATAAATCCCAAGGCTTGATCATCAATCATCTTACTTCCTGGAGGAGATAAAAAAATTTAATCAGAGAGAATTAATCATCAGAATCAATAGCATGGTAAATACAAATAATTTCATATTTTCAAGTATCATGGTGTCAGTTTCAATTCTTGCTGCATAAAAAATAGCCCAAAAAAAACCGGATACCACCGACTCAAGACAGCACACATCAAACATCAAGGTCTAAAAGGGAAGAGAGTATTTTGGTTTGAATGGACAACACGGCAAGAGTATTGTAACACGTGTCCAGTACAAGTTTAATCCAAAATTATGGCTTCACAAAGAGTAATAAGTAACCAGAGATATCATTTTCTCATGCAACATACAGAAGAGATAATGACATAAAAGTTTCTCAAATATTATACTCATCTTTCTAACATTTAAATCCTATTAAATTATTATTATTATTTTTTTTAAAATAGCTGCAAGTAATTTGAGAAGAACCATAAACTAATGAATAGTGCAACACTATAAAAAAATTATTTTTATACTGATGAATGCAGGATGCAAAAACCGAGTATTAAGTGAGGGTGAAAGTGATATTTGGGAGAGAAAAATAAAGAAAGGAACATCCAGAGAAAGGGGTTAAAAAAACAATAAACCTGAAGTGCAAAGTGGTCATTAGTAGAATCCAACTTAATATTCATGTGACCCCTAAACTAATGGAAATCCCATATCATTTAACATGACCTAAGAGTTGAACATTATTAATACAAATATTATATTTTCCTCCCAGAATCCAAATATTTCTTTCATATATCCCATCTTTCCATTCCACCAATACATAGGACTTACAACCTCACATAAAACTTTTTGATTGACGAGAATAAAAAGTCAAAGAAATCATGACAGTTCATCAGAAACAATTCAAGACAGTAACTTAAGAACCGTTGTATGCTATGATTGGTGACACTGATGAGCTTATAACTAGATTTCTCAATAATCAGTTCATAAATCTTCCACTTCCATTCAGGTTCTTTCTTCCACAAATATTAACAGCCTTTAAACATTTTATACTAACAGTTTTTTTGGGGCCAATTTTATACTAACAAATGAAGACAACTTATTTACACTACATCAGTTAAACATATTTCACGATCATCGGTTGCTTTCAAGTGCGAGTAAATTAGTAGGCCGCCTAAGTCATACCAGATAAAATATAACCATGGATCCAAACAACAAGGGAGTTCTGTAGCAACATATCAAACTATTATTGATCTCAGTGCAAGCAGAAGATTTTTCAAATGTATTAATCAATGTTCCTCAGAATGTACCCGAAATAACGGATTTGGCTCCCCAAAACCAATCATGAATAAAACCCTAAAAATTGTTTGGCAAAACGCCCAAAATTCTTTATGGAAACAGACTACGAAGATCAGTAACCGACAGAATGAAAGTGAATAACAATGTGAAGAGGATTGTTGAAGTTATCACCTTTAGTCGTTGAACAGATTTCTTCTGTGAGATCTTCTGAATTTTCTGCTTTTGTATTTTCGGCCCCTGGATCTTCAGCTTTAGAAATGGTTGTGAAGTTAAATATGTGAAACCAGTTCCTCCAGAGGAAAATAATAATAAAAAATCTGGAGAACACACATGTGACAAATAATACGTCGTCGTTAGCTTTGAAATTTCTGGGTTTAGGAATTGTTTTTAACGATTTTCTAATTTGACTTTATTTTTTAGAGAATTTATTGAATAGGTGGAATTATTAAATTATTTACTCATTTTTATTATTTTCTGATCAATTTTTATATGAATGACTGTATAAATAATTTAAAACTATTTCCAATCCCAATAACTATTCATATAAAATACTCTTCTTATCCTTAATATAAGACATATTTACTTAATTTAATTAGATTAAAGAAGTTAATATAATTAATTAATATAGTATAGTATCTATTGTTTAGAACACCTTACTCATTTTTCTTAATTCTTTTATCTTTTTTTTTTAAACTATTTTTAAGGGAGCATCAATGAAATAAACTAGAAAAAGATTGATAAATATAAAAACTATATCTTATATTTAGAAATAATATCATCTCTAAAATTATATATATCTATATATTTAATTTTAATTTAATATCTAAAATTTTTAAATTGATTCTTGGTAAATTTTTCATGCTTATCCCATTAGTTAAATTGAACGTTTTTAATATATTCCTCTAATTGTAATGTTTTATATATGTTTATGTTACTTTTAAATAGAAAAACAATAAAATCTGATCTATGATTATTAAAAAAATTAGATATTATTTAAATTTTAAATAAGCATGGTACAATCATATCTACCTTATATTTTGTTACTGGGACAACTATTTACATCAAACCATTTCATAGTTTGTGATTTATTTATTTATTTGCCAAAATTTCAAATTTTGTGATCTGGTTATATATTCTCGTAGTTGTCGTGTGGCATAGTATGGTTTGGATATCCTCACTTTGTTAGATTGCTTCATTAGGATGGTAAAACTTGTAAAAAAAATTTTTTGAATCTTTTCAATTAAAAATATATTTTTATTGTGTATTTGTCTTATTTTCAAAAATGTAATTAAATAAAGAAATAATCTATTTAATTATGATAATTTTAATCCTGTTAAACCATTTATTAGTAGAAATTAGAAATTAATTATTATTATTTTTTAAAATTGATACTTGCTTAATTATATCAGTTTTATTCTTATTAAATAGAATAATCCTAAATTTTAATATTTAAACAAAAAAGGTTATGAAATAACTATCAGAAGGGATAATCCCAATTAAATTTAGTTGAAATATCAAAATTCAAATTTAAGCCTGCACCCTTAAAAAATTCTCAATCATTGAAGGTAGACTCATTTCAATGTTTTTTTTCCGGATGGAGCTCCAAACTAGCGTTAAAATGTTTGTTGAAGGATCCAAATCTTTGAGTACAACCAGTAAAACTGGTCATAATATAATGAGAATACTTGATATTCACATACTATGAATAATATCTGTGACTAATTAACGAAATCTATCCTTATCCTCTGTTTTTATGCCTGTTCACAAATGACAAGGTAAATATCGAGCTTATACGGGTACAAATCTCTCTATATATAAACTTGGACATGATTAGCCTCAGGCATCTCCTTCACACCCTAGGTGCACCACTAGTGGCTCTGGCAGTAGCGGCGGCTCCTCTGCGGCAAGCGGCTCCTCCTTTGTGGGCAGCGGCAGCTCTTCCACATCAAACAGCTGCCTATGTATATAACACCGATATTGACACGGTGTTTTTAACACGTTACTTATACGTCGTCGTCGATACGATACTTCAAAAATACTAATATTTTGATAGGTTTTGATACGTCTTAATATTAAATAATATTTTTAATATAAAGAGTTAAGTAGTTCAGTTCTGATCCTTTATTTGCCCAGTTCCCATTTATCAAAGTCCCATAAAACTCTTATCTCAATCTGGGATAAGAAGCCTGAGATTTTCCAGTTCTACATCTGATGCCCCTTACTTAGATTACCGAAACAGGGTTTGATAAAATCAATATTTCCTTTTGTTTCTTTCCTAAAGACTTCAACACATGTAATTTTTTTATGCTTCGCTAATGCATAATCGCGATTTCCTCCTACTATTGCAAATCGAGATTTCATAGTAACGCTTAAAGCAGTGATTACCGAACTGCAATTCTATGTAGCAAGAATCGTGATTTCCTCCTACTATTGCAAACTGCAGTTCTACATATTGCATAATCGCGATTACCGAACTGCAGTTTATTCAGTGCTCCTACATAGAACTATTGCGAATTGCGATTTCCTCCTAAATCCTAACTACAGAAACAATCGTAGAATAGGGAAGAAAACACTCACAGAACTGCAGTTTTTCAAAAAATTACAGAACTGCCATTTGACCATCCAATTCACGATTTGCCATGTCATATGCGTGTCCGTGTGTCGGATACGTTTAAATCACAAAATTTCACGTGTTCGTGTTACATGAGCGGCTACTCCTCCATAAGAGGCAACGGCTCCTCCGCACCTATTTTTAAAATGTGATATCCATAACCTAACGCTGATACTAATCTTTAAAACACATTATCATTCACTAACAAATACTAATAAAAAATAATCATAGTAATTTGCCAATGTAAAAAATTCAAAGGTATAGGAATATCAGAAGCAGGTTTCTCTGCTATTTTACCCCCTTCAACTATTATCGCATCTTCACGTTTGTGTCTGAAAATTCAAAGGTATAGGAATATCAGAGGCAGGTTTCTCTGCTATTTTACCCCCTTCAACTATTATCGCATCTTCACGTTTGTGTCTGAAAATGGATCTCAGAGCCATCATGCTGCTGGTGGTATGCTTCTCTAATTATGCTTTCTTTCTCTTTCACGGCTTGCCTCTCTGAAACGATAGACAACCCAACCCTAATACCAATTATTGATGGGACATAAGTAGGATAGGAAAACTTGGGGTTCTGATACCAATTGGTAGGACCGAAGTGGATCTAAAATAAAGGCACACATATCCATGAATGATATCCAGAACCTGACACTGATATTTAAAACACATCATCAGTGACCAACAAATGCTAATAAAAAGTAATCTTAATAAACAGGTTTCTCCTCTATTTTACACTCCTTCAACTAGCTGCTAGTAGTATGCTTCTCTAATTATGCTTTCTTTCTCTTATTTCTTGGGTAGCCTATTGATGGGACCTAAGTGGAACAGGAAAACTTGGGGTTCTGATACCAATTAGTAGACCGAAGTGGCTCTAAAATAAAGTCACGCATACCCATGAATGAGTACAAAGTATGGAACCCGGAGGTGTCGATGTGGGACACAACACTCCATCTTTTTTTGGGCCCAATGTCCTCGCTGGTACATTAGCCCACATCAAAAGTGTTCCTATAATTAGGACCGGGGGGAATACTTTGCAGAAATACATCACCACTGATTTGACCGCGTCTTTGCGCCTTGGGTCAAACGCAAAATATTTTTAATCCAACAATTCCAATGCAATATTTGAATCATCTCACTTGAGAAGCCTTTATTGAGCTACCTAATAAGTTAATTTATTGAGCTACCTAATAAGTTAACTAAGTGTCTAAAATGCAAGAAAATATGGGGTTGGCTTTGAAAGTCATGTTCAACAACAACTAATTGGATGCAATAGAATTAAATTCTAAGCTATTATTATTGGTATTTTCTTTGTGAAATTGAATGGTTAATGGAATGAGTATGAAATGTATGATAGATACTCTTGGAAATGGATGGATGACTATCCTAGCTAGTTCAATTTAGATAACAGGAGTTAATTTTCTACAAGTCTTGAAAGCAAAATCCTAAACGAACGCTTGGGTCTAGTGTTCTTAATCTGTGAACGTAGCTAGTAACTATCTTTTAAGGCACTATTAATTTTTACTAGATCATAAAGGCATGTGATGAAGAATGGGATAAAGGAATCAAAGATAGTAGGATGATGAAATGTCAGGAATTGAATATAATAAGAATATTTATGATTTACTGGACAATGTCAATTTAGATATGTGTCAGTTAGGTGTTTGTTTATAGTAGTAGTCCTCCATCAGCTATTACTTAATATTCATATAAATGTTCACGTTTGAAACAGAAGTTAACACTCAAGTCAGCGTAGCTATGGGCTAAGCATATGCTAATCCTATTCGTAATGCAAAAGAGGTGTTACCAAATTTATCTCATATTCCCAAATCCCAAGGCTTTAGCAATATACCCAAGAGTTTAGGGTTATGAGAGACATCAGTACTTGTAAAAAACCAACTAAAAACTATGAAAGATCACATGGTGGTTTTTTATATTTCTCTATCAAGTATTAAGAATCTGAATATGCATGAATACACAGCACACCTTGTAAATAAACAGGACATGTTCAAGTGAGTTCTAATGTTTGTTCATGCATCTTTTTTTTTTTTTTTTTTTTGGTGGCTTCTTCATTTTGTAGACATGCTTTAGACATTTCACATGTTTTTTCATATTGATGCTCCTACTGAATATTAACACACAGATGCCATCTAAGATATGGGTAGAAAGCTTATAGGCTTACTTTTGCAACAAAGACATACTGCTGAAGGAATCAGGAAAAGGAATTAGCTGATGGGCCTTTCATTTCTCTCTTTTTGTGATAGCTTCTAGAAATTCAGACAAATTTGTTCTTTAAAATTTTAACATTGTATTGATAGAATTGGTTGATAATTGGCCTTTGCATGTTTAACCATGATTAGCTACTGCCTAATGAGAGGACAACCCATGTAAACTTTTCCCTTTATGAATAAACTTATGTTTTCCCCTAGCCTGATTCAACTATAAGGAAAGCAGCAAGTATAAGTTTGACTGCAAAATTACTTTCTCTAGGTCGATGATAATTATGACAATTAACCAATGGCCATCTTATGCTATAAAGAATCCTTTGCTATTGCAGAACTTTTGACACAAAAAGAGTTTTTCTATGACTTTCTCATTCGGACCAAAAAGCTGCAGTCTTTCCAAGGATGCATGACTACTTTTGCAATTATGAGAACCTTTTTGCTATACTAAATTTGAGGAGCACGTATGCAAGACACTGGTTATTTAATTTTACAATATCTTTGAGATTGACAGGATTCCTTTAGGTTTAGCAAAAATATAAGAACAGTTTCTGTTCATAACTAAATTCAGATGACCTTTTAATTAATTTCCACCTGCAGAAGAAGGACCCATTGAAATTTATATGTTTTCTAGTTTTGCAGGTTCTTTCAATCACACTTTTTTGTAAATTGAGATAATATTACTGATGAAAACAAAAATTTAAGTCAGCGATTCACTTGATTGTAGGCAGCATCATCGGCTTAGGTATGTTTCTCAGTCTCTCTTCTTTACGTTTTGCCTTTCATCAGTTGTGTGCTGTGTTTGTTGCTTTGCGGAAAAAATTTAAGAAGGTTAGTATAACATTAGTCCATGCTCGTAAAACGGATGATTCATGCCTGAATATATATTAAAGAAATAATAAACTCACGAAAAAGACGAAAGATCAAGACCCTCCAACACTTTAAAGCCCATTTCAGTAACCAATTAAGTTACACTTAAGAAGTTTAAGCTGTGAGGGACTGGACTAAATAACATCTACCTAGATTTTTTACATCGTTAAACCATTAATTAAAACACTGCCAACATCATGAGCCACTCACTTTAACCTAAGACAGATGTTAGCACAAAGACATTTGAAAAAGTTAACCTATGAAGGGATTAGCAGCCATAAGTAAGATTACTCTATTTTAAAGAGAAGCAAGTATCTTACTAACTCTTTAAAAACAGCCCAGGAGAATTTCCAATATCAAATTACTCTCTGAATATTCAATGATCTTATTGACGAGACACTATGCCTATTTATAATAGTTTACAGAGAGAAAGACTATCCAAAATATAAATACTAAATCCAAAATATAAAGTTCAGATAACTCAAAATCCTATATTCTAATAATTAAATCTATCTAATGAGATATTCCACTTGATTTCATAATGATAATAATAAAAACATACTTAATTAATAATTAATTTCTTATTCATCTTAATATGTTTATTTTTTCTAGAATAAATTAAGCTATAGTGAGTTGGATTGCTATCAGTCACTAACATTGGGATTGCAGCATTGTGAAGTAGGTGATTTTATGTCCGGCCAGAGCCATCATAGGTTCGTTGTGATGACTGATGAGGGAGGATGGTATTTACAATGTTGTTGTCTCAGCTGCTACTACCAGTGTTGTTTAAACGTAGAGTTTACGTTGAAACGGTAAAGATGAGCAAAAACGTAAAAAACGGAAAACGTAAGAGTTTACTACGTACTACAAAAAAAAAAAAAAAAAAAAAATCCAACATATATAAAACTAAAACACACCAATACATTAAAGTCATCACAAATTTAAGTCCAAAATGTCCAAACACTCTGTCATCAATCATCATAATACATATTAAAATCAAAACACCAAGGCAATAATAATTTTAAAGTTATTAAATTTAAGTCCCAAATAAACCAAATATATATAAAAGTGTACAAAAATCTCTCACCCACCCAACACAAAAGCTAGATCCAAAAATGCCTGCATATTTTACTCTAACAGATTTGCATATAATGAGGCATTAAAGAACATCAATTAATTGAAATATAACCCAAAAGTATTACTCTATATAGTTGTCCTAAAAACCTACATTCCATGCGGCACCACATATACTGATTCACTTGCAATCAGCAATCACTCACTAAACCTAACACATTTCTCTTCAAATATGAGAAAAACTGTATGAATGTGGGTGTGTGTGAGAGTATATAAATATATACCACGGTCGGATGAAGTGAGTGAAGAACCAGCAGCCACCTACGGTCGATGAATCCGAACTGTAGTAGAGTCGCCGTCCAGCCCCAGCGTCAGCGATCAAAGAAAAAGAGGAAAGGAAAGTCAAGTCAGAGCAATGAAGCACCAGCAGCCAGCTACGGTGGATGAAGAAGAACTGAAGAAGGGTTTCCGATCAGCGAAGATCTTCCAAAGTCAAGGCATAGGGTTTTTAATTTGGGGCAGGACAAGGAGATTTTATGAATCTACCCTTTTTTTAAAAAAATTCAGAACGGTTAACTCTTGCGTTTCTACCGTTTCGACCGAGTTGGAACGTCGTGTCCACCGTTTCAGAGCAAAATCTGTCTCAACCTCCGTTCTGACTCGTTTTTCCGACGAAAAACGTAAAAACGTACGTTTCAACGTTTTGAAACGACGTTAGGTTTTAACAACACTAGCTGCTAGCATTAGAGCTCAGACCTCAGAACTTGATTATGTAGCTGCTGGAAACCAGCACCAAAGGTTCACTTCGCCACATTAATCAATGACATGATTTTGTAACATAAAGACAATCTGTTGCAATATTGTGGCATGCAAAATATATAATAAAGTATATAGTATTGTGTCTGATATGAGTATATAATATCAGACACTACCATGTCGCAATCCTTAGGGGAGAAAATGAGTGATTAGTGATGATCACTAATGTGGGTCCTTCAGCAAACCGGGAAATTAAGCCGAGCCCGTCAGGCCGGCCTGTTTAAGCCATGGCCCTTCAAGGGTCGAGCTTGTAAATTGAAGCTTCTAAATGAAATTGGCCTTGCAAGGCCGGCCCTAGCCTAGGGCCTAAAAGGTGGCCCTGCAGGGCCAAGAGTCGGCCTGGTAGGCCCTTTAAGTTTTTTTTTTTACTCGTTAATTTGACTTGACCATTTAATTTACTAATTTATATACATATTGTATTTGTTATAGAATTTTTTATCCATTTAATTATACATACATAATAACTATTCTTTAATTTTATGATTTGGTTTAATATTTGTTGCACATAAGATTATGGATGTATTAATGATGTGAGAGAAGATATTCTTAATATTTTTACTCATGAAGCAGAGCCTACTACTCGAAGTGAAGCACAATCAAATATATTTGAAATTGATGATAATAGTGAAGAAGATGAAAATGATAGTCATTGTACTCATACTGCTTAGTGGTAAGTTGTTATGTTTTGTGTGAGTTACTTATGGACAATAGTTTACTTTTGATTTTGACTTAGTGACTGCATTTGTTTATGTATTAAGCGTGTTGTGTAGACATTAATATTGACAACATTTATTTGATAAATTAAAACTTTAATTGTTGTATTTTACTAATTATATTTCTTTGGAAAAAAATGCAAGAAAAATAATTTTAACTCATAAAAATGATTTTCGGCCCTATAAGGCTGTTTTTCTTACCCCGGGCCTAAAAGAGCCAACGCTTTTAGGTCTTGACTTTTCAAAGGCCAGCCCTGATTCCCAGCTTTAGTTGACAGTGATATAAGACAACCCTTTATACGACAAGGCAACAACTTTTGTATGCTAGTTCTCCAATTACACTTTTATTTTATTATTGTTTGTTGTTAAAATGCACATGTGCATGGATAAATTCACCTACGAACACTTGTAATGTAAATATACAAACACTTGTAAATTTTTGTATTAGTTTTTATAATGTAAATTAGGATTTTTAACTTTTCAAATGGACACTTGTTAATTTGTTATGGTTAGTTTTTAAAAATAATCATGTGCACTTATAAATCCACTTATGAAATATGTATACTTGTTAGTTATTAAAATGTACATGTGCATTCATAAATACACTTGTTGTTAGTTGTTAAAATATATATATATACCCTTTAACATAAGTTGTCTATAGCATTCACAGTCCATATTTCAAGCCACCTATTTTTATGTATAAATTAGTTTTCAATCCATAATTATCTGTTTATAAATCACTCCAAATAAAATGGAAAAACATGTTAGATGATTTTAAGAAGTAGGTGGAAATATAGAAGCTAAACTCCAATCAGGAAGCTAAAATCAACAACAAAAATTAAAAGATTAAAAGTAATCTTAAAACTAGAGCTGTCAAAATGGGCTGGACCTCGCGGGTCAACCCATTAAGCCTCATCTTTAGCCCCTTATTTTTAACCCCATGTGATGGGGTTATTTTTGACCCTAGCCCAAAATAACTTCACTTCTCTTGGATTATGAGAGAGCCAACCACAGGACCAAAAATTCTCCTTCTTTTCTGATATAAATGCATACTAACACACACAACCTATGCTTCCTTCTTTGATTTTAACCTTTTCACTTATAATAGACGACATCCTGTATACACATTAAAAAAAAAGTAATATACGAATGAAGTGAGGTAGATCTACGTGGCACTTGTTATATTACTCATCAACCGCGCCTTAATTACTTTAGATCGTGGAGCTATAATTAATTATGTGAGTCTAGGGAGTCGCTGGGGATTCAGTTTTATATTATTTTAAGATATACATGGTATATAGCTTGAGATATTTTTTTTTAATATACCTTATTATCCGATCACCTAAAAACAAATTTATTAAAAAAAAAAAAAAAGCATTGGTGAATCTGGCGATCTGATACATTCTTATTATTGAAAAATACAAAAGAAAAAAACTTTAAAATGGTAAAATCTCAAATTATAATTATGTTTGTTTACAAAAATTGATCAGAGAATGAAAAAAAGTTGATAAGAAATTCACAACTTATTTTTTAAAAATAAATTAATTTAAATGTATTTGTATCATATATGCCAACAGTAATCAATATATAATGCTTCCTTCTATTTTTAATATAAAAGCTAGTTGTAATTTGATTTTGTTGTGCTAATTAATTTTGTCCTATATCATATTTATCATTTTTTTTAACTACTTTATTGATAACTTTTAATTCTTTAAGGAGTAGTTCTCATGGAGAAATGGATCAGTGGAGATACTCTTTTCTCAATTTTAATGCAAATAATTAAAGGAAGTATTTTAATAAAACTAACACACATCCTTTTCTAAAATGATTTTTGCCATGGTAGCTAATCCTGCGGTTATATAATTTTTTGGCCACGCGAGTTGTTTAACACGCAGACTTTTTGACCATGTGCTTCTAGCGCCTAACTCAAGAGACGGCCAAAAGGCTTAACGAAATGCGCAGTGGCTTTTTGACAAATTTCTATTTAAAACATACTGGACCATAGGATGACAATGACTAGCAGCATGAAAAGCACCAGCAAGAGCTGGGTGGGATTCTATTTTCGTGAATAATGAATGAAGAATCCTCAACATCATCATCATGTCTTATATTAAAGATGGAGGGAGTAATAGAATTGTCGCATTAAAAGTATTAATGCATGCTGGGTGAATCTTATTAATAGATAAAGTAAAAATATCTGGAGTCATGAGATTTTTTTTAACTCCCAATGAGCCTCCAAATTTTCCTCTGTTAATTATTTTGCATAGACAAAAATGTATATAATTGATTGATATCAACCCATGAATATTTATATCTCATAGTAATTCCAATTTACAGTAGAAAATTGCTTTATTATTGTTAAACTTTTTTTTTTTTGGGCCATCAGTTTGTTATTATTAAACATGTGATGCAGAGATGCTGTCGGCATAATATGGAGGGTTGTTGTGAGGAAATCCCCATAACAAGTTTAATTAGTGAGAATAACCTAAATTTAAATCCTATTATTCTATATATACAAAATTTGAAAAAAAAAAATCTGTATTTTCTGTATATAAAAATTTATCAGTTCTTCTCATTAATAAAATAGTTTAAATGGTAGACTTTTTTTCCTATTTTCCTAGATGAATCCCGGAGATAGTCACTTGTATTCTTCTGAGTTTTGACTTCACTAGATATGGGCTCTAAAATGTTGAGAGTAAAAGGTATGGACTATAAAATAACTATTAAAAATAAATAAGAAAAAATATAAATAATATAAAAATGGTGTAAATATAACACCCATCTAGCTTAAAATGCCTTATGCTTTTAGTCTACATTAAAATTGTCACTGAAAATAAAAATGGTACAAAACTAATTAAACCAAATTATAAAAATTGCATTCTATATTATACCAAGTCCCTCACAATTCAGTGTATGCTCCTCCCCTCCTTTTGCCAAGAGATGGCTTCTCTTCAGAAGATCTGTCACAATTTAACCATTTCAATTCTCCATGAAGTATTTTTTTTTTCATTATTGAGCTATATATAATTAATTGATTTTTAAAAAAATATCACATCATATCATAATAACAGAAAAAAAGACAAACCAAGCCAACTATAGTCTATATATAAAACTTGTCCATATTGTAATCCCAATCATAGGGTAAGCCTCAGTGCAATAGTAACATTGATGTCATGTGACATGGAGGTCACAACATCAATTGTTGAAAATAGCCCCTATAATTGCCTCTCTCTTTTTTATCACAATCCCAATATTTTTTTTTAAAAAAAAAAAAAAAAAAAACAGAGAGACACTATTATTTGCTTTCTCTTCTACTTTTTCATGTCCACTGTTTCAGCTGATGTTGACCAAAGCACCTTTCTCTGTATCAGCATGCAAAATATCATCATTAAAAAGACAGCAAGAAGTATAAAGAAAGAAGGGGGGAAATCCTTTTTATTTATTTACAAGACTTTGTCACATCAGTTCTTTTTGCCCCATACAGAACACATAAAGGCAATAGAACAAGGTCAACTACATCCACATTACACTCCTAATTATCTCCCCCACCCACAACTTCAAATTCAAAACCCATAAACATGAGCAAACACAGAACAATACCAACAAAGCCCAACAATTAAATACTGCAAAATTTATATCAGAGAAACCCCCATTTTACAGGTTAATACTAATCAAGCCCCATTCATAAATCATAAATAAATATGACAATTTGGTCATATAATCTCATCTTGTATCATGTTATGTCCTGTGTTTTCTGATATGGTATCTGAGTCATTGGATTAGCGTGTCAACCCCACCATTGATGGACTGCAACTCCTTCATCTCTAAGTCTTCCATACAAAGCTAAGCATTCCCAATACGCTCTCTGATTATTCTTCTTCCTCCTCCCAGACTTCCACCATTCATTCTTGCACTCTAGAAACAATTCATCCACTATGCAGATTGTTCTCTTCTTTATCATCTCCTCCACTACCTCTGCTTCCGCCTTCATCACCACAAAGTCTTGCTCCTTCTTCACATGCTTGGTTAACCAATCAGAAACATCAGTTTGGGGAACAGACTGGTCTTTTGGTTGGATTTCAAGATTGTGAATCTCGAAATGCTGACTCTTCGGGTAGTTCTTTTTGAACCACTCAATTGTGACTTTGTTTTCTTGAGGCAAACCTACACCAATGAAGAATCTTTTCTTGTAGCCTTCAAGAGAATTACCCATCAAGTTGGGTAGGTACTTGATTTTCTTCAAGTACTTGTTGGATTTCACTAAAGATTTTTTAGGTGGCTCAAGAAAGACATCTTCAAGACCATTTAGAATCACCTTCTTGGCTCCTGTTTCCAATTGGCAAAGCTTTCTCTTAAATGAAGATTCTGTGCCAGTTTTCTTCAATGCAACTATAATAGAACTGTAGGTACGGAGATACACTATTCTGTAATTTGGTTTCTCTTTGAAAGCATTTGATGGGTTAGTGCCTAATGGAAGAGCCACAATGCCATCAGATTTCAGAATGCGATCCACGAATTCAGCATCTTCAGAAGTAGAAACGAACACAAAAGCATATGACTCATTTGGGATTGAGACTTTTCTCTCCAAATCAGAGCCCAAAACCACTTCAACTTCATTGTTGAATGAAATAACATCAACAAATCCATTTGGAGGGGTTATAACAAGAGCCTTATCATCCTTTCTGAGAAGGCCCTCATCAGCCAAGTCATGAAGAAGGAAGTTCAGTAACACACCATTGATCGAAGGAGGCTCAGGATCAAATTCAGGATGAACTGACGAATGTGAAAAACTTGATGATGATGATGAAGAAGAAGACAATCCCTTGAGAATGGAACCCAGGAAAGGCAATGTGAGAAGAGACATAGCCAAAAACAGTGAACGAGACATAATGCGCAAGATCTGTACATCAGGAATCTTTACCACCAACACAGAATCAGAATTCAGAGGAATTCTTGGCCCACCATGAGAACACTTGATCTTGTTCCCATTCTTGGGTTGATTATACCCATGACCAATCTCCATTTCCTTCATGCGACGATTAATTCTTCATCCACCGAGACAAAACCCCTTTACAAAAAATTGAAAGTATGGATGTACAACAAGTTCAAGATTGGGTCAATTTGCCCCAAAAGGGACGACCCAGATGAAGAAATCGAAAGAAATTTCCGACGACGGCGACGAAGGAAAAAAGAAACTAAAAGCCTACGATTCCAAGAAATTTATCGAACCTTAGGTTAGCGAGTGCAAAATCCGGAGGCTGTGTGGTTTCCACCCACAAGTGCGACTCTCGTACTCAGCATTCTACACCATAGGGACATCAATTGATTCATCCTCTCAACCTCCATTAACCCTCCAATCCAGATCAGGTTAGTGGGAATTTCAGACTCACCAAAAACCACAGTGGAAGAAGAAGAAGACGAAGACGATTCTGAGTATTTCTTTTGAGAAGAAGACAAGAAAGTATTGTGATGGAGACAAGGAGTGAAAAATGTGAGGGGAATTTTATTTATACAAAGTGACGAAACCGATCGAAAGGGACGAACTTGCAAGAGAACATTTGCTTAATATAAGCCAATATTAAGAGTAATTAATTACGTGTAAGATATATTTTTGGTGGATATATTGAGGCCATTAAGGAGGATCATAACGGTTTTCACCGTGCAAGAAGCGAGTGTTTTCCGTGTTTTCTTAATTTCTACTTTCTTTCTTTTTTTTCATGAACTAAGTTTTCTTAATTTCATTTTAGTCCCAGCATTTTTTTTTTTAAATAATTGTAAGTATTCATAAGGCCGGTTTGTTATTAATGTTTAATAATAAAAATATGATCAATAAATGAGTATAATTTAATGCTCCCTCCTCCTCCTCCTCCTTTTATAAAGAATTTGTAATAAATTCACACATACCGATACAAATAATTAAAAACATTAAGTTTCTCATCAAATTGAAGTAATTTTTAAAATTACCTCTATTAATCAATCACATTAAACTCTATTTTTTATAATATAAAATTTAGGTGAGTTATAGCCGAGGATTCATTAAGGCTAATGTCTGCCTATGGCCTTATAGATCGCTAACTAATAAAGATTTTCCCGTGAGATTTAAACTCAAAACTTTATAATTATGAGTCAACATATTTACTAAATGAACCAACTTTTATTGGATAATCACACTAAACTCTTACATTATACTAATTTCTATGGGCTAAATACCATTTTTATCATGGAAGTATTGACTAGGGAACATTTCGCACCCAGAAGTTTTTTTGGTATCATTTTTTCCCCAGAAGTTTACAAAATGAGCAAATATGCCATGAAAATTTTTTTTAGGAGCAAATTTGTCTCGGAAGTTTTTTTTAGAAGCAAATTTGTTCTGGAAGTTTACAAAGAAGAGCAACAATTTAACGGTCAAGATCAACCAATGGGCAAGATTGCTATGTTTGTAAATTTGCGAGACAGAAATGATACCAAAAAAACTTTCGGATGCTGAATGTTCTATAGCCAATACTTCTGTAGTAAAATTGGTATTTAACCCTAATTTCTATTCTCTCATTAACCTCATTAAATATGGGTATATATAAACAATATTTAATACTTATTTCAACTATCGTAACAGCTTATAGAAAGGACTTCAAATATATTCTAGAAAATATCTTAATGGATATCCCCCCATTCCAAAATATATAAAACAAATAACAACTTGTCTCTTTGTTAAGAAAAAAAATTAGTTTTATTGATTAAATTTTTTAAATATGTCATCACTTGTCTTATCCCCAGCCCCTTCCTTCAACATGCTCCATTACTCCTATTAAAAGAAGTCACGTCTTAGTTAATTCATAATAATTATATGAAGTTCAAAATGAGAAAAGAGAATTAATTATCCTACTAACTTCCCCACATTTTCTTTCATTTTGGGATAAAATAAGAGCCAAACACAATTATCTTGTAAGTATAGGCAAAGAGAGGAGTTACGTTCATGATGCATAGTTGTTATTACTAGATACTCCCTCCGGTCCTAATTATAAGACAACATTTGAGAGTTTGTTTTGGTCCTAATTATAAGACAACATTTTAATTTTTGTCAATTTCTTCCTAAAATACCCCTATTTTATTCTCTCAAGTGTATTTGGTTTTTAGTGAGTGTATGTATGTTGATGTATAAACTCTTACAGTAAGTAAAACTTTTAAATTGTTGGATTTTAATTTATTACATATATATATACACACACACACACATTTACACACACAGATATGTGTGTATGTGTGTCTACACACACACACATATATATATATATATATAGACACACATGTATGTGTGTTTATACATATATGTATATTTGTATATCTATGTGTGTGTACATATATTTATATCTTTGTGTGTGTTTGTCAATGTGTGTGTGTATACAGATATATATAAATATGTGTGTGTGTTTATGAAAGACCTGGCTATCACCCAAGAGGGGGGGTGAATTGGGTGTATGATAAAACTTTTATAAGTTTGAAAATCTTTTCGCAATTTACTGAAAGTAGTTTGTATGACAGTAATAATTCATAAAGCGATAATCAATCATTCAAACTTATATGCTAGAAATGTAAGAGTTAAGGGAAGAGAATATGCAAACAGAGATTTATACTGGTTCGGCCCAATCCTTGACCTACGTCCAAATCCCAAGCAAGACTTGAGATTTTCTACTATCTCCTTGTTTAACCAGGCACAAGAGAAAGACCTTTACAATCTCACAAGTTTAGCCGGCACTTGTGCGAATCTCTCACCGAGATACTCCTTCCAATCGCCTACACACTCGTACTCGAAGTTATCCTCACACTAGGATACACTCCCCCTTACAAGTTGTAAACTGATAACCCAATCTCCAAGTCCCACGACTTGAGATTCTTACAATGATTTAATAATCAGAAATGTTCTTTCTGAAAGAGAAGATGAATAAACACTGAAGAACATTACAAAACATCTCACTCTCTATGATAAACTATGTAAACATTTGAAAAACAGAGAGTAGATAGTGTGAAAATTAGGGTTTGAGTATTTTGAAGATGTAGGCTCTATGTCTTGCTCCTTCTATCTTGAATCTATCTTCTTTTATATGTAGAGATCAATATATGACCGTTGGATAAAGAAATATAGCCGTTAGACTCGGATGGAAACTAGCCGTTAGAACTTTGTTTTCTGAACCAGCAATGTAAACTCGAGTTTGCATTTGGAAACTCGAGTTTCCTTTTGTCTTGAATAGCTTAGTTGCTCTCTGTCTTGTCTAAACTCGAGTTTCCCACTAATAGACTCGAGTTTGGATGATCTTCTGGACCTGGTTGCTCTCTGTCTGAGCTAAACTCGAGTTTGTTCACTTATAGGCTCGAGTTTGGCTTTTTCCAAAAGTTCATTTCTTCTCTGTAACCCGTAAACTTGAGTTTGCTACTTGTAAGCTCGAGTTTTCTACTTGTAAATTTGGCCTGGCTTAGTTTGGACTTCGTTCAGGGAGCTTGCAACTTCGTCAACTTTGAAAGACCATATCTCCCTGTTTTGAACTTAGTTTTGGTTGGTTCAACTCTTGATGGAAAGCTCTTTGAGTTTATTTTCATATGCCACTAATGTCATCTCCATTGGATCCGTAGTTTGGGAGATACACCCAAAACATTGAAACTTGGTTTTCTGTGTGGCGTGGATTTATCTGTCAACTTCCACAATTCATAGCTCTCTCATATGAACTCTTTTGGGCTTGAATTTTATATCAAAATGACGCATTGGGAGTCTAGTTTCATATACCACTGGTTTCACCTCAATCAGATCTATGGTTTGGAAGATATCATCAAATTACCAGACATTGCCCGTGCTGAACGTGAAACAGAGTTGATCACCGCTGTAAGCTCGAGTTTGAAAGTGTAAGCTTGAGTTTGGACCACCCAGAAATGCCAGAGTTGCTGAAGACACTTATAGACTCGAGTTTGGAGTGCTAAACTCGAGTTTTTTCATATCAAAAAGACAAATTACTTCAGCAAGGTAGTAAACTTGAGTTTAATACTTGGAGGCTCGAGTTTGCTAATCCAGAACCTCATATTTGCTTGTTTTAACTCTGAATTGATCTATTCCAACTTCCATTTGATTGTGGAGACTTCTAGGACCAATCTTAGAACTTGGATAATGATGTCTTCATTCCATTCAGCAAGTTCTTCCTTTTTCCATCTCTCATCTTGATCATTCTTCATCATTTAACTTGGACTCATTATTCTCTGCAGCTTCTACCTTCTTCAATATCCATAAAGCTGAGCATATTCTGAACTTCTTCCAAAATTTCATGTGTCGACTTTCTGTATCAGCACTATTCATGTATATTCCACTATAGCTCAAATGTGATGAAGCTTCATTTCATCTTCTGTTTGATCATAGAGACTTCCAGTATCACATATAGTGCAAGTTCTTCTTTCTTTAGTCTCCTTTCTTGGTCAATCTCTATAGTTCAACTTGGAATAATCTTCTTCAATATCTCCTTCTTGATCAATCCCTATAATTCAACTTGGATTAATCTACATTAAATACAGCAGTTAGTCAATGTAGGAGATAACTATATTACTCAATCTTTTTGCTTTTAATAATGACATTTATATAAGGCATCATCAAAACTAATCAAAACCAACAGTTTATACATATATGTATATTTGTGTATCTATGTGTGTACATATATGTATATCTTTGTGTGTGTTTGTCAATATATGTGTGTGCTTGTATACATATATATATATATATATATATATATATATATATATATATATATATGTTGTGTGTGTTTATACATATATGTATATTTGTGTATCAATGTGTGTGTACATATATGTATATCTCTGTGTGTTTGTCAATATATGTGTGTGTGTATACATATATATACAAATGTGTGTGTCTATATATATGTACACACACATATGTGTGTGTAAATATATGTACACACACATATATGTGTGTGTATAATATACATATATATACACACATATATGTATATATAGCAAAACCATTATTTCAATTAGAAAGTGTGTAGAAAGAAAAATTTTAGGTTGGAGAAGTATGTGGTAGGAGTTGTTGATTTACTTTTACTTATGTCATTTTAAATTTATATGAGGGCATTTTAGGAAAATGGGTAAAATTAACTAATTTAACTTCTCTCCTTAATCTCTCTAAAATCGGTTAAATATGTCATATAATTAGGACCGGAGGGAGTACTTTCTAATAGAGATGAATGGTTATTATAAATCGCTTCATGGGTATTAATAAGTTTTTCTAATATTAAGAGAGAACGTCATGCATATTAAAAAAAAGGGTAAAGGTGCAAAAATGCACATGGACTTTTATTCAAGGTGCACCCAGCACCATATGTTTTTGGAGGAGCAAAAATGCACATGGACTTTCAAAATGAGTACAAAAATACACATTCCGTTAAATTCCTCCAAACTGACGTTACTTTTCTGGTGGGCCCCACACGATTTTAAAAAATAAAAAATGTCAAACTTTTTTAATTCCCAATCTGCCCTTCCTCTTTCCTTTCACCCCTCGTCCGTTTCAAATCCCCTTTTCTTCATTTCAGATCTGAATCCTCCTCACCTCCACCAGCTCCTTCGACTGAGCAGATCCGGTGAGCTTTATGGAACAGATCTTTTCGGCGAGCTTGTCTAGAATAGAGTCGAAGATCCGTTTTTCTTCATCGACGACAAGCGACTTCATCGAAGCTTTGGAGATTCTGAGACTTGAAGCAATTGCAGGCCTTTGGGTTTCCTTCTCGGTCTTCCCTTCGCCTTCCTCTCTCTTCTCTTCTCCGCCGTCGGCCTCATCGTCTGGATCATCAGGTCATGCGGCTACAGATTATTTGATCTTTGGGTTTTCTCGCAGCTTCTTCCCGTGGGTTCTCCAGGTAAAGGCCGTTTTTTTGTTTTTGTTCTTTTTTTCTTTGGTTCGGTTTCACCTGATTTTCACTCACACAACAAATTAATCAGTTGATTTTTCTTTGATCTCGTTATCTGATTTCTTTATTTGATCTCGTTCTGTTCTTACTTTTTTTTTTCCAGAAGATTGGAAAGGTTACTTCCATGCTTTACAACCTTAACTCAATTTGATGCTCAATAAATCAAATGCTCAGTGATATTTTCTCTTGAACTCAAATTGTTGTGTGTGGCTGTAACTTCGCCCCTGTGATCTGGGTTTCAATGTAAATCTGAAAATTTTGTATTTGGTATTGATGATAGATTTGGGTTTATGATTAATTTGCAATTGTTGTTGACATGTATATGCCCTTGTAATCGTTGGTGTTGTTCCATTTGACGATGACTCAGTGAGGAACTGAGTACGAGAAGATTGAACTGTTTTTTTTTTAAAAAAAGTTTAGGGGCTTTTTGGTATTTTTTACATTGCAATTAACGTCTGTTAAAGGAAATCTAACGGTATGGGCATTTTTGCACCCATTTTGAAAGTCCATGTGCATTTTTGCTCCTCCAAAAAGCATATGGTGCTAGGTGCACCTTGGGTAAAAGTCCATGTGCATTTTTGCACCTTTACCCTAAAAAAAATCATTAAAATGCCGTTAAAATAAAATAAAAAATTGATCTTATTTTTAGATATAGTTCATGATTTAAGCACCCCCTGACTTAGGGTAATATGATTAGAGATGCTTTATAATACTAAGGCTGTGATTGGTTTGAGGGAAGGTTAGGGGAGGGGAGGAAATTTTTTGACCAAATTACCCCTGGGAAATTTTAAAAATTATATAGATTTTTGTATCGTTTTTTGTGCATTAATTTTGAAAGATGTCACATCAAAAAGATATCTCGCTTTTTACACTAGGGAGGGGCACCTCCCTCCTCCTAAACCTCCAACCAATCAAGCCCTAAGGTTAGAGGATTCTTTTCCCCCATTTAAATATAATAATAAATGACATTGGAAGGTTCGGGATTGAATTGAATGTCATAGTCATATTAATATTATCTTATAATAAAATAATTTGAAAAAGATAATATTCAAAAATAAATTTACAAGATGATATTATTCCTAATTAAAATAACGTAATAATGAGGGGATTAGATCACTATTCACGTTCTTATGATCAAGGTTGTCAAACTCGCGAGTTTAAGTAAATTTGTGACAATGACGTAAACTCGTATTGTAAACTTAAATTGTAAAAAAGAGTTTATTTTCACTATTAAATATGTATTAATAGTTTATATAAATAATTAAAATATAAAAAATGATAACAATTTGATTTAAGGATATTTTAAATCCCAATAATTTAAGTTAAATCCATCAACATTCAAAACTTACCATATTTAACAAAGAAATTTCTATAAAATTTATATATAAGGTAGTTGAATATGATCAAATAAAAAAGTTAACACGAGTTTAAGTGTGAGTTAACATAATTTTGTAAACTAAACATAAAAACAATTAACTAACGGTGTATAAATAAACTCGTAAGTTTAACCGAGCTTTACTGGTGACTTCACTCAATTTAAAAAGTAGAAACGTAAAAACGAAACTCGAAGTGTCATTCGTGAGTTTAATAACAATCTTTATGATGTGGGGTCAAATTCTTGTTTTTCTTGGTATTATGTTGCTTTCATTATAATTATTCAATGTATGACTATTCAAAAACACACTCACTTCTAATCGTTCTAAATATAATATATAATTAATTTTCTTTGAAGAGATTAAGAAAGCTAAATAATGTATTTAATCATATCATATATTGTGTATCTCTAGATTATATATCAGTTTATAAGTCAGGCAAAATAATTTGGAGAAAAAATGACAAATATAAGTATTTTAAATTAATTTAATTACCTTCCTTAATTTCTTTTAAAAAATAATTTTATCTTATATTTAGGAGCCAAAGGAGTAATACATTTGCTACTATCCCATTGGGTCATCAGCAATCAATTTGTTTCTTAACCTTAGTATTTAACTCTTAAATCTCTAAGTTTGTGACTTTGACTCCATCAACACTACTACAAAATAGGGCTACGACGTTCTATTTTTTGGACATTTAACGTCTTATTTCCGCAGGATGCCTAACAGGGAGGCGTAAAAAAGTGCAACATACAGCGTCCTAAAAATATTTAGGACACCATAAGTCTTTTTTTTTAAAAAAAACCCCAAACAGGGGTTCAGGAGCATCTGAGCAAGCGCGAATTGAATTCCAAATCACAAATTAAGCCAAAAAATCAGACTAACAAATATTGTAAAGGAATCGAAACGAAAAATCAAAGGTCTCATAAATCAAACTAACAGATGCTGTAAATGAATCGAAACAAAAACTCAGAGAATCAGAGGAAAACAGATCTAACAGAAATTCCATATCATAGATCGAGCTATACTGTAAAGGAAAAAGGAAAAAAAATCCAGATCACAGTAAATTCTAGATCTAGCGGCAAATCAAGCAAGACAGACAGAGAATTGAGAGAAACGTGAGATCTGGAAGTTTGAACAGCTCGGCGTCGTCGTCACTGTCTGCAAATTTGAAAGAAAACCAAATCAAGCAAATAAATAACAAAAATCAAAGTCACCAACTGCAGATTTGAAACCGCTGTCACAAATCTAAAGAGGGAGTAGAAAAAAAAATCGAAGTCATCGTCCTTGGATCTGAAAATGCCATCGTAGATCTAGAGAAATTGACGTCACAGATCTGAAATCGAAGTGCAAGAAACCGATCTTCGCGTTCATCGTCAGCAGATCGCCTTCGATGTCTGCTGTCATGGTTTGCTGTCACTGTGATAAAGCTGAAGAGAGAGCTGAGAGATGAGCGGGAATTTGAGATAAGAGAACTCGAAGAGGGAACCGATCAGAGAACTTGTATGTGCTGAGAGCTAAAAATAATTAATTTATGGTCCACTTTTGGCGTCTAAATATTTAACTTAAACGTCAAAAGCATCACTTTTGGTGTCTAATTTTTAAACTTAAATGCCAAAAGTGTCCACTTTTGGCGTCTAACTTTTAAACTTAGACGTCAAAAGTGCCGCTAGGGCTAATTTTTGGCATATTTTGGGCGCTAGGGTCCACTTTTGGAATCTAACCTTTAAACTTAGATGCCAAAAGTGTTGCTTTTAGAGTCTAAGTTCAAAAGTTAGACGTCAAACATCCACTTTTTTAATATATAATTACAAAAATGTCATCGCCTTCTTTTTTACTTCAGTTTTTTAAAAATAGGACGCCAATTAGAGAAGTAAAAACCATTTTTTGTAGTAGTGCAAGTGTTATTTATTTAAGAAATGAGAAAACTATTCTACAAGTCCTTATTATTCATTTTGTTTGAATCGGGCCCTCATTTACCAAACATCACCATCTACTTCTACTTTAAAGAATTTTGGTTCCAAATCCTAATTTTCCTATTCTATTTTTAATGTTGAGCCCCATATATATTTGTTTTTATCATTATTAATCACATTATATTGTGGTTAAAATGAGCACACGTTGAGGTCAAAACTAAGCATTATATTGTCTCCAATGTGTTGTCGTCTTATGTAAATGTAGCTTATCTTGATTTCTCTTTAAGCTCAGTACATATGGCTTCACATAATTGGACTATTTGGGTACTTGTTTGCTGAACACATCACTCTTTCTGATTAATTGATGAGCAGTTTGGTAAGCATTTGAAACAAGACGTTATCGTGTCCCAAGCAGCAAGTGAAACTTGTATTTTATGTATGGCCTCCTAAATATACAAGTTAGATTATTAATTTGAAATAATAAAAAATTAATAAAGCTAATTATTTATTAAAAAAACAACTGCCTACTATACAAGGCTCTCATTCAAGAGGGATAGATATACGCCTTACCTCACAAGTGAAAAAACTGTTTTTAAAATTTGAACTTATAAGATTTGTTTGGTACGAGGGATTTGGAAGGGAGAGGAAGGATGAAAAAATTTTATGAGTTGAATTTAAGAAAATTGGAGAAATGAATTTACAAAATTTTAATAAAGAAAATATGTAAGACTAAAGAGTAAGCAAAAATTTATTTAAAACTTCTAACCCACTTTTCTAATTCATTTAAATCTAACTCATTTTTTTTCCCTCTCCACTCACTTTCATTCCCTTCAAACAAACCTATAAGGTCACAACAACTTTATTATTACTCTGACATTCACCCTCTTAGCTATTTATCAAAAAAAGTTTGCTGATCACATTTTTAGGTATCCATTTTAATAATTTATATTTGCAAACTATTTCCTTTATGGAAAATCTACTTAATATATGCTATCAACAAAGTGTTTAAATTAAAATTAAAATATAAATTGGTGAAACTAGCTCTTACATTTTCAACTGACAGAGTAATTAATTAAACGTGAGAAAATGACAAGTGAAATAGTGAATGAACAATTGTTGTCAGATCAGTAAAATGTTGTTGGTTGTTGGCGTTTTCTTTGTCCCATTTCCATGTTTAAGTCAAGGCACCTGCTTTATTTTTTATTTTTTAAAAAAGGAATTTTTAATCTGTTATTTTTTTGGAGTTACATGATCCTTTTATTCTGCTGCAGATTTATGCACCCTTTTAAACAATAGAGATGCTAGTTAAATACGAAGAAATACTTCTTTTGTAAAAGAAATATCGATCTTGACCAAATTAAACAAACTTTTATTCCAGTGGAAGCTTTGTCCGCTAATTAATTATAATGTCTGAAGTTTGAATTTGTATGAATGTAAAATAAGAACGTTTTTAGAATTATTACTTCTAATTGAGCTGGACAATTTTTGAAGGACAATGACAATGAATAAAATGTCGTTGGAAGAGCTATCTCTATTTAGATTTTATAATACTTAAATATGACCCAATAAGATAATCATCTAATAAAATTAGAAAAATCTATCTGGAGAACAAAAATTGTTATACCTTTGTGATTCTTTGCAGGCTGTGGACACTTTTATCATGCTTAAACATATCACGTAGATTGATTTTGCAACATTGAGTTATTAGTTATGGGTTCAATACTTTTTTTAAAATTTATTATAAAAACTTTAGACGAGTTGAATCTTAGGGACTCACTAAAATCAACGCCTGCTTTAAGACTAAAAAAGAATATTTATAGAAGTACTTACATATATATTGTATATTGTCCATCACTAAGATCGTCGCGTAGCAATAAAATTTAAAATTATGACCTTATAAGTTGAGTCAACTCATTAATTGGATCAATTTTTGTTGGTTGGGCATCTTAATACTTTGTTCTCGAATTAATATTTGATATCAAGGCATGCCATGACATATTCTGTTGTGGATTTTGAAATGGCCAACCCCATTATTACAGTTAGAAACAAATGAGAGTGGAGCCATCAAAGGTTGTTTGGCTGGGTCTTCAACTCAGTTATTATATGTCAGAAAATTTTGAATTCAACAAAGATTGTTTCTTTCTTTGTTTTTCTTCTTCTGAGCATCATCACATATCCTCATAGAAATGGGGACCATAATCATTTTCTCTCGAATCATGAATCTATCTATTGATTATAAAGTTCACAGATGGAGCATATTGAAGATGTCAAGATCATAATGGTGGGGCCGTAATATGTGAAAAGTGAAAACACACTTTGATATCTATCTATTGATTTTATTTTATTTTTGGGACCTTGAAACCTATCTGTTGATTGAATTGCATTTTTGTTAGGTAATTGGGTCCCACTTTTTACCCTTTTCATTTCAATCCTGATGGTTTTATGAGACTTCTATTCTTCGGAAGCGGTTTCTCTCCTCATCCTTCATCGACACCATTGATTTTATTTAAATGTTAATCTTGGCCATTCATTTTATACCTCATGTGGTAAAAAAATTGCATGCGGTAAGGATGAAATGAATGGCCAAGATTAACATTTGGTGAAATCAACGGTGTAGATGGGAGATGAGGAGGGAA
Source organism: Acacia melanoxylon (assembly GCA_019022615.1). Taxonomy (NCBI): domain Eukaryota; kingdom Viridiplantae; phylum Streptophyta; class Magnoliopsida; order Fabales; family Fabaceae; genus Acacia; species Acacia melanoxylon. The sequence continues at coordinate 7,468,830 of JAFJYJ010000003.1, read as the reverse complement.
AAGTGAAGGAGAGAAACCAGACTCCTATTCCTCACCTGGATCTGCCTTCTGGATCTGCCTTCAGAGAAAGAAGAGATCTGGGAGGTGGGTTCCTTACCTCTCATTTAGAGAAAGGGCATCCAATGAACAAATGAAGAGAGAGAAGGGGGACTCATAAGGGTAAATCTCATTCACATACATTTTTTTAATTTGAAATATAGACACTAACCCCGTAATATTATAAACAGGAAATATGCAACTTTCTATTTATAGAAGAGTTTTCATGTCATTGGGCATATGAGTTAGATCAATGTTTATAGGCATGACATTAGAGAGAGATATAAAGAAGTGTGGGTCTACTACCTCTCCATATACATGGATGGAATTACATACATTATTTCTCATTGGATTTAGGTGCGTTTTTGTATCGACCAGTTTAAAAAGTTCGTCATTATTAAGACTGAACCTACGACCGGTCTTGAAAGTTATCCTTCAGATTGGTTGGTTAGATGACCGGTGTTTAAAAGTTTCAATTTATAATAAAAAATGCCCACTTTTTAGACCAAGTAATTTCATACCAAGTCTAAAAAGTGGGCATTTTTTTAATAAAAAAATACAATTTATTTTGTTTCACAGAAGCCTTGTTGGATAATATTATTATATCTAAAAGCTATAATAAATTCTACAAATAGAGACAACCCTAATTAAAAAAAAAAAATGCAATCAATATAAAAAATAAATATAACTAATAATCATGAATTTAAAAGACCTATATTATTAGATAATTAGTGAATATTAATTCTGGCATTTGTTTTTTCAAGGTTTACTTTTTTTGCTTGCATTTAACCCACCTTCAAAGGAATTAGATGATTTTTGAGTGTTGGATTTACTGGATGCAATTTCAAGCCGGCATTTGCATGCTGTTGACATGTGATTTATATTGTGAGCATCCCTACAGTTGAATGCTACTACCATGGATTAGCTGCTAGGATACCATACTTATGCATTTTAATCCTTTTGGACCTCAAATATGAAATGGCTTTGCCTACCCAAGTCTTGGGTGATAAAGGAGAATATTCTTATTTAATGAACTTGAGTATAACAGAGTTAATATGCAATTATGAGAACTGATTTTATATGTGGGAATATGATCTCATGGGGAGGTCTTGGTTTAGAAGGAAACCAAATTGAAAGCCAATAATAAGGAAGTAATAACCGACTAAGTGGAAATACTAGTGATGGAGTGAAGATTAATAACTTTAAATTGGAGGATGAAAAGCTACTCTAGACTTGGAAGGACAAATTTGTTGACCTAAATGACCTAGGGTTGATTGTAATAATTCACTCATTTAAAAGTTGATTTGCGCAATTATCACTAGGTCATCCAGCTCAACAAATTTTTCCTTCCAAAACTAGATGGGTAAAGGTGTAAAAATGCACATGTGCTTTGCCTTCAGGAGCGCTCAACACCAAATGCTTTTTTTAGGTACAAAAATGCACATATGGTTATAAAATAAGTGCAAAAATCACAATGGATGATAACGCCATTAAAGCTCTTTGGATTGGCCTCAGTTGCGGTGGTTGAGCTTAAGGCACTATCAGAAGATGATCGGCCACAAAAGGACAACTACATCAAAATATTATAACAATAAGGATTCTTGAAACCCAGGCCTTCAGAAAATCATCATCATTCCAAGAGACTCACCGCGCCTAGTCCAAACGGTCAACGATGTTGTTCAACACCGCCACCAACTCCTCTAGTCGTTCGGAGAAGCAATCTTGCCTCACCATTACCTCCAGAACGGTGCCCTATAGGCAAAAGGTGGAGGGGATGTGAAGAGGAACTGCTGGTAGGTGCCGCCAGAGGAGGAGAAGAGGGGGAACACTGCCTCTTTGTTCTTACCATTTTAAGTGTTGCCGTTCAAGAAGAAAAGGAGAACTAGAAAGGAACTCTTGACTTTCAACTTCAGAACTAAAGGCACCTTGGTATTTATATTTAGGACTGGTATTTGTAAACAGATGATACTGACGAGACATGATGATATGTGTTGGAAGTTGAAATGTTACATATATAAACAAAACATATTTGAAAACTCAAACTAAATAGTAATTACAAGAAGAATCTTTTTGTACATTTTGGTGATGTACCATATCATGCCAATCCTTCCATGAACTTCAAGCCTCGATGATGAAGACCATTGGTATGAATAATTTCACGTAGAACATGGCAACAACCACATGAAAAGGGTTAGTGATTTTAGCTAGAGTGGAAAAAAGGGTAGTGGTTTCTTCTAGGCGGAGCCGGGGTTTCTTGGAGAAGAAGGTTTAGTAGACTCCATAGTTCGGCCATGTTACGACATCTTTTTGGACTGGTCGCCTTGATGGACACCTTGAGATACTCCTTGGTTTGCAATCAAATGAGTCGAACCTTGAATCCTCGGGGATGGATGAAGTACATTAGCTACTGGAAGAGAAGTAGGAACATGAAGCATTGAGGTAGAAGGAGGAACGTACACCTCTAGGGGATTGTAAGAAAGTAATGACGAATATGAAAATGGTGCATTACTAGATAAGTCGGCTAATATGTTAGGGCGTTATCATAGAATAGAGCTTCGAGAAACTAGATGCACATCTTATCCGATGTAAATAAAAAAGTGAACGTTATAAAAATAAACAACATTTACATCGGTCAAGAGTTAAATGACAATTCATATTTACGTATTTATACCTTGTGCCTAGAGGCGGAACTAGAAATGTAATTAAGGGGGCGAAAATTATAGAATAAAACCCAAGTTTTCATGAAAGTGCATTTCAGCCTCATAAAAATTTTAATATTTTCATTTTAGTCCTTCCACGAAACTTTTAGTGGGGACTAAAGTGAAAATATTGAAATTTTTTGAGACTGTAATGTAATTTCCTAAAATCTGGCTCCGATTCTGTAATTTTAGGTGGGCCACCCCTAACCCCCTAGTCCCGCCCCTGCTTGTGCCACTACAACCGATCTGAATACAATTAAAATATATATTTAACATGAACAATATCTTAGATAATATAACTTACTGATAAAGTATATATATATATATATATATATTCTATTATAAAATTAAATTATCACGCCAAAGATAGAAAAAACTATGAAACAAAGATACAAGAGACGTGATCAAGATCAAGATTATAAATATTTTTTTTTATGCTGCCCGATCAAGGCAACATCAATACATAGATTAAACAAACATTTTACATAATAAAAAACCTCTCAATCTTCCTCCTCATCACCAAAGGCAGAGGAGAAAGAGGCGGGGTCGTTCAAAAGATTGTACTTGATGTCATTGACGTCGAGTACAAGGTTGAGTTTGTTGTTGATAGTGTGGAGCAATGTGAAGAGTCTTCTGAGGCTCTGTCTATATGATCCACCCTCGAATGGAGTTGCTGAAGAAGTTGCTTCGCTGAAGGTGGCGAAGGAGGTGGTGGAGCTGGATAGAGAGGAGAAGGAGGATGAACATAATTAGCCCTAACGCATACCATACTGATATTCTAGAGACGAGAGGAAGAGGAGCTCAATATAAAGGATTGAAAGTAATAAAGAGTTTAAATCGATAAGATGGATGAAGATTACATTTATTGAAGTGGCATCAAATTTTGAAGAGATGCGTAGTTAGAAAGTTTATCTTGAAAGCTAAAGAATCTTTGAAACATTTAAGACCAGTTATAAAGAAACAACGGTATCTAAAATGATATTTACAATAGATGTATAAGCATCTGATATAAAAAGAATTTAAATTTTCTTAATATTTGATACTTATCGACACCACATTACTTTACAACTAGTCTAGAAAATAGCAAAAACACAACCGGTGTTAAGTTGTATCAATATTTACAAAAATGTCATTGATCATACTTTTTAAACCGTCTCTGCCTATAGAGGTCTAGATATGGCGGTCTTTTAGGCCTTTTTTCTAATAGATATTTTGAAAATTCAATTGCAAAAATAAAAGGAAGAATGAGAGAAAAGTTTCCTTAAAATATGTGAACCCTAAATTAGGACGTATAAATGTTTAATTATTATGAGTTCTAAATATTTTTTAAATTATTAAAATATCCTAAATTTGAAAAAACAAGATGGCATAATAACAGTTTAATAAGTAATAACTTTAACATATCAAATAATAACAACCAAACCGAAACAACGAATTTTTACTGAAATTTCTTGCTGAATATCAATATATAAACAACAATTCAATAACTAACAATTTTAACTTATCAAATAACAATAGCAATTAAGAAGTGATAACTAATTTCATCAAGAGCAGTTAGGTGATTTCAGAAAGGAAAAAAAAATAAAAATAAGATGTCCCTAAGTTTCTTGGAAATTTAGCTATTTTGAGATTCTCATGCATATTTCGTTTGTGCTTACATATGTCTTTCTCCCTAGACAAAACCTTTTATTTACCTTCAAATATTTTTTTAGAATTGGCGATTTATGCAATTAAAAAAAATGTAGAACATCCTCAAACGTCATTTTCGCAGTTTCATCAGCTGAGTACACGATTGTGATGATTTGGTCAAATATTTGTCTCGTGGTCTGGCTGCTTTCCTCCATTAAAGTCAATTAAAGTCTTGTTTCCTTCGTCCCATTCTGCCGTTCATGCCAACTTATTTTCTTAAATTTTGTTAAAACTATTCTCACATAATCTTAATCTTCATTATTTAAAATATTCCCACACAAAATAAGTCTGTATAATTGATTATTTATCTAAGTTTATTTGCTTCCTTTGCCACTAATTAAGGAAGTTGAATTGCTAATAAGTCGAATTGAAATATTAGTGCCAAAAAAACTGATATATATATATATATATATATATATATATATATATATATGCCCGTAGAGATAACGGTAGCAGAAGTTACTTATTTACAATGTGACTGTGACTTTTACAGAAGTAAGAAAAGATAAAAGTCAACTTTATAAATGTGATTTGTGTTTGGAATAAAGGTGGAGAAATAATTCCCCCCCCCCCCCCCCCCAAAAAAAAGAGCTCTTATTTAAAAAGTTAATTAAGATGAAAAATGATCAAAACCATATAAATCTTATTAAATACTATACACACATGTTAGTTGTATATATTGTGATAATTGAAGATAAAAATTTAAATTTAAACTTCATAAAAAAATTAAATTATTATTAAGAAAAAAATCTATAGTACTTAATTAAATATATTCTAATGGATAAATTAAAATACACACAAATGTATATTTAATAAGACATTGCTCATTTGATCATTTATCTCTAACATTTGTCTCCCGAAGTTGAAAAAAGTCATGCTAAGAACTAAAAATAGTGACTTTTAACCAAAGTCATTTTTTTAAAATAAGCCCCTTTTTTTTTATATACTAAAATTTTAGGAAAGGGGTTAGGTTTACCTAAAATCTAAAGCCGTAGGACGAAATCTCCCTTCCTCCTGCAGCGATACTGACAAGCGGGCAAGAGAAATAACCATCTATTACCCTCGTGCTAACCTAGACTCTGGAGCTGTGATACCTCCCCCAAATGTCTTCGACCAACTCCAGGATCGAACCCCCTCCTTTTAGTGAAAATGTCAATTTGAAACCAACACTATCCCAAACGATCCAGAACTCCTCTAGGCTTAAACCACTGTGCGTTGGACTTTTTCCTCGCCCGGTTGTTATGCCAAACAGGCTCACCTGCCTGCCTTTTGCGACTGAATAGTCCAAACCAAACCAAACCAAACCAAACAGAAATAAAATATAGTAGAGGGAAGAGGTGACTCTCACCGTTGTGAGATGTGATACGCTTAGAGGGAAGAGGTAGAAGGTTTTCAGATGAATGAGCCCTAACCCCTTTTGTTTTGTTTCAAATTAAAAGAAAAAGATAAAATGATATTTTCATATTTAGTAGAGTAAATACCCGACAAAAAACACGGATTTCATTTTGGTCCCTTATAAAAAAAAATCGACCCTTATTCGTCATTTTTATGGACTAAAAATGACCTTTTGGAAATTTGTGAGGGATCAAAATGTCAACCAATCGACCCTTATTCATCTTTTTTTTAAGGGACCAAAATGAGGATCACGTTTTTTGTCAGGGACCAGAAAGGGTATTTACTCTTAGAATTAATATAACCTAAGTTTTTTATGACTTCATTGTAATTTAATAACTTTAAGGGGACTGGTAATTAATTCTATTATTTGGAACCTGATTGTAATTGTCTCATACAATTTTAACAGGACTTATTAGGACATATCAATGTAATTTACTCTGAAAAATGGCATAAATTTTAGTAATAATAAAATTATATGATTTTATAAGAACTTAAATAATAATAAGATTTGAATTAAATTATATGAAAATAAAATTACAACTTTCTCCTGTTTGTCATTTCTTAATATACGGTGAGATGAATTGACTCATGATGAATTATTGGTTTCTTAGGTACAATAATTTTGTTTGGCCCAGGGGTGCAATTATTAACATGTAGGGTCCAGCAAGTCTTCACTTTTTTCCCTTTTCCATTTTTTGAGAGCTTTGGAAAAACATAAGTAATGGTCTTGTAATATGAACATACAATTATGAAGAATTATTTGGCATTTAGCATGATAATAAACAGTATTTGATGCTTCTTGAAAAAAATGATTAATATCAAATCAATTGAATTGAAGTCTCTCCTATGTTCTATATCTTTCATTGTGTAGGAATGAGAAAGGACATTTAGTTCTACTTTTTCAAAAATTGATGCAAAACAATTTTTATTTTATTTTATATGTATATATATACAAATTTTGTGATAAATCGATAATGAAAAAGAAAGTTCAATTTTCTAAAAAGTTAAAACTGTTGTGAATTAAACCTTCTATCAAACTCAAGCAGCAGAAGTTGATTTATATAAATATTAATAATTATTAAAAAAACATATTTTAAAATATTTATGAAATCAAAATAATATAATTTTGTTAGAATTTAAAATTTGAGAAATATAATAACATTAAAACCATAGGTAAAGAACTGGTTTAGGAATTTAGGTGAGGCAGAGTCAATTTCTTTTGGGGCTATTTAAAAGTCTTGAGAAAATTACTATTATTTATATATAAAATTCTAGTACACCGAAAATTATAGGGAGGGCATTGTATTTGACAAATGGAAACTTTTTTTCCCTCAGCAAAGCATTTTTGGTAGGAGAGAAATGAATTTTAAAAAAAAAAAAAAAAAAAAAAAAAAAAGAAGGGCAAGAAAAATATCTCATAGTAGGATAATGTGAAAAAAATGAATAAAACTACTTTTAATAGTTTATGACCAAATATCTCTTTTAATTATCAAAGATATTTCATATTTGTGCCATTTACATATTTGTTTGGATAAATGCTAAAAAATACACGCGTTTTTTCTTTACGGTAGAAGCGTCCTAACACCACGCTTTTTTTTGCAAAAAAATACACACGAACTTTCAAAATGAGGGTAAAAATACCATCTCCATTAATCTTAGTTAGTTGACTGTTAGTTTGACCCAAAACGCTGACATAGAAGCTGATTTGGCTATAACAATATCCTAGTTGGCTGTGGAAAAAATATATAAAACTAAGAATTTGATTTATTATCTTAAGAAATAAAAATTTCAAAACCTATCATCATCCGACTCAGCTCTAGCTCCCTCGCCTCCTTCTCACCGACTTTGTTTCCGGCAGTGGTCCTCTGCCGCATCCTCCGCCGTACCTCGTTCCACTCTTCATCTTGCGCAGCTCTTGGCTTCCCTCCCCTCAGATTTTCCGGCCTAGGGTCAGATCTGCAACTTTGATTTGTCTTTCCCTAAGCTTTTGGCTTCTTCGACGCTAATGTGTTCTTTGAAGCTTCCTTTTGATTTCTACAGTAAATTTTGATTTGTGCCAAGATGTTTCAGGTTTTGATTTTTGTCTTTCGATTCATTTGTTGAGGCTTCCTTTTGATTTCTACAGTAATTTTTCTTTCTGCCCTACTGCCAACTAGACAATTGAGTAAGCTTTCATGTCAGCGTTTGAGTCAAACTAATAGTCAACTAAGACTAACAGAGATGATATTTTTGCCCTCATTTTGAAAGTTCATATGTATTTTTACACCTAAAAAAAGACATGGTGTTGACGCCTCCTCGTAAAGAAAAACACACGCATGTATTTTCTTTCACCTTTACCCTATTTGTTTTCATCTATGTTCAAATATTTTTATTTTTCATACACATCAAACATCTAAATTGCTTCTATAGAGATCCCATTTATTCCCATTCCTATTCTCTTAGAACCTTTCCATTGTCCCAAATGCAAACCATATTTTGAGTATGTAACTTCAATTCCTCTTGTTATTTTCTTTGTCACCAAGCACATTCTCAAAAGCTCAAAAGGCAGCCTCAAGATGAACAATATCATGCCAGAGACAGAAAAAACAAAAGAATAAAGATATAAGAGACGTGATCAAGATCAAGATGAATATTAGAAATAAAAATATTTTTTTATGCTGCCCGATCAAGGAAGCATCGTCACATAGATTAAAAAAACATTTTACATAATAATAATAAAAAAAAAAACCCTCAATCTTCCTCCTCATCACCGAAGGCAAAGGAGGAAGAAGGAGAAGAGGAAGAGGCGGAGTCATTTGAAAGATTGTACCCGACGTCATTGATGTCAAGTATAAGGTTGAGTTTGTTGTTGACAGTGTAGAGCAATGTGAAGAGTCTTCTGAGGTGTCTGTCTACATGATCCACCCTCAAATGGAGTTGCTGAAGCAATTGTTTTGCTGAAGGTGGTGAAGAAGGAGGAAAAGGAGGACAAACATAATTAGCCCTCACGCGTACCATAATGATATTCTAGAGACGAGAGGAAGATGAGCTGAATATAAAGGAATGAAAATAATGAAGAGTTTAAATAAACAAAACGGATAAAGATTACATTTATTGAAGTGATCTCAAATTTTGAAGAGATGCGTAGTTGAGAAGTTTACTTTGGAAGTTAAAGAATTTTTGAAACATTTAAGACCAGTTATAAAGAAATGAAGGTATCTAAAAGGATATTTACATCGGATATATAAGCGTCCAGTGTAACAAGAATTTAAATTTTCTTAATATTTAATACTTATTGACACCACATTACTTTGCAACCAATCTAGAAAATATTATTTAAACCGAGTAAAAGTGCAATAGGTGTTAAGTTGCATCAATATTTACAAAAATGTCATTGATCATACTTTTAAACCATCTCCGCCTATAGAGGTCTAGATGTGGCGTTCTTTTAGGCCTTTTTTTTTTTCTAGTAGATATTTTGAAAATTCAATTACCAAAAAAAAAAAAAAAAAAAAAAAGAAATGAGAGAAAAATTTCCTTCCAAATATGTGAATCCTAAATTAGGATCTAGAAATTTTTAATTACTATGAAGTTTTAAATATTCAATTGAAATTAGTTTTTTTAAATTATTAAAATATCCTTTTTTTTTTAAAAAAAAAAACAGATGGCAACAACAGTCTAATAAGTAATAACTTTAACATATCAAATGACAACAACTAAACTGGGACAACTAATTTTTACTGAAATTTCTTGTTGAATATCAATATATAAACAACAATTCAATAAATAACAATTTTAACTTATCAAATAAAAATAGCAATTAAGATGTTATAATTAATTTCATTAAGAAAGACCAACTAACAGTTCTCACAAACCAATAAAAATAGTTAAAGTCAATAAAGTTGTCCTACAATTTAAGTAACTTCCAACATTACCCCTACTAATTGTATTAAACTCTAATATTATATTAATTATTATTCTCACCATTACCTTTATTAATTATGGGTATACATGAAAAAAAAAAATTAATGCGCTTTAGAAATAAGCAAGTGCTTTATAAAAATGACCAAATATAATTATTAGTTGATCTTTATAATAAAGACCATGACTTTATTGTAATTTAATAATTTTAAAGGACCGATTATAAATAATTCTATTACTTTGTTCTTGATTGTAATTGTCTCATACAATTTTAACAAGACTTATTAGGACATATCAATGTAATTTACTCTAAAAAAAACCATAAATTTTAGTAATAATAAATTTATATGATTTTATAAGAACTTAAATAATAATAAGATTTGAATTAAATTATATGAAAATAAAATTACAACTTTCTCCTGTTTGTCATTTATTAATATACGGTGAGATGAATTGACTCATGATGAATTATTGGTTTCTTAGGTACAATAATTTTGTTTGGGCCATGGGTACAATTATTATCATGTAGGGTCCAGAAAGTCTTTACCTTTTTTCCCTTTTGCCCTTTTCTGAGAGCTTTGGAAATACATGAGAAATGGTCTTATAATATGAACATACAATTATGAAGAATTATTTGGCATTTAGCATGATAATAAACAGTATTTGATGATTGTTTAAAAAAATGATTAATATCAAATCAATTGAATTGAAGTCTCTCCTATGTTCTATATCTTTCATTGTGTAGGAATGAGAAAGGACATTTAGTTCTACTTTTTCAAAAATTGATGCAAAACAATTTTTATTTTATTTTATATGTATATATATACAAATTTTGTGATAAATCGATAATGAAAAAGAAAGTTCAATTTTCTAAAAAGTTAAAACTGTTGTGAATTATACCTTCTATCAAACTTCCTCCCTAAACAAGCAGCAGAAGTTGATTTATATAAATATTAATAATTATTAAAAAAACATATTTTAAAATATTTATTAAATCAAAATAATATAACTTTGTGAGAAGTTAAAATTTGAGAAATATAATAACATTAAAATTTAAAACCATAAGTTAAGAACTGGTTTAGGAATTTAGGTGAGGCAGAGTCAATTTCTTTTGGGGCTATTTAAAAGTCTTGAGAAAATTACTATTATTTATAGGGTTAAATACCATTTTCGCCCACTAAGTATTGGCTAGAAGCATTTAAAGACCAAAAGTTTTTTTTGTATCATTTTTTCTTTCCGTGTTTACAAAAAGGAGTAAATATGCCCCCCGGAAGTTTTTTCTAAGAGAAAATTTACTCCATAAGTTTTTTAAAGAAATAGAATTTTGCTTTAAAAGTTTTTCAAAAGAAGAGCAACAATCCAACGGTTAAGATTAACCGATGGGAAAGATTGCTATGTTTGTAAACTTCCAGGAAAAAATGATACTAAAAAAACTTTTGGGTGCTGAATGCTCCTTAGCCAATACTTCCGTGGCAAAATTGTTATTTAACCCTTACTTATATATAAAATTATAGGAGGGCATTGTACAAATGGATTTTTTTTTTTCCTCGCAGCAGAGCATGTTTGGTAGGAGGGAAATGATTTTTTTTTAAAAAAAAAAAGGAAGAAGGGAAAGAAAAATATCTCATAGTAGGATAATGTGAAAAATGAATATAACTACTTTTTATAGTTTTTTTACCAAATATCTCTTTTGATTATCAAAGATATTTCATATTTGTGCCATTTTCATATTTGTTTTCATCTATGTTGAAATATTTTTAATTTTCATCCACATCAAACACCTAAATTGCTTCTATAGAGATCCCATTTATTCCCATTCCTATTCTCTTAGAACCTTTCAATTGTCCCAAATGCAAACCATATTTTGAGTATTTAACTTCAATTCCTCTTGTTATTTTCTTTGTCACCAAGCACATTCCCAAAAGCCAGCCTCAGCCATTTTGTTCCTCTCAAGTCTTAATGTACATTTTGTAACATGAAAGGCCACACTCTGCAAAACTATACAGTGATTCAAAGTGTCATTGGAAAACATGAAAAGATACCATTTACATTTATGGAAAATCACAATGATCCTATGATTCAGCTATAAGAATCTAAAGAAGCCCCTATGAAAGAAAAAAAAGGAATCATCAGCTATGACACAAAGGGAAGAAAAAAAGATTCAAAACTCAGAGAGACACCATAAGAATTCTCAACTTTCAGGATATTGAGTTTCTCCACCTTCTATTATTATTATGAGCCTTTATGTTGTTGTTCTGTTCTACTGAAACTGGAATCTGTGGTCCCACATCTTGATGATTCTCAGCATTTGACATTCTAGTAAGCTTGCTCAACTTTCTCCAGCCACTGCTCCAAGCTGAACTTTGCTTTGGCTTCACCATCTTATCATACTGTTTCTGCAGATTCTCCATATCATTTTGAAGCTCCAAGTACTTGGCTTTCATACTCTCAAGCTCAAATTTCAGCGCGTTAATGTCTTTCTTTGCGGACGCCCATCCTTCTTGGAACGACTGTGGCGTCCCTTCTAGAAGCGGTTTTTGGTTCATGATCATTGGCTGGTAGTAGTGAGGTTCCATGCCATCATCTCGTAGAGATGCATTGGCTAATGCATTGCTTATCTTTACCTGTTCACAGAATAGAACTTGCACCACTACCCTTAATGGAAGCCTTTCGTTTTGCGCAGCATGCATGCAGGCGTCAATGGAGAGTTTCTGACAATCCATTATGCGACAAAGGCGCTTCCTTTCGTGCTCAGAGAGTGTCGGATGTGCCTGTCAAATTTTGGTTTTTTCCACATATAAGCAGTCCAGCATGTAGAAGTCCATTGCAATTATGAGCAAAGCAAACACAAATCAATGAAAGGTTTCCTCAAAATCTCAGCTTCTCATGATGATAGTCATTAGCTAAATTTGAAATGACCTATGAAGCATCAAAACTCCAGAAAAGAAGAGTTGGAGATCTGTGTCTGACATGTTCTACGTTCTATAAAACAACAATGTGACACTTTGCATTGCTTTGGGAAGCTTTAAACTTAGTTCTGTAGCGATGTTTATGTTCATGTTTAGGACCATGGTTCTCAAGAAGTGATTGATTATGTCTACTAAAATCAATAACATATAAAGCTTACAGTTATATCACCAGATCCCAGCAGGTTTTATATCAAGTCATGTATAAATGTACTTATCAAACTTGAATGCTAAGATGCATATAGTTTAAGCAAATCAGGAAAATTGGAGAAAAGTCCCCCATTGAAAATTTTATTAGTGAGAATGACCTAAATTAGATTACCGGTACTCTTATGTGTACAAAATTTGCAGAGTATCAGTACTTTTTGTGTATAAAAATTTATCAGATTCTTCTCATCAATAAAAATTTCAATGGGAGGCTTTTCCCCAATTTTCCCAAGTAAATATCTCTGAGAAACTTGCATGAAAATCACTAGAAATAACTAAGGTAACATGACACACAATAATCTAAAAAAATTTCAATATGCAGGTTTGCTGGGGATGTTCAAAGAGTTGAGTCTAGGCTTCTTCTCTTAATTTCCAATGGGAACAAGAATTAATTACCTTTAGATAGGAATCAATTGCTCTGTAAAGTCCATCATCACAGGTCCTTGCTGACTCAGGCAAGGCTTCAGCGAGTGCCTGGAATTTTGTGAGGGAAAGGTTTCCATCTCTGGAAACCTCTGTAAGATAACTATCAACAAGTCTTGCCACTCTGGTCTTGGCATTGATGTTACAAGCCGGATTCTTGTTCGAAAATGAAAGTCGGGGCGGACTCGAATTCTCAGTTACTTCTTGAACAAGAAAGTGCTCTAGTAACCTCTGAACAAGATCCACATCATGCATCGTCTCGCTTTTACCATAAGAAGGAATCAGAAGATCAGCCAATGTAGCTTGTTCAAATTGCATCCCCACCCTTTTCTCCAACTCAGTAATTAACGCGGGCGCGGCTTTTAGCATGTTTGCCATGTTCAATAGCCTAAGAAGGAAGCTGCATGAAACACTGTCCTTCTGTGGTGGAATTATACTGATGAGGCTCTCAATTATCATCCTTTGATCTTTAGCCTGAAGACTTGAACATTCATCTCTAGCTCCGGCCACAATCATATGAAGCCCGTCTTTCCAGCTACTGCCGCCGCCGCCGCCGGCGCTACTGCTATTACTTACACTGTAATTGCTTGATTCATCTCCCGGTGTTGTTGTGTCACTAATCAATCCTGGTAACCATTTGGCACCATAATGCATTATTGCAGCTCCAATCAATTCAAATCTCATACCCTTTACTTTAATAGCAGTGATGACTCTAACAAAGTGATCAATCCTAAGGATTGAAACATCTTCAAACCACCAATCATGAGGAACTTGATGATGATTCCCACTAGGGCTTGAAGAAGAATCTTTCATGCCATTCCATTTTGGGCTAGTGACCTTAGGGTGTCTTCCAGTATATGCCCACCTTATTCCTTTCGGGTTAGCGCAAGCTTTCCAAGCTATGGACTCGCTGCATCTCCGGACAATTTGGAGATTCTCGGCCCATGGCGAGAGCTTCTCGCAGCTCTTGAGCACAACTATGGAGTCTCTCCAAGAAGACAAAACCACATAGCTAAGGAACGCCTCGGCTTTGAATATTAGATTGCCTTCTTCAAAGTCCTCTGTCATTTCTAGATACTCAGCTGCACACCTTAGGCCTGAAATATTGCCTGCTGTTAGTTCAACAGCAATTCCATAGCAAAATTTTGCTGCAAGTCCAAAAGCCTCAGCTCCACCAGGCAAATCATCCATAGCTATCTTATTCAAGTCCGGATTCCTCGATTCGTACACGATTCTGTTTAGCTTTCCACATCTTGACAGTAAAGGATACTTCCACAAGGAAAAAAAAAAGGTCTCAGAATTTGACAGCAACAGATCATCACTATATTCATTTACTTTTCTACTTTGTCTTCCGACTAGTATTTGACCCATATACATAAAAACAAGGAATAACAGGATTTGAACTTGTTCAAAATTGGGAAAAAAAATAAAAAGATAAGTTACCTTGTGTAAGTGGAAGTTAGCTTCTCCAATTTGAACAAGAAAGTCACTTGGTACATCAGTATCAACATACCTACAAAAAAAAAAAAAAAAAAAATTGAAGAGACTAAATGTTCAAACAGCTTTTAAATACATCTTCAAAAATCTTCTGTATTCCTTCTCAACCCGAGTTGTTCATGATTGAAAACCTGATAAATAAATGGTTCAAACAATATGTGTGTGTGTGTGTGTGTGTATATATATCTCACAAAGTTACCACACACACAAAAAAGTACAGAAAATTCTGCAAATTTTGACATACCAAGAGTGGCCTCTTCGCTGAATCCCATCATTCTTAACCCCATGATTGGTTGAAGTGAGAAAACCAGACCCATATTCTCTTGCTGAAGCTGAATCGCTCTCCGATTCCCACATGCTTAAAAGAAAACCCAGATTTTTTATTACTGTGCTAGATTTTCTCAGAAAAGTAGCTCTGAATCATGGGAAAAAAAGTGAGCAGAAACAAACAATCAAAGAGTAAGAGGAAGATAAAAGAGTAAAGCAAACCCACATGGGAGTGGTTGGATTTATCTTCAAATTGTCGGCTTCTTGAAGGAAATTTGAAGATCTCTACGGGACATGTTACTGGGGATTAAATTTATTTTGTGCAAGATGACAGTTCGTTATAATGACGGACCCATTACATGTCTGTTAAAGAAAAAGGCCCTTCCTTTTCACCTTATTTTTCATTCTTTTTGTGAATTTTTTTCTTATTTTTTTGTTGCAATCCCGATGATACATGGGACCATGAACAGGATGGATGATGAAAGCCAATTTCCAATGACATGTTTGGCACTTTTGGTTCCGTAGTTGATGAAAAACATAATCACGGATTTACCACCCTCATTTTCGATGAAGTCACTATCGAGTGTTAGAAAATAAAAAGACGTCTTATTCTCTTTTTTCTTTATTGCCCTGGTTCATCTATCTATTACACTATAAATAGCTTCAACAAGAAAAAACTTTGACCCATGGCAGTTACTTTCTATAAGTTACTTAGAGAATAATTAATATTTATTTATCAATTTTTTCTAGGAAAAATTCCACTAAAATATCATCTGAATTTGTAAAATCCTCAGAAGCCTATCGAATTTGTAAAAAGACTCAAAGATGACATGGACCTTTCAGGGTTATGCAAATTTAGATAAAAAGACCATAATACCCTTCTTCTTCTTCTTCTTCTTCCTCTTCTTCAGAGATTCATTCAGGCGAACCCAAATTCATTCTCAGGCTCATGGCCGAAGCGCACTTTTACCCTCCGCCGTTGACGCCGCACTCACCCTTAGACGCCGCACCAGATGACGGTGAAAAATTGTGAAAAAGGAAAAAAAAAACTGAGGACTCAAAGTAAATTTTTTGGATCGATTGAGAAGACGATTTAAATAAGTGACGGCGTGGTGTGAAGGAAGAAGAGAAGGAGGCAAAAAAAAAAAACAATTGCACTCGAGTGTTCACTCAAGTGCACTCCAATGAAGCACAATAGAAGAATTTGTAAATGGCGATGATATATTTGTAAATAGTATGAAAGTTTTGTAATAATGCATTAACTTTATGTTTTCATTTCAGAGGCAAGAATGAAGCACAACAAAACAATTTGTAAATGGTGATGGTATACTTGTAAATGGCGATGGTAGATTTGTAAATAGCGATGAAAGTTTTATAATAATGTATTAACTTTATGTTTTCATTCCAGAGGCAAGAATGAAGCACAACAAAACAACTTGTAAATGGCGATGGTATATTTGTAAATGGCAATGGTAGATTTGTAAATAGCGATGAAAGTTTTGTAATAATGCATTAACTTTATGTTTTCATTTACAAAACTTTCATCACTATTTACAAATTTACCATCGCCATTTACAAATTGTTTTGTTGTGCTTCATTCTTGCCTCTAAAATGAAAACATAAAGTTAATGCATTATTACAAAACTTCCATCGCTATTTACAAATCTACCATCGCCATTTATAAATTGTTTTGTTGTACTTCATTCTTGCCTCTGAAATGAAAACATATAGTTAATGCATTATTACAAAACTTCCATCACTATTTACAAATCTACCATTGCCATTTACAAATATATCATCATCATTTACAAGTTGTTTTGTTGTGCTTCATTCTTGCCTCTGAAATGAAAACATAAAGTTAATGCATTATTACAAAATTTCTATCGTCATTTACAAATTCTTCTGTTGTGCTTCACTGGAGTGCACTCGAGTGCAATCATTTTTTTTTTGCCTCCTTCTCTTCTTCCTTTCTTCTTTCTTCTTCCTTCACGCCACGCCGTCACCTATCTAAATCGTCTTCTTAATCGATCCAAAAAATTTACTTCGTGTCCTTAGTTTTTTTTTTTTTTTCCCTTTTTCACAGTTTTTCACCGTCATCTGGTGCGGCGGTGAGGCGTCCAAGGGTGAGTGTGGCGTCGACGGCGGAAGGCGAAAGTGCGCTTCGACCGTAAGCCTGAGAATGACTGAGAATGAATCTGTGTTCGCCTGAATGAATCTCTGAAGAAGAAGAAGAAGAAGAAGAAGAAGGGTATTATGGTCTTTTTATCTAAATTTGCATAACCCTAAAAGGTTCATGTCACCTCTGAGTCTTTTTACAAATTCGGTGGGCTTCTGGGGATTTTGCAAATTCAAATGGTATTTTAGTGGAATTTTCCCTTTTTTCTATCTAATTAATATTTAAATGTGACTTTTTATATTTTTTTCTCTCCTTTAAAAATTTATTTAATATAGGTAAAGTTAGATTATTATTTTTTCTAATTTAAGACAGATTTAATAAGTTAACTACCATTCCTTCATTTTTTATGAATCAGTTAAAATGACTTATAATATGAATAGAAAGGAGTATAAGTCATTAGAAGAATAAGAGAAGTTTACTATATATTTTACGCCAATAAATTGTAATTAATGTTTAATGTGATTCCCTCCCATGTATTTTTCTTTGTCCCTCATAAACCACATTTATAAGGGTTAAAGTGATGCATTGCATTTTCATTTAGCGCATATATTTAAGGGTTAAGGTGCAAAAATATACATGTGCTTTGGTCAGAGAAGCGCCCAACGATAATTGTTTTTTCGAGGTGCAAAAGTGACTACGTGATTACAAATTATGTGCAAAAATATAGTTTGACCGTTAAATTTGACGTTTTTTGCTAACTAGATGATGTCGTGGGTTTTAAAGGTGCAAAAATACACATATCGTTTGGCCAAAAAAGCACCTAGCACCAAGTACTTTTTTTAGGTGTAAAAATACCGATTGACCGTTAGTTTGACTTTTTTTGCTGATTGGACGATGATGTGGCTTTCAAAGTAACTGTGTGGGAAAAAACATGTTGATTGGTTGCAAGTCTGAGTTAGGAAGAATTAATATCACCATCATTATCCCTCTGTTCGCCTCTATAACAACATTATACCTGAAAATCACAACAAGTCCAATGCGGATATGTTTTTCATCCATAAGCCACTTTAGCTGTATGAGTTTCACAGGGCTATTTTTTAGGCAATGACAGGTACACATCGTCTGATTAGTACTCGCTCTAGCCGACGCCGAGACGGTTCAATTTTAATGGATTGGAGGTGACAATGGCATTAAGAACACTAGTCTGGGCAAGGTCTCTGATTTCTAGCGGGACGATATGTCGGCAGTCATCGATGACATTTTCAGCAGGGCGAAGGTTGATATATCTGCATTGGATAGGTTGTGATTTTCAGGTATAGTGTTGTTACAGGGCGTATAAAGGG
Source organism: Acacia melanoxylon (assembly GCA_019022615.1). Classification (NCBI taxonomy): domain Eukaryota; kingdom Viridiplantae; phylum Streptophyta; class Magnoliopsida; order Fabales; family Fabaceae; genus Acacia; species Acacia melanoxylon. The sequence goes on along the minus strand of JAFJYJ010000003.1, from coordinate 7,450,292 downwards.
ATAGGGATGATAATATTAATTCTTCCCAACTCAGACTTCTGGCGGGACGATATGTCGGCAGTCATCGATGACATTTTCAGCAGGGCGAAGGTTGATATATCTGCATTGGATAGGTTGTGATTTTCAGGTATAGTGTTGTTACAGGACGTACAGAGGGTTAGGGATGGTAATATTAATTCTTCCCAACTCAGACTTGCGACCAGTCGGCATATTTTTTTTTTCCACACAGTTGCTTTGAAAGTCACGTCATCGTCCAGTCAGCAAAAAAAGTCAAACTAATGGTCAAACCGTATTTTTGCACCTAAAAAAAACTTAGTGTTGTACGCTCTTTTGGCTCAACCACTTGTGTATTTTTTCACCTAATTTTTAACCATGTAATCACTTTTGCACCTTGAAAAAACACTTATCGTTGGACACTCCTCTGACCAAAGCACATGTATATTTTTGTACCTTAACCCTATATTTAATAAGTTAACCTTTCTTTTTTAATTTTGGAAAAGTAGTTGAAAGTTACTTATATTTTAGCAAGGCTTTAAACTCGGACCGGCCTCTGAACATGTCAAGGAGTGGCTCAAGGGTCAAAGGTGTGTCGATTGAAGTCAAACCATAGCTAACACGAGGCCAAATCGACAAATAAGTGAAAATTTTAAGGATTATTGATATGAAATTTTGAATAAAATAAAAAATGAATTAAAAAATTTTTAAATAAAAAAATATTGAACTGGTTATGTAGCCGGATCGGATGGGTTAGATGACCGATTTATCGATTTCTAGTTTGAACCAGCTGATCCAATCCGAGTTTAATAACTCTGACAAAATGAAGTGCATAACTAATATGTAGACAACAATAGTAGAGCAAGGGGCAAAAATATCACATAAATAAGTACATATCATTTAAATTAAATTTATAAGAAAATTAAAAGTTCATTCTTTTAAAAACATAGGTTTTTTTTGGTAAAAATTATCATTTACGTCTCAACCAATGTAATATTAGAGGGTATAGCAATCACTAACCTGATGGCAGCCTGTGACTAATCGCCAGAGCTCCAACGACAATCAAACTTTTTTAAAAAAAAATAAAGCAAGAGACATTATTATCTTTTTACCAACAAAACTTATTTTCATTTTGGTCCTTGGTCTTGGAGTGGAATTTCAAAATGTTTCGGTCCTTAATCAAAATAAATTTGGTTATGTAGTCCTTTAATGAAATTTTCCAATTTTTTTTTTACCTAGCACCAATATTTTCTTATTGGAGATAATCTTATTTGAAGCACCACGATACAAAATATAGGAACCCTCCAAACAAATATTTGAAGCTTAATTTGCTCACGACTCACATGAGCTACTAAGGCATCTTCTATTAGACCCAACCCATTTTTGAATATATGGAATTCAGATGTTATTAAAACAGTTACAATTTTTTCCCCATTTTTTGGGACTATAATAAGCCCGACCAACCCAGATAAAGCCAAGTCGAATCATATAAGTATAAAGGTTTTTTCTTAGCCGCAGTTTTTCTTATCCCCAAGACTCAAATAGTCAAATACGAGAGATTAAGAAATTGAAAGATACAGACACCATCTAAAAGTCTGGAAGCAACCATTTTAGGATAAGTCTTTTTAACCAAATGCATTTATAAATTAAGAATGCGCAGTCAAATCAATTTATTGCAAATTGATTATTAATTAATATCAAATCAATTCAAAGCAACCATATGGAATATTACAAATAGAATTATTAATTAATATTAAATTAGAAAAAAAAATACCAAAAAAAAAATGTTGCTATCCAATTTATTGCATGTGGACTCCTTTTTAGTAGTTATGCAACAATCTCATTCAATTTGACGTTACGCTTCAATTAATTATCCCTACCTGAATCGTCATCTTGATAAAATAATGAAACAAGCACATTTTGGATAAATGGCTTTTTTATATATAAAAATAATTTTCATATAACACATTTTCTTAACAGTTAAAAATACAAGAGATTAAGAAATTGAAAGATACAGATAACCATCTGAAAGTCTGGAAGCAACCATTTTAGGATAAGTGTTGTTAACCAAATGTATTTATAAATTATGAATGCGCAGTCAAATCAATATATCAATATGTAATATAGGCTTTATTAAACAGAGATTTTATTTCTAAATTACTCACTCTTTTTTTTTTTTGGTAAAAATACGGGACCATCGCCCTATCTTATTCCTGAACCATCACAAATCTTGGGTATACAACACCCCTACAATCGTTATCCAGAACACTTTTTACAAAAGACGGAGGCCTATCAAAAATGACACAATCCTCTTTCGCCGTAAAGCTGTAGCTAGCGAGGGAATCAGCACAAAAATTCCCTTCTCTAAACACATGTACAAAAATTACATCAGTAAATTTCAGTATAGTTTTCCTAATCAAACCTATTAGCTTAACATCTGCGTCAGCATCCACCTGTATATCATTCAACATTTTAATCACAGTTAAAGAGTCAGATTCCACCATTACCCTATTAAACTGGTATTGGAGAGCTACTTCAAGCCCTGTCAGCACCGCCCAAAATTCTGCACGTAGAGCAACAGACCCCCCAGCTTCCCGCTAAAACCACATAGCCAATTTCCATGAGAATTCCTAATTACACCACCACACCCCCGCACCCCTACTTCCTCCGATCCCATTGAGGCACCATCCACGTTCAGCTTTTAGCCAATTCCGACAATTTGCTTTGCAAGGCTGCCTCCAAATTGCTAGAACCTTCATTTAGTTTCATTCTTTGCTCGTGAGCTTGAAGAGAACCCACAAGCTCATCAACAGACATAACTGACAAATCTTTAGCTTCTTCAATAGCAGTAACGATGTAATCAAACTTTCTTGTTAATGACCGTAGAACCTTCTCCATTATTCTGACATCATCTAGAGTCTCTCCATTTCTTTTCATCTCTTTGGCTACCTTTTGTACTTGTGAGACATAATCTGTAACTGGCTCCTCATTCTGCATTTTCAAATTCTCAAATTCTGCTCTAAGTGATTGCGGTCGTACCTTTTTGGCTTTGTCTACTCCTTCAAAAGTTTTTTGTAAAATCTCCCAAGCATTTTTGGATGATTTTGCATCTCGATATTTTCTCAAAGGTTGATTCATCAACACCTTGAAAAATCAAGAATAGAGCCTTCTTGTCCTTCTTCCGAGAATCTCTAAGCGTCTTCTTCGAGCATCCGATAAAGCCGCTTCCGCCGTGCATTAGCGGCTCCGTGTATCCATCCTCAACAAGGTCCCAAATATCTTGAGAACCTAATAACGCCTTCATCTCGAATGCTTTCCAGCTTCCATAATTGCCTTTTGACAATTTTGGAATTTGCGGCCGCACCATCTCCGCCATCTTTGATCAACTTGGCTTTGATACCACTTGTTGGGAAAAAATTGCTTTTATCCCACTTATTAGGAAAATGGAGGTATAAACAGATGAAGAACAATAATTTTATTATAAGAGAAACTCAAATAAAAATACACAAATGTATTTCTCTCACACACTATTTTTTTTCTCTCACACAAAACTATCTTATATTTTTTTCACAAAATAACTCTCTCACTTTTCTATCATCATAGTGCTACGGCACTATTTCTATCTCATATCTCTCTTCTCTCTTTTCTTCTAATTCTATTCTTTCTCAGATACATATCTATGCAATACAAGACACACATATATATAGACTTATTATACCGCCTAATATAAATAAAATATTATTTCTTTATGCCGACACTTTGCTTCTTCGTTGCATCTAGTAGTCTTCAGGATATTCCATATTTTTCCAGCCTATTCAGCCATCATCTTTGACTTTTCTTCATTTCCTTTTGCTTCTTCTATTTCATGATTAGAGACTTCTACGTAGCTTCATTTCTTTTAGTTGCCATATTTGACTTTTCCTTATTTGTGTTTTAATATCCTTTTCCTTCGTAGCTAAGCCGCAATGCTTCTTTGATTATTTCGACACTATTCTTGATGCTTCTATTTCCTTCATGTTCCTTCTACATCTTTCACAGCTGCAAGTCTTCTTTGCTTCTTTCTTCTCGTGCTTGAAAAACTATAGCTAGAGACTTCTACAAATTTCCAGCTTGTCAATGACATCAAATTGAGTTTGAATTCTAACAGTTACCTCCCTCTCCTCATTCGACAACTGTCGAGTACATTTCCCTGCTAGATTATCCTTGTCTTCCACCCACTTATCCTCCCAGAACTTTACCTCCTTACCATCCCCAATATCCCAATATATATTTTCAACAATATTGGGCCAGATTTGAGCTAATTTCCTCCACAACTCAGAGTCTGTTTTCAAGCATTTGCAACTTTTCAGAAAATTGCAATTTCGATTATATTTTCCACTAAGTACCAAAGAGCACAGGTTATTTGGCTTGGAAACTAAGTTCCATGCTACTCTACCCAACAATGCTATCAAGATTGGAGCCGGAAAATCAGGTCAAGTCTGTCGAACCGGCCCGTTTAAGTCCTGACCCTTCAAAAGCTGAGCTTATAAAATAGAGCCTCCAAATAAAGTTGGGTTGAGGGGTTAAAAGGGTCAGCACTAGTAGGCTGTTGATTTTTTTTTTTAAAAAAAAAAAACTTGCCTAGTTGACAGTTGCCTACTAGCGTTGCTGTCCCAGTCTAACTGTGAATAAAGCTACTTGCCTGTCCTATTGCCAAGTACTCACTTACTCTCACAATCTTACTCATTTCTATCTTTCACTCTATGCCTCTCACCTCAATTTCGTTGTCTCAGCCTCACACACACAAAGTCACGCATCAATGCATCATGAATTCACGGCATTAGACCGTCAATGCTTCACTGATTATTAATTAGTGACTGTTTGTTTGTTGCATGATGCATGTTGTTTAGACCTTAATGTTGACAATATTTATTTGATAAATTAGAACTTTAATTGTTGTAATTTACTAATTATATTCTTTTAAAAAAATGTAGGAAGAGTTGTTAAAATTTATAAAAATAGCTTCTGGCCCTGGCCCGCATGTTTCGGGCCAAGCCTTAAAAAAACCAATATTTTTTTACCCCAGGCCTAAAAAGGTCGGCCCTTTTAAACCTTGGTCTTTCAAAGGCTGACCCTAATTCCCAGCTATAATCAAGATCTCCCCCATCCCACCCTCGGTTTTTTTTAAAAAAAAAACAAAAAAATTGTGCTGCCCTCTTTAAATACATACCCCTATCTAAAATATAAGTCTTTTTTTCCCTAAGAAAAAGTCTTATAAAGAACGTTTTTTCTCTCTAAAATATAAGTCATTTGGAAAGTAATTAATTCTTATTTATCAATTTTTTCTATAATTAGTAATTAAACATGACCCCTCATATTTATTATTTTTAATCCACATTCTTTAATAGGGGTGAAGTTGAAAAAAAAATAATTTAAGATAGATTTAACAAGTTAATCATTTTTTTTTAAAAAAAAAATGACAAAGTTGAAAGTGACTTATATAATTTGAGTGGAGGTAATACACGGCGAATATATCATAATCACCATATTAAAGCATAATAATGGAAGCAAGTAATTTTAATACACTTCCAAATGCATTTTAGGTCTCTTAAAATTTTGTAAAATACCTTATATAATGAAATATATTCTTTAAAAAATGCCTTATTTATTTCTGATTTGAGATGGAAAAACCATTAATGGTTTGAGACAAAATAATGACCTAGCAATGAAATCTATATGGATTGCTATTTTATTGATTACTGTTGTTGTCACCATAATGTAACGTGCATGAGGGCCTTGGAATATGGAATATTACAAATATAATTATTAATTAATATTAAATTAAATAAAAAAAATACAAACAAAAAAGTGTTGCTATCCAATTTATTGCATGTGGACTCCTTTTTAGTAGTTATGAGACAATCTCAATCAGTTTGACGTTACACTTCAATTAATTATCCCTACCTGAATCCTCATCTATGAAATAATTTTGAACACTAAACAAGCACATTTTAGATAAATGGCTTTTTTATATATAAAAATGATTTTCATATAACACATTTTCTTAACAGTTACAGTTAATTTGTTAATGGAATAATCATTTTAATAATAAATTTAAAATGACTATAAAGTCATTCCCTATTATATTATCAAGTATTTCCAATCACCTAGCTAGCTTATTAGAATAGAACCACTTGTGAGTGGTTAAATAATCTTTAAATTTAAGTACCGATATTAATACCCCAATTCAAATATGGGTATTTTTGTAAAAACAATGTAACTGATATTCCATTTCGGGACTTAATAAGAGTAATTTATTCTTTCTAAAAAGGTGTCATATATATAACAGGGACAAAGAGAATATTAATTGATGTAATTTTACATCTAAAGAGTCAATTAAATTTCATAGAAAAAATTTAATCATTTGTTTCTTAAAAAATTTGTTCATGAAACATTACTATATATTTGAGCATTTATAACACCTAATATATAATGGTTACAATTAATAAACGTAATGTATGTCGAGGTAGAGGTCACGAAAGGATGCATCACGCTTAAAAATAACGGTTAATTATATGCATTATCATGTATTATTGCAAGGAAAAATTCAAGAAAATACAAAAATAACGATCGTAGTTAATAACGTAATTTATTTAGTGACAAAAAAGACAATTCTTTTAAAACAATCGTCATATAACACTTACAAATAATTCGTCTTCCCCGCCTTACATCAACAAAATACAAATATAACGGTTATGTCAATTGATTGTAATCTATGATCGATAAAAACGAAATTTCATAATAAACAACCGTAATGTAAAGTAAAAATCTAAAAAGTACATTTTTAAAACCTCGTTTGGTCGACACTAAGTACCAATGTCCCTAAAATTTAATACTTTAAAATGAAGTATTCATTTTGTTCATAGTACTTTTCAAAAAGGCACCATTTTTATAACGTTGTCCTTATCTCTCTCATCATGGTCAGACGTCAAAAAGCTCTTTTCATTCGACCTCCTTCTCATCCCCATACTTGCCTTCTTTCTCGTCATCCTCACCCTCCTCCTCCATCACCACCTCCTCGTCAAGTATAAACCTTTCATGTGGTACTTTGGTTCTAGAAAATCTATCACAAAATTTTGATATAGTTAAAACTTGATTGGTTATCAATCACATACACATTTTGAATCTGACTGGTTTCATTGATTGGACATGGCCATGGTAGATTCTCTTTGACAATTGTGGTTGTCGGCCAAGCAAACAAATAAAATAAAACAACTTTTTTGCCCAATCAAATAAAACAATTTTGTACAACCTTTGAGGTGTCCCACCTTTTAATGGCATTTTGGGGTCCCTCTATTATTTTTTATTTTTATTTTTTTAAAAAAATACAAATAGTAGTTTTTCTATACAAATTTTTATTTGAATTACATCAAGAAAGTTGTCTTTTCTAGACTTGTGAATAGTATTTAATTCCATATATATAGACCCGGTCTACACAAATTCTAAATTCTAAAGTAAATTGTATGTAATATATATATATATATATACACATATATATATATATATATACCTTTAATATAATACATATTTACCTAATTTGATTAAATTAAAAAAACTATTTAAGTTAGCTAATATGATATAAGTAGAACCAAAATCTTACAATAATGATTTTGCAGGGCCAACAACAACATAGAATCTTAATATGAGAAAAATAGAAAATACAATGTGATTGAGAAATTAATGATGAATAGAGAGCCTTGATCACGTGTCCCTCCCCTTGACATGGATGCGCTATATATAATACAACATAGAGTGGTCTGGTAGGTCGGTTCTTCCTTTTTTGGATCTGCTCGACTTTGCTGTTGGGTATCCCTTAATGTCGCACCTTCTTCTCCAGGTTTTTCATGTCACATAGTCTATTGAGCTTAACTAAGTATTCAAGGGAGGTAGCTGATCATAATCTTGGCCCGAACTTATTGGGCAACCCTTCTTAGGCCTTTCTCTTATAGAATGTCTTGCAAACAGGCGCAACCTATTAAACTAGACCCTACATTAAGTCCCCCACTATTCAAGTCCAATTCAGTATTGACTTGATCAGAGAGGATAGGCTTAGAAAATATGAGGGCAAGGAAATTAGCCAAAGCGGATGGTCAGTTAAGTGTTTGGTTAGACCATCCAATCTCAGTAATTGCAAGCCACTGTGGAGCATAACAAGGGCAAAGGCAAGAAAGGAACAAGCAAAAAATGAAAGGGCAATACTAGTTAGTTCGGACATTGGGGGCATCGATCTTCCATTTCTTGCAACAACCTTATCAATTACTAACACACCACATTTTCTTTCCATGGTTTGTCATTTCTTATTTTCAGCGTGATTTGGCAAGATTGTAGTCTCAAGGTGCTACCAACTCACTGATGTCCTATCTTACCCAAATGTTTCAAGTATTGTATTATGATAACCTTTCTTTTGCTTAGAACGGCATTTGGACTAACCTTTAGCAATGTCTTTGCTTATAGGGTTTCATGGCAAGGTTGTAGTTGGAGAGGGAGGCTTCTAAGCTAATTTTGCAGGCTTTTGAAAAACACAAGACAATCCAAAAATTACGACAAGCTGCTATTCGTATGTCAGATTCTCAATCTAAACTTGAAACTCAGTTAGAAAAGGTGACAAAGGAGCTGGCAGAAGTAAAGCATGAGTTGTCAATCTCACACATTTAAAATAAAGGGTTGAAACAACAACTTGAAGATATTGCTGCTAAAGCAGCATTACATACTCCAGCGCAACTGATGAAGGAGTTCAAAGAGGGTCTCGGACCGATAGGATCTCGACCAAGCAATAGTAGAATATTAAACCTATTTTTTGTGGTAGGTTAGAAGATGACAGCTTCATTACTGGTGCTAGTGATGCAAATCAAAAAGAGACGTATGTGTCTTTTGTTTGGAACCCACTCTAAGTTGGCTTCTCTTGGGTTCTTTGAGCTCTGGTTCCACTTTCTGTTCTAGATGCGCTTTGCCAAACTTTGGGATTGTTGGTAATTTGTTTACTTAACAATTGGGGTAAGTTAGCTTTATATCGTAACATATCATCCCAAATGACTCTTCCTCGTTTTGTGGTGCGATGGCGGTTATTTATGGTGTGTCTGTTATGCGCAGCTAATACATTCCGTGTTATGTAAACATGCCAATATAGAACTTTGTTTTCTAGAAAGTTTATGTATGTTAGTACATACTGTAACATTGTCGTAATATTTGACCAAGAATGAAAATTTTGGTCAGCTAGTATGTACATCACACCTTCGCAGTCCGGTTTATGTTCTGCCGCAAGACACCCTAAAGTTGGGTTTTCAACATTTAGAAGGGTTGGTGTAAAGTGCTCGTGAATTATATGATGCATCAATTGTGTGACTCGTAGCTTATTAAGCAATCTTGTAAGCCAAGTATAAATAAGCTAATGAGTTGATTCGTATATAGTGTGTCAAGTATGAATGAAAAGAAGAAAACCAAAATAAGTGGAAGGCAGAAAAATTGACTCGATTATATTAAGTTAAACAACTTACAAAAAATAAGACTAACATAAACTCTTATTCCCAGGTAGGATAAAACAACTTAGTGCATATTACGCAAGAGTACAGTTAGAGTTGGGAATCAGGGCCGGCCCTACAGGGCTTGAAAATTACTATTCTAAATTTTAACTATTTTGCCTTCAATTTTTTTTTTTAAAAAAATATAATTAGTAAATTGCAATTATTAAAGTTCTAATCTATCAAATAAATGTTATCAACATTAATATCTAAACAATATAAATCATTCAACAAATAAACACATTCATTAATTCGTAACAAATAAACACAAAGAATATGTTTTTTCCTATTTTTCAAAACATATTAAACAAAGGAATTGTTTTATGTATGCCCACGACAAAATGTCTTTCCCTCTCGTAATTTTGTATGTGTTTGCAGATTCCTTCGGTTCATGCATGATTTTACTGACAGGTAAAAATAATTATACTTATTTTACACCAAATATATTTATAATTTATTACTTATATAATATTGTAATACCAAAGTATGTGTTTATTTAATATGAAAACATCCCTTCTTTAAAATTTATAATAATTAATTATGTGTTTTAATACAGAATAATAATAAACATAAAAAGGGTTATAGTTTAAACTAAAAAAATCTAAGTAATTACAAATAAACACATTCATTAAGTGGAAGTCTAAGTAATTAATCTTTTTTTTAAAAAAAACAGCTATAGTTAAACGGGCCTGCAGGGCTGGCCCGAGGCCCTACAGGGCCGGCTCAATTACGCCCGAGGCCCTATAGGGCCGGCCCTGCAGGGCCAATTTCAAATTTCTAGTCTATTTTTCAAGCCCGAGCCCTGCAGGGTCAGGGCTTAAACGGGCTCGGCCCAATTTCCCGACTCTAAGTACAGTCACATTCCCCCAACAATTGGATAGTCGTGCAATTGCTATTGAATTTTAATGACTTAGTTGAAGAATTCAATATAAACAAAACTGATCACACAATATCAGAATTCCGGACTATATAGCTTAGAGCGTTGGTCACTTTACCGCATTTCCCGTTTTTGCAAGAGTTTGAACTAACTGACATGAACTAATAGACAAGTTATATTGTAATCTTGGTGGGAGCATTTTGTCAGGGAGAGTTGATATATTATTGGGACAACTTCCTCCTTGATGCATCGTGGGATATGGTTCCGGTCTTCAATTACGGCTAGACTGTCTATGACTTTTATTTCTCCTATATGATGGTTTGGTATCGTGATAGTGTGTCTGATTTGTGTTCGCCTCGTCTTCTTCCCATTTGATTTGGGCCCAGGCTCAGGCTAATACATCGTCCATGTTATGACAAGTATATTTCCTTAGTTCCTCTCATACATATAGAGTTAGCATGCAAACCTTTGCGGAATGCGGAAATTGTTGTTTGGATGTCACAATTTAGTAAGTTTATTTTTCTTTTTTGAACCTGCGAACATAATCTCGTAACAGCTCTTTCTTTCCCTGAATGATCTTATAGAGGTCGTTTGGTTCCTTTCCTAGCTTTTAACTACTGGAGAATTGCTGTACAAACAAATCCTTCAGCTCTGTGAACAAACCAATGGAGTTGGTTGGTAGGTTGGTGAACCACTTCAGCGTCGGTCCAATTAGACTTTATCCAAAACCCTTACACATGAAAGCTTCTTGCATCTCTCGTGGTATTACTGCGGTATGCATCCTCTGTCAGTACTGCGTCATATGTTCTTATGGATCTGTTGATCCATTATAGAGTAGTACGTGTGAAAATGTGAACTTCTTCGACCTCTCGACTAGAGCGATTTCGTCTGTGAATTATAAATCAGCAAATTTGTTGGGTGCACTCTTCTTGATTGGCAGCGGTACCCCAGGTAGCGAAGTATCATCGCATCTAGTTCCTGACATCATTTTCTTCCAACCTCTGTCGTCTAACATGCCAGCCTCTGGTTCGATGTTTTTTGCAGGAGCATCCGTCGACTTTTGCACTCCGTAATTAGGCAAAATCGGATCAATTGGGGTACCTACATTTTGAACTTCGTTAGTATTATTTGTAGTCGAGTTGCATTTTTTTTTTTTTTTTTTTGGAATTGGGGACCTAATGGTCCCGGGCAGGGTCAAACCCTGATACAAAGGCTGGATAGGCCAGCGTCATACCACTGCACTACCTGAGTGCTTGGTAGTCGAGTTGCATTTCTTATCAATCCTTGACGGTTCGTTGCACTGGGAGTCTCCAATGATTGCATATGTGGGATTTGTACGACCTGGAACCGTTCAGAAGGATGGTGAATGGGAGTGACTTGCAAGGAGAGTGAATTAATTCATTCCCGCGAGTTCAAATTGTCTCAATGTATGGCGTCATTTTCCTCCTCCATGCGCTGAAGTAATCGGCCTGCTGAGCAGCTCATCTTGATTTGGCAGAGACTTGTTAACTGTTGAGTTTGTTCCTACAACAAAATGGTTATTTTTGTTAAGACGCTCCTAAAGGTTGTAACAAAATGATTGAGAAATTAATGATGAATAATAAAAGATGAGTTGCTAATTAGAAAGTGGAATACAGAGCAATGAGAACAAAATTTACTCATTTTCTTAAAATGAAGAACTTGGATTTCACAAATCCTTCATTCATATGAATAAGATTTTAGGAAGATATTAACTAAAGGGTGAAGGAGCAATTTTACACGTGTCCCAAAAATACACATGAACTTTGAAAACCCAAATTTACCATCTCCGTTGACCTGGTTTTGCCTCTATTTAAAAAATAAAGATTTTATGATTTCCCAACACTACCCTTGTCCTCACTCTCCAATCCCTCTCACCTCGACCTCCCCTATCCCTCCGTCTGGTCGTGCCCTATTATGGGGCGCGACATATTTAACTAATTTTGGTCTAAGACGGATGAGGTAACGATAGGGCTTCGCAAGACCGGTCGTCGGATGTTAAATTAGTTAAATTTACTCATTTTTAGTCATTTTTGGTTTTTAAAAATCATTTTTGTCCCGCTTTATATAAATTTGGTATTTCAATTATCGTCCTTTCTTCTCGTTAATATTGAAATTTTTCTTGCACATAATCCTTCATTCATATGAATTGCTAAAAGCCTTTTGTAAGCTCTAATTTTATACATCGGGTCATTTTTTTTGATTTTCATAGGATTAGATATTAACTTTATCTTTTGACAATTAATTCATGATTGTTGATGATGAATTTGGAAGGGAAGAGGATGAACATTGAGTTTGATAATTATTGTGAATTTAGGAGGGAAGGGGATGAACATTGAGGTTGAGGCAAACTTTCGGATGGTAGTTAAAGCAACTTTTAACAGGATGGTAAATTTGCTCCGCTCAATTTTTGGTCCAATTCCATAAAATTGCTCCTTTACCCTTAACTAAAATTACAATGTTGTTGTTGTCCTATAATTGAGGAGTAACATAGAGTGGTCTGGTAGGTTGGTTCCGCTTTTTTCAAATCTTCCTGACTTTGGTGGGAATCTATAGCTGAGAAATCAAACTGGCACGCTTAGTTTCAAACTCGTTAAGGGCCGAGCTTATAATTTAGAGCCTTGAGAAAGGGTCGGATTTAAAAGAGTTAGCTCTGTAGGGCTGTGAGCTTAAATGAACTAGCCTCGCGGAGCCATAGGTCAGCCCGCCCGCCAAATTTTTTAAATTTTCTTAAATGACTACTATTTGAGTTTTGCTTTGAAAAAAATGATTTTTTAAAATTGGAAATGTTTTTCAATTCATATAATGTTTCTATTTGAACGTTTTAAAGGAAAAAATGATTCTATTCTTATTAAAAAGCTAAGAGAAGCTTGTTGATGACATTATAGTTAGTTAAAAGTTTTCTAATTGATTTTAAAAAAAAATATTACTCAATTTTTACAAATCTTTCATTTGGTTCTTAATATTTCCTCAAACAAATTTCTTGCTTATGAAATATTGAAAGAATCGTTCTTTTACTGATGTAAGCTAAACAAAGAGAACAATTTTTAAATTGTATTTGAAGAGGTCCAAATATTATGCAAACTATACAAAAGGAAAAACTAATAACAAATATTGAAAAATGAGAAAGTAAAGACTCTATGTCATGAAGAATTTTGTTTTACAGAAAATGATCACTTATTCCATTTATAAAAAAATATTTTTTTAAAAAAAAAAAATTAATACTTTAAAAATATTTGTCTAAAAATTAAAATTTTTAGTGTTTTAATTTAATTTCTTAAAAAAAATGAATATATATATATATATATATATATAATCAATCAGGCTTTGAAGCCTGCAGGCCTAGTTTTCCCACGATCCTTAATGTTGCACCTTCTTCTTTGGGTTTGTCACGTCACATAGTCTCTTGAGCTTGACTAAGTATTCAAGGGAGGTAGCTGATCATAATCTTAGGCCGCACTTACTGGGCAACCCTTCCTGAGCTTTCCTCTCATGGAATATCTTGCATACAGGTCCAACCTATTAAATTGGGCCTATTACATTTATTTTCTAAAACACTCTAATCATAGTTCTTAATCCCTCATTTCCTCTTCTTATTGATTATTATTAAGATAGTGTTATTAATTAATAGAGGTTGTTCGGTTCTACGAACACAAATGTTTAACCTCTGGGTTAGTACTGGTTAATATAGGATGTGAATGATCTCCGATAGGTATATCAAGAATACCGAAGATAATTTGAGTACTCAGTGGTGCCTACGAGGAAGACACCAAAGGATATCGTCCGATCACTGTGCTACACGAGAATGGCGGTGAGCCAAAGGGAGTGGGGTGTGTGCACAGTGTAACAGTATAGTAAAAGGATATGAACAGAATGTATACACCTGGTAGGTAATCTCTTATTTATAGAGATTACCTAGGGTTTTCTTCTCCTGGTTCTACGCTCATTGCCTCAACGGCAAGCACTCTCACGTTCTCTGAATGCCTGCTCCACTATTTGAGTAAACTCTGCTCCACTATATGCCTCTGCTCCACTATTTGTACGGTTGGGGTTAGTGCTGAGATTATAGGGTGATTAGTGTTTTCCCTGCTTGTCAATGGCTTTAATCATAGGATGCCTTTGTTGAGCCATATCTCATCTGAGCCCAAAATATGAATCCATAACAGAGGTAAATTAGAAAAGATTAATAAATATAAAAACTATGCTTTATATTTAAAATAAAGATCAGGTTCCAAATATATTTTATATCAACGAGACAGAGGGAGTATATGATATGAAAGAGAAAGAGTACGTAGCGACAAGCACACATAAGACATTGTCAATCTGTCATATACGGACACCAATTTATTGAATAGTTTACAAGACATAACAAAAAAATATAGATACCACTATTGCAACTACCCAAACCAATGGCTAAATTAAAGCTTCCAACAAACTGATGGATGAAAGGATACGAGAGAAAACTCCAAGCAGTATGAGTAAGATCGTGACTACGAACCAATGCGAGGGGGTATGTTGTAGCTATGTTGTATTTCGAGGTATAGGGGGATTTTAGGAGAGCTTATTTTTATCAATTTTTATCTCACTTAAAATAAACTGACCCAAAATAGCCCATAAGTTCCCACTTTCCTTGTAGTCGTTCTATATATTGGACGGTTCAGGTTTGACTGAAGAGAGAATTGCAAGAAACTAGCTACTGAGGATCCATTTCCAGTCATCAATGGAGAAGGAAAAAGGCAAGATGCATTAAGACCCAACAGAAATAAGTCTGAACACTACTTCTGAGTTATCACAAGAAACATCAAAATATGAAAAATTTGAAGGCTCTTGACATGAAAGACGACGTCACCAGCAGCAACATAAAATTGAGGGGCGACGGAAGCTTACATTTTCATAAATCAATACAAAACTATCATCCAATCCCAACCCGTGGGATACACATTTAAATACATTCTCTTCTTCATGTCACTGATGTCAGCATAAGATTAATCAGAAATCTATAAACTGTTTGATGCTCAGATCACTTTTATTTTAATGTCAAAAGAACTATTTATTTGGTCAATTATTTTCTGCACTGAGCTTTTTCTGGATAAGAATCCTATTGAAATTGTCAGCTATTTCAGCCAACCCCATGTCTGTAAATGCACCTATAAGCTTTTCACAGGCAAGCATATCAAGATCTGTGTTTGTAGATTGTATCCATTGATCAATAACTTCTGCTGCTTCTTTCATATGACCTAACATCAGATATGAAGAAAGAATGCAGATATAATTCCTGCTAATCATTTTCTGTTTAGTCATTCTAAGTGATTTCCATATCTGATCGATTTTATCCTTACTTCCCAATCCGGCATATAGTATGATTAGGAAGTCATAGGTAATCCATTCTCTTTGGGTGGTCCTTTTCTCAGGTTCAACCAGTGAGTTGGAGCCTGCATTATCAAGATGCCCTACGGCGACATATATACCAGCGAGGTCGGCGTATCTCTTCCAACTTTCATTAGAACCAGCATCATGACTCATTTCATCAAGTATCCTTTTAACTTCATCAATATTAAGAGTAGCAGCACAAGAACTAATCCACAAATTGTAAGTGAAGATATCTGGTAAAACCTTCTGTTGTTTCAGATCTTCAACAACCAAGGGGACCTTTTCGACCTGCCCGACTGACATGTATAGAGTCATCATTTCATTGTACATCAGGACATTAAAGGACAGGTTTGAATTCTTTATCCTTTGATAAAGCTCCTCGGCCTTTTCAGTGAATTTTGCTCCTGCATATGAATGAAGGAGGGCAGTGTAGGTTTCGCTTGTCTTTGCAGAAGGAGGTAGGCCCTCAAAATAGCGCTCCGCGGCATCAATGCCAAAAACTTTGGTCATCAGGTCTATGCGGACTGCGTAGTCAGAGTTTGATAACTCATATTCTTCATGGGTAACCATCCATTCAGATATCTGCCATCAATAGTCAATAAGTACTCAGTCGATGAGAGTTCAGATTATATTTCAAAAACTAAAACATTATCTGTGATCTCCAATTGCCAAGTCAGACTTTATGACATCTGGTAACCATGACTACAGAACTATTCCAGAGTTGGGCAAAAAGCATCATAGCCTCTTAAACATTGTAACATCAATTTTCTACAGACATTTCAATTGAGGCAATGATATTATTGAACTCTGAGGATGGTTTCCAATAGTTATTTTCATAGGTTGATAAGATCAAAATATGCATACAAGTGAGGATTTTTGGCACAAGCTTTGACGCCCCAATTGTTACATCTAAACCAGCTTTCACCATCCTCAACTACAAACAACCAAGAATGATAAAGCTGAAATTGATGATAGAGAACAGCAGTCATGTTTATGGCAATAGCAAATATAAGTTATTTGCATCACCAGCTTCTTTTGTTCCTTCACACCTTGCTTTTCAGAATAGCAGTCATGTTGATGGAGAATCAGTTGACACAGCTTAATTTTGTAAAAACCCTAAAACTCAGACCTTAACTACCAACCTTTTGGGGATTTGAGGTAGAGAACTGAGATAATGCCACAGAGACAAATCAGTTTTTTTTTCCCCACCCCCGCCCGGGGGGGGGGGTGGGTGGGTGTTCATATCTAGTCATTGACTTTATCGTAGTTCTAAAATTCTTGCCGCACATAATAGTTATGTAGTTTATTTATATAGTCCTTTTCTCTGTGATGCTATCTTTCTTCGTATGCTTACCTCACCTGCAGGAATAGGACAGCTCAGAAGTTTATACATGGTAAGAGCTATAACCATGGAGATATAGAATTTAACATGCCATATCTTTGGCAGAGTCAACAAGTGGAGGAAAAAAGGGTTCTTTCTTGGGTTGCAAATGGACGGCATGACAATTAGGTCATCTATAGTTCCTGATATATAAAAGGGACAAGTTCAAATGGACGGCAGAAACCAGCATCAACATATAAACTGATAGGTAAAAGGAAGAGGCCAATTATCAGTCCAATTAGATATGGGAGGATTGAACATGAATACAAGATAGCATAACTCAACTATACTAATTAAAGACCAATTAAAATCTAACGTTTTGCTCATAAATATACCATCCATATTGAAAGTTTGGCAAGTTTCCAGAATAACATCTGAAATCTTCTTTTGTGCTAACATATGAAATAAAACTAGATAGTGAAACAGCCCAGGCATTAGATGCAACAAATCAGACAGTTTGAAGAATATTATTGAAGGAATTTAATAAGATGCAGTAACAGATACATGCACCGACCTTCCAAGAGCCTTGGACTCATACCAACGCCTTACTGGGCAAAATCAAGGGCCCAGGTGTGTGTCTATATAAATTGACATGGAGCCATAATAGCAAAAACAAAAATCCAATAGAAAGATTGATCCTTAATTCAAAAGTGACATTCATACCCTGGAAATCCACAAATGATTTCTAATTGCCCCTAATAGACTTACAGTGCCCATGTAGAGCTTCTGGAGATAAAACTTATAAAACCCAGTTCTTCAATATTATTAAATCCCCCAAGTTTCACGACAGATATGTCTCATACTAGAAAATGATCGGGATAAGGACCAAACCTCCAAAGCGTGTTTGTAACGTTGAGATTTTCTGAGTTCTCTGGAAATATCCCGAAGCTCGGACATCGAAATACAATTCCCTTCGCTGACCCATTTCTGAAGAACATTTGCGGCGCTTCGCTTTGGTAGCCTCAGTCTGAACAATCTGCTCCTCAGGTCGTCGTCACCGTCCGAAGAGTTCGAAATCTCTTCCACAAAATTAGTTCCCAAAGCTCGCGAAGAGAGAAATCTGGAGAGATTTGATCCACTGAGGATAGATTGTGAACCATAATTTCCGTTGATAAACCCATTATTTTGAAATCTCCTATAACAAACAACGATTGGGTAAGTTAGATAGGGAATTTAGAGAATAATGCCAATCAGTTTGTTCAATCAGAGAATTTCATCAGAACATAGAAGCTAAGAAGTGTACTGCTCACCGTCTGAGAGTGAAAGCCATGGAGCGAGACGCCATGGCCGCTATTCCTTCTGGCTGGGCTGAGCTTGTTGCAGAGACCGGAAAGTTGTGAGCTTGAAATTTCCAAGACTTTTTATTTTTACATCGACGGTAAATAATTTAATTTTACGCAAGTATTAATACGATAAAAAGAATACAATTCGGCATCCACCAATCCGGAACTAGATAGTGGACAAAAATATTTTTTTAAAAAAAAATC
The DNA here is from genome assembly GCA_019022615.1 of Acacia melanoxylon. Taxonomy (NCBI): domain Eukaryota; kingdom Viridiplantae; phylum Streptophyta; class Magnoliopsida; order Fabales; family Fabaceae; genus Acacia; species Acacia melanoxylon. The sequence continues at coordinate 7,431,608 of JAFJYJ010000003.1, read as the reverse complement.
TTTTTTTGGCAACAAGAATACAAATCCATTTTTTCTTCTCACAAACAACCATGCCTGAATTCACATATAGTGGAAATTGAAATTAACTTAAAAGTTAAAATAATTCAAAATCAAAGGAATAATAATATATGAGTAAAAGGTTAGAAATTACTTCTTCGGTTCTAATTATAAGAACTAGTTGATTTTTTTAGAGAGATTAAAGAAGTAATTATATTAGTTTAGAGTATTTTTATTTTTATTTTATTTTCTTCAAACTAAATAGTTTGACTAATTAACTAATATATAATCTAAGAAAACACAATATATGAAATGATTAAGTAACTTATTTAACTTTCTTAATCTCTTAAAAAAAAAATCAACTAGCTCTTATAATTAGGACGGAGAAAGTAGTAGCAATGAAGCAGTGAGATTGATATAAATTTAAGGACCAAACTTATGTCAAGTTTTTTAGGTCCATTACATCCAGTTATCCAATCATATGTTGCCACCAAGATTACATTGCCAACGCTTACAACAAAACCCACTGTAAAAAACAAAAGAAAGTTATATATTCCAGATGATTCCTTGCATCCAACACCCATTGCAAAATCCTGCATTACATTCATATAACATGAACAAAATAGTGATTGAAGCGTTCAAAGGCATATTTTTAATTATGATTTCTGATATACGAAATAAGTATAAGGAAGTTTTATATCAACTTTAAAGATTTTTGCATGAGAGCTTATAGAACCAAAGAATTTAGAGTAAAATACATTAACCTCACCTCCCCTCTGTTTACTCTAAATTACAAAGACCTCCTTTCTATTTTGAAAATCTATATGAATCTCCCTCAAAATCAAAATATATGTTGCATAAACTCCTCTTCTAGTTTTGAGATTCAACTTTCATCCATCAAACCGTTAGTTGACCATTAAATCACAACATCGACTCATTATTTTGACCAAAATGCCCCTCCTTAAAATAAATATTACTACTTGTCATGTAATCTTTGGCAAAACAATAATCATTTAATCACAAATATTTATTCAAAGTTTAAGAAAAAATTAGTATATATTTTTATATTTTTGTCATACTTTTAAATTTATCTTATTATAAAATTAATTAATTTTATCATTATAAATTTTAATTTTTTGATAAAATTAAATGTTTAATCTCTTTTATTTATTAAACTTATCATGTAATTTTTAAATAGCATGATGATGTTTTGCAATAATACATACATACGTATATTCAATTAAGTTATATAATTATAAAAGGGATAAATATTAATTTTGCTACGAAAGTTTTGGTTTTGGAAAGACTCAAGATCCTAAGTTTTTTTGGTATCATTTTTGTCCCGAAAGTTTACAAACGTAGCAATTTTGCCCATCGGTTGATCTTGACTGTTGGATTGATCATTTTTTGTATCATTTTTGCCCTAAGTTTACAAAAATTACCTCCTCAAAAAAAACTTCCGAGGCATATTTGCTCCTTTTTGTAAACTTCCGGGGTAAAAATGATACCAAAAAAACTTCTGGGCGCTGAATGCCCCCTAGCCAATACTTCCATGGCAAAAATGATATTTAACCCATTATAAAATGATATTATTATGATATTTGCATATTAATATCTTATAATTTTAAATTTTAAAGAATATCTCATTAAACATATATTCTTAAAAATAATTACTCAAATTTTAAACAAGTTATTAATATTTATCACATAAACATATTACTAAAACTTATTCTAAATTAAATTTATTAAAAATATTAAATAGATAATTAATGAACATTAATATTAAAAGGTAAATTAGGGAATTGGTATAATGAGTGGTAAATTAGTAAACAACATTTAAATTTACATGGTTTTTAATTTAAAAATATACTTGAAGAATCTTTTTGAAATATTCTTTAACGGTGTTAATGATTTTGGACTAAAGTGTATATTTTTGAAATAGAATGGTGATCCGTGTAATTAAGATACCAAGGCTGATAGTTTAATCAAGAAAACCCCCATTTTACAAAATAATCGACTTTGAGCATTCTCACACAAACCTCACATCATTTGACGGCTGCAGAAAGTAAAATTTCTATTCGTCTTTTGTTGAATTGTAGCAAACAACTCGTGCAATCTTCCTTGGCCAAAGACCCTCTGGCCCGATCACACTGCCGCGACCTCTCTCCACTATTGGGATTTTTTTGTTGCCGCGGGGCTTTTCTCCCCTCCTGCAACCATGCTAAACAGGCTCTAAGTTGGCACATGTGGTGCCTTACGGTGCCTTTTTTGGCACTTTCTGACGCTCTCTTATCTTGTAAGTTACTGCCTTTCTTAAATATGTTTGAGATAGCATCAAAAGTGGCTAAAAGCCCGATGGAGGTTAAAAAAAGCTAGTGACACTGTGACAGTAAAAACAAAAAAAATCTATTTGGTAAGGCATCAAATGGTGATGGGCTTTTTTGAAATAAGTGACTTATGAGTGAAGCCACTTTTTAGAGCTTCTAGTCTATCACCATCACAATGGCTTCTTACTTTTTTGAGTCAAATGACCGTGCATAACACACGACACACATAGTCAATTATTTGGACAGTTGCAACACACAGAGGCAAAAGCAACACAAATTATTAAACTCTCTTTTTAGGATTTTCGAAATTTTTAAGAATTATTTTATTGGAATTTTTCCTAAAAAACCATCTGATTTTTTAAAGAATATCTGAAACTTGTTATTTTATATTTCTAACATCTTTTTACTTTTTATTCTCTGTTTTACTACGAAATACTATAACAAACTAAAAATTTTAGAAATATCTATTTTTAATAAAAAAAATTAAATATAAAAAATATTTTTCTAGAGTTTTTAGAGAAATCTAGAAGAAGAAGAAGAAATCAAATATCCATTCATATAATTTTCATCATTTTTTATCTCAATTAACATTTCAACATTTCGATTCTTACCTCTATCTTAAACACAAAAGTCACATCAACAATCCGACTTTTAGAAGAAAAAAAAGTCCATAAAAAAAATGTAACAATAAAAAAATCATTTTTATCACCATTATTCCAAACGAGCCTTCGGTTTGTTGCTCTAACTCCTCCCTTTTCCCACCGCCATTGATTTCCTTCACCTTTCTTCCTTTGCTTTGTTCCACCTTCATCGCTTGGAGGTTCGTTAGCTTATCTCCAATGTTCCTCTCTTCTCATCTTCATCATTGGCCCCTCTTCCACCTACCACTGCCTTCCAATTTCCACCGACTTCAAAAAAAAAAGGCCCTCCCCCGTTTCTTCCCTTCTTTTGATCTTTATGTGATCTTTGGTTTATGGGATTCTCTATCTAAACCCGTCTTGCTTTTTTTGTTTGTTGGAATCCCTAATTTTGGGGTGTTAGATTGGGTGTGTGAAGCCTAACTTGGGTTTCCTAGCTCATCTAAACCCCCCTCCTTCTTCTATTTGATGATCCTTTGCTTTTTTTTTTGGATCTATAATCATGGAATGAGCAGTGCCATGGTTATTTTTGGCTTCTAGGCTGCTCGCTGCTTTCACTCTGGCTTTAGTTTGGTCTCTGTTTGTATGTTCTTGCAGGTTTGATGTTGGGTCTTCAATCCTTCCTTATGAGTCGTATGGAGCTGGGGAGTACTCATATTTCTCTGTTTTTGGCAAATGAACTTGTCTGGTTCCCCTTTCTTCCTACGGGAAGCCATGAACCAAGTTGGTTCGACTGTGTGGCCCATAAAGACGTGCTGCAACACCCGCCGGTTTGTTCTCGCTCTGTTCTTCCTGGTTCTGTTGGCGTTGCTGGTAGCATTTGTTGACTCTCTTTTGATGGCTGCAAACCTTCTTCGAAGCTGAAGCTGTTTGCTGTTATGTTGTTTCGTTTGTTTTTTTCCGTGTTTTTTTTTTTTTTTTTCCCCTTGTGTGTTTGTAGTTGACTGTTTGTTTCACTACTTGTTTTGTGTTGTTATCTTGGGCTGCTTGGTTGGCTTCTGCCTCTCATGTAATGCCGCCCAAGTTTAATGTAATCTTTTTATCGTGTGTTTAATGTATTTTGATCTTCCAAAAAGAAAAGTGATTAAAATCATAAAAGTCATTAGTCTTAAAACTTGTCCATTAAAATCATAATAGTGTAGCTCTGAAATTCCAACGTAAAATTTGTTGACACTAAATTTAAATTCAATCCTAGTTCTATGAGACCCATCTCACCAATTAGCTAATTAAGAGCCAAGAAGTTGCAAATGGGATTTAGTGCTCATCACCAAGTTATAGTTGATGAGCACTAAATTTAGTTTTTTTTAAAAAATAATAATAATATTTTCTTTGTGAAAAATCAAAATAAAAATAACATCTTAACATTTAGTTTTTTAAAACACGATTTTCTATTTAAAAAATTATCAGTTGGAAATATTAAATCTTAATCATTAAAACTATATTCAGACAAATACAAACCTCATCACATAATTGAATATCAATTGTGACTGAGTGACAAATGAGCCGAGTTTTCCCATATTTAGCATACTACACTGATCAAGACAGTGGAAGTTTCAACCATTGAGGAATAACACACAGACACACATTTTGATACATAGAATTACTCATATTTCACACAGTACAGTAATTGCTTATGATATATAGATGCTTGGTTTTTCGAAGTGATCTATGTGAGAATGCGAATGCGGTCCAAAGCACTCTTCATATCAAGAGAATTTGACTGATGAAGTTCATAGAATTGCCTATATGTACATGGAGTGTAGGCTGGTGGGTGAGTTTCATTCACAAGCTCTGCTGCTGGGCTTATTATCACTTGCTCAAATGAAGGTCCATTTGATGTTGCCATTGTTATCCTTGTAGCATTGCTGTATAGTACTGCTCTATGCACATTGCTCTTGTACTTCCCATTACTCAATATCTAATTAACCAAACAATATGACAACAAGTTTTCGTCAATTATATATGAATGAACAACTCCTTCCTGACCCTAATATAAGAGCTAGTTCATTGTTAAATTTGGTCTTAAACATAAGATCTCTATCCATTTTGTTATTATATTTATTATTTTTCTCAAACTAATTTACCTAACTTATAAAATGATATATAATCAAATATTACATAGTGATATTTAGGGAGATCATATCACATTTGTTACGAGGATACTAGATTTCAAGGAATTTTCATCATATATTTTTTTTGGCAACCTCTGATCCTAACTTTAGGAGCTAGATACCTAATTTATGTAGGAGTTAAGAAAATTAGTTAAATTAGTTATTTGTACACAACGGGTGTTAGTTTTCATAAAATATACTTTTAAGAATTTGCATGGATACTATTTCTTTAATGAAAAACTTTGACACGTGCAATTAACATGGAGAGTATAGGAAAAAAGTTATAAATTTGGACACAAAATGAATTGAGCCTTACATTTTGGGCATAAAGCAGGCCCATGAAATAGTTATTATATTTAAGACCTAAGGGAGTATATTTGTTTGCAGATATATCTAATTCTATATACTGAGAACCAACAAAAGTTAGTCCAGTTAGTAAAAGGGTTAGCTCATAACCATAAAGTTGTGAGTTTAAATCCCATTAGTATGAGAACCTTGTTGTTGAGCGATCTGTAAATATTTCTGTAAGTGTTCTTTGAGCTTGGATGTATGCTTAGCCTTGATGAGCCCCCACCCAACTCACCTTAACTTTTTTTTACCAAAAAAAAATTCTATGTACTGAGATGAAGAAGCTATGTTGATGATGGTGATGACAGTAGTAGAAAGTTACCTCTAGAAGATCAGCATTGTTAACCATTAGAGCATTGGGAGGAGGATTAAGTTTGACCCAATTGCCATTATGCAAAGTTTGAAGGCCATTGATGCCATTTTCTGAGAGTATAGTGACAAAGCCATGATCAGAGTGAGGAGGAATCCCCACAGCAAGGTCAGGCTCTGGACATGGAGGGTACAGATTTGCAATGAAGACTTGAAAGCTTGATTCCATATTCATAGCCTTACTTATGTAGTTTGGTTCCAACCCCAAACTTTCTGATACACCTTTCAACAGTTCCCTTGTGATTTCTCTAATTCTTTTGACATACTCAAATGCAGTATCACTGTAACATCAAGAATTGAAGTCAGAAAGAAAATGGGAACACAAATTAGGAATAGGAGATGAAAAAAAACTGTACTTTTAGGCCTATTGTATTACCTCTAGTCTTTAATACAAAATCCACTCAGTTGACTAATTTGGAAAGATTTTTTTTTTCCAAGTGGCATTTATGCATACCTAAATCCAGCAGGTTTATGAGGGAAATGGAAGTCTGGATGCACAAAGACCTTGAAAAAATCCCTCCAGCAGTGTACCTTTTCTGCAGCAATATTGAAACTAGAGCCACACCTCATGGGATCAAAAATGGTCTTCCCTTGAAACTCTCTCTTTTCCTCATCTGAAAGATCAAAAAATCCTTTCACCCCTTCCATCATGCTGCTTATCAGGCTCTCTGGAATACCATGATTGATCAACTACATACACATCATGAACTTTAGTAATCATACACATACATCAATTTCATCTCCTCACACCAATTTAACTCCACTTCTCATTCTTTTAACTAAGATTTATCTCGTTATGCACATGCTCGTGCTAGTTTGTTAATTCAAGTGATGGACAAAATTAGAGGTAAACCCATTGCAGATCCTATATTTTTAACAAGTTCTGATTTTGGTCTCCATACTTTTTTGTTTGTTTGTTATTTTATAGAAATTAATGGTGTTAACTGTGGCATTAACATTATTAATTAGTCTGACATGGATGACTAGGATGATGTGGCTTATGTGTAGGGACCAAAACCAAAACTTTTAAGTTTAACCCTAAAAAAAAGTAACTTGAACGCACATGACAAAAAAAATAGATTATGACTGACAAAATCGATTTTGAGGAGAGAAATTGATTTTCAACAAGTAAAAAATCATTTTATCCTCTGTGGATCTGCTGAAGCATCTAAGGAGCAACCTAATAAGCAAGTCATTTCTAGAATTAACAAGTTGATTCAGTGCAAAAGAGCAGAAAAGTTCTGTTTCTGCAAAATCTAGGTAGGAGTAGATTTCTTTTACCAAGAAGCAGCCCCATTCTTCACAAGCCTGACCAAGATCTTGGATGGCTTTGTGCCTTTGTTTGGAATTGCCAGAGGAAAGGAGAGCAAAGTCAACGATGGGAATTGCGTCTTCTGATGAGTCCAGAACTGGAAGATCCTGAAGAGTTTTTGAGGCAAAAGAGGAAGGTATAGAAGTGAGGCCAGATTCAGACAATGATTTGATAGTGACTGGTTTGGTTGAATAGATAGAAGCTTGTTCTGAGAAGTCACTGGAGATATTAATTGTTGCAGCCATAGATTTTTAGGTGAGAGTGATGATAGAGGCGAAGAGAAGAAGAGAGCTAAATAGTGAGAGAGAGAGAGAGAGAGAATTGGCGTGAGTCGTGACCCTATAATTATTAAGATAACAATTCTTCTTGAATGTAAAGACAAATAGGATAAGATTTCCTGAATAATGCATAAATGGACCATGTTATGCTAAATGAGTGATTGTAGGATTGACTTCAGGGCTGTTTGGTACCAGGAATTTAGAAGGGAGAGGAGAGGAGGGGAGGGAAATTTTTAATAAGTTTAGATTTAAGAAAATTAGATAAATGGGCTTAAATAATTTTAAATAATTTTTTTTACTCTTTTATCTTATATGTTATCTATTTTAAAATTTTATAACCCTACTTCAAAAAAAAAAAAAAAAAAATCATTTTTCATTTTGCTCTCATTTAATTACTCATATTACTATCATTGCATTTATTGCATTCACTCACACATTCTCTCTTCCACATATCTTATTTTTCTACTTTTCTTGTCCCCTCTCTTGTTCCCTCTCTTCTCATAAATAGAGGCATTCTTGAGAAAATGTTACAATTTTTATAGGGGTGCAATAAAATTTCAGAATTTTTTAAGGGTTGATTGAAATAAAATCTCTTTAATTGGGGTAGACAAAAATTATCACAACATTTTGTAGAGTTTTTTTCCCCTTGATTAATTATACTCCCTTTCTATTACTTTTTCTCACTCATTATCTCTCAGTGCTTTTTCCACTTATTTTCTCTCTCACTTACCCTTTTTTTTGGAAAACAAATTGCTATTGTCTAACTAATTTTAATTATTACAGTGGTCCTAATTATAAGAATATTTTTGTAGTGTAATTTATACTATAAAAATATTCCAATAATTAGGAGTGGAGGGAGCAACTTTTATGTCTACCTACGTCATCCAATTATTTGTATCATTTTAACTGAGGGAATATTATAATTTAATGAGAATTTTATTAATATAAAAGTATAAGGAGAAAATGATATAAAACCCATGGGCCTCCAAATTGGCAATTTGTCCAATATTTTGATGTTGTGTTCGACTGTTCGTAGGATTATCCACTTATCATCCACTCACGGGCACAAAGGAAGGAAGCAGATTTGCTTAGTATCCCTCCCCTCAGATCCCCGCATCCGCGCATCCTCTGAATGTCCAAAAATTGATCCAAGATTTCAGAAAGAGACACATAATCTTTTTTTAAATTTTTTATATTTATCGCATGCGGTAATTTTTACCGCATGCGGTTTTAAAGGGTGAAGGGTCAAAATACACATGACCTTTTTCCTGGATCGCCAAAGACCACGACCTTTTTTAGGGATCAAAAATACACACAACGTTACATTTTGGGTGCAAAAATACCACGGCCAGTTAGTTGATCAAACTTAGATGGAGCAACGACGTGGCGTTGATTGTGTCTAACACGCGACGTGGAATTAAAAAAAAAAAATTAAAAAAATTAAAATAAAAAAAAAATTCAAATAATAAAAAAATAAAAAAATAGAAAAAATAAATTCAAATAATTAGAAAAAAAAAAAAAATTAGAAAAAAAAAATCAAAAAATTAGGAAATTTTTTAAATAAAATAGAAAAAATTCAAATAATTAGGAAAAAATCAAGTAATTAGAAAAAAAATTCAAAAAATAAAAAAATTTCAAATAATTAGGGAAAAATTAAAATACCTCCGCTAGTGGGCCCCACCACCGGAACCGTTGGCCGTTAGCCTTTATTTTAATTAATTAATTAATATATATTTTTCAATGAACAACTTACCCTAGTGCATCTTCAACAACTGTACCGACCTGTGTATATAGAACTCCTCCTCCAATAGCTTACCCTAGTGCAGCTTACCCTAGTATTTTTGGTTATCCGGCCCAAGAACCGATCGATCGCCATCGGTAAGGTGGTTAATTTCTTGTGGCCGGCAAGAACTCTGGCATGCGGTGATTTCCGATTTCCGTGGGCCCACCGCGAGGTATTTTAATTTTTTTCTAACTATTTTAATTTTTCCCTAATTATTTGAATTTTTTCTTAATTATTTAATTTTTTTTTAATTTTTTTTTTTTCTAATTATATGAAATTTTTCCTAATTATTTGAATTTTTTAATTATTTAAATTTTTTTCCTACTTTTTCTAATTTTTTTTGAATTTTTTAATTCCACGTCAAATGTCGAGACACAATCGCATCACGTCGTTCCCATCCAAGTTGACGGTCAACTAACAAATTGTAGTGGTATTTTTGCACCCAAAACATAACGTTGTGTGTATTTTTGATCCCCTAAAAAGGTCGTGGTGCTGGGCGATCTTGGGGAAAAGGTCATGTGTATTTTTGACCCTTTACCCTCTTTTAAAATACATTCTGAACCCTTGGATCGATTTTTGGACAGATAAGATCAAAAGCTACTGAGGATACTGAGGGAGTCGCTTCTGAGAGGATCCGGACTCCACAAAGGAAGGGGTTTCTCCTTATCATCCACTTATCATCTACTGCGGTCCCCTTCCTAAAACTGTGCCGTTTTGAAATAATACCATGCGAGCTGGTGCTTTTTCTTTTTTTCTTTTTAATATTTCATGGTTCTGACAAGTTCTAAAAAGATACTTTAGGATGTTGATTGTTACTAAAAAAGAATACTTCATGATCTTTAAAAATTATTTTATGATCTTAAAAAAATATTTCAGAAGATCTTGACCAAGTACTAAAAAAGATCTTGAGGATCTTGACTTGATCTTAAAAAAACATTATGGAGTATATTTTTAGTAATAGTAAGGATTGTGAAATATTTTTCAAGATTGTTATATAATTCTTTAGGATCATGAAATATTTTTTTAGTTTCGATCAGTATCCGAAAGTTTTCTTTCTATACCAATGAGTAACCTAAAATATTTTTTTAAGATCCTAAAATAATGCTTCAAGATTGAAGTATTTTTTCATTCGATCAAGATATCTTTCAAGTATTCTTTTAAACCATCAGGTGAGTACCATAAAATATTTTTTCAAAATTTTAAAATAATTTTTCAAGATCATGAAGTGTTTTTTCCAGTACCAGTCAATATCCTAAAATATCCTTTTAAGATCAAATGCATTCTAAATATTTTTTCAAGATTATAAAATAATTTTTCAAGATTGAAATATTTTTTCAGTTCCGATCAGTATTCTCAAGTATCTTTTTAGTACCAACAGTACTTTGAAATATTTTTTTAAGATCCTAAAATAATTTTTGAAGATCATGAAGTATATTTTCAGTACCAGTCAGTATCGTTAAGTATCTTTTTAATACCAGTTAAAAACCTAAAATATTTTTAAAAAAAACGTCAACTGCCATTGTTTTGCGTTAAAACATCGCAGTTTTGAGAAGAGGACTGCAATTAGATGATAAGGAGAAGAGGACGCTAACCGGTCCGGAAGGAAAGAACAAGTGAAGCCACGGGCAAATGATGGCTTTGAGAAATTAGTTCGCTCCAAAATTTATTGAATTTGAATTTTGAGGAGAAAGTTTGGAAGTAAAACTACATGGACACCAGACCATTTTTTTTCCTTACTATTTTTAGGGATAGTATTGCACTTTAACCTTATATATTATATTTCATATTCTTAATATAATATCCGATTGACTTTTTTTAAAAAAAATTAATAAAATTAATAAATTATTTTAAAGTATTTTATATTTAACATTTTCTTATCAAACTAATTTGTCTTACTTGTAAATTACTATTCTGATTCTATTCATAAGTATTTTTTGACTAAAAAATTTGGTTCTATTTATAAGTTCAGTTTTAGGGTAGTAAATTAGATTGGGACAATTTTGCTCATATTAATTGTACCAATGAAAATAGAGAGAAGAAAGAGTTGAAAAATGCTCATTCATAAATGAGGGCAAAATTAAAAATTTACCCCATAATCAATGAGTTAACTACCTCTCTTTGGTATGTGCGATTTAGTTAAAAATGACTTATAAATAGGACCAGAGTTGTACTTCCTCCGGTCCTATTTATAAAAGCCCAATAACTAAATTAGCGATTTAAGAAAGTGGTGAAAATTAGTTAAAAACAATAATTATTTCTGAAATAAACATTTTTTCCAAGTATGCCCTTACTTATAAGGGGCAAGAGAGAAAAACAGAGTAACTATAGTTATCACCAAACTTTTAATTAATGCAATATATAAAATTAATGAAGAAAAAATGGAGAAAAAAAAACTCATTATATGTTCAGACCAATGTTTTGAAACCCAAATTGGTGAAAACCAGCGGACCGGTCAGTAAACCGATCCGATTGGGGCATCAACCCAGTTCGGAACTTTTTGTTTTTTAAATTGATTTTTTTAAAAAAAAAAACTTTAGAATTTCATATTAATTACCCTGAAGTCTTCAATTTGACCCCGGGTCAGCTCTAGTTTTTTTTCGGCCTCTTGACCAACTTGACCCTTGACCAAGTACCACGGCTGGTTTAGTGATTGGTCCGGGTTTCAGATACTTAGTTCGGATAGTATTTGCCAGGCTCTTAAAAAAAGAACAAAGATAATTCAGATGTTGGGTTTTTATAAAAAGCAGCAGAGGGAATAATATATTAGCTAATAATATACAACATGTGCTAGGATTAAGTTACTTATTTTTCTTCCCTAATCTTTCTTTTTTTTTTAAAAAAAAAAAAAAAAAAAAAAAAAAAAAAAGCCAACTGCATTTTATTGGAGTATTGTAATACTCACCTTTAAGTTGTATTTTATTGTGCCAATGTCAACATTTTTTTTAGCTTGAAAATATACAAGGCATAATCACCACTAATTATGACATAGAGGTTAAGCACATCCATAAAAAGTCACATAGTAAAAAAATAAGACACTTTTCTCTCCCTACGGCTGAATCCATGAATTCTCACAGATCAAGAAGTATTACAAGCAGTTCATAGTAAGATAAATACAAACTACAAAAAGATATAATTAAAACAGAAAGCTAGAACTCTAATTATTGTCAACCTCATCTCATTTCATAGACACAAAGAAGGATGAGGACCACTTGGTTTCTGCAAAGTGGATTAAGTTGGAATGCGTAGACGATCCAGGACAACTTTATTATCAAAGGATTTGGATTGGTTGAGTTCATAGAATTTCCTGTATGTTATTGAAGTGTATAAAGGAGGGTAAGTTTCACTCACAAACTCTAGTGCTGGGCTTATAAGTTGGTATAGTGATGGACCATTTAGTGTCCCCATTGATATCCTTGTGGCATTGTAATGCACTACTACTTTATGCACATTGCTCTTGTACTTCCCATTAGTCATGATCTAAACAAAACATGCCAAAGGAACTTCAAGTCAAATAAGTTAGTAGCTATTGAGAATCTTATAACCTCAAGAAACATTCAATTTTTTTATGGTGTTAAGCATTCGGTAGCAAAAAGTAATTTTTTCCTGTATCCAACACCCTAAAGTTTCAATAGCACTAAGTCCTAAAGTAATTTTTGATGCAATCAGCATCCTAAAATATTTCTTCAGCATCACTAAGTATCATAAATCTAGGGTGATCATTGCTACTGAGAAAATATTTTAAAGGGGAAATTGCACCAAAAATTACTCTAGAATAATGAGTGTTATTGAAAAAAATATTTTGGAGTAACGCACAAATTAATTTAAGATATTAAGTGCTATTACAAAAATCCTTCAAGGTATTAGATGCAACTTAATCCTATTTTCTCTGGGAAAATCACTGAGGTCCCAATGAATGAATGTAATGATAAAAAAGTTTCATAATAAATGAGTAGCATACAACGACAAGTTCCAGTACTAAAAATACTAAAAATGACCAAAAATTCATGATATTCACTTGTTATCGGTACTTTTTCAGTGATTACATTTCTTCATTGAGACATCTCTCCCTTTTTTTTGGGTATGCTAATGCTTTCATCATAATGAAGATTGGGCACCTCCAATAGATTAGCAGTGTTAACCATGAAAGCATTGGGAGGAGCATTAACGTTCACCCAATTGCCATTATATAGAGTCTGAAGGCCACTGAAACTTTATGCGACTGTAGTGAGCAAGCCATGACCAGAATGAGGATGAATGCCCACCGCAAGTTCTGGCTCTGGACATGGAAGGTACAGATTTGCAATGAAGACTTGAAAGCTTGACTCCAAATCCATAGCCTCACATACGTATTTTGGTTCCGATCCCAAGCTGTCTGATACACCTCTCAACAGTTCCTTTGTGCTTTCTCTGATTCTCTTGAAATGCACATATCCAGTGTCACTGAAGCATCAAGAACTGAACTTAATTTGTACTAAGTTAAATACAAAAGCTGGGTGATGAAAGCTATTATATTGTTAACAAGCACAAAAAACCCTGTTGTGCAACCATTCTATAACATTAAAGCACATCCAAATCTTCCACTCATCAAAATGATTAAGGAATTGAATAAAACACCAGAACATAAAGAAAGTAATTGAATTTCAAATATACAACACAAAATATAAGTTGTCTCACTACCCAAAAACAAAACTTGGATCACAACCATATCAATAGTTATACTCTTATATGTCTAGCAACTTCTGCTCCAGTTCAAAAAAATAAAAATAAAAATCAAAATAACTAGATCGATGAGGAAGGGAGAGGATTTATAAAAAATTACTCATACCAAAGTAAATATTGCGTATGCATCATATGGACTGATACATCCCTACATCTTCTCCTTGATCCACTTCATTGCTTGGGTGGCACCTGGGTTGGTGAAGAAAGCATATAATTCCCCACATTTTCAGTTGAAACAGCCACCTTCTTCCAGACCTGCTTCCTCTTGCCCTTGCCAGTAGTCCTCAAGAAAACATGAGATATAGGAACATCATCCAAATCAGTGGGCTCCTCCACCGCATTCACCTCAGTGCCTCCTGATAAAACAGTTAGCTCCACTACCTCTGGCTGAACATTATCAAGCACTACACAGCTCGACCCCTGCACGTCAACACAAATTTTACAATCCCCCAAACTTCCAACCGCATATATCATCATGTATACAGAAATTGATGACACGTCGACCTTCATACCTAAGTCTAGTCCAAGTGACTCCAATAAGGAACCTGAGAAGAAAAAAGGACTTAGAAAACTCACATTACTTAAAAAATCTTAAACCATCAACTAATCACCTCAATGTCCGAATCATTAAATTTGTCCATAAGATCTGAGCACTCAGTATATCCAGCAACATTAATGCTTGAATTAGGGAAATCATAGCAGCATTTTCATCCCAACAATTTTATCCAGCTCATCAGGGAAATCATATGAACGATCCTCCTGCATTTCATTTCTATGTACATTAATAATTTTCAAATAAAATACCAACCAAAATTATATTAATGAAACTCTGTAGTGTCCCACCTGATCAAGCTTTGCCTTCAACTCAGATGCAGAACTCTTAATGAGCTGCACAACAAACTTGTTGAAAATACAACAGACATCTTCCCAGTCTCATCAATAACAGTATAACGTATCTTAAATCTAAAATTAAAAAAGGCTTAAAAAATCTCCCATATATTTTTTTTTCACAAAAAAACATTGCATCCTTACTTCGGTTCAATTGAATGAGGAATTCTCTTGCACATCAAGCATATAAACTTGTTGGAGTCAACTTTTCACTTGCTACCTGTTAGGGACCAGCAAATAAACACCGAAACAATGTTAAAATCAGAAGGCTTTACTAATATAAATTGGTTACAATAATCTGAATGGAGTAAACCACCCCTTTCAGCCAAGATGAGTCTCAGATCTGAACCTGATCCCCCTCTCCTAATACAATTACTCTGTGAGAATGTGACACTCTCCACAGCCAAGAACCGAAGCAACACTGTAATAACAGATTGCTCCCCTATCCTACAATCTTCACTCTCCAAAACAATAAGTATAACACTCCTAATTCATCCTACGTCTAATATAGGAGAAAAGCATCTGTGCACAGTATTCAAAATGAGTGCTACAGTGCTAAAGACTAAGCCACCCTATGCAGCAGCTACAGATCCTAGTGTTACTCAAAAATAGAAGGAAATCAAAAGGGTCAACCCTGTAACCTTAAAAGGTATCTTCCCCTTTTGTCTGAGTCTTGGGAATCTGCCTTGGTCTTCTAACGTAGGTCTGACCAGCTAACAGGGTCCTTTCACTACCACACTTAGAACACCTCTCATACATCAAACCATAACGGGTATCCAACTTAACAACCTCATTTCTTCAGAACGAATCTTGTTATACGAATTAATATCACAAACCATTTCACAATCCAATTAACATTCAAAAACATGGATTCCAATAAAGTTCGTATATCCAAATATATACCACTTCCTGTTCAGCAATCTCAGATATGTTGATCCTTGGATGATAGCGAAGTATACTGTATGCAGATTGATTGGTCGATTGAGTAAATCCGTTCATCCATTTCGCGCCTCTCTGAATGTACTTCGTCTCCCTACATCCATATCATCGACCTCCGTGACCTTAAAGCCTACATCTTGAGCCACGAAAAAGATGTCACACTACCAGCAGTAACAGCACCTAACTTTATCAGACCTAACCATTATTATATATTATATATTAAGCAAATTGCCGGTAAAATTAAAATCACCACGCCCTGTACTGATCGAACAGACTCCTACTATAGTACCACTGGCCTTTGATGACTTTGAAAACTTTTACAAAATAGTTTTCTGTTGACAAAATACGGTTTTGAGACTATCTCTATGGCAGACCTATATTATAGATTATATTCCCAGATCAACAAATCTAACTGACATTCGGCGTGGCTTATGTCAGTACATAACTTCTACATATAACCAATACATGACAACCTACCTTGGAAATCATAAAACAATTTTAGATGTACCGAGAAATTTTGATCACCTTACTCATGAATATATCAAACACTACTGAAAATACTCAAAAATCAACCATCAACAATGTGCCTCACCAAATACAGTCATAAGATCTTACAGTAAAAGTACAACACATGCACAGTATTAGACTGATCTGTCTCTTTGATTTACCTACCCCACATGAATCTACAATCACTTACTACTCCGTGTATGCCTCAAAATATTAAATAAAAACACACTGTCAAACACTGAAAATATTGCCTTCATACCTAACTTTTACGATCTCTGAACAGCCCAATGTATGCCTTCTCACAATAGCTAATCAAAGATACAGATCAGTCTAGATAAAATCACATCACAGAGAAGGTCAACTATAAATATAACATCTTTTCCATGAGATCATCTGGATGAAATCTTCGCCATATAGATAACAACAGTACAAACAACATATAGGGTATCCCATCAACAGGATATGATAATATTTCTATTCACAATACCCTATGAACAACATCTTTAAATCAAATGAAAAGCTTAAATATTTAAACTGAAATTTAGGAAGTTCAATAACACCAGCCAAATAGCTAAATAGATACCACCTCAAATGACTTAATTCACAATATAAATTATGTCAAACTCAATATAATTAAATTTTCAAATAGGCACAATATTATTTCATGTCCGTCTTATTTATCTTTCTCTTAATAAGCACAGTAATATTGCACGAATATACAACAGTAAAGTGGCAAGTACAACTATGAGGTGATGAAATTATCTCAATTATCACCAATCAAAACACATCAAGCCTTCAACAGAAAGATTAAATGTCCACAAATTGTCAGCATACATATATCTTCTACAATAGGAGATTAGTTAATAGAGAAAAGAAACAATTATCTTTGTTTTCTAGAGAGCAATTCTCAGTCTCACAAATAAGTGAATAATATATGGCACACTTCATTAGCACTAGCTATGGTAAAGATACAAGTATCAAAATAAATAATTGTTTCAAACCATGAGAGCGGCTGCAGCATTACCCGTGTTGTTCTCCTCGATGAATTGTGAGGAAAGGATACCCACAAAAATCTTGCCAGTCAGGAGGCTTCCACGCATTTAAATTGTGAGGGAAGGATTCAATTATTCAAAAATTATTAAATTTTACACTGAAACTTTGTAAATAATATACTCACTCATCCATTGGCAAGTGCTATCGCCATTATAGCAGCTGCCTCCATGACCCAAGCAACTCAAAAATCTGCTCTCCTGAAAATTTCCCAGAAAAAAACAAATAAAATAACGCAAAACACACTCGCTCAACATTCTAATTGTAATAGCTTGGACTTGGAGAAGGCAAGGAGCTAAGATAATGACTAAACCTTTTTCTCTTTCTCCTCAAGCTTGTTGTGGCCAAAGATGGCCAGTCTCTGTTCTGCAGCATCAGAGATGAGACCTTCCCTGCTACATCTAGACTCTCAAACACCTTCCCTGCATGAGAGATGTTCTCCTGCATTCAGGGGGAAAAAAACCAAAATACCGACCAAGCGGAGAAGCAAAAACAACCTAGAGGGAATACAGAAATTAGAAGAGCAATTTAACCAAGCATTGAAATACTTACAGAGCATCAGCAAGCTTCGAGCAAGAGATTGACAAGGCAAGAGATCGAACCTTGTCAGCGAGCTTGGAGCAAGAGAATGAAGAAAAAATGACCGAAGCATCACAGATCACAAATTAATGCAATGTATGCTGCTGATGTTCTTGCTGCATTCTTGAGTTCGTCAACTATCTTATGCCTCATCTCTTTATCTCTCTCCCAATAAATTTATCTCTTTCTGCACTTCCTCTTCCGACATATCACCGCATATATCAATCATCATCATCAATATATACTTGAGAGGAATAGCATTTTAAGCCGTTCACTGTTCATTGCGTTTTTTGTTAGTGTGTTACCGTTCTTAACAACAGTAACGGTTTCATTTGGCAAGCCATGTAATTTTGCCAAATCCAACCGCATATGAAACTGTGATGTGATGATAATTCTGTTTTTTTTCAAAATGTCCTGAAAATGTGGTGATATGTCGGAGGAGGAAGTGAAAGATGAAAGAGTAAGGTGTGGAGTGGTCAGAGAAATCATTTCAAGCCTTTACTTTTAGGCTTTCCCAGCTTTTACTCACTTGAGGAAGGCAGGTAGTCTTTAATTTAGCGCGGGCGGAGAAGATAAAGAGAAGAGAATGAAGATAGTTAACGAATCCAAGAATGCAACAATAACAGCAGCAGCAGGTTCCATTCTACTCCTCTGATTCCTTTTTCATCAATGTTTTCTGATGAGTACGATCGAAATTTTGGTGATCCCTGCTTTCTGAATATCTTCTTTCATACCACTCCATGCTTTGGTTTTACGTTACTCTGTCCTCTTCAGATTTTTCCGTTACTCTGTCCTCTTCAGGTTTTTCGTTACACTTTATCACTGCAAACACAACCCAGCTCCATCGGGGTCCTCCGTTTGCATTTCTCCTCCATGATTTCACCGGTCTTCGTCTAATTTCATACAAGCCCACAAACAATTGGATATCAAAGAACACAATCAACATGAGCAAAAATGGAAAATATATGACCATGGTTAGCAAAACTGAAAACCCTTCCAGGAGGGGAAAATTAAAGATAGAGATAATGGAATCGGTGTCGTAAAGTCCACAAAATCTTCAATTTTTATCTGCTTCTCTCACCTACTCTTGGTTTTCTTCTTTCTCCCACGTCGGCGAAGACGCCGCCACCATTGGAAGCTTCACCTTCGAGCTCCTACCCTCTCAATGCTTCGATGTGTTACAAAGCTCGTGGGTCTTGACAGTATAGCACGAAATCTGGAGATGCGGTAGGCTTGCGGATGTCAGCCGGCCAAGGAAGAGAGAGTGTGACTGAGTGACTGCGGGAGGAAAAGTCGACAGGTGAGAGAGATCGATGAGGTTTCTGTTGGAATGTGAAGACTACGGAATCGTTGGAGTTGGAGGCGGCAGTGGCGGAGGAGGAGGAGGAGGAAAGAGAGAGAGGATTCGTTGAAGAGGAGAGAGTCCGAGGAAGAGGAAGGTTCTGGAATAAAGAATCGGATTTGGCTTTGGTCCTTTTAGCTTATCATCCGCTCCCATGCATTTCAACGGCAGCGTTTTCGTGCATTTTGCACCACAATTTGTTTTTTTTAAGATGAGTATTCATCGTTCTTAAATATTTTTTTAGTATCAATCAGTATCATAAAATATTATTTTAAAATTCTAAAATAATTTTTCAATATCACAAATTATTTTTTCAGTATCAATCAGTATCTTAAAATATCTTTTTTAGACTATCATCGAGTCTTGATGAGAATAAAAAAGATACTTTGGATACTTAAATGCACTTAAAAAAATAATTCGGGATCTTGAAACAATATTTTATGATACTGAATGATACTAAAAAAATATTTCATGATAGTAAATACCATTTAGAGGAAAAAAAAAAAGCAATTGTGGTGCAAAATGCACCAAAACGCTCTCGTTGAAATGCATAGGATCATTGTTGTTAAAAACTCGATTTATTATTGCGATTTTAGGATTTTACGGCAACGGATGATGAGCTAAAAGACCAAAACCAAATCTAGAAAGAAGAGGGAGCACTTGGAGGGGAGAGAGGGATGAAGACCAAGGAGGAGGAATTTCTTATTTGTTATCTTTTTCCCTTCCACATCAATATTATTATCCGAACCGCCGAACCGGTTTCGCTGAGCATCTTTGGCTTTGGATAGTTACTTGGCACTCATCCTATTTAATTTGTTTTGATTTGATTTTTTAAAACTCGTGAGTTTTAACTAAAAATTTATTTTAAAAAAATTATTAGTTAAGAGATTTTTTTATTTATATTTTTTACTTATTAAAATAATTCTTTTAAGAAAATAAAAAATTGAAAAAATTAAATATAAAACGTCCAGATCTCCCGTCGAACATCTGGATGGACAAATACCTAGTTCCTATCTAATACTGATTCCTATTATTAGCCTGCCATGTCAACCATTAAGGTCAAAGTTCTTTCTCCGATAATTTTGAACATAGTCCACATTAATGGAGTTAATAAATTAATAAATGTTCCTAGCATTGGTTGTTAAAAGTACACATTCACCCTTTTTTCTCTCTTTATAGCATAGCAATAAAAAAGTTTCATTAGTTTGGATGAGAAGAAAAAATTTAGAGAAAAGAATAAGGAATGAGAGAAAATGAAGAGAAGAGAAAACTGAAAAAAAAAAAAAAAAAAATCACTCATCTTGTTTAAAGAAAATAAATTTTGAAAAAATGAGTAATATTTAAATGATTAAAATACCTAGAGTCAAAATACATAAGTTTACAATTAAATTAAATATATTAAACTAAATTAACTTACTTCATATATACACATTAATAATGCCAAAAAAATATCATTGTTCTAAATTTAAAGAAAATAAGAGGGTTAGGGAGTAGCAAAAGAAGAAAAGAAATAACAAGACAATAGAATGTGAGAGAAGAGAATGACCCATCTCATTCACTTTTTTTCATTGGTGTATCAAAGTCTTATGCATGACCTATATTTATAGGCCTCCACCTCCATACATTGAAAACTACATAAGAGTTACAAGCACATAAAGAAGGAAATTAAGCAAAATAATGATGCAATTGGAGGTTAAATGAAATATGTACTAAAGCAGACTCAATTTGGAAGTTATATGGTGTGATGTCAATCACCATGAGATGGAATCTCATGCATACTATTTATAACACTCCCCTTTACATGTTCATAAAAAAATATTGTGCCTCATTAAAAACCTTACTAGGAAAAACTTATTGGGACAAAAACCTAGTGAAAGAAAAAGAATACACAATACATATTGAAGTTGTCTAGTTAAAAACCTTATCAAGAAAACTCAGTGGGATAAAATCTTAGTTGAGGAAAAGAGTACAACATGGTCTCTACTTCCCATGATATAATATCGTATTTAATCTCTGCATGGTCTCTACTCCCTTGATGATAATATCGTATTTACTCCCCTTGATTACAACATCACTTTCAATGTCTTTTTGAGCATATCTTTCTTTTAGCCACCAAACTATGAATAATGCATTGTTACCAAAAGTTCTACTGAAATGTAGTCATCTAACATATCTTTTAGATATGTTAAAATATCAATATATTTTGTGTTTATTTTTTCATTGTGGAAACAATAGAGGAAAATTATTCTGAAAATCACCAAAAAATATTTGGCATCCACATATTGAGTTGGTTGTAAACAAAATAATATCATATAATATGTTTATAGGACTATCACACCAAATCTCATTTTTGTTATCCACTATGTACCACTAATTTTTATCAATAAAATCATAATAAATACAATATTAGCATGATACATAAATATTCTCATAAAATATAAAGTGCTTCGGACCATTAAATTCAATATATCTTTACAAGAAAATTCACCGTGACAAAAATATAGGAATTTGAAATCATTTATGCATTTGATAAATCGATCTACAAGTCAAGCAAAATATAAAATTACTCATTTTTAATATATTTTTCAATCAATTATATATGTTTGAATTATTTTCAAATTCACACATTTTATATATATAATGATTTTCTTGTATATGCTCTTATTATTTTAGATTCTTCAAGGATTCTCATAAATTTTACTATTTAATGAGCCATATATTTAGGTTGTATATAACAACATCTAACAAAAGCATAATTTTATTTTCATATGCTTCCAAAAATACAAAATTATTGTTTATACTACAAAATAGTATGTCTCATCATAGTCTTCTTTAGCATTTGTTAAAATCTTTATTTTTACTTAAATATTCATATCTTTCATAATTCAGCTGGGACCGCTAGTTCATAATCTTCACATATCGAAATAATGTAATCTCATTTCACTTCATCTTTTTCCTTTCACTTTTCCTTTTTGGCCAATCACAATTATGTCTACATGTAAGATAGATTTATGCATAAGATCCTCAATTGATCACGTGAAATTATTATCAAGACTGTCGTGGACAACTTAATATTTTTAGTTCCATTTTTTCCTATGACATAATTGATTGAGATCTCTTTATTACTTTTAGGTACTTGAACCTCTTTTCAATTTTTTGCAATTAGTTATGTCTTGGCCTCTTTCTGGAATACTTGCCTCCTTAATATGATCATCTTGATTATTTTCTTTTTTCTATTTTATTTTGGAACTGATTATTCGCTCTTGCTTCGAGCATAACCAATTATTCTCTTTTGCTCCTGGCATGTCTCACTTTCATTTATCCTAATTAGAGCATTTTTAGTTGGAATATGAGATTTAGTAATTCTTATTTAGGTCAGCGATTGCATATGGCAGATTTTATGCAATGTTTCATGAATGCAAAACCTAATAAACTTCTTGTTTATATTGCTATATTCGAGGATCTATTATTGATAGTAATAATGCATTCATTTTGTTCTCTTTTCCAGCTATTCAATTTCTCCCCCTCATGTTATAAATCTCCTAAATCAATTTGTTTCCATTAGAAACATCCTTTTGTTTTATTTAGAGACAAACAAGAAGGAGGGGATTCTTACCCAACATTTATCTCAATTTCTTTTAAATAAATATCCATCTATGAGCATATATTGGCTCCTAACCAAAAGTCAACTTTATCAGGAGAATTTGGTTGGCGAGCATAAGTGCTGCAATATGCAATATCAAATATGCCAACATTGAAATGGAAACTTTGTTCTCAAAATTATTGATCTAGTTATTTATGGATAGAAATTTTGTTCTCAAAGTATTGATTTAGCTATTTATGGAGGCTTCAATGAATGAATCATATAATCTCTAGAAATTGCGAGCTTAACATAATAATTAATTCAAAAATTCTTGCAAATTTTAGGTTGCAAGCTAATAGTAATTTCACATGTAACCATCTTATAGATACATCTATTGAATTTATTGAACACATATATGGTTAATATGCTATTTCAATGGGCCCATATATTTCAGTTTGATATATTTTCAGAAATGCAAAAATTCATTCCAAATCATAATTAGTAATACTCTCATAATCAATTTTCTTTTAAGAACGAACAACACATGACAATTATTGAATAATATAATATGTTGGTTATTCATGAAGAATCTTCTAGTTCTTCTATGGATGTCATTGTGTAATCTCAATAATTTGTTACATTATATATGTAACTTGGATGATCACACGAGTCATGCAAACAATAAGTTTGTGATTATCAGTAAACTTCTGGTTTATTATAGAATAATTTAACCAGTAGTAAACTTTTCAATTCATAACATATTGATTTAAAATCTTAAGCTAGCATCCATTCTAGGAGATCAATTAGGATTTAGAGGAAGTATATAAGTAGATCTTTTTAAATATTAACTCGCACTTGTATTTTAATGATCTCCTCCTCAAGTGTGATTTTTATAAGTATACTTCAGTATATAGTAGGTCAATAACCTATTTTTCACTTGGAAGTTTAAGTATTCCATAGCTCACATACAATCATAGATTATAATCCAATTGGGCTATTACTTTCATACCCTTCAACGGATCAAAGCTTTTATGTAAATTTTTGGGGTCAATTCTTCTTCCGCCCATAGAAATAATAATAATAATAATAATTCATTAGTTCTTCAGCAACTATATCAATTTTGTTACATAAAATTATTCAGGAGCTACTACATATTATTCCATCAGAATATAATTTCATTACTTAGTAATATTATACTTCAATTTCTTCTTTTGATACACATTTGACATATGAGTATAACATATTTATGATTACCCACAACATATATATTTTCTCATAATCTTATATGATAACTCAATAAATCATAATAAGTATAACTTAATCTCACATCCGAACTATAGAAATTGAAAAAACAATCTTTATCCTTCTCAAATAATCATAATATATGTATTTATCAAATAATAAATTCATCGTGCACAACAAATTATAACTCACAAGGGTATGTTATGCTAAATTAAACAAGTAATGAAAACAACATGCACGATTGTCTTCACCAATACAATATTTATAAAGTGAATATTCATATTATATGTTACATTGCAGGAAAATATTCATCAAAGTAAATTGCCTTCACTAATATGTTATGTTTCAATATAAATTATGGGCTTATTATTATTTTTCACTTATGTCTTATTTGACCAGTAAATATCACTACCAAAAAAAAAAACTTGTTTAACTATGGACAAAATCCGTTGCAAAACAGAATTGCGATGGAAAAAAAAACCGTCACAAAAGCCCTCGTTGCAAACGAAATTTGCAACGGATTTTGTGTCATCCGTCACAAATTGTGACGAGGAAAAATGGAAAAACAATCCGTCTTTAATTGTGATGGAAAATGGGAGAAAAAAAAAATCCATCGCAATTGCGATGAAATATATATAAAAAAATACCGTCGCAAATTGAGGAATTTGAAAAAAAAACAATTATAATTATTAGGGCTCTTTCACAGTAGTATAATCATTTTATTAGGACAATGAATGATCTCCGAAGCCATGCTTGCAATTAAAACCACCTTTTGGCTTTTGACACATAGTAAAAATCTTTCTTGGCCTTTGCCCGTGGTTTTTTACTTCTCACATTGAGGGGTTTTTCATGTTAAAATCCTTGTGTCAATTCCTATTCTCTCTTATATCTATTATAGCTGTGTGATAATCTGGTATTCTACATATTGATATATTGGTGGTGGAATCTTGAATTCCTAACACATCTAAACCCCTCCTTCTTCTATTTGATGATCCTTTACTTTTTTGGATCTATAATCATGGAATGAGCAGTGTCATCAATCAGGAGTGGATCTAGAAAATTATTTAAGGGGGGCACCAGTGGTGGGGGATTCAGGGTTCGGGGGCGGGTCCCCAAATTTTTTTTTTAAAGAAAATTTTAAATGTATTAAAAAATAAAAGAATATAAACAAGAAAAAAAAAAAAAAATAAAAAAAATATTCATGAAAGCAAGTGAATACTGATGATATAATAAGAGAGGCAGTTATTTTACAAACCCGTCATTTAAAAAAAAAGAAGGCTAAGATCTTGTTAAAATGCAACTACATAAATTACAAATGAAGAGTGGGACTCTAATAAGTTCAAACATATATTTTAATAACAAAAATATATTACAATAAAAATAATTTTAATGTCATCCTTCTAGCGCCTTATTTTTTGGAATTCCATCATAATTGTCTTATTATCAATCTATCAAATACATCTTTAACAAAAATCTTTTGGAAGAGACAAATTCGGTACTAAATACATCTTTTAAAAACAAATTAACCAAGTGACAAATTCAATGGAGGCACTTGACCCCCTATCCATAACGTAGATCCACCTATGAGTGTCATGGTTATTGTTTTGGCTTCTAGGCTGCTCGCTGCTTTTACTCTGGCTTTAGTTCGGTCTCTGTTGATGTGTTCTTGCAGGTTTGCTGTTTTGGTCTTTAATCCTTCCTTTTGCGTCGTATGGAGCTAGGGAGTGCTCATATTTTTCTGTTTTTGGCAAATGGACTTGTCTGGTTACCTCCCTTTCTTCCTACAGGAAGCCTTGAACCACGTTGGTTCGACTAGGTGGCCCATGTTCTCTGAAAGACGTGCTGCAACACCCTTCGGTTTGTTCTCGTTCGATTCTTCCTGGTTTTGTTGGCGCTGCTGGTAGCATTTGTTGACTCTCTTTTGATGGCTGGAAACCTTCTTCCAAGGCAAAGATGTTTGCTGTTATGTTGTTTCGTTTTTCTTCCCTTGTGTGTTTGTAGTTGTCTCTTTGTTTCACTACTTGTTTTGTGTTGTTATCTTGGGCTGCTTGGTTGGCTTCTGCCTCTCATGTAATGCCGCCCAAGTTTAATGTAATCGTTTTATTGTGTGTTTAATGTATTTTGATCTTTTTTCAAAAAAAAAAAAAGAGAGTGGTTAAAATCATAAAAATCATGGGTCTTGGAACTTGTCCATTAAAGTCATAATAGTGTAGCTCAAATTGAGTTCAAAAATTCCAAAATAAATTTTTTTGTTACTAAGTTTAAATTCAATCCTAGTTCTATGAGACCCATCTCACCAATTAGCTAAGAGCCAAGAAGTTGCAAATGGGATTTAGTGCTCATCACCAAGTTATGGTTGATGAGCACTAAATTTTGCTTTTTTTTTAAAAAAAAAAATATTTTCTTTGTAAAAATTGAAATTAAAAATAACATCCTAACGGTCGGTTTTTCAAAACACGATCTTTTATTTAAAAATCATCAGTTGAAAATATTAAATTTGAATCGTTAAAACTGTATTCGGACAATACAGATCTCATCGCAGAATTGAATACCAATTGTGATGGAGTGACGAATGAGCCGAGTTTTACCATATTAGCATACTACACTGATCAAGGCAATGAAAGTTTCAACCATTGATGAATAACACACAGACACATTTTGATACATAGAATCACTCATATTTCATACAGTACAGTAACTGCACACACAAGAATCACTCATATTTCATACAGTACAGTAACTGCGCACACACATTTTGAAACATAGAATCACTCATATTTCATACAGTACAGTAACTGCACACACACATTTTGATACATAGAATCACTCATATTTCATACAGTACAGTAATTGCTTTTGATATATAGATGCTTGGTTTTTCGAAGTGATCTATGTGAGAATGCGAATGCGGTCCAAAGCACTCTTCATATCAAGAGAATTTGACTGATAAAGTTCATAGAATTGCCTGTATGTACAAGAAGTGTAGGCTGGTGGGTGAGTTTCATTCACAAGCTCTGCTGCTGGGCTTATTATCACTTGCTCAAATGATGGCCCATTTGTTATTGCCATTGTTATCCTTGTAGCATTGCTATATAGTACTGCTCTATGCACATTGCTCTTGTACTTCCCATTACTCAATATCTAATTAACCAAACAATATGACAAGAAGTTTTCGTCAATTATATATGAATGAACAACTCCTTCCTGCCCCTAATACAAGAGCTAGTTCATAGTTAAATTTGGTTTTAAACATAAGGTCTTTATCCATTTTGTCTCATATTTATTATTTTCCTCAAACTGATTTACTTAATTTATAAAATTATATATATATATATATATATATATTACATAGTGATATTTAGGGAGATCATGTCACATTTTTTACGAGGATATTATATTTCAAGGAACTTTCATCATATTTGTCTTTGGCACCCTCCAATCCTGACTTTAGGAGCTAGATAACTAATTTATGTTGGGGTTGAGAAAATTAGTTAAGTTGGTTATTTGTACATAACATATGTTAGTTTTCCTAAAGTATTCATTTTAAGAATTATCACTAGATACTATTTCTTTGATGAAAAACTCCTTGACACATGCAATTAATATGGGGAGTATAGGAAAAAAATTATAAATTTGGGACACAAAATGGATTGAGGCCTTACATTTTGGGCATAAAGCAAGCCCATCTAATAGTTATTATATTTAAGACCTAAGGGAGTATATATATTTGCAAATATATCTAATTCTATATACTGAGAACCAACAAAGGTTGTTCTAATTGGTAAAGGGTTGGCTCATAACTATAAGATTGTGAGTTCAAATCCCACTGATATAAGAACTTTGTTAGTAGGCGATCTATAAATACCTTTATAAGTGCTCTTTGAGCCTGGAGGTATGTCTAGCCCTGATGAGCCCCGTAACCCAACTCACCTAAAGTCCTAAACTTTTTTATACCAAACAAAATCTATATACTGAGATGATGGTGATGATAGTAGTAGAAAGTTACCTCTAGAAGATCAGCAGTGTTAACCATTAGAGCATTGGGAGGAGGATTAACTTTGACCCAATTGCCATTATGCAAAGTTTGAAGGCCATTGATGCCATTTTCTGAGAGTATAGTGAGGAAGCTTTGATCAGAGTGAGGAGGAATCCCCACAGCAAGGTCAGGCTCTGGACATGGAGGGTACAGATTTGCAATGAAGACTTGAAAGCTTGATTCCATATTCATAGCCTTACTTATGTAGTTTGGTTCCAACCCCAAACTTTCTGATACACCTTGCAACAGTTCCCTTGTGATTTCTCTAATTCTTTTGACATACTCAAATGCAGTATCACTGTAACATCAAGAATTGAAGTCAGAAAGAAAATGGGAACACAGATTAAGAATAGGAGATTAAAAAAAATTAAACTTTTTGACCTATTGTACTACTTAATATAAGATCCAGTTGACTAATTTGGAAAAATCTTTTTTTTTTTTAATGGTGTTTATGTATACCTAAATCCAGCAGGTTTATGAGGGAAATGGAAGTCTGGATGCACAAAGACCTTGAAAAAATCCCTCCAGCAGTGTACCTTCTCTGCAGCAGTATTGAAACTAGAGCCACACCTCATGGGATCAAAAATGTTCTTCCTTGAAACTCTCTCTTTTCCTCATCAGAAAGATCAAAAAATCCTTTCACCCCTTCCATCATGCTGTTTATCAGGTTCTCTGGGATACCATGATTGATCAACTACATACACATCATGAACTTTAGTAATCATACACATGCATCAGTTTCATCTCCTCACACCAATTCAACTCCACCTCTCATTCTTTTAACTAAGATTTATCTCGTTATGCACATGCTTTTGCTAGTTTGGACAAACTCAATGCAGATCCTATATTTTTAACGAGTTATGATTTTGGTCTCCATACTTTGTTTTTGTTATTTCATAAGGACTATGATTTGAGATTAATTGTGTTAACCTTGCTAATGTGGCATTAACATTATTAAGTAGGCTGACATGGATGACTAGGATGATGTGGCTTATGTGTAGGGACCAAAACCAAAACTTATAAATTTAACTCTAAAAAAGGAAGTAACTTGAACACAAATGAGAAAAAAATAGATTTTGACTGACAAAATCGAATTTGAGGAGAGAAATTGATTTTCAACAAGTAAAAAATCATTTTATCCTCTGTGGATCTGCTGAAGCATCTGAGGAGTAACCTAATAAGCAAGTCATTTCTAGAATTAACAAAGTTGATTCAGTGCAAAAGAGCAGAACAGTTCTGTTTCTGCAAAATCTAAGGAGGAGGAGTAGATTTCTTTTACCAAGAAGCAGCCCCATTCTTCACAAGCCTGACCAAGATCTTGGATGGCTTTGTGCCTTTGTTTGGAATTGCCAGAGGAAAGGAGAGAAAAGTCAAAGATGGGAATTGTATCTTCTGAGGATTCCAGAACTGGAAAATCCTGAAGAGTTTTTGAGGCAAAAGAGGAAGGTATAGAAGTGAGGCCAGATTCAGACAATGTTTTGATAGTGAGTAGTTTGGTTGAATTGATAGAAGCTTGTTCTGAGAAATCACTGGAGATATTAATTGTTGCAGCCATAGATTTTTATTTAAGAGTGATGACAGAGGCAAAGAGAAGAAGAGAGCCAAATAGTGAGAGAGAGGGAGAGGGAGAGGGAGTGGGAGAGAATTGGCGTGACCCTATAACTAAGATAACATGTCTTCTTTTTCAAAGTAAAGACAAATAGGATAAGATTCCCTGAATAATGCATAAATGGACCATGTTCTGCTAAATGAGTGATTGTAGGAGTGACTTGTTTGGTACGAGTAATTTAGAAGGAAGAAGAGGGAAAGGAAATTTTTATAAGTTTAGATTTATGAAAATAAGAGAAACGGGATTAAAAAAATTTAATTTTTATCTTATATATTATCTATCTTAAAAAATTTATAACCATACTTCTTTAATTTATTTTTTAAATTTTTTATTTTGCCCTTATTTAATTACTCATAATAACATCATTGCATTTATTGCATTCACCCACACACTCTCCCTACCACACATTCTCTCTTCCACAAATCTTATTTTTCTACTTTTCTTATCCTCTCTCTTATTCCTTCCCTTCTCATAAATAAGGGTATTATTGAGAAAATGTTATATATTTATGACTTTTAGCCAACTTTTTGATCTAGGTGTTTCTCATAAAAATGGATGAAGGGAATAATAATTAGTACTCTCTGTCTCTTTTTATATGATAATATTTGTTGAATGGGCTGGGTAGTTTCTTTTTACAAGATAGTTTTTGGAGATGCCTAAACATTTAAGTGAAAATTTCATTCAGCCCCTCAAAATGAAATCAGGTTTGTTGGGTGAAAAGATGATACAAAGCACTTGCTTATTTTTTGAATCGTTTTATTTCTTTTGTGAATACCTTTATTTGTTTTTATAAATTTTCTTATTTATCTTATAAATGATTAAAATGTTCTTGTTAACTCCCTAGTTTCTTTTGAATCTTTTTATTTGTTTAGTAAATGCCTTTATATATCTTGTAAATGTCTTTATTTATCTTATAAATGTTCTTATCAAAAAATTAAGTAAGGGTATACTTGTCTTTTCACCCAAAAAATTTAATTTCATTTTGGTCCTACGAGCACAAAGAAATTTCATAATTTTTTAGGGTTGATTGAAATAAAATCTCTTTCACTGGGACTGACTAAAATTTTCACAAATTTAATAAAGTTTTTTTTTTTACCCTCGATTAATTATACACCATTCATATTACTCATTCTCTTTCATTGCTTTTTTTCACTTATTTTCTCCCTCACTTACCTTTTCTATAAACCAGGGTGTTTTTGGAAAACAAACTGCTGTTATCTTTAACCAATTTTAATCAAATTTTATGTATGCGTACATCATCCGATTATTTGTATCTTTTTAACTGAGGGAGTATTATGAGAATTTTGTTAATATAAAAGTATAAGGAGAAAATGATAGAGTAAAACACATGGGCCTACACATTGGCAAGTTGTCCAATATTTTGATGTTGTGTTCGACTGTTCGTAGGATAATCCACTTACGGGCACAAAGGAAGGAACAAGTGAAGCCACGGACCCACTTCAGGAGCGGCTTGCATCCACTTCCCAAAATCTTGTCGGTTCAACTGGCGAAGGGGTCGAACTTTCCCACAAAAAGGGAGGGTTTGATCTTTGGAGTTGGTCGAGAATGCGGGGGAGCGTCACAGATCCTGGCAGGAAGCGGTGGAAATCTTTGGGAAGAGGTGGAGCGTGTGTCTTCTAACCCAAAGGATGTCTTACGGATCGAGTTCCAGCCTGCTTGCTTGGATTGTGGGTGAACCGGCCCTTTCCTAAAATTTTTATATATATAAAAAAAAAATTACTGCCATCCACTTCTTAAAAAATGTGCCGTTTTGGCACAAAATGGTGAAAGCTGATACTTTTTTTTTTTTCAAATATTTTAGGATATTGACGGGTGTTAAAAAAATATATTTCGGATCTTGTGGAGTCTTGAAAAATAATTCGTGATCTTAAAATATTAATTTAGGTTCTTGAAAAATATTTCAGTCTAACCGGTCTAATAAGATACTTTGAGAATACTGACGGATACAAACAAAATATTTCTTAATTTTGAAAAATTACTTCATGATATTGAAAAATTATTTTAGAATCTTGAAAAAATATTTTGGCGTATTGATAGGTACTTAAAAAGGATACTAACTAACACCGAAAAAAATATTTGAAGGTCTTGACCAGATGTAAAAAGTACTTTGAGAATCTTTGAATGATACAAAAAATACTTCATCATCTTGAAAAATTATTTAAGGATCTTGAAAAAATATTTCGCGCTATTGACTGATGTAAAAAAATACTTCATAATCTTGAAAAATCATATTAAGATCATGAAAAAAAAATTTAGGGTACTTTACCTGTATTAAAAATATACTTTAGAATATTTTTTTAAGATCCTCAAATAATTTTTCAAGATCATGAGGTATTTTTCATCGTACCCGATGAAAGTATCCTAAAAGTATCATTTTAGTACCAATCAAGACTCTAAAATATTTTTCAAGATCCTATAATAATTTTTCAAGATCATGAAGTATTTTTTCAAGACTTAAGTATCCCGAAATATCTTTTTTGAAAGACCGTATTTACCCCGAAATATATATATATATTTTTTAAAAAAAATCAGTCTTCACCATTTTGTGCCAAAAGGCGGCACAGTTTTGAAGAAAGGGATGGCGTGAATATTAAGGGGAGAGGATTTTCTGCTTCACCGCCCTCCCCATCCCCATTCCGCCTGGCCAGATCTCGCCGTCCGATCCAGATTTGGACGGCCGAGATGCTATCCCCGTCCAAAAATATATTTTTTTAAAAAAATATGGACCGTTGGATCAAGATTTGGACGGTCCAGATGGTGATGATGAGGGATAATGAGAGGGGTGATGATAAGAGGATCCGGACCCGAATATTAAGGGAAGATGATGCAAGCCACTCCCATTTTTTTTCTTCCTATTTTCAAGACTAGTATTACACTTTAACCTTATATATCATACTATATCTGGTTTTTAATATAAGATTCAATTAACTTCTTTTAAAGAAATCAAAGAAACTCAATAAAAAATTCATTAAAGGTTCGGACAGCTTTTGTCAGGCTTTTATAAAAAGGATCAAGCGCTTTAAATTTTGAGAACAACATATAAAAAGGAGGGAGGGAGTAATATATTAGCTAATAATATACAATATATGTTAGGATTAAATTACTTATTTTGCTTCCTTAATCTTTTAAAAAAAGCCAACTGAATCTTATATTAATTAAGGAGATGAGGGATTATTGTAATACTCAAGTTGTATTCTATTGTGCCAATGTCAACATTTTTTTAAGCTTGAAAATATACAAGGCATAGTCACCACTAATTATGACATAGAGGTTAAGCAGATCTATAAAAAATCACATAGTAAAAAAATAAAACACTTTTCTCTCCCTACGACTGAATCCATGCATTCTCACAGATCAAAAAGTATAACAAGCAGTTCATAGTAAGATAAAGTCAAACCAACAAATTGATCTTTAAGACAAACTACAAAAAGATATACTTAAAACAGAAAGCTAGAACTCTCATTAATTAATGTCAACCTTATCTCGTTTTGAAGAGAGACATTGATTATGCCATATAAGGCCTTTCACTTCATAGACGCAGAGAAGGATGAGAACCGCTTGGTATCTGCAAAGTGGATTAAGTTGGAATGCGTAGACGATCCAGGACAACTTTATTATCAAAGGAATTGGATTGGTTGAGTTTATAGAATTTCATGTATATTGTTGAAGTGTATAAAGGATGGTGAGTTTCACTCACACACTGTTGTAAATATATGAATACATGTGTAAGTGTGAGAAACTAGCCTCACGTTAATTAGGAATAAGAGAGTAAAAACCTATATATATAATCGTATTAAATTGTGCTTGAAATAGGACTAGAGGAGTGGTAGGCTTGCACGCACAAGAACGGACCATTGAAAGGCAAATGTAGTGGAAATCCAGCAATCCCCCACCCCCGGGTGCGTTTGTTGGTTGACGATGGACCGTTCCTATAAAAAGGGCTTAGATAAAATGTTCAAAACCAACTTTTCTAACCTCTCATCCTTTGTATAGTTTTTTTTTTTTGGTTGTTGTTACCATTATCTTCCGCCAATTTTGCAGCCTTAACTTGTTTAAAAAGGGTCTGTTTAATCCTAGGGGGTACTGTTTCCTTTTTGCCAGTGGTCGTGGAATAACTCTATAAGATAGTGTTTTCGGACCCGACTCAAATTATCTGCTTCTTCGTAATTCCAGATTGCTCGTGAACTCCAACGTTCTATAGAGTTATTTCTCGTTGATCTTTGGAGTGCATCATGGGTTTTATGAAATTTGTTTGGTTGATCACAAAGGAAACGAGATAAGTTCTAGTTCCCGTCTCTGCCTTTTATATATATATATTTCATTTTTCATATGTAGAAATAGTCAGAAATCAAAACACCTAGTATATTTTAAAAGTTTAGTCGTATCTAAATATCAATACAGTATTTATGAAATCGAGGCATGGTTATTTCAAGATGGTTCTTAATATAAACCAAGGTTAAAACCCGGACCGTCATCAATCGATCGGTGCGAGTTAAGGGTTAGTGGGTCAGACCGGAGTCAGCCCGGAGTCAACCCAGGCCTAGACCGGTGAGGTATAAAAATTTAGAAAATAATTAATTTCTTATCATACAAACCTAAATTTGATATACTATATATCATTTCAATATTTTGGATCAGTGGAAAAATAATCATATACTCCAATACTTGTGACATATTCGAGATATTCTTAACAATTTTCTTTACAACCTACATTTGACATCCACTAAGCGAGCCAACCGAAAACGAGAAACCACAATAGCTTTAGGAAAACCAAAAAACGAATCCAAATCAAATTCATATGACATCCAAAAGTAAAAAAAAGGGAAAAAATTGAGGGAGAAATAAAAAAAATAAAGGAAAATGTTTTTTTTTTTTAAAAAAAAAAGTCGACCCGTGACCCGTCCGGGTCACCCGAGTTCACGGGTCGGTCCGGTGTTGCACCAAACCGGACCGGTTTCACAGCCGGTTGGCCGGTTCCCAATCTGAACCGGCCGGTCCGATCCGGTTTCACAAACCATGATATAAACTGATATCTCAGGCAAACCATTGGTTTCTAATTTTCATTTGTTTACTGAGTTTGATTCTTTCTATGGTCAAAATAGTAGTTTCTACATATGAGAACATAAGTAATTTTTTAGATTGTGAATTTAACAACCTTGGGTTAGGGGTGGAAATATGCCAGGGCCTGTGGCCTGGTCTGTTAAAAGCTTGGTCAGGCTAAAAAGCCAAGCCAAAGCCTTTTTTAAGGTCTGTTTGTCTTAACAGGGGCCTAGGCCTTCAAATAGGCCTGTTAGGGTCAGGCCAGCCTGTTAAGAG
This sequence comes from Acacia melanoxylon, assembly GCA_019022615.1. Taxonomy (NCBI): domain Eukaryota; kingdom Viridiplantae; phylum Streptophyta; class Magnoliopsida; order Fabales; family Fabaceae; genus Acacia; species Acacia melanoxylon. The sequence goes on along the minus strand of JAFJYJ010000003.1, from coordinate 7,396,614 downwards.
TTTTTTTTTAATATATAAAAAATATTAACTAATATCCATCCGCCCCTTCCTCAAACTCAACCCCTTCGTGAGTTCTTCATTTCAAACCAAACCCTAAATCAATTTGCGTCACCGTCCGCTCATCACTCTCAGCTTCTCATCGTTCGTCCGCTCATCATTGTCGGCTTCTCACCGTCGGCCGTCGAACGTCTCAGCGTCGAGTCATCGATCTCACTCTCAGCCTCTCAGGTTCTCAGCGTCAAGTCGTCGATCTCGGCTTCTCACCGTCGGCCTTCATTCAGTGCTCCATTTGCCCTCCTCCTCCTCATTCTCAGTGAGTGACTGCCCTAATTCTCAGTTCAATGCTTGCCTTCATTCAGTGCTTCGACACTTACTAACATCACGCTAGTGAGTGTGTCGGCCCTAAAATTTATTTATGGTTTTCTTGTTCGAGATTTGAATAATTATGGTTGCTTCTTCTTCTTCTTAAGAATGGTTTTCTGGAATTATATCATTTGCACGCCCAACAAGCCTATGGGTTTCGTTGATCTAATTGAATTCGGGAAACCAAAGAAAATTTCTGGGTTGCTAATTTGCTATCCTCTTTGATGCTTTCCTGGGTTTAGTTGATTAGTTGAGATTAGCTCGTTATGTGAAATTAGGAATCACAAATCCCTTATTTTGTAAAGAAATTTGAGTTTATTTTGTGACAGTATCATTAAGCTTTGGTGATTCTTATTATATTGTTCATTGTGTGGTTGTGGTTATGTATTACAATGTCGGGAGGAACACCGATTGTGGGAAAAGGGTTTCTGAGATACAGACACAGCCAGGGGTCTTCGATGGTGTTTTAGATTTATAATATGGTATCACTTGTCTCCAAAACAAGTTTCCAAGAGAGGAATCTCCTCCAGGAACACCAATTGGGATATTTTTCTTTGTATTGCTGCATCTTTTGGTCATTTAAATTCTTGTTGTGAATTAGACTTCTGGGTTCTTCGATGTGTTCTTGTTGTGAATTAGATTTCTGGTGGGTTGTTCAATATCTGCAATTTTGGAGAGGAGAAAGGAAGTTTCTGAAAACCTTAGGATTCTTTTTAAATCTGTGCAGAAAGGTGCTGTTGCCGCTGGTATCAAGGTTTCAAGGTCCCTTTCTTTGCCTGGCTGGAATATGGTTATTGTAAGATCTTTGTCTTTTGCTGCCCGGAGTGAGCATGCACAACAAGATCAGAATGATGATATGTTCTGTCATATTATATATACTCTTTGTTATTGATGCTCCATTGTCTGACTTCTTTTGCCATGATTTGAATAATTTAATCTAGTAGACTTTATCACAAGTGGGCAAGGTCCATAGACATCATATTCATAATTGGCACCTGAGTTAATTTCTGAATTGTATCAGTATTATAGTGCTGGACTATAGTTTACTTTCTGAATTTTAGTGAGTTGTTGACACCTGAGTTATCCAGTGTTTTGCATAAACGAGCATTTACTACCCACGCAACGCGCGGGAGAATCATATTAAGGAAAAAAATTAATTTTTAATTAAACTGAATTCACCACACTAAAATTATTTTCTGGAAGTTTGCAATCATAACACGCCACTTCCATTGGTGCACTGAAATCCTCATCAAGTACCAAGATGTAAATTAAAAATCCACTTGCACCAACAACTTTTAACACAAAGCGTCTACTCAAAGAAGGAATAAAAGAATGAAAAACACAACAATAGCAGCTTGAAGAGATGCATTTTTATGAATTGAATAAAAAAAGAGAGTTAAATTAGAAAGTAAAATCCAAATGAAGAAATATAATAAAATCCCAGAAACTACACCAAGGCTTTTTTGGTAGGCTAATTATGTGTCTGAAGCCGTGTACTTGCCATGACTCTGCATTTAAGCAATTATTTTTAACATTTATTTAATATTTGTAACCTAATAAATAAAATATCACGTTGTATATAAAAGCCTTCTAGAAGACAAATGAGATTAAGATATATGTGAGAGCTATACCTATTTCTCTAAATTTTCCCGTGACTTCTCCTTTCGGCCGCCTTCTTCCTTTGGAGCTAAAAAAAAAATCCTATTATATTATAATAATTTAATAATATATTATTATATTATATTATATTATATTATATAAATGTGTGAGACCCACGTTCAATTTTTTCTTCAACAACCGTGCATTCACGTGAAACGTTTGAAAATTGAATAGGGGATAATTACATCAAATGGCCCATGGTAAAAATTTCACTTAAGGACCCATTTTATAAAAGGAGAAAAAAGGTTCGCATGTCACAAAAAGCAACACCACACTGACAGACGTTGACACGTGGATATGGTCACTGAAAATTCCGTACAACTTCCTGAATAACCCAACGTAACGTAAAACTCTGCTATTGATACGCATAACCTATTTTCAGTATTTGGTCTAACATTTTTAATTTATACATGTTGATATTTTTTTAATAACAATTCAGTAAAAAAAAGGATTAATAAAATTAATTAAGAAGATTATATATCATATTAACCATCTTAATAATAAAAAATTAAGAACTAAGGGGAGCGGTAGTGGTACTTATCTAGCAAGTAATCCTCTCAGAACGAACGCTTTCTCCGTGGAAGGTTGGCGTTCATCTTTTTCAGAAAAATTCACGACTACGTTCAACCCTGCGAGCAATGGTCGAGTCTGACATCTAAGCTAGGCAACCAAGAGAGTGTGTCTCTCTCTACTTTTCTCTCACTGCGTATCAATTGCAGCGGACTCATGTATTCATCCTTCCTGCAGCGATTATTCATCTAATGTAGTTACTGATATGTTTACAACTTTTTCTCTCTACCACCATTGCTGGAAACTACCATGATATCGTTAAAATAAAGAAATAGGGCCCATTCACCACCATCATACACTTTTTACTTACACTTTCTCACAGTAGAAAAGGGAGAGGAAATAGAAAATGGAGAGGAAATAGGACCCATTCACCACCATCAGAGAAAACTTCTTATTTTGTCCACCAACCAGATAATTTAGAAAATATAACTCATTGCTTTAGAAAACCAATGCTGAAGTTGGGGAAAATGTTGAGGAAGTTTCTTTTAAAATGGTATGTAATTAGTCAAGTTTTAAAAAAATGTGTGGACAAAATGCCATGCAATCTTGGATATTTAATTAGTCAAGTTTTTAAAAAATGTGTGGACAAAAAAATATTGATGAAGAAAATTGCAGATTGTGGGTGTTAATCATGCACCGAATATTTGGGGTCCGGATAGGTGAAAAAATGTAATATAATATATTAAAAAAATGGAAAGTGGGAGGCAACAATGTGTTTTCATCACCAGGTTTTCATCCTTTCAGATCTCGCTCTTCTCCAAGCTTCCGTCTTCTTCCCTTCTCTGAAGGTCTCTCTCAGTTTATAGGCAAACTCGAGTCTGTCAAACTCGTGTGCTCTGAAAGATCTGACCTTCAATCGGCGGAGGGTGGAAGTCCTCTTCTTCCTCTTCCACAGATCTTCCTCTCTCTCTGTCTCTTTTGTTCTTTGCTCCACAGCCATGGCCTTGAAGCTTTGTCTCTCTCGCAAATGGCTCTCTGTGTCTATAAAAAAACCCTTAGGCTTGCTGAACAACATCAGTGGCAGATCTGGTAAGTTTTGGATGGTGTGTTTCTCTGAATTCTTGTTCTAGATCTGTGGAGTCGCAGAGAAAAAAACAATGAATCCTAACTTCGTCTTCTCTCTCTTGCTCTCATAATCTGAAGCTGAATGATGTTGCCCAACTATTTGTCCTGCACATGGTTGCCGTTGCAGGACAACTGGTTTTTGAGGATCGAAATGAGTTTGCTCTTCAAGTCCCATAGCTTTATAATCGAGAATAATAATCTTGAAGCCATGTGAAAGGTTATGAAGCTTAAAGAAATACTTCTAACCTTAGAATAGTTATAAAATTTTCCATCTCTGCCTCATGCGACGCTGCTCCAGCACTGATGCGACACTGCTCCAGCACTGATTTACTCAGAAAGCCCCTACTCTCGCGTCGGTTCATTCTTGAAGCCCTTGCTTTCATTTGTGAGTAGGGAGCCCCACTGACTCGAATTGCACCTACGCCGAGAACCCTGGAGGCACCCATCGGAGATCATCATCGGAGGTCTTCACCACGGCGGCATAATCTGAAGGTGAATGATGTTATTCAATGGCTATTTTCACTCTCTATTTGTTCAGCTAATGGATCGAAATGGGTGGGAAGCTGAACTTCCAACTCAACCGTCTACCTTGCTTGGTGATCTCTTGAGGACCTAGAAAACATAGAAAGCAATTGAAAAGAAAAACATCAACATCTTGAGTTGTTCACAGCCCATAAAAAAGAGAAAGGGAAGAGTTCTTCGGTTAAGGAAATTTGCAGGTGAAAGGGGTGTTATTTATGGAAGGTGAAGTAAGAAATGGTCTTATCGAAACAGGGACAAGGGAGAGACGACGGGGAAATCTGAAAAGAGGAGAAAGATCATTTGAGATTGATAAACACTTAATTTAAGAAAGAAAAATTTGAAATTTGAAATTTGAATGGGAAGAAAAAAGGGCGGCAACAGCCTATCTCGTAAGCCATGAATGATGCATTGGGCTTGAAAATCGAGCTGACTGATGATTTTTATATTAGGAAAAATCAATGACGGCTTAGGAACAGTATTTTGTGTGTGAAGCCGTGCATAAGCCGTCTGTGTGGTGGCTTTTGAGCAGTGTTTTAGGGATGTGTTTATATATATATATTGATGATGGCACATATAGTAGGTATGTTTTTTACCTGTTTACATTAGGCTTGTTTTCGGCCTGTATAGAGTAGGCTTGTTTTCGACCTGTAAAAATCCAGGCCTCTTAACAGGTCACAGGCTAGGCTTGGCCTGTATACAGGCCATGCTTCGAGCCAAAATATAAAGCGCATCGCCACATGCCCACTTCCATATAATAACATGCCTGGCACGTATTTAAGGGTATGTCTGGCTTGGCGCTGCTTTCCACCCCTACTTGAGTACAACTATATCTGGCCTGTTAAGGGTGTGGCCTGGCCTGATTCCACCCCTACTTGGGTACAACTATATCTAAGGAGAGTTATCGTTTTGACGTCTATTTGTTACTAAGTGAACCGCTCTTTCCAAGTATGCGTCCAATTTAATATTAATTAGAATATTGATAGGCATATTTATTTAAAAATAAACTATCCACATGGTTATAATTTAAGTTTGGCTGAGATTTGATGTGCTTTTTAAAATTATGATATCCTTAAATTATTTATGTTAGTCTAAGACTTTTACGGCGGCAAATTTTCAGTTGGATGCTTTATTTTCAACAAATCTATTATTTTGATTAATAATTATCATGTTGGGAGTTTATTAATAATTTGAGTTTAATAGTTGCTAATATCCTATTATCTCTCTTTCGATTTTGATGATCTCCTATTATTTCAATGAAAATCAAGATATGATGAATATTAAATTTGTGAATGGGTGGACATTAATGGTTTTTATTACTAAATTACTATTAATTTTGGTTAGAATGATTGTTTTTGGTAACACAAAATATTAATAAGGCACATTTGGAAGCCATGTCATCCTGTCCGGAAAAAAAAAAGGTTCAAATTTAATCGTATTTTTACACCTAATTTATAATCACGTATATACTTTTACATCTGAAAAAAGTACTTGGTATTGGGCGAAACTCGAGATAAATCACATGTATCTTTTTACCTTAACCCTAAATTATTTTCATCACAAAATGTTGAAGCCGTGATTTTGAACTCCAAAAAAGAAAAGGAAACAAGATTTTGATTAAATCAACGTTTTGGCCAAAAGAAAATTAAATCAAGGTCAATCCATTTGATATTTTGGTATTAATTTGCTGCAAAAGAGAGAAAATTATGTTTCTGGGAAAGCATATATAGATAGCCCTAAGCTAAGCAGACATAGATTTCTTACTGAGAAGCAGCCCCATTCTTGACAAGCTTGGGCAAGGTTTTGGATGGCTTTGCGCCTTTGATCCGAATCGCTGGAGACAAGGAGAGCGAAATCTACAACGGGAAGATTATCTTCTGATGAATCCAGAACTGGAATATCATGAAGATTTTTGCAGGCAAAAGAGGAAGGTAAAGAAGAAAGGCCAGATTCAGACAATGATTTGATATTTTTACTTTGCTTGAAGGGATTGAAGAAATGTTCTGAGAAATCAGTAGCAATTGTGACTGTTGCGGCAGCCATATGGATTTTGGGTAAGACTTAGAAGAAGAGGCAATAAGGAAGGAAGAGAGTGATTGGTAGAATATTGAAGCACCACTTCTCATCAACGAAGCTGTTTCATTTATTTCATGTATAAGACAAATAGGCCAACTTGTAAGATTTTTTTTGCATGAAGCATACGTGGACACTTTTCTGCTAACCTGCCCAACTTGTAAATTGGCTTTTTTTATGTGGTATGTTTAAATCTGTGAAAAACCTGGAGATCAAATCTGTATTGCTGATAGTGGTAAAGTCATTATATACTCCCTCAGATCCTATTTGTGAGGGAAGTGGAACTCAGGATGGACAAAGACTTTCAGAAAATCTCTCCAGCCTTTAACCTCTGTAACACTATTAATTTGAGAGCCACACTTTATGGGGTCAAAAAGATGCTTTCCCTGAAACTCTTTCTTGTCCTCATCTGAAATACTGGAAAACCCTTTTTGCCCCTTCCATCATTCTGTTATTAGCTAAGCTCTCTGGAAAACCATGGAGTCCAGTACTCAAGTCATGAGGCAAACACAAGAGTGGATTATATATAAGCCAGTATATAGATTTCTTACAAAGAAGCAGCCCCATTGTTCACAAGCTTGGCCAAGATCTTGGATGACTTTGCTCCTTTGTTCAGAATTTGAGGAGGCAAGGAGAGAGAAATCAACAATGGAAAATGAATCTTCTGGTGAGTCCAGATTTAAGAGGAAGGTAGAGAAGTAATAAAGCCAGATTCAGATAATGATTTGATAGTAGTTACTTTGGTTTGAAGTGAAGAAGATTGTGCTGAGAAATCAGTAGTTGTTGCTGCCATGGATTTTGCAGAAACAAAGAAGGCAGAGAACGTGTGTGTGTATGTGTGAGAGAGAGAGAGAGCCCCGCTTCTAATCGACAAAGATATTTGATTCGTTTCATGTAAAAGACAAATGGGGACAGTGAGATATGGGGACATATTTTTTCTAACAGTCACTATTGTAGGATTGGCTTTTATCTTGTTCCCAAAGAGCCAAAGAGGGTTTGATTCTGTACAAGAAAGTCAGAATCTTGAAAGCTAGTGTTGTTTTTCCTTTATAATATAATTTTCTCCATTTTAAATGTAATATGAGGTAGGTTTGAACTGTTTGAGCAATTTTCATAAAATAATTTTCCAGCTACGACTTTTTACTTTGGAAAAGATAATTCTAGGCGACATGCTTAAGAAAATGGTTCAAGGCTTGGTAAATAACGGAATCAGATCCTCTCCACATCCTCTCTCTCTCATCCTTCCTCATCTTTAGATCTTACCGTCGAAATTTTGATCCAATGGTCCAGATCTTTTTTTTTGAAATATCGCATGCGGTGGTTCGGAAAACACAATCTGGCCGTTGAATCAAAATTTCGACGGCCAGATCTAAAGATGAGAAGGGATGGGCAGAGAGAGGATGGGGAGAGAAACTGGATCCGGTAAATAACTTTCAAGACATTGAGTTGAGGCTGAAGAGAATTGCCTTCTGATTTTGAATTTGTTCGAGTATCCACTTTATATTTTTAAGAATACTTAAATTGCCTTTTTTTTTCCCTCTTAATAATGTCAATTTTTAGTTGATTTGGTGAATAAACATATTGCTAATCTATCTTCTTCATTTCTTTATCTTCAATTTTATGAATGAAAGGAGTTTCATCTCTATCTTATGAATACAAGACAATCATGTTCAGTATACTTTCACGAACTAAATATGAGCACATCTCCAAACAAAGTTTTGAACCTTGGTTCACCATGTGGTGAGGAACTAAACTCTTTCTAGTAGACTCAACGTTTTGATATCTCGGTCTAAGTTAATTTTATTGAATGTGATGCTTTTAAAACTCAAATCAGGGCCCTTTAACTTTTGCACTATCTGAAAATACTCCTTTTTTTTAAAAAAAAATATTTTGTCTTTAAGAATATTAACTCGTGCCTTATCGCACTTCACATGGATTTTGGGTCAGAGGCATCATTTATGGACTATCCTATTTAGCTATTTGTGCTGTTGTTATTTTTTAACAGGTGCAAGAACTTTTTAATATTTTTTTATTAGATCAAGGGATTCCCCAGCTACTTGTGACTAGAAACTAATCCATATGAAGACTTAGAGCATAAAAAGTTTTCGATTCTTTTAATAAGTGCTCTTTAGCCTTACAACTTTTTAATGTTTGAATAAGTTTTCACAGACGCGGTTGGTCCTTTGCGGGTTTCCATCCGCTGCCATCCTTTATTTAAAACAGTGCTGTTTTGGCGCAAAACTAAGCTGGTTCCCTCTCTTCTTCTTTTTGTTTGAAAAAAATAGTTTAAGTCATTGACGGGCACTGAAAAAATATTTTATGATATTGAAAAATTATTTTTGAATCTTGAAAAAATATCTCATAGTACTAACTGGTACTAAAAAAACATACTTCACTGAAAATTGAAAAAAGACTTTATGATCTTGAAAAATTATTTTAGGATCTTGAAAAAATATTTCAGGTGTTGACTGATACTAAAAATATACTTCTGTTATAAATATATGTATTATGTGGATGTCCATTCATAAGAACCCCGAAAGTCTATAAATAGAGGATATGTGTAAACATTCAATATACACTTGAAATGAGAATTCCTTCATCTCTCTAGAATTTCTCTCTCGACTTCTCTCTACTTTTCTTTAGATTTTCTTCGGTTTATAACACGTTATCGCACCAGAGGCTCTAATGAATTGAGTCTCCTCCTTACCCTGTTCATCATCACCGTCGTTATTTTTCCTTCTTCATCTTTACACCGAAGAAGATTTCTAGATTCACCCTCCATCGCTCTTTTCCACGCTCTCGTTTTCCTCCTCCGCCGGCAACAACAGAATCACAACGACACTGTTTCTGAAATATACTGAAGGAATCAGTTAGCACTGGCTTGTTCCTAATCCCACCATCTCCTGTGTCATATACAAGAAATCCAGAACTACTGGGTTTTCATTATGAATCGATCATGAAGGAGCTCTGGCCATTAGAACACGGTCTTGAGCTTCAGAATTCTTCATTGTTGCCGGAGAAGGAATAGAATGGTGGCCAATTGCTTTAGGGATTTTTCCCATTTTCATCATCAATGATTATCGCTGCTAGAAGAACCTTTATTTTCTGTGTTGATTTAGGAGTTCTTGGAGGGTTCGAGAATTCAATATCGCCGGCGCTATGCTAAATTTCAGGATCGAATCTGTGAGGAAGGAGTTGCAGGAGAAAGACAAAAATGTTGAAAAATATTTGTCTATGGGCCTCATTCTTATGCATTGAATCCAGGTGCGTTTTTACATACCAAAACAAATTTGAATTGAAATTAATATGCACATGGACCCTACGTGTTTTATATATTTTAATAGGTGGATGTGTAATAATGGATTGTGTTGTCTTGTGAATTTTGGACACATGTGCATGATAATTGGAAAAGTTGTGTGTATGTCCATTTAGCCGAATAATGGAGAAAAAAAGAATTAGGCATGTGCATGTGAATATATTTTTGAAACGAAAATATGAAATATGGTAGTCCATATGTGATTGAAATAAGAAAGAGAATGCACCAAAGTCAAAAGTGGGTATTTGTTTAAGTAAGTGACGATGAGCAAGGAAAATGAAGGGTACTAATTTCAATGATGCATTTGGATGACTATTTTTCTTCACCCATAAATATTAAATGGTCTGTACTAAATGTCCTTAGCCTTAAGTTAATTTTGTATAATTTTATTTATCCTAAAAATAAATAAGTTAGAAACCATATATATAATTTTTTTTGTCAATTTAAAAGTGAGGTATAGATTGGCACGAAGCCATGTGGAGACAAAAATTTGCCTAAAGCAAAGTGATAATTTGGCCTGAAGCCATGAGACAAATTGGAGTAAATCCATATTCATGATTTTTATATGCCACAATTTTGTATGAATATGAAGATCTTAAAGTTGTATATTTGGCATCTAAACCCTAATTGTTCTTTAGAACAAATTAAAGGGATTGTATAACCACTAGAAGATGATTGTTCTTCTAAAGGATTATTATAAATTGATGTATCTAATTTGCTCCTGTAATAGCAATATTGTGAAGGAATCAAGAAATATTTTGAATTAATTTCTTGTATTTATATGATCAAACAAAACAATGAGTTTTTTGTTTTAAGGATTATGAATTTCCTCCAACATAATCAACTACATTCCCGTAAATGAATGTAGTAATGAATGAATTTAATTATGGTTGTAATTATGATGGTTCAAATTCTCACCGTGAGGAAAGATTATTGATAAGAACCATAAAATGAGATATTGGGTATAATAAACATGATTGAAATTCATGTTATTGTTGTGGTAATTTGGGTCATGATTTTTGTATTTATTGTATGTCATGATATATTTGTTAAAAGTCAAATATTTTATATTCAATATCTGATAAGATAAGTATTATAAGCCTCAAAATCAATTTCAATAGTATGAGGTGTTGATTTTTGGAAATATGGACCTATTTTGAGTTTTAATATTTCAAGGTATTGTTTAGTAATTTACTAAAATACCATTTATGAAATTTGGGGTCATATTTTGTAATTTTCTCCGACAAAATTCTCACCCACGTGAAGGGGAGAAAAATTTGGCCGTGGGCCCCATGTGTTTATATTATTTTGTTATTATGAATAGTAATTACTATTCACGATTTTTTTTTTTTTTTTTTTAAAAAAAGAATTGATATTTTTGAATTTCAGGTAGCCATAATATTATGTTTTTATGGCAACAAGTAGTCATAATATTATGATTTTATGACTAGAAAATTTATCATTTTTATTGCCATTAATTTATTATTTGATATTTAAAGAAGTTTATCAATTTTTATAATTGTTTTTTTATAAAAGGACAATATTGGTTTAAAGAAATGGCATGATAAGAAAAATTTTATGGATTATTATAAATACTAAGACTCACGAAGGTATATGTATATACAAAGAATTTTAAGTTAATATGTATATACAAAGAGTTTCAAGTTATTGTCTTAAAGACAACTAACTTGCGTAGAAATTATGCCACATATGAGTAATAATTCTAAAGGCTAATAGTCTTGGAGACTAATTAGCATAGTTTGCCCACTACATTTGAAAGACCAATGTTTAAATTATATATTTGGTAGTATAAATTTAAGGCTCCTAAGGAAGAGTTATGAAAGTATAAATTTGATTTAAGGCTCGGAAGAGCTAATGTATTGTTTCTTGAAGAAACAAAATTATGCATTAAATATGCATTTTATTCTACCAAATATGAAAGAAACTTGTTGAGTTTCAAAGATATCTCTACGAGAAAAGTATTGAACCATATACAATTGTAAACCAGAAGTTTACAAATAATAATGGAGGGGATTGTAAGTGCAAACTAGAAGTTTGCTAATACAAATCCAATATTTGTTAATGCTGCCAATAAAAGGGCAATGAGTTGCAGAGAAATATGACCATATTAATTTTGAAGCCAAGGGTCAAGAGACAGAATAAGCCCAGGAGGTAATACGATGATTAATTTGTTATTATTTTGTCATCACATCTCATAAATTTATTGCCATGAAAATTTCTGCTAGAGAATTATCATATGTATGATTCTAAATCTGTGTAATTCTAAGTTATTTTAACATGATATTCACATGTGATAGACTGCATATATTTTATGCATAAAGAAATTAATCGAAATATATTAATCATGAATCATGAGATTATCTAGTGATGTAATATTATATGTTTATTCCTGAAGAATTAACATAAATTTTCTTTCAAGGTTTAAAGAATTTGAAAGTGATTTTGAAATACAAATATAAAGAAAGTATGTTTATATAACTCACACTTGAGGGGAGATTGCCAGGAAAACGAGTGTGAGTTATATAATACAAGTGTGAGCTAATTTTTGACAAGTTGAAAAGTTATATACTTCTCACACTGAGTCTAAAAAAGTCTATAATTGGTTGAGATATATGTTACAGTAAACCAGAAGTTTACTGATTTAAATAAATTTATTGTTGGCATGACTTGTTTGATCATCCGAGTCATAAATAACCAACATATTGTTCAAGAATAATTATGTGCTGCTTGTTCTCAAATAAAAATGACTATGTAAATATCATAGGTCATGATTGGTAATGGTAATGGATCTCTGGAAATATATCAAACAAATCTATATGGGCCCATTACAAACCAAAAGTTTGTAAGAACGCAACCTGGAGTTGCGATAATGTTTGAATAAATTAAGCGCTATTTCCGTTATACGATCCGAAAATCATGAATTAAAGCATCCATAAAGAGGTGGATTGATGCTTATGAGAACATAATACTATGTTGGTATATTTAATATTATATATTGCAGCATTTATATAAGCCAACAAAATTCTCCCTGTAAATTTGTTTTTGGTCAGAAACCAGACAATTCCATCAAGAAAGTTTTTGAATGTGCAATGCTTATAAATCCACCATAATGCACATAGATGGATATAGAAAGAAAGTTTGGATAAATGTTATGTAAGGACCTTCTTCTTCTTGTTTGTCTCTAAATGGAACGAATGATGTTTCTAATGGTAACAAATGGATTTAGGAGACTTACACGTGATTAGTCAATTGTGATTTGACATTGTTTTCCCAACATGAGGGGGGGAGAAAATAGGCGGTTGGGTAAAGAGATTAGCTATAATGAATTATTATTGGCTCATTTTGATCCTCGTACAAAATAATGTGAACTTGGAAGTTCAAAAGATAATTCATTTACATAGTTTAGCTAATTAAATGCCGGAAGCATTTACTGACCCAAAGAAAGTGACAAAGTCACATGTCCCAGCTGTTAATGCTCCTATTCGAATTAATGTCCCTGAAGGATAACCTATTATGGATGAATATATAGCACGCCTGAAGCGTAAAAGGTCCATCGGTTCCAAAATAAAAATCCTCGAAAGAGAATAGGAGCTAAGAATATAGATGATCAAGTTGAGAATAATCAAGAAAAATTAGTAGCTCCGGAAGAGTCATCTCCTGAAGAGATATTATCTCTAGTAGAGATATCTCCGAAGAGAATATTGTAGTCCCGAAAAGACCCAGTCACACGAAATATGCAAAAATTATGAGATCTCAATAAATTGTTATGAATAGAATCCGATGGGACCGAAATGAAGTCAACATTGACGACATCTTTGCTTATAATATAGCATATGATATAATGAATGATGATGAGGATCACGAGCCAAAATCCATTAGCAAGTGCCAACAGTGAAAGAATTGGCCCTATGGAAAGATGCCATTAATGCGAATTAAAATATTGGTAAAATGAAAAGTATTTGGACTGCGAGTCCATTCAACTTATGATGTAAGGTCAGTGATGTAAAACCAGTTGGATAAACTAGGTTTTTGTACGAGAAGAAATGAAAAGGGTGAAATCACAAGATATAAGGTACGTCATGTAGTTCAAGGTTTTAAACAAAGACCTGACATTGATTTTGAAGAAACATATGTGGATGCAAATACTTTTGTTATTTGATAAAGTCTAGCAGTAAATGAAGGGCTTGGTCTGCATCTAGAGGATATCATAACTGCATGTTTGCATGATTCACTTAATAGTGATATTTATATGAAAAGTCCCTGAAGGACTCGAGGTGCGAAGCACATATCCCTGAAGGACTCAAGGTGCCAAAAGCACATATCCCTGAAGGACTCAAGGTGCCAAAAGCACATATCCTTGAAGGACTCAAGGTGCCAGAAGCACATGTCCCCAAAAAGACTTAATGTGCCAGAAGTACAAATCCTAGAAGGATTCAAGATGTTAGAAGCATCTAATTCAAGTTCTCTAGAACAATATTTAATTAAGTTATATAAGTCCCTTAGCTTGAAGCTATTAGGGCGCATGTGGTATAATCGTCTCAAAGAATGTCTGATGAAAATAAGGGTACAAAAATAACCCAATATACCCATGCATCTGCATGAAAATATCCAGAAATGAATTTGCACTAATTGTCGTTTATGTTGATAATATCAACATCACTATAACTCCTGAAGAGCTTCAAAAGACAAATAATTGTTGAAGAACTAATTGGTCCAGAAGTACCATATCTTAGTGCTATTGGAGTACTATTGCATAATGCTTATTAGCAAGATATAGTTTTTCTTCAACACAAATACATTGGAAGCAATTTTGGCATTAGAAGAAGCAATATTGATACTGTCATCAGGAGGAATCATCAGGAGGAATAAAACGATGTCATCAAGAGGGAGTCCATACTCGCTATACTTTGTGTACTCTTTTTTTTCCTTATTAGGTTTTGTCCCACTGGGTTTTTCTAGAAAGGTTTTTAATGAGGCGAAAGATCTCAAAATCTTATGTAATTAAGAGGGGGAGTCGATACACGTTGTACTCTTTTTCCCTTATCTAGGTTTTGTCCCACTTGGGTTTTCCTAGAAAGGTTTTTAATGAGGCAACATTAGAAAGTGTATCGATGGATGATGTACTCTTTTCTTTAGCTAGGTTTTTATCCCACTAGGGTTTTCCTAGTTAAAGTTTTTAATGAGGCATATCTATAATGGACATCCAAGGGGGAGTGTTATAAATATATGTATTATGTGGATGTCCATTGCATAGTAACCCTTGAAAGTCTATAAATAGAGGATATGTGTAAACATTCAGAATACACTTGAAATGAGAATTCCTTCATCTCTCTAGAATTTCTCTCTGACTTCTCTCTACTTTTCTTTAGATTTTCTTCGTTTTATAACAACTTCAAGATATTTTTTTAAGATCTTAAAATAGTTTTTCATGATCATGAATTATTCTTTCAGTACCGCTCACTATCTGAAATATTTTTTTAAGGGTTAAATATCATTTTTGTTATGGAAGTATTGGTAAGGGGGCACTCAGCACCCGAAAGTTTTTTTGGTATCATATTTGCCCCGGAAGTTTACAAAATGGAGTAAATATGCCCCATAAGTTTTTTTAAGGAGCAAATTTGCCCCGGAAGTTTTTTTTAGGAGCAAATTTGCCCTGGAAGTTTACAAAGAGAGCAACGATCCAACGGTCAAGATCAACCGATCGGTAAGATTATTATGTTTGTAAACTTCCGGGGCAAAAATGATACCAAAAAAACTTCTGGGTACTGAGTGCCTCCTTATCAATACTTCCATGGCAAAATTGGTATTTAACCCTTTTTTAAAAATCATGAAGCATTTTTCGGTACCGGTCAGTATTCTAAAGTATTTTTTTTAAGTAATCGTCAGTGCCCTAAAATATTTTTTTCAAAAAAAAAAAAAGAACAAGAAGAGGGAACCAGCTCAGTTTTACGTCAAAACGCGCCATTTTAAGCAAAGGATGGCAGCGGACGATACCCAAAAAGGAACAAAGCCGTGTCCATTTTTTACACAATTGTTTTTTAAAAAAAAAAAAAAAAAAAAGTCTTAGTAATTTTTTTGGGTAAACTTAATCTCATCCATTTTATTTGATAATTGTCATCATGCCAGGCCGATTCAAAGAATGCATGTGGGTGTGATCCTTAAAAATATGCATGTGGGTGAGATCCTTAACAAAGAATGCACGTGGGTGTGATCCTACTCGAGTTGGAAGACAAACTTTATGCATTGTGTTGTCCGATGCGTTGCAATATCAAAAACTACATATTTGAATTGTTAGCAGTATCAAAAGATGCAAGCTACATGTGTCCATTTTCAATCCCCTTTTCTCAAAGAAAGCAAAATTGAGCAGAGCAAAGTAAAAAGAAAAGGACCATAGAGCTTGTGCTTGAAGAGAGGGAGGAATAAAGAGAGTGATGAGCTGATAAAAAAGATTGAGGAAAAAAACAAGGCATGTACGGAGATTAGAAGCATGAGAAGAAAGACACAGACGTTGGAGATAAATCCTACTAAGAAATCCTCGTTTAATCTTATTTATAGAACAAACAGAATATTTATTTTTGTCATATTGATAAGTCACACTATTAAATTTATCATATCAACATATAATTTTGCTCTTTATTTATTATTATATTGACTTTATTTTCATAAGGCATATTGTATATTAAATAAGGTTGAAGTTAGAAAGTTGTTAAATTTTAAGATAGAGTAAATGTGACATACTCCTCTAGTCATATTTATAAATCACTAGAAAAACTTTAAATTTATTAACTTTGCCTTCAAATTTAACAACTTTTCAACTTTTCTCCTATTTAATTTAATATACACAACACTTCATGTAAAAAAGTTTATACAATAATAAATCAAGAGTAAAATTTCACGCTCACATGAAAAAAAAAATTTAATGGAGTGATTTATAAATAGGGAAAAATGCCTACTTTGCTTTATAAAAGGAGTAAAGTTTTTCTTTACTGTATGAAACAAGCTAGGTGGAAGTAACTTGTAAAATACTCAGCAATGAAAATGATGAGGAACTGCAGGTAAGAATCATGAAAAGTCATATGTACAACCCCATGAAAGTAGCCTTACCTTATTGAGTGAAATTGGTTCATATCAGAGAAAGAAATAGATAAAAGCATGCATGTGAATTTTGACCATGTGAATACGTTACCATTTATTGATATTTTACTACTCATTCAAGTTTTAAATACAGGAGCTAAATAATCAATTTACAGAAATTAAAAAATCAATCATGTGTGTTGTTTGTTAACGAAAATGCACGTTAGTTCCCCTAAAATATCTTGTGTGTAATCAAAAGAGAGAATCTATAGGGGAAATTATAAATTTAAGAAACAAAAGTGAATTTAAATCTTAATCTTACGTTTAAGACTAAAGCAAATTTCTCTATTGATTCTAACATTTTAAGGACAGGAAGGAGTATTTCTTTTGCGAAAGATTACTTTCCTGATATTTTGTTCTTGTTTATTTGTTTTCCCTAACAATAACGCTTCTGAAAATCTCTAAGCTGATTCTGTAACCATGGACTGTTTCCTGTGGTTTCTGAATTAACACTCCAACTAAACTGTCAATGATATTATTGAATTTCCCTGCTAAGATGCCTAACTTTTAACTAAGCATTTGACTTCACTCTTTTTGTTTCATTGAATCTGATTCTTCTTTCTTCCAGAAAAGAGTTTCACCACTATCACAAGATTCCATTAAAAACATGACAATCACTAATAAACCAACGCCAGAACATAACATTTCAAGCCTAGACATCAAAACTGTGACAGAAGATTCAAGAAACACTTTCAAGACAGACAGTAGATAATCATAAATTTAAACGCTGCTTTATGAAACAAAATTTGGCAAAGGCATATCATAAACCCCAATAATATGAGTGACTTTTTTGTTTCTGTATACACTTCAGTATCACAGCTTATTTTGATGCGCCAAGGAACAAGCTTACAACTTTAAAATCTCTCACCTTGTTGAGAGTTAACACAGAGTCATGTCAGTTTAATTCCCAGTACATGTCTGGATTGAGGAACATAAAGAAGAAAAACCAAACATTTCTCTCTGTTTGTTTGTTTGTTTTTGTTCCATTTCTCTAGCTCATTTCCAAGCATGTGCTGAGACGAATTATAACTGACATGGAAGGCCAAAATCAATCATCAAAAGCTTCTAATAGGAGCACTTGGCTTCCTCTGACTTCGATTGTACCAAGAATGTACATTTTTCCCATTGTAGGAACGAGATCTCTTCATTGAAGTGCCTGCAACAATCTGGAGAGACTTCAACCTGAAAGAAGAAGAACCACTTTTCGAAACCCTCTTTGATGAGGAAGAAGAAGATGAAGATGGTCCCACAACAGTATTGTCATTAGCTCTAGCAAGAGCTCGATTGATGTTCTCAACAGCTGAAGAATCCAAAGACACAGATCTTCTTCTTGGCTGCAAATTCCCCACTTCCTCTTCATCAACAATTTCTCTTCTTCTTGCTCCTCCTTCTTCTTCGTCCTCATCTCTATTTCTCAATTCATTATCGCTGTTCTCCACAACCCCACTACTATTATCACTCCCATTTTCAACCCTTTCCATCTGGGGTTCTTCTGAATCAGTCAAAGCAGCAACATTTGGCTCCGGCGAGGCGATGACGGTGGTGGGGTTGGTGACGATCGGAGCTCGGCACATGGGGCAGTTAGTGTGAGATCGAAGCCAAGTATCAATACAAGGAAGATGAAAAGCGTGATTACACTTGGGCAAAAGCCTGAGATTCTCGTCTTCTTCAAACTCACTCAAACAAACAGAGCACTCTGTTCCATCAATTAACCCTTCCCCTTTCTTATACTTAACTACAGTAATCGCAGAAATTATCGATTGTTGAAGACCAGGGGTTCGAATATACCATATGGGATGATCCACAACAGGGCCCCCTTCCTCATCGAGAAAATCTCCCCGACGAGACTCCTCCGGCGACGTCTCCGAGCTCCTTCTCCTGAAACAGCCGAATAGGAATCTCCGGTAGACGACGAAGCAGAGGAGGACGAAGAAGGCGGCCGACAGAACAGCGATAACGACGGTCAACCAGGTGGCGATCTTGTGGTGGATTTTGCTGGGATCATTGAGACCACCGTAGTCGTCGAAGACCGGAGGTGGTGGGGTGTAGTAAATCGGTGGATCCACGGCGGAGCAGTGGATGAGACATCTTTTGCAATCGTAGGATGAACAAGAAGAGTTGCAGTAAATATAGCATATTTCTTCGAGAATCTTCCGGTGACGGAGCCCCATGGAAGAGACAGAGCATTAGATCGGGCACATGGATGGATTGAGGAGGAAGACGAAGGCCTTGGGGTTAGTTGAAAGGTAAGAACTTTGAAATGGGGGCACCAGTAAGTGCCTTGGCAATAATATTTGCGCGTTGATTCTTTGACTTTTGAGAAGATCGCTTGAAGCTTCATATTCATGGCGGCTTACGTCGGTGGATTTGGACCCACTTGTCCTGATCTCCACCTTCTCGGCCCAAAGCCAGCTGCCATATTGTGCCACCTAATGTTATTATTTAAGTAAACTTATATCAAAAAATTTAAGTAAACTTATGAATTATATCGTGAACTCGTTGGAGTTTAGGATCGTTGGAGTTACGATTACTACTACCTTTTAATTAAAAAAGTTAGTTGATTTTTTTTTTTTCAAAAATTAAATAACCTAAATAAGTTATTTAATCATTTTATATGTTATATTTTTTTAAATTATATATTAATTTATTAGTTAAACTATTTAGTTTAAAGAAAAAAATAAAAATAAAAATACTCTAAACTAATATAATTAGTTTTTTAATATCTCCAAAAAATTATACTAAATTTTTTATAATTAAGGACCAGGAGAAGTATTAAACAGTTTAATGGATAGCATATAACTAAATAATTAAAATATTAAAATAATGATAAATTAATTTAAATATATTATAAATCTAAATAATTAAAATTAAATTCATTAACATTTTATAATTTTTTATATTTAACAAAAAAAATTATAAAAATTATATATAAAATTACTGAGCGTGATCAAATCGAAGAACTTAATACGAGTTTAAGGGTAAGTTAACACGTTTTTGTAAGTTATAAATGTAAAAACGATAAATTTAATATATAAACTCGTGAGTTTAACTAAATTTACAATTGTCATAAGTTTATTAATTATTTCAACTCGATTTTATAAATTAAAAACATAATAATAGTAAAACTCAAGAAATAACTTAAACTCGAGAGTTTGACAACAATGCTGTCACCCACAATTTCAAGTGAGGATTTTTTTTTTTTTTTTTTTTTGGGTCTTGAATATCTTAAATTTGAAAAGTCTTCATAACTAAACTAACGAGATTAAAAGAGTTTAATATTTTCTTTAAAAATAACATGTGCTGGTTTTTTCTAAAAATAACCTTTTTTTATTTGTAACGACATGGTCAAAAAAATTATTTGTAAGGAAAATCATGTTCATATAGAAACCCTTCTTTAACATGTGCAAACATTATGAATAGTTTGAAAAAAATTATAAATTTAGGAAATAAAATAAATTAAGTTATTTCTTTGGTTCTTAATATAAGAACTAATTAATTAATTTAATTAGATTAATGAAACTAGATAAATTAATTTATTATAACAAAAATTATTTGATCTCTAATATAACATAAGATTATGTATCAATTTATAAGTTAATTAAATTATTTTGAGGAAAATGATAAATATTAGAGATAAAATGATAGAAGTCTTATATTAAGGATTTATACCAACTTTCTAGCTAACTAACTCCCATGATTAGGATCAAATTAGTATTATATTTAGAATTAAAGCAAATAACTCAGTTAGCTACTACATTTTGCAGGGAGTATTACTAGAGACACTCGATACAAGTAATTTATGTAATTCATAATTTATAAAAAATATTATGTGTTACATTTTTTTATAATTTACGTTTTTTTTTATATAATTGGTTACATATTATATCAAGTTATATTAATAAAAACAAAAACAAAAACAAAAGTCTCAGACTCTTTTAATTTCCCCAACGAAGTCCAAAACTCTTACTTATAGCTCCTCGCTCCATTTCTTATCAAGGTTAATTATTATATATTTTATTATGTACGCCTACATTTATAATGTATGCAAATTATAGTGTCTACAATTTCTAAACAAATAATATATTTCATTATACTACCTTCGGTACAAATATAAGACCTAATTTATTTTTTTAACAAAAATTAAGAAAGCTAAATAAGTTACTTAATTATATAATATATTATGTATGATTAAATTATATAACATTTTATAAGTCAGATAAATTAGTTTGGAGAAAAAATGATAAATATAAATATTTTACAGAGTTAATTTAATTAGTTTTTAATCTCCTTTAAAAAATCAATTTTATCTTATATTTAACTGGAAATAATGTTTGTGTCAATATCAACTAGACTATAACCATATTTTAGGGAAAATCGCTTTTCGCGCCTCTTTTTAGAGTAAAAATCCTAAATAAGCCATAATCTGAAAATCACTGAATCCTGCAAAAGGCCTTAGACCTTTTCAAGATTTTCGAATCTCCAATGAGTTGTTAAGGAGGCTGATAGTTGTTAACGCAATCGATATAATTGTTAAATTGGCTGATTTAGTTGTTAGAAAATTGTTGTTAATTGGGTTGATTTAGTTGTTAATTAACAACTATATCATTTCGCTTAATAACTCACGCAAGATTTTGAAAATACCAGATAAGGCCTTTTCTGGGATTTTAGATTTTTGAGGGTCTTTTTTGGGATTTTTACGCCTAAAAAAGGGACCGAAAAATTTTCCCCATATTTTATATTGTGTTAAAATGAATTACACTATTTATAATTGTTGAGTGTGTGTGTGGATAGGATTATTGTGAATAATGAGTTGTGCTAATTTGTGAATAATATTGTTAATCTTATATATCTCCCAACTTGTTGTTTGCCAGCTGTGAGGTTAACTGTAATGAACAAATTTTAATTATTGAAATAAATTAAATAAATCATACTTAACATGGTTTTTTTATGTGAGAAATAATTACTTAACAAGTGTTAATATTTATTTTTAATCCTAACAAGTTTTAATCCCCTCTTAACAACGGATAACTTAATTAATGTAGTAGGTTTGATGAGAAAGGGGTTTGCTAACCCAAGTTAATAAATTGATTAAAAAAAAATTGATTGTGTGAGTGGGGGAAAAAGTAAAGGCATTTTCTTGAGAGACAAAAAGTTGAGAAAATGTCAAAAAGATACAAGCCACCACTTGAATATGAAAAATATTAATATATACATACTGGATGATAGTGATGGTAACAAGTCTTTTTCTCAAACACTTTGCGAAGTGGCATCTTTGGATACTCCAAGAACAAGTGACTGAAAAACTATCAAGAAATTATAACCACAAATATGGTTGTAGTTGGTGAATTGATGAGGTCTACTTTGGTCAAAACGATAAGGTTCTCCACATGTCCCACCATGGAATATATGCATTATCACTTTCATCCTATTTATAAATTTATTTTGACCAAATCTCATATACCAATAAGAAGTAGTTAACTCAATGATTATAAGGTAAATCTTCAACTTTGTTTTTATTTATGATTAAGTATTTTTCAACTGTTTCTTCTCTCTCTATCTTTATGAGTATAATTAATATAGATAAAAATGTCACAATCTCATTTATTACATGAAACTGGACTTATAAATATGACCGAATTTTTTTTGGTCAAAATGGACTTATAAATAGGATCAGAGTGGTATATTTGAATTTTTCAATAATTTAATACTCTTAGAGGATTAAATATAAGGCATAGTTACTTTTTTTTTTTTGAAAAAAATTAAACTATTTAAGTTCTTAATTATATCATATATGTTGTGTATCCCTTAAACTATAGGTCAGTTTATAAGTTAGGCAAAAAAAATTGGAGAAAAAATGAGAAATATTAATATTTTAAAGTAATTTAATTAGCTTTCTTAATTTCTCCAAAAAAGTTAATTCTGTCTTATATTTAGAACATGAGAAAGTAATATATATATATATATATATATATATATATATATATATATATATATATATATATATATATATATATATATATATATATATATATATATATCTTATAAATAGGATCGAGTGGTATATTTGAATTTTTCAATAATTTAATACTCTCAAACCGAGGTTAAATATAAGGCATAGTTACTTTTTTTTTTGAAAAAAAAATTAAAGGAACTATTTAAGTTCTTAATTATATCATATGTTGTGTATCCTTAAACTATGGTCGGTTTATAAGTTAGGCAAAAAAAATTGGAGAAAAAATGAGAAATATTAATATTTTAAAGTAATTTAATTAAAACTTAATTTCTCTAAAAAAGTTAATTAATCTTATATTTAGAAACATCGAAAGTAATATATATATATATATATATATATATATATATATATATATATATATATATATATATATATATATATATATATATATATATATATATATATATATCATGATGAATCTTTGTCGGTGTTTTATTATCGAAACATTTGTATATAGTTTGAGTGATTTCCTGGAGCTGATTACAATTTACAACCCTATCCGCTATAGCCTATAGCTTATGAATTGTCCCTCGATTTTTATGAACGGGTATTTATAATTTCCTTTTGAGAACTAATTAATTAATACTACCTCCGCCCACTAATATAAAGTTTAAATAATTAATTTATAGATATTAAACAAATTAATTTAATTATTTGTAATAAATATACATAAGTTTCACTAAGATGTCATATTTAATTATGTGCACTATAATTGTTTCTCGATGGAATTCTTTTAATATATGTAATCAATTTGTATATTTTGAAGTAAAATTTATAAATTTAAGAGACAAAGTAAGATTAGACCTTATATTTAAGATTAATCTTGAGGGAGTAATAATTTTAGATGTGTCTGAATTATTTTATACAAATTTACAAATTAATGGATCACATTAGGATAGCTCACCAAATTTTATCAATTCACAAAAGCTTAGATACACAGTCTTACTCAAAGATTATCAAGTTCCTTGTACTCAATCAGATTAATTAGTTTGAAATATTTTTAAAACTATATTTAAGATACTATATTTCTAAAGAATAAAGATAAAACAACATTTGGTGACTAATTAAATATTTTTGGTAATTTTGATTTTTTTTTAATAATTATCTCAAAAGTCTTTCTTTTTTATTCATATCGAGATTCCAAACAAATTTAGCATATGCGGGGATCTCTCTTTTCCATAAGTTTTACGCATCCACCCATCCAAACATAAATCACGCTTTCACAATCGATACCCCAATCGTTTATACCCAATCTCCACTTTTCCATAACTTTCACCGCTTTCCCAAAGAAGTTTTCAAATAATTAAACTGAGAGAGGTAATCTATATCATTGGCCCTAGCAAATGGCTCTGCTAGGGTTTTGGGCTTTTCAAGACGCGGTTTTCCTCCTTTACCTATATCCTCCGCTGTCGTCCTTTTCTCTCAAAACGGCACCATTTTGGTGCAAAATCACATTGTTCTTTTATTTTTTTTGAAAAATAACATTCACCATCTAAAATATTTTATAAGTACCAGTCAGTCTTCTAAAGTATCTTTTTAGTATCACTATTACCTTGAAATATTTTTTCAAGATCCTAAAATAATTTTTCAAGATTATGAAGTATTTTTTCAGTACTAGTCAGTATCTTCAAGTAAATTTTTAGTACCATTCAGTACCTGAAATATTTTTTCAAGATCATAAAATAATTTTTAAAGATCATGAAATATTTTTCAGTACCAGCCTACTCCTCTTAGTACCGGTTAGAACCTAAAATATTTTTTCAAGATCCTAAAATATATTTTAGAATCTTGAAAGAATATTTCACGATACTGACTGGTACTTAAAAATACTAGGGGCTGGTAAATGCTATTTTTCAAACTTCAAAGATTTTCTACTGATGTCATTTTGGGATTGAGTTTTGAGAATGGTAAGATAGTTGTTCTTGCAATTGGTTTCTCTATGTGGAGTATTGATAATTGTCTAGAAGAACTGACATCAGTTGTGGCTTGCTTGATCTAGAATTATTAGGAGGCTTTTTGTATTTCTACTCTGGTTAAAGCATATTATAAGTCAATAATTTTTCTCCAAGTTATTTTGTTGTTTGAGCTTCTAAGGTATGGTTAATAGTTAATCAATTGAGAATTATCAACGTGGGCCTATTCAGGTGAATATTGATGATGTAATAAGAGAGACAATTATTTTACAAACCTATTATTTAGAAAAGCAAGGTTAAGTACGGTTAGAAATAAATATAGCTACATAAATTACAATAAAGGGTGAGTACTCAATAAGTTCAGGTACATATATTTTAATAAAAAAAAGTATATTAAAATAAAAATAATTGTAATGTCATCTTTCTATGCCTTATTTTTTGGAATTCCATCATAATTTCTTATTATCAATGCTATCAAATATATCTTTTTTCAATATAAGGCACTAAACAATCATTCAACCATTCACCCCTCATCCCATTACGAAGTGTAGCCTTGATGTATTAAGAGTGAACACATAATTTAAGGATCAACAATTATTCAAACATGTAATTTTTTATTTTTTTAAAAAACATCCCTAATAATTGGGGGCACTTGCCCTCAACTAACAACCTAGATTCGCCTCTGATTATGATGAGTGTTGTTCTCTTTAAGAATATTCTGTCTTGCGGAAGTTGGTCACGAACCATTATTGCATATTGTGTTCCTTTGGAAGCAGATTTGATAATCGAGTGGATTGCCAAAGCTTCATCAAAAGGGTTCTACCCTTTAGATTGGGTATTTCAACCTCCATCACAGCACAGCTGCATGTCTGTTTAGCATATGGCAGTGAATAAATTTCATATCTAATCTTATTTTCTCGTTGCATCGAAGAACTTTTAAATGTTTGTTTCCTAATTTTGGAGTTTATTATTGTCATTTTGTTTGTTATGGTTTTTCATTTTTCATTTATGAGACATTGTAACTTTTTTTATTTTAATACTATTAGTTTCTTGGGAAAATGATATTTAAATACCCTATGAAATGCCAAAACCCAGAAAAGTCTACTGAAAAAAGAAAATGATAGAAAGGTACACAAGTAGGAATATGTGTTTTGAATATCTTGGCAAAAGACAAAATTACCCTCTCCTCAATTCCTTCTTTCTCCACTCCATTCTCTACACCGACACGCCTCGCTCTTCTTCCCTTCTCGCAAATCTTCATCTCCATTGTCGCATGGTCGCTTTCAGGAGATTGGCTCCGCCACCTCAAGTATGTTTTTGATTATCCCCTTGGTCGATGAAGCCAAAAGCACTGGTGAAAAGGGGAGGAGGATGGGCGGCCATGCTTCTCCCAAGTGGAGGCGGCACCAGTGCTAACACCAAAGAAAGCGGAGGGAAGGAAATTGTGGTTTTGTGGAAATAGTTTGGTTGAGGATATTGGAGAAAGTCGCTATGGAAGAAGAAGGTAAATAGTAGAAGATGGTGAACAATAATGAGATTAACAAAACTCGTGATGAGATTGACAAGTTTAGTAATGAGATTGAAAAAATTCGCAAATACTGACAATATGCGTAAAAGAATTGACACCAATTGAGTAATGAGATTGACACAAATGTTGGTGGATCCTAACTTTCATGTTTTTATCAGCAAACGCTTTTATCAAAACTCATTACAATTCTTGTCAAAACCATGAGTAAACTTGTAAATGCTATTATGAATTTTGGTGAAATGCCACAAATGTTGGTGAATCTTGACATGTATGTTTTTATCAACAAAATTTTTTGTCAAAACCATTACTGAACTTGTCAATCCCATTACAAATTTTGTCAATCTCATTACTGTTCACTATCTTCTACCAATCACCTTCTTCTTTCTCAGCCTCCTAACTTTCTTCAATATCCTAAACCAAACTCTTCCCCGAGCTACATGAATCTTCTCTCCTAGCGCTCCATCTCAAAACCCACAATATAACACCCCAAATCTAATCCAAATACTTAATCAAAGTACTTGAAATATTGCAAATAAGGATGCTCATCATCCAAATCATCAAAATACAAAATTTTGTTCAACGAAAACTCATATTTACAATATCAAAATAAATTTCCAAAACTATTTCAGAATTCATAAAATGTGGAAGTCTTAAGGTCATGACAAATACAAATGACATCACATGTGCTCCAAGAGTGCAAAAAGACTCACTCCATAGATGTCTTCCCTTGCTCCCTAGTAAAATAATCACTTGGAAAAATTAATATTGTAACCATAAGATCCAAGTATCTCAGTAACCATTAATTATTCAGAAATATACATGCAAACAAAGATAAAAAACATACGGTTTCAAAATCAAGTTCAACTCATAATAATTTATTAATATTATCAACATAAAACCTTTCACAAACTAGTTTTCCATTTGGTTACCAAAACTCCCTTCCAAAAAGGGTTCTAAAACGATTGAATATCAATTCATTTTCCAAATTTCGTTCACAAGAGATTTCATAAAACATGTCTCAACCTTGTTACAAAAATATTATACAAAATCTTTATCATTCAAATTATAAATCGCATATATAAGATGCCAAGCAAATGATTGATGCATATACCCTCCTTATTACCCCTCACCAGCCTTATAACCGTTGACTGAAGTCATAGGTTAAAATATAGTCTAACAGAATCATCCATTTAACTTAATTGTCCCAAGCTCACCAGTTCTTGAGATGTACCTAACCAACGGTGCAAAGCTCAAATTTGGACTATGACTCCCCTTCTTAAAAGAACACAACTAAGGAGGTGTCACATGTCCCACAGCTTCAATGCAATCTCGGCCAAAGGAAAACGTGGAAGAAGGGGCTTTGACAAGTACTATCCACTATGAACCAAGTGATGACATAACACATGGTAAGAGATCTTATCATACAAATTCCTCTTTACTTCAACCCATCAGAACTCCACAACCATCCATATGCATCAATGACAAACAATCACAATATTGGCATATATATATACAAGTTCCATATCACGAGTATAGTTCCAAACAAGATTTATCAAATAATCCATCATTAGTCATCTTTAATATAACAAATAACATCATTTAAAATCATTTATAATAAACGATATTTTCAAAATAACACATAAGCATGTTTAAACAGTTTTCAAAATACATAACCATGAGTTCTAATACATACAAGCGAGTTTGAATAGTTTCTAATCTCATTAATATAATTTTAGTCAAATATACAATTTCAAATCAAAACCTCAATAGGCATAATAAATCCCAATATATATATATATATATATATATATATATATATATATATATTGACAAGTATATAAAAAAATAAACAAGGTTACCTCTATTCTAAACTTATTTTTACTAATACTTAAATACTTACTAACATCACATAATTCCACTTCAATATTCACTTTACTTTGACCTTCCTTCTCTTCCCCCTCACTCTCTGTCGGGCCCTACGTGTGTGCATATTGGGTGTTGGGTGTGTGTTTATATTAGGGTTGTCCATAGACCAGACTAGACCGGGTTGGGAGTCAACCCGAGGTCTAGTCCAGGAGGGACCTCGGGCTGGATAAGTTAGCCCGAGGTGCGGTCCAAGACCAGAGCTCGGCCGGATAAGTTAGCCCGAGGTCTCCTCACAGTCCCGGCCCAGCTCGGGCTGGACCCAGACTGTCCGTAGGATCGCCTGGACCAATCCAGGGACGGATCCAGTATATATATATATATAAAATTCTTTCTTGGACAGTGAGGTTGTCAGCATCACGTGTTCCCCAGCTTTTTAGCACATCACTTTATGCAATGGATTCAAATTACTCTTCTCTCTCTCTCTCTCTCTCTCTCTCTCTCTCTCTCCCCTGACTCACCATTTCGTTTCTCTCTTCTAATCTTCCATCTTCTTCTTTGCTTCACAACAACAGCATCGGCGACGCTTCTGACAAGAAACGCGAGGGCGAGATAAGGGACCACAGAGCGGCGGCGACGATGCTTCCCAACACCTTTCCTTCCTTCCATCTTCCCAACTTAACAACGTCCTCACCGAAGAGATTCAGAAACTGGAGATCTGAGCTTGCAGATCGAAGAGTGGATATGGAGATTTTAAAGTTTATAGATCAAAGAGTGAAGAATCTGAGCTTGCCGTCGACGCTAGGGAGTTATGTCAGTGGGTGGGTATTTTTTTTTTGGTTGCTCAAGATTAAGAATGTAGGTGACTTTGATTATGTGAAACTGAATTTCATATATATATATATATATATATATATATATATATATATATATATATATATATATATATATATCGGGTCGACCCGGACCGGACCCCTTGGTTTCGACCATCGGCCGAAGTCCGGGTCCGCCCCGAGTTGACCCGTCCCGGGTCCGATCTGCCCGAAACTGTCTCAGACCAATTTTTTTCCAACAAGATCGGGTCGGGTCGGACCGACTGCATCGAGTCGACTACCCGGACCACGGGTTTTTTGGACATCCCTAGTTTATATAATGGTTGGGGAATGGGTGTTTTGATGTAATTTTAACCTAGGTAGTTAGATGAAATTTTCCCCATACATTGTCGCCATACTTCCCTGAGATTCCCACTCTCAACGTAATTGACTATTATAATAATAATAATAAGGGTTAAGGTCCATTTTTGCCCCAAAAGTATACGCCGAGGAGCAATTTTGCCCCGAAAGTTTTTTTTTGGAGCAATGTTGCCCCTCCGTTAACGGTCAACTAACAGTCAACGGTCAACTAACCGTTGACCGTTAAGGGTGTTAACGGAGGGGCAATATTGCTCCAAAAAAAAAACTTCCAAGGCAAAATTGCTCCTGGGAGTTAAAAAATAATGTTAAAAATGTTATTTATGATATCATATATTTTAAATTCTTATTTATATAATATCTAGAGGTGGAAACAGGCCCGGCCCGACAAATGGCTTCACCCTTAATTCTACTGTTTAAAATAGGACTATTTTTGGCCTGTTTGAAGTAGACCTGTTTTGCAGTGAGGCCTGTGGCCTATTAGCCTAATTATAAAATTTTTAAAAATATAGGCCGCTTTAATAGGGCACAAAAATAAAAAATGGCCTCTAACAGGCCACGAGCCGCCTCAAGCCACTTTGTTGTCGAATAGGTCGACATGTTAAGGGTGAAGCCTGGCGCCCGGCCTGTTTCCACCCCTAGATATTATATAAATAAGAATTAAAAATATATGATACCATAAATAACATTTTTAACATTTTTTGGGTTAAATAGCAATTTTGCCCCGGAAGTTTTTTTTGGAGCAATTTTGCCCCTCCGTTAACGGTCAACTAACCGTTGACCATTGACAGAGGGGCAACATTGCTCCTAAAAAAACTTCCGGGCAACATTGCTCCTTAAGAAACTTCCAGGGGTAAAATTGGTCATCTATATACTTTCGGCAAAAATGGTACTTAACCATAATAATAATAATAATAACCCCTACTGTTACTTCTTCTGCCGTCTTTAATGGAATTTGAAGAACCTATAGAAAACGAATTAGAAATATATAAATTAACATATGAATATGAAACGGAAGAATCGGAAGAAGAATATATATATATATATATATATATATATATATATATTCTTATTACCCCTAACCATCCTTATAATCGCTGACTGGAGTTATAGGTCAACACATAGTCTAACAGAAACATTCATTTAACTGGATTGTCCCAAGCTCACCAGTTTTTGAGATGTACCTGGCCAAAGATGCAAAGCTCAAATCTGGACTATAACTCCCCTCTTTAAAAAAACACGACTAAAGAGGTGTCACATGGCTCCAATGCAATCCAGCCTAAAGGAAAACATGGAAGAATGGGCTTTGACAAGTACCATCCACTGTGCACTGAGTAATGGCATAACACATGGTAAGAGATCTCATCGTATAAATTTCTCCTTACTCCAACTCATAACAACTCCACAACCATCCATATGCATCAATGACAAACAATCACAATATTAGCATGTATATACAAGTTCCAAATCACAAGTATAATTTTAAACAAGATCTATCAAATAATCCATCCCCAATCATTTTTAAGATAAACAAATAACATCATTTAAAATCCTTTATAATAAACGATATTTTTATCATAACACATAAGCATGTTTAAACAGTTTCCAAAATACATAACTATGAGTTTTAAAATATACACAAATATGCTTGAATAGTTTCCAATCTCATTAATATAATTTTAGTCAAATATACAATTATAAATCAAGCCTTCCATAGGCACAACAATTTCCAAAACTGTTCTATATATATAAAAGAATAATCAAGGTTAGCTTTACTCCAAACTTATTTTTACTAATACTTGAATGCTTATTAACACCAAATAATTTAACTTCAATCCATGCCTTACTTTAACCTTCTGTAACACCCCTATCGGCCTCACCCTTTCGGGTGGCGGATAGAGGAATTCCCTTTTATAATTACCACATATTATCTAATTACTACTTATTAGCATGCATCAGAGGTTATCGCGGAAGAGCATATCCCGATTGGATTTCAGACAATACTGGTATAAAAGTAAATAGAAAAATATAATCCCGAAGGATTAGATATACAGTCATCCACCAGTGCCTAAAAGGCCAAAAGAATATACAGTTATCCCAACACATAAATAAAATCAAAAATAAATCTTCCTCTCGCCACCAACGACACCGACTACTCATTTCTCCGCATTCTTACCCTTCTCTCAAACCTGACCCTTGAAGTACTTCTTGAAGCTTTACAAAAATATGAGATTCATAAATGGATCCCAGAGTAACCATTAATCTCATATGTAATGCATAAACAGTGTATGTATGTAACCATAATTAGGAAAACATCAAATAATAGCATTCAGTAACAAACGCGCAGTAACACAATACAATATACCAAGTATACCGTGTTAACTGCGGAAAGACGACATGTCCTAGAAACAAACGCAGGACTGCTCAACAAAGCAAACCCCGGATCCACAACGCTAGGAAAAACACAGTAGTAAGGCTCTGAACCCAGACCACACTGAATGCACACAAACGCATGTCCCTTTTCAGGAGACACAGGTCCACAATCGTAAAAAATCAGACATACAAAGCAACACAAGACATATGAGGATTAAGGTTACTACTTGGTAGTTGACCACAACTATCAGTAAAAAATTTCTCTAGTGCACAAAATCAAAGTGACCCTAAAATAACCAAAATATAATTATTTTGTTCTTACATCCTACCTCCTTGTAGCTGGTCAAACTCATGCAACAAGTTTTCATTTGCATTCAATCAATTTTGTTCTTACATCATAATAGTCTTTCTACCGAGACTTTACATCATAAATTGATTTTTCATTCAATCATTTTGATTCATTAATCAACCCATCTCGCAAAATACTATCATTTCCAACTTAGCAACCATGCATTTATATGTAGTTAAAACTATGACTTACTTAATATGAGTATTCCACCAACTGAAAACTTGATCCTTCACGTTTTTTTTCCCTTAATCTCACTTTCTCTCAACCGGCACTTTTGGAGGGTTTTTTTTTTTAAAAAAAAAAATCTCTTATTTCATTTGATCTCTTCACACATCCAGCGCTTGAAAAAAATTATGGTGTCTCCAATTTGTTCTATTTCAACGTGTAGGTGTCCCTTTTCAACAAACAAGGCCTTGCCCAATCAACCTAAAGCCTAGGTGTACCTAAGATGTCCTAGATCTTAGGTTATCATCATTGTACTTTTTTTCCCTCCTCATTTATTGTCTGCTGGGGAGGGTGATGTTGTTCTGATTTTGCCCAAGTCCAATCGATAATTTTATTTCACTCACTTCATCTCACGTCCGGATGTAAGGAAAATACAGGAGAAATTGTATATAATTGTATATTTTATATATATATATATATATATTCCTTCATTTGTTCTCTATTCACGTGCTCAACCATTCTTTCTTCAATTAATATTGAAATGTCACGTCAATATCACTCTTCCAGCCCAGTTGAAGGAAGATGGAAGCAAAAAAATGTTTATCATTCATTTGATTTCCTTCTCACGTCCGACCATAATGGGAAAATATTGGAAAAGAAATGTTTTGCTGATGGGGAAAGAGTGATTTTGTTTTGTATCATATATGTCTCATCTGTCTATCTTTCAAAAACAATTTAGATTTAGATTGAAACTTCACTAATTTTTATCAAAAATTTTCCCTCCTTTTATTAGACGAAAAATATAAAAATAATAAAAGAAAATATATTTTTGTCTTCTCTGACATTACTTATCTCCAATTATCCATAATTAAATTTAATTGCCACCTTTTTAAATGATTTCTCATTATTTTTTAATATCTTGTCAAAAAAATAATATACATTTGGCCGTGAAAAATTCATATATTCTACTAATTGATTTACATGGAAATTGGGTACGTTATACGCTCAATCTCTCTCCCTCTGGCGGACCCCGTGTGTGCACGTATTGGTTGTCGGTGTCTGTGTTTATATATATATATATATATATATATATTAAAAAAAAAAAAAAACAAACGAAGGTGGTGGAAGAAGTCATGGAGGGGTTAAGGAAGTGTGCGTGGGCGCCACATTTATATTGTTAATTTGTGTGTCTATATATATATATATATCTTTTAAATTCATTTATCTTTTTTTATTATATTAAAAAAATTAATTTTATACTTCTAGGTCTTCTCTAAACTCCATGTTATTTGATAAATGATATCGTAATAACACTTAATTACTTTAAATAGAAATTGGGATATTATACACGACACCCAACCAATTCCTTCTTGTTTCACAACCTCCATTAGCATCATCGCTAGCTAGCGACCTTTACAACCTCGCCATCACCTTCTTTCATTTTTTCCGAGGACAATTCAGACTAGGGAACCGCCACACACACTTAAACCTGGGAGATTCTCCATAATTTCTTTATTTGGGTAAAAAAAGAAGAAGAAGGAAAGAGGTAATCTTTGAAGAATTAACTATTAGGCCCTATTTGGTAGGAAGTATTAATTGGAGAGTTGGGGTTTTTGAGATTGGGAACGGAAAGCTAACTAAAAGAGTGTTCGATATAAGGGGATTTGAAAATCTAAGGGATTGTTTAGCTACTACCTTCGGTCCTAATTATAAAACATAGTTGACTTTGTTTGGAGGGATTAAGGAAGCTAAATAAGTTACTTAATCATTTTATATGTTGTGTATCTTTAGATTATATATTAGTTTATTAGTCAAATTAATTACTTTTAAGAAAAAAATAAAAATAAAAATATTTTAAAGTAATTTAATTAGTTTCGCTTAATTTTTTCCAAAAAGTTAATATTAATTCCAAGTAATTGGAAAAATCTACGCAGATGGGCTTTGGGACTACCCCATCCTCAATATCCTTTGATCCGGGTCGTCCAAAGAGAATTTTAAAATTTTTGGGTCTTAAAAATATGGGATTGGAAAAATCTTGATTACGCAATCCGGTCCATGGGCTGGGCGACACAAGGAATGTGATGTTGCAAATTTAACAACAGGGATGAAAAAAATACACACATCCTATTATAATTAAGTTATTCAATCTTCCAAATTATATAAATAAGTCTTACGTTAATAAGTCTTTTTGATATATTATAAGTCCTATATATATTTTTTAAGAAAAACAATTAAAAATTAAAAGTCCTACATCAGCCTTTTTCTGATTTTTTTTTTTTTTTGTTACATTCCTTTTTCTGATCATATATCCACAAAACTATAGCTGACTTTACTCAGGCCCAAGCCCAAATGACCAAATCAACTAAACATCCCACAGACAAAATACTCGGTATATACTGGAGTATCTTACTTTTCCCACCTTTTTTTAAAAAAAAAAAAAAAAAAGAAAAGGAAAATCTACTGAGATGTACCTATACTTTTCTTTAATTTTTATTTTGGTTCTTTAAATTTAATGTTTTAATTTTGCTCTATTAGTACCGTTAACTCATCTACAAGAGCTAACAGTGCTAATAAAACAAATTTGTAGGAATATACCCAAAAAAAAAAAAAATTGTAGGAGCTAATGGTAGCAACAAAGCAAAATTAATGATTTAATTATGAGAGACAAACATTCAGGTACCAAACTAAAAATTGAATAAAAGTATAGGAACCTCCAAATGGGTTTTAAAAAAAATGGTAAAACTCATCCATTTCATGTTTCTCTCCAATGACTTAAGAATAAACTAATATGTTTGACCAAACGTGCCAATGAACAAATCAACAAGAAAATGAAGTTAAAAAAGCTTGAGAGATTGGCTTTGCCTTCAAACCCAGCAAGTTGTAACTTGCAAGGAAACACAAACGACCGATCGGTTAACGTTTCCTTTGCTTGGAGTAACCAAATTCATATGAGGCCAGAAAAAGAAAAATCCCACCTTTTTTCCCTCCCCACTTTCCCTCCTTTTTTCCTTCATTTTCTCATCAGATAAACTCAAAAGTTGGAGTCTTTATAAGCTGATTGGGTTTTGACTTCTGTCACAGACATCCCCATTATTCATCTTTTTCTCCTTCTAACTACCTTGAAAACTGTGAAGAAGAATTCAAAGTGTTGCTGATAATGTCATCCAGAGGTTCCTGGTTGAATCAGAATTTCAGACATGTTCTTCAGATTCTAATTCCTATCACCAGAAACAGAATATTTGAACCCAACTACGAAAGGTTTCAAAGAAACAGTTTGATAATGTCAGGATCAAGACTTGGAAGTGGGTATTGGATGCATCATGGTGTAAACTTTTTCGGCAGCGCCACCAACAGAAGCACAAGTTCTGATTCAAATGGGTAAAAATTATATTTACCAAAGTTTCGATTTTTCTCTTTGCTTTGTCATCTCCATATAAATCTGTATCTGATCAGTATTGACTATTGAGTTTCTGTTCTGAATTTGAAGGGTCAACAGAGATGTCAGGGTCCAACCAGCAGTTACTTCTTCTGCAAGCTTCAATTTCTGTGGCTGGTATGAATTTCTGAAAGAGAAGATTATTTCATTCCATGAATTTGTTATGATTATGGATATAAGAATACAATCATTTGGTTGTATTTAATTTATAAATTTTGCAGGCTGAAATGGGTGTTTGGGGTTTGTGGTTCTGTGCTTTCCTTCTTGGTAGCTTTCAATACTGATTGGCAAAAACTGAGAAGAATAGAAGGTATTAATATGCTTCTGCATTTCTTACATTTATTCCCTCAATGACTGTCTTTTGGATTATCTTATGTCAGAAAATAGCAGTTATTTTTCAAGTAACCAGCCACATTTCTTTGTGCATTTTACAGATTTTAAAGAATGAGGCTTATTTTTGGCCAAAAAAAAAAAAAAAGAATGAGGCTTATTGTGTGTGTTACTATATATGTATATAAATATGAATTCTATTATTTTACAACATCACATGCGTCTATCTCTCTTCTTACGACATTAAAGAGAGAAATCAACATGTGGGATGCTTGACATAGGGGCTCACTCATTTCATGTGTCCATCTTTCTTCTTACAACATCGAACTGTTGCAACAGAGAATCAATATATATATATATGATTTTCTTATTATTATTGGATTGATTTGAATAGTATAGATGATTAAGTTGGAGAGGATGTTGGGATGAAACAGGAGAGGCAGAGATGGTGGTGGAAGGGGCAGAGAAGGTAGCAAATGTGGTGGAGAAGGTGGCAACAACGGCGGAGAAGGTAGCAGAAGATATTTCTGAGAATCTTCCTGATGGGAGTAACCTCAAAATTGCTGCTTTGAAGGTTGAAAATATATCAAAACTAGCTGCTCATGATGCTCATCTCACCGAAGGCTTCCTTCAAAAGGTACTTTTATAAATAAATATTAAAATATTCATTATTACTTGATCATATGAATTCACCAAACCATGAGAATTTTTTGGTTTATTTGATTTTTCATTTATTTAATTTTTATTTTGTATTTTTTAAACATAAAACCAAAAGCATATTTTTAAATATGTTTTTTGCTTTCAAAATTTTTTTAAATATGAAAATAAAAAATTGTTTTCAAAACAGGAAACCAGACATGCCCTTAATTATCTAGTTTTGACGATGAAATTATATAGTTAAATGATATGGATTTGAGTTGTCTCCAATACAATTAGAATATTAGTTTGTCTATTTCAATTTAACACTTGCCGTCAAGCAATGTCATAAATTGCAAGTTTTAAAATACTTTGACCTATACTTTTTTAGGGATATGATGAAGAATGTTATGAGATTGTTTTAAGAATTAATTAGGTACAATACAATATAATGACTATGGAATTTATCTATAATTTAGGGGTGAATAGGTAATTTTTCCTTGAAAGTTTTCACTTAAGTGCAATGTTGTCCCAGAAGTGTCAAAAGGAGTAATTTTTCTCAAGCCGTTATCCCAATTAATTTTGACGGTTAATTAACCAAATATGCTGAGATGGCAATCCACGTGTTATCCACATCATTTTTGTTATTGTACAATTTTGCCCCCAAATTTTTAAATTTAACTTTAAAAAAATGAAATGGATGACACATGGACTTTTAAAACAATTTAAAGCCTTAACAAACATGACGGGATGAAATATTGTCTACCAACTCAGCATATTTGATCAACTAATAGTGAAAATTAACTAGGATGATAGTCAAGGCAGAATTGCTCCCTTTTTTCACTTCTGGGTCAAAATTGCCCTTAGAAAAACTTTCAAGATAAGATTGCCCCAATAAAAAATTTCATGGAAAAATTACCCCTTAACCTATAATTTAGCTTTCAATTATATCTTTTATTTTTTAATACATTTTTTTAGCATCTTATTCATATTAATCAAGAGTTGAAATGTTTTGAATATAATTAGGTTGAAGAAGTGAAGAATGATCTGGATGCTTTAGAGTCCTTCGTGGAACCCATTATTGACAAGATCTCAAACAAAGAATCCCAAACAAAGTGATTTTATTTATTTATTGTACATCATTCTTTTTTTACAAGTGTTCATCAGTGTTTAAATGTTGTCTTATATATGACTTCGAAAAAAATGTATATATACGTAAGTTATATAAGATAATGTTGTTGCAATAAACAACAAAGTGTAATTAGCCACGATCATTATGTTTTGGGAAAAAGTTGTTGGTTGATCTATTTATCTTGTTAATACTAAACATTCCGTATTGTTTTGTTATTTATGTATTTTTCTTTGTCTTTATAAATTTGCGGAATCAAAGTTTACATCGTATGATTGAGATTTGAGATATTAAAAATATTTATTTATCCAAAAATATGAATGATAGTAGTACTCTATTTCTTTGAGTTCATTAAAAAATTCTAAACTTCAAAGATTACGGGTGTTTTTCTCAAGTAATCTGGTTACTTAGCTTAAAAAAAACAACTATGTAATATTCATTATACTGAATTGTCATTTGAAAATAATAATAAATATATTATCTAGGAGAATAAAGACACATGCTCAAACTACAAAATCACTTTTGAAAAAAATAATAATAATAACTTTTTTTGGGGCTCATTCCATGTTGTAAATATATATGCATATATGTGTGGGTGTGTCAAAGAAATCATGTCAACTTATTCTTAAACTCGTCTTAGTTCTAAACTCAGTTAAATTTACGAATCCACACTCCGAGTCTACCAAATATGCAACATATTTTTTTTCTTTTTCTTTTTCTTTTTTAACCGATAAAACATGCAAGAGAAAATTAAAGAGCAATAGAACATATAGAAAGTAGGGAGAATGCTCAACAAATCGAATTGAAATATCAAAATCTAAATTCAAGCCTACACTTTTAATAAATTATTGATGGGGCCAAGAGGCCTAATTAGAATTTTTTGAATATTTTTAAAAGACTAGAACACCCTTCTATAAAAATTAAAAAATGAAGGTAGATGTAGCCCTTTTTTATTATGTCAACGGGATTTAATTAATATTTTGTCTTTATTTTTTGTTAGTTTTTTTGTTTTATGATTTGTTTTTTAATATAACAAAAAAATATTTATCTATATTTACGATATGCTTTTAAAAAAAACTGTGCTATTTATTGAAATAAAATTATCCGAATTTGTATATATTCTATATAATCGCAACAAATGTTTTTGTATAGCAAAGATATTATATAAATATAAGAATATATCTATATATATATGTACAATATATATTTTTTTTAAAAAAAAAACAGTGCTAGTTATAGATATAAAATTATTCAAATTTGTATATATCTTATATAATCGCAACTAATATTTTTATCCAACCAAGATATTATATAAATATAAGAATATAACGGATGGACTTATCCTTCTATTTCATCAACAACCTTTGCATGGGGTGGTTAGGGAATTTCATTTGTTTTTGTTCTGTTCAAGAACAGGATATGTCTAACCCTAATGGACTAGCATGTTTGATATTGATTGAGTTGACTTAACCTTTAGGAACAATGCCTAGGGTCTACGTCACTGCGTAGAGGATCAAAGTCCACGTAGCTTCTGACACCAATAAGCGTTTAGCCAAGGGGTGGCCAAAGTCACGTAATTGACACCAATAGCGTTTAGCTGAGGGTGACCAAAGTCCATGTAGTTGAACACCAATAGGCGTTTAGCGAAGGGGTGACAATTGAATGTGAATGAAGGAGAGAACCTTAGAGTCTCAATAACCTGGGTTTGATCTCTATATTTATAGAGTGTCTTTAGGTTGATATGAGCCCTATGTGATCCATGGCCCAAGTATCGTAACCGCTAGATCTAGATGAAGATCTTCCTGGATTATAGATAAGATATGATCCTCCTTCATTATAGATAGATCATGATCTACAGAATATTCTATGTTGGGCCATATATTGAATATGGGCCCTTATACAGGTCCGTAAAAGTTCTATTCTCTAATGTTGATACTATATATATACAAGATAAAGAAATGAGTTCGTCCCGTTCTTCTAAGGAAAAATTAATAAACATTGATGTACCTATTTCATTTTTTAATCACATATTAAATTATTAATACACTAATAATCCTAACTTAAAATGGAGAAAGCAGAGAGAGAATTGAATTAGTAGACAAAGATGATTTGAGAAAGAATAGATGATTTTGAGGGGTAATAAGATCATTTAACAATATTAAGAAATCTCTAATTAAGCTTTTCGACCAGATCAATAATTTGTTATAAATGGAGGCTTAAACTTAGATTTTAGTATTTCAGTTTAATTTTTACATAATTCTCCCTAAAAATACATGTCATACTTGTTATCATCATGGATTCTTTTCCTTATAGACTCAATTTTTTACTGGTATGAATCTGAGGTATTATGGGGTCGTATATATGATGAATATTGACCATATTTTTCTTATTGAAGTTCATGAGTGTCATATTTAATATACGGATATTAAAAATATTTGGAGATATCTTGTAAATCAATATTTACCATATATAGATAATACACAGAGAACCATGATCAATATGTAGGAATGAACCCTTTTACCTCATAGTAATAATATATATAGAAATTTTGTTTCTGTCATAACTCACGCACATTATATCAATTATACGATAATAACTAAAACAATTCAATACCATATATTTTTTCCAACCTTATATGTCAACTGTTCAATCATAATTTTATAATTGCGTGATAGTTTTTAAATACTTGAAATACCATAAACTATTAGGGATGGGTAATATTCAGAAATCAGAACAATGAATCGCTTGATAATCTAAGCTAATTGCCGGTTAACCTCTAAATTTAAAATCAATGTTAACTGAAGTTTAAAAAATTGATCATCTCGTGTTACAAATTGGATCAATACCAGACAGAGAATAAAATTTTAACAATTTTTAAATCTAAGTTCTTAGAATTTTAGATCAGGGAGACGGATCTTTCTTTTTCTTTAGTACTAATGATTAATCAATCATTTAATTGGGCGTTATGAGATCAAAATTAGAACAGAGATTTTTGTAAGGAGAATAAGATAGTAGTATATCATCCGCCATGGTCACACTGTATACAGAACTCCAAATGATCAACAAGAGTAAGAAAAATAAACACTACATTAAAAATTAATAGAAGAAGACCGTGAATAATCTAAAACACCGATCAATCTCGAAAGTAGTGAGTAACGTCGTCGGAGATCCACAATGCGGCGCTTTACATGACCCAAACGGTGGCGGCTATGGCGAAGGCAACAGATCCGGCGACGGCAAAGCGATTCGTACCCGCACCGTTTACAGAAGGTGCTGGAGTCTCAGAAGGAGGCATGGCGATCGAACTAGGAGAATCGGCGGTAGGAGATGAAGATTGAGACGGAGAAGGAGAAGATGCAGTAGGTGAAGGAGGAGAGCTACCGCTCGTCGGAGATGGAGAAGCTGCCGAAGGAGTCGCGGTGGAAGACGGCGGAGAGGCAGGCGACGGAGATTTCTTCGGTGAAGGAGTCGCCGCTGATTTTGGAGAGGGAGCCGGAGACTGAGCCACGGCGGAGAAGACGCACAGCGAGGCCATGAGTATCATCAGAATCACAGTTTTCGCGTGAGCCATTCTCGGAGGTAGAGAACAAAGAAGAGAAATCGAAGAATCACAGAGCAAAGCACTGAGACTGAGATAGTGAGAATGAAGAAAACAGAGAAGAGAGAGGGAGTATTTATAGACGGAGAGAATAAATGGAAATCGTATGTGAGGACAAGAATGACCGTTGGATCGCGTGATTGTGATCGGCACGTCGTGATAGGAAGATCAGACGGTTTGATTTTCAAAGCGTGTGCGTGGGGCAATGATGAGAGAGAGACGCCAGTTGGGTGAATCGTGAACGCCCACGTGGATGAGGAGGAGGGAGGGTCGTCGGATGGAATAAGGGAAGTGGGGACCAGGGGCAACGGTCAAGAAATTGGGAAGTGTGGGATCAACGAAGGTGGGATTGTCTCCTCTCTTTTGTGTTTGGACTTTGGAAACGAGCCTTCATTTTTTTTTTTTTTTTGGGTCAAGAGCCTTCATTGAAACTACAGAGGAATGATAACGTTAATTACGGCCCCATGAATATATTAAGAAAATACTCCCCTAGTCTCATTTATATATAGAAATAATTTTTAATGGGAGACTTTTCCTCAATTGCCCTTAAAAGTAATGGCATTATTGTCAAGGAAATAAAGCATTATTCATATCTATCATGAGTAATTCATGTAACTTGAATCTTACATTCTGGGGATGGAATTGATTATTCAATTTCTGTAATAGGGGAGGGATTGTGGGAAAAGTATGAAATGTTAGATATCTAAAAGCTGCACCAGTAATTTTTATTTTTATTTGAGTTAGCAACATCCTGTGACGTATAAAATAACTAGGTGATGACATACAAAGATTAGTGACTAGTGACGGGAAATGAGTCTCTCCACCATTTATCATTAAATCATTAAATGGGATTCTCAGCATTCTTGTTTTTACTTTTCTAAACAAAAAAACAAGTCGATGGTAATTTTGTCTTTAGTTGTAACCTTCGCTTAAACTTCATGAGTTTATACAGAGTTTACGCTTTTACAAAAAACCGTGGTAACTAATTCTTAAATTCGTATTAACTTTTTTGATCTGATCATGCTCGTGACTTTATATAGAAATTTTATAGAAATTTCTTTATTATATATGATAAATGTTGATGGATTTAATTTTAATTATTTGGATTTAAAATATATTTAAATTAAATTGTTGTCGTTTTTATATTTTAATGATTTAATTATACATTAGTAACACCTATTTAATAATAAAAGTAAACTCTTACGAGTTTATGTCACTGTCACGAGTTTGCTTAAACTCGTGAGTTTGACAATCTTGTTCTTCACTAACTTCCTTCTCCATTTCCTCTCTACTTAATGTTTCAACTATTGAAACATGTTTTAATGAGTGAAATTTATTGCAATGTAACAATATTATAATTGTAGATTTTTATTATATTTAATATTATAATATTGTTTAATACATAACATTAAATCTCACTCATTTAAATATGATCCAATGGTCAAGATATTAAGTGGAGAGAAGGGTTAGTGAAGAAACCCTTCTACTATTAGAGACTGAGTTTTAATTAAGTTAAAAGTTTAAGAATTGAGTCATACGATGTTATAGTTGAAGGATTGAGTTTTAAATGAATTATAATTTAAAAAAACCGTAAAATTAATTTTCACTAGTGAAAAAAAAAAAGTTTGAATGCCCTTATTCTGGGGGCTTGAGACAAATTGACAACTTGATGCAGCGCAGCAGAGGAAAATGTGAAGCAGAGAAGTGAGCTCAAAATGACAATTGCTTTTTATTAATTATGGAATAGCTAATTGTTTGAAGCTTTGAATGTCTTTATGAACGAGACTGTTGTGCGTGGTCATGGGTCTTTTACTTTAGACATGTGAAGGTGGGCAATTTGGTCTTGTTTGGACGTGACCAACAAGCACTATGAATTCCATATAATATTTAATATTTCTTGTTTCATGGTACAAGAAAAGTAAAGGTAAAACACAAAAAGCGAAACCAAATTCACAGCCTCCTTACGTTCAAAAGCATTCATTTAATTTTTCCAAGAAGAAGAAGAAAAAGCATTAATTGAAAGTGCCAAACCAAAGGGTCTAAAGTAAATTTTGTCCCGTCCTTCTCGTTACAAAGCTAAAGCTATATGTTGTACTATCATGACTCCATGACTCACTCTTTCCTTTTGTTCTTCTCTCTAGAAGAATCGGAAGAATTTTGCTTCTAGGTTAAGCATTTAAAAATAAAGACCTACACGAATTCTTCTCAAATATGAAAATATCAATTCAGATCTAATTTTAGTTTAGTGAGATTTATAATATCTTAAGCCTAATATTATAAAATTATCCTTCACGGTTTTAAAATGCGGCGAGAGGAAGAGGTATCAAGACTTATAAGGAGGCATCTTTCATTTCTCTCCCCAGCTAATGTGAGACTTCACAATCCAC
Source organism: Acacia melanoxylon (assembly GCA_019022615.1). Taxonomy (NCBI): domain Eukaryota; kingdom Viridiplantae; phylum Streptophyta; class Magnoliopsida; order Fabales; family Fabaceae; genus Acacia; species Acacia melanoxylon. The sequence continues at coordinate 7,352,984 of JAFJYJ010000003.1, read as the reverse complement.
CCAACTTTACGCCTATCATCCTTGTTGGCACCACATCAACTTGAGTCTGGCTCTGATGTTAATTGTAACATCTCAATCTCTCACTTTTGATATTGTCGGCTTTGAGGTCTCGTCACTCCTCACGGTTTTAAAATGTACATCTTATAGGGATTTGATATCTCTCATTCTCGATGTGTTTAAAACCGTGAGGGGTGATGGGCCTCAAAGCCGACAATAGCGAGAGAGAGAGGCATATAGGTATGTTTGACAAAGCTGTGAAACACCCCAAAAGCCCAACAAACGCTGAAATAAGCCCAGCAGAAGGGGGAAAAAACTAATCTTGATCGTTTGGGATAGCTTCAATGGTTGATAGGCTTCCGTAAAAAAAGACACTTTTGATAGAATTAACTTTTTCCAGCTTCTGGTTTGACTTTTTTTTTACTTCTGGAGAAAAATGTTAAGAATACATGATCCAATAAGTAATGCACTATTAAATATACATTTATATGCATTTTAATTTATCCATTAAAATATATTTAAATAAGTACTTTAGAGTTTTTTTTTTTGCATTTTTTTATCAAATTTAATTTTTTTTCTTTAATTATCACAATATATACAACTAACATATATGTGTGTGTGTAGTATTTAATAAGATTCATGCTATTTTCATTTTATTTTTAATCTCAACTGACTTTACAAACGTTATTCAAAACAAGAGTTTATATGAAAAAAAAAAAGTCACTTATGTCACCATTATCCCAACACAAATCGCATATACAATCTTATTTTTATTATATCTTCTATTTGCAAAAGCCTATCTAAAAAAAAAAAAGTCAGGATGTCTAATTTGTTGATATAGGATCAAATAGCTCCCTCTTAGATATCCATGGATGGGATACCTTTGAGAATAGAAGATCACCGCTTATATTTATAGTGGATACCTTAGGGTTAGGGTTTGGACCGGACAATTATAAATATTGTTAAAATTATCTTGTACACACTTGAACAACAAGAAGTAAATATTGTTACAATTATCGGCGACAAAACAAGAAGTAACAATTCATTGAATGACAATATGACTTCTCTGAAAAATATTCATTATGAATAACATTAAATTTTAAAATCATCTTAACAGTTAAGATGTATGAATCTCTTTTACCCCAAATCGGTAGTTGAGTTTTACACTATAAGATATTTGTTGATGATTTATATGTTATTTTGGATAATCATATTTTGTTCTCATTTTTCACGCTGGTGAAGTAACTCATACACCCTGTCAAATTCACAACCTCTTAAATCAAAACTTAAAACAGTGTTTAGTAGCAATAAAACCATAATGTTGTAAGTCAATGATGAAGTGATCGATTAAAAACTAAGGCGTCGATGCTTTTATTCAAAAGGAAGAAATGTTCAATACTCACGCTTTGGTCGATATAAGAGGCGCAATTAATTAGTCGTGATCGTAAATAAATCCTCTATAAAGCTTCTCTTAAACCTGGTGTGCTTAGGTCCAATGGGTTATTAGTGTTTACCCCATCTAAACTTTTACTAAAAAAAAAAAAAAACCATAATGTTGTAACGTGACATGTGGAAAACATTTCCCGAAATGCAGCATCAAAAATCTTTCAAGAACGCGTTTAATGATTTGACAGATATTTTCTTAATTAAAACTGAAATTGTTCCATGGAAGAACAATTTTAAATTTGTCCCCTTATGGTCTATAATTATGTGCTGCTCTCATGCCTATGGTAGAGGAAATGGAGAAGCGTGTAGAGTGAAATCGTATTTGTTTAAAATTGTCTACAAACCATATGTGCTTTTTGACACAATTGACACTTTTTTCTGTTTTTGGTATTGATTAGGACTATTATTTCATTTAGAAGTGGTCACAGCTCAATATCATTTGAATACACCAATTCCAACCTGATACGTTAGCATAAATAACACGAAAATGTCAAATGCGGTAAAATATATATTATATAAAGAATTCAAAAGAGAAATCTGACTAAATAATATAAAATCCAATATAAAGAATTATTCACGCTAATAATAATAATACTCCTAATAATTTAGAATACATAATTAAATAATTAAATGAATATATCGTCTCGTCAGAACTCTCGCTGTAAGATTTTTTTAAAAATAAAAAAACTCAGGTTCGACAAAGACTCCAAAATTTCTCTACACCAGCAAAGTGGCTGCGAAAATCACAACGGCGACAGATCCAGCGGCGCTGAATCTGTTCAAAACGGCACCACTTGTAGCCGGAGTAGGTGCTTGCGATCCCGATGGTGTGTCGGCAATAGACGTAGTAGGAGAGTTGGCCGGAGTAGATTTAGGTGACTCAGATGGAGAAGACAGGGGAGGAGAAGGAGGAGAGTTGACGGTGACCGGAGAAGGAGCAGTAGCAGATCTGCTCTCAACAGGAGGAGAAGCCGTCGGTGAGTTTGCAGAAGGCGTCGCTGCCAAGGGAACCGGAGCCATCGCCTTCCGTGGGGGAGCAGCCATCGGCGACTTCGCCGGTGAAGAAGCCGGAGATTGTTGAGCCATTGTCGAGCTCACCAACAAAGCAGCAACAAGAATCAACACAATTCTGGAGCTCGCCATTGTAGAGAAAGAGGAAAAATGTGTATGAACAGAGATTGTATCGAAAGGAAGGGAGAGAGTAAATGTGCCTGAGAGTTCAGAACGTTCAAGCTCTGGTAAAGATGCTAGGTTATGAAATCTGAGTTGTGAAAGAAAGAGGGGATTGAGAGCTATTTATAGAAGGAGAAACGCGAGGAGATACGAATTATGCCGTTGATGAAGACAAAGAGTATTACGATGATCTCGAGGTTAATCGAACGGTCTATATTGACTGTTCAAAGTGTGAAAGTAGGAAACGCGGTGAGGAAAGGGCAGCCGGCTAGCCGTGTGAATGAACGGGTCCAAGCGGTGATTTGGTAAGAAGCTTCTTCCGCTTTAGGTTGATGGTAATTTAGTTACTACTTTTGGTCTTAATGAATGTAATTTAAGATAATTAATTCTATTTAGTTTGAAGAAAAAAATAAAAATAAAAATACTCTAAATTAATTTAATTAAATTTCATTAATCTCTCCAAAAAAATTCAACTAAAATAATTAATTCTTGTCTCACAAACTAATAAAAACAATTAAAGTTAATAAAGTTATCTTATAATTTATATAGCTTCCAATAGTATTCCTACTAATTATATTAAAATCTAATATTATATTAATTATTACTCTCACTTACTACTCTTATTAATTATGGGCATATATGAAAAAAAAAATCATGTGCCTTTGAAACAAGTAATTGCCTCATAAAAAAGATAAAATATAATTACTAGTTGATGCCTTATAATAAGGACTAAAGAAAATAATTTGTAATTACTTCAAAAGAATTAGTAATATGTTTCAAAGGATATTTTGAAATTCAAATATATTATGGCGGTTTTTATATGTATTTCTTAAAAATATTTATTATAAATAACATTGAATTTTAAAATCATCTTACCAGTTGAAGTGCTAGGATTCTTGAAATAACATACATGAAACTTTTTTACCCCAAATCATTAGTTGAGTTTTACACTATAAGATATTTATTTGATTATTTATATTTTATTTTAGATAATTTTATTTTCTTTACAACGAGTTTGATGATGTGACAGATATTTTCTCAATTAAAATTGAAATCGTTCCATGTAAAAACGATTTTAAATCTTTTGGTCTGCAATTGTGTGCGCAGACCAAAAACTTTTAAGTATTAAAACTTTAGGTTGGGTATTTAATTTAAACAAAATAATGATAATATTTAAAATTTAATATACATACAGCAACCTAAACTAAATTTTTATAGTTTAGGATGCAAGATACACCTGATAAAATAAATTAAAACAAAATCCTAAAGTTTTGATAAATATTAAGAGACAGCCTTTATTATTGAACTCCACATGCTTCTCCATTTCCTCCATCATAGACGTGGGAGTCACACACAGTTGCATACTTTCTTTGGATATTAAATATAAAACATACGGTGTTTGGGATAAACAAAAGTTTAAATAAGTCTTCTATTAAACCCAACGAAAGTAAAAACTAGATTATTGATTATTTGACATAACTTTAGACCTTCAAACCACTTTTTTGTGAAATCACATCTCGCTTCTTGAGATCTTCGCCCACTTTTATTACCGCTTATCTCAAACACAAATCACATTAAAAAAAGTTAAATCGAAAAAAAAAAGTATATCAAAAAAAAGCTCATAAAAATAAAAAAGTCACTTCTACCACCGCTATCCCAAACGGGCCCATAGTTGATTTTTTTAGAGATTAGGGAAGCCAATTAATTACTTTAGATCATTTTATTTTTTTAAGAACTAATTAGTTTGACTAATAAATTGATATATAATTTTAGGATACATAAGATATGATATAATTAAGTAACTTATTTAATTTCTTACTCTCCTAAAAAAATATCAACTATGACTTATATTTATAATAAAAGGGATTACTGTAAAATGACAAATTTAAAATCGTTCTTACATGTAATGCTTTCTCCACCATGTAGGCTTGTAGTGTCCTAGTATATTTTTATGTCTGCTGCTAGTAAGAAAGCCCAGCTGGCACTTGTTCATCATTTACGACTAAAAAAAAAATCTGAAAAAAGGGAAGGAAAAAAAAACACAGAAAAAGAACTCTTGAATTGCAAAACTCCAGATTAAGTTTATTATAAAGAGTTGATAAAGAAATAAAGAAACTTGATAAATAATTTACAACTCAAATTTTTTTTAATGAAATATATGATTTGGAATTTTAGAATTTCAAAGTAACTTTTCTAAAAAAAGACTAAATAATAATAATAATAAAAATATTCATGCTAATAATAAAATAGAATACACAATAAAATAATTAAATGAATGTATGTCTTGTCAAAGTCAAGCTCAAGTCAATGTGCAACAAGGGCGGTGGGCGTAAAGGTAGATTGTAAAGTCTCACATCGGTTGGAAGAAGAGCGAAAGATACCTTATAAGGTATGGATAACTTTTAACGCATTTTAGAATTATAAGGGATAATGAGTTCAAAAGCAGACAATATAAAAAATGAGATGCAGTAATTGTAACAATTATCAGTGACAACAAGAAGTAACAATTCATACAACAAGTAACAATTCAACTTATAAAATGACAGCCTGACTTCTCTTAAAAATATCCACTAGGAATAACGTTGAATTTAAAAATCTTCTTAACAGTTAAGGTGTATGAGTCTCTTTTACCCCAAATCGGTTGTTGAGTTTTACACTATAAGATTTTTGTTGATAATTTTTATGTTATTTTGGACAATCATATTTTTTTCTCTCGTTGGTGAACATTTTTTGTTTGACGTTGGTGAACAGATGTTTTGTTTGAGGGGTTTTTCCCTCTAGGATTGAGAGATTAGATGAGAAAAATGGGATTAGATTATATGTTGGATTCTGAAGGATATTGGCAAATTAATTAATTTTTCGCCTTGCATTAATATTTTTCCTATAACCCTAATATCTTGGAAATATTTCCTTTTTGTTGAGAAATCCCACTAATTAGAGGGAAAAGCGCTACAAGAAGAAAAAAGCGCGTGTGAACCAGAGAAGTATTTTTTAATATTATTAAAAAATTTTTAGAATATTGAAATTTTCTATGAGCAATTTCATCAATATGAGATAAAATATTTCTCTTTCCTCCCTCCCTCCCCTTCCCTCCTTTCAAAATATAAGATATATTTGATTTTTTTTTTTAAGAGATTAATTTTTCCCATAAACTAATTAGTTTTTTTGAATTAAATTATTTTTCAAATAAAAGCAATCAAAGTATCTATATTTTTATTTTTTTCCCTAAACTAATTATAACAGTGGTACGCCAAGGGATGACCCAACGGGTCCTTAGTTGTTTCAATAAACTAATATATAATCTAATGATATACAATATATGATATAATTAAGTAACTTTGTTAACCTCTTAGAAAAGTAAATTATGACTTGAAGGAATATTTATTTATACTCATTGGTCCTCACCTCAATGTCTTGATCAATTTGCAAAATGTTAATGGCCATTATTATAATAGTCAAACATAAAATTTATAATAAACTAGAAAGATTCCTGTCTAAAATGATAGAGTGAAATGAAGACACACATACATATAATTTAAATCTGAATATTCAATTATAATTATGATTATGATTTATGATATAATTTAAGTATAGATAAAAAAATAACTACTTAAAATTTGAGTATTGAATTATAATTAAAACATCACAATTTTATGTACATCTAACATAACATCCTTTTGATCAAAAAAAAAAAAAACATAACATCCTGAAAATGCTAACTCAGAATAATAATAAGCCTGAAAGCTGAAATACATCATTATTGGAGACCCTCCGACAACACTCATTGTTTTCTTTTCTGGAGCATAATTTTGAGATAATTGAAACCTCTTTTTTTTTTTTTTTTTTTTTTAAAAAAGATGTTTTTGGTATTGATTAGTACTATTATTTAGAAGTGCTAACAGCTCAATGTCATCTCATACACCAATTCCAACCTGACACGTTAGGATAAATAACACGAACATGTCAAATGCGCTAAAATATATATTATATAAAGAATTCAAAAGAGAAATCTGACTGAATAATATAAAATCCAATATAAAGAATTATTCACGCTAATAATAATAATACTCCTAATATAATTTAGAATACACAATGAAATAATTAAATGAATATGTCGTCTCGTCAGAACTCTCAGTATTGTAAGATTGGGGGAAAAAAAAAACTCAGGTTCGACAAAGAGTCCAAAATTTCTCTACACCAGCAAAGCGGCTGCGAGAATCACAACGGCGGTAGATCCGGCGGCGCTGAATCTATTCAAAACGGCACCACTTGTAGCCGGAGTAGGTGCTTGCGATCCCGATGGTGTGGCGGCAATAGACGTAGTAGGAGAGTTGGCCGGAGTAGATTCAGGTGATTCAGATGGAGAAGACATGGGAGGAGAAGGAGGAGAGTTGACGGTGACCGGAGAAGGAGCAGTAGCAGATCTGCTCTCAACGGGAGGAGAAGCCGTCGGTGAGTTTGCAGAAGGCGTCGCTGCAATGGGAACCGGAGCCATCGCCTTCCGTGGTGGAGCAGCCATCGGCGACTTAGCAGGTGAAGAAGCCGGAGATTGTTGAGCCATTGTCGAGCTCACCAACAAAGCAGCAACAAGCATCAACACAATTCTGGAGCTTGCCATTGTAGAGAAAGAGAAAGAGGAAAAATGTGTAAGAACAGAGATTGTATCGAAAGGAAGGGAGAGAGTAAATGTGCCTGAGAGTTCAGAACGGTCAAGCTCTGGGAACGATGCTAGGTTATGAAATCTGAGTTGTAAGGAAAAAGAGGGAGTGGGGGGTATTTATAGAAAGAAAAACGCGAGAAGATGCGGTTTCAGCCGTTGATGGACAAAGAGTAGCATCTACGATCTTGAGGTTAATCGGACGGTATACATTGACTGTTCAAAGTGTGAAAGAAAGGAAACGCGGAAAGGGTCATACTCATACAGAGTGAATGAGCGGGTCCAAGCTGGGATTTGGTAAGAGCTCAGCTTTTGCGGGTTGACATTAGGTAGTTCTTTTCTATACTAGATGTTGTATCGTGAAATATATTTTATACTACCTCACCTCCGGTTCTAATTATAAGACATAGTTGACTTTGTTTGGAGAGATTAAGGAAGCTAAATAAATTATTTAATCATTTTATATGTTGTATGTCTTTAGATTATATATTAGTTTATTACCAAACTAATTACTTTGAAGAAAAAATATAAATAAAAATACTCTAAAAGTAATTTAATTAAACTTTATTTAATTTCTCTAAAAAAGTCAACTCATGTTTATAATTGTGACCGGAGGGAGTATTCAATATCTTAAATTAATTAATTTTCAATTCTGCATTTGGAAACATTTTTCTGTAACACCAATATCTTAAAAATTAATTAATTTAAGATACTAATAAAAAAAAATTTCAAAATAAAATATATAATTTAATTTAAATAAATAAATAAAAAAAGACCGTGATCTCAAAAATAGAGGGATGAACACATTAGAGAGAAGCATATAATATGAACCTGGTTTTTGCTGAGGGTAATTAATTAGTTATTTTTAAAAAATTAATTCTAGAATACTAGTATGTAATGACTTCATGAACTAAATTTGTATAGTTTAGGAAGTTAGATGCACCTGATAAACGATTAAAACAGAAACCTAAAGTTTGGATATTTAAATTAAGAGTCAGCTCTCCATTTCCTCCATCATAAGCTTGGAAGTCGCACACAATTATAGACTCTGTAAAAGGATAAATTTAAAATCGTTTTTATATGGAACGATTTCAATTTTAATTAGGAAAATATATGTCACATCATTAAACTCCTTTTGTATGTATAATTTTGAAATCGTTTCCGCCGTGAATATTTTTGACACAGCATTTAGGAAAAATGTATTGGGACATGTCGTGTGGTACAGTTTTAAATATAAGATATAATTATTTTTTAAAGACATTAAAAAAAAATATTTTAAAATAATTATATTTATCATTTTTTCCAACCTCTTTTTTTTTCTCTAACTTATATACTAATATATAATTTAAGAATACATAACATTTCATAAGATTAAATAACTTATTTTCATTGAATATGAGTAGTATATATATATATATATATATATATATATATATATTGAATATGAGTAGTATATATATTAGTATATATATATATATATATTGTTTGCAACACATTAGTAAAACAGCATAGCTGGAACTTAGAGATAATAGTTTTTTATTTTTTTCATTTGTGCTAAAGATAGTAGTATTTGTTTATAATCTTAAGTCTTAATCTCTGAATCAATTTGCAAAATTTCAATGGTTATTATTATCACAGTCAAATATAAAATTTACAAAAAACTAAAAAAAAAAAAAAAAAAAAAAAATCCCTATCTAAAATGGTAGAGTGAAATATTGAATTATAATTATGATTTATGATATTACAATTTAAGTATTGATAAAAAAAAAACTAGGGAAAATGACAAATAAATACCATATGAATTTGAAAAACCTCCGTAAGTCCCTCGAATTTGTAAAAAGGCCGAGAGTACAAAACCTTATAAGGGATATCGAAATTCGAAAAATTACCCTTTTACCCTTAGTTTTAAATAAATAAAAATAAAAATAATACCCTCTACTTTCCCTTCCCTTTATCACACGAACCTACCGCCCCACCTCAATAATCATGGGCTTCCTCTCCTGCAATGCTGAATCCGCAGTCGCCACCTGTGATTCCCACTACTGGACCTCAAGAAGAGGAGTTCCAATAGACCCAAGAGAATAAATCATCACAAGCATAAGCTCGTTGAGATCAGGGAGTTTCAGTTCTCGGAGCTCCTCGCAGCCACCGGCGACTTCTCCGCTGACAGCTTCCTAGGCAAAGGCAGCCATGGTAGTGTCTACAAAGCTGCCCTCGACGACGGCAAGCTTATCGCCGCCGTCAAAAGAACAAAGTTCTCCAAGCCTCAGGTCACTAGCCTCCGCAACCACACCGCAAACTGTACCGGCTGTGCTAATTGTACAAGCCCTGCCGAGAACGAGATCGAGATTCTCTCTTGGGTTTGAAATCCTCGTTGCTTCGTCAACCTCATTGGATTTTGCAATGACTCCAGCGGGAATCAGGTTATTGTCGTTGAGTATATGCTCAACGGTTCTCTCTACGATGTCCTGCACTCCAACACCAGACCGCCGGGTTGGAGCCGGAGGGTTCGGTTCGCTCTGCAGGTGGCAAAAGCTGTGCTGGCGCTTCACTCCTCGAATCCGCCGTGATTCACCCAGACATAAAGTTGTCCAACGTTCTAATCGACGAGACAAATAAGTTATTTATTTATTTATTTATTTAAAACTAAGGGTAAAAGTAATTTCAATTTACCAGATATCCTCATGCGTCCTAACCATAAGTTTTTTTACAAATTCGGGACTTCTAGGGGTTTTATAAATTCATATGATATTTATTTATCATTTTCCCAAAAAACCTACTTTAAATTTGAGTATTGAATTATAATTAAAACATCACAATTTTATGCACATCCTGAAAATTGTAACTCCAATAATATTGTAGACCCCCTCTCCGACGACAATCATTGATTTCTTTTCTTTTTCTTGATTACTTTTCTGTAGCATATTTTTGACGCAATTGACACCATTTTCTGTTTTTGGCAATGATAATTAGTACGAGTATTATTTAGAAATGCTGAATGCCAACAACTCAAATATGATCATAATACACCAATTCCATTCTAATACGTTAGGATAAAATTACACGAAAATGTCAAATATAATGTGGTAAAATAAATTATATATTAAGAAGTGGAGGTAAACATATTATATATAAAGAATTCAAATGAGAAATATGACTAAATAATAAAAAGAATATTATTCACGCTAATGATAAAATAGAGTACACAAGAAAATAATTAAATGAATATATCGTCTCTCGTCAGAACTCTCTGTAATATGGAAACACAACAAAAAGAATTACTCAAGACACTCCAAAATCTCTCTACACCAGCAAAGCGGCTGCGAGAATCACAACGGCGGCGGATCCGGTGGCGCTGAATCTGTTCAAAACGGCACCGCTTGCAGCGGGAGCAGGTGCTTGCGATCCCGATGGTGTGGCGGCAATAGATGTAGTAGGAGATTTGGCCGGAGTAGATTCAGGTGATGCAGAGGGAGACATGGGAGGAGAAGGAGGAGAGTTGATGGTGGCTGGAGAAGGAGCATTAGCAGATCCACTCTCAACAGGAGGAGAAGCCGTCGGTGAGTTTGCAGAAGGCGTTGCTGCCGTGGGAGCCGGAGCCATCGCCTTCCTTGGTGAAGAAGCCATCGGAGACTTCGCCGGAGAAGAAGCCGGAGATTGCTGAGCCATTGTGGAGCTCACCAGCAGAGCAGCAACTAGCATCAACACAATTCTGGAGCTTGCCATTGTAGAGAAAGAGAACAGAGATTGTATAGAAAGAGAGGGAGAGGGTAAATGTGCCTGAGAGTTCAGAATGTTCAAGCTCTCGTAATGGTGCTAGGTAATGAAATCTGAGTTGTGAAAGAAAGAGGGGATTGAGGGGTATTTATAGAAGGAGAAACGCGAGAAGATGCGATTTCAGCCGTTGACGAAGACAAAGAGTATCACGTATGATCTCGAGGTTAATCGAACGGTCTATATTGACTGTACAAAGTGTGAAAGAAACGACAGTAGGAACGCGGCGAGGAAAGGGACAGTGGTGAATGAGCGGGTCCAAGCTGTGATTTGGTAAGAGCTTTGGCTTTTGCTACAGCTATGAATGAGTCGTGAGCGTACACGTGGTTTAAAGAAAGGGTGACGTTGGATGATTGAAGCCGTTGGATGGAGATGGGTACGTGTGAAAAGTTGCAACGGTCGAATGTTGTCGTGTTTATTTATTAAAGAAGGAAGAGGAAGAAAAGAAAAGTAAGTAAAGTTTTGAAGACTTCTACAGCAGAAACGGCACCGAACAAACAACCGCGTGACCCTGCGGGGACCACCACGGAGGGTCTAGATTCTTCTACTAGCCGTTGTTAAAAAAAATGGTGAAAATAATATTGAAAAAAGACCAACTCTTATGTGTTTAATTTTAATCGCATTAAACTACGCTGATTTTTAATTTAATGTATTTTTTTAAAGAAAATTTATGTTTTTGTAGTCTTGAATTTATTTATTTTAATTCAAAATTTTATGCTTAAAATTTTCAATTTAAGTACCTTTCTAATTCAATTCGTATATTATAGCTATATTTTAGTAAATATTCATGATTTTTGGCATAAAGATAAATAATTTTTGTAATATTTAATATATTTTTATTGATCACAAGAAAATTTACAAATTTATACCATTTTTCAGTTCAAAGAAAATTATGATTTTTTAAATACAAGAATAAAAATAAATAAATAAATAAATAAATGCATGTTTAGTTTTTGACATTAATACGATTATACTATTATGGTCCTATTTATAAATTTTTTTTAACCAAACCACACATATTAAGAAGAGATAGTTAACTCAACGATCATGAGATAAATTTTTAAATTTGTCCTCACATATATAAATGAGTATTTTTTAACTCTTTCTATTTTTATTCGTACAATTAATATAAATAAAATTGTCACAATCTCATTTACTATTATAAAAACAAACTTATAATTATGATCAATTTTTTTAGTTAAAAAAGACTTATAATAAAAAATAAAGGTGGTATATGGCTATATGCATGCATATAGGAGGGTTATGGAAACCACGATAAATACTTAAGTTAGTGCATATACATAATACATATATAACCGTAATTAAAGGGGAAATTGTCGAATAATTAGAAAGTATTCCGCCTTCAATTTAGAAATTGTAACGGAAAACGCGGCTGGCATATCCCCCTTTACAGGAAACAAACACTGGGTTGGCACGTGGCAACCTGTCCAAGACCAAAAACTAGGTTAAATTGATAATTGATAAATAATTATAAACTATAATAAATATATAATATAATCTTTTTAAAATATTATAAAATTTAATTATATTTTTATTTACAGGGAATGCACGCTGGCACAGTCCGTTCTTGTCATCCAACTCTACTACATGATCATTTTTTGTTTGATTTTCGTGTGTATCCTTTTTTTAAGGTGATAATTTCTCTATATAAATCTCTGATAATAGCTTCAAATACTTATAATTTCCTTTAATATTTAATTTGGTTTCTGTTTTTTTTTACTTATTAAATAAAACATTGTTAAGAGAGTAAAATTGAAAGGTTTAACAATTATAAAAATACACTCGTACCAAATTAAAGGAAACTATATGATGTAGAGTATAACAAAGAGGGAAATCAGAATAAAAAAGAAGTAGAGAAGAAAGAGAGGGAGCCCAACAGAAATATGTACTCTGAATTTAATAATCAATAGTAACTACGAAAATAATTAAATATTTCCTTCAGGATAAATTTTGTAGTAAAATTATACTATAAACTATGATCGAAAGTAGTAAAATTTAAGTGATAAGATAAATAGTGGTTGACCATTACATAAAAGCAAATAAATATTTAAATAAATGCTTTGTCACTATAGGCACTTTAAAAATGGTTTTCTCCTTGTGATATTTCTTTCCTTCCATACTCTGCTGTCCATGGTCCTAAAGGGAAAAAAAAATGTTTTTCAATGAAACATCCAAAAATCCATATAATGTACAAATCATCCTCCACAATACATGTTTAAAACTTTTCATCCCATCAAACAATATCAATAACAAAACCAAATCTATGTACTTCATCTCTCTCACTCTCTGATTTTTTTTTGGACAAAGGATACTTATATTAATACTTCAAAGGATTACAAACCAACAACAGAGAAAGGAAATAACAAGAAGATAACCAACATCAAAGGAAAGGACAAGTCAAAACATACAAACAAACATAATACACCCAAACAAAGCAAACTACAAACAATCCCCATTCAATGATTGATTGGGGGAAGAGGCATCATGAGGAAAGATATCCACCTTCTGGGAATCCAAGGCTAGAAGAGACAGCAAAGACGGTGTTGGTTGTAAGACTTATCCAATCTAAGACACCCTTTATAATCATTAAATTAATTAAGTCAATAGCTCCTTACCCCTCTAGGGGTAAAAGATAGAGAGAACCCAACCTTGGTCACCAAAAAACGAATAATATCGAAGATAATGCTTCTACTCCTCCACTCAATCATATTTGGAGATTTGGCAGCAACACAATCAAGAAGGGAAAGATAATCAGTTTCAAAAACCACATTATCATGACCGAGATCAACATCAATAGGGTTAGGATTTGAGCATTAGCGCCCTCTTCGAACTAAAGCTTCAAATCACGTGAAAATGCGAAAAAAAAATGGATTTCACCTTATCCACAAAACCCCATTTGAAATCACCAAAATGATCCTTACAAATAACTCCAATAGTAGCTCCACCCTTTAGTGTTAAATAAATAAAATAAAATAAATTGTGACATCCTAAATTTTGATTTAGGATATCGAAAAAAAGGCCCTATTTGTCCTAAAATTATTCATCAATTTTTACGAGAAAATTATATTTAAGCTTGCCTTATAATATTTTTAATATCCTAAACATGGAAGAGACACAATTTATTTTATTTTATTTATTTAACACTAAAGGGTAAAAAGGGTAATTTGACCTAAAATTTACACCCTCATGAGAAGGAACAACCCTTTTCCCTTTTTTCCTAATTTTTTGAATTTTTTTTTTGAATTATTTGAATTGGTTTCTAAGCCTTTTATCGCAATTCACCCAAAAGTCAAAATTTTTTTTCCTCGCACATTCAATGACATCAATAGGGTTAGGATCTTTATGATTAAAAACAAAATTATTTCTTTGTTTCCAAATAAACCATAAGATCCAACAAATTAATGATAAGTTTTGCTTACTTAAGAAAGACAAACCTGAGAGTTGAATCCACCAAGCATTGAAGTTTGAAATACTAGCAACATCAAGCTTTGCACCAAGAGAACACATGAACCAGACACACCTAGTCCAAGGGCAATGGAAAAACAAGTGCTACACCGTCTCCACAGCATCAGAACAAACTGGGCAGGTGTTACTCTGTAATCTCATCCTTCGATAAAGGGCATGATTGGTAGCAATAGCATTATTCAAAATCCGCCAGACAAATTGTTGTACTCTTGGGATAATCTGAATCTTCCAAATCGACTTCTAGCATGATGAGGTGATAACTATTGAAGACCCGACCTTGTTTTGTCAAACCGCATGCTCTCCTTACTGTTACGATACCCCCTTTCACTAAATACACACATTTCTTAGCACTAGTCCACACTAATTTGTCACTCAACCCATTAGATGAGATATCAATCTCATATATAGCCCTCTTGACTTCCGGCGATACATAACGGTCAATGGGAGTAAGATCCCACATTCCATTAAGAATAAGATCACAAACTCTACCCTTTGCAACAAAAGGGTCATTTTGGCTACTAGGCTTCTCTCGGAGTAAGATCCCACATTCCATTAACAATAAGATCACAATCTCTCTCTCGATTCATAATATAAGAATAATTGACTTTTTTTTAGAAAGATTAAAAAAGATAAATAAATTATTTAATTATAATATATATTGTGTATCATTGAATTATATATAGTTTACAAGTCATACAAATTAGTTTGAAGGAAAAATGATAAATATAGATACTCTAAAGAAATTTATTTAGCTTCTTTAATTTTTACAAAAAAAAAGCCAATTATGTCTTATATTTAGAACTTGATGTATTATAATTCTTGGTAATTGACATATGGATCTAGTGCTACGCACGTATATAAAGTAATGCAAATTCATGCTCCCTCAAGTCTAAAATATATAAGACGTTAATTAATCCGTACGAATCAAGAAATATTAGTTAAATCATTTAATATGTTTTAAGTCACATATTTTATCCATATTAAAGAATATGATTTTTTAAATATACACTTATCTTTCACCTCTTTTTCTCTTATGAAAGGGGTAAAAATGAAAAATAATCATTAATTACTTGAAAATATCTTATATTCTGAACCAAAGTTCTATTCTAAAAGAATTTTTGTATTTTGGACCGGAAAGGTATATTTTTATACTATGTGTGTGTGAGAGATTTTGACAAGATCGGACATTTCTAGAAAAAGTCTATGCATACAAACATCTTGATCTGAAGCTAGTAAAAAGAAAGCTTTGGCACAAAAAAAAAAAAAAAAAAAAAAAAAAAAAAGCTCATCACCCACATGTGAAGAATCTATGAAGCAGCACAGGCAACAGTCTTAAATCCACTTTTATAGCTGATTGTGTTTTAGCATCAAATAAAAATAAAAAAGCCACCTAATCGAAAGTTCCAGACATTATTCACCATTAATGCCTCTAATAAGCGTATACAGATGAAGGAATATCTATACAGTAGTTGCAAAACATATTATTCCTTTTCATTAATGGCAATAGTAAGTTATACACAGTGCATGAATGAATTATGAATAGCAGAAAACTGAACTTGTACAGGCATTTTCCTCTCTAGTTCAGAGGCCACCTTTTTATGCAGTAACCTCTGTTTTACAAGCTATAAGCAAAAGAATACAACTTATTATATTGATATACAACACCACATAGAGAAGAGTGACATTGCATTCCATGGGACAAAGTAAAAATCCCACGCACAAACCACATTCTCAAGTGTCACTCTTTCTCCGAATGCACCCTCCAATTCACAAGCATGTTTTGGAGAAGCCTGTGATTCAGATGAGGCTGCTTGATGAAAATTCAATCAAATGAATCATATCGGTTAAATTATAAGCACAATGGTCTTTCTCATTACATAGACATAGACTCATTATCAATTAGCTGTAGACATAGTATATTCCTTCTTCCCCTTGTGCTGTGTATGACTCTATATATTGTCTGTGGTAGGGAACACAGGTTTAAGGTGAGGCAGAAACAGCTTCAGATTCATCAACTTTATTGCTACCTTCTTGACCGCTCAATTGGCTGTTAAATTCTAAGCCATAGACATGTCCCATTTTCACACGTTTGGTCTCCAAGTATCTCTTGTTATCGTTTGTGATCAGAGTTAACAATGGGATCCTACCAGAAATTGTCAAACCATAACCCTTTAATCCACTATATTTTGCTGGATTGTTTGTCATCAGCTTCATGGATCTAACACCCAAGTCCCTCAGCATCTGCACGCAGAATATCAACACTTCTGTAAAATAATTTATCTCTGTGAAAGTGATCATAAGTTGTTGATACTACTTGAACTGAAAATGTATTATCATTACTATTACTCAACAATCTTTGGGACTTCCAGCCAAAAGACAGGGAAAATCGGTGAAAAGTTTTATTGGCCGGAAAGACCTAATATGTTTTTATATACAGAAAGTATTGGCTCTCTGCAAAATTTCATACAGAGAAATTACCAGGGTTCCTATTCAGGTCCTTCTCACCAATAAAACGTTCAAACAGGGATTTTTTTACTGATTTTCCCTAAGAAAAGCAATGAGTTTCAGGTCAAGACCTATATACAATTTCTTAAGTACATGTTATTTGATTCTTCAATTAAAACATATGCAGATATTTTTCTCAACTCAACAGCACATTATTGGCTCCTTTAAACTAGCTCTTCCATATTAATGTGTCATAATTAAACTAAAAAGCCTCAGATTTTAATGAAGTTCAGACATGCGCTTCGGCACGAACAGTTATACAATAAGAATAGCCAGAATTCCTTGTTGCCCCAGATACTAAGTTCCAGTATACAACCACAATCATTGGAAGAACTAAAACAAGTGAAATGCTACATGAGTGCAATAATATATAAGGTCAAATACTGAAGCAGTTATGTTAAGTACCTGTGCTCCAATGCCATACTCCCTTGAGTCAACAGGCAATCCTAAATCCTCATTGGCTTCAACGGTATCACGACCATCGTCCTGTAGGTTATAAGCACGAAGCTTATGGCCTAATCCAATACCTCTTCCTTCGTGCCCTCGTAGATATACAACGACACCCCTTCCAGCAGCCTCAATCTGCTTCATAGCAAGTCCAAGCTGGTTTCCACAATCACATCTGGCAGACCCAAATATGTCTCCTGTGAGACATTCTGAATGTACCCTCACAAGAACATCTTGTCCATCTCCAATGTCACCCTATTAATTAATAAAAACAGTTAAAGCTCGAATTCCATTGAAAGTTTACTACTGGATAATCTAGAGATCAAATATCAAAAACTTTGACATAATTGTTCAAAGAGCTTGGCCTAGTTTGCAGTCACCCTGTCTTATCCACTAATTAACAAAGACCCACTTCTTGATGGGAAAAAAAGAGAGGGAAGGACTGGAGAGCATTGGAGGAGAAGTAATAAAAGGTTTCATGTTGAACTTTAAGTCTCAAATGTAGAATTCAACTTTGAAGAAAAAGTGCCGCATAGCACTGACTCAAATAATCGTGAAAACACTTATAAGTAACTATTATGTTAATTGCATCAAATTTGAGTACTCTGAAGCATTATTTGAAAGATCAAGCCACATGCATTATGTTAGTCTTACTTTTAGTTGATTCTAGTTAAGCCACTTACATGACTTCAAAATTCCTGTACACTAAACAATAGGTGGGAAATTGTAATAGCTCAAATTGATTTCTTTTAGCCAGGTAGACCAGAAATGCAAAAATCAAATTTAGGTTATGTGGATAAGGTGTGATTCACAATAAATTATTAAACATATCAAAATCACTCTTTGCATGAATACATAGCTATATAAATCAGTTAAACAGAAATGCAAGCATGGGCATACCTTAACCATTGCAATATGCTCAATCCCATCTATAAGCGATCTGTAACAGTATGCTACAAATGATCCCCACATTGTAGGAATTCTTGCAACAGACACAAGATCTACCAATTTATCTCTCTTCCTTCTATACCTGCAAAGATATTATGTGTTAATATATTCACTACATAACTAAATAAGCAACAAAAGAAAAAATTCAGGCAGTTGAAACCTTTACATGCAAGCTAAAATAAACAATGAAAGAAATAGAATGCAATTTGATCTGACAAAACAAAAGCGATTATAATGAAAAACGGACAAAGCAACCACATAAAAGGTTGATACTAAAGATGACTGAAAAGCTTGTGTAACAAGGCATTAGTCAGAAAATTGAAGCATCAGAGAACACAGAATTTAGTTTATGGCATCCATATAGGAAAATTTAGAAACAAAAGTCTTCATACTAAGCAAGGATATCTAACTACATACCTAATTAAGTCAGCAATAGAAATAATTTTCAAATTCTCACGCTCAGCAAATGGCCGAAGCTTTGGCAATCTAGCCATGGAACCATCTTCATCTACAACCTCACAAAGAACTCCAACAGGATCCAAACCAGCAAGTACCGCTAGATCAATGGAAGCTTCTGTGTGTCCAGCTCTCTTCAAGACCCCACCTTCCCTGTATTTTAGAGGGAAAATATGGCCTGGACGGTTGAAATCACCTGGTTCCGAATCTCTAGATGCAAGAGCCAAAACTGTGGTTGCTCTATCATGAGCTGAAACCCCGGTGGTTGTACCGTGTTTTGCATCCTATAAATGCAGTGTAAATTGTTAAATCCTGCTGCATCATAGCAGGTGACGAAATTTCTGTCATCTGTTGTCTAAATGTGACTATAACAAATAGTGACAAATGTCTGTGATGCACTTGGAAGTAAAATCATTACATCGAACTAGCTTACAATTAAATGCACAATACAAATAAAAGTAGATGAAACACTTGTGAATTGTCTCAATAAAGATCAGTTCTTATTGGGTGGAGAATTGGTTGATTTTCTTGTTGATGATAACAATGCACAACCCTGATGAGAGACAAATGCATAATTAACACCAATTGTGCAAAGATGCATGTAAATAAACAACATACCACTGTCACAGTGAATGCCGTACTAAGTTTCTCTTCATTATCCTTACTGTTGACCATCAAAGGAAGTTGTAATCTTTCTAAATCTTCCTCTTTCATGCTTACACAAACTATCCCAGTTCCATGCCTCACAATAAAAGCCATAGCCTCAGGTGTTGCCATTTGAGCAGCCATGATCAAGTCCCCTTCATTTTCTCTGTCCTCATCATCTACAACCAATACCATCTGCATAATCAAATATTAGTCAGTAATGGAAAGCTAAGTCATCTGTTACACAAAAGCAAAACTTATAAAATCATTGACCTCAACAACCATAAAAAAAGAGGGGGAACAAGACAGAGCCAGAAAAAATAATCAACCTTTCCCTGGCGAATGTCTTCTATCGCCTCAGGAATGGAAGCAAATCCTTCAGTTGGACTGTCCATATCAAATTCATCCTCATCAACAGGAAAGCCATTGATTGTTACCACTGAGTCGGCTACCAGTGCTCCAAAAGCTATTTCATCAGGCTGTACCTCAAGTCCAACTGATTCGTTGCCATTAGAATAAGAACGAAGATCACCTCCTCCAGAGGTCAATGTTGCTTTAGGTATACTAACACCATTATCACTTGGAGAAAATTTAGAATTCAGATGGACAAAAGGTAAATCAGATCTGTGTCCATTTGAAAAAGATGAATTCATACAGTGCAATCCATTAAACAATTTGATCTGTTTACATGCCCTGCACAGAACAGAAGAACGCAAGTTTAATTGGTAATGATGATATCCAAACATTGGCCAACATTTGATAGAGAGAGGAAAAAATTAGCAGAAAGTTTCAAAATTATGGACACAAGGGCATGATGAGCAGTTGTTCAAACTACATAACCCAGCCCTCAAAGTTCATAAGACCACCTTAACACTTTTCTCCTATGACAGGGTATGGAAGATTACAGGAAAATAATGGTGATCCAGAAACCGATCCAAGTGAGAAAATCACTACGGAAGAAAAACACAGGACCAAACTACTTAGATCTCACTTTTTGTATCCCACTTCCTCTCTTCTCACCCACTCCTTTTTTGCATCCCTCCCTTACTTCATAAGCACTACACAAGCTTTTAACTTCAAATTATTCAAATCCTTAACCAAATCCAAGCAATAGGTCATTAAACTACACCAGCGAATCCTCCTAGAAAAAGGAAAATTATATATGCTCATCGTATAGTATATGACATCCGTAAGAAATGAAAATTATAGTAAAATCTTAATTTTTCAACGCAATATGTAAGCACTTTTCAGATACCAATTAATTAGGGAGTATAAACTTATAGTTTCACTTTCAGCAGTAAATTATGCCAGCGATCAAATGCAAACTCAGCCTTTAGCTATTAACAGGTTGAAGTCAACTAATCAGTGCAGTTACATGATTAAGTATCCTTTCAAGTATGAACTCCTGAGAATAAATTATGAGCTCAAGAGTAAGATTAAATTTAAACAAAACAAAGTTGGGTTGAGAAGCTTTTTCTTACGGCATTTGGTATCCCAAACTCAAACCCCAAAAAGGGGTAGGTGGAGAAAGTAATACGTTCTTCTCTATTAAACAGCATGGTACCAATTATGTATTCACTATCCATTTAAAGTATGATTCAATACAAGTGAGATCGCACGCAAATTTTGGATCCCAGAATTGAAAATCTACATCACACTAACACATGCATGGAGATTTCAGATAAACGAAGTGGACACTGAATCCAGAAACACAAACAAAAGACTACTCAAACATGCAATTACCACAGAATCAATCCATGATATGCTAAACCCAGCTGGCTAAAAACAAAAAAAGAAAGAAAAAGAAGGAACGAAACTTGAAAACGAAAGAGAAAATATACCGTGGACATGAGAGAGAAGAAGTTGAAGAATACGAGAGATTAAAAGAAGCCATTTATGTTTCGAGAAGATCACAGCAGCAATTGGAGCTTCCCCTGTATGGTCTTCCAAAATGATTTCTGGTTTCTATATATACACATTTTGAAGACCAAAGAATGAAGAAAATGAAAGCAACTTGGAGGAAGCAGCCACGAACAGGCATGCTCTTTTTTTCTTTTCTTTTTTTCCTGGTCAAAACGAACAGGCATGTTCTGTAACACGCGATTGACAATATAATAATAATTTACAGGAAAATGCAACTTCCCAATAATTACGTGCCCATTACGTTGCAAGTAAAAGCTATGGTACTTAGGATTAACGTTAACGAAAAAAATTAATAATACACACACACATATAACACAATAATGATGAGTACCATAGAAATAAAGCCAAAATAAATATAACTCATTCTAGTATGTTCGTTGAATGTATACTAAAATATTCGAATAATGTATTGTGATATTAAAAAAGGAAAAAATAAAATAAAATATGTTTGTATAGAAAGATGATGGTGATGACATACTAGCTGTAGCATCCATTACAAGCCTATGAACAGAATTTTTTTTTTTTACCAAAAATAAACATATCCAAACACAAAAGATTATTATAACACCAACTAACTAATATATTTGGTCATTTTTATAAAGACTTACTTTTCTAAATAAAGCATTAAATATTTTTATGTATACCTATAATTAAAAAGGTAGTGAGTGAGATAATCTTTTTTTGAACAAAAAAAGAGTAATAATTAATACATATTAGACATATATAACACAATAATATTGAAAATTACTTAAATTTTAGACAAATTTAATGACAAAATAAATATAACTCATTCTAAATAAAGACAAGTATGTTCGTTGAAAATAAGTCAAATAACTAAAATACAAATATATAATAATGATAATTATAAATCAAAAAAATACAAATTGTTTTTTCAGTATCTCAAACAAGAATTTTACTTTCTTCTTCTCACAACCTGCAATGAGTAATGAAACAAACATTATCTTCACAGTTTAAGATAAAAAATTATTAAATTTAAATTTGTGGCCAAAATAAAATATCATATAATAAATACATTTATTAGGCCTAAATTTTAAAGATGATTAGGACATACTAGCTGTAGCATCCATTAAGGCATTAATTCTTTACAAATGTTGAGTCTTTATTCAATATAGCACTTATTATAAAACGTTTGTCATTTTTTCAAGTCATTTTTTTTTTTTGTGAAAAATGGTCTATTAAATTTTAAATATTTTTAAAATTTTATTGTTTGCAACTAAAACTCAAATTATCATAAACATTCTTTTTTTTTCTTTATACCTGTAAGAAAAAAACAACACAATAATAAATAAAGAGTACAATTATATATTTATATAAAAATGTAATAATATATCTTATAAATAATATTTAAAAGCATTTTTGCGAAATGGATGGAGTATAATCCAAAAGATGTGAGACGTTGATTGGTGTGTTGGGCAATTTTCAGTTGTTGCCTCATTTAGTTGACCAATGACTAGTACTGCCTCCCGACAATTCCACAAAGTCATTTGCTTTTACTTTGACCTCCTCTTTATTTTCTTTTCTCTTGGCGGCGCGAAAACAAGAAAAAGAAAAAACAAACACAAAAACCATCTACGACAAAAAATGCATTTATATGATATTATTTAATCATATTGTATACTTCATCTGCTTTTTATTATAAAATATTAATTAATAAGTGTATTTGGTCCTTTTTATAAAACACATACTTATTTTCAAATATCATTAAATATTTTTTGTTAGATATGTCCATAATTTATAAAGGTAGTGGATGAGAGTAATAATTAATATAATATTAAAGTTTAATGCAATTTAGTAGAAATAATATTGGAAATTACTTAAATTCTAGGACAAATTTAAATGACTTTAACTTTTTTATTGGTTTGTGAAATTGTATTAGTTGATGTTTATAATAACGAATTTAGGAGTATTGTATAGCCATCGAATTTTCTATACGACTTTTTTGATTTATTTTTAGTCTTTTGGGACTTTAAAAGAATTTTCCAAGTGAAATTTGATATGATTATGGGAGTAAGATATACATTTTAATTGAAATATATATTAAAAATACTAAAATACCCCCAAGCTGAAAAGTCAATTCATCCTCTTCCTCATTCCCACCTTCCGCTATGAAAAAAATTCATCAAGAATCCAAACTACAAAATAAACCTAGCTAAAATTCATGAAAACAAAACATGTTCATGAACAAAGAAATATAATTTTGCATACTGAACAGAATAATCCAAAAACAAATCATAAATTGAAAAAAGATTCTTGGATAGAGGGGCTTCTAAGCCATCGTCATCGAAGAGGGAACACAACCACCAGCCATCAACAATAACTGAGGGTTCATTCTTAGATTTTACTCCGGTTTGACCCCCTAGACCTAGTACCCTAGTGGTTTAATGGTCGGTCCGGATTTCAAAACCTTGCTAAGAACCCATATCTCCAACCACCAATCTTTGTAGGCTTTGCTGGAGAATCCACCATTAATGCAACCATCACCGAAAATCAACAACTTGCCAACACTTCCGACCACCCACATCCAAACATAGATTTTTTTTTTTTATTATTATTATTATTAGATATGAAGCTTGTTGTTTCACCCCAAAAATATGGGGGAGAAGATGAGTTTCATATATGAAGCGACTTGGTTTTATAATCTTCAAATATGGAAAATAGAGCTTCATAGCATAGCAAATGGAGAAGGAGGAGATGAGTTCGAAGACAATGGAGAAGGAGGAGATGATTTACCCACATCAACACTCGCCATCTTCCTTGACAATAATAGCCAATGAGTGCTCCTTTCTCACTATCGATCCAACGGCGAGTTTTAGGCAACCATGAATGAGTTTTATATATGAAGCGACGTGGTTTTGCAATCTTCAGATCTGGAAAATAGAGCTTCATAGCGTAGCAACTAGAGAAGGTGGAGATGATTCGTCAACGTTGACACTCGCCATCTTCCTTGCCAATAATAGCTGATGAATGCTCTTTTCTCACTGTTGATCCAATGGTGAGTTTCAGGTGACCATGACCTTCTTGGCGACAAATTCAACTACGAGAACTTGGTGACTCTTCAGATCTCTCTCTCTCTCTCTCTCCTCCTTCTCCTTCTCCTTCTATGTCTCGCTCTTTTCTCATCGTCGATCTGATGATGCGTTTCAGGCGATTTTTTTTTTAAAAAACCCAACGAACTGACTCTGTGACTCAGTCAACTCGACCGGGTCAACTCAAAATTTGAGTTTTCCCTTAACTCGACTGGTTTTCCGACCGGTTTGTCGGTTTCTAGTTCAAATTGGCTTGCCAGTTCGGGTTCCCAAACGTTGGATGTAACACACTTCCAATGTTTTTTTTATGGAAGTGGGTTCCACCAAGAAGTGACTTCCATTGCCTAAAAATTTTCACTCAGAAGTAATATTACCATGAAAGTTTCTAAATTGTAGCTATTTGACCTTGATTGTTATCCATGTTAAAATTACTGGTTAGTTACCAAATATGTTATTTGGCAAGTCCATATGTCATCTATTTTATTTTTTTCAAAGTTAGATTTAAAAATAAAAAAATTTTATATAAAAAAAATGCATCACGTCTAAAGATTAGAGACAATGAAAGAGGTAAAAACATATTGTGTGATGAAAAGAAAATGAAAGAGATATTTTCCTATCTCGACATTGTTGGGATATTTGCCTATCTTGACATCTCTGGGGTACGACAACAGAGAGTTTTCGATGGCCTTGTTATCGACAATCTTCATTAGTTTGTTATTTATTTAGTGATTAAATCATTTTTATTTATTACTCTTTTGTGAATGCGATGGCGGAACGTTGATCGATCTTATAAAATTTGTTAAAATATATATGTATACAATATATGATATTTTATTTGGCCACAAATTTGACCCCTGCCTAATTTTTTTATCTTTTCGGTAAAGATAATGTTTTTTTCATTACTCATTAGGCCGTCGTGAGAGGAAAGTAAAATTTTGTTTGAGATCTTCGAAAAGATTAGTATAATCTTATATATTGTTTTGATTTTATAATTATATATTATTATTTGTTTGTATTTTCCAGGTTATTTGATACTTTTATTTAGAAATACTTCCTCCTTTATTTAAGGAACCAACTAACAATTCTCACAATCAATAAAAATAGTTAAAATCATTAAATTTGTCCTAAAATTTAAGTAATTTTCAATATTATCCCCGTTAATTACACTAAACTCTAATATCATATTAATTATTACTCTTTTTTCTCCAAAAAAAAAGTAATAATTAATTTTTATTAATTATTACTCTCACTCACTACCTTTTTAATTATGGATATACATGGAAAAAAATATTTAATTCTATTTGGAAACAAGCAAGTGTTTTATAAAATGAACCAAATATACTTGTTAGTTGGTGCTTTATAATAAGAATTAAAGAGAGTAGTTCAATATGTTTATTTTTTGGCCCAGGCTAAAAAAAAAATTCTGTTCCGCATTTTGTGTGAATGTGAGCTCTTTCTTCACATGTAACTTCTTCTTCTTTAATGTTGTTCATGTTGTTAGCTCAATATATTCAGTCAACTAACAATCAAACTTAACATAGATTACTATTTGAAAACTTTCAAGGCAAATTTAAGCTTTAAAAAATTACATGGATGACATGTGTATTGTCAACTTTTGAAACAAGACAACCCTTTAACTCCCATCTTATCATTATCAACGTCCTTCACTAGGCGTCCGGTTTCTCTACCGATCCCTTTTCTGCCCATCTCTCCTCATCTTCAGATCTAGCCATCCAAATTTTGATCCAACGGTCCAGATCATAGTTGTCGAACTATTGCGGTAGTTAACAAATATGATCCGACCGTTGGATCAAAATTTGACGGCGATCTAAAGCATTTATGAGGAGGATGGGATAGAAAAAGGATGGGGAGAGTATCTGCTTCCCCTTCACTAGAAGTATTGTGTTAGTTCAAAGTCTTTTTAAGTTTTAACATGACTCTCAAGTGCATCCTAAATTAGTCTTCCTTCTAATATTCACTCCTATTTTAAGAGTGCATTTGGTTCGTGGAAAATTTGCGGTAGGAAAGGGGAAATCAAATGTTCCCGCTGGCGGCAAGCATTTGTTTCGCATTTTCTAGCTGAAAATAGTTTCCTGCTGGAACCAAATTTTAGCTGCATGATTGAAAATGAGTTTCGAACAAAAATGGTGGAAACCAATTTTCCAGCGTTAAGAAAAATGAGCTAAAGACACAAAAGTCTTTTGATGTGACATAAGTGTTCAAGACAGGGACAAAAATGTTATTTGACTTATTTTCCTATCTCATTTTTTTCAACCTAAACAAAAATCTTCTTATTAACTCATTTTCTTTTTTAGGGCAAACTAAACACATTTATATAGCAAAATATTTTTCACTCCTTTTCATTATGTTCTTTTCTATTTTATTTCTTTCCAACCCTTTCTTTAAACCAAACAGCCTCTAAAGTTTTTTCTTACTATGGTATTTCTTTTCTACTTCGCCATAAATAAAAAAAGGTTTTGTTCTTCAAAGGGACAAATTGATGTGTGTGTATGACGTATAGATCCCTCCCCTATGGCGATGACGTAGTTTAGAATAGACAAAGTTGGATTGAGTCATCATCAAAATTGAAAACATTCGTCCGTGAAAATTAAATAGCCATAAATTTCAGTTTTTATCTCTTGCGAAATTTATTTCCATTTGCTGATTTCCACTTTGTCAAAGTTTCTATTTCACTTGTGAGGTTTTCCTAAAATGGTCAAATTATTAAATTTAATTTCGACAAATAGCATATAAAATGCCTTTTGGTCGTGTTGGAAAATGCCTTTTGGTTTTAAGACTACTCTATATCTTTATGGGTATTTATTTATATATTGAATAGCGGAAATGAGAGATACAAATTTAGAATTCATAATGTTAACTACTCCTATTAATTATTATTATTTTTTGTAAAATTAGAACAAAATTACATAAGTTATTACTTTCTCATTCTTTTTTATAAGATAGGATTTTTGAGTGTGTCATGTTCTTTTTTACAAGATAGAATTAGGGGATGTCTAATATTTTTTTTTTGCAAGCTTCCCATTTTATTCTTACGTAATTATAAAAATTATTCATGCCACTACTGCATTTAATTTCTATATTTGACTGAAGCACTCAATATAACATATTCTCCCTCTTCCACATAAACGAGGCCATTTTTGGAAAACAAAATTTGTTTTTTACATATTTATTACACTTAACGAATTTTAGCTACCTTTTCAAACAATATAATTTGATTAATCCTATTTAATAAAAAAGAACAGAGGGAGTATTAGACAATAGACAGTAATCAAGAATCAATATCATCAATATCAAAAAAGAATCAATATCATTCCTTGAAACTTAGAAGATGGGCTAGGTGGGCTGGGCTGGATAAGAAAGAATTCTGGCCCAACTCATAAGATGAGACTGTGGGCTGGCCCATTATTTTTATTTTTTTTAGAAGTGTTGTTTTAATGTCCAAATTAAACCACTAACTTTCGTAATCCAAATTTAAATATAAGTTATATGATAAAATCAAGCCTCAAAATCTTTTGATTATAAGTATATGATCAGAATCAAATTATACTTTGAATCTTTTAAATAAATAAAAAATATTAAATCCTTCAAACTAGTTTACCTATTCAAATTGACCACCCTCTTGACCATTACAAACAGCCAATTCGCTGTCATGCTCAAGGTTGACCATATAAAAGTGATGATACATGTGTGTGTTAAAAGTGATACTACCTCCCAGGTTAATTATAAGAAATTTCCCGAATTGAATCTAATTACTTTCTTTGGAGAGATTAAGAAAATTTAAATAAGTTTACTTAATCTTTCATATATTAAATATTCTTAGATTATATATTAGTTTATTAATCAAACTAATAAGTTTGAAGAAAAAAATAAAAATACTTTAAAGTAATTTAATTAACTTCCTTAATCTCTCCAAAAAAAATGTCAACTAACTCTTATAATTGTGACCGGAGGGAGTATATGATTAGGAATTTGTACAATTGTTAAATTATATTTTCAAAATACGAGGTAAGAAAAATGTAGGGGCATCTTTGACATCGATTTGGTCCAAATCATTAAGAAACAATAAACGAGCCTTGGCTTCTCAATCACTGGGACACAAGATGACTGAGTAAGCAGTCACTTTTCTAAATGCATAAATATATAGTAACTATATAAAAGTATATCAGAAACGTCTTCCTTCTTCCTTGACTCACATTAATAAAATGATGGGCTCAAAACACTAAAATAAAAAATAAAAAAAGCGATGCAGTTAAAAAATATGGATAATAGAGAAAATAGTTACATAATATTTTGTAAATTAACAATGGAGGAAGTATGTGCAAAATATTGCATAAATATTTAATTTAATATTTTGATTATTTCTATAGAGAAATAATTGATTTTTTACCGAACACATTACTAAATATATGGCCTCTCACCTAGGCATCACACGGGTTTGGGCTAGTTCTTCTTCATGTAGAGCCTAATTAGGGAGTTAATTTTAATCATAAATGTAAAACATTTATTATATTTGCAATATTCTTTTAATTTGCACATATTGATGCTTTCTTAACAATAATTAAATAAGAGATATTAAGGAAATCAAGAAAGATTATTATAATATTTTAGAAAAAATATATCATAAACTAACTTAACTAGTTTCCTTAATCTAATCAAATTAAGTAAATAAATATTATACATTAAAGACTGGAGCATTAATGAAACGAGCATCCATTTTATTTTAATTTATATTACACACACATTGATTCTTTTTTGTTTTCCTTTATGATAATAAATGTAAACACATTATACCAGAGACGCAAATATGTTAATGTCGGACTCTTGAGTCAGGACCTGTGCAAAGAGGGGCCGAAACGCTTGCTACTGGGGCAGCTACTCAACGACTATATATATTATATATATCAAATACAACTACAGAGGTCACTTACATTTTGGCAATGAAAAGTAAGTTAAAGAGGGCGCAACAAACCATTCAAATCTTCAATTTAGATTTCTACAGAAACAATTATCCATATATTATGGACGGTAAGCACTAAAGCAATGATAACCATAAAGAATGACAGATTGAAATAAGGAAGAAAATAAAAAGATATCACTTACACTGAAATGAAAAATCAATACAAGCCCAAAAATTTCCACCACAAAGAGCCAACAACTCCCCAGATGATGGCATTACAAATAGCCATAATGAACCCGATTCTGAATAAATCAGGAAGGTCTACATAACCAGCTGCAAAAAAAAAAATTATAATATCATAAGTTACCAGGCTTGACATATCATGAAATTGATAACAGAATCAACCACGGGAAAAAATGGTCTCCTAGAAGATTTAGTTCTTTTTTTACCCCAAAAAAAAAACGGTTTTCTTTCTAGTATTACATTCATAGTAACATCAACAAAACAGTTACAAGAGTAAGAGAAGAGAGAGAGAGCGAAAAATGAATCAGAAAAGAAAAGGATTAACATATAGTTTCATAAGATGGATAGATATCTATGCACACCATACTCTAGCTTTCAAGTGGTTTGGTCACTCCACACAACACCCGATCCTAAACCAATCCTATATTTACACTTCCTTTGGTCCTAAATATAGGAGCTACATAACTAATTTGCAGAGATTAAGATAATTAATTTAGTTAGTTATTTGAAAAAGATGTTTTTAGGTTTCCTTAGAATACTCGTATAGTCATTTGCATTGGAAACTACTTCATTGATGGAAACCTCCTTAATATATGTAAAATTGATAGGGACAGTTTGGGGAAATAATTATAAATTTGGAAGACAATGCGGATTAAAGTCTTTTTATACTTAGGATCAAATTCATCCCCCAAATAGCTCCTATATTAGGGACCAAAGGGAGTATCTATAACTAACCCTCTCTCTCTCCCCTTGGAAGCTCACTGTTTCCTCTTGTATGTCTAGGTTTCTTATTCTGTATTGTGGACCATCCCCAATAGGCATGGGGTCCAAGAAATCATAAATTAATTACTCGTACTCAACAAACACAAGCAAAAGAGTAGAATAGCTGAAAGGAAAATTAACAAACAAGGATTTAAGGGAGGGCCATACCTCCATAATATATAGCAGCCAGACCACTACTATAATGTGTTATTGAACCAAAAAGATTAGTGACATGACCAAGAACAAGAGCTGCCAGCACAACAGGAACACCGGCTGCCTGGTTCATAGTGAGGAATGCAGAGTATAAAGCCCCAACATGTCCAATCTGACTAGCAAAAATGTAGTGGATGAAAAAATAAGATGCCAGAAGAACAAGTAAAGCAGCAGGCCAGCTCAGAGAGAAAGACTGAAGAGAGTTGGCCACACAAGTAGACATCCAACCGATAATACCAAGGTTTGTCAACTGGCCAGCCATCCCCACTAGAATGGAAAACCAAGTCAGGGCATCCCATGCTGATTTTTCATTCAAGCAATCTTTCCAGTCAAGGACTCCGAATACAAGGAGCATTGATAAACCAATCATTGAAGCTACAGTACTCGGTATACCAATAGTCCCTCTGCAGGATTAGGAATTATTGATTGCATAGAATTCAATTATAAGAAATTTCATATTGAGAGAATAGTCATGTGCACATGTAACAAGTTTCACATTGTTAGAAACATAAAACTGATGTAATGATTGATAATGTATAGGTAAACATCAATTGTTATAATGATATACTCTTGTCTTTATTCAGTATTAATAAGAATGATCTCTAGAGATAACGATCAAAGTGATATAAATTACATAAGCCCAAGAATGTAATGATTGGAAAGTACTCAAAATACCTTTCATCATCCCCTGTTTCATTTAAAATGTTGCATTTTCAGTTTCTAACCTTGTTCTCCAACTAAAGGATAAACAAATTAAACATATACTGTCTTATAGATGGAATTCAGAATCTCCCAAAAAAAAAAAAAAATTGTTGGCTTCAGACTTAGACTAACAAATAAATTTAAGGGAAAGTTTTATCAAACTGTCATCAACAAGCAATATCATATGGTAGAGCATGTTGGGTTTTAAAGGGATAAGAAGATCACAAAGTTGGGTTAGAAGAGATGCAGATTTTGATATAGATATGTGATCATACAAGAAAAGATAAAAGTCATAATGAACATGTATGTGGAAGAGCTGAAGTAATATCTTTTAAAGAGAAAATGGTAGAAAGTCATTTCAAATGGTTCGTATTCGTACATATATAAAGAAACCTGCTGGAGGCACTAGTGAGGAGGGTAAATCAGACAACTTGGAGTCCCCTGGAGAGGGGTGGAGGAAGACCCAAGAAAACACTCAATGAAGTTACTGAATAGAAACTTTTAGTTAACAATATAACCAAAAATTTGGTCATCGATAGAGCACAACGACTCTATACAATCAATGTAGCAGGCTCCATTTAGTTGGGCAAAGTTTGTTGTTGACATTGTTTTCATTGTTGCTGGTTAGAGATAGAGTGTTCATGTTATGATGGCACTGATGGATACTCTTTCGGTGTCTGTCACATCCGTTAATAATGGCATTACATGACATAGGCTAATTGTCAAGTACATTCCTATAAAATATGAATTCCAACTATTTGAGTTTGACAGTTGTATGATGGAAATTGTCATACTGATCATGCATATAGAATATCATAACAAGATAATCACTGATACAATGAATTCAAATAACAGGTTAATTTTCAAATGATTTGAAATAAGATATCTGACATACCCAATGATCCACAAATAGACTGTAAGCATCACTGTACCAATCATAATCCATTCATTTTGAGTGACAGGACCCATACTTTCCAGTTTGCTTGCAGCCATGGCAGGTGCCTCTGGTGTGTCTTTACTTTGAGGTGGATATAGTTTGTATAAAATCAGCGGTGTCGCAAGAAGAGAAACCAATGCGGGTAAACTAGCCACTTTAAACCATGTAACCCATGGATTTGCAATTATCACCCCAAGCTCCTCTGCTAATTTAAGACAAAGCAGGTTGTGACCAGCAGCAGTTAGGAAAAGAGAAGAAGAATTACCAGCAGACTGTCACAGGTACAGCAGTGCACAAGTTACTTCATCATTAAACGATGGCAGATCTCAAACAAGAAGTAACACTGCTTATGCTCCCACAGTCACATCAGTTAAATGACAATTGAAGCTCTCAGGATTATGAAATAACAATTTTTGGCTCTTTCTTTGTTATTTGATTCCTAATGTTTCCCATTTGTTCCTTGGCACGGTACTAGTCCCAGGTTTAGTATCAATTTTTTTAGCATGAAGTTGGGGGTAGTTTGTTGTTGTTGAAAAAGGGGGATCTTTTAGTTAATAATCTATTCAAAGATTTGACTTTCGATAGAGTACAATGGCATTGTGCGATCCATGTAGCCGACCCCATTTAGTGAGATAAGGCTTTGTTGTTGTTGAAATAAGGAGGAGATTCTTTATCCAGTATTTTTTTTTTCCTCACGGGAAAATTTAAATTTCCTTATGATTTAATTTGTTGGCTTGAGACTTAGAGTAACAAATAAGTTTAAGGGAAAGTTTTATCAAACTGTCATAAGACTAACAATATTATATGGTTGTGGGTGTTGAGTTTTAAAGGGATAAGAAGATCATAAAGTTGGGATAGTAGAGATGCAGATGTTGATATAAATATGTGATCATACAAGAAAAGATAAAAATCATAATGAACATATATGAGGAAGTTGTAGTGGCATCTTTTCAAGAGAAAATGGTAGAAAATCATTTAAAATGGTTCATACATATATAAAGAAACCTGTTGGAGGCACCAGTAAGGAAGGGAGTTTCTTTATACAGTCATTTTTTGACGGGAAAATTTAAATTTCCTTATGATTTTACTAGGGTTGAAGAGATTCAATGAATTAAGAGCCATCTCCTCTGCATAGACAACTGCAGAAGGAAAGCTTATGGTTTCAGTTCAGTCATGGAAAAGGCTTGAAACTGGTAAATTATCACGCTGAAAATAAAGTTCTGTATCTGTTTACTAACAAGATAAATGACAAAGAAAAAAGCTTAAAATCTCAACCAGCATAGTCGATAGGCCACACCTTTCAACCAAACTGCATCTATAACTTAAGGTTTGGGATGCCTAATGCATATCAAAATTAAATAAATTTTGTATATCAAAACTTTATATTACAGTCTACAGTTACAATTGCAGCGGGTTCTAGAATGAATGAGATTAAAATTGCAGTTATCAATGACCACACTTCATCATATTTGCCTGCAATGATTGCAACTGGAGCTTAAAACCATTTTAAAGAACAATTTACGTCGTCATTAAGCATCTTTTTCATACAACTAAACAAACATACAGTTAATTAAATAGGTCAGAAAAGAAAACCAAGTATATCCAAGAGCGTCGGCAATTTTGGGAAGCACAACTAGCGCTCTTAGAAAACCCTGTAGTGTTAATCTGGGCATGAACCAGAGACCAACTGGCTTGTTAGAGACCGAGATCCCAAAGCCAGTGATTGGGATTGAAGTGGATGGTGCCTTTTCTCACATACATCGAAAAGCTACTTGTTGAGGGATTATTAAGGATGCACAAGGAGTGGTTATAGAGGGGTTTTGTTTACCCCTAGAAAATGGAGACTCCTTAACTGCGGAGTTATGGGGTTGTCTTATGGGTTTGAAACAGGCTTGGCTTGGGACGGTGGTCATCGAAACCGTTAAACTAAGCAGCGATTCCCAAGAGGCTTTAAGCCTGATTCAGAGGGACATTCCTGAATTTCATGACGACAGATTGGTTCGGTTATTACGGAAGTTCAAAGTATGTTCAATCGAAGATGGAAGGTGAACTTGCAGTATATAGAAAGAGAGTGCAACACAATGGTGGACCTCCTGAGGGCTCTCAATGATAGCCCGTGACTGACCTTACTTGGGCCAGATGTGCTATCTAAGATGCCTGATGCGAATAACGCATAATGGATAGATTTATAGTTTTCCTTTGTACTAAAAAAAAAAAAAAAAAAAGGAAGAAAGAAAACCAACCTGAAGTTGCGTCTGCATAAGATAAGATCCCAGCTTTCTGGAAGAAGGATGATTGGGTTCACTCCCAGCAGAGAGGGCCAGAGACTTGATAATCGGCAAGAAGATGCCGCCGGCCCTCGCGGCGGAACTGGGCATCGCCAGTGCAACTAACACTTCGCTAAAAGTCAATCCATAAGACAACCCCAATGAGCTCTTTCCAAACCATTTCACAAAATAAGCTGCAATCCTATCCCCCAACCCAGTTTTCACAACCCCACGAGCGAGGAAGAAGGAGATCACAATCATCCAAATGACCTGATCAGTGAACGCGCTAAAAGCCGCAGAGAAATTCAGTGTTTTTGTCACGATGGAAGCCGTTAAACCTAGAAAAGCCCAAGCTCCCCCAGGCAGTGGACTCAGAACAAGACCCGCAATCGTCGAGAGAAAAATCGAGAGCAATTGCCACGCTTGAGGGGTAACTTCAACGGGCTTAGGAACTAAGAATCGAACGACAAGACCAACAGAAATGGAGATAAAAAATGGTAAAGGTTTGGCACCTTGAGCAACTGGCGGTGAGTATGAGGATAATTCTGCTGAAGATGACGACGAAGAAGCTTGAATTGGGTGATTCGCAATGCGGGAATTTGAGAGAGGGTTAAAGATGGACGAAGATTTGGAGGGAAAGAGGGAGAAATGAGAGACGGTTGATGTGAGAGATGGGATTGAAGAAAAATTTGGATTCAACGAAAGAGACAAATGAGATTCGGAGATTGGGAGATGACGATGAAGAAGAAAGGAAGTGCGGGAGGTAGAGAGAGAGAAGGAAGATGGGGTGGAGAGTGCGAAGCTTTCCATTGGAGAGCAAGGGCTGCTTAGTCGAAGAGGATGAAGTTGTGACCTTTAAGCGTCTTCCTTTTGAGTGAGAGTTGCGAGAGTCTTTCGGGAAGGAAAAAAAACAGAGAGGGAGAGAAATGAAAAGAAAGGTGCGAGAGTTTTCTCAGCCTGCTTGTTTTAGAGCACGTCAGAGCAGTTTTATCACAACTTGTAAAGAAAGGTTTTTGAAATCCCAAGCACTTAGACAAGAACGTCCAGGTCTGAGGAAAAAAAGACCAGAAAGTCAATGTTTTCACTTCCCCTTATTTACTTAGGTCCCGTTTGGATCAAAGAAAATGTGGGAATGGAAAGTGATGGAAAAGAATAGAAATGAAAAGAATGGAATGGAATGGAAATAATATTGTCTCGATGTGTTTGGTTGGCATGAAAAAGAAAATGGGTTGATAGGAAATTTTTGTTTGATTGGAAGAAAATGAGGTAGGAAAATGAGTCAAAATACCATTTCACCCCTGAATATAAAATATTATTTTAAACCACACAACACCAACGCCTTTTTCGATCCTTCCTTCCTTCTTCCTTCGTCCTTCATCCTTCAGAGGGAGAGAAAGAGAGGTGAACCAGATCTCAGATTCCTATCCGATCTCAGCTCCTCCATGTGCCATGATTCTTGACCTCTGCCGTCGACGGTAACGTCACGCACCGGTGTAAAAGGGGGGAAAAAAATGACGATCACCCTTAAAAATGCTTGGGGGGCATTCTCGAGAATGCTGAAGGCATTAATGCCTTCGGCATTTTGAGAATGCCTTGGGCATTCTCCAAATGCCCAAAATGCCTTGGGCATTCTCCAAATGCCAAGGCATTCTTAGGCATCATTCTCGACAATGCCTTCTCGCAACAGTGCACTTATTTTTTTTCTTCTTCCTTCTTCCTTCTTCCTTCACGCTTCACGCTTCACGCTCCACGCTCTTCTTCCTTCACCCTTCACGTCGTCTCTTCTTCTTCTTCCAATCTCACAGATCAAAAAATTCAGTTTTTTTTTCCTTCGGCGTTTAAGGCAGCAAGTGCAGCGTCGACCGTGGAGGACCAAGACAGAGACGACGACAACGCTAAAAATAGGTAAGTCGGTCTTCTTCCTCGGTCGAAAAATGGGTTCCCACCAAAATAGGTGGGAACCGATTTTCCCATGTATAAGGAAAATGCCCACCGCCGGAAAATATTCTCCCTGGAAAATGCGAACCAAACATCGGGCCGCCATGAAAATGCTTATTTTCCATTTCCTTCCTCCAATTCTCCGCGATCCAAACGGGCCCTTATTACACCTCCAATCCGAAATCCTGCGATCTTTATATATTTATTTAATTTAATTAGACAAAAAAATTAATTAATATAACATATATATTTTAAAATATCTTAATCATTTTTTTTAATTTCTTCATTTTCTCTTTTTTTTATTAATGTTGAATAAGCATTAATAGGGATAAATTAGAAAAATATTGACAAATTTAAAAACTATATTTTATATTTAAAATCAATATAAACTCTCCAAATATACCTTAAGGACCAAAAGGAGTACTATCTTATGCTTTGCCTGCAGCAGTGGAGAATTAATTTTGTATTTTATAAGTAAATTTATGAGAATACTTACACCTTGTAAAATACTATAAAACTGCTTAAAAGAGAAACTAAACAAGAATTGACATTTATTACATTTTACAAATATGAGATTATAAAACCTATGATAAATTATATAAAACCTCCCTGAATTTTGGGTTAGTTGTATATAACTCCCAAAATTTCAAAATTTAAATTTAACCTTATGACTTTTCATTTTTTTAACTATTAACCTCTATCTTTGAGTGACTGTTATCTTTTTAACAGAAATTGTCACGTCAAATTATGAGATGGCCCAGGCATTCTATGTGGCATCTTGTATAAATTACTAATTTCATAACTTTGAACAGCTGCAGATAACCCCATAACCTTTATCAGATAGAAATAATTTCCTTGATATTTTAAAATTTAAATTTAACTCCCTTAAAAATTTGATTTATAATATTAAACCTAATATTCTTATTTTTATCATTTTAATAATTTTTTTAAGTTTTTTACTATCATTTGTCAATTACTGAAGTTTATGACTTTCAAATTATGTTTGTGGATAAACAAATCAATAGCCAGATCTCGTTGTTTGCTGTTTTTCTTTTTCTTTTTCTGCTACTAGGTTGTATTTTTTCTTCTCTTTTTCTTTTTGGCGTTGCAGAATTGTAGAAAGGAGCTAGTCTTTAATTGTTGATTGGTACATCCTCTCAAACCGCGTTACCCTGATTTTAAAGCCACTATGATAATTTCTATTTTTAATTGTTAATTAGTACTTATGGTTCTTTCAAAACATTTTTGTGCCACATTTTCCTTGCGTAATATTTTGTTGGTCAATCTGTAACTTACCCTTAAATCAAATGCACCTCACCTTCCTTTGACATTTTCTTCGTGTGCATGAGACAGTCTAGAGGCATCAAACTTCTTCTACTTTCGGGCTCCAGCGCTGTTTATCTTCATTTTAAGAATTAAATAGGTACTCAAAATTACTTCTTTTCACCTCACTCCTTTTATGAAAATTATTCTACGTATTTTTCTCTCTCTAATGAAGGTAATATTGGAATGATTAATGAAAATTTTGGGGTTATGATTTTGGGAGACTCTTGAGTTTTGACAATAAATGACTATATATATGTAGAAGATGATTAATGACTAATTTTAATTAGTTTGGATTTATTATTTAGTTGTCTCATAATTTTATAATAAATTTCTCTTTAAAAAAAATAGATTAAAATATGTTATGTGATTAGCTGAAATTGACTCAGATCTTTATGTTTTTTTCTTAATATTTTTTGGGGTTCATATTTTTTTCCTCCAATTATTGTTTTGCCGTAGGTGGAATGCGCATTTAAGTTTTAGTTTTTTGGATTGAGATTTTTGTTTTGAGATACCTACGAAAAATGTTAGTATCATCTTATATATTGTTTTGATTTAAAATTGCCCGTTAATATTTATTTGTATTTTCAATGTTATATGATATTATTTAGTAAATAGTTCAATATATTTATTTTTGGCTCGGGCTAAAAATATTTTCCATTTCCTCCACTGACTTAGAGCACAAAGATTTTTTACTTCTCCTAATAAGTACGCTTCATGAGATTCAATTTGTGTT
Source organism: Acacia melanoxylon (assembly GCA_019022615.1). Taxonomy (NCBI): domain Eukaryota; kingdom Viridiplantae; phylum Streptophyta; class Magnoliopsida; order Fabales; family Fabaceae; genus Acacia; species Acacia melanoxylon. The sequence goes on along the minus strand of JAFJYJ010000003.1, from coordinate 7,314,441 downwards.
ATTTGAACTCACGCTCCTACAGTGAGATATACATTACTATTACATCCTTTGTGTTCTGAAAAATAAGAAGAATACATTAGAGATTTGGTATGAGAGAAATGAGCAAAACATGAGAGAATTGGAGGGCAAATAGAGTGTTTCTTATTTTATTACTTATCACAAACGTGTGTACATGCCTCTATTTATACGAATCAATATGAAGACTAACCCTATGAGTTACAACACATAAAGAGGACGAAGCAATATAATTGTACCATTATATGATAAGTAAAGAGTATACAATACATATTGAAGTAGGCTCATTAAAAACCTTATTTAGATCACCAATCAAAATAAGCTTTCTTATTTAGATTAGCTTAAGAAAAAAAGGCACTTTTGTGAGAGAAGTTTTGTCTCATAAAACACAAAAGTGATTATTTTAAGAGGTCCCAAAGATCCCCTGAATATATTTCTTCCAACAACCCCTCCTGTTCAGTTTAAACTTTTCTCAAAATCTCCCTCATGTAGCTTAATCTCACTTATGTTAGTCTTAAACAAACAGGCCCGTTATCTTCTTGGTTGAATTCAATCTAAAAAAGAAAAGTCTCCTTCAATATCGATCAAAGTGTTATAAGTTATATAGGCCCAAAACTGTAGAGATTGGAGAATACTTCTCAAAAAATAACTTTCATTCTCTGTTTCATTTCAAAATGTTACATTTTCAGGTTCTAACCATGTGCTCCAACCAAAGGATTATATACTGTCTCATAGATGAACTAAAAAATTTATAAAGGAAAATTCTTTTGCAGATTAGAGACTCTGAGTGGATCATGTTATGATGGTATTGATGGATGCTCTCTGTGTGTATGTAATATCCATTAATACTGGCATAACATGACACAGACTGTTATGCCACAGGCCAACTGTCAAATACATTCTAATAAAATATGAATTCCATCTATTGGGGTGTAAGAGTTAAATCATGAAAATTATCATATAAAATATCATAACAGGATAATTATTGATACGATGAATTGAAATAACAGATCAATTTTCAAATGATTTGAAATAAGATATCTGACATACCCAAAGACCCACAAAGAGACTGCAAGCAGCATTGTACCAATCATAATCCATTCATTTCGAGTGACAGGACCCATATTTTCCAGTTTGACTGCAGCCATGGCAGGCGCCTCTGGTGTGTCTTTCATTTCTGGTGGATGTAGTTTGTATAAAATCAATGGTGTCGCAAGAAGAGAAACCAATGCATGTAAACTAGCTACTTTAAATAATTCAATATATTTATTTTTTGGCTTGAACTAAAAATATTTTTTGGTTCCTCCACTAATTTAGAGCACAAAGATTTTTTTACTTCTACTAATAAGTACGCTTTGTGAGATTCAATTTGTGTAATTTGAACTCACACTCCTACAGTCTATGTTGCACGGACACTGACACGCGACACGTGACACGACACGATACGACACTCCGACACGTTAATCCTAAAAAAGTCTAAATTTCGACACGTTAGGACACGTTTTAATATTAAATATTATTTTTAATATATAAAGTATAATTCATATTTAATACAAAACATGTAGGCTACTCACAAGTTTATTACTATTATTTTTATTATTATAATCTTTTATTTTATCTTAGGTTTTGTTCTTTTCTATATGTGATACGTGGCATTTGTGGAGGAGAGAATCAGTTGGGTCCCACGTAATTGATAAAAAAAGAGAAGCTGACATTAGTGGAGGAAGAAGAACATGTAAAGAAGAGAGGGAGCACATACACATGGACGGTGAGGTGAGCATTTGCATGTCTTCCACAAAATATAAAAAAATAAAAAGAAACACATGGTGGGTGGACGCATGGGCGACGTGTTTTGTGGAAGAAAAAGTAACCACAAAATGACGTGCTTAGTGAAGAAGAGGAGCAGATTTTTCTGCCATCAACGGTCTTTAAAAACAGTTGGAACCAGAGCAAAAGGGTGGGGAGACTAGGCATGACGGAAAAAAAGAGAGAGAGGAGAGACCCGCACTACACAGTACACACCCTCATAAGCGGCATTCTTGTTTGAGGAAGGAGGAGGGAAAACAGATGAGTTGAGTGCCGCGGAGGATTTTCTTAAAACTAGAGACCAAAATCGTTCCTCCTGAACATCTACTTTCATCTTCCTCTCACTGGCAACATCATCTACCACCTAGGCCGCCGACGAACTTTGTCTTCACACTTCACACGACGAAGAGCAAGGAGAGCTCAATAGAGATCGAACACCGAGAAACCGTAGGCGCCGATGATAGCTTCGAAAGAGTTGGAGAGCCACTTCCTCCATCTTCACACCCTCTGTTTCCGTCGACCTTCTACAGATCTATCTCTCTCCTCCTCCTTCTCATTTTGTGTTTTAGACTTCACAGATCGTTGCTCAAACCAGATCGTTCCTTGACCGTGTCAGACACGGTCAAAGATGCGTGTCAAGCTGGTCAAGGTGTCGGTCTCCGTTGACCACGTCTGGAACGCGTGTCGGAGGCGTGTCGATGTCCGACACCGTACGACGCGCAAATTCTCCCAGAATAAGCATGTCGGTGCTTTATAGCCTACAGTAACATATAAATTACTATTACATCCTTTGTATTTTGAAAAATAAGAAGAATATAAGAGAGATTTGGTATGAGAGAAATGAGCAAAACATGAGATAATTGGAGGGCAAAGATAATGATCTTATTTCATTACTTATCACAAACGTGCGTACATGCCTCTATTTATACGAACCAATATGAAGACTAACTGATGAGTACTATTTATGCCATGTTTTCCCTATATTGTGTGACTGTTTTGTGAGTTGAATATGAGCCGAAAAGCATGTTATCTGAGCAATTGTGTCATAATTCACGCATATAGGGAAATATAGGATACATCTCATAAGTTACGATGAATGCATAAATATCTTTTACATGTGCATAAGAAGAAGGCAAGCTTAAGAGTTTATTATGAACACACATAGCACTGTTGATACAATGCTATAGCATCGGGTCAGCCACATCAAGCTGCAATATAGTGCAACTCATACGCTATAGCAAAGTAAAGGAAGCAATGTTGTGCGCCGTATGCTCTAACTTTTCCTTGAGGCTTTTTCAAGAATTAAGTGCAGGTTGATGGACAAACGTTAGTTAACGATTAGATTGTCAACGGATTGGAATAGAAGATGCAGAGGATCGAAGATTTAGATTTGAAGAATCCCGCAGAATCAACAGAAGCAATCTATCGAATTTGGAAAGTTAAATTAGTTGGACCTGACAGATTTGGAAAGGCCCAGAACACTAAACTTACACCGTAAGTAAACCTGACTATAAAAGGAAAAGATGGTTAACCCTAAAAGCGGTCGAGTCGTGGAGAGCCATAGAACATTCTTATTAGGCCAGGCTCGAAAGAAGAGGGAGAGAAGCACTAAGCACGAGAACTCCAGGAGAATCCAATTCCTTTCTTGCAGTAAGACGGAGACAAGAAGACGTGGAGTTGTCAAGTGACAGGCCTCTCCTACGCTTTCAAAACCTCTGCCGAGCTTTATGTTTTTCTTTTCTTAATTATAGTTAATCATTTTTCATGGGCTATTCTGTTGTGGTCTGTTTAGTGATTCCTTCGTCAGTCATGAACTAAACCTCTTATAGCTGAGCGAAGATGAATTCTTGAGTGTAGAATGAACCCAGTTGCTAGTACTTAATTTTATAAATTTAGTTTGTTTATCAGTATTCTTAATTTCTGTCGGTTAGTGGAAGCTAAGGGCTAGATCAGTGGCCTTGGCTTACTGGAAGGGAGTCGAGGTTAGACATCTGATAAGCAATGTTTGCTGGGCAAGCTGGTGCGACGCTTGACCTATCATTGTAGGCTTCAGGCATGAGTCTACCGCTCATAACCTTAACACCTTGATTTGAAAAGATAATCTTAACTAGAAAATCTCCATAGGCATATGAGAGAAGTATAGTTTAGGTTGAACGTATAGGACGCGGAAGCTTCTGTATAGCTTAGTGGTGGGTTAACTGGATAACGTTGTGAAAGGCGGCTATGCTGGAGCATTGTGGAAACTGTGCAGCATAATTGCTATAGCAATGCATTAAGGCAACTGGGGGATTAATGCACTTGGGATGAAATCTGATGCTCAACCTATCTTTTATTGATATCTTCTTACGACTACGATCCTTTGTTATTTTTTGTCTTATTAATTATAAACACAAAAATCCCAATTCAATCATATTTATTTTACCTTTTTTACACAACTGTTTGCGTGAATCTGTGTCATCATTGGTATCTCAGTCTCTGTGGGACGATACTCTACTTACTCTTTATTACTTGTTCGACTGGTTCACTTGCCAATAAAGAAATTGACCAACAAGTTTTTGGCACCATTACCGGGGACTGCAGATACCTTTAGTGATTACATGTTTAAGATGCTGATTAGTTGTGTTTTGTACAATAAAGCTCACCCCTTCCCTATTCTTGATTTCCAGGTGCATTCTGTAGTGCATGCGTAACTTGCCTTCGGTTAACCTTGAGCCTTACGATCCTGAGATTAAATGCACCTACAAGCAAAGGTGTAGGAAGCAGAAGCCAAGAAGTCACTTATTCGACTCCGCAACCATGGCGGATATGCCGGTTAATCATGACCAAGAATGAAGGGCGCAACAAGAAATAAATAGAGACGCTCAAGTTCCACCACTACCAAATCCAGACTTGAACAAGGCTATTATGGAGTTTGGGATCCTTGATTTAACCAAGCTAAATTCGGCTATCACACCCCCGACCTTCAATGCAGGGCACTTTGAGATTAAAGGTGTCATGATCCAGATGCTGAATGTAGCCGGGCAATTTGGAGGACTCACTTCTGAAGACCCTCATCTGCACCTCAAGTCCTTTATGGAGGTATGCGACTCATTCGCCATCCTAGAGTCACGACCGACGCTTTTCAAATTAAATTATTCCCATTTTCTCTTCGGGATAAAGCTTGGACGTGGCTCAATAACCTACCTGCCAATTCAATTACCTCCTGGAATGATCTGGGGAGTAAGTTCTTGCTCAAATTCTTCCCACCAACAAAGAACGCTCAACTCAGAGGAGATATTATCAGTTTCCAACAAAAGCCGGGTGAATCAACATATGAAGCTTGGGACAGATTTAAAGACCTTCTTAGGAGATGCCCACAACATGGATTGTGTGAGTGGGTTCAGTTAGAAACATTTTACAGAGGACTCGATGGGGAAACACGTTCAATCGTAGACGCTTCCTCAGGCGGCTCTATTCTAATGAAGTCTTATGACGAGGCACATGAATTGTTAGAACAAATGGCCTTGAACAACCACTAATGGCAAGCAGACAGGACAACTCCCTTTAGAATTGTTGCTGGCATACATGAATTAGATGCTATGACCGCTCTCACAGCCCAGGTGTCATCTCTTGCCAACATGGTGAAAGGACTGACCCTTCCTCCAAGCAACACATCAATGCATCCATCCCGGGTAGCTTGTGTATACTGTAGCGGGGAGCACCCCTATCCTCAGTGCTCTGCCAACCCCGAATCAGTCAACTATGTTAACAATTTTAACAGGGGTAGTAACATGAACAACCCTTACTTTAATACATACAACCCAGGATGGAGGCAGCACCCAAATTTTTCATGGAGCGCCCAAGGTCAACAACCAGCGGGGCAATCATCTGGCCTATCATACTCAACCAGGCCATCAAACCCACTAGGGTTTACCCAGCAAGCAAGTTAGCAGGGCAATGATTCAGACTCGCAAACATCTATGACGAACTTGATAAAGGAGTATATGGCAAAGAACGACGCTATAATCCAAAATCAACAGTTAACCATTCGAAACCTTAAGAATCAAGTCAGACAGCTAGCAACTACCCTCAACAACAGACCTTCCGGATCTCTGCCGAGTGACACTGAAGTCCCCAGAATCCAAGGAAAGGAGCAAGTCAAGTTAAAAGAACTCAGAAACGGCAAGAGTCTAGAGCCCATGAGGGTGACCAAAAGGCACATTGAAGATGCTGATCCGGAATTTGGTCAAACAAAGAAAGGAAAGGAGAATACCGAACGAGTCCTTGAAGAAGAACAGCAGCACCCAATGCCACTGCCAACAGAACAGAGTATCGATGCTACAATATCCTCTCCCTTTGTCACGATAGGTGACCATGTACCGAACTCAAAATGGGATGCTACAGCATTGTCATCACAGCAGAACCTTGATCCAGGATCATCACGGGTGATAAAGCAGCCCCCTCCGTTTCCACAAAGACTATAAAAGCAAAGCCAAGAAAAGCAATTTCGAAAGTTCCTTGACATGCTAAGGCAACTGCATATCAATATCCCTGTGGTGGAGGCATTAGAACAGATGCCCATCTATGTAAAATTCATGAAAGACATCTTGTCCAAGAAAAGGAAACTAGAAGAGTTCGAAACAGTAGCACTAACCCAGGACTGCAGCGCCTTGCTGATGAATCAGATACCTCCGAAACTAAAGGATCTTGGCAGTTTCACAATTCCCTGTGCTATTGGACCTCAATACACTGGTAAAGCACTATGTGACCTCGAAGCCAACATCAATCTAATACCCATGTCTGTATTCAGAAGACTGGCAGTGGGGGAAGTAAGACCCACAACAGTAACACTACAGTTAGCTGACCGTTCCATCGCCCTACCTGAAGGTAAAATTGAAGACGTCCCGGTAAAGAAATCGACCAACAATAACCCTATGAGTTACAACACATAAAGAGGACGAAGCAATATAATTGTTCCATTATATGTTACAAAGAGTAAAAGTTAGAAACTCTTCAATTTGGGAGTTACAAGCTATGGTGCCATTCAATATGGATGGAAGATAAAGAGCCTTATTCTTGAATTTTATGGACATTCATATAATCTTAATATTCATAAAACTCCCCATTGGATGTCCAGAAGCAAATGTTATGCCTCATTAAAACCTTACAAGGAAAAATTCATTAAGACAAAAATCTAGTGAAGGAAAAAGAGTACACAATACATACTGAAGTAGCCTCATTAAAAACCTTAACAGGAAAATCCTAGGGAATAAAACCTTGGTTAAGGAAAAGAGTACAACATGATATATACTCCCCCTGATATGGTGATAATATCAAGTTTACTTCTCTAAAGTACAATATTATTTTTACTCGCCCTGATAACATCACCATTTTATCATTTTATTTCAATAGTGTTATGGTTCCTCACGTTGATTATCTCCAACATCTTTTCAAGCATATCTTCCGAAGATAATTGAGAATCACTAAGATATATTTTGCACCTACATGATTAATTTGTTGTGAAGAAAATAATCTCATGTAACTATTTTGTAGATTATCATTTCAAATTTGAATTTCTTTGTCCACTTGCATAACTGCAGGAACTTAGTCATAACATGAAATTTCAAAAATATATGGAAATATTATGAGAAGATAAATATATGGGACCTCTAGTTGAATTCAATATATTTTGTAGCCAAAATCATCATAGCAAAAATTCATGATTTTTAAATCATTGAAGCATTCAATAACTCGATATATTAGTCAAGCAAAGTGCAAAATTATTCATTTCAAATATTTTTTTAAGTATATTATATATACTCAAATTATATTAATCCACGTAACATTTTGTTTATTGAATGTTTTTCTAGGACATGGTTTTAACATTTTTGGATCATTCAAGGATTCTCACGTAAACTTTACTATTTACCGAGTCATATGCATAGACTATAACAACATACAATGGACACATATTTTATTTTTATATATTGCCAGATTTCTAATATATGTAAAAATTATTGCATCCACCACCAAAAATTAATATATCTCAAAATAATCATCATCAAACCTTCGTGATTTTTTTTTTTCACTTAAATATTCATCTATCACAATATTTCAAGTGTTTGGATTGCAAATCCATAAATTTGAAATATTGGAAGAACATAATCCTATTTTCATTGCGTCTTTTCCCTTTTATGTTTTGGCCAATCACCTTTTTGTCTAGCAACATAATTATATTTAAGATCCTCATCTGATCACGTGATATTATTATCAAAAGTATTGTCGACAACTTATTTTTCAGTTCCTTTTTTCTGTGACATAACTTATTGAGATCTATTTACTACTTTTAGGTACCTGAATCTCTTTTGAGATTTTTGCAATTAGTTATGTCTTGATTCCACATGCTTCAAACATGTCTCACTGTCATTTATACTAATTCGAGCATTTTCAACTGAAATATGAGATTTGGTAATTCTCATTGAGCTTGGTAATTGCACATGGAAGATATTTAGTAGTATTTTATAAATACAAAGCCTAAGGAACTTCTAGTTCATTATGTGATATTCGAGGATCTATATTTGGTAGTAATAATGCATTTTTTTTTCTCTTTTCCAGCTATTCAATTTATCCCGCTCATGTTTGAGAAACTTGGCAAAATAACAATTGATTAATCATGTAGTATAAGTCTCCTAAATCTATTTATTTCCATTAGAAACATCATTTTGTTTCATTTAGAGACAAACAAGAAAGAGGATGTTCTTACTCAACAATTTTATCTCAACTTTCTTTAAATATCCATTTATATGGGTTATGGTGGATTAATAGAAATAAACATTGCAATTCAAACATTTGATATAAAAATATATGGCTCCTAATTAAAAGCCAATTTTATTGAGAGAATTTTGTTGGCTAGTATAAATGTTGCAATATGTAACTTAAAGGAAATAGATAAAGAAAACACAATCTAGAGCCAGGATCTACACTCTAGCCAATACACAGTAAAATCTGAATAGTATATATTTCATAATGTTCTAGAAAGAGAATACAATATATTTATAGAGTCTTTCCTTTGCCTAACTATAACTCCTTATCATAACTTCCCTAATAGATAAGATACAATAACAACTTCCTATCATAACTTCCCTAAATAGATAAGATACAATAACTTCCCTAAATAGATAATAACTACCCCTAATTTCTCTTAAATCCCTAATCTTGTGTCTTTTGTATTTTTCTTCTGGAATAAACTAGAAGAGGCTGCTGCTGATTCCTATCAATACCCTCCCCTAGGAAAGAAGCCTTGTCCTCAAGGCTGAAAAGAGGAAACTAATAAGCAATGTTGTCATACAATTCCCATCTGGATTCCTTTGTCGGTCTATCCTTCCACTGAATTAATAGTTCAATAATTGGATGCCCTTCTGCTCTTGTGATCCGAGAAGTCAGTACCTTCTTAGGTTGGAGAGTGAATTCCCATTGTTTGTTGACTGGAAGAGTGGTGATGGAAATCTGATTGTCACAACCATGTGCTAGTTTGAGCAAGGAAACATGAAATATGGGATGAATTTTTGAACCAGCAAGTAGTCGAGCTCATACGTGACCGTTCCAATGTGACGGATAATGGGAAATGGACCATAATAACGTGCGGACAGCTTGTTAAATCGTTAGATAGAAATTGAAGTCTGGCGATAAGGCTGTACCTTTAGAAATACTAGGTCTCCGATTTGAAATTCTAATTTCCTTCTATGAGAATCGCTTGATTTTTCATGTGGGTTTGTACTATTGATGGTTGAACTTGATTAGTTCTAGAACTGCATCCCTTTCCTGAAAAAATTATTCAAACTCAGCAATAGGAGTAGTACCTTGCACATAAGGCACTAGGATAGGTGGATCCTTTCCACAAACAATTTTGAATGATGTGTACCTCGTTGAAGTGTGGAAGCTAGTATTGTTAGTTCTCTATGTGCTTTGATGATAACTGACAAATGTAAATCCAAAAGATTGTTATTGATTCAAGCCAAAATGTTTTTATTTTGGAAGATAACTTGGTTCAATACCAATGTATGTCTCTGTGCTGATATGACTCGAGTCAAAGTCTTATAACTCGAGTCATACCTCTTTGTGTCAAAAGCAAAATGATCTTTGAACAAAGTGGCTCGAGTCAGGGTCATATGACTCGACTTACAGTTTTGCAAAATCAATTTTTGAAAAGCTTTTGACTCGAGTCAAGCATGTGTGACTCGAGTCAGATGATTGTACTTCAACTTAGCCTTTTCAAATAATCTCCAATGTTCAAAGATGACTCGAGTCAGTCATTTAATGACTCAAGTCATAGCTTGTTTTCAAGGCTCTTCAAGTCCAAACCCGATAGCCAGCTTTTGAGAAACTGATGTGACTTGAGTCACATTAGAGATGACTTGAGTCAAGCGAGTTACAAAGAGTTCCATATGAAAAGTTGAAGAGAGTGACTCGAGTTAAGTCTTTATGGCTCGAGTCAATCTGTTGCTAATACTCTTCATTGTTTTGAAAATGAATCAGTGACTCAAGTCAAATGAATGTGACTTGAGTCATGCAACTCGAGTTAGCAATAGATGACTCGAGTCAGTATTCACAGCTTTTGAAATCCTTGTTCTCGTAATATGTAAATTTCTGATTATACTCTGGGTACTTCATATTATTGATTATTGCTATTTCTAACAAAGTTTAATCAGTTTGCTAATGAGTTTCAGATAAGTTTAACATGGTTTAAACATCAAATTACTTTAAAACAATTTTGTGTCAAAAGCGCATTAAATGTCTAGCAGAGTCGAAGCACCAAAAGGGAAAGTGATCTTTTGAGCAACCATAAAGCATTATGGCCATTTCCATCCAACATTCTAACTAAGTCTCAATAGACAAATGGAATGAAGAATGTCAACGATGAATAACAGCGAACATCTGAAGAATACGAAGAGACTGAGTAATGTTCACTTCAACGACTATATTCATTTCATTCTCAACGGCTTATTGAATTCTCTTCAACGGTCATTATTGCCATCAACTATAAAAGCCAGAAGCATTCAATTCTTCACCTACCGAAACTCTGCGCATTCAATTAGCGATTTAAGCATTTACTGTTTCTACTCATTCAGATAATATCTTTGGATATTTAAATCTTCAGTGTTTATACATCTGTTCTTTTAGAGAGTTCATTATTGATTATCAATATCTGTAAGAATCTTCAAGTATTGAGACATTTGATTACAACTTGTAAAGGGGAGTAAGTTCTAGTGAGAGAATTACTCGAGAGTTACAGAATGTATAATGATCTTCTGAGTTAGTGAAATCCCGGAGTGGCTGGGGATTGGACGTAGGTCAAGGATTTGGACCGAACCAGTATAAATCTCTTGTGTCTAATCTTCCTCTTTCCCTATCTGTTATACTCTGTTTTGTTAGTCAGTGTCAGAGGTTTTCAAAGAAAATTTTAGATGACCCAATTCACCCCCTTCTTGGTGATATTCCATCTTTCAAGTATTATAAGAGAGTTTAGCCCAATACAAATAATTAAACTAGCGTTTCTGGTGGTCGTGGCAAAAACAACGAAGGTAAGTCTCGAGGCATCTATTCACCATTTCAGTTTGGCCATCAGTTTGTGGGTGGTAAGAAATACTTATTTTGAGTTTTGTGCCTGATATTTTGAATAACTCTCGCTAGAAAGAGCTGAGAAACATAGGATCTCGGTTTGAAATAAGTGATTTGGGCACTCCATGAAGGCAGATTATTTCTTTACAAAAGGTAGCAGCAACTATCTTTGCTGTAAAAGGATGATTAAGGCCAATAAAATGAGCGTATTTGCTGAAACGGTCCACTACAACTAAAACCACATCAATGCCACTGGACTTTGGCAAACCGGTGATGAAATCAAGTGACAAATCCTCCCAAATATGTTGTGTTAGATATGATTAGTTTTGATGATGTCTTATACAGATGCCATTATTAAAAGCAAAAAGATTGAGTAACATATCTCCTATATTGACTAACTGTTGTATTTAATGTAGATTAATCCAAGTTGAATTATAGAGATTAATCAAGAAGGAGATATTGAAGAAGGTAGAACCTGCAGAGAATGATGAGTCCAAGCTAAATTACGAAGAATGATCAAGATAGGAGATGTAATAAGGAAGAACTTGATGAATGGAATTAGAATATCATTATACAAGTTCCAAGATTGATTCTAGAAGTCTCTATGATCAAATGGGAGTTGGAATGACTCAATTCGGAGTTAAAATAAGCAAAAGGAAGCTTCAGGATGATATAACTCGAGTCATGAACTCACAACTCGAGTTAATAAAGTTGCTGCAGTGTTTTCCCTCTTCTGGAATGAGTTAACTCGAGTCATGTATGAGTAACTCAAGTCAAACACTAAATGACTCGAGTCAAGGTGTATTTTAGCAACTCTGTTCACCTATGTTTCACGTTTCAGCTGGCAAAGTCTGGTATTTCGATGATATCTCCCAAACCAAAGATCGGATTGAGATGAAACTAGTGGCATATGAAACTAGACTCCCAATGCGTCATTTTAATATAAAATTCAAGCCTTTGAGTTTAGATCAAGGAGATATGAATTGTGGAAGTTGACACTACAATTCACGTGACAGTGCAGACATAGCTTTGGTATTTTGAGTGTAACTCACAAACTACAAATCCAATGGAGCTGAAATCTGTGGCATATGAAAGAAGACTCAAAATTATTTCCATAAATATTTGAACCAAGCAAAATGGAGTTCAGAACATGGAGATATGTCCTTCAAAAGTTACAGTAAGTTCAAGATGGTTCAAAAACGCTCAACATACAATAAGTTTGGAATGAGTTGTTAACTAGGCTTGGATAACTCAAGTTTAGGACTGGAAACTTGAGTCAACATCAATTAGAGAGGCAGACAAAGAAGAATGAATATTGAGAAGAGATTTTAACTCGAATGAACAAAGTAGCAGAGCACTGTTCCACAACGTCTCCGAGAATTTTGAAATTAATGTTATCAATTGATTACTACTTGCTATACTCTTCAATGTTATTAATAATCTTTATGAGCAATTTTCAGTTGATCAAAAGCTCGGATTGAGGATCAATGACAATGCTAACAAGCATAAGTGAATGGACTGGTTCAACTCGAGTCAGGCAAGATAACTCGAGTCATCATTCAGACAGAAAGCTTTCAGAACGTTGGCGTACAAAGTCAACTCAAGTCATACTAAGGCAACTCGAGGCATAACTCAAGTCAAGTCCACCAACTCAATTCACTCAAGGACACAGAAAGCATCTGGTATTTAAATCAACTCGAGTCACATGGAATAACTCGAGTCAACATCCCTACATCAGAAAATCACCGTGTCCGAAATCTTAGATTCTAATCAAGAACATCCGGATGAATTCCAAAAGAACTTATACTACTTCTTAACATTGTTTATATCATTTGTGTATAAGTTTCAGATGATCAAACGAAGGATTAACATCGGAGTACAAAAAGCAGATGATTACGTCAGAAGCTCCAACGGTCATATACGCTTACAACGATCATATTCTAAACTGGAGGAATTGCTCAACGGTCATAAATTGAAACTAACTATAAAAGGAGAAGCATTCAAGATAGAAGAGGTTGGAGACACGAGATTACTGTTTCATTGTCAAAATGCCAATACTCTGACATCTATATCACTTACTCTCCGATTATCTCTATGACAATATAATTTACCTTAAAGAGTGAGATTATTTGTATTGTAGTTCAGTGTTTATTCATTTACTCTTTTAGAGAGAACATTTCTGATTATTAAATCATTGTAAGAATCTCAAGTCGTGGGACTTGGAGATTGGGTTACAGTTTACAACTTGTAAGGGGGAGTGTATCCTAGTGAGAGAATAACTTCGAGTCAAAGTGTGTAACTGATTGAAAGAAGTATCTCGGTGAGAGTTTTGGCTTCACAAGTGCCTGGGTGAACTTGTGCATTTGTATAGGCTTCTCTTGTGCCCGGTTAAACAAGAGGATAGTGGATTGAAAATCTCAAGTGGAGCTTGGGGACTGGACGTAGGTCAAGGATTGGGCCGAACCAGTATAAATCACAATTTGCATATTCTCTTCCCTTATCTCTTATATTTCCAGTATATGCTTATTTGAATATCTAACTGTTGATTTAGAAGACGTGAAAATATTTTCAAAGTTTCAAGTTTTTAAATTCACCCAATTCACCCCTTCTTGGGTTCAGAGTTTTACATGTTGGGGAATAGGTAGGGGTTGTAATAGGCCTGCAGAAGGCAGCGGTACATACTTGCTGCATTGACAAATTGTACAATGTTGAATGAAGTCTTTTACCTCATCCTTTATATCACGCCAAAAGTAGTACTGTTGTAACCTCTTTTATGGTTTTTAGAACACCACTATGACCCCCCAATAAAGATGTTTGTGCTTTTGAGATAAGCAGATTAGTAAGATGAGATTTTGCTGGTATAACAACTCTGCTTTTATAATATAGCTTCCCTGACACCAATGAATAATTGAGAACCGATTGTGGATCCGGTTGAAGGGACTAAATGATTTGATTGGTGAAATGGTCTTGCTGTAACAATACAGGGAGATCATCAAAATCAGACGCGTGAGGGGCTACAATGCTGAAAAATTCACCTAATTGTGGGCAGCGAGACAAGGCATCAACACCTTGATTATTCACACCCGGTTTATAGGTGATAGTAAAGTCAAATGGAAGAAGCTTAAGAATAAGTCGCTGCTCTGCCGGTGTTGTAATTCTTTGTTGCAAGAGATATTTTAAACTGAAATGATCCGTAAGAACCACAAACTTGTGTCCTAGCAGATAATGCTTCCATTTCTCTAAGGCCATGACCAAAGCAAATAATTCTCTATCATAAACTAATTTTTGTTGATGAAAAGTAGACAACCCCTTGCTGTAATAAGCAATTGGGTGTCCTTCTTGCTGCAAGATTGCTCCAATTCCTGTTGTTGAAGCATCAGATTCAACAATAAAGATTTTAGAGAAATCTGGAAAACGTAGGACAGGTACTTGGGTGAGTGCCAATTTAAGGTTTTCAAATGCTGCCAAAGAAGTGGTATCCCAAGGAAATGCCCCTTTTTTAGTCATGTTAACCAAAGGTTGTGCAATCTGCCCATATTTCTAGACAAACCTTCTATAGTAACCTGTAAGTCCTAGGAAGCCACGTAGTTTCGTAAGATCTTTGGGTAATGGCCAATCATTAATAGCAGCCACCTTTTCAGAGTCAACAACAACTCCTTGAGCAAAAATAATATGGCCTAAAAATGAAACTTCCAATTGAAGGAAATTGCACTTTTTGGGGTTGACATAAAAATCATTTTGCTGTAATACTTGGAAAATGGTGCCCAAATGCGCCATATGATCTTCGAAAGTCCTACTATACACCAAGATATCGTCAAAGAAAACTAGGATAAATTTTCTTAAGTATGGACGGAACAAATCATTCATAGTAGCTTGGAATGTGGCTAGGGCATTTGTATGACCAAAGGGCATAACAATAAACTCATAATGATCGGAGTGTGTACGGAATGCTGTCTTTGGGATATCAGAAGGTAATAGTCTGATTTGATGATAACCAGAGCAAAGGTCAATCTTAAAGAAGAGTTTGGCTCCATACAATTCATGAATTGTCGGAATGGGGTACTTATCTGGTATAGTCAGCCGGTTGAGTTCTCTATAATCCACACAAAATCTCTAAGTGGAATCTTTTTTGGGAACCAAAAGAACCGGACTTGTGAAAGGACTCACATTGGTTTGTATAAACCCCTTTTCTAACAAAGCAGCCACTTGCCTTTCTATTTCATCCTTTTGAGCAAAAGGATAACAATAAGGCCGGATGTTGGGTGGAACTGCATTCAAATAAAGAGGAATAGCATGGCTATTCTAGAAAAATGGCGGCACTGTGGTGGGCTCTTGGAATACAGAGGAGTAAAGTAGTTGCAATTCCTCTAAGGTTTCAAATCTCTGAACTATTTGCTCACAAACATAACTATGGAAAGTTGTTGTAGTTACTTGTTGCGGAATACCTTGTAACTTATACCTCTTGCCATAACCCAAAAGATCATAAAGAGTTGTTGCCAGTTTGCCTCCACAGTATTCAATGATGCCAGCCACTTGATACCTAGTACCATATCTACATTCCCAAATTGAAGGGAAAGAAGTCGTCTGTAATTGTCAAATCCTAGACCTTAACTTCAAGTTGTTTACAAATAGAGTTATAGCAACCCTCCTAGCATCACCTACCTGAACACCGAAAGGGGGAAGGCGGTGTAAAGGCAAATTCATGGTCTGGACTAATTTGGAAGAGACAAAATTATTAGAGGAGCCACTATCGATCAGAATAAGTACTGATTTTGCTTTTAGCATTCCTCGCACCTTCATAGTTGTGTGCGATGGACCTCCTAAAATAGCATAAAGAGATATTTCTGCCAGATTATCGGTGTCGTGTGGCTGTGGTTCTTCATTGGGTATTTCATGCGTTTCCTCGGTCTCGTCTATAATGTCCATGATACGCAAAGACGACACATTACAACGATGCCTAGGTTGAAATCAATCAGTACAGCGGAAACACAACCCTTTGTCTCGGCGACGCTGGCATTCAGTTTCCATTAATCGCATTGGCAGCGTCAATAGGAATTGTTTTTGAGAATGCATATTTTTGAAATTTGAATTTTGAGAATTGGCTGACGTTATCGCACTAGAAGGACAGGCAGGGATCAAAAATTGATTATGTCCCTGAGATGTAGCGCCGAACGGATAGGTAGTTGCGAATTCCCTGGATTTGCGGTATTATAACCGAATTGAGTGCGTGTTGAAGTCTTGTAATCGCGTCCGATATATTCTGTGCCATGTGGGTTATTAAAATGGTGACTTGAGCGCTAGGTATTTTGAGACAGCAATTTCGACTTATATTCCAAAGCGAGACTCACTGCCTGTTGAATTTTCACATCAGATTGTAATTTGTTTTTCAGTCCATTGAGAAATACTCCCATGAGGCAGTGTTCCGGCCAACCTTGTACTTGGGCTTGGCATCGGAAAAATTCTTGCGTGTACTCATTTACCGATTGCAGTTGCTTGATGCTACAAAGATATGCATCAGGATTTTGAAACACAATAGGTCCAAACTGTTCTTGAAATATATGTACCAAGTCCTCCTAATACCTTATAATCCTCCTTGAAGATACCTAGGTAAAAGTGTCTAACGCATCTCCTTCAAGATTCATTGCCGCAACATCAATTTTTAAATCCTTAGGCGTTTGATAATATCTAAAATATTTCTTTGCCTTTACAATCCAGCCTCTTGGATTGCCCCACTCATATTTTGGAAATTCAACTTTTGAGTGAGAACGTCTCTAAGGATTTTTATTCCACCAAGGAGTCTCCATATCATTCTCTTCAGGTTCACCGTAGGTCTCCCTGTGATTATAACTTGTTTCTCCTTGAACCATTATTGCCGATTTTTGCTTCTTCAAAGCGTTAACTCTGAATTCATCATATTCAATTGTGTTAGGATGGCTGCCAATTGTTGCTGGTTGGTTTCCGGTTGCGTTTGTGATGGTTGCTGCACCATAATTACCGCAGGATCATTTTGATGATGGGAATTCGGTTGGGTTTCTGGGAAGAAGACAGAACTTGACATTGAAAATTTCTTCCCGTATTGTGTTCTTTACCTTTTGAGAGAAAACATGATGAATTTCCTTCTGAATTCAAGGGGAACTATATGATGCACTTTGAGGAACTTTTTCTAAAACAACTGCTGCATGATGAGGGCCTTTTATCGTTAGCCTTAGGGTCCACAATAAAAAATTAAACAAGGATTACGTATAGGCAAACTGAGGGTCGTTCTTTCTTCTCGAAGAGCCTTTTAAAGATGGAATATCACCTAGAGGGGGTGAATAGGTGATTATAAAAAATCTTTCGCTAAAGCTCAAGAACATAAAACAGAGACAGAGAGAAGAGTAATGAACATGAGATTATACTGGTTCGGTCCAATTCTTTGACCTACGTCCAGTCCCCAGAAACACTCTAGGAATTCCACTATCTTTCAAATACAATTACACACTCTATACTCGAAGTAATCCTCACACTCTAGGATTCACTCCCTCTTACAAGTTGTAATCGTACACCCACACTTAATGTTCCACAACCTTAAGACTTAACAACTAAGATAATCAAGTAGTGTTTAACTCCTCATTGAGTAAATAAATGATAAGCACTGAAGTACAGAAATTATTCGAGGATATTAAATGAAACTAATGAAACAGTTGATTGTAATAATACAAAATTGAATGCGCAACATTTTGGTAGGTGGCGAATTCAATGCTTCTGGTATTTATAGATGTTGCAATTAATGACCGTTGGTGAAGCTTGAAGATCAATCGTTGTGACTCTTAAATATAGCCGTTAGACAGATGAAACTTGGTAATCACTTTCGCCGTTGATGATTTAGGAGAATTTGTCCCGTCACGACATTCCTTCTATTTTGCCCGTTGAGAAATAGCATTTATTGCGAGATGGCTATCAGAGGATGAGGATGGCAGAGGAATAGTGGCAGGGTAAATGGGGGAATGTAGGGAAGATGGAAGAACGACAGTAGCAGGGGTAGATGCTAAAGGGGTGTTGTGGCTAAAACAGGGGTTGATGCAGAAGGAATAGAAGAAGAAACACCAGAAGGTTCAGCCTGAGTAGGTAAATTCTTGAGAATCTTGTCAAGCTTGGAGTCTAAGATGAGAAATATATTGTTGATGCTATCAAATCTTGCACCATAGTCATCCAAGTGGCCTTCAATGTTCTCAAGTCTCTCCTCTATCTCAGTATCTACCAACTTTCTCACTTCTGATTCAATTTTGGTAGTGATCTCAGTTTGTTGAGCAATGAGAGAAATTTGTATTGATCCAACTGCCTCAGCTATAGCCTTCTCTACAATAGCCTTCATAGATGAATGTAACATTGATGGTGGAGGCTGAGAAGGTTGAGATTAAGCACCAGTATCTGTAGGAGTAGATTGAGCTTCTGTTGCTCGAGACTGAGAGGCTCTTGACTTAGAATGTGCCCTTGACTGTCCTATTCTCTCCTTAAAAGTAATTTTCATATGATTTAAATGGTATTGGTTGAACATATGAGGTTTGACAGGTTTTTCATTTAACTCAAGATGCCAAATGCCAGATTCAAAGAGCATAAGAGAAATTAAGTTTGGAAAAGGAATGGGAGCAGTAGGTGAAGAGTGAAATTTGAACCTATGCATCTCAGAGTAAACCCACTCACCAATGTTGTGAGGAGTTTTATCAATAATAGAAGCAAACAGAGCATAGTCTCTCTTGGAAAAATGAGTAAAATTATTGCCTTTTTGCACAAGGTTTCTAGAGTAGATATACCATAGAGCCCTATGCAAGGGAGGCATAGCAACAAGTGGAAACTTCAGGGGCCTTAATGACTTACCTGGTATGAGGATTTCAAAGATTTCCTTATCTGTATATTTAAGTGAAGGCACAGGAGGAGGATCAATGATCCTTAACAGGGTATTAATATACTTGGCAGTAACAATAATCCTTTTCCCCTTGACAAATGTTGTCATTCTAGCTTCTTCAAGATCACCACTGGCATCTAGAAGATTGGTGATCCTCATATTGAAATAAAAGTTTTTGACCACAAAAGGGGAATAGGGAGTAGAAATTGCAAGATTTTCAAAAGGGGTAAGCCAAGGTGCAAGATCTAAGTTACAGTCCTTTTTAAGTTTCTCTAAATCAACAAAGATAGTAGGATAGAACTTTCTATTGCCATACCTATCTTGAAACAATCTTAAGTCATTGTCAGACAAGAGAATAGGCTTAACTATTATTTTTGGTATTTTTTTATTATAAAAATGGTGAATTAGTGAATGGAATGATATATGATATGGAATTGAAAATATAAATGATGAATGTTCTTGGTAATGAAGAAATGACTATCGTTACTCAAAAAAAGTATAGGAGTTAAAATTCATTAAGTTTTAATGAAAACCTCAAGATACCACTTGAGTCCAATATTCCCAATTAATACAGATGTTCCTAACTCAAATCAGTGCTTAATAATGCAATAATGTGCTAGAAAAAAAAAATCTCAATTTAGTTATAAAATATCATATAAAAATATGGTTCGATCATTGCAACTTCTTGATTTTAGGAAGCTAAAAACTTTATCATCTCAAGAAAATTATCCCGATTAAGTGAATCTAAGTTTTCATCATGGCCTCTAAAAGCACATCCTTGAAGAGCAAGTCATCTTGTCATGTCTACAGAAACTTGTAGTCTCAAACGATTAACTACAATCTCCTGAGAAGAAAGTTTTTCAACAAATATCTCCATATGTTGAGATTAGTTCATAAGATCACTACATGAACTCACATCATTTTTATGCTCTGAGATAACATTATTCCCAACTTGGCGTAGAAAAGCACAATTTTCTCCATCATTAACCTTTTTCGAATTTCTAAATCCATCAACAACAAATGTATTAAGTCCAAAACGACCAATGCCTGGTTTACTAAATAAATAACAAGGCAAAAAAAAAAATGCAGCATCTTTACTTGGAGAATATTCTAACCAAGATGGAAACAAATCAAACCAAGAAGAGCAAAAATGACGTGGATTCTTCTCTGGCTCAGAAAAAGGATAATTTTGAAGCTTGCACTGAAATAGACCAAGTTTAAGATAAACACGACGAATTTCATCTGGTTGATTTAAAGGATATTTTCCATATTGGATAGCGCAGTGCGGGATCTCTTTCCAATGAAGCAAGATCAACTTTTTTAACTACCTCTTTATTTTCAATTCTATGAGACTTTGAAGAATGAATCTCAGTATTTGACAATTCACATTAGGAGTAGATGAGGGCAAAGACTCAATATTCTTTCTCTTAAAATAAGTATCAATAGTAGCGCTCTTCCCCATAATAATAACTTAGAAAGAACATGAATTATTTTATGACTAATATGATTTTAAAATATTATTAATAACAAAAGTAAAATGATTAAAATTAACTATTAGTTATATTCTCATAGCCATCTTTTAACAAAACTCAAAATTTGGCCAAAATTCTAACCCTAAAATATTCTCTAATCAGTATAAAAATAGTATTATTAGAAAGATAAAATATAATAAATTTCATGAAAGAAATTTAATAAAAAGAAGTGATTTTGAGTACTTTATCAATTCTCAAAATTTGCGTAAACTGTTGAAAAAAAATCGGACCAGCCGCCAGTGAGAGGAAGAAGAGACGAACGCGTTTTCTGGAAAAGAGCAAAACAAGGGGTTGGGGATATATTAGAGATTGTGGGCCCCACCTTTTTATTTTTATTTTTTTAATATATGTAAAACCAAATGAAAGGTGGGAGTGACTGATGGTTATATCTCAGATTCTCAGTTAATATATATATATATATATATGAAACAAATATAATGGTTGGATATATATATATATATATATATATGAAACAAATGAATGGTTGGACGGATGGGACCACCCCCAACCCCCCCCATCCCCAACCCCCCCCAAACATGGTGTTCGCCATTGCGAGGGAGTATTAAATAAGTTCTAACACCATCAAAAAATTTATGTTAACAAGCACTCCTCACGTCTAAAACATCTCCTTCATTGTCCGCCATCCAGCTTGATCCGATGCGTTATGTGTTCTGTTTTTGGTTTCAACATCAATATTGTAGAGGTCAAGTTTATCTCATCATCTTTTTCTTATTATACCTTATAATTTCTAAATGATATCTATTTAATCAATATGAAAAGTCACAATACTACTCTAACTTTTCTCTTATCTTCTTAATTAACGGCCTAGATGGACTCATGAGGATAACAATAATAATAAAAAGATTATGAGAGGATTTGCGTCCCTATTGTAGAATACACACAAAAATCAAGTATGAGGAGCATGTTTTGGGCGAAGAATGGTTAGGATATTTTTAGAAATAAGAATATATCGGAGAATTTCTGTTGGAAACAGGAAAGGAAGGTTGAAATTAATGGGACTTGTTGTGGCTAGGAGTGTACTTGTGATTGTGATTGAGCTTGTAGACCTTACAGAACTCGAATTCACTTTTCTTGATGCTTCCATAGCTCCCAAATTTAATCATAGGCTTTGATTTGCTGCTCTGCGATTGCAAGGGACCTTTCTTTAATTTGCACTGTGAGAATTGTTGGAAAGCCACAAGCTCCTGAATATTTTTCTTTCTTCTACGATCTCTCACTAATTTTGTTAACACTCGTATGTATTCCACTTTTCCACCACGTTTTTTTTTATGATTTCATCTTATAGAATGCTCCCTTCTTCCTATATATATAAGCTTATCCCTAAATTTAAGATTTTTTTTTTTGAGTTTATCTTAATAATAAATACATTTTTTCTCATTTTGCTCTCAATTAATTATTGCATTGCATATATTCTCTTTCATCATTTTTTATCATTATTACTTTCTCTCTCTCACACCCATTAAGTCTGGACTATGGATCCCCCTCCTTAAAAAAAAAACAATCAAGGAGGTGTCACATGTCTCACAAATCCGATGCAATCCCAGTCAGAGGAAAACATGAAAGATGAGACCTTGACAAGTACCATCCACTGTGCACCGAGTGATGATAGCATAAAGAAATCTTATCTTTCAAATTTCTCCTATCACAAATACAGCCACCATAATAATTATATTCAATAAAAATAAAGTATATTAAAAATAAGCCTTCATTTATATAAAATATCATCACAAGGTAAACCAAACATCTTAGAAAACCTCATTGGACCAATTTGTCATTCTTGAAATGAGCTTGTACTTCTTTTTTGTTCGTTGCACGGGTGATTGTATTTCACGGGTTACTCAAACATATTTTGCTTCTTATGTGATGCAACTTTATTATCTTTACGAAACATTAAAACATAACTACTAATGAATAATTACATATTAAAAATAAAACTTCAACAATGGTAAGCAACAATGTCCTCCAATCAATTTAAAATACATATTACAAATGAAATCTGAACAATATTTAACAACAATGTTTTTTAATTGATTAACATTCCTATACATCTCTTTGGACACAACATTTCTTATCATCTACTCTCTGTGAATGAGTTTATTGAACCTTATGCCAAGCAATTTCTTCATCTACATTTTGATCGGGTGCAATGACTCCCACAACAAATTGAATCACAAAAGAATGATACAAAATTATTCCATTGATCTCAAGATTTTTCATATACTAAAACAAAAACAAGAATAAAAAATGACAATTTTCGTGTAATAGCCCTAAAAATAGTGAGAGAAATAAATTATTTTTTAAAATATATTTAATTAGTAATTGCATTTTTCTTAAGTTAGCTTATACTGGTTTAATGGCAATAGATGATACATGTTTTGGTAGCATGTTTGAGTCCAAGTTACAGGGTAAAGTTTTTCTTATTTTATAACCATAAAAATATTAAAATGTCCTTTTATCCATTTTTTTTTATTTAAAAAAAAGAAGAGAACCTTCAAGAACTTTGGAAATTTGAAATTTGAAATTTGAAACCCAACACCTCTGCTTCTCCAATTCTTCATCTTTCCTGCCGTTGTGCCTGCGTGTCGTGGGAGGGAGAGTTTCGTTTTCCTCTTCTTGTTCGCTGGTTGTGGTCCTTGCTCAACTTCTCACTTCAATCTCATCCTACTACTCGCTCTGCCTCTTCGATCGGTGGTCGGCGACTCTCCAACCTCCGTCCTGCTCTCAACTGCTGCCTCATTCTCATGGCGCGAGTCTCACCTTTCTCTGCAAATAGAAATAGCTCCAACCCTCGTCTGGATCTTACTCGAGAACATATCCGATTGGGGATTTAAATCTGTACTTCGTCGTTTCCTATCTCTGTCTCAATTTCTGGATCACAGCTCGGCACTGTCGGTTTTTCCCTGCTGCTGGTGTGTGCATATGTACGAACTCCTTTTCTCTTTTATTTGTTTTCTGTGTGTTCGTTTGGTATGCAAATCTGCTAGTTGCCGTGAGTTTAGTTGAGGTTATGGTTCCATTTGTAAGGCTGTCTTTGCTGATTGTAAACCCGAGAGAAAAAAAAAATAGGGGAAAATGATTGGGGATTGACTGAAATTGATCGAGTTTGCGGCACTGCTTATATTGGGTATTTTTATATATTATTCATGGTCATTACCTCTGCTGAAAATTTACGGTTGTGTTATTTTCTTTCTTATATGAGATATATGGATTGGAAAATTGTATTCTTTATTTTAATTTGTGCTTAGTTTGGTTGTTCCAAGTTTGATGATTAAAGAGCATGGATTATAGTTGGAACACATGAAGTAAGGAGGTTATGATAAGAAAAAATATTTTTGGAGCTTGCCAATTAGGAAATGCATTTTAAGTGTTTGATAAAATGTTTGAAAGAATGCAAGCTTATGTGGAAAAGCATTCTCATATTATTGTTCTTGTGGAGAAGAATTTACGTACTGTTTTGAATAATTCTGGATTTAATGATTGTTTAAAGATGAAATTTGGAAGTTTGGTAACTTTGGGATAATGATAGAAAGATGTTGATTGGAAATATCAAGGATTAAATCTACTTACTTTGTGCTAGCCTTTGTGATGTCTATGAAGTATTTGATGATGTGTTCATCAAGAGAGATTATGGGTTATAATCTCAAATTGGTATGTAGCTTGGGGGCAATTTTAATTAGAGTACAAAGGGTTTGGTGTTTCATTTTTGTGTTGTCATGTAATTTAAAAAAAAAAAAAAAATCAAAGAAAGGACTTTAGCTGACAGTCATCTATGAAAAGTATCGTATTGATTAAATAGGGAAAATAAGTGTTGTTACTGTTTAACGACCAAAGTTAATATAATAGCTATTTGATAAATATGTTGGGATTTGGGAGGATTAAGGGTGTAGCTAGCTAAAATGTATAAGAAGATGGTGGAAGGTGATGGAAGATTTATGAAGCTTGTTCTTGTACTTAAATCTTTGACAATGTTAGTCAAGGTAATGAAATTAATGATATCTCTGTTAAGCCTTGGGGGTTGTAGCTACAAGTTCATGTGGAAAGTGTTGCAATGTGAGATCTTATTTGTCGGGAGACTTTGTTGAAATTTTTGCAGATAGAAGATTTTTTCTAGGTGAAGTTTATCAAATAACTTTATATGTTGAATTGTATTATGGTCATATATGAATCAGGAATTTTTCTTAGTAGAGGTTTAAGGGATGAGGGTTTATACTCATATTCTAGCTGGTCAAACCCTAACTTTTGGGGTATGACAAATTGGTATCAAAGCATAGGTTTCCTATAGTTACGTGGAGCAAGGATTCTTCTTTGGGGTCTCAATTATTATTATGAACCCGGCCATAATCATAATTGAGACATCATTGAAGGCCTTATAGGATGTCCTTTGGTGTTTTTGTTCTTGTGAAACATTTTTTCAAGCATAAATCTTGTATATATTGAAGTAATTTTTTCCTATGCTTCCTTGTGTGTAGTCTAGATATTTCTAGAAGAACCAGTTTGAAGTATTGGGTTGTGGCAAAAAGGGATTTTGACTGATTTTATACTCAATATAACGTTGTGCCTCATTTTCTTTCTCCATATCACGGTTCATTGGGCAATGGCTTGGTGTGCACAATTCTAGACTATCAGTGGCTGAGCAATGTAGTTCAATTAGGAATGGAGCTGCGCTTGAGTTCTTGGTCTTCAATGAGGGAGTTTTCTGTTTTGATGTTGTGCTAGGGCTATGAAATGCTGTTAGGAGTATTGAATAACAGATTCTTGTAATACTTGATTGAGATTGCTTCCTCTGATGTATTTGTTGTTACGAATTAAGGAAACTAACTGATAGGTTTATCTTTAATCGATTTGAGATACTCTATGACAATTGCAGTTGTGATTGATGCTAAGAAGAATTGATCTATTATTTCTCTCCTCCTGATCCAAATATTCTCATGCTTATTGTTGACTTATCTGATTGCATGTCTCATCAGTAAGGTGGCTACCATATTGTTAGCTAAATCATTAATTTGGTTAATGAGCTCCTAAATCATTAGTGGACAGTGAAGGCAAAGCAAAATTCCTAGGAGAACACTCATTCAATATTCATTTCCTATCATCTATCTCACATCACTTCACCTTGATAAATATAAGGAAAAAACAAAACACAAATAGCAGGATTAGCTTTAAACCAGAAAAATAAATCCGAAATTGTGTCCTTTGCTGTGATTAATTAGTTTATTTGTGGTCCGGTAGATTAGCTTGGAAATTTAACATCCATTAGGCTCCTTAGAGACTAGACCTATTTTAGATTACAATTTTACTATATTTAGCTTAGTTTTTTTTTTATTAACCTCATGACAGGTTAAATCTAGTGGCGTAGTTGCCGAGGAGTCTTACTTGTTAAGGTTCCCAACAATCCATTGGGAGAGAGAAATAATTTTTTTTTTTTTAAAAAAACTCAAATAAAATTACCGGATAGGAATTTTCTGGTTGGTAGTGACTTTAGTGAGCTTGTTTGGTTGTTGAGACTGATTGTGGAATTTGGTAATGTGGTAACCATTGTTCTGTGTTGGGTGTTAATTGGGAGGTGATTCTTCTAAATTTGGCTTTGTACATGCTTATGACTGTTCAACTCTGTCACTTTGTAGAAATTGATTTTTCACTCTGACTCTGATTTACCTAATGACCTACTGAGGAAGCTACTTGCATCTGCTAGAAGTAAGAGTAATTGCGGAGATTTATTTTTGAATTTTGGTCGATGTGAAGATTGAAGTTTATATAACTTTTTGCAGTCCTGAATCCCTTTTGATATATGGTATTACTGTGCTCAACTTGCGGTACTACTAATATGAACACTTTATTATGCTATCTGAATTAAATTGTGCAGTTGAGATATTACTTTATGCATTGTGGTTCGGTAGCAATTGATTCTGTTATGTGTGTGGATTTTGTTAATTGGTGTTAACTTTGGATGTAAAATTGTGGAGACATAATTAGGGAGGTTTCTTACAACTTGTGACATCACCAATATTGTCGGAATTAATATTTGGGAGCAAGCACATTTTGGAAATTAAAATACTCTGTATGGTTACTTGCTGCTTGCATGGATTCCTAAAATCATTTTCAAAGACAATTAAGTTATTAGCATTTTGGTAAATTTGTGTACGAATTTCAATTTGCTAGGAGTTGACTTTGTTCCTTGGTGATTTTAAGAATCTGGACATAAGTTGTTGAATGTGATGGTGTCAATCTAATAATTGACTGCATTTGGTGCTTTGGAGCTTGAATTGTGACAACCAAGTTGTCAAGATTTTGGACAAAGCAGTTCTGTTTTTTGCATCAATTTTGATAATAAGTTGGAATTAGAACATTGTTATTGAATTGTGAAGCTTTGTTGCTGTCAAATATTGCTATTGCTGCAGTCTATTATGCTAAAAAGTGGTCCACTGTGTTGAGAAACTGTCTTGCTATGATTGATGTAAAAAAAAATTGAATTTGGTGGGAATTTGAACTCTTAATTGGTGCTGCTAAATTTTCGCATGTCATAAGTTGCCTTTGCTGCCTCATTTTAGCTATATCTTGTGTGCTCTGTCATTTAAATTAATTTTTGGAAATCTGAGATTTTTGGAGATTTTTTGGCTCATCAAATTTGGTGGTCACTTGACTTCTGTTGTGACAAGAAATTTGGAATTAAAAAGCTTAAATTGGGAATGAAAGGGCTTGAGCTTGGCAGAGGTTGCTCTGGGAATTAAAGGGCTTAAGCTTCCCTTTCAGTAACAGTGGAAAGTAGCTGTCATAGGTGATTCTTCAAATTACACGTAAGCTTTTCGTTTCTTCATTTAAATTGCAATATATATTTTGGGCCATGACTTTTATACAACTGATGTAAGCTTATTTAGAAGATGAAACGTTTTCAGAGGTGAAAAGATGGGCTTCGTTTTTCGCAAATCGCAATGCAAGCTGGCATTTACTGATATTAGCTTATCGTTCAAGTTTTTATAAATTATTATTTACACAGGAAGAATTAAAACAGAAGGAAGAAATGAAATACAAGGACGGGCAAGTTATTTCTCGGCAATTTGAAGGCTAAGTACTCCCAATCTTGGTTGAGTGGGATAATGTAGTATGAAATGTAATGACTATTATATCAAAAAAAAATGTAATGACTATAAAGTGTCTATAAATTTGACCAAAAAATAAAGTGTCTATAAAGTCATAGCTATATGCCTAAGCAACACAGATTAGCCTTCTGAAAAGAATTGCTCTACGGAAAAAAATAAATTGTTCAGTCCCTATATTACATTATGTACCGTGGGGATAATATGAGGTCCAACAAATAAACGCTTTTTTTTTATTGTTATGGTTGTGGGTACAGTGACTACAGTGACATATCCCACTGTACAAAGTCGGGTTTGATGAGCTGAACTTATTACACTTTCAATTGCTTAAAATTGACCGTGAAAAGGGAGATGATATTTTCTCCATATGCTTAAAAATTGGGGACTAAAATGTCATTTCTGAAATTTGGCACTAAACTGTCATTTCTGAAATTTGGGACTAAACTGTCATTTCTGAAATTTGGGACTAAAGTGTCATTTTTGAAATTCAAGACTAAACTGTCATTTCTGAAATTCGGGACTAAACTGTCATTTTTGAAATTCGGGACCAAACTGTCATTCCCGAAATTCGGGACCAAACTGTCATTTCTGAAATTCGGGACCAAACTGTCATTTCTGAAATTCGGGACCAAACTGTCATTTCCAAAATTCAGGACCAAACTGTCATTCCCGAAATTCGGGACCAAACTGTCATTTATAAAATTCGGGACCAAACTGTCATTCCTAAAATTCGGGACCAAACTGTCATTACTGAAATTCGGGACCAAACTGTCATTTCTGAAATTCGGGACCAAACTGTCATTCCCGAAATTCGGGATTAAACTGTCATTTCTGAAATTTGGGACCAAACTGTCATTTCCAAAAATTCAGGACCAAACTGTCATTACTGAAATTCGGGACCAAACTGTCATTACTGAAATTCGGGACCAAACTGTCATTTCTGAAATTCGGGACCAAACTGTCATTTCTGAACTTTGGGACCAAACTGTCATTTCTGAAATTCGGGACCAAACTGTCATTCCCAAACTTCAGGACCAAACTGTCATTCCTGAAATTCGGGACCAAACTGTCATTTCTAAAATTCGGGACCAAACTGTCATTACCGAAATTCGGGACCAAACTGTCATTACTGAAATTCAGGACCAAACTGTCATTTCCAATTTTGGGACTAAACTGTAATTTTTGAAATTCGGGACCAAACTGTCATTTCTGAAATTTGGGACCAAACTGTCATTTCCAAAAAATTCAGGACCAAACTGTCATTAAAATGAAAGTTACAACCAAACTGTCATTTCCACGGAAATTCGGAACCAAACTCAAACTAAATTCAGGACCAAACTGTCATTTCCAATTTTGGGACTAAACTGTAATTTTTGATAACTGGGTAAAGAGGATAATTGAATAAAGGGAGACAAAACTGTAATTTCAAGTTTCCACACAAACTGTAATTTTCAGTTTTTATCACTTTCTCAAATCATAAAATTGATAGTTACAACCGAATGAAAATGAAAGATCCACGGATGTGCGGAACCATTCTCAAATCATAAATTATAAGTTACAGTACGTTAGAGAGATATGACGAGAGAAGCGGATAGGCGGGAAATAAAGGAACAGTTGATAACTGGGTAAAGAGGATCATAATTTTAGGAAGTCTTTGAAGATTTAAAACTGGTATATTTGTTTTTGGACAAAAAATTGGTTTTCTTTCTATTCCAATTGAATAAAGGAGTGAGAATATCATCATATACCACAACAACATATTAATCTATAAGCAGCTCATCCCTCAAACAGCAGATTCGTGCCATGAAAAATGAGAAAATCAATACAAGCCCAAAAATTTCCACCACAAAGAACCAACAACTCCCCAGATGATAGCGTTAAAAAAAGCCATAATGAACCCAATTTTGATTATATCAGGAAGCTCTGTATAACCAGCTGTCAAAAAAAAAAGACAAAAAATAAATTATAATGTTATCTGATATCAGGAAGCTCTAGCTTTTAAGTTGCAACGCCATTTCACACAACACTCAATAAATCTTTTGGTTCCCTTGTGTGTGAGTGTACCTCACTAACCAGCTCACCGTTTCCTCTTGTGTCTAGGCTCTTTTGGTTATCCTCTTTTTTGGGACATGGCCCAATAGGGCATGGTTCCAAGAAATTATAACTTACTCAACAAACAGAAGCTAAAGAGTAGAATTAGCTGAAAGGAAAAATTAACAACCAAGAATTGAAGGAAGAGCCATACCTCCATAATATACAGCAGCCTGGCCGCTACTATAATGTGTTATTGAACCAAAAAGATCCGCGACATATGCTAGAGCAAGCGCTGCCAGCACAGCAGGAACACCAGCTGCCCGGTTCATAGCAAGAAATGCAGAGTAAAAGGCCAGAATATGTCCGGTCTGACTTGCGAAAATGTAGTGGATGAAAAAATAAGAAGCTAGAAGAACGAAGAGCGAAGCAGGCCAGCTCAGAGAGAAAGACTGAAGAGTCTTGGCCATACAAGTAGACATCCAATCTACAATGCCAAGGTTTGTCAACTGGCCACTCATCCCCACTAAAATCGCAAACCAAGAGAGGGTATCCCATGCTGATTTTTCATTCAAGCAATCATTCCAATCAAGGACTCCCAGTACAAGGAGTACTGATAAGCCGATCATTGCAGCTACAGCACTTGGTATACCAAGAGTCTCTCTGCAGGATTAAGAAATATCCATTGCATAGAACTCGATTACGAGAACTTTCTTTATAAGAGAAGAATTATGTGCACATGTAACAAGTCTGACATTTCTATAAACATCAATACAGGTATAACGTTAAGTGATCAATATAGGTAGACATAAAAAGTTAGTATAATTATATAGAGCCTGTTTGTTTAAAGTTTCAAAATAAGTGATTTTGATTAAGCTACTTGAAGGAATTGTTGGGAGAATTTAGAGCTAAACATAGGAAGTTGGTGCAAAAAAATTGTCTTCAGCTTATTTTGAAAAGATAATCAAAATCACTAATCAAAATAAGCTTGCTTATTTAGATTACCTTAAGAAAAAAAGGCACTTTTGTGAGAGTTGTCTCATAAAACACAAAAGTGATTATTTTAAGAGGTCCCAAAGATCCCCTGAAAATATAGTTTCTTCCAACAACCCCTCATGTTCAGTTTAAACTTCTCTCGAAATTTCCCTCGTGTAGCTTAATCAAAATCACTTTTGTTAGTCTTAAACAAACAGGCTTGTTTGAATTCAATCTAAAAATGAAAAGTCTCCTTCAATAACGATCAAAGTGTTATAGGCCCAAAACTGTAGAGATAGGAGAATACTTCTCAAAAAATAACTTTCATTCTCTGTTTCATTTCAAAATGTTACACTTTCAGTTTCCAACCATGTGCTCTAACCAAAGGATTATATACTCTGTCTCGTAGATGAACTACAAAATTTATAATATTTTTCTGATTAGAGACTCAGTGGATTATGTTATGATGTATTGATGGATGCTCTCTCTGTGTATGTAATATCCATTAATGCTGGCATAACATGACACAGACTGTTATGCCACAGACTAACTGTCAAATACATTCTAATAAAATATGAATTCCATCTAATTGGGTGTAATAGTTAAATCATGAAAAATATCATATTAATCTAGCATATAAAATATCATAACAAGACAATTATTGATACGATGAATTGAAATAACAAATAATTTTTAAATGATTTGAAATAAGATATCTGACATACCCAAAGACCCACAAAGAGACTGCAAGCAGCATTGTACCAATCATAATCCATTCATTTCGAGTGACAGGACCCATATTTTCCAGTTTGACTGCAGCCATGGCAGGTGCCTCCGGTGTGTCTTTCATTTCAGGTGGATGTAGTTTGTATAAAATCAATGGTGTAGCAAGAAGAGAAACCAATGCAGGTAAACTAGCCACTTTAAACCATGTAACCCATGGATTTGCAATTATCACCCCAAGCTCCTCTGCTAATTTAAGACACAGCAGGTTTTGAGCAGAAGCAGTTAGGAAAAGAGCACTAGAATGACCAGCAGACTGTCACAGGTGTACAAGTCACTTCATCATCAAATGATGGTAAAATCTCAAAGAAGAAGTAACAACACACATAAAGCATAGAATCCTACAACAGCAGCATTTTCAAGGACCATTGCTAAAAAGTCATAATCACAATAGCCATATTTAGTGCAGTCAAGCCATGCTACTTAGAAAGAAGATGCCATTTTATTTTAAAAGGAAAAGAACACGCAATTTCTAATCAGTAATATCCAAGAAAGTTTTAATGTCATTTGGCAACAGCTAAATCAAAAAATAAGAATGAAATTTATGGTCTGTTCACAATTAATTATTAATTGAATCACATATTCTATAATCATTTACTCAATAATATCCAGACATTCTTCAAAGTATAATTAATTAATAATTGAAATTTTCTGTACAGATCTTAATTGACATCCAGCCTACACCATTCTTCTCATTCAAGTTAAATGTTCTTATGTTCCATCTCTATTCTTGCAATACACCTTCTAATATCTTAAATACGAGTCCCCTGAAGCAATGAAGAACTGAACAAAGCAGAAAGAATCATAATATACTGCAGATTATAGTCCTAACTCCGAGAGGCACATCAACACCTACATCATAAATAAGGAAAAGACCTGTACTTATTGGATAATACATCAGAGTAGTTAGCTTTAAGATGGCATCAGCTGGGCTCAGTAGTAAAAATATATGCTTATATTTCTTCTCATCATCTGAGTTGGCCTAGAGGTATTCTTGAAATTGAGAAAATTCCTTATCTTCTAGAGACTTTTGAGAAACTTAGCTTGTTTCAATAGGTCGCACGTTTCAACCAAACTGCATCCACACCTTGAGGTTTGGTGTGCCTAATGTATAGAAAAATTAAGTCAATTTAATCGTTATGAAGCAAAGTTTTATATTACATTACCACACTTCTACACATTTGCCGGCAATGATTGCAACTGCAATTTAAACCATTTTAATTGAACAGTTAACGTCATCATGAAGCATCATTTTCATACTTTTGCATACTAATCAAGCATAGCAGTTAATTAAATAGGTCGAAAAAGAAAACTAACATGAAATTGCGTCTGGATAAGATAAGATCCCAGCTTTCTGGAAGTAGGATGATTGGGTTCACTCCCAGCTGAGAGCGACAGTGACTTGATAATCGGCAGGAAGACGCCACCGGCCCTCGCGGTGGTGCTGGGCAACGCTGGTGCAATAAACACTTCGCTAAAAATCAACCCATAAGACAGCCCCAATGTACTCTTTCCCAACCACTTCACGAAGTGAGTCGCAATCCTATCTCCCAACCCAGTTTTCACAAATCCACGAGCGAAGAAGAAGGAAATCACAATCAACCAAATAATCTCGTGAGTGAACGCGTGAAAAGCCGCGGAAAAACTCAGTGTTTTAGTCACAACGGAGGCTGTTAAACCTATAAAAGCCCAAGCTCCCACGGGCAATGGAGTCAGAACAAGACCCGCAATAGTTGAGAGAAAAATCGAGAGCAATTGCCACGCTTGAGGGGTAACTTCAACGGGCTTTGGAACTAAGAAGCAAACAATGAGACCAATAGAAATGGAGATAAAAAATGGTAAAGGTTTGGCGCCTTGAGTAACTGGTGATGAGGATGACGGTAATGCCGGCGAGGATGACGAAGAAGAAGAAGCTTGAATTGGGTGATTCGCAATGCGAAGTTCAGAGAGAGGATTTAAGGTGGAAGAAGTTTTGGAGGGAAAGAAGGGGAAAGGAGATATCGTTGATGGGAGAGATAGGATTGAAGGGGAATTTGGAGTCAAAGGAACAGAACGACGACGGAGGAAGGAAGTGGGTGGGGGATAGAGAGAGAAAGAGGTTGAGGGGGAGAGAGATTGAAGTGTGAAGCTATCCATCGGAGAGAAGTGGAAGCTCAAAGGAAGAGAAGGAAAGCAGGGGATTAACAAATTTGAAAATAAAAAATTAATATGGATTTAATACTCCCTCATAAGAAGTCAATAATTGAATTACAGTTTTTAAAAAAGTAGTTAAAATTAATTAAAAATAATAAATATATCTGAAATAACTTTTATTTGGAAGTATACATTTATTTATAAGAGAACAAATAAGAGAAAAAAAAACTAAATATAAGTATCACTAACTTTATAAATTCTAATTAATACAATATTTATAACTAATAAGGGGGAAAAATAGAAAAACCCAGTTAAATGCTTAGACAACTTTTGTGGGCTCTTATAAAAAGAACCTGAGGGAGTATTAAAATTAAAAAAGGAAAATTTTTAGTTAAATATCATTTGAAGTTAGAAAACCCTAAAAAATTTCTTGAAACATAAAAAATGATAGAAAGGTGATGTGATAGGAATATTGAATTTTAAAGTTTGTGTGTGTTTCAACAAAATGCCCCTTTAAGTTATTTTTCGAAATAGGAAAGAACCCTCGTCGGCAGGCGGGCAAAGCTTCGGTAATAAGTTGAATAAAACAATTAACTACTTGGTATATAGATTGACAATTTGGGTATAGAGATTGACAACTTGGACTCACCAAATTGTCATTGTGTGTACCTAAGTTGTCAATATCGATACTCAAGTTGTCATTGTCAATACTAAACTTGTCAACGAGACCTGATAAGGGTATATGTTTCATTGACAACTTGAGTATAAATAATGATAACATGAGTATAGAGATTGACAACTTGCATATACCGAAGTTGCTAATTTTATACTCAGGCTGTCATTGTTTATACTTAAGTTGTTGATATATATACCTAAGTTGCTAATTGTCAATACATTTCCTCATTTAGTTAATAAATTTACACCTTTAATTAATACCTTTACTCATTTAGTCAATATGTTTACTCCTTTGATCAATACTTTTTTTTTTTCATTTAGTCAATAACATTATGTTTTTAGTCAATACATTTCCTCATTTAGTCAACATTTTTACGCCTTTAATCAATACCTTTACTTATTTAGTCAATACACGTTGGCCTTTTGTTAATACATTTACCTCATTTAGTTAATACCTTACGCTTTTAAATCAATACTTTTATTCATTTAGTCCTTGGCCATATCCCTTCCTCGAACTTCTTCCAAACCAAAATCTTATGTTCACTTCTTCCTTGGCCTTCTCACCCTCATTATCTTCTTGTTGATCGGAATTCTCAACAAACATGTGAATCGAGGCAAATACACTCAAACTTTTCTAATTCGAACCATAAATGAATCCACATACAAAGAGATCAACAATTTCATATCAGATTTTAGACCTTGTAGTGATTGATGAGAGAGAGAGCGCATGACTAGCTAGAGGAGTTCATGAGACTCAAATGTCTGCAATGCCCGCCCGAGCTTGGCAAAAAAATGCCCTGCCCAACCTTAAAAAATAAGCCCATAAGTCATTTGGGCATTTATAGTTGAAGATAAGGTATTCTTAAAGTTGTTTCCTATGAAAGGTGTCATGGGTTCGAAAAGAAGGTTAAATTGAGTCCAAGGTATGTTGGTCCATTTGAGGTATTAGATAGAGTAGGTTTTGTAGCTTACCATTTAATCTTACCCCAGAATTATCTGGCATTCATCTTGTATTTTATTTGTTAATGCTACGCAAGTATCTACATGACCCCTCCCATGTTATTGCATATTGAGAAGTCTGTGTAAATGATGATTTGTCATATGAAGAGAATCCAGTAGCCATCCTTGATAGATAAGTAAAGAGGTCAAGGTCAAAGAAATTGCTTCAATGAAGGTGTTATGGCACAATCATTCAAAGGAGGAAGCTACATGGGAAATTGAGAGTGAGACGCGTGCCAAGTATCCACATCTATTCAAAAATTGAGGTAAATATGTAACTAAATTCGGAGGAACGAATTTCTTAAGGGGAGGAATATAATGACTCAAGAAAAAATAAAATAAATAACTATATTATATTATTAAAAGCTAATTATATATTTCTATTTATTGTAGATGAATGTCAAGATAAACTTGTAGCATGGATATTGTGGATGGTCAAAGTCCCTTAGGTTTTGGGTTCGAATCCTCATTGAGGAATTTTGCCTCAACTTAGCGGAAATTAAATGATGCCTCAATGAGGATTTGAACCCAAAACCCAAGGGACCTTTGACCATCCTCAATACCATCAAGCTATAACTTCATCTTAACGCCATCTACATTAAATAATAAATATGTAATTAGTTTATAATAATATAATATAATATATTTTATTTTTTCTTGAGCCATTACATTAAGATTATTCGGATTGTTTATCTTTGGGAAGTAATCATTTTTGTTAATATTCTCATACTCTCTGCTGCACATCCTCAAATTGTTTTCCTTTTACTCCTAGTTTTACTCTCCACCATTACTGCTACTCTATACATCTGTAAGAGTAATAAAAGAGCAGCGAGGACATACAAAAGAGGTAAAAGAGTAGCAATAAAAAAGAGTTAAATCTTTGCGCACAAAGAAACTTATAATGATATAATAATGATGATGAGGCTTCCTGTTTATAGGCATCATCGAATATGAAATCAACCTACACAGATTATTTGGGAGAGACCTTATAAAGTTATAAGATTATACAGTGCTTTGTATAATGATTTTGTGTAAGACATTACTATTTCTTAAAAGAAATTCACTAGTGCAAAAAAATGATTTTAAAACCGCCTCGTTTAGACCGGAGTATTAACGCCCTGGTTTTAAAAGTAGGACTGATGGTAGTTTTATAAATATCAAGAACTTATTGGACCGGATCCATTATTCATCGGTCTTAAATATATTATTCAGACCGCTTTCCAAAACAACCGGTCTTAAAAATGTTATTAAAAAAAATTGAAATATCAAATATTTTTTAGAGAAATCTAATACGATCGGACTTAAATTTTATCCGGTCCAAAATATATGGAAAAATTTAAATATAAAAGTGTAAAATTTTAAGAGCGGATATATTTAAAAGCCGGTTTTAAAAGTTATACTTTTAAGACCAGACATAAATTGTGGCCAGTACAAAAGATTGAAAAAATTAAACAAAAAATTAATTATTTTAAGACTAGAGTTTAATAAAGACCGGTCTTAAAGGTTAACTTTTAAGACCGGCTTTTTAATATATTCAATCTTAAAATTAAACACAAATATATTCTTCTTCGCACGAAACTTGTAGTTGCTCTCTCTGAAGTCTAAACCTCTATTCCTGTTGCGAAACCTCTCTTCCTCACCCACCACCACTAGCCTCTATTACTCTCTCATTTGCTCAAGCATTCCTCTCTTGCACCACCTCTCTCAACCTCTCTTCCTTTCTCGAAAATGAATGGAGAAAACGATTCGAGTCCTGTTTGTGGAACGCCAGTTATTGGTGTGAGTGAGAACGAACCTTATTCATTTCACAATGAGCCTCGTAACTACTATGCACGCCGTGGTAGAAGAGGTACACGAATGAAAGAGCTTGCCTTAAGTCGACTACCGGGGAAAAGCTCAAGATTTAGTTTGATGAAAATTTGGCTCCTTTCGACCCTAATAAAAACACATATATTAGTTTTGTCAGCACACTAGCACGCAGCAAGCCTAGCATCTTGATAGATGAGTGGAAAAATGTCAACAAAGCCAAAGTAAGGATTTTATTTGGGACACTATTCGGCTTACATACACTGTTCTTGACAGTTAGAAGTTGAAAAACAAGACATTGTCGTATTGTGCTGAGCGCTGGAGGAAGTTTAAGACCCAGCTAGCTATAACATCTTCCATTTTAAAAGACAATTATTAATTATTAACTTAATTAAACCATTCATTAAAATGTTTTATACACACTTTTAAGCTTTGGATCTTACTAGACCCATACTTTTTAACTAAATATTGCTTCAAAATTTGCCAAAATATCCAAAATATACTAGAGTATGTCAAGTGAACCCTAATGTGGCAATATATAATAATTCAACATGTACCAAAAAGGTGGAAGCACAACCATTAGCAAAAGTAATTTAAGCTTTCGAAACCTTCCCTGATAGACCCACATGAGAACTAACACTTGAAAATATTTGTAACCATCAATCCACTTCATTATAAATGTTAATATGTGCTAGTGAGGTGCCAAGTGGAACATTTTAAACAAAAAGTATTAGATATCAAATTTAAAAATTTATCAAATCACAAATTTTGTAATAAAATTTCTATGTCAAATTTCATATCATGAATCACATATATAACATGCCAAGCAACAAATTGATACCCTGACAATCCTTATCACCCCACCCTTATTCCATTGACAGAACCCATGGGTTGTAATGTAATAGGTTTAGTCTCTATGACAAGACTGCACCAAGCTCTCCAACATGAGGTACAACCCGGCTAAAGGCTATAGAACTCATATCGGACCATGAGTTCCCTTTCCTTTGAATATAGAAAGGTGTCACTATCCCAAGGGCTGACCCTTAATCTGGCCAAAGGAAAATGGTGATACCAAGGGCCCTGAAAATATCAAAGTCATCCACTGTACACTGAGTGATGGCATACCACGTGGTATTTATACAAATAACTCCCATCACCACTCCACATCCATCACTACTCCTAGGCATGGAAATAGGCCAGGCCAGGCTTTGGCTAAATAGGCATGAGCTTGGGCTTGAGCATGAATTCAGGCCTTTTTCTAAGCTCAGGCCTGAGCCTTCATAAGGCCTGGTCAAGCTTGAAGCCTTTTTAAAGGCTTACTTACAATGTAAGCCTTTAAAATAGCCTCATATTACAGGCATTGGAAGCCATAAATAGGCTTTGTATACTTTAAACCTATCAAAACTTATATAATTATATCTTGAAATTATAATATAAGAATGAAAAACAATAAATATTATCTTATTTATATGATATAAATATAATTATATTTATTTAATATTTAAATAGGCCAGGACCTACGGGCCTACAAAGTCGCCTTAACAAAACAGGCCTGGCCTATTTACATATTCAGACCTTTAAATAGGCATTGGCCTGGCCTTTTTAACAAATAGGCCAGGTCTGACCAGGTCCTAAATAGGCCAGGCTGTAGGCCGCCTGATAGGGGCCTAGCCTATTCCCACTCCTAACTACTCCTCATTCAACCATATGCAACAATCATAATCTTGGCATGAATATATGAAATTCCAAACAAGATTTATGACAGTAATACATCGTCACAATAATCATTAAGATAACAAATATTATTCCAGCTCAAGAAACCATAAAAAGTACATTTTTCATAACATATAATATCACTAATCATTTCAAAATAAATTCCACAAGGCAACTTCATTCCCAACGTAGTTTCATAGATTTATATAATTAAAAATCACTCACAAACACATACAAGTAAGTACAACAAGTGGAAAGTGGTTACATCAAGTTCTTGACACAAGAAATAAACTTGAGAGATATCAAGTCCACTCAAAAAATAAATATATAATTACACGCTAATAGAATTAATGACAATACCAACTAATATAATAATAAATAATTAATTAAACTATAATTGTCTCATTTTAAATTTTCTTAGAAGAAGTGAGAATATATCTATTCCTCAAATTATCGTTATAATCTCAGTTCCTTCCTTCATAAATTATTTCTCACTAATTAGAACTAAAATATCACCACATCCTCAATTTAACCAAAATACTCAATTTCCTAAAATAAAAGCTTCACCTAAAAATTCAAATATTCACATTCATTTATAAACCTCAAATCTAATCCACCTACCCCTCAATATAACCTCCAATAAATTAAAAATGAATTATAAATTTGAATACAAAAGATTTAGGGATTTTTACCAAAATAATACTTTTTTAAAAAATAATTACCGTATTGAAGCACATTGGAAAGTATTTTCCAAACTAATGCTCACGTCATTGATGGCGCATGGAGGGTTAGCGAGACTAGTTGTGGCGCAAGGAAAGTTTACGTGACCGGTGGGAGCGGGACGGGGTCACGTGCTGGCGCGTGAAAAAATTTCACGCCTCCCATGTGGCGTGAAATATTTTCACGCCACACAAGCCACAGTGGCGTGAATAATAATGAAATCGACCCACTAAGTGGGTCTGATCCATATTTTTTAAAAAAAAATTAATATTAAATATAATATTAAATGAATATAATATTAAATAAATAATAAATAATAGTAATATAATAATAATAAATGATAAAAAAAAGTGGAATAATTTAAAAAGCTATACTTTATTTAATTTGAAGTCAAAAGAAAGAAAGCATGGAGCTGAAATAGCTCATTAAGAACACATTTTAAAAGATTACGCAGTACAATTTGGTTATAACAACCGATCCCAATACATGGGGATCTATATATTTGTTATACACCAACAATTTGGTTATAACAACAGTATTGATTTTGGGATCTGTATAACTTATTAGAAACACTTTTACACGGTTCATCTTATTAGAAACACTTTTTTTATAACCAATATTGTAGGTGTATAACAATATAGATCCCCTCTATTGGGATCGATTGTTATAACCAAATTGTAGATTGCGTAATCTTTTAAAAGGCATTCTTAATGAGCTATTTCAAATTCCATGTTTTCTTTCTTTTGACTTCAAATTCAATAAACTAGAGCTTTTTAAACTATTCCACTTTTTTTTTATCATTTTTTTTATTATATTAATATTAATTTTTTTATATGGATCGGAGCACCGACTTAGTGGGTCTGATTTCATTATTATTCACGCCACCTGTGGCTTGTGTGTTTTCACGCCACATGGGAGGCGTGAAATTTTTTCACGCCAGCAGTACCGTGACCCTGTCCCGCGCCACTGGTCACGTAAACTCTCCTTGCGCCACAGCTAGTCTCGCTAACCCTTCATGCGCCATCAATGGCGTGAGCATTAGTTTGGAAAATACTTTCCAATGTGCTTCAAACCGGTAATTATTTTTTTTAAAAAGTATTATTTTGGTAAAAATCCCAAAGATTTATTATCACAAATATCAATTTCTTAACCTAATACTAACTTATATAAGCATATCCTAATTTATTTAACAAATCTTCGGAATCTCCATACAATCAAAATCATATCAAACCCTAATTTAAATTCTAAATCTCAACTCATAATTTTATACAGTTCAAGATTTAGCTAAACTAAACCTATTAAATCGACAACAATGCCTCCAATATTCCAAATAAATACCTTAAACCTTATTTAATCGGTAGAAATATCTTATAAAGCATAAATCCTAAATTATTTTAGATAGGAAATTAAATTTAAATTTCCACAACTACCAACTAATAAATCTAACATGATTAAAATTATATATTAATTATGCTCTACAAATATACAGTCTTTTGTTATCAAAACTTAAAACTTTGCCAATATTCAAATCCCAAAATTTTCTCTAATCAATATTAACAACTTTCATGAAGATATTTTATTGAAAATAAATTAATTTAACTATCTAAATAATCTTATAAAATAAATAACTTACCTTAAAAACTTAAATAAGCTCCCTTTTCTTCTCTTTCTCTTTCAATCTCGTCCTCTCTCTCTCCACAACTCTCTCCCGTCTCACACTCTCGCACGCACACACTATTTCACTCACACACACTGCACCAATATATATAAGGGGAAGAGGCGGTGGGGGAGGGGAATTATCCCCCTTCCCCAAGACACATGCTGCCACCTTCCATAGTTTGTGGCAGCTTGATTGCCACAAACATAATATTATATTATATTTTATAATATAATATAATATTATTTACTCTCTTTTTCCCTACAACTAATTATTATTTCCACACCCTTATTTCACTAATTTCTTTTGATAATTACACAATAAATTCATTTATCATGATTGATTAATTTTTTTTCTTACTTGTAATTAAATCTTAATATAAAAATTAGGATGTTACACTAGCTAACAACTATATTTTTTCCGAGGTTCCAGTTGGTGAGCCTCGCCTTAAACCTTGTGAAAAGTATACATTTCTTGATGAAAAAACTTGACAGCAATTTGTTCAGATGCAGACTACTATAGAAGCTTTGGTGAGTTTATATTTAGTTTTTTTTGCCCTTTTTTATTTTCTTACTAACGTGTGTGGATTTGTGAATGTTATTGTGTTCATCTAATCCTGTTAGTTAGATGGTTTGGTGTGTGAATAGAAGTATAAATTTCCATCCTTTGTCCTGCATCAGAGGAGCATGTCTTAGTTCTTATGTGAATATGAATGTAGATGGAGTAATACAGTAAAAGTTCACTATTGTTATATGCAAATCTGATATGTAAACCATGAAAAGGTAAAAATATTACTAAGTAGGTAATTAGGGAAATAATAATGACATAATATCTCCTATGAGGCCATTGGTTAGTTATGAAGGTTTTTTGTTATAGTAGGTAATGGTTAGACATTGCTGTTAGTTAGTTAGTATGTTAACTGTGTAATGGTTTCGGTACAAGCTGTTATTGGCCCTTAAGAGTCAAGCCTCTAACTATATATAAGAGGTTAGACTAATAAGTGTAGGAACCGGTTATGATGAATGAATGAATTGACTAAGTTGGCAGCAGTTCTACAACTCCCTTTCCTTTGTTTCTCCCAATTTCTTCTACAATTCTACATTTTCCTTAACAAAGTCTTGAAACTTTATGAAGTTAATTTGACTAGTGTTTGAGGTTCATATCAAGAAGAAGTTCTCTAATTTCTGTTAGTGAGATGGTCTGGAATTAATAATTAATAGTTGTTTTCAATTTTGATTCACGAAAAAAAAAAGGGAACAAGCACAAGCGATTGGGAGAAAGAATGATTTCCCGCAAAGAATGTCTTGTGGCGGATATTAAAAGGCCGAAAAAGAGTTGATGGCAGCCAAGCGAAAGAGATTAGAAGATGAAGTTGAATCCAATCCTTCTGCGATATGTGATCCGCCATCTCCAATACGTCGCGAAGAGTTATGGTTGTATATTCGCCAAAATCCAAGCGGAACTTGCACGAGTGAACAAACTTGTCTAGTTGCTGAAAGAATTGTAAGTATCGTTATTATTATTTTTTAGTTACTAAACATGTTTCATTACTAATCTTCTTGTTATATGTATATGACAGGAAGATCTAAAAAGAAAGAAGCAGAGGGATCATTTGTGTCGGACGAGAGGAATGATATTTTGACCGTTGCGATTGGAAAACTAGATCACACGGCAAAGTTGGAGGACAAGTAGGCCTGAAGTATGGTTAACGCCATAAACAAAGTATGGTTATCCGAAGATGGAACGTACGCTAGCCAAAATGGCTGAGGAAGCAGAGGCCAAAGCAACGGATCGAGAAGCTTCATTGACTCTAAATTTTCAAGCCTAGCTGAGCAAGATGAAGGAGGAAATGATGATGCTTGTGAGCTCTCGTGGAGAGACCACTGTTCCCTTGCCACAGTCACCTGCACCTATGCAGCAGAGCACTAAAGTGAGTTGCATTGTTGCACAGTCAGGGGAACCTTGTGACCTTTATGTGGAGGATCCTGATAGACAATTAGTTGCAAAAGGGACTGTCCACAACTTGGGATCAACTGTACACCACGAATAAATGGCTGATGATGAATTTAAAGTGTCAATTAAAAAGGTGATTATTGGTGATGTACTTGTCCCTCTCCTAATTGATCACATGAAGGTTATGCGTGATTGCAAGTCCAACTTCATCTCGTGGCTAGTGAAGCTTGTACATGTTTCTACTACTCCTGAAGTTCCATCCCCTCTTGAAGCTTCAGCCCTTCTTGAAGTTGTTGACACGACTAAGTTGAATGCCAAGGACAAAATTGTCCTTAAGGTATTTAATGGATCTTTTGGAGTTAGATCGTGGCCTGTCACTAAAGAAGTAGGTCTCCGTAATAAGCGACCAATTTTCGTTGACCCATATGATTTACTGTCCCTGTTGGTTCCTAAACAGGAGCTTACTAATGCAATTATGCTCTTATTTTTAAAGTAAGTATCTTCTTCTATGAGTACATAATTTAAATGCATCGTTTAGCACACATACATATATACTAATTCCCTAATGTCGTTATTGTAGGTTCATGCATCATGAATTGGTAGAACATGGCAGAAGCAATGATATTGGATTCTTGTGCCCTGACTACATAAGTATAACAACCTTAACAGAGAGACAAGCATACATAACACAGAGGTTGTGTAACAATATGAAAAAGTGGTACTTGGCACCATTCATCAATAGGTACATATCATAATTCTTGTCTGCAATTCACTTAATTCTGCTACATATCACTGAGTACTTGTCTATTGTGAATTTTTAGTCACTATTGGCAGTTGGTCCTCATGTGCGCGGAGGAGAATGAAGTGGTCTTTTTATGCTCCCTTCACAATGATCTAGCGCCTACATTGAAGTAGACTATGAACATGTAAGCATGTCATTTTGATTATCTTGTCTATAATCT
This sequence comes from Acacia melanoxylon, assembly GCA_019022615.1. Classification (NCBI taxonomy): domain Eukaryota; kingdom Viridiplantae; phylum Streptophyta; class Magnoliopsida; order Fabales; family Fabaceae; genus Acacia; species Acacia melanoxylon. The sequence goes on along the minus strand of JAFJYJ010000003.1, from coordinate 7,270,084 downwards.
CTGCTGTGAATTTTCAGTGCCCATTATTGATAAGTTTGTGATTTTGATAATAGGTCCATGAAGACATTCCAAATGAAGGTCAAGAAAAAGTTTGGGTTTCAGGCCAGAGAGTCTACATGGATCATACTAAAGGTTAGTACATATTTGCACACTGGCACATTGCCTTGTGAACTTGGTCAGTAAGCAATATATGCTCTCATATATTTCTTGTTCTTTTTTAGACTCGTCGGAAACCACAGCAGTCCAACTTATGTGGCCATTACGTCTTGACACACATATATAATATTATCATGCAAGGAATGACTAACTTCACTGAAACGGTGAATGTATTTAATATTACATACATTTTCCTGTGCTGACCCATTTGATGCAAGGAAGAACTAATATATTTCTGTCTTTGATGTTACAGACGTTTGCCTGTGCTAACCCCTTTTTTGATGGTGATATTGAGTGCATACGCGAAGTGTTTTGTGAATCTGTATGACCTCGTAAAGTCAGAACAATAATGTCCTAAATTCATTTGTAAATATATGTTGTAGCAACAATAATCTTCTATAAATAAATGATTGTACAATTTGTTTAATGATCAATAATAAATTTGTTTATTCATTTCCTACAAATTGATGCTTTCCATTTTTGGTTGCTCTATGTATTGGATGGTGGATAAAGCTATTTATTAGTACTTATACCTTTAAGACAGGATGTTGTAAATGAGCAGACTGAAATGTATGAAGTGTTGGTTCTCAGAGTTTTGATGATAACAAGACTTGAATAATTAAAAGTTCTATATTGAAAATGGTTAGGTTTTTGATACAACAAATATTGATTATTACTCGAGTAGGGATTTATATTACTCAAGTAATCTCCATCTAATAAGGTTGTTGAGTGTTCACAGAATGCAAAATATCAGTTGGCCTTATCAGTTAAAAAATTACTCGAGTAAACCTTAGTGTTACTTGAGTAATGTCGTGTTTCAAGCAGAGATCAGAAAACGTTGTTCATGTTACTTGAGTAATTATAGTTAGTTACTCAAGTAACCTACTCGAGTAAGGTAAGTATGCTACCCGAGTAAGGTCATCTCAAATTCATTCTTTGGTCTTTGTCTGAAAGTTACTCGAGCAATATTATTTTGTTACTAAAGTAAATACATTACTAAAGCAACCAGTTTGAAATCACAAAATATTACTCAAGTAATATATTGGAGTTACTCGAGTAATCACGTGCCAGCGACTATCTTTCTTTAAGTCATGCGAAATTACTTAAGTAACAGAATTGTTACTCGAGTAATTTAGCTCCAGATGTTAGGCTCGCGAAATTACTCAAGTAACAGAATTGTTATTCGAGTAATTTGGTTTCAGAGGCTATTTTGAAAGCTCACATTATTACTCAAGTAACATATTCATATTACTCAAGTAATATTATTCTAGAGGATATTACTTTTTGAACCTTGCTATATTACTCAAGTAACATATATAGTGTATTATTTTGAATCTCTGCGAACTTACTCAAGTAACAAAAGTTGTTACCCAAGTAATGTTCCTCAATTGAAAGACTCCTCCATTGTAACATTAATCTTGAACTTAATTGTTTTGGGTTATTATCTACTTGTTCTTAATCTCACTCAATAAAGGAGTTCCATGTGGTCTGCCGCACGATGAAACCTTAAGCAATTGATGAGGACCACATTAAGCTGAGAGCTTTTCCATTTTCCCTAGATGATGTGGCTAAGGATTGGCTATACTATTTGCAACCATCATCTATTGGGAATTGGGATGATATGCATAAGTTATTCCTAAAGAGGGTTTTCCCATCCTCAAGAGCCACTGCTATTCGGAAGGAGATCAGTAGCGTTAAACAAATCAATGGGGAGACTATGTATGAGTATTGGGAGAGATTCAAGCGATTGTGTGCTAGCTGCCCACACCACCAGATTACAGACCAACTCCTGATTACATATTTCTATGAGGGTTTGTTACCATTGGATAAAAGTTTCGTGGATGCATCCTGTAACACCCCAAATTCCGTAGCATAAAACGTGCCGGTGACACGTGGTTTTATAAAAATTCATCGAGTTTTGAGGTGCTACGGTTCAGCGTTTTTGCGGAAACGGAGAGCATGTACTAAAAATTTGAACAATTGAGTAACTGATATAAAAATACTCAGACATATGATGATGCCTGACGTATACTGATATATATATTACAAAATCTCCCGAAGGAATTATTCATGTGATACAGTAATACAAAACTTTATAATTACAATTCTTACATGTAACTATACCTTCTTCAACCAAGCCTTGAGTAGACTTGGGGCATAGAACCTAACTCAGTTAGATCATCCCATTTGGCCAGCCGGGTAGGTCTAGTGGAAGTCTCACCGTGCTAGGGTGATCGATTGACTCAACCACATAGACGACCCTTCTAGTTTAAGCACCAAATGATATGAAGTAACCTTATTAGATTCATGCAATACGGTAGGTTCTGTTGACTTTCTTCCTCATTTCCTTTAACCGGTACCTTCTCACGGCTCCATTTACTTGGTGTTTATCTATGGCTCCATCTACGGTACCTTCTCCGATCCTGGTTTCTTTACCGAACTATTAGACAGATCTCGAGATCCAATACCCATCGGACCTCGTGTAACAGCTTAACCTCATATGAAAAGTATAACAATATATGTATGACAAATATTCATTACATTTCAAAGCAGAATCAACACATAAGCACAAAGCGGATGTATGATCGGTACAATGACAACATAAGCACAAAGCAATATGTAAAGTCCCACAACATGTCTGCACATACCCTATGCCACGATCACAACACGTGTCCTCGCGCTAGGAAAACAATCTCACGGCATTATCAAGACTATAACCCGTATCAAGCCGAATGTATATAAACAATGACCTAAGACGAGTCTTAGCCACAAGACATGAATCATTTCATCACATATAAGAATACAAGACACATCGAGTTAAAGTTACGACGCGAACGTACCTTCCTTCATTGTGAATAGTAATTACTATTCACGTATACGGTACTATTCATGTATACGGCACTATTCACGTATACGGTACTATTCATGAAGAGTAATACGCCCGTCCATCAAATCTCCTCCGAATCCTCGATATCCCGGGCTTCGCTACACTTTCTCCGCACTCCTCCTTCTCTCTAGCTCCTTCCGTAAATCACCTCTTGGGGTTGATTTGGTGTGAAGATTATGAAGAAATGAAGCCTCTATTTATAGGGTGGAAAAATGGGTCCTTTAGTGTAATTTTCACTTCCGGGTCATTCTACGTAATTTTCCCCGAGCCAAATTTTCAAACTCTTCACGTGAAGAAGGGGGATGGAGGCAGAAGAAAATATTGTCCGTAGGTCCCACACCTTGCTTTATGTGACTGTACCAATAAAGTTCTACTTTAACGAAATTCATTTCCGATTGCTAGATCGATCCACTAACGTCCTTAAGTTTTGAGTATACTTTTTGGTTGGTGGCGGGATACCGAGATTTATGGTCTAATTAGACTTCCTAGTTGGACTAAACTTATTCCTCAATGTTAGCAAAAATAACCTTCACTTTGGTCTTGTTTTCGAGGTTAAATTATGTGGGTTCCGATAAGTCCTTATATTTTCTCCAGATTTCCACATCTTCACAACTATTCCATATAGCGTTCTTAGAATGAAGTGGGAGAAAGAATATTATATTATTATCCAAATAGTAAATTACTATTGAGTGGGTCCCGCAGACATTTGGAGAAATAATTTGACGTGGGTCCCACATGCATAGTAAATACGTATTTATGAATAGTGAATACGTATTTTTGAATAGTAAATACTATTCATGTATCCAAAAATTATGATTCCAAATTTGTCACTCCCAAAAATAGGGCCTAGTAGTCTCCCAAAAATAGGCAAATTCTCAAATATAGGGTTCCAGATAAACAAATATCCGGGTATTACATTTCTCCCCTCGTTAATTAAAATTTCGTCCTCGAAATTTGACCGTATAATCTTGGAGAAAAAAAACTCTAAACGTCTCGTCTATTCCCTTTTTATGCATGCTTAACTAGCACACACCCTAATCTCATTCATATTGTACCCAGGTATAATATCCAAAACACAGGATCCACCGATCCATTCTCTCAGTGTTTGGTTATGTAGGCCTCATTGCCTGACTCATTTAGCCTCTCAGCTTAACGCATATTGGCCTTCCGGCTCAATTAATTACCACAGCACTGGAGATTCTAGTTTCATTACCTTGAAATTATCCTCATGCCTTAGGCATTTCAACTACTACCGGTACAATGAATGTTTTACCGGACTTAAAAGGTACCGTAGACATACTAGTCTAAAGTCACCATGCCAATCTCGCATTCCATATAGTGTTTAAGCATCACCGGTCTTATGGCCTAGGGACATCGCCCCGTGCACACTTGCACACCAGGTCTTACTGCCTCGAGCATCTGCTTGTCTATTTCATCTGAGTCTTTCCCATTCAAGCTCTCAGACTACTTTCACTTAGCACTATAGCTAACAACTACTATCTGGCTTAACTAGTTCAGTGTTCTAGACCTTTCTAATAGTTCATGTTCCTATATCCAAAATTTCCAACTACACTGCTTTTCAACACAATAGCATTGACAATCATGTCATCGTTACACAAAACTTATGTTGTCTCATTTTCAAATTTCCACACACTGAAAATTTTTCGTGGCCTCGCATACATTTCGCAATCCGCACTATACCAAAGAGTAATAGTGCTATTACATTTTCAATTTTAATCGCCGCCAAAACAAATTCGTGAAAACACATTCACCGTCGGATTATTTTCAAAAACTTTTACTACCGACACATATCTTTGAGGGAAAAATTCATTTTATAAAATTTCTTAACATTTGAGAGCTCACGCCACCACTTCAACCACTTGGTACAAAGAGCGCACTATCTCAATCCCCAAATCCAGCCTCTCCGCACGCCAGCATCACAAACAATGTGGGAGAACCTCGCCCTCCCATAAGAGACCCAGTGTTCACACTGGCACACGAAGTAGCAACCCTCAGGTTCTGCTAGACAAAACATACGCCCTCGGCGAAATGTTATGGATTGGGTGCGTTCACTGCTGGTGCGATTTCCATTTTTCTCAAACAAAACCCCTCAAAACTCTTTGTTCAAAAGATCATTTATCAAAGGCCAGCGATTTCAAACACTTTAAAACATCTGGTAAGACCCAAAGAAACCGTGTACATCTACAACAAACTTAATCCTTCCGAGTTCTGTCTTGACTTTACTACAACACAGCTTGAAAACTCGCCAAACTCGGGTTTAACAAAACCCTTTTATAAGACAACATCATTTCAAAATAACCATCACCGTGGTATCAAATTCTCGTTGGAAACATTTCATTCGAAAACTCAATTTCAAAATTCACTAGTTCGAAAATCAATTTCAAATACAAAAGTGTGTATTGGCAAGTTCAACTTGAAATCTTATTGAGGAATCGACAACTAATCTTAGAAGATCATACAACACTTGAGCACCTCTTAGTGATATACTAGATTACGTAAACCTTTTTCTCTAGGGAACCTATTAAATGTGAGACTCATTATAATGTACTTACCTTGAGAACCGATACATTGGTAGCTCTACTTTATGGTTCGTTGTCATGGCGCCGCACCTTACGGCTTGTCATCACGGTGGCTCGCTCTACGGCACTTTACTCGGTGCTTCACACGCTCTTTTATGATCGTCGATCTCCGTCAAGCATCCTTTGTAGGTAAAACCTCCTAGATCGAACTCCCCGTAGGTAGCCCTCTCCAATCAAAACGTTTCATAAGTAGCGTTAATTTCGCTTAATCATTTCTCAATTAAAGTATTATTATAACGAGAACTCAAATCTTATCGTCTTTACCCTTGATAGTCTCATAATCCACTATCTTAATTCCCAATGTCACAGAGACAAAGTCTACACATTATTTTGTTACCTCAAAGATAACCATCAATTATAGTTTCATGTACTAAATCTCTTGATCACATTTTGACCTAAACATTATTTCATGTTAGATCATATACAAACCTATCCTCATAAAATTCAACAGTTTTTATGAAGTTCCAATTCTATCTCCTTTGTAGTAATGAAGTACCTGACTTGTCATCTTACTAATTTTGAATGAAAACCACTTCCTTTTGAAGTCATGGTCCTTCTGCAAAGTATTCTCGATCAAAACACGAAATGCTACATACTTGGTACATGTACTCTACTTATTAATGCACCTGGTGAGATGTCTCGTGAATAGAGAGAATTTGGACACACAATGTTTAAAATGTTAAACACCTCTTTGACATGATTTTGATATAACGTTCTAAACAACACAACTTTTTGAGGAGTTTTCACTTTGATAAGGGACCGAACTATGTCAATATTGTCATTCCTAAGTCTCGTGTCCCTCATTTAAAATTAAAATAGAAGGATCCACATGTAATATCTTTTGGCAAGACGTTGATGCGTGGCCAATTCCAAGTAAGTAATCCATTTCGAGATTACTCTCACCGAATACACTTAACTACGAGATCCATCGTATCTCATTAACCAACCCGTCATCACGAATCGATGTGGCACACTCTCCAACTCAAATTTCCCGGAGACACGGCCATCAATCAATTACCATACGACGTACAAACGTCCAAACGGTGTAAGACTAGTAGTTACTAGGATGCATTAGGAGCAACACTACAGATTCTTACGCTTAATTAAAAATCCATACGGTTATGAACTGACAATTTGAATTTGAATTTGGCGCTACTAAAATTCAAAATTTTCACAAAGATCGCTCTCGCTTATAAAGCGAGGATGATGTATCATTCTCATGCATTCTCAACCTTTCAAAATACCAGTTACTATCTTACATTTTCCTTCGTTCAAATCTTTCTTCTTACTACTTCAAACATGGCAGGTCCAAGCAACTACATTCCCGTTTCTGATTCAAATAGCCCTTCGTTTCTTGAAGCTATATTCCATGATAATCAGCCTAACATATTAGCTGACTTATCTAGTAATGCACCATTTTCATATTCGTCATTACTTTCTTACAATCCCCTAGAGGTGTACGTTCCTCCTTCTACCTCAATGCTTCATGTTCCTACTTCTCTTCCAAAAGTAGCTAATGTACTTCATCCATCCCCAAGGATTCAAGGTTCGACTCCAAAACAAGAAGTATCTGAAGTAGATCCATCAAGGCGACCAGTCAAAAGATGTCGTAACATGGCCGAACTTATGGAGTCTACTAAACCTTCTTCTCCAAGAAACCCTGCTCCCAGTCTAGAAGAAACCACTACCCTTTTTTCCACTCTAGCTAAAATCACTAACCCTTTTTCATGTGGTTGTTGCCATGTTCTACGTGAAATTATTCATACCAATGGTCTTCATCATCGAGGCTTGAAGTTCATGGAAGGATTGGCATGATATGTCATACTGTACATCACCAAAATGTACAAAAAGATTCTTCCAACCTTCAAATGTATGATCTCGCAAAGAAGAATACGGAGGAAATCAAAGATTTTCGACACAATATTGCATAAAACAAAATGCATCGGGGTATGTCTTCGTGCAGATCCATTATCATCATATTATGAGGCTCTATGTGTTGGTTTAGAATGGACTCGAGTCTCATAATGAATTCTTTGGTAGTTCAATCAACGTGGAAGATAAATCTTCTAAAGGAAAAGAACCTGCGGTTGAAGATGATTTATATAAACCGGGTGAATTTTATAGGCAAGACTTGAGCAACACCACGGAGCGTAAGCAATGACACCGCAAGATTTTTGTAATTTCTTCCATTTGACCCTCGAGGAAACAAGTCAACAGATAAATTTGAGTATAGGTACGATAAAAAGAATATGTCACAAGGAAAAGTTAAGAGATTGGCCTCACGAAGTCTTTCAAAACTTATGAGGCGAATTCTTCATGTCACTTGAAAGGCATTACCTCATCAAGATTGTAATACCCTAAAATTCCTATTTATCATAAATACTACTTTTTGATAAATAATACATATTAAATACAAAGGTGAATATTTGTCTCAAGAAATTATAATCTATTGATTATATTTTCATCCAAATTCCACTTTGGAATTAATTAATGAATGGTTAATTATGAGACATTATTTAGGAGCTATTTAATATGACATAAATAGCACATAAAAAGGTAATTAATTTATAACCAAAAGGAGGAATGTAATATCCCAAATTTTTGGATTTGGAAACAAGAAATGTTTTATGGGAATTTATTATGAAAATTTGGCCTAAATAGTTTTAAAGCTATTTTCCTGGATTTTGAGGCCTATTTTCCCAATAATTCAAGGAAAAATAGTTAGAGGATACTTTTTGGTCTAGAAATTTTAGAACCAATATTTTATGACCTAGAGAGTTAATTATGGAAGAAAATTCTTATATGGAATTAAGGATTTTATTTTCCAATACTTATTTGATATTTATAAATAAATATTAAATGGTAGTTGGATATTGGTAGATATGTATAAGGTGGTATGAATGTTTGGTGTAAGAGTGTTTGGTGTGAGTGTTTGGTGTAAGAGTGTTTGGTTTGAGTGTTTGGTTTGGGTGTTTGGTTTGAGTGTTTGGTTAAGGAAGAAATGTAGTTGGAATAGCCTTGAATTTCTTCTATAAATAGAAGACTCTTCTCTTCATATTCTTCACACCAAAATCAGCTCAAAGCATCTGATTTTAAGATTAGAGAGTGAGTAGAGTGAAGTTCTTGGAGCAAGGAAGAAGTAGTAGCAAGGTTCTTCAAGGGTAAGTTCTCTAGTTCTTGAGTTCTAGTTTTAAATTCATAGATAAGTAGTGTTTTGATCTTTAATTTTCCAATATAGTTTTGTTATCATGTTTTTATGGTTAGAAATGGTTTTATTTCGAAAAAAATGATGGAAAAGATTATATAGCAGAATTTTTGGAAGCTAATCATAAAGTAGCGAAGCTCGCGAAATTTTATCGGTAAGCAATTTTTGAAGTCAGGGGTAAAAACGTCAGTATTTTATATTGAAGATGAAGTTATAAAATTCTGATAAAATTCATGGTTAAAGTAGACATATAGACCTTTTCAAATATACCTAGAATGTATTATTTCGAGTTCTGTGCTAGAAGATAAAAATGTCCAAAGTTGGGCTACGTTTTCTGAAAATGTTCTGGGCAGAAGATGAACACGTGAAAACTGGGAACTATTCATAAAATCTGGGCACGAACTAGTATTGTTCCACAAAATTAGACATCCTAAGGATTCCGGGGAATTTTACGGATCCTCGTTTCGAGTTTTCTAGAATTACTTGTGAATTTTCAAAGTTAGAAGTAAATTTGGCCATAATGCTGAAAATAGCGTTTTTATTAAATAAAATGTAATGGTGAAATGGTAATAACAAATCCACCAAGGGTAGAAAGGTAAATTAACCTTTTGGATATTATTCTAAGCAATATGGTAATATGTTAGGATATCCGAGGATTCCGGAGTCAGATTTGAAGGACGGGCATATTACTATTCATAGTGCCGTATTTATGAATAAGACCGTATACATAAATAGTAAATTACTATTCACACGGAAGGAAGGTACGTTCGCGTACGGTAACTTTAACTCGATATGACTTGTATGCATGTATGAGATGGAATGATTTCATAGAGTCATGGACAAGACTTGGTCTTGGGTCATGCACCGTGGTTAAGACTCGTCTTGAATCACTGTTTATATACATTCAAATTGATACGGGTTATAGTCTTGATAATGCCGTGAGATTGTTTTCCTAGCGAGGACACGAGTGTACATCGTGGCACAGTGGTGCGACTATTTAACTATACATGGATTTGTATAGATAACTTTACATGTCTTTGTGTGCTATGTATCGTGTTGTTGTGTTGACATTACATCTCATTTGTGTGCTATGTATTGGTTAATCTTTGAAATGTAATGAATATCTCATCATACATATACTGTTATACTTTTCATATGATGTTAATCGTTACCTAAGATTCAATTTGTTTTGAATCTTAGACTTGACTAGAGGTTCGGGAAAGGAACCGGGATTTATGAAGACGTTGTGAATGGAGCCATGAGAAGGAGCATTAATGGACGGAGCCGTGAGGAGGTACCGGTCAAAGGAAATGCAGGAAGAAAGTCAACAGAACCTACCTTATGGCATGAATCTAATAAAGTTACTTCATATCATTTGGTGCTTAAACTAGAAGGGTCGTCTATGTGGTTCAGTCAATCGATCACCCTAGCACGGTGAGACTTCCACTAGACCTACCCGGCTGGCCAAATGAGATGATTTAACCGAGTTAGGTTCTATGCCCCAAGTCTACTCAAGGCTTGGTTGAAGAGGGTATAGTTACATGTAAGAATTGTAATTATAAAGTTTTGTATTACTTATCACATGAACAATCCTTCGGGAAATTTATAATATATCGATACGTCGAGCATCGGCATATGTCGAGTATTTTTATATCGCTTACTCAATTGTTCAAATTTTTAGTACATGCTCTCCGTTTCCGCATTACGCTAAGTCAGCACCTCAAAACTCGATGAATATTTATAAAACCACGTGTCACCGCACGATTTATGCTACGGAATTTGGGGTGTTACAATTTTGGTATCGAGCTAGCTTCACTAGTCTCAAGAGCATTGTATGAACAACAAAAACAAGAGTACGATATAATACCGGTTTTGTGATACAATAAAACAAATACCCTAAGGAATGGTTAGAGTTTCGAAAAACTCTAAGACTTCGATATGGGAATCGAGTCGAATTAAATTTCCGCAATGAAAGAGAAGTCGGTAGACTTAGTTTTCCCCGTAGAAAATAATGAACTACCGATTAAAGTTTCCTTATAGAAATAGTAACTTGCTAGGTTACCCTGAGGGGACAATCCCTGCCTACTAAAGGTCGGACATCATGCGTGCAATGGAGTGTGGTTCCGAAGATGGAGGTCTTTGACTAAATCTTTGACGGTGGTGGTCCATTACATAAAAAGGGTGTAACTGATAGGAAAGGAAAGTACCCAATATTTCGGGGAGGCACATATGTCGTACTAGTACCTATGAGAGTTGTCGGTATGCGGTGGTATGTGTATCGGTATTAGTACCTTAGATCTGACAGACGTTATGAAGTTAAGCATGCTTAGGCGAGAGAAATCTCAGGATTTTTAACCCCTGGGATGTAGCATAAGGATGAGATCCTTTGAGCTAAAGCCTGAATACCGTGAGGTATGAAACATAGTAATCCTTTGGGATACCGTGAGAATATATGATAGACTTAAAGCAGAGATAGTGCTTAGGTCAAGATATGACCGAGCATTTCTTATGTTCCAATACACGAGAGTTGGAATCCCGAGAAAGTATGAGTGAGATTACCTTAGGTTCAACGCCCGAGAGTAAGTCCCTTAACAAAGTGCAAACTCCTCGAAAAGTTGAGTTGTTTGGGACGTTATATCAAAATCATGTCAAAAAGGTGTTTAACATTTTAAACATTGTGCGTCCAAATTTCTCTCTTCACGACATCTCATCGTGCATTTAGAAGAGTACATGTACCGCTTGTGAATGATTTACGTGACTTGATCGAGAACACTTTACGAAGGACCTTGACTTCAAAAGGAAAGTGACCATCATTCAAGATTTGCGTGAGATGACAAGTCGGTACTTCATTACTACAAAGGAGATAGAACCTTAGTAGCCATGGGTTATAGTTTCAAGGTGGGACCAATAACCGTAGAGATATTAGTGGTAAATAAATTCCCTAAGAAGAGGGTGATTACCCGATAGGGAAAGTTAAGCTAAGGATTATGCCTGGAGGTAAATGGATAGTGACATCCACAAATAGAATGACCCTGATAAGATGGCAAACATAGAGACAAGAGATTACGAAACCACTAAAGGGTAGGAACCGATAGAGATATGAGTTCTTGTTATAATGATTCGAGACGATCAATTGACGCTACTTGTGGAAAGTTTTGATTGGAGAAGGCTACCTACGGGAGTTCGATCGAGGAGGTTTTACCTACAAAGGATGCTTGGACTGGAGAAGCCGACCCGACATAAAAGACTGCGTGAAGCACCGAGTAAAGTGCCGTAGAGCAGAGCCACCGTGATGACAAGCCGTAAGGTGCAGCCGCCATGACAACGAACCATAAAGTAGAACTATCAGTATATCGATTCTCTAGGTAAGTACATTATAGCAAGTCCCATATCTAATCGGTTCCCTAAAGGGAAGGTTTTCGTAATCCAATATATCGCCATAGAGTCCTCTAGTCGCTATATAGCATATATTGTGCTATGATATCCAAGCAAGAACAAACTTGCACTAGAAGATATTCTAGTTGTGAATAAATTCCCTGAGATGTTTCTAGAAGCTCTCAGCGGATTACCACCAGTAAGGGAAGTTGAATTCACTGGTTGGTTGATGCCTGGAAACGAACCAATATCAAAGGTGCAGTATCAGATGTCTATAAATGAATGAGTTTCATGAAACGAAATCACACACCAAAACGAATAGCCCAGAGACTAAAGAAGAATAGACTGAGCATTCTATGAATGGCTTGAATAGCCAAGGACAGAGGTCCGAATGCGTTAGTTAGTAATGACCTTCTAAGGTTAGTTGTCTGGTTCTTGAATAGTTTTAAAAATTGAATTTTTGACTTACCAATACACCTGCTATATTTGAAATTTTCGAATGGATTTTTCGAACTTATGAATTTTCGAAATTGAGTTTTCAAGAGAAATATTTTCAACAGAATTTGAGACCACGGTGATGGTTATTTTGAAATGATGTTGTCTTAAAAAAAGGGGTTTTTGTTAAAACTCAAAGTTTGAAACTGAGTTTTCAAATGTGTTGTGGTAAAATCAGTACAGAACTGGAAGGATAGAAGTTGTTGTAGATATACACGGTTTGCTGGGTCTTGCCAGATGTTTTAAAGTGTTTGAAATCGCTGGCCAGTTATAAAGCTCATTTGAATTGAAAATTTGTTTGATGGGATATGAGAGGTTGACACTCGCACCAATGGTTAATATTCCCAATCTGAGTAGTTCCGCCTTAAAGGGGCGTATATCTCGCTGTGTTGTGCTGGCACTAACCTGATTACGAACTGGTCAGTTGGGAAAGCGGTGCACAGTGGTGACCGTGACTACGGACTAACTTGACTGGGAAAGCGATGCACAATGGTAGCCGTGATTACGAATCGGTCGACTAGGAAAGCGGTGCACGGTGGTGACCGTGACTACGGACTAACTTGACGAAAGCGATGCACAATGGTAGCCGTGATTACGAACTACGACTAGGAAAGCGGTGCACGGTAGTGGCCGTGACTACGAACTAGGTTTGACTTGGAAAGCGGTGGAGAGCCTTTATTATATATGCTAGTGTGGACACTGGGGCCCTTGTGGGGATGGAAATTCTCCCACATCGGTCGGCAGATGCGTTGTTACTGTGATGGTTTGTATGAAAGGATTGGGATATGTCCTGGTAAGCCAGGGCAAAGTGGTGGTGTGTGCCTTTTAGTTGAATTTTGTGAAATGAATTATCCCTCTTAAAGGCATATACCGGTAGTAAAAGTTTTGAAACCGCTCCCGGTAGTGAATGTATCTTCATGAATTTGTTATGGCGCGATTAAGTTTGAAAATGATAGCACTATTACTTTTTTTGGTATAGTGCAGATTATGAAATGTCTTGAGACCACGAGAAAATTTTCAATGTTTGAAAATTTGAAAATGAGACAACATAATGGTTTTTGGGTAGCGACGATTTGTCAATGCTATTGTGTTGAAAAGTGGTGTAGTTGGAAAATTTGGAAATGTAAACTATTAGAAAGGTCTAGAACACTGAACTAGTTAAGCCAAATAGTAGTTGTCAGCTATAGTGCTAAGTGAAAGTAGTCTGAGAGCTTGAATGAGAAAGACTCAGATGAAATAGACGAGCAGATGCTCGAGGCGGTAAGACCTGGTGTGCAAGTGTGCACGGGGCGGTGTCCCTAGGCCATAAGACCGGTAATGGATAAGCACCGTGTGAAATGCGATTGCCATGGTGACTTTAGACTATTATGTCTACAAGTACCTTTAAAGTCTAGTAAAACATTCATTGTACCGGTAAAGGTTGAAATGCTTAAGGCCTAAGGATGATTTCCTAGGTAATAAAGCTAGAATCTCCAATCTTTGTGGTAATTGATTGAGCCGGAAGGCCAATGTGTGTTAAGCGAGAGGCTAAAAAAGTCGAGCGAGAGGCCTCGCATAACCAAGACCGAGAGAATGGATCGATCGGATCCCGTTTTTGATACTATACCAAACACTGAAATTAGAGTGCGTGCTAATAAACATGTATAGAAAGGAATAGACTAGAAGTCTAAATAATCTTTCAAGATTTTACGGTCAAATTTCGAGGGCGAAATTTAATTTAACGGGGGGAGAAATGTAATACCCTAAAATTCCTATTTATCATAAATACTACTTTTTGATAAATAATACATATTAAATACAAAGGTGAATATTTGTCTCAAGAAATTATAATCTATTGATTATATTTTCATCCAAATTCCACTTTGGAATTAATTAATGAATGGTTAATTATGAGACATTATTTAGGAGCTATTTAATATGACATAAATAGCACATAAAAAGGTAATTAATTTATAACCAAAAGGAGGAATGTAATATCCCAAATTTTTGGATTTGGAAACAAGAAATGTTTTATGGGAATTTATTATGAAAATTTGGCCTAAATAGTTTTAAAGCTATTTTCTGGATTTTGAGGCCTATTTTCCCAATAATTCAAGGAAAAATAGTTAGAGGATACTTTTTGGTCTAGAAATTTTAGAACCAATATTTTATGACCTAGAGAGTTAATTATGGAAGAAAATTCTTATATGGAATTAAGGATTTTATTTTCCAATACTTATTTGATATTTATAAATAAATATTAAATGGTAGTTGGATATTGGTAGATATGTATAAGGTGGTATGAATGTTTGGTGTAAGAGTGTTTGGTGTGAGTGTTTGGTGTAAGAGTGTTTGGTTTGAGTGTTTGGTTTGGGTGTTTGGTTTGAGTGTTTGGTTAAGGAAGAAATGTAGTTGGAATAGCCTTGAATTTCTTCTATAAATAAAGACTCTTCTCTTCATATTCTTCACACCAAAATCAGCTCAAAGCATCTGATTTTAAGATTAGAGAGTGAGTAGAGTGAAGTTCTTGGAGCAAGGAAGAAGTAGTAGCAAGGTTCTTCAAGGGTAAGTTCTCTAGTTCTTGAGTTCTAGTTTTAAATTCATAGATAAGTAGTGTTTTGATCTTTAATTTTCCAATATAGTTTTGTTATCATGTTTTTATGGTTAGAAATGGTTTTATTTCGAAAAAATGATGGAAAAGATTATATAGCAGAATTTTTGGAAGCTAATCATAAAGTAGCGAAGCTTTCCTGCGAAATTTTATCGGTAAGCAATTTTTGAAGTCAGGGGTAAAAACGTCAGTATTTTATATTGAAGATGAAGTTATAAAATTCTGATAAAATTCATGGTTAAAGTAGACATATAGACCTTTTCAAATATACCTAGAATGTATTATTTCGAGTTCTGTGCTAGAAGATAAAAATGTCCAAAGTTGGGCTACGTTTTCTGAAAATGTTCTGGGCAGAAGATGAACACGTGAAAACTGGGAACTATTCATAAAATCTGGGCACGAACTAGTATTGTTCCACAAAATTAGACATCCTAAGGATTCCGGGAATTTTACGGATCCTCGTTTCGAGTTTTCTAGAATTACTTGTGAATTTTCAAAGTTAGAAGTAAATTTGGCCATAATGCTGAAAATAGCGTTTTTATTAAATAAAATGTAATGGTGAAATGGTAATAACAAATCCACCAAGGGTAGAAAGGTAAATTAACCTTTTGGATATTATTCTAAGCAATATGGTAATATGTTAGGATATCCGAGGATTCCGGAGTCGATTTGAAGGACGGGCATATTACTATTCATAGTGCCGTATTTATGAATAGTACCGTATACATAAATAGTAAATTACTATTCACACGGAAGGAAGGTACGTTCGCGTACGGTAACTTTAACTCGATATGACTTGTATGCATGTATGAGATGGAATGATTTCATAGAGTCATGGACAAGACTTGGTCTTGGGTCATGCACCGTGGTTAAGACTGCTTGAATCACTACATTTATATACATTCAAATTGATACGGGTTATAGTCTTGATAATGCCGTGAGATTGTTTTCCTAGCGCCGAGGACACGAGTGTACATCGTGGCACGGTGGTGCAGACTATTTAACTATACATGGATTTGTATAGATAACTTTACATGTGCTGTGTGCTATGTACTGTTGTTGTGTTGACATTACATCTGCTGTGTGCTATGTATTGGTTAATGCTGAAATGTAATGAATATCTGTCATACATATACTGTTATACTTTTCATATGATGTTAAGATCGTTACCTAAGATTCAATTTGTTTTGAATCTTAGACTTGACTAGAGGTTCAGGAAAGGAACCAGGATTTATGAAGACGTTGTGAATGGAGCCATGAGAAGGAGCATTAATGGACGGAGCCGTGAGGAGGTACCGGTCAAAGGAAATGCAGGAAGAAAGTCAACAGAACCTACCTTATGGCATGAATCTAATAAAGTTACTTCATATCATTTGGTGCTTAAACTAGAAGGGTCGTCTATGTGGTTCGATCAATCACCACCCTAGCACGGTGAGACTTCCACTAGACCTACCCGGCTGGCCAAATGAGATGATTTAACCGAGTTAGGTTCTATGCCCCAAGTCTACTCAAGGCTTGGTTGAAGAGGGTATAGTTACATGTAAGAATTGTAATTATAAAGTTTTGTATTACCGTATCACATGAACAATCCTTCGGGAAATTTATAATATATCGATACGTCGAGCATCGCATATGTCCGAGTATTTTTATATCGCTTACTCAATTGTTCAAATTTTTAGTACATGCTCTCCGTTTCCGCATTACGCTAAGCCGTAGCACCTCAAAACTCGATGAATATTTATAAAACCACGTGTCACCGGCACGATTTATGCTACGGAATTTGGGGTGTTACAAAGATCCTAGCTCAAGAGAAATTACGCAAGAAGAAATTTACAAACGTCATCAAGAGATGATTCGTCTTTGTAATGGGGTTGTTCCGATTGTTGCTCTTCTTACTTGAAATCATATAGTCTTTTATTCTTAGTCTTCTTGCTAATGTTTCTATTCTAAGATTCATAGGGATTTTCAAACTTTCCCTAAAACTTATCTTTATCTATTTAAACTCAAACTTGGTTCTTCTAACTTATTGTGAGAACCTACAATGAACTTCTAAATTTTTGAGCAGACAATTTCCAAAATTTCTACTCTGATTCCAACATGTCACTCAAAATTTTTTTCCAAGTATAAGTTACTATGCTTACCGGAAAACTTATAACCGAGAAGCCACTGTTTTTACAGCCAAACCTAAACAATAGGTTACTATTTATTGGAAGACCTAGGTAGTATTGTCTTCTAAGTACAACTATCGCTTTTGTTTCGGGAATTTCATTCAGACTCTGATTTCCATATCGAAGTCTTAGAGTTTTTCGAAACTCTAACCTTTCCTTAGGGTATTTGTTTTATTGTATCACAAAACCGATTATATCGCACTCTTGTTTTTGTTGTTCATACAATGCTCTTGAGACTAGCCGTGAAGCTAGCTCGATACCAAAATGTAACACCCCAAATTCCGTAGCATAAAACGTGCTTAGTGACACGTGGTTTTATAAAAATTCATCAGAGTTTTGAGGTGCTACAGTTCAGCGTTTTGCGGAAACGGAGAGCATGTACTAAAAATTTGAACAATTGAGTAACTGATATAAAAATACTCAGACATATGATGATGCCTGACGTATACTGATATATATATTACAAAATCTCCCGAAGGAATTATTCATGTGATACAAAGAATACAAAACTTTATAATTACAATTCTTACATGTAACTATACCTTCTTCAACCAAGCCTTGAGTAGACTTGGGGCATAGAACCTAACTCGCTTAGATCATCCCATTTGGCCAGCCGGGTAGGTCTAGTGGAAGTCTCACCGTGCTAGGGTGACCGATTGATCGAACCACATAGACGACCCTTCTAGTTTAAGCACCAAATGATATGAAGTAACCTTATTAGATTCATGCAATACGGTAGGTTCTGTTGACTTTCTTCCCTCATTTCCTTTAACCGGTACCTTCTCACGGCTCCATTTACGGTGTTTATCTATGGCTCCATCTACCGGTACCTTCTCGATCCTGGTTTCTTTACCCGAACTATTAGACGATCCGAGATCCAATACCCATCGGACCTCGTGTAACAGCTTAACCTCATATGAAAAGTATAACAATATATGTATGACAAATATTCATTACATTTCAAAGAAGAATCAACACATAAGCACAAAGCGGATGTATGATCGGTACAATGACGAACATAAGCACAAAGCAATATGTAAAGTCCCACAACATGTCTGCACATACCCTATGCCACGATCACAACACGTGTCCTCGCGCTAGGAAAACAATCTCACGGCATTATCAAGACTATAACCCGTATCAAGTCAATGTATATAAACAATGACCTAAGACAGAGTCTTAGCCACGACATGAATCATTTCATCACATATAAGAATACAAGACACATCGAGTTAAAGTTACGAAGACGCGAACGCACCTTCCTTCATTGTGAATAGTAATTACTATTCACGTATACGGTACTATTCATGTATACGGCACTATTCACGTATACGGTACTATTCATGAAGAGTAATACGCCCGTCCATCAAATCTGCCTCCGGAATCCTCGGATATCCCAGGGCTTCGCTACACTTTCTCCAGACTCCTCCTTCTCTCTAGCTCCTTCAGAAATCACCTCTTGGGGTTGATTTGGTGTGAAGATTATGAAGAAATGAAGCCTCTATTTATAGGGTGGAAAAATGGGTCCTTTAGTGTAATTTTCACTTCTGGGTCATTCTACGTAATTTTCCCCGAGCCAAATTTTCAAACTCTTCACGTGAAGGGGATGGAGGCGAAGAAAATATTGTCCGTAGGTCCCACACCTTGCTTTATGTGACTTGTACCAATAAAGTTCTACTTTAACGAAATTCATTTCCGATTGCTAGATCGATCCACTAACGTCCTTAAGTTTTGAGTATACTTTTTGGTTGGTGGCGGGATACCGAGATTTATGGTCTAATTAGACTTCCCTAGTTGGACTAAACTTATTCCTCAATGTTAGCAAAAATAACCTTCACCGGTCTTGTTTTCGAGGTTAAATTATGTGGGTTCCGGATAAGTCCTTATATTTTCTCCAGATTTCCACATCTTCACAACTATTCCATATAGCGTTCTTAGAATGAAGTGGGAGAAAGAATATTATATTATTATCCAAATAGTAAATTACTATTGAGTGGGTCCCGCACATTTGGAGAAATAATTTGACGTGGGTCCCACATGCATAGTAAATACGTATTTATGAATAGTGAATACGTATTTTTGAATAGTAAATACTATTCATGTATCCAAAAATTATGATTCCAAATTTGTCACTCCCAAAAATAGGGCCTAGTAGTCTCCCAAAAATAGGCAAATTCTCAAATATAGGGTTCCAGATAAACAAATATCCGGGTATTACACATCCAGTGGTAAGGCCTTAGACAGCAAGACACCTGAAGATGCCCGGGAGTTTATATCAATTATGGCCGCTCATTCTCAGCAGTTTGGCACCAGAGTGAATAGTCCTGTTGTTTACCAGATTCAAACACCTCCAGTCCAGTATGATTCCTAGAGATTAGAGAATAGACTTGATGATCTGACCTCTCTGGTGAGACAGTTGGCAGTGACACAGACAATACAGTCTTCCCCTCCTCAGATTGGATACTCGTGTGGATTCTGTTCTGACTCTTATCATTCTATTGACTCTTGTCCTACCTTGCATGATCCTGCTTATCAAGACCAGTTGGTAGCTGCAGTGGGTGTTTTTCCGGGAAAGCCACAATACCAGCAAAATAGTGCACTTTCTAATACTTACAATTCAGGCTGGAGAAATCACCCCAATTTCTGTTGGAACCAGAATCAGAACCAGAGTAACCAATATTGAAAGAATTATGGGAATTACCAGCAGAGACAGTACAGAGCCTATAATTTCCAGTAGTAATCTGTACCTCCTTTACTAGCACCACCTCCTCGACCAGCCATATGTGCACCTTTACAGGCGGCACAACAGCAGGCTAGTAATAGTGGTTCCTCATTGGAGGATATGATGAAGTAATTTGCCACAAATAATATGTAGTTTCAACAGTAAACTGAAACTTCCATTCATAGTTTGCAAACTCAGATTGGCCAATTGGCAACATCTTTGAACCAGCTCCAACCTCAGGGATCCAACACTCTCCCTTCACAAACAATTTCCAATCCTAAGGGAAATGTGAGTGCTATCTTACTACGGTCTGGCAAGCAATTAGAGGAGCCTAAACAAGCTGCAGATGTGCATGAATCCATATCAGAAAAAGAGTCAGATGTTGAGAAGATTGACTCTAAAAACAAAGAGGTAGTGAAGCAAAGTGAAGAGGAACCTGACATTCTCATTCCTCTTCCTTTCCCTCAGAGAGCCATTCGATCCAAGAAATTGGCAGAAAAGGCACAACAGACGAAGTCACAAGAGAAGGACATTCTAGAGACCTTCTGGAAGGTCGAGATCAATATTCCTCTCTTGGATGCCATCAAGCAAATTCCAAAATATGCAAAGTTTCTCAAGGAGTTGTATACCAACAAGAGAGGATTGAAGGGGACTGAAAGAGTAAGCCAAAACCAGAATGTGTCAACACTTCTACAACCCATGCCTAAAAAATGCAAGGATCCATGAATGGTTTCTATCCCTTGTATTATTGGTAATTATAGATTTGATGATTGCATGTTAGATATATGTGCTTCAATTAATGTCATGCCTGCATTTGTCTATAAATCTATTGGTCTTAGTCCCTTGCGTCCCACTGGTGTTGTTGTCCAGTTAGTTAATAGGAGTAATGCTCATCCTTCTAGTTTAGTTGAAGATGTATTAGTCAAAGTTAATGAATTGATATTCCGTGCTTATTTTTACATCTTAGATATGGAGGCTGAATCTTCTAGTAGTAGGTCACCAATCATTTTAGGGAGGCCTTTCATGAAAACAACTAGGACTAAAATAGATGTCTATTATGGTACTCTTTCCATGGAGTTTGGTGATATTTTTGTGAATTTCAATATTTTTGATGCCATGAAACATCCTAGGGAAGAGCATTTTGTTTTCTGCATTGATGTGATTGATGATGCTGTGGATGAGTTCTTGCTGATTGGTGTGCTAATTACCCTGATTTTGCATGTGAGAGTGATTCTGCCATTTGTGCATGTTTTGATAATGAGTGGTGCTCTGTTTGCACTGATTTAGTTAATGCTACATTATTTTGCAATTCTAACTTGCTTTATGATTCTGCATTACTTATGGAGTCTGATATTGATTCTAAATTTGAGCTTCATCCTGATCCTGATGTGCATCCTGAATATATGCTTGAGTATGATTTTGATGAGCTTAACTATGATTTGATAAGCTAAATTCTAATGTTAAAATTAAACTGTATAGACACAGTTCTTCTTCTACTTCTTTAAATGTGGTTTCAGGCATTTCCAGTGTGATGACATTAGATTTGTTGAAACAACCACCCAAGCTTCTCCTATCCACTGAGCAACCTCCCAAACTAGAGTTGAAATCCCTTCCAGATCATCTGAAGTATGCATTTCTGGAGGTGAATAAGCAGTTGCCAGTCATTGTGGCAAATAATCTTATGTCTAATCAAGAAGATAAGCTGCTAAGCTTATTGAGGGTAAACATTAAAGCCATTGGGTGGACATTAGCTGACATCGTTGGCATCAGCCATTCTATGTGCATGCATCGAATTCTGTTGGAAGAGGAAGCTAAGCCGGTGAGGTAACCCTAAAGACACCTTAATCCTCGTATCCTTGATGTGGTGAAGAAGGAGGTCACTAAGCTTCTGCAAGCTGGTATCATCTATCCCATCTCTGATAGCCAGTGGGTTAGCCCGGTCCAGGTGGTTACCAAGAAGTTCGGAGTTACTGTGGTAGCCAATCAGAAGAATGAGTTCATTCCTACTCGAGTTCAGAATAGTTGGAGAGTTTGCATCGATTATAAGAGACTCAACCAAGCCACTCGCAAGGATTATTACCATTTACCTTTCATTGATCAGATGTTAGAGCGATTGGCTAGTAAGTCTCACTACTGCTTCCTGGATGGCTACTTCAAATACTTCCAGATCCATATTGCTCTTGAGGATCAGGAGAAGACGACATTCACATGCCCCTTTGGGACATACGCTTACCGAAGGATGCCTTTTGGCCTCTGCAATGCACCTGGCACCTTTCAGTATTGTATGGTAAGCATTTTCTCTAAGTTTCTAGAGGATTGCATGGAGGTTTTTATGGATGATTTCACTGTATAAGGGTCTGATTTTGATGCATGCTTAGCTAATTTATCTAGAGTTTTGAATAGGTACATTGAGTCTAATCTTATGCTGAAAAGTGTTACTTTATGGTTGAGTCGGGTATAGTCTTGGGACATATAATGTCTAGGAAAGGGATTGAGGCAAACCCCGCTAAGATAGATGTCATTACTGCTTTGCCTTACCCCGCCTCTATGCGAGAAGTTCACTCTTTTCTTGGCCATACAGGTTTCTATTGGCGTTTCATTCGAGATTTCAGCAAGACTGCTCGACCCTTGTCCAACCTTTTGCATAAGGATACTGACTTTGTATTTGATAACGAGTGCAAGGCGGCCTTCGATCACTTGAAGTGTTGCCTAATCACAGCCCCAGTGATCTAGCCCCTTGATTGGTGCCTCCCCTTTGAGTTGATGTGTGATACTTCCAACTATGCGGTTGGCGCTGTCTAGGCACAACGGGTCGACAGAGCATCTCATGTCATTGCATATGCCTCCAAGACTTTGGATCCTACCCAGTCTAATTACACCACTACTAAAAATGAGTTGTTGGCTATTGTATTTGCTTTTGATAAGTTTAAATCATATCTGCTAGCTCGTAGAGTAATTGTTTTCTCTGACCATACTGCTTTAAAGTTTCTTTTGAAAAAGGAAAATGCTAAGCCACGACTCATCCAATGGATATTATTGCTCCAAGATTTTGATGTTGAGATTCAAGACAGAAGTGGAGCACAAAACTGGGTAGCTGACCACTTGAGTCGCATCACTCATTCTTCCTCTCACCCCTCTTCTATTCTGGATGATTTCCCTAATGAGCAGCTTTTACAGCTGCAAGGTAAGCTTCCATGGTATGCTAATCTGGTTAATTACTTGGTAGCTGATGTTTTTCCTGTAGCCTCCACTAGGGCCCAAACCCTAAAATTGAAAAGTGAGTCTAAATATTATGTTTGGGATGATCCTTATATGTAGAAATTTTGTAGTGACCAGGTAGTTAAGAAATGTGTGCCTGATCATGAATTTCACTTCATATTGCATTTTTCTCATGCTTCTGCCTATGGTGGTCACTTTGGACCCCAAAGAACTACTAGGAAAGTGTTAGAATGTGGTTTATTTTGGCCTTTCCTATTTCATAATGTCCATCTATTTTGCAAGTCGTGTGATAACTGTCAGAGGCAAGGAGAATTTCCCGTAGGCATGAGATGCCCCAGAACCCTATACTGTTTTGTGAGATTTTTTATGTTTGGGGTATTGATTGTTTGGGCCCATTTCCTGCTTCTTATAGTTACACTTACATACTACTGGCTGTTGATTATGTCTCGAAATGGGTTAAGGCGAAAGCCACCCAGACTAATGATTCTTCTGTGGTGGTGGATTTTGTTAGGTCTAACATTTTCTATCGGTTTGGTATTCCTAGAGGTATTATCAGTGACCAGGGTTCCCATTTTTGCAACCGTAGCATGGGTGCCTTGTTACACAAGTATAGAGTGCTTCACAAGGTCTCCACAGCATACCATCCTCAAACAACGTTCAAGATGAAGTCTCGAATAGAGAGATTAAGCAAATCCTTCAGAAGACTGTTAACTCTACTTGGAAAGATTAGAGTAAGCGACTAGATGATGCTTTGTGGGCATATCGCACCGATTACAAGACTCGATTGGGATGTCTCCCTATCGGCTTGTCTTTGGTAAGACATGTCATCTTCCGGTTGAGTTGGAGCATCAAGCCTATTGGGCCATTAAGCAGTATAACGTGGATTTGGCTAAGTCTGGGATGGAACGGAAGTTGCAGTTGCAAGAGTTAGATGAGCTTAGATTGGATGCCTATGAGAGTTCGCGGTTGTACAAGGAAAAGACTAAGACATTCCATGATAAGCATATTCTCAGGAAAGAATCTTCTATGGGCCAGAAAGTTCTTCTGTTTAACTCTCATCTGAAGTTTATGACTAGTAAGCTTCAATATAAATGAGATGACCCTTTTATGATCACTAACATATGTTAGATATGATTAGTTTTGATGATGTCTTATATAGATGTCATTCTTAAGAGCAAAAAGGTTGCATATTACATTTACATTATGCTTTGACTAATTCTTATATTGAATGTAGATGCAAAGTTTAATAATGGAGATTGATCAAGAAAGTATATTGAAGAAAGAAGTTCTTGCTCACAATATAATGGGAATATCAGATTGTCAAGGAAGCAAGATGTTATCAATGGATTTTGGGGGATAATCCAAAAGAAGAGAAGTTTTTGAAGAAGGTAGAACTTGTTGAGAATGATGAGTACAAGTTGAATGACAGAGAATGATCAAGAGAAGAGAAGAAAGAAAGAGTTGGATTAAGAGGAATGATCAAGATGGAATGTTAAAGAAGGAAGAAGTTTCTAAATGGAATGAGATATCATTATTAAAGTTCTTAGATCGATGCTAGAAGGCTCCAAGATCATATGGAAGTTCAAATAGCTCAATTCGGAGTTAAAACAAGCAAATATAAGGTTTAGGACGAGAAAACTTGAGGTTTGAGTACAAACCTCGAGTTTTGAGTGTCTTCAAAGATCTCTCGGTGTCTCTAGACTAGCAAACCTCGAGTTTGCAAGTGAAACCTCGAGGTTTCAAATAGTCTTCAAAGAACTTTGTTTTACGGTCAGTCAAAGCAGGTCTCTGGTAATTTGATGATATCTCCCAAACCAGAGATCCGATTGAACTGAAATAAGTGGAATATGAAACTAGACTTCCAATGCATCATTTTGATATAAAATTCAAGCCCAAAGGAGTTCAGATCAAGGAGTTATGAATTGTGGAAGTTGACACTGAAATCCACACCACACAGCAAACCAAGCTTCAATGTTTTGAGTGTATCTCACAAACTACAAATCCGATTGAGCTGAAATTGGTGGAATATGAAAGTAGACTCAAAGGGCGTTCCATGAAGACTTGAAAGGACCAAAATGGAGTTACGACCAGGGATATATGGCCTTCGAAAATTGATAATCAGTTCAAGACGTTTCAAAACGCTGGTCAAGAACAGTCTTCATTCATCGGATCATAACGGACATAATACAATGAGTTTGGAGCTGATTCTTCTTGCATTGGATTCTTACCTCAAGATTGGACATGTAAACTTGAGTTTGAGATTAGCCAAGAGGTTTGGCCTTACATAGAAAAATGGACTGAGCAAAACTCCAGGTTTCCAGAGAAACCTCCAGGTTTCGTCATACAGAGACTTCTCATCAATTTTTCTGGAAAATGAAAAACTCAAGGTTACTGTTCAAACCTCGAGGTTTTGACTTACGAGAGTCTCCTAAGTTTTGAACATTTTAAAACCTCCATTTTTGCGAACAAACCTCCGGGTTTGAGATAAATGAAATTTTCTCAAAGTTTTCGAAATTAAGAGAAAACTCGAGTTTTGGGGACAAACCTCGAGGTTTGTCCGATTTAAAGTTTCTATGTTTTTCCAACACACAAAACCTCCAGTTTTATTCTCAAACCTCCGTGTTTCGTTTTGGCGCAAAAACTCAAGATTTTCACATTTTAGAGAAACCTCGAGTTTTGATACAAAACCTCGAGGTTTTGGCATCCAGAGAGAGGAAATGACTTTTCACCGGTTTTGAAAACCTCCGTGTTTCGAAAACCTCCAGTTTGCACTTGGCGCGATTTTGCAAAGTTTCACATTCAAAGTGAAACCTCGAGGTTTCGACAAAACCTCGAGTATTTTCCAAACGTAAAGGCGTGTCGCTTTTTGCTTGTGTTAAAAACCTCCGGTTTGGTTCAAAACCTCTAGGTTTGATGTTTTGGACTTAGATCACTTTCACTTGCTATAGTCCAAAACTCGAGGTTTCGGCGCATATTCGAATTTCAAATTCTACGAATTCCTTGAACCTTCTTGTTTGATCTCAATACTTCCAATGATTAATCTCTAATGTTCCTAGATATGTTTAACCATTTTTTTAGTGAGTTTCAGATGAATTAGAGAATGTTTATTGAAGGTTCAAAGATAAAGCAAAAGTAATGTCAGAACATTAAATGCAAAACCCAGAAAGTTGCATATTTTTGGGTAATCCGCCCGCACACGCTTAACAAAGAATTAAAGAATGTTTCTACATCCAAGAAATTGCCACTCCAACGGATTAATTTGCGAGAGTCAACACCTAACTTCGAACAACCGGATTAAGTGAAGAGTAGAGAGAGAAGACTCCAAAAGATGACTCCAACAGCTATATTAATTCACCAACGGTCATAATGGAGCTTGCAACGGATCTTTAATGCTCTCTTGGTATAAATAGAGTTGCATTCATTTCTTCTCAACAACCAAGAATATAGAAAACGAAAAATCATTCACGTTTCCAACTACTTTTGAGTTTTCCTGTATAAAGTATCTGTTGATACATTAAGCTTCAGTGTTTATCATTATCTACTCTTAGAGAGAGTTTATTGATTGTAAATCATTTATTGTAAAGGAATCACAAGTCAGGGGACTTGGTGATTGGGTTCATTGATTGCAACTTGTAAGGGGGAGTAAGTTCTAGTGAGAGAATTACTCTTGAGTACAGAGTGTGTAATCAATTGAGATAGTGAAAATCCCAAAGAGTCTGGGGACTGGACGTAGGTCAAGGGATTGGACCGACCAGTATAAATCCTTGTGTCTTGCTCTTCTACCCTCTACTTAGTTCATCTCTATTTTTAGAGTACAAAAACAGAGTAAGCTGAAAAAGTTTTTAAAATCCCCAATTCACCCACCCTCTTGGTGATTTAGCTCCACTTTCAACATATTTCCATTTGGTGCTGTTGAGCTATGTGATCCACCCACAGGACGAACCTTCAAGGTAAATGGGCATCGCCTCAAGCAATTTCATGAGGGATCCTAGTAGTAGCCTGAGGAAGCAAAGATTCTCCTCATTGATGCCACTTATCCTCCATAAACCCCTTCAGGAGTATTCTTCTTTCTTCTCCCTCTTTCTTTTATTTGTTTTCATTTTTCCACTTTGCTTTTTGAAAATAAATATAGTCTCTCTTTCTATGATTGCTACATACTATGGACTTGGACATTTTGGTTTAATGGATCATTCTGTTTGGTCTGCAATTCTTGACTCTTCGATTACATGTCTTGGTAGTTGATTTAGTGATGTTGATTGCCTAAGTTGGTATTGACCTTGTGAGATTTTGGGCCTGCATGAATGGAATTCATCTTTTACCATTCTTTCTTTCATGGTGTGCATCTGCTCATGATTTGTGTTGTCTAGAACTTGCTCCCTTTCTTTTTGAAACTACATTTTTCACTTACGTGCATAAGTATGATGAAAGCTTGTTTTCTTTCTTTTCTTTCCCACTTTGGCCAAATAGCCTTTCCCTTGCATTATATTTTCTTTGTTAGCCCCTTTCTGCCTCCTTAACTCATTCTTTTCTAAGTCATATTACAAGCCTAAGTGTAAAACCATTTTATTCCACACCTTGAAAATTTATTGAGTATTGGTTTCACCTTGGTTTTATGTTTAAGTGTGGGGGTTGCCCAAGAGTGCAACAATTTAAGTGTGGGGGGAGATATTTGATTTTGTGCCATTCATCAATTAGTATTGATTTGGTCATTGCGATTATGTATATAGTTTCTGGAAAAAATAAACAAACAAAAAGAAAGGAAAAAAAGAAAGAAAGAAAGAAAGAAAAGCAGAAAAAAAAGAGAAAGAAAGAAAAAGAAAAGGCATAGAAAGAAAGGAGATATATAAGGAAAATAAAGTTTTCATACATAGAGAATGATTGTGTTAATTAGTGCTCTTTTTAAGTTCTTTGGTGCTTAGCCTCTCATTCCATACTATTACCTACCTTCACCCTATCTGTTGTGAAGGTTGTAGAGAATTAGGGAGATTGAGAGAGAAACACATATGAAACAAGTGTTGTAGCACTGTTCATTCCATTCACACACATTAACATCAACATACATGAGTGATTAAGCTAAGCCCTTCCCTTTATATAGGTTAGCTTAGACTCAATCATAACAAGGCCCACAATAGTCCATAAGCCCATTGAAAGTGGAGCTTAATCACCAAGAGGGGTGAATTGGGGATTTTAAAATTCTTTTCAAATTACTCGTTTTTGAACACTAAAACAAAATGACAGAGGATAGGGAAGAATAGCAAGACACAAGAAACTTATACTGGTTCGGTCCAATCTCTTGACCTACGTCCAGTCCCCAGACACTCTGGGATTTCACTATCACTATTGATTACACACTTTGTAACTCAAGAGTAATTCTCTCACTAGAATTTACTCCCCCTTACAAGTTGCAATCAATATCCCAATCTCCAAGTCTCCAGACTTGAGATTCTTTACAATAAATGATTTACAATTAGTGAACTCTCTCTAAGAGTAGATAATGATAAACAGTGAAACTTGATGTATCAGAAGATACTTTACAAGTGAAAACTGAAAGAGTAGTTGTAAAACTTGAATGTAATTTGTTTTTAGCAGGTGTGTGTTGTTGAGAAGAATTGAATGCTACTCTATTTATACTAAGAGAGCATTAAATAACTGTTGCTAACTCCATTATAACCGTTGAAGCATTAAACTAGCTGTTGGAGGCACTTTGATGTCTTCTCTCTCTACTCTTCAGTTAATTCCTTTTGTCCAGAGGATTAGTGTTGACTTTCCTTGTAATATATCCGTTGGAAGAGCAGCTACTACTTAGGGAAAGCAGACATTAATCCCTTTGCAATGTGTAGAGAATGATGGTACAAAAGGATGCAAGTTTCTGGACTTTGCATTTAATGTTCTGACATTACTTTTTTGCTTTTGTTCAAATCTTCATTTAATGTCCTCTAAACAATATGAAACTCACTAACAAACTCATTTAACATAGTTAAGAATAGTAGTGAGTGTAGAGGAGAAGTATTGAGATCAAACAAGAAGATTTCACAATTTCGTCAGATTTGATTTTCAAACTCTGCGACCTATACTCGAGTATGTTCTTCAATACTCGAGTTTGTCACTGTGCACTTGTATCAATACTTGAGTATCCAAGATGATACTCGAGTATTCCTCTTCCAGAGAGGAATGTCGTGATTTGAGCTTTGGACCATATTTTTGAAATAGTAACAATACTCAAGTTTGCAAATCCATACTCGAGTTTTGAACTTTTGATATGAAAATAAGTTTAAGTCCAAAACCTCAATACTTGGGTTTTCATTTCAATACTTGAGTTTCCAAGTCATTTGTAAAAGAGCAAAGCTCTTCGTATGCCCGATACTCGAGTTTCTAACTCAATACTCGAGTATTCAGAGATTTTGAAAACTTTGAGAAATCTTATCCCAAGTCAATACTTGAGTATTCAAACAATACTTGAGTATTCAAAACATGTGTAAAAGTTTGAAAACTTTTTGTCAATCCAATACTCGAGTATTCATACCCATACTCGAGTATTCTCAAGTTGAAAACTTTGGTGACTCTCTATAAGACCAATACTTGAGTATTCAAAACAGATACTTGAGTTTTGAAATCTTTAGGAAATATTGAAATAGTCTCTGCATGATGCATACTCGAGTATTCACACCAATACTCGAGTTTGCCTCTGCGTGAAACTTGGAAAGTCTTCTCGTAAGTTCAATACTTGAGTTTCCAATTGAAACTTGAGTATTGCTTTGTTTAATAAAATTGAGCTACTCTCTCAAGTCAATACTCGATTATTGAGACCAATACTCGAGTTTGCCTTTGACAAGCAAGTTTTTCAACTTACCAAAGACATAACTTCAACTTGTGTTTACAATCGCGCTTATCATCAAAACACATAGAGAACTAACACCCATAACAGATACACATGACAACAATACAATCAGATCCTAATGATCCTAATGTCCGGCCTTATAGAATTAGTAATTATGCCGCTATTACCCTTCTCTACTTCCTATTATCCCTAATCAGTCCTTTGGCCTCATAGGATTAATATTGTGCCTTCCCCTAATTCCTAACCCCAACACATTATTTATGATTTACATATCAATACTCCCTCCCCAAAACATCCTTGCCCTCAAGGATGATTGACAACAAAACACAAACATAAACCTCAAAAATACAAACTGAAACAACAAAACTTAAGCTGTAAAATTCTGGACTTTTGCTGATCTTTGAAGGAATTCTTGCTTGAAATCTTGTATCCAGAACTTGTTTTTCAGATTGATCTTCAATACTAGAGCACCCTAGTATTTCTCCTTTTCTTCCTACTCAAGGAACAAATTCTTCCATAAAGCATTATAATTAACTTGCCTTGGAACCAATTTTGCAACAGCCCATTGCTGATAATACCCATAGGAATTGTGAAACCTAATTGTAAAGGTAGTGGCCTCATGTATGCACCTTCAAAACCCACTTGTCCCTGTGAAATTAGAAACTCCAGGGACTTTGCAAAATAGCTCTGATAGTGGAAGGAAATGGAAACCACCTGAGCAGCAATATTTGACTTTTCAAATTGGCCCTTAGTTACCCACGTGGAAGCCAAGTCAGTTTCTGAAACGATCCTAGATTGCCACTCAAGTCTTACTTTCTTCCTCCTCGCCGAAACGCAGCTATTTCTATCAGCATGCAATGATAGTGTCGACACACCCAGAGAACTGCCAAGAGTGTCGAAATGCAATGATTCCTCAATTACATTCCCTGATTTCGGACACTCCCAAGTCTTTGGGTTGCAAAAATCAGAAACAACATCAGATGTTGGAAAGTTACTTCTACCAAAATCCATCTTCGTCTCTTTATTCTTTTCGGTTACATCTTCCATTGTGTCCAGTGCACTCGACTGGTTCAGGGTAGACCCAAGGATATTCAGACTCAGTGTGCCTTGAAGGTTGGCGGTTTTGAAACTCAAAGACTCAATAACACCAGATGTAATGCTCAGTGTCTTCTCTGTTTCTAGGTTGTGAGAAGCAGAGATAACTCCCCGTGTCATAGCCCCAACTTCATTTGAAGTTGTCTTCTCTGCACTTACCCTCGTTGCTGGTCCACAACGCTTCTCTGTCCTCTGCAACAAAGTCTATAATTGAGCGCAGATGGTTTGTAAAGTGTCGCCATTTTGTTGTAGAATATCTTTGATCGCCTTGATCCGAATTTCAATGGGATGAGCCATGGTATTTGGACTCTTGTATTGATCATACAAGGTTCAAGAATTCAGCAATCCGAACCAATTTGACCAGAACTTAGAAATACTCATAAACCAAAAATCAGAATTATTCAGACCCCAAACCAGAATCGGAAATGCAGAACCAGGAGTATCGAATGATGCAACAGTGATATTAGACCTGTAATACAATGGAAACCAGAGACAAAGAACCACAAAACAAACTTCACGGGAACAGGACCAAAAACCAGAAAAACAACGGCTGTCGGAGAAGGGAAATCAAAACCAGACACAGACGACGGAATTTAACCAATGTAGTCGACCAAGAATTTGATGACGTGGGAATCAGATTTTGATCACCCAGGCCTAGTCGACGAGACAGTCAGCGCCCAAACCCAAACGAACCAGGCGCACTCGCGGAGGATCTCAAAATATGGCCGACGTCGTCGCACGTTCAAGATGAATGAAGATTCTGTGTCAGTCGACTTTGCAGAATGCGGACCCCAGCGATGAGGCGGAATACTCAGGCTCAGTCGGTGCTGTCTTGTAGTGAGTCCAGTTTTAAAACTTTCGGGTCTTTTCTTGAATTCGGAATATACCAAAACGGAACTGAACGAGAACCCGAACCAGAAGCGACAATTTGGAACTTACTACCCAGTCGACTCGGTCTGACTTGAAGAAGGCCGAATAAGAAATCTTGAACCAATCGCACCCAGAGTTAAATTGTCGTGAAGCCAGAAACGGTCGAAGGAATCAAAAACAAGGAACCAGACAAACCCAGAACTTGTCAATGTATGGCAGAGTAGAAGCGCACGACGTACACAGTTACCAGAATTATGCACGCCAGTAATACCCAGAATCAGTAGTACAAGTGACGATAAGGCAATCAGAATTTGGTTATCACCGAACCAGTCGACTCATTCTGAATTGTAGAACCAGTTCCGATGATACCCTGAATCAATTTGACTCAAATCACGTACAGTCGAACCAACAGAGCCCACAATCAATGAATAATACCGAACTGAGTCTAGGAATATTCAATGCTATCTGTTATGTGGGTCAAGACCGAGACTTTTTGAGAGGATTTATTGATTTCTTGTTCTCTCAAGTTTGGGACCTTAACACATTACAATGTACGATGACATTGAAAGGGCACACTGATGTAGTGACATCCCTTATTTTCTGGGACCAGTACTTATTCTCAAGTTCATTAGATGGCACAGTAAAGATTTGGGTTGCCACTCATAGGGTAGGGTGGCCTGATTGAGTTGGCGTTTAAAATGTATGTTCACGTAAGTTGAGATAAAACTTCACTCACATATTTACTTCGTATACTGTAAATCACGTTGGAAAAGCAGCTTCTACCGCTAATCCAAACTGACAAATAATGAAACTTTGTACATGCACCAAGAATAAAATTTGAGTTTATTTAGATAGATGATGTATCTTGCCTTTAGTTATGTCTTAAATAACTTTTGAGCTGAAGTGTGTTAATTCTATGTACCTCGTTGCCCATGCCCATCCTAGTGGAGTGTTGCTAGTATGAAGGTTCTGTTTTGTAATTTTATGTCAAATGTAAAAGTTATACTTTTATGGTGTAATTAATGTTGATAAAATTTAAAAAATGTATTTTACATTGAGGAAGGAATTAATGTATTAACGTGTTCCAGACTTAATGCTGCTGCAAATATAATGGGTCTGTTTGGGTTGGGTAGAATGGTGGGCTTAAAAGCCTATCCGACTTTAGAAAAGCTCCGTAGAAAAAAGTGGTTATAAATAATGATTTGTGTTTAGATTGATAGTGGTAGAGGTGGCGGAGCCCTACGTCAAAAAGTTTGAGAGTTTTTTAAAAAACTTCACGCGAGGAGTTTTTTCCTTAACTTGCTTTTTAAGCTTTTTTAACTTAAAGTCCAGTGAACTTAAAGCTCAACCCAAACACCTTCCACTAGGTTTTTTTTTCACTGAAGCTTTTTTTTCTAATGCTCAACAGTGTTTTTTGTCATCAACTCTCTCATAACGTAGACACCAAACAGGCCCAATATCTTAACACTGATTATGTTCTTTATAGAAGGTTTACTCTTCTCAAATCTGATAGGATGGAATATATCTTCTCCAATCTTTGGGATTAATTATCAAACATGTTTGTAAATGAAAAAGAGATTAAGGATATGTTAATTCTTGTGTTTTACAGCCTAATGATTTGGAAAAATATTAATCGTGCATGTTATTTTGTCAAATATCCTTCTAACATTTTCTCTCTTCAAATTGTTATGTAAATTTTCAGTCCGCTGATTTATACTTTTCAAGTATATTTTGAAATGAAAATTTCCCTTTTCACTAAAAAAATCCTTCTAATTTATTGTTTTGGTTATGTTAAAAGGTGTGATTAAAATCAAGGTTATTAAACTTGAACTAGTCACTAAATCTACGGACATCGGGTCAAGGTGAATGAGTCGACAAAAGAGTTAAACCGAGGTCAAACAAGAGAAAATAAAGATTTCGCGTTTATTAATATATAATTATAAAGAAAAAAATATTTTTTTTAAAAAAAACTAAGCCAGGTTAATATCTAGACCTAATTTAGACCAATTCATCGGTTTAAGACCAACCTATTTCGGTCTTTAATAACTCCCGTTAAAATCAAAGGTAACCCATATTGTTTTGCAAGTGCAACAACCATTCGGTTGGACGGTATGAAATGCCAATGTGAGTAGACTTCCATTTTATTGTGGTTTAATATTGTGAGTTGAGATTAGAGTAATAAAAGGCCTTGATGGACTCTTTTTCACTAAAAAGGGCATTGGTTTGCTCACTGTCTGCAAATTGTTGGCACAGCCGGAGCTTATAATTACATCTTCATCATTCCCAATCTTATTTGTTTCTTTTGTAACATTAAAGTTTTGAGAAGATAAACATTACTTTTATTTATATATATATAGTCAATTTCAATTTTAGCTCCTCATTATGAAATAAATGTAGACCACATCAACAATTTTAGCAGTGAAAATTGTATAGATTCATTCCACCACTTATAAAATTTGTAGATCTATCTTAACTATTCATCATTCTCATTTCTTCCCTCCTTTTTTTTCTTGTCACATCCTTACCTTGCCTTTTCTAGTTCCTTGCTATTTTTTATTTAGCATTTTTTTAGTATTATTTTATACTAATATTTTACGACATATATACTTAATATTTCATATTTAATATCTTTTTAAAAATATTTTTTCACAAACAAATTACTACAACTGAAATAAAATAATAAATAACTGTAATTAATTATTATTTTATAGTGATTTATTATTAATTTTATGTCCTACATAATAGTGAAAAGCCATCTCTACAAAATTTAACAAAACATTTTTATAATAACGATTACATTAAAAAAGCTATAACTTATAACGATTTATTTATAAGATTTTTGTTTGTTATAAAGCTCACAAAAAAACAATAAACATATAATTGCAGTAAGAGTATGCATAGATCCTTCACATAATTTCATAATTGTATATTAAAATGGATTATTTAAAATCGGTTTAAAAAATCTAAATTAGTGCAGAGCTTCCTTCTTTGTAAGAGGTTACATATTCAATCTTGTTTATAGTTTTTATGGCTTAGATCCTTAAATTTAAAAAATATATAAGATATGTTTTAAGTATTTTGTAAAACATTTTTTAATTGAATTTTTTGATACAATTTTTAAT
Source organism: Acacia melanoxylon (assembly GCA_019022615.1). Lineage (NCBI taxonomy): Eukaryota > Viridiplantae > Streptophyta > Magnoliopsida > Fabales > Fabaceae > Acacia > Acacia melanoxylon. Next base: position 7,234,742 of record JAFJYJ010000003.1, on the reverse strand, counting down.
TATTAAAATTAAGTTTTTTTAATATTTTACATTTTCCTACTCCTTCCGGTTCTAATTATAAGACATTGTTGACTTTTTTGAAGAGATTAAAGGAAGCTAATTAGATTACTTTTGATTTTTTTTTTAAATTAATTAGTTTAACTAATAAACTAATATATAATCTAAGGATACATAACATATGAAATAATTAAGTAACTTTTTTAACTTTTTTAATCTCTCCACACAAAAAAAGTCAATTAGGTCTTATAATTAAGATTAGAGGCAGGGATGGAATTAGGGGGTAGGGGTGGCCCCCTCCCCCCCTAAAATTATAGAGAAGAACCCAAAATTTTAGGAAATCACAGTTCATCCTTATAAAATTTAAGTATTTTCACTTTAGTCCTCCTCTAATAGTTCATAAGGGACTAAAGTAAAAATATTAAAATTTTTATGAGGTTAAAATATGATTTCATGAAATTATGGGTTCGTTTCTGTAATTTTCGCCCCTCCTAATTACCATTGCCGGATCCGTCCCTAATTAGAGGTAGTAATATCTTTATACGTCAGCGGGTAAGCCCTGATGTAATATGACCGTAAAAAAATACTTCCTCTGCTTTATCCTCCTATTATATGTTTTTTCGAAAGCAAAAATGCACATGTGGTTACATTTTATGAGCAAAAGTTACACCACCGTTAAAATCTAATTTAATGGTGTTAATTTTGGCCATTTACAACACAAAAAACCATATTTATAACAGAAAATGTCATATTTACAACAACCTTTAAACACCTAGATTTTGAACATAGAAATGTCATTTACAACGAGAAAAAGCTAGATTTACAATAGGAAGTTTTTTACTCTAAAAAAAGCGTATGGTGTTGGACGATCCCGTCCTAAACCCAAAAAAACAATATTAATAAAAAGAAAAGGCCAAAGGCGAAGAGATTTTTTGCCATTAAAAAACGGAGATGGCTTTCCCATAATTAATAAAGCCAAAGCAAAGGTAAAAAAAAATAAATAAATAAATGATGATCCGCCGAGGAATAATTAATATAATATTATTTCAAATGCAGATTGGTAATAAAAAAAATATTTTATGATTTAGTTCAAAAAAAATTATCCGGATATCTTGGGGTAATATTGAAAATTACTTTCAAGATCCTAAATTTTTTCAACATCATAAAGTATTTTTTTAGTACGACAACTTTATTAATTTTAAGATCATGAGATTTTTTTTGCCGGTTAGTATCATAAAGTATCTTTTTAGTACCGTTTAGTACCACGAAATATTTTTTGAGATCCCAAAGTAATATTTCAAGATGATGAAGTTTACGCCTTATAATTATAATAAGGAGTATGACGGAGATGGAAAAAAAACATTTAATAAAAAGAAAAGGCCAATGGCGAAGAGATCGAGGGCCAGCGAGGTTGCCTTGGTGCCATTAAAAAACGGCTCTCTCCAATCTCAAACTTGCGAATCTCCTTCGTTTTCTTCTCTTTCAGTTATAGGCTTGCGAATCTCCTTCGTTTCCTTCTCTTTCAGTTATAGGCTTGTAGCCACCATTGCTCTCCAATGGAGAGCTTCGCACTTCACTCTCTCTCCACCTCAACCTCATTCTCTCTCTCTTCCACTCGCACTTCCTTCCTCCGTCATCGTTATCGCTCAGTATCCAAATCTCATTTGTCTCTTCCGTTGAATCCAAATTCTTCTTCAATCCCGTCGCTCACATCAACCGTCTCTCGTTTCTCCTCCTTTCCCTCCAAATCTTCTTCCTCCTTTAATCCTCTTCGAAGACTCGCATTGGGAATTACCCCATTCAAGCTTCTTCGTCGTCGTCATCAGCGGCATTACCGTCATCGTCGTCTCCGCCAGTTGCTCAAGGTGCCAAACCTTTACCATTTTTTATCTCCATTTCTATTGGTCTCATCGTTCGCTTCTTAGTTCCTAGGCCTGTTGAAGTTACCCCTCAAGCGTGGCAGTTGCTCTCGATTTTTCTCTCGACCATTGCGGGTCTTGTTCTGAGTCCATTGCCGGTAGGAGCTTGGGCTTTTCTTGGTTTAACGACTTCCATCGTGACAAAAACTCTGAGTTTCTCTGCGGCTTTTAGCGCGTTCACTGACCAGGTCATTTGGCTGATTGTGATTTCCTTCTTCTTCGCTCGTGGGTTTGTGAAAACTGGGTTGGGGGATAGGATTGCGACTTACTTCGTGAAGTTGTGGGGAAAGAGCACGTTGGGACTGTCTTATGGGCTGACTTTTGGCGAAGTGCTTGTTGCACCGGCGATGCCTAGCACCACCGCGAGGGCTGGCGGCATCTTCTTGCCGATTATCAAGTCACTGGCCATCTCAGCAGGGAGTGAACCCAATCATCCTACGTCTAGAAAACTGGGATCTTATCTTATCCAGACGCAATTTCAGGTTGGTTTTCATTTCCGACCTATTTATTCAACTGCTATGCTTGATTAGCATGCAAAAAGTATTAAAATGATGCCTCATGATGATGAAAACTGTTCATTTTAAAGCCTTTTAAAATGGTTTGAAGTTGCAGTTGCTATCATTCAAGTACTAATTAATCGGGAACAGACTTAAATTTCAATTTTCTTTTCTAATTTAACTGTTGTGAAACAAATCGAAACCTTTATTGGACATTATTGATTGGGTGTGTGCTTTAACTGTATTTCAAAATGGCATCTTCTTTTGTAACCAAAAAAACAAACGACATCTTCTTTCTAAGTGACATGGCATGACTGCACTTAATATGGCTATTGTGATTATGAGTTTTGGAAACGGTCATCATAAATTCTGATGTTGAAAGATTCTCTGCTTTATGTGTGTTACTTCTTATTTGAGATGTACCATCATTTGATGATGAAGTGACTTGTGTACTGCTGTGCCTGTGACAGTCTGCCGGTAATTCTAGTGCTCTTTTCCTAACTGCTGCTGCTCAAAACCTGCTATGTCTTAAATTAGCAGAGGAGCTTGGGGTGATAATTGCAAATCCATGGATTACATGGTTTAAAGCGGCTAGTTTACCAGCGTTGATTTCTCTTCTTGCTACACCATTGATTTTATACAAATTATATCCACCTCAAATTAAAGACACGCCAGAGGCGCCTGCCATGGCTGCAGTCAAACTGAAACTTATGGGTCCTGTCACTCGAAATGAATGGATTATGATTGGTACAATGCTGCTTGCAGTCACTTTGTGGATCTTTGGGTATGTTAGATATCTTATTTCAACTCAATGGATAAAAGATTATCTTATTATGATATTTTATATGCATGATCATTATGATAATTTTATACACAACTATCAAATTCAAATGGATGGAATTTGTATTTTATAAGTATTGATTTGAAAGTTACCGTCGTGTTATGATTGTATTAATGGAAAATTGATCTTACAAATACAGAGTGAGTATCCGTTTATACTGGCATAACATGACTCACTCTAAGCCTCTAACCATTAAATGATTTTTTCCCCTAAAAAACTTTGTATTTCACCCATGATACAGAGTGTATATTTAATTTTTTTTATCCTTTGGTTGGAGCACATGGTTAGAAACTAAACTGAAAGTGCAACAATTTGAAGTGAAACAGGGATGCAAGTTATTTCTTGAGAAGTACTCTGCCATCTCTACATCTTCTGGGCTCATATAATGTAACAGTAACATTTTGAAGGAGATCTTTCTTATTTATAATTCAAACAAGAAGATTGAATCATTAAACATTTGATGCCTATACATGACTTAATCAGTACAGGACATCTGTATCGAGGTTTCTAGCAATGTGAAACTTGTTACATATGCATTTAATTATTCTCTCATAATGAAAGTTCTTGTAATTGAATTCTATGCAATCAATATTGCTTAATCCTGCAGAGGGACTCTTGGTATACCAAGTGCTGTAGCTGCAATGATTGGCTTATCATTACTCCTTGTGTTAGGAGTCCTTGATTGGAATGATTGCTTGAATGAAAAATCAGCGTGGGATACTCTGTCTTGGTTTGCGATTCTCGTGGGGATGGCTGGCCAGTTGACAAACCTTGGCATTGTTGGTTGGATGTCTACTTGTGTGGCCAACTCTCTTCAGTCTCTCTCTCTAAGCTGGCCTGCTTCGCTACTTGTTCTTTTGGCGTCTTACTTCTCCGTCCACTACGTTTTTGCAAGTCAGGTTGGACATGTTGGGGCCTTATACTCTGCATTTCTCGCTATGAACCGGGCAGCTGGTGTTCCTGTTGTGCTGGCAGCGCTAACTCTAGGTTTTGTCACTAATCTTTTTGGTTCAATAACACACTATAGTAGTGGTCAGGCTGCTGTATATTATGGAGGTATGCCCCCATCGCCTTAGCCATTTCCTTGTTCATGAATTTTCGTTTATCTATTTATCTCTTTAGCATGTCTTTAATTGAGTTATAATTGCTTGAAACCATGACCTATTGGGCCATGACCCACAAAAGAGAATAACCAGAAGAGCCTAGACATACAAGAGGAATTGATGAGCTGGCAAGGAGAAAAGAGAGGGACCTGATTGTTGAGAAATATATATTTATGTGTGTGTGATATGTAAAAAACAATAAATAGTTAAAAGTTAGTGAGAGTCAGTTAGTAGGGTAGCAGTTAGAATTAGTTAGAAGGGTTAGTTAGTTTAGGTTTAGCTTGGGTATTAAACCTATTTAGGTCTAATTTCTATTGCAATGCAGATTATGAGTATGACTAATAATGTAACTCCTATTCTCTCTCGATTCTCTCTTGGATCCTCTGTATCCAGTTTCTCTTGATCTCTCTATCTCTTTCTCTCTATACAGAATATTTAGTCTGTAACATTGGTATCAGAGCTTGTCATCAGCATGCTTCTGTTCAATCTCTGGCACTTTTGAATCAAGCCTGGGCCATTCTTCTTTTCTCACGGCTCCGGCTTCAAGAACAGTCAAGAATGCATTCCAGCCATTGAAAAAAAAAAAATATTCAGTCTTGGCAACCCAGCACTCCGACAACCACCAGAATCCTTGTGGGTCTTCGAAGTCCGTTCTGCCTCATCTGATCCTGTATCGTTTCGGGTTTTGTACCTTTCTGTTTTCCGGTTCTGTTTCTTACGATTTCAAAAGTAGAAAAAAGAAGAAAAAGCAATTCTAGCAATCATGGCGGAAAGAAGATCTCAGGTTTTCAGCAGCACGTATGCTGCAGCGACTTCAGACCGTGAAAACAGATATGGCAGAGTTACGGAAAGTGTGGCTGGAGGAAAAGCTTGATCAAGAAGATGGTGAGGTTCCTCTGCCAGCAATTCCAGAGCAACCTACAATTATTCAAGAAGCCTCCAGAGTCCAAGAAAGCGAGGCTACCACCCAAGAAGAGTGCTACGGGTCGCATACTTGCAACATGCACCAAGGGCCGACTATGCCAAGTCCAACCGAAGACGTTGCAGTAACAGTGTCGAGTGCGACGGAGGAGACCAGAAACGTGAAGTTGCCGTCGAAGGGCACTGGATCAGAGCTGTCGACAATGAAGGAACGAAACAAAGCAGCTGTTTCGGAGGAGGCGATGACGAAGACTCGAAGATGTTGGGCTAACGACGAAGCTTCTATCGAACGAGAAACGAGGGGGCGACGGAGACGCTGCCTGGAGTTGTTTGCTTCGTTTCGGTGCGTTTTTTTTCGTCTTCGCCGTTGCTCGTTTCTTCTCTATCAACGGCAGTTGTTTCAGATTGCAACACTCCCAGACATTTTCAAGAGGTGTCGCAGAAGACAGCGTCGATGACTTCTCTCACAAAGACGATGGTCATTGTCTTTTCTTGCCGTTGAATTTGATTTCCTTGCCAGCATCTTTGTTTCAGTTCATGGTAGTACTTTGGAGGATTATACGCGTGTTTCATGGAGTGTTGAGCTGGTTATGAATCAGTTTCCCTTCATCCAGGAACCTCTTCCCATCCGAAAGCCGATGGTCGTTGTCTTTCTTTTTTTTACGTTGAAAAATAATTATTTTAATGGGTAGATTTCTAATTTTTCAACAAACATCTTTTGTTCGAAAAAAAAAACTATAATATTTTTTAAAAATGATTTTTTTTTTCATTTAAAAATTGAAAGTTAAAAAAAAAAATCTGCCCCAGATCGGAAAATCCCAAGATAGGTAGGGAAACTGGTTCGCTGGTTGTGGGGTGTAGTGTATGTATAAGGTGCAGTTTGAAAAGTCAAATTTTCTTTGCTGGTCTGCATTTTTTTAAATGAGCAGCAAAAGTGTCTTGATTTGTCACCCGCACAGCTGATTACCTCCTTCAGTGGCTGTCAGAGATATTTTGAAGATTTTTTTTTTATATCAAAATTTTAGAAAGATATTTTTCCTTTTTGATACCGATTTTTTTACCCTTTTTCTTGAAGATGCATGTGTCGAACCCCCTCTTTTTTTTTATGCATGTGTGTTTTCCATGCTCAATGGCCAAATGGGCTTTGATTGTAGCAGTAAAGGCAAGGGCCCAAAGTGGTTTCACCCATGGATGAATTTCAAATGGCCTCCTTTGTTCAAATCTGCCCTATTCCTACACTTTGTCTAATACGGTTTTGCTTTAGGGGAGAGCTTAACAAAATGCTTTTTGTTTCAGCCTTGCACCCATTATTTCCATTTGACTCAGAATCCAACAAGTGAGTTGCACCTGTGTGCAGCAGTATTCAAGATAGATTTCTACACGATTTCAAGCAACAGTTTTTTTTCAAAGATCAGCAAAAGTTTTTCAGAATTAAAAGCTTATGAATCTTGTGTTTTGGTTATTTCAGCTTTGTATTGTTGAGGGTCAGTTTTGTGTCAATCATCGGGTATTGATATGTAAAGAAAATAAATAGCTAAAAGTTAGTTAGAGTCAGTTAGTAGAGTAGCCGTTAGAATTAGTTAGAAAGGTTAGTTAGTTAATTTAGGCTTAGCTTGGGTATTAAGTCAGTCTAGCCTATAAATAAGGGTCTAATTCCTATTGTAATGAAGATTATGATTGATAATGAAATAGCCCAGAAATGTTTCTCTCTTATTCTCTCTCGATTCTCTCTTGGATCCTCTATTTCTAGTTTCTCTTGATCTCTCTATCTCTTTCTCTATATAGAATATTAATTCTGTAACAGTGTGGGACAGGTTTTGGGAGAGTGGGAGCTAAGAAAGGATTGAGTGTTCTGAGGGAGCTAGCCACTTGAAAGTTAGAGTATGATGTGCTGTCATTTTGCTTCATTTGTAATTCATCTGAGCCAATATGCTCTATTTGACCTTGAATTAGAAAGTATATCTTGTCTTTCATAACATAAGTAATACAAGATTACAGTGGGTTCCCTCGCCATTCATGGTTCAAGGGCATATATCTATCAATCATATGAACTACATGATTTTTTTTTTTTCGGGTTCTCATGCACTTTTTTCTCATTCTCCCTCTCATTTTATTCTTGTTTGGTTGATGTTACAATAATTGGAACAGAAAGGAAGCTTTTGTTTTTTTGGGGGAAAAAAATGATTTTTAAGTCTTAGATGACCTGCAAAAATTAACTTTCTAGGAGACCAATTTTTTACTTGCTCTTAATTTAACATCCCTTCCCTGCTCTTTCTTTCTTATTAATTTCAAGATATGTTAAAGCCTGGTAGCTGATGATATTATAATTTTTTTGTTTTTTTTTTTTGACAGCTGGTTATGTAGACCTTCCTGATATATTCAAAATTGGGTTCATTATGGCTATGTTTAATGCTATCGTCTGGGGAGTTGTTGGCACTTTCTGGTGGAAATTTTTGGGCTTTTATTGATTTTTCATTTCAATGTAAGTAATAGTGGTTTTCCTTGTTTCAATCAGCCATTCTTCTTAGCAGCCAAAAGAACAGGTCTTCTATTTGAGGACAGTTGAGCTCATCATTTTGACATGATAATTAAAGTCTGCATTTTAGTTTTATCCATTAGTTGATATCTTTATGGTTATCATTGCTTTATTTCATACAGTCAACAACATATGGATAATTATTTTTCTACTAATCTAAATTGAAGATTTGAAACTGATTTGATCTTCCTTTTTGGCAGAGGTTTGCATGTTTAATTAATTAAGCTAACATTTCAATATCTAAATATTCTGAACGATTGAAAACCCTCTTAAGAAAACCAGGAAACTATTAGTGATACAACTTTCTTCTATCATTTGAAGTTGAAATTTGAGTCTGCATATCATTCATGTCAAATTTGGATTAGGATTCTGTATCCAAAATCTTAATTAGCTTGAGATATTCAATGTGCCAAAAGTCCGTGGAGGGCTTGCCTACTCCTATCCTAGCTTCAGTACTCTACTCAGGAAGAGATTAAAATTTCAAGGAAGCTTAATAATGATTTCTGTAAGAAACCATGAAATAGGACCAAAGGAGCTGCAATAAAGAAGACATAGGTTCAACTTAGAGGGAAAACAATAGGCATTATTACATCCAGAAAGTACTAGAAATGATAACATATTGGCCTATGTGAGTCCTGAACATTTCTCTTTATTGTCACCAAACCAAAAAGAATAGACAACATATAAATTATTTTAGGCCTACATAATGTTCTTGGGTGGTTTCAGCTTGCAAGTGGCAGCTATTTCAATTAGACAGGATAAAAATGGATCCACCTTGCAAACATTTCATAGGCTCTTTGATTGTAGTACTCTGTGGGAGAATGCCCTGAACCCTGTTAAAACCATAGACACATAACATTATTAGTTTTATTCATTCATTAGTCTCACTAGGAGGAATAACTTGTGATGATTTTCCATACCTTGAAAGTTAAATATGTCAAGCTATATGCATAATTCTGATAAATAATTTTGTACCTGCACCAATAACTAATACTCAGATTCATATAAAAGATACAACCAACCTGTCATGCAGCTGATGCATGTTTTGCAGGCTATAAACTGTACTGGCACCAATTTTTAGGAATCTTGAAGTGTGTTTGGTTTCATGTTGGAAACCACCAAAACCATGATTTTAATGATTTCTAATGTAAAACTAAAGACATACTTAACTATAAATGTTTTCCTAACACTTGAATTCAATGTGCAAAGACACATGCCAAGACATGGGAGAAAGAAAGGAAATGAGAGACAAGAGAAAAAAAAAATCAACTATAACTATGACACATTTGGCTAAGATAACATACAACTCTTTTTGAGAAAGTGCTAACCCTCTGTTTGAATGGGAAGAAAAGTTGGGAGGAAAGAAAATGGGGTAGAGAAAATGGAGAGAAGAGAACACTGGAGAGAGAATGTTATCAATCCTCTTATTTGGATCGACGAGAAAAATCGGGGTGGAAAGAAAATAAGCAAATATATGAATGACTAAAACACCTTTACTCTCGTATCAAAATATATAATGTTTAAAATCAAATTAAATATCACAATGAAAAAAATCATATTAATATTAACATTGTCAAATAATTTAAAATCAAATTATCTGGTAAAAATATATTATCATATTATATTTAAAAATATTTTTAAGCTAAAAATTCAAAAGCAAGTAAAAAACAATAAAATAAATAAATTACACATGAAGGATGGGAAGACACTGAACCATATCCACCAAAGTTAAAAATAGGGGTAAAGGAATTCACAATATAGAATAATGTCAATTAATTTTAACTAACCCTTTACTATATATGAATAAGTTAAAAATGACTTATAAATAGGCAATACATATGTAGATTTGAAGCTTGCACACACACACACACACATGTAGTCACTCACCCTGCAACCTGACCATCCAAAAACCAAGGACGCCAAGAATACTCTTCAGTGATATTAAGGTCCTTTATCCATTGTTCTGTGGCTAAATGTGGAACAACAAGGTCATGATCACCCCTACAAAACAATAATAAAGAGGAAAACAAAACAAGTGAAGCATTTTTAATTAGCTGACCTAAAGTGAGTGAAACTTGAACTTCATTATGGAAAATCTGATTTATATGTTTGTTGTTTGAAATATAATCAGCCCTTCAAAGAACAAATTGAAGACTCAAAGAGACTTACGTATAAAGCAAGACTTGTAAATCTGTTTCAGTAAAATTCTTTTGGTAGCTGAAGACAGATTCAAGATTATGATTGTACAGATCCTGCTGGACAAGATTGCATCTGTACCACTTCTCTACGGTTCCCTGTATGCAGTTTGAAAATTGTGAATGAATCACATATATATATATATATATATATATATATATATATATATATATATATATATATATATATAAAACAATAAAATGAGATGGTGGGATTGTTACATCTAAATTGTGTATGTCATTAAATGCATTTTTCCTTAAATGCCTCTCTTTAACATTTGGGAGTCAAAAAACTATGAAGGGGGAAATTAGAGAAGACATTAAGATTAATTCAATTTACTATGCAATGAGGTCAATCATTTAATTAGGGGTGAATTTCAAAATAATTGTTCTTTAGTATAAATTTAATTAGTTAGACTACTTTTAATTAATTCTCTTAGCTTCTATACAGCCTATTTGGCATAGTGGTGAGGGAGAAAAAAGGCCAGCACACAATGATTTAAGCTCAATGGAGAAAAATAGACCGTTTGGGATAGCAATAGTCTCATATGAGCTTATTTAAAAAAAAATGACTTATGATAGAAGTAACTTTTTTCAGCTTCTGGTGTGACTTTTTTAAGCTTCTAGAGAAAAAAGTTAGGGATATGTGATCCAATAAGCAATGTGCTATATTAAATATACATTTGTATGCATTTTAATTTATCCATTAGAAAATATTTAATTAAGTACTTTAGCGTTTTTTCTTCTTTTTTTTTTATCAAATTTAATTTTACATTTTTATCTTCAATTATCATAATATATACAACTAATATGTGTGTGTGTGTGTGATATTCAATAAGATTCATGTCATTTTTAGTTATTTTTCATTTCAACTGACTTTTCAAATAATCATCTAAACAAGAGCTTATTTGAAAAAAAAAATACTTTTCACACCATCATTCCAAACATAAATCACATTCACAATCAAACTTTTATTCTATCTTACTTCTGCAAAAGTAAGATTGCAAATAAGTCACTTGTACCACCGTTATCCCATATGGGAGAAAGGCATTTGACTTATATATGAGACCAAATGGAGTATTTAATATGTGTTTGGTCAATATATAAAAATACAGAGAGATCAATAATCTACCTCTCTGATGTGAAGTGCTTCTTTGACAGTCTCATTATTTGCCCATGCATATGAAAGTACATAAGCAGAATTCTGCATATGAACAATGGGTGAGTATAGTTTTATGAAGTATGAAAAATATTGGTAAGTGAATAATCTAAATGTTTTAATCTATTCATGCACAAAAGTTATATATATATATATATATATATATATATATATATATATATATATATATATATATAGAGATGAGAGCCTAAATCATAATGGCTCTTAATAGCTGTTAAGAAGGATTATTCCCTAATCCCTGATTTATAGGGATTCTAATATATTTTCTGATTTCCTAACAGTATGGAAGGGAAATAAGGTAAAATCACAATAGACAGATATAGATAGTTATAGACCTTGCAATACCATTGTGGATCAGATAGGCCAGAGAAATGTCTTGATTTCTCTACTTGTAGACTTCTTCCAGAGTGACTTTCATCTTCATCTGGTTTTGGTGAAACATTCACACACTGTGGCTCCAAAACATTCTCAGTAAATATATCATTCAGCAGCTGCAAACTTCAAATGCAGTACATATATCAGATAATTAGATCAGATAATTATTGTTTTTTTTTTCCGGTAGTAAAATGTTTGTTATAAAAAAAAAAATTAATGCTAACAGGTAATTAAAACGGGAGAGTAAGACCTCATCAATTTTTCCAAGTGCTTCTTCACATTCCGTATTTGATGGGTCCACTATATAATACTGTCCATTGCAAATCTCTTTGGCTCTCTGTATGAGCACAGACATTAAACCATTTCTCACACTGGACATATGTTTTTGTACTGTTTTAATAAATTTATATAATGGATGAAATTTACAGAAGTTTGATCAAATTTTGATTTGATTACCTGGTATAGTTTGTTTGCTATAAGTCCCAATCTGTAAGCTACCTCTACTTTTGCATTTGTTTCTAACTCATTACCTTGATGTGGAGACCCACTTATGAATCCCTAAATACACCCATTTTTTGAAAATAACATTAGAACATAAAACACACATCACATATTTGTATGTATGAGATTACAATATATAATTATTGTAGAAAATCATGCATCACTTACTATTAACTTCAAGTGTGGCAACATTCCAGCATCATTATCTGCAGTTTTATTACAGTAGCAAACTGATATGAGTAGTGATTGATGAAATTGAACTGAACATTGAAATAAGTTTTAGATTTTTAAATCTCACTAAAGGTTTGAGTTTACTATGAAAATTTATCATCATGGGTTTCATATTATAGAAGTTGAAGCTTCTTGTTTTTGAGGTTAGAAGGAGAAGATAAAAGGTTGATTATTCATAATTACCATCTAATATATGCTGAACAATGAGTGGCACAACTATGCCACTATATGAATCACTTGCTATGAACAGCCGATTGTTCATGTACTCAGGGTGTTCTACCAGCCACTGCAATAGTTGGAGTCAAAGTTACAATCAGGACATGCTACAATTCTTTGCTTATGAGTAAATCACAGTTAATAAGAGTTTAAAATTTGAATTGTTTTGTGCATTTTTATAAGAATTCGATAAGAATTATCTCAACATTTAAGAAATTTTGTCCATTGGTGCCCTCATTAATTATATATATTGTATTAATTAAAGGCTTGGTAATACTTATGTTTACTTTATTTATCTCTTACTTGCCCCTTCATAAATAAGGGCTTATTTGGGAAAAAAAAAGTTTGTTTTAAGACATACTAGTACTTACTATTTTTAATTGTTTCTTTAACCCATGCAATTCGGTTATCAGACTCTTATAAATAGGATCGGAGGGAGTATGCTTTTCTGTTATTTAGTATTGTGCATGGTTCGGAATGGGTAGGACCTGATCCTTCATGTTTCGGCCCGGCCCGGCCCAATTTGAACGAGTAGAGCTGGGCACGATGTACACTCCTATTTTGATTCAAAGTGTCATTCATCTTGTCCCTTACCATTTGTTCTAGTAATTATTACCTAGTATGTTATATTTTCCGATATGTGAGTGTTGAAAACTTGAAACACTAAATACTAGTTTTCATGTGAAAAGCATGTACTTATATCTATAGTAATTTCATACCTTGCATTATAAGGATTAAGCTAACTTTTGACATACTTGAACAATTCTAAACAAAATTTCAGAAAAGATTTCATTGAAGATATAAGTGAAACATGCTGTTATTGATCAAAATGTGTGTGGTTTTCTCTTTCTTTGAAATTTTTTTAGCAAACCACAAGGGAATAAATGCATCCATATATATACCTTTCTTAAAAAATTGTAAGTTTGTCTTGCAGATGATGTGTCTGATACAACCAAATCTTGTGGATCCTTGGCATATGAGAATCCAGTGCCCACAGGTGCATCTAGAAATATAATGCTGGCAGTCTGCAAAATTGATATTAGATATGTGTGTACGACCAAATTGAAGGGATCATTACAGAAAAATACAATAATACCCTTTACCTTTGTCCACGGATAAGGTCTCAAGTATAACTCTGGCAAACCTCCATTATAGTATGACTCATTGAAAGCCAGTGGACCTGCAACAAAAAATATATGCAATTTTTGGGTACAAGATACTGAGTTTTTAAGGGTTTGTTTTATTTCATGTCGACCATGGATTTAGTTTATTTTCATAGATAATGGCATTTAGCATTTTAGCTTCTTATGTATGTTTTGCTCATCTTACTTAATAGTGTTCTCACTACAAAGTAAAAAAAACTAGCTTATTATCTTGACAGAATTTCCATCACTACATTTTACATGGAAAATTGGTTTACCAACAGAATTACCAATGAAATTTTTTGTCGGAAATTAACCAATAGAATTTTTTCCGTCAGTAATCCGTTGATAATTATGTCGGTAGTTTCATCAGAAAATTTATTTTCCGACGGATTTTCTATTAGTAATAGCATTTTTTTTGGTAGTGTCTTGAAAGTTAACTCATATGAAACCTGATGTCGAAGTTTATACAACATAGTGATCCACAAATGAAAACTAAATGAGAAATTAAGAAGAAAAAAACGAATCATACCAGTTTGGTAGAAGAATCCATTAAAACCAGAACAACCAGGACCTCCCACTAAGTATAGCAAAAGAGGATCAGTTTTTGGATACCCAGTAGATTCCACAAACAGGTAATACAATTCAGACTGCTCCACGCCAACATATCTTCATCATATATACCCAAACAACAACACAGTAAACCATTGAGTTATATCATCTATATATATATGTGTTGGTAAAATCGGTCCCTGCCTGACATTCAGGCGAGGCGTGACCTCATGAGTCGGAAAAACAAAAAAAATTGTCTTTCCTTAATTTGCAGCGGAAACTATAATCAATAACCGCAACTCTTTACGGTTATCATGACTTATAAACACTGAACACATTTGTGAGTTTTAATGGACGCTCTTATGGTCCTCGTGAGTTAAAACTCATATTTAAAATAAATACTCATGGATTCCTATAATGTCATCATAAGAACCCATCACAAATGTACAATGTCTTCAAGATTCTCATGAGAACCCATAACTTTTATGGTATCATGAGTCATCTCAATACTATGGGTATTCCCGGAATATTGATCATGTGATCCCGTAACATTTACAGGAGATCATGAGATATTCCAAGAAAGGATCTACTCATTAAAATACGTGAGGGGGTTTAGGATTACCTTAGATCACCGAAGACCTCAAAGTGTATGAAGTCCTCTAACACTGATCCACACGGTTATCTCCCGATTGCTTTGAGAACTCCTTCTCTTTGATTCCTCTCTTTCCTTGGATGCTTGCTAGACGACGCAAGGTTGAGGACTTAACGTTCTTGGGATTTCTTTCTCTTTGGATGGCGCCTTTCTTTCTTTTCTTGGTTGCTTTGGCTAAGAATTCTATTCGGCCAATGCTCTAGGTTTTCAAAGAATGCCGTAGAAAAATATACGACTCACGCGTAGCGTTATATTATTTCTTTGCGGCCAAAACCTAGATCCCTTATTATTCTAACTAAAAAATAATAATATAATTATATATTATTATTCCAATAGTTAAAATCCTAGATCCACCAAGTCGCCGCAAAAGATGAGACTAATAAAATCTCAAATCTTTTTCCACGGCTTATCCCCTAGTTTCTTTTAGTTCTTGCCGAAAATTATGAGATTCAAAATCTTATAATTTACACGGTCAAAAACTTAATTTAGGGTTAAAAGAATTATGGCCCATTAATTGGTATTATTTAATTAATCAAGATTATGGATCTTATCCAAATCTTTAATTAATTCTTGAATTAATAATTCAAGATAATGGATCTTATCCATATCTTTATTGGAGGTATATTTATATTAGATAGTCCTAAATTATCTTTTATAATATATACTCTTGAATTTAAAATTCAAATTTAAAATTCAAAATGGCCTAAAACCACGTTTGGTCTTCTAACATATTTAAGCTTATTAATGGAAAATTAATTTTCCACTAGATAACCATATATGGCGCCATTTTAATAGATTGGGCTTGTAGTCCAACTCCAATCCAAATATACTCATTCTTTCGAGAAAGCTCAATAACAATTATTGACCCAAGATTGCTAATCTTAACCAATCAAGAATAACCTTTTGTGTGACCCATTAGGCCCAATTAATCACCGACATAAATAACATTGGACTAATCAAACTCCTTTAATGAGCTCAAGTTATTTAATGACCACATAAGACACTAGCAATGCTTTCGTGGCCCCGCAATTAATTGAGTTGATCAAGTGATCTACCTTTTCTAATTTGGACACCGTCGGCTTCATCCCTCACTACGTCATTCACATTTAGTCGAGAGCAAAGATAGAGTATCATCTCTCTTGGTTGACTAAATATAGTTTTTTTTCACAGAACTAGGAATCTTCTTCTATTGACTCTAAGATGGAACATGACTCTTCATTATCACTTACTGTGCACAGATTTCCGAGTCAACTATAAGTCATCCAAGCCTTACCGGTCCTGTGAACGACAAATCCCTTGTAGGAGACCGTGAGTCCTTTCGGCATGTTCATCTACACTCATGCATTCGAGTCATACCCAAGAGTACACTATTCTCCCCTTTCTTAGGCGGATAGAGTTGTACAATCAAAGTATGACATTAGGACACAGTGCTCGATGACATCCTCAAGTCTAGGACGATCCACACTACCAAATGTTAAGAAACTTTTATATCCAATGATACTTCCTACAAATCTTTGTGGAGTCTCTCGGTGGGTACTGTTCGGTCTATTTGTTCTTCAACAAATCCACCCACGACATCGCCTAAGACATCATTATGCCCGTATTTCATGAGGTCCCTACCTTGCATCTCTATACAAGTAGACGATGTCGTACTAGTCTTATCGAAATCACCAATGCCCTTTTTTGATGATTCAAGACTAGGAACAAGTTTTAGGCAATAGACATTTGGTGTTCTTGAGTCCTCATTATCATGATCCTATCATAGATCCTCAAGCGAACACATATTCTATTCATAGGGTTTTTATCTTTAAATGCATATTAACCTTAACATAAAGGCGAGACATAAATATGATAAAGATAAAATTACTCAAATACATAAATCATAAAATACTAAATAGAAAAAGGTGTTCCTCTGTCAGAGCAGATTGTCTCTAGGACACCTATTTACTAACAATATGTACACATAAACACACACAAATTGAAAGAGATAGTGAAGGAACATTATTAAGTAGGTACCCAGATTCTAGTTTGAAAGGGAGTTCACCAGGAAAGCCAGGAAGAGACTTGACTATGTGACCACAATCTGCGTTTCTAAACAAAAGCAGAAGATTTGTGAAAACCCAGCTAGCTAATAAGTGAAGCTGAAGATTTGGTGCCATTTTCCTTGTGTGAATTAAGTTGTGGAAGACATTTTCTTTGTTCATAGTTTCGTCTGTGCATTTCTTATGATGGTACTGAGTCCTGACATGACTTCATTAATTCCTACGGTTATGTCTTCAACCAATTTTCTTCGTTTTCTCAAAGTCGCCCGTTTTGGAAATTCTTCAACGAGTGACACATAAGACTAGGAGAATCGTAGTTAGAGATTCCGAATGTTTTGGATACAGATATATGAGAATTAGAAAACAGTTTCTCATGTGTCTGTATAGAATTTTTAAAAAGTTGCATTCTTTGCATTGGGTGATGCTTCATCTTCTTTTTTTTGGGAATTTTTCGTTGGGAAATTTTATGATTAAATTGCTTGATGTAAACATGTTTCAACTTCATAGCCTAAAAAAGCAGTTTTAACAATTTTTCCCCAATATAAAAAATTTAGGCGAAAAAATGGTCATTGCGTCCGCTACGGCTTATACGTCGACGTATAAGCCACGGACGTGTGTCTCTTTGCAAATTTGACAGGAAGAGATGAGTTAGTTACTTGTATGTAGGAATGTTTGGTAGCCGGTGTAGGATATCCCACTGTCAAAATAGTAACTAATTTTCACCTTAGGACGTCCTGAGTGTTTGGTTGATATTGTCTCCATTTACTTCTTCAAGGTACGATTCTGCTGCTACATATTGCAGAGCAGCGCACATGAATGAGATGCTCTTATTTAAACATGTCACTTGCATAGTTGCATTACACAACAGCCGGATTATTAATTAATGTAAAACTTATTTATCTAATTTGATTAGATTAAAGAAGTTGGTTAAATTAGTTATTTTCTTTAATTCTCACATATCTCTTATTTAATTATTGTTGAGGGAAAAGATTGAAAAATATTATAATAGGAGTTACATTTAGAACTAAGCGTGTGTTTGGCAAAACCAAAAAAATGCTTAGGCTATGTTTGGTTTGAAGGTAGGAGAGGGGAGGGAAGCAAAAAAAAATTCTCAAATTACCCATGAAAATTTTTTAAAATTACATAATTTTTTGTATCGTTTTCCGTACATTAACTTTGGAAACATGTCATATCTTGATCATATCTGACTTTTCATACTAGAGGTGGGCACCTCCCCTCCCTCCCTCACCTCCAACCAAACATAGCCTTATGGAAGACAAACCAAAATGTCAAGAAAAATTTGTACAAACACTCTCAAAAGCTGAAAAGTGTTTTTTTTTTCTATCTAAAACCATGGTTTTGGAAAAAAAAAAAAAAAAACTATATTTTTCTGCTCTCTTATCTTTCGAATCCACATTCCACGTTTTTAACTTTATGTGTTTCTTGCGCTTCTCTCCGAAGACATAAAGAAATATTAATGACATTTTTTTATATATTTTTTTTATTTATTTAGATTAAATTATATCGCCGCATCCTAAAATATTTTTTACACTCACTATCTCAAATTAATTAATTTTTGGATACTAGTGTTACGGACTGTAAAACTAATTGATTTGAGATCTTGAAAGACAAAAAATATTTCAAGATGTAATATATAATTTAATTTAAATAAATAAATAGGGATAGAATATTATTACTATTTACTATTATAACAACGTTACTACCAGGTTTGTTTCACCGTTAAATCGAATCTCAATCTAATAGTAAAACAAACGGGTAGTAACGTTAGTAGTAATACTAATTGATAGTAATAATATTGTATCTCTAAATAAAATATATATATATATATATATATATATATATTTAAAGTGTCATCAATATTTCTTTATGTGCTTCGTAGAGAGAGAAAAGCACCTAAAAAAAACATGTAAAGAAAAGAAAAGCATGGAATGCCTATATCTCTCTGCTCCGCTGCTCCCGCCTCCCCGTGTGCTATCTTGCATTCTTGCTTTTAATTGATTTCATTCATTACTCTTTCAATTTTGTTCTCTCGATGTTGACCAAAAAAAAAAATTTGTTCTCTCCTGAGATAGGGTTTTGGCCGGCAATGCCGTTCTGTCTTTCTCTTTCGAACACATCGCCGTTGCCAGCGTGGGCATCTCGCCGGCGAGGGTGGTTTGTGCAATCGGGAAGCTCGAATTCATTCATCTCCACAAAACGGCGGCGTTGTTGGAAGCCGCCGTTGTGCTGGGAGCAATCATACACAGTTATTTCCAACCTTATCTTCCCTTCCTGATTCTTTCTTGCTCGTGGCTTCTTCAATCTTCACGTCTGTTGTGCTTTCCTTTTGTTTTTTGTTTTGATCCAATTATTTCCTTCCTTTTAGACTACAAAAGAGACGATCACAGGATAAATAGTCCCCAGTCAAGGATAACCAGAACACAAATATTAAATCTAGTGGAAATATTAAAATATAAATATAAATATTTATTTTTAATATATTCATAAATTAAGGATTTTTAAATATTGTTAAATGATAGAGTAAATACCTTTTGGGTCCCCGACCAAAAATACGGACCCCATTTTCGTTCTTGCAGACTAAAATGTGACTTTTTTTGGGACTAAAAAACTTTTTCAAAATTTACGAGGACCAAAATGTTCACAAATCGATTCTTATTCGTCCTTTTCAGGAACTAAAAAGGTATTTCTTTGTGTAAGGGACCAAAATGGGGTCCGTGTTTTTTTCCAGAGACCCAAAAGGGTATTTACTCTAAATGATATGGATATATGTAGGGTAAATGAGCAATTTTACACATGACTTTTTCCCGGAGCACCAAAGACCACGACCTTTTTCTAGAAAGAAAAGACACACGAGCTTACGTTTTAGGAGCAAAAAAATACCACGGGTGGTTAGTTAATCGTCAACTTGGACGACACGCCGACGCGAACGCCGACTAAGAAAAAAACTAGGAAAAAATTCAAAAAATTAGGAAAAATTCAAAAATTAGAAAATAATTCAAAAGATTAAGAAAATAATTAAAATAATTAGGCAAAAATTCAAATAATTAGGGAAAAATTAAAATAATTAGACAAAAATTAAAATACCCCACCAATGCTTAGTCGACTTCACACATCGATTAGATTTATCTCCGTAGGGAAAATTGACAAGAAAATTATCTTAATTAATTAATTATTATTTTTTTCAATGAACAAACTACCCTAAATAAGATCTTCAACAACCGCACAAATTTGTATATACAACTCATCCTCCAACAGTTGGTTATCCGACCGCAACCGACCGCCGCCGTGACGGTTTCCGGTGGTGGGGCCCACTGGCGGGGGTATTTTAAATTTTTTTTCTAATTATTTTAATTTTTCCCTAATTTTTTTGAAATTTTTCCTAATTATTTGAATTTTTTGAAATTTTTTTTTCTAATTTTTTGAATCTTTTTTCTAAGTTTTTGAAATCATGTGGAACTTGGAGGAAAAGTTTGGGGGCCAAATAGTGGTGGGGATTCGGGGTTCGGGCGCGCCCACGAATTGTTTTTTTAGGAAAGTTTTAAATGCATTAAAAATGAAAAGAATAAAAAAAAAATATATTCATGAAATTAAGTCAATTAACTTCATCTACAAGTGTAGTGTAGAATGGGTAAAAGATAGTAAGGATACACCACAAAAGTAAATTTCACCGATAAGCTAAAAATTTCGGGTAATTAGAATGAAATATAGAAAAGAATGAAAAAATTAACATAAATCATACAAGACCCCACATAGAACAAAGATTGAATTATAAGCCCAAAGATATAAAAAAGAGGGAAAATGTTTTTTTTTTTAAAGGAAGAAGAAGCAGTTGGGGGGCCAAAATTTAATTTTACTACTTTGAGGGGGCCAAAGTTGTATTATTACACTAAAAAAGAAAAAGTTCTATTAAAAAAAAAAATTATTATTATTTTTTTGGGGGGGGCCATTATCATAACTAAGATCCGCCACTGTTTGAAATTTTTTTCTAATTTTTTGATTTTTTTTCCTAGTTTTTTTTAAAAAAAAATTCCTAGTCACGTCTACGCGCGTGTCATTCCAAATCAGCGCCACGTCAGTGTTCCATCCAAGTTGATGGTCAACTAACCGCCCGTGGTATTTTTGCTCCCAAAACGTAACCTCATGTGTACTTTTGCTCCAGAAAAAAGGTCGTGATGCTGGGTGCTCCTGAAGGAAAATGTCATGTGTAAAATTGCTCTTTTACCCATATATGTATTTGCTTTTATCATCGAAAAAAACTAGGGGAAATCCTCCTTAGGGCCCAAGTAATCAAAAAATTGTCAAAAAATGCCCAAAGAAAAGTCAGATGTCAGAAAACGCCCTAGGGTCTTTTCTCGTATTATTTCAGAAAACGTTGTACTGATAAAGTTGTTAAAGTATAATGATATAGTTGTTAACATATACTGATATAGTTGTTAACGTGTACTGATTTAGTTATTAGAATATTGTTGTTAATGTCTACTGATTTAGTTGTTAATGTTATATTGATATAGTTGTTAACGTTTATGAAATAATACTAGAAAAATCCCTAGAGCCTTTTTTGACATGTAACTTTTTCTTAGGCATTTTTTGACAATTTTTTTTATTACTTGGGCCCTAAGGTTATTTCCCCAAAAAAATATGTTTGTAGATAATTAAATTTATTAATACATATATGGACACAAATTTATGTAATTTTTTATATTTATTATGAAATTTGATGTTAAAAATATTTAAAATAAAACATTTTCCTTTATATACAATTATCACAAAAGATAATGTCCTTTTTAGTAATTTGAGCATAAAAAAGCTATTCTGATAACCATATATAAACACTATCATTTTATCAAAATCACTTTTTTTAACGAATCTATTCTCGCTCATAATCTATTCTAAAAAGCATTTTTACCACTTTTTTTCTAGAAATTATTATCTAAAAGTTAATTCAAACACCCTCTAAAAGATCAACTTCTAAGGGCCCGTTTGGTACAAGGAATTGGTGAGGAGGGAAAGAAACTTTGGCAAGTTCCTCTGTTTGGTACACATTTTTTGCACAAATCTTTCCTAACTCCAAGTTCTCGGGCCACCCCGACCCACCAATCTTCCCTCATATGTGGGAAGATCATATCCCACCAAAATTAGTAGGATCTCAAGTTCCCACGTCATTGTTCACATTTTTGGACATATTTACCCCTAAAATTCAAACTTTGCGGGAAAGTTCAAATTTGACGATTTTTTTTTAACATGAGTTCGAATTTAACATGAGCATATTTTTAAAAAATATATTTTAGCAAAAAAAAAAATCTTTTTTATTTTGAATTAATTTCTTTTAATTGTAAAATAGACATTTCCTAATTATTTACCAACTACTACCCCTTCATTTTCTTCCTACCAAATAACTCTTCTTTTTTCAAGCCATCTTCCCTAATCTTTTATATCTTCCTTTCCCTCCTCTAAGTTTCTTTTCCTCCTCAAATTTTCCTTATACCAAACGTGGCCTAAGTGTTAAAGAGTAGAGGAGTATACAGAAGGTACAAATCGTCTTTTTCATATGAAATCTGAATGAATGAAGAAACATAGTCAAACCACTAATTATATTCTAATAAAACATGATGGATATCACACTAGTACAAAAAAGAAAGGACTTCTAAAATAGGTTAGAAATAAGAGAAAATGTTAGAAAAAGAATTTCAAAATCCTAAATTAAGCATTTTCCATAAAATGAGTTGTGAATAGGTTATCAAGTTTTGTCATTACATTATTAAATCTTGGTAACAAACATGATTTGAGATTTTTCAATTATTTTTCTGTCATATTTCCAATAAATAACTCTTTGCAATGGTTGTGATATGAAATTGGCACACCGGTTGTAAAAAGTCTACAAAGTCCATTTTCTAGCATCATAAAACAATGGATTTAATGTTTCTACATTTGCTGCAGAAACTTTTTTTCTGCAAAGACTCACATAAAACAATGGCCCCATCAAATTCTCATAAAGTAGCTTGAGATATTCAATGAGCCAAGAGTCCGTAAGTGGAATTGTTAAAAGGGAAATGAAGACAGACCAGGACAGGGAAAAAAGGCAAATGGGAGAAGCAAATTAAAGGTCAAAAAAATAAATATTGAAATGTCTAAAGCCTTGAGTTTATAAAGGAGACTACAAAACAAAATAAAAATACTCCCTTTGATCTTTTTCAGAAAGACCTATTCACTAGTAATTCAGTTAAAATTAGTTAATAGTTTTACTTGATTTTTAATTAGGTCCCTATAATCTTTCTTCCTTTATATCATGGCCTTATAGTTTTAGATGTTTTTAATAAGAAGCCTGTAGTTTTATTATTATTATTATTATGTACTTATACTTTCGCCTAATTTTGAATTAGGTCTCTGTATTTTGTTTCTTCTTGTTTATCAGTCACCTGAGATTATAGGAAGTGACTAAAAATCTGGTGAAACTATAGTGACTTGCAAATTATTTTTCTCATGCTTTTAAAATGTCAAAATTACCATAAATGAAGTTTAGCTATGAGTTTGTTTGATTATTTGGGAAGAGTATCAAATCAAAGTGTCACATTAGATGTTTTTCTCTTAGGTGCTTCTTATGTGCTTTTCCCTCTAATTGGAGGGATTAGGCATTTTTTTTAAAAAAAAAAACTTTTTTATATATTCTATTTATTTAGATTAGATTATATGCTGGATTCTGAATTTTTTTTTTCACCCAATATCTCTAATTAATTAATTTTCAGTCCTACATTAAGAAATATTTTTCGTGCAACCCCAATATCCTGGAAATTAATTAATCTGAGATACTGGGTGCAAAAAAAATTTCAGGATGCAACATATAATCTAATCTCAATAAATATAATATATAAAAAATTTTAAAAATAAAAAAATTGCCTAATCTCTCTAATTAGAGAGAAAAGCACTTAAGAAGCACCTAAAAGAAAAACACCCAATGTGAATTCCAAATGAAAAGACATTTAGGAGGCAAGTTATATTTTGGCCAAAGGATCTTATATTAAGAATGATGGGTATTGATTATTGGTTTGATTATGACTTATTGTAATGAAAGTATAAATTTTTGTTCTATACTTTCATTTGTAAACTTCCCGAAATATCACTTCTTGTTTGGTGGTCCCATTTGGTATAAAGGCAAGGGTAAGAGAAAGCTGATCCCATTGTTATTGATTTATGGATTATGAAAAGGCCTTCCCTGATTATGCTTTTTTTTTTTTAAATCTATATTTTATTTGTTGTGTGTTGTCTCTGTGATCTAGTTATTAAGGGCTCAATGGCAAAATTGTCTGCCATATGCTTCCATGTATAACTTCCTCTTTCACAGTAAATAAAATACCCTAACCGATTGTTAACGTAAGAGCTAGTTAAATAATTTAGGTAAATTGAGAAAGTTAAGTAAATTACTTAATTATAACAAATATGGGATGATCTCCCTAAACTACCCTTTGTGTAATAAAAGTCTTATGACTGTTTAAATTTGATTGATATAATTGTAGGGGAAGTATGAATAGGGGTAGTTAGAGTATAATGAAGATAAATTGGATTAAGGTCTTCCATTTAGCATTAAAACTGATTTTCCAATCAGCTCTTATATTTAAGAAAGAGGAGTAGAGGGCATGTCTGAGTTGGTATTGAAAATGCATGTTCACGTAAGTCAAAATAAAACTCTTCTTACAAATTTACTTCGTATACCGTAAATCAAGTTAGAAAAGCAGCTTTTTATAGCTAATCCAAACAGGCATAATTGTTTGACCAAAAAAAAAAAAAAAAAAAAAAAAAAAAACAGGCATAATTGATTATTTTCTGAAAATTTTCAAAAAGAACTTTAATAATGACTAATGAAAGTACCATGGAAAATGGCAAAAGGAGGATGCAATAAAGAAGCCATATAGGTTCAACATAGAGAAAAATGATAGACATTACAATCATAAAGTAATAGAAATGACTACATATTAGCCAATATGAGTCCTTGTAACTCAACTCACCCTGATCTTTTCTTTTTTTTTCTAATTGTCAAAACAAAGAAAGACAACACAGAAATTAAATTACTTTAGGACCACAATGTCCTTGGGTGGTTTTAGGCTTTCAGCTTGCAAGCATCAACTATATCAATTAGAGAGGATAAAAATGGATCCACCTTGCAAACATCTCATAGGCTCTTTGATTGTAGTACTCTGTGGGAGAATGCCCTGAACCCTGTTTAAACCATAGAAACACAACATAGTTTTTTAATCTCACTAGGAGAAGAAATAACACTTCTGATGATTTTTCTTACCTTGAAAGTTACATATGTTAAGCTATATGCATAATTCTGATATATAGTTTTGTACCTGCACCAATAATTAATACTACTCAGATTCATATAAAAGATGCAGCCACCCTGTCATCTAGCTAATGCATGTTTTGCAGGTTATAAATCAAGACAGACAATAATTT
The DNA here is from genome assembly GCA_019022615.1 of Acacia melanoxylon. Classification (NCBI taxonomy): domain Eukaryota; kingdom Viridiplantae; phylum Streptophyta; class Magnoliopsida; order Fabales; family Fabaceae; genus Acacia; species Acacia melanoxylon. Next base: position 7,209,370 of record JAFJYJ010000003.1, on the reverse strand, counting down.
TTTTAGGAAATTTTAAGATTGTTTGGTCTTGAAACCACCAAATCCATGGTTTTATCATGATTTCGGTGATTGTTAATGTAAAACAAAATATTCCTTCTGTTCCTTTTTACAAAGATACAATTAACTGAATTATATTGTTCGAAAAGTAAGTTAAAATTAGTTGTAGACAATAGAGATATTAAAAATGTAACCTTTTTGCCAAAATTACATTCATTTAAGTGAAAGAGATAGAGAATGTGGGAATTAATTAATACAATGGTATCGGTAATATAAGTAACTAATGGGGTAAAATGGAAAATTTAAAAAAAATTGAGATAACCTCTAAATATATCTTATAAAAGGGAATATGTCATATCTACATATTGTCTCTTATAAATATATCTTATAGAAGGAAATAATGACAAGAAAAGAAAAATCAATCATAACTAGGACACACTTGACTCAAATAATATGATTTTTTTTTTTTGGAGGAAGTGATCTAAGTAATTAAAAATATAGATTAATGCCAATTTTTTATTTTTATTTTGTGAGAATAGATAATTTTCAAGTGGAAAGTTTAATGTAAAATTTAAGTATGATTGATTTATGTGACAAGATATTTTATATAGGTTGCTTCATGTGATATTTTATGTTTCAAAGTTTAATGATTTGTTTTGGTCACTATTCATACTCCAAAAATAAAAGGTAAATGCAGGAGCTAGTTGAGGTTTTTTCTTGATCTTAAATGTAAAACATCAATATACTTTGTTTTTCAAATTTACAATTCTTTTTTCAATCAAATCTCTATTGATTACACATATTAGATATTAAGGGATAGTAGTTTCCAATACAAATGACTAAAAGAGAAAAATCAACATATATTTTATATATAATTAATTTAACTAATTTCTTTAATTAATTTGTGCAAATAAGTTCTCCAATAACACCTTGACATGTATAGTGCCATGTACAATAATGGAGAGGAATTAAGAGTGATGACAAATGAGAATATTTTTTGAAAAGATGGGTAATCATAAGTTCATAGCAACATAAAATGACTTGTAAATAAGAACAGATAGAATTACGTATTTATATATACATATATATATATATATATATATATATATAATTGAATCTTGCATATAGTCACTCACCCTGCAACCTGACCATCCACAATCCAAGGACGCCAAGAATACTCTTCTGTGGTTACACTTACACCTGGGATAACAAGGTCATGATCTCCCCTACAATTAACAATAAAAGAGGAAATGAAAACAAGCGAAGCATTTCTTATTAGCTGACCTAAAAGTGAATGGAAGTTGAACTTCAATATGGAAAATCTGATTTATATGTTGTTTGAAATATACTCATCAAGAGACTTACGTATAAAGCAAGACTTGTAAATCGTAGTAAAACTCTTTTGGTAGCTGAAGGCAGAATCAATGTTATCAGTGTATAGATCCAGTGGCACAAGATTGCATCTGTACCACTTCTTCACTGTTCCCTGTGTTCAGTTTCAAAATTGTGATTCCCACACTCACAGACATACTCTTTTTGTACATACTAATAAAAAAATTACAAGTACTAAATTTCTGGAAAAAAAATTGAAGTGATTTATGATATCACCCTTATTTACTACTCTAACATCATATTAATTTATAGCATCATATTAATTTTTGTTCTTTCTCAGCACCTATATTAAACAAGGGGGGAATCCCTATAAGGTCACAAGGAAAAGATTTAATTACCAAAAAATCTCAATGGCAAGTGAGGTGTTATCATTTTTTTTATACTAGAACTTGTCATCATGCTCTTTAGTTATTATTGGGACTTATTCTAATGTCTAATGAAGTATTTAATATGTGTTTGATCAATATATAAAAAAAATACATATTTGCCCATTATTTGGCCATTCATATGAAAGTACATAAGCAGAATTCTGCATATGAAAAATGGGGTGAGTCTAGTTTTATGAAGTATATGAGAAATATTGGTATGGAAGGACAATAAGGTAAAATCACAATAGATAGCTATAGATAGTTATAGACCCTTGCAGTACCATTGTGTGGATGAGATAGGAGAGAGAAGCGTCTTGATTTCTCTCCTTGCAGGCTGCTTCTTCTTCTTCCAGATTGAGTCTTATCTTATGGTGAATACCCTTGGATTTTTTAAAGAAATTAATTCTTTTGAGATAAGAGAAATTAATGAATATTTTGATAAAGCAAATTCATGAGTTAAAAATATTATAGAAAATTGTTATAATTGTCGAGTAGATTGTCGAAAAAGTTACAGAGAAAATCGAGATGAACGTAATGACTAAAAATGCAATGATAGTGATAAAAACAAATAAAAACATTATGATAAATACGAAAGATAATGAAAGATTATGAGAAAATTATGGGAATATTGTCTCTAATTATGAGAATTTAATAGATTATTTCAGAGGAAATAACCTGAAGAAAAGTTTAAAAAGCATTTCGGAACCATAAAGAACCCGATGATGGGGTAACGTTGTTAATATTTTACATAGGATATAAAATGACAATGTCAAGATAAAAGTTTGTAAGATAAAAATATACTGTAAAATTGGTAAAGATAAATATATGAAGAAACCTGATCCTAAAAAGATCATTAAACAAAGAAATTAGGTCGATTAAGCCTTTAACTTTAACGGGCGGGTAAAACGGAAATTTTTGGTAAAAAATATTATATTTTTAAAAAAAATGGAAAAAATTATGGAAAAATAATTAAAACTGAATTTTAAAATTAAGGGGTCGAAATTCTTAATATTTTTAATTAAAAAGAATTGTTTAAATAATTAAAATGATAATTAGAATAAAATAATAATATAATGCGGTGAGTCGAACTTATAAAGTGATCAAGGAAAAGTCGAAATAAATTACACAGGTAAACCAGGTAAAAGTCTTTTCAGACTGATCAAATTAAGTACAAGTGAAATTCTACACGAAGAAAGAATTTACCAGACGCCGATTCCGCAACCGAAAACCCTAATTTCTAATAAGACGAAAAACTGATCGATAGAGTAAATGCAGATAGAGGATTTAGAGTCAATACTTTGAAACAAGTAGTTGCCGTAAATTAGGTATCTAGTGACTTAGGTTAGATCATATTACTAACCAAAGGATTTTTACCTAGACGTTGACGCTTTCGAATTTCGTTCCGTAACCGAGGGCGTTTGACCTAAAATCTTCGCAGATAACGGAATACCCTTAATGGAGTCATAAATTTCATTAAAGTTGATATTCCTAATGAGAAAGAAAGAAACTTCAAACTCTGGCAAAGATTTTGCGATTCGTCAAGATCGCGCGAAACGGACACCGATCGAGGAAATTCTATCGACTGTGCATAAAGTGAGCATGAGTCACCATTTTTGGACCAATGGTTGGCTGCCACATCACCCCTTATGTCGACTAGGGCAGCCCATGGACAAGGATTAAACACCATTTTACCTTGAATTTACATGGTTATAAGGAAGGGAAAAATTACAAAAGTTGGAATGTAAAAATTACCAAGGTGGCACAATTTTTGCCTATATAAAGGCATGAGCCCCTCCTTCATTCTTCACACCTCCTCTTCTCTCTACCTTGGCCGAAACTTAGAGAGAGAAGCTCGCCAAAGTTGTGCCTTAGCTCCGAGTAAGTTCTTCGTCCTTAGCTTTTAGTTTCCGTAGTTCTTTCGGTACATACAGTTTTACACGGGTTATAGTCATGATAACGCCGTATATTTTTCTAGCGCTGAGAACACGAGTGGTATCGTGGCACTGGTGAATAGTGCAAGCCGTTATTGTTGTTTTACATTGTGGGGCTTTACATACCGCGTAATGCTTATGTTTTGTCGGCATAATGATCATGCATCCGCGTATGCTTATGTAGTGATATACCGTTGTATTGTCTAGAATATATGTTATCCGTATACCGTATTGTTTGGGTTTGAGATTAACCGTTACCCGAGATTCAATGCGGTAAATTGAATCTCGCCTATAGCTTCGTGATCCGGAGGAATACGGATCGAAGATCGAGGCAAGCAGCCAGAGACGCGTGCGAAATGAGACTTATCTATCTTTACCGCTTTCGCTTATTCACTTTCAAACTCTAGGATTAATGTAATCATTACAATGTTACACTGTGGTCGATGTTTTTTTATGAATCAGTTACTCTTTCGCTCCAATGCTCTACTCTGATTACTCTGCTTGAAATATTTGGAAACGTTTAAAAAAAAAAAAATCCGTCGTTTTCAAATGGGATATTACATATGGTTTTGGTGAAATAGTCACACATTGTGGGCCCTAAACATTCTCATAATATATACTCCCTCCGAATCTAATTATAAGACCTAGTTGTCTTTTTTTGGAGAGATTAAGGTTAAGATACAAAAATACTTATAAGTTTTTATCAAAAGTGCGCCCAGCACTATATACCTTTCGAAGGTGCCAAATACCGATGAATATTCAAAATAGAAGCAAAAAAACCTGACCGTTGAAATTTAACCTAATACTGTTACATATGTATATGCAAAAAGAGTGGAAAGAGTATTAGCTCCACTATAAAAAAGTAACGATATATTAGGTTAAATTTAATGGTACTGATATTTTTACTCTCATTTTGAATATTCATGAGTATTTTTACACCATCGTAAAGTATATGATGCTAAATGCACTTTTGGTCTAGTGATGTAAAGCCTCGTTAAATCTTTCTGGGTCTTTCGAGTTTCAAATGAGACACTTCTATTAAGATGGGCGACCACGAACCTCAAACCTTTTCCAGGATGATAATATCAAAAATTTTGTACCTTAATCCTAAAATATAAATTATAAAATATGTAACTCATTCATCCTTTAAGTTGGGTATTGGGCAACTACCCTGCCAATATGCTTAAGCAACCCTTCTTACATGGTGAGAGGATGAGAGAGAAAATGAAATCAGACAATAATTGTTTCTTTCCTTTCTCTCTGTTATTTTTTTTTTCAGTAAAATATTTGTTAGAAAGGTAACAGATAAATTAAAACAAGAGAGAGAAAGACCTCATCAATCTTTCCAAGTGTTTCTTCACATTCTGTATTTGAGGGCTCTTTGGCTCTCTGTGTATATATGTACCCAAAAAAATTACATAATGGACGAAATTAAATTAACACGAGTCTCATAAAACTTTGATTTGATAATTACGGTTACTTGATATAGTTTGTTTCCTATAAGTCCCAATCTGAAAGCTACTTCTATTTGTCCTTTCTTTTTTTCTAACTCAGTACCTTGATGCGGAGACCCACTTATAAATCCCTAAAATATACATCCATTTTTTAAGAAAAAATTATAAGTATTGTAAATTGAAAAGTAATTAATTAGAACTTAAAACACAAACAGCACTTACAACTAACTTTAAGTGTGGCAATATTCCAGCTTCATTATCTGCAGTTGCATTAAAGAACCAAGCTGGTGATTAGTGTGATTGATTAAAACAAAAAAAGCTTTAGATTTTTTAAATCTCAAAGAAGGTTTGAGTTTATTATGAAAATCAAGGTTCTTAAACCTAGACCAGCCACTAAACCGGCCGGGGTACTAGGTCCAGGGTCAGATCGGAGCTAACTCCAGAGTCAAACCGGTGAGAAATTGAAGAAGGTTTAGAAATAAATATAAAAAGCTTTAGATTTTTTAAATCTCAAAGAAGGTTTGAGTTTATTATGAAAATCAAGGTTCTTAATCCTAGACCAAACACGCCGGGTACTAGGTCTAGGGTCGACCGGAGCTAACTCCAAAGCCAAACCTATGAGAAATTGAAGATTTCAGGGTAATTAATATGAAATTATAAAGAAAAATTTTAAAAAAAAAATTGTTTTTTTTTTTTAAAAAAAAAGTGAACCGGGTTGATACCGGACTAGCGTTGGGAATCAGGGTCTGGTCCTACAGGGCCTGGGGTAAGGAAAACATATGTTTTTCAAAGCCCGGCCCGATAGTATCAGGGCCAGGGCCGGCCCTACAGGGCATAAAAATTACTATTCCAAATTTTAACTATTTTTCCTTCGATTTTTTTAAAAGAAATATAATTAGTAAGTTGCAATCATTAAAGTTCTAATCTATCAAATCAATGTTATCAACATTAATATCTAAACAATATAAATCATTCAACAAATAAACACATTCATGAATTCATAATAAAAAACAAATAAACACAAAGAATATGTTTTTTCCTATTTTTTCAAAAAATATTAAACAAATGAATTGCTTTATGTATGCCCACGACAAAATGTCTTTCCCTCTCGTAATTTTGCATGTGTCTGCAGATTCCTTCGATTCATGCATAATTTTACTGATAGGTAAAAATAGTTATACTTATTTTACACCAAATATATTTATAATTTATTACTTATATAATATTGTAATATCAAAGTATGTGTTTATTTAATATGAAAACATCCCTTCTTTAAAATTTATAATAACTAATTATGTGTTTTAATACAAAATAATAATAATATGTTAATTCCTAGATTTTGATGATCACAATTTCAAAGTATTGAATTAAGTATTTTGGGTTTCGAAGTAACCTTGCCCGAGCAAGATGGTGAGCTTGCTCGAGCAATATCGGATTCAAAGAAAAGAAGAAGGAAAGCATAAGGGATCATGCCCGATCACTCCCTGAAAACAAGCGAAAGTATGACCTTGCCCGAGCAAGGTGAGAAGCTTGCTCGAGCAACAACGGGCTACACTGAAGAAAGAAGGAAAGCAGAAACAACTTGCCCAAACATTCCTTGAAAAAGCCAGAAAGTATGACCTTGCCCGAGCAAGGTTATAAGCTTGCTCGAGCAACATCGGATGTTGAGGAAAGTTAAGAAGAAGCACCAGCTATTTGCCCGAGCAACCTCCAAAAACACCAGAAACAATACCTTGCCCAAGCAAGGTACTTACAATGCTTGAGCAAGATTAGGACAGAAGCGAGGATCCAAATATCGTAGTCCTTGCCCAAGCATAAAGAAATGACTTGCCCGAGCATATGCCCGAGCATAAGAAAAAGGCTGCCCGAGCAACCTCTTTAGATTCATCTCTGCCTTGAGTTTGCCCGAGCAAGGATATGAGCTTGCTCGAGCAATATCGAGCTTGAAGCATTTTTCTCTCTACTCTGAATATCTTGCCCAAGCATGAAAATTATCATGCTCGAGCACATGCTCGAGCAAGGACAAAAGCTTGCCCGAGCAACCTTGGATGTCTTTTCAAGTTTTGATTCTGCCTGAACCTTGCCCGAGCAAGAAGAAAGTCTTGCTCGAGCAACGTCGTCTGGAAGACAATTCTTCCAGTACTTTGAAGAACTTGCCTGAGCAAACCAATAACCTTGCCCGAGCAAAGTCGTCCTTGTTCTCGAAGAGCTTCGTCTGCGTAAATTCTCCAAGACTAACACTGCTCTTATTACTCATGATTATTGCTTATTAAGTTTACCAAATGCTTTTAACCATTGTATTAGTGAGTTTCAGATTATCAAGGCACTAATTACCGGCTGATTAGGATAAAGCACTTTGGTCTGACAGAAGCATTAAATGTAGTTGCCCGAACCAGAGCCAAATTGTTCTGAGCAAAGTAAAGCCACTGTGATATATTCTCTTCATACAATAAATGCTATTAGACAACGGATATACAAAAGGAATGTAAGAGAATGTTTCCCAACAAATCACAGCTGCAATATTCAAACCGGTGAAACGAAGTCAAAGTGGTTCATCTCTCTAACGGCTACATTAATGAGTCACAACGGCTGTTTATCAGAACTTCTCCAACGGGCATTAATGGCACCAACTATAAATAGGAGGAGCATTGAATTCGAACAGTAACAAAAAAAACGTTGTGCATTTAATTTGATTACTAGTCATTTGCTGTTTCTAAGTGTATCGTTAATATCTTCGGATATTGCGTATTCATCAGTGTTTATTTTATCTGCTCGTGAGGAGTCTTTAAACACTTATTTCATTCAGATTGTTAAACTTAAGGTTGAGGAACCTTAAGTGAGGAGGGTGTATTAATTACAACTTGTAAGGGGGAGTGGAGTGAACATCCTTCGTTACAGAGTGTGTAATTACTTGAAAGATAGTGAAAAACCCAGAGAGTCTGGGGACTGGACGTAGGTCAAAGAGTTTAGACCGAACCAGTATAAATTTTGTGTCTTGCTCTTCTTCTTAATCTTCTGATTAAACTCTGTTTTAGTTTCAATAAAGCAGAGGCATCTGAGAAAGATTTTTAAAATCTCCAATTCACCCCCCTCTTGGTGATTAAGCTCCATTTACATAATAAACATTAAAAAGGTTTATAGTTTAAATTTAAAAAAATATAAATAATTACAAATAAACACATTCATTAAGTGGAAGTCTAAGTAATTAAATTTTTTTTTAAAAAAAAAACTACGATTAAACGGACCGCAGGGCCGGCCCAATTAAGCCCGAGGTCCTACAGGGCCGGCCCTGCAGGGTCAATTTCAAATTTCTGGTCTATTTTTCAAGCCCGAACCCGCAGGCTGTGGCTTAAACAGCCGGCCCGATGGGTTTGGCCCGATTTCCCGCTCTAACTTGGACCAGCTTTATCAACCGGTTCGCCAGTTTTTAGTTTGAACTAGCCAGTCTGATCCGGGTTTCAAAATCCTAATGAAAATTCATCATCATGGCATGGGTTTCATATTTTAGAAATTGAAGTTTCAAAATCCTAATTGAATCACTTGCTATGAACAGCCGATTGTTTATATACTCTGTGTGTTCTCCCAACCACTGCAATTATTGGAGTCAAAGTTACAATTATTTGCTTCTGATATATATAGATTAAATCAGAGTTTATATTTCATTTTTTTTGGACCTAAAATTGATTTAATATTTCTGCAATAAAGATTCAATTTTTGGAAGCATATAGTTTTAGTGGAAGCAGGTAATTAGTTGATTCTCAATTTGAAACCAAACAAGCTTGTTTGGGATGCAATTGGGAAGAATCTAAACTGACTTTTGGACCCCATAAAAAAAGCGAGATTAAGCCCAATTTAATCATGTCTGGCTATGTTTGGTTTGAAGGTAGGTGAGGGGAGGGGGCAAAAAAATTTCCCAAATTACCCATGGAAATTTTTTAAAATTACATACCTTTTTTGCATCGTTTTCAACAAAACATGTCACATCACGATCATATTTAACTTTTCACATTAGGGGTGGACACCTCCCCTCCCTCCCTCACCTCCAACCAAACACAGTCTTAGGGTTGGGAGCAAATAGGCTTTTCTGCAAAAAAGCCGTTAAGTAAAGCTAAATCACTCTGTTTGGCATGGCGTTAAAAGCCCGATGTGGTGGAATAAAGAAGCTTCTGGGAGAGTGAGATGGGTTTATCTTATTTTATGGAGTTTAGGATAGCATTAGAGTGAGATAGGCTTATTTGAAAAAACAGCTTCTGAGAGAAGCTGAAAATTATGGCTTTTTGGAAAATCCCAGCAGTTTTGTTTTTTGGGGGAAAAACCACTTTTGACACAATCAATCCAAACACAAATCACATCTACAATATAACTTTTATCCTATATATCTTACGTTTACAAAAGTCAAATTAAAAATAAATCACTTCTGTCACCGCTATCCCAAACGGATTGTCTTTTGACTTTTTTCATATTTTTGAACTTTTCAAACTTACTTGTTAATATATATCATTCAAACAAGTTTTTGCTAATATGATTTTTTTTATATAAAAATATATTCGGACATAAATCATATTACACTAGCTAATTGATTTTTACTCCAACTTTAATTGAGGAAAGTTAGTTGAGATTAAAAAAGGGTTAAGGTGCATTTTTGCCAACAAACAATTACAGAAAGAGCATTCAGCACAAATATTAATTAAGGGTACCTTAAATACCAACAAACAATTAAAAATGTACATATTGGCCAATCGAACTTTTAAAAAGGTGCTTTGAGTACAACGTGTTAGAAAAAAGTTAAGATTCGTTATCTAAGGTGCAGATTAGGCCAACAAACTTTTACTTTTCCTGGAGCACTTGAAGACAAAAAAAAAGTTTTACTCGGGAGCTCCCAACACAAAATTTTTAATTTCACTCAATTAAATAATTTTATTGTCAATTGTTATTATTCAAAACTACTTGTATAGATATCTATGGACAAAAATTACTCATTTGCTAAAATAAACAAAAATTTTAATTAAAAATATAATTATATGATTTAAATAAAACTCAAGGTGTTTTATAATTTATTATATATGTTAAAAAATAAAAATTATATGATTTATTTTTATTTTAGAAGAAATTTATGTGAGTTAAAAAATTCATTTAATGTTAATAAAATTTAAAAAATCTATTATATCCTAAAGAAATGAAATGAGTTTAATTTTTATTTTTATAAAAAGATCTTAATGGATATCAACATTGACACTTAATAATATAAATCTGGCAACTTGATGATATTTTTGTTAATTAAATGATCTATTGATTATATGAACATGAGACTTCTTGAATTTTTTTTTAAAAAGTCCCATAAATAATTTGCTGAGGCTATTCCAAGATACTTAATTAATGACAATTTTTTTTCCAACAAGTCCCATATTGATATAATCAATAGATAATTTAATTAACAAAAATATCATCAAGTTGCGGATTTATATTATTGAGTGTCATATCCATTAAACTATTTTTATAAAAATAAAATAAAATTCATTTCATTTCTTTCCGGATATAATAGATTTTTTAAATTTTATTAACATTAAATGATTTTTTAACTCACATAAATTTCTTCTAAAATAAAAATAAATCATATAATTTTTTTTTGTTTAACATATATAATAAATTATAAAACACCTTGAGTTTTATTTAAATCATATAATTATATTTTTAATTAAAATTTTTGTTTATTTTAGCAAATGAGTAATTTTTGCCCATAGATATCTATACAAAGTAGTTTTGAATAATGACAATTGACAAAAAAATTATTTAATTTTGTGAAATTAAGAATTTTGTGTTGAGCTCCCGAAAAAAACTTTTTTTGTACTTTGTAAATGCTCCCGAAATAAAAGTCATTGGCCAATCTGCACCTTAGATAACGAATCTTAACTTTTTTCTAACTAAGGCTGCTAATCGCACCTTTTTAAAAGTTTATTGGCCAATCAAGACATTTTTAATTGTTTGTTGGCATTTAAGGTACCCTTAATTGATATTTGTGCTGGATGTTCTTTCTGTAATTGCTTATTGGCAAAAATGCACCTTAACCCTTAAAAAAAATCACTTTTACAAACATTAATTCAAACAACATAAATAGACAACTGTACAATGAGCTTCATATGTACACGTTTTGCTCTTCTTAGTATCATGGAGAGGATATAGAGTAAGAAGTATTCTTGAAAGATTTCTCACATGAAACCTAATGTTCAAGTTTATAGAACTGATCAGTGATTCACAAATGAAGACTAAATGAGAAATTAAGAAGAAAAATAAATATACCAGTTTGGTAGAAGAATCCAATAAAACCAGAACAACCAGGACCTCCCACTAAGTATAGCAAAAGAGGATCAGTTTTTGGATGGTCTGTAGATTCCACAAATAGATAGTACAGTTCTGACTGCTCCACCCCTATATATCTTCTTCATATATACCCAAACAACAACACAGTAAACCATTGAGTTATATCATTTATAAGTGTGTGTGTGTACATAAACACACAAATTGAAAGAGATAGTGAAGGAGCATTATTGAATAGGTAACCACCAGATTCTAGTTTGAAAGGGAGTTCACCAGGAAAGCCAGGAAGAGACTTGACTATATGTGACCACAATCTGTATTTCTGAACAGAACCAGAAGAAGCACAAGCTTTGTGAAAACCCAGCTTGTTAAGTGAAGCTGACCATATGGTGCCATTTTCATTCTGTGTTTGTGGAAGACACTTCCTTGTTTATAGTTTCATTTTTTTCATATACGACTTCATTAATTCCTACGTGTATGTATGTCTTCAACCAATTTTCTTAGTTTTCTCAAAGTCGTCGTACGTTTTAGAAATTCTTCAGCTGTTTTCTTTTTTAATGGCTGAAATAACGAGTGACACATAAGACAACCAAGATCCACGTTGGTGAATTTTTTTTTTTGGGGGGGCCTGAATTTGGGATTTTTTTAAAAAAAAATTCAAGTTAAATGACTTTGAATTAACAACTTGAATATAATGGTTTTAAATTTTCATTAGCATTAGTATTATTTGTCTACTTTCCTTGAATTAATATATGTTTGAATGATTGTTCATCCTTAAATTAAGTGTTCACCCTTAATACATTAAGATTGCACTTCGTAATCAGATGAGAGATGAATGATTGAATTATTGTTTAGTGCCTTTTATTGAAAAAGATGTATTTGATAGTATTGATAATAAGAAATCATGATGAAATTCCAAAAGATAAGACCTAGAAAAATGATATTGTAATTATTTTTATTATAATATACTTTTGTTATTAAAATATATGTACTTGGAGGATGAATGATTGTTTAGTGTCTTTTATTGAAAAAGATGTTTTTGATAAGTATTGATAATAAGGCAATCATGATGAAATTCCAAAAGATAAGACCTACAAAAATGACATTGTAATTATTTTTATTGTAATATACTTTTGTTATTAAAATATATGTCTTGAACTTATTAAGTGTAACTCTTCATCAGTAATTTATGTAAATGCATTTCTAACAAAGACTTACCGCTTGCTTAAACGACAAGTTCAGAAAATAATTGTCTCTCTTATTACATCATCAATATTCACTTGATTTCATGAATATTTTATATATATATATATATATATATTATTTTTTTAATGCATTTAAAACTTTTCTTAAAAAAAAAAACCTCAAATCCTCCACCATTAGTGCCCTCTCTTCAGTAGTTTTCTGGATCCCCCACTGAAGACAACAAAAACCTTAGTTAGAGATACCGAATGCTGGTTTGGATAGAGACATGAGAATTAGAATATACTAGTAGTTTAATTAGTGATTGTTTTTTCTCTGAATATAATCACCACTTATCTTATACTCCCTCGTCTCTATATATAAAGTCTTTTTTTAAAAAAAAAAAAGTGGTCCACCCCTTATTTTTTATAAGGTCTCATTTGAATTGGTCTTAATAATAAATACATTTACCCATTTTATCCTCAATTACTCTCACATCATTTATTCAATATACATTCTCTTTCATCATCTTCTCATTATTACTTTCTCTCTCACTCATTCATAAAGGGCCTGTTTGGGGATACAATCTGATGGATTTATTATCCCATTAGATCCATTAAGAGGAAAAGTTCAATTATTGGGTGTTTGAATTAGCTTCTTTTTTAATAGACTTCAAGGTTTGATGGGGATATTTTTTTTAAGTCACACCATGGAGCTTCTAATTCCATCAATTTTTTCTGTGGGCCCCATCAGTAAAAAGCAAAAAAGACGTTTCTCTCCTCTCTCAATGAATGCTTCTCTCCTGGCTTTTGCTCTTGCCTGTACCATTTTAGTCTAAAATCATTTAATTTACGCTCAACTAAATGGACCTATTTACGTAAGTTGAACTCGGTTTAAAATATCTTATTTAAGGGACTGATCGTTTAATTTTTATAACTAAAGCTAAAGCTACATAAGTCTAACACCTATGTTGTTCAATAATTGTGTTGTAAATTTTTTAATGGTAATGTTACTATTTTATTTGGAAATTTTTTTTTTAATGGTAATGTTACTATTTTATTTGGCAAATTTCTATTTGTTTTTAATTTTTATCTCAAATTATCACATTTTGTACAACATATATATATATATATATAAATTTGATTTATGCCATTTTTTGTCATTTTCCATCTCATCTATCTTTTTAAAACTATTTTAAACAAGTGTCCATTAAAAACAAAAGTCATTTCGCGCTATCCCAAACACAAATCACATTAGAAAAAGTCCATCGAAAATAAATCCATTAAGAAAAGTTCATTCGAAACAAAAGCCACTTCTATCAAAAGTTTATCCCAAAAGGTCCAAATAAGGACTTTTTTGGGGGGGGGGGGGAATTATAATTCCTATATATTTATTATTTTTAACTAATTTTAACTATTTGTATAATCTCACAATTTGATTAAAAAACCTTATATTTAGATATAGAGGGAGTATCTCATTGTCAACTACTCCCTCAGGTCCTAAATATAAGACATAGTTGACTATTTTTTGGAAAGATTAAAGAAATCAAATATGAAAGTGGAGCTAAATCACCAAGAGGGGGGTGAATTGGGGATTTTGAAAATCTTTTCAGAATAGCTCTGTTTTTGAACACTAAAACAGAGATGAGCTAAGATGAGAGTAGAAGAGCAAGACACAAGGATTTATACCTGGTTCGGTCCAATCTCTTGACCTACGTCCAAATCCCCGGACTCTGGGTTTTTCACTATTTCAAAAGATTACACACTTCGTACTCAAGAGTAATTCTCTCACTAGAACTTACTCCCCCTTACAAGTTGTAATCAATGAACCCAATCACCAAGTCCCCGCACTTGTGATTCCTTACAATAAATGCTTTACAAGAATGAAACTCTCTAAGAGTGTATTATGATAAACACCGAAGCTTTGTATCAAAAATCACTTTCACACGTAAGAACTAGAGAGTAGTTGAGAGCTTTGAATGATTTTCGTTTTTCAAAGAGATGTGTTCGTTGGGAAACTTGAATGCTGCTCTATTTATGCTCGAGAGATCATTTAATGACCGTTGCCAACTTCATATATCCGTTGAGGGATTATTCTAGCTGTTGGAGGCAATTCGGGCTTTCTCTCACTAGTCTTCATTTAATCCACTTGTGTAGGAGGTCGAGTTGATTTCGCAAATCAATCCGTTGGTGTAGCGTGTTGGAAGTGGAGAACATTCTTTAATGCTTTGCAAGCGTGTACAGATGGATTACCGAGAAGTATGCAACTTTTCCGGGTTGAAGCATTTAATGTTCGACATGCTTTTTGCTTTTCCACTAAATCTTCATTTAATCTTGTTTAAGCAAGTTGAAACTTACTCACACAAATGGTTAAACATAGCGGGGAATATGCAAGAATGATAATAGAAAGTATTAGGATCAATCAAGAAGGATTCACAGATTCGCCGATTTGAATTTTAAACTCGAATGAAAACTCGAGTTTTTATTTCAAAACTCGAGTTTTGGACTTTGATGAGTAAAATTGATTTAAGTCCAAAACATCAAAACTGGAGGTTTATTTGCAAAACTGGAGGTTTTCAAAACGTTGAAGTGTATCAAACTTTCTGTCTGCCAAAACTCGAGTTTTGATATCAAAACTCGAGTTTTCATTTAAACATGAAAACTTGGGTAAATTTGCGCAAGACAAAACTCGGAGGTTTTAGAAGAAACCGGCGGTTTTCAAGACTCGAGAAAATTCAAAGACTTTCGTCAAATCAAAACTCGAGTTTTGAAATCAAAACTCGAGTTTTCACTTTACCGTGAAAACATTGTTAAAAACCAAAACTGGAGTTTTCATGGAAAACTGGAGGTTTTGGAAGTGTGCCAAAGATCGAAAGCTTTTCGCAACTCAAAACTCGAGTTTTGCCTCAAAACTCGAGTTTTCACTTGTTGGTGAAAACTTGGAATATTTCAAGTTAATTTGAAAACTGAAGGTTTTAGCCAAAACTGGAGGTTTTCAAAATCTCAAAATGTAGGAGACTTTCTGTGAGTCCAAAACTCGAGTTTTAAATGAAAACTGGAGTTTTGACTTTCTCAAAAATATTGAGAAGTCTCTGTGTAGTTAAAACTTGAGTTTTGAAAGAAAACTGGCGGTTTTGCTTTGATAAGAGAATTGGTTTCTTCTCTGTAAGGTCAAAACTCGAGTTTTGAATCCAAAACTCGAGTTTTGCTTTGACAGTAAGTTTTTTTAATTTACAAAGCAAAACTTTATCCTTTGCTTACAACTTGTTGGTAATCATCAAAACCTTTAGAGAACTAACAAAATAAGTTACTTAATCATATCATATATTGTGTATCCTTAGATTATAAATTAGTTTATTAGTCAAACTATTCAATTTAGAGAAAAAAAAAATACTCTAAGTGATTTAATTACCTTCCTTAATTTCTCCAAAAAAAAATCAACTTTATCTTATATTTAGGGTTGTTGGAGTATTTTAGCTCAACTATTGGCTTAATTTGTTCAAGTGGTAAGTTTTTGAGCACGTGTAACATCTCTTTGCAAATTGAACAGGAAGAGATGAGTTAGCTACTTGTAGGACTGTTTGGTAGCAGGTGTAGTATAACCCACAGTCAAAATAAACTAATTTTCACCTTTGGACGACCAGAGTGTTTGGTTGATGTAGTCTTCATTTACTTTTACAAATGATGATTTAAGTGATTCAAAGCTTATTTTTCATAATTAAAGTCTTGTGTATGAAGAAAATTTTCATCAGGAAAACTTTACACCCATATGATCCAATCTGTCTAGATGTAAATTAGTCTAGATCCAATGTGACTTTCATAAGTCGATTGGCGTTATGAAATAAAAAATGGAAGAATGGTTGTAGGAGATGCATATTCAATTAACAGCAAAAGTGCACATTTCGTCCTTTCAATCCAGTCTCTTAAATTTATAAAATATTTTTATCCATCATCTAACCCTAACATCAAGTCTTAAATGATGATTTTTTGTTTAGTTTGAGAAATCAAACTTAATATGTTAGTATTTGTGAATGTTAAATGTCAGCATAGGTTAGAATTAAATAACTAAATCACCATTTTATAAATTTAAGGACTAAAAAAAAAATTTATGTGAAGTTAATGAACCAAATGTCTGGTTTTGCCTACGCATGCACTCTCATTCTTTTCATGATATGATTAATGAAAGCTACCTATGAAATAATAAAAGTGAAAAAAAAAAAGGTGGTTATTTTCATAATTTAATCCACTTGAGCACATATATTGTTAATTAGGTTGAGATTCACTTTCATTTACTTCTAGATTTTGCAATTTTGCAGGTCCACTCATGGGAGCAATGTGTCACGATCTCACCGTGATGAGTACCACATCGGGTAGGATGAGGGAAGTTTCGGACAAAAATAATATATGGTGTGCCTTTGCTAACAGCATATGCTTTAGACATGATGGTTAGCGTCTCACAAGATTAAGCATGTTCAGGCAGGGAAAATCTCAGGATGGATAATCTTCTGAGAAGTTCTACGTGCTGAAACGCTTCGGGCGTTACAAACACTGTTGAACCCCCAACAATCGAGCCAAACAAAAACCCCAAAAAGAAAAACCCTTTTGTCTCATTAAATGAGCTTACTTGGAAATTACCTTTTAAATATTTCCCATTTGGGTTGTTATTTGCATGGTTATTAAACCCGGACTGGAAACCGGCGAACCGGCCATGTAACCGGTCCGATCTGCCATAGAAACCGGGGTCAAGCCTTTTTTTTTTTTAACGTCGGAGAGCTCCCATGGAAAGAGAGAGATGGACAGAGCCAGAAGCCATATCTCAAATCGACGACATTTCTAGGCTCAAATCAGTGAAAAAAAGAGAGGCAACGAAGTACAAAGATCACCGGAATAGGAGCGACCGCTACATCTTTCCCCTTAGAAACCGCCGGAGATCGATGAGGAGGGAGGCCACCGGAGATCAACGATTGCAGATTCGCCGAGGTGCTGATCGACGGTGGACAACCGATGAGACCAAAGAAGAAATAGGAAGAGAGAAGAGGGAGCGAGACTAATGGAGGCTACATCGACGACGATGAAACTCAGAGGTGAACGATGGGCAACGGTCGAAACAGCACGAAATCGAAGTCACAGCTCTTCTCTCTAAGACTCAAAACTTTTTTCTCTCTCGTGACTGTTTCACACTTTCAACTTTTCTTATCTCAAAGACTCAAAGGAACAAATGTCCAAGCTCCTCCTGACATAACGTGTTCAAGGCTTGAAGCATCAAAAAAGTTTGGCACGTTTTCCCATCCGTCAAATCACCTTAATTATATATAAATATTAAAATATAAATAAAATTTGGGAAAATGACAAATAAATACCATATGAATTTACAAAACCCCCAGAAGTCTATCGAATTTGTAAAAACATTGAGAGGTATCCAAGACCTATGAGGGATATGCAAATTTGGGTGAAATTATCTTTTTGCCCTTAGTTTTAAATAAATAAAAAAATACCCTCACCGGAGGACCGCCGACGGCCAGAGAGGGGGTGGGGGGGTTTTTTTTATAAAAAAAAAAAAAATCTTCATTGAAAGTGTGGGAGGTGGGGTTCAAAACCCCCAACCCCCCACACATCCACGGTTGGGCTACTTGGTTCCTTTAATATATATATATACATTAACAAATATATATATTCTTTTTAACATTTTTTCAGCAGTATTTACAAATCCTGCAACGCCATTTACAAATTTAGCAACGACATTTACAACGTTTTTTTAAATTTCCTTTTTTTGCCTCTTTAATGCCTCTCGAGTGGGAAAAAAAATATGCACTATCACAAAACTTACAACTGTATTTACAAATTCCGTAATGCCATTTACAAATTTAGCAATTGCATTTATAACGTTTTTTTTAAATTTCCCTTTTTTGCCTCTTTAATGCCTCTGAGTGAAAAAAAAATATGCACTATCACAAAACTTGCAACGGTGTTTATCAATCCTGCAACACCATTTACAAATTTAGCAACGATATTTACAACTTAAATTTCCTTTTTTTGCCTCTTTAATTCCTCTGAGTGAAAAAAAAATGCACTATCACAAAACTTGCAATTGTATTTTTTTTTTTATAGCAACACCATTTACAAATTTAGCAATGATATTTACAACGTTTTTTTTAAAAAAAAAAATATTTTTTGCCTCTTTAATGCCCTAAGTGAAAAAAAAAATATGCACTATCACAAAACTTGTAATGGTATTTACAAATCCTCCAACGGCATTTACAACATTTTTTTAAATTTTACCTTTTTTGCCTCTTTAATGCCTCTAAGTGAAAAAAAAAAAATTTAAAAAATGTTGTAAATGTTGTTGCTAAATTTGTAAATGGGTTGAAGGATTTGTAAATACCGTTGCAAGTTTTGTGATAGTGCATTGTTTTTTCACTCAGGGGCATTAAAGAGGCAAAAAAAAGGAAATTTTAAAAAACGTTGTAAATGGCGTTGCTAAATTTGTAAATGGCATTGCAAGATTTATAAATACTATTGCAAGTTTTGTGATAGTGCATATATATATATATATATATATATATATATATATATATATATATATATATTTTATATTTTCACTCAAAGGCATTAAAGAGGCAAAAAAAGGAAATTTAAAAAAAAAAACGTTGTAAATGACATTGCAAGATTTGTAAATACCGTTGCAAATTTTGTAAATATCTCTGAAAAAATGTTAAGAATATATATATTTGTTAATGTGTATATATATATTAAAGGAACCAAATGGCCCAACTTGGCCCCATAGATGTGTGGGGAGTTGGGGGTTCGAACCTCACCTCCCACATTTTCAATGAAGATATTTTTTTAAAAAAAAAAACCCCCCCTCGCCGGTGGCCGGTGGCTGGCATCGGCGGCCCTCCAATGAAGGTATTTTTTTATTATTATTATTTAAAACTAAAAGCAAAAGAGTAATTTCACCCGAATTTGCATATTCCTCATAAGTCCTTGGTACCTCTCAATCTTTTTACAAATTCGATAGACTTCTGGGAGTTTTACAAATTCATATGGTATTTATTTATCATTTTCCCATAAAATTTTCACTGAGCCTTATTTTCTCCCCTTAATAAAGTTTTCATTGACTCAACAATCAACATCACCTTTTTATTATTATATAATTTCATATTAATAATCTGAAATTTTCATTTCCTTATCGGTTTGACTAGGTTTATTTCCTGGTCGACCCATCGACCCAAGATCTCTACGTGCCAGGTTCCGTTCAAATGACCTGGTCCGATTTTAATAACTTTGGTTATTTGGCATTTTTCAATCTTTTTTGGCAAAAGGTCATAAAAGCAAGCATGACTTATGTGTCATTGTCAACTTTCTCATCTCCCTTGAGTGGCCAAAGATTGTCACTGAAACTGAGTCTTTTGAATTTGATGATTGATAATCACATATGTAAGAATAATAAGGGAAAGTTGTTGAAATATTCCCTAATTCATTAAAGCGGAACTTATAGTGGAAATCGAACTAACATAAGAACCTAAGTCCTTAATTGGGTGTAATTTTTCTTCAACTGTGTACCCCATATTTTCAACAAGTAACATAGGCTGCATGCAATTAAATTAGAGTTGTACTTGCTGAAGATAGGTTGCACCTGGATCCTTAAACAAATTTCAGGTACCTACTATTGGTCAGTAAATTTTTGCAATGGGAAATTTTTCAGTAATTTTCCCTAATCATATAATCCTAATCACTTTACCCTTTTTAGAACATGACAACTTTTTTTGTAAGTATGCCCTTATTGTAAAGCATCCTCCTTCTATTCATTTTTATAAGATACAAATAACCAAATTACTGAGATTTAAAAACTGGTTAAAGATGATAAATATGTGAAAAATGCAAATTAAAGGTGAATGGGAGAGAGAATGAGTGATAAGAGGACATCATTTTCTTAAAAGATCTCATCTCCTAACATTTAAGGGCTAATTCAGTAATTAGTGATCAGGGTAAAGTTGCTTGTGATTTAGGCCTGTTCAGTAATTCTCAGAATCGTGAATATATTTATATTTTAGGAAGTACATTTCTTAAAAAGAAAAATAAATTTTAAGAAAAACAATAAATAGGAGATCCGAATTATTCATCCCAGTTAACTTGCAAAACATTTGAGGAAGTTCGTTGAAAGACAGTTTGGTAAAGAGATCTGTTCAACGTAGAGACAAAATAACCAATCTAAATCCTTGTGCCTGTTGAGTGCTCTTCAGTTCTCCAACACGTTGAAGCACAACGTCGAAGTAGATGAAGTGAAATCAATAAATTGCAGTGAGAAAAGGGCATACATACAAACACACACACACACACACACACACACATATATATATATATGTGTGTGTGTGTGTGTGTGAGAGAGGGAGAGAGAATTAAGGGACAAAATTATGCTGGAAGTTTTTTCTCTGAGGAGCAATGTTGCAGGCAATGGAATCTCGGCTCTCGCATCGAGGGAGAACGTAGTGAAAACTTGGTGTGAATTGCAGAATCCTCCATCGAGTCTTTGAAGTGTTACACAACATCGCCAAAGCCCAATCATGTGGGCGTGGCGGATGATGGCCTTCAGGAAGCCTCACCTCCCGGCTGGGCGAAAAAGGGACCCAATGTGACGACCGCCACGATCTACTGTGGTTGAGTGGACATTCACTCGAGGTCAAGATGTGCGCGTATTGTCCCACTGGGCATGGGCCCGTTGGCAAGCACCACAGTTGCCCGCTCATACGCCACCCCAGGTCAAGCGGATCAATAAGCGGAGGAAAAGAAACTAACAAGGATTCCTTTAGGTTTAATGTTGTTCCAGACGTGTTAAAGTGGAGCAATATTGCTCCTTACCGTTAAAAAATTAACAATTAACGTTGATTTTTTTTTTAATGGTCAACTTTGGTTTTTTAACGGTACAAGGTAAAATTGCTACGTTTTGAAACATCTGGGATAACATTGAACTTGAAAACATTTCTGGGCAACATTACCCCTCAGTGAACACTTCCGGAACAAATTTATACCTTAACCCAATACAATTAGCAACAAACTGTTTTGGGGTGCATGTCTCATTAAAACGAATGTGATAGTCATGTCTCATTATTATATATAATAAAACTTAGGACTACAGGTTTAAATTTAGCAACAAACTATTTTTTTATAGGCACCCAATACAATTAACTATTTTGGATTGCAAAAGTAGACATAATCAAAAAAAAATCTTTTGTAGCATATCTAGCAACATCGTTAACCTTGGTTAACTTCCATTACTTTTTGCACCGTAAGTCTCATCAATCTTCTTACCGTCTATTATTTTAATATACTTTTAGAAATATTTTCCCTTTTTTAATGGGAAAAATCATTTAAACCCCATGGAAACAATTTTATTTCATTTAAACTATAAAGATTCTAAAATTTCACTGCACCGTCTTGGATCGAGAATGAAATTAAGTGAAATTAAGTTGTGGAGTGAAAAGACAATAATACATTTACTTTATTTTTTTTTCATAAAAACATTTACAAGAAAAAAAAAAGGTATTTATAAGACAAATAAATGAATTCAAAAGTTGAATTTTTTTTTACAAGACAAATGTGGGCATTAACAAAAAAAAGTGAATGACCAATGCTTAAATCCCTTTACAAGACAAAATATGAGCATTCATAAGTCAAATAAGGGAATTTACAAAAAAAAATGATCATTTATAAGACAAAAATTGATTATCTCTACTTGTGGATCCTATAAAAGATAATTGTCTTTGAGTCTTTCATAAATAAATAGTTCATTACTAAATTTACACCTTTGCCCTTCTAAAAATATATTAAATAATAGAAAACGAAAATATTGATAGGACTTACAATACAAAAAATAACAAAAGTTAACTATTGTTAATGGCCTTACATCCTCCATATTGAAAGAAACCATACAAGAACAAAGATGTAAATAATGATAAATTTAAGGGCTAAAGTGTAAATTTATCAACTTCTCACTTTTTTCAAAAGAATTGTTGTGATGGGTGATCTTTGTAGGAAAACATGATTTTTTTTTTCCCCCTTATATAAGATGATAGACCAACCATCAAACGCTGCATTTTGTACTGTAAATGGCTGGGTCATTCACCTGTCACGGTGTCACCATGCCCTCTTTTGAAAAAAGCGAGAAGCTGATAAATCGAAAAACATGGCGCCTGAGGATGAATGTGAAAGTCTAGAATAGTAAAATCTTATATATATATTGTCAAATCTCACATATCAAATCTCACATACCAAGAAGAGTTAAGATCTCAACGATTATAGAAACAAATTTTCAACTTTACCCTCATTTATGAATTGATGCGATTTTTAAAATTTATTGTCAAATCTCTCTCATCTTTTTCTTTTTCCAACATGATTAACCAATCTCTCTCATCATTATTACTATAGGTAAAATTGTCACAATCTCATTTATTTGGTCAAATTGACATAAAAAAGCACTCAAATTTTTTGGTCAAACTGACATATAATAAATCCAAAGTGAATCATGCGTGACGGAAAAGATTTAATGGAATACGATTCTCTTTGAAAAGTAATTTTGTTTCATCTCTTAAAGCTTAGCTTGAAGAACTCCCAAAAAGACTATAAAATTAATTTTGTTCCATTCGTATTCCAATACGCTATTATATCCATCATGCGGATATTTCTTTCTCTTTCTAACCATATAATCACGGGAACGAACATAGTAGTTAAAAAAGTATTAAAAAAATATTAAAAAATATTTTTAAAATCAGTGAGATCCCAAAAAAGAAGGAAAAAAAAATGTTAAAAAAGTCTCAACCCTAAATCTCATTTGATATTAATTATAGAATTCTAATACCAAAAAATCTCGTTAAAATGACTTTTCATGTTGTTGAAAACCATGTTAAAATGACTTTTACTTTTGTTAAAATTTCCCTATAAAATTATTGTTGTCAAGACGGCTTGTATAGAATTTTTGCAACATAAAAAACCGTTTTAATAACAATATTTTTGACAACGAGATTAGAATTCTGTAATTAATATCAAAAAAATCACTAGGGAACTTTTTTTTTTTATAGGGGATTTAAGGTTTAGACTTTCTTAATATATTTTTTCTTCTTTAGGACTTTTCCCCATAATCACTAGCAAACCTATTAGTCAAAATAGGGACAAATACCAATATAATTCCATACAGCTCTTTTAAATTAAAAGATTCTAATCCGGAAAAAGAATTGATATTTTGTACTTCTGTACCATTTCAACCATCAACTTAACATCTCTCAACCCCACAACTTGAGCTAATAACGGACAAAATGCGAATATTCTGGAGCTTTCATTTTTTTTGACAAAATCTTGGATCAGGGAAAATCACCTTGACATCTCTCAACCGTAATAAAGCTCACACATAATGGTCCACATAACACTAAAACTTGTACAAAACCATGCCAAGCCAATATTGGATATATTGTTTCACGTCAAGTCATCAAGATTATGGGATCTCTATTGTTGCTATGGCGGGAATGAATAATAATGATACTAGTAACAAAAGGTACGACAAAGCACAAATCATAAATGAATTTGCCCTTGTTAATAAGAAGCATCAGACAAGCATTGTTGTAGAGGAATATCTGACAATACAACGAGGTCAAAATGTTCTAATGATATCAAAATACGTGCTCATATGGTCATTACTTACTAACCAAACTAGTATACGATAGTGGTGCCTGTTCATGGTGTCCAACATCTTTAAACGAACATCATCAATTCTGGTCTGCAGTACACATTGTTCTGCTCGTCGTCCTCCAGGATGGGGTAAGCGGCCACAAGAGCGTCCTGAGCTCCGATGTAGAGCGAGTTATAAATCTTCCAATACACTTCCCTAACCTTACGCGCTGGGTGAAACAAACCCTGGAGACAATAGTTAAGTACAACAGCAGCACCCAAAGCTACCCTCATGCCTTCAATGGCTTCCATGACAGCGTTGATGACATGAGGAGAAGTCTCAAATATATTCGGCCATACATAGTTCAACAAATGGACCAGAGCGTCCTCGCAACCCAGACCAGCCACACCCAAAGCCATGTGCTTCACAGCAGAAGCAGCAGTCTGCCTGTGAACCAAATCCCTGTCCATGAGGGCATCCTCAAGTAATGGAGTAACAGCATAGATGTAGTCTTTTCCCATTTCACCAATGTACTCGAACAGGAAAGAAAGGGATTTCAGGACACCATTTTGCACGTTAAGCTCTGGCACGCGATACTCATTCATCAAAGCTGGCAGAACTGTAAAAGGCGAACAGGTTTCGGCAACTATGGCAATAGCAACAGTTGTGCAAACACGGTTTTGTCTCTCCTGCACCTTGAGGTTATTTAATAGAGTGGCCAGGACATCTTGTGGTCCAATGGCTTTGGCAATATATCCAAAAGTGTTCACGGTTGCACGACGAATTCCCTTCTTGTGTGCCTTAAGCATCTCAAGAAGCTCAAAGCAGATTCTCATCCACTCTCTTGCAGGCACAAATTCAGCCCCACGGTCAGCAATCCTACCTACAAGATCAATACAGTTCTCCTGGACCTTCTCATGTCTGTTCTTCAAAATTGGGGTTAATCGGGGTAGCAGATCCTTAATAGGTGGAGTCATCTTTGTCATACCAATAACATTGACAATGGACTTGAGTGCTCCAAGAATTGAACCTAAAACTTCAGGATACTCTTCTCCCAGATACTCATACAATACAACACCAAGATGGCCCATCAATTGTTCTTCTTGACACTGCTTCATAACGACAGCAATTCTTGAAATAAGATCTGCTGCTTGCTGCCTCACCTTTGCACTCTTGTTATTTAACCGCCACTTGATGGTACCACAAATTTGAGGAAGATAAGCCTTCACCCTATGACCAAGAGCATTCACAACTGCACCAAATCCGTTAAGCATCACATTAGCATCATCACTGGTTTGCTCTTGGAATGCATAAAGAATACCATCAATCAATAGCTCTTCCAACCGAGCATCTATATCAGCTGCACCCAGGTTGGTAACCACCTTCTCAATGGTTTCCATCACCATTCGCCTGTAAGGTTCACTCTCATCTTTAAGGTCCTCAACAATTCTCCCAACTATATCAGCAACACCAACTTTGTTGGCTATCTCAACAGTTGTATCTACAAGTTGCCTATAATTTCTTCTATCCAAAGCCATCCTCCTAACCCAGAAATTTCTGAAAAACTCTGGCAGAATGTCAGTCCTAATGTACTCAGCTTCCACACCCTCAGTGCTAACACACTGCTTCACAACTTTCAAAACAATTTTCTTCATTTCTTCATCAGGTGACTGGAACTCACGAATCAGAATCAGCATGACTTCCTTGGTATAGTAACTAGCATATAGCGCTTCCATCAAAGGAATGATAAAACCAATGGCCTTAAGAAATGCAGCCAACACCTTTCCACGGTGCTGTCTTATACCCTTCCACAAGGGCTTCAGTACAGAGTCAAAACTTTCAATTCCATAAGGAGCAGAAGCCTCAGCTAGAGCAGCAAGTGACAATGCAGTGATTGTTCTCACCTTCTGATTCTCATCGTTCAGTCCATGCTCTATAATTTCCACAAGAGATCTCAGATGAGGCAATACAGCACAACCAATCAAGATGGCAATCTGTTGAACAATCTTAATCCCTGTATGCCGGGCTTGCCATGATTTCTTACTCTGACACACAGCCTTCAAGAAGGGCAAGAGTGCAGGGATACCAAGAGCAGAGGCCACAACACTGAAAGCTCTAGCAGTAGTGTTCCTAACATATTCATCGATATTGTCAATATCAGGTCGCATTGCCGCAATCATTGTGGCCAAGCCAGCTGCTTTACTCAGATTGGAAATAATCTCCCTACCTTCCACACGTGCATAGTAATCTTCATCGATCAACAGAGGTTCAATAACAACAAGAATCTTATGGACATAAGGGCGAACAAGCTCATCCAATTTATACAGAACTCTGTCAATAACCTTAACCAAAAGATGCCGTTCTTGATCCTCAAGAGTAGGTTGCATAAGCAATGGTAGGATCCTGTTAAACAGTGGCCCTGCTCCAAACTCACGAGCTTTGTCTGTAAGCTGTCTTAATGCAGTTTTCCTCTGTGGTGGCGTTCCATTCTTAACTTTAAGCAGAAGCTTCATTATCTTCCGCTCCTTCTGTTCTTCTGGTGACAATTCCTCTTCATTTTCTTCATTCAACAATGCCCCAAAGTACTGGTAATCTTCAGGTTTCATGAATGGCAAGCCACCGGGCGCTTCCTTAGGAACATCAAACTGTTGACCACGGTTCTCCTCAGGGATTTGATAAAGAGGAGTCCCCAGCGGAGTTGGGGTGGCAAGAAGCTTCCTTGCAGGAGTTCTAATAGGTACATATGAAGCCGGAGGGTCCAATATCTTATATCCTTCTTGGGGAAACATGGCATCAAGTTCCTCATCTGTTAATGGGCGATTCCTCTCTTCAATATCCCTCTCCCATCTCAACAAATTATATTGCTCTGGTGTAATGGCACCCCGCAAATTGATTGCCCCAGGAGTTGGAGTAGCTAACTCAACTCCTCCAACAGGAGTTACACCTGGTGTATAAGCAGCGGCAGGTGTGGCTCCTGGCAGCGGTGTTGCACTACCCATAGTAGCAGGTGTCTCATCCCATCTTGATCTCTGCTTTTTAGGAGTTGGCGTAGCCATGCCAGAGAGTTTTGGGGTGGCATCCCATGCCATACCAGCAGGGGTAGCACCAGGTGTAGCACCACCAGCCGGAGTAGAATCAGAATCGACCATCCTTCCCGGAGTAGGAGTTTCATCCCACCTATTCCTCCTTCCTGGTGTCGCATCCGTTACTCTCCCCGGGGTTGGAGTTGCATCCCATCTACCAGGTGTGGTATCAGGCATATCCCAGTCTGAAGTTTTGGCCTTCTTCGCGGCCCCTTCCTCCTGAGACTGGTCCCATCTATTTCTTCTCTTGGGCGCTGCCGCAGCATCAGACTCCTTACCTTTCTCCGGAGCCGCCTTAGCCGCTTCCTCCTCCTCCTTCTTCTTCTTTGCAATAGCCCTCAGAGTGTCCTCTTTCTCCCTCTTCAAAGCCTCCTCCCTCATCACATCCGCATACGTCCTCACCGACGGGTCAGGGGTCTTCTCACCAGCGGCAAAAGGATCGTGCCGATCTGGCGATATAATCCGATTCAACCTCCTCTGCCTGTAATCATCTTCTCGATCAATAATCCTCTGCGGCTTCCGAAACCCAATATCCGCATCTGCATCACCGACTCCGGGCATATCCTTCAACAAGGACTTCGGAGCAGTGTAAGACGCCAATTTCCGAGCAACCTCGTTGTCCATAGCATCGAGATTCTCCTCATCCTCGTTCGCGGGAATAGAAGTGAGATAGGAATCTTTGTCGCTACCGCCATAGAGGTCCGTATCGAAGGTTAGCGACGTAAGAGACGCCAATTGCTGCTCCAACTTCTTCCGTTCTTCCTGCGTTTTCGCAATCTCTGGGTCCAACGACGCCATGACTGATAGCTTCAAAACGAAACTATCTCACTAAGATGGTAGTGTTCCAAAACCCTAGCCCCTGAAAAATACCACAAAAATTAGAAGTCTAGTTCGCAACAACCAAAATTAGATACGAAGATACATTGACATGCGAAGTAACTAAAGTAGGAGGTGAGAAAATTGAGAAGATGACTTACCGATGCACGATTTGGGGTTTAATCCTCCGTTATGATTTCGGAGAAGTTTGGGAAGAAAGAAATGGCGAATTTCGGACTCGTCGGAGTGTAAGAGATATATATATATATATATATATTGACCGCATTGATTTATGGATTGACTCGGCAAACATTAGGTATACCTCAGTACAATTAAATTCGCATAAATGGGCTAGCATATAAATAAGTTGGTTTTACTAGGACCCATTTATATTTGATTTATTTATCTTTTTTAAAAAAAAAAAATATATATATAAGCATTAAACATAAATCCAAATTCTGAAATATAAATCTTCAAAGTTCAATAATAATAATTCACACAAGAACCTAAATTTAGGTAAATACTATCATAATATAATTTTGATGTTAAAACTCCAACTTTTAAATTAAAACATTACAACTAAAGTTCAAAGATTAAAAAAAATGGCATGCCTCTGTTGAATTTGCATATTTTAGTCTTCACCATAATCTTCAGATTCACTTGAGGAAGGGGCTGTAGCTCCAGACGCTAAATCTTCCTCTGCAAAATAAATGAAGAGAAATCATATCTATTTATAATCTAATATGAAATAAAAAATGAAACAATAAAAATTGAGAATGTTAATGAAAATACCAGTAACAACACTTGCATTCTCATCAAAATTATCAATAACAAGGTCCTTAAATTTAGGAGGTGTCTTGAATAGCCAATTTTGAACACATACAAGTGCTTCAACCATCTTTGAAGACAAAGAGCTCCTGAAAGAATCTAATATCCAACCCCCAATACTAAAACTTGATTCTGAAGATACTATAGAGACTGGTATAGCCAACAAATCACGTGCCAACAGATTTAGAACTTGATAGTTAGAAGCATTCACTCTCCACCACTATTAATATCCCCTTGCTCCATTCTTGGCTGAGATCCAGAAGATTCATTAGTATTAATGACATTTAGTGAATAATGATCATACAAATAATACAAGACATCCATAATCCTTTTAAACATAAATTAACAGCATGAACAAGCATATTATTTCAAAAGAGAAATCTGATTCAAAATAAAAACTAGAAAGGAAATAAACAAGTATTTAAAGTACCTTGTGGAACAATCCAAGCTAAGAAGACTTTTTGATTCAACTCGTACTTTTTCAGCTAGCTCTTTGAATTTGGTCTCCCTTGCTGGAGAAGATCTAACATATTTAATCGCATGTCAAATGAGCTCAATGGATCTATTTATTTCCTTAAGGCCTTCAGAGACAATCAAATTCAAAATATGTGCAGCACACCGCATCTGCAAAAACTCTTCATCACATACTAGACCATTCCAACCCCTCAAACATTTTTTTTTTAGATGTGTAATTGCAGAATCATTTGAGGAAGCATTGTCAACTGTTATAGTGAAGACTTTGTCTATGCCAAACTTGAATAAGCAATTCTCAATTTTCTTACCAATTGTTTCCCCTTTATGATTTTCAATCATACAAAAATTCAAAATTCGTTTTTGTAAAGTCCACTTCTCATCGACCCAAGTCAAACACATGTAGTTTGAATTTTGAATTGAAGTCCAACAATCTGTAGTAAGAGATACACGGACTTTAGATCGTTTGAAATATTTTCTCAAACATTTTGCTTCTTCTAAATAAATTTTGTAGCAATCCCTAGCAATTGTCCAACGTGAGGGCATTTGAAATCTAGGTTCAACCTCTTGCAATAATTGTTTTAAACCCTCTCCTTCCATAGTCCAGAAAGGCAACTCATCCTTTATAAGGAATTTTTGCAATAGCCTTTTTGCATCTCTCTTGGCTAAATAAGTGATGAGTCAAATTTTTACTAGAAGAAATTGACAACAAACTTTGAGTTGCTAGCTTTGTTGGAATTCCTTGGACACTTTTCCAAATGTCGCAATCTGTAGGTTGACTTGCAAAATCTCTGCCACAATGGTTGCAATGTGCCTGATGTTTACCTTTTGTTTGGGTTAGTGGCAGCCTTTTGAAATGTTGCCAGGCATCAGATCTTGTCCTCCTTTTTCTCTTAACAAGTTGTGTTTCAGCTGCTTGTCCCTCTCCTTCATTATCTTTTTTATATTCATTACGAGCAGGTGGTATTGCAAATGATGTGGTGGTAGTGATAATGACGTGGCTGTAGTTATATTTTCAGTGGCCCCTCCAGTAGTAGCAACTGCAATATTTTGCGGTTGAGATTGTGCCATGGTCGATCATTTGCCTACTCAAACCTAATCAAACTTAACAATACTATAAATGCTTCAATATGAAAATAAGAAAGCATAAATATTAAATACAAAAATGTAATTGCAAATTGAAAAAAAAAATTATAAAAATGACGACAGCTTTGTACCATTTATGGTCATATTCTCCATATCCCATGGTTAGTATATATTGCTAGTATATTTATTACACTCGTTCATATCCAATTCCTTTATTTTCTTGATGACTTAATACATACATATCAAATATTCAGTGGTTGCATTACGTGACCGCTTGTGTTAATGATGTTCACGAGTATTGTGGTTCACAACAGAACACAGTGCTATCCGAGAATAATTGATCCTTTTATGTTGTTCTAATGCATCATCAATTACTGTCAAACACATATGATTAAAAAAAAAAAAAAAAACATTGGGATTGGGTTTTACTGGTTCATGACAACTTTCACATATTCCAACCAATTTGAAATCATTTGGATTATTCGGGGGCGTGGTGTGTTAGCTAGAGGATTGATTTAAATAAGAAGAAATAATTCTTTTTGGAAACAAAAACTGGACCACATAAATTTGAAAGGAAAAAAAAAAGTAGAGTTGGAGGAATAAATCAATGAGAATTTAATGAAATAACATTCAGATATTGGCACAACCTTAGCCTGATTTCTCGTTCTGGTTTAGGGGATGAAGAAGACTTACCCCTAAAAAAATATTTATTTTCTAAAAGGCAAAAAAATATGATTAAATTTGAATTTATGCGACAAATCCGAACTTAATATGAAAATATTTTAGACAAATTCAAATTTGATAAGAAGATATTTTAAACAAATTTGAACTTTTTTTTTTTGAAATAAATGTTTCGTCATAAAATTCGAATTTAATCGATAAATTTTTTTTTTTTTTGTGAAATAAGTGTTTCATCATAAAATTAGAATTTGATCCATAATTTTGAATTTAATGTAAGCAAATTCGTATCAAATTTGAATTAAGAAAAAAAAATTCATTTTCATTTTGAATTAATTACTTTTGAAGATAAAATATATATTTACTAATTTTTTACCAACGGTTACCTCTTCATTTTCTTCCTATCAAACAAGTCATCTTCCCTCATCCTCAAAATCTTCCCTTCCCTCCTCAAATCCTCCCCATACCACATGGGCCCTAAAGGGAATTGGTTTCCCTACAAAACAGAAAGCTTAGTAGAAAGAGTTAAGCATACCTGGGCCTTCATATTTGATTTTGAACCGTTCTAATATAAATTTTCTTTTGAAATAATAATTTCTTAAAAAAACAACAGTTAAGAGATTTCTTTATTTAAAACTCTATACTCATTAAAATAATTTTTTAACAAAATATATACTTTCAAAAATTTAGATATGGATCGTCTAAATTAGATCTGACGATCCAGATCTATTTAACTCTCCATACTAAGCAATTTGCGTGGTAGGAAACCCACTTGCATACTAAATACTAAAGAGAGCCACATAATTTCCCTCATTAAGGTCGGTTTAGCAATTTTTTGGGTCAATCTTGGTCAAAAGCTTGAAGTCCACCCCAATAAAATACTAACCCATCTTGGTTAATCTTGGACACTCTCACCAAAGGAAGGGGTTCGATCCTGGAGTTAGTCAAGGCGCTAGGGGAGGCATCTTAGTTCCTAGGTTAACGCTTGAGGATAATAGACGGCTCGCCCTGCCTAACATCGATATCACCTAAGAGGAAGGGAGATTTCGCCCCCCTTGGATTGTGGGTGAACCCAACCCCTTTCCTAAAATTTTTATATTAAAAAAAAAAGTACTTTTAAACCTGGTCCAATATAGTGTTTGCTAGGGCTGAGTATGAAACCCATAACCCGGTGAGCCCGCCCACAACCCGGTGTAATTGAGCCAATTTAAGCCCGCCTAAAAAGATGCATAATGAGTTGGGTTAAAACTCGCTCATTTAAGAATTAAATGGGCGGGCTGTGGGCACACCTTTGGGTTGTCCATACCCGCCCATTTAGTGTATATTTTTTTATTAACTACCCTAACTCTAATAGCTATTGACTCTTCTCACTCTCTCTCTCTCTCTCATATTTGCCTATTCTAACTGGCGAGTCGTCAGGATTGACCGGAACGAGGGAGTCAACGTTTGTATTCTTCATGGTGGGTCGGCATTTGTAGACGTCAAATATGTCCGAAAGCGTCACAGTTCACGAGGGAACTTGGGTTCACACCAATTTTGGTGGAATCTTATCTTCCCACTTTTAAAGGAAAATTGGTGGGTCAAAGAACTTAAGTTCTTGAGAAGATTGGACATAAAAGTGTACCAAACAATAAAACTTGTTCGTCTTCCCTTCCCTTCCCTTCCCACATGTTCCACGTACCAAACAAGCCATGCAAACCATAAGGGGGTGGGAATTGAGATTCGCATTGACATTTAGTAAAATCTAAACAAAATCAATTTATTAATTAGGTGATGGCAAAAAGGAAAAAAAAATATTAATTAGGGTATGAAAGCAAGAAATAACTCCTAAAGTAAGAAACTGTAGAGGGTCCCATTTAAGATCAAATAATTCTGTTGAATTTACCATATTTTTTGGGAAGTCTAGTCCTAATCTCATTCACATCATTCATACAATTACATTGTAGCTATGTTTAAGGTGGCATTTGGCCATTCCAATCATACATTTTTTTTTTTTTTGGATATAAAGAAGAAGGCTAGAAGCCCAAGAAACAAACAACAAACATTATACAGAAGGGGAAATAAATCCCAACCTCTCTTGGTTAATCCAAGACCTTAAGCGAGAAGGGCATTCATTTAATGTAATAGAACTAGAGATACCCAACTTAGCTAATGCATCAACAACTCTATTAGCATCACGATTAATAGCCCTCAAACTAACATGCCAATCACAAAGAAGAAATTTCCCGATGTCTAGTAACAGCAAGCTTCCAGCGGTGAAGGAAGGATCCAGAATCAGATTAATAATTTCCTCGGCATCAGATTCAATAACTACTTTCTTCAGCCCCATGTCCCAAGCTATTTGCAAGGCTTCAAAAATGGTCCATTCCTCCGCCATAGCAGCACTGCAGGAGCCTAACTTCAAGGTGAAACTTAGAATCCAAGCACCAGAACTGCTCTGAAACACTCCCCACACATCCCGCCAGAGAAGAATCCACCACCACGGCTCCATCTACATTGATCTTCGTCTAGCCCACCTGAGGACAGAACCACCCTGTTCTACAAGAAGGTCCCAAACAGCTAACTGAACTACCTAAATTAGACATTACAAAGAAATTTTCCCAAATAATAGAAATAGTAGAGGCCAGATCAGGAGGCTTAGAAAAATTACAATAAAAATGCAACGGTTCCTCCACTCCCAAAGTTTCCAAATGGTAACTCCGAAAATTAGAGGCCAGCACCCACCCCATATTAATCCTATTTCCTTTCTCAGATTCATACACAACCAAGATCTAAGGTCGGCAGAGTAAAATGAGAAAGCAAACCTTTGATCAATCAGCTTATCCCAAAGATTTTGAGCATAAGAACAATCTCTTAGAATATGTAGAACATCCTCCACTCTTGAATTGCAACCACCACAGATAGGAGGGACTTGTGCCCAAGAGCTCCTCCATAAGTTGGTAGGGAGTTTGTTAAGAAGGACTTTCCACATAAATAGCCTAATTCTTTCCATACTCTCCATCTCCAAATATCCTTGAAAAGACTATCATGCCTTTGATTCAGATTTGGTTCAATGAGAGCATAAGCACTTTTAATCGAAAAACAACCATCTCCCGTACCTCCCAAAACCAAGAAATCATGACCCGCATCCTTCCTAGGAGCTAAAACAGGTGCAATCCTGCCAATTCCAGCTGAGCTAATTATATTACTCAGGCAGTTAACATCCCATCTCCCATCCTTCACCCAATCCCCCATACACAAGAACTCTTCTTCCTCCGACAAGCATCTTGTACAGAAGTCCTTCAAGCATAAGCCTACTCCCACCCAACAATCATGGAAGAAGCTCACTAAAAGACCATCTCTTCTAACCTGCCATTTGGCGCCTTGATTAACCAAATCCCTTTGGGCACATATAAATCTCCAGAGTTTAGAATCTCCAACCCTATAATTCAGCAGCGAATCCTCATCCCTCATCATATACTTTTCCATTAGAATATTATACCACAACCCCTTGCTACCAATAGTTAGCTTCCAAGCCAATTTCTCTCTGCAAGCTTTATTAACGGAAGCCAATCTCCTAAATCCCAACCCACCAAACTCCTTAGGCCTCATCATTTGATCCCAACCAATTGCATGAAAATGTTTAGAATGCTCATCATGACCCCAAACAAAATTTCTTTGAAGTCTTTCAACTTCCAAACAAACATTCAAAGGAAGTTTGGCCACTTGCATTGGGTAGAGAGAGATAACACTCACCACTACCTTAGCCAACGTTATCCTACCAGCCATTGAGAGGCAAGTAACTTTCCACACCCCCAACTTAGCTCTCACACTATCAATAATATATTGGAAGTCTTCTCTCCTCCTCCTACACCAAGAGAGAGGAAATCCAAGGTATTTACCAATGTCTCTAGAAATCTGCATATGTGACTTATCTTTAATTCTCAACCTAATATGATGAGGAACTCTAGGAGAGAAAAAAAAGGGAAGACTTGGAGGTGTTAATCTTACCCCCAGAAGCTGTCATAAACTTATCCAAGTAGTTCAACATGTAATCCGCTTGGGATTCACTAGCCACTCCAAATAACAGAAGGTCATCAGCAAACATAAGGTGGGAAACCTTAGGTCCCTCTTTCGAAACAAAAATAGGTTTCCAATTCCCATTCTCAATAGAGTCACAAATTAAATAAGAAAGTCTATCCATACACAGTATAAAAAGGAAAGGGGAGATGGGATCACCTTGCCGAAGACCTCTACAAGGATAAAAGAAGTCTGTTTGGGAACCATTACATAGAACGTTATAGGAAACCGATGAAACATAGCTTAAAATGAGATTAACAAAAGTATCATCAAACCCAACATCCACTAATGTTTGTCTTAGGAAATCCCAACTGATCCTATTGAAAGCTTTTTCAAGATCAATCTTCCAAGCCATAAGACCCTTTCTACTTCTATTTTTACCCATGGTATGTAGGATTTCTTGTCCCACAATAATATTATCCTGAATATTCCTACCTCTGATAAAGCTGGATTAAAAAGGAGAGATAAGTTTATCCATAACCCCTCTTAAACGTAACGCTATATGCTTAGTAACACACTTATAATGAATCGTACAAAGGGAGATAGGGCGAAAATGAGAAACCAACTCAATATTATCCTTCTTAGGAATAAGGGAGATAAGAGTTTTGTTAGCCTCAGCCACCGAGACACGCCCTTGAAAAACTTTTTTCACAAAATTACCAAGGGCTAGCCCCAAAATACTCCAATTTGATTTATACAAGAACGGAGGAAAGCCATCAATCCCGAGCGCTTTAAAACAACCCATAGCAAAAAGAACTGATCTTATTTCATCATCCCCAAGAATTTGAGATAAATCAGATAAAAGCAAAGGGTCAACCACCGGGAAATTGGAAAGGGTATTTAAAATAGGTGAGCTCGTAGGAGCATCACAGTAGAGGTTCTTGAAGTAATTGAAAACCATACATTTCAGCTCATATTCATCTTCTATCCAAACACCCCTATCATTCTTAAGCATAACAATATTGTTTCTATGCCTATGAAACTTGGTTTTTAAGTGGTACCACCTTGTATTACGGTCCCCTTTGGTAATCCAATCCGAACGAGATTTTTGGAACCATTTGATTTCTTCAAGTCTCAAAAGTCTTTCTAATCAAACCTGAAGCTCAACCTCCAAATCACACAGATAGGCTAAGTAGGGGTAAGCATGCGAACTTTGTATCCCCTCCAATCTAGACATAATGTTTTGTTTTTCACGCTCAACTAAGCCAAACATTTTTGTTCCAGGGGCCTAGCGAATATTGAAAAGTAGACAGAGCACTAATTAAACCCTCCCCTTTAGACCAAGAGCTAGCCAAGAAATCAAAATAACTTTCATGGCTAACCCATATAGCCTCAAAGTGAAACGGCCGATCACTACATAACCCCGAACCCTCCTCCACAACATTCAAGCAAATTGATTATGGTCAGAGAATTTATTACGGGGTAATACCTATACTGAAGCAGAAGACAAAGCCGAAAGAAAAGCAGTGTTCGCCAAAGCACGGTCAAGCCGCTGAAATAACCTTCTACCTCCCGAAAATCTCGACCCTTTCTAAGTGAATTTGGGACCAACAGAACCCATGTCAGACAATCTGCAACTTTGGATCCTATCTGCAAATAACTTGAATCTACCTTCATCTCCCCCTGAACTACCCAACCTTTCTACCGGCAAGATGATATCATTAAAGTCGCCCAGGGTCACCCAGGGCTCATCAGAAGCCGACGCAAGCTTGTCCCTTGATTATGGAAAAAGACAGAAAAATACCATCAAAATTGGTAAAAGATAAATAAGTATATTAAATTTCATTAATTCCAAATGGACTGATTTAAAATTTTGAAATGTTGCAAAATTTGAGAAATTGCCAAACTACCCATAGTTTTTTTAAATAAAAAACCCCAACCCCCTTGTCGGCCACGAAGCTTTGGCGCTAGGGACTAGCGACGGCGGCCATCACTAGAACTTTGATGACCTTGCCATCGACCGACCGTCGAAGCTGCAGCGCTGGCGACCAGTAACCGAAGCTCTAGCGGCCTATTTTTTTTTCCTCAGGTTAAAGTTGTGAATATGCATACTTGAGTTGTTAATAGTGATACTAAAATTGTAAATAGCGAAATACTTTATTTTTTTGAATTTCTCAAGCAAAAGTTGTTAATAGCGATACTAAAGTTGTAAACTGGGTATTCCTTAGCGCTAGAGCTCCGGCTGCCAGTTGTCGGCAAGGTCACCAGGGCTCAGGTGATGGCTACTAGGGCCAAGCCCTGGCGGTCGGCAAGGGGTTGGGGATTTTTTATTTAAAAAAGCTAAGGGTGGTTAGGTAAATTCTTAAATTTTGTAACATTTCAAAATTCTAAATAAGTCTTTTTGAAATTATTAAAATTCAACATACTTATTCATGTTTTACTAATTTTGATGATATTTTCCTGTCGTTTTCCCTTTTTTCCCTTTGATTATTTTAACAAACACTAGTTTGTTATGATTGTAAAAACATACAAAATAAATCATAATTTTCACAAAATCTATAACTATAATTTATTAAAAAATTGCTGAAAATATTTCATTGTTAGATTTATTGACCAAAATTGAGTGAGTACAACGCATCTTTAGTGGCTGAAACCTTTCTTTGATGTTGTGAAAAATGTCTCCAGTCATGTACAAATATTTTTCATTTTCTGAAACTGAAGTGCACCTAAATTCTTAAACAAATTTCGCATACCTTTGGCCAATCAATTTTGAAATTATTATTTTTTTTTCAAAAATTTCTCCAGAATTTATTTATTTTTGAAAATTTGGAAATAATTTTATTTTATGTCTAAACAAATGGCCCACACCCCAGCCTTATCAGAGTAAACCTGTTGTAGATGGCTTGTGTACATGTACATGCATGCTCTTGTTAACATTGTATGAGTTACATTTTTATTAATTACTCCCTCCGGTCCTAATTATAAGAACTATTTACCAAAATTTGGAGAGATTAAGGAGAGAAGTTAAATTAGTTAATTATAATTATTTTCCAAAAATACCCATACTTAAAATTGAAAATTACATCAAAGCAAAATACCCCTACCCGAAGCTCACTCTGTCACTTCACAGTCCCCAGAAATATCCTAAATGAATCCGTATAAGTACTCCAAATAATAATAATAATAATAATAATAATAATAATGGTAGTAGTAGGAATAATAAAATCTGTGCTTCATTCTACAAAATTTAAAAACGTGACGAAATTTCTATTTCTTCGTAAGAGCAAATTACAGATTTATGAACATTCTGAACACCTGTATGATTTGGCAATTAACCTATAGTTAATTATTTTGGGATTTTTGTCTCAAATCACATGCAAAAAAAAAAAGTATAATTTATATAACATTAATGAGTTATAAAATAAATATATTATTAAATTATTATTGTCTTTAATTATTATTGAGGAATTAATAGAGATATTAAAATTATTTACTTTATAAAATAAATAAGTGTATTATTAAATTATTATTGTCTTTAATTATTATTGAGGAAGTATAAATAGAGGTATTATATAAAATTAATGAGTTACATTTATTTACTTTATAAAATAAATAAGTGTATTATTAAATTATTATTGTCTTTAATTATTATTGAGGAAGTATAAATAGAGGTATTATAGGAAAAAATTGACAAAAGTTAAAACTTAATTTTATAATTAGAACCAAAACCAACTCCAAAATGTGTTCCTATAATTCAGACAATATTACTTTATTAGTGGTTGCTATTGCCTTGTTAACTTGTAGATTATTCTAAACATTTCAACCCCATTAATTATTAATTATTAGTTCGCAAACTAGCCAAGCCTGGTTAAGATGTAGTCTATTTTTGATTGGGCCAGCCCAGCCCAAGTTAGGGTCCGAACACAAGCCGAGCGGAAAGACTTTACTATAAAATCCGTTCGTAAGAAACCCTAGGATTTCATTTCTTATAGCTCGGCGCGCGCCCTGGACATCGCTCTTACTGACATTTGGTTGCGGCTGGAGCAAGGGGAGATTGCAACATGAAGGTTCTCATTGGAGACCTTTAACTTCTTCGATTTGATATTCTGGTTTGTTTGTAGTCTTATTTTCTGTTTGTTGCTTGTGTCTAAATCTAGTTCAACATTGCGAATCCCACCACTGGATGCCAGAAGAAGCTTGAGGTCGATGACGATCAGAAGCTGTACGATTATCGCTTCTCTAGTATATTTGTTCTAATTTTCATATTGTTGTTCATTGCGGGTGTTTGACGGTTGTGTGCCTCATGTTGTGTTGCCCTAGAGATGAAAGGATTGACAGAACCAATTTCTGGAATGGTTGTTTCGTTAGTTGAACATTCCAATGTTTCCTTGACAATTCATATTTATTACAAGGAATCTAAAGTCTGGTGCTTTTTTATATTATTTCAGTGATTAATTGTTGGCCATACAATTGTTAGTTTCCGAAAGACATGAATAACATCGAGAACTCTAATTACAATTGCAGTGATTTGCGTGACAAAGTGTCATGATTGTATCGAGTTCTTGTTAAGGATTCATTTGGTCCAATGTTATGTTCACTTTAGTTGCCCTGACTTATTTTTTTTTGGTCTTATATGTGATTGAGCTATCTTTTGGTGCCTTTTTTTTTTTTTAAATTTAATGTTATACATCCTGCGCAGACGACCTTTCTTTGACAAGCGTATCTCACAGGAGGTTAGCGGTGATTCTCTGGGTGAGGTAGGCCCGTACTCATCATTTTTGTCTGTTTCAAATATTGAAGGAATGTAAAAGTTTATATATATACATTTTATTTTTTTTAACTTTCTATCTACAGGAATTCAAAGGCTATGTCTTCAAGATCACTGGTGGTTGTGACAAACAAGGTTTTCCAATGAAGCAAGGAGTGCTGACCCCGGGTCGTGTTCGTCTCTTGCTCCACAGAGGTAGCTTTATTTTAAAGTTCTATGGATTGGTTTAGGTTCTAGACTCCTGTTGATGTGCGTTACATTTCTGATATAGGTTGTCGTCAGTATACATTTTATTTAATTGGCCTGAATGTTTTGTGTATGATTTCATTTGTCTTCCTGCCGTTGCTGTCAGAATTCAAATGAAATTTTTGGTGTTATACTGTGTTATCTCTTCTTTAAATTTTAGCTTTTTTTTTTTTATCTTTTGTATTTCTTGACCCATGGTTCCCAGCCAAGCTTGTTTTCTCATTTAGAGCTTTCGTTCATTTTAGTGTAGCTTTGCTAATGTTTTTGCATTGGGGATCTGAGCAGGAACTCCTTGTTTCCGTGGATATGGAAGGCGCAATGGTGAGCGCAGGAGAAAGTCTGTGCGTGGGTGCATTGTGAGTCAAGACCTCTCTGTTCTGAACTTGGTGATTGTGAAGAAGGGTGATAATGATTTGCCTGGACTCACTGACGTTGAGAAGCCAAGGATGAGAGGTCCAAAGAGAGCATCCAAAATCCGCAAGCTCTTCAACCTCTCCAAGGAGGATGATGTGAGGAAGTATGTCAACACCTATCGTCGCACATTCACAACAAAATCTGGTAAAGTCTTGGGTCTCGAACCACTTTGTTTACTTTTGTCAATTTCATGACAGCTTAATAAAATGGGGGATAGATGCTCAAATAGATTTGAGGATGATATCTCTCCTCACTTTATCATAACTAGTGCCTAGTTAGATGGATGCAATTTA
Organism: Acacia melanoxylon; assembly: GCA_019022615.1. NCBI lineage: Eukaryota > Viridiplantae > Streptophyta > Magnoliopsida > Fabales > Fabaceae > Acacia > Acacia melanoxylon. Next base: position 7,168,391 of record JAFJYJ010000003.1, on the reverse strand, counting down.
AGAGGTGGTGAAGTTAAACTCATACAGTGAACAATATCTTGATCTTTTAGGCTCCTGCTCTTGAATTTACAATTCAAATTCTTCTTGGTGGACTCATTTGCAGATATTTTTGCAAATTCACAGTTGCAGGTCACATTTACTGTGTATTATCATGTTGGGGTTGTGATTTTTTTTTTCTTTTTCATATGAAGCAAAATATCCTTTTTATGATAAACAATGAATTTTCATTTCTCTCATTGTGCGCCTTGATAAAGTGTGAGCTTGTACTGTTAAGAAACACTCGCAGCCACTGAAATTTGACTACATTGCTTCTTTGTTACAACATACAAGTCAAACAATTACATCATAGATCAGAAGATTACCATAATAGCATCCTAGATTTAGCTAATTCTACTGGGGGATGAGAATAGCCTATTGAAATAGATAGTTGTTTTAGATTATTCAAAATTGCTCATAATTGTCATGGTTATGGTCTTTCTGATCAACATGTTTGATTGCAGGCAAAAAGGCCAGCAAGGCTCCTAAGATACAAAGACTGGTCACACCTTTGACCCTCCAAAGAAAGCGTGCAAGGATTGCACAGAAGAAGAAGAGAATCGCCAAGGCCAAGTCAGAAGCAGCTGAGTACCAGAAACTTCTTGCCTCAAGGTTGAAGGAGCAAAGAGAGCGCAGGAGCGAGAGTCTGGCCAAGAGGAGGTCCAGGCTCTCTAGCGCTAAGCAATCTGTCGCAGCATAGGCGTGTTTCTGAGAATATGGTGAAGGTTTAACCAGTCACCACCTTAGTTTTTGGTAGCTTTATTCCATGATGCTATTTATGATATATTCGTGTGGTTTTGCCATTCAAATACAATGTTAGTGAGATCAAACGCTTTCAATGTTGTTTTAATCCTATGTTTTGACGTTTTACTTGAGTTCTAATGAATTTTGTGACCATTATTTGGCGTGGTAACATTATTTTTATTTATTGAAATGCCACGAATCTTAATCGGAATATTAATGCAGAAGCCTGTAGGAATTTGTCAAGACCAAGATTCAGAGGATAATACTTCCTTCGGTCCTAATTATAAGACAACATTTAGATGTTGGTTTTGGTCCTGATTATAAGACAACATTCTAATTTTTATCAATTTCTTCTCTAAATATCCCTATTTTATGTGTGTCTATATATATATATGTGTGTGTATCTATGTATGTATATGTGTGTGTTACAGACAAATATGTGTGTGTATATGTATGGATATATATGTGTGTCTATACAAATATATATAGACACACACATGTATTTACATGTGTGTGTGTGTGTTTGTATATATATGTATGTATATATGCGTGTCTACACACAAATATATATAGACACACGTGTGTGTACATATATGAACACATATATATATACATATATGTATCTTTGTGTGTGTGTGCATATATATGTGTAGATATATGTAACACATATATGTATATATAGCAAGATCATTATTTCAATTTAGGTTGGAGAGGTATGTAGCAAGAGTTATTAATTCACTTTTATTTATCTCTTTTTAAATTTATATAAGGGCATTTTAAAAAATGAGTAAAATTAACTAATTTAACTTCTTTTTTTAATCTCCCCAAAAAAATCGATTAAGTGTCCTATAATTATAACTGAAGGGAGTATCTCCGTTTTATAAATTGGCATTCATTTACCGCGTTTTCCATGTCAGATGACGTTTGATTCTTCCTAAAGGTTGCTCAATCTCTCTCCCCTTGCAAGAGCATAATCCAATAATCCATATTTCAACCAAAGAGTATTCATATGGCCTGGCTAATTACGCTTCGTTCGTCTTTCGCTATATGTTTCTGAATTGATGGGACATGGAGTATATGGCCGGTGCTGACTGATCAACTTTAATTATTAAATATTAATATTTTAATATCTACAAGTTTATTGTAGCATATTTATAAATAAATCTCCGAGGTCCTTTGGTATAAAGAATTAACTCATAAGAGTATTAAGAGTGTGTTTGGTTTGTGGGACATGAGGGAAAATTATCTTGTTTTGACTAAATTGTTTATAAATTTTTTAAATGTTCCATAGTTACACTTTCAACAAAAAATCTTTATTTTTTCTCATTAACGGTAATTTGCTCTTCTCACCTTACTCATCCTCTCCCCTCAAACCAAACATACTCTACTAGAAAGATGAGTGAAAGTTTCCAACCAAGTTCATAAGAAAATGATGATTAAAAAAAAATTACAAAGGACCCATAACACCCTTGTTATCTGAAAAAAAACTGCACTGTTTTCTCCTTCTTCGTTCAAGCACCAGTGGTACTGTTGTCTTCAACTCTGTGCCTTCGCAAAGCAGAGTCGAAACTTTACCCATGTTCCTCGAAGTCTTTTTTTAACAAACCCTGCATCCTTGAGTTCTAGGAGAGTCTTTAAAATTGTTAAGCGATAATCATCATTAACCGAGTATAGCAACATCCTCGAAGCAAACAAGCCACATAGTAAAAGAAAAGAAGACCCACAAGTGTGGGAGGAGGCCACACAGTAATAAAAATCAGATCGTACCTACTATGTGTGATGGAATGGATTTTCCATTAAACGTGGCAAGATCTATTTTCCATTGGAACACCGCTTCTTCACATCAAACGTGCACGCCAAAAGAAAGTGAGTCATTTTTCCATATTTTGAGCTAGATTTTCTTGTGAGTTAGTTGCATTGCACACTATCAGTTCCTACCATTCCACATATTCTTCAAGTGTTGTAGCTGTCTCCAGGCATTGTAGGTTTTGGATCAAGGTTTCTGAAATTTCAAAGGACTCTACCTAGCTTCAGGAAAAAAACTCAAAACGATGATAATGTTGATGGTCTTTTAGAAAGGAGAGGTACTATATAAACGTTTGGTTTTGAGGTTTTTGGAGAGTGACAAGTTTTACTACAAGAAAACCTGTCAGATGACTCCATGATTTTGAAGAGGGGCTACTATAGTTTGAGTGTTAATGTGGTGGCATCAAGCCTTTTATCTTTTAGCATTCTTGAGCTCTTTTATCTTTTAGCATATCTTGGTCCGTGTTGATATTTGACACTCTTTGCCTCTTCCCTGCTCGTATGGATTGATCTTTCCTGACATTTCTTCGTTAATTCTTTACTTCTCCTGTTTGATAGCTTTTATTCCTCTATTTTTGGATATCTTATATGCTAATGTAATTTTGTTATTTCTTCGTTTATATGGTTTGGTCTTATGGTTTTTGTTTTGCTCCATGATATCTGGCTTTCTCTCATTGGCTTTAATGCCAAACTTTCTGTCTCTAGCTTGTTCTTCCTGAGATTTTTTCAATACCCAAGAGAGGCATATTTTAATGGCTTTTCCTCTACACTACTTCTAATGGAATGGATGTTTATAGTTCTATCATGCATGGTGGCAAGCAGCGGCAGATCCAAAAAATTATTAAAGATGGGGCATTAGTGGAGGAGGATTTGGGGGTTCGATTTTTTTTTTTTAAAAGAAAGTTTTAAATGTATTAAAAAATATAATATATATATATAAAATATTTATAAACAAGAAAAAAAAAGAATATCAAAAAATATTCAAAATCAAGTGAATCTGATGATGTAATAAGAGAGAAATTATTTTACAAACGTGCTATTTAGAAAAGCAAGACTAAGCGGTTAGAAATCAATACATAAATTACAATGAAGAGTGAACACTCAATAAGTTCAAATACATATATTTTAATAACAAAAGTATATTACTATAAAAATAATTATAATGATTCTTCTAGGCCTTATTTTTTGGAATTTCATCATAATTGTCTTATTATCAATGCTATCAAATACATATTTTTCAATATAAGACACTAAACAATCATTCAACTATTCATCCCCATCCGATTACAAAGTCAATAATCTTATGTATTATTAAAGTGCACACTTAATTTAAGAAATGTAAATCATTCAAACACGTATTAATTCAAGGAAAGTAGATAAATAATGCTAATACTAATGGAAATTTAAAACCATTATATTTAAGTTATTAATTCAAACTCGTAACTTCAATTAACTCCTCCCGTCCTAATTTAACTTGAATTATTACTTTAGAGTATTTTTATTTTTATTTTTTCTTCAAAAATCCTAAATTTAAGGGGGCACTTCCCTCCCCCAATCACCAATGTGGATCCTCCTATGGTGGCAAGCCTTGGTTGGTATGAAGCATCAACACTACGTTTTTAATTTTGATTGTAGCCTTCTCTGTGCCTTCCCCCCCTTTTGGGACAACACTATCGTTTAATTATTTTTTTCCTGAGCACAGGTGGAACGTAATGTAAATGATAATTATATGAATTTGTTTGGTTAGTCATTAAGGAAAATGATGTATCGACATAAAAACGTTTGGTGGGATTACATTAAACATGAGAATATATGAAAACAATATGGTAAAATTGTCCATAACTACATATATCTGTATAATGGATTATAGTATATATTTTCATCAAATATATATAATAACCTTGTCCGCGTATATAATAATTAATTAATTGAATGCGTTATGAAAAATTCCTACACACACATATACATATGTATATATGTGTATATATATACATGTGTCTATATATGTGTGTTATACATGTGTGTGTATATATACATGTGTGTGTATGTGTATATCTATCCACACTCACATATATACATATATAACACAAGTATAATGTACATGTTGGATTCATGATAATTTTTTATTTTATTTTATGTAGTATACATATTGGTTCATGGTAAGTTTTTAATATTTAATGGTATGAATATTATTTTCACTTGATTACAAGACTTCCGAAGCTCTAAATGTGGGCCTCTCTTTTAGTAGGTATTTGAACATTAATTTATTACATTGTGAGGGACTAGCCCCTTCCACTAGACCTAATTTTTCGTGTAGTTTTGTTTTGAAGTCTCAAGTCCTAATTTAGGTTAGACTGTTGTTGTTATGTTTGTATTGGGCTACTGGGCTTTGTATTCTTATTTGTTCTTGTAAAGCCCAAAGTTTCTTTTTGCATCTTACATTAAAAAAGCTAAATTTTTTCTTGCAATCAAATAGGCCGAAATACCCCTCGTCGTCTTTGGGTTCAACTGGTGAAGAAGTCGGACTTTCTCATCTAAAGAGAGGGGGTTCGATCCTGGAGTTGGTCAATGCGCTGTGAGAGCATCTTAGGGGTTTATGAAGCAGTGGAAACACTGAAAAGAGGTGGAGGCATGTGTGTGATAACCCATTATATCCTCATGGACTCCAGGCCCAAGCTTGGATTGTGGGTAAGTCAACCCTTTCCTAAAATTCTTATATATATATATATATATATATATATATATATATATATATATATATATATATATATATATATATATATATATATAAAAGGCCGAAATAACCGGCGGAAGTTGGCCTGAGTGGAAGAGGCTCTAATCACTTAAGAAAGATGTCTCGGTTTCGAGCCATTGTGAATGAAAAAATATTCCCTGAAAGAGGTCACCGCCGTCGACCTGAGAATCTTAAAATGGTTGCACATTTTGCCACCTTTTTGTATAAAAAAAAGGGCCGAAATATTTTGTTTAGCTACATTTACATGTTAAAGCTAGCAGTTTTACAGTTTAATATTTAATATTGACAAGTCCACTTTTTAAAATTTACAAGTAAATTTATAGGAAAAATTACTGCTTCACTTTTGATTTACATGTTAATTACATATGTTTACAAATAAATTTACATAATTTTTATATTGGCTCTTCAAATTTTACAAAACCGATTTACAAAATTTACAAATCATTTTGTTAAATAAAAAAGTAGAGCTAAATGTTCTTCAACTTTTCACCTTCACCATATTAAGTTATGAATTTAAGTTTAGCTCATACATTTAAAAGGATGCCTTATAAATTTAAAAATGTCAAATTAATGCAAAACTTAGAGAAAATCCCTTATAAAGCCACTTAAAATAGGAAAATTCTAAATCAGTTTTCTTCAAAAATGTAAAATCAATTTGTGTAAAATGTATTATAAATGTAAAATCTAAAATGTATGAGTTAGTTAGATGCTGGACTTAGATGATTGAAAATATATAATACAAATATGTAATTATCCTATCCTATCATTTTTATAGCGGCAACATAATAAAAAATAAGAAATCATAATCAAAACTTGAATTTGATAAAAGCAATTCTTATAAGCAAGAGCGATAAAAAAATAAAGCTTGCACCTGATTGTAGATAAAAAGTAAAGCACAACCAGTATATGATAATACTTTTTTATATAACTAATATCTATCCAGTAAAAAGGATATTAGCTACATATTTTAAAAAAGAACGTGCGGGAGTGTTGGAGAGAGAGCGTCTCTTTGTTTCTTTTAATTTTTGTTGTTGTTGCAACATTTCAAAATTTCAATTCAGGCCATCAGAATCGATTTGTAATTATTAAAATTCAGCTCCTTGATTTGGTTTTGTTATATTTTCAAGGTTTTTTGTGTGATTTCTCCAAGATTTTTATCCTCCTAAACCCTCTTTTCTGGTCGCGCTCGTCCGCTCCAGTTACCCTCTCTCACCGCAGTCTCGCTCGTTGCAGATCCACACGGCAAAGCCTCTGCGAAGCTCATCGGTTCTGCCTTGCCTCTGCTATTGCAGCCACGAACGGCACTCTCTACTCTTTCTCTCTCCTCTTCCGTTGCTCCTTGTCGCCGTCTCTCAGTACGCAGATCGTCCCTCGTCGCGGCACTCCCTACTCCGGTAGAAATTAATTCCTTCATTCTTTTATCTTCTGTTTTCTGAAATTACTATTACTTCTTCTCCTTCTTGTTCTTTCTGTTTCAGAATAAAGACTCCAATTTTCTAGTTTGCGCAAAAAGATAAACTTATCTTCTATTTAGAGTCTTGTTTCCTTTTAGGGTTATTTATGTGGTAATGCCATAATCAGTTTCAGAACGCTTTTTTGATGAGTCTGGAATCGGCTAATTGGTGGGTCATTGGCTTTCGAACTTGCATCTCTTTCTTTCTTCTCCTGTTTTTTGAGGAATTCCATTTCTTCGTTGTTATAGTGGAAACTGTTTTGTGGGTTTTCGTTATTATGTTAGGATTTTGGTCTAATTGTTTTAGATTGGTGTAACGAAGTTGAAATATGATACAATGAAACCAAGTTTTAGTTTTTGGTTTTGCTTCTTCTTTCACTCTTCTACTTTTTACCATACAAGTTATAATAAAACATTGCCCTGGTCTCTTTTTTATTAATGTCTTCGCACATATGTTGCTTTAGCTTGTTGAACCTAAACCTAAACCTAAACCCGCAGAACCATGAGGCCGATTTTGATGAAGGGCCACGAGAGGCCACTGACGTTTCTCAAGTACAACAGAGATGGCGATCTTCTTTTCTCTTGTGCAAAGGATCACAATCCCACCGTCTGGTTCGCGGATAACGGTGAACGCTTGGGCACTTATCGTGGACACAACGGCGCCGTTTGGTGCTGTGATGTCTCAAGTAAGTACCTTTATTTCCCTCTTTTGCTCTGATATTTTTGGTTTGCTATTGATGAAATCTTTTTGCAGGTAATAATGGATTTTGTTAACAATGTCTTTCACCATGCAGGAGATTCAATGCAGCTTATAACAGGAAGTGCGGATCAGACGGCAAAGCTGTGGAATGTTCAAACCGGGCAGCAGTTGTTCACATTCAATTTTGATTCTCCTGCTAGGTCTGTGGATTTTGCCGTGGGTGACAAACTTGCTGTTATCACAACTGATCCCTTCATGGAATTGTCTTCTGCAATTCATGTCAAACTCATTGCTAGAGACACCAGTGACCGTAAGCTCAATCTTTATGTTCGTTGCTTTGATGGTTTGATTTCTTTTTCATTGTTGCTTCCAAGTATATATGGTTTAGGGGTGCATTTATTGTGTGACAAAACATTACTTTTGAGTGTTTACCCATCAGGGGGGAAACCTCCAGGTCCAGTTTTTTAAAGTATTATGTGACAAAAGCATTACTTTTAAGTATATGCTGGTCACGTATGGTTCATACTTGTGCGGAAGATTTCTTCCCTCTTTGAGCATGATGTTAGCATCCGTATTTTTAAATGTAGACTAGTCATGATGTTTTTTAATAAATAAACCGATTCTTCACATAAGCAGCCTGTATAGCCCATCCACAGCAATTTCCTGGAGAGATTCATAGCTATTTTAGTGTTGAAAGGTCAGTGTTATCATACTCCTGACCTTGCCCTCTGTTACATCTTGCAAACATTTGAAAATATGCTCTTCCTAGTGAGGTGCTTCTATTATGCACATTCAATGTATATTGTGAACTTTGTATTAATGCTAAATGTCATAGTACCATTGGTAATAATTGATGACCTTTTTTTAGAGACTGGCGAATCTATACTTGTCATTAAAGGCCCTCAGGGAAGAATAAATAGAGCCATTTGGGGGCCACTAAACAAAACTATTATTAGCGCTGGAGAAGATGCAGTGGTCCGTATATGGGATTCTGAGGTTAGTGACCTTTATATTTATACGGTTATATGGTGATATTGCTATCTTGAAATCACAGGTAGTATTGTCAACACTAGATTGAATACTGTAGAACCTTGTAGTTTGATGTTATTTTCCTTCTCTGTTCTATGAGAATACCTGCCCCCAAAATTCTTGCAGTATTTTGTGTTCATCCACTCTGCTTCTCTCATCATCCTGAGTCTTCCATTATTTGGCAGACAGGAAAGCTACTTAAGGAGGCAGACAAGGAATCTGGCCACAAGAAGACAATAACATCTCTTGCCAAATCTGCTGATGGCTCCCATTTCCTGACTGGCTCCCTTGATAAATCGGCCAAGGTATTGAAATATCCATTCCTTGTGTGTTTCTGTTGGTGGTAATTTTTTAAATCAAGATTTTTATGTAGAACTTGGGATAACATCTATGAACTTAATTGTTCTTTTCTCCTCTGTTGGCAATGTCTTAGCTCTGGGATGCCAGATCGTTGTCTCTTATCAAGACATATGTAACTGAACGCCCAGTCAATGCAGTGGCCATGTCACCTCTTCTTGACCATGTATGTATTTGTGTTATCTTAAATTTTATGCTTGTTATGATACTTTCATGTTTAGTTTAATTTTGTTTCTGGCATATCTCACTGAAGGAGTAGAGTTTGGGTTCAATATTATGGCATTAAGCTGTTAATGGCTATAATTTTTTTTTCCTATGGTACAAACTTATACCCCAGAGATTACCATTTTCTTGTGGTATATTGCTATTCTTTGCCAGCTAACAAAATATATGGACTTCCAAATGACCTGACATGTTAGATGAAAATGATCCAGCTACTTTACTTTCCCTATTCAATGTTTTTATTTGAATGATGCATTTGTTCAGTTTGTCTATGGTTTTCTGATGAGCTTTGTGTTTTCTAGGTGGTGCTTGGAGGTGGTCAAGATGCATCAGCTGTTACTACTACTGATCATCGTGCTGGAAAGTTTGAAGCCAAGTTTTTTGACAAGGTTGATTTATTTGTCCCTTTTTTCCTGCTTTAGATTTCTCTTTATGATGTTTTGTGGACAGATTGTTCTGCTTGTATCTCATATTTCTTGTCCTCAATTTAGATTCTTCAAGAAGAAATTGGGGGTGTGAAGGGACATTTTGGACCAATCAATGCACTTGCCTTTAATCCTGATGGCAAGAGGTATGTCGCCTGCTCTCTCTCCTTTGGGGTCATTATAATTATTTTTTGCTGTCCTAAATTAAGTCATTGAGACTTATTGCTAGGTGTGTTGTATTGAGAAAACCTGATGGATTGACTCTGTTTTCCATCGTCACTCTCTTTCTCCCTCGTCTACCTATCTTCTATCCGTCTCTCTTCTATTGCAATTTTCTTCTATTCTCTTTTTTTCTCCTCTTTCTCTCTCATTCCTAATTACTACTATTCTACAACATATGTGTCTTCGTCAAGGTTATTTTAATAAAATTTTAACGAGTGAACAATTTTTACAGCTAATTTTCATTTTAGTCGATCTTCTGAAAAATTCAACAAGTCATGTTTTTATTTATGGAGAAACCTGACAACAGTTAATTATGATTTCATGTCCTATTTTCTGTTCCGTCTAATTTATTGGGTTACTAGTCTCCTTTCCTTTTATAATATTTTTGAGTTACTGTTGAACTGTATATTTTAATATGTGCTGAGTTCAATATCATTCTCTCATTGCAGCTTTTCAAGTGGAGGTGAAGATGGTTATGTGAGGTTGCATCACTTTGACCCAGACTACTTCAATATTAAGATTTAGGCCTGGAGAGTGTTTTTTTTTTTTTTTGGGTATTAGATATGGGATGAGAGGGGAATTTAACTCATAATTTATCGCATCTCCAACTTGATTATCTAAATGGTTGGATTAGATTTTGGGCAATTAATCTATTTTGAGTTTTTGATGGGTGTTTGGCTAATGTTCATCTTTAATCATGGTTTAGATTAAAAAGTATTTTTTGGCCGATCTTCCCAGCAACAACAGTAATGTGGCTTTGTGGCTATTTTTTATGCATTAAATTATTCATTTACGATTGTTGTAACTGTATCAATCTAATCAGTCCTGCAGGCTTTACCCTACTTAAAAAAAAAGAAATTTATTGTTGATTGATGATTACAATTACCACTTTGGTTCTATTTATAAGTCCATTTTGACTAAATCTTACATATCAAGGAGAGGTAGTTGATGTAATGATTATGAGGGTAAAGTTTCAACTTTGTCTTTATTTATGATTGAGTATTTTTCAGTTATTTTTTTTAAAAAAATCTTTATAGGTATAATTAATGTGTATAAAATTGTTACAATCTCATTTTTATATGAAAATGGACTTATAATTAAGATCAGTTTTTTTTTTTTTTTTTTTGTCAAAATGAACTTATTAATAAGACCAGAGTCTTATATAATAAATGTCATTTATCTTTTTCCCCAAAGAAAATGGAGGGTAAAATCTTTTTTGTGTGTGTGTGTAAACTGTAATGTCATGGGGTGGTATTTTGCCTAGTCAATTGTTCATTCTAATTTCAGAGATGTATAACACTAAACATGGCCATGGTAGTACGTTTTTTTTTAGCTCAAGCCATGGTAGTACGTTTGAGTCATTAGCGCTAGCGGCTACTACCATCTATGTGCTTGTCTGGGGCTAAGTGCCCCCCCCCCCCCCCCCCCAATTTTTTTGAGAAATCTTTCTCAGGGCCCAAAGTAGTAAAAAATTGTGAAAAAGGCTCAAGAAAAAGTCACATTTCAAAAAAGGCTCAAAGACCTTTTTTTAGTATTATTTCATAAACGCTAACAACAATATCAGTTGCACGTTAACAACTAAATCAGTAGCCATTAACAACAATATCCTAACAACTAAATTAATACATGTTAACAAATAAATCAGTACCCATTAACAACTTAACGTTTTATGAAATAATACCAGAAAAGGTCCTGGGGCCTTTTTTGACATGTGACTTTTTCTTGGGTCTTGTTTGACAATTTTTTGCTAATTTGGGCCATGAGGTAGATTTTCCCTTTTTTTTGGGTAGTCAAATGCTATTTATATGAATACTGCAAACCGGTGCAATATATGAAAACAAAATGAAGATGAAATACAAACAAAGCCAAATCAAATACAGCCAAATACAAGAACAACCAATCACAGTACATTAAAGATTTAAGCGTAAAAGTAGAAGCATGGACAAAACTGGCCTAATTGATATCCAAGGTTAGAAGTGACGTGAAAAAAATGTTGGTTGTAAAACCCACCCTAGTTGACACACTTTCTTATAAGCATTAGCTGCAATTAGAGCAGTTGCACAAATATCCCGACTTAGGGTAAATATCAAAGAAAACCCAACTTCAGAAGGAAGAAAACCCATGATATCCTGAAGAACACTTATGCTCCTTCGTTCAAGTAAATATGGTGACCTCGACTACACACCGAATAACACATCTTGAAATCTTCCCCAAAGAACGCAGATCCGAGCCACCAGGTGATAGTCGAATCTAATAACGTTCAAACAACCATCTAACCAAAAGGATTTATACTTAGATCTCATAGATCTGTTTATTTCATGAGAAAGCAAGAACACCACCACAAAACCCTAGCGACCACAAAAAAAAGAAACAAAAGACAAATAGCTTTCACCGCCGCAGAATAGATCTGAAGAAGGAGTGAAAAAAAATTGCCAAAAGGACAAGAGAAGTCCACAACCGCTAGAAATTAGAGGGAGAAGGACATAGATCAAAGATCTGGGAACCAATCTACCACTCTGACGCAGTTGTGACGTAGAATAATACTTGCCGGTGGCTTATGATGGAGCCACAAGCCGCCGGTGAGAAAAAGATGAAAGAGGGTCGTGAGGCAGAGAATAGAGAATTCAAATTTTCCACTATAAGATTAGAGTATTGAAACTCTAAGCGCCCATTTAACTTAAACAAAAAGCAGTAACAAAAATTTACTTTGTTACCTTATTATATAAAGGCAGTACATTTTTTGGTAAAAAAATCAACAACTTAAAATTACTTGTTGGTCCATCTATAATAATTTCCATTCAAAACCATAAAAGATTTAAATCGCATTTATTGTATTTGTGCAAGGTTCCAGATGTGGAGTATGCACCATGAAGGACCCATTGAAAGCAAGGAATCCTCAAAGCCCAGCCTTCAATCAATCATTCAATAAAATAAAAAAAAATACTACTACCTCTGGTCCTAAATATAATCAATAATTCAATATAGTCATATATTTAAGAAAGGAGAAATACTATAAAGTTAAAGTGCAAGGATCTATAGCTAATATAAGAATTCCCTCCTATATGTATAATCTTTAATCCATCAAAGATACAAGTGGTATTCTAAATTGGTCATAAGTAACTCCTTAAATTACCAATAGAGAGTTGGTTTAGTGATGTAAACCCTCAAATTTCTCTGAGTCTCGAGTTCGAATCGCAAAAGAGCCACTTCTGTTGAGAGGGGCAGATATAAACCCCGAGTTAGATATCGGATGATAATATATAAAAAAAAAACTCTTTAAATTAATAACAATTGATTCTATCATATCTTTTAACTTTTTTTTTTAAAAAATCATTTTCAATTGATTTATTCAATTGAATAAATTATTAATCTAATTTAATACAATTGGTTAAAATATATTTTTAATCATTTAAGTTTTACATAAGGTATACTTTTGGTCCCTTAACTTCATAAAGTATACTTTTGGTCCTAAAATTTTAACACCGTCAATGTTGTTAACTTAAAACGTTGACGCAATAACTCAGTGATTTAATAACATTTAATTATACATATTTTATATATTCTTCAATTTATCCTATATTTTAAATTTAAACCTAATAGCATTTAATTACAAAATCATCATTGTTATCACTTGAGTTTGCATTTTCCGTTAGCAAAATTAACGGTGTTAGAATTATCGGACTAAAAGTATACTTTATAAAGTTAAGGAACCAAAAGTATACCTCATGTAAACAGGACTAAAAGTATACTTTATCCAATACAATTTAATCATTCACCCAGATTTTATACAATTTAATCAATATCCCTTAAGTCCATATGGAGTTTGAGATTTAGGACGAAAGAAATAATAATAAAAAATAATACAAGAACAGAGAAAAACTAAAAAGAAATAAAATCTAAATGGTTTAAGATGAAAATACATGTGATCCCTCTATTTTTCGCTAAAGACCATCCTGTTTTGATTTCTGCAAATAAAAAATTCATTTTTATTCTTCAAGTACACAAGTTTTTAAATTAATAATAAAAATTTAGTTATATATTTTAATTTTTTTAATTAATTTTAAAAAATTAATAGGCAAGTCCTTATTTTACCTATAATATAAATTAAAAAGCATATTTTAGAGATGATCCGTTGTTCTGTATGTACGAGCCTTTATTAGCAGTTACATTGAAATACGAAACCACACATGCATTGCCCTTCGTCAAGTTATTGCGATGGCACTCGACGAAAACTGTCTGAACCGAAGCATGATGTGAGAGTCCACATTAAGGGCCAACAGGAATGAATTGGACAACAGTGACATATAGCGAAGAATGATCAATGAAAAGAATTAGAGTTAAGGTGAAAAATCACCATTACAGTTATACTAAAAAAATGATTATAAATTCTAATTTGTTATAATAAATTAATTATGTGGATGTCCATTGTCTCTTGATCTTCTACATTTTGTCACCAGAATATCAATCGGCTATATTATATTATATAATATTATGTAGTGGACATTAAAATCGTCCATTATCGGTATTAATGTCACCCACTATGTTTATGATGGAGAGTGGGTATAAGTTAAATAAAACTACCCTACTCTCCAACCAATATAAATGCTCCCCCCCCCCCAAAAAAAAAAAAAAACACACAAATGAATACCGAAGATAGCAAGGAGAGTAAGAAGAAAATTATATTGTGATCATATAAGAAACTGAATAAGAATTGCTTTCAACTTTCTTTTGATTTTTCTCTTCATTTATTTGCTACTCTTTTATCCCATATTTTTTTTAGTTTTATAACTCGTTATCAGCACGAGAGCTCTAACGAATGTATGATTATCTCATTGTCTCTTTAATGATTTTATCTACCTTCTTTAATTATATCTATCTGGGATAATTTGAGCCACTATATGAAATTAAAGAGATACTTTTACCGATTGTTCTAAATATCGGGTTCCATGACTAGTGTTGGATATGATTAGTTTTGATGATGTCAAATATAGATGCAAATATTAAGAGCAAAAAGTTTGCATAATATATTTATCTTCTACATTGGCTAACTACTATATTTAATGTAGATTAGTCCACGTTGAATTATGGAGAATGATCGAGAGGAGATATTAAAGAAATAAGAACTTGCCAAATATAATGAGAATATCAACATTCAAATTCTTAGATGATGTGATACTAGAAGTCTCTACGATCAAATAGAAGTTGGAATGACGTAATTCGGAGTTAAAATAAGCAAGTTCAAGCTTCACAATGAATAGTAAAGGATTGCTTCAGTATTGATTTGCTATAGTGTCGAGTTGCTACGGTACTATAATGATTTAAGTGTGTATTTTTCATCACACTCAAGTGGGATCTTCAGCACTCAAGTGTGAAGTGTATTTTAGCTTCTCTGTTTGCCCCTGTTCTGTGTTGTACATGAGCGAGCTTCGGTTATTTGATGATATCTCCCAAATCACAGCTCCGTTTGAAGTGAAATTAGTTTCATATGAAACTAGACTCCCAATGAGTCACATAGACACAAAAATCAAGTTCAAAGGAGTTCAGATGAAAGAGCAATGAATTTAAAAGTTGACATTTGAATTCATGCCACATATCTGACATAGGTTCGATAATTTGAGTATATCTCATGAAATATACATCCAATTGAGTTGGAACGGGTAGCATATGAAACTAGGCTCAAATGGTCGTGAGTTGCATAACATTTGGAGGGAGCACAAATTTCATGGCAGCGTAAGCTTTTGGGAGACAACTTTGGAGAAGCATAGAGGAAGCTAGAGCTTAGAAACTTACACTTGAAGATCACAAGAGAGTGTATTTCTTTTTATATTTTTAATTAAAGACTTGAGACTATTTAGCTTTAAATGATTTTGAGTTGTATTAATTGAGAATAATATAGTTTTAGATTATAGACATATTTCTTTTTGATTGGATTGATAATTTCAAATGTTTTGTGCTTGAGACAATTACTGGAATTTTTGTTTGCTAACCTTTGGATTGTCAATTGAATTTTTAATTGAGTTTTCATTATTAATTTTATTGTCAATTTGGGTTTATCCTCTTGATTGTTTAATTGAGTTGATTACTTGTCTAGTTGTTTAATTAGACAATCATAAACATGATTTCCAAAACTATCTTAAAACTATTTTGATTGGTTTTAATGGATCTACTTAACCAACGGTTATTCTTTTATGAGTTTGCTAGTAGATTAAATGTTATTGAACTTGATGGTTTCTCATGTTTCAATTAGGTAATTAAATCATTAATTCCAATCTTTCATTAATATCCTTTTGGTCTAATTAATTAATTTGGGATTAGAAAATTAACTCCATGTGAATCCTAAGTTGTCCCCTTCATCATCATAAATGAATCAAATATTTGTTGTTTATCATGCTTTTAATCAATCTTCTTCTTAGGACTTTAATTTTCTTTTCATAAAAAAACCCTCAAAATTGCATTTGCGTCTAGATTAGTATCATTCTCATATAGGTTTTATGTAATACCCCTTGGTATATCAGCATACAACAAAGTATTTACACGTAGTTCGGTGGACAAAACAAAAATAATGTTATTTAATGATATAAAATTCTTGATTACATTACATAAATACCTATAGGGTACTATACAATATTTACAAGACCCGAAAATTTCTATTGCAAAGTACAAATAATTAACTACAGCCCTTGTACAGTTCGATCATCCTCATTCCCCAGTATCCATTGCCTTGGGAGTCGCGCCCATTATGCTATACAAATCACAGGTAGTAACAAGGGCTGAGATCCTGAATGTTCCCAGAGTAACAGCTAATCTCAAGCACAAAGTATAGATAGTATAATGCAGTTAACCACAAATAGAAAACAATCCACAACATCACAACAACATTCAGTACTCATTACAAATCACATGCAACAATATCAACAAACATAGATCACGTAACCATAGCGCTAAGAATAATTGACTGGGAACCGCCTAAGTCGTTTGAACGTAACTAGGTTTGTTACCTATACACTACCGGTCCAATAGGCCCTATCCACAAGGAAGGATCTCCGTGGTCAGACCTTCCGCTCAATCAAGCCAAGAGTGGTGCTGGCCCCACACGGAACGGGACTTTCACATATATGGTTTAAACAAACATACACAGTCATACAAAGTGTATGAGATTAGAGTTACTACCTGAACGCTCTAGTAATTCTCGAATAGGCTCCTAATCCGTTGGTCGTCATGGGCAAATGTTGGACCCTATAGTAATACAATTGCGAAAAATGAATTACTATTCATTCTAAAGCATTAGGAATGATCATTATTGCACTATACTCAACATAAGGTTAAAGGGTCAATAATAATTTCCAAGAGCCCACATTAACCCTTGTTGATCAAATTATTTACTTTGGGTCATAACTATATATTTTCGTCCCTTTGGTCCAATTCTGCCATATTTTTCTACAAATTTTGAAAAATCATTTATCATTGTAAAAGTGTCAAAATGGTGTGGTTCTAAAGCCTATGTAATAATTGTTACGTCTATTTTTAAGGAAAAATACTACTAGAAGTCCTATACATGCACAAAAACCCAGAATCAACAATAATCACACTCTTCCCAGAATTACGTTCCAGAATTATAGGTTATTTTCAAAAATTCATATATCAATGAATACCAATCCAAATTAGGCATGTTGTTAGTTCTCATGTTTTTGATGATAATAATTATAATGTAATTGAACCTTAATTTTCGATGAAAAATTGAAGTTTTAATTTGCCTCTAGTCAAATTATATGTGCCTCGAGTTATTTAGCTTGAATATTTGAAAATCCATATTTGCGCCTTAAGGATGAATAAAGCCTCGAGTTATATGCTTTGATTTTCACTTTATGACTTTAGGCATTTTCACTTTTTAACTCTAGGCATTTCACTTTTTGGCCCAAGGCATTTTACGCATCAATCTATTTACCTTTTAATGGCAAAATGGTAATTATGCTGAAAATCCACTTTAATGGCAAAATCGTAATTATGCTGAAAGCCACTTTTTGACTCTAGGAAATTAGTGACTTGCCTCAAGGCATCTCCTTTCCAGGCATATGTTTCGAAACATCATCTAATGGCAAACTTGTAATTATGCTAAAATCCACTTTATGCCTCAAGTCACTTAGTGACTTGCCTCTAGTTAATATGACTAAAGGCATAAATATATGACTATAGGAAAATCTTCTTCTATTTTTCCCAACTAACGTCCTTTACGTAAATTGCCTCAAGTCATTTATTTATTGCCTCAAGGCAACTTTACTCAAGCCACTTTATTCATGCCTCCAGTCAAGACCATGTGCACTATTTCTAATGCCTCAAGTCAATTAGTATTTGCCTCAAGGCAACTTGATTCAAGTATCTTTTTTATACCTCCAGTTAAATTTCTAACCTCAAGCCATGACTCAAGGCATCAAACAATATGACTCTAGGAAAACTTGACAAACACGCTACCTTGCTAAAATCGACTTTGCCTCCAGTCCAATAATAATTGACTCTAGGCACATGACTATAGCATCATATTTTTGACTCAAGACAAAATCTTTTCAACATGAATTTCAAAATACTATTCTTACCTCAAGTGAATTAAAATACCTCCAGTCAATATGCCTCTAGGCAACCTCTGTTTAACTAGAGTAATATCTTTCTAATTTTCAAATCACCGTCTTCGGAAAATCTAAATCAACTGATTATGATTTTATTTATTCAAATCATTACTCATTAATATTCTTAAATTATTTTAATCAGTTTGCTAATGAGTTTCAGATGATCATAACCCGGATTAACAACAAATTGTTGTAAAGTGATTTGTGTGTCAGAACGCATTAAATGCAGTTGCCATATCGAGACGGAATCACAGCAACTGTTCCTCTGATCATCCGAAAGACATTCTTGCTATTCCTATCTCTCATTAAATGCTATTTCACAACGGGCAAAATAGAAGGAATGAAAGAATGTGATGACGGTCCAAATCCACTTGGATCATTAACGACGAAAGTATTAACCAAGCTTCATCTGTCTAACGGCTATATTCAAGAGTCTCAACGGTTAATCTTCAAGCTTCACCAACAGTCATTAATTGCAACAACTATAAATACCCGAAGCATTGAATTTGCCAACTACCGAAACGCTGTGCATTCAATTCAAGATTATTGCAATATTCTATTTCATTAGTTTCATTTAATATCTTCGGATATTCTTGTACTTCAGTGTTTATCATTTATCTACTTAGTGAGGAGTTAAACACTATTTGAATATTTGTTTATTAGTTAAATCTTAAGGTTGTGGAACCTTAAGTGTGGATGTACAATTACAACTTGTAAGGGGGAGTGAGTCCTAGTGAAAGGATCATCTCAAGTACAGAGTGTGTAATTGTGTCTGTGGTTATTTGGTTACAACTTGTAAAGAGGAGTAAGTCCTAGTGAGAGGATTACTCGAGAGTTACAAAGTGTGTAATCAAGTTTCGAGATAGTGAAATCCCAGAGTGTTTCTTGGGATTGGACGTAGGTCAAGAGTTGGACCGAACCAGTATAATCTCTTATGTTCATTGTTCTTCTCTTCTTCTTTGTTTAAGTGTTCTTGAGCAACTAGTGAAAGAATTTTATAATCACCTATTCACCTCCCCTCTAGGTGATATTTCATCTTCACATATGACCTATCATATTAAAGCTAATCATGTATATTTTAGCTCTAGAAAGTTTCATGGCTATTGGACACCTTGTACCAAGTCAAAAACACAATAAATCTGACTGCCTCTCAGGGGAACACAAATGGCAGCATTTAGGGCTTTGCATAATTTTCTTCCAAAGCTTCTAAATTCACATCCTAAATATCACCCTACACAATTTTCTATTTTAAACCCATTGGAACCATCAAAATGAGAAAAATCACACTCTTCATAGGTCCCCTGTTCTAGCCGAAATATAGCAAGGAAAGACAACAACTTTGATTTCCAACTTAAACACCATAATCTAGTATATAATCACTTCTAACTTGTTGTTTAGACCCTTAATCCATGTTTTAACCATTTATAAACAATTTGGCGGCACCTCCCCTTGTCATATAGCTAGGGTTTCCAAAATCACAAGAAAATAAGAAGAAACCACCACAAATTAACCACAAGTTCAAGAATACAACAATCAAGGCAAGAAATCCACTCACATTAACTTGTCCTAAGATTCTTGAAATTTTTCTTCTTCCTAATTGGTTCACCCAAATTTTAGGCCTCCTTCTTAAAACACCATAGGAAGAAAGGTTTTAGGATTAAGAATGGTTACAAGAGAAAGCTTAGAAGAGGTAGAGAAGATTACATAAGAATTTACCTCTAGATGTGTGATTGTGCGACTTTAGAGGGGGTTAGAAGTTTTTTTGGATAGCTAATTAAGGGTCATAATCAGCTGAAGAAGGGAAGAAACAATTGGCCTCCAGCTAACTCCTTATTTACTAATTTTCCATTTTGTTACAAAGTAATTAATAGCCATATAGTTAGTTGTAAGAATCGGCTGAACCCAAGAGGGGGTGAATTGGGTGAATAATTAAAAACTTATCAACCTTGAAAATCTTTTCGTTCTTCTAAACCAACAGTAAGATATTTAAATAAACATATACTAGAAATATAAGAGATAAGTCAAGAGAATATGCAAACTGTGATTTATAGTGGTTTGGCCCAATCCTTGACCTACGTCCAGTCCCCAAGCTGCACTTGAGATTTTCAATCCACTATCCTCTTGTTTAATCCTGGCACAAGAGAAGCCTCTACAATCCCACAAGTTCACCTAGGCACTTGTGAAGCCGAATCTCTCACTGAGATACTCCCCCTTACACACTGTAAGGATACAATTGGTTTCCCACTCAAGATCACCCAATCTTGAGTAACACTCAGATAAAATGATAAGATGATTACAATGAATCTTCTCTCTCTCAGAAGTGAATGAATAAACACTGAAGTACAATACAAATAATTTCACTCTCTATGATGAGCTATGTAAGCATTGAGAACAGAGAACATATGTTGGATTCATAATGTCAGCATTTTGACAGTGCAAGCTCTTATTGTTATGTTCTCCGTCTTGAATGTGTCTCTACTTATAGACAACTGATATTAGTCCGTTGAAGCATTGGTCTGTTGTAGAATATTGCCGTTGTAAGTTTCAGTTTGTTGGAGAAATAACCGTTGAAGCTTCTGACATCATCATTTGCTTTTGTAAACTGTTGTTAATCCTTCATATAATTATCTGGAACTTATACAAAAATGATATAAATAATGTCAAGAAGTAGTATAAGTCCTTTTGGTATTCATCTGGATGATTACAATGAAAAACAAGATTTTGGATACGGTGATTTTCTGAAGCAGAGATGTTAACTCGAGTTATCATTAATTGACTTGAGTTAAGAGGTTGTTGCTTTACTCCAGATTGCTTTCTGTCTCATCTTGACTCGAGTTGCATCAGTTGTGACTCGAGCTAAAAACCCTTTCTCAAACTTCATTGCTCTCTATCTTTGAGTGACTCGAGTTAATCATGCCTTGACTCGAGTTTCAAGTTCATCTGACAGTGGCTCACATGTGTTTGCTAGGATTGGCAATGAACCTCAATCCGATCTTTTGATTATCTGAAACTTGATCACAAATATGATTAATAGCATTGAGAAGTATAACAAGTAGTAATCAATTAATAACAATCATTTTTGAATTCTTGGAGACGTTTTGGAACTGAGCTCTGCTGTCTGTTAGACTGTATGCTCGAGTCGTTCATTCTCTGCTCGAGTTAAAGTAAGTCTGGACTTATTGTGAATACTTGAAAAATACCTTTGACTCGAGTTCACCACTTGTTGGCTCGAGTTTGGACTTAGACTCGAGTTTGCACGTCAGATTTGCTCTTCATCAGGTTGCTCTGGCTTGACTTGACTCGAGTTTAAGACTCTTGGCTCGAGTAAAAAAACTCTTCTCAAAATGCCTAACTCTCGGCCTTCCCTTGACTCTAGTTCGGCACTCCATGGCTCGAGTCAAATGCCCTTCTCGAAAGTCCTTTGTTCTCTGGATGACTTGCACTCGAGTTATTAGGACCCTTCACTCGAGTTGAGAAGTTCATTCCAAATTTGTTAAACTACCTATGCCTCTTTAAGTCTTCTTTCCAATGCAAGAAGAATTAGCTCCAAACTCATTCTATGTAGTCCGTTATTACATTTTAGAGTCATTTGCATTAGTGTATTTAGTCTCGTTAATTGCATCTTGGTAGTAGTGTCTTCCATTCTAGTTTAGGTTTATTTCATTGCATCTTTTGTTACTTAAAAGAAAAAAAATCACATATTGCTCCTTAGGAGAATGACCTAGGTTGACACTATATTGCATTATTAGTTGATCCTAGTTTAATTGATTGTTTTAGCGACAAAATGCACATATCATTAGTCCGTCGGAAATTTATTACAAGTAATTTCCCTTGGTGATAGAGTGTTTTTTTTTTTTGGTAGTGAGGGTGGCTGAATCTTCAGTGTTAGATTTAACTTCATAAAGCATTAATTCGGCAAATTGACGATCTTGTTGTCTGAGTCCCTCGCTCGTGATCATCAAGAGGATGAAGATGATTTTCTTCATCTTCCTCAGTTCTCTCACAAGTTGACGAGCCTCTCTCAATCCTTTCACACGTTACATTTTTCATAAAATATTGGCCCGTTGGTGGGACATATAATGGGTCTGTTTGGGTTAGCGGTGGGAGCGGTGGTTTAAAAGCTATATGACTTTTGTAAAAGCTCGGAGGAAAAAAACTTAGGTTGTAAATGTGATTTGTGTTTGGATTGATGGTGGTAGAAGTGGCGGGACCCACGTCAAAAGCTCCCCCATAGAGCTTTTGCTTGAAGTAGCTTTTTTTTTTTTTAAAAAAAAAAAAGCTCACTAACGCTCTCACCAAACAAACCCAATACAAGGTTCTTGTGATGAGCCTCTCTCTATCCTTTAACAAGTTACTTTCTTCGTAAAATATTGGCCAGTTAGTGGGACATATAAGATAAGGTTCGCTAGCTAGTAGCGATGTAACTTTATATATATATATAATCTACTGGATGCACGTCAATGGGACCCTCCAATAAAATCAAATAAATCTAAACTAATCAAATCAAAGAAATTGAAAATAATACTAATCAAATCAAAGAAATCGAAACTAATACTAATCAAATCAAAGAAATAAAAAATAATACTAATTAAATCAAAGAAATTGAAATTTTTACTAATCAAATCAAAGAAATTGAAACTTTTACTAATCAAATCAAAGAAATTGAAAATTTTACTAATCAAATCAAAGAAATAAAAACTTTTACTAATCAATTTTTTTTTGAACACTTTTACTAATCAAATTAAAGAAATAAAAATAATACTATATATATATATATATATAGAGAGAGAGAGAGAGAGAGAGAGAGAGAGAGAGAGAGAGAGAGAGAGAGAGAGAGAGAGAGAGAGAGAGAGAGAGAGAGAGAGAGAGAGAGAGAGAGAGAGAGAGAGAGAGTAAAAAAGACTCCAATCTTTATTATCGATTTTTATCTTAGAATGATTAGCTTTTGAGAAGCTAGGAGCCATGGATATTAATATTTAAAATATATAATAAGTATGTTAATAAAATTCAATAAACATAATACAACTTTGATACTTATTATAAGTCCATTCGTATGTCCAAAAATGAAATTTTAGACATTTAATATATCTTAAATTTATCAAATTTATTGACTATTCGAAATTCACCCTTATCTAATATGAGTACTAAAAAAAAGATGTTATACATTTTCCTTCCCTTACCTTTTAAATTAAGGATAGAAGTGGAAACAATCATTACTGTCTCTCTGGTGGGCTTATATTCTGGACATTTTTTTTTTTGACAAATTGAACTTATAATAAAAACTAGAGTTGATGGAAATTGATGATATAGAAAGATGAAAACAATACTTCTATCATAAATTTAAATAAAAATGCATCTCAGTTTTGTTTCACACACACAACAACTCTCTTATTTTGTTTTCCCCCTCAAAGTGCTACGCAAGTTTCTCTCAAATCTCTTTGTTCTCTCTTATTCTTCTGATCTGATACATATATATAAGCTAAGTAAACCGACTTTTCAACATACATTGTGCTTGTTTGGGTTTCAGTCGAGGTAGAGCGGTGATGAGGAAAAAACTTTCAGTACAAAAAAAGCTTAGTTCAAGTCCAAAAGAGATGTTTGGAATAACTTTTGTTTTACTGGACTTATCCCAAAAAAGTGACTTTTCTTTCAACGTTGGGCTTAATTGGGAGCTTTTAGAGCGTTGGCTGTGAGTTGTCCAACAATGCAGTACACCCATTTTGACTTGTCCCTCTTCTTGCCCTGATCATGTTGTACACCCATTTTGATCTGCCTTCCTATATGATTTCTGAGGAAAAAAATTGTTTAATTTAATAAAAAAAGGTTTTGATCATATTAGTTATTACTTCCTTCGGTCCTATTTATAAGAACAAGTCAACTTTTTTTTATAGAAATTAAAAAAATGAATTAAGTTACTTTAGAGTATTTTTATTTATTTTTCCTTTAAACTAAGTAATTTGATTAATAAACTACTATTTTTGATTTTCTTCACTGTACACCGTGTGCCTTTCTTGACTGAGGGAATACAGGTTTATAGCTATAACTCTTTTTTTAGTTAATGGTAATATGGTATACATATTCCATGAAAAGAAAAAAAGTCTCAGACTCACAGCATAATTAGTATGTATTTGTGATAAAAATCATCAATGATGATGTAACATAATATTATAAATTACCTGACCTCATTTGTAAAAGTAAAAGGGCACAAGTATAAAACATTTTAATGTTTCTGTTTTTGTTCTAAAAATATTTTTTTATTACACTCACATAAACATGACTGGGTTCCATTAATATTTTTTCTCCCTTCTCTCTATAATGGGACCTACTCATTTTTATGTGAGTGTGACAGAAAAAAAATTTCTGCAGCAAAAACAAAAACATTAAACCCATAAATGAATACTAGCAATTTTATCCATTAAATATATTTACTCCAAGACTTTATTGCTTGTTAATTTTTTAAATAATAATTTGAATTTTTCTATCAAATTTAAATTTATATAGGAATATTATTTAGTTAAAAATTTAATATTTTTATGCTTTATAATATATTTTTTTAAGCCTACATTTATAATATATTAATTATTTCTTATTTATTATAATTAAGTATTTTAGTATTCAATAAGATTCATGCCTTTTTCATTCATTTTCTATCTTAACTCACTTTTCAACTACTAACCCAAACATATTGTCGTTTGAAAAAAAAAAATCACTTCTGCCACCGTCAATTCAAACATCAATCACATTTATAACATGACTTTTTACATATCGTTTTTATAAAAGTCGGATAGAAAATACCACTCTGATACTATTTATAAGTCCTTTTTGACCAAAAAAATTGATCCTATTTATAAGTCCCTTTTGACCAAATAAATGAGATTGTGACAATTTTGCCTATATTATTGTACCAATGAAAATAGAGAGAAAAGAAAAAGTTAAAAGGTACCCAATCATAAATGAGGTACATTTAATTTACCCCATAATCATTAAATACCTACCTCTCCTTAGATGTGTGATTTGATTAAAAAGACTTATAAATAAGATCGAGTAGTGTGGTAAGTCACCGCTCTCGTTGCAAGCCCAAATCACCCATGATCTTATCACTTAACTGGGCATGGCTTCTCTCCTTCCGCTGCCCATCTCTTTCCTTTTTATTTGATAAGTCTGTCCTCCCTCCTATTTCAAAGTTCCATCTATAATAGTAAAGGAAACAAAACAAAAAAGGAATATGAGACGACATTTTTTTTTTGTGATAACTAATTTTTTTTTTTTTTTTTAAAAAATAACTTCCTAATACTTATTAGTTATACTATAGCAAATAAAATAAAACCAAGAAAAAAAAGGCATTTTTTGTCCTAATAAGTATTACGAAGTTAATTTTTTTAAAAAATAAAAATGTTAATTATCACAAAAAATGCATTTTTTTTTTTGTTTTGTTTCCTTGGTTTAGGAGCGAGGACAGACTTATCAAATAAAAAGTAAAGAGATGGGCAGCGGACGGCAGCGGTCAAAAAACGCAAAGGAAATAAGTCACGCCCCACTTGACTATGCCTACTTGTTGTAGCTTCAGGGATATTTCTCTATGCGTGTAGCGTACGTTTTGCTTTTTCTTCTAGCCTCCGTATTTCAGGAATAGATAAACAAAATAACACATTGAGTTTGACTTCTCTCAGGAATAGTACTAATTTTATATTGATTGGAATTTTTGATTAATTATGTAATCTATAGTCACTTCTTTTTGCCAGATATCAATTATATAAGAATTTTTAAAAATATTTTTCCTATTCAATTATTTATATCATCACTATTGTCTTTATTTATAAAGATAAGGTCTACTATAAAAAAAGAGAGAGTAAATAATAGAAAATAAAAAACATATATACCTAATTAAAACAAACTAACTTCTTGCTTACTCACCGTTGAGAATCCGTGAACCTTAACCAGGTAGTTGTCTCCAGGATGTCTAACCCAACAACAATAGCCATGTCCTTCCTTTTATTCTTTCAATTCCTTTTCACTTCTTGTGTCTCCTCCTACACTCCTGATGAGCATTTCGCGGTCAACTGCGGTGGCTCCGGCAATTCTCCTTCTGTTGATGGCCGGAAGTGGACCGGAGAAGACATAAACTCCGAACGATTCTCTCTGATCGAAGACAGCAACAATAACCCATCAGTAAGTGCCACCGCACTTGTCAAAATCATCCCTTACAGCACCTCACGCCTCTCTCGCTCTGAATTCTCCTACCGGTTTTTTGTGAAGACCACCGGCCAAAAGTTCATTCGCCTTTATTTTTACCCATCTTTCTACAACCCCAACTTCCTTCGCTCTGATGCTATCTTCTCTGTCAAAGCAGGGCTCCACACCCTTCTGAAGAACTTCAATGCTTCACTTGACGCTGACGCTGGCGTTTCACTTAACGGTTTTGCTCTAGAAGGAGCCATCGTACGAGAGTACTGCGTCAACATTGGTGACCCTGGTGAGGGGCTTAGCATAACCTTCACGCCCAGCACATCTCATCAAAGTGCTTATGCCTTCATCAATGGTATCGAAGTCCTCTCTATGCCCTCCTTTCTTTATTACACAAACCCAGACAACCTGCAGGGGATGATGCTAAATGGTGGAACCCAACAGTATGGGGTCAAAAGTTACAGTGCTCTCGAGACTATGTACAGAACTAATGTTGGCGGAAGTCAGATCGCTCCCGAAAAAGACACAGGCATGTTTCGTTATTGGGACCAGGATAATGCCTACTTAGAGAGCGGGGAGCGCCCAGACAGTATATCAGATGGTTTTGGTTTAAGGCTAGACTACGAAGATTATCCAAATTATACTGCACCGGATGATGTATACCTGACTGCTCGAAACTATGGAATAAAAGAAACTTCCAAATATAACGTGACTTGGGAGTTTCAAGTTGACTCACAGTTTTTTTATATGGTGAGATTGCATTTTTGTGAGTTAGACACACAGATTCAAAAAGCTGGAGACAGTTTTTCAGGTCTTCATAAATGATGATTTGGTGGAGTATGGCGCCGATGTGATGTTGTGGACTGAGAGTCATACACGGGTTCCTGTCCATAGGGACTATGCTGTGAGGATGCAGAGCAATGGAAGCTTAAAGAAGCTAAATCTTTCAATTAAGTTGCAACCAGTGTTGGACTTTCTGGATCAACTGGGCATTGGTAAACATGAAGTTGAGAGAAAATAACCTCTATTACTCACAGAATAGATTACAAAACTCATATAAAAAAAAAAACTCTCAAACAAGGATCACTCTCAGGATCACTTTGTTCTCACTCTTCTTGTGATGAACACCGATTTTCGACGATCTTTACAAAATGAGGTATCCACCTCTATTTATAGTATGAGTTTTGGGGTAGGTGAGGTGTGAACAAGGGTGGTTGGTGGAGGCCGCTTCAACAATGGTGGTTGGTTGGTGGAGTGCAGCTTCAACAATGGTGGGTGGAATATTCAAAAACCTTCGGAGGGTGGTGGAAGTCTTCAATTCTCCCCCTCCAGCCATATCGAAGAAAAACATTCCGGCTATGTTTACGCATAACTCTAGCTTCTCTCGAGTCACCACCTTCGTCATCATGTCTCTCAGGATTCTCCTTCGTATGGATCTTTACTAGTCTCAACGGTTGTCGATCCATTACCTCGCGTATCCAATGATAGCGAATATCAATATGTTTTGTACGGGAATGGTACATAGAGTTCTTGCTCAAATCTAGAGCACTCGACATCACAATGTACCTTATACTCCTTTTGCTTGATTCCAAACTCTTGGAGATAACGCTTTAGCCACAACATCTCTTTTCCGGCTTCGGCAACGGAATGTATTCAGCTTCGTGTGGACAAAGCAACGCACTTCGTAGTCGTGGATCGCCATGAAACAACTCCCCCCAAAAGTATAAATGAATCTGAAGTAGATTTTCTACTATCAAGATCTCCTACCATATCTGCATCTCGTATAGCCTTCCAAGATTGGATCGGCTCCCCGTAACAAAGACATAATTTCAATGTACCCTTAAGGTATCCGAGAATCCACTTTACGCCTCCCAATGCTCTTTCCGGGGTTGGAGAGAAAACGACTCACCTTTCCACTGCGTGAGCAATATCGGGCCTCGTACACACCATAGCATACATCAAACTTCCGATCCGAAGAATATGGTACGACGACATCTCCCCAATCTCTTCCTTGGATGAGGGACACGATCTCTTGCTCAACTTGAAATGGTTGGCCAATGGAATGCTAACTGGTTTGGCATTGTTCATATTGAACCGTTCAAGTACTCGTTCAATATACTTCTCCTGAGATAGCCATAACCTCCGTTTTTCCCCGTCTCGGGTGATTTGCATTCCCAATATCTCGTTGAGCTGGTCCTAAGTCTTTCATGTCAAAAGACTTAGAAAGTTCCTTCTTCAAACGGTGATCTTCGTTGCGTCTTTCCCCACGATTAGAATATCGTCTACATATAGTAGAAGAGCAACGAAATTTCCATCGAAAGCTTCGAATGTAGACACACTCATCTCGCTGCAGTTTTTCTTGTACCCTTGACTCACCATGCACGAGTCAAATTTCTTGTACCACTTTGTCTAGGTGCACCGCTTCGGGCACCGTACAAGCTTTTCTTCGACTTACAAACGAGGTTATCCCCTGAAACCTCAAAACCTTCGCTGCTCCATGTAGATTTCTTCTTCTAAATCTCCATGAAGAAAAGCATCTTCACATCCATTTGTTCAAGCTCTAAGTTCATACTTGCGACCAATCCAAGTATGACTCTAATTGAAGTCATCTTGACTACGGTGAAAAAATCTCATCAAAGTCGATCCCCTTCTTCCTCGCTGGAATCCTTTGACTACCAACCGTGCTTTGTATTTCACCACTTTTCCACCGCCATCTTTCTTCGCTTGAACACCCATTTATTTTTCGGTGCCTTCTTCCTCGTGGAAGTTCTACGATCTCATAAGTTTGATTTTTCTCGAGATTCCATCTCGTCTTGCATTGCGAGCAACCACTGTTCTTTGTCCTTATGAGATACTTGCTTCATGGAAACTCTCCGGTTCTCCATCCTCGCAAGTAGAAGGTATTCGGATTCGGATATCTTCTCGACGGAATCGACCTCGTTCGGATCTACGAACTTCGGAGCAATTTGAGGAAATCCACCATCATCTTGGCCTTGTGATGGTTCTGAACGTCTGGCGGTGGGTTGTGGCTCCCCCGCCAAAGACCGTCATCTTCCTCATTGTCTTCTACTTCGCATTTCTTCGGCACTATATCATCATTTCTCACGAATGATTCCGATGTTGCCTCTGGCACCTGAAGAGCAACATTTGTCTTCTGAGATATTGTGGGCTTTTCAATATCTTCTATTGTCTGGCTTTCATGGAACACCACGTCCCTACTTCTGATTACCCTTTTTCCTTAGGATCCCATAATCTGTATCCAAACTCTTCATTTCCATAGCCTATGAATATGCATGGAGTGGTCCTTGCATCCAAACTTCACTGAGCTCTTTGGATACATGTGCGTACGCTAAACACCCAAATACTCTCAAGTGGGAGTATGATGGATCCTTTCCGGACCAAAGTTTCTCGAACTTCAAAATCCAATGGTACCGATGGAGATCGGTTGATCAAGTAACAAGCGGCTCGATCGCTTCTCCCCCGAATGGCTTTGGCGGCTTAGCCATACGAGCATGCTCGAACACGTTCCATAATTGTTCGGTTCATTCTTTCGCCTATACCGTTGTGTTGAGGGGTGCGTGGGACCGTCTTCTCATGTCGAATGCCATATGATCTGCAATAGGCATTGAACTGCCTGGAGGAGTATTCACCTCCATTGTCGGATCGAAGACACTTCAACTTCTCTCCTGTCTCACGTTCTACCATGACATGGAACAGTTTGAAGTAATCAAATACCTGGTCCTTCGTCCGCAAAAAATACACCCACACCTTTCGAGAAGCATCATCGATGAACGTCGAAAAATGTATCGGTTGCCGCCGAGTGATTCAACCTCCAAGGGACCGCAAACATCGAGTGTACCCGAGATCGAGCAACTCGATCTTCTCGTTGAAGAGGAATTAAACGAGACTCTATCTTGCTTACCAAACAAACAATGATTGCAAGGATCTAGTGCGGCGTCCTTGTCTACATTGATAAGCTCTTTCTTTACTAGGGTAGACAACCCTTTCTCACTCATGTGGCGAGTCTCTCGGTGCCACAGATTTTGTGACGCCTCCTTTTCTCGCAACGTTGAGGCACGGTGCATATCTTCACATGAGTCTTGTATAGCGTGCCACAAATATGTCCTCGAGCGACTATCATAGCGCCTTTTGACAACTTCCATGTGCCTTTACTTGAAGTGACTATCATAGCCCCGTTTGTCAAGAACTATTCCCGACAATAGATTCAAAGAAGGTCCGGCACATGGCGACATCCTTCAAAGTGATTGTGCTCCCGGAACTTGTCTTTATCTGAACATCACCAATTCCGACAATCCTCGCGAAATCGGAATTTCCCATTTTCCACGACTCCAAAGTCACCGGCTTTGTATGTTGTGAAGTATTCCTTGTATGGAGTCACGTGGTAGGACGCCGCAAGATCTACCACCCATTCCGTGTCTTCTCGTGATACGTGAAGGCATGTCTCATCTTGGGTTGAACAATAAGCTACATCACCAGAGATAGTAACTAATGTTTCTCCACCCTTGTTCTTCTACCGTGAACCGCTCCGGTCTTGCTCCTTTTTCCATTTGTAGCGCTTCTTCTTCATATGTCCTTCTAATCCACAATGATGGCGGTTATAAGATGGTTTTCTACCATCAATGGACACCCCCGGCTCTTTTACGCCTCTCGATTTGTTATTACTCTTCTTTTGTTGCCTCCCCCTGTTCTCTGTGACAAGGGCATGGGTCTGATCTGTGCCCATGTCCTTTCTCCTTGCTTCTTCACTGAATAGGGCATCCTTGACCATTGACATGGTAAGTTTGCCATTTGGGGCTGAGTTGCTGAGTGACACGACCAGCGTTTCCCAACTATCGGGAAGGAACGAGTAGTAGCAACGCCTGAACTTCATCGCCAAGTGGCATCTCTACAGACGACAACTGGTTGACCAAGCTCTGGAACTCACTGGTATGCTCGGCAACTGAAGTTCCACTTTTAAGCTTCATGTTGACTAAACGCCTCATCAACGAGCTTTATTCCGAGCGGTCTTGGCCTGGTACATATCCTCCAACTTTTTCCGAGGGCATATGCGTCTGCTTTCTTGTGCAACATGGTGGAAGACACTATGATCAATCCATTGACGGATTTGACCAATAGTTTTTCGATTTGATTTCTTCCACTCTAACTCCTTGCGGGATCGGATTTTTACCCATCAATTCTATGGGATCAAACAAATCTTTACTGACTTAGGAGATCTTCCATCCGAGGTCTCCACAGCGTGTAATTTGTGGCGTAAAGCGTAATCATTGCTCCGAAAGATGATGTTGACTCTTCTTGTGGACATTATCACCTTACAAATAATTTTTCAACACGATCGGGGTTGAATCTTTAAAAATGGAGCTCACCGTTACGCCTGAACGGTCAAAAAAGATGGAATTGACACTACGGGGTCAAAATTCCACTCTAGGGGCAAAACAGCAATTTCGAAAACTTTGAGGACCAAACTGCAATTTTCGGAAAGATCGGGGTCAAACCGGAATTTCGAAAGATCAGGGGTCAATATGAAATTTCCTGAATATTTGGGGACCAAACTGAAATTTTAAAAAATTGAGGGGTCTTTCTTCAATTTCCGAAAAACTGCAAATTCCGGCGAGGAACAGTATTCCCGGTCGTCTTCTCCGGCGGAACTCCGTGAACAGTCTGCGTCTTCTCCATGAACTCCGGCAAGGTTGACCAAACTTTGACCGTGATTTCGGGCTCGTTTGAACTCCGATTAGGTCGCCGTTTGGTGCGTTGGACTCGTGTCGATGAGACGAATCCAATGGTGCACTCAGAATTGGATTTTGAGTAAAACTCAGAAAACCCAAATTCGTCCGGTGAACCAAAAACTCAACCAACACCTCTAACCTGGCTCTGATACCACTTGTTGGACTTTCTGATCAACTTTGGGCATTGGTAAACATGAAGTTGAGAGAAAATAACCTCTATTACTCACAAGAATAGATTACAAAACTCATATAAAAAAAAACTCTCAAACAAGGATCACTCTTGTTCTCACTCTTCTTGGTGATGAACACTGATTTTCAGATGCTTTACAAATGAGGTATCCACCTCTATTTATAGTATGAGTTTTGGGGTAGGTGAGGTGTGAACAAGGGTGGTTGGTGGAGTACTGCTTCAACAAATGGTGGCACGGTTGGTGGAGGCCGCTTTCAACAATGGTGGCTGGAATATTCAAAAACCTTCGGAGGGTGGTACCAGCTTTCAACTGACCCAACTGCAAGAAGCAGTTACAGAGATGTGTTATTGAATGGTATTGAAATTCTTAAAATAAGTGACTTCAACAACAATCTAGGAGGTTCCAATCCTGATCCACTTGCTTCTCCTTCATTACGGCCTCCGAAGTTATCCAAGAAGAACTCACAAAAAATGAGAGTAATTTCCATAGTTGTGGGGTCAGCTTGCGGCTTCATTCTACTATCTCTCCTCATTTTGTTGACTCGTTGTTGGTTGGCTAGAACTGCAATCAACGAAGGAAATTCACAGTGCGGACCGCAACCAATATCGACGTCAAAAACAAACAAATCCTCACTGTTACCATCCGATTTGTGTCGGAGCTTTACAATAGGCGAGGTAAGACTTGCCACCAATAATTTTGATGATAGTTTAATTATAGGTGTTGGGGGGTTTGGAAATGTCTACAAAGGTCAAATTGACGGCAGTTCAGTTCCTGTGGCAATCAAACGACTCAAACAAGGTTCACAACAAGGGCTCAAAGAGTTCCAAACTGAGGTTGAAATGCTCTCTCAACTTCGTCATCATCATTTGGTATCTCTCGTTGGTTACTGCAACGACGACAACGAGATGATCCTTGTCTACGAGTTCATGGCTCATGGGACTTTTCGTGAGCATCTTTATGACACTGAAAAACAACTACTTTCTTGGAATCAACGGCTGGAAATTTGCCTAGGTGCTGCGCGAGGACTGCATTACCTACATACAGGGGCAAAGCATGGAATCATTCACCGCGACGTCAAGTCAACAAACATCTTAATTGATGAAAACTGGATGGCAAAGATTTCGGATTTCGGACTATCCAAAATAGGACCCGCAGGTATTTATAGATCTAACATTAACATAAGCACAATAGTGAAAGGAAGCATTGGATATTTGGATCCTGAATACTACACTTTACAAATGTTGACGGATAAGTCTGATGTGTACTCATTTGGAGTTGTGTTGCTAGAGGCATTATGTGGGAGGCCTCCTATTCTCCGTGCAGTGGA
This sequence comes from Acacia melanoxylon, assembly GCA_019022615.1. Taxonomy (NCBI): domain Eukaryota; kingdom Viridiplantae; phylum Streptophyta; class Magnoliopsida; order Fabales; family Fabaceae; genus Acacia; species Acacia melanoxylon. The sequence continues at coordinate 7,134,572 of JAFJYJ010000003.1, read as the reverse complement.
GAGGGAACGACAAAACCTTGTAGAGTGGTTTCGAAAAAGTGTTGATGAGAATGAGATTTATGAGATAGTGGATCCAATGTTGAGGGAAAGTATAACGCCAGAGTGCTTAAAGGCATACAGTAAGATTGCATTGAAATGTTTGGCGAATAATTGGAATGATCGGCCATCCATGGGTGATGTGATGTTAGGCCTTGAGTCTTTTGTGGAGATGCTTAACCAAGCTGAGAAGACAAACCTTTGTGGGACTCTAAATGAGGAGATTACTGTTGAAGAAGTTTCAGTATCAATGGGTGAGGGACTCTAACAAGACGCCCCAGAATCTAATTCAGCTTGGACCACACTTTGTGCCATTCCCCAATAATTTCTAAGTTATGAATTGCATGCACCATTATTATATTATAAAATATCACAATATCGTTTTCTTCTCAGCATCCTATGTCTAAATGAGGATATTACTGTTGGAAGAAGGTTCACTATTTAATGGGTGATGGACGGACAAGTAGAAACTTGTAAATCTAGCCTGTTGGGGGTCCGCTTATTTGCTTATTTTCTATTTGACTTTTGAAGAAGTCTGTAGGAAAATTGTCGAATATAAATGTGATTTATATATGTTTGAATTGCACATTTAGCTTTTGCAAAAGTGGTTTCTTTCTAAACTTATGAGTGTTTCAGTTATTATTTTAAAAATTAGTTGAGATAGAAAATGATTTAAAAGGGCATGAATCATATTTAATACTTGAAGTATTGTGATAATTGAAGATAAAAAAATTATATTTTTATTTAAAATTGGAAATTTTTTAATAATTAGTTAAAAATCAATAAACAAAAAAGTCCTTAAATAAATATATTTAATGGATAAAATTGTATATAAATTATAATACATATACATATTTTTTTAAAGGTTAATATTAAATAATAGTAGATTGATAATTGAATCACATATACCTAGTTTCTAGTTACTAATATGGCTAAGGGCCGTTTGGAAGACCCCAAAATCTAGGTTTTGAAAACAAAACCTAGGTTTTGTCAAAGTTTTGACAAACACCCCAATTTTTCTCTAAAATCATTTTCCACCCAAAACCTAGGTTTTGCCAAATCCAACTTTTTTTTCACTTTTCAAAATCATTTTACAGAATTGTGGACCCACCATAATTGCAGAAACCCCAAAATACCCTCAATATATACCCTGGTTCTTTTTTTTTTTTTTTGGTTCGAACTTACACAAAAAACATTTATTTAATGAAACGACATGTTTTTCCTTGCAAATTCGAAACGTAAACGACATATTTTCCCTTGAGAAAAAAAAAACATTTATTTAACGGAAAAAAAGCATCATTAATTTACTGATAAATATTAAAATATTATATTTTTCTAATTTATACATGAAAATATATTTCATAATTACCACCCTAAATCCCTAATCACCATTATTATTCATATTACAGGTCCCTTTCCTTCCTCTCACGACTATTCGTCAGCAACTTCGTTCATCGCCCCTTTTTCAAACAATGAATTATTAAATTATACCAAAATATTTTTATATGTTAAAAATATTTTGTTTCTATACAATCTATTAATACATATATGTTTGATTTAATTTTTATCACGTTACACAATTTACTAAGGGTAGAAATTTATTTTTCCGACAATTTTATGTAATTTTTGGTATTTATTATTGAATATAATGTTTATAATATTTAAAATATCACTGTATCCTTTAAATGCAATTATACAAAAAACTAATGTTCTTTTTGGTAAATTTGATCCCCCAAAAGCCTATTCGATAAAAACATCCAAAAATCATTCTCTAAAAATCATTCTTCAAAAGCTATTATCCAAAACCTAGGTTACCTCGTAAATGGTGAAAATCATTTTTCAAAAGTAACTCCCAAACGGGCCCGCGTTTGGCTATTGTTATCAAAATAGCTTTTTAAGCATTAAATTTACTAAAAAAGACATTAGCTTTTGGTATAATTGCATATACAAGATAAAGTTGTATTTTAAATGTTATAAACATTATATTTAAAAATAAATACCAAAAATTACATAAATTTGTGTACAAAATTAAAATACCTAAAGTCTTACTTTGACCAACCTAAAAATACTTCATGATCTTAAATTTATTTTAGGGTATTAAAAAAATATTTCGGGGAATGATGATGTTGAAAAACTATTTCGAGCAAGATGAGATTTGATACTAAAAAGATACTTATTAATACTTGACTCATACTGAAAAAAATACTTCACACGGTTTTAAAAATTTATTTAGAGTCTTGAAAAAATATTTCAGGATATTGACTAATCTTTAAAAAAAAAATATTCAAGGTACTAGAGGGCACTAATAAGATACTTAAGGTACTGAAAAAAAATACTTTCATGATCTTAAAAATTTATTTTAGGATATTGAAAAAATATTTCAAGGTATTGAAGAGTATTAAAAAAATAATTAAGGATATTGACTAGTACTGACAAAATACTGATGCTGGCAGAAGAAAGAGAAAAATGAAAAAGAAAATAGTTTTTTTTTTTCTTTCCAAAACCTAGATTTTGATGCGAAAATAGGCTTTCCTGACAATAATAATCTATTAGTAGTTTTTGTTTTTTGTTTTCAGAAATGTGCTAACCTACTACTACCTCTGGTCTTTATTATATGAATACTTTTGTAGTGCAATTTGTACTAAAAAAGTCTTTCTATAATTAGGACCAAGATGGAGTATTAAATTATCTTAAAATTATTTTATTTATAATGACTCAGAAATGGATGTATGTGGCGTTGTTGCATAGAGCGAGTGAGATAAAGAGACAAGTCCCTGTAATGTCAGTTATCATATCAAGTGGAGCCCACATTATTGAGAAAATAAAAGGGTCAAAGGGTCAAAAATACACATAACCTTTTCCTCCGATCACTCAAGACCACGACCTTTTTTCTGGATCAAAAATACACACGATGTTACGTTTTGGGTGCAAAAAATACACACTAGTTAGTTGACTGTTAGTTGACCGTCAGTTGAATGGCATGACTTAACGTAGACATGACCATGGATGATGGCGATACGACGACGGGACAGACGACGTAGATAATGATGGAATAAAAATTTAAAAAAATAGGAAAAAATAAAAAAATAGGGAAAATAAATAAAAAAATTAGGAAAAAAAAAAAAAAAATTCGATTTTTTTTTAAAATAATTAGAAAAAAAAAATCAACAAATTAGGAAAAAATTTAAAAAAATAAGGGAAAAAATATAAATAATTAGCAAAAAAATTCAAAAATTAGGGAAAAATTTAAATAATTAGGAAAAAAATTCAAATAATTAGAAAAAAAAATTAAATAATTAGAAAAAAATTCAAATAATTAGGAAAAAAATTCAAAAAATTAGAAAAAAAATCAAAAAATTAGAAAAAAATTCAAATAATTAGGAACAAATTCAAATAATTAGGGAAAAATTAAAATACCTCTGCTAGTGGGCCCCACCATCGAAAACAATCGTATGGCCACCCATGCTCTAAGTATCGATCAGTCACGGATAACCAAAAATACTAGGTAAGCTATTGGAGGAGGAGTTGTATATACAAAGGTGAGCAGATACGGCTGTTGAAGATAAGTCGTTCATTGAAAATACCTCTACTAGCAGATCTTCAACAAATGTCTAGGCCTTTGTATATACAACTCCTCCTCCAATAGCTTACCCTAGTATTTTTGGTTATCCGTCGACCGATCGTCACATGCCGGGCGGGCCACGGCCGATTGTTCCGTGGGGCCCACTAGCAGAGGTATTTTAATTTTTCCCTAATTATTTGAATTTGTTCCTAATTATTTGAATTTGTTCCTAATTATTTGAATTTTTTTTTCTAATTTTTTGATTTTTTTTTTGATTTTTTGAATTTTTTTCTAATTTTTTGAATTTTTTTTCCTAATTATTTGAATTTTTTTTCTAATTATTTAATTTTTTTTTCTAATTATTTGAATTTTTTCCTAATTATTTAAATTTTTCCCTAATTTTTGAATTTTTTTGCTAATTATTTATATTTTTTCCCTTATTTTTTTAATTTTTTTCCTAATTTGTTGATTTTTTTTTTCTAATTATTTAAAAAAAAAATCGATTTTTTTATTTTTTTTCCTATTTTTTTAAATTTTTATTCCACGTCGGCGTCCACGTCAAGATCTACGTCGGCGTGTCGGTCCGTCCCAATCGGCATGTCATCGGTTAATCTGGCCAACCGACGGCCAACTAACTACCGTGGTATTTTTGCACCCAAAACGTAACGTCGTGTGTATTTTTGATCCAAAAAAGGTCGTGGTCTTTAGGTGATCCCGGAGGAAAAGGTTATGTGTATTTTTGACCCTTGACCCAAAATAAAAATGCTCTGGACGAGAGACCCACACACGCTCGAGGACGGAGGAGTATAAGCTTTGAGAAAAAGTTCGCCCGTGAGCGTCCCACGTTTCGCGGTTTTTTTCAAGAACTTCAGTGGATTAAAAGCTAGTCCAAACACATCTCAGTGAACCTTTTTTCCACTATCATTTCCAACACTTGTTTTTAAACTTTTGTTCTAAACGCTTGCAAAACGCTCTATCCAAACAGCCAAATGTAGATAAATCGGCGTCGGCGGTTAAAATTTAAAAATCTGATATTTACAACCTTGCGTTGGCCACCTTGTGTCATGCGGCAATAATTTCGAGTTATGAATTGCATGAACCACAATATCATTTTCTTTCCAGCGTCCTATGTAATTTCTTTCTCTCTTTTTGGTCTAGATATTCCAAACTTGTTGCAACTTCCACTACTAAAAATTTCGGTTTTTGCTACGGAAAAAATCCGTAGCAAAACCCATTTTTCCGTAGCAAAACATGTTTGCTACGGATTTTGCTACGGATTTAGTCCGTAGCAAAATATCGCGTGGCAATTGCTACGGATTTCGTGAAATCCGTAGCAATTGCGACGGATATGAAAATCCGTAGCAAATTTGCTACGGATTTTAATATCCGTAGCAATTGCTACGGATATTTTATCCGTAGCAATTGCGACGGATCTAAAAATCCGTAGCAAATTGCTACGGATAATAAAATCCGTGGCAATTGCTACGGATATTAAAATCCGTAGCAATTTGCTACGGATTTTTAGATCCGTAGCAATTGCTACAGAAAAAAAAATCCGTAGCAAATTTGAAAATTTGCTACGGATATTTTCTCCGTAGCAAATTTCAAAAATTTCCCGAATTTGCTACGGATTTTTTTCCGTAGCAGATTTGTTTTTCCGTAGCAAATTTCAGAATTTGCGGAGATTTTCTTTTCTAAAGAGCAAATTTTAAATTTTTTTAATAGAAAATTGAATACAAATAGTAAAGTAATGTACCATGAATATATTAACGATAAAAAAGAGTTTACATAGTGAAAACACAATATATATATATAATCCGTAGCAACAAACAAATACAAAAAAGTAGTAGCAACAAGCAAATACAAAAAAGTAGGCTAAACAAAGAAAGATTGTGATCATCGTCATCACCAAAGATGGTCATCATCACCAGATGGTCATCATCACCAGAGTCGACCGGAACCTCTGTCTTTCATAAGGGACATGATTTGAAGCTGCATCACCCTCATCAACTCATTCTGCCGAGTCATCTCCCCGTCGCATCACCGCCCGTTCTTTGCTGCAACGCCGCTTGATCCGATCTTTTTCCCGCGCAACGCCGCTTGATCTGATCTTGTTCCCGAATCATCTCGCTTCCTCATCATCTCTCAAGTTTCCCGAGTCGCCGCTGGCTCATCATCTCCCGTTCCGGGTCATTTGTGTTGCTTGCTCCTCCACCAACGCCTTCATCTTCTTCAAATCATCTACAAAATTGATTAGTACATTTATTATTTGTACTTCATTTGAATGGACAAGAGAATGAAAATTATCAAAAACAAATGTATTATGTTTACCTGAACAAACCCCTACAGTGCCAGATGAGAGGCGCTTTGTCTGCTTCAGTCGGCTGGCAGACTCACCGTATCCAAAGACCCTCCCCTTCTTGTCAAATCCGCCAGTAGCCTCAAAGAACAGACTCTCGTTGTCGGATATAGAGGATGAGGGGTCAGTCTCACGCTGCGTGGCTCTCTCCTGCGACAGCTTCTCAAAGTTTTCCTACAAGCAAACAAATACATAACAAATAAAACATGTAAAACTATATAAATATGGTGGTGCATAAAACAAGTAATAAAGGCAATAAATGTCTAACCGCTATTTGTTGCGCCCTTGGATTAATCCATTGCCTCTCACTCCTTCAGTCGTCGGAATGGGTCCGCCGAAAGGTAACCCACTCAACCGATCCAGCTGAGCTTCCCAGACTCTACCCGCAAACGCAAATGATGACCTTAATTAATTACTTCAAATTACAAAATATTGAATACGTAAATAGAAAATAACGTGTACTTACAACTTTGCGTCGATGCTCACTAATTGATATGGAGCCGCCAAAGATATGATGGTCCTTCCATTTTGGCCCTATTTTGCTTATTTTTCGCACTTATGGTCTTAAACTTGTCATTGCTTTCCCAATTGCCAAATAATTCATCTCTAGTGTCCCGTGGAAGCCAATCTGTCTTGCCTCTCGACCTTCTCAATGCATGAGCTTTCGACGCACCATCACACCGGCCCCGTGGTTATAAGCTTTTTTCGATTTTCAAGATGCTCGTGCAACGTCATATGCTTATCCCGAAAATCAATAACAAACAATTAGTGCTCAATTTTAAAAGTACTAAATTAACACGCATAAAAAAATAACTTACCAAGAACTCCTTGAACCACGTGTCTCGTTGCTTCTTAGGAATCTCTGTCCACGCGGTCCAAGCTTGAGTGTAATTACGGAATATTTGGTCCGACATGAAAGTCGCCACCGGAGTATCAGGCAAAAATATGAAAACAGAGATTATCATGCAAATATTAGCATACAAACCAATTAGAAAAGAAAATTGTAACATTACAGGTAACTTTGCATGACTTACTCGTTGCCGTCAGGACGGATCCAAAGAAACCCCGTCTCGGGATCTCTTGAGCCCCGCATTGGTACCTCGAAGAACTACCTTCTTCCCGACGTGGCTCGAGGCGACGCAAAGTGTGCTAAGGAAGAAATGTGAAATATTGAAGATATTTGTACATAGATGGTTTCAAGAAACTAAACAAATGTAAATCAATCGAAATGGTAAAGTAAACCCGTGGTCCTCCTTGCCGTGCATCGGGGGGGTAGCCGCCGTGACGACGATGTATAAAGTGACGGTGAAGATGACAAATATCCCGACGGTGACGACGAAAAATCAAATAGTGGCACATCTCGGAGAAGAGCCGAGCCCTCTCGCCTCCATATGGAGTATTGGCGTCGCCCTACCCCCTCTTATAGTACGGGGTCGGGCTCGACCACTGCCACGTCCACTACTTGAACGTCCTCCTGGATGCTCCATCTCTGAACACTTATAGACATCATGGCAAAATATATATATATAAAAAAAATTAGTTAATATGAGAGTAGCAAAGAAACAAAGTATGTAGTATAACATATCGTCATAAACAAATAACTAACATAAATCAACCGGACGATTCCTGTTCATCGACATCTACTTGCATGTCTTCATCTGAACTCTCATAGTCGTCGAACTCAGATTTACTATTAGAGAAGCTCATTTCTGCCTCATCGTCTGATTTCTCATCGTCAATTTGTATAGGAATCAACTCTAACTCCGCACGAGAATCAAAGAGATTGCTTGGTACTTCGTCATCGAAGATGTTTATGGGCGCACATGTTCCACATCGCTTGGAAAGGTTCACCATACCGTCATTTGATTCCCGCTCTTTCGACTTTGGTATAATATTTCGTGCTTTGGTTTTAATAACTCTCGTCGACCCTTGGCGAGACGTAGGTATGGTGTATAGTAAACTTGTTCCGCCCGTTGAGCAAGGATGAATGGGTCATAACCAACCGAATATCTCCTTGTCCAAATGGATCTCAATATTTCCATGTTTGTCCACTTTTGTCCCACGCGGACCGTTATCAAACCACTCACACTTAAAAAGGGTCACCACCTTGTCCCACCGGTAACTCATCTGAATTATCTCAACTAACTTCCCGTAGTAGCCGGGCCTCCACCCCGTCAATTTGGTCACCTCGACAACATACACCGTAATTGCAACATAGTGTACTGCGTTCGCGTCAACGGTTGCAAATCGATACCCATTGATTATATATTTGTTGCATCGGGTAACCGTCATTGCAGCTCCATAAGATAAACTCCACGCAACTTCATTGGGATCTGATGGATTTTCCAAGAAATATGATCGAAACCATTTTGGAAACTCGAATTAGTGAATTGATCAACTTGGGACACCGACATTGAAGGATTTCCGATCCGACCCAATTAGAGAAGTAACTGTAACAAAGAAACACTTAAGTTAATACTTTAATACTTACCGTAATAGTAAACAAAACAAAAACTTACTCTAGGTACTTTGCAGCCTCTTCACAGTTGTTTAGAATGTACCACTCTGCAACTCGCTTATCTCTTCCGTCAAGAGTTGACTTCCAACGTTTTCCCACGACTCGCCCTGGAAAATTAAATATTGATTTTTGATCCTCGTATCACCGGCATCATCGTTACGAGGTACCCCTCTCCATCTTGACATCATTTCGGGGGATAATAGTATGACGCAAATTTTGCGGCTCTTCGACTAGATAAGCTTCAAATGATAGATCCTTCAACGTACCTTGTATTTTTGATCTTGTGCTTAAGTGTGCGTAAAAACCTACAATGGAATATCTGAGCTAAAGTATCATGTCGGTCAATTAATAACATCGCAAATCAATATATATATTACCTCTCAAACGGATACATCCATCTATACTTTTGGGCCTCCTACCTTTGCTTCGTATGCCAAGTGAACGGGCAAATGTTCCATTGAGTCAAACAAGCTAGGAGGAAACACCATTTCTAACTTGCATAGCGTTATGGGCATGCTCGCCTCTAGGTGTCGTAACTTTTCAACATTAAGCTCTGAAGCACAAATTTCTCTAAAGAACATGGACAACTCCGTTAGAATAGACCATACATGCTTCGGTAGTGCTTTGAAGGCCCACGGCAACAATCTCGGAAAAACACATGACAATCATGACTCTTCATCTTGCTCAACTTCACCTCGTGCATGTCGACACATCTTTTCCAGTTTGACGCATAACCGTCAGGGAGTTTCAGATCTTTAACCCATTGCAACAATTCTAAATTCTTCTCTTTATTCAATGTGTACGGCGCTCTGGGTTTGGAAATTCGTCCGTGCCACCGTCCACCAAATGCAAAGCGGCCTTCTACAAATCGCTTCAACGTCCAATCTTGCGTTGACTGTGTCTTTCGTCTTGCCCTTGGTGTCCATCACGGTGTACAAAATATTGCAAAACACATTCCTCTCAATATGCATGACATCGAGGTTGTGTCTTAACAATTGATCTTTCCAATATGGTAGTTCCCAGAAGATACTGCGTTTGTTCCAATGATGATCAATGCCGTACCCCTCGGTTCGCTTGAAGCAGCCCCTCTTCGACACTCGGAATGTGCTCGACCCCGTCCCATATTTCTTGTCCACTTAAACGACGAGGTGGATCTGCTCGTTCGACAACCTTCGCGTGAGTCTTTTCTATTTCTCCTAAACGGATGATCGGGGGTAGGAATCGTCGGTGCTGTCAAACCAACCGACCTTGCGATCGTGTTCCAAGCTAAAACCCATGTTCTGTTCAAGACATACCGGGCATGCGAGCTTTCCGTGACGTTTGCCGGCCACTCAACATCCTATATGCGGGAAATCATTTATCGTCCACATTAAGGCAAACACATGGTGAAATTCTGACTTAATGATATATCATACGTAAGAACACCTTCACTCCACAACATCTTCAACTCGTCTATCAAAGGCCTGAGGTACACATCTATCTTTTTTTTTGGGTTCGACGGCCCAGGGATTAACGCGTTAAGGAAGAAAAACTCTCTTCTCATGCACATAGAAGGTGGGAGGTTGTACGGCGTCACAATGACTGGCCAACAGGAATAATTCCTGCCCGTATTGTTGAAAGGAGCGAACCCATCCGAACATAGACCAAGACGAACATTACGGGGATCCATAGCAAAGAAAGGATTCGCCTCGTCAAATTTACGCCAAGCTTCGGCATCGATGGATGCGTCACAAAGTTCTCATCCCTACGATGCTCCCAAAGTGCCATCTCATGTGAGAAGCCGTTTGTTCGGATGCATACAATCTCGTAAGTCCGGGCACCGAGGAAAGTACCACATCTTGCTTAATGCATGACGGGTCTTTTCCTTCCTTTCCCCACAACTTTATATCCGTCATGTCCACAGAATTTGCAATTTGTCACCAAGATCATCCTTGTAATACAACATACATCCTCCGGGGGCAAAGAATGAATTTTTTCACATCCAAGCCCAAGCTCTTTCACCTTTTTTTTTTGCTTGGTAAAAGTCCTTTGGCAAATTATTGTCTTTGGGAACAACCTTACTCATGATCTGCATCATTTCGTTGTAATTCCTCTCACTCATATGGTGATCAGTCTTCAAACTTAGTGTTGCTAGGGTAGCCGATAGCGATGAATATTCACTATTTTCAAAGTGGTCGCAACCTTCCCATAACGGACGTTGTGCTTCTTGAAGCATTTTATAGAACCTAGCAGCTTCCAGATGAGGATCCTCACCCATGTTTGATGGTTGAGGATGGGTACCGGTCTCCTCTCCCATGTATGACGGTTCAACATGAGTAACGGGATCAAAATATTGGCCGATCGACGGTCCCGCGGCATCCATTACCAACTCGCTCATATTGATTAAGGTTTTCTCGATGACTACTCGTCCCCGTAATAACCACTCGGTGTCATCGGACTTCGCCATGACATTCCCAACATTCATAATCTTTTATGAATCCCTTTTGACACAAATGAATCCCGACCGTGTCCGCATCTCGTAAATCTTAAACACTTACATTTGGCACACTGACACCCGATCTCCCTTCTTGAATTATTTGAATTCGCCAAAGCAAATTGACGAACTTTTCCAAACCCGCGAAGAATGCATTGTTACTTGTCTTCTATCGGTTAGACGATTGTACATCCAACTTCTATCATGGTTGCCTTCCATACTTCCTAGCTAGTTCAGCTTACTACCCTAATTAACTTCTCAACATACCACAAATATATATAAGTCGCCCCTTATGCCTTCCAATTGCCACTTACTCAAGAAAGTGAAAAACAAACACATGCATTGAACAAAGAACATATTCCAAATAAAGAACCGAGAGAATGAGGATAACACACCGTGAACATGGACACATGTATGTGGAGGGGCAAACAAAGAATAGAATACTAAGTATTTTGGAGTTTCTAACATATATGGGCTAGATCAAAGAGATTACTTAACATTTAATCAAATTTATTGTATAACTTGTTAAAAATAGATTCAAATAAAAAATTTAAATGGAATATTTTTAAAATAAATTATTAACAAATCATTTTTATAATAGCCTAAATCAAATAGTAAATTCCACTAATTTTTATCACTCATACAAATTTGATTCTTCTTCAATGTCACACCTTCCTCCTCCTACTTTACATTAATTAATTAATTGTTGTATCCCTAAATTTCATTTCTCAATACTTCACTTTTCTAATTTCAACACCATCCTATTTAAAGATTTATGTATCATTCCCAACTAATACAAAATCATAATTTTATCACACCAATATCGAATTGAAATTTCTAAATTCCTAAAAAATGCTAGATAAAATACTTCACATAAAATAATTCCAAAAAACAATGCAAGATTAAAAAAATCAATATCATAAATAAAAATCATTAAAACCCACTAATTAAAAAAATCATGGAATCTCCTACAAACTATAAACATAATTCAAATTAATAAACACAATAAGTATCAAAATCATTATGTAATTAACAGATTCAAATAAAGGAGACACTAAAACAAAAAACAAAAAAAGATTTAAAATCCCGTATTTTATATCTTCTACTAACATATATATTTTAAATATATAATAAAGCAAATCTAACATATATATTTCCATATAATTATAAGAAAAAAAAATACTTCAAGCTAGCTAACTGGCACGGTGACCAAACGGATAAGAAGACGACAATAGGGACGAGCCGAGGGAGGCGAGAGGGGACCAGTGGGAGGAGCCGAGGGAAGGGGCCGAGGGCGTGGGGGCGGCAGGGGAGCGGGGGCCGGCCGGGAGGACGTGGGGGAGGGGGCGGAGCCGGGGCGTGGGGGGGGGCCGAGCCGGGAGGAAGGGGAGAGGGGGCGAGTCGGGGGTGGTGGGTTTAGCCGGGGCCGAGCCGGGGGTGGCGAGGCCGGGGCGGCGGTCCGACGAGCTGGGAGCCGGGGGTCGCAGCTTCAGCCGAGGAGTGTCGGGAGTGGGGAAAAAAGTCAAGGTAATAACCTTTCGGCTTTTTTGCGACGACGGATGATCCGTCGCAAAAAGTTCCTTTTTGCGTCGGATTTGACAATCCGTCGCAAGATGTTGGTGGTTTTTTACGACGGATTGGATAATCCGTCGCAAAAGCAATTTTTTTGCGACGGAAACACTTAACTGTCGCAAAATGGCGGACTTTTGGTCCGCCGTTTTGCGACGGACAGAGTTCCGTCGCAAAAGGCGGTCCTAAATGGCCGCCCTTTTGCGACGGACTCATTGTCCGTCGCGGTTGCGACGGATCATGTCGTCTGTCGCAATATGGCGGACCCTAATCCGCCAAAGTTGCGACGATTCACTATTCCGTCGCAAACTCTCATATTTTTGCGACGGATTAGTTAATCCGTCGCAATTTATTTTTTTTCCCTACGGATTTACCAATCCGTAGCAAAATCTACTAAATTTGCTACGGAAAATTTTCCGTAGCAAATTTCGTCACTATTTGCAGTTTTTCTAGTAGTGTTCCAAGTTCCAAGCAAGTTGCAACGCACAAAAATTAAACACATGGAGATTGTTGCCTTTTAAGTTTTTAAATATTGCGGAAAGTAGACACGACATTCCTCAGAAACGATTCCTCAAATTATCATGTTAAGCGAACCAATAATGTAGTTTCGAATTGCACAATTATGTTAACGTTTGATCTCAAAATACCTGAAGGTGCCATTTTGGATAATCCAATATCCGAAATCCAAAATCTTGGCCACCAATGTCCCTGTCGATTGAGATGTTTGCGGTCTTACGTCTGCATGGAGGTAATGTACAGTGCTCGCGCTGCCCACATGATCAGGATTCGACAAAAGTGAGTGTTGATAAGAATTATAAAGAACATCCTTCTCGGCATGTATATATATACTCTTCCTTAAATGGTAGTTTGTCGGTCCAAACTCGCTTGTAATCTCATATCATTAGTGCTTATCATTTTTTTAATTCAAAAAATATAAAATGCTCAAATTGCGTACCATGAGGCCAAGCCATGAATGAACAACCCTTTGTACATTTTTGTTTTCCATTTATATTTGGGGCTTAGCCGCTGGACATGTCGCATATATGCTTTCATAATCATATACTCCCTCCGGTCCTAATTATAAGATATATTTAATCGATTTTGGAGGGATTAAGAATAGGAGTTAAATTAGTTAATTTTACTCATTTTTTCTAAAATGCCCTTATATATATTTTGCATTTCAATTACCTTGTTGATTTCACATAATCCCTTATTCATATCAATAGGGGTATTTTAGGAAGAAATTCATAAAAATTAGAATGTTGTCCAATAATTAGGACCAAACTAAACTCCCAAATGTTGTCCTATAATTAAGACCGGAGGGAGTAATAAATATTTACAGAAAGAAATTTATGAAGATTCTTCCACTTATCATAATGTGTTTTCATAAATAACTTTGGATCTACTTTATTATAATATATATTAATGCTTAAAACTTATTAAAACTCATGCATAATTCAAAACATAATTAATTAACTTAAGAATTAATTTAAGATCTTGCATATTTCGAAAAGTAAAATTTAACCCATTATTTACAAATCAAGCATTTGATGAGATCTGAAGTGTGCATGCATGCATACATACATACATACATACATACATACATACATACATAGCCTTCCTTCGTTTCCTATAGGAGTTATAACTAAAACTTGATTTTATGGTTTCATATAATCATAACCAAACCTTAACCTTACTTAGACATATAACCATGAACAATAGTGAAAGGAAGCATTGGATATTTGGATCCTGAATACTACACTTTACAAATGTTGACGGATAAGTCTGATGTGTACTCATTTGGAGTTGTGTTACTAGAGGCATTATGTGGGAGGCCTCCTATTCTCCATGCAGCAGAGAGGGAACGACAAAACCTTGTAGAGTGGTTTCGAAAAAGTGTTGATGAGAATGAGATTTATGAGATAGTGGATCCAATGTTGAGGGAAAGTATAACGCCAGAGTGCTTAAAGGCATACAATAAGATTGCATTGAAATGTTTGGCGAATAATGGGAATGATCGGCCATCCATGGGTGATGTGATGTTGGGCCTTGAGTCTTTGGTGGAGATGCTTAACCAAGCTGAGAAGACAAACCTTTGTGGGACTCTAAATGAGGAGATTACAGAGATTACTGTTGAAGAAGTTTCAGTATCAATGGGTGAGGGACTATAACAAGACGTCCCAGAATCTAATTCAGCTTGGACCACACTTTGTGCCATTCCCCAATAATTTCTAAAGTTATGAATTGCATGCACCATTATTATATTATAAAATATCACAATATCGTTTTCTTCTCAGCATCCTATGTCTAAATGAGGATATTACTGTTGGAAGAAGGTTCAGTATTTAAGGAACCAGATTCAGTGCTCGTCTGTAGGACGAAAGACTGAGTCCCTGATCGTCCCGATCATATTTTTTTACTTTTATATTTTTTATCAAAAATAATTTTAATGGGTAGGAGGCCTAAAATAAAGATAATCTCTCAACTAACATTGTTTTTAAAAATGATTTTTTCATAAAGAAAAAAATAAAAACGAAAAATAAAAATCGAGATCCTGGACCGTCCGGATCAAATCGATTTGCCCGAGCTCGTCCGACGGACGAAGTCATTCTGTCGTCCCCTACGGACGAACTGAATCTAGTTCCCGTATTTAATGGGTGATGGACGGACAAGTAGAAACTTGTAAATCTAGCCAGTTGGGGTGTCTCGGCTTTTTTGCTTATTTTCTATTTGACTTTTGAAGAAGTCGGAGGAAATTGTAGGAAAATTGTCGAATGTAAATGTGATTTATGTTTGAATTGCGCATTTAGCTTTTGCAAAGTGGTTTCTTTCTAAACTTATGAGTGTTTCAATTATTATTTTAAAAATTAGTTGAGATAGAAAATGATTGAAAATGGCATAAATCATATTTAATACTATATATATTAATATTAGTCGTATATATTGTGATAATTGAAGATAAAAAATTTATATTTAATTTTAAATTGGAAAAATTTAAATAATTATTTAAAAATTAATAAACAATAAAGTTCTTAAATAAATATATTTAATGGATAAAATTGTATATAAATTATAATACATATAATTTTTTTTAAAGGTTAATATTAAATAATAGTAGATTGATAATTGAATCACATATACCTAGTTTCTAGTTACTAATATGGCTAAATCTATTAGTAGTTTTTGTTTTTGTTTTTCCAGAAATGTGCTAACCTATTACTTACCTGGTTGCCCATTATAGGAACACTTTTGTAGTGCGATTTGTCTATAAAAGTTCCCTATAATTGTGACCTACTTGAGATTAAATTATCTTAAAATTATTTTATTTATAATGACACAGGAATGGATGTATGTGGCGTTGTTGCATAGAGCGAGAGAGATAAAGAGACAAGTCCCTGTAATGTCAGTTATCATATCAAGTGGAGCCACATTATTGAGAAAATAAAAATGCTCTGGACGAGAGACCCACACACGCTCGAGGAGTATAAGCTTTGAGAAAAAGTTCGTCCCGTGAGGGTCCCACGTTTTGCGGTTTTTTTCAAGAACTTCAGTGGATTAAAAGCTAGTCCAAACACATCTCAGTGAACCTTTTTTCCACTATCATTTCCAACACTTGTTTTCAAACTTTTGTCCCAAACGTTTGCAAAACGCTCTATCCAAACAGGCCAAACGTAGATAAATCAGCGTCAGCAGTTAAAATTTAAAAATCTGATATTTACAACCTTGCGTTGGCCACCTTGTGTCATGCAGCAATAATTTCAGAGTTATGAATTACATGAACCACAATATCATTTTCTTTTCAGCGTCCTATGTAATTTCTTTCTCTCTTTTTGGTCTAGATATTCCAAACTTGTTGCAACTTCCAAGTTCCAAGCAAGTTGCAACGCACAAAAATTAAACACATGGAGATTGTTGCCTTTTAAGTTTTTAAATATTGCGGAAAGTAGACACGACATTCCTCAGAAACGATTCCTCAAATTATCATGTTAAGCGAACCAATAATGTAGTTTCGAATTGCACAATTATGTTAACGTTTGATCTCAAAATACCTGAAGGTGCCATTTTGGATAATCCAATATCCGAAATCCAAAATCTTGGCCACCAATTTAGGAAGAAATTCATAAAAATTAGAATGTTGTCCAATAATTAGGACCAAACTAAACTCCCAAATGTTGTCCTATAATTAAGACCGGAGGGAGTAACAAATATTTACAGAAAGAAATTTATGAAGATTCTTCCACTTATCATAATGTGTTTTCATAAATAACTTTGGATCTACTTTATTATAATATATATTAATGCTTAAAACTTATTAAAACTCATGCATAATTCAAAACATAATTAATTAACTTAAGAATTAATTTAAGATCTTGCATATTTCGAAAAGTAAAATTTAACCCATTATTTACAAATCAAGCATTTGATGAGAACTGAAGTGTGTAAAATTTAACCCATTATTTACAAATCAAACATTTGATGAGATCTGAAGTGTACATACATACATGCATGCATGCATACATACATACATACATACATACATTTTGAAATAGCTATGCTATATGCTCGAATATAGAGAAGATATGGGTGTGACGATATTATAGCCAGCCATTAAGTTCCAGGGTTCGACCAGATATGATATGATCTTGGAAGGATGCCTGTCCTCTTTCATACATGAACACTTTTATAGAGAGCATATGCTTCTTAATTAGATCAGACCTTCCTCTTTCAGGTTATATTTAGCACAGCCTTCCTTCGTTTCCTATAGGAGTTATAACTAAAACTTGATTTTATAGTTTCATATAATCATAACCAAACCTTAACTTTACTTAGACATATAACCATGAACAATTTCAAATGATCAAGATCATTACTATCGATTTTATGATAATATTACTCTCTAATTTGATCCCTATAGGAAATTTAAAACTCATACCTTATATTTCTTCCACAGCAATTTGAAATATTCTTTAAAGAAAGAAATGATTAAATGTATAGAATTTTATTTCTTAGGAAAGCTTAATACAAGAGAGTATGAAAGGTAGGTAGAGAATTGAGCGAAGAGTCAAACTCGGTGTGTCTTACAATGAACACTTACAAGGTTTTTTTTATAGAGAGTAGGCATCCCAACCCGACTCTGATTTTTCTATTCTATTTCGACATATTGATAATGCATGAAGATTTTGTTATACAACTTTACAAGATTCGTTATCTCTATGGTACTACCCTATTACTACATAGGACAACCTATTACAAGGCTATCTTACACCTTTGCATAAAGAAGCGTTTCAAGTCTATGTACTTTCTTCTTCTTCTTCTTCTTCTTTTACATTGTCGGCAAGACGTTTTTCATATGTTCTACTTCTTTTCTTTATTTTAGCAATATGGCATGCTTCTTTGCCTTCTTCTATTTCTCTCTCTGTTGGCAACATCTTGTGTTTCTTCTTTCCATCAGTCAAAGGATACTCGTATCTAATTCTGGCTCTTGCAAGTATTTAATGCCCTTTCTCTTTCTTCGTAGTTCATGCATCTATGATTCGAGTATTCTAATAAGAGATTATATATCTTTTTCTTTGTCTTCTCTGAGTTGTCCATTTTGTTGGTTCTCAATCTATCATACCAATAATAGGATAATTATTTATCTCAATATTATATTTTAGTAAATAATACCTATTGGATATAGGTGAATATGTGGTTTCAAATAATAAGTAATAATTATCTTATTTCCTAAGGTAATTACTATGAAAATTAGAAAAGAAAAAGAGCTAAAATCCATGAAAAATGTATTTTATAAGGCGAGAAAATGGCCTAAAAATATTATGATAAATCTTGTATGGCAACAAATATTGACAAAAACTTAGGGAGTATGTTGTCTCTAATTTTAGAAATTTTTGGGATTATTTCCTTGAAAAATAGAGAAGCATAAATATAATATTATTAAAAGCACTTTTTGGCCCCATGATTTTTAATATTTTACATGGGATATAAAATACCAATGTCGAGTAAAATAGTTGTGAGATAATAATTAATCCTAATTATGAAAATTATCAACAATTAGTTAGTGGCTAATTAAGTAATTAGTAGCTAATTGTTTAGATTAAGATATAACTAAATTAATTAATAAATAATTAAATTAAGGGGAGAAATTCGAAAATTATTAATTAAATAAATAATAAATGAAAAAGTAGTGTGAAAAGGGTTATGGCTATTTCAAATAATATCTAGATATTTGGAATTTAATAATAATATATCCTGTAAAAGCCAATAGACATTTGAGAACGGATATAAATTAAATCCTACACCAAAATATAGGGATTTAGCCTATGTCATCCGGACTTTTATAAACCAGGTGAATTTCTACCTCGGGAGCGAGCTATCTCCGAAGTGATTTCGAAACCAACAGAGCACTTAAGATATAGGGTTTTAAGGAAAAATGACGGATAGTCAAAATGAGAACCTATACAAAACGACCGTTGTGGCAAACCAGGGATAAGGTTTCTTAGGTCGGACATATTACGAACCAAATGAATTCTTGTCCGGAAGGCGGTTATCGTAAATCATTTCCGAATCGACGTTTATCCGAAAATCTTCAAATGAGACAACGGAATACCCTTAATAGGATCAAAAATTTAGTTAACCCAAGTAGTTTTAAAGAGGATGAATAGACCTTCAAGATGCTATGCTCCCGAATTTTTGAGATTGTGTAAGATTGCGCGTTTTGAGCACCGAACGGTAACTTTATCGATGAGAGGACCATAAAGCAAGGCGTGACATCATCCCGATGACATAGGATGACATCATGGGACGTTTTTTGTGGTGGAGAATGAAGGAGGAAGCTTGGTCTACATGAAGCCACATCTTCATCATCTTAGCCATTGATGAAAAGTTAATCCGACGGTTGAAATCCATGGAGATTTTCTATAAATAGCCACCACCTCCCTTTGAGTTTTTCACACCAAATTCCCTTGAGAATTTCGAATATAGAGAGATGTTTTAGAGAGAGAAGGAGGAGCCCGGAGAAAGTGTAGCGAAGCCCTGGGTAAGTTTTTCGGTCCCTGGTCTTTAGCTTTGGTAGATATAGTAGAATTGCTAGATATATCTCTAAATTTTTCAAGGTAGTTTAGATATCATGTTTTAGGGGTAAATATGGTATTTATCTTGAAAATATATTGGGAGAAGAGATATGTCAAAATTCTGGAGAGATTAGAGTCAAAATAGCGAAGCTCTGGCGAAATTTCGCCGATTAGGGGTTCAGGGGCAAAATGGTAATTTGTACCTAAAATGCCATTATGATGCCAAATCTTTATAAATGTGATATTATCCTTATAGGATATCTGTAATCACGAACCGCTGTCGTACCGCTGTTTTTTGTACCGTTTTCTGTCAAACGTGCCGTTTTTTTGTCAACGAAGGTACGTTCGCGTACTGTAACACTAACTCTGATGGTTATTGTATGCATATATGTATTTTCCTCCGTCATGCTGTATTTTCTCTGTTGTGCCTTAACCTTACATCTGACTGTATTGTTATTGCCGTCCATATCCAATTATGTCCAATGTCCGTTGTGCCTTAACCTTACATCCGACTGTATTGTTATTGCCGTCCATATCCGATTATGTCCAATGTCCGTTGTGCCTTAACCTTACATCCGACTGTATTGTTATTGCCTTGCATATCTGATCATGTACATTTCTCCTTGTGCCTTAACCTTACATCCGACTGTATTGTTATTGCCATATATATCGATTATGTATACCCTACTTTGAACGTAGTAAGTGTCGTCAAAATTCCATGTATATCGTAGTACTTATATGATGTATGTAAACATGAGGTTAACCGTTACCTGGGGTCCGGTGCATTGGACCTCAGCTCTTAACATAGCATCAGGTTCAGGAGGACCGAGGACCGAGGAGAAAGACAAGCAAGCCGCATAGAGACTTGACTGAATACTTTCCTCCGTTGTTATCTACTTTTGTAAACACTCGGTACAATGTACCATCACTGTAAACAGCCAGACTTACGACATTTTGAATATATGTATCAGTTACTCAATCGCTCCGATGCTCTACTCTGATGAAAAAAATATATACTGCTTTTGAAAATGGGATGTTACACATACCACTGAGTAAACAATGGTGTATTATGTGGGATAGTTCCAAATGAGGCTATTATAGATGTTTGCCCATCGAAGTATACCCATTGCTTCTCGTAAGAGGCTAGGGTTCTATTCATTTCTTGGAATATAATATGATAATTATGTGCTCTTATGTTAGCCATTTTGTTCGGAATTCTTGCTCGCTTTGGATTCTTGAAGTTGGGCTTTTATAATTTCATTTAGAGGGGTTATATTTTGAACTGTTTGGGCAGTAGGCCCAATTATAGGATTTGCTTGGGTAGATGTAACATCCCAATTTTTAAAGCGGATTTTTTTTTTCAATCAGAGTAGAGCATTGGAGCGAAAGTGTAACTGATTCATAACAAACATCAACCACAGTGTAACACTGTAATGATTACATTAATCCTAGAGTTTGAAAGTGAATAACTGAAAGCGGTAAAGATAGATAAGTCTCTGGCTGCACGACTACTGCTGCTTGCCTCGATCTTCGATCCGTATTCCTCCGGATCCACGAAGCTATAGGCGAGATTCAATTCACCGCATTGAATCTCGGGTAAAATTAATCTCAAACCCAAACAATACGATATACGAGATAACGAGATATTCTAGACAATACAACAAGATATCACTACATAAGCATACAAAGCGGATGCATGATCATTATGCCGACAAAACATAAGCATTACGCAGTATGTAAAGCCCCATGATGTAAAACAACAATAACGACTTGCACTATTCACCAGTGCCACGATACCACTCGTGTTCTCAGTGCTAGAAAAACATACGGCGTTATTATGACTATAACCCGTGTAAAACTGTCGTATATCGGTCTACGAATGTATCTATCACATATATGCATTTAAGCAGCACAAGATTAGTGTTACGAAGCGTCCGTACCTTCGTTGACGACGTTAGGTACTTCTTTACGGAAAAACGTGAAATGTTCACTAGCGGCACGTCGGGCAGTGTAACGGCAGCAAATCAGAGTTTCTGATGCCCTATAAGAGTAATATCACTTTCATTAGTGATTTGACATTATAACGGCATTTTAGGTAAAATTACCATTTCGCCTCTTCTACCCCTAATTTGGCGGAATTTCGCGAACTTCGTTACTTTGACCGTACTCCATTTCAAAATTATCCCCACAATGTTTTTACCTTGTCGGCATCTTTCAATGCAATGAGGCCTAAAAACAAGTATAGGAATAAATTAAACTTCCTAGATCAAAACAACGGTTCTCTATAACTACCGAAAGAACTACGGAAACTAAAAGCTAAGGACGGAAGAACTTACTCGGAGCTAAGGCACAACTTTGCGAGCTTCTCTTTCTAAGTTTCGGCCAAGGTAGAGAGAAGAGGAGGTGTGAAGAAATGAAGGAGGTGCTCATGCCTTTATATAGGAAAAAATTGTGCCACTTTGGTAATTTCCACATTCCAATTCTTGTAATTTTTCCCTACTTCATAACCATGTAAAGTCAAGGCTAAATGGTGTTTAATTCTTGTCCATGGGCAGCCCTTGATCGACATAAGGGGATGATGTGGCAGCATGTAATTGGTCCAAGAATGGTGACTCAAGCTCACTTTATGCCCGATCCGATAGAATTTCCCTGATCGGTGTCCGTTTCGCGTAGTCTCGGAAAATCTCAAAATTCTGAATTCATAACTTTGAAGATCTTCTCTTCCTCATCAATAATATCTATTTTAACTTAGATTTTGGTCCCTTACAGGGTCCCACACAGTCCAGTTGAAGTTTTCTCGAAAAATGTGTCCGGGCGCGTCCGGTTACGAAAATCGTTTTCGGAATCATCAACTTCTTGACAAAAATTCACTGATTCCAAATATGTCCATATAATTATAAACTCATCTCCGGATGTTGAGTTATAATTTATTTTCTTCAAATCCAAAATGTACTATCTGCATTTTTCCCTATTTCGTCTTATTAGGCAAATGCGTTACGACCTCGGAATTAACTTCCGGAAGAGGTCACTTGAAGGTAAAAACTCACTGATCAATATTTTACCTTGACTTTGAAATTCCTATTCCTGGTTCTCTAGATAGGATCCGTTTCCTATTTATTCCATTACTATTCACTATATTTAATTATATTATATAATAATACAATTTTATGATATATAAAATTTGTTCCTATCTCCATTTTTTCGGCTGGAACCTTTTTATTTTTATTTTATATTTATTTTATATTTAATTATTTATTTATTCCAATTTTTTCCAAAAATTTCACAAAATTACCTAATTGGTCCATTTTTGTATTTAGGCTTAAAAATACCTAAACTCACTTATTTTTCACAAAATTTTCCAATTAATTAGTAAATATGTTCTTACTAATTTTAAGCCAAAAACCACTAATTTTAGGGTTTTAAAAAATTACTTATGAATTTCCTTTACTTATGCTTAAGTAATTAGCCGTAAATTACTTAACCACTTTATTATCACTAGTTGGTAATTTTCTTAATTAGAATGCCTCATTACCTCATAAATCTAGTACTTGACATCACTTGTTTCCATGTTTTCTCGCATTATTCTAGAATTTGAGAGGGTATTATGGTCATTACAATACTTTTTGAGCATTCTTATTCAATTTGTCCAAGCTCATAATTTATCAAATTATCACAATTAGAGATAATATACTCTCCTAACTTAAATAATTATTTCATTGCCTTCTAGGATTTTTCACAATTTTCCTAAGTCATTTTGCATACCAGGGGTATTTTGGTCATTTGGCACTTTGGCCCTTAAATTCTCTAATTTCCCACAGAACTTATCCTAGAAAAATAGACTATAATAACACAAGTCTTGCAACAATAATTTCACGTATCAGAAATAGCCAATTTATTTACCAAAATGTAATATTTCAGATAAATAAATATGCGGGTATTACAGTAGATGACCCAGTTTGAGTAAATGACTCATTTACATGACTAATTTCTATTTCTGTCTATACCGCTAAATTAGCTGTACTTACATTTCCACCATTAAATTTCCCTTCAAGCTTTCTTATCCTTCTGGATAGGCTTTCTATTTGTTTATTTGCATGTACTATATTGCTTAGAATACTTTGCACACGTGTGCTACATTGACTGTTTAACAAGTTTATATTGATTTTTACAATATTTAATTATGTTAACACAGTCTCACATGTATTACAAGTCTGATGATTTGTTGTCATTCTAGGGCTTGTGTTTCCAGGACTTGATTCCATCTTCTTAAGAAATCAGCAATCATATTATTTTTTCTGGAATATATTCAATAATATAATCATAATATGATAAATCACATTGCCATTTAAACAACATTTTGTTTGCCAACTTTTATGTTTTAATTCCTTTATCAAGCCATTATTTTACTTGTGTATTATCAGTTCTTATTATAAATTGTGTATTTACAATGAATAATTCAAATTTTTCTGCAGCTTTGACTATTACTAACATTTCTTTCCAATTAGCATGATATTTCGATTGAGCTTCTAAGAATTTTCTACAAGCATATCTAGTTATAATTTCTTTTCCTTCATCATTGTATGATGTAGCACCCCAATAATAATCTGAGGCATCTATATAGATTATCGATTTTATATCGTTCTTTAATGGTATTGTTAACTTTGGTAAATTTTGACAAATCTTCTTAAGTTGTTCTCTATTTTGATAGTTTCATTATTCCATTTTCATTTAGTTTTTTCTCCTGCTAACTTAGATATTTTTTATGTTAATTTTGCTAGATTTGGTACATAAGTTATTCCTTGATTTATCAATCCTAACCAATGCCACGACAGCTCCTCGTGTCCTCAGCGCTAGGAAAACAACCTCACGACGTTATCAAGACTATAACCCGCATAAAGCTGAATGTATATAAACAGTGACCTAAGACCGAGTCTTAGCCACGGTGCATGACCTAAGACCTAGTCTTGTCCATGACCCTATGAATCATCTATCATATATAAGCATACAAGACAACATAAGAGTTAGAGTTACAGTACGCGTTTGTACCTTAGCTTAATCCGTGTTGCTAACAGTATGCTTGCCTTTTGGTACCGAGTCCCGATCCTTTCCGGATATCCTATAATATTATTACCGCATTATTTCATTTATAAATAATATCCTAAGAGATATCTTAGCCATCCTTTACCTTTTTACCCCTGGTGAATATGCTTTTCCAATTATACTCTTTTATTTCCTTAAAAACGCAACTTTCAGAATTTCTGGTAGATTTTTTCGGTAACTTTGAAAAATCATTATTAATTATAGAAAAATCAAAATGAGGTTCTGTAAAATTCCCCGGAAACCTTGACATGTATATTTTTTAGGAAAAATAACAGTTTTCACTCGAAATATGTGAATCAATACCAGTTTTACATCTTCCATTCACTGTCCAGATTTTCTTCCAGAAAACGTGACCTAACTTCAAGAATTTTTATCTCCTTGTACAGAACTCGAAATACTACCAATTAAGTATATTTAGAAAGCCCTACATGTCTAATTTAACCATGAAATATTTCAGAATTTAATGACTTCATCTGATCCATAAAATAACGGCTTCAACGTGACTGACTCCAGAAAGCTTCAAACCAAAAAGCTACCAAAATTTTGCTACTTTGATCTTCAACTTCCAAAAATGATATCCCACCATATTTTCCATCAAAATTTCGTGTTAAACTAATTTCTAACTTCAAGAACATGAAAACAAAATTACTTTTGAAGATTCAAGATCAAAACATAATTTTACCATAAATCTAAAGACTGAAGCTAAAGAACTTACCTTGAACTTCGCTTCTACTTCTTCAAGCTTCTCCACACTCACTCTCACTTCACTATACTCAGCTATTGGAACTCACTTTGGTGTGAAGTATGAAGAGGTAAGCCTTCCTATTTAGAGGCACATGTCAAGGCTTGTGGGCCCCACATGTGCAATTACCAAATTGCCCTTTTCTTCTTCAAGAAGTTTTCCTTCTTTCTCTTTCTTATCATCTTATCCTCTTCCATGCATTTAATAAGATTCCACAAAATATCTCCCCTTTATCCTATCTTAACTAACAAGCATCTTATCTTAGTTAACAAGTTAGCTTATCCTATCTCAATCAAAATCTTATCTTAATCCTTTTCTCCCATGTGCTAGCTGCCCCCTCTCTTTTCTCTTGGCTCATGAAATGTGTTTCCTTATGTGTCTAATATCTAGTGACTCAAGCCTCCTATTGGTTCATCTATTTTCATGAGGATTTAGCTTAATTTGATGATTAATTAGCACCGTTGGATTTAACTTTATTAAACTTAATCCTAACCTTTCATTGTTGTTAGAAAAAAAATCTATTATTATTGAAGATCTTTTTGTGAAAACACATGTGCTTCTACAATTATAAAATCTTGATTTAAATATAATAAAACTCCCTCTTCCATGTGCTAGGCGTCCTCCACTCTTGACTTTGGGGGGGGGGTTGAAGGTTTAATCCTAATTAGCATTCCTAATGTAGTGTTTTATATGCTATTAGGTATAATTGCCATAGTGTGATTGGTTCCTTAGTTAATTATGGTCATTATTGCTTCACACAAGGCTAATCTTGTCTCCTCATTGGTCCTTGATTTTGAATTAAGACATCCCTTAATTGATGCTTTTTTTTTTTTTAATTTGCCTCTTGATTAATTTGAAGAATTACACAAACACTTTAATTAGTGTAAGCTTAATTGCCCATTAGTTTTTGTTAATTTTCTTTATTTAATTTAAGTGTTTTCACAACATTTTGTTGCTCCTTTTGGTTATATAAGAACCATGATTTAATATGATAATTATATCGTATTTTATAATCCTTATATATAGTCTCAAAATTGGCCTTTTGTTTATTTAATTCCAAGGGAGATTTGCCTAAAATTTTAATCAATAGTTTACAAAAATTTTGAGACACATATTCACCTTCATTTGATGTGTATTATTTATCAAAATATAATATCTATGATAAATAGGAATTCTAGGTTTTACACTTTTAATATTGGCATAAAATATTTATCTATTATCATGTTACCTTTATTTCTATTATAAATTCTGTGTTCATTTGAGAATATAAGTCCTATGATTGTTGTTATACTTATACCACTACAAAAAAACATCGGATTAGCCACAGAAAAAAATCCGTCTAACATTACTACTAAGTCCGTGGGTAATTGGAAAATTTCCGTCGCAAAAAAGACGTAGGTAATTCCCGACGCAATTTTTTCCGTAGGTAATTCCATGGGTAATCCGATGTTTTGTTGTTGTTGTTGTTGTAGTGTACTTCTTGATCCTGGTGTTAAGCTTACATTATTTAATCTATGGTATATAAATATTGATTTATCCATACTTTCCTTTGCTCTGCTTATTGCAAAATTAGTATTTAAAGTGAATTTTAATTTTAAAAATATTAAATTTCCTACTAATATTCCTAATATACTATCTTTTACAATGCTTATTATTCTTCCATTTGTTGCTATTATTTCTATTGGTGAATCTATTCCACTTTAGAAATATACTTTTACAAATATTTGTATTCCTGCAATATATATTTCAGTAACTTCACCTTTAAAAAGGTAATTTTACCACCAAGCACCTAGATCAACCGGTTGGGGTTGTTCTAAAACTATAACCGAAGGTCTCAAGTTCGAGCCACCACAACGCGTGTGCTTGGTGGTAGAGCTTTCCGCCTTTGTGGTCCAACCCGGCTCGATCTGGATTAGTCTGGACCCCGATAAATCCTCCGAGTTAAAAAGAGGTAGGTCCAGGATACCAGAAGCATATGCAAAAAAAAAAGGTAATTTTGATGTCTCTTGAGTTTTGGGTATTTTACAATTTGTAGATATATGTCCTAATTTTTGTCAATTATAACACCTACATTTATATGGCTTTTTTTTCATTCAATCATATACATGCATACAAGACACATCAAAGTTAAAGTTACAGTATGCGTCCGTACCTTTCACTGCGTAATTGCCAAATCGCCCGACCTTTTGAATCTGACTCCGGACTTCTTGGATATCCTATACATTATCGTCGGATTATTATATGATATTGTGATAAATATCATATTTCTTAGAATAATATCCTAAAGGGTTTAATTTACCTTTCTACCATCGGTGGATTAATTATTCTATTTTTACCTTTACATTTTCTCAAAAACTCATTGTTGGATTTTCTGGGCAGATTTTGCAGCAACTTTGAAAAATCATAATTAATTCTTAAAAACTCATTTTTGAGTGTTTCAAAATTCCTCATGACCCTTGATATGTCTACTTTCAAGGAAAAATATTCCCAGAAGCTATAACATCAATAATCATTCCCAGTTTAATTGTTGCTCAACGCTGTCCAGTTTTAATCCTAGAAAAAAGGCTTCACTTCAAAAAATTGTATCTCATTGTGAAGAACTCAAAATGCTACATATTTTATATATTTGGAAAGCCCTACATGTCTAATTTATTTATTTAAAATTTCATGATTTAGTAACTTCATTTACTACATAAACTAGTAGCATCAATTTTGCTGCTAGTAGAAAGCTTAAAACTTGGAAATTCTACAATTTTCACAATCTTGATCCATTAATTCCAAAAATTATTTCCCAACATGTTTTTACTTCATTAGACATTTTTCAATGCAATGAGGCCTAAAAAAAGTATGGGAATTTATTCTCTAATTTTCTAGATTAAACTACAATTTTACAAAGAACCAAAAGTTAGAGCTCAAGAACTTACCTCTTGAAGTTCTTCCTCCTCCCTGCTCCAAGATTTTGCCTCTCCCTCACTCTAACTTCTTAGAAATCAACTACTTAATTGGAGTTTGATTTGGTGTGAAGAAAATGAAGAGGGGAGCCCTCTATTTATAGGGAAAATCTTAAGGTTAAAATGGTAATTTCACAAGGTAATCCAAAACCTCTTCTTTCCTTTCAACCTTTGGATCAAATTCACTTTATTAAACTTAATCCTCACCCTTCACTATAAAACATGTGCTCTTATAACCAAATATCTTGATTATAATATAATAAACTCTCTCTCTCACCCCCTCCCCCCACGTGCAAATCTAACACCTATTCTTTCCGCTCAACCATTGGATCTAATTTGTGTTAGTTTAAGTTCAATCCTCACCCTTAATCCATGGCTCAAGTTTCCCATTGGTCCAATTAATTACCTAAGGATTTAGCTTATTTTCTTGATTTCTCATTGGCTAGTTGTCATTTGTTGACTTTTCAACACTAATTAGCAATTCTTAATCATCATATTAATCAAGTGTTTACATGCTCCTTAATTACATTTTGCCATTAGCTAACTCAATTACACGAAGATTTAGACTTAATTACTTGAGATATTATTTCATTCTCTTTGGCTTAATTATTTTCAAAAATAATTAGCCCTTAAATGTAGTCTCATAATTTAACATTGGTTAATTAATTCCAAAATGATAAGAATATAATCATTAGATTATAATTATTTTGAGACGCATATTCACCTTTGTATTTATTTGCCAAAATACAATGTTTATAAGAGTTATGAAAATTAGGGTATTACAGTCATCACTTGGTCAATTGCTCATTCTAATTTCAGAGATATATAACACCAAACATGGCCTTATATGGTAGGTACGTTTGAGTCATTAGCCGCTACAATCATCTATGTGCTTGTCTGGAGCTAAGCGCCCGTGTAACTTCAAAAAGTGGAGCAGTAACAAAAAATTACCTTGTTACCTTATTATACAAAGGCAGTACATTTTCTGGTAAAAAAATCAACGTACAACTTCAAATTACTTGTTGGTCCATCTATCATAATTTGCATTCAAAACCATAAAAGATTTGAATCACATTTATTGTATTTGTGCAAGGTTCCGTGGAAGTTATTAGAAAATACTCAACAAATACCTCGTTTATAATTTTAATACTATTAACAATGGCGGAACCAAGAAACAAATTTAGCCCGCCAAAAAATAAACATATTGAACTACTACAATTGGTTTTTATTACAAAGACCAACTAACAAGTGTATTTGATCATTTTTCTAAAAGATTGCTTTTTCTAAATAGCATTAATTTTTTTCATGTATACCTATAATTAAAAAGGTAGTGAGTGAGAGTAATAATTAATATGATATTTGAGTTTAATGTAATTAATAGGGATAATATTTAAAATTACTTAAATTTTGGGACAAATTTAATGACTTTAATTGTTTTTATTGATCATGAGAATTGTTAGTTGATGCCTTATAATAAGGACTAGAGGAGTATTTACTAAATAGTATCACATAACCTCAAAATACAAATAAATATAACCGATAATTATAAATCAAAACAATATATAAGATGATACTAACCTTTTCTTTGTAGGTATCTCAAATAAGAATTTTACTTTCCTCTCACAAACCGATAAGTAATGAGTAAAACATTATCCTTACGAGAAAGATAAAAAATTAGCTTTGAAATTGGGCCAAATTATTGGCCAAATAAAATATCATATAATAAATACATATACAAACTAACAAATTTTATAAGATCAATTGGGGTAGGGTAGGGTAAGGCCCCAGGCTATAACCATGTTCCGCCACTGACTATTAATAGCTTAAATATCAATATTGATGCCTTTTGTCTAAGAAATTAAAAAAAATATATAGGGCAATCATTTACAACTTTAGTATTACTATTAATAACTCAAAGATCTATATTAAGAACTTTAACCTAAGAAATTCAAAAAGAAAAAAATATTAGGCCACTGGAGCTCCGGTGATAGCCGCTAGAGCTTCTACGGCGAGCAAAGGGTTTGAAGATTTTTTATTTAAATAAAACAAGGGGTAGTTAGGTAATTTCTTAAATGTTGCAACATTTCAAAATTTTAAATCAGTCTCTTTAGAATTATTGAAATCCAAGAATATATTAATTTGTCTTTTACCAATTTTGATGATTTTTTTTTTCTTTTTTCCAAATTAAAACATGGCATTTTTTTTTTGTTCAGAAAACTAAGTGTATAAGAATTAGAGGCTAAAAACCGATTTACAAAATCAAAGAATCAAAATATTTAACTATTTTGAGTAGTTTAAGGAAATGAGATAAATTGTTTACTTATAACAAATATGACATAGCCTTCTTCAATTACTCCTGTATAAAATTAAATCATTTTATAAATAATAAATTACGTTAATTAGTTTGGGAAAAAATTATAATTATAAATAACATTAAAGATATAATATATTAATTTTTTAAAATTTAAGACCCGTAGTCTTCATTTAAAACTAGAAGAGTAAAACCTTGGGTAAGTTTAAAACACAAAAATACTGCAATTTTTGTCTTTTTTCCTTCTGAGTAATATTTTGGAAACAGTAGATGCAACAACCATTTAGTTGGATGTTTATCATTTGTTGGCCTGCATTAATTTTGGGGGACCGACGATGTGACTGAATCATGCATAATGAATAAGAACTGTCATGTGCCGTGTCAAATTTTATATCGATTTTACTCCCAAATGTATACAAGATATTTAGACAAGATATTTATTTTGATATTAAATATAATACGTAAATCGATTTTACTCCCAAATTTATACTTTTCATCCTAAAGTATCCCAACTAATTGCATATAAAAGGCACTTTTCATTGAGAGTAGCTGCAATGCATATAATTATATATGGTATACTAGGCAACTCATCAACAATTATTTGTTATAAATAATTAATTTAATTATTTTATTTAATATTCACAAATTGTTTATCTACCTCTTACATCAAAGATGATAGTGAATAGTAATACGCAAAAAAAAAAAAAAAAAACTTAAGGTGCTGATATTTTAGGACGTCTTATTCTTTTGATCTTTTCACAAGTTGTCACTTTCGTCGAAAATGTTAGACCAAAAAGAAAAATCTCTCTCACTTTCATACGTAGTGAGTATGATAACGATCGGATTGGACTTAGTCAAATTGGCTCCTGCATGACAATATAATAGCATTTAATAATGTATATTAAAGTAAAATATGTCTTCTGATATATTACGTGAAACTAGAAATTTTACAAAATACACTACAAAAAATTCGCTTATTTATAACGTTAAAATGACGTATTTGTAGTGATATAGTAGTACTGGTTAGATGAATTGCTACAAAGCACAATGTTGCCAACAATTTTGTAATGGTTTTATAGAAATGCTACTCATGTCAACATAACCTTTACATACTATAGCTGTGCCGGTTTGGACAAGCCGCTAAAAGATATGTTTATAGATTACACGTACATTGTAGAAGCACCTTCTAGCAGTTTTCTATCATTTGAATTTTGAGGATTATATATTTTTATATTTTTATTTTTGGTAGCGGTTGGGTAAGCACTACAAATGTGGCGTCAAATTTTTCCCCAAAATGGGGTGTGGCGGGAAACGAAATTTGAAAATTTGGTGCCAACATCTATAGATGTGGACCAATTGCTACTAATTAATTTCAAAAATTTTAAAATGTTGCGTGCCAAACATTTGTAGCTGTTGGAAAACCGCTACTAATATTTAATGAAATATCAAATTGTTGCGCCAAATATTTAAATTTGAATTTAACTTTGTAGCGGTTGACCAACCACTACTAAATGTTGCATAAACTTTTTTTAAAAAGAAATTGCGTGAATAATGTTTCAATCTATTGTTCCATTATCATGTTGAATGGTTTACCATTTGATAACAATTTAAATTATAGTCATTATTATTTGAGAAGAAAATTAAATTAAGTTACATAAGTATACATATTATATATGTTTGATATTGAGAATGTGTAGGTAATAATGATTTAAGTTCTTTACTTTATGAAATATAAGTTGAAGACGGAAAGATATATTTGCTTATGGAAGGAATGTTGAAGATGTAGTGGAAGTAACCTTTCTAACATCCCAATTTTTAATATTGAGGTTGAGACATAATTAAGAGTTTATTATCAAAGAGATTGATGAATTAACTAGTCAAATTTGGGTGTTTGAGGCTTAGAAACACTAAAAATGATAATTGGAAGTCATAAAATTACTATATAAAAAAATCTATTCAACTCAAAAACGAAATGAAATAAGTAACTTTACTATCCTCAAGTAGCTAACTCCTTAGGTCATTGAGCAGAACCTTAGATCTAATAACAATTTCTTAGGGTGAGCGTGCAAAAAAAGAATTTTTCAAAAGCGATAAAATGAGGGGTGGTGACATTTATGAAAGTGGAGCAAATCACCAAGAAGGGGGGTGAATTGGGGATTTTAAAATTCTTTTCAAAGAACTCTATTTTTGAATGTTAAAACAGAGTAGAACAGAGCAATGGGAGAAAGAGCAAGACACAAGGAATTTATACTGGTTCGGTTCAACTTCTTGAACTACGTCTAGTCCCCAGATACTCTGGGATTTTACTAACTCAAATGATTATACACTCTGTAACTTTCAGAGTAATTCGCTCACTAGAACTTACTCCCGCTTACAAGTTGTAATCAAATAGCCCAATCTCCAAGTCCCACGACTTGAGATTCTTACAATGAATGATATCAATAAATGATAATCTCTCTAAGAGTGGATAATGATAATCACTGAAGTACAAATGTATCAAAAGATACTTTACATAAGAAAACTCAAAGAGTAGTTGGAAACTTGAATGATTTTCGTTTTCTACAGATTGGTTGTTGAGAAGAATTGAATGCAGCTTTATTTATATGGAGAGAGCATTAAATGACCGTTGTAATCTTCAATGTGACTGTTGCCAGCATTAAGGAAGGATTAGGTTAAGCTTTGGTCTTCTTGTCTCTCTACTCTTTGGTTAATCCACTTGCACAGAAGTTTATGGTTGACTTCTTGAATATTAATCCGTTGGAAGAGCAAATCTTTGGATGAGGAAAGGAAACATTAATCCCTTTGCAACGTGTGCAAAATGATTGTCCAAAAGGATGCAAGTTTTCTGAACATTGCATTTAATGTGCTGACGTCACTTTTTGCTTTTGTTCAAATCTTCACTTAATATCCTCTTAAATCATCTGAAACTCACTAACAAACTGATTAAACATAGTTAGGAATAGTAATGAGTGATGCTAAGAAGTATTAAGAGGAAACATGATGATTTATCAAATTTGAGCAATTTGATTTTCAAACTTAGCGACACAAACTCGAGTTTGTTCTTACAAACTGGAGTTTGTAGATGTAATACCCTAAAAATCGTATTTATGATAAGTATCATAATTTAGTAAATAATACCTATTGGAAATAGGTGAATATGTGGTCTCAAATAATAAGTTATAATTATCTTATTTTCTAAGGTAATTTCTATGGAAATTAAGAGAGATAAAGAGCTAAAATCCCTAAAATGCATTTATGAGGCATAAAATGGCGCGAAAATATTATGATAAATCCGATGAGGCAATAAAATATTTTCTAAAAATTAGAAACTATGTTGTCTCTAATTTTAGGAATTTTTGGGATTATTTCCTTGAAAAATAGAGAAGCATAAATATAATATTATTAAAAGCACTTTTTGGCCCCATGATTTTTAATATTTTACATGGGATATAAAATACCAATGTAAGTAAAATAGTTGTGAGATAATAATTAATCCTAATTAAGAAAATTATCAACAATTAGTAAGTGACTAATTAAGTAATTAGTGGCTAATTGTTTAAGCATAGGATAATTGCTTAATTAAGATAATTAAGGCATAAATTAAGTAATTAAATAAATAAATAATAAAAATAATAATTAAGAAAATAGTGTGAAAAGGGTTGTGGTTATTTCAAAAATAATATCTAGATATTTAGAATTTAATAATAATATATTCGGTAGAAAGACCGGTTAATAAACGAGAACCGATAGAAATTAAATCCTACACCAAAATATAGGAATTTAGTCTATAACATCTGGACCTTTTATAAACGAGTGAAATTTTATCCCGGAGTGAGCTAGCTCCGAAGTGATTTCTGAAACCAACAGAGCACATAAGATATAGGGTTTTAAGGGAAAATGACAGATAGTCAAAATGAAAACCTATACAAAACGAGACCGTTGTGACAAACTAGGGATTAGGTTTCTTAGGTCGGGACATATTACGAACAATAATTATTATCCAAGCCGGCACTCCGGAAGTTATTTCCGTAACCGTTGGTGTGTCTGTCTTAAAAATTTCAGGCGTGAGAACGGAATACCCTTAATGGGATCAAAAATTTAGCTAACCCAAGTTTTATGAAAGAGAATTAATAAACCTCCAACGCTGTGTTGCCGGATTTTTAAGATTCTCCAAGATTACGCGATTAGAATACCGAATAGGGAACTTTATCGGTACAGTCACATAAAGCAAGAGTGTGACATCATGCATGACATAAGGGGGAGACACATGGATGGCAAGGATGAAGCCACGTGTCAAAGTGCGATTCGACGGCCGAAATCCAGTCTGGTAAAGTGATGAATAGTGTCCCATTTTCTTCTATAAATAGAAGACACTCCTTCTTCATTTCCCACACCCCAAAACCGAAATATAGAGAAATTTAGAGAGAAGGAAGAGCCCCGAGAGAAATTCTAGCCGAGCCCAGGTAAGTTTTTCGGTCCCTAGTCTTAAGCCTCTAGTAGTTCTTTCATTAGATATAGTAGAAATGCTAGATTTATCTTTAAATTTCCCAGATAGTTTAAATATCATGTTTAGAGGTAAATATGATATTTATTTCGAAAATATATTGGGAAAAGAGATATGTCAAAATTCTGGAGAGATAGGATCAAAGTAGCGAAGCTCTGGCGAAATTTCTCCGATTAGTCCAACTAGGGGCAAAATGGTAATTTGTAACTAAAATGCCTGTTATACTGCTAAAGGTTGTTAAATATTATCCTTATAGGATATTTTTTTATAATCGAACCGATGTTGTGCCACCGTCATACCGCTGTTTCACCCGTTGTCAAAAAGTACCGTTATACCACCGACGAAGGTACGTTCGCGTACTGTAACACTAACTCTGATGCTTATTGTATGCTTATATGTGATAGACGACTATACAAGTGATTTGTATAGATAACTTTACATGCGATGTGTCTTTGTTAGCATAGATAACTTTACATGAGATGTGTACTGTTGTTATATTAATCTTGCATCTGCTATGTACTTATGTGTTGATTAATACTGTGATGTCATCCATATGTTGTTTATATAAGTATGAGGTTAACCGTTACCTGAGGTCCGATGTGCATTTGGACCTCAGCTTCTAAAATAGCTTCAGGGTCAGGAAGACTGAGAGCCGAAGATAAGGGCAAGCGAAAGACGCTTTAGAGTCTCAATAGGAGAATTTCTTTTGTTGCCACGGCATGGGTGTTGCCGGGGAGACACTTTTGTTATTTACTTTAAAAAAAATCTCGGTTATTGTACCGCTTCGTAATCGCCGGACTTGCGGCATTTTGAATCTAATTATCAGTTACTCAATCGCTCCAATGCTCTACTCTGATAAAAAAAAATATACTGCTTTTGAAAATGGGATGTTACAGTAGAAGGCCAAACTCGAGTTTCCAAATCCTAACTCGAGTTTCCTTCTTCTAGAGAAGAATGTCGCAAATTGAGTTTTGAAAGTCCATTTAGAGCATTGAGCCAAACTCGAGTTTATTAGTGACTAACTCGAGTTTTGGACTTTTATAGTGAAAACATGTTTAAGTCCAAAAGCTCAAAACTCGAGTTTCCAATCTTAACCGAAGTTTTCAAAAACACTGAAAGATAGCAAAGCTCTCTGTAAGGCACAAACTCGAGTTAACTAAACCAAACTTGAGTTTCCTTTTAAGTTTGAAAACCTTTGAAAATCTTTGCTAAATGGAAACTAGAGTTTTCCAAACAAACTGGAGTTTTCTCAAAGTGGGTAAAACATGAAAACTCTCTGTCAAGCACAAACTCGAGTTTACAAATACAAACTTGAGTTTTCTCAAAACTTTGAAAAACTTAGAAAATACTTGACCAAGTGCAAACTGGAGTTTGCTTAGGATGAAAAACATTGAGAGTCTTTGCCAAGCCCAAACTCGAGTTTGGAAACCATAAACTCGAGTTTGGTCAAGTTCACAAAACTTGACAAAACTCTTCATTTGGCGCAAACTGGAATTTCCATATGAAAACTGGAGTTTGCTTAAGTTCAAAACTTTGGGAGCTCTCTGTATGACCAAAACTTGAGTTTACTCTTGCAAACTGGAGTTTTGTTTACTTTAGAAAATATTGAAAAGTCTCTGTATGGTTCAAACTCGAGTTTGTCTAATTGTGAAAAACTTGAAGTGCTCTCTATATCTCACAAACTCGAGTCTGCCTAAGCAAAACTAGAGTTTGCTTAGTGCATAAAAATTGAGCTACTCTTTGTCAAGTCCAAACTCGAGTTTTCAACCCAAAACTCGAGTTTTCCTTTGACAGTAAGATTTTAACTTACCAAAGACAAACTTTAACTTGTGTTTACAATTGTCAGTTATCATCAAAACACATAGAGAACTAACAATTTATATAGGTGTGACATTTGTAGTGGTATTTCCAAAAACCACTATTCAAATTACCACAAATCAAGAAACTCTATCTTGGTCAACGTGACACTTTGAAGTGGTTGTCTTCAACTGCTATAAACATGCAAGTCCTTTGCATTTGTAGTGGCTCTTGCATTTAAAATCGCTACAAATTACAACACATTTTATAGTAGTTGTCTCCAACTGCTACAAACAAGCAGCACTTTGCATTTTGTAGCAGTTCTTGCCTTTAAAACTACTACAAATCACAACACATTTTGTAACGGTTTTACGAATCGCTACAAACCTCCAACCTTTTGTCTCCTTTAGTGATTTACCTTTTTGAACTGCTAAAAATACATCACCACAAATGTGATGCCACACGATTAGTATGACGTAACTACTACTAACTAATCGTTATAACTGTGGCGTCAGCTTAGCGCCTTTTGTTGCGGCTTTTGTGCTCTAATGGCTACAAAGTAATCGTCGCTTATCGCATGCCATTTAGTGGGAGTCATTACCATTACAAATTTGTAGCAAGTTCCCTTAAAACCGATACAAATCCTAATATTTGTAGCAATTTTTTTGTAACCGTTGCAATTTAACCATTACTAAAAGTTGGTTTTTTGTAGCGATCTATTGAACACAACTTTTCACACAAATTGTAATACCCTGAAAACCCTAACTAATATAAGTAAAATATTTGGATAAATATTTCGAGAGAGTATATCGTCTCTAATTTTGTAACTTAATTGTTATAAATTTATGAGCAATTTCTCTTTAAAATATCATTTAGGGATCATAACACACCCTAAAATAATTGTTGAAATTTTAGTGAATAAATTCTGAAACTACCAAGGTGAATAAGTGGTCTCGAATAAAAAGATATAATTATCTAATTTTCTAAGGAAATGTCTATGAAAATTAGAAGAGATAAGTTGCCAAAGGGCTAAAAATACATTTTTAAGGCATAAATTGGACTGAAAATATTATGATAAATCATAGAGGGCAATAAAATAATTATTAAAAATGTGGGAGAATATTGTCCTTAATTATAGGAATTTAATAAATTATTTCCTTAGAAATAATAAGGGGAAATTAATTATTAAATTAAAAACCCTAAATTAGGCCCCATGATTTTTCGTATTTTACATGGGATATAAAATACCAATATAACTAAAATAGTTGTGAGATAATAATTTAACCTAATTAAGAAAATTATCAAAAATTAGTAGTGGCTAATCAGGTAATTAATGGGATAATATAAGATGATTAAAATATAAGATAAATGAATTAGAAAAATATTTAATTAAGGGCTGAAATTCGTAATTAAAAAATAAAAATAAATAAATAATAATGAAATAATGAAAAAATATAAAATACTTAGAAAAATAAATAAAAAATAAAAATCATGATATTTTGAAGAAAATAATAATATAATCGGTAAAAAGAGCCAACAGGACATTTGAGAACGGATAGAAATTAAAACCTACACCAAAATATAGGGATTTAGTCTATGTCATCTGGACTTTTTATAAACCAGTGAAATTCTACCTCGGAGTGGACTATCTCCGAAGTCATTTCTGAAACCAACTAGGTCATTAAGATACAGGATAAATAAAGAATAGGGCAGATAGTGGAAATGAGAACCTATAGAAAACGAAATAGTTGTGACAAACCAGAGATTAGGTTTCTTAGGTCTGGACATATTGTGAACCAGTGAATTTTTGTCTAGAAGCTGGTGCTATCGGAAGTTATTTAAAGTAGCAAGCGGCGTTTATCCGGAAATCTTCAACAGACTACGGAATACCCTTAACGGGATCAAAAATTTAGTTAAACCAAGTAGTTGTGACGAGAAAGAATGAAACTTCAGTGCCTTGATATCAGATTTTTAAGATTTTCCCGGACTACGCGATTTGGACATCGAACTGGATACTTTATCGGTACCGGCTCATAAAGCAAGAGGGATAATGTCATGCATGACCTCAATTTTCCTTGGGAAGTGTGCAAGGAGGTCGGCCTTGAGCAAGGAAGGGCAAGGATGATGCCATGTGGTGAAATGCGATCCAACGGCCGAAAAGCAGTCGAAAAAGTGATGAATAGTGTCACATTTTCTTCTATAAATAGAAGCCTTCCCCCTTCACTTTCTTCACACCAAAACCGTGCCTTAGAGAGAGGTTAGAGAGAAGGAGGAGCCCGGAGAAAATATAGCGGAGCCCTGGGTAAGTTCTTCGGTCCCTAGTCTTTAGTCTCGGTAGTTCTTTCAGTAGATATAGTAGAAATGCTAGATTTATCTTTAAATTTCCCAGATAGTTTAAATATCATGTTTAGGGGTAGATATGGTATTTATTTCAAAAAATATTGGGAAAAGAGATATGTCAAAATTCTGGAGAGATAGGGTCAAAATAGCGAAGCTCTGGCGAAATTCCGCCGATTAGGGGGTCAGGGGCAAAATGGTAATTTTTTTACCTAAAATGGCTGTTATGCTGCTAGAAATTGATAAATATTATCCTTATAGGATATCTGAGATAATCACATCGTTGTCGTACCGCTGTTGTACCGCTGTTGTGCCGCTGTTTGCACCGCTGTCAAAAATACGGATTTTCGTAAAACGTACCGAAAGTACCGTCAACGAAGGTACGTTCGCGACGTACTGTAACACTGACTCTGATGATTATGATATGCTTATATATGATTGTTGTGTTCCTGTACTGAGACTCTGTCTCATTTGAAATTGATGAAATCATGAATACACGTGTTATAGTCTTGATAACACTGTTTAGAGTTTTCCTAACGCTGAGGACACGATAGGCCATCGTGGCACTGGATTTGATAGTGCAGACTGGGGTAACATACATATTGCAGGGGCTGTGTAATGTTATTGCCTTACATATCTGATCATTTGTTTCCTACATGTATGGGCTTTTGTAGTGATTTTTTTAAAATGTCATGAATACATGTCATACATATATTGTGTACATAAGCATGAGGTTAACCGTTACCTGAGGTTCGATGAGCATTGGACCTCAGTCTGAAATAATAGACAGGAATGAGTCATGAACCAGAGGAGGCACCAGGGGATGAAGCCATAGATAGACGCCCGTAGATGGGCCGTGAGGGAGCACCGGTCAAAGAAAATGCAGGAAGAAAGTCAACAGAACCTACCTTATGACATAAATCTAATAAGGTTACTTCATATCATTTGGTGCTTAAACTAGAAATGGTCGTCTACGTGGTTCAGTCAATCAGTCACCCTAGCACGGTGAGACTCCCACTAGACCTACCCAGCCTGGCCAAATGAGATGATTTAACTGAGTTAGGTTCTATGCCCCAAGTCTACTTAAGGCTTGGTTGAAGAGGGTATAGTTACATGAAAAATTGTAATTGTAAAATTTTGTATTACTGTATCACATGAACAATCCTTCGAGAGATTTTATAATATATATCAAGATATCGTCGAGACATCATCATATGTCGAGTATTTTATATCGATTACTCATTGTTAAACTCATTGTTAAATTCGTTGTTCAAATTTTTAGTACATGCTCTCCGTTTCCGCAAAACGCTAGTAGGTATGTAGACCTCAAAACTACGATGAATTTTTATAAAACCACGTGTCACCGCAAGACGATTTATCTTCTGAAAATTTGGGGTGTTACACAAACACCATATTAAGGATGGGTTGAATACACAGCTTTTTTCCCCCTTTTACAAGTTGAGCTATATGGTTGTTGGTTTCGGCTAGGGATTGAGATAATATGTTTTTTTATTGCTATCTAGCTTGGACAAATTTGAATTCGTCGTGTTCAATTTGAAATACCTGTCCTTTGAAAGTTTTCCATATTTACACAAACTCCAACTCGATAGCTCCTGCTTAAATGGCCAAACTCCCCCATAGGGTGTGTTTTAGTTAACTTTTCGAGAATAGTTTATGAAGAAAAATTGATAAAAATAATTTTAGAGAATTGATGTTGTGAAAAAAGTAATTTTGATAAAGTGAAATTGTTTGGATAATTGTTATTAGAATCATTTTTTATTATTGGCAAATTACCAAAAAAACCAGATTAATTAATGTGATAATTGTATATAAAGGATGCGATTTCACTTCAACGATTTTTTATTTTTTAATCTAGCAACTATCTTTCTACAGTTTTCAAGGGGTGTCAGTAAAATCCAAAAAAAAAAAAAAGTACATCAATATCATTCCTGTAAATTAGTACGATTAATAATATAATATGAATGCCAATGAATGTAGGAATTCATTGGCAAATCAGTTCATGATATCTATATATTAGTAGTTTGATTTTACCGTGGGAGTGGGGTGTCTCCACTAACTATTCTCTCAACTTACTCTCCACTTGATATCACAATTATTAGATTGTATTTTAATAAGTGAGATTTAATTGTAGATTTTTATTATATGTAATATAGCAATAATATTTTTAACATAGTATTAAATCTGCCTGTTAAAACTTTGAAAGCAGTAGAAAGTTAGTTGACAGATATATATGTGTGTCTATCTCTCTATATATATAATCAATTGCCAACTTCCTCAATTCCTTGGACCGTCACACTATACTGTAATGGAAAACATAAGATTATTAGGAGGACCAAAGGAAAAATATGAACACATGTTTATATCGAAGCTTCTTGGTACGAGGTACGATACACTAACATTCTATGAATACTAACGATAAATCAGTATAAGCCAAATTCCTTGGGATTTCGCGCGCGCGCACATATATTATTGTGATTTCAGAGAAAATTTCAAATATTCTTTGTATAAAAAAATTAAGTCAGATACCTTAATTTGGACTATGAATAAATGTGTTTTTTATAATGAAATTTTTATAGTTATTATTAAAATATATGTACTGGGGAAAAATTATCAAGTGCATCATGGGAGGGCGGGAAAAATCTAGGTTAATGTATTCGTACAATGGGTATATGATAATACCTGAAATTATGTGATTGTTAAAAGTTAAGATGCTGTTTTTCATGTGTCTGTAAGCTTCATATTCATTTGATCTTTCCACAATTTGGAACTTTTTAGTTTTGTCTATAAGCTTCATATTCATAGGTAATGACAATATGATTGGACTTAGACTGACAATATGATTGGACTTTGACAAAGTGGCTCATGAATCCTACATCTAAAAAAGTGGTTCATGAATATAAGAATTCAATAATATATTTTAAAATAAATATGTTTTCTGAAATATTACATGACATTATGAATTTTACAAAATAAATTATACTAATCAATATTGGTTAAATCAATAATGAATAATGATGGGTGATACAGAAGGTTGTAGAATTTACTCACATTCCAGATGACGCTGGCATCCGGAATACTGATAAGATCAAATTCAATACCTTTTAATTAAATTAATACTACCCTTTTACTGGATAAACTTTGCGCTAGTTATTTTAGGCTTTTAAAAAAAAAATTAGTGTTTGAAATATTATTTTTAATCATCTTAATTTGTAAGGAGGTCAATGAATTAAGGGAAAATTCCATTTAAATACCATTTGAATTTGCAAAACCCCCGGAGGTCCTCTGAATTTGTAAAAAGACTCGGAGGTTAAGGGCGCATGAGGGATATGGGGTCGGGTGAAATACATTTTGCCTTACTTTTAAATAAATGAAAAAAAAAATAAAAAGCCCCTCACCGGAGGGCCGGCCGCGGGGAGGACCACGGCCGGCCACCGGTGGGGGTGGGGGTTTTTTTGGGAGGTTTTTTTTTTTTTTTGGGAGGGGATGGGTGGTTTTTTTTTGAAAAAACAAAATTATTTTTTGAAAGTGTAGGGGATGGGGTTCGAACCCCCCACCCCCAACACAAAACCAAGTAGCCCAACCTTTTTAATTATATATATACATTAATAAATATATATATTCTTCTTAACAATTTTTCAATTGTATTTACCATTCCACAAAACGCGAATTACCATTCCACAAAAAACGCCAATTACCATTCCACAAAACGCGAATTACCATTACTTTCCAAGGTTGTCATTTTTTACTCTTTCATGTATGTTATGGATAACAAAAAAATGACACTTTAACCATTCCACAAAACGCGAATTACCATTCCACACAACGCGGATTACCATTCCACGAACGTCAATTACCATTACTTTCCCAGGTTGTCATTTTTTACTCTTTCATGTATGTTATGGATAACAAAAAAAATGACACTTTAACCATTCCACAAAACGACAATTACCATTCCACACAACGCAAATTACCATTCCACAAAGTAAAAAATGACATTTACCATAATGGCATCCTGGGACATTTTTACCATTCCACAAACGCTATTTAAATGGCATTATGGTAATTGGCGTTCTGTGGAATGGTAATTCGCGTTGTGTGGAATGATAATTGGCGTTTTGTGGAATGGTTAAAGTGTCATTTTTTTTGTTATCCATAACATACATGAAAGAGTAAAAAATGACAACCTTGGAAAGTAATGGTAATTCGCGTTTTGTGGAATGGTAATTGGCGTTTTGTGGAATGGTAATTCGCGTTTTGTGGAATGGTAAATACAATTGAAAAATTGTTAAGAAGAATATATATATTTATTAATGTATATATATAATTAAAGAACCAAGTAGCCCAACCGGTTGGGCTACTTGGTTTTGTGTTGGGGAGTGGGGAGTTCGAACCCCATCCCCTACACTTTCAAAAATAATTTTGTTTTTTTTTCAAAAAAAAAAAAAAACCCCCATCCCCTCCCAAAAAAAAAAAAAAAAAGTCCTCCCAAAAAAAAAAAACCCCCCACCCCCCACCGGTGGCCGCCGCGTGGTCCTCCGGCATGCCGCCGGTGGTCCTCCGCTGCCGGGGCGGCCTGCGCCCTCCTCCGAGGGGCTTTTTTTCATTTATTTAAAAGTAAGGGCAAAAAGGTAATTTCACCCGAATTTGCATATCTCTCATAGGTCCTTTAGTACCTCCGAGTCTTTTTACAAATTCGGAGGACCTCGAGGGTTTTGCAAATTCAAATGATATTTAAATGGAATTTTCCCATGAATTAATGTACGAATTCATTGGCACATCAGCTAAAAATGATATTGATAATACTCTCTCAACTCTTAAATATAAGAAAATTTTGACTTTTTTTAGAGAGAATAAAGAAACTAAA
This sequence comes from Acacia melanoxylon, assembly GCA_019022615.1. Classification (NCBI taxonomy): domain Eukaryota; kingdom Viridiplantae; phylum Streptophyta; class Magnoliopsida; order Fabales; family Fabaceae; genus Acacia; species Acacia melanoxylon. Next base: position 7,090,358 of record JAFJYJ010000003.1, on the reverse strand, counting down.
TAAGTTAATTAATTATATCATATGTTATGTATCATTACATTATATATCGATTTATAAGTTAAATAAAATAGTTTAAAGGAAAAATGATAAATATAACATTTTAAATTAATTAAATTAATTTTCTTGATATCACTAAATAAATCAACTCTATTATACTTAAAATCTAAAGGAGTATAATTTTTTCTTTTGGATTTTACCGACACCCTCCTTTAAAGTGTTACAAAGTTAGTAGGTAGATAATAACAAAGTGTCAACTTCCTTGTAGTATTAAAATACTACCTCCTATTAATTCGAGTCTTGTGAATGCAGAAAAGCTCCGTTGGGAGATTCACCCACTATAATGTCTTGCGGCCAAGGTCGGATTCGGATTAGTTAGAGGCGAAAGGCTCCGATCTGGATGTCTGTGCCAAAAAAAATACTACCTCCTATCCTTTTTATAAGGGTGGTCTTGACTATAAGGAATAAATATTTTTTTGTATAAAAATTTTAAACTGATCTTTCTATTTTTACCTCATTATATATATGTTACTCATTATCTCTACCATATATTTTCACTTATTATCTCTCAAGTACCCTTTTTATAGATAAGGGTATAATTAAAAATAATAGTACACACATTTATTAATTTTAACTAATATTTTCAACTACGTGTGATTTAAGTGTTTGTTACCGATGGAGTGTAATATAATGAAAAGACAAAACTATTAGGTGGATCACATGGACCAACGGAAAAATCTGAAACGTGTGTTGATAATAATAAAGCTAAGGTACACTAACATTCTATAAATATTAATTCTTCAAAGCAATAAATCATCAGTAGTATCAGCCAAATTCTTCTCTCTCTCTCTCTCATATTCTCTTAATAGTTTCTAACAATGGCTTCCATTCATCATCCATGTCCACCAGGAGCCTGTGACTATGAAGCTAGGCACAACTTTCGAGCTGGTGGAAGAGGGCTAGAGATTGAAACGGAGACGTTACGTGTGGAAGAAACAACAACAAGGAAGAACATGAAGAAGAGTGATGATATCGATGGAGGAGAAGAGAAGGGAATATGGCTGACGTGGAAGGATGTGTGGGTGACAGCTTCTACAACTGGGAAGAAGAAGAAGAAAGAGAATATTAATAATGCAAATGGAAGCAGAAGAAAAACAATACTTGGAGGTCTGAGTGGTTATGCAAAACCAGGCCAGCTTTTGGCCATTATGGGTCCTTCTGGTTGTGGCAAGTCCACTCTTCTTGATACTTTAGCAGGTAACTCATTCATTCCTTCTTTCACTTTTCACATTCAGTTGAAGGTTAAGTCATAAATTTGCTTAGAAAGTTTTTGCTAAAGAGAAATATTATCTTAGAAGATTTTTCAAATTCATTGTGACCCGAAAGTTTTAAAATATAACAACTTTACCCTATACTGTTAAAAAACTAATGTTTGACGGTTAATAATTTGACATTAATCGTTAACTTATTAACACTAAGGGGCAATTTTGTTCCATTTAACACTTTTGGGGTGACAAAACTTCCAGAGCAATATTACTCTTCAGTAAAAACTTTTAAAGGTTTCTTTTGATTCCACAATTATCATAGACTCCCTTCAAACCTAAATGTGGGAGCAAGTTAAAGGGTTTGTTTTGGTTCTTCATGTAATAAGACGACCTCAATCCACTTTTCTTTTCATATTTATAACTTTTTTTCCAATTTAACCCTCTTGAAAATCGAGTTTCTATCAATTGAGGTAATGATTAAATAAATATTATGTTAACATCACTTTCAGATATGATGGATACTACTTGCACTAAGTGTAGTTAGAAGACACGTGGCTGGCAAAAACAACAGTTTGAAGACCGTGGTTCACAGAAGAGCCGTGAAACAATATTTTCTCCGAACTCTTATTATTATTCCATAATTATAATTAAAAGCTAGAAAACCGTCATTAAATACTCCTCCTCCAATAAGTAACTTTCTCTTTCATGGGATTGGGCCTTAATATAAATAACTTTCTTTTTATATCTCAAAATTTAAACTATATTTTCATTTTCTACCCCTAAAATACATGAGTTTATATCAATAATCTCCCGCGCATAACTAATTATCTTTCATTCAATTATTTATTACTCATTCTCTCATATTTTCTACTCATTTTCTCTCACATATTTTTATTCATTCTCTCTCATATACCACTCTGATCTTATTTATAAAAACTTTTACCAAAAATTTGGTCACTATTTATAAGTCTCTTTTGGTAAATAAATAAGATTGTGATTTTATTTTACCCATATTATTGTATCGATGAAAATAGAAAGAGAAAAAAGAGTTGAAAGGTACACATTCATAAATGAGGGTAAAGTTGAAAATTTACCCCATAATCATTAAGCTACTATCTTTCCTTGGTATATGTGATTTGGTCAAAAGGACATAAATGGGGCCAAAGTGGTATTCTTTTAGGGATATTTAAAAAAGACATTTCATTTTTCACAGATTTGTTTTTTTTTTTTTAACTAATTTATTATTTGACGAAGGAGAATATGATCGCTGATCAGTAAGAGGAATTAACTTTCTTTAAGGCGCATGTCTGATCAAAAGTTTGAAATGAATCATAATTGCAGGGAGATTAGGTTCAAATAGAAGACAAGCAGGGGAAATTCTTATTAATGGCCACAAACAAGCACTTGCTTATGGGACATCGGTACGTATACCCTTTTCCATACATTTCCCTTGAGAAAAATCAGGGTCTATCTCCCTCTCGTATACAATGTCTAATTAAGTAATTATGCAACTTCTTTGTATTTTAGTTTGTTACCTTTAGCCTTAGCCATCCCATGGCAAGCTTTTAGAGAACAATAATTGAAGGGTTAAGGGGTAATTGAATTTTTTGATGAATACAGATAATTCAATTATCCCAGAAGTTGTCATTGAGGGTAATTTTGCCCAAGTTTTTTTGGGGATAATTTTGTCTTAGAAGTTTCAAGAAGTGAGCTATTTTTCTCTGATCGTTATCCCAGTTAATTTTGAATGTTAGCTGATTAAATAAGTTGAGTTGGCAGTTCACATGTCATCTACATCATATTTGTTAAAGTGTAAATTTGTCTCGAAAGTTCATGTGTTATCTAATTCATTTTCTTCAAAGTTATATTTAAAACTTCCAGGGCAAATGGCACCTTAAAAAAAATGATGTGGATAACATGTTGATTATCAACTTTACATATTTGATCAATTAAAGATAAGAATAACTAGGATAACAGCCAAGGAAAAATTACTATCTTTTTATCAATTTAATGGCAAAATTACACCTTGGTGACAACTTCGACAACTTTGAGACAAAATTTCTCTACAAAGCTTAATTGAATGTTCAGATAATGAATAAGTTCAATTTTAGTATCTTTCATATGTTTTTGCTTTTAAACTTTCAAATCGTTTCTGCTTCCTTAATAGGGATCATTAATATGTAATTAAATCCCTACAGTTTTGCCTTTTTTTTTTTTTTTAGATTCCTGTAGTTTTTTTTAATCAACTCCTTATAATTGCACCTATTTTTAATAAGGTCCATACAGTTTTATTTCTTTTTACCAAGTCCTTATAGTTTCACAAAATTTTAATCAGGTCCCCCCCCCCCTTTTTTTATCAGTCATAAAAACTTCTAGGACTTTATGAAAAATCAGGTAAAAACTATAAGGATGTGATAAAAATAAAAAATAAAAACTATACAGTGACCTGATAAAAAAACTACATACATGATACAAAGCAAAAGGAAAAAAAAAATGTAGGGGCCTGATTAAAAATTAGTTGATATCATACTTGTAAATTAATTATTTCTACCTAATACAAGCTAGTTTGGGATTGAGTTTGGTCTAAAATATAAAATGCCAATCCATTTATCTCCCATATAAATTTCATTTCCTTAATTTACCTGAATTAATTAGTTAAGTAGCTCTTGTTGTAAGTTATATTAAGTGGAGGAGGGAGTATATGATTATTACGATTGTCTTCCTTTTTTTTATATATATATATATATATCTTGAAGAAAAGATTTAAGAAATGACACATTTCGATCCTTGTTTCATTAATTCAGGCATATGTGACACAAGATTACACTTTACTCACAACCCTAACAGTTGGAGAAGCAGTGTACTATTCAGCCCAGCTTCAACTACCAGACACAATGTCAAAGGAAGAGAAAAGGGAAAGAGCAGAGTTCACAATGAGAGAAATGGGTCTACAAGACGCCATTAACACCAGAATTGGAGGTTGGGGCTTCAAGGGAATAAGTGGAGGCCAGAAAAGAAGGGTGAGCATTTGCATAGAGATCTTGACACGTCCGAGGCTTTTGTTTCTTGATGAACCAACCAGTGGACTTGATAGTGCAGCCTCGTACTATGTCATGAGCCGAATCGCAAGCCTCGATCGAAAAGATGGGATTCAAAGGACCATTATTGCTTCCATTCATCAACCTAGTACTGATGTGTTTCAGCTCTTTGATAATCTTTTCCTTCATTCTTCTGGAAGAACTGTTTTCTTTGGTCCTGCTTCAGCAGCAAGTGAGGTTAGGCTGTGCATCATCCTCGTATCTTTGCTCTTATTTCATTTTTAAAGTAGGGTTAAGTAGCATCCAATACTGTAAAGTTTTTTTCAGTAGTACTCAATGTCCTAAAATAATTTTTCATGTATTCAACACTAAAAGTATTTTTTCAATAATACCCAACATCCTAAAGTAATTTTTTTGTGCTACTTTGCCCTTAAGTATTAGCAACGAATATTGTAAACTTAGGATACAGGGTGTTACTGAAAAATATTTTATAGGAAGCTGGATGTACAAAACATTACTTTAAGATGAAAAATACTTGTGTTACTTAACACTTTAAATTATATGTGCACTAACGGCGATGCTTTGTTTTAGTTCTTTGCTTCAAATGGCTTTCCTTGTCCTGCGCTCCAGAATCCATCGGATCATTTCTTGAAAACTATAAACAAGGATTTTGATGATAATCTGGTATGCTTCACGCACTATATATGGTCAAACATCATATTAGCCGTTATTTAAAAGAAACTCAAACATAATTTGATTGAGACTGGCCTTTCTTGTTTATTAGGACATTGAACTTGGTTTAGCTGGCACTCAAAGGAAACCTACAGAAGAAGCAATCGAAATTCTTGTCAAGTCATACAAGTCTTCTGATTTGAACCGACAAGTTCAAGTAGAGGTAGCAGCATTATCTACACAGGTATGTCAGATCCATATCCCATCCTATCAAGAGCATAAATATAAGGAAAAATCATTATGGGTTTTACTGAAAGAATTTCCTTGCCAAAAAGTCCCACAACAAGTGAGCAGGAATCATACAACGACAAGTGTTGATGTGAGAAATGATGACAAATCCATGTTATTCACTTATTATAGGACTTTTTGGTGATTACATTCCTTCTTTAGGATCTCATAGTGATTTTCCCTACATAATATAGGACCTATACTTAACTATATATAATGGACCTGTGGGTTTCAGGGAAATGGAATGGTAGAGAAGAAGAAGAAGAAGAAGAGAGGGCATGCAAGCTTCCATACTCAGTGCATTGTTCTTACAAAGAGATCATTCGTAAACATGCATCGTGATGTAGGCTATTACTGGTTACGCCTTGTCATATACGTGGTTGTGGCTCTAGGTTTGGCCACTGTGTTCTATGATCTGGGCATGAGCGAGGGGTCTATTAAAGTAAGAAAGAATCCCATATATATTGGAACATGCATGCCTTGAGACTTCACATGATCCACTTTATATATTTCTTATTATTGATAATCTTTTTTTATCACTGTTTCAGGATAGAGCTGCATTTCTTGCGTTTGTTTCTTCCTTCATAACTTTCATGTCCATTGGTGGATTCCCCTCCTTCGTTGAAGATATGAAGGTAGGTATATATATTCCTCTCTTCAATTCAAATAATCCATACGAGCCTTGAGATTTTAAGATATAATGTTTATTCCCATGACTCTCACCCTATTTGCTTTTTTAATCTCTTTAAAAAAATTAATTAGGTCTTATATTTAGGACCAAATGTACTATTAAGAAGAAGAAAGTGAGTCTCTAAGCAAATGTAAGGTTTCTATCATGTGATTTAGAGATCAGGGTTCAAATCCTGAAAACAATCTATTTGCTTGCGGGGTAAGGCTATATGATTTATTCCTACCCATACCCCACATGGTGGAAATCTTGTGCACTGGGCCACCCCTTTTTATTAGACTATATTATGTCTTATATTGATTAATTAGAAGATGAATTAAATGTATATATATAGCTTTGAAGTAGGTGTTTTCATGGCTTAAATTATTCTGATAGAAAGACAGAAACTAATATATACTTAATTCACTATAACCTAATAAGTATATGAAGGTCTTCATTGTTACTGATGACGCAGGTATTTCAAATGGAAAGGCTAAATGGTCACTATGGAGTGACATCTTATGTGATAGGAAACACCTTATCTTCAATCCCATACCTATTACTCGTCACTCTCATTCCTGGAGCCATAGCCTATTACCTCCCAGGCCTTCAAAAAACTGTTGACCACTTCATCTTCTTCTGTAGTGTCCTCTTTTCATGTCTGATGCTAGTTGAAAGCCTCATGATGATAGTGGCCAGCATTGTCCCTAACTTCCTCATGGGAATCATAACTGGTGCTGGTCTTCAAGGCATCATGATACTCGCCGGTGGCTTCTTTAGATTGCCCGATGACCTCCCCAGAATATTCTGGAAGTATCCTCTCCACTTCGTTGCCTTTCATAGATATGCCTACCAAGGTCTGTTCAAGAATGAGTATGAAGGACTTAGAATTGCTGGTAAAAGTGGAGAATATATTCTAAGAAGCATGTGGCAAGTTAACATGAGTTATTCTAAGTGGGTTGATCTTGCAATTCTTCTGGGGATTATTGTTGTGTATAGAGTTATGTTCTTTACAATCATCAAAGCAACTGAGAAGTTGTGTTCTTAAAATAAGGGAGATGGGATTTCTGTAATATACATTTTAATTTTAAGGGAGGTCTATGTCATTAAGACAAAACATATGAGTATGTTACTATTAGGAGTATTTCCAAGTTTTTTTTTATTGCAATTTCACTGGTAGCAATTTCTGTTTTTATATCTATTTATAACTTGTAAACTTTGTTATTTCTTTAAATATCTTTTTGTTCCTTTACAAAAAATTAGTTACAAGTTAATTAACCAAGTGTGTATTGCCTTGTTGAGATAACTTTTAGGTGTGGGAGTGGGTATTGGTTAATTAGAATGAATCATACATAAAAAGCAAGCATTACATAATTTTGTTTACATGAGACCGTTGGGTAACCTTAAAACACAAGCATTACATAAATAATAAATTAGGTTAATTAGTTTGGGAAAAAATTATAATTATAAATAACATCAATAATAAAATATATTAATGTTCTAAATTTAAGACCGAGTCAATCCCTTCCATAATGTAAAATGTAAAACACGTTTATTGTATGATACTACTTACGTCCCTAAATATAAAAGTTAGATAAGATATTTATTTTGATCATGAATATAATACCTAAATCCATTTTACTCCCAAATTTATACTTTTCATCCTAAAGTATCCCTATTGATTGTATACAAAATGGGGTTTTCAATAAGAGTAGTTGCAATGCATATAATTATACATGGTATGTGAGTGATACGCAAAATTATGCGAGTTGTTAAAACCTAAGGTGCTGATATTTTAGGGCGTCTTATTCTTTTGATCTTTTCAAAAGTTGTAACTTTCCTCGAAAATGTTAGACGAAAAAGAAAAATCTCTCTCCCTTTCATACGTAGTGAGTATGATAACGATCGGATTGGACTTAGTCAAATTGGCTCCCGCATGACAATATAAAAGCATTTAATAAAATATCTTAAAGTAAAATATGGCTTCTGATATATTACGTGAAACAAGAAATTTTACAAAATACACTACAAAAATTCGCTTATTTATAGCGATAGCGGTATAGTAGTAGTGGTTAGGTGAACCACTATAAAACACAATGTTGCAAACAATTTTGTAGTGGTTTTATAAAACTGTTACTCATGTGAACATTACCTCTGCTATAGTTGTAGTGGTTTGGATAAACCGCTAAAAGATATGTCTGTAGATCACACAGTATAGAGGTATCTTCTAGCGGTTTTCTATCAATTGAATTTTGAGGATTATTTTTTAATATATATTTTTTTGTAGCGGTTGGCTAACTGCTACAAAATGTGGTGCCAATTTTTTCCCAAACTTGGGTGTGGCGGGGAATGAAATGTGAAAATTTGGTGTCAACATTTGCAATAGTAGACTAATTGCTACCAATTAATTTCAGAAATTTTAAAATGTGGCATGATGAACATTTGTAGTGGTTGGGAACCGCTACTGTTATTTAATGAAATTTCAAATTGTTGCACGAAAAATTTAAATTTAAATTTAAATTTAACTTTGTAGCGGTTGACCAACCACTAGTAAATGTTGCATAAATTGTTTTTTAAAAAAATTGTGTGAATAGTTTTTCAATCTATTGTTCCATTATTATTTTGAATGGTTTATCATTTAGGTAACAATTTAAATGATAGTCATTATTATTTGAGAAGAATGATTAAATTAATTTAGATAAGTATAAATATTATATATGTTTAATATTGAGAATGTGTAGAAAATAATGATTTTGGTTTTACTTTATGAAATATAAGTTGAAGACGAAAAGATATATTTGCTTAAGGAAGGAATGTTGAAGATGCAGTGAAAGTAACCTTTGTGACATCCCAATTTTTAATACTGAGGTTGAGACATAATTAAGAGTTTATTATTGAAGAGGTTGAGGAAATAATTAGTCAAATTTGGGTGTTTGAGGCTTAGAAACGCTAAAAATGATAATTGAAAGCCATATCTTTAGACCTTTATGAAAATTTTTAGAAATTAGGAATTTTCAAGGATCAAAGGTTAATATGTTTGATTGATACTTTTTGTATTAGGAAGTAGACATCTTAAGCTTTTCACAGAATACGGATTCTTACGCTTTTCACAGAATACTGATTTGTAGTATTTGGAGATGTGTGGAATAATTTATGAATTTTCGAAATAGGACATTTTACCTTTGGGCCACTTGACGGGGTGAGTAAACTCACTTGCCGAGGCCATTGACACAAAGACGCATTATATGCCACTTGCCTAGTGAGTAATGCACTCGCTGAGGCCAGTACGCGATTTATAAATGCCAGTGTGCAATTTTATAAATAGTGTTGTCGGGGACAACATTTGAAAAATTAGGGCTTTTGAGGTTGGGGTCAATTCCTCTGCTAGGGTTTCAACATTTTTGAGTTGGGGAAGGATTCCTAAGCCTTAAAACACTCGGGTAAGTGTTTCTAACTCATTTCTACTTATCTTTTCTTAGATTGGGTAAGTGTTTCTAACTCATTTCCATTTATCTTTTCTTAGATTTTCATATTTGGGGGTTTTGAAATCATAGTGTTCTTGAGATTTTGGAATTGTGAAATGAATGAGAATGAAAATGGTATATTGATATTGATTAGAGATTTCAATGAGTATTTTGAAATGTTTACTGATGTTGGGAAAGTTATCATGATGTTGATGAATATTTTGATAAAAATTGCCTTGTGGAACCTAATTGTGATACGTATGTATGTATGTACTAAGAATTGAGATATTATGACATATATGTGAATATGATTTTTTTTTTTTGGGTCAATATGTGAATATGATTTGATTAGTATTGTATGAAGGTGAAAATCTCAAGAAATTCCCGTTGAACTATTTATTGATAATTATTGTGATGATTTTGATTGAGATGAGATTGAATAATTTATTCTACCATGTGGTATAGCCTCCATTGGTACATGATGATTGGCTTTCTATTGTCCCACTAGTTCAATGAGAGACTGCCACACTAGTTCAATTAGGGGATGCAACATCCCACTAGTTCAATGAGGGATATTGTTCCACTTGTTCAATGGGGACTGCCTACTAGCTCAAAGAGGGGATGCGACACCCCCTAGTTCAACAAGGGGAAAAGACTCATGGTATGACCATGTGCTCTGTGGATTTTGACCAGTCGTTATCATATGACCAGTAAGTTTTTGAGTGGTCAGTGACATGTATAATAACTTAGTCTATGAGTCTAGTCGGTAGAAATAAGGTAGTTCTGTTGGATTGATGAGAGAAAACTTGAGAATTGTGATACAAAATTCTTGGTATGGAATTATGATATGGAATTTGTGATGTTAAAATTGTAATACAGAATTTGTGATGCTGAAATTGTAAAACGAAAATTGTGATACCGAATTTGTATGTTGAAATTGTGATACATAATCTTTAACATGGAATTTGTAATAGGGGTATTGTGATATAGAAATGGTGATACCGAATTGGTGATATGGAATTTGTAATATAGAAATTGTTCCACTTGGCATCTCATGAGCACATACTAGCATGTGTAATGAGTTAGATAGTTGGTTATTGAGGCTATTGTTATATTTCTGTCGCAAAATTCCAAGTTTGCAACGAAACAGTAATTTGTCGCAAATGTTGAATTTTGCGATGAAATTACTATTCTGTCACAAATATTGAATTTTGCGATGGAACTTATATTTTCCGTATCAAAAACTGGTTTATGACGACATTTTTTGCAACAGACCTAAGTTCGTTGCAAATCGTTTTTGCGACGGAATTTCCCTATTTTGTGACGGATTTTGTCTGTCGCAAATCGTGACTTTTTTTGTAGTGTTCATCGCTATCGTTAAAAAAAGTGTGGAGTGATAAGTATATGTTTTATAATTAAATAAGTATATAGCCTATAATTTCGCAAGTATACAGGCCGTATCAATTAATAAAGTGAAAAGAAAAGTATCGTTCCCACGAGGACTTAGTATCACAAACTTTAGTTAAGCACTAATTTTTCACTTTCATTTAAGTTGAGCAAAACAAATTGAATTTAATTAAGAGAAAAGAAATTAAAACTTAAATTAAAATAAAGAAACTACCATACTAATCGAACGAGCAACCTAGAGTCACTAATATCTTGTTTGTTTCTTAGATTTTATCCCCACTAAATTAATTTTGACTTAACATAATTAGCTAATCTAAAGTATTAATGTCTATAAATGTCTTCCGGTCCATTTATATACCTACCTTAATTAATTATGTAATGCCTCACACAACTACATAAAATGCGCTTTAGATCGGACTCACTCTAATTTGATTATGTGGAGCTTCTAGGTATATGCCTATCGTAGACGCAAATTAAATTAAAACCTAATTCCACATTATTTAATCCCACGGTCAATTTAAGATTCCCTCTTCCAAGTTCAACCCTAAATCCCTAAAACATGCTTAATAGTAGTCAATTACTAACCAATAGCAATAAACACAAGATTAAATAAACTAAAATAAAATTAATCAAAACAAACTCGTCGGAATAATCTCTAGAATCCAAAGAAGTTCATAGGTTCTCTAGGTTGAAAAGAAAATTTAGCCACATATGGCTATAACAAATTCCATAAAAAGATAAAACTCAGATTCAAAGACAGCCTGAAGGGAAGAGCAGAAATCAAATCTGTTGCGTCGTCCAATCCTGTGCTCTCCGCTGCGTATCCGTTCTCTCCTCTGCGTCTTGAAGTTTTGTTTTGCCATGAAGCTCTGTGTGTTCCGCCTCTCCTCCCTCTTGATTTAGGTCTCCTCCTCCCCATTAATAACCTAAGGCTTGGGTCCACGTTTTGTGTGTGTGGGTTAGGCCACGTGATCTCCATCCCATTAGATATATATCATATCTCAACAAATATCTTTCCACCAATGTGAGTTGGCATAGATGGTAAGGGATCCAGGATTAGGCCCTTGGGTCGTGGGTTCGATCCCCTCTGCCGTCGCTGGGACTCCTTTGGTAGGCGATCTCGTAAGTCCTCAGTAAGTGCCTTGGCCTTGGTGGGGGACTGATGTCGAACCCCTCCAAAACCTTTATGTATCCAAAAAAAAATATCTTTTCAATTAAACATCCCGTGGTAATTTCTTCGTGTGGGGTCCATGCTGCTATTCACAATCTTTTCTCTTTCTATATATATATATATATATATTATTTGATTCATTTTTATCTCTTGCACAATAAAATAGGATATGAATAGATTTTATGTTAAAAATATCCCTTTATCCGATATTTAATTAAATAATAGAAAAATATATAAAATATAATTAAATAAGAATAAAATATTAATAAATTCTATCCAATATATCTTAGAATCTATACTTATTTAATTATAAAATATATACTTATCAAACTCCCCCACACTTAAACATTTGCTTGTCCTCAAGCAAAAGAAAGAGAATTCATTATCTGAAAAGAACATTGCTTATGAAATTCCTAAACATAAAGCATTATACCACCACACTTAGATCATGCTATCAAGTTTTATTTAAGTTAATGTCTTATAAGAATGGGTCACTAAGCCAATAGCCTTAAACGATTATAACAATCTTTTAACATCTCATGATCAAAGGATCAATGAATAATAAGTGCAACAATAAGTTTAGTAGAAGAATATTACACTACTCAACTTCTCTAAAAAAATTCAAATGTCCCCACTAAACCAAGCTTTTCTTTTAATTTAACAAGGATCCTCAGGTAGGAATATAGCTTCTTCTTCTTCTTTTTGGGTCTTGAGCCGTTGTAGGTCCCCTTTTGACGCGACCCTGCACATGGGTGATGCAGCACCGGTTACTCAGTTACTCCAACAGGCACCTCAAGAGGCTTTTAGCCCAACTTATAACCCTCTTTGACTTTACCGTTTGGTGTGAGTGCAACATTGGTAATGAAGTGCCCTCAGTTACTAAGTAAGGTCTAGAGAAGTCATTGGAGGCTTTTATATATATATATATATATATATATATATATATATATTCTGAGTCATTTCCCTAAACAAAAGTTTTACTTTGCTAGCAAAGGTCATCATCTAATTTTCTAAGGAAATCATGTAGCAAAATATTCCTAAACTAATAATCTGTTGATCATATTACAAACTAATCCATATTCTCATAGTCAATCTAAAGATTGATACAAAAATTCAAGGCTTAAAGACTTAATTGAAACATTTTTTTTTTTGGCTTGATAATATTTTCTAAGATGGAGAAAGCTCAAAGTTAAGGTCAATCTTAAACAACGCAAAAATTTCAAGAAAAAATTCTTTTCAATTGAATAAGGACAAGTATCACCTAAAGAAATCATATCCTCCCCCACACTTAAAATCAAACATTGTCCTCAATGTTGCAAAAAACAATAAAGGGGGAAAGGAACTAGTACTCCCCTGGTTTAGGTCTCTAACTCTGATGTGGAGTTCTTTCTTTATTACTGTAACACCCCATTTTTCTAAAGCGTTTTCAAGATATTTTAATCAGAGTAGAGAATCGGAATAATTTAAAAGAGCGAATAACTGATAAACATTCACTGTTGGTGTATCTAGTTGCTTATACAGCGGTACAATGAACCGATCATTTAATAATACGGTAATACAAGTCCAAAAAGAAATTCTCCAGCCGGGACTCTAAGTGTGCTGCTTGCCTTTATCCTTGGCGCTTAGTCCTCCTGACCCTGAAGCTATTTTAAAAGCTGAGGTCCAAATGCACATCGGACCTCAGGTAACGGTTAACCTCATACTTATGTAAACAATATGTGTATGACATCACAGCATTAATCAACACATAAGTATATAGCAGATGCAAGATTAATATATCAACAGTACACATCACATGTAAAGTTATCTATACAATTCACATGTATAGTTATCTATGTTAACAGTACACATCACATGTAAAGTTATCTATACAATTCTCATGTATAGTTATCTATGTTAACAGTACACATCACATGTAAAGTTATCTATACAATTCACATGTATAGTCATCTATCACATATAAGTATACAATAAACATCAGAGTTAGTGTTACAGTACGCGAACGTACCTTCGTTGACGTTTTTCGGTACGTTTTGACAGTAGGCGATCACAAATATCCTATAAGGGTAATATCGCCTCTATTAATTCACAAATATTATTTCAAGAGATATTTTGGCTATATATGACCATTTTACCCCTGGATTAATTATTTTCAACTTAATCCCATTTTAATTGATTAAAAACGCTATTACACAATATATAGACTGATTTTTCGCCTAACTTTGGAGAATTATAATTAATTCCACAGAACTCGAAACAAGGATCCATAAAATTCCTCGGAATCCTTAGGATGTATAATTTTAGGAAAAATTATTTTTTATAGCCCAGATTTTATAAACAATTCCCAGTTTTCATGATTTCAACCTCTGCCCAGAATTTGCAGAATTTCGTAGGTCATTTTGTAGAATTGTTTTCTCCTAGCACAAAACTCAAAATGACATGATATAGGTATATTTGGAAAGCTCTATATTTCTACTCCCACCATGAATATTCTCCGAATTTTGGCATAGCATCTTCAATATAAGATACTAGCGTTTTTGAAATTGCTTCCGGGAGTCGCTAACCGACAAAATTTCGCCAGAGCTTCGCTATTTTGACCATAATCTTCCAAAAATTTTGCTATAACTTCTTCTTCATCATTTTTTCGAAATAAAACCAATTATAACCATAAAAACATGAAAATAACACTATAATTGGAAGATTATGAATCAAAACAACATTTAAGCTATAAATCACAAAGCTAGAGCTCAAGAACTTACCTAGAACTTTGCTCTTGCTTCCTCCAAACTTCTCACTCTCACTTCCTCTCTTCCTCTTGGTTAATACCAGCTTACTTAGCTTGTGAATTGGTGAGGAATGAAGCTTGCATTACCTTCCTATTTATAGGGTTTTCAAGGTTCACCTAATTGGTGGATTCCAAACATTAATTGAATCAAGTTTTTAACTCTCTCTCTCACTCTTCAAACCAACCTCCCCTCCTCTAATAACACTCTTCATCTCTCTTCCATTCTCAAATCCTAATTTGGTTAGGTGCGAGTTGGTGTTTTCTCGAGGATCCATTTCCACTTTCGAATTACAATTTATGACTTGATTTATGGTATTTTTAATCTTTGTTTTCACAATAGTATGAATCTCAAAATTTTACCAAAATCACTTTGGAAACCACTATGTTCAAGCTTGAATTTTGCTTATTCATAATATCTACTTATATTTGTTACTTAGTTTATGGATTTCAAGATATGATTTATTTTCTATTGGTTCTCACTTACTTATGTCTTGAATTCATCCTAATGGTTTTTATCTCATCTTTAATTATTTTACCCCTAATTACTATTAATTACACAAGCTTATGTCACTTTTTACACAAAGTCTTCATGCAATTAACTCTTGATAATGACACTTAGGGAGTAAAAATCTGTTTTACTTGGCTCTCCTTCCTCCACCATGTTGGTCGACACCCCCTCCCCCTTTATATCTCAAATTTGATTTTTATTTCACATCCAATTAGCCTTAAAGTCTTGGGTGATTGTGATGTTTTATTTTTTGGCTAATTACTATTAATTAAATTCTCCTCTTTTACCATCAAGCTAGCACCGATTTCACCTCTGCATTTTTACTCTACAATTGTGTTCCTTTTGTCTCTCAAATCCTATGTTAAAATTCTCCCATTGGTTGCTTAATCTTCACATAGATTAAGCTTTATTAAATTAATTCTAAGTCCATTAGATTAGCTTTATTAAATCTAATCCAAGCCCTTAATGTTGGGTTGGAAAAATTAAGACACTAATAGTGATATTAGTTAGTGATTTAGGATTAAGGATTAATAAAATTTCTTAACCCTTTTATTAAGCAATTTTTGCCACTTATTTTAATTAAGAGGATTTTAATTAATCATTAATTAAATATTGCTAATACAGTGTTTTAGGGGTTATTAGGCTTAATCACCATAATTTGATAGGTTTCTAAATTAATCTTGATGATTAAAAACTCCTTGTATGCTAATCTTGGCTTTTAAATATCCTTTGGATATTAATTAAGTTGATATTTCCTTAATTATAGCCTTTTAAAATTAATTATGAATTAATTTCGAAATTTAGATAAATATTCCAATTTATTGCAAATTTAATTGCCCAATAATTGTTGCTAATTTTCTCTAATTGATTTTGTCATCCTTTGATGATTTTATTGCTAAAATGATATAATTAAGTTCATACTTAATTATGATAATCTTAGGGTATTTTATGATCCCTAATAAGATTTAGAAAATTAAATCTCTAGTCACCTAAATTCTAGGGAGACATTACCCAAAAAATAGGATAAACATCACAGAAAAATTGAGACAACATATTTACCTACTTTCAATAGGTAGTATTTATCAAAATATGGTATTTAAAATAAATACTCTACAATTTTTAGAGATGACATACTTTCCTATTAGAATAGGTGTTATTTATCCAAATGTTGTGTTTAAGATCATTTACAATTTTTGGGGTATTATAATTACCATCCATGGTGTTTCAAATTTTGAGAGATGAAAGAGTGCACAAGCAAGACTTTGCAACCACAAGAGGAGGTAGGGATCATCTTCAAACTTGAATAAAACTAAAAGAAAGAAAGAAAGAAAGAATAATAATAATAATAATAGATCTGAGCAAAATCATTGGGTTGTCTCAAAAGACTTGGTTTATAGTCTTCAGCTCGACTACTCAAAACAAACCACTAAACATAAGTATTAAACACCTCAATTACCTTGTCTTCATTCCTTTTCAAGCAACAAGGTTTCAAACACAAAAACTGATCATTCAAGTTAATGACTTGTACTTCCTCAATCATAGACAATCTTGGATTACAATCATTAATTGAATTCAAATAAAGCACAACATCAACATCCTTGCAAATATATAAGAGAATTTTGACTTCAATGATTAAATGGAGCCTAGGATTATTTCTCTCCTTTGCATTTCATAAAACTAGATCAATTTCCTCTCTAATAGTATTTCAATGAATTAATGTGTTAGTCTAAATTTCAAAAGCATGACAAAAAGCTTTCTCAACTCAAAATCAAGTTTCCCTTTTCATTAATAAGTATAATCTCTTACTACAATTAACGAAAATCAATTTTAAGCAACAACCTTAATGTGACAATGCAATGTTAGTAAATATATCTCTATTTTACCAACAAACATACAGGATAAAATAAGAAATTCTTTGACTTTTTACTTGATACTTTGATTTGCACATTTTCTTCTATAAACTTCTTGTTATGTACATTTTGATTTCAAATATAGTTAAAAAGAAAATAAAATCTATTGGAATATTAACAACTTCTAAGAATTAGAAACACTATATCACTCTCTTCCCACTTCCTTCTTCTCATTCTCTCATGCACAACACACTATCTCTCAAACTCTCTTTATCTCACAATAATTCAAAAAATTAATTTAATTTTTTATCGAAATTACATCAATAAATATATTTATTGTATATATATAAATATCATAAATAAAAAAGAAAAAAAAACTATTTTTTTTAAAAAAAAAAAAAAGACTTTCGGTGGCGACACTAAATTGCCACTAAAACATACTTTCGACGCCAACATATGAGAGTCACCGCTAAAAACTATAACTTTCAACGGCGATAAAAATTGTCGCCGCTGAAAGTCATACTTTTGGCGGCGACAAAACTTTCAGAGGCGACAAAAAATTGTCGCCACCGAAAGTCAATACTTTTAGCAGCAACTCTATTGTCGCCACTGAAAGTATGACTCCACTAAATGTCCTTTTTTTTTTGTAGTGCAATGAGTCTCACCCCTATTAGCTTCCTTGATCTCCTTTAAGGAGGGGGAAAAAAACTGGGTCTTATATTTAGGACTAGAGATAGTATTAAGTAGAAGGTAAGTCTCTAAGTAACGGTAAGGCTTCTATCATGTGATTTATAGATCACATGCTCAAATCTTGAAAACAGTATCTCTGCTTGCGGGAGTTAGGCTACGTGCATTTATTCCTATCGTGCACTGGGCTACCCCTTTTTATTAGAATATATTCCGTCTTACATTGATTAATTAGAAGATGAATTAAAGGTATATAAATATAGCTTTGAAGTAGTTGTTATCATGTCTTAAATTATTTTGATAGAAAGACGAAAACCAATCTATACTTAATTCACCAAAACCTAATAAGTATATGAAGGTCCTCATTTTTACTCATGACACAGGTATTTTAAAGGGAAAGGCTAAATGGTCACTATGGAGTGACAGCTTATGTGATAGGAAACACCTTATCTTCAATCCCATACCTATTACTCGTCACTCTCATTCCTGGAGCCATAGCCTATTACCTCCCAGGCCTTCAAAAAACTGTTGAACACTTCATCTTCTTCTGCATTGTCCTCGATCTTTTCATGTCTTAGTTGAAAGCCTCATGATGATAGTGGCCAGCATTGTCCCTAACTTTCTCATGGGAATCATAACTAGTGCTGGTCTTCAAGGCATCATGATATTCGCCGGCGGCTTCTTTAGATTTCCCGATGACCTCGCCAAAATATTCCGGAAGTATCCTCTACACTTTGTCGCCTTCCATAGATGTGCCTACCAAGGTCTGTTCAAGAATGAGTATGAAGGACTCAGGATTGCTGGTAAAAGTGGAGAATATATTCTAAGAAGCATATGGCAAGTTAACATGAGTTATTCTAAGTGGGTTGATCTTGCAATTCTTCTGGGGATTATTGTTGTGTATAGAGTTGTGTTCTTGGCAATCATCAAAGGAACTGAGAAGATGAAGCCTTTGGTTTCTTCCTTGTTTTCTGGGCCTCCTAAGAAAAGCAATCATATCATGGTCAATCCATATGCTACTCCTTTTCATGAAGGGGCTACATAAATTAAACCCAATTTGAGTATAATTAGAATGAATAAGCTGCTACTCATAGTATTTATGTATGTGTTTACAAATATTAGTGTAATGAATAGAGTTAGTTGTTAGTTGTTGCCCACTCACTCAATGTAAGGCTCTAATTTATATCAAGAGGCCATTCACTTCATGTATGAACAGGGAGGTTAGATCTTCACCTAGAAGGAGGTTAAGATCATGCTTATGTACGTCCGTGAACAATGTATTGAACTTTGCTAATAAAATGTTAGTGTACTTCCTTTCATCTACAATATAAGTTATTTTTAAAAATATTTTTTAAACCATAATATAAGTTACGATCCAAAGAATAATTAATATTTATTTATAAATTTTGCCCCCTATAAAAGTGTTAATGATTCAAAATTAAATCAATAAAATATCTATATTCATTTTATGTAATAATATTTATAACATATTTCACAGAAATTGTGGTATCTCAATTCTCAATTGAATAACCATTCTATTCTGGCTTTTCGAGGAGCTTTTTTGCAAAAACTTCACATATGTGAATGATACTATCAGGTATTTCTAGGTTCATCAGCAGCTACTTATTAGAGGTCTATCCCGCATTGTTGTGTCTCTTTGTTTTTCGTGGTCTTATGTGTGATATGCTTTATTATTGTTTGTTAGTTGTTTGAGGATGTCTATGTATCCATTTAGGGATTTGAAAGTTTGTCAAGCTGCCATCGGATTTGGCTTTCTCTATTGGTTTGGCTATCTCAAAGTAGTAAATCAACCACTCTATCAGCCACTCTATCAGCGATTTACTCTATTGGTTTGGCTATCTCAAAGTAGTTTTCTCTATTCAATCAAAGTAGTAATGGGACGGAGTAAATCGCTGATAGAAATGCTCCAGGATAACGAAGTTCCTGTTAGTGGGAATATGATTATGTGGAAGATTCACGAATTCATGAGAAAAATTGGAGACTCAAGTGGTGCTTCATTCAAAGAGATCGTAACAAGTTGGCTGACTCCTTAGCTAAGGAAGGCTTGGTATCTACTAGTTTTTTGGATAGTTGTCCAGAAATAGCTAGACCTGTGTTTGAACATGATATGTTGGGATTTAATTCCCCTTGTAATTCCTTTTAATTAATAGCATTCATTTTGATCAAAAAAAAAAATCAACCACTCAAGTATAAAAGATGGTGGCAAAACAATAAAAATATAACAATACTATAACTCAAGAGGGGAGGGGAGCTCAAGGATAGAGATTTGTATACAAATGACCATAATGCACATACCACACACCATGTATTGCCTTTTATAGGCAAAGAAATATGACCGTTGATGAGTCATTACGTTGATTAAATATGTCAGTTTTCTAACCATTGAGAATTATGTTGATTTATGGCCGTGGTTAATGAAAGTGTTATGGACCTATATTAAGCCAACTTATGGAATGACCCAACAAGAAGCAATCCATATCAGGATCTGCCCATAATGATGGAAGATCCTAACCAACTTACAATCCAAACTACAATCAGGGAAGATCTCAATCAAGGGATTTGACCTAAATCTGGTAGATAAGATACTTGGGCTACAAGGCAAATGCGACCCAACAATCCAAACCCTAAGGTAATCTCTATAAATAGGAGGTTAACTTAAAAGGTACACACATTCTATACTCTCGACTATTTACTATACTGCCATCACTGTGCACACACACCACCCCCTTTGGCGAAAGCCTATTTGTGTACAGTGATCAAGCATCCTCATAGGTATTTGTCCCTTAGATACATGGGAGAGATAGTTAGACGATCCTATATCAACATACTAGTCCATTAGGCTAGATATATGTGTTCTATTTTAGAACATTGGGGCCGACCGTGGGGACCATAAACTTTGATCCTCGTGACCAACGATGGTTGGCAAAGAAGCAGTAGTCAGATCCCTTTGCCCAGGAATCCAAACCCAGTGGAGGCGACTTGACTACAGCAGAACCAAGAACCACTGCCACTTGAAGACATCCAGGATTGCGACGTTGTGAATGATGGTGACGACGAAGTTGATACGGCCTCCTCCCCACCACTCATGGCGAATCACATGGAGGCGGTGATTCAACAAGTCTAGTAGCAAGACCTTCTTCAGGAAATTCCAGCCCCAAATTTGGACATCCTCCTATTGCAAACCGCCATAGGCTCGGTGTTAAGCCAGATGAAGGAGATGGAGAAGCGCAACAACCTCCAGAGGCAAGAAGATCTCATAATAATGCACCAATTGATGGAGGAACAGTTAAGCCAAATTGAAACCCCGGCTCAGAAGGGAAACCAGGATGAAACCTACGGGAAAAGATAAAAGGCGACTCAGAATGCTAACAATCCTCTGCGTGCCAAACAAACAAGATCAGGGCAAAATAATACCGGGGGTCCTACTCAAAGTCTGAGTTACGTCCTGAAGAGCTAGCGCGTCAAAAAGATTTTGGTTGCCAAGGACCATAACCGAGATGCATTCCCCGGAACATATAAGAAGAAATACATCAGCAGACAAAACAACAATAGTCCTTTCTCCAATGAAATCATCGATGCGACTTATCCGGAGACTTTGATTTGGCCAACCTGCCAAAATACGATAGAAGTCGGGATCCAACATCCCATCTGAACAACTTCCAGGATATGGTTATATTCGTGAGGGGGCTTCAAGAGCCCAGCATATCCCGGATTTTTGCGCAACTTTGAAAGGAGCAACCCTAAAATGGCTCCATACCCTGCCAGTGAATTCCATACAATGTTTTGAAGATATGGCAAAAAAGTTTGAGTTGAATTTCACAACTAGCAAAAAACAACCTAAGTCTCAATTGTTAGACCTGGCTTTGTAATGACCCTAAATAATAATAATTATCACAATTATAATAAGCATTTTAATTATTTATCATAGATTGATAGCAAAGATAAGCTTGTAGCATAGTGGCTTGGGAAGCAGTTATTTCTATGAGGTGGGAAGTTCAAACCTTAGTTTTTTTTTTAGAATTTAGAAAAGGACAATTTTATTATGTTTTGTGTTTGCTCATTTTAAAATTACCAACATACCCTTCGATAAAAGTTTCACTTTTTTTTTTTAATAATAAATAAATAAAAAATGAAACAAACATCAGAGTTTTTTTTTCTATTCCTTCGACTTCACATAGCCATTGTGGGATTGCAGAAGTTTCGAGAACTCTTGTAGCTTCCATTAATCTCTATCGTTGCCTCCGTCCTCCTCCGGTTGTCTTCATTGTCGCGGTCTGTGCGTGTTCCGTTGATCGTTTCCTTTTGCCTTCATCGTTTGCCCAAGATTTATAGTCACTACGTTCTCTATTTTCTCTCCCTAATCACCTAGTAGAAACAAAGGGGTTGTTTTTGGAATTGTTTGGCGTTGCTGCTCCTTCCACGCCATCGCTCCTCTTCCATTGCTGTGGGAGTTTATTCTTTTAGTTTTGGCATTACCGATTCCTCTGTTTCCTCTGCTTGATTTATTATGAGCCTTAAGTGGATAAGATTTCAGATCCTTGTCTATTTTGTTCTTTGCACTTGATATGGTCATATTTAATATTCTTTCTCCTCCCTTATGATTTTTACGTGGATAATATGGAGTGGGTTGTTTGGGTTTTAATTTTATCTTCTTATTTTAGCTCCTTAGCGTGAGGAATACAAAAGAAATTGAGAGTTTAGTTTAATTAGATATTGAAGGCTATAAGGGGTTCCTTCTTATATTTTTGTTCAGTGTTTGCCACTGATTGAAATAATATATTAGAGAAGTTTGTTGGTAATGAAGGAAAATCTGGGTGGATGAGGATTATTCAACTTATGTTGATTGGTAGGATGCACACAAGGTGTTTGTAAAAATGAGTAAGAGAAAAACCTATGATCTGATTGAAGTAAAGTTAATTTGACTTCTTGTTAAGTGAAATTTAGCAAGCCCGGTGACCTCACTATGGGAATGGAGAGATGTGTTGTATAAGAATTTAACGATTAAGTTTATTTAGTTGGGCCAGCAAATTGAATACATATAAAGTGTTTGAGAAAATGCTTGAGTAGAAAATGAGATTGATTGTGTGATAAGATGGGCATGTATATTATAGTAATGATTAATTAGGAGTTATTTGATTAGATTCTATGTTAAGGTTTGAAAAAAATTATATGCAAGGTTTATATATGTGTGTGTGTACACTTACACACATATGGACTATGGTTTTATTTCTTACGGATTAAACTGAATGTTGTATTCTTTGTATGCATCTAGAAACTACATAATTCTCTTATTCTCTAAATTTTTATGAAAATAGAGTTGTGAATATAAATAAACATATCTGTGTTTATATATATATATATATATATATATATATATATATATGTATTGAACATTAGAATTATTGTTCTGGATGATTTATGAAACTTATGATTGTGATTGAATGTTGTAAGAGATAAGAAAGGTCGTTATAAAAGTCAAGACGGGATTTAGTGTTTTTGATTTTGGGGGTATTAGGGAATTGAGGAGGAATCATAATTCAGAGCTGAATAAATTGGAGTAAGTTATGAATTTGAAAGCGGAACAGGTGCGTGAATAAGCGTCACATTATAACTTTTATTTGAATTATTTTATTTTCACATTGATATTGAAATAAGTAAAGAACAAAGATTTTATTTAATGTTGTTTGCTCTTATTGAGTTGTCTATATAAATTTTTCTTGCACTTTGAACTTAAACATGATCCTCTAATATGGGACATATTTGATAATTGTGATTCATGCATGGAGATGGTGAAAATAATGTTTTGAAAAGGAAAAGATGTTGAATTGTATTGTTAAGAAAGAATTTGGAAGATGTAGACTCCATACATGCTTGAAAGTAGTTTTGAGTTATAATTTGCAAACCTTCATGTTGGGATCACTTATATGAAATATTCCTTACGAGTTTTCAAGATTAGATCTTTTTCGTTTACAAATGGTAAACCGATCCCACGCATGCTTGAAACGTTTTAAGAGGACTGAATACAGAACGCTGGTTACTAACAGCAGTACTGTTAGTCCTTGGTGCACCATGTTTAACTCGAGCTCGCTTGATATTCGTGGGATTCGTTCTCACGCTTGTTATTCGTGGGTCTTGTACCTACGCTTGTTTCGTGGCCTTGTGCTGCGCTTGTTTAGTTACTTACCCTCGTGGACTGTGTGTCCACGCTTATATTCGTAGCCTTGAGCTACGCTTGTTTAGTTGCCCTCGTGGACTGTGTGTCCACGCTTGTCATCCGTAGCCTTGTGCTGCGCTTGTTTAGTTACTTATCCATGATCATATGATATAGAAATTACAATTTATTGCCATATTGTTATTATTAAAAGATGAATATGTTTAAATCATTTTCTTCAGTATTTTATTAAATTATATAAATGGGACGTTATTCACCGAAAATATTTTTGGCCTCAGGTAGTGCGGCTGGTTATGTTTCTCTTGGTGATCACTAAGGTCAATTCGGCTAGACTGAAGTTGAAGTGCCTTTTTAACAAATCCTAATTCAATGTAAAGCTTTAAGCTCTTTGAAATCTTGTTTAGGTGCTCCACGTAACTTATAGGCAGGATCCCTATCTTCACTTGTATTTTGTAGAATTTGTGGAAAGTCAAATTTATAGGGGAGACTTTGCCCAAAAATTTCTTCAAAAGACTTAATATTTTAATTATATGTGGTTTGCTACTGTATATGAATTTAAAATGATTTAGGCATGCTTGGGATTAGTATACTAATTATGAAGTTGTTAATGATATTATGAGTAGTAGTTAATATTCATTTATAAGTTTAAGGCTTAAAGAATATGAGTTCTCTCACATTTCATGCCGGTCACCCCTAAATTTTCAGGGCGTGACAGGCTATCACTCAAGAGGGGGGTGAATTGGGTGTGGATAACTTTGAAAATATTTTTGCAACTTATTGAAAGTAGTTTGTATGACAGTAATAATTTATAAAACAATAAACAGTCATTCAAACATATATGCTGGAAATATAAGAGATAAGGGAAGAGAATATGCAAACAAAGATTTATACTGGTTCGGCCAATCCTTGACCTACGTCCAGTCCCCAAGCTTCACTTCACTTGAGATTTTCAATTCACTATCTTCTTTCAACTTGATTACACACTCTGTACTCGAAGTAATCCTCTCAAGGATTCACTTCCCCTTACAAGCTGTAATCAATACACCAACTTGATTATACACTCTGTACTCAGAGTAATCCTCTCACTAGGATTCACTCCCCTTACAACCTGTAATCAATACAATGGTTTTCCACTCAAGATCACCCAATCTTGAAGAACTCTCAGATAAGATAATTACAATGAATCTTCTCTCTCAGAAGCGAATAAGATAAACACTAAAGTACATTACAAATAATCTCACTCTCTAAGGATGTTTATATGATCATTGAGATAATCGGATAGTAAGTGATATGAATATCAAAGTATTAGCATTTTGAAGATGTAAGCTCGTATCATCATCTTTCTCCGTCTTGAATGAGTCTCTACTTATAGACAACTGATATTAGTCCGTTGAAGCATTGGTCTGATGTAGAATATTACCATTGTAAGTTTCAATTCGTTGGAGAAATAGCCGTTGGAGCTTCTGACGTCATCATATGTTTTTTGATAATATGATATTAATCCTTCGTTTGATCATCTGAAACTTGCTAACAAACATAATTAATAGTATTGAGAAGTATAGCAAGTAGAAATCAATTGATAACAATCATTTCTGAATTCTTGGAGACGTTGTGGAATTGTGTTATGTTGTCTGATAAACTGTGTGCTCGAGTCCTTCATATAATCATATGAAACTTATACAAAAATGATATAAATAATGTTAAGAAGTAGTATAAGTTCTTTTGGAATTCGTCTGGACGTTCTTGATGAGAATCTAAGATTTAATACACGGTGAGTTTGAACTGTACGCTTGAAACGCCTCTGACTCGAGTTACAAATAGTTGACTCGAGTTAGCCTTTACTCCAGATTGCTCTTTGTCTCATCTTGACTCGAGGCAACAGAAACCTTGACTCAAGTCTAGGCTTAGGCTCGAGTCAACAATAAACATGGCTCAAGTCAAAATCAAATGATCACTCAAAAACACTAAGACTTTTAACTCGAGTCAAATTTCTGTGGCTCGAGTCAACCTCTAGACTCGAGGTAGGTAAACAAGCTTGAGTCGATCATGAAGGAAAACATTTGAAAGCTCGAAAGACAAGTCTTTGGCTCGAGTCAAAAACTCTTCTCAAAACGTCTAACTCTCTGCCTTGCTTTTACTCAAGGTTGACAAAGCCTTGGCTCGAGGTAAGATCCCATCAAACTTCGTTGCTTCCAAAATTTGTGAAACACTTGTTGAGTCTACATTCATATGGAATTGGTTTCATTTCATTTGGTTGTGTATAATGTGAGCTATATCCAGACAACCGAGCCTATGCTGAAATAAATTCAGAATTTCGAGTGTCAACTTTTGAAGGCCATATCTCCCTGGTAGGAACTTCATTTTTGGCTGGTTCAACTCTTGATGGAATTAATTTTGAGTCTACTTTCATATGCCACCAATTTCAGCTCAATTGGATTTGTAGTTTGTGAGATACAACCAAAATATCAAAGCTTGGTCTGTTGTGTGGCGTGAATTGATGGTCCAACTTGTGGAATTCATAACTCTCTCATCTGAACTCCTTTGGGCTTGAATTTTATATCCAAATGATTCATTGGGAGTCTAGTTTCATATGCCACTGGTTTTACCTCAATCCGATCTCTGGTTTGGGAGATATCATCGAATTACCGGAGCTCGCCCAAGCTGAACGTGAAACAAAGTAGAACAAAGTTGCTAAAAACAAACCCGACTCGAGTCAACTCGTTCCGAGAGAAAAATGGCTTGAAAATCACTATTGGCTTGAGTCAAAAAATGGCTGACTCGAGTTTTGACCCTGACTCAAGTCTATGATTTCCTAGCTCGAGTCAAACCCTATTAGATGTGCAAAACACTGTAGAAAAACATTCTAACTCGAGTTTAGACCCCTTGG
The DNA here is from genome assembly GCA_019022615.1 of Acacia melanoxylon. NCBI lineage: Eukaryota > Viridiplantae > Streptophyta > Magnoliopsida > Fabales > Fabaceae > Acacia > Acacia melanoxylon. The sequence goes on along the minus strand of JAFJYJ010000003.1, from coordinate 7,063,479 downwards.
CTCGAGTTAGTTCATCCAGAAGCTTGAGTTTGCTTATTTTAACTCCGATTTAAACCATTCCAACTTCCATATCATCGTGGAGACTTCTAGAATCAATCTAAGAACTTGTATAATGATTTTCTCATTCCATTTAGCAAGTTCTTCTTTCTTTCTTCTCTTCTCTTGACCATTCTTCATAATTCAACTCTTTCTTTCTTCTTTGGACTTATCATTCTTTGCAAATTCTATCTTCTTCAATATCTCCTCTTCTTGATTATTCTAAAATATTTTCATAACTTCTTGCTTCCTTGAATTTTCTCTGCAATTCATTCCTTCTGTAATCTCTTATCTCCTTCTTGATTAATCTCTATAATTCAACTTGGACTAATCTACATTAAATATATAGTATTTAGTCAATATAGGAGTAAATACCCTTTTGGGTCCCTGACAAAAAACACGGACCTCATTTTTGTCCCTAGGGACTAAAATGAGACTTTTTTATGGACTAAAAAGGGCTTTTAGAAATTTGCGAGGGACCAAAATGTTCACTAATCAACCCTTATTCGTCCTTTTCGGGGACTAAAAGGGCTTTTCTTTGTGTGAAGGACCAAAATGGGGTATGTGTTTTTTTTTCCAGGGGACCCAAAAAGGTATTTACTCATAAAATATAGTATACAAGATTTTTGCTCTTAATAATGACATTTATATAAGACACATCAAAACTAATCATATCGAACATCAATATGCCCTCGACAAGATTAAGCAGTGACCGAGAGAAACACTTCAGGGGTATTTGGATCGATTTAAGGATGTTGCGTTGCAGGTGCATGGGTTGAATGAGAGTATGTGTAACACTCTACCGGCCTCGCCCTTTCGGGTGGCGGATAGTGTCATCCTTTTCTTAAAGAAAACATTTTCCTTGTTAAATTTATGTTTCCCAAGTCAATTTTACCGTGTATCAGAGTATAACAGCAGAGCACGTTTTTGGTTTGGACAAAACATACTGATAATAATAAAGTGCAGAAGGGTAAATATTTCCCCGGTGGGATTAGTATACAGTTATCCCAAATATTGCCTGACAAGCCAAAATAATAATTATACAGTAATCCCGGGCATCAAAAGTAAATATCTAAAACTAGTGGTCACCAACAACTCAGTTTTGCTCCGACCGCCTACCTTCTCCACCCGGCACTGTCCTAGAAGCGCTCCCGATATCCTTGCAAAAGCCTGGGATTCATAATTGAATCCCAGAGTAACCGTTAATCTCATATAACATGTGTATGCAGTGCATGTAAGTCACCATAATTAGGAAAAACACCAGATAATAGCATTCAAAAATAAATGCGCAGTAATGTAAAAGCATACCACACAGATGCAACATATACTGCGGAAGGACCAAGTCCTAATAAACGTAGGACCGCTCAACAAAGCAAGCCCCGGATCCACAGTGCTAGGAAAAATACAGTAGTCGAGCTCTGAACCCAGACCACAGTGAATGCACATAAACGCATGTCCCTTTTCAGGAGACACGGGTCCACAATCATGGAAAATACAAACATACAAAGTAACACAAGACATATGAGGATTAAGGTTACTACCGCATTGGTTGACCACACTAAATTTTCCTTCCCGTGCACAATTTCTCAATTAACCCTAAAATAATAATAAAATATAAATTTAATTATGATTAAGTCCACCTCAACAAATATTCCATTTAATAATTTAAAATAAGCCCAATTCATATGTCCATATTTATTAAATCCCTTTTCTTATTAAGGAATTTAATATGGGCTTAATTTTTCTCATTTTCGTCCAAAATTCTGAAATTCCAGAATTAAAGGTCCAACTTTAAAAATTCATATTTAATTCTAGAAAACTCCTTTTGGGGTGGTTCAAAAGCCCACTTGATCCTTATTATGTCTATTTTCAACCAAAAATACTATCTTGGGCCAGGTTTATACGAAAATCCATTGATAGCTCAAAATGACTCTGCTGTCCGAAATAAAGCCCATAATCAGAGGGTCATTTTCAACAATTAATTTCTCCCAATACAGAAATCATTTAATTACAAATTATATACCAAAATAATCCTTGAGATGTCTACTTCCTCTCTGTAAAATTTCATGATTTTATAAATTCGTTTACTAGGTCCAAATCCATGAAAAACCCTGCTGACTCCACAGAAAATTTCACAATCCAGCAACCCAATGTTTTCAAAGCTTCCATTTATGTTTCAAAAATGATGATTCAAGTTCATCCTTATACAAATTCTTATTTTAAACCCTTAAAATAACCAAAATCCATTCATATCCATGTGAAAATAAATCTGCACCAAATTACTATTTAATTACCAAATTATCATGCTTCATTCTAACTTCACATTTTGCTTCATATTCTTTCATAAACCAAGTTTAATCTATCATTTAAAACCATGAACCTTAACTTTAAATATTTGCTCCTTATTTTCATTAGCTTCACAATCAAATATACATGCATGCAACCAAATATACATGCATGTTCAAATGGATGGATATTTCTTAATTCCACAATATACCAACTTTCATTCTAGCTTCATATTATCCACATACCAAGTTCATTTCTTCATGATAGGCCATAAACACTAGCTTTAAATCTTTATCCAATCAAACCCAAGAGAAACATGCATGTTCAAAGAAACATCCTTTTTCAATGCTTTATAACCAAAGGAAAATATAAGAAGGTTCATAGATGACTTACTTGGCTTAGAACCTAAACTTCCTTTGATCTTTGCTTCCTTTGCTCCCCCAATACACTCTTCCTACTCCTCAAATCACCAAGGACAGAATTATATTTAGTAACTCCCCCACTTTAGAAAAGATAGTAGAGAGTGGATTAGGGTTCCAAGGTCACATATCTTACCTTAGCTCCAACTTCCTTCTTCTTCTTGAGCTTCCTTATGCTCTTTTGCATGGAACACTTGCTCTCACTTTTCTCTCTTCCTTCCACCGAATAGGCAGCCCAAAATGGGGGGTGATGGCCTATTTAAAATGCTCAATTCTTGTGTGAAGGTAATTTACCTCCATGCCCTCATTTTCTACTCTAGTTTCTAGAGTTTTCTTTGGAAATCCTTATTTTCTCTCTACCCTTCTCTTTATTTCGAAATTTGGGCTGTTTGGGGAGGGAGATTTGGTCTGAAATTAGCTAAAAAAAATCTGGCCAAATCCCTCATTAAATGCTTGAGTCACTTCTTTTTTATGGCCATAATTAGCCCTAGGTAATAGGCACTTATTTGGCCTCATCAAATGTCTTTTCTTCCCTTATTTATTAACCCTTTTTTTTTTCCTTCTCCTCTCCTCTTGTTGCACGAAAATGAAGAAGAAAATAGAGGAAAAATCTGATACCCAATGTCCATGTCTCTTATACACTCCTTGGAAAATGATCTTGGTGATATGATAGTATAATTTACATATATTTTTACTCATATTTATATTATTATTATTATTATTCTCCTCTTCCTTTCTTGATAGGTGAAATATGAAAGGAGTTGGGGGAGGAATTTTGATCTAATTTATTTTCCCCAATGCTTCCTCATTTAAAATGCAATGATGGCATTTCTCTATTTTATTTTATCCTCTTCTCTCTTCTAAAACAACGAAATGGAGTAGTATTCCATTGCTTTCTTGCCTAATCAATCTTTCTTGCAATCATGGAGGGAAATCTTGTGTGATAAATGATGTCTCATTCATTCATTTTTTTTTTCAAATATATAAAATTTAATTATTAGGAAAACCCATTTTTTTTATGAGCAAATTTTTGCTTCATGCTCCATTGTACCCTCTCTTTTGGGCTCCATAAATTGTCCTCCCTATTTAGTTTAACCTAATCCATTGTCATCTCCTTTATCAATTTGTCCATAAGAAAATGATAATTTATAAATTTCCAAACTACTATTCCACTCCCTTTTTCCTTAAATTAATTATCCATGTCAATAGGAAAGCAAATAAATAAACAACTTGGATGAAAATTCATATGCTCCATTCATTAACCCAATACATTAGTTGCATGTGAAATAGGGGTGTTACAATATGCATGTGCATTTACTCGTAGCTGGCCTAGATGGATTATCTCGGTTGGTACAGTCATTCTTCAAGGAACCACTAAAGATTTTGATCGAATTTAGAACACGGTCAAAGAAGTATCTAGAGATAGAGCAGATGCAGATAGCTAATGCTCTCGGGAAAGATTGGGGGAGGAGTCCACCCCTGAAAGGCAAAGAACAATTAGAAAATCGAAATCAAGATTTCCAAGGACGGAACCCAGATAACAGATCTGGGGGGGAGGTTTGAAGCGAAAGAAAAGTACGATAAGTATACTCCCCTAAACGTACCACGGTCATAAGTTTGGAAAGAAGTAGCACTGACCGAGATGAACAAAGTCGAACGACCTCGACTCTCCTATCGTAAAACTAGAGTGGACCAATCTAAGCACTATGCATTTCATGGTAGACCAGGGCATACTATGGATGAGTGTTATGAACTCCACGACGCCATCGAAAAGTTTGTTCGAGATGGAAAGTTACGACAATACGTAATAAAAACCCAGAGGCAGAGCAATAAGCGCAAACAAGGAGGTCGTAGTACAAGCCTGATCTTGGGATAGAAAAAGAAAGATGACAAGCGGAGAAAACTGGCTAGTGACGATGATGAATTCCCAGAAGTCGAGTTCGACTGTAATGTGATCAATGGAGCTATGGAGGGAGGGGGAGATACGGCAAGCCAGAGAAGAAAATATCTAAGAGAGGTCTTTTCAGTAAGGGATTGACCAAAGTTTAAAGAAGATCTTACTAGACCAAAACCCCCTGCACTATGTTTCACTAAGAAGGATCTGAAGGACGTAGTCCTGGGCCATCAAGATGGTTTGGTAGTTACGGGAACCCTGGTACATTGCCGGGTTAAGAGAATTTTCGTAGAAGCAGAAAGCTCTGCGGACATTATTAGCTCGGACACATTCAAGAGGATGAACCTCGATCAGGAAGACTTGAGGCTATGTAAAACGACCCTCATAGGGTTTAACAGAGAATACTCTACTCCCAAAGGCTACATTGACCTCTGGTTGATGCTGGGCACAAAGCAGGCATTCAAATATGAGCATGTAAGGTTTATCGTTGCCGACTTTCCCTCTCTGTATAACATAATACTAGGGAGGCCAACTATTCATAACTGGGATATGTTTGTTTCCATGAAGCATAAAAAGTTGAAAATGGTGAGCAGCAAGAACAAAGTTGTCACAGTCAACGGAGATCAGAAGGAGTCTTGGTAATGCTATTTCAAAACAGTCAGAGAAGGTGAAGGTGGGCCGACATCTCTACCGCAGATTTATGAAGGAGACAGGAGCGTGAGTAAGGGGAAGAGGGGGAATCAAGGCCGTCTTGTGAGTATGGTGGAATTAGATTTGTGGGAAGAAGCCTAGAATCCATGACCTGAACCAGAGGGCAAGTTGGAAGACCTAGCATTGGGAAGTCAGCCATCGCAAGTCACAAATATCAGCAAGAAGATGAGTCCAGAACTGAGAGCTGGGCTGATATAGTTTCTGAAAAAAAAAACCAAGATGTTTTCGCTTGGAAGTCGTCTAAAATACCCAGGATCGATCCAAAATTCTACTGTCACAAACTGGCGATACGTCCCGGATCAGCACCGATGTCACAGAAGAAGAGAAAACTCGGACCTGAAAGACAGAAGGCTTTGGCAGAATATGTCCCAGAGTTGTTGGAAGCCGAGTTCATTCGAGAGGTCCAGTATACCACTTAGCTGTCCAACGTGGTCATGGTGAAGAAGCCAAGCGGAAAATAGAGAGTATGTACAGATTACACAAACCTGAACAAAGTGTGTCCTAAAGACTCGTACCCAATGCCCAACATCGACCAGCTAGTTGACAACTCATCCGGATTCCAGCTGCTATCTTTCATGGACGTATACTCCGGATACAATTAGATAGCGATACACCCTGAAGATTAAGGGAAGATGGCCTTTATCATGGAGAATGTGCATTCAGGGTCCTTGCGAGGAAGTTCCTGGGTTTTCTGTTGACAAACTGCAGGATCGAAGCTAACCCATACAAATGTAAAGCTACGCTGGAAATGAAAGCCCTAAAAAATAAGGAGGTACATCAGTTAACTGGAAGGCAGGCCGCGTTGACCAGATTCCTGCCGAGATCTGCCAGGAACGCTCTTCCCTTCTTCAAGCTATTAAAAAAAGAGGCACAAGGAGGCTTGAACTCAGAGTGTGAAGCTGCGTTTGAAAAAATTAAGCAATGTTTGGCAACTCCTCCAACCCTGTCCAAACCTGAGCCCGGAGAGTTTATATTCCTTTATTCGTCCGTGGGTGAAGAAGCGATCAGTGCAGTTTTGGTCAGGGAGACAAAGAATGGCCAAGTACAAATATACTTCATAAGCAAGTCCCTGCAAGGCGCGAAGCTAAGATATCAAAAGTTGGAGAAAGTGGCATTCACCTTACTCAACACGACAAGGAGACTTTGTCCTTACTTCCAAGGACACCAGATTGTCCTTCGAACTAGTCAGCCAATTTTAAAAATATTGCAAAAACTAGATTTGGCCGGCAGAATGACTAGCTGGGCTATAGAGCTATCCGAATTTGACATCGCGTATGAAGCTCGGCATGCAACTAAGTCACAGGCAATGGCCGATTATGTCAGGGAGCTCACCCCGGCATCCAAAGGGGAGAACGAAGACGTCGATGTATGGAAAATGTACGTGGATGGCTCGTCAAACGTTAAGGTAAATGGAGCTGGAATAATTATCGAGAGTCTATAAGGGGTTGCAATTGAACACTCTTTCCATTTTACCTTCCCGACATCAAATAATCACGTCGAGTACGAAGCACTGCTAGCCGGGCTAACACAGGCGAAGGAGCATGGCCCCAATAAAGTTAAGGTTTTCACCGACTCTCAGCTCGTAGCAGCCCAAATCCAAGGGACATACTAAGCAAAGGGTCCTTTGATGGAAAAGTACCTAGATAAAGTAAAGGAGGTGATATCCAGTTTTGAAGAGGTAACCGTCACTTACATCCTGAGGGGGAAAATACAAGAGCCGATATCTTGTCAAAATTGGCAAGTACAAAGAGCCTTGGAAACAACAGAACTGTGGTTCAACAAAGTCTAGTAGAGCCGAGCTGTGTCATGGCGATCTCGACTGTCACAGACTGAGAGAAGCCAATAGAAGATTATCTGGAAAGAGGAATATTCCCCGACGATTCTATTCAAGCTAAAAAGTTGGTCTGAGATGCGGAAATGTATACGATAGTGGAAGACCAACTATACCGTAAGGGCTTTCACTCTCCGATGTTGAAGTGCTTGAACTCGCACTAGGCCGAGTATGTCTTAGCATGAAGGAATCAATGGCCAGCACATGGGAGCTAAGGCACTGGCTAGAAAGGCTCTACAGGCAGGCTATTACTGGCCGACGATGAAGGTCGATTCAAAGGATCTTTTTAAGAAGTGCGCTAGCTGCCAGAAATATGCCAGGATCATTTACCCCCCTCCAGCAGAGCTGAAATACACTCGGCTCAATAGCCCTTTTACAAATGGGGCATGGATCTTTTGGGCCCATTCAAAGCAGCTCCAAGACAATTGTAATAGCTTATTGTCGCCATCGATTATTTTACCAAGTGGATAGAGGCCAAGCCCTTAACCACAATTACGTCGGCTCACGTACAAAGATTCTTTGAACATTGCATTATCTCCCAACGGGATCCCGGCCGAGGTAGTGACGGATAACGGAACCCAATTCATTGATAAGGGTTTTCGGGAAATGATGTTCGGTTTTCATATCAAGCACCATTTCGCTTCCGTGGAGCACCCTCAATCGAACGATCAAGTAGAAGCGGCAAAGAAGATAATTGTCGATGGGTTGAGAAGGCAGATGGAGGACGCAAAGTATAGTTGGGTCGAGTCGGTGCATTTTACGTCTTGTGGGGCTATAGAACCAGCGTACAAATGTCAACTTAGGAAACTCATTTCCGGTTGACATATGGATGCGAGGCAATGATCCCGGTTGAGATTGGCCAACTTTCGTGGAAGAGGGTGAAGACTCTTCAAGGAAGTGAGGAGGCCAATAATGAAGTGTTGGCAGTGGAGTTAGATTTGATTGACGAGGTCCGAGTCACGGCACATTGCTGAGATATCGCTACCAAGTAGCTTATTGCGGCCAAATATAACAAAAGCGTGAGACCTCGGTCATTCAACGAAGGAGACTTGGTGCTTTGAAGACCCGAAGTCGGGAATAAGAATGCCATCGATGGTAAGCTTGCTGCAAACTAGGAAGGTCCTTATCGTATCAGACAGAAACTCGACAGAGGAGCGTAAATGCTGGAAACCCTGGACAAGAATTCGATCAAAAGAACGTGGAACGCGGATAAGGTGAGGGTTTATTACAGTTTGATCCAAGTCCATGGTTTTATTTTAACCAAAGCTGGTTTAGCCCGCATTAACCAAAGCTGGTTTAGCCCGCACTAGTTGATTCTGAATTTCAGCTTTTATGTTTATTCAATTTCTTTTTTAGAGTTGTATGATGTAGGCCACCCCGACCCGCTCATTTGAGCAATCTATTTTTCGAATATATGAAGAAACTATCATTTGAAAGCCACGACCCAGTCTCACCAAATGGCACCAGTTGCAAATGCAAGGACGAAAATGCAAACCTAAGGTCATTGAACTCGGCTCTACAATCGAGCAAAGCCGTCAGTGTAAGATTTCGCAATGCTAACACATCAATGCTTACTCTGGGATATCAAGGTGAATTGTTATGATGACCCTGATCAGGTTGAAATGTCTGGTCGTCTCGTTGACGAATCTAGCCTGACCATTTGACAACTTCCCTTTATTTTGGATTAAATCCCGGTGAATGGCATCGAAACATAACCTGGTGGCCTAATTAAAGACCCCCACCTAGCACTATGCTCGGTCTGAACACCGGAAGAATATCTTAGCAGACTCTGCATAACACATTATTGACTTTGGCCTGGTCACTCATTAGAACTCCTAACACACATGTGAGTTTATGCAATTAATTCATCCTTGCCATGAATAAAAGACTTGGAAACATGTTCAATTTGATCGAAAAGTAAAAAACTTTCATAATTGATTAATTCACTCAAATACAAGAATTGACTAAAGCGAAAAGAATTAAATCGGCATACTAGACCGATGGAAATCTATACAAAGAAAAATGGGCTTCAAAACCCCAAAACAAAGTCGACAGCTAAACAGGTGCTTGGACAACTCAGCTAGGAGGAACGCCGGTGGAGATCTCCTTGCCCCCTTCGTCAACCCGACCCCCATCTAGCTGGGATTCCGAAGCGGCAACGGGAGATGACAGGTGGAGGACAAATTAACCACTATCATCAAAATAAGATCGGAAATGGAATCGGGTGAGGTTCAGCTCAACGGAAGGGTTAAGATGTCGGATTTTCTCCAAGGAAATCTGGAAGGCGTCCTCTGCAGTCTCCTTCAACTCAGTGACCAGGCCCGAATTTTTATTCTTGGCCTCCACCAGTGTAATACCCGGATAATTATTTATCTGGAATATTATATTTCGATAAATAATACCTATTGGAAATAGGTGAATATGTGTTTTCAAAACTAGTGTAATAATTACCTTATTTTCTAAGGTAATTTCTATTGAAATTAGGGTGAATAAAGAGCTAAAAATCCCTAAATGAATTTGTGGGTCATAAAATGCCCGAAAAATATTATGATAAATCCTAAGAGGCAACAAAATATTTAATAAAAATTAGAAAGTATGTTGTCTCTAATTTTAGGAATTTTTGGGATTATTTTCCTTGGAAAATAATGAGGCAAAATTAAATATAATTTTGGGGAGCATAAGTTGCCCCATGATTTTTAATATTTTACATGGAGCATAAAATATCAATGTCAGTAAAATAGTTGTGAGATAATATTTGCCTAGTTGAACACTAATGGTCATGATTAACTAATAAATCAATTAACCAATAAAAACATATAATTAATGGGGCATTTTAACACTCAATTGGATGCTAATTGAAGGATAAAGTGATTAGCCCCTCAATCAATGGAGAAGGACGAGATGCGCATGGGAAAGAGATTGGGATAATATTTATCATATAATAAGATAGCTTTGAAAAGTCAAATTTAGCAATCAACCAATGAGAGACTTAGGATGTTGTAATGATGACATACGAAAAGCATAAGGGATCAGATGAAATTCTAATTGAATGAGTAGCATTTGGCTATTTAAAAGCATATTAAATGATTAAAGCATAAAGGGATGTCGGCAAGCTTCAATGGATTCATTTTTGTCAATGAAATACACAATAAATGGCTAAATGAAGTTGGGATGTCGGCGTGTACTTTAATGGGTAGGATTTAGTTTCAAAAAGTGCAAATTAATCCAAGGGTGGAGGTGAATTTATGTCACATTTGATTTCCATTTGTGTCCCCAATTTTCTCCTATAAATAGAAGGCTTTGCCTCTTCAATTCTTCACACCAAAATCAACCCAAGAGGTGATTTTCTAAAGAGAGTAGAGAGAAGTGAGAGCTAGTGGGAAGCAAGAAGAAGGAAGTTCTTCAAGGGTAAGTTCTTGAGTTTTAATTTTAAGTTCTTGTAGTTTTTAGTAGAAATATTAGTTTGATCTTTAATCTTCCAATATAGTTTTGTTTTCATGTTTTTATGGTTGAAAATGGTTTCATTTCGAAAAACGATGGAGAAAGTGATATAGCAAAATTTGGAGATTGAAGATCCCAAAATAAATAGAAATAAATCTCACAGCCTGGATAATAAAGAAAGGCGTACTCGCCACCGAACCAAACTCGGCCCGACTCTAGGCAACAAGCGAAGCCGCACCGACCGTGCCCTTCTCGACGACGTGTGAAACTATGTGGTCGATAGAACTAACCTTGTCACCCACAAGTTCATCCTGTTCAACAAGGTAGGCGGTAGTAGACAAATCGTGGTGGTCACGAGTCCAATACAGAGGGAATTTCCATTCCACATTTTTGGACTCGGGGCCGAGAAGAAACCAAGGCTGCACGCCATATTTGGCAATAACCTTAAAATAGCTGGTCTTGAAATGTTTGAAAGACTGAGTAACCGGGATAAAAAGTTTCCTACTCATGACACCCCAGATGGAAGTCTATCCTTTCAACTCTGCATCCTCTTTACCAGAACGAGAGGTGTGGGGGCCAAAGAAGTAGAGCAACATAGAAATGGTGCAGGATATCCCCAAATTTTGGCACAAACGTTTGAAAGCTATGATGTATCCCCAACCGTTAGGGTGAAGCTGAGAAGGAGCCAAGTTTAAGTATTTCAAAATGGCCATTTAAAAGTAAGTAAATGGGAACTGTACACCGAGCCGGGTAATATAGTCCCTATAGAAGAAGAAGAAAGACAGATTGCTTCCCTCTCCTTTGGAACAAATAGGCTCGTCGTCTCCCGGGGGCTAAGGACATAGGTCTCGGGGTCACCTATTGGAAGGTTGGCAACGTCAGCTGAGGTCATCAACGACTGAATCCTCAGTACCTCGTGAGTAACCCATGGGAATTTCTCTGTCTGAACTTGTGGGGGGGCCCGACTCCCCAGTACCATATTCTGCAGTATTGGAGGAAGAAGGCGAAGCCATTTATACATATAACATGAAGATAAAAAATTAGAAATAGGCTTGACATACCTAATAAGAGCTATTATGTGAAGAAGATAAATCGGCTGGACCAGGACGACTCAGGCTGCCATAGGCCCGGGTGGACTCAAGGGCTAAGTTATGACGACACGAGCCTAGAGTGGAATTAGCTAAAGAATTTCGACCTTCCGTGATATATCGAGAGCTTAAAGTAAGACAATCCCAGCATGGACCGGCATAATCCCCTAGGATGGATCCAGGGCTGGAACGAGTGGTAGCCTCAGAGAAGGCGATGGATGACGTTGGGATAACTTCGACCGGGTCCTAAATCTCATTGGGGGATATTAGGCCGGTCGTACCCTCACCCCAAGTTAAGCATCCTCCCCAATTTCTTGTCCTTCGGGATCGAGATCCCCCTGTGCTCCCACCTCCTTAGTAAGGGGAACACCCCAAAGCCAAAACAAGGTTTGAGGACACACTATTTGACGCAACTCCTCCTCTTTTGAAGTTATGACATTTTGACTTGAAGATGGCGAAGGATCTGTCCTATCCATTCTTACTAGAAACCTAAAATTAAAGAGGCACAAAAGGTTCAGTAAAAAGGAAGCAGGAGAAGGGGATGCTGATAAACAACTATATTTCTCAATTGCGAAAAATAGAACGCAAAAACAAGGTTAGCGTACAGGTAGCGATGCACAAAGACAAAGGTTTACATTCATATCGATGAACCCAGAAATCAAAGAATACCCAGAAACAAATCCACCTGAAAACCCAGAAACTAACTCTCTCGCAGATATGGATAAAGAAGCAAAAACAAGGCAACATAGAATCTGTAAACTTCAAAGAAAATGAAAAAGAAGCAAAAACGACTAGCGAAATACCCGATTTAAACGAAGGTCGGAGGATTTTACGTTGGCCAAGTAAGAGGATTGCAAGGAGGCAGTCTTCGACGGAGCGAGAGTTTTCTGGGAAGAAAGGCAAAATAGCGAATGCAAGAAGTGTGGAGAATGGAGGGAAGATGTGAATATAAACGTTACGAATACGAAGAGTCAAGGGCAAACATGACAATTCATCAAAAGAGCAAAGATGACGTACGCGAAATGATGGGTGCATTTAATGTGCACAGTGGGCAAATAATGCATGCAAATATCGCAGGCGGCTAAGTGTGACGGTTCTGGCTTTTTGGCAGTCGAGGGCTTCCAGGTGTCAATCAGTCATGATGGTACGAGAAGAGGAAATGGGAACCACCTTGGACCTACACGAGGTCTCCAGGGTTATCCCGGCTCCTTGCGCACGAGTCATTAACTGGGATGATCTTGGACATTACTTGAGAAAGGAGTGAAGAAACCCAGACCCCGCTCATGCTTGTCCATATTGGGAGAACTCGGTATTATAGTTCGCGAACTCGGAATCCCAGATGTTGATGCACCAGGAACATGAACAACCATGAGCAGGGATGGAGTCCCTGGCAAGATGCCCCGGCTCGCCCGTCTGGGGGCAGGTTAAACTTGAACGTAAATGAATCCGAAGCGCTTTGACTTGATATGCACCCCGGCAGTCTAGAGGCTTGAACTACCAGGCTGGGGGCAACTGTTACGGACCTATATTAGGCCCACCTATGGAATGGCCCAACAAGGGGCAATCCACATCAGGATCTGCCCATAATGATGGAAGATCCTAACCAATTTACAATCCAAGCTACAATCAGGGAAGATCTCAATCAAGGGATTTGACCTAAATCTGGCAGCTAAGATACTTGGGCTACAAGGCACACGCAGCTCAACAATCCAAACCCTAAGTTAATCTCTATAAATATGAGGTTAATCTAAAAGGTACACACATTCTATACTCTCGACTATTTACTATACTGTCGTCACTGTGCACACTCACCACCCCCTTTGGTGAAAGCGTATTTGTGTACATTGATCAAGATCCCTGTTCGTATTTGTCCCTTAGATACCTAGGAGAGATAGTTAGACGGTCCTATATCAACATACTAGTCCATTGGGCTAGACATCTATGTTCTGTTTTAGAATAGAAAGGAAAAAAATCGAGTATTAAAATGCATAAATGCTCTAACAGTCAGTTATAAATACACCTCTTTTGCCCCTTCATTAGCTCAATTTTACATCTTAGCGCATATTAAAGTTTCCTCATTCTTGCAATGGGATTTTGTTTACACATTCGCATTAAAATTTTAACAGTAAGTTCTAAAAGAACTTTAAATACTTGAAAAACGAGGAAGAATACCCAACATCAGAGGTTACATATTAGAAAGTCAGAAGTTATCAATATGGTGATTATCGGTTAAGACTTCTTGGGTCTCCTTTGATAACCAACTGAACTAAACGGTGTAAAAGGGCCCGTTTGGTACACTGGATTTAGAAATGGATATGATTATGAAGATGGATTTAGAAATGGATAAGGAATGAGACATACTTTTTTAATTAAAATATATATGCATTGTTTGTGTTAAGAGTGCAAAATACCCTTCAAAAAGTTTTAGTTCTAACTTCCTAAGAACTATGGACCCATCTGTTGGTCCAAAAAAAGGACCCACCATTGCCACCTCCATTGATGAAGCTCCAGGAGCCTCTACTGTCGAAGCTCTTCACTCTTCAAAACCAATCAGCCACCACGCTCTACAAGAATCAGCACCATACTTAAGTTGTTAAAATATAAACTCCGACTTCTCTCATATAGTTTTTAATATGTATATTAAAGTCATAAATAGGTCCACTGGAGCTCCAAAGGTCTCATATTTTTTTAAAATTTTTTAAGTAAAAGTCGTCAATATAGATATTTGAGTTGTTAATATGTATACTAAAGTCGTAAATATGATTGACTAGAGCTCTAGTAGTCTCTCTCTCTCTCTCTCTTGATTTTTTTCAAACAAAAGTTTCAATATGCATACTTGAGTTGTTAATATATTTATGATGACTTCTCAATTTTAATAGATTTGAGATATATTTTAATATATTTGAGAAGTCATTATCACTAATTTTAAAGAGATTTTATTGAGATTTTAAGAGATATCAATTGAGATGCATTATTTGGGGATTTTAATTTAAATAAAAGTTTTTGAGTTTAGGAAATAAATAATGATAATGAGAAGTTTTTAAAAAAAGAAAGAAAAAGAAAAGAAGAAATAAAAGTTTAGTTTTAATTATTATTATTATTAGTAATTCTTTTCTTTGTTTCCACAGCCATATTGTACGTTGCAATTGGAGATTGGATTGAATTGCAAATGAAAAAGGGGGCCCAACTATTGAATCAAATGGGAAGACCTAATGCCATTACGAATTGAAAGAAAAGAGGACCAGAGGCGACCTTAATTAATGATTCACGCGGAGATAGAAAGAAAAAAAAAAAAGGAGACGCAGCGTTTTGGTGAGAAAGGGAATTGAAACCTAAAAGCTAAATTGGAGGATTATTACGAATTGAAAAAGGAAGGCAGAGGCGGCATCGTGAATTACTCTCGCTGGGCATAGAATAAAGAAAAGGAGGGAGGCGCTATACAGAGGCGGATTTTTATATTCATTCTCGCATAGGCATATCGCTGGAACAAGAAAAACAGAGAAGCCAATGAGAACAGAGCAGAGCGCCACACACCTTCGATCTTTCTCTTCTCTCGCCGGCGGCTTCCCTCTCCACCACGGTCGCCGGCGTGCTTCGTTTTCACAACCACAGGGCCAAGTTTCAGCAACGAGAAAGAGGAATCAGAGGCTCAAATATTGGTGTTATTTGCTTTATCTTTACTCATTTGCCTTTGAATTCCAGTATGACCTGAATCTGATTTTGTGTTGCTGTGATGTTGATTTAAGCCATGTGTGGCTAGTTGTCTTTGCAACCTAGAGTAGCTATGAACTTATAGGTGTGGATTAGACTTTGTTTTTATTAATTAATTATAATTAATATTAATTTTTGCCACTTAATCTTGTTCAGATTTATCTATTAGTGTCGATCATCACCTAATATGAATTTGAGAATTAGGATTTACCTTGTGAAGGAGATTTTAATTAGGCTATTAGTTGCGATTAGGATGAGCGTATATACCTAATTACCCCATATAATTGTTGAGGAGTGTGTTCGAGATTTATTCATTTCTTGAGTAATTATGTTAGACATAACTAATTATACTCGAAGAGGGTTATAAGTGGATGAAAACAGACACTTATAACTAATTATACTCGAGATTAACAAAATTGATATTAAGACTAATTAAATTAGTGGAATCAAGGTTTATGAAGGTAATAAGGGATTAGTAACTACGGGTTCTTTCATTTTATTATTGTGGTAGTTTGTTTGTTTTTTATTTTATTTTATTTAATTTTAATTAAATTCAATTTGATTTTCTCAACTTAATCGAAAGTGTAAAATTAATTCTTAACTCAAGTTTGTGATACGAAGTCTCATGGGAACGATATCTTTCTTATCACTTTATTACTTGCGCACGACCCGTATATCTTGCGGAGTTTTTAGGTATAAAGTTTTGCCCTATCAATTTACAAAAGTCATCAATAGGTCAACCTGCGATGTTCTCATATATATATATATATAAGGGAAATGATGTATCAAGTGACTGGAGGTAACGTTTTTTCCAGTGAGCTCCATACTGTGTCGTTTTGTCCAGTTCTATGTCACTGAAAAAGAAAAGCGCGCAATAACAATTTCCAGCAAACCAGCAGAATTCTCTGTTCAATGATAAAATCAATTTATAGCAAACCTAATTCATCGCAACAATACGTGGGATCAATTTCCAACAAACTGAATTCCTAAATTCTCTGTTAATTAAATCGCAACAATAATTCATCGGGATAATTGATGACTTCCTATTTTTAATAGGTTTGAGACATATTTTGATATATTTGGGAAGTCATCAATACTAAATTAAAAAGATTTTATTAAGATATTAAGAGAATTCAATCTGGATACATTATTTAGGGGATTTCAATTTAAAATAAAATTTTTGAGTTTAGGAAATAAATAATAATAATGAGAATTTTTCAAAAAAAGAAAAAAAGAAAAGAAGAAATAAAAATTTAGTTTTAGTTTTATTATTATTATTATTTAATTATCTTTTGTTTTTTTTTCACAAAGACCAGGAGAGTGCAGATTGATACGACAATTGAATCAATTGGAATTGGAATGGATTGATGCGTGGGCCCATGTAGATGAAAAGAGAGAAATCAATTGAGGAGTGAGCAAATTCGGCCCAACATATCTGTCCTATCTTTAAGCAATTGGAATGAAGACCTAAATTGGATGGGGCCCACAAAATTGAATGAAAAAAAAAGACCTAATGGAAAAAGGACAAAACGCACAGTAGGTCGACTTGAGGAATTGAAATAAAAGGAAAACAAGCAGAGGCGCTGTACAAGGCTGGATCGTCATTATTCGCTGAAGACAGAGCAGAAACGCAGAGACCAAAGAAAGGCAAGGAGACACCGTCGCGGCATCACACAACCTCCACACCTTCATCCCCTTCTCCGTCGCCGACGACCTTCGCCCACACCTCCGTCATCGCCGGCGACCTTCTTCATCTTTCCATTCTCACCACCACAAGGCCGAGCTTCAGCAACCAGCAAAGACCAGGCAGCCATCGACAAGCAGAGGCACAGATAGAGGGAGCTGTTTGTTTTATCTTTACCCATTTTCCTTTGATTCCTTTAATTTTATGGCTTTTAACTCTGAATTTATTGGTCTTGCTGTGATGCTCTGATTTGGTTTAAAGCCATGTTTGGCTGAGTTTACTTTGCAACCTAGAGTAGCTATGAACTTATAAGTGAATTAGATTTTGGTTTTCATTGTTTAGTTATATTTATTATTAATTTTGGTTACTTAATCCTGTTTGTTTAGTTTTGTCTATTTAGTGATTGGACATCATTAAATATGAATTTGAGAATTAGAATTTACCTTGACGAAGGGAATTTTAATTAGGCTCTGAGATTAAGTAATATGAGATTAGATTACGATTTAATTTGCGATTAGGATAGACATATACCTAATGGCCCCATATAATTGTTGAGGAGTGTGTTCGAGTTTTATTGCCTCTTGAGTAATTATGTTAGACATAACAAATTATACTCAAGAGAGGGTTGTAAGTGGGCCAAAAGCACTTATAGCTATTTATACTCGAGATTAACAAAATTGGTATTAAGGCTAATTAAATTAGTGAAATCAAGGTTTATGAAACTAATAAGGAATTAGTGACTGAGTTCTTCATTTTATTATTGTGGTAGTTTGCTTATTTTTATTTTATTTTATTTTATTTTATTTGAATTAAATTCAATTTGGTTTGCTCAACTTAATCGAAATTGCAAAATTAATGCTTAACCGAAGTTTGTGATACAAAGTCCTCGTGGGAACGATACTTTTCTTATCACTTTATTACTTGGTACGGCTCGTATACTTACGGAGTTTATAGGCTTAAAGTTTTTCCCTATCAATAATAATTCATCGCAAGAGAGTAATCGGGACAATAATCCCCGATTATGGATTTTGGATTATGAAACAGAAATCCCAAATCTTGATGAAACAGTAATCGGGACAAAAATCCACAAAAATCCATAATCTCCGTTTCATTAGGATCCATCGCAAGAGAATAATTCATCAATAATATGACCTTCAAATTGAAACAGAAATCCCCGATTTATCTGCTTTCTTCAATTTCTATCATCCACCACCACAAAGCCCTAAAGCTTTGAGGTCAATTGAATGATTAGTTGCTAAAATAATAAAGGGGGCAATTTCTATCATCCACCACTACAAGCAGCAAGTGAAGTGGTTTGATGCAGGGATTGCCGACCACAAAGACCACGCAGGAGATGAAGATGCGCATGCTGGCGAATGAAGAGAGGAAGACGGCGACAATGGCTCCGATTCCTAGAGGGAAATATATATATATATATATATATATATATATATATATATATATATTATTGTTCACTAAACCAAACGACATAGTATGTTGCTCACTGGACAAAGGCTTTTATCCAGTGACGGGATATATCATAAGCCCATATATATATATTGAATTTTTCAAGCAATAGTCATTGGTATGAATACTTTTGTTGTTAATATATATATATAGTAAAGTCATAAATAGGGTTGATCGGAGCTCCAGTAGTCTCATATATTTGTTTGAATTTCTCCCGAAAAAGTGGTCAATATGGATTAGTAGGCATCATTGTACATGAGTATTTTTTATTCTCCATATAATTTTTTATTTTTATTATATTCTTTATATTTCTAACAACGTTAATATTGTTAACAAAAAATATTAACCCAACAAAATCAAGTGATAAATGTGCGGTTGACAAGCATATTTAAGTTTTAATTTTTTTTAATATAATATATTTAGATTATTAAACTAAAATAAACTGACAAATCGCCACAAATAGAATCGAGATTTTAATATTTAGATTGTGAAATTAATATATTTAGATTATTAAACTAATTTTTTTTTTAATACAAGTTTTGATATTGACTGGTTCATTAGATTTTTAGATATTTTTCAGTTTACACATACTTTAAATTTAAAATTAGTAACATTTAATTACACAATTATCATTTGAGTTCTTTGCGTCAAAGTTTTACGTGGCGATAGAATTGTAGGACCAAAAGTTTACTTTATAAAGTTAAAGGACCAAAAGTATACTTAGAAGATTAAAAGTTTACTTTATCCTTAACTTTTTAATATCAAATTTTAATTTTATATTTCTTAACTTTTAAACATAATGCCATAATTTGTGGTTTTTTTGTTTACTTATTCAAGAAATACATGATAAGTTTACGTCATAGAATCAAACTTACGTACAAATGCATATATATCATTTCTCCTACTTTATCTGCATATCCCGGGCTCCAGGGTCACAATAACCATGTTCATGGCTCTCAAATTAGCAAGACATTGGAGATGGCATTATGCAACTTGGTTATTGTTTTTGTTTCTGTGCTATATAATGGATTACCTTTGTTGTCGATGTGGTGGAATTCTACACGCAAGGTTGTTGTTGGGGCCATTCTAGTATGTATGATGAGTTAGGAGTTGCCGCTAAGGTGGAAAGACATCAGATACAGAAAAACAACAACCAGATGCCACGTACGTACATACGTTTCGATATGGGTTCTTTTCTTCCCTAAAAGCAAATAAAGAGGTCATACAAAAAAACAACCAATTTGGCTGGCAATATGCCAATAAGAATTGCATGTGATGCGCTTCGTGCCTTCCCTAGCTAGCTTGATTACTCCTACGGCTTGACTGTGGATGAAAATTTCAAGTAGGTCGTGGCATCGATGAAGATACTGATTTCTTCATTTTTACTGCCTAAAGATAATGTTGAATAATTAGTTTGTTTTTTAGTAGAGAATTATTCTTTACTGAGAAACCTTTGATGGCACTGATTTTAGTTTTGCTTGGCTTAATTTATATTTGAAGTTTCTTACATTGGATGTCATATATTCCAAGCCTCATATTTCTACCGCACTCTGCCGTCGAAGCTCTTCACCCTTCAAAATTTTATTGCCTTGTTTAAGTTGTTAGATTTCCCAAGGGAAAAAAATGATAATATTATGGGTGCATGATTGCATTCGGCTTGCAAGGTAAAAATATCTGGGCCACAACCAATATTTTTCATCTCCGCATAGAGATCCCAGGCTCTTTCATTGATTCCATCCATCAAGCAATTATATGTTTCCAAGGTTGGGTTAATTCCCAAGGTCTTTGTGAATTTGTCAAATACATTTTGAGCATCTGTGGCCTTGTTTCGCTTACAACTCTGATTAATGGTAAAACTATATAGTCATTTTGGCAAGTCGAATTGTGTGCCAATTTTTCAGCAAACAAAATGGCATTTTCTAATTTGGTTTCAATCAGAATTCCATCCATTAATTCTCCCCAGAATTGTCTGCCTGTCTGTAAACCAACCTTGCGTGTGAATTCCATGACAATCTTAACGTCATCCTCAACCCTCCCAAGCCTCATAACACCGGGAAGGAGGGTGCATAAAGTTACTTGGTCAGGGTAGAGAAATTTCTTCATCTGATGGTAAAACCAGAATGCATCATCAGTTCTATCTTCAATGATCGGACCATAGAAGATGGTGTTATAAGTCAGAACATCAGGAATGCAATTCATCGTTGTCATCTTATATAGCATCTTCATGGCCAATCAACTGCATCATTCTTGCAAAGACAATCAAGGATTGTGTTAGAAGTTACTGTATTTGGGGGACATCTACATTCTGTCATACTCTCGAACAATTCAACCGCCTTTTGAAGCTTTCCCTCTTTCCCCAAGCCCGCAAGTAAAGTATTGTATGTCACAACTGTGGGAGTAAGCTTCATATCCTTCATTCGCCCAAACATTTACCATGCCTCATCAACCCGATCAGCCTTGTAAAGTCTGTCGATTAAAGAATTGACTATAATTACATCAGGCTCGCACCCATTCTGATCATTTCAACCTGAAGCTTTAGGGCTTCATCTATTTGCCCCACTTTGCTATAGCACTTCATCATCATATTATAGGTTACGGAATCGGTTACAAGCCCACAACTTTGAATCTCACTGAATATTTCTTTTGCTTCTCTAATCCTTCCCATTTCAGCAAGACTGTATAAAGAAGCATTACAGGCTACTATACTTGGCACAATTTCTTCTGCTTTTCATTTTTTCATAGGTATCAAGAGCTTTTCCAGGATCGCCATACTTTCCATAATAGTCAATGAAAAGAACATATGTATAGGCTGTAGATTCAACACCCAAACATTTCATATTGTTGAAAAGCTCTATAGCCTCATCCAACCTTCTCAACAGCAGAAGTCCAGACATCAGTGTGTTGTAAGTATGAAGATTTTGCAATATTCCTTTAGTTCTTATGACGTCTAACATAGCAAAAGCTTGTTCAACATTCCCAGATTTGCATAAAGCACCAACAAGTATGGTGTATGTAACAACGTCAGAAGCATAACCGCACTTTGTTATCTAGCTGGGTCAGATTTGAATTTGTCATTTCCAATTTAAAATAGCCGTATTTTGTAAGTTTTCTATATTTACACAAACTCATCTATAAATTAGTACGATTAATAATATAATTTGAATCCAATGTATGTACGCAATTCATTAGCAAATCAACTCATGAAATTGATGTTTTTTTTTTTTGGATTTTACCGACACTCCTGGAAGAGGGGTGTTTCCACTAACCCTTCTCTCCACTTCCCCTCCACTTAATATTGCAACCATTGGATCATGTTTTAATGAGAGAAAATTGATTGTATATTTTTACTATATGTAATATAGCAATAATAGTTTTTTTGTAGTATTAAATCCTACCTATTAAAACCTTCAAAGCAGTAGATCAAGTTAGTAGCCAGATATGTGTGTGTGTCTGTGTGTATATAAAATCAACTGTCAACTTCCTCAGTTCCTTGGACCGTTACACTATAATATAATGGAAAACATAAGATTATTAGGACCACAAGGACCAAAGGAAAAAATCTGAACCCAGGTTTATAACGAAGCTTCTTGGTACGATATACTCTAACATTCTATGAATACTAACGATAAATCAGTATAAGCCAAATTCAACTAGTTCCTTGGGATTTCACACACACACACACACATATATGTATATATGTGTATATGTGTGTGTGTTATTGCGATTTCCCCAGAAAATTTCAAATACTCTTTGTATAAAAAAATTAAGTCAGATACCTTGATTTGGACTATGAATAAATGTGTGTTTTATAATGTAATTTTCTTAGTTATAGTTAAAATAGATGTACTGAAAGGGGAACAATTATCAAGTGCATCATTGGAGGGGAAAAAATATACGTAATAAAACCTACTACTTTGTCGAATTTGTGATTAAGATATGTCTTATCTTTTTTTTAGCCATAAGATAGGTTAATGTATTCGTATAATGGATATATGATAATACGTGAAATTATGTGGTTGTTAAACTTAAAAGTTAATTAAGATGCTGTTTTTAAGTCATCAATAAGCTTCATATTCATTTTATCTTTCCACAATTTGGAACTTTTGAGTTTTGTCAAACCAAATGTTTGACCAAAAAAAAAAAAAAAAAAAAACCTCACTTTCATAGATGATGACAATATGATTGGACTTAGACAATGTGGCTCATGAATACTACATCAAAAAAAGTAGTTCATGAGGAAATATGATGGATCAGTCAAAGTATTGATTTGTTTTCCTTTTCCTTTTTGCGTAGAGTTGGATACCGTATTTGATAATAAAAGTTGGTACCTTGCGTTCGTACGACTGCGGAAGATGTTATCAAGGGCAGTGCTCAGTTTACTACGTGAAATTCTACAAATGTTATTAAATATATTACTGAAATTGTAGAGATATATGTCTTTCTAAAATTTATTATTTATGTCTTTGAATGAAATATATGTTATTCAACAGGCATAACGTAATATTTCACCACCCCCAAGATCCTCAATTTTGCCCAAAACTCCAATCATCCTACGGAATATTTCCTGCAGAAGATATGGAGACTTTGGAACAATTTGAAAATTTTGGTTTTCTGATCTTGCAAGTCTGACGGTTTTTTTACCAAACTAAGCACAGAAAAAAAAAATTACTAGAATACTTCGTTCATTGAGGATTATTTACCAAAATAAGGCGATCAAACAAACCGGTTGACCGACGGGTTTGAACTTGCCAAATGGGAGGACGCCACCCGCCTCGGCGTCAATCAACCGACGCCGGAGGTGGTAGAGGAGGCGTCGGTTCTTGACGCCTATCGAATCCCCGACGCAGCCGGGATTCCCTCGACGCGTCAAGGAATCCCGACTTTGCGTCGGGATTCCCGGTCGAATCCCGACCGGCCCCCCCCCCCCAATTACTCCCATCATCGCCCCCTCCGTAAACCACACACCCAATCGACCCCTCCCCCTTCCGAACCAAACGCCCCCACTTCCCGTAAAACGACCCCCATCCCCAAAGCCCCCTCCCCTTCCCAGAACCCACCACCAAACGGTCCCCCACCCCGCCCCCACCACTTCCAGAACCCCACCCCAAAGCCCCCTCCCCTTCCCAAAACCCACCAACCAAACGGTCCCCCTTCCCAAACTTCATCCATGTTCTTCATTTTTCTTCCTCTCCTTCATTTGATTCACTCATTCCATTTTCTTCATTATAAAACTCCCTCCAACCTCCATTTTCTTCATTCTTTTTCACTCTCCCCCGAGTTGAGAAAACGTTGACGAGTCCTGAAAGTTTGAGACATAGAGAAAAGAGAATCACTGGAAAGGAGGAGGCTCAAATTTCCTCTCTCACTCCCCGACTTCAATTTTGCAAAGGTAACATTTAATTTTTTTATATGTTTATTGTTTACTAATTTGATTTAATTTTTAATGATATACATTTATTAATTTGTTTATAGATACTTAATAAATGTATAACGGTAGGATAGATGCTTAATTCCTTACAAATTGTTAATAATTATAAATTATTAAATAATTAAATAATAATTATAATGAATAATTTAGGGAATAATAATATTTAAAATTGGTTACTAACTTTAGGATACAAGACTAATTAGTAAATTAATTAATTATTTTGAATGTTAATTATAAACCTTAAGATAGATGACTTATTATTTAATATTTTGTAAATTAATAATTTCATATATAAAATGTAAAATATTATGCTTTGCTAAATTTCATTTAAGCAATTTGGGAGAATAATAATTAGTGAATTAATAAAAATATTTTTTGAAATATATTGTATATTATTATTTATTAACGTAAATTTACAAGACTAATTTAAAATTGGTTACTAACTTTAGGATACAAGACTAATTAGTAAATTAATTAATTAGTGAATTAATTAATTATTTTGTATGTTAATTATAAACCTTAAGATAGATGACTTATTATTTAATATTTTGTAAATTAATAATTTCATATATAAAATGTAAAGTATTATGCTTTGCTAAATTTCATTTAAGCAATTTGGGAGAATAATAATTAGTGAATTAATAAAAATATTTTTTGAAATATATTGTATATTATTATTTATTAACGTAAATTTAATTAACAAATTTTAAAGTCTTTGTTACATTTAGCAAATATCTTTCATTTTTTGAAATATAATGCTTGCAAATTTATTAGTCAAATGGATGACCAACGTGGCCGCAATATTGAGCCGGCCCCAAAGAGCGGGGAGTTCTTAACTGCGAGGAGGTGCGCGGTCACACCGATCACAAGTTGTGTGGAACAAAGGAGATTGCAATTGTTTGAGGGTGAGGCGAGCCTCACACGGGTCTTTGGGAGATGTTGAGGACCCAAATCTCATCCCCGTAGATCAACGGCGACGCTTCGTGCGGGTTTTTCCGCACGTGTCTCGCATGAAGAGACTCCCGATATGTTTTAAAATTCTTTATGTAATTATACGCATTTAGTTGTTTGTACATGATACGGATAATATAAGACCCTTACATATTTGTTCTCTACCTTTATGTTGTTGTAGATTGACAAATACCTTATTACTGCTTTGGTTGAGAGGTGGAGGCCGGACACTCACACCTTCCATATGCCGGTTGGTGAGATGACTATTACTCTAAAGGATATAGAGGGCATTTTAGGTTTGTCCACTGAGGGTCAAGTAGTCTTTGGTCCGACACATGGCAACTGGGAAGCAGTTATACAACAATACATGGGTTTAACTCCACTCCCAACTCATTTGATTGGCGGCAACATCAGGTTGAGCTGGTTTGAGACTCGTTGGGCCCACCGGGACGAGCACTCGCCATCGTGAGGGTCGGCTTCGGTACACATGTGCTTACCTCATGCGCCTATTCGGTGGATTTTTGTTACTGACAAGTCCGGCGCAGAGCTCCTTCCGATTTATAAAATTATCTTTGGGTGGTGACCTTGCGAGACCGCTACATACAATTGGGGTCTGCGGTACTCGCTACACTTGTTTCGCGAGCTATGTCGGGCCACGTTAGCTTCAACAAACATTGGGGGTTGTTTGTTGTTATTGCGATATGGGCATGGTCAAGATTTCCTGCCATATCACCTCCCATTCCACCGCCCAATGACGAAGATGATCATTACGGACTCAGGTATGGCAACAGTATGACGTTACGAATACATTGAACTGGTTGGAGTTGTTGAGCGATTATGTTCTTATTTGCAAGTCGTTTGCAGGTTCAATAATGTCAACGTGCGGTTATTGCGACGTGAGCTATAGACATATCAGATAGAGCTTGACCAGATGGGTCGAGACAATGTACGTATACTTTAAATTTGACTTTAGGGGACAAAAATAGTAAACTAATTCGCATTTGTTTACATGTACAGGTGAAGTGGGAGCCATATAGGGACGCCGAGATATGAGTTTATGGGTGCGGATGTTCACATGCGGGACATGTGGAGGGCGGTGACACCCGTACTTGCTTTCCACATTGTCGAGATGCACCGGCCGATCATGGCGCGCGGCAATTTGGCATGCAGCAACACATCCCTAGACCTGCTGCACAGCTTAAGGGAGCACATGATCTTACCTTACGCGGTAAGATGAATGAGGATTGGGAACTCAAGATGGAGGCATTTATTCAGTTGTGGAACACAAGACATGAGCTCATCGAGACTACATATCCATCTGATGGGCCGGTTTCCCCAAACTCCGAGTACATGACTTGGTTTTTCACACACACTAGACGGTATATGACGAGCGGTCGCCGGGATCGGGCATGTGGTACGTATTGATCTTCACTCCATTTTTCCTACTATATCTTTCATATTATTATCCATAGCTTAATTTCGGTGTTGTTATCCATGTTATTGCCTAAATGCGGATAGATGGTGTAGAGTGGATTTGGTGGCGAATTCTCCCGATTTTTCCGCAATACAACAATATGCGAGGTACAAGAGGTTTGTGACCGATCGGGAGCACTTAGAGAGTTTGGCCGAGTTGCGGAGCTGGTCCTAGCGCACCAACCGGAATCTTAGTCGGTGTACCGAGATCCCGCATTAGAGGTCCCGCCTCGTGCGAAGGAAGGACGGGACCCGGGTCATCGACGACCGAGGATCGAGATGGAGGCATATGAGATACCCCAGCCTGTTCCATGTGGCGGAGGTATCTATAGACCACCCATGTGGCCCAATACGGCATACACTGAGGTGTCGTGGAACCCAGACGAGATACCACCAGAGATACATGTACCGAGGCCACGTTACCCACAACCAGAAATTATGTTTGCTTCGCAGACACAAGTCCCACACCAATATGAGTGGCCATCACAGAATTCTCAGACCGGCTTTGATGCATCCACTTCTTACCAGCCCGAACGGGCTTTTACGGGCTTCAACGCCTACATGCATCCATACGGCTTTCCTGGCTTCAATGCTTATCGTGCACAACAGGATTTTACTTGCGTTCCATTCTTACCACCGGGACAGGGGTTGTGCGAGCGGGATCAAGTAGTAGTCCATACCAGGGAGGACACCCCGTATCCGATGACACAGGTGAGCACGCCGATGACTTCATACGGGCTGCTACTGAGGATCTCAATTTTAGGCGTAATCTTGATGGACAACGTGGACCTGGTGGCATCCGTAGGAACCCCGGAGCGTGATGCGCGTTCGAGACCGTGGCCTCCATATACTCCACCTTGAGCGTTTTGCGCGTTACGTATTATGGCATATTTGCATGGATTACGGCGTATTATGTGATATTTGGATGGATTATTGTATTATGTGATATTTGCTTGGATTACTGTATTATGACATATTTGCTTGGATTACTGTATTATGACATATTTGTATGGATTACTGTATTTGACTGTGTTTGTTTAGTTTTTTATTTAACCTATAGCTAACCAACGTTTACCCAAATTTAGTATGAGAACTTGAAACTACAAAAAAAATGTCATAACACAGTAAATAGGAAAGCTAGTTTGGACTAATTAGCTATGCGCTTCGTAGGACATGCACGCTTATTATGTCCGTCTTGTTTACATATGCTACATCTAGTTCGATCGAGCTAGGTTGAACCTCCACCTCATCCATTTCATTGTGAATGCGTGTAGATATCGGTCGCCCCTTACCACGTAATGTCGATTCATCGGGGATAATCTTCGGTCCGGAACGGCGGTATTCCTTGTTCACTTCCGATCGGCTGAAATGATGAACAGTAAACATTCACAATATTGTAGATTGAGAATGCAGGATCCACGTACTGTTAAGCATAATGGGATATCACCGAACATGCAGCAATTACATGACTACAGGGGAATTTGAATGCCTGAAACTTGCCACACTGGCATTTCCCATGGCTCAAGTTCACCGAGAGTGTATCGCCCGATCATCAACTTCAAACGTGGTACGTGCCACATTAAACTCCCGAACACGCATCGACGTAGCTCGCTCTCCATTCTTTGTCATAGCTTCAACAATAACAGAAGAAAAAAGCTTTCCCATCATTGTATCTTTTTTTTGCTTGGGTCCCTCTTTTGACCTAGTAACGAACAAGCCGACTATATGTACATTTCACCAATGATGTTATGGGCATGTTCCTCGCTCCCCGAAAACCTTATTGATTGATTCGACAAATTGGTTGTCATATGACCGTATCTTCGTCCATCCTCATCATAACTCCGACACCATTTGTCTTTTGGAATTCTTTCAATCCATGCCGCCACTTCACGACCGTGCTTCGCAGAACTCGGCATACAAGGCATCAAAGTGTATTTTGCTTGGAACATATCCTCGTAACAAAGACGAAAACAAACAACATTATATGGTTCTAGTAAAGTCCACAATGAAAGTCACCGCACATCGGTTGGAGTATATTACCTAATTTCGTTAAATTTTTCTTCAATTGCTGGTCCTTGAAGCGGGTATTAAAGTTGCTCGCAACATGACGAATGCAAAATACATGGTACGCATTAGGAGGCTGCCAACCAAGCATCTTATTGCCGATCATTGGCGATATTATGCTTTTGTGACGATCGAAATAAGACATAGACCAATCTTATTTGTAACATACAAATCGTATGGAAGCCAAAAAATACTCCCATGCTTCCTTACTTTCACTTTCAACAATTGCAAATGCAATCGGGAGGATCTCATTATTTCCATCTTGGGCGGTTGCAATCAATAATGTCCCCTTATACTTACCGTATAAATGCGTACCGTCGACCTGTATGACTGGTTTGCACCATTGGAAGGCATCACGACATTGACTGAAGGTCCAAAATGTTCGTTGAAAAACCCGAATCCCATTAACAACCCGCCGATCAACAATATACGGTCCATGTTGAATATGATAAACGGATCCCGGGGAAAATTTCAACATGTGCTCGAACCATCTTGGCAGGAACGCATATGACTCTTCCCAATCACCGTAAATCGAGGCTATTGCTTTTTGTTTTGACTTCCATGCCTTCCTGTAAGAAACTTGATAACCAAACATTCCAAATCACCCTTTCTTGTATCATGATCACGGAACCGAAGGTGTTTCCTTTACCATGTCTCGCAAAACCAATCACAAAAAGTGTACACTAGGAATGTTATTTTTTCACTGATAAACACAAATAAATTCACATATTATCAAATTGTATTGTGCACCATACCTATTATGGCCTTGGCAATAATTTTAGAATCAAGTTGTTTGTGATCTTGGGAGAGAATTCTACTCACACAACTATGATTTCCAACCCATTTAGTTACCACCCAAGTGTTGCTATTCTTTGGTTTAATTGCTCTTACTCTCCAATCACAACCTTGTTCATGATGCCGACATTTCATTGAGTACTTGGTTGTAGTACTCTCAACCACTTGAGCTTCATGATGTTCCTTCATGCAATAAAGTTTTATTGCGGCTTGCACATCATTCTTGGACCCGAACTCTTGTTTTATATATAATCCATCTCCTCTTGCCCACGGACCCCGGCCCAAGCCTTCCACATCCAAGTATATCCTCATCGGGATAATCTTCATCAACCTCATAATGTGGAATGTCATTCCAAAATGGTGTAACATCTGTATATTCACACATAATACGGTTTATGCGAAAACATGGTAACTAATGCAAAATAATTTATATAATAATACAACTCCGTAACTAACCCGATGATAACATACCAATCTGTGACATGGGATTACCATCATATTTGTCATCTGTATCACTATCATTCTGATCATCGTCATTATCCAATAAAGTGTCTTCATCTTCTTCCTCTTCCTCTTCCTCTTCCTCATTGTCAGGTTCATAGTCAATATCTTCTTCATGTACAACGGTTGATTGTGTTGGCTGAGGTGTACCAAAATTAGCCATATAATGTGACTGATGGAGTCCATGAGTCGGTATTGGTCCGCCCAATTCTAACATCTCAATATCCACATATAACTCAGCAAATTGGGACATAGTGTTTTCCTTAAATGTTTGAACAAAAACATCAACATCCTCATCATCGAATATCTCTAAACCCGCATATTTCGCGTCTCCACAAGGCACTCTACCCAGATTCAAGATATTACCTGATTTTGTTGCGCTTTAACTTTCGACGGATCTTTTCCTTTAAATCTTCAATGAGACATGCCTCGAACAATATACATTGCTCTTGTTTCACCTTCAAATATCAATCCATTTGGACCTATATTTTTAGCACCATTATAATATACAAATGAACGAATGTGATTCATTTTTTTGCAAAAAAGAAAATGAAGAAGCTGAATGAGGAGATGGAGAAAATGAAGAAGCTGAATGAGGGAGATGGAGGACGGAGTTTTGCAGGGAATGAGTGAATGATAAAAAAATTGAGAGGGAAAGGAATCGCAAATGAAGAAGAGTGAGTGAATGAGAGAGGAGGGAAGGAGATAAATAGACAAGGAAAGGAGTTCACGGGTGGGGAGGAGTTCACGGGTGGGGACTCACGGGTCTCGGACGACGCTAGTGGCGTCGGTCCAACGGACACCACTAGTGGTGTCGGTTGATCGACACCACTAGAGCGTCGATCACGCCTCTAGAGGCGTCCGTTGATCGACGCCTCTACCACCTTCTGCGTCGATTGATCGACGCCGAGAGGTGGGTGGCGTCCTCCGCCAGGCGGCTTCAAACTGTCGATCACCAACGACATGTTTGACTCGCCTTATTTTGGTAAATAATTCTCAATGAACGGTATTCAGTAATTTTTTTTTCCAGTTCTTAGTTTGGTAAAAAAACCCAAGTCTGACCAAATTAGAAAATTTTATATAGAAGCCACATGCATTGCACATGCTATTTTTTTGGTCCAAAACATAATAAAAAGAAAACGATAGTCATGACATGAAAGCGTTGAAAAGACATCAATTAATGACATAATTACCTACTTTCCTTCATCCATGTACATCAAGTGCATTTATAGTTGGCAATTTTCAAAAGCATCAAAACCAGACACATATAAATCATCCCTTGATCTCAACATTTGGTGAGTAATGTCTACCCAAAAGGGCAAACAAAAGACGTCCAAATTAGTGACTCAGGAAGTGGACAAAAACAACCAAATAAAGCCATCAAAATACTTCTCTAAAATCCTAAACCTCATACTCATTGTTTTTCACCTGTGCGGGGTAACAAAATGGTAGACTTTCAAATCAACCCAAAAAAGGCGGACAATAATGAATAATAAAAGGAACAGATATGATAGGCGTAGTACGTGTCATGGTATCTGTGTTGGATTTGGAGAGCCATGAGGCTGTAATAATAAAGTTAAGAAAAGGGTTATGTAAGGTAATAGGGAAAGTGATCAACAAATTAATATATAGACCCATAATTTGTGTACCCCATTCCAAACACAATTTCTCACAAAAAAATTCTCTTAGATTCCCTCCCGTCAAATTCATGTTGAGGTGAGATATTTGTATATATGTCATGCTCAAGGCTTGTTGGGATTTTAGGATCCCACCGAATAAAACAATAACAACAAATGAAAAAAACTGAAAAATAATAATAATAAATAACACATAGATATCTTCAACGAAAATCTCACTATATGGGAAATTTCAAAATTACAACCTCTCTTTAATTACAAGGAGAAAACAATCTTATCTCTCTCTTATATTTAGAGAATTCCTCACAAAACTCACTCAAGAAGTATCTTATAAAAGGAATGAAGAGAAGGAAGATTTTGGTGTAAATTGAAATGAAGATGGAAGGCTGTATTTATAGCCTTCCACCTCTTCCTTCTCTCAAGATCCCACCAATGTGGGACTTGAGCTAACAAGGCTCCAACCTATGCGATCTTCAAAGTAGCTTTTGTTCCTCAAAGTAGCGTGGAGCATCAACGATTCTACCTGCCACGCGGGAACTCTACAAGAATGGTACGATACAACTAACATTCTAGGAATACTGACGATAAATCAGTAGAAGCCAAATTCAACTAGTTCTTTGGGACTTCACACACACACATATCTATACATACATATACACAGATACATACACACACACACATACATACATACGTACATACATACATATGTGTGTGTAATATCTACATATATATGTGTGCATACATACATATATGTGTGTGCATAAACATGCAACTAAGATCAGATTCAATACCTCTTATTAAATTAATACTACCTTTTATACTGGTTAAACTATGCGCTTGTTAGTTTAGGCTTTGTTTGTTTTAAGTTAGTGGTTGAAATATTATTTTTAATCATGTTAATTTATAAGGAGGTCAATGAATTAATGTACAAATTAATTGGCAAATCAGCTCATGATATTGATAGTACTCCCTCAACCCCTAAATATAAGAAAGAGTTGATTTTTTATTTTTGAAGAGACTAAAGAAGCTAAATAAGTTACTTAATGATATTATATGTTGTGTATCATTACATTAATATCAGTTTATAAGTTAGGCAAAATAGTTTAGAGAAAAAACGTTAAATATAAATATTTTAAAGTAATTTAATTAGTTTTCTTGGTATCTGCATGGATTATTGGTAGAAGCTGTTTTTCCAATGTGATTTATGGTATACAAGGTAAGTTTGTGAAAAAGTTTTGTATTGACTTGCGTGAACGTGCTTTGCCAACGCTAACTCAAATATGTCCTTAATATATCTAAAAAAAGTCAACCTTATCTTATATTTTAGATCGAAGGGAGTCTAATTTTTTCTTGTGGACTTTACCGACCCTCCTTTAAAGCGGTAGAAAGTTAGTAGGCAGATAATACTAAAGTGTCAAATCCCTTGGAGTATTAAAATACTCCCTCCAATCCTTTTTATAGGGAAAATTCTCCCTTATGTAATTGAAAGTACATCATGTTAACTTGTTTTGTTTGGGGTATGTCTATTCTTGAGTTAACAATTGTAAAGCATAAAGGTAGTTGAAAAATAATAATCAAAGTCAACCCGAACCCCAAATGCTCCCCACTAATTGTGCGGACATAAATAAAAAAATCCTGACTCCGCCACTGGTTCTTTTGATTATGTAACAAAACATCTTCCATGTAAAGAAGGTATCACGCAAAGACGGCATGACCTCCAAACCAGTCATCCACATATAGCCTCCCAAAACAATTGAACCCAACTAGCAAAGCAATTTCTAAATCGCGCAACTCGAGGCAAACTACTATGTTGCGGACACAAAATTTATGAAAAACTAGATGGGATCAGTTCTACTGCTTGACAAGATTAGCACTTTTGCTCAACTGGGTGTCGCGCAGGTCTGTGAAAACTGAAAAGTCAATCTCGCAAGAAATAATTCCAAACTGATCTCTTCCCCCCAAAAAAATCTCAAAATTGATCTAGTGATGGTGGTGTCGGAGTTAACCTCTGCCTCACCTCATCGATCTCTTAAGCGTGTGGCTCCTTTGGTTCAGTCGGTCAAGAAGGAAGATGATGAACATTGTCGCCCCTGTTTCTTTTCTTTTCTTTTTCCTCAATGATCCTACTCGTCCTTTTCCTTCTCTGGTTTCCCTGGTTCAGTCGGTCAAGAAGGATTTCATTTTATTTGTGTTTTTTTTACAGCCAACAGGGATATTATTGCAGCCAAATCAGCTTCCACGTCAGCATTTTTGGTCAAAGTAACGGTCAACGTAAGTTAGATTAACGGAGATGGTAAATTTGCTCTAGTTTTGAAAGTTCATGTGTATTTTTGCTCTCAAAAAAAGTATATGGTGCTGGGCACTCCCGAGGGTAAAACACATGTGTATTTTTGCTCCTTTACCCTTTTTAAATATTGCGGAAATTAAGTAGACACGACATTCCTCAGAAACGATTCCTCAAATTATCATGTTAACGTTTGATCTCAAAATACCTGAAGGTGCCATTTTGGATAATCCAATATCCGAAATCCAAAATCTTGGCCACCAATGTCCCCATCGATTGAGATGTTTGCGGTCTTACGTCTGCATGGAGGTAATGTACAGTGCTCGCGCTGGCCACATTCAGGAACAGTTCTAGCCTTTGATTCGACAAAAGTGAGTGGTGATAAGAATTATAAAGAAGATCCTTGTTGGCATATGTATATATATATATATATACTCCGCCTTAAATGGAAGTTTGTGGGTTCAAACTCGTTTGTAATCTCATATCGTTAGTGCTTATCATTTTTTTTAATTAAAAAAAATATAAAAATGCTCAGATTGCGTACCATGAGGCCAAGCCATGAATGAACCCTTTGTACATTTTTTTCATTTATATTTGGGGCTTAGCCGCTGGACATGTCGCATATATGCTTTCATAATCATATAACAAATATTCGCAAAAACAAATTTATAGAGATTCTCCCACTTATCATAATGTGTTTTCATAAATAATTTTGTCATATTAATGCTTAAAAATTATTAAAGCTCGCTTGTAATCTACTTTATTGTAATATATATTAATCCTTAAAAATTATTAAAACTCATGCATAATTCAAAACATAATTAATTAACTTAAAAATTAATTTAAGATCTTACATATTTCGAAAAATAAAATTTCACCCATTATTTACAAATCAAGCATTTGATGAGATCTAAAGTGTGTATATATATGTGTGTATACATACAGAGGGAGAGACAGAGGGGGGCTAGGGTGCCCCCCTAATATATTTTTTTTAAAAAAAATATAAAACCCCTTCCCCTTACCAGTGGTTCTCCTCACTTGGTTTAGGTTTACTTTGACGGCGTAATTCTTTTTCTTCCAGACTTCCAGTGGCATAATTCCTCGTAGGTGATTATCTATGCTTTTTTTTTTTTTTTTTTTTTTTTTTGGTCCCTTCCTCCTACCCGTGATCCCTAATGCTTTTTAACTTAGTATAAACCCCCCTCCTATATTGATGATCAGATAGAAACAGCCATGCATGTGGTTGTGTGGGTGAGAGAGAAAGGAATCCATCTAAGTCTACATGTTTGGATTTTGATCCTCTGTTTGGTTTTTTAGCTTGGTTTTCCCCTTCATTCTCTTGTTTCATCCCAAAACGACGACAAAGAGGGTCATTCCTGCCAATTCATCCCCGAGTATATTCAGTATCTATATCTACTATATATAATACCAAAGACCCACATATATTAATATATTGTTGTATCATAAAAATCAAATTGTTTGTATCCCATGCATATCAATCATATAATTTTATCGATCTTTGCAAGTTCGTTCTCAAAAGTATGATTCTCTGTTTTGCTTCTTACAATAGCGTTTCTCTATTTTTATGTAATGATGTTTAAATAATTAATACATATATCATCTTTTCTCGATTTGTTTTATGCATTGATTTGAGAAAAAAAAAGTTAGGATTTAGTTAGAAAATTTGTGATTCATGATATGGGCCTTGTGGTATGCAATTTGTGATATGAAATTTGAAAATTAATTCATGCTCTTTTTAGGTGATTATTATGGGGGAAAATACTACTATTGATACTTATTTTACATACATTGAAAAAGAAATTGTTTTAAGTTTTAACAAGAATTCAATTATAGATGAGTTTAACAATATAAAAATGCGTAGAGTAAGAATTAAATGAAGTGATCTTAATTTCTATAATATATTTTTCTTTTATTATTTATATATTAGGTTTTTATTGTATTTCAAGTATTTTTATTTATAATATGATATTTTTTATTTTTGCCCCCCGTCATCAAAATTCCTGGCTCCACCACTATATATATATATATATATGTATACATATGCATATGCATATACATACATATATACATATACATATACATGCATATACATATATATTTTGGAATAGTTAGGTTATATGCTCAAATATAGAAAATATATAGGTATGATGATATTATAGCCAACCATCAAGTTCCAGGGGTTTGACCAAATATGATCCGGTCTTGGAAGGATACATGTCCTCTTTCATACATGAATACTTTTATAGAGAGCATATGCTTCTTAGACATTCATCCTTTAGATTATATTTAGCACAAACTTTCCTTCGTTTCCTATAGGAGACATAACTAAAACTTGATTTTATGGTTTCATATGATCAGAACCAAACCTTAACTTTACTTGAACATATAACCATGAACAATTTCAAAGGATCATTACTATCAATTTTTTGATAATATTACTCCTTAATTTGATCCCCGTAGAAAATTTTAAAACCCATACTTTATATTTCTTCCACACAATTTGTAATATTCTTCAAAGAAAGAAATGATTAAATGTCTAGAATTTTATTTCTTAGGAAAGCTGAATACAAGAGAGTATGTAGGTAGGTAGAGAATTGAGCGAAGAGTCAAACTCAGTGTGTCCTACAATGAACACTTATGTAATACCTGGATAATTATTTATCTGGAATATTATATTTTAGTAAATAAAATCTATTGGAAATAGGTGAATATGTGGTTTCAAATAATAAGTAATAATTATCTTATTTCCTTAGGTAATTTCTATTGAAATTAGGGTGAATAAAAAGCTAAAAATCCCTAAATGCAATTGTGGGTCATAAAATGCCCTGAAAATATTATAATAAATCCGAGAGGCAATGAAATATTTATTAAAAATTGGAGAATATGTTGTCTCTAATTTAGGTAATTTTTTGGGATTTATTTCCTTGGAAAATATTGAGGCAAGATTTAATATTATTTTGGGGATCATAATTGACCCCATGATTTTTAATATTTTACATGGAGCATAAAATACCAATGTCAATAAAATAGTTGTGAGATAATAATTAATCTCAATTAAGAAAATTATCAACAATTAGTAAGTGATTAATTAAGTAATTAATGGCTAATTGTTTAAGCTTGAATAAGAGAATATTCAAGGTAAATTATGTAAAACCCTTTAATTAAATGTTTATGGCTAAGATTAGCATAAAGTATACTTGCTAATTAATTATAAAAGATTAAGAAAAATGTATGAGATTTAGTACATGAAAACCCTAAATCCTAAAAGATTGCTAATCATAGGATTAAGGCCCTAATTAAGCTTTCTAATTAAATTAAAATATATTACTAAAGTAATTAAAAAATAAATAAAAAGAAAATAAGAAGGGAGGGGCGAAAATTGAGTGTGAAAAGGGTTGTGGTTTTTGTAAAATAATATAATGATATTTAGTAATTAAATAATAATATAAATGAGATATTATGTAGAAAGACCAGGTTGGCTAAATGAAAACCGATAGAAATTAAATCCTATCTCAAAATAGGTGAACTAAGTATCTAACATCGGGACTTATTATAAACGAGTGTAATTTTATCCGGAGTGAGGCTGTCTCCGAAGTCATTTCCTAAACCGTGGAGTGATTAAGAGACAGGATGAAAAGGTAAAAGGGCAGATAGTAGAAATGAGAACCAATGGAAAATAAATCCGTTGTGGAAAACCAGGAACTAGGTTTCTTAGGTCAGGACATATTATAAACCAGTGAATTTTTATCCAGAAGTTGGTGTTACCGGAAGTCATTTCCGTGAACCAGAATCGCGTTTATCCAAAAATGTTCAGCGGAGACTACGGAATACCCTTAATGGGATCAAAAATTTAGTTAACCTAGATATTTCCAAAGAGGAAGAGTAGACCTTCAGCGCTGTGTTGCTGGATTTTTGAGATTTTATAAGATTACGCGATTAGGACACCGAACAGGGAACTTTATCGGTACAAGATCAAAAAGCAAGAAGGTGACATCATGGTGATGTAGGAAACTTCTTCTAAAAGGAGGATCCAAGGGCCAAGATGGAGCCATACAAAAACCCTAGATCCGACGGTTGAAGTTCGATATGAAAAAGTGTGAATAGTAGCTAGAACTTGCCTATAAATAGAAGGCACCTCCAAGCATAATTTTCACACCAAATCCTCTTGCCTATTTCGAAATCTTGGAAGGAAGAGCTATGAAAAAATTTGTAGCAAAGCTCTGAGTAAGTTCTTCGGTCCTTAGTCTTAAGCTTTAGTAGTTCTTTCGGTAGTTATAGTAGAAATGCTAGGTAGATCTTTAATTTGCCAAGATAGTTTAAATATCATGTTTTAGCGGTAAATATGATATTTATTTCAAAAATATATTGGAGGAAGAGATATGGCAAAATTCTGGAAAATTAGAGTCAAAGTAGGGAAGCTCTGGCGAAATTTCGTCGATTAGTCAAACTAAGGGCAAAATGGTAATTTGTACCTGAAATGCATGTTATGATACTAAATGTTGATAAATGCGATATTATCCTTATAGGATATCTTTGATCACGTACCGTTGTCGTACCGCTGTCAAACGTACCAAAAGTACCGTCAACGAAGGTACGTTCGCGTACTGTAACACTAACGCTGATGTTTATGTTATGCATGTATGTGCTTTGTGTATTGTGTGTGTATAGTTTTTATGTTGCCTGAGTGCATATAGATGTTAGAGTATAACTGTATGTAAGCTGGGAGCGATACGTCTCTAATGCTGGGAGCGATATATCTGCATTGGTTGTGTGTGATAATGCTGGGAGCAATATATCTGCATTGGTTGTGTGTGTAATATATGTGTTGTTGGGATACGTTTGCTAGGTGTGAAATGCTTGGTGTGGAACAATTGCTAGGTGTGAGACGTTGGGTGTACGTTCGTGTACTATAACACTAACTCTGATATTTATGGTATGCGTATATGTGATATGTGTGTTGTATGCGTATTGGTGGTATGTTATTTGAATGCATAATGGTGTTAGAGGATAACTGAACATATGCATGCGCTGGGAGCGGTACATCTGTAATCGCTGGGAGCGGTATATCCTGTATTCGTTGGGGGCGGTACATCTGCATTCGCTGGGAGCGGTACATCTGTATTCGCTGGGAGCGGTACATTTAGGAGTGATTCATTTGTTGTGCTTATATACTGTGTACGTTCGCGTACTGTAACACTAACTCTGATGTTTATTGTATGTGTATATGTGCTATGTGTATGGTATGCTTATGTGAGGTAGTTGATAGCTATGTGGTATGCTCATTGTACTGTTATTATGCTTGCTGGGTGTCGGGGTACGTTCGCGTACTGTAACACTAACTCTGATGTTTATTATATGCGTATATGTGCTATGTGTATTGTATGCCTATGTGAGGTAATTGATAGCTCTGTGGAATGCTCAGTGTACTGTTATTATGCTTGCTGGGTATTGGGATACGTTGGCTAAGTGTGAAACCATTGCTAAGTGCGAAACGATTGCTAAGTGCGAAACGTATGCTAAGTGCGACATATCTGCCAGGGGGCTTATATGATGTTGGGATATGCTTGTTATTGTGCTCATATACTGTCTATGTGGTGTATATAAACATGAGGTTAACCGTTACCTGCCCATTGAACCTTAGCTCTTAACATAGTGTCAGGTTCAGGAGGACCAAGGATCGAGGAGAAAGGCAGGCAGGCCGCACAGAGACCCGGCTGAAGACTTCCTTCTATTGTTATTTATATTTTGAATACACACGGTATGATGTACCGTTTCTGTAAACAGCCCGACTTACGACATTTTGAATATATGTATAAGTTACTCTTACGCTCCAATGCTCTACTCTGATGAAAAAAAAAACAAATTATACTACTTTTGAAAATGGGATGTTACAACTTACAAGGCTTTTTATAGAGAGTTGGCATCTCAACCTGACTCTAATTTTTCTATTCTATTTCGATATATTAATAATGCATGAAGACTTTGTTACACAACTTTACAAGATTCCTTATCTCTATGTACTACCCTATTACTACATAGGACAACCTATTACAAGGCTATCTTTCACCTTTGCGTAAAGAAGCGTTTCAAGGCCATGTACTTTTTTATGCTTCTTTTTTTACATTGTCAAGAAACATTTTTCACATGTTCTACTTCTTTTCTTTATTTCAGCAATATGACATGCTTCATTGTCTTCTTCTATTTCTCTCTCTATCGGCGGCATCTTTTGTTTCTTCTCTCCATCCGTCAAAGGATACTTGTATCTAATTTGGGCTCTTGCACGTCATTTAATGCCCATCATATTAAAGATTATTATGTCTTCTTTAATTCTGAAAACTTTCATGGTGATTAGACACCATTTACCTAGTCAAAAACACGATACAAACTAATTGTCTTGTAAGGGAACACAATTGGCAGCATCTAGGGCTTTGTACAATTTTCTTCCAAAGCTTCTAAATTCACATCCTAACTATTGACCTACACAATTTTCAATTTTAAATCCATTGGAACCATCAAAATCACACTCCTCATAGGTCCCCTATTCTGGCCAAAATATAGGAAGGAAAGACAACAATTTCGATTTCCAACTTAAACACCATAATCTAGTATGCTATAATCACTTCTAGCTTGTTGTTTAGACCTTTAATCCATGTTTTAACCATTTATAAACAATTGGGCAACACCTCCCCTTGTCATCTAGGGTTTCCAAAATCACAAGAAGACAAGAAGAAACCACCACAAACCAACCACAAGTTCAAGAATACAACAATCAAGACTAGAAATCCACTCACCTTGACTTGTCTTAAGATTTTTGAAATTTTTCTTCTTTCTTGGTTCACCCAAAATTTTAGACTCCCTCTTAAAACACTATGGAAGAGAGCTTTTAGGATCAAGAGAATGGTTACAAGAGGAAGCTTAGAAGAGGTAGAGAAAATTACACAAGAATTTACCTCTTGATTTTGATCTTTCCTTCTCCTTCTTCTTCTTGAATTTTCAGTGAGCTCTCTTGCTCCTCCCTTGTTTGTGTTTGTCGGACTTCAGAGGGATAAAGAAGTGCTTTAGCTAATTAAGTGTCCTAATCATCTGAAAAAGGAAAGAAACAATTAGCCTCTTGGGCTTTTCTGGTTACAATGTAACCATATATATAGTTAGCTTCTTGAGCTTTTCTTTCTCTTTGGCCTTCTTTGGCTGAAATTTGATGCATGAGGGATGAATTTAGAGTGTTCTTGAATTGTTTGGAGGCCAAATCTATGGGCCCCGCACTCCACTAATCTCATTTGACCATTTTACCCTTACAAAACTTATTTTCGCACAAACTAGCATAATTTTCACTCAACTTTGAAAATTTATATCTCATTGTAAAGATATCCAATTGCAGTGATTCTAAAGGCCTTGTGACCATTAGGAAGTATACTTTTAGGGAAAAATATCTCACATGGTCAAACATACGTCAACTATTCCAGAATCACCATTTAATATACACTGGTCTAAAAAACGTTCTAGATACCAAGGCAAACTTCAAAAATTATTAATTCATGGTATATAGGTCCAACAGACACATATGACCCATCAAATTAAATCTTAGGATGACTAGTAAAATCCTGCAATGTTTCAGGGTCATTAGATATCATTTGCTTAGTCAAAGGCACGTCATAAGTTGACTACTGTAATGCCCTAAAAATTTCACTTATTATAAGTGTCACATTTTAACAAATAATACCTATTAAAAATATGTGAATATGTGGTCTCAAACCTTAAAAGCTTTTTGATTATTATGTTGAGTAATTTCTTCTTGAAATTAAATAAGCTAAAGACCAAAAATTCTAATTCCTTGTAGGGATCATAAAACATCATAAAATTATCATAATTAAGCATAGTCTTAATTTAAATAATGAGAGGCAATTAAATGATATAGAAATACTTATTTCAATTAGAGCAAATTATCAAAAACTATTAGGAAATTAAATTTGCAATAATTAAAATAATTATGTTAATTTTCGTAATTAATTAATAATTAAATTTAAAAGTCATAATTAAGGAATATATGAGATTAATTAGTGATCAAAGGCTAATAAAAACCAAAATTAGCACATAAGGGGTTTCTAATAATTATGATTAATATAGTAACCTATCAATTAGGCCTAATAGCATTTATGAACACTATCTTGGAAGATATTAACTAAGATTAATTTAATTTCCCTAAGTCTATATTTACACAAATATTAAATCCTAAGAGCACATAATATATGAAAAAATATCATTAATAGTGGTAGGATTTTTCCAACTCAAATTAAAGGCTTGGATTAAATTTAATAAAGCTAAATCCTAAGGCTTTGATTTAATTTTATAAAGGGTAATCCTTGTGAAAGAAAATCATCCAATAAGAGCCTTCCTTCTAGATGTTATTAAATGAATTACAACACAATAAATTGAAGAACAAATGGGTGAAATTTCGGTTTGCCTAAGTTATGAGTGAAGAAAAATAATAAGTAATTAAACTAATTACACAAGAATTAATTGTGTAAGAAAAATATGTACTTTCCATTAAATGATCTTAATGAGGATGGAAGAGGATAAGTTTGAAGAAAAGATGAAGGGGGGGGGCATATAGGAGTTGTGTGTGTGTATGTGTAGGTGTTGTAGGTGTTGTGAGCCTAGTGTAGGAGAGAGAAAAGTTTGTAATTAATTGAGTTGTGAGTTAAAAACCATTGGGATAAATTCAAGACACAAGTAAATGAGAACCTATAGAAAATAAATTGTATATTGAGAAGCTTTAATCATAGATCAAATATAAGGATTTATTTTGAACGAGCATATTTTAAGCTTGAGATAGGTTGTCTCAAAAATCTTTTCCCCAACTTTTTGAAATTAATCTAAAAATGATTAAAAGGTTAGTTAAGACTTCTAATAAAGCCATAATTTTGAGATTAGAGGATTGAAGAAAAAACTTGAATAAACTATCACTTTTCACCTAGTTACATAATCACTTGGTGTAACTAGAGATTGAAACAAACAACCTAAAGTGCAAGAGGGGGGGGGGTCAAGAAGCCTTCTCAAGGGGGCAAATAAATTGTTTATTGATTAATCAAACACATAAAGATAATCACATATTTATGAGGGGAACTAATTGGAAAGAAGGTGTACTTGGATAAAGATACATTAATGAAAAAGCAAGGGTTGAATGGAGAGTGTGAGAGAAAAATGGGAAGAGGAGTTCAAAGAAATTACACAATTGCCTAATGGGTTGAATGGTGAGGATGAGTTTTTTCATCATTAAATTGGTTTTGAATTAACCTAGATCGTATGGTTAAAAATGAGGAAGATTATAGATGAAGTTCAAAAAAATTAAAGAAATTACACAATTGCCATAACATTTTACTATAAATAGACCCCCGACAAAGCAAAACAGGACCCGAGAATTTGGGTCTTCATAATCTTCACACCAAAACTCAACCAAAGTAGATGTGTTTAGAGAAGCAAGAGTAGATCTTTTAACCACCACTGAAATTCACCATTAGCAAGTTTTCAATTCCAAACGGTTTAATTTCATGGATGTAGACATTGAGCTTTGGGTATTCTTCTCTTTTGGTTCTTGGAGATGAGGATATGTACTTGAGTTCGAGCTAAGTTCATTCTATTAGTCTAGTTCTTAAGCTTTAGCTTTTAGTTTAAGTAATTACTTTTAAGAATTATTGTGTATAAATTCTTAAATGTTGTTTTTGATCTTTAATCTTCCAAAAATATATTCTTGTGGTTGCTTTTATCATGTTTTTATGGTTAAAAATAGTTTTATTAATCCAAAAAATGATGGAACAAATTGATATAGAAAACTTTTAATGGAAGATTGGGATCAATTTTAAGACTTGATGAATTTTAACTCCCATAATCTTTTATGAGGAAGGATAGTCATTTCTTCATTACCAAGAACAATCATAATTCATATTTTCACTTCATCCATTTCATTCACTCATTCGCCATTTTATAAAGAAAATACCAAAAATAATAGTTTAGCATTTAATTTAATTGCACTCTTATTTTAGTTAATCAATTCAAAAATCCAAAACCTATTTTCCCTTGTTTTAATTGCATTTGCATGGCATTTAGATTACGATAAAAGGCTCACGATCCTAGGTTTGCCTATACGCAATCTTTGGTTATTTTTGATTGTGGACCCCAAGGCTAATGAGAAAAAGGCCCTCATCAAGAAGCAAGAGTAGAGAGAAAGTCAAAAAGCTTTAGCTTTTAGTTTATAGCTTAAATGTTGTTTTTATCTTTAATCTTCCAATATATTCTTGTTATCATGTTTTTATGGTTAAAAATGGTTTTATTTTGAAAAAATGATGAAGAAAGTGATATAGCAAACTTTTTGAAGATTATGATCAAAGTAGCGAAGCTCTAGCGAAATTTTGTCGTTAGCGATTCCCGAAGGTTCTAAAATTCTGGGAAAAATCATGTTTAAATTAGACATATAGAGATTTTCAAATATACCTAGAGTTAATTATTTCGATTTCTGTGCTAGGAGATAAAAATTCCCAAAGTTGGGCTATGATTTCTGGAAATTTTCTGGGCAGAGGTTAGAAACACTAAACCTGGGAATGACTCACAAAATCTGGGAAAAATGAGTATTTTTACTTAAGACTATACATC
The DNA here is from genome assembly GCA_019022615.1 of Acacia melanoxylon. NCBI lineage: Eukaryota > Viridiplantae > Streptophyta > Magnoliopsida > Fabales > Fabaceae > Acacia > Acacia melanoxylon. The sequence continues at coordinate 7,019,110 of JAFJYJ010000003.1, read as the reverse complement.
CTAAGATTTCCGATGAATATTACGGATCCTCATTTCGATTTTTGTGGAATTAATTATGATTTTTCAAATTTAGGCGAAAAATCGTCCCTAATGCTGTTAACAACGTTTTTTTACGAAATTTAGGGAAAATAATTGAAAAATAAATACACCAGGGGTATAATGGTCATTTGTGACTAAGATATCTATTATGATATTATTTATGAATTAATTAATGCGATGGTACTATTATAGGCTGTCCCAGAACACAAATTGGCAGACAAAACATATCACTATCTACACATACTAAGGTACGTTCGCGGCGTACTGTAACACTGACTCTAATGCTTATAGTATGTTTATATATGATAGTGATATTCATAAACTAAGATGTTGTCTTAGTTCATTTCTTACACATTCATTTACATAGTCTTTATTAATACCGTTGAGTTTTCCTAGCGGGGACACGAGTTATAGTCTTATTAATTATCTCAAATCGTACATCTGATGGGCTTTTGTATTGATAATTGCTGTAATGTCATGAAAATCATGTCATTAAATATTGTTGATATAAGCATAAGGTTAACCGTTACGAGGTCGGATGGGCATTGGATCTCGGCTCTTATTATAGCTTCGGGTGCGGAGGACCAAGGACTAAAGATAAGTAAGGATCTCAGTGGAGCCTCTGGTTAGAGACGTATTATCATCGCTAGTGTATTTGTAACACCCCAAATTTCGTAGCATAAATCGTGCTGGTGACACGTGGTTTTATAAAAAATCATCAGAGTTTTGAGGTGCTACGAGATGGAACGAAAAATTTGAACATGTGAATCGGTATGATGATGCCGTTATCTCAAATCGTTATTCATGTGATACATAAACTCTATAATTACATTATGGGCTTTTGTATTGATAATTGCTGTCTAGTGGGATGTAATGAACTTTCTTCCCGCATTTGGTTTGACCATCCGTCTATTGGTATCTATCTACGACTCCATCCCCTCGGTGCCTGAATATTGTTGATACCTAAGCACAAAATCTACTACAACAGCCCATGACAGATGTAGAAATACACAAATATGTATATACGACAATAACAATACACAGCCCAGTATGTTTGTTATCCCGTCCGCACACTCTCCGGTGCCACGATGTACTGGTCGTGTCCTTAGCGCTAGGAAAACTCTCAACGGTGTTAACAATACCATAACCCGATGTATTCATGGTTTTACAATTTCAAATGGATCTCGGCTCTCATATATAAGCATAACACAAGAGGACCAAGGACAAGATAAGGGACAAGAATAAGCGAACGCGTGAGGACGCGTGAGGACTTTACGATCAGATTTCTCACGGACGATTTTACTTACTCTCGGTACGTTTTTGAGTGTTTTTGATTATCATCGCTAGTGTATTTGGTTCTTACAAACAAATATCCTATAAGGATAAGATTTATCAACATTTAACACTATAACTTTTAGGTACAAATTATCATTTTGCCCCTAGTTGGACGGCGAAATTTCGCCGAGCCTACTTTGGCTAATTTTGACATATCTCTTTTCCCCATATATTTTCAAAATAAATATCATATCTACTCCTAAAACATGATATCTAACTATTTTGAAAATTTAGAGATATATCTAGCAATTCTACTATATCTACCGAAAGATCTACCAAAGCTAAAGACCATGGACCGAAGAACTTACCCAGGGCTCCGCTATATTTTCTCCGGGCTCCTCCTTATCTCTAACCTCTCTCTAGGATTCGAAATTTTGGTGTGAAATGAGAAGAGGAGGTGATGGCTATTTATAGAAGAAAAAATGACACAATTCATGCCTTTTTCAGACTGGATTTCGACCGTCGGATCGCACTTTGACACGTGGCTTCATCCTTGCCATCCATGTGTCTCCCCCTTATGTCATGCATGATGTCACACTCTTGCTTTATGTGACTGTACCGATAAAGTTCCCTTTTCGGTGTTCTAATCGCGTAATCTTGGAGAATCTTAAAAATATCTTCTTCTTCTTTAAAACTACCTTTAGCTAAATTTTTGATCCCATTAAGGGTATTCCGTAGTCTCATTGAAGATTTTCGAACGAGGCAACGATTCGGTAATAAATTCGGAAGTACGCCATTCGCAATATGTCCCGACCTAAGGAAACTAGTTCACGGTTTGTCACAACTATTTCGTTTTCTATAGGTTCTCATTTTGACTATCTCATTTTCCCTTAAAACCATGTATCCTAAGTACACGATTGGTTTCGAAATGACTTAGACCTCACTCGGGATAAAATTTCACTGGTTTTTAAAAGGTCCAAATGTTAAAGACTTAATTCCTATATTTTAAGGTATGATTTTATTTCTACCCGTTCTCAAATGTCATGTTGGCTCTTTACCGAATATAATATTATTTAATTATAAATATCTAGATATTATTTTAAATATCCATAACCCTTTTCACACTATACTTAATTATTTTTATTATTATTTTAATTAATAATTTCAGCGCCCGTTAATATATTATTATTATATTTATTTTCCTAATTAATTTACTTAATATCTTAACTTAAGTAATTAGCCATTAATTAGTCAATTAGTCATTTACCAATTGTTGATAATTTTATTATTTAGGATAAATTATTATTTCACAACTATTTGACTAACATTGGTATTTTATATCCCATGCATTATATTAAAAATTATGGGGCCAAAAAGTGGTTTTAATAATATTATATTTATGCTCTATTATTTTCCAAGGAAATAATCCCAAAAATTCTAAAAATTAGAGACAACACACTTCCTAAGTTTTTGTCGGGTTGCCATATGGTATTTATCATAATATTTTCAGGGGATTTTAGCTCTTTTTCTTTTCTAATTTTCACAAAGAATTACCTTAGAAGATAAGATAATTAAGACTTATTATTTGAGACCCCATCTTCACCTATTTTCAATAGGTATTATTTACTAAAATATGATACTTATCATAAGTACGTTTTTTAGGGTATTACGCCGTTAAGATATGCCATAGACAATGTTGTACCACAGATTTATCGGCTCCGATGTGAAAGACGGAATATCACCAACAGGGGGTGAATTAGGGATATAAAATTTTCTCGTGTAAATACTCTGTTAGCCGAATGCGAATGCGGATAAACGAAGGGTAAGAGAGATTGAACACAATGAATTTATACTGGTTCGGTCCAAATCCTTGACCTACGTCCAGTCCCCAGACTTTCCGGGATTTCACTAACTCAAACGATTACACACTCTGTAATTCACGGAGTAATTATCTCTCTAGAACTTACTCCCCCTTACAAGTTGTAATCAAATAACCCAATCCCAAAGTCCCAATACTTTGAGATTCTTACAAGAAAGGATAATCAATAATGAACTCTCTAAAAGAGCAGATTAATAAACACAGAGGATTGATATATTCGAAGATATTAACACTTAGACTAGAAACAGTAAATGTTCTTAACTGCTAATTGAATGCGTAGAGTTTCGGTAGTTCAAACATTGAATGCTTCTCCTATTTTATAGTTGACAACATTAATGACCGTTGAGAAGAACTTAATGAGCCGTTGTGAGTAATGAATATATCCGTTGAGATTTCATTGTTATGTTTCTTCATAAGCTTTCGACATTCGATCGTTATTTTCCGTTGACATTCTTTTTTCAAATTGTCCGTTGAGACTTAGTGAGAATGTTGTCTAGGAAGTAGCCGAATTCCTTTTCACTTGCTTAGAAGTCCATTTCTTCTGTCATGCATTGGTATCTGGTATAGCATTTAATGCTTCTGACAGAAATTTTCTTTTTGTGATCTCAAGTTTAAAACATGTTAAACATATCTGAAATACACTAGCAAACTAATTAAACTCGGTTAGAAATAGTGATGACCAATAATATCAGGTACCCAAGCTTTAATCAAGGAGTTTCAGATTACGAAGACGGTGAATTCAAATTCTGATATATATAACTCGAGTTGCATTTGACAACTCGAGTTATAATCAAGTTCAGTAAATATATGCATCAAGAACAAACTTGAGTTGTGGATGATAACTTGAGTTATGTAACTCGAGTTACTCTTGCTAACTCGAGTTGCTTCAGTATTTTCATCATACAGAAACTTGTTGCAAATAGAATGACTGGAGTTATGAAAGATAACTTGAGTTTCCCAACTCGAGTTACACTCACCAACTCGAGTTCTTTTAGAATTTAATCATACAGAAAGTTTTCGCAAACAAGATAACTTGAGTTATAAAGATAACTTGAGTTGTCTAACTCGAGTTAAACTATATAACTCGAGTTCTATTAACATTTTATTGAACAGAAAGTTTTCGCAGAAAACATGACTGGAGTTGTGAAGACTAACTTGAGTTGCCCAACTCGAGTTATACAACCAAACTCGAGTTTATATCAAAAGACCATATCAGTAGAAGTTTTCTGATACGTTCACAACTTGAGTTATTTTTAGACCAACTCAAGTTATATCAGTTGATCAAAAACTGATATCGCGATGAAGATTTTGAGTCTTGAAGTACAACTCATAACTGGAGTTATTTAGTGATAACTCGAGTTATGTTCTTTCCAAAAACTGATTTTCCTTAAACTTATGACTTGAGTTATATTGTGCAACTTGAGTTACTAATTATCAAAATCATTTTGCAAGGAACTCTAATGTGATTTGACTGAACTTAAAACTTTGCAATTTAGTTCATTAAGTATTACAATTGTTAGACATCATCAAAACATATAGAGAACTAACACGATGCTTAACTCTGATCAAAACGCTATGAAAATGTTTTCAAAAATTGGGGTGTTACAATTTTGGTATCAGAGCGTTTTACCTGGCATCTATCTAATGAAGTTATAACAAACCATTGGTGCCGAAGGTAGGGCTAGTCTAAGTGGGTAAGTCAATCAGTCACCGTAAACTCGGTGAGACTCCCATGATAGACACCTATCTGGCTAATCGGTTTGATTAATGGAGTTAGGCTCTATGCCTTTTTAACATTAAAGCATATTTTGAAAATGAGTACTGATATAACCTTGGTGTTATGTTGTAGTGATGGACAGGGACGAGTTCCCATTATTACGGTAGAGGGAGACATACTGCGCATAGATCTGTAGTCCCCGATATAATAGGATTGAGGCTGAACCCTGAGCTGGTGTACCCACCTCCTGTGCCTATGGCTGCACTTAAGTCATTATATTCTGCTCCTGAATACCAGTCTGACCCGGTGTACGTTTTAGACTACCCTCTTGTGTCTGAGGACAATCCAGAGCTGGAGTATCATTTCGAACCAGAGTGTTTCAACGAGTGCCTATACAACCCTAGACCAGAGTACCTTTCCGAACCAGTATATCAATTTGAACCAGTGTACCACCTTGGGTCGACAGATCACCCAAACCCTGAGAGACCCCTAGTACCTATTCATGACCATAAACCCTCGGAGGGATACTATCCCGAGTTAGTATACAAACCTGAACCTATACTTCAAACTGATCTGTTATACCTCACTCCAGAAATTAACCTTGAGCCAACATATCTTCCTGCTCCTACACATCATATCGCCCCGATAATTGATCACGAACCTGAATACCACCCTGAACTGGAACATCCTTATGAGAACATAAATAATCAAGGACCTTTTCATTCAGAACCCCTGTAGATAGTGTACCCTGAACCAATGGCTAGTATTGAAGGTGGAATATCACCTAGAGGGGGGGTGAATAGGTGTTAATGAAATTCTTTCGCTTATTGCTCAAGAACACTTAAAACAGAGATAGAGAGAAGAGCAATGAACACAAGAGGTTATCTTGGTTCGGTCCAACTCTTGACCTACGTCCGCACTCCCGAAACACTGGGATTTCACTATCTCGTAACTTGATTACACACTCTGTAACTCTCGAGTAATCCTCTCACTAGGACTTACCCCTATTTACAAGTTGTAACCAAATAACTATAGACACAATTACACGCTCTGTAAACGAAGGATGATCCTTTCACTCTTGGACTCACTCCCCCTTACAAGTTGTAATTGTACCCCCACACTTAAGGTTCCACAACCTTAAGATTTTACAACACACTAATCAAATAAGTGTTTGAATTCTCTCACAGAGTAGATGAATAATAAACACTGAAGCTCAATAATATCTGAAGATATGTACAGACTATAAATGGATCGCTTTGAATACTTTGTCTGTGTGTGCGTTTATGTCTGCCGTTGATGAATTCAAACCTTCGGGTATTTATACTGGTTGAAGCTTGAAGACCGTTGAAGATTTGAATCTGCCCGTTTGAATATTTGAATTTATCCGTTGGAATATTTCCGTTGAATATTCGACTGTTGGGAATGGCTCTGGAGCGTCTGTGCTTCCTCTCTGTTTTGTCTACCATTTAACTTCATTAAATGTCCGTTGAGAGATTTATACATCTGCGCCTTCTGCTTATCCACGTTTGAATGTTTGCTTAGTGGAGTCTCTTTACAGGTTGTCATTCGTGTGGTCCTGGTCGGAAGATGACTTAAAATAATATTCAGTTGCTTTTGACGTTATGAGCATCCTTCATCTTGTCGGCTCTGTTCCTTATAAGTTTCGGTACTTCACAGCTCATCAAGATTCAAACAACGATTGATCATCTGAAACTTGCTAACAAACATGATTAATAGCATTGAGAAGTATAACAAGTAGAAATCAGTTGATAATATTGATTTCTGAATTTGGACGTTGCTTTGCTGCGAGCTTCACGAAAATGCAGAGATGAAGTTCTGGAATATTGACTCAAGGTATAGAGTTCCTTGGCTCGAGGTAATCGATTGGTAATATTCAAACAAAGAGATCCAGATGAGTAATTAACTCGAGGTATCACTTATCCCGACTCGAGGCGGCCTAACTCGAGGTATCATACTTGTGACCTCGAGGTACGTCGTGAAATCGTAGAAGCATAGGGAAGAACACCGCCTCGGAGGTAAGGATAGACAGCTCGAGGTTCTCAACTCGAGGCATACATAATACTGAGACTCGAGGCCATGCAACCTTACATCGCTTAAGTGATTCGGATAAAAGCTCGAGGTAGAGTTTACCTTCACTCAAGGTGACAGACTCGAGGCAGAATACCTGTTGACTCGAGGCATTACATAACTTCAGAGATGCAATTTCAATTGGCCAACTCGAGGTTGCAGCATCGCCTGGAGGTAATATGACAGCAAAAAACATGTACCAGGATGCGATATTGACTCGAGGTGAACTTTCCACTGGAGGTAAAAAGCCTTCTCAAAACGTCTAACTTTTTGTCTTCGCTTGACTCGAGGTGGAGCTTCTGACTCGAGGTAAAAACTGCTCTCTATTCTTCAAACTCTCTGGTTGCCATTTGACTCGAGGTTCCACTTCTGACTCGAGGTAAAAAGCCTTCTCAATTCTTCTAACTTTCTGTTTGCCCTTTGACTCGAGGTACATAATCTAACTAGAGGCAAACACTCGCTTCCTTTGTTCTATCTTTACTTGTCTTCAGTACCCTCGAGGTTTCCTATCTGGCTCGAGGCAATTTTCTTCCTCTTTGAGTTCTTTTGATATTTCTGTTGATCTAGACTCGAGGTGCATATCTGGTTGGCTCAAGGCATGTTTTACTTCTTTTGGTTGTGAGCCATATTCGTAGATCCGAAGCTATGCTGGATTGATTCCAAAATCACATGTTGCCACTTTCGAGGGCCATATATCCTTGGTCTGAACTTCGTTTTGGTTGGTTAAACTCTTGATAGAAATATCTGTGAGTCTACTTTCATATGCCACCAATTTCAGCTCAATCGGATTTGTATTTTGTGAGTTACACTCAAAACACCGAAGCTTAGTCTGGACTGTGACGGTGATTGATGTTCCAACTTTCCAAACTCATAGCTCTCTCATATGAACTCCTTTGGATTTGGATTATATATCAAAATGACGCATTGGGAGTCTAGTTTCATATGCCACTGGTTTCACATCAATCCGATTCTTGGTTTGGGAGATATCATCGGATTACCAGAAGTCGCCAGAGCTGGACGTGAAACAGAGTATGCTGAAGGAGCATTTTAACTCGAGCGGTATGAATTCGACTCGAGGTGGCTGACTCGAGGCGATGAAAGCTTGCCTCAAGGTAACTCCATCCGAGGCGAAAATCACTGTTCCAAAGGGCTGACTCGAAGCAACTGATCCCCGACTCGAGTTAACTCATCCCAAAACTTTATTTTGCTTATTTCAACTCCAATTTGAGCCGTTCCAACTTCTATATCATCGTGGGGACTTCTAGAATCAATCTAAGAACTTGTATAATGATTTTCTCATTCCATTGAGAAAGTTATTCTTTCTTTCTTCTCTTCTCTTGATTATTCTTCATCATTAAACTTCACATCTACATTAGATATAAGAATTAGTCAAAGTATAATGTAAATGTAGTGTGGAACCTTTTTGCTCTTAAGAATGACATCTATATAAGACATCATCAAAACTAATCAAAACCAACAAGTATACCTTCTGAGCCAGAGAGACCTATAGGATCGGATCATTCATCTATGGACGACGACCATGAGTATTTCCAGCTTTTAAGCTATCAAGATGACTCTGAAAGTGAATCTTGTTACAAACCAAACACCCCGCGACATGTCTTGAATACGAACAAAGAGCTAATAAGCGCTCTACGAACGGATTACTTAATGGCGAAACATTACAATACAAATATGAAAGAAACGTATTTCCAATGGTTAGGGCAAGTCAAGATGACTTACAAACAGAGAAAACACAATAAACTTCCCTACCCACTAGAAGATTGGGTGATGTCAACGTTATACCTTTTCCCTCGAGATCGCTTCTGGATGGAAAAGACGAATGAGCTCCTAGAAGGAGAACGTATAGCCGATTTCCATTCTTTTCTGAATTATCTTCAAGGGATAGTTTTAGACAATATGTAAACGAATAGTTATTAATACGATGAAACAAGGGGTGTAAGATATAACTACTGGTGTTAAACCAGCTGAATAATAAGACATATTTTGCCATATATCTTATGTGGAATATATGTTTGTTTAAAGGATTAAATTATCCCATAATAAATTGTCATTCTTAATAGAACGATAGGATGGAAAAATTGTGAGGAATCGGAGTCCTTAGAGGCCGAGGTCGAGGCAGAGATAGAGTTAGACAACCGCGAATGATACCAGTACACGAACTTGAGCAACAAGAACCACAGATAACATAGAATGAGTTGCAGAAAATGTGGAGAATGCTGCAGGAACAACAGATTTTTATTGATGAACTCCTTATTGAAAGACAGGAAAGACAAGAGGAATCTTGCCGGTTGACTAGACGTAATTTAAAAGAACTGCGTAAGGCCAGAAATTACAACAGCAGAGTAAGTCGTGGCGGGTTTAGCCGCGGAAACTTCACACAGAAGAGGAAGGCACCCTGGATCAAAAACCAAGGGAAAGGCAAGAAGTCATTCCAGTCTGGACAGCAAAACTATCCGAGGATGCCGAGACTCCGACTGTGTCCAAAATGCGGAAGGGACCATCAAGGGACTAACTGCGAGGGAAAACAAATATGCTACAAATGTCAAGAGCCAGGACACATTAACAAGAACTGTCCCCAAAAAGTTGTGGAGATAGAGCCACAGAACTCAGGTCAGATATTAGCATTGCTCGAAGTGGAGGCCAGGGAATCTCCAGAAATGGTCCAAGATACTGACGCTCAATAGAAATCTTTCAGATATTGTCTGATTCGGGTGCTAAACCAATCGTTTCCTTCTGATGTTTATGCAAATCATTTTGGGATGCATACATATATATTACCTTATGATCTAATAGTAGCTACACCTAGGTGTGAACTTTTTAGCTTATAAAGCATGTCTAGAACCGAATTGCGAGTATAATATAGATCTTATTCAATTACTGCTTCACAACGTTGACGACATTCTCAATTTCGTTAAACTAGCGGCGAACAATGCAATAATCAACGGTGGCGATGAGAAGATAACATTCCCACATTTCAAAGCAGAGATAGAATTGATGCGGAAACTGAATCTTTACCAAAAACAACTCAGTCACGAATAAATTCTATGATAATCTTGTCGAATTACCTCCATAAAGAGAAGTTAAAATTCACTATTGAATTGATGCCTAGCACAGGATCAACGTCCAAAGCACTGTATCAAATGACACCAAATGAAATACAAGATTTGAAAGAGCAACTTGAAGGACTACCGGAGAAAAGGTTTATTTCGACCCAACGTATCGCCTTAGAAATTCCTAGTAATATTCATATAGAAGGAAAACAAGAGTTTGCGCCTTTGTATCAACTACCGTGAGTTGAACGAAGTAACTGTAAAAAACAAATACCTACCTCCCAGGATCAACGATCTACTCAATTATCAAATTCCTACATCTTGTCAAAAATTGACTTACGCTCGGAACACAACCAGCTGCGAATCAAAACTAGCAATGTTCTGAAGATAGCTTTCAGGACTTGATACGGGCATTTTGAATTCCTTGTGATGCCTTTCAAACTGACAAATGCACCTACTATGTTCATAGAGTACTTGAACCAAATTTTCTCTCAAACACATAGGTAGGCTAAAAGAGGTGTTGATTGACGACATCCTCATCTATTCGGAAATAAGAAGAGAAACACAAAGAACAGTGGCGATCAGTTGTGAGTGTACTAAGAGAGAAGCGACTCTCTACTAAATTAAGTAAATGTGAGTTTTGGCTGACAGAAATAAACTTTCTGGGCCATGTTCTATCACGTAATGGTGTTGTTGTTAATTTCAAAGCAAAGTGGAAGCGGTTACGGACTAGAAAAAGCCGTAAATAGTGACATAGATATGTAGTTTTTGGGTCTAGCGGGATAGTACCGCAAATTCATATAGAATTTCTCGCGTCTTGCCTTACCATTGACAAAGCTCACGAGTAAAAATCAAATCATTTTTGTGGGGATGAGGACTGTGAGACGATCTTCCATAGACTGAAGGAGAAGTTGATCATAGCACCAAGAGTTGGTTATCCCAGATCCAAGTAGAGTTTATATAGTCTGTAGTGGTACCAGTAGGTATGGATTGGGATATGTCTTGCTGCAGTAGGATAGCATGGTGACTTACACCTCTCGTCAGTTGAAGCCTCTCAAGTCGAACTATTCTACGCATGACCTAGAGTTAGAGATTATTGTGTTTTGCTTTGAGAATATGGAGACATTACCTCTACGGTGTGACCGTAGAATTGTACTGCTACCACAAATGCTTGAAATACCTTTTTATCAAAAGGAACTCAGTAATAGATAGCATCATCAGATAGGATTAATAAAAGACTACGACCAAATATTATTCGGGTATGAGTAAACAGCGTGTAGGTAATCTCCACAGAAAATTAGTACTAGTGGCTCACATGATGATTCAAGAACAAAGGTTGCTTGAAGATTTTAGAGACTTAATCCTGTCAAATCAAATTCCCCGAAAAACTTTAAATACACCGATGAAGTCCACCTTTAAAATTTTCTTGTTAAAACAACCAGATAGACGAAATAGAAGAAGCTCAGGGGTAAGATGAATGAACAAATAGTGTAAGAATCGTTGAGTACAAGGCTGAGACTCAGTACAACTTATCACCTTCAGACTGACGACCAATTAAAAAGGGCAATACATACGCTATAAAATATGCTTAGAGCATACGTATTAGGCTTTAAAGACACTTGAGATCAACATCTATCGTCAACAGAATTCGTGTACAACAAAAACATACAGATGGCACTGTTTGAAGCCTTGTACAGGCGAAAGTATAAATCACTTATATGCTCGACAGAACTATCGGAGCGAAAATTTCTAAAGCCAGATATAATTGATAAGACCTCCGCACAAATCGCGTTGATCAAAGAAAAGACTCTTAGCAGCACAAAGCAAACAGAAGAACTACGCTGACGAAAGAAGAAGACCTCTAAAATTCAAAATCGGAAACCATGAGTTTAGAATATCCCCAGTAAATGATGTCGGTAGAACACTTAGGAAACGAAAATCCATACGGATGGTTAGGATAAAACTTAAAGGAAAAATATTTCTTTAGGAATTACATAAGAGGAGAAGTGAGGTTTATGTGATATATGATATTAAGCTTTAACCTTCTCTATATGTGATTGATCACGTTTCTAAATGTTTTATACATGTTTTAGCAAATCTCAAGAATCCCTTTCTCTATGTTGTTGTAAAGAGATATGTCTTATTTAGTTAGAATTTTGACATCATTATGCATCATTGAAAGTTATGATAAATCAAGCAATGCCTCATTACCAAGGGTCTATTCGTGATATTAGCAAAGTATGGGTCAGACACTTACCCATTAACCATACCCCCAAAACTTAGTAAATTTTACGACATTTTCTATGTTTCTCAGTTGAAGAAATATCAACTGGACCGTGATCATGTTATAGAGTGCGAAGTAATCAAAGTACTAAATGACAATACCTTCATAGTAAAACCAGAATGAATTCTCGATTTTCAGGAGAAGTAACTCAGATAAAGGGGTATCCTAGTTGTAAAGTTAGTCTAGAGGGAATTGTCTCCAAATGAGACAATTTGGGAAAACGATAGTAGATATACTTTGAGATTATAGACTAGAAGTCTAGTTAGAATAGAGCAAATTTCGAGGGCGAAATTTTATTTAACGGGGGGAGAAATGTAATACACTAAAAATCTCACTTATTATAAGTGTCACATTTTAACAAATAATACCTATTAAAAATAGGTGAATATGTGGTCTCAAACCTTAAAAGCTTTTTGATTATTGTGTTGAGTAATTTCTTCTTGAAATTAAATAAGCTAAAGACCAAAAATTCTAATTCCTTGTAGGGATCATAAAACATCATAAAATTATCATAATTAAGCATAGTCTTAATTTAAATAATGAGAGGCAATTAAATGATATAGAAATAATTATTTCAATTAGAGAAAATTACCAACAACTATTAGGAAATTAAATTTGCAATAATTTAAAAAATTATGTTAATTTTCGTAATTAATTAATAATTAAATTTAAAAGTCATAATTAAGGAATATATGAGATTAATTAGTGATCAAAGGCTAATAAAAACCCAAAATTAGCACATAAGGGGTTTCTAATAATTATGATTAATATAGTAACCTATCAATTAGGCCTAATAGCATTTATGAACACTATCTTGGAAGATATTAACTAAGATTGATTTAATTTCCCTAAGTCTATATTTACACAAATATTAAATCCTAAGAGCACATAATATATGAACAAATATCATCAATAGTGGTAGGATTTTTCCAACACAAATTAAAGGCTTTGATTAAATTTAATAAAGCTAAATCCTAAGGCTTTGATTTAATTTCATAAAGGGTAATCCTTGTGAAAGAAAATTATCCAATAAGAGCATTCCTTCTAGATGTTATTAAATGAATTACAACACAATAAATTGAAGAACAAATGGGTCAAATTTCGGTTTGCCTAAGTTATGAGTGAAGAAAAATAATTAAGTAATTAAACTAATTACACAAGAATTAATTGTGTAAGAAAAATATGTACTTTCCATTAAATGATCTTAATGAGGATGGAAGAGGATAAGTTTGAAGAAAAGATGAAGGGGGGGGGCATATAGGAGTTGTGTGTGTTTATGTGTAGGTGTTGTAGGTGTTGTGAGTGTTGTGAGCCTAGTGTAGGAGAGAGAAAAGTTTGTAATTAATTGAGTTGTGAGTTAAAAACCGTTGGGATAAATTCAAGACACAAGTAAATGAGAACCTATAGAAAATAAATTGTATATTGAGAAGCTTTAATCATAGATCAAATATAAGGATTTATTTTGAACGAGCATATTTTAAGCTTGAGATAGGTTGTCTCAAAAATATTTTCCCCAACTTTTTGAAATTAATCTAAAAATGATTAAAAGGTTAGTTAAGACTTCTAATAAAGCCATAATTTTGAGATTAGAGGATTGAAGAAAAATACTTGAATAAACTATCACTTTTCACCTAGTTACATAAACACTTGGTGTAACTAGAGATTGAAACAAACAACCTAAAGTGCGAGAGGGGGGGGGGGTCGGTCAAGAAGCCTTCTCAAGGGGGCAAATAAATTGTTTATTGATTAATCAAACACATGGGATAATCACATATTTATGAGGGGAACTAATTGGAAAGAAGGTGTACTTGGATAAAGATACATTAATGAAAAATCAAGAGGAGAGTGTGAGAGAGGGGGAGGTCGGCCTAATGGGTTGAATGGTGAGGATGAGAGGTTTTGAATTAACCTAGATCGTATGGTTAAAAATGAGGAAGAGAAAGTTCAATGAAATTACACAATTGCCATAACATTTTACTATAAATAGACCCCTTGGGTCTTCATAATCTTCACACCAAAACTCAACCAAAGTAGATGTGTTTAGAGAAGCAAGAGTAGAGAGAAATTTATAGCAAGAAGGAGTAGTAAGGTTCTCCAAGGGTAAGCTCTCTAGTTCTTAAGCTTTAGCTTTTAGTTTATAGTTTAAATGTTGTTTTGATCTTTAATCTTCCAATATATTTTTGTTATCATGTTTTTATGGTTAAAAATGGTTTTATTCCGAGGAATTTTACGGATCCTCGTTTCAATTTTTGTGGAATTAATTATGATTTTTCAAAGTTAGGCGAAAAATCGGCCCTAATGCTGTTAACAGCGTTTATTTTTACGAAATTTAGGGAAAATAATTGAAAAATAAATACACCACGGGTATAATGGTCATTTGTGACTAAGATATCTATTAGGATATTATTTATGAATTAATAAATGCGATGGTACTTTATAGGCTGTCCGAGAACACAAATTGGCAGACAAAACATATCACTATCTACACAGACTAAGGTACGTTCGCGGCGTACTGTAACACTGACTCTAATGCTTATAGTATGTTTATATATGATAGTGATATTTATTAGCTCTCAATGTTTTGATGATAATAGTTCTCAATGTTTTTGATGAAGTTCTTAGCTTGCTCGAGCAACCCCAGGATCTTGCCTGAGCAACAACGGTTTCTGAAACAGCAGAGTAGTGAAAATCAGTTATGCTCGAGCTACCTCCATGAAGCTTGCCCAAGCAACATCAAAGCAGAAGCAAACGAGAATCAGTTATTGAATCATGCCCGAGCAAGCATATTATCTTGCCCGAGCATCAGCGAGCCAACCTGCATCTGAACTACTTCATACAAAGCGTGCTCGAGCACACATTGATTGTTGCTCGAGCAAGGTACTTATGTTACTTAATTATCTTCTGCGCTTTCTTCATATTCTCTGTGATATATTATTCAATTCAATATGCTACTCATTATTATTCTCAAATACCTTTAACCCATTTGTTTAAAGAGTTGCAGAAGATCTTCACATTGATTAACATCCTATTTGAGTTGTGAAGCACCGAGATTGTTTCGGACAGAGCCAACATCGAATCTGATTGCCCATAACCAAAAAGGCACGAAACAATATTTTAAGCTTATCTTCTCTGAAGACCACAAGAACGATGATCTGTAAAGTAAGTCCACCATACGACATCCGTTCATGGCGAGGTGCGGATATAGCAAATGCTCAACGAACATATTCAAATTCTTCAACGGTCCTCAACTTCAATCAGTACAAATATCCGAAGATATGAATTGTTCAAAAACACACAAAGGAATACACAGACACAGAAAACCATTTTACAAAGAAACTACTTTCTGTGTATTCTAAAATACATTTAAGCTTCAGTGCTCATAGTTCAATTACTCTGTGAGAGAGCTTTACTATTTATTCTCAATCTTTCAAAATCTCAAGATAGTGGTATCTTGAGTGTGGGTGTACAATTACCACTTGTAAGGGGGAGTGAGTCCTAGAGTGAAAGGATCATCCTGAGTTACAACAGAGTGTGTAATTGCATTGGTAAGATAGTGAAAATCCTAGAGCGTCTGGGGACTGGACGTAGGTCAAAGAGTTGGACCGAACCAGGATAATCTCTCTGTGTCATTTATCTTTTCATTCTTTCTGCTTTCATTGTTTATCTTCACAAAGCGAAAAAGAATTATCAGATCACCTATTCACCCCCCCTCTAGGTAATATTCCACCTTCATTTGGTATCAGAGCAAGGTTTCTCAGTTGGGCTTAACATCCCGAGAAAGATCATGGACAGAATATTACCTGATGGAGCCCCTATCAATCGTCCTCCTGGCTTCAACGGAGAACACTACTCCTTTTGGAAAGCCAAATTTAGAATCTTTGTTATGGCTACAGAATTTGGCTTATGGAACGTTTTCGAGAAAGGGATTACGAACCAACCGTAATGTAAGATGGAGCTTGAAGAAGAATATGATGAAAATGAAAGAAGACTTGTAACTCTCAACAAAGGCAATCCTGATACTTCAAAGTGCTCTTAGTCAACAAGAGTACTTCCGCATTAGCAATCTGACAAGTGCTAAGGACATGTGGAAAGCTTTGGAAATTGCATACGAAGGAACTTCTGGTGTAAAGGAAAATCGCATCAACACTCTCACAACCGAGTATGATCTCCTACGTATGAAGACCAGAGAATCCATAGCAGAATTCCAACTTCGTTTTACTCATTTGATCAACCAACTTTCAGCCTTGGGTAAGACGTATGAGCAAAACTCTCAAGTCAGGAAAATCCTCAACGTCTTGACTAAAGAATGGGAACCCAAGGTCACAGCCATTGAAGAAGCTCGCGGAGAATCAATGCAATCGGTTGCTGCTCTATTCGGAAGTCTCTCTGAATATGAAAGCAAACTGAAATTCAAAAAGGAAATGAATGAGATTAACACTATTAAGAGCAAAGGTGTTGCTCTAAGTGTTGTGAAAGAGAAGGAAGTTGAAGACAGAAATGATGAGAATGATGAGGAGGATGAAGTGGGGATGTTTGTCCGAAAATTCAAAAACCTTTATAGGAAAAATCAAGGCTTCGAAACCGATTTCAAAAAGGAAACTCAAGCAACAAACGAGACTTCAAAGATAAAGATCAAGTCATCTGTTACGAGTGTGAAAAGCCCGGACACTACAAAGCGAAATGTCCTCGGCTAAAATACAAAGAGAAAGAGAAGAGAAAGAAATTCAATCATTTCATAAAGAAAGCTTATGTGTCAGCCATATGGGGAGACTCTTCCTCAGATGAAGAAAGTGAGGATGAAGAAGAAACTGCAAACATTTGTCTAGTTGCAGAAGATGAACAATCTACGAATAACGAAGAGGTACATAATTCTGAACCTTCCTATGATGAATTACTTTCGAGTATGATGAACTATGTTCTGAATTTGAAAAACTCGCAAAGGAATTTATTGCTGCTAAAAAGAAAATTAAAGTGCTTGAACAAACCAAAAATACACCACAAGTTTCGATTTACAAAACATGTCCCGATCTTTTGAAGAAAAACTCTTATCTTACGAAAACACTTGAAAATTTCACTAAGGGAGGTGAAATGCTCAATGTGATTTTGAAAAACCAAAAATTTACAAATGACCGATCAGGCATAGGTTACAATCCTATTTTCGACGAAAAGAAAAGCAAAAAGAAAACGGGTGGAAAGACTTATCGAACTATTTTCAGAAATCGGTGCATACATCAAATCCATTTGCTCATTGTAACTATTGTAATCGTAAAGGTCACACTACTTCATCATGCCTTCATAGAAAGAATAGAAGAGACAAACTTGTTGGTAATTATCAGTGGGTACCTAAGGGAACTTATATTTTTCCCGAGGCCCAAGCTAACCCGCAAGGACCCAAGAAACGTTGGGTACCTAAAGCTTGATCTTATTTGAATTGAAGGTTTGTCTGAGAGCATCAAGAACCAACAAGTGGTACATTGATAGTGGATGCTCCAGACATATGACAGGGGATCAAACCAAATTCCTTGCAATGAGATCAAAAGATGGTGGCAAAGTATTCTTTGGAGGAAACCAATCTGCGAAAATCTCTGGAATAGGAGCGATTGGTACAAAGGATGGACCTCGATCAAAGATGTATATCTTGTGGACGGACTCAGTCACAACCTCCTGAGCGTAAGTCAAAGTGCAGATAGGAACAATTGGATTATCTTCGACTCAGAGGAATGTCTCATTGTTAACAAAGATGATCTTCCAATTGATAAAGGTAAACTTAAGACTCTATTCAAAGCTCCTCGTGAAGGAAATTGTTATACTTTAGATTTTCCTAAAATAAACTCTGAAAAATGTTTTGTTAGCAATTTAGACGAAAGTTGGTTGTGGCATAAGCGTCTGGCTCATGTGAACATGTTCCAACTGGATAAGTTGTTAAGAAAAGATTTAGTTCTTGGCTTACCTAAATTACGTTTTAAAAATGACATGATTTGTGATTCCTGTCAAAAAGGTAAACAAACTAAATCTTCTTTCAAAAGCAAGACTGAAATTTCGACCAATAGACCTCTTCAACTACTTCACATGGATTTAGTTGGACCAGCTAGAGTTAAGAGCCTTGGTGGCAATTTATACACTCTAGTCATTGTCGATGATTAGTCTCGTTTCACCTAGACTATATTTTTATCTTCTAAGGATGAAACATTTGATCTGTTTGTTGTATTTGCCAAGAAAGTGCAAAACGAGAAAGGAATTTGCATTTCAGCTATTCGAACTGATCATGGAGGAGAATTCGAAAATCAAGCTTTCGAAGAGTTCTGTGATGCTCACGGCATTGATAATAATTTCTCAGCACCAAGAACACCACAACAAAATGGTGTGGTTGAAAGAAAAAATCGAGTACTCACGGAGATGGCACGCGCAATGCTAAATGAGAACAATACCTCACATGTATTTTGGGCAGATGCTATGAGCACGGCCTGCTACATTTCAAATCGAGCTTATCTTCGAAAGAAACTCAACAAAACTCCATATGAGCTCTATAAGGGAAGAAAACCTAACTTAGCTCATCTCCATATCTTTGGCTGCAAATGTTTCGTTCATAACAATGGTAAGAACAACTTGGGTAAGTTTGATCCTAAATCCGACGAAGGTATATTTCTTGGTTACTCTAATAGAAGTAAAGCCTATAGAGTTTTCAATAAACGCACTCGTATAGTTGAAGAATCAGTTCATGTTGTATTCTGTGAATCAAAACCTCACGAACCCCTGGATGATGATGAAACAATTTACAAAAACCAATTCTTTTCAAAAACTACTTCTTTGTCCCTTCAAAATCCAGAATATGTTTTTGAAACTGATTGTCAAAATTCTCTTGAGCCGACCGACGCTTCTCAACCTAGAGCTTGGAAATTTATTAGGAATCATCCTCTAGACCAAGTGATAGGTGATTTAAATCAAGGAGTAAGAACTAGAAACAGTACTTTGAATGAAGTGACATTCTCAGCTTTTATATCACACATAGAACCCTCTAAAATAGATGAAGCCCTTTCAGACAATGATTGGGTGATAGCTATGCAAGAGGAGTTACATCAATTTGATAGAAATCAAGTTTGGGATTTGGTACCCAGGCCTAAGGACCATCCGGTCATTGGCACTAAATGGGTATTCAAGAACAAACGTGATGAATCTGCAATCATAGTCCGTAACAAGGCTAGACTGGTTGCCAAAGGTTATAACCAGGAAGAAGGGATTGATTATGAGGAAACGTATGCTCCAGTAGCTAGATTGGAAGCCATACGTGTACTCCTAGCCTTTGCGTGTATCAAGGGATTTAGACTCTATCAAATGGATGTCAAGAGTGCTTTTCTAAATGGATTCATACAGGAGGAAGTCTATGTTGAGCAACCTCCTGGTTTTGAAAAACATCATCATCCAGATCATGTGTATCGTTTGAAGAAAGCCTTATATGGTCTTAAACAAGCTCCTAGAGCTTGGTACGAAAGATTAAGCAACTTTTTATTAGACCAAGGTTTTATCAGAGGTAAAGCAGATACAACGCTGTTCATTAAAACCAACAAACGTAATGAGACTTTAATTGTGCAAATTTATGTGGACGATATTATTTTTGGTGCTACTAATGAATCTCTCTGTGAAGAATTTTCCAAGAAAATGCAGGGGGAATTCGAAATGTCTATGATGGGTGAGTTGAACTACTTCCTCGGTTTGCAAATCAAACAACGGAAGGATGGCATTTTCATATCACAAACGAAATATCTCCGTGATTTGCTCAAGAAATATGGAATGGAGCATTGCAATGGATCCGACACTCCAATGAGCTCAACTGCCTCTCTAGATGCCGATGAAGAAAAAGGGAAAGATTACGAAATAACTAAGTATAGAGGTATGATTGGTTCCTTACTATACTTAACAGCAAGCAGACCCGACATTCAGTTCAGTGTGGGCATGTGCGCCAGATTTCAATCAGCACCCAAAGAATCACATGCAGAACATGTCAAAAGAATCTTTCGCTATCTTTCGGATACGGAGGAATTAGGTCTCTGGTTTCCTAAGGGTCAACAAGAACTACTAGTTGCATATTCAGACTCTGACCACGCTGGATACAAGATTGATCGAAAAAGCACGAGTGGACAGTGTGAATTTCTCGGTGGATCACTTGTTTGATGGTTCAGTAAGAAACAAACCACTGTGGCTGTATCCTCAACTGAAGCCGAATACGTTGCTGCCTCAAGCTGCTGTGCTCAAGTCCTATGGTTAAAGTAACAACTTTCTGACTTGGGAATTTATCTGAAGGAAATCCCAATCCTCTGCGATAACACAAGTACAATAAGCTTGGCAAAGAATCCAGTTCAACACACAAGGACCAAGCATATTGATGTAAGACACCATTTCATCAGAGATCATGTACAAAAGAAAGATGTCATAGTGATGTTCATTCTAACACATCTACAATTAGCAGACATCTTCACGAAACCCCTGGCGAAAGAACAATTCTATTTTATCCGAAAGGAGTTGGGAATGGTGAATCCCAATGAATTGTAAGTCATACTAGTTCCAATTAATTGTGTTTTGATGATTATGGACTAACTTTAGCATTGGAGGTTCTAGTTTGTGTTTTTGTAGGACTCTGTTCTTGAGAATTATAACAGAGTGTAACAGAGTAAGTCTTGCTCGAGCGTGCCTTTTATACTTGCTCGAGCAACCACGTGAAGAGCTTAATGGAATTTGTGAGTAAAAACATGTTGCTCGAGCACACTTCGCAACAATGCTCGAGCAATAGCAGGAAATCCTGCCTAGGAGCTACCTCGTCGAGCATGCCTGCCAAGTATGCCCAAGCAATACCAGGAAGCATGAGAAGAAAAGGAGGGTGCTCGAGCACGTCGACCCTGTTTGCCTGAGCATTAGCGGGTTTCGTCTTCCAGAATTTAGAAATCAATGGTTGTTGCCCGAGCAACCCCAAAACCTTGCTCGAAACAACAACGAGAACTGAGGAAGCTGCAGAAGAAATGAAGAACATGCTCGAGCAACATTCCTGAGCCTGCCCGTGCACACCTTGTAACATCCCATTTTCAAAAGCAGTATATTTTTTTTCATCAGAGTAGAGCATCGGAGCGATTGAGTAACTGATACATATATTTATAAATGCCG
Organism: Acacia melanoxylon; assembly: GCA_019022615.1. NCBI lineage: Eukaryota > Viridiplantae > Streptophyta > Magnoliopsida > Fabales > Fabaceae > Acacia > Acacia melanoxylon. Next base: position 6,997,604 of record JAFJYJ010000003.1, on the reverse strand, counting down.
TAAGTCTGGCTGATTTACAAAAAACGGTACAATGATCGAGAGTTTTTAAAGTGAATAACAACAAAAGTGTCTCCCCGGCAACAGCCATGCCGTGTCAACAGAAGAGATCTTCAGCCGGATCTCTATGCGGCCTGCTTGCCTTTCTCCTCGGTCCTCGGTCCTCCTGAACCTGACGCTATGTTAAGAGCTGAGGTTCAATGTCCATTGAACCTCAGGTAACGGTTAACCTCATATTTACATATACGGTATATCAGCATAACAAATGAATCATTCCTACATGTATCGCTCCCGGCGAATGCGGACATACCGCTCCGAAATAAGACACACCGCTCCCAAATACGGACATATCGCTCCCAGCGTACGGACATATCGCTCCCTCCAGCATGCGCATATGTTCGGTTATCCTCTAACACCACCATGCATTCAAATAACATACCACCGACACATATACAACACACATATCACATATACGAATACAATAAATATCAGTGTTAGTGTTTCAGTACGCGAACGTACCTTTTTGGTACAACAGAACTTTTACGGAAAAACGTGAAATTCGACAGCGGGAAAAACAGCGGTATGACTGCGGCACAACAAATGGCTCGATTAGCTCGGATATCCTATAAGGACAACGTTTATCAACATTTGGCATCATAACAGGCCATTTGGGTGAAAATTACTATTTTGCCCCTAGTACCCCTATTTGGCGGAATTTCGCGAGCTTATTTGTTTTCGCTCTATCTCTCCCGGAATTTTGACAGATCTTTTCCCTCATCATATTTTTGAAATATATATCATATTTACCCCTAAATATGATATCTAGACTATCTTGAAAAATTAAAGATAAATCTAGCATTCCTACTATATCTACCGAAAGAACTACCGAAACTAAAGACCGGGGACCGAAGAACTTACCCGAGACTTTGCTCGAGACTTTCTCCAGCTTATCTCTCTAACTTCTCTCTAAGGGGCAGATTTTTGGTGTGAAAAATGAAGAAGGTGCTCATGCCCTTATATAGGGAAAAATTGTGCCACTTTGGTAATTTCCATATTCCAAATCTTGTAATTTTCTCTTACCTTATAACCAAGTAAAATCAAAGCATAATGGTGTTTAATTCCTAGCCATGCAGCATGTTGGTCGACATTCAAGGCTGATTTGGCAGCAAACAATTGGTCCAAAAATGGTGAGTCAACTTGCTTTATGGCCGGTTCGATGATTTTCCCCTGTTCGGTCTGTTTCGCGTCTCTTCGGAGAAATCTCAAAATTATGAATTCATAACTTTGAAGATCTTCTCTTCCTCATCAAGAATATCTAATTTAACTTAGATTTCGGTCCCTTACGTGGTTCCAACGGTCCGCTTGAAGTTTTCTCGAAAAACGTGTCGAATACGTCCGATTGTCGGAAATCGCTTTCGGAATCATCAATCTCACGGATAATAATTCACGATTCCAAATATGTCCAGATAATTATAAACTCATCTCTAGATGTTGAGTTATAATTATTTTCTTCAAATCAAAATGTGAATATCTCGCATTTTTCCCTATTTCGTCTTATTAGGCAAATGCGCTACCGAATTCTCGGAATCAACTTCCTAAGAGGTCACTTGAAGGTAAAAACTCACTGATCAATATTTTACCTTGACTTTGGAATTCCTATTCCTGGTTCTCTAGATAGGATCCGTTTCCTATTTATTCCATTACTATTCACTATATTATATAATAATACAATTTTACAAAAATATCATGATATTTTTTTCTTTTATTTTTTTATTTATTTTTCTAAGCATAAAATATTTTATTAATATTTTATTTTTTATTTATTTAATAATTTCGAATTTCTCCAATTAAAAATAATTATTTAAATTATTTTTAATTCATTTACTTTATACCTTAATTATCCCATTAATTACCAGATTAGCCACTTACTAATTTTTGATAATTTTCTTAATTAGGATAAATCATTATCTCACAACTATTTTACTTACATTGGTATTTTATATCCCATGTAAAATATTAAAAATCATGGGGTCAATTATGATCCCCAAAATAATATTACATCTTGCCTCAATATTTTCCAAGGAAATTAATCCCATAAATTCCTAAAATTAGAGACAACATACTTTCTAATTTTTAATAAATATTTTATTGCCTCTTGGGATTTATCATAATATTTTTAGGTCATTTAATGCCCTAAAATACATTTTAGCTCTTTATCTCTCCTAATTTCCATAGTAATTACCTTAGAAAATAAGATAATTATTACTTATTATTTGAAACCACATGTTCACCTATTTTCAATAGGTATTATCTATTGAAATATAATATTCCGGATAAATAATTATCCTATTACACACCTCGCCGACGAAATTTCAAATCGGTCTCTTGGAGTCAAAGTTTAATCATCTATTTGTTGAATTAAGTGTTCACAGCACACACTTAATGGGAGGTCAGATTTAAATGGGGTATTATTACTAATTGTTTAAATTAAAATTATCTCTGCTAGTTTATGCTGGAACACAAACCCGAAGTCTGCTCAAGCACGAACCTTGCTCGAGCACACAGAAAAGGTTGCTCGAGTAACGTCGGCCCCCAGCGTTTTTTAAAAAGGTATGACGTTTCATTTCACGGCTACTCCTCTCCCCTCCGTCAAAACCCTAGACTCCTCTTCTCTCAATTCCTCTCAACCACGTTACAGTCGTTTGTGAATCGTTTACAAATTCCCTCATTGCGACTGTTCGATTCCTCAAAAGAAACCGTTTTGACCGATTAATTTCTCAAATCTCTTCACTTTCACCGTTTATCCACTTTCGCGCCATCTGACCCTTTCGCTGAAATTTCCCACATTTTCAGAATCGATGGCTGGTTCCAGTGATAACTCTCCTTCGAAGCAACCTCCCGCAAAGAAATCACGGTACTATCGACCCAAAGTTGCTTTGTTTCGTAAAAGTCTTCAAAAGCCTCCAAACCCAAATCGGTGCCGAAATCGTCGAAGTCGACCTCCAAACCAAAAGAGGTAGAGAAACCCAGAACTAACCTCGTCATTCAGGGTTCTCCAACGACTAGACTCAAGACTGGTTCTCTTCCTTCTGGAAAAGGCAAAGGCACGAGGTCTCCTTCTCCGTCGTCTTCACACTCAGTCAATTCCGAAAGAACGATCGATGAGATTCGGTCCAAAAGTAAAGAGGATAGGCCTTCAATTCTCAAGCCTTCCTTTAGTCAAAAATCTCAGGCCTCAGATAGCAAGAAGAAAGTTTCATTTTCCCTCAAAACGCAAGCTTCTGGAAGCAAAAAGGAGGAAGTTGTGACAAGTCGGCCTGCGGATGGACAACTGCCTGAACCTTCACCGGGTATGTTTACTGACAATATTGCAGTTGATGATTATGCTCTGTTTTCTCATTACTACGGAGAAAGACCTTTCTGTCCAATTGTTTATGTCGACCTGGCTAAATTCAAGGAGAAATGCAATCTGGATTTAACTGACTGGCTGCTTCAATTTATGCCTTTGCTTGGGATTAGCAAGCCATTTTCTCCTGAAGTCGTGCGAGTATTTTATCACAACATGCACCGACAGGCAAAGACAGAAGATGATGATGAGGATGTTTTAGTCACCAAGATTCGTGATAAAACAATCAAACTTATTGCTCAGGATCTTAACACTCTCCTCGGCATCATCGACGCTCCTGAAGACCCTCCTAAGCTTTCTCCTGTTGAGTGTCATCTTATTCTCTTCCCAGATGTCCCAATTGAAGGGAATACCAAGATTAATGTGACCCCGGCTATGATGAAAGATGAATATAGGGTCCTCTGGTATGTGTATAGTCGGAGCTTAGTTCAGAAAGGCCAGAGCTTCACCCACTTTATTCGATGTGACTTTGAGCGATTTGCCTCTCTTATTGCTATGGAAGGTAGGAATCTGGGGAAGTGGATTTTGGAGGAGATGATGTCCTTTATATCTGAAGCTAAGGCTAGGCTTCGAGCTACCATTCCTTATCCTTCTTTGGTATCTTGGATTTTGGAAGCTCATAATATTTGGTACCTTTCGGAAGATAAGGAAGAGTATCCTCCCTTATTTGGTATATCACATATGAAGAACATGAGAATTTCTTTCACTGATGTATCCTCCAAGAAAGGAAAAGGAAAAGCACCAGTCTCCTCTTCTCATCCTGCCTTCTCCAAACCGTCTGCTTCCAAGGCTGATTCTCAACCTCCTGATGAAGCTGAGTTTTCCAAGGCTGGAACTTCTACCTTTGCTCCATCCTTCTCCCAAGCTGCTATCCAATCCTTGGTCGAAGCTTCTGTTCAGAAATCCTTAATCCCTGTTCTGCAATCTTTGGATGCTTTTCAGAAGCTTTCTACCCAGATGATCAAGGCTTTTACAGATGATATGATTAAATTAAAGATTGATGTTCGCCGGAATATGGATACAGATTTACAGGACTTCAAGGCCGAAATGGAAGACTCTATGAAAAAAAGCTTTTCCATAATCTATGACAAGCAACAGGACCTTGAAGATGTTGTGAATGCGTTTCTGACTAGCATTGGTACTTCTTTCAATCCATCTGCACAACCTTCTTCGTATGCCATGCCTACTACCTCTCCTTCACCCATTGAGGATATCACTTCATATCCAGCTATCATAGTTCCTCCTGTTGATCCTGCCTCTGTGCCTCTTCCATCCATTTCAGTTTCTTCAGATAGCAAGTCTCCTCCTCTTTCACCTTCTCCTTCTGTCGGGGGTCCCCTTTTCACTGATGACAAAGGGGGAGAGTAGCTGAGTAGATTAGATTTATGTTCTTTTTGGTTAACATATGCTTTTTGTTTCTACTCTTCTGTTTTTGTAATCCAGAACTTCTTAAATGTTATGAAAAGCGAAATGTTATTTATGTCAATTTGTTTTCTGGCTTTTTCATTTCATTTCAAAAACTTATGAATATTTCCTTTCAATCTAATCATTGAATTGTCATCATCAAAAAGGGGGAGAATGTTAGCTCTCAATGTTTTGATGATAATAGTTCTCAATGTTTTTGATGAATTTCTTAGCTTGCTCGAGCAACCCCAGGATCTTGCCCGAGCAACAACGGTTTCTGAAACAGCAGAGTAGTGAAAATCAGTTATGCTCGAGCTACCTCCATGAAGCTTGCCCGAGCAACATCAAAGCGAAGCAAACGAGAATCGTTATTGAATCATGCCCGAGCAAAGCATTTTGCCTTGCCCGAGCAACCTTGAGGCAGAAGCAAAAGACAGAATGTCATCGAGCAATGCCCGAGCAAAGAATTGTGATTTGCCCGAGCATCATCTATACAGATGCGAAAGAAGGCCATTCAGAGAACCTTGCCCGAGCAGGGAATATCTCTTGCCCAAGCAACGTCGAGACAGAAGCAAAACACAGCTAATCAGAAGGTCTTGCCCGAGCAGCAAAAAAGGCCTGCTCGAGCACCATGCTCGAGCAAAGGAAAAACGTTGCCCGAGCAACGTCCATCACTTCTCAAGTTCTCTCTTCTGTCTAAGTCTTGCCCGAGCAAGGAAAGTGGCTTTCTCGAGCAACATCGTGTGGCGGCACTTCTCAGGTCATAAAGTAGAAGCTTGCCCGAGCATGAATAATATCATGCTCGAGCACCATGCCCAAGCAGAGGAGAATACTTGCCTGAGCATACCCTGAGACAACGGTCTTCAAGAAGCTTGCCTGAGCAAGCTTTGCTTCATGCTTGAGCAACATCGCCAAAACACGCCTTCTCCGCAAGCATACTTTTAGGGTTGCCTCAAGCAACGTATTGTGCTCTCTCTACCCAGTCTCTGTCTATGCCTTGCCCGAGCAAGCATTTAACCATGCTCGAGCATCATCGAAGAGGAGCGCATCCACGCCTTTGTAAAGTAGCCTGCCCGAGCATGATTTTATCCATGCTCGAGCATCATGCCCAAGCAAGCATATTATCTTGCCCGAGCATCAGCGAGCCAACCTGCATCTGAACTACTTCATACAAAGCGTGCTCGAGCACACATTGATTGTTGCTCGAGCAAGGTACTTCTGTTACTTAATTATCTTCTGCGCTTTCTTCATATTCTCTGTGATATATTATTCAATTCAATATGCTACTCATTATTATTCTCAAATACTTTTAACCCATTTGTTTAAAGAGTTGCAGAAGATCTTCACATTGATTAACATCCTATTTGAGTTGTGAAGCACCGAGATTGTTTCGGACAGAGCCAACATCGAATCTGATTGCCCATAACCAAAAAGGCACGAAACAATATTTTAAGCTTATCTTCTCTGAAGACCACAAGAACGATGATCGTAAAGTAAGTCCACCATACGACATCCGTTCATGGCGAGGCGCGGATATAGCAAATGCTCAACGAACATATTCAAATTCTTCAACGGTCCTCAACTTCAATCAGTACAAATATCCGAAGATATGAATTGTTCAAAAACACACAAAGGAATACACACAAACGCAGAAAACCATTTTACAAAGAAACTACTTTCTGTGTATTCTAAAATACATTTAAGCTTCAGTGTTCATAGTTCAATTACTCTGTGAGAGAGCTTTACTATTTATTCTCAATCTTTCGAAATCTCAAGATAGTGGTATCTTGAGTGTGGGTGTACAATTACAACTTGTAAGGGGGAGTAAGTCCTAGAGTGAAAGGATCATCCTGAGTTACAACAGAGTGTGTAATTGCATTGGTAAGATAGTGAAAATCCCAGAGCGTCTGGGGACTGGACGTAGGTCAAAGAGTTGGACCGAACCAGGATAATCTCTCTGTGTCATTTATCTTTTCATTCTTTCTGCTTTCATTGTTTATCTTCACAAAGCGAAAAAGAATTATCAGATCACCTATTCACCCCCTAGGTGATATTCCACCTTCAATATTCATAAACTAAGATGCTGTCTTAGTTCATTTCTTACACATTCAGCTTTACATGGGTTATAGTCTTATTAATACCGTTGAGTTTTTCTAGCGCTGAGGACACGAGTGGATCGTGGCACTGGTGAATAGTGCAGACCGAGATAACGAACATGTGAATTGGCTATGCCATTATCTCAAATCGTACATCTGTTATGGGCTTTTGTATTGATAATTGCTGTAATGTCATGAAAATATGTCATTAAATATTGTTGATATAAGCATAAGGTTAACCGTTACCTGAGGTCCGATGGGTATTGGATCTCAGCTCTTATTATAGCTTCAGGGCTGGAGGACCAAGGACTGAAGATAAGGGACAAGAATAAGCAGAACGCGTGAGGACTCAGCTGGAGCCTCTGGTTAGAGACGTATTATCATCGCTAGTGTATTTGTATTCTCGAACAAAAGTATCTATCTTGTTAAGATACGCCATAGACAATGTTGTACCACAGATTTATCAGTTACTCAATATTTTACATTGCTCCGATGCTCAACTCTGATCAAAACGCTATGAAAATGTTTTCAAAAATTGGGGTGTTACAACTGCCTCCCAGAAAATCTTGTCTGCCAACATCAAGGGAAATTCCCTTCATGACACTTGTCACACTTCCCTGAACTGGGCTTAGTCATCTACCTTATATAGGCTTATCCTCAAATCACTATACCCAAAATTCAGGATATTACATTTTAGAGTCATTTGCAATAGTGTATTTAGTTAGTTAATTGCATCTAGGTAGTAGTGGATGTCTTCCATTCTACACTACAAAAAAAAAATCAGTTTTTGCAACGGATTTCGTCCGTCGCAAAAAACCTCGTCGCAATTGCGACGGAAAATCAAAAATCCATTACAAATTTTGAATTTTGCAATGGAAAATAAATTCCGTCGCAAAATTTTGGAATTTGCGACGGAATTCAATTCCATCACAAAATTCTGAAATTTGTGAGAGAATTCAATTTCGTCGCTAAATTCTGAAATTTGCGACGGATTCAATTTCATCGCAAAATTCTGAAATTTGCGACGAAATTATTAAAAATTGAAAAAAATATATAAAAAAGGACGAAATAAAAAAGAATTGTATATTTAAAAAAATAAGTAAATTGAGAATAATGAGAAGATAATACATTTAAGAAGCTAATCCAAACAACATAAACAGAATATTCCGGATAGTAGGCCTTTTAAAACAACTTTTAATATAAATTTAAAATGAAAAATTGGTGCATCAGAAGAAGCTAAACTACTGATATTAATGCTTCTGTTTCGGTGCATCAGCAGCAACTTCACAAAACCTATTATTCAAGGTTTCTTAAACCATACAAAACAGAAGAACAAGCCACATATTCGATGGTCCCAAAACAAATTAAAGCACATACAACACTAATTTTCAGCTTTAATCTTCCACTATATAATAACTTCTCTCATATTCAGCACTTTTCCAACTAAACCAAAATTTAATCTTTCAACTTCCCAATTCCCAAACAGCAACCAAATGCAAAAATTAGAGATGGGAAGGGAATAAAGAAGCTTACCTAAACCCAAATCCAAGCTTGCACGTCCAAATCGATGCATCCTTCAAGCTCTTCTTCTTCCTCCGACACACACCCTCACTCTCGTTCTCTCCATCTCTTTTCTGTGTGCCCTGGTCGAGTGGAGATGAGAAATGAATGAGAATCGGGTATAAAGGAGGGTATTATGTGTCTGCACTTACCTTTTTGCGACGGAAAAAGTATTATGTCGCAAAATCACTTACTTTTACGACGGAAACCTGTTTCCGTCGCAAAAAGGCAAAAACTGATGCCTTTTTGCAACGATATTGTTTTTCCGTCGCTAAAAGGCATTAGTTATGACGCCTTTTTGTGACGGAAAAAGTCGTCAATCGTCACAAAATTTGCGACGGAATAAATTTTTCGTCACAAATTGGTGGGCTTTTTCCTGCTAGAAAATCTCGAGTTTTTTTTTTTGGATTTTTACGACGGAATTTAAAATCTGTCGCAATTTGCGACGGATTCGTTTTTCCGTCGCAAAATTTAGCGACGGAAAATCAAATCCGTCGCAAATTTCGATGGATTTTAAATTCCGTCGCAAAAGTTTGCTACTGATTTGATTTTCCGTCGCAAAATCTAGGGGAGTGACCCCGAAGGATCGAGGGAAAGGGAGAATGGGAAACAGAGAAGTAGAGAAAGCGATAACGAAATCAAAGCATAAATAAAGAACTGGAAGTAAACGTGCTAAAGAGAAAGAAAGAAATTAAAGCAGATCGGTAGTAAACTACGCTGATCTAGTTCATAAACAGAAAGAAGAGTAAAGAAGAGATGCAGATGCAGAAAGACATAACGAAAGCACAAGTTTATTCAAATCATAAAAACTTACAGGAAAGCAGAAGGCAGAAGAAAGCTTAAAAGAGAGAGAAGGGAAAGAGTGTAGAGAGAAGGCAGAGAGGGATGAGAGAAGGCAGAGAGAATGGGTAGAGAGAATGGGTAGAGAGAAGGTAGAGAGATGGTTCGTTTGATCGAACCCCGCTCCAAACCGAAAGGGCTTCGGCTTTTAAAACGATTCGGATCATCTTGTTTGAACGGTTCCGGTTGAAGACCGTCTTGTTGATTTATAATGTATTTAGCTACGGTATATAACGTAACTAACTACGGTGATCTAGCAATTACAATATTTAGTGTTACATCAAAAGGAAAAACACCTAATACTATAATACGAGATCAAGATTTTATACGATTTTATACATGGAAGTTACGGTTTGGTATCTTCCGTCAAAATCGCAAGTTATTCTTCGCCCAGATTGACGACGAAATCCTTATCTTCATCATCAAAAGGGGTAGGTCTTTCATAGGAAAGCCTTGGGAGATTGGGGATGGGTGATCTAAAATCTTCATATCTTGAAGACATAGATCCGAGAAGAAGAGGAGTTTGATCCTTTAGACTGTCGAAGGAAAGATGGACAGTGCCAGAATGAGTTTGTGTGATCCTGGTTATGTGTGAAGTGAGTTTTGGTGTGGATTTCCTTCTGTTGAAGTACTAGCCTGATTTATGGTTGCAAGCTTGCTCCTATTTGTTGGAATTGTTTAAGCGGAGAGAGAGTTGTTTAAAGTATTCTTGTTCATCTCCGGCAGAATCGCAAGTAAGGTTTGTGCATGGGATTTTTGGTTCAAAAACCGGCTTTGATCCGTTGCACAAAGATGACGAGGATTTTGTTTGAACCGAGAGATCTACTTTTGCTTTAGAGTTCACCTTTGATTGGTCAAATTTTGCCCACCATCTGACAAAAGGCTGTCGTTGAAGGAATGGTAAAACAAGACCTTTTTTATCATTATGAGAAAAGCTGTATTGCCAAGAAAAAATCCAGGATACAGCTAATTTGGAAAAGTAATGAAGATCAATTGGAAAAGGATCTCCATTATGGTTATATTTTGTTTCAAAAAGAGACAATCTTTGTTTGAGCGAGATGAAGGGAGGATTTCGGGTATAGGTCCGAAAAAATCCCACCATTGTTTAAACCATTGAGGAAAGTTATACTTGGTGTTTTTCATAAAATAAAGAAACCAAGTATGTTTAAAAATTTTATTTTGATCATAAAAGACATTATACCAGGCCTCACAATAATCCCGATAATTATATCCTCTAGGATCATAATCAATTTTGAAAGAGACATTTTTATGTAAATCTTGTCCCCATTGGGACGGTGTGAGAACTTTCAAAATCGGAGAGTAGAATGAGTAATAAAAGTTCCTTCTTTATCTTCTTTTCGAGATAACTCGATAGATTCAGAATCAACTAGTATTAACTCATAGAATTCTCTTGTTTTTTTGTAAACTGGTAGGAATAAAATGAAATCCCGAAGGGAAGATTTTTAAAGCTACCTGGTTGGGGGTTTGGAAGAAAAACTCAGGTTCAATTTGTAGGATATTTTTGACCTTATCCAGTTTGGGAATGTAAGGTGTATCCATTGGGTTAATAGCCGAAGAGACTACTAATTGTTTAGTAACCTGAGGAGGTTTTTTTGGGCAAGTTGGAGATTAAATTCAGCATTTGCTAAATCGTACTCCTTTTACGATTGCTGTGAAGAAGAGGCAAGAATAGATAGAGCAAGTGCTCTATCATATTCAAGGGCTTGGGTTTTATCATCTTTTTGTACTAATACTTCCCCCAAGTTTTTGTAGGAGGTTTCTTAGCATATGATTCAACCGTTTTTTGTCGGGTTTGGTGGAGGTGAGTCTTTGGGTTGAAGACTCAATTTGGGTTATAGGGGTCGAAGACCACGATTGGTTGTGATCGTGTCCGCAATCGTGATTCCTGTGTTTGGAAAGTTGATTGGCCGGAAGACGATCCTGGGGTTGGTAGCAAAGACCCTTGAGTTTGAGGAGCTTTATTCTTTGTTTTCGGAGTTGTTTGATGATCTCCTTCGGATCTTCTTCGGAGACCGGACTTTGAGCATCTTGAAAGATGCGTTGTTTATTATCCTCTTCCTGGAGGGGTTGCTTATTTCTTTGTTCGTCACCTGGTTTTTTCTTTCTGGTCATTTTTTGGAGAAGGAAAAAGGGTTATGGTTTAGAGGACTCTCAACCTAAGAACTACCCTGTAGAAACTCACGGGTAAGAAAATCAGGAAGAGAATTGGAAGTGCCTTCAATGAATTCAATATCAAAATCAAAAGCACTCAAAATTGCTTGCCAACGGGCAAAAATTTGTTTTGATGCAAGGTTTTTAACATCTTTTTGTAAAACATCTTTTGCAGATTTACAATCAATGCGAACTAAAAACCTTTGATTTAGAAGATCGGCTTGAAATTTTGAAACACACAAAAAAATAGCCAAAATTTCCTTTTTTATTGTGGAATAATTCTGTAGGCGATTCCAATGTTTAGACGTAAAAGAAATAATTTGTTCTTTATCGTCAAATCGTTGTTTGAGGATACCTCCATATCCTAATTCGAAGCGTCGGTTTGGACGATTTTGAAAGTCGAAGGAATGGGAAGGTTAAGACAAGGAAGTTCTTTAACTTTTGTTGTTTGATTTGTTTGACAATATTAGTGTGGATGTCAGTCCAAGGAGGAGGATTTTTGTTTAGCCTTTGATGAAGAGGTTTTAGAAAGTTGCTAAGTTGAGGAATAAACTCAGCTACATAATTTAAACAACCCAAAAATCGTTGGAGTTGGTTTTTATCCAAAATTTGATCAGGAAATTTATTTGCAAACTGAATTGCACGTTCAATTGGAGTTATGGTTCCTTGGTAAATCCAGTGGCCCAAAAAGCGTACTTTTAATTGGAAGAGACTGATTTTAGGTTTGGAGACCACTAAACCATTTATTTACGCGGTTCGAATGAATTTTAAAACATGTTTAAAATGTTCTTCCAATGAGTTTGAAAAGATAAGAACATCATCAATATAGACTATAATATATTGACCTTGATCATTAAAGATCTCGTTCATAATCCTTTGAAATTCGAAGGGGCATTTTTTAAACCAAAAGGCATAACATTCCATTCATGCGACCAAATGGAACATAAAAGCGGTTTATACCTATCTTTTTCGAGAGATTTGGATGCGCCAAATCCAGATTTCATATCAAATTTAGAAAAGATTTTTGCAGAATGTAAATGTTTTAGTAAATCAGCCTTGTTTGGAATTGGATAACGAATCCATTGCAAAGCTTCGTTAAGAGGTTTGTAATTAATGACCGAGGCAGGCGTTCCACGTTCGATTTCAGCATTTTTGTTAACGTAGAAAGCGCGCAAGACCAAGGACTACGGCTTTTTCTAATGAGTTTTTTGTCAAGAAGATCTTGTATTTCTTTTTTACAAGTTTCAAGAAGTTCTTGGCTCATTTGGATAGGTCGGGCTTTTGTAGGAATATGTTTCTCGAGAAAAGTTTGGTTCGTAAGGAAGATCAACCGTATGTTGCTTTCGACTCCAAAAAGCGTTAGGTAAATCGGCAAACCGTTTTATGAATTTTATCAAGACAAGAGTGGATCTTTTGTTGGACAAAAGGTTGCTTGAGCTGTTGCTCAATTCGTTTGAATTGGATTTCGTCCTTAAGAAAATTGATCTGGTTTTCTTTGAGAAAGATGGGATTTAATTCTCTAATTTTTGGTTTTTGAGAAAAAGGAAATAAAATTGTTTTTCCCAAATGTTGTTTTGTAATACCATCAGATTGAGTTCCATAAGGCATTAATATGGTAGCAAAAGGTGCACCAAGAATAATTGGTGATCCCATTTGTTTCATAAGAATGAATGGAACTTTAACTCCTTGACTTTCATTTTGAACAATAACATTTGAAAGTTTGTATTGAACAGAGATATTGGTTACGTAGTAACAGAACTAAATCTTTCAATTGTTTTCTCAAAATATTTGGTAGGAACCAAGCCTTCTAAAATACGGTTAGCTGGGCTCCGGTATCAAACAAAACGGGTTGTTCAAAAACAAGATCTTTGATAATAATTTTTATTTTAATGTAAAATTTTTGGGTAAAACATTTTGAAATTACATTTAGAAATGGTGTTTCTAAAATTGGTGTTTCTAAAGAATTATCATCCTCATCTTCCTTTTCTAAAACTTGATCAATAATCTCTTTTGGAGAAATCAGAAAGAGGAAAGAAATTCTTGGATTTGAAAAAGTGCGGACTTCATGAGTATCACGAGAAGTTTTGAGATTTTGGATTTCAATTTTGAGATTATTAACCTCGGTTTTGAGATCGGGAAGAGTAACGGGGGTTAACGGAACGTTTAAATCTTTCCATAGTTTTGGTTAGGTCATAATTATTACGAAAAGCCAAAAGTTTGGAAGTATGGGGAGTAGAAGAAGAAGAGGAAGATGAAGGTTGTGAAAGAATATCTTTGAGTTTTGAAAGATACTCACCTTTGTCACAATCTGGAAGTTTGGTGATGATATCAAGAAGCAGATCCTGCTCTTTCGTGATGACGTTTATTTGAGGAAAATCATCATCAGATGTTGAATTGAATTCATCATCTTGGATTTGGTTTATGTCATCGAAGAACGTAGCTTCCATCATCTTCAGATCGAGAAGTTGTTTCAAGAAGCGATTATTAATTTGGGCTGAAGAGATTCTTCAAGAGTAATTTGATTGATTTTTACGGACACACGACGGTATTTGGCATAATGACCGGTTTACCACATTTGAAGCAAGTAGCATTATCTCTATTTTGAAAGTCTTTTGTAAACTTGTTTTGTTTAGGTTTAGATCTAAAATTGGAACGAAAATTCCGTTTGTATTTCTTTTGGGGATTTTGAAGATCATTGTGGGGATTTTGAAAATCATTCTTATAATAAGGGCGTTTTGAATAACGAAAATACTTATTTTTTGAAAAAGAGTTTGGAAATTGAGAAGATTTATGAGTCTTACGTCTAGGTTTTGAACAAGAAGGAAGACCAAATTGTTCACAAAAGGATCCCATTCTTTTTTGTTAATACCCTTTTCTTTGGCAAGGTGATGTTTGATTCCATCATCTTGACAGATTTTTAAAGCGATTTTACGAACATGGGAAATCAGTTCTCCATACGTCAGGCTTTCATAAGGAATGTTGCCATTATTCAAATTTGAAGCTTATCTCTAACTTTATAACCAAAAGATTTTGGTAATCCGGCTAGAAATTTTTCTTTCCAAAAACCCTGGTTGGCATCATCTCTTGTGAGGACTCGAGTCATGAAGGGATCTTTATACCATCTAAAATCGAGGCGAGTGTCCACATTTGATGTTAGAAAGAAGTTGGAAGAAGCGATCTTTCAAGATATCTGGATCGCCATAAAATGTTTAATAATTGTAAAAATAAGAGTATTTACAGAATCTGGAATAGGTTCGCCGTTATGAATAATAGGGGTTCCATCGATTCGCCATAATAGAAGAAAGAATCTTTGGTTTTTTCACTAGGAGATAGATAATAATCCCACCAACCTTTTAATTGTCCATAAAACCAGAGGTTAAAAGAGTAGTTATCTCATTATCTGAATAATCTTTTGAAGTATGATAAGCGATGCTTACCATTGTCATTTGTTGTAAAATTTGAAGAATATTAGTCTCGCTCGACCATCTATATTCCATTCATAGATGTCGTTTGAGTTAAAAGACTTAAAAGTTTGATCATGTCTTTCCTCGATTAAGATATCCAAAGGATCGGCCCTAGGATAGTATAACTTTGAAGATTTTGGTAAAACGCAGAGGAAGAAGGTTTTTTCCAATTTTGATGATTGATTTGGAAATCGGACTCGAGAATCGAAATTTTTTCTAAATTCATAAGAGGTTTATTTGAAGAAGATGATTACGAAGGAGTTTCGGGGAACAACTTTACGTTGTAGTTCGAGAAAAAGGGTTTTAGGATCATCAACTTGCTTTAAACGTTGGTTAGCTTGTTGCACGATACTCTGTTATTTTTGCTTTGTAAACTTAGCTTAATTTTTGGATCAAGTTTGGAAGGTTTAAACAAAGGCGAAGGGGCCTTAGAAGTAGTTTGAGAAGAAGAAGAAGAAGAAATAACATGATCTCCAAGGATTTGAAGATCTTGATTTGTATAGTTATTTTGCTCAATGAGATTTATAATATCTCTAGCGTTAGGAGGCTCTTCGGGAGGTTACGATTTTGAAAGGAGAAGCCAAAACGGGATGTTGTTTACGTCTACAAGACCGGGAATTTGATATGACCCTTTTGGTGGAAGTTTTGAAGAAATAACTTGTTTGTCGAAATTTTCCACTCTTTTTTGGTCATATTTATAGATTGTTGAAATGGATATTCTATTTCTTTGTTGTGAAGCGTAGGCTTCGAACCAATCAAAAAATGGAATATGGATTTCATGCTTTTCAAGGAAACTGTAAAACATCTCTTGGATCTGTGTTCGCAAAGATCCTTTGAATTGTCCTAAAAACCTGTTTCTTTGCAAAGTATTTTGTTCGAGTAGAATTCTTTTTGCAAACTTTGTTTATTAATTTCAAAATGATGCTCAAGAGCACCAATAGGCGAGGCTCACCTAATTCGTGTAAGACATTGAAGCTACGAGAATCTAGATCATCCTCTTTTTGGTAGTTTGCATGAGAAATTGTACCGAATTATCAATTCCTTGCATTGTTACATTAGACTTACCTTGTTACGGTTGAGGAGGTAGAACGGGAGAAGGAGGTTGAGGAGGAGGCGGTAAATGAATAACCGGAGGTGGTGAAGGGGTAGGTCTTTCATAGGAAAGCCTTGGGAGATTGGGGATGGGTGATCTAAAATCTTCATATCTTGAAGACATAGATCCGAAAGAAGAGGAGTTTGATCCTTTAGACTGTCGAAGGAAAGATGGACGGTGCGAGAATGAGTTTGTGTGATCCTGGTTATGTGTGAAGTGAGTTTTGGTGTGGCTTGTACGGCTTTTTCCATAACCCAAGTTTACGGGAGATGAACATCCTTCCAAAGGATTGTTCGAGGAATTGTGATATTTGTGTTTGTAGGATCGATAAGAAAGACAATAGTTTGTCCATTATCTCTTGGTTGTTGAAGAAGAGAAGAAGGCTGAAGAATTAGAGACCTTATCTTGAATCCTATACATTAGGGTGACGGGAATAGATCCGGGTTTCATTGAAAATCCATTTGAATGAAAGATTCAGCTTCAAGAACATTTTTATCGTTTAAATCAATAGTTTGGGTAGGATAACAATTGAAATAAAGCTGGACCGTTATGGAGGCCAAATTCGGCGGTGCGAGAAGGAATCTTCAAAAACATAGTGACGATTATCGGAGACAAGCGAGGCCGGAAATGTTTAACCCTTTACGCCAAGAGGTTTAAGCGCAATTTGAACACATCCAATATGTATGAAATTGTACTTTTCTTTATGTTTTGAAATGGAGTTAGGGGAAAGAAGAAAAAATTCTTCTTTTTCGGGATGAATAGGAATTGATTCTTCAACGATCTTGATTATGTAATCATTTGGAAAAACCATTTCTTATTCTTTTGAAAAAGAGTTTTGTGGTCAATTTGGGGAAGTGTCCAATTATCAACAGTTTGGTTGATATTATTAAAAGCTGGATTTCTTCATTAAAAATGTTATGGGAAGAGGACTTTGAATCCTCATGATTTAAAGAAGAATTTATGAGTGAACGAGGAGAGGAAGAAAAAGAGAAGTTGCGGAAGTAGAAGAACGTTTATGAAAACCGCGAAATAATGAAGACATAATTAAAAGGCAACGAAATAAAATGAGCGGTAAAATAAACGATGAAAAAAACAGAGAGTAAAAAGTAAGAATAAACGATGAGAAGATTAAAGATGAGAAAAACAATAATTGTAAATCTCCCTTCAATTAGTATCATTACCTTCGGGTAAAATAGGGGTATATTAATTAAATATTTACTACAATTTACCAATCAAAATATTTAGTTGGAATTTAGCATTACCTTTAGATCTAGAGCTCAAGTGAGTGAAGTAAGGCAAATTTAAATTACGGAAAATTTAAAATCCTAAACCGCCCCATGAAAGGATGAACTAGAAGATGAATCGGATCCGATCTTCACTTAAAAGTTTATATACGAGAGGTTCATACATATGACGGCTTACCGTGTGGGGCAAATCGCTTTGCCTCATACGGGACTTATGGCCTTAGACATCCCACGAGAAAAACTCGGCTAGCATATGCGGAAAAACCATATATAAATTTTCTCATGAAAATCCTTTTTTTTTTTTTTTTTTTTTTTTTTTTTTTTTACATCGGGAGCATAGATCTAAAGCGAACGCTAAATATAACGAAACATTCGGAGAAGGTAAATATGCGATCCGAGATCTAATTAATACATCTCTACTTCCCCTCCGGCTCGAGATGTATTAATAGATGTATTAATACATCTCGAGCCGGAGGGAAGTAGAGATGTATTAATTAGATCTGACTGCATATTTACCTTCTCTGAATGTTTCGTTGCTATATTTAGCGTTCGCTTTAGATCTATGCTCCCGATGTAAAAAAAAAAAAAAAAAAAAAAAAAAAAAGTCTGGATTTTCATGAGAAAATTTATATATGGTTTTTCTGCATATGCTAGCCGAGTTTTTCTGTGGGATGTCTAAGGCCATAAGTCCCGTATGTTGAGGCAGGCGATTTGCCCCACATGGTAAGTCATCATATGTATGAACCTCTCGTATATAAACTTTTAAGTGAAGATCTCGGATCTCGATTCATCTTCTAGTTCATCCTTTTCAGGGTGGTTTAGGATTTTAAATTTTCGTAATTTAAATTCTGCCTTACTTCACTCACGGAGCTCTAGATCTAAAGGTAATGCTAAATTCCAACTAAATATTTTGATTGGTAAATTGTAGTAAATATTTAATTAATATACCCCTATTTTACCCGAAGGTAATGATACTAATTGAAGGGAGATTTACAATTATTGTTTTTCTCATCTTTAATCTTCTCGCCGTTTATTCTTACTTTTACTGCTCTTTTTCTCGTTGTTTATTTTACCACTCATTTTATTTCGTTGCCTTTTAATTATGTCTTCATTATTTCGCGGTTTTCATAAACGTTCTTCTACTTCCGCAACTTCTTTTCTTCCTCTCCTCGTTCACTCATAAATTCTTCTTTAAATCATGAGGATTCAAAGTCCTCTTCCCATAACATTTTTAATGAAGAAATCCAGCTTTAATAATATCAACCAAACTGTTGATAATTGGACACTTCCCCAAATTGACCACAAAACTCTTTTTCAAAAGAATAAGAAATGGTTTTTCCAAATGATTACATAATCAAGACCGTTGAAGAATCAATTCCTATTCATCCCGAAAAGAAGAATTTTTTCTTCTTTCCCTAACTCCATTTCAAAACATAAAGAAAAGTACAATTTCATACATATTGATGTGTTCAAATTGCGCTTAAACCTCTTGTGCGTAAAGGGTTAAACATTTCCTAGCCTCGCTTGTCTCCGCGATAATCGTCACTATGTTTTTGAAGATTCCCTTCTCGTCGCCTGCCGAATTTGGCCTCCATAACGGTCCAGCTTTATTTCAATTGTTATCCTACCCAAACTATTGATTTAAACGATAAAAATGTTCTTGAAGCCGAATCTTTCATTCAAAGGATTTTCAATGAAACCCGGATCTATTCCCTCGTCACCCTAATGTATAGGATTCAAGATAAGGTCTCTAATTCTTCAGCTTCTTCTCTTCTTCAACAACCAGTAGATAATGGACAAACTATTGTCTTTCTTACTGATCCTACAAACACAAATATCACAATTCCTCGAACAATCCTTTGGAAGGATGTTCATCTCCCAGAAACTTGGGTTATGGAAAAAGCTGTACAAGCCACACCAAAACTCACTTCACACATAACCAGGATCACACAAACTCATTCTGGCACTGTCCATCTTTCCTTCGACAGGTCTAAAGGATCAAACTCCTCTTCTTCTGGATCTATGTCTTCAAGATATGAAGATTTTAGATCACCCATCCCCAATCTCCCAAGGCTTTCCTATGAAAGACCTACCCCTTCACCACCTCCTAAGGTTCATTTACCGCCTCCTCCTCAACCTCCTTCTCCCGTTCTACCTCCTCAACCAAACAAGGTAAGTCTAATGTAACAATGCAAGGAATTGATAATTCGGTACAATTTCTCATGCAAACTACCAAAAAGAGGATGATCTAGATTCTCGTAGCTTCAATGTCTTACACAAGTAATTAGGTGAGCCTCGCCTATTGGTGCTCTTGAGCATCATTTTGAAATTAATAAACAAAGTTTGCAAAAAGAATTCTACTCAGAACAAAATACTTTGCAAAGAAACAGTTTTTAGGACAATTCAAAGGATCTTTGCGAACACGTATCCAAGAGATGTTTTACAAGCTTTCCTTGAAAAGCATGAAATCCATATTCCATTTTTTGATTGGTTCGAAGCCTACGCTTCACAACAGGAAATAGAATATCCATTTCAACAATCTATAAATATGACCAAAAAGAGTGGAAAATTTCGACAAACAAGTTATTTCTTCAAAACTTCCACCAAAAGGGTCATATCAAATTCCCGGTCTTGTAGACGAAACAACATCCCGTTTTGGCTTCTCCTTTCAAAATCGAACCTCTCAAGAGCCTCCTAACGCTAGAGATATTATAAATCTCATTGAGCAAAATAACTATACAAATCGATCTTCAAATCCTTGGAGATCATGTTATTTCTTCTTCTTCTTCTTCTCAAACTACTTCTAAGGCCCCTCTCGCTTTGTTTAAACCTTTCCAAATTTGATCCAAAAATTAAGCTAAGTTTACAAAGCAAAAATAACAGAGTATCGTGCAACAAGCTAACCAACGTTTAAAGCAAGTTGATGATCCTAAAACCCCTTTTTCTGAACTACAACGTAAAGTTGTTCCTGAAACTCCTTCAGAATCATCTTCTTCAAATAAACCTCTTATGAATTTAGAAAAAATTTCTGATTCTGAGTCTGATTTCCAAATCAATCATCGAATTGGAAAAAACCTTCTTCCTCTCTGCTTTACCAAAATCTTCAAAGTTATACTATCCTAGGGCCAGTCCTTTGGATATCTTAGCTGAGGAAAGACATGATCAAACTTTTAAGTCTTTTAACTCAAACGACATCTATGAATGGAATATAGATGGTCAGAGTGAGACTAATATTCTTCAAATTTTACAACAAATGACAATGGTAAGTACTGCTTATCATACTTCAAAAGATTATTCAGATAATGAGATAACTACTCTTTTAACCTCTGGTTTTACTGGACAATTAAAAGGTTGGTGGGATTATTATCTATCTCCTAGTGAAAAAACCGGTATTCTTTCTTCTATTATGGCGGAATCTGATGGAACCCCTATTATTCATAACGGCGAACCTATTCCAGATTCTGTAAATACTCTTATTTTTACAATTATTAAACATTTTATTGGCGATCCAGATATCTTGAAAGATCGCTCTTCTGAACTTCTTTCTAACATCAAATGTCTGACATCGTCCGATTTTAGATGGTATAAAGATCCCTTCATGACTCGAGTCCTCACAAGAGATGATGCCAACCAGGGTTTTTGGAAAGAAAAATTTCTAGCCGGATTACCAAAATCTTTTGGTTATAAAGTTAGAGATAAGCTTCAAATTTGAATAATGGCAACATTCCTTATGAAAGCCTGACGTATGGAGAACTGATTTCCCATGTTCGAAAATCAAACTTTTAAAAATCATTAAGATGATGGAATCAAACATCACTTGCCAAAGAAAAGGGTATTAACAAAAAAGAATCGGGATCCTTTTTGTGAAACAATTTGGTCTTCCTTCTTGTTCAAAACCTAGACAAGACTCATAAATCTTCTCAATTTCCAAACTCTTTTTCAAAAAATAAGTATTTTCGTTATTCAAAACGCCCTTATTATAAGAATGATTTTCAAAATCCCCACAATGATCTTCAAAATCCCCAAAAGAAATACAAACGGAATTTTCGCTCCAATTTTAGATCTAAACCTAAACAAAACAAGTTTACAAAAGACTTTCAAAATAGAGATAATGCTACTTGCTTCAAATGTGGTAAACCGGTCATTATGCCAAATACCGTCGTGTGTCCGTAAAAAAATCAATCAAATTACTCTTGAAGAATCTCTTCGCAGCCCAAATTAATAATCTGCTTCTTGAAACAACTTCTCGGATCTCAAGATGATGGAAGCTATCGTTCTTCGATGACATAAACCAAATCCAAGATGATGAATTCAATTCAACATCCGATGATGATTTTCCTCAAATAAACGTCATCACGAAAGAGCAGGATCTCGCTTCTTGATATCATCACCAAACTTCCGATTGTGACAAAGGTGAGTATCTTTCAAAACTCAAAGATATTCTTTCACAACCTTCATCTTCCTCTTCTTCTTCTACTCCCATACTTCCAAACTTTTGGCTTTTCTAATAATTATGACCTAACCAAAACTATGGAAAGATTTAAACGTTCGTTAACCCCGTTACTCTTCCCGATCTCAAAACCGAGGTTAATAATCTCAAAATTGAAATCCAAAATCTCAAAACTTCTCGTGATACTCATGAGTCCGCACTTTTTCAAATCCAAGAATTTCTTTCCTCTTTACAACATTTCTCCAAAAGAGATTATTGATCAAGTTTTAGAAAAGGGAGATGAGGATGATAATTCTTTAGAAACACCAATTTTAGAAACACCATTTCTAAATGTAATTTCAAAATGTTTTACCCAAAAATTTTACATTAAAATAAAAATTATTATCAAAGATCTTGTTTTTGAACAACCCGTTTTTTTGATACTCGGAGCCCAGGCTAACTGTATTTTAGAAGGCTTGGTTCCTACCAAATATTTTGAGAAAACAATTGAAAGATTTAGTTCGCTACTACGTAACCAATATCTCTTCAATACAAACTTTCAAATGTTATTGTTCAAAATGAAAGTCAAGCGGTTAAAGTTCCATTCATTCTTATGAAACAAATGGGATCACCAATTATTCTTGGTGCACCTTTTGCTACCATATTAATGCCTTATGGAACTCAATCTGATGGTATTACAAAACAACATTTGGGAAAAACAATTTTATTTCCTTTTTCTCAAAAACCAAAAATTAGAGAATTAAATCCCATCTTTCTCAAAGAAAACCAGATCAATTTTCTTAAGGACGAAATCCAATTCAAACGAATTGAGCAACACTCAAGCAACCTTTTGTCCAACAAAAGATCCACTCTTGTCTTGATAAAATTCATAAAACGGTTTGTGCCGATTTACCTAACGCTTTTTGGAGTCGAAAGCAACATACGGTTGATCTTCCTTACGAACCAAACTTTTCTCGAGAAACATATTCCTTCAAAAGCCCGACCTATCCAAATGAGCCAAGAACTTCTTGAAACTTGTAAAAAAGAAATACAAGATCTTCTTGACAAAAAACTCATTAGAAAAAGCCGTAGTCCTTGGTCTTGCGCTGCTTTCTACGTTAACAAAAATGCTGAAATCGAACGTGGAACGCCTCGTCCTGGTCATTAATTACAAACCTCTTAACGAAGCTTTGCAATGGATTCGTTATCCAATTCCAAACAAGGCTGATTTACTAAAACATTTACATTCTCGCAAAAATCTTTTCTAAATTTGATATGAAATCGGATTTTGGCGAGATCCAAATCTCGAAAAAAGATAGGTATAAAACTGCTTTTTCGTTCCATTTGGTCGATGAATGGAATGTTATGCCTTTTGGTTTAAAAAATGCCCTTCCGAATTTCAAAGGATTATGAACGAGATCTTTAATGATCAAGGTCAATATATTATAGTCTATATTGATGATGTTCTTATCTTTTCAAACTCATTGGAAGAACATTTTAAACATGTTTTAAAATTCATTCGAACCGCAAAATAAATGGTTTAGTGGTCTCCAAACCTAAAATCAGTCTCTTCCAATTAAAAGTACGCTTTTTGGGCCACCGGATTTACCAAGGAACCATAACTCCAATTGAACGTGCAATTCGCTTTGCAAATAAATTTCCCGATCAAATTTTGGATAAAAACCAACTCCAACGATTTTTGGGTTGTTTAAATTATGTAGCCGAGTTTATTCCTCAACTTAGCAACTTTCTAAAACCTCTTCATCAAAGGCTAAACAAAAATCCTCCTCCTTGACCGACATCCACACTAATATTGTCAAACAAATCAAACAACAAGTTAAAGAACTTCCTTGTCTTAACCTTCCCATTCCTTCGACTTTCAAAATCGTCCAAACCGACGCTTCGAATTAGGATATGGAGGTATCCTCAAACAACGATTTGACGATAAAGAACAAATTATTTCTTTTACGTCTAAACATTGGAATCCCGCCTTGTGGAATTATTCCACAATAAAAAAGGAAATTTTGGCTATTTTTTTGTGTGTTTCAAAATTTCAAGCTGATCTTCTAAATCAAAGGTTTTTAGTTCGCATTGATTGTAAATCTGCAAAAGATGTTTTACAAAAAGATGTTAAAAACCTTGCATCAAAACAAATTTTTGCCCGTTGGCAAGCAATTTTGAGTGCTTTTGATTTTGATATTGAATTCATTGAAGGCACTTCCAATTCTCTTCCCCGATTTTCTTACCCGTGAGTTTCTACAGGGTAGTTCTTAGGTTGAGAGTCCTCTAAACCATAACCCTTTTTCCTTCTCCAAAAAATGACCGTAAAGAAAAAACCAGGTGACGAACAAAGAAATAAGCAACCCCTCCAGAAGAGGATAATAAACAACGCATCTTTCAAGATGCTCAAAGTCCGGTCTCTCAAGAAGATCGAAGGAGATCATCAAACAACTCCGAAAACAAAGAACAGCTCCTCAAACTCAAGGGTCTTTGCTACCAACCCCAGATCGTCTTCCGGCCCAATCAACTTTCCAAACACAGGAATCACGATTGCGACACGATCACAAACCAAATCAGGGTCTTCGACCCCTATAACCCAAATTGAGTCTTCAACCCAAAGACTCACCTCCACCAAACCCGACAAAAAAATGGTTGAATCATATGCTAAGAAACCTCCTACAAAAACTTGGGGGGAAGTATTAGTACAAAAAGATGATAAAACCCAAGCCCTTGAATATGATAGAGCACTTGCTCTATCTATTCTTGCCTCTTCTTCACAAAAGCAATCGAAAAAGGAGTACGATTTAGCAAATGCTGAATTTAATCTCCAACTTGCCCAAAAAAACCTCCTCGGGTTACTAAACAATTAGTAGTCTCTTCGGCTATTAACCCAATGGATACACCTTACATTCCCAAACTGGATAAGGTCAAAAATATCCTACAAATTGAACCCGAGTTTTTCTTCCAAACCCCCAACCAGGTAGCTTTAAAAGTCTTCCTTCGGGATTTCATTTTATTCCTACCAAGCTTACAAAAAACAAGAGAATTCTATGAGTTAATACTAGTTGATTCTGAATCTATCGAGTTATCTCGAAAAGAAGATAAAGAATGAACTTTTATTACTCATTCTACTCTCCGCATTTTGAAAGTTCTCACACCGTCCCAATGGGGACAAGATTTACATAAAAATGTCTCTTTCAAAATTGATTATGATCCTAGAGGATATAATTACGGGATTATTGTGAGGCCTGGTATAATGTCTTTTATGATCAAAATAAAATTTTTAAACATACTTGGTTTCTTTATTTTATGAAAAACACCAAGTATAACTTTCCTCAATGGTTTAAACAATGGTGGGATTTTTTTTCGACCTATACCTCGAAATCCTCCCTTCATCTGCTCAAACAAAGATTGTCTCTTTTTGAAACAAAATATAACCATAATGGAGATCCTTTTCCAATTGATCTTCATTACTTTTCCAAATTAGTCAGATCCTGGATTTTTTCTTGGCAATACAAATTTTTTTCTCATAATGATAAAAAAGGTCTTGTTTTACCATTCCTTCAACGACGCCTTTTGTCGATGGTGGGCAAAATTTGACCAATCAAAGGTGAACTCTAAAGCAAGAGATCTCTCGGTTCAAACAAAATCCTCGTCATCTTTGTGCAACGGATCAAAGCCGGTTTTTGAACCAAAAATCCCATGCACAAACCTTACTTGCAAAATGCCGGAGATGAACAAGAATACTTTAAACAACTCTCTCTCCCGCTTAAACAATTCCAACAAAGCGAGGAGCAAGCTTGCAACCATAAAACAAAGCTAGTACTTCAACGAAGGAAATCCGGACCAAAGTGATGATGAAGATGAGGATTTCGTTGTCAATCGGGCGAAGAATAACTTGCGGCGGTTTTTTTTGACGGAAGATACCAAACTAAATTCCATGTATAAAACTGTATAAAATCTTGATCTGCATTATAGTATTAGGTGTTTTTCCTTTTGATGTAACACTAAATATTGTAATTGCTAGATCACTGTAGTTAGTTACGGTATATACTGTAGCTAAATACATTATAAATCAACAGTACCGGTCTTCAACCGGAACTGTTCAAACAGTGATCCGAATCTGTTTTAAAAGCTGAAGCCCTTTCAGTTTGGAGGCAGGTTCTGATCAGCGAACCATCTCTCTACCTTCTCTCTACCCATTCTCTCTACCCATTCTCTCTGCCTTCTCTCATCCCTCTCTGCCTTCTCTCTACACTCTTTCCCTTCTCTCTCTTTTAAGCTTTCTTTTCCGCATTCCGCTTTCCCGTAAGTTTTTATGATTTGAATAAACTTGTGCTTTCGTTATGTCTTTCTCGCATCCGTATCTCTTCTTTACTCTTCTTTCGTTTATGAACTAGATCGCGTAGTTTACTACCGATCTGCTTTAATTTCTTTCTTTCTCTTTAGCACGTTTACTTCCAGTTCTTTATTTATGCTTTGATTTCGTTATCGCTTTCTCTACTTCTCTGTTTCCCATTCTCCCTTTCCCCTCAGATCCTTCGGGGTCAGATCCTTCGGGGTCACTCCCTAGATTGCGACGGAAAATCAAATCCGTTGCAAATTGGCGGGCTTTTTCACGCCAAAAAATCAAAAAAAATTGGGGAAGTTTGCGACCGAATTCGTTTTCCGTCACAAAATTTTGTGACGGATTTGTTTTCTGTCGCAATTTGCGACGGATTTTTAATTCCGTCGCAATTATTTTTCCGTCGCAATTTGCGTTGGATTTCAATTCCGTCACAATTTGCGACGGATTTTGTTCCGTCTCAAATTCCGTCGCTATTTTGGCATTTTCTTGTAGTGCTAGTTTAGGTTCATTCCATTACATCTTTTGTTACTTAAAAGTCAGACAAAAAAAAAACCACAGATTGCTCCTTAGAAAAATGACATAAGTTGTCACTATATTATATTATTTGTTGCTCCTAGTTTAATTGATTGTTTAGCGACAAAAATTACACATCATTGGTCCGTCAGATATTTATTATAAGTAATTTCCCTTGGTGATAGAGTGTTTTTTTTGTAGTGAGGATCTTCAGGGTCGGATTTTGATGGAAATTTGAGATATGGATTGATAAAAAACAATACTTCTTTTTATAAATAAAATATTCCTCTGTTTTGTTTTATACAAACAACTCTCTTACTCTGTTTTTTTTCCTTCAAAGTGCTACGGTACTTTTCTCTCAAATCTGTCTGTTCTCTCTTATCCTTTTGATCTGATACATTACATTGTAACACACATATATAGGCTAAGTAAACCGACTTTTCAGCATTCATTATCTTATTATCTAACTATGCCGTCTTCTCTTTGTAGCTTCAGGGATATTTCTCTATGCGTGTACTTTTTCCCTTCCAGCCGCCATATTTGGCTTTGTGCACCTCCTTTTACTTTCTTCCTAAGTTGCAATTTGTTGAATTTATCTTTTTTTATTCATTTGTTGCACCTTTTGCGTCGTAGCTCAAGTTCCACTTGATTCTAGCATATTGCAACCACCTTTATTGACTTCTCTTTGACAACTCATCAGCAGCATTTGCCTCTTCAATTAGCCTGGTGGCGAAAGAGAGAAAGAGCAAATAAAACAAATTGCTTTGCACGTGACAACTCATGCTTTATGGCGGTGAATTAATGGAAATAAAGAGAAACATGAAATTGAGTTTGACTTCTATCAGATTTGACTTCATAAAGCATTAATCCGGCAAAGTGACGATCTTGTTGTCTGAGTCACTCGCTCGTGAATCTGCAGTAAGGATATTCATGATCATCAAGAGGATGCAAATGATTTTCTTCATCTTCCTCAGTCCTCTCACAAGTTGATGAGCATCTCTCTATCCTTTCTCAAGTTACTTGTTTCCTAAAATATTGGCCCATTATTGGGACATATAAGATAAGGTTCTTGTGATGAGCCTCTCTCTATCTTTTGATAAGTGACCTTTCTTTTTTTGTAAAATATTGGCCTATTAGTGGGACATAAGTGTGAGAGAGAGAGAGAGAGAGTCTGTGCGCGGGCGCACGCGCGCATGTACATGTACTTATGCGTGTGTGTATAAGGCTACTAGCTAGCGAACCTTATCTTATATGTTCCACTAAAAGGCCAATATTTTATGAAGAAAAGTTACTTGTCAAAAGATAGAGAGAGGCTCATCACAAGAATCTTAATTATTAGATAAGGTTCTTGTGATGAGCCTCTCTCTATCTTTTGACAAGTAACTTTTCTTCGTAAAATATTCGCCTGTTAATTAGTGGACATATAAGATAAGGTTTGCCAGGTTGTTAATGGGTTATATAAGATAATGTTCGCTAGTTAGTAGCCTTAGTGTATGGGTGCGTGCGTGTACATGTTCATGTTTTTTTGGGGGGAGTGAAAAAAGGATTTCAATCTTTATTATCGATTTTTATCTTAAATAGAATGATTAGCTTGTGAGAAGATAGAAGCCATAGATAATTACATTAATATTTCAAATATATAATAAGTATGTTAATATAATTTAATAAACATAATATAAATTTAATCCTTATTATAAGTTCATTCATATATAAAATTTCAGACATTTAATATGTATTTAATTTATATGGACTTTTTGAAATTCACCCTTATTTAATAATGAGTACTAAACAAAGATGTTTTACATTTTCCCTTCCTTACCTTTTAAATGAAGAATAGAATTGGAAAACAATTATTAATGTCTCTCTAGTGGACTTATATTCAGGCCGATTTTTTTTATATATAAATTGAACTTATAATAAAAATCAGAGTAGTAAAAATTTTAAATTGATTCGAATTTTATGATTAATTATGTAATAGTAACTTCTTTTTGCCATATATCAATTATATAAGAACTAAAAACATATTTTTCCTATTTAATTATTTATATAATCCCTACTAGTCTTTATTTATAAAGATAAGGTCTACTATAGAAAAAGTAAATAATAGAAAATAAAAAACATGGATACCTAATTAAAACAAGCTAACTTCTTGCTCACTCACCGTATCCACTGTGGTGAGAATCCGTGAGCCTCAACCAGATGGTTGTCTCCAGTATGTCTAACCCAACAACAATAGCCATGTCCTTCCTTTTATTCTTCCAATTCCTTTTCACTTCTTGTGTCACCTCCTACACTCCTGATGATCATTTCGCGGTCAACTGCGGTGGCTCCGGCAATTCTCCTTCTGTTGATGGCCGGAAGTGGACCGGGGACATAGATTCCGAACAATTCTCTGTGTTCGAAGACGGCAACAATAACCTATCAGTAAGTGCCACCGCACCTGTCAAAATCATCCCTTACAGCATCTCACGCCTCTCTCGCTCTGAATTCTCCTACCGGTTTTATAATGTGAAGTCCGCCGGCCAAAAGTTCATTCGCCTTTATTTTTACTCATCTTTCTACAACCCCAACTTCCTTCGCTCTGATGCTATCTTCTCTGTCAAAGCAGGGCTCCACACCCTTTTGGAGAACTTCAATGCTTCACTTAACGCCGATGCTGGCGTTTCACTTAACGGTTTTGCTCTAGAAGGAGCCATCGTACGAGAGTACTGCGTCAACATTGGTGACCCTGATGAGGGGCTTAGCATAACCTTCACGCCCAGCACATCTCATCAAAGTGCTTATGCCTTCATCAATGGGATCGAAGTCCTCTCTATGCCCACCTTTCTTTATTACACAAACCCAGACAACCTGCAGGGGATGATGCTAAATGGTGGAACCCAACAGTATGGGGTCAAAAATTACAGTGCTCTCGAGACTATGTACAGAACTAATGTTGGCGGAGTTCAGATCCCTGCCGAAGAAGACACAGGCATGTTTCGGAATTGGGACCAGGATAATGACTACTTAGAGAGCGGGGAGCGCCCATACAGTATATCAGCTGGCTTTGCGTTAAGGCCAAACTACGAAGATTATCCAAATTATACTGCACCGGATGACGTATACCTGACTGCTCGAAACTATGGAATGAAAGAAACTTCCAAATTTAACGTGACTTGGGAGTTTCAAGTTGACTCACAGTTTGTTTATATGGTGAGATTGCATTTTTGTGAGTTTGACCTAAAAATTGAAAACGTTGGAGAAAGAGCTTTTCAGGTCTTCATAAATGATGATTTGGTGGAGTCTTTCGCCGATGTGATGATGTGGACTGAGAGTCGTACACTGGTTCCTGTCCATAGGGACTATGCTGTAGGGATGCAGAGCAATCGAAGCTTAAAGAAGCTAAATCTTTCAATTAAGTTGCAACCACACCCATCAAGCGCTTACAGAGATGTGTTATTGAATGGTATTGAAATTCTAAAAATAAGTGACTCCAACAACAATCTAGGAGGTTCCAATCCTGATCCACTTGCTTCTCCTTCATTACTGCCTCCGAAAGTATCCAAGAAGAACTCACAAAAAACGAGAGTAAATTCCGTAGTTGTGGGGTCAGCTTGCGGCTTCATTCTACTATCTCTCCTCATTTTGTTGACTTGTTGCTGGTTGGCTAGAACTGCAATCAACAAAGGAAATTCACAGTGCGTACCACAATCAATATCGGCGTCAAAAACAAACAAATCCTCACTGTTACCATCCGATTTGTGTCGGAGCTTTACAATAAGCGATGTAAAAGTTGCCACCAATAACTTTGATGATAGTTTAATTTTAGGTGTTGGGGGGTTTGGAAATGTCTACAAAGGTCAAATTGACGGCAGTTCAGCTCCCGTGGCAATCAAACGACTCAAACAAGGTTCACAACAAGGGCTCAAAGAGTTCCAAACTGAGGTTGAAATGCTGTCTCAACTTCGTCATCATCATTTGGTATCTCTCGTTGGTTACTGCAACGACGACAACGAGATGATCCTTGTCTACGAGTTCATGGCTCATGGGACCTTTCGTGAGCATCTTTACGACACTGAAAAACAACTACTTTCTTGGAATCAACGGCTGGAAATTTGCCTAGGTGCTTCGCGAGGACTGCATTACCTACATACAGGGGCAAAGCATGGAATCATTCACCGCGACGTCAAGTCAACAAACATCTTAATCGATGAAAACTGGATGGCAAAGATTTCGGATTTCGGACTATCCAAAATAGGACCCGCAGGTATTTCTAGATCTAACATTAGCATAAGCACATTAGTGAAAGGAAGCATTGGATATTTGGATCCTGAATACTACACTTTACAAATATTGACGGATAAGTCTGATGTGTACTCATTTGGAGTTGTGTTGCTAGAGGCATTATGTGGGAGGCCTCCTATTCTCCGTGCAGTAGAGAGGGAACGACAAAACCTTGTAGAGTGGTTTCGAAAAAGTGTTGATGAGAATGAGATTTATGAGATAGTGGATCCAATGTTGAGGGAAAGTATAACGCCAGAGTGCTTAAAGGCATACAATAAGATTGCATTGAAATGTTTGGCGAATAATGGGAGGGATCGGCCATCCATGGGTGATGTGATGTTGGGCCTTGAGTCTTTGGTGGAGATGCTTAACCAAGCTGAGAAGACAAACCTTTGTGAGACTCTAAATGAGGAGATTATTGTTGAAGAAGTTTCAGTATCAATGGGTGAGGGACTCTAACAAGACGCCCCAGAATCTAATTCAGCTTGGACCATACTTTGTGCCATTCCCCAATAATTTCTAAGTTATGAATTGCATGCACCATTATTATATTATAAAATATCACAATATCGTTTTCTTCTCAGCATCCTACGTCTAAATGAAGAGATTACTGTGGAAGAAAGTTCAGTATTCAATGGGTGATGGACGTACATGTAGAAACTTGTAAATCTAGCCTTTTTGGTTAGTGATAGGAGTAGTAGCTTATTTTTTATTATCTGACTTTTACATAAGCCAGAGTTGGAAAATGGTTAAGTTGTAAATGTGATTTAGGTTTGGATTGTTTATTTGGCTTTTTCCTAAACTAATGAGTGTTTGAATTATTATTTTAAAAGTTAGTTAAGATAAACATAAATCATATTGAATACATATTAATATTGGTTGTATATATTGCGATAAATTGAAGATAAAAATCTATATTTATATTTAAAATTGGAATGTTTTTTAAATTTTTTTAATAAATAATAAATAATAAAGTCCTTAATTAAATATATTTAATAGATAAAATTATATATAAATTATAATACATAAAAATATTTTTTTAAAGGTTGATATTACATAATAGTACATTGATAATTGAATAACATATCCCTAACAAGTTTCTAATTATTAATATGGCTAAATTTATTAGTAGTGTTTTCTTTTTCTTTTTTCAAAAATGTTCTAACCTTTTAATCTGTTATTAAATTACCTTAAAATTTATTAATTTATAATGAGACAGGAATGGATGTATGTGGCGTTGGGAGAGGATATTCTCATAATCTTCTTTCTCCTTTTCTCTCATAGGCTATCCGGCCGTTGATTAGGAAGAGGAAATAGAAGTTAAAGTAGTATTGTGATTGATTGGATGAATATAATTTAAGGATAATGAGAAAAAGATAAGGAGAGAAACTCAACCCATGTTGCGGTGTTGTTTCATAGAGTGGGAGAGATAAAGGGATGAGTCGATGTAATGTCGGTTATCATATCAAGTGGACCCCACATTATTAAGAAAATAAAAATGCTTTGGGCGAGAGACCCACACACACATCTGACTGACTGAGTATATCAGCTTTTCCGCCACTGAGAAAAAGCTCGTCCCAAGAGCATCCAACGTTTTGCAGCTTTTTTTTTTTTAAAAAAAAAAAAAAGACCAGTGGACTATTATAAGCTAGCTCAAACACCTCCCTGGGCTCTTTTTCCACTGCAATTTCTAACGTTTGTTTTTGGCCCAAAAGCTAGTAAAATGCTCTATGTAAACAGGCCGAACGTAAATAAATCAGCGTCAGCGGTTAAAATTTAAAAGTCTGATATTTACAACCTTGCGTTGGCCACCTTGTGTCATGCAGCAATCATTTCAGAGTTATGAATTGCATGGACCACGATATCATTTTCCTTTCAGCGTACTATGGGTTCACAATTATAAGGCATAGTTAAACTTTATTTAGAGAGATTAATGAAGTAAATAAGTTCTTAATCATTTTATATATTATGTATCTTTAAATTATATATTAGTTTATTAATCAAACAAATTACTTTGAATAAAAAAATAAAAATAAAAATACTCTAAAAGTAATTTAATTAAATTTCTTTAATTTCTCTAAAAAAGTTATCAACTATGTCTTATAATTAGGATCGGAGAGAGTAATTTTTTTCTCTTTTTTGGTCAAGATGTACCAAACTTATTGCAACTTCCAAGCAAGTTGCAACGCACAAAAATTAAACACGTGGAGATTGGTGCCTTTAAGTTTTTAAATATTGCGGAAAGTAGACACGACATTCCTCAGAAACGATTCCTCAAATTATCATGTTTAGTCAACCAATAATGGACTTATTTGGGTTAGTAGTCGGGGCGATGACTTAAAAGCTATTTGATTTTTACAAAACCTCGGTAGGAAAAAAGTCAGGTTGTAAATATGATTTGTGTTTAGATTATCCGTTTGACTTTTGCAGAAGTGGTTTTTTTTTTCAAACTGATGAGTGTTTAGATTATTATTTAAAACATGAGTTGAGATGAAAAATGACTAAAAAAGACATGAGTCTTATTGGATACTATATATATTAATATTAGTTGTATATATTGCAATAAATAAAGATAAAAATTTATATTTATATTTAAAATTGAAAAAAAGGAAAAATTAATTAATTTATTATTTTAAAATATATTTAAATTTATACTTACATGTATTAATTAAGTATAAAGAATTTACATGTAAGGATTTAAATTTTGGAGGTATAATCTAAAGGGTTAAATATCAATTTTGTCCCTAAGTATACCCCCGTAAGAATGTTGCATTGGAAGTTTTTTTGGGTTCAATTTTGCCCTGTAGAAGTATCAAAACGTAGCAATATTACTACGTTTTTGATACTTTTGAGGTAAAATTGAACCTACAAAAACTTCCGGGCAAAAATGTTCTCCGGGTATACTTCCTGGGCAAAATCGTACTTAACCCTAATCCAAATCCTGTTTTTAGAAGAAAAAGAAAGAATAAATAATAAATATAGAAATTGTTTAAAAAAAGATTTTTTTTTTGTTTTTTGTTTAAAAAACTTGGGGCTGTGGCCACACCGAAAGCTAAAAGCCGAAAGGAAGACATGATGTGGTGGGGCCCACTTTGTTCGGACGATTCTAGGCGATTGTCTAGTCGAGGGATTTCTAGACGAACGCAGAGATTTCGGTTCGTCCAGAACCAACGTGAGTTCGTTTATATTTTGTTCAATGAAGGAAGTTTCTGGAATCTAAACGTTGGGTTGATCGTTTTAATCTGTTTCAATTTCGTTTTAATCTGTTTCTGCATATTTCGGATTAGTTTCAGTTTATTTTCTTTTTATTCTGTTTTGAATCAAAAACCCCCAATTTTGTTATTGTTCTGTTTCGCTGTTGCTGATTTAAACCCACTACAAATTGTTTGAGAGAAACGACACAGGTTACATTATACTGCAAATCCTTTTCTAATCTGGTTATTTTGAGAGATGATGGAAAATCTCTATCATCTCTCTTCCGATGAAATAGGTATGCATATTGAAATGAAATCAAGAATGACTTTCGATAAACCCAGATTTGAAACTATTAAATTCATGATTTGAAACTATTAAATTCATGCATCAAATCTCTCCAACCACAATCGTTGAAGAGAACGAAAATAAACTTTCATCGAACAAAGAATATCAAGGCAGAGGTATATATTGCTTTGATACCAAATGTTGGAAATAAAGCGATCTAATCATGCAAAATACCTAAATTAAGCAATTAGATCAATGCGGAATAAACAGGATAAAGAACTGAAATACCTCCAGCCATTGATTCATTCTTGAAAGAAGGAAAGATGAACTCTAGGTTTTGGCCCTTCTGAGCCTTCTCTCTCACTCTGCAGATGGTGCTTAGACTGAACCGTAAGAGCAGACTCAGGGGACCAAAAATATGTCCGACTGAATTTCACCTCTGGCCATCACAGAGATGAGTGGCAATTATGACAATTAATTAGGCAGTTAGTGCCAATTATGACCATTAATTGGCAGTTACTAAAGCTTTAAATGTGGGCCATTAAATGGGGTATTTTCTAAAACTGAATATATACTAATATAATAATTAAAATACCAACACTCAATGGTTAGCCCTTCCGCTCAATCAAGCCTCGAGTGGTGTTGGCCCCACACGTGATGAGACTTTCACATACATGGTTTAAACAAACATACACAGTCATACAAAGTGTGCGAGATTAGAGTTACTACCTGAACACTTTACTAATTCTCGAATAGACTCTCAATCCGTTGGTCGTCATGGGCAAATGTTGGCTCCTATGGTAATAGAATTGCCAAAAAGGATTACTATTCATTCTAAAGCATTAGAAATGACCATTATTATACTATACTCAATATAAGGTTAAAGGGTCTATATTAATTTCCAAGAGCCCATATTAACCCTTGTAGACCAAATTATTTACTTTGCACCTTAACTATCTATTTTCCTTAGCCCAATTCTGCCAATTTTTTTACAAATTTTCAAAAATCATATATCATTGTAAAAGTGTCAAAATGGTGTGGTTCCAAAGCCTATGTAATAATTGTTAAGTCTATTTTTAGGGAAAAATACTACCAGAAGTCATATACACGCACAAAAACCCAAAATCAACAATAATCACACTCTTCCCAGAATTATGTTCCAGAATCATAAGTCATTTTCAAAAATTCATATCTCTATTAATACTGATCCAAATTAGGCATACGACCTATCATATAAAGCTAATTATGTCTACTTTAATTTTAGAAAATTTTATGGCTAGTGGACACCATTTACCAAGTCAAAAACACGATAAATCTAACTGCCTCTCATGGGAACACTTTTGTACAATTTTCTTCCAAAGCTTCTAAATTCACATCCTAACTATTACCCTACACAATTTTCCATTTTAAACCTATTGGAACCATCAAAATGAGAAAAATCACATGCCTCATAGGTCCTCTGTTCTAGCCGAAATATAGCAAGGAAAGACAACAACTTTGATTTTCAACTTAAACACAATAATCTAGTCTATAATCACTTCTACCTTGTTGTTTAGACCCTTAATCCATGTTTTAACCATTTATAAACAATTTGGCAAAACCTACCCTTGTCATATAGGGTTTCCAAAATCACAAGGAGATAAGAAGAAATTACCACAAATTAATCACAAGTTCAAGAATACAACAATCAAGGCTAGAAATCCACTCACCTTGACTTGTTTTAAGATTCTTGAAATTTTGCTTCTTCCTTGGTTCACCCAAATTTTAGACCTCCTTCTTAAACACCATAGGAAGAGAGGTTTTAGGATCGTGAATGGTTACAAGAGAAAGCTTAGAAGAGTTAGAGAAGATTACATAAGAATTTACCTCTTGATGCATGTTTGTGCGACTTTAGAGGGGGTTAGAAGTTTTTTTGGATAGATAATTAAGGGTCATAATCAGCTGAAAAAGGGAAGAAACAATTGGACTCCAACTAATCCCTTATTTACTAATTTTCTATCTTGTTACAAAGTAATTAATAACCATATAGTTAGCTTCTTAGGATTTTCTTCCTTTTTCTCTTCAAGCTTCTTTGGCCAAAATTTGAGGCATGAGGGTGGAGTTTAGAGTGTTCTTGAATTGCTTGGAGGTCAAATCCATGGGTCTTGCACTCCACTAACCTCATTTGACCATTTTTCCTTACAAAACTTATTTTCGCACAAACTGACAGAATTTTCACCCAACTTTGAAAATTCATATCTCATTGTAAAGATATCCAATTGTAGTGATTCCAAAGGCCATGTGACCATTAGGAAGTCTATTTTTAGGGGAAAATACCTTATATGGTCAAACACACGTCAACTATTCCAGAATCACCATTTAATGTACACTAGTCTAGAAAACGTTCTAGATACCAAGGCAAATTTTGAAAATTCTTAACTCATGGTATACAAGTCCAATTGACCCATATAACCCATCACATTAAAGCTTAAGATGACTAGTACAATCCTGCAATGTTTCAACACCATTAGATATCATTTGCTTAGTCAAAAGCACACCATAAGTTGACTACCTTATAGCAAATCCTATCTGCCAGCATTAAAGGAAATTCCCTTCATGACACTTGTGACACTTCCTCAACTGGCCTTAGTCATCTACCTTACATAGGCTTATCCTCAAATCTCTAGACCCAAAATTCAGGATATTACATTTTAGAGTCATTTGCATAAGTATATTTAGTTAGTTAATTGCATCTTGTTAGTAGTGTCTTCCATTCTAGTTTAGGTTCATTCCATTGCATCTTTTGTTACTTAAAAGTTAGATCTAAAGAAAAGCCAACATATTTCTCCTTGGGAGAATGACCTAGGTTGCCACTATATTGCATTATTAGTTGGTCCTAGTTTAATTAATTGCTTTAGTGACAAAAAGCACATATCATTAGTCCGTCAAAAAATTATTACAAGCAATTTCCTTTGGTGATAGTGTTTTTTTGTAGTGACAATGGCTAAATCTTTAGTGTCGGATTTGACTTCATAAAGCATTAATCCGATAAATTGACGACTTTGTTGTCTGAGTCACTCACTCATGATCATCAAGAGGATGAAGATAATTTTCTTCATCTTCCTCAGCTCTCTCACAAGTTGATGAGCTTCTCTCTATCCTTTCACAAGTTACTTTCTTCGTAAAATATTGGCTAGTTAGTGGGACATATAAGATAAGGTTTGTTAGCTAGTAGTGATTAGAGAGAGAGAGTGTGTGTGTGTGTGTGTTAAAAAAAGACTCCAATCTTTATTATCCATTTTTATCTTACATAGAATGATTAGCTTTTGAGAAGCTAGGAGCCATGGATAATTACATTAATATTTAAAATATATAATAAGTATGTTACTAAAATTCAATAAACATAATACAACTATGGTCTTTATTATAAGTCCAGTCATATGTCCAAAAATGGAATTTCATACATTTAATATATCTTAAATTTATTAAATTTATTGACTTTTCGAAATTCACCCTTATCTAATAATGAGTACTAAAAAAAGATGTTATACATTTTCCCCCACTTACATTTTAAATTAAGGATAGAAGTGGAAACAATCATTAATGTCTCTCTGGTGGACTTATATTTAGGACCTCTTTTTTTTTTTTTAATTACATTTGAACTTATAATAAAAACTAGAGTTGATGGAAATTGAAGATATATAAAGATGAAAACAATATTTCTATTATAAATTCAAATAAAATACATCTCAGTTTTGTTTCACACACACAACAATTCTCTTATTTTGTCCCCCCCCCCCCAAGTGCTACAGCATGTTTCTCTCAAATCTCTCTGTTCTCCCTTGTTCTTTTGATACGATACATTACATTGTAACACACATATATATAGGCTAAGTAAACTGACTCTTCAACATACATTGTGCTTGTTTGGATTAACTTTTGTTTTACTGGACGTATCCCAAAAAAGTGACTTTTCCTTCAACGCTAGGCTTGGGAGCTTTTAGAGCATTGGTTGCGAGTTGTCCAACAATGTAGTACACCCCTTCTTGCCCTTGGCCATGTTGTACCACCCATTTCGATCTGCATTCCTATCTTATTTTTGGGAAAAAAAATGTTTAATTTAATAAAGAAAGGTTTTGATCATATTAGTTAATACTCCCTCCAGTCCTATTTATAAGAATAAATTGACTTTCTTGGAGAAATTTAAAAAATGAATTAAATTACATTAGAATAATTTTATTATTTTCTCCAAACTAAATAATTTGATTAATAAACTACTCCATCCTTATCCCATTAATAAACTTCAAACTTATTAGTTTGACTAATAAACTAATGATTTTATTTAATATATGAAATGATTAAGTAACTTATTTAGTTTCCTTAATCTCTCCAAAGAAAAGTCAACTTCATTTTGGATTTTCTTCACTGTACACCGTGTGCCTTTCTTGACCGGGGGAATACAGGTTTTGTAGCTATAACTCTTTCTTTTTTTAGTTAATAGTAATATGGTATACATATTCCATGAAAAGAAAAAGTCTCAGACTCACAGCATAATTAGTATGTTTTTGTTATAAAAAGATTAAAAGACGATGTAGCATAATAAATATAAATTACCTGACCTCATTTGTAAAAGTAAAAGTGTACAGGTATAAAACCAGTTATAAGTATAAATGAATACTAGCAATTTTATTCATTAAATATATTTACTTCAAGACTTTATTGTTTATTAATTTTTTAAATAATCATTTAATTTTTTTCTCAAATTTAAATTTATGTAGGAATATTATTTAATTAAAAATTTAATATTTTTATGCAAATATTCAAAATATATTAATTATTTCATATTTATTACAATTAAGTAGTTTAATATTCAATAATATTCATACCTTTTTTTAGTACATAAGAACTAAAAACATATTTTTCATATTTAATTATTTATATCATCAGTACATGTATTTATTCATAAAGATAAGGTCTACTATAAAAAAAAGAAGTAAATAATAGAAAATAAAAAACATGGATACCTAATTAAAACAAGCTGACTTCTTGCTTACTCACCGTATCCTGGTGTGGTGAGATTCCGTGAGCCTCAACCAGATAGTTGTCTCCAGTATGTCCATCCCAACAACAATAGCCATGTCCTTCCTTTTATTCTTTCAAAAAAGCTAGGCGCTACTCCTTTTCACTTCTTGTAATATTTTTACAACTAAAACAAATCGTATTTACAACAATATCGGTCCCATTAACAACTAAAACATTTAATGTCACCTTGTTTTTCTACTTTCAATTCCTTTTCATTCTTCTGTCATCCTATTGATTATTTCGCGGTCAACTGCGGTGGCTCCGGCAATTCTCCTTCTGTTGATGGCCGGAAGTGGACCGGAGAAGACATAGACTCCGAACAATTCTTTCTATTAGAAGACGGTAACAATAACCTATCAGTAAGTGCCACCGCACCTGTCAAAATCATCCCTTACAACACCTCACGCCTCTCGCGCTCTGAATTCTCCTGCCAGTTTTATGTGAAGACCGCCGGCCAAAAGTTCATTCGCCTTTATTTTTACCCATTGTCCTACAACCCCAACTTCCTTCGCTCTGATGCTATCTTCTCTGTCAAAGCAGGGCTCCACACCCTTCTGAAGAACTTCAATGCTTCACTTAACGCCGATGCTGGCGTTTCACTTAACGGTGCTCCAGAAGGAGCCATCGTACGAGAGTACTGCGTCAACATTGATGACTCTGGTGAGGGGCTTAGCATAACCTTCACGCCCAGCACATCTCATCAAAGTGCTTATGCCTTCATCAATGGGATCGAAGTCCTCTCTATGCCCTCCTTTCTTTATTACACAAACCCAGACAACCTGCAGGGGATGATGCTAAATGGTGGAACCCAACAGTATGGGGTCAAAAATTACAGTGCTCTCGAGACTATGTACAGAACTAATGTTGGCGGAGTTCAGATCCCTCCCGAAGAAGACACAGGCATGTTTCGGAATTGGGACCAGGATAATGACTACTTAGAGAGCGGGGAGCGCCCACACAGTATATCAGTTGATTTTGGTTTAAGGCTAGACTACGAAGATTATCCAAATTATACTGCACCGGATGACGTATACCGGACTGCTCG
Source organism: Acacia melanoxylon (assembly GCA_019022615.1). NCBI lineage: Eukaryota > Viridiplantae > Streptophyta > Magnoliopsida > Fabales > Fabaceae > Acacia > Acacia melanoxylon. Next base: position 6,957,189 of record JAFJYJ010000003.1, on the reverse strand, counting down.
AAACTATGGAATGAAAGAAACTTCCAAATATAACGTGACTTGGGAGTTTCAAGTTGACTCACAGTTTGTTTATATGGTGAGATTGCATTTTTGTGAGTTTGACCTACAAATTGGAAAAGTTGGAGAAAGAGTTTTTCAGGTCTTCATAAATGATGATTTGGTGGAGTCTTTCGCCGATGTGATGAGGTGGACTGGGAGTCGTACACTGGTTCCTGTCCATAGGGACTATGCTGTGAGGATGCCGAGCAATGGAAGCTTAAAGAAGCTAAATCTTTCAATTAAGTTGCAACCACACCCAACTGCAAGCACTTACAGAGATGTGTTATTGAATGGTATTGAAATTCTAAAAATAAGTGACTTCAACAACAATCTAGGAGGTTCCAATCCTGATCCACTTGCTTCTCCTTCATTACTGCCTCCGAAGGTATCCAAGAAGAACTCACCAAAAATGAAAGTAATTTCCATAAGTGTGGGGTCAGCTTGCGGCTTCATTCTACTATCTCTCCTCATTTTGTTGACTTGTTGTTGGTTGGCTAGAACTGCAATCAACGAAGGAAATTCACAGTGCATACCACATTCAATATCGGCGTCAAAAACAAACAAATCCTCACTGTTACCATCCGATTTGTGTCGGAGCTTTACAATAGGCGAGGTAAAAGTTGCCACCAATAATTTTGATGATAGTTTAATTATAGTTGTTGGGGGGTTTGGAAATGTCTACAAAAGTCAAATTGACGGCAGTTCTGTTCCTGTGGCAATCAAACGACTCAAACAAGGTTCACAACAAGGGCTCAAAGAGTTCCAAACTGAGGTTGAAATGCTCTCTCAACTTCGTCATCATCATTTGGTAGCTCTCGTTGGTTACTGCAACGACGACAACGAGATGATCCTTGTCTACGAGTTCATGGCTCATGGGACCTTTCGTGAGCATCTTTACGACACTGAAAAACAACTACTTTCTTGGAATCAACGGCTGGAAATTTGCCTAGGTGCTGCGCGAGGACTGCACTACCTACATACAGGGGCAAAGCATGGAATCATTCACCGCGACGTGAAGTCAACAAACATCTTAATTGATGAAAACTGGATGGCAAAGATTTAGGATTTCGGACTATCCAAAATAGGACCCGCAGGTATTTCTAGATCTAACATTAGCATAAGTACATTAGTGAAAGGAAGCATTGGATATTTGGATCCTGAATACTACACTTTACAAATGTTGACGGATAAGTCTGATGTGTACTCATTTGGAGTTGTGTTGCTAGAGGCATTATGTGGGAGGCCTCCTATTCTCCGTGCAGTAGAGAGGGAACGACAAAACCTTGTAGAGTGGTTTCAAAAAAGTGTTGATGAGAATGAGATTTATGAGATAGTGGATCCAATGTTGAGGGAAAGTATAACGCCAGAGTGCTTAAAGGCATACAATAAGATTGCATTGAAATGTTTGGCGAATAATGGGAATGATCGGCCATCCATAGGTGATGTGATGTTGGGCCTTGAGTCTTTGTTGGAGATGCTTAACCAAGCTGAGAAGACAAACCTTTGTGAGACTCTAAATGAGGAGATTACTGTTGAAGAAGTTTCAGTATTCAATGGGTGAGGGACTCTAACAAGACCCTCCGGAAGAAGGTTATGAATTGCATGCACCATTATTATATTATAAAATATCACAATATCGTTTTCTTCTCAGCATCCTATGTCTAAATGAAGAGATTACTGTGGAAGAAAGTTCAGTATTCAATGGGTGATGGACGTACATGTAGAAACTTGTAAATCTAGCTTGTTTGGGTTTAGGTTAGCGGTAGGAGTGGTAGCTTATTTTCTATATGACTTTTACAGAAGTCGGGTAGGAAAATGATCAAGTTGTAAATATGATTTATGTTTGGATTGTTCATTTGACTTTTGTAAAAGTGGTTTTTTTCTAAACTAATGAGTGTTTGAATTATTATTTCAAAAATTAGTTGAGATATACATGAATCATATTGAATACTACATATATTAATATTAGTTGTATATATTGTGATAAATTGAAGATAAAAATCTATATTTATATTTAAAATTGGAAAAAAAAATTTAAAAAATTAATAAACAATAAAGTCCTTAATTAAATATATTTAATGGATAAAATTATATATAAATTATAATACATACCGATATTTTTTAAAAGGTTGATATTAAATAATAGTATATTGATAATTGAATAACATATCCCTAACAAGTTTTTAATTATTAATATGGCTAAATTTATTAGTAGCATTTTTTTTCCAGAGATGTTCTAACCTGTTATTAAATTACCTTAAAATTAATTAATTTATAATGACACATGAATGGATGTATTTGGCGTTGTCGCAGGGAGTGGGGGAGATAAAGAGATGAGTCTATGTAATGTCGGTTATCATATCAAGTGAACCCCACATTATTAAGAAAATAAAAATGCTTTGGGTGAGAGACCCACACTATCAGCTTTTCCGCCACTGAGAAAAAGCTTGTCCCATGAGCATTCCACGTTTTGCAGCTTCTTTGGGCGAGAGACCCACACACACGTCTGAGTATCAGCTTTTCCGCCATTGAGGAAAAGCTCGTCCCATGAGCATCCCACGTTTTGCAGCTTTTTTGGGCAAGAGACCCACACACACGTTTGAGTATCAGCTTTTCCACCATTGAGAAAAAGTTCATCCCATGAGCATCCCAAAGCTCATCCCATGAGCATCCCACGTTTTGTAGCTTCTTTGGGCGAGAGACCCACACACACGTTTGAGTATCAGCTTTTCCACCACTTAGAAAAAGCTCGTCGCATGAGCATCCCACATTTTGCAGGATTTTTTAGAAGCCCAGTGGACTATTATAAGCTAGCTCAAACACCTCCATGGGCTCTTTTTACACCACAATTTTCTACTTCCCCTTATCAGTGGTCCTCCTCACTTGGTTTAGGTTTACTTTGACGGCGTAATTCTTTTTCTTCCAGACTTCCAGTGGCATAATTCCTCGTAGGTGATTATCTATGCTCTTTTTTTTTTTTTGGTGGTCCCTTCCTCCTACCCGTGATCCCTAATGCTTTTTAACTCAATATAAACCCCCCTCCTATATTGATGATCGAGATAGAAACTTGACCATGCATGTGGTTGTGTGGGTGAGAGAGAAAGGAATCCATCTAAGTCTACATGTTTGGATTTTGATCCTCTGTTTGGTTTTTTAGCTCGGTTTTCCCCTTCATTCTCTTGTTTCATCCCAAAACGATGACAAAGAGGGTCATTCCCTGCCAATTCATCCCCGAGTATATTCAGTATCTATATCTACTATATATAATACCAAAGACCCACATATATTAATATATTGTTGCATCATAAAAATCAAATTATTTGTATCTCATGCATATCAATCATATATTTTTATCGATCTTTGCAAGTTCGTTCTGAAAGTATGATTCTCTGTTTTGCTTCTTACAATAGTGTTTCTCTATTTTTATGTAATGATGTTTAAATAATTAATACATATATCATCTTCTCTCTGATTTGTTTTATGCATTGATTTGAGAAAAATAAAGTTAGGATTTAGTTAGAAAATTTGTGATTCATGATATGGGCCTTGTGGTATGCAATTTGTGATATGAAATTTGCAAATTAATTCATGCTCTTTTTAGGTGATTATTATGGGGGAAAGTACTACTATTGATACTTATTTTACATACATTGAAAAAGAAATTGTTTTAAATTTTAACAAGAATTCAATTATAGATGAGTTTAACAATATAAAAATGCGTAGAGTAAGAATTAAATGAAGTGATCTTAATTTCTGTAATATATTTTTCTTTTATTATTTATATATTAGGTTTTTATTGTATTTCAAGTATTTTTAATAATATGATATTTTTTATTTTTGCCCCCATCATCAAAATTCCTGGCTCCGCCACTATATATATATGTATACATATGCATATGCATAGACATACATATATACATATACATATACATGCATATACATATATATTTTGGAATAGTTAGGTTATATGCTCAAATATAGAAAATATATAGGTATGACGATATTAAAGCCAACCATCAAGTTCCAGGGTTTGACCAAATATGATCCAGGTCTTGGAAGGATACATGTCCTCTTTCATACATGAATACTTTTATAGAGAGCATATGCTTCTTAGACCTTCCTCCTTTAGATTATATTTAGCAAAGCTTTCCTTCGTTTCCTATAGGAGACATAACTAAAACTTGATTTTATGGTTTCATATGATCAGAACCAAACCTTAACTTTACTTGAACATATAACCATGAACAATTTCAAAGGATCATTACTATCAATTTTTTGATAATATTACTCCTTAATTTGATCCCTGTAGAAAATTTAAAACCCATACTTTATATTTCTTCCACAGCAATTTGTAATATTCTTCAAAGAAAGAAATGATTAAATGTCTAGAATTTTATTTCTTAGGAAAGCTGAATACAAGAGTGTATGAAGGTAGGTAGAGAATTGAGCGAAGAGTCTAACTCAGTGTGTCCTACAATGAACACTTATGTAATACCCGGATAATTATTTATTTGGAATATTATATTTTAGTAAATGAAATTTATTGGAAATAGGTGAATCTGTGGTTTCAAATAATAAGTAATAATTATCTTATTTCCTAAGGTAATTTCTATTGAAATTAGGGTGGATAAAAAGCTAAAAATCCCTAAATGCAATTGTGGGTCATAAAATGCCCTGAAAATATTATGATAAATCCTAAGAGGCAATGAAATATTTATTTAAAATTGGAGAATATGTTGTCTCTAATTTAGGTAATTTTTTGGATTTATTTCCCTGCAAAATATTGAGGGAAGATTTAATATTATTTTGGGGATCATAATTGACCCCATGATTTTTAATATTTTACATGGAGCATAAAATACCAATGTCAGTAAAATAGTTGTGAGATAATAATTAATCTCAATTAAGAAAATTATCAACAATTAGTAAGTGATTAATTAAGTAATTAATGGCTAATTGTTTAAGCTTGAATAAGAGAATATTCAAGGTAAATTATGTAAAACCCTTTAATTAAATGTTTATGGCTAAGATTAGCATAAAGTATACTTGCTAATTAATTAGAAAAGATTAAGAAAAATGTATAAGATTTAGTACATGAAAACCCTAAATCCTAAATGATTGCTAATCATAGGATTAAGACCCTAATTACGCTTTCTAATTAAATTAAAATATATTACTAAAGTAATTAAAAAATAAATAAAAAGAAAATAAGAAGGGAGGGGTGAAAATTGAGTGTGAAAAGGGTTGTGGTTTTTGTAAAATAATATCATGATATTTAGTAATTAAATAATAATATAAATGAGATATTATGTAGAAAGACCAGTTGGCTAAATGAGAACCGATAGAAATTAAATCCTATCTCAAAATAGGTGAACTAAGTATCTAACATCAGGACTTATTATAAACGAGTGTAATTTTATCCCGGAGTGGGTTGTCTCCGAAGTTATTTCCTAAACCGGCGGAGTGATTAAGAGACAGGATGAAAAGGGAAAAGGGCAGATAGTAGAAATGAGAACCAATGGAAAATAAATCCGTTGTGGAAAACCGGGAACTAGGTTTCTTAGGTCAGGACATATTATAAACCAGTGAATTTTTATCCAGAAGTTGGTGTTACCGGAAGTCATTTCCGTAACCGACAGCGTTTATCCGAAAATGTTCAGCAGACTACGGAATACCCTTAATGGGATCAAAAATTTAGTTAACCTAGATATTTCCAAAGAGGAAGAGTAGACCTTCAGCGCTGTGTTGCTGGATTTTTGAGATTTTACAAGATTACGCGATTAGTACACCGAACAGGGAACTTTATCGGTACAAGATCAAAAAGCAAGAAGGTGACATCATGGTGATGTAGGAAACTTCTTCTAAAAGGAGGATCCAAGGGCCAAGATGGAGCCATGCAAAAACCCTAGATCCGACGGTTGAAGTTTGATATGGAAAAGTGTGAATAGTAGCCAGAACTTGCCTATAAATAGAAGGCACCTCCAAGCATAATTTTCACACCAAATCCTCTTGCCTATTTCGAAATCTTGGAAGGAAGAACTCTGAGAAAATTTGTAGCAAAGCCCTGAGTAAGTTCTTCGGTCCTTAGTCTTAAGCTTTAGTAGTTCTTTCGGTAGTTATAGTAGAAATGCTAGGTAGATCTTTAATTTGCCAAGATAGTTTAAATATCATGTTTTAGGGGTATATATGATATTTATTTCAAAAATATATTGGAGGAAGAGATATGGCAAAATTCTGGAAAATTAGAGTCAAAGTAGCGAAGCTCTGGCGAAATTTCGCTGATTAGTCAAACTAGGGGCAAAATGGTAATTTGTACCTGAAATGCCTGTTATGATACTAAATGTTGATAAATGCGATATTATCCTTATAGGATATCTTTGATAACGTACCATTGTTGTACCGCTGTCAAACGTACCATTTTCCGTCAGAAGTACCGTTTTCCGTCAAACATACCAAAAGTACCGTCAACGAAGGTACGTTCAAATATTGTAACACTAACGTTGATGTTTATGTTATGCATGTATGTGCTATGTGTATTGTGTGTGTATAGTTGTTATGTTGCCTGAGTGCATATAGATGTTAGAGTATAACTGTATGTAAGCTGGGAGCGATGCGTACGTAATCTTTGGGAGCGATATGTCGTATCTTTGGGAGCGATATATCTGCATTGGTTGTGTGTGATAATGCTGGGAGCAATATATCGGCATTGGTTGTGTGTGTAATATATGTGTTGTTGGGATACGATTGCTAGGTGTGAAATGCTTGGTGTGGAACAATTGCTAGGTGTGAGACGTTAGGTGTACGTTCGCGTACTGTAATACTAACTTTGATATTTATGGTATGCGTATATGTGATATGTGTGTTGTATGCGTATTGGTGGTATGTTATTTGAATGCATAGTGGTGTTAGAGGATAACTGAACATATGCATGCGCTGGGAGCGGTACATCTGTAATCGCTGGGACCGGTATATCCTGTATTCGCTGGGGACGGTACATCTGCATTCGCTGGGGGCGGTACATCTGCATTTGCTGGGAGCGGTACATTTAGGAGTGATTCATTTGTTGTGCTTATATACTGTGTACGTTCGCGTACTGTAATACTAACTCTGATGTTTATTGTATGCGTATATGTGCTATGTGTATGGTATGCTTATGTGAGGTAGTTGATAGCTCTGTGGTATGCTCATTGTACTGTTATTATGCTTGCTGGGTGTCGGGGTACGTCCGCTTACTGTAACACTAACTCTGATGTTTATTATATGCGTATATGTGCTATGTGTATTGTATGCCTATGTGAGGTAATTGATAGCTCTGTGGAATGCTCATTGTACTGTTATTATGCTTGCTGGGTGTTGGGATACGTTGGCTAAGTGCGAAACGATTGCTAAGTGCGACATAGGACAACCTATTACAAGGCTATCTTTCACCTTTGCGTAAAGAAGCGTTTCAAGGCCATGTACTTTTTTATTCTTCTTTTTTTACATTGTCAGCAAAACATTTTTCACATGTTCTACTTCTTTTCTTTATTTCAGCAATATGACATGCTTCATTGTCTTCTTCTATTTCTCTCTCTATCGGCAGCATCTTTTGTTTCTTCTCTCCATCCGTCAAAGGATACTCGTATCTAATTTTGGCTCTTGCACGTCATTTAATGCCCATCATATTAAAGCTTATTATGTCTTCTTTAATTCTGAAAACTTTCATGGTGTTTAGACACAATTTACCTAGTCAAAAACACGATACAATCAATTGTCTTGTAAGGGAACAAATTGGCGATCTAGGGCTTTGTACAATTTTCTTCCAAAGCTTCGGAATTCACATCCTAACTATTGACCTACACAATTTTCAATTTTAAATCCATTGGAACCATCAAAATCACACTCCTCATAGGTCCCCTATTCTGGCCGAAATATAGGAAGGAAAGACAACAATTTCGATTTCCAACTTAAACACCATAATCTAGTCTGCTATAATCACTTCTAGCTTGTTGTTTAGACCCTTAATCCATGTTTTAACCATTTATAAACAATTGGGAAATACCTCCCCTTGTCATCTAGGGTTTCCAAAATCACAAGAAGACAAGAAGAAACCACCACAGACCAACCACAAGTTCAAGAATACAACAATCAAGACTAGAAATCCACTCACCTTGACTTGTCTTAAGATTCTTGAAATTTTGCTTCTTTCTTGGTTCACCCAAAATTTTAGACTCCCTCTTAAAACACTATGGAAGAGAGCTTTTAGGATCAAGAGAATGGTTACAAGAGGAAGCTTAGAAGAGGTAGAGAAGATTACACAAGAATTTACCTCTTGATTTTGATCTTTCCTTCTCCTTCTCCTTCTTGAATTTTCAGTGAGCTCTCTTGGTCCTCCCTTGTTTGTGTTTGTCGGACTTCAGAGGGATAAAGAAGTGCTTTAGCTAATTAAGTGTCCTAATCAGCTGAAAAAGGAAAGAAACAATTAGCCTCTTGGGCTTTTAAGTTACAATGTAACCATATATATAGTTAGCTTCTTGAGGTTTTCTTTCTCTTTGGCCTTCTTTGGCTGAAATTTGACGCATGAGGGATGAATTTAGAGTGTTCTTGAATTTTTTGGAGGCCAAATCTATGGGCCCCGCACTCCACTAATCTCATTTGACCATTTTACCCTTACAAAACTTATTTTTGCACAAAACTAGCATAATTTTCACTCAACCTTGAAAATTTATATCTCATTGTAAAGATATCCAATTGCAGTGATTCTAAAGGCCTTGTGACCATTAGGAAGTATACTTTTAGGGAAACATATCTCGCATGGTCAAACATACATCAACTAGTCCAGAATCACCATTTAATATACACTGGTCTAAAAAACGTTCTAGATACCAAGGCAAACTTCAAAATTATTAATTCATGGTATACAGGTCCAACAGACACATATGACCCATCAAATTAAATCTTAGGATGACTAGTACAATCCTGCAATGTTTCAGGGTCATTAGATATCATTTGCTTAATCAAAGGCACGTCACAAGTTGACTACTGTAATTCCCTAAAAATCTCACTTATTATAAGTGTCACATTTTAACAAATAATACCTATTAAAAATAGGTGAATAAGTGGTCTCAAACCTTAAAAGCTTTTTGATTATTGTGTTGAGTAATTTCTTCTTGAAATTAAATAAGCTAAAGACCAAAAATTCTAATTCCTTGTAGGGATCATAAACCATCATAAAATTATCATAATTAAGTATAGTCTTAATTTAAATAATGAGAGGCAATTAAATGATATAGAAATACTTATTTCAATTAGAGAAAATTACCAACAACTATTAGGAAATTAAATTTGCAATAATTAAAATAATTATGTTAATTTTCGTAATTAATTAATAATTAAATTAAAATGTCATAATTAAGGAATATATGAGATTAATTAGTGATCAAAGGCTAATAAAAACCCAAAATTAGCACATAAGGGGTTTCTAATAATTATGATTAATATAGTAACCTATCAATTAGGCCTAATAGCATTTATGAACACTATCTTGGAAGATATTAACTAAGATTAATTTAATTTCCCTAAGTCTATATTTACACAAATATTAAATCCTAAGAGCACATAATATATGAACAAATATCATCAATAGTGGTAGGATTTTTCCAACACAAATTAAAGGCTTGGATTAAATTTAATAAAGCTAAATCCTAAGGCTTTGATTTAATTTCATAAAGGGTAATCCTTGTGAAAGAAAATCATCCAATAAGAGCATTCATTCTAGATGTTATTAAATGAATCACAACACAATAAATTGAAGAACAAATGGGTCAAATTTCGGTTTGCCTAAGTTATGAGTGAAGAAAAATAATTAAGTAATTAAACTAATTACACAAGAATTAATTGTGTAAGAAAAATATGTATTTTCCATTAAATGATCTTAATGAGGATGGAAGAGGATAAGTTTGAAGAAAAGATGAAGGGAGGGTGGGGGCGGTATATAGGAGTTGTGTGTGTGTATGTGTAGGTGTTGTAGGTGTTGTGTGTGTTGTGAGCTTAGTGTAGGAGAGAGAAAAGTTTGTAATTAATTGAGTTGTGAGTTAAAAACCATTGGGATAAATTCAAGACACAAGTAAATGAGAACCTATAGAAAATAAATTGTATATTGAGAAACTTTAATCATAGATCAAATATAAGGATTTATTTTGAACGAGCATATTTTAAGCTTGAGATAGGTGGTCTCCAAAATCTTTTCCCCAACTTTTTGAAATTAATCTAAAAATGATTAAAAGGTTAGTTAAGACTTCTAATAAAGCCATAATTTTGAGATTAGAGGATTGAAGAAGAAAACTTGAATAAACTACCACTTTTCACCTAGTTACATAAACACTTGGTGTAACTAGAGATTGAAACATACAACCTAAAGTGCAGGAGGGGGGGGTCGGTCAAGAAGCCTTCTCAAGGGGGCAAATAAATTGTTTATTGATTAATCAAACACATGGGATAATCACATATTTATGAGGGGAACTAATTGGAAAGAAGGTGTACTTGGATAAAGATACATTAATGAAAAAGCAAGAGGAGAGTGTGAGAGAGGGGAGGTCGGCCTAATGGGTTGAATGGTGAGGATGAGAGGTTTTGAATTAACCTAGATCCTATGGTTAAAAATGAGGAAGAGGAAGTTCAAAGAAATTACACAATTGCCATAACATTTTACTATAAATAGACCCCTTGGGTCTTCATAATCTTCACACCAAAACTCAACCAAAGTAGATGTGTTTAGAGAAGCAAGAGTAGAGAGAAATTCATAGCAAGAAGGAGTAGCAAGGTTCTCCAAGGGTAAGCTCTCTAGTTCTTAAGCTTTAGCTTTTAGTTTATAGCTTAAATGTTGTTTTGATCTTTAATCTTCCAATATATTCTTGTTATCATGTTTTTATGGTTAAAAATGGTTTTATTTTGAAAAAATGATGAAGAAAGTGATATAGCAAACTTTTTGGAAGATTAGGATCAAAGTAGCGAAGCTCTGGCGAAATTTTGTCGGTTAGCGATTCCTGAAGTTAGGGGTACAAACGCCAGTATTTTATGTTGAAGATGGGGTTCTAAAATTCTGGGAAAAATCATGTTTAAATTAGACATATATAGATTTTCAAATATACCTAGAGTTAATTTTTTTCGATTTTTGTGCTAGGAGATAAAAATTCCCAAAGTTGGGCTATGATTTACGGAAATTTTCTGGGCGAGGGTTAGAAACACTAAACACGGAATGACTCACGAAATCGGGAAACAATGAGTATTTGTCCTTAAGACTATACATCCTAAGGATTCCGAGAAATTTTCCGGATCCTCGTTTCGATTTTTGTGAAATTAATTATGATTTTTCATATTTTGGCGAAAAATCGGCCCTAATGTCTTGTTAACAACGTTTTTTACGAAATTTAGGGAAAATAATTGAAAAATAAATACACCAGGGGTATAATGGTCATTTGTGACTAAGATATCTGTTAGGATATTATTTATGAATTAATAAATGCGATGGTACTATTATAGGCTGTCCAAGAACACAAATTGACAGACAAAACATATCACTATCTACACAGACTAAGGTACGTTCGCGGCATACTGTAACACTGACTCTAATGCTTATAGTATTTTTATATATGATAGTGATATTCATAAACTAAGATGCTGTCTTAGTTCATTTCTTACACATTCAGCTTTACACGGGTTATAGTCTTATTAATACCGTTGAGTTTTCCTAGCGCTGAGGACACGAGTGGATCGTGGCACTGGTGAATAGTGCAGACCGAGATAACGAACATGTGAATCGGCTATGCCGTTATCTCAAATCGTACATCTGTTATGGGCTTTTGTATTGATAATTGCTGTAATATCCTGAAAATCTGTCATTAAATATTGTTGATATAAGGATAAGGTTAACCGTTACCTGAGGTCCGATGGGCATTGGATCTCAACTCTTATTATAGCTTCAGGGTCTGGAGGACCAAGGACTGAAGATAAGGGACAAGAATAAGCGAGAATGCGTGAGGACTCACTGAGCCTCCGGTTAGAGACGTATTATCATCGCTAGTGTATTTGTATTCTCGAACAAAAGTATCTATCTTGTTAAGATACGCCATAGATAATGTTGTACCACAGATTTATCAGTTACTCAATATTTTACATTGCTCCGATGTGAAAGACGGAATATCACCAAGAGGGGGGTGAATTGAGGATATAAAATTTTCTCGTGTAAATACTCTGTTAGCCGAATGCGAAACATGGATAAACAAAGTAAGGGTAAGAGAGATTGAACACAATGAATTTATACTGGATCCGTCCAAATCCTTGACCTACGTCCAGTCCCCAGACTCTCCGGAATTTCACTAACTCAAACGATTACACACTCTGTAACTCACGGAGTAATTCTCTCTCTAGAACTTACTCCCCCTTACAAGTTGTAATCAAATAACCCAATGGACGACGACCGTGAGTATTTCCAGCCTTTAAGCTATCAAGATGACTCTGAAAGTGAATCTTGTTACAAACCAAACACCTTGCGACATGTCTTGAATACGAACAAAGAGCTGATAAGCGCTCTACGAACGGATTACTTAATGGCGGAACATTACAATATAAATATGAAAGAAACGTATTTCCAATGGTTAGGGCAAGTCAAGATGACTTACAAACAGAGAAAACACAATAAACTTCCCTACTACCCACTAGAAGATTGGGTGATGTCAACGTTATACCTTTTCCCTCGAGACCGCTTCTGGATGGAAAAGACGAATGAGCTCCTAGAAGGAGAACGTATAGCTGATTTCCATTCTTTTCTAAATTATCTTCAAGGGCTAGTTTTAGACAATATGTAAACGAGTAGTTATTAATACGATGAAACGAGGGGTGTAAGATATAACTACTGGTGTTAAACCAGCTGAATAATAAGACATATTTTGCCATATATCTTATGTGGAATATATGTTTGTTTAAAGGATTAAATTATCCCATAATAAATTGTCATTCTTAATAGAACGATAGGATGGAAAATTTGCGAGGAATCAGAGTCCTTAGAGGCCGAGGTCGAGGCAGAGATAGAGTTAGACAACCACGAATGATACCAGTACACGAACCTGAGCAACAAGAACCACAGATAACATAGAATGAGTTGCGGAAAATGCGGAGGATGCTGCAGGAACAACAGATTTTTATTGATGAACTCCTTATTGAAAGACAGGAAAGACAAGTCGAAAGACAAGAGGAATCTTGTCGGTTGACTAGACGTAATTTAAAAGAACTGCGTAAGGCCAGAAATTACAACAGTAGAGTAAGTCGTGGCTGGTTTAGCCGCGGAAACTTCACACAGAAGAGGAAGGCACCCTGGATCAAAAACCAAGGGAAAGGCAAGAAGTCATTCCAGTCTGGACAGCAAAACTATCCGAGGATGCCGAGACTCCGACTGTGTCCAAAATGCGGAAGGGACCATCAAGGGACTAACTGCGAGGGAAAACAAATATTCTACAAATGTCAAGAGCCAGGACACATTAACAAGAACTGTCCCCAAAAAGTTGTGGAGATAGGGCCACAGAACTCAGGTCATATATTAGCATTGCTCGAAGTGGAGGCCAGGGAATCTCCAGAAATGGTCCAAGATACTGACGCTCAATAGAAATCTATTTCAGATATTGTCCGATTCGGGTGCTAAACCAATCGTTTGCTTCTGATGTTTATGCAAATCATTTTGGGATGCATACATATATATTACCTTACGATCTAATAGTAGCTACACCATTAGGTGTGAACTTTTTAGCTTATAAAGCATGTCTAGAACTGAATTGCGAGTATAATATAGATCTTATTCAATTACTGCTTCACAACGTCGACGACATTCTCAATTTCGTTAAACTAGTGGCGAACAATGCAATAATCAACGGTGGTGATGAGAAGATAACATTCCCACATTTCAAAGCAGAGATAGAATTGATGCGGAAACTGAATCTTTACCAAAAACAACTCAGTCATGAATAAATTCTCTGATAATCTTGCCGAATTACCTCCAGAAAGAGAAGTTAAAATTCACTATTGAATTGATGCTTAGCACAGGATCAACGTCCAAAGCGCTGTATCAAATGACACCAAATGAAATACAAGATTTGAAAGAGCAACTTGAAGGACTACCGGAGAAAAGGTTTATTTCGACCCAACGTATCGCCTTAGAAATTCCCAGTAATATTCATATAGAAGGAAAACAAGAGTTTGCGACTTTGTATCAACTACCGTGAGTTGAACGAAGTAACTGTCAAAAACAAATACCTACCTCCCAGGATCGACGATCTACTCAATTATCGAATTCCTACATCTTGTCAAAAATTGACTTATGCTCGGAACACCACCAGCTGCGAATCAAAACTAGCAATGTTCTGAAGATAGCTTTCAGGACTTGATATGGGCATTTTGAATTCCTTGTGATGCCTTTCAAACTGACAAATGCACCTACTATGTTCATAGAGTACTTGAACCAAATTTTCTCTCAAACACATAGGTAGGCTAAAAGAGGTGTTGATTGACGACATCCTCATCTATTCAGAAATAAGAAGAGAAACACAAAGAACAGTGGCATCAATTGTGAGTGTACTAAGAGAGAAGCGACTCTCTACTAAATTAAGTAAATGTGAGTTTTGGCTGCCAGATATAAACTTTCTGGGCCATGTTCTATCACGTAATGGTGTTGTTGTTAATTTCAGCAAAGTGGAAGCAGTTCTGGACTAGAAAAAGCCAGAAATAGTGACATAGATATGTAGTTTTTGGGTCTAGCGGGATAGTACCGCAAATTCATATAGAATTTCTTGCGTCTTGCCTTACCATTGACAAAGTGTTGGTTATGATTAGTTTTGATGATGTCTTATATAGATGTCATTCTTAAGAGCAAAAAGGTTGCACACTACATTTACATTATGCTTTGACTAATTCTTATATTGAATGTAGATGCAAAGTTTAATAATGGAGATTGATCAAGGAAGTAGATTGAAGAAATAAGTTCTTGCACACAATATAATGGGAATATCAGAATGTCAAGGAAGCAAGAAGCTATCAAAGGATTTTGGGAATAATCAGAAGAAGAGGAAATATTGAAGAAGCTGTAGAACTTGTGGAAAATGATCAAGAGAAGAAAGAAAGAGTTGAATGATGAAGAATGATCAAGTTGGGAGATGGAAAAAGGAAGAACTTGTTGAATGGAATGAAAGTATCATTATTCAAGTTTTTATATTGATGCTAGAAGCCTCTAAGATCATATGGAAGTTGGAATGGCTCGATTAGGAATTAAAGTCAGCAAAAATCAGCTCCAGGATGAGAAAACTCGAGTTCCCAACCCAAAACTCGAGTTTCCTACTTCTCTACAATGATTTGCTCATCTGCGGTATGAGAAAACTCGAGTTAAGAACTCAAAACTCGAGTTTAGGACTCAAAACTCGAGTTTGGAACTCAAAACTCAAGTTTTGAAGTGTCTTCAACATCTCTCGGCGTCTGGACTAGGAAAACTCGAGTTTCCAAGTCAAAACTCGAGTTTCAAGCACTATTCAGCAACTCTGCTCTACTCGTTTCACGTTTCAAATTTGGGCGAGGTCTGGTAATTCGATGATATCTCCTAAACCAAGAATCCGATTGAGGTGAAACCAGTGGCATATGAAAATAGACTTCCAATGAGTCATTTTCATATAAACTTCAAGCCCAAAGGAGTTTAGATCAAGGAGCTATGAATTGTGGAAGTTGACACTGAGATTCACGCCACGCAGCAAACCAAGCCTCAATGTTTTGAGTGTATCTCACAAACTACAAATCCGATTGAGCTGAAATTGGTGGCATATGAAAGAAGACTCAAAGGGCTTTCCATAAAGACTTGAAGCAACCAAAACGGAGTTCAGACCAGAGAAATATGGCCTTTGAAAGTTGACAGTTAGTTTAGGACGTATCAAAAATGCTGTTCAAGAACAACCTTCATTCATTGGACCATAACGGTTATAATACAATAGTTTGGAGCTGATTCTTTTTGCATTGGATTCTTACCTCGAGCTTGGACACATAAATTTGAGTTTGAGATTAGCCAAGAGTTTTGATCTTAATGAGAAATATCTTGAACAAAGCAAAACCGCCGGTTTTTCGGAAAACTCAAGTTTTCACAATACGTAGACTTCTCAATATTTTTGGAAAAGACAAAACTCCGTTTTCATTGAAAACTCGAGTTTTGGACTTACGAGAGTCTCCTAAGTTTTTGAACTTTCAAAACCTCCGAGTTTTTGTGAAAACCTCCGCTTTTGAGTTTGACAAAGTTTTCTCAAAGTTTTCACAATAAAGTGAAAACTCGAGTTTTGATTTCAAAACTCGAGTTTTGCTCGAGCGAAAGTCTTCATGTTTTCTCGCTTTTCAAAACCTCCAGTTTTCTCCAAAACCTCCAGTTTTGACTTGGCGCGATTTCTTCAAGTTTTCATATTTAAATGAAAACTCGAGTTTTGATATGAAAACTCGAGTTTTGGCCAAGAAAGTTTGATGTTTTTCAATGATTTGAAAACCTGCGGTTTTGAAAGAAAACCTCCGTTTTGATGTTTTGGACTTAAATCAATTTTACACACCAAAGTCCAAAACTCGAGTTTTGATATCAAAATCTGAAGTTTTCATCGCGAGTTTGAAATTCAAATCGCGATTTTGTAAAACCTTCTTGTTTGATTTTAATACTTCCTATTATCATTCTTGTATATTCCCGCTATGTTTAACCACTCGTCGGTGAGTTTCGGGAATTAGAGAATGCAAATTGAAGGCTTAAAGCAAAAATCAAAAAGCATGTCGAACATTAAATGCTTCAACCGGAAAAGTTGCATACACTACTAAAAAAATCAATTTTTGCTACGGAAAAAATCCGTAGCAAAAATGCGTTTTTCCGTAGCAAAACAGATTTGCTACGGATTTTGCTACGGATTTCGTCCGTAGCAAAAAATCGCGTCGCAATTGCGACGGAAAAGGAAAATCCGTCGCAAATTCGTAAATTTGCGACGGAAATTCTGTCCGTCGCAAATTGTGACGGAAATTCTGTCCGTCGCAAATTGTGACGGAAATATTTCCGTCGCAATTTGCTACGGAAAATAATTCCGTAGCAAATTCAAAAATTTGCTACGGAATTATTTTCCGTAGCAAAATCCTAGAATTTGCGACGGATTCAAAAATCCGTCGCAAATTTTGTCATTTTTTTTTTTTTAAAAAATAATTTTTTTTGAAAAAAATAATAATTTTTTTAATATATAAAAATTTGCGACGGATTCAAAAAATCCGTCGCAAATTTTATCATTTTTTTAAAAAAAATTGAAAAAAAAAATATTTTTTTAAAAAATAAAAACAAAATATTTTTTTATTTTTTTTTTTTTTAAAAAAATTACATAATAAAATATTTTTGCTATCAAACACACTCTAAATTTCTATATTTAGAATCTCATTAATGAACAACACGTACCAAATAAAAGAAACAAGGAGAAATTAACAAATTCTTATAATTATTAGGGCTTTTCTATAGCAACCATTCAAATAAAGAAAAAATATTGCGAAATAAAGTTTATTTATAACCAAAACAAGGAAAATTGATATAGGGGAATACTAAAGAAACATTGAAGGCACGGGGTTTCTTCACCCATCTATACCCATCTCTTTTTTCTCTTCCCCAACTTCACTCTCTCCTTCTGCAACATTAACACCACCAATTAAACCTCAATCAAAAGTGAAGAATATACAAGACTTTCACAGTGACCATTCATAACAAAAGTGAAAAAAGTAGCAATGATAAAGAATGAAAAAACGGGAAAAAAAATCAATCAAAGCACACTTTTAATTAATAAACCTACTAAACAATATAGTGAAAAATTCATGAACATAGACTCTAACTTATAAAAACTGAGAAAGGGATCAATTAAATCATTTCTCTCAGAGTCTGATCCCCTATAGTTTGCTTCAAATTCCTCAAAATATCAACTCCGGTGACCTAAGTCTTCGGTCATAAAACTACCACATCGCAAGTCATTATAATATATTCATCAAACACATAAAATAAATACCTTCTTGCACACACTAAAATACTCATGAAGATTCCGAACAACTTCCCCCGCAAGGTCCTAATTATCAAACAAGACGAATAAGCTTTGCGAGATGTGCCGAGACATAATTTAATTATTTTTGTCCCAAGAGGATGCCATTACAAGGCTATTATTATGTCATGGTTCAATGATTGATTAATTTATTGGAAACTACAAATGCCCGGATACTCACAAGATCATCAACACAACCGTCGATCATATAGAGCCCGTTTCTCTTCATCACCAAGAATTGAGATCACTTTTTGCAATTGCTTTGAAACTTCTCCTTAGCTTCCCGTAAACAGATAAGCAATTACGACCACAAATATTTGCAAGCCACTCCAAGAACCTAGGAACATTGAGCAATCAAGAAGTGGGTCATTGTCCAAAACATCGATAAACTAGACAAAATAAGGAAAAGAAAATATTCAACGCATTACCAATAGTGGAAAACATAGAACCACCCATAAGCTTCAAAGCATGCCAAGGAAACAGGATAACGAGACCATGAGAAACAGTTGTTAGCTAATTCGGTTAAAGTGATAACCAGAACGGAGATTTTATAATTGGTGCCTAAGACCTCAGGCTGGCATAATTCTAAAAATAAGCCCAGATAACGTATGCAGTAAACAAATTTCTTTTAAAACATGATTTTGCTACAATGAATGAAGTAACCAAGCATCTTAACTAATTGACTGTGGGGTCTTCTTGCCTTTAAGGTATGCAGAAGTAGGGCTTGGGAAACATATATAGTCATATGCTCTAAAGAAGAACATATATAGTTATATTGAGGCTCCAAAGACTGCATTTTCTTTACAACAATTCTAGGAGTTGTTTGGTACACCAGTATTTCAAATCCTATGGTAACTTGAATACCATGATATGGCACACAAAGGTATAAAATACCATGGTATTTAAGAAGCTCATGATTTTTGCATGCCATGAGGTACAGCACCATTTTTTCTGCGTGGATGTGTGCATGCACAAGCATAAATGAAATGTGTTTCATCAAGAGCAACAAAAAAATAAACAAATAATAATATTACAAGAAAGATTGACGTTTAATAATTTACATTGTCATGGTAAGCGTGAAACAACATATCATCAACATTATCAGTGCGCCATCGGGATGTCTATCATTCTCACATTGTTGATGGGAAGGCGTAGACATCTCAAGCAACACGTCCATGGCATGAAAAGTCATCATTCAATCTTCATACTATAACAATAGCAAATACAATTAACTGGCGAAGAATTCAAACAGTGAAGTTGCAAAACAAGTTTCCACTACAAGAGTCCACTGCCATCTATAAAACCTGAAGTCTATGAAACTAAAGAAGCATAGTCGAATACCCATGCATATATGAACAAAAGGTAAATTCTATAATGATTACGCCGCACCCAAAAAAATAGAAAAAAGAAAAGAGCAGCAAAAGCATAATATATCTCTAACAAAATCAGTAAAACTAAAAAACCAAAAAATAATAAACTACAGGATACAGAATTCCAGTTATTACAGCCCCTTTTCTTGATAGGCAGATATCCACAGAGCAATAAATAACTGCACCTAGCTTATTAAAATTATAATGCTAAAGACTAAAATGTGTGCAAAATATGACCACCAAATTGTAAGGATGCAAGTGAAGTAACAACTTCAAATACGCCAAAAGATATACCTTATCGACATTATATCCACATTGACCCGCAAAAAGAAGGGGGAAACCTCAAGTCATGCGATAAAGAAGAAAATAACCCCGTAATGAAAAAGATGATAACTCACATAGAACATCTCTAACAACAAATGCCAAACGATGTCACAATCATTTCCCAAAGATCGAACAGAGAAACCGCTCCTTCTCTCGCCATTCCAACGACTTCATCATTATGTACTCGAGTTCCGTCTCATATACTCCTTGCCCAAAACTGTGGAAACGGTACCCATAGCCGCGAGATACCTTCTTCTTCGCTACCCCTTCGGAATCCATTTGCGAGCTCATATCCACATAATTTGACTCGGTAAACCCTTCGACGAACCCGAAGTTGATGTGAAGTCCAAACCGAAAACCCACTAGAGCTAGAACAAGTGGAAGAATCCTTAAAATTGTCCACAAAGTATCCTATCGCAATTTGAGCGGACTTGTCGAGATCTTCCTCGGCATCTTTACATGCCAAAGCGAGATTCCTCCGGAGAAGATAAGGAGAATGCACCAACCAACTTCTCCAAAGCCTCACGTTTTTGCTCATCTTCGCTTTCAATCCTCCCTCCTCCTACTTTATCACCATCCATGTTCCCCACAACGCCTTTGCAGGTCGGCTTGGGAGCCGGCGATCGCTTCTTCTTCCTCCTCGTGCTCTTCATGGAGATCAGCGCCAAAACCACCCAAGAAAAAAACCTGGTAGGATTCAGAAGTCAGGTTCCAAATACGTGATAAAATATTAAAAAATCTAGGGTTTCTGAAATTTTTGAAGATGAATTTTCAAGGGATGGGGAAGCGGAGGAGATAGAGGATTCTTTGTTGAAATCTGAAAGAGATTTCATTCTCAAACGAATTTAGTGAAAGACAATTTTGGAGATTTTCCCTTAATAAGGATTATCATTAAGAACGCGTTTGGGGATACCATAATTATTTCTTGACAGCTCCGTCATGCCTATCTCTTCCCATACCGTGAAATTTGGCGATCCCCCAAACACAACCTTTCTATCAAATTAAAATAACGGCTCCAAAGCTTGGACTCGGAGGCTGAATTTTCAATACCTTTCTGTATCTTCAACCGACTACTCTGCAGAATCAGTTCAATTGCTTCAATGAAGCGCTTGCCTTCTTACTTGCCCTCAAAGAAGCGAAAAACTTGAGATCGTAAAGCGGCGGATTCTAGGTGATCGCTCGAACGGAGGAGAGGAGGGCGAATCGCTGGGGGGAGAGCAGACCGAGAGATGAGCGCGAAGAAGACCTAGTTGCAGCGCGGGATGTGGGAAGGCACAGTAGGGCAAATGTCTTTTTTTCATTTAGCAAAAAAAAATTAAGTTGAATGGAGGGAATGGATTTGCGTCGCAACCAGGGGACTTTGGCCGCCAAAATTGCGGCGGATTACCTAATCCGTCGCAAAAATCACTATTTTGCGACGGATTACCTAATCCGTCGCAAGTTTTTTTTTTTTGCTACGGATTTTTAAATCCGTAGCAAATTCCACCAATTTTGCTACGGAAATATTTTCCGTAGCAAAATCCGTCACTATTTCCTGATTTTCTAGTAGTGATACTTCCGGTAATCAATCTATACACGATTACAAAACATTAAAGAATGTTCTCCACTTCCAAAGAATCGCTTCTCCAACGGATAAATTTGCGAGAGAGTCAACTCGAACTTCTACACAAGTGGATTAAGTGAAGATTAGAGAGAGAAGACCAACACAAAACCCGAACCTTGTCTAATGAAGGCAACGGTTATAATCAAGATTCCAACGGTCATATATTGATCTCTACCTATAAAAGAAGACAGATTCAAGACGAGAAAAGAGAGACAACACCTACAACTTCAACATGCTAATACTCGACCTTCACATCATTTACTCTCTTGTTTTTCATGTTTAGATAAGCTTATCATAGAGAGTGAAGTGATTTGTATTGTTCTTCAGTGTTTATTCATTCACTTCTAAGAGAGAAGATTTATTGTAATCATTCCTTTCCATACTATCTGAGAGTTACTCAAAATTGGGTGATCTTGAGTGGGAAACCCATTGTATTGATTACAGCTTGAAAGGGGAGTAAGTTCTAGTGAGAGAATTACTTCGAGTACAGAGTGTGTAATCAAGTGGGTGCATTGATTACGGTTTGTAAGGGGGAGTGAATCCTAGTGAGAGGATTACTCCAAGTACGAACGTGTAATCAAGTTGAAAGAAGATAGTGGATTGAAAAATCTCAAGTGGAGCTTGAGGATTTGGACGTAGGTCAAGGATTGGACCGAACCGGGATAAATCTCGGTTGCATATTCTCTTCCCTTATCTCTTATGTTTCCGGCATATATATTTGAATGACTGATTATCACTTTATAAATTATTTACGTCACTCAAACAACTTTCGATAAGTTGCGAAAAGAATTTCAAAGTAACCAAAATTTAATCAAACACCCAATTCACCCCCCTCTTGGGTGATAGCCAGGTCTTTCACAAAGCTCACGAGTAAAAATCAAATCATTTTTGTGGGGATGAGGACTGTGAGACGATCTTCCATAGACTGAAGGAGAAGTTGATCATAGCACCAAGAGTTGGTTATCCCAGATCCAAGTAGAGTTTATATAGTCTGTAGTGGTACCAGTAGGTATGGATTGAGATATGTCTTGCTACAGTAGGACAGCATGGTGACTTACACCTCTCGTCAGTTGAAGCCTCTCAAGTCGAACTATTCTACGCATGACCTAGAGTTAGAGATTATCGTGTTTTGCTTTGAGAATATGGAGGCATTACCTCTACGGTGTGACCGTAGAATTGTACTGCTACCACAAATGCTTGAAATACCTTTTTATCAAAAGGAACTCAGTAATAGATAGCATCATCAGATAGGATTAATAAAAGACTACGACCTATAGATCAAATATTATTCGAGTATGAGTAAACGGCGTGTAGGTAATCTCCACAGAAAATTAGTACTAGTGGCTCACATGATGATTCAAAAACAAAGGTTGCTTGAAGATTTTAGAGACTTAATCCTGTCAAATCAAATTCCCCGAAAAACTTTAAATACACCGATGAAGTCTACCTTTAAAATTTTCTTGTTAAAACAATCAGATAGACGAAATAGAAGAAGCTCAGAGGTAAGATGAATGAGCAAATAGTGTAAGAATCGTTGAGTACAAGGCTGAGACTCAGTACAACTTATCACCTTCAGATTGACGACCAATCAAAAAGGGCAATACATACGCTAGAAAATATGCTTAGAGCATACGTATTAGGCTTTAAAGACCATTGAGATCAACATCTATCGTTAACAGAATTCGTGTACAACAAAAACATACATATGGCACTGTTTGAAGCCTTGTACAGGCGAAAGTATAAATCACTTATATGCTCGACAGAACTATCGG
Organism: Acacia melanoxylon; assembly: GCA_019022615.1. Lineage (NCBI taxonomy): Eukaryota > Viridiplantae > Streptophyta > Magnoliopsida > Fabales > Fabaceae > Acacia > Acacia melanoxylon. The sequence goes on along the minus strand of JAFJYJ010000003.1, from coordinate 6,933,986 downwards.
AGCGAAAATTTCTTAAGCCAGATATAATTGATAAGACCTCCGAACAAATCGCGTTGATCAAAGAAAAGACTCTTAGCAGCACAAAGCAAACAGAAGAACTACGCTGACGAAAGAAGAAGACCTTTAAAATTCAAAATCGGAAACCATGAGTTTCTGAGAATATCCTTGGTAAATGATGTCAGTAGAACACTTAGGAAACGAAAATCCATACGGATGGTTAGGATAAAACTTAAAGGAAAAATATTTCTTTAGGAATTACATAAGAGGAGAAGTGAGGTTTATGTGATATATGATATTAAGCTTTAACCTTCTCTATATGTGATTGATCACGTTTCTAAATGTTTTATACATGTTTAAGCAAATCTCAAGAATCCCTTTCTCTATGTTGTTGTAAAGAGATATGTCTTATTTAGTTAGAATTTTGACATCATTATGCATCATTGAAAGTTATGATAAATCAAGCAATGCCTCATTACCAAGGGTCTATTCGTGATATTAGCAAATTATGGGTCAGACACTTACCCATTAACCATACCCCCAAAACTTAGTAAATTTTACGACATTTTTCTATGTTTCTCAGTTGAAGAAATATCAACTGGACCGTGATCATGTTATAGAGTGCGAAGTAATCAAAGTACGAAATGACAATACCTTCATAGTAAAACCAGAATGAATTCTCGATTTTCAGGAGAAGTAACTCAGATAAAGGGGTATCCTAGTTGTAAAGTTAGTCTAGAGGGAATTGTCTCCAAATGAGACAATTTGGGAAAACGATAGTAGATATACTCTGAGATTATAGACTAGAAGTCTAGTTAGGATAGAGCAAATTTCGAGGGTGAAATTTTATTTAACGGGGGGAGAAATGTAATACCCTAAAAATCTCACTTATTATAAGTGTCACATTTTAACAAATAATACCTATTAAAAATAGGTGAATAAGTGGTCTCAAACCTTAAAAGCTTTTTGATTATTGTGTTGAGTAATTTTTTCTTGAAATTAAATAAGCTAAAGACCAAAAATTCTAATTCCTTGTAGGGATCATAAAACATCATAAAATTATCATAATTAAGTATAGTCTTAATTTAAATAATGAGAGGCAATTAAATGATATAGAAATACTTATTTCAATTAGAGAAAATTACCAACAACTATTAGGAAATTAAATTTGCAATAATTAAAATAATTATGTTAATTTTCGTAATTAATTAATAATTAAATTAAAATGTCATAATTAAGGAATATATGAGATTAATTAGTGATCAAAGGCTAATAAAAACCCAAAATTAGCACATAAGGGGTTTCTAATAATTATGATTAATATAGTAACCTATCAATTAGGCCTAATAGCATTTATGAACACTATCATGGAAGATATTAACTAAGATTAATTTAATTTCCCTAAGTCTATATTTACAAAAATATTAAATCATAAGAGCACATAATATATGAACAAATATCATCAATAGTGGTAGGATTTTTCCAACACAAATTAAAGGCTTGGATTAAATTTAATAAAGCTAAATCCTAAGGCTTTGATTTAATTTCATAAAGGGTAATCCTTGTGAAAGAAAATCATCCAATAAGAGCATTCCTTCTAGATGTTATTAAATGAATTACAACACAATAAATTGAAGAACAAATGGGTCAAATTTTGGTTTGCCTAAGTTATGAGTGAAGAAAAATAATTAAGTAATTAAACTAATTACACAAGAATTAATTGTGTAAGAAAAATATGTACTTTCCATTAAATGATCTTAATGAGGATGGAAGAGGATAAGTTTGAAGAAAAGATGAAGGGGAGGGGGGGCGGCATATAGGAGTTGTGTGTGTGTATGTGTAGGTGTTGTGAGTGTTGTGAGCCTAGTGTAGGAGAGAGAATTTGAAAATTTATATCTCATTGTAAAGATATCCAATTGCAGTGATTCTAAAGGCCTTGTGACCATTAGGAAGTATACTTTTAGGGAAAAATATCTCACATGGTCAAACATACGTCAACTAGTCGAGAATCACCATTTAATATACACTGGTCTCAAAAACGTTCTAGATACCAAGGCAAACTTCAAAAATTATTAATTCATGGTATACAGGTCCAACAGACACATATGACCCATCAAATTAAATCTTAGGATGACTAGTACAATCCTGCAATGTTTCAGGGTCATTAGATATCATTTGCTTAGTCAAAGTCACGTCACAAGTTGACTACTGTAATACCCTAAAAATCTCACTTATTATAAGTGTCACATTTTAACAAATAATACCTATTAAAAATAGGTGAATATGTGGTCTCAAACCTTAAAAGCTTTTTGATTATTGTGTTGAGTAATTTCTTCTTGAAATTAAATAAGCTAAAGACCAAAAATTCTAATTCCTTGTAGGGATCATAAAACATCATAAAATTATCATAATTAAGTATAGTCTTAATTTAAATAATGAGAGGCAATTAAATGATATAGAAATACTTATTTCAATTAGAAAAATTACCAACAACTATTAGGAAATTAAATTTGCAATAATTAAAATAATTATGTTAATTTTCGTAATTAATTAATAATTAAATTAAAAGTCATAATTAAGGAATATATGAAATTAATTAGTGATCAAAGGCTAATAAAAACCCAAAATTAGCACATAAGGGGTTTCTAATAATTATGATTAATATAGTAACCTATCAATTAGGCCTAATAGCATTTATGAACACTATCTTGGAAGATATTAACTAAGATTAATTTAATTTCCCTAAGTCTATATTTACACAAATATTAAATCCTAAGAGCACATAATATATGAACAAATATCATCAATAGTGGTAGGATTTTTCCAACACAAATTAAAGGTTTGGATTAAATTTAATAAAGCTAAATCCTAAGGCTTTGATTTAATTTCATAAAGGGTAATCCTTGTGAAAGAAAATCATCCAATAAGAGCATTCATTCTAGATGTTATTAAATGAATTACAACACAATAAATTGAAGAACAAATGGGTCAAATTTCGGTTTGCCTAAGTTATGAGTGAAGAAAAATAATTAAGTAATTAAACTAATTACACAAGAATTAATTGTGTAAAAAAATATGTACTTTCCATTAAATGATCTTAATGAAGGATGGAAGAAAAGGATAAGTTTGAAGAAAAGATGAGGAGGAGAATTTGAAAATTTATATCTCATTGTAAAGATATCCAATTGCAGTGATTCTATAGGAGTTGTGTCAAACATACGTGTGTATGTGTAGGTGTTGTGAGCCTAGTGTATCATTTGGAGAGAGAAAAAAAATTTGTAATTGATTGAGTTGTGAGTTAAAAACCATTTTGGGATAAATTCAAGACACAAGTAAATGAGAACCTATAGAAAATAAATTGTATATTGAGAAGCTTTAATCATAGATCAAATATAAGGATTTATTTTGAACGAGCATATTTTAAGCTTGAGATAGGTGGTCTCCAAAATCTTTTCCCGAACTTTTTGAAATTAATCTAAAAATGATTAAAAGGTTAGTTAAGACTTCTAATAAAGCCATAATTTTGAGATTAGAGGATTGAAGAAGAAAACTTGAATAAACTACCAACTTTCACCTAGTTACATAAACACTTGGTGTAACTAGAGATTGAAACAAACAACCTAAAGTGCAAGAGGGGGGTCGGTCAAGAAGCCTTCTCAAGGGGCAAATAAATTGTTTATTGATTAATCAAACACATGGGATAATCACATATTTATGAGGGGAACTAATTGGAAAGAAGGTGTACTTGGATAAAGATACATTAATGAAAAAGCAAGAGGAGAGTGTGAGAGAGGGGGAGGTCGGCCTAATGGGTTGAATGGTGAGGATGAGAGGTTTTGAATTAACCTAGATCCTATGGTTAAAAATGAGGAAGAGGAAGTTCAAAGAAATTACACAATTGCCATAACATTTTACTATAAATAGACCCCTTGGATCTTCATAATCTTCACACCAAAACTCAACCAAAGTAGATGTGTTTAGAGAAGCAAGAGTAGAGAGAAATTCATAGCAAGAAGGAGTAGCAAGGTTCTCCAAGGGTAAGCTCTCTAATTCTTAAGCTTTAGCTTTTAGTTTATAGCTTAAATGTTGTTTTGATCTTTAATCTTCCAATATATTCTTGTTATCATGTTTTTATTGTTAAAAATGGTTTTATTTCGAAAAATGATGAAGAAAGTGATATAGAAAACTTTTTGGAAGATTAGGATCAAAGTAGCGAAATTTTGTCGGTTAGCGATTCCTGAAGTCAGGGGTAAAAACGCCAGTATTTTATGTTGAAGATGTGGTTCTAAAATTCTGGGAAAAATCACGTTTAAAGTAGACATATAGATATTTTCAAATATACCTAGAGTTATTATTTCGAGTTCTGTGCTAGGAGATAAAAATTCCCAAAGTTGGGCTATGATTTCTGGAAATTTTCTGGGCAGAGGTTAGAAACACTAAACCTGAGAATGACTCACGCAATCTGGTAAAAAATGAGTATTTTTACTTAAAACTATACATCCTAAGGATTCCGAGGAATTTTCCGGATCCTCGTTTCGATTTTTGTGGAATTAATTATGATTTTTCAAAATTAGGCGAAAAATCGGCCCTAATGCTGTTAACAGCGTTTTTTTACGAAATTTAGGGAAAATAATTGAAAAATAAATACACCAGGGGTATAATGGTCATTTGTGACTAAGATATCTATTAGGATATTATTTATGAATTAATAAATGTGATGGTACTATTATAGGCTGTCCGAGAACACAAATTGGCAGACGAAACATATCACTATCTACATAGACTAAGGTACGTTCGCGGCGTACTGTAACACTGACTCTAATGCTTATAGTATGTTTATATATGATAGTGATATTCATAAACTAAGATGCTGTCTTAGTTCATTTCTTACACATTCAGCTTTACACGGGTTATAGTCTTATTAATACCGTTGAGTTTTCCTAGCGCTGAGGACACGAGTGGATCGTGGCACTGGTGAATAGTGCAGACCGAGATAACGGACATGTGAATCGGCTATGCCGTTATCTCAAATCGTACATCTATTATGGGCTTTTGTATTGATAATTGCTGTAATGTCATGAATATCTGTCATGAATATATTGTTGATATAAGCATAAGGTTAACCGTTACCTGAGGTCCGATGGGCATTGGATCTCAACTCTTATTATAGCTTCAGGGTCTGGAGGACCAAGGACTGAAGATAAGGGACAAGAATAAGCAGAACACGTGAGGACTCAGCTGGAGCCTCTGGTTAGAGACGTATTATCATCGCTAGTGTATTTGTATTCTCGAACAAAAGTATCTATCTTGTTAAGATACGCCAGAGATAATGTTGTACCACAGATTTATCAGTTACTCAATATTTTACATTGCTCCGATGCTCAACTCTGATCAAAATGCTATGAAAATGTTTTCGAAAATTGGGGTGTTACAACTGCCTCCCAGAAAATCTTGTCTGCCAACATCAAGGGAAATTCACTTCATGACACTTGTCACACTTCCCTGAACTGGGCTTAGTCATATGCCTTATATAGGCTTATCCTCAAATCTCTATACCCAAAATTCATGATATTAAATTTTAGAGTCATTTGCATTAGTGTATTTAGTTAGTTAATTGCATCTAGGTAGTAGTGGATGTCTTCCATTCTACACTACAAAAAAAAATCAGTTTTTGCGACGGATTTTGTTCGTCGCAAAAAACCTCGTCGCAATTGCGACGGAAAATCAAAAATCCGTCGCAAATTTTGAATTTTGCAACGGAAAATAAATTCCGTCGCAAAATTCTGGAATTTGCGACGGAATTCAATTCCGTTACAAAAATTCTGAAATTTGTGAGGGAATTCAATTTCGTCGCTAAATTCTGAAATTTGCGACGGATTCAATTTCGTCGCAAAATTCTTAAATTTGCGACGGAATTATTAAAAATTGAAAAAAATATATAAAAAATGACAAAATAAAAAATAATTGTATATTTAAAAAAATAAGTAAATTTAGAATAATGAGAAGATAATACATTTAAGAAGCTAATCCAAACAACATAAACAGAATATTCCGGATAGTAGGCCTTTTAAAACAACTTTTAATATAAATTTAAAATGAAAATTGGTGCATCGAAAGAAGCTAAACTACGATATTAATGCTTCTGTTTCGGTGCATCGCAAAGAACTTCACAAAACCTATTATTCAAGGTTTCTGAAACCATACAAAACAGAAGAACAAGCCACATATTTGATGGTCCCAAAACAAATTAAAGCACATACAACATTGATTTTCAGCTTTAATCTTCCACTATATAATAATTTCTCTCATATTCAACACTTTTCCAACTAAACCAAAATTTAATCTTTCAACTTCCCAATTCCCAAACAGCAACCAAATGCAAAAATTAGAGATGGGAAGGGAATAAAGAAGCTTACCTAAACCCAAATCCAAGCTTGCACGTCCAAATCGATGCATCCTTCAAGCTCTTCTTCTTCCTCCGACACACACCCTCACTCTCGTTCTCTCCATCTCTTTTCTGTGTGCCTTGGTAGAGTGGAGATGAGAAATGAATGAGAATCGGGTATAAAGGAGGGTATTATGTGTCAACACTTACCTTTTTGCGATGAAAAAAAAAGTATTCGTCGCAAAATCACTTACTTTTACGACGGAAACCTTTTCCGTCGCAAAAAGGCAAAAACGATGCCTTTTTTGCAACGATATTGTTTTTCCGTCGCTAAAAGGCATTAGTTATGATGCCTTTTTGTGACGGAAAAAGTCGTCTGTCACAAAATTTGCGACAGAATAAATTTTTCGTCACAAATTGGTGGGCTTTTTCCTGCTAGAAAATCTGAGTTTTTTTTTTGGACTTTTGCGACGGAATTTAAAATCCGTTGCAATTTGCGACGGATTTGATTTTCCGTCGCAAAATTTAGTGACGGAAAATCAAATTCGTCGCAAATTTCGATGGATTTTAAATTCCGTCGCAAAAGTTTACGACAGATTTGATTTTTCGTCGCTTAATTTTGCGACGGAAAATCAAATCCATTGCAAATTGGCGGGCTTTTTCACGCCAAAAAATAAAAAAATGGGGAATTTTGCGACCGAATTGGTTTTCCGTCACAAAATTTTGCGACGGATTTGTTTTTTGTCACAATTTGCGACGGATGTTTAATTCCGTCGCAATTATTTTTCCGTCGCAATTTGCATTGGATTTCAATTCCGTCACAATTTGCGACGGATTTTGTTCCGTCTCAAATTCCGTCGCTATTTTGGCATTTTCTTGTAGTGCTAGTTTAGGTTCATTCCATTGCATCTTTTATTACTTAAAAGTCAGACAAAAAAAAAAACCACAGATTGCTCCTTAGAAAAATGACATAAGTTGTCACTATATTACATTATTTGTTGGTCCTAGTTTAATTGATTGTTTAGCGACAAAAATCACACATCATTGGTCCGTCAGATATTTATTATAAGTAATTTCCCTTGGTGATATAGTGTTTTTTTTGTAGTGATGATCTTCAGGGTCGGATTTTGATGGAAATTTGAGATATGGATTGATAAAAAACAATACTTCTTTTTATAAATAAAATATTCCTCTGTTTTGTTTTATACAAACAACTCTCTTACTCTGTTTTTTTTCTTCAAAGTGCTACGGCACTTTTATCTCAAATCTGTCTGTTCTCTCTTATCCTTTTGATCTGATACATTACATTGTAACACACATATATAGGCTAAGTAAACCGACTTTTCAGCATTCATTATCTTATTATCTAACTATGCCGTCTTCTCTTTGTAGCTTCAGGGATATTTCTCTATGCGTGTAGCTTTTTCCCTTCCAGCCGCCATATTTGGCTTTGTGCACCTCCTTTTACTTTCTTCCTAAGTTGCAATTTGTTGAATTTATCTTCTTTTATTCATTTGTTGCACCTTTTGCGTCGTAGCTCAAGTTCCACTTGATTCTAGCATTTTGCATGTACCTTTATTGACTTTTCTTTGCAGCTGCATTTGCCTCTTCAATTAGCCTGGTGGCGAAAGAGAGAAAGAGCAAATAAAACAAATTGCTTTGCACGTGACAACTCATGCTTTATGGCGGTGAATTAATGGAAATAAAGAGAAACATGAAATTGAGTTTGACTTCTATCAGATTTGACTTCATAAAGCATTAATCCGGCAAAGTGACGATCTTGTTGCCTGAGTCACTCGCTCGTGAATCTGCAGTAAGGATATTCATGATCATCAAGAGGATGCAGATGATTTTCTTCATCTTCCTCAGTCCTCTCACAAGTTGATGAGCATCTCTCTATCCTTTCTCAAGTTACTTGTTTCCTAAAATATTGGCCCATTATTGGGACATATAAGATAAGGTTCTTGTGATGAGCCTCTCTCTATCTTTTGATAAGTGACTTTTCTTTGTAAAATATTGGCCTATTAGTGGGACATAAGTGAGAGAGAGAGAGAGTCTGTGCGCGGGCGCACGCGCATGTACATGTACTTATGCGTGTGCGTGTGTGTATAAGGCTACTAGCTAGCGAACCTTATCTTATATGTTCCACTAAAAGGCCAATATTTTATGAAGAAAAGTTACTTGTCAAAAGATAGAGAGAGGCTCATCACAAGAACCTTAATTATCAGATAAGGTTCTTGTGATGAGCCTCTCTCTATCTTTTGACAAGTAATTTTTCTTCGTAAAATATTGGCCTGTTAATTAGTGGACATATAAGATAAGGTTTGCTAGGTTGTTAATGGGTTATATAAGATAATGTTCGCTAGTTAGTAGCCTCAGTGTATGGGTGCGTGCGTGTACGTGTTCATGTTTTTTTGGGGGAGTGAAAAAAGGATTCCAATCTTTATTATCGATTTTTATCTTACATAGAATGATTAGCTTGTGAGAAGATAGGAGCCATGGATAATTACATTAATATTTCAAATATATAATAAGTATGTTAATATAATTTAATAAACATAATATAAATTTAGTCCTCATTATAAGTTCATTCATATATAAAATTTTAGACATTTAATATGTATTTAATTTATATGGACTTTTTGAAATTCACCCTTATTTAATAATGAGTACTAAACAAAGATGTTTTACATTTTCCCTTCCTTACCTTTTAAATGAAGAATATAATTGGAAAACAATTATTAATGTCTCTCTAGTGGACTTATATTCAGGACGATTTTTTTATATATATATAAATTGAACTTATAATAAAAATCAGAGTAGTAAAAATTTTAAATTGATTGGAATTTTATGATTAATTATGTAATAGTAACTTCTTTTTGCCATATATCAATTATATAAGAACTAAAAACATATTTTTCCTATTTAATTATTTATATAATCCCTACTAGTCTTTATTTATAAAGATAAGGTCTACTATAGAAAAAGTAAATAATAGAAAATAAAAAACATGGATACCTAATTAAAACAAGCTAACTTCTTGCTCACTCACCGTATCCACTGTGGTGAGAATCCGTGAGCCTCAACCAGATGGTTGTCTCCAGTATGTCTAACCCAACAACAATAGCCATGTCCTTCCTTTTATTCTTCCAATTCCTTTTCACTTCTTGTGTCACCTCCTACACTCCTGATGATCATTTCGCGGTCAACTGCGGTGGCTCCGGCAATTCTCCTTCTGTTGATGGCCGGAAGTGGACCGGGGACATAGATTCCGAACAATTCTCTGTGTTCGAAGACGGCAACAATAACCTATCAGTAAGTGCCACCGCACCTGTCAAAATCATCTCTTACAGCATCTCACGCCTCTCTCGCTCTGAATTCTCCTACCGGTTTTATAATGTGAAGTCCGCCGGCCAAAAGTTCATTCGCCTTTATTTTTACCCATCTTTCTACAAACCCAACTTCCATCGCTCTGATGCTATCTTCTCTGTCAAAGCAGGGCTCCACACCCTTCTGGAGAACTTCAATGCTTCACTAAACGCCGATGCTGGCGTTTCACTTAACGGTTTTGCTCTAGAAGGAGCCATCGTACGAGAGTACTGCGTCAACATTGGTGACCCTGATGAGGGGCTTAGCATAACCTTCACGCCCAGCACATCTCATCAAAGTGCTTATGCCTTCATCAATGGGATCAAAGTCCTCTCTATGCCCACCTTTCTTTATTACACAAACCAAGACAACCTGCAGGGGATGATGCTAAATGGTGGAATCCAACAGTATTGGGTCAACAATTACAGTGCTCTCGAGACTATGTACAGAACTAATGTTGGCGGAAGTCTGATTGCTCCTGAAAAAGACACAGGCATGTTTCGTTATTGGGACCAGGATAATCCCTACTTAGAGAGCGGGGAGGGCCCATACAGTATATCAGCTGGCTTTGCTTTAAGGCCAAACTACGAAGATTATCCAAATTATACTGCACCGGATGACGTATACCGGACTGCTCGAAACTATGGAATGAAAGAAACTTCCAAATACAACGTGACTTGGGAGTTTCAAGTTGACTCACAGTTTGTTTATATGGTGAGATTGCATTTTTGTGAGTTTGACCCACACATTGAAAAGGCTGGAGATAGAGTTTTTCAGGTCTTCATAAATGATGATTTGGTGGAGCCTGTCGCCGATGTGATGTTGTGGAGTCATACACTTGTTCCTGTCCATAGGGACTATGCTGTGAGGATGCCGAGCAATGGAAGCTTAAAGAAGCTAAATCTTTCAATTAAGTTGCAACCACACCCAATTGCAAGAAGCAGTTACAGAGATGTGTTATTGAATGGTATTGAAATTCTAAAAATAAGTAACTTCAACAACAATCTAGGAGGTTCCAATCCTGATCCACTTGCTTCTCCTTCATTACTGCCTCCGAAGGTATCCAAGAAGAACTCACCAAAAATGAGAGTAATTTCCATAATTGTGGGGTCAGCTTGCGGCTTCATTGTACTATCTCTCCTCATTTTGTTGACTTGTTGTTGGTTGGCTAGAACTGCAATCAACCAAGGAAATTCACACTGCGTACCACAATCAATATCGCGGTCAAAAACAAACAAATCCTCACTGTTACCATCCGATTTGTGTCGGAGCTTTACAATAGGCGAGGTAAAAGTTGCCACCAATAATTTTGATGATAGTTTAATTATAGGTGTTGGGGGGTTTGGAAATGTCTACGAAGGTCAAATTGACGGCAGTTCAGTTCCTGTGGCAATCAAACGACTCAAACAAGGTTCACAACAAGGGCTCAAAGAGTTCCAAACTGAGGTTGAAATGCTCTCTCAACTTCGTCATCATCATTTGGTATCTCTCGTTGGTTACTGCAACGACGACAACGAGATGATCCTTGTCTACGAGTTCATGGCTCATGGGACCTTTCGTGAGCATCTTTACGACACTGAAAAACAACTATTTTCTTGGAATCAACGGCTGGAAATTTGCCTAGGTGCTGCGCGAGGACTGCATTACCTACAAACAGGGGCAAAGCATGGAATCATTCACCGCGACGTCAAGTCAACAAACATCTTAATTGATGAAAACTGGATGGCAAAGATTCGGATTTCGGTATATCCAAAATAGGACCCGCTGGTATTTCTAGATCTAACATTAGCATAAGCACATTAGTGAAAGGAAGCATTGGATATTTGGATCCTGAATACTACACTTTACAAATGTTGACGGATAAGTCTGATGTGTACTCATTTGGAGTTGTGTTGCTAGAGGCATTATGTGGGAGGCCTCCTATTCTCCGTGCAGTAGAGAGGGAACGACAAAACCTTGTAGAGTGGTTTCAAAAAAGTGTTGATGAGAATGATATTTATGAGATAGTGGATCCAATGTTGAGGGAAAGTATAACTCCAGAGTGCTTAAAGGCATACAATAAGATTGCATTGAAATGTTTGGCGAATAATGGGAATGATCGGCCATCCATGGGCGATGTGATGTTGGGCCTTGAGTCTTTGTTGGAGATGCTTAACCAAGCTGAGAAGACAAACCTTTGTGGTACTCTAAATGAGGAGATTACTGTTGAAGAAGTTTCAGTATCAATTGGGTGAGGGACTCTAACAAGACGGCCCGGAATCTAATTCAGCTTGGACCATACTTTGTGCCATTCTCCAATAATTTCTAAGTTATGAATTGCATGCACCATTATAATATTATAAAATATCACAATATCGTTTTCTTCTCAGCATCCTATGTCTAAATGAAGAGATTACTGTGGAAGAAAGTTCAGTATTCAATGGGTGATGGACGTACATGTAGAAACTTGTAAATCTAGCTTGTTTGGGTTTAGGTTAGCGGTAGGAGTGGTAGCTTATTTTCTATAACTTTTACGTAAGGAAAATGATCGGGTAGGAAAATGATTTATGTTTGGATTCTATGATTTATGTTTGGATTGCTCATTTGTCTTTTGCAAAAGTGGTTTTTTTTAAAATGAATATTTAGAGATTTGGATTATTATTTCAAAACTTAGTTGAAATTGAAAATAATTGAAAATATATAAATTATATTGAATAGTATATATATTAATATTATTTGTATTTATTGTGATAAATTGAAGATAAAAATCTATATTTATATTTAAAATTGGAAATAAATTTAAATAATTATTTAAAAAATTAATAAACAATAAAGTTTTAATTAAATATATTTAATGGATAAAATTATATAAAATTATAATACATACCAATATTTTTTTAAAGGTTGATATTAAATAATAGTACATTGATAATTGAATAACATATCCTAACAAGTTTTTAATTATTAATATGGCTAAATTTATTAGTAGTATTTTTTTTTTCCAGAAATGTTCTAACCTATTATTAAATTACCTTAAAATTAATTTATTTATAATGACACAGGAATGGATGTATGTGCCGTTGCTGCAGAGAGTGGGATAGATAAAGAGATGAGTCTATGTAATGTCGGTTATCATATCAAGTGGACCCCACATTATTAAGAAAAGAAAAATGCTTGGGGCCAGAGACCCACACACACGTCTGAGTATCAGTTTTTCCACCACTATCTGAGTATCAGCTTTTCCGCCACTTCCCATGAACATCCCACGTTTTGCAGTTTCTTTGGGCGAGAGACCCACACACACATCTAAGTATCAGTTTTTCCACCACTGAAAAAAAGCTCGTCCCATGAGCATTCCACGTTTTGCAGCTTTTTTTCAGAAACCCAGTGGAATATTATAAGCTAGTTCAAACACCTGCCAGCTGGGCTCTTTTTCCACTGCAATTTCCAACGCTTGTTTTTGGCCCAAAAGCTAGTAAAATGCTCTATGCAACGAACGTAAATAAATCAGCGTCAGCGGTTAAAATTTAAAAGTCTGATATTTACAACCTTGCGTTGGCCACCTTGTGTCATGCAGCAATAATTTCAGAGTTATGAATTGCATGGACAACAATATCATTTTCTTTTCAGCGTCCAATGTAATTTTTTCTCTCTTTTTGGTCGAGATATTCCAAACTTATTGCAACTTCCAAGCAAGTTGCAACGCACAAAAATAAACACATGGAGATTGGTGCCTTTAAGTTTTTAAATATTGCGGAAAGTAGACACGACATTCCTCAGAAACGATTCCTCAAATTATCATGTTAAGCCAACCAATAATGTAGTTTCGAATTGCACAAGAATTATGTTAACGTTTGATCTCAAAATACCTGAAGGTGCCATTTTGGATAATCCAAAATCCAAAATCTTGTTTCCCCGTCGATTGAGATGTTTGCGGTCTTACGCCTGCATGGAGGTAATGTACAGTGCTCGAGCTGCCCACATTCAGGAAAAGTTCTAGCCTTTGATTCGACAAAAGTGAGTGGTGATAAGAATTATAAAGAAGATCCTTGTTGGCATGTATATATATATATACTCCTCCTTAAATGGTAGTTTGTGGGTCCAAACTCGCTTGTAATCTCATATCGTTAGTGTTTATCTTTTTTTAATTAAAAAAATATATAAAAATGCTCACATTGCGTACCATGAGGCCAAGCCATGAATGAACCCTTTGTACATTTTTTTTTCATTTATATTTGGGGCTTAGCCGCTGGACATGTTGCATATATGCTTTCATAATCATATAACAAATATTCGCAAAAAGAAATTTATAAAGATTCTCCCACTTTTCATAATGTGTTTTCATAAATAACTTTGGATCTACTTTATCATAATATATATTAATGCTTAAAAATTATTAAAACTCATGCATAATTCAGAACATAATTAATTAACTTAATAATTAATTTAAGATCTTACATATTTCAAAAATAAAATTTAACCCATTATATTTACAAATCAAGCATTTGATGAGATCTAAAGTGTGTGTTTGTGTGTATCTGTGTGTCAGTAGTGTGTATATATATATATATATCTATATATGTATATGTATATATGTATATATGAATACATATATATACATATGCATATACATACATATATACATATACATGCATATACATATATATTTTGGAATAGCCAGCACTACTACAAAAAAGGGTTACTATTTCCTTAAAAGACGTCCTTATTTTTTAAAGGGAAGTTAAAAGTGAACGCAATGGCATTCTTGTAATTATTTGCTTGACGCCTAAAATTAATTAAGACGTCCTAAAATAATTTCAGGACGCCTAAAATAGCGCCAAAAATTATTTGTTTCACGCTTTGGCGCCATTTCGGGAATTTTTTTGGCGCTAGCTAATATTTTGGGAATATTTTTTTCTTTTTTGGCGTCCTAAATAAGGTTAAGGATGCCTTAATTTAATTTTTTGGCGTCCTAAAGAACTATCCGGACACCTAAAAGGTAATTGTTTTGGCCCAAGCTAATTGTTTGGGCCTAGTTTTACTTTTTTGGCGTCCTAAATATATATAAGGACGCTTTAATTAAATTTTTTGGCGTCCTTATATAATTTTCAGGATGCCAAAAATGTTTTTTTGACATCCTTAGTAAAGTTTTATGACGCCAAAATTGCCTCATCACTCACTCAGTCTCCTAGAACCTCCGGTCCAGGTTTTTTTGGATTATTATTATAGAATAGATTTTTTCTATTCTTCTTTTTCACTACAGCTGTAACATAATCACATTCACTTTGGTTTTTTCCTCCATGCATCTGCTCTCTTTCTTTTGCACTACAGCTG
Source organism: Acacia melanoxylon (assembly GCA_019022615.1). Lineage (NCBI taxonomy): Eukaryota > Viridiplantae > Streptophyta > Magnoliopsida > Fabales > Fabaceae > Acacia > Acacia melanoxylon. The sequence goes on along the minus strand of JAFJYJ010000003.1, from coordinate 6,918,922 downwards.
TAACATAATCACATTTGCTCTGGTTTTTTCCTCCATGCGTCTGCTCTCTAAACTTCTCATCGCGCGAAGAACTTGCTCTCGGACCTTCTTCACAGTGACCTCCCTTGGCGACCTTGCTCCTTCGCTCCTGCGACCTCCCTCTCCATCCCTTACGACAACATGACTCACCGGCAAAACCGTAGGATGGCGAGGCACCAACGATCTTAAGGTCCAGCAAATTTCGTGACTCCAGATCTTTAGGTCCAGCGATCTTTAGGTCCTTCTCCATCCCTTGTGTTTTTTTTTCAACTCCAGATCGGAAAAAGATGCGTCCCGAACGGATACTTTTTTTGACTACGAGATCTTAAAATAGTTTTGCTTTAAGACGAATACGCTTTTATGGTTTTTTTTTTGTTACTCTAGATCGAAAATATATACGTGGGAAATATGAAGAGCTCGCTTTGTGTCCGTGGGCAAAATGATGGTGAGTACAAGAGAGCGGCGCGTGGGAGAGGCTGGGCGGTCGAATGTTTTTTTTTTAAAAAAAAAAAACCTTAAGACATCCTAATTATTTTTTAGGGCGCCAAAATAATTGTATTTAGGCCTTACATGAGGTGTCCTGAATTTTGTTTAGGACGCCTTACATAAGGCGTCCTGAATATAATTCAGGACGCCAAAAGTGGGAAATATGACTTCCCCTGTCGAGACGCCTCTCTGAAAAGGGACGTTAATTGGGTCTTATTTAGGTTGTTTTTTGGGTTTTTTGTAGTAGTGTAGGTTATATGCTTAAATATAGAAAAGATATGGATATAACGATATTATAGCCAACAATCAAGTTCCAGGGTTTGACCAAATATGATTCGAGTCTTGGAAGGATACCTGTCATCTTTCATACATGAATACTTTTATAGAGAGCATATGCTTCTTAGACCTTCCTCCTTCAGATTATATTTAGCATATCATTTCTTTGTTTCCTATAGGAGGCATAACTAAAACTTGATTTTATGGTTTCATATTATCATAACCAAACTTTAACATATAACCATGAACAATTTCAAATGATCATTACTATCGATTTTCTGATAATATTACTCCCTCATTTGATCCATGTAGAAAATTTAAAACACATAGCTTATATTTCTTCCACAACAATTTGAAATATTCTGCAAAGAAAGAAATGATTAAATGTTTAGAATTTTATTTCTTAGGAAAGCTGAATACAAGAGAGCATGAAAAGTAGGTAGAGAATTGAGTGAAGACTCAAACTCGATGTGTCTCTACTACAAAAAATGGCTTTTACTTCTTCAATTGGCGTCCTATTATAAAAAAAGGAAGTAAAAAAATTGATGGAGCACGCTGGAGACAATGCGGGAAAGGGTTTCACTTGCTTTTAGTGCCAGATTTGGAGTCTAAGTATTAGGATTAGACGCCCTAGTTGTATTTTTTTCATGCCAAAACCCTTTCCCGCATTGTCTCCAGCGTGCTCCATCAATTTCTCATTCTCTCTGATTTCTTCTCAACCCTTACCGCTGGTCCGCCTTGTCTCTTCTCACTCCGATGTTGCTCCGTCGTCCCCCTCTCCACCGTAGCTCCTCCGATCTCCGTCCTCTTTCTCACCGTCCTCCTTGCCTCTTCTCTCACACCGTCGGACCTTCGTGGTCCTTCCTGTGCTCGTGAAGTTTGGCGCGCATTGTCGCCATGGACACCGCCGTCGTTGCTTTGGTCGCTGCCGTTGCCATCGCACCTTCAGGTATCTTCTTCCTCATCCTATTTGTGAAACCTAGGGTTGCAGCTGCAGAGCACATCTCACAGGTGTTTTATTAAGTGATCCTTCTCATCTTTGCGTTCACAAATATGTTTGGGAAGCAATTAAGCTGCAAGAAATTGATGGCTTTTTGTTACTTTCAGTTCAATGAGAAGGCACGTTCACCATTTCTGAAGAAGTATAAGACCATCATACATCCGGGAGAGGTATATATTATTCACACTGGTTGACGAGTTAAAATCAACATACTTTAATAATGGATTAGAACTCTCTTGTCTCTCTGCTCCTTGTCCTCGCCCAAAACCCGATTTGAGATCATTTGTCTCCTGTGGGTTTGTTTTTAAGGCACCTCAGATGCCGTGTTTTTGAATAAATTTGCTATTAGTTTCTCCAATAATAATTCTACTCATATTTGCTATTAGTCCACTATTAGTTTTCTAAATGTTTTTTTTTCAAATAAAAAAATTTAGAGAACCTAAAAGCGAGCACCTAAGAGAAGGAATTTCTCCAGGCATTTGTCCTTGTTTGAAGATTTTTGGAAAAAATTATTTCTTTGACTATGTTACTTTGATGTACACTTTGTGCCTATGGATCCTTTAACCTCCAGATTTATATTGAATTTTTTATGTTTAATAGATGTTAATGTTTATGGCACTAACCTCTGGGCATTACTTTGCAGGTTAATAGAATTCGGGAATTGCCAACAAATTCTAAGATAGTAGCTACTCATACGGATGGTCCTGACGTTTTGTCCTTTTAGGTAATTTCTGTTCTAATCATCGATTGACTATCTATTTCTCCTTTAGGGACTCTTTATTTTTGTTTTAATTTCACTCCGCGAAGTGGTTATCCCCATTCTTTTTCATTCACATTAACATCAAGTTTGAGTGTGGAAATCTTAAACTTTCACTTTCAATGAGCTAGTTCTCTTCCAGATGAAACTTTTTTAAGTATACCTGGGAGAGAAAAATTATGTTCTAAATGTGCTATCTATTCCTATTTTTAGGCAAGTTGAGAAAAACTTGGTGGGGGAGAATTGGACAAAATTCCTTGTAAATCTCTTGAATATATAAAATTCCTCTCACACACAAACAGATTGGGCCATGTGTATTTTGTAATTTATTAGCAGCAGGAGCCATATTTGAGGTTTATTAGTTTGCCTTGTAATCCTGACATCTTTATAATCGTGTTGAAGTGCACAGGAGTTCTGTAGTATTGGAGACGATTCGTGTCTCATATTGTGGGATGCACGTGTTGGCTCTAGTCCTGTGGTGAAGGTTGTGTGATCTTTCCTTCAATCACGTGTCTAATTGTTTTGTTATTTTGGATGAGGTGTATTTCTTGATGAACAAGAAAGTGAATTACAATGGGTATATCCTCCCTGTGCTTTCCATAACTTTGAAAAATTGCATTTGTGAATACGTTGGCTTACTGAACCTTTCTCTTTTGAATGCTCATCATATTGACTGTTCCTTTTTTTTTCCTTTCCTTTTGTTTTCATTTTCCTCCTCACTGACCTGGTGGCAGGTTGAAAAAGCTCATAACGCTGATCTTCACGGTGTTGACTGGAATCCCAATGATGTTAATCTTATTCTTACTGGGTATATTTTGTTGCTGCATGTTCCCCATTATCACTAGTTCATTAATTTATTTAGTACACACATGCTTCATTACAAGTGCTTTTCGTGTGCAGCATTATAAGCAAGTTGATAGAGTATCATTTCCTTATTTGATCTTGTGATGATACCTCTCTAGGTCAGCAGATAACTCTGTTCGCATGTTTGACCGGCGTAAGCTTACCTCTAATGGAGTTGGGTCACCCATCCATAAATTTGAGGGTCACAAAGCTGCTGTTCTTTGTGTTCAGGTGATTGTGGATATAGTGGCATTTGTCATTCATTCTGCATATGTTAGGGCTAGTTCTGATTCTACTGCAACATATGTTGATTCATTTTTCTTTTCTTTTTTTGTTGTGTGTTTCTTTCAGTGGTCTCCAGACAAATCATCTGTATTTGGAAGTTCTATAGAAGATGGTCTCTTAAACATTTGGGATTATGATAAGGTGCGGTATCAATCTGATTTTGAGTCTCAATACCTTCAGGTGGATTGCCGGAGATGAAGATGGTCAATATTTCAACATCTTTTGCCTTTTTTTTTCTGTAATTCAGGTTGGGAAAAAAACAAAACGAGCAGGAAAATCACAAACTTCTCCTGGTTTGTTGTTCCAACGTGGTGGCCATAGGTATGAGACTGCACCTTCCTCTATTTCTTGTAAACATGAATTTACTTTTGTTAGCCATTTCGTTATCCTCAACTTGTAGTTGTGGCCTTTGATATTATTTTTTCACTTTTTAATATATCAGCTTCTAAATTAGGATATAAGGAATGATTTCTTAAATCTCCTTGTGTTGTTTTCTTTCATTAGTATGATGTAGCTCCTCTTGGCATATAGAAGAGATTGATTTATAGTATTGTGTTGGAGTTGGATATACGTTACTTGCAGAATTTCCCATGTTTTTGTTTTCTGTTTTTTTTTTTAATGTGCATTCAACGCATTGAATGGAGAGTTTTTGAGTCTTGGAAACTAGACACCAATTTGGTATATGTAAACTCAATCAATACCCCACTTTCAAGAGAAGGGAGCTTTTTAATTTAAGTGTCAAAGTACTGCATCTTCTAAAGGGATACATGCACATCATGTGTTTTTAGCCTTACATCATATGTTTTTGACTGTTTTCATTCTGTATGTTTGCTAACCTATACTTGATTTATAGTATTTTAGTTTCTCCTCGGCTTAGCACTTCTGGTTTCTGGTTACCAAAAGCATAATTTGCTTCTTTGATCACTTGATCAGTTTGTATCTATAAGAGTACTTTTAGGTTAATCTTGATCTTCAAGACTACTTTGCTTTGTTTGTTTTGTTTTGTTTTTGTTTTTTGTTTTTTGTGTGGCAAGGGATGGGGACTTAAATGAGCTTTCAAAAGTAAAGCCTTCTTATTTAGTGCAGGGTAATAGTTTACCTGAGGTGAAATTCTTATCAGATGACTACTGTGAGTTCATATGCACAAATGATTTTTTCCCCCTTTTCTGTTTTAAAAATGTAAATGAAGGCAAAAAATTTTGTTTCCCAAAAGGACTTTTGAGAGCCCAAAAGTCCTAACCAAACACCTCATGGTTATAAATGGGTTGGCTTTTTCAAAATCAAAGCGTAGGATGGGAGTAATCTGCCATCAGACAACATTTCCTGGATGTATTTAGTTATTTTTAGACTTTGTTCGCCTCTCCCCATAAACAAACATATACCTTCATAAGATATGCTTTCTTTAGATGTCAAAATTCAAACCTTTGACATAGGATGCACATTTCCTGACCTTTTTTTTTTTCTTTTGGAAAAAGTTTGTTACAATTTACAAAGGGAGCTGGCAGTGTGAAAGGGGCAGGATAGAGATTAACCTATGTAGACCAGGACCCCCAATCACTTGTGTCCAGGGGAAGTTCCACTTGAGCCAGTGCCTTGAAGAATTAAATGTTTCTAAGAATTGTTTTGGAGGATGTTATTTTTAATCTTATTATACTCAGTCCTATTAACCATCCATCTACAGGTGGCATGGCAAAGACATATATTTTTTTATTGATTATCTTATATGCCTCTCTTCTTAAACATTTTCTATCTTCAACATCAATCTTTTCCCACCCCCTTTTTATCTAAAATTCCTCCTAAAAGTAGGATTGGGTGCTCCCTACTCTCTCTCTCATGCCTATGGACCCATCTGAGGTAGTCTTGAAAGTGTGAAGTCAATCTCTTGGTTTCCTTTTTGGTTTGCAATTTGTTGTTCTCTTGACATTTGACATTTGGCACACCTGCATTGAAGAGGTAGTCCATGAGTCTGCTTTGTCTTCTTAGTGATATAACACTTACTTAGTTATAGATTCAACGAGTGTCCCAAGAGCCTCACGGTCAAATCCTTAGCAAGAATGCCATCCTCTTCCTCCAACCTACTCACAATCTTCGTAAGTCGTCCTAAGAGCCACACAATCAAATCCTTAGCAACGTTGGCGGTGAGATGCTTCGAGGTTTTGTGATGGTGTCGACTCCAATCCTCAACAACGGCGAAAGCATACTACTTCGAGGATTCTGGACGACGACGGCTCCTTCCTCTTCGATCTATGGCTCCTCCCACGCCGCCGCACGATCGGCTTAAAATCAAACCCATATATCTTCTTGCTTAAGTTTGTTTATTCCTACCTTGACCGCTCCCGCTCGGATCCGGACTTTGATTTTGGTTGCTTGAAGCTTTGCTAGCATCGGCAAGAGGATCCCGCTCGATTTGGTTGCTTTAAGCTTGTGATTTTTTGTAGATCTGGACTTCAATTTCACCTCGATTTTATGTTGATTCAAATTTGATTTCCATGGTGAATGATTTCGTTTCTTGTTATTTTTTCTTATTTCGGACTTTGTAATCATCTTTTTCTTGTTGTTGTTGCTTCCAATCTTCTCTTGGTTCTTCGTCGTGATGACGGATGGACATTCAAAATGTTGCCAGATCTGGTGATCGATTTGGGACCAGTTGTTTCATTTGGGGGTTTTTTTTTTATTCTGAAACACTTTTAAGACCGGATATTTCAAAAGTAACATATTTTTAAGACCGCCTGGAACGAGACCGGTTCCAAATCCGGTCTTACGAGGCATTTTTTGTCCAGTCTTAAAAGGCTTTTTTGTACTAGAGGGGGTTATATTTTGAATTGTTTGGGCAATAGGCCCAATTATAGGATTTGCTTGGGTAGATGATTCATTTACATGACTAATTTCTAGTTCTGTCTGTACCGCTGAATTAGCTATACTTACATTTCTACCATTAAATTTCTCTTCAAGCTTTCCTATCCTTCTAGATAGGCTTTCTATTTGTTGATTTGCATGTACTATATTGCTTAGAAGACTTTGCACACTTGTGCTGCATTGACTGTTTATCAGGTTTATATTGATTTTTACAATATTTAACTTTGTTAACACAGTCTCATATATTACAAGTCTGATTATTCGTCGTCATTCTAGGGCTTGTGTTTCCAGGACTTGATTCTATCTTCTTAAGAAATCAACAATCATATTATTTTTTCTGGAATTATTCAATAATATAATCATAATATGATAAATCACATTGCCATTTAAACAACATTTTGTTAGCCAATTTTTTTGTTTTAATTCCTTTATCAAGCTCTGATTTTACTTGTGTATTATCAATTCTTATTATAAATTTTGTATTTACAATGAATAATTCAATTTTTTTCTACAGCTTTGACTATTGCTAACATTTCTTTCCAATTAGCATGATATTTCCATTGAGCTTCTAAGAATTTTCCACTTGATGCATCTAGTTCTAATTTCTTTTCCTTCATCATTTTCATGCTATAATGCAGCACCCCAATAATAATCTGAGGCATCTATATATATATATATGTGTGTGTGTGTGTGTGTGTGTGTGTGTGTAAAAAACTTACAAATGAAAGCTTGGAAAATAAAGGGGGAAAGGCAGCAGAAAGAGAAAGGCTAAGGTAGAGAGAAGGCATAGAAGGAAGGTAGAGAGAGAGTGGTTCGGAACATGCCTCTACTGAATGAGATTTCAGCTCTTTTAAAGGCAGGAGTGAAGCACTGTTTGTACAGTTCCAGTTGGGGTGACTGGCACTGTTCGGTAAAAATTTTAATGATTAGCTACAGTGTCTGCCGACACTACAGTAACCATTTATGTGACCTACGAATTACAGTGTTTGGTGCTACAATGAAAATACCTAGCACTACCATAATGTAGATTACAACAGTTATACATGGAAGCTACTTTGTTTGGTGCCTCCGTCAAAAACTATAAGTTTAGTCTTCAACGAAATTGACGACGAAATCTTCATCATCGCTTTGGTCTGGGTCTTCTTTCGAAGAGCTGGCCTGGTTTGTTGCCTCAGTCTCACTCTGCTGGAGTTGTTTAAGCATGATACTGAGTTGCTTGATATATTCCTGTCTATCCGGGCGGCAACAAGGGTACATTGAACATGGCTCTTCGGTTTAAGAACTCTTGCTTTGCTCGATGCACAAACTTGATCTCGGATTTTGTTTGAACCATTTCTCTCTTTGCTTGAGAGTCGACTTTAGATTGGTTGAATTTTTCCCACTAATGTACAAAAGGTAACCTTTGTAAGAACGGCAAAGTTTGAGAATTTCTGTTATTGTGAGAAAATCTGTATTGCCAGGAGAATATCCAAGATACAGATAGTTTTGAAAAATAGTGGAGATCAATTGGGAAAGAATCTCCACTATGATTGAATATTTTCTGGAAGAGGCTCAATGTCGTTTGAACATTGGGTGGAAGAATTTCAGGAATAGGTCCAAAGAAGGCCCACCAATGTTGAAACCATTGAGGAAAAGTATACTTGTTCGTTTGTTTAAAATAAATGAACCAAGTATGTTTAAAAATTCTGTTTTGATCCCAAAAGACATTATACCATGCATTGTTATAATCCCAGTAAGTATATCCCTTAGGTTCATATTCAATATCAAAAAATTTGGGTTTAGTCAGCTCTTGCCCCCATTGAGAAGGTGTAAGAACTTTTAGAATTTGAAGAGTAGAATGGGTTATTAGAGTTTCATCCTCTTTTGATGTATATTGAGATAGCTCGATTGATTGAGAATGAACCAGTATTAACTCATAATATTCTCTTGTTTTTCGTAAATCAGTAGTAAGGAAATGAAATCCTGAAGGGAAAACCTTCAATGCTACCTGGTTAGGTGTTTCAAAGAAAAACTCAGGCTCAATCTGTAGGAGATTTTTTACATGTGCTGGTTTTGCAACATAGGGAGTCTCCATTGGGTTAATAGCTGGAAGTGCTAAAAATTGTTTTGTAGCCTGGGGGGTTTTTTCTGGGCTAATTTGAGGGTATATTCAGTATTGGCTGAATCATAGTCTTGTTTACTGATTGCCTGTGACGAAGAGGCAATTAATGACAAAGCAAGTGCTCTATCATATTCAAGTGCCTGGGTTTTATTATCCTTTTTGGCTAATACTTCCTCCCATGTTTGGGTTGGAGGTTTCTTAGCATAAGAATCAGTAGTTCTTTTGGCAGATTTATTGGAGGTGAGTCTTTGGGTTTGAGACTCATTTTGGGAGTAGATGACTCATGTTTAGGGGTAGAGACCCTTTTTTGTCGAGATCTTGTTTGTAGTCGAGTTCCTTGAGTTTGGGAACCGATTGACTAGATGATCCCCGTGTTGATTGGGTGGGTAAGCTGCGGAATGGAGTTTGTTCTTTGAAGTATTTGTTGGAGAATCTCCTGTAATTCTTGGCTGGAGATTGGTTTTTGGGCATCCTGGGAGAAGCCCTGTTGATCTTTGTCCTCAACTTGGAGGGGATGTTTATCTTGTGAATCATCACCTGTTTTTTTCTTTCTCGGCATTTTCTGGGGAAAAGGAAAGGGTTGGTGGGTTAGTTGACTCTCAATCCTAAGTACTACCCTGTAAGAAATCACGGGTAAGAAAATCGGGAAGAGAATTAGATGTGCCTTTGATAAATTCAATGTCAAAATAAAAAAACACTCAAAATGGCTTGCCAACGGGCAAAAATCTGTTTTGATGCAAGGTTTGTAACATCTTTTTATAAAACATCTTTTGCGGTTTACAATCAATGCAAACTAAAACCTCGATTTAAAAGATCGCCTAAAATTTTGAAACACATAAAACAATGGCCAAAATTTCTTTTTTGATCGTAGAATAATTCTGCTGAGCAGGATTCCAGTGTTTAGACATGAAAGAAATGATTTGTTCTTTTTTGTCAAAACGTTGTTTAAGATTGCCTCCATAGCCTAATTCAGAAGCATCTGTTTGGACTATTTTGAAGGCAGATGGAATTGGAAGGCTAAGACACGGAAGTTCTTTAACCTGTCGTTTAATTTGTTTGACAATCTCAGTATGGTCATCTGTCCAAGGAGAAGGATTTTTGTTAAGACGTTGATGAAGAGGTTTAACAAAATTGCTAAGTTGAGGATAAATTCAAATGACATAGTTTAAACATCCCAAAAATCTTTGAAGTTGGGTTTTATCAAGAATTTGATCAGGAAATTTGTCTGCAAACTGAATTGCTCGCTCAATGGGAGTTATGGTTCCTTGACAAATCCAATGTCCGAGGAAACAGATTTTGGTTTGGAAAATGCTAATTTTTTGTTTTGAAACCACCAAACCATTTGTTTCTGCAATCCGAATAAATTTTGAAACATGTTTAAAATGATCATCTAGAGAATTTAAAAAGATTAAGACATCATCAATATAGACAATAATATATTGACTTTGATCATTGAAGATCTCGTTCATAATCCTTTGAAACTCGAAGGAGATTTTTCAAACCAAAAGGCATAACATTCCACTCATACTTGACCAAATGGAATGCGAAAGCGCTTTTATACCTATCCTTTTCTGAAATCTGAATTTGCCAAAACCCAGATTTCATATCAAATTTTGAAAAAAATTTTGCAGAATGCAAATGTTTCAGTAGATCAGCCTTGTTTGGAATTGGATAACGAATCCCTTGCAAAGCTTCGTTTAATGGTTTGTAATTGATAACAAGCCTCGACGTTCCTCGTTCGATTTCTGCATTTTTATTAACGTAGAAGGCAGCACAAGACCATGGACTACGGCTCGGACGAATGAGTTTTTTGTCAAGAAAATCTTGAATCTCCTTTTTACAGGTTTCAAGAAGTTCTTGAGTCATCTGGATAGGTCGAGCTTTTGTGGGGATTTGTTTTTCAGAAAAGTTTGGTTCGTAAGGAAGATCTACCGAATGTTGTTTTCTGCTCCAGAAGTCATTTGGTAAATCAGCACAAACTGTCTTATGAATTTGGTCAAGACAAGATTGGATCCTTTGTTGAACAATTGGTTGTTGGAGTTGTTGCTCAATACGTTTGAAAGAAACTTCTTCTTTGAGATAATTGATCTGGTTTTGTTTGAGAAAAAGAGAATTTAATTCCTTGAGCTTGGGTTTTTCAGTAAAAGGCCAGAAGATAGTTTTTCCAAAATGCTTTATAGAAATTCCATCCTGATCAGTTTTGTAAGGAAATAAAAGTTGTGCAAATGGTGCTCCAAGAATAATCTGTGCTCCCATTTTCTTCATGAGAATAAATGGAGTTTTGATTTTTAAACTTTCATTTTGAATAACAACATTAGAAAGCTTGTATTGGATACTCAATGATGATGTATCAACAGAGCTATATCTCTCAGTTGTTTTTTCAAAATATTTGGTAGGAACTAAACCTTCTAAAATACAATTGGCTTGTGCACCAGTATCAAATAGTACAGATTGTTCTATAACAAGATCATTATTGATAATGATTTTTGCTTGTATATAAAACTTTTGCAAAAAAATTCTGGAAATCACGTTTAAGAAAGGTGTTTCATCAGCGTTAGTTTCTTCATTTTCTAAAACCCGATCAATATCCTCATGAGAATGATGTTGAGTTGAAGAAAGAAGTTCTTGTATTTGTAAAAAGGGCAGATTCATGGGTATCCCGACTAGTTTTGAGGAATTGGACTTCAACCTTAAGATCATTTATCTCAGATTGAAGATCTTGTATAGTGGTTGGTTTAACCGAATGTTTGAACTTTTCAAGAGTTTTGGTCAAATCATATTTGTTATGAAAAACCAAAAGTTTAGAGGAAGAAGGAGGAGTAGATGAAGATGAAGGTTGTGAGATGATTTCTTTGAGTTTTGAAAAATATGTACCTCTGTCAGATTCAGGAAGTTTCCTGATGACATCAAGGAGCAAATCTTGCTCTTTAGTAATAACATTTATTTGAGGAGAGGAATCATCGAAGTTGAATTGAATTCATCATCTTGGATTTGGTTCAGATCCTCAAAAAAACTTTGGTCTTCTTCAGATTCAGAAGATGTTTCAATTAGGAGGTTGTTTATTTGCTTAAGAAGGGGTTCTTCGATCTGGATATTCCTGATTTTCTTGGAGAGGCGGCAATATTTGGCATAATGACCAAGTTTACCACATCTGTAACAAGTTACTTTATCGCGTTTGGGAAAAGCTTTTGGAAAATCATTTTTTGGCTTGGAATGGAAGTTCTTTCTGTATTGTCTTGGAGGATCCTTTTGATAAGGACGTTTGTTATGATAAAAACGTTTATTTGTTGAAAAAGAGGGATTAAAACGAGAGGTTTTGTAAGATTTAGGTTTAGGCTTTTTACAAGCCGGAAGACCAAATTGCTCACAAAATGACCCTAGTTCTTTTCTGTTTATACCCTTTTCTTTAGCAAGTTGATGTTTTATTCCATCATCTTGACAAATTTTTAAAGCAGTTTTTTGAACATGGGAAATTAATTCTCCATGTCTCAAGTTTTCATAAGGTATGTTGCCATCATATTGATGTCTAAGTTTATCTCTAACTTTATCACCAAAAGATTTTGGTAATCCAGAAATAGAAACTTTTCTTTCCAAAAACCTTGATTGGCATCATCCCTTTGGAGTACTCGAGATAGAAAAGTATCTTTATACCATCTGAAATCAGACAATGTCCGACAACGAATGTTAGAAAGAAGTTTAGAAAAGCGATCTCTCCAAATGTTTGGATTACCAACAAAATGTTTAATAATTGTAAAAGTGAGGGTATTAACAGAATCTGGAATTGGCTTACCATTATGAACAATAGGGGTTCCATCGGTTCGGTTTGATAGAAGAAATAATATTTGATTTTTCTTCGAAGAAGGCGGATAATAATCCCACTGAACCTTTAAGTTGTCCAGTGAAACCGGAAACTAAAAGATTAGTTATCTCTATATCTGAATAATCACTTGTTGTTTGGTAGGCAATGCTTACCATAGTCATTTGTTGAAGAATTTGAATAATATTTAATTCACTCTGTCCATCTATGTTCCACTCATAGATGTTGTTAGAGTTGAAAGATTTGAAAGTTTGATCTGACGTTCTTTAGTTAAAATATCTAAAGGGTTGGCCCTTGGATAATATAACTTTGAAGATTTTTTGAAAACGGGTGAAGAAGATTTTTTCCAATCTTTGGTGGTTGATTTTTAAATCAGATTTTGAAGATTCAGCATCGAAATTTTTTCAAGATTCATAACTTGTCTATCGAAGAGGAGGGAGAAGGAGTGTCGGGAACAATTTTTTGTTTTAGTTGAGTAAGAGGAGTTTGAAGATCGGTAGTAACTTGGTTTTGATGTTGTAGACTTTGATCATTTTGCCTCACAAGACCGGCATTGTTCTTTCTTTGCAAAATTGCCTTGATTTTTGGATCAAGTTGGAAGGTTTGAACAAAGGTTGAGTCATAGAGGTGGATTTTGAAGAAGAGGGAGAGGAAGGAGTTTTGATGACATGATCTCCAATGATCTGAAGATACTGATTGGTGTAGTTATTTTGCTCCATGAGATTTTTGATATCTCTTCAGAGGTTTTTCAATCTCTTTTGGTCATATTATTTGTTCGAACAAATGGATATTCTATTTTCTCGTTGTAAAACATATGCTTCAAACCAAGCAAAAAATGGAATATTCACTTCATGCTTTGCAAGGAAACTGTAAAATTTTTCTTGAATTTGTTTTCGCAATATTCCTTTAAAATGTTCTAAAAACCAGTTTCTTTGTAAAATATTTTGTTCTGAATAAAATTCCTTTTGCAAACTTGGTTTATCAATTTGAAAATGGTGTTCTAAAACACCAATAGTTTGAGGTTCACCTAATTCCGTATAAGACAAAGAGTCTACCGAATTTTGATCATCCTCTCTTTGATAGTTTGCGTGAGAAATTGTTCCAGAATATTAATTCCGTGAATCGAGACATTGGAAGGTTGGTTTTCGATGGGTTGGAAGGTTGGTCGGTACGCGGTTTGTGGTGGAGGATCAGTTGGTTGAGGTGGTGGAGGTAAATGAATGACCTAAGGAAGAGACCGTTCAGAGAAGCTGGAGTGTCTTGGTAACTTAGAGTTTACCGATCTATAATCCTCATATCTTGAAGACACAGATGAAGTAGAACTCATAGGTCTGTCAAAAGCTAATCTAACAGATCTTGATTGGGTTTGTGAAATTCTACTAATTTGAGCCACATGTTTTGGAATAGCTTGGACAGCCTTATCCATAACCCAGTCTTCTGGGAGGGTAACTTCTTTCCACATGATAGTTCGAGGGATTGTGATGTTTGTATTTGAATGGTCAGTGAGGAAGACCACAATTTGACCGTTGTCAGGAAGACGCGCAACATTTGAGGCTGAAGAGTTTGAGACCTTATACTTTACCCTATATATTAGAGTAACAGGTATAGATCCAGACTTCATATTGAAACCGTGAAGTTTAAGATTGAGTTTGAGGACATCAAGGATGTTTTTATCTTTTAAATCAACTGTTTGGTTTGGGTAACAATTGAAATAAACTGGGCCATCATGAAGTCCAAATTCGGCGGTTTGCAAGAAGAGAATCGGAAAACTATAGTGTCTTGCATCCCTAAGACAGACTAGACCGATAGCATTCAAGCCTCGTGGACAAGAGGTTTGAGAGCAACTTGTACACAACCGATGTGTAAAAAGTTGTAATCTTCTCTATGTTTATGAATGGAGTTTGGAGAGAGAAGGAAAAAATTCTTCTTTCTCGGGTTGGATAGAAACGGATTCTTGACGAGTCTTGATTACATAATCAGACTTCTTCAACCAATTCTTTTTTATTATAAAAATATCTTTGTTGTCAATGGTAGGAAGAGTCCAATCATCAACAGTTTGGTTTATGTTTCTGAACTGAATTTCTTTGTCAAAAATATTGTTTGTTGAGGAGACAGCTCCGTCATGATTTATTGAAGAGTTTGGGGCGGGGAGAAGAGAAGGAAGATGAAGAATAAGAACGACGAGAAAAAGATCGAAAAATGGAAGACATAATGGAAATAAACTGAATATAAAATTGCTGAAAGTAATGTGCAGGAAGTAAAGAATGAAAGAGCAACGGTACAACTGATTAAAAGCAAAAGTAAAGTAATAACAAGATAGACAATAGATGTGAATCTCCCTTCAATTAGTATCTTCACCTTCAGGTTCCATAGGGGTATATTAATTAAAAAATCTACTGAAGATTTATGATTCATTATTTGAGGTACCTGTGATTCGCATAATTGTTTTCTGTCAAGCCTAGCTTAGAGATGTATTGGTAATTTACCGATCATCATGTGCTGCTTTAGATCTATTCCTCATATCTTGTTAGTAAAACCTAAACCGTCCAAAAGCATATATGAATCAACATATGATATCTTACAGTGCGGGGGTAAATCGCCTACCTCAACACACGGTCTTATGGCCTTAAAACATCCCCACAAGAAAAACTCGGATATCATAAGTAAAGATCATATATAATTTTTTCAGATTCCGCACTCGTTTTTTTAAAGGAATAGATCTAAGAGGAGGACATAATAAAGTGATGAATTACTAATCCATCTCTAGACCCAACAGAGGCATATTACAAAATCTGAATTCGCAGACCTTAATTTAAGAATCATGATATCTTCAGGTCAAATCTTCTAATTAATACATCTCTACTTCCCCTTCTGGCTCTATATATATATATATATATATATATATTATCCATTTTATATCGTTCTTTAATGGTATTGTTAACTTTGGTAAACTTTGACAAATCTTCTTAAGTTGTTCTACTATTTTGATAGTTTCATTATTCCATTTCCATTTAGTTTTTTCTCCTACTAACTTAGATATTTTTTATGTTAATTTTGCTAGATTTGGTACATAAGTTCTTACTTGATTTATCAATCCTAAAAATGCTTGAAAATCTTTCTTATTTTTATCCTATCAAATTCTAATACTTTTTTACTTATATGATATTGTAATTCTATTCCATTCGAAGTTATTATTTGTCCTAAAAATGTATCTCTCGTTTTCTTAATATAGATTTTTTAGGTGATATATTTAATCCTTTGTCTTCAATTAAAGTTACAAATTGATTTAAATGTTCTTCATGTTTCTTTTCATTATCTGAAAATAATAATGTCTCACACATTAAAGTTACAAATTGATTTAAATGTTCTTCATGTTTCTTTTCATTATCTGAAAATAATAATGTCACACACACACACACACACACACACACACACACACACGCACGCACGCACGCACGCACGCACGCACGCACGCACGCACACGCGCATACATATATATATATATTTCCAGCAAAATCTCTTATAGGTAATAATAATTCTGATACAAATTCTTGAAATATACTCGAGCCATTATGCAAACTCATTGGAAGTACATTTCATTCGTACAATCCTTCATATGTACTAAAAACTGTATATTTTTTACTATTTTCTTTGAATTTTATTTAAAAGAATCTTGATATTCAATCGAATTTACTATATATCTTTTTTCCTCTTATTAAATTAAATAATAATTCCATTTTTGGTATTGGATATCTATTTCTTATAGCAATATCATTTAATCTAATTTATAAGCATTCTATTTTTTCCTCTTCTTTCTTCACTAAATTTTCTTACAATTATTGCAGGTGAAGAATATTTGGATTTACTTTCTCTTATCAAATTATATATTTTTCATTTTATTTATATGAATTATAAATTCTTCTTTATCCTCAACTGTTCAAGAATAAATTTTACAATTTATTTCTTTACTATAATCTTTTAATTCTATTTTTACCATAGGCTTAGATTTTTCTCAGTGTATTAATGGATTTTCACTATAATTATCTAATATTTTATGTTATATAGATTTGGAATAAGTATCATGTTTTTTCTAAGTTTTGGTAGAGAAACCGGATATCTAGAAGTTTTTTTGGAGAAAAATTGCCCCGGAAGTTAACAAAACGTAGCAATTTTGCCTCTCCGTTAATTTTCTCCTCTTTAATTTTTCTTCTCTATATCCCCATCTAATTTTACCTTATTATAGAAAGGCAAGTACATTTTTTGATAAAAAAAAAAAAATCAATGTTGGTCCATCTATCATAATTTCGTAATACCCTAAAAACCCTAATTATCATAAATGATATATTTTGATAAATACTTCAAGGAGAGTATATTGTCTCAAATTTTGTAATTTGATTATCATAAATTTATGAGCAATTTCTCCTTGAGATTTAAAAGGATCAGGTGTGAATCTTGATATTTCATTTAGGGATCATAATATTCTCTAAAATGAATATTGAATTTTAGTAAATAAATACTAAAAATACAAAGGTGAATTTATCAATTGTATTTTCATCCAAAATTCATTTTGGAATTAATTAACCAATGGTTAATTATGTGACTACATATTAGGATCTATAAAATGTGATATTAAATCACATAAAATAATAACTATTATAGATGATCATAAGGCAATTAGAGAATATCTAATAAGGGAAATGATTTTTGAAAATCAAGAGGCAATTATAATAAAATTGTCATGATTAAGCATAATGTAACACCCCATTTTCGTAAACGTTTTCTCGCAGTTTGTGATCAGAGTTTGAGCGCCGGAATTATTATTATTTTTTAATAAAAGAGAGTAATCTGAATAACATTCATAATAATATGTTACGGTAGTCATAAGTACATTCATCCGATGTTTCTCTAACAAAAATAAACTAATTTATTCCTCCGTTGGCTTCTCTACGCCGGCTCCTTACCCTTTTCTCCAATCCGAACTCCTTGGGATCCTGAAGCTACATCAACAGCTGAGATCCAATGCCCATTGGATCTCAGGTAACGGTTAACCTCATGCTTATGTACACAGTATATGCATAGCAGATATCCACAATATTTCACAAAATATCATATATCGATCATATCATATCATAGCAAGCAATAACATTACACAAACCCTGCAATATGTATGTTACCCTCGGTCCCACATAATCCAAAGCCACGATGTACGGTCGTGTCCTCGCCGCTAGGAAAACTATAATTCGGTGTTATTAAAACCATAACCCGTATATTTATAATTTCAACGTCTCAACGAGACAAAATCTCGTTTTCAACATTTTCAACAACGAAACTCGGTATAGGAACACAAAGAAACACACATAGAATACAATAAGCGCAAGAGTTAAGGTTACAATACGCGTCCGTACCTTTTCGGCGGTACTACGAAACTTCTACAGAAAAACGTAAATTTTGACTGCGGGAAACACAGCGGCACGACGGCGGCTCGATTAGCTCAGATATCCTATAAGGACAGTGTTTATCAACATTTGGCATCATAACGGGCCATTTGGGCGAAAATTACTATTTTTCCCCTAGTTAGGCTAATTGGCGGAATTTCGCGAGCTTTCGTTTAGCTCCTTTTTATCCAAAATTTTGCGGATCTCTTTTCCAAAAATATTTTCAACATAAATATCACATATACTCATAAAATATGATATCTAAAACTATTCGAAAGATTAAAAGAAATTCTAGCATTTCTACTCTATCTACCGAAAGAACTACCGAAGCTTAAGACTAGGACCGAAAAACTTACTCCGGCTTTGGCTAGAACTTCAAGAGCTCTTCCTTCTCTCTACTCTCTCTCAAGGCTGCGATTTTGGTGTGAAAAATGAGAGGAGAGGACCTTGCTATTTATAGGGAAAACAAGGACAAGGTGGGAATTTATGAAAAGTTCTCCAGATCGGATTTCGGTCGTTGGATCGCACTTGGGACAAATGGGCTGATCTTGGCCTTACACATAAGGTGCCGACCTCCCCCTTGTGACATCATCTTTGATGATGTCACACATGCCGACTTACCGATACTTCCCCGATCGGTGTTCGAATCGCATAATCTTCGCGAAACTCAAAATTCGACGCGTGTTTTGAAGGTTTAAACTTCCTCAATCATAATATCTAGGTTGACTAAATTTTAAATCCCTTTAAGGGTATTCCATTTCTCGGTTGAACATTTCGAGCCCGACACACGGTCGATTCGGAAATGACTTCCTAGAACCAACTTCCGGATAATAATTCGTGGATTCGTATTACGTTCGACCTAAGGAAACTCATTCCTGGATTGTCACAACACTCAAGATTAATACGGGTTCACTTTTCACTATCTCGTTATTCTCTCGATATACCCGGTCTCTTATTTTCCCTATTGGCTTGAATCAACTTGGAGATAGTCCACTCCGAGTAAAATTTCACTTGTTCATAACAAGTGCGCTTGTTCGACTTTGTTTTTACATCTCGAGGTTTGATTTTATTTCTATCCATTGATCCTTAGCTATCGGTATTTCTACGATTATAATCTTTTTTTTTAATTAATTAATTTCGAATTTTAATTTAATTTAATTAGTTTTACTAATTAATTTATTTATACCTTAATCTAAACAATTGGCCATTAATTATATAATTAACCATTTACTAATTGTTGATAATTTTAAGATTTAGGATAAATTATTTTCTCATAGCTATTAACGACATTGGTATTTTATATCCTATATTAAATATTAAAAATCAAAGAGCATAAAGTGCTTTTTAATATTATTTTCTTTATGCTCAATATTTGTCCAGGGAAATAATCCCAAAAATTTCTAAAATTCAAGATAACATACTTTCTAATTTTTTTCTAGTATCTCATTATCATATGGTATTTTCCATAATGTTTTTAGACCATTTTTCTCATTTAAAAATACATTTTCCATGTATTTTTTAGCTTATTTCCCTTTCAAATTTTCACAAGAATTTCCTTAGAAAATAAGACACTTAAAAACTATATTGTTTGATATTTCATATCCATCCATTTGAAAATAACAATTTCTCTTATTTTAACAAGACTCTGGATAGATATTTATCCTAGGTATTACACATAATCTTAATTTAATCATGAGAGGCAATTAAATGACATAGAAATTGTAATATCCAAATAATTACTTATCTTAGATATTCTATTTGGATAAATAATATGTCTTAAATATTATATTTGAATAAGTAATACCTATTTAAAAAAGGTGAATATGTAGTCTCAATTTTTCTATTATAATTATTTTATTTTCTAGGTAATTTCTTCCTAGAATTAAGGAGATCATATATTTAAATTTTCTAAATCTTATTAGGGATCATAAAATATCTTAAGATTATCATAATCAAGTATAATCTTAACTATATCATAAAGGGAATCAGATATCATCAAGATATGCCTAAATCAATTAGGAAAAACTATCAACAACTTTTGGGCAATTAAATTTGGAATAATTATTATAATTTTCGTAATTAATTAAAAAGGCATAATTAAGAAGTATATGAGTTGAATTAGTAATTAAAGGGTTCACATGGAGCATTAAAATCATGAAGACTTTTAAGGCATAAGTGTCTTAATCTCACATTAAACTCAAGAAGACTTTTAAGGCATAAGTGTTTTAATCTCACATTAAACTCAAGAAGACTTAATGGTAGATGATGATGTAAGCATAGGTAATAAAGGTATTAAATGATTAATTAATTAATGGTAAGATAAAAACCATTAGGATAAATTCAGGACACAAGTAAATGAGAACCAATAGAAAATAAATTGTATCTTGAAAACCATTGATCATAGAACAAATATAAGTAGATATTATGAACAAGCACAATTTAAGCTTGAACTTGGTTATCTCCAAAGTAATTTTTAAAAACTTTTGTGATTCATACTTAAGAGATTTGGAAGTCTAAAAAGACCTTAAATCAAGTCATAAAATTGTGATTAGAAAAGTGGAAATGGATCTTGAATAAAAACACCAACTTGCACCTAACTAAATAAGCATTTGGGGTAACTAAAAATTAAAACAAACTAACTATCACTTTGCATCTAGTTACAAAGAACACTTAGAGTAACTAATGTCATCATAAGAACCATCCCCAAAAGTCTTCACACACGTTTGAGTTGAGCCAACAAAGCAAGAATATAAGAGTACTTGTAAGGCATTTAATGCATTAATGAGATGAAGAAAAAGGGGGAGGGGGCAGTTTGCATGTGAGAGGAAAAGTGTGTGTACAAGAAGAGAAGGCTTAGGAAAATTACCAAAGTTGCCATGACAATTCCCTATAAATAGAGACCTTTGGCTTCATAATTTTTCACACCAAAAACTCAACCAAAGTGATGAGCATAGAGAAGAAATAGTAGAGATAAGGTCATAGCAAGAAGGAGTAGCAAGGTTCTCAAAGGGTAAATTCCCTAGTTCTTAAAGCTCTAGCTTTCAAGTTCTTAGCTATTTTGTTATTTTGATCTTTAGTCTTCCAATATATTCTTGTTATCATGTTTTTATGGTTAAAATTGGCCTTATTTCAAAAAAATGATGAAGAAGAAGTTATAGCAAAATTTTTGGAAGATTATGGTCAAAGTAGCGAAGCTCTGCGAAAATTTGTCGGTTAGCGATTTTCGAAAGCAATTTCAAAAACGCTGGTATCTTATGTTGAAGATGCTATGCTAAAATTATGAGAAGATTCATGGTGAAAATAGACATATAGGTATTTCTAAATATACCTATATCATGTCGTTTTGAGTTTTGTGCTAGGAGATAAAAAATTATGCAAAATGGGCTACGAAATTTTGGAGAATTCTGGGCAGAGGTTGAAGACCTTAAACCTGGGAAGTGTTCATAAAATCTGGGCAATAACCAATATTTTTTCTTGAAAGTATACATCCTAAGGATTTCTAGGAATTTTACGGATCCGCGTTTCGATTTTTGTAGCTTTAATTATGATTTTTCAAAGTTAATCAAAAATTCTGCCCAGAAATTCAGTATTGCGTTTTTTAGAAAATGTAAGGGCAAAATTGTAATAATGAATACACCAAGGGTAGAAATGTCAAAATGGGTGGAAATATCCTTTTTGATATTATTTTAAGAGGTAGAATATTAGTTGTGATATTATGGGAAAAAGAAATAATCCGACGATAACATATAGGAAATCCGGGAGGTCCGGAGTCGGATCAATAGTCAAGCAAGTTGGCCAATACATGGTGAAAGGTACGTTCGCGTACTGTAACACTAACTCTGATGCTTATTGTATGCTTATATGTGATAGACGATAACTTTACATCTGCTGTGTGCTTACGTACTATTGGGATACATCTGTTGTGTGCTTACGTACTATTGGGATACATCTGCTGTGTGCTTATGTACTATTGGGTTTTTTTTTTTCTGCTGTGTGCTTATGTACTATTGGGATACATTTGCTGTGTGCTTATGTATTGTTGGGATACATCTGCTGTGTGCTCATGTACTGTTGGGATACATCCGCTATGTGCTTATGTATTGATTGTTGCTGAAATACCATGAATATTTGTCATACATATACTGTCATATTTATCCATGAGGTTAACCGTTACCTGAGGTCCGATGGGTATTAGACCTCAGTCTTAACTAATAGTCAGGAAATGATCATGGATCAGAGAAGGAACCAGTAGATGGAGCCAAGAGAAGGCACAAGTAGACAGGAAGATAAGGCTGTAACGGGACATCAAAGGACAAAGCCGGAAAGAAAGGCCGGTCAAAGCAAATGCAGGAAGAAGGTTAACAGAGCCTACCTTCTAGCATGAAACTAATAGGGTTACTTCAAAACATTTGGTGCTTAAACTAGAAAGGGTCGTCTATGTGGTTCGATCAATCGATCCACTTGTGAATTCGGGAGACTTCCACTAGACTTTACCTAGCCCGGCCAAATAGATTTGATTTAACTGTGTTAGGTTCTATGCCCCAAGTCAAGAAATGGCTTGGTCTGAAATAGTATAGTTACGATATAAATTTTGTAATTATACAAGTCTTGTATCACATGAATATTCCTTCGGGAAAATTTAATATACCGGTATACGTCGGGCATCGCATATGCACGAGTATTTTATATCGATCACTCAATTGTTCAAATTTTTAGTACATGCTCTCCGTTTCCGCATTACGCTAAGTTGTAGACTCAAAACTATGACGTTTTTTTTAAACCACGTGTTCTGACCGACATGATTTATCTTCTGAGAATTTGGGGTATTACAATTTCCATTCAAAACCATAAAAGATTTAAATCACATTTATTGTGTTTGTGCAAGGAATCCTCCAAGCCCAGCCTTCAATCAATCATTCAATAAAATTAAAAAAAACCGTACTACTATAAAGTTAACGTGCAAGTGGCATTTGTGCAAGGATCTGTAGCTAACATAAGAATTCCCTTCTCTTTAATCCATCAAAGATACTCTTCGAGCAAAAAAAAAAAATCCATCAAAGATACTAGTGTGTATTCTAAATTTGTCATAAGTAGCTCCTTAAATTATCAATACGAGTTGGTCAATGGTGTAAAGGCTCCGTTAGAACTTTACAGTCTCGAGTTTGAGTCCAAATGAGCTCATTGTATTAAGAAGGGCATATACAAACCTTGAATAGGATATTGGATATATATATATAACACTCTTTCAAATAATAACAATTGGCGCTATCATATCTTTTTTTTTTCTTTTTTTAAAAATTCATTTTCAATTGATTTATTCAATTTAATAAATTATTAATCTAATTTAATACAATTTAATCCCCCGGCGGCGGCCCGGGATTTGATACAATTTAGTCAATATCCCTTAAGTCCATATGGAGTTTGAGATTTAGGACAAAAGAAATAAAAATAAAATATAAATTACATGAACAGAGTAAAATTAAAAAGAAATAAAATTTAAATGGTTTAAGATGAAAATACATGTGATTCCTCTATTTTTCGCTAAAGACCATCCTGTTTTGATTTCTCCAAAAAAAAAAACAAATTCATTTTTATTATTCAATTACACAAGTTTTTAAATTAATAATAAAAATTTAGTTACTTATTTTAAAACATTTTTAATTTTTAGTTAAAAAACTAAGAGACAAGTCCTTATTTTACCTGTAGTATAAATTTAAAGGCATATTTTAGAGATGATCCGTTGTTCTGTATTTATGAGCCTTTATTAGCCGTTACATTGAAACACGAAACCACACATATATTGCCCTTCGTTAGCTCCAGCTCTGGTGATGTAATCGGCGGCTAGAGCTTTGACACCAGCAAGAGGTGACTAGAGCTCCGACAACCTAATATATATATAATTTTTAATTTTTCAACAAAAGTCGTCAATATAGATACATGAGTTGTTAGTAACAATACCAAAGTTGTAAATTTTAGTATTGCTATTAACAATTCAAGTATTTATATTGACAACTTTTGCTTGAGAAAAAAAAAAAAAAAAAAAAAAAAAAGCCATTGGAGCTCTAGTGAAGGTTATTAGGAAAATATTTAACAAAAACCCCGTTTGAAATTCTAGTATTGCTATTAATAACTCAAATATCTATATTAACAACTTTAGCCTAGGATATTAAAAAAAAAAAAAAAAATTGTTTGCAATTTTAGTATCGCTATTAACAATATATGTATTAATATTGGCAACTTTTACTTCAGAATTTTTTTTTATATATATATATATATATAAGGTCGTAATTTACAACTTTAGTATATCTAACAACTCAATTATCTATATTAACAACTTAAACTTGAGAAATTTTAAAAAAATATTAGCTGCTAGAGCTTCGATGAAAGTTATTTAGAAATATTTAACATATACCCCGTTTACAACTTTAATATCACTATTAACAACTCAAGTATTAATATTGACGACCTTTGCCTGATAAATTAAAAAATATATATATATATATATATATATATATATATATATATATATATATATATATAATGTATGTAATTTACAACTTTAATATCTCTATTAATAATTCAAGTATCTATATTAATAACTTTAACTTGAGAAATGTTTTTAAAAAATATTAGGCCGTTGAAGCTCTGGTGAAAGTTATTAGGAAATATTAAACAAATACCTCATTTACAACTGTAATATCTTATTTAACAACTTAAACACCAATATTGATGACTTTTGCCTGAGAAATTTTTTTTTAAAAAAATATAAGGCAAGCATATACAACTTTAGTATTACTATTAGCAACTTAAGTATCTATATTAACAACTTTAGCCTAAGAAATTCAAAAAGAAAAAATATTAGGCCGCTGGAGCTCCGATCACCAGTTGTCAACCAAGTCACCAGAGCTCTAGTGATAACCGCTAGAGCTCTTGTGGCCGGCAAGGGGTTTGAAGATTTTTTATTAAAAAAAAAAAAAAAACTAGAGTTAGTTAGGTAATTTCTCAAATTTTGTAACATTTTAGAATTTCAAATCAGTCTCTTTAGAATTATTGAAATCTAACATATTTATTTGTTTTGTTTTTTTTTTACCAATATTGATGATATTTTTCTGTATTTTTCCAAAATTAAAACCTCGCAATTGTTTTTGTTAATAAAACTAAGTGTATAAGAATTAGAGACTAAAAAACCGTTTACAAAATCAAAGAATCAAAATATACCTTCCGTTTTTAATTTAATAATTACGTAACTATTTTGAGTAGTTTAAAGAAATGAGATAAATTGCTTAATTATAAGAAATATGACATGTTCTTCTTCAAATACTCCTATATAACATTAAATCAGTTTATAAATAATAAATTAGGTTAATTAGTTTGGAAAAAATATAATTATAAATAACATTAAAAGATAAAATATATTAATTAATTAAATTTAAGAACCGTGTCTTAATTTAAGACTAGAAGAGTAAAACCTTGGGTAAGCTTAAAACACAAAAATACTGCAAATTTTTGTCTTGGCCTGCATTAATTTCGGGACCGACGATGTTACTGATTCATGCATAAAGATAAGAACTGTCCTGCGCCGTGTCAAATTTGTGAATGAAATTGTGGCTATAATTTTATGTCAATCCCCTAGTTTACTCTCCTTCCCTAAAGTAAAATGTAAAACACGTTTATTGTATGATACTCCCTCTGGTCCTAATTATAAGACATATTTAACCGATTTTGGAAGGATTAAGGATAGAGGTTAAATTAGTTTATTTTACTCATTTTCCTAAAATGCCCTTATAAAAATTTTGCACTTCAACTACCTTGTTAATTTCACATAATCCCTCATTCATATCAATAGGGGTATTTTAAGAAGAAATTGATAAAAATTAGAATGTTGTCCTATAATTATGACCAAAATAAACTCTTAAATATTGTCCTATAATTAGGCTTAGAGGGAGTACTACTTACGTTCCTAAATATAAAAGTTAGATAAGATATTTATTTTGGTGTTAAATATAATACCTAAATCTACTTTATTCCCAAATTATACTTTTCCTCCTAAAATATCCCTACAGATTGCATACAAAAGAGAGTTTTCATTAAGGGTACCTGCAATGCATATAATTATAAATGGTATACTAAGCAACCCAACACATATTTATTATAAATAATCAATTTAACTATTTGTTTTAATATTCACAAATTACTTAAGGTGCTGATGTTTTAGGGCGTCTTATTCTTTTGATCTTTTCACAAGATGTAACTTTCCTCGAAAATGTTAGACCAAAAAGAAAAATCTCTCTCACTTTCATACGTAGTGAGTATGATAGCGATCGAATTGGACTACTTAGTCAAATTGGCTCCTGCATGACAATATAAAAGCATTTAATAATGTCGTACTTAAAGTAAAATATGTCTTCAGATATATTACGAGAAATTAGAAATTTTATAAAAACAGTACAAAAGATTCGCTTATTTATAGCGATTCAAATGACATATTTATAGCGGTACAATAGTAACGGTTAGGTAAACTGCTACAAAACACACTATTACAAACATTTTTGTAGTGGTTTTATAGAATCACTGCTATAGTTGTAGCGGTTTGTGTATGGACAAACCGCTACAAGATATATTTGTAGATTGCAATATTACATATTGTAAAAGCATCTTTTAGCGGTTTTCTATCATTTGAAATTTGGGGATTATATATTTTTTAATTTTTTTGTAGTAGTTGGCTAATCGCTACAAATGTGGCGCCAATTTTTTTCTAAAATTAGGTGTGGCAGAAAATGAAATTTGGTGCTAACATTTATAGTGGTGGATTAATCGCTACTGATTAATTTCAAAAATTTTAAAATGAGGTGTGCCAAACATTTGTGGCAATTGGGGAACTGCTACTAATGTTTAATAAAATTTTAAATTGTTGCACCAAAAATTTAAATTTAACTTTAATTTGTAGCGGTTGATCAACCACTACTAAATGTTGTATAATTTTTTTTTAAAAAAAAAATCGTGTGAATATTTCAATCCATTGTTCCATTATTATTTTGAATGGTTTATCATTTAAGTAACAATTCGAATGATAGTCATTATTATTTGAGAAGAATGATTAAATTAAGTTAGATAAGTATAAATATTATATATGTTCGATATTGAGAATGTGTAGGTAATAATGATTTAAGTTCTTTACTTTATGAAATATAAGTTGAAGACAGAAAGATATATTTGCTTATGGAAGGAATGTTGAAGATGTAGTGGAAGAAACCTTTGTAACATCCCAATTTTTAATACTGAGGTTGAGACATAATTAAGAGTTTATTATCAAAGAGATAGATGAATTAATTAGTAAAATTTGGGTGTTTGAGGCTTAGAAACACTAAAAATGATAATTGGAAGTCATAAAATTACTATAAAAAAATCTATTCAACTCAAAAACAAAATGAAATAAGTAACTTTACTAAGCTCAAGTGTCTAACTCCTTAGGTCTTTGACCAGAACCTTAGATCTAATAACAATTTCTTAGGGTGCGTGTGCAAAAAGAATTTTTCAAAAGCGATAAAATGAGGGGTGGTAATATTTATATAGGCATGACATTTGTAGCGGTTTTCCTTAAAATCGCTACACAAATTTCCATAAATCATGAAACCCTACCTCGGTCAACGTGACACTTAACCGCTATAAACATGCAACCTTTACATTCTGTAGCAACTCTTGCCTTTAAAACCGCTATAAATTACAGCACATTTTATAGGGGTTGTCTCCAATTGCCACAAACATGCAACACTTTGCATTTTGTAGCAATTCTTGCCTTTAAAATTGCTACAAATCACGACACATTTTGTAACGGTTTTACAGAATCAATACAAACCTCTAACCTTTCATCTCCCGTAGCAATTTACCCTTTTGAACCGCTAAAAATACACTGTCACAAATGTGACGTCATCTTGGCCCCACATTTTGTCACGATTAGTATGACATAACTGCTACTAACTAACTATTATAACTGTGGTGCCAGCTTACTGCCTTTTGTATAGGTTTTTGTGCTCAAACAGCTATAAAGTACCGTCACTTACTAGCGTGCCATTTGGTGGGGGTCATACCGTTATAAATTTGTAGCGGTTTCCCTTAAAACTGCTACAAATCCTAATATTTAGGACATACCGCTATAAAGTACCGTCACTTACTAGCGTGCCATTTGGTGGGGGTCATACCCTTATAAATTTGTAGTGGTTTCCCTTAAAACTGCTACAAATCCTAATATTTATAAATTTGTACCGTCACTTACTAGCGTGCCATTTGGTGGGGGTCATACCGCTGTACCGAAAGGTTGAAGTGGTTGCGAGAGCTTTCAAATGGTAAATTTGTGAAACGAATAATCCTGCTCATTAATGTGTGCCGGTAATAAATATCTTTGGAAATAGTCCGACAGTGAATTGTTTTCATAAAGATTTGAACTGGAAGCGATTGATTTTAAGAGGTGATAGTACTATTACTGTTAGTATGGTACAAATTGTGAAATGTACTGCAACCATAAGAATTCTCAATTTGCGACAATTTAAAAATGAGACAACACAGTTAAAACGAAAAGCGGTGAAATTAATGATTGTATTGATATCGGAACAAAAACTGTCAGGATGTCAAGAGATCTGAACCAGGTAGGTCAGATAGTAATAGCCAGCTATAATGCTGAGCGAGATGAAAGTAGTCCACGAGCTTAGATTGAAGAAGCTCGGATATGTGATAAGCGAGCGGAGGCTTGAGGTTATAAGACATATGTGCTTAATACTTGGTGGGATGACTCACGAGTATTGTGGTATTTGTACTAGTATGTCTAGAGAATGTTGTGAGGCTGGCAGAATATTCAGACTATACCAGATGGTAGTTGAGATGCTTATGGCATAAAGGTGAATCCTGAGTAGTAAGGCCAGGATATTCAGTGCTGTATTAATGGGATGAGCCAGAAGGTGTATAATAACGGGCAGAGAAGCCTGAGTAATCAAGCGCTCGGAGAATGGACTAGTGGATCCTACGAATGAACACAATACACTGGATACAGGATGAGAATATTGTATGAGCGTGATTTATAGTTTTGTTGCGTGCTTGGCAAGCATGCATAAGAAAGGAGAGATTTAGTGTCAAGGATTATTCCCAAAGTATAAATGTTCAAATTTCGGACGAAATTTTATTGAACGGGGAGTAAATGTAACATCCCAAATTTTGGGATTCGGCAATCAGAAATATTGAATGGAAATTAATGGTGAAAATTTGGCCTAATAGGATTATGAAAATAATTATTGGAATGTGAGGCCTATTTTCCTTGAATTTTCGGGAAAAGAATAAATTCAAAGAATTTTGCAAGGGATAAGTTTCGGCCTAGAAATTTTTGGAATCAATAATTTATGGCCAAAATAAGTTAATTGAGAAAAGGAAAATCCCTATATAGGATTAAGGATTTATTCCTAGAATTTATTTGACAATCAAGTGTCAAAAATTTAAGAAGGGATAAATGGAAATTTTACTACCCCAAGCTCCAAATGAATTTAAGCAAGGTCAAAGCCCAATTTTATAAATCAAGGGTATGCCTAATCAGAATTTTGGAAAAAAGAATTGTTAAAGTTAATAGCCTAATATTAAGATATATTAGGAAGAAAAGGAGAAGCTAATGTTATGCTATTATGCGTTGGCAACATCTACCCTCTTAATATAATATTTCATTAATCCCATCAATTTCATGTAGCATCAATTTGAACCGTAAGCATTCAGCAGTGCAACACTCTTCATTTTATGGACAAAGAAGTTATGGGCCCCCTCATGCACAACATTTGAACTCACTCGTTTTATTCATTTGGACAGAAACCACAAAGCCCATAAACTTTGTATATATTTGTACATGAGCAAGTCATGTGCTTCATTAACGCAACACCTTATCCCTCCTGTATAGTCGTGTGGCCATTTATTCATCAAACACATTATGCAGAATCATTTCTATCAGCAAGGCACACGTACAACTCCTTTAATAACCAAAACTCATTTCGGCCCATATATTTGAATTCACCCAGCGTCCATATACTCCCTCAGTCTGTTGCTCTTCTTTGGCCCAACACCAAAATAGAGAAAAGAAGAGACAACACGACAGCATCCACGTGCTCCCACTCCCACTCCCACTTATATTCTTATTCACTTCTTTTATCAATTCCCATGTCTCAATGCTATCGGCCAGAGAATAAAAGAAAGAAATTGAGAGATCACAGCGTATACATCTGCCTCTTGCATATTAAGACACCTCACTCCTCCACTACTTCTTCTGTGTTTCGTTCATGACTGCTTCCCTTTGTTTCGACAAGCAAGGCAGAATATTCCCATTGAATTCAGCATGCACAAATGCTCATGCTCCACTACTCCTATGCGTCTCTTGAATTCAGCAGCTCCCATACCCCACTAAGTCTCTTGAAACTCAGCGTCTCAGCAGCACCATAGTTTCTCATCTTCCCTTTCTCATTCGTCTTGCTGCTGCATACAGAAAACAGAGTGTGAGAACGCTTAATGAGATCAAGAAAGAAAGCTGAGACCGAGGGTGTGAGAGCGAGAGAGGGGACGAGACAGAAACGCTGAAGGTGAGCATGGAAGCTGTGGTTGAGAGCCGAGAGCTGAGAGCCGAGAGCTTGCAGAGAGAGAATAGAGACTGCGAGACAGAACACAAAAACGAGCTGAGAACTTGCAGAAAGTGAGAGGGATAGCTCAGCGTTCATGCACAACCCATACTCCTCTATTTCCTGCGTTTCAGCATAACGTTGAGATAGAGCATGAAGCTGAGTCAGAAAATACAGAACTGGCGAGGAAAGAAGCACCAAAGTACACATGCAAGCTAGGATCCAACTAGAGTGAAGGAAAAGAAAGAAAGAGAGTTCGAAAGCATGAAAGACAAGACCGAGATAGAGAACAGAAGCGAGGGGTGTCGGACTGTTGCAGGCAATCCAGAAGCTAACCAAGGTGAGCCTTGAGTTTCTTTCCTTCTAGCTTCTGCATATCTGCACATTCGGATCTGCATGTTACTCTGTTGTTGGGTGCTGAAACAGAGATGGTTTTGGTATGTTCCTTACGTATGATATGTCTAGGTAGCTACCCTAACCATTAAAGAATGAAATAGGAAGCTTAAATGAGGTATATGCATGTGTTAGAATGATTCATATGCATGAAATCATAAACTGACGTGAATCTGGAAATTGAGTTTGCAGCAGAAACAGTAAGCTTTGGGTAAAGTAAAACTAGAGTAAAATAACTCTTTTGACCCTGAAATTTTGTGGACAATTAGTACACATCGTGATCTTTATAATGAGCTTGGGATCACCCAAAAATGAGGTCTACAACTCCAGTTATGAATTTTGGAAGATGAGCTAAAACTTCTGGAAAGTTTTGGTATGGTTCCGGAGCAACCAAATAACGTTGCATTTCGGACCAAGTAAAAATTTTATTTTTTCCTTGAAATTGTTACAGTAAATAGTAAAGATCTCAAGGTTTCCAAAAAGCTAAAGAACGCCTAAATCGGAGTTGTATCCAGAGAGATAAAAATATTTGAATTTGAACTATTAACCTGAAACATATTTCTGGACAGCGAAGGATAAATGAAAAACTGGGAATGATACAGCAAGCAATAAGTCTAGTGATTATTTTACCATGAAACTAGACTTTATTAGTGACAAATAGAAATTTGAACCACTCTAATCGGAGTTCTGTAGAATTAATAATGAGTTTTCAAAGTTTGGCCAAAATTAGCTACCATGCCAAATTAAGAAAGAAATGGCCTAAGTAATAAGAATAAACTCCAGGTGTAAGAAAGCATGAGGCAAAGATAAGCATTAGGTATTCATTTTCCATGGCTCTAATAATATGAACATGTGTTTAGGCCATGAGAAGTCAAGAAAGAAGAAGAATGGAATGTGATTCAAGCAACTCCGTAGTTGGAAGCAAAGGTACAAGCGGAAGACAAAGGCTAAAGTGGTGGGTAACTGTTATCTTGTTAGCTTGTATTTCTTGTATGACTGATCATGTGTGCTAGATGATTTACATGTTTATTTTCCTAGCTACGGAATTGAGGCTGCGGTCTCATAGGGCTGCGGTCCTTAGCCGTTAACTGTGGTTACGGTGCGACTTATTTATTGTGAATTAATCTATGCTTATACATGTGTTATCTTTATTTACATTTCATACCCGCATATGAGATTAACTAGCTGTTACCCCGGGGTTCATTCATTTGAACTCGATCACCCGTAATAGACGGTGAGCACAGCTAGTAGTTCCGCACTGAGACTCCGGACTAGAGTGTTGCTCGAAGGCGGCACACCAAGGGAGTGCTTGAAGTTCTTGTAAAAAGAATGAGCGAGTAGAGAGCAAAGACACTGATAGCTATGACAACGGCCCTGAAGAATGTTGACGCTTCCGCATATGCCAAATAGAGAAGATCCAGATGGGTTGTTAGAATCACACTACCTGCCACCCGAAAGGGCGAGGCCGGTAGGGGTGTTACAAGGGGTGGTAATATTTATATAGGCATGACATTTGTAGCGGTTTTCCTTAAAATCGCTACACAAATTTCCATAAATCATGAAACCCTACCTCGGTCAACGTGACACTTAACCGCTATAAACATGCAACCTTTACATTCTGTAGCAACTCTTGCCTTTAAAACCGCTATAAATTACAAAGACATTTTATAGGGGTTGTCTCCAATTGCCACAAACATGCAACACTTTGCATTTTGTAGCGTTCTTGCCTTTAAAATTGCTACAAATCACGACACATTTTGTAACGGTTTCTGACGAATCAATACAAACCTCTAACCTTTCATCTCCCGTAGCAATTTACCCTTTTGAACCGCTAAAAATACACTGTCACAAATGTGACGTCATCTTGGCCCCACATTTTTTCACGATTAGTATGACATAACTGCTACTAACTAACTATTATAACTGTGGTGCCAGCTTACTACCTTTTGTATAGGTTTTTATGCTCAAACAGCTATAAAGTACCGTCACTTACTAGCGTGCCATTTGGTGGGGGTCATACCGTTATAAATTTGTAGCGGTTTCCCTTAAAACTGCTACAAATCCTAATATTTATAGCGGTTTTTTTTTGGTAACCGTTACAATTTAACCGTTACTTAAAGTCGGTTTTTTGTAGTGATATATCGAACACAACTTTTCACGCAAACAACATTTTTAAGGATGGTTCGAATACAAAGCTTTTTTTTTTTTTTTTAACAAGTTGAGCTATATGGTTGTTGGTTTCGGCTAGGGATTGAAATATTAAGTGTGTTTTTTTTTTTGGGTGTTATCAAGCTAGGACAGATTTGAATTTGTCATGTTCAATTTGAAATAGCTGTCCTTTGAAAGTTTTCCATATTTACACGAACTCGAACTCAATAGCTCCTTAAATGGACAAACACCCCCTCCAAGGATGTGTTTCGATTAACTTTTAGAGAATAGCTTGTGAAGAAAAATTGATTAAAATGATTTTAGAGAATATATTTGTGAAAAAAGTAATTTTGATAAAGTGAAATTGTTTGGATAATTGTTATTAGAAAATTACCAAAAAAAAACCAAATTGTATATAAATTATAAAGGATACGATTTCACTTCAATTTTTTTTTTTAAAAAAAAAAATCTAGAAACTATCTTTCTACAGCTTTCAAGGGGTCTCAGCAAAAAAAAAAAAAAAAAAATATATCAATATCATCCCTGTAAATTAGTACGATTAATAATATAATATTGTTACGGACCGGAATAGGGCCCAATACCGGGATGGCCCAACAAGCAATATATCACATATTGGGATCTACCTAGAATAAAGGGAAATCATATCTCGGCTATAATCAAGGAGATCTATCTTATTTAAAGATAGATTCGACCGTTATGATACTAGGGCAGTGGATTACGCCCACACTATCCCACCTGAGGCACACCCTATAAATACAGAGGTTAACCCTAAGGTGCACACACACACACTCTTGCTGGAGCATACACACCCCCTCGGCTAAACGCCAAGGTGTGTCCTCGAACTACGTGGACTTTGATCCCTCTTAGGGTACGTAGGCCCTAGGCGTCACGCCTAGGTCAAGTCCGCTCCATATAAGCAAACAATCAAACATGCTAGTCCGTGAGGGCTAGCATTCTGGTTCCACACCGGAACATTGGCGCCGTCTGTGGGGATCGTTAAATTTCGATTCCCATGACCAAAGATGGTCAATACTAGAAGCAACAGTCAGATGCCCTTGCACGAGCAATTCCTGAAAATCCACAAGACCTCGGGTCGACCGCGCAATACTCGTTTGAGAATCCCAAATGAGCAAATAGAGATAGCCGAGGTTGTTGTTAGGCCGAGGCCGATTCAACGCCAAAGGAGTTATTTTTATGACTTGGTGATGTTGGGAGGCCTTCATCTATGCAAGAGCAAAATAGGAGTTGGAAGGATCTTCAATTTGTCTCTTTGGGAATTCTCTCGTTGAGAATTCCTTTAAGAGAAGGAGTTTCTTATAATTATCCTCTAAATCCACATGATGAGACGAGAGCTTGGAAGGATTGCCGGTTCTCTCTTTGAGAATTCTCTCATTGAGAACTCATTTAAGAGAAACTCTAAAATGGAAAACTCCTCAAAGTTCTTGTCACCCATGCGAGATTCTTCTACATCTTCTATTTCACTATGAGTATTTTCGGATCATTACATGGGTTTCCTTTTAACTCTTCATGTCTCCACGTGATGAGAAGATAGTGGGAAGGATCTTCATCCTCTCTCGACGGGAGGAGAGAACCCAAGATCGTCATCCTCTCTCCTCGAGAACATAGGATTGTCATCCTCTATACTTGGGAACCCAGACTTTTCAATTCTGGCATAAATTTAGATGCCCTATTTGGATTATAAGCAATCACAACATTTGAACTCTCTATGTCATTTACTAATGGCCGAAATTGTAGTGGCCGGGTCCGAGATGCCCGAACCCCGAAACATGAAAAGGCCGAGATAGAGAAAGAAAGTAGCGAGGCTTCCGAAGCCGAGATCGAGGTTACGCGACATCGTGCCGGGGAGCTCGGCACGCAGCAAATCAAGATAGCCGAGGTTATTGGTAGGCCGAGGCCGATTCAACGCCTATGGCCTCCGACTCCATCGCGATAGTCAAGGTTGCGATACGCCGAGATGAGGAGGTGCCGAGACGCCGAGGCACGCCGATATTGTTAGATCCCGAGATTCGGAGAATGCCGAGATCCGATGAGTATCACCTCATCTCATAAATGCTCAATCTTTGCTTATTATCAATTATCTCGCTACGACAAGGCCGCCGAGTCTATCTTAAACTCCCGTTTAGGAAAAGAAGCGGAGACCCGATTTTAACGAATCTAGTTGAAATCCGGGATCGGTCAAAATTTTGAAGGCGGACTCGGTTAAGACCGAATCTAGTTGAAGTCCGAGTTCCATGTACAGTTTGAAGTCGGCCGGTTAATGAATCTTGTTAACGTTCGGGATCCGCGTAAAGTACGATTGACTCCGCGCTCCTTAATGGGACCCGGATAAACGCGAAGATTATCCGATTACATCCACGCTTCTTAATTGGACCCCGGATTAACGAAGATTATCACCACGGCCCATAAGCACAGGTTTTTTGTCAAGCAAAGCCGCTACGGCCGGCCTTCGCAATGCTGACCTCGTACACCGACGAGCAGACGTCGGAAACAAGAATGCCAGAGATGGCAAACTAGCTGCAAATCGGAAGGCCCTTGCAAGGTTGAAGAGAAGTTCGGCAAAGGAGCCTACACACTCGAAACCTTGGAAGGAAGCCAATCAAAAGGACTTGGAACGCCGACAAGCCGAGATTCTACTATAGCTAGAGCCCGGCTCGGATCCTCTTGGGAGCGGATTATTTAATAAAGAATCCCTCAGTGAAAATTCAAATTCCTAAACTATCAATAGTCAAAGATACTACACCGAGGTTATTACACTCGGTCAGATTACACCGAGCTCATTACACCCGGTTAGAAATATAACCCAATTTAAGGGATTACACCAGGGCTACCACGCCCGGTCGCGCATAGCCCAACTTGTGGCATTACGCGGCCCAATTTGCGGTACTACACCCGGGCTACCACGCCCCGGTTCGCGAGACGGTAAAAACACCATCTCTTTTAAAAAAGATGCATCGAAAAATGCTCCTAAATAGGGAGGTGAATTGTCACGCAGGCCCCGATCAGGCCGACATGTACAAACCGCGCGTTCAGACACCGCGATTGTGCATCTGACATTTTGCCCCTATTCTGGATAAAACAACCCCGGACAGCCATATCCGGATCTCGGTAGCTCGGGTTACTCCCCTACCCCTTTTCCCGAAGTCAACCTATCGGAAGAAACACTTAGCGATCACAACGCATATAAAGGCCCTGGCCCGGCCATAAAAAATAAAGAATGTTAACTTAAAATAAAGTTGACAAGACAAACTGATTGGTTGAAATCAAGTTTATATATAATCAAGGCAGCAATGCTTACAAATTTACAATTACAAACCCTGTACGATACACCGGAGCAATGTTTTACGAAGGGACCACCTCGGCCCCGGAAGCGAGATCTCGAAGTTCCTCCTCCACCATCATCACCCAAAGAAGGATCTTCTTCCCCGCCGGACCTCCTCGTCAAAAGACCGGATTCGTCCTCGGGGAGGGAGGAGGAGGGTAAAAACGCCATCCTTCACGTAAGCCCGATGATCGTACCCGTCAGTCTTCAGTTCAACTCCAGGGTTAAAATGACGGATTTGAGCTAAGGCCATCTTAAAGCAATCTGCTGCGGCCTCCTTCGGGATGTCACGGTCGAGCGGGATTTCGACTCCTCGGCAAAAGCGGCTAGGAACGACGGTTGCGACCCTCTCCAATCCACAGAGGCCGGGCGCCGGGGAGGTCACGATGGCCACGTCGAAAGGGTTTCGGCCTCGAAGCCAAGCGACCATCCGACACTACCTCGGGATTTCGAAAGCAACGGTAGGAGTACCGACCTTTGAGATACTACCTCGGACCCGGAGTCGGATAAA
Source organism: Acacia melanoxylon (assembly GCA_019022615.1). Taxonomy (NCBI): domain Eukaryota; kingdom Viridiplantae; phylum Streptophyta; class Magnoliopsida; order Fabales; family Fabaceae; genus Acacia; species Acacia melanoxylon. The sequence goes on along the minus strand of JAFJYJ010000003.1, from coordinate 6,881,997 downwards.
CAACCTCGGGTCCATGAATCGAATAAGTTACTCGGCATAACAACTCGGCTTGAGGGCAAGAGTGCATCCCGTCGGAAGATCCGAGTGCACCCCCGGCCAGGCCCTCGTAGCCTTTGCCCGGGCTAGGGGACGACAAGACAAGCGTGGCACTATGAAGCTACCAGCAATATATGCAAGCCCGAGATCCGTTCCTCTTCAGGATTATTCGGATTGGGAGAGTTCGGTGTGGCAGGATAAGTGAAGAAGAAGAGATCCCGGCGGTCATGAAAATAGACGAGACGGAGTTTCAATCTTCAATTAACCCGGACGCCACATGGCGAGGGCAATGATCGAGAAGGCGAAAGGTTTTTTAACCTAGACTCTTGGCCTTATCTCATACCTCGGCACACGAGACAAATTTCTCAAAAATAGGAGAATCTTGACAAAATCGAGGATTCGGCACACCACCATAAAGGACCTCGGATCTTGAGATCGGACCTCGGATTCTTGAGAACGTAACCTCCATGGCCGAGGTAAATAGTGAATTGTTCAAACCTTCACGAACGACACCCGATAAAGGATTGGTAATACCTCGAACTACGTAGGCTTTGATCCCTTACTAGGGTACGTAGGCCCTAGGCGACATTCCTACGCCAAGCCCAGTCAGATTAAAAATCAGGCATGCTAGGCCAACGGATCCGATCAACCTCGGTATCGCACCTCGGGCAGAAAGTACCAGGGCATGATACATCTCGGCAGTTCAAACACTTGAGCTACCGAGGGGGGCAATTCGATCGAATGCAAATGAAGCGAAATTCATCAAAACACGGACAAAAGCAAATCAAACTGGAACAACTCGGATACGAAAGATCTCGACTTCGATAGCGGGTCAACACCTGGATTCAAATACAAGGCGAACCATCTCGGCACTACTCGGGATATGTGGGATAAGACCTCGGATCCTCGAAGTAAGCCGCCTTGACGCTAGGATCAACATAACAAAGCTCGCAAGGTAAGGCCCACGACCGTCGGTTGTCAATTGGATAAGAAGAACTAATGAAACCCCGCGAGGGCTCACCATCGGCCGAGACCGAGGCAAACAAAAACAAAGAAAGAGAAAAGACAAATTTTTCCCCGCCTTGGGAAGAAAGTATCGCCTAAACAGGGAAAATCGGCGTGAGAATACGAAGGAATCCGAATTCATCAAGATGGTGGCATTCACAGCGGGGTCCCGGCCTTAAAATCAAGCAAGTTCCCCAATAAGACCTCAGATCTTCGAGACGTTACCTCGGATCTTCGAGATAAGACCTCGGACCTTCGAGATACTACCTCGGATCTTTGAGCAGCAGATTACTACCTCGGAACATTGGCGCAGACATTACCTCGGATCTGGGAGTAAAAGACTTGGTCGCGGAACCCGAATAATAGCCCAACCCGACAATGCGCGGTAGACATACGAGATGGTAAGGTTCACAAAAACCTACCCCGGATAACCGGCTTGGGAACAATATACATCCGGCAGCTCGAAATCTCAAACTACGGTGGGGGCATCGTACGGACCGGAATAGGGCCCAATACAGGATGGCCCAACAGCAATATATCACATATTGGGATCTACCTATAATAAAGGGAAATCATATCTCGCTATAATCAAGGGAGATCTATCTTATTTAAAGATAGATTCGATCAGTTATGATACTAGGGCGTGGATTACGCCCACACTATCCCACCCGAGGCACACCCTATAAATACGAGAGGTTAACCCTAAGGTGCACACACACACACTCTTGCCGGAGCATACACACCCCCTCGGCTAAACGCTGCAAGGTGTGTCCTCGAACTACGTGACTTTGATCCCTCTTAGGAGTACGTAGGCCCAGGCGTCACGCCAGGTCAAGTCCGCTCCATATAAGCAAACAATCAAACATGCTAGTCCGTGAGGGCTAGCGTTCTGGTTCCACACCGGAACAAATATGAATGCCAATGAATGTGGGAATTCATTGGCAAATGAGTTCATGATATATATATATATATATATATATATATATATATATATATATATATATATGTATGTAGATTTTACGGACGCTAGTGGGAGTGGGTTGTCGCACTAACCATTCTCTCAACTTCCTCTCTACTTAATATTATAATTATTAAATGTTCCAAAAATAATATCATAATTATTAGATCATATTTTAATAATTGAAACTTAATTGTAGATTTTTATTATATACTACCTTTGGTCATAATTCTAAGACCTAGTTGATTTTTTTGGAAGAGAGATTAAAGAAGCTAAATAAGTTACTTAATCATTTCATATGTTGTGTATCCTTAAATTATATATTAGTTTATTAGTTAAACTAATTAGTTTGAAGAAACAAATACAAATACAAATACTCTAAAGTAATTTAATTAGCTTCCTTAATCTATCCAAAAAAATCAACTAAGTCTTATAATTAAGACCGGAGGGAGTATAATACTCCCCCTGGTCCTTATTATATTATAAGGCACCAACAACAAGTTTATTTGGTCCTTTTTATAAGACACTTGTTGTTCCCAATGAGCATTAATTATTCTTTTCCATGTATTTCCCTAATAAATAAGGGTAGTGTGTGAGAGTAATAATTAATATGATATTAAGGTTTAGTGCAATTAGTATGAGTAATATTGGAAGTTACTTAAATTATAGGCTAATTTTATTAACTTTAACGGTTTTTATTAGTTTGTGAGAATTGTTAGTTGATGCCTTATAATAAGAACCAGAATGAATATAGCAATAATATTTTTTACATAGTATTAAATCTGGCCATTAAAATTTTGAAAGCAGTAGAAAGTTAGTTGACAGATATATATGTGGGCCCCTCTCTCTCTCTCTATATATACACACACATAAAATCAATTGTCAACTTCCTCAATTCCTTGGACCGTCACACTATAATATAATGGAAAACATAAGATTTTTAAGAGGACCACAGGGACCAAAGGAAAAATCTGAACACATGTTTATAACGAAGCTTCTTGGTACGATACACTAACATTCAATGAATACTGACTATAAATCAGTACAAGCCAAATTCAACTAGTTCCTTCGGATTTCACACTCACACACACACAAATATATATTATTGTGATTTCCCAGAAAATTTCAAATATTCTTTGTATAAAAAAATTAAGTCAGATACCTTAATTTGGACTATGAATAAATGTGTTTTTATAATGTAATTTTCTTAGTTATAATTAAAATACATGTACTGAAAGGGGAAAAATTATCAAGTGCATCATGGGAGGGGCAAAAAAATCTAGGTAATAAGAACTACTACTTTGTCGAATTTGTGATTAAGATATGTCTGATCCTTTTTTTTAGCCATAAGATAGGCTAATGTATTCGTACATATATGATAATACGTGAAATTATGTGGTTGTTAAACTTAAAAGTTAAGATGCTGTTTTTAAGGCGTCAATAAGCTTAATGTTCATTTGATCTTTCCACATTTTGGAACTTTTGAGTTTTGTCGAACCAAATGTTAGACAAAAAAAGAAAAAGAAAAAGAAAAAGAACCCTCACTTTCATAGGTGATGACAATATGATTGGACTGCGACCAAGTCGCTCATGAATACTACATCTAAAAAAGTGGTTCATGAATATAAGCATTTAATAATATATTTTAAAATAAATATGTTTTCTGATATATTACATGACATTATGAATTTTAAAAATTAAATTATACTAAACAATATTGGTTAAATCAATAATGAATAATGATGGGTGATATAGAAGCTTGTTGAATTTACCCACATTCCAGATAACGCTGGCATCTGGAATACTGATAAGATCAAATTCAATACCTTTGATTAAATTAATACTACCTTTTTACTGGTTAAACTTTGCGCTAGTTATTTTAGGCCTTTTTTTTTTAAAAAAAAGTTAGTGGTTGAAATATTATTTTTAATCATGTTAATTTATAAGGAGGTCAATGAATTAATGTACGAATTCATTGGCAAATCAGCTAAAAAATGATATCGATAGTACTCCCTCCACTCTTAAATATAAGAAAAAGTTAAAAACTTTTAGGGTTAAATACCATTTTTGCTATGAAAGTATTGGTTAAGAGACATTCAAGACCAAAAGTTTTGTTGGTATCATTTTTGCCCCGAAAGTTTACAAAAATGAGCAAATATGCCCCATAAGTTTTTATTAGGAGCAAATTTACCCCGAAAGTTTTTTTAGGAGCAAATTTTCGTAAACTTTTGAGGCAAAAAATGATCAATCCAATAGTTAAGATCAACCGATGGGCAGATTGCTACGTTGTAAACTTCCGGCAAAAATAATACCAAAAAAACTTAAGGACTTTGATTGCTCCAAAATCAAAACTTTCGTGGCAAAACTGGTATTTATCCCTAACTTTTATTTTTGGAGAGATTAAAGAAACTAAATATGTTAATTAATTATATCATATGTTGTGTATCATTACATTATATATCAGTTTATAAGTTAAATAAAATAATTTAGAGAAAAAAATGATGAATATAATATTTTAAATTAATTTAATTAGTTTTCTACTTTTCTTAATATCACTAAGGGTTAAGGAAGCACAACAAACTATTAGGCTCAGGAGTCGTCAATTAACTATTAAGTGGACCGCCAAAGACAACAAACTTTTAAAAAGGAGCGCCCGTAAGACAACACCTTAGAAAAGTTAACGTCATTATTTAGCGAGTCAAAGACAACAAACTATTATTCCAAAGAGCGCCCAAAGACAAAATTTTAAATTTTACTAAATTAAATAATTTTTTTCTCAATTGTCATTATTCAAAACTACTTGTATAAATATCTATAGACAAAAATTACTCATTTTTCAATTTTGTCAACAAATTTTTTAGATTTTTTAAATTTTATTAACATTAAATGAATTTTTTAACTCGCATAAATGTCTTCTAAAATAAAAATAAATCATATATTTTTTTTGTTTAACATATATAATAAACTATAAAACACCTTGGGTTTTTACTAAATTAAATAATTTTTTTCTCAATTGTCATTATTTAAAACTATTTGTATAAATATCTATGGATAAAAAGTACTTATTCTTCAATTTTGTCAACAGATTTTTTAGATTTTTTAAATTTTATTAACATGAAATGAATTTTTTAACTCACATAAATTTCTTCTAAAATAAAAATAAATCATATTTTTTTAAACATATATAATAAACTATAAAACACCTTGAGTTTTATTTAAATCATATAATTATATTTGTAATCAAAACTTTTGTTTATTTTAGCAAATTATAATTTTGACAAAATTGAAGAATGAGTAATTTTTGTCCATAGATATTTATACAAGTAGTTTTGAATAATGACAATTGAGAAAAAAATTATTTAATTTAGTAAAATTTAGAATTTTGTCTTTGGTATCCCTTGATAACGGATGTTAACTTTTTGCTAACGGCGTTAAGTTTTTTTTACGGCATTGTCTTAGGCGCTCCTTTTTAAAAGTTTGTTGTGCTGGGTGGTCCACTTAATAGTTAATTGTGCTGGACGCTCCTGAGCTAATAATTTGTTGTGTTGGACGCTCCTTAACCCTATCGCTAATAAGTCAACCCTATTTTATATTTAAAATTGGAAAGATTTAGAGAAAAAAAATGGTGAATATAATATTTTAAATTAATTTAATTAGTTTTCTACTTTTCTTAATATCGCTAAATAAGTCAACCCTATCTTATATTTAAAATTGGAAAGAGTACCACTCTGGTCCTATTTATAAGTCCACTTTGACCAAATCTCACATACCAAGGAAAGTTAGTTGACACAATGATTATGGCGTAAAATTTCAACTTTACCCTCATTTATGATTGGGTATTTTTCAACTGTTTCTTCTCTCTCTATCTTCATAAGTGCAATTAATATGGGTAAAATTGTCACAATCTCATTTATTACATGAAACTAGACTTATAAATAGGACCAAATTTTTTAGTCAAACTAGACTTATAAATAGGATCAGAGTGGTATAATTTTTTCTTTTGGATTTTACCAACACACTCCTTTAAAGTAGTAGAAAGTTAGTAGGTAGATAATAATAAAGTGTCAACTTCCTTGCAGTATTAAAATACTACCTACTGTCTTTTTTATAAGGGAATTCTTTCTTATAGGTGGTCTTTACTATAAGGAACAAATATTTTTTGTATAAAATTTTAAACCTGATCTTTCTATTTTTACCTCATTATATGTATGTTATTTATTATCTCTGCAATAAATTTTTACTTATTATCTCTCATGCACCCCTTTTTATAAATAAGGGTATAGTTGAAAATAATAGTACATATTTCACTCATTTATTAATTTTAACTAATATTTTCAACGACATGATTTAAGTGTTTGTACATGATTTAAGTGTTTGTTTCTTATAAAAAGGACAGATGGACTCTGATATAATGAAAACAAAAACTATTAGGTGGATCACATTCACATGAACCAACGGAAAAATCTGAAGCGTGTGTTGATAAAAATAAAGCTAAGGTACACTAACATTCTATAAATATTAATTCTTCAAAGCGATAAATCATCAGTAGTATCAGCCAAAATCATCCCTCTCTCTCTCTCTCTCTCTCTCATATTCTCTTAATAGTTTCCAACAATATAATGGCTTCCATTCATCGTTCATGTCCACCAGGAGCCTGTGAATATGAAGCTAGGCACAGCTTTCGAGCTGGTGGAAGAGGGCTAGAGATTGAAACGGCGACGTTACGTGTGGAAGAAACAACAACAAGGAAGAAGATGAAGAAGAGTGATGATATCGATGGAGGAGAAGAGAAGGGAATATGGCTGACGTGGAAGGATGTGCGGGTGACAGCTTCTAATTCAACTGGGAAGAAGAAGAAGAAGAAGAAGAAAGAGAATATTAATAATGCAAATGGAAGCAGAAGAAAAACAATACTTGGAGGTTTGAGTGGTTATGCAAAACCAGGCGAGCTTTTGGCCATTATGGGTCCTTCTGGTTGTGGAAAATCTACTCTTCTTGATACATTAGCAGGTAATTCATTCATTCCTTCTTTTACTTTTCACATTCTTTTCAAAAATTCTCAGAAAATTTTTGTTGGGAGCAATATTGTGTTATAGAAGTTTTTTTAAGTTCGATATCACCCAAAAGCTTCAAAATATAGTAATTTTTCTCTATACTGTTAAAAAATAGCGTTGATTGTTAAAAAATTGAGGTTACTTTTTTGACGGTAAGGAGTAATATTGTTCTATTTTAACTCTTTCGGGGTGACATTAAAATTTTTTAAGACAAAATTAATTTTCAGTAAAAACTTCTTAAACAAACTTACACCTTATAATTGTTCGTTTGATTTTAAAATTATCATATACTCCCTTCAGACCAAAATGTGGGAGCAAGTTAAAGGGTTTGTTTTGGTTCTTCATGTGGTAAGACGACCCCAATAGGTCTTTCATATTTATAAACTCTTTCCCAAGTTAACCATCTTGATCGCATATATTAAATTGAGTTTCTAACAATTGAGGTAATGATTTAAGAGAGGGTATTTTATAAAAACTAACACCCATGTTCTATAAATAATCTTGTTAAAATGATCTCTTTTGGATCTGTTTTGATCTGTTGTATCCATTATTGTACTGTGTGTGGAATGATGCTGTTATAAAACTTGGATAAGAGATTATCGAAGTTGTACGATAAAAAGAATAATAAATGAAGATAGGTAATGAACATTTTCTTGAATTTTGACGATAAATTAAGCCGATAATTCATGAAGAGCGACTCCAGATTTTGAAGCCTGAGTTGGTTTGGCGTCTTCGATGAATAAAATATCATTGAAATGCTCAAAACATTATTAGAACCACACACACACACGCATATTCTTATATATCATGTTTAGGATACCAACATCACTTTCAGATATGATGGATCCACAATAAGTGGGAGTTAGAAGACACGTGGCTGGCAAAACATATAGTTTGAAGACGCGTGGTTCACAGAAGAGCCGTGAAACAATATTTTCTCCGAGCTCTTATTATTATTATTCCATAATTAACATTAAAAGCTACAAACTAACAGAGAAAAACATCGTTAAATACTCCTCCTGCGTTTTTATAAATTATAAGTAATTTTCTTCCTACTGATTTTTAATATAAACAATTTTTTTCTCAAAATTTAAATTATATTTTTCTATCCTGTTAAACACATAAATTTATATTAATTATCTAACATTTACCGTTATTTCTCTTTCATTTAATGATTTATTATTCATTCTCTTATTTATATTTATATTTATTCTTTCTCATTTACTCTTTTCATAAATAAAGACATATTTAAAAAATATATCATTTTTTTTTATATTTATTATTTTTAATTAATCTTAACCGTTAATTCATTTTACGTAATAATAATAATAAAAAAAAACTTATAAAAGACAACTAGGGAGAAGGTGATAAGTAAGAGAAATTAACTTTCTTTAGGACATTTTTGTATTGTAAATTCATGTGATCAACCAGGTGGGACCCACAATAATTTTGAATTTCCCCCCGACTGCGCTTTCCCCGATCCCTTTCTTCGTGCAGTCGTCAGAGAAATGTTTTCCCCCAGAAAATGACAGAAATAGTTGAAGAAGGAAAAAAATAAAAAAAAAAAAAACTAATTTTGACGCATAAACTAAATTTATATAACTTTATAGTTAGGAACAGTGGGAGTGTAATACATAATATACAGTAAATTTGTTTTTCTTTTTTTCTTTTTTAAAAAAAACGAGGAATAGAGAGAATTCAATTTTTTTAACTAAAGGACAATTCATGAATTTATTTGATGAATTGAGAGGATTCAGATTGGAATTTGCTAGGGAGATAGATTTTTTTTTTTAAAAAAAATTGTATTTAAGGCGCGCGTATGACCAAAAGTTTGAAATGAATCATAATTGCAGGGAGATTAGGTTCAAATACAAGACAAGCAGGGGAAATTCTTATTAATGGCCACAAACAAGCACTTGCTTATGGGACATCGGTACGTATATATACCCTTTTCCATACATTTCCCTTGAGAAAAATCAGTGTCTTCCCTTTCCTATACAATGTCTAATTAAGTAATTATGCAACTTCTTTGTATTTTAATTTGTTACTTTTAGCCTTAGCCATCCCATGGTAACCTTTTAGAGAACAATTAATTGAACGGTTAATGGGGTAGTAATTTTGTCCTAAAAGTTGTCACCGAAGGGTAATTTTGTCCAGGATGTTATCTTAGTTAATTTTGATAATTAGCTGATCAAATATGCTAAGTTGAAAGTCTTAATATCATCTACGTCATTTTTATTAAAGTGTAAATTTATCCTTAAAGTCAATGTGTCATCTACTTCATTTTTTTTTAAAAGTTATATTTAAGACTTCCACGACAAATTTGAAGTTTAACAAAATGACGTGGATGACATGTTGACTATAAACCCATTATATGTGTTTAACTAACGATAAAAAATAACTAAGTAAACGACCAGGGCAAAAATTACTCCATTTTTGTCACTTTTGGGAAAAAACCGCACCTTGATGACAATTTCCAGGATAAAATTGCCCTCGAAACCTTAATTGAATGTTTAGATAATGAATAAGTTCAATTTTATTATCTTTCATATGTTTTTGTTTTTAAACTTTCAAATTGTTTCCGCTTCCTCAATAGGGATGATTAATATGTAATTAAGTCCTTATAGTTTCGCCTAATTTTTTTATTAGATTCCTGTACTTTTTTTTATCAAGTCCTTATAATTTTACCTATTTTTAATAAGTTCCATATAGTTTTGTTTCTTTTTACCAAGTCCTTATAGTTTCACTAACTTTTAATCAGGTCCCTTTTTATTAAATATTTTTTTATCAGTCACAAAAACTTCTGGGACTTTATCAAAAATAGGATGTGATTCAAATAAAAATAATAATATACAGTGACCTGATAAAAAAAACTACAGACAAGATAAAAGCAAAAAAAAAAAAAAAATTGTAGGGGCCTGATTTAAAATTAGTTGATGAAATTATAAAGACTTGTACATTAATTATCTCTACTTAATACAACCTTCAGTTTCTAATATACAAGCTAGTTTGGGGTGAGTTTGATCCAAAATATAAAATCACAATCCATTTATCTCCCATATTAATTTAATTTCCTCAATTTACCCAAATAAATTAATTAGTTAAGTAGTTGTTATATTAAGTTATATTAAGGAGGAGGGAGTATATAATTATTATGATTGTCTTCTTCTTCTTTTTTAATATCTTGATGAAAAGGTTTAAGAAATGACACATTTCGACTCTTGTTTCATTAATTCAGGCATATAATTTTGTTTCTTTTTACCTAGTCCTTATAGTTTCACTAACTTTTAATCAGGTCCCTTTTATTTTTTGTTTTTAAGGAGCTCTTATATTAAGAAATGACACATTTCGATCCTTGTTTCATTCATTCAGGCATATGTGACACAAGATGACACTTTACTCACAACCCTAACAGTTGGAGAAGCAGTGTACTACTCAGCCCAGCTTCAACTACCAGACACAATGTCAAAGGCAGAAAAAAGGGAAAGAGCAGAGTTCACAATAAGAGAAATGGGTCTACAAGACGCCATTAACACCAGAATTGGAGGTTGGGGCATCAAGGGAATAAGTGGAGGCCAAAAGAGAAGAGTGAGTATCTGCATAGAGATCCTCACACGTCCGAGACTTTTGTTTCTTGATGAACCAACCAGTGGACTTGACAGTGCAGCCTCATACTATGTCATGAGTCGAATCGCAAGCCTCGATGGAAAAGATGGCATTCAAAGGACCATTATTGCTTCCATTCATCAGCCTAGTACTGAAGTGTTTCAGCTCTTTGATAATCTTTGCCTTCTTTCTTCTGGAAGAACTGTTTTCTTTGGTCCTGCTTCTGCAGCAAGTGAGGTTAGGCTGTGCATCATCCTCATATCTTTGTTCTTATTTCATGTGTAAAGTAGGTTTAAGTAGCAATTTTTCAGTAGCACTTAATGTCCTAAAATAATTTTTGATCTATTCAACAATTAAAAGTTAAAAGTGTTTTTTCAGTAAAACCCAATATCCTAAAGTAATTTTTTGTGCTACTTTATCCTTAAGTATTAGCAACGAATACTCTAAACTTAGGATATTGAGTGTTACTAAAAAATAATGCACAAAAAATTACTTTAAAATATTGAGTGCTGTTGAAAAAATACTTCAGGATGTTGCTTAACCCTTTAAATTATATGCGCACTGATTGATGGCATTGTTTTGTTTTAGTTCTTTGCTTCAAATGGCTTTCCTTGTCCTGCCCTCCGAATCCATCGGATCATTTCTTGAAAACTATAAACAAGGATTTTGATGATAATCAGGTATGCTTCATGCACTACATATGGTCAAACATCATATTAGCCATTTTAAAGAGAAACTGAAACATAATTTGATTGAGATGGATCTTTTCTTGTTTATCAGGACATTGAACTGGGCTTAGCTGGCACTCAAAGGAAACCTACAGAAGAAGCAATCGAAATTCTTGTCAAGTCATACAAGTCTTCTGATTTGAACCAACAAGTTCAAGCAAAAGTTGCAGCATTATCTACACAGGTATGTCAAATCCATATCAAGAGCATAAATATAAGGAAAAATCTATATAAGTTCTAAGGAAGGAATTTCCTTGCCAAAAATCTCACAATAATGAGCATGCCAATGATAAGTTTCCAATGACAAAAAATCAATATTTTTTTTTTTTGAAATAAACAAAAAATCAATGTTATTCACTTCTTGTTGGACTTTTTGGTGATCATGTTCCTTCCTTAGGACCTCATAGTGATTTTCCCTAAATATTATAGGACCTATACTTAACTATATATAATGGAATTGTGGGTTTCAGGGAAATGGAATGGTGGAGAAGAAGAGAGGGCATGCAAGCTTCCATACTCAGTGCCTTGTTCTTACAAAGAGATCATTCGTGAACATGCGTCGTGATGTAGGCTATTACTGGTTACGCCTTGTCATATACGTCGGTGTGGCTCTAGGTTTGGCCACTGTGTTCTATGATCTGGGCATGAACGAGGAGTCTATTAAAGTAAGAAAGAATCCCATATATATTGGAACATATGCATGCCTAGAGACTTCACATGATTCACTTCATATTTCTTATTATTAATAATCTTTTTTTATCATATTTTCAGGATAGAGCTGCACTTCTTGCGTTTGTTTCTTCCTTCATAACTTTCATGACCATTGGTGGATTCCCCTCCTTCGTTGAAGATATGAAGGTATATATATTCCTCTCTTCAATTCAAATGATCCATACGAGCCTTGAGATTTTAAGTTAAGATATAATGTTGATTTCAATGAGTCTCACCCTATTAGCTTCTTTGATCTCTTGAAAAAACAAAATAATAATAACTGAGTCTTATATTTAAAACCAAATATAGTATTAAGTAGAAGGTGAGTCTCTAAGTAACGATAAGGTTTCTATCATATGATATAGAGATCTCTCTGCTTATGGGATATAGGCTACGTGCATTTATTCCTATCATGCATTGGGCCACCCGTTTTTATTAAAATATATTATGTCTTACATTTAATTAAAAGATGAATTAAAGGTATATATATATTTGATGTAGTTGTTATCATGGCTTAAATTATTTTGATAGGAAGACAAAAACTAATCTATACTTAATTCACCAAAACCTAATAAGTATATGAAGGTCCTCATTTTTACTGATGAGCAGGTATTTCAAAGGGAAAGGCTAAATGGTCATTATGGAGTGACAGCTTATGTGATAGGAAACACCTTATCTTCAATCCCATACCTATTACTCGTCTCTCTCATTCCTGGAGCCATAGCTTATTACCTCCCAGGCCTTCAAAAAACTGCTGAACACTTCATCTTCTTCTGCATTGTCCTCTTTTCATGTCTGATGCTAGTTGAAAGCCTCATGATGATAGTGGCCAGCATTGTCCCTAACTTCCTCTTGGGAATCATAACTGGTGCTGGTCTTCAAGGCATCATGATACTCGCGGGCGGCTTCTTTAGATTGCCCAATGACCTCCCCAGAATATTCTGGAAGTATCCTCTCCACTTCGTGGCCTTCCATAGATATGCCTACCAAGGTCTGTTCAAGAATGAGTATGAAGGACTCAAGATTGCTGGTAAAAGTGGGGAATATATTCTAAGAAGCATATGGCAAGTTAACATGAGTTATTCTAAGTGGGTTGATCTTGCAATTCTTCTGGGGATTATTGTTGTGTATAGAGTTGTGTTCTTGGCAATCATCAAAGGAACTGAGAAGATGAAGCCTTTGGTTTCTTCTTTGTTTTCTGGGTCTCCTAAGAGAAGCAATCATATCATGGTCAATCCATATGCTACTCCTTCTCACGAAGGGGCTACATAAATTACATCCAATATGAGTAAAATTAGAATAAATAAGCTACTAGTATTTATGTATGTGTTTACAAATATCAGTGTAATGAATAGAGTTGTTAGTTGTTTCCCACTCTTTCAATGTATGGCTCTAATTTATATCAAGAGCCATTCACTTCTTGTATGAACAGGGAGTTAGATTCTCACCTAGAAGGAGGTTAAGATCATGTTTATATACGTCCGTGAACAATGTATTTAACTTTGCTAATAAAATGTTAGTGTAGTTCCTTTCATCTACAATATATGTTATTTTTATTATTATTTTTTAAAAATTAGTCCATAATATAAGTCACGATACATAGAATAATTAATGTTTGTTTATAAATTTTTCCCCCTACAAAAGTGTTAAGGATTCGAAATTAAATCAATAAAATATCTATATTCAATTTATGTAATAATATTTATAAAATATTTCACAAAAAGTGGTATCTCAATTTTCAATTGAATAACCATTCTATTCTGGCTTTTCAAGGAGCTTTTTTGGGCAAAAACTTCACATATGTGAATGATACTATCAGGTACCTCTAGTTTCATCAACAGCTACTTAAAGGTCTATCCCGCATTGCTGTATCTCTTTGTTTTTCGTGGTCTTTTGGTTTCTGTTTATTTGTTTGACTATTTGCTTGTTTTATGCGTGATATGCTTTATTATTGTTTGTTAGTTGTTTGAGGATGTCTATGTATCCATTTGGTGATTTGAAAGTTTGTCAAGTTGCCATCATCGGATTTGGTTTTCTCTATTGGTTTGCCTTTTAAGTTTCATCACTTTATGTGATATTTTTACTTCTATGAGAGCCCTTTCGAGGGATTGCTTTCCCATTCATTATATTGGAGCCAAAATTCAAGAGGGAGGGGAGCTCAAGGATAGAGATTTGTATACTGATGGCCCTGATGCACAGACCACACACCATGTTTTGCCTTTTATAGGCAAAGAAAATATGACCGTTGATGAGTCATTACGTTGATTAAATATGTCAGTTTTCTAACCATTGACAATTATGTTGATTTATGGCCGTGGTTAATGAAAGGAATAAAATCGAGTATTTGAACACCCCGTTTTCGTAAACGTTTTCTTGCTGTATTTTGATCAGAGTTGAGCGTCGGAAATTTTTTCCAAATTAAAATAGAAATAGAGTAACTGAATAACATTCATAATAGTATGTCTGGTAGTCATTAGTAGTACAATCATCCGAAGTTTTTAACAAAATAAACTACAACTTTATTTCCTCTGTCTGCTTCTCTAAGCCAGCTCCTTACCCGTCTCCTCAATCCAAACACCACGGGATCCTGTAGCTATATTAACAGCTGAGATCCAATGCCCATTGGATATCAGGTAACGGTTAACCTCATGCTTATGTAAACAGTATATGCATGGCAGATATTCACAACATTTCACAACGTAAATCACATTTCAACATATCAAGCAATAACATTACACGGCCCTATGATATGTATGTTATCCCGATCAAACATTCACCGTGCCACGATGTACGATCGTGTCCATAGCGCTAGGAAAACTCTAAACGGTGTTATCAAAACCATAACCCGTGTACTCATGATTTCATCAATTTCAAACAAGACAGAGTCTTAGTATAGGAACACAGCAATCACATATAGCATACAACAAGCATCAAAGTTAAGGTTACAATACGCGTCCGTACCTTCGCTGTCGATTTTGGTACGTTCTGACGGTAGACGATAACAGAGATCCTATAAGGGTAATATCGTCTTAATTAATTCACAAATATTATTTCAAGAAGTATTTTGGCTATATATGTCCATTTTACCCCTGGTTCATTATTTGCAACTTAATCCCATTTTAATTGCTTAAAAACGCAATAACACTATAAATAGGCTGATTTTTCGCCTAACTTTAGAGAATTATAATTAATTCTACAGAACTCAGAATAAGGATCCGTAAAATTCCTCGGAAACCTTATGATGTCTAATTTTAAATAAAAATATGAGGTCTTGCCCAGAATTAATAAACAATTCCCAGTTTATACGTTTACAACGTCTGCCCAGAATTTTCCAGAAAGTTTAGCATAACTTCGAACATTTTTATCTTTTTGCACAGAACTCGAAATTATGACTTCTAGGTATATTTGAAAAGCTCTATGTGTATAATACCACCATGAATTTTCTCAGAACTTTGGCATAGCATCTTCAACATAAGATACCAGCGTTTTTGAAATTGCTTCCGGAGTCGCTAACCGACAAAGTTTAAGCCCGGAGCTTCGCTACTTTGACCATAATCTTCCAAAAATTTTGCTATAACTTCTTCTTCATCATTTTTTCGAAATAAATCCAATTATAATAATAAAAACATGAAAATAAAATTACTCAAGCATATTTAAGATCAAAGCAACATCTATCTATGAATTTAAAAGCTTAAAACTCAAGAACTCACCTTGCAAATGCTCTAACTCCTTCAAGCTACTTCCCACTCACCCTCACTTCTCTCTAATTTCAGATTGTTCTTGCTTGTTTTGGTGTGAAGAATGAAGTGAGCCAAGCCCCTCTATTTATAGGTGAGGATCTAGGACACAAATGGAATTTAATTTGCTCAAATCTTACCCTAACCCTTGGATCAATTAGCACTTTTTGAGACTAAATCTCCTCCTTTGAAAGGCATGCCGACATGCCATTTAACACAGCTTTTATTGTACATCTCAATTTAACAAAGTGATTTGATCATTATATGCTTGCCGACATGCTTTCACTTTAATCATTAAATACGTTTTTTTTAATATCCTATTACATTGTTTATATAATGTAAACAAATCCCATCAGATTTTAAGCCACAATGCTTGCCGACATGCAATACCACTCTCAACCATTTCTTTTTTTTAAAAAATTTTACAATTAACTAATAGCTCAATTTTTTTTAATTGGAGAGTCATACTTTATGCTTTATGCTTTTTTGAGACTTCAATTCCTTATTTGTGATTCATTTAGGCATGTGTTTTTGGTAAATTGTTAAACAATTGAATTCTTCTTCTTCAAGCCATATTAAACCGTGACTTGCTTCTTTGTTTTGCCTCTTGGATTTGTGTTTTATTTGTCTCCCAATATCACACACTAGGTCTTTCATTGGTTGATAAATTTTTACAAGGATTTAGCTTTATGGTGATTAATTAAATTGATATATTCCTAATTATGCCTTTTTAAATTAATTATTATTTAATATTTTCGCCCCTCCCCCTTTTTTATTTAATTACTTATTTACTTCCTAATTAATTTACTTTATATCTTAATCTAAGTAATGAGTCATTAATTGCTTAATTAGTTACTTACTAATTGTTGATAATTTTCTTAATTAGGATTAATTATTATCTCACAACTATTTTACTGACATTGATATTTTATGCTCCATGTAAAATATTAAAAATCATGGGGTCAATTATGATCCCCAAAATAAATATTAAATTTTCCCTTTTATTATTTTCAAGGAAATAATTTATTAAATTACTATAATTAAGGACAATACTTTCCTAATTTTTAATATTTATTTTACTGCCTATAAGATTTATCATAATATTTACAGTGCCATTTCATACCCCATAAATGTATTTTTAGCTTTTTGGCAACTTATCTCTTCAAATTTTAATAGAATTTTACCTAAGAAAATAGGACAATTATACTCATTATTTGAAACCATATATTCACCTATTTCCAATAAATATTATTTAATATTTCAAATAAATAATTATTTGGGTATTACAGTATTAAAATGCATAAATGCTCTAACAGTTAGTTATAAATACACCTCTTTTGCCCCTTCATTGGCTCAATTTTACATCTTAGCGCATATTAAAGTTTCCTCATTCTTGCAATGGGATTTTGTTTACACATTGCCATTAAAATTTTAACAGTAAGTTCTAAAAGAACTTTAAATACTTGAAAAAAGAGGAATAATATCCAACATCAGAGGTTACAGATTAAAAAGTCAGAAGTTCTCAATATGGCGATTATCGGTTAGGACTTCTTGGGTCTCCTTTGATAACCAAGTGAACTAAAAGGTATAAAACTAAGGGCCCGTTTGGTACACTGGAATTGATTTTGATGGAGATGAATATAAAGATGGATTTGGAAATGGATATGGAATGAGACATAATTTTTTAATTAAAATACATATGCATTGTTTGTGTTAAGAGTCCACAATACCCTTTAAAAACGTTTTAATTCTAACTTCCTTAGAACTATGGACCCATCTGTTGGTCCGAAAAAGGACCCACCATTGCCACCTCCATTGATGAAGCTCTAGGAGCCTCTACCGTCAAAGCTGTTCTTCACTTTTTAAAACCAATCAGCCACCACACTCTACCAGAATCAGCACCATACTTAAGTTGTTAATATATACACTAAAGTTGTAAATAGTGTCTATCGAAGCTCCGGCTTCTCTCATATATTTTTCTTGAATTTCTCAACAAAAAGTCATCAATATGGATACTTGAGTTTTTTAATATATATACTAAAGTCGTAAATAATAGGATCCACTGGAACTCCAAAAGTCTCATTTTTAAAAAAAAAAATTCAAGCAAAAGTCGTCAATATATATACTTAAGTTGTTAATATGTATAATAAATTCGTAAAATGGTTGACCAAAGCTCCGGCGGTCTCATATATTTTTGTTTTTTGAATTTTCAAACAAAATTTTCAATATGCATACTTGAGTTGTTAATATATTTACAAAAGTCGTCAATAGGTCGACCTCCGATGTTCTCATATTTGTTTTTTTTTTTGAATTTCTTAAGCAAAAGTCATTAGTGTGAATACTTGATGAGTTGTTGATATATATACTAAAGTCATAAATAGAGTTGATCAGAGCTCCGGCGGTTTCATATATTTGTTTGAATTTCTCAAGAAAAAGTGGTCAATATGGATTGGTAAGCATGGTTGTACATGTGTATTCTCTATATTTCTAACACCATTAATATTGTTAACGAAAAATGTTGACCCAACAAACTTAAGTTATAAATGTGTAGTTGACAAGCATATTTAAGTTTAAATTTTTTAATATAATATATTTAGATTATTAAATTAAAATAAACTGACAAATCGCTACAAATAGAATCGTGATTTTGATATTTAGATTGTTAAATTAATATATTTAGATTATTAAACTAATTTTTTTAGTACAATTGAAGTTTTGATATTAACTGGTTCATTAGGATTTTAGATATTTTTCAGTCTACTCATACTTTAAACTTAAGATTAGTAACATTTAATTACACAGTCATTACTTGAGTTTGTTGCGTTAAAGTTTTCTATTAGCAATATTAATGGTGTTGGAATTTTGGGACAAAAAGTATACTTTATAAAGTTAAGACACTAAAAGTGTATTTTATATATACTTAAAGGACTAAAAGTTTACTTTAGCCTTAATTTTATTATATCAAATTTTTAATTTTATATTTCTTAACTTTTAAATATAATGCCATAATTTGTGGTTTTTTTTTTTAATAATTATTCGAGAAATACATGATAAGTTTACGTCATAGAATCAAACTTACAAATGCATATATATCGCTTCTCCTACTTTATCTGCATATCCCGGGCGCGCGTTAGGGTCACAATAACCATGTTCATGGCTCTCAAATTAGCAAAACATTGGAGATGGCATTATGCAACTTGGTTATTGTTTTTGTTTCTGTGCTATATAATGAATAATGAATTACCTTTTGCCGTAAAGAAGAGGGAGTCCAGATTTGGTGGAAGTCGACACGCAAGGTTGTTGTTGGGGCCATTCTAGTATGTATGATGAGTTAGGAGTTGCCGCTAAGGTGGAAAGACATCAGATACAGAAAAACAACAACCAGATGCCACGTACGTACATACGTTTCGATATGGGTTCTTTTCTTCCCTAAAAGCAAATAAAGAGGTCATACTAAAACCCAACCAATTTGGCTGGCAATATGCCAATAAGAATTGCATGTGATGCGCATCGTGCCTTCCCTAGCTAGCTTGATTACAGCTACGGCTTGATTGTGGATGAAAATTTCAAGTAGTTCGTGGCATCGATGAAGATACTGATTTCTTCATTTTTACTGCCTAAAGATAATGTTGAATAATTAGTTTTTTTTTTTTTTTTTTTTTAGTAGAGCATTATTCTTTACCGATAAACTTTTGATGGTTCTGATTTTAGTTATGCTTGGCATAATTGATATTTGAACTTTGTTACATTACGTTGGATGTCATATATTCCAAGCCTCATATTTCTACCGCACCCTGCCGTCGAAGCTCTTCACTCTTCAAAATTTTAATGCCTTGTTTAAGTTATTAGATTTCACAAGGGAAAAAATGATAATATTATGGGTGCATGATTGCATTTAGCTTGCATCTCCTTGTGCAGCTCAAAAAGCTCATCAATCTTCCTAGATTTCCCAAGAGCATCAAGCAACAAGTTGTAGGTAAAAATATCTGGGCCACAACCAATATTTTTCATCTCCGCATAGAGATCCCTGGCTCTTTCATTGATATTACATCTCAGAAGCCCATCAATCAAGCAATTATATGTTTCCAAGGTTGGGTGAATTCCCAAGGTCTTCGTGAATTTGTCAAATACATTTTGAGCATCTATGGCCTTGTTTTGCTTACACAGTACTCTGATTAGTGGTAAAACTATAAAGTCATTTTGGCAAGTCGAATTGTGTGCCAATTTTTCAGCAAACAAAATGGAATTTTCTAATTTGGTTTGAATCAGAATGCCATCCATTAATTCTCCCCAGAATCTGCCTGTCTGTAAACCAACCTTGCGTGTGAATTCCATGACAATCTTAACAGTACCCTCAACCCTTCCAAGCCTCATAACACCGGGAAGGAGGGTGCATAAATTTCTTCATCTGATGGTAAAACCAGAATGCATCATCAGTTCTATCTTCAATGATCAGACCATAGATGATGGTGTTATAAGTCAGAACATCAGGAATGCAATTCATCGTTGTCATCTTATATAGCATCTTCTAGGCCAAATCAACTGCATCATTCTTGCAAAGACAATCAAGGAGTGTGTTAAAAGTTACTGTATTTGGGGGACATCCACAATCTGTCAAACTCTCGAACAATTCAAGCGCCTTTTGAAGCTTTCCCTCTTTCCCCCAAGCCCGCAAGTAAACAGTATTGTATGTCACAACTGTGGGAGCAAGCTTCATATCCTTCATTCGCCCAAACATTTCCCATGCCTCATCAAACCGATCAGCCTAGTAAAATGTGTCATTAAAGAATTGACTACAATTACATCAGGCTCGCACCGATTGCCCATCATCTCAACCAGAAGCTTTAAGGCTTCATCTATTTGCCCCACTTTGCTATTGTAATACCCGATTTTCGATTTACTAAAAATCTTGTATTTTAGGGATATGTTACCATATTAAATTGGTTAACATATGTGACTTAGAGTCACATAGAATAATGGCTATTTAAAGATTAAAAGAGCCATAAAAAAGTTATAAAAACACTTAATTGAATTAAGTGTCAATTAGAAAATAATGGGCAAATTAGCTTGATTAATTAGGATTAATTGCATAAATTCTCCTAATTAATTAGAGATAAATTAAAAGCGTCAAAAGAGGGCTAATTATATTTGAAAATAATTAAGCCAAAGAGAATGAAATAATACTTGTCTAAATAAGCATTAATTGCCATGATTAGCTAACAAATAAATTATGCAATGGGATATGTAATTAGTGTACTTATAAACACTTGTTTAACATATTAAATAGCTTCATGAAACAGCTCTAAAAATCCTAGCATTTCGTTCATATGGGAAGAATGAGAATCAAAGATGATGAAATAAAATCATTATATATTAGAGTTGAACCAACAAGTTCAAGCAGAAGTAGCAGCATTATCTACACAGGTATGTCAAATCCATGTCCCATCCTTATCAAGAGCATAAATATAAGGAAAAATCTCTATAAGTTCTAAGGAAGGAATTTCCTTGCCAAAATATCCCACAACAAGTGAGCAGCTAGCATGCCAATGATAAGTTTCAATGTAAGAAATGAAAAAAAAATCAATATTACTCACTTGTTGTTGGACTTTTTGGTGATCACGTTCCTTCCTTAGGATGATCTCATAGGGATTTTCCCTAAATATTATAGGACCTATACTTAACTATATATAATGGAATTGTGGGTTTCAGGGAAATGGAATGGTGGAGAAGAAGAAGAGAGGGCATGCAAGCTTCCATACTCAGTGCGTTGTTCTTACAAAGAGATCATTCGTGAACATGCGTCGTGATGTAGGCTATTACTAGTTACGCCTTGTCATATACGTCGCTGTGGCTCTAGGTTTGGCCACTGTGTTCTATGATCTGGGCATGAGCGAGGAGTCTATTAAAGTAAGAAAGAATCCCATATATATTGGAACATGCATGCCTTGAAACTTCACATGATCCACTTTATATTTCTTATTATTAATAATCCTTTTTATCATTGTTTCAGGATAGAGTTGCACTTCTTGCGTTTGTTTCTTCTTTCATAACTTTCATGACCATTGGTTGATTCCCCTCCTTCGTTGAAGATATGAAGGTATATATATTCCTCTCTTCAATTCAAATGATCCATACGAGCCTTGAGATTTTAAGTTAAGATATAATGTTGATTCCAATGACTCTCATCCTATTAGCTTCCTTGATCTCCTAAAAAAAAAAAACTGGGTCTTATATTTAAGACCAAAGTAATATTAAGAAGTAGAAGGTGAGTCTCTGAGTAACGATAAGGTTTCTATCATGTGATTTAGAGATCAGGGGCTCAAATTCTAAAAACAGTCTCTCTTCTTGCGGGGATTAGGCTACGTGCATTTATTCCTACCCTAGACCTCACATGGTGGAAACCTTGTGCACTAGGCCACCCCTTTTTATTAAAATATATCACGTCTTACATTGATTAATTAGAAGATGAATTAAAGGTATATATATAGCTTTGAAGTAGTTGTTATCATGGCTTAAACTATTTTGATAGAAAGACAAAAACTAATATATACTTAATTCACTAAAACCTAATAAGTATTTGAAGGTCCTCATTTTTACTGACGACGCAGGTATTTCAAAGGGAAAGGCTAAATGGTCACTATGGAGTGACAGCTTATGTGATAGGAAACACCTTATCTTCAATCCCATACCTATTACTCGTCACTCTCATTCCTGGAGCCGTAGCCTATTACCTCCCAGGCCTTCAAAAAACTGCTGAACACTTCATCTTCTTCTGCATTGTCCTCTTTTCATGTCTGATGCTAGTTGAAAGCCTCATGATGATAGTGGCCAGCATTGTCCCTAACTTCCTCGTGGGAATCATAACTGGTGCTGGTCTTCAAGGCATCATGATTCTCGCCGGTGGCTTCTTTAGATTGCCCAATGACCTCCCCAGAATATTCTGGAAGTATCCTCTTCACTTCGTAGCCTTCCATAGATATGCCTACCAAGGTCTGTTCAAGAATGAGTATGAAGGACTCAGGATTGCTGGTAAAAGTGGGGAATATATTCTAAGAAGCATATGGCAAGTTAACATGAGTTATTCTGAGTGGGTTGATCTTGCAATTCTTATGGGGATTATTGTTGTGTATAGAGTTGTGTTCTTGGCAATCATCAAAGGAACTGAGAAGATGAAGCCTTTGGTTTCTTCTTTGTTTTCTGGGTCTCCTAAGAGAAGCAATCATATCATGGTCAATCCATATGCTACTCCTTTTCATAAAGGGGCTACATAAATTAAATCCAATATGAGTATAATTAGAATAAATAAGCTACTAGTATTTATCTATGTGTTTACAACTATCAGTGTAATGAATAGAGTTAGTTGTTGCCCACTCACTCAATGTAAGGCTCTAATTTATATCAAGAGGCCATTCACTTCTTGTATGAACAGGGAGGTTAGATCCTCACCTAGAAGGAGGTTAAGATCATGTTTATGTACGTCCGTGAACAATGTATTGAACTTTGCTAATAAAATGTTAGTGTACTTCCTTTCATCTACAATATAAGTTATTTTTAAAAATATTTTTTAAACCATAATATAAGTCACGATCCAGAGAATAATTAATATTTATTTATAAATTTTGCCCCAAACAAAAGTGTTAATGATTCAAAATTAAATGAATTAAATATCTATATTCATTTTTATGAAATAATATTTATAAAATATTTCACAAAAAGTGATATCTCAATTCTCAATTGAATAACAATTCTATTCTGGCTTTTTATGGACTTTTGGGCAAAAACTTCACATACGTGAATGATACTATCAGGTACCTCTAGGTTCATCAAGAGCTACTTAAAGGTCTATCCCGCATTGTTGTATCTCTTTGTTTTTTGTGATCTTTTAGTTTCTGTTCATTTGTTTGTCTATTTGCTTGTTTTATGTGTGATATGTTTTGTTATTGTTTGTTAGTTGTTTGAGGATGCCTATGTATCCATTTGGGGATTTGGAAGTTTGTCAAGTTGCCTTCTTCGGATTTGGTCTTCTCTATTGGTTTGGCCATCTTAAGGCAACTTTGTCAACAATTACTTTGGATCTCTATGCCTTTCAAGTTTCACTACCTTATGTGATATTTCAACTCCTACGAGAGCTCCTTTTGAGGAATTGCTTTTCCGTTCATTATATTGGAGCAAAAATTCAATCAATCCATCAACCTTTAACAACAGAATCTGGTGTAAAGCTCAAATATAATGGTGCGCATGGCTCTTCCATCTTCAAGCTCGTTGTTATTTGTTTTATTGATGGTTTCTTTCTATGTTTTTAGGGTGGATTGGGCATATGTTTTATCTAAAAATTATTGGGTTAGTCCTCTAAACCCCCAGTAGATCTAGATCCTTTATGTAATTCATTTTATCGATCCTTATCCTTTATGTAATTCATTTTATCGATCCTTATCCTTTATGTAATTCATTTTATCTGTTAAATAAATTTTCTTTTAATAATAAAAAAAGAATAAGCTAAATTGGTTTCTTTTTTTAAAAGATATCGCGGCAATAATTGAAAGAAATAAGTCTAATAGCCCGTTATTTTTTGGGAGACCCACCAGTTCAGGAACCACCGGGCTCGATGGATGCGGGAGTAATGGGACGGGGTTAAACAACTACTCAAGTATAAAATAGGGGGGCAAAACAATAAAAATATAACACTACTATAACTTCGGAGAGGAGGGGAGCTCGGGATAGAGATTAGTATACAAATGACCATGATGCACAGACCACATGCATGTATTGCCTTTTATAGGCAAAGAAATATAACTGTTGATGAGTCATTACGTAGATTAAATATGTCAGTTTCTAACCATTGACAATTATGTTGATTTATGGCAGTGGTTAATGAAAGGAATAAAATCGAGTATTAAAATGCATAAATGCTCTAACAGTTAGTTATAAATAAACCTCTTTTGCTCCTTCATTAGCTCAATTTTACATCTTAGCGCATATTAAAGTTTCATCATTCTTGCAATGAGATTTTGTTTACAAATTCGCATTAAAATTTTAACAGTAAGTTCTAAAAGAACTTTAAATACTTGAAAAAAGATGAAGAATTTCCAACATCAGAGGTTACATATTAGAAAGTCAGAAGTTATCAATATGGTGATTATCGGTTAAGACTTCTTGGGTCTCCGTTGATAACCAAGTGAACTAAACGGTGTAAAACTAAGGGCATTTGGTACATTGGAATTGATTTTGATAGAGATAAATATGAAGATGGATTTGGAAATGGATATGGAATGAGACATAATTTTTTTAATAAAAATATATATGAATTGTTTGTGTTAAGAGTCCACAATACCCTTCAAAAAAAAATTAATTCTAACTTCCTAAGAACTATGGACCCATCTGTTGGTCCCAAAAAGGGACCCTCCATTGCCACCTCCATTGATGAAGCTCCAGGAGCCTCTACCATCGAAACTCTTCACTCTTCAAAACCAATCAGCCACCACACTCTACAAGAATCAGCACCATACTTAGAATAAATAAGCTACTAGTATTTATGTATGTGTTTACAAATATCAGTGTAATGAATAGAGTTAGTTGTTAGCTGTTTCCCTCTCAATGTAAGCCTCTAATTTATATCAAGAGCCATTCACTTCATGTTAGCATGACTCTTGATGGTTACTGATGGCCACTACTATTTGACACTCTTGTTAGCATGTGAATCTGATTTTCCTAGCTACTAATAGCTAGTTTGAGTGGTTCAAATAATTTTCTCGTTCTAATGAATTGCATGTTGTGTTTGTTAATATCCTAGCTACTGATAGCTAGTAATGGCAACAATTTTGAAAATGTTGTGGCTAGTCTATTGAGGGCCTAGTTAGTTTGTAAATGTTGTGGATATAAGCTGAATCAGATACAGGTGCTACTTCTTAACTTCCTATCCTTTTAGTTGACAATGAGGACATTGTCAGTTTTAAGTTTTGGGGTCAAAGTTCACTGCAGGCAATTTTGAAATTTTTTGTTACTTTGATGAGTGCACTGTGAAATTTTGAACAGTTTTTGTAAGAAAATTGTTGGAATGTTTGAAATTTCTCTTGCTTAAATTTTTGTTTGTGAAGTATGTTAAAAATGAATTGAAATTATATGTTATTTGTCAAAGTTGCTTGAATGATCCGATGATATAAATTACTGTTCAGTCTTTTATATTTGATAGGAAATTTTGTTTAATGTGCATTGATGGATGCTTTGTAGTGATAAATCTTGTTATTCAGGAATTTTTAAACTATAAAAGCACTATTGGAGTTCATTTTATTCTGGATGTTCTTGTTGAAGGGCTTTGTGACAAATTAAGTTATATGCCTTTGTTTCAAACGGTTGATTTCAAAATAATCTTTGGTCTTCTTCAAAGCTTTTGGTTTATTTTATAAGATTTAAAGAAAGGATTAGGGCACTTCATAAAATGCGATTGAGCCTTTTCAGCCTACTTAATTGATTCTATTCCCTTTTGAACCCTTATTTTGAGCCTAATTGAAAAACCAATTAAAGATTCTTTTGGAAGACCTAACATCTACCTACCTTAGCCAATGTGAAAAACCATGATTCCTTCGCTTTGAGATAGATGATAATTGATTGGGTTGTGGAATTTGGTGATGTGTGAAATTCAAATTATCAGAAAAAGGAGTGTAGAAAGTAAAAGGGCTCACAATGTATAGAAATCAAGCAAAAAAAAAAACAAAAAAAAGGGTTATAAAAAAAAAGTTCAAGAAGGCTTGATATGGAAAAGATCAATTTAATTTAAGTTTGGGGGAGTACGTTTAATGAGAAAAGGAAGAAAACCCTTGAGTGGTTATCAACTATCTTGAGGTATTTGTTGATTATCCTTTCTCTTTTCTTTTGAAAACCTTAACCCCTACCCCATTACAAGTCGAAAAGTCCCTTTGATTTTTAAGTCAAGTGGAGTGCATTAGAAGAAAAGAGGAAGAAATTAGATAATGATGGAATTGATTGTTTGAATATAGTTATATGACTTGAATTGTTGCTTTTAACTTTAGGAAGTGCAAAAAGAGTATAGGTCAACTCCATTCACACACTCACATTTGGAAATTCTTGAAAAACATGTTTTAAATCTATGAAGTGTTCATTTTTGCATGTTTACTTGGTTTCCTGTTTCATATAACTCTTTGAGCAAGAATGAGGACAAATTTATTCATGCATCAATGACAAATACTGACAAAATTTTGTGGAGATACATGTTTTTGCTTGAGGACAAGCAAATATTTAAGTTTGGGGGTGTGTTAACTCCTAGAAATTGATTACATTCCAGCACATTTTCTCTCTCTTTTTACCTATTTATGGTTCAAATATGCATAGAAAATGGAGTGTATAGAAGAAAATGTGCATATCAAAGTATCAGAAAAAAAAAATCAATAAATCCTTGTTATATTCTATAGAGTTTGTGGTTTAATTGAGAATTGATGAATCCTCTCTCTTTTGTAGGATATAGATAAGTTTTGAAGTTCTATAAGAATCAAGAAACAAGCAAAGATAAAGGAGGTGAAGCAATGCAAAGTTAGAAGGAACCCGTGCAATTGGCTACAACAAGTTGACAACCGGCCGTGGCCGTGAAAAGTGGTCGTGGCGCCTCATGAAAAAGTGAAAAGTAAATGTACAGCGCGCGTTTTGCATTTGAAAAGCGTAAAAACCCTATTTAATCTAAAGGGAAGTGGCCGAAAAACACACTCTTGACCTAAGGAAACAAGTGGGCACACAAGGAAGAGCTTGGGAGAGAGTTTTGGGCAATCTTGAGGCTTCGGGTGCTCAACCTAAGAGAGATTTTGGGGATTTCACCTTGGTTCTTCCTATTTTCTCCTCTTTTCTTCCTAGCTTCTTCATGTATTCAGTACCTTGGTTTAGAATCTCTTTGTATTTGAACATGAGTAGCTAAATCTTTCATTCTAGGGTTCTTTTGACCCTTTGTATGGATTAATACTTGAATATTCCTCTCTTTTGGTAGATATATATATGTGTGTGTGTGTGTGTGTGTTGATTTCAACCTTAGCTTAATGCTTCTAAGTGATTGGCCTCCATTTAGATGTTTTATTCACTTAAGTTATGACTTGAGAGAGCTAATCTAGGTGTAGACCTTGATTGAAATCATGCTTGTCTTGAAGTTTACTTGATAAATGGATGGTTTGTTGGTAAAATAGAGATATATTTACTAATCTTGCATTGTCACATTAGGATTGTTGCTTAAATATTGATTCTCATTAATTGTAGCAAGAGATTGTGCATCTTAATGAGAAGAGAAACTTGATTTTGACTCGAGAGAGCAGGTCAAGTGTTTTAAAACCTTAGACTAACACATATATGTATTGAAATGCTATTAGAGAGGAAATTAACCAAGTTTTATGAAATGAAAAAGGGGAAAAAGTACCATAGGCTCTATTATCCTTGAAGTCAAAGAGTTATTTGTCTTTATCAATTTTAAGTTTTAGAAATAGTTTTTAAAAATTCTCATTCCAACTCAAAACTTTGTTTTAGCTCAACTTGATGAAATTCACTAAGCCTTTTGCTTGACCAATTTGTTAAACAAATCCTCGTGGGAACGATACTTTACTTTTCACTTTATTACTTGCGAAACTCGTGCACTTGCGAGGCGAACACCTATTTGGGACACTATCTGGCTTACATACACTATCCCTGACTGTTAGAAGTTGAAAAGACAAGACATTGTCTTATTGTGATGATCGGTGGAGGAAGTTCAAGACCGTTCTAGCTAACAACTATATTTTTGCCGAGGTTCAGCCTGACCATAATCCTTGGGACATGTACACATTTATTGATGAACAAACATGGCAACAATTTGTTCAACAAGGACCACTCCCGAAACTTTGGTGAGTTTATATTTAGTTTTGTTTGCCCTTTTTTGTTTGTTTATTAACCTGTGCGGATATGTGAATGTTATTGTGTTCATTTCATCCTATTAGTTAGATGGTTTGGTGTGTGAATAGAAGTATATATTTACATCCTTTGTCCTGCATCAGAGTCAAACTATTATTATATTCTTAGCTAGTTCTGTTATAGTAGGTAGTGGTTAGACATTACTATTAGTTAGTTAGTATGTTAACTGTGTAAAGGTTTCGGTGCAAGCTGTTATTGGGCCTCAAGAGTCATGCCTCTAACTATATATAAGAGGTTAGACTAATATGTGTAGGAACCAGGTATGATGAATGAATGAATTGATCGAGTTTAGCGAGCTTCGCAACTCCTTTTCCTCTGTTTCTCCCAATTTCTTCTACAATTCTACATCTTCCTTAAATAAAATGTTGAAACTTGATGAAGTGAATTTGACTAGTATTTGAGGTTCATATCAAGCAGAAGTTCTCTAATTTCTATTAGTGAGATGGCTGGAATTCATAATTAATAATTGTTTTCAATTTTGATTCACAGTAAAGAAGGGAACAAGCACAGGAGATAGGGAGAAAGAATGATTGCCCGCATAGGGCTTCTCGCAGTGGATATGAAAAGGCCGAAAAAGAATTGATGTCGGCCAAGTGGAAGAGATTGGAAGATGAAGCTAAATCCAATCCTTCTGCGATACATGATCCGCCATCTCCAATACGTCGCGAGGAGTTGTGGTTGCATATTCGGCAAAAGCCAAACAAATAAATACACAAGTGAACAAACTCGTCTAGTTTCTCGAAAGAATTGTAAGTATCGTTATTGTTATTTTTTAGTTACTAAGCTTCTCGTTATCTGTATCTTACAGGAAGATCTTAAAAAGAAAGAAGCAGAGAGATCTTTTGTGTCGGACGGGAGGAATGATGTTCTGACCGTTGCGACCGAAAAATCGGATCACTCGGGGTGTGTAAGGGGGATTGGAGGACGGGTAGGCCTAAAGCAATACTTTGGTAAATCCAAACGCCATAAACAAAGTATGATTACCCAGGAGGAGATAGAACAAACGGTGGGCGTAATAAATGAGGAAGCAAAAGGTCAAAGCAAATGGCTCAAGAAGCTTCATTGACCGCAATTTTTCAATCCCGATGAGCAAGATGCGAAGAACCGAATGAATTGAAGCTGCTTTTGAGCTCTCGTCCAGAGACCAGTATTCCCTTCACACATTCACCTATACCTATGCAGCAGAGCACTAAAGGGAGATGCTGTAATACCCTAAAAATCCTAATTATCATAAATGGTATATTTTGATAAATACTACATTATAGTAAAAGGATAGTATATTGTCTCAAATTTTGGGATATTGTTTATTATAAATTTATGAGCAATTTCTCCTTGAGATTTAATAGATCAAGTGTGAATCTTGAGATTTCATTTAGGGATCATAATATACCCTAATATAAATATTGAATTTTAGTAAAGAAATACTAAAAATACAAAGGTGAATTTATTAATTATATTTTCATCCAAATTTCACTTTGGAATTAATTAACCAATGGTTAATTATAAGACTACATATAAGGAACATAAAATATGATAAAATTATCATATTAAGTCATGGTTCATATGTAACCAAAATAAACAAAGAAAGTGTTATGAAAACACTTAAATTAATTAAAAGGAATTAACAAGTAAATAGTGGACAATTTAGCTTGCACTGAATTAAGATTAATGTCAAAAACTTGTAACTACCTATTAGGGTTATGTTTTAGCCTAAACACAAGAGGTAGATGGCAATGAAAATAGATAGGTATTTAAGGGAATAAAATACTCAATATTCATGTAAATTGTGCCACAAAAACTGTAACATCCCATTTGAAAACAGCAGAAATTTTTTTTTTTTTTAAATGTTTCCAAATATTTCAAGCAGAGTAATCAGAGTAGAGCATTGGAGCGAGTAAGTAATTTACATTACATTCAAAATATGGACCATAGTGTAAATGTATCGGATTACGTCATCCGAATTCTCAAAAGTTAAAGAAACTAAAGAAAACGACAAATAATGTAGACACGTCTTGGCCTACTCCAGCTGCTTGCCTCGATCGCCAAACATCGGTCCTCCAGAACCTGATGCTACAGCTGAGATCTATTCCACATATGGATCTCAGTAACGGTTAACCTTATGCTCAAATAAAACAAAAGATACGTGACAACCGATATTCATTTCAATACAAAAGATATCATCACAAAAGCAAACAAAGATGTATGATCAATAACATGGATGTAACATAAGCACAAAGCAAGATGTAAAGTCTCTCTCGACTAGTTCGCACATATCCAAGGCCACGCCACTAACGTGTCCTCGTGGCTAGGAATAACTCAAACGGCATTACCAATACTATAATCCGTGGGTAAAGCCAGTAAGTATCTCCGACGATTCTCAACAAAACCTCGCCTATGAACGTATCTCTAACGCAAAAGTATATAAGTAGCATAGAGTTAGGGTTACGTGACGCGTCCGTACCTTAGTTGCAGATATCCGGCTCTTCCGCTAAAAACGGTACTTTTTGACGCCGTACGTAAAACAAAAAACAAATGGCAAACAAATGCGGAACGATGGAATTTCGATAGCTTCGACGTCGAAGTATTCTAATCGAATAATAACACACTTATGAATATTTGGCAGCATAATGGCATTTTAGGTGAAAAAGACCATTTTGCCCCTACTACCCCTATTTGGCGGAATTTCGCGTAACTTCGTTACTTTGACCTTATTCCATTTCAAAATTATCCCCACTAGGTTTTTACCTCGTCGAATATTTCAATGCAATGAGGCTTAAAAACAAGTATAGGAATATATTCGAAACTTCCTAGATCAAAACAACAGCTCTACTATAACTACCGAAAGAACTACGGAAACTAAAAGCTAAGGACGTAAGAACTTACTCGGAGCAAGACAAAATTTTTCCCGTAGCTGCTCTCTTTAGAACCTCTCTCTAGGTTTTGAATTTTGGTGTGAAGAATGAGAGCAGAGGTGCTTGCTATTTATAGAAGAAGGAGGGACACAGTGAATTAACACAAAAGTCTTCAGACGGATTCCGCCGTTGGATCGCATTTTTGAGGACAAAGCAATCTTGGCCATCCATGGTCAAGGCCGAAATCAAGGGGCCCCAAAATTCAAAGAATGAGTTGTCATCCAATGATGACTTGCTTTATGGCCTCCTACCCACGGTTACCCGACGGTCCGTTTCTCGCGATTTCGCGAAACTCAAAAATTCGGCGTGTAACTTTGAAGATATTTTCATCCTCTTTCATATTATCTATTTTTATCCTCTTTTTGATCATATCCGAGTATTCTCCGTGCGTCGGAAGATATTCGGACAAACGCGTTCCTTGCTACTTTAAATCGCTTCCGATAGAACCAACTTCTGGACAATAATTCGCTGAATCGTAAAATGTTCAGTTGTTGCCTAACTTAATCCCGTGTTTGAAAACACGCAATTGTTTCTATAGGTTCTCACTTTGCCTATCTGACTCTACTCTATCCGATCGCCTTTTCGTCTTATTAGGAATTAGGGTTTTCGGTTGCGGAAATCAACGTCTGGTAAATTCTTCCTTCGTAAAAATTTACTTGTTCTTAATTTGACCAAATTTGAAAAGACTTTTACCTCTGGTTTTCCTGTAGAATTTATTTCTACTTTTCCCTGGGCCCGCCTTATAAGCCGACTCACCGCATTATATCATTATTTTATTCTAATTATCATTTTAATTATTTAAACAATTCATTTTAATTAAAAATACCAAGAATTTCGCCCCTTCATTTTAAAATTCAGTTTTAATTATTTTTTCATAATTTTTTCCATTTTTTAAAAATATAATATTTTTTACCAAAAATTCTCGTTTTACCCCGCCTTCGTTAAGGCTTAATCAAGCCTAAATTCTTCGCTTAGTGATCTTTTTAGGATTAGGTTTCTTCATACATCTATCTTTACTGATTTTTCTTAATCTTTTTATCATAATCGGTAAGTATATTTTATGCTAATTACCAGCCTTAATCTCTTAATTAAAGATTTTACCATGAATTTAACTTTCTATATTTCTCTTGTTTTATCAATCAATTAGCTAGTAATTATCTAATCATTCTCTTACCAATGACTGATAATTTTATAATTTACAGAATATTATTATCTTACAAACTTTATACTTTGACATTGTCGCTTTATATCTTATGTAAAGTATTAAAAATGTTTACACCATAAAGTTACTTTATGGTTCTCGAATACTTTTAAACATTTCTTCATGTTATTTCCTCTGAAATAATTTATTAAATTCTTATAATTAAAGATAATACTCCCATAATTTTCTCATAATCTTTCAAAGTATTTATCATAATGTTTTTAGACCTGCTTTTATCACCATTATTGCATTTTTAGTCATTCTGTTCATCTGATTTTTTTGTAACTTTTTTTCGACAATTATAAAAATTTTCTATAATAGTTTTAAACTCATGAATTTGTCCCATCAAAATATTCATTAATTTCTCTTATCTCAAGAATTCCAGATTTGCTAAAATCTGGGTATTACAAAAACACATACCAAGCTTGAAAGAAATATTCCCTTGATATTACCCAACATATACAATTAACATTAAGATTGTAAAAAGGCAATTAGAGAATATCTAGTGAAGGCAAAGATTTTCGAAAATCAAGAGGCAAATTATAATAAAAATTATCATGATTAAGCATAGTCTTAACTAAATCATGAGAGGCAATTAAATGACATAGAAATACTTATTTCAATTAGAGAATATTATCAACAACTATTAGGCAATTAAATTTTCAATAATTAAAGTATTTATGTTAATTTTCATAATTAATTAAAAAGGCATAATTAAGAAATGTATGAGATTAATTAGTAATCAAAGGCTAATAAATACCCAAGATTAGTATGAAAGGGATTTCTTATGATCATAATTAATATAGTAACCTATCAATTAAGCCTTATAACATCTAAAAACACTATCTTAGAGATATTAGCCAAGATTAATTTAATCTTCCCTATTTTAATATAAGTGGCGAATTTATGCTTAATTAAGGGAAAAAGATTACACAAGTATTAAATCCTAAGAGCACATAATATATGAACAAATATCATCAATAGTAGTAGGATTTTTCCAACACAAATTAAAGGCTTGGATTAAATCTAATAGAGCTAAATCCTAAGGCCTTAATTAAGTATCATAAAGTGTAATCCTTGTGAAGTAAGAATTAACCAATGAGAGAATTCTTTCTAGATAATTATGAAGTAATTAAAACACAAAAATTTGAAGAGAAAAGAGGGAGTATACACGGTTAGCTTGGCTTGAAAAGGAAGAAACATAATTGTTTAATATAAATAAGATAGCACATAGGTTCACATGGGGCATTTATTGTGGAAGACTATTGGGGCTAATTGGAGAGAAAACAAAATGTGTAAATTCATTAATGGTGAGTTAAAAACCATTGGGATAAATTCAAGACACAAGTAAACGAGAATCTATAGAAAATAAATTGTATCTTGAGAAACTTTAATCATAGATCAAATATAATGATTTATTATGAACAAGCATATTTTAAGCTTGGAATAGGTTATCTCCAAAATCATTTCCTCAACTTTTGTGATTAATCTTAAAATGATTAAAGTGTTAATTGAGACTTCTAATGAAGCCATAATTTTGAGATTAGAGAAGTGAAGAAGAAAACTCAATAAACCGCAAGATAACCCTTAATTAATTACATAAAAGAGCTTAATCCATTAGATAAGTGGAGAACCAATAAGAGACCTTGATTGGCATTTGTGTAAGACAAATGAAACACAAAAATAATCTGATATTAAGGGGGGAGGACGGTGTGTGTGTAGAAGAAATAAGTAAGTTTAAATCAATCTTAATTTGAAATCCTCCAATAGGAAAAATCAAGAGAAATGTTTATTAATTAAATTGAAACTTCTTCATTAAGTATGGGTCCAATGGTTAAGATTAAAACTTCTTAACTAAGTTTAGATCCTATGGCTTCAATTGAAGAAGAGGCAAGTTCCATTTAACTACCAAAATACCACACCAATTTACTATAAATAGGAGCTTACGTTCTTCATATTCTTCACACCAAACTCAACCAAAGCAGATGAGTTTTAGAGAAGCAAGAGTAGAGAGAAAATCATAGTGGGAAGCAAGAAGGAGGAGGAAGTTCTTCAAGAGGTAAGCAAGCTCTTAAGTTATAGTCTTTAGCTTTTGTAGTTCTTGAAGTTCTAGTTTAAGTTCATAGTTTAAATGTTGTTTTGATCTTTAATCTTCCAATATATTGTTGTTATCATGTTTTTATGGTTAAATATGGTCTTATTTCGAAAAATTGATGGAGGAAGTGATATAGAAATTGTTTTGGAAGATTAGGATCAAAGCAGCGAAGCTCTGGCGAAATTTTGTCGGTTAGCGATTCCTGAAGTCAGGGGTAAAAACACCAGTATCTTATGTTAAAGATGATGTTCTAAAATGCTGAGAAATTTCATGGTAAAGTTATACATATAGGGATTTTCAAATATACTTAGAATATATTATTTCGAGTTCTGTGCTAGGAGATAAAAATTCCCAAAGTTGGGCTATGTTTTCTAGAGAATTTCTGGGCAGAGGTTAGAAACACTAAACCTGGGAATGCCTCACGCAATCTGGGCAAACATGAGTATTTTTACTTAAAACTAGACATCCTAAGGATTCCGAGGAATTTTACGGATCCTCGTTTTGATTTTTGTAGAATTAGTTATGATTTTTCAAAGTTAGGCGAAAAATCATCCATATGCTGTCAACAGCGTTTTTCTACGAAATAAAGGGAAAATAATTGTAAAATAATTACACCAGGGGTAAAATAGTCATTTGTGACTAAGGTATATAATAGGATATTATTTATGGATTACTAAATGCGATATTATCCTTATAGGATATCTGTGATCGCATTCCGACCGTCAAACGTACCGTAAATCATCAACGAAGGTACGGACGCGTACTGTAACCTTAATTCTTATGTTTATTGTATGCCTATATATGATAGTTGTGTTCATATACTAAGACTATGTCTTAAATTGTTCTTTATACATTCAAATATATACGGGTTATGGTTATGATAATACCGTTAAGTTTTCCTAGCGCTGAGGACACGACCGTACATCGTGGCACTGGTGAATTGTGCAGATTGGGATAACATGCATACTGCAGTGGCTGTGCTTTGTTATTGCCTTACATGTTGTTAATGTTTTGAAAATGAGATTTTGTACTACTGTAATGTCATGGATATCTGTCATACATATACCGTTTACATAAGCATGAGGTTAACCGCTACACGAGGTCCGATGGGCATTGAACCTCATCGGGCCATAAACTAATAGTTCGTGGCAAGGATCAAGGATCAAAGAGGTTACCGGTAGATGGAGCCGTATAAAGGCACCAATGGACGGAGTCGCGAGGAGGCACCGGTCAAAGCAAATGCGGAAGAAGGTTAACCGTAACCTACCTTCCTCGGCATGAATCTAATAGGGTTACTTCAAACCATTTGGTGCTTAAACTAAGAAAGGGTCGTCTATGGGTTCGCCAATCGCCGCCGTGAATTCGGGAGACTCCCACTAGACTTTACCCACTGGCAAATGGGTTGATTTAACCGTGTTAGGTTCTATGCCCCAAGTCGAAAATGGCTTGGTCTCGAAAATGTATAGTTACAATGTAAAGTCCGTAATTATATAAGTCTTGTATCACATGAATATTCCTTCGGAAATTTTTAATATACCAAAGATACGTCGGCATCGCATATGCCTGAGTATTTTATATCAGTTACTCGTTGTTCAAATTTTTAGTACATACTCTCCGTTTCCGCAACGCACTGAGTTGTAGCACCTCAAACTCTGACGATTTTTAATAAACCACGTGTCACCAGCACAATTTATGATACGGAACTTGGGGTGTTATAGCCGCATTGTTGACGATCGAGCAACCTTGTTGCCGTATGTGGAAAAACCTCATAGACTATTAGTTGCAAAAGGGACTGTCCACAACTTGGGATCAACCGTACACCACCAACAAATGGCCGATGATGAAGTCGAGTGTCGGGCTGAAAAGGTGATCGTTGATGCACCTCTCCCTCTCCCAACTGATCAGCTGAAGCTTGTAAGTGATGTCAAAGGTACGCATGCGTACTGTAACATTAACTCTAATACTTATTGTATGCTTATATGTGATAGATGATTTCATAGGGTCATGGACAAGACCTGGTCTTGGACATGCACCGTGACTAAGACTCTGTCTTAGATCACTACTTATACATTCAGCTTTATATAGGTTATAGTCTTGATAACGCCGTTGAGTTTTCCTAGCGCTGAGGACATGAGGGATCGTCGTGGCACTGGTTAGTGTAAACATGGGTGACTTTACATGTACTGTGTGCTATGTACTTGTTGTTATGTTAACCTTACATCCGTCAAAGTGCTTATGTGTTGGTAATTGCCGTAATGTCTTGAATATCTCGTCATACATATATTGTTTTACTTAAGCATGAGGTTAACCGTTACCTGAGATCCGATGGGCATTGGACCTCAGCTCTTACCATAGCTTCAGGGTCTGGAGGACCGAGGACCAAAGACAAGGGTAAACAGCATGCATAAGGACCGGCTGGAGATTTAGTTGTATTTTGGGATGTATATTGCTAATTTTTGAATTATGGGATAAATGTACCGTTATTATAACTAGCCAGATACACCACGGTTAACATTTCTAATACTTATCAGTTACTCACTTATTTGGTTCGATGCTCTACTCTGATAAAAATACATTATTCCGCTTTTCAAAAATGGGGTGTTACATTAAATTAAATAATAATTCCATTTTTGGTATTGGATATCTATTTCTTATAGCAATATCATTTAATTTAATTTATAACCATTCTATTTTTTCCTCTTCTTTCTTCACTAAATTTTCTTACAATTATTGCAGGTGAAGAATATTTGTAATACCCGGATTTTAGCAAATCTGGAATTTCTGAGATAAAGGAAACTTATTGAATATTTTAATGAAGTAAATTCATGAGATAAAACTATTACAGAAAATTGTTATAATTATAGAGTAAATTTTTGAAAAAGTTACAGAAAATCATGAACAATGACTAAAAATGATATAATGGTGATAAAAACAACCTAACAATATTATGATAAATACTGAAAGATCATGAAAAATTATGAGAAAAATATGGAAGTGTTATCCCTAATTATGAGAATTTAATAAATTATTTCAGAGGAAATAACATGAAGAAAAGTTTAAAAAGCATTTCGTAACCATAAAGTAACCTATTTGGGGTAAACATTTTTAATATTTTACATAGGATATAAAATGACAATATCAAGATAGAAGTTTGAAAGATAACAATATACTGTAAATTAGTAAAGATAAATATATGAAGAAACCTGATCCCGAAAAGATCACTAAACGAAGAAATAAGGCCCGATTAAGCCTTAACGGGCGCAGGGTAAAACGGGAATTTTTGGTAAAAAAATATTATATTTTTAAAAATGGAAAAAATTATAGAAAAATAATTAAAACTGAATTTTAAAATTTAGGGGTCGAAATTTTAATATTTTTAATTAAAAAGAATTGTTTAAATAATTAAAATGATAATTAAATAAAATAATAATATAATGCGGTGAGTCGCCTTATAGGCAATGACCGAGGGGAAAAGTCATAAATAAATTCTACAGTAAACCAGAGGTAAAAGTCTTTTCAGACTGATCAAATTAAGTACAAGTGAAATTCTACACGAATAAAGAATTTACTCGTGACGTCGATTCCGAACCGAAAAACCCTAATTCCTAATAAGACGGAAAGCCGATCGTATAGAGTAGAGCCGTATAGGCAAAGTGAGAACCTATAGAAACAATTGCGTGTTTTCAAACACGGGATTAAGTTAGACAACCACCGGACGTTTTACGATCTCGAATAATTATTGTCCGGTAAGTTGGTTCTATCTAAGCGATTTCCAGAATCGGACGCGTTTGTCCGAATATCTTCCGACGCACCGGAGAATACCCGGATATGATCAAAAAGAGGATCAAAATAGATAATATGAAAGAGGATGAAAAGATCTTCAAAGTTACATGCCCGCATTTTTGAGTTTCGCGAAATCGCGCGAAACGGACACACGGGTAGCTTTATCGGACCGGAGGCCATAAAGCAAGATGAAAAATCAATCTTTGACTTTTGGGGGACCAAGAGGTCGGCCAAGACCTTGAATGGTCAAGATTGCATCTTACAAAACCCTAGATCCAACGGCCGAATCATTTCTCAAGACTTTTTGTTAATACCCACCTTATCCCTCCCTTTTTCTATAAATAGCACCCTTCCCTTCTTCATTCTTCACACCTTTTCTTCTCTCTACCTTGGCCGAAACTTAGAGTGAGAAGCTCGCCAAAGTTGTGCCTTAGCCCCGAGTAAGTTCTTCCGTCCTTAGTTTTTAGTTTCCGTAGTTCTTTCTTGTAGTTATAGTATAACCGTTGTTTTGATCTAGGAAGTTTCGAATTTGTTCCTATGTTTGTTTTTATGCCTCATTGCATTGAAAGATGCCCGACGAGGTAAAAACATAGTGGGGATAATTTTGAAATGGAATACGGTCAAAGTAACGAAGTTCGCGAAATTCCGCCAAATTAGGGTAGAAGGGCAAAATGGTAATTTTTACCTAAAATGCCGCTTATGATGTCAAATCACTAATGAAAGTGATATTACTCTGATAGGGCATCAGAAACTCTGATTTGCTGCCGTTACGCTGCCCGACGTGCCGTTGGTGAACATTTCACGTTTTTCTGTAAAAAGTACGTTTTCCGCCAGAAGTACCTAACGTCGTCAACGAAGCTACGGACGCGTACTGTAACACTAATCTTGTACTTCTTAAATGCATATATGTGTGATAGATACGTTCGTAGACCGATATACGACAGCTTTTACGGGTTATAGTCATGATAACGCCGTATGTTTTTCTAGCGCCGAGAACACGAGTGGTATCGTGGCACCGGTGAATAGTGCAAGCCGTTATTGTTATTTTACATTGTGGGGCTTTACATACCGCGTAATGCTTATGTTTTGTCGGCATAATGATCATGCATCCGTATGCTTATGTAGTGATATACCGTTGTATTGTCTAGAATATCCGTTATCCGTATACCGTATTGTTTGGGTTTGAGATTAACCGTTACCCGAGATTCAATGCGTGAATTGAATCCCAGCTATAGCATCGATCCGGAGGAATACGGATCGAAGATCGAGGCAAGCATCGCAGACGCAAAGAGACTTATCTATCTTTACCACATTCAGCTTATCCAATTTCGAACTCTAGGATTACCGTAATCATTACAATGTTACACCGTGGTTGATGTTTGTTATGAATCGCTTACTCTTTCGCTCCAATGCTCTACTCGACATCATTAAATATTTGGAAAGGTTTTTTTTTTAAAAAAATATTCCGCCGTTTTCAAATGGGATGTTACAATATTTGGATTTACTTTCTCTTATCAAATTATATTTTGCCTCTCCGTTAATTTTCTCCTCTTTAATTTTTCTTCTCTATATCCCCATCTAATTTTACCTTATTATAGAAAGGCAGTACATTTTTTGATAAAAAAAAACAATGTTGGTCCATCTATCATAATTTCCATTCAAAACCATAAAAAATTTAAATCACATTTATTGTGTTTGTGCAAGGAATCCTCCAAGCCCAACCTTCAATCAATCATTCAATAAATTTTAAAATACCGTACTTCTATAAAGTTAACGTGCAAGTGGCAGTGCAAGGATCTGTAGCTAACATAAGAATTCTCTCCTCTTTAATCCATCAAAGATACTAGTGTGTATTCTAAATTTGTCATAAGTAACTCCTTAAATTACCAATATAGAGTTGGTCTAATGATGTAAAGCTCCGTTAGAACTTTCTTGAGTCTCGAGTTTGAGTCCCAAATGAACTACTTGTATTAAGAAGGGCAGATACAAACCTTGAATAAGATATTGGATATATATATATAACTCTTTCAAATAATAACAATTGGCGCTATCATATCTTTTATTTTTATTTTTTAAAAAAAAAATTGATTTATTCAATTTAATAAATTATTAATCTAATTTAATACAATTTAATCATCCCCCGGGGCCCGGGATTTGATACAATTTAGTCAATATCCCTTAAGTCCATATGGAGTTTGAGATTTAGGACAAAAGAAATAAAAATAAAATATAAATTACATGAACAGAGTAAAAATAAAAATAAATAAAATTTAAATGGTTTAAGATGAAAATACATGTGATTCCTCTATTTTTCGCTAAAGACCATCCTGTTTTGATTTCTCCAAAAAAACAAATTCATTTTTATTATTCAATTACACAAGTTTTTAAATTAATAATAAAAATTTAGTTACTTATTTTAAAACATTTTTTATTTTTAGTTAAAAAAAACTAAGAGAAGTCCTTATTTTACTTGTAGTGTAAATTTAAAGGCATATTTGAGAGATGATCCGTTGTTCTGTATTTATGAGCCTTTATTATCCCTTACATTGAAACACGAAACCACACATATATTGCCCTTCGTTAGCTCCAGCGG
Source organism: Acacia melanoxylon (assembly GCA_019022615.1). NCBI lineage: Eukaryota > Viridiplantae > Streptophyta > Magnoliopsida > Fabales > Fabaceae > Acacia > Acacia melanoxylon. Next base: position 6,840,642 of record JAFJYJ010000003.1, on the reverse strand, counting down.
CGGCTAGAGCTTTGACACCGGTAAGAGGTGACTAGAGCTCTGACAACCTAATTTTTAATTTCTCAACAAAAATCGTCAATATGAGTTGTTAATATTAATATTAAAGTTGTAAATTTTAAGATTGTTATTAACAACTCAAGTATTTATATTGACAAATTTTGCTTGAGAAATTATTATTAGGAAAATATTTAACAAAAACACCGTTTAAAACTTTAGTATTGCTATTAACAACTCAATATCTATATTAACAACTTTAGCCTAAGATATTAAAAAAAAAAAAAGAACAAAAATTAGCCGCTAGAGCCTTGATGAAAGTTATTAGAAAATATTCCACACATATCTTGTTTGCAATTTTAGTATCGCTATTAACAATTTATGTATTAATATTGACAACTTTTGCTTCAGAAATTAATATATATATATAAGGTCCTTATTTACAACTTTAGTATCTCTAACAACTTAATTATTTATATTAACAACTTTAACTTGAGAAATTTTTTAAAAAATATTAGCTGCTAGAGCTTCGATGAAAGTTATTTAGAAATATTTAACATGCACCCGTTTACAACTTTAATATCGCTATTAACAACTCAAGTATTAATATTGACGACTTTGCATGTAATACCCCGAAAATATTATGATAAATATCATATGGCAACAAATACTGACAAAAACTTGGGAAGTATGTTGTCTCTAATTTTAGGAATTTTTGGGATTATTTCCTTGAAAAATAGAGAAGCATAAATATAATATTATTAAAAGCACTTTTTGGCCCCATGATTTTTAATATTTTACATGGGACATAAAATACCAATGTCAAAAATAGTTGTGAGATAATAATTAATCCTAATTATGAAAATTATCAACAATTAGTAAGTGGCTAATTGTTTAGATTAAGATATAAGTAAATTAATTAGTAAATAATTAATTTAAGGGAGAAATTCAAATTAATAATTAAATAAATAATAAATAAAATATTAATAAAATATTTTATGCTTAGAAAAATAAAAGAAAAATAAATAAATATCTAGATATTTTGAATAAAATAATAATATAATCGGTAAAGAGCCAATAGAGATATGAGAACATATAGAAATGAAATTCTACCTTAAGATATAAAAATTTAGTCTTTTACCACCGGACCTTTTATGAACCAAAGTGAAATTTATCTCGGATTGAGCGGTCTCGTAAATCGCTTCGAAAACCAACAAACGTAATTAGAGTACCCTGATAATTAAGATAAGGCAGATAGTGCTAAAAGTGACTTATAGAAAACGCACCGTGTTTTTCAAACCAGGGATATGGTTACTTAGATCAGATCATATTACGAACCGTGATTTTCTCGCAAGAAGTTTGGTTCTATCGGAAGTTATTTCCGTGAATCGACAGCTGTTTGTCCGAAAATCTTCTACAGATAACTAATACCCTTAATGGGATCAAAAATATAGTGAAACCCAGTAGTTTTAAAGAGAAAGAATGGAACTACAAAACCTAGTTCCTGATTTTTGAGATTCGCAAAATTACGCGATTTGACACCGATCTGGAAACGCTATCGGTAAGTCAAGATGCATGACATCATCTTCTTCTAGAAGGATGATGTCAGCACAAGAGGTGTATGGACAAGATGAAGCCACGTGGCGGCGCGATCCGACAAATTGAAATCCGATCCGAAGACAATTGTTGTAATTCCAACCTTGTCCCTCCTTTCTTCTATAAATGTAGAAGCTCTTCTCCTCTTCATTTCTTCATCCCAAAAACACAGCCTAGAGAGAGGTTTTAGAGAGAGAAGCTCTAGAGAAAGTCTCGAGCAAAGTCGGGGTAAGTTCTTCGGCCTCTAGTCTTAAGTTCGTAGTTCTTTCTGGTATATAGTAGGAATGCTAGATTTATTTTTAATTTTTCAAGATTGTCTAGATATCATATTTAGGGGTAAATATGATATATATTTCAAAAATATGATGAGGGAAAAGATCTGTCAAAATTTTGGAGAGATAGAGCGAAAACAACGAAGCTCTGGCGAAATTCCGCCGATTAGGGGTTCAGGGGCAAAATGGTAATTTGTACCTAAAATGCATGTTATGCTGCTAGATATTGATAAATATTATCCTTATAGGATATCTGAGATAAACGTACCGCATCGTACCGTTGTCATACCGCCGTTTCACCCGTTTGTCAAAAAGTACATTTTCCGTAAAAGTACCGTTTTTCGTCAACGAAGGTACGTTCGCGTACTGTAACATTAACTCTGATATTTATGGTATGCGTATATGTGATATGTGCGTTGTATGCGTATTGTGTGTGTAATATATCTGTTGTACGTTCGCGTTCTGTAACACTAACGCTGATGTTTATGATATGCATGTATGTGCTATGTGTATTGTGTGTGTATAGTTGTTATGTTGTCTGAGTGCATATAGATGTTAGAGTATAACTGTAACATCCCACTAAGTGAACACACATGTACCGTTGCTTTCTTTTAATGAAGTACAACTTCTATCTTTGAATATTCAACCATAAGAGGAAATAACACATGCTCCACTTTTGTACAATAATCGAGCATAACCACTTGTTCCAATAATTCCACTAGCTATATAATATTTATTACTAGTTTCCTATCCACTTTAAATAGTCTACACATGTCCGCCACATATACACAAATATTCCCTTCATACACTACACTTTCTTTTCTTCATGGGTAAGAGCAAGAATGCAGACGCACTCCATCTTTTTCCGATATTAATCGCATAAGAAGAGACACTACATGTTCCATCTATTCCCTATGTAAACCACATTCCTTTGTTCGATAGCACCCATGCTCACCGATTCTCCTTGAACTCGCATATTAGCGCCATGCTCCACAATCGCCTTGTTTATTCTTTTACCCGACAAAGAAAAGGAGCAAGCAAGCACTATATCTTCATTTTAGTTAGTGCTAGTTGACAACTCCTCCATTCTTCTATTCGATAGCACACTTGTTTCATGCATAATACACCACGTCTTCATACCGGATAGTGCAAGGTGACAGCTCAAATGTGCATGTACAACACGTATACCACTGTTCGTGTATACAAGAGCCATACTCCTACATTTTCTCGCATTTCGCAAGCCACGATCTGCTGTCTTTGCTCAAGGCTCACACAACTCCTTAACCATTTCGGTCTCATACGTAAAAAATGCGAAAAGTGAAGGAAAACGCAAAGAGAGAGAATGAGAGTTTGGTAGCCGAGATAAGAGTATGAGAGCAAAGAGAGTGAGAGGCCAAGAGGGATACGTGAAGGCGCTCGTAGACGAGACGAGAAACACAATCGTCGAGAGAAGAGAGTACCGAATACTTCTTCATTTCTCGGTTTATCCATTCGGTCACCACCCGAAAGTGAGAACATGGAGGAGACGAGACTAAACGAGATTGAAAGGGAGAGACGGGGAAGGAAAAAGAAGTTCTGAATATTGCAGCAAAATTGAGTTCGTACAAGGTAATCGTTTCCCAACCTTGTTCTCTATGTTTGAAGCTCAAGTGTATTGGTTTTGGTTCTGCATGTTTCTCTGTTTTATGGAGTTGAAACAGAGGATATCTTTGCATGTGTTTACGGATGAAAAGTTTGGATAATCATAAGAACTACTATAGGATTAAAGAGGACCCTTAAATGGTTGCATGCATATCAATGTTGGAGTTTTCTTCAAAGTTCTCAAAGTTTCGCATGCACCGAAACCGAACATAGGTTCGATGATTCCATGTGGTAGTTTGGTTCTGTTTGAGGGTATAAAATGAACCTAAAACATTTGTTTAGAATTTTTAGAACCCGCTTTAGAATGAGAAGGCTTAAGGAAGCCAAAATGAATTGTTGAACATAAAGAATGAAGTTGCTGTATTTTCTCGGAAATTGGAATTTTGCAGCAGAAACAGTGACGTTACAGCAAGGAAAAACCAGATTAGATGACCTTGTATGACCTTGAAATTTTGTGTACACTTAGTACACATAATAAGGTTTAACATGAGCCAAAGAACACATGAATCGAGGTGTATACAAGGAGTTACGAATTTTCTAAGTCGACAAGAAAACTGGACGAAAACAGTGTTTTCAGAATTAGTCGTTGATACGTTTTGTAAAAACTGTATTAATTCCGAAGTTAAATTAGGTGATGATAATTTTCCCTAGGAATTAAACTTACAGGAGTGTAAGTATAAATTTGAACCACTTCAATCGGAGCTTCCTAGACCTAGATATGAATTTTTAAAGTTGGACATGAAATTCTGAAAAATCCGGTTTGCAGACTTAAGTGGTCTCTACAATTCGAAATTCTGGGAATTATTAAGCTATCATTTGGTAAGTGGATTATTTTATTTATAATATAGACTTACAGAACTTCGATTAGGAACTTGAGCCACTTGATTCCGAGTTTTCTAGACCGAGATATGAGTTTTCTAAGTTCCTAGAGAAATTGAGAGCCGGAATTCCGTCAAGTCTGAAAATAAATGTTTTAAGCAAATTACAACTAGCCTTAATTTGGAATTCTTGATTAAGACTTGAAGGGCTAGATAGATAATTATGGGAAGACTATAGAATATACAATGAAAGATAACCAACTGAAGTGAATAAAAAGGACAAGTATTATGGGTCGGTTTAGTGAGCGTAATCTTAATGTTGCTATTAAGATTAAATTGAGTAATGACCCATCTTCAAATAATATAGGATACGGACATTTGTGTTGGCCAAAAGATAGGCAGAGCAAGAAGAATTCTGATGAGAATAAGAAGTTCAAGACATCCAGTAGTAACTTTCTCTCACATATTCGTATGCCTTTATATGCATGTATGAACCATTGTGATACTTGAATTTTGAACACCTAACCTTATCGCGATTGAGGCCTAAGGTAATGCCCTTGAAACGGGGTAACCTAGATACCATCACGGTTAAGGCCGGGGTGTTGTTCGATAAGGGAATCGGTACATTTGTGAAAGAAGGGAAAATGCCCATTTGAATACCCAAATATTGAGGGAATGGACCTCTAGGTCCTTGAATGAATTTGAATTTGAATTTGAATGAATTTGAATGAATGTGATTAAAAATTGAATATTGAATTTGAATGGTGTTCAAATGAACTTGAATGTGAACTTGAATATTGAATTTATTGCTATTGGTTGTCTACCATGTACTGTGCATGCATTGTTATGAGTGATTAACGTTACTACCGGGATTCGTTTGAATCCCAGACATCCCCGAAAGTTCAGGGCGTGAAAAGTATAGTAGACGTGGCTCCCAAGGCAAGGCGGTGGATACCGAAAACTGAAGATGCTGAGATGGACCAAGAACTGTTGTTGGTTATCTATGTTTTATATTAGACTATTTTGAAGTTTGTAATATTTGTAAGAACATCTTATGGATTTTAGTTATGTATCCGACCCTAATATCAAGATTACTATGCTAGAACTCCTTTTCTTCCTAAGCTGTGCATTAATACTCTGATGAATGTCATTATTTTATGAGCATGTGACATTCGTGGTATCTTACTCTGATGAGTTTCATTACACGAATGTCGGGTGTGACAATAACTGTTTGTACGCTGGGAGCGATATATCTGCATTGATTCTGTGCGCTGGGAGTGATATGTTTGTGTGCTGGGAGCGATATGTGTGTACGCTGGGAGCGATATATTTGTATTGATTCTGTGCGCTGGGAGCGATATGTTTGTACGCTGGGAGCGATATATCTGCATTGATTCTGTGCGCCGGAGAGATATGTTTGTACGCCGGGAGCGATATATCCGCATTGGTTGTATGTGTAGTATATCTCGTTATTGGGCTCACGTGTTGTTAATGTTGTGATTGTCCGTAGTCCATATACCGTGTACGTAAATATGAGGTTAACCGTTACCCGAGGTTCAATGGGCATCAACCTCGCCTCTTAACATAGCGTCGGTTCGGGAGGACCGAGGACCGAGGAGAGAGGCAAGCGTGCCGATAGAGACCCGGCCGACTTCCTTTCCCGTTGTTAGTTACTTTTGAAAACACTCGGTTATTGTACCGCTTCGTAAACAAATGCATTTACGGCATTTTAAATATATGTATCAGTTACTCAATCGCTCCGATGCTCTACTCTGATGAAAAAAAAATTATACTGCTTTTGAAAATGGGATGTTACATTTGCCTGATAAATTATATATATATATATAAGGTCGTCATTTACAACTTTAATATCTCTATTAACAATTCAAGTATCTATATTGATAACTTCAACTTGAGAATTTTTTTATAAAATATTAGGCCACCGGAGCTCTGGAGAAAATTATTAGGAAATATTCAACAAATACCTCGTTTACAACTGTAATATCATTATTAACAACTTAAATACCAATATTGATGACTTTTGCTTGAGAAATTTAAAAATATATATATAAGGCAATCATTTACAATTTTAGTATTACTATTAACAACCTAAGTATCTATATTAACAACTTTAGCCTAAGAAATTCAAACAAAAAAAATATTAGGCCGCTGGAACTCCGATCACCAGTTGTCGACCAAGTCACCAGAGCTCTAGTGATAGCCGCTAGAGCTCTTGCAATAAACAAGTAAAAGGGTTTGAAAGATTTTTTATTTTATTTTTAAAAACTAGAGGTAGTTAGATAATTTCTCAAATTTTGTAACATTTCAGAATTTCAAATCAGTCCCTTTAGAATTATTGAAATCTAACATATTTATTTGTTTTTTTTTTTTACCAATATTGATGATATTTTTCTGTCTTTTTCCAAAATTAAAACCTCGCAATTTTTTTGTCAATAAAACTAAGTGTATAAGAATTAGAGACTAAAAAACCGTTTACAAAATCAAAGAATCAAAATATACCTTCCGTTTTTAATTCAAGAATATAATTAGTTAACTATTTTGTGTAGTTTAAAGAAATGAGATAAATTGCTTAATTATAATAAATATGACATGAACTTCTTCAAATACTCCTGAATAACATTAGATCAGTTTATAAATAATAAATTAGGTTAATTAGTTTGAAAAAATATAATTATAAATAACATTAAAGATAAAATATATTAATTAATTAAATTTAAGACCCGTGTCTTAATTTAAGACTAGAAGAGTAAAACCTTGGGTAAGTTTAAAACACAAAAATACAGCAAATTTTTGTCTTTTTTCCTTCCGAGTAATATTTTGGAAAAAGTAGATGTAACAACCATTTGGTTGGAAGTTTAAAATTTATTGGCCTGCATTAATTTCGGGACCGACGATGTTACTGATTCATGCATAATGATAAGAACTGTCCCGCGCCGTGTCAAATTTGTGAATGAAATTGTGGCTATAATTTTATGTCAATCCCCTAGCTTACTCTCCTTCCATAGTGTAAAATGTAAAACACGTTTATTGTATGATACTCTCTCCGGTCTTAATTATATGATATATTTAACCGATTTTGGAGGGACTAAGATTAGAGGTTAAATTAGTTTATTTTACTTATTTTACTAAAATACCTTTATATAAATTTTACACTTTAGCTACTTTATTGATTTCACATAATCACTCATTTATATTAATAAGGGTATTTTAGAAAGAAATTGACAAAAATTAGATCTTTGTCCTATAATTATGACCAAAACAAACTCTTAAATATTATCTTATAATTAGGACCAGAGGAGTACTACTTACATTCCTAAATATAAAAGTTAGATAAGATATTTATTTTGGTGTTAAATATAATACCTAAATCCACTTTATTCCCAAATTATATTTTTTCTCCTAAAATATCCCTACTGATTGCATACAAAAGAGGATTTTCATTAAGGGTAGCTGCAATGCATATAATTATACATGGTATACTATAGGCAACCCAACACATATTTATTATAAATAATCAATTTAACTATTTGTTTCAATATTCACAAATTACTTAAGGTGCTGATGTTTTAGGGCGTCTTATTCTTTTGATCTTTTCACAAGATGTAACTTTCCTCGAAAATGTTAGACCAAAAAGAAAGATCTCTCTCACTTTCATACGTAGTGAGTATGATAACGATCGGATTGGACTAAGTCAAATTGGCTCCTGCATGACAATATAAAAGCATTTAATAATGTACTTAAAGTAAAATATGTCTTCTGATATATTACGTGAAATTAGAAATTTTATAAAATACAATACAAAAAATTCACTTTTTTATAGCGATTCAAATGACGTATTTGTAGCGGTATAGTAGTAATGGTTAGGCGAATTGCTACAAAACACACTATTGCAAACAATTTTATAGCGATTTTATGGAATCACTACTATAGTTGTAGCGGTTTGTGTTTGGACAAACCGCTACAAGATATATTTGTAGATTACAGTATTACATATTGTAGAAGCATCTTGTAGCAGTTTTCTATCATTTGAATTTTGAGGATTATATATATATATATATATATATATATATATATATATATATATATATATATATATTTTTTGTAAATGATTGGTTAATCGCTATAAATGTGGCGCCAATTGTTTTTCCTAAAATTAGGTGTGGCAGAAAATGAAATTTTGTGCTAACATTTATAGTGGTGGACCAATCGCTACTGATTAATTTCAAAAAATTTAAAATGTGGTGCACCAAACATTTGTGGTGATTGGGGAACTGCTACTAATATTTAATAAAATTTTAAATTGTTGCACTAAAAATTTAAATTTAACTTTGTAACGGTTGACAACCACTATTAAATGTTGCATAATTTTTTTAAAAAAATTGCATGAATATTCAATCCATTGCTCCACTATTATTTTGAATGGTTTATCATTTAAGTAACAATTCAAATGATAGTCATTATTATTTGAGAAGAATGATTAAATTAAGTTAGATAAATATAAATATTATATATGTTCAATATTGAGAATGTATAGGTAATAATGATTCAAGTTCTTTACTTTATGAAATATAGGTTGAAGACAGAAAAATATATTTGCTTATGGAAGGAATGTTGAACATGTAGTGGAAGTAACCTTTGTAACATCCCAATTTTTAATCCTGAGGTTGAGACATAGTTAAGAGTTTATTATCAAAGAGATTGATGAATTAATTAGTAAAATTTGGATGTTTGAGGCTTAGAAACACTAAAAATGATAATTAGAAATCATAAAATTACTATAAAAAAATCTATTCAACTAAAAAAAAAAATGAAATAAGTAACTTTACTAAGCTCAAGTGTCTAACTCCTTAGGTCTTTGACCAGAACCTTAGATCTAATAACAATTTCTCAAGGTGTGTGTGCAAAAATAATTTTTCAAAAGCGATGAAATGAGGGGTGGTAAAATTTATATAGGTGTGACATTTATAGCAGTTTTCCACAAAACCGCTACACAAATTGCCACAAATCATGAAACCCTACCTCAGTCAATGTGACACTTTATAGCGGTTGTCTTCAACCGCTACAAACATGCAACCTTTGCATTCTATAGCAGCTCTTGCCGTTAAAACTGCTATAAATTACAACACATTTTATAGCGGTTGTCTCCAACTACAGCACTTTGCATTTTGTAGTAGTTCTTGCCTTTAAAACTGCTACAAATCACGACACATTTTGTAACGATTTTATAGAATCGATACAAACCTCTAACCTTTCATCTCCCGTAGCGATTTACCATTTTGAACCACTAAAAATACACCACCACAAATGTAACGTCATCTTGGCACCACATTTTGTCACGATTTGTATGACGTAACTGCTACTAACTAACTATTATAACTGTGGCGCCATCTTAGTACCTTTTGTAGAGGTTTTTGTGCTCTAACAACTACAAAATATAGTCCCTTACTAGCGTACTACTTGGCAGGAGTCATACCGTTATAAATTTATAGCGATTTCCCTTAAAATTGCTACAAATCCTAGTATTTGTAGCGATTTTTTGTAACCATTACAATTTAACTATTACTTAAAGTCAGTTTTTTGTAGTGATATACGAACGCAACTTTTCACACAAACACCATATTAAGGATGGTTTGAATACAAAGCCCTTTTTTTATTTATTATTTATTTTTAACAAGTTGAGCTATATGGTTGTTGGTTTCGGCTAGGGATTGAAATATTTTTTTTTTTTTAAATTGTTATCTAGCTGGGATAGATTTGAATTCGTCATGTTCAATTTGAAATAGCTGTCCTTTGAAAGTTTTCCATATTTACACAAACTCGAACTCAATAGCTCTTTAAAAAAGTTTTCCATATTTTTATATTTTTTTGATTTTACGGACACTAATGGGAATGGGTTGTCTCCACTAACCATTCTCTCAACTTCCTCTCTACTTAATATCACAATTATTAGATTATATTTTAATAAGTGAGACTTAATTGTAGATTATTATTATATATAATAAAGCAATAATATTTTTTACATAGCCTATTAAAATTTTGAAAGCAGTAGAAAGTTAGTTGACAGATATATATGTGGGCCTCTCTCTCTCTCTCTTATATATATATATATATATATATATATATATAAAAAGAAAAATCAATTGTCAACTTCCTCAATTCCTTGGAACGTCACACTATAATATAATGGAAAACATAAGATTTTTAGGAGGACCACAGGGACCAAAGGAAAAATCTGAACACATGTTTATAACGATGCTTCTTGGTACGATACACTAACATTCTATGAATACTGACGATAAATCAGTATAAGCCAAATTCAACTAGTTCCTTGGGATTTCACACTCACACACACACACACAAATATATATTATTGTGATTTCCCAGAAAATTTCAAATATTCTTTGTAAAAAAAATTAAGTCTGATACCTTAATTTGGACTATGAATAAATGTGTTTTTATAATGTAATTTTCTTAGTTATAATTAAAATATATGTACTGAAAGGGGAAAAATTATCAAGTGCATCATGGGAGGGGGAAAAATCTAGGTAATAAAAACTACTACTTTGTCAAATTTGTGATTAAGATATTTCTGATCCTTTTATTTTTTAGCCATAGGATAGGTTAATGTATTCGTACAATGGGTATATGATAATACGTGAAATTATGTGGTTGTTAAACTTAAGAGTTAAGATGCTGTTTTTAAGGTGTCAATAAGCTTAATATTCATTTGATCTTTCCACAATTTGGAACTTTTGAGTTTTGTCGAACCAAAAGTTAGACAAAAAAAAAAAACCTCACTTTCATAGGTAATGACAATATGATTGGACTTAGACAAAGTGGCCCATGAATACTAGATCTAAAAAAGTGCTTCATGAATATAAGCATTTAATCTTGAGCAAAAAAATTAATATATAAGCATTTAATAATATATTTTAAAATAAATATGTTGTCTGATATATTACATGACATTATGAATTTAAAAAAATAAATTATACTCTCTCTGGTCCTAATTATAAAACAGAGTTGACTTTGTTTAAAGAAATAAATGAAGCTTAATAAGTTACTTAATCATATCATATGTTGTATATCCTAAGATTATATATTAGTTTATTAGTCAAACTAGTTAGCTCAAAGAAAAAAAAAACACAAATACAAATACTCTAAAGTAATTTAATTAGCTTCATTAATCTCTCCAAAAAAAGTCAAATTTACCTTATAATTGGGACTGGAGATAGTACTAAACAATATTGGTAAAATCAATAATGATGGGTGATATAGAAGCTTGTTGAATTTACTCTCTGGAATAATGATAAGATCAAATTCAATACCTTTGATTAAATTAATACTACCTTTTAACTGGTTAAATTGCGCTAGTTATTTTTGCCTTTTTTTAAAAAAAGTTAGTGGTTGAAATATTATTTTTAATCATGTTAATTTATAAGGAGGTCAATGAATTAATGTGCGAATTCATTGGCAAGTCGGATAAAAAATGATATTGATAGTACTCTCTCCACTTTTAAATATAAAAAAAAGTTGACTTTTCTTTTAGAGATGAAAGAAACTAAATAAGTTAATTAATTATAACATATGTTGTGTATCATTACATTATATATCAGTTTATAAGTTAAATAAAATAGTTTAGAGAAAAATGATAAATATGATATTTAAAATTAATTTAATTATTTTTCTTAATATCACTAAATAAGTCACCCTATTCACTACTAGAAAATGCAATATTTGCGACGGAATTTACGAGGAGAAAAAATTTCGTCGCAAATTTTGATAAATTTGCGAGGAAATATTGTTCCCTCGCAAAAAGGTGAATTTTGCGAGGGAAAATTAGTTTCCCTCGCAAAATCACCTTTTTACGAGGGAAACTTATTTCACTCGCAAAATTGACGGAAATTGGGGGAAATTTCCCCCCATTATGCCAAGGAAACTTATTTACCTCGCAAAAATCCCCATTTTGCGAGGGAATGTATGCAGGCAGAGGTTGAAGAATAGGAATCATCCTATTGATTTGAGTTACTTTTATTTTTCTTATGACGATATGTTATACTAGATACTATGTTACTTCGTCATTGTCATTTTAAGTACATTTCTTATATTTATATATATTTTGATATAATGTTTATAAGTGTTCAAAGATGGAGCATCCAGGAGGGCGTTCAAGTAGTGGACATAGTAGTGGTCGCGCTCGGCCCTGTCCCATCGTAGGGGTAGGGTAGGCGACATCATCTACCCCCTTTATAGGCGTAGGGCTTGGCTCTTCCCCGTAGCCGCGCCACCTTATTTTTCATCTTCACTATCTACTACCAACTCTGTTATGGGCGGTAGAGGTGTGCATGTCTCTCCAACTAATCCATAGAAAGGGGTAGAGTAGGTTGAGTTTATGATTTCTGACTGATTTACATATAGTTAATTTTCTTTAAGCATCTATATTCTAACATTTTCAATACATCTTCCTTCAGCACACTGCGTCGCCTTAGAGTCACGTCGGGGAAGAAGGTAGTTCTTCCGATACACCAATCTGGGGCACAATAGATCCTGCGACAAGGAAGTTTTGGATTCGTCCTGTCGGCGACGCCGAGTAAGTTATGTAAAGTTATTAAAAATATTATGATTTTTTACCTTTAGTTTGTGTGTTAATATTTGCAACATTTTCTTTGTTTAGGTTTCAGCCTTATAAGAAGGTGACAAATTTCATAGGGGATCAAATGTTTCGTAATTTCGATCAGCCTTGGGCTAAATGGACTGAGATTCCTCAGGTTGATCGGGACGATTGGTTCAATGAGTTCTTGGTAAGTTATGTGATTTATAGTTATTAATTTCTTCTCATCAAAATGCAAACTGATTAACTACTTTAATACTTTGGAGCACTAATTGTTTATTATTGATTTTCAAAGAGAGTTTAGCTGGTTGCCCGATCATCGGGAAAATTTAAGAAAAGCTTACAACTTCAGGGGAAGCAAGTGGTTGTCTTATAGATTTTATAATTTGAGACATGGAACGAGAAAGAAAAATTGGATTAAACCTGAGGTCGCAGCACAGTAATTTCAAAGATGGGCCACCGACGAGAAATTTAAAAAGCAAAGTGAACAAAATAAATCAAATAGGGCCCGTATGGATGGACCGTCATATACTGGTGGCTGCATCCCAATTAGGGAGCATCGACGAAAAATTGTAAGTATACGTTATTTGCTATTTCAACTTTCAATATTTTATACTTTGAAGTAATTAATTGACGATTATCATTTTTGTTTGCAGACAGAGTCTGGGGAAGTTCCTACAGAATTGATTCCTTGGGCCACCTTTGAGCGGACCCATTATCAAGAGATTGAAGGTAGCGGGAAGCGCTGGATTAATGCCAAGTCCCAGAAATGCGCGGTGAGATATTAATTAGATTTATTATTTCTTTCAAACAGTACCATTTATTTTATTTTACATGTCAACAATTATGATGTATCTTTGTGCTTGTAGGAGACTTATCAACAGCTGATGCAGGAAAGACACTCGCAGATTGAGAACGACCCGACGTCCTCTTATTCCGATAACGAGAGTCTCTTCATTCAGGCTGCAGGTGGAGTTGACAAGAAGGGGAGAGTCTTTGGGATGGGTGCCTCTGCCAATGATTTGAAGTCGTCCTCGAAGCACTCATCCAGCAGTGTTGGAGGTGTTTCTGCAGGTAGATGTAATACTTTTGCTACCAATTGTAAACCTTTATTCCCTTGTCCATTTAAATGAAGTATAAAAAATAAACAGATTTCGTAATGTTGGTTTTGTAGATGATAAGAGGGTAAAGGCGTTAGAACAGATGGTGAGGGAGCATGGAGCAATGATTGATGAGATGCGAGCACTTCTCCAGTCCATATTGAAGGACAAGTGGTACGGGGGTTGCCTCCCGCGGATGATCATACCGGGTGGTGATGACCGAATCCCGTTTTTAGACTTTTTAAAAAAAAAAATTGATTTTTGTCGCAACATTGTAATTTGTAGTATTTTGATTTTGCTATGCAAATTCTTATGATTGTTACAATTTCTTTTTATGATATACAAGTCTTTTTATTTTCTAATTTTTCATATTTTGTTAAGATTTTTTTTTTTACTTTTTCGATTATTTATATTTTTAAAAAATAAATTGAATTTGTGAGGAAAAAGCATTTCCCTCGCAAATTCCGTATTTTGCGAGGAACCGCATTTCCCTCGCAAATTCATAATTTGTGAGGGAAAATGACATTTTTCCGTCGCAAACACTACTGGAAAAACTCTGTTTTGCGGCGGACTTTTGTGACGGAAAAACAATCTGTCGCAAATATAGGTATTTGCGACGGATTAATATAATCCATCGCAAAAAGAAATTTTTTGCGGTGGAATACATGTCCGCCGCACAATAGTTTGGTTTTTGCCCCAAAAAAAGAAGGCGGGGGCATCCATTGCCCCTAATTTGCGGCGGGTTTTATATGTCCGCCGCAAAGTCTTACGATTTTGTGGCGGACGTTTCATTCCGCCGCAATATTGCGCTAAGGGAGCCCATTTGCCCCCAATTTGCGGCGGGATTTATATGTCCGCCGCAAAACAAAAAAAAAAAAAAAGCGCTGGAGGGCCCATTTTGCGGCGGACAACATTAGCCGCCACAAAATCACTTGATTTTGCGGCAGACAATGTTGTCCGCCGAAAATTTCTTAACCCTAACCCCATTTTCATTTCAGTTTCAGCCGATTTCGACCCTGTCTCGATCCCCAGCCGCTGTCGCCTCGCCATTCCTCTCCTCCGCCGCTTGTTTCTCTTCGTCAGGTCGCCACTCGTCGCTAGTCGTCCGGTCGCTGTCGTCTCTCCTCGTCCGGTCGTCGCTTGTGCTTTCCGCCGTCGTGCTTTCGGCGCCACGTCCGTTCGGTGTTGCTCCGCTCGTCGCTCGTGCTCCGCTTCGCCGTGCTTGGTCGCTTGGTTTTCCGCCCTTTCTACACCGCGCCGTTGCATTCTTCTTCTTCTTCAAGTATGGTGGGTAGCCACTTCTCCGACTTCAAGTTAAAATCTTGTTCATGTTTTCACTCAAGAGAAAGCTTCCCATTCCGTCGCTAGTCAAATTTTACATACATAAGTTAAAATCTTGTGATCCACTTGCTGAATTTTCCTTATGGAAGTATTATTTGTGCAATCAAAACGAAAATTTCAGCGTCAATTTTAGGTGTCAAAAAATGACTCGAAACCTGACTTTCGTGCTTTAGCGCTCTCCAGCTTTTTCATGATTCCCCATTGTTTAGATATCGGCGTGTTGCTGGATTGTGGTAATCAAATCAAAGTGCAAATTCAATATTTTCTCCCTCCTGTACATGGCATTTCATTAAATTTAATATGATAATTAGTACTTCATAGTTTGCATCTATGAAGTTAGAAAGAACTTAGCCAGCCAACAAGTGTTTACTCTTCGGCTGCACGTTGCACGATATAAATATAATCCAATGATCGTAGGACTAGAAGAATATTTTTAAACCCTCTCCCTATCTAAAGTAAAATCACACAAAAAAGTAATATATTCAAAAAAGATAGAAATAAATTACACTTCTTCTTCTTGGAATTTATGGTTAGGTAGTTGGCATTGTTGGAGATAAGCTTCTAATTGTATGCTAGCTTGATTTTACTAGTGGATTTGGTAATTCTGCAATTAAATTGTGGTGGATTTAATTGCAAGTTTGAGAATTGTAATTGGGATCGTGAATTAGACAACTTCATTATGTCTCTTTTATCTTCGAATTGCTGAAATTGTTGGATTAAATTGTTGTCGATATAGTCTTGAATTGTTTCATTTAGTTTAGTTTTATAAAAAATTAATGGTTTTGTGTGTTTGCATTGTGATGAAATATGTTCATATTTTCACATGTTCTTTGTCATTATTTTTTTGCCCTGTCAACATGTATGTCCCCATCTTCTAGTGTACTATCCTCATTCTCTGGTTGCTTGCTGGGTTAAATTCATTGCATGTGTTTGTTTGTCACTTTCTTGATTAAGTGGCAATTGGTTGGTATAAGAGACCAGTTGCATTTGTCACTTAGGTTAGTAGTTGAATTAGTTAGTATTACTGTATTATGATCCAAAAGTCTTTCTGTAGGGTTGGGTTAGGGAAGTATGGAAGGGGGTCGCGATAGGAGTTGGATGTACAATCGTCTAACTCAGGAAAAAGAACTTACTCGAGTATTCTTAGATGGTTTGGAAGAGTTCATCCAATTTGCTTTGGAGAATGCAAC
This sequence comes from Acacia melanoxylon, assembly GCA_019022615.1. NCBI lineage: Eukaryota > Viridiplantae > Streptophyta > Magnoliopsida > Fabales > Fabaceae > Acacia > Acacia melanoxylon. The sequence continues at coordinate 6,824,058 of JAFJYJ010000003.1, read as the reverse complement.
TGTAACATCCCATTTTCAAAAGCAGTATTTTTTTTTCATCGTAGTAGAGCATCGGAGCGATTGAGTAACCGATACATATATTTATAAATGCCGTAAGTCCGATCGATTTACAAAAACGGTACAATGACCGAGTGTTTTTAAAGTGAATAACAACAAAAGTGTCTCCCTAAGAACAAAACCCATACCGTGTCAACAAGAGATCTTCACCGGATCTCTATGCGGCCCGCTTGCCTTTCTCCTCGGCCCTTGGTCCTCCCGAACCCGACGCTATGTTAAGAGCCGAGGTCCAATGCATACGGACCCCAGTAACGGTTAACCTCATATTTACATATACAAAAGATATCAAAGATAACAAATGAACCATTCCTACATGTACCGCTCTCAACGAAGACACACCGCTCCCAAATAATACAGATATATCGCTCCCAGCCGCATACGTACATATCGCTCCCAAATAAGCATGCAAATGTTCAGCTTATCCTCTAACATCACCATGCATTCAAATAACATACCACCAACACATATACAACACACATATCACATATACGAATACAATAAATATCAGAGTTAGTGTTACAGTACGCGAACGTACCACAGATATATTACACACACAATACGCATACAACACACATATCACATATACGAATACAATAAATATCAGAGTTAGTGTTACGGTACGCGAACGTACCTTTGTTGTCGACACGATGTTTTACTTTAAAACTATTTTGACAAAAAACAAATGTACGACGGCGGCACAACAAATGTCCGATTATCTCGATATCCTATAAGGATAACATTTATCAACTTCTAGCACTATAACAGGCATTTTAGGTACAAATTACCATTTTGCCCCCGAACCCCTAATCGGCGGAATTTCGCCAGAGCTTCACTGCTTTTCGCTCTATCTCTCCGTAATTTTGACATCTTTTCCCTCATCATATTTTCAAAATATATATCATATTTACCCCTAAATATGATATCTAGACTATCTTGAAAAATTAAAGATAAATCTAGCATTCCTACTATATCTACCGAAAGAACTACCGAAACTAAAGACTAAGGACCGAAGAACTTACCCCGGCTTTGGCTTAGAACTTCAAGAACTCTCCCTTCTCTCTAACTTCTCTCTAAGGGGCAGATTTTTGGTGTGAAAAATGAAGAAGAGGAGCTTGGTATTTATAGAAGAGACGGATGGAAGAACGGTAAATAATTCGAACTTCAGTCTGACAAATATGGACCGTAGGATCGCATTTTTGAGGACAAAACACTCTTGACCCTCCATTTGCTTGTGCCGACCTCCCCCTCCCCAATAGTCAACAAAATGATGTCATCTTGATGGTGACATCTCGAGCTGAGCCATCGATAAAGTTTCAATCCGGTGTCCAAACGCGTAATCTTGACGAATCGCGAAATGCTGACGGCAGAGTTTCAAAGTTTCTTTCTTTCTCATTAGGAATATATAGTTTAATGAAATTTATGATCCCATTAAGGGTATTCTCATATCTCGCTGAAGATTTTAGGACAGACATCTTCTACGGAATTGAATTCCTAAGAGTCGCCGTCTAGGCAAAAATCCACCGGTTTGTAATATGATCTCGACCTAAGTCACTAGATTCCTAATTCACGCAACTACTTGTTTCAATATTGACTCTAAATCCTCTATCTGCATTTTCTCTCTCCTATCCTAAGTGTCTTTAAATACCCCGTTGGTTCCAGAACCGACTTTCGAGACCGCCAATCCGAGATAGAATTTCACTGGTTCATAAAAAGTCTAGATGACTTAGACTACATCCCTATACCTTGGTGTAGGATTTTATTTCTATCCATTCTCAAATGTTCTGTTGACTCTTTACCATATATATTATTATTTTATTCAAAATATCTAGATATTTTTTTTCTTTTATTTTTTATTTATTTTTCTAAGCATAAAATATTTTATTAATATTTTTATTTATTTAATAATTTCGAATTTCTCCAATTAAAAATAATTATTTTTAATTCATTTACTTTATACCTTAATTATCCCATTAATTACCAAATTAGCCACTTACTAATTTTTTGATAATTAGGATAAATCATTATCTCACAACTATTTTACTTACATTGGTATTTTATATCCCATGTAAAATATTAAAAATCATTGGGTCACTTATGATCCCAAAATAATACTTAATTTTGCCTCATTATTTTTCAAGGGAAATTATCCTAAAAATTCCTAAAATTAGAGACAACACACTTTCTAATTTTTTATAAATATTTTACTACCTCTTGGGATTTATCATAATATTTTTAGGCCATTTAATGCTCTAAAAATACATTTTTGCTCTTTATCTCTCCTAATTTCCATAGTAATTACCTTAGAAAATAAGATAATTATTACTTATTATTTGAAACCACATGTTCACCTATTTTCAATAGGTATTATCTATCGAAATATAATATTCCAGATAAATAATTATCCGGGTATTACAACAACTAATTCAAGTACCTCGATCAGTTGTCCGTGTATGAAATGTAGGTGTTTGCAATTTCACCAAGCGGGCACGGTCAAAATTCATTTGTGTAAAAAAGGATTTATGATAAATTATGAATGTTGGGAATATAATGGGGAAGTCCGACGCATTACGAGTGTTATTACGAGGACCCTAATCATCGAGAGAACCTTAATCAATATGAACAAGCTTGGTAATGGATGCCGCGGACCGTCGATCTCGCCAATATTTTGATCCCGTTACTCATGATGAACCGTCATACATGAGAGAGGAGACCGTGCACATACTCAACTATCATACATGGAGAGGATCCTAATCCTAAGCCGACAAGTTCTATAAAATGCTTCAAGACGCGCAACGTCCATTATGGGAAGGTTGCGAACACATTGAAAGTAGTGAATATTCATCGCTTGCCGCCACCCTAGAAACACTAAGCTTGAAGACGGATCACCATATGAGTCAAGAATTACAATGAAATGATGCAGATCATGAGTAAGATTGTTCCCAAAGACAGTAATTTTCCGAAAGATTTTTACCAAGCAAAGAAAAAGGTGAAAGAGCTTGGGCTTGGATGTGAAAAATTCATTGCTGCCCCAGAGGATGTATGCTCTATTACAAGGATGATGCTGAGCGGACTACTTGTAAATTTTGTGGACATGATAGGTACAAAGCTGTGACGGATGAAAAGAAAACGACCTTTCAAGCATTAAGCAAGATGTGGTACTTTCCTCTTGTGCCCAGACTTCAGAGATTGTATTCATCACCACAAACAGCTGATCACATGAGATGGCACCGAGAGCATCGTAGGGATGAAAAATCTGTGACGCATCCATCCGATGCCGAAGCTTGGTTTAAATTTGATGAGACGTATCCTTTGTTTGCTATGGATCCCCGTAATGTCCGTCTTGGTTTATGTTCAGATAGGTTCGCTCCTTTCAACCAGACGGGCATAAATTATTCTTGTTGGCCTGTGATTGTGACGCCGTACAATCTCCCACCTTCTATGTGCATGAGAAGAGAGTTTTTGTTCCTTAACGCGTTATTCCCTGGGCCATCCAACCCAAAAAATAAGATAGATGTATATCTCAGGCCTTTGATAGATGAGTTAAAGATCTTGTGGAGTGAAGAGGTTCTGACACATGATGTATCATTGAGGCAGAATTTCATCATGTGGGCTGCCTTAATGTGGACGATAAATGATTTCCCTGCATATGGGATGTTGAGTGGCTGGCAAACATCGGGGAAGCTTGCATGTCCGGTATGTCTAGAACAGAACGCAGGTTTTACCTTGCAATACAGTCATAAGGTCTGTTGGTTTGACATGCACTGGCGATTCTTGCCTATCAATCATCCGCTTAGGAATAATAAAAAAGACTTCAAGCGGAATGTGGCTGAACAGTCAGATAAACCTCGTCGTTTAAGTGGCCAAGAAATATGGGAGAGGGTGATGCACAGTCGAAGTGTAGAAGAGGAGCCGCTTCTAGCGAACCGGAGGATATGGCGTTCAAGATCATTGGAACAAACGTAGCATCTTTTGAGATTTATCATATTGGAAAGATCAATTGTTAAGACACAACCTCGATGTCATGCATATTGAGAGGAATGTATTTTGTAATATTCTGCACACCGTAATGGACACAAAGGGCAAGACGAAGGATACAAATAACGCAAGATGTGACATAGAACAAATTTGCAATAGGCCTTCTTTGCATTTGGTGAATAATGCCGTGGGCCGGACTTCCAAACCTAGAGCGCCTTATACATTGAACAAAGAGCAGAATTTACAATTGTTGCAATGGGTTAAAGATGTGAGACTCCCAGACGGTTATGCATCAAACTTCTCAAGATGTGTCTATCTTCACGAGGGGAAGTTCTCTAGGATGAAGAGTCATGATTGTCATGTTTTCTTTCAGAGATTTTTTCCGTGGGCCTTCAAAGCACTACCCAAGCATATATGGTCTATTCTGACAAAATTTTCCGTGTTCTTTAGAGAAATTTGTGCTTCTGAACTTAATGTTGATAAGTTACGGCAGTTGGAGGAGAGCATACCGATAATGCTATGTAAGTTGGAGATGGTGTTTCCTCCTAGCTTCTTTGACTCCATAGAACATTTGCCTGTTCACTTGGCCTACGAAGCAAGGGTAGGAGGTCCGTAACAATATAGGTGGATGTATCCGTTTGAAAGGTAATATAGATATTTTTCTGTCTGTGATTAATAGAAACACAATGTCATGTTGTTTATAAATACCACCATGTCATTGTCCGTTGTAGGTTTTTACGCACACTTAAGAAGAAGATCAAAAATCCAAGGTACGTTGAAGGATCTATCACTGAAGCGTATCTAATCGAAGAGGGCACTAAATTTTCCGCTTACTACTATCCCCTGGTTATATCAAGATGGAGAGGGGTACCTCGTAATGATGATGGAGGTGAACCGAGTGGTCATATATCAATATTTAATTATCCTGGCCGAAGTCGTGAGCAAGCATTGTAGTTCAACCCTGGAAGGAAGGGATAACAAAGTTGGGAGCGGTACATTCTAAACAACCGTGAAGAGGCCGCCCCGTATTTAAAGTAAGATTTCCTCTTTTGTTATTGTTACGGTAAGTATTAAAGTATTAATTTCATTTTTTTTATTACAATCACTTCTCTAATTGTGTCTGATCAACTAATCCATTGATATCGGATGCTGATGTTGAGCAATTCATGAAAGCTGAGTTTCCTAATTGGTTACGCTCCTACTTCATGCAAAATCCATCAGATCCCAATGAAGTTGCGTGGAGTTTATCTTATGGGGCTTCAATTAGTGTTACCCGGTGCAAAAAATATATAATTAATGGGTATCGATTTTCTATTGTTAAAGCGAACGCAAATACACTGTCTTGCAATTACAGTGTGTGTTGTCGAGGGGGGCAAGTTGACGGGGTCAAGGGCGACTACTATGAGAAAATAATTGTCATAATTCAGTTATATTACCAGTGGGACAAGTCGGTGACTCTATTTAAATGTGAGTGGTTTGATAACACTCCGCGTGGGACTAAAGTGGACAAATATGGAAATGTTGAGATCCACTCGTCAAGGAGATATACAGTTAGTTATGACCCCTTCATTCTTGCTCAACAGGCGGAACAAGTTTATTATACATCATACCCCTCATCCCGCCAAGGGTGGATGAGAGTTATCAAAACCAAAGCACGAAATTTATACCCAAGTCGAAAGAGGTTGAAAAAGATGACGATATAAACCGAACCGTTCCAAGCCGATGTGGAACATGTACTTGACGTCGATGGCCGAGGACGATTTGCCAAGCAATCTCTTTGATTCCACTGCGGAGTTAGAATTGATTCCTATCCGTATTGACAATGAAGAATCAGACGATGAATAAGAAGAGATTTACTCTGATAGTGAATCTGAATTTGACGACTATGAGACACCGGAGGAGGGTGGCAAGAAGAGATCAAAGAACAAGAATCGTCCGATTGATTTGTGTTAGTTTTATTGTTTATGTCAATTTATGAATATATAATTTATTCACTAGATACTATGTTATTTCGTATTGTCATATTAAGTATATTTCATATTTGAATATATAATTTGACATAATGTTTATACGTGTTTAGAGACGGAGCATCCACGGAGGCCTTTCGGTAGTGGACATAGTAGTGAGCTCGACCCCATCCTATCGAGGGGGTAGGGTGACATCATCTCCCCCCCACCGGAGCGAGAGAGCTTCGCCATTTCCCGAGGTGCCACCACTAAATATGTCATCTTCACCGTCTACTACCAACTCCATTTTGGGTGGTAGAGTGTGCTGTCTCCAACTTATCCAAACCAAGAGGCAGAAAGCAGAGTTTAGTTTACGATTTATGATTGATTTACATATATTTTGTTTTCTTTAAGTATTTATGTACTAACATTTTCAATACTTTTGCCTTAAGCATACTGCGTCACCTTAGAGTCAAGTCGGGGAAGCTAGTTCATCTGATAAACCAATGGGAACAATTGATCCTCGCGACGGAAGATGTGGATCCGTCCCATCGGCACCACCAAGTATGTCTTGTAAAGTTACTTGTAATGTTATTATGTTTTACCTTTAGTTTGTATGCAAATATTTACAACATTTCCTATGTCTTCAGGTTTGATCCCTATATTAAGGTGGCAACTTTCATCGATGATCAAATATTCCGTAATTTCACTCAACCTTGGGCCAAATGGATAGAAATTCCTATCGATCATCGGAATGCTTGGTTTAATGATTTCTTGGTAAGTTATATGAATTATGATTATTAATTTCTTCTTTTATAAGTTGGAGCACTAATCTTTTATTTTTGATTTTCAGACAAAGTTTAGGTGGTTGCCTAAGGATAAGGACAATCTAAAAAAATCTTATAACTTCAAGGGAAGCAAGTGGTTGGTTGATAGGTGTTATAAATTGAGACATAAATTAGGCAAGAATACTTGGATTCAACCCGACATGCTAGAACAATTAAATGAAAGATGGGCCACCGACAAATTTAAAAAGGCAAGCGAGCAAAATAAATTAAATAGGTCGAAGATGGGGGACCGTCATATGCTTGGCGGCTCCATTCCATATAGCGAGCATGTCGAAAAAATGTAAGTATACGTTATTTTCTATTTCAACTTTAATATTTTGTACTTTTGAGGTAAGTAATTAACGATTATCATTTGTGTTTGCGGAGTAGCATCCGGGAAGTTCTGCAAAGATTCCTTGATCGGGACCACCTTTGAGCAACTCATTCCAAGCAATTGAAGGTAGGGGAGGCGTTAGATTAACGCTAAGTCCGAGCAATTCGCGGTGAGACATTATTTACATTACTTATTTGTTTCAAACGGTAAAATATTTATTCCATTTTACATGTCTTATTTGTTATGTATTTTTGTCCTTGTAGGAAAGCTTATCAACAAATGCCGCAGGGAGAGACACTCGCAGATTGAGAACAACCCGACATCCTCTCAATCTGATAACACGAGTATCTTCATAGAGGCTGCAGGCGGATTTGACAAAAAGGGGAGAGTCTTTGGGATGGTGCCTCGCAAGCGATTGAAGTCATCCTACGAAGCGCTCATCGAATGTTGTTGGAGGTGTTTTTGCAGGTAAACATACTTTTTGTTGTCAATTGTTACATACATTTTATTTCCTTTGTCCATTTAAATAAAGTACTAAAACATAAATTGACTTCATAATTATTGTTGGTTTTGTAGATGATAAAGAGGGTAAGGCGTTAGAATAGGTGGTAAGTCGATGAGGAGTAGGATGAGCAATGAACGATGATTACGGAGATGCGCAGCACTACTCCAAATTCATATTGAAAGGCAAGGGGTACGGGTGATTGACCATACCGGGTGGTGGTGATGATCATATTGGTGGTGGTGGTGATGACCGACTGCATCCCGTTTAGACTCTCTTTCTTTTGTTTATTTTTGTCACAACATTGTATTTATATTTTGTTATTACTATACTCTTGATATAATATATTTTATGATATGTCTTTTTTATTTCGTATATATAATAAGTTTCCTATATTTTTCGGATTTTTAATTTTTATTACTTTAAAAGGAATTTTGCCGTGGAATATATGTCTTTTTATATCGTAATTTTTTTTTTTTCTATATTTTTCGAATTTTTTTTAATTTTTTATTTTTAAAATTAAAATGAAGTTTGCGAAAAAAATATCCGCCGCAAACCTTAATTTGCTCCAAATATGCGGCGGAAAAGCCATTCCCCCGCAATATTTCAAACTTTTTCGGATAAACAATTTCCCTCGCAAATTTTCCAAATTTGCGAGGCAAAATTTTCCGCCGCAAACTTTGAAATTTTGCGGGGATGAATTTTCCGCCGCAAAAATGTATTTGCGGGGAACTTTTAAATCCGCCGCAAAAAAAAGTTTGCGAGGAACAATTTTGTGACGGATTGTAATCCGCCGCAAACCAGCTTTGCAACGGAAAATGATTGTTTTGTGATGGGAAATGTCCGAAAACAGAGTTTTTCTAGTAGTGAAAATTGTTTGCGAAGGCAATTTTTGCGACGGACACTTTTTCCGCCTCAAATCAATTTTACAATGGAAGATGCTTGTTTTGCGACGGAAAATTTCCGCCGCAAAAAATGAATTTTTTTTTTTGTAGTGATTTTATATTTAAAATATGAAAGACTGTATTTTTTTTTTTTTTTTAGATTTTACCGACACACTCCTTTAAAGCAGTAGAAAGTTAGTAGGTAGATAATAATAATAATGTGTCAACTTCCTTGCAGTATTAAAATACTACCACCAGTCATTTTTACAAGGGAATTCTCTTTTATAAGAGTGGTCGTTATTATAAAGAACAAATCCTTTTTTTATAAAATTTTAAATTGATCTTTTCATTTTTATCTTACTATATATATGTTACTCATTATCTCTATAATAAATTTTCACTTATTATCTCTCGTACACTCTTATTATAAATAAGGGTATAATTGAAAATAATAATACATATTTGACACATTTATTATTTTTTACTAATATTTTGAATTATGTGATTTGATTTAACTGTTTGTTTCTTCTAAAAAGGACAGATGGCGTGTAATATAATGAAAACACAAAACTATTAGGTGGATCACATGGACCAACGGAAAAATCTGAAACGTGTGTTGATAATAATAAGGGAAAATGCATATAAGGCCCTTTTAACAGAAAAATCCTAAAAAAGCAGCCCAAAGATTATGAAAATCTCAAAAAAGCCTTAGCCTTTTTGATATAAATTCATTAAAACGTGTTTTCATTATATTATAATAATTCTAAACTTCTATAAATATTAATTCTTCAAAGCGATAAATCATCACTAATATCAGCCAAATTCATCTCCCTCCCTACCTCTCTCTCTCTCTCTCTCATATTCTCTGAATAGTTTCCAACAATGGCTTCCATTCATCATCCATGTCCACCAGGAGCCAGTGACTATGAAACTAGGCACAGCTTCGAGCTGGTGGAAGAGGGCTAGAGATTGAAACGGAGACGTTACGTGTGGAAGAAACAACAACAATGAAGCAGATGAAGAAGAGTGATGATATCGATGGAGGAGAGAAGGGAATATGGCTGACGTGGAAGGATGTGTGGGTGACAGCTTCTGATACAATTGGGAAGAAGAAGAAAGAGAATATCAATGATGGAAATGGAAGCAGAAAAAAAATAATACTTGGAGGTCTGAGTGGTTATGCAAAACCAGGCCAGCTTTTGGCCATTATGGGTCCTTCTGGTTGTGGCAAGTCCACTCTTCTTGATACTTTAGCAGGTAATTTATTCATTCCTTCTTTTACTTTTCACATTCTTTGAAGGGTTAAGTTATAAATTTGTTCAAAATTTTTTTGCTGAGGAGCAATATTGCGTCAAAAGTTTTCTTAAGTTTGATATCATCCGAAAGTTTCAAAATGTAGCAATTTTGCTTTATAACGTTAAAAAATAATGTCGACAGTTAAAAAACTAAAAAAAAAATTGACAGTAAAGGGTAATATTGTTTTGTTTTAATACTTCCGGCGAATATCAATTGAATTTTAAAAAACTTCGGCGCAATATCGCTTCTTCAAGAAAAGTTCTTAATTAGACAAATTTACACCTTATAATCATTCTTTTGATTTCAAAATTATCATATATCCCTTCAGACCAAAATGTGGGGGGAGCAAGTTAAAGGGTTTATTTTGGTTCTTCACGACCCCAATAGGTCTTTCATATTTATAAACTTTTTCCCAAGGTTAACCATCTTGATCGCATATATTAAATTGAGTTTTCTAACAATTGAAGTAATGATTAAAGAGAGGATATTTTATAAAAATAAACACTCATTTTCTATAAATAACCAACTTAACTAATTTTTTAATATAAATAAAGAAGTTATTTAGCTCATATATATATTTACGACAAAAAAAGAGTTCATTGTAGTAAGTCGCATTTTGTATTTATTTTATTTTATTTTTTTGGTCAAAATGATCTGGTTTATTAAACGAGTGAAATGATGCTTTAATTTCAAATTAAATCTTATCAAAATGATCTCTTTTGGATCTGTTTTGATCTGTTGTATTCATTATTGTACTAAGTGTGGAAGATGCTGTTATAAAACTTGGATAAGAGATTATCGAAGTGTGTAATGAACATTTTCTTGAATTTTCATGAAGAGTGACTCCAGATGTTGAAGCCTAAGTTGGTTTGGCATCGTCGATGAATAAAATTTCTCTGAAATGCTCAAAACATTATTAGAACCACACACACGCTATATCATGTTTAGGCGGTACGAACATCACTTTCAGATATGATGGATGATAAGTGTAGTTAGAAGACACGTGGCTGGCGAAAAAAAGCCGTGAAACGATATTTTCTCCGAACTCTTATTATTATTCCATAATTAACATTAAAAGCTACAACTGACATAGAAAAACCTCGTTGAGGAATTAACTTTCTTTAGGACTTTTTTGTATTGTAAATTAATATGACCAACCAGGTGGGACCCACAATAATTTTGAATTTTTCCCCACTGTGCATTCAGGTTCTTCCTTACATGCTCATCCCTCTAACTTTTGAGTGGTGGGGGAATTTTTTTTTTTTGTTTTTTTTTTATGTATTTTTTATTTATATTAAATTATATACTGCAGCCTAAATATTTTTTGCATCAACTATATCAATCTAAATAATTTTTAGTCCTACATTCAGAAATTTTTTTCCTGTAACACCAGTATCCTAAAATATTTTTCTAATAGAACCTAATATCTAAAATATTTTTTAACACTTAGTATCTTAAAATAATTAACTTTTAGTGTATAGAGTATTTTTTTTGGAAAAAAAAAAAAAACCTTATTATTGGAGGGATGAGCATCGGATGTGGATTCCTGCGCATTCCCTATCCCTTTCTTTCTCCAGTCGTCTGAGAAATGTTTTCCCATAGAACATGACAGAAATAGTCCAAGAAGGGGAAAAAATTTACGCATTAACTAAATTTCAGTGTTTTCTTGGTATCTAAATTTATATAACTTTATAGTTAGGAACAGTGGGAGTGTAATACATAATATACAGTGATTTTCTTTTTAAAAATGATGAATAGAGAGAATTCAAATTTTTTTAACTAAAGGACAATTCATGAATTTTTTTTAATGAATAGAGAGAATTCAAATTGCAATTCGCTAGGGAGATAGAAATTTTTTTACATAATTTTTTTTTGGTTTTTTAGAAAATGTATTTAAGGCGCGTGTTTGACCAAAAGTTTGAAATGAATCATAATTGCAGGGAGATTAGGTTCAAATACAAGACAAGCAGGGGAAATTCTTATTAATGGCCACAAACAAGCACTTGCTTATGGGACATCGGTACGTATATATAACCTTTTCCATACATTTCCCTTGAGAAAAATCAGTGCCTTCCTCTCCTATACAATGTCTAATTAAGTAATTATGCAACTTTGTTAAGTATTTTAATTTGTTACTTTTAGCCTTAGCCATCCCATGGTAAGCTTTTAGAGAACAATTAATTGAAGGGTTAATGAGCAATTTTGTCTCAGAAGTTTTTTGGGGGCAATTTTTGCCTTGGAAGTGTTAAAAAAATAGTTTTACCTTGATCGTTATCCCAGTTAATTTTGACTATTTGTTAATTAAATATGTTGTGTTGACAATCCATATGTCATATACATCAGTTTTGTTAAAGTGTAAATTTAGCCCAAAAATCAATATGTCATCCTTCATTTTTTTTTTCTTAGTTAGATTTAAAACTTCTTGGGCAAATTTGCACCTTAACAAAAATGACGTGGATGACATGTTGATTATCATTTCGGATATTTGATCAACTAACGATACAAAATAAATGAGATAACAGCCGAGGCAAGATTATTCCCTTTTTGTCACTTTTGCGGCAAAACTTCAACTCGATGACAACTTCCAGGGAAAATTTACCCTTTAAACCTTAATTGAATGTTCAGATAATGAATAAGTTAAATTCTAATATCTTTCATATGTTTGTGCTTTTAAACTTTCAATTTTTTTCTGCTTCCTTAATAGGGGAGATTAATATGTAATTAAGTCCCTACAGTTTCGCCTGATTTTTTTATTAGATTCTTGTAGTTTTTTTATCAGGTCCTTATAATTTTATCTGTTTTTAATAAGGTCCATATAGTTTTGTTTCTTTTTACCAAGTCCTTATAGTTTCACTAACATTTAATCAGGTCCCTTTTTATTTTTTGTTTTTTTATCAATCACAAAAACTTCTGGGAATTTATCAAAAAATCAGGATGTGATATAAAAAAAAAAAAAAAAACTACTATACAGTGACCTAATAAAAAAAACTACAGAAATGATATAAAGCAAAAAAAAAAATGTAGGGTCCTGGTAAAAATTAGTTCAAATTACAAAGACTTGTACATTAATTATCTCTACTTAATACAACCTCCAATTTCTAACATACGAGCTAGTTTGGGGTTGAGTTTAGCCCAAAATATAAAATCTCAATCCATTTATCTCCCATAATAATTTCATTCCTTTAATTTATCCAAATTAATTAGTTAAGTAGCTCTTATATTAAGTAGACGGGGAGCATATTATTATTATTATTATTGTCTTCTTTTTTTATATATCTTGAAGAAATTTTTTAAGAAATGACAGACTTCGATCCTGGTTTCATTAATTCAGGCATATGTGACACAAGATGACACTTTACTCACAACCCTAACAGTTGGAGAAGCAGTGTATTATTCAGCCCAGCTTCAACTGCCAGACACAATGTCAAAGGAACAGAAAAGGGAAAGAGCAGACTTCACAATAAGAGAAATGGGTCTACAAGACGCCATGAACACCAGAATTGGAGGTTGGGGCTTCAAGGGAATAAGTGGAGGCCAAAAGAGAAGAGTGAGTATCTGCATAGAGATCCTCACACGTCCGAGGCTTTTGTTTCTTGATGAACCAACCAGTGGACTTGACAGTGCAGCCTCGTACTATGTGATGAGCCGAATCGCAAGCCTCGATCGAAAAGATGGGATTCAAAGGACCATTATTGCTTCCATTCATCAGCCCAGTGCTGAAGTGTTTCAGCTCTTTGATAATCTTTGCCTTCTTTCTTCTGGAAGAACTGTTTTCTTTGGTCCTGCTTCTGCAGCAAGTGAGGTTAGGCTAAAGTAGGGTTAAGTAGCATCCACTACCGTAAATTATTTTTCAGTAGCACTTAATGTCCTAAAATATTTTTTGATGTATTCAACAGATAAAAGTGCCCAATATCCTAAAGTAATTTTTTGTGCTACTTTGCCCTCAAGTATTAGCAAAGAATACCTAAACTTAAGATATTAAGTGTTACTAAAAAATATTTTTAGGGAGTTGGATGTACAAAAAATTACTTTAAAATACTGATTACTACTGGAAAAATACTTCAGGGTGTTGCTTAACCATTTAAATTATATGTGCACTCACGGCGTTGTTTTGTTTTAGTTCTTTGCTTCAAATGGCTTTCCTTGTCCTGCCCTCCAGAATCCATCGGATCATTTCTTGAAAACTATAAACAAGGATTTTGACGATAATCAGGTATGCTTCATGCACTACATATGGTTAAACATCATAGTAGCCATTTTTAAGAGAAACTGAAACATAATTTGATTGAGATTGATCTTTTCTTGTTTATCAGGACATTGAACTGGGCTTAGCTGGCACTCAAAGGAAGCCTACAGAAGAAGCAATTGAAATTCTTGTCAAGTCATACAAGTCTTCTGATTTGAACCAACAAGTTCAAGCAGAAGTAGCAGCATTATCTACACAGGTATGTCAAATCTATATCCCATCCTTATCAAGAGCATAAATATAAGGAAAAATCAATGAGTTCTAAGGAAGGAATTTTGTTGCCAAAAAATCTTACAATAATGAGCAGCTAGCATGCCAATGACAATCCTCAATGTAAGAAATGACAAAAAATCAATGTTATTCACTTGTTGTTGGATTTTTTGGTGATCATGTTCCTTCCTTAGGACCTCATAGTGATTTTCCCTAAATATTATAGGACCTATACTTAAAACTAAATAATGGAATTGTGGGTTTCAGGGAAATGGAATGGTGGAGAAGAAGAGAGGGCATGCAAGCTTCCATACTCAGTGCATTGTTCTTACAAAGAGATCATTCGTGAACATGCGTCGTGATGTAGGCTATTACTGGTTACGCCTTGTCATATACATCGGTTTGGCTCTAGGTTTGGCCACTGTGTTCTATGATCTGGGCATGAGCGAGGAGTCTATTAAAGTAAGAAAGAATCCCATATATATTGGAACATTCATGCCTAGAGACTTCACATGATCCACTTCATATTTCTTATTATTAATAATCTTTTTTTATCATTTTTTCAGGATAGAGCTGCACTTCTTGCGTTTGTTTCTTCCTTCATAACTTTCATGACCATTGGTGGATTCCCCTCCTTCGTTGAAGATATGAAGGTATATATATTCCTCTCTTCAATTCAAATGATCCATACGAGCCTTGAGATTTTAAGTTAAGATATAATGTTGATTTCAATGAGTCTCACTCTATTAGCTTCTTTGATCTCCTAAAAAAAACAAAATAATAATAACTGAGTCTTATATTTAGAACCAAAGATAGTATTAAGTAGAAGGTGAGTCTCTAAGTAAGGGTAAGGCTTCTATCATATGATTTAGAGATCACGGGTTCAAATCTTGAAAATCTACTTATGGGAGTTAAGCATTTATTCCTACATGCATTTATTCCTATCATGCATTGGGCCACCCCTTTTTATTAGAATATATTACGTCTTACATTTAATTAGAAGATGAATTAAAGGTATATATATATATATATATATATATATATTGATATAGCTTTGAAGTAGTTGTTATCATGGCTTAAATTATTTTGATAGAAAGACAAATACTAATCTATACTTAATTCACCAAAACCTAACAAGTATATGAAGGTCCTCATTTTTACTGATGACGCAGATATTTCAAAGGGAAAGGCTAAATGGTCACTATGGAGTGACAGCTTATGTGATAGGAAACACCTTATCTTCAATCCCATACCTATTACTCGTCTCTCTCATTCCTGGAGCCATAGCTTATTACCTCCCAGGCCTTCAAAAAACTGCTGAACACTTCATCTTCTTCTGCATTGTCCTCTTTTCATGTCTGATGCTAGTTGAAAGCCTCATGATGATAGTGGCCAGCATTGTCCCTAACTTCCTCATGGGAATCATAACTGGTGCTGGTCTTCAAGGCATCATGATACTCGCGGGCGGCTTCTTTAGATTGCCCAATGACCTCCCCAGAATATTCTGGAAGTATCCTCTCCACTTCGTTGCCTTCCATAGATATGCCTACCAAGGTCTGTTCAAGAATGAGTATGAAGGACTCAAGATTGCTGGCAAAAGTGGGGAATATATTCTAAGAAGCATATGGCAAGTTAATATGAGTTATTCTAAGTGGGTTGATCTTGCAATTCTTCTGGGGAGTATTGTTGTGTATAGAGTTGTGTTCTTGGCAATCATCAAAGGAACTGAGAAAATGAAGCCTTTGGTTTCTTCTTTGTTTTCTGGGCCTCCTAAGAGAAGCAATCATATCATGGTCAATCCATATGCTACTCCTTCTCACGAAGGGGCTACATAAATTACATCCAATATGAGTAAAATTAGAATAAATAAGCTACTAGTATGTATGTATGTGTTTACAAATATCAGTGTAATGAATAGAGTTGTTAGTTGTTTCCCACTCTTTCAATGTATGGCTCTAATTTATATCAAGAGCCATTCACTTCATGTATGAACAGGGAGGTTAGATCCTCACCTAGAAGGAGGTTAAGATCATGTTTATGTACGTCCGTGAACAATGTATTTAACTTTGCTAATAAAATGTTAGTGTAGTTCCTTTCATCTACAATATATTTTATTTTATTTTAAAATAAAAAAATTAGTCCATAATATAAGTCACGATACAGAGAATAATTAATATTTGTTTATAAATTTTTCCCCCTACAAAAGGTTTAAGGATTCAAAATTAAATCAATAAAATATCTATATTCAATTTATGTAATAATATTTATAAAATATTTCACAAAAGTGGTATCTCAATTTTCAATTGAATAACCATTCTATTCTGGCTTTCCAAGGAGCTTTTTTGCAAAAACTTCACATATGTGAATGATACTATCAGGTACCTCTAGTTTCATCAACAGCTACTTAGAGGTCTATCCCGCATTGCTGTATCTCTTTGTTTTTCGTGGTCTTTTGGTTTCTGTTTATTTGTTTGACTATTTGCTTGTTTTATGTGTGATATGCTTTATTATTGTTTGTTAGTTGTTTGAGGATGTCTATGTATCCATTTGGGGATTTGAAAGTTTGTCAAGTTGCCATCATCGGATTTGGTTTTCTCTATTGGTTTGGCTATCTCAAGGTAGTTTTGTCAATAATTACTTTGGATCTCGCTCTATGCCTTTTAAGTTTCATCACTTTATGTGATATTTTAACTTCTATGAGAGCCCTTTCGAGGGATTGCTTTCCCATTCATTATATTGGAGCCAAAATTCAAGAGGGGAGGGGAGCTCAGGGATAAAGATTTGTATACCAATGGCCCTGATGCACAGACCACACCATGTTTTGCCTTTTATAGGCAAAGAAAATATGACCGTTGATGAGTCATTACGTTGATTAAATATGTCAGTTTTCTAACCATTGACAATTATGTTGATTTATGGCCGTGGTTAATGAAAGGAATAAAATCGAGTATTAAAATGCATAAATGCTCTAACAGTTAGTTATAAATACACCTCATTCTTGCAATGGGATTTTGTTTACACATTGGCATTAAAATTTTAACAGTAAGTTCTAAAAGAACTTTAAATACTTGAAAAAAGATGAATAATATCCAACATCAGAGGTTACAGATTAAAAAGTCAGAAGTTCTCAATATGGTGGTTATCGGTTAGGACTTATTGTGTCTCCTTTGATAACCAAGTGAACTAAAAGGTGTAAAACTAAGGGCCCGTTTGGTACACTGGAATTGATTTTGATGGAGATGAATATAAAGATGGATTTGGAAATGGATATGGAATGAGACATAATTTTTTAATTAAAATACATATGCATTGTTTGTGTTAAGAGTCCACAATACCCTTTAAAAAAGTTTTAATTCTAACTTCCTAAGAACTATGGACCCATCTGTTGGTCCGAAAAAGGACCCACCATTGCCACCTCCATTGATGAAGCTCTAGGAGCCTCTACCGTCGAAGCTGTTCTTCACTTTTTAAAACCAATCAGCCACCACACTCTACCAGAATCAGCACCATACTTAAGTTGTTAATATATACACTAAAGTTGTAAATAGTACTGTCTATCGAAGCTCTGGCTTCTCTCTATATTTTTCTTGAATTTCTCAACAAAAAGTTGAGTTTTTTAATATATATACTAAAGTCGTAAATAATAGGATCCACTGGAACTCCGAAAGTCTCATAATTGTTTTTTTGAATTTTCAAGCAAAAGTCGTCAATATATATACTTAAGTTGTTAATATGTATACTAAATTCGTAAAATGGTTGACCAAAGCTCCGGCGGTCTCATTCCTTTTCTTCTTCTTTTTTTTTTTGAATTTTCAAAATGCATACTTGAGTTGTTAATATATTTACAAAAGTCGTCAATAGGTCGACCTCCGATGTTCTCATATTTTTTTTTTTGAATTTCTTAAGCAAAAGTCATTAGTGTGAATACTTGATGAGTTGTTGATATATATACTAAAGTCATAAATAGGGTTGATTGGAGCTCCGACGGTATCATATATTTGTTTGAATTTCTCAAGAAAAAGTGGTCAATATGGATTGGTAAGCATGGTTGTACATGTGTATTTTTTATTCTCCATATAATTTTTTTTTTTATTATATTCTCTATATTTCTAACACCATTAATATTGTTAACGAAAAAATGTTGACCCAACAAACTTAAGTTATAAATGTGTAGTTGACAAGCATATTTGTAATAATCTTGATTTTAAGAAATCTGGAATTTTTGAGATAAAAGAAATTAACGAATATTTTGATAAAGCAAAATCATGAGTTTAAAACTGTTATAGAAAATTTTTATAATTATAGAGTAAATTGTCAAAAAAAGTTACGGTGAAAATCATGAAAGAATGACTAAAAATGATATAATAGTGATAAAAACAAAATAAATATTATGATAAATACCGAAAGATCATGAAAAATTATGAGAAAAATATGGAAGTGTTATCCCTAATTATGAGAATTTAATAAATTATTTTAGAGGGAATAACATGAAGAAAATTTTAAAAAGCATTTCGTAACCATAAAGTAACTTGATGGGGTAAACATTTTTAATATTTTTCATGGGATATAAAATGACAATATCGCATGGAAGTTTGTAAGATAACAATATACTGTAAATTAGTAAAGATAAATGTATGAAGAAGTCTAATCCTAAAAAAGATCACTAAACGAAGAATTTAGGCTCCGATTAAGCCTTAACGGGCGCAGGGGTAAAAACGAGAATTTTTGGTAAAAAATATTATATTTGTAAAAAAGTGGAAAAAATTATAGAAAAATAAATAAATCTGAATTTTTAAAAGAGGGGGCTGAAATTATGGTTATTTTTAATTAAAAATAATTGTTTAAATAATTAAAATGATAATTAGAATAAAATAATAATATAATGCGGTGAGTCGAATATAGACAGCCGAGGGGAAAAGTTAGAAATAAATTACACAGTAAAACCAGAGGTAAAAGTCTTTTCGACTCGATCAAATTAAGAACAAGTGAAATTTTACACGAAGACAAGAATTTACTGCGCGTTGTTTTCCGCAACCGAAAACCCTAATTCCTAATAAGACGGAAAGCCGATCGTGATAGATTAGAGTCGATAGGCAAAGTGAGAACCTATAGAAACAATTGCGTGTTTTCAAACACGGATTAAGTTAGGCAACAACTGACGCTTTACGACTCGCCAATTGTTGTCCGTGGTTGGTTCTATCTAAGCGATTTCCGTAATCGGACGTGTTTGTCCGAATATCTTCCGACGCACCGAGAATACCTGGATATGATCAAAAAGAGGATCCAAATTGATAATATGAAAGAGGATGAAAAGACCTTCAAAGTTACACGCCGCATCTTTGAGTTTCGTGAAATCGCGCGAAACGATACCGATCGGTAGCTTTATCGGACCGGAGGCCATAAAGCAAGAGTCATCATTTGATGACAACTCATTCTTTGACTTTTTGGGCCCTTGATGTCGACCAAGACCTTCAATGGTCAAGATTCCATCTTACAAAACCCTAGATCTAACGGTTCAAAAACAAAGCGTAAAATTCCCGATACGTCCCGAATTTCTTCTATAAATAGCACCCTCCTCTTCTTCATTTCTCACACCATTCTTCTCTTTCCTTGGCCGAAATTCTAGAGAGAGAAGCTCTGCAAAAATTCTGCCTAACTCCGAGTAAGTTCTTCTGTCCTTAGCTTTTAGTTTCCGTAGTTCTTTTGGTAGTTATAGTAGAACTGTTGTTTTGATCTAGGAAGTTTCAGAATTTATTCCTATACTTGTTTTTAAGTCTCATTGCATTGAAAGATGCCTGACGAGGTAAAAACATAGTGGGGATAATTTTGAAATGGAATAAGGTCAAAGTAACGAAGTTCGCGAAATTCCGCCAAATAGGGTACTAGGGGCAAAATAGTAATTTTTGCCCAAATGGCCTGTTATGATGCCAAATGTTGATAAACTTTGTCCTTATAGGATATCCGAGCTAATCGAGCCATTTGTTGTGCGCCGTCATACCGCTGTTTTTCCCGCTGTCGAATTTCACGTTTTTCCGTAAAAGTTATGTTGTACCGCCAAAAAGGTACGTTCGCGTACTGTAACACTAGCTCTAATGTTTATTATATGATTGTTGTGTAGTAGTGTACGAGGTTATGCTATATACACGGTATGTTACATACGAGGTTATGTCACATACGAGGTTATTAATGTTGTATCATACGAGGTTATGTTACATACGTGGTTATTATCTTGTATACGTGGTTATGTGTTTTTAATCATACATCTGTTGTGGACTGTTGTATTGATTGTCAGCTGGCCGTCGTGTATATGTAGTCGTATTTAAGCATGAGGTTAACCGCTACCCGAGATCCAAATTACAATTGATCTCGCTCTTATCATAGCGTCAGTTCGTAAGAACCGAGGATCGAGGAGAAAGGCGAGCAGCCGTACGAGTCCCGACCGAAGACCCATTTCGTTGGTATTCACTTTGAAAACTCTCGGTCAATGTACCGTTTCGTAAATCACCGGACTTACGGCAATTTGATTAAATGTATCGCTTACTCAATTGCTCCGATGCTCTACTCGATAAAAAAAATATACCGCTTTTGGAAATGGGATGTTACAATATTTAAGTTTAAATTTTTTAATATAATATATTTAGATTATTAAATTAAAATAAACGACAAATCGCTACAAATAGAATCGAGATTTGATATTTAGATTGTTAAATTAATATATTTAGATTATTAAACTAATTTTTTTAGTACAATTGAAGTTTTGATATTAACTGGTTCATTAGGATTTTAGATATTTTTCAGTTTTACGTATACTTTAAATTTAAGATTAATAACATTTAATTACACAAATCATTACTTGAGTTTGTTGTGTCAAAGTTTTCTATTAGCAATATTAATGGTGTTAAAATTTAGGGACCAAAAGTCTACTTTATAAAGTTAAGGCACTAAAAGTGTATTTTATGTATACTTAAAAGGACTAAAAGTTTACTTTAGCCTTAATTTTTTTACATCAAATTTTTAATTTTATATTTCTTAACTTTTAAATATAATGCCATAATTTGTGGGTTTTTTTAATACTTATTCGAGAAATACATGATAAGTTTACGTCATAGAATCAAACTTACAAATGCATATATATCGCTTCTCCTACTTTATCTGAATATCCCGGGCGCGCGGTAGGGTCACAATAACTATGTTCATGGCTCTCAAATTAGCAAAACATTGGAGATGGCATTATGCAACTTGGTTATTGTTTTTGTTTCTGTGCTATATAATGAATAATGAATTACCTTTGCCGTAAAGAAGAGGGAGTCCAGCTTTGGTGGAAGTCGACACGCAAGGTTGTTGTTGGGGCCATTCTAGTATGTATGATGAGTTAGGAGTTGCCGCTAAGGTGGAAAGACATCAGATACAGAAAAACAACAACCAGATGCCACGTACGTACATACGTTTCGATATGGGTTCTTTTCTTCCCTAAAAGCAAATAAAGAGGTCATACTAAAAACCAACCAATTTGGCTGAAGTGGCAATATGCCAATAAGAATTGCATGTGATGCGCATCGTGCCTTCCCTAGCTAGCTTGATTACAGCTACGGCTTGATTGTGGATGAAAATTTCAAGTAGTTCGTGGCATCGATGAAGACACTGATTTCTTTGTTTTTACTGCATAAAGATAATGTTGAATAATTAGTTTTTTTTTTTTTTGTAGAGCATTATTCTTTACCGATAAACCTTTGATGGTTCTGATTTTAGTTATGCTTGGCTTAATTGATATTTGAACTTTGTTACATTACGTTGGATGTCATATATTCCAAGCCTCATATTTCTACCGCACCCTGCCGTCGAAGCTCTTCACTCTTCAAAATTTTAATGCCTTGTTTAAGTTATTAGATTTCACAAGGGAAAAAAATGATAATATTATGGGTGCATGATTGCATTCAGCTTGCATCTCCTTGTGCAGCTCAAAAAGCTCATCAATCTTCCTAGATTTCCCAAGAGCATCAAGCAACAAGTTGTAGGTAAAAATATCTGGGCCACAACCAATATTTTTCATCTCCGCATAGAGATCCCTGGCTCTTTCATTGATATTACATCTCAGAAGCCCATCAATATAATCAAGCAATTATATGTTTCCAAGGTTGGGTGAATTCCCAAGGTCTTCGTGAATTTGTCAAATACATTTTGAGCATCTATGGCCTTGTTTCGCTTACACAGTACTCTGATTAGTGGTAAAACTATAAAGTCATTTTGGCAAGTCGAATTGTGTGCCAATTTTTCAGCAAACAAAATGGCATTTTCTAATTTGGTTTCAATCAGAATGCCATCCATTAATTCTCCCCAGAATCTGCCTGTCTGTAAACCAACCTTGCGTGTGAATTCCATGACAATCTTAACAGCACCCTCAACCCTTCCAAGCCTCATAACACCGGGAAGGAGGGTGCATAAAGTTACTTGGTCAGGGTAGAGAAATTTCTTCATATGATGGTAAAACCAGAATGCATCATCGCTTCACGAATAATACCGGATAATTATTTATCCTAATATTATATTTTAAAATAATACCTATTGAAAATAGGTAAATATGTGGTCTCAATTAATAAGTTATAATTATCTTAATTTTTAAGGTAATTTCTATGGAAATTAGAAGAGATAAAGAGCTAAAATCCATAAAATGTATTTTTGGGGCATAAAATGGCCTGAAAATATTATGATAAATCCCTAGAGGCAATAAAATATTTGTTAAAAATTAGAGAGTATGTTGTCTCTAATTTAGGTAATTTTTGGGATTATTACCCTTTGAAAATAAAGAGGCAGAATTAAATATTATTTTTGGGGATCATAATTGGCCCCATGATTTTTAATATTTTACATAGGATATAAAATACCAATGTAAGTAAAATAGTTGTGAGATAATAATTTATCATAAATATGAAAATTATCAACAATTAGTAAATGACTAATTAGGTAATTATTGGCTAATTATTTAGATTATGTTATAAAGTAAATTAATAAAAATAATTTAAAAGGGGGAGACCGGAAATTATTAAATAAATAATAAAAAGAATAATTAATATAGTGTGAAAAGGGTTTAGGTTATTTCAAAATAATATCTAGATATTATAATTAAATAATATTATATTCCTAAAAAGATGAACGGGACATTCGAGAACGGGTAGAAATAAATCCTATCTCAAAACATGGGCACTAGGTCATTAACATCGGACTTTTTATAAACAAGTAGAATTTTATCCGAGGAGTGAGCTATCTCCAAAGTCATTTCCGAGACCAAAAGGTCATTAAGAGACAAGATAAATAAGAAAAAGGGCAGATAGTACAAATGAGAACCTATAGAAAACGAATTAGTTGTGAAAAACTAGGAATTATGTTTCTTAGGTCAGGACATATTATGAATCAGTGGATTTTTGTCCAGAAGATGGTGCTGCTGGAATTCATTTTCGTAACCGTTGGCGTTTGTCCGAAAATCTTCAGCAGACAACGGAATACCCTTAATGGAATCAAAAATTTAGTTAACCCAAGTATTTTGAAAGAAGAAGAGTAGACCTTCAGCGCTGTGCTACTGTATTTTCAAGATTCATTGAGATTACGCGATTTGGACACCGAACTGGGAACTTTATCGGTACCGGCTGAAGATGACATCATGCATGACATCAATTTATTGACTTTGGGGAAGGGGGAGGTCGGCTAGCATGGATGGAAGGCCAAGATGTGGTTTTCCAACTTGACCTAGATCCGACGGCCCGTATTCGACTGACTGAAGTTCGACTTATTTACCGAATTGCCATACCCTTTTTCTATAAATAGGCTCCTTCCATTCCTTCATTCTTCACCAATTCTAAGAGATTTCTAGAGAGAAGTTAGAGAGAAGTCAGAGCAAGAAGGAGTAGCGAAGTGCTGGGTAAGTTCTTCGGTCCCTAGTCTTAAGCTTCGGTGTTTAGTTTGGTAGTTATAGTAGAAATGTTGTTTTGATCTTTAACCTTCCAATATATTGTAGATATCATATTTTTGGGTTAAATATGATATATATTTCGAAAAATATGTTGGGAAAAGAGTTATGGAAAATTTTTGGAAGATTAGAGTCAAAATAGCAAAGCTGCGGCGAAATTCCGCCGATTAGGGGTCGGCAAAATGGTAATTTGTACCTAAAATGCTTGTTATGATGCCAAATCTTTATAAATGTGATATTATCCTTATAGGATATCTGTAATCACGAACCGCTGTCGAGCCACTGTTGTGCCGTCGTCATACCGCTGTTTCACCCGCTGTCAAAAAGTACCGTTTTCCGAAAAAGTATCGTTATACCACCAACGAATGTACGTTCGCGTACCGTAACACTAGCTCTAATGCTTATTGTATGAATATATATGATTATTGTGTTTTAATTATTGTGGTAGCATACGTGGTTATGTTACATACGCGGTTATGTCACATATGAGGTTATTATTGCTGTAGCATACGTGGATATGTTACATACGTGGTTATTATCTTACATACGTGGTTATTATCTTACATACGTGGTTATTGTCTTACATACGTGGTTATGTATTTCTAATCATACATACTGTTGTTGGGACTTTGTTGTATTGATTGCTTTGCTATCATGAGTAAGCTGTCATGTATATATTGTCATATTTAAGCATGAGGTTAACCGTTACCTGAGGTTCAATGGGCATTGAACCTCACCTCTTAACATAGCGTCAGGTTCAGGAGAACCGAGGACCGAGGTGAAAGGCAAGCGAGCCGCACGGACTCACCGAAGACTATCCTTTGTTGCTACGACATGAGTATTGGCTTTGAAGAGACACTTCTATTGTTATTTATCTTGAAAACTCTCGGTCCACACGTACCATTTCTCGTAATCAGCCAGACTTACGGCTTTTTGAAATATATGTATCAGTTACTCAATCGCTCCGATGCTCTACTCTGATGAAAAAAAAATTATACTGCTTTTGAAATTGGGATGTTACAATTTTGGTATCTTGGCAATACTCATGTCGTAGCAACAAGGGATAGTCTTCACCGAGACTCTGTCTCCCGCTTGCCTTTCACCTCGGTCCTGCTTCTCCCGAACTCCGACGCTATGTTAAGAGCCGAGGTTCAATGCCCATTGAACCTCGTAACGGTTAACCTCATGCTTAAATATGACAATATATACATGACAGCTTACTCATGATAGCAAAGAATCAATACAACATACCACAACAAATGTATGTATGATTAGAAATACATAACCACGTATGTAAGAAAATAACCACGTATGTAACATATCCACGTATGCTACAGCAAGAATAACCTCATACGTGACATAACCGCGTATGTAACATAACCACGTATGCTACCACAATAATTAAAACACAATAATCATATATATTCATACAATAAGCATTAGAGCTAGTGTTACGACGCGAACGCATATTCGTTGGTGGTATAACGATACTTTTTCGGAAAACGGTACTTTTTGACAAAATGAAACAATGTATGACGGCGCACAACAAAGGCTCGACAAATGTTCGTGATTACAGATATCCTATAAGGATAATATCACATTTATAAAGATTTGGCATCATAACAAGCATTTTAGGTACAAATTACCATTTTGCCGCTGACCCCCTAATCGGCGGAATTTCGCCAGAGCTTTGCTATTTTGACTCTAATCTTCCAAAATTTTGCCATAACTCTTTTCCCAACATATTTTTCGAAATATATATCATATTTAACCCAAAAATATGATATCTACAATATATTGGAAGGTTAAAGATCAAAACAACATTTCTACTATAACTACCGAACTAAACACCGAAGCTTAAGACTAGGGACCGAAGAACTTACCCAGCACTTCGCTACTCCTTCTTGCTCTGACTTCTCTCTAACTTCTCTCTAGAAATCTCTTAGAATTGGTGAAGAATGAAGGAATGGAAGGAGCCTATTTATAGAAAAAGGGTATGGCAATTCGGTAAATAAGTCGAACTTCGCCACCGAATACGGCCGCTTCGATCTAGGTCAAGTTGGAAAACCACATCTTGGCCTTCCATCCATGCTAGCTGACCTCCCGCTACCCCAAAGTCAATAAATTGATGTTATGCATGATGTCATCTGATGTCATGCATGATGTCATCTTCAAATTTCGCACCGATAAAGTTCCCAGCCGTCCAAATCGCATAATCTCGCAAAGAATCTTGAAAATACAAAGAGCACAAATAAGTTCTACTCTTCTTCTTTAAAAATACTTGGGTTAACTAAATTTTTGATCCCATTAAGGGTATTCCGTAGTCTATCAAGATATTCTGACAAACGCCAACTACTTTAAAATGAATTCTCGCAAGACCATCTTCCGAAAAAATCCACCGATTCATAATATGTCCCGACCTAAGAAACATAATTCCTAGTTTGTCACAACTAATTCGCTTTTCTATAGGTTCTCATTTGTACTATCTCGCCCTTTTTCTTATTTATCCCGTCACTTAATGACGTCCTCTAAATGACTTTGAGATAGCTCACTCCGGATAAAATTCTACTCGCTTATAAAAAGTTCGATGTTAATGACCTAGTGCCCATGTTTTGAGATAGGATTTTATTCTACCCGTTTCGAACGTCCCGTTGGCTTTTTTACTTAATATAATATTATTTAATTATAATATCTAGATATTATTTTGAAATAACCTAAACCTTTTTCACACTATATTAATTATTATTTTTATTATTTATTTAATAATTTCCTGTCCTCCCCCTTTTAAATTATTTTTATTAATTTACTTTATAACATAATCTAAATAATTAGCCAATAATTACCTAATTAGTCATTTACTAATTGTTGATAATTTTCATATTTAGGATAAATTATTATCTCACAACTATTTTACTTACATTGGTATTTTATATCCCATGTAAAATATTAAAAATCACGGGGCCAATTATGATCCCAAAATAATATTTAATTCGCCTCTTTATTTTCCAAGGGTAATAATCCCAAAATTACCTAAATTAGAGACAACATACTCTCTAATTTTTAACAAATATTTTATTGCCTATAGGATTTATCATAATATTTTCGTGCCATTTTATGCCCCAAAAATACATTTTATGGATTTTAGCTCTTTATCTCTTCTAATTTCCATAGAAATTACCTTAAAAATTAAGATAATTATAACTTATTAATTGAGACCACATATTTACCTATTTTCAATAGGTATTATTTACTAAAATATAATATTCCAGATAAATAATTATCCGGGTATTACAAGTTCTATCTTCAATGATCAGACCATAGATGATGGTGTTATAAGTCAGAACATCAGGAATGCAATTCATCGTTGTCATCTTATATAGCATCTTCTAGGCCAAATAAACTGCATCATTCTTGCAAAGACAATCAAGGAGTGTGTTAAAAGTTACTGTATTTCGGGACATCCACAACTGTCATACTCTCGAACAATTCAAGCGTCTTTTGAAGCTTTCCCTCTTTCCCCAAGCCCGCAAGTAAACAGCATTGTATGTCACAACTCGTGGGGAGCAAGCTTCATATCCTTCATTCGCCCAAACATTTCCCATGCCTCATCAAACCGATCAGCCTAGTAAAATGTGTCATTAAATAATTGACTACAATTACATCGCTCGCACCGATTGCCCATCATCTCAACCGTAAGCTTTAAGGCTTCATCTATTTGCCCCACTTTGCTATTGTAATACCCGATTTTCGATTTACCGAAAATCTTGTATTTTAGGGATATGTTACCATATTAAATTGGTTAACATATGTGACTTAGAGTCACATAGAATAATGGCTATTTTAAGATTAAAAGAGCCATGAAAAAGTTATAAAAACACTTAATTGAATTAAGTGTCAATTAGAAAATAATGGGCAAATTAGCTTGATTAATTAGGATTGATTGCATAAATTCTTCTAATTAATTAGAGATAAATTAAAACCATCAAAAGAGGGCTAATTATATTTGAAAATAATTAAGCCAAAGAGAATGAAATAATACTTGTCTAAATAAGCATTAATTGCCATGATTAGCTAACAAATAAATTATGCAATGGGATATGTAATTAGTGCACTTATAAACACTTATTTAACATATTAAATAGCTTCATGAAACAGCTCTAAAAATCCTAGCATTTTGTTCATATGGGAAGAATGAGAATCAAAGATGATGAAATAAAATCATTATATATTAGAGTTGAAAAGTCAAACTTTTCAACTAACCAATGAAAAGCAATAGAATAATCAATATATTGTTAATTCAAAAACCCATTAAATAGCTAAATGGGAGCATGGATTTCGGCCATCTCTATGGAAGGTGGAGATTTGAGTTTAAAAAGTGCTAATTGATCAAATGGATGAGAAAAAAGAAGAAATTTTGGATGACTTAGGTAATTACCATTTTAGCCTTGAGATTTTCTCTATAAATAGCAAGGTTCCCCTCTTCATTTCTTCAAACCAAACTCATATCAAAATGGTTGAGTTTAAGAAAAGAGTGAAATTCTTGGAGCAAGGAAAAGGAGTAAGAACTTTAAGGGTAAGTTCTCTAGTTCTTGAGTTTTAGCTTTTAGTTCTTAGTATAAATGTAGTTTAATCTAGAAAATTATAGAATAAATTCATATACTTGTTTTTAGGCCTCCTTGCATTGAAAAATGCCTAATGAGGTAAAAACATGTTGGGAAAATAATTTTAGATATTAATGGAACAAGATTGTGAAAATTGTAGAATTTTCGGTTTAAAAGCCCGTCTTTGGCAAAATAAATTGATGCTATTATTTTATGTAGCAAATGAAGTCATTAAATCATGAAATTTTACAGGAATACATTAGAAATGTATATCTTTCTAAATATAAAAAATATGAAGCATTTTGAGTTCTACACAAGGAGTAATATATTTTTGAAGTTAAGCCATTTTTTTGGGATTAAAATTGAACAAATGCGGTGAGAAAATATCAAACTGGCAATGATTCTTGATGTTCTAGCTATTACACCCCTACCGACCTCGCCCTTTCGAGTGGCGGGTTAGAGGGATCTTTTTCTCTTGTTGCCTTTCCTTGTTAATTATTCCCTTTTAATCATACCTCAGAGTGTGCACAACAGAGCATATGATCGGTTTGGACAACTTACAATATACTGGTAAAGGTACATACAATAACATTAAGTGGTCCCCGTAGGGTAAAGGGTACAATCGTCCAAGATAAATACTGTGCAGTAAGAATAATTCATACCGTCATCTCAAAAATAGAGTACAAGAGGTAATAGGGCACCCCTTATTTCTTCAGTCTTCTCTGCATCATGCCCTACCTTCACCAAGCCTCAACCGCTACTGCCTTAGCCCTGTGTCTCCATAATGGTCTGGAGTTCAGAATTGAACCCCAGAGTAATTGTTAGACTCATATACAACATGTGTACAATGCATGCAATGCAAATCATAATCAGGAAGCAATATCAATAAACTTGCCTCTGGCACAATAAACTTGGCATGTAGCATCTTTGTAGGATCGCCTGGTCAAGATAAGCCCCTCGGAACCACAACGCGCTCAGGGGCCTCAGTAGTCAGGGTGGCCAAACCATAACCACCTGATCAAACCATATTTTTATATGATTTTTCATCATTAAATTGGGATTCATAATGCATTTTATCATAGTTATTGAGCTTAAAATGCTTCTCTTATGATAAATTGAGATTAAGAGTAAATATATTTAATTAGGGCTAAAAAGGGCAAAATTGTCAAAAAAAAAATGTAATTACTCTTAATCATTGATTTTTCTGAGAATATTTGATGCTAGATTAATTATTTTGACTATAGATGGTCGAAAAGATTAAATCAAAATTGAAAATGAAAGTTTAAACTCAAGTTTTTAAAAAAATCAGTTTGATCCCTACTCAAGAAAGTTTTTAAATTTTCAATTAGGTCCCTCCTGCCTAAACTATGCATTTTGCTTTAGGTCAGAATTTTGAATTGCTTGACCCCGAGAATGGAATTGATGAATTGAGCAGCGCCGCATACGAGAGGGGACAGATTAAATATGCGGAAAGAAAAAAAAAACAAAGGGAGGAGAGCATTGTCTTCACCACGCACGACCATCACCCATCTTCCTCTGTGATTTCATCGACCTTCCCTCTCAACTTCACCACCACCATCTCCGACTCCACCACCATCACCCATCTTCTTCTCCACATACAGACCAGAGACGCAAAACTGAAGCAGGGAGACCTTCACAAAAAAAGACGACTTGAACGCTTGGATTTTGGCTGGACCTTCAACTCCAACGTCGCTGCTCGAGCTTGGAAGGAGTGTGGCATTGCAGCAACACCGTGAGATCAGAATTGAATTTTCCGTAAAGTTCTTGAATTTTCCGCGAGCATTTCCGCATTCCGCGAGCTAGTTTTCCATGGCTAGTTCATTTTCATTTGGTGTGAGTTCTCTCGATTGCTATGAGTGGCTAAACCCTTTGCTTCTTGGTGATGAAGATTTGTGGTTTGAGCTTTTGTGCTTCAATAGGGGAGTTCTTTAATTTAATCTTTTACTTAGACTATTTAATTGATTTCCTTATTTAAGTTAATCATTATTTAGTTATGAGACTTGGATTGCTGTTATGTGTTCATGTGGATTGATTTTTGTAGTTTAAATTGGATGAAGTATTTTGATTTTTAGATGTCCATATTTCTTTAAATGCTTGATTTAATTATGTTTGTTGTGTCATGTTTATGAATGGAAAACATAGTTGATTTTAGCTCTTGAATGGTTCGTTAGAACATTCTAATTGAGAAGAACAATTTACATCATTCCAATTTCAATTACACATTAAGTGGGTTTTAATAATATTTCAAGAGGTAGTAGTTTGCTATGTTTGTAGGAGCTACTATTAATTGAAATTATTGGACTCAAGTGTTATCTTGAGGTTGTTTTTTTTAGACTTAATGAAATTTGAACTCCCAAATATATTTTAGCAAGGATAGCCATTTTCTTCATTACCAAGAGCATTCATCATTAATCCCTTTTAATCCAAAGCATTTTTCACTATTTTCCAAAAATACCAAAAAGAATAGACCAATTACAAAACCCACTTACAAAGCATGCATTATATTTTTCATGAATTTAAATTTAGAGAAAACCAATTACAAAACCCCTTTTTCTAATCATGTATTTAGCACTTAGTTTAACCTAGGAATTCAAAATAAATTGGCTCCTTGATAAGAGAACGATCCCGAGTTGTTTGCACTATATTGCATTGTAATTCGTGGTAAATTGTAATTTGACCCTGAGGCGACTAAGGTTTCTGTCAATCACCACCTACCCCTCCTGAGGCCTTAATAGCAACCTATGAACACACAGTCACATAGGCCTTACCTACCTCACATATCTCGGTACTGCAGCAAAACCCTAAGGACACACAGTCCAATAGGCACCACAGCCCGATCCTAAATGCCCTTGGTACTGTAGCAGAACCCTAAGGACACACAGTCCCATTGGAACCATAGTCCGATCTCGGTACTGTAATAGAAACCTAAGGACACACAGTCCCATAGGCACTACAGCCCGATCATGCAAAAGCAACATAGAGTATGCAAGTCAACAGTTATCACCTGACACTTCTCGAAAACAGAAAACTCTCCTCTTGGTACTGAATATGTGTCCCACACGTACCATCACCCTAAATATAGCCAAACATCATGCTTTTAATTACATGAACAAACTTTGCTTCAAGTTCTATAAAATTCGCCAAGCACCAGAATTTTCCAGAATCTCTTATCCAACTTCTCTGATTTTTAATAAATTCTATAAAAATATAATTAACATGAAATCAGCGGACGTAGAACCCTTAGGATGTATATTTTGTAGGAAAAATAATTCCAAAAGTTATCTAGGTTTGAATCATTTTCCAGTTTCCAAAATTTGGCCACTGGTCCGAGACAAAAACCATGTTTTTGGGTCATTTTCAACAGCAAAGAAATCTTGGTTGGAAAATTAAAATGACACAAAATATTATGTCAAAATCATCCTCAGGATGTCTACTTTCTAAAAATTTCAAAGAATTTGAACTTCATTTACTACTTCAAAACCATCGTTTTCTATTCGCAGCCCAAAAACCGTAAATGTTGGCAGATTTTCGTGTATTAAAGACTCAAGCTTTTCAGGTTTGGAAAAAGGTGAACCTACTTGTCCCCATACAAAATCACGTTATGGACTCAATGAGAACCTCAAAAATATGAAAATCCCACTGCAACTACACGAAAATCATCATAGGGCGTAAAAAAATTTCTAAGTTATCTTAGGGCTTACCTTGGAATTTCGGTTGTGTATAGCCTTATATTCTTCTTGAACCACAACCTTAAGCTGAGCACCTTCCTTCAACACCTTGAGCTTGGCCTAGGCAGGTGGCAAATGGATGGGAAGGTGTCCTTATATAGGCTCCAAAGGTGAAGGCTATTGTCCAACTTTAGTTATTACCCAATGGTCGAAAGAATGTCTCGGATTTAAATATAATTTTCTTGACTTGTTTCTCAAGAATTATAGAGAATTCTTGGCTGAAAATGGCGCCCTCTTTTACCCAAAAATTAGATTCCCAAGACTGCCCCTGATGGTGGTTTTTGAGGTTACTAGGTGTAGGTTTTTGGTGCAGGGGTAAAACGGTCATTTTGCACTACTTTCTCTCCAAGTCAGTGGGACCCAAAAAATCTGCCCTTGGATGCGCCATTAATGACCTTTTAGAGTCATAATTACATGTCATTCAACTGTCATGTCAGATTCAAATTGTGTGGTCCAGATTAATCCTGATTATTTTATTTTCTCTCTCCTCATAATTACTTGATGTGCCTTTTTTTTCCCTTCAAGTTAGCTTTCTCTCTCCTATGGTCCACCAATTTCTCCCTCTCTCTGTGTCTAGGGGTCTGGGCCCGACTCTGGAAAACCCTAACTGGTCCCGCTTAGCTCCTTTTTGCCGGTTACACTTTTCCTCGTAACTCATGCCATTCAGTTGGATTTGTGTGGGGCCAGATCAACTGTTCTTTTTCCCCTGATGTGGCTGCATGTTTTTCTTTATTCTTGAGGAGCAAGAAATATATATTTTAATGTCTCATAATTACCTCGTACTTTGTGGTGCCAAAAAGTCAAACATCCAACCCAAAAGTGCCACGTGTCCTATTAGCATCATTACTCTAGACTTTTATAATCATGAAGGGACATGTGTCATCATTCTATTTGGCCAACACAAAGTATGTCATCATTAGTTATTATGACCTTACTTTATTAAAGTTACTTTATCGGTACTTGCTCGAGATCTTGCCCGGGTTTTACTCGGGTTTTCTTCACGAATATTGATGCCTTCTAAAAAACGCAGGGCATACCCAACTACCCTGAAAATGCCGTGTACTTACTTATACCGGCATATTTTCGCTCAACTAATTGTCCTATACCTCAAGACATAGTTTGGTGGCATCTTTTCCACCGGATTTACACCGTATAGGTCTTTTGTGCCCCTTTTTTATTGGCACTTTAATTACACGGCTTATACATACTAGGTCCATTGACTCGTATAGCCGGGTTACTTAGTCCCAGTGAGGCTTCCTAGCTCTCAACATTCTTGGGACTCTTCCCAAACCGGGCTTAGTCGTCCACCTACCGTGGGTTTATTCTCCATTCTCAAAGTCCAAAATATGGGGTGTTACATTCTAGCTTCTAGGAATATTTTTCCTTGAAAATAGACATGTTAAGGGTCATGAGGAATTTTACAGAACCTCATTTCAATTTTTTAGAATTAATTATGATTTTTTAAAGTTGCTGAAAAATCTGTCTAGAAAATCCAGCAATGCGTTTTTTAGAAAATGTAAGGGCAAAATTGTAATAACAAATCCACCAAGGGTAGAAATGTCAAAATAGGTTAAAATGTCCTTTTTGATATTATTCTAGGAAATATTATATTAATTATAATATCATGAAAAATGGAATAATCCGAAGGTAACATTATAGGATATCTGGGAAGTCCGGAGTCAGATTTAAAGGGTCGGCCATTGTGGCAATTACACGGTGAAAGGTACAGACGCGTACTATAACCTTAACTCTGATGTGTCTTGTATGCATGTATATGATTGAATGATTCATGAAGTCGTGGACAAGACTAGGTCTTGGGTTATGCACCATGACTAAGTTTATGGGCCTTAGTCACATGTTTATATACATTCAATTTGTGCGGGTTATAGTCATGATAATGCCGTATGGTTATTTTCCTAGCGCTGAGGACACGTGGATATGTGGCACAGGGTGAGTGTGCAAACGTTGCAAACATTACATTTGATGTGTTCTATGTATTGTTGTGCTGTTAACATTACATTTGTTGTGTGCTATGTATTGTTGTAACCTTACATTTGCTGTGTGTTATGTATGGTTGATGTTTGAATGTAATGAATATCTGTCATATATATTGTTATTACTTGAGCATGAGGTTAACTGTTACCTGATATTCAATGGGTATTGAATCTCAGCCTTGACCAAAAGTTCAGGAAAAGAACCTAGATCTGAGAAGGCAACGTGGACGAAGCCATAAAGAGGCACCGATAGATGGAGCCATGAAGAGGCACCGGTCGAGACGAGAGTCTGAAGAAGGTCAATAGGGACTAGTTTCTGGCATGAATCCGATAGAGTTGTTTCAAACCATTTGGTGCTTAAACTAAGAAAGGGTTGGTCTATGTGGTTCAATCATAAGTTGCAGTGAAAGACGGGGAGACTTCCACTAGACTTTACCCAGCCTGGCCAATGGGTTTGATTAACTGTGTGGGGTTCTAAGCCACAAGTGTAGTTAAGGCTTGGTTTAAGATTGTATAGTTACTATGTAAGAATTGTAATTATACAAGTTTTGTATTATTGTATCACATGAATATTCCTTCATAATTTTTAATATACTAGCTTATGCCTGATCATTTTATATCAGTTACTCATTGTCCAAATGTTAGTGCATGCTCTCCGTTCTGCATTACTCTGACATGTAGCACCGTATTCCTAAATACTACGTGTCACCGGGCACAATAAGTAGTATGGAATTTGGGGTGTTACAGCTATAGCACTTCATCATCATATTATAGGTTACAGAATAGGGAAGAAGCCCACAATTTTGAATCTCACTGAATATTTCTTTTGCTTTTCTAATCCTTCCCATTTCAGCAAGACTGGATAAAGAAGCATTACAGGCTACTATACTTGACACAATTTCCTCTACTTTTCATTTTTTTCATAGGTATCAAGATCTTTTCCATGATCACCAAACTTTCCATAATAGTCAATGAAAAGAACATATGTATAGGCCGTAGGTTTAACACCCAAACATTTCATATTGTTGAAAAGCTCTATAGCTTCATCCAACCTTCTCAACACCAGAAGTGCAGACATCAATGTGTTGTAAGTATGAAGATTTGGAAATATTCCTTTAGTTCCCATGACATCTAACATAGCAAAAGCTTGTTCAACGTTCCCAGATTTTCATAATGCACCAACAAGTATGGTGAATGTAACAACATCAGCAGCATAACCCCACTTTGTTATCTAGCGGGGTCAGATTTGAATTTGTCATGTCCAATTTGAAATAGCCGTATTTTGGAAGTTTTCTATATTTATACAAACTCAACTATAAATTAGTACGACTAATAATATAATTTGAATCCAATGTATGTACGTAATTCATTGGAAAATCGACTCATGATATTGAATTTTTTTCCCCCGACACTCTTGGGAGAGGGGTGTTTCCATTAGCCCTTCTCTCTACTTAATATCACAACCATTGGATCATGTTTTAACGAGTGAGAATTGATTGTAGATTTTTATTATATGTAATATAGCAATAATAGTTTTTATGTAGTATTAAATCCTACCTATTAAAACCTTGAAAGCAGTAGATCAAGTTAGTTGCTAGATATGTGTGCGTGTGTGTGTGTAAAATCAATTGTCAACTTGCTCAGTTCCTTGTACCGTCACACTATAATATAATGGAAAACATAAGATTATTAGGAGGACCACAGCGACCAAGGGAAAAATCTGAACCCATGTGTTATGGATTCGTATTTTGGGCCCAAATGAGATATGACCCAATAAAGGCATCTTGTAATTAAATCCCTCCACAAGCAGGCAAAACGCTAATCTCCCTATAATCTCGGCACTAATCCCGACCGTACAGATAGTGGAGCAGAGGCATGTAGTAGAGCAGAGATTACTCAGATAGTGGAGCAGGCATTCATAGAATATGGGGAGTGCATGTTACTACAGGGACGGACGTAACACCAAGAGGACAAAACCCTAGGTAATCTTTATAAATAGGAGGTTACCCACTAGGTGCATACATACTATTCATATCCTTTAACTATACTGTTACACTGTGCACACACCCCACTCCCTTTGGCTCATCGCCATTCTCGTATAGCATAGTGATCAGACGATATTCTTTGGTGTCTTCCTCATAGGCACCATTGAGTACTCTCCTTCTCTTCGAAATTGCTTATACACTTACCAGAGATCATACAGATCCTATATTAACCCAATACTAACCCAGAGGTTAGACATTTGTGTTCGTAGAACCAAACATTGGCGCCGACCGTGGGGACCGTAAATTTCGATTCCCAAAACCACAAAGAAAGCTACAAAAACAACCATTGAATATGGCCGCAAGCACCAGGAGTCGCAGTCAGGCACCCTGGCCAGATCAGTTGCCAGAGGGACAGCCACAGCAACTGCTTTAGGAGAAAACCATCCAGTATTCTGATTCTATTGTCCCAAATCAAAACCATGTCTCCATAAGAACTGAGGGTGAGATAAAGGATACCGCAAAATCTTCTAATCCAAGCCGAGGTCTCCAGCAAGGGCAGCGGCTGGTTCAGCAACAAGATCTTCCTCCTCAATCCCCTCAGGAGTTTCAGATCAACCATCCCGACATTCGGCTATTGCATAGCACTATGGAATCGGTGGTCTAGCGCCTGGAGTGTTTAGAGACTCGTGGCCGACTTCAGCGAGAAGAGGATGCCCGGTGAATAAAAGAGGACCTAGACTGCCAAAACACCGTATGGCGGCAGGAAGAGCAACGAAATATGCAACAGATGCTGGAAGAGCGTTTTAGACAAAAAGAAAAACAAGTTCTGAGTGTAGGCTGAAATAAGGCTAGCCCAAGCCGTGTTATGGCCTCGACTTCTGTGCACACCAACGGTGAAGAACCCAGTGAGGATCACGAGGAGGAGAATTTGGTTGTTAATGACCGAGATAAAATGCCAGAAGAAGATAGTAGGAGAATACATATGTTGGAAGAACACATAATGATGCTGGAAAATCCTGCCCGGAACGTCGCTTGGGATACTAGTAATCCTAGCAGGGTCAGCGATACAACGGCCATCGAAGTTGGTGCGGGTGTTCCCCAGGGTATTCATGCCAACTTAGCTCGAGCAAAAGGGAAGCAGTTGGCCGAGAACGTAGATCCAATGGCCCTGGAATCATAGAGCTTGCTTGGGTTACACTTAAAGGGACGCGGCAAAGATAGAATCCCAAGCCAATTCTCAGGCGAGATCATGACTGCTACCTATCTCAAGAGTTTGGATTCCGAGAGCTGCTAAAGTATGATGGGAGTCAAGACCCACAGAATCATATTGACAACTTCAACATGATGATCATGGTAAAGGGGATTGTAGGGCATGTCATCCCCCGACTATTTGCACGAACTTTGCTAGGGTTTGCGCAGATATGGTTTCACTCTCTCCCGTTGCACTCCATTCGAGATATGGGAACCCTAGAGAGGAAATTTTTGGTGAACTTCGCCACTAGCAGGAAGCACCCAAAAACCGAGTTCCAACTCGGCCAAGTGAAACAATCACCTGGAGAAAGTTAGCAAGAATATCTAGACCATTTCACACATACCGCATTGTAGGTACTAGGGTTAAAGGAGGACGTGCATCTGCATTGTGCTATAGCCGGGTTAGACAAGTGCTCTCGGTTAAAGAAGTCGATTATGAAACGGCTTCCAGACACGCTGACAGACTTCCGAGACCGGTCTAAGTAGTATCTCGAGCTGGAGTATATGGAAATGATAATTGATGCTTTGAAAGGCAAGGGAAAGAGTTCCTCGATGAAGGAAAAGGAGAAACCTGGCAGGCATTCGAGGGGGAAGGAAGAATATGGCGGGCAAAGGCGTGAGTCCAACGGACGAATTTCGGATAACAGATACCGGTGGGAGAGAAATGGTCCAATAGCGAGATATGAGAGTTACACCCCGCTGAACGTTTCACGAGCGCGGGTCTAGAAAGAGGTGGCTTAGACGAGATGAAGAGAGTAGATCGACCTCGGCCTTCTTTGGCCGACCGGGAGCAGACCTATCCCGATATTGTGCATTCCACGACGGCCTAGGACATACCACGGACGAGTGTTA
Source organism: Acacia melanoxylon (assembly GCA_019022615.1). Classification (NCBI taxonomy): domain Eukaryota; kingdom Viridiplantae; phylum Streptophyta; class Magnoliopsida; order Fabales; family Fabaceae; genus Acacia; species Acacia melanoxylon. Next base: position 6,785,388 of record JAFJYJ010000003.1, on the reverse strand, counting down.
TCATCTCCGTGATGTTATAGATAAATTTGTCTGAGGAGGGAAGTTGCGGCAATATGTGGTGGAAGCTCTCGGACAGAAGACCAAGCGCAAGGATCCGAGTCGCAACAAGAGTCCCTCCCGGGAGAAGAAGAAGACGAGCGAAAAGAGAAAGAAGGCAGGGAAGGATGATGATGATTACCCGGAGGCTGATTTTGAATGCAATTGAATGACTTGTAGGTTGCATTTATTTTGATTCTCTTGACAAGCAGACTTTGTAAGACCACCTTTCAATCAATGAAATTTTATGTTTTGTTCCAAAGCGGAAATTATCAAGAATTTGGCTAAAACGTATTCCTCCGGGATGCGGTAACGCCCACCTAAAGGTCAACGCCGGGATACGGTCAAACCGAGAATTTGGCTAAAACGCACTCCTGTGGGATACAGTAACGCCCACACAGGTTAAAACGTATGCCTTCGGGATGCGGTAACACCAATACAAGGGTTAGAACCGGGATACGGTCAGACCAAGATAATGGTTAAAACGTACTTCTTCGGGGTACGACAAAACTCACAGGCTAACAAGTATTATTTCGGGACACGATAAAGCCAAGATTTTGGCTAAAATGTACTCTTCCGAGATACGATAACGCCCACATAATGGTTATTGTGTGCCTCTTCAGAACACGGCAAAACCAACGAAGCCCATCGCGGCTATGATACATCACTGCTAAAGGTAGTAAAAGTCAATCGTCATAACGACCCTGATCAAGTCGGAATGTTTAGAGTTCGGTTGTGACATGGAACCTAGACATATGATAGTCGATTCTTACTCCCGATTGATTTCTGGTGAATCATTCAAGAGGGTATACTGCCCATGGGTGATCTCAGACCTGAGTTGTGCACAACAAACCTTCTGACTTTGGCCAAGTCATGCAACTTTGAAACAAGTTCACGAGATACAACAACAATGACACAAAGCCTAACTCGGAGGGATATTCGGAGTAAAACAGGCATAATCGGATCGAACAATTCTGTAATAAAGTAAGTATTTATACGTGAAATATTAAGTCTTTGCATAATATTTTGCAGCACAACCACCGAGTTGACAACACAAGAAAGCATTACAAAGTACGGGGCCCCAGAACCCCGAAAAAGATAAAAGCTAACTCGAAAGGATGAAACAAATGAAATCCTCTGATACAAGACAAGCTCCAGATCATATGGCGGATGCCACCAAATACACATCGGATAAGGGGCTAGCAAGTGGGAGCCCCGGTGTCTTGATGCACTTCCTCACCTTTATCATCTTCAGGGATTTCCTCGAAATGACTCCCAGAAACAATCTCGAGGGAAGGAAAGAGCGGAACTATCTTGTCTCCTCTAACGATAGACATGCAATCCATCCTGGATGTGTCAAGGTTAACGCTGGGATTCAAAAAGTGAATCTGCGTTATGGCATTTTCAAAGGATTCCTCGACATATTTCACTATTGCGGCATTTTTCTCTACTATCGCCACGTCCTTCTCTTTAATGGCGGAGTTAGCGGCATCTAAGGCTTTTCGGCAACCACTCAGCTGATCTTGGAGTTCTTTCTACTTCTGTGACAACTGGCCTATAGAAGATTTGTCCTTGGCATGAGCTTCATGCTACTAGGTTCAAACAATGGATCACCTGTTTTAACTCTATTTTGCCGTCTCAGCTTCTTCCTTCATTTTATCTCGTGCTAGTTCAGCAGCCCGCACTTGTTTCAGAGCGGCAGACTTGGTAGCCTCTGTTAGACGTTTATACCCTTCTGCCTCTAATTTCAATTGGTAGAGCTTAGCAGCTTGGACAGCATACTGTGAATGTACGACAACTAGAGTTTGACCTAACCTAGCATATTGCAGGGCACATTGCTCTATCTCAGCAATCCTCTTGAGTTCAGCATTACCATATGGCGTGGGGGCGAAGAAGCGTTCCGGGGGACGGATGGCTTATTTAACCTCGGTAGGAACGTTTTGGCCCCAGACCACACCTTGAGGGAACTTTGGGGTTAGTGGAGGCAGAGGAGGAAGATTTGTTAAGGCGAAGATTGGGAACCTTTGTGATCGGGCGCTGTGATGGGCGCATATTTGGTGGATTTTTTAAAGGAGTGTGAGGGGATGGCTTTTGTCTTCTTAGCCGGGCCACCCTCCTGAGTGCTTGAAGAGATGGATGATTGCGCCGCCCTCTTTTTGGTAGCCCCAGGTTGCGTGAAACTAGTATTGGCTAGGGCAATAGCAAAGGCGGGCAATTGTTCCGTAGGCAGATATGCTAAATTAAAGATAGTCAACCCGACATTCAAAAAGAAAGGTACAATACGATGTAATGAAAGTATACATCCATACCTGTCACGGATCGTTTCTTGATTCGATGTTCAGAGAGATGATAGGCCGCGTTCAGCAGGCCGTACTCTAAAACATAATGCTCCAGTATGGAAACTGTTTTAATCTCGGCATCAGAGAGTTTGTTAGCATGTAATTCTTAATCGTATGGAGAAAGCTTGTAATGATCGTAAGTCCAATACAGAGGGAACTTCTCCTCGACCTCCCTGGTTTTTGCGATCTCAAGGAACCAAGGTAGTCTCCCGGCTTCGGCAGATACCTTGAAAAAGGTATATTCAAAGGACTGAAATGGGAAGATTAAAGGTTTAAAGAGGGGGCGATCAGGTACACTCTGGATGGAGGTCCAACCTTTCCTAGAAGAGCATTGCCATCTTCGTCGATATTCTGGATTTGAAAAAAATAAAGGAACACCGGGATGGTGCAAGCCAATTTTTCGAGTCGGCAGAAGGTTTCAAATGCAATGGCAAATGCCCAACCCTTGGGATGAAGCTGAGAAGGAGCCAGGTGTAGATGGTTGAGGAGGTTGATCTGAAATTCGGTGAATGGAAAGCTAATGCCAATCTGGGAAATGCAATCCCGGTAAAAGAAAAAGAAATAGGGTTCTTTCCCTTCAGTTTGGCAGCTGGATATGGATTCCTCGGGCGTGGGAAGGCGGATAGAGTAACCCTCTTGGCTATAAAGACCGGTCTTACCAAGTTCTTCTTTGGTCATGGTATTTCTCGTGCTTAATATATCCTTGGTAACCCATGGATTAGGAATTTGCATATCGGAGGAAAGACCTGCAAAGCTTTTGTCCTTAGTCATGGATCTTTTTACGTGACTGGAAGATGTGCGCATTTATACCTATATAAAGAAGTAGAGGTCAGAAATGAAGAATATACCTGAGTTTAAAGAGTTATGAGCAATCTCCAAAAAGTGCAGGCTGGTATATTGCGATTGAGTACAGGTCGGGATTGAAAGTAGAGCTTAATCACCAAGAGGGAGATGAATTGGGGATTTTAAAATTCTTTCGAAATTGCTCTGTTTTTTAACACTAAAACAGAGTTAGACAGAGGATAGGGAAGAATAGCAAGACACAAGAAACTTATACTTGGTTTGGTCCAATCTCTTGACCTACGTCCAGTCCCGGACACTGGGGATTTCACTATCACTATTGATTACACACTCGTAACTCAAGAGTAATTCTCTCACTAGAACTTACTCCCCCTTACAAGTTGCAATCAATATCCCAATCTCCAAGTCCCCTGACTTGAGATTCTTTACAATAAATGATTTACAATCAGTGAACTCTCTCTAAGAGTAGATAATGATAAACATTGAAGCTTGATGTATCATAAGATACTTTACAAGTGAAAAACTGAAAGAGTAGTTGTAAAACTTGAATGTAATCCATTTTCAGCAGGTGTGTTGTTGAGAAGAATTGAATGCTACTCTATTTATACTAAGAGAGCATTTAGTAACCATTGCTAACTCCATTATAACCATTGAAGCATTAAACTAGTTGTTGGAGGCACTTTGGTATCTTCTCTCTCTACTCTTCAATTAATTCCTTTTGTCCAGAGGATTAGTGTTGACTTTCGTTGTAATAGATCCGTTGGAGGAGCAGATACTGCTTAGGGAAAGCAGACATTAATCCCTTTTCAACATGTAGAGAATGATGGTACAAAAGGATGCAAGTTTCTGGACTTTGCATTTAATGTTCTGACATTGCTTTTTGCTTTTGTTCAAATATTCATTTAATGTCCTCTAAACAATCTGAAACTTACTAACAAACTCATTAAACATAGTTAAGTAAGGTAGTGAATGTAGAGGAGAAGTATTGAGATCAAACAAGAAGATTTCACAAATTCGTCAGATTTGATTTTCAAACTATGCGACCTATACTTGAGTGTGTTCTTCAATACTCAAGTTTGGCACTGTGCACTTATTTCAATACTTGAGTATCCAAGATGATACTCGAGTATTCCTCTTCCAGAGAGAAATGTCGTGATTTGATCTTTGGATCATGTTTTCGAAATAGGATCAATATTCGAGTTTTGGACTTTTGATATGAAAATAAGTTTAAGTCCAAAACCTCAATACTTGGGTATCCCTTTCAATACTTGAGTTTTCAAATCTTTGGAAAAAGAGCAAAGCTCTCTGTATGCCCGATACTCGAGTGTCTAACTCAATACTCGAGTATTCAGAGATTTTGAAAACTTTGAGAAATCTTATCCCAAGACAATACTTGAGTATTCAAACAATACTTGAGTATTCAAAACATGTGTAAAAGCTTGAAAACTTTTTTGTTACTTCGATACTCGAGTATTCAGACCCATACTCGAGTTTGCACAAGTTTAAAGCTTTTGGTGACTCTCTGTATGACTAATACTTGAGTTTTCAAATGGATACTTGAGTTTTGAAAGACATGTGTAAAACTTGAAAAAAATTTTGTCAATCCGATACTCGAGTATTCATACCCATACTCGTGTTTGCACAAGTTGAAAGCTTTTGGTGACTCTCTGTATGATGCATACTCTAGTATTCAAACCAATACTCGAGTTTGGCTCAGGGTGAAAAACTTGGAGTGCTCTTTGTAAGTTGAATACTTGATTTTCCAAATGGAAACTTGAGTATTTCTTTGTTTAATAAAATTGAGCTACTCTCTGTCAGGTCAATACTCGAGTATTGAGACCAATACTCGAGTTTGCCTTAGACAGTAAGTTTTTCAACTTACCAAAGACAAAATTCAACTTGTGTTTACAATTGTCAGTTATCATCAAAACACATAGAGAACTAACAGGGATAACATGTGCAATATATCTAGGTCGGCACGTATTCAAAACCGCATGGGCTTCTTCCTCGTGGCCCTCCTTCTTGAGGGTAATGTTTTGTTCACAGCACTCATCACAGGGATCAAAGAGGTCTCCTGGGTTCAAACCCGGTATACCTCGAGTGATATTGAGGGTGTAAGTATGAGGAGCCGGGTAAGGAATGGTGAGAATAGCATGAATTCGGCCGCGGCTTGAAGATGGACTGGCGGTGGGGCCAGATACGATAATGTTTGAGTTAGAAGGCATATACGATTGGGTTTGAAGTTTAGGTGTGTTTCCACAACACCGAGGTTTGCGAAGTAACACATCCCTTTCTTATTCCTCGGTGTGAGGCGTTGCCCAAACCCATAGTGTCTGACCATTTAGGAGGATTTGAAAAATCTCTTTACCCCCTTAGGAAAAGGATTACCATGCATATCTAGAAATAAAGAATATTATGCATCCAAGAGAACTCGGAGGAGAGAGGTTAGAAGGAATAAGGGAAAATTTATGGAAATAGAAACAAGCGAGTCACAACATGTGCGTTTCAAAATCCAGAAGACCCAGAAATTCACCTAGAACACATTGGAAAACATGCAAAGGCAAGCCGAAAAGTATGAAAAGAAGCCTCTCTAAATGGAAAGGCTTCAAATAAGAGAATGAGGAACTCAAATACATTACAATGACTCAGACCGTATAAGTGGTCTTTAACGTTTTCCTCAACATTTTTCATTCAGTGAGGAATTCTTAGTTGGTCATCATAGTCATACAGAGTTTGAAGGATTAAAATGTATGCACAAAAGACCAGAAAGCAGGATAAAGTAGAAATAGAAGAGGAAGAAGGAGCAATAATAATACCTGGGCAAATAAATGACAAAGGAAGTTAGGAGTTGCATGCTAAGAAAGTTGTGAGGGAAAGGAAGTTCTTTCTGAGAATGCAAAGCGCTGGGGAAAGCAACGTGAAAAGAAGAAGAACGAAGAAAGGATATATAAACGTTGCGAATATGAAAGGTCAGGGCACGATGGAAAGTATGAGGCAATTAGGGTTAAAATTCCACAAAGGATAATCATGGTGGAGGCGAAATGACGCAATCATTAAATGCTCACGGAAACCGAAGGTGGCTAACGTGGATAAAAGTAAAATATCATGACATTTCAAAGGTAGATGGAAGTTTTATGCTTCGACACGGGCACACGAATAGCCACCGCTATTAATGAGGGGTTAGGTCTATTCATATAATAACATGATCGTATGATACCTTGGATAGACCGAGTTTAAGTCGGAAGCATTGTTTCGGTTATTTTAAAGACGGTCGAGTAATTACAAAAAAGATTCAGCCCATCCTTTATCCTGGAGGGCAAGTCAAAGAAAGAGTCGGGTTCGAGGAAACTAAGTCGGCCGTCGGAAATAATATTTTGCGCTGAGATTCAATTTGTATCATACAAGAGTAGGCAAGAGTTCGCAATGTGCAGATCATACAAAAAGAAGATAGCTCAAGACAGTGTGTTTTCATTAATAGTGGAATGATTTACATGACATTCTTACAAGAAAATAAACTGAATTGCGGACTCGAGAAGGAAAATACAAAGCCAAAACACACGCACTTAGTCAAAGTTTGCAAACTGACAATGAGGGCTTCTCAACTTGTTACAGATAATGGGCATCCAAAGTCACCAGCAGTAATCGGCAAATTCGCATGCTATACAAGCATCAGATGACCATCGTGTGGTGCAAATCCCAGAGAAGCTTCAGAGATCCCAGATTGAAGTTGAGCTAGGTAGATGAAGACTGGCAAATTATCTGGGCTCCCAGATGCTCGTTGGACCGTACGAATGAAGACTGGCAAATATATCTGAAGAAGGGGGCTACCCAGAAGGAGCCTTACTGCTATGATAAATATTTTCTCCTTCATCTTTGCTTTGTGTCCCCACGCTCCTGGATAGCTTGAAGCTTCAGACGGATAAAGAGGGCTTGACTCCTTCAACATACCATTTGTCAGTTTGAAGAAGTAACTCATGAGAGAGTATGCTATTTTGAGAGGAGGAAGTAAGAAGAAGAAGTATGAATATATATGCATTTTGATTGTGAAACGCCAGGGATAATTAATGTCCCCCCAATCGACATACGAACATTAAATCCGCATTTATAAAACGCGGCGTTTCCAAAAAGTGTCAGACTGACTGGAACGATGAGACGCGGGCAATAAATGTGCACGAGAACCAGGAAAGCGCCAGGATTGGCTATTGTGTGGAAATGACGATTGCATACCCCAATGTGGCAGGCGAACAGCTGTCGTTATCCTTGAAGAGTCAGGCTTGTTCATATTCAAACAGTACATTTACATGATACCCTGGATTGGGGGCAATACACACAACAGAAATATGTCATCAAGGAAACCTGGATCCGAAGTTGAAGATGAAATCCCGGTTATCATAAAACAAACGCTTTTTTGGCCAAATTAGAAAAAACTTGGCCTTGGGGCAGTATAAGGCGGATGACCAATCTCGATAACTCGCCGGGTTCTAGCAAAAGAAACTTGCGACGAAAGAGCAAAACATATGAAAGCGATTAAGGCGGACAATCAATCTCGGCAGCTCAGAGCCCTAAACTCCCGAGCTTGGGGGCAACTGTTATTGATTCGTATTTTGGGCCCAGATGAGATATGGCCCAATAAAGGCATCTTGTAATTAAAGCCCTCCACAAGCAGGAAAAACGCTAATCTCCCTATAATCTCGGCACTAACCCCGACCGTACAGATAGTGGAGCAGAGGCATGTAGTGGAGCACAGATTACTCAGATAGTGGAGCAGGCATTCATAGAACATGGGGAGTACACATTACTACAGGGACGGACGTAACACCAAGAGGACAAAACCCTAGGTAATCTCTATAAATAGAAGGTTACCCACCAGGTGCATACACACTATTCATATCCTTTTACTATACTGTTACACTGTGCACACACCCCACTCCCTTTGGCTCATCGCCATTCTTGTGTAGCACAATTATCAAACGATATTCTTTGGTGTCTTCCTCATAGGCACCATTGAGTACTCTCCTTCTCTTCGGAATTGCTTTTACACTTACCGAAGATCATACATATCCTATATTAACCCGATACTAACCCAGAGGTTAGACATTTGTGTTCGTAGAACCGAACATTGTTTATATATAATGAAGCTTCTTGGTACGATATACACTAACATTCTATGAATACTAACGATAAATCAGTATAAGCCAAATTCAACTAGTTCCTTGGGATTTAAGACACACACACATGTATATATGTGTATATATATGTATGTGTGTGTGTTATTGTGATTTCCCCAGAAAATTTCAAATATTCTTTGTATAAAAAAATTAAGTCATATACCTTAATTGGGACTATGAATAAATGTGTTTTTATAATGTAATTTTCTTAGTTATAGTTAAAATATATGTACTAAAAGGGGAAAAATTATCAAGTGCATCATTGGAGGGAAAAAAATATAGGTAATAAAAACTACTACTTTGTCGAATTTGTGATTGAGATATGACTTATCCATTTTTTTAGCCATAAGATAGGTTAATGTATTCGTACAATGGATATATGATAATATGTGAAATTATGTGGTTGTTAAACTTAAAAGTTAAGATATTGTTTTTAAGGTGTCAATAAGCTTCGTATTCATTTGATCTTTCCCAAATTTGGAACTTTTGAGTTTTGTCGAACCAAATGTTAGACAATTAAAAAGAAAAAAAAAACCTCACTTTCATAGATGATGACAATATGATTGGATTTAGACAAAGTTGCTCATGAATACTACATCAAAAAAAGTGGTTCTTGAATATAAGCGTTTGAAAAAGTGGTTCATGAGGAAATATGAAGGATCAGTCACAGTATTGATTTTTTTTCCTTTTTCCTTTTTGGGTAGAGTGAGTTTGATAATAAAAATTGATACCTTGTGTTCCTGCGACTAGGGTTGTCCAAAAAACTTGGTGGTCTGGTTGGCCTGGTCCAACCCGATCTAACCCGATTTTTTCCTTTTTTGTAAATTACCACTACACTTTGCACTCAGCCACTTACTGGAGTCTGGACATCCTAATGTGCTTTTTAACTTATAGGAATCACTTTTCACTCAGTCACTTTTTACTACTTTTGGAAGTCAGATGAAATCAAAGCTAAAATATTGCCTCCCAAGAAGGCAAAAAAAAACTGGACTGCCTAGATTGGTCCAAGAAGTCCGCTGGTCCGATCCAATCCAGCCCGACCTCAGGCTGGTACTAGACCGGACTAGACCTCAGGCTGACTTATCTTGTAACACCTCGAATTTTGGACCCTGAGAATGGAGAAAAAGCCTAAAGTAGGCAGACGACTAAGCCCAGTTCAGGAAGAGTCCCAAGAATGTCGAGAGTTAGGAAGCCTCTCTGGGACTAAGTAACTCGGTTATACGGTCAGTGGACCTTGTATACATAAGCCATAGAATTAAGGTGCCAGCAAAATGGGACACATAAGACCTATACGGTGTAAATCCGGTGAAAAAGATGCCACCTAACTATGTCCTAAGGTATAGGACAATTAGTTGAGCAGAAATATGCCAGTATAAGTAAGTACACAGCATTTTCAGGGCAGTTGGGTATGCCCTCGTTTTTTAGAAGACATCGATATTCGTGAAGAAAACCCGAGTAAAACCCAGGCAAGATCTCAAGCAAGTACCGATAAAATAAAGTAATATCATGATGACTAATGATGACATACTTTTGTGTTGGCCAAATGAGATGGTGATACGTGTCCCTTCATGATTACAAAAGACAAAGAGTAATGATGCTAGTAGGACACGTGGCATTCTGGGGTTGGATGTTTGACTTTTTGGCACCATAAAGTATGAGGTAATTATGAGACATTAAAATATACATTTCTCGCTCCTTAAGAATGTTGAAAAACGTGCAGCCACATTAGGGGAAAAGGAACAGTTGATCCGGCCCTACACAAGTCCAGTTATGTGGCACGAGTTACGAGGAAAAGTGTAACCGGCAAAAAGGAGCAAAGCGGGACCGGATAGAACTTCCCAGTTCGGGCCCAGACCTTGGACACAGAGAGGAGGGCGAAATTTTGGTGGGTCAGGGGAGAGAGAAGGTGTCTTGGAGAAAAAGAAAAAGTCACATCATGTAATAATAAAGAGAGAGAAAATAAAATAATCTGGATTAATCTGGACCACATATTTGAATTTGATGTGACAAGGTGAAGGACATGTAATTATGACTTCACATGGACATTAATGACATCAATCTTGGGTAGATTTTGTGGGTCCCACTGGCTTGGAAGAATAGCAGTGAAAAATGACCGTTTTACCCTTGAACCTAAAACCTACCCCTAAAGTCACTATCAAGGGCAATCTTGGAATCTGAATTTTAAGGGCTAAGATGGTGCCACATGTCTTGGACTAGAAGACTCTGGAATGCCCTGGATGAGAAGTCAGCGAAAATGACCATTTGACCCCCTGAGGTGTCATTTAACCATTGGACAACTTCTTTAACCTTGGAGGCTATATAAGGACACCTCCTACCCATTTTTGGCTACCCTAGCACATGTTCAAGAGGGAGAGAAGAGAGGGAACAACCAAGTCTTGGTTCAGGTGGAAGAGAAGGTCATACGCAACCGAACTCAAGGTAAGCTCCTAACCAATGACTTGGTGAATCATGTTTTAGTTCTGCCCTATCGTGTCTTCATGTAGATGCAGTGGGATTTCCATCTTTTTGAGGTTCTACTTGAGTCCAGAATGTGTTTTTGTATGGGGACAAGTGGGATCTTTTTTTTTCTAAACCCAAAAGGCTCAAATATTTAAACTACGTAAATCTGCCGACTTAGGCGTTTTCTGGGCAGCGTGTGTTCATCTTTCTATTCATCATGGTGAAAGTAGACATCCTGAGGATGATTTTGGTATAAAATTTCATGTCATTTGGATTTTCTAACCGAGAGTTATTTAAGGCTAAAAATGACTTAAAGACATGGATTCTGTTTAGGACCATTGGCTAAGTTTTGGAAATCTGAGATGGACGCAAACCAAGATGGCTTTGGTAACTATTTTTCCTATAAAATAGACATCCTAAGGGTTCCATGGCCACTAATTTCATGTCGATATGATTTTTCTAAAGTTTATTAAAATTCAGCAAAGTAGGGTCGAAATGCTTGAAATTCTTGTGCTATGCGAATTTTATGAAACTTGTAGTGAAGTTTGGATGTGTGATTGAAAACATGGTGTATGGCTGTATCTAGGGTATTAACATGTGCGGGACGTATCTCCGACTTGAAGAGAAGAGTTTACCGCTTTCGAGAAGTGCCAGGTAGTAATTGTTGACTTGCATACTCTGTTGATTTTGCATGTGTGTTTTATGATCATGATGTAGGAGATCGGGTTGTAGTGCCTTTGCTACAGTATCGAGATCGGGCTGCAGTACCTATTGGACTGTGTGTCCTTAGGGCTTTGTTGCAGTATTGAGGGCATGTAGGATCGGGCTATAACGCCTATTGGAATGTGTGTCCTTAGGGTTTTGCTACAGTACCGAGATATATGAGGTAGGTAGGGCCTATGTGACTGTGTGTTCATAGGTGGCTACTGAGGCCTTAGGAAGGGTAGGTGATTAGGGTTTGGCCACCCTGACTACTGAGGAACCTAAGTGCGTTGTTCCGAGGGGCTTGTCTTGACCAGGAGGTCCTGCGGAGTTGCTACATGCCAGTTTGTTGTGCCAGAGGCAGGTTTATTTGTACTTCCTGATTGTGATTTGCATTGCATGCATTGTATACATATTGTATATGAGTCTAACAGTTACTCTAGGGTTCAACTTTGAACTCCAGACCATTGTGGAGGCACAGAGGAGAGGCAGTAGCAGACGGAGGTTGGAGAAGGTAGGGCGTGATGCAAAGAGTTGAAGAAATAGGGGATGCCCTATCTCATTTTTATACTCTATATTTTGGATGACTGTTGCTTATGATCAGTATTTATTTTGGACGATTATACCCTTAACCCTATGGGGACTACTTTGTGTTATTGTATGTACCTTTACCAGTATATTGTAAGTTGTCCAAACCGATCATATGCTCTGCCGCGCACACTCTGATATATGATTAAAGTGACTACTTAACAAAGGATAGACAATAAGCGAAAAGGATCCCTCTAACCCGCCACCCGAAAGGGCGAGGCCAGTAGGGGTGTAACATGTCCAGCCTGAGATCCTATCGGGCCAAACCCTGAGGTTGATCTCCAACCCGGTCTGGCCCAATCCTTGGACACCCCTACGTGCGACTGAGCAAGTGTCATCAAGGGTAGTGCTTAGTTTACTACGTGAAATTCTACAAATGTTATTAAATATATTACTGAAATTGTAGAGATTTTTGTATTTTTAAAGATGTTATTTATGTCTTTGACTGAAATACATGTTACTGAACAGCCATAACAGAATATTTCGCCACCCCAACATCCTCAATTTTGCCTAACTCGAATCATCCTACGGAATATTTCCTGAAGAAGATATGGAGACTTTGGAACAATTTGAAAATTTTGGTTTTCTAATCTTTCAAGTCTGACCAAATTAGGAAATTTTATATAGAAGCCACATGAATTGCACATGCTATTTTTTTGGTCCAAAACATAATAAAAAGAAAATGATAGTCATGACATGAAAGCGTTGAAAAGACATCAATTAATGACATATAATTACCTACTTTCCTTCATCCATGTACATCAAGTGCATTTATATTTGGCAATTTTCAATAGCATCAAAACCAGATACATAAATCATCCCTTGATCTCAAAATTAGGTGTGAGTATACCCAAAAGGGCAAACAAAAGACGTCCAAGTTAGTGGCTCAAGAAGTGGACAAGAACAACCAAATAAAGCCATAAAACACTTCTCTAAAACCCTAAGCCTCTTACTCATTGTTTTTCACTTGTGCGGGGTAAAAAAATGGTAGACTTTCAGATCAACCCAAAAAAGGCGGAAAATAATGAATAATAAAATGAAGATATATGATGGGGGTAGTAAGTGTCATGGTATCTGTGTTGGATTTGGAAGGCCATGAGGCTGTAATAATAAAGTTAAAAAAAGGGTTATGTAAGGTAATAGGGAAAGTGATCAACAAATTAATATATAGAGCCATGACTTGTGTACCCCATTCCAAACACAATTTCTTACAAAAAAAAAATCACTTTGATTCCCTCCTATCAAATTCATGATGAGGTGAGATATTTGTATATATGTCATGCACAAGGCTCCAACCAACGTGATCTTCAAAGTAGCTTTAGTTCCTCAAAGTAGCGCAAAGCTCATCGATTCTACCTGCCATGCACATGAACTCTACAAGAATGGTATGATAATACAAACGTTCTATGAATACTAAGAATACTAATGATAAATCAGTAGAAGCCAAATTCAACTAGTTCCTTGGGACCTCACACACACGCTATACATACATACATACATACATACATACATACATACATACATACATACATACATGTGTATGTGCATAAACATGCAACTAAGATCGAATTCAATACCTCTTATTAAATTAATACTACCTTTTATACTAGTTAAACTATGCGTTTGTTAGTTTAGGCTTTGTTTGTTTTAAGTTAATGGTTGAAATATTATTTTTAATCATGTTAATTTATAAGGAGATCAATGAATTAATGTATGAATTCATTAGCAAATCAGCTCATGATATTGATAGTACTCTCTCAACTCCTAAATATAAGAAAGAGTTACTTTTTTATTTTTGAAGAGATTAAAGAAACTAAATAAGTTACTTAATCACATCATATGTTGTGTATCATTACATTAATATCAGTTTATAAGTTAGACCAAATTAGTTTAGAGAAAAAACATTAAATATAAATATTTCAAAGTAATTTAATTAGTTTTCTTGGTGCTTGCATGGATTATCGGTAGAAGCTGCTTTTCCAACGTTATTTGTGGTATACAATGTAATTTTGTGAGAGGAGTTTTGCATCGACTTGCGCGAACATGCTTTGCCAACGCTAACTCAAACATGTTATTAATATATCTAAAAAAAGTCAACTCTATCTTATATTTAGGATCGGAGGGAGTATAATTTTTTCTTGTGAACTTTACCGACACTCCTTTAAAGCGGTAGAAAGTTAGTAGGCAGATAATAATAAAGTGCCAACTCCCTTGGAGTATTAAAATACTCCCTCCAATCCTTTTTATAAGGAAAATTCTCTCTTATTTAATTGAAAGTACAGTTTGTTAACTTGTTTTGTTTGTGGTATGGGTATTCTTGAGTTAACAATTGTAAAACATAAAGGTAGTTGAAAGATGCAATGACGTTGCTGCAGTAATACTCTACAAAATTCTCAATTTTTTTTTTTTTTTTTAAAAAAAATATTGAAGTTGACCATCATCTTTAAAGTGTTTAATATATATATTCAAGTGTTTCTAGCCTACTGCTATGTTTTTTGAAGATTAGAAGTGAGTTTTGATTGAAAATGGTTAAGATGTAAATGATAAATGTTTAACTGTGGATTTAGTTAAATCTTTTTGTTGTGGGTATTCTTGAATGAAAAATCATATGCAAAATCAATGAAAGAGAAAGAAAAATAGTTGAAAGATACAATGAGTTTGATGGTTTTTGACTGACAGTGTCTTGTGTTTATTGTCTGAGAAGTGCTGCTTAAATTTAATTGGTTGGGATGTAAATGAGATATGTTTAAATGTATTAAGCGGTATTTTGGAAATAGGAGTTAATTTATTATAATGAAAAGGATATACGTATGGCAAAAATTGTGTAGGTATGGAGCCATAATCGAATCAAATGTTTGAAATGTTGGTTGGGTGCTTAGCTTTGCTTATAGCAGTAAGGAGGTTGATTGTGATTATGATAGTTGATGTGGGAGCAAGTAGATCGAGGCACTTACCGGATAGGTCATTTAGATTGGATTTTCATGCCAAGTGAGTGAATTTGAGGGCTATGATATACATTAGTACGTAATACCACTTGTTTCAACCAAATTAGTATGTATCAGAAAACATTTGATAAATTGTGTCATATGGTAGACACAATTGGTGGATTGAGACCAACTAAACATATGTTAGTTGATGAGCAAGTGGCAATATTCCTTCACATATTGGGGCATCATGTGAAGAATAGAGTGATTCAGTTTGAGTTTGGTAGGTCGGGTGAAATGATTAGTAGATACTTTAAACTTGTGTTGAATGCTACTATTAGACTGAAATCATTGCTTTTGATAAAACCAGAGCCAATTTCAAAGGACTCAAATGATCATCGTTGGAAGTGGTTCAAGGTATATAACTTCTGTAATTGTGTCATCAATTTTAAGTACTAAGGATGAAAAAAGAAAGAGCTTTTGAGCTAAAGGGGGATTACATTTTTGTTTTGTTTTCAGGGCTGCCTTAGTGTATTACATGGTACGCACATATGTGTACAAATCCCTGCAGAACACAAGGGGCAGTATCAAGATAGAAAAGGAGAGGTAACAACCAATGTATTAAGTGTATGCTCATCGGATGTGCAATTATTTTGTGTTGCCCGGGTGGGAACAGCTACGGATGGCAGGGTGTTGAGAGATGCTATAAGGGAACGACATGGGCTAAGAGTACCACAAGGCATTGGTGTTATAGTTGTATTAACATTAGTATTTTTATATTAAGTGTACAAGTCATTGACATTTCTCATTTCATTGGTATAATTGGTTTGTCCAGGAAACTACTACTTGGTTGATACGCAGTACATGAATTGCCAAGGTTTTTTGGCGCATTATAGAGGTCAAAGGTACCACCTTACTGATTGGAGACAATGACACCAACCCCAAACTCCTCATGAGTGCTTCAATATGCGTCTTTGGTCATCTCGTAATGTCATAGAAAGGTGCTTTGGCATACTAAAGTTACGTTGGGCATATCTAAGCAGTGCATCATATTACCAAGTAAAGATTCAAAACAGATACATCATGGGATGCTATTTGGTACATAATCTCATTCATCGAGAGAATATTCAAAATCCCCTTGATGCACAACTTAAATCCTTTTTGTGGACTAACTCTAAGGAATATATTCTAAATGACATGTTTGATGCCTATATGGCATATTGGTTGGTTTATAAATTCCTATGGCAAGTGCACCAGTCGAACAAGTAATAAAGGATAGAGTAGAGTATTGTTCTCATGAGGATTAAAACAAAAATCTTATGCAGGAAATAGTTGAATGAAAGTCGTGTGTTAACAAGAGTGATTTGTTGATTGATCTATTACTAATACTAATGAAGTAATAAAATGGCACGAGAGTGAAGACGGTGGAAAAATCAGATATTAAATAGGCTGCATACTTCCCCTTAACTTGCATTCATCCCCCAGATTGCTTTAACGCAATGCTACAATAATGTACTGTAACAGCTTCTGCAATGCTACAACAAACTGCCTACAACAAAGTTATTTAGTTAACCCACCACTAATATATATAGAAGCTTTCGCAATCCTGTAAATACACTCTTTACTCTACTTGTCCCATATTATTATACAGATTTTCAAGCTTAGAATATCATATTAACCTAGGTGTAATGGCTATGTGAGGTAAACTCATTCTTGGTGCCTACAATTTAGATAGGATTCTACACAAAATTTACTTGCACACACTGCTTAACAGAGGTCTAACCTTAACTCCATTCCAATAAGCCAAGGACATGTCTCTTGCTTATTACTAGCCACTTAATGCACAAGATTACCAACATTGAAAGCAAAATTAAGCAAATTGAATTTATTTAAATGAAAACTAGCCATTTGGATTCAAAATACAAATCAAGGTTCCATCGTCGCTTAGGAAAAGAAAATTTAGTTCATAATTGAGGGACGAGACACAACTGAAACAATAATAATATAATCCATAAATGACAAATAAAGAAACTAAAATACAGAAGAATCGTTGAAGGGTGTTATCGGCACTAAGAAACGTCTGTCACGTAATGCCTCCATGTCTTCTACGTCTCAGGAGCCTTATGTCAAAGTTGATCCATCTTTCTAAATCTCGAGCTCTTCAGTACGTCATCTGTCTCTCGGCATCCTCTTTTTTGTTGCATGTATCGTGCTTCCTTTTATCATGCTTGCATGTGTCTCTATTTAGGGTTGGCTATCTTTCCTTTTTTTTTGGTTAAGGCTCTTGTGCCGCAAATCCAATCTATCAATCAGCGAGCTAGGTTTTCCTATTTGTTGAAATAGGAAATAAATCAATAACTTATTAGGATCCCTTGATAGATGAATCAGATCCCCTTGATTGATAATCTGATTATAGGATCGATTCATTAGTTTTAATTAGCCTTTATTGTCTTAATTAGCCTTTATTGTATTTCCTAATTTATCTTCTAGGTTCTCCCTTGCTTCCCTTATAAGTATGTTGTAATTCTCATTATCAAATAACACAACAGAGAGTGTGATACCTCTGATTTTAAACATGGTATCAAAGCCAAGGACATCTGTCCGAGGCCAAGGAAAGCGAGAGAAACAGTGAGTGACGGTGAGGGAGAGAGAAATAGTGCGGTGGAGATTTCCGGTGAGTCTAGGGTCTTCGATAGGTGGCGAGTGGGACCACACCGCCTAGCCCGAGGGACCGGAGAGTCCGACGGCGAACGCCCGGAGTCGTGGCCATCCGGTGTCTCCACGACGGCGCGTGGTGTACACGCGCCCGACGACCCGCGACCTTGTGAAGGCGCGTGTGGAGTCTTTTCCGCCGGCGACTTCCTGGGTAACTCTTCTCCCCTGATTTCCAGCCTTCCTCGGTGCTCATTGCATACTCCGGCGAACGTTTGAATTTTCCGGCGACTCTCCGGTGACAATTTCCAGATTCTGGCGACTGATTTCCTTCTTTGTTCACATGGATCCCTCTCAATTCCCTCTTTTATTTGGGACAATTCCCGGAGAAACAACCGGAACATCTCCCATAGCTTTTATGTCCGTCATCGATTCTCAAACTCAAAATTCCTCATCTTCTTCTTCCTCTCTAACCAAGAACCCGGTACCAACCGAACTTCGGAGATGGCTTCGAATTTTCGACCATCACATTATGGCTATTAGCCATAAGTTTAATGGCAAGAACTATCTCCA
The DNA here is from genome assembly GCA_019022615.1 of Acacia melanoxylon. Classification (NCBI taxonomy): domain Eukaryota; kingdom Viridiplantae; phylum Streptophyta; class Magnoliopsida; order Fabales; family Fabaceae; genus Acacia; species Acacia melanoxylon. Next base: position 6,767,145 of record JAFJYJ010000003.1, on the reverse strand, counting down.
ATGGTCACAAAGCGTGCTGAGGTATATTCGAGGTAAGAGAAAGGAGAAATACATTAATGGGGCAGCCCCTCAACCATCCCCTGATGACCTAATTTTGACACATGGTTTCTTTGAAAACAATCAAGTCATGACGTGGTTGTGTAATTCAATGACCTTGGACATCGTGAGGGATATCTACTTGCACACACAAAAAGGAAATATGGGATGCTTGCTAGGAGAACCTACTCCTCCCTTGACAACACTCTTTGCCTTGATTCACCTAAAGAGACAACTCCGGGATTTACGACAAGGTAATATGTCGAATCGAATATTATAATGCCTTGATGAAATTGTGGCAAACAAGACTTATTTGAGGTTCACCCCAGGACACTCTCAAAGATGCACAATTGTACAAAGGAATTGTGGAAGGAGAAAGGATACACGACTTTCTGTTAGGCCTAAATGACACCTTCGAAGAGATACGGGGCAGAATCATGGGGCTGAAGCCACTCCCGCAACTCTTTGATGTGGTTAATTTGGTACAATTCAAAGAAAGCAGGAAGCTCTTGAACCGAAGTGGACCAAGCACCATTGAAAGCTCCGCACTTGCGGTTCAGGGACCACGGGGGAACGAAAAACCAATAAATGGTGCAACTATTGTAAGAAGAAGGGTCATAATAAGGAAGAATCTTTGGAAACTCCATGGCAAACCTTAAAGGGAAAACCAAACTTCCAAAGTTACCTGACCATAGCTGAACCAAAGGTAGCGAATGATGATCGCCTGAGTTCGGAGGAATTACAGATGTTTCGCAGAATGCTCGACAAACAGAATAAGTCTAATTCTGCTCCCAACGTAAACCTTGTGCAATCAGGTAATTCTATTATTGCTCTCAACGCTGTGATGACTCGTGATGATACCTGGATAGTTGATTCAGGAGCTACGGATCATATGACCGGTAACAAAACTCTATTCCACAACCTTAAATTCTGTCATGAAAACCTCAAAGTAAAGGTAGCTAATGGGGTATTCACCCAGGTTGAGGGCATTGTCACCGTTACGTTATCGATCATTTGGCAATACATAATGTTCGTTTGTACCGAACTTACTTGTAATCGATATACGTAAGCAAATTGACTAGAGGTCAAATATGTCGAGTGATTTTTGATGATGGTCTATGTTTGTTTCAGGATTTAAGAACGAGGAGGACGATTGGGACTTCTAGAGAGTAGGATGGATTGTTCTACCTTGAAGGATCAAATTCGAAGAATAAAGATACGTGGAAGGCAAGACGGGCACTAGTTAGCTCGAATTCACAGAATAATGATATATTGTTGTGGTACTGTCGATCAGGTCACCCTAGTTTTGATTATATGAAACATGTGTTTCCTAGTTTATTCAATAAAAGTTCTGTTCCTTTTCATTGTGAAACTTGCCAATTTGCCAAACAGACACGATCTTCATATCCCAAACAGCCCTATACTCCCTCCTCTCCATTCACATTAATTCACAGCGATATATGGGGCCCTGCTCGAATAACTACCCTCACTCATACCAGGTGGTTCGTTACTTTCATTGATGATCACACTAGAACCACATGGGTTTACTTAATGAAAGACAAATCCAACATCGCCAAAGTCTTTCAGAACTTCTATACCTTTGTTTGAACCCAATTCAACACGTCCATTAAGGTCCTTAGAAGTGACAATGCCAAAGAATATATGAGCACATCCTTCAAAGAGTTTCTTGATCACCAAGGAATTCATCACCAAACTTCTTGTCCGTACACCCCTCAACAAAATGGGGTAGCCGAACGGAAAAACCGTCACCTGTTGGAAGTAACCCGTGCCTTGCTAATGGAACGAAATGTTCCCACCATATTCAGGGGCGATGCCATCCTCACCGCTGCCTATCTAATTAACCGCATGCCTTCTAAAGTTCTCAAATATGCCACTCCAATTCAAACACTTCTGGAACTCTTCCCAAATTGCCCCCTCATCAATTCCTTACCTCCCAAGGTATTTGGTTGTGTTGTCTTTGTTCATAAAAAGGAGGGCAACAAATTCAGTGCTCGAGCTGACAAGTGTATCTTCCTTGGCTACTCCTCTACTCAAAAAGGGTACAAATGCTACTGCCCGTCTTCTAAGAAACTTATTATCTCCCGGGATACAGTGTTCTCGGAAGACGAGGCTTATTATCCCGTTACCCATTCGGGGGAGTATTACGATATTGAATGGCTAATCTTGGAAGCATCTAATTCCAACACCTCAAATTCACCGACACACCATCGGTGCCACTTTGACCTTATAGCCCATCTTGACTCACTTGCTTCCCGAACCAAACCTAATACACACATTCCACCCCAACCTGAACCCAATGAACAGGAAATTCATGTTGAGATCAATTCAGGGGTGGATGAAGAATCACGACAGGAGATAGAGTCCAGCTCACAAGTTCAAATTGAACCAGACACTGGTAGAACAATCTCTCCTATTCAAAGGAACGACCATGAATCCGATCCGGATTGAATCAAAGAATCGGGTTGGCCCATTGCCTTGAGAAAAGGGTAAGATCGTGTACTCATCATCCTATTCAACGATTTATCTCATATGGTAATCTGTCTGCAAAAATGCGAAGTTTTGTTGTAAACAGTGCACAGATAACCAGTCCAAACACGTTTCAACAAGCTATGGCTGATCCAAATTGGAAGCAAGTTGCAGAAGAGGAATTGAGGGCACTCAAGGAAAACAGAACATGGGAGATCACGACCCTTCCTGAAGGAAAGAAACCGAGGGATGCGGTGGATCTTCACTCCGAAATTCAATCCCGATGGTAGCATCAACAAATACAAGGCAAGACTTGTTGCAAAAGGATATACCCGGACGTACGGGATCGATTATCAGGAGACATTTGCTCCAGTGGTCAAGTTCAATACCATTCAAGTACTGTTATCACTTGCAGCGAACTTGGATTGGTCACTGTACCAACTGGATGTGAAGAATGCATTCTTGAATGGCAACCTGGAGGAAGAAGTATACATGGAGATTCCGGATGGAGTTTTATCTCCTAATAACTCTGTGTGTAAGCTAAGAAAGGCATTGTACGGCCTGAAACAATCTCCGAGAGGATGGTTCGGTAGATTCACCAAAGCAGTGAAAGGGCTTGGGTATACTCAGGGACGAGCAGATGACACGTTGTTTACCAAACGTGTTAATGACAAAATCACCATATTGATTGTTTATGTTGATGACATAATCATTACAGGAGATGATGAAGAATCTACTGCTCAACTAAAAAGTGACTTGTCGACTGAATTCCAGGTGAAAGACCTTGGTCAAATGAGATACTTCTTAGGCATGGAGGTGGCAAGAACTAAGAAGGGAATCAATGTATCTCAGCGCAAGTATACTCTAGACCTGTTACATGAGACAGGTATGTTGGGCACTCAACCAGAAGGAACACCAATGGAAGAGGGATGTCACTTACAGATCAAACCGAAAGGTGTGCCAGCTAATTCAAAAAGATACAGAAGACTTGTGGGGAAGTTGATATACTTAACCCACACTCGTCCTAACATCAGCTATGCGGTTGGAATAGTAAGTCGGTTTATGCATCAACCACAAGAAGAGCACATGGAGGTCATATATAGAATCTTGAGCTACACGAAACTTAATCCTGGAAGAGGAATTTTCTTTAAGAAAGGTACTACCGAAAACATCGAAATCTACACGTGATGCGAGACCATGCAAGGGATAGAGAGACCGGAAAGGTCAACCTCGGTAAGTCTTGTACATATGTGTGGGAAATCTGGTTACATGGAGAAGCAAGAAACAGAGACGGTGGTGTCAACAAGCGGTGCGGAAAGCGCGAAGCGAGAGCTGTTAACAAAGGCGTTTGTGAAGGAATGTGGATCATCGACATTGGAGGAGTTGGGGATTCAACATGAAGGACCAATGCAACTCGGTGTGACAACAAGGCCGAAAGATTGAAATGGTTAAGAACCCGGTATATCATGATCGAACCAAGCATGTTGATATAGACAGACACTTCATTAAAGAAAAGATTGAAGCAGGCATTATGACCCTATCTCACATACGATCTGAAGAACAAATTGCAGATGTCTTGACTATACCACTCGGTCGAACCAAGTTTGAAGGATTTCGTGGGAAGCTGGGATTGCTCGACATATACTCTCCGGCTTGAGGGGGTGTTGAAATAGGAAATAAATCAATAACTTATTAGGATCCCTTGATTGATGAATCGGATCCCCTTGATTGATAATCGATTATAGGATCTGATTCATTAGTTTTAATTAGCCTTTATTGTCTTAATTAGCCTTTATTGTATTTCCTAATTTATCTTCTAGGTTCTCCCTTGCTTCCCTTATAAGTATGTTGTAATTCTCATTATCAAATAACACAACAGAGAGTGTGATACCTCTGATTTTAAACACTATTCTATCAGCCTAATTAGAAGATCCTGACGTGATTGATTTTGTTTTGATTGTCGGGATTCTATTTGGGTCTCTTCCTTAATTTCCCACAATCTTCTACTTCATCTTTTGTAAGTCAGCTGATCTCTTTAGATCTCCAATTCCCACTAGGATTTGGCCCAAGATCCTACAAATATTCTCTGTATTTTCTCAAGAAAAGATCAGCTCATAACAAAATATGGTATATCAGATACATGTTTGTACGATGATGTAGCATCACTTATAGCATTGCTTTGTCATTTCACGGATTTATCACATTCTAAGTCTTTTTTATGCTTTTATTCAGGATGATTACTAAAATGAAACAATCCACTTCAACTGATCCCTATTTCCGCTTATGCATGAATTCAATCATATTTTATCATATAGAACACATTTAAGCTCAGAATTACATTGCAAAACAATCATAACATAGTGGAAATGTATAGAAGAAATATGATTTATCAAACTCTCCGACAGTTAGCTTTTTATACTCCTAGGCAAAATAGAGTGAGTAAAGGACAAACAGAATTAACCCCACAACAATGTTTATATCTTGGGGACTATGTTTCCTATCATCATCTTAAGTTTTACTTGCTATGAAAACAATTCCACTGCCTAGCATTGACTTAACGCTATATATGACTTTAATTTTTTGTCAGAAAACCTTAAGAGACTCTCAGGACAAGTGTTTGTCGCTCTTTTTCATAATGGGGATTTATTTATTTCACTCTTCTCTGCTAGTGTAGACTCTCCATAGGCTTGTCAAAGTCCTATAATCTCTACCTTACATCACAAATTCAATGTATCAAGAGGGCTTTTGAAGGTTGTAATGTTTGGCATGGCTGTTAATGGAGTGTATGAAATGAAAATAATGATGCTGCTATAACAAGGTTTAGACAGATATGCAGAAGAACTTTAAGTAAATTATGCAAACTTCTGCTCCATTTAAGCTGTAACTATGTTAATATAGTTGCCTTAATTAGTTATTCATACAAGTTAGGAACTTCATTACTCACCAACTCAACCTCACATAAACCTCACTTTACTTTCTTGTCAATATCTCGATAAAACAAAGTTTCAAATTTAACACAAAATCTTAACTTTTCATTGCTCCTTTCATTCAATTGTGTCTGACACTATTACAACCTTTTTTAATATCCTTACAAGAAATTATAACTACATACAATGTAACACCCCAAATTCCGTAGCATAAATCGTGCCGGTTGACACTTGGTTTTAGAAAAATCATCAGAGTTTGAGGTGCTACAACTTAGCATGTTGCGGAAACGGAGAGCATGTACTAAAAATTTGAACAATTGAGTGACTGATATAAAATACTCAGGCATATGCTGATGCCCGACGTATACTGGTATATTAAAATTTCCGAAGGAATATTCATGTGATACAAGACTTTATATAATTACAGGATTTACATTGTAACTATACAACTTTAGACCAAGCCATTTCTGGACTTGGGGCATAGAATCTAACACAATTACATCAACCCATTTGGCCAGGCTGGGTAAAGTCTAGTGGAAGTCTCCCCGAATTCACGGTGACTGATTGACTGAACCACATAGACCGACCCTTTCTAGTTTAAGCACCAAATGTTTTGAAGTAACCCTATTAGTTTCATGCCAGAAGGTAGGATCTGTTAACCTCCTTCCTGCTTTTGCTTTGACCGGCCTTTCTTTCCGGCTTTGTCCTTTGATGTCCGTTACGACCCTATCTGCCTGTCTACTTGTGCCTTCTCTTGGCTCCATCCACTGCTGCCTTCTCTGATCCATGATTCTTTCCTGACTATTAGTTAAGACTGGGGTCCAATGCCCATCGGACCTCAAGTAACAGTTAACCTCATGCTTATGTAACAATATATGTATGACAGATATTCATGCAGCAAATGTATCTCAACAGTACATAAGCACACAGTAAATGTATCCCAATAGTACATAAGCACACGGAGATGTATCCCAATAGTACAAGCACACGAGATGTATCCCAATAGTACGTAAGCACACGGCGAGATGTATCCCAATAGTACGTAAGCACACAGCAGATGTAAAGTTATCGTCTATCACATATAAGCATACAATATTCTATCAAAGTTAGTGTTACAGTACGCGAACGTACCTTTCACCGTATATTGACTATTGATCCAACTCCGGACCTCCCGGATATCCTATATGTTATCGTCGGATTATTTCTTTTTCCCATAATATCACAACTAATATTCTACCTCTTAAAATAATATCAAAAAGGATATTTCCACCCATTTTTACATTTCTACCCTTGGTGTATTCATTATTACAATTTTGCTCTTACATTTTCTCAAAAACGCAATACTGAATTTCTGGGCAGAATTTTTGATTAACTTTGAAAAATCATAATTAAATCTACAAAAATCGAAACGAGGATCCGTAAAATTCCTCGGAATCCTTAAGATTTCTAATTTTTTTAAAAATACTGGTTATTGCACAGATTTTATGAACAATTCCCAGTTTTCATATTTTCATCCTCTGCTCAGAATTTTCCAGAATTTCGTAGCCCATTTTGTAGAATTTCTATCTCCTAGCACAAAATTCAAAACGACATGATATAGGTATATTTGGAAAGCTCTATATGTCTAATTTTAACATGAATTTTCTCAGAAATTTAGAACATCATCTTCTACATAGGATACTAGCGTTTTTATAACTGCTTTCAAATCGCTAACCGACAAATTTTCGCGAGCTTCGCTACTTTGATCATAATCTTCCAAAATTTTTGCTATAACTTCTTCTTCATCATTTTTTCGAAATAAATCAATTATAACCATAAAAACATGAAAATAAAACTATAATTGGAAGATTATGAATCAAAACAACATTTAAGCTATAAATCACAAAGCTAGAGCTCAAGAACTTACCTAGAACTTTGCTCCTTCTTTTCCAAAGCTTCTCACTCTCACTTTCTCTCTATTTTTCGGCTGCTGTAAGCTTGTTCTTGCTTGTGAATTGGTGAGAAATTATGAAGACTAAAGCCTCCTATTTATAGCAAATTGGCCATTAACTTTCTAACAACTTTCCTTCACTTTGAGCCCTTGGATTAAACTTAGTTGAGAAGTTTAAATCTCACCCTTACACCTACTAGAACAGACTTCTCACTCCTCTCTCCTCTAGTTAGTTTGTTTCAACTTTTAGTTACCCCAAATACTTATTTAGTTAGGTGCAAGTTGGTGATTTTATTCAAGATTCATTTCCACTTTTCAAATCTCCATTTTATGGCTTAATTAAAGGTCTTTTTAAAACTCTTAAATCACTTAGGTATGAACCATAAAAGTTTGTGAAAATCACTTTAGAGATAACCAAGTTCAAGCTTAAATTGTGCTTGTTCATAATATCTACTTATATTTGTTCTATGATCAATGGTTTTTAAGATACAATTTCTTTTCTATTGGTTCTCATTTACTTGTGTCCTGAATTTATCCTAATGGTTTTTATCTTACCATTAATTAATTAATTAATTAACCACTTAATCCCTTTATTACCTATGCTTACATCATTATTTACCACTAAAGTCTTCTTACATTTAATGTGGGATTAAGACACTTATGGTTAATATCTAGATTCTTTCTTTCTCTCTTGGCTCCTCTTGAATTCGTCCCCCCCCCCCCCCCCTAATTTACTTTGCATTTCACCTTAATCTCACTAACATGTCATTATCAATTAGCCTTAAAAGTCTTCACTCTTAATGCTTGATTGTGATGTTTTTAGCTAATTACAATTAACAATTTTAATTATTATTCCCCTCTTGCATGCACCGAATACACACTCTCATTTTTACCTTTTGCTTTGTGTTTTATTTGTCACAAAATCCATGGTAAAATTCTTTCATTGGTTGTTTTTAATTCCACAAGGATTAAGCTTTATGAAGCTTATTTAAAGCCTTAGGATTTAGCTTTATTAGTTTTAATCTAAGCCTTTGAAAAATCTAAACACTATTGGTGATATTTATTAATGATTTAGGATTAAGATTCAATACAATTTCTTAACCTTTTAAATTAGCAATTTTCACCACTTTAAATAATTAAAGGGAGAATTAATTAATCTTTGATTAATATTGCTAATATAGTGTTTTAGGGGTTAGTAGGCCTAATCTGTAAATATTTGATAGGTTTTTAAATTAATCTTGATGATTAAAAACTCTTTGTGTATTAATTTTGGCCTTTACATATCCTTTGGATATTAATTAAGTTGATATATTCTTAATTATGCCCTTTTAAAATTAATTATTAATTAATTTCGAAAATTACAAAAATATCTCAATTATTGCAAATTTAATTGCCTAATAATTGTTGCTAATTTCCTCTAATTGATTTAGGCATATTTTGATGATATTTAATTGCCTTTATTGACAAAATTAAAATCCCACTTAATTAGGATAATCTTAGGATATTTTATGATCCCTAATAAGGTTTAGAAAATTAAATCTCTTAGTCACCTAAATTCTAGGGAGACATTTACCTAGAAAATAGGATAAACATAACAAAAAAATTGAGACCACATATTCACCTATTTTAAATAGGCATTATTTATCCAAATATAATATTCAAGATATATTATTTATCCAAACATAATATTTAAGATATACTATTTATCCAAACATAATATTTAAGATAAATAATTATTTGGATATTACAATTTCTATGTCATTTAATTGCCTCTCATGATTAAATTAAGATTATGCTTAATCATGACAATTTTATTATAATTGCCTCTTGATTTTCGAAAATCATTTTCTTTATTAGATATTCTCTAATTGCCTTATGATCATCTATAATAGTTATTATTTTATGTGATTTAATATCACATTTTATAGATCCTAATATGTAGTCACATAGGTTAATTAATTCCAAAATGAATTTTGGATGAAAATACAATTGATAAATTCACCTTTGTATTGTTAGTATTTATTTACTAAAATTCAATATTCATTTTAGGATATATTATGATCCCTAAATGAAATCTTAAGATTCACACTTGATCCTTTTAAATCTCAAGGAGAAATTGCTCATAAATTTATAATAATCAAATTACAAAATTTGAGACAATATAATCTCCTTGAAGTATTTATCAAAATATATCATTTATGATAATTAGGGTTTTTAGGGTATTGCATACAATACAATCACATTTTTTGCAAGTTAACAACAACAATATGAAATTCACATTCTTTTTCTTCCTACACAAACTTAAAACAAAAACTTCCTTCAACCTAGCATATTCATCTGCCAACTTCAAGTTCAACTGCCAAGCACGATGTTTTCATCATGTTGTGTCTTGCTTTTGGGGTCTCAACAAACAATTACACATGCGCACTCTCTTCTTCAATTGTCCACACACGTTCACTCTTGCGTATCTCGAAAAACAACCAGAACCAACATTCAAAAGATTCACACACATCGTATTTTTATTTCCCCACTGCTCCTCTCGAAACTTACTTGTGCAAAAAATGTGGTGCTGCAGCTGTAATTTCTGCCATTTCTGTCTTCCTTCTCACCCTGTCTGCCGTACTAGCCGTCGAAGATTCCATCCACAGCTCCTTCAATTTACCTTCTTAACCAACACAGCCGCCTTCGGGGGAGCCTTTGTTTCTCTCTGTTCCAAAAAAAAAAAAAAAATCAGTCAAGACTTTTTCAACATTAGTTTATTATTCCATAATTAGCATTAAAAGCTACAACTAACATAGAAAAACCTCATTAAGTATTGTCTTTTTATGAGCAACTTTCTATTTCATGACATGTCTTTAATATAAGTATCTCAAAATTTAAATTACGTTTTCCTTTTTTACCTCTATTAAATAAATTACTTTATATTAATTATCCCCACTCACCATTAATTCTTTTTCATTCTATCATTTATTACTCAATATCTCTTATATTTTCTACTCAATCTCTCTCATATATTTTTATTCATTCTCTCTCCTATACTATTTTCATAAATAAGGCCATATTTAAAAAATACATATCATTTTTAACATATTTATGATTTGTAATTAATCTTAACCGTGGTTGGTTTTAGGCAAGTTGTTTATAAAAGCAATGTAGGCAGGGAACATATGATAAGTTAGAGGAACTAACTTTCCTTAGGCCTTTTTTGGTATTGTAAATTAATGTGATCCACCAGGTGGGAGCCACAATAATTTTGAACTTTTCCCCACAGCACATTCCCCTATCCCTTTCTTCGTCCAGTCGTCTGAGAAATGTTTTCCCCCAGAAAATAACAGAAATAGTGGGAGAAGGAAAAAGAAACAAATTTTTACGCATACTAAAAAGTTGAAGACACGTGGTTCACAGAAGAGCCATGAAACAATATTGTCGCCGAACTCTTGTTATTATTCGGTTATTCCATAGTTAACATTAAAATCTACAAATAATATAGAAAAACCTCATTAATTACTCCCTCTTATAAAAAGAATATTATCTTTCATGGGTTGGTACTTACTATAAAGAACAAATCTCTTTTATCTGAAATTTTAAACTGAACTTTCTATTTTTATCTCTATTAAATATATGTCACTCATTATCTCTATAATAAATTTTCACTTATTATCTCTCATGCATTTTCTTTATAAATAAAGGTATAATTGGAAAGAATAGTATATACATATTTAACACATTTATTATTTTTAACTAGTATTTTGAACCACATGATTCAAGTATTTATTTCTTATAAAAAGGATGGGATGGAGTATAATATAATGAAAACATAAATCTATTAGGAGGACTACGTGGACCAAAGGAAAAATCTGAAACACATGTTGATAATAATATAGCTAAACACATGTTGATAAAAATATAGCTAAGGTACACAAACATTCTATAAATATTAATTCTTCAAAGCGATAAATCATCAGTAGTATCAGCCAAATTCAACTCTCTCTCTCTCTCTCATGTTCTCTTAATAGTTTCCAACAATGGCTTCCATTCATCATCCATGATGTCCACCAGTAGCCTGTGACTATGAAGCTAGGCACAGCTTTGGAGCTGGTGGAAGAGGGCTAGAGATTGAAACGACGACGTTACGTGTGGAAGAAACAACAACAATGAAGGAGATGAAGAAGAGTGATGATATCGATGGAGGAGAGAAGGGAATATGGCTGACGTGGAAGGATGTGTGGGTGACAGCTTCTAATACAATTGGGAAGAAGAAGAAAGAGAATATCAATGATGGAAATGGAAGCAGAAGAAAAATAATACTTGGAGGTCTGAGTGGTTATGCAAAACCAGGCCAGCTTTTGGCCATTATGGGTCCTTCTGGTTGTGGCAAGTCCACTCTTCTTGATACTTTAGCAGGTAATTTATTCATTCCTTCTTTCACTTTTCACATTGTTATGAAGTTGCAAATTTGTTTAAAAAGTTTTCACTTAGGAGCAATGTTGTCACAAAAGTTTTTTTAGGTTTAATGTCACCCTAAAAATTTCAGAATATATTAATTTTACCCTATACTATTAAAAATCTAACGTTGATGGTTAAAAAAATTGACATTGACCTTTAACTTTTTAAGGTAAGGGATAATATTGCTCCATTTTAACATTTCTGGTGTGACATTGAACCTTAAAAAACTTTCGGTGTAACTTTGCTCTTTAGCAAAAACTTTTGAAGCAAATTTACATCTTAACCATTCTTTTGATTCCAAAATTATCATGTACCCCCTTCAGGCCTAAATGTGGGAGCAAATTAAAGGGTTTGTTTTGGTTCTTCATGCAGTAAGACGATCCCAATCCACTCTGCCTTCCATATTTATAAATATTTTTCCAAGTTAACCCACTTGATCATATTGCATATATTAAATCCAGTTTCTATGATTTAAAAGGGTATTTTACAAAAACTAACACTAATTTTCTATACATAACCGATTTAACTAATTGTTTTAATATAAGTAAAATAGTTATCTAGCTCATATATTTACAACCAAGGGGGAGTTCATATTAGGTGGTACACTGATCAAGTGTAGTAAGTCGCAATTTTGTTTTTTGTTTTGTCAAAATGATCTGGCATATTTTCAACGAGTGAAATGATGCTTTAACTTCAAATCTTATCAAAATGATCTCTTTTGATTCTGTTTTGATCTGTTGTATCCATTATTGTACCAAGTGTGGAATGATGCTGTTGTTATAAAATTTAAACTATAACTAACATAGAAAAACCTCATTAAGTACTCCCACCTTTTTATAAGCAACTTTTTTCCTCATGGTCTTTAATATAAACAACTTTTTTTTTTTGTCTTAAAATTTAAACTACCTTTTTTCTTTTTCTACCTCTATTAAATATACATAACTTTATATTAATTATTTCCACTCATCACTAATTAATTCTCTTTCATTCAATAATTTATTGTGCATTCTCTCTCATACTTGTTTACTCATTCTCTCTCATATATTTTTATTCATTCTATCTACTATACTCTTTTCTTAAATAAGGGTATATTTAGAAAAAAATGTCATTTTTATATATTTATTATTTTTAATTAATTTTAACCGTCAATTCGTTTTACACAGTAAAAAAAGTTGCTTATAGAAAAAAAAAAAAAAAAAAAAAAAGGAGAGGAGGGAGGATAGGATGAATAAGAGGAATTAACTTTCCTTAGGACTTTTTTGGTATTGTAAGTTGATGGGATCAGCCAGGTGGGACCCACAATAATTTTAAATTGTTGCCCAGTGCGCATTCCCCTATCCCTTTCTTCGTCCAGTCTCGTCAGAGAAATGTTTTCCCCCAGAAAATGACAGAAATAGTTGAAGAAGAAGAAAAACAAATTTTTACAAATCAACTAAATTTCAGTGTATTATTGGTATCTAAATTTATATAACTTTATAGTTAAGAACAGTGGGAGTATAATACATAATATACAGTAAATTTTTTTTTAAAAAATGATTAATAGAGAGAATTCATTTTTTTTTTTTAACTTAAGGACAATTCATGAACTTTTTTTATGAATAGAGAGAATTCAAATTGGAATTTGCTAGGGGGAGAGAAAATTTTCTTATATTTGTTTTTACAAAAAAAAAAAATGTATTTAAGGCGCATGTTTGACCAAAAGTTTGAAATGAGTCATAATTGCATGCAGGGAGATTAGGTTCAAATACAAGACAAGCAGGGGAAATTCTTATTAATGGCCACAAACAAGCACTTGCTTATGGGACATCGGTACGTATATATACCCTTTTCCATACATTTCCCTTGAGAAAAATCAGTGTCTTCCTCTCCTATACAATGTCTAATTAAGTAATTATACAACTTCTTTGTATTTTAATTTGTTACTTTTAGCCTTAGCCATCCCATGGTAAGCTTTTAGAGAATAATTAATTGAAGGGTTAAGGGGCAATTTTGTCTTGAAAGTTGTTACCGGAGACAATTTTGCTCTAGAAGTTTTTTATGGGGTAATATTATTGCCTCGAAAGTGTAAAAAAGAAGTAATTTTATCCCTGATGTTATCTCAGTTAATTTTAACCATTAGTTGATTAAATATGTTGAGTTGACAGTTCACATGTCATCTACATCATATTTGTTAAAGTACAAATTTGCCTCAAAAGTCTATGTGCCATCTACTTCATTTTTAAGATTTAAAACTTCCAATATAAGTTTGCACGTTAATAAATTAAAAAATAACATGGATGATATGTTAACGGTCAGCTCAACATATATGGACATTAAGTAAAGATAAAAAATTACGTAGACAATGGCCACGGAAAGATTGATCCATTTTTGCACCTCAATGATAAAATTGCCCTTTAAATCTTAATTGAATGTTCAGATAATGAATAAGTTCAATTTTATTATCTTTCATATGTTTGTGTTCTTAAACTTCAAATTGTTTATTCTTCCTTAATAGGGATGATTAATATGCAATTAAGACTCTAAAGATTCGCCTGATTTTTTTATTAGATTCCTGTAGTTTTTTTTTTTATCAAGTCCTTATAATTTTACCTATTTTTAATAAGGTCCATATATATAGTTTTGTTTCTTTTTACCAAGTCCTTATAGTTTCACTAACTTTTAATCAGGTCCCTTTTTATTTTTTGTTTTTTTATCAGACACTAAAACTTGTGGGACTTTATCAAAAATCAGGATGTCATAAAAATAAAAAATATTATACAGTGACCTGATAAAAAAACCTACAGACATTATAAAAAAAAAAAAAAAAAAAAATAAAATAATAATAATAATAAATAAATAAATAAATAATTGTAGGGGCCTGATTAAAAATTAGTTGAAATTATAAAGACTTGTACATTAATTATCTCTACTTAATACAATCTCCAACTTCTAATATACGAACTAGTTTGGGGTTGAATTTGGTTCAAAATAAAAAATCTCAATCCATTTATGTCCCATGTTAATTCTATTTCCTTAATTTACCAAAATTAATTGGTTAAGGAGCTCTTATATTAAGCTATATTAAGTAGAGGAGGGAGTATATAATTATTATGATTGTCTTCTTCTTCTTTTTTATATCTTGAAGAAAAGGTTTAAGAAATGACACGTTTCCATCCTCTTGTTTCATTAATTCAGGCATATGTGACACAAGATGATACTTTACTCACAACCCTAACAGTTGGAGAAGCAGTGTACTATTCAGCCCAGCTTCAACTACCAGACATAATGTCAAAGGAACAGAAAAGGGAAAGAGCAGACTTCACAATACGAGAAATGGGTCTACAAGACGCCATTAACACCAGAATTGGAGGTTGGGGCTTCAAGGGAATAAGTGGAGGCCAAAAGAGAAGGGTGAGCATCTGCATAGAGATCGTGACACGTCCGAGGCTTTTGTTTCTGGATGAACCAACCAGTGGACTTGACAGTGCAGCCTCGTACTATGTCATGAGCCGAATCGCAAGCCTCGATCGAAAGGATGGGATTCAAAAGACCATTATTGCTTCCATTCATCAGCCTAGTACTGAAGTGTTTCAGCTCTTTGATAATCTTTGTCTTCTTTCTGCTGGAAGAACTGTGTTCTTTGGTCCTGCTTCTGCTGCAATTGAGGTTAGAGTTTGCATCATTAACATATTTTTTTTTTCTTATCTGATGTTTGAATTAGAGTTAAGTAGGATATCCGGCACCTTAAAGTAATTTATTTTTAGAAACATTCAATATCCTAAAGTAATTTTTAGTTTTAAAGTATTTTCAGTAACAACCAATATGTTAAACTAATTTTTGGTGCAACTTTTCCCTTAGGTATTTTCTCAATAGCCATAAACTCCATAACTCCATGTAAAAATACTTGAGGGCATGCTACATACTCAAAAAGTTATCTTGGCATACTAGTGTTATAGAAAAAACATTTCAGGGTACTAGAGATTACTTAACTCTTTAAATTATATGCTCACTACTAACGATGTTGTGTTGCAGTTCTTTGCTTCAAATGGATTTCCTTGTCCTGCTCTCCAGAATCCATCTGATCATTTCTTGAAAATTATAAACAAGGATTTTGATGATAATCAGGTATGCTTCATGCACTGTATATGGTCAAACATCATATTAGCCATGCATTATTTAAGAAAAAATCAAACATGATTTGATTGAGATTGATCATTCTTGTTTATCAGGACATTGAACTGGGCTTAGCTGGCACTCAAAGGAAACCTACAGAAGAAGCAATCGAAATTCTTGTCAAGTCAAACAAATCTTGTGATTTGAGCCAACAAGTTCAAGCAGAAGTAGCAGCATTATCTACACAGGTATGTCAGATCCATATCCCATCCTTATCAAGAGAAAAAATATAAGGTAAAATCACTATGGGTTCTAAGGAAGGAATTTCATTGCCAAATGTCCCACAACAAGTGAGCAACTAGCATGCAATGACAAGTTTAGATGTAAGAAATAACGACAAATTACTCACTTATTGTGGTTTGATGTTTACGTTCCTTCCTTAAGACCTCATAGTTATTTTCCCTAAATATTATAGGACCTATAGTTAACTATATTTAATGGAATTGTGGGTTTCAGGGAAATGGAATGGTGGAGAAGAAGAGAGGACATGCAAGCTTCCATACTCAGTGCATTGTTCTTACAAAGAGATCATTCGTGAACATGCGTCGTGATGTAGGCTATTACTGGTTACGCCTTGTTGTATACGTCGTTGTGGCTCTAGGTTTGGCTTCTGTGTTCTATGATCTGGGCATGAACGAGAGGTCTATTAAAGTAAGAAAGAATCCCATATATATTGGAACATGCATGACCTGAGACTTCACATGATCCACTTTATATTTCATATTATTAATAATCTTTTTTATCACTATTTCAGGACAGAGGTTCACTTCTTGCGTTTGTTTCTTCCTTTATAACTTTCATGACCATTGGTGGATTCCCCTCCTTCGTTGAAGATATGAAGGTATATATATTCCTCTCCTCAATTCAAATGATCCATACGAGGCCTTGAGCTTTTTAGTTACGATATAATGTTGATTCCAATGACTCTCACCCTATTAGCTTCCTTAATCTCTTCAAAAAGATCAATTGATCTTATACTTAGGACCGGAGGTAGTATTAAGAAGTAGAACATGAGTTTCTGAGCAACAGTAAGGTTTCTATCATGTGATTTAAGATCAGGGGTTCAAATCCTGAAAACAATCTCTTTCTCTCTGCTTGTGGGGGCAAGGCTACGTGAATTTATTCCTAACTAGACCCCGCATGGTGGAAGCTTTATGCACTTGGCCTCCCCTTTTTATTAGAATATATTGTGTCTCGTATTGATTAACTAGAATATGAATTAAAGGGGTGTGTGTGTGTAGCTTTGAAGTAGATGTTACCAAAATTAGCTTATATATACAAGTTCTTAATTTACTAAAACCTAATAAGGATATGAAGGCCTTCATTTTTACTGATGAGGCAGGTATTTCAAAGGGAAAGGCTAAATGGGCACTATGGAGTGACAGCTTATGTGATAGGAAACACCTTATCTTCAATCCCATACCTATTACTGGTCTCTCTTATTCCTGGAGCCATAGCCTATTACCTCCCAGGCCTTCAAAAAACTGCCGAACACTTCATCTTCTTCTGCATTGTCCTCTTTTCATGTCTGATGCTAGTTGAAAGCCTCATGATGATAGTGGCCAGCATTGTCCCTAACTTCCTCATGGGAATCATAGCGGGTGCTGGTCTTCAAGGCATCATGATACTCGCCTGCGGCTTCTTTAGATTGCCCGATGACCTCCCCAGAATATTCTGGAAGTATCCTCTCCACTTCGTCGCCTTCCATACATATGCCGTCCAAGGTCTGTTCAAGAATGAGTATGAAGGACTCAGGATTGCTGGTAAAAGTGGGGAATACATTCTAAGAAGCATATGGCAAGTTAACATGAGTTATTCTAAGTGGGTTGATCTTGCAATTCTTCTGGGGATTATTGTTGTGTATAGAGTTTTGTTCTTGGTAATCATCAAAGGAACTGAGAAGATAAAGAGGGAGGTTAGATCCTCACCTAGAAGGAGGTTAAGATCATGTTTATGTCCGTGATCAATGTATTGGACTTTGCTAATAAAATGTTAGTGTACTTCCTTTAATCTACAATATAAGTTACTTTTAAAAATATTCTTTGGTCCATAATATATATAACTCACGAGTTAGAGAGTAATTAATATATTCATTTTATGTAATACTATATAGGAACATTTTGTAGTGCAATTTACATTACAAAAGTGTTCCTATAATTAGGACTGGAAAGAGTAATATTTATAAAATATTTCACAAAAAGTGGTAATTCAATTGAATAAAACTTCTATTCGGGCTTTTCATGGAGCTTTTTGGCAAAAGCTTCCCATATGTGAATGATACTATCAGTTACCTGACTTACCTCTAGGTTCATTAGCAGCTACTTAGAGGTTCATCCCGCATTGTTGTATATATCTCTTTGTTTTTCGTGTCCTTTTAGTTTCTATTTATTTGTTTGTCTATTTGCTTGTTTTATGTGTGATATGCTTTATTCCTGTTTGTTAGTTGTTTGAGGATGTTTATGTATCAGTTTGGGGATTTGGAAGTTTGTCCAGTTGCCATCTACAGATTTGGTCTTCTCTATTGGTATGGCTATCTCAAGGCAACTTTGTTAACAATTACTTTGGATCATTATATCTTTTAAGTTTCATCATTTTATGTGATATTTCGACTCCTATGAGAACCCCTTTCGAGGGATTGCTTTCCGGTTCGTTATATTGGATCGATATTCACCCAATCCTTCAAACTTTAGCTACTGAACCTGGTGTTGAGCTCAAATACAGTAGTGCACATGGCTCTTCCATCTTCAAGCTTATTGTTTGTTTTGTTGTTGATTTCTTTCTATCTATCCGGCAATTATTGGGTTAGCCCTCTAAACCCCAAGTAGATCTAGGTCTTTTATGTAACTCATTTTATCTATTTAATAACTTTTCTTTTAATAACAAAAAAGAATAAGCTAAATTAGTTCTTTTAAAAAAAAAAAAAAAAAAATCGGGGCAATCAGTGAAAGAAATCAGTTTAATAGCCCATTATTCTTTTGGGGACCCACCAGTTTAGGAACCACCGTTTGCTCATGGGCCCAAAACCATACTATTTTAGGGTTTGGACCTCGATGAGTGTGGGAGGAATTGGACAGGGTGAATCAACTATTCCGGCATAGAATTGGGTGACAAAACAATAAAAATATGTTGAACCCCTCCAAAACTTTTTTCTTATAAAAAAAAACAATAAAAATATAGGAAAAATATCAGTAAGGTCCCAAGAAAATATATATATATATATATATATATCAAAAGAGTCTCAAGCTCAAACTTCCTATATTTTGATATTAATTATGGAATTCCAATATTAAAAAAGTCCGTTGTCAAAATGGCTTTTCATACTGTTAAAATTTCTCTATTAAAATATTGTTGCCAAAATACCTTTTTATCTTGTTAAAATAACTTTTCTTATTGTTAAAAATTTTCTAGGTTTTTAAAATTCTACACGCCAGAAGAAAAACTCGGAAATTTTTTTACAACAAGAAAAATTATTTTGACAATATGAAAAGCCATTTTGACAACAATATTTTTATAAGGAAAATTTTAACAACCGGAAAAGTCATTTTTAACATATGAAAAGCCATTTTGACAATGCAACTTTTTTTATATTGAAATTCCTTAATTAATATAAAAAAAGTTCTTGGGGTTGAGACCGTTTTTAATATTTTTTTTCTCTTTGACCTTATTGATATTTTCCCCAAAATATAACAATACTATAACTCAAGAGGGGAGGGGAGCTCGGGGGATAGAGATTAGTATACAAATGACCTTGGTGAACAGACCACACACCATGTGTATTGCCTTTTATGGGCAAAGAAATATGATCGTTGATGAGTCATTATGTTGATTAAATATGTCAGTTTCTAACCATTGACAACTATGATGATTTATGGCGCGCAGTGGTTAATGAAAGGAATAAAAAACCGAGTAATTAAAATGCACCATAATTGCTCTAGCTAGTGATAAATACACCTCTTTTGCCCTTTCATTAGCTCAATTTTATATCTTGGTGCATACTAAAGTTTTCTCATTCTTAGAATTTTTTTACACATTTGCATTAAGATTTTAACAGTAAGTTCTAAAAGAGCTTTAAATACTTGAAAAAAGAAGAAGAATATCAAACATCAGATGTTACAGATTTGAAAGTCAGAGATTTGGTGATTATCGGTTAAGACTTCTTGGATCTCCTTTTGATAACCAAGTGAACTAAACGGTGTTAAAACTAAGGGCCCCTTTGATACACTGGATTTGATTTTGATGGAAATAGATGAAATGAGATTTAAAAGTGTGTTTGGTATTTTAATTAAAATATGCAGTGTGTTAAAAAGTCCACAATACCCTTCATAATTTTTTAGATCCTAACTTCCTAAAAACTAAGGCCCCGTTTGGTACACATAAATGGTGGGAAAGAAAAAGAACATCAGCAAATTTTTCTTTGGTATACATTTTAAAAATCCTCCCAAGAACCCAAGTTCTCAGGTCCACCAATCTTCCATCATATGTAGGAAGATCAGATCCCACCAAAATTAGTGAAATCTCAAGTTCCCACGTCAGTGTTCACATTTTTTTGACAAATTTATCCCTCAAATTCGAACTTGGTAGAAACATTTGAATTTGGTGAGAAAGTTCAATTTGGCAAAAAAAAAAAAAATTACACGAGTTCAAACTTGACAAGAGCATATTTTTTTAAAATATATTTTGACAAAAAAATTATTTTTCTTTTCTATTTTGAATTCATTACTTTTGAAGGTAAAATAGATATTTCTTGATTCTTTACCAACTACTACCTCTATCTTTTCTTCTTACCAAACAACTCATCTTTCCTCAAGTCATCTTCTCTTATCTTTCAAAATTTTCCCTTCCCTTTTTCTAAGTTATTTTCCCTCCTCAAATTTTCCCTTCTCCCTCCCTGTACCAAACGGGGCTGAAAACCCATCTGTCCGTCCAAAAAAAGGACCCATCTTTGCCACCGCCATTGAGGAAGCTCAGGAGCCTCTACTGTCGAAGCTCTTTACTCTTCAAAATCAATCAGCCACCATACATACCATAATCAGCACCAACATCTACTATCTACCAATAATATGGAAAATCAAACTTGACAAAAAGAATCAAACATCAATATCACCAATATGCTGAGAACATGCATAAACTTGAATTTGAGGAAACCAGACTGGATCTTGTAGTAGAATCTGTGCAAAAGACATGCTCAGCCTCACTCATCGTGCTTCCACCGTCGTCTACACCATTCCTCCGCTATCATGGTCGATTGAAGCTTGTGACAAGCTTGTTCAATCAATCGAACTCGTGGCCGTCACGGATCTGAGTTCCCATCTTCTTCGAGACGTGCTCGCATAGAGAATAGTGAGGACGGTGAAGAGGAGACTCGATTGTGCCCTCGCTGGAGTTTTCGCCGCGCATGGGTCATCGACGGTGGTGGGGGTAAAGCTTTCCAGCAAGAAAGAGGAAGGGGCGTGAAAATGGAGGATGATGGAAACCCAGATCTGGAGTGAAGAGGTCGTCTTCGCCGCCCATGAGTGAGCACAGGTCGCCGTTGCCAGTGAGTAAGGAGGTTGAAGGCATAGAGGAGGGTAATGGAGGGAAATGGGTAGATGGGGTTTAGGGTTTTAATTTGGGGAAAACATCAATATAAGATTTTTTTTTTACAAAAAAATGTACCTGATTAAAGCAAAAGAAAAATTTTATCAAAGTAATGCAGTTAGTGGCGTTGCCTGACGCGGCGCCACTAGTGAGCTTAAAATGGGTTTACGCCACTGACACAAAGACGTAAACCCCCTTTTAGCGGCACTAGTGGCGTCAGCGTCGAACGCCACTAACTACATTACTTTGATAAAATATTTATCATCTGCTTTAATTAGGTACATTTTTTATATTAAAAAAAAAATCTTATATCGGTGTTTTTCCCTTTTAATTTGTGTAAAAGTTTCCAGAAATTTCATAACTGAGGACATTTTAGTGCGAAAACATGGCCTCCATGGAACCTATATTATTTTCCATGGGTATTAGCATGGAACCCTATCCAGCCCATTTTGATGGAATTGATTTCAACATGGAAATCAATTCATGCAAAACAAACAAATAATTATCATGGAATTTAATTCCACTTCTATCTATCCAATTCCAGCATGCCAAATGGGTCATAATATGTTTCTACAACATTTTTAATCTTAAGTAATTTGAGACTTTTTTGACACATTCGCACTCTTTCATATTTCAATTTCATTTGACTTTGACCCTTGGAATATTATAATATTTTTTGAAGAAGGAAAAGAAATTAAAGATAAAGGATAATTTAACAAAGACACTGACTTTAATTTTTTTTTTTTTTTTTATGGCCCTAGAATTTAATATGAAGTTACCTGACATTGAGAAGTGGGGCATTTTTAAGCGGCTCGAGTTAGCGTGGAATATGGGTTGTAAAAGGATTATTATGGAGTCTGACGCGAAGGAACTCATTGAGTTATTGCTCAAGGACAACATGGAGTCTGATGGTGATCTGATATTCTGGAATTTAAAAGATTTTATGAGGAAAGACTGGGTGATACGTTGGAAGTTTATTCCACGGTTTTGTAATGAGGTTGCTGATTGTTTAGCAAAAAAGGGAATTTCTGTTTCTAGCTTTTTTGATGTTTGCCCTGATTGTGTAGAGCCATTGGTTTCTCGTGACAAACTGGGATTAATTTCCCCGTGTAATTTTTCATTTGCTGAAGTTAATATATCATCCTTCTCTCAAAAAAAAAAAAACAGGGCAAAAGCTTTAGGCACGACACTCTATAACTGATAAAACTCAAGGTAATAATAAGGACAAGTGGGATTTAAGGAACAAACCAATACCAAAGAAAAAGAATAACATACTGTGAGTAGCCCAAGATTGTCCATTCAACTCAACAATTCTCTACTTACATGCTATTTGGAACATTTCTAGTATTGTTTACAAATAGTTCTTCTGAAGTAGCCACAAAGAGCTTAAAAGGCTGTACTTATTGGTCGGACGTAAGATGAATGCCGCATGTACATGGATTGGGAGCGTAGGTCAACAGCAATCACCAAAATAACTGTTTGAATAGAAACAATTTCAAACTTATTTTCTGTCTAGGGAGGCATTATATTACTACATCCGGTCCTAATTATAAGACTCAATTGACATTTTTTGTAGAGATTAAAGAAGCTAAATAAGTTACTTAATCATATTATATGTTTGTATATGATAAAATTCTATATCAGTTTATAAATTGAACAAATTAGTTTGGAGAAAAAACGATAAATACACATACTTTAAAGTAATTTAATTAACTTTCTTAATCTTCTAAAAAACGCCAACTGAGTCTTATATTTGGGAGCGGAGGTAGTATTTATGTATTCTACAAGGGTTGGATACTCAATTCAAATTGATCGACAAGTACTTTAAATTGTTGAGACCTTGCCAGAATGAAGCAATAGTCTGGACAAATCATTTAAAGTCCTTGAGATTGTTGAGGCAAGAAGTCATAATGGCCGGAACTACAACAATTATAAGCTTCTTAAATGCAATATCATTCAAATGATATTGGATCTCCAAGAAAATTGGGAAGGTATAGTTACCTCAGATGGCCCCATCATAGAGAGACACATAATTACAGCTGAGATCCATGTGATAAAAAGTTTAGTCAGTGCGATTAGGAAGCTGAGCAAATGTTGCCGAGTTGGGGCTGCATCCCCCGACCATCATCTTCTTGTACACGGCAAAAGCTCGGTCTGAATTGCCTGAGATGCTGTATCCTCGAATGAGAGCATTATAAGTGAAGACATTAGGTTCAAGACCCGCCTGTAGTAGTTCCTCGTACATGTTTCCAGCCTGGTCCACCATACCGACTATCCCGAGATTAAGAATCAGTGAATTGTAAGAATAAAGATCAGGAGTGATGCCCCTACTCTTCATTTCATTAAAAAGGGAAAGAGCATCCTCCAACCTACGCGATCTTCCAAGACCATTGATGATAAGGCTGTAGGAAAATACATCAGGATCAAGGCCAGTTAGCTTTAGTTCCTCAAAGTAGCGCAGAGCATCATCGATTCTACCTGCCATGCACAGGCACTCTACAAGAATGGTGTAAGACTTCAAATCCGGCCTTATTCCTTCCTTAACCATCCTTCTGAACAGATCACAAGCTGTTTCAATTTTACCTGCTTTCCCAAATCCATTGATAAGAATATTGTAAATTGCACAATTTGGCTCACATTGGTAGTCTGACATATCCCCGAAGAGTTGCATTGCTTCCTCCAACCTTTCAGCCTTCAGAAGACCATCTATAAGAGGGCCATATGTACAAGGAGTGGGAGAGAAATCAGCACTTACGAGATCGTAGTATATATTTAATGCCTTGTTTAAGCTATTAGATTTCACTAGGGCAGAAATGATAATATTATGGGTGACTACATTCGGCTTGCATCCCCTTGAGAGCATCTCCTTGTGCAGCTCAAAAAGTTCATCAATCTTCCTAGATTTCCCAAGAGCATCAAGCAACAAGTTGTAGGTAAAAATATCTGGGCGACAACCAATATTTTTCATCTCCGCATAGAGATCCCAGGCTCTTTCATTGATATTACATCTCAGAAGCCCATCCATCAAGCAATTATATGTTTCCAAGGTTGGGTGAATTCCCAAGGTCTTTGTGAATTTGTCAAATACATTTTGAGCATCTGTGGCCTTGTTTCGCTTACACAGTACTCTGATTAGTGGTAAAACTATAGAGTCATTTTGGCAAGTCGAATTGTGTGCCAATTTTTCAGCAAACAAAATGGCATTTTCTAATTTGGTTTGAATTAGAATGCCATCCATTAATTCTTCCCAGAATTGTCTGCCTGTCTGTAAACCAACCTTGTGTGTGAATTCCATGACAATCTTAACAGCATCCTCAACCCTCCCAAGCCTCATAACACCGGGAAGGAGGGTGCATAAAGTTACTTGGTCAGGGTAGACAAATTTCTTCATCTGATGGTAAAACCAAAAGGCATCATCAATTCTATCTTCAATGATCAGACCATAGATGATGGTGTTATAAGTCAGAACATCAGGAAAGCAATTCGTCGTTGTCATCTTATATAGCATCTTCAAGGCCAAATCAACTGCATCATTCTTGCAAAGACAATCAAGGAGTGTGTTATAAGTTACTGTATTTGGGGGACATCCACATTCTGTCATACTCTCGAACAATTCAAGCACCTTTTGAAGCTTTCCCTCTTTCCCCAAGCCCGCAAGTAAAGTATTGTATGTCACAACTGTGGGAGCAAGCTTCATATCCTTCATTCGCCCAAACATTTCCCATGCCTCATCAACCCGATCAGCCTTGTAAAGTGTGTCGATTAAAGAATTGACTATAATTACATCAGGCTCGCAACCATTGCCCATCATCTCAACCAGAAGCTTTAGGGCTTCATCTATTAGCCCCACTTTGCTATAGCACTTCATCATCATATTATAGGATACAGAATCTGGAACAAGCCCACAATTTCGAATCTCACTGAATATTTCTTTTGCTTCTCTAATCCTTCCCATTTCAGCAAGACTGTATAAAGAAGCATTACAGGCTACTATACTTGGCACAATTCCTCTACTTTTCATTTTTTCATAGGTATCAAGAGCTTTTCCAGGATCACCAGACTTTCCGTAATAGTCAATGAAAAGAACATATGTGTAGGCTGTAGGTTCAACACCCAAAGATTTCATATTGTTGAAAAGCTCTATGGCCTCATCCAACCTTCTCAACCGCAGAAGTCCAGAGATCAGTGTGTTGTAAGTATGAAGATTAGGAAATATTCCTTTAGTTCCCATGACGTCTAACATAGCAAAAGCTTGTTCAACATTCCCAGATTTGCATAAAGCACCAACAAGTATGGTGTATGTAACAACGTCAGCAGCATAACCATCAGCCTCCATCTCACTCCAAAGACTTCTCACTGCATCCAAGTCACCACAGTCACTGAGCTTGTCCATTAAGGTAGTGTAAGTTATTTTATCAGGTTTGTGTCTGGTAGTTCTCATCTTATTATATAATTCCATGGCTCTATCGAGTTTCCCTGCAGCACAAAGTGCATCAATTAGAACTGTGTAAGTGACAACATCTGGTCCACACCCATCATCTTCCATTTTCTTCAAAATCCCAAAGGCATCATCAATTTTCCCAGCTCTCCCAAGCACTCTAATACATATAGTATATGTGTAAATATTTGGCCTCAAACCCAAACTTACCATCTCTTCCAATAAACCCATTACAGTTCCAGTATCCCTTCTCTTCCCTATGGCTACCATTAGTGCTGAGTAGGTCTTCATGCTTGGCTTTATTTCTTCCGCGACCATTTTTCTGTACACCTCCAAAGCCTCTCTACAAGAACCAGATTGTAGCAGCAAATGAATCAATCCATTATATGAATATGCATTCAAAACAAACCCAACTTTTCTCATTTTTCCAAGTGCAAATGGTGCTTGCCGAATCCCACCTTTGACAGAAAGAGCTTTGAAAATGATCAAATATGTATTCAAATTTCTCTTGATAATCTGCTTTTGCATCAAATCAAAGACAAAAACCACATCCCCAATCCTCCTGTGAATCCTTAAGAACTCAAGCATGTAATTGCATGCTTCAGTCGTATGCACAAAATTTGGCAACTGGGCAACTGACTTAAAGTAGGAAAGAGCAGCATTAGGCTCTGCAATTGACTTGAGAACACTCATAACTTCTTCAGATGACACTTTATCTCTTCTCTTCTCATTTACCGCAGACACCTCATGCGAACAATTTGTTCCAATACCAGCTTGCTTTATTCCATGTTTCTTCCCGTTCGTAGACCCATTGGGTAGCACCTTCATATTTACATAATTCCTCCGCCTTGACCACCCATTATAGTTAAAAACGAAGATATTACTATCTGTCAAGGCACAATTATATGATATACTACCGCAGCACACGTTTGAAGCAAATAGGTTTCCATATTTATAAGAAGCATATGCCATTAATGTGTTGATCCCAGCAGATGAAACTCAACAGAGAAGCAAAAGTAACATATACAGGACCAGATTCAGAAAGGAGCATCTGGAAGGAAACAAACAATCGATGAGCTTGCAACGCATTTGGAAGCCTGGGCTAACCCAACACTAATCGGGGGGGGGGGGGGAATAAAGAAGGAATAGCATTTCTTTCTTTGAAAAAATTTATCTTTTAGTGGAAAAAAATAAGATAGCACCCTCAATTATCTTTTCAATTAACGAAAAAAAGACAATATCCACCACCAATTAACAAGATGAATTTTGCCAAAAGCTCCTAAAATATCTGTGACGGTAAACACCATAAGGTACGAGGGGCAAGTATGTAATGAAAAAAAAAAAAATCTCTAGGAAATCCATGCATTCTGACAAATTTCACTGGACACATTAAATGATCCTCAACGGCTAAGCACATATGTTTCCATGTTTATAAGAAGCATAAGCCATTAATATGCTGAACCCAGTAGATGAAAAACAACAGAGAAGAAAAAATAGCATATGACATAAAAAGGACCAAACAGCGCCAAATTCAGAAAGGAGTACAGACATCCTGCACAGCAAATACGAAGAGTTGGAGTACTCCAAAAGCATACAAACGAAGAACATAAGGAGAGAGTAAGAGCTTACAGAAAAAGAGCGAATTTACAGGTAGCTCCAGTTGACTTGTTACGTGTGAAGCAAAAGCTGTTGGGTCAGCCTTTTTTTTGTAGCCCTGAATTGAACGCCGGGCTCAGCTTCTATCTGCAGATAAGCGACAATCGTTTGGAGTATATAGTGAAACGCCAAGGAAAGGAAGTGATAAGTCGTGCTCTAAAAAATGTGTATTTTCTTATGTGTGAAAAGACCAAAATGCCCTGTTGCTCCATTTGCATTCTCCTCCTGACGGCCTCTGAAAACCCTAGCAGCAAGTTCATGAATATAGATGAATTATGATCTCGAGAAAATGAGCACTTTCAATTCGCGTTCAACTTGATGATCAAGAAAATCTCAAGATATTAGATCTTAAGGCACCAGTTACGTACAAACACTTATATGAATAAAAAAGTGAAAAAAAAAAAAACCCATCATATGAGTACATTCACGATGCAGGAAAGGTCTAACAGGAAAAGAATCAAAAAATCAAAACTCAGTATGAGTAAATAAACTAGGAGGTAGTTGTTCTTGAGGCATCGAAACTGAAATCAAAGAAACATCGTAATCGAAAAGGCACTGAAGGAACCAGAAAGCATCCTCCACCGGAGACGGAGACGGAGAAGGAGAAACAAAGAACGGAGATGGCCGAAACCATCGTTAGATCGCATCCTCCACCGTATCGCAATCGTCAGTCAAGCACCGTCGCACCCTCCACCAGGTCGCACAATGAAGACTACTATGGGGGCTGAAAGAGGAGACGGCAGCGGTTGATGAAGGAGGGATGGGAAGCGACAGATTAGGCTTAGAAATAAAGAGGATAAAGTTGTCAGTATGTTATAAAAATAAAGGATATAATAGTCCAAGAACCTTCGTTCCGTGGAACTGTTCCAGTTAGCGTCTGATGAAACTGAATTCCATCTATTTTGAGGGAACCGGGTTTCCATGGGAAGTGACTTCCGACCAACCAAACATGCAAAACAATCATGCGGTGATATGGTTTAGATTCATTGGCACCTTGGCGGGGCCAACCAAATCCTCCTCCCATCGTTAGACCTATATCCAGTTTTAAATATAAGAAAAAAAATTTAACGCAAATTAGACTACTCCTTCTCATCTTAATTATAAGATTAAGTTTTCCGAGAGATTAAAGAATCTAATTAAATTACTTTATAATATTTTTTTTTTTTTTTTTTTAAACTAATTAGTTTGACTAGTAAACTAATATATAATCTAAGAATACACAACATACGTGATATGATTAAGTAATTTATTTAACTTCCTTAATCTCTCCCAAAAAAGTCAACGCATATTCTTATAATTAGACTGGAGGTAGTACATATTTTATCAAATATTTATGAAACATATTTAGGGAATTGATCTTAGTCATAAATATAAGACATAATTTTCATAATCGTCAATTTTTTTCGTAATTTACTCCCTCAACAATAATCAATGAGGAGAGGAAATGAGGGGATTAAAGATGATGACTAGGATATTTTTTTAAATGTGTGTCATATTAATTAACTCAACTAAATTTCTTAATTTAATCAAATTAAGTAAATATGTTTTATATTAAGGACCTACAATTAGTAAAAAAAAAATTACTACCTCTGGCCCTAAATATATGATATAATTTATAGTATAAACTGCACTACAAACTACTACCTCAAGTCCTAATTATAGAATCACTTTTGTAGTGTAATTTTGCACTATAAAAGTGCTCTTATAATTAGAACCGGAGAAAGTATGTCTTATATTTAATAGTGGAGGAGTACATTTTATCAACCTAAATGGATGAGGCAATGAATTTTTCACAAATATAAAATCTTTGGGTATTGAACCAAATGTCTTCATTTATAAGGCTCTCATTAGAGGATATAGGATCTCATGGAACATTTGCTCAGGTTCCTAGTCAGTGTTGACTAAACATTTTATCACATGGAGTCATTTGTTCTCTCATCTATAATTATGTGTCTTTCTATCACTAGTGCAAAAAAGGGTTTTAAGACCACCTCATCTAGACCGGAGAACTGACGCACCGGTCTTAAAAGTATGACCAGAGTAGCTTTTGTAAATATCAATAACTCCTTGGACTGGATCATTTATTAATAGGTCTTAAATATATTATTCATACCGGTTAATAAAACAACCAGTCTTAAAAATGTTATTAAAAAATTGAAATAATCAAATTACAATTATATAGAAATTCCGTACAGCCCGACTTATATTTTCTATTGTCCAAAATAATAAAGAAAAATTTCTAAAACTTTTAAGACCGGATATACATAAACGACGGTCTTAAAGTTTATATTTTTAAGACAGGACATAAATTGTGTCCGGTACTAAATATTGAAAAAATTTAAACAAAAATTTTATTACTTTTAAGACCGGCTATTAATAAAGGACGGTCTTAAATGTTAATTTTTAAGTCCGTCGTTTACTTCTTCCGATTTTAAAACTAAAGCGTCAAATATATTTTTCTTCGCGCGAAACCTTACTCTCACAGAAGAACATCTGTTAACGTTGCGAAACCCTTCATGTTGCATTACCTCTCTTCCTCGCCAACGTACCATTAGCCTCTGTTACTCTCTCATTTTCTCAGGCATTCCTCTCTTCCTGTCTCAAAAATGAACGGTGAAAACGATTCTAGTCTTGTTCCTGGAACGCCAGTTACTGGTGTGAGTCAGAACGAAC
Organism: Acacia melanoxylon; assembly: GCA_019022615.1. Classification (NCBI taxonomy): domain Eukaryota; kingdom Viridiplantae; phylum Streptophyta; class Magnoliopsida; order Fabales; family Fabaceae; genus Acacia; species Acacia melanoxylon. The sequence continues at coordinate 6,736,823 of JAFJYJ010000003.1, read as the reverse complement.
CCTCTTCATCTCACAATGAGCCTGGTAACCATCGTGCACGTCATGCTAGAAATGGCACACGAATGATGGATATATCCCTAAGTCAGACTTCTGGGACAAAGCTCGAGATTCAGTTTGATGAAAAGTTGGAACCTTTCGGTCCTAATAAACACAAATATAATAGTTTTGTCGGCTATCTAGCACGCAGCAAGGTTAGCATCTTGAAAGATGAGCGGAAAAATGTGGACCTTCGCATAGTAAAGGATCCTAGTTGGGACACTATCCGGCTTACATACACTGTCCTTGACTGTCAGAAGTTGAAAGACAAGACATTGTCTTATTATGCTGATCGGTGGAGGAAGTTTAAGACCTTTCTAACTAACAACTATATTTTTGATGAGGTTCAGCCTGACCATAATCCTTAGGACAAGTACACATTTATTGATGAACAAACATGGCAACAATTTGTTCAGCTGCGGACCACTCCTGAAGCTTTGGTAAGTTTATATTTAGTTTTGTTTGCCCTTTTTTGTTTGTTTATTAACCTGTGCGGATATGTGAATGTTATTGTGTTCATCTCATCTTGTTAGTTAGATGGTTTGGTGTGTGAATAGAAGTATATATTTTCATCATTTGTCCTGCATCAGAGGAGCATGTCTTAGTTTTATGCAAGTCTGATATGTAAACCGTGAAAAGGTAAAATACTAAGTAGGTAATTAGGGAAATAATAATGGCATCAGAGTCAAACCATTATTATATTCTTAGCTAGTTCTGTTGTAGTAGGTAGTGGTTAGACATTGCTATTAGTTAGTTAGTATGTTAACTATGTAAAGGTTTCGGTGCAAGCTGTTATTGGGCCTCAAGAGTCAAGCCTCTAACTATATATAAGAGGTTATACTAATATGTGTAGGAGCCAGGTATGATGAATGAATGAATTGACTGAGTTGGCAGCAGTTCTGCAACTCCCTTTTCCTCTGTTTCTCCCAATTTCTTCTACAATTCTACATCTTCCTTAAATAAAATATTGAAACTTGATGAAGTGAATTTGACTAGTGTTTGAGGTTCATATCAAGCAGAAGTTCTCTAATTTTTGTAAGTGAGATGGATGGAATTCATAATTAATAGTTGTTTTCAATTCTGATTCACAGAAAATAAGGGAACAAGCACAGGAGATATGGAGAAAGAATGAGTGCCCGCATAGGGCTTCTCGCGGCTGATATGAAAAGGCCAAAAAAGAATTGATGGCGGCCAAGCGGAAGAGATTGGAAGATGAAGTTGAATCCAATCCTTCTGTGATACATGATCCGCCATCTCCAATACGTCGGAGGACAAGGTTGCATATTCGACAAAAGCCAAGTGGCGCCTACACGAGTGAACAAACTCGTCTAGTTGCTGAAAGAATTGTAAGTATCGTTATTGTTATTTTTTAGTTACTAAACATGTTTTATTACTAAGCTTCTTGTTATCTGTATCTTACAGGAAGATCTTAAAAAGAAAGAAGCAGAGGGATCTTTTGTGTCGGACGGGAGGAATGATGTTATGACCGTTGCGACCGGAAAACCGGATCACTCGGGGCGTGTAAGGGGGATTGGAGGACAGGTAGGCCTAAAGTAATACTTTGGTAAATCCAAACGCCACAGACAAAGTATGATTACCCGGGAGGAGAAGGAACAAACAGTGGCCAAAATAAATGAGGAAATAGCGGTCAAAGCAGCGGCTCAAGAAACTTCATTGACTGCAATGTTTCAATCCCGGATGATCAAGATGGAGGAGGAAATGAATGAATTGAAGTTTCTTTTGAGCTCTCGTCCTGAGACCAGTGTTCCCTTCACACATTTACCTACACCTATGCAACAGAGCACTAAAGGGAGCTGCATTGTTGGACAGTTAAAGCAACCTTGTTGCCTGTATGTGGAAAAACCTCATACGATTAGTTGCAAAAGGGACTGTCCACAACTTGGGATCAACTGTACACCACCAACAAATGGGCGATGATGAAGTCGAGTGTCGATTGAAAAGGTGATCATTGATGCACCTCTCCCTCTCCCAACTGATCAGCTGAAGCTTGTCAGTGATGTCAAGGGAACCTTCATCTCTTGGCCTGTGAAGCTTGTACATGTCTCTACGCCTCCTCAAGCTCCATCCCCTCCTCAAGCTCCATCCCCTACTGCTAAGTGTTGGTTATGATTAGTTTTGATGATGTCTTATATAGATGTCATTCTTAAGAGCAAAAAGGTTGCATACTACATTTACATTATACTTTGACTAATTCTTATATTGAATGTAGATGCAAAGTTTAATAAAGGAGAATGATTAAGAAAGTAGATTGAAGAAAGAAGTTCTTGCACACAATATAATGGGAATATCATAATGTCAAGGAAGCAAGAAGTTCTCAAAGGATTTTGGGAATAATCAAGAAGAGAAGATATTGAGGAACTTGCTAAGAATGATGAGTTCATGTTGAATGACGGAGAACGTTCAACAAGAAGAAGTACTGAATCAGAGAAATAAATTGAATCAAGAAGATGTAAAGTTAAATGATAAAGAATGATCAAGTTGGGAGATGGAAAATGGAAGAACTTGTTGAATGGAATGAAGATATCATCATTCAAGTTCTTATATTGATGCTAGAAGCCTCCAAGATCATATGGAAGTTGGAATCGCTCGATTAGGAGCTAAAGTCAGCAAAAAATAGCTTCATGATGAGAAAACTCGAGTAAAGAACTCAATACTCGAGTTTAGGAGTCAAAACTCGAGTATGTTCATCAATACTCGAGTATTGTAGTGTCTTCAGCATCTCTGGCCTCTCTGGACTATGAATACTCGAGTATCCAAGTCAATACTTGAGTATGAAGCGATGATCAACTACTGTTTCACGTTCGGACGGCAACGCGTCACGGTAATTTGATGATATCTTCCAAACTAGAGATCCGATTGAGGTGAAATCAGTGGCATATGAAACTAGACTCCTAATGAGTAATTTTGATATAAAATTCAATCCCAAAGGATTTCATATGAGAGACATATGAATTGTGGAAGTTGACAGATAAATCCACGCCACACAGCAAACCAAGCTTCAATGTTTTGAGTGTAATTCACAAACTACAAATCCGATTGAGCTAAAATTGGTGGCATATGAAAGTAAACTCATAGAGCTTTCCATCAAGAGTTGAACGTGTTAGATATGATTAGTTTTGATGATGTCTTATATAGATGCCATTCTTAAAAGCAAAAAGGTTGCATATTACATTTACATTATGCTTTGACTAATTCTTATATTGAATGTAGATGCAAAGTTTAATAATGGAGATTGATCAAGAAAGTAGCTTGAATAAAGAAGTTCTTGCACACAATATAATGAGAATATCAAATTGTCAAGGAAGCAAGATGTTATCAATGGATTTTGGGGGATAATCCAGAAGAAGATAAGATTTTGAAGAAGGTAGAACTTGTTGAGAATGATAAGTACAAGTTGAATGACAGAGAATGATCAAGAGAAGAGAAGAAAGAAAGATTTGGATTAAGAGGAATGATCAAGATGGAATATTAAAGAAGGAAGAACTTGCTAAATGGAATGAGATATCATTATTCAAGTCTCTAGATTGATGGTAGAAGCCTCCAAGATCATATGGAAGTTGGAATGGCTAGATTATGAATTAAAGTCAGCAAAAATCAGCTTTAGGATGAGAAACCTTGAGTTTCCAAGTGAAAACTTGAGTTTCAGTACTTTCAACAACTCTGTTTCACGTTTCAGCTCGGGCGACCTCTGGTAATTCGATGATATCTCCAAAACCAGAGATCCGATTGAGGTGAAACCAGTGGCATATGAAACTAGACTTCCAATGCGTCATTTTGATATAAAATCCAAGCCCAAAGGAGTTCAGATCAAGAAGTTATGAATTGTACAAGTTGATATTGAAATTCACGCCACACAAAGAAACCAAGCTTCAATGTTTTGAGTGTAACTCACAAACTACAAATCGGATTGAGCTGAAATTGGTGGCATATGAAAGTAGACTCAGAGCGTTCCATCAAGAGTTGAACGAACCAACACGGAGTTTAGACCAAGGAGATATGACCTTCGAAAGTTGACAGTCAGTTCAAGACGTTTCAAAAATGCTGGTCAAGAATAGTCTTCATTCATCGGATCATAACGGACATAATACAATGAGTTTGGTGCTGATTCTTCTAGCATTGAATTCTTACCTCAAGCTTGGACATGTAAACTTGAGTTTGAAATTAGCCAAGAGTTTTGATCTTACATAGAAGAACTCAAGGTTTACGTTTGAGAAAACCTCAGGTTTACGGACCTCAAGGTTTTCGGAGAAACCTCAAGGTTTCTTCATACGAGACTTCTCAACATTTTCGGAAAATGGAAAACTCGAGGTTTGTTCAAACCTCGAGGTTTGGACTTACTGAGAGTCTCCTAAGTTTTGAACAATTGAAAACCTCCATTTTTTGTCTAAAACCTCAAGGTTATGTTTTAACATGAAAATTCCAGGTTTCACAAGTTTTGTGAAATCTCGAGGTTTGGTAAGAAACCTCGAGGTTTTGACCTGCCAGAGAAAACCCAAGTTTTGGCCAGTTTTTCAAAACCTCCATTTTTTTGAAAAACCTCCAGGTTTGAGTCCTGTACAATTTTCTCAAAACACGTCGTTTAAGTCAAAACTCGAGGTTTGAGGACAAACCTCGAGGTTTGTCCGAATAGAGGATCATGTTTTTCCAAGTTACAAAACCTCCGGTTTTACTCTCAAACCTCCGGGTTTTGTTTTGGTACAAAAAGCGAGAATTCCCGATTTAAGTGAAACCTCGAGTTTTGGCGAAAACCTCGAGGTTTCTGCCATCCACAGAGCAAACGACTTTTTATGATTTTGAAAACCTCCAGGTTTGTTCTTGGTGCGATTTTTTCAAAGGTTTCATATTCAAGTGAAACCTTAAGGTTTCTGATAAAACCTAAAGGTTTCTGATAAAACCTCAAGGTTTCATAGCGACTTCAGAATTTCAAATCTGACGAATTTGCAATACCTTCTTGTTTGATCTTAATACTTCCTATGATTAATCTCTAATGTTCCTAGATATGTTTAACCACTTTGTTAGTGAGTTTCAGATGATTAAAACGAAGGATTAGAAGCAAATCTCAAAATCTCATATTTGTGTCAGAACATCAAAAGTCTGTGCAAAAGTTCTAACGGCTAGTTCCAACCGATCTCTAACGGCTACTATTCATAACGGTCATATTCCCAACGTTCAGATGATCTTCATCTATAAGTAGAGGCACATTCAAAATGAAGAAAGTCAGAGACAAGAGCTTGCACTGTCAAAATGCCCAAATTCTGAATCTATAGCTCATCTCATACACACTCTGTTTTCAATGCTTACATAGTTCTTCATAGAGAGTGAAATTATTTGTCATGTACTTCAGTGTTTATCTTATTCACTTCTGAGAGAGAAGATTCGTTATAAACATTATATCATTTATTTGAGAGTTACTCAAGATTGGGTGATCTTGAGTGGGAAAGATTGTAACCTTACATTGTGTAAGGGGGAGTATCTCGATGAGAGATTTGGCTTCACAAGTGCTGTGTGAACTTGTGGGTTTGTAAAGGCTTCTCTTGTGCCTGGATTAAACAAGAGGATAGTGGATTGAAAATCTCAAGTGGAGCTTGGGACCGGACGTAGGTCAAGGATTGGGCCGAACCAAGTATAAATCTCGGTTGCATATTCTCTTCCTTAATCTCCTTTATTTCCGGCATATATGTTTGAATGACTGTCTATAGCTTTATAACTCTTTACTTGTCATACAAACTAATTTCTTGAGTTACAAAAAGATTTTCCAAGTTGCTAAGTTTTTATCATCCTAGTTCATCTCTGTTTTTAGTGTTCACAAGCAGAGCATTTCTGAAAAGATTTTTAAAATCCCCAATTCACCCCCCTCTTGGGTTCAGCCGGTTCTTACAGAACGAACCAAAACGGAGTTCAGACCAGGGAGATATGACCCTCGAAAGTTGATGGTTAGTTCAACAAGAACAATACTCGAGTATGTAAGTTCAATACTCGAGTTTCCATCAGACAGAGAGCATTGAATGTTAAAGCATCTTCCAATACTCGAGTTTCCATCTCAATACTCGAGTATTGATCGGATAGAGAGGAACCTGGAGTTACGCAACAACCTCAATACTCGAGTTTCCAAATGAATACTTGAGTATTCGTCGCTGGTTCAGAAAATGAAGTTCTAATGGCTAGTTTCCATCTGAGTCTAACAGCTATATTTCTTTCTCCAACGGTCATATATTGATCTCTACCTATAAAAGAAGACAGATTCAAGATAGAAAAAAAAAGACACAAGCCTACAACTTCAAAATGCTCATACTCTGATCTTCATCTTATTTTACTCTCTGTTTTTCAAATGTTTACATAGTTTATCATAGAGAGTGAGATGTTTTGTATTGTACTTCAGTGATTATCATTCATCTGCTCTGTGAGAGAGTCTAAACACTTATTTGATTATCTGTTTAGTGATCAAATCTCAAGGTTGTGGAACCTTTGAGTGTGGGTGTACAATTACAACTTGTAAGGGGAGTGAGTCCTAGTGTGAAAGGATCATCCAGAGTACGAGTCGGTAATTGTAAGAGGATATCTCGAAAAGAGATTGTAAAGGCTGCACAAGTGCCGGCTAAACTTGTGAGGTTGTAAAGGCCTTTCTCTTGTGCCTGGTTAAACAAGGAGATAGTGAAAAATCTCAAGTACTGCTTGGGGACTAGACGTAGGTAAAGGACTGGGTCGAACCAGTATAAATCTCTGTTTGCATATTCTCTTCCCTAAACTCTTACATTCCAAAGATATATGTTTTGAATGATTTGTCTATCGGTTTATAAATTATTACTGTCATTCAAACCTCCTTTAGTAAGTTGCGAAAAGATTTTCAAAATTCCTAAAAAGTTTTATCCGACACCCAATTCACCCCCCTCTTGGGTGATAGTCAGGTTTTTCACTAAGTTGACTGCCAAGGAAAAAATATCCGATTTGGTAAAAAAGTATATTTTAAAGATAAATCGTGGCCTGTCAATAAGTAGTAGGCCTCCCTTTTCCTCAACCGGTTTATGTTGACACTGAAGATTTAACGTCCCTGCTACTACCTGGATCCGAGCTTACTAATGCAATTGTTCAAATGTTTATGAAGTATCTTCTTCTATGAGTACATAATTTAAATGCATCATTTAGACACACATACATATATACTAATTCCCTTATCGATGTCATTATTGTAGGTTCATGCATCAAGAATTGGTTCAAAGGGCAGAATGAATGATTTTGGATTCTTGTGCCCAGTCTATGCAAGTACAACATCCAAGGAGGAGAGACAGCAGTACATATCAACGGGTTGTGTGAAGTGAGAAGAAAGGTGTACTTGTTTCCATACTACCAAGGGTACATATCACAATTCTTGTCGCAATTCACTTAATTCTTCGCTACATATATCACTCTTTGAATACTTTCTTCTTTGTGAATTTTCAGCCGCCATTGGCGATTGGTCGTCATGTGCATGGATGTGCATACGGTTATCTTATTATGCTCCACTCACGATCCAGTGCCTACATTGAAGCAGACCATCAACGAGTAAGCATGTATGTCATTTTGATTCTTTTTTCTGACATCTCTGCTGTGAATTTTCAGTGAACATTATTGATAAATTTGTGATTTTGATGATAGTGCCATGAGGACCTTCCAAATCCAAGTAAACAAAAAGCATACGTATGATGACAAAGATCCTAAATGGCTCACACCAAAGGTTAGTACATATTTGGACAATGACACACTGTCTTGTGAACTTGGTCAGTAAGCTATATATGCTCTTATATATATTTCTTGTTCTTTTTAGACCCGTCATCAACCAACGGGGTCCAACTTATGTGGCTCGTACGTCATGAAACACATATATGATATTATCACGCAAGGAAAGACTAAATTCACTGCTAAGGTGAATGTATTTGATGTTACATATTATGGCTGAATTTAGTTTCTGGCTTAATGTTACATATGAAATATGCACGCAAGTTAATTCTGTTGGTTATGATTAGTTTTGATGATGTCTTATATAGATGTCATTCTTAAGAGCAAAAAGGTTGCATACTACATTTACATTATGCTTTGACTAATTCTTATATTGAATGTAGATGCAAAGTTTAATAATGGAGATTGATCAAGAAAGTAGATAGAAGAAACAAGTTCTTGCACACAATATAATGGGAATATCGAAATGTCAAGGAAGCAAGAAGCTATCAAAGGATTTTGGGAATAATCGGAAGAAGAGGAAATATTGAAGAAGGTAGAACTTGCAAAGAATGATGAGTACAAGTTGAATGAGAGAATGATCAAGAGAAGAGAAGAAAGAAAGAATCGAATTATGGAAAATGATCAAGAGAAGAAAGAAAGAGTTGAATGATGAAGAATGATCAAGTTGGGAGATGGAAGAAGGAATAACTTGCTGAATGGAATCAAGATATAATTATTCAAGTTCTTATATTGATGCTAGAAGCCTCCAAGATCATATGGAAGTTGAAATGACTCAATTTAGAGTTAAAGGCAATGACAAAAAAATCAGCTTCAAGATGAGAAAACTCGAGTTCACAACTCAAAACTTGAGTTTTGAAGTGTCTTCAAGACATCTCTGGCGTCTCTGGACTAGGAAAACTCGAGTTTCCAAGTCAAAACTCGAGTTTCGGCACTATTCGACAACTCGCTGCTCTACTCGTTTCACGTTTCAATTTGGCGAGGTCTCGTAATTCGATGATATCTCCTAAACCAAGAATCCGATTGAGGTGAAACTAGTGGCATATGAAAATAGACTTCCAATGCGTCATTGTCATATAAAATTCAAGCCAAAAGGAGTTCAGATCAAGGAGCTATGAATTGTGGAAGTTGACACGAGATTCACGCCACACAGCAAACCAAGCCTCAATGTTTTGAGTGTATCTCACAAACTACAAATCCGATTGAGCTGAAATTGGTGGCATATGAAAGAAGACTCAAAGGACTTTCCATAAAGACTTGAAGCAACCAAAACGGAGTTCAGACCAGAGAAATATGGCCTTCGAAAGTTGACGGTGAGTTTAAGACGTTGCAAAAACGCTGGTCAAGAACGGCTTCATTCATCGGATCATAACGGACATAATACAATGAGTTTGGAGTTGATTCTTCTTACATTGGATTCTTACCTCGAGCTTGGACACATAAATTTGAGTTTGAGATTAGCCAAGAGTTTTGATCTTAATGAGATATATCACGAACAAAGCAAAACCGCGAGTTTTCGGAAAACTCAAGTTTTCACAATACGAGAGACTTCTCAATATTTTTGGAAAAGACAAAACTCCGCCATTGAAAACTCGAGTTTTGGACTTACGAAGAGTCTCCTAAGTTTTTGAACTTTGAAAACCTCCGAGTTTTGGCTAAAACCTCCGAGTTTTCAACATAACTTGAAATTTTCCAAGTTTTCACTAAATTTGTGAAAACTCGAGTTTTGAATCAAAACTCGAGTTTTGAATCAAAACTCGAGTTTTGAGTTGGCGAGAGAGGATTCGGTTTCTAGCCGGTTTTCAAAACCTCCGGTTTTTGTGAAAACCTCCAGTTTTGAGTTTGACAAAGTTTTCTCAAAGTTTTCACGATAAAGTGAAAACTCGAGTTTTGATTTCAAAACTCGAGTTTTGCTTTCAGACGAGAAAGTCTTCATGTTTTCTCGGTTTTCAAAACCTCCAGTTTTCTCCAAAACCTCCAGTTTTGACTTGGCGCGATTTCTTCAAGTTTTCATATTTAAATGAAAACTCGAGTTTTGATATGAAAACTCGAGTTTTGGCCAAGAAAAGTTTGATGTTTTCCAATGATTTGAAAACTGCGAGTTTTGAAAGAAAACCTCCGGTTTTGATGTTTTGGACTTAAATCGATTTTACTCACCAAAGTTCAAAAGTTTTCACTGCAGAGTTTGAAATTCTAATCTGACGATTTTGTAAAACCTTCTTGTTTGATCTTAATACTTCCTATCATTATTCTCTAATGTTCCTAGATATGTTTAACCACTTTTTTAGTGAGTTTCGGATGAATTAGAGAGTGTTTATTGAAGGTTTAAAGCAAAAGCAAAAAGCATGTCGAACATTAAATGCAAAACCCGAGAAAGTTGCATACTTTTTGGTAATCCGTCTGCACACGCCTACAAAGAATTAAAGAATGATTTCCACATCTAGCACCCGCTTTCTCCAACGGATAAATTTGCGAAGAGTCAACTCGAACTTCTACACAAAATTTGGATTAAGTGAAGATTAGAGAGAAAAGACCAACACAAAACCGAACCTTGTCTAATGAAGGCAACGGTTATAATCAAGATTCCAACGAGTCATATATTGATCTCTACCTATAAAAGAAGATTCAAATTCAAAACGAAACAAGAGACAACAGACCTACAACTTCAACATGCTAATACTCGACCTTCACATCATTTACTCTCTTTTTTCATGTTTAGATAAGCTTATCATAGAGAGTGAAGTGATTTGTATTGTTCTTCGTGTTTATTCATTCACTTCTAAGAGAAAGATTTATTGTAATCATTTCTTTCCATACTATACGAGAGAGTTACTCAAGATTGGGTGATCTTGAGTGGGAAACTCATTGTATTGATTACTGACTTGTAAGGGAGTAAGTTCTAGTGAAAGAATTACTTGAGTACGAGTGTATAATCAAGTGGGTGCATTGATTACGGTTTGTAAGGGAAGTGAATCCTAGTGAGAGGATTACTCCAAGTACGAACGTGTAATCAAGTTGAAAGAAGATAGTGGATTGAAAAATCTCAAGTGGAGCTTGAGAATTTGGACGTAGGTCAAGGATTGGACCGAACCAGGATAAATCTCGGTTGCATATTCTCTTCCCTTATCTCTTATGTTTCAGCATATATATTTGAATGATGATTATCACTTTATAAATTATTTACATCACTCAAACAACTTTCGATAAGTTGCGAAAAGAATTTCAAAGTAACCAAAATTTAATCATACACCCAATTCACCCCCTCTTGGGTGATAGCCGGAGTCTTTCAAATTCAGTTTTTGTCTTTGATGTTACAGAGGTTTGCTGTCTTTGATCCCTTTTCTGATGATAAAGTGGAGCACATACGCCATTTGTTTTGTCAATTTCTGTATGACCTCTTAAAGTCAGAAAAAAAAATTATAATCCTAATTTCATTTGTAAATATATGCTATAGCAACAATAATCTTCTGTAAATTTGTTTATTTTTTCAAACAATTCACTCATTTGTAAATATACATACGCAATGTGTAATTCAACAATAATTTTTTATTTTATTTTTTCGAACAATTTTCTTGTGTCCATTTTGGGTTTCTGAATGTATTGAATAGTGGATAAAGCTATTTAGTACTTGAAATTTGAGGTAGAGGATGTTGTAAATGAGCAGTAAGAGATTGAAAAGTATACGTGACTTTTAGGACTGCATATTTTTTAAAGATTTGGTCCTAAAAGTCTTCGTTTAATTCTAAAAATTATGGCTAGACTTTTAGGACCGTATATTTGTTCAAAGTTCGGTCTTAAAAGACTTCGTTTATTTTAAAAATATGGTGAGACTTTTAGGACCGCATATTTATTCAACTTCCGGTCCTAAAAGTCTTCGTTTGATTCTAAAAAATATGGCTAGACTTTTAGAACCGTATATTTGTTAAAAGTCCGGTCTTAAAAGACTTCATTTATTTTAAAAATATGGCGACTTTTAGGACCACAAATTTGTTAATTATCCACTCCTAAATGTCCGGTCTTAAAAGTCTTCGTTTATTTTAAAAATATGGCGAGACTTTTAGGACCGTATATTTGTCAATTATCCGCTCCTAAAAGTTCGATCTTAAAAGACTTCGTTTATTTTAAAAATATGGTGAGACTTTTAGGACCTCAAATTTGTTAATTATCCGCTCCTAAATGTTCAGTCTTAAAAATCTTATTTTAAAAAAGTGGCTTAACCTTTAGGACCGTGTATTTGTTAAACGTCCTGGTCTTAATAGTCTTCCTTTAAATAGAAATGGTGACTCGCTTTTCAAACAAATCATTAGGGTTCAAGACAACCGAGGTTTTGTCGTTCTGCTCAAGCTAGGTCTTTCGTTGTCGTCGTTTTTACCTCTCCTGATTTTGAGCAGCATTATCGGTCTCCTTTTTTCTTTTTGTCGGAAAAAGAAGGAAGATAGTGAAAAGGACACTGAAAATATTCAAATCAGGGTGAGGTAAAACCGACGACAATGACGGTCCAACCTTGAGAAGAATTGTCACTTTGTTTGTTTTTATTCAAATAAGGTAAACGATGTTTTTGTTTTTGGTTTTGTATGGTCTTAACTGTATTCTGTGAATTTTTAATGTTGATCATACACACGAGGACAATGTTTTGTTTATTTCCTTTTTGTCGGAAAAAAAAGAAGATAATGAAAATGATAAGGCGATCGAAGATGGGAACTAAAAATTTTGTTTTTAATATTTTTTTATGCTGCCCAGTGAGGGGCAACAGTAGTACATACGAAAAAAAACATACAAATATCTAATCCCCCAATCATTTTCTGAGGGGAGGGAGGTGTCGGAGATGTCGTCATCCGAAGGATCATACTTAACGTCATTGGCGTCAAATACCGCGTTCAGCTTGTTGTTGACGGCGTGATAGACTTGAAATAGTTGGCCCGAGCGTTGGTCTATATGATCGACGCGGGCCAGGAGGTGCTGCATCATCTGGTAGAATGACGGGTTTGGAGGCAACGGAGGAGGGTACAGAGGTTGAAGGGGATTAAGAGGAAAAGGAGGACCTGGTGGTGGTGGAGCAGCCATTACGGTGAAGGTTGTAGAAGTGATGGAGAAGAATGTGAAGAAAGTAAAGTAACAACGGGCTTAAATAGAGAACCCATCCTGAACAATGTGAAACGCCGAAAACTTTAACGAGGAGACGCATAGTTCCTCAGAACACGAGGAGACGCCTAGTGGGGAAGTTTAAGTGGAAGCCGAAGAGACTCTGAATCATTCAGTTGAACAGAGTGTAAGGATACAACTCTGCTATCTGAGCAATTTGAAAAGAATGAACTTTTAATACTGGATATTGTAAAAGATCTGGTATTAAAAGTAATATTTTATAAGAAAAAATTCTTACTTCAAAAATATTGAATTGAAAAAAAAAAATCAATGAATTTTAGGACTGGATACAAGATAAAAGATCGATCTTAAAAGTAATTGAATTGATTGAAAAAAAATAAATAATAGACTTTTAGGACCGGATATATTATAAAAGGTAGATCTTAAAAGTAATTGAATTGAAAAAATAAATAATAAACTTTTAGGACCGGATGTTTATAAAATACGCTCTTAAAGTAGAAACACTAAATTCATTTATACCAATTGAATTTGAATTCATTCTCATCATCAATTGCGTATCTCAGCTCTCTGCCCTTATTAACTCCTCACACTACCTCTCTGCCCTTATTAACTCCTCACTACCTAGCTCTCTGCCCCAACTGCTGCCTCAAACCATGGTTAGAAACAAGAGAAGTCCTCGTAGGGGTGCTCTTACACCTGAAGCTCGTGTCATCCTTAGATCGTTATACGGTGCGCCTCCTCCAGCGAGAGTGCGTTCTATTGTGACCGAAGAGTCTCGAGTCGTTGGACCCATTGTTATTTCGGATGATGAAGAGATTGTCGCGCCCTCTCCAACCTCCCCGGCCCCGGCGCGCCTCTACCGCGACCCTCTCCTCTTTCCTATAATGATGTATTGCGGCTGATGCGAATAACACAGGAACTTGCTGATCTTTGGCGCAAAATTAATGCTTCTCACGCCGATATCGCCAAGGCATTGGAGGATAATAAGCTTTAGAATGTTTAGTCAGATTCTTGTCATTGATAATGTTCATTTTGTTTTTTTATTTTATTTTATTGTTTACGTGCATTTTCTCCAGTAATGTATTAAGCATTAAAAACAAAGATTGTGTCTTTTTTTTTGCTCATATTCTCCAGTAATTAAAGAAGCTTTTCCATTTTTCCTTTATTTTATTCATTCAGTTGCTGCTGCACTCGCCAAAGCCAATCCTCTTTTTATTGGTTTGGTTAATAAATGAGGACCTTTATGACCGAATACTTTATAAGTGTCTGGTCTAAAAAGTATTTGACTTTTAGGACCGGATGTTTTATAAAACTATGGTCTTAAAATTAAATGAATAGTAAAAATTTAGGACCGGAGTCTTCTAAACCTCCGATCTTAAAAATTAAATTATTAAAATGCTTATCTTTAGGACCGGATAATTTTTAATTAACCGGTCTTAATAAAATCCAAAATTAATAATACATGTCCCTGTCGCGCGGAAAATTAAATTTCCCTCTCTGAACTTCTCTTGTCGCGTCGAAAGTGATTACTGAGGTTCTGTCTCCAGTGTTTGTGTGTTGCTTCGTCGCTGCTTTGCATCACGCTCTCTCGACAATCACTTTTTGATTCCTTAGATAAACGTCTATAGACCAAGCAGTAAGAAGTGTTTCAGTTATATAACTTTATGATTTTCCCGCTTATCGTTTTGTGTTTTTTATGGGTTTAATGAAATCAATGAAATGTTCTTGTGGGTTCCTCTGTTGTTAATGAATATTGTATTTTGAAGATTATATTTGCACTTTAGACTTATCCAACTGACCAACAAGTGTTTTTAGGTTGCTCTTGCTGTCTGCAACATCAACATTTGTGACCAGAGAAGAAAGACTCAGCAAACGCATTTGAATTTATATGCTACAGGTGAGTCCACAAGATCTTCATGTGGTGCATTTAATTTCCTTGTCATGCATTTATTTTGCTTCTTGGATTCACTGTGATACATTTATGACCAAAAGTGATTCTTCGTTATGCATTTAATGTGCAAGTTTCTCCGTAAAAAAAAAAGTGTTCAGATTTCCCATTTTCAAATGCAAGTAGGTTAATGTCAATAATGGTGTTCAGATCGATCGGCTAGGATTTACATTAGTCGATGTCAATAGTAGAAGTTTTGGAGATGAACCTTTTATATGGCAGACCAGGCAAAACAAGTGTTCTATATCACTGATCAAGAAAATAAAATGTGGTGTGTAGCTCTCCAAGGAAAAATGGTCATTGATATTGATGAGGAAAGTCATTCAAATTATGGTCTGTTAGTTCTCTAAGGGTTTTGATGATCTCCAATAATTGTAAACAAAGCATAAAGTCTTGCTCTCAAATGTGTAAAACCCACTGTAAGAGCAAAACTCGAGGTTACTGTTCAAACCTCGAGGTTTGACCTTACAGAAAAGGACTCCAGGTTCCTGGACTGAGCAAAACTCTAGGTTTCCAAAGAAACCTCCAGGTTTCCAGAGAAACCTCTAGGTTTCCAGAGAAACCTCCAGGTTTCGTCATACAGAGACTTCTCATCAATTTTTCTGAAAAATGGAAAAACTCGAGGTTACTGTTCAAACCTCGAGGTTTTGACTTACAGAGAGTCTCCAATTCACCCCCTCTTGGTGATTTAGCTCCACTTTCATTTGGTATCAAAGCTTGGTTTTCTCTGAAGAGATTAACATCTCGAGAAGGATCACTATGGAAGGCATTCTACCTAATGGAGCTTCGATCAACCGACCACCAGGATTCACTGGAGAGCACTATTCATTCTGGAAAGCCAAATTCAAAGTCTTTGTACTGGCTTCTAAGTATGGTCTCTGGAGAGTATTCGAAAGAGGAGATTATGTTCCCACAAGAGTGGAAGGCGAAATTAATGTTCCAAAAGCCGAAGATGAGTTCATCGAGGAGGACAAATGGAAAATAACTCTTAACAGTAAAGCCATCCTGATGCTCCAGAGTGCTCTTAGTCAAAAGGAGTATTTTCGCATCTGCAATCTATCTACTGCCAAGGAGATGTGGAAAGCATTGGAAATTGCCTATGAAGGAACATGTGGCATAAAGGAAGAAGTTGCGAACATGTGTTTGGTTGCTAAAGAAGAAGAGCAACGTGAAAACGACGATGAGGTATATGATTCTGAACCTACCTATGATGAATTGCTTTCTGAGTATAATGAATTACATTCTGAATTTAGAAAAATTGCGAAAGAACTTATTTCTTCAAAGAGGAAAATCAAATTGCTTGAACAAAAAGCTAAAGATACTCCTTTGGTTTGTGAAAACTCTATTTGTGAGAAGTGCCCTGATCTTGAGAAGAAAAATATTTATCTACGAAACACTTGAGAAGTTCACTAAAGGTAGTGAAATGCTCAGCGTTTTTGAAAGCTCAAAGATTTACAAACGATCGATCAGACATAGGTTACAATCCTATTTTTGACAAAAAGAAAGGGAAAAAGAAAAGTGGTGGAAAATCCTACTTAAACTATTTTCAAAAACTTGTTCACTCTTCGAACCCCTTTGCTCACTGTAGTTATTGTAACCGAAAGGGACATAATACTTCATCATGTTTTCATAAGAAAGAAAGAAGAGACAAACCTGTTGGTAATTATCAATGGGTACCAAAGGGAACTTATGTTTTCCCTAAGGCTCGAACTAACAGTGAAGGACCCAAGTACAAGTAGGTACCAAAACGTCCATCTATTGCCTTGTGTATGCAGATTGATTCCAAAAAGAATGGACATAAAGGTATAGAGGAGATTAAGAGTCGAAGAATTTCTAATGAACCGAAAAGGAGATCCTCTCAAGTGTCAAGCAGAAGACTCTTGAAGTCTACACCCTTTGAGAGAACTTTGCAGACACCCATGGAAATACATATGAAGAAGAGGCAGTGGGTAAGCAAAGTTGATCCTCCAAGTGCCTAAGGTAAAAGGTATACAATGGTAAAACCTCCTACGCTATTATCAGTAATAATTATTGAGGTTTTATATTTTGGATATTATGAATGAGCATTGAAAAGTATTTTGAAATTGATTTCTTTCTTATCCCTTGAAAATCCATTTGACAAATTTATTCATAAAGGGATTGCAATGTTCAAAAAGTTTAATTCTTTATGCAGACATGATAATTTGAAAAGAAATTATTTCTTTTATAAAGTAATGCTTAGTTCTTTGTGCTCAGTTGTTCTGAATTAATTGTATTCTTAAGAGCATATGATCTTGTTCCTACATGCTAACAATGATTGGATCCAAGCAAGGCTGGATACCAAGAGAGAAAAAGAGTTATACGATTTTGTATGATCCAAGAAAGATTCTCAAGAGAGCAACTACATAGTGAAATAATTTGACTCTTGAGGAAGCTGAAGAAACAATGCTTGATGTTGATGGTGAATGTCGAAGAAGTAGACATCTACATCAATCTACCTTAATCAAGCAAGCCTCTCTACAAGGACAAGAGGAATTATGATGATATTTAACCTTACCCTATAGTGTGCTTATATGAAATTCATATTTGGGTAATGAATACTTGTCCATTATTACATTCCATTAGCAATCAATCATTTATGGCTTTCAAAATGTTTTTCAGATTGCCAAATGGACTGTAAATGAATTTGTGCATAACTTTCTGAGTTTATGTTTTTTGAAATGCACAATTATAAAATTTGTTTTTGATGTTAATTCACTCTATTTTGTGAAAAATGCATACAAATGTTTTGAAAACATATCCATACTTTGATTGCATTCAAATGATGTTTCAAATTGGAAGTTAATATTGTATATTGAATGTTGGATATGCTTCAAATCTGTCCATTAGAATTTTCCATATCATTCACATATTGATATTTGGTATTCAATATAATGCTTGAACTCCTCATTCCTTATTTTCAATCAAGTCAGATATCTAACAAATTGATTATCTATATGAGTTTCAAGCGTATCTCTAGAAAAGAATTCAATTTGTGAAAATCTCATTGGTTAAGTTATTCCAAGCAATATGAATATTCATTAATGCATTAAATGTTAGTGCATTAACCATTATATGGAATGACTTACTAGGATAAGATTATGGAACTCTAGTCATCTGGACTAATGAGTTTGTGCTTCATCATCCATAAATCCTAGTACTCATTGTGTTACTCAAATTCATCAGCATTTGTCTACATCCATATTTTGAGTAACTATTTCTGTGTACCCATATTCTTGCCTTGAATATTCTTATATTTCAAGACTCTATTCAAAAAAAGGGGGCAAGATTATCTCTTGGTCAAATAGCAAAGTCATTGTGCTCATATATTCTTGTTTTGCTAAGCATGTTTTGATAATGCTATATCTTCATGACTTTTGCTTTTGAGAAAGTTCTTCGATATGTTCTCCAAAACTGAAGCATTCTAATACATTCTGATATATTAACTTCCACCATGTTTAAAGTAAGCATTGTTCTTTTAAACATGTTTCAAAAATGAACCTTTCATAGAAATTCTTAATACTTCATCAATGTTTGAAAGAAAATTTGAGATTTGAAACTGTATGCATATTTCATTATCATTCTTGGAAAATCTGATCTCATTCATAAATTATTAGTTGATAAATGCTTATCTTTATGGATAAAATTTTCTATGCTCAAACTTACATGTATTTTATCAATTACATCTTTTCTGCATAAAGTGTATTTATAAATTGTCATTGAGAAATAACATTATTGATATCATTTACTTGTTACCCGTTATGATTCATTAGCATGAACTTGTTTGATTGGCTTAGCATATTATGCTCTCTGTTTAGCTATCATATGACTCCATCTTATAAGAGTATAAGAATTGTTATGCCTAATCTTGTGTGGACTCAAGAATCTGTTAGTACCAAAGAATGCATGTTTTTGCATAAATTAACCAGAATACTCTACTAATTAATACAAAGAACATGGGCAAATGGAATAGTTCATTTCAGTGGATATGTCTACAAATCAAACAAAAGAAAGATGAATTCTTCATATCTCAGACCAAGTATCTCAATGATCTGCTGAAGAAGTTTGGGATGAATCAATGCAATGGAGCTGACACTCCTATGAGTTTGACCGCTTCATTGGATGCTGATGAAGAGGTCAAGGACTTCCATATTACAAAATATAGAGGAATGATTGGATCACTACTCTATCTTATTGCAAGTCGCCCCGACATCCAATTCAGTGTGGGGATGTGTGCAAGATTTCAATATGCTCCAAAGGAGTCTCATGCTGAGAATGTGAAGAGAATCTTTAGATATCTTACTGACACAAAGACACTTGGATTATGGTTTCCCAAAGGTCAACCTGAACATTTGGTGGCATATTCAGATTCAGATCATGCCGGGGATAAAACTGATAAAAAAAAAGGGCACAAGTGGCCAATGTGAGTTTATTGGTGGTTCACTTGTGTCCTGGTTTAGCAAGAAGCAAACCAAAGTGTGGTTGTGTCCTCTCACGAAGCCGAATATGTAGGCGCCTCAAGTTGTTGTGCTCAAGTCCTATGGCTTAAGCAACAACTATCTGATTTGGGAATCAACCTGAAGGAGATCCCAATATTGTGTGACAACACAAGCACAATAAGCTTGGCAAAGAATCCAGTTCAACATACTCGGACCAAGCATATTGATATGAGGCATCATTTCATAAGGGATCATGTTCAGAAGAAAGATGTCAAAGTCATGTTCATCCCAACTCATCTTCAACTAGCTGACATCTTCACCAAACCATTGGCTAAGGAGCAATTTAATTTCATAAGAAGAGAATTGGGAATGGTAAATCCCAATGAGTTGTAAGTATTCCTTACTCAATGTTAGTTATGGTTTTGAAGATCACTAACTTAAGCATCAGAGTGTCTAGACATATTTTATGCAGGATATTAGAAAATATTGGTTTTGCTGTCAAGAAGCAAAACCTCGAGGTTTTGGAGAAAACCTCGAGGTTTGGTCGCAGATTGTCGGGGTCAGAGAACAACTGAGATTTTTACCAAGAATGAAACCTCGAGTTTTCATTAGAAACCTCGAGTTTTCATAAGACAGAGAGATATCGAGTTTTTGAAGAATTTCAAAACCTCGAGGTTTTGAAGAAAACCCCGAGTTTTGAACCCTGATGTTTCAAAGGTTCACAGAACATCTTTGAAGTCCAGGATCCCCTGTATTCGTGTTAAAAAAGGAGATAAACAGAAAAGGGATCACTTGCAAAGTAACTTGAGTGACTATGAAAGTGATAAGTAACCACTTGAGTAAACGCCTAATGGAGTAGTTCTCAAAGGAAAACTCATTCTTATGCATCTAATCTGGAAGAGCCTCAGTATTAATCACATCATCACATAATGGGTAGCCAGTGATGCATCTATGGATTACAAATGATTATGACTTGGGTAATTACGATATTACTTCAGTGGGGTATTGTAATATTCACAAATCATACTTATGATAGGCTAATTTGATTTCATTCCATCTTATTTTATGAAATTTAGCCTGAGCACACTCTTTTTAAAATGATCCTTATGCTTTAAACTCTTTTATCATCATAGAAAGCACAAGTGATCTTTTTTTTTTTAATACCAATTTCAAGTCCACCCAAACGAACTTGAAAGTTCTTAATTCTGTGATATCATGTTGTGCCTATTGGAGCAGGGATAACTCCAAATGTCATAATATTTGGTGTCACATCATTATTTGGTATCACTAAAGGGTGCTTCATAATTTATAGTCATGCATTCATTAAGGGGGAGCTTCACATTCATTTGTGTTTTCTATCTTAAAAGTTCATCTCCTTTATTTAAAGAAAACCCTTTTAAGCATATTCATCTACATTCACTATCTTTTATTAGTTTTGATGATGAGTTAATCTTATATTTGAAAATATCTTATATTTCCCTTTTATTATCTTAATTTGAAATTATCACATAGAAAGGGATAATTTGATATTTGGTTACACTAACAAATCTCCTTTGCAAAGAAAATTTTCAATTTGTAGCAGGAGATTTCGTTTTGTGCAAGGATATTCCTTAATGCACTACAAGGAGAAACTATCAAATTGAGGAATAATGCTTTCACGTTCCATCATTCAAATTGAGATATGCTCTATGAAGAGTTCCATGAAGAAAAGACAAGAGATGGAAGGCGAGTCTTGACCATATTCATCCTTATGAAATATAACTCAAGAAGTCAGTACGTTAGTCTCATTCCACATTTCAAAGGCTATATTCAGAGCACATCACGGATCTCACACAACAAGAAAGAAAGCAAATGGACTCCATCAATCATTCATCAAATTTGCGAATCTACATGAGCATTTCTAATCTCTATCTTTATATTCGAGAAATTCTGCACATATTTGATATCTATATGCTTTAATTGTGAAAGATGTTTTGAAAACCTCTTCAAATTCTTTCAAATTTGTTTTCATAAAAATATTCCCAATTGCATCATATTAAGAATGGAAACACTTTCAATCAGGGAGAGAAAACACTTTCAAATTTGCTTCTTCACTCTTTCTAATCTGGTTTAATATATACTTCAACTTTTTGCTAATGTCAAATAAGGGGGAGAGAAATGGCAAGAAAAATATGTTGGGTCTAATATATTTTTCTTATTTATACATATTTTTATTAAAGTATTTGCCATCATCAAAAAGGGGGAGGAATGTTAAATGTTAAGATGTTTGCATTTTGCTTGAGTGCGTATGTTTATAATATTGCTACATTCCAGTTTTTGTATTTCATTCAAATATTGAATCAATGTAGCTTTGTACTTTAATGAATAATGAATGAATGGCATTTTGTGGCTTCTGTTGCTTATCTCTGATTTGTCAAAATGCTATAATTATCTTATATGCAAACTTGTGTTTCAAAATGCCTAAGTCTTTCAAAAGGCAATTTCTAATACATTGTCAATTGCAAAATTAAAACTCTCTCAAACTCTCAAGGATGTTTGTTTACAAGTGTTGTCATCATCAAAAAGGGGGAGAATGTTAGTTCTCTAAGGGTTTTGATGATCTCCAATAATTGTAAACAAAGCATAAAGTCTTGCTCTCAAATGTGTAAAACCCACCGTAAGAGCAAAACTCGAGGTTCTTGTTCAAACCTCGAGGTTTGACCTTACAGAAAAGGACTCCAGGTTCCTGGACTGAGCAAAACTCTAGGTTTCCAGAGAAACCTCCAGGTTTCGTAATACAGAGACTTCTCATCGATTTTTCTGAAAAATGGAAAAACTCGAGGTTACTTGTTCAAACCTCGAGGTTTTGACTTACGAGAGTCTCCTAAGTTTTGAACATTTTAAAACCTCCGGTTTTGTGAAAAACCTCCGGGTTTGAGCTAAATGAAGTTTTCTCAAAGTTTTTCAAAATTATGAGAAAACTCGAGGTTTGGACAAACCTTGAGGTTTGTCCAGGCAGAAAGGATCTGTGTTTTTCCAAGTTTTCAAAACCTCCAGTTTTATTCTCAAACCTCTAGGTTTCTGTTTTGGCGCAAAAACTCATATTTTCACATTTAAGCGAAACCTCGAGTTTTGATACAAAACCTCAAGGTTTTGGCATCCAGAGAGCAAACGACTTTTCACTGATTTTGAAAACCTCCAGGTTTTTGGAAAACCTCCGGGTTTGCTCTTGGCGCGATTTTGCAAGGTTTCATATTCAAAGTGAAACCTCGAGTTTTGATACAAAACCTCAAGGTTTTGGCATCCAGAGATCAAACGAATTTTTACTGGTTTTGAAAACCTCCAGGTTTCTGGAAAACCTCCGGGTTTGCACTTGGCGCGATTTTGCAAAGTTTCACATTCAAAGTGAAACCTCGAGGTTTCGATAAAACCTCGAGTATTTTCCAAACGAAAGGGCGTCGCTTTTTCTTTGTTTAAAACCTCCGGTTTTGGTTCAAAACATCCGGTTTGAAGTTTTGGACTTAGATCACTTTCACTTGCTACAGTCCAAAACTCGAGGTTTGAAGAACAAACCTCGAGGTTTCGGCGCATACTCAGAATTTCAAATTCTGCGAATTCCTTGAACCTTCTTGTTTGATCTTAATACTTCCTATGATTAATCTCTAATGTTCCTAGATATGTTTAACCACTTTTTTAGTGAGTTTCAGATGAATTAGAGAGTGTTTATTGAAGGTTTAAAGCAAAAGCAAAAAGCATGTCGAACATTAAATGCAAAACTCGAAAAGTTGCATACTTTTGGGTAATCCGCCCGCACACGCTTAACAAAGAATTAAAGAATGTTTCTACATCCAGTTTTGCCCACTCCAACGAATTAATTTGCGAGAGTCAACACCTAACTTCCGGACA
Source organism: Acacia melanoxylon (assembly GCA_019022615.1). Taxonomy (NCBI): domain Eukaryota; kingdom Viridiplantae; phylum Streptophyta; class Magnoliopsida; order Fabales; family Fabaceae; genus Acacia; species Acacia melanoxylon. The sequence continues at coordinate 6,713,660 of JAFJYJ010000003.1, read as the reverse complement.
ACCGGATTAAGTGAAGAGTAGAGAGAAGACTCCAAAAGATGACTCCAACGACTATATTAATTCACCAACGCTCATAATGGAGCTTGCAATGGATCTTTAATGCTCTCTTGGTATAAATAGAGTTGCATTCATTTCTTCTCAACAACCAAGACTATAGAAAACAAAAATCATTCAAGTTTCCAACTACTCTTGAGTTTTCTTGTATAAAGTATCTGTTGATACATTAAGCTTCAGTGTTTATCATTATCTACTCTTAGAGAGAGTTTATTGATTGTAAATCATTTATTGTAAAGGAATAACAAGTCAGGGGACTTGGTGATTGGGTTCATTGATTGCAACTTGTATAAAGTATCTGTTGATACATTAAGCTTCAGTGTTTATCATTATCTAACTCAGAAATTATGGCAGAAGAGCAAGCAGCTCGTCCCACCTTGAAAGAATTAGCTACCCCTGATGTGGGCAATCAGAATTTGTGTATTCGATATCCAGAACTTGCTGCTAACTTTGAATTAAAATCTGGTCTTATCCATTTGTTGCCCAAGTTTCATGGTCTTGCGGGTGAATGTCCTCACAGCATCTAAAGGAGTTCCATGTGGTATGCGGACAATGAAACCTCAAGCAATTGATGAGGACCACATTAAGCTGAGAGCTTTCCCATTTTCCCTAGATGGCGTGGCTAAGGATTGGCTATACAATTTGCAACCAACATTTGCGGGAGTTGGGATGACATGCAGAAGTTATTCCTAGTGAGGTTCTTTCCTTCCTCAAAAGCCATTGCTATTCAGAAGGAGATCACTAGTGTTAAGCAAATCAATGGGGAGACCATGTATGAGTATTGGGAGAGGTTCAAGCGATTGTGTGCTAGTCCCACACCCACACCACCGATTTCGGACCAACTCCTAATTACATATTTCTATTCCGGTTTGTTACCGATGGATAAAAGTTTCGTGGATGCATCCAGTGGTGGGGCCTTAGATAGAAAGACACCTGAAGATGCCCGAGAGTTGATATCTACTATGGCTGCTAATTCTCAGCAATTTGGCACAAGGGCCAATGGTACTCCCGTTTACCAAATTCAAACACCTCCCAGGTCAATACGATTCTCGAGAGATTGGAGAATAGACTTGATGATCGACTTCCTTGTGAGGCGGTTAGCGTGACACGTACGACGACATCGATCTTCTCCTCCTCGGATTGGGTACTCATGTGGGTTACTCGTTTCGACCCTTGTCATTCTACGATTCTTGCCCTACTTTGCATGATCTTGCTTATCAAGACCCGGTCGGTAAAGCTGCGGTAGGTGTTTTTCCGGGAAAGCCACAATACCCGGAGAATAATGCTTATTCTAATACTTACAATCCGGGATGGAGAAATCACCCCATTTTTGTTGGAATCGAATCGAACCGAGTAACCAATATTAGCGACTGCAGGAATTACCAACGAGACAACGAGACCACGAAATTTCCAACGGCGATCTGCACCTCCTTTGCCGCCACCACCTCCTTGACCGGCCATATGTGCACCTCCACAGGCGGCGCAACGAAGCTAGTACCGGTAGTAGTGGTGGCTCCTCACTTGAAGATATGATAAAGCAATTTGCCACAAACTCTATCGGTTCAACCCAACAAAGAACCGAAACTTCCATTCGAGTTTGCAAACACAGATTGGCCAATTGGCAACATCACTCGAATCAACTTCAACCCCGGGGATCCAACACTCTCCCTTCACAAACAATTCATAATCCTAAAGGGAATGTGAGTGCTATCTCCCTTCGATCTGGCAAGCAATTGGTGGAACCTAAACCGGCTGTAGATGTGACTTCCACATCAGAAAGAGAGTCAGAAAATGTGAAGATTGACTCTAAAAACAAACAGGCAATGCAGCAAGGTGAAGAGGAAGACATTCCCATTCATCTTCCTTTCCTCGAGAGCCATTCGATCCAAGAAGTTGGCGAGACAAAGCACAAGAGAAGGATATACTTGAGACATTCAGAAGAGTAGAGATCAACATTCCTCTCTTAGATGCGGTCAAACAAATTCCTAAATATGCCAAGTTTCTGAAGGAGTTATGCACCAACAAGAGGCGACTGAAGGGGAATGAACGAGTGAGTTTGAACCAGAATGTATCAGCCCTCATCCAACCTACCATGCCTCGCAAGTTTGATGATTGCATGCTAGATTTAGGTGCTTCTATAAATGTCATGCCTGCATCTATCTATAGATCTCTTGGTCTTGGTCCCTTGCGTCCAACTGGTGGTATTGTTCAATTAGCTAATAGAAGCAATGTTCATCCTTCTGGTTTAGTTGAAGATGTATTAGTCAAAGTTAATGAATTGATATTCCCTGCTAATTTTTACATCTTAGATATGGAGGATGAGTCTTCTATCAGTAGATCACCAATCATTCTAGGGAGGCCTTTCATGAAAACAACTAGGACTAAGATAGATGTGTATTCTGGTACTCTTTCCATGAAGTTTGGTGATATTTATGTGAATTTTAATATCTTTGATGCCATGAAATATCCTAGGGAAGAGCATTCGTTTTTGTATTGATGTGATTGATGATCTTGTGGACGATGTTCTTGCGATTGGTGTCTTGATTATCCGATTTTTTATCCGAGAGTGATTACGCCATTTGTGCGTATGTCTTGATAATGAATGGTGCTCTGTTTGCACTCATTTGGTTAATGCTTTGCATTATTTGGTGATTCGACTTGCTTGGTGATTCGCATTACTTGTGGACTCGATATTGATTACGAGTTTGAGCTTCATCCCGATCCCGATGTGCATCCCGATTTTGATTTTGATGAACTTAACTCGATTTTGATGAGCTGAATTCTAATGTTAACATTGAGCTGTGTAGACATAGTTCTTCTGCTTCTTTGAATGTGGTTTCAGGCATTTCTAGTGTGATGACATCAGAGTTGTTGCAACAACCACCCAAGCCTCTCCCATCTACTGAGCAACCACCCAAACTTGAGTTAAAATCCCTTCCAGGTCACCTGAAGTATGCATTTTTGGAGGTGGATGAACAGGTTGCCGATCATTGTGGCAAATAATCTTCTTCCCGAACAAGAAGAGAAGCTACTAAGCTTATTGAGGGCGAACAAGAAAGCCATTGGGTGGACATTAGGCCGACATAGTTGGCATCGCCCCTTCCATGTGTATGCATCGAATTCATTGGAAGAGGAAGCTAAGCCGGTGAGGCAACCCGAGACGCCTTAATCCCCTAATCCTTGATGTGGTGAAGAAGGAGGTCACTAAGCTTCGCAAGCCGGTATCATCTATCCCATTTCGATAGCCGATGGTTAGCCCGATTCAAGTGGTTCCTAAGAAATCCGGAGTCATTGTGGTAGCCAATCAGAAGAATGAACTCATTCCTACTCGAGTTCAGAATAGTTGGAGAGTTTGCGTTGACTATAGGAGACTCAACCAAGCCACTCGCAAGGATCATTACCCTTTACCTTTCATTGATCAGATGTTAGAGCGGTTGGCTGTCAAGTCTCATTACCGCTTCCCGGATGGCTACTCCGGATACTTCCGATCCATATTGCTCCCGAGGATCGGGGAGAAGACGACCTTCACATGCCCCTTTGGAACATATGCCTATTGAAGGGATGCCTTTCGGCCACCGCAACGCACTGGCACCTTTCGGCGTTGTATGGTAAGCATTTTCTCGAGTTTCTAGAGGACTTGCATGGAGGTCTTTATGGATGATTTCACCGTATATGAGTCGATTTTGATGCATGCTTAGCTAATCTATCTAGAGTTTTGCATAGGTGCATTGAGTCTAATCTTGTGCTTGAATTATGAAAAGTGTCGCTTTATGATTGAGTCGGTATAGTCTTGGGACACATAGTGTCTAGGAAAGGGATTGAGGTAGACCCCGCTAAGATAGATGTGATTACCGCTTTGCCTTACCCCGTATCCGTTCGGGAAGTTCGCTCTTTTCTTGGTCAAATACGGGTTTCTATCGGCGTTTCATTAGGAATTTCAAAGCAAGACGCCCGACCCTTGTCCAACCTTCGCATAAGGACACCGACTTTGTATTTGATGATGCTTGCAAGGCGGCCTTCGACCATTTGAAGCGTTGCACGATTACAACCCAGTGATCCGGCCCACGATTGGTGCGTCCCTTTGAGTTGATGTGTGATGCTTCCAACTATGCGGTGGGTGCTATCTTGGCACAACGGGTCGATAGAGCATCTCGTGATTGCATATGCCTCTAAGACTTTGGATCCCGCCAATCTAATTACACCACTCACCGAAAAGGAGTTGTTGGCTATTGTATTTGCTTTTGATAAGTTTAGGTCATATCTGCTAGCTAGTAGAGTAATTGTTTTCTCTGACCATGCTGCTCGAAAGTTCCTTTTGAAAAAGACAGATGCTAAGCCACGACTCATTCGGTGGATGTTATTGCTCCAAGAGTTTGATGTTGAGATTCGAGACAGAAGCGGAGCACAAAATTGGGTAGCTGACCACTTGAATCGCATCACCCATTCTCCCTCTCACCCCTCTTCTATTCGGGATGATTTCCCTGATGAGCAGCTTTTACAGCTGCAAGGTAAGCTTCCATGGTATCTTTGATCCGGTTAACTACTTGGTAGGCCGGTGTTTTGCCTGTAGATTCCACTAGGGCCCAAACTCTTAAGTTGAAGAGTGAGTCTAAATATTATGTTTGGGATGACCCTTATCTGTGGAAATTTTGTAGTGATCAAGTAGTTAGGAGATGTGTGCCTAATCATGAGTTTCACTCTATATTGCATTTTGCTCATGCTTCTGCCTGTGGTGGTCACTTTGGACCCCAAAGAACTGCTAGGAAAGTATTAGATAGTGGATTGTTTTGGCCTTCCTTGTTTCATGATTCCCATCTGTTTTGTAAGTCATGTGATAATTGTCAAAGAGCAGGGAGTATTTCGCGTAGGCATGAGATGCCCCAGAACCCTATATTGTTTTGTGAGATCTTTGATGTTTTGGGTATTGATTTTATGGGTCTATTTCCTACTTCATATGGTTATACTTACATACTGGCTTTGGTTTGTTGATTATGTCTCGAAATGGGTTAAGGCAAAAGCCACTCGGACTAATGATTCTTCGTGGTGGTGGATTTTGTTAGGTCTAACATTTTCTCGCAGATTTGGCATTCCTAGAGCTATTATCGGTGACCGGGGCTCCCGTTTTTGCAACCGAAGCATGGGTGCCTTGTTACGCAAGTATGGAGTGCTTCACAAGGTCTCCACAGCATACCATCCTCAGACCAATGGTCAAGCTGAAGTCTCAAATAGAGAGATTAAGCAAATCCTTCAGAAGACTGTTAACTCTACCCGGAAAGATTGGAGTAAGCGATTAGAGGATGCTTTGTGGGCATATCGCACCGCCTACAAAACTCCGATTGGGATGTCTCCTTATCGACTTGTCTTTGGTAAGGCATGTAATCTTCCGGTTGAGTTGGAGCATCAAGCCTATTGGGCCATTAAGCGATGTAACATGGATTTGGCCAAGTCGGAATGGAACGGAAGCTGCGTTGCAAGAGTTGGAGGAGCTTAGATTGGATGCCTATGAGAGTTCGCGGTTATACAAGGAAAAGACTAAGGCATTCCATGATAAGCATATTCGAGGAAAGAATTTTACGTGGGCCGAAAAGTTCTTGTTTAACTCCGTCTGAAGTTTATGCACTGGTAAGCTTCGATCTAAATGGGATGGCCCTTTTGAGATCACTAACATTTTTCCATTTGGTCTTTGTTGAGCTATGTGATCCACCCACAGGGAGAACCTTTAAGGTTAATGGGCACCGCCTCAAGCAATTTCATGAGGGATCCCATCGCAGATTGAGGAAGCAGAGATTCTCCTCATTGATGCCACTTATCCTCCTTAAACCCTTGGGGAGTATTCTTCTTTCTTCTCCCTCTATCTCTTTTATTTGTTTTCCTTTTTCTACTTTGCTTTTTGAAAATAAATACGGTCTCTCTTTCTATGATTGCTACATATTATGAACTTGGACATTTTGGTTTTAATGGATCATTCTGTTTGGTCCGCAATTCCCGACTCTTCGATTGCATGTCTTGGTAGTTGATTTGATGTTGTTGATTGCCTAAGTTGGTATTGACCTTGTGAGGTTTTGGGCCCGCATGAATGGAATTCATCTTTTGCCATTCTTTCTTTCATGTGTGCATCTCGCTCTTGATTTGTGTTCTCTAGAACTTGCTCCTTTTCTTTTTGAAAACTACATTTTTCACTTACATGCATAAATATGATAGAAGCTTGTTTTCTTTCTTTTATTTTCCCCACTTTGGCCAAATAGGTTTTCCCTTGCATTATGTTTCCTTTGCTAGCCCATTTGTGCCTTTTCGACTCTTTCTTTTCTAAACCACATTACAAGCCTAAGCGTAAAACCATTTTATTCCGCACCTTGGAAATTTATTGAGCATTGGTTTCACCTTGGTTTTGTGTTTAAGTGTGGGGGTTGCTCGGGAGTGCAACGTTTAAGTGTGGGGGAGATATTTGATTTTGTCATTGTGTATATGTATATAGTTCAAAAACAAAAAAAAAAGAAAAAAAAAGAAAGAAAAAAGAAAAGAAAAGAAAAAGCAGAAAAAGAAAGAAAGAACGAAAGAAAAAGATAGAAAGAAAATACATAGAAAGAAATGAGATATATGAGCAAAATAAAAGTTTTCATACATAGAGAATGCTATTTTTTTTATAAAAGTTTTCATAAAAGTTTTGTGTTACAAGCCTAATCAATGCTCTTTTTAATTTCTTTGGTGCTTAGCTTCTCATTCCATACTATATTACCTACCTTCACCCTAACCCCATTACAACCTTTAATAATAAGCTTTCTTGATTTGTGCATGCATGTGTTATGAGTAGTGGAGACGTAGAAATTGAGCAAGCTTATGGTAGAACAATTTTCTTGAGTAGAATTTGAGCGATACACTTATTTACCTTAAACACTTGAGAGATTGATTGATTGAGCGCATCATTTGAGAGACCATCATTTGTGATTAGCATCATTGATTGAGATTACCGGAATTGTAATTTGAGATTAAGGGATTTTGGGTCTTGATTGATTGGTTCTAATGAAGCTTTGTGTCCCTTGTTCAATTTTTGTATTGTTAGTAATTGTTAGAAAAGAAGAGTTTCTTCTTTAGGTCTTTTTCTTTGAATTTTGCTCGGGAATGCAAAAAGATAAGTGTGGGGAATTTGATAATTGAATATTTCATACACTTCTTTTTATCTCTTGATTAATAATTTAAGACTCTTTAGTTAATAAATAATGGCTTTTATACTTATTTGGGCTTTGGGTCTTTTATTATGTTTTAGCCATTTTTAATAATAAAATTCCAGTTTTATATTGCTTCACTATTCCTACCATAACTCTTGAACCGGACATCGGATTTGCCTTATTTTTGTTTCATATTTCGGATGATTCGAGAGCTACAATTCTTATGAAGACATGAAGGGCAAATTCGGACAAGAGGCGATCGATTTTGGAGCCGAAGTCGGAATTTTAATTGGGCTTGAATTTGTAATTAAAACCCGTTTCTTTTATTATTTTCTTTTTTGGGCCCGAATTGGATTGGAGCCCCATTTTTGTTTTTCCATTTTAGGTTAAGTGTGGCAGCAGCCACAAACAGATTCTCACTCACGTTTTTAGACTTTGGTGGATCAAAATAGAAGTTTTCAAATTCTCTGAAGTGTTCTTCATGTTCTTCATGTTTTTCGCGTTTTTCATATTTTCTTCTGCGTTTTGCTTAGTCATGCTTGGCTAAGTTTACGTGGTTAACCTATGGATTGAGGGTTCCAAAAATCCGAGAGGACATGCGCTTCATTTAGTAATGTCGGAATCGTCTCTGTTTATTTTAATCGGATCCGATTATAATTGCGGATTAGGTATTAGATTTAATACCTAGATTGATATCCCAAGGACATAGGTCGGACCGGGTTCTGAGAGAGCGTTGTGCGATCGTACAGCGAGCTCGCCACGTGTTCGATCAAATGCTAGACGATCGTCTAGTCGAGGGAATATCTGGACGAACGCAGAGATCTCGGTTCGTCCAGAATCAATCACGAGTTTGATTATTATCTGTTTGTCCGATGAAGGTTATGGAATCCCAATTCTGGGTTAACTGTTTTTAATCATTTTAATCCGTTTCTGCATCTGCATATTTCGTTACGTTAGTTTAATTTCGTTTTCAATCTGTTTAAATAAAAACCCCCCAATTTGTTATTATTCGTTTACATTTATTCTTGATTTAAACCCACTGCAAATTCCTTGAGAGAAACGACCCAAGTTACATTATATTGCAAATCTTTTTCTAATCTGGTATTTTGGGAGATCACGGCAAATCTCTGTCATAGTCATAGTATAATTATTAATTAAGAGGCCACATGACTCATGGTGAATAATATTTGTATTCTTTTCCCAATTCAATTTATTCATAATTGTTCATAGCTTGTAGCTTAAAATATCGACTTTTATGTGTTGGATTGGGTGGTGGATTGTAATATATATAATCAGGAAGAACAGAACAGGGAAAAAATTCGGGAAAATTTAGATCGGAAATAAATAGACCGGTCTTAAAAGTTCAAATTGTAAGACCAGATGTATTTATATATCCGGTCTTAAAGGTCAAGTGTACATATTTGATATTAGGCCGATCTTAAAAGTTGGTCTTTTAAGACCGCCGTATTTATCCGTTCGGTCTAAAAATTCAATATTTAAGACCATATGTATTAAGAATCCGGTCTTGAAAGTCAGTCTTTTAAGACCGGTATAATTAGTCGTCTGGTCTTAGAAGCCACTATTTTTTAGACCGAATTACTTTTTGTCCGGTCTTAAAATTCCAATCTTTTAAGAGCGGCCTATTTTCTATCCGGTTTTAAAAGTTGAGTTTTAGGACCGAACAAAAAATATTTCAGGTGTATATAATACGACTTTTAAGACCTAATGTTTTAAATGTCTGGTCTAAAAGAGATTCTTTAAGACCGGTTAAAGTCCGGTCTTGAAATTAAAGTTACTTTTAATACCGCCTGGAACAAGACCGGTCGCGGTTCTGGTCTTATGATGTCTCTTTTGGCCGGTCTTAAAACTCTTTTTTCCACTAGTGTATGATGGGGCCATCTGAAGTAGCTATAACTTCCCAATTTTCTTGAAGAGACCCAATATCATTTGAATTATATTGCAGTTAAGAAGCTTATAATTGTTTCCTTCCTGGCCATTATTACTTCTTGCCTCAACAATCTCAAGGATTCTGTATACCCAACCTGCTTATAGTTTTGTCCAAAATATTGTTTCACTCTGGCAACGCGTCAACAATTTACAGTACTTGTCAATCAAATTGAATTTTGAGTATTCAACTGTCGCAGTATATGAACATAAATAATACTCTCTCTCCGATCTTTAATATATATACGAACTAAATAACTAATTTGTAATAAATAATTGTGTTGGTTTGTTTGAAATGACCTTTCTAATTATATACATTGTAACTGTTCTGGTTTGGAACCAGATGTGGCTAGCCCTAATGGACTAGCCTGTTTGATGTTGGTTGATTTGGAGCGGACTTGACCTAGGCGCGATGCCTAGGGCCTACGTACCCTATAGAGGGATCAAAGTCCACGTAGTTCGAGGACACACCTTGGCGTTTAGACGAAGGGGTAGTGTGTATGCTCCATTAATTGTGTTCTCTGCGCCTTAGGGTTTGACCTCTGTATTTATAGAGCGTACCTCAGGTGGGATAGTAAGGGCTTTGTAATCCACGGCCCTAATATCATAACGGTCGAATCTATCTTTGGATAAGATAGATCTCCCTTGATTCTAGATAAGATATGATTTCCCTTTATTATAGGTAGATCCTAATATGTGATATATTTGCCTATTGGGCCATACTGCTATTGGGCCTAAATTCATATCCGTAACAGTTGCCCCCCAGCCCGGTAGTTCGAGATTTCGAGCTGCCGGGATGTATTTTGTCCCCGAGCAGGTTATTCGGGGTAGGTTGTCACGAACCTTACCCTCTCGTATGTCTACCGTGCATTGTCGGGTTGGGTCATTCCGATCCTGGCGACCGAAGTCATTTACTCACAGATCCGAGGTAATGTCTCAAAGATCCGAGGTAGTAATTTGTTGCTCAAAGATCCGAGGTAGTGTCTCAAAGATCCGAGGTTGTGTCTCGAAGATCCGGGGTACTATCCGGGAATTTTCTTGGTTTCGAGGCCGGGGTTCCCGCTGTGATTGCCATCATCTTGATGAATTCGGATTCCTTCGTATTCCGCTGCCGATTTGCCCGTTTAGGCGATACTTTCTTCCCAAGGCGGGATAAATTTGTCTTTCTCTCATTCTTTGTTTTCGCTTGCCTCGGTATCGGTTGATGGTGAGCCCTCATGGGGTTTCGTTAGTTCTTCTTATCCAATTTGACAACTGTATAGTAGTTGGGGTTTTTGTGCTGCCAGGATGCTTTTTGTCGGACTTCATTCACTGGTCGAGCTTTGCAATCGTGGGCCTTACCTTGCCGAGCTGAGTTACGTTGATCTGGGCTGTCAAGGCGGTTTGGCTTTGAGGATCCGAGGTCTTATCTCAAAGATCTGAGTAGTGCCGAGATGGTTCTCCTGCATTTGAATCCAGGTGTTGATCCCGGCTATCGAAGTCATCTACCCCAAAGATCCGAGGTAATGTCTCAAAGATCTGAGGTAATGTCGAGGCGGTTTGCCTGACTTCGAGGTTGTGATCTTTCGTATCTGAGTTGTTCCAGTTTGATTTGCTTTTGTCTGAGTCTCAACAAATCCCGGATTTACTTGTATTCTGATCGGATTGCCCCCAGACATGTAGTCCGGGTTAGTTAAAGTTTTGAAACTTCGTCTGTCTCTTTTCATGATCGTCGGCCTGCAACACCGAACTCCCCCAATCCAAATAATCCTGTACTGGAACGAATCGGGCTACCAAGCTTGTTAGTTTTAGCATCAGATTCTCACCGGGCTTGTTTGTTGTAGCACCGGATTCTCCCAAACCGAATTATCCTGAAAAGGAACAGATCGGGCTTGCTTATATTGCTGACAGATTTAGAGTGCCCCGCTTGTCTCATCGTCCCCCCAGCCTGGCAGTCAAGGGCTCTAGGCTGTCGGGGTGTAAACATTGATTCCAACCTAATCAATATTTATTTTGCCAACTTTCGTTTAAGTTATAGCTTTTTATGACCAGGCCAGGGTCTCATGTGCGCGATGTCAATAATTGTATTCTTCCGATAGGTTGACTTAGGGCATAGCGGTAGGGAGTATACCCAAGCTACCGAGATCCAAATTTTTCAGTCAGGGATATTTGCCGAATAAGGGCAAAATGTCATATGCATAAGCGTGGTGTAAGAACGCACGTTTACACGTGTCGGCTTTGATCGGGACTGCGTGACAATTCGCCTCCTTATTTAGGAGTATTAGTATATGCATCTACTTTTAATAGAAATGGTGTTGTAACCCTTTCGCGACCAGGGCGTGATTGCCCGAGTGTAATCCCTTATATTGGGTTCTACGCAACCTGGGCGTGGTAGCCCCGGTGTATTCTAACCGGGTGTAAAACCCCGGTGTATTTTTGACTATCGATAGTTTTTGCCATAATGAGGGCGTTACCGCATCCCGAAGGAGTACGTTTTAGCCATAATCTCGGCTTTTCCGTGCTTCGAGGAAACACGTCTGTTTCCAAGGGAACACGTTTTAACCTCTATTTCAACGGAGTTCGGTTGTTAAACAGATTCGGTGTAACCGAGGTCTGTCTTCAAAAATTCACTCGGGCCGGATTTTAACCGTATTAAGTGTGACCGGGTTCCGCCTTCTTTAATTAAGAGGCACGGATTTCACTGGATCATCTTCAGTTTATCCGTGGGTCCAATCAAGGAGCGCGGAATCAACTAGATAATCTTCAGTTTATCCGGGGTCCAATTAAGGAGCGTGGATTTAACTGTACTTTTCACGGATCCCGAATTTTAAGCGTACTAAGTGTAACCGGGGTCTACCTTCTTTTTGCTTCCCGCAAAACTTTGCACGGAGCCCGGATTTTAACTGTATTAAGTGTAACCGGGGTCTGCCTTCTTTATTCTTTTGGAGATGGACTCCTCCACAAAATTTATCTTGAATTTGTTTATCCAAGATGGGTGTCGTAACCCTAAATTTGTTTCTCCAAGCTTTATTTGAAAACCGGGTGTCGTAACCCTTTATTTGTTGTTATGCGGAGCCCAGGTTTTAACTGTATTCAGTGTAACCGGGTTCGACTTCAAAACTTTCACGGATCCCGGATTTTAACTAGATTTAGTTAAAGCCGGGTCCGCCTTCTTTTCCTTTACAGGAATTTAAGATAGACTTGACGGCCTTACGGTAGCAAATAATCCAATAAAGGACTTTAAATAAACTTGGCGGCCGTAGTCGTTGCTAATGGACTCCGGACTTTAACCAGATTCGGTTTAACCGGGGTCCGCCTTCAAAAATTCATACGGAGCCAAGATTTTAACCAAATTTGATGTAACCGGGTCCGCCTTCTCTCCTTTGCACGCCGAAGTTCCCCAAGTCAAATAACAAATATTATTATCCTTTGTGGATTTGAATAGATTTGCAAAAGAGATAAATATATGTTGCTGGGAGATTTCCCTGATAAATGATTTGTAGATTCATACACCCCATTACAACATACATGCCAACAATTTCTTGGGAGTGAGATGCCAGAATCACAATGAATCGTTGCAATTCTGAGGTTAAGTCTCCTGTATCAGCACCTCTTGATGTGCCGGGGGAAAAAATTTAGCATATCATCAATTTTCCCACATTTTCCATACATATCCATTGTAGCATTTAACACGCACTGAATTAACCTTAAACCCGAGTTTGATAATCAAGGCATGGAGCTCCTGACCTTTATCCAATATAGCCAAGTTATCTGCAGTAGCAAGAGATATAGAGAAGCTGAATTGATCTAATGGAACCCTGGCATTTATCATTTTTACAATGAGAGCAAGACTAATCTGCCCATTTAAACCAATAATCCCATAACCAATCTACATAATGGTTCAGCTGCACAATACCCAGCTAACAAAACCAAAAGATAATTATATAGCTTTGACCTCAAACCATATTCGAAAGAAGCCCAAGCCAAAAATGGGCAAATGTACATGGAGCACATGAAGAAACTCATTCGGCCATGCAAGCTCAAACCCAGGTCATCTATGCCCAATTTGTGCAAAACCTTAAGTTCAAAGCCCAAGACAAGTGAGACCAAGAGCAAGGCATGGATTTGCATCAAGAGAAAGCCCAAGTCGTCCTAGACCATCCAAGAGTTCAAGATGATCCCAATGTGTTAAATTCTCAAAGCTTGATCACGTTGTGGTTAACTCTGAAAAATAGAAATGCCACTTTGACCTATACTATTTGAACCCACAAGCGTGTACTAAAATGCAAAATTCCTCCGGTACAAACACATTTTTTGACTTCCACATATATGCATTTCCATACCAACTTCGATTCCTTTGGGCTCCATCATCTCACATAATTTCTTAAAGTGAAGTGCATAAATAACTAAGATAAACTTGTAAACATTTTTCCAAAGCCAGCTACGAGGGGTGATCTCTCACCCAATAAATTCTGATTGCCATTTTGAGTATTAAGCAAGCCCAAGAAGCATGGTTCTTTTGTGGCATTTTATTAAACAACTTAGGCACAGAAATTCATTTACCAATTCAGACATGGGTGTCAATAAGGGTATTGGACAGGAAAATGTCATCAGTGAGCCTATTTTTTGTAGATCTGCAAATGAAGTTGGTGTGCATCTTTCAAGCAACAAGAATACATATCCTCTAGCAGTCAACTTCAACCTTAGAAAGTAACAAGGGATTTCAAGACAGACAAGGCGCATAGTGAACTTGAAACAGAAAATGTGACAAGTAAATTTGAGAATCATGAGACTTCCTTAGAACCAAATCCGAACCAGCAAGAAGTGCCTAATGAAACTTCTAAGAAAAATTTCTGTGTTTATGGAAAATAAAATCTCCCATGATTTCTATCAATATATATGTCTCCCTTGTTGATTTAGGGAACCATTTGTTGTACGTCTTAAAGGCAATGTTGCTAAGACCATAGTGTTTATTTTACTCTTAAGCAGATGGTGCTCCGCCTCCAAAGTCGACATTCACCAAATGCAATAACATCAAGCCCCAATCAGGCAAAGTTAAATCACTAAGAAACAGCTTCGATAGGAACTGCAATTTATTGCTTCTTGCCATGTAGTAAGTAGCATTTATAAAAGCAGGCTAATGTGAAGAAATTCAAATTTGATAACGTATTCACAAATGAAAGTATTTCTATGGCCTGATCATCTATCATATATCCCAACTTCAGTAGAGATATCCACACAGGAGGAGAAGAAAAAATATTAATTGAATGTTGCAGTATCTTCCTAGAGATACAAACCACCCAGAGATGGGAAATTTCAGATGCTAATTAACAACAAGAATTGTCGCATGTTGAGAGGGATCAGCAAGACTCTTAGCATAAAAATTTCATTCACAATAGCTTGTTGACATGTCAAATGAGTGCAAGGTAATTTCCCAAAATAGGGCCTCAAACTTGTATACATGGAACCACAGTCACGTGTTACAAGCTTTATAAAGAATTTGCAAGTGGGAAGCAAGGTTGGACATCCCACAGTGCAGTTTAAGATCCTTTAAAATTCTCCCAATACGACCATCAAAATTTAAAACTCCATCATTCAAACGTGAGATGTTCTCAGTATTGGCATTATCAAGGGAGGATTTTATAGCATCATGTAGTGTTTGATTATTAAGGAGTGACCGGATTAAGGAATCAGAGGGCAATACCTGGACTGGAGAGCATATAACTTTATTAAAAAGTAATACCTTTTTGAAGTCGGATGAGTCCAAACCTTCCTTTAATATCCAGCGCCAACACTTTTCGAAAAAGGCTAGCTCCTTTGAACTGTGCTCTTTTAAAAAGTCAGCAATATGCCCAGGTAATTCTCCCGTCAAAGACTCCAATTCTATGCCTAGATTGTGCTTCTCCTCATTCTCTTTGGATTTCGAAATTCATAGCCCGTGAAATTCAGAAACACACGGCCTGCATACAGTTGAAGAGTCCTCCACCATCTCTTTGCTTCGCCGCAAAAAGACAATAAAAACAACATGTGGGCCTTCACGTAATTACAGGGAAATTTATTCCCTAGCATTTCTCTTTAAGAGCGACCCAGTGATGCTTGCGATTGAGGGTAAACCGAGATGAGCAACCCTGACGACATGAATTTGAGCAAAGAATTATGCTGAGATCAATTTGAAGCAAAGAATTATGCCGAGATCAATTTGAAGCTCGATCGTCCCCTTCCATCTGCTTCACACCCAAAGGCATACCAAAAACGTCACGACAGTCCCTGCTTTGGGAAGAATCAACAGAGACGTTGTGTGTGCCGAGATGATCTCTGGCTGACACTGAGGCCGAGATAAACCAAGTGGGTTCATTCACAAGCGGAGATTGAGGCCGAGATTGTGTCCGCCGAGACAATCCCCAGCTGAGACTGAAGCCGAGATGGACCAAGCAGGTACCTTCACGAGCGGAGATTGAGACCGAGATTGTGTACGCCGAGATAATCCTCCATGGAAATTGCTTCAGAGATGGATAGGGTCCGAGGTATTTTCTTATTTGCCAAAAGACCAAGATGCCCTGTTGCTCCAATTGCATTTTCCTTACGGTCCATTTGCGATGCCGGCAAGATCCGAAAGCATCCTTCGCCGGGGACGGAGAAGGAGAAACAAAGACTGGAGATGTCCGAACCCACCGTACGATCGCATCCCAGAAGATATTGAGTCTGGGAATATTTAATGATATCTTTTTGGACTTGGCTTAGGTCCTTTGCTATTCAGATCCGCTGCTGTCCGATGCTTTATATACTGTCGTTTTTGGCCGAAAACACACACACCTGGTCCTTTCTTTTACATTTTAAAAAAAAAAAAAAAAATCAGGCTACTAAAAAAGATAATTGAGAATCTTAAATAAAATGCTAATTGTTTTTTGATAATTTTTAAAAATTATTTCATGATCTTAAAAAATATTTTAAAGACTTTGATTTTGTAAAAAGATATTGGCGATCTTGAAAAAAATAATTTATAATCTTAAAAAAATTATTTTATGATCTTAAAAAAATATTTCAGATACTACTTCTATTAAAAATTTAGTTTAGAATATTTTTGTAAGATCCTAAAATAATTTTTTTAAGAGAATAAATTATTTTTTCAATACTGGTCGATTATCTTTTTTTATCACCAAAAGATTCTAAAATATTTTTTTAAGATCCCGAAATAATTTTTTAAGATCATCAAAAAAATTATTACCATTCAAAGATCCCGAATTATCTTTTTACTAGAGGGCCTAATTTTTTTTTTTTTTTAGTAAAATAAAGGACCAGGTGTGTGTGTTTTCACCAAAAACGGCACGGTGTTTAAAGCATCGGACAAAGAAATAGATTCTAATAGCAAAGGACCTAAGCCAAGTCCTATCTTTTTGTGGTTCAAGACCGAAACCCAGGTTTTTCTTTGAATTTTTGTTGAGCCCGGGATTGAAAACTTGCGACGGAGATGGTGGAATAAATTGTTGTTTCGACCTCCACCATCTTTGGTTGCGGGAATCGAAATTTACGGTTCCCACAGTCGGCGCCAATGTTCTGGTTTGGAACCAGATGTGGCTAGCCCTAATGGACTAGCCTGTTTAATGTTGGTTGATTTGGAGCGGACTTGACCTAGCCTATTTAATTGTGTATCCTTAGATTATATATCAGTTTATCAGTCAAACTAATTAGTTTAGAAAAAAAAATATAAATATAAATATTCTAAAGTAATTTAATTAGCTTCCTTAATCTCTTTTAAAAAGTCAACTTTGTTTTATATTTATGACCGGAGAAGTATTAATAAGATGAAGATTCAAAACAATGAGGTTCTGTTAAAAAGGTTGCAGTTATTCATAATCAATAAGTACAGCCTTTTAAGTTCTTTGCTGCCATTCTTTGTGAGTACTTCAGATGAACAATTTGTAAGCAATTTATTAGAAATTGTCAAATAGCATGTAGTTAGTGAATTGTTGAGTTGAATGGAAAATTGAAGGCTTTAGAAATAATGATGAAATGTCATCAGTTGATATTGTAAGTATAAACAGAATATCATTCGAAACATTGTGAAGATTCATGTATTGAAATCATTTTTCTTACATTCTACACATATGATGCAGGAAAGTTAATTAACCTTATGCAACATGAATGAGTAAACGTTTGATTCCTGAATCTATGGATCCCTGGAATGATAGTCCAAGTCATGTATGTTGATCATTTAAAACATGATGCTTTCAAGATGGTGTGAATTTGACAAGTTTTAAGGAATAGACAATAAAATTTACTCGGTCCTAATTATAAAAGCTAGTTGACTTTTTTGGAGAGATTAAGGAAGCTAATTAAATTAGCTTAGAGTATTTTTATTTTTATTTTTTTCTTCAAATTAAATAGCTTAACCAATAAAGTAATATATAATTTAAGAAAACACAACATATGAAATGATTAAATAACTTATTTAGTTTCTTTAATCTCTCAAAAAAAAAAAGTCAACTACCAGAGGTATTATATTAGAGATAGATTTTCAAGGTATATTATATTGTGGGAATCATGCACGAAAATTTCCAATTTTTTGAGGAGTGTGGATTCTTAATACTGTATAGAGTAAAATACTCTAACTACTACGTACCTTCTGTTTTACTTTAATTACACGTACATCTCTATTTTGAAAATATATAGTTAACTCTGTTAAGAATATTCTAAAAATATTATAAAAATATATTTCTTAATTGAAATTTATATAAGAAATAAAATTTATTTACTAATTTACCCTTAATACTAAATCCCAAATTTTAATTGACAGTTATAAATATCACAAATTTTTAAAAATTCAATTAAGTTTTAAAATTTTTGTAGGAAAAAATATGAAATTATAAATTTAAATGACTTATACAATCTCTCAAACCTATATAGTTTATTATATTTGATAGAAAAAAATGTGTTTGATACATATTTTTAGTTATTTAAGAAACTAAAAATAAATAAATTTCAATAAATATGGTGAAAAATTAAAATTACAAATTTATAATCTCAAAATTAGTAAATTAAACATATTAGAAAATTAAAAAATCTATTAGAATTACATTTTAGTGGTATAAATTTTATTTTTAGCCCATATGTGTGTATGTGTTTAAATAATAATCCTAATGTTAAAGAAAGGCATTTTGGTGAAACAAAAAGTTTAAAAGTCTTAGTTAACAGTCAACTAAAGGTTTGAGTGGATGGAAATACAATATTAAAATAAAAGGGAGGTGAGGTTTCTATAATATACATTTTAATTTTAAAGGAGATCTGTATAATTAAGGCAAAACAGATGGGCGCTTAGAGTATTTTACTCTTAAATTTATTGTCTATTGCTTAAAACTTGTCAAATTCACATAAAATTTATTGGCTAAAGTATACTTTTAGTCATTTAAGTTTTACATAAGGCATACTTTTGGTCCCTTAACTTTATAAAGTATACTTTTGATCCTAAAATTCTAACACAATTAATGTTCTTTAAAAAAGCGATCGGTGAACTTGTAATACCCAAATAATTATTTATCTTAAATATTATATTTGGATAAATAATACCTATTTAAAATAGGTGAATATGTGGTCTCAATTTTTCTATTATAATTATTTTATTTTTCTAGGTAATTTCTTCTTAGAATTTAGGTGATTATATATTTGATTTTCTAAATCTTATTAGCGATCATAAAATATTCTAAGATTATCATAAGTAAGTATAATCTTAATTGTATCACAAAATCAATCAGATAGCATCAAAAGATGCCTAAATCAATTAGAGAATATTATCAACAATTATTGGGCAATTAAATTTGCAATAATTGAAATATTTTTGTAATTTTCGAAATTAAATAATAATTAATTTAAAAAAGGCATAATTAAGAATATATCAACTTAATTAATATCCAAGTGAAATTTAAAGGCCAAGATTAGTATACAAGGAGTTTTTAATCATCAAGATTAATTTTTTTAAAAAAACCTATTGAATTTTGGCAATTAGGCCTAATAACCCCTAAAAACACTATATTAGCAATATTAACCAAGATTAATTAATTCTTCCTTTAATTATTTAAAGTGGCGAAAATTACTAATTAAAAAAGGCTAAGAAATTTTATTAATTCTTAATCCTTGTGAAATTAAAAACAACCAATAAGAGGATTATCTTCTTGATTTTGTGAGATAGTAAAAACACAAATCCAAGAGGCAATAAAAGGAGTAATACACGGTTCATTGGAGGGGAAAAAAAACTGAATTAAAATTATTTACTAATTAACCTAGTCACATGCAAAAACAAATCACCATCAAACATTAATAAGTTAAAGACTTTTAAGGCATTAGATAAGGAATCTTGAAGACTTATGAGGCATATGAAATGATGTATATTTAAAAAGAATAAAGTAGGGGACGGTTTTTAAGAGAAAAGATGAAGCAAATATTAAAATCAAGATACTAATCAAGCATGTCCTAATCTAACATAAATACAAGAAGACTTGGGAGGTAAAATGGAAGAGGATAAAGGAGACTTTTGAGGCAATGAAAGAGGATAATATTTAAGGAGAGATAAAGGGGGGGGGGGGGGACGGTTTATTAGTTTAAAAGAAGAAGCAAGAGTGAAAAGTTAGATATTTAACTTAATGTGTCATAATCAAAGCTGTAATTAAGGGAGACTTTAGGGGTAATTGGAAGAAGATGATGTACTAGGTGATTAAAGCTTTGGAAGAGGATAAACTCAAGACACAAGTAAATGAGAACCCATAGAAAATAAATTGTATCTTAAAAACCTTTGATCATAGATCAAATAGAAGAAGATATTATGAACAAGCACATTCTAAGCTTGAATTTGGTTATCTTCAAAGTGATTTTCTTAAATTTTTGAGATTAATATTTAAGTGATTTAAGAGTTTAAAAAGACCTCAAATTAAGCCATAAAATTGAGATTGGAAAAGTGGAAATGGATCTTGAATAAAAACACCAACTTGCAACTAACTAAATAAGCATTTGGGGTAACTAAAAATTGAAACAAACTAACTAAAGGAAGAAGGTGAGGAGGTCAGTCATATGGCCTGAAACAAGAGTGAATAATTAGTCACTAATCAAGTATTTATGATAAAGTAGAATTCCATTATGAGGGGGGACAAATTGGCTAAAGTACATGAGACTTTTGGGGTAGAAAAAGATGATCAAGAAAGGGAGAGGGGTGAGGTCGGTTTTTAGGTTTAAGGGGTGAGATTAAACTTCTCAATTAATTTAAAATCCAAGGGCTCAAAATGAAGAAGAAGTAGGTTTGAATTATCTACCAAAATGCCAGACCATTTTGCTATAAATAGGAGGCTTTGGTCTTCACAATTTCTCACACCAAATCAGCTCAAAGTATCTGATTGTAGAAGTTAGAGAGTGAGTAGAGTAAGTTCTTGAAGCAAGAAGAAAGAAGGAGCAAAGTTCTAGGTAAGTTCTTCAGCTCTAGCTTTGTGATTTATAGCTTAAATGTTGTTTTGATTCATAATCTTCCAATTATAGTTTTGTTTTCATGTTTTTGTGGTTAAAATTGGATTTATTTCGAAAAAATGATGAAGAAGAAGTTATAGCAAATTTTTTGGAAGATTATGGTCAAAGTAGCGAAGCTCTGGCGAAAATTTATCGGTTAGCGATTTCTGAAAGCAATTATAAAAACGCTGGTATCCTATGTAGAAGATGATGTTCGAAATTCTGGGCAGAGGTTGAAAACCTTAAACCTGGGAAGTGTTCATAAAATCTGGGCAACAACCAATATTTTTTCCTAAAAGTAGACATCTTAAGGATTCTGAGGAATTTTACGGATCCTCGTTTCGAGTTCTGTGGAATTAATTATAATTTTTCAAAGTTAGGCGAAAAATCAGCCCTTATGCTGATGAACAGCGTTTTTACGAAATTTATAGGAAATAAAATGGAAAATAATTAATCCAGGGGTAAAATGGTCATTTGAGACTAAAATATTTATTATGAATTAATAAATGCGATATTACCCTCATAGGATATCTGTGATCGCGCTTCGACCGACAAAACGTACAGTATTCATCAACGAAGGTACGTTCGCGACGTACTGTAACACTGACTCTAATGCTTATAGTATGTTTATATATGATAGTTGTATTCATAAACTAAGATGATGTCTTTCTTACACATTCAGCTATACACGGGTTATAGTTTTAATAATACCGTTAGAGTTTTCCTAGCGCTGAGGACACGTTTGATCGTGGCACTGGTGAATAGTGCAGACCGGGATAACATGAATACTGCAATGGCTGTGTATTGTTATTGCCTTACATATCTGACTATGTATTTCCTACATCTGTTATGGGCTTTTGTAGTGATTATTGCTGAAATGTCATGAATACCTGTCATACATATATTATTTACATAAGCATGAGATTAACCGTTACCTGAGGTCCGATGGGCATTGGACCTCAGTCTTAAACTAATATTCAGGAACGGATCATGAACCAAAGAAGGCACCAGTAGATGGAGCCGTAAAAAGGCGCTGATGGACGGAGCCGTGAGGAGGCACCGGTCAAAGTAAACGCAGAAAGAAGGTTAACAGAGTCTACCTTCTGGCATGAAACTAATAGGGTTACTTCAAACCATTTGGTGCTTAAACTAGAAATGGTCGTCTATGTGGTTCAGTCAATCAGTCACCGTGAATTCGGGTAGACTCCCACTAGACCTTACCCAGCCTGGCCAAATGGATTTGATTTAACTATGTTAAGTTCTATGCCCAAGTCAAGAAATGGCTCGGTCTGAAAATGTATAGTTACAATGTAAATTCTATAATTATACAAGTTCTGTATCACATGAATATTCCTTCGGGAAATTTTTAATATACTAGTATACGTCGGGCATCAGCATATGCCTGAGTATTTTATATCAGTTACTCGTTGTTCAAATTTTTAGTACATGCTCTCCATTTCCGCAACACGCTGAGTTGTAGCACCTCAAATCTCTGACGATTTTTATAAAATCACGTGTCACCGGCACGATTTACGCTACGGAAATTGAGGTGTTACAAAACTCAAGTGATGACTAATAGAATCTGATTACACAAATTTTATATATTATTCAATTTACCCATATTTTAAATTCAAGTTTAACAGCATTTAATTACACAGTCATCACTTAAGTTTACACCGTTATCACTTGAGTTTGCATTTTCCATTAACAAAATTAACGGTGTTAGAATTATAGGACTAAAAATATACTTTATAAAGTTAAGAGACTAAAAGTATACCTTATGTGAACTTAAAGGACTAAAAGTATACTTTAGCCAAATTTAAATTTTATTGACCTCTATACTAAGAATATATTGCTCATTCTCCTCAAATTTAGTGACGAAAGGAGTATATCATTAACTCTTAAATTTGAAGCTTATATTTAGTAATGAAAGGAGTATATCATTAACTTTTACATATGAATGAACACTTTTATCCTCCATTTGTTATTTGGTACTCATATAATCTTATCTATTTTCAGCGTGTTTCACTGTAATCAAGAAAAACTTTTAACCCCTTTAACTCCGCTTTAGAAATTTAACAACTTTTCAAATTTCCTTGTATTTAATACACAATATACCTAATTAGAACAAAGTCTAAATAAGAAATGAAGGATAAAACTTTACATTAACATAAAAAATTCAATGACGGGAGTCATGTGACTTTTAGATAGAATAAAAAAAAAAACTTTTTTCTCTGTCTTGTAAATAGGACGAGGAGTAAATTGTTATTTTCTTTGAAAGTGTACATGTTAAGTAGGGGGAAAGTTGAAAAGTTGTTTAAATTTTAAGATGAAGTTAATGCATTTAAAGTTTTTATGGATCGATGAAGCATAGTAAATGAATCAAAAATAAAATTAGAAGAGTAATCCCTCCATTCCATGTTATATGTAACTCCAACTAATTCATTAAAACCAATAAATGATAGTTAACTTGTAACATCCCACCCAATAACACATACGCAGGCAGCCAGTGACCACCAAGTGCACTACGGCGCACATGGTTACCAAGTCTCCATGAGGCATGTACTTATGCCTCAGGTCGTGACCTCAAGTTGTTGGAGAGGTGCTCTTGGGTAAAGTATATGTTACTCCTCAAGGGACATATCCACTAGAGGAGAGGACAACACCTGCCACAGTGGTTGAAAATACATTTCCTTACTAAACAATAATTAACCATAATGTTTTCATTAAACCGGATTAACAAGAGATTAAGGAAAACTCTTTTCTTTACAAAAATTAGTACATCAGAGTCCAGGGCACAAATTTCGCCCACAAACTCACCACACAAAATTCAAAACTCTGGGCACAATTGTCAAGCGGAAGAATACACAGCCCACGAGTTTTACAACACCAAATCCACAAGACAAGAGTTTATACCAAAACATTTGCACACAAGTTTTGATTGTGAATCCACTAAAATATTATATCGTATAAAATAAAACCTTTGGTTTAACAGTAAATAAATAGTCATCCCAAAACAGTTGAAATGGTATTCTCGAAACATGTGGGCTCCAGAATGACAATATATAAATCCATACAACATCAATACCAAAAGAGGCTTACAAATTAAAGTTCACAACTATTATGCCTTTGGCTACTTCCCTTGGCTACTAATATAATTAGAGGTCTCGCTTGAAAAATATTGATAATGACGGGGTGAGACATAAAGTCCCAGTAACCAAAATTAATTTATCAAATATGCAAGAAATGATTGCAAGTCAGAGAAGCATGTTTACTAACATGTTTATAAAATCAACAACAAATAATTAATTAATCCATAATAATTAACAATAAGTAGAACCATCCCCGCTCATCCATCCTGCTCCTCCTTATATCGTCTGGACATGGTATAGCCTATTAGTGCTAGTATAACCTGGCCAAGGTTAGCTAGTCATTTCAAGAATACTGTCCCATCCCATGTCACCACCTATATACCGTAACAGGGAGGTGGCCGCCCAAAACACTCAACTCACCGGGCCAGGAACGAGAGAGCCGATGTGCATAATTTCACCCTAAATCTCTTCCATACAACCCAACATATTTCATAACATATAGACAATTCGGTAATGCAATTTCCCAAAAAACATCGTACAATATATTATTCCATATATAACATCTCATAACAAACATCATAACAACAATATGTGACAAAATTTATTATTCCATATACAACAACCCACAACAAACATCATAACAATCACCACAATAACAATCTCAATGACAATATTCACTCATATATACATACAGAATAAAAAATACTTTGCTTCACTGAAATAACTTTATATTCAGATATACGCTTAGTTTTTCAAAACACATGTCAGTAATATATACAAAAATAAGGTTTAGAAAACACCTTATAGTCCAAAACGAGCATATAAAATAAATTAGCCTCAGTTACCTCAACTCCAAGCTAAACCTTATCTCAAGGAGTAAAACGCGAACAATCACCGGTTACAAATAAACTCTACATCATCACAATTATAATTTCATATATCTTAAATTACACAAATTCAAATAAATATATATTAATATAATAAAAACTAAAAATAACAGTTTAATCCTTCGAAACTAACCGATTAAAATCTCTCGTAATTCCTTTATTAACCCAAAATAAAATTTATACAACTTTTAATCGGTAAGAATATTCGGTAGGATATAAATCTTTAATTTCTTGAGTAGAAAAATAAACTTAAATTCCTACCACAATCAATCAAAAATTCTGAACCGATTAAAACTAGTTATTAATCGTTCTAAACATATATACAGTCATCTATTATAAAAATTCAAAACTTTTCCAAAATCATAATCTCAAAATTTTCACTAACCAACATGATATTGCCTTTATTTAAAAGAGAAAAATATATAGAACAACTTTCATAAAAGAAGTTTATTGAAAAGAGGTTGATTTAACTACCAAAAGTATCTTATAAAATAAATAACATACCTCAAGAACCTGAATCTTCCTCTCTTCTCTCTCTCTCTCGCCTGCGTTCACTCTGCTTCCTCTCATTATCAACGCACAACATGTATATATATATTGCCAAGAGAAAAGAAAAAGTAGTCACCGCCTCAATTAATGAGGCGGTGATATAATTATTAATTTTTCTTTTCTTTTCTTCCACACCACGCATCATCATCTTTTTTTTTTTTTTTTTTCATTTTTAGTTTGGGAAAATTCTCATAAAAGGCCCAACTCAATTCTTATTTATTTACTATTTGTTTTTTTCCAGATTTTTTTTTTCTAAAATTATAATTTAATTACAATAATCATATATAATTACTTCATAATTGCAATTAAATCCTAAAAAAAAAAAAAATTAGGATGTTACAGTGGTGGCCGGCTGCGTGCGGTATGTGCTACTGGGTGGGCCATTGGTGGTTCTTGAGACTTATACTTATCCTTTGGTCAAGTGTTTGAGTCCATGGAGAGGCGCTTCTGGGTGAAGTATGTGTTACTTTTTAAGAGACAAATTCTCTAGAGGGGAGGATAATACCTCCCACAGTGGTGGCTAGCTACCTGTAGTATGTGTTACTGGGTAGGCCGTTACATAAAAATATATAATACCCCTCAGTAAATGGACATACATTAGAATATTTACATGCAGTTTGGTGGCAAAACATAAATAGCATTATTCACCGATATAAAAATTCTCAATTATAAACATGGATACCCACATGGTTATACACATATTACTTACAATTGCTAAAAATAATTACAAAATTTCCACATTTAATAACCCACGACCAAACTGAATTCAATCCGACATCACCATTTGCCAACATCCGCCGCCTTACCCTGGGTGTATAACATCTTCCATTTTGACTTAACATAATAACTAATTAAGTGTTGATTAGCAACTAAGTAATGCTTCAACATTTATCAAAGTATCTAAAATGAATCAGAGTGTGCAAAATGAGCCCTAACGTGGTAATATACAATCATCCAACATAAACCAAAAAGACAGAAGCACTACTCTTAGCAGAAGTAGCCTAAGCTTCCGAGGTCTTCCTTGATGGACCCGCACGAGAACTATCACCTGAAAAATATGGTAACCATCAATCCAACTTATTACGAATACTAATATGTGCTAGTGAGGTGCCAAGTGGAACAATTTATATAACAAAATATTAAAAATATAATTCGCCAATATCCACATCACAAAATTATGTATAATAAATTAGGTATTACAAGTTTTCATTATCACAATTCCCAAGATGCCTCCCACTAATCCAATCGAACCGCCTTATTTCCTCCGACTAGACCCATGGGCTAAGTTACATCCATGTTACTGGTTACTCAAAAGCTCACTGGTCATGTGATGAGGACCGGCCAAAATCTTCAGAGCTCATGTCCTAGACCATGGGTTTTTTCCCTTCATTGAACTAGTGGGGTGTCGTAAGCCCTCATTGAACTAGTGGGCAGTCCCCTCATTGAACAAGTGGGACAATAGAAAGCCAACCATTGTGCACCAATGGAGGCCTCACCACGTGGTGGAATAAACTACTCCATCTTCCCAAGTTAACCCTTACCATAATTATCACAATAAGTAGTTCAACATAAATTTTCCAAGACTTGCACGTTCAAATCATGAAATTCTCATATACATGTCATAATAGCTCCATTCCCAATTTCTTATACATATATAAATATATGCAAATATTTCACAATTCAAATCATAAGATTCCACAAGGCAATTTCTATTAAGATATTCATAATCATTTCACAAAATACTCACAAACAACATACTAATACTCATAACAAGTGGAAAGTGGCCGGTTACCTCTCTCCGAAGCTAACTATTATCATACTGCTCCTAATCCAAGAGCTCAAACACACGCCAAAAATCAAATCTACCACAACCAATTTACTAACCATTAATAACTCTTCTAAAACTCTACATAAAATTATAACTTATAATTTCATAAAATTAAAAATATACAAATTATTATAATAAATTTGGAATGCTTGAAGTGGGCAAAACTATGATGAGACCGAAAAAATAAGGAGACTATTAATTCTTTTTCTATTTATTACTAATTAATACTACCCTTTTCTATTTGTTATTGATTAATAATACCCCTATTTTTTATTATTAATTAATAACTCCCTTTATTATTTATTCCTCTCTTTTTTAATAATAATTATCTATTTTATTATTTTTATTATTTATTTTATTTTATTACCTATTTTTTTCCTAACAACAACAATAATAACAATTATTATTATTATTATTATTATTATACCAATTATTATTATTTATTACTTATTTCTCTATAATTATTTTAAACCCTTAAAGGGTCTTTTAACATTTTAAATTAAGATTTTATAAAACCAATCACCATATAAAAATATGCTTTAATGCATAAGATACACTGTTTCTCATGGTTTTCCGAATGCACAATGAATTAGCATAATTTATATATACTTCACAGGTATACACACACACACTGTTTATATTAGCAAGGTAGGATATCATGTACAGTGGACTTTTTCTTTTCTAGCAATGCATGAGTGTGTGTTTTCATATAAACTTACGTATGAAACTATTTAACCAAGAAAAGGATGCCTGACAACTTTTCACTCCTTTTGTCACTATTCTTGTCATTTAATGTTTACACTAATACATACTCCCTCCGGTTCTTATTATAAGGCACCAACTACCCATTTCTCGCAGACCAATGAATGGAAGTTAAGTCATTAATTAGGTCCAAAAGTAATAAACGTTTCCAACTTTACCCCTACTTTAATGATGTAGGTTTAAATGAGTTAGTTAAAAATGAGGGCATAATGGAAAAATAGTAATAAATGAGTTAGTTAAAGTAAGTTGGTGCCTTATAATAAGGACAAAAAAATGTTAGTGGTTGATGCCTTATAATAAGGACTAGAGGGAGTACATAAAGTTATATATATTCACAAGCAACAAATTTTCTTTCAACTATTGTTTCCAAAAGCTGCGATGACATAGATATACATACTGTAAGCAAAAGGTTTCTAAACATTTAGGTGTGTGTGTATAACATATCAATAAACTCCTTCTTTTTGTTTCAGATGCCTACGCTATATATATATATATATATATATATATATATATATAATAAAACATGGATCAGTAAGGTTTCTTCTATATATACACACACACACACACGTTTATACACACCCTTTATTCTAACAATCTTCTCTCTCTCTCTCTCTCTCTGTCTCTCTTTTTGTATTCTTCAGGTGTATCCATATATTTTCACTTTGAGCAGCAAGAAATTATATAAGCAAATATGATATTTTCTTTTTGTGCAGCATATATATAAAAACTATGAAAGCAACATTCTTGTTCTTTTCTTTTCTCATGCAACAATGTTGGGTTCTTCTAAAAAAATACAGTTTTGGTTCTTTTCTTACAAACTACAACTTATTTATGTATATAGCAAAACCACTCCTTCTATTTTCCTAAGTGTGCAATGAAACAACTCAGAGGTGAAAGATGGATGTTAACAACCCTGTTTTCGGTTTATGCAGCAAAGAATCTTTTCTTCATTTCCTAAAGCTTAACTCCCTAGTTATAGGTGTTGGAAAGTCATAGAAACTAAGAGGGAGAGAGACCCAAAACTTACCCTCTGTTCTGGCTCCCAAGAACGTGATCTCCAATGAAAACCAAGCACCCATGTTTTCAAGTGCAAGACGCAGAGCAAGACCATGACTAAACTTTCTCTCTCTCTACAGTTCACTCTCGGACTAGGTTCTGATTTTTGCTGAGACAATGTGAATGGAAGGAGGTCAAGGAAACTGTGATTATTTAACCCACTAAGGGTCCAGTCCGATGCAAAAACACGTTGGTCTGAGAAGGGATTGCCCAGGGGTTCTTGGCGTGGAGCTCGAGATGCATGGGAGTTGCTTCTGACGCAACGAGGAGTATGGTTTTACTGTCACGGTCAATCCCATGGAAAACGCTGGTGTAATCTTCCTTTGCTGACTAAATTTTCTACTGCTGCGTTTTGTGCTTCTGAAGTTGAATGGGCTGGAGTTGTTTAAAATTGGTTGAAGTATATGGTATGGGCTTTTTTTTTTCTCCGCCGAACGTGTTCGGTTATGAGTCTACAAGAAGAAGCTAATGGATGGCTGAAGGGATTTAGATGGATTGGAATGGTTTTATTGTGTTCCCACGTGTTGGACTAAAGATATGTGGTTGGTATATATTATATGGGTGTTGGGTTTATTCAATGAATAGGTGCATTTGAGTTACTTGAGTTTTATTATTTATTCATCATTTTTTTTACAAGGAAAATAGATTCCTAATTTTCCAAATAATTAAGTTTAATCATTTGGCTATTCTTCACAATTTAATTCTCATATATAATTTGTAGGCATAATTTATTGAATTATTCTTTTCCCAAAATAAATTAATTAAGGGAAAAAAATAAGCCTAAACTTCCCATAATTAATCCCACCATAATATTTCTGTATTCTCGAAATCTTATTTCATAATCTTCCCAAATTTTTAGGGTCCAAATTTTTTTTAATAATTATCTTAAACTTTTCCTCATAATAAGCTTAAGACTTTTGGACTTTACTGACAAGAAGTCTTCTTATCTCAGTTTTATTTCCAATCTTTTGATCTAAAAATTTAGATTTTACAGGGAGCCGCGTCCAATACACTATACGAATCACAAGTAGTAATAGGAGTTGGAATCCTGAAGGATCCCAGAGTAACATATTAATCTCACATGCAACGTATATATAATATATGCCAGTTAACCACACACAACACAGTCCACAACAGCATCCAACATTAACATTATAACACAAATCACATGTAGCAACAACTACAAGTATGACAACAACAATTGCAAAGATTATAGCAACAACTGTAAACAAACTCGCATAACCACAACACTAGGAAATCGTCTAGGCAATAACCTAAGTCGTGACTAGGTAATAACCTGAGTTGCGAGAAAGTTGATTGGGCAACAACTCGAGTTTGGCTTTATACAATCGAGACTTACAAAAATATAATTCAAAAATACCTATAAGGACATATAAAGAATATGAGATTAGATTTACTACCTAATTGCTTGCAATTTTCCAAATTTGACTTTGACCCTTTGATTCCCTTGGACATGGTTAGATTCATATAATAATTCAATGAACTACTAGAAAAATGTAAAATAGTGACGGATTTTGCTACGGAAACAATTCCGTAGCAATGGGGACGATTTTGCTACGGATTTTAAGATCCGTAGCAAAAAAGGAAAAAAAAGACAGGATTAAATAATCGTCGCTATTAGGGACGAATTAGCGACGGATCAATTGGGCCTCAAAATGGCGGCCATTTTGAGACGGATCGTGATCCGTCGCAAAATGGCGGCCAAAAGGCCGCCATTTTGGACCCAATTGCGACGGATCGGTGATCCGTCGCAAAATGGCGGCCAAAAGGCCGCCATTTTGGACCCAATGCGACGGATCGCTGGATCCGTCGCAAAAAGGCACATTTTTGCGACGGATATAGGATCCGTCGCAACTATCCGGTGCCGGTTGCGACGGATCCCGATCCGTCACAAAAAGGAGGTCTCATTTTATGAGACCTCCCTTCGTCTTCCTCCCCACCGTCCCTCTCCCCGCTCCGACCCCCTCCCCGCTCCGACCCCCCACCGTCCCTCCCCCCACGTCCGACCCTCCCCCCACCGTCCCCTCTCCCCGCTCCGACCCCCCCCCCTTCCGACCCTCCCCCCACGTCCGACCCTCCCCCCACCGTCCCTCTCTCCCCTCGCTCAGGCCCCCTCCCCCCACCGTCCCCGCTCCCGGCCCCCGTGTCGACCCCCTCCGGCCCCTCCCGCGCCCGGCTCCTCCTCCACCACTCCCCTTTGCGTCCCCCAGCTCCTCCACGACTCTCGGCTCGTTGTCCTCTTCTCCCGATCCGGTCCACCGTCGGGTTGGTCGATGTATTTTTTTTACTATATGGATATATCTATGTTATATTTTCTTTATGTCATAATTTAAATATGCATGTTAGTAGAAAATAATTCTTCTTTTGTATTTTAGTTTTTCCTTAGCTATTAATTACATAATGATCTTGATAGTTTATGAATTTGAATTATGCTTATTGTTAGTAGGAGATTCCATGATTTTTTTTAATTGGGTTTAGTGATTTTTATTAATAATATATATTTTTTTAATCTTGTATTATTTTTTGGGACGAAATGTGTATGTTAGTAGAAGATAAATCTTAATTTTTGTTTTGTATATTAGTGGAATTTACTATTTGATTTGGGCTATTATAAAAATGAGTGTTAGTAATTTGTTTAAAAAATATTCCATTAAAATTTTTTATTTGAATCTATCTTTAACAAGTTATACAATAAATTTGATTAAGTGTTAAATAATCTCTTTGATCTAGCCCATATATGTTAGAAACTCCAAAATACTTAGTATTCTATTCTTTGTTTTCCCCTCCACATGCATGTCCCCATGTTACGTGTGTCTATCCTCATTCTCACGGTTTGCTTGCTTTGGAATATGTTCTTTGTTCAATGCATGTGTTTGTTTTTCGTTTCTTGATTAAGTGGCAATTGGTAGGCATAAGAGGTGACTTATATATATTTGTGGTATGTTGAGAAGTTAATTAGGGTAGTAACTGAACTAGCTAGGAAGTATGGAAGGCAACCATGATAGAAGTTGGATGTACAATCGTCTAACGATAGAAGACAAGTAACAACAAAGACATTCTTCGCGGGTTTGGAAGAGTTCGTCCAATTTGCTTTGGCGAATTCAAATAATTCAAGAATGGAGATCAGGTGTCCGTGTGCCAAATGTAAGTGTTTAAGATTTACGAGATGCGGAGATGGTCGAATTCATTTGTGTCAAAAGGGATTCATTAGAGATTATGAATGTTGGGAATTTCATGGCGAAGTCCGACAGACACCGAGTGGTTATTACGGGGACAGTAGTCATTGAGAAAACCTTAATCAATATGAGCAGTTGGTTATGGATGCCGCGGGACCGTCGATCGGCCAATATTTTGATCCCGTTACTCATGCTGAACCGTCATACATGGGAGAGGAGACCGGTACCCATCCTCAACCATCAAACATGGGTGATGACCCTCATCCGGAAGCCGCTAGGTTCTATAAAATGCTTCAAGAAGCACAGCGTCCGTTATGGGAAGGTTGCGAACACTTTGAAAATAGTGAATATTCATCGCTATCGGCTACCCTAGCAACACTAAGCTTGAAGACTGATCACCATATGAGTGAGAGGAATTACAACGAAATGATGCGAGATCATGAGTAAGGTTGTTCCCAAAGACAATAATTTGCCGAAGGACTTTTACCAAGCCAAAAAAAGGTGAAAGAGCTTGGGCTTGGATGTGAAAAAATCCATTGCTTTGCCCCCGAGGGATGTATGTTGTATTACAAGGATGATCTTTGTGACAAATTGCAAATTTCGTGGACATGACGGATATAGAGTTGTGGGGAAAGGAAGGAAAAAGACCCGTCATGCAATAAGCAAGATGTGGTACTTTCCTCTTCCGGTGCCCGGACTTACGAGATTGTATGCATCCGAACAAACAATGCTCACATGAGATGGCACCGGAGCATCGTAGGGATGAGAACTTTGTGACGCATCCATCGATGCCGAAGCTTGGCGTAAATTTGACGAGGCGAATCCTTTCTTTGCTATGGATCCCCGTAATGTTCGTCTTGGTCTATGTTCGGATGGGTTCGCTCCTTTCAACAATACGGGCGGGAATTATTCCTGTTGGCCGGTCATTGTGACTCCGTACAACCTCCCACCTTCTATGTGCATGAGAAGAGAGTTTTTCTTCCTTAACGCGTTAATCCCCGGGCCGTCGAACCCAAAAAAGAAGATAGATGTGTACCTCGGGCCTTTGATAGACGAGTTGAAAATGTTGTGGAGTGAAGGTGTTCTTACGTATGATATATCATTAAGTCGAAATTTCACCATGCGGGCTGCCTTAATGTGGACGATAAATGATTTCCCCGCATATGGGATGTTGAGTGGGCGGCAAACGTCGGGAAAGCTCGCATGCCCGGTATGTCTTGAACGAACATGGGTTTTAGCTTGGAACACGATCGCAAAGTCGGTTGGTTTGACGTGCACCGACGATTCCTACCCCGATCATCCGTTTAGGAGAAATAGAAAAGACTTCACGCGGAAGGTTGTCGAACGAGCATATCCACCTCGTCGTTTAAGTGGACAAGAAATATGGGACGGTCGGGCACATTCCGAGTGTCGAAAAGGGGCTTCAAGCGAACCTGAGGGGTACGGCATTGATCATCATTGGAACAAACGCAGTATCTTCTGGGAACTACCATATTGGAAAGATCAATTGTTAAGACACAACCTCGATGTCATGCATATTGAGAGGAATGTGTTTTGCAATATTCTGTACACCGTGATGGACACCAAGGGAAAGACGAAAGACACAGTCAACGCAAGATTGGACGTTGAAGCGATTTGTAGAAAGCACGCTTTGCATTTGGTGGACAAAGTGGCACGACGAATTTCCAAACCCGAACGCCGTACACATTCAATAAAGAGCAGAATTTAGAGATGTTGCAATGGGTTAGAGATCGAAACTCCCGACGGTTATGCGTCAAACTGGAAAAGATGTGTCGACATGCACGAGGTGAAGCTGAGCAAGATGAAGAGTCATGATTGTCATGTGTTTTTCCAGAGATTGTTGCCGTGGGCCTTCAAAGCACTACCGAAGGATGTATGGTCTACTCTAACGGAGTTGTCCATGTTCTTTAGAGAAATTTGTGCTTCGAGCTTAATGTTGAAAAGTTACGACACACTGGAGGCGAGCATGCCCATAACGCTATGCAAGTTAGAAATGGTGTTTCCTCCTAGCTTGTTTGACTCAATGGAACATTTGCCCGTTCACTTGGCCTACGAAGCAAAGGTAGGAGGCCCGCAATGAAGATATAGATGGATGTATCCGTTTGAGAGGTAATATATATATTGATTTGCGCTGTTATTAATTGACCGACATGGTACTTTAGCTCGATATTCCATTGTAGGTTTTTACGCACACTTAAGCACAAGATCAAAAATACAAGGTACGTTGAAGGATCTATCGCCGAAGCTTATCTAGTCGAAGAAGCCGCAAAATTTGCGTCATACTATTATCCCCCTGAAATGATGTCAAGCCGGGAGAGGGGTACCCGTAACGATGATGCCGGTGATACGAGGGATCAAAAATCAATATTTAATATTCCGGGGCGAGTCGTGGGAAAACGTTGGAAGTCAACTCTTGACGGAAGAGATAAGCGAGTTGCGAGTGGTACATTCTAAACAACTGTGAAGAGGCTGCAAAGTACCTAGAGTAAGTTTTTTTGTTTACCCTTACGGTAAGTATTAAAGTATTAACTTAAGTTTTTTGTGTTACGATTACTTCTCTAATTGGGTCCGATCGGGAAATCCTTCAATGTCGGTGTCCCAAGTTGATCAATTCACTACTTCGAGTTTCCAAAATGGTTTCGATCATATTTCTTGGAAAATCCATCGAGATCCCAATGAAGTTGCGTGGAGTTTATCTTATGGAGCTGCAATGACAAGTTACCGATGCAACAAATATATAATCAATGGGTATCGATTTGCAAATCAAGACGCGAACGCAGTACACTATGTTGCAATTACGGTGTATGTTGTCGAGGTGACCAAGTTGACGGGGTGAGACCGACTACTACGGGAAGTTACTTGAGATAATTCAGGTGAGTTACCCGGTGGGACAAGGTGGTGACCCTTTTTAAGTGTGAGTGGTTTGATAACGGTCCGCGTGGGACAAAAGTGGACAAACATGGAAATATTGAGATCCACCGGACAAGGAGATATTCGGTTGGTTATGACCCATTCATCCTTGCTCAACAGCGGAACAAGTTTACTATACACCATACCCTACATCTCGCCAAGGGTGGACGGGAGTTATTAAAACCAAAGCACGAAATATTATACCAAAGTCGAAAGAGCGGGAATCAAATGACGGTATGGCTGAACCTTTCCAAGCGATGTGGAACATGTCTTTGCCCATAAACATCTTCGATGACGAAGTACCAAGCAATCTCTTTGATTCTCGTGCGGAGTTAGAGTTGATTCCTATACAAATTGACGATGAGAAATCGACGATGAGGATGAGGCGAAATGAGCTTCTCGATAGTGAATCTGAGTTCGACGACTATGAGAGTTCGAGATGAAGACATGCAAGTAGATGTCGATGAACAGGAATCGTCCGGTTGATTTGTGTTAGTTCTTTGTTTATGACGATATGTTATACTACATACTTTGTTTCTTTGCTACTGTCATATTAACTAATTTTTATATATATATATATATTTTGCCATGATGTCTATAAGTGTTCAGAGATGGAGCATCCAGGAGGACGTTCAGGTAGTGGACGTGGCAGTGGTCGAGCCCGACCCCGTACTATAAGAGGGGTAGGGCGACGCCAACCGCTCCATATGGAGGCGAGGGCTCGGCTCTTCTCCCGGAGGTGCCACTATTTGATTTTTCGTCGTCACCATCGGGATATTTGTCATCTTCACCGTCACTTTATACATCGTCGTCACCGGCGGCTACCCCCACGATGCACAAAGCAAAGGGACAACGGTTTACTTTACCGTTTCGATTGATTTACATATGTTTAGTTTCTTGAAACCATCTATGTACAAAAATCTTCAATATTTCACATTTCTTCCTTAGCACACTTCGTCGCCTCGAGCCACGTCGGGGAAGCGGTAGTTCCTCCGATACACCTATCCGGGGCTCAAGAGATCCCGAGACAGGGGTTTCTTTGGATCTGCACTAAAGGCAACGAGTAAGTCATGCGAAGTTACCCGTAATGTTACAATTCTCTTTTGAGATTGGTTTGTATGCTAATATTTGCACGATAATCTCGTTTTCAGATTTGTGCACGATAATCCGGTGGCGACTTTCATGTCGACCCAAATATTCCGTAACTACACTCAAGCTTGGACCGCGTGGACGAGAGATTCCTACGGAGCAACGAGATATGTGGTTCACGAGTTCTTGGTAAGTTATTTGTTTTATGCGTGTTAATTAAGTACTTTTAAAATTTGGAGCACTAATTGTTCGTTATTGATTTTCGGAAAAGCATATGACATTGCCTGAGCATCATGAAAATCTGAAAAAAGCTTTTAACCACAAGGGCAGCGTGCTGGTGCGTCGAAAGCTCTATTCATTGAGAAGGTCGAGAGGCAAGACAGATTGGCTTCCACAGGACACTAAAGATGAATTATTTGGCACTTGGGAAAACAATGAAAAGTTTAAGGCCATAAGTGCGAAAAATAAGGAAAATAGGGCCAAAATGGCAGGACCGTCATATGCGGGGGGCTCCATATCTATTACTGAGCATCGACGCAAAGTTGTAAGTACACGTTATTTTCTATTTACGTATTGAATATTTTGTACTTTGAAGTAATTAATTAATGTCATCATTTGCGTTTGCGGGAAGAGTCCGGGGGAAGCTCCACTGGATCGGTTGAGTGGGTTACCTTTCGGCGGACCCATTCCCGACGGTCGAAGGGAGTGAGAGGCAATGGATTAACCCAAAGGCGAAACAAATAGCGGTGAGACATTTATTGCCTTTATTACTTGTTTTATGCACGTTATTTTCTTATTTGTTATGTATTTGTTTGCTTGTAGGAAAACTTTGAGAGGTCATCGCGGAGAGAGCCTCGCAGGCGTGAGATCGACCCCCTCATCCTCTATATCCGATAACGAGAGTCTCTTCTTTGAGGCTACCGGCGGATTTGACAAGAAAGGGAGGGTCTTTGGATATGGCGAGTCGCATTGCCATTGAAAGCAATCAAAGCGCCTCTCATCCGGCACTGCGGGTTCCTTTAGGTAAACATAATACATTTGATATTGATAATTTTCATTCTCTTGTCCATTCAAATGAAGTACAAATAATAAATGTACTAATCAATTTTGTAGATGAGCCGAAGAGGATGAAGTCGTTGGTGGAGGAGCAAGCAACACGGATGACCCGAGAACGAGAGATGATGAGCCGGCGGGCGACTCGAAACGAGAGATGATGAGGCGGCGGATGCTTATGGAACAACAACGAGATGAAGCGGGCGTTGCAGCAGGAACGGGAGATGATGAGACAAGAGATGAATCAGCAGGCGGAGATGATGAAGGCGGAGATGATGAAGGAGATGCAGCTTCAAATGATGTCCCTTCTGAAAGACAGAGGTTTCGGGTCCGGGCCGACTCCTGGTGATGATGACCATGCTGGTGATGATGATGATCACAATCTTTGTCATTTTAGCCTACTTTTTTGTATTTGTTTGTTGCTACGGATTATATATATATATATATATATATATATATATATATATATTGTGTTTTCACTATGTAAACTCTTTTTTATCGTTAATATATTCATGGTACAATATTTTACTATTTGTATTCAATTTTTCTATTAAAATTTTTAAAAAATATAAATAAAAAAATAAAAATTTGCTACCGTAAAATAATTCAAAAATTTGCTACGGAAAATAAATCCGTAGCAAATTCTTGAATTTTGCTACGGATTTTAAATCCGTAGCAAAATTTCAAATTTGCTACGGATTGTTTCCGTAGCAAATTGCTACGTTGTGAA
Organism: Acacia melanoxylon; assembly: GCA_019022615.1. Taxonomy (NCBI): domain Eukaryota; kingdom Viridiplantae; phylum Streptophyta; class Magnoliopsida; order Fabales; family Fabaceae; genus Acacia; species Acacia melanoxylon. The sequence goes on along the minus strand of JAFJYJ010000003.1, from coordinate 6,675,859 downwards.
ATCCGTAGCAAATCCGTCGCAATTACGACGGAGTTTCTCAAATCCGTCGCAATTGCGACGCCATATTTTGCTACGGACAAAATCCGTAGCAAAATCCGTAGCAAAAACGTTTTGCTACGGATTTTTGGGTTTTTGCTACGGATTTTTTCCGTAGCAAAATCTGAAATTTCTAGTAGTCGACGGGCAACAAATTACTACTTATTCAAAGGCATTAGGATGGACATTAAACTATGCTCAACATAAGGTTAATTGGTGTATTTTAATCCCTAAGAGCCCACATTAACCTTTGAAGATCCAATTATTCACTTTGGGTCTTAACTTTACATTTTCACCCATTGGCCCAATTCTAACAGGTTTGGTATACAAACTTTGAAAAATCATATTTAATTGTAGGGTTAAATACCATTTTTGCCAAGGAAGTTTTGCCTAAGGGGGACTCAGCACTCGGAAGTTTTTTTGGTACCAAATTTCCCTCAGAAGTATGAAAAGGTAGCAAATTTTCCCTGACTTAACAGATCCAAACGGTCAACAGTTAGTTGACCAAATTATGCTGACGTGGCTCTACCAGATAGGATTTAAATGCCACATAATAATCCACGTCAGCGCCACATTCATCACTCTCTCTCCTCCCTCTTGCTCTCTCTCTATATGCAGGCCAGAGTTCTTGCTTTTTCTCTCATTCCAAATACTAGATAGAAAAATCGAACCAGTGTTCCTCCAAATGCCAAATAGTGCAACCATGTTCCTCCAAACATTGCAAATCATAGCCATAACCACACAATGAACAATATAATAAGAATCACCAAAACCTAACAATCAATGAAAAAAATCAGTTTGGCAAAATTGAACCTCTTCACCTTCATCATCCTCGGCATCCGTCAACAATCAATTGAAAAAAAAAAAAAAACCCTGAGACCCATTCCTAATACTTATTCTGATAATGACAAAAAATATTTGAGCATTACATTGATTGAAATCCATGAAGACAAATATATACAGAAAGCCCCAAAAGAGAAGACCTATGTGATTCTACAAACTAGAAACAGGGGATCTACCACGAAGGAGCCCAGCAAGGAAAAATGTAAGGGATAAGGATTTGCCACAAAATCCATCAGAGCAGCCAAGAAATTTTAGGAACAGAGAACTCACCTCTTCCACGGTTGAGCAGCCATTAATTGATTGGTCGTTGCCTTGAGTGGCAATCGTCAGATTCGATGTCGTCGGCAGTGAGGGCCAAGGTTTCACAGATTGCAATAGGATGGTGGCAAAGAAGGATAATGTAGAGCTCGTCAGACATGGAGACGGGCTCAACAACTTTGAAGATGCAGACGAGGAAGAAGGTGACGGAGGCAAGGTGGAGGATGTTTGATCTAAGACGCGATTGAGCCGGAGAGATAGAGAGAGCGAGAGGGAGGAGAGAGATAGATGAATGACCTATTATCATTCAAGCTCACTCTTCATCGTGTTTCTTTCCCAACAACGTGGCATTTTAACGATCTACATGGAGCTTCCGTGAGATTTGGGCAAAATTGCTACCTTTTTCATACTTTTGGGGCAAATTTGGCATCAAAAAAACCTCTGGGTGTTGAGTGCTCCCTAGCCAATACTTTTGTGGCAAAATTGGTATTTATCCCTTAATTGTACGAATGTCCAAATGGAGTAGTTCCAAAGCCCATGTGATTATTTATGAGTCTATTTTCAAGAAAAAGGAAAAAAAAATTAACACAACCTTATACACACACATAAGTCCAAAATCAACAATGATCACATACTGCTGAGATTTTTGTTCTAGATTCATATGTTAGATTCAAAAATTCTTATCTCAATGAATACAAATCCAAATTTGACAAATGACCTATCTAATTAAAACTTATTATGTCTACTTTAATTCTAAAAAATTTCAGGATAATTGAACACCATTTACCTAGTCAAAAACATGAAACCATATGACTGTCTCGCTAAAACCAGACAGAGGTTAGATTTGTGGTTTTGCATATTGTTAATTCCAATGCTCCTAAATTCACATCCTTACCACAACCCTATACAATTTTCCATTTTAAACCCATTAGAACTATCAAAATGAGCAAAATCATAGTCCTCCCAAGTCGGCCTATTTCTGACCGAAATTAGCAAGGAAGAACAAAATTTTGATTTCCAATTTTAACACCGCAATCTAGTCTATAATCACTGATAGCTTGTTGTTTAAACCCTTTATCATACTCCAACCCCATTTAAAAATTTGGTCAGTACTCTCCATAAATTTAGGGTTTCCAACAATCACAAGAAACAAGGAAAAACCACCACAAATCAATCCACAAGCTCAAATCCACCACAAAGAGCTTCAAGAATCACTAACCTTAGCTTGATCTTTGGTGTTCTTAAAATTTTCTTCTTCCTTGTTTTCCCCAAATTTTCAGCCTCCCTTTCATGAACACCAAAGAAGACAGATTTTTGAGTCAAGAAGGGTTGCAAGAGGAAGACTAGAAGTGGTAGAGAGGATTGTACAAGAGCTTACCTCTTGATTTCTTGAGTTCTTCTTCTCCTTCTTCACTTCAACATCCGGCCTCCTTCCTCCCTTGTGCATATGATCCGACTTGATGGGGGAAAAGAAAAGCTCTTGATGGTTAATTAAAGGGTCATATCGGCTAAAGCAAAAAGGGAAAAACATATGACCTCTGGCTATGCTTTTAATTACCCACATGCCACTTAATTACAATGGAACTATTTAGTTAGAGTGTGTGTGGGCTTTTTCTTTTCCTCTTCTCCCTTAAAATTGGCCAAAATTTAAGGCCTAAATTGGGGGTTTAATGTTCTCCTAATTTGTCCAATCTTCACATGTCTATTGGCACCACAAGCTCTTGGCTGAATTTGACCAGTTTACCCTTACAAAGCTTATTTTCACACAAACTGGTAGAATTTTCACCTAACTTTGAAAATTCATATCTCATGGTATACATGTCCAATTGACTCATATGACCCATCAAATTAAAGTTTAAGATATCTACTACAATCACACAAATTGTTAGGGTTATTGGATACAATTTGATTAGTTAAAGGTACGTCACAAGATGACTACCTTCCAGGAATCCAGACTGATAGCATCAAGGGAAATTCCCTTTATGACAGTTGTCACACTTCCTGAACTAGGCTTAGTCATCTGCCTAATACAGGCTTATCTTCAAGTCCACAAGCCCAAAATTCGGGATCTTACATTTCTCCCCCATTCAATAAATTTCATCCTCGAAATTTGAACATGTATATCTCGGGGAATCATTCTAGACACCCAATCTATCCCTTTCTATGCTTGCTCTCTAAGCATGCAACATAATCATACAACATTCTCGTTCATCCTGTACCAATGTATAGTATTCATATATAGGACCAACTGGTCCATTCTCCAAGAACTTGGTTACTCAGGCCTCACTGCCTGATACATTTTGCCTTTCAGCTCATTCAACTCCTACAACACTGGATATTCGGGCCTCACTGCTCACGGAATCACCCTCATACCATAGGTATATCGATTACAACTTGGTACAGTCTGAATGTTTTTCTAGCATCAAAACATACTCTGGACACACTAGTCCAATGTTGTCATGCTAGGAAATAAACACAGTGCTAGGCTCACTGGTCTTACGACCCAGGGACATCGCTTCATGCAACTTTGCATATCGGGTTTTACTATATTGAGCCTCTACTCGTCTATCCCATGTCTGAGCTTATTTAATTAAAGCTCTTAGACTATCTTTCTCTTACTTAACACTGTAACTAGTAAATACTATATGACTTAACCAGTTCAAATTTCTATACTATTCTAATAGTTTCTGTTTTGGTATAATTATAATCATCAAATGCACCACTGTTTATTCTAAGACATTAGTGATGAGTGATGACAATCACGTCACCGCTTTTCAATTCTTATATGTTGTATCAAAGTAGTGCTTTCACATTTTTAATAAAAACAGAATCGCTGATTGCTCTGGTTCAAGAAAAAACAAGTCCCATGCAACAATAATTGGAAACAGACCATATGCAGCAACAACTGCAAATACATGATCTAGCTGATTCAAATCCATAATATTGGATATTCGACTAGGCAACAACCCAAGTAGTTAGGGCAACAACCCATTAAAACAATTCTTTCTTTCAAATCTATGTTCAAATGAATTTTTATCAATGGCAAGTGATTTAAAAGCATTCTAAACACATCTGGCAATATCCAGCAAACTGAGAATGTCTACAATAGTTTCTGGCCTCTTCCAGTTCTGTACTGCTTCTACTATTTTGGATTCCACACAACCCTTTTATGAGACAACATAGTTCAGAAGTGAACACTACAAATTGGTCTTAACTTCTTTTGAAAATATTTCATTTGAAAATTCAATTCCAAAAATTCACAAATTCAGCAGGTGCATTGACAAGTTAAAAGTTCAATTTTTCAAAAATACATAGGAACCAGACAACCGATGTAGAAGGTCATCAATTCTAATCATATCATAGGCTCCAACACTTGCTACTCGAGCCCTACACAAGACACTCAGTACATTGCTATCTCAGCCTGGTCGTTCTAGGACATTGTTCGATATTCATGATTTAATAACCGTACGCTTCTGCCAACTTATGGATACACTAGTCCCACAAGACTTAGGGCTTCTCATTGAACTTATATCAAGTCTGATGACCTAAGGACATACTGGCCAAAAAGGTCTTATTGCCCACCATATACTTATGACGTGAATATACCCAATGGTAAACATAGCATTGGAGCACCCTATGGCGATGCATCAGATCCCATACACTGGCATCTGATTGGGAAAAAACCCACATCAATTGGATGCATTGGGCAACAACCTATATTAACTAGATACATTAGGCAACAACCAAAATCTACTGAATGCGTTGGGCAACAACCTAAATCATCTGGACAATAATCATGATCATATGGGATCATTCTATATGGACTTTCATTATCGGTCTAGCTCTAGGCATAGTCACAAATTCAACTTTCCCTATCAGTATTCAACCTACATCTTAGGGAATCTATTGGCCACCAACATATCTACGGTTGTTTGTCCCGATCATGAGACTGTAACCTGTGGCCACTGAGGTTCTAGTTGGCACTGAGGTTCTAGCCACCACTCGGTTCCATCAAAGGAACAAACTCTCAATCAGTCTTTTTAAGGGAATATTCTATAATTAAAATCTTTCCCTATGCTAGATAAGTAGCTAGCAACCTCCAGATACCTCATACACATCCGGTACCACATTTTAGTGCCTTTATTTATTCAATCAATCTGTACTTTAATCTAGTACCACAATTCATTCTGGTCGATTCAATTGCCTAAAGAATCACTCAACTACCAAGTTGAATTCTTAAGTCACAATTCAATTGATAGCACCCTCTAGATGCCTATTCAATTCTTAGGTTCATCAACCTAATTTTGAAACCTCAACAATACCCAATAAGCATACTCGAATCATCATGATTCATAGCTCATATCATTCAAGCACTATCTTTAAATATTTCCAAATCAACAATGATTGAATTTAGAATTCGACTCTTAGAACCTCAACATCAGCTGAGCTGAGAAATCACATTTCCTTAACAATACCCATTATATGTACTAGGATCATGATTCTTATTTCCTAGTCTATTCCTCAAAACATTCAAATATCATTCTCTTGACCTCAGCATTAATCACTTGGTTCTAATTCAATTCACCATATCCCAAAGACATATTCTAAACATCATTCGTTCACCTCAAAGGTAACCATCAATCATACCCAAAAGTATTGTTGACAACACAACATTAATCATGAGTTTCACATGATTCATACTTTCATGTACTAGAACCATAGTACAACCTTAGTTACATTTCGACTATGCACTATTTCAGCTTAGATCAGATTAAAGCCTATCCTCAAGCTTTATCATATTCAATCTAACATCCTTATGACATCCCTAAGGATCACCATGTTTCATACCTCAAAGTACTCAAGCTTTAAATTAATGAATTTAAAACTTCTATGATACTTCCCAAGAGTTCACCCATCCGGAGAATTTCTCTCACCTAAGCACGCTTAACCTCAAAGTTAAGATAAGATCTGGGGATCTAAATCATATCCTGGATCAACATTAGGAGCCCTAGGATTGGCAATATAATCTATATTATGTGTCATCTCATCTATCTCTAGAGCCTGAACCTTCTTTGTAACATCCCATTTGAAAACGGCGGATTTTTTTTTTTAAAAAAACGTTTCCAAATATTTCAAGCAGTGTAATCAGAGTAGAGCATTGGAGCGAGTAAGTAATTTACATTACATTCAAAAATATGGACCATAGTGTAAGAGTATTGGATTACGGTTATCCGACTTTAAAGAAACTAAAGGAAACGATAAATAACGTAGACACGTCCCGGCCTACTTCGGTTGCTTGCCTCGATCGCCTAAGATTGGTCCTCCGACCACGATGCTACAACCGAGATCCATTCCACATATGGATCTCAAGTAACAGTTAACCTTATGCTCAAATAAAACAAGATATACGTACAAATGATATTCATTTCAATACAAAGATATCATCACAAAAGCAACAAATAGATGTATGATCAATAACATGGACGAACATAAGCACAAAGCGGTATGTAAAGTCTCTCTCTCAACTAGTTCTCGCACATATCCAAGTGCCACGCCACAACGTGTCCTCGGCGCTAGGAATAACTCAAACGGCATTACCAATACTATAATCCGTGGGTAAAGCCGTAAGTATCTCCGACGATTCTCAACGTAACCTCGCTATGAACGTATTTATAACGCAAAAGTATATGAGCAACATAGAGTTAGGGTTACGATACGCGTCCGTACCTTAGTTGCGATATCCGGCTCTTCCTAGGCTAAAAACGGTACTTTTGACGCCGTACGTAAACCAAATAAACAATGGGCAAACAATGAACGATGGAATTTCGACAATGTTCGATGTCAAAAGTATTCTAATCAGAATAATAACACACTTATGAATATTTGGCAGCATATCAGGCATTTTAGATGAAAAAGACCATTTTGCCCTTACTACCCCTAATTGGCGGAATTTCGTCAGAACTTCGTTACTTTGACCGTATTCCATTTCAAAATTATCCCCACTATGTTTTTACCTCGTCAGGAATCTTTCAATGCAATGAGGCATAAAAAAAGTATAGGAATATATTACTCAAACTTCCTAGATCAAAACAACAGTTCTACTATAACTACCGAAAGAACTACGGAAACTAAAAACTAAGGACATAAGAACTTACTCGGAGCTAAGGCGAGAATTTTTCCGAGCTTCTCTCTCTAGAACCTCTCTCTAGGATTCGGATTTGGTGTGAAGAATGAGAGCAAGAGAGCTTGCTATTTATAGGGAAAAATAGGGACAAGGTGGGAATTTCCACAAAAGTCTTCGATCGGATTCCGGCCGTTGGATCGCATTTTTGAGGACAAAACACTCTTGGCCATCCATGGTCAAGATCGAAATCTAAGAGCCCTAAAGTCAATGGATGAGTTGTCATCCATGATGGCTCTTGCTTTATGGCCTCCGCCCGATAAAGCTACCCGACGGTGTCCGTTTCGCGCGATTTCGCGAAACTCAAAAATCCGGCGTGTAACTTTGAAGATCTTTCCATCCTCTTTCATATTATCTATTTTGATCCTCCTTTTGATCATATCCAGGTATTCTCCGGTGCGTCGGAAGATATTCGGACAAACGCGTCCGATTACGGAAATCGCTTAGATAGAACCAACTTCCGGACAACAATTCACCGAATCGTAAAACGTCCGTTGTTGCCTAACTTAATCTCGTGTTTAAAAAGACGCAATTGTTTCTATAGGTTCTAACTTTGCCTATCTGACTCTACTCTATCCGATCAACTTTTCGTCTTATTTGAAATTAGGGTTTTCGGTTGCGGAAACAACGCCCAGTAAATTCTTTCTTCGTGTAAAAATTCACTTGTTCTTAATTTGATCAGTCTGAAAGGACTTTTACTTCTGTTTACCTGTATAATTTATTTCTAACTTTTCCCTTCTACTGTCTATATCTTTGACTCACCGCATTATATTATTATTTTATTCTAATTATCATTTTAATTATTTAAACAATTCTTTTTAATTAAAAATAACCATAATTTCGGCCCCTCTTTTAAAAATTCATATTTATTTATTTTTCTATAATTTTTTCCATTTTTTAAAAAATATAATATTTTTTACCAAATATTCCCGTTTTACCCTTCGCGCCGTTAGGGCTTAATCGACCTAATTTCTTCGTTTAGTGATCTTTTTAGGATCAGGTTTCTTCATATATTTATCTTTACTAATTTACAGTATATTGTTATCTTACAAACTTCTATCTTGATATTGTCATTTTATATCCTATGTAAAATATTAAAAATGTTTACCCCATCAAGTTACTTTATGGTTCCGAAATGCTTTTTAAACTTTTCTTCATGTTATTTCCTCTGAAATAATTTATTAAATTCTCATAATTAGGGATAACACTTCCATATTTTTCTCATAATTTTTCATGATCTTTCAAGATTTATTATAATATTTTTAGATTTTTTTATCACCATTATATCATTTTTAGTCATTACGTTCATCGATTTTCCCGTAACTTTTTTGACAATTTACTCTATAATTATAAAAATTTTCTATAACAGTTTTATCTCATGAATTTACTTCATTAAAATATTCATTAATTTTCCTTTATCTTAGAAATTCCAGATTTGCTAAAATCCGGGTATTACATTCTTCCTTAGGGTACATATCACTATTGCTCCATTTCCTGTTACTATGTAATCAAGTATCAGTTGCTATTTTGTTGCCAACAGAACTGCCTTGTTCTAATACCACCAATGTAATACCCCTCAGTATACCAACATACATCAGAGTATTTACATGCAGTTTTGCGGAAAAACATAATAGCATTATTCACCAATATAAAAATTCTTGATTACAAATAGGGATACCCACAAGGTTATACACATATTACCTACAATTGCTAAAAATAATTACAAAATTTCCACATCTAATAACTCATGACTAAATTGAATGCCATCCGACATCTCCATTTGCCAATATCAGACGCCTTTCCTTGGGAGCCACGTTCAAGACGCTATATAAATTAAAGGTAGTAACATGAGTTGGAATCCCGAAGGATCTCAGAGTAACAGATTAATCTCACATGCAACGTATATACAATATATGCTAGTTTACCATACACAACACAGTCTACAATAGCATAACTCATTAACAATTATAACGCAAATTATATGTAGTAATAACCACAAGAATGACAGCAACAATTGCAAATATTACAGCAAAAATTGTAAACAAACTCGCATAACCATAGCACTGGGAAATGGTCTAGGCAACAATCTAAGTCGTGACTGGGCAATAACCTGAGTCGTGAGAAAGTTGACTGGGCAACAACTTGAGTCTGACTTTATACAGTCGAGACTTACACAAATATAATTCAAACATTCATATAAGGACATATAGAGAATGTGAGATTAGATTTACTACCTAATTGCTTGCAATTTTCCAAATTTGACTTCGACCCTTTGATTCCCTTGGACATGGTTAGATTCATATAATAATTCAATGACGGACAACATATTACTACTTATTCAAAGGCATTAGGATGGACATTACACTATGCTCAACATAAGGTTAATTGGTCTATTTTAATCCCTAAGAGCCCACATTAACCTTTGAAGATCCAATTATTCACTTTGGGCCTTAACTTAACATTTTCGCCCCTTGGCCTAATTTTCACAAATTTGTATACAAACTTTGAAAAATCATATTTAATTGTACAAATGTCCAAATGGAGTGGTTCCAAAGCCCATGTGATCATTGATGAGTCTATTTTCAATAAAAATAAAAAATAAATATTACCAATAGCCTTACACATGCATATAAGTCCAAAATCAACAATGATCACACACTGCCCAAATTTTCATTCTAGATTCAAAGATCAAATTTCAAAATTTCATATCTCGATTAATACAAATCCAAATTTAACAAATGACCTATCCAATTAAATCTTATTATGTCTACTTTGGTTTTGAAAAATTTCAGGGCAATGGAACACCGTTTACTCAGTCAAAAACACCAAACCATTCGATTGTCTCGCTAAAAACCGACAGAGGGAAGATTTGTGGTTTTGCATACTTTTGATTCCGATGCTCCAAGATTCACATCCTTACCACAACCCTACACAATTCTCCATGTTAAACCTATCGGAACTATCAAAATGATCAAAATCATACTCCTTGTAAGTCCCCTGTTTCTGACCGAAATTAGCAAGGAAGAACAAAATTTTGATTTCCAATTTTAACACTGCAATCTAGTCTATAATCACTTCTAGCTTGTTGCTTAAACCCTTAATCATACTCTAACCCCATTTAAAAATTTAGGCAGTACCTATCCATACATTTAAGGATTCCAACAATCACAAGAAACAAGGAAAAACTACCACAAGCTCAAATCCACCACAATGAGGTTCAAGAATTACTAACCTTAGCATGATCTTTGGTGTTCTTGAAATTTTCTTTTCCTTGTTTTCCCCAAATTTTCAGCCCCCCTTTCATGAACACCAAAGAAGACAGATTTTTTTAGTCAAGAAGGGTTGCAAGAGGAAGACTAGAAGTGGTAGAGAGATTTGTACAAGAGCTTACCTTGATTTCTTGAGTTCTCCTCCTCCTTCTTCTCTTCCACTTTTGACTTCCCTTGTGCGTATGATCCGACTTGATGAGGGAAAAGAAAAACTCTTGATTGTTAATTAAAGGGTCATTTCGACTGAAGCAAAAAGGGAAAGACAAATGACTTCCAACTATGCTCTTAATTACCCCAATGCCACTTAGCTACAATATAATAGAACTATTTAGTTAGAGTGTGTGTGGGCTTTTTCATTTCCTCTTCTCCCTTAATGTTGGCCTAAATTTGAGGCCCAAATTGGGGGTTTAATGTGCTCCTAATTTGTCCAATTTTCAAGTCCATAGGCCCCACAAGCTCTTTGCTGAATTTGACCATTTTACCCTTACAAAACTTATTTTCACATAAACTAGCAGAATTTTCACTCAACTTTGAAAATTCATATCTCATGGTATACATTTCCAATTAACCCATATGACCTATCAAATTAAAGCTTAGGATATCTACTACAATCATACAAAGTTTAAAGTTTCAGGGTCATTGGATACGATTTGATTAGTCAAAGGCATATCACAAGCTAACTACCTTCAAGGAATCTAGTCTGACAGCATCTAGGGAAATTCCCTTCATGACACTTGTCACACTTCCTGAATTGGATTTAGTCGTTTGCCTAATACAGACTTATCCTCAAGTCTACAGGCCAAATATTCAGGATATTACATAACTGATTTAATATGTTTTAAGATGAAGTTTTGTTTTCCATTTGACCAAGGGTTTCCCTCTCGAGGCTTAGAGGGCAAAGGGCTCTCTCTTTTCTTAACAAGTGCGCTTCTCGGGATTCGAACTTGTGGTTACATACTTACAGGATGAGGCCCCTTACCACCTCAACCTACAACTTATTGGTATATAAGATTAAGTTTTAACTTATGGAGAAAAACGAGGAATCACATCTAAGCATTAATTACAAGGGAAAATTTGATAAATAAGCATTAATTAATCACTAACTGAATTAAATTGTGAATCAAAGTATTCTTTTAAAAGCAACTTATATTGTAGATCGGAGGGAGTACCCCGTATGTTTCTTTTTATAAGAAACAATTAATCAAATCACATTGTTCAAAAGGTTGATTAAAATTAGTTAGAGACACTGAAGATATAAAAACATGCAACTTTTTGTTGTTGTCAAATATACCCTTTTTGATGTGAAAGATAAAGAATGTGGGATGGAAATTAAATACAATGATAACATGAGTAATTGGATAAGGGTATAATTGGAAAAAAGATGACATTTCAGTGCCTCTTATAAAAGGAAGCATCTCACAAACAAAAAGTTTATCTTATAAAAAAAAGTCACAAGTTAATCATTCTATCACCAATGTCACCAGCAATACACACTTGTTATGAATTAGTAACAAGTTAATTTCCCTTTTTTTGAATTTAAGAGATGGTTACAGGACAATTTGCTGACCTTACATAATTACGGTTATTCTGATTTGGTAAATCATGTGATTTGTCGGATTGGGTTTCTCTCATTTTCCTCATTCTCATTTTCTTCTCATCATCTCATATCAACCGTTAGATTAAAAAAAATGGTTCAGATTCAATCTTTTATAAAATTATTACTATAAACCTAAATAAGCAAATTTAAACTCTTAAAACCAAGTCTATATAATTCATAACTGCAATATAATACAAACAAAATAAATAAATTTTAATTTATAAAATATTATAATAATAAAGTTATAAAATATTAAATCTAAACCATATATTTCATAATATAAGGGTAGCTAGAGATGAGATTATGATTAGTTGAGCGATTGGAAGGCTTATAAATACTTATGCATGTAAGTTGAGACAACACTTCTCTCACATACTTACCTCATATTCTATAAATCATGATTGAAAAGCTGCTTTTGAACATTCTAATCGCTGTTTCAAATGAGCACTAAAGAGAAAGAGGAAAAGGTGAGTATCCTCCTTCATGATTTGCCTTTGAATTTTATTTGTAGAAAGGGAAGCTACGCCTTGCATCAAGGAAATTAAAAATGGATAGTCTAATTGTACTAATTAAGGAAATCCAACAGGTAGTTTATTTCACCAACCTATTGTTCTTTACTTCTGCTTCACTGGCTTGCCCTAGCATTCTAAAGAGTACGATAGATTGTTGTGTACTGATAAATGATGATGAGGTTGGGGCGTTGTATTCCATAAATATATAAAGATTGGGAAGCATTATTGTCATAGAATTATTTGTCATCAGTGCTCTCTCATTAAGGAGTTTCTGTGGCAGAATCAAACCATTCCAATAATTACTTTCTATTACAAGTGTCTTCGTACTGCTCTATTTTGGATTTGAAATTCTAAGCTGCAACAATTAAACTATAAGCATTAATTGGTCATTTACTGCATCAATAAATGTTTCATATACCTTCCTAAAGATTCCTCTCAAGGACTTACACTATCACTTGACAGGAAATCTTGACGTTACTCTTTGCTCTTTTGAATGTTACTATTAGGAATATTTCTAAGTTTTTTTTTATTGCAATTTCACGATAATTTCTGTTCTATATCTATTTATAACTTGTAGTCCTTGTTATTTCTTTTGATATAATTTTTTTTCCTTTTAAAATATTAGTTACAAGTTAATTAACCAAGTGTGTATTGCGTTGGCGGGAAAAAAAAAACCAAGTGTGTATTGCTTTTAAGGTTAATTCATTCTATCATTAATACACTCTTTTTAAGATAACCTCTAGTTGTTATGCTTTTTGTGCATGGCTTATAAAAAAGCGGATCATATAAGTTGTCCATAAAATAGGGAATGAATAACAAGTTTGTATTAATTGGTTAGCATGAACCATACATAAAAAGCAAGCATTACATAATTTTGTTTACGTTTCTCTCTCATGCATTTTCCCCTTCCCCACCTGCATAAAAATCTTCGTATATTAGGGGATTAAGCTTCAGTGCTCATTGTAGTTGTAGGGTTGTGCATGGACCAAATTGGACTGAGTTTATTATTAACCCGAGGTCTAGTCTGGTGAAGACCACGGGTTATACTAAACAACCAGTGGTCTGGTCTGGTCCAACACTAACCCAAGTTTGGGCTGCACCAAACCTGGTCCAGTAGACTGCCTGGATCCAGAACCTCACTTTAATTTCCTTTTCCCCCTTTATGGGAAGAAAATTTTCAACCTAACAAATGCAATTAAGACAATAAGAAAACCTATAATCATATAAAATTATTCACTAGAATATTAATGACATGAATCAATCAAGAAAATAATTATTGAAAATAGAAAGTGTAATAAAGGCATTGAAAATTATATTAAGATATTTCTTGTTTTTAAATTTAGAGCAAGATAATCTAAAAACAAGGTCCGAACAAAATAATTTGGAACTAATCTGGAACAAAGTTAGACCCCTCAAATTATAATCTACAAAGTGTGAACTAACCTGAAAACAAAACGATTACATACTTAATTATTCGTTTGTCAAGTTTTTCTTCATCAGAAACAACACAAAATCTAGGAAATTTCTTTTCGTCCATATAAACAATCATTTTCATCAGTAACCATAGCACATGATATGAAGAGGAACCTTGGTTTCTACAGGCAGTCAGCGAAGTACTTATAAAACTTAACATTCAGACAGTAACCAAGCTGGTTCATAGTTTTCAAAATCTTAAGAATGATGATAAAATCTTAATCTGATTTCTTAAGAGTTAACTTTGATATAAACTCATATTTTCATCGCAATTGCGGGAGATCAGAACATATGACAAATGTGTATAAATAAATAAAAAATAACATACAACAGATGAACAGAAATTAAAGACCAAATCAAATAAGAAAGAGATCTGATTTGAGTAAAACTCTGTATAGCAATGGAATATTTAATTCTCCAAATCATTATAATAATGGTGTAGTGAAATAAATGTAATTAATCTACAAAACTACGAGATCAAACGAAGAGAGTATATAAAGGTGAAGTTAGATTTTTATTTTTTAATTTTTTTAAATACATACATACATATATATATATATATGTGTGTGTGTGTGTGTTTGTGTGTGTGTGTGTGTGTGTGTGTGTGTGTGTGTGTGTGTGTGTGTGTGTGTGTGACACTCAGGTCTGACCGGACTAGACCAATTGGTCTCAATGCTTGGTCCTCTATCCAGTCCAACCCAATGAGAACAATTTGGTCTGGTTAGTCCTTTTTTGCTATGGGCCAGAATTTTCTGGTCTGGACCATGTCATACTGGATTATTGGGATTTTTCTCATCACTAGCTGATCATCTTTGATGTGTTTTGAAACATGGACCATCCATAAATACTAAATCTAGAACATCCAAATTAATTACTTTACATGGTTTAGATTTAATTTTTTTACATCTGATATTTTTTTTTTGAAAAAATTATTTTAATATATACAAAATCTAAAATAAAAATAAAATCTTAATTTTTTAAAAATGATTTTTCATTTTAAAATGGGAAAATTTTAGAAAAATACCATCAAAAATTGAAAATCGCAAATCAATGATTTTATACTAATATGAGTTGGAATTTTCAATCAAGTGTAGTCAATACTCAATATGTAAATTATTGTAGGTAACAAAACTGATTTAAAATTTTGATATTTTGAATTTTTGTTGTTGTTGAAATTTTCCCTTTAAAGATAGTTGAAAATTTTAAATATGGAGCGTTGAAATTGTATTTGATTATAGATCTTATCGCAATGATGAGTAATTACATATAAGTTGCTAAATTTTGATATGAATAATTCAAAACTACAATTAAAAAAAATTAAAAAAATGATATTTTGTATAAAAGTAAATCAGAACCATTTAAATAATGTTGATCTAATGGTTAGAGAATGAAGAGAATGAGAAAGGAAGAAAAGGGTTCCAAAACACTTGTTTAACAACTCGTTCCTCACTAGTCCCTCCGACCAATCCTAAATTATTCTACAAGATGTAAAGATGATTTTGGGAAGGTATCCTCTATCTGACACGAATTCTATTTATAGGAGTCGTCTCGTTTTTATTATCAGATTGATAATTTGATATACTACGTATCAAATTTTGAGACCCACTTCATGTTCATTTTAAAATAATTCTTATACACCGGTATGTATAATTATAAATTGGTTAAGATCCAATTTTATTTTTGAAAGTTGTCATGTAAGAGAAATGTTGTCCTAAAAAATTTTTATGGTTCAATACTATTTTTGAAATATCAAATTCAAAACCGTAATAATGTCAACCCAGTCATTTTTCAAGTTAAGTTTGAGCCGTAGCCGACTAAATATGCTAAAATAACATATTCATATGTCATCTAGGTTATTTTTTTTGAGTTAAAGAGCAAATTTTCCTTTAAAAATTTCATGTTATGAGCCTCGGGTGTCCATAACTTTTTTTTTAGTTCAATGTTACGTAACTATTATATAAGTTAAATTAGACTGTCAACTAACCAAACAAATTAATTTCGTCAATCTACGTATTTCCCACTTCATTTTTCTGAAAGTCAAATTTAAAAACAAGGATATATATATATGGAGAAATGATTTGTCCTGTGACTGGAGGTAAGGATTTGTCCAGTGAATAACCAACGACGTCGTTTGGTCCTGTAGCGCTCTCAAAGCTTTTATCCATGCATCTTGCACTCAACGCCAAACACCCCCTGTGTATTCCCATCTCAAACCAAACGCCGTGAACCCATGGGTAATTCCTTTTGGTTCATTCACCTTGGTTCTCGGCTGGACCTTGTAATACCCTAAAATTTGTATTTCTCCTAAATATTATATTTTGGAAAATAATGCCTATTAAAAATAGGTGAATATGTGGTCTCAAATCTTGTGATGTGTTTATTTTATTTTCTAGGTAATTTCTCTTTAAAATTAAGGTAACCAATGGTTAAATTTTCTAAATTCTATTAGGGATCATAAAATACCATAAAGTATCATAATTAAGTATAATTTTAATTAATTCATAAGAGACAATAAAATGACATGGAAATACTTATTCCAATTAAAGAAAATTATCAACAACTAATGGGCAATTAAATTTGCAAAAATTAAAATATTTATGTTAATTTTCGTAATTAATTAATAATTAAATTAAAAAGGCATAATTAAGAAATGTATGAGATTAATTAGTGATCAAAGGCTAATAGAAACCCAAGGTTAGCATAAAGAGGATTTCTAACGATCATAATTAATATAGTAACCAATCATACTTTGACAATTAGGCCTAATAACACCTAAAACACTATATTAGAGATATTAACCAATATTAATTTAACCTTCCCTAATTCAAATATGGGTGGCGAAAGTTCACTCTTGAAAAGACAAGATAATTACACAAATATTAAATCCTAATAGCACATAAAATATGAACAAATATCAGTAATAGTGGTAGGATTTTTCCAACACAAATTAAAGGCCAAGATTTAATCTCATAAAGCTAGATCTAATAGCCTAAATTAATTACATGTTTAAAGCCTTAATCCAAGTAAAAACCTATGAACCAATAAGGACTAAGTTGTAGAATGTGTGAGATATTGGAAATACAACTCAAGAGTGTAAGGAGGAGGAGCAAGCCACGGTTGCAAGCTAGCTTGGGCAAGAGGGAAAAGCTACAAAAATTTAGATATTAATCTTTCAAACACATGTTGCAATTAAAGTCAAGATTAAGGTACATGTGTAAGGGATATTTTGTAAAAAAAATGGAAGAGGATAGAATGGAGTGAGGGGGGTTCATATGGGATTGACGGATAGGATGAGTGTTTAATGAATTAACCTAGATCCCATGGCTCCAATTCAAGAAGAGTTAGGTTTGGAATTACCAAATTGCCATAGCATTTTCCTATAAATAGGGACTTTGGGTTCTTCATATTCTCACACCAAAACAAGCAAGGAAGTCTGATTGTGAGAGTAGAGAGTGAGTAAGAAGGAGCTTGGATAAGGAGTTAGAGCATTTGCAAGTAAGTTCTTTAAGTTTGAGTTCTTAAATTCATAGATAGACTTTGCTTTGATCTTAAATATGCTAGAGTAATTTTATTTTCATGTTTTTATGGTTAGAAATGGTTTTATTTCGAAAAAATAATGAAGGAAGTGATAGAACAAATTTTTTGGAAGAGAAACATCAAAGTAACGAAGTTCTGGCAAAATTTTTCAGTTAGGCGATTTCTGGAGTCAGTAGTAAACATGCCATAATTTTATGTTGAAGATGAAGTTAATTAATTATGAAATTTTTCATGGTTCAAAGTAGACATATAGGGATTTCCAAATATACCTAGAGTGTGTCATTTTGAATTTTGTGCAAAGAGATAAAAATTCTTGAAGAAAAGCTACGTTTTATGGGTAAAATTCTGGGCAGAGGCTAAAAACGTGAAAACTGGGAATTTTTCTTAAATTCTGGGTAAATTCCAGTATTTTTTTTTTCTCAAGAATAGACATCCTAAGGATTCTGGAAAATTTTACGGATCCCCGTTTCGATTTTTATAAAATTAGTTATGATTTTTCAAAGTTAGACGAAAAATTTGCCCTAAAAGCTGTAACCAGCGTTTTTACGAAATTTTGGGGGAATAAATTGAAAAATAAATTCATCAGGGGTAAAATAGTCATTAGTGGCAAAAATATCTCTTAGGATATTATTTATGGATTAATAAAGCGATATTACTATTATAGGCTATCCGAGAACGCATACCGACCGACGTACGTACCGCTATCACCGACTCAGGTACGGACGCGTACTGTAACACTAACTCTAATGCTTATTATATGTTTATATGTGATAGATGATTTCATAGACTAAGACTCCGTCTTAGATCACTGTTTATACATTCAGCTTTACACGGGTTATAGTCTTGATAATACCGTTAAGATTTCCGAGCGCTGAGGACACGAGCAGCTGTCGTGGCACTGGATAGTGCAGACATGTGTGTGACTTTGCATCTGCTGTGTGCTTATGTACTGTTGTTGTGTTAATCTTGCATCTACTGTGTGCTTACGTATTGATTAATGCTGTAATGTTATGAATATTTTTCATACATATACTATCATATTTGAGCATAAGGTTAACCGTTACCTGAGGTCCAATGGGCCTTGGACCTCAGTTCTTACAATAGCTTCAGGGTCAAGAGGACGGAGGGCCGAAGATAGGGGCAAGCAGCACGCTTAGAGTCCCGGCCGGAGAATTTCATTTTGATATGTACTGCTTTTGAAATACTTGGATAATTGTACCGCTATTATAATCAGCCAGACACACTATAGTTGACATTTTAAATATTTATCAGTTACTCACTTGCTCCGATGCTCTACTCTGACAAAAAAATCGGCTTTTCAAAACGGGGTGTTACAGACCCTTAGGTCCTTATACGTATATATATACAGCAATGCTCCTTTTTATTCATTAACACAAGAAGTAGCAAAAAGTGAGAGACAGAGACGTAGAGAGAAGAGAGAGGTTTAGTTTTGATCATTCAGCTTTGTTTTGAAGCCTAAAAACAGAGTGTGTCCGATTGGAGATGGTGGCTAGAAGTGAGAGAGAAGCATCCAAAGCTACAGTTCAACTAGTGTAATTGTTGAATAAATATGACCAGCCAAGCTGGGACTTTGTTTGAGTTTGAGTTTGTGCTTGCATTTGCATTTGGTAATGGTGTGTGTTCGCGTGTGTGTGTATCCAATAAACTTGTTTTTTTTTTATTATCATTTGTAATATACACATTTTTTTCTAAGCTGGGTAAATTCTATTATGCGCTATTGCTTCTGCGGCTTGCATATTAGAGTCTTGGTGTGGTCTATGGGGATTTGGGAACTTCACCCTTGTACGTTTTCTACCATACTTTTCCCAATGAAGTGAAAAAATCATGAGGATGTGATTGGAGCTCTTTCTTTGATTATATACTCTCTTACTCTGGTATTGCTCTTGAAATATGTTTTCATTGTATTGGCAGCAAATGACAATGGATAAGGTATGATTTGCTTTGCATATTTTGGAGTTACTTTTCATTCTAGCAACATCAATCTTCTAAACGTGATTCCTGGATATTCCCTCCAACAAATATGAAATATGTCTGACTTTGTGAAGATACATTGTACTGATGAGGAGCTAACAACTTATACTTGGCGTTTGGTTTGAGATGGGAATACACAGGGGGTGTTCGGCGTTGAGTGCGAGATGCATTGATAAAAGCTTTGAGAGCGCTACACTGGACAAATCCTTACCTCCAGTCACAGGACAAATCATTTCCCCTATATATATATGTCATTTTATTCTGATTGGAGGTCCCAGAAAATGGCCTATTTATATTTCATCATCACATAAATGTTAAATTAAATAAGCTACAAGGACGGTAAATAAGTCACAAATTACATGCCAAAAACTTGACAAAGATTCATAAAAAATATCTCAGCTTCTAGCATCTTCGTCACAATATCAAAACAAAAAAAGATGATTTAAATCTTCCATACAATTCCATAAAGCTTAAATGGTTTTTCTTTTTTAAATAGTACAGTCTTGTAAGGTTTTTAGGCCTCTACTTCACACCTGGAGTGCGATACCCGTCCTTAATATGCCTTTAATTATCAGAGTTTAAGCGTACAGGCATCGAAATAGTTTGGACGGCTTAATTGCGGAATAAAACTTCTCTTAAATTAACTTGGTTTGAAAACTTGAGGAAAAAATTTTGCGATTCAAATCTATCTCAAAGGGGGATCTCAATACAATAATCCAAAAATAGACAAATGATAAACAAATTAGTACAGTCCACTACTTATACTATCACAAAAGTCCCTTCTGCTGTGACCTTTATAGCTACTTCTTTCCTCTTGATCCCGATCCACTACTTATTTATTTCATGCGATCTGGAGTTCAAATGAATGAACCCCAGGGGTAACAGTTAATTTCATATGCATGTATGAAGTATAAATGACAACACAATACAATTTAGCATAGAATAATTTACAATAAACAAGTCGCACCGTAACCATAGTTATCGGCCAAGGACCGCAGCCTTTTAGGACACGCAACCCTATTTTAGTATACACATCCTTTTGGAACATGCAACTCCATTTTAGGACACACAACCCTATGGGACACGCAGCCCTAATTCATAGCTAGGATACACATGCAAAATTATCTAGCAATCATTGTTAGTCATACATGAATATATGCATACAAGCTAATAAGATAGCAGTTACCTGCCTCAAGCTTGAATCCTTAATTTTGTCCGAAGGTGTTGGGATTAATAGAGGTGTCAAGGTATGCCTATAAACGTTTATCATTGTCATTAGTCACTTCTTGTTGTTAGTTTTCTATGTGTTTTGATGATGACTGACAATTGTGAGCTGAAGAGATTGTTTCTGATTTAAGCCAAAATGACTTAGTTTTAAAAGATTATTTAACTCAACTGATGTGACTCTAGTCATAGTATATTTAACTCCAACCATAATGTTTTTTTAAACTCCAGTCATACATATGAGTTTTCGTGAAACAATTTATAAAAAGCATATGACTCGAGTCAGTTACTTAATGACTCAAGTCATGCACTGTACTTCAGTTTTTCAAATGTCAATCTCGATAGTAGCCTTTTGAATCTCATATGACTCGAGTCATTTTGTACTTAACTTGAGTCATGAGTGACACATAGAGCTCTAGTTGGTTTATTATTCTCAAATGACTCCATTCATCATGATATGACTCGAGTCATCTTATTTGTAATTCTTATCTGTTTGAATCTTTGAACTATGACTCCAGTCAGATATACGTGACTCGAGTTAACATAACTCCAGTCATCAAAATATGACTCTAGTCAAGTATATCAGCTTTTGAAAACATCATTCTCGTAATCTGAAATTCATTGATTATGCTTTGGGTACTCCATGTTATTGATTCTTACTATTCCTAACAAAGTTTAATCAGTTTGCTAATGAGTTTTAGACATGATTAACAAGTTTTAATTATCAAATTATCATAAAGCAAATCTGTGTCAGACGCATTAAATGCATAAGCAGAGACGAAGCATGCAAATGGAAATTGAGCTTCTGAGCAACCATAAAGCATTCGGCAATTTCCAGTAAACATTCTAACTAAGTCTCAACGGACAAATCGAATGAAGAATGTCAACGGAGAATAACGGCTAACATCGGAAGAATACAAAGAGACGGAGTAATGTTCAAACTCAACGGATATATTCATTACTCCAACAGTTCATTAATCTCTCTTCAACGATCATTAAATGCCATCAACTATAAAAGCCAGAAGCATTCAATTCTTCAACCACCGAAACTCTACGCATTCAATTAGCAACTTAAGCATTTACTGTTTCTACTCTTACAGTTAATATCTTTGGATATTTAAATCTTTAGTGATTATACATATGCTATTTTAGAGAGTTAATTATTGTTTATCCATCTTTGTAAGAATCTCAAAGTATTGGGACTTTGGGATTGGGACATTTGATTACAACTTGTAAGGGGGAGTAAGTTCTAGTGAGAGAATTACTCCGAGAGTTACAGAGTGTGTAATCATTTGAGTTAGTGAAATCCCGGAGAGTCTGGGGACTGGACGTAGGTCAAGGATTTAGACCGAACTAGTATAAATCGCTTGTGTTCAATCTTTCTCTTCCCTACTCTGTTCATCTCTGTTTTTGTTAGCAACTAACAGAGTATTTAGAAAGAAAATTTTATATCCCCAATTCACCCCCTTCTTGGTGATATTCCGTCTTTCACTTGCATTGCAAAGTAACTAACTATGTGAATTATTTTTAGAGGATTAAAAGTGGTTATTAACCCCTAAAATAGTAATACCCTTTTTAATTTATTAACTATTTCCTTCATAATAATAATAATAATAATAATAATAATAATAATAATAATAATAATAACAATAATAATAATAATAATAATAGTAATAATTATTATTATTTTCTTTGCAATTATTTCTCCGGGTTGGGGGTTGAGGGGTTCCGGGATGGGGTGCTGGGATGGGTTGCTAGGATGGGTGGTTGAGGTATAACAACGAATAACATATAACAACAACTTCCCTCATTCCTTTTCCTTCCATGATCATGGCAATATCAGCATATATATGATAATCAAGTTTTTACTCTTTCTTATACAGAGCAGTGATGCATTTATATATAAACTTATGGCAACAACTTTCTCATTCCTTTTTCCCAAAGAAGCAACGTGTAATACCCTAAAAACCCTAATTATCATAATTTGGTATATTTTGATAAATACTACATGGTAGATAAAGGAGAGTATGTTGTCTCAAATTTTGTAATTTGATTATTATAATTATTGGGCAATTTCTCCTTGAAATTTAGTAGATCAAGATTTAATCTTGAAATTTCTTTTAGGGATCATAAAATACCCTAAAAAAATTATCATATTAAGTTATGGTTCATATGTAACCAAAATAAGCAAGAAAGTGTTATGAAAACACTTAAATTAATTAAAAAGGAATTAACAAATAAATAGTGAGCAATTAAGCTTTCGCTAATTAAAGTAATTATGTGATTCTTCATAAAACATCATAAAGTTATCATAATTAAGCATAGTCTTAATTTAAACATGAGAGGCAATTAATTGACATAGAAATACTTATTCCAATTAGAGAAAATTACCAACAACGATTAGACAATTAAATTTGCAATAATTAAAATAATTATGTTAATTTCGTAATTAATTAATAATTAAATTAAAAAGTCATAATTAAGGAATATATGAGATTAATTAGTGATCAAAGGCTAATAAAAACCCAAGATTAGCATAAAGGGGATTTCTAATTATCATAATTAATATAGTAACCTATCAATTAAACCTTATAACATCTAAAAACACTATCTTAGAGATATTAGCCAAGATTAATTTAATCTTCCCTATTTTAATCTAAGTGGCGAATTTATGCTTAAAATTAGGGGAGAAAGATTACACAAATATTAAATCCTAAAAGCACATAATATATGAACAAATATCATCAATAGTAGTAGGATTTTTCCAACACAAATTAAAAGGCTTGGACTAAATCTAATAAAGCTAAATCCTAAGGCCTTAATTTAACTTCATAAAGTGTAATCTTTGTGAATTAAAATCATCCAATGAGAGACTTTCTTCTAGATAATATGAGATAATTAAAACACAATGGAAGAGTCCAAATTGAAGGCATACATGGTTTTGCAAACTTGTAGAAGAAGAAGGAGAATTGTCAAACACATGATAATTTTGGCACATGCAAACATTAATTAGAGGGACAAATTGGAGAGATGCACATGGGTTGATTAATGAAGTGGAAGAGGATAAAGATGATAGAGAAGAGGGAAGGAGGTGGCGTGTGTGTGTAAGGAAGGAGAGAGAAAAGTGTGAAATTCCTTGAATGGTGAATTAAAAATCATTGGGATAAATTCAAGACACAAGTAAATGAGAATCTATAGAAAATAAATTGTATCTTGAGAAGCTTTGATCATAGATCAAATATAAGGATTTATTATGAATGAGTATATTTTAAGCTTGGATTAGGTTGTCTCCAAAATCATTTTCTCAACTTTTGTGATTAATCTTAAAGTGATTAAAGTGTTAATTGGGACTTCTAATGAAGCCATAATTTTGAGATTAGAGAAGTGGAAAAGAAACTTGAATAAACTACAAGATAACCCTTAATTAATTACATAAAAGAGCTTAATCTATGAGATAAGTGGAGAACCAATAAGAAACCTTGATTGGCATTTGTGTGAGGCAAATGAAACACAAAAAATAATCTGATATTAAGGGGGGAGGGCGGTTTGTGTGAGTGTTTAGAAGAAATAAGTAAGTTTAAATCAATCTTAATTTGAAATCCACCAATAGGAAAAATCAAGAGAAATGTTAATTAATTAAATTGAAACTTCTTTATTAAGTATGGGTCCAATGGTTAAGATTTAAAATTCTTAACTAAGTTTAGATCCTAGGGCTCAAATTGAAGAAGAGATAGGTTTGAAAGAATTACCAAAGTGCCATGACCTTTTGCTATAAATAGGGGCTTGGGTTCTTCACAAATTCTCACACCAAAATAGCAAGCAACATCTGATTCTAAGAGTGAAAGAGTGAGTGAGAGTCTTGGAGAAAGGAGGAGCAAAGTTCTAGGTAAGTTCTTGAGCTCTAGCTTTTTAGTTTATAGCTTAAATGTTATTTTGATCTTTAATCTTCCAATTATAGTTTTGTTTTCATGTTTTTATGGTTAAAATTGGATTTATTTCGAACAATGATGAAGAAGAAGTTATAGCAAATTTTTTGGAAGATTATGGTCAAAGTAGCGAAGCTCTGGAGCAAATTTATCGGTTAGCGATTTCGAAAAGCAATTATAAAAACGCTGGAATCTTATGTTGAAGATGATGTTCTAAAATTCTGAAAACTTCATGGTAAAATATACATATAGGGCTTTTCAAATATACCTAAAACATGTTATTTTGAACTCTGTGTTATGAGTTACAAATTCTGCAAAATGGGCTACAAAATTCTGGAAAATTCTGGGCAGAGGTTGAAAACCTTAAACCTAAGAATGACTCAGGGAATTTGGGAATAAATGAGTATTTTTTATTGAAATATACATCCTAAGGATTCCGAGGAATTTTACGGATCCTCGTTTTAAGTTTTGTAGAATTAATTATGATTTTTCAAAGTTAGGCGAAAAATCAGCCCATATGCTGTCCAACAGCGTTTTTACGAAATTAATAGCAAATAAAATGTAAATAATTAACCCAGGGGTAAAATGGTCATACATAGCCAAAATATTTCTTGGCATATTAATTGTGAATTAATAAATGCGATATTACCCTTATAGGATATCCGTAACCACTTTCCGACCGTCAAATATACCGTAATCATCAACGAAGGTACGAACGCGTATTGTAACCTTAACTCTTATGCTTATTGTATGCCTATATATGATAGGTGTGTTCATATACTAAGAATATGTCTTAAATTGTTCCTTATACATTCAAATATACACAGGTTATGGTTTTGATAATGCTGTTAGAGTTTTCCTAGCGCTGAGGACACGATAGGCCATCGTGGCACCGTGAATAGTGCGACCGGGATAATGACATACTGCGTGGGCCGTGTTTTGTTATTGCCTTACATATTGTTAATGTTTTGAAAATGAGATTTTGTACTACCGTAATATCTGTCATACATATACTGTTTACATAAGCATGAGGTTAACCGTTACCTGAAGTCCGATGGGCATTGGACCTCAGTCATAAACTAATAGTTCAGGAAAGGATCAAGGATCAGAGAAGTTACCATTAGATGGAGCCGTATAAGGCACTGATGGACGGAGTCGTGAGGAGGCACCGGTCAAAGGGAATGCAGAAAGAAGGTTAACAGAGACTACCTTTTGGCATGAAACTAACAGGGTTACTTCAAATCATTTGGTGCTTAAACTAGAAAGGGTCGTCTATGTGGTTTAGTCAATCAGTCGTCGTGAATTCGGGGAGACTCCCACTAGACTTTACCCAGCCTGGCCAAATGGGTTGATTTAACTGTGTTAGATTTTATGCCCCAAGTCAAGAAATGACTCGGTCTGAAAATGTATAGTTACAATGTAAATTCTGTAATTATATAAGTCCTGTATCACATGAATATTCCTTCGAGAAATTTTTAATATACCAGTATACGTCGAGCATCAGCATATGCCTGAGTATTTTATATCAGTTACTCGTTGTTCAAATTTTTAGTACATGCTCTCCGTTTCCGCAACACGTTGAGTTATAGCACCTCAAAACTCTGACGATTTCTATAAAACCACGTGTCACCGGCATGATTTATGATACGGAACTTGGGGTGTTACACACACACACACACACATATATATATATATATCGATACAGTGACTTTTCCTCTCTTTTGTTTTCTTACATACTTCAATATATATATATATATATATATTTAGACACACACACACACACACACACACATAGGTAGTAATAGTATATTTAGCTTAATGGCTTACCTTGTTAGTCTTTCAAATATGCCAAAGCTTGCTGCTTCTCAACTCCACACCAACCTCTGTTTTCTGAAGCAAGAACAGGGCAACAAATGTTTGGACTCTCTCTCTCCCCTTCAGTTCTCACTCTTGGTTTCCCTCTTACTCTGTATTTTACTTGGCTGATCAAAGTGAATGAATGAAGATCAAGGAACGATGTTTAAATAAGGATGTTTGGAGAGTCTGCTGTCATGAGTGTTTGAGCATATGAGCCGCTGGAAGAGTATGGTGTTCTAATCTTGCGTGTACGGTCTATTGCCGAAAGTATGGCTATCTCTGATTTACTGATATTTCTCCTTAGTCAGCGCTGCTCAGACGTGTGACGCAGAGGGAGTAGCTAATTTGTGTATTATAAAAAAGAAAAGAAAAAGATGTTGGGTGTTGAGTATATAGGCCAATATAATAATGGTTATTGGAGGAGTATGGGCCACGTGGTTTGCTTTATTGTTTCAAGTGGTTCTGCACCCAAAATGAATATATGGGCCAATGGATAAAGGGCTGTTGTGTGCTATAGTTTTGGGCTTGTAAATATTTAACCCAATGAATATTGAACATTGAATAATTGATAAGATTAACTCCTTAATTTCATATAAGGGTTTCATTCTAAAATTTTCTTTTCCAATTATTTCCTTGATTTTATTTTCCAAATATTCCAAGGAAAATAAATCTCTAATTTTCTAAATACTTAATTTTATAATTATTTTAGGGAAAATTTCACAATTCAATTTCCCATATAATATTCAAATTTCAAATTCCCAAAATTTGGGATGTTACATGGAATGGTATAAGTTGTTTTGAAACAAAACAATCATAAAATAAGTTATCCATGTAATGCCCTAAAATTCCTATTCATCATAAATATTATATTTTGATGAATAATTTGTATAAAATGAAGGTGAATATGTGTATCAAATTAGTGTAATTTGTTAATTATAATTTTAGGTAAATTTCACTTGGAGTTAAATTAACCAAAGGCAAGATATAAAACTAAGATTAGGGATCATAAAATGTGATATAATTATCACATAAAATAATGGTTATTTTATGACCAAAAGAGGCAAGAAATGTTATGAAAACACTTAAAAAAGTTAAAGGAAATTAGCAAAAACTAATGGGCAATTAAACTTACACTAATTAAAATAATTTGTATAATTCTTCAAATTAATTAGAGACAAATTAAAAGCATCAATTGAGGGCTATCTAATTTTGAAAATCTAGGGCCAATAGGAAGACAAGATTAAAACTTGTGTGTGTTACACCCTTCCATCAATACATTATACATCAGAGCATTATAGCGCAGCACAATGGGCAAAACGGTTTGGGCGTAGCATACTGATAATATATTACAAATATTGGATACAAATTTTAATCATAATTACATAAATTTTGTATAGATATCCCCTGAATAATCTGAAACCAATTCGGCACCTCCCTTTTGCTAACATTCACCGCTTTGTCTTGAAGGCTACGTACGTTCAAATAATGTTGTATAAATCACAGGTAGCAACCAAGGCTGGTTGATTTTTAATCCAACAATTTATTTCCGTCTCCTTAAGTTCCTCCACCGTGTCACTTCTTGCACTTGTCAAGTTCTGTGCCTTTCTTCCTTTCCTCCCAACCTTTCGGCCTTCCTTAGGTTCCTTGGACTTCTCTTCCTTCTTCCTTCTTTCCTTAAGTTTCTATGCTCTTTGATGAAGACCTTTTATCATTAGCCTTGGGGTCCACAATCAACAATTAACCAAGGATTGCGTATAGGCAAACCTAGGATCGTTCTCTCTTTTCGAGGAGCTTTTTATTGAATCCTAAGTAATCTAGATGTCATGCAAATGAAATAAAAACAAGGGGGATTGGGTTTTGATGGAATTAGAATAGAAATTGAAGAAAGAATGAAAAGGACAGATTAATCAAATGAAAAACGATCAACTCGAATCGGGATTCCAAGACCTTCCATCACCGGACAAAGAAATAGAATAACAACTCCGTGATTGATTCTAAACAAACCGAAATCTCGCATTTGTCCGTAAGCTCCTCGACTAGACAATCGCCTAGCATATGATCGAACATGTGGCGAGCTCGCTGTGCAATCGTACAACGTTCTCGTAACCTGGTCCGACCTAAGTCCTTGGGATTTCAATCTGATATTAAATCTAACATCCAATCTGTTTCTAAACTCGAATCCGATTAAAGTAAACAAAACAAGTCGCTTATCGATTGAAGCATAAGTCCTCCTGGATGACACCATGGAATCCTCAACTCATGGGTCGATCACAAAAACTTAGCCAAGCATGGCTATGTAAGATGAAAATGTAGAAATAAAGATTTTCATCATGACCACGAAGAACATGAACAAGTTCATCATGAACATGAAGAACACAAAGAACAATTAAAGAAAATGAAAGCTTCTATTCCAATATAAAAGTAAATATAAAAAACATAATGAACGAATAAAGGAAAAAGATGAAGAACATAAAATCAAAATAAAATAATTAAAAGGAAAGATTAAAACTAAGCCATACCAAGTAGGAGGCAAGAAATTAAAGACAAGAATTAAAGACAATACATGAAACTAATAAAGCAAAACTAAGCCATCCCAAGTAGGAGGCAAGAAATAAAAGAAGGAACTTAGAATGGGAGAGATCTTGGTCTCTTCAAGGTGTGTGTTTCTCTTCAGCCTCTCCATCTATTTATAGGAAAATTGGGTATCTCATTCATCCATTTTACAACTCATTTCGTCACTTTACTTAGTGGCCAACATGGAAGAATCATTGAACCACTTTACACCTCCAAAACGCGTCCTTTTGCAAGCTGGATTACACCACGGAAACGGCGGATCTGGACCACGTGGTCTTCATATGAAATGTTGCCCTGGATGTCAGCTTTCCAGTCGTTCAAACCGGACCTAATTTGGAGTTCTGTACCGCCAGATATGGATCAAACACCGAACGTTGTTCCGGAGCCCAGTTCAGCGCCCCTGTTCCGTATTCCAGGCCCAATTTGGTCCTTTAAACATTTTTTGGGCTCTTCATATGGTTTGTAGATCTTCATTTTAGCTTTCTGCAAATATAAATTGCAGAGCCATTGGATCTCTAAATCTCAAGTTATACCCAAAATACCGAACAGTGTTCACTACCCAATTGTAGTAAGAATATGACTCAAGTTCAATTTTGAATCCAAACTCAAGATGTGACCAAGATTAATGCAAATAAAGTCTAAAAACTCATTATGAAGATGAAATCATATATTTAACTAATTGATCCATTAAAGCATGATAATGACAAAGTTTTTAGCTTCTTTTTGCATTTAAAATAATATGAATTCAAAGATTATCAAACTCCCCCACACTTATTCTTTTCGCACTCCCGAAAAAAATTAAAAGATATAAAAAAAAAAAAAAAATTTCTAACAATTGCTGAAATTTCAAAACTTAACAAGGATCACAACAGCTTCAAAAGATCAACCAATCAAGACAAAATCTATTCATCTCAAATTACTAATCATGGCAATATCATTCAATGATGCTAATCACTCAAGATAGTCTCTCAAGGGATGCCCTTAATCAATCTCTCAAGTGTATATGATTAATAAGTGTATCGCTCAAATTCTACTCAAAGAAATTGTTCTACCATAAGCTTGCTCAAGTTCTACTTCTCCACCACTTGTAACACATGCTTGCAAAAATCAAGAGGACTTGTTATTAAGGTTGTAATGGGGCTATGGTAAAGGTAAGGAAATGAGAGGCTAAATACCCGAGAAATTTAAAAGAGTGCTAGTATATAACATAAAGTCACTCAATTTTTTTTTCCTTTTTGTTTTCTTTTTAATAAATGCCAGATGATGAATGGCACATAAGCTCTTTTTTTTTTCTTTTCTTTTTTCTTTTTACAATAAATGCCAAACAATGAATGGCACATAATCAAATACTTTGAACGAACACTTCCCCCCACACTTAAAATTTGCACTCCTGGGCAACCCCCACACTTAACCACAAAACCAATGCGCAATTAATTTCCAAGGTGCGGAATAAAATGGTGTGACATTTAGGCTAGTAATGTGGCTTTGAAAGGAATGAGTCAAAAAGGCACAAAGGGCTAACAAAGGAGATATAATGCAAGGGAAAGGCTATTTGGTCGAGTGAGGAAATAAAAGAAAGAAAACAAGCCTCCATCATATTTATGCATGCAAATGAAAAATGTAGTTTTGAAAAGAATGAGAGCAAGTTCTAGAGAACATAAATCATGAGCAGATGCACACAAGAAAGAAAGAATGGTAAAATATGAGTTCCATTCATGTAGGCCCAAGATCTCACAAAGGAAAATACCAAATCATGCAATTAGCATCACGTAAATTAACAACCAAGATATTATAATTCAAGAGTCCAAAATTTCAATCTAAATAGAATGATCCATCAAAACCAAAATGTCCAAGTTCATAATATGGAGCAATCATAGAAGGAGATTTTTTTTTTTTTGCATTTTCTCATTTAAAAATAAAACAATAATCAAAAGGATTCAAAATATATTTTTCCTCCTTTTTATTCTACTTAATAAACTACATTATTTTTACTTTTGCTATCGGAATATGTCCCTCCCCCACACTTATCTTCCTCGTACAACAATTAAGCCCAAGTAATCATATGAATTAGGAAGAAAATAAGTAAGGAAAGAGACAACCTTTGTTAGAGTATCTTGAGTCGCTTGAAGAAGAAGTTCTTATCTCCGATGTGAATCATGAATTTTTCCCTTGGAACATCTTCTCCCACATTGAATTTCCTTGGTGGAGGTGGCTTAGGATCTATTGGAAGAGGTCCAAGAATGTACGGTGGTTGTTGGTTCCATCGACAACCTTTCCAAGAATGTGCTCGCAAATAAGACAAGCAAATAGCAAGATCCCATCCAAATATAGAGACATAGAGAGATTTCAAATGAATTAAGGGCATGTTAAGTTCCAAACTCTCCAAGTAACTATCACATCCAAGGAAATCAATGATACTCCCATCGAGGAGTCAAGCAACCAAAATTATTTAGAAGATTATTTTGTGTTTGCGTAATGGAAGGTGCGAGAATCCAACTTAGTGTTGGGGTACACCACATCATCTTTGCAATCACAAGAGATGGAAGGTAAAAAGAGTGGAAGAAAGAAGAGAATTTCTCAAATCATTACCACCGCAAAGGTTTAAAGATTCAAAACAATTATTTTTCTTTTCCAAGTCGTGGTAAATCACAAGAAAGCACTTGTTGGAAAGATTCACCAACATGTAGAATTTTATCAATCAAAATTTCAGAATCTTTGTCTCCAACAAGACTACAAGAAAATAATTCAATGGGGATTTTATGCATTTGGCATTCTAGGCTATGATCTTTCTCACTCACATCAACAACGTAATCCATAATCAAAGCGTAATCACCGATCGATTCAAAATCACCGTATAATGCATCATTAATCTCAAAGGCAAATAGGACAAAATTCATTATTAGAACAGGCACAATTAACAGAGTCACTCATATATGCAAAATCGGGATAATCAGCATACAATTCAGCAAGAACATCATCAACAACATTGGTATCCATGCTTGATTCAATCTTGACATGCTTACTATCATCAATAGTACAAGAGGGTGCATTATGATCAATGGTAGAATCAACCACTTCACTAAATGCTTTCTTTTGAAGCTCAACAAGTAAATGACATTTTTCATGATAACAATCTATACACATTTGATATTCCTCACAAGAGCATGAAAATATGTCATTCCATTTATCGCATTCATCCATAGTACTATGAAGAGAAGCATTTTCATCAGTTAAAGCATCACATGAAGAAATAGGAACACACTCATCAACAAGTACAGTCAAATCACTACTACTAAATCCAATTGGTTGGGCAATTGCATTTTCAAAAAATTGAGGGGATTCAATAATGATTTCCTCATCCACCTCTTTATCACTCAAATCATGAATTGCTTCGTTAGCCAAAGTAGTAGGAGAGTCTACTTCTATAAGGATAAGATCATTACCAAATGGGAGAGAAGACTCTTCAATATGCTTTTGTACTTGCTTCACTTCTTGTACATGTGTGACCATGAGAGAAGGATTTTCTTGAAATTTCATTTTCAACATTTGTGTTTGCTCAATTTCTTTTCCTAATCTCTCATACCTTTCCGCTTGGTGTTCCATTCTTCTAAAAATAGAGTCCATTTGTTGATGAAAGTCGTCCTTATGTGACCACTCCTCATTTACACCCAAGCCGTTTGATTTTGAAATCTCCAATGACTTCATGATTGAAGGGTTCTTGGTTGGGTACACATGGTTGATAATAATGTTCATAAGGTGGCTCAACCGGGTATAAGGATTCATGAGATGGATGGCATGGTATGGAAGTGGGATGAAATGAATGATGGTATGGTAAGTGAGAGTTTTGATGATATTGTTGGAATGGAGGTTGTTGGTAAGGTTCATGATATTGGTGGTGGAATGAGCCATCACATTTTTGATTGCCTACAAAAGAGTGAGAATTGAAAGGTAGTTCATGATTATCATAAAACCAAGCCATGAAAGTTCAATGCAATTAATTCCCAAAATGAATTACAAAATAACAATCTAACTAATAAAATTAAGAAAAAGAATATAATAAAATACAAATGCAAGTGTAAAAGAAAAGAAGAAGGTTTTTTTTTTTTGTTTTTTGTTTTTTTAAAAAAAATGATTAAAGATGTAAGTATGCTATGAATTAACTTGGAGACATGGTGAAATCAAACAAATAAGCTCAAGATCATATTGAATTTGATACAAACACACCACACAGAAGCTACCAAGTCAAGACAATGCAAAAATCTTGAACTATATGCAATGAAAAAAAAAAATGCAAAATTAACAAGCATCACACGAGAAACCCCTTGTCAAAAGTCAATTTGACAATTAGATTACCTACGGAGCCAATTACTTAGCTCCCAAGAACGGCGCCATTTGATGAAGACCTTTTATCATTAGCCTTGGGGTCCACAATCAACAATTAACCAAGGATTGCGTATAGGCAAACCTAGGATCGTTCTCTCTTTTCGAGGAGCTTTTTATTGAATCCTAAGTAATCTAGATGTCATGCAAATGAAATAAAAACAAGGGGGGATTGGGTTTTGATGGAATTAGAATAGAAATTGAAGAAAGAATGAAAAGGACAGATTAATCAAATGAAAAACGATCAACTCGTAATGGGATTCCAAGACCTTCCATCACCGGACAAAGAAATAGAATAACAGAACACATGTGATTGATTCTAAACAAACCGAAATCTCTGCATTTGTCCGTAAGCTCCTCGACTAGACAATCGCCTAGCATATGATCGAACATGTGGCGAGCTCCATTTGTGCAATCGTACAACGTTCTCGTAACCTGGTCCGACCTAAGTCCTTGGGATTTCAATCGATATTAAATCTAACATCCAATCTGTTTCTAAACTCGAATCCGATTAAAGTAAACAAAACAAGTCGCTTATCGATTGAAGCATAAGTCCTCCTGATGACACCATGGAATCCTCAACTCATGGGTCGATCACAAAAACTTAGCCAAGCATGGCTATGTAAGATGAAAATGTAGAAATAAAGATTTTCATCATGACCACGAAGAACATGAACAAGTTCATCATGAACATGAAGAACACAAAGAACAATTAAAGAAAATGAAAGCTTCTATTCCAATATAAAAGTAAATATAAAAAACATAATGAACGAATAAAGGAAAAAGATGAAGAACATAAAATCAAAATAAAATAATTAAAAGGAAAGATTAAAACTAAGCCATACCAAGTAGGAGGCAAGAAATTAAAGACAAGAATTAAAGACAATACATGAAACTAATAAAGCAAAACTAAGTCATCCCAAGTAGGAGGCAAGAAATAAAAGAAGGAACTTAGAATGGGAGAGATCTTGGTCTCTTCAAGGTGTGTGTTTCTCTTCAGCCTCTCCATCTATTTATAGGAAAATTGGGTATCTCATTCATCCATTTTACAACTCATTTCGTCACTTTACTTAGTGGCCAACATGGAAGAATCATTGAACCACTTTACACCTCCAAAACGCGTCCTTTTGCAAGCTGAATTACACCACGGAAACGGCGGATCTGGACCACGTGGTCTTCATATGAAATGTTGCCCTGGATGTCAGCTTTCCAGTCGTTCAAACCGGACCTAATTTGGAGTTCTGTACCGCCAGATATGGATCAAACACCGAACGTTGTTCCGGAGCCCAGTTCAGCGCCCCTGTTCCGTATTCCAGGCCCAATTTGGTCCTTTAAACATTTGATTTAGCTTTTGGGCTCTTCATATGGTTTGTAGATCTTCATTTTAGCTTTCTGAAAATATAAATTGCAGAGCCATTGGATCTCTAAATCTCAAGTTATACCCAAAATACCGAACAGTGTTCACTACCCAATTGTAGTAAGAATATGACTCAAGTTCAATTTTGAATCCAAACTCAAGATGTGACCAAGATTAATGCAAATAAAGTCTAAAAACTCATTATGAAGATGAAATCATATATTTAACTAATTGATCCATTAAAGCATGATAATGACAAAGTTTTTAGCTTCTTTTTGCATTTAAAATAATATGAATTCAAAGATTATCACTCTTCTCTTACTCTTGGGACCCTTGGACGGAATTTTCATAATAAGAGGGGTTAAGAAGTGATTTATAAGAACCTGTATGCTAAAGATGGAGACTTTGTCTCACGATACCCGGGTAGAGGCCTCTTCCCAGTTATAGACAGATCTCTGACTCAATCTCTTGATTCTGCTATCTTGCAAAGTGAAGTGCATACAACTCTTTTTCAAATGAAGCCCCTCAAGGCTCCAGGGGTCGACGGGTTGCATGCCGCCTTTTTCCAGAATCAATGGAAGTTTGTCGGTTCCTCTCTATATCACATGGTTATCCAGTTTTTTGAAGAAGGAATTCTCCCATTTGAACTTAATGAGACGCTCATCACTCTAATCCCCAAAATTCCATCTCCGTGAGAGGCTTAAAGAATTCCGTCCGATAAGTCTATGCACGGTCCCCTACAAGATCCTTACAAAAGTTCCGCCAATAGACCCAAGAAGCATTACCCAAAAGTTAGTCCTCCCGAACCAATCTAGCTTTGTTGCGGGACGCGATAACCGACAATATCATTATTGCCCAAGAGGTTATTCATTCAATGAGATCCAAAAAGGGTCTAGAGGGGTGGTTAGCAATTAAAGTGGACCTTGAAAAAGCATATGATCGATTGCGCTGGACTTTATAGAAGAAACACTTTATGACGCCGCCTTCCAAGCAAATTTGTCAAAGCCGTGATGTTATGCGTTTCTACTTGTAGTATGAGGGTTGTATGGAATGGCAAACGGCTAGAGAGATTCTATCCCTCCGTAGGTATTAGACAAGGGGATCCACTCTCGCCTTATCTTTTTGTCCTCTCGTATGGAGAGGTTATCTCAAATGATCAACAAAATGGTGACAGAAAATCGGTGGAAGCCAATTCATATGGGACGTGGAGGTCCTCCTCTCTCCCACCTATTTTTTGCGTATGATTTAGTGCTCTTTGGTTCTACCGAAGCCTCACAGTACACTTGATCAATAATATCCTCAACGACTTTTGTTCCTCGGGTCACAAAGTTAGTAGTCATAAGATCGAGGTGTTCTTCTCCAACAATGTTCCTCATGGTGTCAAAACATGGGTGAGTGAGGAGTTGGGCTTTAATCGAACCGATGATCTCGGGAAGTACCTTGGCGTTCCTTTACTCCATAAACGTGTACCTGGACCGGGACCTATGAGTATATAGAGGATAAAATTAAAAACAAACGTCTGGTTGGGCAGCGAAGACTCTATCACTCGCGGGCCGTATCACATTAGCTAAATCGGTATTATCTCGCTATACCGATATGCAATGCGCACAACGAAGCCGCCACACTGGATGTGTAGCCGCATTGACCGACATATCGGAATTTTGTGTGGGGTAGCATGGGTAATGAACGGAAGCCAAGCTTGGTGAAATGGGATGAGATGTGTAAACCTTACAAAGCGGGTGGTTGCGGTTTTAAGAGACTAGAACAACAAAATCAAGCGTTCCTGATGAAGCTTGGTTTTACTCTTAGATCTCAACCGGAGCTTCTTTGGGTACTGTGTCCTTCGGAAAAAATATGGGTGGGATGATTACTGGGGTCCTCACGGAAAAATCACAATTGTTCTCGATTTATGGAGGCATATTAAGAAATTATGGTCGATGTGGAACTTGGCATAAGATGGGATGTTGGTGATGGTTCTCGTACTCGGTTACGGACTCGATAATTGGCTATCGGAGACAGTCCCTTAAACCTACCGGCATTCGAGATATCACGGAGAGTGAGGCTTCCCTACCGCTTAGCCACTTTGTTACCCCCGAAGGTAATCGAACGGGACCGGTTCAGGGCGACCTCCTCAAGATATTCTTTCCTTAATTTCATGTTGCAAAGCCCCGGATGGTGAGGATGGTGATGCTCGATGTTTTTGGGATCGATCACCTGATGGACATTTCTCTATCTCCTCCGCCTATGAGATACTTTGTGATACCGAGATCGAGGAATCTAATTGCCTATGGGAGGTAATCTAGAAGTGGGATGGTGTCCAGAGAGTTAGAGTTTTCCTCTGGCTAGCGGCACAGAAAAGATTACTTACCAATGCAGAGAGGCGCCGACGCCATATGGTGGATTTGGATCTTTGTATGCGCTGTGGAGACGTTGTAGAGGATACGATCATGTATTACGAAAATGCGGGTTTGCCCGTGAAGTATGGAGTTACTTGATGCCAATAGATCGATACAACGTTTCTCCAACATTGATTTCATGATTTGGATGCTACGTAATCTTGGAACCAACCGTCAAAGTCTTAACGGCGAGCCAAATGGGCAAGCTTATTTGGTTTGACATGCTTGGAAACTTTGGGAAGCTAGAAACAAGGTTGTATTTCGAATGTTCATCTTCAACCAGCTCAACTCGCTCGAGAAGTGATGCTTTTAGCTGATCTCAATGAACAAGCAACGGAACTCGTTTGTTCAGCACGAGGTGATCGCCAGAGGAGAACATAGAGGATTATAAAATGGCGTAAACCTTCAGGTAATACTATCTCCTTAAACTGTGATGGGGCGAGAAAGAGCGACTCTAGACTTGCAGCGCGGAAGTTTACTTCGAGATCATGAAGGACGTTGGATAGGCGGATGTTGCCGACACATTGGTACCGCACTCTCTCCAGGGCGAACCGGGCCCTCATGGATGGCCTTCAACCGGCATGGGATAAAGGCTTCGGGACGGTGGAAGTTCAAATAGATTGTTTGGTTGCACTAAGTTTAATTCTTAGATGGGAAGGCCACGCTAGTCCACACATGTGTTTGATCCGGAAGATTCAACGCCTTCTAGCCCAAGATTGGTTAGTAACTATTAATCATACTTTTCGTGAGGGTAATCGATGCTGATTTTCTTGCTACTTATGCTCTAAATGCGAGAGGATACCACTTATTAGACGAGCCACCGGGCTGATCTTCAACGCTTCCTCCTACGGATGTAGAAGGTATCGGACGAGCAAGATTTTGCTTTAGTATTTCCTGATCTTTGAAGGTCAGTCCCTATTGTAAACCCAAAAAAAAATTCTTATACATATGCCAAATACTATGTGTTTAAGATGATATCTAGACTAATAGTTCAAGATATTTAGTCAACTAATAACCAAACTTAATTTGGATAATGATTGGGGCAACATTGAGCCCAAAACAACTTTTGGATACTCAACGTTTTTGAGTGAAAATTTTTAGGACAAATTTACACATTAACTCCGATGACGTGGATGACGTTCAAACGACATATGGACCTACCAACTCAGCATATTTGGCCAGCTAATGATCAAACTTAGTATGGATAACTGTAGCGGCGACTTTGCTACTACATGACAACTTTGAGGATAAAACTAGACATTAACCTATTATAAAGGGTTAAGTAGCAATTTTGCCTCGCAAGTACACTCTCAGGAGCAATTTTGCCCTGGAAGTTTTTTTGAGTTCAATTTTGCCTCGAAAGTTTTTGTTTGGAGCAATTTTGCCCCTCTGTTAACAATCCTAACGGTCAGTTGACCATTAGGGTTGTTAACGGAGGGGCAAAATTGTTCCAAACAAAAACTTTCGAGGCAACATTGCTCCAAAAAAAAACTTCCAGGGCAAAATTGCTCCTAGCCGTATACTTCCGGGGGAAAAATGCTACTTAACCCCTTTTTATATTTAATATTTAATTTTGCAATAATGACTCATTAATGAAAATGCAACCATTTTTTATCTCTGCCTTCGCTGATTTATGTAATTCGGCCTGTTTAAAGTAGGCCTATTTTTGGCCTATTTGAAGTAGACATGTTTTGCAGTGAGGCCTGTGGCCTGTTAGCCTAATTATAAATTTTTTAAAAATATAGGCCTCCTTAATAGGGCACAGGCCAGGCTTAGGCTGAAAAAATGGCCTCTAACAGCCCACAGGCCAGACTCAGGCCACTTTGTTACCGAACAGGCTTGGCCTGACCTGTTTCTAACCCCGGATATTATATAAATAAGAATTAAAAATATATGATATCATAAATATCGTTTTTAACATTTGTTTTGGGTTAAGTAGCAATTTTGTCGCAAAAGTTTTTTTAGAGCAATTTTGCCCGTGAATTTTACTAACAAAAGATGTGTAGTATATATAATTTTCAAACGAACACAAATGTTTAAATATTTTTTCTAATTCTATGTATAAACAAATTATATTTGTTCGCACAAATGTCTAGCTAGTAAGTTAATATAGGATCTTTCACTCTTCTCTTAGATATCTATGGTGGAGATACCCGATAGACGGAGATCACGAGCTTAAACGCAGGGGTTTTCACCCGAGGTGGGGTGTGCTCTTGTATGCGATATCGTAAATAGGTTCGTAGAATGTGTGTACCGTGCACCCGTTGGATCCTTCCTATTTATAGAAGGCTCCTCACCAAAGCGCTGGCCACTTTACTCGCATGTCCTTCCCCCATTATTTATGATGATGGGGATCGTGGATCCGAGTTCATGGGGATCGTGGGATCCGAGTTCATGGGATCGTGGGGTCGGGATCCGAGTTCATGGGATCGCGGGGGCCTCGCGTGCTTGTGGGAGCACGTTGATGGGCCTTCTCGACCGAGGCCCATTTATCTCGGTCCATAACCAGCTTGCCCCCAAGCTAGGTCGTTCGTGCTTCGATCGGCCGAGCTGATGTTATTCTGGACGAATTTGCTACGCCCGAGTTTCGGAGTTGAGTAACCTCCGATCTGCAGCCTATGAATGCCCGACTTTAAACTCGGGTATCAACTTATACTTGGACGAGTTTCTTCCGCCCTGTCGATCAGCTAGGTTGGCTGGGCGCCCTTTCATTTACCCGCGTAGCAGCGGATAACCTCTATTCTGACGCCTGCAGCCATACGTCCTCAAACGCCGCCTTCGGTTATCGTGCCCATTAATGGCCCTTGTCGTTTCACGTCTTTCGACATATCTGTCATTATTGCCTTAGGGTTTACGCCTCGTTATTGTCATGACGTAGGCGTTTCGGATTCCTTCGCTTGGCTCGCCTATATGTAGTTGGTGGACTTGGTCTCATCCTTCACACACCCATCACCGCATTTGAAGATCTTGAAAGAGAACCCATTTGCAAAGCATCTTCACTCTCTTCGTTTTACTCCAAACGCCGTTCCATCTTCTTCCTTCGTATTTTCTTTGACCTTTCGTTCGTGCTCTTCCATTTGAACTGTATTCCCTTCTGCCCCTATACACGATTAGGTGATTTCTCTATTCGTCAGTTTTCTGGGTTTTCTTGGTTTTCTTGGCGTTCTTGGTGTTCTTGGTTTTCGGGGTGTTCTAAGTCGAGCGTCTAAAGGTTATTTGCCTGAAAACTCTTGCCGAAAATAAAGATGGATTCCGATCCCGAGATGCTAGACATGTACGGTAGACCCATCCCGGAGGAAGACAGGGAAATTATTAAAAACACCCCTGGTACGGCCAAACAATGGCTATGGTCCCTTCTTCCTACTGAAGAAGAAAGGATGGCAAGATTACTTGGCCCCACCCGAGGGGGTGGCTCTTCTTGGAGAGGATCTCGGGTAGGGGGAGAATTGAGACATCCGAGGTTTTGCCTCGCCATTTTTGTCTGCCGCAAGTGCGCCAACTTTGTCTTTGGCAACGTCTTCTTCGACGCCCGTGGTCGATAATCCGTCAACCGTATTCCGAGGTTGCAACCCGTGCGAAAATTGCCGTGATAAGGCGATAGAGTTGGCCCGTTACGGCCGAGATAGAGACGCCGATTTATTAATGGGCGATGTCGCCGTCTCCTCAAACCACGTACGACTTTGGCCGTTGCTTCCCGCATTCCTCCCGTTCCTTTGTTTTTCGATACTCGTCTTCACAATCCCGTTATGTCGTATACTTCATGATTCCGATTCTACCCTTCGCTTTTTGTTTATTATAGGTTTTAGATGTCTTCCCCTCTCACCCATCTCATCAATCCGAGACCGGAGAATCTCGCCTTCCGGTCTTCTCGATGGCGACGGCGAAGGAATGTGTCATTAGCAATGTCAGAACCGGAGTACGGAACAAAATGCCCGAAAGAGAGCTTGACCGAATCATCCGGGGTGGCCCGGGTATAACGTAGTTTTGCCCTCATTGAACGAATCGAGCCTCCGGTCGGTTGTCTAATAAAGGTGGCCATTTCTTTTATTTTTATCGGACGTAATTACCCGTCTTGGCCTTCGCTTCCCATTTTCCGACTTCCAAATGTGCCTACTCCGCCACTTGCACCGGCCCCCTCGCAATTACACCCGAATGGTTGGGCCTTTGCCTTGGCGTTTGAGAATTACCGCAAAAGCATGAACTCAAGTGTTCGGTACATGTGTTTTGTAGCTTCTTTTCGCCTTTAGAAACCAATATGACGGTGGAGGAAAAAGATGTGGTATGGTTGGACGTCTCTTCGCGCTTGTCACGACGTAAATTCTTAAAGCCGTTCACCGATTCGTGGAAAGGGTTCAAAACTTCTTTTTCAAAGTTGTTGCCAAAGTCGGGGAGGTACCTTGGTTTCTACAGAGGAGTCCGTCCGGGGAAATTGAGGAACGCTTTCCTCTGTATTGGGGTGAAAGTCATCACAAGTTTCATTCCAAGGATTTCTTGCCTGCCCCTTCGCAGCGTTCTGATTCCGAGGATGAAGCCATTGTTACTTTAACATCTCTTGTCGGCAAAAAAAGGGGCCTTTGGTGGACTCCTACGGCCGAGTATATTATTTGTGATAGATCAAAACCCGTTTTGGGTATGATATTTGTCATTGGCTCAAATTTTGTTGTCTTTGCTTAGATACGTGATGCGTTTGTCTTTTTTCAAAGGGGCAAATGGGAAAAGGCCCGAGTATCTTGACGTGACTTGCCGCCGGAACCGGTCCATACACCCGCGGGTGGGAAACGAGCACCCCCGAGTGGAGAGCCTAGCATCCCCCGGGTTTCTAAGAAGTCAAAAACTTCCAAGAACAAGAAAGCTAATGTCCCATCCTCTTCAGCTCTTGGGCCTTCCATTCCCGAGTCTGAGACTCAAGGAGGTGTGCCCTCAGGATCTGGTTCTGGTCCCGCAGTCCGACTTCCCGCTTCATCTCTCTGGGGCGGCCGTTTTTCCTCCCGAAAATTTCGTTGACGGGAAGAGGCTTGCCGACTCCGAGAAGGAAGAGCTTTTTTTGCGCCGGCGGCCATCAATTTAAAAAATGCCGGCCTCTCGTGAACTCGCCGCCCATCCGAAGGATACCGGCGGCCTTCGTGAGGAAGAGATGGACTTGCTTGAGGAGGAGAAGAAGAAGGCCGAGGAACGGTTAGCCCAAGCGCCGGAGGACTTGGAGTTGGCAAAGGTTCGAAGGAGAGCTTGGATGAGGAGCTCGGACGCACACGTGATGCCTTTAACAAGGCCGAATCCGAGATTACCCGGAGGCCGCAGATTCACCAAGAGGACTTGAAGGCCCCGAGCCATCATAAGACTACAATTTCCGCCCTAGAGTCCGAGCCGGCTTTGTACAAGGATGCTCTCTCCGTCTCGATGCCGATGTTGCCAAGCAAGAATGGTGTCTCGACGCCTTTGAAAATGCCCTAGAGCAGTTCAATTTTTGAACCCAACGGTGACATTGAATCTGGAAGGGGTGCATATGAACGCCTATGTTGACGACGGGAAATTTTTCCCTGCTCCTTCTCCAGCTGTTGGCTCACCTGCTCCGAGCTCCGTGGTGGTTCCGGAAGCTCACGAGGAAGATCAACCTCATGGGGAAGATCAATCTCTTCCTCCGAACTGATTGTACTTCATTTCTTTGCCCGTTTGGGCCTTTTGTAACCGATCGATCTACTAAATGTTTAATTGACTCCTTTTCTTCTTTGCATTCACTCGCTTTATATTTCATGTTAGGGTCCGACGTGATCGCGTCGGAAACCTTTCTCTCGTCGATACACTTTAGCCATTTTAGACTCGGGGTATGTTTTTTCTTTGGCGGCCGTGCCGCTACGACAAATTTTGCATAATCGGGTTTTACCCTGAGTCGCTCATGCCTTATATTTATACCTGCCTCGCCTGTTTGGACTCGGGGTATCTTATTTCTTTGGCGGCCTTGCCGCTATGACAAATTTTGCGTAATCGGGCTTTTCACCCTGAGTCGCTCATGCCTTATATTTATACCTCTCTCGCCTGTTCGGACTCGGGGTCTCTTATTTCTTTGGCGGCCTTGCCGCTATGACAAATTTCGCGTAATCGGGCTTTTCACCCTGAGTCGCTCATGCCTTATATTTATACCTCTCGCCTGTTCGGACTCGGGTCTCTTATTTCTTTGGCGGCCTTGCCGCTATGACAAATTTTGCGTAATCGGGCTTTTCACCCTGAGTCGCTCATGCCTTATATTTATACCTCTCTCGCCTGTTCGGACTCGGGGTCTCTTATTTCTTTGGCGGCCTTGCCGCTATGACAAATTTTGCGTAATCGGGCTTTTCACCCTGAGTCGCTCATGCCTTATATTAATGAGTTAAAACTCGGTCTCACACCACATGATTTATGAAGGAGTTTCAACCTCTATTCATACATGTTTAGTGTTCTTATATTCACTCACAAAGTTGCCAAATACGGCTCCATGACCCTATATTCTTTATTTCTTCACCACCTAGTTACATCAAATTTGATTCACATGGGAATTTATATGTACTAGCGACCGATTTTCCCGAAAATAAAGTTAAGCGAACTAGCAAAAAGCGTAAAACAAAATGAACTCGGAAATTAAACTCCCCGACTTTAACCGTAGTAGGCCTTAAGTTTGTCCGCGTTCCAGTCCTTTTGATTGGTTTGCCCGTCGAGATTCCAAAGATATAGGCCCCTTTCCGAGTTCCTCGCAACCCGGTAAGGTCCTTCCCAATTAGCGGCGAGTTTGCCATCTCGTGCGTTCTTATTGCCAATGTCGGCCCTCCGGAGTACAAGGTCGCCCTTCACGGGAGCGTGGAATTACCTTCCTATTGTATCTCGAGGCGACGAGTTGCTTGGCGGCTAAATCCCGAAGGTGAGCTGCGGCTCTGACCTCGTCTATGAGATCCATTTCCACCGCCAACTCTTGTTCATTCCGCCCCGGCGCATGGTGTAGCCTTCTCCATGAGGGTTCCCCGACTTCGACTGGGATCATTGCTTCGCATCCATATGTGAGCCGAAACGGGGTCTCGCCCGTTGAAGTTTGAGAAGTAGTCCGATGTCCCCATAATACTGAGTGTAAATGTTCAACCCAACTACCTTCAGCGTCTTCCATCCGCTTCTTCGCCCATCCACTATGACCTTGTTGGCCGCTTCGCCGCCCATTGACCGGGTGTTCAACCGAGGCAAAATGATGTTTAATCTGAAAGTCGGCTACTAATTTTTGAAAGTTTTTATCCACAAATTGGGTTCCATTGTCGGTCACCAATTCGGCTGGTATTCCAAAACGCGAAATAATGCTTCTCTTGAGGAATTTCTGCACATTTGCCGAGGTGATGGTCGCCAATGGTTCGGCTTCAATCCATTTGGTGAAGTAATCCACCGCAACAATGAGCCACTTGAGTTGTCCTTGTGCCGCCTTGAATGGTCCCAACAGATCCATGCCCCACTTGTAAAACGGCCAAG
This sequence comes from Acacia melanoxylon, assembly GCA_019022615.1. Lineage (NCBI taxonomy): Eukaryota > Viridiplantae > Streptophyta > Magnoliopsida > Fabales > Fabaceae > Acacia > Acacia melanoxylon. The sequence continues at coordinate 6,630,968 of JAFJYJ010000003.1, read as the reverse complement.
GGGCCGAGATCTCGTGTCGCTCGGATGGAGGGGTCCATATTATTCGCCGTGTTTCGGCAAATTTTCACATTTCTCGGACATGATCCTTGGCATCTTGGGCCATGGTAGGCCAATAATATCCAGCCCGTATTGCTTTTCGAGCCAACGCCTTTGCTCCCATGTGCTGCCCGTTTATTCCTTCATGGATTTCTGCAAGTACGTACTGGGCTTCAATTTGGTCGAGACATTTGGCCATCGGGAGTTTAAGCCCTTCGATATAGCCGATCATCCATCATTGAGTAAGCGGCCGCTGTTCCGATCGCTCTTTGATTCCTCCGTGTCTTCTCGAACAATCCCCTTTCCAAATAATCGGCAATTGGCTTTCTCCAATCGCGATTATCTCGAAATAAGCATGATGCAGCTCGGTTCTAAGAGATTCTCGTCGTATTACGGTCCGAAGATTACCTGGACTTTTAGTGCTAGCGAGTTTAGACAAGACATCGGCTCTAACGTTTTCGGTCCGAGGATGTGCTCAATTTCCACTTTATCGAACTCGGAATTATATCCTTCACTTTTCGCAAGTATTTTGCCAACAACGGGCCTTTGGCTTGGTAGGTTCCTTGTATCTGGGAAGCCACCACTTGAGAATCGGTTGCTAAATGCACCTGTTGAGCACCATTCTCCTTAGCCTGTAATAAGCCTGCGATGAGTGCCTCATACTCGGCCTGATTATTTGATGTCGGGAAATCCAGCCGAAGCAATAATTCCATTGCAACTCCTTCGGGGCTCTCCACAATGACTCCCGCGCCGCTTCCCTTAACATTTGATGAGCCGTCTACGAACACCTTCCACGGCTCATTTTGCATTTCCTCCGTTGGAGTTGACGGGTTAACTCCATTACGAAATCAGCCAATGCCCGAGATTTGATTGATTGCCGGCTTCATAACTGATGTCGAACTCGGACAATTGGATTGCCCAAACTTGTCATTCTTCCGCTAAGTCGGGTTTATGCAAAGACCCGGCGAACGGGTTGATTCGTCCCGACGACAATAGAATGCCCGTGAAAGTAATGGCGCAGCCGCTTGCCGCAGCAGCAAGCAAATGCCATTTTTTCCAACTTCGATATCTCATTTCGAACCTTGCAACACCCCGCTAACGAAGTACACGGGTTTTTGCCCCTCCTCCAGCTTCTCGGACGAGAGCGGCACGACCGCTTCTTCTCCAACCGACAAATATAGGATCGTGTTTCTCCGGTTCAGTTTGGAAAGTACATCGCGGAGATGCCGACAGACTTTATCTTTGCAAATGCTTCCTCGCAATCCGAGTTCCATCCTCCAAGTGCCTCTTTTTTCAGAAGTTTGAAAAACGGAAGAGACTTTTCTGCCGATTTAGGCAAAAACCTTGTCAGGGCTGCCAATCGACCTGTTAATTGTTGGACTTCTTTTTTGTTGACTGGAGCCTTCATTTCCAGCACAGCCTTGCATTTTTCAAGATTTGCTTCTATTCCCCGGTGGGTCGCAAAAAAAGCCCAAGAATTTGCCCGATGGTACTCCAAAGGCACATTTTGCCGGTTCGGGCCGATCCGATGCTTTCGCAGCTTTTCAAATGTCTGTCGCAGATCCTCGACATGGTTTTTCTCATCCTTCGATTTGACTATCATGTCGTCGATATACACTTCCACATTCTTCCCCATTTGACTAGGCAAAGACCTTAGTCATCATTCTTTGATAAGTAGCTCAAGCATTCTTAAGGCCAAAGGGCATCACGTTGTAGCAGTAGTTAGCATTATTTGTGATGAAGGCCGTCTTTTCTTGATCATCGGGATGCATGGCTATCTGATTGTACCTCGAGTATGCGTCCATGAATGATAGGAGTTGAAAACCCAAGGATTTATCCACCAGCTGATCTATGTTAGGCATTGGGAATGCGTCTTTTGGGCATACCTTATTGAGAGACACGCCATTTCCCATTTGGTTTCTTGACCATAACCACGTTGGAGAGCCATGTTGTGTATTGTATTTCCTGATAAACCCGGCTTCCAATAATTCTTCCACATGTGCTTCCAAGGCCGTAGAGCGATCGAACCTTGCTTTCTCTTCTTTTGCGCCACGGTGCCGAGCCGTGGTGGATTGCCAAACTATGGCAAAGAACTCGGATCCATGCCCGGATTTCAGCGGCCTTCCATGCAAAAACATCTTCATTTTCCCTCAAGAATTTTCAATGTCTTTACGGATCTCCGGATCCAACCACTTCCCGACTTTAGTGATTTTCTCGGGGTGTCTCCCAAGACGTAGTCCTCGAGTTCATCATTTGGTTCTGCTCTCTGGATCTTCTCCTCCTCCCTCAAATCCAACTCCACAACGTGGACCGACTTGGCTTCTTTCTCTGGTTCGCTTCTCTTTGAATCTTTATTCCCTTTGACTGTGTCAAAGTAGCATTGTCGAGAGTCTTTTTGGTCGCCTCTTACGGTAACTACTTGGTTTCCCTTGTTGATGAACTTGAGTTTCTGGTGATTTGAAGAGACCAACATATTCCAGTCATGAATGGCAGGTCGTCCCAGGATGATATTGTATGCGGAGGGGAAGTCGGCCACTATAAACCGAACCGCTTCTGTCTTGAAAGCTTGTTTGGTGCCCAGAGTGAGTTTGAGATCGATGAAACCCTTTGGACGGGTATCTTGACCGTTAAAACCAGTTAACACGGTCTTACAGGTTTCAGCTCCTCGAATCAAACCTCATGCGTTTGAATGCATCCCAAAGGATGATATTAACGGCGCCATTATCGAGAAAGATTTTCCTTACCCGGCAATTCACCAATGTCCCCGTGATGACCAGTGCCGTCGTGATGACCAGTGTATTACCTCATCCAGCTTCTTCATTTGTGAAACCGAGTACCGGGGTGGGGTTTTTGAAGATTCTCCCTTGAACTCGGACGACTTCTCACAGAGGATCTCTTTCAAGTATTTTTTCCTCCGACTAACCGAATCTCCCCTCCGCCAAAACCTCCGGTTATGACGTTACACTCATATTTTGACTCGAAATTCGTCATCCCGGTCTTTCCCCGGCTTTCTCTCGTTCTCTTCTTCTTCTTCTTAGGTGCCGGCTCCTACTTCTTCCTTCCCGACGTTTGTTTTGCCGTCCTTGTGTTTGTATAACATAACGACGCAGCTTTTCCTTCTCGAATGAATTTTTCAATGGTGTCCCGCAAGTCCCAACACATTTCCGTCGTATGGCCGTGCTGATCATGGAACTCGCAATATCGAGATTTATCCAGAGTGGTTTCGTTGCGCATGGGTCGTGGTCGTTCCACCTTTTTCATCTCCGTTGAGGAGACTTCCTTCCAGATTTGCGCTTGCGGTATTCTTAGCGGGGCATATCGATCATATCTTCCTTCAAACCTTGTCTCTTCTTGATTTGCTCTCCTCGCATGCGTCCGGTATCCCTCCGACTCGATCCGAATTGCTGTTTCTCTCTAGGAGTCGGGCTTTTCGCTTTATTTCGGGGCGCGTGGGTCATGATGTCCATCTGCTCTAGCTCTATGTATTGTTTTGAGCGCTCGCGGAAATCTGACAGAGTTTTAGGCCGACGCTTCATCACGGATTTTTTCAAGCGAGAATCCTTGTCTAAGCCTCGAAATGACACAATGTAAGTGTACTTCATCCTTTAACCCGGGACATGTAGGGCTACATCCTTGAAACGGTCTAGATATCTTTGCACCGTCTCTCCCGGCGACGCTTAACCCGGTCGAGTTGAAACTCGGTTTTGGTTGTTTCCGACTTGTCGCGAAGTTCTCGCAAGAATTTCTCTTCGAAATCCTTCATGTCCGTGATTGACTTCATAGGTAGAGAGCTGAACCATATTTGAGCCGGACCTCGGAACGTTCCGCAAATAGTCGGGGATCACCGGCCCAAAAAACCCTTTCACCATTATATCGCTTTTAAAGTGACCGATGTGCAACTGCGGATCTTGACTCCCGTCATATTTAGGAAAGTCTTTGGTATCCAAGCGCTTTGGATATGGGGCGGCCATTATTTTATCCACGAAAGGACTCTGAATATTGTCATCATAGGCGTCTGGCTCAGATGAAGTCGGCGTCGCATCTTTCTTTGAGTGCTTGCGGGTCTCAGAGTGGTTCTTTTGCTTTTTCACCAATTAACTTCTCTCGCCCGCGCCCCATTTCGCCCTTCTTTGCCAATGTTTGCCCGAGAATTTGCTTCCCGATCGTGCTCACTGGGTTCCCTCCGAGCCGTTTCAGAATTCGATTTGTTCCCGCAAGCTCGTATCTTCCGCGACCGCTCCTCGATGAATTGCTCTTGATCTTCCCCGAGTACGGGGTCTTCCCTCAATTGTGCCCGTGAGGTTCCCGCCTTCCGTGACATGGAAACTTCATCTCCGCCGTGACCGACTACTTTTTTACCCGGGATCCGAGTATGGTGTCCTTCCTGTTCGAACTGTCGCTCAAACATTCGCTTCCACTCTTCATTTTGATTGTTTAACTCCTCCCTGAATGATCGGACATCCTCTTCACGCAGTAGGCAATTCCGAGTTTCCATTGCCTCCATCCGGTTATAAATGGAGCCGAGTGCAGTTTGCATAATGCGAATGTCGGGGTCTACATTTTGGGACTCTGACGGGTGTTGTTGCGGTGGAATCTGCGGATTGATTTGCTGGATGACGGCGTTCCCGAGAACCGGGAATTTTCCGTATCCGATGTCTCATGCTCGGTTTCTACCATCACATTTTCTCGCTTCGGGTTGGTAGAGCCTTCTTGGCGTGATGTTGGCTCCCCGGAGATTTTGCCCCGCTCCTTCCGGGCGCTTGGTTGTGCCGAGTTTCTATGTTTTTTCTTCGGTGTTCGCCATGCTTTCGGTTGAACCCGTAGCTTTGTGGTATGGGATTCGAAATTTATCGTCCCCACGGTCGCGCCAATGTTCTCGGTATAGAACACAAATGTCTAGCTTTAGGCTTGCTAGTAAGTTAATATAGGATCTTTCACTCTTCTCTTAGATATCTATGGTGGAGATATCCGATAGATGGAGATCACGTAGCTTAAACGCAGGGGTTTTCACCCGAGGTGTGGGGTTTGTGCTCGTGTATGCGATATGGTAAATAGATTCGCAGAATGTGTGTACCGTGCACCCGTTGGATCCTTCCTATTTATAGAAGGGTCCTCACTGAAGAGCTTGGCCACTTTACTCGCATGTCCTTCCCCCATTATTTATGATGATGGGGATCATGGGATCCGAGTTCATGGGATCGCGGGATCGTGGGATCCGAGTTCATGGGATCGTGGGGTCATGGGATCCGAGTTCATGGGATCGTGGGGGCCTGTGCTTGTGGGAGCACGTTGATGGGCCTTCTCGACCGAGGCCCATTTATCTCGGTCCATAACAATATTAATTCTTAATTATTCTTATATATATATATATATATATATATATATATATATATATATATATCTTATGTGAAGTGTTCTCATATCAGCCCAATTCTGCTCACACTTGAAAATCCTAATATATATTTGAGTAAAACGAAATTAGATTTAGATACTACCTTTAGTCTTTCATATAAGAGCTAAATATAATAAATTTATAGATATTAAAAAAATTGATAAAATTAGTTATTTGGAATAAATGGCCGTGTGAAAGGTCAACCACGAAGATTAGGGAGAAAACAAAGTCATGACTTGAGGCACTTTGTGAGGAGAGAAGCGTGAAGATTGGGGAAAACAAAGTGTGTCTCTACCCCCTTCGGTTCCGTGGAGGAACCAGCTTTCGTCCAATACTCTTTCCATCCGCTGCCATCCATTGCGTTGAAGTGTCGTCGTTTTGGTGCAAAAAGCTGAACTTGTGCCCTTTTTAAAAAAAATATTCAGGGTACTGGTAGATACTAAAAAGATACTTGATCTAAACAAGATCTTAAAAAAATACTTTATGATCTTGAAAAATTATTTTAGGATCTTGAAAAAATATACTTCAATATCCTGAAGTATATTTTTAAGCATCGCCGACTCGAAATTCCGCTTAAGATTTCGAAATATTTTTTCAAGATCCTAAAATAATTTTTTTAAAGATCGTGAAATATTTTTCAAGATCATTTCTAGTCATTACCTTAAAATATTTTTTCAAGATTTTAAAATAATTTTTTAAGATCATAAAGTATTTTTTCAACACCAAGTAAGATCATAAAGATCTTTTTCAAGATCAAATCACTACCCTTAAATATTTTTTCAAGATCTTAAAAGAGTAAATACCCTTTTGGGTCCCCGACAAAAAACACGGACTCCATTGGGACATTTTATGGACTAAAAAGGGCTTTTTGGAAATTTTGAGGGACCAAAATGTTCACCAATCGACCCTTATTCGTCCTTTTCAGAAACTACAAATGGCATTTCTTTGTGTGAGGGACCAAAATGGGGTCCGTGTTTTTTTCCATGGACCCAAAATGATATTTATTCATCTTAAAATAATTTTTTAAGATCATGAAGTATTTTTTAAGTACCGTTCAATATCCTGAAATATTTTTTTAATACCAGTTCAGTACCCTGATTTTTTTTTTTTTTTTTAAAAGGGCACAGGTTCAGCTTTTTAACGACGACACTTCAACTCAGCCGATGGCAACGGAAGGGAATAGAATTGGACGAAAGCCGGTTCCCTTCGTGGATGCCTCCTTAACTGACTTGACTATGATGAGCTATACATCAACGGGGGTCCACCAAACTAAATGTTAAGTGGCATATGTTGACGGATACGTTGTTTTTCTCCTGTGTTTAGAAAGTATCACGTATGATATCCCTAGAAAAATTTTACGGTATCATATGCACCTTGAAAAATACTTTAAGGATAAATTTTCACTCTAAACCCTTTGGAAACCCTAAACCCTAAACCCTTATTTAGAATTAAATTAGTAGATGCCATGTTTGACTTTTATACTAGAGACTAGAGGTGAGCATGGATAAGGTTGGACGATAAAAGCCCGACTGTGACGCTTTCGATGAACCCGATAAAAGCGCAGGGACACTCTCTTCCGCTTCTGCCTACCCCGTAAGATTCTAGTTCACACTTCACAAAATTTTAAAGCTTTAGAGATGCATGAAGTATAATATAATATATTTCAACATAATAATATAATATGTTTTAAATAAAATAATATATATGAAATAATATTTATTTAAATATATTTAATTTTCTCGGCGGCCAAATGGCCAAATGGGCGAGATAGACCCCGCCGATGCCCGACGACCGCCTAAATTTTATTCAAAATTAAAATTACCCAAATTTTTTTCAGGCAATTTTTTTAAGGCTGGGCTGGACAATTTTTAACCGGACTTGGGCGTACTGGGCACCATATGCTCACCCATACTAGAAACTTGAGGGAGTAATAAAGAGGAATTAACTTTCTTTTTAGTGCTTGTTTGGTGTTGTAAATTAACGTGATCAACAAAATGGGACCCACAATAAATTTGATTTTTTTTTCTTGTTAAGCCCTCCACAAGTTGTACTTTTTCAATCGTGATTTACATTATACAAGATAAGCATGTGAGATAAGTCTCATCTCGATGAACAATCACTTTTGGAGACTTTTAAGACCACCAAAATGACCTCAAACATGCCACCACACCCCCTATTGCTGTCTTTGTCCCAGAAAACGATTGAAAATCTCCCACTCGTTGGGAATGGTCAAATTTGAAATTAAACAATTCTATTCATCAATCCCGCCGTGCTTATCGGATTCTTTTCTAGTCTCAGAAAATGAACAGGATTAATCCCAGGTTAACTAAATTGGAGAGAATTCATAATTAAGGATTTATATTTATGATAAAAAATTAAATATTTTAAAACAAAAAAAACAGTGAAATTAATGAATATGTTAATCATATAATATAATTGGGGTGATTTAAAAGGAGAAAGGCTACCTAAGCTATTTGTGATATTAAAAAAAAAAAACTTAATAAGATAAAAGTAAGAGAAAATTATAATAAAGGACCTAAAAATAATAATATTTGTTAATAAGGACCACAAAAATGGTAATTATTTTAAAGAACCATAAAAAATATTAAAATAGAAAGACTAAATTGCCCTTAACCAAATTTCTTATATTATCTCTAACAAAATGATTGTTGGATAATAACAAATAAAGACCAATTCAAATAACCTCGTTCTTTTTCGATTGCATAAATGAGTTTAAATATTGATCCGCTTTCACATACATACATCAAACAGTAACAAGCGATATTAATAGACCAAAACAGATCCGTGACGGCGAGTAACATTCCTTCTCTTTTCCCAGAAATTCGGGTGATCTGAAGATCTTATAAGTCAAATAAATGATTGTAGGAAACTTGAACTTGCTTTCCACACAAAAAAATGTTGACAAAATAATTAATATTCATATACACGTGCAATGAGATCGTTGAGCCTGCTAATTTATAATCTCATGGAGAACCAATTTAACATGCCAAATAGCACAATATTATATGAAGATCTTCCATTACGTTTGAAACTTCTTCGCATTGGGACCCTCGTTTAAGATCAAGGCAAGGACAGTAATATTTAATTAGCATTATTCCACTGTTGTCCACTCATCGAAAAAAAATGAGGATATTTGAATTTATATCTATTTGTTATTATCTATCAATCACTCCAGATTTTGATTTAGTCAGATAGAATTTTGGCCAAGGGCAATTTAGTCTTTTTATTTTATTGTTTTAATTTCTAATCCTTCAAAATAATTACCATTTTTATAGTCTTTCTTAGTAAATATTATTTTTCTTAGGTCCTTTATTATAATTTTTCTTTTTTTTTTTTTCCAAATAACTCCTATATTAAGAACTAGAGCTAGTATTATTGATCATCGGTCTCTATTATTAAAAGGCACCCTTAAATAATATATTCATAATGACTATGAAATGGAAATGGTTAACTCTTAAATATCAAATGAATTAAATTTTTCAACTTTACTCATAAAATCCTATTTATGAGGTTTTGGAGGAGATATGAAAATAAGAAGAGCCAAATTTCAACATTAATTATATAGGCAAAAATTTAAAAATAAAGATTAATGACTCTCCAAGTGAATTATATAATAAGAACAAACGAGTATTAGAAGGTGCCCATAATAAGAATTGGATAGAGTATTAGATTTCTACAGCTATTAAGGAGTTCAAGTGTCGGTAGAATATAATCCAAATATAAACTTACTCTCTTCGGTTCTTTTTATAAGATCCCAAAATATAAATTGTCTTGGTCTTTTTTATATGAGTCCAACAAAAGTTGTTTGAACATTTAGTAATTTGTTTTCCATTTTCACCCCTCATTTATTATATGTATTGGATTAATTAAAAGTCTGGTGATACTCACATTTACTTTATTTTTCTTTCTTACTTGCCTCTCATAAATAAGAGCATACTTGTTTTTAACTAACACTAACCATTTTTTTAAATTACGTAATTCGATTGTTAAGCTCTTCTAAATAGCATAGGGAGTAGTATTACTAGCACGTCAATGTATACCATGAGCTGATTAGCCAATTAATTCGTACATTCATTAACCTCGCTATAATTATAAATTAAAATTATTTATAAAAATAATATTTCAATCCCTAACCCAAAAAGAAAACTAAAAACTAACAAGTACATATTTTAATTAATAAAAAGATTGTGTTAATTTAATTAAAGGCATTGAATTCAAACCTCCTGGTAAAATAAAAAAATAAAAAAAATCTAAAACATCAGATATGTACATTAAATTACACTCATGATGAAAGTTGGTCAATCTTGTCGTCCCACTTAGCTTGGTTCAAATTAGTCAAAATCAAATGCGCGTTCGTATACCAAGTCGAAGTCGAGGAATCAAATTTCTCCTTGGAGTAGAGAAATTATCTCACAAAATGACAAATTAAATTTCAAATCCTCGCTGAGAAATTTATGCACATTCAGTATGAGATAATATTTTGAATATGATTGTTTTCCATAAAAGAGTATTTATTCTTATTAAAAAAAAGGGAAAATGACATCTAGGTCCAAACCAAGGGAAATAATACATTGATAAGTGCCATAAATTGTTAATAGTAACTTAATCACTTGTTAATCTCCATGTTTACTTATTAATAAGGACTTTTCTAATATTATTTACCTTCATTGAGATATAAAAGTCATTCTCAAAAAAAAAAAAAAAATTGATACCTTCTCTATCCCACTTCTTACTAAAACCTTTTTTGCCCAATGACCGATAAATTCCACATTAGTTAATTTATTAACTATATTTATTTATTAACTTAGGTTGTGACTTTGTTTTAATGCGTGTCTAAACAGTCTAAACACGAGGGGACTTGAATTCATGATGTGGGAAGCATTAGATTAAGTAAAGTTGTTTTGTTTTGTTTTTTTTAAAGTATGTGTGTGTGTGTGTATATATATTAAACACATTGAAAGGATTCAAAAATTAAAAATTTTGAGTTAAGATGTGGCTGGCTAATTTTTTTTTCATTATCATGATCAATTTATTCTTTGATTCTTTATAAGTAGTCAAACCACTTCAAACGATCTTTTAACATCTTTTTTCTTCAATAAGAGCAACTCCCAACATTTCCTCTTATAATAAAGTCATTACGAATCTTATACTTTCTTATATAGTCACACATCCATATAAATATCTTCATCTCTGCTATCCTTATCATATTCTTATTAAGTCTCTTTAAAACTCAATATTTATTATCATTTAATATTACAAATAACAATATGATGAACTTTACTTTTAGGGAAAATTATAATAAAGGACCTAAGAAAATAATATTTACTACGAAGGACCAAAAAAATGGTAATTATTTTGAAGGAGCAGAAATTAAAACAATAAAATAAAAAGACTAAATTACCCTTAATGATTTCTTATATTCTATCTAACTAAATCAGAATTTGGAGTGATTGATAGATAATAACAAATAGATATAAATTCAAATAACCTCGTTCTTTTTTGATTGGATATAGAGCGGAGAATAGTGGAATGATGCTAATTAAATATTACTGTCCTTGCCTTGATCTTAAACGAGGGTCCCACTGCGAAGAAGTTTCAGACGTAATGGAATATCTTCATATAATATTGTGCTATTTGGCATGTTAAATTGGTTTCCCCATGAGATTATAAATTCTCAGGCGCAACGATCTCATTGCACATGTATAAGAATATTATTTATTTTGTCATTTTGTGTGTGGAAAGCAAGTTCAAGTTTCCTACAATAATTTATTTGACTTGTAGGATCTTCAGACCACCTGGTAAAAGAGAAGGAATGTTACTCGCTGTTTCATCACTTATTCGTCGTCACGGATCTTTCTTGGTTGATTAATATCTAACCCCATTTTCCTCATTTATGCAATAAAAAAAAAATGAGGTTATTTAAACTGGTCTCTATTTATTATTATTCATCAACCCCTCCAGATTTTAATTTAATTAGAGAGAATATATAAAATTTAAGAAAATTAGTTTTTCTATTTTTCTATTTTAATTTTTAGTCCTTCAAAATAATTATCATTTTTGTGGTCTATATTAATAAATATTATTTTTCTTAGGTCCTTTATTATAATTTTTTTCCCATATATATATATATATATATATATATATATATATGTTAGTTTATCTACAGTACCATTTTTCCCACTTATTTGGCATTGAAAACTACTTCAATGGTAAAAAATCTAGCTCTCTTAACATATACAATCAATCCGGATAAATAAGATTAATAATTATAAATTTGAGTGAGAAAATGACTTAACATCTTATATTTAGGATAAGACAAACCTTTTTACTATTAGTCCTTATATTCACCCTCTAATCTTTAATATAAAATATATTTATCTAATTTAATTATATTAAAGAAGTTAGTTTAATTAGTTAATATGACATGTATTTTTAAAAATACCCTAGTCATACAAGCTTATTATTAACTGGACCATGTGGACCAAAGAAAATAGGAAAAATCACACTAATTAAGGTCTCAATTTAGAAAAATAATATTAGAAAAAGTCTCATAGCTTGTAAATGACAAGTAAAAAAAGTAATCATTGACAAGTGAAAGATTTATCAATGACAAGCTATAAAAATTTTACGATATTATTTTCTTAATTGTAACCTTATATTTTTCATTTTCCCAATAAAATATCCCAAACACATATCGAGGCTAAAGGCGGGTTCACAAACATTCTATAAATATACTATTAGTTTTTCAAATCGATACATCAGCATAAGGCAAAGTCAAGTGATGCTCCTACCTACCTCTCTTCCTCTCTTATTCTCTTCATAGTATCCAACAATGACTTCCCTTCATCCTCCATATCCATCAAGAGCCTGTGATTATGAAGTTAGTCACAGCTTTCGAGCTCGTGGAATAGCGCTAGAGATTGAAAGGAAGACGTTAGGTGTGGAAGAAACAACAAGAAGGAAGAAGAATAGTGATGAAATGGATGGAGGGGAAGAGAAGGGGATATGGCTGACGTGGAAGAATGTGTGGGTGACAGCTTCTAATACAATTGGGAAGAAGAAGAAGAAAGGGAATATTAATAATGGAAATGGAAGCAGTAGAAAAACAATACTTGGAGGTTTGAGTGGTTATGCAAAACCAGGCCAGCTTTTGGCCATTATGGGTCCTTCTGGTTGTGGAAAATCCACTCTTCTTGATACTTTAGCAGGTAATTTATTCATTCCTTCTTTCACATTCTTTTAATTAAAATAGGCACTAATAATATGAAGCCTAATTCAACGCATAATTTCCTGCTTATTGTATGAAGCTTTTTTATGTCATTAAACTACAAAACCATTGGCCGATTTTTTACATCGTCATACATTTTATTTTTGCTTGTAAGTTGATACTATTTTCTAGTTTAAACTTTCTTGTAATTTTTTTTTGGGTTAAGGTGCATTTAGCACCCTAAAATACTTTTCTAGATGCAATCGAATGCTCTAAAGTATTTTGTAGTGTCCCTAGCACAATAAAGTATTTTTTCATGTACGTTTAGTACCATAATTTTTTTTTTTTGGGGTGTTTCCAACACTGAAGTATTTTTTTCAGGTGAAATCAACATCCTAAATTATCTAAATTGTCAAATGCAAAATTATATAAAAAAATACTTCAGGATGATGAACACACCAAAACAAAAACTACTGGATGGTGGGTGCACCACAAATATTACATTAGGGCACTTGATATACCTAAAGAAATACTTCACGGGTGCTGGTTGCAGCTTCACCCTTTTTTTACCAACAAATTGTATCTCCTTGTCCGTTGCATGAGGACAATTGCTTGAGGTGAGACATACCAGAACATTATATGTGTTGATTTAGATGTATAAGAACAAAATTTAGTAAGAATCTCTATTCATTTGAAAAATTATCAAGTTATTTGTTTAAAAATTCAATTGGTGGCTTATAAAATTAATTACTATATATCATTCTTAAAAAAAAAAGAAAATTTAAATTTAAAGTTGAAATATCTCAATTAGTATCTAATTATCATCAAAAGTTAAAATAAAATTTATTGTCATATTCATATCTTGATTAATATACTAATTGATAATGTTCCATAAACTTCCTTTTATATATTTTCAAAAATCTATAATGCATATGAAAAAAATGAATTTCTTTTAATGAGCTTTAATTGGTTGCTCATGCTATAATTATTATCATTCATGAAAGTTTAAAGCCAATTTAATTTTAAAGTCAATAATATTATGTTGAAATATTGTTTAATTTCTCGATTAATATTATTTTGAAATATTTTGTTCACAAATAATAAAAACTGAGAATCACTATTTCAAAATCAAATTATTATCATTATTATGACATAGTTCTTAAAAATTGCTGCACGAATAACCTAATTATTTATTTAATTTATGGACATCCCTACAAATCATGGAGGGTGAAGTTTCTTATCCGACCGGTTTGTGAGGTAAACGGATTTCAAAGCAGGTATTACAAGATTTATAATATAAAGTTGATTGATTGTTGATTATTTTATTCACTCTTGTAATAGCATGATATTCCCTGTATATTTTTTGATAAACTACAGACCACCGAATTATAGAAACTAAGAAATCGGTTAAAAATAAAAATTGTATTATGTTTTAAATATACCTTATTTACACTTACGTTCAAGAGGGAGAATAAGTAAGAAAAAATATTTAAAAAAAATGTATGAAAAAAAAAAATAAATGTTCAGACTTTCCAAAGTATAACTCATAAAAAGAATAGAGTCATTCAAAAAATTTCACTTAGTAAATCTATTTTGTCAAGTTCTCCAATCACATGTGACAATGTGTCCTATTTTTGAATTACTATAATTTAAAATGATAATAATTTAAAAATAAGACACGTGGTCACATGTGATTGGAGAACTTGACAAAATATATTTAAGGAAATTCATGTAAGTATGTTTTTTTCTTTTTTCAAAAGATTGCATTAAAGGTGTATTTGACCAAAACTTTGAACAATGACTTATTATTGCAGGGAGATTAGGCCCAAACACAAGGCAAGCAGGGGAAATTCTTATTAATGGCCACAAACAAACACTTGCTTATGGGACGTCGGTACGTACTTAGACCTTTTTCATACAGAAAATGTAGCTTTTTTGTTTCTATAACATTGTTCCTATGTCATATTTAAACATTGTCGAGCTTAATTGGAGATCGCTCTCCTAGACAGTTTTTGCATTCATATGGACTCAAACTAAGACATTATGATCTTAAGCGACCAAAGCTCTTTGTACTAAAACTAACTTCTGTTGGAAGAAAAGTTAGTTTCTTCTCGTGTAAAATGTCTTATTACTCAATTTCTCTATATTTTAATTTGTTAATTACTTTTACTAACTTAATCATTATACGGTAAACTTCATAAGAGAAACAATTAATTGAATGAGTGTCAATATGTAACACTATAAGATTTAAGAAATGATCCATTTTGACCTTAGTTCTTTCTTTCAGGCATATGTGACACAAGATGACATCTTACTTACAACCCTAACAGTTGGAGAAGCAGTGTACTATTCAGCCCAGCTTCAACTACCAGATACAATGTCAAAGGAAGAGAAAAGGGAAAGAGCAGAGTTCACAATAAAGGAAATGGGTCTACAAGACGCCGTTAACACCAGAATTGGAGGTTCGAGCTTCAAGGGAATAAGTGGAGGCCAAAAGAGAAGAGTGAGTATCTGCATAGAGATCCTCACACGTCCGAGGCTTTTGTTTCTTGATGAACCAACCAGTGGACTTGACAGTGCAGCCTCGTACTATGTCATGAGTCGAATCGCAAGCCTCGATCGAAAGGATGGGATTCAGAGGACCATTATTGCTTCCATTCATCAGCCTAGTACTGAAGTGTTTCAGCTCTTTGATAATCTTTGTCTTCTTTCTTCTGGAAGAACTGTGTTCTTTGGTCCTGCTTCTGCTGCAAGTGAGGTTAGAGTTTGCATCATTAACATATCTTTGTTCTTATCTGATGTTTGAATTAGGGTTAAGTAGGATATCTGGCACCTTAAAGTAATTTATTTTTAGTAACATTCAGTATTTTTCAGGAATTTTTTGTTACAAAGTTTTCAGTAGCACCCACTACGCTAAACTGATTTTTGGAGCAATTTTGCTCTTAAGTATTTTCTCATTAGCCATAAACTCCATAACTCCATGTAAAAATTATTTCCGTTTGGGAGTAGCTTTTGGAAAATGATTTTCACAATTTACGAGGTAAAAAATAACTTTTGGAGAATGATTTTTGAAGAATGTTTTTTTGGAAAATAGCTTTTGGATTTGGCATCAAAACTTAGGTTTTGTCATAACCTTACCAAACACTCCTTGAAAACCTAGGTTTTGGCCAAAAACAACTTTTTTTTTTCTTTTTCTCTCTTCTATGCCATCATCATTATTTTTTCAGTATTAGTCAGTATCCTTAAGATATTTTTTAGTACTTTTCTGGACCTTGAATTATTTTTTTCAAGATTAGTCATTACCCTGAAATATTTTTTCAATATCCTACTTTTTTTTCAAGTTCAGGAAATATTTTTTCAGTATCTTTTTAGAACCCATTAGTACCTTGAAATATTTTCTCAAGATCCATTGTTACCCTGAAATATTTTTTCAATATCATAAATTAATTTTTTAAGACCAAGAGAAATATCTTTTCAGTACCAGTCAGTATTAAGTATTCTTTTAGTACCCCTCAGTACCCTAAAATATTTTTTCAAGATCCGTTGTTACCCTAAAATATTTTTTCAATATCCTAAAATAATTTTTTAAGACCATGAGAAGTATATTTTCGCATCACCCAGTATGATGTATCTTTTTAGTACCTGTTAGTACCCTGAAATATTTTTTTCAAGATCCATTGTTACTCTGAAATATTTTTTCAATATCCTAAAGTTTTTTCAAGATCAGGAAATATTTTATCAGTATCTTTAAATATCTTTTTAGTACCGTCACATACCACTCAAATATTTTTTTCAAGATTTGTTGTTACCCTGAAATATTTTTTTAATATTATAAAATAAATTTTTAAGATTATGAAATATTTCGGGGTATTGACTGGTACTGAAAAAATGATTTTCACGATTTACGAGGTAAAAATGATTTTTGGAAAATAGCAAACTTTTGTAAAACCTAGGTTTTGATACAGAATAGCTTCTGAAAAAGGTATTTGACAGACTTGTAACAAAACCTAGGTTTTGGGGTCTGCCAAACGGGCCCAGTGTTGTTGGAAAAATATTTCAGTATACTGGACATTACTTAACTCTTTAAATTACATGTTCATTACTGACGATGTTGTTGTTTTGCAGTTCTTTGCTTCAAATGGGTTTCCTTGTCCTGCTCTCCAGAATCCATCTGATCATTTCTTGAAAACTATAAACAAGGATTTTGATGATCAGGTATGTTTCATGCACTACATATAGTCAAACTTTAATTTAACTATGGGTGATATTTAACTGTTATTTTTTTCTCATATATATTGGACAGTTGTGAATGATGATGGATCAGCTAAGATCTGAACAAATACTTGACAGTTCTTAACTTTCGAATATTTGGAGACATATGTGACCGTTATGAAACAATAATAGTCAAATAAAATTTTCCTTATTTGACAGTTATTCCTGTCAAATAAAAAAGAATCATTATCTTAAAAGAATTACTACCTCCGGCTTTAATTATAGTAACATTTTTGTAGTGCAATTTTCACTACAAAAGTGTTCCTATAATTAAGACTAGAGGGAGTACATTGTACGGAAAAGGGGTTTCTTTCAGATATAATGTAAATGTTGAAAAGCAAATAGCTTGTGATGTATGAGTAGTTCTAATACTAGTAGATACACCACACCCTTACGCATCATTATGATTGGCAAACGATCTCCACCGCTCAGCATTTCTCTTGTCAAGTTATTAAGCGGCAAATATCAACAAATCTGTAGCAGTGATTAGCTAGCAATGTCAATAAAACTTAGACATGATTTGATTGAGATTTTTACTTGTTTATCAGGACATTGAACTGGGCTTAGCGGGAAATCAAAGGAAACCAACAGAAGAAGCAATAGAAATGATTGTCAAGTCTTACGAGTCTTCTAATTTGAAACAACAAGTTCAAGTAGAAGTAGCAGCACTATCTGCACAGGTATGTTATATTCATACGGAGCATAATGTCAATTAAAACCAACGATTTGAAATTATAGGGACCAAAATCAAATTTCATTCAAACTATAAGGACCAATAATGATATCAACTCCTATACATATAACCAATGTATACATAGCTATAATGAAATTGTGGGTTTCAGGAAAGTGGCATAGTGGAGAAGAGAGGGCATGCAAACTTCCATACTCAATGCATTGTTCTTGCAAAGAGATCATCCGTGAACATGCGTCGCGATGTAGGCTATTACTGGCTACGCCTTGGCATATACATTATTGTGGCTCTAGCTTTGGCGACTGTGTTCTATGATTTGGGCATGAACATGGAGTCTATTCAAGTAAGAAACAATAGCGCATTGGAACACGCTTTGAGACTATACTAGCTTGTTCCATTTTATATTTGTAATTAATAATTTTTTGGGTCATTGTTTCAGAATAGAGGTTCGCTTCTTGCATTTGTGTCTTCCTTCATAACTTTCATGACCATTGGTGGTTTCCCTTCCTTTGTTGAAGATATGAAGGTATATATTTATTCTATCCTCTTCATTGAAATGATCCATACTAGCCATGGGATTTTTAAGTTAAGGTGTCTATTCAATTCAATGTTTTTAAAACTGGAGCGTGCTGGTGAGTTCAACACTACCAAAAAAACATTGAATTATTTTAAAAATAATTTTTTTTAATAATTACATTTATCTTAAAAATCAGAATTTTTTAATGTTTCTGATGGAATTAGCCACGAAATTATTCCGAGCCAAAATTAGCCATGGAAGTTCCGTGGCAAATTTTGTCAAGGAATGAATTCCATCAGGAAATTCAATGTCATTTTTTTGTAATACAAGTTGGAAACCGGCGAACTGGTCATATAACCGATTAATATTCTTTTATTTAAAAAATTATTTAATTTGATTTTGTTCAAATTTTCTTCAAAATTCCATATTAATAACTTTTGAATATTCACTTTCTTATCGGTTTAGCCCCAGGTTTGCTCTGGTTTGACTCCCATATGACCCATTGACCCTTAATCTAGTACCTTGACTGCTTCAGTGTCCATCTAGGTTTAATATCCTCGATTCTAATGGTTGCCACTCTGCATGATAACTCTTAATTTTACTTGATATATAATCTAATGGTATGCCACATTATTTGAAGGAGATCATATTACATTTTTTATAATTAACTAAGAGAGTAACTAATTCACCAAAATATAATAAAAGATGTAAAGCTAAAAATAATAGTAGTAGGAAAGGTATTAAAACATATTAAATCCTATGCCGATTAATTAGAAGGGTAGGGGGTGCCTAAAACGCGAACCCTAGTGCCCTCTATACTGCCCACCAACAATGGAGGGTTTCCTAAATGTTTTATGTGTTTTTTTATTTATTTATTAGATTCTATATAAAATGAATGACACTTCAATATTTTATGAGTAAAAAATGAGTTGTTTTCAATTTTTTATAATTTTATGAATATTGAATATAAATCAAAATGTCAATTATTTTAGGTCAAATCTAATGATAAAAAGAAACACAAAATACCGCCAAATCAGGAACCTTTACCATGAATTAAAAGTGTATTTATATAGTCTTGAAGCAAGTCTTATCAAAGGATATGTCATTTACTGGTGATGCAGGTATTTCAAAGGGAAAGGCTAAATGGGCACTATGGAGTGACAGCCTATGTAATAGGGAACACCTTATCTTCAATCCCATGCCTATTCCTCGTCAGTCTCATTCCTGGAGCCATAACCTACTACCTCCCAGGCCTTCAAAAATCTGTTGAAAACTTCGTGTTCTTCTTCAGCATCTTGTTTTCATGTTTGATGCTAGTTGAAAGCCTGATGATGATAGTGGCGAGCATCATCCCTGACTTCCTTATGGGAATCATAATTGGTGCTGGTATTCAAACCATCATGATTCTAGGAGGAGGATTTTTCAGAGTTCCAAATGAACTTCCTAGAATCTTCTGGAAGTATCCTCTCTACTACGTCGCCTTCCATACATATGCCTACGAGGGACTGTTCAAGAACGAGTTTGAAGGACTCATGTTTGGTAGTTCAAGTGGGGAAGATATTTTAAGAAGCAAATGGCAAGTTAACATGAGCTACTCTAAGTGGGTTGATCTTGCCATTCTTCTGGGGATGATTGTTGCGTACAGAGTTGTGTTCTTGGTGATCATCAAGGGCACTGAGAAGATGAAGCCTTTATTTGCTTCTTTGCTTTCTGGGCCTTCTAAGAGTCATGGCCCATCCAAATGCTGCTCCTTTACATGAATGGACTGCATAATATTCAATGAGTAAATAGAATATATAAGCTAATATTTGTAATCTATATATGTTTGTATACAAATATCAGCGTACTTAGACTCCACAAATGAAATGTATTTACAGATTGTTAGAATATTAGTTAGTGGATAAGTTAGTTAGTTATTTCTCACTCACTCAATGTGGGGATGTACTCTACATATATAAAGACCTATTTACTTCATATGTATGAGTGGGGAGGTTAGATCCTCACATAAAAGGGTTAATAACTTGGTCATCATCTTAAAAAAAAAAGGTTTCAAGGTTTCTATGTGCATCCCCAAACTGGGTTTTGTTATCCCCATTATATCGCCTTGTTCACTCATTATCAATAAAGATTTGTTTGTTCCTCGCTTTCAAATTGCTAACAAAAATATCAGTGTAATTCAAATAAGGGTTAAGGTGAAAATCTACTAATGAAGCATTTCTGAAGGGCACTTGGCACCGTAAAGTTTCTTTAGGTTCAAAAGTGTACATGAAGATTAAAAAATGGTGCACAAATGTTTAACTTTGTTCTATTGTTATTCAACACTTACTCTCCCAGATGACGTTATATTCCTTTTATTCTTTCTGGCTTTATATGTATATCATGAATTCGTCACAATACTTTTGTTACTAATTTTTTGTGTAATTCAGTTGTAATTATCTTTTTGTATCTCATCCTTGTGCTTAGCATGTGCTTCAAATTGAGAGTTTGAATTTTTGAACTTGAAACTACTTCTAACTTCAAGGACAATTTTGATTCTTTGAAGTTCTACTCCAAATTTGAATGGGTGGTACAGAACAGATAGTAAGAGTTTGAATGGGGTTTAGTCTTGTTTTATCCTCCATCTATTTAATTTAGCAAGCTCTTTACAAGCTTTTAACATTAGAAGATCCACATCAGAAGATCTAACTCCTTTAGACTGTTCCTGTTGGTTATTTTTAATAAAATGCAACAGGAGTGCTGCTAAAAAGGATACTCTGTGTGTGTGTGTTTTTTTTATTTTTTTTTTATTTTTTTTCAGGTGAGAAAAAGGATGGATCCCGAAGAAAATGGTGAAGCTGATAAATATATTGAATTCATAGAACAAAGCTGATAGTAAGAATGGGAACTGATAATGGGAGTGAAACTACCACAACTGATCAGCGCAGTTTGCAGAGTAGGCCAAATTGTCACTTGGGTCAGTGATCCCATGCATGGCAACACCATCAAAGCTCCATCTGGTCATAAAACTCACTCTTTTGATTCCATCATTGTAATCTTCTCATATCCTTTCTTCCTTCTTTGTCCCAAAATTCTGTTAACTGTTATAAATTGGGGGAATCACTATAAGATTCTAACAAATGAGAGTAATCACCAAAAAGTCTTAGTAATAATTGACTACTTGTTATTTTCTAAGATAGAATTTGTTATTACATGCTAATTACTTGTTGCTATCTCACTTTTTGGTGATTGTCTTCCTTGATTGGGACCTCATAGCAATTCTTCCTTATAAATAAAAATTTCGTTATCAAAATAAAACAAGCTTGAAGCTTTGATGACACTTGTTGAGAATTACTATATATAGACAGAAGGAATGAATTCACTAAAACGTCCCAATAACAAATAAGCAGTATAGACCTGTTGTCATTTTCTGTATTATCAGAACTTATAATTGCCTGTTGCTCACTTATTGTGAGATTTTTTGATGATTTAATTCATTCCTTAGGATTTCATAGTGATTCTCCTTTATCAATAAACCTTGAAGCTTTTGTTGCTTGGATCATATGCTTTCTTCCTTCTTTGTCACAATATTCTTTCAGCTATTACATAAATCAAGAGAACCACTATGAGATCATAAGGAAGGGGTATAATCACCAAAAAATCTCAATAACAAGTTATCAGCATGGACTTGTTCTCATTTCCTACATTGAAACTTGTCATTATATGTTGCATACTTATCCTGAGAGTTTTTGGTGATTGCATTACTTCATAAGGGACCTTATAGTGATTTTCCCGTAAAGCTAGCACTACTACAATAAATGGTTTTTACTTCCCTAATTGGCGTCCTATTTTTAAAAATAGAAGTAAAAAAGAAGGCGGTGACATTTTTGTAATTATATGTACAAAAAGTTGACTTTTGGCGTCTAATTTAAAAAGTTAGACGCCAAAAGTCATACTTTTGGCGTCTAAGTTTAAAACTTAGACACCAAAAGTGATTCGAAAAAAGAAAAAAATGCGGTAAATGAAAACCCTGGCCGGAAAAAGTATCACTTTTGGCGTCTAAGTTTAAAACTTAGATGCCAAAAGTGGTTTAAAAAAAAGAAAAAAAAAAAAATGCACGAACTCTCCTTTACTCACATCTCGAACTCGCCTTCTTCGCTCACATCTCCTCCTCTCCTCACAAAAGCACGAACTCGCTCGCTTTGCCTCTTCGCTGTCTCTTCGCTCTGACTCAATTCGTGGTTCCTCGCTCTGTCTCTTCGCTCTGACTAGCTAAGTCGCTTCGCTCTGCCTGGGTCGCGATGAAGCTTGCCTGATCTACCTGGGTCGCAATGAAGCTCGCCAGATCTGCATGGGTCGCGATGAAGCTCGCCGGATCTGCCTCGATCTCACTCGACCTCCTTAGATCTCGCTCGATCTGTGTTGAAGCTCAAAGCTCCAGCGGTCTCATGCTCCCCCGTCCATATCTCGCTCGGTCTTGATCGATCTATGTCGAAGTTCCAAGTGCCGGCGGTCTCCCTTCGTCTGTGCTCCCTCTATCTCGCTCGATCTGTGTCTAGCGTGTGAAGCTCCGGTGAGATCTATCTCTGTATCTCTCGATCTGTTCTTTTTCTGGGATTTTGTTGGAGTTGAGATCTATGATTTTCTGAGAATTTTTATATTAACTAAAATGGACTCGATTGTTGTTGTATGTGTCATTCTCGTATGCAAACATTCTACTTTCAGCGTATGTCACTGTGATTTTGTTGGAGTTGAGATCTGTGATCATTGTTTTTCATTGTTGTTCTTCACGGATGTTCAATGTTGTGATGGGGAATTTTTTTTTAATTGGGCACTTTCAACGTCTAATTAATGTTTTAGACACATTAAGTGAAACTTAAGGCGTCCTAGTTTTTTCTTAGACGCCATAAGTGAAGACTTACTGCGCCTCGCTGTTAGAGGTCCCGCGGAAATAGGACATTAAATGTATGAAAAATAGGACGTTGTAGACCTATTTTGTAGTAGTGTAGAAGCTTTTTATTACCAAAAGAAGAAAAGCTTGAGGCTTTGATGCCCCACTTGGTGAGAATCAGATTTGAAGTTGTTGGATTTGTGATATATAGGCTGATCTGAGAGAATTTTTTTATGTGCGTGAGGAAAAAATTAGGAAGCTACCCAGGAGGAGTTCATCTAGAAATGACAGGTCAGAATGTTACTTCAAAGTCTCTCGAACTCGCCTTTAAGACTTGCTCATAGGCTTTGAAGATCAAGGATTGACTCACTCCACTCTCTTGCCTCTTTTAAATTAAATTAACTCCACAAAATACTTTTTACCTTTGAAATGTACGTACAGACCAATAATAAAGTATTGGCCCCATGCTTGTATTTATTGTTTCTGCAATCAATGAGTAAAATAAGCGCCAAGTGAAAATGAAAAGTTGGTTTCTTCATGGCGAGTGTGGTAAGTGGTAACCAATAAGTGAAGCAAGTTCCATTAATGATAAGAACGATCTTTAATTTGTGTGGGAAAGGTAACTTTTTTGGGCCCAAAAGAGGAGCAACTTGATAATTCAACAAGTGATTCATTAGAAATAGAGAAAATTAATGCACTACTAGAAACTAGTAAAATAGCGACGGAATTTTTTCCGTTGCAAATTACATGTTATGCGATGGATTTTATAAATCCATCGCAAACAACACCGGTTTGCAATAGCACACCCGGCCTGTCCCAAACCGGTGGCCAAAAGGACGCTGGTTTACGACGGCTCACCCTGTTTATCGCAAACTGGCGGCCAAAAGTAGCCGGTTTATGACAGCAAACCTTGTCTGTCACAAACTGGAGGCCAAAAGGATGCTGATTTGCAACGGCTTACCCAGTCTGTCGCAAGCCGGCCGCGAAAAGGATGCCAATTTGCGATGGCTCACCTGGTCTGTAAAAAACCGGCAACCAAAAGGAGTCGTTTTGCGATGGCACACCCTATCCGTCACAAACCAGAGGCCAAAAGGACAATGGTTTGCAACGGCTCACCTCGTCCGTCGCAAACAGGCCGTGAAAATGATGCCGGTTTGTGACGGCAAACCCGGTCCGTTGCAAACTGGCGGCCAAAAGGACACCGGTTTTCCATGGACTGTCTATCTGTCACAAAACGGCGTGAATTTTCAAGCCATTTTGCTACTGAAGATGCATTTCCATCTCAAAACTTAACGATTTGCGATGGAATCTGATTCCGTCACAAATCGATAAGTTTTATTCCACAATCTTCCAGATTTTGTCCCTGGTCTAGATTTCACGGCGCTCCTCTCCCTTCTCTCTCATTCTCCGACGTCTGGATTAAATCACCAAATTTATATGAAATTACCATAAGTTGTTGAAATTTTGCCTTTAAAGATAGTTGAAAATTTTAATTATGGAGCGTTGAAATTGTATTTGATTATAGATCTTAACGCAATGATGAGTAGTTGTAGTTAAGTACCATGATAATGAGGACTGAAACTTGTTGCTTGGAACTTGTCCTCTTCCTTCTCATCCTTTTCAATTCCTTATTCTAATCATTAGATCAACATTTGTGAATAGTTTAGATTTGATCTTTTATAAAATTATTATTAAAATGTTAAATTAAAAAATTAAAATAATTAATTACATATAAGTTGCTAATTTTGATATGAGTAATTCAAAACTACCATAACGAAATTAAAATGATATTTTTAATAAAATTATATCAGAACCATTTAAATAATGTTGATCTAATGGTTAGAGAATGAAGAGGATGAGGAAGGAAGAAAAGGGTTCCCACTTGCTTAACAACTCGTTCCTCACTAGTCCCTCCGACCAATCCTAAATTATTCTACAAGATGTAAAGATGATTGTGGGAAGGTAACCTCTATCTGACACGAATTCTATTTGTAGGAGTCGTCCCGTTTTTATTATCAGATTGATAATTTGATATATCAAATTTTGAGATCCACTTCATGTTCATTTTAAAACTAATTCTTATATACCGGTATGTATAATTATAAATGGTTTGAAAGTTGTTATGTAGGAGAAATGTTGTCCTAAAAATTATTTAGGGTTCAATGGTATTTTGAAAGTATCAAATTCAAAACCGTAACAATGTCACCCCAGCCGTTTTCCAAATTAAGTTTGAACGTTAGTTGACCAAATATGATAAGTTGACATATTCACATATTTTCCATGTCTTTTTTTTTTTTTTTTCAATTTTAGGTGCAAATTTGCCTTTAAAATTTTCAGATATGAGCGTTGGGTGTCCTTAATTTTTTTTGGTTGCGTTCATTGTCACCTAGCTATATTATAAGTTACATTTGACTATTAATTAACCAAATATATTAAACTGATGAATCCAGGTATCATCCACTTCATATTTTTAAAGTCAATTTTAAAAGCAAGGAAAAACAATAACATATGATAGTCCAGCCGTTCTCATGAGACCATCTTCGGATGTAATACCCTAAAATTCCTATTTATCATAAATGCTATATTTCGATAAATAATACATATTAAATAGAGGTGAATATTTGTCTCAAATTTGTGTAATTTGTTAATTATAATTTTAGGCAATTTTCCTTAAGATTAAATTAACAAAAGGCAAGATATGAGACCAATATTAGGAATCATAAGATGTGATAAGATTAACACATAAAATGATAATTATTTATGGCTAAAATAAGCAAGAAAGTGTTGTGAAAACACTTAAGAAAATTAAAGGAGATTAGCAAAGACTAATGGGCAATTAAATTTGCATTAATTAAGATCAATTGCATAATTCTCCAAATTGATTAGAGACAAATTAAAAGTATCAAATGAGGGCTAATTATATTTGAAAATAATTAGGCCAAAGAGAATGAAATAATATCTCAAGTAATTAAGTCTAAATCTTCATGTAATTAAGTTAGCTAATGTAAAAATATAATTAAGGAGCATGTAAGCAGTTGATTAAGATGTTAATTAAACTTTAATCAAGCTTTGAAAAGTCAACAATTGCAAGTAGCAGCAATGGTTGAGATTGTTGCTCATGTAATTAAATCCAATGGTCCTAATTAATAAATAAGCTAAATCCTCTTGTAAATTGAGTAGCCAATGATAAATCAAGGAAATGATCTAAATCCTCATCAAATTAAATGGACCAATGGGAGACTTTAACCATGGACTAAGGGTGAGGATGGAACCTAAACAAACACAAATTTAATCTAATGGTAGGAAGAAAATGAGATCATTTAAAAAATATTTAAGATATTATAATTATGAGCACATGGGATAATTAATGCAAAATGGAAGAAGATAAAGGTGAGAGAGGGAGAGGCACGGTTTGAGAAGGGAAAAGAAGAGGAAAAAAGAAAACTTAGTGAAGAAGAAAAGGACAAAGTGGTAAATGCACATGTGGGGCCCACAAGACTTGAACCAACCAATGAGAAAAATCAAGGAATAATTAGGCTTAATCCAATGTAATTAGATCTAGCCAATGAGAACCTTTTATCCATAAACTGATTCTTCAAGAAGAACCAATTAATATGAACCATAGATGAAGGAGAATGATCCAATGGATGAGGATCTTGAATTTTTCCTATAAACACTACTACAAAAATGCGAAAAAATGACCTAAATAAGACCCAATTAACGTCCATTTACTGAGGGACGTCTCGGTAGGGGTAGTAGAAATTGTGACTTTTGGCGACCTGATTTTAAATTCAGGTCTCCTTAATAAGACAACCTAATTTTAAATCAGGTCGCCTTATTAAGGCGACTTGACTTTATATCAGGTCACCTTAATAAGGCGACCTAATATAATATGAGGACGCCTTATTAAGGCGACCTGAATTGTAAATAAGGTCGCCTTAATAAGGCGACCTTAATTTATATCAGGTTGCCTTAATAAGGCGTCCACATATTATATCAGGTCGCCAATAAGGCGACCTAATATAATATGAGGACACCTTAATAAGGCGACCTTAATTTACAATCAGGTCGCCTTATTGAGGCGTAAGGCGACCCAAATTGTAAATCAGGTCGCCTTATTAAGGCCAAAATTGAACAAAGGCGTCCTGATTACATAATCAGGACGCCTTTGTTGAGTTTTTTTTTAAAAAAAAATTTATACTGCATATTTTAATTTTGCCGGAAAAAGAACAGACAAACGCTATATATACATGAATCATCAGTAATATACATACCCATAATAACACCAAACTTGCAAAGACACAAACTAACAATGAGATATCTACCAAGTTTTGCATCACCGAATCGCAATATACCCACAATAACACCAAACTTACAAAGACACAAACTAACAATGAGATAGCAACAATGAAATATCTACCAATTAAAAGTATCAGATGAAATAGACGGGCAGAGGCTCGAGGTGATAACAGCTAGTAAGCATAGGGCGGTGTCCCTGAACAATGAGATCAAATATGCTAGGTAATATGTGTGATACTGATAAGTATGATGATTCTAAAAAGGCTAAAATCTTCGATGCTATAATAATAAGTCAAGGCGGAAAGCCAACTATGTGTTAAGCCGAGGGCTGAATGAGTCAGGCAACAAGGCCTGTATAACCGAACACGGGAAAAATGGATTGTTGAATCCTGTGTTTTGATACTATACCTGATTACAGTATGAAAGCAGTTCTGGACTAGAAAGAGCCAGAGATAGTAACACAGATATTTAGTTTCTGGATCTAGCGGGATAGTACCGCAGATTCATATCGAATTTTCTCGTAACTTGCTTTACCATTGACAAAGCTCACGAGTAAAAAAAAAATTAATCATTGTGTAGAACAAAGACTGTGAGACAAGCTTACATAGACTGAGAAAGAAGTTGGTCACAGCACCAAGAGTTGGTTATCCCGGATCCAAGTAGATTGTATATAGTCTGTAGTGGTACCAATAGGTATGGATTCAGATATGTCTTGCTGCAGCAGGACAGCGTGATGACTTACAGCTCTCGTCCATTGAAGGCTCTCAAGTTGAACTATTCTACGCATGACTTAGAGTTAGTGATTATCGTATGTGTTCTGGGAACATGGAGGCATTCCGAATTTTCTTTATCGTGTTAGATTATCTTTCGAATTTTCTTGTTAAAACAATCGAGATGTTAGAGAAAGTATGGATCAGATACTTACCAGTTAGTTTATCCCCAAACTTTAATGAATTTCATAGTATTTTCTATATTTCTCGGTTGAAGAAATATCACCTAGACCGTGATCATGAGATAGAATACGAAGTAACAAAATTTCAATATCTTTATAGTCAAACCGAAACAAATTCTCATCTTTAAGAGAAGTAACTCAGAGATAGTAGTATCCCAGTTGAAAATATAGTTGAGAGAGAGATTGTCTCCGAATGAGACAATTTGGGGAAAAACGATAGTAGATATATTCTGAAATTATAGACTAGAAGTATAGTTGGGATAGAGCAAATTTCGAGGACGAAATTTTATTTAACGGGGGAGAAATGTAATACTTGGATAATTATTTATTTTATTTAAATAAATCATATACCTTAAATATTATTTTTGAATAAATATTACCTATTTAAAATAGGTGAATATGTGGTCTCAAATTTATCTATTATAATTATTTTATTTGTCTAGGCAATTTCTTCCTAGAATTAAGGGGATCATATATTTGATTTTCTAAATTTTATTAGGGATCATAAAATATCTTAAGATTATCATAATCAAGTATAATCTAAACTATATCATAAAGAGAATCAAATATCATCAAAAGAAGCCTAAATTAATTAGAGGAAATTGCAACAATTATTAAGGCAATTAAATTTGCAATAATTGAGATATTTTTGTAATTTTCGAAATTAATTAATAATTAAATTAAAAAGGTCATAATTAAGAATATATCAACTTAATTAATATCCAAAAGATATTTAAAGGCCAAAATTATTATACAAGGAGTTTTTAATCATCATGATTAATTTAAAAACTTGTCAAATTTTGGTAATTAAGCCTAATAACCCCTAAACACTATATTAGCAATATTTATAACAAAGATTAATTAATTCCCCTTAATTAATTAAAGTGTCAAAAATTACTAATTAAAAGAGTTAAGAAATTGTATTAATCCTTAATCCTAAATCACTAACAAATATCACTAATAGTGTTTGGATTTTTCTAAACCAACATTAAAAGCTTGGATTAAATTTAATAAAGCTAATTTAAAGGTTTTAGAATTAATTTCATAAAGCCTAATCCTTATAAGATTAAAATCAACCAATAAGAGAATTTCACCATGGCTTTTGTGAGATAAATAAAATACAAATCCAAGAGTAAAAATAGGAGTATATTTTCGTGATATTTAAAATCCACCAATTAGATGAACCCATGAAATACTATAAATAGGGAGGTAGTGCATGCCTTATTCCTCACCAATTCACAAGCAAAGCAAGCTGGTATTAACCAAGAGTAAGAGAGAAAGTGAGAGTGAGAAACTTTGGGAAGGTAAGAGCAAAGTTCTAGGATATCCGGGATCACTGTTTGATCATCCAAACGTACCGTGAACAACAATGAAGGTACGTTCGCGACGTACTGTAACACTGACTCTGATGCTTGTGATATGCTTATATATGATTGTTGTGTTCCTATACTGAGACTCTGTCTTAGTTGTTTTTGATACAATCATGAGTACACGGGTTATGGTTTTGATAACACGTTGAGAGTTTTCCTAGCGCTGAGGACACGATTGTACATCGTGGCACTGGATTTGATAGTGCAGACTGGGATAACAAACATACTGCAGGGGCTGTGTATTGTTATTGCCTTACATACATTATTATGTATTTCCTACATCTGTTATGGGCTTTTGTAGTGATTATTGCTGAAACTTTATGAATACCTGTGATACATATGTTGTTTACATAAGCATGAGGTTAACCGTTAGGTAAGATGGGCATTGGACCTCAGTCTTAATTAATAGTCAGGGAAGAATCACGGAAGGCATCGGTAGATGGAACCATAGAAAGACGCCGAGGGACAGAGCCGTGAGGAGGCACCGGTCAAAGTAAAAGCAGAAAGAGGAATAACAGAACCTACGTTATAGCATGAATCTAATAAGGTTACTTCATATCATTTGGTGCTTAAACTAGAAAGGGTCGTCTACGTGGTTCAGTCAATCAGTCGCCGTAAATACTCTGGGAGACTTCCACTAGACTTTAACCAGCCTGACCAAATGTGATGATTTAACTGAGATAGGTTCTATGCCCCAAGTCTACCTAAGGCTTGGTTGAATAGGGTATAATTACATAGAAGAACTGTAATTATAAAGTTTTGTATTATTGTATCACATGAATATTCCTTCGGGAAATTTTTAATATACCAGTATACGTCAGACATCATCATATGTCTGAGTATTTTATATCAGTTACTCGTTGTTCAAATTTTTAGTACATGCTCTCCGTTTCCGCAGAACGCTAAGCTGTAGCACCTCAAACTTTGATGAATTTTTATAAAACCACGTGTCACCGGTACGATTTATGCCACAAAAATTGGGGTGTTACCAGAGGCACCGGTCAAAGCAAATGCCGGGAGAGCTTCATCAAAGCATTTATTCTGGCATGAATCTAACGCGGTCACTTCAAACCATTTGTTACCGAAGGCAGGGCTAGTCTATGTGGTTCAGTCATTAAGTCGCCGTGAAACACGGGGAGACTTCCACTAGAGACACCTACCTGGCCAATAGATTTGATTGACTGAGTTGGGTTCTACGCCCCAAGTCTACCTAAGGCTTGGTTTAAGATTGTATAATTACATGTAGGAATTGTAATTATACAAAGCTCTGTATTATTGTATCACTCGAATATTCCTTCTCGAAGATTTTAATATACCAGCATATGTCAGGGCATCAGCATATGCCTGGGCATTTTGTATCAGTTACTCATTGTCCAAACGTAAGTGCATGCTCTCCGTTTCTGCATTACTCAAAGTGGTAGCACCTCAAACTCTGTCAATTTTTATAAAACTAAGTGTCAACCGACATGATTTCAAGTATGGAATTTGGGGTGTTACACCTTTGGTATCAGAGCTAGTTTCAGAGCATGATTTGGACATTTAGGTTAGGAGTACTGATATAATACTGGTATTGTGATACAAAAAGGAAAACACCCTAAGGAAAAGGGTTGGGTTTTGACAATGAATCATGAATGTTACATCGACCAATTCAAAAAGTCAACTTTCAAGACCTGTTCTATTTTAAAACAAGTCTAGAAGCCCACTTTTAAACCGACAGTAAATTACAACCGGCCTAAAAAGTAGCATTATATATATAACACTGCCAAAATGAAATCGTCTTGTTGATAGCTAGCTAGCTCGTTGGCCACTGATGAGGGGCTACGGTGGTTGCTAGCAAGGGGTCTGGACTATATATATATATATATATATATATATGAGGCCATGTGTATCCTTTTGCTTGAATTTCACATTCCTTTTTGAGTGATCAAATCTCAATGGGATTATTCAATTTCATAGCACCATTATGTCCTTTGTATTGTCTAGGGTTTTTTTTTTTTTTCCAATTAGAATTTTTCTACCACTTGTTTCTCCGACATATATGGGCTTTGACGAAATCATATGTTTCCAACTTTATTACATATATAATATATCGATATCCTTATGAAATCCAAAAAGAATATAAATTTTATTCTCTTCAATTCAATTTAATAATTAGTAATGAAAATGTGACAATATAATAAAACCTAGAATTGTGAATGATCTTTAATGAATCCCTCGCCCAAACAGGGGGGAAAAAAGCTGTGCAACATAATCTTGAACCACAATTATTAAGCGTATGCTCCAAACTTCTAGTAATAACCGCCACCTCCTACTTCTTATTATTATTATTATTATTAGTATGTAGACAAGCCGTTGTTGGTGTGTGTGTGTGTGTTCTCTATAATTTCATATGTAATTTAGATGATTCCATTATTTACTATTTCATGAGATTTCTCATTGATTTTATAAAGGATGGATTTCAATAAAATATTATTGACAATGAATCATGAATGTTAAAATGAACGATTCAAACCAATATATGCGCACATGAATACAAATAACGCTGAACATAGATATTATATATATATGTGTGTGCGCGCGCGCGTGTGTACTATAACTAATAAATTATGTTCGTAAATGCGACGGGAAGTAGGTTCAAACACACAATTTTATTATATATCGTCAATGTATATATTCGGAGAATATAATGCACCCATATAGCCATGCATATATAACAACGAGGCCAACATAAAACAGAGAAGGCCAAACTATTGAAGATAAATCCAATACTCTCATATTTTTATAATACCAAAACAAACATAAATATGATATATGTGTGTGTGTACTATAACTAATTAATTATATTCGTAAATGCGATGGGAAGTAGGTTCAAACACACAATTTTATTATATATCGTCAATGCTATATATATTCGGAGAATATAATGCACCCATATAGCCATGCATATATAACAACGAGGCCAACATAAAACAGAGAAGGCCAAACACTTGAAGATAAATCCAATACTCTAATATTTTTATAATACCAAAACAAACACAAGATCTTGTGATGCTCACTTATTTTCGTAGCTCAGGCTGATGGCTTGGCGTTTTCTCCACACACGACATCTAAATAGGTGGGTTTTAAAAGTTTGGAGGAGGTGGTGGAGCTTGATCATCAGGTGCTAAAAATTGTGGTGTTGATTTTTTCTCATCCTGTGAATTTTTAAAAGATGAATCAACCACTGGAGGAACACCAATTTTTGTAGGTGTTGACATTTTCTCAGCCTGTGAATTTTCAAATGGAAGTTTATAAGCGTGAGGCTGATAATCATATGCAAAGCTTGGAGTGATGAGAAGCATCACTCCAACAAAGAACACTAGAAAATGCTTAGACGACATTGTTGCCCTGTGTTAATGGTATGCTAATAACAGAGATCTGATACAATTTATAGTGCAACTAGGGAGGGAAATTGATGTACATCTTGTGATCCATTATATTTTATTATAAAATACATTTAATAAATAAATCATGATTAAAAAAGAAATAAAGTCCAGGTTGGCTGGTGTAGTGGTCGCCAGAGATGGTGGTGGGGCTTTTTTCTTTTTCTTTTTCTTTTTTTAAAAAAAGTGAGAGGTTAAATTGTAAAAACACTAACATTTTTAAATATTTTTGGTAATGTCGATTGATTTGGAATTTTCAAACTGTGATTTCTTTTGGGCTTTGTATATTTTAAAGGAATTGTAGAGAATTTTTCTCATCATATCTAACTTATATTAGTGAAGAAATGCATTTCTTACTCTTCATGCAAATATAAGTATATGTGTGTGTTAGATATACTGTTTTCGGCTGAGACTTTGTGAAGTGAAAATGACTCAATTGGTCCCAAAAGGTACGAACGGCAAGATTCTTTTTCATATATTATTTAAAAAATGCAATCTTTCAAAGATGTCAAAGAAGAAATTATAAATATAATACTTATAATATCTAAAATAATGTTTTCCCTTTGCTTTCAACATATTTATAAATTCTCTTCTGAAACATAAATTTTATATATAAAAAAAAGATTATGATTTCTTGTGTAATCCTGTGGCGGATTAAAATCACTGTCTACCAATTTTATAGCATATACATATGTGTCCTTCTGAAATATAAAAGGAACGCAACTTTTCTTATTTAATTCACCCATATTATTAAAGGGGATTTTTTTATATTTGAAGCTCCATCAACCATATGATTACAGCTGGATTTGGATATATGGCTTCGTTCATTGAATTTCTCTTCAGGTACAAGCAAATGTTATCTTTGGTAATGAAAAAGAGACGAGACAATACAATATAATATAATATAACCTTTTTGGCCAAATAAATATGCCAAGCCATATAGATTAGAATTAACAATGACTTTATATCAGTCGCCTATTTAATTACGAAAATAGACTTTCAATACCTAGTTGATTCCTGGTCCATTGGTGTCACCAAATAGCGTTACAATATCTAAAATTAATTTTAAAATCATAACCTGGGCAACACAATTATGATTAGAATGATTCAAGAGTTCATACAAAAACATTTGCAAATATATGACAAATGTGTTTAACAACGAAAATGATCACATGAAATTATTGTGCTCTATCATCCAATGGCCTTCTTTCTATGTGTCCAAACCATCTTGCTTTTTTTATTCTTCGTATGAGCAGATATCCATATCAAATCCTTATTTCAACCACCCTACTTTCTTCCCATGTTGTCCTTTTAAAGACCAACAATCACTACCATATAGTATTGTTGGTCTTCTTGCTGCACGATAAAATTTTCCTTTTACCTTATTAAGTGTTTTCTGATCACTAATAATTTTGGAAACCTTTCTCTATTTAAACCACTCAACTAGAATTCTATAATTAACTTTGTCACCTGTTGGATATATAATAACCTGATTTTCGCCTTACTAAAAATTCCTGAAGCAATGTATATATTTAGTGGAATGGGATTTTCACGAAACACTAAATTTTGGGAAATATTGTAATATAAGATAGTTGTCATGGGAATGACATTATTTTGGGTTATAATTTTGTCCAAAATGGGAATAAAAGAAGGCCATGCACGTGGATTTTCTTAATAAATATGTGTCATGGTCATAATGTCAACAAAGACTGGTTTCTCAACCGGTCTTAAAAATCACCTTTTAAAGTAATTTTTTAAAGATATAAGGTCTAAAATGTAAGACTTTAATTAAAATCGGTTGTGTAAAATAGCCTATCTTTTTTATATAAAAAAAAAAAAAAAAACTTTTAAGATTGGTTGTGTAAAATAACTGGTCTTAAAAGTCTTTAGCCATGCCATCCGCGTCTTCCTCTTGTTCGACCCCACTCTCGTCAAGCTCCTCTGTTTCTACCTTGACTGTTTTGTTCTCTATACAATTATTTCAGCTTCATCATCCGTCAAATTTCAGTAAGATCTATTTCGATTGAAAAAAGTTGAAGCAACATAGGAAGTGTTTTTTAGGAAGTGATGCACAATAATCCAGAATAAAGTCTGAATATATCACAAACCCAATACCAAAAATATTGCCTCTTTTTCTATACAAAGGACTGAAAAATACACAGAATGAAAGTAAAAAGAAGAAAGTGCTGGGTGTAATACCCTGAAAACCCTAACTAATATAAGTAAAATATTTAGATAAATATTTCTGAGAGAGTATATTGTCTCTAATTTTGTAACGTAATTGTTATAAATTTATGAGCAATTTCTCTTTAAAATATCATTTAGGGATCATAACACACCCTAAATTAGGCCCCATGATTTTTAGTATTTTACATGGGATATAAAATACCAATGTAACTAAAATAGTTGTGAGATAATAATTTATCCTAATATAATAAAGGACCTAAAAAATAATATTTATTAATAAGGACCACAAAAATGGTAATTATTTTGAAGGACCATAAATTAAAATATTAAAATAGAAAGACTAAATTGCCCTTAACCAAATTTCGTATATTCTCTCTAACAAAATAATTGTTGGATAATAACAAATAGAGACCAATTCAAATAACCTCGTTCTTTTTCGATTGCATAAATGAGTTTAGATATTGATCCGCTTTCACATACATACATCAAACAGTAACAAACGATATTAATAGGCCAAAGAAGATCCGTGACGGCAAGTAACATTCCTTCTCTTTTCCCAGAAATTCGGGTGATCTGAAGATCCTGTAAGTCAAATAAATGATTGTAGGAAACTTGAACTTGCTTTCCACACACAAAAATGTCGACCAAATAATTAATATTCTTATACACGTGCAATGAGATGGTTGAGCCTAATAATTTATAATCTCATGGGGAACCAATTTAATATGCCAAATAGCACAATATTATATGAAGATCTTCCATTACGTCTGAAACTTCTTCGCATTGGGACCCTCGTTTAAGATCAAGGAAAGGGCGCTAATATTTAATTAGCATCATTCCATTGTTCTCCGCTCTTTATGCAATCAAAAAAGAATGAGGTTATTTGAATTTGTATATATTTTTTTATTATCTATCAATCATTCTAGATTCTGATATAGTCAGATAGAATTTTGGCTTAGGGCAATTTAGTCTTTTTATTTTAATGCTTTAATTTCTGGTCCTTCGAAATTGTTAGTTCTCTTTAGGTTTTGATGATAACTGATAATTGTAAACACAAGATGAGTTTTGTCTTTGGTAAGTTGAAAAACTTACTGTCAAAGGCAAACTCGAGTTTTGGTTTCAAAACTTGAGTTTTGACTTGACAGAGAGTAGCTCAATTTTATTAAATGAAGTAAAACTTAAGTTTCCATTGGAAACTCGAGTTTTGAACTTATAGAGAGCACTCCAAGTTTTTCACCCTGAGCCAAACTCGAGTTTGCATCATACAGAGACTCTTCAATATTTCCTGAAGAAGTCAAAACTCGAGTTTCAATTTGGAAACTCAAGTTTTGGTCATACAGAGAGTCACCAAAGTTTTCAACTTGAGAAAACTCGAGTTTGGGTCTGGAAACTCGAGTTTCTGATTGACAGAAAGTTTTTCAAGTTTTACACATGTTTTGAAAACTCAAGTTTTGACTTGTCATAGATCTCTCAAAGTTTTCACAATCACTAAAAACTCGAGTTTGGATTTGGAAACTTGAGTTTTGAGCATACAGAGAGCTTTGCTATCTTTCAATGATTTGGAAACTCAAGCATTGAAATGGAAACTCAAGTTTTCACTTTGACATAGACTTTCAAAGGTTTTCATCTTTAAATGAAAACTCGAGTTTTGATATTAGTGCATAGTGACAAACTCGAGTCTTGAAGAACAAACTCGAGTATGAGTCGCAGAGTTTGAAAATCAAATCTGACGAATTTGTGAAACCTTCTTGTTTGACTTTAATACTTCCTATTATAATTCATTAATATTCCTAGCTATGTTTAACCGCTTTGTTAGTGAGTTTTAGATCATTTAGAGGATATTAATTGAAGGTTAAAAGCAAAAGCAAAAGGTGATGTCAGAACATTAAATGCAAAGTCCAGAAAACTTGCATCCTTTTGGTCAATCATTCTACACACGTTGCAAAGGAATTAATGTTTCCTTTCCTCATCCAGTAGCTGCTCTTCCAATGGATTAAAATTCAAGAAGTCAACCATAAACTTTTGTGCAACTGGATTAAGCCAAGAGTAGAGAGAGAAGAAGACCAAAGCTCAACCTAATCCTTGGCAAATGTTTCCAACGGTTACATTAAAGATTACAACGGTCATTTAATGCTCTCTTAGTATAAATAGAGCTGCATTCAATTCTTCTCAACAACTAAGACTGCAGAAAATGTAAATCTTTCAAGTTTCCAACTACTCTTGAGTTTTCTTGTGAAAAGTATCTTTTGATACATTTGTACTTGAGTGTTTATATTTATCCACTCTAATACCCGGATTTTAGTAAATCTGGAAGTTTTGAGATAAAGGAAATTAACGAATATTTTGATAAAGCAAAATCATGAGTTTAAAACTATTATAGAAAATTGTTATAATTATAGAGTAAATTGTCAAAAAAGTTACAGGAAAATCAGATGAACAGAATGACTAAAAATGATATAATGGTGATAAAAACAATAAAAAATATTATGATAAATACCGAAAGATCATGAAATATTATGAGAAAAATATGGAAGTGTTATCCCTAATTATGAGAATTTAATAAATTATTTCAGAGGGAATAACATGAAGAAAAGTTTAAAAAGCATTTCGTAACCATAAAGTAACTCGATGGGTAAACATTTTTAACATTTTACATAGGATATAAAATGACAATATCGGTATGGAAGTTGGTAAGATAACAATATACTGTAAATTAGTAAAGATAAATGTATGAAGAAATCTAATCCTAAAAAGATAACTAAACGAAGAATTTAGGCACGATTAAGCCTTAACGAAGGCAAAGGGTAAAACGGGAATTTTTGGTAAAAAAATATTATATTTGTAAAAAAATGGAAAAAATTATAGAAAAATAAATAAATCTAAATTTTTAAAAGAGGGGGCCGAAATTATGGTTATTTTTAATTAAAAAGAATTGTTTAAATAATTAAAATGATAATTAGAATAAAATAATAATATAATGCGGTGAGTCGATATAGACAAAGCCGAGGGGAAAAGTGAGAAATAAATTACACAGATAAACCAGAGGTAAAAGTATTTTCAGACGATCAAATTAAGAACAAGTGAAATTTTACACGAAGAAAGAATTTACCAGTGCGTTGTTTCCGCAACCGAAAACCCTAATTCCTAATAAGACGGAAAGCGATCGATAGATTAGAGTCGATAGGAAAAGTGAGAACCTATAGAAACAATTGCGTGTTTTCAAACACGGGATTAAGTTAGGCAACAACTGGACGTTTTACGACTCAGCGAATTGTTGTCCAGAAGTTGGTTCTATCGGAAGCGATTTCCGTAACCGGACGCGTTTGTCCGAATATCTTCCGACGCACCGGAGAATACCTGGATATGATCAAAAAGAGGATCCAAATTGATAATATGAAAGAGAATGAAAAGACCTTCAAAGTTACACGCTCGCATTTTTGAGTTTCTGCAAAATCGCGCGAAACGGACACCGATCGGTAACTTTATCGGACCGGAAGCCATAAAGCAAGATGACAACTCATCCTTTGACTTTTGGGGGACCAAGAGGTCGGTTTTGACCATGGATGGCCAAGATTTCTTTGTCCTCAAAAATGCGATCCAACGGCCGGAATCCGATCTGAAGACTTTTGTGGAAATTCCCACCTTGTCCCTATTTTTCTCTATAAATAGCAAGCTCTCTTGCTCTTCATTTCCATCCCAAAATCCGAAATCTAGAGAGAGGTTCTAGAGAGAGAAGCTCGGAAAAATTCTGCCTTGCTCCGAGTAAGTTCTTATGTCCTTAGTTTTTAGTTTCCGTAGTTCTTTCGGTAGTTATAGTAGAACCGTTGTTTTGATCTAGAAAGTTTCGAGAATTTATTCATATACTTGTTTTTAAGCCTCATTGCATTGAAAGATGCCCGACGAGGTAAAAACATAGTGGGGATAATTTTGAAATGGAATAAGGTCAAAGTAACGAAGTTCGCGAAATTCCGCCAAATATGGGTACTAGGGGCAAAATAGTAATTTTCGCCCAAATGGCCTGTTATGATGCCAAATGTTGATAAACGTTGTCCTTATAGGATATCTGAGCTAATCGAGCCGTTGTTGTGCCGCCGTCATACCGTTGTTTTTCCCGCTGTCGAATTTCACGTTTTTCCGTAAAAGTTCTGTTGTACCGTCAAAAAGGTACGTTCGCGTACTGTAACACTAACGCTGATGTTTATAGTATGCATATATGTGCTATGTGTATTGTATGTGGTAGCTGATAGCTCTGCTGTTTGTATGTACGTTCGCGTACTGTAACACTAGCTCTAATGTTTATTATATGATTGTATGTGATTGTTGTGTAGTAGTGTACGAGGTTATGCTATATACACGGTATGTTACATATGAGGTTATGTCACATACGAGGTTATTATTGTTGTATCATACGAGGTTATGTTACATACGTGGTTATTATCTCGTATACGTGGTTACGTGTTTTTAATCATACATCTGTGGACTCGTTGTATTGATTGCTTTCATCGTGTATATGTAGTCATATTTAAGCATGAGGTTAACAGATTACCGAGATCCAAATTGCAATTGGATCTCGCTCTTATCATAGCGTCAGTTCGGAAGAACCGAAGACCGAGGAGAAGGGCGAGCAGCCGTACGAGTCCCGATCAAGACTCTCTTCTCGTTGTTATTCATTTTGAAAACTCTCGGTCAATGTACCGCTTCAGAATCAGCCAGGACTTACAAAGAATTTGATTAAATATATCGCTTACTCAATCGCTCCGATGCTTTACTCTGATGATATATGATGGAAAAAAAATTATACTGCTTTTGAAAATGGGATGTTACATCCACTCTTAGAGAGAGTTCAATTATTGTAAATCACTTCTTTGTAAGAATCTCAAGTCATGGGACTTGGAGATTGAGATATTGATTGCAACTTGTAAGGAAGAGTAAGTTCTAGTGAGAGAATTACTCTTGAGTTATAGAGTCTGTAATCAATTGAGATAGTAAAAATCCCAGAAAGTCTGGGGACTGGACGTAGGTCAAGAGGTTGGACCGAACCAGTATAAATCCTTGTGTCTTGCTCTTCTTCCCTATACTTTGCTTAGCTCTGTTTTAGTGTTAAAAAACAGAGCACTTAGAAAAGATTTTTAAAATCCCCAATTCACCCCCTCTTGGTGATTAAGCTCCACTTTCAGAAATAATTACCATTTTTATGGTCTTTCTTAGTAAATATTATTTTTCTTAGGTCCTTTATTATAATTTTCCCTTTTTTTCCCAAATAACTCCTATATTAAGAACTAGAGTTAGTATTATATTGTAATAGTTCCAGGTTGATCATCCATCTACTGCCTTTGGTCTCTATTATTATAATGCACCCTTAAATAATATATATGCATGACTATGAAATGGCAATGGTTAACTCTTAAATCTCAAATGAATTAAAATTTTCAACTTTACCCATAAAATCCTATTTATGAGGTTTTGGGGGAGATATGAAAATAAGAAGAGCCAAATTTCAACATTAATTATATAGGCAAAATTTAAAAAATAAAGATTAATGACTCTACAAGTGAATTATATACTAAGAACAAACGAGTATTAGAAGGTGCCTATAATAAGAATTGGATAGAGTATTAGATTTCTACAGCTATTAAGGAGTTCAAGTGTCGGTTCTTTTTATAAGAGCCCAAAATATAACTTGTCTGGGTCTTTTTTATATGAGCCCAACAAAAGTTGTTTGAACATTTAGTCATTTGTTTTCCATTTTCACCCCTCATTTATCATATGTATTGGATTAATTTAAAATCTGGTGATACTCATATTTACTTTATTTTTCTCTCTTACTTGCCC
Organism: Acacia melanoxylon; assembly: GCA_019022615.1. Classification (NCBI taxonomy): domain Eukaryota; kingdom Viridiplantae; phylum Streptophyta; class Magnoliopsida; order Fabales; family Fabaceae; genus Acacia; species Acacia melanoxylon. Next base: position 6,589,903 of record JAFJYJ010000003.1, on the reverse strand, counting down.
TTCATAAATAAGAGCATACTTGTTTTTAACTAACTTTGACCATTTTTTTAAAATTACGTAATTCGATTGTTGAGCTCTTCTAAATAGCATGAGAGGGAGTAGTATTACTAGCACGTCAATATATACCATGAGCTGATTAGCCAATTAATTCGTACATTCATTGACCTCGCTATAATTATAAATTAAAATTATTTATAAAAATAATATCTCAATCCCTAACCCAAAAAGAAAACCAAAAACTAACAAGTACATATTTTAATTAATAAAAGGATTGTGTTAATTTAATTAAAGGCATTGAATTCAAACCTTGTAACACCCCAATTTTTGAAAGCGGAATAAATCTTTTTCATCAGAGTAGAGCATCGGAATAATTTAAAACAGCGAGTATCTGATAAACATTCACTGTTGGTGTATCTAGTTGCTTTTACAGCGGTACAATTATCCGAATATTTAATAATACGGTAATACAAGTCCAAAAAGAAATTCTCCGGCCGGGACTCTAAGCGTGCTGCTTGCCTTTATCCTCGACGCTTAGTCCTCCTGACCCTGAAGCTATTTTAAAAGCTGAGGTCCAAATGCACATCGGACCTCGGGTAACGGTTAACCTCATACTTATGTAAACAATATGTGTGTGACATCACAGCATTAATCAACACATAAGTATATAGCAGATGTAAGATTAATATATCAATAGTACACATCACATGTAAAGTTATCTATACAATTCACATGTATAGTTATCTATGTTAATAGTACACATCACATGTAAAGCTATTTATGTTAATAGTACACATCTCATGTAAATTTATCTATACAATTCACATGTATAGTTGTCTATCACATATAAGCATACAATAAGCATCAGAGTTAGTGTTACAGTACGCGAACGTACCTTCGTTGTCGACTACTGTATGTTTAGATGGTCAAACTGTGATCACGGATATCCTATAAAGGTAATATAGCCTCTATTAATTCAAAAATATTATCTCAAGAGATATTTTGGCTATTTATGCCCATTCTACCCCTGGGTCAATTATTCACAATTTAATTCCCTCTTATTTTTGTAAAAACGCTACTTTACAACAAATTGCTGATTTTTCGCCTAACTTTGAAAAATCATACCTAATTCTACAAAAATCGAAACGAGGATCCGTAAAATTCCTCGGAATCCTTAGGATGTATACTTTTAGGAACAATTATTGGTTCTTGCCCAGATTTCATAAATAATTCCCAGGTTTCGCAACAACATGTTCTGCCTAGAAATTTTCAGTATTTCGTAGGTCATTTTGTAGAATTTGTTTCTCCTAGCACAAAACTCAAAATGACATGCTATAGGTATATTTGGAAAGCTCTATATGTCTACTCTCACCATGCAGTTTCTCATAATTTTGGCATAGCATCTTCAACATAAGATACCAGCGTTTTTTAAAAAGCTTTCAGAAGTCGCTAACCGACAAATTTTCGCCAGAGCTTCGCTACTTTGATCATAATCTTCCAAAAAAATTTCTTTAAATTCTTCTTCATCATTTTTTCCAAATAAAGAAAATTATAACCATAAAAACATGTAAATAACACTATAAGTGGAAGATTATGAATCAAAACAATATCTAAGCTACAAAAAACACAAAGCTAGGGCATAAGAACTTACCTAGAACAAATACCTTTTTAAATTCTAAAGTAGGCTATTAAGAATAACCTACGGGCTTTCTCAAAGCTTCTCTCTCTATCTCTCTTCTCTCTTCTTTCACTCTCAATATATATATATATACTTTCGGTGTACCACAAGCTTCTTGCTTGGCTTTGTGAATAGTAACTCTACTACAAAGAATTGGTGAAGAATGAAGTATGCACTACCTCCTATTTATAGCATTTCCTAGATTTTTTGATGAATAATAACTTGCACCTTATTGGTGGATTTCAAACACTAATCAAATAAACCCTATAACTCTCTCTCAACCGACCTCTCCCCATCACCCAACACTCTTCTTCTTTCTTCCATTCCCAAATCCTAATTTAGTTAGGTGTAAGTTGGTGTTTTTCTTGAGGATGCATTTCCACTTTTAGAATCACAATTTTATTACTTGATTTACTTGATTTATGGTACTTTTTTTTGGACCCATGAATAGTATTTACTAAACTTTAAAAATCACAAGAGTATGAATCTCAAAAGTTTACCAAAATCACTTTGGAAACCACTATGTTCAAGCTTGAATTTTGCTTATTCATAATATCTACTTAGATTTGTTACTTTTCTTCAGTTCAAGGAGCTAGATTTCAAGATAAATATGATATTTATTTCAAAAATATATTGGAGGTAGATTTGATGGACGGGCGTATTACTACTCATAAATAGTACCGTATACGATTTATTTTCTTCTTATATGTGATATTATCCTTTTCATTTACTTGTGTCTAGAATTTATCCTAATGGTTCTTATCTTACCATTTACTTATTTAAACTTAATTACCTTTATTACCTATGCTTACATCACATACCCCTAAAGTCTTCTTAAATTAATGTGAGATTAAGACATATTTGCCTTAAAAGTCTTCATGATTTTAATGCTTCCATGTGCTATTTTTACCATGTTTTAATGTTATATTATTTAATAATCAATTCTTTCTTCCCAAGCTAGAAAGAAACCGTGGCCCTCTTCTAGCTCTTGGAATTGTGTAGATTTTTATTTTTTATAGATATATCATTTATTACCCCATGTGCCTTCTATTATTATTATTTAATTTTCTTCCTCTTTATTAGGGTGAAATTTGCCCTTTAATTTTTGAATTAGGGAATGATAAATTAATCTTGATTATATCCTAATATAATGTTTTAGATGTTATTAGGCTTAATTGATGGGCTACTATTTTAATCATGATTACTAGTAACCCCTTTTATGCTAATCTTGGTCCTTTATTAGCCTTTGGTTCTTAATTAAGTTTATATATTCTTAATTATGCCTTTAAATTTAATTATTCATTAATTTCAAAAATTAATACAATTATCTTAATTTTGTAAATTTAATTGTCCATTAATTGTTGGTAATTTTCTCTAATTGGTTTAGGTATTTCTATGTCATTTAATTGTCTCTTATGATTAAATTAAGACTATACTTAATCATGATAATTTTATGGTATTTTATGATCCCTAATTAGAAGTTTTGGGTCTTTGGTCTTTTAATTCTAGGAGAAAATTCCCTAAATTAAATAAAATAAGCTATAATATTTTTGAGACCACATATTCACCTATTTTATTAGGTATCATTTATCAAAATATAGTGGTTATGCTAAATATGATTTTTAGGGTATTACATTTCTCCCCCGTTAAATAAAATTTCGTCCTCGAAATGTGAACGTATAACTTCAGAGAACTAATCTAGACATATAGTCTATTCCCTTCCTATGGATGCTTACTAAACATGCACCCTAACAATTTCATTTACCTTGTTCCCAGGTATAGTATTCAAACACAAGACTTCTCGTCCACTCTCATTGTGCTCGGTTACGCAGGCCTTACCGCTTGACTCATTCAGTTACTCGGCTTAACACACATTGGCCTTTCGGCTCAATCCATTACCTCAGCACCAAAATTTTTACCCTCAATACCTAGGAGATTATCCTCAGGCTTTAGGCATTATTCTTATTACCTGGTATAATGAATGTTTTGCTAGACACAAAATGTACTATAGACGTACTAGTCTAAAGTCATCACGACAATTCTAAGTACTATTGGTTGTTTGATTGAGCATTTATCTAACTAAGCTTTCAAAATTTTTATCGCAGAAATCGTCATGAACGTTTCTCAAGCTTCAATACGCAGCTGATGCTATGATGGGTGGTAGTGGAAAATTAATCTGTTGGCGTTAGGTTTTGTCTGTTCTGTTTTTCTCCAGTTTTCTTAATTTGAAATTGCAGGGACACAATCTGAGCGAGAAGAAAAGGTGTCTTTGGAGCTGAGTGAAGAAATTCTTCAAAGTATGGAAGTAGGAATGGCGTTTAAAGACTAAGTGAGTACTTTTCTCATTACAGTTTTTCACAAGTTGTAAATTTTAATATATTTTTTACTGTGCTTGTTTCCATATGTTTGAAGCAACAACAAAATTACTGTGTCTTTTGTTTATCCCATTTGACATATTCAAAACCATTTCCATGTTCTGTACCCAATTAATGATTTTACTTTAGTGCAAAAAACTGTTGGTGGAATTTACTTGCCAAAATCAACTGTTAAGTTTGAGCGAAATCTAATGGGAGAAGTAAGCAGACTTGGGATTCCATGGTTTTCTAGGCACCAAAAATATTCTCTTTGATAAATTGGTTTCAATGGTCTACATAATTTCCTAATTTTCTACAACTATTTTCAGATTCTTTCTGTTGGTTAAAAGGTTCAAGAAGTAGAGCTTGGCAAGAAGGTTAGCTTTTCATTATTATGAACCAATCTTATTATTGATGCAATACAATGGTTATCACATTATTGATCCATCCATTTAGTTATTTGTTGGATTAAATCTTAATAATGTGATACAGTTGCATACCAGTGGCTTCTTAAGCTACTTCCTCATGTTGTGATGGGTGGACTGTTGAATATAGCATTTTTCTTTTGGATTCGGGTAGGAGTATGGTTTTTGATGTGGCTAATGGATTTTCTTTTGTAGGTTTTTTTCTCAGACCTAAGTGCTTATGAGGTGAGTGGCATAGCTCACTTGGCTTTAACTTATACTTTATTGGATGAAGCTGATGCCATAAAGCTGTTATTGGCCTTAACTTATATTTAGATTATTTGATAAAGCTGATTATTATCTGAGTTGTAAAGCTGCTTGGTAAGATGAAATTTTAGTGGCTTGGCTAAAAAATATTTATAAGATGGCAAAAACAATGAGGGGATGTATAATTAAGTTACCATTGGTGCTCAAATAAGAAGTAATAATTATCTTAAAGTTACAATTTCATCCTCCCGATTTCAAAAATAATGAGATATATATTTTGGGATACACTTATTTTGAAATTAACTATTAGGTGAAAATGGGATAATAAAATTGTTTATTATATAATATAGTGAATAGTAATGGAATAAATAGGAAACTGTAACTTTTGAAAGACAAGATTTGAAAGGACAAGTGGTAATGTTGTGAAGCACCTATGGAAATTTATTTTTGTACTTCTCTAGTCAAGATTTTTGAGATCCTTAACTGTCAAAAATATAAATTATGGGACCTTGAAGTATCATTTTCCCCTTTTCCCCCTTACTGACCTTTGTTTGGATATACCCTAGGGAATTCATTAGGAACTAATGTTACTGATTTTTTTGATAAACCCACCGTTTGAGGTCCTTGGCATGGCATTAATATATATGTTCATAGCAAGTTGTAATATTCAGAAACCATGAGATGCGCAATTCATGTAAAAAAGTGTGCTCATATACTGTCTATGTTAAGCTATCTAAGAGAAAAGCGGTTTCCAAACCATGCCTAATTTAAATTATGGGACCTTGAAGTATCTCAAGTGACCACCAAATATTTGGTGAAATAATCAAAAGCCTTCCAGACTATAGCTCTTGTTTTAGCCCGTAAATTCTAGCATTATTAGGGCATTTTCTTTTTCAAGACCCTAGTTTGTTCAGCATTGTGTTTTCTTTAAATGAATGTTGCGGCATGATAACTAGATAAAGAGCCCAACCAAGCAACTAGGTATGACCTTATGGTGGAAGCTCCTGGGGATCATCTAGAGGTCTTTGGTTTATGCAGCACTTGCTCCATTAACACCCCTTAGAATGAGTATAAACACTTTAAAATAACCTATTTTTTTATACCAAAAACTAAAAATGAAAGAGGGAGGATATTTATATTTTCTGTACATGTATGATTCATTGATTCAATATTTTGCTGTTCACCACAAAACAGCTTCATTAGCGTTTGTTATTATAATAACAAGTTCATTTCCTTCAAATCCTCCTCAGCTGCCAGATGCATATGACAAAAGTGGGCTTTAGATGATCACGTCAATGAATCAACTGATGAAGAAGAACCTAATGAAGATTCAAAAAGGGCTAGGACCAAAAGACTCAGTTATAAGTGCTGCGAAATGAGGAGGATTTGAAATCGTGCCTGGAGATGAAGATGAAGTCACATATTGTTAATTCAGACAAAGAATCAGACTTATTTATATTTTTGTGTTTTTTAGTTTATTTTATTGGCAACATTGTTGTTTATATCTCGTTTTGTTTAAATATAATTTTTTAGGATTGATATTGTATATATTTCTTCATATACACTTTTTAATACAATATTCAGCATTATTTTTTATTTTTTATTTCGTAACATTTTATATAATTTTTGTAATTTTTATTTTATTTTATTTTTTTTTGCGAAATTTTCCGTCGCAAATTTGAAATTTACTATGGAATCGATTCCGTCGCAAATCTGGAAATTTGCTACAAAATCAGATTCCGTCACAAATATGAAAATTTGCTATGGAATCGATTCCGTCGTAAAAATGAACTTTTGCGACGGAATTTATTTTCTGTCGCAAAATTTGAATTTTGCGACGGATTTTTGATTTTCCATAGCAATTGCGACGCGTTTTTTGCTACGGACAAAATCCATCGCAAATTCCGCAAATCTATTTTGCTACGGAAAAAGACTTTTCTGCTACGGAATTTTTCCGTAGCAAAAATTGATTTTTTTTGTAGTGAAAAAAGACATATCCGATAACAATTGACAAGAAAGATTTGACAGAATTTATGAATATGCAATGTTTAGATATACAGTTTCTTCAACTTGCAATCCTGTAAGTTTTTTTAACCCTTTAATTATGTCAGTACTTTTTTTTGTTTAATATATTCAACAACATTTATCATTTTATTTTGATCATAGTGTATGCCGTAACATATGCGCCAACACAAAGCGAGCGGGTTTGTATGGATTCTTATGTCCTGCATGCACGGCTTCAGCTCGCAATAAGTTACCCAGAAGGGCGCTTTATGTTGGTTTAACAATAGGCGACGGAGAATTGTCTTGTTATCTAATTCCAATACATGAAAGGTGCGTACTTTTGGTTTGTCTATATAAGATTTTTGTGAATAAATTTCTTTCTTATGTTAATTTAATATTAATACGTATATGTTGTAGTGGTCATTGGACCCTGTGTGTTGTTTGTCCCACCAAGAACGCGTGTTATTGGTTCGATTCCGTAGGTGGCAATCCAAACGAGGATATCAAAACCATGTTTGCCAAGTAAGTAAATTTTTGTCTAAATCATCGATTCTTCTTTTAAATGAATTGTTTTCATGTTTGTTAATTTCCATTTTAATGATAGGGATCTCAAGACGTATAGACAGCTTGCTGGAGCACGAGAGCAGGGTGGACCGAAGTGGTTTTATCCGAAGGTAAGTAGTTTCAATTCAAGTTATTTCATTGACACAGTAGCTTTCGATATGCCTTTATTCATTTTAACAAATTGCTTTTGATTTATAGTGCCATCAACAACCAGGAAACATCGAGTGCGGATACTACGTTATCAATTGGATGCAATCTATCGTTACTAGCGGACGTATTCAAGGTTTTCAAAATGTACGTAATCACTCTATGATCCTCAAATGATGATATTTTTGTTTTTGTACTTGAGTTGTTAATTATTTCATTCACTTCATTGATTTATCTTATACCTTTTTTTCCAATTTACAGTTTTTGGGTATTGTGGATCCGTACTCGCAGGATGACATCGATTTGGTTCGAGACATGTTGGCTAGACATCTTCTTGAACACATATAGGTATATATAAAGTTTACTTCGCATGTTTTGGCTGGATCAGGTGATCAATTTGTTTTATGTAAATCTTTTGATAGACGAATGCTTCTTGAGATTCTTCTGGAATTGTGGTGGTGACATTTATATTGCATGTCTATTAAGAAAAAAAAAGATGCATAATTGTAGCCTAGTTAGTAGCTGTAATGGTTATACTTGGAGTGACCAAGCTGGATTCAACTTGTTTTGGACCATGATATTGGAGTACATATCTTTGGATTTTCATTGTTGTTGATCTAATTTCACATTAAGGTTATGTATGATTTTGTTGAAGAAAATGATTTGGTGTCTTGGTGGTTATAAGTTGCGAGTATATGGGAATTTAGGTTCCAAATTTTAGTGTTAGAATGTTTTTCATTTTTTGAGGCCTCAAGTAGTATAGTACTGATATTGAATGTGAGCATGATTAGTATGGTTATAAGATGGCTTAAAAATCTGTAAGTTAGTTTATCTTCAAGTGGAAAAGGACATATGATCAATGACGTATCTGGCTTTTCAATTTTTATTGTTTTTAAACTACATATCTTGTTCTTATACTAGTCTTCATATGACGTATCTTGGTTTTTGCTGTGGCAGGATTATGTTATTGTGTTATTGAAGAATGGCAAGCACAAAGAGCAAGCAAAGAATGAATTGAATGTTTCCTGGCAGGATTATGTTATTGTGATAGTGATTCTTTGCTATTGTTGTTAGTTTATATCTGTTTGGTGTTAGTTTGTATCTGTTTCTTTGTCATTGTTGTTTGTATCTGTTTCTTTGCAAGTATTGGTTGCTTGTGTATATTATTACTGATTCATGTTATAGCATTTGTCAAATTCTTCTTTTTCGAGCAAAATTAAATATGTAGCATATATTTTTAAAAAAAAATACTCATAAAAGGCGTCATGATTATATAATCATGACGCCTTTGTTCAATTCAACACCTAAATAAGGCGACCTGAATTGAATTCAGAACGATAAAAGGCGACTTGAATTGAAACCATGACGCCTTAATAAGGCGTTCTGATTTCAATTCAAGTCGCCTTTTATGAGGCGTCCTGAATTGAAATCAGGACGCCTTAATAAGGCGACTTGAATTGTATTCAGGTCGCCAAAAGCCAAAAATTCAACTACCCCCTCCGAGACGTCCCTCAATAAAGGGACGTTAATTGTGTCTTATTTAGATCATTTTTTTAGCTTTTTTGTAGTAGTGTCACCAAAAGGGAGGGCGTTCAATCATAGAGTTGGTCAAGGCGCTCTGGGAGACATCCTAGGGGTCTATGAAGCAGAGGCAACAATGCTGTGGACTGGGCTCGAAGCGCCCTGCCCTTAGACTATGGGTGAGCCCAACCCCTTTCCTAAAATTTATGTATAAAAAAAAAGGTAGTCCTAATAGAGTACTTTAGTACTAGTGTGATTTTCACTATAAATTTATTTTAATTAATTCTCATAAGCAATCACAACGAAATAATTAAAATACACCTTAAATTGGTAAAATCTTTTTCATAGACTCTTAAGATGTGTTTGGTACACGGGATTTGGAGGGGAAGGGAGGGGAGGGAAAATTTTAAAGGTGTGATTTTTTAAAAAAAAATATGGAGAGGTGGGGTTATAAAATTTCAATAGAGAGAATATGTAAGATAAAAGAGTAAGAAAAATTAGTTAAAATTGTTAATGCCATATGGGCCGGTTTCCCTTGGCGTTGGAAAAGCATGTTCACTCAAGTCAAGACAAAACTCTTATACAAAGTTATTTTATATACCGTAAATCACGTTTAAAAAAAAACTTCTACCACTGATCCAAAAACACAAAATAACAATTCTTGAGAAAAGGGCTATGGATAAAGCCATTGAACCTGCATGTTCTCAATCTTTATATTTACATACTATTCTCACATCTCTCACCTATGATATCTGATATCCTTAGGTAATTAAATAATTGTAATCTTATTTATAAATCTATTTTTGTCAAAAAATTTGATCTTATTTATAAATTTTCTTTTATATAATAAATGAGATTATGACAATTTTACCCATATTAATTGTACCAATAAAAATAGATAGAGAAGAAAAAATTGAAAGATGCTCATTTATAAATAAGGGATAAGTTGAAAATTTACCCCATAATCATTGGGTTAACTACCTCTCATGATATGTGTGATTTTCTTAAAAGAGACTTATAAATAAGACCAAAGTGGTACACCAATAGATATAAGAATAGGATATTGTCATTATCAATGTCATAAGGAAAGGTATAATCACCAAAAGTCCCAATAATAAATGAGTGGTATAGACCTATTGTCATTTTTTACATTGGATCTTTATTATTAGATGTTGCTCACTTATTGTGAAACTTTTTGGTGATTTCATTCCTTCATTAAGATCTCATAATGATTCTCCTTTATACATAAACCTTGAAGCTTGTGTTACATGGGTCATATGCTTTCTTCCTTCCTTGCCACGGAAGAACCATTGTGAGATCATAAGGAAGGGGTATAATTACCAAAAAATCTCAACAACAAGTTATCAGCACGGCGGAACTAGGGGCTAACGGTGGCCCCCACCTTCTAAAATTACATAATAAAACCTATATGTAAGATGTTCAAAGTCTCTCAATGCTCATAGGCTTCGCAAATTAAGGCTTAACTCACTCCACTCTCTTGCCTCTTTTAAATTAAATTAACCCCACAAAAAACTTTTTACCTTTGAAATGTACATACAGAGCAATAATAAAGTATTGGCCCCATGCTTGTATTTATTGTTTCTGCAATCAAGGAGTAAATAAGCGCCATGTGAAAATGAAAAGTTGGTTTCTTCATGGCGAGTGTGGTAAGTGGTAACCAATAAGTGAAGCAAGTTCCATTAATGACAAGAACTATCTTTAATTTGTGTGGAAAAGGTAACTTTTTTGGGCCCAAAAGAGGAGCAACTTGATAATTCAACAAGTGATTCATTAGAAATAGATAAAATTAATGCACTACTAGAAAATAGCAAAATAGCGATGGAATTTTTTCCATTGCAAATTTGGGTGATATTTGCGACGGATTTAAAATTTTGTTGCAAATTACATGTTATGCGTCGGATTTTATAAATCCATCGCAAACAATGCCGGTTTGTGACAGCACACCGGTTTGTCGCAAACCGGTGGCCAAAAGGACGCCGGTTTTCGACGGCTCACCTTGTTTATCACAGACCGGCGGCCAAAAGGAGTCGGTTTACGATGGCACACCCGTTCGTCACAAACCGGAGGCCAAAAGGATGTCGGTTTGCAACGGCTTACCCGGTCCGTAGCAAACCGGCCCGTGAAAAGGATGCCGATTTGCGATGGCTCACCCGGTCCGTCGATAACCGACAACCAAAAGGAGCTGATTTGCGGCGGTACACCCTATCCGTCACAAACGAGAGGCCAAAAGGAGGCCGGTTTGCAACTGCTCACTTGGTCTGTCGCAAACAGGCCGCGAAAAGGATGCTAGTTTGTGACGACAAACCCGGTCCGTCGCAAATTGGCGGCCAAAAGGACACCGGTTTGCCACGGGCAGTCTGTCCGTCGCAAAATGGCGTGAATGTTCAAGCCATTTGGCAACGAAGATGCATTTCCGTCACAAAACTTAACGATTTGCGATGGAATCCGATTTCATCGCAAATCGTTAAGTTTTATCCCACAATCTTCCGATTTTGTCCTCGTTCCATATTTCACAAACGCCCCCTCCCTTCTCTTTGTTCTCCGACGTCTGGATTAAATCACCAAATTTATATGAAACTACCATAAGTTGTTGAAATTTTCCCTTTAAAGATAGTTGAAAATTTTAATTATGGAGCGTTGAAATTCTATTTGATTATAGATCTTAACGCAATGATGAGTAGTTGTAGTTAAGTACCATGATAATGAGGACTGAAACTTGTTGCTTGGAACTTGTCCTCTTTCCTTCTCATCCGTTTCAATTCCTTATTCTAATCATTAGATCAACATTTGTGAATAGTTTAGATTTGATCTTTTATAAAATTATTATTAAAATGTTAAATTAAAAATATTAAAATAATTAATTACATATAAGTTGCTAATTTTGATATGAGTAATTCAAAACTACCATAACGAAATTAAAATGATATTTTTAATAAAATTATATCAGAACCATTTAAATAATGTTGATCTAATGGTTAGAGAATGAAGAGGATGAGGAAGGAAGAAAAGGGTTCCAAACCACTTGCTTAACAACTCGTTCCTCACTAGTCCCTCCGACCAATCCTAAATTATTCTACAAGATGTAAAGATGATTGTGGGAAGGTAACCTCTATCTGACACGAATTCTATTTGTAGGAGTCGTCCCGTTTTTATTATCAGATTGATAATTTGATATATCAAATTTTGAGATCCACATCATGTTCATTGTAAAACTAACTAATTCTTATATACCGATATGTATAATTATAAATGGGTTAAGATACAATTTTATTTTTGAAAGTTGTCATGTAAGAGAAATGTTGTCCTAAAAATTATTTACGGTTCACTAGTATTTTGAAAGTATCAAATTCAAAACTGTAACAATGTCCCCTGTAACAATGTCACCCCAGCCGTTTTCAAAATTAAGTTTGAACGTTAGTTGACCAAATATGGCTAAGTTGACATATTCACATATTATCCACGTCATTTTTTTTGTTTTAGGTGCAAATTTGCCTTTAAAATTTTCAGCTATGAGCATTGGGTGTCCTTAATTTTTTTTGGTTGCGTTCATTGTCACCTAGCTATATTATAGGTTAAATTTGACTATTAATTAACCAAATATATTAAACTGATGAATCCAAGTATCATCCACTTCATATTTTTAAAGTCAAATTTAAAAGCAAGAAATAACAATAACATATGATAGTCCAGCCGTTCTCGTGAGACCATATTCCGGAAACTTCTCAAAAAATGACATATGATTGTCCCATATGTTATCTTCTTACTTCTTACACTTTAAGAAAAATTCTGTTTAGACGGGTTAAAATTGGCCATTTAGATCAGCTTTATGTTCGATCTTACATCGACCAAATCAAAAAGTCAACTTTCAATACCTGTTCTATTTTAAAACAAGTCTAGAAAGCCCACTTTTAAACCGATAGTAAATTACAACCAATCTAAAAAGTAGCATTATATATATAACTTTGCCAAAATGAAATCGTCACGTCGATAGCTAGCTAGCTCGCTGGCCATTGATGAGGGGCTACGGTGGCCGCTTGCTGGCTAGGAATTGCTAGCAAGGAGTCTGGACTATATATATATATATATATGAGGACATATGTATCCTTTTGCTTGAATTTCACATTCCTTTCTTGAGTGATCAAATCTCAATGGGATTATTCAACTTCATAGCACCATTATGTCCTTTGTATTGTCTAGGTTTTTTTGTTTTTTTCCAATTTTCCAATTAGAAATTTTCTACCACTTGTTTCTCCGACATATACGGGCTTTGACGAAATCATATGTTTCCAACTTTAATTTATTACATATATAATATATTGATATCCTTATGAAATCCAAAAAGAATATAAATTTATTCTCTTCAATTAAATTTAATAACTAGTAATGAAAAGGTGACAATATAATAAAACCTAGAATTGTGAATGATCTTTAATGAATCCCTCGCCCATAGAGCGGTAAAAAAAGCTGTGCAACATAATCTTGAACCACAATTATTAAGCGTATGCTCCAAACTTCTAGTAATAACCGACACCTCCTACTTTCTTTCTTTTAAAAAAAAAAAAAAATTTATTATGTAGACAAGCCGTTGTTGGTGTGTGTGTGTGTTCTCTATAATTTCATAAGTAATTTAGATGATTCCATTATTTACTATTTCATGAGATTTCTCATTAATTTTATAAAGGATGAATTTCAATAAAAAATTATTGACAATGAATCATGAATGTTAAAATGAACGATTCAAACCAATATATGCGCACATGAATACAAATAACGCTGAACATAGATATTATATATGTGTGTGTGTACTATAACTAATAAATTATATTCGTAAATGCGATGGCAAGTAGGTTCAAACACACAATTTTATTATATATCGTCAATGCTATATATATTCGGAGAATATAATGCACCCATATAGCCATGCATATATAACAACGAGGCCAACATAAAACAGAGAAGGCCAAACACTTGAAGATAAATCCAATACTCTAATATTTTTATAATACCAAAACAAACACAAGATCTTGTGATGCTCACTTATTTTCGTAGCTCAGGCTGATGGCTTGGCGTTTTCTCCACACACGACATCTAAATAGGTGGGTTTTAAAAGTTTGGAGGAGGTGGTGGAGCTTGATCATCAGGTGCTAAAAATTGTGGTGTTGATTTTTTCTCATCCTGTGAATTTTTAAAAGATGAATCAACCACTGGAGGAACATCAATTTTTGTAGGTGTTGACATTTTCTCAGCCTGTGAATTTTCAAATGGAAGTTTATAAGCGTGAGGCTGATAATCATATGCAAAGCTTGGAGTGATGAGAAGCATCACTCCAACAAAGAACACTAGAAAATGCTTAGACGACATTGTTGCCCTGTGTTAATGGTATGCTAATAACAGAGATCTGATACAATTTATAGTGCAACTAGGGAGGGAAATTGGTGTACATCTTGTGATCCATTATATTTTATTATAAAATATATTTAATAAATAAATCATGATAAAAAAATAAAGTCCAGGTTGGCTGGTGTAGTGGTCGCCAGCAATGGTGGTGGGGCTTTTTTTTTTAAAAAAAAAAAAAAGTGAGAGGTCAAATTGTAAAATCACTAACATTTTTAAATATTTTTGGTAATGTTGATTGATTTGGAATTTTCAAATTGTGATTTCTTTTGGTCTTTGTATATTTCAAAGGAATTGTAGAGAATTTTTCTCATCATTATGTATCTAACTTATTTTAGTGAAGAAATGCATTTCTTACTCTTCATGCAAATATAAGTATATGTGTGTGTTAGATATATTGTTTTCGGCTGAGACTTTCTTCTTTGAAAATGACTCAATTGGTCCCAAAAAGTACCAACAGCAAGATTCTTTTTCATATATTATTTAAAAAATGCAATCTTTCAAAGAGGCCAAAGCAGAAATTATAAATATAAAACTTATAACATCTTAAATAATGTTTTCCCTTTGCTTTCAACATATTTATAAATTCTCTTCTGAAACATAAATTTTATATACAAAAAAAGATTATGATTTCTTGTGTAATCCTGTGGCGGATTAAAGTCACTGTCTACCAATTCTATAGCATATACATGTGTCCTTCTGATATAAAAAGGGAACGCAAATTTTCTTATTTAGTTCATCCATATTATTAAAGGGGATTATTTATATTTGAAGCTCCATCAATCATATGATTACAGCTGGATTTGGATATATGGCTTCATTGAACTTCTCTTCAGCTACAAGCAAATGTTATCTTTGGTAATGAGAAAGAGACAATATAATAAAGGTTTAATGTTTCTGCATTCACTTTAGAAACTTTTTTTTTCTGCAGCAATCACATAAAAGTGAGTCGGTCCCACTGTAAAGAGATGAAAGAGAAAATATTAGTGGATCCAATCACTTTTATGTGAGTGCTGCAGAAAAAAAAGTTTCTGCAGTAAATGCAGAAACATAAACCCTATAATAAAACCTTTTTTTGGCCAAATAAATATGCCAAGCCATGTAGCTTAGAATTAACAATGACTTTCAATGAAACGCCTATTTAATTACGAAAATTGATTTTCAATACCTAGTTGATTCTTGGTCCACTGGTGTCACCAAATAGCGTTACAGTATCTAACATTAATTTTAAAATCATAACCTAGGCAACACAATTATGATTAGAATTATTCAAGATCAGTTCATACAAAAACATTTGTAAATATATGATAAATTTGTTTAACAACGAAAATGATCATGTAACATCCCATTTTCAAAAGCAGTATACTTTTTTTTTCATCAGAGTAGAGCATCGGAGCGATTGAGTAACTGATACATATATTTCAAATGCCATAAGTCCGGGCATTTACGAATCTGACACCGTACGGTGTTTACAAAAGAAGATAACAACGAGAGGAACATAACAACGATGTGTCTCCGACTGCACTGTCTCCGTGGCGTCCACGTGACCCTATGCGTGCTGCTTCCCTCTCTCCTCGGTTCTCGGTCCTCCAGACCCTGAGGCTATATCAAGAGCTGAGGTCCCATGCATACGGACCCCAGGTAACGGTTAACCTCATGTTTACATACACAACATATGGACTACGGACGTTCACAACATTAACAAGACATATACACAACTAATGCGTATACATTGCACCCGGCATAATCACACATATCGCCCCCAGCAGTGTGGACACAATGCGACACATCACACATATCGCCCCCAAGAAATAAGTGTGGACACATCGCACCCAAAGAATACGGATATACTCTAACATCTATATGCACTCAAGTAACATAACAACTAAACACACACAAGACACCTAGCACATATATGCATAACATAAACATCAGCATTAGTGTTACACAAGACGCGAACGTACCTTGTCCGCGGTACAACGGTACTTTTACGGAAAAACGGAAAATTTGATAAATGGCGTAAACGGCGGGATGTCGGCGGTACGACAAAGCACGATTAACTCGTATATCCTAAAATGATGATATTTATCAACATTTAGCATCATAACGAGCATTTTAGGTACAAATTACCATTTTGCCTCTGACTCCCTAATCGGCGGAATTTCGCCGGAGCTTCGCTGTTTTGACTCTAATCTTCCAAAATTTCGCCAGATCTCTTTTCCCAACATGAATTTCGAAATATATATCATATTTAACCCAAAAACATGATATCTAAAATATATTGGAAGATTAAAGATCAAAACAACATTCCTACTACAACTACCGAAAGAAAACACCGAAGCTTAAGACTAGGGACCGAAAAACTTACCCATGGCTCCGCCAGACTTTCTCCGAGCTCTTCCTTCTCTCTAACCTCTCTCTAGTTTTTGAATTTAGGGTGAAGAAGAATGAAGAGGAAGGCTTGCTATTTATAGAAGAGAGGAGAGACAAGGTTGGAATTACATAAAAGTTCTTCAGATCGGATTTCGACCGTCGGATCGCACTTTGACACGTGGCTTCATCTTGACCTTCCACATGTCCCGCTTATGTCATCCTTCTAGAAGAGGATGATGTCATCTTTGCTGACTTACCGATAAAGTTCCCCGGTCGGTGTCCGAATCACGTAATCTTGACGAATCTCTAAAATCCGGGAACATACCGCTGAAGGTCTATTCATCCTTTGTAGGAATATCAGGGTTAATGAAATTTATGATCCCATTAAGGGCATTCCGTTGCCTGCTGAACATTTTAGGAAAGACACCAACGGTTACGGAAATCACTTCCGAAAGTGTCAGCTTCTGGACAAACATTCGCTGGTTCGTAATATGTTCTGACCTAAGAAACCTTATCCCTTGTTTGTCACAACTATTTCATTTTTCTATAGGTCTTATTTCTTATCTCGCCCTATTTCTCATTTATCATGTATCTTAATGACCCGGTTGGTTTCGAAATGAATTCGGAGATAGTCTACTCCGAGGTAAAATTTCACTGGTTTATAAAAAGTCCAGATGTCCTAGACTAAATCCCTATGTCTTGGTGTAGGATTTAGTTTCTATCCTTTCTCAAATGTCTTGTTGGCTCTTTACCATATATATTATTATTTTATTCAAAATATCTAGATATTTTTTTTTTTTTATTTTTTATTTATTTTTCTAAGCATAAAATATTTTATTATTTATTTATTTATTAATTTCGAATTTCTCCCTTAAATTAATTATTTACTAATTAATTTACTTATGTCTTAATCTAAACAATTAGCCACTAATTACTTAATTAGCCACTTACTAATTGTTGATAATTTTCATAATTAGGATTAATTATTATCTCACAACTTTTGCACTGACATTGATATTTTATGTCCCATGTAAAATATTAAAAATCATGGGGCCAAAAAGTGCTTTTAATAATATTATATTTATGCTTCTCAATTTTTCAAGGAAATAATCCCAAAAAATTCCTAAAATTAGAGAAAACATACTTCCTAAGTTTTTGTCAATATTTGTTGCCATATGAGATTTATCATAATATTTTTAGGTCATTTAATGCCCTAAGAATACATTTTAGCTCTTTATCTCTCTTAATTTCCATAGTAATTACCTTAGAAAAT
Organism: Acacia melanoxylon; assembly: GCA_019022615.1. Lineage (NCBI taxonomy): Eukaryota > Viridiplantae > Streptophyta > Magnoliopsida > Fabales > Fabaceae > Acacia > Acacia melanoxylon. Next base: position 6,571,906 of record JAFJYJ010000003.1, on the reverse strand, counting down.
AAGATAATTATTACTTATTATTTGAAACCACATGTTCACCTATTTTCAATAGGTATTATTTATCGAAATACAATATTCCAGATAAATAATTATCCGGGTATTACAGATCACACGAAATTATTGTGTTCTATCATCCAATTGCCTTCTTTCTATGTGTCCAAACCATCTTGCTTTTTTTTTTTTTGTATGAGAAGATATCCATATCAAATCCTTATCTAAACAACCCTACTTTCTTCCCATGTTGTCATTTTAAAGGCCAACAATCACTACCATATAGTATTGTTGGTCTTATAGCTACACAATAAAACTTTCCTGTTACCTTATTAAGTGTTTTCTGATCACTAATAATTTTGGAAACCTTTCTCTATTTAAACCACTCAACTAGAATTCTATAATTAACTTTGTCACCTGTCGAATATATAATAACCTGATTTTCGCCTTACTAAAAATTCCTGAAGCAATGTATATATTTAGTGGAATGAGATTTTCACGAAACACTAAATTTTGGGAAATATTGTAATATAAGATAGTTGTCATGGGAATGACATAATTTTGGGTTATAATTTCGTCCAAAATGGGAATAAAAGAAGGCCATGCATGTGGATTTTCTTAATAAATATGTGTCATGGTCATAATGTCAATAAAGACTGGTTTCTCAACCGGTCTTTAAAATCACCTTTTAAACTATTTTTTTAAGATATAAGGTCTAAAATGTAAGACTTTTAAGACCGGTTGTGTAAAATAGCCTGTCTTAAAAGTAAAACTTTTAAGATTGGTTGTGTAAAATAACTGGTCTTAAAAGTTTTTAGCCACGCCATCCTCGTCTTCCTGTTGTTCGACCCCACTCTCGTGAAGCTCCTCTGTTTCTCCCTTGACTGTTTTGTTCTCTATACAATTATTTCAGCTTCATCATCCGTCGAATTTCAGTAAGATCTATTTCGATTGAAAAAAATTGAAGCAACATAGGAAGTGTTTTTTAGGAAGTGATGCACAATAATCCAGAATAAAGTCTGAATATATCACAAACCCAATACCAAAAATATTGCCTCTTTTTCTATACAAAGGACTGAAAAATACACAGAATGAAAGTAAAAAGAAGAAAGTGCTGGGAAATCTATGACTGTGACTATGAGACAGACATTATTAGCAGCTTCTAGCTTCACTGGAGCCGAAAAAGACCATACGACTTCAGGAGAAGAGCCACCAGTGAATGGAAAACTTTGAGGTTGACGAGCGTCACTGGTGAATGGATGAGAAGAGCCATCAGAAGCTTCTTCCACCTTCCATCCCCATCAATTTCTTCAGATCTACACGCTTCTCAGATCTTCACTCTCCTTCCACCTCCATCTCCATCGCTATGCTCAGATCAGTTGCTACAAGAGCCTTTCCCCTTGCTGGCACCTTTGTCTCCACCGCGCTGCAACATTATTCAGAGAACATAAATATTCACTTACTTCCGATAAACATGGGAGAGTAAGAGAGAGAGTTTCTTGGGGAACGGCTCCTGGACCTCACAACCATTACTCTGCATCTCTGTTTGAGTCATTATACGAAGAACTTTTAGACCGGATATGCTCTATAACTGGTCTTGGTCTTAAAAGTTCATTTTAGACCAATTATTTTTAATAATCGGTCTTAAAATTAATAAATTTTTTATTTTCCCCCTAATCTTTTAGACCGGTTAAAATAACAACTAGCCTTAAAAATAATGGACATTTTATATATTTTTTTAAATTTTAAATTTTTAGACCGGTTGTTTGGTAAACCGGTTTAAATAATATCTTTTAAATCTCATATAACAAGAACTAGTCTAAAAATGTAATACCCGGAAAATTATTTATCTTAAATATTATATTTAAATAACTAAAATACCTTAAATATTCTATTTGTTTGAATATTACCTATTTGGAATAGATGAATATGTGGTCTCAATTTTTCTTATTATATTTTATTTCTGGGTAATTTCTTCCTAGAATTAAGATAGTTGAGGATTTAATTTTCTAAGTCTTTTTAGGGATCATAAAATATCCTAAGATTATCATAATTAAGTATAATCTTAATTATATCATTTTAGCTATTAAAATCATCAAAGAATGTCAAAATCAATAAGAGAGAATTAGCAACAATTATTGGGAAATTAAATTTGCAATAATTGGAATATTTTAGTAATTTTCGAAATTAATTATTAATTAATTTAAAAAGGTCATAATTAATGAAATATCAACATAATTAATATCCAAAGGATATTTAAAAGCTAAGATTGGTATATAAGGAGATTTTAATCATCAGGATTAATTTAGAAACCTATCAAATTTTGGTAATTAAGTCTAAAAACCCCTAAAACACTATATTAGCAATATTTAACTAATGATTAATTAATTTCCCCTTAATTAAATTAAGTGGCAAAAAATACTAAATTAAAGGGGTAAGAAATTTTATTAATCCTAAATCCTAAATCACTAACTAATATCACTATTAGTGTCTAGATTTTTCCAACCCAACATTAGTGGCTTGGATTAGATTTAATAAAGCTAATCTAAGGATTTTAGAATTTATTTCTTAAAGCTTAATCCATGTGAAAATTAAGCAACCAATAGGAAAGCTTTAACATGGTAATTATGAGACAAGAGAAACACAATCCAAGAGTAAAAATCAAGGGTAGAATTCGGTGCAAGCAAGGGAAAAGAGAGGAGAAATTGAATTATGTAATTAGCCAAAATTTAACATCACCATCAACAATTAATCAAGCAAAGACTTTGAGGCAAATTGTAATGAAATGAAAAACCAAATTGAGATGTAAAGGGGAGGGGGAAGTCGGCCAAGCTTGGTGGAGAAAGAAGAGCCAAGTAAATGAGATATTTACTACACAAATATCATTATCAAGCTTAATTACATGAAGACTTTGTGGTAAAAAATGACATAAGCCTATGTAATAAAAGTAATTAGTGGTAAATTAATTAAAGATGAGATAAAAACCATTAGGATGAATTCAAGACATAAGTGAATGAGAACCAATAGAAAATAAATCATATCTTGAAATCCATGAACCCTAGAACAAATATAAGTAGATATTATGAATAAGCACAATTTAAGCTTGAACATAGTTGTTTCAAAAGTGATTTTCATAAACTTTTGAGATTAATACTATTGTGATTTAAAAGTTTTAAAAGACCATAAATCAAGTCATAAAATTGTGATTCCAAAAGTAGAGATGGATCTTGAAGAAAAACACCAACTTACATCTAATTAAATTAGCATTAGGGAGAAAAAAAAAGAGGAAAGAAGGAGAGGTGGTGGCTGTTTAAGGGGGTTAAAGGGATGAGATTAAATTTCTTAACAAAGTTAAAATCCAAGGGTTAAGATTGAAGGAAAGTTGCTAACTAGTTAACCCAAGAATTAATATAAATAGGGGGTAGTGCATTCATTAATCCTCACCAATTCACAAGCAAGAGTAAGCTGGTATTAACCAAAATCAAGAGAGAAAGTGAGAGTGAGAAGCTTTGGGAAGGTAAGAGCAAAGTTCTAGGTAAGTTCTTATGCCCTAGCTTTGTGATTTATAGCTTAGATGTTGTTTTGATTCATAATCTTCCAATTATAGCGTTATTTTCATGTTTTTATGGTTACCATTGGCTTTATTTCGGAAAAAAATGATGATGAAGAAGTTATAGCAAAATTTTTGGAAGATTATGGTCAAAGTGGCGAAGCTCTGGCAAAATTTTGTCGGTTAGTGACTCCCGGAAGCAATTTCAAAAACGCTGGTATCTTATGTAGAAGATGCTATGCTTAAATTCTGAGAAAATTCATGTTGAAATTAGACATATAGAGCTTTCCAAATATACCTATAGCATGTCATTTTGAGTTTTTTGCTAGGAGATAAAAATTCTACAAAATGGGCTACGAAATGCTGAAAAATTCTGGGCAAAGGTTAGAATTACGAAAACTGGGAATTTTTTATGAAATATGGGTATGAAAAAATATTTTTTTCTTACAAGTAGACATCCTAAGGATTCTGAGGAATTTTACGGATCCTCGTTTCGATTTTTCTAGAATTAGTTATGATTTTCCAAAGTTATGCGAAAAATCAGCCATTTATTGTAAGGTAGCGTTTTTACAAAAATAAGAGGGAATTAAATTGTAATTAATTGACCCAGGGGTAAAATGGTCTTATATAGCCAAAATATCTCTTGAAATAATATTTTTGAATTAATAGAATCGATATTACCCTTATAGGATATTCGGGATCACAGTTTGATCATCCAAACGTACCGTGAACAAGAACGAAGGTACGTTCGCGACGTACAGTAACACTGACTCTGATGTTTTTGATATGCTTATATATGATTGATGTGTTCCTATACTGAGACTCTGTCTTAATTGTCTTTGATGCAATCATGAATATACGGGTTATGGTTTTAATAATACCGTTGAAAGTTTTCCTAGCGTTGAGGACACGATAGGCAATCGTGGCACTGGTGAATAGTACAGACTGGGATAACATACATACTGCAGGGGCTGTGTTTGTTATTGCCTTACATATATGATTATGTATTTCCTACATCTGTTATGGGCTTTTGTAGTGATTATTGTTGAAATGTCATGAATACCTGTGATACATATATTGTTTACATAAGCATGAGGTTAACCGTTACCTGAGGTCCGATGGGCATTGGACCTCAGTCTTAATTAATAGTCAGGGAAGAATCATGAATCACAAAAGGCACCAGTAGATGGAGCCATGGAAAGGCGCCGATGGACGGAGCCGTAAGGAGGCACCGGTCAAAGTAGATACAGTAGAAAGATTAACGGAACCTACCTTATAGCATGAATCTAATAAAGTTACTTCATACCATTTGATACTTAAACTAGAAAGGGTCGTCTATGTGGCTCAGTCAATCAGTCGCCGTTAACATCGGTGAGACTCCCACTAGACCTTACCCAGCCTGGCAAAATGGGTTGATTTAACTGAGTTAGGTTCTATGCCCCAAGTCTACTTAAGGCTTGGTTGAAGAGGGTATAGTTACATGTAAGAGATGTAATAATAAAGTTTTGTATTATTGTATCACATGAATATTCCTTCTGGAAATTTTTAATGAATCAGTATACATCGGGCATCAACATATGTCTGAGTATTTTATATCAGTTACTCGTTGTTAAACTCGTTGTTCAAATTTTTAGTACATGCTCTCCATTTCCGCAATACGCTAAGTTGTAGCACCTCAAAACTCTGATAAGTTTTATGAAACCACGTGTCACCGGCACGATTTATGCTTCAGAATTTGGGGTGTTACAAAAAAGTTCTTTATATTTACGAAACTGCCACTGGTCATATTTTTTAGACTTAATCATCTATATCTGGTCTAAATATTGCGGCCTAAAAGCCCTATTTTTAGTAGTGCAAGCATCATATAAGAAAAACATTTTGATGCTTAGCACTAGATTTAAAGTTGAAGAGAGCATGTTGTTGGTGCTACAGAGAGACAACAAATGAGAGAAAAATATCAAGGTGAGTACATGATGAGAGTTGTCGTGCTCTCACAAAATAACCAAGATCAATATAAATTTACAATATAATGGAAACCTGAATCGTTTCTCTCAAGAAATTTCCAGTTGGTCAAAAATCAGTCAATGAATAGAAACAGTAAATAAAATGGGGGGGAGTTTTTAGTTCAGTTAAACTTAGAACAGAACTAAAACAGAATGCAAAATGAAACTATTCAAATTAAGGAATTCCACAACTTTCCATCATCGGACGAAAACAAAATGACAACTGACTCGTGATTGATTCTAGACAAATCGAAATCTCTGCGTTTGTCCATAAAACCCCTCAACTGGTCCAGAATATTCTCAAACGCACGGCGTGTCGTTGTGCAATCACAAAATAATCACTTCAACCTGGTTCGAACTCAGTCCTTTGGATATCTCAATATGGGTGTTAAATCTAACACTCAATCCAAAAGCAAAATCAAATCCAATAATACAAAACAGAAACGAGTTACGTTACCGATTGAAGTGTGAGTCCTTTAGATAGTGGAATTGTAATACCCGGATAATTATTTATCTGGAATATTATATTTCGTAAATAATACCTATTGAAAATATGTAAATATGTGGTTTCAAATAATAAGTAATAATTATCTTATTTTCTAAGGTAATTACTATGGGAATTAGGAGAGATAAATAGCTAAAATCCTTGAAAAATGTATTTTATAAGGCAAAAAAATGGCCGAAAATATTATGGTAAATCCCATATGACTGCAAATATTGACAAAAACTTGGGAAATATGTTGTCTCTAATTTTAGGAATTTTTGGGATTATTTCCTTGAAAAATAGAGAAGCATAAATATAATAATATTAAAAGCACTTTATGGCCCCATGATTTTTAATATTTTACATGGGACATAAAATACCAATGTCAGTAATAGTTGTGAGATAATAATTTATCCTAATTATGAAAATTATCAACAATTAGTAAGTGGCTAATTAAGTAATTAGTGGCTAATTGTTTAGATTAAGATATAAGTAAATTAATTAGTAAATAATTAATTTAATGGGAGAAATTTGAAATTATTAAATAAATAAAAAAAAATATTAATAAAATATTTTATGCTTAGAAAAATAAATAAATAAATAAATAAAAAAATATCTAGATATTTTGATTAAAATAATATTATATATGGTAAAGAGCCAACAGACATTTGAGAATGGATAGAAATTAAATCCTACACCAAGGTATAGGGATTTAGTCTAAGTCATCCGAACTTTTTATGAACCAAAGAAATTCTATCTCGATTGAACGGTCTCGAGAAGTCGTTTCAAACCAACAAAGTAATTGGGAGTACCGATAATTAAGAATAGGGCAGATAGTGCTAAAAGTGACTTATAGAAAACGCACCATGTTTTTCAAACCAAGGATATGGTTACTTAGATCAGATCATATTACGAACCAGTGATTTTCTGCCAAGAAGCTGGTTCTATCGGAAGTTATTTCCGTAACCGACAGCGTTTGTCCGAAAATCTTCGGTAGATAACGGAATACCCTTAATGAGATCAAAAATTTAGTTAAACCTTATAGTTTTAAAGAGAAAGAATAGAACTTCAAAACCTAGTTGCCGTATTTTTGAGTTTCTCCAAGATTGCGCGAAAAGGGCACCGAACTGAAACTTTATCTATGCCGGTGAAGATGACATCATGCATGACATCATGGGACGTTTTTGTGGTGGAGAATGAAGGAGGAAGCTTGGTCTACATGAAGTCACATCTTCATCATCTTAGCCATTGATGAAAAGTTAATTCGACGGTTGAAATCCATAGAGTTTTTCTATAAATAGCCATTCACCTCTTCATTCATTCTTCACCAATTCTAAGAGATTTCTAGAGAGAAGTTAGAGAGAAGTCAGAGCAAGAAGGAGTAGCGAAGTCTTTGGGTAAGTTCTTCGGTCCTTAGTCTTTAGTTTCTGGTAGTTCTTTCGGTAGAAATAGTAGAAGTGCTAGATTTATCTTTAAATTTTCAAGATAGTCTAGATATCATATTTAGGGGTAAATATGATATATATTTTGAAAATATGATGAGGGAAAAGATCTGTCAAAATTCGGAAGATAGAGCGAAAACAAATGAAGCTCGCGAAATTCCGTCGATTAGGGTTCAAGGGCAAAATGGTAATTTATACCTAAAATGCCTGTTATAGTGCTAAAATTTGTTAAATATTATCCTTATAGGATATCTGTTATAATCGAACCGCTGTCGAGCCGCTGTTGTACCGCCGTCGTACCGCTGTTTCACCCGCTGTCAAAATTACCGTTTTCCGTAAAATGTACCGTAGTCGACAACGAAGGTACGTTCGCGTACTGTAACACTAACTCTGATGGTTATTGTATGCATATATGTATTTTCCTCCGTCATGCTTTATTTTCTATGTTGTGCCTTAACCTTACATCCGACCGTATTGTTATTGCCGTCATATCCGATTATGTCCAATGTCCGTTGTGCCTTAACCTTGCATCTCGATTGTATTGTTATTGCCGTGCATATCTGATCATGTACATTTCTCCTTGTGCCTTAACCTTACATCCGATCGTATTGTTATTGCCATATATATCTGATTATGTATACCCTACTTTGAACGTAGTAAGTGTCGTCAAAATTCCATGAATATTTGTAGTCCTTATATGATGTATGTAAACATGAGGTTAACCGTTACCCGGGTCCGGTGCATTGGACCTCAGCTCTTAACATAGCGTCAGGTTCAGGAGGACCGAGGACTGAGGAGAAAGGCAAGCAGGCCGCATAGAGATCCGGCTGAAGATCTCTTCTATTGACATGGCATGGTTGTTGCCGGGAAGACACTTTTGTTGTTATTCACTTTAAAAACTCTCGGTCATTGTACAGTTTTTGTAAATCACCCATTTTACGGCATTTATAAATATATGTATCGTTACTCAATCGCTCCGATGCTCTACTCTGATGAAAAAAAATATACTGCTTTTGTAAATGGGATGTTACAGGAATCCTCAATTCATGGGCCGATCACAGAAGCTCAGCCATGCATGGCTGAGAAAAGCAAAAAATACGAAGAACGCGAAGAATGTAAAGAACATTGCAGAGAAAATGAGAACTTCTCATTTCGATCCGAAATTGTGTAAAAATGTGCATGACTATATGTTTCAGCTGACTAGAGTAAAAACTTAATTACAAACGGATTGAGCTCTAAAAGTTTGGCCAAAAATAGAAATAAAAACAAATGATCTTTTAATTACAAAATTCAGGCCCAATAAAATCCTAGAAAAAATCATGACTTTGGCTCCAATTTTGACCGCCTTCTTGCTTGAATTGGCCTTTCAAATCTGCATATCAATTGTAGCTCTCTGAATCATCTAAAAAATGAGACAAGAATGAAGCTAATCAGATATATGGTTCAAGAGTTATGGTGAAAGTAGTGAAGCACTGTAAATCTGCAATTTTACGATTAAAATGAATTAATTCTAATAAAAATCCTAATGTCCAATTAAGCATAAAAGTCATTTATTTATTAACTAAAAAATCCTAAATTTATTAAACAATAGATGAAATTAAGTGTAATAATATTTAATTATCATTACATATATAAACCAAAATATGAGGCTATCATTCACAAATGGATAAAAGAGAAGGAGTGTAATAAGAATCAAATACAAATAAAGTAGATCAATCAAAATTATATTTGATTCTACCCTCTGGCCATTGATGCTTAAGCTTGCATATGTGTGTGATAATCATCATAAGAGTATAGGCTTTCCTTGTGTGTGTGTGTGTGTGTTTTTTTTTAAAAAAAAAAATAAGTAAGAAAAAGAAAATAGAAGAGAGAATTAAAATGAAAATGAAAAAACAATGAATAAAAAAAATGAATCAAGCGTCATCATATTGGATTCCTCCCTCTAGCCATTGGTGTTGAAGCATCACATACGTGACAACAACTCTAATAGCATAGACTTTCCTTAGGGTAAGAGAAAAAACAATATAAAAATATGAGTAATAGATTTCACTCTCTTTATGCACCTCTAACCATCTTGCCCTCTTTTAACTCCTCATTTTCTTTTGTCTTTTGCTCCCAATTTTTTCTTTCTCGCTTCAACCCTTGCTATCCTATTTATAGCCTCAAGGGTTTTCCTCATACATGCATTTCTGTTTTTGTTTATTATTATTATTATTATTATTATTATTTTGATAAAACTTCCTAACTTGGCCCAATATGAGAGAGTTTTTAATTTTTTGTTATTTTACCCACAATCAATTTCCTAATTTAAACTTATCAACATAAATGAGAATTTTTTATTTATTTTCAATTTTCATTTATTTTTTTATATTTTCCCTACAAGCAATTTTCTAATTTAAACCTATCAAAAATAAATGAGATATATTTTTTTCATTTTTTAATTTATATTTTTTTCTCCTCTACAATGACTCCATACTAAATTTTCTAATCTGAATATCAATCAACATAAATGAGATGAATTATTTTGAAATTTGTTGTCATATACTACAAACCTCAATTACTAGATAGTCAGCATTAATGATGATCATTTTTCAAATTTAAATTATAATCCAATCGCCATGAATTCTATATGCATATTAATTTAGATGTGTAAGCATTAAGGAGGATTTTTTCCTTTTTATTATCTTTTGAGTGGGGCCAGGATAAAAAAGGGTGTTCACAACAACTAATTCTTTTTTCATGCTCCACCAGAAGCTCATCGAAATATTGAGGTGCAGAACTGTAAGATTAAATAACTCAACTAAAAGTTGTGAACACTGTAAAAGAGTGACATAATTAAGTTCTAAACAAAACTTGTTAATATATATATATTAATTGCAAATCATTGGTGGCTCAATGGTCATCTATTATTTTGACATCCAAGTCGAGATGGGATCAAATCCCATCTTAATAACTTTGCCAAAAAAAATTGTCCCGTTGGTAGCTAGCTCGCTGGCCGCCGATGAGGGGCTACGATGGCCGCTTGCTAGTTAGGGATTGCTTGTATGGGGTTTGGACTTTTTCTTAATATGGGAGCTTGTGTATCCTTTTGCTTGAATTTCACATTCCTTTTTTGAGTGATCAAATCTCAATGGGATTATTCAATTTCATAACACCATTATGTTCTTTGTATTGTCTTGGTTCTTTTTAGGGAAAATTAGAATGAAGGACCAAGAGGAAAAAATATTTATCGAGAATGACCATAAAAATTGTAATTATTTAGAAGGACCAAATACAAAAATATAAAATTATAAGTACTAAAAGGCCCCTAACAAAATCTCTTACATTCCCTTCAACATTCTCTTCCCCATTCTATTTTTAAAATTAATACAGAATTTTAAGTTTCATTAAATTAAACAATAATTTTCTCAATTTGAATATATATCTATGAAAAACAATTATGCATTCTTCAATTTGTAAAAATTATAATTGTTTTTAAATTAAAAAAAAATGTAATCCAAGATGGAATTATATTTTAATAAAAGTCAAGGTCTTTTATAATTTATCATATATGTTAAAACAAGAAAGCTTGTATGTTTATATCAAAAAAAAAAAGTTTGTATGATTTATTTTTGTTTTAGAAGCAATTTATGTGGGTTAAAAATTCATGTAATGTTAATAAAATTTTAAAATCTAATTAACCTATTATATCCTTAAAAATATGAAATACTTTTATTTTTTTTTTATATAAAAAGAGCTTAATTGATAATACATGAGGTTTGATTAGGAGCAATTTAGTTAAAATTCAAACAGTGAAATTACCCTTAAATAATATATTCAAACACTGAAATAAGTTTAGTTTTCATTTTTAACGGTTATTAATTAAATAATATATGTAAAAAATATATGATCATATCGTGATAGATATTTTAGATTAAATTTTAGTTATTTTTTAATTATGAATACAAAAGATAATACATGAGGTTTGATTAGGGGCGTTAAGTGATTTTAAAATTATAGTATGATGCTTGGTCATTTTAAGTAATTACAATTTTTATGGTCCTTTATAATAAATATTATTTTCTCTTGGTCCTTAATTTTAATTTTCCCTTCTTTTTATTTATTTATTTTCATTTTCCAATTAGAATTTTTCTACCACTTGTTTCTCCGACATATATGGGCTTTGACTAAATCATATATTTCCAACTTTATTACATATATAATATATTGATATCCTTAATTATGAAATCCAAAAAGAATATAAATTTTATTCTCTTCAATTCAATTTAATAATTAGTAATGAAAATGTGACAATATAATAAAATCTCTTTCGCACAAGAGTCATATTACCACTGGAACCCTCATTACTGCCTTGTAGCAGACTCACAACCACCAAGCAATCCACCTGAACCACAACATCTCTAAAACCATATGCCCATGCCAGTTCCAACCCATCCATCAAGGCCCACAACTCCGCTTGGAGTGAAGAACAGGACCAGATGTAACGACAACACCCTCCTAACCACCTTCTCGAGTGATCCCGAAGAAGACACCCTGCGCCTGAAAGCATGGATCCACCCTTCTGAGCCCCATCACAGTTTAAGGCAACCATACTATGTAAGGGTTTAACCCATTTAACCACTCTCGCATGCTGCCGACGCTTATTACCTAGCGCTGCATGACCCACGTTCATGGCTTGTACATTGAACTCACCGAAGAGTCTCACCTCTCGGGAAAGTGCGCATGCTTGTACCTGCACATTCTGGAATACAGCCTTATTCCGTGCCTCCCAGAGTTTCCAGCATGTCAAACCAAAGAGGCTCGCCCAGCTAACTCCGCCACCCATACTACCGCTGGTCCGACGTAGGTTCTTAGTCAGCCATCCCCGGAGGACACCACAGGAGAACTGGTTGTACTGATTAACTGTCATAAATTGTAGCCATACCTCACGCGCAAATTTACACTGCCTTAGCACATAATCAGTGTCTTCCTCCACCTCTCCACATAGCCAACACATAGCATCATCAGTCATATGTCGCCGTTGACGTTCAACATTGGTGAGTAGGCTATGACGGGCAGCAAGCCACAGAAAAAATCGAACCCGCTGTGCACCCTCCCACTTCCAGATAGTTTCCCAAAGCTGGCATGAGTCACCCTCATCCCCATCACCAAGCATAGTATAAGCCGAAGAAACAGAAAATGAACCATCAGTAGAGCGCTCCCAGAACTACGACGCCGCCCCGTATCACTCTCAGGTGGCTTGCAACCAAAAATGAGGGCCCTAATACGCTGAGGGAGGAGATCCTGAAACAGCTCCCAGTTCCAGAAACCATCAGGGTGCAAATAATAGCTTACTGGTTTAGAGGCCTCCTCTGGTGAAATATCCCTAAACGTGAGAAACTTTACGGGGACCCACCTCAGGCACCCAATTGTCAGACCAGAACCGTATGCTAGAGCCATCCCCAAGTTCCCAACGTATACCCATCTCCACATCAGGCCAGGTCTTCAAAATATGCCTCCAAACATAGGAGCTACGCCGATAATGCCCCTGAGGGCCGTTATGGTCATCCCAGCCGTACTTTTCCCGTAGTACCTGTACCCACAAAAGATCTGGCCTAGTGCGCAATGCAAAGCCGAGCTTCATTAAAAAAGCCTGGTTTTATTGATTCAAATTCTTAAAGCCACAACCACCCGAGGCAAGAGGCTTGCACATATCCCCCAGCGTACTAGGCTAGGTTTATTGACATTCTCCGTACTCCCCCACAAAAAATTCCGAACATAGCGCTCAAACCGATTGCATAACCCTAGTGGTAACTTGGTGGTCTGCATGGTATAAGTTGGTATAGCAGATAGGACTGCTTTTGCTAGCGTAATACGACCTGCCAATGAGAGGGACCTGGCCGCCCACCCGGAGAGTTTATTCGGCACTTTCTCCTCTAGATACTCATAAGTTCCTACCCGGACACGCTTGTGCAGGTGAGGGACCCCTAAATACCTTCCAAGATCCTCAGTGCGCTGGAAACCCAAGGCCTCACTGATCCTCAATTGTGTTTCCTGCAGAACATTCTTGGAAAAGAAAATAGCAGTCTTACAGCAACTGACTTTGTGACCCGAGCAAGAGCAAAACTTCCCCAAAATATCACTCATAAGTTGAACTTGAGCAGCAGTGGTAGCGCTGAACAACACTAAATCGTCAGCAAAAAAACAAGTGGGAAAGGAGAGGCCCACCCCGACCCATACGAATAGGCTTCCATCGACCATCAGCAACTCTTTGAGAAATTATTTGAGAAAGTCGCTCCATACATAGTACAAAGATATAAGGCGAGAGAGGATCCCCCTGCCAGATGCCTCTTGAGAGAGAAAAAACCTCTGAACGAGTACCATTCCAAACAACCCTCATTTGACACGTAGATATACATGTCATGACTGCCATCACAAAAATAGGTGGGCAACCTGCATCATAGAGCGTCTCCTCGATAAAATCCCAACGCAGTCGATCATATGTTTTTTCAAGATCCACTTTAATTGCCATCCACCCGTTGAGCCTGTTTTCAAACGCATGGAATGAATTACCTCCTGAGCAATAATGATATTATCAGTAATTTGCCGCCCTGCTACAAAGCTAGACTGACTAGGGAGCACCAGCCGAGGTAGCCACTTCTTAAGACGATTAGCCAGAACTTTCGTGATAACCTTGTATAGAGTCGTGTACAGGCTAATAGGACGAAAATCCTTTAAAATCTCCGGATTAGGGACTTTTGGAATAAGAGTAAGAAGCGTATCATTTAACCCTGGTTCAATGCAAGCCTCATTAAAGCAACGAGCGACCATGTTAAAGATAGAGGGTCCCACCGTCTGTCAATAGTTTTGAAAGAAACCAGCATGTAACCCATCCACTCCTGGTGCTTTTAGTGGCTTCATCTGGAATAACGCTGAGTGGACCTCGCCCATCGTTACTGCCAAACTGAGAGATTCAGTTAAGCAAGAGCCAATGGCTGGGAAAAGCCCCCTTCCTGAATAAGGCGACATCAACACGTCATCATCTCTGGTGAATAACTTCTTATAGTAATCAATTGCCCACCTATGAAGTGTTTCACCATTAGTACACCAAGCACCATTCTCGTCTTTAAGAGCCATGATGAGTTTCCTCCGTCCACGCTGAATAGCCTTAGCATGGTAGAAAGCAGTATTTCGATCATCCAATCTAAGCCACTCACAACGTGCCCTCTGCGCCCACATCAGGTCCGCCTGTTCACATATAAATTCGAACTCTTTGCGCAATGCACCCTCAATCCATTCGAGATATTGTGTGGGCCTGGACTCCTGAGCAATCTATATCCCCCTAAGTCGTGCCATAATTCTGCGCTTCCGGGCCTTGATGTGCCCAAAGAATTCATGATTCCACACCTTGGCTGCCTTGGTAACACGCTCAACACTTTCCTGCACTGGTAGAGAACAAGACCAGTTATCTTGAACAACTTTCGCAAAGGAATCCGTAGTATCCCATGCCGCGAGATACCTAAAAGGCTGACACTGGTAAGGGCCTCTATTCAAACCACATGCAACTATATTAATTGGTCGATGATCATAGCTTTACTTAGGAAGATGCTTGACCAACGTAGTCGGGAATTCGGACTGCCACTCATTGTTACATAGTGCGTGATCTAAACGCTGAAGTAGCGTGCCACGCCTCCAGGTATATTTAGGGCCCAAAAACCCAAGATCGATGAGGCCACAATTGAAAACAAAGGTGCGAAACATCTCATAGCCACGTGCTCTCCGTTCCGCTCCACCTATACGTTCCTCAGCATGGAGAATAGAGTTAAAATCACCTCCAAGCAACCATGGACCTGACACCGACCCAGCTACACTCATCAAAGACTGCCAAAGCTCCTTACGCACCGATTTCGTCGGACTGCCATATACCGCCGTGAAAAAAGAGGAACCAAGTCTCCCTCTGGTTCTAACTTCAGTGTGAATGAATTGAGGCTGGTATGCTTTAATAGTGATAGACAAAGACTCCTTCCATAATAACCAAATACCCCCAGAATACCCTTGGGCCTCCAGTCTATAAGAACGATCAAAACCTGACCTTGTAATAAACATGTCTGCTTTGACCCCAGAGATGCAAGGCTCCACCAACACCACCAGATCAGGTTTGTGTTATGACATCAAATGCAAAAAGTCTGCTGAAAACTCCTGCTAGCTACCCCTTGGCAGTTCCAAACAAAGGCCTACAAAACCATAAAAACAAGAGGGTTTAAATGACCATACCCGACCCCGACGGGTCCTCATCAAACTCACTCGGCAGCGTCGTCCGATTAGAAGAACAGACCAACGCTGCATTCGCCTCCTTAGTCACATCCAGTTCAGCCCGAAGTAGTGCCCCGAATCTTTGGACATGTGCTTCCCTCCTTGCTTTTTCCACACTTTGAGATTCCTCGTGATAGCTGATTGAAGTTTGATTCCCTGTTGCACCTACGCTCTCACCGAACTATCAGGAGGTTGATTCTCCTTTCCCCGCCTCACACCCCCATACGCTAGCCGAGGCTTATTTTGGTCACTAGAGGCACCCAGTGGAGTCGAGTTGATCTCCTATGTATCGTTCCGTGGACGTTGGAGCTTAACTACAGTATGCTTGCTGCTACCCAAGGAGGAACTCAACTCTAATGCTTTAAACGCAGAGCTAAGGAACTGCACTGCCTCAGCGGATTCCTTGTCTACCACAGTCATTCTGTGGGTGCACCCTCTAGACCCACACCACCACATCCATGCTTCCCTCCCATACCAGCTACAGTACTGCCACTAGGACAATTATTCAATTCGCTACTAGGCCCAGAGTGAGAAGATCACTTGAAGCCCGCATCACCCCCTTTCTTCCGATATACTTGGGCTGGTTGGGCTCCAGTACTTTTTCCTTTCCTGCGTCCCTGCTTTGGGATATTGTGGGCCCTCGTAAATAGCTTAGATCCATGATCCGTCACTTGATATCCAGCCCCATACATGGGCTCGCCCTCTTTCCTTGGTGGAATTTTCCCCACAATTTCAGCACGTGAAACAGGTGAGGCATTAAATGCCAGATCCTTACAATCAAACAGAATGTTATATCGTGATCCACCATTCAGTGGTGATCCCGCCATTGTCGTATCGTTCCCCAATTCCGTTTATTTCCTTTCTTAGGGTATGTCACCTGCATCCATGCGCCGAAGGTTGAAAAGCCTGGTTCTAGCTGGTACCGTGAGGCATAATAGCCTGATCATGGGTCTGGCCCTGAGCACATGACTGCATTCCTTCTTTGCACTTCTCTCTCGTGTGGCCATACTTGCCACACTCAAAAGAAATGTGAGGCAAACCTTCGTACTGAACTCCGTAGGCCTTCCCATCCACTTTAATCCACGGGATAAGTGCCTTCTCCAGGTCAATGATAACTGCAATCTGCGCATACTTGCCACGCCCTCGCGACTCCGTCGAATAGTCAATCTTAACCACCTCCCCCAACAGTGTCCCAATTACTCGGAGTGCACTCTTGTGGTAGTACCGAAAGGAGAGCCCCAGTATACGCACCCATGCCACAACCTTAGATATCATGGTAGAGTTATAATCAAAATCCAAGGACCACGGCTGAACCATGAGGTATGCCCCAAAGATCATCCATGGGCCACCCGTAAGTGCTTTAGAATAATCCTCCTTCAGATCGAAGGTGGCGAGAAAAAAAATCTTCTCCATGTCAATCAAATGGAAAGACCCTCGCGGCTGCCAGAGGGATTGAGTCCTGGAAACTAAATCACGATAAGTAATAGAGCGGCCAAGGAGCTTTATGACCAAGGTGCGTTCCATGCCTTTCGTCAACGCATCCCGAATATCCTTAGAGAACTCAATAGCAGGGATATCTCCTTCACGATTAATGGAGTAATCCGCTTCTGTAACCATCACCTCATCCAACCGTCGTTCACCCTCCCCAGCCTTATTGGCATTGAGCAACCTATCCATATAGGAAGAAGACCCAGCAACTTCTCCATCCGTCATCAGCACATCTACCTCCTTCACTCGCTCCTCCTGCTTGTCCCCCCCTCTTTAGGCCGAATACGAACCTTCTTCGTCAATCGAAGGCTATCCTCCGACAACGGTGGTGATGACTTCCCATTTTTAGTAGATTTGAGGTATATTTTGATATATTTGGGAAGTCATTAATCCTAATTTATTGAGATTTTAAGAGAAATCAATTTGGATACATTATTTGGGGGATTTCAATTTAAAATAGAAGCTTTTGAGTTTAGGAAATAAATAATAGTAATAGGAAGTTTTCAAAGAAATAAAAAAATAAAAATTCAGTTGTTGTTATTATTATTATTATTATTTAATTTCCTTTTGTTTTTAACAATGTCCAGGAGAGTAAAGATTTGATTCATACGTAATTGAATTGATTGGAATAGGATTGGGCCCACAAATTAAATGCAATTGAAGACCTAATATAAAGGAGCAGAGGCGGCACAATGAAGAAAGGAGAAAAAAACGCACAACAGAGGGAGAACGGAGGAACAAGACGCAAAGGCGCAAAACAAAGCGTATTACACCGGCAGCATTTAGAAAGGAGTGCGAGAATTCAAATCTTCTTGTTCTTTCTTTTACTCCATTCTCAAATCTGAATTTAATTTATCTCGTATGGATTTTATTAGAGCCATGTGTGGCTAATTGGTTTTGCAACCTAGAGGACCTATGAACTTGTTTGGGTTCTAGAGATTATTCCCACTATTAGTTTTGCTTAATTTTATTTCGGTTTATTTAATCCCGTGTTTATTTCTATTGCTTACTTATTGATCACCATTGAGCATGTTTTGGGGATTTAGGGTTGAACTTGACGAAGGGAATCTTAAATTGACCTTGGGATTAAATAATGTGGAATTATGTTTAAATTTAATGTAGAATTAGATTTTAATCTAATTTGCGTCTAGGATAGACATATACCTAGAAGCTCCGCATAATCAAATTAGAGTAAGCCCGATTTGAATTGCATCTTAATTAATTATGTGAGACATCACATAATTATTTGAGGTAGGTGTATAAGTGGACCGACAGGCATTTATAAACATTAGTACTCTAGATTAACTGGTGAGGTTAAGTTAGAATTAATTTAGTGGGGATAAAATCTAGGAAACTAATAAGGGATTAGTGACTCTGGGTTGCTCATTTTATTATTGTGGTAGTTTTTTTTTTTTAATTAAATTCAATTCTGATTTGCTTAACTTAAACGAAATTGTAAAATCAATGCTTAACTGAGATTGTGATACAAAGTCTTCGTGGGAACGATATCTTTCTTATCACTTTATTACTTGGTACGGCCCGTATACTTGTGGAGTTTATAGGCTTTAAAGTTTTGCCCTATCAGGTGGTGCCTCCGCCTTCTCACTCAGAGACGCCTTCTCACTCAGAGACGACATTTTTCTAGTCAAACAAGATCCAAAAAAAAAATGATCTTCTTTCATTATTAAGCGTATGCTCCAAACTTCTAGTAATTATTAAGCGTATGCTCCAAACTTCTAGTAATTAATAACTGCCACCTCCTACTTTATACTCCCTCTGGTCTTTATTATAAGACACTAACTAGTAAGTGTATTTGTTTCTTTTTATACGACATTTGTTTGTTTCCAAGGAGCATTAATTGTTTTTTCCCCATGTATGTTCATCATTAATAGGGGTAGTGAGTGAGAGTAATAATAATATAATATTAGAGTTTAGTGCAACTAGTAGGAATAATATTGGAAATTACTTAAATTTTAGGACAATTTTATTAACTTTAATTGTTTTTATTGATTTATGTGAATTGTTAGTTGGTGCCTTATAATAAGGATCAGAGTGAGTTTTTTTTTTTTTTGATTATGTAGACAAGCCGTTGTTGGTATATATGTTCTCTATAATTTCATATGTAATTTAGATGATTCCATTATTTACTATTTAATAAGATTTCTCATTGATTTATAAAGGATGGATTTCAATAAAAAAAATTATATAGACAATGAATGTTAAAATGGACGATTCAAACCAATATATTCCCACATGAATACAAATAACGCTGAACAGAATATATATATATATATATATATATATATATATATATATATATATATATATATATATATATATATATATATATATATATATATATATATATATATATATATGCGCGCGCGCGCGCTATAACTAATAAATTATATTCGTAAATGCGATGGGAACTAGGTTCAAACACAGAATTTTATTATATATCGTCAATGCTATATATAATTCGGAGAATAAAATGCACCCATATAGCCATGCATATATAACAACGAGGCCAACATAAAACAGAGAAGGCCAAACACTTGAAGATAAATTGTAGAGAAATCCAATACTCTCATATTTTTATAATACCAAAACAAACACAAGATCTTGTGATGCTCACTTATTTTCGTAGGTCAGGCTGATGGCTTGGCGTTTTCTCCACACACGACATCTAACTAGGTGGGTTTTAAAAGTTTGGAGGAGGTGGTGGAGGTTAAGGTGCTAAAAATTGTGTAGGTGTTGATTTTTTTCTCAGCCTGTGAATTTGTAAAAGATGAATCAACTACTGGAGGAACAAAAGCTTTTGTAGGTGTTGACATTTTCTCAGCCTGTGAATTTTCAAATGGAGGTTTATAAGCGTGAGGCTGATAATCATATGCAAAGCTTGGAGTGATGAGAAGCATCACTCCAAAAAAGAACACTAGCAAATGCTTAGACGACATTGTTGACCTGTACTTGTGTTAATGATATGCTTATAACAGAGATCTGATACAATTTAAAGTGCAACTAGGGAGGGAAATTGGTGTTTACATCTTGTGATCCATTATATTTTATTAAAATAAATTTAATGAATAAATCATGATTAAAAAAAAAAAAAGTCCAGGTTGTCTGGTGTAGTGGACACCAGAGATGGTCGTGGGGCTTTTGTTTTTGTTTTTTTTTTTTTTAAAAGAGTGAGAGGTCAAATTGTAAAAACACTAACATTTTTAAATATTTTTGGTAATGTGGATTGATTTGGAATTTTCAAACTGTGATTTCTTTTGGGTTTTGTATATTTTAAAGGAATCGTAGAGAATTTTTCTCAGCATTATATATCTAACTTATTTTAGTGAAGAAATGCATTTCTTACTCTTCATGCAAATATAAGTATATGTGTGTGTTAGATATACTGTTTTCGGCTGAGACTCTGTGAATTGAAAATGACTCAATTGGTCCCAAAAAGTACGAACGACAAGATTCTTTTTCATATATTATTTAAAAAATGCAATCTTTCAAAGATATCAAAGCAGAAATTATAAATATAATACTTATAACATCTAAAATAATGTTTTCCCTTTGCTTTCAACATATTTATAAATTCTCTTCTGAAACATAAATTTTATATACAAAAAAAGATTATGATTTCTTGTGTAATCCTGTGGCGGATTAAAATCACTGTCTACCAATTTTATAGCATATACATATGTGTCCTTCTGAAATAAAAAACGAACGCAAATTTTCTTATTTAATTCACCCATATTATTAAAAGGGATTATTTATATTTGAAGCTCCATCAACCATATGATTACAGCTGGATTTGGATATATGGCTTTATTGAATTTTTCTTCAGCTACAAGCAAATGTTATCTTTGGTAATGAAAAAGAGACAACATAATATAATATAATATATATGTCAAGCCATATAGCTTAGAATTAAGAATGACTTTATATCAAGCGCCTATTTAATTACGAAAATAGACATTAAATACCTAGCTGATTCCTGGTCCATTGGTGTCACCAAATAGCGTTACAGTATCTAAAATTTATTTTAAAATCATAACTTGGGCAACACAATTATGATTAGAATGATTCAAGAGTTCTTACAAAAACATATGCAAATTTATGAAAACTGTCTTTAACAACGAAAATGATCATACGACATTATTGTGTTCTATCATCCAATGACCTTCTTTCTATGTGTCCAAACCATCTTTTTTTTTTTTTGTATGAGCATATATCCATCTCAGAATCCTTATCTCAACTACCTACTTTTTACCCATGTTGTCCTTTTAAAGCCCAACAATCACTACCATATAATATTGTTGGTATTATAGTAGTGCAATAAAACTTTCCTTTTACCTTATTAAGTGTTTTCATATCACTAATAATTGTGGAAGCCTTTCTCTATTTAAACCACCCAACTTGAATTCTATAATTGATTTTGTCGCCTGTTGAATATGTAATTACCTGATTTTCGCCTTACTAAAAATTCCTGAAGCAATGTATATATTTAGTGGAATGGAATAGTGAAATATTAGTAGAATGTTTGATTTTCCGGAAACCCTAAATTTTGGGAAATACTGTAATATAAGATAGTCATGGGAATGACATAATTCCGGGTTATAATTTCGTCCAAAAGGTGAATAAAAGAAGGCCATGTGGATTTTTCTTAATAAATATTTTTCATGATCATAGTGTCAACAAAGATGTTCTTTTTGTTTAACTTGGTACTTAGTGCCATATTTGGCCAAGAAGTCGGAAATTGTTCTTGACTATGTGACTCTATTTTATTGGTCAATAAAGAACAAATGAAGAGGCATTGTATTCATTTTATTTTCGACCAAAGAGGAAGAAGGGAGAATATGATAATTGTCATGTTAGAAATTGGTTAATAAATGGAAACATTTATTTTTCAAATGGACATGTACCAAAGGATAATAAAGGACAACTTGGGAGTCATACATTGTACATGAAATTAATTGTTACTTTGATATTCAATTTTGAATCTCAGATCAATTTGAAAGTTCAGGAAAAGGGCACAATAGTGATCATGGCAAACTATTTTACATGCTTATTTGTGCATTATGCTCTGATGTCTGGCATAATTTTGGAGGGGTGTGGCAGAATAATTCGCTCCCCCAATATAACCTCAAAATCACTTCTAACTTGTCTTTTATTCCAATGCCATTTCAGAAACGGGGATAAAAATATTTGCGGAAGCACATCATATATATTGCAAATGTTATTTGTTCATAACATGTAATTTCGATATGATTTGTGAAATATGTTATTTTTAAGTACTATAAAAAACTTAATCCTGCCATTAATGTATGAGTTATTTATAACTAATTTGAAGAGATCAATGAAAAATTAGTTAAGTTAGTTAAAGATTAATTACCAACTGCATTATTAAAAATGAAAATGGTAAAGTTACTTAACAATCTAAATATTTCTACCACTTGTTTCACCTGAAAATATGGGTTTGATTAAATAATAGTTTTCCAATTTTCCTAGATACATTGATGTGTCCTTAGGAAATCTGAAGGAATATAAAATTTTATTCTTTAATTTACCTAAACTAGAAAAAGGTTTGATTTGATGGGGATGTGTTTTGAATATTTCGTGAATCTCGATTGACAAATGTGGAGAACAATAACAAAAAGGGAATTTTAAGCAGGGAGGGGAGAGAGGTACTTAGCAGGATAACGAATCAAATGACGGCTAGTGTGGAGAAATAGTCAAATGAGGGGTAATAAGGTAAAATTATTAAATTCTAAAATCCTATTTCAAGACATCTAACTTGATTTAAGATTTGTTGAATTTAATGACCTAATTTAGAATTTGGACAATTCAGTTGTCTTTTAAAGGAATTTTCCCATCTAAATATTTCTACCACTTGTTTCACCTAAAAATATGGATTTGATTAAATAATAGTTTTTCAATTTTCCTAGATACATTGATGTCCTTAGGAAATCTGAAGGAATATAAAATTTTATTGTTTAATTTACCTAAACTACAACGGGAACGGTGTTGTTTGGTAATAATAATAAAAAGTGACAATATGTTATTAGCTATAATTGACAATAACTTTTATAGTGGGTTTGAAAGGAGAGAAAATTAGAACGAGAATCCGAGGAAAAAAAATTAGAAGAGAAAATAGATATTTCGTTGTTTGGATTAGAAAATAAAACTGAGGAGAATAAAACTGAAGGAAAAAAATGGTGAAAGACCCACATAGTTTTACTACTTTGACCCCAAAATTTCTCCCTAAAGTCGAAGAGACTTTGGAGAAAAAACTACTTTCTCAAATCTATCCCTGCCCTCACTTAGCTTGCAATCCTTTCTTTTCTTTGCTTTTTTTTTTTTTTTTTTTTTTTTTTCGTTACGTTTGAAAACCAAAATGCCATGGGAAGCGGCCTAATGCCAAAATCCATGGGCCTTATATATAATACTAGTACTATATATTTACCCCCAAAAAAAAAATACTAGTCTAATATATATAGTGACGTGATGTTGGATAACATTTTTATATAGTTTTATCTTTTTTTCATATAAAAATAATCTTCATATAAATTATAATTATAAAAAATAATTTTTATATTATAAATAAAATAAAAAGAGCTTGCTTTTTTTAAAAAAATATTTTTATTGCAATAAAACAAGATATAAAAAATATTATTGTTGTCATCTTTATTTAAAAAAAATTATTTATTTTGTGAGGTAATATATTTTTCTTCATATTTTGATTTTAAAATAAAATATCAAAATAATTTTATTCTAATTTGATTTTTGTCTTTAATTTGAAAGTGTTAATTTCTTACTTGAATTTATTTTTCATGGCATTACTTGAAAAAATGTTAAAAATTAAATAATGGTATTATTATATTTTTACATGTCATGCATCTCTCAACTCTCTTTTCTCCCCTTTATCCGAACATAAGGAGTAATATTATTATTTTCTCCTTCACTGGCTTTCTTTCCATCCAAAATATAGCCTTAATGACTCCCAGCCGTCCCAAAAAAAAGCAATGAAACACCTAGTTTATGAGTAAATTTTGATTATAAATGTAATACCTAGTTTATGAAAAAAACAAAATTGATCATAAATGTAAGACTTTTTTCATTTTATTTCTCATGTTTATATCAATTTTCCAAATTAAATTGTCTTACTAATGAACTGATATATAATCTATTATTATTCAAGAATACTTTAGAGATCGATCGATGAGGGTCTTTTATCATTAGCCTTAAGGTCCATAATAAAAAATTAACCAAGGATTGCATATAGACAAACCTATTATCATTCTCTCTTCTCGAGGTGCTTTTATTGATTCCTAAGTAATCTAAATGCCATACAAATGCAATGAGAACAAGGAGAAAATTGGTTTTGGCTTTTCACATTAATAAACAAAAATAGGAATGCAATTTTGGATGCAACAAAAATAAATCCTGAACTACTATTTTTTTGGTATTTTCTTTATAAAGGAATGGAGTATGAAAATGTGTGTGAAATGTATAATGAATGGTCTTAGAAATGGAGTCACGGCTATCATAGTTCAATTAAATGTAGAAGTAAATTCTCACCAAGTTTTGAAAAAAAAAAAAAAAAACCCAAGAAAACACTTGAATCTAGTGTTTTTAATTAGTGATTACTCCTACTAACATAGGTAGCAATCACCTCTTAAGGCACTATTGAAGTGCACTTAGTGTGAGATTAGGATTCGATTAATGCAACTTTTTTACTCTTGATATGAATGCGTTAACACGACACTCAATTAATCAAATTCAGTCATACTATCTAATAATAACACATAATAACACATAGAATGCACAATCTCATTGAATCAATAAGAGAAATACATATATAGAAATCCAACAAGCTATAATAATCCAATCCAAAACACATAGGTTGAATCCACAAAGCTATTCAAACAGGTAAACTAAGTCTCAACAATACAAAATAATATTCCTAAAACTAAGAAATCCAAATACAATTAGAGAAAATAGCTAGATTAAACAAAATAAACTCCCCTATTTAAGCTCTAAAACTCAAGCTACTATCAATCCCCAAGAAGCAAAATGATTAGTCATAAATGAAGCTCCTACACACACACACTCAGCAAACATATACTTAACAAGCATTACCTACAAAACACACACACTGGAAACCATGCTAAAGTACGCTATAATCTCCAACTCATTCAGCTGAAGTACGTTAATATCATCTCAGCGATATCCACGGGTCACGCAACAGTAAACCATGCTTCTTGAGCCCAGCACCATAAACCTCTGCTTATTCATCTCGGACCGTTGGCCTATTCTTCTTGGACCAGGTCCTAACTCATTATATAGCACAATTCATTTAGCTCTCACTCATACACAAATTGTGCTCCCTCTGTTTTCTTCTTCCTAGGACCGTTCGCTGCTCTTTGGTTGTTTTACTATTCACGTTGCCTAAATAAACCTCAAAGGAGAGAGAGAGAGAGAGAGAGAGAGAGAGAGTTAAACCATTTCATCCTCCTCTGCATAGCGTCTCTTAAACAAGGGTGTTTGATTTTCATCGAAGACCATGTCTTGCAAGTCAGAACTGTAGGTAAGCTTCGGGTCTCTTTTCCTCTTACTTTCTATGATTTCCCACGCTAGATACTAGGTAATAAGCCTTAGGAAATGAAGCAATGATTATCTATTGAAGAAACTGAAAACAGGGACTTCGGAATATATGTACATGTAAATATATATCTCGTGTGGGTGTGTACATTACAGATAAGCTATAATAGTAGATGGTTTTTTTTAAAGCTTTACTTTGCTAATATAAGCATGTACATTGCTGCTCACACGCAGATATTTATATAGGAAAGACTTTGCTAAATATGTGTGTATAACGCAAGGCATATATATCATATTGCTTCACACTTAAAAATAAAGGAGAGAACTTGCTGTGTTGAAAGTCTATTTATATATATGTATGTCGCTGGATCAGGGGGAAAAAAAAAATTACAGGCATGGTATATATATAAAAGAAGGATATAATGCATATATCCATATAAGATGCTACCTAAAACCTTGAAAAAACTTACTTGAAAACTTGCTGATGTACATCAGCAACGTTGCTGCGCAAGTTGTAACATTCTAAATTTTTGGACTAGAAGGTTAGAAATAAAACTAAGATAAGAAGGCTTCTAGCTAGTAGAGTCCAAAAGTGTTAAACTTATTATGAGGAAAGGTTTAAGATAATTATTAGAATTATTTTGGACCTTGAAAATTTGGGAAGATTATGAAATAATATTTCAAGGATATAGAAATATTATGGTGGAATTAATTATGGGAGATTTAGCCTGGATAAATGTTAAAATTTATATTTGGAAATTAAGGTTTATTTCTCCTTAATTTATTTCGACTAAAGAATAAATTCAAGGAATATATGAAAGGTATAAATCATGGCCTAAAATAATTATTGGAAATTAGAGCATATTTTTCCTTGAATTTTTAGTGAACATAATAAATTCAAGAAAGGAATAATTTAGGCCTAAAAATTATAGAATTGATATTTTATAGCCTAGGAAAAATTAATTGATAAAGAAAAACGCTTATATGAAATTAAGGAGTTATTTGTAGAGTTAATCTAATATTTACAATTTAAATAAACAAGCAACCCACAAACCTATCATACAACTAAAGCCCAACTCATTCTCCCAACACTTAACAATTTGTATGACCATACCCATTCAATATTCATTGGCTCAGCCAATGTGAGTTGGCATAGATGGTAAGGAATCCAAGATTAGCCGCTTGGCCGCGTTCGATCCTCCGCTGATCCTCTGTCATTTGCCGGACTCCTTTGGTAGGTGATTTCGTAAGTCCTCATAAGTCTTCATGGAAATTTCGAGGGCGGCCTACGCAGTGGAATCGATGTCGAACCCCTCCAAAACCTTTTTTTTATCCCAAAAAAAAAAATATCATTGGCCCATATGCTCTGCCCTCTCGCCAAAACGCAGCAGGGAAGAAAAGAATTATATTTTAGCCTCAATATATTAGTTGACACACGAAAAGAAAAACGCAGAGGGAGGTCAAACACACAAGAAAATGAGATCACGGTTTCGGCGCAGCATTCCCCTTCCCATACATCTCGAGCCCAACACCATACACTCTGCTCTCCTTATATTCAACGATATCTTTCACCAAGGAAAGAAAGGAACCGAGAGTGTGGATGGAGAAAGAGAGTCCGAAAGCAAGAGAGAGGAGGAAGGAAAGAGAGGGAGAATCGTTGGAAGAATAAGGGTATACCAAACACCCCTCCATTCTGGTTCATCCTAGCTTTCGGCATTCACAGAAGACACATAACTGAAATGAGAACGTGGAGGAGACCGAGACACAGTGAAGAGAGGGTGTGAGAGACGGAGAAGACGAGAGGTGTGGGGCTGTTAAGAAAGGTTCGAACATGCAAGCTTGAAAAATCAACCTAGGTGAGTTCCTTAAGCCCTTTCCATCTTATTTTAATGATTTTAGTTTGCTGCTAGCTGTCTGGTTAGAAGGAAAAACGTAGAGGACATAAACTGGCTCTGTTTTCAGACCAGAAAAACAGAGAAGGTTGTGAACCTCTGTTTCTATGGAAAACGTTTCAATTTTTGCACGAAAGTTTTATGCAAGATAGCAGACATCTAAACCTTTAAAACGAGTCAAAACCCAGCCAAAACAGACGTGTATATTGAGAGAAATAATTTTCCAAAGTTCAGCTGAAAGTCTGCAACGTTTCTGCACTTCCAGAGAGTACATCCGTTTTGGGTTCGATTTTGAAATGGAAACCATATGTTTTTTTCCTTGAAATTTTTACAGTAAATATTATACATCTTAACCTTTCCAACAAGCCAAATAACACCTAAAACAGATTTGTATAAAGGGAGATATGATTTTTCGAAGTTAAGCTACAAATCTGTAACATTTTCGGTTAAGTTCTGGAGCAGCAAAATGACGTTGGCTTTCGGACCCATTAAACCTTTTCGTTTTTATACGAAATTTTTCAGATACATATTATACACATAGAGGTTTAATTTGGTAGGTAATTCATCGAATTCCGATAAATATCAAGGGAGATATGATTTTCCAAAGTTCAGCCAAAAACTTGGAACGTTTTCTGCACTTCCGGTGAACAGTAACTTTCGGGCTTGATTTTGAAATGGAATCCATTTTATTTTTTCCTTGAAATATTTACGGTAAATAGTATACATCTCAAGCGTTCCAAAAAGTCAAAGAACACCTAAATCGGACGTGTAGGAAGGGAGATATGATTTTCCAAAGTTTAACCAAAATCTGGAATGTTTTCTGCACTTCCGGTGAACAGTATTTTTCAGGCCCGATTTTGAAATGGCAAACATCTGATTTTTTCCTTGACAATTTTCCATTAAATAGTATACATCTCAAGCTTTCTAAAAAGCTAAAGAACACCTAAAACGGATGTGCAGAAAGGGAGACATGATTTTTGGGAGTTGAGTCATAATTTTGGAATGTTTTCTAGAAAATTCTGGACATTGCTAGTGTTTTTCGAAAGTTGGGAATTTTCTCAGTCATAAATGAACTTAGTGACTTTAATTTTTAGAAATAGAATTATCAAGTTTTAATTAGAAATTGGAATCACTCCATTTGGAGTTGCATTGGCCAACCAAGTTATGGATTTTCTAAATTCTCAGAAAAATTAAAGGATGAATTTTTTATAAGTCTTAAAATAGTCACACCAGTTGTTAGTTTGTGCATAACCTTCAAAGTAAAGGTTTTTCTTTTGGATAACTTGTCTATTAAGGGTTATAAAGACTTTAAAGTGACAAGGATAACCCTTAACATTTTTAAAGGAAATTGTTAATTAATAATAATTAAAAAGGGTATAAACGGAATGACAAATCCACCAGGAGTAGAAAAGTCAATAGTGGCAATGACATTTCTTAGGGTATTATTTATACAGGAAATAATACAGTGATACTATTATAGGATATCCGGGAAAGTCAGGAATCAGTACCAAAAGGTGAAAGTACCGCTAGCTACGCAAACTAAGATACGGACGCGTACTGTAACTCTAACTCTTATGTTGTCTTGTATGCTTATATGTGATTAGATGATTCATAGAGTCATGGACAAGACTATGTCTTGGGTCATGTACTGTGACTAAGACTCGGTCTTAGGTCACCAATTTATATACATTCAGCTTTGTGCGGGTTATAGTTATGATAATGCCGTATGTATGTTTTCATAGCACTGAGGACACGTGGGGGCGTGGCACTGGTGAGTGCAAACGTTGTGAACATTACATTTGCTGTGTGCTATGTATTGTTGTGTTGTAAACTTTACATTGGTGTGTGCTGTGTATGGTTAATGCTGAAATGTAATGAATATATGTCATACATATATTGTTATACTTGAACATGAGGTTAACTATTACCTAAGATTCAATGGGTATTGAATCTCAGAATTTACCCTAGCCTCAGGATCGGGAGCCGGAGACAAGGGTAAGCAGCACGTGTGAGGACTAAGCCGGAGTTTTATTTTGGGATAGTATTATGTATAATTTTTGAATAGTCGATAATTGTACCACTAACGTGCCGACCGGATACACCGCAAAGAATTTAAGTTGTATCACGCTTATATTCCTCCGGAAATTTTAATTAACCAACATATGTCTGGGCATATGTTATCAGTTACTCATTCGTCCAAACGTTAAGTATGCTCTCTGTTGTGACTTACTCTGATCTGTTAATGCCTTCACTCTGATAACTTCACACCAATTAGTCTAATAAGGAATTTAGGACATAAATGAACATCATAATAGACGTAGGAATTAGGGGCGTTACACAAGTAGTGAAGAAAAAGAGAGAGAGTTTGCTTTTTATATGTATATGATGCTCTATATAAGAAAAAGAGAGAGAACTTGCTGTTTGTTTTATATATGTGTGTTTGTATGGTTTCAATGATGTGAAAACACAAAACTTAATGCCTATATATAATCAGGAAACATATTTTATGTGGAATGGTAATGAAAAAAAAAAAAAAAAAAAAGGAGATGCTGCACACGTAAAGATTTGAGGGAAAATGCTGCACTGGTGATTGAGTGTGTGTATATTACATGTATATATGTCAGTAGCTATGTATTGATATATATAAAACATTGCTTTTGGAAATTATAGAAAGATCTTGCTATCATGTATGTGAATATTTATATATAGGTGGTTGCTCTTAAAACTAACCCATATATATATGTATATACATATAAGTTGTTATTTTGCTGTTGGTTGGGAAAAACTATGAGAAACATTATATGCATTGAAGCATAATTTATATGGTGTTAGTATTTATTAAATTCCTAACTTAAAGGGTTAGGATAGCCTCTGAGAGTTTAAAATAATGTTAGAGAAATAAATATAATAATAATAATAATAATAATAATAAATTATTATTATTAGGAAAGGGAATAAGTAATAAAATAAATAAATAAATTATTATTATTAGTATTCAAAAAAAGGGGGCATTATTAATAAGAAAATTTTTAGGGGTTAATTCATTTTAAATCCTCTAAAAATAATTCGCGTACTTAGTTACTTTACGACGCAAGAAGTGACTAATGACAATGATGACGTTTATAGGCATACCTTGACAACTCTACCGATTCCAACACCTCCAGACAAAGTTAAGGATTCAAGTTTGAGGTGGGTAACTATTATCTTATTAGCTTGTATATATGTATTCATATATGACTAACCGTGTTTGCTAAATAATTTGCATGTGTATCCTAACTATGGATTGGGGCTGCGTGTCCTAAAATGGAGCTGCATGTCCTAAAATAGGGCTGTGTGTCCTAAAAGGATGCGGTTTTTGGCCGATAACTGCAATTACGGTGCGACTTGTTTACTATGAATTATTCTATGCTTGACATATGATCTGTTGTCATTTATATTTCATACTTTCATATAAGATTAACTGTTACCCCTGGGATTCATTCACTTGAACTCCAGATCACATGAAAGAAACAGGTAATGGATCGGGATAAAGAGGAAAGATGCAGCTGTAAGGATTACAGCAGAAGAGACTTTTGTGATAGTATAAGTAGATGGACTGTACTAATTCGTTTATCATTTGTCTATTTTTGGATTAATGTATTAACCTCCCACTATGGGATAGATCTTAATCACGAAAAATTTAACCTCATGTTTTCAACTAAATTATTTTAAGAAAGTTTTATTTCGCAATTAAGTCGCCCAAACTATTTCAATATATGTGCGCTTAAACTCTGATAAATAAAGACGTATTAAGTACGGGTGTCTCACACACATATACAACTTATACATTTTGTCATGCAAACACTTTTCAAAAGCAAATACTTCAAAAACATTGATTCTGAGATCTGTTACAAAATACACACATACATCTCACTTACAATATTTGACTTGCAAACACTTTTAGAATGCAACATAATGTGGCCCCACGTAATTTATATTAGAGTTTAGCCTTCACACCTGTTGATTCTTGGATCTGCCACGGGACACTATTATGTAAACGATCCAATTCTTTGGCAAACTTCTACATGCATTCAAGTGGCAAGCAAACAAGCATTACCCTACCTTCCTCTCCTTTACTATTTCTATGTCCAACGTAAGCACTTGCTCTTTGAAATGTCTCGTGTTCACTCTTTGGAGGACTAGCATACACAGTAGCCTTGCCCTTCCCAAAACAAACATCCCTAAATCTAAGATAGCTCAAATCTGTTACCATATGTGAGCTTAGTATTCCACAACATGTTGGTCGTTTAATTAGTAGCTATCAGATTGGTCGTGGACCGAAAATACTCATCGTTCACTTGAGCATTTTCTTTCTTCATTATCGCCAAGGAAAACACTAATGGACTCTCATAAAGCTTCCCAGCAGCTGAAACTGCCGTTGGAAAAACGACAGCATTGCCATAATAAACTTTAGGTACTTGTAAGTTTAGATTATTATGTCCGAAAGAGTGAAAGACCATCATGCAAAGATTTTTGTGTCGTTCTAGCTGTAAAGCTTTAGTTCAAGAACGCCAAAGGCCTGCCAATAAAAGCTCAGATGTGATGAGGTGGATTGACGTAGATGGTTGGGGAGTAATCTACGAAGGGAAGAGACCTCTATTGGTCCAAAGAAGAAAGAGTGATAAACGAGTTTTTTGGAGGTTGTGTTTGTCGTGTCGATTACTTCATTGAACTCATGATGAGTCCAAGTCACATATGGCGGGTCTCTTGCATTTCGAAGTTCTCTATGTCACAGTGGTAGGATCGAAGGTTCAGTTGCACCATTATCTATGTCAGTAAGGGCATGCATGAATTGGACTATACCAGATCCATCACACATACGATGATTCATTGGAAGACCAAAAATAAAACCACCACACTTGAGGCGTGTCGATCACCTGCAATTCATAAATATATATATATGTTTACAATGAAGAAATCTGATCCTAAATGTAACAAATATGTATTGGATTTTATAAGAATACGACATTTAATCATTATCCTCATTGATGGAAATCCTCTTCAATATATGTAATCAATAAGTATAGCATGGGAAAAACTCTTGGAGGCCAAATGGATTTAGGCCTTACATTTATGACCAAAGCAAGCCTCTCAACTAACTCCTACATCATGCTATGTTTGGATGAAGAGAAAAGTTGGAAGTAATTAAAATGGTGTTGGTTAAATTTGCCTATTACGTTACATGACTTTCACGCAAAGTTTCATGAGATTGAAAACAAAAATTTTGTTTAATCATTGCGGGAACCCGTAACTCCTTACGGTCCTCATGAAGTATTAACCTTAACTCATTACGTCAATTAGTTATTAATTATTAATCCGTATCTCTTTACGATGCTCATGAGAATTCATAACAATTTATAATATTCATAAGCTTCAGGATTACTCGTTAAAACAACTATTGGGGATTAGGATAACTTGATAACATGACTATTGGAGATTAGGATTATCTTAGATCACTTGAAGACCTCAACGTTGTTGATGTCCTCTAACGTTGAGCCACACGGCTATCCCCGATTGCAATGAGAACTCCTTCTCTTGAAACCTCTCACTCCTTGGATGTTTACTAGGCGAAGACAAGGTTGAGGTTTGGTTTTCTTGGGTTTTTATCTTTTCAAGAAGGTGGTGGTTTCTTGGAATTAGGTTGAAGATAGGAGGAGCAAGATCATTGGAACCTTGCCATTGTCGATGGCGCCCTTTTCTCTCTAAACCTTGGTGAAGACCGAAATTTAGAGAGCACAAAAGCGTATTGTTTTTCTCCTAGAAAAACGTGCAAGAGAGGGGCACACCAAAAATCAGCACTTTATCATAGTCTAACCTTAATTTAAGTGTTTTCAAGAAAGGCCCAATGCAAGCTTGAATTGAAAAATCCAAATTATAATGAATTAAATTCATATCTTAATTAATTGATTGAATTTAAGATGATGAATCATATTCATATCTTAATTGATTGATTGAATCAATCATATAAGATAATGGATCACATTTATTTCTTGATTAATTGATTGAGTTAACCATTTAAGATGATAGATCACATTTATATCTTAATTGATTGATTGAATAATAATTTAAGATGATGGATCACATTCATCTCTTAAACTAAAATTCAAAATCATTTTTAATTCAATCCTCATTTATTATTTCTCTTATCTTCATCCAATCATTATTGGATATATATATATATATATATATATATATATATATATATATATATATTAGATAATTCAGAATTATCTTTTATAACATGACCTTTTGAATTAAAACTTAAATTTCAAAATTCGAATTCTAAATTCAACTTGGCTTAAGACCCTATTAGGTCTTCCAACACATTTGGGCCCTTTTGTGGAGAAACAGATTTCCCACTGGGGACCATATATGTGACGCCATTTTGCTTCTTATTGGGCTTGGAGTCTCACTCCAACCCAATTACACATTTAATCTTGATAAAGCCCAATAACAATTATTGGCCCAAGTTTGCTAATATTAAGCAATCGGGAATAACCTTTGTGTGTGACTCATTAGGCCCAATTAGTCATTGACATAAATAAACTTGACCAATTAAAACTCTTTTAACAGGCTCAATTTATTTAATGATCTCATAAGACACTAGTAATGCTTTGCGGCCCCAGAACTAATTAAGTGGATCAATTGATCTACCTTTCATATTTGGATACCATGCAGGCATCATCCCTCACATTGTCATTCACATTTAGTCGAAAGCAAAGATAGAGTATCATCTCTCTTAATTGACTAAATGTAGCTATTTCACATAACTAGGAATCTTCTTATATTAACTCTTCTTATGTTAACGGATCATGACTCTTCATGATCACTTGATGTACGCCTGAGACTCCTAGTCGCTTAGAAGCTATCTAATTTCTACCAATCTTGTGAATGACTAATCCCTTGTAGGGGATTGTGAGTCCTCTCAGCATGTCCATCAATACCCATGTATTCAAGTTACACCCAAGAGTACACTGTTCTCCCCATTTTTAGGTGGATAAAGTTGTACAGTCAAAGTATAACCCTAGGACATTGTAATAACCTAGATATTTGAGAATTAAAAAAAATTAAACTAATCAATAAATTATATTATTATAAGCTAATTATATAATTATTATTTGTCGTAGCTAGGTGTCGAGATGAAGCTTGTAGCTTGGTGGTATTGGGGATGGACAAAGGTCCCTTGGGTTCTAAGTTTGAATCCTCATTAAGGCAAGGTGTGATTTTTATTTTTGTCTCAGCTCAATGGAAATTACCAAAATACCCTTATTTGTTATTTAAAAAAAAAAAAAAAAAAAAAAAAAAAAAAAAAAAAAAAGAGGACATCAGAATTTTAAAAACAAAAATGCACAAATTCACTGCTGAAATGAAGAGAGCAAAGAAGCTTGCTGATTTTTGGACCAGACCCCAGCCCCATCATTCAACCCTATTCCTTCATCCTTTCCGTCTACGTGCCATTGTCGTCACACGTCTGTTGCTGTCGGCATCCCTCTCCTCCAGTTAGAATCTTGTCACTGTTATTTTTCTCTGTTTTGTTTTGTTTGGCTGGTTCGCTTGTTGCTGTGTTAGTTTGGAAATTTAAGATTGAATAATTATTTCTTTTTGCTGCAAGTTGGTTAAAGAAAGTAAGTAGTTTGGAGGTTATTCTAGATGGAAAGAGTATTGGAAAGGAGGGACTTCAAGGGTTTGTTTTTTTTTAAAAAAAAAAAAAAAAACAGTTCAACACTGATTTTTCTCTGGCCAATGGAGTAGGGTGAGGGGATTTATGATTCTTCAATTACTCTTTCATTTTACTAATTCATTTGTGCTTATTGGGTTGTGTTGTGGATGTGTGCCTTTATTGTTTGATGGAGTTTTCTATTCCCCTGTTGTTGTGCGTCCAAAACAAGAAAAGAAAAAGATTGGAGTTTGGAAATCATAGTGGATAAATATATTAGTGTTTTGATAAGGCTAGAGTTTTTATGTTGTGGGCTATGTGATGAATGAGGTAGGGGTTTATAATTGACGGTGATATATGAAGCTACAAGGTTATTTTACCATAGAGGTATCAATGTGTGTGTGTGTGTGGATTACTTTGATGGTGTTACTGTTTATGCCAAGTGGGCATTCTTGAAAGATAATTTCAGAATTGATGAAATTGGGAATGGTTGTATTTCTACAAACACGCGCACGCGCATACAGAGCTCTATATATATATGTGTGTGTGTGTTTGTGTTCCGTTTGGAGGTCATTAGGTGCAAATTTTGAATCAAGAGTGATAGAAACTGTAATACCCGAATAATTATTTATCTTAAATATTATATTTTGATAAATAATACCTATTTTAAATAGGTGAATATGTGGTCTCAAATTTCTCTATTTTGTTTATTCTATTTTCTAGGCAATGCTTTCCTAGAATTAAGGTAACCAAAGATTTGACTTTCTAAATCTTATTAGGGATCATAAAATACCCTAAAATTATCATAATTAAGTATAATTTTAATTATGTCATTAAAGGCAATTAAATATCATCAAAAATGCATAAATCAATAAAAGAAAATTATCAACAAATTATTAGGCAATTAAATTTGCAATAATTGAAATATTTATGTTAATTTTCGAAATTAAATATTAATTAATTAAAAAAGGGTATAATTAAGAATATATCAACTTAATTAACATCCAAATGATATCTAAAGGCCAAAATTAGTACATAAGGGTTTTTTTTTAATCATCAAGATTAATATAGTAGCCTATCAAATTTTGACAATTTGGCCTAATAACCCCTAAAACACTATATTAGAAATATTAACCAAGATTAATTAAATCCTCCCTAAAATCATACAAAAGTGGCGAAACTTACTAATTAAAGAGGCTAAGTAATTGTATTAATTCTTAATCCTAAATCATTAACAAATATCATCAATAGTGTTTAGAGTTTTCCAACCCAAATCAAAGGTTTAGATTAAATCTAATAAAGCTAAATCCTAAGGCTTTCATTTAATTTCATAAAGTGTAATCCTTGTGAAAGAAAATCATCCAATGGGAGCATTCCTTTTAAATGTTATGAGATGAATTAAAGCACAATAAATTGAAGAACATAAGAGGGGATTTCGGTTTTCATGGATTATAAGTAAAGAAGATATAATAAATAATGATAATTAAACCACATACATGTCATAATCAAGCATTAATTCATGAAGACTTTAGAGGCAATTGGAAGAGGATAAGAGTACTATGTAGTTAAAGCTCTTAATTACATGGAAGAGGATCAATTCAAGACACAAGTGAATGAGAATCTATACAAAATAAATTGTAGTTTGAGATACGTTTATCATAGATCAAATATAAGGACCTATTATAAACAAGCATATTTTAAGCTTGGAATAGGATATCTCCAAAATCTTTTCCTCAACTTTTGGGATTAATCCTAAAATGATTAAAAGGCTAGAAAAGACCCCTAATAAAGCCTTAATTTTGAGATTAAGGATTGGAAAGGAAAACTTGAACAAACTACCACCTCTCACCTAGTTACTTAAACACTTAGTGTAACTAGAGATTGAAACAAAAACATTAATAAAAGCTAGGGGGAGGGCACGGTTTTAGAGCTTGCTCAAGGGGGCAAATAAATTTTTTAATTAATTAAATATGCACTTGGATAATCACACATTGATGAGGGGAATTAATTGAGAGAATGTACTTGTGATAAATGCTTGGTTGAAAAAAAATGCAAGAGGGGAGGAGGTCGGCCAAGGGGTTTAGATGGTGAGGATGTGAGCTCAAAAAATGACCTGGATCCTATGGTTAAAAATGAGGAAGAGGCAAGTTGCAATTAACTACCAAAATGTCATCACAAATTACTATAAATAGGGCCTTTGGCTCTTCATATTTTCTCACACCAAGATAGCAAGTAGCATCTGATTCTAAGAGTGAAAGAGTGAGTGAGAGTCTTGGAGAAAGGAGGAGCAAAGTTCTGGGTAAATTCTTCAGCTCTAGCTTTTGAGTTTTTTTTAGTTAATTGTTGTTTTAATCTTAAATCTTCCAAAATTAGTTATTTTTCGTGTTTTCTGAGTTTAAAAATGAGTTTGTTTCGAAAAAATGATGGAGGAAGGGTTGGAGCAAAAATTTTGGGAGTTGAGAGTTAGTAGCGAAGCGGCACGGCAAAATTTTGTCGGTTAGCGATTTACGAGTCGAGTGGTAAAAACGCTGGTATTTTATGTTGAAGATGAGGTTCTAAAATTCTGATAAAATTAATGGTTAAACTATACATGTATAGCTGTTCAAATATACCTGTAGCATGTCATTTTGAGTTTTGTGCTAGGAGATAAACATTCTGCAAAATGGGCTACAAAATTTTGGAAAATTCTGGGCAGAGGTTGAAAACCTTAAACCTGGGAATGACTCAGGGAATTTGGGCATAAATGAGTATTTGTACTTGAAACTAGACACCCTAAGGATTCTGAGGAATTTTACGGATCCTCGTTTTGATTTTTGTAGAATTAGTTATGATTTTTCAAAGTTAGGCGAAAAATCAGCCCAAATGCTGTTAAACAGCGTTTTGCTACGAAATAAAGGGGAAATAATTGTAAAATAAATACACCAGAGGTAAAATAGTCATTTGTGACTAAGATATGGATTGGAATATTATTTATGAATTAATAAATGCGATGGTACTATTATAGGCTGTCCGAGAACACAAATTGACAGACAAAATGTATCGTATTCATCAACGAAGGTACGTTTGCAGCGTACTGTAACACTAATTCTAATGCTTATAGTATGTTTATATATGATAGTTGTATTCATAAACTAAGATGTTGTCTTAATTCATTTCTTACACATTCAGCTTTACACGGGTTATAGTTTTAATAATACCGTTAGAGTTTTCCTAGCGCTGAGGACACGTTTGATCGTGGCACTGGTGCATAGTGCAGACCGGGATAACATGTATACTGCAGTGGCTGTGTATTGTTATTGCCTTATATATCTGACTATGTATTTCCTACATCTGTTATGGGCTTTTGTAGTAATTATTGCTGAAATATCATGAATATCTGTCATACATATATTATTTACATAAGCATGAGGTTAACCGTTACCTGAGGTCCGATGGGCATTGGACCTCAGTCTTAAACTAAAAGTCAGGAAAGGATCATGAACCAGAGAAGGCACCAGTAGATGGAGCCGTAAAAAGGCGCCGATAGACGGAGCCGTGAGGAGGCACCGGTCATAGTAAAACGCAGGAAGAAGGTTAACAGAGTCTACCTTCTGGCATGAAACTAATAGGGTTACTTCAAACCATTTGGTGCTTAAACTAGAAAGGGTCATCTATGCGGTTCAGTCAATCATTCACCGTGAATTCGGGGAGACTCCCACTAGACCTTACCCAGCCTGGCCAAATGGATTTGATTTAACTGTGTTAGGTTCTATGCCCCAAGTCAAGAAATGGCTCGGTCTGAAAATGTATAGTTACAATGTAAATTCTATAATTATATAAGTTACAGATCACATGAATATTCCTTTGGAAAATTTTTAATATACCAGTATACGTCGAGCATCAACATATGCCTGAGTATTTTATATCAGTTACTCGTTGTTCAAATTTTTAGTACATGCTCTCCGTTTCCGCAACACGCTGAGTTGTAGCACCTCAAATCTCTGACGATTTTTTTTTATAAAACCACGTGTCACCGGCACGATTTACGCTACGGAACTTGGGGTGTTACAGAAACCCACTCTTTAATACCTGAAATATTGGATGGGTTCTGATTTTCTGTAAAGCATTATCAAATATGGAAATTTTAGAGATGCTATAGGGATACTACTTGATTGATATTTGAAGATTAGAAGGATAGTACAATTTTAAAGTTTAGGATAATATTTTAAGGCTCAAAATTGATAAGGAACTTGCTATTTCATAGTTATGAGTAGTAAAGTTCCATGATTATTTGAGTTTGTATTTTATCATTCGTTAAAGGGATTAAACTTTAGGTTTTAAAAAAAAAAAAAAACTAATATGGGATTGGTATGAAGAATTTGTATGGAATGAGAAAATAGAAAATTTTATGCAAAGCTATAATTGATGGATTTGTTTAGATATTAGGAGGAGAAGAAGTGAATAACTTGGTAGCAAATAAGTTGGTGAAAGAGGTGTATATATAAGCATTACAGGCATTGTTGTCAAACTTGCGAGTTTACTCTCCGAGTTTACCGTTTTTACGTTTCTATCTTACTAAATCGAGTCGAGTCTCTAGTAAACTCGTGTCAACTGTAAACTCAGTTAAACTCCCGAGTTTATATACCGAATTTACCGTTTTTACATTTCTAACTTACAAAATTATGTTGATTTTTTCAATTTTGTCATCCTCAACACTTTATATATGAATTAATATAATAAATTATGAATGTTGATATATTTAATTTCAATTATTTAGATTTAAAATATATTTAAATCAAATTGTTGTCATTTTTTTATATTTTAATTATTTAATTATACATTGTTAATATCTATTTTATGATAAAAGTAAACTCTTACGACTTTACGATTCGAGTTCACGATACGAGTTTACATCGCTGTCACGAGTTTGCTTACACTCGTGAGTTTAACAACCTTGATTACGGTGAGTGAATAGCATCACATTCTAATCTTTATAAATGATATTTTTACTAGTTGTCGTACTTTTTGTTAAATACCATATTTAAAAGTATGAATTTGTAAACAAAAGTTTATAATATTTGTTTCATTTTCTCATTGATATTATATGAGCAAAGATTGATGATTTTACTTGTTATTAATTATTTTTTTCTCCAATTGCTTCATGGTATAATTCATGATTATGCACTTAAACGGTAAGGAAACTTTTAAGATATATTTCATAAATTTTCGTATTGAAATGATCTTGCATTTTAGAATATTCATATGCCAAAATCTATTATTTCAAAAGGACTTTGTTGGCCATTGAATTTGAAGGAAAGCTTGAGATATTGTCAGTGAAATTTCATGCTAGGGCATTCTATTACGAAGTATCTAATATCAGCTATCGTTATTTTCACACAAAGGAACTTTTCATTGCTTTTGATAAATTAACCCCAAGCATGCTTGAAAACATTTTTGAGAGGACAGAATACAAAACGCTGGTTACTAACAGCAACACTATTAGTCCTTGGTGCACCATAGTTAACCTCGAGCTCGCTTGATATTTGTAGGATTCGTTCCCACACTTGTTATTCGTGGGTCTTGTACCTGCGCTTGTTTCGTAGCCTTGTGCTACGCTTGTTTCGTGGCTTTGAGCCGTGCTTAGTTACTTACCCTCGTAGACTTTGTGTCCACGTTTGTTTTCGTAACCTTGAGTTGCGCTTGGTTAGTTATCCTCATGGACTATGTGTCCACGCTTGTTATCCGTTCTGTAGAAGTCCTACGAATATATGAGATTTGAATGTGATGTTTTAAACTGAATTTGTTAAACAAAACGATTTACTACGTATTTTGAACTATTTGATTCGTGATCCTACATATTGTTCTACTTTTAATTATGATCATATAATATAGAAATTGTAATTTATTGCCATATTGCTATTATCAAAGGATAAAAATGTTTAAATTATTTTCTTCTGTATTTTATTAAATTCTATAAATGTGACGTTTTTCACAGGAAAAATTTGTTTGGTTTAGATAGTATTGATGACCCTGCACTTCCGGCTGAGCGGTGAAAAGCCTTCTCAAAATTTAAAGTTCACTGGCTCACTTTATGGTGCTGTCGCGTAATGTAATTATAAATTTAGACTTTTGTATTATTATTAAAACCTAGATGCTTCACGTAGTCTATAGGCAGAATCCCTATCTTTCTTTTATTCAGAACATATGTATTTGCATATATAATAATGGAATGGAGCTTCGAATGTCATTTTGATCATTGAAGAACGTGTAGATGGGAATTAGATACGGTAGCTATATATTCCAGATTATGGATACAAGATATGGCCATTCTTGTAAGTCTTATGGCTTGGGAAGTGAGTTTGCCTCACATTCCATGCCAATCACTCCGCTGGTTTCAGAGTGTGACAGATATAGTGTTCGATGACATCCTTAAGTCCAGGACGATCCGCACTATCAAACGATGAGAGACTTTACATATCCAATGATACTTTCTACAATGAATCTTTATGGAGTCTCTCGGCAGGTCAGTTCGGTGCTATTTATTCTCCAACAGATCCACCCACGACATAAGCTAAGGCATCACCATGCATGTATTCCATGAGGTCCCTACCTTGTATCTCATACATGCATGTAGATGATGTCATACCAGTCTTATTGAGATCATCAATGCCTTTTCTTGGTGATTCAAGACTAGGAACAAGTTTCAGGCAATAGATATCCAATGTTCTCAAGTCCTTATGATCATGATCTCTATCATTGATCTTAAGAATAACACATGTTCTATTCCAAGGGCTTTTATCTTCAAACACATATGGACCTTAAAATTAAAGGTGAGACATAAATATGATAAAGATAAAATATGCTCATTTATTAATAATGAAATACTATAACGTAGAAATGGTGTTGATCTATCCTTACAGATTGTCTCTAAGACACCTCAATACTAACAAATGGGAGCAATACTAGAAAAAGGCATTTTAGGCCAGTTAAAATTGGTTTTTTAGATCAGGTTTATGTTAGATCTTATTTTTTAGAACTACATATAGCTTCTGCAAAGATGCGATTTTGAGATTTGGATAAGATATCTTAAAATCGCATAATAGAAGCTACGATTTCATGAGATCTTATAATAAAATCTATATCTCAATAAAATAGAAGAAGATAAATTTTCTTTTAAAAAAAGCATATATAATAAAATTGCAACAAACAATCCAAAAATAAAAATAGTATAAGAGTATAAAATATTAGATCAAACGATACATTCAAGTTTTTCAAATTTAGACAGCAATAATATATTTGATAAAAATAAACCAACAAGAAAAAGGAATTTGATGCATTATCTTAATTAGTACAAATCTGAACAGACAAGCATAGATCTAGATCTGGGTAACGACTCGATGAGAGCTTGAGATAGAGCCATATGGATATAAAGAGCATGGATTTGGATATGACGAGCATCAATCTGGAAGCCAACAAGCACAAAGAAGATAACACGCATGAAGAAAAAGACAAGCAATGAGGAGACAGGCGCATAAAAGAAAACTAGTGTCGAGGAAGACGCCAAATGAAAATGGAAAAGTTGTTGCTCTTGAAGTAGTTGGGGAGGAGATCACAAGTGTGGTCTTGTGAAAGACGAGGAAGGGGAGAGCTTCAGAAAATTGACGAACGAATATGAGAAGACTTAAATATCATGAAATTTAGTTTTAAAGGGGCAGCCAAGTGAAATCTATATAACCTTTTTTAAAATCACTTTGTAGACTGGATTTAACAAATTCCAGTTCAAAAGCTTGTAAATATTATCTTTTAAAAAATATTTTTGATATTTTTTTAGATCGGATGGACAAACCCCAGGTTTAAAAAGTATAGTTAGACCAGTTGTACCCTGAACATGTCTAAAAGTTTGTAAATATTATTTTTATAAAAGATATTTGAATGCTTTTTAGACCGGAATTAAAAGAAACCAGTATAAAAGGTATCGAATGTCTCCTTTCCTTAAATCAAGATTCTAGAGCGGAAAAAAGGAATTATCAGTCCCCTATAAGTTAAGTGAGCAATTTTCCCTTGCCTTGAGCCAGTTCCAGTCATGGGAGGACTCTATCCTCGTCAGCCGTTGCTTGTTTGCTCGAGCGTCAGCTCGAGGGCTTGAGACGCGTTTGCGCTCAGTCCGTTGCTTGTTCCCGTAAGGCACTTCACTCACTTGAGACTCATACATTGACAGACCCAGACAAAGTTTATTGATATGAGCCAAGATCGGGCATGAGAAGGAAAGTGGCCAACTAAGCCCTTTCTGGGTTTATAACGGAAGACAACTTATTGAGTAACTGCTTGATCCCATCACTTTGAAAGCTACAGAAAACTGCTGTCT
The DNA here is from genome assembly GCA_019022615.1 of Acacia melanoxylon. Lineage (NCBI taxonomy): Eukaryota > Viridiplantae > Streptophyta > Magnoliopsida > Fabales > Fabaceae > Acacia > Acacia melanoxylon. The sequence continues at coordinate 6,528,123 of JAFJYJ010000003.1, read as the reverse complement.
CCAAGCTGGTTGAATATTCAATTTGAACTCTATCTTTTGTTTGGCAAAAACGGATTATGATTTAGTTCTTCTAGCTTCGAAATCGGGCTTATCCAGTGGTGCTTGTCTTGGTCTTTCACGCGACTGGCTATCCCTCTCTTTATATTATACGCAATATCTTGACAGGCACGATCTACCTTGGCAACGAACTTCACGCTACGTCTCGGGGTGTACTTTCTATCACTTTCTGGCGGGAAGCCCCGAGCTCTTTGAGATTAGCATGATGATGTTTATATTCGCTTGAACTTGTTAACTTGCATGTGAAAAGCATATAACTAGTCTTCCGCCCGGCACAAAATGCTTCTTATTTTTGAGAAGCATTGTATTCTAATACATACCCAGATAGAAGGACTTTTTTCAGCCAGAACCAAGATATGCTTCAACATAGCAGCTTCCACCAATGAAGCCCGAAAGCACCTTCTTTTAATTTAAAGGTAAAGGGCTGAAAATTTCCAAGCAACATTCCCTTTGAACCATATCAGGACCAGACCATAAGAACCCTCTGCAGATCTTCTTCTCAATTGTCTTCAAATCAAAACCTGCACTGGCAGTATGAACACAGTACTCCAGTAAACTTTCATGCTAAAGAGGGCACTCTGAACCAGTTGTCCAGCATATTAGAGGTATTTACCAGTACATCTCTTTACTCTAGCTTTGATTCTCTCAATTAGAGGCAAACAATCACTAACTGAGAGACTGGCAATCCCAGGTACTTCATTGGCAGGAATCTTATTTCACTCTCCTCTTCTAGTCTATACTCTCTATAGGCTTTTCAAATCTCTACAATCTCTACCTTGCAACATGAATTCAATGCATCAAGATGACTTTAAGGGATGTAATGTTGGGATGGCTCAGATGGAACATGAGTTAAAATGAAATGGACTATCATGAAGTTTAAAAAAGTATGTAGAAGAGCTTTAAAGCATTCCTAAACTCTTTTTCATATGCTGCTTTTCTTGCTCCCTTCATCCTTATTTCTCTCTCTCTCTTTTTATTAAAAAACAAACTGGATTATTACTCCTCAATATTTCACTCAAGAGCATCACAACAATTGCATTTTCTATTCACTATGCCATTGTACAACATTTTCAAGTAAACTTTCCTACATACTATATTCTAACTTCATGACATCAATGCATAAAAATTGTGAGGCTCAAAGGGGTTCGCAATGGTTACATTGTGAAGATGTCTTGTGTATGGGTTCAAGGGTGAAAATGAATGCCTCAATCATACGCAAATACACTCAGATGCAGAATGGCTTCAACTTAAGAACTAAGACTAATCAAAGAGAATACTGGAGTTAGAGAGTATGCGCACACTGAATTTAGGAAATTAAGCTTGAGAACCCTTCCATGTGGCTAATTCTCTAGATTTCTCCTAACAACAAATATGCCATGTATATTATCAAGCCTAATACCATCAGTTTCCCAAGCTTACACAATTAGTATCCCTTGAGAAAACTCAATTCTACACATTCCCTCAAACAATTACTTTGCCATCTGACTAATTCTATTCAACTATTAAACAGTGTCATGTTCAAAAATGGCCCAAATTTGCAACCTACCAACTCAACTACTACTTTTCCATCAGCAAACATTTTCTGCATAGTGCCTCCCCCACACTTGAGATTTGCAGTGCCCTCAATGCAAATATGAAAAATAAAGGGCCAGTGTGTCAGAGGACAAAAGAAGATAAAACAAAAAAATATGCTATGTGAAACCATATGTGTGCGATGTGTCCATTCATCAAGCACAAAAAGACAAAATCATAGAAGAGTCAATGAGAATACTATAGCAAAGCAAGGTACAAGCGATGCTCCACTATATCATGGATGTTAGTGAACCAAAGTTCCCAATAAAAGACAGAGCAAAGCATGTGAAATAAGCCAGATCATTCTATTAACAAAACTATGCTATTACAGGGCTAAGCAATAGAAGTATTCTTTTTTTTCCTTTTTTTGGGTGTTTTTGTCAATTGTTGCAAGTCAACAATGAAAACACCAAAAAGAAAAGAACATCAAAGGGAAAACAAAATAACACAAAAACATAGCAAGGATGCAATAGAAGTACCAACAAAATGATGGGCAGCACCAGTGAGATGCATCCTCCTCCTCAGCGTCTCTCTCAATCTTTGACTCCTCTAAAAGCTCACGCATTTTGCCATTCCTTTCTTCTGCTTGTGAGAACCAAATGCGGCGTGGTTAGATGGTTCATTGGCGAGCTCAACCATCTCAAAGATGGACTGGGGGAAAGACGGCAGAGGGGTAAACTTTTGAAAATTGGTCATGAGATGGGCAACCAAGCAATGTCGCACTCGGCCATATACCTCCACACCAAGTGCTACTGGAGAAGCACAGTGGCGAACTGCTGCCTGAGTTCAGTGACTTGTTGTGAAAGGATTTCTAAGGTGGTGTCGCTAGTAGGAACAAAGGAAAGGCCATGTGTTGAACTCGATGGTCCCCGTTGAGGCTGGGCGGCAAGCTGGTCATGTGCTGGATGGTGACAAGAGTAATGGTGGCCTGGAGCTTGAGTCGTTCCTCTGGTGCTTTGAAGCTGACGCCTGTATTGCGGCAGAGTTCAGTAATAAGTGCAGGAAACCAGAGGTTTCTAAAGGTTGGTTTAATGCAGGTGCAGAGTTTGAGGTAGATGATCTCATCTTCGTCAATTTCCTTCCCCTCTAGGATGCAATAGAGCAAAAATGCCTTGTCCCTAGATACGGTCTAGATATGCAATGTTGCAAGGATTCGAGATTGAAGGAACTGGTACCAGACCTTGGCTTCCGGGTGAAGGCTTTGAAGGTATAGAACATCTCCTTGGAAACGATCTACCATGTTCCACCAACGCAAAGCCTAGTGATGGCTTGGTTGAGAAAATCAGGATTGTCGCTCTTGTCGAGCAGGGAGCGATACTCATCAGTAGTTGGCTCCAAATCATAGGCCTTTTGAATGTTCGATGGTCCCATAAGGACTAGAACTCTACGGACAGTGATCATATAAGGCTTGTCACTTAGGTAGTTAGCGCATAACTCACGAGTAAGGGGGATGACAATTTCGTCTAGGCTTGCACAAAATGTCTCCCATTTTCGCTGTTTGATGACCTTCATTACATATTATAGATAGGAGCTTTGGGCAATCAGGTCTAGAGTAAACCCTTGTTCGGGCACTAGGTTTTTCTTGGTCATGATGGCCTTGAAGCGGTCTCCGCTTCCCGAGAGATGAATAGAGGGGGGTTGGCTTGAGCTGCCGATGTGATTTTATGGCAAACATGTTTGGTTCTTAGCATGGTGAGGTAGGGGAAGGAATAGAATGTTGGAAAGTAGATTGAGGTGAAGTTTTCTAGCTTGAAACGCCGAAGTGTAGAAGAGTGAGAGCAGTGAGGTCGGATATTTATAGAATGGGGAATTAAGCGGAAGATGAAGGTGAACGGTTTTGCTTAGGGTTACACAAGTAAAGGCACAGGGCAGGGTGGCTGAAGGTGAGAAGTTTGCGGAGAGAAGAAAGGGAGGAATCGAGGTAGGGCATCGCGTTGTCAATAGGATTGGACAGATAGTGTGTGGAGCAGTTATAGAAGGCGTTTTTGGGGGGTTGATTGTCTATTAGAGAGAAAGGGATTCATGTGGAGAAGTGGAATGGAGGGAAAATTGAATTTTTGGATGATTTTGTGGGCCACCATTGATGGGGTTTTTATGTAATGGACTCTACTGTGACATTTTTTGAAATTGCCCAATGCTTAACATACCAATAGCCAAAGTGACTTACTACGTTCAGCTGCAAGCGTTGCTACAACAACTCGACAACGTTGTTGTAGTGACTCTAATTCAAGTGTTTATAGTGCTATCAAATTGCTACAACAATCTTCATGACTCCTCTATTCACCTAACTCCCTTCTGTATTAACCTCCATACTGCCCTCCTAACTCTGCCATCTCCTCAACCCTACTATTGTGGTTCCTTTGGCATTATTTAGGAAGTAATAAACTGAAATGCAGAAAATTGGGTGCCTCCCAATAGCGATTGTTTTATAGCCTTCAGCCTGACTTTGATAATCTTTGTCTTCTTTCTTCTGGAAGAACTGTGTTCTTTGGTCCTGCTTCTACTGCAAGTGAGGTTAGAGTTTGCATCATTAACATATCTTTGTTCTTATATGATGTTTGAATTAGGGTTAAGTAGGATATCCGACACCTAAGAGTAATTTATTTTTAATAACATTCAGCGTCCTAAAAGTAATTTTTGGTTCTAAAGTATTTATTTAGTAGCACCCAATATGTTAAACTAATTTTTGGTGCAATTTTGCCCTTAGGTATTTTCTCAATAGTCATAAACTCCATAACTCCATGTAAAAATACTAGAAAGCATGCTAGATACACAAAAAGTTATCTTAGCATACTGAGTGTTACTGGAAAAACATTTCATGGTATTGGACATTACTTAAATCTTTAAATTATATGTTCACTACAAATGATATTGTTTGTGTTGCAGTTCTTTGCTTCAAATGGGTTTCCTTATCCTACTCTCCAGAATCCTTCTAATCATTTTTTGAAAACTATAAACAAGGATTTTGATGATCAAGTATGTTTCATGTACTACATATAGTCCAACTTTATTTAACTAATGGTGATATTTGACTGTTATTTTTTTCTCATATATGTTTGACAGTTGTGAACTGTCAAATAATGATGGGTCAGCTAAGGTCTGAACAAATAATTGACGGTTCTTAACTGTCAAATATTTGGAGACATATTTGACCATTACGAAACAATAAGTCAAATAAAATTTTCCTCACTTTACAGTTATTGCTGTCAAATAAAGTAGAATCATTCTCTTAAAAAAACTACATTGTACGGAGAAGGGGCTTTCAGATATAGTGTAAATGTTGAAAAACAAATAGCTTGTGATGTATGAGTAGTTCTAATACTAGTAGGTACACCCTTATGCATCATTAGGATTGGCAAACGATCTCTACCGCACAACATTTCTCTTTAAGTGTCAAGTTATTAAGCGGCAAATATCAACAAATCTGTAGTGGTGATTAGCTAGCAATGTCGCTAAAACTTAGACACGCTTTGATTGAGATTTTGACTTGTTTATCAGGACATTGAACTGGGCTTAGCGGGAAATCAAAGGAAACCAACAGAAGAAGCAATAGAAATGATTGTCAAGTCATACGAGTCTTCTAATTTGAAACAACAAGTTCAAGCAGAAGTAGCAGCACTATCTGCACAGGTATGTTAGATTCTTACGGAGCATAATTTGAACCAAAACCAAATATTTGAAACAATTGGGACCAATCAAATTTCAATTAAACTATAAAAATCAACGATGATGTCAACCCCTATACATATAACCAATGTATACATAGCTATAATGAAATTGTGGGTTTCAAGAAAGTGGCATAGTGGAGAAGAAGAAGAGAGGGCATGCAAACTTCCAAACTCAATGCATTGTTCTTGCGAAGAGATCATCCGTGAACATGCATGCGTCGCGATGTAGGCTATTACTGGCTACGCCTTGTCATATACATCATGGGTCCGGTTCCTCTCATTTTCCCCCTCTCCTTATCTTTCTCACAGTCCCATCTGGACCGTCCAAATCTCGATCCAACGGTCCAGTTTTTTTTTCAAAAAAAAATAATAATAATTTTTTAAAAAAAAAAAAAAAAAAAATCGGACTGCATCTCGGCCGTCCAAATCTGGATTGTACGGCTGAGATGCAGCCGGGCAGAGGATGGGGAGAGGGAGGGCCTGTGAGAGGAACCGCTTCCATACATCATTGTGGCTCTAGCTTTGGCGACTGTGTTCTATGATTTGGGCATGAGTATGGAGTCTATTCAAGTAAGAAACAATAGCATATTGGAAAACGCTTTGAGACTTTACCAGCTTGTTCCACTTTATATAATTCTGATGTCAAAAAAATCTCAAAAAGTTGTTAAACCCCACAGATGAAAGAAGTTACCAATAAAACCTTTTTTACATCAGAATTTTCTCTTGGACTTTTTTGACATTTTTTGGTCCCTTAGAATCTTAAAATGATTTTTGGAAAAATCCATATGGGGGCCAAATTAAGAAAACAAACCCAAAAAATGCCCAAAGATTCTGAAAATCCCAAAAAAGATCTCAGGACCTTTTCTAATATAAATTCATTAAAACGTGAGTTGTTAACAGGGCTGATATAGTTGTTAACGGGTAGGTCATTATCAACTAAATCAGTACCATTAACAACAATTTCCTAACAACTAAATCAGTACCCGTTAACAACTATATCAGCCCCCTTAACAATTCATGTTTTAATGAATTTATACCAGAAAAAGGTCCTAAGGCCTTTTCTAGGATTTTCAGAATCTTTGGGCCTTTTTTAGGTTTTTCTTTGTTATTTGGGCCCATATGAATTTTCCCATGATTATTCCTATTTTTTTTTGTCATTGTTTCAGAATAGAGGTTCGTTTCTCCCATTTGTGTCTTCCTTCATAACTTACATGACCATTGGTGGGTTCCCTTCCTTTGTTGAAGATATATGAAGGTATATATGTATTCTACTCTCTTCATTGAAATGATCTTACTAGTTGGGCTGGAATGCTTTGGCGTTTCATTATTGCACACTTATATATATATATATATAATCTTATAATTTTTAATACAAATTAATTTCATATTAAAATATTTTTTTAATGTTTCTGATGAAATTAGCTGCGGAATTATTCTGTAGCAAATATATATATATTTTATTTTTCAAAGATAAAAAATTTTAATAATTAAATCTATCTAAAAGAAAATGTTTTTAATATTTCCAACGGAATTATTCTATGGTTAATTCCATAGCAAATAAATTTTCCACTGAATGAATTTTCTCGGAAATTTGGTCAGAACTTTTCCAATAGAATTTGCCACGGAAAAAAAATTCATCAGAAATTCAGTGTAATGTAAGTTGGAAACCAGCAAACCAATCACATCACCGGTTCAATATTCTTTTATTTAAAAGATAATTTGATTTGATTTTGTTTAATTTTATTTAGAACTTCAAATTAATAATTTTAGAATCTCCACTTTTTAACCGGTTTGGCATCGAGTTAGCTCTGGTTTAAATTCGATCTGATCCACTGAGCTTTAACTCAATACCTTAACCGGTTCAATGTCTGGTCCAGGTTTAATATCATTTATTTATAATGGTTCCCACTCTGCATGATAAGTCTTCATTTTAATTGATATACAATCTAATGTTATGCCAAATTATTTTAGGGAGATCATATTATATTTTTTATAATTAACTATGAGAGTAACTAATTCACTAAAATATAATGGAAAATGAAAAAGAATAGAAGAATAGTAGCAAAGAACTAAAACGCGCCAACTCCATGTTGATTAATTAGAAGGGTATGGGGTGCCTAAAAAAAAAACAATGGAGGTTTCCCACGATATTTTGATATTTTATGAATAAAAAATAAAATTATTTTCAATTTTTTATGGTTTGTTTAAATATTTAATATAGACTAAAATGTCACTTATTTTATATAAAAACTAATGATAAAAAAAACACAGAACACTCCATTTTTTGAGAGCAGCAAGGCGTGCATTTGACGCCCTGCGAGTAATTAAAAGTGTGCATATATAGTCTCGGAGTAAGTCTTATCAAAGGATATGTCATTTACTGATGATGCAGGTAATTCAAAGGGAAAGGCTAAATGGACACTATGGAGTGACAGCCTATGTAATAGGGAACACCTCATCTTCAATCCCATACCTATTCCTCATCAGTCTCATTCCTGGCGCCATAGCCTGCTACCTCTCAGGCCTTCAAAAATCTATTGAAAACTTCGTGTCCTGTTTTCATGTTTGATACTAGTTGAAAGCCTGATAATGATAGTGGCGATCATCGTCCCTGACTTCCTCATGGGAATCATAATTGGTGCTGGTATTCAAACCATCATGATCCTAGCAGGATCCTCTCTACTACGTCGCCTTCCATAGATATACCTACGAAGGACTGTTCAAGAACGAGTTTGAAGGACTCATGTTTGGTAGTTCAAGTGGGGAAGATATTTTAAGAAACAAAAGGCAAGTTAACATGAGCTACTCTAAGGGTATGGGTATGTTTGGTTTGAGGGGAGGGAGTAGAAAATAGTGTATTGACTAAATTGCTATTAATGAACAGAATATTTTTTTTTGTTGAAATTATATTTTTAGAATATTAAAATATTTTCATGGACAATTTAGTAAAGATGAAACAAAATATCTTTCTCTCCCCCTCCCTCAAACCAAACATACCCTAAGTGGGTTGGTATTGCCATTATTCTAGGGATGATTGTTGTGTACAAAGTTGTGTTCTTGGTGATCATCAAGGGCACTGAGAAGATGAAGCCTTGATTTGCTTCTTTGCTTTTTGGGCCTCTAGGAGTCATGGCCCATCCAAATGCTACTCATTTACATGAATGGACTGCATAATATCCAATGAGTCATTAGAATATATAAGCTAATATTTGTTATCTATATATATGTTTGTATACAAATATCAGCTTAATTAGGATGTGTTTGGTTTGAAGGGAGGAGATGAATCCCTAGAAAAGATATTGACCAAATTGTCATTAATAAAGGAAAAAAAAATTTTGAAAGTGTATTTTTGAAATATTGAAAATTTTCTATGGGCTAATTAATAAAGATGAGAGAAAAGATTTATTTCTCTTCTCTCCCTCCCCCTCCCTCCCCTCAAACCAAACAAGCTCTTAGACTCCACAAATGAAATGTCTTTGGAGATTGTTAGAATATTAGCTAGTGAATAAGTTAGTTGTTAGTTATTTCTCACTCATCACTCAATGTGGGGATGTACTCTATATAGAGAGAGACCTATTTACTTCATATGTATGAGTGGGGAGGTTAGATCCTCACATAAAAGGGGTTAAGTGGTCATCATCTATATGTAAAAAAGCTTTAGAGGTGTTTGGCAAATTTCAAAACCTGATTTTGGCAAAAATTTACCAAACATCCCTAAAAATGTCCAGAAGTTATTCTCAACCCAAACCATGGTTTTGAGGTCAAAACCTTGGTTTTGGGAATGATTTTGAGGCCAAAACCTTAGTTTGGGAAGGGAAAAAAAATATTGTTTTCATATTTTTTCTCTCTTCTACCATCATCAATATTTTTTCAGTACCAATAAATATTATTAAATATTTTTTTAGTACTCGTCATTACCCTGAAAAAAAAATCAAGATTAGTCCGTACCCTGAAATATTTTTTCAAAATCCTAAATAAATTTTCAAGATCATCAAGTATTTTTTTTCGTACCAGTCAGTATCTTTTTAGTTCTCATTAGTACTCTAAAATATTTTTTTCAAGATCAGTCAGTACTCTGAAATATTTTTCAAGATCCTAAAATAAATTTTCAAGATTATGAAGTATTTTTTCAATACCAGTCAATACCCTTAAGTATCTTTTTAGTTCCTGTCAGTACCCTGAAATTTTTTTCAAGATCAGTTATTAGTACCTTGAAATATTTTGTTCAAGATCCTAAAATAAATTTTCAAGATCATGAAGTATTTTCTTTTCAGTACCAATCTGTACCCTAAAGTATTTTAATTTTGTACACAAATTTATGTAATTGTTTGTAATTATTATGAAATTTAATGTTAAAAATATTTAAAATATAACCTTATCTTTTATATGCAATTATACTAAAAGTTAAGGGAGAATCTCATATAAAGACGGTTGAAATAGGTAAATTCTATATAAGGTTTAAAACTCAACAAATCTTAAATTAGGTCAATGACCTAATTTAGAATATTTAAATTTTAGTTATTTTCCAATAATATCCCTAACCATTCAAAGAAAAGATGAAAGACTGAAGCTGGATGTTGCCCTCTCTCTTGTGCGCCCTGAGATTAGGAAGATTATAATCAACAAGAACACACAGATATGATCAATCAACATGGTCTTCTTCATCAAAGCTAAACACTATAATAAAGAAGAGATCAGGAAGAAAAAGGCAAGTGAAAAAAGAAAACCAAGAAACCACTGCTTAATGATAATTCTCATACTAAGTGTTGTTGATGAAGGAGACAATAGTGTTGAGCATCACTACAAAAAAACACACGATTAGTAGCAGCTAAAATGACATATTTGTAGCGGTTTTAGCCGCCACTGATGACATTTGTAGCGGTTAGGAAAACCGCCACAACATCAACCGTGGCAAAGCTATTTGTAGCGGTTAAAAAAAACCGCTACTCCATCCACCAAGACCGCTACTATATCTCGCGATTACGAATGACCGCAACTAGTTGATCGCAACTATTTGGAACATTAGTGTCGGTCTCTAAACCGCTACAAATTGAAAACGATCACGTTTGTAGCGGTTATTAAACTGCAACTCAAAATATTCAAAAGTAGCGCCAATAATTTGAAAATATTTTGTAGCGGTTATATGACCGCGACAAATATTCCCGCGTAATTTTGGGAAAAAATTTGCGGCAAATATTTGTAGCGGTTGGAAACCGCTACAAATAACTCCCGCCTTTTTGGGGAAATTTTTGGCGGCAATTTCTTTTTGAAATTTGTAGCGGTTCAAAACCGCCACAAAATATTCCCTCATTTTTTTGTTTTTTTGTCCGTATGCTTTATTTCCATTATTTAGTAATTAAAAACCTAAACCAATGAAATTAAAATAAAATAAAATTTTTAGTAATTAAATTAGTTAAATATTGTTTAGGCAATAATAATTTATATTTTGGATAAAAATAAATTATATTAAAATATCATATTTCATTATATAAGGTTAATATATAATAGAAAATAATGAGAATGGGAATGAGAATGAGGTAGAAAGAATGTGTTAAATAAAATCCAATTACTTCTATAAAAAAATGTGTATGAATGTGAATCGAATAGAAAATCAAAAGAAAGTGTCAAAAAATACGAAATTCATCTGCAAAATAACAAAAGTTAGCATGAGTATATGGTAGAAAATAAGCATTAGATTTGATGCGGTTCAACAAAGACTTACTCCCTTCAAACACCTAAGCTATTTCGAAAACGTGAGTAAATACGAGAGACAAGGTAAGTAGGAGTGAAGCAAATTAAATGGGGTTGGGTGGGGGTATTTATTACGATAGATGCGAATCATTTTGTAGTGGTTTATTTTCCAAAATTTTGTAGCGAAGTAATTTGTAGCGGTTTGTGACACGTATTTTGTAGCGGTTTTATTTTGTAGCGGATTTTTAGGTTTTGTAGCGGTTATAAAACCGCTACAAAAATTATTGTCTTTTTTTTTAAAAAAAAAAAACAAGATTACATATTTACTATATATGGCATAATCTGTTCTCTCATTCTTCGTCACCATCCCTACAAAGAAAGTTTGGATAAAATGTTACCTGTGAGTTGAATATGTTTAAACACAAATAAAACTTTGGTTAAATGTTATTATTTCATAAAACGTATATTTAAAAACATATCGAACTATAGGTAAATTGTCATCGCCGTGCGGGAAGAAGTTTTCAAAACCGATCGCTCGGAACGGCTCACAATCGTAGGCGACATTATCACCATCGCCCATATCGTAAAGGTCCCAGGCTTTAAGTGAACCACCATATTCCAATCCACGTGCCTCTCATCGGTGACATAATAAACTTGTTGGACCTCGGAGGCAAGAATATACGGCTCGTCATCTTCGATGACAGCACCCGGTGTGAATAGGCCGGGAGAAATTCACCGATGTGATGCCTAGTCGTCGTCGTGAGTCCCCGGGCGTTGTCGTATTCGCCCACGAACACTTGAACAAATAGCGTCACGGAAAAATGCCTTGGTAAGTTATCCTGACCACATCAAGCAGCTTTCCATAATACGGGACGTCACCGAACTGCATGTTCCCGTCACTACTACTCGCATAACTCCTCGTCCCAAACGTGCCATATACACCCGAGTTTTGGGTCAGCAATCCCTGATCTCGTGAAACGGTGCAAAACTTGAAACCATTGACATTGTATGCCATAAATCTTTGGGCGTGGTCAAGCGGGCCGAGAGCTCTCAATTCGTGAGTGCGGGTTGTGGTCATTCATTATTCTCCTCCTAAACCAACCGGCGAATTCTCTGTGGGACCTTTCTATCAATTTTGGATGATGTCTCGCGTACGGATCCTCGGTGACGCTTCACATAACTCCCGAATTCCCCAAATTAAACGTGCGATGACGAGCATTAAATGTTAGTATAAACTGAAAGGAAATATTTAGGATAACATATATGTATGTATGTATGTATATATATCTGTATGGAATCCTTACTGAAGGTACGGTTCAACTTTAGTGCAATTGATCAAGACATGTCTATGTGCTTGAATCTTCTCAAGTTCCGTGAGTTTGAAGTTCTCACTTCCGCCAACTGGTTTACCAACACGAGGACTAACAACTTTGTTCCCGATGGCTCGCTCGGACAATCGTCAACACGAGGCGATCGGTTGAATGACATCTCAATGTCATCAAAGTACCTAGAACAAAAATACAAGACCTCATCCCCAATATAGCCTTCTGCTATTGAACCTTCTGACCACGCCTTATTCCTCACGTAAGACTTCAGTTTCCCAAGAAACCTATAATGTAATGAAGGGAAAATTTCGATACATCAATGGTTAGACGTGGGACTAAGGAGTCATGCTAAAGTAAATAATTTTAAATGAGTACCTCTCAATAGGATACATCCATCGGTAGTGAACCGGGCCAACAAGCTTTGTTTCGTGAATAAGGTGTACTGTCTAGTGAACCATGACCATGAAAAATGATGGAGGAAAGATCATCTCCAAATGACACAGCGTAAGAATGATTTTCTATTGCAGCTGGTCGAGCTCCTCCACGATCAAAACCTTAGAACACAACTTCCGAAAGAAAGTACAAAGCTCCACCAAAACAATCGACACATCCAAAGGTGGCGCGTATGTTTGATGAAGTAACATTGCATAAGCACATGTGAGTCATGACTCTTTAGGCCGGAACCTTTCGAGCACGCACGTCAACACATCGTGAAATGTTGCTTGAATACCCGTCGGAACTTTTATCTTCTTCAACGTTGCGAGGAAGATTTCCTTATTCAATTTTGTCGGTGTGAATTTTGCCGGTTGAAATCATTCATGTCATGCTCATCCGGCCACGCGTCTCCACGAACCCCCATGTCCCGTAAATCTTTCCTCGCTTGAAGATGATCTTTTGACTTGCCTGGTTCGTTTAGAATCGTGTACAACACATTTTCGCACACATTCTTTTCAATGTGCATGACATCCAGACTGTGTTGGAGAAAATTATCTTTCCAATACGGAAGAGTGAAGAAGACGCTTAACTTCCGCCATTCTTTGGGCGCGAAACCGAAGCCCCCGGTTGTCTTTGTCCCGGCCTTTGCTTTGATCGTCTTTTTCTCATACTCAACTTCAACATCCACAAGCCGCTCTATGATTTCTGCACCGGATAAATGCCTAGGAGGTCCTCTTTTCTCTTGTTGCCCATTGAAACGATTGGGTTGCAACCTAAACCTGTGCGTACCATCGAGAAACCACCGATGACCCATGAATCACCACTTGCGACTGTGGGGAAGGCGCACTGAGTCAGCGTCAAAATTGTAAGCTAGACACGCAAGGCCGGTATGAACATTCCACCCCGATAATGTTCCCAGTCCAGGGAAGTCACTGATAGTCCACATTAACACCGCACGCAAGTTAAACAGTGTCTTGTCATGCGCGTCATACGTCTCGACGCCAACATTCCACAACTCCGCCAACTCCTTGATAAGCGGTTGGAGATACACATCGATGTCATTTCCGGGTGCCTTTTTGCCTAGAATTATCATGGACATAATGAAGGAGCTCTGTTTCATACACATCCAAGGCGGCAAGTTGTAAGGTATCAAAACAACTGGCCATATACTATAGCTTGTGCTAAGATTCCCAAAAGGATTAAAACGTCGGTCGCCAAAGCAAGACGAACATTCCTAGGGTCCGCCGCAAAATCGGGAAAGTCGAGTCGAACGCTTCCCGGCTTCAAGATCCCGTGGATGTCGAGTCTACCATCTTCGTTCTTGTCGGCTTCATGCCACTTCATATGCTCACTGTCTTAAACGACATAAACATCTTTTGTAAGCGAGGTTTCAAAGGAAAGTACCTTAAAATCTTTGCGGGTTTCTTCTTCTCGCTTCTTTCCTTCCGAATCGTCCCGAACCTCGAAGTATGACACTTCTTACAAGTCTCCCTCCGAGCATCCTCTCCCCAATAAAGCATACAGTCGTTGGGACATGCATCGATTTTTTCGTAGTTCAGGCCTAATCTGTTGATGATCTTCTTGGCCTCATAGAAGGTTGTGGGAATGTCCGCGTCAGGGAAAGCATCTCGTAGTAATTCCAGGAACATCGACATTGCCTTATTAGTGACCCCACACAAGCACTTGATATGGTACAATTTGATCAAAAAAGATAATTTTTAATATTTCTGACAACCTTGATACAAAGGACAATCACTCTCATCCATTAAGGCGAAAAATTCCCGAGCTGCATCATTCCTGAAGGAAACTGGTTCTGGACCCTAAACTTCTGCAGTGAAGTTGTCGTCTTGAACACCGAAAGCATCGTGAACAACTTCATTAACCGGATCATGTTCAAGTACTTGATTTGCTACTTGTGAGGTTTGAGGAAGGTGAGCCTCATATCTCATACCACGTTCTTCACCATGAACTTGCCGAATGTATATCCTTCGGGAAAGGTTTGATAAGAAGATGTTCCATAGCGCTGAGCGTTTGCCACTTCTTGAACTTGCATCTACAACAAGGACACACAATCTTGTCATTAATGCTAGCGTGAGAGAAGGCGAAATCTAAGAAATTTTTCAACCCCGCTAAATATACGGAGAACCGTGCGGTAGCTTGATCCATGACTTATCCATCTAGTAAAACAAAGCTAGGATACACAATATAAATGTAGAGAGAATGTTTAATTACCTTCATAACAACACCTGATGTTTAAATGCAACATGGAAACAATTTGTAGCGGTTAAAAACCGCTACATAAACCGCCACAAATTGCAAAAAAAAAAAAAAAAAATTAGTTGCGGTTCCAGAAACGCTCCACTAACCGCTACAAATGAGCGAATTCGAATTGAAAATCCCGCTAGATATTTGTCACGGGTTTTAATAACCGCTACAATAACCGCATCTATTCACAAGAAATTCAACTTTGTGGCGGTTTTTCCTTATAACCGCTATAATAACTGCATCTATTCACAAGAAATTCAACTTTGTGGCGGTTTTTCCTTATAACCGCTACAAAGTTAATTATTTTACAACTCCTATTTCGATTAGCTATAATAAATTTTACATTTGTACATTATATATTATAAGTAACATTATTAACCTAATATAAATGAAATATAAGTATTAAAATAGTCCTCGAATATATTAAAAACATATCATAGTCAAAGATAACAAATATTTAACCAAATAAAAATGTCAACCCGCCGCAATAACATAAAAAAGAAAACAAAGATCCAACGGTTCAAAATAAAAACTAACTATCGGGAGCTTGATGATCGGGTCTTGTGGCACGACCCGGAGGTAATCTCGTGCTCGTCTTCAACGAGACGGAGGGGAGGCGGAGGCGGAGGCGGGGAGGAATCCTCGTACAAGAACGGAGGGGAGGCTCGGGAGATGGAAACCATCGTCGGGCATCAACTCGATCAAGGCCCCGGCCATAGCACACACAATCTCCCTCTGACTCGCAGCCCAATGGTCGTACCTCTCTTGCATGCGTTTGTTCTTGGCATCTTGCGCGGCCTTCTGTGCAGCAACCTGCTCGGCAACCTTCGCGGCAATGATGACATCAACCTCATCCGGTGGTGGCCTTCTCGAGCCAGAGGTGCCGGCATAAGAGCCGGAGGCCTTGCCATACACCATGATAGGCCCGGCGCCTAACCCCATACCCTTCACGCGGCCGGGATGCTCTTTTGGGCCCACGCGGCTTTCAAAGGGGCAGAGGATCCACAGACCCACGTGACTCGGGGGTTGCGACACTCGTAGCTCGGCTGGCTCGCTCAATCCGGGCCTGACGCAAAGATTTCGGAAAACATTAATCAAACAATTTAATTCAATTTAAATATACAACATTAACTATATAAATAATTTTTTTTGTAACTTACTATGATGTCCTCTGCAGCCTCAGAAGTCGGCGTCCCATCACGGTGTCTATGGGTGTGTGTGAACAACTGCCCATAGTCCATCTCACGATTCTCCTCCCGAACCTTCTCTTCCCGAGGTAAAAAGAATATAAACTTTATTATTTCAAAAACAAAACATTCGTCATTTAAAACTAAAATTAATTTATCTTTGAACATACCAACTCACCGTAGGTCACGGCAAACGTCTTGGTTCTGTCGTGTGATGGACCCGCGATGTGTGACCGACTTTCGGTGTTCCTATGTGACGGGGCCTGCAAGGAGGAGCAAACAAAATGTTTATTGAAATTAATTATAGGTTTAAACTATAAATTAAGTCAAACTATTAAATAATTTAAACCAAATGTAAACAATAAATTAAATTAATTTAATCTATATATATATTTTTAAACTACACTCAAACAAAATTAATTTAAAGAAATGTTAAACAATAAATTAACTCATATTTAAACAAAACGTAAACTATGATTAATTAAACAACCTACCCGTGCATCCGCACTCCTTCGATATTGGACATAACCCGCCCAAATTTGGGTCCACGCCGTGGGGACGTTCTCCATCAGCTGCTGCAGAGTCATAGTCGAATCTTCATTCTGCTGGGTGTAGAGACGAAGCCTCCGACTCTTCCACCCTTGCCTCAGTTTCATCAGTACGTACCTCTTTTGTGGCTCTCGCAATTTAAACTTTTTCTGTTACATAATGTAGTTATGTAGTTAGTAATTAAGTAATAAATAAATAATTAAACCCTAATTTATTACTATTAATATTTGAATTTAATTACACAACATAAGTTACATGCACCACGTGAGTAAATGCTTTGTTCTTGTTTTCCGAGGGAATCTTTCTCCAATCGTGGATATAGATCAGGAACCATGCCCAATTTCCGCCAAATTCTGACAGAATCGGTTCATCGATGACCACCATTTCCGATCGGGCCGGTCCGTGTCCGAGTTCCGGGGACTATGACGCGGTACTCGTCCATCAAAGTGACCGTGGCAACATCCAAATGTCCTCCTACCGATGTTCCCATGTTTATCTCGCACAATTATAAACACATTGTTGTATTGCGTTTAAATAAATTAAGATTACACGTAAGAAATTTAAATTTAATTTATTGACTGAAAACTAATTATATTTACCTTCGACATCCACCAAAAATCCGGTGGAACACGAAAGACGACGGTCGGGGTTCCCCTGGTCCCGCTGGTTCTCCTCATCGAGAAACCGCTCCGCCTCGCTCAAGGGAATCTCAATATGGATCTCCGGATTTTCGTCTATGTCGCTGAAGGACAGACTTGCATCTTTATCTCCCCCTACGGTCTCTAGGATTGGGATTTCTTCATCTTCAAAGAGGGCATCAAACTCCCTCCCCTCCACATTAGGGGGCGGAGGGGGGATATTTACAAGTCAACGCCCTCTCGTACGACCCTCTCTACTACTACCGCCCCTTATAGGCATTTTCCCTCGTTCAACAACTTTTCCTTTTCCCTTACCAGCCATCACGTCGAAAGGTACAAGTTGAAAGGTTAAAAGGTGAAAAATCAAAACCTTTGCGCGGGGAAAATGAAAATGAGACGAACAGTTAAAAACCGCTACAATTTGTAGCGGTTTCATAAAACCGACATCTTAACCGCTACAAATTGTGAGACCGTTGTGATTTTGTAGCGGTTTTTGCTGACAACCGCAACAAACTTGCCTCGTTCTTGGTGAGCATCTGTAGCGGACTTACAACCGCAACACACATAGAGACCGTTGCGATTCTGTAGCGGTTATAGCTTAACACCGCTACAAAGTAAACGTTGTAGCGGTCAATGAACCGCTACAACATGAAGTCTCTGTCTTATCTGTAGCGGTATCATATTAACCGCTACAAAAATACTTTTTGACAAAAAAATTCCAAACTAATTGGTTTACAAGTCTAACCAATTAGTTTGGTGAAAATAAATTTTTTTAAAAAAAAAAAGAACTTTTAATTAATTTAATTATTTTCTTCGATTTTCTCAAAACACTCGAGTTTAATAAATTAAGAATAATGAGTTTACTTGAAAATAGTCTAACATGTCCGTGAATATTCACATTCGGTATAGCCACCAAACACTCTGGAAATACTCACTGACTCATTTTGATCGAGATATTTTGAGAGAGATTGGTGGCTATAATGAAAACCAATCTTCGGTGCACGTTAGACTATCTTCGAAGAGTAGAAGTCTTCACGTCGAGAGATAAATCCAAATGTGAATTGTCACCGAAGGAACAGTCTCGGCTACAAGGAAGAGAGAGGCAAATATTTGCGGCTCTCATCTCTCGACATAAGAGATCGATCTTTGCGCAGATATCTGCATGCCTTCGACTACTCAAATAGAGAATGTTCATTCGGTGACAATGCGATTTGATAATTTCGAAAATTTATAATCGTGTACGGACAGTTAACTATTTATAACTATTTGTAGCGGTCTTACTAAAAACGCTACAAAACCATATTATCTGATGCGGTTTCAGCTTCGCTTCAATACAACCGCGACAAAACGCTGTCGTTCCACCTTTCTGTTGCAGTTGCTTTCATATACCCGCTACAGAATTATTGCGACTAAGTTCGCACCATTACGTGCTAATCACTAGCGCCAAATTTGTAGCGGTTTTACTAAGAAACCGCAACAAAGGTTGCGCCACAGAGATTCGTGCCATGGCGCGCCTAGCTGGCGCCAAAATTTCTAGCGGTTTACACTATAGGAACCGCTACAAATGTCTCAACAAACGTCCTCTTAATGATTCCGCTGCTAATTTGTTGCGGTTCATTAAAAAACCGCAACAAAAAGACGTTTCATAGTGATTTTGTAGCGGGTTTGTATGACCGCTACAGACGAACCGCTACTAATGATCTGTTTTTTTGTAGTGTAAGCGTGAACTTATTGTCATTTCCTGCATTAAAACTTGTCATTATATGGTGCATAAAGTTTTTGGTGATTGCATTACTTCATAAGAGACCTCACAGTGATTTTCACATAAAGCTAGAAGCTTTTTATTAGCAAAAGAAGAAAAGCTTGAGGCTTTGATGCGCCACTTGGTGAGAATCAGATTTGAAGTTGTGGGATTTGTGATATATAGGCTGATCTGATATATAAGCTTGAGGAAAAAATAAGGAAGCTATCCAGGAGGAGTTAATCTAGAAATGACAGGTCAGAATGTTACCTCAAAGTCTCTTGAACTCGCCTCTAAGATTTGCTCATAGGCTTCCCAGATCAAGGCTTAACTCACTCCACTCTCTTGCCTCTTTTAAATTAAGTTAACCCCACAAAAAACTTTTTACCTTTGAAATGTACGTACAGAGCAATAATAAAGTATTGGCCCCATGCTTGTATTTATTGTTTCTGCGATCAAGGAGTAAATAAGCGCCAGGTGAAAATGAAAAGCTGCTGGTTTCTTCATGGCGAGTGTGGTAAGTGGTAACCAAAAAGTGAAGCAAGTTCCATTAATGACAAGAACGATCTTTGCGTGAGAAAGGTGACTTTTTTGGGCTTAAAAGTTGAGCAACTTGATAATTCAACAAGTGATTCATTAGAAATAGAGAAAATTAATCTTTTCATATTTATAGTTTAGATTGAATTATAATTCCCGCTTTTAGCTTTTAACTTGGTGTAACTCATTCTTTATACTTTTGACTTAGTTTGTATTCAATTCCTAAATTTTGACTCATTATAATTTAGCTATATAGTTTTAATCATTTTATAATTTAGCAAATTTAGCCCCACACGTTTATTATATTTTATATATCATTTTATTTTCTAACACATGCGCTAAATTATATAACAACAAAACCTTATCTCACAAGGTGATATCGGCTATATAGACTAAATTATAAAATGATTAAAATTATACGGACTGAGTTGCAGTAAATTAAAATTTAGGAACTGAATTATAATCGAGTCAACACTACAATAACTGAGTTGTATCGAATCAAAATGTATAGACGGAGTTAGAACCAACCTAAAATTATAAAGACAGACCAAAAAGACTAGAGTCAAGTTGGTCTCTTCATGGGAGTGTGGTAACCAGTGAGTGAAGCACGTTCCATTAATGACAAGAACCATCTTTGTGTGAAAAAGGTAACTTTTTTGGGCCCAAAAGAACAGCAACTTGATAATTCATCATAAATAATGATAATAATTCATCAAGTGGACAACTTTTTCTTCTTTTTGACACATGAATTACACATGATGAAATATGCAGGAAAAAAGAAAAAAGTATCTTTAAAAAACTCCTTCACACGCCAACTTGTGTGATTTGAAAGATTTCACCTTTATGACTTTTTTATCTAATAGAAGTCCAGAAATACCCACGAAACACCTTCAATTCAAAACAAACAAAAAGAGGGCAATCAATTTGGCTTTCTTTATTCAGATGAATCAGTTTTTCTGTCATCATTTACTGTACCTCACAATGATGCTCTTTTCCCGGCCCCTCTGACCCCACCAAACAGTAAATATCTATTCCTTTGTAAGCAAATCCATCCATTTTTTCTAAACAAACAAAGCCTATGCTCTCCCCTACTATTTTCCTAGGAAAAAGAAAGCTAGTACAATTCCATATTACTGTAGTTCACTTTCTCGGGAAACAAACACCCACATTGCAAAATTTTAAAAAATTTCATTTTTCAAGAAAAAGAAATTGCTTGACAAGAACGTGAATCCAAGTAGTCCTAATAGAGTACTTTACTATAAATTAATTTTAATTAATTCTCATAAGCAATAACAGCGAAATAATTAAAAGGGAAAATTCCATTAAATTTGAATTTGTAAAACCCCAGAAGTTTTTTAAATTTGTAAAAAAGACCGAGAGGTATCGAAAGACCTATGAGGGATCTGCAAATTTAGATGAAATTACTCTTTTGTCCTTAGTTTTAAATAAATAAAAATGGTAAAATCCATATGGCGTTTTTTGTGGAAAATGGTAAATACCGTTTGTGGAATTAAAACAAAATGTATCATTTTTTTTTTATCTAAATCAATACCCGCATAAAACTAAAAAATGGCACCATTAACAAAACATAATTTAACAACTAAATCACCGTTTAACAATAAATGGCGTTTGTGGAATGGTAATATATCGCGTTTGTGGAATGGTAAATACAATTGAAAAAATTTAATTAGATATATTTATTTATTAAAAATATATAATTTAAAAAAAGACCGAGAGGTATCAAATTGACCCCACCCCCACATATCAAAAAAAAATGTTTTGTTTTTAAAAAAAAAAATATAAAATACCCCCTCCCGAAAAGAACCCCCCCGAAAAAACCCCTCCCAATTCTCGAGAATTGGTTGGCAATTCTCGAGAATTGGCCGCCGACGGCCCCGCCCCCTTCGAGGGTTGTTTTGAAGATTTTTATTTTTATTATTTATTTAAAATTAAGGGTAAAAATGTAATTTCACCCGAATTTGTATATCTCTCATAAGGTCCTTGGTATCTCTCGAGTCTTTTTACAAATTCGGAGGACTTTTGGGGGTTTTGCAAATTCAATTATTTAATTAAAAATTTTCCTAATTAAAATATACCTTAAATTGGTAAAATCTTTAGACTCTTAAAATTTTAATAGAGAGAAAATATGTAAAAAAAAAAAAAATTGGAGAAGTGGGGTTAAAAAAATTAGTTAAAATTGTTAATGTCATAAAAAATTAGTTAAAATTGATTAGAAAAATATGTTCACCTAAAATGGACAAAACTCTTATACAAAGTTATTTTATATACCGTAAATAACATTTAAAAAAAAAATACTTCTGCTACTAATCTAAACACACATAATAAAAATTCTTGAGAAAAGGGCTATGGATACAGCCATTGGACCTGCATATTCTCAATCTAAAGTTGCCGATGGAGATTTTAGTCCCAGATGTTGGTTCCTAGAATTTCTTATATTTATATTTATATGTTTGCTTTTTATCTCGTGTTAAAAAAAAAAAAGAAAAAAAAAAACCTCTCATTATTTATATTTACATAGTATTCTCACATCTCTCACCTCTTATCTTTACATCTCTCACCTATGATATCTAATATCTTTAGGTAATTAAATAATTGTAATCTTATTTATAAATCTATTTTGGTCAAAAAAATTGATCTTATTTATAAATTTTCTTATATATAATAAATGAGATTATGAAAATTTTACCTATATTAGTTGTACTAATAAAAATAGATAAAGAAGAAAAAGGTTGAAAGATGCTCATTTATAAATAAGGGTTAAGTTAAAATTTACACCATTATCATTAAGTTAACTACATCTTCATGATATATGTTATTTTCTTGAAAGAGACTTATAAATAAAACCAGAGTGGTACAAGTACAATAGATATAGGGATAGGATATTATAATTATCAATGTCATTACCATGTCACTGCCACTTTTACACCGTTAGATTATAATCTCATTTACCTTTATTATTTCTCTCTCCTATTGAGATTTTGTTCTAACAGTAAAAAAAAATGATAGTGCCATTGATAGTGATATTGACCACTTTTACACCGTTAGATTATAATCTCATCTACCTTTATTATTTCTCTCTTCTATTGAGATTTTGATCTAACAGTAAAAAAAATGATAGTGACATTGACCACTTTTACATCGTTAGATTATAATCTCATCTACCTTTATTATTTCTCTCTCCTATTGAGATTTTGATCGATCTAACAGTAAAAAAAAAATGATAGTGACATTGACAGTAAAAATATCTTACCCATAAATATATACCTAACTTATTTATTTTATAAGTTTAGTTTACATAGTTCTCACAATGTAAAGAAAAATTAACTAACTTAATTAAATATGTTTTAAAGTAATACATTTTCCCAATTATAACTTCATCTATAAATAATATTCTCAACCCTCTCTAATTTTTCTTTTCTTTTCATTGCATTTAATAAGTACAAACTGGTAATAAGGATTAAAAAAATCAAACTAAACTAGAGTGATAATAAGAACCGAAAAGTAACAAGATAATAATAAAATTTATTTAATCCTCATTTTGCATATTTTTACATGATAGTGACCTCCCTTTAGAACCACATAATTTACACGTCACCATTTACTGACAAACCCTGATCCAAACATCAAAGACCCTATGAACAATCAAACAAACTTCTACATGTTTCATTGCAGCATTTGCTTTCTCTCCATCCCATATATCATCTCCTGCATCCGTTCTTACCAATCCATATCTACACCCCCTCCATCAGATTCAGCCACGTGTGAGCTAAGCCATCCTCCTCCTCCTCCTCGTCATCTCAGATAAGCGTCTTGCACGCCGAGCTCTGCGGGTCCCACATCGCCGGAAGCAAGTACTTTCTGCCATTAACGCCATGCGCATTGTAGCTCGCCCCGGTCGTTTTGTCCGCCAGAACCCGACCCGGATACCCTGGATACGACCCGCTCCCGAAACTCCCAGTACAAGCCGATACCGCCTCCAGCGGCGCTGTTGCTGGACCTTGAAAGTAGCCATTGTTGAAAGGGTTCGTCACGGTGCCAGCTAGCAGGGTGGCCAAGTTAATAATCATTCCGTCAACACCGACGTCACCGTTCGGCGCCACAAGCGGTGGAGTCTGCGGGCCGTACATGGGCTGGTGGAATGGCCACGCGCATTGGCCAGGACACTGAGTCTCAGGATTCCCCACCCAAACATAAGCCGTACGAGGCTTACCTCCCACGGGTCGGGTCGCCCTGTGACTACCACACCGATTGACGCAGAATCCGTCGACGGCAACGTCCTTGGCGGTGAGGACGACGGTGATGGAGTTCAACTCGTTGAACTTAGACGCCAACGCGACCAAGTGGCTGGACCTGAGGATCTTTCCAAGAGAGTACGTCTCGTGGAGGTACTGCTTCCCTACGATGAGCGCAGAGGATCCGCCCTTGTACTTCTCGGTGGTGCCCCACCACGTCGCCGCAGAGGGAAGTGGCGTCTTAGGGGAGTTTAAGGATTCTATGAAGTCCACGATTATGGACCGTTGGATGGGAGTGAATGTACCATACCACACCAGATTAACGGTGATCCTCCCCTTCAGGAGCTCACCGTTGTGGTACTTAAGCACCAAGGGTTGTTGCTGTACCAGAGCCCCCTCGGCGACAAGCGAAAGACACAACACAGTGAAGAAGACAATGGCATTACAGTAAATAAGAGACATTTTTCAGGTCAAACTCGGAAGAACAAGTTGATAAGAGAAGAATTATCCAAAGAGCAAGATGAGAACGAATAAGCCAGATGACCTATTTATACACCGATGAAGACATCCACTATACAGCTGTGAGGAGAGAGTTGTCATTATCATAGCTATCCACGTGGCGTCCTCTAATTGGGTGAAAAATTTCGTCACTGTTCCAGACTGGGAGCTTCTGACGTGGCGTGACATGGCGGTCTAAATGATAGCGACGTTGGAGTACAGAATTCTGCGGTCCAGAGTATGAAATGACTGATTTGACCTCACTCTGGATATATATCCACAATCCCTATGAATCCAAAGCACCATGCATTTCAGAGCAAGTTCGAAACCAAGTCACGTGGGTCCCAATCAGAGGAACACTTGAGGCAATCAGGGCCGTTGGATTTGAACGGAGGGATGTGATTGGGAAGAAGCGTGGGAAGCGAATAGTGATGATGTCATGTTCAGAGTTTTAGGAGGCAGTATTTGAATACAGTGGGATCGATTTATTGTATTAAAAATTAAAATACAGGGACGCATGGTGGTGGCAGGGAATAATTATTTTTTTGTTAAAAAAAGGTCATTAGGTTTTTCGAGGGAAGCAGGGTGTAGAAACTAGAAAGACGTGAGCCAGTGCTAGAGATTAGAGTGGGCCCGGAGTGAGAGTTTTGAGGATTTAAATATGTCAGCGTATTAATGTACAGTAATGGCAAAATGGTAATTTAATGGACTGAGAATTCAAATTTGAATTCAATTTTTTGTAATTTTTTTTTTTTTGGGGCCCGGGGGATGGTTAATTGGGGCTCCACGCATCTTTGAGTTAACTTTACTTTTCTTTGCTTTAATTCTTTCAAGTCTTCCATTTTTTGAAGTCATTAAAAGCACAAATTAAGACAGCGCCAATGGAGCGATAAAAATTAAATGAGAGTATTGAAACTGTGTTTACTAGAAAAAGCTTAAAATTTTTTCCATCTCCTTCCCTTAAACCAAACATATAAAATATAGCACCATTGATAAAAATTAAATGAGTATTGAAACTGTGTTTACTAGAATAAAGCTATAAAATTTAATTATTTGATTAAGCGATACTTTTATTCCTAAAGTTATCACCAAATCAAAATTTTAGCATTAAATTTTTTTGGGGGCAATTTTGTCAAAGAAATGTCAAAAATTGGAGCAATATCATTATGACTATTATATCAGTTAATTTATACTATTAGTTGAAACAAATATCTTTGAGATGGTAATCTACATGTCATCCATATCATTTTTTATTAAAATACAAATTTATCTCGAAAATCCATCTGCTATCTATTTCACTTTTTTTTTTCAAAGTTGAATTTAAAACTTTATTGACAAATTTGCTTATTAACAAAAATGATGTAGATGACATATTGACTGTCAGCTTAACATATTTGATCAACTAACGATCAAAATTAACTAAAACAAAAGAAAAAAGTGCTTCATTTTTTATACATTTAGGCCAAAATCCCCCCGCTTCGAGCCAAAATTGTCCCTTAACCCAAATTATTTTTAAAATAGAGTTATTACAATTTTTGTTCTCTTATTTTTGTCCGCGTTATAGTTTTGGTGCTTTAAGTTTTAAATTATGAGTTTTGTTATTTTGATTCTTCAATGGGCAAAATAGTGCAACTCAAATAAAATCTTGATATTCAAGATCCATACCAATATTAGTATGCATTGATAAAATCTTTATATTAATAACGATATATTTTTGTAATGTTTATCTTAAATAGAACATGCATGCATTTGCGTCTGAAATACATCAAAAAGTGATGATGAAATTTGAAACGAAAGCAACATCTTCACATCCAATGTATTTGACTGACCTCTATTAGATAGAAATTGTGCTTTTTCCCTAAATAATAATGATAATAACCCAAGTGGAGGTTGTGAATTTAATTTTGAATTTTAATCACCACTTTTTTTGATTTTTTTTTTTAAAAAAAAGTTTAGGTGTGGTAGACTTTAATGTGCAAAATCTCTAGTGTTTTATAATTAGGATCGAGATAATAATAACCCAATAGAATGGAGGTTGTGAATTTAAATTTGAATTTTGATCACCGGTTTATTTATCTTCTCTCAGTTACCTTAAAAATAATCATTTAATTTATTAGAAGATTTTAAAAAAAATATTTGAAATTTTCAACTAAACTCTTAAGTTACTAGAATAAAAACTATTTCCTTACATTGCACAAATTAAAAAAAAATAACTTTTTCATTGACATTCATTAAAGCAATACTATATTCATCATAATTAGAAATAATAAATAAAATGAAAAGGGGAAAAGGAAGGTGGTCACGTGCAGAAAGGGAAGGAAGCACGAAGAGGTTCACAGGAAACCTCGGCACAGGCCCCGACAAATCTTTGCTTTGTTTCTTTATCATATTATTATTTTTATTTGTTATAGCAATTTTTAAATCTAAAAATTAAAGTATACAACACCCTTTAAAAAGCAATTTGTGATGTTTGGAAATCTTTTTTTTTTTTTTAATCCGATAATTTTTTTTCAAATGTTTACCTTATAAATTGAAAGAATTATTCTCCAAAAACTAATTTAAACATTTTTTTAAAAATAATAATTTTTAAAAAAATGATGTTTACCTTATAAATCGTAAGACTTCGACGGCATTATTCTCCAAAAAAGCACTAATTTAAACACAAAATGTATAATATGTAAACAAATTTCCATTTTTTGATCTAGAAAGGCTTAGTTTGACCTAAAAATGCCCAAATGTATAACATGTAGTAAACAAATTTCCATTTTCTGAGTAGAAAGGCTTAGTTTGACCTAATGATGTAAAGCCTCACTAGATTCTTCTAAGTCTCGAGTTTGATCCCAGAGGAGACACTTCTGTATGGGAGGAGTATCACGAACCCGAACAGGATGAGGATGATAGATAATAATTTCAAAAAATATATATATATATATATATATATATATATATATATATATATATATATATATATATATATAGGTGGTTATATAGATGGCTCGCCAACAAAGTTCTAATAATGATAGTGGAATTTGAATTAATGTTTATAGATTATGAGCTAACTTCTTACCAACTATATCATCTTCTATTAGCTTGGACTTTGAATTATTTACAAATAAATCTCTTAAACTTCAAATCATTTGCAAGTAAATGGTAAACAAACTAATGACATGAAACTTCGTTGTATAAATGTTAAAGTTCACAGATGTTTATTGTAAAATTTCAAAGTTCAAGAATTATTTCGAAAAAGAAAATTAGAGAGTTATTTACATATGATATAAAATTTAAAGCAGTTTTTGTATAATTTAGTTAAATTTATATTAAATATTTGAGTGAAAAATGTGTTGAATTATCTTAGACTATAATTCAATTATTTTCAATTTTTGTGACAAAATTTCGCAGAAAAATTACTCTGTTATTTGAAGACATGTTTTGTTTTCATATTTCGTATTTTTATACTTATTAGCATATTAATTTTATTAAAAAAAATGTCCATATTAATTAATCATATGCCTATGCTTTTTTCTGTCCTTTATAAGGAATTTTCTAAAAGATTTTCTCGACTCAAAATATAAAATGTCAGGTAAAAGTATCTATAAGATATAATTGATTCTTTTTCTGGGAGATTTATGAAGCTAAATGATCGAGTTACTTAATCATATCATATATTGTATATCCTTACATCATATATCATTTTATAAGTTAGGCAAAATAGTTCGGAGAAAAAATTATAAATTTAATTACCTTTCTTGATAAGTCAAAAAAAGAAAAGAAATTAACACTATATTATATTTAGGATCAGAGAAAGTATTAGTTTTTTTATTCTTGCTCCTTTAAATAGTAATGAGGATTTTTTTATTACCATGTTGCAACGAGGGATCTTGTAGATTGGAATGTAAATTTCTTTTTTGCCAATGATTCATAATAATTTTAACAATAAAGTAGGATAAGAATCTTTGGTTGTTACAAATTTAGTTATGCAATAACATTTTTATTAAGTTGTGTGAAAATATTGATAACACCTTATAACGTGAGCGAGAATTGGTAATAAATATTATGAAGATGTTCAAGATGTAATCGAATTATTTTATTTTTTTCCTTTAGTAAAATTGAGAATAAAGATTATGTTAAGAATGTCAATTTGAAATCATTGTATTAAATATTAAATAATTATGATTAAAAAAATTTGTGGAGTGATTTGAAAAATGGCAGAGTGACTAAAGAGCAATAACTTTTGATTAATAATAGTACCATTTATGTAGTCCACGTCATCTAATAAGACACTGTTTGTTATTTTTATTTATAAAACTTTTTAATAAAAAAATAAAAATAAAAATACTCTAAAGTAATTTAATTAGCTTTGTTCATTTTTAAATATGTAGTCCACGTCATCTAATAAGACACTGTTTGTTATTGTTGTAAAACTTTTTAGTAAATTTGTTCATTTTTAAACGTTTATTGGAATCAAGATAGTCTTGCATTAAAGAATAAATTATGTAATTAATTATAATTTATTTAATAATTAAATATACTTAATTGCGAAGCTCAAACATATAATTGAATTATGAAAGGAAAAAAAAATAAGACGAGTTAAAGCTTACAAAATACAAATAAATTCAAGTCTCAAAAAAGAAGAGAAGGAAAGGAGGACAACATCGACGTCACCCCTCGCTTCCTGTGAACCTTATCCATAACGTCATTCTCTTCTCTTACTTTGAAAAATTATTCATAGGGAATCAATAATTGATTTTTTTTTTTTATAAATCTAATTTATAAATAATACAACCCAACTTATATATGTATGAAGAGTTTGAGTTATAAACATAATTTATTAGATTTAAATTATAAATACCCAGCTTTGATGTATAAATATAAAATTTATAAATATTTTAATATTTAACTTTTTTGTGGTAAAATTTTTATATTTAACTTGTACCTGAAATTTATAAGTTACTTTCCCTTTCTTGAGCGTGTTTCCCAAAGTTCTGAGCGAAAACGTCTTAATTTCCATTTTTATATGAATGTATTTGTATAGACTTTAGAGATGGAAAAAAAAAAATTTATAAAATCATTAATTTTTATGAGTTATTATTTATAAAAAAATAAATATAATATAATTTTAACTTTTATCTATCATATGGTAATTTCTCCTTCAAATTTTGAATATGTTATCAATTTTTATAATAATTTCTTATTTTTTGTTTCTTTTCAATTTTTATATATTTTAATGATGCTTTACTTTTCTTTACAACCCACATTTGAAAAATAAATATAATCTTTTGACATCCAAAAGAAAAAAAAAAAAATTGTAAAAAAAAATATTAACTTATTTTCTATCATATGTATTGTTTATTGTTTAGGGGAAATATCTATTTGTGCATATATTTATTCAAATAAAGAATATATATATATATAGAGAAAGTGGCCTGAACCCAATTCATACCAAGCACTTCCTTATGTTTTCCGTTTAAAGGGTCTGTTTGATACAGTGATCTAGAGGATAGGAGAGGAGAAATTTTTATAAGTTGAATTTTAAAAAATGGAAAAGTGAATAAAATTAAAAAATATAAGATAAAAAAGTAAAAAAAATAATTAAAACTTTTAATATCACGTCTCTATTTTTTTTTTTAATTCAACTCAAAAAAAATTTCCTCCTCTCTCCTCATACCAAACAAACCCTAAAGAATATTTAGATAAAAAAACAGTGAAAAATGTATGTTTTCATGTTTCATCTTTCTCTATTTCTGCAAAATTTGTATATTAGACAAATGAATATTTTAATTTCTGTTGAAAAATGTGACCATATTCAGTATTCGATATCACCTTTAAGAAGATGAGACCCGTGAGTAAGACAATCAAGTAGGAACCAAATATCAATACACTTTTTTTGGGGTCAAAATATCAATACAAATCAAGGATGCAATTGAAGAAAGCAAGGATACGTTTATGTTTATGCACATGTGATTTTTTAATACTCCTTTTATGCTATATCTTATATGAGAATAACATTTCTGCATTTATTGCAGAAAAATCCATCTGCAGTAGCTTCAAAACAACGCTGTTTCATTTATTTTTATTTTTCTTCTCTTTATATCTAATTTACCCTACTTTTAATCTTCCCTGCAAGTACTCCTGACATCTTTCTAGTTGGAAAATTGGCTAAAATCAACGAGTTCAAGGACAGAACAGTTGCAGACCTATAGAGAAACTGAGCGGGGCTATATGGACTTTGATCGCCCAAAAACATGGCCGTAAACATCACATGAACATCACAAAGCAAAGCAAACATAGCCAGTCGGTGGCTATTTTTTGACGAGATTCAGGACGATGCCCACCACTGAGGATATAATTGCAAAAGGGAAGAGCATGAAGTAATGCCTACAATACAGAATTCATGAAGCAAGTGCTTCCCAAATTATTCAATCCCCTCAAATCCTGCGGATACAGTTTTCATTGTGCCATCGAAGATTAAAAATGGGGTAAATCAGATATAAAGAGGGAAAAAAAAAACAAATGAAACAACGTTCACGTTTATGCACATGTGATTTTTTAATACTCCTTTTATGCTATCTTATATCTAGAGGGGCATAGTATTTTTTTATTTCATGCATATTATAAGTATTCTCAATAATATCCTT
The DNA here is from genome assembly GCA_019022615.1 of Acacia melanoxylon. Classification (NCBI taxonomy): domain Eukaryota; kingdom Viridiplantae; phylum Streptophyta; class Magnoliopsida; order Fabales; family Fabaceae; genus Acacia; species Acacia melanoxylon. Next base: position 6,497,072 of record JAFJYJ010000003.1, on the reverse strand, counting down.
AAATATTGTTATCTTCACATGAAAATTCAGATAACACATTAAAAATGTCTTCATCTATATTTTTACAAAGAGTATTTGTCTTCGTTCACATTAAAATAGGGATCGATACAAGTATTATTATTTTTCATTCAATTTTCCTATCTATTCTTAACCTTCTTAGCTTTTATTAGATTAATGTACCCGCCAAAACCAAAAAAAATCGGTAGAGAATAATGATAGACAATTTCCATTAAAAGTCTACGGAAATTAAGTGAAACTTTGTTTCTAATCAATTAAATTTGAACAATCAGCCATGTTGTTCACGTGCGGCTGACCATAGTCTGATAGTGATAAATACTAACTCTGATTTTAAATATAAGACATATTTAGAACCTGATGAGTATTATTTAAAAATAATTAAGAAAATATTTCAAATTTTTTTTTTTTTTTTTTGTGATTTTGACTCACTTGGGATTCAGTTCTTAAAATTTGAGGAGTGAGTTATAAGCGAGTCAAAAATTTCAAAGATAAAAAAATGAAAGAGTTTGAGGAGTAGGGCTATTCATCAATTTGTGTCGGGAGCTAATCTCAAGCCCTCAACCACCAATTTAGCTAAGGGTTACTTTTAAGGACATTAATTATCAAATTTTATGTAAAACTCACGTGGAGATTAGTTGAAATCACGTGAGCATTAATTTTTAGTAGTATCATTAAATTTACTGGCACATAGGATGACTCAATACTAATTCATGATGAATTGTAAATGACACTGATAAAATTATAAATGATGAAAAGATTAGTAACTGATCTTTAGGTGAATCAGAAGTTTACGCATTAAGTTGTGTTAAGTCAAATTCTTGAAACTGAGTTATAAATGAGTAAAAATTTCAATGATCAAGAGACTAAAGGTTAAAGTGTAAATTTATCTTGAAAGTTTTCACTTAAAAGCAATATTATCTTGAAAGTTTTTTACTTTTTTAGGCTCAATATCATTCTGAAAGTTTCAGTACATAGTAATGTTGTCCCATACTGTTAAAAAATTAATGATGATTCATTAAAAAAAATTGACGTTGAGTATTAACTTGTATAACCGAAAAAGGTAATATAATATTACTCCATTTTAACACTCCTAGGGCAATATTAAACCTATTTTTTTTTTGGATTAACATTGTTTCTTAACGAAAACGTCTGAAAGTAAATTTGCACATGAACTCAAATATTAAATATTAATTCTCTCAAAAATTTCTTTTTTCCCCCTGTGAAACCTTTTGAATATGACGTATAACTTTTGGACAAAAATATTTTCACTCAAATAAAAAAAAAATCAACAATTTTATGAGGCAATTACTAGATGAGGACAAAAATAATATTATTTACGAGCTAGATAGAATTATACATGATTTATGATATTGCATAAAGGGGTGTTTTTTGGCCGTAAATTGATGTTGATACGGAACGATCACAAACTACATGTTTTATTTTTTGCCAACTACATTCAGCTCAAAAAACTACAAACTACATGATGTAAAAGCAGTTAATTCACACGTAAAAATACGTCATCAATTATTACTTTATCTAATTTTTAATATAGGATATATTTACTTAATTTCATTATATTAAAAAATTTGGTTAATATGACATATATTTTCTAAAATATCCCGATAATATATAAATCTTCTTTAATTCTCTCCTTCTCTATCCCCCTTGATTATTAGTGAGGAGCATTAATATAATAGGGCTAAATTAAGAAAATTGATTAATGATAGTTGTTATTTTACTGATTATTTATTATTTATTAAATTAAATAAATATCTCTTATATTAAGGACCGTAGAAGTATAAAATTTTGATGAATGATACTCCGTCCGGTTTTAATTATAGGACAAAGTTTTGTTCTACAAACTTTATCTTATAATTTGCATTAGAGATAGTTATTGTTATTTTACTGATTATTTACTATTTATTAAAAATGAGTGTTGATTTAGAATTGATTCTTTTTTGAAATAATTAGTTATGGAAATACAGAAAAAGGAGGATATTGCAATAATGCTTAATGATTATGGAGTACAAGTTAAGGAAACAAATCATCGTGGTCGGCATTATGGTGGAACTGTTGATATAATACAAATTTCTTACCTAGGACCACTTTTAGCTTTTCGTTTTTTATTTATTTTTTGGAAAAAGATACAAAAATACTCTTAAAATTGTAAATTCCAATTCATAATCTCGAAATAACATAATTAATATGAAGTCCCTAGAGAATAGTGTGAGATTAAATTTTATAGATTAAATTTTATAGTGAAATTATCTAGATAGATACCCATTATTATTTCTCTCCTATTGAGATTCTGATCTAACGGTGAAAAAATGGTAGAATGGCAAAAATTGGTAAAATATCATATCTCTTATCTAAATACCCATAGTTTAAAATCTAAATAAAATAAAATGACAACAAGAATTTAATAATTAAACAACTATTGTTGTCCGTCTGTTGCATAAGGAAGTTCATATCTATATATGATGTATCAATTAGGTTATATGAAGTCAGTTATAGGTGTAGGTATTTGTATATGCCTTTTTCTATTTGGCTCACTAATATTTTTTCAAGAGCATGCGATGTTAAGAGAGAAAGAATTTTATAAAGATTTTGAAATTCTTTAAATTTAAATTAATATTTTTGCACTCAAATTCAAACGCCTATAATAAATCACAAGAAAAAAACATAATCCAAACAAATTAAAACTAAATTATATTTATTGATTAAATTATGATTAAACAAATTCCCTGGTATTTATTACTAAATTGAATCCCTTCGTATTTATTATGTTTTTCAGCAAAAAAAAGAAAATAATCATCAATAAATGATTTTTATTGATTAACATGGAGATAACAAATTCAATTATAAAGGAATATCAAAATAGAAATTAGAAAATATTCATCAATAAATTATATTATTGATTAATTGATCCAAACTAAACCCCTAATATTTATTATGTGTTTTGGCAAAAAATAAATAAATAAAATTATGATAACTCCTTGATTTATGGAGATAAAACAAAATTCAATTATGAAAGAATATAAAAACAAAACGGTGTCACTTAACAAAATTAATGGTGTTAAGTTTTGGCCAAAAAAAAAAATCTAAATTATGATAACTCCTTTATGGTGACATAAAACAAAATTCAATTATGAACGGATATAAAAACAAAACAGAATTTAAGGGTGTTACTACTTACTACGAATATGATAGAATAGATATAGATATTGATATATAGATATAGATTATAATAATGATAACAACAACTAAGGTAGTGATAACTAAGTTCACCATTGTTCAAAAAAAAAAAAAATAACTAAGTTCACCAAAAAAAAAAAAACTAAGTTCCCAAAAATTTTTAGTGAATATCAATGACAACAATAATTTAACAAATATAAAATACATGACTGATTCTACGCCTCAACACATTTAAGGTGTGTTTGATTTGAGGGGAGGAGGAGTAGAGTTTTCCTCCCTTCTTGATGTGAAAAGTCAGATATACCCATAAATTACATATTTTTTTGCATTATTTTCTGCAAAAGCATTTCACATCATAGTCATATCTAGAGCTGGGAATTAGGGTCGGTCCGGCCCGATAGGGCCTGCGATAAGAAAAACATATGTTTTTCAAAGTCCGGCCCGATAATACCAGGGCCAGGGCCGGCCCTACATGGCCTGAAAATTACTATTCCAAATTTTAACTATTTTTCCTTCGATTTTTTTAAAGAAATATAATTAGTAAATTGCAATCATTAAAATTCTAATCTATCAAATAAATGTTATCAACATTAATATCTAAACAATATAAATCATTCAACAAATAAACACATTCATTAATTAATAATAAAAAAAAAAATAAACACAAAGAATATGTTTTTTCCTATTTTTTCAAAAAATATTAAACAAAGGAATTACTTTATTTATCCCACGACAAAATGTCTTTCTCTCGTAATTTTGTATGTGTCTGCGATTCCTTTGATTCATGCATAATTTTACCGACAAAAAAATAATTATACTTATTTTTACACCAAATATATTTATGATTTATTACTTATATAATATTGTAATACCAAAGTATGTGTTTATTTAATATGAAAACATCCCTTCTTTAAAATTTATAATAACTAATTATGTGTTTTAATACGAATAATAATAAACATAAAAAATGGTTATAGTTTAAATTAAAAAATCTAAGTAATTACAAATAAACACATTTATTAAGTGGAAGTCTAAGTAATTAATTTTTTTATTAAAAAAAAGCTACAGTTAAACGGGCGCAATACTGATCAGTTCTCGGCCCTCTACAGGGCGGCCTGGCCCAATTCAATTTCTGTCGTATTTTTCAGTTTTGAAACCGCGCGGGGCAGAACTAAAGCAAAGCAAAATGCCGATGAAACTGGCCGATTCCCGCTCTAGTCATATCTAACTTTTTATATCAAGGGGAAGGGAAACTCCCCTTCCATCCCCTCAAACTAAACACACCCTTAGAGGGAGAACCATTGGAATGAAATATTTACAGGATCCCCATAAATAAGACACTTATCAAATGACAACAATCAAGAAAAGAGCAATTGATTTTATCAATAGCAATTAGATCTCTTACAAAAAAAATAAGAGCTTAATTTCAGAATGGTTTATAGGGTAAAGGTGCAATTAGCACCCTGAAGTAATTTTAGAAGAGCAATTGGCATCTTAAATACGGGTGCAATTTTAATGTAATTTAACTGGCTCAATTTCACCCTCATAGAGCTACTAACAGACATTTTCCCTTAATTTTTTTCAAAAAAAACCCAAATCATCGCATCAACCATCCCTCCCCGTCCTTTGACTTGTCTGAGTTCTCCGCCATCATCAATGGCGGCCATAGCACTAGCGGATGGAGTGAACGGCCCTTAACACTGAGTGAACGACCATGAACATGCAGTCTTTCGATTTTGATTTTGATTCTTTCTTTCTGAGTTCTGGCTTTGATTGGTTCCAAAGAGTTTTATTAGCTTCGATTTCGATAATTGTTTCTGGTTTGATTTCTTGCTTAAAGCATGTGAATGTTCTTTTGATTTTGGTTCCTATGTTTTCGCCGAAGGTGGTTCCCCCATCAAATCTGCTGTGTTCACTTGGTGTCTTTTTTTTTTTTTTTTTTCCCCTCTCTCTCTCTCTCTCTCTCTCTCTCTCTCTCTCTCTCTCTCTCTCTCTCTCTCTCTCTTTTTTCTTTTTAAAGTTTAATTTGTGGGGAAACGGCGTTAGTGTCTATGTTAATTTGAGGGTGAAATCGAAACAATCAAATTACAGTAGGAGACAAATTGCGTCGCTAAATATTTTAGGATGCTAATTACCCATCCAAAATAAATTTCAGAGTGTTCAGTACACCTTTACCCTAGTTTATAAAGACTTCACAAGAACTAAGCTATTTCATGAGAGTATTACCCTAGTGAAGGGCCATGAACATGCAGCCTTTTAATATGGTAAAGTACAGCTTCATCACCATGAACTCACTGGTTCTTGTTTCTGCTGCATTATTCTCCAAACTCACGACACACTCCCCTACAGTGAATAGTTTTAGCTTTATTCTTCTAGTTCTTGTTTGTGTTTCCTTCGATTTTGATTTTGATTCTTTCTTTCTGAGTTCTGGCTTTGATTGGTTCCAAAGAGTTTTATTAGCTTCGATTTCGATAATTGTTTCTGGTTTGATTTGTTGCTTAAAGAATGTGAATGTTCTTTGATTTTGGTTCCTATGTTTTCAGCGAAGGCGGTTCCCCCATCAAATCTGCTGTGTTCACTATCTGTTCACTTCGGTGTTAATGGCCGTTCACTTGATTGTTTTTTTATTTTTATTTTTTGAAAAAAAGTTTAATTTAGGGGAAACGGCGTTAGTGTCTATGTTAATTTGAGAGTGAAATTGAATCAATCAAATTACAGTAGGAGTCTTGACCAAAAAATTACAGTAGGAGACAAATTGCGTCGCTAAATATTTTAGGATGCTAATTACCCATCCAAAATTAATTTCAGAGTGTTCAGTACACCTTTACCCTAGTTTATAAAGACTTCACAAGAATTAAGCTATTTCATGAGAGTATTATATTTTAGGATTATAATATTTTGGTCATCTTTCTATGTCTTTCTTTCCCCCCCCCCCCCCCCCGTTTTTTTTTTATAAAAAAATTGCAACATTTTAGAGATGCACTATATTCATCTAACAAAGCCTTCGTTATTTTCTCTCTATTTATTCAATTTTCAAAGTTAGATAAAGTTGTTTGGATGGTGGTAGCGAAAAACAAAACATTAGGTCCCCACCATGTACTAGTTTTATGCATCAATGGCACAAAAAATTGATAAATAATTTACTCCATTTGCTCATAAGTCATACTTATAATATAACATAATTTGTAATAAGTTTTATATTGATTAAATTGATAAGAGTCCAACTTTATTCTTCTAGTTATTGATTTAATAAAATAGGGTTAAGAGGCGTCCAAAGATAACAAACTATTAAATTTCAGAAAGTTAATTAACTATTAAGTGGGCCATCCAAAGACAACAAACTTTTAAAAAGGAAATGCAAAAAGACAACGCCGTTAAAAAAATAAAGTAAATATATAATAAGAGTTTTATCTTAACTTTAAAAAAAAAATGTTTTTGAAATTGTGATTTTAACGTTACCCAAACACACGCCCTCAAAACAACAAATAATGAGCTTACAAGACCAATCATGATACTTCGAGTACCTAACTTGGGTTGGACCAATCATGATAGCTGTAAATATTTATGAATTGAATTTCATTTTAATGGATTGGTTTGTTTAGTTTTAGACAATAGTATAGTTCTCTAAACCTTAAATTAATTCAGCCTTTAGATACCGATTAAGTTGATATTATGTGTTAATATTCTTAAATTATACTCCTTCCGGTCCTAATTATGAAAACACTTTTGTAGTATAAATTACACTACAAAAATATTTTTATAATTAGAACCGGAGGTAGTATAACTTAGCTTGTGATTTAATATAATGATTTGAATTAGTAATATATAAGTTTTAATGTTTTATTACTTGAAGCAAATTTGAAGAACAATTGAAAAAGATATAAGTAAATTTGAGGCTTGCAGGGTTGACCCTGGACTCGCGAGGTCGAGAGTCAAATTTTGCCAACAAGGTTTCTTTTTACATAAACGGACTTGTCTAATTACCTGTGTCAAAGTTGGGTTGAGTTTTTCTCATCATCCCTCATAATCTCTAAATGACATCCGTCCAATTAATACAATACTACTTTAACTTTTTTCTTACTTTCCCAATATCAAGGGCCCAGATAAGGTCAATTAAAAAAAAAAGAGAAACAAGATAAGGAGAAGATCTCCTTCCGTCAAAGTCTCACTTGTTTCTCAACTTTACCTTCTTACTTGTAATTATACTTGTTAGAAATTTTTATTGCTCACGGGTGCTAGAATTCAAATATTGATATTTGATGAATATGAAATTATATCACGAACTTAAGAGAATTTTTCTCTGTTTTACTCGTTATTATTTGTCCAAATACAGGATAATTTGATTTTTTTAAAAGTATTTTTCTAATTTTACCCTTGTATTGATTAATCCCATAAATGACGTTGGTTTAATTGAATTCATTCTAATTCAAGATGGTAATTGGTTTAAGGGCAACTGGGAAAATATGTCAATTTTTCATGAGAGCTTTTTAAAAATTAATATGAATTTTCTTTATGAGAGCAAGTGAAAATTAAACTTTTGTAGAAATGAAATTTCTTATGATAGTCAAGGAAGTTGAGTTATCACATTTAATTTCCTATATAATTACCTAGGAAGTAACTGACCAAATAAAATTTTGGTAAATTCTACTATCTTATTATTTTTTTAAAACATACACTTTTTTAAATAGGGTTAAGCTGCGTTTAGTACATAGAAGTGTTTTTTCACGTGTACCCAATATCTTAAAATATTTTGTGGAATTCTTCTAATACCCTAAAGTATTAGGTGGTCTAACAACCTAAAGTTGCAACCAATAAATACTTTAAAATGCTCCTAATAACACTTTAAGGGCAAAATTTCTTTCAAAAAAATTAATAGTTTAAGAGTAAAATTACGTCACAAATTTTTTTAGAGTACTGGATGTAACTAAAAAAATAATTGATCTTAAAATTCTTAAAATAATTTTAATTTTTTAAAACATAATCAACTTCAAGCTAACATTTTAAATTATAATTTTCATGAACCATCAATTAAAGCGGCGATAATATAATATCCCCTTCTCTAACAACTAGTCAATAACCCGAGAGTCTTCCTCTCTTTTTTTTTTTTCTTCCTTTTTGGTTCCGTGAACCTGTTGGCCAAAAAAAAAAAAAGAAGAAGACAAAAATAAAGAAAGAAAGTTCCGTGAACCTTATAGAACATATGGATTAGGTTAGTGATATTAGGTCTATTTGGGTTGGCGGTAGGAGCTTAAACGCTATCCGACTTTAAAAAAAAACTCGATAGGAGCGGTGGTTTAAAAGCTATCTGATTTGTGTTTGGATTGATAGTGGTAGAAGTGGCGGGCATATCAAAAGCTGAAAGCTTTTTGGAAAAAACTCTATGGTTGAGTTTTTTCGACTTTTTTCCTTAACGCTCAACCCAAGCAAACCAAAAATTAGTTGGCGGCGTTCGATTTTTTTTTTTTCAAAATTACTCTGGTCCTAACGCTGCACTCCAAACATGCACATTAATACCTTCTAATTAAGTTCCTATTCCAATGTGATTATTGATTAGTTTAATTTAGTATGTGTTTCTTTTTGTCACACTCACAGCCTCCAACATAGTGCCGACACCCCATCACTTTAGGCTTTTTTTGATAGGTCAAAAGCAGACTTGTAAAAGTAAATTAATAAAAAACACCTTTAATCAATTTATATGAATTACGAGATATGGTTTAAGAATAGAGTTTTGACTTATTTTTCAGCAATCACCATAACATTTTAAAATTATTTTTAGTTAAAACCATTAATTTCTATTTTTAACCATAAAGTCAATTATATCACCAGTCTCGAAATTAAAAAGACAACCATATGTCTTAACAAATATATTTCTCCGGTCCTAATTATAGGAACATTTTTGTAGTACAAATTGTATGACAAAAGTGCTCTAATAATTAGTAGTAGTCAAATACCTATAAGTAAAATAATAATAATAATTAATACTATTGTATCGAAAAATAAAATATATATAATACCATATATACCACCTAAGGCGGTAGGTATACCCTTCCTGCAAAAATGCTCATCTTAATTGTGCCTAATTTTTTCTGAGTTGATTTTTTTTTGGGATGGGTTGAGCGATTTTTCTGCGGGTTCGGGCTAGCGCACAGGGCTATGGGCATCATAAACACCCCCTTATCATTACTTTTATGCAATTTTGATGGGTCAAAAGCAAACATTATGTTGAGTATAAGATTTGCATGGCTCCTGTGTAAAGATGAGACGCACAAATCAAGACAATACATCTCCAAACGGAAGTTGATTATATATTCTTACGCAATTCTTAATTGATTAGTGTTCGCTTATAATTAACCAGAAGTTGCATCTACACATTAGACTTATTATTTGTATCATTGGATATCCCCATATGGTTTAATTTTTCTGCTCCTTTTCTTTGATTTAATGAAGGTGTTTCTCGCAAAAAAAAAAATTTAAAAAAAGGAAAAAAAACCTTTAAGAGTTTATTTGATTTGTATGATCTCTTTTTATGTTTGTAGAAAAATTATGTAAAACAGTTTTTAAGACATGTTTGAATCATTATTTTAAAAACATATATAAACTAAATGATGAATTGGAGAGTGAAAGAATGATTTTATAAATTTAAGTAATTGCCCTTGCTGAAAACATAATTTAATATTGTATGCCACTTCTTGTAATTTTTTAGAATAAAAAATAACAAAACATAAAAAAATAAATTCTTATTTTTTTTTTTTTCAAAATACGTAACTAAAAGCACATTTTTAAATAAGGTTCTTTTCTTCTTAAAAAAAAACAAAAAACGGTTATGATTTTATAGTCGTGAGAAATAATTTTTTAAAATATATATGTAACCTATTTGGTCTCTATTATAAGACACTTCCAAAAATCACCATACCAAAATTAGAGAAGGGTGGTTAAGTTATTAAAGTTTATTTAAAAATATTTTTTTAAAACAATGAATTACATCTTGAGAAGTTATAAAAAAAAAAAACTGCTAACAAACTTTAAATAGGGGCAATATTAGAAAGTGGTAATTAATACCTCACTTTATGACTTATATAATAAGAATCACACATTTCTTTTAAAAAAGTGCCTTGTAATAGTACTTATGGCATAATTAGAAAGGGGCAATATTAGAAACTAGCTCTCCTTACATTTGGTTTGGGGTTGTTGTTTTTGTTAGTCTTCTTTCTGGTTTGTTTAAATTTAGTTTGTTGTTGTATTAGTTTCTTGTTGTAATCGTTTGTTGTAACCTTTATTATTAGTATCAATATATGTTCCTTGTTCGAGCAAAAAAATGGCATAATTTAAGAGGGAATAAGTTTGCCTCAACATTTTTGTCAAAAGCAAATATGAATTATTAGTAGTGGATGGCGAATCAACATCTCAATAATGTGATTCATGCATGGAAAAACGAGTATGTTCAATAAACTACGGCCTTGAAAAAATGGATAGGACCCCCTCTCATATCAATAATGGAAAACCATTTATTTCAATATAAATTCCCTTCTTTTGTAAATCAAATCCAGGTATACTCTCTCCGTTTCTAAATATAAGTGCCTTTTAACTACCTCACCGGAATTAAAAAAAAAAGAAGTGATTAACTTATTAAATATATTTTAAATTTTAAAAAATCATCACTGACCTTTTTTTGGTGCTCTGTGTTCAATGAATACCACCAATAAATGTGGGTAAAATTTTAAAAATAAAGGTGACTTATGATTATAGATCGATTATTCCTTCTAAAAGACAACCTATAATATTTTAAACCAAAGTGAGTACTCTCCTTTTTATTAAAATGAGTGAAGTTTGTAGGACTTGCTCTGTTGAGGCTTGAAAATTGTTAGAACTAGTTTTTGGAGAATAACTTTTACGATATACAAAGTAAGTATGTGAGAAGAATTTTATCTCAAAACAACAAATGATCGATGAGCTTACAATACAATCATGATCGGTCGAGTGCCTAACTTGGGTTGGACCAATCATGATAGCTGTAGATATCTATGAATTGAATTTTATTTTAATGGATTGGTTTGTTTAGTTTTAGACAGCCTTAAGATACCGATTAGGTTGATATTATTATGTGTTCATATTTTTAAATTATATAACTTGTGATTTAATGATTTGAATTAGTAATCTATAAGTCTTAATGTTTTATTACTTGAAGCAAATTTTAAGAAAAATGGAAAAAGATCAGATATAAGTAAATTTGAGGCTTGCAGGGTTTGAGAGTCAAATTTTGCTCACAAAATGTTTCTTTTTGCATAAACGGACTTGTCTAATTGCCCCACTTGTTTCTCAACTTTACCTTCTTACTTGTAATTGTACTTGTTAGAAATTTTTGTTGCTCACGGGTGCTTGATTCAAATATTGATAATTTATGAATATGAAATTATATCACGTACTTAAGAGAATTTTTCTCATTTTTACTCGTTATTATTTGTCCAAATACAGGCTAATTAGAAATTTTAAGTATTTTTCTAATTTTACCCTTGTATTGATTAATCACATAAATGATGTTTGTTTAATTGAATTCATTCTAATTCAAGATGTTAATTGGTTTAAGGGCAACTAGGAAAATATGTCAATTTTTCATGAGATTTTTTTAAAAATAAATATGAATTTTCTTTATATATGTGATGCAAAGTGCAAGTGAAAATTGAACTTTTCTAGAAGTTATGAAATTTCTTATGATATTCAGGGAAGTTGAGTTATCACATTTCCTATATAATTACCTAGGAAGTAACTTACCAAATAAAATTTTGGTAAGTTCTCCTATCTTATTTTATTATTTTTAAACTTACACTTTTTAAATAGGGTTAAGCTGCGTTTAATACATTAATTAGTGTTTTTTTAGGTATACTCACTATCTTAAAATATTTTGTGAAATTCTTCCAATACCCTAAAGTATTAAGTGGTCTAACAACCTAAAGTTACAACTAAAAAATACTTTAAAGTGTTAGATATACAGTCACTTAAAGGATTTTTTTGGAATTAATGACATGTTGAGATTACTCCTAATAACACTTTATGAGCAAAGTTTCTTTCAAAAAAATTAATACTTTAAGAGAAAAATTACGTCACAGTAAAATACTTTAGGGTGTTGGTTCTAATTAAAAAATAATTTATCTTAAAATAATTTTAATTTTGTAAAACATAATCAACTTCAAGCTAACATTCTAAATTATAATTTTCATGAACCATCAATTAAAGCGGCGATAATATAACATCACCTTCGCTAACAATTAGTCAATAACCCGTGAGTCTTCCTCTTCCCCCCACCCCCCTTGTTTTTTTTTTTTGAAGATTCAGGTTCCGTGAACCTGTTGGCCAAAAAATAAAATAAAGAAAGAGAGTTCCGTGAACCTTAAAGAACATATGGATTAGGTTAGTGATATTAAATATCCCTTCAAATTAAGCTCCTAGTCAATGTGATTATTGATGAGTTTAATGTATTATGTGTTTCTTTTTGTCACACTTCACAGCCTCCAACATAGTGCCGACACCCCATGACTTTAGGCTTTGTTCATAGGTCAAAAGTAGACATATAAAAGTAAATTAATAAAAAACACGTTTTGACTTCTTTTTCAGCAATCACTATAACATTTTAAAATTATTTTTTAGTTAAAACCATTAATTTCTATTTTTGACCTTAAAGTCAATTATATCACCAAAGTGATATGAAAATATGGCATTTTTTTTTAGAATAATCAGTAAATTCTTCACTAAATTTGATGTTAAGGGTCAAACAAAATTTTTAGAATCTATCTAAAATTAAAGAATTGAAGGGAGTACAAAGTTTTAGGGTATTTCAAATTTCTAATCCAAAATAAAAAAGCTATTTTAATCAAAATGTTTCCTAGTGATTGATGATTATTCTTAATTTGGAAAATTTTATATATATATATATATATATATATATATATATATATATATATATATATATCCTACGTTATTGACACCTTACATATTCATTGGCTTCTGTCTGGAAGCTGCTTACATGCTTTATACAAATATTAAAAATAAAAACTTGTGTATGACCGTAATTATTCACTTAATTTAATGTATAAGACAAAAGTAGGGAAAATTTGTAAAATAAATCCATGTTTAAAAAATTTATTAGTTAAAAGGTCTTGAATTCTTGTGCTGGTATTTTCTATGCACATATGAAATTTTGTAGAGAACCAGCGCTTTCTGTGTATAAAATATATATAGACTTTTGGACAATAAAATGTCTAAATAGCCTATTTTTCATAACAAAAATAAATAAATAAAATGAATTAATGAGTTTGTTTTATCATGTAATGGATATTTTGTATGAACCTTCCATTTATTTAGTTAGATCTTATTTATAAGTCCGTTTTCACTTTCTGTTAAAGTGAACTTATAAACAGGATCAAAGTGATACTAAGATATTGTACAATAGCATACTTAATTATGTATGTTTGATTTCATTGAAATTATGTTCCTTGTAATATTTACAACAAACAAATTATATATAAATTATAAAATAACCCAAGACTCCATATAATTTAAGAAAAAATGTGTCTAATTTTATATGTATATTTATAATTACAACTAAGCATCGCCCTACAATAATCAATTCAAATATTTTAGTTGGTTATGTTATAGTCATAGGATTATAGCTTATATATAGGTGCACGGGTGGGATCACGAGATTCCAATTATTTAATATTTTTATTTGTTTCAATTGCATGAGACCATACTTATCTTCATGTTTGAGGAAGTAAGAGTACGTAACCAATAATTTAAATTACTACAATAATTATTGTTTGGTTGACCCTATTAATATGTGCTTGGGTGCTAACTGGGGATTCAATTATTGGAATAGTAAGAGCCTTAAACCATTGATTATAATACTGTTTTATCCTTATAATTTTATTATTGCTTTCGGCTCTTTTGACAATGGGTTCCTTAATTTTTACTTAAAATGCATGCAACGATATGTATTATATGGCTCTTATTTAAAGTGATTTTTTAAAATTAAATAGTGAATTCAAACAGATCTTATTGTTTAATTTCTTTTTCCCTATATGCACGCATTCATTCAAAGTGAAAGATCCTTATCTCATGCTACTTTGTATATATAAATATATATAAAGGAACCATATACATCTCTCGTGATCTTACAGCTAGTGTGTATGAAATGAAAAATGAATTTTTTTAATATTGATTCTAAATACAATTAATAAAGTCGACAAAAGTGTTCGATGCAACTACTATCATCTATATTATTTGAAGCCGCCACATCCGTGAGGTTTAGAGTAGTATTTGCATGTTGATTCTCTTGATTCATGATTGTATGAATCATATCCAATACCTTAGCCGCATATTAATTAGATTCTAACTAATTCAGAATTCAGATTAATTCGAGTTAAACTCTGTCTCAGGTGTATGAAAATTCATACTAAATCAGTCGAGTGGACTTAGAAATCAATTAACCCTTCTCTCTTTGATTAATCTTGTACTATCTCCGGTCCTAATTATAGGACCAGAGAAAGTATTTCATTTAAACCAGCCATATAATCTAACACAAGAACAACCCAATGGATTGGACGGGTCGACCAAATTGGATATTGTTCCCTCTTTATTATGCTTGAAACAGTTTTATTTTGATTTAATTAAAAAGATTAGCCGTCCATGATCATATTTGTTCTTTAGTTGTTTAGCAATTTCATTTTATTGGATTATGTGTGGTACATGCATGAACATTCTATTCGTACATGGATTAATACCTTTTTCATTTAAATATTACCTTTGCATAATTATATATATAATAATATTTTATATATTTGAATTAAATTATATTATTTTAATCATTACCTAGTTGATCCTAATTCAATCACCAAATCTTCAACTACTACTTCGATTGGTCTATTTTTCATTTTCAATACTATTTTGTTAGGAATTATGCGGTATTCCCTAACTGATAACTATTTCTTGAGGCTTAGAGATCATCAAAGTAAGTTTTACATCTCTCAAGTCTCAACTAAGTCTTTTACACACGCATGGTCCGATTCAAATATGGAACATCATGTTTTAGGGATTCAATTTCTATCTACCAATCGTACCATGCATGATGTGTTGGTTCATGTTACTTAAAAAACTCTTTCAAAAACATTTATATTCATACAGATTTGATCTAATTTATATTATATTTAAGTGAAACCTAATCCCTTTCATTGAGATAAGTGTTTGCTGGTTTTCATCCTTATCCTCATGTTCAAATATTAAGAGCAATATTTATCTATTTGTGTTTCTTAGTGTGTGTGTGTGTGTAGACACACAATGCATAAACTATTACAGCAATGTGAGTTTTATAATTACACAGCTCTATGGCCGACCCATCAATAATCAATTCAAATATTTTATTTAATTATAGGTGCACGGGTGGGATCTAGGGATTCTAATTATTAAAACTTTTTTTTAAAAAAATATTTTTAGCATTTAATTGCATGAGAGACCAAACTTAATGTTGGAGTAAGCAAGAGTATTAGTCTAATACATTTGGTTTGGTTGACCCCCACCAAACATAATTATATTTGGTAGTTACTTGGGATTCAATTATTATAATCCTTTAAAAGTGCCTCTTCGGCTTGTTTGATGATGGTTTCCTTAATTTATACTTAAAACGCATGAAATTATATATATATATATAAACTAAAAATAATGAATAAAACTCTACTGAATAGTTGTTAGTAAACTCTAATCATTATCTGATTAAAATTACTTTTTAATACAATTATCTAATATTCCATATAATATTATTGAATTAGGTTTGATCATTATTAAATTCAATTGGACATAGTTTTTGGCAAATAAAATGGTGATAGATTTGTCAATGTGATTTATTTCGTAACTCTTGATATTACATGAGGAATCAACTTCTTTCATTTTTTTCCCTATATAGCCATCTAACATTCGAGTATTGTTGGGGTTATTTTCGAGTTTCTCTATAATAAAAAAAATGTTATTTTGCATTTATGGACTCAAAATCGAGACAGTACATTTAAGTTATAAAAACCCCTTCCTCTTTTTTTGGCCAACAAACAAAATCCATTTTACTAAGATCAACCCTTGTTGGTTTAATTTCTTTTATTTTTGATATTATCATCTGATGCCAATATTTGGTTTAAGGTTCATAACTACCCCTCTAAATATAAATATAAGTGACTTAGTCAAATTTAAAATGCAATTTCTTTTTCAAAATTTGAGACCAAATAGCACCCATCAAACTTAGATATTATAGATTCCGGCCCAAGGACTATATAGGCTTGGGCCTACAATATTGTTCATAGTGTATTTTGGGCCAGACACTCCATAGTACCTGAACTTTATATATATATATATATATATATATATATATATATATAATGTTTTTAATAATAATAAAATACTCCCCCTGCTCAATTTTATTTTTAAAATAGAGCAAATACAAATGAAAAATGTTGCCACTCGTTGTTATGTATGATGAGCATATAAGAATGACCACAATGTGCATGACGATGCCATAACATAAGACCTATTGTAAGAATATTTTAGATTTAATTTTTTTATTATGATTATATTCTTCCATAAATTAAAATGTTTAAACAATAGTAATATAGAGGCCGTCTCTATTTTCTCTCTCCCTCCTCTAGACTGCTTGGGTGTTGAAAGCTCTTCTCTCATTGTTGGACAAGCTTTTTTTACAGTGCCTCCCTCCTCGGTTTTGGCCGGGGTGGAGACGTTCGTATTTTATGTTGATCTTCATTTATTTTAATGTTTCTTTGGTCTTTTTGTGGTGGTGTTGATTTTCTTTGCGGTAATAAATCAAGTTGAGAGTTTTAATGGTAGCAAATTTCACTTGGTGGCGTTTCATGGTTTTAAGGATTGAGAATTGGTAACTATAGTCTTCTATATTAGTAGCTCCATATTTCAAAAGAATATTATGGATTGTTGGCAGCGATGAATCCTAAGCATATATCATGGTTGAGACTGTGCGGTTCGTTGTGCAATTGACAACTTCTCCGTCTTCATTTTTTTATATTGATGTTTGGGGGTACTTTTCCTTCTATATATGAGATCTTCCCATAGAGTTTTTTGGTAACTAATTTGGTTGCTTTTTTGTCGATAAAAGTGGTGGATCTTTTAGGATAGTTCGTCGAATAACCACTTCTTATAACGACTTTATTGCCAATGACGACGTTTTTCTACCCACAGTTCCAGTGAAAAAGATTATGAAGGCGGTAGGATTCTTGGTTGTGGCGGTGGCTCTGTAACATCCCAATTTTAAAGCGGAATTTTTTTTTTCAATCAGAGTAGAGCAGAGTGGAGCTTGAGAGCAGAAGAGTAACTGAGTAACTGAACCATTAACAAAACGTTAACCATAGTGTAAGAGTAATGATACGATCATCCAAGGTTCGTAAGTAAATACGAGAAAACAAGAAATAAATCTTCATCCGGAATCCTACGCCGTCTCGCTTGCCCCGGTCTCCAACCCTCGGTCCTCCCGACCACGATGCTACGGGCGAGATCCATTTCCCATATGGATCTCGGAGTAATTAACCTTATACTCAAATAAAACAAATATGGACAACGAGATATTCATAACAATACGAAAAGCATATCAACACATAAGCACGGAAGCGGATGTATGAACAAAGAAAAACGACGTAACATAAGCACAAAGCAATATGTAAAGCCCAACATGTCTGCACATACCCTGTGCCACGATCACAACACGTGTCCTCAGCGCTAGGAAAACTCATACGGTGTTATCAATTCTATAACCCGTGTAAACTGTATGTATGATTGACGACCCTAAACAGAGCCTCAGTCTATGAACGTATATATCACATATATGTATATGAGCAGTATAGGATTAGGGTTACAGTACACGTTCGTACCTTCGTTATGGTACAAGGAACGTTTCGGCGCAAAAACAACGTTTTTGACGAAAAGTGGTCCGACGGCGGTAAAACAAATGGGGTGACGGCGGCACAACGGAGTGAAAAACGGTCCGATTATCAACGATATCCTATCAAGACAATATTCAACAATTTTTAGCAGTATAACGGGCATTTTAGGTAAAATTACCATTTTGCCCCTAGTTGGACCTATCGGCGAATTTCGCCGGAGCTTATTTGTTTTGACTCTAATCTTCCAAAATTTTGCCATAATTCTTTTCCCATCACATATGTATCATATCTACCCAAAAATATAATATCTATAATATATTGGAAGATTAAAGATAAAAACAAAGATTTCTACTATAGCTACTTTGAATAAAACACCAAAGCTTAAGACCAGGGATCGAAAAAACTTACCCCGGGGCCTCGGCTAGCACTTCTTCTCGCTCTGCCTTCTCTCTAACTTCTCACTAGAAAGCTCTAGGAATTGTGAGAAATGAGAGGAAGGGAGGTTGCTATTTATAGAGGAAGGGAATGGCGAGTTTAAATAAATCGAACTTCGATCGGGTTGTATTTCGACCGTTGGATCTAGGGTTTTGGCCATAATCCATCTTGTCCCTCCATCCATGGGTGCCGACCTCCTTGTCCCAAAAAGTCAAAAAAATGATGTCATCTTGATGGTGACATCTCGAGCGTGCATCGATAAAGTTTCAATCCGGTGTCCGAAACGCGTAATCTTGATGAATCGCGAAATGCCGACGCGAGTTTGAAGTTTCTTTCTTTCTCATTAGGAATATCTAGTTTAATGAATTTTATGATCCCATTAAGGGTATTCCGTTACTCGCGAAGATTTTAGGCCGGACTTTCGGTTACGGAATTGAATTAGGAAGTGTCGTCGTCTAGGCAAAAATCCACCGGTTTGTAATATGATCGACCTAAGTCACTAGATTCCTAATTCACGGCAACTACTTGTTTCAAAGATTGACTCTAAATCCTCTATCTGCATTTTCTCTCTCCTACCCTAAGTCTTAAATACCCCGTTGGTTCCGGAACCGACTTCGGAGACGGTCACTTCGAGAAGAATTTTCACTTTGGTTTATAAAAAGTCCAGATGACTCGGGCTTTATTTCTATGTTTCGGTGTAGGATTTTATTTCTATCCATTCTCAAATGTCCCGTTGGCTCTTTACCAAATATAATATTATTTTAATCAAAATATCTAGATATTATTATTTTTATTTTTATTTTTTCCTTTTTTTCTAAGCATAAAATATTTTTTATTTTTATTTTTATTTTTATTTATTTATTTATTTCGAATTTCAGCCTTATTTATTATTTTATTCTTATTTTTCTAATTCATTTATTTTAATCCAAACAATTAGCCACTAATTACTTAATTAGCCACTTACTAATTGTTGATAATTTTATTATTTAGGATCAACTATTATCTCACAACTATTTGACTTACATTGGCATTTTATACCCCATGTAAAATATTAAAAATACTGGGGCCAAAAAGCGCTTTTAATATTATTTTATTTATGCATCTTTATTTTCCGGGAAATAATCTCAAAAATTTCTAATTTTAAAGATAACATACTTCCTAAGTTTTTGTCAAGAACCTTTGTCATATGAGATTTATCATAATATTTTCGTAGTTTTACACTTTATAAAAATACTTTTGTCGGATTTTAGCTCTTTTCTTTTCTAATTTTCACAAGAAATCTCCCCTAAGTAACAAGGTAATTTTGCTCAATATTTGAGACCACATTTTCACTTTTAACATTTAAAGGAATATTTATTTATAATTAATGGTCACCCGGGTATTGAATATCCTAGTATTACAAAGCTCCTCTTATCTATTTTAGGGTTCTTTGCATTGTTATGTATTTAAACTTTCCTTTTGCAAACTTTTTATTTTGAGCTTGTATATCTCATTGGGTTAGTTTTAATGAAATATATTTTCTGGCAAAAAAAAAAAAAAAAAATAGCAATACTTGGCTAATAGGGTTGGGTTTAATGAATGAGTTAATTCCTCACAACGTAATGAATTAAGGCCAATATGGTTTTATCAAAGAAATGATTAAGATGATCAAGCTTTTGTCAACCATCTGGATGAAGAGGAATCAAATGACATATTAGAAGATCAAACCAGTCCTTCCTTCAGAAGTAATCAAGGAAGTTGATCTTGCTGCTTCTGCAATTGTATTGGCTTTCAAGGATCGGAATTTAGCAGGAGCTAGTCCTCCATCTCCTTCTCATGTGAGTCTCTCAACAGACATCGTTCTTGAACATGGATGAACTATCTTCGTAAGGAAAGGAAAGAGAGGGACAATGAAAATTTTCAATCCTGGATATGTTTCCAAGCCCAGTCAATTCAATCTTTTATGTGGCAAAGAACTATAATGAAGCCTTTTATCTCATTGCATTGCTTAAGAGGAGCATTACTATAAATTTCAAATTCATAGTTCTTTTCAGAAAGCTTCACATCTTTTGCATCAAGAAACTCTTCTTGCTTCCAAAAGTAACTAGACCAAGCACTAACAACATTTTGTATAAGGATGTAGCTCCCTTACTAGAATTATTTGAGTCTGAACAGTTGGACGAAAATTATATATTTTTTTTTCCCAGAAATCATGTTCAGTTATGATTGCAGATTTATGATGTACTTTCATTTTATTGTTTTAAATGAAAATTGTTTCTTATAAAAAAAAATGAAGGGAAAATTGCATTTAGGTCTCAAATAACAAAAAAAAAAAAAACTAAAAAATGATCCATAACAAATCCAGGGACCATTTATCAAGTGTAATCAACAAAAAATTGCATTTAAGTTTTGGGAGACTTTTTTGTAATAGATTCATATTCTGATGACAAGTCTAGGGGCATCTACTGACAAGTCAAAGTGTAGTCTACTGAAAAGTCCAAGTGCAGTCCACTGATTAGTCTAAGGGTGGTCCACTAACAAATCCACGGGTGTCCACTGACAAGTTTAGAGGCATTGATAAAGATTTGTCGGACCCTCTCAAAATAACCAAGATTAAAATATTTTTAGTATAGGAAACCCGAATCGTTTCTCTCAAGGAATTCACAGCGGGTCTAAAATCAACAGTAAACACGATAAAACAGTAACCAGAATGGAGGAGTTTTTCAATGTAATTAAAATGAAGCTAGAACAGAATATAAGAAAACAAGATTAATCAAATAAACAAAAGATCAACCCAGGATTTTGAATTACATCACTTTCCTTCCTCGGACAAAAACACATTTATAACCGAACTCGTGATCGACTCGACAAACCGAAATCTCGCATTTGTCTAGAAATTCCCTCAACTCAACAATCGTTCGGGATTTGTTCGAATCGTGGCGTATCATTGTACGATAGCACATTAATACTTTAACCTAGTTCGAACTACGTCCTTGGGAAATATCGATCTGGGTTTTTAATCAAAAACCCAATCCAAATCCAGAAATCGAATCCGATTAAAGAATGTAGAAACGAGTTAGATGGTTACCGATTAAGCACGAGTCCTCCGGATAGTGGAATCCTTAATCCATAGGTCGATCAGAGAGGTTTAGCCAAGCATGGCTAGGCAAAAGACAAAAGAAAAGATGAAGAGGAAAGTAAACATGATGAACAACTCAGAGAAAATAGAAAGCTTCTGATTTAATCCGAAAATCATAAAAGACGTAATGTAGAATGTCTTAGCGGCCGCCAACTCAGTTAAACTAAAAGGGAATGACGGCTAGGGTTTTAAAAAAAAATCTAGGGTTACAAAATAGGCCTAATATTAGAAGCCTCTAATAATAATTGGTCTTTTATTACAAAATTCGAGCCCAATAAAAATCCAAAAAAACGTGTCTGTCTTTAGCTCCGATTTCGTCCATCTTCTTGTCCTAATTAGCCTTCTGAGTCTTCATAACAATTGTAGCTCCCTGAATCATCTAAAAAATGAAAGAAGAATCAGGCTAATCGGATATCTAGATCAAAAGTTATGGTGAAAATACTAAATCACTGTAAATCTGAAATTTAATCATAAAAAATGAATTAAATCCAATTAAAAACTCAAAGCCCAATTAAGTAATAAAACTCATTATTTATTAAGTAAACACTCCTAAATTATTAACCAAGAGATACAAATAAGTGAAATAATATTCAATTATCAGGCATCCACTGACAAACCCAGAGGCTTCCACTGGTAAGTCTATGTGTATCCATTGGCAAGTCGACAATTGTAATTTATTGTAAAAAAGTCTCACAGGACTTAAATACAATTTGACCAGTTGACCACTAATATATGAATTAAACCACTAGTTACTTGGCTTGAGCCACTGAACTTTTCGGAGGAGAATCTTCTCCTCATCTTTTTTCTCATTTTCTTTCATTAGCCCATATCCTGGGCCATTGATTGGGAAGAGGAGAGAAATGTTAAAGTAGTATTGTGATTGATTGGATGAATATGATTTAAAGATGATGAGGATAATGAGAAAAAAAGATTAGGAGAGAAACCCAATCAACTTTTTCCATGATTAAGCTGAATTTGATTAGAGTTGAACCGTCATTAAGCCATAACCAAAATTAGACCGGAAACTAAAATAATTTTTAGAAAACTGAACCGAATTTGTTCATGATGAGAAAAAAAGCTGGACAAATTTTAAAAAAAATTGAGTGTCCTACAAAGTCCAATATATTCTTAAACTATTTGTATGCAATCATTTGATGTTTTTTTATTAAAAGGTTCTGGTGTTATTTTATTGACCATTAAAGTTATTATGAGTTTATTTTATATATATCATTATAGATGTACTCACTTCTCTCCTTAGTATAAGAAATAATTGAGGAGTTAATTTTAGTTCTAAATATAATACACGTTTTTCAAATTTGTTATTTATTATTTCTTAATTTAGTTCTATTGATACTTTTTTAATAATGATCAAAGAGAACAGAGAAGTGAAGAATTAAGAAAGATGATTAAGGTGTTTTAGAATATTATACTCCCTTCGGTATTTAATATAAGACATATTTGATGAGTTAATCTTGGTTTTTAATATAAGATATAATTTTCATCTTTATTAATCTTTTCATAATTTACCATATTGATGCTCCCTCAACAGTAATCAATGAGGAAAAATAATGAGATAATTAAGAAAGATGATTCTAGTAGTTTAAAAAATATATGTCATATTATGTAAAATAACTAACTTCCTTAAGTTAATGTAAATATATATATTATATTAAAGATCGAAAGAGTATATCATATTAAATAAAATAATTAACTTCTTTAATCTAATTAAATTAGATTAAGAAAGTTAGTTAAATTAGTTAAAGTGTATATTTTTCAGGGTTATTAAAACCGGATCGGTCAATGAACCGGTCGGGATACTAGGTCAATGGTTAGTGGGTCAGACCGGAGTTAAATGGAGCTAAACCGGAGAAAAAGGTAAATATTTCAGTTATTGATGTGAAATTAAAAAAAATTAAAATCCATTTTATTTTCAAATAATGTTTGGGATGAGTGAAAGAGTGATATGAGTAGCATATGTCATGTCTTGCAGAGTATAGCTCACAGCTAGCTAGGCGCAGCTATACACTTTTCCATTTTCCTTTACAAAGAAAAGTAGCTGGCCCAGTAGCACTGCATTTTCCATTTTCTTATACATCAAAGCTTTGCATTGGAGCCTCTCCATTTTCCACCCACAGCTTCAGAAACTGCTGAGCCATCCACCCACAGCCTTCGTTGGTCTCGCCCAATATCCGGTGGCCTCCCTCCTTGTCGATTTCTGGCGGTAGCGGTTGCTCTGGTCTCTCTCCTCATCGATCTCACCGCTCTGGTCTCTCTCCTCATCGATCTCACCGCGGTCTCTGGTCTCTCTCTGTTCATCTCTCTCATTTTCCACCTCTCTCTTTCATGTTGGAACTGTCAAGGCAAGCTTCCAAAAAAAAAAAGAAGGAGCTGACCCCGGTTTCTATAGTAGACCGGACTGGTGTCATGGCCGGTTCACCGGTTTCCGGTCAGAACTGACCAGTCCGGTCATGGTGTAATAATCATGATATTTTCCCAAAAGTTTATGCTAAGGAGCAAGCAATATAGCCCCGATTTTTTTTTTTAGATTTAATATTACCATAAAAGTTTTAAAATATAGCTATGTTGTCCTGTATCGTTAAAAAACTAACGTTAACTGTTTTTAATGATAAGGGACAATATTGCTGCATTTTAATATTTTTGAGGCAATAATAAACTTAAAATTTTTGAAACAACATTGTTTCTCAACAGAAAAATGAAAATTGACAAATTTACATCTTAACCCTTTAAATATTAAATTAATATAACCATAGGTGGGACTGTGGGATATTACTATAAAAAATTTTGGCTTGTCTTTGGCGGAGTCCACATTATATGTACATATCTTATGTCTTATGTGCTCATACCTTCTATTAGAGGTATAATCATATTTTATTTTTTTATATATTTTTTTTTTATATTTAAATTTTACGCGGTTTCTGATTTTTTTACTTAATATCTTAAATTAATTAGTTTCCAATTTTGCATTTAGAAATATTTGTCTGTAATACCAGTATCATGAAAACTAATTAAGTTGAGATACTGGCTGAAGGCTGAAGAAAACATATCACAAATCAACATATAATTTAAATCTAAATAAATATAATATATATATATATATATATTATATATATATATATATATAAAATATGCCCAAACCTATAGATATAAAAACATATATATACGTGGACTGTTTGGCGAATTTAAAACGGATAGATATAAAAAAAGCATATATATACATATAATGTGGACTGTTTGGCGAGGTGGCGTTAACATTTAGTTGTTAATGAAATTTGTTTAAAAAAAACGTTGTATGGAAGAATCTATATGAACAAATTAACAACTCCTTGGCTATTTTGGGATTTTTAAGATTTTTACTAAAAAGTAAAAACGTTGTATGGAAGAATCCACGTCCTTGGCTACGTTTCTGTAAACTGTCATGCACAAAGTCACCCAATATTCGGAGTTGAATTTCTTGTCCGCCGAACTGATTCGTGAGTCGCAAATTAATGGCTGAACCACATTAGCTAAGCCAGACGTTTGATCTTGGTGAGAATCGCTGATGATTCTCTTGAAGCTTTTTGTTGTTAATATTCAAGAAGCCAATCAAGCTACGCAACTGGAAGAAGAGGAAGAAGAAGAAGCAAGAAAGAAAAAAGGAATGCCAATGAAAAATTAGTAAATTACACTTTCAGCGACCCAAGAAATCAAAAGTCGCGAGCATCTGGTTCTCGCTATTAGCTACTTTGTGGTGCGAATCAAGAAAAGCATATCTTAGCTCAACGCGCAAATGAGATACGCCTTTGATCAATACAATTTTCCACTTGTTTCATATGAATTCGCAAGTGGTTTGCCTTTAGGGTTTTTCAGTGAATCTCGGCGTTTGGGGCCAACTTTTGCACTGCAGAATTGAGTAACAGCGTACACCGACCTGTCAAATTCAGCATCCTACATTTGCCTCAAGAGTGCGGTTTGATTCTTATATCTGCTATAATTTCCAATATCCCATAAATCAATTTTCTGTATGTTACTGTGACCCTTTTAGAGTATTCTCACATTTTGTTTACAACGCAGTTCTCTTATCAATAATCGCATTACCTGGGGGCGTATTTATAGGATTTTGCTTCAAATGTGCTTTCCCCAAAATAAACTTTCTACGTCTGAGCTAAACTTCTTCGAGAGTGTGCCCCTCGATTTTAAAGTTATTACAATCATAACAAATGAATTCACGAAGGTGAAAGTGGTTTATGCGGTTTCATTTCATCATTTGCATTTTAGTCTTCTCTGGCTCAGAGAAAATTACACAGAAAACTATGGAAGCTAAACTAAAATGCGGAACATGCAGAAGGGGTATTTTGTTTCCCACAAGCACTACTGTGTATGGTTGCTATAAGTGCCAGAGGATTATTTGCTCACGTCCAAATGAGCAGGCAAAGATTACCTGCTCAGGCTGTGGAGGAGAGTTTATAGTTCCTATAAAGACTACTGCGTATCGATGCTCTATCTGCCAAACTGTTACTACAACTTCAGGACATGGGCAATTGATCCCTGACAGTCCAAATCCCGGCCAAAAGCTAAAACTTGGTTCGATATTGTTTAAACATAATCAGTCTGATAAGGTGATGTATTGAATTCTTTATATAGCAATATTTTAATTTGAGAGTATTGAGATTATTGAAATGTCTTCAGAGCATTTTACTTTGGTTCTGCATCACAGGGTTAACAAATAAATGCTAATGTGCAGAGTCATCAATCATCATCATCATCTTCAACAGGATCCTCCTCCACCTTGTCTAGAAGATGTAACAAACGAGCACTGCTCTGTGGAGTTACTTACAAGAAAAGGAGATACAAGCTCAAGGGAACCATTAATGATGTTATGAATATGAGAGAGATGCTGGTTAAAATATTTGATTTCCCTAAAGAGAGCATACGTATTCTCACAGGTATCTCTTGAAACTTTTATAGCTGATGATTCTATCTTGCGTGCTCTCAACTGTTGATTGAGATTTAATTTTTCTGCTTGAGTATATGCAACTTTTCCGAACCCATATTATGCTAAAATCTCGCTGTGTTTTGTGTGAAGGACCACTCCACCTCAAAAGTTTATGTCTTTTGAGTTTTGAGCAAAATCCCATGAATAGCTTGATAACTAAACTTTTAATTTGCCTTAGGACTTACTTTTAACTGGGAACAAGACAATATGAACTGAACTCTCAATCATTTGGTTATAAAAAATAATAATATAATATCAAAATCTACCACTCAAAAACTATGTAAAACCTCATATAAAGTTTACAATAATCTCAAACTTCGATATTCCACATTAAGGCATCTTTGATAAAATTTTGAAGATGAAGAGTTTAGCATCAGTTTGTTTCTTAACGCCTTGAAGTAATCAAGTGTAATAATCATTTAAGCAATTTTTTAGGTAGTATTATTGATACAAATTTGTCATTAAATAGCAGGGTTCTTTCTCTCTCAGCATATGATATCTCATATGTCCCCGAAGAATAAGAGAACCAAATTAACTACTGATATACAGATGCATCTCTTTACTAAATTAACTAAATCAAATTGCAGAAGAAGAGAAAGATCAACATTTAGTTCCAACGAAGAAGAACATACTGGACTCCTTAAAGTGGCTTGTGGAGGGCTGCCAACCAGGAGACTCACTGGTCTTTTACTTCTCAGGACATGGGTTACAGCAGCCTGATTTGAAGGAAGATGAGCTTGATGGGTTTGACGAAACTCTTTGTCCTGTTGATTTTCTGCAAGAAGGCATGATCATTGACAATGATTTAAACTCGATCCTTGTTTGGCCACTAAAGAA
This sequence comes from Acacia melanoxylon, assembly GCA_019022615.1. NCBI lineage: Eukaryota > Viridiplantae > Streptophyta > Magnoliopsida > Fabales > Fabaceae > Acacia > Acacia melanoxylon. The sequence continues at coordinate 6,469,537 of JAFJYJ010000003.1, read as the reverse complement.
TGGCGTTACACTTCATGCTATCGTTGATGCTTGTCATAGTGGCACAATTCTTGATCTTGGCTATGTCTATAAACTAGAGAAGTAAGTTCATTTTGGGTATTTTGTCTATTTGTTCTGTTTACAATCCAACCTTACTTTGACTTCCCTGAAGTCAAAATGATCAATCTCTACACCATGACTGTTTCAGATCAAACACTTTTATACCCCGGGCGTGAAAATTTGTTAAGGATCTGGCTCTCAACTACTTCATTATAAAGGCTCTAAAATTAGATCACTTCAATTCAAATTCTTAAGCTACTAAATCTAGGCCCCTAACTTTTAGTATAATCTGTAACATTTCTTAACTGCTTGCAGCCATGAGTGGGAAGACAACAAACCCCCTGCAGAAGTGCCTATGAGAAAACATACCAGTGGTGGTCTGGCCATTTGTTTCAGCGCTTGTGAAGATAGTCAGATTGCTATTGATACAACAGTAATTTTTTTTTTTTTTTATAATTGTTTTTCTGTTTTCCCCTTACAAGGAAATGTGGATGCTTATTCACTACCTGAATTTTGACCGGCTTATGCAGGCTTTTAGAAAGGGAATGCAGGGTGTTATGACCCATCTTTTTATAAAAGCAATCAAAGAAAACTGGAATATAACATATGGAGGGATACTAGAAAAGGTTCAAGAGGGAATTGCAATGATTAATCAAAAGAGCTGTTATCCCAGAATATTTCGTTGTTATCACCGGCATAATATTTCACAGGTTGGCTCCTTTCCAAATTATTCCTAGTACTAACACAAGAGTTTATCCTAAGATACTGTTTAACAGGTGATGCACTGACTACTTCACTAGTAGGTTATGTAATGGGTACTTCACTAGCAAAACATCTCTCTTGTAATTATAAATGTCAACGTATGGCCCTTACCTATATAAGCTTCTGGGTAGGTTGATAAATATTTAACATAATCCTTAAAATCCATGCTGTGTAAGTAGGATATGGTTCTTCCCAAAGTCTAAGATAAGATAACTAAACAAATAACTCTCAAGCAAGTGGGAGCTTTCTTCTCATTTGCAGAGCTTTGTCCTATCAATATGAATCATAATTGATGAACAAATGTGGTAACTTACAAAGTTTTTCTAGTGTCAGAAGTCTCTTTTTTCAATTTCTAAAACACAGAATCTGATTATATATTTCATCAATGGTAATGAAAGTAACTTTGGGTTACCTCCTAAACAATATTAAGAATGTCCTGTAAGCTTTTTTCCCTCTAAATCATAGTTAGCATTTCATGATTTATGTTAACGTGAATTGAATTTATATGGAAATTTTCAGGATCCTATTCTATCATCATCTGAAAAATTTGATGTTTTTGAGAGGATATTCACATTGTGAGCTGGTAAGGTGGGACCAACAATCTTATCAGTACAACTTTTATTGTCTATTCTGTCATAATGTTTCCTTCTAGTAGAAGGAATTCTTGTTTTGTACAATCAAGCTTTTTTCTGTCCAAAGTAAGAAAGTATATACATTGTTTTAATGCTATTGATGTCTCCTGTCCTGTAGCTATATATATTTTTAATAATTTTAAAATGAAAAGAACATTCTGGAGACTGCCTTTAACTCTCTCTCCTAAATGTATGGCGCATTATTGTAGAAGATCATAATCATTTTTGTATTAATATGGAATTTTAATTTCTAGATCAGCTTCAGTAAATGACCTTTAGCTTGAAGCATTCAATAATATTGAAAGAACAAAAAATCCTTTTAAAGGGAGGATATTATAGGGAACCAAAGCTTTATTACTTTTCCATCATTTGTGACAAATGATTCTTTTATATAGAACAGGAATATGCATAACAAAATATAGCTACCTTTCTTAACAAAACCATGCAGCATGTAAATTCCCTGCCTTTAGACATAATATTTACTTTGAAACTGAAAAATTTGATGCTACCTTTTTCAAAATGAGACTAACAGCTTGGACCCATCACTCATTCTTGATCCAGAAATTGAATTTTCTTTTCTTCACCTTCATTCACTTGACTTGATGAGACAATGTTAGGCTTTTTTAGATCTTCAGATCATGAATGGGAAAACCAGAAATTGAACATAAACTGGGTGCTTACTTTGACACTTCCAACTAAACTTTTCAAGAGCGCAAGGGGAAAATGGAGAAAATCATGAAGAGGAAAAAAGAAAAGAAAAGAAATATTCAATAGTTCATCTGTATCTCATGATGTTCTTGCTTGTCATACAGCTAAATCTATAATTGGATTAAAAAAACATTTCATTTTCATTTTAAACAAGAGACAACACTTGCATAAAATACGTTTAACCATTCCCCAATAGAAAAACATGTTGCAGAGAAAACTTTTCTGAATAACTAATCATGTAATGTAAGTTGTAAAATATATTTTTATGTTGGGTTTTTATCTGCAGCAAACATCCTAAAAATGTAAATAAGTTTTATCCTTCCATTAGCAAAGCATCTGTGGTTTCCAGAACCAAGAATCTGCTTCCTGCTTCCTTTAGCTTCCTGCTTCCTGCTTCCTGCTTCCTGCTTCCTGCTTCCTGCTTCCTTTAGAGAGAGTAAATAAAGAATAGAAACACTTGTTTTAGTTGGAAATGACATGCTATGAATGGTCTCTATAAGTTTTAAATTTTTTTCACAATATTCTTCCCCATGAAGATGTAATTTCTGTGAAGTGTGAACTTTGATGAATCTATCAAATCTATGACCCTTTCCTGTGTGAATTGGGAACTTGCGGCTAGCAGCTACTACTTATTTGTCCTATAGCATTGTATGTTTATGAGAATTAGAACTCTGGTTAGAATTGAATTCTTCATAAATGTTATAATAAACCCATTGTTTAATAGACATAAGATAATTTTGTTCTATGTCAAGTTCTAGGTTGAACTTTTGTTTTGTTAAAATAACATAGTCTTGTACAGCTTTCCTGTAATAACTGTTGGCCTAATTAGGTTTCATGTTCACCCTATCCAGTTGTAGGGATGCAAACGTGGAATTACATGAGCAAAAGCTGTGTCCTATGAAACAGTGTGAAGACACAACTTTGATATCAAGGGATGGTTCTTTACTTAGGTTGTGTTTAGTAGAGACATGTTGGCATGTGCAATATTTCTTCACAGATTAACTCACCGAATGGCTTAATATACCTTTCATAACATGTAAATAACAAAATTTGCAATTTTCAGTCTAATCCAGTCATTTTCTCGCTGTGACAAAATAGCTCAAACAATGAGCATTTGGATAATTCATGAGACACAGTAGAAGATAATCAGCATGGTCATCTTTTCCTTGATAGTCAATGGTTTATTAGTAATTTAGTTCAAACGCTTGTGATTCAGTAAAAGTACTTGCATGAATGATGAAACCTCTAAACACTGTTTACTCTGACCAACGCATTCAATTTGAGAAGTGTTCTAGACTTCAAGTTGACAATTTTGTCAAGATATCATTTACTTTTATCATTGTAGAACCTGAAAGTATGACAGTTTTCTATTTCTAGAAAGATTGTGCTGAAATCATTTTATTAGCCTGAAAGGATGATATTGGAATGAAATCATATTCTCTGATCACTAAAGTGAGACAAAAAAATCTCAAATAAAAAATGACACAATCTTCAGAAGATTGAATTAGGATTTTTTTCCAGACAAATCATTGACTAACGGTTCATAGCCTATAATGCGTCAAAAGTTTTCTTAATTATAGTCATATAAGAAAGCTAGAAATCAGGGATTGCTTATTTTGCAGTTTAGGTTTTTATTCTTTGTCTACTTTTATATCCATTGTAAATGGCAGCAACAAGAAGGTCAAGATATTCTGTCTCCACTATAAAATGCTGGTGGAATCTGATTCTGCGCATGGCTCTCCAATCCCCATAGCAGATAAAGATAAAATAAAGCTTCGTAGAGGCACCTCTAATGAGAAGTTTCCTATGGTTTCACGTTTTCTAAAAACCTTTCCTTCTTTTATTCTCCTCCCATCACTCTTTAAAAGCTTACAAAAGGAAAGCACACCATGGCAGAGAGAAAAGAAAGGTGCAGTCACTGTGGAAGACTACTGTTAGTGACACCAGAGACTCATGCCTTCAAGTGTGCAGTGTGCCATGGCATCACACAGATTGGTCAAGCGAGCAATACACTGAGTTTGGTTTACAACTCTATGTCTCATGCTGCAAACAGGTTAAGAGGGTTCATAAATACTATGATCACTGGTTCATTTAGCAGCAATGTAGGCTATGGGACACCTAATTATGGCTATTATCCTCAGCCTCAGCTATTAAGGCCACCAGCTCCATTGGTTCCTGCCTCTGCTTATGGGTCAAAGAGGGCATTGTTATGTGGAATTTGCTACCATGGACGAAGTTACAAGCTTAAGGGTTCTTTGAATGATGTTAAGTTCATGAGACATTTTCTCATCAATCAGTTTGGGTTCCCTGGCGACTCCATTCTTATGCTCACAGGTAATTTCATCTCAGTTAACAATTTTCTAGCTGTCACAGCGGGTCTAACTCAATTTAAATTTATTATAATATTCAATTAGTCATATAAATTTTTCTTAATTGATTTCTAGCTCAAACTGAATTTCACGTTTTCATTTTTTTTTTCCAAACTCTTTTTATGGGGTACATGTATGAAACTGATAACTCATCTAATAGGAAAGTTGTAGAAATTGGAGGATTTGAGAAGAGAAACAAGAGAGGGAGAGAACAGAGGGAGTGGGAAGAGAAATCTGATGCTCTTATTCATTCATCTTAACAACAAAAGCATAACTATATAATGAAGAGTCGTATGCCTTATATAGGCAATACCTCCTATACCTACTACTCTTAACTAACTATCATTAGTTACTAACTAACCAACAACTGACTAACTAACAAATACAACTAACCCCCTAACTACTAACTAACTAATATTTTTATTTACAGTTTACATATCATCATCAACCCACAAAAAGATAAGTCCCATCGATATATTCTTTTTATCCATAAAAAAATGGGTCCACTTGTGTCAGTCAGGTTGGCTCATTTGAACAGGTATACTTATTATATTTATGGCATGGGCCTATGACAGTGCTTATTTTGAAACTATGGCAAGTACAAATGTACATGGTGGTATCTAAATTTAGCCAAGTGAAAAATTCAGGGATGAAGCCTGCCTCGAAATGATGAAAAGAAAATAGCAATGAGGCACTGGTCTAATTTGAATCATTAGGCCGTTTAAGATCTCAGTTTGTCTCGTTCTACACTAATTTTGGACAATTAAAACCTATCTGCAGATGATAAGGAGGAGAAAAACCCATTGAAAATCCCAACCAAAAAGAACATTCAAACAGCCATGCGTTGGCTGGTGGAGGGTAGCAGGCCAGGGGACTCATTGGTGTTCCACTTCTCAGGGCATGGCACTCAAGAAGTGGACAGTAACATGGATGAGATAGACAGGTACGATGAAACACTATTACCAGTTGATTATGAGATCAATGGGATGATACTTGATGATGAGATCAATGCAACAATCGTCAGGCCACTGCCTCGTGGTTCAAAGCTTCATGCCATTATTGATGCGTGCCACAGTGGAACCATTCTTGATATTCCTTTTGTGTGCAAGATGAGCAGGTCAGTTTTAGAAAAGTCTTGTTTGTCTGAAACCTCCTGTGCTGTTTTATTAGAATTTTGAGATAGAGGTATATGTTGGGGTTATCCTTCCATTAAAATAGCATGAGCCAATTTGATAGGACTTCCCTTTAACTTTATACACCTTCTATTCCTTCTCTAATTAATCAATATGAGACACTCTTTTTAATATATTCTCTAATACTGTTCTTGTTCTTATGGTGAATTGAGTTCTTGACGTAGGACAAGATGGGGAATAAAACCACAATACTTAAATATCAGCTTTTGATATGTCAACAATACATTAGCTTTTCTTTTTTGTTCCATAAGGGAAGGGTTTTACACATGGGAAGATCATACACAGCCCATGGCTGATTATAAAGGTACAAGAGGAGGGCTAGCAATTTGTATATCAGCTTGTGATGATGCAGGATCCTCTGTAGATACATCAGTTAGTATACATAATTCATTTCTCATTCTTTTGATCAGAAGTGTTTGTGAGAATCATGGACTTATTTGGGGTTTTTGCCTGTTTTTGGTAGGCCTTTGGTGGAAAGGTTGTTACTGGTGCTTTGACCTATAGTTTCATACAAGCAGTTCAAAATGAACCTGGATTAACCTATAGTCGCTTGCTAATTGCCATTCGTGCTGCAATCAGAGGAGCTAAAGTTGGTATAGTTGCCCTGAATGGTCCAATCATTTCACTGCTAAATAAAATGCTTGGCATGGATCGCATCAGGCAGGTATTGACTATTACCAAAGTCTATATACCCTGTTTGTCATCCACAATGGAAACATTTCTCTGTCTATATACCCTGTTTATTAAACCCTAATTTTTTTGGGCTAAATTATACAAAACTCCTGAACTTTGTTATAGGTAAATAGCCTCCCTAACTTTTGAAACTTTACAGTAAACCCCTTGAACGTTCACATTTATGCAGATAATCCTAAACTAATCAATTTTATACCTTTTAAACTTTATTTTTATATGCATATAACCTCCTTAAACTGTGAGTTAAATGTAGATAAATCCCTTAAACTTTGAGTCATTTTCAAATAAATAATGAACAAAACTAATAGTATGAGAATTATTTGAAGAAATGTAAAAGTTTAGGGAGGTTTGTTGTAAAGTTTCAAAAGTCAAGGAAATTATTTACACATGACATAAAGTTTAGGGGATTCTTTTTGGGTATAATTTAGCCTTATTATTTTTTTCAATTACTTTCTTCCTGAAGAGGTACAAAAATATTTCCCATATACAAAATTACCTTTTTAATAATAAAATTACATTTCCTTTTTAGCCATTTTATTTTGTACACTGAATAGGCCTTGAAAGACATGTAGAAATGTCATAAATGAGCCTTGTATATCTTTGACTACTTGGCGTGCTTATTTTGTGTTCCCTAAATCTTGTGCCTAGTGCCATCACTTGTTCTATCTCTCTACATATATGAATATATGTATGCATGTGTGTGTGTGTGTATTAGTTCATAATATTGGATATGCTATTGGATAATTTAATTACAATGATATGTGAAGTTGATGCTACAAAAAAGGTTTTGAATTGGGTTTTACAGGATGCACAATTATCATCTTCTGAGAAGTTTGACATACATACACAGCGGTTTGTGCTATGACGTGGCTCCCTCAGATCATTGCTCTTAATTATAAGCAAAATTGATTTCATTCTCAGGTTGACAGAAAAATTGTTAATTTTCAGAAAAATATTGGAGAAGTTTCTCCTTTGAATACGAGAAATTGTAGAGTCCACCTTCAGTTGCATTTTAAATTTGATGGCAGTTAATTTCTGTAATCCATTATTTATGTTTATGTCATGTTAATGGCAAATATATTTACCAATCTATGTGTAGCCAGCATCCTTAGTTGACATGGATACTTAAATAGTACTCTTCTAGTAAGACATATTTATCTAATTTGATTATATTAAGGAAGTTAGTTAATATGATATGCATTTTCTAAAACACCCTAATCATCTTCCTTAATTTTTTCATTTCCCTTTTTGTCTTTGAACATTGTTGAAGGAACATCAATAATGGTAAATTAGGAAAAGACTAACCAATACTATAAATGTCTTATATTTAGGATCAACATCTCCCCAAACATGGGTCCTATATTAAGGGCATTTTTGAAATTCTTATATCTTTTTTTTTTTTTTTTTTATTTTTTAATAAAAAAATCAATGACATTTATTGATATTCGCAATTTACTTCAAAATCTTATAAGATTGAAACGAGGGAACACAAGTTTAAATATTGTAACTCATTATATAAGAATTGGATCAGCTAGCCTATTGGTATCCAAGAAAATGCATGTTAACAATTCCTGAAAGTGCTACTGATCCATATAAGAAAATGCTACCAACCAGAAGTATCCAATTGATTTTTCTGCTGCACAATTAAGAAAGTAAGGACAAGAGACAACGAAAATAGAAAACATAGAGAATAACCATAAATTCTCAGAGGAAGCTTCTTCACTTCCTGCTCGCGTCCTGTTACTTTATTGTAAAAAGAAATGATGAATGAAACTACGGTTAGAAACATCACCCCACACCAGAATTTCATTGCAGATTCTTTTTTCGCCGTCCTTGGCCGCGGTATCGTGTTCACGATCATTATTAGATTACTTAATCAAAACATATGTTGTGTATCATTAGATTATATATAAGTTTATAAGTCAACAAATTAGTTTAAATAAAAATATTTTAATGTAACTTATTTAACTTCATTAATCTTTAATAATAATAATCAAGTCTCTAAAAAAATAAATAAATCAAAAACAACTCTAATCAAAGACTAGAGGGAGTATTAAATAAAAAAAATACGAAATAAAAAGAATTTCTTCTCTTTCCGTGATTCCAAAACAGGTCTGATCTAGTACGAGCATTATGAATTTTTGAATAGGGAGTATTTGCAAGAAGGCAAAATGGCAACGAACTATGATTTTAAACATTGAAGATTCATAATTTCATAGCTCATACCACTTTCGTGCTATTATAAGTTCGTTTTAACTAATTCTCACCTATTAAAACATAACAGTTAAGTAATTAAATGTTTTAAATTGATAAAAATTTTCAACTTTACTCTTATTAAAATTCTTTCTTCCTCTCTTTATATTTATAAATCATTCTCACATCTTTGTTCCCGTTCTATTTTTCCCATGTGTATTAAATATGGATAAAATAAAATAAAAAGCATTATTATCTCTCTAAATAAACTTATATTTAGGGCCAATTTTTTTTTTCTTCATAATAACCTTATACTAAGGGCTACTTCAATATGATCTTCACACTAAAGTAGACGAGACCATGATTATTTCAACGCAGTTACACTTACACACAAGTAGACATGAAAATTACTGATTTAGATAAGGCTATTTAAATTATACTTAAATTACTTCATCTGATCTTAACTATAAGAATTAGTTTAGGGGTTTGTTTTATTTCTACATATAGAACTTTAAACACAGTAGAAGACTATGAATTAAAAAGATGACAAGACTTTTATAATTTTAAAATAGGGCCAGGGGCACCTTATTTTTTGTATGTCTTATTTTTGTATTGATATTAGTTTATACCTTTTGGTTTTTATTTTTCTTTGGATTGAGTCCTCATACAGATTCTAAAAACCGAGTTCTAGCTACCCGGACCATATATGGGATAAAGTATAAATGATTACATGTTAGTAAATTTATTTATTTTTTAATTTATTTACAACATTTTATTTTACCACAGAATTTAGGTCAAGTTTCTTATGTTTATTAAGTCAAGTTCATATCTGAATTTATAATTGCACATTCCTATTTTAACAGTTAAGTAATAAGTGTCTATTTCATAGGTGATTAATCACTGCACATGTTTTTTAATAACTAGGAAAAACAAAATCATAAATGTCTACGTGAAAATTTATAAATTCTAATTTACATTATAAGAAATGATGAACAAATTTACAAGTGTTTCATTAGTGAATTTACAAGTGCATATATGCATTTTAACAATAAACAATAGTAAAATAACATTTGATCAGAGAACTCGATCTAATGTACATAAGCAACCTGACTTACAATTTATCTTTTATTTTAGGGTAAAGGTGCAAAAATACACATGTGTTTTACCCTCAGGAGCGCATAGTACCATGTGCTTTTTTTTGGGAGCAAAAATGCACATGTGGTTAGAAAAAATGTACAAAAATCCCATTGGCTATTAAATACAAACGGTTGACCGTTAGTTTGACCAAAATGGCTGAGGTGGACGCTGAGAAACTATTGATATTCATTTTGACAAGGGTGACTAGCTAATTGCCTCAATTTGTTATTAACAGAATGCTAAGAAACTATTGATATTCATTTTGACAGTCGCATTTGGTGGGTTTGGGTTTATTGTGATTCTAAGAATATGTGGTAATAGCACTACAACTTTTTGTTGAGGTGGTAAGGCATGAGGTACAAGTTCAAATATCAAGAAGCACATTTTTTAGAGGAGCCAAAAAAATTCTGTCTTCTAAACCTCGAAGAAACCCTTAATCAAATAATAATTAAAAAAAAAAGCAACAAATGAGTTACTTGTTGAAGAGGGGAAAAGTCCGATGCCTCCTAAACCATCAAAACTCTACTGCATATCAAAACTTTGAAAAAGAAGGTCAAAGCCCGTGTGTAGGAGAACCTTGAAGAAAATTGCCTATGTCCTCAGCTTCAAATAATAATGAAATTCTGATTTACTTTTTTTTTTTATATGAAAATTTTAGAAAAGGGGTTGGCTCATCCATAATCCAAGGGCAGGGCGAAATCTCCCTTCCTTTTAGGTGATATCAACGTTGGTAGGGCGAGCCGTTTATTACTCTCAAGTGTTTACCTAGGCACCTAAGAGTTAGGATGTCTCCCTAGCGCCTTGACCAACTTAAGGATCGAAACCTTCCCTTTGTTGAGAGTGTGCCTCGAGCTCTTTCTTGGTTGAACCAAAGAAGAGGGGTAACTCTTTCTTACTTATCTCCACGTTGCTGAAGAAATTTTGCTCATATTAAATGCCCGAACCTTGTTTCGTTGTGACTTTATTTGTAGGGACTGGAACAACCTTATTACTTGTTTTTATTTTATATCCCGCAGCTCAGAATGAACTTTTGATTCAAGAAATCAAATCCTCCTCATTAAGGTTTGTCATTGCAAAAAGAGAAGATTAATTCATGAAAGGAGATATATTTATTTTCCATATTGCAATGTAACCTATTCTTTAATGCATTGAGATAATGATCAATTCGATTTGCTTCACGAAATTGAGAGTCCTACCATCATATGTCTTGCCAAAAAACTACACTTTTAAATTCATTCCTTGTAACTCAACTATTCGAACATATGCATGGCTTCCCCCAAAGATGACTTGGTCTCAAAAACTATCTAAAGTGGATATGGTTTTGATCGTAGCAGTAATAACGTAATCATGATGATGTTGAGATTGATAAGTTTGACTCAACTTGAGTTTTCTCATACGTCACATGATCATAAAAACAAACGTCTCAATTGTAATATCCCTTATTCATTTGAGATTTGTTCCAAGCCTCACGTATACTTCAATTGTGTGCTTTATTGACTTGCTCAGCACATTTCTGAATGTGACTTTATACTTACATTGAGGTGCTTGGACAAATATATATCCTTTCCATGAACTCTTGGCATAGATCTGAGGGTATAAATTATATCAACAGGAGGAGTTTCGCTAGCTATGGTCTAATTAAGAGTTAGGTTCAAGTACCAATATAATTTTGCTCTAGAAGTATACGCCGAAAACCAATTTTGTCCTGGAAGTTTCTTTTGGAGCAATGTTGCCTCAGAAGTATAAAAATATAACAATGTTGCCCCTCATTAATTGCCCTAACGGTCAAACGTTATTTGACCCAATTATGCTGACGTGGTTTGTCTACTGACATCTTTGTCACTTTTTTAAGTAGCAATTTTGTTAGAAAGTATACGCTCAGGAGCAATTTTACTTTAAAAGTTTTTTTTTGGTCTCGATATTACCCCAGATGTCTAAAAACTTATGATATGATTAAATAATTTATTTAAGTTTCTTAATCTCTTCAAAAATATCAATTCGGTCTTATAACTAGGACCAAAGGTAGTATGAATAAGTAACTTATTTAGTTTTCTTAACAATTTTTTTTTTTAAAAGAGTAATTATAGCCTACTCCTTGTTAAATATCATTTTTGGTGTCCTAAAAAAGTTTTGGGATGCCAAAAATCATATTTAAGGTGTCCCAAATATAATTTTAAACGCCTAAATTAAGATTTTGGCATCCGGAGAGGTTATTAAGGACGCCAAACATGTCCCAAATTCTCTCATTTTTCTAAGAGAAAAGAAAAGTCTCTCACCCATCACTCACGTCAGATACAACTGGTGCCTCACCGACTCTTCTCTCTTCTGAGCAAAAGGATAACTCTCACCCATCACTCACGTCAGATACTGTGCGCCTCGATCTCTTCTTCTCTGCCTCATCCGCTCACCGCTCGCCCGCGCCGCTCATCGCTCTCCCGCCACGTTGCTGGATCACCGCCAAGATCTGAGACCCAGCGACGCCGGAAGTCCAGATTCAACTCTCGTACGCCCAGATTTTGATGATGATATTAAGGAGGATGTTGCAGAAGAATGTTCTAAATTTGGTCGGGTGAAGCATATTTATGTTGACAAGTAAGTTTCTGAATGCATACTATTCATCCACATATCTGTCCGTGAATCTACTTGGTTCTTTTTCCACTTTGAATGGCAAATGCGACTTATGTGTAACTTCTTAATTGGTCCATCTTGCGTGCAGAGATAATACAAGTTTTGTGTATCTACGGTTTGAATCGGTGTAGGTAGTAAGTACTGCTCCACAGGCAATGCACTTGAGATGGTTTGCCCGCAGGTTGCACTCAAGATCTGTATTCCTCTGATTTTGTTCATAATCTTTCTGGATTCCTTTTTGGTATTTTAGTTTCTGGATTTCTTTCTACAGTATAGCTCTTCGATCTAATCTTGGATTCCTTTGATTTTGTTCATAATGTTTTCTTTTTGGTATTTTAGTTTCTAATCGTTCTGATTTGGATTCCTTCGATTTTGGTATTTTAGTTTCTACAATACATACACATCGATCTCATCTCTCTCTCGATTTTTTCCCCCTTTTTCAAAGACTTGTGGCGTCCCAAAATAGTTTTGGGAGGCCTTAACCGTCCTTATTATTTTTTGGGACATCGTATGTTTGACGTCCCTGCAAAGACGACCTTTGAAAAAGGGACGTAAATTGTGTTAAAATAAGGACGTTAAAATTGTTTTTTTGTAGTTGTGTGTCATTGAAAAATTTGTAAATGCCTTTAAAGAATTTGTAAATACCATTGAAAGATTTGTGATAATTCACTTTTACTTGTTGTTCCCTCTTTCAATGGCATTTACAAATTCTTCAATGATATTTACAAGTTTTTTAATGGCATTTATGAGTTTGTGCCTGAGGTTTACCATTTTTGTCTCTGAGGGAACAACAAATAAAAATGCAATTGTAACAAATCTTTTAATAGCATTTACAAATTCTTTAATGACATTTACAAGTTTTTCAATGACATTTACGAGTTTGTGCTTGAGGTTTACCATTTTTATCTCTAAGGGAACAACAAATAAAAGTGCAATTATAACAAATCTTTTAATGGCAATTACCAATTCTTCAATGACATTTACAAGTTTAGTAATGTGATTTATAAGAGTGTTTGTTAATGGAAAAAATGTTAAGAAGAATATATATATGTTAATGCATATATATATTAAAGGAACCAAGTGGTCCAGTGGTTGGGCCACTTGGCCCCATTAAAGTGGGGTGGGTTCGATTCCCACCCACCTCACTTTTATTGATTTTTTTTTTTTTTTTTAAAAAAAATTCAACCCCACCCCTAAAAAAAAGACCACCGCCGGTGGCTGGATCCCGAACACCGTGGTTGCGCCTGGCGGTTGTCCTCTAGCAATTGCAGGCTGGCCAATGGCCGGATCCCAGGCACTGTGGTTGCAGGCCGGCGGTCGATCCTCTAGCAGTTGCAGGCCGGCCGGTGGCCTGTCCTCTAGCGGCTGGCGTGGTGGCTCTCTGGTGAGGGTCATTTTCTTTTTTTATTTATTCATTTAAAAACTAAGGGGAAAAGGGTTAATTCACCCGAATTTGAAAATCCCTATATGGTCCTTGGTACCTTTAAGTTCTTTAACAAATTTAATAGACATTTGGGGGTTTTGCAAATTCAAATGGTCTTTAAATGTAATTTTTCCTTTTTTTTTTCAATAGATACATAGCTAAGTGGTAAAAATTGAGAGAAAGTGCGTTGAATCTAATGAAATTTAAAAAATCATGTTATTTTTAAAAATGGAATGTGGGAAAAAATGTAGGAGGTTTAATTAAGGGAAATTTAGTAAATTTAAAAGTCCTTCTAAATAATTACAACTTTTACGGTCCTTCGCAATAAATATCATCTGCTCTAGGTTCTTTGTTCTAATTTTTCCTTAGAATTAAGGTACAAATTTGTCCTGAAAGTTTTTACTAAAGCGTAATGTTGCATTGGAAGTTTTTTAAGGTTCAATGTCATCAAAAGTTTGAAAATTTAGCAATTTTTTCTAAAGCCGTTAAAATACAAACTTTGGTTAACTTTTTAACGGTAAGGGGTAACTTTGCTCCATTTTTAACACTTTTAGCTAACATTGAACCTTAAAAAATTTAAGGGTAACATTGCTTTTAAGCAAAAACTTCCGGGCAGATGTTTATATTAACCCATGGATTAATGAGTTAGGGTGTGATTGGTTTGAGGGAATGTTAGGGGAGGGAGGGGAGTGGAGGAATTTTTTTGACCAAATTACCCCTAAAAAAATTTAAAAATTACATAGCATTTTGCATCGTTTTTCGCGCATTAACTTTGAAAGCATGTCACATCATGGGCATACCTGATTTTTTACACTAGTGAGGGGCACCTCCCCTCCCTCCTAAACCTCCAACCAATCACACCCTTAGGACCTGTTTGTTACAGCGAAAGCACAGGATGGAAAGGGAAGATCAGAGAGTTCCGTTGCAAAAAACCTGTTTGCTTGACCATCTTCCATCGTCTAACATTCCCACGTCTGCGAATCTTCCATCATCCACTGGAAAGTGCTTTCCATCCGAAATAGGCGGGAAGATCAAAATGTTCCGGAGAGTGAAAAGTCGGACAAAAAAGCCCCCTTAAAAACATCTTCGCTTCAATCTCCACCTTCGATTGTCTTCACAACTGCAATTTTGACGAAGAAAGGCGGAGATGAGTACTTGAGTATGTTAATGCGATACTCGAGTATAGTTGATCTAATATGTGTGGTAAAGTGCTTCAGGTAATCAATAATTGAGTATGGATGAGGAATACTTGAGTATTGTGCAGGAAGATCAACTATCGCATACTGATTCTAATATGATACTTGAGTATGAATTAGCTGATACTTGAGTATTGGCCAGATAATTCAACCAGTGCAGAATACTTCTGATGTAATACTCAAGTATTCAAGAATGAATACTTGAGTATTGGACTTCATCGTTGACAACAAACTTCACATATCAGGGGAATACTCGAGTATGAGTTAAGTGATACTCGAGTACTGGTATGATACTTGAGTACTGATAAGACGATACTTGAGTATGTTCAGTTTCAATGATTTTATTGTTCTTTGGTTATGTAATACTCGAGTATGGGAAATGAGATACTCGAGTATGCACATGATACTCAAGTATGTGGATTGAATAACTCAAGTATGCTTTATTGATTTGCTTTTCTGAGTTTATTTCCTTCAGCACAGAATATGTGATACTCGAGTATTGAGATTGAATACTCGAGTATGTTGAAGAGCAAAGCATATGAAAATATCTGAATCACCTAGATACTCGAGTACTGAGAATGGATACTCGAGTATTGACGAGAATGAAACGTCTGTCAGGTGTTTGTACACAGGCTACTCGAGTATATAAGTATGAGTACCCGAGTATAGTATATCAACATATATTAATCATCTGCAACATCCTTCGAATGAATTTGTTTAATTGCTTAATCTTCCCATACATCATTCGATATTACTGGAGATATTATTAATTATCTTCTTGAGTGTCTCTCAGTTGTTTAACCAATGTTTGAATTTAGATCAGCTATCAATCGCCGAGACTTCCGTGAAACAGAGACAACGCGTTGAACTAATCAAGATTGATACAGTCTGCGTTTGGTTCGAACTTTGTTGTTTGGTTCGAACTTTAACTTCTGTGTTTTTCTGTCATTTTTTTTTTGTTTTTTTTAATTTAGGGGCAATATGGGAATTTCACCTAATCTTCCCACTTAACCAACACCCAATTCTTCATACCAAACATTTCATCTTCCCTCAACTAACTTCCATTCCCTCAGATATACCAAAATGTAATTTCACATTTTTTAAGTTTCCTCCTAATCTTCCTTTCCTTTCCATTCCTTTCATTTCCTTCCTCAAATATTCCGTGTAACAAACGGGCCCTTAGTGTTGATCTAATAATAAGTTATACAAAAGTTAATTATAGGGAGAGATAGAACCATTAAGATAGTGGGTTTGGTTGCTTCAATGGACGATTGAGATTTGTTTATGTTAGTGGGTCATTTTCACGTTTTTTATTGGCGGCAAGTGAACCGCTGCTGACATCAGCTAGGGACTAAACCACATTATTACATTATGTCAAGTTCATATGTGGGCTTACAAGTTTACACACATTTTAATAACTAAATATAGAAAAATAACAAGTGTCCATATACAAATTTACAAATCCTAATTTTAATAACTAACCATAACAAAAAAAACAAGTGTTCATATAAAAAATTTATAAATCCATGCTAATTTACATTATAAGGGCAGAAATAAAAAATTACAAAAGTTCAAAGCTAAATTTATAAGCGGTCATTCATATTTTAATAACTAATTAATTCAGTTGATTAGAGAAGTATCATTAGAGAACTTAACCTAATTAATATAAATAGCTAGGTTTATCCAAGTTTCTTCCATTTTCTATTATTACCAACGCAGTAATGTTATACAAAATATTATATTAACATTTGAATTATCCAAATTTAGTTTTATACAAAATATTATTTTTATTGTATTATTCATACAAAAATCTAGCAATTTCTATTTAATTATTTTTCTTTTTATAATTTAAAATTTTAATAATATATGTATAAAACTAAATATGTATCATGCCAATGTTGATCTAATGGTTAACAACAGAGAAGAGGAGGGAAGAAGATAGGAGGAAAAAAAAAAAAAGAGAGATCACGCAGAGGACATAGATTTTTTTTTTTTTGTGATAATGCATGTCACATTGCTTCGTGAACTCACAATTCTCTTTAATGGATTAATGAGAATAATTTTAATTAAAAAATAATTAATTAGTGTTGATCTACTAATAAGATATACAAAAAATAATTAGTTAATTATTTAAATTAATTTTATTAATGAATAAATAGTTAATTGAAATTAAAATAAATTATTAAATTTTTTTTAGACAAAAATTTTATGTCAAGTTCATATAAGTGAGCTTACAAGTATGCATACACATTTCAACAACTAATGATAGCAAAATAACAAGTGTCCATATGAAAAAGCAAAAATTCTAATTTAATTTTAAAGCCATAAGGGGTGATGGTGAGGCGCGGGGATATTATATCATACTCCCCACATCCCCACATGCTTGCAAAGATATAAAATTTATGGAACTCTTTTTGTACCAATAAAAGAGAGCAGGATTTAACTGAAATTTTTCCACACATGTATATAATCTCTGGAGTCATATTACATATTTGTGGATCATTGAACTCAAAATCTCAAGGTTCAGGACTTGTAATTTCTGTTTTTCTTTTTGGCTATTTTCTGTAGTCTTGGCGGGATATTTCTTTTACAATTGTGACGTGGAATGGTGTTGGTTGCCATATTTCGTTGATTCTTTCTCCATTCCCATGGCTCCTCAGGGTCAGAAGAAGCCCATAATCCAACTTGCTTTACTTTAGCTTCGTTTTCCCACTGCAAATATGCAAAGTTATTATCAGGTTAAAAAGAGTTATTAAATTAAACTCAAAACAAACAAATAGAAAGTTATAAAAGTTTCAATTGCGAGCCTGAAATGTTATTTTACATTTTTTAATTCCTTTCTTTTATCATAATGAGGGTAATACCACGCACATCCCTTCTTCAGCATTGATTCCTTATTAATTAATAAATAAATGAACCATAAAAAGTTAGATAAGAATTTTGTTTTTTAATCCGACATAAATAAAGCTACAATATAAATGTGAATAAGAAAATATATACCTGAACAAAGGTATTATTGTCGAAATAGATATCTCCCACGAGACGTCCGTAAGAATCTATTTCATAAACATGGATCTTTAAGCATTTTCCTTCAACAATCTTAATCAATTCTTCCGTGGCTTCTTTACCATATGGCATTTAACTTTCTGGTGCATCAATGTTCCTGATTTCATTTAGAACACAGATCAATGTTTGACTCCAGACCAAAATCAAGAATTTAAAACCAGATGATGAAAAACAATGTTCGATCAAACTGTAAAGTTCATGATTTTGTAACTAAGAGAAAATAAAGAGATGGTGAATGTAATTTACTCTAATTTACATTTTAATATTACCTCAAACGAATTCTATATTTGCGAACCAGCACTTCCTCGTTTCCAAACTTGATTACACTTAACAATAAAACATAAGAGAATGTTAGAACTGGAGTCAGGAAAATAACACAAACAAACGTTATGGGGAAAAAAACCCCACAAGATTGCAAGAAATCCCTATACCGGAATCCGTGGGTGTTAATTATTTGTTGAAGAGCATCGGCCTCTGCATAATTTCTCATAGCTTTAGCTTCATTTCTTCTAAGATGTGCGTCCAACACATAAGGAGGGATCAAAGAAATCTGTGTGGGGTCCTCTAAGGCATTAACATAAACGGTTATGGTATCCCCATCTGCCACTGCTCTTGCATCAACCTAAAAATAAGTACGAGTATTTAACAATTACAACTTCGTTAATTAAATTAAAATAACCAATATTAAAATAAAATATTAATGTTATAACCGGTAAGGTATGTAGTTCAAGTTCGACTCCTTCTGGCAATAAGGTCGGAGGGGTTTCATAATTTGCATAGGGTCTAGTGTGTGGCAGAAGAAGATCACAGAAACTCAAAGATTCCTATTGGATTAAACATAACAAAAAAATTTAGTTTAGTTTGTATATATGCACATGTTTGATTTCCAGTTTTTAGAACAATTTTTTTTATAAAACAAGATCAAACAAAATATAACTATGACCGATATGTCTTGGGACTAAAACTAAATGGTATAGAGCTAGACTTTGATTCTAGCATTTTTCTTTTTAGTACATATGAGGGCGAGACCAAATTAAAAAGAAACTACACTGGTTGGGGCTAAATCCCAAACACTCTTAGGTATCAAAGCTAAAGTTTGAAGCTAAAATTTTCTTCTTGGTACATAAGAGGGTGAGACCTAGATTTGAAAGAAACTAGACTGGTTGGGGATAAATGACATACAATCATTGTTGCATATATAAAGATTTGGTAAATATGAGGGTGAGGCCGAGGCCAGATTAAAAAGAAACTAGACTAGTTGGGGATAAATCCCATACAATCTTATATACACACATATATAAACATTTATATACCTGATGAGGCTGATAAAATTGAAAGATATGTTGATGATGGGTGGCTTCCCAGAAAAACGGAGGGAAATAATCACGAACTATTGGAGGCTGAAAGATGAAGGGGCTGCTGGGGAGGTTATGGCATCTCAGAAGGCATCCGGTCGTCATTGATCACGTTGAAGATGATGATCGATGACTAATGTTTCTTGCTTCTTGAATGAAGATACGTAGAACAAGGGTTTGAGTCTAAACACGCGGTCTAGGGGATAGCTAGCTTTGATACGTAGAAACGAAGCTGAAAATAATTAGTTATATATACACAGATAAGTATTCTATAACGGATCCATAAAAATAAAAGTATTCTATAACGGAATAGGAAAAAAAAAAAAGGATTTGCCATATTTTATATGCATACTTTCTCCATATAAAATTAAAATCTTGAATCTTTATTTTCTAACTATCTTATATTAAGGTCTATAACTAATTTAATAGGAAAAAAGTCTAGATAACGTTGAAATATAAAAAAATATTATATAAGCCATTATGTAATAGAATAAACTGTTTGATTCTTGAAATTGTTTGCTTTAGTTTATTAATTATTACCTATAAGAGATAGAAGGTATCTAGACCTATATAAGGCATTAATTATTGCACCCCATCCTTCACAAAAACATATGGAAACCATCCCATTTCTTTTTATAATTTGACATTTTGTATAAAACTAAATATGTATCTTGATCAACTGTTTGTCTGTTTGTTTGTTTGTTTGTTTGTTTTTTTTTTTTTTTGTGTGGCAACGCAAGTTACCTTGCTTGGCGGACGCACAATTCTCATTAATGAATTAATAAGAATAATTTTAATTTAAAAATAATTAATTAGTGTTTATCTAATACTAAGATATACAAAAATTAATTAGTTAAATTAATTTTACTAATGAACAAAAAATGAATTGAAATTTAAAAAGTTATTAATTTTTTCTAGAGAAAACTTATAAGTCAAGTTCATATAAGTGAGATTACAAGTAGACATACACATTTCAACAATTAATTTTAGTGTACATGCATAAAAAAGTTTAATATAATGGAGCTGTATCTCAATTTGGTCGAGGGTTTTTATGCCACCAACTCCCAAAAGACCAGGGTTATTATTGTTACACAGTTCTGTGAACTTATAAAATTGACTTGAATATAGTGACTAGCCATCAGAAAGAATCACGTAGCCAGTGAAAGATGTCATCATATTCACGGACCTTCTTGGATACAACGGGCGAACAGGCCCCCAAAAAACAATTTGTTCAGAATTTTTATTTTTTAATTTAATATAATGTAAAATGGTATGTTATTTTATACATTAAAATTGTTAAAATACTTTTATTATACATTTGGCCCCCGAATATTTATGTATATTCTTTATTCACGAACCATGATGATGACATTGATACTCATAACATTTTTTTTTGTATTCCTCGCTGACACATCGACTCGAACCCGACTCTGATATCAATTGTAACATCCTAGTGCTTCGCTCTTGATATTGTCCACTTTGGGCCCATCACCCCTCATGGCTTTAAAACGCGTCGAGAGGAGAGATATCTAGACCCTTATAAGACATCGTGAGGTCCCACATCGGCTGGGAAGGGGAACGAAGGACGCCTAATAAGGGTTTAGATACCTCCCCTCTCGACGTGTTTTAAAACCTTGAGGGGTGATGGGTCCTAAAGCTGACAATATCTATCTAACAAGACTGAAAGATCAGTGGTTAATTATGCAATTCACTTGCCAAACTTCTATAGTGACCAACAAGTTAAAAAAAAGGTCACGAAGAAGATTAGGAATATTATCCCATAAAATTTATCTTGTTTTTCCTTTTTTAGCCGCCGTAGAAACTATAAACTGAAAGTATTGCTACTTCTTTAAACAAAAAAATTGTGTTTCTACCGTTTATAATAAAGAATTACAGAATTGCTACTATTTTGTGGGCCCTTTAATTAGTGTGTCTCTTTTGCATTTCGCTTTATTATTATTTTCACAATATATTATTGCTTTATGCTTAGTAAGTGAAAACTGTATTAAGAGCCTGTTTGAATCCCCTCAAATTTGAATATGAAAATAGCATGCCCATCATTGCTCTGTTTCTCGAATAGCCAGTTGTAGACGCCCCAGGAGATTTGAACGGGAATCCCATCCACTTTGACTTTCTCATTCCCTCAAAATTTCCATTCCAAACGCCTAATCTCATGAACCTTTTCGATGTATCATTTAAACAAAAGCTAAAAAGAGATAAGTGCTTAAAAAAAAGCTTCCCTCCGGAGCTTTTGGCTTTTGGTTTTTTACTTCTTTGCTCAAAAAATGCTCTATTTATTATAAAAACTTTTGTAAAAACCATTTTGGCCAGCTTCTACTTATAAGGATAAGAGAAGCTAAAAATAGAGCATCCAAACATGCACACTTATTTTTAGCTTATAACATTGCTTTATGTATCATTCAAATGTTGATCTAATGGTTAACAAAAAAACAAGAAGAGGGAAGAGGAAGGGACGGAAAAAGGAGGGATCACAAGCTGAGGACATAGAGCTTTTTTCCCACGTAATGCATGTCTCATTGCTTCACGGACTCACAATTCTCTTTAATGGATTAATTAGAATAATTTAAATTAAAAAAATAATTAATTAGTGTTGATCTACAAATAAGATATAGAAAAATTAATTACTTATTTAAATTAATTATATTAATGAATAAATAGTTAATTGAAATTGAAAAAAATTATTAATTTTTTTCAAGACAAAACTTTTATGTCATGTTCATATAAGTGAGCTTAAGAGTATGCATACATATTTCAAAGACAATATCGAGAACGAGAACTAGGACGTTACATCATACTCCCCCACATGCTTGCAAAGATATAAAATTATGGAACTCTTTTAGTAACCAATAAAAGAGAGCAGGATTTAACTGAAATTTTTCCACACATGTGTAATACCCAAATAAATATATATCTTAAATATTATATTTGGATAAATAATGCCTATTTAAAATAGGTGAATATGTGGTCTCAATTTTTCTGTTATGTTTATCCTATTTTCTAGGAAAGGTCTCCCTAGAATTTAGGTGACTAGAGATTTAATTTTCTAAATCTTATTAGGGATCATAAAATATCCTAAGATTATCATAATTAAGTATAATCTTAATTATATCATTTTAGCAATTAAAATAATCAAAGAATGACAAAATCAATTAGATAAAATTAGCAACAATTATTAGGCAATTAAATTTGCAATACTTGAAATATTTTAGTAATTTTCGAAATTAATTATTAATTAATTTAAAATACATAATTAAGAATATATCAACTTAATTAATATCCAAAAGATATTTAAAGGCCAAGATTAGTATACAAGGAGTTTTTAATCATCAAGATTAATTTAGAAATCTATCAAATTTTGGTGATTAAGCCTAATAACCCCTAAAACACTATATTAGCAAAATTAACCAAAGATTAATTAATTCTTCCTTTCATTTATTAAAGTAGCGAAAATTGATAATTAAAAGGATTAAGAAATTTTATTAATCTTTAATCCTAAATCACTAACAAATATCACTATTAGTGTCTAGATTTTTCCAACCCAACATCAAAAGCTTGGATTAAATTTAATAAAGCTAAATCTAAAGGTTTTAGAATTTATTTCCTAAAGCCTAATCCTTGTAAGATTAAAATCAACCAATAGGAGAATTTTACAAGAGTTTTATTAGACAAATGAAAACACAATCCAAGAGTAAAATTCAGAGGTGATTTTCGGTTCATACACAAGAGGAAAATGAAGAGAAATTAATTTAATGTAATTAGATAAATAAAACATCACAATCAAACATTTATTAAGCAAGACTTTTAAGGCAAATGGATGTGAAATAAAAAATCAAATTTGCAAATTAAAGTGTTATTAGGGGAGGGGGACCAACATTGTGGAGATGAAGAGATGAACCAAAAATATCAGATTTTAACTCCAAAGATGTCATAATCAAATTAAAACAAGAAGACTTTTGTGGTAAATGACATAAGCTTGTGTAATAAAGTAATTAAGTTTAATTAATTAAATGGTAAGATAAAAACCATTAGGATAAATTCAAGACATATGTGATTGAGAATCAATAGAAAATAAATCATATCTTGAAATCCATGAACTAAGTAACAAATATAAGTAGATATTATGAATAAGCAAAATTTAAGTTTAAACATAGTTGTTTCAAAAGTGATTTTTGGTAAACTTTTGAGATCCATACTATTATGAAAACAAAGTTTAAAAATATCATAAATCAAGTCATAAAATTGTGATTCCAAAAGTGGAAATAGATCTTCAAGAAAAACACCAACTTATACCTAACTAAATTAGCATTTGGGAATAGAAGAAAGATGAAGAGTGTTGTGAGGAGGAAGATGGTGGCTGTTTAAGAGTGTAAGAGTGAGAGTTAAAAGCTTGATTTAACTAAACTTAAAATCCACCAATTAGGTGAATCTAGTTAAATGCTATAAATAGGAGGTAGTGCTTACATTTTTTCTCACCAATTCACAAGTAAAGCAAGCTGGTATTAACCAAGAGCAAGAGAGAAAGTGAGAGTGAGAAGCTCTGGGAAGGCAAGACCAAAGTTCTAGGTAAGTTCTTATGCCCTAGCTTTGAGTTTTATAGCTTAGATGTTGTTTTGATTCATAATCTTCCAATTATAGTGTTATTTTCATGTTTTTATGGTAACCATTGTCTTTATTTCGAAAAAATGATGAAGAAGACATTATAGCAAAATTTTTGGAAGATTATGGTCAAAGTAGCGAAGCTCTGGCGAAATTTTGTCGGTTAGCGACTCATGAAAACAATTTCAAAAACGCTGGTATCTTATGTTGAAGATGCTATGCCAAAATTCTGAGAAAATTCATGTTGAAATTAGACATATAGAGCTTTCCAAATATACCTAAAGCATGTCATTTTGAGTTTTGTACTAGGAGATAGAAATACTACAAAATGGGCTACGAAATGCTGAAAAATTCTGGGCAGAGGTTGGAATTACGAAAACTGTGAATTTTTTATGAAATCTGGGTATGAACCAATATTTTTTCTTAAAAGTAGACATCTTAAGGATTCCGAGGAATTTTACGGATCCTCGTTTCGAGTTTTTTGGAATTAATTATGATTTTTCAAAGTTAGGTGAAAAATCAGCCCATTTATTGAACAAATAGCGTTTTTAAGAAATTAAAATGGGATTAATTGAAAAAATAAATACCAGGGGTAAAATGGTCATTTATAGCCAAAATATCTCTTGAAATAATATTTGTGAATTAATAAATGACGATATTACCCTTATAGGATATCTCGTGATCGCATACTCCGTCAAACGTCACCGCAAATCATCAACGAAGGTACGTTCGCGTACTGTAACACTAGCTCTGATGCTTATTGTATGATTATATATGATTTTTGTGTTCATCAACTAAGACTTACATACGTGGTTATGTTACATATGAGGTTATGTTCTAATTATTGTTGTAGCATACGTGGTTATGTTACATAAGTTGTTATTATCTTACATACGTGGCTATGTATTTCTAATCATACATATGTTATGGGCTTTTGTATTGATTGTTGCTGTCATGAATATCTGTCATGTATATATTTTTATATTTAAGCATGAGGTTAACCGTTACCTGAGGTCCGATGGGCATTGGACCTCAGCTCTTACCTTAGCTTCAAGGTCCGGAGGACCGAGGACCGAAGACAAAAGTAAACAGAGTAAACAGCACGTGCGAGACCCGACTGAAGATTTCTATTTTTAGATATGTACCGTTGTAATACTCGATAAATGTATCGTTCTTTATCAACAAACAGATACGCCACAGTTAATGATATATCAGTTACTCACTCTTTTACTTGCTCCGATGCTCTACTCTGATGATTTTTTTTTTTGTTCCGCTTTTGAAAATTGGGGTGTTACAATTTTGGTATCAGAGCAATTCATTCTGGCATAGATTTAGCTACGTTACTACAAACAGTTTGGTGCTTAAACTAGAAAGGGTTTTGTGGTTGTCAATCAGTCCCCGTGAATTCGGCGAGACTTCCACAAATACACCAGCCTAGCCAAATTGTTTGATTAATGGAGTTAGGTTCTAAAGCCTTCGAACTTTGGAGCATATTTTTGAAAATGAGTACTGATATAACCCTGTTATTACGATGTAGTAATAAACGGAGATAGATCTCCAGAAATAAACTACTAAAAACATGTAAGACGTATCGCACGAAAACCAGTGAACCATAGACCGGTGTACCATTCGGAGTCGGTGCATCCCCCTCACTAAGAAGGACCCCTTGTACACATTAATAATAGTAAACCTTTGAACGTATTCCCTATTGAGTCAGTGTACAACCTTGAACCTGTACACGACCCTGATCCTATGTATTACACCGAACCGATAGCTAGTATACCTTTTGAGCCAGAGAAACCTATAGGATCAGATCATTCATCCGATAATGACAACCGTGAATATTTTCAGCTGCTAAGCTATCAAGTTAACTCTGAGAGTGAATCTTTTTACAAACCGAATCTCCTACGACATGTCCTAGATACAAACAAAGAGTTGATAGGCACTCTATGAACAGAATACTTGATGGGGGATCGATACAGCGAGACTAGCAAAGGAAACTGCAAAAATATTAGGATGTAACAACTACCGTGATATATTAACTTTGCGACGAATATATATATGTTTGCGATATGTGCCAATCACTATTTCTCTCTAACGTCTACATCTGTTGTTCTTAATAAGAAAATTAAGAATGGCAACCCTACGAGGAGCCGGAGTCCCTAGAGGCCGAGGCGGGCGGGCGGTAGAGGTAGAGGCGGTAGACAGCCACGAACGATACCGATACCAGTACATGGACCCGAACAACATGAACCACAACAACCAAAGGAAAACGAGATACAGGAAATGAGAAGGATGCTACAGGAGCAAAGAACTCTTATTGATGTACTCCTTGCAGAAAGACAGGGGAGACAAGTTGAAGGTGGCCGAGCCAATGAGGGACGACAGAATGCTGAGAAAGAGGACGAAACCGAACAAGATGATGAACGTGAAGCTGAGGAGTCCGATAGATCTCAGACACCCCCTCGACGTAATAGGGCGATGGCAGTACTACCACGACCCAACCAAGTAGCTGAGACAACACAGTATTGGGCTACCCAATTCTGCAAG
This sequence comes from Acacia melanoxylon, assembly GCA_019022615.1. Taxonomy (NCBI): domain Eukaryota; kingdom Viridiplantae; phylum Streptophyta; class Magnoliopsida; order Fabales; family Fabaceae; genus Acacia; species Acacia melanoxylon. Next base: position 6,442,976 of record JAFJYJ010000003.1, on the reverse strand, counting down.
CTAAAGCCACCAGCTTTCCGTGGTAAGCTCGTTTCAGCTGAGGATTGGCTAATGAGGCTGGACAAGGTCTTCAAAGTCATGGAATGTCCGGAAAATTGAAAAGCTCAACTTGCAATCTACAAGCTGGAAGGAGATGCGGATAGATGGTGGAGGAGCATCGCTATGACGTTACGAGCACGCTATTGTCCCATTACATGGGAGAAGTTTCTGGAGAAATTCAACGATCAATATTTTCCTCCCTCGGTTCAATTGATCAAAGAGTCGAATTCCTTCACATCCGACAAGGGCACGAGGAGTCATTTGATGACTATTATGCCCGGTTTACCAATGTCACGTTATTCATCACACCTGAGGCGGGATGATGATGAAAGCAGTATGGCAAACATACTGGTACATGGGCTAAAATACGAGATAAGGGAAAGGCTTGTGTCTCAGCGGTTCCAAGAAATAATTCAAGCGGTGGAATCATGTCGATTGATCGAACGTAACTTGAAGGAACTACGCACATCAAGAAATTACAACAGCGGTGGTGCAAGTCGTGGCGGTTTGAGCCGCGAAAATTCCTCGCAGAAAAGGGAGGCACCATGGAATAACTCCCAAAGTGAAAGCAAGATGTCATTCCGGTCTGGACAGCAGAACAACCCAAGAATGTCGGGACCCCGACCATGTCCAAAATGCGGAACGAACCACCCAGGGACTAATTGCGCAGGGGAGCGAATATGCTACAAGTGTCAGAAGCCGGGGCACTTTTACACAAACTGTCCTCAAGGGACTGCAGGGATAAGGCCAAAAAACCCAGGCCGGGTTTTTGCTTTGAAAAAAAACGAGGCCGAGCAATCTCCAGAGATGACCCACATAACTATCTCTCGATAGGAATGTACTTTAGATATGAAAATAGCATGATTGCTCTGTTTCTTGAATAGCCAGTTGTAGACACCCCAGGAAATTTGAACGGGAATCCCATCCACTTTGACTTTCTCATTCCCTCAAAATTTCCATTCCAAACGCCTAATCTCAAGGACCTTTTCGATGTATCATTTAAATAAAAGCCAATAAGAGATAAGAGCCTAAAAAAGGCTTCCCTCCGGAGCTTTTGGCTTTTGGCTTTTTACTTCTTTGCTCAAAAAATGCTCTTTTTATTATAAAAACTTTTGTAAAAACCATTTTGGCCAGCTTCTACTTATAAGGATAAGAGAAGCTAAAAATAGAGCATCCAAACATGCACACTTATTTTTAGCTTATAACATTGCTTTATGTATCATTCAAATGTTGATCTAATAGTTAACAAAAAACAAGAAGAGGGAAGAGGATGGGACGGAAAAAGGAGGGATCACAAGCTGAGGACATAGAGCTTTTTTCCCCCATAATGCATGTCTCATTGCTTCGCGGACTCACAATTCTCTTTAATGGATTAATGAGAATAATTTTCATTAAAAAATAATTAATTAGGGTTTATCTACTAATAAGATATAGAAAAATTAATTACTTATTTAAATTAATTTTATTAATAAATAAATAGTTAATTGAAATTGAAAAAAATTATTAATTTTTTTAGACAAAACTTTTATGCCATGTTCATATAAGTGAGCTTAAGAGTATGCATACATATTTCAAAGCGGGCAATATCGAGAACGAGGAACTAGGATGTTACATCATACTCCCCCACATGCTTACAAAGATATAAAATTATGGAACTCGTTTTTTAACCAAAAAAAGAGAGCAAGATTTAACTGAAATTTTTCCACACATGTATATAATCTCTCGAGTCATATTACATATTTGTGGATCATTGAACTCAAAATCTCACAGTTTAGGACTTGTAATTTCTGTTTTTCTTTTTGGCTATTCTCTGTAATCTGGGTGGGATATTTCTTTTACAATTGTGACGTGGAATGGTGTTGGTTGCCATATTTCGTTGATTCTTTCTCCATTCCCATGGCTCCTCAGGGTCAGAAGAAGCCCATAATCCAACTTGCTTTACTTTAGCTTCGTTTTCCCACTGCAAATATGCAAAGTTATTATCAGGTTAAAAAGAGTTATTAAATTAAACTCAAAACAAACAAATAGAAAGTTATAAAAGTTTCAATTGCGAGCCTGAAATGTTATTTTACATTTTTTAATTCCTTTCTTTTATCATAATGAGGGTAATACCACGCACATCCCTTCTTCAGCATTGATTCCTTATTAATTAATAAATAAATGAACCATAAAAAGTTAGATATGGATTTTGTTTTTTAATCCGACATAAATAAAGCTACAATATAAATGTGAATAAGAAAATATATACCTGAACAAAGGTATTATTGTCGCAATAGATATCTCCCACGAGACGTCCGTAACAGTCTATTTCATAAACAAGGATCCTTAAGCATTTTCCTTCAACAATCTTAGTCAATTCTTCAGTGGCTTCTTTACCATATGGCATTTGACTTTCTGGTGCATCAATACCCCTGATTTCATTTAGAACACAGATCAATGTTTTGACTCCAGACCAAAATCAAGAATTTAAAACCAGATGACGAAAAACAATGTTCGATCAAACCGTAAAGTCCATGATTTTGTAATTAAGAGAAAATAAAGAGATGGTGAATGTAATTTACTCTAATTTACATTTTAATTAATATTACCTCAAACGAATTCTATATTTGCGAACCAGCACTTCCTCGTTTCCAATCTTGATTACACTTAACAATAAAACATAAGAGAATGTTAGAACTGGAGTCAGGAAAATAACCCAAACAAACGTTATGGGGAAAAAAAAAACCCCCCACAAGATTGCAAGAAATCCCTATACCGGAATCCGTAGGTGTTAATTATTTGTTGAAGAGCATCGGCTTCTGCATAATTTTTCATAGCTTTAGCTTCATTTCTTCTAAGATGTGCGTCCAACACATAAGGAGGGATCAAAGAAATCTGTGAGGGGTCCTCTAAGGCATTAACATAAACGGTTATGGTATCCCCATCTGCCACTGCTCTTGCATCAACCTAAAAATAAATACGAGTATTTAACAATTACAACTTCGTTAATTAAATTAAAATAACCAATATTAAAATAAAATATTAATGTTCTCACCGGTAAGGTATGTAGTTCAAGTTCGACTCCTTCTGGCAATAAGGTTGGAGGGGTTTCATAATTTGCATAGGGTATGGTGTGTGGCAGAAGAAGATCACAGAAACTCAAAGATTCCTATTAGAAAAAAAAATTAGTTTAGTTTGTATATATGCACATGTTTGATTTCCAGTTTTTAGAACAATTTTTTTATAAAACAAGATCAAACAAAATATAACTATGACCGATATGTCTTGGGACTAAAACTAAATGGTATAGAGCTAGAGTTTGATTCTTGCATTTTTCTTTTTAGTACATATGAGGGCGAGACCAAATTAAAAAGAAACTACACTGGTTGGGGCTAAATCCCAAACACTCTTAGGTATCAAAGCTAAAGTTTGCAGCTAAAATTTTCTTCTTGGTACATAAGAGGGTGAGACCTAAATTTAAAAGAAACTAGACTAGTTGGGGATAAATGACATACAATCATTGTTGCATATATAAAGGTTTGGTAAATATATGAGGGCGAGGCCGAGGCAAGATTAAAAAGAAACTAGACTAATTGGGGATAAATCCCATACAATTTTATAGACACACATATATAAACATTTATATACCTGATGAGGCTGATAAAATTGAAAGATATGTTGATGATGAGTGGCTTCCCAGAAAAATGGAGGGAAATAATCACGAACTATTGGAGGCTGAAAGATGAAGGGGCTGCTGGGGAGGTTATGGCATCTCAGAAGGCTTCCGGTCATCATTGATCACGTTGAAGATGATGATCGATGACTAATGTGTCTTGCTTCTTGAATGAACGTACGTAGAACAAGGGTTTGAGTCTAAACACGCGGTCTAGGAGATAGCTAGCTTTGATACCTAGAAACGAAGCTGAAATTAATTAGTTATATATACACAGATAAGTATTCTATAACTGATCCATAAAAATAAAAGTATTCTATAACGGAATAGGGAAAAAAAAAAGATTTGCCATATTTTATATGCATACTTTCTCCATATAAAATTAAAATCTTGAATCTTTATTTTCTAACTATCTTATATTAATGTCTATAACTAATTTAATAGGAAAAAAAGTCTATATAACGTTGAAATATAAAAAATATTATATAAGCCATTATGTAATAGAATAAACTGTTTGACTCTTGAAATTGTCTGCTTTAGTTTATTAATTATTACCTATAAGAGATAGAAGGTATCAAGACCTATATAAGGCATTAATTATTGCACCCCATCCTTCACAAAAACATATGGACTTGGCGGACGCACGATTCTCACTAATGAATTAATAAGAATAATTTTAATTAAAAAATAATTAATTAGTGTTTATCTAATACTAAGATATACAAAAATTAATTAGTTAAATAAGTTAAATTAATTTTACTAATGAATAAAAAATTAATTGAAATTTAAAAAGTTATTAATTTTTTCTAGAGAAAACTTATATGTCAAGTTCATATAAGTGAGATTACAAGTAGACATACACATTTCACAATTAATTTTAGTGTACATGCATAAAATTTTTTAATAATATAATGGAGCTGTATCTCCCAATTTGGTCCAGGGTTTTTATGCCACCAACTACCTGTAATACCCTAAAAATTGTATTTATGATAAGTATCATATTTCGATAAATAAATACCTATTGGAAATAGGTGAATACGTGGTTTCAAAACTAGTGTAATAATTACCTTATTTTCTTAAGGTAATTTCTATTGAAATTAGGGTAAATAAAGAGCCAAAAGGTGAAAAATGCATTTATGAGGCATAAATGGCCTGAAAATATTATGATAAATATCATATGGCAACAAATACTGACAAAAACTTAGGAAGTATGTTGTCTCTAATTTTAGGAATTTTTGGGATTATTTCCTTGAAAAATAGAGAAGCATAAATATAATAATATTAAAAGCACTTTATGGCCCCAAGATTTTTAATATTTTACATGAGATATAAAATACCAATGTAAGTCAAATAGTTGTGAGATAATAATTTATCCTAACTATGAAAATTATCAACAATTAGTAAATGGCTAATTAAGTAATTAGTGACTAATTGTTTAGATGAAGATATAAGTAAATTAATTAGTAAATAATTAATTTAAGGGAGAAATTCGAAATAAATAATTAAATAAAATATAAAATATTAATAAAATATTTTATGCTTAGAAAAATAAATAATAAATAAAAGAAAAATAAATAAATATCTAGATATTTTGAATAAAATAATAATATAATCGGTAAAGAGCCAACAAGACATTTGAGAATGGATAGAAATAAAATCCTGCACCAAAATATAGGGATATAGTCTAAGTCATCTGGACCTTTTATGAACCAGTGAAATTCTATCTCGGAGTAAGTGGTCTCAGAAGTCATTTCTGAAACCAACAAACAGTAATTAGGAGTACCGGATAATTAAGATAAGGAAGATAGTGCTAAAAGTGACTTATAGAAAGCGCACCGTGTTTTTCAAACCAGGGATATGGTTACTTAGATCAGATCATATTGCGAACCAGTGATTTTCTGCCAAGAAGCTGGTTCTATCGTAAGTGATTTAAAAAGAATCAGTTGGTGTCTCGTCCGAAAATCTTCGGCGGATAATGTAATACCCTTAATGGGATCAAAAATATAATGAGACCCGAGTAGTTTTAAAGAGAAAGAATGGAACTACAAAACCTAGTTCCGGATTTTTGAGATTCGTCAAGATTACGCGATTCGGACACCGATCAGGGAACTTTATCGGTAAGTCAGCAAAGATGACATCATCCTCTTCTAGAAGGATGACATAAGCGGGACATGTGGAAGGTCAAGATGGTGCCACATGGCGAAATGCGATCCAACGGTGCAAGATCGATCCGAAGTTGTAGGTTGTTTAATGAAGTTGCATGGTTTTTAACTCGAAAACCTCTATAAATAGGAACCTCTCTTCTTCTCATTTCCCACACCAAAATTTCGAACCTAGAGAGAATTTAGAGAGAAGGAGGAGCCCGGAGAAAGTCCAAATGAGCCCCGAGTAAGTTTTCGGTCCCTAGTCTTAAGCTTCGGTGTTTTCTTTCGGTAGTTATAATAGGAATGCTAGCTTAGTCTTTAATCTTCCAATATATTGTAGATATCATATTTTTGGGTTAAATATGATATATATTTCGAAAATCATGTTGGGAAAAGAGTTCGCAAAATTTTGGAAGATTAGAGTCAAAGTAACGAAGTTCTCCGCGAAATTCCGCGATTAGGGGTCGGGGGCAAAATGGTAATTTGTACCTAAAATGCCTGTTATGATGCTGAATGTTGATAAATATCATCATTATATGATATTTGAATTAATCGTTCCGCTGTCATACCGCTGTTGCGCCACTGGCGGGAAAATACCATTTTTCGTAAAACGTGTCGTCTTTTTCACGTCAACGAAGGTACGTTCGCGTCTTGTAACACTAGCTCTAATGTTTATTATATGATTGTTGTGTAGTAGTGTACGAGGTTATGCTATATACACGGTATGTTACATACGAGGTTATGTCACATACGAGGTTATTATTGTTGTATCATACGAGGTTATGTTACATACGTGGTTATTATCTTGTATACGTGGTTGTGTTTTTAATCATACATCTGTTGTGGATTGTTGTATTGATTGCTGCTGTCGTGTATATGTGGTCGTATTTAAGCATGAGGTTAACCGTTACCTGAGATCCAAATTGCACTTGGATCTCAGCTCTTATCATAGCGTCAGGTTCAGAAGAACCGAGGACCGAGGAGAATGGCGAGCAAGCCGTACAGAGTCCCGACTGAAGACTTTCTTTTGTTGTTATTCATTTTGAAAACTCTCGGTCACTGTACCGCTTCTGTAAATTAGCCAGACTTACGGAAATTTGAATAAATGTATCTGTTACTCAATTGCTCCGATGCTCTACTCTGATGAGAAAAAAAATATTGCTTTTGGAAATGGGATGTTACACTACCAAAAGACCAGGGTTATTATTGTTGCTCAGTTCTGTGAACTTATAAAATCGACTTCAATATAGTGACTAGCCATCAGAAAGAATCACGTAGCCAGTGAAAGATGTCATCATATTCACGGACCTTCTTGGATAGAATGGGCGAACGTGGCCCCAAAAAAAAAAAACAATTTGTTCGAATTTTTATTTTTTAATTTAATATAATGTAAAAAGGTATGTTATCTTATACATTAAAATTGTTAAAATACTTTTATTATACATTTGGCCCCACAAATATTTATGTATATTCTTTATTCACGAACCATGATGATGACATTGATACTCATAATATTAATTTTTTTATATTCCTCGCTGCCACATCGACTTGATCCTAGCTCTGATACCAATTGTAACATCCTAGTGCCTCGTTCTTGATATTGTCCGCTTTGGGCTCATCACCCCTCATAGCTTTAAAATGCGTCGAGAGGAGAGATATCTAGACCCTTATAAGGCATCGTGAGGTCCCACATCGGCTGGGGAGGAGAACGAAATGAAAGACGGAATATCACCAAGAGGGGGGGTGAATTGGGGATATAAAATTTCTCGCGTAAATACTCTGTTAGCCGAATGTGAAACAGGGATAAACGAGTAAGGGTAAGAGAGATTGAACACAATGAATTTATACTAGTTCAGTCCAAATCCTTGACCTACGTCCGTCCCGACTCTCCGGATTTCACTAATCCAAATGATTACACACTCGTAACTCACGGAGTAATTCTCTCTCTAGAACTTACTCCCCCTTACAAGTTGTAATCAAATATCCCAATCCCAAAGTCCCAATACTTTGAGATTCTCACAAGAAGAATAATCAATGATGAACTCTCTAAAAGAGCATTAATAAACACCGAAGTATGATATATCCGAAGATATTAACTCTTTGAGTAGAAACAATAAATGATCTTAATGACTAATTGAATGCACAACGTTTCGGTAGTTGGAGACTTGAATGCTTCTCCTATTTATAGATTGGCAGCATTGATGACCGTTGAGAAGAGCTTAATGAGCCGTTGTGGGTAATCAATATATCCGTTGTAATTTCTTGCTCATTTTCTTCGTATGCTTCCGACATTCGACCGTTATTCTCCGTTGACATTCTTTATTCAATTTGTCCGTTGAGAGTCGAAGAAGAATGTTGTCTAGGAAATAGCCGAAAAGCTTTTTGATTGTCCGAGTTCTATTTCTTCATTTAGCTTTGATATCTGGGACAACATTTAATGCTTCGACAGAATTCGCTTTTCGTAATTTCAAATTTAAAACATGTTAAATATATCTCGAAATACACTAGCAACCGATTAAACTTGGTTAGGAACAATAATAATCAATTGCATGAAACACCCATTACTTAATCGCTAATATCGATTGCGCAGACGAGGATTCAAATATTGTCATACTTGACTCGAGTCATGCCTAGAGTCATAATTTCAAAATTCATTAAGTTGACTCGAGTGATGACTGGAGTCATTATGAAGCAACTATGAATAGAAAGTATTTCGATGATGTGACTCGAGTCATGCCTAGAGTCAGCTATTCAAAAATTATTTAAATGACTCGAGTGATGACTTGAGTCATGTCTGTGGAAAATTCAAACTGAATTAATTTGTGCTCTGATGACTTGAGTCATGACTGGAGTCATGTCTGAGATACATGGATGACTCGAGTTGATTAATGATGACTCGAGTCATGATCAATATTTTGTACTAAGATGACTTGAGTCATGACTGGAGTCATGTCTGAAACAATTTTGAACAGAAGCGAAGAGTGAAATGATGACTCGAGTTATACCAAGGATGACTCGAGTCATTTTGTCGAGGAAGTCACTTTGCAAAGTTTAAGTACAAGGATGACTCGGGTTGTTTAATGATGACTCGAGTCATAGTCAATATTTTCAATTGTTTTCAAAGCTCAGTGACTTGAGTCATGACTAGAGTCAAAATGTGATTTTATAAATTATCTTTTAAATCAAATTCTTTTGGCTCGAATCAATCTTACAATTGTCAATCATCATCAAAACACATGAGAACTAACACGAAAGACGCCTAATAAGGGTTTAGATACCTCCCCTCGCGACGTGTTTTAAAGCCGTGAGGGGTGATGGGCCCTAAAGCGGACAATATCTAATAGGATGGAAAGATCAGTTGTTAATTATGCAATTCACTTGCCAAACTTGTATAGTGATCAACAGGTTATAAAAAAGGTCACGAAGTAGATTAGGAATATTATCCCATAAAATTTATATTGTTTTTCCTGTTTTAGCCGCCGTAAAGACCTTTTCGACGTATCATTTAAACAAAAGCTAATAAGAGATGAGAGCTTAAAAAAGGCTTCCTCCGGTGCTTTTGGCCTTTGGTTTTATACTTCTTTGCCCAAAAAAAATGCTCTTTTTATTATAATTATTATTGTAAAAACCTGTTTGGCCAGCTTCTACTTATAAAGATAAGAGAAGCTAAAAATAGAGCATCCAAACATGCACGCTTATTTTTAGCTTATAACATTGCTTTATGTATCATTCAAATGTTGATCTAATGGTTAACAAAAAACAAGAAGAGGGAAGAGGATAGGAGGGAAAAAAAGAGGGATCACAAGTTGAGGACATAGAGCTTTTTTTTTCCCACGTAATGCATGTCTCATTGCTTCGCGGACTCACAATTCTCTTTAATGGATTAATGAGAATAATTTTAATTAAAAAATAATTAACTTGTGTTGATCTACTAATAAGATATAGAAAAATTAATTAGTTAAATAAAATTAATTAGTTTAATTAATTAATTTTATTAATGAATAAATAGTTAATTGAAATTGATAAGAATTATTAATTTTTTTCAAGACAAAACTTTTATGTCATGTTCATATAAGTGAGCTTAAGAGTATGCATACATATTTCAAAAAATTACAATATCGAGGAATGGGAACTAGGATGTTACATCATACTTCCTCACATGCTTGCAAAGATATAAAATTTATGGAACTCTTTTTGTAACCAATAAAAGAGAGCAGTATTTAACTGAAAATTTTCCACACATGTATATAATCTCTCGAGTCATATTACATATTTGTGGATCATTGAACTCAAAATCTCACAGTTCAGGGCTTGTAATTTCTGTTTTTCTTTTTGGCTATTCTCTCTAGTCTTGGCGGGATATTTTTTTTTACAATTGTGACGTGGAATGGTGTTGGTTGCCATATTTCGTTGATTCTTTCTCCATTCCCATGGCTCCTCAGGGTCAGAAGAAGCCCATAATCCAACTTGCTTTACTTTAGCTTCGTTTCCCACTGCAACCATGCAGAGTTATTATCAGGTTCAAAACAGAGTAATTAAATTAAACTCAAAACAAACAAATAGAAAGTTAAAAAAATTTCAATTGCGAGCCTGAAATGTTATTTACATTTTTTAATTTCTTTCTTTTATCATAATGAGGGTAATACCACGCACATCCCTTCTTCAGCATTGATTCCTTATTAATTAATAAATAAATTAACCATAAAAAGTTAGATATGAATTTTGTTTTTTAATCCGACATAAATAAAGCTACAATATAAATGTGACTAAGAAAATATATATACCTGAAATAGATATCTCCCACCAGACGTCCGTAAGAATCTATTTCATAAACATGGATCTTTAAGCATTTTCCTTCAACAATCTTAATCAATTCTTCTGTGGCTTCTTTTGTAAGACATGAATCGGTGTTCTCTAAATCCTAGATTATCATACAAGAACACAACTCTAAAGAATCTTAGGATATTATGCTTTCACATTCAATAATATAAATTCATACTAACTTTTCTCCATAATTGTGGAAGATCTTTAGCGATGGAAATCTTTCTCAGAGTCTTGACCTTCTTTCTACTTGTATCTTCTTATGATAGGGATGAGATACAACTTCACGGTTAACTCTGAAGGCCTCTTACGTTCTTTTTATTTCTCCTTTCTGAACGTACGTGTCTTTTAACTTTCTGAGAACCGTGCCTATCAACAGTAGCTTCCTTATTACTTTTAATAATTCCAATACCAATATTACCTTTTTGCCCTTTTCATATTAAATCAAAATAACACTTATTAAAAGAAACTAGACCCATGATTAAAAAGAAACTAGACTAGTTGGAATAAATGCCATACAATCATTGTTGCATAGATAAAGATTTGGTACATATGAGAACGAGACCAGATTAAAAAGAAACTAGACTAGTCGGGAATAAATCCTTTACAATCTTATATACACATATATAAACATTTATATACCTGATGAGGTTGATAAAATTGAAAGATATGTTGATGATGAGTGGCTTCCCATGAAAACGGAGGGAAATAATCACGAACTATTGGAGGCCGAAAGATGAAGGGGTCGCTGGGAGGTTATGGCATCTCGAAGGGTTCCGGTCGTCATTGATCACGTTGAAGATGATGATCGATGACTAATGTGTCTTGCTTCTTGAATGAAGATACGTAGAACAAGGTATTGGAGTATAATGTAGTTAGAATTATTTGGCTACTAATTTGTAATTCAGTTACTATTTGGCTAGTAATTTGTAATTCAGTTACTAGTTTGTTCCGTATTAGTTGTTAGATACTTTGCTTATATTATCTCGTATAATTGTCAATTATTATGCTTATAAAAAGCACATCTCGTATCACATTATTGGAATGGAGAATTACTTCAGATTTCATTTCTCTTCTTCCTAAAACATATCATGGTATCAAAGCGTTTCGATCCCGGGAACCTAAAGTCTTATATTCTTTTTCTTGTTACCCGACCAAATCCCTAATTTCCCAAATTTCCCATGGAGAACCCCCGACTCGCCATAAATTCCGCCTTCCCACCATCCTCCATGGGAAACCCGAATCTATTTTTCTTGTGAAATAGTTAAAAGCTACCGAATCTCGAATCCCTTCTACTTGTGAAACGGCTAAAAGCCACCGAATCTCGAATCCCTTCTATTTGTGAAACGGCTAAAAGCCACCGAATCTCGAATCCCTTTTTCTTGTGAAACGGCTAAAAGCCACCGAATCTCGAATCCTTTTTTCTTGTGAAACGGCTAAAAGCCACCGAATCCCTTCTATTTGTGAAACGGCTAAAAGCCATCGAATCCCGAATCCCTCCTTCTTGTGAAATTGGCTAAAAGCCACCAAATCCCGAATCCCTCCTACTTGTGAAATTGGCTAAAAGCCACCGAATCCCGAATCCCTCCTACTTGTGAAATGGCTAAAACCCACAGAATCCCTTCTTTCTCTCCTTCATATTATTATGTATCTTTTGTCGATGAATGTACTTGAATGCTTTGGATCTCATTACTCAAGACCATTGCAGATGAATGTACTCGAATCGAATATGTATCTTCATTGATTAATGTACTCGAATATGTATCTTTCGTCGATCGAATGCTTTGGATCTCATTACTCAAGACCTTTGCAGAAGAAGAACTCTGGTTGTCTATCTCTATGCCTCCTATTCCAACATCTTCTCAAGAAAAGTGTTTGAAGTTCTCTCCTTCTTATTATTATGTATCTTTCGTCGATGAATGTACTCGAATGCTTTGGATCTCATTACTTAAGACCATTGCAGATGAATGTACTCGAATCGAATATGTATCTTCATTGATTAATGTACTCGAATATGTATCTTTCGTCGATGAATGTAACTTTCGAACGCTTTGGATCTCATTACTCAAGACCTTGCGTAAAGAAGAACTCTTGTTGTCTATCTCTACGCCTCCTATTCCAACATCTTCTCAAGAAAAGTGTTTGAAGAAGTGATTGGCAAGTTGGGCATTTAACGACATTCACGCACCAACTTGAGGAAGTGTTGAAGATATGAATTGAATTTGAACTATTATTTGTATTATTTGAATTTGAATTATTGTTAGTATTTGAATTTGAATTATTCTTATTAGATTAGAATAAGTTATCTAGAATAGGGGAATATTTGAAAGGTTGTTACCTACTATCGCGTCTTGGGTTGTTAACATTTGCTTGTATAAATTTACCTCATTCAAGAGGAAAATAATGAATGAACGAATGAATGAGCTTTTTATAAGCATAATAATTGACAAAATTTACGTATAATATAAGCAAAGTATCTAACAACTAATACGGAACAAACTAGTAACTCCGAATTACAAATTACTAGCCAAATAGTAACCGAATTACAAATTAGTAGCCAAATAATTCTAACTACATTATACTCCAATACCCCCTCAAGCTGGGGAATATATATCAAGCATACCCAAATTGGTAAGGAATGTACAAAAAGAAGAAGGGGGGTAGAGCCTTAGTAAAAATATCGAGTTGGTCCTCGACTTGATAGGGAGAAGATGCAATAAGCCTTGTTGAAGCTTTTCATGTACAATATGACAATCAATATCCAAATGTTTTGTACGTTCGTGAAATGTGGGATTAGCAAGAATATGCCTAGCCGATTGGTTATCACAAAACAAAGAAGCGGGACTAGATAGAGGAGACCAAAATCTCTCAACAAGTAAGACAACCATTGTAATTCACATGCGGTGGCAAGAAGAGCTCGATATTCGGCTTCGAAGAAGAGGTAGAAACAGTTGGTTGTTTCTTAGAGCGCCAAGTAATTAAAGCCCGATCAAGGAATCCACGAAACCAAAAGAATTGAACGTCTAGTGTCAATGCAACTCGCCCAATCGAATCACTAAAAGCATTAAGCTTGACAAGATGAGACAGAAAGAAAAGTCCTTTACCCGGAGAACCTTTAAGGTAACGTAAAACACGATGAAGTGCCCTTGAGATGTATATCGAGGCTACCGAACAACCGACTCAATTGCCGAACAAAGAAAAGAGAGGTCTCGGACGAGTATTAGTGAGATATAGTAAACGACCAACAAGAGTGCGATACATAGAAGAATCATCCAGAGGAGTACCACTATCACAGAGAGTTTAAGATTAGGAGCCATAGGAGTTTTAGCAGTTTACATTCCAAGAAATCAGCATCGATAAAAGATCTAAAACAAATTTCCGTTGACACACAGAAATTCCAGTGGAGTTACGAGCTATTTCCAAACCAAGAAAATATTTAACATCACCAAGATCCTTTATCTTAAACCTATCGTCCAAGACAAACTTTAATATGAGTAATTTCATTCAAATCAAGTACCACCCACAATGATGTCATCAACATAGACAAGTAAGGCAAAGAAAATGAAGTATCGAATTCTTGAGGAAAAGGGAGTGATCAGCTTGGGACCGACGATAACCACACGATGTAAGAACCGAAGACAATTTAGAAAACCATTGACGACTTGCCCGTTTGAGACCATAAAGAGATCTTTGCAACTTGCAAACCTTATTTGGAGAGGAAACAAGACCCGGAGGTGGTAGCATATAGACTTCCTCATCCAAATCCCCATGTAAGAAAGCATTGTTAACATCTAATTGCTTCAAAAACCAATTATGAGCCGCAAAGAAGAGCAAGAAATAGTCGAACAAAAAGAGTTAATCTAATGACAGGGGAAAACGTGTCATTATAGTCAATACCCTCAACTTGTGTAAAACCTTGAGCAACAAGTCGACCTTTATAACGACTAAAGGTACCATCTGAGTTATATTTCTTAGTAAAAATCCACTTACACCCAATGGGACGTTTGCCATGAGGTAAATCAGTTATCACCCAAGTATTATTTAAATGTAAAGCATCAAGTTCAACCTTAATAGCATTGTGCCAACCTTCAAATTGAATAGCTTTAGAGTAGGTTTTAGGAATATCATCAGAAGAAATAGAACAAGCAAAATGATGATGATGGGGGGATAGACGATTATAAGAAAGTACTTTAGAAAGAGGGTGATATATACCGTCTCCAAAGAATCGGTAAAACCGAAGCACATTGAAGGGTAATGTGGTAATCATGCGAGATATGAAGGAGGCCGATGAGTCCTAGTGGAACGTCTAGGGACAAGCATATGTGTATCATGAGATGCGGCAGGTGTGGAAACAACCGATGGTACAAAATTATCAACAAAATCAAGAGGAGGTGTCTCTTGTGGACAAGGTAAAGAGTCGGATAACAGAATCGAATTACAAAAAGGGAATATGGATTCATAGAAATAAACATGACGAGATACAAGAATCTGCCTGTTTTGCAAATTTAAAATGACATAACCTTTAGTGCCTTGTCTATAGCCAAGAAAAATGCATTTATTTGCCCTTTTATCAAGTTTGGTTCGATTTTGCAAAATGGTAGAAGAGAAACAAAGACATCCAAAAACCTTTAACATGCTAAAATCAGGGGCTTTGTTAAACAAAAGTTCAAAGGGAGTCTTATTGCCCAAAAGAGGTGTAGGTAGTCGATTGATGAGGTATATTGCATGAGAAATGGCATAAGACCGTAAAACTTTGGGAATATGGGCTTGAAATAAAAGTGCTCTAGTGACATTAAGGATATGTTGATGCTTTCTTTCAACCCTACTATTCTCGTTCGTGGGGTCTCAACACATGAGGTTTGATGAATAATCCCATGTTCATGAAAGAAATCATCATTTGAAATTCTATACCATTGTCTCGTCCTAATGGTCTCACGACAAAGGTACAAAATTGCGTAGAGACCAATTTTACAAAGTTTTGAATGCAATATCGAACCTCAGACTTGTTTTTAAGCAAATAAATCCATGTATATCTTGAATAATCGTCAACAATTGTCAAAAAATATTTATGGCCATGCACAGAAGGTAAATGATAGGGGCCCCATATATCCATATGAACTAAAGCAAAAATTTTATTGGAAATACTGTTGCTTACGGGGAAAGGCAAAATTCGTTGCTTGGCAAAATGACAAACATCACAACAAAGGAAAGGAATTATTATACGGAATATCCGGATATTGCCTATGAAGGGAAAATAAAGCTTGTTTTGACAGATGTCCAAAACGAAAATGCCACAAATCAAATGGAGTAGAATTTGCAAAGTGGTGGAAATTGAACTAACTAAGGGAGTGGGAATCATATCTCGCACGTTTCATGATGTATAACCCTTTAACAACTTCAGCTGAACCAATCATCTTCTCTCGAAGACGGAGCTGAATGTGGCATTGGGATTTCGAAAGGAAACAATACAAGATAGTGAGAAAGTAATTTGAGAAACCGAAATAAGGTTGAAATGAAAATTTGGGACATATAAGACATCCTGGATAATGAAAGTATTAGAGAATTGAACAATGCCACTATATACAGCTAGTACACGAGTACCATCGGAAGATTAACGTAAATAGGTCTAATTTGCTTATAAGATGCAAACAAAGAAAGATTAGAACAGATATGGTCGAGCTCTAAATCTATGATCCAAAAATTAGAATGAAAAGAGCTAGGAAGGGGATTACCATTGGTAGAAACCTTATTCACAAAACAGAGGACAATGAAGACGCATCAGGTTGAACAAGAGCCAACAGTTTTTGATATTGGTCTGGTGTGAAACTATATGTTGGATTAGCTACCCCATGAGGTTCAGTGAGACTCTTACCGAAACATTATCAGTTGATACAGCATTGGCAGAGGAGGTTCAAATTTGAAACCCGGTGGGAAACCATGCTTCCTATAACATGTTGCCTCTGTGTGTTTCCCTTTTCCACAGTATGTGCAGTGCTTACCAGATGCAGAGTAATTCGGTTTAGGCAAACCAGAGACAGAAGTAGGCACAGGGGCACGTAGGACAAAGGAGTTAGTCAAAAGTGCATTTACATCAGTAATAGGATATCCTATTTCCCTTTCTTGCTGTTGGACTAGAGCAAACACACGATTAATACATGGTAAAGGTCTATCAACATGATCTGTGATTTTACCAAAGAAAATCTATCACTTAAACCTTTCAAGAACCTAATCACATAATCTTGTTCAACATGTTTCTTATAGGTTTCGATCACACCACAGCTACATTTAGGAGTACACATACAACAAATCAGAGGCCTCAATGTGAGGTATTCATCCCAAAGAATTTTTAATTTGGTAAAATAGTCACTTACAGATAGATGACCCTGCTTCAATCCCTGAATATCCTCTTGTAGGTCAGCAAGCCGGAAAACATCATTCTGAGAGAAGCGAGCATGCAAATCCTCCCAGACATCCGATGCTCTGTCAATCCACAGAATGCTCTGTGCAAGTGAGGGTGAGATGGAACGAGTCAGCCAAGATAATACCATCATGTTGCACCGTTCCCATGCAGGAAATAGAGGATCGGAGGTCACCGGAACTGGGATAGACTGATCGATGAATCTGACTTTATTCTTCGACACCAAGGCCATTCTCATGGCTCTGGCCCATGAGTGAAAGTTAGGGCCAGTAAGAACAGGAGATACAAGAATCAGAGAAGGATTCTCATTAGGATGCAGGTAGTAAGGGTTTCCAATTGATTGTGAGGGATCGGACTGTGCAGTAGACGAAACACCGATTGTGCTTTCTGTGGAAGAAGGAATCGATGCCATCTTGACGGAGCAATTGGAGAATAAATTGAAAGGATGACGAAGCTAATGAACCTCGAAATCGAATGAAGATTTCAGAATCGGATCGGATCGAAAATGAAATTGAGGGACCTGATCCTATATTGGTCGCAATTCAAAAGAGGAACAAGCCAAAAATGAAAGAGAAAAGGAGTAACCTAACGGGTTTTAAGGCAAGAGAAATGAAGGCTGAATTCACGTGAAGGTGAAGGTGTTTCACCCAAAAAAAAAAAATCACGTGAAGGAGGTGCAGAGATGTCAGAACGGAAGTAAAGGTAAAGATGGAAAGAGGAAAAATTTAGAAGAACACAAGAAGCCAAAAACTTTATTGCTTTGATACCATAATATGTTTTAGGAAGAAGAGAAATGAAATCTGAAGTAATTCTCCATTCCAATAATGTGATACAAATGTGCTTTTTATAAGCATAATAATTGACAGATGTACAGATAATATAAGCAAAGTATCTAACAACTAATACGGAACAAACTAGTAACTGAATTACAAATTACTAGCCAAATAGTAACTGAATTACAAATTAGTAGCCAAATAATTCTAACTACATTATACTCCAATACAAGGGTTTGAGTCTAAACACGCGGTCTAGGAGATAGCTAGCTTTGATGCGTAGAAACGAAGCTGAAATTAATTAGTTAGATATACACAGATAAGTAGTCTATAACGGTTCCGTAAAAATAAAAGTATTCTATAACGGAATAGGAAAAACAAAGATTTGCCATATTTTTTATGCATACTTTCTCCATATAAAATCAAAATCTTGAAATCTTTATTTTCTAACTATCTTATATTAAGGTCTATAACTAATTTAATAGGATAAAAAGTCTATTAGCCTTGAAATATATATATATATATATATATATATATATATATATATATATATATATATATATATATATATATGCCATTATGTAATAGAATAAACCGTTTGACAGATAGAAGGTATCCAGACCTTTTTTAGACATTAATTATGTATCATTTTAACATTTAATAATATTTGTATAAAACTAAATATGTATCATTTAAATGTTGATTTAATGGTTAAAAATAGAGAACAGGATGAAAGGGGTGGGAATGGAAGATAGAGATCCCAAGCCGGGAGCTACTCTTTTTTTTTTTCTTGGAAACGCATGTAACATTGATTGGCGGACGAACAATTCTCATTAATGGATTAATAAGAATAATTTTAATTAAAAAATAATTAATTAGTGTTGATCTAATAATAAGATATACAAAAATTAATTAGTTAAATAAGTTTAATTAATAATCATTTAAATTAATTTTATTAATGGATAAAAAGTTGATTGAATTTTTTTTTTTAAAAAATATTACTTTTTTTTCCAGACAGAACTTATATGTCAAGTTCATATAAGTGAGCTTACAAGTATACATGCGCATTTCAACAATTAATGATAGCAAAATAATAAGTTTTTATTTGAAAATTCACAAATTCTAATTTTAACAAAATAACAAGTGTTTATATTAAAATTTATAAATTTTAATTTTAAAAACCAACCACAACAAAATAACAGGTGTACATATAAAAAATTTACAAGTCTTAACTAATTTAAATTTTATAAGGGTTGATACAAGAAATTTTTAAGGGTTCATATATGAATTTATGCGGGGCGGAGCCGGAATGAAAATTAAAAAAATAAAAAATTACGTAATAAAACCCAAAGTTGGCATTTGAAATTAGAGGTTGAAAATTACAGGATTGGACCGAAGATTTTAAGAAATTATGATTTAGCCTCATAAATATTTCAATATTTTCATTTTAGTCCCTTTATGAGACTTTTAAATAAGGACTAAACTGAAAAGATTGAAATTTTTTTAAGACTAAACCATAATTTTTGAAAATTTTGGGTCCAATTACATAATTTTAGAAGGGGCGGGGGCCACCCCTAGCCCCCCTCATCCGCCCCTAAATTTATGGTAGCTCATATACATTTTAGAGAAATACCTTTTTTGGGTCCCCCTAAAAACACACGTACCCCATTTTAAATCCTCACACATTGAGAAATGCCTTTTTAGTCCCGAAAAGGACGAATAAGGGTCGATTAGTAACATTTTGGTCCCTCACAAATTTCCAAAAACCCTTTTTAGTCCATAAAAAAAAAGTCTCATTTTAGTCCAAAATGGTCCATGTTTTTTCCGGAGGCTCAAAAGCGTATTTACTCTACAATTTAATACTCATAACTAACCATAACAAAATAACCAAGGTCATGGGAAAACTTGACCTCATGCGTATAAATAACTTGACACAAGTTTTATCCACTTATTATTATTAATTAATAAAAATTTAATAAATTAATTATAACTTGTTTAAATAAATAAGATGTAAAAAATAAGAGAAAATTACGCTCGTGTCTCAAGGAGGAAATTAATTACAATAAAGTCCTTTGAAATCATCAAATTACGCTCAGGTCCCCAAGGGACTTCGTAATTATTTGTATTAACAAATGAAATGATATATTAACAACAGGAAATGCATATATTTACAACAACTTTTAAATACCCGACCATTTACAACGAAATGCATATATTAACAACGGGAAATGCATATATTTACAACAACATTTAAACACCCTGATTTTGAATATGAGAGGTCATTTACAACGAAAAAAGCATAGATTTACAATGAAATGTTGCATTTGCAACAAAATTTAAAATATGGCCATTTACAACAAAAATGCATGTATTTACAACAAGAAATGCATGTATTTACAACAACTTTTAAAAACCCTGGATTTTATTTCCATACAAATAATTACACAAGTCTCTCGCTATTTACAACGAAAAATGCATGTATTTACAACGAAATGCATTTATTAACAACAACATTTAAAAACCTCCATACAAATAATTACAATGTAAGTTCCTTGGGACCGAGTGTAATTTGATGATTTCGGGACTTTTTTTGTAATTTTTTTTCGCTCCTTGGGACCTATATGAAATTTTCCCAAAAATAATGGTGGTACGCATAAATACTATATATTTATTCAAAACAAAAAAATTATAATAAAAATATCATCATCTTTAAATAAATTCTAGTGCGTGGGTTGCGTTAGTTCAATTGAATTTGGTTTGGAACGAACTTATTCAAGAAAAACAAGAACACGATAATGAAGCTGTATCTCAATTTGGTAAAAGGGGCTTTTATGCTACCAACTAACCATAAGAAAGAATCACGTAGCCAGTGAAAGATGCCATCAATCCCATCATATTGACATTGGCATAGACTCTAGAAATATGATATTTACCCTCCTAAATGATAATGAGAGGTGTGAGTGTTATTGTTTAAGGTTGTCAAGATCAGAGGCTTTTGGATGAAACTGGCTATATGGGAACGATTGAGATCTGTTGTGAAGGCAAAAGCACTTAATTTTCTCAACTACTGGCCTGATCAACTAGCTTTTGGTGAGGTATTTGGTCTCTGAATCTTCGATGAGCACATAGGAGGGAAGCTGGTATTCTTAGTTGCCTAGCATGGGATTGAAGGAAAAGAGGTTCAAACTAAGAAGATTAAATAGACATATCATACACTGATATTTATCTTGTTTTGCATTTTTTAACCACTTTACAAACTATAAACTACATATGTTTAAAGTATTACTATTTCTTTGATATTCTGTGGACTATAATAAATAAAGAAATACACCATTGCTATTAGTTTGTAAATTTCCCATAATTTTCGTGAATGAAGGTTCACGTCTACTATAGTTTTAATTTGTCCGATTAAGTTTGATCAATTAAACAATCAGATGGTGATTTGTGGTCTAATTCACCTGAAATTTTGTATGGTTTGTTTGAAACATAAAGATCTTGAAAGTGAATGGCGTGATTGTTTTTTGGAGTTTCCTACATTCCCAGTTTTAGTATGTGAATGTTGAAACAAATACCTTGTTTACTATTTTACTATCCATATCAACAACTCAAATATGCATATTGACGATTTTTACTTACAAAATTCAATATATATATATATATATATATATATGACTGCCGAAGCTCCTGTGACTGGTGGCCAGCAAGGGGTTTGATGATTTCTTTTTTAAAAAAAAAAAAAAAAAAAAAAAAAAATAAGGATCTTTTGATAAAATTCATATAATAAATACACAAACACTCTTTATTAATTCCTCTAACCCCAAAACGACGTAGTTTTGGGGTGACCTGACATAACCTTATTTCAAGTGACATGACAAACGATAAACTCATATATATATGGGGATATCATTTCTACAGTTACTGCAGAAAAAATTTTCTGCAGCAAGCCAAACGACACCGTTTTTCTTCTTCTTTTGTTCCCCTCGATTGTCTCTTTCCAATCTTCCACCACCCACTGTAAGCATCCAAAGAAGGTTACCTGTTAAACCCTACGAGACAAATCTCCAAAGAAACCCGGTGCAACGGTACCAACCTTCCCCGGTTCCCCTGCTACAATTAGGCCGACTGTCCTGTTATTCGAAAATAGCTTTATCCCTTCCGTTTAGTCTCCAAAGCGTCGACTTCAAGACCCACCTCCTGATGTTGCTGATTCTTCTTCTGCGGAAGATGAAGTGGAAGAATCGAAGAGCGGCACCGTTGAAGAGGAAGCCAACGGTGTTTTTGACGGCATAGAGCGTGAAGATGAACGGTCTGAAGGCGATGCTGAGGAGGAATCCGAAACCAAGTCCGACAAGTCTCAGCCCTCGCTATCCGTGTCGGACTTCACCATCAAGGAATTTTTGAGCTTTCGAAGAAAGTTTGGGAATCTGCAGCTGCTAATGGAGTGGATCACAAGAAGCCAGTCCAGAAAGGCAAGAATTCTTCTAATTTAGGATCGCCAAAGCGGGAAGTGGCTGAGAACAAAGATAGGTCACATGGTGAGGTGAATGCCATGCCAGCAAAATCATGCTCTACATCATCCATCTTGGATGGGTTTCTGGTCTCAGGTAAGCTTTGGTTAACTGAATCTGCCAAGGACATTGTGAAGGAAGCGATGCCTTTGATCGGGAGGAGTTCGAAGGCCAAGCAGTTGGAACAAAGGGTTAAGGAATTGTAGAAGGAAGAATTCCAATTGTACATAGAGGGTCGAATTGATTCATGATAGTGCAAAACTAGCAGTGGATGTAATAAAATCTTCCATGTAGTAACTGTCTTGGCCGTGGTGAGGTCCATTACTACTTTATGAGAAATATAGTTTGGTGCCGTAGGATTTTTGGATGATGAGTATCCATTGTAGGTTTTTTGCAGAGATATTAACTTTGTTGGAATTTTCATGACATACATAGTTCTTCGAGTTACTAATGGATCAATACCTTTTTCATGTTTTATATTCGTATGTATTGATTATGGTTTGATTTTTGAAAGCTAACTTACTTAAGAGATGAATTTCCCCCCTTCTGGTGACAGATAAATTCCTTCACTGCATCGATTGGTTGTATTTACCAGGCTTATTTAATCAATTGAAGGTGCGGTGGTTTTCTCAAGCACCACGATGTCCCAGCCTTAAGAGAGAGAATCGAGTCCTAGCACTTAGATGCTTACAGTGGGTGGTGGAAGATTGAAAAGGGTGTAAAATTGTAGTGAAAAGAGACAATAGAGGGAAAAAAAACAGAAGAGAAACTGTGTCGTTTGGCTAACTGCAGAAATGATATACCCTATATATATACACACATATATATATTTGAAAATTATGTAATAATAACTCATGAGTATTGTAAATAGTTATGGGTCTCATGAGTACCATAAGTAATTATGGGCTATAACTCTTGTGTACCATAAAAGTTATGGGCATAAAGAGTCACAGCTCTTGTGCTTTTGATATTTAGTTGCATGAGCACCCGTAAAGAGTTATGGGTTCTCATATATTATTGCTTTATGCTTAGTAGATGAAAACTGTATTAAGAGCCTGTTTGAATCCCCTCAAATTTGAATATGAAAATAGCATGCCCATCATTGCTCTGTTTCTCGAATAGCCAGTTGTAGACGCCCCAGGAGATTTGAACGGGAATCCCATCCACTTTGACTTTCTCATTCCCTCAAAATTTCCATTCCAAACGCCTAATCTCAAGGACCTTTTCGATGTATCATTTAAACAAAAGGTAGTAAGAGATAAGAGCTTAAAAAAGGCTTCCCTCTGGAGCTTTTGGCTTTTGGTTTTTTACATCTTTGCTAAAAAAATGCTCTTTTTATTATAATTTTTTTTATAAAAACCTATTTGGCCAGCTTCTACTTATAAAGATCGATAAGAGAAGCTAAAAATAGAGCATCCAAACATGCACACTTATTTTTAGCTTATAACATTGCTTTATGTATCATTCAAATGTTGATCTAATGGTTAACAAAAAACAAGAAGAGGGAAGAGGATGGGAGATAAAAAGGAGGGATCACAAGCTGAGGACATAGAGCTTTTTTTTTTTGCCCCCGTAATGCATGTCTCATTGCTTCGCGGACTCACAATTCCCTTTAATGGATTAATGAGAATAATTTTAATTAAAAAATAATTAATTAGTGTTGATCTACTAATAAGATATAGAAAAATTAATTAGTTAAATACAATTAATTAATTATTTAAATTAATTTTATTAATGAATAAATAGTTAATTGAAATTGATAAAAATTATTAATTTTTTTCAAGACAAAACTTTTATGTCATGTTCATATAAATGAGCTTAAGAGTATGCATACATATTTCAAAGCGGACAATATCGAGAGGAACTAGGATGTTACATCGTACTCCCCCACATGCTTGCAAAGATATAAAATTTATGGAATGCTTTTCTTAACAAATAAAAGAGTAGGATTTAACTGAAATTTTTCCACACATGTATATAATCTCTCGACTCCTATTACATATTTGTGGATCATTGAACTCAAAATATCACAGTTCAGGACTTGTAATTTCTGTTTTTCTTTTTTGCTATTCTCTGTAATCTGGGTGGGATATTTCTTTTACAATTTTGACGTGGAATGGTGTTGATTGCCTTATTTCGTTGATTCTTTCTCCATTCCCATGGCTCCTCAGGGTCAGAAGAAGCCCATAATCCAACTTGCTTTACTTTAGCTTCGTTTTCCCACTGCAACCATGCAGAGTTATTATCAGGTTCAAAACAGAGTAATTAAATTAAACTCAAAACAAACAAATAGAAAGTTAAAAAAGTTTCAATTGTGAGCATAAAATGTTATTTACATTTTTTAATTCCTTTCTTTTATGATAATGAGGGTAATACCACGCACATCCCTCTTCAGCATTGATTCCTTATTAATTAATTAATAAATGAACCATAAAAAGTTAGATAAGAATTTTGTTTTTTAATCCGACATAAATAAAGCTACAAGATAAATGTGAGTAAGAAAATATATACCTGAACAAAGGTATTATTATCGCAATAGATATCTCCCACCAGACGTCCGTAACAGTCTATTTCATAAACAAGGATCCTTAAGCATTTTCCTTCAACAATCTTAGTCAATTCTTCCGTGGCTTCTTTACCATATGGCATTTCACTTTCTGGTGCATCAATGCCCCTAATTTCATTTAGAACACAGATCAATGTTTGGTTCCAGACCAAAATTAACAATTTAAAACCAGATGATAGAAAACCAAAATTCCATCAAACTGTAAAGTCCATGATTTTGTAATAAAGAGATGGCGAATGTAATTTACTCCAATTTACATTTCAACATTACCTCAAACGAATTCTATATTTGAGCGCCAGCACTTCCTCGTTACCAAACTTGATCACACTGAACAATAAAACATACGAGAATTTGTTACAACTGGAGTCAGATAAATAACACAAACAAGCGTTATGGAACAAAAAAAAAACAAAACAAAAACCCCACAAGATTGCAAGAAATCCCTATACCGGAATCCGTAGTTGTTAATTATTTGTTGAAGAGCATCGGCCTCTGCATAATTTCTCATAGCTTTAGCTTCATTTCTTCTAAGATGTGCTTCCAACACATAAGGAGGGATCAAAGAAATCTGTGTGGGGTCCTCTAAGGCATTAACATAAACGGTTATGGTATCCCCATCTGCCACTGCTCTTGCATCAACCTAAAAATCAGTACGAGTATTTAACAATTACAACTTCGTTAATTAAATTAAAATAACAAATATTAAAATAAAATATTAATGTTCTCACCGGTAAGGTATGTAGTTCAAGTTCGACTCCTTCTGGCAATAAGGTCGGAGGGGTTTCATAATTTGCATAGGGTATGGTGTGTGGCAGAAGAAGATCACAGAAACTCAAAGATTCCTATTAGATTGAACATAACAAAAAAAAAGTTTAGTTTGTATATATGCACTTGTTTGATTTCCAATTTTTAGAACAATTTTTCATAAAACAAGATCAAACAAAATATAACTATGACCTATATGTCTTGGGATTGAAACTAAATGGTATAGAGCTAAAGTTTGATTCTAGCATTTTCTTTTTAGTACATATGAGGGTGAGGCTAGATTACTAGTTGTGGATAAATCTCGTACAATCTTTGGTATCAAAGCTAAAGTTTGATGCCAGCATTTTCTTTTTGGTACATATGAAGGTGAGGCTGGATTAAAAAGAAACTAGACTAGCTGGGGATAGATCCCATACAATCTTTGGTATTAAAGCAAAAGTTTGATGCTAGCAATTTATTTTTGTTACATATGAGGGCGAGGCCCAGATCAAAAAGAAGCTAGACCCCATATTTAAAAGAAACTAAACTAGTTGGGGATAAATGGCATACAATATATTGTTACATATACAAAGATTTGGTACATATGAGGGCGAGGCCAGATTAAAAAAGCAACTAGACTAGTTGGGGATAAATCCCATACAATCTTTTGTATCAAAACTAAAGTTTGATGCTAGCATTTTGTTTTTGGTACATATGGGGGTGAGGCCAGATTCAAAAGCAACTAGACTAATTGGAGATAAATCCCGTACAATATTTAATTGAAAGCTAAAGTTTGATGCTAGCATTTTATTTTTGGTTCATATGATGGCGAGGCCCAGATTAAAAGAAAACTAGACCCATGATTAAAAAGAAACTAGACTAGTTGGGATAAATGTCATACAATCATTGTTGCATAGATAAAGATTTGGTACATATGAGAACGAGACCAGATTAAAAAGAAACTAGACTAGTCGGGGATAAATCCCTTACAATCTTATATACACACATATATAAACATTTATATACCTGATGAGGCTGATAAAATTGAAAGATATGTTGATGATGAGTGGCTTCCCATGAAAACGGAGGGAAATAATCACGAACTATTGGAGGCCGAAAGATGAAGGGGCTGCTGGGGAGGTTATGGCATCTCAGAAGGGTTCCGGTCGTCATTCATCACGTTGAAGATGATGATCGATGACTAATGTGTCTTGCTTCTTGAATGAAGATACGTAGAACAAGAGTTTGAGTCTAAACACGCGGTCTAGGAGATAGCTAGCTTTGATGCGTAGAAACGAAGCTGAAATTAATTAGTTAGATATACACAGATAAGTAGTCTATAACGGTTCCGTAAAAATAAAAGTATTCTATAACGGAATAGGGAGAGGAAAAAAAAAGATTTGCCATATTTTTTATGCATACTTTCTCCATATAAAATCAAAATCTTGATATCTTTATTTTCTAACTATCTTATATTAAGGTCTACAACTAATTTAATAGGAGAAAAAATCTATTAGCGTTGAAATAAATAAATAAATATTTATATATAAGCCATTATGTAATAGAATAAACCATTTGACTCTTGAAATTGTCTGCTTTAGTTTGCTATTTCCTATAAGAGATAGAAGTTATTCAGACCTTTATTAGACATTAATTATGTATCTGTAACATCCCATTTTCAAAAGCAGTGTATTTTTTTTTTCATCGAGTAGAAGATCGGAGCGATTGAAGAATCGATACATATATTTCAAATGCCGTAAGTCCGTCGATTACAAAAGCGGTACAATGACCGAGAGTTTTCAAAATGAATAACACCCGGAGAAAGTCTTCGATCGGGACTCGTACGGCTCCGTCGCTTTCTCCTGGTTCTTTCCGAACTCCGACGCTATGATAAGAGCCGAGATCCAATTGCAATTTGGATCTCGGTAATCTGATTAACCTCATGCTTAAATATGACTACATATACACGACGTAAGAAAGAATCAATACAACAGTCCATAACAGATGTATGATTAAAAATACATAACCACGTATGTAAGATATATAATAACCACGTATGTAACATAACCACGTATGATACAAAGAATAATAACCTCGTATGTGACATAACCACGTATGTGACATAACCGTGTATGTGACATAACCACGTATGCTACAACAACAAACATATATAATCATACAATAACCATCGAGTTAGTGTTACAAGACGCGAACGTACCTTTTGGCGGTACAACGGAACTTTTACGGAAAAACGTGAAATTCGACAATGGAAAAACAATGTATGACGGCGGCACAACAAATGCGGCTCGATTAGCTCGATATCCTATAAGGACAACGTTTATCAAAATTTGGCATCATAACAGGCCATTTGGGCGAAAATTACTATTTTGCCCCTAGTACCCCTATTTGGCGGAATTTCGCTAGAAGCCATTCTGTTTTCGCTCTATCTCTCCAGAATTTTGACAGATCTTTTCCCTTATCATATTTTCGAAATATGTATCATATTTACCCCTAAATATGATATCTAGACTATCTTGAAAAATTAAAGATAAATCTAGCATTCCTACTATATCTACCGAAACTAAAGACCAGGACCGAAGAACGTACCCGACTTTGCTCGTACTTTCTCCGAGCTTCTCTCTCTAACTTCTCTCTAAGGGGCAGATTTTTGGTGTGAGAAATGAAGAAGAGGAGCTTGGTATTTATAGAAGAGACGGATGGCAGAACGGTAAATAATTCAAACTTCAGTCTTGACGAATATGGACCGTAGGATCGCATTTTTGAGGACAAAACACTCTTGGCCATCCATGGTCAAGATCGAAATCTAAGAGCCCTAAAGTCAATGGATGAGTTGTCATCCATGATGGCTCTTGCTTTATGGCCTCCGGCTCGATAAAGCTACCCGACGGGTCCGTTTCGCGATTTCGCGAAACTCAAAAATCCGGCGTGTAACTTTGAAGATCTTTCCATCCTCTTTCATATTATCTATTTGGATCCTCTTTTTTATCATATCCGGTATTCTCCTAAGTGCGTCGGAAGATATTCGGACAAACGCGTCCGGTTACTTTAAATCGCTCCGATAGAACCAACTTCTCGGACAATAATTCGAATCGTAAAACGTCCAAATTGTTGCCTAACTTAATCTCGTGTTTAAAAAGACGCAATTGTTTCTATAGGTTCTCACTTTGCCTATCCGACTCTACTCTATCTCGATCAACTTTTCGTCTTATTTGAAATCGGGGTTTTCGGTTGCGGAAACAACGCACGGTAAATTCTTTCTTCGTGTAAAATTTCACTTGTTCTTAATTTGATCAGTCTGAAAATACTTTTACCTCTCGGTTTACCTTAATTTATTTCTAACTTTTCCTGGCCTTTTATGCCGACTCACCGCATTATATTATTATTTTATTCTAATTACCTTCACATTTATTTATTTTTTCTTTTATTTTTTATTTATTTTTCTAAGCATAAAATATATTTTATTAATATTTTATTTATTTATTTATTTAATAATTTCGAATTTCTCCAATTAAAAATAATTATTTAAATTATTTTTAATTCATTTACTTTATACCTTAATTATCCCATTAATTACCAGATTAGCCACTTACTAATTTTTGATAATTTTCTTAATTAGGATAAATCATTATCTCACAACTATTTTACTTACATTGGTATTTTATATCCCATGTAAAATATTAAAAATCATGGGGTCACTTATGATCCCAAAATAATACTTAATTTTTGCCTCATTATTTTTCAAGGGAAATTATCCCAAAAATTCCTCAAATTAGAGACAACATACTTTCTAATTTTTTATAAATATTTTACTAACTCTTGGGATTTATCATAATATTTTTAGGCCATTTAATGCTCTAAAAATACATTTTAGCTCTTTATCTCTCCTAATTTCCATAGTAATTACCTTAGAAAATAAGATAATTATTACTTATTATTTGAAACCACATATTCACCTATTTTCAATAGGTATTATTTATCGAAATATAATATTCCAAAAATAATTACCCGGTATTACAAGATCATTTTAACATTTAATAATATTTGTATAAAACTAAATATGTATAATTTAAATGTTGATCTAATGGTTAAAAATAGAGAAGAGGATGAAGGGGGTGGGAATGGAAGATAAGAGATCCCAAGCCGATACTCTTTTTTTTTTTTTGGAAACACATGTTACATTGATTGGCGGACGCACTGTAACACCCCATTTTTTAAAAGCCGAATTTTGTATTTTGATCAGAGTAGAGCATCGGAGCAATTTAAAAGAGTGAGTAACTGATAAATTATATGATATCATATCAAACTTGGTGTATCCGGTTGTTCATAGTAACGGGACAATAATCCGAGTATTTAAAATTTTAAACTATATGAATACATCTCCAAAATAAAACTTCGACCGGTCTTTATGCGTGCTTGTTTACCCTTGTCTTTCGGTCCTTGGTCCTCCGCACTCGAAGCTATGGTAAAAGCCGAGGTCCAATGCCCATCGGACCTCGAGTGTAACAGTTAACCTTATGCTCATGTAAAACAATATATGTATGACAGATATTCATAACATTTCAAGAATAATCAACACACAAGCACAAACCAGATGTAAGATTAATATATTAACAGTACATATCACATGTAAAGTTATCTATACAATTCACATGTATAGTTATATATGTTAACAGTACACATCACATGTAAAGTTATCTATACAAT
The DNA here is from genome assembly GCA_019022615.1 of Acacia melanoxylon. NCBI lineage: Eukaryota > Viridiplantae > Streptophyta > Magnoliopsida > Fabales > Fabaceae > Acacia > Acacia melanoxylon. Next base: position 6,412,586 of record JAFJYJ010000003.1, on the reverse strand, counting down.
TCACACGTATAGTCGTCTATCACATATAAGTATACAATGAACATCAGAGTTAGTGTTACAGTACGCGTCCGTACCTTCGTTGGTGATAGCGGATTACGTACGTCGGTCGGTATGCGTCCTCGGATAGCCTATAATGGTACCATCGCATTTATTAATTCATAAATAATATCCTCATAGATATCTTAGTCACAAATGACCATTTTACCCCTGTGTAATTTATTTCTCAATTAATTCCCTGAATTTTCGTGAAAAACGCTGATGACACAGCATTAGGGCTGATTTTTTGCCTAACTTTGAAAAATCATAATTAATTCTAGAAAAATCAAAACGAGGATCCGTAAAATTATCCGGAATCCTTAGGATGTCTATTTTTTATAAAAAATACTAAGGTTTTCCCAGAACTTAATAAAAATTCCCAGTTTTCATTTTTCAAAGCTCTGTCCAGAATTTCCCCAGAAAATGTAGCCCAACTTTGGGAATTTTTATCTCCTAGCAAAAAACTCCAAATGACACACTCTAGGTATATTTGGAAAGCTCTATATGTCTGCTTTAACCATGAAATTTCTCAGATTTTAAGAACCTCATATTCAACATAAAATACTGGTGTTTTTACCACTGACTCCAGAAATCGCTAACCGACAAAATTTCGCCAAAACTTCGTTACTTTGAGGTTTCTCTTCCAAAAATTTTACTCTATCACTTTCTTCATCATTTTTTCGAAAAAATCTAATTCTAACCATAAAAACATGAAAATAAAATTACTCTAAAATATTTAAGATCAAAACAACTTCTACCTATGAATTTAAGAACTCAAACTTAAAGAACTTACTTGCAAATGCTTCAACTCCTTCAAGAAGCTCCAAACTCTCATCCTCTCCTCTCTATATTGAGATCACTCTTGTTGTTTTGGTGTGAATTTTGTGAAGGCCAAAGCTCCCTATTTATACTAAATTACTATGGCTCATTGGTAATTTTTCAAACTTATCTCATCTTGAATTTTAGCCAATGGATCAAAGTTAAAAATTGCAACTCTCATCCTAGACCTCTACTTGCTTGAACCGTCCCCCCCCCCCCCCCCCCCTGTCTCTCTCTCTCTCTCTCTCCTTGCCTCATAAGTCTTCCAACTTGTTCACCAAGTTGTTGACCCTTCTAGATCCTTTCAATTCTTTTTCTTCTCATTCAAGCCATGCCAACCGTGGCTTCTTCCCTTCCAAACACTCTTAAATTATGTTTCATTTATGTTTCACAAAAAGCCTTTCATTGGTCCCTATATTTTCTCATGGATTAAAAGTTTAATTATGTAATTAATTTAGGCCATTGGATTTTAGCTTTATCAAATTAAATCTTGGCTCTTCATTTGTATAGAAAAATCCTACTTATTTTTTTATATTTTTATCTTATATCACATGTGCTTCTATCTTATTTTATATTATTGCTTAATATTAAATCTTAGGGCATGATAATTTAATCCAAGTCATTATCTTAGTATAGTGTTTTAGATGTTATTAGGCTTAATTGTAATAGTGTGATTGATTATCAATTTAATTATGGTCTTTAGAAATTCATTTGATATTCATTTTGAACCCTTATTGGTCTTTAACATTTAATTAAGCCAAAATATTCCAATTTGTTGATTTTAAATTGTCCAAAGGTTAATTATGAATAATTACGCAATTAACTTAATTAATAAGACTTCCATTGCCTCACAATTGTTAATATTTTTTAGTCACCTTAATCATTTTCATAACCTTTTATAGTTTATTAATGCAATTTTAATTGCCCATTAGTTGTTGATAATTTTCTTTAATTGGAATAAGTATTTCCATGTCATTTTATTGTCTCTTAGGATTAAATTAAGATTATACTTAATTATGATACTTTATGGTATTTTATGATCCCTAATTAGAAAATTTGGGTCTTTGGTCTTTTAATTCTAGGAGAAAATTCCCTAAATAAAATAAGCTATAATATTTTTGAGACCACATATTCACCTATTTTATTAGGTATCATTTATCAAAATATAGTGGTTATACTAAATATGATTTTTAGGGTATTACACGCACAATTCTCATTAATGGATTAATAAGAATAATTTTAATTAAAAAATAATTAATTAGCGTTGGTCTAACAATAAGATATACAAAAATTAATTAGTTAAATAAGTTTAATTAATCATTTAAATTAATTTTATTAATGGATAAAAAGTTGATTGAATTTTTTAATTTTTTTTTTTCCAGACAGAACTTATAAGTCAAGTTCATATAAGTGAGATTACAAGTATACATGCACATTTCAACCATTAATGATAGCAAAACAATAAGCTTTTTATTTGAAAATTCAAAAATTCTAATTTTAACAAAATAACAAGTGTTTATATAAAAATTTATAAATTTTAATTTTAAAAACCAACCACAACAAAATAACAGGTGTGCATATAAAAAATTTACAAATCTTAACTAATTAAAATTTTATAAGGGTTGATACAAGAAATTTAAAAGGGTCCATAGATGAATTTATGGTAGCTCATATACATTTTAATGCTCATAACTAACCAACTAACCATAACAAAATAATAAGGGTCATTGGAAAAATTGACCTCATGCATATAAATAACTTACATAAGTTTTATCCACTTATTATTATTAATTAATTAAAGTTTAATAAATTAATTATAACTTGTTTAAATAAATTAGTTGTAAAAAATAATGGTGGTACGCATAAATACTATATATTTATTCAAAACAAAAAAATTATAATAAAAATATCATCATCTTTAAATAAACTCTAGTGCGTGGGTTGCTTTAGTTCAATTGAATTTAGTTTGGAACGAACTTATTCAAGAAAAACAAGAACACAATAATGAAGCTGTATCTCAATTTGGTAAAGGGCTTTTATGCTACAAACTACCAAAAGACCAGGGTTATTATTGTTACACAGTTTTGTAAACTTATAAAATGGCTAGCCATAAGAAAGAATCACGTAGCCAGTGAAAGATGCCATCAATCCCATCATATATTGACATTGGCGTAGACTCTAGAAATATGATATTTATCCTCCTAAATGATAATGAGTGTGAGTGTTATTGTTTAAGGTTGTCAAGGTCAGAGGCTTTTGGATGAAACTGGCTATAAGGGAACGATTGAGATCTGTTATGAAGGCAAAAGCACTTAATTTTCTCAACTACTGGCCTGATCAACTAGCTTTTGGTGAGGTATTTGGTCTCTGAATCTTCAATGAGCACATAGGAGGGAATTAGCTGGTATTCTTAGTTGCCTAGCATGGGGTTGAAGGAAAAGAGGTTCATACACTGATATTTATCTTGTTTTGCATTTTTTAACCACTTTAATTTACAAACTATAAACTACATATGATGAAAGTATTACTATTTCTTTGATATTCTGTGGACTATAATAAATAAAGAAATACACCATTGCTATTATTTTGTATATTTCCCATAATTTTAGTGAATGAAGGTTCACGTCTACTATAGTTTTGTCCGATTAAGTTTGATCAATTATGTAACACCCCAAATTCCGTAAAGATAAATCGTGGGCCGATGGTGACACGTGGTTTTATAAAAATTCATCGTAGTTTTGAGGTGCTACAGACTTAGCGTAATGCGGAAACGGAGAGCATGTACTAAAAATTTGAACAATTGAGTGATCGATATAAAAATACTCGGACATATGCCGATGCCCGACGTATACCGATATATTATAAATTTCCCAAAGGATTGTTCATGTGATACGTAAGAATACAAAACTTTATAATTACAATTCTTACATGTAACTATACCCTCTTCAACCAAGCCTTGAGTAGACTTGGGGCATAGAACCTAACTCCCGCTTAAATCATCTCATTTGGCCAGCCGGGTAGGTCTAGTGGGAGTCTCACCGTGCTAGGGTGACCCGATTGACCGAACCACATAGACGACCCTTCTAGTTTAAGCACCAAATGATATGAAGTAACCTTATTAGATTCATGCAATACGGTAGGTTCGTTGACTTTCTTCCCGCATTTCCTTTGACCGGTACCTTCTCACGGCTCCATTTACATGGTGTTTATCTACGGCTCCATCCCTTGGTACCTTCTCTAATCCTGGTTCCTTTACCTGAACCTCTAGTCAAGTCTAAGATTCAAAACAAATTGAATCTTAGGTAACAGTTAACCTCATATGAAAAGTATAACAGTATATGTATGACAGATATTCATTACATTTCAGCATTAACCAATACATAGCACACAAAGACATGTAAGGTTACAACAATACATAAGCACACAAAGGATGTAATGTCAAAACAACAACAACAAGATCATAGAACACAAAGACATGTAAAGTTATCTATACAAATCCATGTATAGTTGAATAGTCTCGCACCACTGTGCCACGATGTACACTCGTGTCCTCGCCGCTAGGAAAACAATCTCACGGCATTATCAAGACTATAACCCGTATCAAGTTTGAATGTATATAAACAAGTGATTCAAGACATGAGTCTTAACCACTTCGCATGACCCAAGACCAAATCTTGTCCATGACTCTATGAAATCATTTCATCTCATACATGCATACAAGTCATATCAGAGTTAAAGTTACTGTATGCGAACGTACATTCCTTCCATATGAATAGTAATTTACTATTCATGTATACGGTACTATTCATAAATACGGCACTATGAATAGTAATATGCCCGTCCTTCAAATCGACTCGGAATCCTCGGATATCCTAACATATTACCATATTGCTTAGAATAATATCCAAAAGGTTAATTTACCTTTCTACCCTTGGTGGATTTGTTATTACCATTTTGCCATTACATTTTATTTAATAAAAACGTTACTTTCAGCATTATGGCCAGATTTACTTCTAACTTTGAAAATTCATAAGTAATTCTAGAAAACTCAAAACGAGGATCCGTAAAATTCCCCGGAATCCTTAGGATGTCTAATTTTGTGGAAAAATACAGGTTCTTGCCCAGAGTTTAAGAATAGTTCCCAGTTTTCACGTGTTCATCTTCTGCCCAGAAAATTTCAGAAAACGTATTCCAACATTGGACATTTTTATCTTTTAGCACAGAACTCGAACTAATTCACTCTTGGTAGATTTGGAAAGCCCTGTATGTCTACTTTAACCATGAATTTGCTCCGAATTTTAGAACCTCATATTCAATATAAAATACTGGCATTTTTACCCATGACTTCAGAAATTGCTAACCGATAAAATTTCGCCAGAGCCGCTACTTTGATCATAATCTTCCAAAAATTTTGCTATATTACTTTCTCCATCAATTTTTCGAAACAAAACCATTTCTAACCATAAAAACATGATAACAAAAATATATTGGAAGATTAAAGATCAAAACAACATTTAAACTAAAATCTATAAAACTTAAGACTAGAAACTAAAAGCTTTGCTTACCTCTTGAAGAACTTCCTCCTCCTTCTTGCTTCCCACTATGATTTCCTCTCTACTCTTGCTTCTAAACTCATCTACTTTGGTTGAGTTTGGTGTGAGAATTATGGAGAGCAAAGGCCTCTATTTATAGTGAAAATTCAAGGCCTATTCCAACCATATTTCTTCCTTAACCAAACATTCCTTATAAACCAAACACTCTTCTTCCATCTACCAAAAACTACCATTCTAATTACCTATTCCATCCACCAAAAACTACCATTCCACTTACCTATTACATCCACCAAAAACTACCATTTAATATTTATTTGCAAATATTAAATAAGTATTGGAAAATAAAATCCTTAATTCCATATAAGAATTTTCTTCCATAATTAACTCTCTAGGCCATAAAATATTGGTTCTAAAATTTCTAGACCAAAAAGTATCCTCTAACTATTTTTCCTTGAATTATTGGGAAAATAGGCCTCAAAATCCAAAAATAGCTTTAAAACTATTTAGGCCAAATTTTCATAATAAATTCCCATAAAACATTTCTTGTTTCCAAATCCAAAAATTTGGGATATTACATTCCTCCTTTTGGTTATAAATTAATTACCTTTTTATGTGCTTATTTATGTCATATTAAATAGCTCCTAAATAATGTCTCATAATTAACCATTCGTTAATTAATTCCAAAGTGGAATTTGGATGAAAATATAATCAATAGATTATAATTTCTTGAGACAAATATTCACCTTTGTATTTAATATGTATTATTTATCAAAATATAGTATTTATGACAAATAGGAATTTTAGGGTATTACATTTCTCCCCGTTAAATTAAATTTCGCCCTCGAAATTTGACCGTAAAATCTTGAAAGATTATTTAGACTTCTAGTCTATTCCTTTCTATACATGTTTATTAGCACGCACTCTAATTTCATTCGTATTTACCCAGGTATAGTATCAAAAACAGGATCCACCGATCCATTCTCTCGGCTTGGTTATGCGGGCCTCTCGCTCGACTCTTTTAGCCTCTCGCCTTAACACACATTGGCCTTCCGGCTCAATCAATTACCACAAAGACTTTGGAGATTCTAGCTTTATTACCTAGGAAATCATCCTTAGGCCTTAAGCATTTCAACCTTTACCCGGTATAATGAATGTTTTACTAGACTTTAAAGGTACGTAGACATAATAGTCTAAAGTCACCATGGCAATCCGCATTTCACACAATGCTTATCCATTACGGCCTTATGGCCTAGGACACCGCCCCGTGCACACTTGCACACCAGTCTTATTGCCTCGAGCATCTCGCTCGTCTATTTTATCTCGAGTCTTTCTCATTCAAGCTCTCGACTACTTTCACTTAGCACTATAGCCGACAACTACTATCCGGCTTAACTAGTTCGTGTTCTAGACCTTTCTAATAGTTTCGTTCCAAATTTTCCAACTACACCGCTTTTCAACACAATAGCATTGACAAATCGTCGCTACCCAAAAACCATTATGTTGTCTCATTTTCAAATTTTCAAACATTGAAAATTTTCTCGTGGTCTCAAGACATTTCATAATCTGCACTATACCAAAAAGTAATAGTGCTATCATTTTCAAACTTAATCGCCGCCATAACAAATTCATGAAGATACATTCACTACCGGAGCGGTTTCAAAAACTTTTACTACCGTATATACCTTTAAGAGGGATAACTCATTTCACAAAATTCAACTAAAAGGCACACACCACCACTTTGCCCCGGCTTACCAGGACATATCCCAATCCTTTCATACAAACCATCACAACGACAACGCATCTCGCCGACCGATGTAGGAGAATTTCCATCCCCCACAAGGGCCCTGCAGTCCACACTAGCATATATAATAAAGGATCTCCACCGCTTCCCCAAAAACCTAGTTCGTAGTCACGCCACTACCGTGCACCGCTTTCCCAACTACCGCCGTAATCACGCTACCATCAGGCATCGCTTTCCCAATCAAGTTAGTCCGTAGTCACGGTCACCATCAGTGCACCGCTTTCCCAACCGACCAGTTCGTAATCACGGTTAGTGCCAGCCAAAGACAACATAGCGAAATATGCGCCCTTTAAGGCGGAACTACTCGATTGGGAATATTAACCATTGGTGCGAGTGTCAACCTCTCATATCCCATCAAACAAATTTTCAATTCAAATGAGCTTTATAACCGGCCGATTTCAAACACTTTAAAACATCCGGCAAGACCCAAAGAAACCGTGTATATCTACAACAGCCTTCCGTCCTTCCATTCCCGTACTCATTTTACCACAACACATTTGAAAACTCGGTTTCAAACTTTGGGTTTTAACAAAAAACCCCTTTTTTAAGACAACATCATTTCAAAATAACCATCACCGTGGTCTCAAATTCTGTTGAAAATATTTCTCTCGAAAACTCAATTTCGAAAATTCATAAGTTCGAAAATCCATTCCGAAAATTTCAAATATAGCAGTGTATTGGTAAGTCAAAATTCAATTTTTAAAACTATTCGGGAACCGCACAACTAACCTTAGAAGGTCATTACTAACTAACGCATTTGGACCTCTCGTCCTGGCTACTCGAGCCATTCGTAGAATGCTCGCCTCTATTCTTCTTTAGTCTCGGGCTATTCGTTTTGGTGTGCGATTTCGTTACATAAAACTTATTCATTTATAGCCATCTGATACTTCACCTTTGATATTGGTTCATTTCCAGGCATCAACCAACTAGTGAATTCAACTTCCCTTCTCGGTGGTAATTCGCCGAGAGCTTCTAGAAACATCTCGTAAAATTTGTTCACAACTAGAATGTCTTCTAGTGCAAGTTTTGTTCCCGCTGAATACCATAGCACAATATATGCTATATAGCGCTAGAGGACTCTATGGCGATATATTGGATTACGAAAACCTTCCCTTTAGGGAACCGATTAGATATGGGACTTGCTACAATGTACTTACCTAGAGAATCGATATACTGATAGTTCTACTTTATGGTTCGTTGTCATGGCGGCCGCACCTTACGGCTTGTCCTCACGGTGGCTCGCTCTACGGCACTTTACTCGGTGCTTCACACAGCTTTTATGACTGGGTCGGCTTCTCCGGTCGCATCCTTTGTAGGTAAAACCTCCTCGATCGAACTCCCGTAGGTAGCCTTCTCCAATCAAAACTTTCCACAAGTAGCGTCGCTTGATCGTCTCGAATCATTATAACAAGAACTCATATCTCTATCAAAGTTCCTACCCTTTAGTGGTTTCGTAATCTACTGTCTCTATGTTTGCCATCTTATCCAGGGTCATTCTATTCGTGGATTTCACTATCCATTTACCTCCGTGCATAATCCTTAGCTTAACTTTCCCTATCGGGTAATCACCCTCTTCTTAGGGAATTTATTTACCACTAATATCTCTACGGTTATTGGTCCCACCTTGAAACTATAACCCATGGCTACTAAGGTTCTATCTCCTTTGTAGTAATGAAGTACCTGACTTGTCATCTCACGCAAATCTTGAATGATGGTCACTTTCCTTTTGAAGTCAAGGTCCTTCGTAAAGTGTTCTCGATCAAGTCACGTAAATCATTCACAACCGGTACATGTACTCTTCTAAATGCACTCGATGAGATGTCTCGTGAACAGAGAAATTTGGACGCCCAATGTTTAAAATGTTAAACACCTTTTTGACATGATTTTGATATAACGTCCCAACAACTCAACTTTTCGAGGAGTTTGCACTTTGTTAAGGGACTTACTCTCAGGCGTTGAACCTAAGGTAATCTCACTCATACTTTCTCAGGATTTCTACTCTCAGGTACTGGAACCTAAGAAATGCTCGGTCATATCTTGACCTAAGCACTATCTCTGCTTTAAGTCTATCATATATTCTCACGGTATCCCAAAGGATTACTATGTTTCATACCTCACGGTATTCGGCTTTAGCTCAAAGGATCTCATCCTTATGCTACATCCCGGGGTTAAAAATTCCGAGATTTCTCTCGCCTAAGCATGCTTAACTTCATAACGTCTCGTCGATCTAAGGTACTAATACCGATACACATACCACCGCATACCGACAACTCTCATAGGTACTAGTACGACATATGTGCCTCCCGTAAATATTGGGTACTTTCCCTTTCCTATCGCTTACACCCTTTATGTAATGGACCACCACCATCAAAGATTTAGTCAAAGACCTCCATCTTCGGAATCACACTCCATTGCACGCATGATGTCCGACCTTTAGTAGGCGGGGATTGTCCCCTCGGGGGTAACCTAGCAAGTTACTATTTCTATAAGGAAACTTTAATCGGTAGTTCATTGTTTTCTACGGGAAAACTAAGTCTACCGACTTCTCTTTCATTGCGGAAATTTAATTCGACTCGATTCCCATATCGAAGTCTTAGAGTTTTTCGAAACTCTAACCATTCCTTAGGGTATTTGTTTTATTGTATCACAAAACCAAGATATATCGCACTCTTGTTTTTGTTGTTCATACAATGCTCTTGAGACTAGCCGTGAAGCTAGCTCGATACCAAAATTGTAACACCCCAAATTCCGTAGCATAAATCGTGTCGGTGACACGTGGTTTTATAAAAATTCATCGAGTTTTGAGGTGCTACGACTTAGCGTAATGCGGAAACGGAGAGCATGTACTAAAAATTTGAACAATTGAGTGATCGATATAAAAATACTCGCATATGCCGATGCCCGACGTATACCGATATATTATAAATTTCCCAAAGGATTGTTCATGTGATACAATGAATACAAAACTTTATAATTACAATTCTTACATGTAACTATACTCCTCTTCAACCAAGCCTTGAGTAGACTTGGGGCATAGAACCTAACTCAGTTAAATCATCTCATTTGGCCAGCCGGGTAGGTCTAGTGGAGTCTCACCGTGCTAGGGTGACCGATTGACTCGAACCACATAGACGACCCTTCTAGTTTAAGCACCAAATGATATGAAGTAACCTTATTAGATTCATGCAATACGGTAGGTTCTCGTTGACTTTCTTCCCGCATTTCCTTTGACTCGGTACCTTCTCACGGCTCCATTTATCGGTGTTTATCTACGGCTCCATCCCTTGGTACCTTCTCTAATCCTGGTTCCTTTACCTGAATCTCTAGTCAAGTCTAAGATTCAAAACAAATTGAATCTTAGGTAACAGCTTAACCTCATATGAAAAGTATAACAAAGATATGTATGACGATATTCATTACATTTCAGCATTAACCAATACATAGCACACAAAGACATGTAAGGTTACAACAATACATAAGCACACGCCAGATGTAATGTCAAAACAACAACAACAAAGACATAGAACACAAAGACATGTAAAGTTATCTATACAAATCCATGTATAGTTGAATAGTTCCGCACCACCGTGCCACGATGTACACTCGTGTCCTCGCGCTAGGAAAACAATCTCACGGCATTATCAAGACTATAACCCGTATCAAGTTTGAATGTATATAAACAAAGTGATTCAAGACAGAGTCTTAACCACGGTGCATGACCCAAGACCAAATCTTGTCCATGACTCTATGAAATCATTTCATCTCATACATGCATACAAGTCATATCAGAGTTAAAGTTACTGTATGCGAACGTACATTCCTTCCATATGAATAGTAATTTACTATTCATGTATACGGTACTATTCATAAATACGGCACTATGAATAGTAATATGCCCGTCCTTCAAATCTGACTCGGAATCCCGGATATCCTAACATATTACCATATTGCTTAGAATAATATCCAAAAGGTTAATTTACCTTTCTACCCTTGGTGGATTTGTTATTACCATTTTGCCATTACATTTTATTTAATAAAAACGTTACTTTCAGCATTATGGCCAGATTTACTTCTAACTTTGAAAATTCATAAGTAATTCTAGAAAACTCAAAACGAGGATCCGTAAAATTCCCCGGAATCCTTAGGATGTCTAATTTTGTGGAAAAATACAGGTTCTTGCCCAGAGTTTAAGAATAGTTCCCAGTTTTCACGTGTTCATCTTCTGCCCAGAAAATTTCCAGAAAACGTATTCCAACATTGGACATTTTTATCTTTTAGCACAGAACTCGAACTAATTCACTCTTGGTAGATTTGGAAAGCCCTATATGTCTAATTTAACCATGAATTTGCTCCGAATTTTAGAACCTCATATTCAATATAAAATACTGGCATTTTACCCCTGACTTCAGAAATTGCTAACCGATAAAATTTCGCCAGAGCTTCGCTACTTTGATCATAATCTTCCAAAAATTTTGCTATATTACTTTCTCCATCAATTTTTCGAAACAAAACCATTTCTAACCATAAAAACATGATAACAAAAATATATTGGAAGATTAAAGATCAAAACAACATTTAAACTAAAATCTATAAAACTTAAGACTAAAACTAAAAGCTTTGCTTACCTCTTGAAGAACTTCCTCCTCCTTCTTGCTTCCCACTATGATTTCCTCTCTACTCTTGCTTCTAAACTCATCTACTTTGGTTGAGTTTGGTGTGAGAATTATGGAGAGCAAAGCCTCTATTTATAGTGAAAATTCAAGGCCTATTCCAACCATATTTCTTCCTTAACCAAACATTCCTTATAAACCAAACACTCTTCTTCCATCTACCAAAAACTACCATTCTAATTACCTATTCCATCCACCAAAAACTACCATTCCACTTACCTATTACATCCACCAAAAACTACCATTTAATATTTATTTGCAAATATTAAATAAGTATTGGAAAATAAAATCCTTAATTCCATATAAGAATTTTCTTCCATAATTAACTCTCTAGGCCATAAAATATTGGTTCTAAAATTTCTAGACCAAAAAGTATCCTCTAACTATTTTTCCTTGAATTATTGGGAAAATAGGCCTCAAAATCCGTGAAAATAGCTTTAAAACTATTTAGGCCAAATTTTCATAATAAATTCCCATAAAACATTTCTTGTTTCCAAATCCAAAAATTTGGGATATTACATTCCTCCTTTTGGTTATAAATTAATTACCTTTTTATGTGCTATTTATGTCATATTAAATAGCTCCTAAATAATGTCTCATAATTAACCATTCGTTAATTAATTCCAAAGTGGAATTTGGATGAAAATATAATCAATAGATTATAATTTCTTGAGACAAATATTCACCTTTGTATTTAATATGTATTATTTATCAAAATATAGTATTTATGACAAATAGGAATTTTAGGGTATTAAAATTAGACAATCAGATGGTGATTTGTGGTCTAATTCACCTGAAATTTTGAATGGTTGTTTGAAACATAAAGATCTTGAAAGTGAATGGCGTGATTGTTTTTTGGAGTTTCCTACATTCCTCAGTTTTAGTGTGAACGTTGAAACAAATACCTGGTGTTTTAATATCTATATCAATAACTCAAATATGCATATTGACGTTTTTTTACTTAAGAAATTCAATTCAAAATATATATATATTAGATATATATATATATTAAACTGCCGGAGATCCTGTGACCAGTGGCCAGCAAGGGGTTTGATGATTTCTTTTTTTAAAAAAAAAAAAAAAAAAAAACTAAGGGTAGTTAGATAATTTCCCACATTAGGAAATATTTAAAAATTCTAAATTAGTTTATTTGAAATTATTGAAATTCAACATACTTATTTGTTTTTTTTTTTAAAAATTCTAATTCTAACAGTTTTTTTTTTGTCTTTTTTTTCTATTATAAAAGTAGACATAATTTATTATTTGATGCTTTTTAAGATATAAAAATATCAATGATTGAAAGTACCTTTTTCTTATGTGATAATTATTGATCTTTTAAAATCTTAGCTGCCCTCAGTTTTATACGATGGACAAGAACAAACACATCAATTTTAGAAAATATCAAAAAGGAAGCACAGAAGAAAGCAAAACACCTTTCTCCACCCATTTGCTTCTAAATATATTATATACACACACATATATATCCAAAAGCCAAATGTATTCAACACGTATCACTAATTCCCATTGAATTTAAAAATCAACGGCACATGTTGTGGTTTTTAATTTCTCTGAGACATACAGAATCCTATTCTCTAGTAAAAATGAGCAATCGTAAATAAAATATTAAACTAATCACCAAGAATTATATTCCACTAACCTGATGATACGTATTCCTCTCCACTTCAAAATAATAAATACAAGTGCATCTGATTCGGATATATATGCCCCCACCATATATAAAGATATATTCACCTTAATTCCAACTCAAGACACAATAACGAGTCACCATTTACAGTAATACATATCATATATATATAGATATAGTTTCTTCAACCTCTGTTCTTGGGGAAAATGGCTGGCAGAAGAGAGAGATTCTGTGAGTGTGGAATGCCTCTGGGGGCACCACATTATTGCCAAGCCAACTACTGGGCGGCAAATAATGGGTATAGAGCCCCGGCGCCGGGTCAGTACAATTGTAGGGTCGGTTACGGGGCTCCAAATGGCAGCGGATATTACTGGCCGCAGCCGAGGCCACAACCTCCGGCACTGGTGATGGGCGGTCCTTCTCCTTTAGTATATGGCTGTGGCGGCGGAGGGAACAAGAGGGCGTTGCTGTGTGGAATCACATATTGGAAGGGAAGTCATGCTCTTCAGGGTTCAGTCAACGATGTCCTGCGCATGAGAGCCTTCCTCATTGACAACCTCGGATTTCATCCTAATTCCATTGTTGTCCTCAGAGGTACAAAATCTCTCTCACACAACACTTTTTTGAAAATCCGGTGATGTGATGAAACTCATATAGTACGTACTCTTGCCGGTCCTAATATGTTAGTTATGGGTTTTTTTTTTAATAGCTATGGATTTTTTTAGTTGCAAATATAAGCCCTTCCTTTGTTTTATCTCTTAAATTTATACTTTTTTTCTTTAAATTATCCCTATTATAATATATTAATTGTACATATAAACAAGGTTTTCACCTATAGGTAGGGGTGGAAATAGGTTAAGCCCCTATCAGGGGCCTACGGCCTAACCTACTTTAAGCTCAACCTAGCCTATTTATTAAATTGGTCAGGTTCAAACTTAGGCCTATTGTCAGACCTATTTAGGTAAAGAGGCCCGGCTTATTTTCATAAAGCCTAGCCTACAGGCCTACATAAATGTCTGGCCTATTTAATTTTTTTTAAAAATGTATTATTATGCATAATTATATATAATTTAATCTAAATTAATAACTTTGTCTTCACCCTAAATTTCACATTTTATCATTTACTCATGAGCTTAACATTTTTATTCATCAATTAATCACATCTACTTCTCTTATTTTCCCTCGATTTGTGCCATTTGATACAACATAATAATTGCAGTAATTTTATTTTAATAACGTTCTAATAAAAATTATCCCAAAAGGAGGAGTTTATCTCATTTTATGCAAGAAAAACAAGAGGTAAAATCAAGTTTTACATGTCATTACTGATCGTACTTAGTTGATTTTAAAAAATGTATTTCCTTAGTCAATAGATGATTGATTTTTCTTATTCCTACTTACTCAGACAATTGTTATTAGGTGTTCTTTTTCTTTTCTTACTAACTCTTTTATTTCATATGAGAACGAATCCCCAAACTTTTAAGACATAACGTAGGCTTTTAAATAAACTTGGTAAATTATATATGAATTTAGATATATAGGCTTTAAGTCTAATTAAAAGCTTATATTTTAAGTAGACCTTTAAATAGGTTTTAGGCCTTATCAGGCTTTTTGAAGGCTCAAGCTTTAAAAAAAAAAGACTATATACAGGCCCCGACTTAGGCTTTGGATTTCTATGTAGGCCCAGGCCTATTTAGCTAAATCCTAGTTTAGCCTAGCCTATTTCCATCTATACTTATGGTAATGTTAGCTAATACAAATGATTAAAGAGAGTATTTTTTTAAAAAAAAAAAAAATTATCAAGCAACATGTTTACAAATAACTAACTATTTAATTAACTTATTTTTTAAATATCTCTAAATTAATTTTTAGTTTTTATATTAAGGATTAGAGTACAAGATATATCAAAATCTTCTTAAAAGTAGAAAACTTCATAACATTAGTAGATAACTAATCACTAATGCAAAGTAATACTACCTCTAATCCTTAATATAATACTCCTATCTCTTTTCTAATACAAATTACACTATTATACCTTGCAATTAATGCGAAAATATCAGAAATTTCTTACTCTACTTCTCTTCTACATGTAACAAACATGAAAATGAACAAGTGAGTAGAGTATTACTTATAATGAGGATATAAATGAAGGAAGCTATATGTATGTATGTATCTGCAGACGATCAGAATATTAACTGGAAAACGATGCCAACAAAAGCGAACATGATAGAGGCAATGAAGATGCTGGTGAGGGGAAGCAAGGCGGGAGACTCGCTGGTGTTCCACTACTCAGGGCATGGATCAAGGATGGAGGACAACGACATGGACGAGGCCGACGGCTACGACGAAGCACTGTGTCCGGTCGACTACGAGGATGCCGGCAAGATACGAGATGACGTGATCAACGATGTCTTGGTGAGGTCTCTGCCTCCGGGAACCAAACTGCACGCCATCATTGATACTTGTACTAGTGGTACTGTTCTTGATTTGCCCTTCATGTGCCGCATGGACAGGTTCGTCTTCTTCCTTTTCAAAGTGTAGAGCTAAATAATTGATTTATAGAAATTAAAAAAGCAATTAATTTAGTTATTTGTAAAAAAAATACGTGTTATTTTTTTTTTTTAAAAAAAAAAAAGTATTTATTTTAAAAATTTGCATCGGAAACAACAACTGGATGAAAGAATGCTCCATATGTGCAAGGAGAATTTAGGAAATGTGTAATTGGTATAAAAAAAATACTCTCTTTTGTTTTTAATGTTTGGGTTAAATAACTAATTTACAAGATTAAAAGAATTGATTAAGTTAGTTATTTGAAAAAAGATTAAAAGAATTGGTTAAGTTAGTTTTTTGAAAAGAAATATATGTGTTAATTTTTCTGAATTTCCCCCTTTAATAATTATTTGCAATAATGAAATTACACTTTAATGCAAACTTTCTTAAAATACCTTTTTTATATCATTTGCACGAGAAACTACTATTTTTTATAGAATAACCCCTTAATATATGCAACTTATAGGGAGAGTTTTGGGGGGAATATAAATTTTAGAGATAAAATAGCCTGAGATCTTATATTTAAAAAGAACAAATTAAAACAAACTCATCTATTAGCTCTTACATTTAAGACCTGAGGCGGTTGCTTTCTGAGGTTTAATGTGAAAGCAGGCTTCATCAATATGGATGGGAAGATCATGTGAGTGGGAAACCACATTATAAAGGCACAAATGGAGGCACTGCTATTTGTATATCTGCCTGTGATGACAATGGATCATCAGGAGACACAACGGTTTGTTTCCTCTTTTCTGGATTATTAATTAATTGATTATTATGGAAAACAAATGGGATTTAATTATTTGGGAAATTAACTTCTTCATTTTTTTTGGCATTCAAATAGGCATTTGGAATGAGTGGAGGAGCATTAACTATTAGTTTCATCCAAGCCATGAAAAACCAACCAGGAATGAGCTATGGCCACTTGCTTCATTCAATGAGATCAATAGTTCTTGAAGCCAAGAAGCAAATTGGCTTAAATGCTTTCCAGCAAAGTTTCCACATGAACCATCCTCAGCATTATGCCCATGTACGTACTTAACTTCTCTTCTTCTTTTTTAAATTAATATCCATTTTAATTTATCATCATGGTCATAAATTTATGATTTTATTCACTTTTATGAGATTATTCGTTTTAGTTGTTTGTTTTTCATGTTGTTATTTGCAGGAGCCGCAGCTTTCATCAACTGAGACATTTGACATTCATTCAAGGCCTGTTGTAATATGAAACAGTAGAAAATAATAATGAAGCAGATATAAGTACTGAAATAAAGAATAAAGAGAAGCAAATATGAGCTTGCAATAGTCATTGTGTTAGAGAATAAAGTTGTCATAAATTTAGGACAAGAATGACATTTAAGTGCCTAAAACTAGAATTAACGATGGTTAATTAGGTCTCTTGAAAAAATTTCTGAAGAAAGAGTCGCAAATACCGATTCAAATAATCACAAACTAAAACGTCTAAAAATTAAATGCTTTATTTGTAACTGAAACTCTTGAATTTGCAATTGTTTGAATCAATATTCATCGCTCAATTTTCAGAAAATTTTATAAAAAACCTGTCACTAATTCCATCTTTTGATAGTACCTTACTGTCATTCTCCCTAAATTTTGGCTATGTATAAAGTACTCTATGGGGAATAAATTATACTCTTAATATCATTGTATTCATTATCCTTCTCTTGTCATTGATATATACAATACATACACGTACATAACTGAGCTTAATTAGGATTTAGCACAAAATGGGCAATTATAATATACCTTTTATGATAATTTTTATTAGAAAAAGTTTATGACAAAAATTTTGTCAAAACAAACATTTTTAATTTCAAATTTTTAAGCTAAAAAATTTTAACTTTTTAAAAAAAAAACTTTTTTTTTTAGCTTAAAATGAAAGAACGGCTCTTAATATCATTGTATTCATTATCCTTCTCTTGTCATTGATATATACAAAATACATATAACTGAGCCACAAAATGGGCAATTTGAACTAAAATGGCTTAAAATGAAAGACCATGATCAAAATCAGTGCTACTTTGAAGACAACTTGCCAGCTCAACATTTCATAGTCAAAAAATCAGAACAAGTATGAAAACAAATCAAAGATAGAAATATTATACTAGTACATAATATGTACATTAAACTAATATTCCATTTGTCACTGTACAAACATTTATGGAAATTGCATGAAAAAGAAACAGAGGCTCCTCTGCACTAGACTTGGTTTGCAAGTACTGATTGACCCCCTTATCATCCATCCCATGGATAAAGCATTGATCTTTCATATAAACATTTCTGAAAAAATTCTCAAGCAGGCAGTGTATACATAACAATTTGGCACAAGGATCCCGCTGGTGTGTTCGTCACCAATTCGTGTACATGGGTATGATACTAAAGAATTTCTCTCACTTTTGAAGCAGAATGCTCTGTAAATAAAGTTGGTTCTATAGGTTGTGGATGCTTTGGGTATATTTGAGGTTAGACAGGTTCTTCTGTTATGACTTGCGGAAATCAAATATTGTCTTCTGGATCTGCTCTGTGATAGAAGGTGACTGGTCACTTGACTCTGGTCCTATAAGGAATGATTTTAAGTGCTTGGCAAACTCTTTAGGCTTCTCTATATTCAAAGCATGCCCTGCATCCTTAATAACTGCCAATTGAGCCGTTTCTCCAATATGACTGTTCCAAAAACATTCACATTTCAATCTGTTTTTAAATGATGTCAGATGCAAATTATGAGTAATAAAACCTCACCTCTTTAATCTGTGGGCTAATTCCAGAGGGAACACCTGATCTTGATCTCCCCATAAAATTAATGTGGACTGTTTCAATAGAATCCCGCAATATTTTTAAAATTCAAAAAGAACAACTATTAGAAAGCACCTATGATAACGCTATACTAGGAGTCAATGCATCCAGAGAAGCAAAGCAGGCTTTGTTGTAAGTTGTAAGTTGTAACTAGTAAGATATGCATTTTATTAGTTAAGTTGAATTTAATTCTAAGTATAAAACACAGTTTTCATATTTGTCAATTTTTTCCTAGTTTACCCCTATCCTTCAACAATAATCAAAGAAAAGAAGAAATGAAAGAATTAAGGGAGATGAGTAAGGTGTTCTAGACAATAGATGTCATATTAACTAATTTAATTAACTTATTCAATCTGATCAAATTAGATAAATATGTCGTATATTAAGGACCGGAGGAGTAATAACTAGGCGTGGCTAGTGGTGAGAACCATCAGAAACTCTGCCATTATTGTACCATAAGAAACAAATGACAAATTAAACATATAGTAGGAAATCAAAAGGTGTAATGCAGTTTTGAGGTTTATCATACCCAAATCTTCAACAAAATCATGATGTGCAAGGACCTTTTAAGAGAGGTCATATGTAAACAGTGAGGAATCTACCTGGGTGATCTTGGGAAGGTCGGAAAGTTGTCGATCTTTAAGTATTGCTGCAATGAGTTGTTTCTTCTCTTCAACATGTTCCTTACACATCACCTATCCAAATTAGGAGGATGAAGAGATTAATTTTATCAACGTTAAAATTACAGGGTAATGTATAAAAATCAGTTAATTTTTGGTATCTGTACAAGCCTTAAGCATAAGACTTTCAGCCTCCTGAAAATTGAAAATGAACGTTAAGCTCATTTTGTTGGTTTGACTTCTTTCTGAATGAATATTGAAGCATAGAATTCCTAATTATGACTGCACAATGACATCATCGATCCTTTGAGAATTTAGCTGAAAATTTGTTTTAAATGTAAGATGACCTAATTATAATTGATCTTAATCATAAATATAAGACTTATTTCTCATATTTATCAATCTTTTCATAATTTACCCTTATTGAATATTGATGTTCTATCAACAATAATAATGAACTAAGAGATGGAACTAAGAAAGAGATGGAGGGAATTAAGGAGTATGATTAGGGTGTTTTAAAAAAATGACATGTTAACTAACTTAACTAACTTCTTTAATCTAATCAAATAGGTAATTAGGTCTTATGAAGATATTCTACAGGTTCATACATAGATGAAACACAAGCGATGACTAAAGATGATAACATATCTTCTCAGCAACTTAAACTAAAAACATTTGCCCATGTATGCATCACATAGAATTTGAAAAATCATTCATGACGCATTGTATAGGTTTTACTATATAATACCAAAAAGTTAATTGATAATAAGAATCTAATATGTAATATAATACCTATTAACCTAATTTGATTAAATTAAGAAAATTAATTAATATTACATGTTTTTTCTAAAGCATTCTAGTCATCTTCCTTCATTCATTTCATTTCTCTCTCACTTGATTAAATAGCATCAATAGGATAAATTATGAAAATATATGACAAATATGGAAAATTATGAAAAACTGACAAATATAAAAAAAAAAAGGCCGAGTATCTCCTGCTGCTTTTCAAAAGAATTTTATTTTTTTAACACTCAAAAAGTAGGAACCAAAAGCATAGCTTTGGAGGAGGATATTTAAGGAGAGTAAAGTCATCATGATATACCAAAAACATCTAAAGTACATTAATTAAGACTCTCCGTTCTTTATGCTTTCACAGAATTTGAAACTTCAAAACAGAAGCAATCCAGAAGCTTACCTCAATGAAGTCAGTAAGGAACCAAGAAGGCACGCCTCTGGCAGGCCTCACAAACGAAAACCGCAACAATTCCCTGAGTTTCTCAGGCGTTTGAGGAACCAAAATGCTAGTAGCATCATCCAAATCGGCAACTTTAAACAATCCATTTTTCATATCCTGTTCTTCCAAACAAACCCCAGCGCAACACAACACCAATTTATCCACCGCCTCCGGGAACTGCGCCGCCATACGGTACCCCACAAATCCGCCGTAACTAATCCCCACCACGTTCATCCTAAAAACTCCATGCGCTTCCATCAGCTTCTTCACGCATTGCGCCTGAAACGAGTCCGACCGCTCCGGACGCGAAGTCGAAGACTCGCCGAAGAAGAGGAGGTCCGGCACGAAGACATTGAAACGCGGAACAAAGTGGCGGAGGTATTCGCCGTATTGCCACATTGCATTTGCCCCAAATCCATGAATTAGAACAAGCGAGGGTTTGTTAGGTTTTGGGAATTTGGGAACCCAGCAATGCATGGTGGTTCCTTCACCGAGATCGGTAATTACCGATCGGAGACCGGCATTCGTGAATGAATAACGGTAAAGCCAATCTCTGTACACCGTGAAGCTGAAATATTTAAATGGCCTCGGAAACATGACGGGCGCTTCAAAAATCTCAATACTTTGAAAATCAATTTGGGTTTCTTTCTCTTCTAAATTCTAATCTAAATGTGATTTGAACTTTGAATCGGTGGCGGTATTCTCTATTTGTCTTCTACCTATCGAAGAATCAAGCGAAGTGAATATATAATGACATAGGAAAGAGAAACAGGACGTGTCGAGAGAAGAAGATGAAGCGGAATGAGGAATTGACATGGAAGGATTTGAGAGATGCCAATCCAAGAAACGGATACATGCAACGGATTCTCGGTTTGTTTGGTTGCGAGAACAGGATATTCCTGAGAGATTTCAAGGACACAAAAAAAAGTTGAAAAAACAAATATTGGCCAACCTGAATGCAAAAGCATACAAGAAAGACATTGATATTGGTGAGATATTCCAGAGTAATTCTTGGAATCAACTATCAAGTATTGGAAGGTTGTGTATGTTTTGGCCAGAAAAAAAGGTGGGGTTTATCCATTTTTATTTATTCTAAAATTACTTTCTCTTCAAAATTAGAAGGGTTAAGGAGCGTCCAGCACAACAAACTATTAAACCAGAAATGCGTCAAAGACAATTAACTATTAAGTGGATCACCCAAGACAACAAACTTTTAAAAAGGAAATACCAAAGACAACGCCGTTAAAAAAAGTTAACGTCCATAGAATCTAAAAGCTTAACGTCAACAAACTATTATTCCAAGAAATGTCCAAAGACAACAAACTATTATTCCAAGAAATACCAAAGACAAAATTCTAAATTTTACTAAATTAAATAATTTTTAAAAAAGTTTGTCATTATTCAAAACTACTTGTATAAATATCTATGGACAAAAATTACTTATTCTTCAATTTTGTCAAAATTATAATTTGCTTAAATAAACAAAAGTTTTGATTAAAAATATAATTATATGATTTAAATAAAACTCAAGGTGTTTTATAGTTTATTATATATGTTTAAAAAAATATATGATTTATTTTTATTTTAGAAGAAATTTATGTGAGTTAAAAAATTCATTTAATGTTAAAAAATCTAAAAAATATGTTGACAAAATTGAAGAATGAGTAATTTTTATTCATAGATATTTATTCAAATAGTTTTGAATAATGACAATTGAGAAAAAAATTATTTAATTTAGTAAAAACCCAAGGTGTTTTATAGTTTATTATATATGTTAAACAAAAAATATATATGATTTATTTTTATTTTAGAAGAAATTTATGTGAGTTAAAAAATTCATTTAATGTTAATAAAATTTAAAAAATCTAAAAAATTTGTTGAAAAAATTGAAAAATGAGTAATTTTTGTCCATAGATATTTATACAAGTAGTTTTGAATAATGACAATTGAGAAAAAAATTATTTAATTTAGTAAAATTTAGAATTTTGTGTTGATCGCTTCTTGGAATAATAGTTTGTTGTCTTTGACTCTTAGATAACTGACGTTAACTTTTTGCTAACGGTGTTAACTTTATTTTAATCTGAAGTGTTGTCTTTGATGTCAAGCTTCCTTTTTAAAAGTTTGTTGTCTTTACGGCTTAATAGTTAATTGTCATACGACGCTCCCGAAATTAATAGTTTGTTATCTTTGGACGCTCCTTAACCCAAATTAGAATAGTCTCAGTCTATGCTTTTATGGCAAATAAATAATAGGAAAAATCCTGATTCAGGGCCTTTTTGGAGATAAAATCTCAAAAAAGGCCCTAAAAAATCTGAAATCTCATAAAAGGCCCTTTCAGAATCTTACATGAGTTATTAACGGGGCTGATATAGTTGTTAATTAACAACTAAATCAACCTCATTAACAACAATTTTCTAACAACTAAATCAACCTCATTAACAACTATATCACTATCACGTTAACAACTATATCAGCCTCGTTAACAACTCACGTAGATTCTGAAAATCTCAGAAAATGCCCTAAAGCCTTTTTCTGGGATTTCAGAATTCTGATGACCTTTTTTGGGATTTTTTTCTCCAAAAAGGGCCCTGAAAAAGATTTTCCCTAAATAATATTGTTCACATTTTAGAGGTTTATTTATTTGTAAGGAAGTTTATATTTAGTTTAAACTTCTGCATCTGTTGATGTTATTAAACTACTAAAAAAACACATTGAAAATTGCATGGAGGCAGTTATACACTTTTTTTATATTGAATAAAATATTTCTTAAACTAGTAAAAAACTTTAGTTCTTTTTTCATTGGTAACCAAAAAAATACGGCGAGTTTGATCTTTTTTTTTCTTAGCTAATTAATTATTGGAGAAAGTCATATTCGACGAGCACTAAATGTATGCACACTCCCATCAACTTTTTTTTTTTTTTTTTTTTTTTTTTTTGAAAAATAAACCATCAAATTTTTTTAAAAAATAAATAAAAATAAACCGTTGTTTTTTTTTATATATATTTTTTCATTCATGGGCCTAGCAAACTTTTTTATTTTTCTTTCGAAATATAAAATAGTGTTACAATCAAGGTTATTAAAACCGGACCGGTCACTGAACCGGTCGGGATACTGGGTCAAGGGTCAGTGAGTCAGACCGGAGGCAGAGCTAAACCGGTAACTAAATATATATGATTTATTATATAATAGGATTCATTAGGGCCCATAAATTTACAAACAAAAAAAGAATACAAAAATGCACAACTTTTTAGAAATGAAAAGAGACTTGCAAGCTAATGGACTTATTATCCCATTAGATGGGAAAAAAAAAATCCATCAAATAGGAAAGTTCAATTATTGGGTGTTTGGGTGGTTTAATTATTTGAATTTCTTCAACTCATGAAGCTTGAAGCCCAAAATCCTGGCTTGTGATCCCATCAAAGATGCTTTTCATCAATTATAGTTGTGGGCTCTTGAGAAATAACCGTTGCACCCCCTGCTTCTCATTAAAGAGCACGTCATGTCCATCAATTTCTCTTTTATTAATTGATCAGGATAGGCGCAGGAGCAAAAGGCGTATGAGCAATGGAGAAAAAAAGAAAAAAAGAAGAAGAAAGAGGCGGAGCAACAAAGAAAAGGAAGGAAGGAGGAGGCAGAGCAACGGTAGAAAGGAAGGAAGGAGGCGCAGATTCACCGGGAGTCATCCTCTTCCTTAAAACGCATCTGAACCAGAGATGGAGAGAGAGAGAACGCAAACAGGGTACTGTTCATCGTCTTCATCACACAAGGTACTTTTGATCATCTTCATCACACAGAACCAGGACGCCGAACAAGGAACTGCCGTCCATTCTCCTCCTCGATCTCTCTCTTTCCTTCTCTGTAATCGTTGAAACCGCCAAAACTCTCTTGCATCGACTTTCTTTTAAAATAAAAAATAAAAATACTGACTTCGGTTTCTATGATGGACCGGACCCGGTTTTACGCGGCGGTTCGCCGCTTGATTCTAACCTGGCCAAGCCGGTCGGTCCGGGTTTGATAACCATGGTTACAATACAATTTTGTCTTTAAAATATTATTTGTTCTCAATACCCTAAAATATATTTTTTTGACACTAATATAATTTTGTTCTTAAAACACTTTTCAAGTAGTCATGTGCATTCTTAAAAAGAGTTTTATTACTCCCTTTGGACATTAATATAAGACAATCACTAGTGCAAAAAATGGCTTTAAGACCGCCTCATTTAGACCGGATTATAGAGAATCAGGTCTTAAAAGTATGACCGGTGGCAGTTTCGTAAATATAAAGAACTTTTTGGACCGGATTATAAAGGATCCGGTCTTTAAAATATGACAAGTGGCACTTTCGTAAATATATAGAACACTTTTAAGACCGGATTATAAAAGATCCGGTCTTAAAATTTTGAGCGGTGGCAATTTCGTAAATATATAGAACACTTTTAAGACCGGACTATGAAATATACGATCTTAAAAGTATGACCGGTGGCAATTTCATAAATATTGTGAGAAGACGCCGATCAGATATGAGTCCGAGAATGCGATGATTTATTCCTTTGCTTAATTGGAATTATATTCATATGCTAATAAGTAAATAATCTTCTACTTGATTCCTATAATCTAGGGATTACAATCAGGAATATAATATAATTATGAAATTCAAAAAAAACATGATCTCGCTAACTTAATTCCTAAAATCTCTCTAACAACTTAATTAAAATTATTACAATCAGTAATTTAATTAGGAAATTTTAAAAACCATGATATGCTAACTTAATTCCTAAAATCTTTCTAACAACTTAATTAAGATGATTACATTCGTGAATTTAATTACGAAATTCAAAAAATCATTATCTCGCTAACTTTTTAGACCGGACTTTTAAAATATGAGGTCTTAAAAGTCTCGGTGGTAGTTCCATAAATATATAAAAAACTTTTAAGACCGGACTTTTAAAATATGAGGTCTTAAAATCTTACTTTTAAGACCTCATATTTTAAAAGTCCGTCCAAAAGTATGACCTAGGCGCTTTATAAATATAAAAATAAAGTACTTTTAAGACCATGTTTAAAAAGTCCGTTCTACTTTTAAGACATATTTTGTCTAAAAAGTTAAAATAATATTTTTTTACCGTTCTCAAACCTACCCTAAAATATCTCATTTTTTTGAAAATTGCACTATTATCTCTTGTTTTGGTTTTAGTAAATTTTGTTTGTCTTGTTCGAAACTCCATCTTCAAGATTACTTTATTACAAGCTTCATTTTATTCTACTTTAAGCAATTTTTGATTCAATTAATTATTTGTGACATATTCTACTTTAAAGGTTCGACATGGTTATTCAAGCTCTTATATATAAGACTCGCATCGTTGGACATTTTAACATAAGAATCAATATTTATGTTTTCGTCTTGTCTCGATAATTTTTGTTGTTGTTGTTGCAAGCTTAGATCTATAGACTAAATATAAAATATTTAATTAATTTTCCGGTCTCTTTAGTTTATCCATTGTACCTTTAATCTTTAATTCATGCTTTCATTTTAGTTTTTCATCCCCTTTCTTTCACACCCATTTGATCTCACACACACAAAGTTCAAATCCAATAAATTCCCTCGTCCATATTATTGGTGTTTGTAAATTCAATAAGAAAAAAGTTCCTCAAGTTTTGGTTTGAGATAAATTGATCCTGAAAGTGACTTTTAAGATCGGATGTTTTCGTCTTTTTTTTTTAAAAAAAAAAGTGACTATTAAGACCGGAAGTTTAAAAAGTTAAAAAGTGACTAAAAAACATTAAAAGATTTAAAATAGACTTTTAAAATACATGTCATATTAATCAAACTTTTTTCCAACTGATCTTAGTCCTAAATATAAAATATATATTGTTTATCCATATTTTTCTAATCTAATTTTAATAAGAGAGAAATCGAGAAAATCATGAAGATTATGACTTATTTAAAAATTAAGATACATGTCATATTAACAAACTTAACTAACTTCTTTAATCTAATTTTAAATATGTCTTATATTAAGAATGAGAGAGAAAGAGAGTTTTCACAACAACAAAGAATCGAAGGGTGTACAATTTTTCTTAATTGTTGGACAGCTTGCAGTTTATGAGCATGCCGCAAAAATAAAAAAACCTTACCGCTCCAACAATAATCAAGAAGACAAGTTTGAAATGCAAAAGTTCAGGCAACGTTGGATATCTAAATCTTAGTCACATGAAATTGACTAGAAATGGCCTTTGTAAAGATCCACACGTTTCTAAACTATAGCTCTTTTTTAAGGTGGTTCTTTAAAGAACAAGACACGCCTTCTAAAGCCTTTTTATAACGTAGTTGTGATTCTCTTAACAGTTTCACATTTCAAATATGCCTTCACATTCTGCATAAAAATAATAATACACTATTCTCGATCAACAAAATAGAGACGCACTGGAAATAGTTGTAGATATAGCAAATTTAGATGGTATGAAATGATTCGAACAATTAATTCAATTCCTACTTCTCAAGATAGATTCCCTTCACATACGGCGTGACCATAAATTTGATTTTCTTTTTTCTCCTTTCAGTTATTGAACTAGTTTTCTGGTAAAGTTGGTAATAAAACCATATAGGTTGTATGTAACACTCGTTATGGTGGTATTAAGAACTTTAGACATACACTATTACAGAATGTATTTTTAACTTTCGTTTTTAGGACCCTTAGACATCCGTTTTTAGGGGACGTCTATGTGAGTGTCGTTGAAAGTTTTAAAATATACATCTGTTTAAAAAGACGTCGTAAGTGTTGAGCTGAATAATATTCTATTATTAATCAACCAACTAACTAATACAATGAGGTTCTGTATTTATAAACAAACAACCACATCTAAGCTAGCCTAGTATACAAGGCCCAAATACAAATTACACTTATCTCAACACCCCCTTTAAGTTGGGGACTAAACAAATCTATAGCTCCTAACTTGCTAAGCATCATATCCTGTATTTCTTTATCTACTGCCTTAGTCAAGATATCTACCTCTTGACTATAAGATCGAACATGCTGCAAAGCAATTACTTTTTCTAAAAGCTTTTCTTGAACAAAATGAAAATCGATCTCAATGTGCTTTATTCTTTCATAGAAGATTGGATTAAAAGCTATGCGCAAGGCAGCTTTGTTATCACAATACACATTAATAGGGGTTAGGTGTTCATAACCAATTTCTTTGAATAGTCCAACAACTCACACAACTTCTGATACTACCGAACCTAGTGCCCGGTACTCCACTTCAGCAGAAGACTTCGAAACAGTATGTTGCTTCTTTGTCTTCCATACCACAAGCAAACCACCAAGCTTCAGCAGATATCATGTAATTGATCTTCTAGTTGTTTCACACGCTCCCCAATCAGCATCACAGAAACAATCTAACATAGTAGTGCCTTCTCGATTGACAAGCACTCCTACCCCAGGGCTCTGCTTTAGGTACCGCAACACGTGCAATGTCGTTGTCATGTGACACTTCATGGGCTGGTGCATAAACTGACTTAGACCTACACAGAGAAGCAAATATCAGGTCTAGTGGCCGTCAAATAGATCAACTTACCAACTAGTCTTCGATATCTTTCCAGATCATTAAACAGATCCTCCTTCTTGTGCTTTCCTTCTTCATATGCTAATAGTTTGAGTGTAGTGGACATGGGAATTGACAGTGGCTTACAACCACTTGATCGAACCATATTTTGATGTGTTATTTCATGATTAATTTGGGATTTAATCATGTTAATTGGGCCAAAAATGTATTATTCATGATTAATTTGGATTAATGAGTGATTACATGAAAAATGTGTTAAAAAGGGTAAAATTGTCATAATTAGTGTAATTGCTCTTAATCATTATTTTTTAGGAAGATTTGATGTTGGCTTGATTGGTTTAAATTGTAGGTGCTTGAAGAAATTGGACCAAATTTGAAAATGGAAGTTTGGGCTCAAGTTATAAAAGTTTAAGTTTAGTCCCTCTTCCAAACTTATTAAGATTTTCAATTAGGTCCCTGCCTGCAACTGCTGCGTTTTGGCGTTTTGAGATATTAGGTTTGAGCTTCTCCAGAATGGAAAATAGACCCAACACATTGAAAAAAAGGGGGGCTTCAGCGCCGCGAACCAGGGACCTCCTTCCATTCTCCATTTTGAGAATCATCTTCCACTCACCTTCACCATCGTCTTCATCGACCTTAACCCTCAACCACCGTGAACACCACCGTCGCCCACAATCCTCTTCACACCGTCACCTCCATCCACCTATAATCCCACCGTCATAGGAACCAGCGCCGAGAACACAGAAACAGGGACTTAGAGTGTCGATTGGGACCTTCGACTCGATTAATCATCGACCTTCATCATCTTCCATTGACCTGGCCCACCACCAACACCTACCTGCACCTTCATCACCTCCATTACTCACCACCATAGTTTGATGTCACCACCGTGAGCTGAGACGCCAATGAACAAGGGGAGGCCGTGTGAAAAGAAAGAAGCAGCGACGAGAGAGAGCACGCGACCTTGGGCATTCATCACCTTCGACTTCCTTCATCTCCATCCAACACCTTCCATTCACTTTCATCATCACCGACACCCACCGTGGCTCCTCTTTTCCTAAATTTTCTCAACACTACACAACATATTGTTTGCTTTTGGATTCATTATCTCTCTTTGATTTTTGGATTTACTTTCAGCCACCAAGCTTTCTGGGTTTAGTGCTAATTTGTCATTTTAATTAGTATTTTATGGCTGGGTGTTTGAATCAGAGAGCTATCATGTTTCTTGAAGCTAATTTCATGAGTGGCTAGGCAATTTTGTGCTCTTGGTGATGAATTAGAGATGGCTTGAGTTCACATGTGCTTACATAGGGGAGTTTATCTATCATTCTATTAGTCTAGAATTATGTATTTGAATTTCTCAATTTTTATATATGATTTTGGAACTGAGACTAATGATAATTATCTTTGTTATTTTGATAATTGTAGTTGAAATTGGATATTGTGGTTTGAAGATTATATATGTTTGAATTTCTTTGTGGTTGCAATAAGCTATGTTGATTAGCGTGGTATTGTCTAGTTAATGTAGTTGATTTGTACCCTTGAGGGGCTGGTTAGCACTCAAATTTAAGAAGACTCATATTGCATTATTCCAATTTCAATTGCACATTAAATGGTTTCTAACAATATCTCAAGAGGTAGTAGTTAGCTACGGTAGTAGGAGCTACTATTAATTGGGAATATTGGACTCAAGTGGTATCTTAAGGTTTTTCTTATTAAAACTTAATGAAATTTTGACTCCCATACTTTTTGAATGAGGATGGATATTTTCTTCATTACCAAGAGCATCAATCATTAAATCCCTTTTTAATCCAAAACATTCTTCATTATTTCCCAAAAATACCAAAAAGAATTGAAATAGTTTCTTTATATTTTCATAAATGTTATTTTAGAGAAAACCAATTACAAAATCCCTTTTCTAACCATGTTTTTAGCACTTAGTTTAACATAGGAATTCAAAATAAATTGGCTCCTTGATAAGAGAACGATCCCGAGTTGTTTACATTATATTGCATTTTAATTCGTGGTAAATTGTGATTTGACTCTGAGGCGACTAAAGTTTTTTTTTTTTGTCAAATCACCACTCATGCTAGTCTCTGCAAGCAAATCCAAAATATATTTTCGTTGTGAAAGCACTATACCCTTTGTTGACCTAGCCACTTCAATACCAAGGAAATATTTCATTATTCCCAAATCCTTGATTTTGAAGTTGTTATGCAATAAGTCCTTTACTTCTTGGACTCGGTTTTCTGAACTACCAGTAATTATCATATCATCTACATACACTAGGACTAGCACAATGTCAATTCCAAATCTCTTAAAAAACAAAGAATAATCATGCTTGCTACGTTTAAACCCACCACAAATTAGTGCACCACACAATTTATCATTCCATTGTCTAGAGGCCTGTTTAAGACCATTAAGCGACTTATTAAGTTTACACATCATTCTCCCCCTTGGCTTTCAAAACCTTGGGGAATGGACATGTACACTTCCTCGTTCAGATCTCCCTGCCTAAATGCATTATCCACATCCATTTAAAATAAATTCCAACCAGACATAACAGCTAATTTCAGAATAATTCGAACGGTAACCATTTTTACCACCGATGAGAAGGTCTCATGATAATCAATTCCTTCTCTTTGAGTGAAACCTTTAGCAACTAGACGAGCTTTATAATTATCAATAGTGCCATTAGATTTATACTTAACCTTATAGACTCATTTGCAACCAATAGGCCTTCTTCCCTTTGGGAGAGGGACAATATCTCATGTCTTGTTGCGCTCCAAGGCTGCAATTTCCTGATTCAACACACAGCCATACACATTATAACGCAATCAATTTAACACTCACCCAACATGATTCACGATCTACAACAAACACGCCAATCGGCCAAAATTTCTCAGAAATTAAACACCCATTTCCAATTACCTGGATTCAACACTCGTCTCCCCTTCCTTAAACTTGTCCTTCGATTGTTGTTCAAGCACCGAGAATACCTCGTCGTTTTCCCAGCTCCTCCTTCTCCTTCTCGCAGCTCCTCCTTCTCACGCCGCAGGTGTTTATAAATATGATTTGTTTAGGGGCTTTTTCGTCCCATTATTTGGCTCTTCCGGAACATTTTGAGATCCCGCCAATTTCAAATGGAATTCACCTTCCCACGTTCGTGGGAACTGACCATGCCGCGGGAACTCATCTCACCGGAACTGTGCCTCACCAAACGGGTTTTTTAAGTGGGAACTCGCCCAAGTTCCCTTTCCTTCGGCCCAATTCCCTATACCAAACAAGGCCTTAAGGAATCTGAAGCTAAGATACTTTTAAGAATTGTCTATCAAAATGCATGCATGACATTTATATGTACTGTACAAAACGTTTTTCATTTTTCTTTTGAAAGATATATCAGGGGTTAAAGTGTAATTTTGTCTTTAAAATATTTTCTACACTTTAACACCTTAAAATAATTCTTGGTACTAGTATAATTTTGTTTTCAATTTTCTCAGTAGTCCTAAGTATCCTAAGGAAAATTTTTTAATACAATTTTGCTTTTAAAATATTTTCTCAACAGCATTAACATATTAACTATTTTAAAACATTAAGACACCTACGGAGTACGGACGTGTTTGCAGCTTTTGAAGACATTAACAAAAAGATTATTTATATTTTAGAATATTAAGTTATACTGAAAATTATTTTTAGGGAAAATTGCGTCTTAACCCAATAAATTATACATCATTTGCAAATAGATTTTTACTGCTCAAAATACATGTATGAATAAAAAAGTAGCTATTCCTTTTTCTTTCTCATATGCACATATTTTCTTTGTTTGTCTGTGTTTTTTTTTTTTTTTTTTTTTGGGGGTGTTTGAAAATATAGATTTCTTCCCAAGGACGCTTCAATTAGCTCACTTTCTGACATTTGGCGGTTTAAACATGAAATTCTTGTAGTCAACCAACAAAAACGGTTTTTTAATTCACATTTGAGAGAAATTAGCTTACTGAGCATCTTTGTCTTGTAAGTATTCAAATTTGAGGTCCTCTAATTCTTAAAATGAATTCTTTACACTTACTTGTAGAGGCATTCTCTTCCAATATTAATGTTAAAGTTTAATGAATTAGGCCTCACGTTATGATTTTTCTATGAAACATAGTCTACGAAGCCTGGTGGATCACGTTTTGATCTACTCTATGGTTTTAAATATGCATTTGATATTGAAAGTATTATAGCTACCCCTCGTCCTTAAGTTCAACTAGCTAAAAGGTTGGACACTCTCACCAAAAGGGAGAGGATTTGATCTTAGAGTTGGTCAAAGAATCATATCCTATATGTCCTAGAGATCAAAGCTATAGCGCCATTTTTCAGAACCAACTCTCTCCTAAAATTTATATTTATATATATATATATATATATATATATATATATATATATATATATATATATATAGTATTATAGCTAGGCAAAAGAACACCTTTAAGATTGTAATTTTACCAATAAAAAAATATTGTAACGTTATACAAGATTTTACTATTATAATTGTATAGTTTGGTATGTTAAATTTATAAAAGGGTTAAGGTGCAGATTTGCCAACAAACTATTACCCGAGGAGCGTCTGGCACAAAAAACAATTGAAGGGACCAAATTGGCCAACGAACTATTAAAAAGTGAAAAAAAAAAAAAAAAAAAAAAAAAAACCAAAGAACGGTTAAAAAGTGAAAAAAAAAATATCAAAGAACTATTAAAAAAACAACTATCACTATTACGTTAAAATATGAGGCACTAGCGTAGGACGGTGGCGAAAACGCGGGAGAAAAGAGCGGTTAAGCCTTCTTGTTGGATAAGGCAAACACCAACAGAGATGAGATTCATGCGAGCAGGAGTTGTGGCAGCGGCGGTTGCTGCTTGTAGCATCGGAGGCACGCAACCTAGGTGCAAGGCGCGTGCCGTTCAAAAGCTGTAGACTGCTGGATGAGTTCAAAATGGTGAGTGGATCATCTCTTATACTATGAAGAGAAGCATTTTCAACAGTTGAAGCATCACACAAAGAAGTAAGAGCACAATCATCAACAAGTACAATTAAACACAATGTAGCATCAAAAGCCAGGAAATCATTTGCATGAATAATTAATAAAGTAGGACCATTTTACCTCTAATTTCACTTAATTCCATATAAATGTCCCTACATCAAATTAATGCTTAATCATGTAATAATGTCCAAGAAAATACATTAAAAATCCCAATTTTATTACTAAAAATCATATAAAAATATGGTTCGATCAGTGGAACACCCAGCAACAATAGAAGCTTTGGAGACGCCAACGTCGCCGACACTGTGACAATCAATAGAAGACGGAGATACCAAGACAATGACGGGGTAATAGTTCGTTGGCGAATCTACTCAAAATTGTTTTTTTTTCACTTTTTAATAGTTCGTTGGCCAATTTGGTCCCTTCAATTGTTTTTTGTGTCAGACGCTCCTCGGGTAATAGTTTGTTGGCAAATCTGCACCTTAACCTTTTATAAAATACATTTTTATTTTTAGTCTTCTAATTCCAATATTATTAGTCTTAAATGATGATTTTTTATGTCAAGTATTATGTTTAAAAAATAAACTTCATGTCAAAAAATTCAATGGTATTATAATTATCAGTTTACTATTATATCCATGTGTTGCTCACTTACACTCGCTGCAATACTCTGATGAGTGTAATAATTACAAGGGGTATGACACATAATCCACACAGGGAGAACATAATTTGGTGTTGGACTTATTTCTTCAACAAATAACACCTTTTGGATCATAGCAAGCGAGTCTGTTTATCACGATTTCATTTATACCATCGGTATATGTGCTAAGAGATCGTCCCAATACAGATTAAATGTATTCTAAACTAGGTCTGCCAATACAATGAAGCACACCATTGAAACATTGGTTTTGGTATAGTAAAGGGTTTTTTTATTTAGTCAAGAGTTTCCCTCGAGGCTTAAAGGATAAAGGATTTTTACATCTCATTATAAACCTGCTTCCCAAAATTCAGACTTGTTGATAGAACCCTCTCTCAGTATTTTGTCTCCCAGTATTTGGCGTCCCGCATTAAATGCTTTTTCCCCACCCAAATGAGTAATGTTCAACTCTATGTGGTAAAACGTCTTTAATTTTCCATGGAGTAGGATCCAACTCACCCCTTTTTATGCACTAAAATATAAGTAATCTGCAAATTTCGTATACACATGGAAATAGTACACTTAGATCATTATTAAGAAAATAATTTTGTACACACACATTATAGAAAAAGGAATTAAGGACTAACAAACCGCAACCGATGCAAATCTAACCATGGAAAAATAAGTTTTCGCGAGTGAGAATAAATGTTAGAATTGCCCTTTCTTTTTCAATCAGCAATGTTTTGACTTGGATTGCAATGCTAAATCGTGGCGGGCTTAATCATTTTTTTACCCGATGCTTCGGGTTTAATTAACTGCTCACCTAGTAAGTGAAAATTGACAAATGGTAAAAACTCATAACATCCTAACTTTAAGTAAGTAGCTGGTGGATTGGTACAGAAACTTGCATTGACCCCATTTTGGTTGATAACGCTATATATATAATCATCACTTTTATCCTTTAATTCACTAGGAGCCAATGCATCAAGAGAAACAGGAAAACTGTTTGGTTTTGTTGCAAGTTAACTGATACAGGTGAAGCAGGAATTGGAATTGTATGTCGTAATGATAAAGGTTTGTTTGTTGGGGGCTTGGCTAAACCTGTTGAAGCTAGTTCACCTTTCATGTCAGAATGCCTTGCGCTGAAGGAAGCTCTGCTGCACAGAAATAATTTCTCTAACTCAAAGGTAATTGTGGAAACTGATTGTGAGAATTTGTTTAGTTTAATCACAAAGAATAATTGTTCAGGTGGTGACTGGAGATGCTGTGAGGTGCTAATGGAAATTACTGGTTCTTTAGAGTCTATGGTAGGAGTGTCCTTTTCCCTTGTTTCTAGACAAGGTAATAGAGTTGCTGATAAGCTAGCAACTGAAGCGTCAAAGAAGATGCACCAGCCTTCTTGGTTGGTTTGTCCTCCATCTTCTTTAAGCAAGTTTTTGGTTTATGACTCTAAATTGCCCAGTTCTGATATGGATCGCAGCAATTCTGTGCATGACAGGGAAGGTGTTGGTTGAGAACTGAATTTTGTCTCCCAGCCTTTGTGGTTTATTCTGTTTCTTTAGCTTTCTTAGTAATGGTAGGATTTATGTTTTTGTGAGTTGTGGGTTAGTTTGTATTATTAGGTTTTTTTGAGCGTTTTACTTGGCCGGTATATTAGTGTGTGTAACCTTTGTTTTGATATTAATAAAATAGACTTTTTTGGGAAAAAAAAAAAACTGATAGGATATGCATTTTATTTTAAGATTCTAATGATTAGTGGATGCTTGTTCTCTATAGTTTATATTCTTGAGGTGAAAAATAAACAACAAAATATAGGGTAAATGGTCTATATTCATTAGGCCAAGTTAATAAGTAAGTATACAAGTGTATATATACATTTTTATGACTAACCACGACAAAATAACAAGTGTCCATATGAAAATTTAAAAATTATAATTTAAACTGCCAATAATAACAACAACAAAAAACGTGTCCATATGAAAATTTACAAATCGTGTGGCAATAGAAAAATTACAAGTGTCTATTTAATAATTTACAAATCTTAATTTACATGATAATTTACAAGTGTCTATACCATTATTGTACCATAAGAAAAAAATGATAAATTGAACATGTAGAAATAGTAGCAAACTTAAATGTTATAAACTAAAAAGAAATAAATAGCACTGACATACTATTTTATCAAAGATCAAAAGCAGCACAATACAGTTTTTGGGCGTTTCGTATCCAAATATTCAATAAAATAAATTATGACGTGCAAGGACTTTAATTAAGAGATTGAATAATATAACAGAATGTTGTATTAAATATTCAAGGATGTTAATGTTATGCATTGTTCAAGATTTTGACAGCAAATACAAATTTAAAAAAAAAAAAAAAAAAAAAAAAAAAAAAATAATAAAAAAAAACTAAGAGTGCATAGAAAGACGAATCGAATATGTTCCTACACTTAATTCCATATTTAAGGAATCTGAAGCTAAAATACTTTTAATTATCTTTTCAGGCTTATAGTTTATTTAAAAAAATCATTTATTATTATTTACTCAATAAATTCTAGTAATATTCTTCTATACATATAAAATATAATAATATTAAATATTATTCTATAAATACTAATATTCTATGAATAATAAAATTTTATAATAATTTTACTGTAACATTATTTTTTATGAAATATTTTAATATACTTCTTAAATTTCTTAATCAAACATATATTTATATTATTTATTTTTAACTCTAATTTTATAATTATGAAATTTGAATTAAAATTATAAATTTTTCTGCATGTAGAATAGAATTATAATATAATTAATTAATTAATAATATAATATAATAATTATTTTATAATTATATAATTATATAATTATATTTTAAAATTATTAATTTATTTAATTTTATAAGAAATTAATAAATTAAATTTTTTAAATAAACATGCAAGGACCTAATTAAAAATTAGGTGAAACAATAAGGACTTGATAAAAAGGGAGGAAAAACGATAAGGACCTAAATAAAAAGGTGAAAGTATAAGGATCTGATATGATAAAAAGGGAAAAACTATAGGGAACTAATTAAAATTTAGTTGAAACTATATTATCTCAAATTAAAATACTGGAAATGTGCATTGCCAAATATTAAATCAATGTTCATATGTATGATTAAAATAGCGGTTCCACCCTAATCAGTCAATTCCCTCCCATATTGATCTTTGTGAAATTTGTCATAATTATATTTTGAGATTAATTTTAAATGACAAATTTATTTTTTGAATAGTAGAGAATATAATATTACTTTTACTTCAAATTCTATTTATATCCATTGGGATTTCCATCGCAATAACAACCCTCGCTCTTATGACTTATGGCAAAAATTCGCCGAACGATATAAAGGTAAAGGACCTAATAATTAAAATCAAATGCTGTTCCAAAAAGAAAAAAATTAAACCGAATGACAAATATTTTTTTAATATTATTATCAAGTATCCGATTCGATATTTGTGGCTACCCTTATTAATATAGGTATCTCTCTCGGGAGACGACCTCAAAACTCTCGGATGTAACAGGCCTAGTGCCATTAGACAATAACTGAATGGCAAATATACACAAGAGGAATTAAAGCAACTTTTTATTAAAAATAAAAACAAAATTAGCAATTACCCGAAGAATCATAAAATATTTTTTTAAGATCCTAAAATAATTTTACAGATCATAAAGTATTTTTTCAAGGGTTAAGGTGCAATTTTACCAATAAACTATTGGTTGGGCAACAACACAATAAACTATCATATGGACCAGAAATACAAATAAACTCTTGAATTGGTTAAAGTTGCGCAATGGCGTTAGGCACTGTGCAAACGTCGGTCTGTGGGAATTAGAATAAGGGAAATGAAGATGTGAGCAACCCACCGACACCTGGAAAGCCAACGCCTGCTACTCCTCCTTCTGGTGGAGTCACCTGGAAGAATGCATAGGCCTAGCAGCATTCTTCCATGAAGTTCAACTCTACAACCCAACCACTCGCAGCTAATTCAATTTCTCCACCGACTTCACCTTCATCGTCCAACGACTGGGCTCCTCCAATCTTCACGGCGACGGCATGACCTTCTTCCTTGCATCGACCCTTTATTCTTCCCACAAGACCAGGTATATCCAACTGTTTCAAGCATGGAAAAACAGAGCCAAGAGAATAAACTAAAAATCACTGAATAAATGCTCTATTTTTGTTAGTGAGTGTGTGGAGAAGCAGACACGAAGACAAAGAAGAAGAATAAGAAAGTATGAACACTGGGTCAAATCTGTCCCCAAAATGGCATCTCTCTGGTTCACGATGGAAGAAAGAGAAGAAGGTTCACCGTGTTGCTTCTCCCATCTCTATTACAGCCTCAAATCTCTCACCTCTGGTTCAATATGATTCCAAGTAGTTCAAGACGGTAATGATTACTGAACTGTCCAACAACGGCGTCTCTCTCCTACTCTTTCTTCGTGCTCGCTCCGGTCTCTCTGTTTCTCGTTCCAGGACGAAGATGATGAAGCTCCCACTGACGGCAACAGAAGTGGATACGATGGTGGAGTTATGCGAAAATGAAGGGTGAAGGCGTGAATATCCAAACTGAAAACCCGTGAAAACTTAATCGGATAAAATCAAGGCATTAAGCATATATCCAGCAGCTGAAGACGGACGTTTGCACAGTGTTAACGTCATTGTGCAACTTTAACCAATTCAAGAGTTTATTTGTATTTCTGGTCCATATGATAGTTTATTGTGTTGGTTGCACCTGGACTAATAGTTTATTAGTAAAATTGCACCTTAACCCTTTTTTCAATACTATTTAGTATTCTAAAATATATTTTTAATACAAATCAATACCCTGAATTTTTTTTAAAAAAAGTACAGTTTCAGTTTTTGCGCAAAACGGTGCGGCATCAATGCAAAGGACGGTAGCGAACACTAACTTGCAAAGGATAGAAGCTAGATCCTTCTTTTGGACCACGACAAGCGAGTCTCTTCTTACCACGATTTCACTTATACCATCGGTATCTGTGCTAAGAGATCGCCCCAACACAGATTAAAATGTAAGTATAAATTCAAATTCTAAGTCAGGTTTGTCAATCCAATGAAGTACACCATTTTTTTCCCCCAAAATCAATGAAGTACACCATTGAAACATACAAGCATGCCAAAAATCTCATAACATGAAGGGATTTCGATATTGAGATGTTTTCATGACCATGTGACGTATGAAAATACCCAAGCCAAGTCAATAGGATTACTAAAAGCATACTTACTAACCAAGTTTACAATTTTAAAGTCATTGTTGCTAGGATCAAAACCAAACCCTGCCCCATATACAAGTTTTTTCATCCCAAGTTTTCATCCCCATATTAAGTTCATTGAGCTATATATAATATAGTTACTATTAATGCACATACAAATTCAAATTTTTTATCTAATAAACTGGATGAACATGGTTTAGCATATGTTCTGTAGTAAGAACACAGATGTCCATCACTGTATGGGCTAGAATATTGATATGGGATCTAATTGCTCTCTCCCAGGTACCTACGGACGAGATACCCGTGAGAGGGGAAGATCACTGTACACAGATGTTGAGACTCTTCACCAAGGGGGATGGGGGTTGTGTTTAGTGGGAGAGTGCACAGTGATCGACTGAATGTAAGTAATGGAGTTTTCTTCCCTGTGTTTACCTGATGGATACTCTTCTATTTATATTGTTCGGCTAGAGTTCCAGTCTCCACGTTCTGCTTTCTGCCACTTCCTTGATCGTGCGCCTTCATGACGTGCATGGTATCCACTGCACTACCCATGATTACTGCCATGATCGTGGGATGATTGATACTCTTCCTGAATGGGGATGATTCTGTCGCCACGTGCCCTTATAGGGCCCAAGTTCTGTCGGGCCCATAACATAGGTCCATAACAGCATATATATCAGCTAATAATATTAATAATGCTATTTTATTTACATTTTATTACTAAAAAAACTTATAATAAAAATAAACATTTTTCTTTGAAAAGAAATAAGGGTGATCTTGATCATGTCATATCATATC
Organism: Acacia melanoxylon; assembly: GCA_019022615.1. Taxonomy (NCBI): domain Eukaryota; kingdom Viridiplantae; phylum Streptophyta; class Magnoliopsida; order Fabales; family Fabaceae; genus Acacia; species Acacia melanoxylon. Next base: position 6,372,560 of record JAFJYJ010000003.1, on the reverse strand, counting down.
TATAGGAGCACCTTATCCATCATCTATCTTCTATATATATGATATTCAGTATACAATTAAACTTATGTATCTGTTGATGTACTTATTAAACTACTAGGTTACTGAAAACTACAATGAGAATTGCGTTCCAATTTTCTTAAATTTTTTCTTTTAAAAAAATATTGAGAAGACAGTCATATTTAGATAAGGGTGATAGGTTTTTTTTGGGAAAAGGAAAGCAGATCTTCTCATCTTTTTTCCTCATTATCTCTCATCAACCCATTTGGACTGTTGATTGGGAAGATGAGAGAAAAATTAAAGTTGTATTGTGACATTTTAGATCATTTGGACAGCCATGATTTAAAGATTATTACGGATGATGACAGAATGATAGTGAGAGAAACCTAACCCGGAAAAAAGACGCATAAAGATCAATACAAATAGCAAAAGATAAAGAAGTGCTTTCAATTTTAGTATTCCTCATAACATGTGAGTTCCTAATTTGTCTTTTTTGAAATTAAAATGAAATGATAAAATTACCTTTACACAGTTTTTTCAACAAACAAACAAAAACATTAACCACTCCCCTGCTAGTGGCTTGCCCCACGGCACCAAAGCACCGGTGGCCGACCGGCTGGCCACCAACGTTGAAGCTCTGGCTGGAATAATTGATAATTTTAAATGGATAACTGTTATTTTCATATCCAAAATTATTATTTTCAAATCCAAATCTGGTAAACTCATAGAGTCTAGAAATTAATCAATGCATATATTCTCATTTTCACAAGTGATCATTTTTAAATGAATAGTTGTCATTTCTAAATCCAAAGTTATTATTTTCACAAGTGGCCGCTGTTGTTGGAGCTCTGGTGGTAAATTTAAAAATAACCACAAGTGAAAAATGAGAAGACAAGAATAAATTAATTCCTAGAATTGATATAGGTTTACTAGATTTAGATTTGAAAATAACAAATTTAAATATGAAAATGAAAACTATCCATTTTTTTAAAAAAATAACTACTTGTGAGAATGAGAAGATTAATCTCTAAAATGAATATAAGTTAACTAAGTTCGGATGTGAAAATAACTCTAAATATGAAAATAAAAAAAATACCCTCAACAGTCAACACTGCCGTTCAACATGTCCCTTGCTTCCTCCAACTCACCCGCTAAACCGCACCGCTCCTCCCTCGGCCAGCACATGTTGTCTGTCGGGTGTCGGCTATGGCTTCACTCAAGGCCCACCCTGTCTGACGCCGATGACCACTGCAACAAACCCCACTAGGACTTCCACTGGGAACAACAAAGACAAATGGCACGTCGTCGCCAAGGTCTGGACCTCCGACAACAATCCCACACCTTGCCAGCTCAAAATCTACAGCTCCTCTGTCTCCTCTGCCTCCGACGACGTATTGCCTCTCCCACCCTTTTGACTCTTCTTCCGTGGAGTTGAACTCTCACTTGGAGGGAGCTCCGCTGCGAGGCGAGGGTTACTTTTTAAAAAAAAGGAATATAAAAGGGTTAAGGTGCATTTTTGGCGACAAACAATTACGTAAAGGCGATCCAAGACAAATATTAATTAAGCAAGATCTTTAAATACCAACAAACAATTAAAAATGCTTAGACGGGCCAACTAACTTTTGAAAAGATCAGCTTAAGACAACGTTAGAAAAAAGTTAAGATCTGTTATCTAAGGTCTTGACGGGCCAACTAACTTTTTACTCCATGAAAAGCACCCAACACAAAAAAGTTTTTTTACTTGAGCTCCCAACACAAAATTCTTAATTTCACTAAATTAAATAATCTTTTTTGTCAATTGTCATTATTCAAAACTACTTGATAGATATCTATAGACAAAAATTACTTATTTGCTAAAATAAAATAAAATAAAAAATTAAAAATATAATTATATGATTTAAATAAAACTCAAGGTGTTTTATAATTTATTATATATGTTAAAAAAATATATATATGATTTATTTTTATTTTAGAAGAAATTTATGTGAGTTAAAAAAATCATTTAATGTTAATAAAATTTAAAAAATCTATTATATCCGGAAAGAAATGAAATGAGTTTATTTTTTATTTTTAAGCTTAATAGATATCAACGTTGACACTTAATAATATAAATCCGAACTTGATAACATTTTTGTTAATTAAATGATCTTTTTTTTTTTTGATTGGGGACCTAATGGTCCCTGGAGGATCGAACCGAAACACTGGTACAAGACCAACCATCATGCCACTTGCGCTATCGAAAAGCCACTACTAATTAAATGATCTATTGATTATATGAATATGGACTTGTTGAAAAAAAAAATTTAAAAAAAAAAAGTCCTATAAATAATTTGTCGGGCTATTCCAAAATACTTAATTAATGACAATTTTTTTTCCAACAAGTCTCATATTGATATAATCAACATATAATTTAATTAACAAAAATATCATCAAGTTGTCGGATTTATATTATTGAGTTTCAACGTTGATATTCATTAAACTCTTTTTATAAAAATAAAAATTAAATTCATTTCATTTCATTTATTTCCAGATATAATAGATTTTTAAAATTTTATTAACATTAAATGAATTTTTAACTCACATAAATTTCTTCTAAAATAAAAATAAATCATATAATTTTTTTGTTTAACATATATAATAAATTATAAAACACCTTGATTTTTATTTAAATCATATAATTAAATTTTTTGTTTATTTTAGAAAATGAGTAATTTTTGTTTATAGATATCTATACAAGTAGTTTTGAATAATGACAATTGACAAAAAAATATTTAATTTAGTGAAATTAAGAATTTTGTGTTGGGAGCTCCTGAGTAAAAAACTTTTTTTGTCTTTGGTGCTCCTGGAGTAAAAGTCATTACCAATCTATGCACCTTAGATAACTGGACTTAACTTTTTCTAATTGGCTTGTCTTAAGACCTTTTTAAAAGTTCGTTTACTAATTTGCACATTTTTAATTGTTTGTTGGTATTTAAGGCACTTTAATTAATATTTGTGCTAGATGCCCTTTCAGAATTGTTTGTTGGAAAAATGCACCTTAACCCAATATAAAACCCACTTAACTCTTATCTATTTTCTCATTATAAATCATCAATCTAAAATGTCACATCATCAAGCTTCAATCTAAATGTCACATCATCAAGTTATAAGATTTGAATTTTTTCTCATCTTCCTAATCAACAACTCAAATAGACTCATAAGAAAATGGATGATGTAAATCTTTGTTCATTTACACAGGTAACAAAACAAAAAAAAGATGGCAAGTTTGATACAATTTGATCTCATTAACAAAAACAAACCATTGTTTATTAGTTGCTCGATCTTTAATATAATGGTCAGTTAATTTTTTTTAAGCTATTAAAAAAATTAAATAAATAACTTAATCATAACATATATTGTCTTTCATTAGATTATATATCAGTTTATAAGTTGGATAAAATTGATTTGATGATTAACTTTAAATATCCTAACAATAAAAAAATAAATAAACGTTAAATATAAATAATTTTATATAACTTATTTAACTTCTTTAATCTCTTTTTAAAAAAAAAAAATCAACTAACACTTATATTAGATTCAAGAGGAAGTATTATTTTCACTCCCAGGCCCACTAAATTTTTTTCATTTTTCTTTTAAAAATAAATTATCTAACATATGCAAATAAATTTTTGTGGCTAAAAACAGCCAAGGACATGCATTTATTTTTTTAAAAAAGTAACAATTCCTTTTACAATACCCTAATGACACCAAGTAAAATCATATCAAAAGTGGCAAATATTTCAAGTTTTGTTCTTGCCTTATATTTAACAAAAGGACAAATATACAAAATATGATGTCAAGAAAAAAAAAATTGAAAAAAAAAAAAAAAATACACATTAAAGGAACAAAATTTGCGGCACCTCATGAATATAGGCACGTCTGCACTCCAAAGATAGACTGATGAAAAGAATCTAAATCCACATTTTCAACTCATCAGTTTTCTGATTCTTTTCTCAGCATCACTTGCAGTCTTGTTCTGCGGTTCAAGAACCAAAGCATGCTTGAAATCTGCATTGCATGACAAATTGACATAGGTAAATAAAAACTGTCCAATGTACAAGGCTCCCATCAGGTAGGGTATAGAAAGGAATAGATATACGCAATCTTACCCGCAAGTGGAGAGGTTGTTCCTAAACAAATTGACATAAATATTTTGAAAATATAAAATATGAAGTAGATACACCAAAATTTTCATTTTCCCCCTTAGAATCTCAAAATACTTGTCATAGAAGCAGTTTAATGCTGCAGTAACAAAAAACTTGTGGCTCCAAGGAAGACAAATTTGAAATGCAGAACTTTAGGCAAGGTTGGACATCAAAATCTAAAATACAGAAAATTGAATGGAAATGGCCATTGTAAAGGACCCATGGAACATATCCAGTTTTTTAAAGAAATTTCAGGTGATTCTTTAAAGATCAGGACACACCTTCTATAGCCTCCTTATAACGTAGTTGTGATTCTCTAGCAGTTCCCCGTCTCATATATGCCTTCACATTCTGCATGAAAATAACAAAACACTAATCTTAACAAAATTGAGATGTAATGTAAATAATTATAGATGGCAAATTTGGCTGGTATTCAGTGATACAAATAATTAATTTAGTTCCTGTGGTTTAAGACAGATACCCTTCATAAATCAAAGTATAACCAGAACTTTGATATTTTCCCCCCTTTCAGTAGTAGAACTAGTTTTCTGACAAAGTTAGGAAGATTCTATCTTGCAATTGATGTCTATCGTAATTGAAAAATTATAATTTCATAAAAGCAGTTACTGCCACGTGCCTATCTTTGTACCTTCTTATCATATAATATAGCTTTATTGCAGTCTTCTTCCGCTTCCTGAAAACTGCAGATCCCACCATGGAAGCACATATCAAAAAGAGAAAAGAACATAAAAATGGAAGTGCAAATTGGCAAATGACAAAAACTCCATACCATCCTAACTTTAAGAAAGCAGCTGCTCGATTTGAATGGTAAGTTGCGTTCATCTCACTCAGCTTGATTGCCTCAGTATAGTAATTAACTGCCTTATTCCACTGCTTTCCCTTAAATGCTGCATTTCCCTGAATGAGATTCTTCTTTTAGAAACCATGGGATGCCAAACTCATACAAACCTACCGCTATTGCAGCAGCTTATACATTAGACAATGGGATCTTCTTAAATAGCTGAGATAAAATTCACCCTACAGCTATAAAAGCTGCTATCAAAATGCTCCACAGAATTGAAACTCATACTCAGCCCACCTCATCATGTTGGTAAGTGCACAAACAGCTGGGCTAGGCTTATTACACGAATGAATTAGCATTGCATTTAAACATTACACTTCTAAAATACCATTTTTCATTGTCTAAGGTAAAACCTTATTTAGCAACTCATCTTTCTTAAATATCATGCCCTTTTTACTAAAGTAATTAACTATTTCTGGACTTCTTTTCTAGCCTGAATTATTTCCTAACCTCAAATGATAAAGCATTTAAGTTAACGTTGGGACAATTACGTTTACATTAGCTAAATCAAAGAAACATTAAAAATGTGATATTTACATAATTGACTCCAAAATTTTCAAACCTGATACTTAAAAACTGCTCATGGCATGATAATCATGTTTCCCAAATGAAACTTGACATTGTGAAGGTTAAATTATATTAATAATGTTTTTAGGCAAGAGTGTCTAGGATGTTAAAATGCCAAAAGAACTAACCTTCTCCTTCAGAAGTTCAGAAGTTTCTATGTTGCCATTCGTATCTGAGAATGACAAAGAACAGGATACAGCACTAACTTGCTGTTGAAGAGTTGCATGCATATCCAAGACCGTATCAAGAAGAAATTTATCAGCTCCATGGAAAGAAATGAATGAGACAGAAACAGGACAGTCGTTGAAATTTCCTAATGGAATTGTAACCTGTAAACAATGTAAGACTACTATATAAGTTAATCAAAGTGCTAGGTGTAAGATCAATAACTAATAGAAAAGGGATCATATCTAAATCCTAAAACATTTTCAATTACCTGACAACATCCAGACATGCTTGAAATGCTTGATAATGCAAAAGTTCTGTCATAAAACTCAGAAGAAAACCTCTTCTTTGTATTAAGCTTTAAAGGACTGTCTGCAACAGTGGGAATAACTAGTATTCCATCCTCCTGTACAATCAAAATAGAGGCGGTAAGAAGTGAACATGTGCAGACGCCAGACAGTAGAACTGCCAAATTATTTTGCCACTTCATCAGAGAATCAAAGATCTTGGTTATCTTCAAATGAGCGTAAAAAGCCCTCAAGAATTGAGTCATACAATGTCTCCCCCACTTTTATGTGAAAACTTCTTTTTATACGGGACTACTTACTCTTCAATTTTCCATCTATCATATAATTATTCACTCTTTAGTAAACCCTGAAAATCACAGACTAAATATACGGGACTACTCTTGGCATGTTTCCCATTAGTTAAACTATTATTTGTTAGCCTTTCTAACATCATCTTTTATTTATTCTAGAAGACATGAGGCTTTTTATCATCTTATTTTGCTAAATGGGGTGAGGATTATTTGTTTCTCAAGAAATTTCAGAGGCAAATTAGAAAGGAAAAAAGGGCGGCCCAATGCATGAGGCTCCCACTAGGAAAATTAGAAAGCAAACTGAAAATACTATATCAACTATAAGAACAACAAAAAACAAATAAATAAATAACTGGATATTCTAATATCTTAAAATCAGCATGAAAAAGGAAAATAAAAGCAACATATCTATCTATTTCATTTTTTATGTAAAATCATTAAAATCTTCAATTATTGATCAACTCACTATATAACTACTGAGGGAGTAGCCACATATGTTATGGTACCTTCAATAAGCTTTGAAAAGCACCTCGCATCTCATTCTTAACTTTGTACAATGTTTTTATGTTGTCATATGCAGCACCAGTGGCTGCACTAACATTATCAAACACCCTACAACCTAACCGGGGCTTGACTGATTCAATCCACTCTTCATGATTTGTTTTGAACTCATATCTGAAAAGAAGATACAAGCATCACTTAATTTGTCAAAAAGAACCAAGCCCTGAAAAGAAATTTTTGAAGCAGTATATTGTAAGGAAAAAAGGGGATATGGCCACACTACATGACATGTTTAATTGCACTGAACAACAAGAAGCCTTTTAAATATGATACAGACACTTTAAGAAAGAGCTTAGCCCATATGTCTGACACGTATTGAACAGTCATATTAGCTGCAACACAACACTTTAAAATACAATCAAACACTTCATATTTGTCATGTTGCTGTATTTATATTAGTGTTGTGTCCCATGACCATGTCAATATCCATGTTTTCTAGCTTTTAAACTTGTTATGATAAGAACATCAAAAGCTAATCCATTTGATAGCAAAAAAAATTATCAGTTCCATATTTTCCAGAGCTAGACACAACAATTACTAAATACTTTCACTTTAAGCATTACATTGATGATAAAATTATTGCTTTCAGAACAGATTCATAGACAGTTACATAAGCATTTCATTTTCTTCCCGCCATGGTCACTTGCACCTAAGCAGAAAGGATATAAAAAGGGAAAAGCTTATATATGGATGATAGCCTTCTTACACAACCAATACTACATGACAATGAATACACTGCCTTTTAAACATCATATTCACAATCAAGCATCAAAGTTTAAATCGGCTTCCTTATGGAAAAGAATGCAAGGATGCACCTAATCGAGTTCTGAAGAAATACCCAAACCATGAATGTGAACAATGAAAAAAAAAATCACTATTTTATCCTTTCATGCAAAACATCTCTTGATTATACTTAAAACTTTCTTTTATCAAAAAGGAACACAAATAAGCATAACATACAATATGAAATATAGTATAATTTATTGATGGAGTTTAGATGATGAAACCTTATTACCCTTGTAACGAAAACATGACAGAAGAGAGAGCTTTTAATAAGAATACTCCATTTTGTTGGTGGGTCAATTGTTCACAATACCCTTTTAGACTGGGTACATTAGAAGCAATATACTGACAAAGATTCATGCGCTTTGATGACTGATCTGTAAAACAAAAGGGACCAAAACACTTCAGTGGTTAAATACTGACAAACATCAATAATTCTTTTAAACAAAATAGAAGCATTTCATAAAATCAGTGGTTTAGTATTAGAACATGTTCTCAGGAAGGATTAAAGGACAGAAAGCACAACCAATTAGTCTTCAAAGGTCCAAGAACTTACACCCGGACAGATTCTCAATAGCTTTGCTAATTGCATAAACAATCTTCTGCATAGGAACTTTAGACAATTGAAAGAGATCATCAGCTAATATAATACGCCTTGCTCTTCTGGGCTCCACTGAGTTCAACTTAAGTAGAGCATCCCCAACATGACATAGTACAGATGGATCACGAGCAAACCATCCTGACATTTTAAAAAAAAAAAAAAAAAATAAACAGTTGAAAGAACAATATTTCAATTTTTCTTTAAAAAAATAGAGTCTCAGTCCACAACACTGATTTTTCTAGGAACAAAAGATAATTTTATATGATAGGTAAAAGAAAGAGTACTGCTTTAAAGGATAATATACGAAAAATGAGAATGAGAAAGGCCATAAAATAAAGCTACAGAAAAGCAAATTTGCATCATAGAAGATTGATCTCCCTGAAAATCAGAAAAGGAAAAACTCTTTTTAAACACCCACATGCATAACAGTAACACCAAAGACCAAACTGAACTACTGAACACTACTTCATCCCCTGGCAAATGCCACAGCATTGAAACTATGTGAAACACTAAAGGAGTAAGAATCGTCAGTAAATTCATCAACCAATGCATCTAAGTGCTCCAATTAACCAGTTTCAAATCAAAGCAGCAGCAACATATAATAATGCTCCATACCAACAGCGTCTAAGCTTTGTGCATGTGGAAGAATGCCAACAGTGGATACAGCCCCATGAGATGGACGATATCCAAGAATACTACAAAAGGATGCTGGTATTCGTACACCTCCGGTAGTATCAATACCTACAAAAACACAACATTCATCCATGTTCACATATATTAATTAAGAAAACAAAAGCACATGGTTCTCATCAGCATAATATTAATTGAAACTGCATATTAGCATATTCTGGAGACAACAAGAAACAGACAGTGCATAGGGAGCAATGCTACACAAACAAATTGAAGATATCCCAATACTAGACTAAGAATCATGAAATTGATGCTGCTATCATGTATAGAACTATAGATCAACAACCATGAAACTAAATTTACTGTAAGGAAGTTGGCGCTCAAATCAAACAGTGAGAAGCATTGAAATTAGGTCTAAAGAACCAGGAAAAAGAGATAATTCTTCACATAAGTAGATGTTATACAAGAATTGGAACAAGAGGTGAATTCTTCAAGCATCTAATTTCAAATTTAATAGCACAAATCACAGTTTTATGAAAACACCCTAAACAATACAAAGCGGCAGCCCCAAAAGTGACAAAATAATTATTAAAAACAATTAACTGTCCACACTAGTTAACATTTCAAGCAATTAGATATGACCAAGCAAACTCACCGATAGAAAAGTCAACAAGTCCAGCAGCAACTGCAACTGCTGAACCACTAGAAGAACCTCCAGGGATACAAGATGGCATCTGAGGATTTGTTGGAGTTCCATAATGCTTGTTCTCACCCGAAATTCTGACAATGTCTAGAACAAATCAATTTAAAAGGTCCTTTTACAGCTGATTAATGGAAGTAATGAACATAAAGATTCATACCCAAAAGATAATTCATCCATAACAGTCTTCCCAACGCAAGTAGCTCCGCTCTTCAACAGCGCAGTCACCACCATAGCAGTCTTCTCCGCTGCCTCATGTGTTTTCTTCCAATCCGGATTTCCAAACCCGGTCACATAGTCCTTTACATCAAATCTGTCAATCCCCACAACAAGCATAGCACAATGAACTGAAAATAAATTAAACAGAAGTAACCACACACTCATAAACTGAAATCCAAGATTATTTCTGTCAGCGAAACTCCTTTAGTATTTTTCAAATGAATAGAGAAAAAGAAAAATAAACAGTAGCAAAGAGATATTAGGTCTCCAGAAACAAACATGTCAGATATGGCAAATGTTAGTCCCGAAAGCGTTTGCTTGGCTGCAGGAGGAGGAGGTTGAGGGAAAGGCAGCAGCTCAAAACGCTCAATAAAAGCACCAAAACCCTCTTTCAAAGCCTTCCCCTTTCGACGTCTCCTCCGCGTCTCAGCCAGAACCACGATCCCGGCAACACCAATCCCGATGACTAACCAGAGTTTCGGGTTAGAAGCATTCTCCTTAATAAGCTTCAATGATTTGGACATGATCGAACACAGAGAGAGGCAGAGGAAGTGTGTGCAAGAAGGAAAGATTAAAAAACGTTCACAGATATTCGAGGGTTTTGGGAGGGTTTTAGAAGAGAGGAAGTAGGTGACGAGGGGCTGCGTCGTCCAACAAAGGAAATGGTAGCTTGCGCTTTCAATTCATGGAATAGTCACTGACGAAAACAAAATACAAAGCAAAAAAAAAAACCGGCAACAGTCACCAAGGACCGTGGAATGGGATCTGGCATCTGAAAATATTCGTTGATAGAAAAACTCAGTTCACATTATTTAATTAAGGAAGTGAAATAAATTAGTTCATCGTAACATATAATTATATATTATTTAATTATATACCAGTTCATAAGAATGAAAAATTATTTTTTAAAAAAAATATAAATATTTTAAAGTAATTTATATAGTTTATTTAATTTTAAAAAAAATATCAACTAAATCTTATATTAAGAACTTGAAGTAGTATTTTTTTTTAAACCAGCCCATCAAAGGAAAGGCATTTGTTTATCATTTTAGAAAATTCTTAACTTAATCAAAAAAAAAAAATCTAAACTTTTCCTCAACATTATTATATTTTAAACTAATAATTGAATTGTTAAAAAAAAAACTAATAATTGATATTTTTTTAATTGAGACTCATTTATTTACTAAGCGCACTGCTAGCAAGAGAAAAAGAACAAGCACAGGTATCCTTCTAAAATCTTTTTTTTTATCAAAAGCTAATTATATTAATACTAAAAACATGTACAATATCCGGATACAAAAGAAAGCCAGATCCGTAACAACAAAATACATCCAAGACAAAAAACAACAACAAAAACAATCAAATCACCGTACATAAAATATTTAGCCGTAGAAGTAGAATTATAAACAAAGCACCTCCTCAATATCTCGGGGTTAGAAGTGACAACGAAGAAGGTGATGGTTGTAAAACCCACCCAAACGGCACACCTCCTTATAAAGTGCATTACCGCAACGAGCAGCATATCACAGTACCCCATATTGGGGTTAAGAACACAAAAACCCAACCTCGGATGTAAGAAGACCCATGATGTCCAAACGAAATCTTCGCTCCTCTGTCGAATCGATCTCGGTGACCAAGGCCACACAACAAGCAACGCCTCTTTAGATCGCCCAGAACGCAGATCCGAACTACCAAGGGAGAATCGGATCTTATAACGTTCATACAACCGTCCACCCAAGAGGATATGCACGCGGATCTTATAGATCCGCTTATTACAAAAGACAAAAACATCACCCGCACAACCCGATCACGAGAAAAGTAATAAAAAAAGATAAATCTCACCTCCACGAGATCGATCCGGAGAGGAGAGGAAAGGGCTTGCCACAAAGACGAGAGAAGGCCACGTCTGACAGAACTCTGAGGGAGAGGGCCATAGATCAAGGATCTGGACTCCAAAACACCTGGACCGCAGATCAAAGATATGGACTCGCAACAACCACTCGGACTTGTCTGTGGCACAAAGGTGGTGGTCGCGGCGGCTTGTGTGGAAGGCACAAGCCGTCGGGGAGGGAGCATGCGATGAAGAAGATGAAGTGCAGGGAGGAGGAGAGAAGAGAGCAGAATTTTAGTTCAAAGGTTAAACTTTTTGGAATCTAAATGAATAAATAAATGGTCTTTATTTTAAGTCATGAGTCATTAAGTTGGATATTAATATATTTTTTTAAAATTATATCTATTTAAAATCTCATTAATAGCAATTTGTAAGACTTGTTGGATGGAATTTATAGTATTTAAGTATGAGTGAATTTAAAAGTTTTTTTCCCTTTTCAAATAAAGTTAATGACTTAACTATCTCTCAGTTGAATTTTGATGAGATATTTAAAGTTGTCTTTTAATAAGAACATGAAGGAATGCTAGCATAGATTAAGGGCATGTTTAATTACAGAACAATCCCTCATCATGATGTGGTTAGGGAGGTAAATTCTTTTGCTAATTTTAGTGTTTAGTTAGCAGCTGAGGCATCATATTGAAGATTATATTGTATTTTTTTCTTTTTCTTTTTGACATTACTCATTGTTTTGTGATTTTTTGTCATAAGTTTGTGGGGTTAAATATCAAATTTGTCATGGAAGTATTGGTAAGGGGACTCACCATGCTAAGAAGTTTTTGATATCATTTTTGCCCTAAGTTTACAAACATAGGAATCTTGCCGATCGGTTGATCTTAATCGTTGGATCGTTATTCTCTTTGTAAACTTCAACGACAAATTTGCTCCTTTAAAAAATTTTGAGAGCAAATTTGCTTTTTTAAAAAAAAAAACTTTCGGGCATATTTACTTCTTTTTTAAACTTCCTCGGGCAAAAATGATACCAAAAAACTTACTAAGGTCTTGAGTGTCCTTTATCAATACTTCGTGATAAAAATGGTATTTAACCCTAAGTTTGTGAGGGGTTTTATAGTTTAGAATTTAAATGACACGAAGCACATCACCTAAGTTTTTTTTTTCCCTTTTGTGACAATTTTTTTAAAACATGAGGATGAAAGTCGGAACTCTATATAAAAAAATACTTCCTCTGGTCCTAATTATAGGAGCTATTTAATTATTTTTAGAGAAATTAAGGAGAGAAGTTAAATTAATTGATTTTATTTATTTTTCTAAAATACCCTTATCTAAATTTTAAAATAGACCCACAGCGTTTGTGCATTTCATTCATTCCAAAAAAAAAAATGCTCTTTCAGTTGCGGGAGTTCCCAATTTTGTTATGATACCGCCAGCCTGTATTAGCATTGCATTGCAAAATCCTTCAAATTCATAGGAATACGAAATCATCAGATGTGTAGCCTATCTACATTTTATATCAATCACTTTTAACGGGAAAATATTTTTAAAGAAATCTTAAAATTATTTTATTTTTAAAAAAAATAACATCTCTCACTTAATAGAATATAAGCGTGTTATTAAATTAATTATAATAGGGGTGATATGAGAAAAATATGATAGAAATTATTAAAAAAAGTAGAATTAAGTTGTATATGACATTAATGAGTTGTAATTATTACTTACTTTATAAAACATATAGGTGCATTATTAAATTAATATTGTATTTAATTATTATTGAGAAAATATCAATAAGAGTATTTTGGTGTAGAACACAGATGTCTAGCCTGTTGGGCTAGTGCTTCGCTGTTGGATCGTTAGGCTCTACCTGAATATCTATGAGGCAAATATCTAGGAGAGCGTGGGATCACTGTACACAGATGAGGTTTTCGCCAAAGGGGTGTTGTGTATGTACAGTGTGACAATATGTAAATAGTTCAAGGTTTAGAACGTGTGCACTTTAAGGATCGACCCCTGTATTTATAGAGAATACCTTCTGATGCCTGGTATCCGGGGCCTATCGTGATCTCTGGCCGTTATATCATATCCAAGATATGGATTTAGATATACCCGGATTATAAGTAAGATGAGATTTCCCATTATTATAGGAGGATCCCGTGATAGGGTCTATTCCTTAGTGGGCCAGCCGGTATTGGATCTGATAGGGGTCCGTAACAAAGGGTATTTTAGGAAAAAAATTGATAAAAGTTAGAATGTTGTCCTATAATTAGGACCAAAACCAACTTCTAAATATTGTCATATAATTAGAACCGGAGGGAGTATTGTCTTTAATTATTATTGAGAAATTATCAATAAGGGTATTTTAGAAAGAAATTGACAAAAGTTAAAATTTCGTTCTATAATTAGAACCAAGACCAACTCCAAAATGTGTTCCTAAAATTAGGACCGGATGAAGTATATAATAAGCTTATGAGTTATAACAACAACAAAATATATCATGAGTGTGATGCTTTGTCTAGTTAGTAAGATATGGTTTAGTTAGATTATATATTAGTTTATTAGTCAAACTAATTAGTTTTAAAAAATAAAATACTCTAAAGTAGTTTAATTAGCTTCTTTATTTTTTCCAAAAAAAAAAATCAACTTATCTTATAATTAGGATCGGATGGAGTACTATATAAGTGTTTGTATAAATAATTTTGTTGAGCTAGGGGTCTTAATTTCTTGTAATAATATAAAAGAAAACAAGAAATTAGACTCTTTTAAAAAGACATATATGACGCACTTATTGGAAGAGACGAAACCTCTTTTATCAAAAGGGATTATACCCTTAATCAAATCCAAAAAAAAAAAAAAAAAAAAAAAAAAAATGTAAAAGTGAGGTTTTGCAAGATTTTATTAAGATATTTCATAATCACACTCTCAATTAAGCTTTCTAGTATTAATTCATCTGGTATATAAAAGGGAGTTGGCTTAGGTCAGCTACAAACTTACGCCGCTGTGTGAAACTGTGCCGTTTACACACACCCGATCCCTTTAAAAACAAAGGCATGGTCGGGCGTAAAAAAAGATAATTCGGGATACTTGAAATTTTTTTTCATGATATTGTAAAATTATTTTAGGATCGTGACAAGGTACTGAAAAAAAATATTTGAGAGTACTGACTAATACCAAAAGGATACTTCGGATATTAACCGATACTAAAAAAATAATTCATGATCTTGAAAAATAGGATCCTGAAAAAATACTATAGAGTATTGATCGATATTAAAAGGATACTCATGAAAAATTATTTCAATATCATTCAGTATCCTAAATTATCTTTTTACTCCAAAAAGTACTTGAATTTTTTATTTATTTATTTTTTTAAAAAAACGATTAGGGTGTGTGTAAAACTGCGCCAAAACGCAGTCAATAGCGGACGTAAGTCCACAGCGAACCTAAGCCAAATCCATATAAAAGCAAAGTTTTTATTTTGTTGCCAGTGTTTAAAAGTGAAGTTTTCATTTATAATTCACGGACAATATTTGTTTAACCAAACTTAGGGCAAGTTAATTAGCAAGTAGCTAATCGGCATTGGCCGCCTATTTCAGTTTTCCACATCAGCTCTAAACCCTAGTTAAACTCCGTTACCAAATACTCCCTCTGGTCATTATTAAAAGACACCAACTAACAAGTTTATTTGGTCATTTTTATAAGGCACTTGCTTGTTCCCAATGAGCATTAATTATTTTTTTCCATGTCTACCCATAGTAAATAAGGGTAGTGGGTGAGAGTAATAATTAATTATGGAGTGAAATGAATAAACCTTTTTTTTTTGGATTAAAATAAGAACCCATCTTCTTCTTCGGTGAAATTGCTACGTTTCATGTCAGGACAGAGTTAACTGATCCCCGGAGGCGGCAGCTCTTGCCGCAGTGAAGGCCGGTGAATTAGGGGAGCCGGGAGGAAGCTCAGATTGTGGTTGTTTCGAATAGAGTTGAAGCCTTAAAAAAAACTTTTCAATGATTTACGAGATAATTACATAAAAGGAGTTTAGGTTCGAAACATAATAATAATCCGAAACAATATCGGTTCGGGCTTTTTCTCACTCCGTGCGTTCCTCTTTACGTTGAGCAAAATCAAGCAGCGGAAGGGGGAAACCCTCCAGAAATACCTAGACCGATTCAAAGAGGTAGCGTTGCAAGTTCGTTCACTTCCGGATGACGTCCACGTACACTGCATAGTAGATGGCCTGGATCCCTCGGCCCGATTAGCTAAGAATATCTTTAAGAATCAAGTCCACACGCTCACCGAATTCCACACCCGAGCTAAGCAATACTTGGACGTAGAACAGATAGAGATAGCTAACGCGGTCGGGTCGGAGAAATGAGGAAATATATCACCGAACGTAAAGGCCAACCGCGTAAGTCAAAGGGAGAAGGCCCCCAACGAACCCGGGGCCGAGATGGTCGCAACTGGAGGGACGGCTGAGGCAAAAGGACGATACGAGAAGTATACCCCTTTAAACGCCTCCCGATCCCGCATTTGGAAGGAGGTTGCCCGACCGAGATGAAAAAATTGAATAGACCTCGGCCTCCTAGGGTTCGATTCTCGACCGATCGATCTAAGTTTTGTGAGTTTCACGATGGGCCGGGGCATACTACGGATCAATGTTTTGAACTCCGGATGCCATCGAGCGATTCATCGGGAAGGCAAGCTACGCCAATACCCGATTCAAACTCAAGGGCGTAAAGGTCCCAAACGCCAACAAGGAGGCCAAGTAGGAGTCCGACAAAGGCCCGAAGAAAGAAGAGAAGCGTCGGAGGTCGGTCGTAGAGGAAGATGAGTTCCGGAAGCTCAATTCCACCGTAATGTAGTCGGTGGAGGATTTGGCGGGGAGGCGATACGATCGGCCGGCGCAAGAAATATTTGAGGGAAGTGCTTTCTGTCCGCAATATCCCAAAGTTTAAAGACGATTCAACCGGACCGACACCACCCCCATTAGTCTTTACCACTGAAGAACTAAAAGACGTGGTGCCCGGCCACCAGGACGGATTGGTCATAACAGCCACCGTGGCTCAGTGCCTCGTAAAAAGGGTTTTTGTGGATGCAGGGAGCTCGGTAGACATCATTAGTTGGGATGCTTACAAAAGGATGAATATGGACGTTGAGGATTTAAAACCGTGCAAAACAACCCTTATAGGCTTTAACGGGGAACATTCACCTCCCAAGGGATATGTCGACCTAAGACTTACTATGGGGGCTAGGGAGGCTTTCAAATCCGAACGGGTCGGGTTCATAGTCGCGATTTCCCGTCCCCATATAACGTCATACTCTGCCGGCCAACGATTCATAGTTGGGATATGATAGTATCCACGAAGCACCAGAGGTTGAAGATGGTAAACAATAAGAATAAAGTAGTGGTTGTTAAGGGAGATCAGAAGGAATCACGTCAATGTTACTTCGAGACAATCCGAGCTGGAGAAGGGGGTCCACCCTCCCCACTTCGGATCCCAAGAAACGAACAGATTCTGAACCTCGAAAATCGAGAATAGACGGACGACCGTCGGCATGGTAGAACTCGACCTCGGGACGAGCCCGAAATCCCACGTCCGTAACTCCGAAGGGGAGTTGGAAGAGCTCATCCTTGGAGGAAATCCAGCGAAGACAACAAAGATCGGAGGGAATGGACCCGGATTTAAGGGATAGATTGGTCCAATTCTTAAGGCGGAACCGGATGTTTTCGCATGGACGTCATCCGAGGTTCCGGGAATCAATCCTAATTTTTGTTGTCATAGGCCGGCCATCCAGGGGTCCAAACCAATGGCACGAAAAAAAGAGGAATATCGGGGCGACAGGCGTAAGGCTTTGGAGCGACGTCGAGGAGCTTTTGGAAGCCGGGTTCATCGGGAAATACAATATACCACCTGGCTATCTAACGTAGTTATGGTAAAAAAGCCAAGCGGAAAGTGGAGAGTATGCACGGATTATACCAATTTGAATAAAGCCCGTCCCAAAGATTCATACCGATGCCTAACATCGATCGGTTGGTCGATAACTCGTCGGGCTTTCAATTGTTATCCTTCATGGACGCATACTTTGGTTACAATCAAATACCTATGCATCCGAGTGATCAAGAGAAGACAGCTTTTATGACCGACAAGGCCAACTACTGCTATAACGTGATGCCCTTCGGTCTTAAGAACGCCGGGCAACTTATCAACGGATGATGAACAATGTATTCGCAGATCGATTGAGCGAAACATTGAAGTCTACATTGATGATATGATCGTGAAGTCACAGGACCCCGAAAACCATGTCCGTGATCTCGAATGTACATTTGAAAAGCCGAGGAGGTTTCGTATTCGTTTGAACCCGACCAAATGTGCATTTGGAGTCCCTACGGAAGTTCCTAGGTTTTATGTTGACAAACCGTGGAATCGAAGCTAATCCGGATAAATGCAAGGCCGTCCTCGAGATGCGGCGGCGAGAGGACGAAGAAGGAAGTGCGGCGGCTAACCGGCCGACCGGCGCGCTAACTGGTTTCTACCGCGATCGCCGAGAACGCACTCCCATTTTTTAGGTTGCTAAAAAGGAAACACAAGGAGGATGGAACGGGGAGTGTGAGGCGGCTTTTGAAAAGATCAAGCTTTGTTTGGCAACCCCACCCGTTTATCAAAACCTAACCCGGGAGAGTCTCTATTTTTATATTTATCGGTGGGTGAAGAAGCGTGAGCGCGCGCTAGTACGAGAAACCGAGGCCGGGCAGTCCCCGGTGTATTTCGTGAGTAAGGCGCTACAGAGCTCGGAGCTCCGATATCAGAAGTTGGAAAAAGTGGCCTTTGCCCTGCTCATTTCAGCAAGAAGATTAAGACCTTACTTCCAGGGGCACCGTATCATAGTCCGTACAAACCTTCCGCTCCGGCAGATATTACATAAACCCGACTCCGGGGGAAGAATGACCAATTAGGCGATCCAACTATCCGAGTTCGACATCACCTACGAAGCTCGACACGCACAAATCCCAAGCGTTGGCGGATTTCATAAGGGAACTCACCGTGACGGACAGCGCCGATGACGGACAAAGTAAAGTGTGGAAGGTATATGTGGACGGTTCGTCAAATGCAAAGGGTAGTGGAGAGAAACCGCCAGTTCTTCGGTCCGCCCCTTACTCCAAGTAAGACCACGGGGCAGTTTCGGATGCAGAGGAGGAGGTGGCGGTAGGATCGAAGAAGAAGGCGCAGCCATAATCTTAGCCACACGCGGAGGCGAAGTCCGCCCATCAAGGCAAGAACCGCCGCAGGGTCCGGAAAGGGGATATCCATTGATTCCAAAGGGCTCTCTTTACGTTTCGTTTCTTTGCCGGGCATCCGCTACGCTTTTGGACTTGCGCGACTCGGGCCGACCTCTTCTTCTGACCTTGCTTCGAATGAGTGAGGTAGCGAGGTAGATGCTCCATATCTTGAGCTACAATAAAAAGATAAGGACGATGATTAGTTATCGCATACATTAGGAAAGGAAAAAGGTGAAAGCAGGGTATATACAAAAGCCATACAGATTACATATCCCGACTTGGAGCCGGACCGGAAATAAAGTAAGCCGCGCTCCGGGCGTTGTATGTATGTAGTAAAATATGACACCAGTAGATCTACAAAAACAACCTCCTCGGGAAGATCGTCCTGGTTCAACTTGGTATGAGGTAGAAGCCACCTTGTGGTGATCATACGTCCAATACAAGGGAAACTTCCACTCTACTCCGTCCCCCTCGGCCCCTTTCAAAAACCAGGGCTTTTGCCCGGGTTTGGCCACGACCTTGAAAAAGCCGTTCTTGAAGTGCTTGAAGGAATCCGAGAAAGCACTCAATAGCTTCCGGTCAGGATCACTCCGAAGGGGAAGTAAGCCCCTTCAATTTATCCACTTCCTTCCCGAACGAGGGGGTAAAAGGACGAAGAAGTAAAAAAAGAGGGCGGGCGTGCAAGGAATGGGGTTTTTAAAAGAATTGCATAACCTCTCAAAAGCCACAATGTACGCCCAACCATTAGGATGAAGTTGCAAGGGGGCCAAATGAAGGTAGTCTAGGCAAGACATTTGAAACTCAGTAAACGGGAAGCGAATACCGAGCCGAGATATATAAGCTTTATAAAAGAAAAAGAAGTTAGTACACCCCCGCCCTAAATGAGCAAACGGGCTCATCAAAGATTAGGAGGGCTCGCAAACAACCCTCGAACTCCCCAAGTTTCATCCGACTAATCTCGGCTACGGTCATTAAGGATCGCGTAGTGAGGGCTTCGTATGTGACCCGGGGAATCGGCGGAGGAGGGTCGTGGAAGGAACAGAGGAATCTCGCCTCCTCGGGGTCGACCGGCCACTAATTTGAGAAGAGGATGACTCCATTCGACCTAATAATAAAAGGAAAAGAAAGGCATAAATTAGTTTTTGAAGGGAGTACTGGCGTATGCATTATATTGTGAGAAGAAAAAGTGAGTCCGGTAGAAGGTGCCCTAGACCTATGTTGGCAGGTGCCGAGGGTAGTGTCCGCCAGGGAATCCCACCCGTTGGCTATGAAATACGAACTGTCAGCAAGGCAGTCCCAACATGGGCCGAGGTATCCCTCGGGCATAGATTCGACCCTGGTGCCTAGAGTTGGCTCATGTAAGTTAATAGGTGCGATCGGGATGCCTTCGGATACATCTCGGCTTACAGGGTTAGGCAACCCACTCAGGACAGGACGAACACTTGGGCCCCTAGACCAATTCAAACGCGACCTCGCGACACTCCCCCCACGTGAAGCACCATGAAGCAGAGTACTAGATCTAACGTTCTCGGGCAAAGGAGAACCCAGTACCCAGTAGCTGTCCTTTGGAAAACGAGAGCGTATCGCTTCTTCTTCCTCTTCGGGGTTAGTGGTGGGTTTGAAGATGGCGAAGGTTTATTCCCACCCATCAAAAACGAGAGAAGGGAAACCTAGAACATGCATAAAAGGGACGATGAGACGCGGAAGAGCCAAAGGGGGTACGCAAACCGTAAAGGGGGCAAACACCTAAGGGAACAAACTTAGACACCCATATCGACCCAAGGGCAATCGCTAGAACTCCCCAAAGCAAAACCCCGATCGAAAACCCGAGAAAAAAGGGGCGAAAGCAAAATGGTCGCGAAGGAAAAACAGGAATAAGCAATCAAAACCATCAAAGTAGCAACACAGCAGATAAGTGGAGAAATGGAAACAGTACCTGATAAAGAAGAATGCAGGAGGAACTGAGAGTACGAGCAGGTAGAGCTTCTCCGCGGCAAAAATATCGAAACAACTAAATAGAGAAAGTTAGAGGAAGAAATAACAGGTAATGCGAGAAGGGAGGAAAGAGTAAGTCGAAAGTGTAAGCGACAGGGGTAGAAAGGGAAAAATTCACCCTGTCCATAGGGGTGACGTGCGACGTGCGGCGTGCGCAGAGAGCATTAAATGCGCACGAAATCCAAAGACGACGAAGCGGGGCGGTTAAAATCCCCCCACCAATCCGGGGACGCCACATGGCGGGGGGGCAATGATGGTGAAGGCGGAAGGTCTCTTGACCACGGAAAGGCATCCTAGACTCTTGGCCTTCCCTCATACCTCGGCCCCAGGGGACGAATTCTTGGACATGGAAGAATCAGGGGATAAATTCGTGGACACGGAAGAATCCAGACAATGTCAGGGATTCGGCAATCCTCCATGAGGGACCTCGGATCTTGAGATCCGACCTCGGATTCTCGAGAACATAACATCCATGGCCGAGGTTAGTAGTGAACCGGTTCAGGCCATCATTGAACGGCACCCGGCCAAAGGATTAATAATACCTCGAACTACGTGGGCTTTGATCCCGTGAAAGGGTACGTAGGCCCTAGGAGGCAATCCTAGGTCAAGCCCAGTCAAAAACAAAATCCAGCAGGCGGAGCCAATGGATCCAATCAACCATGCTATCCGCCGATGGATCTAATCAACCTCGGTATATCACCTCAGACAGAGAATGCCAGGCCAGGATACACCTCGGCAGTTCAAACCCTTGAGCTACCGAGCTGGAGGGCAACTGTTACGATCCGGCCAGACGGCCCATATGTGTGAACGGCCCAACACAGGCCATATCATATATCCGAGAAGACCTACAATCCATCAGAATCTATTCTATCTAATATTAATAAGATATGATAGATCACACGGTTAGGATATCAAAGCAAGCCCTATAAATATAAGGGCACGACACTAAGGTGCACACGTTCTAACTCAAACCTAGTAAATTCTATATCATTTGTGCACATCCCCACTTGACACATTCCCCTTCCCCCTAAGGCGAATAAGTCTATAGTGTACGGTGATCCCGACTCCTCCAAAGATTTCTACCCCATAGAGGCGGTGGAGCATATTGATCCAATATCAAAGCTTTAGCCCATCGGGCTACAAATCTGGTTCCAGACCAGAACAGTTTCCATTTTCGTTAGAAAGTTAATGGTTAGCGTCAATTTTTTGACCGTCAACGTTAATTTTTTAACGAAATATGACAACATTACCACGTTTTGAAACTTCCGGGACAATATTGAGATAAGAAAAACTTCTAAGGCAATATTACTCCTGAGTCTATACTTTCGAGACGGATTTGCTACTTAACCCTACTTCTTTTCATCTGTTTAGCGTCTACCATGTGACCCCATCTATAATAGAGATAAGATGCAAATTTCAACAAGTGAATATGATTTTATATCCCCCCGTCTTAAATACAAGTAAAATTAACTTATTTTGGAGAGATTAAGAAAATTAAATAAATTTGTTATGTATCTTTAGATTATATATAAGTTTATAAGTTTGACAAAATAATTTTTTAAAAAAATGACAAATATAAATATTTTAAAATAATTTAATTAGTTTTTTTTAATATCAAAAAAATCCAACTATATCTTATGTTGTTGAGTTTCTTAAGCTCCCCAGTTGGGGAGTGATGTACATATAATTTTTGTATATAAAAACAAAGCAAGTCGTTATAATCAATAACATTTTCAAAAAGGAAATTTCACCAATTTTTTTTTTTTTTTTTTTTAAAAAAAAAATTCATTTCGTTCTTGTCATGAATTTGCAATTTAAAAAACAAAACAAAAGAAGAGGGGAGAAGATTTTGCTGACAGAATTGCTTTATTCGCTCTCATTCTAGCATGAGATAAAATTAGGCCAGCCAAGGGGCATTCAGATATACCATCCACTAAAAGTTTATACAAATGCACATACACCATGTTCACTGAAGTTTAAAACAATAATAATAAAAACAGAAAGGGAGAAAAAAACCTATGGCCATTTTCACACAACTCCATTGATATAACCCAAATTACAGAGAAAAGTGATGGTATTATGAATCTGCACAAAAGAGAAACTAACAAAACCATCAAAAAGCACAACCTG
The DNA here is from genome assembly GCA_019022615.1 of Acacia melanoxylon. Taxonomy (NCBI): domain Eukaryota; kingdom Viridiplantae; phylum Streptophyta; class Magnoliopsida; order Fabales; family Fabaceae; genus Acacia; species Acacia melanoxylon. Next base: position 6,349,452 of record JAFJYJ010000003.1, on the reverse strand, counting down.
AATTCCAATGACTTAATAATGAATTTTACAGAGGAGGAAGAGGGTAAGGGGAAGAAACTATATTGCAGAAAATTGCAAATTCATAAATTCCAAGGACTTTTTTTTGGTTTGCTTTGATGAGACGTCCAAACTAACTGAAGGGCATTGAATGGCACTTCATTGCATCTCTTAATGATTTTATCTTATCGAGTAATTCCCCTGTTTCATGACTTGAAACGAACCACAACGCAAGAAATATCATCTTTGCTTTCTCTGTTCAATGCCTCTGTTGCTAACTGTTTGGCTGCTCTTTGTGGATCCTTTATCCTTCTTGCAATATCAACTGCCTCTTGATTTGCCATCACCTGGATTCAATCAAAATTAACAAGAGCATAATCAATTTAGAAAACTTCTAGAAATCATATACTTCATCCGGTGCTAGATAACTAATTTATGAATATTAAGGAAATTAGTTAAAGTAGTTACTTGAAACAAATGTGTGTTGATGTCCTTAAAATATATTTTTAATCATGTGTATTGTAATTACCCCTATTAACACCTTTAACTGATGAGTTAGATTAGTTTTTGAGAACTCATAGGGAGAGGGGAGAGAATTTGACGTATGACCTTCCATAGACCATCACTTGCAAGAATCAAAAGCTCTGTCTCTGTGTCGATGGTAGCTTGCTGTATGTCAGGATCAGATCGCAAGTGTGATTTGAGGTTTTTGTCCCCAAATGCTCGAGAAACTGCAAGCTGGCCGTTCACTCTGGCAACATCTCCTAATAAAACATCAAGAAGTCAACAAATCATCATGGAGTACAAAACACTGAAATAAAGAGACACTTCCCATTTTAGTCTACCAAATGAAGATCTATGTCCCAAGAATAGAGGTTCATAGCCACTTTACAAAATGAGCAGATGTGATAAATCAAAATAAGATTGTAATAATACTGAACCATAGTCAGTATGAATACAATAACACAATGGAATCGGACATGGATTCTTATAAGATCCACCACCGAGCCAAATCATATTGGAAAAATTATAGGTTTTTTTTACCCCAATTAATAGTTTCTTGTCTTATTTTTGCTATTATCAGGTCTTCTGGGGACTGGTCCAAAGGGCTCAGTGAAAACCTATGGCTTACAAACAAATTACAATATCTAAGAACAAACACTTTGAAGTTATTAATGTGTCCATGGATGTCTTTGTCACTTCTCAAACTCAAGGAGGGTTTAGAGCCATAAGGTTCCATGATAGATACTAAGCCTTATATAGGCATCACAAACCACTACTTCTTGTAGACCAAGTAGCACCACCTTAAGAGTTATAAAATCCTAATTCAAAACAGACTAATTCAGCAAGGAATAGCAAATAATAATACGCAAAAAACTATATACTAAATTCTAACATGAGTTACAGCTAAACTCTACTTTTGTTCATCGAGAATTAATACAATTAACATAATATTACATCTCATTCTGCATCAGAAGTATTGAACTTTCCAGTAAATTCTCGGAAGATTTGAAGTCAAGGCAAGTGGGAGTGATAGTCAGAGGGAGGGTGAATCAGAGTGGTGTGCTGCCAGAGGGGATAAGTAATATGGAAAAGGAAGTCTTCAAAATAGAAACATCCTCACAAATGGTAAAAACCTTGTTACAGTCCTATGTTTTTTGTTTCCCAAGGTTCTTTATGTACCTTTATCTGTATCAGCAAGAATAGGCATGGATGTAGAGAAGTAGTGTTATTTACTTGTAAAATATGGATTATTGAACGAAATGCTAGTCTTTTGATGGATTTTACAGCATTGTGTTGTAGCTGTGTTGGATTGAATTATAGCAAACATAATCTCTCCTTGCATTTTAAATTTTGAAATTGTAAATGAGACATATTACTCCCACACCCTTACTAAAGACAACTTATAAAAGAAATCTATAAATCCCGCATCAAATTTATGAGCAGCATATTGTACAAATCAAAGTTTATGAGCAAACCTGGCATGTTAGAGACAAAGCCTCCTTTGTCCTCAATGCTGTCCCTCTCAGTATTGGGCTCATGATCTATACTCATTTGTATCGCTACCCCATCCTTTGACAGAACTGCGCGTGAATCACCGACATTAGCTACCCATAACTTCTGATTATTTATAACAATTGCAGTCACTGCAGTTGATCCACCTCGTCCCAAATCAGGACTGTGAGAAAGAATTGCTGTATCTGTTGCCTCATAAGCTTTTACGAATGACCTGGCTGTATCAGTCCAAAAGTCCTCCTGGAATATAATTGTTATGAAGAGCAACATTATTTTTCAAGCAGATTAACCAAATATACTGATATCAAAAGAAAATAAGTTTTAGCAGTTGCATATAGAGATCAATTAAATATATTTTCTTTGTGGGGTAGATAATGATAGCCAAAAATGATGGGAAGTTGGTAAGTTGAAATAGAATCTCCCATTACCTGTAACATGTTAAAGGTAAAACACTATTTTCCTGACTCATTGAGTTAACTTTAAGTAATAACTAAACACATAATTTTAATAGTTTGAAATCAAATCAACAACTCACATCTTTTAAGATATTAGAGAAGAGATTCTTTTGTAGATAGGCTGGAACACTATCTCCCAAATGCCCATCATATATAGCAAACAGTCCAAGCTCTTGCCCTCTGGTCTGGACAAATTTTGCCACATGAAAGTCTTCCATTGGGTGGTTTGCTTTTCCTTTGACAAGGCTAAAGCCATACTTGATCGGATTCTGATGGCTTCTGCCCTTGCCAGAGCTAATTGACGAACGTCCTCCAACCACCTAAAGATATTTGGTCAAAAAAACACCACCAAAAGATGAGTTTTCTTTTCTTTTTGAGTGAAAGAGATATGAGTTTTTGATAAAACAACAAGAGCAGGTAGGCCTTCTTCAACATATTTGGACAAGATATGTTTAAAAAATTGTCAATTGCAATTTGTTTGATTAACCGAAGGCACATATTACATAATACAAATGCTATACTAGGGAATAAATGACAGAAACAATAAGAATATGTCACAATTAGAGTCCTAGAAAAAGTCAATACCAGAAAAAACAAAAAATGACATATCATAGACATGACCTGATTATCATCAGAGTCTGAATAAAGCAATCATATAAATGGCACTAGAAAGAAGGGAAAGAGAAGAAATCAGAGAAAAACCCACTTTCAAAAGAAGATCAATTAGACAGTTTTGCTGCCACAACCACATATAATTGGGGCAGCATGTTTGTTTTGAATGAAAGTGAATTGGGGCAGCATTTTCAACAAGTGAATATGATTTTATATCCCCCCCGTCTTAAATACAAGTAAAATTAACTTATTTTGGAGAGATTAAGAAAATTAAATAAATTACTTAATTATATCATGTGTTATGTATCTTTAGATTATATATAAGTTTATAAGTTTGACAAAATAATTTTTTAAAAAAATGACAAATATAAATATTTTAAAATAATTTAATTAGTTTTTTTTTAATATCAAAAAAATCCAACTATATCTTATGTTGTTGAGTTTCTTAAGCTCCCCAGTTGGGGAGTGATGTACATATAATTTTTGTATATAAAAACAAAGCAAGTCGTTATAATCAATAACATTTTCAAAAAGGAAATTTCACCTTCATTTTTTTTTTTTTTTTTTTTTTTTTTTTTTTTTTTTTTAAAAAAGTTCATTTCGTTCTTGTCATGAATTTGCAATTTAAAAAACAAAACAAAAGAAGAGGGAGAAGATTTTGCTGACAGAATTGCTTTATTCGCTCTCATTCTAGCATGAGATAAAATTAGGCCAGCCAAGGGGCATTCAGATATACCATCCACTAAAAGTTTATACAAATGCCCATACACCATGTTCAATGAAGTTTAAAACAATAATAATAAAAACAGAAAGGGAGAAAAAAACCTATGGCCATTTTCACACTGCTCCATTGATATAACCCAAATTACAGAGAAAAGTGATGGTATGAATCTGCACAAAAGAGAAACTAACAAAACCATAAAAAAGCACAACCTGAATTCCAATGACTTAATAATGAATTTTACAGAGGAGGAAGAGGGTAAGGGGAAGAAACTATATTGCAGAAAATTGCAAATTCATAAATTCCAAGGACTTTTTTTTTTGGTTTGCTTTGATGAGACGTCCAAACTAACTGAAGGGCATTGAATGGCACTTCATTGCATCTCTTAATGATTTTATCTTATCGAGTAATTCCCCTGTTTCATGACTTGAAACGAACTACAACACAAGAAATATCATCTTTGCTTTCTCTGTTCAATGCCTCTGTTGCTAACTGTTTGGCTGCTCTTTGTGGATCCTTTATCCTTCTTGCAATATCAACTGCCTCTTGATTTGCCATCACCTGGATTCAATCAAAATTAACAAGAGCATAATCAATTTAGAAAACTTCTAGAAATCATATACTTCATCCAGTCTTTAATATTAGAGCTAGATAACTAATTTATGGATATTAAGGAAATTAGTTAAAGTAGTTACTTGAAACAAATGTGTGTTGATGTCCTTAAAATATATTTTTAATCATGTGTATTGTAATTACCCCTATTAACACCTTTAACTGATGAGTTAGATTAGTTTTTGAGAACTCATAGGGAGAGGGGAGAGAATTTGACGTATGACCTTCCATAGACCATCACTTGCAAGAATCAAAAGCTCTGTCTCTGTGTCGATGGTAGCTTGCTGTATGTCAGGATCAGATCGCAAGTGTGATTTGAGGTTTTTGTCCCCAAATGCTCGAGAAACTGCAAGCTGGCCGTTCACTCTGGCAACATCTCCTAATAAAACATCAAGAAGTCAACAAATCATCATGGAGTACAAAACACTGAAATAAAGAGACACTTCCCATTTTAGTCTACCAAATGAAGATCTATGTCCCAAGAATAGAGGTTCATAGCCACTTTACAAAATGAGCAGATGTGATAAATCAAAATAAGATTGTAATAATACTGAACCATAGTCAGTATGAATACAATAACACAATGGAATCGGAAATGGATTCTTATAAGATCCATCACCGAGCCAAATCATATTGGAAAAATTATAGGTTTTTTTTACCCCAATTAATAGTTTCTTGTCTTATTTTTGCTATTATCAGGTCTTCTGGAGACTGGTCCAAAGGGCTCAGTGAAAACCTATGGCTTACAAACAAATTACAATATCTAAGAACAAACACTTTGAAGTTATTAATGTGTCCATGGATGTCTTTGTCACTTCTCAAACTCAAGGAGGGTTTAGAGCCATAAGGTTCCATGATAGATACTAAGCCTTATATAGGCATCACAAACCACTACTTCTTGTAGACCAAGTAGCACCACCTTAAGAGTTATAAAATCCTAATTCAAAACAGACTAATTCAGCAAGGAATAGCAAATAATAATACGCAAAAAACTATATACTAAATTCTAACATGAGTTACAGCTAAACTCTACTTTTGTTCATCGGGAATTAATACAATTAACATAATATTACATCTCATTCTGCATCAGAAGTATTGAACTTTCCAACAAGGCATGTCTTGAAAATGTTAATTTTTAAAATGTAAAAATAATACTACCTCCGATCCTCAATATAAAATCTCACTCATATTGCAATTTATACTCTGGACAATCTTATATTAAGGACCGGATGTAGGTTAACCATCTTTATTGTCCGAGTCACCAACACTTCTAGTGTTTAAGGAAGCAAGGCCAACATGATTAGTCAAACCAAACACTAGAGATTGCATGAGCCATTGTATATTATGAGGGTGATGATGGTAAAAGAGATAGGCAGTTACAATTAAGTACAAAGTAGTGAACTTCTCAGGAATAAGTTATGCAGTACACAAATGGTTTTCATGAAATGATTAAGGTTTTTAATACAATAAGAAATAACAATGCACCAACAATTGAGCATCATAATAAGATTTTTTTTCAATGTGATTCTGAATTTCAAATTTCAACATTCCATTGACAGTATAATAACTTATGTGCCATTAAGGGCTTGTTTGGTTTGAGGGGAAGGAGTGGGAAGGAAGGGAGTGGAAAGGAGGATATTGACCAAATTGCCATTAATGAGAAGAATATTCCTTTTTGTTGAGAGTATATTTTTGGAATATTGAAAAGTCTCCAAGGGCAATTTAGTAAAGAGGAGGGTAAAAAATTTCTCTCTCCCCTCCCTCTCCCTCAAACCAAACAAGCCCTAAAAGTGTGCACTTTAGTATGCATAAACAAGATTAGATAAAAATATATTACTAAGAATCCATAATAGCCCAGAAAGCATTAATGTATGGAAATTTGATGTGCATAGAATTTTGGCTCATTCTTCAAATTCATTATTTTTCTCAAACTCCATCGTCCCTTCTTTTAGTTTGAAAGCAGCTGCAGTAATCACCATGCCAGATTGAATGTCTAGTACTAAGAAAAGTATCACTTTACTTTTAACCAGGTAGCATATGAAATTAGTACACATCTGAAGGGTAACCCTCTTTCTCCATAAGAATATTAGCCTTTTACACTTTAAATCAGCTTTCATATTAATTCCACTTAAAAACTTGACATTTATGTTTTTATGTCCAGTATCAAATCAAGAAAGAATGACATTCAGAATTTTGACGCTGATAGATTTCCAGTAAATTCTCGGAAGATTTGAAGTCAAGGCAAGTGGGAGTGATAGTCAGAGGGAGGGTGAATCAGAGTGGTGTGCTGCCAGAGGGGATAAGTAATATGGAAAAGGAAGTCTTCAAAATAGAAACATCCTCACAAATGGTAAAAACCTTGTTACAGTCCTATGTTTTTTGTTTCCCAAGGTTCTTTATGTACCTTTATCTGTATCAGCAAGAATAGGCATGGATGTAGAGAAGTAGTGTTATTTACTTGTAAAATATGGATTATTGAACGAAATGTTAGTCTTTTGATGGATTTTACAGCATTGTGTTGTAGCTGTGTTGGATTGAATTATAGCAAACATAATCTCTCCTTGCATTTTAAATTTTGAAATTGTAAATGAGACATATTACTCCCACACCCTTACTAAAGACAACTTATAAAAGAAATCTATAAATCCCGCATCAAATTTATGAGCAGCATATTGTACAAATCAAAGTTTATGAGCAAACCTGGCATGTTAGAGACAAAGCCTCCTTTGTCCTCAATGCTGTCCCTCTCAGTATTGGGCTCATGATCTATACTCATTTGTATCGCTACCCCATCCTTTGACAGAACTGCGCGTGAATCACCGACATTAGCTACCCATAACTTCTGATTATTTATAACAATTGCAGTCACTGCAGTTGATCCACCTCGTCCCAAATCAGGACTGTGAGAAAGAATTGCTGTATCTGTTGCCTCATAAGCTTTTACGAATGACCTGGCTGTATCAGTCCAAAAGTCCTCCTGGAATATAATTGTTATGAAGAGCAACATTATTTTTCAAGCAGATTAACCAAATATACTGATATCAAAAGAAAATAAGTTTTAGCAGTTGCATATAGAGATCAATTAAATATATTTTCTTTGTGGGGTAGATAATGATAGCCAAAAATGATGGGAAGTTGGTAAGTTGAAATAGAATCTCCCATTACCTGTAACATGTTAAAGGTAAAACACTATTTTCCTGACTCATTGAGTTAACTTTAAGTAATAACTAAACACATAATTTTAATAGTTTGAAATCAAATCAACAACTCACATCTTTTAAGATATTAGAGAAGAGATTCTTTTGTAGATAGGCTGGAACACTATCTCCCAAATGCCCATCATATATAGCAAACAGTCCAAGCTCTTGCCCTCTGGTCTGGACAAATTTTGCCACATGAAAGTCTTCCATTGGGTGGTTTGCTTTTCCTTTGACAAGGCTAAAGCCATACTTGATCGGATTCTGATGGCTTCTGCCCTTGCCAGAGCTAATTGACGAACGTCCTCCAACCACCTAAAGATATTTGGTCAAAAAAACACCACCAAAAGATGAGTTTTCTTTTCTTTTTGAGTGAAAGAGATATGAGTTTTTGATAAAACAACAAGAGCAGGTAGGCCTTCTTCAACATATTTGGACAAGATATGTTTAAAAAATTGTCAATTGCAATTTGTTTGATTAACCGAAGGCACATATTACATAATACAAATGCTATACTAGGGAATAAATGACAGAAACAATAAGAATATGTCACAATTAGAGTCCTAGAAAAAGTCAATACCAGAAAAAACAAAAAATGACATATCATAGACATGACCTGATTATCATCAGAGTCTGAATAAAGCAATCATATAAATGGCACTAGAAAGAAGGGAAAGAGAAGAAATCAGAGAAAAACCCACTTTCAAAAGAAGATCAATTAGACAGTTTTGCTGCCACAACCACATATAATTGGGGCAGCATGTTTGTTTTGAATGAAAGTGAATTGGGGCAGCATTTTCATATCAATCAATCATATCTGAAAAATGTAGCATGCAGCAGAAAATTCAGGGCTGAGTGTTCAAAATAATCCTAGCAGAAAGTTCAAGATGGATCTTCCCCTGTCCTCACTTTCCCATGCAATTACTGTTTCTGTTTTTCCTTCACCTGTTTCAGGATCAAAATTTTACTTACACAGTAAAAAGAACCAAGAAGAAGTAGAACCTAAAATTATTTATTGCAATCTAGCATCCATATTAACGAGAGTCTCAAATGGGAGAAAAGACCTCTTTCCTTTTCTGCAATTGGTGTCCTACCATCTCTGGGATTAATGTTCAAAGGCAGCAAAGTGAAGAAAAAACCCAGAAACGATCATCCCAACAAACCAGCTTTGAAAACCAATTCTAAAGCCAATATACATAGTCATGTTTAGTCACTATTTGGTCCCATATATACTTGTTTCCTTTTGTCAGTCATCACCACTTGTTTTGAGGTTAGTTGATGGCCACAAATTAGCAGAAATAATCCTTATATTTCAATTTTCCTTCAAGTCGGAATGGTTGGAATAAGATTTGAGATACTCCTCAGCCAGCCATTAACAAAGACTAGAACTTAACTGAGAATAGTTACATATATGACTAGGACATCTGCCTCATGCCCTCTTCCAAAATCCATTGAAAACTCCAAAATACCTATGCTTCTGGTATTACTTGTAGCTCTACCGGCCAGTTTCTCCCTTAGTATTCCTAGGTGCAACATCCAAACACATGGCATCCAAAGGAGGTGCAAACCTCACGCCAAATGTGATGCAGAAATTATGAAGAAGCCTCTGATTCTAACAAAAGGCATCAAAACGAGGTTGTAGATTTGAATTCGCCAAATGACATAGCAATGAGAAACTATAAGGAAACAAGGTTCACCCTTATTAGCAACAGCTCAAGCTTTTACTGCAGTGATAGGAACTTGAACCAAACAACAACACTAGATGAGGTCGGCTACATGTGTCGCATGACCCCATATTATGTTCTAGTAATAACTAAATCTTTCAATAAGTTGTTGACCAAGAGTCTTGGTCAATAACTTCGTTGAATGTTCTCTTTCATCTTTCTCTACTCTTTCCAGACTCGATACTACTTGATCCCATCATTACTATCAGAAAACATCCTAAGGTTGTGCCAGCAACTAAATCCTCTCCCAGGCAATTTTAAAAATGTATTATTTGAAAGAAAACATCAGCATCAGAATGATAACAAGAAGCATAAATGCTCACCTGAGTGACAGAGTTGAAGCAACAAAGGTTATCCATGTAATTCAGCCCCTTCTCAACCTTTCAAGTTGACAAGTCAACATGTAACTCCTGGCTTCCAATCTTCATAACACAAAAATTGCACAAAAACAGGATGTCAAATAAATAACCCTAAACATTCAAATAAATAAACAACTGTGAGTTCAAAGAAGAATCCGATCACCCAACAAGCAATGATATCACCCACAACAACCCAGATAAAAGAGCAATAATCAACCGCTAGCAAATAAATCTACTCACCGATCCAAAAACCTCAAAATTATTTAAGAAAAGTGAAAGGGAAGATCTGCAGAGGAATTGGGTAACCGACTCTGCCGTCGCCGCTCAGAGATGAAGAGAAGACAATAGACACAAACACAAGAACAAAGAGAAATTGATACCAAGAGCAAAGAGCAAGAGGGTTGCAATTATAATAGGAGAGGGTAATAAGAAAACGACGAAGGGTGTAACGGCCTAGTCTTGATGAGAAAGTCTTCTCTCATGGCAATGGCTGCCAAATGGCTTGAGCTTGCCTTATTGACTTTGCAGTTTCGGGTTTTATTGTTTTATTGCTGACACTATAGAGGTTAATTAATACAGCTGTTTTTGATGTTCCATTGTTCGTATAAAAACGAGTATTTGGTGGGGACCTCTCAAAAGTCAGCCAAATTTTCTACCTTGGAAACTCTGTTCATGAGCATTACTTTATTACTCTCGTCCCCAAGCCATTAAAATAATCCCCGCAATAAGCTCTGCTTTTAAGCGCAGTAATGGCATTTATCATAAATTAATAACTATTGCGCGTTTCCTCAATTAGCAAGAAGAGATCATATTTCTGACTTGATCTTCCTCAATTAATAACTCTGCTTTTAAGCTTTATGCTTTTTATTTATTGGCTTTATACATACCGATGAAAGAAGCGACTAATACAAAGAATAAAAGGGGTGGCAGAATGTGGATCAGTGTAGCTCTGATATATCATGGAAAGATTAAAGATAATAGTTAAATTAGTTAATTATATTTTTTTTTTAAATGCCCTTATTTAAAATTTAAAATGGCTTTAGGAAAAGATTGTTGAATCAATAACCTCCAAATTTAAAATGGCTTTAGGAAAAGATTGTTGAATCAATAACCTCATACGCGTGTACCTCTTCGACCTCACACGACTTCTCTAAATCCATCATCATCGACTTCTCCGAGTTCTCACACAGTTTGGCATTGTAATCTCCAAGCTCTCACACAGTCCAAAGAATATATGTGAATCCATGAGGTGTATGCCTTTTTTTTCTTAATAAAAATGTGTTCTGTGGGTGTATTTATCACCCCATATATGTGTATGTAGGTGTATGTATATATATACATATATATGTGTGTGTCTAGGTCCAAAGTTGGAATAAAAACTACTAATCAAAAATTGCGTGGGCCCGATGACAAATTATGCACCCCTAAAATTTTAAGAAAATATTATACATCTTTAAAATGGCATCAGAAAAAGATTGTTGAATTAATAGTCCTTGAGCATGTACCTCTTTGATCTCACATGACTTCTCTGAGTCTTGCGTCGTCAACTTCTTCAAGCTCTCACACAATCTAAAGAATTTATGTAATCCATCACGTGTATGCCTTTTTTTCCTAATAAAAATGTGTGTTATGTGAGTGTGTTTATCATCTCATATATATATACACATATGTACACTCACACACATCGTGAAACTTCTCTAAACTCTCATCAATCCTAAGTTGTACACTTCTTCGAGCTGTCACAAAAAACAATAGAATTGAGATGTATGTGGTACTGATGAGTTGCAAGTATTTTTACTTTATAAAATATATAGGTGCATTATTAAATTATCGTTGTGCTTAATTATTATTATTAAGAAATCATCAATAGAGGTATTTTATGAAGAAATTGACAAAAATTAGAATATTGTTATATAATTAGGACCAATATCAATTCTCAAATATTGTCCATAAGGATGGAATATTAGATTTTTGTAATCTTCAAGTCTTGGGCTTGCCAATATATCACTCTTGGCCCTATTTATAAGTCTTTTTTGACCAAAAAAATTTGGTCTATTTATAAGTCCCTTTTGACTAAATAAATGAAATTGTGAAAATTTTAACCATATTAATTGTACCAATAAAAATAGAGAGAAAAAAGAGTTGAAAGGTATTCAATCATAAATGAGGGTGAAATTAAAAATTCACCATATAATCATTGAGCTAACTACCTCTCTCCTTAGTATGTGTGATTTGGTCAAAATGAATTTATAAATTGTATGCTAAAAAAACAGAAAATCAGAGGGAGTAATAATTAAAAAATATAATTGTAGTAATTGATTAAAATACTAAAAGAGGGAATTCCTATTAGATCTAAAATCAAGAAGTCAACCCTGAAGGTTTGATTTTTCTGACAAGACATTAACTCTCACGCCCTCCTCTGATGGAAGAATACAAAATCTGCCACTAAAGACAACAAAGTGTGAAGGCTTCAATAATAGCCTTTGGATTTTTTTGTTACGGACAATAAATGTTTATTTGAAGGACACGCATGTAATTGCAGTGGTATCTGTGTTTGGTAGGACTTTTTCTATAAAATTTGGTATGTGAGTTTGGTAGGACTTTTTCGATAAAATTGAGCTTCTTTTTATATAGGATTAATGTGTAATTTTACTAATAATTTTTTTTTCCCAATCAACGTGTCTTACATGAATAAATTTTGGAATAGAATAAAATACCAGTAAATAATTTAAAGGATGCAAATTCACTAAAAGAGTTAAATTTTACTAAACGACCTTTAAATTATAAGAGAATAAAACTTTAACTGTGTTTGACAGTGAATTTGCACAATTTTGAATTGCTTATTAGATTTTTGCTTTCATTCCAAAACTTATTTATCTCAAACGCTCATCGGGAAAACCTTTGTTAGTAAACTGACACATAACCCTTTTATAAATATTTTTACAAAATTAAGTTACATTATTAATTTTTTTAAAAATAATTATACAATTTTTTTATTCATTTATTATATAAATTTTGTACTATCATGCTTTAGTGAATAGTAAAAAGGGTATAATTAGAAATTTTTAAATTTTAAAAAAGGATTAAAGAGATTTACTTTTTTTTCCTAATTTTTTTAAGAAACAAGTTAAAAGTGACTTATAAATAATGTTATATTAAAGGAGGAGAGAATAACCATTTATTTTAGAAAAAATTATATTTAAATATCATTTGAATTTGTAAAACCCCCAAATGTTTGTTAAATTTGTTAAAGGATTTAAAGGTACCAAGGACCATATTAGGATTTTCAAATTCATGTGAATTTATCTTTTTGCCCTTAGTTTTTAAATAAATATAAAAAAATGACCCCCTCGTCGGAGGGCCACCATGGCCGGCCACTAAACGGCCGCAACCACCTAAGACTGGGCTCCGGCTACTAGCGACTGAGATCCGATTATGGTCTTTTTTTTGGGTGGGGTTGAATCTTTTTTTAAAAAAAAAAAATCAATGAAAGTGAGGAAGGTGAGGTTCAAACCTACCCCACCTTTATGGGGCCAAGTGGTTCAACCAAACTTTGGCCACTTTGGTTCTTTAATATATATATATATGTATGTATGTATGTATAAATAAATATATTATTCTTAATATTTTTTCCATTAATAAACACTCTTGTAAATCCATTACTGAACTTGTAAATACCATTAACGAATTGATAATTCACATTACAAGATTTGTTATAATTGACCCTTATTTGTTGTTTCATGAGAGACACTTGTGAAAAATCTTTGACGAAAGTACTGGTAATTACCACTACTAAACTTGTAAATACCATTAACGAATTGATAATTCTTATTACAAGGTTTGTTATAATTGACCTTTATTTGTTGTTTCATGAGAGAAACTTGTGAAAAACCTGACGAAAGCACTGATAATTACCATTACAAAACTTGTAAATACCATTAACAAATTGGTAATTTTCATTATAAGATTTGTCATAAATCATTTACTTTTTCTTAATACCACACTCTTCATTGACAATAACATTCTTGATTTACAAACACCTTCAGTCTTGTGAATCCTATTATATGTGTGTGTTTGTGTGTGTATATATATGCGTAAATATATATTTATATATTATATATAATTTATAATTTATATGAAAGACTAATTAATTTCATAGATATTTATATAATATATAAATATATTTATTATATAATATTTATATAATGGGAATCACAGGACTATGTGTGTTCGTATCATATAATATATAAATATATATTATAATATGTATTTGTAGACATATATATAGGATTCATAAGACTTAATAATGTGTGTTTGTAAATGAGGAATCTTATTGACAATGAAGGGTGGGATATTAAGAAAAAGTAAATGATTTATAACAAATTTTATAATGTGAATTACCAATTCATTAATGGTATTTACAAGTTCTGTAATGGTAATTACCAAAGTTTTTTAAATCGAGGTTTTTTCACAATTGTCTCTCATGAAACGATAAATAAGGGTCAATTATAACAAATCTTGTAATGAGAATTATCAATTCGTTAATGGTATTTACAAGTTCAGTAATAAGATTTACAAGAGTGTTTGTTGAGGAAAAAAATATTAAGAAGAATATATATATTTATTAATATATATATATATATATATTAAAGAAACCAAGTGACCCAGTGGCTGGGCCACTTGGCTCCCATGAAGGTGGGGTGGGCCTCATCTTCCTAATTTTCATCGAATCTTTTTTTTTTTTAAAAAAAAGATTCAACCCCACCCCATAAAAAAAAAAAAAACATCGTCGGATCTCCTCGTGGCCGGTGGTCGAGCCCTGCGCCAATCTTGCAAGCCATTCAAATCAGCGTCCTTGGTACTTTTAAGTCATTTAACAAATTTAACATATATTTGAGGGTTTTACAAATTCAAATGGTATTTAAATATGTAATTTTCCTTTTATTTTATTAAATTATTTGTTCACGTATATCTAATTAAATTGCCTTGGATTGTGAGAAAACAATAAATATTATGGAGTAAAATACATTAAATATCCTTTTATTTTATCTAAATTACATAAATCTCTCATCTATTTTGAAAACATGTATAAACCTTCCTTAAAATGAAAATGTATATTACACAAACCTCCCTTATTTTTTGTTTTTTGAAATTTCATATCCTTGGATTTTGACACTCCAAAACAAAAGAATTATTTAAACATTTATATTTGTCAAAAAATATAAAAAAAAATTTATAACAAATAATGTTATAAAATTTATTTCTTTTAATTATATTATAAAATGTATAACTTTTTATTTTTCATCATTTCTTTTAAATGGATAAAAATATCTTTCAAATATATTTTATTTTATCATAGAGTAGAAAATGATTAAGTTGGAGAGATTATGTAATTACTCTTACTAAAGTGTTGTGTGATCATATATTAATTATATTTCTCTTTACTACCTACTCCCCCATAATTTTTATTTATTTAATTAAGGGTTGGTGTGGAGAAAAATTAGTACTCCCTCCTATTTTGAACAGAAAAGAAAGTTGTACATCACGGATCGGAGGAGTATTTAATTCTACATATATTTTAATTTATCAAGTGACTTATATTAATATTAGTGAGTATTGTATTTAAAAATTTAAAAAAAAAAAAATTGATTGGAATAAAAATTGGATATAGATTAGCCTACACTCCTACAGGGCGCAGAACAGACTCACGAGAGGGTCACAAGCCTGACTGCTTGCTATTATGCTTTGTTTTGATTTTGATGTGAAGTTATAAGTTGCATGTTCAGCTGTGGTTTGATTTATAAGTTTATTTCTATAATTATTTCTGAGAAATTGGCTGCTGCACTAACTTACTATAGAAAACTTGATAAGTAATTCACAATTTTAACGAATACCTAATTTAGAATTTTGCAAATTCAAAGTTCTTTTTCTGTCTTTTCTCACATTTTTTTCTTAAAAAATTTATTTGGGGTGGATTGTGGTTTGAAGTTTATAGGAAAAATCCTAAAAAAATACCACTTGAACTTTAAAATCTCAAATACATGATTTCCCAATAAAACGATTTATCAATTACTTTACTGTTCTTGTTAATTCCATTATTGTTGTTGTCAACATGATTTTGAAGTTTAAGTGATATTTTATTATCATTTTCCCAAGCTTATACAGGGTAATTACTATATATGAACCTTAGTGTCTAAATATGCCAGAAAGTCTTACTTGAAAGTTGACTGTATTATATATACTCAACACAATTTTAAACTATTTTTTTTTTTTTTCCCCTTAAATGACTTCTAGAAACTTGAGCATTTTCTATTGTATGCAGGCGAATAAGCATGTTTGGGTTGATGCTTTTTAGTGGAGATTACTGTGTATTAGAACAATGGGATACATTGAAGTAAATTCTTCATATGCATGACACATGGTAGTCAATGCTAAACATGAATGAAAAAGGGATTTTAAAAATGCAAATCCCTAAACAGAAAACCAATTCTTGATTAGGTTATAACTACAGTATAATTCAGGCAAATTTGATTGATGAACATTTGTCTCATGCTTCCATATAATAATGATGAATCATTTGAAGAGATGTACTTTAATGGAGCTAATAAACATCCCACAATAAACATATTATCGTTAAAGATTAATCACTATACTTGATTGTCATTCACTACTAAAAATTTCGGTTTTTGCTACGGAAAAAATCCGTAGCAAAAACCCATTTTTCCGTAGCAAAACATGTTTGCTACGGATTTAGTCCGTAGCAAAATATCGCGTGACAATTGCTTTCTGATTTCGGAAATCCGTAGCAATTTCGACGGATATGAAAATCCGTAGCAAATTTGCTACGGATTTTAATATCCGTAACAGCAATTGCCACGGATTTTAATATCCATAGCAAATTTGCTACGGATTTTCATATCCGTCGCAATTGCTACGGAGAAAATATCCGTAGCAAATTTGAAAATTTGCTACGGATATTTTCTCCGTAGCAAATTTCACAAATTTCCAGAATTTGCTACGGATTTTTTTCCGTAGCAGATTTGTTTTTCCGTAGCAAATTTCGAATTTGCGGAGATTTTCTTTTCTAAGTAGCAAATTTTAAATTTTTTTAATAGAAAATTGAATACAAATAGTAAAGTAATGTACCATGAATATATTAACGATAAAAAAGAGTTTACATAGTGAAAACACAATATATATATATATAATCCGTAGCAACAAACAAATACAAAAAAGTAGTAGCAACAAGCAAATACAAAAAAGTAGGCTAAACAACATTGTGATCATCGTCATCACCAAGATGGTCATCATCACCAAGATGGTCATCATCACCGGAGTCGACCCGGAACCTCTGTCTTTCATAAGGGACATGATTTGAAGCCGCATTACCCTCATCAACTCATTCTCGTTTGAGTCATCTCTCCGTCGCATCACCGCCCGTTCTGCCGCAACGCCCGCTTGATCCGATCTTTTCCTCTTTGCCCTGCTTGATCTGATCTTGTTCTGAATCATCTGCGCCTCATCATCTCTCTGTTTCCCGAGTCGTGCGGCTCATCATCTCTCCGTTCCTGGGTCATCTCGTGTTGCTTGCTCCTCCACCAACGCCTTCATCTTTTTCACTCATCTACAAAATTGATTAGTACATTTATTATTTGTACTTCATTTGAATGGACAAGAGAATGAAAATTATCAAAAACAAATGTATTATGTTTACACGAACAAACCCCTACGGTGCGGATGAGAGGCGCTTTGTCCGCTCGGGGCCGGACTCACCGTATCCAAAGACCCTCCCCTTCTTGTCAAATCCGCCGGTTGCCTCAAAGAAGACTCTCGTTGTCGGATATAGAGGATGAGGGTCGATCTCACGCCGCGTGGCTCTCTCCTGACGGCTTCTCAAAGTTTTTCTACAAGCAAACAAATACATAACAAATAAGACATGTAAAACTATATAAATATGGTGGTGCATAAAACAAGTAATAAAGGCAATAAATGTCTAACCGCTATTTGTTGCGCCCTTGGATTAATCCATTGCCTCTCACTCCCTTCAGTTTGTCGGGAATGGGGTCCGCCGAAAGGTAACCCACTCAACCGATCCAAATGGAGCTTCCCGACTCTACCGCAAACGCAAATGATGACCTTAATTAATTACTTCAAAGTACAAAATATTGAATACGTAAATAGAAAATAACGTGTACTTACAACTTTGCGTCGATGCTCACTAATTGATATGGAGCCGCCGGATATGATGGTCCTTCCATTTTGGCCATATTTTGCTTATTTTTCGCACTTATGGTCTTAAACTTGTCATTGCTTTCCCAATTGCCAAATAATTCATCTCTAGTGTCCCGTGGAAGCCAATCTGTCTTGCCTCTCGACCTTCTCAATGCATAGAGCTTTCGACGCACCATCACGCGGCCCCGTGGTTATAAGCTTTTTTCGATTTTCAAGATGCTCAGGCAACGTCATATGCTTATCCTGAAAATCAATAACAAACAATTAGTGCTCAAAATTTTAAAAGTACTAAATTAACACGCATAAAAAAATAACTTACCAAGAACTCCTTGAACCACGTGTCTCGTTGCTTCTTAGGAATCTCTGTCCACGCGGTCCAAGCTTGAGTGTAATTACGGAATATTTGGTCCGACATGAAAGTCGCCACCGGAGTATCAGGCAAAAATCTGAAAACAGGATTATCATGCAAATATTAGTATACAAACCAATTAGAAAAGAAAATTGTAACATTACAGGTAACTTTGCATGACTTACTCGTTGCCGTCGGGACGGATCCAAAGAAACCCCGTCTCGGATCTCTTGAGCCCCGTTGGTACCTCGAAGAACTACCTTCTTCCCCGACGTGGCTCGAGGCGACGCGGTGTGCTAAGGAAGAAATGTGAAATATTGAAGATGTTTGTACATAGATGGTTTCAAGAAACTAAACAAATGTAAATCAATCGAAATGGTAAAGTAAACTGTGGTCCTCCTTGCCGTGCATCGGGGGGTAGCCGCCGTGACGACAATGTATACAAGATGACGGTGAAGATGACAAATATCCCGACGGTGACGACGAAAAATCAAATAGTGGCACCTCTCGGAGAAGAGCCGAGCCCTCTGCCTCCCGTATGGAGCGGTTGGCGTCGCCTACCCCCTCTTATAGTACGGGGTCGGGCTCGACCCTTTGCACGTCCACTACTTGAACGTCCTCCTGGATGCTCCATCTCTGAACACTTATAGACATCATGGCAAAATATATATATATATATATATAAAATTAGTTAATATGAGAGTAGCAAAGAAACAAAGTATGTAGTATAACATATCGTCATAAACAAAGAACTAACATAAATCAACCGGACGATTCCTGTTCATCGACATCTACTTGCATGTCTTCATCCGAACTTTCATAGTCGTCGAACTCGATTCACTATCGAGAAGCTCATTTCTCGCCTCATCCTCATCGTCGATTTCTCATCGTCAATTTGTATAGGAATCAACTCTAACTCCGCACGAGAATCAAAGAGATTGCTTGGTACTTCGTCATCGAAGATGTTTATGGGCGGCACATGTTCCACATCGGCTTGGAAAGGTTCAGCCATACTCATTTGATTCTGCTCTTTCGACTTTGGTATAATATTTCGTGCTTTGGTTTTAATAACTCCCGTCCACCCTTGGCGAGATGTAGGGTATGGTGTATAGTAAACTTGTTCCGCTTTGTTGAGCAAGGATGAATGGGTCATAACCAACCGAATATCTCCTTGTCTAGTGGATCTCAATATTTCCATATTTGTCCACTTTTGTCCCACGCGGACTGTTATCAAACCACTCACACTTAAAAAGGGTCACCACCTTGTCCCACTGGTAACTCAGCTGAATTATCTCAACTAACTTCCCGTAGTAGTCAGTCTCCACCCCGTCAATTTGGTCACCTCGACAACATACACCGTAATTGCAACATAGTGTACTGCGTTCGCGTCAACGATTTGCAAATCGATACCCATTGATTATATATTTGTTGCATCGGGTAATTGTCATTGCAGCTCCATAAGATAAACTCCACGCAACTTCATTGGGATCGATGGATTTTCCAAGAAATATGATCGAAACCATTTTGGAAACTCAATTAGTGAATTGATCAACTTGGGACACCGACATTGAAGGATTTCCCGATCGACCCAATTAGAGAAGTAACGTAACAAAAAAACTTAAGTTAATACTTTAATACTTACCGTAATAGTAAACAAAACAAAAACTTACTCTAGGTACTTTGCGGCCTCTTCACGGTTGTTTAGAATGTACCACTCTGCAACTCGCTTATCTCTTCCGTCAAGAGTTGACTTCCAACGTTTTCCCACGACTTGCCCTGGAAAATTAAATATTGATTTTTGATCCCTCGTATCACCGCATCATCGTTACGAGGTACCCTCTCCATCTTGACATCATTTCGGGGGATAATAGTATGACGCAAATTTTGCGGCCTCTTCGACTAGATAAGCTTCGGCGATAGATCCTTCAACGTACCTTGTATTTTTGATCTTGTGCTTAAGTGTGCGTAAAAACCTACAATGGAATATCTGAGCTAAAGTATCATGTCGGTCAATTAATAACATCGCAAATCAATATATATATTACCTCTCAAACGGATACATCCATCTATCTTTGTTGCGGGCCTCCTACCTTTGCTTCGTATGCCAAGTGAACGGGCAAATGTTCCATTGAGTCAAACAAGCTAGGAGGAAACACCATTTCTAACTTGCATAGCGTTATGGGCATGCTCGCCTCCGTGTGTCGTAACTTTTCAACATTAAGCTACGAAGCACAAATTTCTCTAAAGAACATGGACAACTCCGTTAGAATAGACCATACATGCTTCGGTAGTGCTTTGAAGGCCCACGGCAACAATCTGCGGAAAAACACATGACAATCATGACTCTTCATCTTGCTCAACTTCACCTCGTGCATGTCGACACATCTTTTCCGGTTTGAAGCATAACCGTCGGGAGTTTCGGATCTTTAACCCATTGCAACAATTCTAAATTCTGCTCTTTATTGAATGTGTACGGCGCTCAGGGTTTGGAAATTCGTCCGGTGCCACCGTCCACCAAATGCAAAGCGGGCCTTCTACAAATCGCTTCAACGTCCAATCTTGCGTTGGATTTGTGTCTTTCGTCTTGCCCTTGGTGTCCATCACGGTGTACGAATATTGCAAAACACATTCCTCTCAATATGCATGACATCGAGGTTGTGTCTTAACAATTGATCTTTCCAATATGGTAGTTCCCCGAAGAAGATCTGCGTTTGTTCCAATGATGATCAATGCCGTACCCCTCGGGTTCGCTTGAAGTAGCCCCTCTTCGACACTCGGAATGTGCACGACCACTGTCCCATATTTCTTGTCCACTTAAACGACGAGGTGGATCTGCTCGTTCGACAACCTTCGCGTGAAGTCTTTTCTATTTCTCCTAAACGGATGATCGGGGTAGGAATCGTCGGTGCTGTCAAACCAACTGACCTTGCGACGTGTTCCAAGCTAAAACCCATGTTCTGTTCAAGACATACCGGGCATGCGAGCTTTCCCGGACGTTTGCCGGCCACTCAACATCCCATATGCGGGAAATCATTTATCGTCCACATTAAGGCGGCCCGCATGGTGAAATTCGACTTAATGATATATCATACGTAAGAACACCTTCACTCCACAATATCTTCAACTCGTCTATCAAAGGCCCGAGGTACACATCTATCTTCTTTTTGGGTTCGACGGCCCGGGGATTAACGCGTTAAGGAAGAAAAACTCTCTTCTCATGCACATAGAAGGTGGGAGGTTGTACGGAGTCACAATGACCGGCCAACGGAATAATTCCTGCCGTATTGTTGAAAGGAGCGAACCCATCCGAACATAGACCAAGACGAACATTACGGGGATCCATAGCAAAGAAAGGATTCGCCTCGTCAAATTTACGCCAAGCTTCGGCATCAGATGGATGCGTCACAAAGTTCTCATCCCTACGATGCTCCCAATGCCATCTCATGTGAGAAGCTGTTTGTTCGGATGCATACAATCTCGTAAGTCTAGGCACCAGAGGAAAGTACCACATCTTGCTTAATGCATGACGAGTCTTTTTCCTTCCTTTCCCCACAACTTTATATCTGTCATGTCCACGGAAATTTGCAATTTGTCGGCTCAAAGATCATCCTTGTAATACAACATACATCCTCTGCAGGCGGCAATGAATTTTTTCACATCCAAGCCCAAGCTCTTTCACCTTTTTTTTTGCTTGGTAAAAGTCCTTCGGCAAATTATTGTCTTTGGGAACAACCTTACTCATGATCTCGCATCATTTCGTTGTAATTCCTCTCACTCATATGGTGATCGGTCTTCAAGCTTAGTGTTGCTAGGGTAGCCGATAGGGATGAATATTCACTATTTTCAAAGTGGTCGCAACCTTCCCATAACGGACGTTGTGCTTCTTGAAGCATTTTATAGAACCTAGCGAGCTTCGGATGAGGATCCTCACCCATGTTTGATGGTTGAGGATGGGTACCCTGGTCTCTCTCTCCCATGTATGACGGTTCGGCATGAGTAACGAGATCAAAATATTGGCCGATCGACGGTCCGTCATCCATAACCAACTCGCTCATATTGATTAAGGTTTTCTCGATGACTACCGTCCCCGTAATAACCACTCGGTGTCTCGGACTTCGCCATGACATTCCCAACATTCATAATCTTTTATGAATCCCTTTTGACACAAATGAATCCCGACCGTGTCCGCATCTCGTAAATCTTAAACACTTACATTTGGCACACGGACACCGATCTCCCTTCTTGAATTATTTGAATTCGCCAAAGCAAATTGACGAACTCTTCCAAACCCGCGAAGAATGATGTTGTTACTTGTCTTCTATCAGTTAGACGATTGTACATCCAACTTCTATCATGGTTGCCTTCCATACTTCCTAGCTAGTTCAGTTACTACCCTAATTAACTTCTCAACATACCACAAATATATATAAGTCGCCTCTTATGCCTTCCAATTGCCACTTACTCAAGAAAGTGAAAAACAAACACATGCATTGAACAAAGAACATATTCCGGCAAGCAACCGAGGAGAATGAGGATAACACACTGAAACATGGACACATGTATGTGGAGGGCAAACAAAGAATAGAATACTAAGTATTTTGGAGTTTCTAACATATATGGGCTAGATCAAAGAGATTACTTAACATTTAATCAAATTTATTGTATAACTTGTTAAACATAGATTGAAATAAAAAATTTAAATGAAATATTTTTTAAACAAATTACTAACAATCATTTTTATAATAGCCTAAATCAAATAATAAATTCTACTAATTTTTATAACACATACAAATGTGATTATTCTTCAATGTCACACCTTCCTCCTCTCGGTTGACATTAATTAATTCATTGTCTTATCCCTAAATTTCATTTCCAAACACTTCACTTTTCTAGTTTCAACATCATCCTATTTAAATATTTATGTATCAATACCAACTAATACAAAATCTTAATTTTATCACACCAAAATCGAATTGGAATTTATAAATTCCTAAAAAGTGCTAGATAAAAATACTTCATTATTCATTATTTTCATTATTCCAAATAAGCAAACATAATACAAAATCTTAAAGTGCTAGAATTGGAATTTCTAAATACTTCATCAATACCAACATTATAATTATATAATTATTTTATTTAATATTGAATTTTATTTTATTTTTTTATTACTAAATATACTAATTTTATTATAATAATAATATATAATAATAATAAATGATAAAAAAATTGAATAATTTAAAGCTCTACTTCATTTAATTTGTTATTGTTCTATTAAGATTTTTACCTGTTATTTTTCTATTTTTATATTGTTACAAAGAGATTTTTGAATCACTACAATTCATATCATATATACTTATACAAAGTAGATTTTTATATAGAAATCTATATAGAATTCTACTAAGTATATCTAAATGAGTATGAGTATATATAATAAATTATTCAATTTTTAATTAGAATTCTAATTTTAATTATAAATATAAAAAAAATAGTAATATTGAATATTCATTTTAGAATGAATTTTAGAATAGTTAATTCTATTATAATTATATAATTATTATATTTAAATACAAAATCTTAATTTTATCTTAATTTCACAATTTATCTTATGTAAAAAAACGATTTAAACTCATGTAATCGATAATCTTCTACCAACATACATATTTTCATAATAAAAAGTGCTACAATTGGAATTTCTAAATACTTCATCAATATCAACTAATACAAAATCTTAATTTTATCTTAATTTCACAATTTATCTTATGTAACAAAATACAATTTAAACTCATGTAATCGATAATCCCATACCAACATACATATTTTCATTATTCCAAATTAAGCAAACATAACATAAATATCAAATTGTAATAAAAAGAAAATATACTTCAAACTAACCCGCAAAATCGAAGGGGATTTGTTTGTAACCCGCAAAAAAAATGAAAGGTAAAAAAAAAAACTACAAAAAGGGAAAAAAAAGGCAGCTTACATACCTTGCAAAAATGGGGATCGAACGGGAGAAGGCGACGGAGGAGGGGGGGCGACGGAGATGGGGGAGGGGGGGTCGGGATGAGGGAGGAGGCGGAGGTGGGGAGGGGGAGGAGGGGGGGGATCGGGTGAGGGTGGAGGAGGGGGTCGTGGGTGAGGGTAGAGGAGGAGGGGTCGTGGGTGAGGGGGGGAGGAGGGGGGGTCGGGAAGAGGGAGGGCGGCGGAGGTGGGGAGGGGGGCCGGGGCGGGGAGAGGGGGCGGGGAAAATTGGGTGAGGGAGGAGAGGCGAATGTTGCGGCTTTTTAGCTGCAACATTTTGCGACGGATCTATGATCCGTCGCACTATTTTGCGACGGATCATAGATCCGTCGCAAAAAGCGCTAAAGTGGCGGCCTTTTGGCGCCACTTTGCGACGGATCTCGTTATCCGTCGCACTATTTTGCGACGGATCATAGATCCGTCGCAAAAGCGCTAAAGTGGCGGCCTTTTTGGCCGCCACTTTGCGACGGATCTATGATCCGTCGCAAAAACGCTAAAGTGGCGACCAAGACGGATCCATGATCCGTCGCACTATTTTGCGACGGATCACGGATCCGTCGCAAAAAGCGCTAAAGTGGCGGCCTTTTTGGCCGCCACTTTGCGACGGATCATCTATCCGTCGCACTATTTTGCGACGGATATCGATCCGTCTCTATCTCATGACGGTTTGCTATTTCCGTCGCAATAGCCGTAGCTATTGCTACGGAAATTTTATTCCGTCACTATTATTTTTTTTTTGCTACGGATTTAAAAATCCGTAGCAAAATCCGACACCATTGCTAAGGAAAATTTTCCGTAGCAAATTCCGTAGCTATTTCGTATTTTTCTAGTAGTGATTTACTTAGGTGGACAAAACTTACATCTAGTTTTTTATATCTAGTAAATGCAGTTCTCATCAATGAGTGTCAGTCATTTACTTATGTGGACAAAACTTACATCTAGTTCTTTATATCAGTATATTCAGTTCTTATCAATGAGTGTCACCTGGATTTATTAAACATATCATACTTTAACGCCATTCCTCCTCATGCTGTGGTCGTCAATTTCGAGAACGTGCGCTTTCTTCTGCAGAGTCGACAACCTCCTTCTCTCTTTCCTAATCCTTGGTTTCTTCAATCCTCTTTGGAACCTCCAATGTATGAGCGGAGAAGCCAAAATTGCTTGACTCCATCAAGTTTTACCCTTGGATTGTGATGGTGATTGTTAGCATCGGCCCCAAAATTGATGCGCTTTCTAAGACTGAATCGTGACAACATATCAGAATAATAGAATCTAAGTTGCACTATGTAGATGGATCTGGCTTTCCTCATTTTCCTTACACTTTGCCGACATCCGTTTTTTTTAAACGGCATCGTTTTGGTGCAAAATGCATACTGTTCCTTTTTTTTTTTTGAAAAATAACATTTATCATCATGAGTTATCTTTTTAGGTACCGTCAATATCCTAAAATATTTTTTTAAGATCCTGGAAAAATATTTCAAGATACTTCAACTGATTGATATTGAAAAATATTTTATGATGTTAAAAAATTATTTTAGAAGATGATCAAGGGCCACCATCCAACATATATTAATTCCTCTATTTCCTTCTCTTCTCAACCATCGATTTTTGCCTTGGTCGGCAGCTACAAGAGATACTTGACAATTAATACATTTGATAAAACCCATTTAAGAATAATGCCGATGAAGCTTTTCACATGCCCAGGAGGCGAAAGAAATAGGACAGAGACAATGAACAGCAGTAATCAATTGAGAAACCAAATGGTTGGTGACGGTGGTGAAGATGATCAAGGGCCACCATCACCGGCCGTTTCTTTGTTTGCGCTTGTGTGAAGAAAATAACCTCGGAAAGAAACTCAGAATTTTCTCAAAATTGACAAGCACGTATAACGTGAGGATGACATATCTAATGAATCTAGCTATAGGTGGCACTTGTTGAAGGGAGAACTAGATGTATTGGTTATAAGGAACTCGATGTATTTATATAGGGAAAAACACTTCTCATGTTGCATGAGAAGTGTATTCTCATGTCACACACATAAAATGATGGAACCCACATATATATATAATTAACATTATATATATATGTGGGTCTCATCAATTCATGTGTGTAGGAATCTTCTTCTTCTCATGCAACATGAGAAGTTTAAACCCCATTTATATATTGTTGTGATGTTTATTGATGTCTATTGAAATAAAATACTACTATTAGTTACATAAGTAAAATAATTTCGTGCGTCACATGAGGGATACCTTGATAAAATGTTTTGAGCTAAGAATTTTATTAAAATGGAAATAGTGGCCGGTTGTATGAAAGCAACATCATCCCAAGCATTGCGCAGGAACTCCCTGTAATGCTTGAAAATGATTGTACGTACAATTAATATTATATAGCTCATTATTTGTACTAGTTACTACTAAATTAGTTTAACTATTGAGCGGGGACCAGCTATGTTGTACCGACACCGACATGAGACACGAAATACAACATGACTCGACACTCCGACATGTTAATCCTAAAAAAAATCTAAATTTTGCCACGTTAGGACACGTTTTGATATTAAATATATATATTATAATTTACATTCAAGTTCAATATTCCGTAAAATCTTGGCCTCCAACTTCGGCTCATCGTAGATTCAAATTTCATCATAAAAGCCGTGCCTCCTTTGTAAAAGAAAATACAAAAGGGAAATTCATCATCAATTCAGTAATATTCAAAGCCACGGATATTCTTAAAAAATAGGAGTGTCGGGGAGTGTCGGACGGTGTCGGAGTGTCCGACACGCATATTTTTTAAAAATAAGAGTGTCCGTACTACATAGGTGATCAGTTTTTTCTAATCTTTTTTTTTTTATAATAGAAGAGGGTTTTCACCCATTTATTAAATTATCGCACAACACTTGTAGAAAATTCGGGCGACAATCATAATAAGAAGACACGGTGAGGATTTCACGTTGGATACACTCAACATGACGTATTAGGCCCTTTAACATATTTCAACTAGTTAATGACACTTTTACCTTGTCTAAGACGGCCCACAAGATAACACCTATCAACTAAGGTGCTCAACTTGCCAACACAAACAAACTAGGGAGGTGAAGAAATAAAAAATATACAATTTTAATTCGCAAAATGACATGATATCTCCAACAACGTCCACTTGTTGATTAAGCTCGGACAATGTTGTTTTCTCTGTGACTCCCTTCAAGATTATTGCTAAGAAAAGATGAATAGTGTGGCATCTGACATGAAGGTTAATTTTGCCTATTACATGACTTTCATGCAAAGGTTTATGAGGTTGAAAACAAAAATTTTGTTTAATCGTTGCGGAAACCCGTAACTCCTTACGGTTCTCATGAATTATTAACATTAACTCATTATATTAATTAGTTAATAATTATTAATCCGTAACTCTTTACGGCGCTCATGATGATTCATAACAATTTATAATATTCATGAACTTTGGGATTACTCGTTAAAACAACTATTGGGGATTAGGATAACTTGACAACACAACTATTAGAGATTAGGATTACCTTAGATCACTTGAAGACCTCAATGTTGTTGATGTCCTCTAACGTTGATCCACACGGCTACCTCCCGATTGCAACGAACTCCTTCTCTTGAAACCTCTCACTCCTTGAATGCTTGCTAGGCAAAGACAAGGTTGATGTTTGGTTTTCTTGGGTTTTACTCTTTTCAAGAAGGTGATGGTTTCTTGGAACTAGGTTATGGATAGGATGAACAAGGTTGAAACCTTACCCTTTTTTGGATGGTGCATTTTCCTCTCTAAACCTTTGGTAAAAACCTAA
Organism: Acacia melanoxylon; assembly: GCA_019022615.1. NCBI lineage: Eukaryota > Viridiplantae > Streptophyta > Magnoliopsida > Fabales > Fabaceae > Acacia > Acacia melanoxylon. The sequence goes on along the minus strand of JAFJYJ010000003.1, from coordinate 6,321,343 downwards.
ATTTAGAGAGCATAAGCGTTCTTGTTTTTCTCCTAGAAAAACGTGCAAGACAAAAGCACACAAAAAATCAGCACTTTATAAGAGTCTAACCCTAATTTAAGTGCTTACAAGAAAGACCCAATCCAAGTTTGAATTGGAAAATGCAATTCACAATTAATTAAATTCATATCTTGATTGATTGGATTTAAGATGATGAATCAAATTCATATCTTGATTGATTGATTGATTGAATTTAATATGATGAATCATATTCATATCTTGTCAACCAAGTCACATTAAATTCACATCTTGATTGATTGAATTTAATATGATGAATCATATTCATATCTTGTCAACCAAGTCATATTAAATTCCCATTTTTTTCTTCAAAAAAACGTCCATAAAAATGGCATATAAAAAATCAGCACTTTATAAGAGTCTAACCATATTTTAAGTGTTCACAAGAAAAGCCCAATCCAAACTTGATTTGAAAAATCCAAATCGTAATGAATTAAATTCATATTTGAATATTGAATAATAATTTAAGATGATGAATCACATTCATCTCTTAAACTAAAATTCAAAATCATTTTAAATCAATCCTCATTTATTATTTCTCCTATCTTCATCCAATCATTATTGGATATATATATATATATATATATATATTAGATAATTAAATTATCTTTTATAACCTATCCTTTTTGAATTAAAATTCAAATCTCCTCATTGGGCTTGGAGTCCCACTCCAACTCAATTACACATTTACTTGATAAAGCCCAATAACAATTATTGGTCCAAATTTGCTAATTTTAAACAAACGGGAATAACCTTTGTGTGTGACCCATTAGGCCCAATTAGTCACCGATATAAATAAACTTGAACCAATTAAAACTCCTTTAATGGGCCCAATTTATTTAATGACCTCATAAGACACTAGCAATGCTCTATGGCCCCAGAACTAATTGAGTTGATCAAGTGATCTACCTTTCATATTTGGATACCGTGCAAGCATCATCCTTCACATCGTCATTCACATTTACTCGAGAGCAAAGATAGAGTATCATCTCTCTTAATTGACTAAATGTAGCTAATTCACAGAACTAGGAATCTTCTTATATTAACGCAATAACAAATCATGACTGTTCATGATCACTTCTTTGTCTTGCGCAGACTCTGAGTTAATTAGAAGCTATCCAAGCTCTACCGGTCTTGTGAATGACTAATCCCTTGTAGGGACTTGTGTGAGTCCTCTCGGCATGTCCATCTACACTCATGTATTCGAGTTACACCCAAGAGTACACTTTTTCTCCCAATTTTCGGTGGATAGAGTTGTACAAATAAAGTATAATCCAAGGACATAGTGTTCGATGACATCCTTAAGTCCAAGACGATCCGCACTACCAAACGATGAGAGACTTTACATATCCAATGATACTCTCTACAATGAATCTTTGTGGAGTCTCTCGGCGGGTCTGTTCGGTACTATATGTTCTCTAACAGATCTACCCACGACATCAGTTAAGGCATCTCCATGCCTGCATTCCATGAGGTCCCTACCTTGTATCTCTATAAAAGTAGATGATGTCGTACTAGTCTTATTGAGATCATCAATGCCCTTTCTTGGTGATTCAAGACTAGGAACAAGTTTTAGGTAATAGATATACAATGTTCTCCAGTCCTCATGATCATGATCTCTATCATTGATCCTCGAGATTAACACATATCTATTCCTAGGGCTTTTATCTTCAAACACATATTTACTTTAAAATAAAAGTGAGACATAAATATGATAAAGATAAAACTGCTCATTTATTAATAATGAAATACTACAACGTAGAAATGGTGCTGATCTGTTCTCACAGATTGTCTCTAGGACACCTAAATACTAACATGACATGCTTCAGAAACTCAACGCATCTCGCAGCTTTAACTCTTTGGGTCTCCATGCAATCTTCTATTAATCTGAACAAGCTCAACTTTCAGCTTTTGAGTTTCAAGATTATTCCCAGCATTTTAGTTGCAACCACCTGGTTTTCTTCCCCTTACAAGTCTGATTATCGTTTAGTGGTTCCCATCTGCTGCATTTTTGTTTTCCAGAACCTTCAGCACCTTCTTTGGGAGTAAAATTATCAATAGATCCCACTGTAGTGACAGTCATTATGGAGCGCCAAAACAAAGGTCCAGAGAGCCGAGCATTGCGAAAACTAAGAAGACGCAATACGATAGTTCTGAGAAATGTAATGTTTAAACGTAACATGTGGCGTCTTTATTCTGTATTGATGTTCGACAGAAGAAAAACCGAGCATGCTATCAGCTGAAAATATGAATTTTGGTCTCGCTGATAAATTATTATGAAGCCATTATGCAAAATATGCATAAACAATCCTCAGGTGATAATACGGGCTTTCTACAAGAAGCCAATAAGGAAGTCACATTTGTCACAAGCTTCAGCCATGAAAGTATAGTGCAGTGACATTTCTTTTTGTTAACATCAGAACTGACTATGTTAACAAACATCACTTTAATAGCTGAATAGAAGCTATAAACAAATATGTATCAAGATACTAGACAATTATTCTGTTTTAGATTTCCCTGGTATGAAAATTTAAGGAACTTTGACTAAATATGTAATCAGGTATTGCCCTCTGAAAGCATAATCTAGCCAGCAGAAAAAAGCCTGGTTGTGAGAAGGGAAGTGGTGTTGACGGAGCAAGGATGAACATGACCAAGTTAGTTGCCAGCATATAAATGTACTGTTGCACTTCATTAATCAAACTAAAAAGCTGAAATTTTTTCCTCTTAAAATGACATTTTCTTGGCAAAAACTGGTTTAAGGATCTAATGACAGAAGGCAAGGTAACCTGTTCACTTTAATAGCTGGCCATCCAAATCTCAACTCTATCTTCTCATAGATGTATTACGTTTCAGACTGTTAGACAAAGAATACAAGATGAATATCATGATGCAGTGGAGAGAAGAGTTATTAGAGGTTTAAATATTCTACCTTATTACAGAATTAATATTGTAACAGTGTGATGGACTGATAGTACAATTGTTTGCTTGTTTTACTTATCTATTTAGTTTATCATACTCTCATGTTTTTAATTAAATTCGTGATTGTATGATTTAATTAAACAGTCACGGGACCTATCCCACATGACATGGTACGGTAAGCTTGGATCATAATTTTTTTAATTCATTAGTACTATTTTTATCTGTTACTACCTCCGATCTTGTTCTAAATACAAAATCCATTTGATTTTTTTTGTGAGATTAAAGAAGATAAATAAATTATTTTAAAGTATTTATATTTATCGTTTTTTTGTCTAAATTAATTATAATTAAGTAATATATTTAACTTTCTTAACATTTTTAGAAAAAAAATTAATTGGTCTTATATTTATTATATTTATGACTGGAGAGAGTATTTGTTTTATCTCCCTAAACAAGTAGGATATAATTACCATAAAACATTTACAAATATATAGCAAAAAGCAAATGCTAGAGCATCACAAAAACATGTCTGCTGACTGCTCGATATCTAGTGCAAAAGACAGAGGAACATAATAGTATGAAGAATTTGCATTAATCTTGCTTCCCAGAGGACCATTCCTCATATGTGATCTAAAAAGAGTGTAAGAATATCAACTGACAAAAAACGCAGAAAGTGTGTGTATCATGCAATCAAGGTGCAAAAGCTGAAATACCTGAATCAACAACTTCACACAAGGAAGAACAAGTGCAAGTTGTGCTCATGGCATCTATGCTTGTTGAAGCCATATTACTATAATTGACAAATGCAAATTCCTAAACAGAAAATCAATTCTATACATCCCACAATAAACATATTATCCTGAAGGATTAATCACTATACATGATCGTCATTTACTTATATTCTTGTGATTTTTTTTAATGTCTATTAAAATAAAATAATAAAACTATTAATTACCTAAGTAAAATAATCGTGTGCATCACACTTTGTGCTAATAATTTTATTAAAATGGAAATAATGGTTGCATGAAAGCAAAATCATCCCACGCATTGGCAAGAACTCCCTTCTAAGTATAATGCTTAAAAATAATTATTGGACCATTAATATTAGCTCATTATTGGTATTAGTTACTATTAAATTAGTTTAATAACTGAGACGTGACCACTTTTTTTTTCCAGTAATAAAAGAGGATTTTCACCATTCATTAAATAAGATCGATGACGTGAAAATTCCTTTTTTGGCCAACACATCTGTAAGAATATTATGACCCAACAGAAATGGGAGAAGCATGTGAGCTAAAAAGAAGACATAGAAATTGCGTGAGGAATATGAGGAAGAATAGTATAAGACAAATTCTGCTGAGGGCAGGATATGAATGATCTGATTATTCTCTCTTCTGGGTTTGTTCTCTCCTTCTCTCTCGACTGCACTTTCTGTCATTTTTTTTTTGCCTTTGATAATAATATTATAGCTCTGTAATTTTGACAGTATCACTAACTTTTCTACATTTACTCTTTGCCTATGAGTGTTACACTATATAAATTTTTTTTTTATTTTCCAGTTGGAAGAGACACGATGGCAAAGTATGGTTATAATTATGGTTCGCTTGTGGAAGAGTTTCTTGATAAAGAAGAAGGTCCGCATAGGAGTATGCTGGCTCAAATGATATCATTAGAATTGGGAACTTTAGATTCCCCTGAACACCACCAAATGCTATGTTCTAGGCCATTATGCCATACTGATTGCGACCAATATATAAACATTGGTGTAGAATCTTTCAATGAAATTTCGGGGAAACTAATTCTCGGTGAAACATTCCAAGATGGATTTACAGTCTTCGTCTTTGATCGACTTGGCAACAGGTGGAAAATGTGTCTCGAGGAGATGACAGAGAATAAGTGCATCTTGATTTGTGACAATCTCCAAGATTTTTGGGATTCGCAACTAACTGAAGTCGATGATGAAGTCTTCATCTGGCTCTTTAACGATAGAGTCGACAACAAAATAGCTTTCATCCTCTCTTGAAGAGGGGAATTTGAGAATGATTGACCGTTCAGAGTTTCTGGGAGGTTTCAGTAGCTTTGAAGATTACCTGTTCTTCCTTTTTTTTTTTTTCATTTCGAGTTTACTATATGTTTACAGCAGTTATGGTTCTTTTTTTCTTATGGTTTTTAGTTTGGAAGATGGCTGGTTTGTTTTTTCGCTTTCTTTTTCCTTTTTCAGTTCACTGTATCACTGGATAATTTTGACAGTGATAATGTTGATTTAGTATCTTTTTCATTTGCTTCTCAGTGAGCTATTTTGGTTAGCATTTTTCTTGTTTAAGTTTTCATTAATCAATTATCAGAAAAAAAGAGTTTTCATTAATCATGGGCCGTGCCTAACCCAACAAGTCTTTTTTTTTTTGGACAAACTAACCCAACAAGTCCATTGTAGTGGGAAGTGTATTTTTTTTGGGTGTGAAAGCCCTTTTTCTCAAATAGACAAAAAGCAGAGAGCATTTGAAACTCAGTGCTAGGATTATGCAGTTTCTGAAAATCCCAATTTCCAAAAGAAACCAACACATCCTTCAACCAAACATTAAGAATATAAATTTAGCTAATTGCTTCTTGAGTTAATTTAGAATGCATCTTAGGGTGTGGTAGTCACAAACTAAAAGGGTTAATTATGTATACAACAAGGAAAAATAAACCTTTTCATAAGCCCAAAGGGTTTATAGGGGTTGTATTTGCCATGGAAATTAAATCTTAATTGATATATGTAAAATTTAAAATAAAAGTAGTTTTGTATCAATTACTATTCAAACAAATGAATTTATCATTTAAAATTAATGCTAAAATCTAATTAAGACAAATTTCGCAAAGATCAATGTGGGGATTGACTGATTAAGGGTGGAACTGCTATTTTAATCATATATAAGAACATTGATTTAATATTTGGAAAAGTTCATTTCTATTATTTTTATTTCACATAAGATTTTATTTTGTTCATTTATTTATCTTTTAAGGCCTTTAACCCTACTACTATTGACATTTTTGACATATTAAGTTTAATTTATAAAAGTAATCATAATTGACATAAAAAATTCATTTAAGACTAACTGAAAAGACCCTTCTTCATAAATCATTAATTAACCATAATGATTTCACGAAACTGGATTAACAAGTGATTAAGGTAAATCCTTTTTCTTTTTAAAATAAGCACATCGGAGTCCAATGCACAAATTTCTGCCCACAAACTCACTACAGAAAATCTATAACTCTGGGCACAATTAACGAATAGAAGAATATATCGCCCACGAGTCTTTCAACACCATTCACAACAAAGAGTCAACACCAAAACATTTTTCACACGAGTTTTAATTGTGGATCCACCAAAATATTATAGTATATAACATAAAAGCTTTGGTTCAACAGTAAATATTGAAATAATATTCTTAAAACATGTGGGCCATAGAATGACAATATAGAAATCATTATAATACCAATATCAAAAGAGGCTTACAAAGTTCACAACTATTACGCATCTGGTTGTTTACCTTGTCCCCTAGTAAAGCTAGATGTCTCGCCTAAAAAATATTGAAAATGACGGAATGAGACATAAAGTCCTAGTAACAAAAATTAATTTATCAAATATACAGGAAAGGATTGCAAGTCATGGAAGCATATTTGCCAACATAATTATAATACCAACAATAATTTAATAATACAAAATAGTTAACAATAATTAAAACCATCCCCACTCATCCATCGTACTTCTCCTTATATAATCTAGATGTGGTACATCCTATTAGTGCTAGTAAACCTGGCCAAGGTTAGCTAGTCACTTCAAGAATACTATGCCCTCCCATGCTACCACCGATATACCGTAACATGGGAGGTTTTGGCTCAAAACACTTAACTCAAATTCTGGGCTAGGAATGAGAAAGCCGATAGGTACAATTTCACCATAATTTTCTTCCACATAATCCAACATATCCGATAACAGATAAACAATATATCACCATAACATTCAAAAACATCATGCAATATATTATTCCATATACAACATTCCATAACAAACATCATTACAACAATATCTTACAAAATTCATTATTTCATATACAACATTTTACAACAAACATCATAATTATCACAACAATCACAATCACAATAACAATATTCATATATAGGAAAATACACTGCTTCACTGAAACAATTTCATATTCGGATATACCCATAATTTTTCAAAACACATGCCAGTAGTTCATGTAAAAGTAAGGTTTAAAAAGCAACTTATAGTCCAAAACAAACATATAAAATAAATTAACCTCAGTTACCTATACTCTAAGCTAAATCTTGAAGAGTGAAACGCGAACAATCACGGGTCACAAATAAACTCTATATTATCACAATTACAATTTCATATACCTTAAATTACACAAATTCAAATAAATATATATTATCATAATAAAAACTAAAAATGATTGTTTAATCTTTCAAATTCCAAAACTAACTGATTAAAATCTTTGTAATTCCTTTATTAACCCAAAATAAAATTTATACAACTTTTAATTAGTAGAAATATCCGGTACGATATAAATTCTAAACTTCGTAAATAGAAAAATTAATTTAAATTCCTACAAAAATCAATCGATAAATCTAAATCGATTAAAACTAGTTATTGATTGTGCTTTACATATATACATGCATCTATTATCAAAACTCAATTTTTTTAAAAAATCATAACCTTAAAATTTTCACTAACCAACAAGATGTTACCTCCATTGAAAAGAGAAAAATACTTGAAACAACTTCCATGAAGGTAGTTTATTGAAAATAATTTAATTTCACTGACAAAATGACCCAAAAGTACACCAATCCTTTTTTTTAATCCTCATCGTCACACACACATCCCATATATATATATAGATTGTAAAAAGGGGGTTGAGTCAGGCGGTGATCTAATTTTTTTCCCCCTTCTCCTTTTCTTCTTCATTTTTTAACAACCACATACCCCTTTTTTTTTTGAAAATGGAGAAAATTACCACAAGGCCCCAAATTTATTTTAATATTATTATTTATTTATTTTTAAATTACAATAATCATATATAATTATTTCTTAATTACAATTAAATCCTAAAAATAAAATTAAGATGTTACACGAACAATATTAGAATTAGATGAGTAACATAAAAATATATATTATAAATTTAACATGCATACCAAACTAAAATCTTATATAAAATTATAAAATTAAAATATTTCATAAAATTGTAGTATTAAAGATGTTGTTTTGCCTTGTTAACGAAAAAGATGTTGTTTTGCCTTCAATGCTTTCAATAACAAATGCATATTCAAAGCCAATGAAGATTTAAACTTCATAATGTTAGGTTTCATTTTGGAAACACAATTATCATGCCATGGGCAGTTTTTAATTTTAACATTTGAAAATTTTGGAGTCAGTTATGCAATTGTCACATTTTTTTTGTTTCTTTGATTTAGCTAATGTAAATCTAATTTCCCCAAACATTAACTTAAATGCTTTATCATTTGAGGTTTGGAAATAATTCAGGCTAGAAAAAAACTCCAGAAAAATTAATTTAGTAAGAGAAAGGGGACGATATTTAAGTATATATCATATGACTTGTTAAATAAGGTTTTAGCTAGAAAAATGAAAAATGGTACTCCTCAGGTCCTAAATATAAGACATAATTTGTAATACAAATTGCACTATAAAATATGTCCTATATTTAAGACCGGAGGTTGTATTTTAGAAGTATAATGTTCAAATGCAGTGCTAATTAATTCGCGTAATAAGCCTAGCTCAGCTGTTTGTGCACATATTCTGTTGTATGGGTATTTTAACCAATATGATGAGGTGAGTGTTAGCATTAGAAGAGAAGAAGAGAGTAAAAACAAGAATATACTAATTCACTGGACAGCAACAACAATTATAACCATTAAAACCCCTTTTGCCACGGAAGTATTGGTTAGGGGGTATTTAGCACCCAAAAGTTTTTTTAGTATCATTTTTACTTCAGAAATTTACAAAAAAAGAGCAAATATGTCTCGTAAGTTTTTTTAAAGAGCAGATTTGCTCCAGAAGTTTTTTTAGGAGCAAATTTTTGTAAACTTTCGAGGCAAAAATGATACAAAAAATGATCGATCCAACGGTCAAAATCAACCGATGGGCAAGATTGCTACATTTGTAAATTTCCGGGGCAAAAATGATGCCAAAAAAACCTCTGGGTGCTCCAAAACCAAAACTTCCGTAATAAAATTGATATTTATAGTGGTGGGATTTGTAGCTAGAGTGGTAAAACAGGGTGGTCCGTGGGCCCAACCTGCTAGTTGTTGGGCCTAAACTATCTATTTATTTTTTTATTTTTCTTTGTAATTGATAAACTATAAGATCTAAAATATAAATGGAACATCGAAAGGCTTAATGTAAAGAATGAAAAAAATGAATTAGTGTGTTTATGCGTAAAATATGAAGATTAAATAATTGTCACAATATATTATTTTGATTTTCTCCCTTTTGTTGCTAAAAAAAGATATACTAAGGCCAATATTCTTTCCCAATTTAGGTTTTCATAATTAAAAATAGGTTAAAGTATACTTTTAATCCTTTAAATTTTACATAAGGCATACTTTTGGTCCCTTAACTTTATAAAGTATACTTTTGGTCCTAAAATCCTAACATCGTTAATGTGGCTAACGGAAATGCTGATGTAGTGAATTCAAGTGATGACTTATAACATTTAATTACACAAATTTTATATATTCTTCAATGTACCCATATTTTAGATTTAAGCTTAATAATATTTAATTACACAGTCATCACTTAAATTTATACCATTATCACTTGAGTTTGCATTTTCCGTTAGCAAAACTAACGGTGTTAGAATTGTAGGACTAAAAGTATACTTTATAAAGTTAAGGGACCAAAAGTATACCTCATGTAAACTTAAAGGATTAAAAGTATATTTTAGCCTTAAAAATATTAATAGGCAGGCCAGCAGTCTAGACCGCCAACCTACCCTAGCAGGCTTGGGCTAGTATTTGTTTAGCCTGCCCCATCTGGTCCGCGGTTCAAGAAGCACAAAAAATTGCAATGAAGCTACATTATTATATGATAATAAGTTACGAAGAAAATGAGCATGTGACCGTAACTATTATGGTTTTCAATTTCAATAGGCATCAATTGCAAGATAGAATCTTCCTAATATCATGATGAATATTACCATATGTAAAGTTCTATTGCTGACTTTGCTAGAAAAACTAGTTCTACAAGGGGGGAAATCAAAGTTCTGGTCATACTTCTGTGAATTAATTGTTGGGTTAAATCAAATTTTGTCGCTCAAGACGCTGTATTTCGGGAAGCAATTTTGCCCTTAAGTTTTCTAAGGAGCAATGTTGCCCCTGAAGTATCAAAACGGAGCAATGTTACCCCTCTGTTAGAAACCCTAATGGTCAACGTTAGTTGTGTAAATTAATTGTTCTTATCACTGCAGCCAAATCTGCCATCTACAATATTTACATTGCATCTCAATATTATTAAGATTGAAGGTCCATTTGGTTCAATTGCATGCCCCTTTTTAATGCAATGGGCTACAATGCAATAGAGTGTAATGTAATAATAATTATCATCAATATGTTTGGTTGGTTATTTACAAGATGTAGATAACTTTTTTTTTTTTTTTTTTTTTATATTTGATCAGAATTATAAAAGGTCCAAAATGAACCAAAAAAAAAAAAAAACTCTCCATCCTCAATCATTTTCTTCCTCAACCAAAATATCACCGTCAATGCAACACCTAAACAAGAATCAGCAAGATAATATATATATATATATACACAACAGTTTCAGTTGGAAAGAAAATCAGAACATCATCGTCATGAGCAAATCGATCTGATGAGAAACGCCACTAATATTCATGAGACAGCGAGCACAAACTTGATCCAGTAAGAAATACCGTCATATGAAATAAACCCACGATTATCACCCTGAAGAAGAATCTCTTTCTTGGCAAGATTAATTGTTTCAATTTTAGTGTCAGAAAGCTGGAAAGTAATATGCATAGAATCTTTATCAAAAAAGTTGAATTTGCATCCCTTCCCCATGGCCATGGTGGTTATTTTCCACAAACGAAACACCAAAACACTACTGGTTCGCAAAATTTACACGATCTAGGGCTTTTGAAAAAAAGAAGAAGATTTGATTGGACGATTTGTTTAATGAGGGAAAATCTTATCTTTTCATTATATTATTAAGGTCAAAATTGAGATTTCATCAAGGATTGCGCAGCTGCAATGAGTATTCATAGGGGTCCTCCTATGAAAAGGTACTACAAAAAAATTTGCCATCTATTTTGCAATTACAATCTGTATTACCTTCAATAAGCCCAATCAAACAGACCAAGGGGTATTGCGATAATGATTACCATTACAAGTGTGCGATGCGATGGAACCAAACGTGCCCTTAATGTATTGTTATTTCCATGCAGAATGTGAACGCATATCTGAGACGGGGAACTGCTCGAGAATTATTACAACTACGTTATGAGGAGGCTATAGAAGTTATGTCCTGCTCTTTAAAGAATCACCTGCAATTTCTTTAAAAAGCTGTATATGTTCCATGGGTCGTCCTTTACATTTTCTGTATTTTAGATTTAGATGTCCAACGTTGCCTAAACTTCTGCATTTCAAATTTGTCTTCCTTGGAGCCACAAGTTTTTTGTTTTGTTACTGCAGCATTCAACTTTTATGACAAGTGTTTTGAGATTCTAGGGGGAAAAATGAAAATTTTGTTATATCCACTTCATATTTTATATTTTCAAAATATTTCTTTATGTCAATTTTCAAAATATTTGACAAGATTGTGTACATTTATTTCTTCGTAGACCACACTTAGTGGGAGCCTTGTATATTTATTTACCTATGTTAATTTTTCATGTGCCAAATTACAAATTTCTAAAAATGTGGGATCTTTTCTGTAATTATAGGGGGGCCCCCTAGTCCAGCAGACAAAAGCCTGGTTGTGAGAAGGGAATTGGTGTTGACGGAGCAAGGATATGATGAACAAGACCAAGTTAGTTGCCAGCATATAAATTTATTGTTGCACTTCATTAATCAAACTAAAAAGCTGAAATTTTTTCCTCTTAAAATGACATTTTCTTGGCAAAAACTGGTTTAAGGATCTAATGACAGAAGGCAAGGCAACCTGTTCACTTTAATAGACGGCCATCCAAATCTCAACTCTATCTTCTCATAGTCATAGATGTATTACGTTTCAGACTGTTAGACAAAGAATACAAGATGAATATCATGATGCAGTGGAGAGAAGTTTTATTAGAGGTTTAAATATTCTACCTTATTACAGAATTAATATTGTAACAGTGTGATGGACTGATAGTACAATTGTTTGCTTGTTTTACTTATCTATTTAGTTTATCATACTCTCATGTTTTTAATTAAATTCGTTATTGTATGATTTCATTAAACAGTCACGGAACCTATCCTCATATGTGATCTAAAAAGAGTGTAATCCAAACTTTTAGCTTGGAGAATATCCACTGACAAAAAACGCAGAAAGTGTGTGTATCATGCAATCAAGGTGCAAAAGCAGAAATACCTGAATCAACAACTTCACACAAGGAAGAACAAGTGCTAGTTGTGCTCATGGCATCTATGCTTCTTGAAGGCATATTATTATAATTGACAAATGCAAATTCCTAAACAGAAAACCAATTCTATACATCCCACAATAAACATATTATCCTGAAGGATTAATCGCTATACATGTTAGTTATTTACTTATATTCTTGTGATGTTTTTTAATGTCTATTAAAATAAAATAATAGAACTATTAATTACCTAAGTAAAATAATCACGTGCATCACACTTTGTGCTAACAATTTTATTAAAATGGAAATAATGGTGGCATGAAAGCAAAATCATCCCACGTATTGGCAAGAACTCCCTTCTAAGCATAATGCTTAAAAATGATTATTGGACCATTAATATTAGCTCATTATTGGTATTAGTTACTATTAAATTAAACTGAGACGTCACCACTTTTTTTTCTTTCCCAGTAATAGAAGAGGATTTTCACCATTCATCAAATAAGATGACGTGAAAATTCCTTCTTTGGCCAACACACCTGCAAGAATATTATGACCCAACAGAAATGGAAGAAGCATGTGAGCAAAAAAGAAGACATAGACGTGAGGTATATGAGGAAGAATAGTATAAGACAAATTCTGCTGAGGGTAGGATGTGAATGATTTGATTATTCTCTTTTCTGGGTTTGTGCTCTCCTCCTCCCTCAACTGCACTTTCTGTTATTTTTTTTTGGCCTTTGATAATAACATTATAGCTCTGTAATTTTGACAGTATCAGTATTCTACATTTACTATTTGCCTATAAGTGTCACAGTATATGATTTCTTTCTTTTTTTACAGTTGGAAAAGACACACGATGGCAAATTATGGTTATAATTATGGTTCACTTGTGGAAAAGTTTCTTGATAAAGAAGAAGGTCCGCATAGGAGTATGCTGGCTCAGATGATATCATTGGAATTGAGAACTTTAGATTCCCCTGATTACCCACTGCCGGTTCCCACTCCAAATTAATGTGCAGCAGTTTTTGCATCCCCACGTTTAATACCTCTCAATTGCTTGAAGGTATATCCTTTCCCGTCTAAATATAAGATTGACCGGAAATAATTTAAGGACAAAAACTTCAGCTTCTTCGGTAGGAACAGCAGTGAGTGGGATGATTGATGGAAAGTTCAAAAGTGGGTTTCTTGTTACTGTCACAGTGGGTTCAGAGGAACTTAAAGGTTCTATGTCAAGCTTACAAAACCTTGCGTTGCCAACAATGCCACAACATTGTAGTGTTCCAGTCAATAATAGTAATACCTCATCTACGGCTTTGGGCGTCCATCGTCACCGACGCAAGAAATGTGAGATAAAAAAGAGAGACCCTGGTCATCCCAAACTAAATCGAAGCAGGAAATGTGAGATAAAAAAGAGAGACCCTGGTCATCCGAAACCTAATCAAAGCGGATACAGTTTCTTCTTTGCAGAGCAACATGCAAGATTGAAACCACTTTTCCATGGGAATAACAGAGAAATCAGTAAGATAGTTGAAGAACTCTGGAACAAATTAATGGAGCTGGAGAAAGCAGTGAGTATTGAATTTTGTCTTTTGCATTTATGTTCTTCATATTTTTGTGTTTATGCATTGGCACTCAAAACAGACACTCCTCAATTTACTCTTTTAAACCTTGACCGTTTCATCTTGGTTCTCTAAAGTATATTCTGTTATTATTGAAGTCCTCACATTAAGCCTGCTAGCAAAAGGTAAACAGAAACTTTTACTTGGGGCAACCAAAAGCCAACAAAGATTTTGAATACTTATGTTGTGTTTCAAATGTGGAAACACAAAATTACCATGATGTCTGCTAGCAAAATTAACTTGTGGTTTTCCCTTGAATTTAGGTTTATCAAGAGAACGCACTTAATGGATAAAGAGAGGTACCGAGCTGAAATGGAGAATTATAGGGAGAAACTGAAAACAGGCCAGGGTATAGGTGATGCTGCGCCGTTACAAGAACAAATTCCCAATACGGATATGAAGGACACCGACTTGAAAGTGGACGAAACCGAGGGAGCAGAATCTCCTCAAGCAATAGTTATTGGCCAACCATGAATCTTTTGGCATGCTCTGGGGATTTTCGAGTCAAAATCTCCCCATTGTCAAGAAAATGCCAATCTTGCACTGGAAGTAATAGTAGTTATGGCTCAGACATCAAAATGAAAGTAAAGAAAAAAAGAATCCTACGTGCAACAATGAAGTACAATTTTATGCTGAGTTTGCTTGATAATGCTTCATAGTATAATGTCGAAATCCTGCAACTTTATTGGTGTGATACGAGGGTTACGACTTTATTCTAAAAGATAATGGAAATTATTAGTACAATTGTCTGTGTTGGCACGCAGTCACGATTCTATCTCTGTTTTATTCACGTATAATCATCAGTGGCGGAGCTTGAGACAAAAATTTAGGGGCCAAATCTATACTCATTAACTAATTAATTTTTTTAATGATTAAATAACATTTTTAAAATATTCAGATTTATAATAAAAGTTGGGAAGAGAAATCTCCTTATACAACCCATCCAAAATATATATAGAAAAAATAGGGAGAAGATAAAATCAAAGAAATAATATTACATAGTTTAACTACCACAATCAAGAATTTAACTCAAAGATACATATTATTCCCTATATTTGGATGGACAAGAGAAAACACAAAGAAAAGAAACTTTATAAATTAAAAGCCATATGTAGAGAAACTTTCTACCTTTTGTATGAAAGTGTTATAACTATGATGATGCATCGAAAATAAAGCGGTTTCCCTATAAAGAAACTAGAAAACTCTATAATGGTATTTTTTGTACTTTAACTTTTCTCGAGCGACAATGTCTTTTTCCCGGATTCAAAAACACAAACAAAGATCAGTTAAATTTACTTATTGCATATACTTCTACTTTTGAGGTTGAGGTTTAGAATGAAAAATAAATTAACTTTATCCATAGGTGTAGTGTAAAATGAGTAAAAATATAGTAAATAATACACCACAAAAGTAAATTTCATTGATAAGCTAAAAATTTCAGTAATTAGAATGGAATATAGAAAAAAATGACAAGATTAACATATCACATGGAACAAAGATTGAATTATAAGCCCCAAAAATATAAAAAAGGTTGAGAGGACTTGGCATGCAAATAAAAAAAAAAAATGAGGGAAAAATGTCTTTAAAAAAAATTGGGGGGGGAATTAAAATTTACATTATATTAAATTTTTCTAAAAAAATTCTAAAAAAATTTCTTTTTTCTTGGGGCCATGGCCCCCACTAGTCCTAATAAAACTCCGTCCCCCGCATATAATGCTGGAATAATCACCTAATATAATTAACTTTGCTGCTCAAATTAGACCTCAAAAAGCAGAACACCCCACGCCATCAAAATAAAGACTAACGTGCCATTAATTACAGTCTTAAGCTAAGTTTTTGATTCCCAGTCCCTATTTGCGCCCAGAAAAATTACTACTACTATAAGAATCAAACTGATCGTATATGTATAAAATAACTCATACTTGCACACACATTCACGTGCATGGCAGCTGGCTGAGGCTATAAGATACTACCTCCGGTCCTAATTAAATGAACACTTTTGTAGTGTAAATTACACTACAAAAGTGTTCCTATAATTAGGACCGGAGGGAGTAATAATGGAGGTTGATGATGGAGTTTTGTTGGATTATGGCATGAAAGGCCAATGGAAGGAAGCTGTGGAGGCATACAAGAAGAACCCAAAAGTGTTTGAGGCCATCAGCACCGCAAAGTCCCATGATTCAGTAATATAATGCACGTTGCAATCTATGCAGGGCAGACGCATTTTGTGACAAGCCTCCTAGATCGGATCAAACCAGAGGAAATGTGTCTTATCATGAGCAATATTCTGTGTATGAACAACTCAGAAGGAGGGAAGCAAGTGGCTGACGAAGACGGCGGAATAGTGCTCTCCCTGGTGGTGATGTTGGCTTTCGCCACGTTGACGACTAACCCCGAAGGATCCAACCAACAAACCAGCTAGCTTGCCTTGATCTGTTTCATATATATGTGTGTGTGTGTGTACGGGTCATGTAATTTACAATAATTAATTAATAATTATAGCCTTGTGTACAGTTTATTTAAAGTTTATGATATACCCACACAAAAGTTTTGATTGCTTTTGAGGCCAAACAATATATAGACTTGGTGAATGGTAACTGGCGAATAGATAGAGAGGCATACTATGCAATAAACTTCGGCTTATACTAAAATGGCTGGCCTTGTTATTTTAAATATATAGTATAATGCCCAAGTTAAGACTCTAGTTTATGCATATTTCA
The DNA here is from genome assembly GCA_019022615.1 of Acacia melanoxylon. Classification (NCBI taxonomy): domain Eukaryota; kingdom Viridiplantae; phylum Streptophyta; class Magnoliopsida; order Fabales; family Fabaceae; genus Acacia; species Acacia melanoxylon. The sequence goes on along the minus strand of JAFJYJ010000003.1, from coordinate 6,304,426 downwards.
AAATCTTCCATGGACAAAGGAACTTGTGAGGGTAATCATAAGAGTCAGATTGCCTTAACTTGAAGTCTTTGACCACTGGCGCGTAAAAACACGTACGGGGGAATCTGACTCGTTTATGATGATGATCAGTTTAATAATACTTCATTATTTCTATAGGATTGAACAAAGTCAGAGGCATAAAAAAAATAATTAAAATGAGGTCAGTATTTCCACGTGAGAACCTGATTTAATTTGGACCACGCGGGCCTCACTCCGGCCGTCGAGGCTGATTTTGGTCGGTTCCTTTCCTCTCAACTTAGTATTAGACATATTGCTGTTTGTGAGGTATATTTTTTATAGGTTTTGGCATATGCTTTTACTCTCACCCTTCTCACTTTGTTGTCATTTAAATGTATATCCCTTTCTTCTGTAAGGTACTACGTTCCTTTCCTTTCCCCATTTCAAATATATATGTGTCAACACAAACCAGCACAAGTTGACACTTATCAACTAAGGTGCTCAACTTGCCAACACAAACCAGGGAGGTGAAGAAATAAAACCTATACAATTTTAATATGCAAAATGACATGATATCTCCAACAACGTCCACTTGTTGATTCAGCTCGGACAATGTTGTTTTCTCTTTGACTTCCTTCAAGATTATTGCTCAGAAAAGATGAATAGTGTGCCATCTGACATGCTTCAGAAACTCAACGCATCTGGCAGCTTTATCACTTTGGGTCTCCATGCAATCTTCTATTAATCTCAACAAGCTCAACTTTCAGCTTTTGAGTTTCAAGATTATTCCCAGCATTTTAGCTGCAACCACCTGGTTTTCTTCACCTTACAAGTCTGATTATCTTTTAGTGGTTCCCATCTGTTTCAGTTTTGTTTTCAAGAATCTTCAGCACCTTCTTTGGGAGTAAAATTATCAATAGATCCCACTGCAGTGACACTCATTATGGAGCGCCAAAACTAATGTCCAGAGAGCCGAGCATTGCGAAAACTAAGAAGACGCAATACAATAGTTCTGAGAAATGTAATGTTTAAACGTAACATGTAGCGTCTTTATTCTGTATTGACGTTCGACAGAAGAAAAACCGAGCAAGATATCAGCTGAAAGTGATATGAATTTTGGTTTCGCTGATAAATTACTATGAGGCCATGATGCAAAATATGCATAAACAATCCTCAGGTGATAATACGGGCTTTCTACAAGAAGCCAATAAGGAAGTCAAATCTGTCACAAGCTTCAGTCATTTCTTTTTGTTAACATCAGAACTGACTATGTTAACATGGAGGGTCAAAGCATAAATAGAAGCTATAAACAAATATATATCAAGATACTAGACAATTGTTTTGTTTTAGATTTCCCTGGTATGAAAATTTAAGGAACTTTGACTAAATATGCAATCAGGTATTGCCCTCTGAAAGCACTATCTAGCCAGCAGACAAAAGCCTGGTTGTGAGAAGGGAAGTGGTGTTGACGGAGCAAGGATGAACATGACCAAGTTAGTTGCCAGCATATAAATTTATTGTTGCATTTCATTAATCAAACTAAAAAGCTGAAATATTTTTCTCTTAAAATGACATTTTCTTGGCAAAAACTGGTTTAAGGATCTAATGACAGAAGGCCAGGTAACCTGTTCACTTTAATAGCTGGCCATCCAAATTTCAACTCTATCTTCTCATAGATGTATTACATTTTAGACTGTCAGACAAAGAATACAAGATGAATATCATGATGCAGTGAAGAGAAGAGTCATTAGAGGTTTAAATATTCTACCTTATTACAGAATTAATATTGTAACAGTACGTGTGATGGACTGATAGTACGTACAATTGTTTGTTTGTTTTACTTATCTATTTAGTTTATCATACTCTCATGTTTTTAATTAAATTCGTGATTGTATGATTTAATTAAACAGTCACGGGACCTAAACCACCTGATAAGGTACGGTAAGCTTGGATCATAAGTTTTTTAATTCATTAGTACTATTTTTATCTGTTACTATCTTTTATTCTAAATATAAGATTCAGTTGACTTTTTAGAGATTAAAAAAGATAAATAAATTATTAAATTATTTATATCTATCGTTTTTTCTCTAAATTAATTATAATTAAGTAATATATTAGCTTCTTTAACAATTACAAGAAAACGTCAACGGATGGATCTTATATTTATGATGGGAGAGCGTATTTGTTTTATCTCCCTGAACAAGTAGGATATAATTTGTTCCAGAAGCTGATGGCTGTCCATGATCACCCGAAAGCATTTACAGATATACAGCAAAAAGCAAATGCCAGGGTATTAGAAAAGCATGCCTGTTGACTGTTCGATATCTAGTGAAAAAGACTGAGGAACATAATAGTATGAAGAATTTGTATTAACACGCCTTAAAGAATATTTTTCATGTCAATTATGAGTAATTTTAAAAATTAAATTTAATATGTCAAAAATGTCAATAGTATTAGGGTTAAAAGCTTGAAAAGATAAATAAATGAACAAAATAAAATCTTATGTGGACTTTTCCGAATATTAAATCAATGTTCTTTTATAGGATTAGAATAGCAGTTCCACCCTAATCAGTCAATTCCCGCATTGATCTTTGTGAAATTCGTTATAATTATATTTTAACATTAATTTTAAATGACGAATTTATTTGTTAGAATATCAATTGATAGAATTTGGCCAAAAAAATAGTAATTGATACAAAATTACTTTTATTTTAAATTATATATATATATATATATATATATATATATCAATTGAGATTTAATTTTCATGGCAAATACAACCCCTATAAACCCTTTGGGTTTATGAAAAGTATTATGTTTTCTTGCTGTATACATAATTAACCCTTTTAGTTTGTGACTGCCACAAACTAAGATGCATTATAAATTACCTGAAGAAGCCATTAACTAAATTTATTCTTAGTGTTTGTTGAAGGATGTGTTGGGTTTCTTTTGGAACTAGGGATTTTCAAAAACTGCGTAATCTCTTCAAAATCCTAGCACTGTATTTCAAAAACTTTTTGATTTTTAATGAACTTGCAGAGTTAGGCACGGCCCATGGGTAGCTCGAGATGCAAAGATTAATGAAAACTCTTTTTTGTTTTCTGATAATTGATTAATGAAAACTTAAACGAGAAAAATGCTAACCAGTACAAGCAAATGAAAAAGATACTAAATCAACATTATCACTGTCAAAATTCCAAGCAATTAAAACCTCCGTAAATTGAAAAGGGAAAAAGAAAGCGAAAAAAAAAAACACCTCCCAAACCAATAACCATAAGAAACTAATAACCATAATAGCTAAAAATGATATAGTAAACTCAAAACGAAAAAAGAAAGAACAGAACGGCCAATCATTCTCAAAAACTAATAACCATGAATGCTATTTTTTTCGTCGCCTCTATTATTAAAGAGCCAGATGAAAACATCATCACCGATTACAGTTAGTTGCGAATCCCAAAACTCTTGGAGATGGTCACAAATCAAGGCACACTCATTCTCTGTCGTCTCCTCGAGATGCATTTTCCACTTGTTGCCAAGTAAATCATAGACGAAGACTGTAAATCCATCTTGTAACGTTTCACCTAGAATTAGTTTCTCCGAAATTTTGTTGAAAGATTCTACACCAATGTTTATATATTGGTGGCAATCCATACGACATAGTGGCCTGGAACATAGCATTTGGTGGTGTTGAGGGGAATCTAAGGATCTCAATTCCAATGACGTCATCTGAGCCAATGCTGTTGAGGGGAATCTAAGGATCTCAATTCCAATGACGTCATCTGAGCCAGCATACTCCTATGCGGACCTTTTTCTTTATCAAGAAACTCTTCCATAAGCGAACCATAATCATATGTCTCTTTCAACGCGAAGAATTCAGAAACAGAAACAAGATTGCCACTTGAACATAAACTAATTTTCTTTCTCTCTCTCTCTATATATATTCCTGCTAATATCTTTCATTTGTAATGTATTTGGTATCGTTATCTCAGTCCGGAAAGATTTATTGACTAAGATGATTTGATTAGATCTATTTTACCCGACCTATTTCTCTCTCTCTCTCTGTCACGATATATATATTCCTGTTAATATCTTTCAAACCAGATTTGTAACGTACTTTGGTATCCTTATCTCAACCTGGAAAGATTTACTGATTCAGATGATTAGATTAGATTTATTCTATCCTATTTCTCTCTCTCTCCCTCTCTCTCTCTCTCTCCCTCACACACACACACACTATATATATATATATATATATATATATATATATATATATATTTAAAATTTAAAATTAATTCTTTAAATCATAATGTATACCACAACCCAAGAATTTTATTAAATCTATTTCTTTTATTTGATATGACTATCATTGTTGTCAAAATGACGAGTTTACTATCCGAGTTTGACTTATTTTCTAGTGATTGTTTTGTTCATATCTCGTGTTGCTTATTTTGTTGACTACTTATACTTTTCAAGACATATTTATAAGAAGTATTTTTAATTTTATTAAGTCTCATTAATTATTTGTAATTATGGTATGTGGACAATATTTTACCTTTAATTATGACTTAGTGACTGCATTTGTTTGTTGTATGATGTGTGTTGTTTAGACCTTAATATTGACAACATTTATTTGTTAAATATTTGTTGTATGATGTGTGTTGTTTAGACCTTAATATTGACAACATTTATTTGTTAAATTTGAATTTGAATTATTGTAATTTACTAATTATATTTTTTAGGGAAAAAAACGCAAGAAAAATAGTTAAAATTTAGAAAACACTACAACAAAAACGTGAATTACCCATGGAATTACCGATGGAAAAAATTCCATGGGTAATTTTTACTTTAATTACCCAAGGAATTCGTGGGTAATTCACATTTTTTTTGTAGTGAAAATAGCTTCCGGCTCTGTAGAGCTGGCATGGTCAGTAAGATCATGGGCCGGGCTTTAAAAATAGATTTTTTTTTACCCCGAGCCTAAGGCATAGCAATGGTCGGGTTGGGCAGCCCATGCTCAAACCCATAACCCGCTCATTTAACTTTATGCGAGTACGGGCCATCCCATACTTGTTCCTCAAGCCATTTAAACCCGTGTAAACAGGCTAGCACATAAATGGGCGGACTAATTGGGTTTTGGGTAACTCATTTACATTTGATCTTTTTTTAAAAGAGACATACATAAGCATTAAACATCCATTACTCCATTCAAATCCATCATTCTGAATTGTGAAATCTGAATATTCAAAGTTCAATAATCACAATTCACACAAAAGAACCTAAATTTAGACAAGTACCATCATAACATAATTTTGATATTCAAACTCCAACTTTTAAATTAAAAGTCAGAGTCATAGAGAAAAGAAAAAACAAAAGAGACCAAGACTAGGAGTCGAACTGTCGAGAAACAAATGACTCTTGATTACACTATTAGTTAATATCCTCAGTGTCCTGTCCTTTGTTCATAATTTTTTTTTTAAAATAAACTAAATGGGCAGGTACGGGTAGCCCAAAGGTGTGCCCATAATCCGCCCATTTAAGTTTTAATAGGCGGATTTTAACCCAACCTGTTATGGGTCTTTTTGGGGGGTTCAAAATGGTTCAATTACACTGGGTTATGGGTTCTAAGCTCAACCCTACTAGGCTTAAAAGGGCTAGCCCTTTGTGGCCCTGGCCCTTCAAGGGTAAGTCTTATAGGATCAGGCTGGCCTTGATTCCCAATTTAAGGGTCACAAGCCTGACCGTGCCTGTTATTATTCTTAGTATGCTGGCTTTTTATTCTTCTTTTCTCCTCATACATTGCAATTATGTTGTACAATTTTAATGTCCAACAGATAGTACTATATATATATACACATAGTGGTGGATGCAGAAAATTACTGAAGGGGGTGTTAGTTTTCTATGTTTTTTGATGATAACTGACAATTGTAAACGCAAGTTGAAGTTTGTCTTTGGTAAAGTTGAAAAGCTTACTGTCAAAGGCAAACTCGAGTTTTGGAATCAAAACTCGAGTTTGGACTTGACAGAGAGTAGCTCAAATTTATAAAGTTATGAAAACTCCAGTTTGCTTAGGCAAACTTGAGTTTGTAAATCACAGAGAGCACTCAAGCTTTTCACATCAAGGCAAACTCGAGTTTGGGTTTTACAAACTCGAGTTTGGGCTTGCGGAGACACTTCAAGCTTCTTGAGAAATGCAAAACTCTAGTTTTGATTTACAAACTCAAGTTTTCAACTACCAAAAATTTGTAAAAGTTTTCTCTTATGAGGAAACTCGAGTTTGGGTTTTGCAAACTCGAGTTTTGATCATACAGAGAGTTTCCAAAGTTTTGAACTTGAGAAAACTACAGTTTTCATTTCAAAACTCAAGTTTTCACCAAACAGAGAGTTTGTCAGGTTTTGTGAACTTGGCCAAACTCGAGTTTGGACTTGTCAGAGAGTCTAAATATTTTTCATCATTTGCAAACTCCGTTTACATTTGGAAACTCAAGTTTGCACTAGCCAAACATTTTCTAAGTTTTCCAAAGTTATGAGGAAACTCGAGTATTACATTTGGAAACTCGAGTTTTGTCTTGCGAAAGTTTACATGTTTCATCACTTTGTGAAAACTCAAGTTTGGATTTGAAAACTCAAGTTTTCACTTGACGAGATTTTTAAAGATTTCCAATTTCAAGAGGAAACTCGAGTTTAGTTTTGGAAACTTGAGTTTGTGTCTTGCAAAGAGCTTTGCTCATTTCATCATTTTAAAAACTCAAGTTTGCATTTGAAAACTCAAGTTTTCACTTGACAAAGATTTTCAAAGGTTTCCAATTTTAAGTGGAAACTCGAGTTTAGTTTTGGAAACTCGAGTTTGTGTCTTACAGAGAGAGCTTTGCTCATTTCATCATTTTGGAAACTCAAGTTTGCCATTGGAAACTCCAGTTTTGAGTTTTTGGACTTAAACATATTTTCACCATAAAAGTCCAAAACTCGAGTTTGGGTAAACAAAACTCGAGTTTGTGTCGCTGGTTTTGAAAATCATTTTACTCGTAATTCGAAATCTTCCCATTTGATCTTAATACTTCTTCTCTATATTCACTACTATTCTTAACTATGTTTAATCAGTTTGTTAGTGAGTTTCAGATGTGTTAGAAGATATTAAATGAAGATTTGAACAAAAGCAAAAAGTGATGTCATTACATTAAATGCAAAGTTTAGAAAACTTGCATCCTTTTGTACAATCATTCTGCACACGTTGCAAAGGAATTAATGTTTTCTTTCCACATCCAAAGAGCTGCTCTTCCAACGGATTAATATTCAAAAAGTCAACCATAAACTTCTGTGCAACTGGATTAAGCAAAGAGTAGAGAGAGAAGAAGACCAAAGCTTCACCTAATCCTTCACTAATGCTGGCAACGGTCACATTGAAGATTACAACGGTCATTTAATGCTCTCTTAGTATAAATAGAGCTGCATTCCATTCTTCTCAACAACACATCTGCTGAAAACGAATTGCATACAAGTTTACCAACTACTCTTTCATTTTTCACTTGTAAAGTATCTTTTGATACATTGATCTTCAGTGTTTATATTTATCCACTCTTAGAGAAAGTTTATTTATTGTGAATCATTTCATTATAAGAATCTCAAGTCTGGGGACTTGGAGATTGAGATATTGATTGCAACTTGTAAGGGGGAGTAAGTTCTAGTGAGAGAATTACTCTTGAGTTATAGAGTGTGTAATTGATTGAGATAGTGAAAATCCCAGAGAGTCTGGGGACTGGACGTAGGTCAAGAGGTTAGACCGAACCAGTATAAATTCCTTGTGTCTTGCTCTTCTTTCCTATACTCTGTTTATCTATGTTTTAGTGTTGAAAAATAGAGCTATTTGAAAATAATTTTTAAATCCCCAATTCACCCCCTCTTGGTGATTAAGCTCCACTTTCATTTGAAGAGGGCACTAGTGACGGGGGATTCGGTGTTCCGACCTCGATTTTTTTAAAGGAAAGTTTTAAATGCATTAAAAAATAAAAGAATATAAACAAGAAAAAAAAAAAATATAAAAAATATATTCATGAAATCAAGTGAATACCGATGATGTAATAAGAGGCAATTATTTTACAAACCTGTCATTTAGAAAATCAAGGCTAAGTGCTTTGTTAGAAATATAGCTACATAAATTACAATGAAAGGTGGACACTCAATAAGTTCAAGTACATATATTTTCATAACAAAAGTATATTACAATAAAAATAATTACAATGTCATTCTTCTAGGCCTTATTTTTTGGAATTCCATCATAATTTCCTTATTATCAATGCTATCAAATACATCTTTTTCAATATAAGGCACTAAATAATCATTCAACCATTCATCCCCCATCCGATTACGAAGTGCAATCTTGATGTATTAAGGGTGGACACTTAATTTAAGGGTGGACAATCATTCAAACATGTATTAATTATATATAAAAAAAATCCCAAATTCAAGGGGGCACTTGCCCTCCCAATCTACAACTTGGGTCCGCCCTTGTATATATATATATATATATATTGCTTAGTTTTATTCTCTATTGCTGGAGTTGCACTTCGAATAAGAGTTGCAAGCTTCAAAGCAGGTGTTTTTTTATTCCCTTTGGTTGTGTATGCACCAGAATAGTTTATGCTATATAATCTGCTTGTTTGGAATAGCAATTGCAACTTTCAAAAACATATTTTTAATCGTGATTTAGTGAGAGAAGTTTTATCTTGATTTATGTAAATAAATCCTTTTCGAGTCCCAAACATGATCCCGAATAAGTATTAGTCTCTCAAAAGTGGGGATGGCAATTTTCTTGAGAACCTAATTCCATAGGTAAAGTTTGCATTTGTGTTTAGTCATAGCATGTATTACAACAACTATATAGGCATCACACAGCCACTTTTATAATTATTTCTTCAGCCTGGTGAAGTCAAACCGTCCCAGTCAAATTAATGCCAAAACTATGCTTTGTAATTTTAACTGTTTTTCATATTCATTTTGAAAGTATGTGGTACGTAGAAGGGCTTTTTATGAAATCTATATCCTTTCGCCATGATCATAATTAGTGGCCTTTTCTTTTTCAAGATGCATTTTTTAGATTTCTTTAGTCAACGAAGGGGAGCATTTTTTTCTTTACACCTAAAGAGGTTTTCTTACAATATAGAGAAAGAACATAATTTGAATATTGCTTCCCGTGCAATGAAAATAATGAAAGAAGAAAAATGGATTACTACATGGTGGTATGGATGTCAACTATAGATAGACTCCAAATAATCTGAAGATGGTGGTATGGAGGTGTTCGTTGATGGATGCAAAAGAATTTGAACATTGCCTTGGGGTATTTTTAGGTTTTAGGAAGCATGAAGCAAATTAAAGTTCAGAGTCAAGGAGGACCGCATTAGCTTGGCCATATTTGAGTTAGCGTTTGAGAAACATCTTCATATAAGCCGAGATAAAACTCCTCGCACATACTTGCATTGTAGCATCCCAAATTTTGAGACTAGTAGTCTAAGAATAAAACTGAGATAAATAAACTACTAAGCTAGAGGACTCAAAAGTCTTAAGCTTATTATGTGGAAAAGCTTAAGATAATAATTTAAAATTATTTTTGGATCTTGGAAATTAAGGGAGAAATTATAAAATATTATTTTGAGGATCCATAAATAATGTGATGGGAATTTATTATGAAAGTTTGGCCTAAATAGTATCAAAGCTATTTTCTGGATTTTGAGGCCTATTTTCCCAATAATTAAAGGAAAAATAGTTAGAGAATAATTTTTGGTCTAGAAATTTTAGAACCAATATTTTATGGCCTAGAGAAGTTAATTGTGAAAGAAAATCCTTATATGGAATTAAGGATTTAATTTTCAATACTTCATATTTGCAAATAAATATTAAATGGTAGTTGGATATTGGTAGATAAGTATAAAGTGGTTGGAGTATGAAATGGTATATGATTTCTTCATACACAACATCTACCACCATCTTACACTCTCCATTATAATGACCCTTGGCCAACATATGGGAAATTGGGAGATGTGTATGCATATATGAATGTGCCGTAGGAGTTGAAGATTTGGTGAAGAATGGGTATTATTTTTAAATGGTCATCTTTCCACATCATCTTTCCATCTTCACACTTCAATTAAAGAGGCAGCAAATTGGTACATGATCTACGCATACTACCCTCTTGCCAAACTTACAGACATTCACACATAAAAATTCTACACTTACTTTCAACATTATTTAACAAATTCCTCCAACCTTCCACCAAATTATACTCCAACTTTTGCCTATAAATAGAACTTGAATCCTCTTTATTCTTCACACCAAAACACAATCAAACATCTGATTGTGAATAAGAGAGAGGAGAAATGGTGAAGCAAGAGGAGGAGGAAGAAGGAGTAAGAACTTCAAGAGGTAAGTTCTTGAGGTCTAACTTTTAGATTTTGGTAGAGCTTGGGTTTAATCTAGAAAGTTGTGGAGAAAATTCCTTTTCATGTTTTAAAGGTTTTTCAAAGGGTTTAGAACGAAAATGGATCAAAATTGTGAAAGTTGTAGAATTTCCAGTTTTAAATTCTGGTCAAATAACGGCGAATGTTGAGGCTGTTACTTTGTGTATCAAATGAAGTCCTAAAATCATGAAATTTTCTAGAAATAAAGTAGACATCCAGGGATTTCCATTGATATATAATTTGTAACATTTTGAGCTCTGGACAAGGAGATCATAATTTTTGAAGTTAAGCCTTGTTTACTGGAATTAAATCTGAGCGGTGGTTGGAAACATAAAATCTGGTATTGACTCGATGAGTTTCGAGTTAAAGCCATTATTGTTCCTTGAAAATAGACATAGCAAGGATTGTGTGGAATTTTATGGAACCTCATTTCTATATTTTTGGAATTAATTATGATTTTTCAAAGTTAGTGAAAAATCCGGGCTAAATGTTGAAAAAAGCGTTTTTAAACAAATGTAAGGGTAAAATTGGAATAATGAATCCATTAAGGGTAAAATGGTCAAAGGTGGCATAAATAACCCTTAGTATATTATTCTAAGTGATATGGTAATATGTTAGGATGTCCGGAGTCGGATTCAAAGGACATGCGTATTACTATTCACGTGGAAGGAAGGTACGTTCGCGTACAGTAACTTTAACTCTGATATGTCTTGTATGCATGTATGTGATGGAATGATTCATGAAGTGATGGGAAAGATTAAGGTCTTGGTTCATACACTGTGACTTAGGTCACCTGTTAATACTTTCAGTTTTATACGGGTTATAGTCTCGATAATACCGCTTGAGTTTTCCTAGCGCTGAGGACACGAGGACCTGTCGTGACACTGGTTAGTGCAAACGTGGATGACTTTACATGTGTTGTGTGATATGTACTGTTGTTGTGTTGACATTACATCTGTTGTGTGCTATGTATTGGTTAATGCTGAAATGTAATGAATATTTGTCATATATATAATGTTATACTTTTCATATGAGGTTAACTGTTACCTGAAGTCCGATGGGTATTGGATCTCAGATTTGTCTAAGGTTCAGGAAAGGAATCAGGATCTGAGAAAACACCGATAGATGGAGCCGAAAAGGAGCACTGATAGACGAGCCGTTAAGGGGCACTGGTCAAAACGAATGCCGTAAGAAGTTTAACAGAGACTAGTTCTGGCATGAATCCGATAAAGTTATTTCAAACCATTTGGTGTTTAAACTAAGAAAGGGTCGGTATAAGTGGTTCAGTCATAAGTCGCCATGAAAGACGGGGAGACTTCCACTAGACTTTACCCGGCATGGCCAAATGGGTTGATTGACTGAGTTGGATTCTAAGCCCCAAGTCTACCTAAGGCTTGGTTGAAGATTGTATAGTTACATGTAGAAATTGTAATTATACAAAGCTTTGTAATTGTATCACATGAATATTCCTTTGGGAAATTTTTTATATACCAGAATATGCCTGGGCATTTTGTAATATCCTAAAAATCGTATTTATGATAAGTATCATATTTTAGTAAATAATACCTATTGGAAATAGGTGAATATGTGGTCTCAAAGAATAAGTTATAATTATCTTATTTTCTAAGGTAATTTCTATTGAAATTAGGGTGAATAAAAAGCTAAAAATCCCTAAATACAATTGTGGGTCATAAAATGGCACGAAAATATTATGATAAATCCCTAGAGGCAGTAAAATATTTATTAAAAATTAGAAAATATGTTGTCTCTAATTTTAGGAATTTATGGGAATATTTTCCTTGGAAAATAATGAGGTAAAATTAAATATAATTTTGGGGAGCATAAATGGCCCCATGATTTTTAATATTTTACATGCGATATAAAATACCAATGTCAGTGAAATAGTTGTGAGATAATAATTAATCCTAATTAAGAAAATTATCAACAATTAGTAAGTGGCTAATTAAGTAATTAGTGGCTAATTGTTTAGATTATGATATAAGTAAATTAATTAGTAAATAATTAATTTAAGGGGAGAAATTCAAAATTATTAATTAAATAAATAATAAATAAATAATAAATGAAAAAGTAGTGTGAAAAGGGTTATGGCTATTTCAAATAAATATCTAGATATTTGGAATTTAATAATAATATATATGGTAAAAAGCCAACAGGACATTTGAGAATTGATAGAAATTAAATCCTACACCAAAATATAGGGATTTAGCCTATGTCATCTGGACTTTTTATAAACTAGTGAATTTCTACCTCGGAGTGGACTATCTCGGAAGTCATTTCGAAACCAACGAAAGCACTTAAGATACGGGATAAATGAGAAATAGGGCGGATAGCGAGAAATAAGACCCAATAGAAAATGAAATAGTTGTGACAAACCAGGGATAATGTTTCTTAGGTCTGGACATATTATAAACCAATAAAATTTCGTCCAGAAGCTGGTGCTATCGGAAGTTATTTCCGTAACCGACAGCGTTTATCTGAAAATCTTCAGCAGACCACGGAATACCCTTAATAGGATCAAAAATTTAGTTAACCCAAGTAGTTTTGAAGAGAAAGAATAAAACTTCAGTGCCTTGCTACTGAATTTTTGAGATTCTCCGAGATTGCGCGATTTGGACACCGAACTGGGAACTTTATTGGTACAGTCACATAAAGCAAGCTTGTGACATCATCTTCTTCTAGAAGGATGATGTCATCCAACACATGGATGGCAAGGATGAAGCCACGTGTCGAAGTGCGATCCAACGGCCGAAAACCAGTATAATAAAGTGATGAATAGTGCCAAGACTTTTGCTATAAATAGCACCACCCCTCTTCACTTCTTCTCCACCCCAAAACCGAGTTTAGAGAGAGGTTAGAGAGAAGGAGGAGCCCGGAGAAAGTCTAGCGGAGCCCTAGGTAAGTTCTTCGGTCCCTAGTCTTTAGTTTCAGTAGTTCTTTCAGTAGATGTAGTAGAAATGCTAGATTTATCTTTAATTTTTCAAGATAGTATATATATCATATTTAGGGGTAAATATGGTATTATTTTCGAAAATATCATTGGGGGAAGAGATATGTCAAAATTCTGGAGAGATAGAGTTAAAATAGCGAAGCTCTGGCGAAATTCCGCCGATTAGGGGTTCAGGGGCAAAATGGTAATTTGTACCTAAAATGCACTGTTATAATGCTAAAATTTGATAAATGTGATATTATCCTTATAGGATATCTGTAATCACGAACCGTCGCCGTACATCGCATTTGTCATACCGTTTTACGTCGGAAGTACCGTTTTACGTCAAACGTCTAGTTTTTCGTCAACGAAGGTATGTTCGCGTACTGTAACACTAACGCTGATGTTTATGTTATGCATGTATGTGCTATGTGTATGGTGTGCTTATATGAGGTAGTTGATAGCTCTGTGGTATGCTCATTGTACTGTTCAGCAAACCACGGGTTATGCTTGCTGGGTGTCGGGATATGTACGTTCGCGTACTGTAACACTAACTCTAATATTTATGGTATGCGTATATGTGATATGTATTGTGTGTGTATGGTTGTTATGTTGTATGTTTGTACGTTCGCGTACTGTAACACTAACGCTGATGTTTATGATATGCATGTATGTGCTATGTGTATTAGTTGCGTATAGTTGTTATGTTGCCTGAGTGCAAATAGATGTTAGAGTATAACTGTATGTACGCTAGGAGCGATATGTCTGTACACTGGGAGCGATATATCTGCATTGGTTCTGTACGCTGGGAGCGATATGTCTGTACGCTGGGAGCGATATATCTGCATTGGATATTGGTTGTGTGCGTAGTATATCTGTTATTGGGCTCACGTGCTGTTAATGTTGTGAACGTCCGTAGTCCATATATTGTGTACGTAAATATGAGGTTAACCATTACCTGAGGTTCAATGGGCATTGAACCTCAGCTCTTAATATAGCGTCAGGTTCAGGAGGAACGAGGACTGAGGAGAAAGGCAAGCAGGCCGCATAGAGACCAGGCAGAAGACTTTCCTCCGTTATTATCTACTTTTGTAAACACTCGGTACAATGTACCGTTACTGTAAACAGCCAGACTTACGGCATTTTGAATATATGTATCAGTTACTCAATCGCTCCGATGCTTGACTTTGATGAAAAAAAATATATATACTGCTTTTGAAAATGAGATGTTACATATTTTATATCAGATACTCATTGACCAAATATTAGTGCATGCTCTCCGTTTCCGCATTACTCTAAGCTGTAGCACCTCAAACTCTGTTGATTTTCCTAAAACTAAGTGTCAACCGACACAATTTGAAGTATGGAATTTGGGGTGTTACATGCATCGTATACAGTAAATCATGTCGAAAAAGCAGCTTTTATTGGTAATCTAATAGGCACTACATCTGTAAATGCAGAAGCACCATTTAATCGGCAGGCTTCAAGTTATCTTTGAAATTAATTAGGAGGATTCTATGCTACCCTTTTGTTTATATTGTATAGTTGTATGAGAATGATTGATTTAGCTGAACATATATCTTATTTTCATGCATAGTAGAGTGTTGTTAATTTGTCCTATGTCTATGATAAGTTTTGCAGATTTGCTGTATTTCCAGTCAATTTTATGAGGATAATGCGGTTGGATTATTTGTTATGCCGATTTACAAAATAAATATTTGTTGTGTCAAATTGCGGAAGTTTTTATTGTTGTTGTTGTTTCTGCCGTAGAGGCCTAAATATTGGTTGAGAGTTCGGCTACGCCTACATACCATGTAGCCTACATACTAACCTGGTGGTTGCACTGTTGTGGATCCTAAATTCACGTGTCCAAACACAATAACATTTTCCATCTATTATTGGGGGTGAAGCATGAGCTATGTTGGAAATATCAAATAAATTGAAGTATCCAAATACAAAGTCGTTCATTTGCAGGGCATGATACTTTTATTGTTTTTGGCGGGGATTGGAGTTAGTTTTTTTGGAAAAAGATATAAAAAGAATTTTAAAATTACAAAATCCTAAATCAAATTTATTACTAAGAGTTAATAACGGAATGACGAAACTTAATAAGTAATTTACAACTCATTTTTTTGGAAAATTCTGAGTTTTCTTCTTCTGTATTTTCCCCTATTTTTTTTCCGTAAAAAACTTATTTGGGGTGGATTGTGGTTTGCAGTTTATACGAGGTAATTACTATATATGAACCCGAGTGTCTAAATATGCCAGAAAATCGTCCTAGAAAGTTGACTATATTAATATACTCAACACACTTTTAAACTGTATTTTTTTCTTAAATGACTTCTAGAAACTTGAGCATTTTCCATTGTATGCAGGCGAATAAGCATGCTTGGGTTGATGCTTTTTAGTGGAGATTACTATGTATTAGAAAAATGGGATACATTGAAGTAAATTCTTCATATGCATGACACATGGCAGTTAATGCTAAACATGAAAAATGGATTTTTAAAAATGCAAATTCCTAAACAAAAGACTAATTCTTGATTAGGTTATAATCACAATATAATTAAAGCAATTTGATAGATGAACATAGGCTTCCATATAATAATGATGAATCATTTGAAGAGATGTATTTAATGGAGCTAATAAACATCCCACAATAAACATATTATCATGAAGGATTAATCACTGTATATACTTGATTGACATTTACTTATATGGACAAACCTTACATCCAATTCTCCTATCGATGAGTGCCACTTGGATTTATTAAACACATTATCCTTTAACGCCATTCCTCCCCATGTTGTGGTCGTTAGTTTCGAGAATGTGCGCTTCAACAGGTTCACATTCCATGCTCATCTAAAAGATCAGCATGCGATGCTCATACCTCTAATTTTGGGTGGCGACCTTTTTTTTTATTATTTAAAATTTTTATTTATTTGAATTAAATTGTACCCAGTATCTCAAATTAATTAATTTCTAATCCTGCATTCAGAAATATTTTTCCTGTAACACTCATGAAACATTTTTTTTTTCAGTAACACCAAATATCTGAAATATTTTTCCAATGCCTAGTATCTTAAGTTAATTAATTTTTAGTGCATTGAGTATTTTTTTCAAAAGAAAAAAAAAATAATAAACCATTTTATTTCGTGATGATCATGGAATGGAATGTGGATTCTCCTCATGGAGAGTAAAGAGCCTCCTTCTCTCTTTCCTAATCCCTAGGAAACTAGTTTCCTTACTCATCCTCAAAATAAGTAGGGAGAGCTCTTCTAAATCTGGATAGTCCAAATTTAATTTTGTTTCAACTGTCAATTTTTAAATAAAAAAAATCATTTTTTTTAAAATAGTTTAGTTGAGAGATTATCTTTATTATAGATTTTTACCCATTAAAATATGGGATAATCATTTCTACTTTTAAGGCAGAAAATTTTATCTGCCTTAAGTTAAAACGACAGTGCATTGGAAAGCTAGATAAGACAACAGCTCACTCTTTTTCTTAACCTGGTGTGAAGAAAGAAAAACAAGAGTCTTCTTTTGATTTCTTTGTCCCGACGGCGCGGCGCAGGGATTTCTTTTGAGTCCACCGTATATTGGAAACGCTAGAAAGAGAACCTCAAAAGTCCACATCATTCCTTTTGATTTCTTTTGGGTCCCATAGCTGAAACATCCCTATATTATTTTGATTTTGGCATCCACGATGAGATTTGATTTTTGATGTACATGAACCATTGTTTTGTTTTTTGAATATGAGGTACAGGAACTGTCGTTTTGTATTTTTGATTTTTGTTCGTTGCCATAAATCCTATGCCTATGATTTGAGCTTAGTTTATAATTTTGTTTTGAATTTTGGGGGTGTTCATGTTATATTCAAAATCCAAATGCTAGTGGCCTTTTAATAATGGAGGGGAATATATTTTCGTGCATTTTTTATGTAATTAATTATTGCCATACACATCCCTATATTCATTCGATGAATGATCACAATATTCTTATAGGGAAAACAACAATCTAACTGGAATTGCTCAGTATGCAAGTTTTAACACTCACCTTGGAGTATTATTGTGATGGATCACTCTCATATGACAATTATTGAAGACATTGATATGAATGGAAGTTTAGTATGTTTTGATGACATTGTTGATTTAGAGAAAGATAATGATGAATTTGGAGAAGATAATAAGTGTGAAATCATAAAAGAAGAAGATGGTGGTTGCAGGGAAGTTAATGTACATGAAATTGTGGTAGATGATGACAGTGAAATCATGAAAAAAGAAGATGGTGACCATGGGGAACATAATGCACATGAAGTTGTTGTAGATGATGATGGTGAATTTAGTGAGACTCCTATTTTATGTAGAGTATTTGGAACAACAGAAGAAGCTTATCATTTTTACAATGATTATGCAAAAGGAAAAGGGTTTGGAATACGTAAGCGGTCTTGTAACAAGAGTACAAGAACACAAGAACCATATATGTGGAAATATGTGTGCTCTAAGCAAGGCTTGAAGTGCCTAAATGATAAAAGAATTGATATTAACAATGTCAAAAGATGAAGGGAAACAAGGACTAATTGTTTGGCGATGCTACAAATAAGGTTGAAGGATGGATTGTGGAAAGTGGAGAAGTTCGATGATACACATAATCATCCATTGATTAACACTCCATCAAAGGTGAATTTTTTTATTCTCATAATGAATTGCGACGCTCGAATTTACTAAATCATTGTTTCTAAACTCTATGAGGATGGTTTAACTTCTTCAAAAATCTCAAAGGTGGTGAATGCTATGGGCGAAGAAATTAACATTACTCCAGTTCAAATAAGCACTATTATATCAAGCCAACGAAAGAACAATGTAGGGCGAGAATGTCAGGGCATCATCAAACACTTTCAAAAGAAGTCCACTCTTGATGGGTCTTTTCATTTTGATATACAGTTGGCAGAAGATGGTACTTTGAGAAGTGTCTTTTGGTCCGATGGTAGATCGAGAGTTGCATATGCTCAATTTGGTGAAGTCTTAGTCTTTGATGTGACCTATAGAACAAACAAGTTCAAGTTTCCTTTTGCTCCTTTTGTGGGGGTTAATCACCATGGGCAATCAATTTTATTTGGTGCGGCTTTGTTAGAAGATGAAACAGAGGGAACATTTACATGGTTGTTTGAACAGTTTCAGATATGTATGTTTGACAAATCTCCTATTGCCATTATCACTGATCAAGACAAAGCTATAGGAAAAGCAATTGCCAAGATATTTCCAGGAGCTCGACATCGTTTTTGTGCGTGGCACATCAAAAAACATGTTATGGAGCATAGCCAAGCACTACACACACAATTTAAAGATAGTTTTGATGTTGACTTTCATGCATGGTATCAAAAGTCGAAGCATCGATGAGTTTGAAGACAAATGGGAAGAATTAATGACAAAATATGATATTCAAGCAGGTACTTGGTTGGCTAACATGTATGCTTCACGTCATTATTGGGCAAAAGCATATTTGAAAGATACTTTTTTTGCTGGAATGACCACAAGTGGTTGAAGTGAGAGCATCAATGCATTTTTTGATGGATACGTCAACTCCAACACAATGTTAAATGACTTTGTTACCCAATATGATAAAGCGATAAAGTCTAGAAGGGATGCGGAAGAAGATGAAGATTTCAAAACGAGAAATACAAAAGCAAGTTTAGAGAGTGATCATCCAATTGAAGAAATAGCCGGAGAGCGATACACAAGAAAATTATTTGAAATTTTCAAAAAGGAGTGGAAGGCTGCCATGCATGATTACTTTCATGAAAAGACTTCAATGGGTGAAAATATTATCAAGTACCAGGTTGGGTCTCGTAAAGTTGATAAAGAGTGGTGGGCAATTGTTGAGTACCATTTGACAGAAAGCTTCATAGCAATTTGTTCTTGTGCAAAGTTTGAAACTATGGGGATATTGTGCAAACATATTCTTTACATCATGAAGAAGAAACAAATAATGACCATCCCCGAAAAATATATTTTATCTAGATGGACCATGAATGCAAGTTATAAGGCTCAAAATCTAGTAGGCTTTCAGGGCAAGACATCTACTAATGAAGTTAGTTCATTGTCTCCATGGTCGGTTTACTTCAAGTTGAATATGGCTTTTTCTGAAGCAAGAGATTCTATTTCTGAGCTTAGAAGGCTTGACGCTTTCGCTGTTGAATTTATTCAACAACAAATGGAAAGAAAGAGAAAAAGAACTGAAGATGAACAAAGTTTCCAACCAATTCATTCACCAATTACCCTCATTCATGATGTGCGCGATCCCACTCATCCAATCAAAACTAAAGGCCGTCCAAAGGGTGCTTCACGAATAAAATCAAGCTTGGAATTGTCTGCAAAACCACAAAAGACTTGCAGGTATTGTGGAGGAAAAGGTCATAATAAGACTAGTTGTCAAAAACAAAAGGTATTTATTTATAATATTTTTTTTCATTTCTCTTTAAACTTTATGAAAAGTTTATTAAGTTTCATTTGTAGATGGATGTTGCCAGAGAGATGCAAACAAAATAGAAGTTGTTGCTGGAAGACTTGGAGCAGTGGGTTGATGGCTATGATGAAGACATAAAAAACATTTTGTGAATTTAATTAGGATACATTTTTAAAGTTTGTATGTCAAAAGACAATGAATGAAAATAGTTTGATTCTAACAATCTTCAGGTTGATCAGCCCTCGATTTTGAGCGCTACTCGAGAGTTGGATAGATTTAATTAAGTAGACTCTTCAGGAGTGGGATAGATTCATGAGATTCATGGAGCGTTACTCTAATGATAATGGTTTGCAATTCATTAAAAAAATTGTCCTTATGCTAACTGTTCTCTTCTTTTTTATTCATTTGTCATGAAGTTTGCTTTTTGTATTGTAGTAGAATCCGGAGTCATGTGCATGTAAATCAATTCAGATACACAATTATATTGACACCTTGGATGTTTCAGTTTATTATTTGTCAACTTGCATGTTTCAGCTGTGGGACCCAAAAGAAATCAAAAGGAATGATGTTGACCTTCATAGTCAAAAATTGAAAACAATGGTTCCTGTACCTCAAAAATCAATCCCATCGTGAATGAAGAAGATTTTATGCATGTGATAGTTTTTCTTCTATTCACATTGGGTATTGCTAATCAGAGTTCAAGCAATATAAGGCTTGGCCTCGATAATGAAAATTTAACCTCATGTCAATGAAGAAAACAGTATTTGGATGGAAGAAATAATGATGAAGGTGATTAAAATATCGCAAAAGTCCACACATAAGTAAATAGGGGATTGGTATTGCAATTGTTTAAACTAATAATAATAAATAGTAAAATAATAATAATAATCATCATCATCATCGTCATCATCATCATAATAATTATTATTAATATGATAGGAAATAAAGATATATTTTTAGAGCTTCGAATAGAGATTCGTTACATTCCAATCAGAGTGTTGTGGAAATTAATTATGATTTTCCAAGGATTTTGATAGTAAATTGGCTAAATTAGGCCTAAGAATAAAAATGAAAAATAAGACCCAAAATATATATTTTGGCTTTTAAAAAATTAAATGGACCTTGGAGAGTTAGTACATGCGCAACAACCTTACATTAAGCCTAGTCCCATAACATTGGAGATTATGAAGAGTTGGAACAAATAATAATCCGCCGTCTGTAAATGTATATTTATAGGACAAGATAGTTGCTGAGACAAATTAAACGGACATGAAACCAGTTGGAGATTTTGGAAGCAGTCAGGTAGTAACTTAATCTTCACACACTCTATATGGCTGTGTATGTCTGTTTTAAATCGTACACATGATTGCCCAGTCCTGTGTGGGCCAGCACCACTCGCGGCTCAATTGAGCAGAAGGACTGACCATGGAGTACCCTCTCGATGGATGGAATTGGGGTAGGGCCTATTGGACAAAAGTCCTTAGGTGGCTAACCTATTTGCATTCAGATGACTCAAATGCTTCCGATTGAGAACTCTGGCGGTTTTAAGGGATTCTCGGTAGGTCCTAGTCTACTAATCTTAGTTGGGTGTTCCGAGTGAGAACTCTAGTGTACAGGGGACTCTCGGTACAGGCCACAGGGTATACCTGGCGCTATGGTTTTGTGATCTATGTTTAACTGCATGAGATCTACACTATGTTTACTGAATGCTATGCTTTGTTGTGGACTACTTGTGATAAGTATATATTTTATGATTAAATAGGTGTATATTTTATAAGAATTGACTAGATTTATTAATATTATATGCCTATTTAATTATCTTTTATAAACTTTTCCATCATTGAATCAAACTTAGGATCAAAGAATAAATCGACATAAAATATACTCATATCCTATTTTTATTGTGTAGGAGATATTTTATGAAAGAGAAGAGACAAAAAGCATATGGAACTTGCATCCATAAATTAAATAAAAGGAATAAAGACGTGAACCCCACATGCTAAAGATTAAACTTGGATCCTAAGCTTGGTGATTAAACTTGTATCCTAGACTTGGTGATTAAACTTGGATCCTAGGCTTGGCGATTAATTAAGAGGAGACCTAAATTATAAATAGGGAGGCAGAGACACGCACAAAAGAGGATGGAAAAGAGGAAGGAAGACGCAAGGAGGAACGAGGAAGAAGCAGAGGAGTAGCGGCTGAGCGTTTCAGTTTTCTTCATCATCTCCACGAAAGGACGGAAGGACTGTGGAGGCGACGAAGAAACTTTCTTTCATCTCTTTCCTTTAGTCTTTCAATCTGAGTTTCATCTTTTTGTTATGGATTTGTTATAGTCATGTGTGGCTAATTGGTTTTGCAACCTAGAGGATCTATGAACTTATGAGTTAATTAGATTTTGTTTTCATTATTTAATTAATTTTGATATTAATTATGGTTACTTAATCTTGTTTAGCTTTATCTATTTAGTGATTGGTCATCATTCAATATGAATTTGAGAATTATGATTTACCTTGACGAAGGGAATTTTAATTAGGCTGAGATTATGTAATATGGGATTAGATTACGATTTAATTTGCGATTATGATAGACAAAAAGCTAATGGCCCTATATGATTGTTGAACAGTGTGTCCGAGTTTTGTTGCCTCTTGAGTAACTATGTTAGACATAACAAGTTATACTTAAGAGAGGGTTATAAGTGGATTGACATGCACTTATAACTATTTATATTCGAGATTAACAAAATTGATATTAAGGCTAATTAAATTAGTGGAATCAAGGTTTATGAAGCTAATAAGGGATTAGTGACTCTGGGTTGCTCATTTAATATTTTTGGTAGTTAGTTTGTTTTAGTTTTAATTTCTTTTCTCTTAATTAAAGTCAATTTGTTTTGCTCAACTTAAATGAAAGTGTAAAATTAATGCTTAACTGAAGTTGGTGATATTAAGTTCTCGTGGGAACGATACTTTTCTTATCACTTTATTATTTGATACGGTCTGTATACTTGTGGAGTTATAGGCTATAAAGTTTTGCCCTATCAACTTGCTATGATTGACTGTCATATACCGTTTATACCCTATTTGTGAGATTAACTGTTACTCTGGGATTCAAATTGAAACCCAGATATCCCTAAGAGCTCAGGATCCGGGCACAATACGTCATTGTGGCAGACAAAGTTTCAAAAGAAAGGCAGCAAGTGCAGACCACTGATGACTCCCATTTAGATTTGAACCGGCTTGGGAATTTACAGACATGTTTTGTTTAATTCCTAATCAAACCATATTTTTATATGATTTTTCATGATTAAATTGGGATTCTTAATGCATTTTTTTGAGACATTATTGCATAATTAAGCACTAATTTGAGTCATAATTTGTTAATTATTCATGAAAATGATTTCTTGGACTTTTGATGCTACATTGTGTTTATCTTGCATTGTAGGTGTTAAAGAAGAAAATTCGAAATCTTGGAAAATGTCAATTGGGGTCAGAATTAATATTTTTGAAGACTGGGGAAATTTACAAGAAAGGCCCCAACAATTCCTGGAAATTGGAAATCAATGAAGAAAAGGGCCGGAGAAAAATTACATAAAAGGACCCATGTTTTTGGAAATCACAATTTTACCCCAAAAATATTTCACCAGGTTACACTTAGGTCCCTCCACCAAACTATTTTACTTTGTACTTAGATCCCCGGTCAAAACTCGCGTTTTGACCAGGGAAACCTAGCCGACCCGCGAGCTGAGGGGAACCTGGGGGATTAAATGGAGAAACAGCGCCGCTAATGGGGGGATGGATTCACGCGAACGACACACACACAGATACGACTTCATCGTCTTCATCATCGACTTGGTCTTTCCCTCCAGACGACCTTCCTCTTTCCTCTCGCCGGCGACATCAACCTCCACCAAGTCCGCCGGCGAGTTTCACCTCCCTCCACCACCATCATCTTCCACCACCGTACCTCACCGTCGCCCGAGGAACAGAGTGCCGTGAGACACTGCACCATCGACCATCGTCCCTCCACGATCACCAGCACCTCTTCCTTTTCATCCATCGTCTCCTTCAACCAAAGGCCTCCACCGTTGGGAACCAGAATCTTCCTCCAGACCACCATCGTTCTTCTTCCCTGTATCTCTCAAACTCTGCTCTTCTTTCCTCTTTTCCGACCACAACCTCTTTCATTCACTATCTCACACCACCATCATCCTCAATCAACACCCTCAGCTTAGTTTTCTTCTTGCCATAATCATCATCGTGGCTCCCTCTATTTCTTTGCTTCTGTCACCATTAATTTCCCTGCTTCATCATTAATTTCGTTTTTATGGTGGTGTTCCATGGCTGTGATTTTCTTGTGTGAAGAAGATAGCTACTAATCTGATGGCTATGCTTGGGTGAACCCTTGTCTCTTGGAGATGGACAGTGGCTGGAATTTCAGAGTTTAAAATAGGGGAGTTAATTTTGTTCAATCTATTTTCTCTTATTTGATTTGAATTTCCTAGTTTTAGGAATATTGTTTTGAATTGTTGAGACTTAGTTTACCCGGTTGGATAACTTTGTGTATTGAACCTATATGATTGGATTTAATTTTGGTAGCTTGTTGGATTTATATATATGTATATTTTCCTTATTGATTCAATGATATTGTGCTTTCTGCGTGGTATTGTTAGATAGTATAATTGAAATGGATTAATTGAGTGGTGTGGTATCGCACTCATATCAAGAGGAACCAAGTTGCATTAATCTAATCCTAATCGCACACTAAGTGGTTTTAAACAATATCTCAGGAGGCAGTAGTTAGCTACGGTAGTAGGAGCTACTATTAATTGGGATTATTGGACTCAAGTGGTATCTTGGGGTTTTTATCGAGACTTAGTGAAAATTAACTCCTATATTTAATTGACCTGTGATTGTCACTATTCCATTTCCAAGAGCATCCATACTCATTTTCATACTCCATTCCATTTTATTTAAAATATCAAAAACAATAGTTTAGCATTTAATTAAATTGCCTTCCTTTTTCAGTTTATTAATTTGAAAAGCCAAAAACCTATTTTCCCCTTGTTTTAATTGCATTTGCATGACATTTAGATTACTTAGGATTCAATAAAAGGCTCCTCGAGAGAGAGAACGATCATAGGGTTGACTATACGCAATCCTTGGTTTATTTTTGATTGTGGACCCCAAGGCTAAAGATAAAAAGGCCCTCAACCAATGGCGCCGTTGCTGTCGGGAGCTAAGTAATTGGCTCCCTAGGTAATCTAATTGTCAAATTCACTTTTGACAAGGGGTTTCTCGTGTGAAGCTTGTTAGTTTTGCATTTTTGATTTATTTTTATTGCATATAATTTAGGATTTTTGCATTTAGGTAATTTGCATAACATTCATTGCATTATTGCATTGTTTAACTTGGTAGCTTCTGTGTGGTGTGTTTGCATTTAATTCGATATGATGTTGAGCTTAATTGTTTGAATTCACCATGTCTCCAAGTTAATTCATAGCATACTTGCAATTTTTTTATTTATTTTAAAACTTTTTTTTTTCTTTTGCATTTATAGTATTTTTTTCTTATATTCCTTTTCTTAGTTTTTATAGTTTATAGTTAGATAAATACTTGTCATTCATTAGGAATCAATTGTATTGAACTTTCATGGCTTGGTTTAATGGTAATCAAGATTCACTCTCTCAATCCCACTCTTTTGTAGGAGATTCGACCGGAAGGGAAGAGTCCATCTCTCAAAGCATCGATTCCATTCTACAAACAATACGAGTTCTTCAAGCTAACATGGGAATTCAAGATAAGAATCCAATTGGTCAAGAATGTCATAGTCCATTCCACCACCCATATCATGAACCTTACCACCAACCTCCATTTCAACCAAATCACTCACCACACCTACCCTATAGATCATACCATGAGCCTTTTCCACCACCATACAACCCATATTATGAGCCTTCTCATAATCCTCCACCATATAACCGCATGCCATACCATGAACCTCCTCCTTCATTCCATCCCACTTCTCAACCATGTCATTCATCTCATGAATTCCTAAACCCATTTGAGCCATCTTCTGGACCTCATTCTCAACCATGTGTGCCAAACAGAAAACCTACCATTCGTGAAGTCCTTCGAAAATTGCAAAATCAAGTGACTCAGACTGTAGATGAGGAGTGGCCATACAAGACCAACTTTGACCATCAAATGGACTCTACAATGAGACGAATGGAATATCAAGAGAAAGAGAATGAGAGAATGGAAAAGGAAATTGAGCGTCTCTCAAAGAATCACAAGTTTTGAAGACAAATTTCCAAGAAAATCCTCTTCCCATGTTCACACATACACAAGAAGTGAAGCAAGTACAAAAGAGCATTGAAGAGTCTTCCTACCATTTGGTAATGATCCTATCCTAATAGAAGTAGACTCTCCTACTATTTTAACTAGTGAAGCAATTAATGATTTGAATGATGATGAGGTGGATGAGGCAATTATTGTTGAATCCCCTCAAATGTTTGAAAACGTAATTGCTCAACCCATTAGTTCTAGTAGTAGCAATTCGATTGTACTTGTCGATGAATGTGCTCCTACTTCTTTGTGTGATGCTTCAATTGTTGAAAATGCTTCTCTTCATAGTACTAGGGATGATTGTGATAAATTGAATGAAATATTTTCATGTTCTTGTCTGGAATATCAAATATGTGTAGACTGTTATTATGAAAAAAGCCACTTACTTGTTGAGTTTCAAAAGAAAGCATTTAATGAAGTGGTTAATTCTACCATTGATCATAATGCACCCTCTTGTACTATTGATGATAGTAAGCATGTCAATTGTGAAAATGTTGAATCTTGCTTGGATGACAATGTGGTTGATACAAGTGAAAAAGATCATAGCCTTGAAAAAGATCTTTATCTTGATTCCAATGAATTGTACATAGTTTAATAAGGGAAGATTTGATTGTTTTGATTGATGATATTACAAATGAAAACGAATCTTTCCATATGATTCTTTCTTGTGATTTGCCACTTGATATAGACAAAGAAAATGATTCTTTTGAAAATTCAAAAGTTTTTGGTGGTGACAATTTGCAAAATTCTCTTCATTCTTCCACTCTTTTGCCTTCCATCTCTTGTGATTGCAATGATGATGTGGTGTACCCCAACACTAAGTTGGATTCCGCACCTTCCACTTTGCAAACACAAGAGAATTTTCAAAATATAACTCTCTGTTTGACTCCTACTGATGGGAGTAGCATTGATTTCCTTGGATGTGATAGTTACTTGGAGAGTTTGATTCCTAAAATATCTTTAATTCACTTGAAATCTCTCCATGTTTCTATTTTTGGATGGGATACTGCTGGTTGCTTGTCTTCTTTGCAGGCACGTTCTTGGAAAGGTTCTTTGTGGTACCAACATCCACCATACATTCTTGGACCTCTTCCAATTGATCCTGAGTCACCTCCACCAAGGAAAATCAATGCGGGAGAAAATGTTTTCAAAGATAAATGCATGATTCTCATCGTGGATGAGAATTTCTCTTTCAAGCAACTCAAGATACTCTAACATAGGTTGTCTCTTTCCTCACTTATTTTCTTCTTAATTCCTTTGATTATTTGGGCTTAATTGTTCTATGTATGCTTTGCATTTTTTTTTGGGCCACTACCCTACTTAATTACCATTGTACCTTGAATTTCAACTTTTTTTCATTCTCTTTAAGGTGATTTTTATACATTGAGGACAATGTGTTGATTAGTGCTTTTAAATCTTGAGCATGATTATAATTGATTGTAATGTTTTGATTGATTGTGTTTTTAAGGTTAGCACTTGGAATAGTTAAGTAGATGTTTTGTGGTTATCTTGCTATGCAATTGATTGTGTTAGAGTGAGCATTGGAGAGGGGGGGAAACCTTGTTGGAAGGATATTTGAGCCTTAAACTCTTTTCATGTGTGCATGTTCACTTAGTTTTTCACCTTCTAGAACTTGTTTCAACTCTTGTTCGAAACAGTGTTTGCATTAGTGTTATGAAAATGAAAGAGGCATTCAATTCTAAACTATTTTCACCCAAACACAAACCTACATTCATCTACCCTTTGCTTACCCCTTTTGAGCCATTCCTTTATTGTATGCTTGTCATTATTCATAGTCTTCATAGTATTCTAAAAATCTAAAGTGAATTGCCAATAAAAAGTTGAACAATGTATATATTGAAATGCCATGTGAATGAAAAAGAAAAGAAAAAAAAGTGAGTATAGTTTTTTTCATGGTTATCGAAACCGGACCGACCGGCCGGTTGAGCGGGAATCGAACCGCCGTGAAGCCGGTCCGGTCTGCCATAGTAACCGGGTTAGAGTCAGTTTAGTTTTTTTTTTCCTCCCAAAAATGTCGATTGAAGGGTGAAGATGTTGACAAAGAGAGTGAAATGGAGAGAACTAGAGCCGATAAGAAACAAATCCGGCGATAACAACAGATCCAGTTAAATCAAGGCCGGTGTGAACAGATCCAGTGAGAAGAAATAATACCGACAGAGGAGAGCGACGATGACAGATTGAAGAGTGAGGAAACGAGGTTTGAAACTTTCCTATGCGAACAGATCCAGAGACGCCGAGCACGGACTAGATTTAGGGTGTAAGGTGGGAGAGAAACCATAACTGAGAGAAGTGAAAACAGATCTCACCGCCCCACGCGTTCGTGTGTGCCTTCGTCGTCGAAAATGGAGAAGAAATAGACTCAAATGAGATTACCAATGGTGGGGGAGCTTTGTGGGTCCCATCAAGAGAAAACCACTCTTTTTTTTTTTGCTCAAAAGAGAAAACCACTCTCAAGTCTCAAGCAACCTCCCTTCGCAAAGACGATGCTCGATTTTTCATTGCCTTTTTCTCATTTTTCACAAAAACGTTGTACCGCAGGACTTTGTGGAAGAAGTGAAGGGACACTTCACCGATCAATCACTCCTTTTATCCGATGGATATTTAGTATGGTGACACATCTTTTTTATCAAAGGTAATAGCCATTTTTTTATAATTTCATATTAGTAAGTAATAACTAAAATCTTTACTTACTCACCGGTTTGACCCCGGTTTAGCTCCGGTTTGACTCCGGTCTGACCCAGTGACCCTTGACCCAGTACCTCGACCGGTTCAGTGACCGGTCCGGTTTTAATAACCTTGGTTTTTTTTAAAAAAAAGAAAAGAAAAGAAAAGAAAAGAATGGTATTAAAAATATATATATATATAGTTAAAAAAAAAGAGAAAAAGAAAAGAAAGGTATTGAAAAAAAAAATGAAGAAGGCATTTGTTCATGATTTTCAAAAGAATTTGCAAAAGTTATTTAGATGCTATGAATTTGGTCATTAACTTTGACATGCATATCAACTATTCATTTTTTTTTCAAATTAATTCATTCCATTTAGCCTTCATCCAACATTACAGGCCCTTAAAGTCCTCTTGATTCATTTCATTAATTGCTATTAGCAATGGAGATATTATAGTTGTTACAAGCCTATGGTAAGGTGTTAATTAAGTGAATTAGAGTGAAATTATTCCATTAAGGTGAGATGAGTGAAATACTAATACCTTGAGAGTTCTCTTATGCTTCATTCTAATATTTTGAGTTGTGTAGTTAACTAATTTCTTTACATCGCTTGATTATCACTGGTGTTGGCTTGAAGAATTTGATTAATTAATCCATTACTTTCTAATTATGAAATTGCTCATATTTCAAATGTATTAGTGATTTGGACTTGGAATTTTGTACTCAATTGCCTTTGTTCAGGAGTACAAAGGTCTAAGTGTTTGTAATTTTAATATTTTGGTACCGATACATTCACGGATTACTGTATTAAGAACTTGGTAGGTTAATCCTACGCACAACCAAGTATATTTTACTTATCAGTTTACTATTCTATCCTTGTGTTGCTCACTATCATTCGCTGCAATACTCTGATAAGTGTCGTAATTACAAGGGGTATGATAATACGATTTACAAGACAGAGGAGGGAAGAGATCGGTCCTTTCAAGTTTTTAACTTTGTACTTTTATTTAGTAGAATAAATTTTTATTATGAATAAACAGTATGGAATCGTTCCGTTGGTTTTACTCTAAAGTCTAAACACACATATTTCTTGTTTTTTGGTAAAAGATATATGTTCAATTATTTTTTGAGTATTTTTACACATCTGAATTAAATGTATTTTTTAATTACTATCGGTCTGACTCTGAGTTGACCCCGGTCTAACCCACTTATTTTTATTTTTTTAAAATATCCAGCTCATAAAAATTAAATTTTTTTCCACCTTACCCCTCCATGTAAGGAAAATATTATGATGAAAGCAAAATATCATGGTGTTAGTGACACGTCTGGAAAATTAATACCGTCAAATGCTGGTCTAAGTCATTTTAAAGCTATAGGGATTAATGTTATAACCGGAGAGAAACTAGAGAGACCAAAACTATGAATTTCAAACTAGAGGGACCACGGAATTCAAATTAGAAGGACTAAAACCAAAAAGAAGGAAAACTACAAGGAAAAAACAATGTATTAAGCCTTAACAAAATTACAAAGCAAGAAACAGGGGCACATGAAGTGGCCAATAAAACCCACAGAAAGTGTATATTTATACGTGAAAATGGAACATATGAGGATATAGAAAACTAAAATTAAGTTTTGATCAACTAGCTACTACTGAATTTCATCACTCCAGATCACAGATCAAAGATCAAAGGGCTTCGAGGATTATAAATACATCCAAAATGTTGAAAGCTTTTGGGGATTAGAAACAAAAGAAATTTGGAAAGTAGAAACAATTATCATATTTCAGAGCAACCCTCAAAAATGTCTAAGAGGCATCAAATCTTATGGATATGAACAACCAAAATATTCAATGGTTTTGTCAGTAAATTTCCATTTAAAATACGTGTTGCACATAGATGCGAGGCTCTCTGCATAAAAGAAACTTCCATGCATATCACCTTTGGATAAAGACATGTGGAACCTCTTCAATTCATTATTAGCAGTGAGGCTGAACAAATCTGGGTCACTACGGTTGAAGCATACTATTTCATTCCTCCACAAGCATATTGGACGTAAGGAAGGTGGATCTGCTCTAATTCTATATTTCTTACTCCAAGAACAGCTCTTCCCATATGCACAACTTCCCTCTTCCAACACCCATAAATCAATAAAAGTATATTCAAGCACCTCCTTCAATTCATTAACATATTGATGAATCAAAGCAAGTTTGTTCTCGTACACATCAAGCACATATTGAGTGAAAGGTGGAAGAGGTGGAACAAAAGCTGAAGACGGTATTCGTATCAATGTAAAAACTTCCAATGCTACGTCAAACGAAATTATCATGCGACGATCAAATTCACCCTCCAATATTATTCCCAACCAAAATATTGCCCCATTAACAGCGACAGGGTTATATAGAAAACATGCACCCTGTATAACTCCAAATTCTACTTCTTTCCAGGACCCAGTTCTTAATGAATACACCTCCACTCGATCAATACATATGACCCTATGAATTCTTACTATCTTATAATCCCCAACTACTGAACTAAACCCAAACCCAAACCCAAAATGACAAGGGCTGCCAACATCGTTTGTTGATTTGGGTACTTGCATGACCTCTCTAGTCGCTGGATTCAACAAAAAAAGCGAAGGAGGAGGAACAAATTTTGCATCACCTAGTTTCACACAAAGCAAGCCATTGCTAGAACCAATGATGCGAACACGCCTTAAAAAATCAAAATCCATCAGGTGTATTCTCTCAACTTCCACAGTTTCCTTCTCAAGACGAAACAAACAGAAGGGATAATAAATAGGGTTGCGATTGCTTACGTGACATGTAAGAAGAGGGCTTTTGTGAGCAGAGTGGTGGTAATGCTCTTCAATGAAAAATGGGGATTTCAAGAGATTTCTCCAATCTTTACACACAGCGCGAAATCGAAGGAGAGATTTCACCCGGAGCCTTTTGAGAATGTCGATGATTATGTCAGGAGGCAGATAGAGATTGTCGCCTCCAGTGGCCTTCTTCATGTCGAGGAGAATTAAGGCAATGAAGAGAAAGAGACGAATACTTGTTATGACGCGCGCACGCGAAAAATTCAGAATCAGAAACAAGATTGCCACTTTGACGTAACCTAGTTTTCTTTTTAATTACTTGTGTGTCTATATATATATATATTCCGGTTAATATCTTTCAAATCAGATTTGTAATGTATTTAGTATCATTATCTCAGTACTGATTTAGATGATTTGATTAGATTTATTCTACCCTATTTCTCTCCCTCTCCCCTCACACACTCTATATATATATATATATATAAATATATATATATATATATATTTAGATTTTACAATTTAAAATTAATTCTTTACCTCATAATATATATATATATATATATATATATATATATATTTTACAATTTAAAATTAATTCTTTATATCATAATGTATACCATAACCCATGAATTTGATTAAATCTATTTCTTTTATTTGATATGACCATCATTGTTGTCAAAATGGCGAGTTTACTATCCGAGTTTGACCTATTTTCTAGTGATTTTTTTGTTCATATCTTGTTTATTTTGTTGACTACCTACACTTTTCAAGATATATTATAAATAGAAAGTATTTTTAATTTTATTAAGTCTTCTCATTAATTTTTTTAAGATAAATTATAATAGTCTTGGCTATAAATATATGCTACTACAGTGCTACAATTAGCCGCTAACCCTAATGCTCCTCCCAAGTCCCAACCCTAGTATTGCTATAGTTCAGGTGCCCTAGAGTCGCAGAGCTCCTGTCTCTCTATCTCTCGCTCTCACAGGCTCACTCGTGATCGGCTTCTTCTATATTTTTCCTTCATCACCGATCACCGTCTCTGCCTCAGTCTCTACATCCCTCCGCTACTCATTGGAACAGGCAATAATGGAGAACGACATTTTTCCCCAAAGAAATCATCACAAGTATTCTGGTACGACTTCCAGTAAAATCCCTAATCCGATTCCAATGTGTTTGTAAAGATTGGAAGAATCTGTTCAGAACCCCATCCTTCATTGCCGAACACGTCCACCATTCCTCCCGGCAAAACTCTTTACTTATTATTGTTGATAGTATTGTCTATGAACGTAATTCTCGACACTTATATTTGCTCAATCGTGAGATGCAAATCCATGAAATTCAGAAAACAAATATTATTGATCACTTAAACCCGGCCTGCGTCTATATTTCTGTAATGGCTTGCTCTGTGTCGACGTCGACCTTGACGGTAAATGTAAAGATTTCCTTTGTCTATGGAATCCCACAATTAGAGTGGTTAGACAAGTGCCAAAATCTCTTAACAATTATGAGTATGAGTATTTTTCCGTAGGATTTGGGTTCACCCCAATCATTAATGATTACAAGATTGTTAAACTTATTTTGTCTGCACGTGGTTCATTGTTCAAGGGGATCTTTATTCCTTAAAGATAGGGTTATGGAGAAATGTTGAAGTTGGGAACTTAGATGGTTTCAGCCGTTGTAGCGCTTTGCCTTGTAATGGATCTATGTTTTGGACTGGACAAAAAGCGGTGGAGGGACACAGCAAAAGTCGTCTTGAATTATAAGATATTTTCATTTTTTGGAGAAATTAAGGAAGCTAATTAAATTACTTTAGAATATTTTTATTTTTATTTTTTTCTTCAAAGTAATTAGTTTGACTAATAAAATAATATATAATCTAAACATACACAACATATAAAATGATTAAGTAACTTATTTAGCTTCCTTAATCTCTCCAAACAAAGTTAACTATGTCTTATAATAAGGACCAGAGGTAGTAGTAAAGGAAGTGTTCACATTGACACCATTTCCTACTATGACATCTCTCCAACAATGTTGCAATAGGCTTGCTTGCTATGAGAACAAATTAGCTATATTTTTTCCCAATTCTGAATCACATGGGATTGATTTGTGGGGGTTGGAGGAGTGTGCAGATCCATCCAAGGGGAGATGGAGCTGGGCTAAAATATATAGTAGCAGACCTGATCCATACTACCGCTTTTTCATTTGTCCAGAGATTATTTGGAGAAATGAAATTGTTTGCTTAGTGGAAGCAATACCTGAATACGAAATTGAGGACGATTATGAAGGAAAGTTTGTTTTGGGCAGTCTCACTCCTGATGAGCTCAACATTTTTAATGCCCCAATTATTAGCTATAGTACTCGGATTTTTGATTATGTGGAAAGCCTTGTGCTACTTGACAAGATCCATATTTAAAAAATGCTAATATTTAATACCAAATGTTTCTTGCAATATTTGACCTTTTGTAAATTCTAGTTGCTTAGTTTTATGTAATTCCTTGCTAGTTTGTGGATTATTTAGGACAAGCCAATCTGCCTCTGGTTTTATAAATATTGAAGGCGTTGATTTACTCTATGGATGTTGACTTGTTGGTATGTGTGTGTCTATTTTATCTGTTGTTCTGAGTTATCTTTGTATTAATGGCTGATGGCTCCATTCCAATGTTAGTAAATCTTAAAGGGACAAAGCCATTCCAATATTAGTAAATCTAAAGGGACAATGCATGGAAGGAAGGCTAGCAGCTGAATTCTAGGATTTGCCTGATTGGGATAAAATGGGTATTAGAGTAATTGATTGAATATTGCCTCCCTGATTCCTATTATTATGGTCATGTTGGACAACAAGGTGATAATAAGTGCTCGTTCAACAATAAAAAAACAAGTCTTATTTCTTTAAGTAAAGTTAGCTACATGAATCGATCACATTATGGTTTTCTTTTTCTTTTGATAAACGATCAAAATACATTAAAATAATTAAATAACAGTACATTAATTTTCTAGAACCATACGAGGGCATGATGGTAGAATATTAAAAACATTCCGATGAATCAACTTTACAACTAGATTTTTATATCAAGTTATCACAACTAGATTTTGAAATATATCATTCATTCACCACTCTTATAATTCTACAGTGACTATATGAAAAGTAAAGATAAAAATAAAAATAAAAATTCTGCTCACCATCATAAAACAAAGAGGTTGAGATAGATGAGAAATTTATAATTGAAAATATTACGGTAGTATACTTTTAGTCCTTTAAAATTATATGAGGTAATTTGGTATCCCTTGACTTTATAAATACTATTAATCTTCAACTTAAAATATATGTAAATGGAAAAATATCTAAAAACTTCATGAAGCAGTGAATATCAAAGCCTCGATTTGTCAGTTTATTTTAATTTAATAATATAAATATATTATATTAAAAAATTAAAACTTAAATATGTGTTGTCAACTGATTAGTCATCACTTGAATATTCTATAATGTCAACTGCATAGTCATCATTTGAATTTTCTGTATCAACATTTTCCGTAAGCAACATTAACGATGTTAGAAATATAAGACTAAAAGTATAGTTTATAAAGTTAAGAGACTAAAAGTTTATCTTAGGTAAAAATATAAGACTAAAAGTATAGTTTATAAAGTTAAGAGACTAAAAGTTTATCTTATGTGAAACTTCAAGGATAAAAAGTATACTTTAGCCAAATATTAAAGAAAAAGGGGGAAAATTAAAAATGTCATAGGACAAACTACTCTCTCATTAGATCATAATCATGTATGACTTTTTTTTTTATCCCACTCGATTCACCGAAACCTTCGGTTCCGACTAATCCAGATTTCGCCCCGCGTTGGGCCCACATCATGGGGAAAGAGCTTCTAACACCATTTTCATCATTTCCATGCCTCAAACCGAGGACATGGTGATGAGAAAGGAAATCCCTTACCATTTACTCCCAATGGTTTTGGTATTATGCATGATTTTTGTGTGTAATTTTAGGCTGAACATTTGTGTGGGCCTGGGCCCAATTCATTTCATGGCGGTAAGCGAACTTACGAAGTGGGGGGCACGCATTTGACGTCCATCTTATCGGGCTTGCCCATAAATTTAACATTTATTATGCATTTAATCTAAAATCTTTTGTTTTATACTGATTGAATTTAGCGTCAAGCCCTTCCCAATTTGACAAACCAATATTTGTATCTTTGGAAGAGATGTTCACATTTGTCCGACAATGCCTCAAATATGATGGTCCCCAATAGAAGAATATCTATATTTGGTTAGGGGTGAGAATAAGTCAGACCCCTATTAGGTGGCTTATAGCCTGACCTGTTTTTGGCCTAGTTTGGCTAAAAGCCTAAATGTGTAAATAGGTCGACATATTTTATTAAGGCTGGACCTATAAGTCTTCTTGGGCATATTTACACAAAAAAATATAATTTTATTTTATATACATATACATACATACATATATAATTTTATATATAAAATTTTTTACATACATACATATATATATGTAAACACAATATTTAATTTATATGTTTTTTATACTTATATTTATATGTTTTTCATCCTTAGATTTTAATTTTATTTGCTAACCATTATTAATAATGTAATTTTTAATTTAAAGTTATCATAGGTAATTACTTAAGTGTTATTAATTTTTTATTGTTTTCTGGTTATCATAACACTTTAAAAATTAGTAACACTTAAGTTATTAGAAGCCAGAATGGAGGACAACTTTTGGCCCCTAGAGAAGACTCTTTGATTACAGGGGAAATAGATTTTCCGGTGAGCTGGCTTGTTGGTAATGGTGAATCCCAGTCCGCTTTTGCTCCTCAAAACGCCGGTGGTTGGATGGAACCAACCACCGGTTCGCCATGAATATCTTATCCTGGAACTGTCAAGGTCTTGGGGTTGCCTTGACAGTCCAGGAATTTAAAGGAAGAATGCTTCCGGAAAAAACCTCATATAGTGTTCTTAATGGAAACCAAGCAAAAGGCTAGATACATGCGCAAGATAAGAAGAAGGTGTGGTTTTAATTAAGAGTGGCTGGTGGACCCGAGAGGGCTGAGTGGTGGTCTTGCTATCTGGTGGGCAGATACGGTTCATGTTAACATTTTATTTTCTTCTCCCAATATTATCCATACTCGTATTGATGTTGTTGATATGATATCTCCGGCTTATATCTCTTTTATTTATGGTCCAACTGATGAAGAAGAGAGGAATTTATGTTGGCAGGGGGTTAGGAGGATTAGTAGGAATATTGATGAATCCTGGTTGTGCATTGGTGATTTCAATGACATGTTATTTCAATCTGAGAAAAGTGGGGGGAGTCCTAGGGCTTGGAGAAAAATTATGAATTTTAAATGCTTTGTCTCTGATTGCTATTTGGATTATTTGGGATATAATGGCTATCGATTCACTTGGTGCAATAATATAGGCTTGAACCTGACACTATCAAGGAGCGTATTGACAGAGCCTTGGGTAATATTCTTCTCAGGGAGCAATTTCCTAATATCCAAGTTTTTCATATTGACCCCTTGGGATCGTCGGATCATCACTTGTTATTTATTCAATGTCAACCAGATAATACAAAACGAAAGTGGGTTTTTCATTTTGAGTCTACCTGGACGATCCATATTGATTTTCTTCAGGTTATCAGAGATAGTTGGAAGAACATATCTGAAGGCAACCAATCTGTTCTTGATAGTTTTGTTTGTCATATGGAGAAATGCAAGGGGGATCTGGTTAGGTGGAGTAAGATAGAGTTTCCAAATAACTCTAAATTGATTGAAAATATGAAAGCTCAATTAGCTACATTATCTACTGGGGTTCGGAGTTCAGAGACTACCCGTAATATCACTGATACTAAAATAGCCTTGGACCGGCTGTTGGGTTTGGAGGAACAATTTTGGTGGCACCGGGTGAATTGGCTATTGGCAGGGGATATGAATTCTCGTTTTTTTCATTTGTCAACTATTAAAATAAGGCAACAAAACAGTATTCTCAGTCTTAAGGATGATGCGGAAAACTGGCTTATGGACAAAGATGCAATTGCACAAAATATTGCTTCCTTTTTCCAGAATCTTTTCTCTACTTCTGATTCAAGTGACATGGATTCTGCCTCGCCTTTGTTGATAGTAAAATCTTGGCTGATATGAATCAATGTCTCATGAAGCCTATTACAAGGGAAGAAATTAGAAAGGCTGCTTTTAGCCTTGGGGGTTCAAAAGCTCCGTCCGGATGGCTTCTCTGGTATGTTTTTATCATAATGCTTGGCCTGAGATTGGTGACTCTATTTGTAATATGGTACTAGATTTCTTTGCAGGTAACTTTGAGTTGAATTCCATTAATGAGACTAATATTACTTTGATTCCTAAAGTAGATAAACCTAAACATGTGTCTCATTTTCGTCCCATTGGGCTGTGTAACTTTTCTTACAAAATTGTCTCTAAGCTTATCTCTAATAGGATGCGACCTTTACTAGATGGTTGTATTTCTCAATTTCAAAGCGCCTTTGTTCCGGGCCGGTGTATTCAAGATAACATCATTATTGCTCATGAAGTGTATCATTATCTGCAAAGGAAAAAGACATGGGTGAAATTTGAATTTTCTCTAAAGATGGACATGAGCAAGGCTTATGACCGAGTTGAATGGAATTTCCTAGAGAAGGTGTTGTTAAGGTTTGGGTTTTGTGTTGATTGGGTCTCTCTTGTCATGAAGTGTGTTCGTTCCGTGAGTATGAACATTTGCTTATCTAGAGAAAATGTCAGCTCTTTTGCTCCTAGTAGAGGACTACGTCAAGGGGACCCGCTCTCGCCTTATCTATTCATTCTAGTAGCTGAGGTTCTCTCGCTCATGATTATTAAATGCCAGCAGGCCAAATTGATTAGAGGAGTTAAATTAAGCCAGAGTTGTTTGATGCTTACCCATAGCTTCTTTGCGGATGATGCTCTATTATATATGAATGCTAGTCAGGGGAACTGTAATCAGTTGGCGAGCATCTTGCATTTGTATTCGGCCGCCTTTGGTCAGGTGATTAATCTGGACAAATCTAGTATTTTTTTCTCTGCAAATACTCCTGATAATGTTAAAGCTGCAGTCAAGAATATTTTGGGTATCTCATCCTCTGAGGATCCTGGCAAATATCTCGGCATTCCGAGCATTTGGGAGAAGACTAAACAACAAGCGTTGGCCTACATTAGGGAATGAATCTCTAAAAAAATCCAGGGATGGGGGCATTCCCTTCTCTCCTTTTCTAGGCGGGAGGTTATGATCAAAGCAGTTATTCAGGCTATACCTATCTACCCTATGAATTGCTTCAAATTCCCGCTTAAAACTTGCAAGGAGATTCATAGTCTCATAGCAAATTTCTGGTGGGATGGAAGCGCTTTTGGCACTCAGACACATTGGAAAGCGTGGGATTCGCTTACTTGGGGGAAGAGCCAGGGAGGTATGGGTTTTCATTATTTCTGTATTATGAATGATGCGCTTTTGGCTAAGACTGCTTCGAGACTTTTTATGAGACATAATGACTTATGGGCCACGGTGATTAGGAGTGTGTATTTTCCTAAAGGTGTGTTTATTGATGCGAAAAAGGGTTCTAGAGCTTCATGATGTTGGTCTAGTATTATTGATGGAAGGAACTTTCTTAAGCGAGACCTGCGGTAGGATGTAGGAACGGGTTGTTCTATTCAAATCTGGGGGGATACTTGGGTCCCTGGTGTATCCTTTCCTGAGAAGCCTTTGAACAGTGAGGATCCTTTTGTTAAGCATGGTAAAGTCAGTGATCTTATTGTGGATGGTTATTGGGACCTCTCCCCCATCTCTTAGTACTTATCTGCTGAAGTTAAACATGCCATTTATGAAATTCCTATTTCCACTAATGAATTGGAAGATAAGTTGGTTTGGACCAAAGCTAGAAATGGTGCTTACTTGGTCAAGATAGGATATCATAGTAAGAAAGTAAGCGGGAATGTAGTCTCCACCAAGGTTGGGACCTCTATTGTAATATCTTCGAGTGTTGAAAGCGGTTGGAAACTAAAGACTACTCCTCGTGTGCAACAATTCATTTGGAGGCTTCTTAATAACTCTCTAGCTACTAATGCAGCCCTCTTCTGTAGAAAAAGATCCCCTGTGAATCTATGCCCAATCTGTGATGAGGCTGAGGAAAATCTTGAACATTTATTCTTCCGTTGTCCGTGGACTCGATGTGTTTGGTTTGGATGCTTTCTAGGCACCAAATTTGACTTTTCTAATGTTTCCAACTTCAATGCGTGGTGGTTACGGATTCTAGGTATGCCATATTTATGCTCCTTTGATGTCTCTCTTATCTGTTGGACTTTGTGGTTTATCTGGAAACAGAGGAATGATAAGATCTTCAATTATATAGACCCAAATGCTCTTGTTGTTATTTACCGAGCTATGAGGAGTAACTGTGAATTCTGGGCCAGTAGAGTATCTTTGCATACTAGATTTGATGCACCAAGTGGACCCACTGCTTCTGAGGCTCACTAGTCTCCACCTGAATCAGGCTGTTTTAAGATTAATTCTGATGGGGCCTATCAGCTTAGTTCAAGTAATGCTGCTGTTGGTGTGGTTTGTCGAGACTATCGAGGCAACTTCCGGTGGGGCTATGTAGATAAAGTTAAATCTATTTCTGCATTTATGACTGAAGCCTTGACACTTAAAAGAGCTTTGATGTTAGCACTTGATTTAGGCCATGATAAGGTGGTCTTCGAAATCGATTGTCTTCCCTTACTGACTTGTGTTGAAACCAGATCTCTGGATTTATTTGACTGGAGTTGTAGGAGGATTTTGCATGACATAATTTGCCTTTTTTCTGACAAGGTTTGGTTCTCTTTTTCTTTTATCCTGAGAAGGGGTAACCATGTTGCTGATTTACTTGCAGTAAATGCTTTTAAGGGGGTGTGCTCGGTGAGGTGGGTTTCGCAACCAACACCCTCTTTGTCGTTGCTTCTAACCTTGGATTCTCAGGAGGCTAATATTGTTGTGGATGATGCTCCTCCCTCTAGTCAAATGTTGGAAGGGGATCATGTCCTTTCTTGTTTTTGATTGTTGGTATTTCTTTCTGGATTAGGAACCTTCTCCCTGTCTTGGATGGAATGTGTTATTTGGTTGTATTTGTTTTCTGTCTTTCTTATATCCGTTGTACTGTACTCTCTGATTTGGTAATGCAAGTTATTCCTTGAGCAAAAAAAGAGAGACTAAAATAGACCTGCCGAGCAAAAAAAGAAAGAAAGAAAGACTCATATAGACCCAAAGCCGTCATCTCCCCATTTCATCATCTTTTCCCGATATCCCGTTCTGTTGATCGTTGTTCCTCTCTTGTCGAAATCCTCTCGCTCTCCCATTCTGTTGCTCGCTTTCCTCTCGTTCAGGTCCCTAGTTTAGGGTTATAAATTTTCTATGACAAAGGCAACTAAATTTTCTATGATAGAGGCAACGGACTATCGTCATTCGTCTGTATTATGGTTTTCTTGAAAAATTCGATGATATAGCGGCTAATCCCGAGCTCTTCGTGAAAACCTTAAAAGAGCTCCACAAATCAATGAAGACCACCTTTATGTAAGCTAGCTCTCTCTCTAGCATTGTGTAAACAAAGTTTCATTCTGCCAATTTCTTTTTATGTGTATCAATATCATGTTGCCATTTTGCTTCCTTGTCTATGATTTTTTTTGTTAGCTAGGGCCTCTACTTTTGTAGTGTCTGCAGAGGCGTTTTTGACCAATATTGGAATCTTAGATGAAGATCCCTTATAAGGTTTAATTATATATAGTTCTGGTCTATAATCTATTCATGCACTTTAGTCTTTTCTTCAGTGTTTAATGTAATGAAAGAATAAAGGGAAAGTGACATAAGGCCGAGCTAACAGATGATCAAGTTCTTTGACTTCAGTATAGACTTGGCCATGGATTTTGCAATTTTACTCTGTTGAAAATGTTTATTACAGTCATGTATCCAAACCCTTAATTATTCAGAATGATCTTCAAACCCACCTCTTCCTGATCTCTGTTCTGCTTTTTATTTCCTCGATGGCATTCCATTTTATTTCATTACCATAGATTTTAGTTTGTACAATGTGAACAATGTCTTAATGTTTATCAAAACAATTTTTTTGGAGTGTTTTTTTTTTTTTTTTTATCTGTACAGGAATATGTAGCTTTCCATCATTCAGTACTTAGCTCTGTTTCCACTTCATATATTTTTAAGAAATATTGCGCATGGAACTAAATTTGAATGAACATTGTTGTAACATTGTTTTAGGAATCCCACCATAGGGGGAAACAAACTAGATTTGCATCGGCTTTTCTTGGAAGTGACTTCTCGTGGAGGCGTTGAGAAAGTAAGATGTGAATGGTTGAGTATTTATTATTGTTGGTGCTAAATATTTTCCCTAACTTGTTTTGCACTAGTGCGATTAATGGCGATATCTTAAGACGGCAAGGGCCTTTAGCATCTTTCTTTAAGGATATTATTTTTAAATGCAATGAAGTACTAACTAAAGGGATACATAATATTTGTAAGCCAACGCCCTTATAACCAATCAAATTTTAAAAATGCTCTAATTGATGAATGTTATGAATTGATATGAAATCTATAATCAATTATGCAAATGTTTCGTTGAATGGTGCAAATTATTGGTTTTTGTTTGTTTACTATTAAATAATGATAACTGCTAAAGAATCTAGTTAATTTGTTGCACAAGTTACAAGGGACAAAGTATGGACAGAAATAACTGCTGGTTTCCAATCTCAATCTACAGCTAGAATTGCTTCTTATATGTTGCAGCACTACTATGGTTCATTGCTTTACCACTACGAACAAATATTCTATTTTAAGGCCCTAGGATGGAAACCCTCTGGTTTGTGTGTTTAATCCAAATTTCTTGATTCCAAGGCATGTTTCAAATTGCATAAAATAACGATTGGTTTTTGTCAGATGTTAAGCAGATTCCATTGCCAGAACCGGTTCTCGATCCAAATGTGCAGTAGTTATTGCATTCCCATGTTAATGCCTCTCAATTTCTTGAAGGTATGTCCTTTCCCATCTAAATATAAGATTGATTGGAAATAATTTACGGACAGCAACTTCACCTTCTTCTCTAAAAACTGCAGTGAGTGGGATTATTGATGGAAAGTTCGAAGGTGGGTTTCTTGCTACTGTCACATTGGGTTCAAAGGAACTTAAAGGTGTTCTATATCAGGCTCCACAAAACCTTGTATTGCCAACAATGCCGCAACATAGTAGTGTTCCGGTAAAAAATAGTAATACCTCATCTACTGCTTTGGGTGTCCATCGTCACCGACGCAAGAAATGTGAGATAAAAAAGAAAGACCATGGTCATCCGAAACCTAATCAAAGCGGATACAGTTTCTTCTTTGTAGAGCAACATGCAAGATTGGAACCACTTCACCATGGGAATAACATTGAAATCACTAAAATAGTTGAAGAACTCTGGAACAAATTAATGGAGCTGGAGAAAGCAGTGAGTATTTGTAAGGACCCTATATAGTGGTAAGGTCTATGCTATGAGATTTAAGCATACAAAGGTAGCACCAACAAAGGACCAACATGCTTTAAGGTTGCAGTGTAGGTTGTAGGGTTTGACTTTGCTATTTTGATGTAATCTTAGGACACATAGGCATTGCATAGAGTGGCTTTGGTTATTAAGTCTTGTAGCTTTCTGCACACTTTTTTGGGCACTGTGTAAAATGCTTTTTGTTTATATTAATTGTAGGAAGGAAGAGGTATGGGTATGTTGTATTTTGTGAGAGAAGTGTGGGAGAGGGAAGTCTGGTTCTGTGTAACAGAACAGAAACCTTCATGGCTGTGGG
Source organism: Acacia melanoxylon (assembly GCA_019022615.1). Taxonomy (NCBI): domain Eukaryota; kingdom Viridiplantae; phylum Streptophyta; class Magnoliopsida; order Fabales; family Fabaceae; genus Acacia; species Acacia melanoxylon. The sequence goes on along the minus strand of JAFJYJ010000003.1, from coordinate 6,260,862 downwards.
AGTTTATCAACTCTTGACAGATTGGTGTCACTCAGTGTATTCCTGTTTTTGAGCTGAAATATATCATTGTTTTGGTTCCTATTCCATTGGTTCCTAACAAATTGGTATCAGAACGGTGAGATCCTAGGGCTTTAGAAGTAGCGTAGAATGGAAGAAAGAGAATTGAGTGCCCTCAACCTCAAAGAACTAACTCATATGTTGGAGGCAATTACATTTAATCAGAATAGAGATGGAGATGCTTTAAGGGGCAACAAAGGAGTGGAGGAGAAATCAAAGGCACAAGTTGAGACAAAAAAGGTTGCAGAGCTAAGAACAACGAACAAAGAGGAGAAGCCCAGTGAAGCAAATGAGACATCAGAGATAAAATTGGACGACAATGATGCTGAAACAGGTGATAGGGACAAGAAGCAGCTAAACAGACAAGAAACAGAGAGAAAACAAGAACTTGAGGCTGAACAACAATTAAAGTTACAACTCTTTTCAGTAGAAGAAAATTTGAAAAAGTTTTTGGTGACAACTCAAGAAAAAAGGTGAAACCTGAAACTTTTAGAGTCTTAGAAGCAACCAAAGAAGTCCCAAACATCCCCAGATATGCTCAACAAGTCCATAGGTGGTCGTTACAATCAGCGTTACACAGTGAGAACGGCAAAAAATATGATGGACAGAAACAACGCTTTTGGAGGTTGGATAACGACGTCAGAGACGAGAAGAAAAAGTGGAGACTAGATAGGGTTTCATTAATCACTAGCTATAGAAACCCAAAACGAAATATTGGTAATTTTCTTGGGCCTAAAATGTTCATTATTTATGTAGGGAAGATGGCCCAGCCTCATACAACAATCAATATCACCCTGATGAAAAAGCTAATGGGCTTGGGCCTTAAAGTGAAGGAAAAAACCCTAATCCTTCAAGAAAATAAGACTGGGGGTGTAGCTATCTGGAGATTATGGACTTGGAGGAACAAGACTATTTTCGAGCCTGATTTCTCGAGACCGCCGAACATAACAAAGGCCATCCTGGGAAGTTGGATGAATTTTACAATGAATTAGGACCTCATTGCTGAGCCTCAATTGGCCAGTGACAGCGAGATGAGATGGGAGCCCCCACACACTGGCTGGATAAAAATTAATGTAGGCGATGCGGTGATAGGGCAAAACTTTATAGCCTAAAAAACTCCGCAAGTGCACGGGCCGTATCAAGTAATAAAGAGTAAGTAAGATATCGTTCCCACAAGGACTTAGTACCCACAACATCAGTTAAGCATTAATTTCACAATTTCGTTTAAGTTGAGCAATCAAATTAAATTTAATGAAGACAAAAGAAATTAAAATTAAAACAAAGAAACTACAACAGTAATGAACGAGCAACCTAGAGTCCCTAATCCCTTATTTGTTTCCTAGATTTCATCCCCACTAAATTAATTTTGACATAACTTACTCAACTAATCTAGAGTATCAATGTCTATAAATACCTTCCGGTCCATTTATATACCTTTCTTAATTAATTAAGTAATGCCTCACACAACTAAATAAGATGCGTTTTAGATCGGACTCACTCTAATTTGATTATGCGGAGCTTCTAGGTATATTCCTATCCTAGACGCAAAATAGATTAAAACCTAATTTCACATTACATTTAAACCTAATTCCACATTATTTATTCCTAAGGTCAATTTAGGATTCCCTCTTCCAAGTTCAACCCTAAATCCCCAAAACATGCTCGATGGTGATCAATCAATAAGCAATAGCAATAAGCACATGATTAAATAAATTGAAATAAAATTAAGCAAAACTAAAAGTGGGAATAATCTCTAGAACCCAAACAAGTTCATAGGTCCTCTAGGTTGTAAAACCAATTAGCCACACATGGCTATAACACAATCTATAACAAAAAGATGAAACTCAGATTGAAAGAATAAATGAAAGAGATGAAAGAAAGTTTCTTCCGTCCTTCCGTGGAGATGATGAAGAGAACTGAAACGCTCAGCTGCTACTTCTCTGCTTCTTCGTTCCTTCCTCGTTCTGCGTCTCTCGATAATCCTTCCTTTGCTCCTCCGTAATCCTTCCTTTTCTTTGCTTCTTCCTTTCTTCATATATATAACCTAAATATAACTTAGGCGGTGAGTCACTGATTCTCCTTTTCTTATTAAAAAGATATATTATATCTTGTAATCTACTCCACCGATCACGCAATTGATTTTGTTTCTAATTTTCTTGCGCGGACCACCGAATTTGGCTGATTGCATATCCTCTTAATTCCTTTTTATACTTCTTTCCAAATCAGCTAATATTTCCCGCAAAATATAATAGGAAATAAGTAGATTTTATATCAAAATATCTTTTTATCCTATAATGATAGTAAAGTATATAAAAGATAATTACATAGGTATATAATATCAATAAATCCAACTAATTCTCATAAAATATATACCTATTTAATCATAAAATATATACTTATCATGCGGTTATTCGGTCTCAAGGTCGTGCAGGTTGTGGAGCTGTTATTAGAGACCATGATGGATGTTGGATTGCTGAATTTTCCCACTACCTGGGCTCATGCAGCATCTTGGATTTCGAAGAGTCAGTTTGGAATCAGATGCCAAAGAATTAATTCAACTCCTGATAAACGAAGGTCCAAGGAGGAAAAGGAGTCTGGTTTTCTGCAGAATTAAGGAGTTCATGTGCACAGATTGGGATTTGCAAGTCAACTTCATCCCAAGGGATAAGAATCAAGCAATGGATCTCCTGGCAAAGGAAGGAATTTCAACCTCTGCTTTCTTTGATTCGTTTCCTCAATTTTTGCGAGCCACGATAACTCATGATAGTTTGGGACTTTTTTCCCCATGGAATTTCAACCTTTGCTTTCTTTGATTCAGCTATTGTTCTAGAGAGCCAAAACCAGACTCCACTAAAGAACTTTCTAGTTGAAAACTTTACCTGTAACATCCCCAACTTTCATGTAAATTAATTAATGAAATACAAGAATTTTTCATCAAGTAATGATCAATAGTATTTATTATTTTGAATGGATATATTAATTATGGGAAATAATGCGGAATTATTCGGGAAATATGGTTAATAAATTTGGTTATAGATAATTTTAGATAAGTAATGTCCGAGAAGGGAAAAATATATTTCTCCTTCATTATTCTTATATTTTTGGTCCAATAAAAGGAGGGGAAAATTTTGATAAGAAATCAGTGGAGTTTTAATATAAGTCTAAATTACCTTTAAGAGGTGGACATGAGATGAGACTTGATTAATTAAGAGAAAAAGTTGTACACATCAAATAAGACATGGAAGAGTACTTTTTTTTTTCCTCCATTATTTCATATCTCCTGAAGAGTAGAAAAAGCACAAGGAAAAAAAATTATTATTAATTAATTACTTGCTGCTCCTCCAAAAACCACCAGAAGAGGAGACGAAGTGATGGATTGAATAAATAAATGTATGTAAAAAGGGGATATGATGTTTAAATATTCCAATATCGGTTAATGAAGAAAGGAACTGGTTGCTACTTTTCCCTTAGCATTGGACGTGAAAAAGGAGTAGTGAAATAATATTGATTGGACATTGAATATTAATGATAGTAGTAGAATCACGTGGAGCAATTGTCAAGGGATATAATAAAATCCTTGTCACGTTTTTTTAAAAAAGGACCTTCAGAGTTCGAAATATGCAGAAGGAAGAAAGAGAAAATTTGAATTGATGTATAGGACAAATAAAAGAGGAAAGTGTATTTGAAGAAAGGATTAAATCAAATAAAACTATCCCCTCCCATCAGCTGCTATCACGTGCGTCCCAAGAGAAGAAGAGCAAGTAAAGTCATAATGACTTAGGATTTAGCCCAACTTGAATACAGCTAGCCTAAGTACGTACAAGACATACTTAATGAAGGAAGAGAGGAGGACGTGCGCATCAATGGAGAGAGAGAATAAACACAAAATATTTTTCTAATAATCCCAACTTACTGATCGTATGGAAGAAACTAAAGGAATTAAATAATTAAAAAAAAAGGGGGTTTTATTATCTTTCTCCCATGTTTCCTAACCGCCGAATGTGATACAGAGCAAGTGAAATTAGATATATTTCCCCCGAATACTCCACTGCACCGGCCAAGAAGAGATTATGAGAAATATTAAAGAAATCCAAGGATAAATCTAGAATAGTGGAGAGGCATCTAGAGATTTAGTGAATCATTTTTTTTCCCTTTCTCGGAGGCCTATTTAAGGGATTTGCTTCCTCCACTCTTGGCCACTGGACGAGTAGAAGAGAAGAAAGGAATTAACAAGAGGTGCAAAGAAGAGCTCAGGCCAGCGTCTAAGAGGAAGGTAAGGATTTCGAAAACTTATCCCACTTTCTTCTACATTCTTTCACGTTGAATTAGAGGTTGTTGAGGAAAATTTCCTTCTGATGTGTTGAAGAATAAATCTGAAAGGAAGAAGAAGAAAGTGAAAGATCAAGTTCCTAGTGGGAGATATACCAAGATCAAGTAAGTTATAATTTAACTGTCTTATGGTTTCATGTTTTTTTTAGTTAAGAGTGATACTGTCCTGCGTCTTTCTTCATAAAATGGGACTGAACAACAGATAAAATGTATGAATAAAGGATTGAAATTAAGGCTTAAGGTTTAGGAAGAAAGATTATGATAAGGAAGTTGATTGTTGGAAATGAAAGTTTGGTTGTGCAATTGGTATGCGTTTTGGCTAGCCTCCAGATCATGATAAACTAATTCATTGATGGCATTGAAACTAATTCATTGTTGGTGTGTTTAATGCCCTTCACGTGTTCAAAATAAGATTTCAGTATATGATTGAGAGATTTTTTTTAAGGTCGAAGAAGGCCTATTTTTAAGTCAACAAATAAATATTCTAAAGAGGAGTTACTTATATTTATATTTTGGTTATTTTAGGATCACTTTGATTTGGTACACCCAGAGAAAAATCTTACTGATATTTTGGTCAACAATTACCAGGTAGTAACTTTAATCCTCATGTGTTATATGTTTCTTTGTATGTCTGATTTTCCATGATTGTGGACCCGTGTCTCCTGTAAAGGGACATGCGTTTGTGTGCATTCGGTGTGGTCCGGGTTCAAAGCCCGACTCACCGTATTTTTCCTAGCGCCGCGTGTGGATCCGGGCTTGCTTTGTTGAGCAATCCCCGCGTTTGTTTCTAGGACATGTAGTCCTTCCGCAGCTTAACACGGTATACTTGGTATGTTGTATTTGTGTTACTTTAACGCGTTTGTTACCGAATGCCGTTATCCGGTGTTTTCCGATTATGGTTACATACATACACCGTTTATGCATTACATATGAGATTAATGGTTACTCTGGGATCCATTTATGAATCCCAGATTTTTGTAGAGCCTCTGGAAGTTCATTGAGGGCAGATTCTGAAGAAAAGGGTAAGACTGCTAGGCAGGAGTAGATGGTGTCATTGGAGGCAGTGGAAGACTATTTTGTTATATATTTTGGTATTTATTTTGAATTGGATAACTGTATATTATTTTGGCCTTCTTGGGGTAGTGGTGGATGACTGTATACTTAACCCTTCGGGGACTATATTTTGTTACTTACTTTTAATTATACCAGTATTGTCTGTAGTCCAACCGGGAAATGCTCTGCCGCGATAAACTCTGTTGCATGTTAATTAGTAGTAATTAGAGGATATATGGTAATTATAAAAAGGAATCCCTCTATCCGCCACCCGAAAGGGCGAGGCCGGTAGGGGTGTTACATTACCTCTCACCTTGAGGACAAGGTGCAGCTTTTAAGGGAGGGTAATGTAAGGACCCTCTTCAGTGGTAAGGTCTATGCTATGAGATTTAGGCATACAAAGTTATCACCAACAAAGGACCAACATGCTTTTAAGGTTGTAGGGTTTGACTTTGCTATTTTGATGTAATCTTAGGACACATAGCCACTGCATAGAGTGGCTTTGGTTATTAAGTCTTGTAGCTTTCTGTACACTTTTTTGGGCACTGTGCAAAATGCTTTTTGCTTATATTAACCGTAGGAAGGAAGAGGTATGGGTATGTGTATTTTGTGAGAGAAGTGTAGGAGAGGGAAGTCTGGTTCTGTGTAATAGAACATAAACCTTCTTGCCTGTGGGAGTTTATCGACTCTTGATAGATTGATGTCACTCAATGTATTCCTGTTTTTGAGCTGAAATATATCATTGTTTTGGTTCCTATTTCATTAGTTCCTAACAGTATTGAATTTTGTCTTTTGCATTTATGTTTTTCATATTTTTGAGTTCATGCTTTGGCACTCAAAACAGACACTCCTCAATTTATGCCTTTAAACCTTGACCGTTTCATCTCTGTCCTCTAAAGTAAATTCTGTTATTATTGAAATCCTCACATTAAGCCTGCTAGCAAAAGGTAAACACAAACTTTTACTTGGGGCAACCAAAAGCCAAGAAAGATTTGAATACTTAAGTTGTGTTTCAAATGTGGGAACACAAAATTACCATGATGACTGCTAGCAAAATTAAGTTGTGGTTTTCCCTTGAATTTAGGTTTATCAAGAGAATGCACTTAAGGATAAAGAGAGGTACCGAGCTGAAATGGAGAATTATGGGGAGAAACTGAAAACAGGCCAGGGTATAGGTGATGCTGCGCAGTTACAAGAACAAATTCCCAATAAGGATATGATGGACGCCGACTTGAAAGTAGACGAAACCGAGGGAGCAAAATCTCCTCAAGCAATAGTTATTGGCCAACCATGAATCTTTTGGCATGCTCAGGGGATTTTCGAGTCTAAATCTCCCCTATTGTCAAGGAAATGCCAATCTTGCATTGGAAGTAATAGTAGTTATTGCTCAGAAATCAAAATGATTTTTTTTTAAAAAAAAAAACAGAGAAAAAGATTCCTACGTGCAACAATGAAGTACAATTTTATGCTGAAAGATAATGGAAATCATTAGTACAATTGTCTGTGTTGGCAGTCACGATTCTAGCTCGGTTTGATTTACATATAATGCTGGAATAATCACATAATATAATTAACTTTGCTGCTCAAATTAAACCTCAAAAAGTAGAACATCCCACGCCATCAAAATAAAGACTGACGTGCCATTAATTACAGTCTTAAGCTAAGTTTTTGATTCCCAGTCCCTATTTGCGCCCAGAAAAAGCTACTACGACTACTATAAGAATCAAACTGATCATATATCTATAAAATAACTCAGTTGCACACACATTCACGTGCATGGCAGCTGGCTGAGGCTATAAGATAATAATGGAGGTTGATGATGGAGTTTTGTTGGATTGTGGCATGAAAGGCCAATGGAAGGAAGCTGTGGAGGCATACAAGAAGAAACCAAAAGTGTTCGGAGGGAGTAATATTTATATATTTATGATTAATTAATTTCAAATTCAAATGTTTTTTTTTAATCTTTAACAAATATTCTTGTTAAGTATTTTTTTAGCCAATTTTCTTAAAACTGAATTATTAATTATAGGAAGAATTCCAAAAAATATATCACATGAATTACAAAATTCCAGAAAGGTCATGTGAATATTTAAAAGGACAAATAGGTGAGAGGGTAGGAATATGAGATTTTAATATCTGGGGCAAAAGACAAACTGCGCACTCTCATTCCCTTTTGTCTTCTCTCTTCATGTCTCCTCTCTCCTTCTACTCCAACAATTATGTCGCCTCAAAAATCTGTGAGATTATGATGGTGAGATATTCTCCCTAACTACCAAGCCGGATCCACTAAATCATCTATTTACACATATATTTACAAAGTATCTCAATCGTATATCCAATTGTGTGTTGGGTTGACAGCCTCTTTCTGGGTTGGATTTCTCCCATCATCCTTTTCTCATCATCCCTCATAATTTTTAAATCATATCCGTCCAATCAATTTAAAAAATCATATTATTACTTTACTTTTCTCTTCTCTCTTCCATATCAAGAGTAAACTCTGAAGAATATGGAGAAAAAAGATGAGGAAAAAATACTCTTCCTCCTTCCCCACTGGTAAACTCTTTGCCCCCATCGCTGGCATCCTCAATTTGTTTCAACGCTTCAATTTTTTAGTTCTAAATCTATTTTGCCTATTCCTTGCCAGCACAAATGTGGAAGAAGACTTGTTTAAGAGCTAACTCAAAGCAATAAATTGATAATCAAATAAAAAAAAATTGTTGGCGGGCTTTAAGGCAATGTATATTTATTGCTTAGAATGGAGAGCAAGAACTTTAGCGGAAAAATTTGGTGATACTAACAAAGTTTTTCGATGACATTAAGCATAGATTATTGTGGTCATAAATAATCTTATTGAGAATAACTTTGATGAAAATCATAAGCTACAGGGGTTTTACAAGTATATATCTTTCATGAGTCAGATTCTGCAGTGTAAATGGGTTTTTCTTCAATCTCCTCTCTCCTGAGGTCTCTTAATGGAGAAAAAGAGGAACAGAGTGATAAAAATGGAGAGATTTGTATTGTCTAAAGAACCGAAAATATGAACTGAAATAGAGGAAAACGCAACCCTCGTTGGGGGGAGGGAGAGATGTTGAGTTGTTGAGGAGAGGAAGCATGGAAGCAGGATAGTGGGTGCCCCATCGGCGATCGGGGGTTACTCAATGAAGGAAGAGAACGTAAAAAGGAAAAAGAGTGGGCAGTTTGGTCTTTTTCCCCAACTATTGAATCTCCAGATTCCTACCTCCCACCTATTTGTCCTTTTATATATTGATGTGGTATTTTTTTTTTTTTTTTTTTAAATTTTCATTTAATTATATCTGAACATATTATACACACACATAGTCACACATACATAGTCACTCACACACACATACATACATATGTGTGTATACACATACACTCACGCACACATATGTATAAATATACGTATGTATAAATATATATGTCCCCATATGTATGTATATATATACTATATCTGAAAAAATATGTATGTATTAATGATAAGTTACATAAGAATTTTATCTTCGGTCTTAATTATAAGATTTAGTTGACTTTCTTTGGAGAAATTAAAGAAACTAAATAAGTTACTTAAACATTTTATAAGTTGTGTATCATTAGATTATATATTAGTTTATTAGTTAAACTAATTAGTTTGAAGAAAAAAATAAAAATACTCTAAAGTAATTTAATTCGCTTCCTTAATCTCTTCAAAAAAGTCAACTAGGTTTTATAATTAGGATCGGAGGGAGTAATATTTATATATTTATGATTAATTAATTTCAAATTCAAAATTTTTAAAATTTTTAACAAATATTCTTGTTAAGTATTTTTTTAGCCAATTTTCTTAAAACTGAATTATTAATAACTAATAATTTATTTTTAATCAAAATTAAATAATAACTAATGTTATAAAGATTATTTTATTATACAATTTTGAATATAATATTAATAACTAATAATATAAAATTAATAATTAAGTTTAAATATAATTAATTAATAATTAATATTATAAATTTATGAATATAATATTATTAAATTATAATATAATACCAATTACTAATAATATTATAAATATTAATTTTAATATAAAATTTAATAAATTTTTTTGTTTTTGCCACATAATTAGCCACAGAAATTTTAACAAACTTGCAACAGAATTCTCTGGGTAATTTAGCCATGGAAAATTTCCGTATAGAATTCTGTCAAAAATTTCCATAACAAATTCATCGGAAATTGAGTGTTTTTTTTGTAGTGCCAACTTCCTGTCAAACTCATGAGGCATTCGAAGAAAGAAAAACTCACCTCCTCTTATGGTATGCCTTTTATTTCTCACCATATTGTTGAAGAAATTTTGTTCAGACTGAACGCCAAAACCCTATTTCAACGTGCCTTTGTTTGCAGTTGGAATTTATGGGCCTCAACCACCTCAAGTATCACATGTTCATCTACTATCCAACTACCACACACATGTTCATCTACTATCCAATTACTATACACATGTCCATCTACCATCTAACCAAACATATGTATATCTATCATCTAACAACCATGTACTTATCCACCTATCAAATATCACATACTTATCTACCATATAATCATATACCATAATGTAACAACTTTATATAATCGGTATTTTTATTCTTGCAATCAGGGCAAGAAACCAAATATTAATTTGAATGGTAGATGGATATGTCACTACTAGAAAATTCAAAAATTGCGACGGAATTTACGAGGAAAAATTTTTCCCTCGCAAAATGAAAATACGTTTCCCTCGCAAAATTACTTCATTTTGCGAGGATAATTTTATTCCGCCGCAAAAGTCTGATTCTTAACCCTAGTTCGTGACTTTCTCTCCTTGTTATGCGTCAGATCTGCTTCAAGTCCACCACTCTCTCCCTCGGTCCACCAGATCCATCCGCCTCTTTCTCTCCCATGGTATGCCTCAGATCTGCCGTCGATCGTGCGCTTCTTCTCCCTCAGGCCGCCGCGAGTCCCGGCGACTGCGTGCTTATGCGGCCGTCCAACCCGTCAAATCTGTCGTATGTGTTTAGGATTGAGCGGATTGAAGCTGACTCGCGTGGCGCAAACGTGAAGGTCCACGTCCAGTGGTATTACCGGCCGGAGGAGTCAATTGGCGGGCGAAGGCAGTTCCATGGTTCTAAGGAGGTTTTCCTTTCTGATCATTTTGATGTTCAGAGTGCCGATACGATAGAAGCCTAGTGTACGGTTCACAGTTTTAAGAGCTACACGAAACTTGATGCTGTTGGAAACCAGGATTTCTTCTATCGCTTCGATTACAATTCCTCCACCGGTGCTTTCAATCCTGACAGAGTGGCTGTGTATGCTGATTCATTCCTTTTCTATATGATTGTTATCGTATTATGATGTTATTTCCGCAATGATTGAATTGTTTTGGTTGAAAATGTGCTCTTTATCTAGTTGAGCTGCTAGTAGCTTTATTTCAGCATCTGACAGTAAATTCAGACTAAGCTCTGTTCGACGGTGCTGTGAGGTTTTATAGCACTGGTAGTTAAGTAGTTTTGTTTGTCAGTTATGACACTAATTATCCGTGGAGTCTTGTGTTTGTTGGAATCGTGAGTACTAACTTTGATCCTATTAATGTAGTTATGTGGTTTTTTATTTGATTCTTTGCTTGGAGTATGGAAACTTGACAACTTTGTCTTAAATTCTTGAAGGAGTGGGATCTTATTGGAATTTTGGTTCATGTCTTGACTGTTTAAGTTTTTGCTGTAGGTACTGCAAATGTGAGATGCCCTACAACCCTGACGACCTAATTAATTAACTTAAGAGTTTGTGGGCTCCCTCTTTCACTTTGATTGTTGATCACTTCGGAAACTTCGAAGCCCTCAGAGAGTGTACAAGTAATTTTTCTTTCACTTATGTGCAGCTTCTAATGCTCATTTTTACACTTCCAGCTCTGTTTTTCAAATTTCTCAATACAACACATACAGTTCCCTCCTTAATGCTGCTTCATCCTCTTTCTCTGCTCAATCCCTCTTTATCAATTTTAGGGGTAAGGATACTCGCTGCAACTTCACCAGCCATCTCTACAATGCTTTTTTTTTTTCTTTTCAGAATACACATCAGGACCTACTTGGACTACCAAATCCCCAAGAGACATGAGGTCTCACTTGCACTTCTGCGAGCAATCGAGGATGCATATGTATGTGTGGTGGTATTCTATGAAAATTATGTTTCTTCACGATAGTGCTTGGATGAACTCACCCATATACTTCATTGTAAAAGGTTCATGGGCAGATTGTTATTCCTGTCTTGTATAAAGCTAAAGTCATCTCATGTACGCAATCACATTGCGCTTTACAAGCAAGCCTTTGAGAAATTTGAGAGTTGTCTCAAGGTCAAACCAGCACAAGTTGCAAATCTGGAAGCATGCTCTCAATGAAGCTGGGGATGACTCTCACTCAATGAGGTAATAAATTCATTCGTTTTCTTCTATTCACAAATTATGGCATTAGCTATTATTTTCGTGATGGATCAAGTAATGTAGAGTGTAAACATCTTGATCAATTTCTGATAAATATTTTTGTGTTCCTGACACACACACACACAAACTCTTAAGTTAATTTATGTCCAGTTGTCTAAGATCTATTACCTGTTTTATTTTTAATTTTCAGATTCATTTGAGGAAACAAGGTATTTTAAGTCAGTTTGAACCATACAGGCATCTGTATTTTTTTCATAAGATTCTAGTTCTCAAAACTCCGTCTGTCTGTATGTATGTGTACTCCAGCGCATTTACAGTTGCATTCTACGTTCAAAGATCTTGACTTAGTTCTGAGGCCTAATCAAGAAATGTGATTTTTAAGTAAAGATAAATAGAATACTAAAATGAAAATGGGTGGTGTCTCTTGGTTATTTTTAAAAAGGGGATCTGTTTTCTTGTTACACCAGTTGCAACTCAAAGTTTGCACATATAATAGCCTTAGATGGTGAAGGGTGATGAACTCTACATGCTTGTATAATCCAAATTATTAAAATCTTGATCACCTATTCAGTCTATGTAAAGTACTCATACGTGCTTGAAAGCGAGCTGATGGCTTAATTTCTGAGTGTTGAAAGATATGAATCATTTTACCTGAGGCATCGACAATTTTCAAGGTTTACCAGAAGGCTAATTGCAATGATTGGTCTTATAGTGTTTGTCAAGGCCGGGTAAATAGAAGAATTGCTGTCACAGCACATTTTCCCAAGAGATTTTGAAATTAGATTTTTTTTTATGCGGTTAAAGGTGATGTGGATATTTGAGTTTGAAAAAATGCAGTTCTCTTCAACCTAATATTCTTTGATCCAGGTTTCATCCTGCTTGTATAGATATGACTGTGGAGGAAGCCAAAGGGCTTGAACACTTCTTTTGTGAAAACTGTTCTGGCAATGGTCATCAGAATGCATAAAATTCTCATACTTAAAGACACTCAAATACTAAGGTATTTCTTGATTGTCTATATTCCTACTTATCTCTAAATTCCTTTAGAATTTGCCTTACCATGCTTTAGGGGTGATTACTTGATTACTTGATATTGAATATTTTCCAATATCGTCAGTTGGTATGTTCATTTAAATGATCATGCACCTCTGTAGTTCTTCTATATACAAATACTGATTTTCATGAAAAAGTGCTCATTTTTAATCATATATTCATAGTCATGGTCAGCTTTGGGCCTCCTAAATACAACGCATATAATTGCATTTAGCCATGGATAGCACAATCCATCAGTTCACACCACAAAGCATTGTTGTATCAGTAGCATAATAGCATTCATGCTTTGCCTGGTAATGCAGGTGAATACAAAACAAACATGGAGGCAATCCACAGTTGTCTTTCTGTTTGGGTGGCAAAAAAATGATATGGAAATGTTTGTTAAGTCCGTTTGGTTTGAGTGATCATCCTATTTCCTTTGAAAGTCGAGGATGTTTGCCTGTGTGTAATTATGTATGCAAGTAGATTCTCTATCTCTTGTCTCTGTCCTTGCTCTTGGACTTTGTAAAGTATCTTGACTTGAGATCAAGTAGACAGCTTTTTTATTTAGAAAATACATGTCATCTTCATGATATACAAGGTTTTTTTTTTTTTTTTAATATTTTTTAATATAATTATTTTATTTTTTCTGATTTTTTATATTTTTTTAAAAAAATAAATCCAGATTTTGCGAGGAAAAGTCTTTCCCTCGCAAAATGCTGAAATTTGCGAGGAAGATGTTTCCCTCGCAAAATTGAGGATTTTGCGAGGAAGATGTTTCCCGCAAATTTCAGAATTTGCGAGGGAACACACTTCCCCCGCAAATTTCTGAATTTGCGAGGGAAAAATAATTTGTGACGGAAAATCGTTTTGCGAGGGCGATTTTTGCGACGGAACTTTTTCCGCCGCAAATTCCGACGCAAATCGGTTTGCGACGGAAAATGTCCGTTTTGCGAGGAATTTTTCCGCCGCAAAAAACAGTTTTTTTAGTGTGGTAGATAAGCATGTGATATTTGATTGGTAGATAAATATAATATGGTTGTTAGATGATAGATATATATACATGTGTTTGTGTTTGGTAGTTAGATGGTAGATGGATATGTGATAGACAATCTTGAATGTTGCTTTGCAAAGAAGAAACTGTATCCGCTTTGATTAGGTTTCGGATGACTAGGGTCTCTCTTTTTTATCTCACATTTCTTGCTTCGATTCAATTTGGGATGACTAGGGTCCCTCTTTTTTATCTCACATTGTAGTGTTCCAGTTAATAATAGTAATACCTCATCTATGGCTTTGGGCTCCATCGTCACCGACACAAGAAATGTGAGACAAAAAAGAGAGACCCTGGTCATCACAAGCCGAATTGAATCAAGAAATGTGAGATTAAAAAGAGAGACCCTGGTCATCCAAAACCTAATCAAAGCAGATACAGTTTCTTCTTTGCAGAGCAACATACAAGATTGAAACCACTTCACCATGGGAATAACAGAGAAATCAGTAAGATAGTTGAAGAACTCAGGAACAAATTAATGGAGCCGGAGAAAGCAGTGAGTATTGAATTTTGTCTTTTGCATTTATGTTCTTCATATTTTTGTGTTCATGCATTGGCACTCAAAACAGACACTCCTCAATTTACTCATTTAAACCTTGACCGTTTCATCTCGGTTCTCTAAAGTATATTATGTTATTATTGAAGTCCTCACATTAAGCTAGCTAGCAAAAGGTAAACAGAAACTTTTACTTGGGCAACCAAAAGCCAACAAAGATTTTGAATACTTAAGTTGTGTTTCAAATGTGGGAACACAAAATTACCATGATGTCTGCTAGCAAAATTAACTTGTGGTTTTCCCTTGAATTTAGGTTTATCAAAAGAAGGCACTTAAGGATAAAGAAAGATACCGAGCTTAAATGGAGAATTATAGGGAGAAACTGAAAACAGGTCTGGGTATAGGTAATGCTGCGCCGTTACAAGAACAAATTCTCAATAAGGATATGATGGACGCCGACTTGAAAGTGGACGAAACCCAGGGAGCAGAATCTCCTCAAGCAATAGTTATTGGCCAACCATGAATCTTTTGGCATGCTCTGGGGATTTTCGAATCTGAATCTCCCCATTGTCAAGGGAATGCCAATCTTGCACTGGAAGTAATAGTAATTATTTCTTTTTTTTGATATATCAGTAATAGTAGTTATTGGTCAGACATCAAAATGATTTTTTTTTTTTTTAAAAAAAAAAAGAATCCTACGTGCAACAATGAAGTACAATTTTATGCTGAGTTTGCTTGATAATACTTCATAGTATAATGTCGAAATCCTGCAACTTTATTGGTGTGATACGAGGGTTACGACTTTATTCTAAAAGATAATGGAAATCATTAGTACAATTGTCTGTGTTGGCAGTCACGATTCTAGCTCTGTTTGATTCACATATAATGCTGGAATAATCACCTGATATAATTAACTTTGCTGCTCAAATTAAACCTCAAAAAGCAGAACATCCCACGCCATCAAAATAAAGACTGACGTGCCATTAATTACAGTCTTAAGCTAAGTTTTTGATTTCAGTCCCTATTTGCGCCCAGAAAAACTACTACTACTATAAGAATCAAATTGATCATATATGTATAAAATAACTCATACTTGCACACACATTCACGTGCATGGCAGCTGGCTGAGGCTATAAGATAATAATGGAGGTTGATGATGGAGTTTTGTTGGATTATGGCATAAAGGCCAATGGAAGGAAGCTGTGGAGGCATACAAGAAGAACCCAAAAGTGTTTCAGGCCATCACACCGTAAAGTCCCATGATTCAGTAATATAATGCACGTTGAAATCTATGCAGGGCAGACGCATTTTGTGACAAGCCTCCTAGATCGCATCAAACCAGAGAAAATGTGTCTTATCATGAGCAATATTCTGTGTATGAACAACTCAGAAGGAGGGAAGCAAGTGGCTGACAAAGACGGCGGAATCGTGCTCCCTGGTGGCGACGTTGGCCTTCGCCACGTTGACGGCTATGCCCGGAGGATCCAACCAACAAACCAGCTAGCGTGCCTCTGTTTCATATCTATATGTACGGGTCATGTAATTCACAATATGTCACGCCTTCAAACCCAAAGGGGTGACCGGCAACTGGCGAATAGTTAGAGAGGCATACTATGCAATAAACTTCGGCTTATACTAAAATAGCTCGCCTTGTTATTTTAAATATATAGTATAATGCCCAAGTTAAGACTCTAGTTTATGCATATTTCAAAATCTTCCATGGACAAAGCCACAAAGGAACTTGTGAGGGTAATCATAAGAGTCAGATTGCCTTAACTTGAAGTCTTTGACCACTGGCGCGTAAAAACACGTACGGGGGAATCTGACTCGTTTATGATGATGATCTGTTTAATAATACTTCATTATTTCTATAGGAATGAACAAAGTCAGAGGCATAAAAAAAATAATTAAAATGAGGTCAGTATTTCCACGTGAGAACCTGATTTACTTTGGACCACGCGGGCCTCACTCCGGCCGTCGAGGCTGATTTTGGTCGGTTCCTTTCCTCTCAACTTAGTATTAGACATATTGCTGTCTGTGAGGTATATTTCCTCTCAACTTCTCTCTTTGTTGTCATTTAAATGTATATCCCTTTCTTCTTCTGTAAGGTACTACGTTCCTTTCCTTTCCCTATTTCAAATATATATGTGTCAACACAAACCAGCACAAGTTGACACTTATCAACTAAGGTGCTCAACTTGCCAACACAAACCAGGGAGGTGACGAAATAAAACCTATACAATTTTAATACGCAAAATGACATGATATCTCTAACAACGTCCACTTGTTGATTCAGCTCGGACAATGTTGTTTTCTCTTTGACCCCCTTCAAGAGTATTGCTAAGAAAAGAGGGATAGTGTGCCATCTGACATGCTTCAGAAACTCAACGCATCTTGCAGCTTTATCACTTTGGGTCTCCATGCAATCTTCTATTAATCTCAACAAGCTCAACTTTCAGCCTTTGAGTTTCAAGATTATTCCCAGCATTTTAGCTGCAACCACCTGGTTTTCTTCCCCTTACAAGTTTGATTATATTTTAGTGGTTCCCATCTGCTTCAGTTTTGTTTTGCAGAACCTTCAGCACCTTCTTTGGGAGTAAAATTATCAATAGATCCCACTGTAGTGACACTCATTATGGAGCGCCAAAACTAATGTCCAGAGAGCCGAGCATTGCGAAAACTAAGAAGACGCAATACGATAGTTTTGAGAAATGTAATGTTTAAACGTAACATGTAAAGTCTTTATTCTGTATTGATGTTCGACAGAAGAAAAACCGAACAAGATATCAGCTGAAAGTGATATGAATTTTGGTTTCGCTGATAAATTACTATGAGGCCATGATGCAAAATATGCATAAACAATCCTCAGGTGATAATACGGGCTTTCTACAAGAAGCCAATAAGGAAGTCAAATCTGTCACAAGCTTCAGTCATTTCTTTTTGTTAACATCAGAACTAACTATGTTAACATGGAGGGTCAAAGAATAAATAGAAGCTGTACACAAATATATATCAAGATACTAGACAATCATTCTGTTTTAGATATCCATGGTATGAAAATTTAAGGAACTTTGACTAAATATGCAATCAGGTATTGCCCTCTGAGAGCACTATCTAGCCAGCAGACAAAAGCCTGGTTGTGAGAAGGGAGGTGGTGTTGACGGAGCAAGGATGAACATGACCAAGTTAGTTGCCAGCATATAAATTTATTGTTGCACTTCATTAATCAAACTAAAAAGCTGATTTTTTTTTCCCTCTTAAAATGACATTTTCTTGGCAAAAACTGGTTTAAGGATCTAATGACAGAAGGCAAGGTAACCTGTTCACTTTAATAGCTGGCCATCCAAATCTCAATTCTATCTTCTCATAGATGTATTACATTTCAGACTGTCAGACAAAGAATACAAGATGAATATCATGATGCAGTGAAGAGAAGAGTTATTAGAGGTTTAAATATTCTACCTTATTACAGAATTAATATTGTAACAGTGTGATGGTTGATAGTACGATTGTTTGCTTGTTTTACTTATCTATTTAGTTTATCATACTCTCATGTTTTTAATTAAATATGATTTAATTAAACAGTCATGGGACCTATCCCACCTTATGCTTGGATCATAATTTTTTTTTTAATTCACTGGTACTATTTTTATCTGTTACTACCTCCTATTATTCTAATTAAAAATCTAGTTGACTTTTTTGTTATGGGAGAAATTAAAGAAGATAAATAAATTATTTTAAAGTATTTATATTTATTTATTTTTTCTTTAAATTAAATATAATTAAATAATATATCTAATTTTCTTAACATTTCCAGGAAAAAGTTAACTGGTCTTATATTTATTATATTTATGATTGGAGAGAGTATTTGTTTTATCTCCCTAAACAAGTAGCTGATATAATTACCAAAAAACATTTACAGTATCACAAAAACATGTCTGTTGACTGCTTGATATCTAGTGCAAAAGACAGAGGAACATAATAGTATGAAGCATTTGCATTAATCTTGCTGCCCAGAGGACCATTCCTCATATGTGATATAAAAAGAGTGTAATACAAACTTTTAGCTTGGAGAATATCCACCGACAAAAAACGCAGAAAGTGTGTGTATCATGCAATCAAGGTGCAAAAGCAGAAATACCTGAATCAACAACTTCACACAAGGAAGAAAAAGTGCTAGTTGTGCTCATGGCTTCTATGCTTCTTGAAGGCATATTACTATAATTGACAAATGCAAATTCCTAAACAGAAAACCAATTCTATACATCCCACAATAAACATATTATCTTGAAGGATTAATCACTATACATGATTTTCATTTACTTATATTCTTGTGATGTTTTTTAATGTCTATTAAAATAAAATAATAGAACTATTAATTACCTAAGTAAAATAATCACATACATCACACTTTGTACTAATAATTTTATTAAATTGGAAATAATGGTTGCATGAAAGCAAAATTATCCCACGCATTGGCAAGAACTCCCTTCAAAATATAAAGCTTAAAAATGATTATTGGACCATTAATAACTGAGACGTGACCACTTTTTTTTTTTTTTTTTTTTCTAGTAATAGAAGAGGATTTTCACCATTCATTAAATAAGATGACGTGAAAATTCCTTCTTTGGCCAACACATCTGCAAGAGTATTATGACCCAACAGAAATGGCAGAAGCGTGTGAGCAAAAAAGAAGACATAGAAATTGCGTGAGGTATATGAGGAAAAATAGTATAAGACAAATGGCTGGATGTGAATGATTTTATTATTCTCTTTTCTGGGTTTGTGCTCTCCTCCTCTCTCGACTACACTTTCTGTCTTTTTTTTTCCCCTTTGATAATAACATTATAGCTCTGTAATTTTGACAGTATCATTAACTTTTCTACATTTACTATTTTCCTATGAGTGTTATAGTATTTGATTTCTTTCTTTCTTTCCTTTTTTTTTTTTTTTTTTTTTGGAAGAGACACACGATGGCAAATTATGGTTATAATTATGGAAGAGTTCCTTGATAAAGAAGAAGGTCTGCATAAGGGTATGCTGGCTCAGATGATATCATTGGAATTGGGAACTTTTGATCCCCTGAACACCACCAAATGCTCTGTTCCAAGCCACTATGCGGTATGGATTGCAGCCGTTATATAAACATTGGTGCCGAAATTTTGTTGAAAGATTATGCATCAATGTTTATATAACGGCTGCAATCCGTACCATGTGGTATAGCCGCTATTGATGAGTGCACAGTGGATGGCTATAACATTCTTAAGGCCCTTGATATCACCCTTTTCCTTTGGCCGAGATAAGTGTCAGTATCTTGGGACAGTGACACCTTTCTCTATTCAAAATAAAGGGAACCTATGATCCGATATGAGTTCTGTAGCCTTTAGCAGGACTACACATCATCATTGGAGAGCTTGGGGCAATCTTGTCAAAGAGACAAACCTATTATGTTATAGTACATGGATTCTGTTAGCGATAATAAGGAGGTTATAAGGATAGTTGAGGGAGTTACAAGCATATTGAATAATTTTAAACTATTAAATGGTTTGGAAAACTACTCAGACTTATGGTTACACGAAGATATATTTGGCCCGCTTAACTATCTTATAATCATTCCTTGTATACTTGCTAAATTAAAATGTGGTTACTGGGTACTCGTTACTCACCCCGTCATTATTTATTTTTTAGGCGAGAATTCATGCGATGATCCTAAGGGGAAGGCATCCGAGACTTGATTTAAATTATCAATCTTATATGTCTTATTTTGTTACATGAGAATAGTCTAATGTATATTGCCGAACTTTAGGGTCTTTTTGGTACATTGCATAATTTGAGTATTCCACTCATACTAGAATTTGTATTATGAACATAGCCTTTTGATATGATGTTTAATGCGGAATAATTTATTTTGGCTGGACTTAAATATGTTTGGGTATAAAATGATTATTTAAAAGGTAATTATGGAAAGATATTACAATTACTTCCTCTGGTCTTTATTATAAGGCACCAGCTAACTATTCACACAAACCAATAAAAATAGTTAAAGTCAATAAAGTTGTCTTAGAATTTAAGTAATTTCTAATATTACCCCTTTTAATTGCACTAAACTCTAATATCATATTAATTATTATTCTCACCCACTATCCTTATTAATTATGGGCATATATGGAAAACGATAATTAATGCTCCTTGGGAACAAGCAAGTGGTTATAAAAAAACAAATAAACTTACTAGTTGAGGTCTTATAATAAGGATAAGAGGGAGTATGATTGAAACAAATAAATTCATCATTTAAAATTAATGTTAACATATAATTATGACTAATTTCAGAAAGATCAATGTGGGAATTGACTGATTACGGTGGAACTGCTATTTTAGTCATATACAAGAACATTAATTTAATATTTGGAAAAGTACATTTCTAGTATTTTTTATTTCACATAAGATTTTATTTTGTTCATTTATTTATCTTTTCAGGCTTTTAACCCTAATATTATTGACATTTTTGACATATTAGGTTTAATTTTTAAAAATAATCATAATTGATATAAAAAATATTCATTTAAGGCTAATGATATTAGGATTAGAGGACTACAAATAAAAATATATTTTATAAATTTAACATACATACCAAACTATAATATTTTATAAAATTGTTGTATTAAAGATGTTGTTTTGCCTTTAATACTTTCAATAACAAATGCATATTCAAAGCCAATGAAGATTTAATATTCATAATCTCTGTAATACCCTGAAAACCCTAACTAATATAAGTAAAATATTTGGATAAATATTTCTGAGAAAGTATATTATCTCTAATTTTGTAACTTAATTGTTATAAATTTAGGAGCAATTTCTCTTTAAAAATTAGAAGAGATAATAAGCTAAAATCTATGAAAATGTGTTTTGTAGGGCATTAAATGGACTGAAAGTATTATGATAAATCCTATAAGACAACAATTATTGACAAAAACTTAGGGAATATGTTATCTCTAATTTTAGGAATTTTTGGGGTTATTTCCCCGAGAAATTTAGAAGCATGAATATAAAATTATTAAAAACACTTTTTGGCCCCATGATTTTTAATATTTTACATGGGACATAAAATATCAATGTCATTGCAAAAGTTGTGAGATAATAATTAATCTTAATTATGAAAATTATCAACAATTAGTAAATGGCTAATTAAGTAATTAGTGGCAAATTGTTTAGATTAAGATATAAGTAAATTAATTAATAATTAATTAATTTAAGGGAGAAATTCAAAATTAATAAATAAAAATAAATAAAAATAATAAAATATAAAATGCTTAGAAAAAAAATAAAAAATAAAAATAAAAAATATCATGATATTTTGAATAAAATAATAATATATTTGGTAAAGAGCCAACAGGACATTTGAGAATGGATAGAAACTAAATCATACACCAAGATATAGGAATTTAGTCTAAGACATCTGGACTTCTTATAAACCAAGTGAAATTCTACCTCGGAGTGGACTATCTCCGGCCGATTCTGAAACCAACAGCAAATAAGAGACCGGGTATTTATGAGAATAGGCGAGATAGTAAAAAGTGAACCCGTGGTAAACTTGAGTGTTGTGACAAACCAGGATTAAGGTTTCTTACGATAGGACATATTTCAAACCCGTGAATTATTGTCCAGAAAACGCGTCTATCGGAAGTCGTTTCCGCAACCGACCGCATCTGGCCTAAAATGTTCAGCCAGTAACGAAATACCCTCAAAGGGATTAAAAATTTAGTTAACCCAGATATTGTGAATGAGGAAGTTTAAACCTTCGAAACACCGTTGTCGGAATTTTGAGTTTCGGCAAGATTACGCGATTCGAACACCGATCAAGGAACGATATCGGTAAGTCAGCTAGTATGACATCATCAAAGATTATGTCACAAGGGGGGAGAGGTCGGCACATAGGTGGAGGGCCAGGATCAGTCCGTGTGTCCCAAGTGCGATCCGACGGTTGAAATCCGATCTAAAAACAATTGAAGTAATTCCCACCTGTCCCTTCCTTTTCCTATAAATAGCCAAGCCCTCTTCACTTCATTTCACACCAAAAATTCAAATCCTAGAGAGAGGTTAGAGAGAAGGAAGAGCCCGGAGAAAATATAGCGGAGCCCCGGGTAAGTTTTTCGGTCCCTAGTCTTTAGTTTCGGTAGTTCTTTTGGTAGATATAGTAGGAATGCTAGAATTGTCTTTAAATTTCCCGAGAGTCTAGATATCATATGTAGGGGTATATATGGTATTTATTTCGAAAATATACTTGGGAAGAGATATGTCAAAATTCGGAGAGATAGGATCAAAGTAGCGAAGCTCGCGAAATTCCGCCGATTAGGGGTCGGGGCAAAATGGTAATTTTTACCTAAAATGCCCGTTATCTTTGCTAGATATTGATAAACACTATCCTTATAGGATATCTGAGCTAATTGATCCGCTGTCGTACCGTTGTTGGGCCGCTGTCAAAATACCGTTGTTTTTCGTAAAACGTGCCGAAGTACCATCGACGAAGGTACGTTCGCGGCGTACTGTAATACTAACTCTGATGTTTGTGTTATGCTCATATATGATTGATGTGTTCTTGTACTGAGACTCTGTCTCATTTGAAATTGGTGACATCATGATTACACGGGTTATGGTATTGTTAACACCGTTGAAAGTTTTCCTTAGCGTTTTGGACACGACCGTACATCGTTTCAATGGAGAGTGTGCGACGGGATAACAAACATACTCGAGGGCCGTGTATTGTTATTGCCGTATATATCTAATCATTTGCTTTCTACATCTGTTATGGGCTTTTGTAGTGATTATTGTGAAAATGTCATGAATGCCTGTCATACATATATTGCTTGCATAAGCATGAGGTTAACCGTTACCTGAGGTCCGATGGGCATTGGACCTCAGTCTGAATGAATAGACAGGAAAGGGTCTTGAACCAGAGAAGGCACCAGGGGACGGAACTATAGATATACGCTAGTAGACGGAGCCGTGAGAAGGCACCAGTCAAAGGAAATGCGGGAAGAAAGTCAACAGAACCTACCTTATGGCATTAATCTAATAAAGTTACTTCACATCATTTGGTGCTTAAACTAGAAGGGTCGTCTATGTGGTTCGATCAATCGATCACCCTAGCACGGTGAGACTCCCACTAGACCTACCCGGCTGGCCAAATGAGATGATTTAACCGAGTTAGGTTCTATGTCCCAAGTCTACCTAAGGTTTGACGAAAAAGGGTATAGTTACATATAAGAAATGTAATTATAGAGTTTTGTATTCTTGTATCACATGAATAATTCTTTCGGAGATTTTGTAATATATATCGGTAGACGTCGGGCATCATCATATGTCCGAGTATTTCATATCGATTACTCGGTGTTATACCCGTTGTTCAAATTTTTAGTACATGTTCTCCGTTTCCGCAAAACGCTAAGCTGTAGCACCTCAAAACTCTAATGAATTTTTATAAAACCACGTGTCACCGGCATGATTTATGCTACGAAATTTGGGGTGTTACAATGTCAGGTTTCATTTTGGAAACATAATTATCATGCCATGGGCAGTTTTAAAGTTTCTTTGATTATCACATTTTGAAGGTAATTATTATGTAATTATCACATTTTTTTTGTTTCTTTGATTTAGCTAATGTAAATCTAATTGCCCCAAACATTAACTTAAATGCTTTATCATTTGAGGGTCGGACGGAAATAATTCAGGCTAGAAAAAAAGTCCAGAAATAGTTAATTACTAAAATGGGGACGATATTTAAGTATATATCATATGATTTGCTAAATAAGGTTTTAGCTAGAAAAATGAAAATGGTATTCCTCTGGTCCTAAATATAGGACATAATAAAAAAAATATGTCATCTATTTAGGATCAGGGGCATTATAATGTTCAAATGTTGTGCTAATTAATTCGTGTAATCAGTTGTTTGTGCACATAATCAGTTGTATGAGTACTTTTACCAATATGATGAGATGGGTGTTAGCATTAGAAGGGAAGAAGAGAGTAAAAACAAAAATATACTAATTCACTGGACACCGATTACAATTTACAACCATCAAAGCCACTATTTATAAGGAAAAATTAAAATAAAGGACCTAGAGAAAATAATATTTATTATTGTAAAAGATCATAAAAATTTGTAATACTTAGAAGGACCGAACATTATAATATAAATTTAAACTTACTAAATTGCCTCTAATCAAACCTATTGTATTATCTCTTGTATTCATAATTTTTTAAAAAAACTGCCCATCACTATATGATCGTATCTTTTTTTTCCCCTCTTTTCAATATATTATTTAATTTACAGCGTTTAAACTCATATTTTCTTTATTTTTATTTTTCACGAATTTATATCATCAAGTTGCCCAATTTATGTTATCAATGTTGATATCAATTAAGTTCTTTTTATAAAAATGAAAAATAAACTTATTTCATATTTTTTAGGATATATAATAGGTTAATTAGTTTTTTTTAAATTTTATTAAAATTACATGAATTTTTTAACCCACATAATTGCTTATAAAACAAAAATAAATCATAGAAACTTTCTTGGTTTAACATGTATGATAAATTATAAAAGACCTTGCCTTTTATTAGAATTATATAATTCCATTTTTAATTAAAATTTTGTGATTTTAAAAATATATAGTTTTTACAAATTGAACAATGCGTAATTTTTTTTTCATAGATATATATTCAAGTTGTGAAAAATGAAAATTGAAAAAAATATTTTTTAATTTAATGAAACTTAGAATTTTTTTATTAGTTTAAAAAATAAAATGGGAAAGAGAATTTAGGAGGAAATGCAGAAGATTTTGTAGGGGTATTTTAGTACTTTTAATTTTATATTTAGTTCTTCTAAATAATTACAATTTTTATAGTCATTTTCCATAAATATCTTTTCTTCTAAAATGATAAACAATAAAATCTAAAATATATAGTACTAAAATATAAATGGAACATCAAAAGGCTTAATGTAAAGAATGAAAAAAAAAATGAAGAGTTTGTTTGTGTGTAAAATATTAAAATCAAATAATTTTCACAATATATTATTTTTATTTTCTCCCTTTTGTGGCTTTAAAAAAGATATACTAAAGCCAATATTCTTACCCTTTTTGTGGCTTTAAAAGATATACCATATTTTTAATTTTAATTTAATATATTTAATTACCAATCATCATTTAAAATTACATTTTTTAGTTTTCTTAATTAAAAATATTTACTTTATAAAGTTAAGAGGCAAAAGGCCAACAGTCTAGCCTGCCAACCTGCCCTAGCAGGTTTGGGCTGGTGTTTTTTTAGCCCACCCCATCTGGCCCGCGGTTCAAGAAACAGAAAAAGATTGCGATTAAGCTATACTATAGACTTCGAAAAACCTATAAACCCAGCCGCTGTGGTGTTGAGTTCATGGAAAGCCTTTACTGAGTTTACTCTGCTACAGGATATTAACTATGATTCACAGACTCTGCTAATAAAGGAATTTCGGGAGATGCCTTTAGATATGGATTGGATCAGGCTCAATGTAGATGGGGCAGTTACCCGTTATGAGGGACGTGCTGGTTGTGGGGGTGTGATCAGGACCAACGAAGGGATCTGGGTGACTGGTTTTTCTCAGTTTTTTTTTAAGCGAGAGAGAATCTCTTACTATGGGAGATCAGAGCTTACATGCCAAAGAGCTGGGACCTCAGTCAATTTTGTTCCTAGGGAAAGGAATCGAGTGGCGAATGCACTGGCCAAAGAAGGAATTTCATGCTCAAAATTCCTGGATATATGCCCTGAGTCTCTTCGAGATTTGGTTGAGCAAGATAGTTTGGGATTTGATTCCCATGTGTAGTTTCATTTTATTTTAATCACCTTCTTCTGTATCAAAAAAAGGAAAAAGAAAAGTTACGAAGAAGATGGGAATGTGACCGTAAGTATTATGAAATTACAAGTTTTCAATTCCAATAGGCATCAATTGCAAGATACTACCTCCAATCCTAATTATAAGACATAGTTGACTTTGTTTGGAGATATTAAGGAAGCTAAATAAATTATTTAATCATTTTATATGTTGTGTATCTTTAGATTATATATTAGTTTATTAGTAAAACTAATTACTTTGAAGAAAACAATAAAATAAAAATACTCTAAAGTAATTTAATTAGTTTCCTTAATTTCTCTAAAAAAGTCAACTATGTCTTATAATTAGTACCGGAGGGATTATAATCTTTCTAATATCATGATGAATATTAATATCTTATGTAAAGTTCTATTGCCAACTTTGCCAGACAAACAAGTTCTACAAGGGGGGGAAAAATCAAAGTTCTGGGTGCTAATTGTGTGAATTAATTATTTGTATCACTGAAGCCAAATCTGCCATCTACAAATATTTACATTGCATCTCAATATTATTAGATTAAAGGTCCATTTGGTTCAATTGCATATACCCCTTTATAATGCAATGGGCTACAATGCAATAGGGTGTCATTGTAATACTCCCTCGGCTAATTATAAGAGCTATTTACCATAATTTAGAGAAATTAAAGAGAGAAGTTAAATTAGTTAATTATATTTATTTTCCTAAAATACCCTTAGATAAAATTTAATGATAATTACAGGGAGGAAGCACATCTCTAACCTGTCTCTCTCCCCCAATGCGCTTCATTGTCCCTTTCGAGCCCAAAATCTATGGGCTGTCAAGGCAAGTATGTTCGAGCACATGTTACTATGTTAGGTTACACCTAGAGCCGGGAAATCGGCACTATTAGAAAATGTAGAATTTGCAAGGGGAAAAAATTCCCTTGCAAAAAAACAAGAATTTTACGAGGGAAAAAACTTCCCTCACAAAATAAAGAAATTTTGCGAGGAATTTGTTTTCCCTCGCAAATTTGTTGAATTTTGCGAGGAGTTTGTTTTCCCTCACAAAATTTCTGAATTTTGTGAGGGAATTTTTTTTCCCTCACAAATTTAAATAAATTTGCGAGGGACATGGTTTTCCTCGCAACATATGTTTCCCTCGCAAAATTAAGTCATTTTACGAGGGAAAATTGGTTTCCTAGGCAAAATGAGGGACTTTTTTCAAATTATCTTTCTGCGGCTCACTTCTTCTTCCAACCAAATCCCTAATTCTAGAATTCTGTCCCCCTGCCTCCGTCATTCATCTGGCTCCTCCGTCGCCCTTCTTGCCAACACAGTTTGTCTGCCGCTGTCTTTTTGTTCGCCGGCGTCTCCTCATCTCCATCACCGCCAGATCTGGATTCGTCTAGGTTCACTACTAGGGCTAACACATTTTCGATGTTGGAATAGCCTCAAGACCGTGACTTGCAGCAGCTTCACGCCTCCTGGATCCTGGGCATCGATTTGCATCAATGAATAGTGCTATGAAATCGGCACTGGTTAATTCAAAAAACACCTATATGTCTCTCAGGGTTTCCCTCTTTCATTCCACTCCCGTCTTGGAACGAAAAAGGCGAAATCATTGGGACTCTGTTAGTTTCTCTATTTCCTCTCTACCTGAATCTCTTGTCTATATTTTGCTTTCTCACTATATTCATATTTCCGAGTAATTAGTAATTCGGTGAATACCTCTTGCCCTTTTCCATTATGCAATTATGCCCCATTAGAATTGAGATTAAATTCGTGTTTTATTTTTTTCCCTATTATCTTCTACATCTTAGGCTCTTGTTGAATAAGAACTGTGTTGGACTGAACCTGTTTGATTGCAGAGATTCAACCATTATTCAAAAATATGTAGAAGGATTCATGCTAAACATACATTATTGCGCAATATGAATGCTTACACGAGACTTCACCTTCGGGTTCACAACGCCACTATCTCATCCTATTCTCACGCTTCCCCTCCCCCCAATTGATTTATTTCCGCCTTGTTTATTTAATTTTTGAGGAACGCTTCAATAACTTGTTATGGGGTGATATTAAATAAAATAAGAAGAATGGAGGAGTGCTAAATGTAGGAGAGAGTTGATTGGTTTGTTTTGGTAAGACATAGGAAAACAACTTACATTTTTTACAGATAACTTACTTAACTAATATATTCAATCTTTGCAAATAAATAGTGGTTACTTAATCTTTGCAACTAAGTTTTCATCACAATGAATGCTTTCAATACTTAAGTTCACCAACCTCCTTTTGGGTCTGCATCTATGTTCTTATTCTTTTGGGCATCATTATGATAAACTTTTTTTATTTCATAACTGAAAAATCTGCCAATCTTATAAAAAAAAATACTGCATCTGAGAGAAAACACGTTTGAAGTATTATTTGAACAAATGATACAGGGACTCTCTTTCTCTCCTAGTTTGCCTGCTTATGCTATTTTTTGCTCCTGGTTATTTCAATTTTTCATTTAGCCTTCTGCAATTACAATTTTACCTGAGTAAATTCAGTGTCTAAACAGTCAATTTTGGAAAAGTGACTAGTGTGGCTGTTGTAATGTCTGGAATATTGCTTATTGTTTCCTTTTACTGCTGCAGTGCTCTATAATGCTAATTTACATGAAGGATGAGATTGATGTAGAGCTGGAAGGATGAGATTGATGGGGATGATCCATCTTCAAGTCGAGGCACCTCATGGTTTAGGAAACCATGTTCTGCCAAGGGCCGTGGAAGGAACAGAAATGGCAATAAAGAGTCTCAATATTATCGCAAAAGTAAGGATATTTAAAATAGTTGTGCTGTGAGAGAATATCAAATGTTTCTGTTAGTACTGATGTATCAAACTTTGTGTGCAATGTTTTCTCTTTGGAAATTTTCTAAAATCGTGTTCTGTCCGTCTAGTACTACTATGGGTGATTGAGTTTGCCTTTGAGTAGATACCATGGAGCTATTTGGGGTTTTAAATTATCCCATAAGCTCTCTTGAATAATTTTTCTCTTTTGTGAGTATATGCTTTTCACAGCAGCAAGTAAAAAAATGTCAGATTTCTTATCATACTCTGCTGATGCGCACAATTATTCACAAGATATCTCATATCTTGTAAATCAATGAGATATATTATTCAATTGTCAATAGTGGAAAGTTATAGTATTAAAGACAGATTTCTTTGTGATAGAGGCCCTAATCAACATAATTTCTATGTGTAAAAGTTTTATTCTTTTTGAAGTTCTCTCTCTGTTTCCCATTGATTAATGACAAGTAATGCTATGGACGCCAAATTTATGTACAAGTATTGGTTTAGTCCGTTTGATGTTTAGCTGTCTCTTGAATTCTGCTGTAAATTGAGCAGTCCTGTGTAATGTTTCTTATATTGGATTTATCATTGAATTTTTAGTTTGTTTTTCTTGCCTCCATTAAACCATAGACTTTATGCATTTTTGTTGCTGTCATTGTTTTGGTTGTCACTCTTGTTAAGACTGTGAGAGTTTGATTTGAGCTTGTGATTTTGGAATTTGGAGTTCAATTGGCTTTTGTGGTATTACTATGTTCAATTTGTTAACATTTCATTCTGAAATTTGAATTGAAGAATGTGGTTCAGGAATTACTTAATGTTGTGGTCAGGTTGGTGACTTTGTGTGCTTTGTGCTGAGAAAGAAACTTTGCCTTAAGTTTCAATAAAATGAGTAAAGATAAGGTGAAAGCTTCTTGAGATAAAAAGAGCACAAAAGTGTTCATTGACTTATGGACACAACAAAACAATATGTTCATTCTTCACCTTTAGACATCATATTTTCAACGATATGTAGAATGTGTAAATAATAGAAAATGCTGCTTTATTCTTCACCTTTAGACATCATATTTTCATCCCAAAATCATGTTAGATTTCTTTGTTTTTTTATTTGGGTGTCTATAACGCTTTAGTTGCTACTCTTTGATCTAAAATTGAACCTATATGTATCTGTAAAACTGATTACTTGAATGCAAGACAGTTGAAAATGAGATTAGTAGACAAATAATTACTGAAATAAGAAATCTAAGTTCAAATGCTTCATGCTTAAATTGGATTTCTGTACCTTTTATAATTATAGTTTCATGATGATCTTGCAGTATTTCAATCAGATTTTGACAGTTGTGCTTGAAGCCCATTCTGGCATGTGTCAAAGACATTTTTTTAAAAAAATTCTGAAATGTTGTTTGTGTGCTGGAATGAGTTCGCAATGCCGGTGTCAACTTGGTTATAGACCTAAAAATATGTGTGTTTGTTCTTATTGAATTGCAACGTATTTTGCTACCAACCGCAAACCATTATTTCCTTGTCCATTTAAATGAAGTACAAAAAATAAACAAACTTCGTAATGTTGGTTTTGCAGAAGATAAGAGGGTAAAGGCGTTAGAAGCGAAGGTGAAGGAGCAAGGAGAGATGATTACTAAGATGCAGGACACTTCTCCAGTCCATATTGAAGGACAAGGGTACGGGGTTGCCTCCTGGTGGTGATCATGACCGGACTGCTGCAGTTTAGACTTTTTTTTTGTTCATTTTGGTCGAAACATTATAATTTGTAATATTTTGTTTTTGCAAGATAAACTCTTATGATTGTTACAATTTATTTTTATGATATACAAGTCTTTTTATTTTCTAATTTTTAATATATTTTTATGTAATTATTTTATTATTTATGATTTTTTTTTAAATTAATTAGAATTTGCGGGGAAAAGTGTTCACCTCGCAAACTCCTCAATTTTGCGAGGGAAATATCTTCCCTTGCAAAATTGAAGAGTTTGCGAGGGAAGAGGTTTCCCTCGCAAAATTGAGGATTTTGCGAGGGAACACCCTTCCCTCGCAAAATTTTGGGTTTTGCGAGGGAAAGCATTTTCCCTCACAAATTCCAGGATTTGCGAGGAAAAATGTTCTGAATTTGCGAGGGAAAGAAGCATTTTTGCAACGGAAAATTGGTTTGCGAGGGCGATTTTTGCTACGGAAACTTTTCCGTCGCAAATCAGTTTTGTGACGGAAAATAGCTTTTTTGTGAGGGAATTTTTCCACCGCAAAAAATAGTTTCTGCAGGGCAGGCCCGTTTAAGCCCGGGCCCTGTAGGGCTCGGGCTTGAAAAATAGGCCAGAAATTTGAAATTGCCCTGTAGGGCCAGGGCCGGCCCGTTTAACTGTAGCTTTTTAAAAAAAAAAATAATTACTTAGACTTCTACTTAATGAATGTGTTTATTTGTAATTACTTAGATTTTTATAGTTTAAACTATAAACATTTTTTATGTTTATTATTATTCGTATTAAAACACATAATTAGTTATTATAAATTTTAAATAAGGGATGTTTTCATATTAAATAAACACATACTTTGGTATTACAATATTATATAAGTAATAAATATATTTTGTGTAAAATAAGTATAATTATTTTTACCTGTTAGTAATATTATGCATGAATCGAAGGAATATGAAAACACACAAAATTACGAGAGGGAAAGACATTTTGTCATGAGCATACATAAAGCAATTCCTTTGTTTAATATTTTTTTAAAAAATAGGAAAAAAATATTCTTTGTGTTTATTTGTTTTTTATTACAAATTAATGAATGTGTTTATTTATTGAATGGTTTATATTGTTTAGATTTTAATGTTGATAACATTTATTTAATAGATTATAACTTTAATGATTGCAATTTACTAATTATATTTCTTTGAAAAAAATTGAAGGAAAAATAGTTAAAATTTGGAATAGTAATTTTCAGACCCTGTAGGGCCGGCCCTGGCCCTGGTACTATCGGGCTGGGCTTTGAAAAACAGATATTTTCCTTACACTAGGCCCTGTAGGGCCGGCCCTAGCCCTGCCGGGCCAAGCCGGTCCTGATTCCCAGCTCTAGCTACACCTGAAGTCTCTATGGTCAATTTAAATTGCCGCTAACTAATTACTAAAAAATCAATTACTTTGGACAGGAAAATATTTTTAAAGAAATATTAAAATGATTTTATTGAAAAATAAAAAGAAAGTAGAATCTCTCACTTGATATAATATAAGCAAAATTTTAAATTTATTATTGTGGAGGAAATATTAGTAGGGGTGCTATGGAAAAAATATGACAAAAATTGCTCCAAATTATTTTATTAAAAAACAGTATAATTGAGGTATATATAACATTAAAAGTTGCAAGAATTACTTACTTTGTAGGATATATAGGTGCATTATTAAATTATTTTTATGTTTAATTATTATTGAGAAAGTATCAATAAGAGTATTTTAGAAAGAAATTGACAAAAAATTAAATTTGGTCTATAATTAAGACCAAGATCAACTTTAACATATGTTTCTATAATTAGGACCAGAGAAAGTATTTAACAAGTCATCCTCATTGAAGTACCCTCTTTCCCTTTTGTCCTCCCACTTCACATTCCCGTCATCATCATCATTGCGTATTTATAGAGGGTCCTCCTATAAATAGATATTATAAAAAAATGTGCAATCTATTTTGCAATTACATTCTGTATGCCCAATCTATGGTCATGCCATAATGATTACCATCACAAGTGGTCGATGCGATGGAACCAAATATGCGCTTAATGTATTGTTATTTCCATGCAGAATGTGAAGGCATATCTGAGACAGGGAAATGCTCGAGAGTCACAACTACGTTATGAGGAGGCTATAGAAGGTGTGTCCTGATCTTTAAAGAATCACCTGAAATTTCTTTAAAAAGCTAGATATGTTCCATGGGTCCTTTACAAGGGCCATTTCCAGTCAATTTTCTGTATTTAGATGTCCAACGTTGCCTAAACTTCTGCGTTTCAAATTTGTCTTCCTTGGAGCCACAAATTTTTATCTACCAACAAGTTGTTAAAGAATACTCATCTTTCACCAAAGTTAGCCTTTGATGGATGATGAACTGCCCAAACCTAAAATAGAGAAGAGATGAGATGAGGTATTTATAGAATTTTTGGGTCTCAACCACCTTTCAAATATCACATTTTCACTAGTGCAAAAAAAGGATTTAAGACCGCCTCATTTAGACCGGAGTATTGACGCACCGGTCTTAAAAGTATGACCGGTGGCAGTTTTGTAAATATCAAGAACTTTTTGGACCGGATTATAGAGGATCCGGTCTTAAAAGTATGACCGTGTGATTTTGTAAATATAAAGAACACTTTTAAGACCGGATTAAAAAGGATCCGGTCTTAAAAGTATGATCGGTGACAATTTTGTAAATATAAAGAACACTTTTAAGACCGGATTAAAAAGGATCCGGTCTTAAAAGCATGACCGGTGGCAATTATGTAAATATAAAGAACACTTTTAAGAATGGATTAAAAAGGATCTGGTTTTAAAAGTATGACCGGTGGCAATTTTGTAAATATAAAGAGAACTATTTAGTACGAATGTTAAAAAGAACTAGTCTAAATTTTTTTTAAAAAATATATATATTACTTTTAAGACCGGATGTTTTAAATATCCTAGGTCTAAAAAGTTAAAAATAAATAAAATGTCTATTTTTTTAAAGACCGGATGTTACAAAGAACCGTCTAAAAGTTTAACTTTTAAGACTTCGATTTGATAACAAACGGTCTTAAAGATTTTCATTAGGCGCGAAAACGAAAATTGAATTTTCATTATTCCTTTTCTAGTTCCCTCCACTTCTCATTGATTTTTCCGCTCTCTTCTCATTTTCACTTCCCCACCTCGCGCATTCACAGTGGCTACTGTATGTAGCCTCAGATTTCGGAGATCTGTGGCTCAACAACAATCCGAGAATGATTCGTGCGGTTGAGTTCGTGTTCGTTGTGTTTCTGTTTCCATAGCTCTATACTGTTGTTGAGCCACGGAAACAGAAACGCAACGGTAGTAAATCATTGACGTAGATTTTGGCTTAAATTTGAAATTAAATATCAATTTCTTATTTCTTTGTTTTATTGCTCATCTCCTCATTCTCAGCGATGACAAAACTCCAAACTTGATTTCCATGGAGAACAAGTCTCGATCTGCCGCCGCCTCTCTTGAGGTAAACCTATTATGTCTATTTTGCTTATTTCTGCATTCTCGATCAATTGTTTTTGTTTGTTATTATTATTTTTTTGAATATATTGAGATGTGCACACACAAAAATGACATATAGATAAGCGAACGGAGGAGTAGAAGAAGATAGATGAATGACTTCCCATAACTTCTTCGAGGAACGCAAAATGGTATTACTCTTCTCCTGACCTCCCTCTCTGTCCTTGTATCGTTTTTTTTTTTTTGCTTCCACCCAAAATTTTCTTTGTTCCTTCTTCTTCGTCTACCTCTTCTCAGAGTTCTCTCTAAGGCAGCTTAGGTACTTTCCTCTCTGAATCTATTTGTTTTAGTTCCTCTGGTGAAAGATCTGGAAACAGGGTTCTCTCTGAGGCGGCGGCTTAGGCGTCTACAATCTCACCCTTTTTTTTCGTAGAAAGGAATTTTTAAGACCGGACTTGAAAATATATACGGTCTTAAAAGTTCATTCTTTTTCTTTTTCTTTTAAAAAAAATGGACTTTTAAGACCGGATGTTTAAAAAGTCCGGTCTTAAAAGTGTTTTTTAAGACCGGACGCGCATCCGGTCTTAAAAGTAACAGACTTTTAAGACCGCCTGGAACAAGACCACGACACGATCCGGTCTTACGATACATCTTTCGTCCGGTCTTAAAAGCCTTTTTTCCACCCGTGTTTCATCTACTATCCAACTATCACACACATGTCCATCTACCATCTAACTACCAAACACATGTATATCTACCATCTAACAACCATATACTTATCCACCGATCAAATATCACATGTTTATCTACCACATAACCATCTACCATTGAAATTAATATTTGGTTTCTTACCCTGATTGCAAAGAATAAAAATACTGATTATACAAGGTTGTTACATTATGGTAGATGGTTATGTGGTAGATAAGTACGTGATATTTGATCGGTAGATAAGTATATTGTTGTAGATGATAGATGTACATGTGTTTAGTAGTTAGATGATAGATGGACATGTGTGTGGTAGTTGGATAGTAGATGGACATGTGATGCTTGAAAGGTGGTTGAAACCCAAAAATTCTATATATAAATACCTTATCTCATCTCTTTTCTATTTCTGGTGTAGCCAATTCACCATCCATCAAAGGCTAACTTTGATGAAAAATGAGTATTCTTTAACAACATGTTGGTAGTTAAATAGTCTTTGACTAAAAGTCGTCAGATGAGCAATCTTCAACGAAGATATAATGGTTAGAGGAGGTAATGGTAAAAAAATTAAGAGAAGAGAGTAAATGAGAGTGTGTGGGGAAGAAGAGAAGAGAAGAGGTATTTATATAATTTATGGGTCTCAACCACCATTCAAGTATCACATATCCATCTACTATCCAACTACTACACACATGTCATCTACTATCCAACTACTACACACATGTCCATCTACCATCTAACTACCAAACACATGAATATCTAGCAACTATATACTTATCTACCGATCAAATATCACATGTTTATCTACCATATAACCATCTACCATTCAAACTAATATTTGGTTTCTTACCCTGATTGCAAAGAATAAAAATACCGATTATACTGGGTTACTCTTTTTTATCTACATAATTTGGTTATTGGCATCTTGCAAAAAAGAATTGAGGAGTAGGAGTAATATAAGTTTTTGAAAAACAGTGCTAGGAATGAGATTACTCAGTTTTTGAAAATCCAAGTTCCAAATAAAACCCATCACTTCCATCAACAAATACTAAGAATAAATTTGCGTCTTTAGTTAATTTAGAATGCATCTTAGGGTATGGTAGTCACAAACTAGTGTAGCACGAAATTCCGTAGCCACAGAACAATTCAGGGTCTTAAATTATGTCAGAATTGAAATTGAATGGTTTTTTTGTATTGGCAACGTCATGTCGAACTCATGAGGCATTTGAAGAAAGCAAAACTCACCTCCTCTTATGGTATGCCTTTTATTTCGCATCACATTGTTGAAGAAATTTTGCTCAGACTAGACGCGGAAACCCTATTTCAATGTGCCTTTGTTTGTAGAGACTGGAATGTCTTTATTACTAGTTCTGATTTTGTATACCGCATCTCAGAGTGAAATTTTGATTCTACAAACCAAATCCTTCTTATTAAAGTTTGTAAATGCAAAAAAAAAAAAAAAGCCTTGCAAATTAAGTAGGAGAATATATTTATTTTCCATATTCACTGCTTTGAGATAACGTTCAATTCGATTTATTTAGCACAATAGAGAATCCTACCATTGATGATTTTAAAGATACCAAAATTATAGGTGCAAGCAATGGTTAGTATGTCTTGACAAAAGAGCATCTTTCAAATTCATTTTTTGGAACCACACTATTAAAACATATTCATGGCTTCCCCTCATGATAACTTGGGTAAAAAAAATCATGTAGGGCATGGTTTTTTTTTTAATTAATTTTATCGTAGCAGCAATGACTTTAAAATTGTAAACTTTGTTACTAGTTATGGTAATCATGGTCATCAGCGGGCTTGGGTTTTATATATATATATATATCACATAGTCATGGAAACGTGTCAACAGTATATAATGTGAGGTTTGTAGTGTGTGCCGGTATGTTTCAATGGTGTGCTTCATTGGATTGGCAGACTTGGGTTAGAATATGATTTTATTCTTACATTTGATTTGACGCACGAAGTGCTGGAACAAATACCCCTTCCAGAATCTCTTAGGCACAGATCAAGAGGATCCAGTTTCGGTCTGATCTGGATCGTCCAGATCAGATCTAGACGGTCCATATTTTTTTTAATTGCTGCTTTTTAAATAAAAAAATCATTTTTTGAAAAAATGTTAGTTTAGAAATTATCTTTATTTTAGATTTTCTACTCATTAAAATATATTTTTTTGAAAAAATATAAAGTAAAAAATAAGATCTAGATGGTCCATATTTTTTTTAATTGCTGCTTTTTAAATAAAAAAAATCGTTTTTGAAAAAATTTTAGTTTAGAAATTATCTTTATTTTATATTTTCTACCCATTAAAATATATTTTTTTTGAAAAAATATAAAGTAAAAAATAAGATCTGGACCGTCCAAATCTGATCTGGACGGTTCAAAGAAGAATAGCTCTCCCTCTACCTATCCAAGAGATAGGCAAGGAATCTGATTCCCAAATGAAGATGGTATAAGTGATATCGTGACAACAGGAGACTCGTTTGCACTGGTCCAAATGAGGGAGTTAGCTGACGAAGAAACAAAAATGAAATATATTACGTTATCTCCGCGTGGATTATGAAAGAATGAAGGAACCATGAGTCCTGGACAAATATCTTCTCAATCGTGATAGCAGAAAAGAAAACTCTAGCTCCTCAACAAATTCTAGGCATGATGAAGAATGGCGATGTTATAGTACAATGGATTAAGAACTAGGTCCTAATTAATTATGCAGTTGAGGGTCAATCTAGGTCATTCTCCCCATGAGCAATCTGTGGGTTTCTCTTGAGATTGAATTTAGGCAATGAAAAATGCAATGAAACGAAACTAAACTAACTAAATGCAAGATGCAATTGACTCTAAAACCTAAATGTAAATGAAACTGATCTATATGAATTTGAATGCAATTTTTGGGGGGTTTTTGTTATAAGAGAAGAATTAGAATCCTAAGAAGAAGATTAGTTAAAAACAAATCAAACAATAAAGATCTAGTTCAGTTATGATGATGAAGGGTACAACTTAAGAATTGCATGGAGTTAACTTCTTAGCCCAAATTAATGAATTAGATCATCAAGAGATTAATGAAGGATTGAAATTAATGAATTTAATTATCTAATTGAAACATGGAAACCCTCAAGCTCAATAATACATATTCCACTAGAAAACTCATAATGAAATAACGCATATTCCACTAGAAAACTCAAAGGCCAAAAATGACAGGCTAGTAAGAAGAAAAGACGTGGGGGGGGAACAGAAGTTGAATTTCTGTAGAATTTCTGTTTAAATTGGTCTAGCAAATATTCCCATTGCTTAGGTTAAAATAAGACCTGTAAAAGGATTGAGAAAATGTCAATTATATCTTTAATGTTTTGATTTTTTTGATAAAATATTAAAATGTCGATCAATATTATCAATGGAGTAAAGTTAAAGATTTACGATTATATGAGAACAAAAAATTTTAAAGTCAAGCTGAGAAAAAAAAAAAGGAAAATAGAGCATTACTGAAAATAAACCGCATTGAAGGACGACAGTATTGAGTGAATGTCCCTCCAAACGGACCGACTCTTGTTGCTGAAAATTAACATACTGCCCTCCATCCTAAATATAAAACATAGTATGATTGTTGGAGTTCTTCATTGGAAGGGAGAAATAAGGCTAAGCATGAAACCCATAACACATGAGCCCACCCACACCCTAGTGTAATTCATTTTGAATCCGCCCAAAAAGGCCCATAACAGAGCAGGTTAGAACTCGCTTATTTAAGACTTAAATGGCCGGACACACATACAGGCTACCTATACCCGCCGGCCGCCCAGTTAGTGTAATTTTTATTATTATTATTATTAACTATTCATCTCAGTCCAGCATAAGGTAAAGGCATTCTTTGACTCCCTCCATGAAGACAATGGTGAAGACTAAAGCATACAAATTCAATGGAAGCATGTCATTTTGTTAATCTTTGAACTTGTAGAGTTGTAGTTGTAATGTTTTAAGAGTTGGAGTTTGAACATCAAAATTATGTCATGATGGTACTTGTCTAAATTTATGTTATTTTGTATGAATTATGATTATTGAACTTTGAAGATTTAGATTCTAGAATTTATAATGATGAATTTGAATGGATGTTTAATGCTTATGTATGGTTTTTTCCAAAAAATAAATAAGTTAAATGTAAATGGGTTATCAAAAATCTAATTAGTCTACTCATTTATGTACTAGTTTATTTACACAGATTTAAATGGATTGAGTATGGGCTATGGGCTAACCCATACTTGTTTTAAGTTAAATGGGTGGGCTATGGGTTTAGGTTTGGGCTGCCCAACCCGCCTGTTGCTCTACCCTAGGGAGGAGAGAAAGAAAAGAAAGAGACTGGGGTTTGTTGATGAGCCAATTTTTTATCATTATGATGAGATCTCAACTTTAAATTTTAATCTAAATTTTTAATTTATGATTTTCTTTAAATATTAAATTCATTTTTACGAGAAATGATAGTTATAAGATCATCTTTATTTTAAATTTGATATATATTAAAATAAAATTTTATATAAAATGTAAAAATTAAATTAAATATGAACTATTCAATAGTACATTGTTTTACTGTCCCCTCGTGCCGGATCACATCATTGGGAGTAAAACATTTCATATTCTAATAAACTTATTATTTTCATTTATATTTTAGTTTTGGATTTGGCTTGCATCCCTTGCAAGCCAACATCCGTTGCCTCCGCTGCAATTAAACTGCATCATTTTGCCACAAAAATTGTGTAGTTTTGGGCTTTTTACAAAAAATAAACATAAAAATTTCAGGATACTTACCGATACTAGAAATATACTTCATAGTCTTTTAAAAATATTTTAGGATTTTGAAAAAATATCCTAAAATATATTTTTAGTACCAGTTAATATCTAAAATATTTTTTTAAGATCTTAAAATATGATAAACTATTTTTGCAGTAGGAGTCAATATCCTGAAGTATCATTAGTACAAGTCAATATCCTCAAATATTTTTCTAAGATCGTAAAATTAATAATTTTTTAAGATAGTATTTTTTTTCAATACTAGTAAATATCCTAAAAATATTTCAGAGTAATGATTGGTACTAAAAATATACTTTAGTAAAAAAAAAAATTTCAAGATCATGAAGCATTTTTTTAGTACACGTGAGTATCCCGAAATATCTTTTTACTCCCCGTCAATACCCTAAATATTTATTAAAAAAAAAAAAAAACAAGACGACTCAGTTTAACTGCTATGGATGCAAGCCAAATCCTTTAGTTTTGACATATAAAAATCGGAAAATTTCTCCAGTCACTAGAGATAGAGTTATCTCCGGTGACCCCAAAACTACGTCGTTTTGGATTAATGAAGGGTTTGTTAGTAATTTTAGGTGAATTAATGAAGGGTGTTTCGGTAAAATTTATATGATTAAAAAATAAACAAAATTACAGAAATACCCTCCATTAATCCAAAACGACGTAGTTTTGGGGTCACTGGAGTTAACTCTATCTCCGAAGGACGGAGAAATCCTTTACCCTAAATCATTTTAGAAATAAGAAAATACTCTTATAATATTTTTAAACATTAGAAATTATTTCTATATTTCATAACAACTTAACCCATAAATCAATTTTAGAGATTAGAAGTCATTTTAATTTTATTTTTTTATTGTCCTGATGGTGCTTCTCCATCATTGATTCTTTTCATCCCACTTCACATATCCTTGTTTTATCCCTTAACGCCATTGGCCATTACAACATTCAAGATATGTATTAAGCCTTAAAAAAATTACAAAGCAAGAAACAGAGGGCACATGAAGTGGCCAATAAGACCCACAGAAAGTTTAAATTTATACGCGAAAATGGAACACATGATGATATAGAAAACTAAAATAAAGTTTGGATCAACTAGCTACTACTGAATCTCATCATTCCAGATCACAGATCAAAGGGGCTTCGAGGATTATAAAGTAAATCTAGATTTTAAATGCTAGAACTCCATAACAATGCTATTCAAAATATGTGTTGCACATAGATGCGAGGCTCTCTGCATAAAAGAAACATTCAGGCATATAACCGTTGCATAGAGACTTGTGGAACCTCTTCAATTCATTATTAGCAGTGAGCCTGAACAACAAATCTGGGTCACTCCAGTTGAAGCATACTATTTCATTCCTCCACAAGCATATTGGACGTAAGGAAGGTGGATCTGCTCTAATTCTATATTTCCTACTCCAAGAACAGCTCTTCCCATATGCACCACTTCCCTCTTCCAATACCCATAAATCAATAAAAGTATATTCAAGCACCTCCTTCAATACATTAACACACTGATGAATCATAGCAAGTTTGTTCTCGTACACATCAAGCACATATTTAATAAGACGTGGAACAAAGGCTGAAGATGGTATTCGTATCAATGTAAAAGCTTCCATTGCTAGGTCAAATGAAATTATCATGCGACGACCATGTTCACCCTCCAATATTATTCCCAACCAAAATATTGCCCCATTAACAGCGACAGGGTTATATAGAAAACATGCACCCTGTATAACTCCAAATTCTACTTCTTTCCAGGACCCAGTTCTTAATGAATACACCTCCACTCGATCAGCACATACGAATTGACTGTTATTCCTTTCCTTATGAATTCTCACTATCTTGTAATCCCCAACCACTGAACTATACCCAAACCCAAAATGGCAAAGACTGCCAACATCGTTTGTTGATCTGGGTACTTGCATGACCTCTCTAGTCGCTGGATTCAACAACAAAAGCGAAGGAGGAGGATCAATTTTTGCATCACCGAGTTTCACACAAAGCAAGCCATTGCTGGAACCAATGATGCAACTAACACGCCTTAATGAATCCATCAGGTGTATTCTCTCAGCTTCCACAGTTTCCTTCTCAAAACGAAACAAACATAGGGGCGAATAAATAGGGTTGCGATTACCTACGTGACAGGTAAGAAGAGGGCTTTTGTGAGCAGAGTGGTGGTAATGCTCTTCAATGAAAAATGGGGATTTCAAGAGATTTCTCCAATCTTTACACACAGCGCGAAATCGAAGGAGAGATTTCACCCGAAGCCTTTTGAGAATGTCGATGATTATCTCAGGAGGCAGATAGAGATTGTCGCCTCCAGTGTTCTTCTTCATGTCGAACGGAATTGAGGTCAATGAAGAGAAAGAGACGAATACTTGTTATGTGTGTCTCTATAAACGCGCACACACGAAGAATTCAGAAACAGAAACAAGATTGCCACTTCAACATAACCTAGTTTTCTTGTTTTATATATATATATATATATATATATATATATATATATATATATATATATATATATATATATATATATATATATATATTACTATTACCGCTAATATCTTTCAAATCAGATTTGTAATGTATTTGGTATCATTATCTCAGTTTGGAAAGATCTACTGATTTAGATGATTTGATTAGATTTATTTTAGGGAAAATTAGAATGAAAGACCTGGAGAAAAAAATATTTATTAAGAATGATTATAAAAATTGTAATTACGTAGAAGAACTAAACATCATAATATAAAGGAAAAATTATAATGAAGGACCTAGAGGAAAAAATATTTATTGAGAAGGATAATAAAAATTGTAATTATTTGGAAGGACCAAATACAAAAATTAAAAATTAAAAATACTAAAATACCACTAAAGAAATCTTATTCATTCTTTCCAACATTCTTTCCCATATTATATTTTTAAAACTAATACAAAATTCTAAATTTTACTAAATTAAATAAAAGCTTTCCCAAATTTTCTTTCTTCACAACTTGCATAGATACCTTTCACAACTTCCATAGATACCTTTGAACAAAAATTACACACTCTTCAATTTTTTTCAAAATTATAATTTGTTAAATCAACAAAAAAATTAATTAAAAATGTATTTATATAATTTTAATCAAAATTAAGGTCTTTTATAATTTATTATAGGCTAAAGTATACTTTTAGTCCTTTAAGTTTTACACAAGGTATACTTTTGGTCCCTTAACTTTATAAAGTATACTTTTGGTCCCAAAATTCTAACACCGTTAATATTGCTAACGGAAAACGCTGACGTGGTGAACTCAAGTGATGATTAATAGCATTTAATTACACAAATTTTATATATTTTTCAATTTGCCATATTTTTAAGTTAAGTTTAATAGTATTTGATTACACAACCATCATTTAAAATTACATTATTATCACTTGAGTTTGAATTTTCCGTTAGTAAAATTAACGGTGTTAAAATTATAGGACTAAAAGTTTACTTTATAAAGTTAAAGGACCAAAAGTATACCTCATGTAAACTTAAAGGACTAAAAGTATACTTTAGCCTTTATTATATATCTTAAACTGAAAAATTTTATATGATTTATTTTTATTTTAGAAGGAATTTATGTGGGCTAGAAATTGATTCAATGTTAATAAAATGAAAAAAAAAAAAATCTATTATGTTTTGAAAAAAACATGAAATGAGTTTATTTTTTATTTTTATAAAAAGTGCTTAATTGATATTAACATTGATATTTGCTAATATAAATATGGCAGCTTAATGATATGTTCATTAATTAAATTATCTATTGATTATATGAATATGGAACTTGTTAAAAATTAAAATTTAAAAACATGAGTTTTAACCATATAGTTTACATGAGTATGAAACATAGTGAAAAATAAAAATTAAAAGAAGAGATATTATAATATTACATGTGGATGATTGACGGTTTTAATTTTAATTTTAGTCATTTTTTTATTTAGGAATACAATAGATAATGTAGAAGGTTTGACTAAAGACAATTTAATAATTTTAAATATATATATATATAGGGAAAATTATAATAAAGGACCTAGGATAAATAATATTTATTAAGAAGGACCATAGTAATTATTTTGAAGGACCATAAATTAAAATATTAAAATAGAAATACTAAATTACCCCAATGTTATCTTTAAATCCTCTAGTATTCTCTACTCTATCTGATCAACTTTTCGTTATTTGAAATCGATTGCGCAAATTTTTCTTCGTGTAAAAATTCACTTGTTCTTAATTTGATCAAAAAAAGACTTTTACACCATCCTAATTACCTTCACATTTATTTATTTTTTTTTTTTATTTTTATTTATTTTTCTAAGCATAAAATATTTTATTACTTTTTTTTATTTATTTAATAATTTCGAATTTCTCAATTAAAAATAATTATTTAAATTATTTTTAATTCATTTACTTTATACCTTAATTATCCCATTAATTACAGTTAGCCCTTACTAATTTTTGATAATTTTCTTAATTAGGATAAATCATTATCTCACAACTATTTTACTTACATTGGTATTTTATATCCCATGTAAAATATTAAAAATCATGGATTATGATCCCAAAATAATACTTAATTTTGCCTGTCCCAAAAATTCCTAAAATTAGAGGCAACATACTTTCTAATTTTTTATAAATATTTTACTATCTCTTGGGATTTATCATA
This sequence comes from Acacia melanoxylon, assembly GCA_019022615.1. NCBI lineage: Eukaryota > Viridiplantae > Streptophyta > Magnoliopsida > Fabales > Fabaceae > Acacia > Acacia melanoxylon. The sequence goes on along the minus strand of JAFJYJ010000003.1, from coordinate 6,216,287 downwards.
ATATTTTTAGGCCATGTAATGCCCTAAATACATTTAGCTCTTTATCTCTCCTAATTTCCATAGTAATTACCTTAGAAAATAAGATAATTATTACTTATTATTTGAAACCACATATTCACCTATAACATTTAAAGGAATATTTGTTTATAATTAATGTTGTCATCCTATTGAATATCCCGATTATTACATTTCTCCCTAAAAACAAAATTTCGCCCTCGAAATTTATTCTAGTCCGATTAAACTACTAACCTCGAATCCGGGTATTTCGTATCATCTTCTTTTGTCTCCCATGTCGCTCTTCTTGGTGACAATCCTTCCAAACCATTGGAATACTCCTGCCTAAATCTGCGGCGACTTCAAAAGTATTGTCATGTCGTAATTCAACGGTCTCGTATTCAATGACATGATCGTGGTTCTTCTTGGTGGGATACATGGAACACATCGTGAAGTTTGCAAGGTTCGGGGGTATTATATATTTTCAAATGATCGAGGACTCGGCTTCCGATGTTCTATATCACATGGTCTCCGGCTTCAAATTCAAGTCTTCTCCTCTTGTCCGCGTAGCTCTTCTCTGCCGTGCGTCGAGTCTCTTCCCGATTAATGCAATTTGTTCGGAGTCTTGTCAACTATATCCTGGACCGAGGAACTCGCGTTACGATAGTTCCGTCCAAATCGATATAGGTGACTTACACTTCCCGTCCGAAACGCCTCAAACGGTGCCATTTGTATACTCGCATGGTAACCACGCAAATTCCGCCAATGGTAGATGTTGGTCCCAATGGCCTTTAAAGTCCAATTCACACGCTCGAAGCATATCTTCTAACGTAAACGTCCAGGCCGTACTAAATCGCGGCTTAGCCTAACGCTTAAACGCACCTTAAAACCGAGATGTGAATCGCGGATCGTGTTTAAAAAGTCTCACGATTTCTTTGATATAGATTTCTGCTAATTGATTTATGCTATATGGGAAGAAAATGTGTCTTTGGTTAGTCGGTCAACGATTTGCGCATCGTGATTCCGATCTTGGGCAATCCTACTACCAAATCCATGTTACGCACTCCCATTTCCATTGATCAAATCCTTGAAGAGGACCATGTTTGATGTTCAATCTTAACCTTCGACAAGTTAAGCTTTGGAAACGTTTGATCAATCGAGTTCGGACTTAAGGTTTTGGTACATTTTGACCATTCCTGGATGCAAAGTATATCTACTTTTGTGCGCTTCAAAAATCTTTCGTCGTAACGTCAATAGGGGGTATGTAGGTCCGCTTCTTTGTATCCGACCAAACCACTTTCGATAGGTCATAGTCTGCGTTTCACCTCGCAATTAACTCTCGTAAAAATTCACTCTCAAATCATATTCTCCTTGTTCTTAATTTTCCGATTTGATTTGATAAGTTCAAATCAAGTCTTCAAAAGACCTTTCTACTAAGAGCATCTCGACCCTCTGTATAGTCTTTGAGTAACACTTATTTCTAATCAAAAAGGTATTTTTAGGCCCCTGGATAAATTCTACGCTGCAATAAGATAATGCCTCCATATTTTCAAAGACTCGCATTAGGATATGAATTTTAAGGCCGACGGGAGAGGCATTTTATTCTCCATGCCCGCGCATTATGACCATATAAGTCTCACTTGGATTTTATCAATTATTTTCAACCTTTCTCGGTCTTTACGAAAGCTATCCTTTTTCACCCACAAAGGTTGGTTTTTTCCTTGTGAGCTTTAAGGCAAGACGTGAGAAATTTTGTATGAATCTAATATCCCGCTAGACCTAAAAAACTATTTTATTAACTTTTTTATTTCGTGATATGACATGGCCCGGAATCTAACCTCAACCAAAACTCACATTTGCTAAGTTTAGCAAAAGAGGTCTCCAGTATACTAAAAATAGATGTTCTTCGTGCTTTCCTCTCTACTTTTTGAATAGACAAGGATGTCGTCAATAAACACCACTACAAACTTATCCAATGTTGACATTTACTCCGTTATACCTTACATTATGCCCATATTTGGTTCTAAAAGCTGTCTTGGGAACGTCACTAGCTTTAACTCGATCATCACTATTTATTTTTGATGGTCACTTTGTTCAACTCACGATAATTACAAAGGATAAATTTCTCAAACAACTATTTTATTTTTCGTTTGGTGCCATTTTTAGATATCTATTCCTAGTTCAAAGATCCATGCTTAATACATCTTTGAGCCTCAGCGTCGATCTTGCTGAATGAGTGGCAAATCCATTAACACCGAGGGTGTAGATACTATCACAAGGTAAACTATGAAGCACAATCATAAGAAATTTTGCCTCATCATGTCACGGAGATTTTGGCTTCCTCATGGGTCAAAAACACTCCACCAGGATTATTTTATTACAAGGGAAATTTCACGTCCCATTTGGGCGATACTCTGCAAAATTGCCGACATGGCTTAACATGTTGGTACTTTCCTCTGGTCGATTGAAGGAATTCGGACTCCTATAAAAATTTCTCCCATTTCTCCCTACAATTGGGTTTGCGATCTTCGGGCATTCCATTACTTTAAAGATTTTCTTTAATTTCATACCCGGTCCTCTGGATTTCGGCTCTACCCAATGGAGTAGTCTCGGCCTCCTCCGGGGAGGTCGCGGTCATGGTGATCGTTCGGGTTCTTCTTCTTCTTCTTCCTCCTCGATTGACTTTCCTCTACGACTTCCCTCATCTTGTTTCTTCTTCGGCTTGTCTTACCACTTGCCGATTGACACGTAATTCCTTTAGCCCGCTGCTCTTGCAACATTGCCATTACCATGCGTTTGGAAAATTAAATTCCGCACATTCCTTCGGGTTTGCCATACTATTCTAAGTTCATTTATTTACAATTTCCATATGTAGTTTTACAAACTACTACAACTACTTCTAGTTTCCCATTAATCGGGCACACATTCTCCAAGTTCCCTCATTCAACCATTGGTTTTGGACCCAATAAGGGTCCAGGGGAATGAGGGACCCAAATCTCCATTCGAGAATTCATAGGCAAGTTCCTCGACACGGGTTAAATAGCAAAGATACGGCTCCGTGCGGAATTGGGTGATGTGGAAGGGGTCTAAGGAAATGATGTCCGGAATGTCGGATATTCAAAGTCATCACCCAGAAAATTGGGTTCATTTTGTCTTTGAAGGGTTGTACATATTATCGGCAAGATCAATTATTTCAAAATTCAAAAGGCTTTTGAACCTAACTGGACAAGGCACTGTAAAAATTAAAAGAAGAGATATTATAATATTACATGTGGATGATTGAATTCTCCTAGCCGTCGGAAGATATTCGCAAACTTCTAAGGGGACAACAATTCATCTGAATCGTAAACATTGTTGCCTAATCGGTTCTTAATTTGATCGATTTTTTTAATTTTAATTTGCATTGTTTTTCAATTATCCCAAAAATTCCTAAAATTAGGGCAACATTTTTCCGTTTTTTATAAATATTTTACTATTAAATACATTTTAGCTCTTTATCTCTCCTAATTTCCATAGTAATTACCTTAGAAAATAAGATAATTATTCTTATTATATAACATTTAAGGAATATTTGTTTATAATTAATGGTCATCCTAGGGTATTGAATATCCCAAAGATCAAAAATTTCGCCATAGATAATAAGCCGTCTCTCTCTGGTTACGACTTCAAAAGACTAATTGGGTACTTCTTCGATACATGGAACATTGAAGTTTGCTAAGGTTCGGGTAACGCAATCCACGCTTGGTCCAGGATTTTTAAATGGTCCTATGTAACGAGGACTCGGCTTCCGTCGTTTTTAGTGTTCTACCAACACCGGCCACCGGGACACTTTCGAAACACATGGTCTCCGACTTCAAATTCAAAGGGTCTTCTCCCTCTTGTCCGCGCAGCCTTCCGTCATGCCCGAGCTGCCAGAGTCTCTTCCCGATTAATGCAATTTGTTCGGAAGTCTTGTCAACTATATCCGCCGAGGAACTCGCTCTCGATAGTTCCGTCTCATGACTTATAACGCCTCAGGATTTGTATACTCTGGTAAGCTGGTTGTACGCAAATCACTTTTTTACGATCACGCCCTTCTTCGATCGGGCATGATTCGGACTTAAGGTTTTGGTACATTTTGACCATTCCGGGATATATCTACTTTTGTGCGCTTCATCCAAAATCTTTCGTCGTAATCCGTCAGCAGGGTATGTAGGTCCGCTTCTTTGTATCCGACCAAACCGGCGATCGATAGGTCATAGTCCTGCGTGTCTCATTGTGTTTCGGGCTTCCGACCTCGTCTCCTCAAATCATATTCTCCTTGATTAGACTTCGCTTGAAGCATCGAAATTTCCGCCAAATTTGATTTGATAAGTTCAAATCCTTTGAAGCAACTTCGGTTCTTGAACCATCATGTGTGCTACTTTTCTACTAAGAGCATGCAACGACGTTGGCTTTACCCGAATGATATTTAATCTCTAGGTCATAGTCTTTGAGTAACTCCGTCGACGCCATATATATATATATATATATATATATATATATATGGAAAATTATAATAAAGGACCTAGGATAAATAATATTTATTAAGAATGACCATAGTAATTATTTTGAAGGACCATAAATTAAAATATTAAAATAGAAATACTAAATTACCCCAATGTTATCTTTAAATCCTCTAGTATTCTTTCCCTCATCTTAGAGAGCGGATCTCACGATGTCATTCACGTCTTCTTTCGATTCCAAACCTACCTTATTGATTTTCTTCTCATGCAACATGAGAAGTTTAAACCCCAAATATATATATATATATATATATATATATATATATATATATATATATATATATATATATGTGTGTAGGGAAAAACACTTCGCATGTTGTAGGAGAAGTGTTTTCTCATGTTACACACACATAAAATGGTAGGACCCATATATATATATATATATATATATATATATATATATATATATATAAAAAGGATAATCATATATCCTGTCACGGGATATATGGTTGTGTCCGATGAGCTCCTTACGACGCCGTTATCCTCTCTCTGTCCGTAAAAAAACACGACGGTGCAACCACAAAAAAAGTTGTGTAATAATGAGAACAAAAAAGTAGCAAAAGCAATGAGTCAAAAGCTTTGCAATAATGAGTCAAAAAAAGTGAACCTCTTTTTGAATATGCTTTTTTTCTTCTTCAACTATGCTTATTCGGAAACAAAATTTGGCTTTGGTTTCATGCTTGTTAACTTAAGGATATTTTTTTTGGTGTGGTGCGGGTAATTGAATCTCTTTTCCATTAAGGCGAAGGCAAGGGAGCCTCGTTGCCAGAACTTATGTAAAAATGTTCTTGTTGGCAAAGGACGACAAGGTTACTACAAGAACAAAAAGCTTCATAGTCGGTGACATTGTAAAAATGTTCTTGTTTGGCAAAGGCGGGTTACTACCATGAAACAACACTCATGGTGTGAGGTTGATGTTTGAGCCTAATACAAATATTTTTTTTAGTGTGTACCTCTATCTCTTTACTTGATCTAGAACTTGACTTGAACCTTATTTGAGGCTGCATTTTATACATGAGTATTCATAAAAATGATAGAGGTACACACTTTAATCATAAAAATCTCTTTTATCATTTTTATGAATACAAATGCATAAAATGCAGCCTCAAATAAGATTCAAGTCAAGTTCTAGATCAAGTAAAGAGATAGAGGTGCACGCTAAAAACATTATTTATATTAGGCTCAAACATCAACCTCACACCATGAGAGTTGTTTCATGGTAATAACCTGCCCTTTGCCAAACAAGAACATTTTTACAATGTCACTGACTATGAAGCTTTTGTTCTTGTAGTAACCTGTCCTTTGCCAACAAGAACATTTTTACATAAGATCTGCAACGAGGCTCCCTTGCCTTCGTCTTAATGGAAAAGAGATTCAATTACCTGCACCACCAAAAAAAATATCCTTAAGTTAACAAGCATGAAACCAAAGCCAAATTTTGTTTCCGAATAAGCATGGTTGAAGAAGCAAAAGCATATTCAAAAAGGGGTTCACTTTTTTTGACTCATTATTGCAAAGCTTTTGACTCATTGCTTTTGCTACTTTTTTTTGTTCTCATTATTACACAGCTTTTTTGTGGTTGCACCGTTCGTGTTTTACGGACAGAGAGAGGATAACGACGTCGTAAGGAGCTCACTGGACACAACCATATATCCTGTGATAGGACATATGATTATCCCTATATATAATTAGCATTATATATATATATATATGTGTGTGTGTGTGTGTGGGTTCCACTATTTCATGTGTGGGTGGGAATCCTCTTCTTCTCATGCAACATGAGAAGTTTAAACCCCATATATATATTCCTGTTAATATCTTTCAAATCAGATTTGTTACGTATTTGGTATCATTATCTCAGCCTGGAAAGATTTACTGATTTAGATTATTTGATTAGATTTATACTATCCTATTTCTCTCCCTCCTTGTCCTTGTCACATATATATATATATATATATATATAATTTTATAATTTAAAATTATTTAAATTTAAAATTTAAAATTATTTCTTTACATCATAATGTATACCACAACCCATGAATTTTATTTCATATCTTGTGTTGTTTATTTTGTTGACTACTTACACTTTTCAAGATATATTTATAGGAAGTATTTTTAATTTTGTTTAGTCTTCTCATTAATTATTTGTAATTGTGGTATGTGGAAAATATTTTACCTTTGATTATGACTTAAAGACTTTGTTTGTTTGTTGCATGATGCCGGTTGTTTATACGTTAATGTTAACAATATTTATTTATTAAATTAGAACTTTAATTATTGTAATTTACTAATTATATTTCTTAAGGAAAAAATACAGTAAAAATAGTTAAAATTTAGAAAAATAGCTTCCTACTCTGTAGGTCTGACATGGTCTGTACACGGGCTAGTCCTTAAAAACATATGTTTTTATTACCCTGGGCCTAAAAGGGCCGGCCCTTTTTGGCCTTGGCTCTTCAAGGACGGGTCCTGTAGGGTCAGGTCAGCCTTGATTCCCTGTTTGAGGTCACAAGGCTGATTGTGCCTGTTATTATGCTTTGTTTTGCTTTTGTTGTGTAGTTATAAGTCGCATGTCTATTATATTTAAAATTCTTTCAGTTGTGGTTTACTTATGTGGCTTTCTTTATAAATGTTATTTCTATAATTATTTCTGAGACATTGACTGCTGCACTAACTTACTATAGACTGTCAATGTTGCTTACACTGATTTGAAACTGTAGGTGCTGAGACTCTAGTCTGTGGCTTATTTACAGGTAGTAATTATTTAATATGCTGGCTTTTTATTCTTGTTTTCTCCTCATACATTGCAATTATGTTGTACACTTTTAATGTTCAACAGATAGCACTATATATATATATATATATATATATATATATATATATATATATTGCTTAGTTTTATTCTCTATTGCTGGAGACTGGAGTTGCACTTGGAATAGTAGTTGCAAGCTTCAAAGCAGGTGTTTCTTTATTCCCTCTGATTGTGTATGCACCAGAATAGTTTATGCTATATATATACTATTTGTTTGGAATAGCGATTGGAACTTTCAAAAACAGATTTTTTAATCGTGACTTACAGTATGTGAGGTAAGTATGTCAAAGAAGTTTTATCTAGATTTATGTGAATAAACACTTTTAGGGTTCCAAACGTGATTCTAAATAAGCGCTAGTCTTTCAAAAGCGGGTATGGCAATTTTCTTGAGAACCTAATTCCAAAGGTGGCTTGCATTTGTGTTTAGTCATAGCATGGATTACAACAACTATATAGGCATCACACAGCCACTTTTATAATTACTTCTTCAGCGTGGGGAAGTCAAACCGTCCAACTCAAATTAATGCCAAAACTATGCTTTGCAATTTTAACTGTTTTTCATATTCATTTTGAAAGTATGTGGTAGAAGGGCTTTCTGTTTTTCATATTCGTTTTGAAAGTATGTAGTAGAAGGGCTTTTTATTAAATCTGTATCCTTTCGCCATGATCTTAATTAGTGGCTTTTTCTTTTTCAAGATCCATTTTTATGATTTGTTTAGTCAACGAAGGGGAGCATTTCTTCTTTACAACTAAAGAGTTTTTTTTTTTTTTTTTACAATATGGAGAAAGAAGATAATTTGAATATTGCTTCCCGTGCAATGAAAATAATAAAAGGAGAAAAATGGGTTACTACATGGTGGTATGGATGTCAACTATAAATAGACTCCAAATAATAATCTGAAGATGGTGGTATGGAGGTGTTTCTAGATGGGATGCAGAAGAATTTGAACATTGCATTGGAGTATTTTTTGTAGGTTTTAGGAAGAATGAAGCATGAAGCAAAGTTCACAGTCAAGGAGGATTACATTAGCTTGGGCATGTTTGAGGTAACATTCGATAAGCATATTCATGTAAGTCAAGATATAACTCATCTCACATGCTTACATTGTATAAAATAAATCATGTTAAAAAATCAGCTTTTACCGTTAAGCTAAATAGGCACTATATCTATAAGTTAAATGCAGAAGCACCATTTATATTAGGGTATATTGTAATTAGTTTCCTATTTTCTTGTCTTACTTACTTTGTAATTAGTTTCCTATTTTCATGTCTTACTTACATTGTAATTAGTTTCCTATTTTTAGGAATTAGTTAGAGATAGGAAACTAATTATAAAGTAAGTAAGAAGAGAAAATAGGAAACTAATTACAATATATTCTAATAATTTAATCAGCAAGCTTCAAGTTATCTTTGAAATTAGGAGGATTATATGCTACCCTTTTGTTTATATTGTATAGTTTTATGTAAATGATTTGATTTAGCTGAACCTATATCTTATTTTCATGGATAGTAGTGTAATACCCGATTTTCAATTTACCAAAAATCTTGTATTTAAAGAATATGTCACTATATTAAATTGGTTAACATATGTGACATAGAGTCACATAAAATAATGGTTATTTTAAGTTCAAATGAGCCATGAAAAAAATTATAAAAACACTTAATTAAATTAAGTGTCAATTAGCAAATAATAGGCAAAATAAGCTTGCACTAATTGAGATTAGTTGCATAATCCTTCAAAATGATTAGAGGCAAATTAAGATCATCAAAAGGGGCTGATTATATTTAAAAATAATTAAGCCAAAGAAAATGAAATAATACTTGGTTAATAATACATAAATATACTTGATTAAATAAGCAACCAATTGTACATTGGCATTTGACATTAATTAAAGCATACTTAAGCCCTTAATTCTGTGATCAAAGCCCTTAATTTTGTGATAAAATGAAATCACTAATCAACCTATAAGGTCCACGTTTTCAGCTGAATATGTGTGGGGGATTATGAACCAAGTATTTAAGATGATAATTTAAAGTTGAAAAATTAATAAAAGAGGCGCATGGAACATGGAATGAATCAGATCAAATTTTTGAATAAGCAATGCATTTGGCTATTTAAAGACACAATAAAAAAAGAAAAAAAAAAAAAAAGGGAACTATGTCGGTACGCATATGAAAGGAATTCTGATAGTATTTATCATATAATAAGATGGCTTTGAAAAGTCAAAATTTTGGATTAACCTATGAAATAATAGGTATATTTTTAATTAAGAAAAATACATTAAATGGATGAATAAGGGGCATGTCGGCAAGCATGTGCAAGGGGTGAGATTTAGTTTCATAAATTTTTTTTAATCCAAGGGTTAAGGTGGGTTTTGGTCACATTTAATTGCCATTTGTGTCCTTGATTTTTCTCTATAAATAGATATCAATGTCCCTCCTTCACATTTCTTCACACCATCACCAAAAACTTCTCAGATCCTTAGATTGAGAGAGTGAGAGTGAGAGTTTCTCTTGGAGCTAGATAGAAGGAGCAAGGTCTTCAAGGGTAAGTCTCTAGTTCTTGAGCTTTAGTTTTAGCTTTTTAATTTTTAGTAAAATGTTGGTTTAATCTAGAAAATTAGAGAATAAATTTCTATACTTGTTTTTAGGCCTCCTTGCATTGAAAAATTCCTAATGATGTAAAAACATGGTAGGAAATAATTTTTGGAATCAATATACCAAAATTGTGAGAATTTCCGGTTTTTGAACTTCCTGGAGGCAGCAAAATTGATGCTATTATTTTATGTATGAAATGATCTTATAAAATCACGAAAGTTTTCATGAATAAATTAGACATGTAAGGCTTTCTAAATATATAAAATGTGAAGAATTTTGAGTTCTACACAAGGAATAATATATTTTTGAAGTAAAGCCATTTTTTTCGGATTAAAACTGGACATCGTTGATAAAATATTAAACTGTGAATGATTCTTGATGTTCTAGCTTCTGGGAATATTTTTCCTTGAAAATATACATGTCAAGGGTCATGAGGAATTTTATTTAACCTCATTTCTATTTTTTTATAATTAATGGTGATTTTTCAAAGTTACCAAAAAATCTGCCCAGAAAGTCCAGCAAATGCGTTTTTAAGAAAATGTAAGGGTAAAATTGTAATAACAAATCCACCGAGGGTAGCAATGTCAAAATAGGTGAAAATATCCTTTTTGATATTATTCTAGGAAAAATGATATTAATTATAATATCATGGAAAATGAAATAATCTGACAGTAACATTATAGGATATCCGGGAAGTCCGGAGTCGGATTCAAAGATCGGGCATGTTGGTAACTACGCGGTGAAAGGTACGGACGCGTACTATAACTTTAACTCTGATGTGTCTTGTATGCTTATATGTGATAGATGATTCATAGAGTGATGGACAAGACTAGGTTTTGGGTCATGCACTGTGACTAAGTTTATGGGCCTTAGTCACATATTTATATATATTCAGTTTGTGTGGGTTATAGTCTTGATAACGTCGTATGGTTGCTTTCCTAGTGCTGAGGACACGCGAAGGCATGGCACAGGGTGAGGGTGCAAACGTTGCGAACATTACATTTGTTGTGTGCTATGTATTGTTGTGCTGTTGACATTACATTTGTTGTGTGCTATGTATTGTTGTAACCTTACATCTGCTATGTGCTATGTATGGTTAATGCTGAAATGTAATGAATATCTGTTATACATTTATTGTTTATACTTGAACATGAGGTTAACTGTTACTTGAGATTCAATGGGTATTGAATCTCAGCCTTGACTAAAAGTTTAGGAAAGGAACCTGGATCTGATAAGGCACTGATGGACGGAGCCGTGAAGAGGCATCGGTCGAAACGAAAGTTGGAAGAAGTTTAACAGAGACTAGTTCTAGCATGAATCCGATAAAGTTATTTCAAATCATTTGGTGCTTAAACTAAGGAAGGGTTGGTCTATGTGGTTTAGTCATAAGTCGCCATGAAAGACATGGAGACTTCCACTAGACTAACATTCGTCCTGGCCAATAGGTTTGATTGACTAAGTTGGGTTCCAAGCCATAGGTCTAGATGGACCAATATTATTTGAGCCTGTAATTGTATCACATGAATATTCCTTTGGGATTTTTAATATACCAGCTTATGCCTGGGCATTTTATATCAGTTACTCATTGTCCAAACGTTAGTGCATGCTCTCCGTTCCGCATTACTCTGACCTGTGAACACCCTATTCCTAGATACTACTTGTCACCAGGCACAGTAAGTAGTATGAGATTTAGGGTGTTACAAGCAGACTGTTGTTAATTTGTCATATATATCTATTATAAGGTTTGCAGATTTGCGGTAATTCCAGTCAATTTTGTGAGGATAATGCGGTTGGATTATTTCTTATGCTGACTTATAAAATAAATATTTTAGTTCCTTTTTATATGTATACGCATATGTGTCAAATTGTAGAAGTTCTTCTCTCTCTCTCTCTCTCTCTCTCTCTCTCTCTCTCTCTCTCTCTCTCTCTCTCTCTCTCTCTCTCCAGGAGAGGCCTAAATATTGGTTGAGAATTAAGCTATTGTGAATATAGCACTTCCTATTGTGAATACAGCTTTTTTCTGTTGTGAATACCAGGTTTTTAAATTTTGTTGTGAATATAGCAATTCCTAATGTGAATCTAGCTTTTTCTGTGTAACTTGTGTATGTTTGTTTTACCATGTAAATTGCATACATTTTGTTATCATTTATTTCCAAGCACTCTGGAATCGGAACATGTTGTGTACAATAAGGGCCTTACTGTGTGCCATGCCTGGCAGTCTATGCTGTGTGCTATTTGGACTGCTAGTTTCGGATTTGGCTGTGTGCCTTGTTGTGTTCATGATACTGAATGCTATGTGGTTTGTGTTTTTATTCTTAGTTTTCTTACATGCATTGTTTATACATTTTATATGAGATTAATGGTTACTTTGGGATTCAATTATGAATCACAACCCCTTTTAAGCCCTCTGGCAGTTCATCTAGATCTGAGCAAGGAGACAGAGGTAAGGCTCTGGAGCTGGACTAGTGTGGTGGAGGATGTTGGTGATTTCTTTTGGTTATTTATTTGGGTTTTACGGATAACTATATTTTCATATAATTATTTTGGGAGTTGTAATGTGGGATGACTGTATATTTAATCCCTTCGGGAAATGTATTTTCCCACATTTTATCTTATTAGTATTTAATTGTCCAAATCAGTGCATGTTTTTCTACTAATACTCTGATCAATGACGTAAAATAACCGGAGAAAATAATTTAAAATTTGAAGCAAAGTGAAGGATCACACTACCCGCCACCCGAAAGGGTGAGGCCGATAGGTGTGTTACACAGTACATCGATTATGATGTATGGATTTCGTGGAAAGCGATACAACATGATTCTTAGGGTCAACCAGAAGGACGCTGTAGTATCAAAGCTCTAGTGCAAGAACTCCTTGCATTCAAACCCCTCGTCTTTAGATTCAACTGGCAAAAGGGTCAGACACTCTCACCAAAAAGGAGGGGTTCAATCCTGGAGTTAATCAAGGCACTGGAGGAGTCATCCTAGGGGTCGATAAAGCAACGATGACCCAGACTAAGGTGGAGGTATGTGTACTCTTAGTCCTGAATTCCTTCCGGGGTGGGCTCCAAGTGCCCTGCCCTTGGACTATAGGTGAGCTCTACCTCTCTCCTAAAATTTTTATAGTAAAAAAAAAAACCAAAAAACAAAAACTCCTTCCATTCGGGGAATTCTAAGGACTGCCTTTGAACATACCACTCTGGTCCTATTTATAAGTCCAGTTTGACCAAATCTCACATACCAAGGAGAGGTAAGTATCTCAATGATTATGGAACAAATTTCCAACTTTATCCTCATTTATGAATGAGTACTTTTTAACATTTATTGTCAAATCTCTGTCATTTTTTTCTCTTTCCAACATGACTAGCCAATCTCTCTCATCATCATTACTATGGGCAAAATTGTCACAATCTCATTTATTTGGTCAAACTGGACTTATAAAAAGACCAAATTTTTTGGTCAAAGTGGACTTATAAATAGGACCAGAGTGGTATATTATAAGGTTTGGCTTCTCTTTGATCAAGTCGATCATAGCAAGGCACTTACAGAGTAATCGACTACAATGTTATAGGTGTTTCAGAACCAGACTAAAGTCAATGTGCCAGATTTTGATTCAACAGTGATATTTCCATTATATGAGAATTATAATCCAATTAAAACTTCATATCTTAGTGTGACCATAATGGATTGATGTTAATTATATTGGTACTGACTTAAAAGTAAGATATTTATAACTATAATTTATTCTCTCTCTTTTTTAATCAAAATTTGCCTATACATCAAGCAGGGTAATACGTTGACACGTCGTAGTGACTCATTCTGATACTATGTGAGAATTTGAAGGATAATAAAAACAACGGTTTTTTCAATAAACGTGTATGAGAGAGTTTCTGGTAGAAAGTCATCGAGATATCACTTGCCTCTATTCTTCAGTGGAGCGTTCAAGAAATTTTGAATTAAATTGCCCCAATTCTAGTTATTGATAACTACTTCTTCCCCATGTTTACCTTTAATTTTTTTAAAAACAAAAAAAAAAAAATTGCTAACAGGTTAGGAATGAAATATTTTTTATATTTTCTTTTAATTATAAAATATATTAATACTTTTAGTTGATCCGGCAGTTACGAAATCGCACGTGCAGAATATATTCTGGCTACGTGTACGAGTAGGGTGTCGCCACGTATTTTCACCTCCCTACGTTCTGTTAGCTGAACGGGGAGGGAGAAACAGAGCGACCTCTCGACTGTATGTTTAATCGATCATCGTCTTCTTCCGTTTCTTTAGTTTTTTTCCATATTGGAAAGATCTCAAATGGCGCGATTGCTATGGGCAAATATCTTTCCTCTCGGAGAAGTTGGAAGAGTCGCTGAGGTAACGGACTGGTGGAACTACATTGATGAATCGGATCAATGGCAGAGAGGCATTTACTTCTCCCTTTGTGCCTCTTACGCCTTCCTCTCCTTCGCTGCTCTGGTACGTGACTTTTCTGTGTTTTTCCGAGAAATTTTAGGGTTTCATATAAACTTCTTACCATTTATCCGAGAGCCGAGCATTGCAAAAACTAAGAAGACCCAATACGATAATTCTGAGAAATGTAATGTTTAAACGTAACATGTAGCGTCGTCATTATGTACTAATGTTCGGTAGAAGAAAACTGAGCAAGATTTCGTCTGAAAGTGACATGAATTTTGGTTTCACTGACAAATTATTCTGAGGCATTTACGATTCCTCCTCTTCAAGCATTATGGGCTTTTTTCGTTGATAAATTGCTCAGAGGCATTGTTCTCCCTTTTTTCCCTTCTTCTTCGTTTTGCGATCTGAATTTGAGATACAGAATCATCAGAAACGCTCAACCCTAACTGTCAGTGAAACGACTATATTCAATGGCCAAACATTGTATTGTTTCATTGTGAGTTTGTTGATTATCTGAAGAAAACAAAAAGTTTCTTCGTTTTCTCAACCAGAGATGTGAACTTTCTGATGAACTTCGTGTTAGCAAACTGTGTAGTTTTTGGTTGTTTGGATTACTCAATAATGTCTTTTTATCTTCAGGTGCAACTTGTGCGCATTCAATTGAGGGTTCCTGAATTTGGATGGACAACACAGAAGGTTTTTCACATGATGAATTTCGTTGTTAATGGATGTAAGACTCGTAAATCATACATGAACAATTCTGTTCATTAATGTATATTTTCCTAAGCTTGATTAAACGATATTAATTGTGCAGCAAGGGCTCTTCTTCTCGGTCTATACCAATCTGTATTCCTCATTAGACCAAAGGTTTCTTCCTATACTCAACTCTACGCATTTACGCATTTCATATGGAAATCCGAAATATACAAATTAAATGATACTTAATCTTGTGGGATAACATTGGAACAAGGTTTTATTTCATAATTCCTCTCATTTTCTTTGACTTTTGTCGATGCAATTTATTCTACCCCAATTAAGTTACTGGATCTCTCATCTTATGATCATATTCTGACATATTATTCCATGCAATTTATTCTACCGCAATTAGGTACTGGAAGAGGTGTTAATGGATCTTCCAGGTCTTCTGTTTTTCTCTACTTATACATTGCTTGTCTTGTTCTGGGCTGAGATATATCATCAGGTAAATATATTGGAAAATCATCACAATGAAAGTCATATTTTGCTACTTTGCTAAAAGTCTTATTTGGTTCATTCGTTTCAACATTATTTCAGGCAAGAAGGACACCAGCTCATGGACTTAGACGTGCTTATTTAATTATAAATGGAATCATTTACTTCACGCAGGTAAAAAAATACTCATTTTATTTCCTTGTCAATCATCCTAATTCCCAAGTCTTGGAAGAAGTAATATTGTTATTATGTAACATAACCGAGCTTTTCTTTTTTATCTCACTCGGATAATTATAGGTTTGCATCTGGATTGCCATTGACATAAACAGAACTTCTGCAGCTGTGGAAGCTGCTAGGCTCTTCCTTTCAGGTTATTTCTGTCAACCTCATATTGGTTGATTACTTATATGATTATTTCATTAAAAAATAGTAGATAATAAACTCATTGATATTCCTTTCAAAAACACACTAGAAATGTATTATTTTACAAAACTTGTAATGCTTTTTCCCCCCCTAATATTGCAGTTACTTCATTCTTTGCTGCTTTTGGATTCATGTTGTATGGTGGGAGGTAAGTTTTTGTCTACCTGAAAAGCACCATTGTTGTTCTTGGTCATCATTAAACACTTATCTTTTTATGTAGACTGTTTCTATTGTTGAGACGATTCCCCATTGAATCCAGAGGTCGTCAGAAGAAGCTTTTTGAGGTTCGTATCTGAGTCATATTATAACTTGGAGGAAAATTGTGTCCTACCTATGACATATTTCTTGATATTAAATATAATATGGCGAGGAAAAGCTTATAATCTATATACAGTTCCTCCATATGTCTAGTTTTCTCTTACACATAAACTGTAAAAGCATTATATACATTGATACAAATGGAGCAGTAATGGTGAGCAGTCATTTATTTATTGAATAAGTAACTTAATCATATTATATGTAGTATATTTTTATATTATATATTAGTTTATAAGTTAAACAAATTAGTTTAGTATGAAAATGATAAATATAAAAAAAGTTAACTGAATCTTAATAATTAAGGACTGGAGGTAGTATTTCAAATACAATGAAAAGAAATTTCATCCTATGTCTCTGATCTATTTACTGTACTGCATAGCTTTGAGATAGAATGCTAAAATAAGGTGTGTAAAAAGTAAGTCAAAAAGTTACTTATTACTCCCTCTGGTGTTTAATATAAAACATATTTTAAGAGTTAATCTTAGTTTTAAATATAAGAAATAATTTTCATATTTGTCGACCTCTAGTTCTAATTTACCTCTATTGATGCTCCATCAATAATAATCAAGAATGAGAGAATTAATTAAGAAAGATGATTAATTATGGTGTTTTAGAAAATACATGTCATATTAATATCTTAACTAATTTTCTTAATCTAATCAAATTAGGTAAATGTGTCTTATATTAAGGATAAGAAAAAGTATTTTGTATGAAATTTGAGTAAGGCATGAATAGATCATTGCTGAGAAAATCTGATATGGCTAATAGTTGTTGGAGCCTAACTTTTCTACTTGGCAGGTTGGCTCGGTCACAAGCATATGCTGTGCTTGTTTCATGATCAGATGTGTTCTGGTGGGTTACTTTCACTTTGGATTAATTGCACATATTCATCTGAAGTTTTTATTTATTTACTTATTATTTATTTTTGACAAGAACAACTTTGGTTCTTATTGTAGCTTGCAATCTCTGCATTTGATAAGAAAGCAGATCTTGATGTTTTAGATCATCCCATCCTTAACCTACTGTATTACTTGGTAAGTTCTTTTCTCTTGTATACTTTAATTTGTTGGGTATATTATGCTTTAAATTGTGTGTCACACAGTCTCATCACGAGCTATAAATTAAATTACATCAATGCAGAAGATGATAATCAGTTTTATTACTGTAGAATAAGAAGACATTTGATGAATGAATTTATTAGCTTGATTAATTTAGCAATTATTCCAAAATATAATAGCTTTAAAAATGAAATGTACGTACTAGTTGTTCTATTCTTGCATGATTATTTCTCGAAGACTTTAACAGAAGAATCAAATGGTGGCTGAGAAATAAGATGACACGTCACATGAAAATTGAATGATATCCTTTAAAGTTTAAAACCAACTCGAGGAAATTAATTTTGGGCCAACTTACAGTAATGACAAGAAAAAAAGTAAAGAAAAATTATCAGAACGAAGGCCATTTTTTCTGCTTTTCTGTTTTCCCTCTAGTTCAAAATATAAGAACCATATAACTGTTTTATAATTATTAAAAAATTAGTTAAAAATAGTAAATATACATAATATCTATTTTTTTAAAATACACCTTTATTTATTAAAAGAATAAACAAGAGAGATAGCAAATTGAAAAAAAAAAAAAAAAAAAAAAAAAAAAAAAAAAAAAAAAAAGAACGTAGAGGAGGAAAATGATGAAAGAGAATGTGGCAATTTTTTAAAAAAAGAACATTAAACGTAGAGACAAAAGCAAAATGTATCTTATAAACCATGCTCCCTCACAAGTTTAACTTTTATATTTTGACCCAAAGGAAAATAATACAAGGGGCATCCCCTTGCAGTATTCTCCTTGATTGCCTTTTCTTTTTTCCCCAACCTTTTATTGCCTTTCCAATGAAATTGACTCTTCCATTATTGCTAGGAGAATATTCCTCTGAGTAAACTAATTTTCTCCTTAAATTTGAATGCACGTGCTCAACATCAATAACAAAAAGAAATAATGTATCATTCATTGAGTTGGTTAAATAAAATGCTCAACAACTGCCTGCTTAGATGTAATGTTTATTATTGCCTCAAATCCTTAATGTCAAACCTATTTCCCTAATTTAATTAAATTAAAGAAGTTAGTTAAAATAGTTAATATGACATTTTTTTAAAAAAAAAAAACATCTTAATCATCTTCCTTAATTCCCTCCATATCTCTTTCACTTTATTATGGTTGAGGAGGGAGGATGAATAGAAGTAAATTAAGAAAATATTGAAAAATATGATAAATAAGTCTTACATTTATGACCAAGATCAGTTCCACAATTAAGTCCTACATTAAAGACTAGAGAGAGTATTAGATTTCATTGGGTAGCTTTCTTAAGTATATGTTTTGAGTCTCTACCTTTTTTCATAGAACTAATAATCATTTGCTCAACCTTCCTTACTAATTCTTCTAACAATCTTGTCTGGTAGAAGGGAAAAAGTGCTTCTTTAAATACTTTTCTACAAATCGAGATAAAACTTATCTCACATACTTACTTTGAATGTCGTAAAAACACTTCTAAAAAACTAAAATAAACATGCACTTAGAAAAGATAATAGATTTTTCCCCATCTTTCCTAGCATAGAAGGCAGCCATAAGTCATCATAACTAAACCTTGCAATGCCCTTTTGATTAATTGTATTATTATGAAACACAAACTTGTCAACTTAAAAGTTCTGATAGGATAATGATCACAGAGGATATCCACAAGAGACTGACAAGTTTTCGAATTGAAATTACAACATCTATTATTGAATTAAAGTAAAAATAAAAAGAAAAAATAAAATGAAAAATGACATAAGTATAGATATTTATGCTAGTTGTTGCAGCCAACCATCTTTGACCTGGTTCCCCCCCCCCCCCCCCCCCCCCCCCCCCCCCAAAAAAAAAAAAAAAAAAATTTGTGAGACTATGAAAATGACAAAACTGGAGAAAAAACTGTGTTCTTGTTGTGAGCGAAGATGAACAAATGTGTTTCATCTTTAACTTAATCCTTTACACAAGAATTCAACCCTCAAATTTCGTCGTGAAATACAATTTTTAAAAAACAAAAAAAACTCAAGACTTGATCAGCTATATTCATAATCATTAGTAGCGGTTCATTATATTTATCTTGTTTAATTTTTTGCTCTGTGCTGCAGACTGTAGAAATTATTCCATCCGGTTTGGTGCTCTTCATTCTGCGAAGGCTGCCTCCAAAAAGAATATCTGATAAATACCAGCCCATCAGATGAGCTCTTAATTTCTTTTAACATCCAATTCAACAACCCCTTTTATCATTTACATATATATTCTTTTTTAAAAATTCCACTTATTTATTTTCTTCATGGAATGATCATTATTCATTGTCTACTATAATAGCATAGCCTATTGAATTTGATCAACTCATGGAGCTATTCATAGGCATCTGATAAAAAAGAGTATATGTGTTGTGCTACAAAGGAAGTACTAATCCCAAAAGAAGGTTAAAGCAATGCCTATTTGAAACTGAGTTGAATTATTGGTTTGTTTGATGATGCCCTTGCGTTGTTTTCAACAGAATTAATCACTTTCAACCTGGTTTAAGCCTTTAAGGATTTTTCTTTGATTGGTTAATTATCATTTGAATGAGTCCAGATTAAGGTTTTATATCTTTTATCGAAAAAAGATCAAGGTTTAATTGATTGGTTACTTTTCATACAGAGGACCTTTCCCTAATTCCATTTGAAAGCGAAAGTTACATTTAATTCTTGTTTCATGCGTCACATTATGGAAGATGTGGAAAACATATATTCAGTTGGTTACCTATGAAAATTCAATTAAATAACTATAACCATGTATGATTGAAATTGAAAATAAAAAAGGGTGATCAAGAAGAATACTAAAAGAAGTCATTGAATAAAATATCTTTGTGAATAATCAAGTATAACTTCTTGATGCCCTGTTCAATCTGAAAATGAAATTCTTGTTTGAAATGAGTTAAAAACATTTTCATCCATTTTAAATATCTTTTCGTTTAAAGTGTATTTAGTTCATTTTATTGCCGCCTCCTTTATTATTTTGATCATTTTCTGATGAGTCAAAAGAAATAAATAAAACTTTACTAGCATCGTGTTTTTTGTAGAGACTCAGTTCGTTATTATTAAAAGAGTCATTACCAACAAACTGTTAGTCATTATGGTAAGCAGCTTCACCTCATAAGGAGAAAAATACAAATTCGAATTCCGAAAATCGTACTTATTGGAAAAGGTGAAAACATTTTGTGCTTCAAACCTTAAAAACAGAAACACTTCATATTATCCAATACACACACACACACACATATATATATATAAACATATATGAGAGGAGTCATTCATGCCGCACAGAAATTTCTCTAATTATTCTTAATTTTACTGGGCTGAATAATTATAATTATTCTTAAGTTGAACAACTATAGTAATGCCTTTATAAAGAGGTGTAACGACTCCTTATTGTATTCTTCGGGTTTTTTTTTTTTTTTAACCCACAATATTCATATTATGTCATGAAGATTTACAGTCATCTACCAGATCTTCAACAACACTCATTTTTGGACAAATATTCCCAACCAGTTATATATAAATAGAATCAAACTGTCTTGCAAAAATTAGCATACAAAAAACAAACCATGTCACATAAAATTACATTTCACTGTCAAACCTGAATGTATGCTAGCTATGGGTCCAAATAAATAAAGATTAGGCATATATACACCAAAACCAAATACCATGTTAGAACTCTTAGACTTCCCCAATGCCAAATACAGCCATAAATAGCCATCTATTTACACGGGAGGATCTAAGCAGCCAAGGTGGCTGGCTGTGAATCAATCAAATGCTATAGGTATGAAATTATCATCTAAAAGCATGTCAATATCAATCAGCTGCTCTACACCATCAACCGTGTCTTCCGAATTGGTCGAGTCCATATTGCCAGCCTGAAAATTGTCAAATGAATGTTATCAAAAAGAAATGTCAAACGAACATGCTTAAGGTAAATGAGAGGTATTTATAACAGCTACGAGATGGCAGAAAAAATTAATAATTACCTTAGTCTGACGGACATCCTCGACAACGTTCAGCAGCCGTCGATATTGAGCCCGTGCTTCAGGATACTGAACCATGGACTTCACCCTCGTAAGGGCCTTCTGGAACCTTTCCTCACTTTGCTTCCTACCTTCCTTGAGAAAATCATAATCATCCTCTTTCAAAGGTTCACTTGGTTGGCTGGGTTCCTTGTTAGCAGCCGCATCTGGTCGAAACCCACGTAAGCCACTGCCCTTGCGTCTCCAACGCAATATGACCTTCTCCAGGATTCCTACAGACCAGATGATTGGCTTGTATTGCTTCCTTGCCTGGTGCCCTCTTACATGAGCCTTAAAAGCAGAGAGTTCAATCAGTACAAGGATGTGTCAGATGTGGAGGGGCAAGGCTAGGGACAAATTAAAAAGATACAAGGAAAAACAGATTAAAAGACTCCAAATAATTTTTCATGTTTTCCAATGTGCTTGATGAATCAAAATTTAGAAAAGCTGTTCACATCTTTTGGAAAAATATTATTTGGCTAGCTTCATTTTATCTAACATCATACTTAAAGAAAGCCTCAAAATTCAAATAACCATTTTGGCCAACGCAAGTAGTTTTTAACAAGAGGATCTGAAAGCACAAGAAAAATAAATCATTTTCTAAATAAGAAACAACGCCAGCCAAAGATCCCTTCCATAGTCACAAAAATGCCTGCAACAGGCACTATAACAGCTAGACAAGATGGAACAGGGGTAATAACAGCTCTGATACTAAATTGATGTAATACGTTGAAGAGGAGAAGAGAAGTAAGTAGTAGAGGGAGAATTTATGAAGAATTTGGGTAGCTTCAGTAAAATTTATTATGACCAGCTTCATTATATCCCCTTTTATCCTTCATTTTTGTGCGTTTACTAGGGAAAATTTCTTTTCCACCCTACTTTCCTAGTTCTGTGTCATACTGTCATCCCTCTCAGCTAAAATAGAATTTAAATTCCCTATACATAACAAATGCCATTGCGGAAATATGAAGGAGAAGGCCAATATGGAGGAAATTTCAACGTGGCTTCTCTACATGGTGAGGGAATTCTCAGTAATGAAAAACAATGAGCTCTTCAAATAAAAGCTAAGTAGGACCTTACAGGAAAGATATGGAGAAGTTTCCAGAAAATGCATGTTTAAATTCCCAGGCCCAGCCTTTAATTTTTGCAGCTTCAATTTTCAGATTAAAGAAAAAAGCACAGATTCAAATTATCCAAAAGAGGAAACAGGAACAACTCATAAAAACTAAAAAAGGAAAGAGCTTTCATCATACAAAATAAGAAACATAAGTATCATAGAAACTCAAATGAGATCAAGACAATAAACCTGGATTTTAACAACTCTTTGACGAATTATTAGGAATTCTTTTCTCTTCTTCCAGCCACGGAACTTCTTCTGTATTTGTGTTGCTGCAGAATGGGCTAACCCATCTCCCTGTCCGGCCTTGCCTGCCTTAGAACCTAGAAGAGAAAGAGCTCGAGGATCTGACAGTCCAAACTCATCATCCTGGTACTCATTCAACTGCTTCATTTGGAATGACTGCATTCTGAATACTTGATGTATACGATCAGCTGCCTGTGTAGCATTACGAACAGCAGTGAGAGAATCCTTAAGGCATAGGGCATCGGGCATATCACCATAAAACAAAGGTGTAGCAGAACGCTCTGAGACAGTATGAACTGCTTTCACTCCTGAAGCCTCTTGACCACCATCTCTCTTTTGCTCATCCACTGTGAGATTTTTAAGGTGGTCAGTTAATGAGCACTCTGCAAGAAAGCCTGAGATTCCCTTGTGTCCATTCCTAGAAGCAAGATCTGCCGGTGTTCTACCCGAAGGAAATTCTGGTGATGGATCAGTCAATGCTCCAGGATTTGCACCCATGGTGACAAGGAGAGCAACTGTCCGCTCTCTAAGCAATTGAGGACAAGGAATAACATAAGCACCTCATGTATGCAAAATAGAGTTAATTCGAGAGTAAAAATTAACAATCATATGTAACACCATAAATAAAGTAGTTTATATAGTAGTTGTAGTAATTTGTCTTTAACAAACCATTATAAGCATGACAATAAGCCCATGACTTGTATGCATAATTAAATAACTTCCTTTAAAGAGAAAAACACATTTAATAACTTCATGTCATGGGAAAAACTAAATTTCCATGCAGAATCTACATTTGCAAAATGACAAACATCGACAAAATCCAAGCACTAAGAGAATGCCAACCAGATAGATACAATCCATGCTGACCTAACATACTAAATCATAAGATTCTAATGATACTTACCTGCCACAAGAGGCAGCCCAATGCAGAGCCGTCCATCCATTTATGTCACGGAAATTGATATTAACTCCAGAAATAATAATTGGTGCTATGGTCCAATCATAACCAAGAGCAGCTGTTAGATGTAGCACACCCTGTCCCTCCTCATCTAATACATTTGGCCCTTTACCGTCTTCAGCTACTTTGTGAAGTAGCCATGAGTACAGCTTCTCTTTCAATTGTCTTTGAAATTGCTGCTCCTTTACCTTCTGATGGGACATGTCCACATCTAACTTTGTCTCTTCCTTATTTAAACACTCATCTTCTTCTCTCAATGAAACAAGCTTATATATCAGGCTTCTTTTCTCTGTATCATCATCAAGTGACTTGTCATTTGAAGGGTGCACCGATTTTGTAGAAAGTAATGCTTCCAATCGCAAATAGAACAGCATTTCAAATGAACTGCAGTAAATATCTTCAACTTCTACATCCTTGGCAAAGCCCTCTCTGTAATCAAATTCCCTCACTTCACTGCAAGCTAACCTATTGGAACATGTTACATAGAAGGGGAGCCTTCCAGCCTTATGAGGTGGAGCAAGACAACACAAAACTCCATTGGCTAAAATCTCAGCAGGAACTTCAACTTCCCCAAACATACAAGACCAGTTGCAGTTTGCCACCTGTGGTTGATTCTTCAAAAACGTTCCAATGATCAAAACCTGAGGGTTTTAAGTAGTATAGCATGTCAGTGAAATCTGAACTTCCTTTGCTACTCATGCAGATAAAAAATGAGTTGAACATAGCAAACATACAACATAGGAATTGTGCCATAATAATTTCAACCAAGTTAAATCCAGAGGGATCTGATCAAGGACAAGAGCAGCTGATATTTGAAGCAAGAGACAGTAAGGTTTTATTATAAAAGTACTCTATGGAAATATATTATATTCAATTTAATTACTTACTCCAAGTAATAAAAATGATTTTTTTTTTTTCTTTGAAGAAAAAACAGAACTAGAGATAAAAATGACTACCTAATTTGGATCCGAAAAACAAATGCTGCCTAAAATAAATAACTGTACATTAGAAAATGAATCTTAAATCAAAATACTAGTTAATTTCCTTCTTTTCTTTTCAAGATTAAAGATGCCATTCATTCAGGAGTACCTCAGTTTCAGAATCAGCATAAGCCCATTTAGGTGAACAATCATATATGCTGAACAGCTGGTCATGAGAGAGGGAGGGACTCAATGAAGAATCATCTATAACTTGCCCAGATTCATCTGTGTTCCATGAAATACCAGATGAGGATTGCATACGTAGATCATCCACCTCTGGAAGTTCTTTACTAACCCATCGAGAAAAGCTGTCAACTTTCTTCAGGCTATCATCTCCCTCTAATAATGGGCGTTTCATAACAAAAGCGTTCTCATTCTCAGAACTAGGCTTCAGAGAAAATTGATATTGTGCATCTGTATGCTGTTCTGAAAAGTTATCCTGCAAAGGCTGTTCTCCAGACTGGCCATTAAAAGTCAACAGGTCAGAAACAATTTCAGGACCTCCATTATGAAATTCATTCCCTAGTAAACCAGTGGTAAAATCAGATTCATATTCAGAACTCAACAATTGGGTTATTGGCCATTTATGCAACTGTCCTGAATTGTCATCGAAAGGAATCTGTATAAACATATCAAAGGGAAAAAAAAATTAAAGTAGTTACATATTGTAACAAAACCGTAATTTAATTAAAAATAAAACGTATAAACTGTAGATTAAAATGTCAATATAGCACAAATACTATCAAAGATAAATGGCAATACAACAAAATTGCTCAACATGGTTGTATGATGTGAACGACCAAGACGCGCATTATCCAGGATTCAAGCATCAGTTTAGGCTGCTAAATGCTCATATCTGAAGATATGATATGGTTACTATTGGAAAAGGCTTTAATAACAAAAGATCTTTTCTTCCTTTTAAAAAATCCTACCAACCATACAATTTATTCCAATAATTTTACAATTTTAGAAAAACTATGAAATTTATTCTCAGAAAAGAATGATTTTGAGTAATTTAGCTAGATCCAAATTAATCAAGCAGAAAATTTCATGAAACACAAGAAGTAACAGAAAATGGAGTAAACCGTCCATCACCATTCACCTTAATGAAAAATATGACCACACAGACTGATGACTAACTTCAACGTTGAAGGCGGTAAGCTATATTTTGAAGGTCAATTATTCACTATCCTTGAGGTTGACTCATTCCATTCAGTATTTAAACCTAATAAACCCAATGGTTGGCTTCTAAACCAGACAAAAAGAAAATAGTTCAGCTAATTTCAATGTGTGGGTCCCTATAATAGCTCGAAGGCATCATGAACCAAGTAATTTGCTACAAACAAAAGCAAGACTACTTTAGGATGCAAAACCTTCAGCTTGCCAATGAATATCAATAGATTTCTTCCCTCCTTTTAAAATTAATTTTAATGTGAATAGAGATGATTGAAAAAACGTGAAAGACCCCACCATTAAATGATAGATTACTCTTTCAAGAGAATAAAACTTCTGTGTAACGATGTTAAATCCCTCAACATCCCATCAAATACCAATCATCAATTCCCATTATCTCCCTTCCCCAATCTCACTTTTCTCCAGCAACTGCACCACCGTGAGAAAAGAGAAGGGGAAGAAAGGGAGAGGGGAAAGGCACCTCAAAATTCATCAGGCACCAAATCCTTTGACAATGACATGCGGATTCTCAAGGATAAGTGACAATTGCATTAGCTCACAATTCAGCATTTTGACCAAATGATAAATTTTCAGGGTAATTTTCAGATTTTGCACCATACTAAAAGATAACTACATTACTACTAATCAAACATCCCCACATGATACTCAACTCATCAATGGCCACAATGATGACCCAAATAGAGCAAGCATTCATATCTCGTATAGCAGTTAAAAAACACTATCATTGGGAATCTTTGAGCAGGAGAATATATTGGATGGTCGAATACCAATTTGCAACTCTGGAGTAGCAATACAGACCAGAAAACAAGAGGGGAGTGCCATACAAATTCAATAGCATCTATCCACCAAAATGTAAAGATAATAGCCGCTAAACCATATTAGATCATACCACGCAATCTCAAGTTGATTTTTCTATCTCAAAAATAAAGGTCTCAAAATGTAACTTGCAGACAAAACATGCAGTACTAGCAAAGCAAGTACCTGCCAATCTGATTGAAAAGACTGAGATTTCCCTGACTTCTCAGCTAGGTTACCCTCACTTGCTAAAAGATCACCCAGAGCAGGTTCTTGTTCAAGAATGTTCCCAACCGAATAGGGTAGGACAGAAGCAAATGATGCAAGATTTGGATCAGTATGTAATCCAGAAGTACATGCGTCCAATACACCGTCCCAGGAGGCCATGTCATGAACATTTTGGCCCTCGATGAAGGACGTATTGCTTCCTCTGGTTTTATCTCCCTGAACAAGTGGGATATAATTTGTTCCAGACACTGATGGCTGTCCATGATCACCTGAAAACATTAATGGATATACAGCAAAAAGAAAATGCGAGAGTTTCAGGAAAGCATGTCTGTTGACAGCCCACTATCTAATGCAAAAGACCGTGGACCATAATAATATGAAGAATTTGCAGTAATCTTGCTGCTTAGAGGACCATTCCTCATGTGATCCAAAATGAGTGTAATCCAAACTTTTAGCTTGAAGAAAATACACTGAGAAATTTCATTAATGGGTGTGAACAAATGAGCTGGACTTAGTCTTGTGTAAAGTATTGATGTGATACATCCAGATATTTAGGCATTGGTTGTGTGATCTATTCATCCATGTCACAGAAAAAATGAGCTGGACTTAGTCTTGTGTAAAGTATTGATGTGATACATCAAGATATTAAGGCATTGGTAGTGCGATCTATTGATCCATGTCACAGAAAAAGCAGAAAGTATATACCATGCAAATCAAGATGCAAAAGCTGAAATACCTGAATCAGCATCTTCACATAAGGAAGTTAAAGTGCTAGTTGGGCTCATGGCATCTGTGCTTCTTGAAGGCATATTACTGTAATTAATAGGAAAACCAGATGATGAAGAAGGAGATCTGCTATTTCCTGACGTAACATCATCGCTATCTGTATTTCCTACAATATTTGTTTTGTTACCCTGAGAAATAGAGAACACATAAAGCATCTATTAATAACCCATCAAGTTTGCATTTAAGTGAAGACCAAAAATACAAAACAGGGAGCATAAATCCCATGTGATGTTTGTGCAGCCCGATGGTGTTTAAGTATGTATCATTGTTTACAACGTATTTATTTCTTTGCACCTCTTGCAGGATATAGTAATTATTTTGGCTTCTCCATAGGCCTTTTAGCTCATGGATTTTCTTTTCATTTGGAGAGGAGGCAATCTCATGGATTTATGGAGGTATAGGAGGGCTCCTGATGTATTTTCAACCATTTCCGCCCTTGCTACTTTGTTTTAGGTGGGAAAACTATGAAACAAGAAGCATCGTACATTTGACATCTTCACATGCAAGTATGCAACTACATGATTTGCACCTTACCAAAAACACTTCCAGCATAGAACCAATACACCAAATTGTCATAAGATGGACCTCAGTGGCCTTTCATAAAAACTACTACTATAACAGCATCCTTGATAGGCATTAAGTAAGAAATCAAGGGACTTATCATGACATTAAATAAATAGCTTAACATATAAACTGAAGGGCAAATATCATATACGGGACTTTAAAAAGGCTAAAGAAGTTAACCCATCCATTCATGTCTAACACACATAGAATAGATGTAACTCAATTCTCAGCAAGAAAGTGAAAGACACTGAGACAGGAGCTGGTCTCATCTTAGCATTATTGTTGAAGGTTTAGCATGTTAAAAACATCATAGTTATTCCCACTCCAACTTTAAAAGGAAGTTTAAATGATAAATTGTCAGAAAATAAATTTGGTTTATGCTATCAGAAGCTACAGTTGTCAAGTTAAAATTACAACAATGAGCAACCAATAAAATTATCTGATTGCAGAGTTATGCATCCAACATATTCATCCCATGGGTAGCAGAGACTGAAATATGAGAGCTGTGTTTCTTGCATTCTCACAGAGCAGCCCCTCCTCAAAAGGAAAAACAAATATCAAGAAAGAATAACAACAGTGAATAAAAATACAAATTTACCTTTACTTCCAAGTAGTGGACAAAAACTATGTGCATCATGTCCCTGCAAGTAACAGAATCATAATAAAATTATATTGTGAATCAATTTTTAATAGTACCAAAACAAAACACCAGTCAGAAGAGTGCATCTAAAATTACAACTTCACTAATAACAATGATCTACCAAACAAAATTCTGAAAATTTAAATAATTAATACTCACGGTTCAAGCAACCAATAGCTTCGCCGCTGAAAATTTTCATTTTCTTCCCCATGGGCATAGTAGCAATGTAACACATCAACACTTCCAACCTAAATTACTTGACAAATGTTATGATCTCAGCTAATAATTTAGTTAATTCCAATTACACAATTAACAAAAAAAGAGTCAGCTCAAATTGTTCCATAAGAACTCAATTGGCAAGAGACACAATACTTGAGGAATAGCAAGATTACCTTCAACTTTTCATGAGCTTCCTTCACAGTCTTTCCATCTTTTTTCTTCCTCCAATTATGTCCATCCTTTCTAAAATATCTCAACACCTTCCGATCAAACAGGAAAAGTGAACCGCCTACAACCACAATATACATGTCAAGCAGTGTTTTAAGAACGTTAAATAATACAAAGCAAGATTTAAGTGTGAATGCCAACAGAAAAATAATAACAATAATCTAGAAACTACTGGACTTGAAAAACTATACTAAACATCACACACACACACTGCTGCCAATCTAGAAGTGCTTGTATTCTTTGAAAAGAAATATGTCAGTCATCAAAAGGAATTATTAATGGATTCTGATGAATCTCTAATTAGGATGATAACAACATAACCATACCAAATCTCAATCATTGGCACCTTGTCTAGCCAATTTCGACGTTCATTTTGGACACCCAATACTCAAGTTTCCCCAAAGCCAACATTTTGGGTGTCCAAAACAGACACCCCAATGTACTACTAGATTACTATCATAATTCCTGGTATAAATTTTGTAGACACCAGTTACAGGAGGTATGAACAATTCATGTCAGATTAGCGAAGTTAATATATTGGGGCAACAAATTCAACCATTTATGCATATGACTACTATATGAGAAAAAGTCTTTTTGATAAAGCACCATAAATACACAATGACCATACTTGGGGGCCTGTTTGGAGGTTCTGAATTAATTTGAAACATCCGATAATTGCGGAGAATTTCACATATTTCAGCAGGCCGCAACCACCGATGCCGGGCTTCATATTGTAATTGTTGAACATCTGCAAATTGGATATCAATTGCTCAGCCATTTTATAACAGTCTATTTACAAAAACAAGTAAAGTGAGGAAAGAAAGCTTAAAGAATCAGACAATAGCCACAGAAATTCCATGTCTTATGAGGAAAGAAAACTTAAGGAATCAAACACCAGCCATAGAAATTCTGTGTCTCGCTCTTATCTCAACAGAAAATAAAATTCAAATGAGCAAAAGTGCATGCGCAAGTGAAAACAAGAAAATAAAATGCATGTTGAGAGGAAGGGAGCAGCAAAAAGAAAACCTATGTCAGTGAATTATTATTAACTAGTGAGTTGCTCATTTTGCATTCAAATTTTAGCACAAAGCTATGTTATTTCATATAAACCCAATATTACTTCACATTAGGATGCTATGACTTGTTCTCCCAATGTGGAGGTTAAATTGGAAGAACAAGTCATTCGACAAGTGGAAAAGTTTAGGTATTTGGGATCAATTATACAACAAGATGGTAAAATTGATGAAGATGTAAATCATAGAATTCAGGCTAGGCGGTATAAATGGAGAAAAGCTACCAAGGTTATTTGTGATCGAAGAGTTCCTAATAAGGTGAAAAGAAAGTTTTATTAACGTGAAAAGGTTCTACAGTTGTAGGATTTAGTATGGTGTGTCTCAATTACTACACCAAGGGCACATGAGCTATAATCAACCTTCCATTTAGTCCAGCCAACTTCTTGTTCTTAGTGTAGTAACACAGTAATCAGAAGCAGATGCTGCAACAGTATTCCAAACAAATTAAAAATTTATTCATGCCTCACAAGCATTACTCAATAAAAAATCTTGTGAACTTTATTGTACGGTCAAAAGAGAATACAACTCCAAATCTAGCTTTCAGCAAGATAATAATTAACAATCCGTTGGGAAGCCTTCATCCACACTCTTTCTTCCCCAGCAGCCAATTAATAGGTTCAATAAACCCATTGGGAATCTAGCAAACTCTTTTAAATACATGTTTAGTAAATCGAATAATTCCTTCAAGTCATTTAACAGTATGAGTTGTAGAATCTTAACCAACAAACACTCACTATAAAGCCTTTACACATCATTAAAGCCAGCATCCTCCATGCTTACGAAATTCTTTAAGTCCATATCATTACACCTATGTCTTTCATCCAGTTCCCCTATCTGTACTCGCTCCCTAAATTAAAATTACAAAGTCGATCTGACTATAAGGGAATTCTGTTTCCCTAGACGTACCAGTCTGATACACTATTCCATTCATAAGGAAAATTTAATTTAAATCAATCCCCCGGTAGGTTATGGCATCAGTTGACTTGATGCAGCCCAAGATGCACTGCTCCAAGAATGAATTCCCCCTGTTTTGAGTAGTGGGAGTGGGTCTAAGCAAGGATGGACTAATTTGCTATATCCTCAGAAAATTCAGCCAACAAGAAAATTAGACGCAAATAAGTATTAGACCATTTTGACAAACTGAACTTGAAGCCAGAGATTCTGGCCGACACATTTTGTTCTGTATTCCAATGAACATCTAGTCATTCAAATGAAACAAGTCTGCATGCAGTCTAAATCCTTCATATCCAGACACAGGATCGTGAATGCCATCAAAGACGCTTTTTCAGGCACCATAGCGATTGGGAACAAATTCTTATCTCAATAAGAAACGAAAATTGCTTATTTTCGGAAAATTTGAAACCCCATCTGGATTATCACTCATTTTCTCAACCTCTGAACGGACTAAACTACAGGAATGCTCCATCTCAGAACACTTAGCTTCAACAACAATACCATTCAACGTGGAAACGAAACTGGATAAAACACGAATGAAATTTTGAAACTTCCACAATTCGCAATTGCAACGAAGATTTTCGGAAAAGACGCCACAGCAAGAAAATTAAGTGATCCGAAAATGAAATGAACAGTAAACAAAACAAAAATCGTAAGAAATATGACCTAATCGATGATGACCCGCACCATAAGAAGCTTGCTCCGCCATAACGATGACTGAATCAGAGATCAACGCGGAGTAAGAAGATTATTAAAACCTGCGAAAGTAACTGTTTTCTTTTTCGCTCCTTCCAGTCAGCTTCTCAGGAGTGACGTGAGAAAGTGAAACACCAAGCCGGAAACTTTCGAGTTTTATGTATTTTTTATTTTCTGTGAGAAGAAAAAATTAAAACATTAATTCCGAAAATGTGACTAACATCCAATAGAATTCCGCCATTTGGAGGGTAGGTGGCTATCCGGATTCAGATAGCCTCCTCCATGTCTTCGAATCCGCGTGAATCTAATGGGCAGTGTCATGAAAGTCTCAATTCTCAAATAGTGACCAACAACTCCAAAATCATTCATTCAAAAAAATGAACGGAAAAAAAGGAAAATGTTTAGCTAATTTGATTACTTTATTTGATTGATTAATTAAGATAAAATATGACAATTATTTTCTCATAATAATGAGTTGAACTTGATAAGATTGCAAATTAAGTTCATTAAAAAAAATTATAAATTCCCACTAGTGCGAATGCTAAAATTTTCCATTCTTTATACTTTATACAAATACTTAGGGCCCGTCTGGATCACTATAAGTTAGGAGGGGGAAAAGAAAAATTGGATTTTCAGTCCAATAGCGTTGTTTGGTTCACTATTTTCCCAAGAAAATATTTTCTGGCTACAACCAATTTTCCTTCATCTATAAAAATATCTTTTCCTTCCATTACTTGTAGGAACTCATTTTCCGACGATAGTAAATTCTCAAATAACCCATTTCTTTCTTCTTCAATGGTCTGTAGCTAATTTTAGAAGAAGACACAAACCCAATGGTGGCAAAGATTTTTCACACGCAGACCTAGACTCCAAACGCCTCCTATTTCCATTTTTTATCATTGCTGATGAAGATTTTTCAGGCGCAGATCCTATGGCGGCGAAGGCAGAGGAGTTGTTGATGAAGTTGCTGAGCTCAATTTGGTCAAATTGGGTGGCCAATATTAGAAGGAGAATGAGTGAATTGAGCCAATGATTGGTGCATTGGAAGGCGACATCAAGTGTGGCACTCGAGTGTGATTGTGGGCACTCGAGTGCCACACTAGAAATTGAAATCTTAGAGGTAAAATGATATTTTGCTTCATTTTCCTACCTCATTTTTTTTTACAATCAAATTAAAATTTCTCTATCAACCCATTTTCTTTTCCAAAGTCTGGCCAAACGATCGGCGGTAAAATATTTTTCATTCCGTTCTATTATTTTATTTTCATTCATACTTTTTCTTCGATCCAAATGGACCCTTAAATGAACATATTACAACAAAGTTTTTATAATTAAAAGGGTAGACACTAAGGTTTAAGGTCATAACTGAATCACATCCTTAACTTTTTCATTTATAAAGTAGCTTTCATGCTATTATGTTGCAAGATAATTGACATATTGTACAAAAGTTAATAGGAAGTGATTTTTTTTTCCCTTTCAATACCTTAATATTAAAAATTTATTGACATATCAATATTATTTTTCTATCGAAATTATTTGACTTATACTCATTCTGTTTTAAATATAGGAACTTATTTTTCTATCGAAATTATAAATAATATCATAATCGTAATATAATGTAATAGACATTATGAGTTTATTTGATCTGATATTGATAACATGAGAATCAAATATATTACTACCTCCGGTCCTAATTATAAGACTGGGTTGACTTTTTTGGGAAAGATTAAGGAAATTAAATAAGTTACTTAATCATATCATATGTTATGTATCCTTAGATTATATATTAGTTTATTGGTCAAACTAATTAGTTTAGAGAAAAAATAAAAATACAAATTGTCTAAAGTAATTTAATTATATTCCTTAATTTCTCCAAAAAAATTAACTTAGTCTTATAATTAGGACGGTAGTAGTATTTATATATTACTCCCTCCGATCCTAATTATAAGAGCTAGTTGACTTTTTTGGAGAGATTAAGGAAGTTAATTAAATTAGCTTAGAGTATTTTTATTTTTATTTTTTTCTTCAAATTTAATAATTTGACTAATACACTAATATATAATATAAGAAAACATAACATATGAAATGATTAAATAACTTATTTAGTTTCTTTAATCTCTCCAAAAAAAAGTCAACTATTTCTTATAATTAGGATCGGAAGTAGTACTATTGAGTTGACTCATTTTTATGGATGGAAGTGATGATTGGATGGTCAAGTAGGCGCGGAGTATGTAGGAGACAAGGGGAAATAATGTTTTTTTTTTTTTTTCTAGTTTACCACATGTTGTAACCATCATTCATATGTCAAAACAGCGTAACTTTAATGTATATGCTCTTATTAAAATTACATGTGTACATAAATCTAAGGAAAAATTTTATTTAAATACCATTTGAATTTGTAAACCTCTGTAAGTTTGTAAATTTGTAAAAAGATTGACCATTTTGATGGATATGAAAATTCTTATTAAAAATTATTTCTTTTCGATCTTAAAATAATAAAAAAAACACACACACACTCTCATCGGGCGGCCGATCGCCGGGGGGGTAGGGTTTTTTTTTTGGAGGAGGGTTATGTTTTTTTATAAAAAAACAAAATTATATATTGAAAGTGTGGGCGGTGGGGATCGAACCCCCCACCCCAATATATATATATTTATTCCTTCATTATATATATACATTAACAAATATATATATATATTCTTCTTAACATTTTTTAACGGTATTTACAAATTACATAACGCGATTTACAAATTTCATAACGCCAATTACAAATCTCATAACGCTATTTACAACGTTTTTTTGGAGGTTTACATTTTTTACTTCTCTGAGGCTTCTGATTGAAAAAAAAAATGCTCTATCACAAATCCCATAACACGATTTACAAATTACATAACGCCAATTACAAATCTCATAACTTCATTTACAATGTTTTTTGGAGGTTTACATTTTTTACTTCTCTGATGGTTCTGATTGAAAAAAAAAAGGCACTATCACAAATCTCATAACGCGATTTACAAATTTTATAACGCCAATTATAAATCTCATAACGTCATTTACAACGTTTTTTGGAGGTTTAAATTTTTTACTTCTCTGATGTTTCTGATTGAAAAAAAAATGCACTATCACAAATCACATAATGTGATTTACAAATTCAATAACGTCATTTACAATTTCTTTTTTTATTCAACTTTACATTTTTTTCAATTAGAAGCATCAAAAAAGTAAAAAAAAAAAAGGTAAATCTCCAAAAAATGTTGTAAATGGCGTTATGAGATTTGTAATTGGCGTTATGGAATTTGTGATAGTGCATTTTTTTAAAAAAATCAATCGAGGCATGAAAGAGGTGAAAAGTGTAAACCTCCAAAAAAAATTTGTAAATGGCATTATTGAATTTGTAAATGGCATTATTGAATTTCTAAATCGCGTTATGGGATTAGTAAATACTGTTGAAAAAATGTTAAGAAGAATATATATATTTGTTAATGTATATATATAATGAAGGAACCAAGTTGGTTGGGCCACTTGGCCTCTGTGTGGGGGTGGGGGGTTCGATCCCCACCCCCCACACTTTCAATGTATTATTTTGTTTTTAAAAAAAACACCACACCCTCCACTGGTGGTCACCGCCTTTCCGGTGAGGGTATTTTTATTTTATTTATTTATTTAAAAGTAAAGCGAAAAGAAAGAATTTTACCCGACTTTGCGATATCCCTCATAGCCCCAAGACTCTCTCGTCTTTTTACAAATTTGGGAGACTTCTAGGGATTTTATAAATTCAAATAGTATTTAAATAGAATTTTCTCTAAATCCAACCAGACATCTAAATTAACATTTTTTTTATTAAAATTACATGTAATTCCCTTTTGTACGGTCAAACTAAAGGGGCCATAAAATTTAAAATATTGACAAAATATTCTTAAATGCTAATATATTAAATTGAATATTCAAAAATAATAATGATCGACAAAAAATTATTATTAATGATTTTTGTGATAAATAATTAAAAATATAATTTATAAAATTGAGGTATCAAACTAAAATTTTATATAAAGTTAGATGATGGTTAGATAAAGTTTAAGAAAAATGATAGAAAAATAACTTGAAAATTAAATGATCCTAAATTAGGTTTATTGTCAAAGACTAGCTATACTTGATAAATAATTCACAACTCATTTTATAAGAAATACTTGTTTGAGATTTTACAATTTCAAATTCTTTTTCGGCCATTTTTCATAAAGATTACCAATTTTTTTGTATACTTATGAGGTGGGTTCAAATATTTGGTAGCAATGATTATTTAATAGTGTAAGTGTAAAGAGGGAAGCTTCATCGGTCAAGATCGTACGCGTCATTATTATTAAATAAAGTTTACTGCATTTCACCAAATCTATACAAAACGAAGAAAAGTCCAGAGCGTTTTCAAGTCACCGCCATTTCACTTTCTTCTTGCTTCCCCCCCAGTTAGACCAAAAATTCTGTCGGTCTCAATTATTTTAAATCCGAGAAGGAACTAGACAAAAATGAGAAAATGTTTTAAGAAAAATAGAAAAATCTGTATTGTAGTTGTATTTAACTACTACATCTGATCCTAATTATAAGATCAAGTTGACTTTTTTAGAGAAATTAAGGAATTTAATTAAATTACTTTAGAAAATTTGTATTTGTATTTTTTTCTCTAAATTAATTAGTTTGACCAATAAACTAATATATAATCTAAAGATTCACAACATATGATGTGATTAAGAATTTATTTAAAACTTTCTTAATCTTTCTAAAAAAGTCAACCTTAAGACCGGAAGTAGTATTTAGTAACACCGGTAGTTAATTATTTTAGAGTAATGATACAAATATTATGACCCATTCATGAGTATTTTACGATGAAAAGCTATCATGAACCATGAAAATGAGTCTGTTTTATAAAATCTAAATGTAAACGAGTTGTACTTTTGGACTCTTTCGGGTCTGGTCTATGCAAGACCGACTAATTCAAATATTTAATTATATTCAAGTATATTATGATAAAAGATACTCTATCTATCCGATCTTTAATATAAAACCTATTTGAGAAGTTAATTTTGATTATAACTATAAGACAAATTTTTTATATTTGTTAATTTTTGTTCTTAATTTACCCTTATTGATGTTCTCTCAAAATATAATCAATGATGAGAGGTAATGTAGAAATTAATGAATTATGGTTAGAGTGTTTTAGAAAATATATGTCATATTGATATTAACTAATTTAACAAATTTTCTTAATATAAATATGTCTTATATTATGGACTGGAGGGTGTATAAAACAATTTCTATTGGATATTTTTTCAAATTAATAAACTTGCTATTTGTTAATTATATATATCGAAAAACACATGTTTTCCCATTTATTACTTAGAGTCTCTGATAAATAACACTGTCCATATTTTTCGGAATAACAAATAGTGGGTCCAATGAAATGGATTATATATATACACTTAAAAATGAGATTTCAGGTCTGATTTTCTTTGTGTGTATATATATAATACATTTATGAAATTCTAAATTATACTTTGACAATATCAAAATTTGACTAGACAAATCTAGATGTATTATCTCAAAGTTCTAGCGATTAATTTATAGGGTTAAAGTGAATTTTCACCCTAAAATCATATAGCTAGGCGGATCTATGGAAATCATATAAAAGTTATAGGGTGAACACATAATCTTTCAAAACTTGTACTAGTTTTCTCTTTGAATAGTCAACAATATTAAGTCAATACTTTTTTCAATGTTGACTTCATGTATGTCAAGGAAAAAATTATTAATTACGCTGGTTATGAAAGATTACTAGCGACATTAAGCTATAATTTTTTTTTTTAAAGTGCACATATCTTTTTTCAAAATAAAAGTGCACTTTAATACTAATTATATTTTTCATAGGTAGTTGGGATATAAAATTATTTAACCTTTTTATTTGTAAAACGTCACACTTAATTTTAAGTATGATTATGCAGTTACATTTTCAATTCAATGGACTCATTTAAGTGTTTTGATTGCGAACTAACTTGATTTTTAAATTAAATTGAAATCCTTTGTTTTTAGGTCAAGGCCGCATGTTACAAATTGAAACCATGATTTCATGGGTTGGGAGCTTCTAATGTGTTTTAATTTCTCTAACACTTCTTCTGCAATAACCCAATTTCCCAATTTTTTTTTTTTTTTTAGTTAGATTTTACTGTCATTTTGATATCTTGGGCGTGAAATGATGCAGTTTTTTTTTTTATATACATTTTTTCAAAAAAAAAAAATAAAAATTTCTCAATTTTAGATTATTTTTCCTTAAAAATCATAAAAAAAATTAATAATCAAAACCGCACACTATTTCATGTCTAGAAGATACCAAAATGGTACTCATTTTGTGCAAAATCTATTCATCACATGATAAAAGAAAGAAAGAAAAACATTTACGTGATTGGGGCAATGCAAAGAACATAGCATTAGAAAAAGGGTAGATTAGAGGCCCCAAACCCTAATTTCATTTAAGGATGGGGGTTTCCAGGGGAGGCATATATAGTGTTTGAATTATAATAGTAATAATAACGATAATGCTAATGACAAAACTTACACTACTAAAAAAAAACACTAATCATATGTTTCTAAGACTTTTAGACAACTATTTTCATGAGGTTAAATGAGTGTCATTGAAAGTTTTAAAATAGTCGTATTTTTTTAAACTGTTGATGTAAGTTACTTTCAACGACAAGTTTTTAGAAATCAGTCGTTGTATAAGTAAAAACATATAACGTTGGTTTTATGTAAAACCGTCATTCTAACTAACTTATAACGAGACTTACAACAAATGTGCTTTCAAAACAATTGTTGTAAATCATACTTTAATTTTTTCTAAGGCAGCACATGTAGATCCTATTTGGCAAACTGTAGCTTGGACATAAATAATAAAAGTTGGATATTAATATAGAAACAAAAGATTAACCCTTTATAGATCAGATAAGTGGAAGTGCAGAAAAGAAAGGCAGGAAAACAACATGTTGCTGCCAGGGGCGGAGCCAGGAATTTTATCGACGGGGGGCGAAAATAAAAAATACTAAGAAAGAAATCCAGTACAAAAATTAAAATTATTTCACTTGACTCTTACTCTGCGTGATTTCATATGGTTAAACTCATTTATAATTGAATCTGTACTAAAACTCAAAACAATTTATTTTTCAACGTATGTAATTAAAGAATCATCAAGAAATTGATCTTTCATTCTATTTCAAAGCCTGTTCATAATTTTCTTCATAGCAGAGAAAAATCTTTCAATAGTTATTGTAGAAACTGAAAAGTTAGTATTAGTCTAATCACTCAATCAATAAGAGAGTAAGTGATAGACTTTCTAGTTCTTACTTGCCCTTGACATAATTCAGATATAATTGATAAATTAATCAAATCTAAATGTTTAGGAATATTAAGTTTAAAATGTTGTAACTTCATCTTTAAAGATACAATTTTTCTTGTTCTATGAAATCTTTAGAATAAAATTTATCTTTGTAAATATCATCATTGTTAATAGCTCTTCTTTTATGAATTTTTCATTCATAAGATTTAAGAAACCCTTGTTTTAGTGGAGCATTTGAATTTAACAAGTCAGAAAAGGAAGGAAAATATATTGCGGGAAGCTAAATTACTTATTTTATTTTATTTTTTGGTCAACAACTAAATTGCTTACTCAAGTCTGCGTGGTGCAATGCCTCACGAGTCACCTAGGTTTTATACTTTTCAACGTTAACTTCTTATTTCGTCCTTCTCGGTTCTCACTCACGCCACACGCCACACGCCTCAGCCCTCGCCTGAGTACTTCTCTCCTTATTACTCTCCGCTGTTTTTTCTTCCTTTTCTAATTCATTCCCTCATT
This sequence comes from Acacia melanoxylon, assembly GCA_019022615.1. Taxonomy (NCBI): domain Eukaryota; kingdom Viridiplantae; phylum Streptophyta; class Magnoliopsida; order Fabales; family Fabaceae; genus Acacia; species Acacia melanoxylon. The sequence continues at coordinate 6,176,322 of JAFJYJ010000003.1, read as the reverse complement.
TCTAATTTTTTTTTTTAAAAAAAAAATAGGGGGGGCGGGGGCCCACCCTAACCCCCTTATTCCGCCATTGGTTGCTGCAATTACTAAACTCTCAGGAATTTGTGAAGGAATGTAATTGGTAGAAAACCATGAAAATAACTCACCACATATATAGGTAATTACTAGTATGCCATAACTTTAAAGTTCAAACATAGCATCACCAAAGATAAAAACTTATAAAATTTGGGTTCCAAAAGTATATTTTCTTGAAAATTCAGAAAAAAATTATTCTCATGGCTAAGTCTTTGGAAAACCGTATTTTCCTTTAAGTAGAAGAATAATTACAGCAAACAAGCATTGAAGAACTACAATCACAAACCCCTTTTAAAGATAGAAAGCGAACCAAATTGAAATTAAAAAGAGAAAACCCCCCACAGATTCAAGGAAACAACAGATCAAACAAGACATGAGCAAATTGTTAGTTCTCTATATGTTTTGATGATGTCTAACAATTGTAATTCCAAGAGATTGATTTTGGGTATTGTCAAAGTAAATTGTTCTAAATGAAATTTAACTCAAGTTATCAAACTTAACTCAAGTCATGATTTTGAGAGAATCAGTCTTTGCATAGATCATAACTCGAGTTACCACTTAATAACTCAAGTCATGTAGTGTACTTCAAGTTTTAAAAAACTCATCGTGATATCAGATTTTCTTCATCTGATATAACTCGAGTTGTCTTATGTATAACTCGAGTTGTGCGTAAGTCAAAAAAAACTGATCTAAAGTAAGCTACTGATATGACTCGAGTCACCATGACTAACTCGAGTCATGATATCTGTCATTACTCTTTGTATGATGAAATTGTTAATATAACTCGAGTCATCAAGTGTAACTCGAGTTATGTAACTCAAGTTAACCTTCTTGACTCCAGTCATCTTATTTGAAAATCTTTTCTGTGTGGACAAATGACTCAAGTCACTGGTTATAACTCGAGTTGTCTTATAATGCAAAATATTCTGAACATGATTATAACTCGAGTCATCTCATGTAACTCGAGTATCTGTATCAAAATTTGAATTCATCGTCTTCGTAACCTGAAACTCTTTGATTAAACCTTGGGTACTTGATATTATTGATTGTTATTATTTCTAACCAAGTTTAATCAGTTTGCTAGTGTATTTCAGACATGATTAACAAGTTTTTAAACTTCAAATTATATAAAGCAAATTCCTGTCAGAAGCATTAAATGCTGAACTAGAAACAAAGCACGAAACAAGGAAATCGACTTCTGAGCAAGCAAAAAGCATTCATGCTATTTCCTAGACAACATCCTAATTGTGTCTCAACGGGCAAATTGAATAAAGAATGCCAACGGAGAATAACGGATGAATGTCGGAAGATTACGAAGAGTCAGAGCAATGTTACTAAACTCAACGGATATATTCATTCCTCTCAACGGCTCATTAAGACTCCTCTCAACGGTCATTAAATGCAAGTATCTATAAAAACCAGAAGCATTCAAGTCTTCAACTACCGAAACCCTGTGCATTCAATTAGTGATTAAGAGCATTTACTGTTTCTACTCTAAGAGCTAATATCTTCGGATATATCAATCTTCAGTGATTATTAATCTGCTCTTTTAAAAAGTTCTTTATTGATTATCCTTTTGTAAGAATCTCAAAGTATTAGGACTTTGGGATTGGACTGTTTGATTACAACTTGTAAGAGGGAGTAAGTTCTAGTGAGAGAATTACTCCGTGAGATACAAAGTGTGTAATCATTTGAGTTAGTTGAAAAACCCGGAGAGTCTGGGGGCTGAACGTAGGTCAAGGATTTGGACCAAACCAGTATAAATCCATTGTGTTCAATCTCTCTTACCATTACTCTGTTCATCTCTGTTTTGCATTCTACAAACAGAGCATTTTCGAGAGAAAATTTTAAAATCCCCAATTCACCCCCTCTTGGTGATTAAGCTCCTTCTTTCACAAATAACATAATACAACAAATAAATCCAGCTACCATCCACATGAATGCAACAAACAAACAAATAATAAATAAAACAAAATGAATAATCACAACAAACAAACATTGCAATACAATCACAATCACAGTACAATCAACTACAATTACAGTGCAGAAAACCAAAAAAAAAAAAAAAAAAAAAAAAAAAAAAAAAAGATACAACAAAATGAATACCTCCTTTAAAAAAGGGCAACCACAAAAATTTCCAGCAATCACAGTCCAAAAAATCATCTAACACAATTGAACATTAAGGCTGCTAAAGATCCAAAAATTCCCTAATAGTTGAGGGGGTGACTCATGACATACAAAATCTAAACCCTAGCAGGTAAGGGAATGCAACTGGAATTAGAACAAAATTAGGGAAAGAAAGAGTATAAAGAAAGGCGTCAGAGGGTTAATCTCTTAAATATTTGAATAAAATATCAAAGGTGCAAGAGTATGAAATCGAAAAATTTAAATATTTTTTACTTTTAACGACACTTTTTGAAAAAAAAAGTCGTTGATTTTTTATATATATACTTTCAATAACTGTTTTTTTTTTAAACAAACACAACCATTGAAACTCACAAATATTCGATTTTTTTTTTGACTTAACTTTCAACGACTGTTTTAGAAAAACAATCGTTGAAACCCACAAATCTTCATATTTTTTAAAATTCTAACTTAACTTTCAACAACTGTTTTTAATAACAATCGTTGAAGATAACTTTTAACAATTGTTTTAAAAAACAGTCATTGAAAGTTTAACTTTCAACAACTTTTAATTTAAAAACAATCGTTGAAAGTTAAATCAAAATTTCAAAAATGTCACATCCTCTTTTTTAACTTTTGTTTTCTAAATACGAACGTTAATTAGTGTCATTAAATTTACTTTTTGTAGTAGTGTTATGTCAAATTGTTTATATCTAGCTGTGAGGTCAAGTTTATAGGTGAATTTATAAATGCACAAAACACATTTTAACCACTAATAATAGAAAAATAACAAATGCCCCATATTTTATAAGTGAAATTAAATACACATTTTAATAATTAAAATTAGTAAATATTAAGTTTCAATATGAAAATTTACAAATATTAAATTTTTAGCAACTTACAAATCTCTATTTACTTTATATGGCAACTGCATTTAATGCGTCTGACACACAAATTGCTTTACAACAATTTGTTGTTAATATGAGATTTAATCATTTGAAACTCATTTAGCAAACTGATTAAAAACATTTAAGAATGGTAATGAGTAATGATTTGAAGAAATAAAATCATAATCAATTGATTTAGATTTTCTGGAGATGGTGATTTGAAAATCAAAGAGATATGACTCTAGTTAAAAAGAGCATGCCTAGAGGCATATTGAAAGGTGGAGCTAAATCACCAAGAGGGGGTGAATTGGGGATTTTAAAAAACTTTTCAGCTTACTCTGTTTTTGTACACTAAAAACAGAGATGAACTAAGTAGAGGGTAGAAGAGCAAGACACAAGGATTTATACTTTGGTTCGGTCCAATCTCTTGACCTACGTCCAAATCCCGGACTCTCGGGATTTTCACTAACTCAATTGATTACACACTCTGTACTCAAGAGTAATTCTCTCACTAGAACTTACTCCCCCTTACAAGTTGCAATCAATGAACCCAATCACCAAGTCCCCTGACTTGTGATGCTTTACAATAAATGATTTACAATCAATAAACTCTCTCTAAGAGTAGATAATGATAAACACTGAAGCTTAATGTATCAACAGATACTTTATACAAGAAAACTCAAGAGTAGTTGGAAACTTGAATGATTTTCGTTTTCTGTAGTTTGGGTTGTTGAGAAGAATTGAATGCATCTCTATTTATGCTAAGAGTGCATTAGATGACCGTTGTAATTCCTAACGTAACCGTTGGAGACATTCATGAAGGATTAGGATGTGCTTAGGTCTTCTTCTCTCTCTACTCTTCACTTAATCCAGTTGTACAGAAGTTCAGAGTTGACTTCTTGAATATTAATCCGTTGGAGTAGCAGCTACTGGGTGTGGAAAGCAGACATTAATCCATTGGAGTAGCAGCTACTGGATGTGGAAAGCATACATTAATCCTTTGCAAGCGTGTATAGAAGGATTACCGAAAAGTATGCAACTTTATGGGTTTAACATTTAATGTTTTGACATGCTTTTTGCTTTTGCTTTAAACCTTCAATAAATATTCTCCAATTCATCTGAAACTCACTAACAAAGTGGTTAAACATAGCTGGGAATATCATAGAATAATAATGAAAAGTATTAAGATCAAATAAGAAGGTTTCACAAATTCGTCAGATTCAAATTTCAACCTCTGCGATGGAAACTCGAGTTTTGTTTCTCAAAACTCGAGTTTTGAACTTTGGTGTGTAAAATCGATTTAAGTCCAAAACATCATAACTGGAGGTTTTCTTCCAAAACTGGAGGTTTTCAAAACATTGAAAAACATTAACCTCTCGGCTTGGCCAAAACTCGAGTTTTCATATCAAAACTCGAGTTTTCATTTAAGTATGAAAACTTGAGGAAATCGCGCCAAGTCAAAACTGGAGGTTTTGAAGAAGACTGGCAGTTCTCAAAAACTGAGAAAACACAAAGGCTTTCTGCCTGAGCAAAACTCGAGTTTTGTAATCAAAACTCGAGTTTTCACTTTACTGTGAAAACTTTGAGAAAACCTTGCCAAACTCGAACCGGAGGTTTTCATGAAAAATCGGCGGTTTTAAAACGTGTAAACTTTGAGAGTTCTCTGCCAAGTCAAAACTCAAGTTTTCACAAATCTTAGTAAAAACTTGGAAAACTCATGCCAAACCGAAAACAGGCGGTTTTGTACCAAAACTAGAGTTTTCACAATCTTAAAGTTTTGGAGACTTTCTGTATGACCAAAACTCGAGTTTTCAATTAAAACTGGAGTTTTGTTTTTTCCAGAAAACATTGAAAAGTCTCTGTATGGTGAAAATTGCAGTTTTCTCTGAAAAACCGACGGTTTTGCTTTGTTCAGGATTTTTCTCATTAAGATCAAAACTCGAGTTTTGAACCAAAACTCGAGTTTTCCTTTGATAGTAAGTTTTTCAACTTACTAAAAGAAAACTTCATATTTTGTTTACAATTGTCAGTTATCATCAAAACACATAGAGAACTAACACATATGACTAGAGGCAAGATATGATTAACTAGAGGTAACTGTATAAGAGACGTTATTTACGAAGAAGATAGTTTGCCTTGAGTCAATTATTTGATGCCTTGAGTCATGTGTCTAGAGGCAAGTACTACTTGACTGGAGGCAAAAACTAAAGCATCGAAATAATGGGTAAAAGAATAATTTTCCTTTAGTCAAGAATAGAATGCCTAGAGTCATATTGCCTGGAGGCAATTATTAAATGACTAGAGGCAAACACTTTATCAGAGTTCGAAATGGCGCAACGTCTTGACTGGAGGCATAAATAAAATGCCTTGAGTCAAGTTGCCTAGAGGCAATTATTAGATGACTAAAGGCATAAAACGATTATAGCATAATATCGAGATTGCCATTAGATGCCTTAAGTCAAATAATGGATGCCTTGAGTCAAATTGCCTAGAGGTGATAATGAGATGACTAGAGGCATATCGGTTTTAGCACTATAACGAGTTTGCCATTAGATCAAATAAATTGATACCTAGAGGTAAAAAGAAAATGCCTTGAGTCACGTGCCTTGAAGCAATTATTAAGTGACTAGAGGCAAATTCGAAAAATGTTTTATCAAAGAAAAACAACCTAGAGGCATATGAATAATTGACTCGAGGTACCTCTGGTGCGAAGAAAAGATTTAAAACATTTGAACTTGATAACTCAAGGCATATATAATATACCTAGAGGCAAACCTTTTCAACACTTATTAACTCCAAATCAAAACATATTTACCTCAAGGTAGCAAAGAGAAAACATTTGAAATTGTAGCATAAACTTGAGGCATTAATTATTTAACTAGAGGCAAATCAAAAACTTCAAATTTTCATCGAAAATTAAGAATTAATTACATTATAATTGTTATCATCAAAACATCAAAAACATGAGAAATAACAGGATAATGTTTGGTTCATTACTCATTAGGTTGTGAGGGGAAAATAAAATTCTTGTTTGAGATACATACCGAAAAGGATATATAGTATCATCTTATATGTTGTTTTGATTTATAATTGTTGGTTATTATTTATTTGTATTTTCAAGGTTATGTGATACTATATAGTAAATACTCCTTCTGATTCTTATTATAAAGCGTCAACTAACAATTCTCACAAGTCAATAAAAATAGTTAAAGTCATTAAATTTGTCTTAAAATTTAGGGAAAATCTCATATAAATACCAGTTGAATTTGCAAAACCCCCAGAAGCCCACCGAATTTGTAAAAAGACTAAGAAGTGACAAAGACCTATGAGGGATATGCAAATTCAAGTGAAAAGTCCACACTTCCCTTAAGTAACTTTATGAAGACGCTGGAGAGAGTAAGGTCATTCCATTCTCATTCAAAATCCATTTCTCATTTGACCGCCCTAACGCGTTCTTCATCGTCTTCATCGCGACGCTCGTTCTTCATTGTCTTCCTCGCGACGCCATGAATCCCTTAAGAAAAATCAGGTCTGATTTTCTAAAATTTTAATCGTTTTGGATGTGGTGATTGTTGGGGCTGGACTCAACCCATTGTTGGAAGGTGAAGGAAGGAGAGATAAGAAAAAAGCGAACAGTAAAACGAGCTCAGGAGGCTGAAAAATCCAGTACTGAACATTAAATATGTTTGAGGAAGAAGGTGAACAGTAAATATGGACTTTTAACAAAATTCGTAATGGGATTTACAAGTTCAGTAATGGCTTAACTTTCAATGACTATTTTCATATAAACCGTCGTTGAAAGTTAAGCAAAAAAAGAAGAAGAAGAAGTTACAACGACTATTTTTCTTAAAAACATTCGTTGAAAGTACTTTTAACAACTGTTTTTTAAAAAACATTTAAGAAAAACTTTTGAAAACAGTAATTAAAAGTACTGCTTTTCTTCAACTACTCTACAGAAAGACCACCTTTAAAAGAGAAGACAGTCCATATTTACTAAGAAAACAGTCATTAAAAGTACTATTTTTTATGACCTTTTTAAGAAAACAGTCATTAAAAGTACTGTTTTTCTTCAACCACTCCACAGAAAGACCATCTTTAAAAGAGAAGACAATCCATATTTACCAAAAAAACAATCATTAAAAGTACTGTTTTTGATGACCGTTCTTAAGAAAACAGAATTAAAAGTACTTTTTTTGAGGACTTTTTTTGTTGTTGAAAAAACAGTAATTAAAAGTACTCTTTTTCACAATTGTTTTTGAAAAAAACAGTCGATTTGTAACTTTTTTTTTGCTTAACTTTCAATGACGGTTTATATGAAAATAGTCGTTGAAAGTTAAGCCATTATTGAACTTGTTAATCCTATTACGAATTTTGTTAAAAGTCTATATTTACTGTTCACCTTCTTCCTCAAATGCATTTACTGTTTATTACTGAATTTTTCAGCCTTCTGAGCTCGTTTTACTGTTCACCTTTTTCTTTATCTCTCATTCCTTCACCTTCCAACAATGGATCGAGTCCCGCCCCAACAACCACCACATCCAAAACGATTAAAATTTCAAAAAATCAAACCTGATTTTTCTTAAGGGATTCATGGCGTCACGAGGAAGACAATGAAGAACGAACGTCGCGATGAAGACGATAAAGAACGCGCTAGGGCGGTCAAATGAGAAATGGATTTCAAATGAGAATGGAATGACCTTACTCTCTCCAGCTTCTTCATAAAGTTACTTAAGGGCAGTATGGACTTTTCACCTGAATTTGCATATCCCTCATAGGTCCTTGTCACTTCTCAGTCTTTTTACAAATTTGGTGGGCTTCTGGGGGTTTTGCAAATTCAACTGGTATTTATATGAGATTTTCCCTAAAATTTAAGTAATTTTCAATATTATCCTTATCAATGACAATAAACTCTAATATCATATTAATTATTACTCTTTTTTTGCTCGTAAAAAAAAAGAGTAATAATTAATTTTTATTAATTATTACTCTCACTCCCTATCTTTTTAATTATGGAAATACATGAAAAAAAATATTTAATGCTATTTGGAAACAAACAAATGCCTCATAAAAAATCAAATACACTGTCATAATGCAGATTCCTCCCCATTCCCCATTATAGGAGCTATTTACCAGAATTTGGAGAGATTAAGAAGGAAAGTTAAATTAGTTAATTATAATTATTTTCCAAAAATACCCCTGCTGAAAGTTAAAAATTACATCAAAGGCAAAATTAGTTCATTCGGAGCCTGCACACTCAGTCCATCGTCAATTTCTCTCGCGATAGAGTATCTAATATGTATACTGTGCGTAACAGTGACCCGGACTAATTTGATCGAGTTATTGGTGTTATCCAACGAGAGGGCCCATGCACTCACCACCAATTTCTTTTAATACAATCAATTTAAATTCACAATTTAATTTGAATTTAATTAATGAATGGAAGTGTCCTAAAGCGCGCTCTTAAATAAAAAGGAGGTAATGAAATAATTTTATTATTGTAGAATATTAAAATTATTTTATTTAAAAATAAAAAATAAAGTAAAATCTCCCACTTGATAAAATATAAGTGTGTTGTAAATTAATTATTGTGGAAGAAGTATTAGTAGGGGTAATATGGGAAAAAATATGACAAAAATTGCTCAAAATTATTTTATAAGAAAAAAGTATAATTGAGGTGTATATAACATTAATGAGTTGCAAACATTATTTACTTTATAAAATATATAGGTGTGTTATTAAATTATTATTGTCTTTAATTATTATTGAAAAAGTATAAATAGGGGTATTATAGGAAAAAATTGACAAAAGTTAAAACTTGCTCTTATAATTAGGATCAAAATCAACTCTAAAAAGTGCTCTTATAATTAAGACCGGAGGGAATATCTTATTATAAGGACCAAAGCGAGTAGTTTAACATGAGAACATGACAATCAAATATATTATTAACATGAGAACATGACAATCAAATATATTATTTATATATTACTATTGAGTTGACTCATTTTTATGGATGGAAGTGATGATTGGATGGTCAAGTAGGCGCGGAGTATGGTAACAAGGTGAAATAATGTGTGTGTGTGTGTGTGTTTTTTTTTTTTTTTTTTTTTTCTAGTTTACCACATGTTGTAACCATCATTCATATGTCATAACAGCGTAATATTAATGTATATGCTTATGGGAATCAATATTATAAAATGTAATCCCATACACATGTGTACATAAATCCAACCAGACATCTAAATTAACATTTTTTTAATTAAAATTACATGTAATTCTATTTCATACAGTCAAACTAAAGGGGCCATAAAATTTAAAATATTAACAAAATATTTTAAATGCTAATATATTAAGTTGAATATTGAAAAATAATAATTAACAACAAAAAAATTATTATTAATGATATTTTTGATATATAATTAAAAATATTCTTTATAAAATTGAGGTATCAAACTGAAAATATAGAAAAAGAACCTGAAAATTGAAAAAAATATTAAACTAGGTTTGTTTTGCATAATTGATAAGGAAATGACTATACCTCATAAGTAATTCACAACTCATTTTATAGAAAATACTTTGTTTAAGATTTTACAATTTTTTATTTCTTTTTCTTGTCATTTTTCATAACATTTACCAATTTTTTATTTACTTATGAGGTGGGTTCAAATATTTGGTGGCAATGATTATTTATTAGTGCAAGTGTGGACAGGGAAGCTTCATCGCTCAAGATAGTACGCGTCATTATTATTAAATAAAGTTTACTACATTTCACCAAATTTATCCAAAACAAAGAAAAGTCCACAGCGTTTTCAAGTCACCGCCATTTCATTTTCTTCTTGTTCTTTCCCAGTTAGACCAAAAATGCTGTCGGTCTCAATTATTTTTAATCCGAGAAGGAACTAGACCAAAAAGAGAGAGAGAGAGAGAGAGAGAGAGAGAGAGAGAGAGAGAGAGAGAGAGAGAGAGAGAGAGAGAGAGAGAGAGAGAGAGAGAGAGAGAGAGAGAGAGAGAGAGAGAGAGAGAGAGAGAGAGAGAGAGAGAGAGAGAGAGAGAGAGAGATAGAGAGTGTTTAAAAAAATAGAAGAACTTGTATTATAGTTTTATTTAACTATTTAGTAACACCAGTAGTTAATTATTTAGAGTAATGATACAAATATAAATATTATGACACATTCATGAGAACTTTACGATGAAAAGCTATCATGAACCATGAAAATGTAAACATGCAAAACAAAACTCTAAAATTTGAATTCTCTCTTTTTTGTCTTACGACCCTCCTTTATCTCTTTCTCGCTGGCAGCTAATGCACCATCATCACAAGCCACGGCCGTGAAGATCATTCTATCAACCTACGTCGAGTGGTAGATCGATTCCCAGATATTTGATCTGTAGCCTTCTCCGTCTGACTTCTAGCGGTTGTGGACTTCTCTCTTCCTTTTGGCGAGTTTTTTACTCTTCTTCTTCAGATCTGTTCTGCGGCGTGAGAGCTATTTGTCTTCTGTTTTTTTTTTTTTGTGGTGCTGGGTTTTGTGGTGGTGTTCTTGTTTTCTCAAGAAATAAACATATTTGTGAGATCTGAGTATAAATCCTCTTGGTTGGATAATTGTTTGAATATTATTAGATTCGACTATCACCTGGTGGCTCGAATCTACGTTCTTGGTGGGAGATTTCAAAAGGTGTTGTTTGATATGTGGTCGAGGTCATCATATTTGCTTAAACGGAGGAGCAGAAGTGTTCTTTAGGATATCATGAGTTTTCTTCCTTTTGAGGTTAGATTTTCTTTGATCTTTACCCCAAGTCCGAGTATCTGTGCAGCTGTTCTAATTCTAGCTAATGCTTATAAGGAGGTGTGCCTGTTAAAGTGAGTTTTACAACCAACACTTTCTTTCACGTCATTTCTAACCTTGAATATTGAGAATGTCGGTTTTGTTCATGCTTCTACTTCTACTCTTAAATTTTTAATGTACCGTGATTGGCTGTTCTTGTATTTGACTTATTTTGTTGCATTTGATTTTGCTTTATTTGTATTCCATCTTCAGTTTATTTTCATGTATTGCATCGGTTTGCAGTAATATGAGTAAATACCTTTTCTATTCCCTGACCAAAAACATAGACCCTATTTTAATCCCTTACAAAAAAATCGACCATTATTCGTCTTTTTTATGGACTAAAAATGACCTTTTGGAAATATGTGAGGGATCAAAATGTCAACCAATCGACCTTTATTCGTCCTTTTTATGGACTAAAAAAAAACATTTTTTTTTGTAAGGGACTAAAATGGGGGTCGTGTTTTTTGTCAGGGAGCAAAAATGTATTTACTCATAATATAAATAGCTTTTGACAAAAGAAAAAACCATGAAAATGTAAACTAGTTGTACTTTTGGACTCTTTCGGATTTGGTCTATGTAAGACCGATTTATTCATTAATATAAAATATATTTAAGAAGTTAATTTTAGTACTAAATATAAGACATATTTTTTTATATTTATTAATTTACCCTTGTTGATACTCTTTCAACCTATAATCAATGAGGAAAGGGAAAGTTGGAATTAATAAATTATAGTTAGGATGTTTTGGAAAATACATGTCATATTAACTAACTTAAATAATTTTCTTAATCTAAGTATGTCTTATATTAGGATTGGAGGGCGTATTAAACAATTTCTCTTGGATTTTTTTTTTCAAATTAATAAACTTGCTATTTGTTAATTATATATAATTATATATCATACAACAAATGTTTTCCAATTTGTTACCTAGAGTCTGTGATAAATAACACTGTCCATATATATATACACATTTAAACTTGAGGTTTTAAGTCTGAGTTTGTGTATATATGAAAAATACATTTATGAAATTCTAAATTATATCTGACAGTATCATAATTTGACTGCACATTAGAATATTAGATATCACCTTATGTCCTTAATATAAAATCTCGTTTATATGGCTAATAAGAACTTATTTTAAAAACTAGATGTAGTATCTCAAAGTTCTTTTTAGCGATTAATTTATAGGGTTAAAGTGAATTTTCACCCTAAAATCAAATCGGCGGATCTATGGGAATCCTATAAAAGTTATAGGGTGTAACACATAATCTTTCAAAACCTTTATTAAGTCAAGACTTTTTTCTCTTTAAATAGTGAACATTATTAAGTCAAGACTTTTTTTAATATGACTTCACATATGATAAAAGAATTTTTTTTATTATTAATTACACTGCTTATGATAGATTACTTGCGACAGGATGCCATAATTTTTTTAAAGTTCACATATCTTTCTTCAAATTATTTTTGAAACAAAAGTACACTTTAATACTAATTTATATTTTCCATAGGTAGTCGGGATATAAAATTATTTAACTTTTTATTAATAAAAAGTTAAATAATTAGTGGGATAAAGCTTTATTGTTGTTATTATTGTAGGAAGCTATGAGAATTTTTTTAAAATGTATGGATGTGATGAAAATTTTTAAGGTGAAAAGGTTCTACAGTTGTAGGATTTAGTAAGGTGTATGTCTCAATTACTACACCAAGGGCACATGAGCTATAATCAACCTTCCATTTAGTCCGGTCAACTTCTTGTTCTTAGTGTAGTAACACAGTAATGAGAAGCAGATGCTGCAACAGTATTCCAAAAAATTTAAAAATTTATTCATGCCTCACAAGCATTACTCAATAAAAAAATCTTGTGAACTTTACTGTACGGTCAAAAGAGAATACAAATCCAAATAAGCTTTCAGCAAGATAATAATTAACAATCCGTTGGAAAACCTTCATCCACACTCTTTTTCTCCCCCAGCAGTCAATTAATAGGGTCAATAAACCCATTGGGAATCAAGCAAACTCTTTTAAATACATGTTTAGTAAATCAAATAATTTCTTCAAGTCATTTAACAGTATGAGTTGTAGAATCTTAACCAACAAACATTCACTATAAAGCCTTTACACATCATTAAAGCCAGCATCCTCCATGCTTACGAAATTCTTTAAGTCCATATCATCACACCTTCGTCTTTCATCAAGTTCCTCTATCTGTACTCGCTCCCTAAATTAAAATTACAAAATCTGACTATAAGGGAATTCTGTTTCCCTAGACCAGTCTGATTCGCTATTCCATTCATAAGGAAAATTTAATTTAAATCAATCCCCCGGTAGGTTATGGCATCAGTTGACTTGATGCAGCCCAAGATGCACTGCTCCAAGAATGAATTCCCCCTGTTTTGAGTAGTGGGAGTGGATCTGAGCAAGGATGGACTAATTTTTGACAAACTGAACTTGAAGCCGGAGATTCTGGCCGACACATTTTGTTCTGTATTCCAATGAACATCTAGTCATTCAAATGAAACAAGTCTGCATGCAGTCTAAATCCTTCATATCCAGACACAGGATCGTGAATGCCATCAAAGACGCCTTTTCAGGCACCATAGCGATTGGGAACAAATTTTTATCTCAATAAGAAACGAAAATTGCTTATTTTCGGAAAATTTGAAACCCCATCTGGATTATCACTCATTTTCTCAACCTCTGAACGGACTAAACTACAGGAATGCTCCATCTCAGAACACTTAGCTTCAGCAACAATACCATTCAACGTGGAAACGAAACTGGATAAAACACGAATGAAATTTTGAAACTTCCACAATTCGCAATCGCAACGAAGATTTTCGGAAAAGACGCCACAGCAAGAAAATTAAGTGATCCAAAAATGAAATGAACAGTAAACAAAACAAAACAAAAATCGTGAGAAATATGACCTAATCGATGATGACCCGCACCATAAGAAGCTTGCTCCGCCATAACGATGACTGAATCAGAGATCAACGCGGAGTAAGAAGATTATGATAAAACCTGCGAAAGTAACTGTTTTCTTTTTCGCTCCTTCCAGTCAGCTTCTTCGAATCCACATTACATGCTTATAAGGTGCTTATATCTCTTATAAGAGGTATAAGATATATTTTTTATTTTATTTTTTATATTTTTTAATTTTTTAAATTTAATTTATATCTTTTTTCTCGATATATTTTTTCACCCAGTTTCAAATTAATTAATTTTCGCCAGATTTATCCAGTAACACCAGGTATTATAAAAATTAATTAATTTAAAAAACTGAGTCAAAAAAATATATCAGAAAATATCATATAATTTAAATTTAAATAAATACAATATATAAAAAAATTTAAAAAAATATGCTTACACGTATAAGAGCTAAACATTACATGCTTATAAAACATGTAATGTGAACCCAGGCAGGTTCTCAGTAGTGACGTGAGAAAGTGAAACACCAAGCCGGAAACTTTCGAGTTTTATATATTTTTTATTTTTTGTGAGAAGAAAAAATTAAAACATTAATTCCGAAAATGTGACTAACATCCAATAGAATTCCGCCATTTGGAGGGTAGGTGGCTATCCGGATTCAGATAACCTCCTCCATGTCTTCGAATCGGCGTGAATCTAATGGGCAGTGTCATGAAAGTCTCAATTCTCAAATAGTGAGCAACAACTCCAAAAGCATTCGTTTCGAAAAATGAACGGAAAAAAAGGAAAATGTTTAGCTAATTTGATGACTTCATTTGATTGATTAATTAAGATAAAATATTACAATTATTTTCTCATGAAAATGAGTTGAACTTGATAAGATTGCAAATTAAGTTTAATAAAAAAATTATTTATAAATTCCCACCAGAGCGAATGCTAAATTTTCCATTCTTTATAGTTTATACAAATACGTAGGGCCCGTTTGGATCAATGCAAGTTAGGGGAGCGAGAAAGAAAATCAGATTTTCTGTCTAACAGCGTTGTTTGGTTCACCATTTTTCCAAGAAAATATTTTCTGGCGACGACCAATTTTTTTTCATCCATGTGGATATCTTTTCCTTCCATTATTGGTGGGAACCCATTTTCTGACGGTAGTAAATTCCTAAATAACCCCTTTCTATCTTCTTCAATGTTCTGTAGCTAATTTTAGATGTAGACGCAGACCCAATGGCGGGGAAGATTTTTCAGACACATACCCAGACCCCAAACGCCTCCTACTTCCATTTCCAATCATTGCTTATGAAGATTTTTCAGACACAGACCTTATAGCGGTGAAGGCAAAGGAGTTGCAATGAAGTTGCAAAGCTCAATTAGGTCAGATAGGGTGACACTGAGCTTGAAAGAGTCGGCCATCCAATATTAGAAGGAGAAGGAGAAGGAGTGGGCTAAGAGGATGATTGGTGCATTGGAAGGCGACATCGAGTGTGGCACTCAAGTGTGCCTCTGGGCACTCCAGTGCCACACTAGAAATTGAAATTATAGGGGTAAAATGGTATTTTGCTTCATTTTCCTACTCTATTTTCTTTCAATCAAACAAAAATTTTCCTATCAACTCATTTTCTTTTTCAGTGCAAACCAAACTCATCAAGGCAAAATATTTTTCATTCATTTTCATTCCTATCTTTTCTTCGATCCAAACAAACCCTTAGATGAACATATTGCAACTAACAAAGTTTTTATAATTAAAAGGGTAGACACTCAAGGTTTAAGGTTATAACCGAATCACATCCTTAGCTTTTTTTCATTTATAAAGTAGCTTTCATGCTATTATGTGGCAAGATAATTGACATATTGTACCAAAGTTAATTGGATTTTTTTTTTTTTTCCTTTCAATACCTTAATATTAAAAATTTATTGACATATCAATATTATTTTTCTATCGGAATTATTTGACTTATATTCATTCCATTTTAAATATAGGGGCTAATTTTTCTACCGAAATTATAAAGAAGATGAGAGTGTAATGTAATGTTATAGACTAATAGACATTACGAGTTTTATTTGATCTAATATTGATAACATGACAATCAAATATATTATTTATATATTACTACCTCTGGTCCTAATTATAAGACATAGTTGACTTTTTTTGGAGAGATTAAGGAAGCTAAATAAGTTACTTAATTATTTTATATGTGGTGTATCTTTAGATTATATATTAGTTTATTAGTCAAACTAGTTACTTTGAAGAAAAAAAATAAAAATAAAAATACTCTAAAGTAATTTAATTAGCTTTCTTAATTTCTCCAAAAAAATCAACTATGTCTTATAATTAGGATCGGAGAGAGTACTATTGTGTTGACTCATTTTTATGGATGGAAGTGATGATTGGATAGTCAAGTAGACGCGGAGAATGGAGGAGACAAGGGGAAATAATGTTTTTTTTTTTCCTAGTTTACCACATGTTGTAACCATCATTCACACGTCATAACAGCGTAATATTAATGTATATGCTTATGGGAATCAATATTATAAAATGTAATCCCATTCACATGTGCACATAAATCCAACCAGACATCTAAATTAACATTTTTTTTAATTAAAATTATATGTAATTCCCTTTCATACAGTCAAACTAAAGGGGCCATAAAATTTAAAATATTAACAAAATATTTTTTAAATGCTAATATTTTAAGTTGAATATTCAAAAATAATAATACCGACAAAAAAGTTATTATTAATTATGTTTGTGATAAATACTTAAAAATATACTTTATAAAAAATTGAGGTATGAAACTAAAATTTTATATAAAGTTGATGATGTTAGTTAGATAAAATTTAGGAAAAATAATAGAAAAAGAACCCTGAAAATTGAAAAATGGTAAGTTAGGTTTGTTGTCTAAAATTATAGGGAAATGATTATATTTGATACGTAATTCACAACTCATTTTATAAGAAAATTTTTATTTAAGATTTTAACAATTTTCAGATTCGTTTTTCTGTCATTGTTTCATAAATTTTACCAATTTTTTATTTACTTATGAGGCGGGTTCAAGTATTTGGTGGCAATGATTATTCATTAGTGCAAGTGTGAAGAGGGAAGCTTCTTCGCTTAAGATCGTACGCGTCATTATTATTAAATAAAGTTTACACCAAATCCATGCAAAACAAAGAAAAGTCCACAGCGTTTTCAAGTCACCGCCATTTCATTTTCTTCTTGTTTTTTCCTGGTTAGACCAAAAATTCTGTCCGTCCCAATTATTTTTAATCCGAGAAGAAACTAGACAAAAAAAAAAAAAAAAATTGAAAAAATGTTTTAAAAAATAGAAAAACTTGTATTATAGTTTTATTTAACTATTTAGTAACACCAGTAGTTAATTATTTTAGAGTAATGATACAAATATTATGACCCATTCATGAGTATTTTAAGATGAAAAGCTATCATGAACCCTGAAAATGAGTATGTTTTGTAAAATCTAAATGTAAACGAGTTGTACTTTTGAACTCTTGATCTGGTGTATCAGTGTATGCAAGACCGACTTATTCAAATATTTAATTATATTTAAATATATTATTATGAAAAGATAGTTTGATCTTTAATATAAGACATATTTAAGAAATTGATCTTAGTTCTAAATATAAGACATACTTTTTATATTTGTTAAACTTTTCTTAATTTACCCTTATTGATACTTTCTTTGAATATATAATCAGGAGGAGAGAGAATGGTGAATTAAATAAATTATGGCTAGGTGTTTTGAAAAATACATATCATATTAACTAACTTAATTCATTTACTTAATCTAAATATATCGTATATTAAGAACTGAATGGTGTATTATATTAAACAATTTCTATTGGATATTTTTTCAAATAAATAAACTTGTTATTTGTTAATTGTATATATCACACAACACATGTTTTCCCATTTGTTACCTAGAGTCTGTGATAAATAAAACTGTCCATATTTTTCGGAATAACAAATAGTGGTTCCAATGAAATGGATTATATTCATACACTTAAACATGAGGTTTTAGGTCTGACTTTGTGTATATATAAAAAATAAATTTATGAAATTCTAAATTATACTTGACAAGATCAAAATTTGAATGGACAATGTACTATTAGATACCACCTCCTATTCTTTAATATCAAATCTTGTTTATATTGCAAACCACTGGGGATTTGGGACGCTAAGCTGATGGCTCTCTGCTCCGGCAAACCCTGCAGCCATGTTCTTTTGAATAACCGCAGCGGCCTCCATATATAGGGAAGCATGTAAGTTGAAAATGACTTATAAAAAATACCATATAAATAGTTATAGAGTTTATTTGATGAAGGTTGATAATCCAGCTACGTTGAAGGAATTTCGTCCTATCTCCCTTTGCAATGTGAGCTTCAAAATCATTACTAAGCTCCTTGCTAATAGGTTAAAGGGTATCATGCCCCATCTTATTAGTCAAGAAAGCGGTGTAGTTTTATTGCTAATAGATCTAGCTGTGATAATATCCTTATTGCTCAAGAAATTATCCATTCCATGAGGATGAGCGGAAGGAAGAAAGGTTTTGTGGCAATCAAAATTGACATGGAGAAAGCTTTCGACAGGTTAGATTGGAGGTTTATCAGAAATACCCTAGAATGTATTAATTTGGAGAACAACCTCATTGATCTCATCATGGCCTGTATCTCTACTACATCTATGTCTATCCTTTGGAATGGGGATGAAACCCCGAGCTTTAACCCTTCTAGAGGAGTCAGACAGGGTGATCCCCTGAGCCCATATATATTTGTTCTTTGCATGGAGCGCCTGGGCCATCTAATCAAAGCCAAATGTGTAGGGCGAAGGTGGAAACCCTTTCTTTTCAAGCGAGGTAGCCCACACATCTCCCACCTTTTCTTTGCCGATGACCTCATTCTCTTCACAGAAGCCTCTAGTGATCAAATGATTGAAGTCCGAAGAGTCATACAAAGCTTCAAGAAGTCTCGGGGCACGAATCAACCTTGACAAATCACGAATGTTCCGCTCCAAAAAAATCAACTTCAATAGGGCTCTCGAGCTAAGTCAACTCCTTGGGATTGGGATTGCTTTGTGACCTAGGTAAATATTTGGGTGTTCCAATCATCCACAAAAGAGCTTCTCATGCTACCTATAACCCTATTGTGCTAAGAGCCAGGAAAAAGTTGTCCTCGTGGAAAAGCAAATTTTTGACTATGGCAGGACGTTCTGTTCTTATCAAGTTTGTATTATCTTCTCTGCCTAGCCACTGCATGCAATCTTCTCTCCTCCCAATTTGTACTATTAGAGAAATTGAGCGAATTTCCGAAATTTCCTTTGGTCTCGGGAAGATGACGTGAGAAAAATGCATCTTATTGCTTGGGATAAAATTACACAAGCAAAGAAACAAGTGGGGTCTGGGTTTTAAAAATCTTCGCCGTCGAATAAAGCTTTTATTATGAAACTTTGCTTTGGAGTCTTTTAACAAAAAAAGATGCCCTCTCGGGTTCAATGTTTGTGGTCCAAATATAATTGTGGCAACTTGTATCTCGCCTAATATCTCCGTAAAAGAAAAACTCTTCCTCTCGCTTGGAAAGCGATTGTCGAAGTTTGGGATATTTTTCTCGTGGTGTGGGTAAAAAGGTCAATAACGGGGTGGGTACCAAGTTCGGACTGACCGTTGGCTCCTCTTGATCAACCCATCATCTCCTTTATTCGATCCTTCCTCTATCAACGTAGAGGAGACGGTTAGGGACCACCTACTTGTCTAATGGACGGTGGGACTATCACGATGGTTTGGAGTTTTACCTCGGGATATTAATAATTTCATTTTACAATCGAATCCTCCCTCCAACAACTCCCGGATTGTTTTACCCGGAGAAAGCGACTAAGGATGGGGGTTTCTCTCGTAAAATCAGCCTACCATTTTCTCTCGACAACGTTGAAGCAAGCACTAATAACTTCGGGCCCAAGTGTGGAAATGGCAAGTTCCTGAAAAAATTAAATACTTCATGTGGCAAGTTGGTCATGAGAGACTTGTCACCAACTCTCTTCGGGCAAGGAGGGGCCTCACCAACGACAATGGTTGCCCTTTTCAATGCAATAGTGAGGAAAGTGTGATCCACATAATTCGAGATTGTGAGCGTGCCAAAAGTTTATGGAAACTTATTTTAAAACCTAACTATTTTTCTCAATTTTTCTCTGGCAGCTTGCAGGTTTGGCTCAACTGGAATACCAAGCATAACCCAGGCAAAGGGAGATTTATGAACTTCTCATGGGCGAGAACCTTTAGCCTGGGATGCTTTGGATTCTTTGACTACCGATGTAAATTTCTTTTTCGAACGATCACGAAAACAAGGGAAATGTTACACCGGGTGCAGCTATCTACTCATGGAGAATGGAGCGAATCAAAAGCTAAACCACAAGATTTTCCAACCGGACAAGATAGACGAGGAATCTTGGACACCCCCTCCCGAGAATACAAGTTCGCATCGATGTGGATGGATCGGTGCTTCAACAACATAAAGCTGCATGTGGGGAGTACTAAGAAATTCTAAAGGGAATGGTTGATGGGCTTCTATAAACCCCTTGGCCTACTTTCTTCGTCATTGAAGCTGAAATTTATGCTATCATGATAGGGTTGCGAGATTGGTCTTCGATGGGATTACGAGCATCGTCATTTACTCCGACTCTCTTGATGCCGTCAATATCCTTATGAGAGATTGCCTTGCCGATCATCCTTTGAAAAACATTATTGGGGAGACTCGAGACCTTTTGTTCCGAGACGGGACGTGAGCTTCATCATACTCCAAGAGAAAACATCTCTTGTCTTGATTATATGGCCAAGCAAGGCCACAAATGTTGCCATTGGTGCCGATATGGCCATGATTCCAACTATCCCGAGAGGTTGCCTAGATATGGTTTTGAAGGATCAACAATCCTGCCATTCATAGTTTCCTTCTTCCTGTTGTATCAGGGGCTAGAGTCTTATTATCTAGCTCATTTTTCTCACTTTCAAGCTTCGGCTTGCCCATTTTATCCAAAAAAAGAAAAGAAAATGACTTATAAAAAATACCATATAAATAGTTATAGAGTTTATTTGATGAACAGAAAACTTGCTGAATTTATTAATGGGTAAATGAGCAATTTTACACATGTGCTTTTCCCCATGAGCGCCCAGCACCACGACCTTTTTTTTGGAGCAAAAATACATACGACGTTACGTTTTGGGAGCGCCCAGCACCACGACCGTTAGTTGACCAAACGGTCAACGTTAACTTGGATGGAAGTGAACAGTAACTCGGGTGAAATTACACTTTTGCCCTTAGTTTTAGGTGAAATTACCGTTTTGCCCTTAGTTTTAAATATTTAAAAAAAAAACTAAAATACCCCCCGGCCGGTGGGCCCCACCACCGGCAACCGCCGGCCACCCCCCATCGACGACCACCACCGGTCGCACGGTGGGGTGGCTGGTGGTGAGGCCCACCGGCCGGGGGGTATTTAGTTTTTTTTTTTTTTAAAAAAAATATTTAAAACTAAGGGCAGAAGGGTAATTTCACCTAAAACTAAGGGCAAAAGTGTAATTTTACCCGCGTTACTGTTCACTTTCATCCAAGTTAACGTTGACCGTTTGGTCAACTAACGGCCGTGGTGCTGGGCGCTCCCAAAACGTAACGTCGTGTGTATTTTTGCTCCAAAAAAATGATCGTGGTGCTGGGCGCTCCCTGGGGCAAAGTTTATGTGTAAAATTGCTCCTTCACCCTTTATTAATTATAGCTAGAAGCAGAAGGAGATTCATGTTGCCATAAAAGAGTGGTTATTATCAATGAAGTTGGGTCTAGCCAAAGATGAATTCTGTTTCCCTAGACCGATCTGATACACTATTCCATTCATAAGGAAAATTTATTTTAGATCAATCCCCCGGTAGGTTATGGCATCAGTTGACTTGATGCAGCCCAAGATGCACTGCTCCAAGAATGAATTCCCCCTGTTTTGAGTAGTGGGAGTGTGTCTGAGCGAGGCCAATTTTAGTGGGAATTAATTTTCCGGCGAGGCCAATTTTTCTTCATCCATGTAAATATCTTTTCCTTCTATTATTAGTGGGAATTAATTTTTCGACGGTAGTAAATTCCCAATTAACCCCCACTCTTTCTTCTTCAATGGTTTGTTACTAATTTCAGAAGCAGACCCAATGGCGGTGAAGAGTTTTCAAACCTAGACCCCAAACGCCTCCTACGTACTTTCGTTTTCTATCGTTGTTAATGAAGATTTTTCAGACAAAGACCCTATGGCGGCAATGGCAGAGGAGTTATTGATGAAGTTGCGGAGCTCAATTTGGTCAGATTGGGTGACACTGAGCTTGAAAGAGTCAGCCGGCCAATATTAGAAGGAGAAGGAGTAGATTGAGCGAATGATTGGTGCATTGGAAGGCAACATTGAGTATGGCACTCAAGTGTGCCTGTGGACACTTGAGTGCCACACTAGAAATTGAAATCTTAGAGGCAAAATGATATTTTGCTTCATTTTTCCTACCTCATTTTCTTTCAATTAAATAATTTTTTTCCTATCAACCCATTTTCTTTTAAGTGCGAATCAAACACATCGATGCAAAATATTTTTCATTCAATTCCATTCTTTTCATTTTCATTCCTACCTTTTTTTTCGATCCGAATGGGCCCTTAGATGAACAAGTTGCAACAAAGTTTTTATAATTAAAAGGGTAGACACTAAGGTTTAAGGTCATAACCGAATCACATCCTTAACTTTTTAATTTATAAAGTAGCTTTCATGCTATTATGTTGCAAGATAATTGACATATTGTACCAAAGTTAGTTGGAAGTTATTTCTTTCTTTTCAATATCTTAATATTAAAAATTTATTGACATATCAATATTATTTTTCTGTCGGAATTATTTGACTTAAACTCATTCCATTTTAAATATAGGAGCTAATTTTTCTATCGTAATTATAATAAGGTCAAAGTGGTAATATAATTTAATAGACTAATCGACATTATGAGTTTTATTTGATTTGATCAGTGGTGGAACTACCTTGTGGCCAACCGGGGCCTTGGCTCAATCTGACCTTCTAAAATTTGTTAGTATATATATATTTATTATATGATATTTTATTTGGCTAAAAATTTGGCCCCAACTAATTTTGTATCTTCTCTATAAAGATAATGTATGGTTCATTACTTATTGGGATGTGAGAGGAAAGTAAAATTCTTGTTTGAGATACCTACTAAAAATATTAGTATCATCTTATATATTGTTTTAATTTATATTTTTCGGTTATTATTTATTTGTATTTTCAAGGTTATGTGATACTATTTATTAAATACTCCTTCTAATCCTTATTATAAGGCACAAACTAACAATTCTTACAAGTCAATAAAAATAGTTAAAGTAATTAAATTTTTCCTAAAATTTAAGTAATTTTCAATATTACCCCTATTAATTACACTAAACTTTAATATCATATTAATTATTACTCTTTTTTTTACTTGGAAAAAAAGAGTAATAACTCACTCACTACCTTTTTGGGTATACATGAAAAAAAAAATTAATGATGTTTGGAAACAAGTAAGTGCCTTCTAAAAATGACTAAATACACTTATTCGTTGATGTCTTTATAATAATGACCAAAGCAAGTAGTTCAATATATTTATTTTTGGCTCGAGTCAAAAAAAAATTCTGATTCACCGCTGGATCTTGATATTGATAACATGACGATCAAATATATTATTTATATATTACTATTGAGTTGACTCATTTTTATGGATGGAAGTGATGATTGGATGGTCAAGGAGGCACGGAGTATGGAGGAGACAAGGGGAAATAATAGTGTACTCATACTATTTAGTAAAATTTAAAAATACTGACAAAATATTTTTAAATGATAATATATTAAATTGAATATTCAAAAATAATAATGACCGACAAAAAATTATGATTAATTATTTTTGTGATATATAATTAAAAATATACTTTATAAAATTGAGGTATCAAACTAAAATTTTATATAAAGTTAGATGGTGTTAATTAAATAAAGTTTAGAAAAATGATGGGAAAAGAACATGAAAATAGAAAAATATTAAATCAAGTTTATTGTCCAAAATTGATAAAAAAAAATGACTACACTTGATAAGCTATTCACAACTTATTTTATAAAAAATACCTTATTTAAAATTTTAAAATTTTCAAGTTTTTTTCCTGTTATTTTTCATAAAGTTTACTAATTTTTTATTTACTTTTGACGTGGGTGCAAATATTTGGTGGCAATGATTATTTATTAGTGTAAGTGTGAAGAGGGATAGCTTCATCGCTCAAGAATCAAGATCGTACGCGTCATTATTATTAAATAAAGTTTACTACATTTCACAAATCTAGGCAAAACAAAGAAAAGTCTTGTTCTGTCATAAGAACACAGATGTCTAGTCCTAGGTGGATTAGTATGTTGATATAGGATCAAATAGCTCCCTCTCAGATATCTATGGATGAGATACCTTTGAGAATAGACGATCACTGTACACAGCAAAGGGGGGTGGTGTGTGTACACAGTGTGTCCGAATAGTAAAGAGAGAGAGCTTAAAGTCTGTGTACCTTTAGGGTTTACCATCTATTTATAGTGGATACCTTAGGATTAGGGTTTGGACTGATGGGCCTCTTGTGCCTCCAAGCCCAAACGTTCTACCATCACATCTGTGCAATATTGGTTGCCTCTTGTTGGGCCACACCTTGAGTGAGCCTAATATTTTATTCCATAACAGTTGCCCCCTGGCCCAAATAGTTCGAGTCTCCGAGCCGCCGGATGTATTATTTGCTTGATATGGAATGCGGACTTGGCCGAGATGTATCTAGCTTATCCGGGTTGTGCTAGAAGAAATAAGATCCCTTGCTTGCTTTCGTAGCAATTTTTCCCGAGATAATTCTCCGGTTTATATTCACCTTGAATGGAAAATACTTACGGTTGTGTTCTGGTTTGCCTTAATCTTGGCTATTGATAATCATGTTTTTCCACTAACAACCCATGTTGCCCCCCAGCACGGTGGTTCAGGTCTCTGAGCTGCCGGGATGCATTGATAGTTTAACTCCGGCTCTCCACACGGAACTCGGGTTTTAACTTTACACGAAGCTCAAATTTTAACCGTAGTCCGGCTTCAAAACTTTGCACGGATCCCTAATTTAAACTAGATTCGCTTTAAACCGGGTCCGCCTTCAAAAATTCTCACTGAGCCTGGGATTTTAACCAAATTCGGGAATCGCCCTCCAATCCGGGTTGACATTAAAATTAATCGCCCCTCAATCCGGGTTAACTTAAAATTAACCGTCCTCAAGAACAGATTGATTTTTGAGCAAAACGCACTCCAATCCGGGCTAAGTTGAAATTAACTGCCCTCAAGAACGGATTGATTTTTGAGCAAAACGCACTCCAATCCGGGCTAAGTTAAAATTAACCGCCCTCAAGAAGGGATTGATTTTTGAGCAAAACGCCCTCCAATCCGGGCTAAGTTAAAATTAACCGCCCTCAAGAACGGATTGATTTTTGAGCAAAACGCCCTCCAATCCGGGCTAAGTTTAAATTAACCGCCCTCAAGAACGGATTGATTTTTCGAGCGAAACGCCCTCCAATCCGGGCTAAGTTTAAATTAACCGCCCTCAAGAACTGATTGATTTTTCGAGCGAAACGCCCTCCAATCCGGGCTAAGTTAAAATTAACCGCCCTCCAATCCGGGCTAAGTTAAAATTAACCGCCCTCCAATCTGGGTTGACATTTAAACTTGACATGATTCATGAAAACGGATTTGTGTACCTCCGATTCATGCATGTATAACTCGGAAATGATTTTTGGAAACGAGTTTATGTACCTCTGATTCCTACATGTTTAACTTGGACATGATTTTCGGAAACGGGTTTATGTACCTCGATTCCTACATGTTTAACTCAGACATGATTTTCGGAAACGGGTTTTTGTACCTCTGATTCCTACATGTTTAATTTGTACATGATTTTTGGAAACGGATCCTTACATGTTTACACGATTTAAACTAGATTTAGTTTAAACCGGGTCTCCACCTTCATCCCTTTCGTAGGGACGAGACTCCATACGAATCCCGGATTTAAACTAGATTCAGTCTTTACCGAGTCCGCCTTTGAAACTTTTGAAGCTGGGTTCCTTTTTGCCTCAGTTTTACCGGGTTCCATTTGGAACACAAATTTAACTATCTCAAGGTAGTCATGACCATTTGATTTGATAGATATGGCAAGGAGATGTTCCTGCCATATTTCAAGGATTTTGGACAGCTTACACCAGCATTGACTTTTATAATGCGGTCCTTTGCTCCCCAAAAATATAAAGTTGCCACTTGGTAACTTTCAGGTTAAATCACCTATTTTGAAGTATAATTGCTTTGGATAACTCCCAATAGAATCTTTGCATGCATCATTTTGTGGCAATTCCACAAAGTCATCAGACCTATTGGAACACTTGATAGCATCTTTGACTTCACGTTTTAGAGAGGTTTCAAATTCTGTGGATCCCCCACTTCATGCTTAACTCTCTTTGACGTGATCATTCTTCAATATGCCAACATGAAGGGTGCAACTAAAAACACCCCACATGAAGACTTTGGGAACATGTGCAATCTAAAAACACTCCACATGAGGGGTTACGTTGCACAATACGTGAATTGACTAACCCCGTCAAAAATTCAGCATTTGAAGGTTGATGGATTAATTCATATCACTGTCACCAACTTCCAGGAAACATTCATCTTCTAATGCTTCTATAGGATAAAATTAAGCTCTCCCATGATGTCCATGTACTCATAGGATCCTTTAAATATTTTTGGTGTGCTTACCGCTCCAAAGGGAAAGGCTGTCACCTTAGGACACGTTTCGCGGTTTAGATCCAGCTCATCACTCCATTGGAAACATTAATATCCCAATCACTCCAATTATTTGATTGTTTGAAAGATCAATGCTTTTTAACAGCTTACTACGCTAACACATGTGTGGTGTACCCTCCCACGTGAACAATGCATTTATATCACATTTAATAGAAGAAGTACTGATCCATTACTGGATATAGAAGGACTCACTAGAACTAGAATTGGTGATGAACTCTCTTGAATCATCACAGTAAAGTTCTTCAAGCATTTGAATATTTGATAATGACTGGATAAATAAGAGGAAAGATGATGTAAATACCTCATCATTCCATTGGCACCTTAATTGAAGGATATGCTAAGACTCAAGGTCTCCAAGCCACAGTATTTTGCAGATTGCGCCAGAGAATTATCTCCATTGATTAAGCATGTTTTGGCTAAAAGAGGCTTTTGTCTTGAGCTCACACCATTAATTATTAGAGCCAGAATATATCCAATCCGATGAATAGTAAATGTGTAAATAAATACCCATTTATCAGTTAAAATCTGAAATGGTTCATGCGGTGCATACCTTGGCAATCTTTGACCAGACTTCCACACATTCATACTCCAGACCACTGCACGTCATCCCACAAAATTCAAATGCTTTCTTTTTGAAGTGAGCTTTTGCATCTGTTTATGCTGATCCACATACATTGCAGGCTCTTGTAGTTTTTGGCTGTGAATTATAAGAAACTTTGGATGCATCCAACTTTGATATATCTCGGATAACAGTTTCCTCCACCAAAATAAAATTGGGGTGGTACTTCACTATAAATACGATTAGAGATTTCAGATAATCTTTCTCCCCTTTTTTCAATGAATATCGACTCCATGGAAGAGGAATATCCGGATCACCAACTTTTCGAGCCATCTCACAGGTGATTCTTCAAATGTCAAGGGAAGATCACCTTTGGTGTCAATGAGCCCGAGTTTGATCCCAATTTTGTGCCTGTAGAATTACTATTAAATCTTGTCGTCTTCCAGTTGCATTATTATCATAATAAGAAATCTTAAGAAGAGTTTTTTGGTCCCCTAGAAGATGAACTCCTTCTGGCGTTCATCGACGGCATCCTTCTCTTAGCACACTTTGAAGATGAAACATTGTAGGTGGCAGCACCGACACTGCAACCCTCCATGACATATTTCTTACAGGCTTCCAAACTTGTAGGCTCTAGCATAGACAAGTTCTGCATTGAGCTACTGCTTGACAGCTGGAGAATAAGATTTACTGACCCATGAAAATTCTCAAATAATCCGGAGTAGCAAGTCGGGCATGGAATTTTCTCTTGACCAACCATGGAATTTTCTTTTGAACAGACTTGCAGCTAACTAATTCATTATTCCTTCCATAATATGCACAATAACACTCAGAGCAATCAAGATGGAGACCAGCCATATGTTATTTTACTTCAATTAAAGAATTGCAAAATCCCCGCCCTAAGAACTGCATTCTTTGGAATAATTATCTTCTTTGTGCATTTTCCTTACATCTTGAGTTTTTGGGAAAAGAAAGTCATGTTGCTCCAGATTGGCTCTAGCGTTAACGAGTTCTTCTTCTTTTTATGATTTTTTGGAAGATTAAAGCTCCCACTCAAACACGCATCTCACAAACGTTTCTATCTTGTGGCGACTCAATAAAGTCAGGTCAATTCTTTACTCATCAACAACAATAATTGGTAGCAAATAAAGCTTCGTATGGCTGCTATCATTGCGACTTCTCTTTCTTGGTAAGCAGAATCCCTCTGAAGGGCAGAATTACATTATATACAATGGCTGCAAATTTCTTGAGCTTCTTCCCAGAGAATATCTGCATCCAAGAAAAAGTTCAGAACAGCAAGCAAGTAAATCCGTATGTCAATCTTCCTTCTGATATGAACCTCCAGACGGCAATCTTGACGTCGGTATGATATCAATTCTCTCATAAGACTTTCATCATATGCGTGCTCTTTGTCGTCATTAGCACTAGTGTAAGTGTTCTCTACACTTTGTTGACTTTTTGTAGGACATTTTAATGGGAGAGAATAAGCTGCAACCTCTGTGACAGCTCTGCTTCTAGTTGTCCGTACAGCTAGGACTTCTTTAGACAGCGTAAATGCACTTCCAGCATTCATTTTCATCATGCCGTCATTTTCTTCCACTTGCTCTTAATCGGCTGGTGCAACTCAGCTCGGCTGTGAGCTGCTTGATCTTTGTGGTGGCCACGTCCCTGAGGTCAACTTTCTCATTGAGAAGCTTCTGGAGCTAGTTTTGAGGGAGAGTCGAAGTAGTGTACCCGGAAAATTTCCTTTCTTGAGTATGGCGATCTGCATGAGAAGGTAGATCATCATAGATCATATTCTATATGAAATAAATTTTGGCATCTCCCTTCTCCGAATCACCATCTCAGCATCTCAGCGAGGCAGTATTGAATCTAGCTATCCGGTTAGCATCTCGGCATCTCCCTTTGACCGGGTCAAACTTCAACAAAGAAAACCGAATCTCGGCACCTCAGGCATCTTGGTTGGAACATTCAACGAGCGTGGTGCCTCCTCAGACTTTGCAGCTTTTGAGGGAGAGAGTATTCTCAAAGATACTCATCGTCCTCTACCCATGATCATAAGAAAAAACCCAGAAATAATCGAGCTGGTGGGCTTGCCTACTGATGCAAAGTCACGGCCGACGATGTAAGGTGAGAATGCCGGGATGTGGGTTTGATACAATCCCAAGACGCCATCCTGGTTGGGTGCCGAGAGTCATCTCTACTTGATAGTGGAATTTGAAGAGGTTTCTGCATGGTGAGATCCACGTCGGTGAATCATGTTTTACCATCTTCATCTATCTCGATCCATACACACTCAGGGAATCTCGGCAGGCAGTGGCTCCTGGGGTATGTCGGCATTGGATAGATGAAGGTATCTCGGTCATGCATGTCGGTGAATCATGTTTTACCATCGATCGAAGCCCCAATTCGCGCCAAACCAATTCTTTGTGCTTCAAAGCCGAGTTACAGCGAGGAAGTCGGGTTACAGAGACCCGAGTGAAGAAGCCGTAGTATGCACCGACTTTGACCGAGTTTTTCGCTGCCTGTCTTGTGCAAGTTCACTCTTGAACTAACAATTTAAACGGCAATCTCGGTTTACTCTATAGATATATTTGTAAAGCCGCAGGGCGTTCTCCATCTTCTCGTGGTGTATCTGTCACTACACCTCCTCACCAATCCCCAGAAATCGAGACTTGATCGACAACACCAAGACTTTAATCAGAAAAATACCTCGGCAAGGCAAACCCAAAAATCTCGGCATGCTCTGAGATTAGAAAAAATCCTCCATCTGTAGCTATCTCGGCATTCGTAATGAAGGCATCTATCTCGGCTATGAGGTTTGATGCCGGCTTTCCGGAAAGGAGCCCGTCATTACCTCGGGATTTCACGCTCCAACATAACAGTGGAGTAGTGTTATGGCCGAAGCTCTCCTCAAGGGTTGAAGGCTGAAGCTCTCCTCAATGGTAGGTTCCTGTGTTTGCTTAACTCATGTCTAACAAACACATCTCGACATCCCAACAATCTTGGCACCCTTCTCTGACATACACATCACGGCCACCCAACGGTCTCGGCTTTTGGGAAATGATCAAACGCTATCGTCACCTGCATTGCCTGGTAGTCCGAAAAATGCTTACCGTGGTGCCCTCAAATTTGTGATGCGAAGTGTTGGAGTGAATCGGGATCATGCTGTTCTTAAATTTGCAAATCTCAAACTAACTATAGCAATAATGTGTCTTCCAGAGGTGGTGCATCTGCGGAGGCCCTTTCTTCCCACTAGCATACTGTTGAAGAAAAGTAGATCCCCACTCAGCCAGTTGAGGGATTATCTGGTCAACAAGAATTAGGGTTTTCCTTCGGGTGTAAGCCCGTGGGAATTTCTATTTGCATCACGCCTTCTTTGCCAAAAGGCTTCTTTAACAGAATACCAATTGTTCGTCTGGAAAAGAGAATTGAAATCATTGACCTTCCTTGGTCGCGGGAATCAGAAATTTACCGATTCCCCACGGTCGGCGCCAATGTTCTGTCATAAGAACACAGATGTCTAGCCCTAGGTGGACTAGTATGTTGATATAGGATCAAATAGCTCCCTCTCAGATATCCATGGATGGGATACCTTTGAGAATAGACGATCACTGTACACAGCAAAGGGGGGTGGTGTGTGTGCACAGTGTGGCCGAATAGTAAAAAGAGAGAGCTTAGAGTCTATGTACCTTTAGGGTTTACCATCTATTTATAGTGGATACCTTAGAGTTAGGGTTTGGACTGATGGGCCTCTTGTGCCTCCAAGCCCAAACGTTCTACCATCACATCTGTGCAATATTGGTTGCCTCTTGTTGAGCCACACTTTGAGTGGGCCTAATATTGTATTCCATAACAAGTCCACAACGTTTTCAAGTCACCGCCATTTCACTTTTTTTTTTCCCAGTTAGACCAAAAATTCTTTCAGTCTCAATTACGGAGTATTTTTAACCGGAGAAGAAACTAGACAAAAAAAAAAGGCTAAATTATACTTTTAGTCCTTTAAGTTTACATGAGGTATACTTTTGATCCCTTAACTTTATAAAGTATACTTTTGGTCCTAAAAATTTAACACCGTTAATTTTACTAACGGAAAATGCAAACTCAAGTGATAATGGTGTAAACTTAAGTTATAACTATGTAACTAAATACTATTAAATTTAAATTTAAAATATGGGTAAATTGAATAATATATAAAATTTGTGTAATAAAATGTTATTAGTCATCACTTGAGTTCACTACTCGGCATTTTCCGTTAGCAACATTAACGGTGTTAGAATTTTAGGACAAAAAGTATACTTTATAAAGTTAAGGGACCAAAAGTATGCCTTATGTAAAACTTAAAGGACTAAAAGTAGACTTTAACAAAAAAAAAAAGGAGAAATTGTTTTAAAAAAGGGGTTTATACTTTTCATGTTGTATGAGAAAAAGAAGATTCCTACACACATATGAAATGGTGGGACCCACATCTTTTATATATATATAAAAAAGAAGCACGGAAATGGTGGGACCCACATTTTTTTGTATCTATGACATGAGGATACACTTCTCCTACAACATGAAAAATGTATTTCCTATTTTTTAATTATATATATCGGAACAACACATGTTTTCCCATTTATTACTTAGAGTCTGTGATAAATTAAATAACACTGTCCATATTTTTCGGAATAACAAATTGCGGGTCTGATGAAATGGATTATATATATACACTTAAACATGAGATTTCAGGTCTGAGTTTCTGTATATATATTAAAAAAAATACATTTATGAAATTCTAAATTATACTTGACAATATCACAATTTGACTAGACAAAATAATAGTAGATATCACTTTACTGTACTTAATATAAGATCTCATTTTTATACTACAACGAGAACTTATTTTAAAAACTAGATGTATTATCTCAAAGTTCTTTTTAGCGATTAATTTGTGGGGTTAAAGTGAATTTTCACCCTAAAATCAAGGGAAATACATTTTTTATGTTGTAGGAGAAGTGTATCATCATGTCACAGATACAAAAAGATGTGAGTCCCACCATTTTCGTGCTTGAGTTTTTTTTTATATATATAAAAGATGTGGGTCCCACCATTCCATGTGTATAGAAATCTTCTTCTTCTCATGCAACATGAGAAGTATAAACCCCTTAAAAAGTAGCAAGTTTATTAATTTGAAAAAATATCCAATAGAAATTGTTTAATACACCCTCTAGCTCTTAATATAAGACATATAATTTAGAATTTCATAAATGTATTTTTTTTAATATATATACAGAAACTCAGACCTGAAATCTCATGTTTTAAGTGTATATATATAATCCATTTCATTAGACCCGCAATTTGTTATTCCGAAAAATATGGACAGTGTTATTTATCACAGACTCTAAGTAATAAATGGGAAAACATGTGTTGTTCGATATATATAATTAAAAAATAGGAAATACACTTTTTATGTTGTAGGAGAAGTGTATCCTCATGTCACAGATACAAAAAGATGTGAGTCCCACCATTTCCGTGCTTAAGTTTCTTTTTTTATATATATAAAAAAGATGTGGGTCCCACCATTCCATGTGTGTAGAAATCTTCTTCTTCTCATGCAACATGAGAAGTGTAAACCCCTTAAAAAGTAACAAGTTTATTAATTTGAAAAAATATCCAATAGAAATTGTTTAATACACCCTCCAGCTCTTAATATAAGACATATTTATATTAAAAAAATGAGTTAAGTTAGTTAATATTAATATGACATGTATTTTCTAAAACACCATATCTATAATTCATTAATTCCCACATTCTCTCTCATCATTGATTATATTTTGAGAGAACATCAATAAGGGTAAATCAAGAAATAATTAATAATTATGAAAAAATTGTCTTATAGTTATGATTAAAATTAACTTTTTAAATATGTCTTATATTAACAATGTTTTGAAAACCGGACAGGACCGACCCGTTCGGTTCAGCAAACCGGCGAACCGGCCGGAAAGCCGGTCTGAGTTAGGGAGGAACCCCGGGTTGCGAGCTGACCCCGTTCAACTCGGCCAACTCGGTCAGAACCGGCCGAGTTGGCCGAGTCATAGCGTCTGGAACCGTTTTTTTTTTATAAATCGCCTGAAACTCATGAGACGGAGGAGAGACGCCGACGATCTGTGAAGGGTAGGAGAATGAGAAGAAGCAAAGGAGGAAGGAGAGAGATCTGAAGTGATGAAGAGGGTGAGACATGACCAGATCAAAGATTTGTTTGGGTTGCCATTTTCACCTTTAAGCAGATCGAAGAAGAAGAAGAAGCAGATCAAGCATTTGGTGTGCAATTGGAGATGACGGCAGGGAGAGGGAGAGAGAGTGAAAAAGAAGAAGAGATGAGGCGTTGGAGATGAGGTCAAAATGCTCAAGGCTATGTTCAGGGAGGGAAGGAAGTTCTGAGCGATGAAAAAGAAGAGGGAAGGGAGTAAATCAGTAAATGTAATGGAAGGAGAAAGAGAAATATGCCAATTCAATTTCAAATTCATTAAATGCAATGGAAGGTAGTAATGGGACAGTGCACATAATTGTCATAGGGTGTGCAGTTGGGAAGTGATGCGCAGTGAAGCTTTTCTTATATTGTCCCATCATCATATTATAATATTAGATCCTCCCATATTTTGTTCATAAATTTTTTTTATTATTAAAATATAAATATTTTTACTTATTTTAATTAAATTATATTTTTTAATTAACACCGGTCTGACCCCGATCCGACTCCTGCCGACCCATCGACCCTTAACCATTACCCTCACCTTCGGTTCCATGACCATCCGGTTTTAACTTGTATATTAAAGATCAAATGAAATATCTTTCCATCATAATATACTTA
This sequence comes from Acacia melanoxylon, assembly GCA_019022615.1. Classification (NCBI taxonomy): domain Eukaryota; kingdom Viridiplantae; phylum Streptophyta; class Magnoliopsida; order Fabales; family Fabaceae; genus Acacia; species Acacia melanoxylon. Next base: position 6,142,167 of record JAFJYJ010000003.1, on the reverse strand, counting down.
AATATAATTAAATATTTGAATAAGTCGGGACCAGATCCGAAAGAGTCCAAAAGTACAACTCGTTTACATTTAGATTTTATAAAACAGACTCATTTTTATGGTTCATGATAGCTTTTCATCTTAAAATACTCATGAATGTGTCATAATTAAATGTTGGTGTTACTAAATAGTTAAATAAAACTATAATGCAAGTTTTCTATTTTTTTTAAGGAAAAATACACTTTTCATATTATAAAAGAAGTATATCTTCATATCAAATAGGCGGATGGATAAATGGAAATCATATAAAAGTTATAGGGTGAACACATAATCTTTCAATACTTGTACTAGTTTTCTCTTTCAATAGTGAACATTATTAAGTCAAGAGTTTTTTTTCCATGTTGACTTCACGTATATATGTAAAGGAAAAAATTATTAATTACACTGGTTATGAAAGATTACTAGCGACATTAAGCTATAATTTTTTTTAAAAAAAGTGTACATATCTTTTTTCAACTTATTTTCAAAATAAATTGCACTTTAATACTAATTATATTTTTCATAGGTAGTTGGGATATAAAATTATTTAACTTTTTATTTGTAAAGCGTCACACATAGTTTAAGTATGATTATGCAGTTACATTTTCAATTCAATGGACTCATTTAAGTGTTTTGATTGCGAACTAACTTGATTTTTAAATTCAATTAAAATCCTTTGTTTTTAGGTCAAGGCCGCATGTTACAAATTGAAACCATGATTTCATGGGTTGGGAGCTTCTTTTTTTTTTTTTTTTTTGGTAAAAGCGGGGCATTCAGCCCAAAACTATTATTTCACCAAAATGCAACGTGGGTACGAGAATCCCACAGAGTCCTGATACATCAGCCTAGTAACCTCCAGGGGAGGGGAATCAAAAACAATATAAACCTCCTCCTGCTTAAAACTAAGACTAGCAAGTAAGTCTGCACAATTATTACCTTCTCTGTATACATGAGTAAATTTTATAGTGGAAAATCTATTTGCCACCTCCATGATTGCTGTCAACATCCGAGAATCAGTATCTCCTTCCACTTGCACCTCCCTTAACATCTGGACTACAGCTGTTGAGTCACTCTCAACACATATATTTGCATAATTCATCCTAGCTGCCAACTTTAGACCCGATAAGACAAAATTTCAAAGTTCCGCCTTTACAAAGAAAGCGGCTCCCTAGTTTTCTTGAAAAACCTCCTAACCATTCTCCAACGCTATTCCTCAACAAGCCACCACATCCAGCTATTTTTTGCTTCCCTCTCGATGCACCATCAATGTTTATTTTAACCCACCCCTCCACCGGAGCCTCCCATCCCACATTGAACTCCACACGACCTCCAATAAACCTCCCGTAATCCTCTTGGGCTCTTTGGATTTCTTTTACATACCACATCACCACTGCATATTGGTTTGCAGGTATCACAAAATCCCTCTCAAACATAGACTTGTTCCTCCAAGTCCATAGCATCCAGCAAGCCACACCGAAAATTAAATTCCAGCCATCCCTCCTATTTGCCAAATTCCAATCAAACCAATCTCTCCCTACTCTGTTCCAAAACCCCTCCTCCAATCTGCCTCTCCACAACTCTTTCCACAGTCCTTGAGCCACCACACAATCTCTCAGCACATGTAACGTGCTCTCACTTTGCTCTATACATCTATAGCAGCAAGGATTCCCTCCCAACAGTCGGGCCCTCCTCGCACTAGTCAATAATCTGTTATGCATTGATGTCCACAGGAACATCTGAACCCTTCGCGGGCCCCTCCATTTCCACAGGGTATTCCATTCCTTTTCTCCTCTATCTTGCTCATTAGTCAATATATGATACATGTCTGCCACTACGTAACGATTAGACAATCCTGGTCCCCACCTAACAGTATCCACTCCCATCTGAACTGTGGGAGGTAAAGTAGCCAAGAGCAAGTTTTTCCCCTCCACATTCAGCTTGTCAGCAGTTCTATCCATGCTCCAATTCCCACCCACGTCTACCATATCAGCAACCCTCGCTTCACCATCTGTCTCAGATAAATTTACCACACACATCTCAGACAAACTCCTTCCTCCCTCTATCCACTTGTCGTGCTAGAAACTTATTTTTTCTCCATTGCCCACTTCCCAGCAAGTGTTATTGACAACTCTCGGCCACAATCTCGCCAGACTCTTCCACAATTCTGAATCTGCCTTCAACGCCTTACAATCCTTGACTAAATCATATTGCCTTCCATATTTTCCAGCAAGTACCTTTGAGCAAAGACTCTCTGGCTTGGCAAAAGTATTCCAGACAACCTTACCCAACAGGGCATCGTTCATCAATTCCAAATTTCTTACCCCCAGTCCTCCATTCTTTTTTTCCATACAAATTACATCCCAATTCACAGCATGTATTTTTCTGGCCCCCTCTTCACTTTGCCAAATAAACTCACGTTGCATTCTCTCCATTTTCTTCCTTACCCCAGCAGGGATATATGTGTGCTGCATGTAGAACACAGCTAGTTGGTTGGTGACCGATTGAACTAAAGTGACCCTTCCAGCCAGCGACAAAGTCTGCTTTTTCCAGTTGTTCAGCTTCCCTTGCATTTTATCTAACAAATGTTGGAACTTTCTGTTTGACCCTCTCCCTTTAACCATGTAAGACCCCAAGTACCTTCCTAAATCATCCATCCTCCGAAATCCAGAATAGCTACATATCTCATTCTGCCTTACTCGATCTACATTTGGCGAGAAATAGATGCTTGTTTTCTGTACATTTACTTTTTGCCCTGATGCCTCACCAAAGCTCTCTAGGACCTCCATGACAGCACTCATACTATCCATATTAGCATCACAAATGAGTAATAAATCATCTGCAAATAGTAAGTGAGACACCTCAGCTCCATTCCTCCCCATTTTCAGTGCCTTCCACTTCCCGGTGTTGACACAGTCTGTTATCATATGAGATAGTTTTTCCATACCCAAAACAAACAAATAGGGTGACAAAGGATCTCCTTGTCTTAGACCCCTAGTTGGTTTGAATACATCTTTTTTACTCCCATTCCACACAATTGCCATGTTCGTCGATGTGATGCAAGCCAGGATTACCCTCCGTAGCCCTTCATCCAATTCAAGATCCTCTAGCACTTTCTCCACAAAACCCCATGACATCCTATCGTAGGCCTTTTCCAAATCAATTTTTACCACCATATAACCTTTCCTGCCTTTTAACCTACTCATCGAGTGTACTACTTCCTTAGCAATTATTATGTTATCTTGAATGCTTCGCCTAGGCACAAAACTAGACTGATAAGGTGACACTAGTTTGTCCATTAGTGGTTTCAGCCTGTTCACTATGATCTTTGACAGACCCTTATAGAGAACATTACATAGTGCTATAGGTCGGAATTGACTTACACATTCTGGTTGATCAACTTTGGGAATCAGCACCAGTAGCGTGTCATTTATTTCTTTAATTCTCTCCGGATTGCTCCATAGCTCTCTCAGAAAGTTGCATACCCCTTGGCCTACCAGACTCCAGTTTCGTTGATAAAACGCTGCAGGAAACCCATCGCTCCCCGGCGCCTTGTAGCCACCCATTTGGAAGAAAGCTCGTTTTACCTCTTCGTCAGTAATATCCCTTCCAATCCTTCCTAGATGCCCTCTGTCAACTTGCCCCCAACTCTGCTCTGAAGTGATCCAGCCTCTCACATCTTCCTCTTCACTAAAGAGATCAGAGAAGAAGCTTGAAAGAGATGCACAACTTGACTTTCCTCCTCAACCCACTGACCTTGACCATCTTTGAGCATCTTGATTTTATTTCTTCTTCGTCTAATCAAGGTTTTCATGTGGTAAAACCTTGTGTTTCTATCACCTTCCTCCAGCCACCTTCCCCTTGATTTTTGGTACCACATCACCTCTTCCTGCCTTAGAGTTCTCATGAGTTCCTCCTCCAATTCAGCCTCCAATTGTACTAAGAAAAGATTGCTTCTTCTCTCTAAACTACACTGTATCCCATACAATCTGTTTAAAATTCTCTTCTTCCGACCTTCAACATGGCCAAACACCTCCTTGTTCCACACCATTAGGTCTTGCTGAAGAGTTGCTAGCTTCAAATGAACCTCTTCTTCACCTCTCCAGCTTTGTTGTAAAACCTCATTAAATTTCTCATGCATTTGCCACATCAGCTGGAATTTAAAGTTTCTTCCCCTCGTGCTTTGTGCTTCCTCCATCAGGTTTATAAAAATAGGATGATGATCTGAAAATAAGCGTGGAAGGACTCGCGCTTCAGCACTATCAAATTTCTCCAACCAGCTTACATTGCAGAGACACCTATCAAGCTTCTTGTAAACTCTGTCAAGACCTTCCCATTTCGGCCCCCTCCATGTGAAGCATGGCCCTTTAGTCTCTACATCGATTAGATTGCATCTCTGTATCCACTCATTAAATCTACCACATCTTGATTGGCTCACTCTCCCACCCCCTTTCTGCTCTAGTGGTGATCTGATTTCGTTGAAGTCGCCAACACTCATCCACGGCTCCTCAATATTAGAGGCCAGCTCCTGCAACGTTTCCCATAACTCTCTTCTTTTTTGGTCATTAGGACTAGCATATACAGCAGTAAACAATAGGTATTCTCCTCCATCCCACAGTCTGCAATGAATAAATTGCTCATTTTTCACTAACACATCCACTTTTAAGTCATCTCTTTCCCACAAGATCCATATTCCACCAGAATATCCATCAGCTTCCATTCTGACCCATTTTCTAAATCCCCAACTTCTGATTACTTTAGACGCTTGAGCACCACTTACTCTTGGCTCTAAAATAACAACCACATCCAGTTTATATCTAATTTTTATGTCTTTTAACGCAGCCGCAAATCCTTTTTTAGCCGCCCCTCTACTATTCCACACTACTAGTTTAATCATGATGACAAATTTTAAATAGGACCGTAAAACCAATCCTTACCTCTCAATCAGCAAGCTTAGGAGTTTTACACTCCTCCTCTAAATTTACTCCCATGCTTTCTATGGTGTCATCCTCTTCCATTTCTGGTGAAGGTTCATCTGTTTTCAACATCTGGCCATTTTTCATCTTTGAAGTATTTCCTCCAGGCTTCAGGTTCTCTTTACCAATCACCTGTACCCCCTGTTTCCTCTGTATTATCACTGACCCTCAGATTTTCCCCCACGGACAGCGATTACAGGTTTCACCTCTCCCCTTTCTTTGTTTTCAGCCACATTTCCACTGTTACTCATACTAGAAATCCCTTTAGCCACACTCAGAGCACTTCCTTCTACCACCTTTTTTCCCCTACCTCCAGCTCCTAGCGTATCCACCCTTTTGCTACCAAGACCCTTCCCATTTTTGGGAACAGCTTTCTTTTGCTGGCTTCCCCTCCTACATTTGTTCTTCTATCTCCACTATTATTAATGGGCCCGTCTTGTTGCTCCATCTCGTCACCCATATTTTCCTTTTCAGTCGTAGCGTCTTCCCTAAGGACATTGAACCTTGATCCATCTTGCTGATCCTTAGCCTTTATCCCAACATAGCGTGGCCTTCTAGCTCTGGTCACAGTCTTCCAACGCCCTCCAGCCTCCTCCTTCACCGGCTCGATGTTCTCCTTCTCCCCTATTTCAATCTCCATTTCTCCTTCCTGATGACTTTTCTGATTCGCCTCACACTGCTCCTTTTTATGGCCCACTCTGCCACAAAATTGGCATAAACCACCCAAGCTTTCATAAACCACACTGAGTACCTTACCATCCACCTTAAATTCAGGAATGAGGGGCTTTGTGAGGTCCAATTCCACACACATCCTCGCAAATTTCCCCCTAGCCCTTTGCGCAGTATGAACATCTAGTCTAATTGCTTTTCCAATTGAGTTACCCAAGTTTAACAAGAACTTCTTGTCAAACAAAGGCGCTGGTAAGTCTGGCAACCTCACCCAAGCCACTACTGATTCAATTGTAGCTTTCTTTGGGTCAAACTCTGGACACCATCTCGACACATTCAGATAAGCGTCCGCAATCACCCAAGGCCCCCCAACTAAAGCTTCCATGTAATCCTCATGTTGTTGGAAATTCACAAGGTAAAACTCATTCTCCAAATCAAATACGTCTATGTCCCCTTTCCTCGCCCAGAGCATTCGCAGTTTCTTTACCATGAAACCATAGGAGAGTTGTCTCCCCATCAGTTTAACTATCAGTGTTCTCCGAAACGGCCTCATCAATCTTTCCTTTTCTTTCTCTTCGAACTCAAACACTGGACATAACGGATCAGATAGATCCACTCGAATTCCATCATTCGGATTCAATACTTTCTCAAAATCAGTACCCGCTCCATAGCCTTCGATCTCATCGTCTTCGTCGTTCATCGCCCATTCCCACCAGCAAGCTTTTGTATTCACATTTTGTAGCAATGATTCTCTGTACGACTTCAATGGCACAGTCTTCCCCTCCGGTTTCATCCAGCTTTCCTCCCTTGATTTTCTCAACTCGCTTCCTGAGAAATCTTCAGCCTCACCGTTAACTTTCCTCTTCCTCCGACTGGATTGCTCTCGATCATCCTCCAACATATCCTCACCTTCCCCCCCTCGCAATGTGCGACCGAGAGGAACACTCATTTTCTCCGCCACAGTGGGTGGCGGAGCACTCGAAGTTCAGAAACTCAGACACTAGTTGTGCCCTAGCAGAGAGAAAAAACTCTTTGGGCGCCTCTTTTTGCCTCGGGTTGGGAGCTTCTAATGTGTTTTAATTTCTCTAACACTTCTTCGCAATAACCCAATTTCCCAATTTTTTTTTTTAGTTAGATTTTACTGTCATTTTGATATCTTGGGCGTGAAATGATGCAGTTGTATTTTTATTTTATTTTTTACATTTTTTCAAAAAATAAATAAATAAAAATTTCTCAATTTTAGATTATTTTTCCTTAAAAATCATAAAAAAAAAAAATCAAAACCGCACACTATTTCATGTCTAGAAGATACCAAAATGGTACTCATTTTGTGCAAAATCTATTCATCACATGATAAAAGAAAGAAAGAAAAACATTTACGTGATTGGGGCAATGCAAAGAACATAGCATTAGAAAAAGGGTAGATTAGAGGCCCCAAACCCTAATTTCATTTAAGGATGGTGGTTTCCAGCCATCCAGGGGAGGCATATATAGTGTTTGAATTATAATAGTAATAATAACGATAATGCTAATGACAAAACTTACACTACAAAAAAAAAACACTTTTAACATATGTTTCTAAGACTTTTAGACAACTATTTTCAGTAGGTTAAGTGAGTGTCATTGAAAGTTTTAAAATAGTTGTATTTTTTTAAACTATTGTTGTAAGTTACTTTCAAAGACTGTTTTTAGAAATCAGTCGTTGTATAAGTAAGAACATATAACATTGGTTTTATGTAAAACCGTCATTCTAACTAACTTATAACGAGACTTACAAGGAATGTTTTTCAAAACAATTGTTGTAAATCACACTTTTTTCTAATGCAGCACATGTAGCTCCTATGTGGCAAACTGTAGCTTGGACATAAATAATAAAAGTTGGATATTAATATAGAAACAAAAGATTAACCCTTTATAGATCAGATAAGTGGAAGTGCAGAAAAGAAAGGCAGGAAAACAACATGTTGTTACAATCACTAAACTCTCAGGAACTTGTGAAGGAATGTAATCGGTAGAAAACCATGAAAATAACTCACCACATATATAGGTAATTACTAGTATGCCATAACTTTAAAGTTCAAACATAGCATCACCAAAGATAAAAACTTATAAAATTTGGGTTCCAAAAGTAGATTTTCTTGAAAATTCAGAAAAAAATTATTCTCATGGCTAAGTCTTTGGAAAACCGTATTTTCCTTTAAGTAGAAGAATAATTACAGCAAACAAGCATTGAAGAACTACAATCACAAACCCCTTTTAAAGATAGAAAGTGAACCAAATTGATTTTTTTTTTTAAAAAAAAAAAAACCCCCACAGACTCAAGGAAACAACAGATCAAACAAGACATGAGCAAATAACATAATACAACAAATTAATCCAGCTACCATCCACAGGAATGCAACAAACAGACAAATAATAAATAAAACAAAATGAATAATCACAACAAACAAACATTGCAATCAATGACAATCACAGTACAATCAACTACAATTACAGTGCAGAAAAAAAAAAAAAAGAACAACAAAATGAATACCTCCTTTAAAAAAGGGCAACCACAAAAATTTCCAGCAATCACAGTCCAAAAAATCATCTAACACATTTGAACATTAAGGCTGCTAAAGATCCAAAAATTCCCTAATAGTTGAGGGGGGTGACTCATGAGATACAAAATCTAAACCCTAGCAGGTAAGGGAATGCAACTGGAATTAGAACAAAATTAGGGAAAGAAAGAGTATAAAGAAAGGCGTCAGAGGGTTAATCTCCTAAATATTTAAATAAAATATCAAAGGCACAAGAGTATGAAATCGAAAATTTTAAATATTTTTTTACTTTTAACGACTCTTTTTGAAAAAAAAAAATCGTTGATTTTTTTTTTTTATATATACTTTCAATAAATGTTCTTTTTTTTAAAAAAAAAAAACACGATAATTGAAACTCGCAAATATTCGATTTTTTATTTTATTTTTTGACTTAACTTTCAATGACTTTTTAGAAAAACAATCGTTGAAACCCACAAATCTTCATATTTTTTAAAATTCGACTTAACTTTCAACGGCTATTTTTAATAACAATCGTTGAAGGTAACTTTTAACAATTGTCTTTAAAAACAGTCATTGAAAGTTTAACTTTCAACAACTTTTAATTTAAAAACAATCGCTAAAAGTTAAGCCAAAATTTCAAAAATGTCACATCCTCTTTTTTAACTTTTGTTTTCTAAATATGAACGTTAATTAGTGTCGTTAAATTTACTTTTTGTAGTAGTGTTATGTCAAGTTGTTCATATCTAGCTGTGAGGTCAAGTTTATAGGTGAATTTATAAATGCACAAAACACATTTTAACCATTAATAATAGAAAAATAACAAGTGCCCCATATTTTATAAGTGAAATTAAATACACATTTTAATAATTAACAATAGTAAATATTAAGTTTCCATATGAAAATTTACAAATATTAAATTTTTAGCAACTTACAAATCTCTATTTACTTTATATGGCAACTGCATTTAATGCGTCTAACACACAAATTGCTTTACAACAATTTGTTGTTAATATGAGGTTTAATCATTTGAAACTCATTTAGTAAATTGATTAAAAGCATTTAAGAATAGTAATGAGTTGAAGAAATAAAATCATAATCAGTTGATTTAGATTTTCCAGAGACGGTGATTTGACAATCAAAGAGATATGACTCTAGTTAAAAAGAGTATGCCTAGAGGCATATGATTAGAGGCAAGATATGATTAACTAGAGGCAACTATATAAGGGACGTTATTTTCGAAGAAGATAGTTTGCCTTGAGTCAATTATTTGATGCCTTGAGTCATGTGCCTAGAGGCAAGTACTACTTAACTGGAGGCAAAAACGAAAGATCGAAATAATGGGTGAAAGAATAATTTGCCTTGAGTCAAGAATATAATACCTAGAGTCATATTGCCTAGAGGCAATTATCAAATGACTAGAGGCAAACACTTTATCAGAGTTCGAAATGTTGCAATGTCTTGACTGGAGGCATAAATAAAATGCCTTGAGTCAAGTTGCCTAGAGGCAATTATTAGATGACTAGAGGCATAAAACGATTATAGCATAATAACGAGATTGCCATTAGATGCCTTGAGTCAAACAATGGATGGCTTGAGTTAAATTGCCTAGAGGCAATAATGGGATGACTAGAGGCATATCGGTTTTAGCAATATAACGAGTTTGCCATTAGATCAAATAAATTGATGCCTAGAGGTAAAAAGAAAATGCCTTGAGTCACATGCCTTGAGGCAATTATTAAGTGACTAGAGGCAAATTCGAAAAATGTTTTATCAAATAAAAACAACCTAGAGGCATATGAATAATTGACTCGAGGTACCTTTGGCGCGAAGAAAAGATTTAAAACATTTGAACTTGATAACTCGAGGCATATATAATATACCTAGTGTAACATCCTCCATTTTAAAAGACAATTATTAATTATTAACTTATTTAAACCATTCGTTAAAAAGTTTTAGCACACAGTTGAGCTTTAGATTACTAAATCCATACTTTTAAACTAAATAATACTTCAAAATTTGCCAAAATATACTAGAATATGCTGAGTGAGCTCCTAATGTGGCAATATACAATAATTTAACATGTAACAAAAGGATGGAAGCACTACCGTTATCAAAAGTAGTTGAAGCTTCCGAAGCCTTCCCTAATTGACTCACACGAGAACTATCACCTGAGAAATATTTGTGACCATCAATCCAGCCCATTGTAAATGCTAATACGTGCTCGTGAGGTGTCAAGTTGAACATTTTAAATAACAAAGTACTATAAATCAAATTTACAAAATTATCAGATCACAATTTATGTATTACAACTTCTAAATCAAATTTCATATCATGAATCACATATATAACATGCCAAGCTACAGGTTGATACCCTGACAATCTTTATCACCCCCCATCCTTATTCCCGCTGACAGAACCCATGAGCTGTAATATAATAAGTTTAGTCTCTGTAACAAGATTGCACCAAGCTCTACGATGATGAGGTTTAGCTCGGCCAAAGACTACATAACTCTTATCGGACCATGGGTTCCCTTTCCTTCGAATATGGAAAGGTGTCACTGTCCCAAGGGCTGACCCTTAACCCGGCCAAAGGAAAAGGGTGATACCAAGGGCCCTGAAAATATCCAAACCAACCACTGTGCACCGAGTGATGGCATACCACATGGTATTCATACATAATAACTCCCATCATCACTCCATATCTATCACCACTCCACACCATCACAATTTTGGCATGTATATATAAGATTCCAAACATGATTTATAAAATAATATATCGTCTCAATAATCATTAAGATAATAATACTATTCCAACTCACAAAAATCATAACAAAAATGTATTATCCAAAACATATATCATAAATTTTCTGTCTCAATAACCATTTCAAAATACTCATTGATATATTAAATCAATAATACAATGTCACATGTCACATTTTAAAATAAAATCCCACAAGGCAACTTCATTAAAAATATAGTTTTCATAGATTAAAAATCACTCACAAACATCATACAAACAAGTACAATGAGTGGAAAGTGGTTACCTCTAGTTCTTGACACAAAAGCTAAACTTGAGAGAGGTCAAGCCCACTCTAAAAATAGATATAATTATACGTTAATAGACTTAACAAAAATAACCACTAATACAATAGTAAATAATTAATTAAACTATTATCTTACTTTAAATTTTCTTAGAAAAATGATAATTTATCTATTCCTCAATTTTTAACCTAATATTAACTTTTATAAGTAAAACCCAATTTATTAAACAATCTCTAAACCTTCACATAATCAAAATCATATCTAATTTAAAATCCTAAATCCAAATTCATAATTTCATATAGTTCAAGATTTAGCAAAACTAACCGATTAAAATAATACTTCTAATAATCCAACTAAATGCTTAAATTTTCATTTAATCGGTAAAAATATCCTATATGACAAAAATCCTAATATCTTTTAGATAGAAAATAACTTTAAATTCCCACAGCAACAAAATAACAAATCTAAACCGATTAAGGTATTTATTAATCACGCTCTTCATATATACAGTTATCTATTATCAAAACTCAAAACTTTATCATAATTCTAATCCCAAAATTTTCACTAATCAATATTATATTGCTCTCACTAGAAAGAAAAAAAAATGTGTAGAATAACTTTCATGAAGAAATCTTGTTAAGAAGAAATAAATTTAACTACCTAAATAATCTTATAAAATAAATAACATACCTTAAAATTATCCTCTAGACTCTTCTTCTTCTTCTTTTTTTCCTTTCCTTCTCTCCTCACTCTCACGTTCGATGCGTCAGACACTCTCTGGTTACTCTCAACACACACACCCCACACACACATACATATTGCACCAACATACACACACACACACATATATATATATATTACTAATATAGGCGGTGGATTGGTGCAGAGGTGAAGAAAGGCGGTGGGAGTCTGGAGATCATAATTACTCCCCGTACCAATATATTATAATATATATATATATATATATTATAATATATATATATATATATTATAATATATATATATATATATATTATAATATATTATTATTATAATAAATATTAATTTATTATTATTAAATCTTTTTTTCCCTTTTCTTCTTGCACACGTTCCGTCGTTCCCCCTCTTTTTTTTTTTTTAAAACTAAATATTAATTTATTATTTCTACACTTATACCACTAATTTCTTTTTCAATCATAAATTATATTTTATATACAAATTTCTTTATTTGGATAACTATACAATAAATTCATGTATCAAAATTAATTAATTTTTCTTATTTGTAATTAAATCCTAATAAAAATTTGGATGTTACACCTAGAGGCAGACCTTTTCAACACTTATCAACTCTAAGTCAAAACATATTTACCTCGAGGTAGCAAAGATAAAACATTTGAAATTGTAGCATATAACTCGAGGCATTAATTATTTAACTAGAGGCAAATCAGAAACTTCAAATTTTCATCGAAATTAAGAATTAATTACATTATAATTATTATTATCATCAAAACATCAAAAACATGAGAACTAACAAAATAATGTTTGGTTCATTACTTATTAGGCTGTGAGAGGAAAGTAAAATTCTTGTTTAAGATACATACCAAAAAGGTTAGTATCATCTTATATGTTGTTTTGATTTATAATCGTTGGTTATTATTTATTTGTATTTTCAAGGTTATGTGATACTATATAGTAAATACTCATTCTAATTCTTATTATATAAGGCATCAACTAACAATTCTCACAAGTCAATAAAAATAGTTAAAGTCATTAAATTTGTCTTAAAATTTAGGGAAAATCCCATATAAATACCAGTTGAATTTGCAAAACTCCCAGAAGCCCGCCGAATTTGTAAAAAGACTGAGAAGTGACAATGACCTATGAGGGATATGCAAATTTAGGTGAAAAGTTCACACTACCCTTAAGTAACTTTATAAGACGTTGGAGAGGGTAAGGTCATTCCATTCTCATTCGAAATCCATTTCTCATCTGACCGCCCTAGCGCGTTCTTCATCGTCTTCATCGCGACGCTCGTTCTTCATTATCTTCCTCACGACACCATGAATCCCTTAAGAAAAATCAGGTTTGATTTTCTGAAATTTTAATCATTTTGGATGTGGTGGTTGTTGGGGCTGGACTCGATCCATTGTTGAAAGGTGAAGGAAGGAGAGATAAGAAAAATGTGAATAGTAAAATAAGCTCAGAAGGCTGAAAAATCCATTAATGAACAGTAAATGTGTCTGAGGAAGAAGGTGAACAGTAAATATGGACTTTTAACAAAATTCGTAAGGGGATTAACAAGTTTAGTAATGGCTTAACTTTCAATGACTATTTTCGTATAAACCATCATTGAAAGTTAAGCAAAAAAAAAAAAAAAAAAAAGTTACAACGAATGTTTTTCTTAAAAACGTTCGTTGAAAATACTTTTAACGACATTTTTTTTTTTTCAAAAACATTTAAGGAAAACTTTTGATGATTGTTTTAAAACAAAATGTCATTAAAAGTACTGCTTTTCTTCAACCACCCCACAGAAAAACCATTTTTAAAAGAGAAGACAGTCCATATTTACTAAGAAAAAAATAATTAAAAGTATTGTTTTTGATAACTTTTTTTCTAAAAAAAAATCATTAAAAGTACTCTTTTTGACTATTTTTTTTTGGAAAAAACAGTCGTTAAAAGTACTTTCAACAACTGTTTTTAAGAAAAACAATCATTAAAAGTACTATTTTGATGACTCTTTTTTTTTTTTTTTGAAAAAACAATCATTAAAAGTACTTTTTTTGACGACTGTTTTTGAAAAAATAGTCATTTTGTAACTTTTTTTTTCTTAACTTTCAACAACGGTTTATACGAAAATAGTCGTTGAAAGTTAAGCCATTATTGAACTTGTTAATCCTATTATGAATTTTGTTAAAAATCTATATTTACTGTTCACCTTCTTCCTCAAACGCATTTACTGTTCATTAATGGACTTTTCAGCCTTATGAGCTCGTTTTACTGTTCGCCTTTTTATTTATCTGTCCTTCCTTCACCTTCCAACAATGGATCGAGTCTAGCCCCAACAACCACCAAATCCAAAACGATTAAAATTTCAGAAAATCAAACCTGATTTTTCTTAAGGGATTCATGGCGTCGCGAGGAAGACGATGAAGAACGAGCGTCGTGATGAAGACGATGAAGAACGCGCTAGGGCGGTTAAATGAGAAATGGATTTCGAATGAGAATGGAATGACTTTACTCTCTCCAGCGTCTTCATAAAGTTACTTAAGAGCATTGTTGTCAAACTCGCGAGTTGACTCTCCGAGTTTACCGTGTTTACGCTTCTATCTTGCAAAAACGAGTCGAGTTAGTGGCAAACTTGTGCTGGTTGTAAACTCGATTAAACTCATGAGTTTATACACCGAGTTTACCGTTTTTACGTTTCTAACTGACAAAACCGCGTTAAATTACTCTTAAACTCATGTTAACATTTTTGATTTGATTATGCTCAATGGCTTTATATAGAAATTTTATAGAAATTTCTTTATTAAATATGATAAGTGATGAATATTGATGGATTTAATTTCAATTATTTGGATTTAAAATATATTTAAATCAAATTGTTGTCATTTTTATATTTTAATTATTTAATTATACACTAGAAATACCTATTTAATAATAAAAGCAAACTCTTACTAGTTTACGATTCGAGTTCACGATACGAGTTTACGTTACTGTCACGAGTTTGCTCAAACTCGTGAGTTTGACAACCTTGCTTAAGAGCAATGTGGACTTTTCACCTGAATTTGCATATCCTTCATAGGTCATTGTCACTTCTCAGTCTTTTTATAAATTTGGCGGGCTTCCGGGGTTTTGCAAATTCAACTTGGTATTTATATGAGATTTTTCCTAAAATTTAAGTAATTTTCAATATTATCCTTATCAATGACAATAAACTCTAATATAATATTAATTATTACTCTTTTTTTGCTCCTAAAAAAAGAGTAACTCTCACTCCCTACCTTATTAATTATGGATATACATGAAAAAAAACTTAATGCTATTTAGAAACAAGCAAATACCTTATAAAAAAAATCAAATACACTTGTTAATTAAGATCTTATTATAAGGAAC
Organism: Acacia melanoxylon; assembly: GCA_019022615.1. Lineage (NCBI taxonomy): Eukaryota > Viridiplantae > Streptophyta > Magnoliopsida > Fabales > Fabaceae > Acacia > Acacia melanoxylon. The sequence continues at coordinate 6,126,833 of JAFJYJ010000003.1, read as the reverse complement.
AAAACGAGTAGTTTAATATGAGAACATGACAATCAAATATATTATTTATATATTACTATTGAGTTGACTCATTTTTATGGATGGAAGTGATGATTGGATGGTCAAGTAGGCGCGGAGTATGGAGGAGACAAGGGGGAAAAAATGTTTTCCCCCCCCCCCCTAGTTTACCACATGTTGTAACCATCATTCATACGTCATAACGGCATAATATTAATGTATATGCTTATGGGAATCAATATTATAAAATGTAATCCAATACACATGTGTACATAAATCCAACCAGACATCTAAATTAACATTTTTTTAATTAAAATTACATGTAATTCTATTTCATACAGTCAAACTAAAGGGGCCATAAAATTTAAAATATTGACAAAATATTTTAAATGCTAATATATTAAGTTGAATATTGAAAAATAATAATTAACAACAAAAAATTATTATCAATGATAGTATTGATAGATAATTAAAAACTTTATAAAATTGAGGTATCAAACTGAAAAATATAGAAAAAGAACCTGAAAATTGAAAAAAAAAATCTTAAACTATGTTTGTTTTGCATTGATAAGGAAATGACTATACCTTATAAGTAATTCACAACTCATTTTATAGAAAATACTTTGTTTAAGATTTTACAATTTTTTATTTCTTTTCCTTGTCATTTTTCATAAAATTTACCAATTTTTTATTTACTTATGAGGTGGGTTCAAATATTTGGTGGCAATGATTATTTATTGGTGCAAGTGTGAACAGGGAAGCTTCATCGCTCAAGATCGTACGCGTCATTATTATTAAAACAAAGAAAAGTCCACAGCGTTTTCAAGTCACCGCCATTTCATTTTCTTCTTGTTCTTTCCCAGTTAGACCAAAAATGCTGTCGGTCTCAATTATTTTTAATCCGAGAAGGAACTAGACCCCAAAAAAAAAAAACAGAGAGAAAGTGTTTAAAAAAATAGAAAAACTTGTATTATATTTTTATTTTATTTAACTATTTAGTAACACCAGTAGTTAATTATTTAGAGTAATGATACAAATATAAATATTATGACACATTCATGAGAATTTTACCATGAAAACTATCATGAACCATGAAAATGTAAACATGCAAAACAAAACCCTAAAATTTGAATTTTCTCTTTTCTGCCTCACGACCTTCCTTCATCTCTTTCTTGCCCCGCCGGTGAGTATCATTCTCTGCCACAACTGCGTCAAAATGATAGATCGATTCCCAGATCTTTGATTTGTAGCCTTCTCCTTCTGACTTCTGGCGGTTATGGATTTCTCTCGTCCTTGTGGCGAGCTTTTTACTCTTCTTCTTCAGATCTGTTCTGCGGCGTGAGAACTATCTGTTTTTTGTTTCTTTTTTTGTGGTGCTGAGTTTTGTGGTGGTGTTTTTGTTTTCTCAGGAAATAAACATATTTGTGAGATTTGAGTATAAATCCTCTTGGTTGGATGATTGTTTAAACGTTATTAGATTCGACTATCATCTGGTGGCTCGGATCTACGTTCTTGGGGGAAAATTTCAAGAGGTTTTGTTTGGTGTGTAGTCGAAGTCATCATATTTTCTTGAACGGAGGAACAAAAGTGTTCTTTAGGATATCATGAATTTTATTCCTTCTGAGGTTGGGTTTTCTTTGATCTTTACCCCAAGTCCGAGTATCTGTGCAGCTGCTCTAATTGCAGCTAATGCTTATAAGGAGGTGTACCCGTTAAAGTGAGTTTTACAACCAACACTTTCTTTCACGTCATTTCTAACCTTAAATATCGAGGATGTCGGTTTTGTCCATACTTCTACTTCTGCTCTTAAATTTCTAATGTACCATGATTGGTTATTCTTATATTTGGCTTATTTTGTTGCATTTGATTTGACTTTATTTATATTCCGTCTTTAGTTTATTTTTATGTATTGTATCGGTTTGCAGTAATAATATAAATAGCTCTTGACCAAAAGAAAAAAAACCCCCATGAAAATGTAAACGAGTTGTACTTTTGTACTCTTTCGGATCTGGTCTATGTAAGACCGATTTATTCATTAATATAAAATATATTTGAGAAGTTAATTTTAGTCCTAAATATAAGACATATTTTTTATATTTACTAATATTTTTTATTAATTTACTCTTATTGATACTCTTTCAACCTATAATCAATGAGGAAAGGGAAGGTTGGAATTAATAAATTATAGTTAGGATATTTTAGAAAATACATATCATATGAACTAACTTAACTAATTTTCTTAATCTAAGTATGTCTTATATTAGTACTGGAGGGCGTATTAAACAATTTCTTTTGGATTTTTTTTTTCAAATTAATAAACTTGCTATTTGTTAATTATATATAATTATATAGGGGTTTAAACTTCTCATGTTACATAAAAAGAAGAAGATTCATACGCACACATGAAATGGTGGGACCCACATATATATATATATATATGTGGGTCCCACCATTTCATGTATATATGTGGGTCCCACTATTTCATGTGTGTGTAACATGAGAAAACACTTCTCCTGTAACATGAGAAGTGTTTTTCCCAATTATATATCATACAACAAATGTTTTCCCATTTGTTACCTAGAGTCTGTGATAAATAACACTGTCCATATATATACTCACTTAAACTTGAGGTTTTAGGTCTGAGTTTGTGTATATATGAAAAATACATTTATGAAATTCTAAATTATATCTGACAGTATCATAATTTGACTGGACATTAGAATATTAGATATCACCTTATGTCCTTAATATAAAATCTCGTTTATATGGCAAATAAGAACGAACTTTTAAAATTAGATGTAGTATCTCAACGTTCTTTTTAGCGATTAATTTATAGGGTTAAAGTGAATTTTCATCCTAAAATCAAAGAGGCGGATCTATGGGAATCCTATAAAAGTTATAAGGTGTAACACATAATCTTTCAAAACCTTTATTAAGTCAAGACTTTTTTCTCTTTAAATAGTGAACATTATTAAGTCAAGACTTTTTTCAATGATGACTTCACATATGATAAAAGAAAAAAAAAATTATTAATTACACTGGTTATGAAAGATTACTGGCGACAGGATGCTATAATTTTTTTAAAGTTCACATATCTTTCTTCAAATTATTTTTGAAACAAAAGTACACTTTAATACTAATTTATATTTTCCATAGGTAGTCGGGATATAAAATTATTTAACTTTTTATTTGTAAATAAAAAGTTAAATAATTAATGGGATAAAGCTTTATTGTTGTTATTATTGTAGGAAGCTATGAGAATTTTTTTAAAATGTATGGATGTCATGAAAGTTTTTAAGGTGAAAAGGTTCTACAGTTGTAGGATTTAGTATGGTGTATGTCCCAATTACTGCACCAAGGGCACATGAGCTATAATCAACCTTCCATTTAGTCCTGTCAACTTGTTGTTCTTAGTGTAGTAACACAGTAATCAGAATCAGATGCTGCAACAGTATTCCAAACAAATTAAAAATTTATTCATGCCTCACAAGCATTACTCAATAAAAAAATCTTGTGAACTTTACTGTACGGTCAAAAGAGAATACAAATCCAAATAAGCTTTCAGCAAGATAATAATTAACAATCCGTTGGAAAACCTTCATCCACACTCTTTTTCTCCCCCAGCAGTCAATTAATAGGGTCAATAAACCCATTGGGAATCAAGCAAACTCTTTTAAATACATGTTTAGTAAATCAAATAATTTCTTCAAGTCATTTAACAGTATGAGTTGTAGAATCTTAACCAACAAACATTCACTATAAAGCCTTTACACATCATTAAAGCCAGCATCCTCCATGCTTACGAAATTCTTTAAGTCCATATCATCACACCTTCGTCTTTCATCAAGTTCCTCTATCTGTACTCGCTCCCTAAATTAAAATTACAAAATCTGACTATAAGGGAATTCTGTTTCCCTAGACCAGTCTGATTCGCTATTCCATTCATAAGGAAAATTTAATTTAAATCAATCCCCCGGTAGGTTATGGCATCAGTTGACTTGATGCAGCCCAAGATGCACTGCTCCAAGAATGAATTCCCCCTGTTTTGAGTAGTGGGAGTGGGTCTGAGCAAGGATGGACTAATTTTTGACAAACTGAACTTGAAGCCGGAGATTCTGGCCGACACATTTTGTTCTGTATTCCAATGAACATCTAGTCATTCAAATGAAACAAGTCTGCATGCAGTCTAAATCCTTCATATCCAGACACAGGATCGTGAATGCCATCAAAGACGCCTTTTCAGGCACCATAGCGATTGGGAACAAATTCTTATCTCAATAAGAAACGAAAATTGCTCATTTTCGGAAAATTTGAAACCCCATCTGGATTATCACTAATTTTCTCAACCTCTGAACGGACTAAACTACAGTAATGCTCCATCTCAGAACACTTAGCTTCAACAACAATACCATTCAACGTGGAAACGAAACTGGATAAAACACGAATGAAATTTTGAAACTTCCACAATTCGCAATCGCAACGAAGATTTTCGGAAAAGACGCCACAGCAAGAAAAATAAATGATCCAAAAATGAAATGAACAGTAAACAAAACAAAAATCGTAAGACATATGACCTAATCGATGATGACCCACAGTTTACAAGTGTTAGGCATTGTAAATGAATTGTACAATACACATAGTAGGGGAGGGGGGCAGGGTTCAATCCCTTGACATGGGGGAGGGGAGCCAAGCTCCCATGCCACTGCGCTACTAAGGCTTTGGCTACGTTATTTGTATTCTTATTTAAGGAACTAATGTACAAAATCTTAAGCATTAGACGGGTGACCCCATGCGATGCACAGGCAACTAAATTAACCTGTTGAATGCAAATGTTATGTCAATATAAACAAAAAGTTAAAGTAATTAATTGTAAATGCTTTAAGATGTAATGGTAAAGAATAGTTGTCATAAGTTATTAAAATCCACCAAGGGTATATATAAGTACCTGATATTGAGTTTACATTGTTTAGACATTCAAGATGGCTTATATATAGTTCCATTTCTTATAGTAATTCTATTTATATAAGAATTTCGGACTTTTAATTCAACTCTAATATATGGGTTAACTTGAATTTTAAGTTATTAAAAATTTTATATTTAACAATATATTATTTATAAACATATAAATAAACGTTATTGTAAAATTTTAGTAAATTTGTTAACAAATAGTACAACAACAAAATTTACATGTCTCCAACATTAAATTCATATATATCCACTTGTGCTGCTATCATATGCCAATTAACCTTGTGCTCGGTGCATCGCACAAGTTATTATTTATACATTATATGAATAACCTAAAAATTAAAGAGAGGTTAGAATTTTGAATCCATGCATATATAATTTAAATTCTAAACAAAACCACAAACTATTGTTTATGTGATGAAAACATGATATGAGGAAGGAAGAAATCAACATTGATCATTGAAGTTGTGGAAGATGCCAAAAAATAGTGACACATAACAGTGGGCCTTTTTGAGAGAGCTTTAAATAGCTTAAAGCCAGAAAAAAGTTCTAGTAGTAAGCCAGAAGTGAAGTGTTTGAGTTTAGCTTTAAGTTTACTGGTTTTTTTTTTTTTTTTTTTTTTTTTTTTTTTTTTTTAAAAAAAAACTCCTAAAAATCGATTAAGGAAAAAACTCAATGGGGTAGCTTTTTTCCAAAAAGCTCTAAGCTTTTTGACGTGGGTCCCACCACTTATACTGCCATCAATCCAAACACAAATAATATTTACAACCTAACTTTTTTCCTATCGGGCTTCTAAAAAAGTCAGACAAAAAATAAGCCACCACTAACCCAAACAGCCCAGCGCAACATTTCATTTGATGCCCTAAAAATTTTGTTGTTCCTATATTCATTTTTTTTTTTTAAAAAAAAAATCTTAAACAGTCTTAATTATTAAGACAATGTTATCCATTTTTTTACCCAAAAAAAAAGGACAAAATGGAAGATTGTGGTTAAACTCACGAGTCGACTTTCCAAGTTTACTAGTTTTACGTTTATAACTTACAAAATCGTGTCTATTTGTAGTTAAACTTGTGCTAGCCATAAACTTAGTTAAACTCATAAATTGATGGCAGAATGTGGTTTAAAACGCATACTTTATCAAGCACACAACCTAAGATATTTTTTATCCAGTGACATCCCTTGTGTGATGCACAAAGTTTTACAACTAAAAAATAGTAAAATGTTCTGACCATTCTTCTATTTTAACTTAATTACACAAATTTCCCCTTTATTTTAAAAATATATAATTTAATGTGTTTTTACTTTTTATCCCCAACTAATTCTACTCTTCCACATCATATTTTTTTGTCATACTACATTCTCTTTATATTTTCTCTCATTATTACTCTATTTCTCTCTCTCAATTGCCCCTTATAAATAAGTGTATGCTTGAAAACAACATGCTCATTTCTCACGTATTCATTACCTTTAACGCTAATTTTAGCTGTTTTTAAAAATGTGTATTTCTTCAATTATCAAGCTTTTAGAAATAGGATCGGAGGAAATATAATACATGATAAAGTATATCCGTAACTTTATAAAATTGAGATCAAGTTGAATTTAAAAAAACTGCATCGTTATTTTTCTTCATAAAATTAAAAATAAAAGCAATATATATTACTAAGTGTGAGAATGGAAAAATTAAATTTATATACTACAAAATGTATGATTAAATTGAATTTCCACATCCAATTTAGAAAAAAGATTTTCATTGGCTCGAAAATCTTAAAAGAAAAGAAAGAGGATTTGTCAATTTTGTCCAAAAAAAGAGCCCGGGGCCATGCTCCCTTTGGTGGGGCGATCTTAACCCCTTCAAAACTTTCTTTTACCAAAAAAAAAATTGAAATTTTAAATGTAAAATAATAATTTCTATTCAAGCAAATAAAAATAGATTTAGAAGCAAATGACACACTCCAAAGAAAATTATTTTAAATAAGTTTAAGTATTCCAATAACAACAATTTAAATAGTAAATTATCTAATTCTACTCCAAAAGAAAGTTACTCCCAATGAAATTTCAATTGACCCCTTCGAAAATTGGAGTATATTATTGTTGTTTTTAAATCTTAAATGAATATAAATTTGAAATTAATTTTTTTATAATGGACCATCAAAATAATTGTAAAAAAGTTTTACAATATAGAAAAATAACTTTTAGGGAAAATTTCATATAGGTCCCAAGGAACGAAAAAAATTACAAAAAAGTCCCTTGAAATCATCAAATTACGCTCAGGTCCCAAGGGACTTCTGTGTAATTATTTGTATGGAGGTTTTTAAATGTTGTTGTTAATACATGCATTTCCTATTGTTAATACATGCATTTTCTGTTGTAAATAGCCAGGGACTTCTGTGTAATTATTTGTATGGAAATAAAATCCAAGTTTTTAAAAGTTGTTGTAAATACATGCATTTCCTGTTGTTAATATATGCATTTCCTGTTGTAAATGGTCAGGTATTTAAAAGTTGTTGTTAATCTATGCTTTTTCTGTTGTAAATCCAGGTGTTTAAATGTTGTTGTAAATATATGCATTTCCTGTTGTTAATGGTTAGGTATTTAAAAGTTGTTGTTAATCTATGCATTTCTGTTGTTAATATATGCATTTCCTGTTGTTAATACAAATAATTACACAGAAGTCCCTTGGGACCTGGCGTAATTTGATGATTTCAAGGGACTTTATTGTAATTAATTCCCTTCCTTGGGACCTGAGCGTAATTTTCCCTAACTTTTACTATAATAGCACCATCAGGGGCATAATGAATAATGTTACTATTCAATTTCTTATTCATTGTTTTTCATAATATTATTATTCAATTTTTTAGCGCTTTATTATATTTGGTCACACTGTCACTATAGTTCAAATAAAATTTTTGTCTCCACACCCAATCAAACTTTTTTGGCGTAAGTTAATATTTTAGTTCCTTTAAATTTTAGCTCATTTATGACTCAATCCTTTAACAGTACGACTTAACTACTAACCTTTAAAGTTAATATTTTAGGAAAATCCTAGAAAAATACTCTTAAAATATAAAAAAGATAGAGTAGGGGCTCTAATATATCCTAAATCCCAGGTCATATCAGGAGGAGGAATCTGTAATTTGAAAATATTCGCAAATATCCCTCACTCACCCAACCCTTCCACCGTTTCCTTCGCTCTCCTCACTTCTCCATCCTCACCTTTTTATCTCCCTCTCTCTTAATCACTGTACTCAGTTCAAATCGGAGTTCTAATCTTGCAAGAAAGTGAGATTACTAACACAGGAGGTACCTGATCTTTGCCTCAACAAGCCGGTGCTGAAGTCACTTCCTTCATCAATCGTTGTCGCCAACGCCTTGGCCGCTCTCAAGACCTTCGAACGACAACTCCATTAGGGGAACGAAAATTTCTTAAAATTTCAAGTCTCGCGTGGCTTCTTGTTCTATCTTCTAGGTATATTATTTGTAATGAAAATGTGTCTCTCACTTCCCCTCCCTTTTCATTCTCGGTTCTGAGATTCACACATACGAAAACCAGACTTGATGATATATATGTAACTAAGATGGAATAAGGCACTTGGTTTTTATATTAATATTGTCATTTTTTGGTTTCATTTTATTGGTGAATGTAATTGTGCAGACTAGCATGAAACAACATATGAAATAGGAGTATATGAAGTTGTGAAACATGATACTAACTCAGTTAATATAAATTTTCATGTTGTTAATCTATATTCAGATGTTGTTATTCATCCCTGAAACTTGTGCATTAAAATTATACCTAGGTATGAGTGTAGATTTTTGGGATATGAAGTTGTGAAACATGATATTCAAGTCCTTAATCTAAATTCTGATGATGTTGATATATATATATATATATATATATATTATATATATAGTTAGCTGTGCCCTGAAAATTATACTTGGATGTAAGTGTTGGTTTTTTGGATATGAAGTTATAAAACATGATACTGAAGTCGTTGATCTAAATTCTCATGTTACTAATCTATGTATAGATATTGTTATTGACTCTTGAAAATTGTGCCTTGAAAATTATACATGGGTATAAGTGTTGTTTTTTCTTTTATATGAAGTTGTGAAACATGATACTGAAGTCGTTAATATAAATTTTCATATTGTCAATCTATACACAGTACACAGATGTTGTTATTGACCCCCTGAAACTTGTTTCTGAAAATTATAGGAACACTACTAAAGTGTTCCTATAATTAGGACCGGAGGGAGTATATGAAGTTGTGAAACATGATACTAACTTTGTTAATATAAATTTTCATGTTGTTAATCTATATTCATATGTTGTTATTGATCCCTGAAACTTGTGCATTGAAAATTATACCTAGGTATGAGTGTTGATTTTTGGGATATGAAGTTGTGAAACATGATATTCAAGTCCTTAATCTAAATTCTGATGATGTTGATATATATTGATATATATATATATATATATATATATATATATATATATATATATATATATATATATATATAGTTAGCGACCCCTAAAACTTATGCCCTGAAAATTATACTTGGATGTAAGTGTTGGTTTTTTGGATATGAAGTTATAAAACATGATACTGAAATCGTTGATCTAAATTCTCAAGTTACTAATCTATACATAGATATTGTTATTGACTCTTGAAAATTGTGCCTTGAAAATTATACTTGGGTATAAGTGTTGTTTTTCTTTTATATGAAGTTGTGAAACATGATACTGAAGTCGTTAATATAAACTTTCATATTGTTAATCTATACACAGATGTTGTTATTGACCCCTGAAACTTGTTTCTGAAAATTGAACATGGGTATAAGTGTTGGCTTTTTAGATATGAAGTTGTGAAACATGATACTGAAGTCATTAATATAAATTATCATATTGTTAATTTATATACAGAAATTATTATTGACCCATGAAACTTGTTTCTAAAAATTGTACCTAGGTATAAGTATTAGTTTTTTGGATATGAAGCTGTCAAACATAATACTGAAGTTGTTAATCTATGTACAAATGTTGTTATTGACTCCTGAAATTTGTGCCATGAAATTATACCTAGGTATAAGTGTTGGTTTTTGGGATATGAATTGTGAAACATGATACTGAAGTCGCTAATCTAATTTCGTCATGTTGTTAATCTATATATAGATGTTGTTATTGACGCCTGAAATTTGTGCCATGAAAATTATACCGGGGTATAAGTGTTGGTTTTTGAGATATGAATTGTGAAACAAGATACTGAAATCATTAATATAAATTCTCATGTTGTTAATCTTTGTATAGATGTTGTTAATTTCAATTCTTAACTATTTATCTTCTCAAAGAGCCAAGCCAAAGTGGGCTTCTCTCTGTTTTTATTTTATTTTATTTTTACTCAAGGCAATTTGGTCAGATTTGAAAATCGTCCTGCATAGAATGATTTCATGATTTGAAAAATTTCATCTTGCTTTTTTATCTTTCAAAATGAAAATAAACGAAATCTAAATTTTCATGTGTGTATCTAAATAATGTGAAATTAAACAAAAAATGAAATTTATATCTTGTTTAAAAATTATTATGGAATTTTAAAGGCAGGAAAAAATTATATTTAAGAATATGATAATGAATATTAGGAGAAAAAACACAGACCATAAAATATTTGACAAATTTTAAAAATTTCAAAAATAAAAAATTTAATAGTAAGTTTTTTAATCTTACTTCATAAAAATCACCGCCTCCCATGTCATTAAAAAAAAAAAAAAATCTCATTTAACACCTATAAAATTATGTTAGTTTTTTTTTAGAATATACACATATATATACACACACACTCACTGTAATACCCAGATTTTAGCAAATCTGGAATTCTTGAGATAAGATAAATTAATGAATATTTGATGAAGCAAATTCATAAGTTAAAACTATTATAGAAAATTGTTATAATTGTCGAGTAAATTGTCAAAAAAGTTACGGAAAAATCGATGAACAGAGAATGACTAAAAATGCAATGATAGTGATAAAAAAGTCTAAAAACATTATGATAAATACTTTGAAAGATCATGAAAGATTATGAGAAAATTATGGGAATATTGTCTCTAATTATGAGAATTTAATAGATTATTTCAGAGGAAATAACTTGAAGAAAAGTTTAAAAAGCATTTCGAAACCATAAAGTAACTTTGATGGGGTAAACGTTGTTAATATTTTACATAGGATATAAAATGACAATGTCAGTATAGAATTTTGTAAGATAACAATATACTGTAAATTAGTAAAGATAAATATATGAAGAAACCTGATCCTAAAAATATCATTAAACGAAGAAATTAGGTCTGATTAAGCCCTAACGAAGGCAGGGGTAAAACGGGAATTTTTGGTAAAAAATATTATATTTTTAAAAAATGGAAAAAATTATAGAAAAATAAATAAATCTGAATTTTTAAAAGAAGGGGTCGAAATTATGGTTATTTTTAATTAAAAAGAATTGTTTAAATAATTAAATTGGTAATTAGAATAAAATAATAATATAATGCGATGAGTCGGCTTATAGGCGGGCCAGGAAAAGTTAGAAATAAATTCTACAGGTAAACCAGAGGTAAAATTCTTTTCAGACTGATCAAATTAAGAACAAGTGAATTTTTACACGAAGAAAGAATTTACCGTGACGTCGATTCCGCAACCGAAAACCCTAATTCCTAATAAGACAGAAAAAGCGATCGATAGAGTAGAGCCGGATAGGCAAAGTGAGAACCTATAGAAACAATTGCGTGTTTTCAAACACGGATTAAGTTAGGCAACCACTGGACGTTTTACGATTCAAATAATTATTGTCCGTGAAGTTGGTTCTATCGGAAGCGATTTCCGTAACCGGACGTTTGTCCGAATATCTTCCGACGCACCGGAGAATACCTGGATATGATCAAAAAGAGGATCCAAATAGATAATATGAAAGAGGATGAAAAGACCTTCAAAGTTACATGCCCGCATTTTTGAGTTTCTGCGAAATCGCGCGAAACGGACACCGATCGGGTAGCTTTATCGGGCGGAGGCCATAAAACAAGAGCCATCATGGATGACAACTCATCCATTGACTTTAGGGCTCTTAGATTTCGATCTTGACCATGGATGGCCAAGAGTGTTTTGTCCTCAAAAATGCGATCCAACGGCCGGAATCCGATCCAAGACTTTTGTGGAAATTCCCACCTTGTCCCTATTTTTCCCTATAAATAGCAAGCCCTCTTGCTCTCATTCTTCACACCAAATTCGAATCCTAGAGAGAGGTTCTAGAGAGAGAAGCTCTGGAAAAATTCTACCTTAGCTCCGAGTAAGTTCTTTTTCCGTCCTTAGTTTTTAGTTTCCGTAGTTCTTTCGGTAGTTATAGTAGAACCGTTGTTTTGATCTAGGAAATTTCGAATATATTCCTATGCTTGTTTTTAGGTCTCTTTGCATTGAAAAATGCCCGACGAGGTAAAAACATAGTGGGGATAATTTTGAAATGGAATAAGGTCAAAGTAACGAAGTTCTGGCAAAATTCCGCCAAATTAGGGGTAGAAGGGCAAAATGGTAATTTTTACCTAAAATGCTAGTTATGATTTCAAATCACTAATGAAAGTGATATTACTCGATAGGGCATCAGAAACTCGATTTGCTTTCGTTACGCTGCCCGACGTGCCGCTGGTGAACATTTCACGTTTTTCCGTAAAGAGTACGTTTTTCCGCCAGAAGTACCTAACGTCGTCAACGAAGGTACGGACGCGTACTGTAACACTAATCTTGTACTTCTTAAATGCATATATATGTGATAGATACGTTCGTAGACCGATATACAGACAGTTTTACACGGGTTATAGTCATGATAACGCCGTATGTTTTTCTAGCGCTGAGAACACGAGTGGTATCGTGGCACTGGTGAATAGTGCAAGCTGTTATTGTTGTTTTACATTGTGGGGCTTTACATACTGCGTAATGCTTATGTTTTGTCGGCATAATGATCATGCATCTGCTGTATGCTTATGTAGTGATATACTTGTTGTATTGTCTAGAATATCTCGTTATCCGTCGTATCGTTTGTTTGGGTTTGAGATTAACCGTTACCCGAGATTCAATGCGGTAAATTGAATCTCAGCTATAGCTTCGGGATCCGAGAGGAATACGGATCGAAGATCGAGGCAAGCAACGATAGTCGTGCGACCGAGAGACTTATCTATCTTTACCGCTTTCGATTATTCACTTTCAAACTCTAGGATTAATGTAATCATTACAATGTTACACTGTGGTTGATGTTTGTTATGAATCAGTTACTTTTTCGCTCCAATGCTCTACTCTGATTACTCTGCTTGAAATATTTGGAAACGTTTTAAAAAAAAAAATTCCGCCGTTTTCAAATGGGATGTTAAATTTATGGTATCAGAGCAGTTGTCCTGGCATAAATCTGACTAAGTTATTCCAAAAACCTTTTGGTGCCGAAGGCAGGGCTAGTCTATGTGGAGCAGCCAATCAGTCACCCTAGCACGGTGAGGCTCCCATGATAGACACCTACCTGGCTAAATTGGTTGAGTAACGGAGTTAGGCTCTACGCCTTTTTTTAAAGAGCATGTTTTGAAAATGAGTACTGATATAGCCCTAAGTCGATGTACCAATCTGGACTGGTATACCATTCTGAACCGGTGTACCACCCTCTGTCGGTGCATCATTCTAACCCAGAATCAGTAAATCCATCGTTCATATTCATATTTGATATAAGACCCTGATCATTCTGAAAACTCTGATATCAGTCTCTGGTAATTCTGATAACCTTGATAATTCTGATAATTGCCAGTTTGTACTGGACGACAATTCTATCCTAACCCAGAGCTTATATGTGGAGCTGGGCCACGCCGGATGAAACTCCGAGATCAATAAAGATAAGTACATGCAGTATTTGACTCATGTAGAGGAACTCTCGATACGAAATTCCGTACCCGTTTCTGAGTAGACCGAACCGCGATCGAACGGCTTGAAGATATTTTGATAGAATAAAGATCCCAAGCGTATAGTCCAAAGTTTAGTTTGTATCTCCAAGCACCCCTGGGAGATTGTAAAATATGTTTGAATAAAGAGGGGTTGTAACTTGTTGTAATATATGACTTGTATTAGGATTAGACCAACTAATATGTAAAATGTTATGAAATGAATACATATGAATATATATGTTTTGATGTGAAAATCATTGTGTCATTTCTAATATTTACATATTTGTTAATAAATAAAGGAAAAAGAATAAGACATGGCCATTATGAGAGGTACCGGTGTACCAAGGGGCCGAGGCCGAGGCCGAGGTCGTGGTAGACGCGGAGGCGATGGACGGCCTCAACTAGACGCAATACCCGAACAAAATATACCAAATCGCCGAGACCAAAATGAAGTGCAAGAACTAAGAAGAACTCTCGAAGAGCGAGAGCTCTCATAGATGCACTCTTGGCAAGGCAACATCAACAGGATGAAGAAGCCCAAAGACAGTTGGAAGCACGACAACGCGAGGAAGAACGTGATGAGGAAAGTGACAATGACAACGACGAAGAAGAAGATGATAATGAAGAGGAGGACAACGATGAACATAACGATGAAGAAAATGAATCTGATCAATCCCGATCACCTCCACGACAAGGAAGAAGAGAAAGAACCACGGAAAGTCAACCAGTTACGCAAGCTTAAACCACCCGGTTTCGGGAAAGAGTGAATTGGTTGAGGATTGGCTTCGAGTCTGGAGAAGATATTCGAAGTCATTGAGTGCCGGGAAATCGGAAGGCTCACCGGCAATCTACAAGCTAGAGGGCGATGCCCACGGGTGGTGGAAGAGCGTTTCCACAACCCTTCAAGGCCCCGTTACTTGGGAAGCATTCCGAACAGTTCAACGAACGCATATTTTCCTCCTCGGTACATTGGTTAAGGAAGAAGAATTCCTTCACATCCAGCAGGGAAATGAAGAATCATTCGACGATTACTTCGGTCGTTTTACCAACCTGTCTCGTTATTCATCATATCTGAAAAGCCACAAAAATGAGAGCTGGAAGGCGAATCGACTAGTGACCGGACTGAAATATGACATAAGGGCGAGGCTAGTATCGCAGCGGCTTCCGAGAATGGCCCAAGTCGTGGAATCCCGCAGATTGACCGAGCGCAATTTGAAAGAACTGCGCAAATTCCGAGGCCAAGAAGGAAGCGGTGCAACCCGCGGTGGGTTTAACCGCGGAGGCTCCTCACGAAGAGGAATGCGCCTTGGAGCGATAACCGAGGCGGGAACATGAGACCCTACCAAACTAGACAATTGAATTACCCCAAACAGTAGGGATCCCGACGTGTCCAAAATGCAAGAAGTACCATCCAGGAGCCAACCGTGATGGGAAACAAGTCTGTTTCGTGCCGAAGCCTGGACACATTAGCCGGATTGCCACGAGAAGGCTGCGGAGGCAAGACCTCGGCGCCGGCCGGATCTTTACGTTGACAAACACCGAGGCCGAGACGGTCTCCGAAAATGGTCCAAGGTACCATCTATCTTAATGGGAATAAATTGCAAGCATTGTATGATTCAGGTGCCAGTCATTCGTTTATATCTTATGATTGTGCAAGTTGTTTTGGAATGCATGCCTGTAGTTTACCTTTTGATCTGGTAGTGTCTACACCGTTGGGTGTAAAGTCTTTAGCTTCTGACGCGTGTATGAACTGTACTGTTAACGTGGATGGACGAGTGTCAAAGGTAGATCTCATCCGTCTACCTCTTCATGGCATCGACGTCATTTTCGGTCTGAATTGGCTAACAGCCAACGGTGCAATGATCGATTGTGGCAAGAAGAAGATATCATTTCCGGAGACAAGGTTGATGTGAGCCGAGCTTTCTCTCCGCTACGAAGTTGATCGATGCGTGAAATAGGGATGCCATGCCTTCATGGTATTCTTTTCGGTTAAAGCGAAGCGAACTTTCACTCCGGGATATCCCCGTGGTGAATGATTTTCCCGATGTATTTCCGGAGGATCTCACCGAGATACCTCCTATCCGAGAGGTGGAGTTCAATATTGAATTGATGCCCGGCACAAGATCAATATCAAAGGCGCCGTATCGTATGGCTCCAAATGAAATGCAAGAGTTGAAGAAAGCAGTGGAAGAACTTCGAAGAAGGGATTCATTCGACCCAGTGTATCACCCCGTGGAGCTCCGGTTCGTGAAAAAGAAAGATGGAAGTTTTCGACTCGCATCGATTATCGTGAACTAAATAAAGTGACTGTCAAAAACAAATATCCACTTCCCGGATTGATGATCTTTTGGATCGGTTATCTCGGTTCCACCGTATTTTCCAAGATTGATTTGCGTTCGGGATATCATCGATTCTGAGTCAAAGACGATGATATTTCCAAGACGGCTTTCAGAACCAGATATGGGCACTACGAATTCCTTGTGATGCCCTTCGGATTAACAAATGCACCTGCGGTATTCATGGATTACATGAACCGTATCTTCCGACAACACCTAGACCAGTTTGTGGTGGTGTTCATTGACGATATACTTGTCTATTCCAAAAGCAGAAAAGAGCATGAAGAACATCTCGCGCCTAGTATTGAACATACTAAGAGAAAAGCAGCTCTACGCAAAGTTGAGCAAATGCGAATTTTGGCTGCCAGAAGTGAGATTTCTGGGCCATGTGATATCTAGCGGCGGAGTTGCTGTTGACCCAGGCAAAGTGGAAGCAGTTCTGGACTGGAAGAGGCCAGAGACAGTGACGGAGATACGTAGTTTTCTAGGTCTTGCGGGATATTACCGCAGATTTATACGGGATTTCTCGCGTCTTGCCCTACCATTGACAAAGCTTACGAGGAAGAATCAACCCTTCATATGGGGAGATGATCGTGAGGAGAGCTTTCGAGAGATCGAGGGAGAGGTTGACTACAACACCGATATTGATAATCCCGGATCCCGATGAGACATATGTTGTCTACGGTGATGCCAAATGGGCAAGGATTGGGTTGTGCCCTAATGCAATTGGGCGAGTGGTGGCTTATGCCTCTCGTCACCGAAGCCGCACGAGTCGAACTATCCTACACACGATTTGGAGCTTGCCGCCATCGTGTTCGCTTTGAAGATATGGAGGCATTATCTCGTACGGTACGACGTAGAACTATACTGCGACCACAAGAGCCCGAAGTATCTCTTTGATCAAAGGGAACTGAATATGAGGCAACGTCGTTGGATGGAATTGCTGAAAGACTACAACCTGGAGATCAAGTATCACCCGGGAAAGCAAACGTCGTTGCGATGCTCTAAGCGGAAGAAGGTGCAAGTATCATACATGATGATACAAGAGCAGAAATTACTTGAAGATTTCAGAGACCTGAATCTTTCAAACCAAATCTGCATGAATTTCGACGCACCAAGTGACGCCTACCTTGCAAATCTTCTTGTGAGTCAAGGGGAGTATGACCTGAGAGATGAAGTTGATGAAGCTCAGAGACAAGATGATTGGGCAATCTCCATGCGGGAGAAGATCTCTCAAGGTGAAACCTAAGACCACGACCTTTCATCGAGTGGATTGGTCAGACACAAGGGGCGTATTTACATACCACCAGTTGATGAACTGAAGTGGAAGATACTGGATGAGGCTCATAAGAGTAAGTATACTCTGCATCCAAGAATGGTCAAGATGTACCAGAACTTGAAGGCCGAAGTTTGGTGGCCTGGAATGAAAAGAGACGTAACTCGGTACATAGCTGGGTGTCTAACTTGCCGTAAAGTGAAGATTGAGCACCGGCGACCCCCGGTCTTCGCAAGGACTAGAACTGCCGGAGTGGAAATGGGAGAATGTGACCATGGATCTTGTGGTAGGTCTACCTAAGATCGAGCATCACGATACCATTTGGGTGATCGTCGACCGATTAACCAAGTCGGCACATTTCATACCCATTAGCATCCACTACTCTCCGTAACGATTGGCCGCAATCTACATCAAAGAGATTGTGAGACCGCACGAGTCCCTAAGAGTATTATCTCGATCGGGATACTCGATTCCAATCCCGCTTTTGGCAAGCACTACATGAAGGAATGGGTACCAAGCTGAAGTTCGGTTCGGCTTATCACCCTCAAACCGACGGTCAATCGAGAGAGGACGATACGTACGCCGGAGGATATCTTTGCGAGCATGTGCCCCGGATTACAAAGGAAATTGGGACGAACACCTCTCACTAGCGAATTCGCGTATAACAATAGTTATCATTCAAGCATACAAATGGCCCCGTTCGAGGCTTTGTATGGGCGAAAGTGCCAATCGCCTTTATGCTTTGGATGATGCGTATGAAAAGCGATTGCTTGGACCGGATATGCTAAAAGAGACCTCCGAGCAGATCGCTCGATCAAGAAGAGACTCCTTCTTGAACACAAGAGACGAAAGAGCTATGCGAGATAAGAGGAGAAGACCGTTGAAGTTTGAAGTCGGAGACCATGTGTTTCTGAAATTATCTCCGATGCTTACCGTGTCGGCGGAACACGAAGAGAAAGAAGCTTAGTCCGCGTTACGTTGGACCATTTGAAGTGTTAGCCGAGCGAGGACCAGTTGCGTATCAACTAGCATTACCCCCGAACTTGAGTAATCTCCACGATGTTTTTCACGTGTCACAGCTAAAGAAATACCTACCAGAGCGAGATCATGTCATGGAGTACGATGATGTTGAAGTACGGCATGATAACACCTTTGTAGTCGAGCCGGAGCAAATTCTCGAACGCCAGGAGAAACGGCTTAGGACTAAAACTATACCGATAGTGAAGGTGGTTTGGAAGGGTTTGTCATCAAACGAGGCAACTTGGGAAACCGAGAGTGACATGAAAGAGAAGTACCCAGAGTTTATGGCCCATAGTCTAGTGAGTATAGATTAAATTTCGAGGGCGAAATTTTGTTTAAGGGGGAGAGAAATGTAATACCCGGATTTTAGCAAATCTAGAATTCTTGAGATAAGATATATTAATGAATATTTGATGAAGCAAATTCATAAGTTAAAACTATTATAGAAAATTGTTATAATTGTCGAGTAAATTGTCAAAAAAGTTACAGAAAAATCAGATGAACAGAGAATGACTAAAAATGCAATGATAGTGATAAAAACAGTCTAAAAACATTATGATAAATACTGAAAGATCATGAAAGATTATGAGAAAATTATGGGAATATTGTCTCTAATTATGAGAATTTAATAGATTATTTCGTAGAGAAATAACTTGAAGAAAAGTTTAAAAAGCATTTCGAACCATAAAGTAACTTTGATGGGGTAAACGTTGTTAATATTTTACATAGGATATAAAATGACAATGTCGGATAGAATTTTGTAAGATAACAATATACTGTAAATTAGTAAAGATAAATATATGAAGAAACCTGATCCTAAAAATATCATTAAACGAAGAAATTAGGTCTCGATTAAGCCCTAACGGCGGGGGTAAAACGGGAATTTTTGGTAAAAAATATTATATTTTTAAAAAATGGAAAAAATTATAGAAAAATAAATAAATCTGAATTTTTAAAAGAGGGGGTCGAAATTATGGTTATTTTTAATTAAAAAGAATTGTTTAAATAATTAAATTGGTAATTAGAATAAAATAATAATATAATGCGGTGAGTCGGCTTATAGGCGGGCCAGGGAAAAGTTAGAAATAAATTCTACAGGTAAACTAGAGGTAAAAGTCTTTTCGACTGATCAAATTAAGAACAAGTGAATTTTTACACGAAGAAAGAATTTACCGTACGTCGATTCCGCAACCGAAAACCCTAATTCCTAATAAGACGGAAAGGCGATCGAGATAGAGTAGAGCCGGATAGGCAAAGTGAGAACCTATAGAAACAATTGCGTGTTTTCAAACACGGGATTAAGTTAGGCAACCACTTTGGACGTTTTACGATTCGACGAATTATTGTCCGAGAAGTTGGTTCTATCGGAAGCGATTTAGAATAACGGACGCGTTTGTCCGAATATCTTCCGACGCACCGGAGAATACCTGGATATGATCAAAAAGAGGATCCAAATAGATAATATGAAAGAGGATGAAAAGACCTTCAAAGTTACATGCCCGCATTTTTGAGTTTCTGCGAAATCGCGCGAAACGAACACCGATCGGTAGCTTTATCGGGCGGAGGCCATAAAGCAAGAGCCATCATGGATGACAACTCATCCATTGACTTTAGGGCTCTTAGATTTCGATCTTGACCATGGATGGCCAAGAGTGTTTTGTCCTCAAAAATGCGATCCAAATGGCCGGAATCCGATCGAAGACTTTTGTGGAAATTCCCACCTTGTCCCTATTTTTCCCTATAAATAGCAAGCCCTCTTGCTCTCATTCTTCACACCAAATTCGAATCCTAGAGAGAGGTTCTAGAGAGAGAAGCTCTGGAAAAATTCTGCCTTAGCTCCGAGTAAGTTCTTCTGTCCTTAGTTTTTAGTTTCCGTAGTTCTTTCGGTAGTTATAGTAGAACTGTTGTTTTGATCTAGGAAATTTCAGAATATATTCCTATGCTTGTTTTTAGGCCTCTTTGCATTGAAAAATGCCTGACGAGGAAAAAACATAGTGGGGATAATTTTGAAATGGAATAAGGTCAAAGTAACGAAGTTCTGGCAAAATTCCGCCAAATTAGGGGTAGAAGGGCAAAATGGTAATTTTTACCTAAAATGCTAGTTATGATTTCAAATCACTAATGAAAGTGATATTACTCTGATAGGGCATCAGAAACTCTGATTTGCTGCCGTTACGCTGCCCGACGTGCCGCTGGTGAACATTTCACGTTTTTCCGTAAAGAGTACGTTTTTCCGCCAGAAGTACCTAACGTCGTCAACGAAGGTACGGACGCGTCTTTGTAACACTAATCTTGTACTTGCTTAAATGCATATATATGTGATAGATACGTTCATAGACCGATATACAGACAATTTTACACGGGTTATAGTCATGATAACGCCGTATGTTTTTCTAGCGCTGAGAACACGAGTGGTATCGTGGCACTGGTGAATAGTGCAAGCTGTTATTGTTGTTTTACATTGTGGGGCTTTACATACTGCGTAATCCTTATGTTTTGTCGGCATAACGATCATGCATCTGCTGTATGCTTATGTAGTGATATACTTTGTTGTATTGTCTAGAATATCTCATTATCCGTATCTTTGTATTGTTTGGGTTTGAGATTAACCGTTACCCGAGATTCAATGCGGTAAATTGAATCTCGCTATAGCTTCGGATCCAGAGGAATACGGATCGAAGATCGAGGCAAGCAACGATGATCGTGCGACGAGACTTATCTATCTTTACCGCTTTCGATTATTCACTTTCAAACTCTAGGATTAATGTAATCATTACAATGTTACACTGTGGTTGATGTTTGTTATGAATCAGTTACTTTTTCGCTCCAATGCTCTACTCTGATTACTCTGCTTGAAATATTTGGAAACGTTTTTTTTTTTTTAAAAATTCCGCCGTTTTCAAATGGGATGTTACACTCACACACATATACATATATATATATATATATATATATATATATATTTGAAATTATATTTAATAATAATTGAATCTCAAAATAATAATAAAAACCTGCATAGTATAATAAAATATATTTTACTATGGTAGCACCACATATTAAAGTGACCATCTCAGTAGAAAAAAAAAGTGCCCATCCAAATTCTCATTCAAAATTTTTGTTTCACAAGGTTATTTAACTTGAAATATTTTGTTATCCGCGTCAATATAGTTCAAATGAAAATTTTCTATACCATATATTTGTCATGTATTAAACTTTTTATTTTACAATTATATGTTAAAAGACTTATTAAATGCCTCACTTGTGTAACATCCCATTTTCAAAAGCAGTATTTTTTTTTTCATCAGAGTAGAGCATCGGAGCGATTGAGTAACTGATACTTATATTCAAAATGCCGTAAGTCTGGCCGAGAGTTTTCAAAAGTAAATAGCTTTTGGAACTTTCCTCTTCCAATTCCACAAGTAGAGGAAAGTCTTTAGTCGAGTCCCTACGCGTGGAGCGCATTGCCTTTCTCCTCGGTCCTCATTCCTCCGAACTATGTTCTTTAGCCATAGTGATCAAGCTATATTAAGAACCGAGGTTCAATGCCCATTGAACCTCGCCCAATCCTTCCTTGTAGGTAATTAACCTCATATTTACGTACACAATATATGGACTACGGTCACGTTCACAACATTAACATAGTCAACTGCCAATTTGCAATTGTTGGAAGATGGAAAAGGTCCCATGAAGTCAATTCCCCACACATCAAATGGTTCACGTGAGCCCAATATATTACCTGTTCTTTGACACCCGTAATGGAATAAAGAAGGCCAATAAAATCCGCTTTCTAACCTTCGCCTAACATTTAGATATACTACACACACAACCAATGCGGATATATCGCTCCCAAAGATTATCACACACAACCAATGCAGATATATCTCTCCCGATTATTCATAGAAGCTACTGTGCGAGAAAGTGTTGATAATGCATCAAGTTCATTATTAGCATGTTCACACAACCAATGCCTCTTGTATTCCCCCATTCCAGTGTAGCCCATTATAGAATGTCTCCCATGCTTCATAGAGTGATTCACCATCGACTTGTTGGAAAGAGGTGATGTCGTTTCTTGACTTTGTTTGTTCTTGCGGAGGAAATACTTGCCTAGGAATTTTTTAGTTAGTTCATCCCAAGTGGTGATGGCTCCGGGAGGAAGTGAGCCAACCCTTGCTTTATCTTTCGGAGAGAATGGGAAGAGTCTCGGTCTAATGGCATCATCGAATTTTGAATTTGAACGTGTCACATATCTCCAAGAAGCTTGCCCGGATGCAAGTTCGGATCTTCATAAGGAAGGCCATAAAATTTTGGATGAATAATAGGCGGCATTTCATTAACAATGCTTTGGAAGCAATTTCACTAACTCTTGGGACAACAGCAAAATCTCCCACACTTCTACGATTCAGAAATTTGTGATATTTTCAAAGATGAAGAAACTTGTAACAAAGCCTTTTGTTCTCTTCTCAGAAATTTCTTGATCAAATAGAAGATTTGAGTCTTGCATACACCTTAATCAAGAAATTAGTTCTTAAGAACTCAGAAGAAATGGACTAGAAAGGTTTAGTTAGTTTAAATTGAAATTACGAGAAAATGAATTTCCAAGTAAGTACACACAATTTAATGGGATTTTTTTTTTGAACACAAGAAAATCTACACTTTACAAAAAGAATAACAATACCAAATTAAAGAAACAAAATTCAATTTATGCAAAATATACTAAACAATAATAACCAAAACACAAGGATGTAAAGAACACAGTAAATGAAAAAGGAATAACTCCAAATAAAGAAAAAAAAAAAAAAATTGCAATTAAAATAAAACAAGCACCAATCTATAAAACAAGCAAAGATAGTTGATATTGGGACAATTTTGGTCCCAATTGATGAGTGGGTATAACCGGTCAAGTATACACTTATCAATGTAATACGGCAAGTATCCGAAATAAAATATCGTTCCCAATTCCAACTACCAACCCAATTTACTTGAATTTAAAGTTGATGCAACCATATGAGTTTTTGGATGAACATATTAAAAGAAAATAAAATGACAAAGAAATTGAATCAAACTTTGTAGAAAACAATTAACAAAAGCCTAGGGTCATGTATGTCATCAATAATCCATTTAATTGTTCTTCCTTTAAAAAGCTAGATTAAGACATAATCTTCTTTTAAGGTAGAATTTAATTACTTAACCCATGAATTGGAGTATGTCAATCGAATTTCAGATTTTAATCTAATTGCTTATTCGTAAGTCAAATTAGCCTAATCCTCAATCCTAAAATCATGTTCCCATGCTCATTAGAATTAATTTGCATTAAGTCCAGAATTCTTTATGATTGCATAAAGCCTATGTCAAGTTCCCTTGCTAGTACCTTATGTTCTTTAATCAATTGAACCTAGAATTAACTAGCCTTTCCCAAGGTCTAATTAATCTTTCAATTCCTTAATTAGATGATCAAACTAACAAAGGCATTAAGAATGGATTAAAGAAACTCATCCAAAACAAGTATTATGTAATTAAAAACAGAATTTCAATTAAACTTCATAAAGAATTCATACATGACCTTAGAAAGATACTTAGTTCATGCTATTCATGACCAAGCATACAAAAGGGAAAAAGATGAAGAACAATAAATTAAACTAAAACATTCAAAAGAAAAGATTACAACTAATCGTCCATGTAGGAGGTAGAACCATCGCATGTAGGACTTAAAATGAACAAAACATAACATTAAATTATAACAATCGAAAAGAAAAGATTACAACTAATCGTCCATGTAGGAGGTAGAACCATCGCATGTAGGACTTAAAATGAACAACATAACAACTATACACACACCATACACATAGCACATACATGCATAAACATAAACATCGCAAGAAAAGTGTTACGAAACTTAAGAAAGAAAGAACCTAAGGGAGACGAGCTCATCTCCAAGTATTTTTTTAGCTTCACATACACTCTTCTATTTATAGGCTCCAGCATCTCATCTATATGCACTTTTCTTAGTGGCAACATAACAACTATACAGCCTGTTTTACACACGAATTCGGTGGAATTGGGCCACGTTGTCTTCATATGCAATGTAGCCCTGGATGTTAGCTTTTCAGTCGTTCAAACAGGACCTCATTTGGAGTTCATGGATCAAATACGGTACGTTGTTCTAGAGTCCGTCACAACACCTTGTCTTGCATTCCAAGCCCAATTGGGTCCTCTAAACGTCTCATTTAGCTTCTGGACTCTTCATATAAGTTGTAGGGCTTTCATTCAGCGTTCCTAAAAGATAAATTTCAGATCAATTGGAGGTCTAGAACTCAAATTATGATCAACATACCAAACAGTGTTCACTACCCAATTATAAAAGAGATGTGATTTAAGCCCAATTTTGAACAAAATTCCAAATATGACCAAGATCTATACAAATAAATTCTAAAAACTAATTATGAAGATGAAACTACATATTTAACTAATTTAATTCATTAAAACATGACAATGACACATTGCACATATATGCATACTATAAACATCATAAATTCCAAGGTTATCAAACGTACACAATACGTTGATGGAAAACATGAACATACGTTTTACGTAAACAAACAAACGCGAGCGGTATTTTACACATAGCACATATATGCATACAATAAACATCAGCGTTAGTGTTACAGTACGCGAACGTACCTTCGTTGATGGAAAACGATATGTATTTTTGAACGATTATCTTATCTCGAGATATCCTATAAGGATAATATTTATCAATATCTAGCAGCATAACAGGCATTTTAGGTACAAATTACCATTTTGCCCCTGACCCCCTAATAGGCGGAATTTCACCAGAGCTTCGCTACTTTAATTCTATCTCTCCTGAATTTTGACATATCTCTTCCCTCAATAATATTTTCGAAAATAATACCATCTTTACCCCTAAATATGATATCTGGACTATCTTGAAAAATTAAAGATAAATCTAGCATTTCTACTACATCTACTGAAAGAATTACCGAAGCTTAAGACTAGGGACCGAAAAACTTACCCAGGGCTCCGCTAAACTTTCTCCGGGCTCCTCCTTCTCTCTAACCTCTCTCTAAACTCGGTTTTGGGGTGGAGAAGAAGTGAAGAGGGTGAAGGCCTATTTATAGCAAAAGTCTTGGCACTATTCATCACTTTATCAGACTGGTTTTCGGCCGTTGGATCGCACTTCGACACGTGGCTTCATCCTTGCCATCCATGTGTTGGATGACATCATCCTTCTAGAAGAAGATGATGTCACAAGCTTGCTTTATGTGACTGTACCGATAAAGTTCCCAGTTCGGTGTCCAAATCGCGCAATCTCGGAAAACCTCAAAAATTCAGTAGCAAGGCACTGAAGTTTTATTCTTTCTCTTCAAAACTACTTGGGTTAACTAAATTTTTGATCCTATTAAGGGTATTCCGTGTTCTGCTGAAGATTTTCGGATAAACGCTGTCGGTTACGGAAATAACTTTCGATAGCACCAGCTTCTGGACGAAAATTCACTGGTTTATAATATGTCCAGACCTAAGAAACCTTATCCCTGGTTTGTCACAACTATTTCATTTTCTATTGGGTCTTATTTCTGCTATCTGCCCTATTTCTCATTTATCCTGTATCTTAAGTGCTTTCTGTTGGTTTTAAAATGACTTCGAGATAGTCCACTCTGAGGTAGAAATTCACTGGTTTATAAAAAGTCCAGATGACATAGGCTAAATCCCAATATTTTGGTGTAGGATTTAATTTCTATCCATTCTCAAATATCCTGTTGGCTCTTTACTAGATATATTATTATTAAATTTCAAATATCTAGATATTATTTTAAATAGCCATAACCCTTTTCACACTACTTTTTCATTTATTATTTATTTAATTAATAATTTTTAATTTCTCCCCTTAATTTAATTATTTACTAATTAATTTACTTATATCTTAATCTAAACAATTAGCCACTAATTACTTAATTAGCCACTTACTAATTGTTGATAATTTTCATAATTAGGATTAATTATTATCTCACAACTATTTTACTGACATTGGTATTTTATGCTCCATGTAAAATATTAAAAATCATGGGGCCAAAAAGTGCTTTTAATAATATTATATTTATGCTTCTCTATTTTTCAAGGAAATAATCCCAAAAATTCCTAAAATTAGAGACAATATACTTTCTAATTTTTAGCAAATATTTTATTGCCTTATCAGATTTATCATAATATTTTTAGGCCATTTTATGCCCCATAAATGCATTTTAGGGATTTTAGCTCTTTATTCACCATAATTTCAATAGAAATTACCTTAGAAAATAAGGTAATTATAACTTATTATTTGACACCACATATTCACCTATATCCAATAGGTATTATTTGCTAATTTATGATACTTATCATAAATACTATTTTTAGGGTATTACAACTTGTCACATCTTTAGGCTCAAACCCATATACAAGGAAGAGGATACTCATTTTTTCCTCTTTCTCATTATCTTCTTATAATATCATCCACAGCCTTAAACCATGAAATGTATTATTTATATTTAATAATCTATAAAATTATTATTATAATATTTTATAAATTTAAATTTATTAATTTTTTTTTTTGTAGTGCAGTTTTGAACTATCATATTTTAAGAGTTTAAATTGATTTATTTATACTATTAAAAAATTGATTTATTTATGTTTATAATAATAATTTTATAAAATATTAAATCTAAACCTAGGCAAAAAAAGAAAAGAAAAAGAGCATCCAAACCATTTATTTTCTTTACCTAACCGTGGATATGAATAATTTACCCTAAAAAATATATACTAATACTAATTTACCCCTAATTAAACCCTTATATTCCTTTTCCATATTCCTCTCTAACCACATCTGACATCTTAGTTATTTTAGTAGTTATTGGAGGAAAAATAGGGGAGCATTCATTGTCTTCATTTTTCATTATTTTTATTTATACTGTACATTATAAAATCTTACAATATAATTATATTCTTATGCCAACTTTACAATATAATTATATACTCTATCGCTCATCCAATTCTAACCACTAAGGCACTAAAATTTAAATTGTAAGACTCTCACGGTCTCACCCTTAATATCTGTATGCGTGTAAATATTATATAAGTCTCTCATTTGTTTTTGAAGTAAATTTATATACGAGTATAATTTTATATATTTTTTTCCTATAACATTAAAATTGGATGTGGTAAATGGAAAAAATAGAAGCAGTCAATTCATACAAAAGCCTGTTCTTCTAACTTCAAAAATAATTTAGTATAAATTAATTTAAAATTTTCATAATATGTTACGCCTGTTAAGATATTTAATGAGAAATAAAACTTATTTTGATTTTGATTAAAATCATAAAATTAATTTTTTGGTGAATTATAATACTAGCTATATGATGAATTATTTTTCAATATAACATCTTTATGTTCATTTGGATAAGACACAATCTCGTGGTGAAGTTTCCTTCAATTATTTGTAGCATTGTTAAAATAAATGGCTAAAATATAAGTTTGTCATTTATGTTTGCTTCAGGTATCAATTTAGTCCTTTAAGTTTGTAAGGGGCACGTTTGGTCTTTTAATGACCGTTAGGATAACTTAACGGAAAATACTAACTTAACAATTTTAAGTGATGACTGTGCAATTAAATGCTGAAAAAACATGATTACATGTTAATTCTTTGATTTAATATGTTTATATTTTTTAAGAAATAAATCTGCTAAAAATAAATCTGGTAGAGATTTTTGCTGCTGCTTCTTTTTCGTTCCGTTTGGTCATTTTTCTTCTTCAGTTGGTTCAGTCTGTGGGTGATTTGGTGAGCTATTTATTCCCTCATCCATTCGTAGTTTTTCTGATTGTCTAATATGGGGTTTGGATGAGTGCTTAGAGTTGAAGATTTATTAATTAAGTGAAGGGGAGAGTAGCGACAACATCTGGGCTCATGCATTATGTTCAAATACTGTGTTAACATAGATTAATTATTCATGACAATAGGCTCAACATAAACAAGCACCTGATGGTGGAAATGTGGCGTATTGATAAGATCTATCGATAAAAAGAAAGGTAATCAAACATTACCTGCTGATTTTTACCATCAATATCAACATCCGTAGAAATATCCGTCCTAGGACTCGCATCAGCCATGGCCGACTAGTGACTCCGCTGTGTTACCTCTTGGAACTTGGAAGTAACCAGATTATATTATCGGACATTGTTGGTCTCCTGTGTTACCTCTTGGAAGTAATCAGATTCGATTTCGGACCTTTAGTAATTGCAAACTGGTTATTTCTACAGATATGTTCAAAGCCGCAGGGATGGAGGGGATCGTTAATGAGAAACCCTAAAATATTAAATATTATTTTAATTCACATGATTTGAATATTAAATTTATTAAAATACTAACATATAAGCATGCTATGTCAAAATTTAATTGTACACTCCTCGCTTAAAATTGTTGACTTAGTATTTTCCGTTAAGCCAGCCAAACGGTGTTAACATTAAGGGACCGAACATGCACTTTACAAACTTAAGAGACTAAATTGATACCTGAAGTAAACATAAAGACCAAACATATACTTTAGCCAAAATAAATTACTTTAAAATATTGATATTTATTTTTTATGTTAAATTCTATTTTGAATTTTGAAACTTGAGTATTAATAATTTGCACTAAGTATAATGTGGCATATTATTTGAGATGTCAAATGGAAATAGAATAATTAATAAAGGTGGGGTGGTTACACACAAGATCAATTAATGAAATACCAGAAAATAAAGCCAACAACCAATAAGCAAATAATATAAGAATCAATTGGATATCTTTTAATTTTATACCTTTGATCCTAAATATGATTAAAATAAACGGTTATCTCTCTCTCTCTCTCTGGTGTATAAGTAAGATGAGACGACAGCGGAGTACTAAATTATTACTCCATCTGAACCTATTTATAAGCAACTTTTTCTTCTTTTTGGGGTAGTCCTTAATTTGTATGTCTCAACCATTAAATTACCTTTTCCTTTTTTACTACATATCTCTATATTAAGGAATTGCTGATTCTCTTTCTTTCAATCATTTATTATATGTTATCTCTCATATTATTTATTCATTCTCTCTCCTAAAATATTTTCATAAATAGAACATATTTAGAAAAGATATGATATTTTTGATACATTTATTATTTTTAACTAATCATAACGGTTAGTTCATTCTACATTAAGAAAAAGCTATTTATAAATATAAAAAAGGATAAGACGGAATAGTTAACTCCTCGATCTTTGTGAACTCACTATCGCGTTTTCTATTTTTCAACCCTTTTTGGGGTGGCTCACATCCTCTTTCCCTCCCATCCACTTCCCATCCTCTTTTCAATCTCGGCCGTTAAATTGAAATCGAACGGTTGATTTAATCTTTTATAAAAATATTATTTTTATATTAAAAAATATTAAATTAATACTTTTATATAATATTATATCTAAACGATTAAGATTTCAATCCAACTACTTGAGATGAATAAGAAGATAATGAGAAGTGAATGGGAAGGAAGATGACCGTAGTCAACCCCACCCTTTTCACGCCCACTTGCATTATTATATTTATTTTGTGACAGCATTTTTTAATTGTGACAAAGGCCCAATGGCTCACGGTTCCCAATATAAAATGTAAATTGCATTATTATATTTATTTTGGACTACAAATTTTTATTGTAACCAAGGCCCAATGGTGATTGGTTCTTAATATAAAATGTAAATTGCATTATTATATTTATTTTGGACTACAAATTTTTATTTGGTGATCGGTTTTTTTTTTAAAAAAATGTAAACTTATGGGCCTTGTGAAATGTGCTTTTTTGAATTATGAAACTGAGTATTAATAATTTGCACTAATTAAGTAAAATGGGGCATATTATTTGAGATGTCACATGCAAATAGAATAATTAATAAAGGCATAGCCTGTCATGGGGTGGTGACAAACAAGATCAACTAATGAAACAAGTCAACAACAAATAAACAAATAATGTAAGAATCAATTGGGGCTGATTACTCCATTCATGCAAATCCCTCCCTACCATTGTCCACACGAGCCACTTTCTGCTTCGTCTCTCTGCATTCTCAGTGCTCTTGCTTTGTCGCTATCATTTCTCTCTTCAATTCACATAAAGCTTTTGATGTTCTTGTTCTTCTGAAAAAAACAAAAAGATTTGAAGTTTGGCTTCTATTTCAGAGTTTGTCTATTGAAGCAACGTGTTTCTTTTTCAAGCTTTATTTTCTGGTTTTTGAATTATTATTTTAATTAATCTCCTCTCTGTTTATCGTCATTACCATTGTTCTTCTCCTTCTTGTTTAGAGAAAACCAAACAAAGTTGTGTTCAAATCTTCTTTCTGCCTATTCGTTGTTCTTAAAGTTCATTTTCTCCACACACAAAAAAAAAAGTTGTGTTCTCCCTTTTTTTCTCGTACTTGAATTATTATTTTACTCTCATCTCTGTTGATCGGGGTTGTTCTTCTTCTTCTTATTTAGAACAAACTAAAAAAAAAAAAGTCTGCGTTCTCCTTCTTTTTTTGTATTTGAATTATTATTTTGCTCTCATCTTTGTGTATCATCATTGTTCTTCTCCTTCTTGTTTAGAGAAAACCAAAAAAAAGTTGTGTTCAAATCTTCTTTCTGCCTATTCGTTGTTCTCATCGTTCATTTAAAAGAAACAAAAAAAAAAAGGACAAAAAAAAAAACGAAAAAAAAGACCCCAAAAAAAAAAAACATAAAAGGAGCCAAGAAGAGGCTTTTATATCAAAAGCATTGAGACCGTAACGCACAGTAATCTTTGGAAGGTAAGAATTTGTACTCTATATGTTCATCTTCGTTTATTCATGTAATGTGTGTATGATGGACACACACACACACACACTCACACATCATGTCTCTTAGACTTTCTTTGACTTATTTTTTATCTCTTAGGTTTTGGTTGGTGATGTGAAGCATATTTGAAGATTTTGATTCTTGCTTTCAGGTTAGTGTTATATGCAGAGTGTTAATTTCATTTGTTCATAGGAATTTTTACAGCTTTCTTAAATTATAAACCAAGGTGGATTATGTAGATCTACATACAGTCAAACATACACTGTGCCCAAGTCTTAAGTCTCAACCCACAGCTTCCTAATTATTTTGGAGAGAATTACAACCACACCCCTTCTCACTTTGATCCCTCTGATCCTATTTATAAAATTAGTTAAAAATGACAAGTATGTCTGAAATAATTTTTTTTTTTCAAGTATGTTCTTATTTATATGGGGGCTTGTAAGAAAGAAAAGTAGAGTAATAATATTTTAATTAATGCAATGCATATAATTAATAAGGGGTAAAAATTGGAAAACTCATTCAATGTTCAGACAAATTTTGTCAGATCCTTATAAAAAAGGTTATAAAAGAGTATTTCTTCCATTTTCCCTTTATTTTATATTTCCAACCAAATAAAAATAATATGAGTAGATTTTTTTTTTTTTTGATACAAGGTAAACGAAAGATAAAACAAATCGAAAGAAACTAAAAGATATGAGTAGATTTTATTTCCTGTAAAATGTAAAGAATATATGAGCAAACTTTGTAGAAAGATAATTTTTCTCATAATAATTAAATTTAAGACAAATATATAAAATCAATTACATAAATATAAAAATTTTACATATGTGATACAACATTTTGTCTACCGTGTATGTGTGTGATATGAGTCCACATTACATGAACATAGTTTATGTGCTCCTTATGAGCATTTTTTTTTTTATATATTGTATTTATTTAGATTTAAATTATATACTGCTTTTTGATATATTTTTTGCATCCAATATCTCAAATTAATTAGTTTCCATGATATTGGTGTTACAGATAAATAAATATAATTTTTTTTATAGATATGATACAATATATCTGAAATCCCCCGATTTTAAATGCCTCAACTTATACTTTAGTGAAAATATTATAACATATACATATATGTGTGTCTGTGATACAGCATTTTGTGTACCGTGAATGTTTAAGCATATTTTGTGATCATTTAATCGTAGAATCACCATTTAAATTTATTAAACCAGTATTTTCTGTAAAATAAAACTAATAATGCCAAAATTAATAAACTAAAAGTACACTTTTTAAATTTAAATCATTAAACTAAAATTTGATGTTAACTCAGAGAATCAAATTGTGTATTTTATCTTGACGGCCGACGATATATTTCGTATGTGCCTACAATCATGGAGAATCTATCATATCTACACTCAAGAGATAAGATAGATCACGCAGTTACGATATCAATGCATACCCTATATATATAAGGGCATAAACCTAAGGTGCACACGTTCTAACTCAAACCTAGTAAATTCAGTATCACCGTGCACATCCCCACTTGACACATTCCCCTTCCCCCTTTAAGGCGAATAGTCTATAGTGTGCAGTGATCCCGTCTCCTTCAGGATATCGACTCCATAGGTATTCTGGTGGAGTACATTGATCCAATATCAACGAACTAGCCCATCGGGCTAGACATCTGGTTCCACACCAGAACACAATATATCTGAAATCCCCCGATTTTAAATGCCTCAACTTATACTTTAGTGAAAATATATGTTTATATATATATATATATATATATATGATATTTTTAGTTTTTAAGTAAATAATTTTCCCTTTTATACCATTTTGTTATTTTCTTACTGTTTAATGTATCCTGATAAAAGCGCCGACATTAAGCTGGGGCCTTTTGTCTTCCCCATAGGTCACTCGTACTTTTTTGTTTGGTCGAAAACCAAAGATATTTTACTAATTTCTATAAAGATGATAGTATTTGAAAGTATGTCTGTATAAAAAAAAAGGGTTGAAGGCCAAAGATATTTTACTAATTTCTGTAAAGATGTTAGTATTTGAAAGCATGTCTGTATATATAAAAAAAAAAGTATGTAAAACTTGGGTCAAGGTTTCACCATTTTTTTTTAACCATCTCTCATAATTTTTAAATTATGTCCATTAATCAATGTTTAAAGTCACAATACTATTTTAACTATTCTCTCCTCTTTCCAATCAACGCCAGATAAACTAATAAGAGATAATTAAAAAAAATAGATTATGAGAGGACCTCCTTCCCTAAAAATCACTTTGTAGTGTCTTCAGAGTACACACACTCACTGGCTCAACCTTCTTCTGAACAAAACCATTTTCAACTGCTTCCTCTCAGCAATTTCTCTGTTCCATTTTTCTTCTTCTTTAACGCTCTTCTCGTTTTTTAAAGCAAACTCTGTATCTTTGCTTTTTTGTGTTTGGATCCTTCCTTTTGAGTTTCTCTATGTTGTGCTGCTACCTCTTGTTCTTCATCCTTAGAAAGAGTGTGCATTGATTTTTCTGAAGCATTGATTTTTCTGAACTCCACTCAATATATACTTCCTTGTTTCCCCTCTTATTCTTGTTTTTCAACACTTTGTTTGCCCTGCTTCCTTGTATTTGGATCCTTTCCTTTTTGTTTGATCTTTAGCTAGTTCCATTATCATCACTCGTATTCTTCTTGTTCTTTGTCTTAAAAAAGAAAAAACGAAGGAGGCATTCTCATCAAAAGCATCCTGTACGTGGATGGGCGTTGAATTCAGAGGATAAGAGGTAAGTATTCGTATTTGTTGGTTAATTCAGCCAATTACATGACTTTCATGCAGAGTTTCATGAGGTTGAAAATAAAAATTTTGTTTAATCGTTGCGGAATCCTATAATTTTTTATGGTCCTCATAAATTATCAACCTTAACTCATTACGTTAATTAGTTATTGATTATTAATCCGTAACTTTTTACAGTGCTCATGAGAATTCACAACAATTTATAATGTTCATGAACTTCAGGATTACTCATTAAAACAACTATTAGGGATTAGGATAACTTGATAACACGACTATTGGAGATTAGGATTACCTTAGATCACTTGAAGACCTCAATGTTGTTGATGATGTCTTCTAACGTTGATCCACACGACTATCCCCCCCGGTTGCAACGAGAACTCTTTTTTTAGAAACCTCCCGCTTCTTGGATGCTTGCTAGGCGAAGACAAGGTTGAGGTTTGGTTTCTTTGGGTTTTACTCTTTTCAAGAAGATGGTGGTTTCTTGGAATTAGGTTAAAGATAGGAGGAGCAAGATCATTGGAACTTTGCCCTTGTGGATGGCGCCCTTTTCTCTCTAAACCTTGGTGAAGACCGAAATTTAGAGAGTATAAAAGCCTCTTGGTTTTCTTCTAGAAAAACGTGCAAGAAAGGGGCACACCAAAAATCAGCAAATTATAAGAGTCTAACTCTAATTTAAGAGCTTACAAGAACAACCCAATCCAAGCTTGAATTGGAAAATCCAAATCACAATTAATTAAATTTATATCTTGATCGATTGATTAATATAAGATGATGAATAATATTCATATCTTGATTGATTGAGTAAACCATTTAAGATGATGGATCACATTTATATCTTAATTGATTAATTAAATAATAATTTAAGATGATGGATCACATTTATATCTTAAACTAAAATTCAAAAATAATTTTTAATTCAATCCTCATTTATTATTTCTCCTATCTTCATCCAATTATTATTGGATCTTTATATATATATATATATATATATATATATATATATATATATATATATATATATTAGATAATTCATAATATCTTTTATAACCTAACCATTTGAATTTAAATTTAAATTCAAATTTCAAACTTAAATTCAAATTTCAAATTTCAAATTCAACTTGGCCTAAGATCTCGTTGGGTCTTCCAATACATTTGAGCCCTTTTGTGGAGAAACTGATAATACTTTCACTCCAATCCAGTTATACTTTTATTCTTGGTAAAACCCAGGTTCTGAAACCTGGATCGGTCACTAAACCGGTGGAGGTACTGGGTCAAGGGTCAGTGGGTCAGACAGGAGTCAAACCGAAGTCAGACCAGTATTAATTAAAAATATATAATTAAATTAAAATGGGTAATATTATATTTATTATTATTATTATTATTATTTTTTAAAAAGAGATCATTCACGTGACTAAGAGCAGAGCATTAAATGGCAGAGTAGGTTTGGTAGGTAAGGCTCAGCTTTACTTCTAGGCTATAGCAGTTGAAATGTTGAACTTTCAGCAAAAGTAGATAATAAGAAAAGCTAAACAATTCCTTCCATCATCGACACAACCTCCATGCCCATAGCTTCCATCGCCTTCAAACTTCATCGCCAGCAGCTCCTTGTTCGCCAACAACCATCTATTTTTTTTTCATTGACTCGATGGAGACGATCTTTGACGGTAGATGACCGGTAATGGCGGGATCAGAGAGTGACCATCGAAAAAACATCAAACGACGGCGAAACAAGATCAAGTCCTCCTTTAGAACAAGGTTTCACCGATGGAGGTGTCTCTTCAGTCTTCAGATCTCTCCTCCTTATCCTTCTATTTCTGGCTTTTTTCTCACCGTTGAGTAAGTGGAGAACAACGAGTTTCAGACTCTCAGGCCACTTTTTTTTTAACGAGACTCGGTAACCCGGGGTCACCCCTTAACTCGGACCGGCTTACCGGTCGGTTTGTAGGTTTCCGGTCTGAACCGATCGGTCCGGTTTTCAAAATATTGGGTAAAACCCAATAACAATTATTGGCCTAAGTTTGCTAATTTTAAGCAATTGAGAATAACCTTTGCGTGTGACCCATTAGCCCAATTAGTCACTGACATAAATAAATTTGAACCAATTAAAACTTCTTTAACGGGCCCAATTTATTTAATGACTTTATAAGACACTAGCAATGCTCTGCGGCCCTAGAACTAATTGAGTTGATCAAGTGATCTACCTTTCATATTTGGATATCGTACAAGCATCATCCTTCATATCGTCATTCATATTTAGTCGAGAGCAGAGATAGAGTATCATCTCTCTTAATTGACTAAATGTAGCTAATTCACAGAATTAAGAATCTTCTTATATTAACTTTATAACAGATCATGACTCTTCATGATTACTTGCTGTGCGAACAGACTCTCGAGTTAATTAGAAGCTATCCGAACTCTATCAGTCTTGTGAATGACTAATCCCTTGTAGGGGACTTTGAGTTTTCTCAGCATGTCCATCTATACTCATGTATTCGAGTTACACCCAAGAGTACATTGTTCTCCCCAGTTTTAGGCGGATAGAGTTGTACAGTCAAAGTATAACCCTAGGAAATAGTGTTTGATGACATCCTTAAGTCCAAGACGATCCGCACTACCAAATGATGAGAGACTTTACATATCCAATGATACTATCTGTAACACCCCAAATTCCGTAGCATAAATCGTGCCGGTGACACGTGGTTTTATAAATATTCATCAGAGTTTTGAGGTGCTACAGCTTAGCGTAATGCGGAAACGGAGAGCATGTACTAAAAATTTGAACAATTGAGTAATCGATATAAAAATACTCGGACATATGCGATGCCCGACGTATACGATATATTATAAATTTCTCGAAGGATTGTTCATGTGATACGGTAATACAAAACTTTATAATTACAATTCTTACATGTAACTATACCCTCTTCACCAAGCCTTGAGTAGACTTGGGGCATAGAACCTAACTCGGTTAAATCATCTCATTTGGCCAGCCGGGTAGGTCTAGTGGAAGTCTCACCGTGCTAGGGTGACCGATTGATCGAACCACATAGACGACCCTTCTAGTTTAAGCACCAAATGATGTGAAGTAACTTTATTAGATTCATGCTTTGTAAGGTAGGTTCTTTGACTTTCTTCCTGCATTTCCTTTGACCGGTGCCTCCTCACGGCTCCGTCCATTAATGCTCCTTCTCATGGCTCCATTCACAACGTCTTCATAAATCCTGGTTCCTTTCCTGAACCTCTAGTCAAGTCTAAGATTCAAAACAAATTGAATCTTAGGTAACAATTAACCTCATATGAAAAGTATAACAGTATATGTATGACAGATATTCATTACATTTCAGCATTAACCAATACATAGCATACAAAGACATGTAAGGTTACAACAATACATAAGCACACAAAGAGATGTAATGTCAAAACAACAACAAGACATAGCACACAAAGACATGTAAAGTTATCTATACAAATCCATGTATAGTTAAATAGTCTGCACCACCTGTGCCACGATGTACACTCGTGTCCTCGCCGCTAGGAAAACAATCTCACGGCATTATCAAGACTATAACCCGTATCAAGTTGAATGTATATAAACAGTGATTCAAGACAGAGTCTTAACCACGGTGCATGACCCAAGACCAAGTCTTGTCCATGAGTCTATGAAATCATTTCATCTCATACATGCATACAAGTCATATCAGAGTTAAAGTTACTGTACGCGAACGTACCTTCCTTCCGTGTGAATAGTAATTTACTATTTATGTATACGGTACTATTCATAAATACGGCACTATGAATAGTAATATGCCCGTCCTTCAAATCGACTCCGGAATCCTCGGATATCCTAACATATTACCATATTGCTTAGAATAATATCCAAAAGGTTAATTTACCTTTCTACCCTTGGTGGATTTGTTATTACCATTTTGCCATTACATTTTATTTAATAAAAACGCTACTTTCAGCATTATGGCCAGATTTACTTCTAACTTTGAAAATTCATAAGTAATTCTAGAAAACTCGAAACGAGGATCCGTAAAATTCCCGGAATCCTTAGGATGTCTAATTTTGTGGAAAAATATTGATTCTTTCCCAGATTTTATGAATAGTTCCCAGTTTTCACGTGTTCATCTTCTGCCCAGAAAATTTCCAGAAAACGTAGCCCAACTGTGGACATTTTTATCTTTTAGCACAGACCTCGAACTAATTCACTCTTGGTATATTTGAAAAGGTATATATGTCTACTTTAACCATGAATTTTCTAAGAATTTTAGAAATTCATCTTCAATATAAAATACTGACGTTTTTACCCCTGACTTCAAAAATTGCTTACCGATAAAATTTCGCCAGAGTTTCGCTACTTTATGATTAGCTTCCAAAAATTCTGCTATATAACCTTTTCCATCATTTTTTCGAAATAAAACCATTTCTAACCATAAAAACATGAAAAATAAAATTACTCTAGCATATTTAAGATCAAAGCAACTTCTATCTATGAATTTAAAACTAGAACTCAAGAACTAGAGAACTTACCCTTGAAGAACCTTGCTACTACTTCTTCCTTGCTCCAAGAACTTCACTCTACTCACTCTCTAATCTTAAAATCAGATGCTTTGAGCTGATTTTGGTGTGAAGAATATGAAGAGAAGAGTCTTCTATTTATAGAAGAAATTCAAGGCTATTCCAACTACATTTCTTCCTTAACCAAACATTCCTTATAAACCAAACACTCTTCTTCCATCTACCAAAAACTACCATTCTAATTACCTATTCCATCCACCAAAAACTACCATTCCACTTACCTATTCCATCCACCAAAAACTACCATTTAATATTTATTTGCAAATATTAAATAAGTATTGGAAAATAAAATCCTTAATTCCATATAAGAATTTTCTTCCATAATTAACTCTCTAGGCCATAAAATATTGGTTCTAAAATTTCTAGACCAAAAATTATCCTCTAACTATTTTTCCTTGAATTATTGGGAAAATAGGCCTCAAAATCCAGAAAATAGCTTTAAAACTATTTAGGCCAAATTTTCATAATAAATTCCCATAAAACATTTCTTGTTTCCAAATCCAAAAATTTGGGATATTACATTCCTCCTTTTGGTTATAAATTAATTACCTTTTTATGTGCTATTTATGTCATATTAAATAGCTCCTAAATAATGTCTCATAATTAACCATTCGTTAATTAATTCCAAAGTGGAATTTGGATGAAAATATAATCAATAGATTATAATTTCTTGAGACAAATATTCACCTTTGTATTTAATATGTATTATTTATCAAAATATAGTATTTATGACAAATAGGAATTTTAGGGTATTACACTATCTACAATGAATCTTTGTGGAGTCTCTCGGTGGGTTAGTTTGGTGCTATCTGTTCTCCAACAGATCCACCCATGACATCAGCTAAGGCATCACCATGCCTGTATTCCATGAGGTCCCTACCTTGTATCTTATACATGTAGATGATGTCGTACTAGTCTTATTGAGATCATCAATGCCCTTTCTTGGTGATTCAAGACTAGGAACAAGCTTTAAGCAATAGATATCCAGTGTTCTCAAGTCCTCATGATCATAATCTCTATCATTGATCCTCAAGATTAACACATGTTCTATTCTTAAGGCTTTTATCTTCAAATACATATTTACCTTAAAATAAAGGCGAGACATAAATATGATAAAGATAAAATGTGTTAATTTATTAATAATAAAATACTATAATGTAGAAATGATGTTAATTTGTCTTTACAGATTGTCTCTAAGATACCTAAATGCTAACACTCTGCATTATGCAAGACTACTTAAAGTTGAAAGTTGGAGTATATACTCGTAATATTGTAGAGAAAATTGGTCAAAAGGACCCAATAGTACAAATATTTGGGTAAAAAGACCGAACTCAAAAATATGTAATTTTCTTTCATAACTCTGCTACTTTCTTCCACAAAATCGGCTATTTTTGCCATCAAAAGTGTTTCCCGTGGCGTAAACAAGTAGTCGAATTTGATAGTGAGAACTTGCGGATTCCAACTAGGTGGATAGCTAACAACATTAGCAACAATAGAGGATATGGCCGCTAGCAGTGCTGTTGCAACAAAATGTATTGACATATTGATAGATGAAGTAACGAACAAGAGTTATGCAGTTGACTTTGAACGGAAAAAACAAGAATTATTAAGATTTATGTTAAGGAGGAGTAGTTTGGTCAAAATGACTGATTAATGTTGTGATTTAACGGTCAAAGTAGCTAATGGCTGGGTGGATGAAAGTTGAATATCAAAACTAAAAGCGGGGATTATGCAATCTATATTTTAATTTTAAAGGGGGTCTATATATGTTTTCAAAATATATGGGTGTCTTTATAATCCAGAATAGATAAGGGGGAGGTTGATGTATTTTATTTCTTTTTTAAAAGAGTAAATTACTCTAACTACCCTTCTGTTTTGGCTTAATTACATAATTTTTCCCTTTATTTTGAAAGTAGACACTTAAGTCCAATCCGTTAACCCGTTAAGAATATTTTTAAGATGTGGTAAAAATATATTTTTTAATTAAAATTTATACAAAATAAAATTTATTTACTAATTTACCTTGAAATAATAAATCCCATATTTTTACTTGACAGTTTGAAATAATCACAAACATCTGTGAGTTCAACTAAGTTTTTTGAATAGTTGTAAAAAAAATATAAAATTATAAATTTTAATGACTTATATAATCTCTAAAATCTATATAACTTATTTGTTTTATAGCAAACATATGTGTTTGATATATATTTTTAGTCATTTAAGAAATTAAAAATAACTTCACTAAAAATAAATGAATTTCAATATATACAAAAAAAAAATTAAAATTATTAATTTAGAACCTAGAAAAACTATTAGAATTAATTTTCAGTGGTATAATTTTTTTGGCCTATGTATGTGTGTATGTTTAAATAATTTTAATGTTAAAGAGAGGCATTTTGGTGTAAAAAAAATAAATTCAGAAGTCAAATTTAACTGTCAACTAACGGTTTGGATGGATAAAAATATAATCTCAAAATATAATGGAGGTTTTTATAACATACTTTTTAATTTTAAGGGATCTCTATATAGGTTTTCAAAGTAGATGAGAAGTCTGTGTAATTAAGGCAAAACAGAGGGATGATTAAAGTATTTTACTCTTCTTTTTTTAATTTTCCCTGTCATATTCTTCACCTTTTGGTTTATTTATTGATTATTGATGATTAAAAAATGCTTGCTTTGCATCAACCTACTAATTTTATGGAGTACCTTCTAAAAGACTAACATGTTAGAAGAAGATAGACACTTTTTTGTGGGATTTTAGAGTCATGATATTTTGTATGTATATATAGTGGATTGTGAGGCTAACTTCACGGTCATACTCACATTTACAATGGATTTGTTTCTTCCAAAATAAAGAGGCTGTGAAATTTTGCGCACTATATGAATGCTAAGGTTTTGATTACTATGATCATCTTGTTTTTGTAGTAATTGTAATCTCATTATGTATGACAGATGGAGGGGATCGTTGCCAAAAATGCTGATGCTGCTGCAACAAAGTGTACCGAAATATTGATAGATAAAGTTATAAAGGAACTTCCATATCTGTGTTGTTACAAGAGTTATGCAGCTGACTTTGAAGAGGAAAAAGAGAAGTTGAAAGCTGCAGTGGGGGCTGTGAACATGAAGATAAAAGAAGCCCAAAAAAGGAATGAGACTCAAATTTACCCTATAGTTGAGCAATGGGTTCAAAAAGCTAACAGACTTATTCAACAAGAAACAACACCAATGAAATGGTTTTCACGGTATTCATTGGCAAAGAAATGGGAGAGGATGACACAGGAGATTCCAACAATGATGGAAAAAGCTGAGAACTTCTCACAAGTTGCACACGCAGCTGAACGTCCAAGCATGGAATTCTATTCACAAGAGTTCATTCATTTTAAGAGTAGAAACTCAGTCTTTGAACAACTTATGGAGGAGCTGAAAGATGGCAATAAATATAGGATTGGATTGCAAGCCTTGGGAGGATCGGAGAAAACCACAATGGCAAAAGCAGTTGGGAAGCAACTTGAAGATTCAAAGGCATTTGATAAAGTTATCTTTATTGAAGTGCCCAACCCGGTTGATGAAAAGAAGATTCGAGATGAAATTGAAAAGAAACTGGACATGAACATAGATGATGACAAAAAAAACAATTTAACACATGAAGAACAAATATGGATTAGAATTGCTAACGCTGGAAAAGTACTTATAATAGTTGATGATGTCTGGGAAGAGCTCAAACCTGAGAACCTAGGGATTCACCATGGCATCCATACCAAGGGCTGATGCTGTGTTTTGCTAACCACACGTTATGAGACAATTTGTACTAGAATGAGATGCCAAAAGATCATTAATCTAGAGGTTTTGCCTGAGGAAGATGCAGTAGATCTTTTCCTATATCACGCAAGTGAAAGTGGGAATGATTGTACTTATAAATCGAAGTTGTTGGCATCAAAAATTGTGAACGAGTGTGGAAGATTACCAGTTATGATTGTGGTAGAGGCTAAAACCTTCAGAAACTGGGTTCCAAATGAATGGGAGGATGCTCTTGCGGCTACAGAAAAAGATTCATCCTTAAGGCATGGGAATACTGATGAGGAAGCAAACAAATTCTATAATTCTTTGAAAAGAAGCTTCGAGTGTCTAGATATAGGAGCCCATGATCTCATCTTCTTATGTTCTATATTCCGAAAAGCTTATGAAATACCTGTGGAGCTTTTAAGCCGGATTGCTATAGGTTTGGGGCTTTGTGGAAATGTTGATAGCTACTATAAAGCAAGAAGTCAAGTTCTTTCAATCAAAACCAAACTCATAAGTTCTGCTTTATTGTTACCTACTGGGGAAGGATTCGTAAAGATGCATGATGTGATTCGCAATGTGGCCCAACAAATAGTGGATGAAAAGATTCAAGTAATCACGGATTCTAAGGAAAAATTGGAGGAAAATGCAAGATATTCATCTTGGATGATAGGTGACTTTTCCAATTATTTTGAGGGAAACAATTTGGAGGTTCTTTTAGTCTGGGTAAATGCAAATGCTTCTTTGGAAGTTCCTAACGCATTCTTTACAGGTATGAAGGGACTTCGAGTTTTGCTTTTGTGTTCTAAGTGTGAGTTTGGGAGAACATTGGCCTTATCATTACCAAAATCAATTCATTCACTTGAAAATATCCAAACACTGTCCCTAACAAATTGGGAGTTGGGTGATATAGCTATTTTACAAAACCTAAAAGAACTCGAGTCTCTTGAATTGACAAATTGTTCAATTCTTGAATTACCAAATGATGTCAGCCAACTGAAGAAATTGAGATTGCTATATTTGGCACGTTGTTCAA
This sequence comes from Acacia melanoxylon, assembly GCA_019022615.1. Lineage (NCBI taxonomy): Eukaryota > Viridiplantae > Streptophyta > Magnoliopsida > Fabales > Fabaceae > Acacia > Acacia melanoxylon. Next base: position 6,083,227 of record JAFJYJ010000003.1, on the reverse strand, counting down.
TCCAAAAGAATAATCCATTTGAAGTGATTGGAAGATGCCTAAAACTTGAAGTGTTGTATTATGTTTCAAATGATGACACTCTTGACAGTAATGCAAAGCCTTCTAAAATTATTGATCTTCAAGAATTTAGAATGTATCATATAGAAGGCAGCTCCTTTAGGCGTTCTTTTCAATTGGATGCTTCAACAAAAAGATATTTCAATTCAACCAAGTTAAACAGGATCTTGTCTGAAAGCACGGTCAAATATCTGGCAGCAAGAGCACAGATTCTCGAGTTAACAGAATGTAATGAAACAATATGAACAAATCTTATTCCTGACATGGTTCAACCTGAAGAAGATGGAGGAATGAATGACTTAATTAGGCTTTCTTTGAAATCTTGTCCTACAATGCAATGCCTAATATATACAAATGGCATTCCATCTAATACAGCTATCTTCTCCATTTTAGTTGAGCTGCGACTTCATGATATGCTTGTGAGGGAATTATGTCGTGGTGATTTTCCTATTGACTTTCTCAAGCAACTAAAGAAGCTAAACTTAAGTGATTGTCACAGACTAGATGGCGCATTATTCAAGGGCAAGCTAGAGCTAAGTAACCTTAAGTCTGTAGCGTTAATGAATTGTTCAATGACGTGTTTTTCGATCTATCCACAGCTCAAAGTCTGAGGCAATTGGAAAATTTGTACATAAGAAGATGCTCAAAGCTAAAATGTCTATTAAGTGATGATGAGAGAGAAGAGCAGAAAGTGGATGATTATCAAGATCCAAATCAAAAGAACCATCACTGGATGTTCTTGAAACTGAAGTTTCTTGAGGTTCGAGAATGTCATGAATTAGAATTTACATTGCCAATTTCTCTGTTCAAAGAGCTAGAAAGTGTGAAAATATGTTATTGTAATGAACTAAATTACATATTTGGGCAATTTCCAAATGAGGGAGGACCGTATCAAATGGAAAAGGAAGCAATACTCCCTTTACTACAAGAAATAAAAGTTGCAAACGTGCCAAAATTCATCAACATATATCCAGAATATCATCTCTCACAGCCTTCCCAAGTGCAAAAATCTTGGGGCCCTATGTGCTGTTTTTCATCAAAAGCAAATGCCTTGAATATTGATGAACAATAATTTTCCAAAGCCAATCAACTGGAGTGCGATGCACTACAACATATAATAACAGATGAGGGGCCTAATAGTCATGGTCAGATGATTGTTCCCTCTTTCTTTCCCAGCTTACAAGGAGTTTATATCAGGAGCTGTAACAATTTAGAATATGTATTCCCTGCTTTTTATTCAAAAGACTTCAAGGACTTGGAAGAAGTATGCATCCAGGAGGCAAAAAGGATACAGTATGTGTTTGGAAAATGTTGTGTTGATCAGGACCATAATGTTCAGAGTAAACTTAATTTCCCAGCTTTGAAAGGTCTATTCCTGAGGAATATACAAAATATGGTTAGTATTTGCGCAGAAAACTATTATGTGGAGGTGTTACATATAGAAAAAATTGTTTGTGAAGGATGTCCCCAATATGTGGAGGTGTTACATATAGAAAAAATTGTTTGTGAAGGATGTCCCCAACCTTTTATAGATTTCTTGTTTGGTGGACACAAAATACATGAAGATCTCTAAAGGAGAAAGGTAAACCTCATTCCAACTTGTTTCTCTTAGTTTATAATCTATCACCTAAAGAGGTTCTTTAAAACTAACATATCTTAATGATATATTTCTAGGCATTATCTTTCAAGGAGAGAGGTAAGCCTTTTTCCAACTTGCGAGAGTTGTGTGATTCAAGGGATATATACGTGGAACCTAAGAACTTTTTGAGCTTTCAAAACCTTCGCAGGCTAAGATTTGAACAATGCAAACAGTTGAAGTTCATACTGTCTGCATCTACTGCAAGAAGTATGCCAGAATTGAGACACCTATTAGTATCAGACTGTGAAGAACTGGTGAGCATCATTGAAGATGATGAACAAAACCAGCAAAATCCTTTGGATCCGCATCAAGCATGTTTCCTGAAGCTAATTTACATTGAAGTGAAGTAGTGCAAGCAGTTGAAATGCCTATTCTCTATCTCCACATGTCCTAAACTTCCAAGCCTTCGAATTTTGGAAATAGAAGATGCTCCTGAGCTTGTACAAGTATTTGAATGGAAGCAGGGTGCACCAAAAGAGTTAGTCATCAAGGATGTGCTTCCAGATCTACTTGGAATAAGACTGGTAAATCTACCAAGTCTTCATACTATCTATCAAGGAATCGATTTCCAAACCCTGAAAGCCCGTCTTGTGCGTGATTGTGGTAATATCCCTTTAGCTAATGTCAGCTGCTCTGAGTGTAAGTATTCATTTAGACGTAGTTAATCACAATTGCTAATTATTATATATGATTTCTTCTCATAATAATAATAATAATGAAATTGTTGTTTTGCTTGTGCAGTATTTGATTTCTGTGCTTCCTTACGTCCAGACCAAATGAACTTTGTAGCTAATGACATCTACTTAACACAACATACTATTTATCAATGGGCTCATCAGGTTAGTGCCAAACTTCTACAAATTTTGGTAGAAATTCAATCCAATATTCCCCCTACTTTTCTCATTTTTTGCGCTGAGTTACTATCTTTCTTGATGACTTCAACTCAATAATTTTTTACTATCTTTTTTTAGTGGCAAAGAGAAGAAGAATCAGAGGAAGCTCTTGAAAGAGACAAGACAATATCTGAACAGAAAAATAGCACTCTAAATCTAGAATATGTATGTGCAATAAAATTTTCTTTAATCAATGGACTTAGAAGAAGCCAACAATTTTTTTCTCACTTGTTGTCTTCTTCCTTTGTCCCAAATTTTAGCAGTATGCTATTACATATAGAATAGTGTTTTTACTTTCTGGGCTAGGATTTATGGAATTCATTAGAAACTTCAACTCAATTGATCTCTTATGTATCTCTTGTGATTGACTGTTTAGAGTGAAGAGGCATCTAAGGAGGCTGATGAAAAGGACTCCAAAATACAAAAGCAGGAAAGTAGTTCACCAAATTTGACGGCGGTACAAACTTATTCTTCACTACATTAACCATGAAAGTTTTCTCTCTCAAAAAATGTATGATAGATATGCTTATTTAAGGAATTGAACTTCTCTTGCAACTCATTCCTCAACAAAGATTGTTTTTTAATATAGCATTTTTCCTTTTATGTAGCAATGCAGAAGTGGCGAGGGTTTAACACTAATGATTTTTTCTTGATTTATATAAGAATTTGTACAAGCCTTTGATGCAACTTTAGGAATCAAAATTGTATCTAATAGTAAACTAATATATATATGTATATATATATATATATATATATATATTTTTTCAATTATTGTTCAGGTTGAAAAAGAGGGATCACAACAAGATATTGGAAATGACTCAACAACGCCCCAACAGAATACTGCTTCACCAAAATTTGAAAAAGTATGTATATTATACTTTTCTATAGATAAGCAAACCTAAGAAACTAACTATAATGAATTCTGTTTTATCTCATTGTCTTATTCATTTGCTCCAAATAAATCAAAACTTAGTTTATCTTCTTTTTATCCTTGTGCGTTGATGTTTAGAGTAAGGAAGTATCAAAGGAGATTGCTAAAAATGACTCCTCAACACACAAACAAAATAGTAATTTGTCAAATTTGACAGAGGTATGTACGTTATGCTTTTTTATGACAATAGGGACTCAGACCATGCAACAAACAGTTTCTCTTTTGATTGATATATGATATGCTTCTTAATCATTTTATGGGCTACATAGAGTATCAATGCATCAGCAAGTGAAATTGTTGAAAAAAAACTCTCTACAACTCTATCATCTAATTCAAACGTGGTTAGGGTTTCCCTTCATTTAATACTTTCACTAACACAAACGCACATATTAAATTTTTTCTTTTTACAATTATGCAGCAATGTAGAAGTGAAAATGTTTTATGATAGTAATGATTTTGTATTTTATTTGAGTATTTTCCTTAATTAATAAATGAATTTCTTCTTGGTTAATTGAACTTCTTTAGCAACATACTCATGTTTTATGGGTAATACAGAATACTGAGACATCAAAAAATGAAATTGTGGAGGAACAACTTCCTACTTCAAATGCAGTAGCAACTCCATCATCAAAGTCCCATAGGATAAGGGTCTTTCCTACTTCACATTTGGATTAATTAATTAATAATAATGATTTTCTTTTATACAAAAGACTTGGTAGGAGCCTCTGTTGTACTTGATTATCAAAGTTGACACTATTGGTAAACTAATTAAAACAGATTTAGGAAACTAACAAAACATTTTCTCTCCATCAACATATTATAAGTTTATATATATATAGTAACAGCACAATTGAACTTGTTGAACAATTTTTTATTTTGATATTTATTGAGCTCTTTTCAATAACATAGCTATTAAAGACTTGGTAGGAGCCTCTGTTGTACTTGATCCCTTTGGAGTCTCGAGTTTGAGTCCCAAAAAAGTCACTTGTGTTTATTTTGAAAGATGAAAATCAAAGTAACTGCAAACCTATGTAACTAATTGCTAGATTAGATGATGCTAGAAAAGCATATCAAATCACAATTTCAGAATTAAGCAATACATCACCAACTACGTTCACTTTTACTATAGAAAGCAAATATCCACATGTAAGAATATAGTCCTTCCTGATATTGGTTGAGTTTATGTTAGTTTTTTGCATATTTATTTTTATTTAGGACAATTTGGCTCACAAAGAAAGTTCGTCAACTCATTTTGAGCTAACAATATCAAATCTAGGCACAACAGCTTCTACAAAGGTATGTTTGTTACATTCGATTTTGATTTAAATATATCACGTGTTGTTACACACCTATCGGCCTCGCCCTCTCGGGTGGCGGGTAGTGTGGTCCTTTACCATTATTCAAATCTAGCTTATTTTTCCCAGGTTAATTATTGTCACGCATCAGAGTATAAGCAGCAGAGCACACATCGGTTTGGACAATAATATACTGATAAAGGTACGGTAAGATAAATTCTTCCCTGGAGGGGTCAAAAGATACAATCATCCGAATAATGGTGCCCAGACTGGCCAAAATAATAAACTACAGTCATCCAGTACTCCAGATAAAATTCCCAAAAGAAACTCATCAACCTCCACCAAAATACTAGCCTTGCTCCGGAGCCTTACCTCTATCTCTCTGCTCTGCTCCGGATGAACTGCCAGATGGCTTAAAAGGGGCTGGGATTCAAAATTCGAATCCCAGAGTAACCGTTAATCTCATATAAAATGTATAACTAATGCATGTAATAAAAACCATAAATAAACAAATACAACATAACATTCAATATCAAGGCACAAAGCCAAATCCAGAACTAGCAGCCCTAATAGCACACAACACAGACTGCAATGGTCCTAATAGCACACAGCACAGACCACTGGGCACAGCACACAGCAAAGCCCATACAACATGTTCCGATTCCATAGCGCTTGGAAATAAATGATAACTAAATGTATGCAATTTCAAGGTAAAACATATATACTCAAATCACACAGAGTATATGAGGATTAAGGTTACTACCTGGCAGTCGACTACAGATAAAAACAACCTTCTCGATGCAAAATATCACAATTATCCCTAAAATAATAAAATGAAAATAATTAATTCCACCTCAACAAATATTTTCTTTGGTAAATTAAAATAAGCCCAATTAATGTGTCCATATTTACTAAATTCCTTTTCTTATTAAGGAATTTAATTTGGGCCTATATTCTCTTAATTTTCGTCCATAATCTGAAATTTCCAAAAATAAAGTCTCAACTTCAAAAATTCATAATTAAATCTAGAAAACTCCTTTTGGGTTGATTCCAAAGCCCAAATGACCCTTAATATGTCTAGTTTCAACAAAAAATACTCTTTTGGGTCAGACCAAGTCGACAATTCATCCATAGCCCAAAATACTCCTGCTGTCCAAAAAAATTCCCAGTTTTCAGGGGCTATCGTGAAATATTTATTTCTCTTAGCAAACAATTCATAAAAATAAGAATTATATACCAAAGTAATCCTTGAGATGTCTACGGTCTCCATATAAAATTTCATAATTTTATAAGATCATTTACTAGGTCTAAAACCATGAAGAAGCCAACTGACTCTGCAGAAATTTCACCAAACAGCACCCCCAACGTTTTTGCACTTTCATCCAAGGTTCCAAAATTTTGATCCAAGTTCACCCTTATACAAAATCTCATTTTAAACACTTTAGTACCATCAAAAATACCAAAATCCATTCATAACTTCAAGAAAACTCAGCCGCACGAAATTTATGATTTAATCAACAAAATACCAAATTTTCATTCTAACTCCATATCTTCCATAGACAATGTTTGATCTACTATTTTAGGCCATGAATATTAGTTTTAAACCTTTACTCATACTTTTTACTAGCCAATCAAACCCAAGAAAATATATACTCCAGTCCATGGCCATTTGTAACCTTAAATAACTAAAAGAAAATACAAGAAGATTCATATGAGGCTTACTTGTCTTTGGACTTAAGCTTTCTTGAGTCTTTGTCTCCTTTTTCTACCAAAAACAGTTCTACCTACACCTCAAACCACCAAGGAAAAATTGTTCTTTAATGTCTTAGCCACATTAGAAGGGGTAGAAGAGAGTATATTGAAGATCCAAAGCCTTAGGACTTACCTTAGTCTTGATCTTTCTCTTCCCCTTGCTTAAGCTTCTTGTGTTAGAGTTTCTTGTGCTTCTTTCTTTCTCTCCCTCAACGTGACCAGCTGCCTAAGAGGAGGATATAAGCCAAAGTTAATTCATTTTGCTTCTCTCTCTTTTTTTTTGTATTCGACTCATGCCCCCCCATGCTCACTTTTCATCAATCAATGTTGTCCCCTTGTTCCCTTCTCTCACTCTCCAAGAAGCATGTGGACATGGACAGATTTTTGGGGAAAATAATGTCTTCCCAATGTCTCCACTTGCTCCCTCTCATGTCCCAACACAAGGAAAAATAAGAGAAATATGGGGATGTTACACGTGTTGCTTATTTATTTCTTTGCTTAGGAGTTACGCGGAAAGGAATCAAAGTGTGATCAAGAAGCACTTGAAGTTATTAGTCTTAATGAAGGTCATCAAAGAGTTCAAGAACCTACCAATGACCTCTTCACCAAAGCAACAGCTAAGAAAGTTGCACTGGTAAATAATTACTTTTTCATTCCATTCCCATTTTTTTTAATATTGAAATTTTATTGATTTTTAATGAGATTAATTTTTCTGGCTTGGTCCTAGGATCCCTCAATCTTTACTCTCAAGAAGCCTCCAATAGCAATTAGACATGTTTCATATTTCTATAAATACTGAATGTCCACAAGTAAATCATTAGTGTATTGAATTTCAATTTGGGATTTGAACTTTTTTGCCCTTTAAATTTGTTTGTACTAATTCTAAAATAAAGGTAACATCAAATCATATGTATCTTAGATTCATTATAGATTTCTATTTATAGTTTAATTCCTAAATATGAGCAAACTTTTAAATATGTAACTAATAAGTGTTATTTACTTCTTCTGATTCACTCCAGGTTGAAATTATGACCGATGACGAGACTTGCACTGATGAGGAAGAAATGAAGTTTGACCAGAAGTCATCGTCTCAAATATTTGAAGAACATGATCTGATGAGGCTATTCCAAATGATGAAGGAAGGTGCTGATATAGAAGTTGACTTGTCTTGTGTATCTAAACTCATTGCTGATCTTCAAGACAATAAAGAGGTGAGTAACGCTCTTGCTGACTTGGAAGCCTCATTGAAGAAGGGTCTAAATGAAATAGCTTTGTCTGAAGAAACCAGACATCTCCTGCATAATGCTCTCAACATATTGTCCTCCCATTGTTCTGAAGATGGAGCTTCTTCTCATGGCCTGCAAGACACAATTCAATCTTTACAACAAGAAATCCAAACTGTTCTTTCTTCATTCACCCAAGCCTATGCCCCCATTGACTCATTCAGCACGCTTGAACTAAAGGAGAAGCTTATGAAACAGCTCTCACAACTAGAGAGAGATGCCAAAACTCTTTTATCTGACATTAACAACACAAAGAATTATGTAGTTGAGGCTCAATTGAATGAAGCAGAGTTGAAGGAGCAGATCTCTAAGTTACAAGCTGATTTGCGTAGTAAGGAAAAAGAAATTAACGAGTACAAGGGGAAACTTTTATCTCTTCAAGAACAGGAGAAGAAGAGTGTTTCTGACACAATCAGGTTCACAATGGAGTTTCTGGCAATGGAAAATATGGACGCTAAGTGGTCTTCTTGTTTATCCAATTTGAAGAAAACTATGATGCTACTTGGAGTCCATCTCAAGCAAAAGCTTTGATGATTGAATATTGTTATTAGAGTAGTGTTAGTTGTCTATGTATTTTGATGATAACTGACAATTGTAAACAAAATATAGTTAATGGTTCAAGTAAATAATGTTTTTACTTGATCAAACTTGAATCAGTAACTTACTGTCATATTAACTTGAGTTAGAGTTGACAAACTCAAGTCAAGTGTTTTTTGAAACTTCAGTCAAAATATGTCTTATCTTTGACTAACTCGAGTTAAGAGACTTTGAGAAATATTTTTTTGAAATGGATAACTCGAGTGGTATCTCTGTGCCTCGAGTTACCTCTTGTGAACTTAAATTTATTTTTCAGAGTACCAATATACTGACTCAAGTTAGTGTTGATTAACTCAAGTGCAGCTTTGAAAGTTATTTTCAAAATGAATTTTGTCAACTTGATTTGCCACTTAATAACTCAAGTGTAACTTGCGTTCAAAATGATTTTCCAAAACTTAACTTGATAACCTCTGTGAAAAAGGTATTGACTCGAGTGAGTCTTTGTTGACTTGAGTCATCAACTTGAAGGGAACATTTTAGACTCGAGTTAAGTTCATACAGAGACATCTTCACTTATGCTTTCAAACATATTTTCAAGGGTTAAGGAGCAATTTGGTCAACAAACTTTTACCTCAGGAGCGCCCAGCACAAATAACTTTTAAGTGGACAAAAATACCAAAAAACTTTTAAAAATGTGCAGTCTGCACAAAAAACTTTTACTCCATGAGCGTCCAGCACAAAAAAGTTTTACTCCAAGAACGCCTAGCGCAAAATATTTTTACTCATTTTTTGTGCTGACTGCACATTTTTAAAAGTTTTTTGGTATTTTTGACCAACTTAAAAGTTATTTGTGTTGGGCGCTCTTGAGGTAATAGTTCGTTGGCCAAATTGCTCCTTAATCCTATTTTCAAAGAAGATGACATTGTGACTCAAGTGTAGAATGGTCAACTCGAGTTAGCTTGAAAATCAACTCTAGTTAGCTTTCTGGTTTTGCAAATCACAGTGTCCGTAAATCTTAAATCTTTGTTTATGATTTCATTACTTCTTATCATCACTCATTATTGTTCATAACTATCTTTAATCAGTTTATTAATGAGTTTTAGATGATTAGATGAAGGATTAATTGCATATTAATCAAAAAGCATTGATACTGCCAGTTGCATTAAATGAGTTTCTAGAAAACGAAGCATGAATGTGGCAATCACCTTCTGAGCAAATGCAAAGGCATTCTTGTCCTTTTTCCTTAATTAAAAGTCTTAACATCCAACGGGAAGAAACAAAAAGAATGTGAAAGTGGCGAATGAATGCACATTTGCATAATCGAACACTATGAGTAATAGACGAGCTTCAACGTTTAACGATTATATTGATTACTCTCAACAGTGCATTGAAAGCTTCTCAACGGTCATTAATTTTCTTCACCAAATATAAGCGAAGCATTCAATACGACTCAACCACCGGAAACAAAAACGCTCAAACGAAACATACGAATTTACTGTTTCAATCATTACTGTGTAATATTTTCAGATATTTTAATCTTCAGTGTTTATCAATCTACTCTTTGAAAGAGTTCAATTATATTCATCTTTTCTGAAAAGATACTCAAGGTAGTGGGACCTTGAGAATGAGTGTGTTGATTACAACTTGTAAGAGGGAGTGAATCCTAGAGAGATGATTACTTCGAGTACAGAGTGTTGATAAGTATACATTTTATGATTAAATAGGTGTATATTTAATGAGAATTGACTAGATTTATTAATATTATATGCCTATTTAATTATCTTTTATAAACTTTTCCATCATTGAATCAAACTTAGGATCAAAGAATAAATCAACATAAAATCTACTCATATCCTATTTTTATTGGGCATGAGATATTATATGAAAGAGAAGAGACAAAAAACATATGGAGCTTGCAACCATAAATTAAATAAAAGGAATCAAGACATGAACCCCACATGCTAAAGATTAAACTTGGATCCTAAGCTTGGTGATTAAACTTGGATCCTAGGCTTGGTGATTAATTAAGACAAGGAGACCTAAATTATAAATAGGTAGGCAGAGACACACACAAAGGAGGACGGAGGAGAGGATCAAGAGACGCAGAGCGAGAAGGAACGAAGAAGCAGAGGAGTAGCGGCTGAGCGTTTCGGTTCTCTTCATCATCTCTACGGAAGGACGAAAGGATTGTGGAGGCGACGAATAAACTTTCTTTCATCTCTCTTTTTATTTTTTGAATCTATATTCCTATCCTTTTGTTATGGATTTTAATATAACCATGTGTGACTAATTTCTTTGCAACCTAGAGGAGCTATGAATTTATTTGTGGATTAGATTTTATTTTCATTGTTTAGTTATAATTAATATTAATTTTGGTTACTTAATTTTGTTTAATTTTATCTGTTTAGTGATTGGCCATCATTGAATATGATTTTGAGCATCACCTTGACAGAGGGGATTTTAATTAGGCTCTGAGATTAAGTAATGTGGGATTAGATTACGATTTAATTTGCAATTAGGATAGACATATACCTAATGGCCCCATATAATTGTTGAACAGTGTGTCCGAGTTTTGTTGCCTCTTGAGTAACTATGTTAGACATAACAAGTTATACTTAAGAGAGGGTTGTAATTGGACCGACAGACACTTATAGCTATTCATACTCGAGATTAACAAAATTGATATTAAGGCTAATTAAATTAGTGAAATCAAGGTTTATGAAGCTAATAAGGGATTAGTGACTCGGGTTGCTCATTTAATTATTGTCGTAGATTGTTTATTTTAATTTCAGTTTTATTTTCTTTTCCTTTAATTAAATTTAAGTTGTTTTACTCAACTTAAACGAAATTGTAAGATTAATGCTTAACCGAAGTTTGTGATACCAAGTCCTCGTGGGAACGATACTTTTCTTATCACTTTATTACTTGATACGACCCGTATACTTGCGGAGTTTTTAGGCTATAAAGTTTTGCCCTATCAAGTTTTTGGCGCCGTTGCCGAAGACTTGTGTGCCACAACTGTCTTTGTTAGAATTGATTGAGCATTAGTAGTTTAAGTTTGAGTTCGTAAATATCTTATTTTATTTTATTTGTTTTTAGAAAAAAAATTTAAAAAATGGATTTCAATTGGCAACCAACTGGTCTTAATATTGAGAAGGAGATGAATTCTTTGTCTTCAATACAAGATGGATTGATTGCTATTATAAATTCTTTGAATAGATCTAGGCAACATAAAAGGAGCATAAATGATGGTTGTATTCCATATGCTTATTCTTCTCAATATGTTTGCATGTCTTGTGTTTATTTTGGAGGGAATCATTTATATGAATATTGTCCATATAGTACAACTAGTCATTTTGTGAGAGATGATTTCACTAGGAACCAAGCTTGTTTTGATAACTCATTTTGTTCTAGTAAAGGTTTTGAGCAACATAATTTTAGGGATCCACATGTCTATTGTTCTCATGAAAATACCCCTCCTTTTTACTCTTATCCAATTATTGAAGAACACACAATTGAGTATAAGGAAAAATCTAATTTAGAAAGATTAATTGAGGAGTGTGCGGAAGCATCAGAGAGATTTAGTAGAGAGCAAAAGGAATTTATCACTAGGGTTGAGTCAAGTGTCCAAGATATTGAGGTCAGTGTCCAAGATATTGGGGTAAGTGTCCAAAATATTGAGGTATATGCGAGTCAAATTGTTTCAACCCTTGAGACTACAGGGCAAGATAATTCCTTAAGCTTGATGACCACTTCTTATGACGATAATGATTACTGTGAGAAAGTTGAAGGTATAGAATTGCATGAGACTATGGATAATGTAGAAAGTGATTGTGAGCTTGACATTGATTTTGATGAGAATAGTGGATGTCTAGAAGAGGTTCCGCCTGTGGAGTCTAAGGCTTGTGATTTTAGTGATCAAATTGATGTGGATATCCCAATTGGTGTTAACGATGATTCTTCTATGGATGTTTTGACTCTTACTGAGGAGAGTCAAGTTGATTTTATTGGATGCTCTAAATTCTTGGATGTGCCTATGTTTATTTTCAAGGATATGCATGTTGTGCTAATTTGAATTCAGTGAATACTTGTACTCCAAGATTGTCTATGATTAAGGAAATACAAGTAATTAACTTGAATAATCAATTTTTGTGTGTGATACCTTGTTGTTTGAAAAGAAATGAAGACAAGGTAATTATGTTGTTTGATACTTATGATTAGTGGTTTATTTTGAGAAGTCTGGCTAAAGACTATAAATTTAGCGCTTCTTGGGAGGCAACCCAAGGGTTTTGCTTGCATATTTTATTATTATTATTATTATTTCTTTCTTTCTTTCTTTCAGTTTTATTCAGGTTTGAAAAAGATCACTTCTCTTGTTGCTGCAAGGTCTTGCTTTAACACTCTCTTCTCATATTTGAAATATCATGGATGGTACCAGGGGAAGCACTCCACATCAGAGTTAGAGGCCTATACCAGGGGAGTACTAGTTCCTTTCCCTCTTTATATTTTTGTAATATTGAGGACAATGTTTCATTTAAGTGTGGGGGAGAGATATGATTTCTTTGGTTATGCTTGTCCTTTGCAATTAAATATATTTTTTATTATTATTTGAGATTTTTGCATTGTTTAGGATTGACCTTAATTTTGAGCTTTCCCCATCTTAGAGAATATTATCAAGTCAAAAATAAAAACAATAAAAAATGTTTCAACTAAGTCTCTAAAGCCTTGAATTTTTGTAGCAATCTTGAGATGAACTATGAGAATAGGGATTAGTTTGTAATATGATCGACAGATTATTAGTTTATGAATATTTTGCTACATGATGTCTTTAGAAAATTAGATGATGACCTTTGCTAGTTAAGTAAAACTTTTGTTTAGGGAAATGACTCAGGGTATTAAAAAAAAGCTGAAAAAAAACCCAAATCCGCTGATATCTCTAGACTTGACTTAGTAACCGGTGCTGCATCACCCATGTGCAGGGTCACGTCAAACGGTAAAGTCCAAGAGAGTTATGAGTTGGGCTAAAAGCCTCTTGAGGTGCCTGTTGGAGTAACTGAGTAACCAGTGCTGCATCACCCATATGCAAGGTCGCGTCAAAAGGGGACCTACAACGGCTCAAGACCAATAAAAAAAATAAGAAGAAGGAAAAAAAAAAGAATTTCCCACTTGAGGATTCTTAATAATATAAATGAAAAGCTTGGTTCAGTGGGGGGCATTTGAATTTTTCTAAAAAAAAAAAAAAATTGAGTAGCGTAATATTCCTTTACTAATCTTATTGTTGAACTTATTGCGTGCCAATCCTTTGATCATGGGATGTTAAGAAATTATTACAATTGTTTAAGGCTATGAGCTTAGTGATCTATTCTTATAAGACATTAACTTAAATAAAATTTGATGATGTGATCAAAGTGTGGTGTTTTATTGCTCTCTGTTTAGGAATTTCATAAGCAATGTTCTTTAATGAATTCTCTTTCTTTTGCTTGAGGACAAGCAAATGTTTAAGTGTGGGGGAGTTTGATAAGTATACATTTTACGATTAAATAGGTGTATATTTTTATGAGAATTGACTAGATTTATTAATATTATATGTCTATTTAATTATCTTTTATAAACTTTTCCATCATTGAATCAAACTTAGGATCAAAGAATAAATCGACATAAAATCTACTCATATCCTATTTTTATTGGGCAGGAGATATTATATGAATGAGAAGAGACAAAAAGCATATAGAGCTTGCAGCCATAAATTAAATAAAAGGAATAAAGACATGAACCCCACATGCTAAAGATTAAACTTGGATCACTACTAGAAAATGTCATATTTGCGAAGAAATTTGCGAGGAAAAAAAATTATGTCGCAAATTTTGACAACTTTGCGAGGGAACTCATTTTCCCTCGCAAAAATACCAATTTTGAGAGGAAAAAAATTTCCCTCGCAAAATGATCACTTTTGCGAGGGAAACATACTTTCCCTCGTAAAAACCCCCATTTTGCGAGGAAAGATGGCTCCTCGCAAAATTGGGGGAAATGAAAAATTCCCGCCAATTTCCTCCAATTTTGCCTCGTTCCCTCGCAAAATGGCCATTTTTTGCGAGGGAAGTAAAGTTCCCTCGTAAAATTTGACCATTTACGAGGGAAGTTTTTTTCCCTCGCAAAATTTGGGGAAATTGGGGGGAAATATCCCGCCAATTTCCCTATTTTGCGAGGAACAATTTTCTCCTCGCAAAATGGCCACATTTTGCGAGGGAACTATACTTCCCTCGCAAAAATGGCCATTTTGCAAGGGAAACTTCGTTCCTCGCAAAAGTGATCATTTTGCGAGGGAATTTTTTTCCTCGCAAATTATTATTATTATGTTTAAAAAATATTTTTGCAAAGTAAAGCCAATGCAATTAAACCAAAAAAAATCAACTCTCTCACTCATTTTCGCCTCTGTTGGACTCAGTAGCATATTGATTAAAATCAAGACAATTTTCTTCTAAACAATAGTATTTTGAAATATATTTATAAACATTTGTCTTATAATTAATATATTTATTTTTTCTATATATCTTCCTTTTTATCATTTAATCAAATAAATATAACAGAATAGATGACATATTTTTAAAAATTGTAAATTAATAAAAACCTTCATAAGAAATATATCAGAAATTTTGAAATCACATGATTAAAAATGTTTAAATAAGCGAATAATTATTGCTACTGAATGGTAGAATAAAAGCCCTTGAAATCATGAACTATATGACCATTTTAATTTTATCTCTAAATTTATAGTTATTAGCAGTTCTATCATTTTGGCCCATGGTTTAGTTATCTTTAACATGTATGTGAGCCTAACTCCTGTCTAAAATTTTGTCCCTAAAGAAAAACTACCTAACCTCTTTCCTTGTGCATTGATGACACTCCATATTTTGAGCTTCATATGAAATTGTGTATGATTATTTATTTTTAATTGAAGTTGTGCTATTTAAAATACTTAAAATTTATTAACAACATGTGAGACCACATCTCAAAAGTATTAGGAGGCCAGCAATAGAAGAGGCACTGAATGCAAGTGACGTGAGTGAGTGAGTCAGATTCCAAAAATTAAAAGTGAAATTCGGTAATGTTAGTGGCTATGTTTGTGCCACCGAAAGTTGTTCGGGCCCTTATCTCCTCACACTGCGACATAACTATTTGGAGCCTGCCACGTTACCTTTTCCAATGCACTCTATCCATTTCGATCTTACCGACCACTCTTCCTTTTTTAATTACTCATTTCTGTTTTTTCTATTAAACCCATTTATTTAATATGATAATATTAAAAAAAAATTAGTTAAATTAGTTAACATGATACTATATTTTTTTTCCTAAAACACTAGCACATCTTTCTTTATTTCTTATTCCCTCTCATACTTGATAACAGTTGATGGTGTATCAATAGGGATAAAGAAAAAATTGACTAACATGAAAAATAAGTACTCCTCCGATCTCAAAGGTAAGACAAAGGTTTTAGTATAAATCATACGCAAACTTTATCTTATATTTAAAATCGGAGATAATAATATATATAAGATCAATATCAATTCTTCAATTAGGTCCTATATTCCTCGCAAAATGGCAGCCAACTGAAATATATTGATTAAACATTTGTCTTATAATTAATATATTTATTTTTTCTATATATCTTCCTTTTTACCATTTAATCAAATAAATATAACAGAACAAATGACATATTTTTTTAAATATGTAAATTAATAAAAACCTTCATAAGAAATATATCAAAAAATTTGAAATCACATGATTAAAAATGTTTAAATAAGCGAATAATTATTGCTACTTTGAATGGTAGAATAAAAGCCCTTGAAATTATGAACTATATGACCATTGTAATATTATCTCTAATTTATAGTTATATCAACTTGCGATGTTGTCATGAATTATATATAAATGTCGCTTAGGGTTAAATGGTAAAAGGTTAGAATCCATGGGCAAATGTTGCTTTTACATGAATTATATATAAATACTCATTTTCGCAAATCTGGGGTAATTTTGCGAGGGAGTCGTTTTTCCTCGCAAAAATAAAACCCTAAATAGCTCTTGCCTCGCACTCGTGTTGTTAAAATCAAGATCCTATATAAGATCGGAAGGGAGTGTAAAGATCGTAAATCTTGGGATCGACACGGATCGTAAGATCCTATTATCGACAAGGGTTATGCATTCGAATAGCACATAGCAATTTTCAACGAAAAATAAAATAAAGTAACCATACCAAATAAAAGAAAAAAAAAATCTTGTTCATTATAGCTATTTCTTTATTTGACTATGTGGTTTCATTATTTTATTCATTAAATATTAATTATTAAACAAGAATAAGATCAAACAAATTCTTCATCGACCATGTGGTTTCATTATAGCTACTTCACGGTTCACACGCGTCCGGACTCCAACGAGAATAGAATTTCGTGGTTTCATTATTTTATTCATTAGATATTAATTTTTAAACAAGAATAAGATTAAACAAATTCTTCATCGACCATGTGGATGTGGTTTCATTATAGCTACTTCACGGTTCACACGCGTCCAAACTCCAACGAGAATAGAATTTCGTGGTTTCATTATTTTATTCATTAAATATTAAATATTAAACAAGAACATCATTGGAACAAATTTTTCATCTGACCATGTGGTTTCATTATAGCTACTTCACAGTTCACACGTGTCCAGATTCCAACAAGAATAGAATTTCATGGTTTCATTATTTTTTTCATTAGATATTAATTTTTAAACAAGAATAAGATTAAACAAATTCTTCATCTGACCATGTGGTTGTGGTTTCATTATAGCTACTTCACGGTTCACACGCGTCCGGACTCCAACGAGAATAGAATTTCGTGGTTTCATTATTTTATTCATTAAGTATTAAACTAATTCTTTTTCTTTATATGACTATTTCTTTAACTTTAGAAAGAGTTTCGAGCAAAATAATTGAATCATTTATATATAAAATAAAAAATAAAAACGGTTATTGTATCTTGAAATGATTTTTGGCCTGCGGGTTGGCCCTAGCCCTTAGGGTTATATAATTTTTTGGCCCGTGCGGGCTGTTTAACATGCGGGTTTTTTAGCCCTAGCCCGCGCTGGGTGGCCCGTTTTGACAGCTTTACCTACACATAGGGGTGGAAATAGGCCTGTGGCCTGGTCTGTTCAGGCCTGACCTGTCAGGCTAAAGGCCAGGCCAAAGCCTATTTTAAGGTCTGTTTGTCTTAACAGGCCAGGCCTAGGCCTCCAAATAGGCCTGTTAGGCCTATCAGACCGGCCTGTTAAGAGTTTTTTTTTTTAAAAAAATTATATAATAAAATAATACTAATTAATATCCCTCCACCCCTCCCTTAGACTCAAGAGACAGAGCCTCACGTAGTGGCATTCAATTTCTTTCAAAACCCTAAATCAATTTGCCTCTTCAAACCAAGGTAGTAAAAAAAAAATCCCTAACCCTAATTCCTAAATCGATTTGCATTTGAGTAAATTAGGTTTGCTTTTCATTTTAAATATGTAATTAAAACTGTAAATATGTAATTATTATTAATTAATGTATTTTGGCTCCGCCCCTCCCTCAGACCCTTGTAACCCTAATTTTCCGTCGATCTCACATTCATGATATATATCATATCTGAATATAAATTATATATCATAATAAAGATTGCCCCTTTTTGAGAAACCTTTTGTTTAAGAGTATATAATATTGGGTAGAATGTGAATTTTTTTTTTTTTTTTTTTTTTTTTTTTTATGATTCATCTCTAAATCGAGTCACTTTGAAAATGTAGATTCAAAAAGAACTTCTAATTTGTATTGTATATGTATATTCAAAATTTATATTCTTATTTTAATTTAATAAAATGGAAAATATATTAAATAAGATTTATTATTTATATATTTCTAATTTATATTTAGAATAAATTTATATATTTAAAAATATATTTCATATTTCATATTAATTAATAAATTTTTAAATTTAAAATGGATTTTGATAATAAATAAAAATCTTCTATTAAAATTTGGAATTCTAATTCTATATTTTTTGCTATTTATTTTTTTTGAATAAGAATATTTTGAATCTCTATTTTTCTAAAAAATAAATAGAAATAGAATAGAAATTCTATTCCTACAATACCGAATTCATTTGATTTTTTTTTTGATATTTCTTTACTTTTACTTTTACTTTAGAAACCTTCCATACATATAGAAGGAAAAAATATGGATTATTATGGATCAATTGAATCAATGACTATTCATGATTTCAGAATTGAATCAATTACGTGCTGGCTCCAAACTAGATTAATGTCATGGTAAAACTTCGTTTGAAACGATGTGGTAAAAAGCAACGTGCGACTTGAAAGACATGATTACATTAGCCGTGGATTCTTACATCCACCATTTTTTCTATTATATAGAAATGAGGGTGCTCTTTCTCGACATCGTTTGTTCTATTCCACTTGAATTTCTTTTTTTGGGGAGGAGGGAGGGTTTGATGATGGAAATAGTACATGATGGAGCTCGAGTTGATTCATTTCTCAGGGGCAAGTTTCTAGGGTTAGTGAAAATTAATAAGTTCCAACAACTTCGTAAGTATATTTTTGCTATAGAAATCGAAAGGATCCAATTCGAGCAAGTTAAAAAAAAAAGTAAAATTTGTTGGAATTGGTAAAACTATTTCGATCAAAAGTGGATCTGGGGGAATCAACCATCTATTTGTATGATTCTTTGATGGAAAGAAATAAAAAAAAAAGGGTATGTTGCTGCCATTTTTTAAATGATTAAAGATCCTCGAAATAATGTCTAAACCCAATGATTCAAGGAAAAGCTAACGGATCGTGGAACAAGTAAATACTGTTTTCAATTGTCTCAACAACTATATTACACGACCGAAGACAAAAAATGGATTCTAAAGCTAAAGGAGACAGAGACAAGAAAGGGGGTAGAGACCGCTCAATAAATGAAATAAAATACCTAATTAAAGGTTTTGTTTTCCTTTGAGTTATTTGAGAGTTATCCAACTTGAGTTATGAGGTTGCGAATACGAGTGATTTTTTTGGGGGAAAGAATAGAAAAAGTATTTAATTTTAATCATAGTCTAATTGATTTGATGAATCTATTTGACATCATAATTCTATACATAAACATAATTTCAAATTTTCTCGAGCTGTACGAGGAGAAAACCTTCTTATACGTTTCTAGGGGGTGTATTGTTTATCTATATCTATCCTAATGAGCCGTTTATCGAATCGTTGCAATTGATGTTCGATCCCGAAGAGAGGGGAGAGATCTTCGGAGAGTGGGTTTTTATGATCCGATAAAGAATCAAACCTATTTAAATATTCCTATTATTCTATATTTCCTTGAAAAGGGCGCTCAACCTACGGAACTGTTCAAGATATTTCAAAAAAGGCGGGTGTTTTTATGGAACTTAATCCTAATCAACAAACGAAATTAGATTTAAATAAATAAAAAAAGAAAAAGAAAAAGAGGGTGTGGAAGACTTTTATGTATATTTTTATAATATTTTTCTCTCTTATCTCCCCCCGGCTCTCTTGTTCTATTCATACCGAATTTTGGATTTTTTGTTGCCGCCATAGAATGGTGTTGTTTGTAACCACAAAAATCTTTTTTTTTATAATATAAAAATAAATTAAATTAAGTAAAAAATAAAAATAATTTTTAATAAATTCTATTTAATTCTATTTTATATATTTTATTTATATATTTTATTAATTTTCATTTATTTAATTATATATTTATATATATTTTTTATATTCTATTTTTGTTCTTAGTATTTTTTTTATTCATTTGTAATTTGAATTAAATTCAATTGGATCTCAATTGGTATTTATTCAATTTAATAGTTAATTTTTTTTATTTTATTCATTGTATTCTTTTTTCAACATTAATATTAATATTGACAACAATGTATCAAACAAATATAATCTATAATCCGATCGTGCATAAATGGATCCTTTTATTTGCATTCCATAGGATTTATTTATTTATTTATTTTTAACTTAGATGGGTTCGTTGGATTTTCTGTGATAGAAAGAAGAAAAGAAGTTCTTTTTTTTTTAATTAAAGAACTTCTTTAATTAATTTTGCGAGGGAAGAATTAATTCCTCCCTCGCAAATGTTCTTAAATTTGCATTTAGGTCCGACATTTCAGTCCGCCAGTGAAACCCTAGGTCGAAATTCAGTCCGCCGCTCTCTCCCTTCTCCGCTTAGATCTGCCGGTTCTTCCCCGTCAGGCCACCGCGAGTCCATTCGTAACCCACCGCCGTCGACCTACTCTACTCCTCCCCCGCGGTCCGCTGCTCTTGCTTCAGATTTTTCCCCTACTCCGGCGTCGCGACCACGTTCGTTTCCTCCTCTCCCCACGGTTTCACACTACCGGTCCTACTCCTCCTTGCCCCATGATTTGAAGCTCTGGCGGCCCTCCCCTCATCTTCTCTCATCGTCCGGCGGCCAGATTAGTGCACTCACATATGCATTTTTTTCATTTATTGTTTGTGATTTTCTGTTAAAGCACACTCTTCACTTGTTAATGTTATGATTATGTGCTTTCTAAATATGAAATTTGCCACTGCATTTCTGCGACAAGGACTTGGACTAGGGTTGTGGTTTTTTTTCTTTCTGTTTGTCTCCCTTGTTACTCATTTGATTTTTCTGGAAGTTTTTTTGGATTTTGGGAAACTAATTTATTTTCAGTTTAATTCAATGGCGTCTCTTGATTGTTCACGAGTTTAAGATTAATTAAGAGTTTAGTTTATCAGAATAAATAATTAATAAACAGAGATTAGGGGACAGGGGCTATAATTATGGAGTTATATATAGGTGATAGCCCATAAGATTCCTAAGTCCTGTGCCTACATTAATTATATGTGTGTGTTTATAACTAAAACCTCTACTAATAATCTTAGATTAGGTACAAAATTGAGAACCCACCAACAGGCATGCACGTTAATTAATAAATAAACTGATGGATTTGAATATTCAAATCATTAAATACTTGTATTAATCAGAAAATCAAATCCATCAACCTAGAAGATCAATCATACATCAGTAGATAAGGTATGATTGATATCTATCATGATATTAACTTTTAAAACAAACTCTGATTAATATTTAACCTGCAAAACAAACTCTAACTACTTTTCTGTTTTGCTTTAATTATTCCGATCTCGTACTATTTTGATTAAAATTTTATATATTTATTGCTTTTAACTAATTTTATATGTTTTCTTAAATAATGTTATAGGTTATTTTGAATTCGCTTATTCGCAAGTTCGGTATCCCTCCTCACACAAACGTTTTCGGAAGTTTGCCTGGTTCTTTCATATTCAGATAAGGTACATAATCTATACTTGGTAATTCTTTTGATTTCTTTTGCTCTGAACTTTACCTAAATTATTTAGATAAGCTGCATTTGTTATGCTCCTTCGTTGATATTTGACTTTTTAATATCCTATCACATATGACAAACCATAATAATTTTTCCTTGCATGTTGCTTTAGACAATAAGTGATAATTTATTTTTATTGTATTTCACTTATATGTGTATTCATGCCCCCTCCACATGCATGTTCTCATCTTCTTGTGTACTATCCTCATTCTCTGGTTGCTTGCTGAGATTTGTTGTTTGTTCACTGCATGTGTTTGTGTGCCACTTTCTTGATTAAGTGACAATTGGCTGGTATAGGCAGCCCGTTGTATTTGCCACTTTGGTTAATAGCCGAATTAGTTAGTATTACTTGTGTTTGTTCCAAAAGTCTTTGTGTAGGGTTGGGTTGGGGAAGTATGGAAGGCGATCGTGATAGGAGTTGGATGTACAATCGTCTAACTCAGAAAAAACAACTTACTCGAGTATTCTTGAAGGGTTTGGAAGATTTCATCCAATTTGCTCAAACGCGCCTAATTCAAGTACCTCGATCAGTTGTCCGTGTATGAAATGTAGGTGTTTGTAATTTCAAGATCCGAGCACGGTTCAAATCCATTTGTGTCAAAAAGGATTCATGAGGAATTATGAATGTTGGGAATTTCATGGGGAAGCCCGACAACAGACACCGAGTGGTTATTACGGAGAAAGTACTCATCGATACAACCTTAATCAATATGAACAGTTGGTTATGGATGCCGCAGGACCGTCGATCGGCCAATACTTTGATCCCGTTACTCATGCTGAACCGTCATACTTGGGAGAGGAAACCGGTGCACATACTCAACCATCATACATGGGAGAGGATCCTAATCCGGAAGCGGAGAGGTTCTATAAAATGCTTCAAGATGCGCAACGTCCTTTATGGGAAGGTTGCAAACACATTGAAAATATGGAATATTCATCGCTATCGGCTACTTTAGCAACACTAAGCTTGAAGACTGATCACCATATGAGTGAGAACAATTACAATGAAATGATGCAGATCATAAGTAAGATTGTTCCCAATGACAATAATTTGCTGAAAGATTTTTACCAAGCAAAGAAAAAGGTGAAAGAGCTAGGGCTCGGATGTGAAAAAATTCATTGCTGCCCTAGAGGATGTATGCTCTATTACAAGGATGATGCTGAGCGAACTACATGTAAATTCTGTGAACATGCGAGGTACAAAGTTGTGAAGAATGAAAGAAAAAGGACCTTTAAAGCATTGAGCAAGATGTGGTACTTTCCTCTCGTGCCCAGACTTAAGAGATTGTATTCATCACAAAAAACAGCTATTCACATGAGATGGCACTGGGAGCATCGCAGGGATGAAAATTTGGTGACGCATCCATCCGATGCCGAAGCTTGGCTGAAATTTGACAAGGCGAATCCTTCGTTTGCAGGCGATCCCCGTAATGTCCGTCTTGGTTTATGTTTGGATGGGTTCGCTCCTTTCAACCAGACGGGCAGGAATTATTCCTGTTGGCCTGTGATTGTGACTCCGTACAACCTCCCACCTTCTATGTGCATGAGAAGAGAGTTTTTGTTCCTCAACGCGTTAATCCCTGGGCCATCTAACCCAAAAAAGAAAATAGATGTATACCTCAGGCCTTTGATAAACGAATTGAAGATGTTGTGGAGTGAAGGGGATCTTACGTACGATGTATCATTGAGGCAGAATTTCACCATGCGGGCTACCTTAATGTGGACGATAAATGATTTCCCTGCATATGGGATGTTGAGTGTCTGGCAAACTTCGGGGAAGCTTGCATGTCTGGTATGTCTTGAACAGAATGAGGGTTATAGCTTGCAATATAGTCACAAGGTCTGTTGGTTTGACAGGCACCGGCGATTCCTGCTCATCGATCATCCGTTTAGGAGGAATAGAAAAGACTTCACGCGGAATATGGTCGAACATGAAGATGAACCTCGTCGTTTAAGTGGCCAAGAAATATGGGACAGGATCAAGTACATTCAAAGTGTCGAAGAGGGGGCTGCTTCCAGTGAACCTCCGGGATATGGTGTTGATCATCATTGGAACAAACGCAGCATCTTTTGGGAACTACCATATTGGAAAGATCAATTGTTAAGACACAATCTCGATGTCATGCATATTGAGAGGAATGTGTTTTGTAATATTTTGTACACCGTAATGGACACCAAGGGGATGACGAAGGATACAGTCAACTCAAGACGTGACATACAACAGATTTGCAGCAGGCCTGCTTTGCATTTAGTGGAGAATTCCATGGGCCAGACTTCCAAACCTAGAGCGCCATACACATTGAACAAAGAGCAAAATTTACAATCGTTGCAGTGGGTTAAAGGTGTGAAACTATCGGACGGTTATGCATCAAACTTATCCAGATGTGTTGACATGAACGAGGTGAAGTTATCCAAGATGAAGAGTCATGATTGTCATGTTTTATTTCAGAGATTGTTGTCGTGGGCCTTCAAAGCACTACCGAAGAATATATGGAGTATTCTCGACAGAATTTTCCTTGTTCTTTAGAATAATTTGTGCTTCGAGCTTAATGTTGATCGATTCTACGAACCGGAGGAGAGCGTGCCAATAATGCTATGTAAGTTAGAAATGGTATTTCCTCCTAGCTTCTTTGACTCAATGAAACATTTTCCTGTTCACTTGGCATACGAAGCAAGGGTAGGAGGTCCGCAACAATATAGGTGGATGTATCCGTTTGAACGGTAATATATATTATATATATATATATATATATATATATTGTTTATGATTAATTGAAACACATTGCGCTATAGGTTATAAATATCCTCTGATTGTCCATTGTAGGTTTTTACGCACACTTAAGAAGAAGATCAAAAATACAAGGTACGTTGAAGGATCTATCGCTAAAGCGTTTCTAGTCGAAGAGGCCACTAAATTTGCCTCATACTATTATCCCCCTGAAGTTATATCAAGATGGAGAGAGGTACCTCGCAACTATGATGGCGGTGAACCGAGTGGTCAGATATCAATATTTAATTATCCTGGCCGAGTCGTGCGAAAACATTGTAGGTCAACTCTGGAAGGACGCGATAAAAAAATAGCAGAGTGGTACATTCTAAACAACTATGACGAGGCCGCCCAATACTTAAAGTAAGATTTCCTCTTTTGTTACTGTTACGGTAAGTATTAAAGTATTAATTTCATTTTTTTTGTTACAGTCACTTCTCTAATTCGGTCCGATCGACAAGTCCTTTGATGTCGGATTCCGATGTTGATCAATTCATGAACACTGAGTTTCCTAATTGGTTACGATCCTTCTTCGTGCACAACCCATCAGCTCCCCAGGATGTTGTGTGGAGTTTATCTTACGGATCGCAACACATTACCCGGATAAAAAAATATGTAATCAATGGGTATCGGTTTGCAATCACAAAGCAAACGAGAATACGGAATGTTGCAATTATGGTGTATATTTTCGAGGTGGCCAAGTTGACGGGGTTGAGGGCGACTACTACGAGAAGTTAATTGACATAATTCAGCTGGATTACAAGTGGGACAAGTCGGTGACTCTATTTAAATGTGAGTGGTTTGATAACACTTCGCGTGGGACAAAAGTGGACAAATATGGAAATGTTGAGATTCACTGGTCAAGGAGATATACAAGCTTAGTTATGACCCATTCATTCTTGTTCAACAAAGTGGAACAAGTTTATTATACATCATACCCCACATCTCGCCAAGGGTGGATGGGAGTTATCAAAACCAAAGCACGAAACATTATACCTGAGTCGAAAGAGTCAGAAATAAATGACGATATGACTGAACTGTTCCAAGCTGATGTGGAATGTGTACTTGCCGTAAGTATTGCCGAGGACGATCTACTAAGCAATCTCTTTGATTCCGCTGCAGAGTTAGAGTTGATTCCTATCCATATTGACGTTGAGGAATCAGATGATGAGGCACAAGAAATATACTCAACTAGTGAATCTGAATTCGATGACTATGAGACGCCGGAGGAAGGTGTGCAGGCAAAGGTCGAAGAACAGGAATCGTCTGGTTGATTTGAGTTAGTGTTTTTTGTGTGTGTGTATACTAGATACTTTGTTACTTCGCCAATGTCATATTCATTAAATTTCTTTTATATATATATATATTGATATAATGTTTATACGTGTTCAGAGATGGAACATCGAGGAGGGCGTTCAGGTACTGGACGTAGTAGTGGTAGCTCCCGGCCCCATCCTATCAGGGGGTAGGACGACATCATCTACCCCCTCTATAGGCAGAGGTTTTGGCTCTTCCCTAGAGATGCTGTCATTTTCTTTTTCATCTTCACCGTCTACTACAGACTCTGTTTTGGGTGGTAGAGGTGTGCCTGTCTCTCCGATTTATCCACAGCAAGGGGCAGAGCAGGTTGAGTTTACGATTTCTGACTGATTTACATATATTTTGTTTTCTTTAAGCATCTATGTTCTAACATTTTCAATACTTCTTCCTTTACAACACCTCGTCGCCTCAGAGCCAGGTTGGGGAAGCTAGTTCCTCTGACACACCAGTTTAGGGAACAGTTGATCCTGAGACAGGGAAGATGTGGATTCGTCTTGTCAGTGACACCGAGTAAGTCACTTCTCTAAAGTTACTAGTAATGTTATGATTTTTTACCTTTAGTTTGTATGCTAATATTTGTAACATTTTCTTTGTTTTCGTGTTTCACCTAATAAGACGGTGAAGAAATTCTTAAAGGATCAAATGTTCCATAATTTCAATCAGCCTTGGGCCACTTGGACAGAGATTCCTCAGGATGACCGAGATAGTTGGTTCAAGGAGTTTTTGGTAAGTTATGTGATTTATGGTTATTAATTTCTTCTCATCAAAATGCAAACTGATTAACTACTTTTATACTTTGGAGCACTAATTGTTTATTATTGATTTTCAGGGAGAGTTTAGCTGGTTGCCGGTTGATTCGGAAAATTTAAAAAAGCTTATAACTTCAGGGCCAGCAAGTGGATGTCTGGCAGATTTTATAAATTGAGATATGGAAGGGGAAAGAAAAATTGGATTCAACAGGAGGTCGCAGAACAATTATTTCAAAGATGGGAAACCAACGAGAAATATATAAAGCAAAGTAAACGAAATAAGTCAAATAGGGCCCGTATGGATGGACCGTCATATCTTTGGCGGCCGCATTCCATTTAGTGAGCATCGACGAAAAGTTGTAAGTATACGTTATTTTCTATTTTAGCTTTCAATATTTTATACTTTGAAGTAATTAATTGACGGTTATCAATTTGTGTTTGCGTACGTAGTCCGGGAAGTTCCCGCACATCTGATTCCTTGGGTTACCTTTGAGCGGACCCATTCTCGGGAGATTGAAGGTGAGAGGCGCTGGATTAACGCCAAGTCCCAGCAATGCACGGTGAGATATTAATTAGATTTATTATTTGTTACATTTACTTCATTTTACATGTCGTATTTGTGATGTATTTTTGTGTGCTTGTAGGAGACCTTTCAGCAGCTGATGCAGGAGAAAGACTCGCAGATTGAGAACAACCCGACGTCCTCTTATTCAGATAACGAGAGTCTCTTCATTCAGGCTGCAGGCGGATTTGACAAAAGGGGGAGAGTCTTTGAGATGGGTGCCTCTGCCAACGAACTGAAGTTGTCTATGAAGCGCTCATCCAGCACTAGTGGAGGTGGTCCTACAGGTAGACGTAATACTTTTGCTACCAATCGCAAACCATTATTCCCTCGTCCATTTAAATGAAGTAAAAAAAATAAACTGACTTCGTAATGTTGGTTTTGCGTAAGATAAGAGGGTAAAGGTGTTAGAAGAGAAGGTGAAGGAGCAAGAAGCGAGAGCGCGGGAGCACGAAAAGAGGGCGAAGGAGCAAGAAGCGAAGATGAGGGAGCAAGGAGAGATGATTACGAGATGCGAGCACTTCTCCGGTCCTTATTGAAGGACAAGGGTCCCGGTGGTGATGACGATATTGGTGGTGGTCATAACCAGCTTGCTTCAGTTTAGACTTTTTTTTTTTTAGTTCATTCTAGTCGAAACATTATAATTAGTAAATTTTGTTATTGCTTTGTAAACTTTATGATTGTTACAACTTATTTTTATGATATATAAGTTTTTTTATTTTCTAATTTTTAATATTTTTTGTAATTATTTTCTTTTATCTAATTTTATATATTTTTTAATTAATTGGTATTTGCGAGGAAAAGTTCTTCCCTCGCAAATTCATAATTTTGCGAGGGAAAAATATACCCTCGCAAATACCTTATTTTGTGAGGGAAAATTTTACCCTCGCAAACTTATGCATTTGCGAGGGAAGAGGTTCCCTCGCAATTTTCATAGTTGCGAGGGAACATATTTTCCTCGCAAAATTTTTGAACTTGCGATGGAACAGGTTCCCTCGTAAAATTTTTGAATTTGTGAGGGAAGAGGTTCCCTTGCAAAAGTTTTGAATTTGCGAGGAAAATAGCATTTTTGCGACGGAAAATCATTTTGCGAGGGCGATTTTTGCGACGGCAATAATTCCCTCGCAAATTCCGCCGCAAATCAGTTTTGCGACGGAAAATGTCTGTTTTGCGAGGGAATTTTTCCGCCGCAAAAAGCTGTTTTTTTTTTGTAGTGGATCCTAAGTTGGTGATTAAACTTGGATCCTAGGCTTGGTGATTAATTAAGACGAGGAGACCTAAATTATAAATAGGGAGGCAGAGACAGGCACAAAGAAGGACGTAGGAGAGAATCAAGAGACGTAGAACAAGAAGGAACGAAGAAGCAGAGGAGTAGCGGCTGAGCGTTTCGGTTCTCTTCATCATTTTCATGGAAGGACGAAAGGACTGTGGAGGCGACGGAGAAACTTTCTTTCATCTCTCTTTTTATTTTGTGAATCTAAATTCCTATCCTTTTGTTATGGATTTTAATCTAGCCATGTGTGGCTAATTTCTTTGCAACCTAGAGGAGCTATGAATTTATTTGTGGATTAGATTTTATTTTCTTTGTTTAGTTATAATTAATATTAATTTTGGTTACTTAATTTTGTTTAATTTTATCTGTTTAGTGATTGGCCATCATCGAATGTGATTTTGAGCATTAGGATTTACTTTGACAGATGGGATTTTAATTAGGCTCTGAGATTAAGTAATGTGGGATTAGATTACGATTTAATTTGCAATTAGGATAGACATATACCTAATGGCCCCATATAATTGTTGCACAGTGTGTCCGAGTTTTGTTGCCTCTTGAGTAACTATGTTAGACATAACAAGTTATACTTAAGAGAGGGTTGTAATTGGACCGACAGACACTTATAGCTATTCATACTCGAGATTAACAAAATTGATATTAAGGCTAATTAAATTAGTGAAATCAAGGTTTATGAAGCTAATAAGGGATTAGTGACTCTGGGTTGCTCATTTAATTATTGTCGTAGGTTGTTTATTTTAATTTCAGTTTTATTTTCTTTTCCTTTAATTAAATTTAAGTTGTTTTGCTCAACTTAAACGAAATTGTAAGATTAATGCTTAACCGAAGTTTGTGATATCAAGTTCTCGTGGGAACGATACTTTTCTTATCACTTTATTACTTGATACGGCTCGTATACTTGTGGAGTTTTTAGGCTATAAATTTTTGCCCTATCAAGTGTGTAATCAAGTTGAAAGAGATAGTAAAATACCTTGAGAGTATGGGGACTTGATGTAGGTCAAGAGTTTAGACCAAACCAGTATAAATCTCCTGTTTCAAATCTTCTCCTACTCTTCTCTATAATACTCTATTTTAGTGTATGAATTTCAGAGATTGTTTGAAAAATTTTAAATCACCAAATTCACCACCCTTCTTAAGTGATATTCCTACTTTCAAGTACGAAGTCAAATTTATAAATTTGGTTGTATCATTGTATGTTGGTACTCAGTGAGTGGCGGTTGAGTTTTCACAGAAAAAAAAAAAAAAAACAACAACAACAAAAAGAAAAAGCGAAAAAAAAAACAAAGGAAGGAAAAAATAGGGTGTGTGGTTATAAGTATTTGTTGAAGACCAATTGTCATTGTACACTTGATTGTTTCACAGTAGAGTTTTTCTGAACAAGGTCCCGTGGTTTTTAGCTCTCACATTGAGGGAGTTTTCTATGTTAAAAATTTGTGTTCTTTTGTTTTCTTTCCTTTATCTACTATTTACTTTACATATTATTTATTTAATATTTTTAAAAACTTTAGATGCATTTTCTCAACTCACTTTTATTAATAAAAAAAAAAAGGAAAAAGTTAAACATATCATATTATACTTGCGCAAATTATCTTCAAAACACACTTTTAATATAACACACACATATAAAGAATTATACAAACTTCATTGTCGTGCATAAACTCAGTTTTTCAATTGCTAAACAAAAGTTAATGGGAAATTAAATCATTATCCCACAAGGAATGTATATGTATAGGTAGTATTGGCTCTTTAATCTTAATCTGTCATAATCTTAGCCCAAAGCTTTTCGTTGTTCATATTCAAAATTTGAATCTGTAAATGCACTCACAAAAAATGATCAGAGCAGGTTGTTATAAACAAAAGACGAGCTTATAGAGGGGATTTAGTTGTGTTTGTAGTTTCCAAGGCATCATCTATCTTATACCTATAAACCTTGTAGCCATCCATTTATTGGTCCACATGTTCAACCCCTATAGCTGCCACGTCTGCGAAATTTTCTTCCATTCATTTCTTAATTCAAGCCTTCCCACCCTCCATTTTTCCCTCCATCTTTTCGAATTCAAATTTGAAATGTTATATATTCCAATATAAAAACACCAATTTCGCATCAGAGTTCCAATAATTCTCATCCTTTTTCAAAGAGGACATCACCAAACTCTCACTTCACTGCTTCTTCGCCGGATGTTAGGCCTGTTATTATGCCATCTATAAAATAGGCTCCTCCGCCGCCAACAAATTGATCGACACCATTTCAGCATGTAGATAAACAAGTGACCTCCGGCACCAAATTTGACGCATCTCCAGTCAACAATTCCTCCTCCTCCTCCTCTGCCGCCACCTCCTCAGATTCTGAACATGTTGATGATGATGAAAGGCTCGCCTCTTGCCAGAGGGTTGAAGGGAAGAGCTTTGACAGACTTGAGTTTGAGACTCAAAAGAAGAGCGAGACCACCGTCACTTTCTTTCTCTACCATAGCCAGAAACCACCTTCGTACAATAGAAGGGAGAGGGAGAGGTCGATGATGGCTAGGTGAGAGAATGTGTTGATATGCATTTTTAAATAAGATAAATATATTGTTAAGTTGCATATGTGGATGCTTTTTTTTTTTTTGTCAAAATATGTAGATGATTTTTGGTTGGCAATAGCTTAGATAATTATTTTCTACAAGAACAGGTTGCACACAATATAAAATGACTACTTTTTGTCAAAAAAAAAACAACATTTCAGTAGATGGGCTAGCAGTTTGGTCAGGGTGTGTTTTTCAATGAAAAATGTGATCACTGGTTTCTTCTTCTTCCTCCTCTAGCGACACCAGCACTGCATATCGACATTGTGGAGATTTGAAGTCTTCATACGTGACAGCTTTAGAATCTCGTGCCAGAGGTCATGATCTTATTGCATTTTTTTCCTCAGTAAATGTTTGATATTTTTTGCCTCAGGTTCTCCTCTTATCTCAGCTCAGGTTTTGATGACCATCTTCACTCCTACTTCTTGGACCTTGATTAGCTAACAGTCTCTTCTATGATTTTGTGCTTTTGTCATTTTTTGCCATATGATCAAGGTCGGATATCGGGCAATCTGAGCAAAGTCGAAGAGCGGGAGGGAAGAGAGGTTGAGAGTGAGAAGCCCAATTTTGACGATGCGAACGTTTGAAGATAGGGGGCTTTGGAGGTGCCGCACGATTGACCGTGATTTATTACTCCATGTTTATTGTATTTTATTACTCCATTCTTTCTTTTTCATCCCCTCTTACTATTTATATATATCCCACTTATGTTAATGTGCCTTCTTCTATCCCTCCCTCCCGCCCTTTCCCCCATATAATAAGAGTACTTTTTGAAATAAATATTTCTATTATGCTGCACAGCAGCAGCGTACGTGGTTTTTTTTTTCCCCCCTCTTCCCTTCATTATAGCATACGAGTATTTCTTTTTTGTTTCTTTTAATTTCGTTTTTATCAATACTCAATAGCTTGTGCCTGCCACTATATTTAATAAAGTGGGACGCTTTGCTCCAGAATATAATTTGCATTCTGATAAAAAAAAAATGGGGGCCATGGCTCAAGCCTCAAGATAGTGCCACTAATTTAAAACAACATGGAAAATTCGTATTTTTGGGAAAAGCCTGGTCATGTTTTGAGGATACGTCACGCCACCATGTTTCTACAATGTATTTAGGAGGTCAAATGTATACTCATTAACTAATAAAAAAAAAATATTTGGATGTCAAATGTATAATAAAAGTATTTTAACACATCTAATATATAAGATAACATATCTTCTTACGTTATATTAATTTTTTTTTAAGAAAGATCTGAACACGTTTTTTTTGGGTCATGTCTACACTCCGCCATTGATCCTAAGACTTTTGAAATGATTATATATTTTTTATGGTTTGAATTTTGAGCATCCTTAGGGACTTTTTTTTGGTCGAAGAATTAGGGACTTTTAAAATGATTTGATTACCGTTGAACTTTTGAAATGATTTGGTTATCGTTTGGTTTTTTTTTTTACTCAGAATGTTATCGTTTGGTTTGGGTTGTTACAGATTCTACTCTTAAAATTTCAACAAAAAAAAAAAGATTAAAATTTCACCATTAAACCGAATACAATTTTTGGCAAATAAAATGACATTTGTCTTACTTTTAATGTTTGCACACGGGCATGGCAAACTCTTTACATAAAAAGATGTGGCAACCTTCACCTTTTATATTTCTTTATTAAAAAATGGAGGGAGAGATGGGTATGCGCTTATGCCGAACTTGCCTGATTTTGACTAACATTATTGATTTTTGAACCCACAAAATTTTAAAACATATATAGGATATCAGTCCATATGAACATTAACAAAAATGCATGAATGCCACAGTATTAAACAAATAACGCACAAAAAAGTTGCCCATGCTTTTTTTTTTAAAATATTTGTGGGAACTTGTCAGACAACCAAGTTGCCCATGCTTTTCTTAGGAAAAAATAATAATATATGCACATGCGCATAGCCATTAGCCAATGTAATTTGATCTCATAAATCACGGTCCTCTTTTATTTTAAAACAATAATCTTTGCACACGCCCCGTCATTATTGTCCAGTTCCAACGTTTTTAGTTTATTTGCCCATGTGTGCAGAACGTACAAGGAATAAATATTGTTGGGTGTATATGTAATATTTATTCCACTTTCTCTGTGTCTCCTGCCACTATTTTGTGAATAACGTTCCCAAGAAAAACAATGGCAAACACGATGGAAACCCAGTGGGGCCTGATTGGAATTGGAAACACGATGGAATATATTGTAGAGACCAAGCACTTTGTCAACCCAGTGCACCCCATGATGATCGAAAACAATGCAGTTACCCAAGCTGCATGCGTAACGTCGGAAACAGTCCAGTTTACAAACCATCATGAACGCAGGAAAAAGCTGCTATCAAAGGGACCTGTATTTCGCTTATAACGTCGGAAACAGACCTCTATTTTAATAAAATATATTATATGGTTAGATTAATTTTGTCCCAAGCTTTTCTTTCCTTTTTTTTTTTGGTCAATGTGGAAACAATGTGGCGTGCTTTTGGAAGGAGCATGCATCATTGGTTTATTCAAGGAAGCTATTTCCAACAATATGGTACGTTTACTGCTATTTCCAACATAATTGGGAATATACAGCCATGGGGTACAAACTTACAGCAACAGAAGGTGTACTCCTTGGAAATGGTTTGGCGTTCATACGTCTCAGCTGTACGCCCTCTTGGCCGACGATTGAAGCCTCCTTTCAGCTTCGCAAGCTGCATTAATTTCCCGCCAAAAATTTACTACATATACACCACATCTAACACCATCAATCAGAAAGCTAAGTAATCTGTTTTACTTCCACCAAGACCGTCTCTCGCGTCCTGTCTCTTTCTAATATTAAAGTAAGTAACTATTGTTTCAAATTCAAAATGCTCCTCACTCTTTTTCTTCTAAGTTTAACGAACTTTTTTTTTCATATCAGAAGATGAACAACTCTTTTTTTTTTCCTGACGTCAATGATAGCAAGGACACTTGGTCGGTGGTTGCAAAGGTTCTTAGGAAGTGGCTAGTTAGGTGGTTAGGAAGAAGGCTGCACCATACACAATATGGAAGATAGGAATAGTATTGACTGATGAAATGGTACGTTGTTGTACACAATAAAAATTCCTAATAACCCCCATTTTCATAGAAACAATCCTGAATATAAAGTATACTATGATAATGATACGTAAGTTGTTAAAATACTATCTCCAACCGTCTTTAATTTTATTTAAACAAAAATTCCTTTTTCGTTTTAGGAGGCAACGATTGAAGTTTCTGCTACCCACAAAAATCTCATTCCAAACCCGAAAGAAGGGATGGTCTACAACTTCCAAAACTTTGAAGTTGTAGAAAATGATGATAATTATAGACTCACTTCAAACCCCTGGAAATTCAACTTTCATTCTCACACATTCATAGAAGAATTTGATTTTGACTAACATTGTTGATTTTGTTAACTAGCTGTATAGGTGGTTTTATGATGCATGTCCTTGTAACAAGAAGCCCGAGTATCTGCCTAATGGGACTTTTAGGTGCACCAAGTGTACTAAGGACGTACTTATGACTGTTCCCAAGTACGTACTTGATACTAACCATTTTATATTAAATATTAAATAATACATTTATTTTAGTCAACAATAAGTTAAAACTCAATTTATATCGATAGGTATAAAGTCCACTACAAAGTATTTGACCATACTGGAAAATGTTCAAGGACAATTAAAAAAAGTCAAGGACAATCGATGTCAAATGTAGGTGTTTACCTATCAAGTCCAGTTTTCTCACATTGACAACTTTATGTTGCTTTATCTAGGGTAAAGAGTTCCAAAGCTCTAAAAATATTGATTTTGGATGAGTTTAATAAGTGTATCAATAACACAATTAATGTGATATACAGAGAGGTTTTCCAAAATATTTTACCACATTAATAGTTGTGAAGGGAAACTTTGTTCCACTTTGTTATTGTTGTGCTTTCAATGTAATGGTTATATGAATTCATCTTTTTTGTACTTTCATTTGTGTTTTTTGTTAGGGCTACAATTAATCTATTTATTAATAAAACAACAGTGTTATTACATTTATGCTTTAGTTGTCCAAATTTAAAACCGAATAAAACAACACACTCCGTGCATCGCACGGGTCTTTAAGTCTTGTTTATATAGAGAGAGAGAGAGAGAGAGAGAGAGAGAGAATGAATTTTGTTATGTGATATTAGCCTAAATTACTCGAAAGTCTATACAACAGATGCTCTGTCAACAACGCAGATGATTCTTTCAATTTCAGCTCCACACACGACTCAAATGCTTCCCCTGTTGCTTCACGATTCCCTTCCAAAACGCTGTCGTTTATTGATTCATTTGGCTTCTTAATTATACGTTGCTGTGTCTGCGAGCCAGGTTGTGAATAAACTTGTAGCCAGAGTGTCAGATGCCACCAAGGGCAAAATAAAAAATGTGTGGTATAAATAAGTAATACTCCCTCCTATTCTAATTATAGGATAACATCTAGGAATTGATCTTGGTGACAAAATTCTAATTTTTGTCAGTTTCTTCCCAAAATACCCATATTGATACTTTCTCAATACTAATTTAATAATGCACCTATATATTTTATAAAGTGAGTAATATTTGACACTCATTAATGCATACACCTCAATTATACTATTTTTATTTTTTTTAATAAAATAATTTTAAGCAACTTTTGTCATATTTAATAATAACATCACTATTAAATCACACTTCCAACTTTCAAGAATATACCTGAAGTTTTTGAGAAAGATTGATGACAGCAGCTAGTGTTTGTCATATTCTGTGAAAATGCATGAGAGCGTATAAAATCTGATTTCCTCAGCTATATATCCAAGGCAATGTTCTGTACTTTTTAATATTAATAGATAGCCTCAAGCATCATCAGCTACTGTAACTCTAACAGCAAAGATACCAAGCCAAAACTGAATCAGATTTCTCAAGAATTGCTTTTGAGGAGACTGTACTCTGCTTGAGAAATGCATTAGTATATTACTGTCAAGTGTAATAGAATAAAACCCAATGTTCAGCTCTTAGGGATAGAGGGCCCAAAGGGCTAAAGCCCAATATATTCTGCAAAGATCACAAGTTAGATGTTTTATGTATTTACATGTACACCTGTAAACCCTAGGTTACTATGCATAATATAAATAGCAATACAATACAAGGCTGCACTATTCACTGCGCCTATACAGAAAATCAATCCTCTCTATTATTTATCTTGGTATCAGAGCGAAGAGGCAAATCGCCATGCCTGATCAACAAGGGATTGGTGACTTTAAGTTGCTCGTTTGATTATTTTGAGTTTGTTTATTTTAATTTTAGTTTTAGTTTCTTTTCTCTTAATTAAATTCAATTTGTTTGGCTCAACTTATATGAAAGTGTAAAATTAATGCCTAACTGAAGTTTGTGATACTAAGTCCTCGTGGGAATGATAATTTTCTTATCACTTTATTACTTGATACGACCCGTAAACTTGCGGAGTTATAGGCTATAAAGTTCTGCCCTATCACCAACTCATCTTCAACTTGTTGATATCTTCACCAAACCGTTGCCTAAGGAGCAATTCAACTTCATAAGAAGAGAATTAGAAATGGTAAATCCCAATGAGTTGTAAGAACTTTAATCTAATGTTAGTTATGTTTTTGATTATTATTTGTTACAAACTTAAGCATTGGAGCATCTAGTTATGTTTTATGTAGGATGGTTGATCAATTTTCTGAAGTTTGCTGTCAAGAGAAGAAAACTCGAGTTTGTGAGACCAAAATTGAGTCTATTGGGGATAGAGAGTAAGCTATGGTTTTGGAGAAAACTGAAACTCGAGTCATTAAGTGGAAAACTCGAGTTTCCATCAGACAAAGAGCAACTAATCTGTTAAAGAGAAATGAAAACTCGAGTTGGTAAGTATAAACTTAAGTTTGTCGCAGAAGTTCAAGGGTTCATACATACACTCTTGAAGTCTAGGTAAGTTTGTATTTAATACAAACTTGAGTTTGTTAGTGAAAACTCGAGTTTGTCGCGCCCTATATATATATATATATATGTGTGTGTGTGTGTGAGTCTTGCCTGTTCCTCTTCACTCTCTCCAAAACTAAAGTTTGCCCTAAACCTTTCTCTCAACCTCTCATCTTCTTCAACCCTTTCGACCTTCCCTCTCAAAAATGGCCTCCAAAAGACCTGCCAAATCCCCCTAAGGTTCGATTTTAGACCATGAGGATACTAGTTCACCTTCGCCCCTTCCTCGCAAGTGACCTGTGCGAGTTAAGCATACTCCCAGAAGGTTTCGATATGAAGTCAACAAGAGTATCCCTACAGTCGGTGCAAATGAGCTTGCTCCCTCACCCAAACCAAAGGGGGTCACAATTCAAGAAACCTCTAAGGTTCAAAAAGAGAAGAATGTTGACCCAGAGGTTGTGTTGGGAAAGGGTAAACAGAAGAGAACTGAGACTACTAAATCTCCCAAGAAGAAGTAGTCTAGAGGAAATGACAAGGGACAAGGTTCTTCAAAGGCTACCTCTGCTAATCAAGGACCCTCTGAGCAACCTGAGCAAGCTAGCTCAAAGGTAACAAATGCAATTAATGAGATTTACAACCATTCTAAGGCACCTGAGGATTTTTGCAATGTTACTGCCCACTATACTCCCAATATTGTCAAATTATTCTATTTCAACATGTCTTGGGATAACCTTAAGGACTCTGAGAATAACTTAGTTGAGGAGAGGATTTCCACTTCTATGAGAGTAGTTAAGATCACTCTATCTGCTTCTATCTTAAATTCCATTTTGAAAATTGAGAATCCTCCTCTTGTTCCCTCTATCAAATTCAGTAACAAGGAAATCTTTGAAATCCTGAGGCCAAATAAACCCATTCCAGAGGATCAATTGCCTTCTTTATCCTTTAATCCTGTTACTAGGGATGTCCAAAAAACCTGGTGGTCCAGGTTGCCCGACCCGGTCCGGTCTGACCCAACCCGGTCCGAGACCATTCACGAAGACCAGACCAGACTGGTCTGGTCGGGGCCGGACCGGACTTCGGTGCAGGGGTTCAGATCCTATGGACTGTCCGGTTTGGCCCAAAAGTGTGTTTTTTTAAAAAAAAAAAAAGCCATTGCATCAATCTCTCATTGGGCACCCTAGCCAAATTTGTGACTTCACTCCCTTTCACTCCAGTATTGATCTATGGTTTGGCTTATAAAATTTACTTGGCTTTATAAAAGCATGCCTCTATTTTATATTGTATTCTTGTTCAATGACATGTTGTTGGAGATTATTATGGGTTTAGGATTGGATTTAAGATGTTTGCATGTTTATTTATTGTCCCGCAGGTGTTTCATTGATTTAATTATTGTTCTGGAAGTGGGAAAAGAACAATTAAAAAAAATGGTCCTGGACTGCCTGGACTGGTCCAGGCAGTCCC
The DNA here is from genome assembly GCA_019022615.1 of Acacia melanoxylon. NCBI lineage: Eukaryota > Viridiplantae > Streptophyta > Magnoliopsida > Fabales > Fabaceae > Acacia > Acacia melanoxylon. Next base: position 6,044,739 of record JAFJYJ010000003.1, on the reverse strand, counting down.
CCTGGATCGGTCTGGTCCAACCCGAGCTGGACCAGACCAGAACTCGGGCTGGATTGTCCAGCCCGAGGTCCTTCCTGGACTAAACCTCAGGTTGACCCCCAACCCGGTCTGGTCCGGTCCATGGACATGCCTACCTGTTACTATGCCCCCAACTTATAGAGCAATTTGGTTTATCTACTCTAGAAACCTATTGCAAAAGGGTGGCAATTATACCCATTTCACAAAGAAGGATTACCCTCTCTTTGCTGCCATCATTGATAAGGTCGCTATCAATGTTGGTCACTGGATCTTCCAAGAAATGGCTAAATTCAGATTCTCTTCTTGAAATCCCTCTTATATTCCTTTTCCTACGTTTGTGTTTGTCATTCTCTTCTATCACAAAATATGGTATATTAGGCACTCTGAGACAGTGAAGACCCCCTATTTTGGCAAACAACAACTGAATTTCATGAGGATCAATTTTGAGGAAGGATCTGGCCAATCAAGGACCCTATCTAGATCCAGGGTATCTCATGCCAGAGCTCAAGAGGCTCAGTTTGCTCCTCCTCCTCCTCAGTCCTCCATGCCTTCTGATTTTGATGCCAGAGTCTAAGCAATTGTGGACAAGGCAATTTCTGAAATGGCTGAGAAGATCGAAGTAGAAGTGGGAAAGCTAGTTGCTGAGGTGACCAAGGGCAACCATGAAATGGTAGATGCCTAGTATGAGTTGAAGGAGAAGGTTGAAAATATCACTGGACACCTTGAGGATCACGATGCCAAGATTTCAACCTTAATGGTATCAAATGTCAATTTAAGTGACAAGTTGGACAAGATCTTGAAGATTCTGTCACCTACTGGTCCAAGCACTTTTAGCTCTGTTTTTAGTACTCCTACTAGTCCCAAGTCTGAACCTGAACCTTCTACCTCACCTTCCTGCACCTTCACCACACCCATCATCACTACCTCTCTACTTACCTCATATACTCCAGCCACTGAAATCATACCTCCCTCTCGTACCTTTACTATCAAACTTGACTCACCTCCCTCTACCCCACTGGTAGATCCTTTTCCAAAAGACCCTATCTCTACTCCACCCTATTTTGGTGATGACAAAGGGGGAGAAGAGTTGTTTCAGTTGTTTACAGCTGTGTAGTATAGTCGCTAGTTGTATATTTTGCTTTTGTCTAATATTTTGCTTTTGACTGGTATACTTATCTGATGTACTCTCTTGTGAAATGAAATGAATGTCAATTTCTGCTGCATCTACTATCTTTTAACTTTGATATATGTGCTTCTATCTTGTTCATTTTAACCCTTATTTTTCAAATTCATTTCCAAAAGCCAAAATCTGTCAATCTCTTTGAATTGTTAGTTTACAAGTGTTGTCATCATCAAAAAGGGGGAAAATGTTAGTTCTCTATGTGTTTTGATTATAATTGACAATCGTAAACCCACGTTGAAGTTTGTCTTAGTAAGTTGAAAAACGTATTGTTAAAGGCAAACTCGAGTTTGGACTTGACAGAGAGATGCTCAAGTTTTTCTATACTTAAGCAAACTTGAGTTTGTATTAGCAAACTCGAGTTTGTGCCATACAGAGAGCTCTTAACTATTTTATGATTTTGAAAACTCCAGTTTGCTTTTAGAAACTTCAGTTTTGAGCTTTGTGGACTTAAACATATTTTCACTTCAAAAGTCTCAAACTCGAGTTAGTCATTAATTGACTCGAGTTTGCTCATATCTTCAAAATGCTCTTCAAAGCTCAAATCATGACATTCTTCTCTGGAAGAACCCAACTCGAGTTTAAGTTTATTAACTCGAGCTTGGCTTTTAAAGAAAAGTTGCAAACTCCAGTTTGCTTAAACAAACTCGAGTTTATGTCGCTCTGTTTGAAAATCAAATTGCTCGAATTTACGAAATCTTCATGTTTGATCTTAATACTTATTATCATCACTCATTACTATTCTTAACTATGTTTAATCAATTTGTTAGTGAGTTTCAGATGATTAAGAGCCGTTAGAATGAGGATTTATCACAAAGCAAAAGGTGATGTCAGCGCATTTAATGCAAAGTCCATAAAACCTTGCATCCTTCTGGACAATCATTCTCTGTACATTGCTAAGGGATTAAAATTTTATTTCCCTATCAAGAAGCTGCTCCTCTAACGGAACCCTAAACTTCTGTGCACCTAGATTAGCACTAATCAAAAGAGAGACTGGACCAAGCTTCAACCTAATCAGCTCATTAATGTATCCAATGGTCACATTAATTAATCCAACGGTCATTCAATGCTCTCTTCATATATAAGGAGTTGCATTCAAGTCTCTACAACAACCAGAACACAAGAAAATGAAAAGCATTCAAGTTTCAACTACTCTTTCAGTTTTCTATCTCTTGTAAAGTATCTTTTGATATATTAGTACTTCAGTGATTATTTTATCTGCTCTTTGAGAGAGTTTCATTTATTGAAAACATTTATTGTAAGAATCTCAAGTCGTGGGACTTGGAGATTGGGTATATTAGTTTACAACTTGTAAGGGGGAATGTATCCTAGTGAGAGGATAACTTTCGAGTGCAGAGTGTGTAACTGATTCTGAGAGTTAGTGAAAATCCCAGAGTGTTTGGGGATTGGACGTAGGTCAAGGATTTAGACCGAACCAGTATAAATCTTCTGGTGTCAGCTTTTCTCCTTCTCCTCTATTTTACCCTGTTTCGTTAATCAGTTTCAGAGTATTTAAAAAGAATTTTAAAATCTCCAATTCACCCACTCTCTTGGTGATTTTCTCTGCTTTCAGCTGCATGCCTATTTTCCTAGTGCTGAGGATTCATGTCTGGGATGTAACACCCCAAATTCCGTAGCATAAATCGTGCCGGTTGACACTTGGTTTTAGAAAGATTGTCAGAGTTTGAGGTGTTACAACTCAGCGTGTTGTGGAAACGGAGAGCATGTATTTAAAAATTTGGACAATTGAGTGACTGATATAAAATACTCAGGCATATGCTGATGCCCGACGTACACTGGTATATTAAAATTTCCTGAAGGATTATTCATGTGATACAAGACTTTATATAATTATAGGATTTACATTGTAACTATACAACTTCAGACCAAGCCATTTCTAGACTTGGGGCATAGAACCTAACACAGTTACATCAACCCATTTGGCCAGGTTGGGTAAAGTCTAGTGGAAGTCTCCCTGAATTCACGGTGACTGATTGACTGAACCACATAGACCGACCCTTTCTAGTTTAAGCACCAAATGGTTTGAAGTAACCCTATCATATTCATGCCAGAAGGTAGGCTCTGTTAACCTTCTTCCTGCATTTGCTTTGACCGATCTTTCTTTCCGGCTTTGTCCTTTGATGTCCCGTTTGCCCTATCTCGCTGTCTACTTGTGCCTTCTCTTGGCTCCATCTACTGGTGCCTTCTCTGATCCATGATCCTTTCTTGACTATTAGTTAAGACTGAGGTCCAATGCCCATTGGACCTCAGGTAACGGTTAACCTCATGCTTATATAAATAATATATGTATGACAGATATTCATGACATTTCAGCAATATTCACTACAAAAGCCCATAACAGATGTAGGAATTATATAATCAGATATGTAAGGCAATAACAATACACAGCCCCTACAGTATGCATGTTATCCCGGTCTGCACTATTCACCAGTGCCACGATCAAACGTGTCCTCAGCGCTAGGAAAACTCAACGGTATTAATAAGACTATAACTCATGTAAAGTTGAATGTGTAAGTAATGAATCAAGACCGCATCTTAGTTTATGAATACAACTATCATATATGAACATACTATAAGCATTAGAGTTAGTGTTACAGTACGCCGTGAACGTACCTTTCACCGCGTATTGGCCAACTTGCCTGACTTTTGATCCGACTCTGGACTTCCCCAGATATCCTATATGTTATCGTTGGATTATTCTTTTTTCCCATAATATCACAACTAACATTCTATCTCTTAAAATAATATCAAAAAGGATATTTTCACCCATTTTGACATTTATACCCTTGGTGTATTCATTATTACAATTTTGCCCTTACATTTTCTCAAAAAACGCAATACTGAATTTCTGGGCAGAATTTTCGATTAACTTTGAAAAATCATAATTAAATCTACAAATATCGAAACGAGGATCCGTAAAATTCATCGGAAACCTTAGGATGTCTAATTTTGAGTAAAAATAATGGTTCTTTCCCAGACTTTAAGAATAATTCCCAGTTTTCATTTTCCACACGCTGTCCAGAATCTTTCTGCAAAAATGGCTTAATTTCAAAAATTCATTTCTCCTTGTGTAGAACTCAAAGTGCTACACTCTAGGTATATTTGAAAAGCCCTAGATGTCTACTATAATTCTGGAAAATATCATGATTTATTGGCTTAATTTCATACATAAAATCATAGCATCTTTTTGCAGACCACCGAAAACTTCTACCCGTAAATTTTGCTAGAACTTCGCTACTTTAATCTCTAGCTACCAAAAATCATTCCCTACTATGTTTTTACCTCGTTAGGCATCTTTCAATGCAATGAGGCCTAAAAATAAGTATAAGAATTTATTTTCTAATTTTCTAGATCAAAACAACATTTCTTCTAAAATCTACAAAACTTAAGACTAGAAACTAAAAGCTTGCTTACCTCTTGAAGAACTTGCTCCCACTACTCCATGCCTTTCTCTAGATCTTACTTCTCTCTAAAACTCATCTACTTTGGTTGAGTTGGTGTGAGAATTTGTGAAGGCCTTAAGCCCCTATGTATAGTAAAAGGCTATGGCATTTTGGTAGTTAAGTGGAACTTGCCTCTTCTTGATTTTGTGCCATAGGATCTAAATGTAGTTAGGAAGTTTTAATCTTAATCATTGGATCCATACTTAATGAAGATGTTTCAATTTAATTTAAAAGTTTTTTTCTTGATTTTTCCTATTGATGGATTTCAAATTGGATTAAGCCTATTTTCTTTTCCTTCCTCTTCTTTCCTTCTTCAAACCGTCCCCCTCCCCCTTGTCTCCAAATTTTATGACTCAATTCCAAGTTACTCAAAGTGTACATGTAACTAGATACAAGATAGTAGTTCATTCAAGTTTATTTTCCACCTCTCTAATCTCAAAATTATGGCTTTATTAGGGGTCTCTTTTAACACTTTAATCACTTTAATATTAATCACAAAAGTTGAGAAAATGATTTTGGAGATAACCTAATCCAAGCTTAAAATATGCTTGTTCATAATAACTCCTTATATTTGATCTATGATTAACATATCTCAAGCTATAATTTATTTTGTATAGATTCTCATTTACTTGTGTCTTGAATTAATCCCAATGGTTTTTAACTCAATTAATTACACACTTTTCTCTCTCCTTTTTCTCAAATTCTATCCTCTTCCACTTCATTGATTGCATTTATGTGAAGTGCACAATTATCTTCTTTGATTAAGACATGCATGTGCTTTAATTATCATTGTACAATTCATTAAATTAATAACTTAACTTCTCAATTCTGATTTTTCATGCAATAGCCGTGTACTCCCCTTGCTTTCTCTCTTATATTATGTTTTCATCCCACTTAATTCATCTAGAAGGAATTCTCTCATTGGTTAGTTGCAATTTCACAAGGATTACACTTTATGATACTTAATTAAAGCCTTAGGATTTAGCTTTATTATTTTTAATCCAAACCTTTAATTTGTGTTGGAAAAATCTAAACACTATTGATGATATTTGTTAATGATTTAGGATTAAGAATTAATGCAATTACTTAGCCTCTTTAATTAGTAAATTTCGCCATCTTTAAATGATTCAAGGGAGGATTAATTAATCTTGGTTAATATTTCTAATATAGTGTTTTAGGGGTTATTAGACCTAATTGTCAAAATTTGATAGGTTACTATATTAATCATAATTGTTTGAAACCCCTCAGGTACCAATCTTGGCCCTTAGATATCATTTAGATGTTAATTAAGTTGATATATCCCTAATTATGCCCTTTTAAATTAATTATTATTTAATTTCAAAAATTAATATAAATATTCCAATTATTGCAATTTTAATTGCCCAACAATTGTTGATAATTTTCCCCAATTGATTTAGGTATTTTGATGATATTTAATTGTCTCTCATGATTTCCGAAAATCATTGCCTTCATTAGATATTTTCTAATTGCATTTTACAATCTTAATATTAATTGTATATGTTGGGTATTATCAAGGGAATATTTATTTCAAGCTTGGTTTGTGTTTTTGTGGTACAAATTAAATGAATATTGTGTAATACCTGGATAATTATTTATCTTAAATATTGTATTTAAATAAATAACATACCTTAAATAATATATTTGAATGAATATTACCTATATAAAATAGGTGAATATGTGGTCTCAATTTTTCCTATTTTATTTATTTTATTTCTATGTAATTTCTTCCCATAATTAGGATAGTTGAGGATTTAATATTCTAAATCTTATTAGGAATCATAAAATATCCTAAGATTATCATAATTAAGTATAATCTTAATTATATCATTTTACCAATCAAAATCATCAAAAGATGCCTAAATCAATTAGAAGAAACTAGCAACAATTATTGGATAATTAAATTTGCAATAATTGAGATATTTTTGTAATTTTAGAAATTAATTAATAATTAATTTTAAAAGGTCATAATTAAGAATATATCCACTTAATTAATATCCAAAGGATATTTAAAGACCAAAATTAATATACAAGGAGTTTTTAATCATCAAGATTAATTTAGAAACCTATCAAAATTTGGCAATTAAGTCTAATAACCCCTAAAACACTATATTAGCAATATTAACCAAAGAATAATTAATTATCCCTTAAATTAATTAAAGTGGCGAAAATTGTTAATTAAAAGGGTTAAGAAATTGTATTAATCCTTAATCCTAAATCACTAACAAATATCACTAATAGTGTTTGGTTTTTTTTTCCAAACCAACATCAAAGGCTTGGATTAAATTTAATAAAGCTAAATCTAAAGGTTTTAAAATTAATTTCATAAAGCCTAATCCTTGTAGAATTAAAATAAACCAATATGAGAGTTTTACCAAGGCTTTTGTGAGACAAATAAAACACAATTCCAAAAGCAAAAATGAAGAAGACTTTTAAGGCTACATGTCTTAATCTCATTTAACTCAAGAAGACTTTCAAGGTAAATTAAGGTAAAATGAAATGCAAATTAAAGATGAAATTAAGAGGGGGGGGATCAGTTTTGAGAGGAGAGAAAAGATGAAGCAAAAAGCAACAAGATATTCACTACAAACTTGTCCTAATCACACAATAACTCAATGAGACTTATGAGGCAAAACTAATAATGATCAAAGAGGACTTTCAAGGCTAAATAAAAGAAGATAAAAGATTAAAAAAGAAAAGGAAGGGGGGGGGGGGGGACGGATTCTTTGAGTATAAGGGGAAGTAAGAGTGAAAACTAATATCTAGATATTTACTAATGCAATGTCTTAATCAAAGTTATGGCAATAAGACTTTTGTGGTAAAATGAGGTAAGCATATGTAATTAATGGATAATTAATAAATGGTAAGATAAAAACCATTAGGATAAATTCAAGACACAAGTAAATGAGAACCAATAGAAAATAAATTGTATCTTGAAAACCATTGATCCTAGAACAAATATAAGTAGATATTATGAACAAACATAATATTTAAGCTTGAACTTGGTTATCTCCAAAGTGATTTTCACAAACTTTTGTGATTCATGCCTAAGTGATTTAAGAGTTTTAAAAAGACCTTTAATTAAGCCATAAAATGGAGATTTGAAAAGTGGAAATGAATCTTGAATAAAATCACCAACTTGCACCTAACTAAATAAGCATTTGGGGTAACTAAAAGTTGAAACAAACTAACTAGGGGAGAGAGGAGTGAGAAGTCTGTTTTAGTAGGTATAAGGGTGAGATTTAAACTCCTCTACTAAGTCTAATCCAAGGGCTAAGAATGAATAAGAGTTGTTAGGTAGTTAACCCACAAATTGCTATAAATAGGAGGCTTTAGTCTTCATAATTCCCCACCAATTCACAAAGCAAGAACAAGCTTAGAGTAGCAGAAATATAGAGAGAAAGTGAGAGTGAGAAGCTTTGGGAAAGAAGGAGCAAAGTTCTAGGTAAGTTCTTCAGCTCTAGCTTTTGAGTTTTTAGTTAAATTGTTGTTTTGATTCATAATCTTCCAATTATATTTTTATTTTCATGTTTTTATGGTTATAATTGGCTTTATTATAAAAAAATGATGAAGAAGGAGTTATAGAAATTTTTTTGGAAGATTATGGTCAAAGTAGCGAAGCTCTGACGAAAATTTGTCGGTTAGCGATTTCTGAAAGCTATTACAAAAACGCTGGTATCTTATGTTGAAGATGCTATGCTTAAATTCTGAGAAACTTCATGGTAAAATTAGACATATAGGGCTTTCTAAATATACCTATGGCATGTCATTTTGAGTTTTTTTCTAGGAGATAAAAATTCTACAAAATTCTAGAAAATTCTGAGCAGAGGATGAAAATACAAAAACTGGGAATTTTTCATAAAATCTGGGAAATAACCAATATTTTTTCTTAAAATTATACATCTTAAGGATTCCGAGGAATTTTACGAGTTCTGTGGAATTAGTTATGATTTTTCAAAGTTAGGCGAAAAATCAGCCCACTTGCTGTACAACAGCGTTTTTACGAAAATAAAAAGGGAATTAAGTTGAAAATAATTAATCCAGGGGTAAAATGGTCATTTAAGACTAATATATTTATTATAATATTAATTAATAAATGCGATATTACCTTTATAGGATATCCGTGATCACAATTTGACCGTCCAACATACCGTGAACAACAACGAAGGTACGTTCGTGGCGTACTGTAATACTAACTCTGATGTTTATAGTATGTTTATATATGATAGTTGTATTCATAGACTAAGACTTTGTCTTAGATCTTTCATTATACATTCAGATAAACATAGGTTATGGTTTTAATAATACAGTTGAGTTTTCCTAGCGCTGAGGACACGACTGTACATCGTGGCACCGGTAGATCGTGCGACGGGATAACATGCATACATCTTACTGGGCCGGTGGTATGTTATTGCCTTACATATATGATTATGTATTTCCTACATCTGTTATGGGCTTTTGTAGTGATTATTGCTGAAATGTCATGAATACCTGTCATACATATATTGTTTACATAAGCATGAGGTTAACCGTTACCTGAGGTCCGATGGGCATTGGACCTTAGTCTTAACTAACAGTCAGGGAAGGATCATGGATCACAGAAGGCACCAGTAGATGGAGCCGTGGAAAGACGCCAATGGACGGAGCCAAGAGAAGGCACCGGTCAAATTGAAGAAAGCGAATAGGACCTACTTCATGGCATGAATCTAATAAGGTTACTTCATATCATTTGGTGCTTAAACTAGAAAGGGTCGTCTATGTGGTTCAGTCAATCAGTCGCCGTTAACATCGGGGAGACTTCCACTAGACCTTACCCAGCCTGGCCAAATGGGATGACTTAACTGAGTTAGGTTCTATGCCCCAAGTCTACCTAAGGCTTGGTTGAAGAGGGTATAGTTACATGGAAAAGTTGTAATTATAAAGTTTTGTATTATTGTATCACATGAATATTCCTTCGGGAAATTTGTAATATATCAGTATACGTCGGGCATCAGCATATGCCTGAGTATTTTATACTAGTTACTCGTTGTTCAAATTGTTTTTAGTACGTGCTCTCCGTTTCTGCAAAACGATGAGTTGTAGCACCTCAAATTCTGACAAATTTTATAAAACCACGTGTCACCGGCACAATTTATGCTACGAAATTTGGGGTGTTACATATTGAGTATTTTATTCCCTTAAATACCAATTTATTTTCATTGTCATCTACCACTTGTATTTAAGCTAAAATATAGATTAAATAGGTAATTACTTGTGTTTGCCACTAATCTTATTTAGTGCAAGCTCATATGTCTATTAGCATTCTTATGAAGAATTAATATGCCCCTTAGATGATTATAATCATTAGAAATTTATTTTACAACTAACTTTGCCTCATTATGAAAAATTATGTAATTACGTTAATTAGTGAAAGCTTAATTGCTCACTATTTACTTGTTTAATTCCTAATAATTAATTTAAGTGTTTTCATAACACTTTCTTGATTATTTTGGTTACAATTGAATCATAACTTAATATGATAATTTTAGGGTATTTTATGATCCCTCAAAGAAATTTCAAGATTTAAATCTTGATCCACTAAATCTCAAGGAGAAATTGCCCAATAAATTATAATAATCAAATTACAAAATTTGAGACGATATACTCTCCTTTATCTACCATCTAGTATTTATCAAAACATACCATTTATGATAATTAGGGTTTTTAGGGTATTATATGGGAACTTGTGTGTGCTTTCGCCGTTAACGATACATGTGTTGTGTGCTATGTAGTCTGGTTGCGGTATGCTTGTTGAATGCTTTCTTTTATGTCATAATATATGAAATATTTGTCATGTATGATTTGCACTTTGAATATGAGATTAACTGTTACCCTGAGATTCAACTGATCACTGAATCTTAGACTTATTTAAAGATTCAAGAAAATGTTCTTGATCGAGAAGTAAGACGGTGCAGCTGGAGTAGCTGATGAAGACCCCGAATGAGGGGATTTATTTGAGTGAATTTTATATTTTGATATTTTAGACTTATATTACTTACTATTCGACTGACGTTACCCTCCAACGGGATTAACCCTGACAATTTCTGAAGTTTAAATTGTATCACGCGAATATTCCTCCGGGAAATTTAAATAAACCAGCATATGTTATCAGTCACTCATCGTCCAAGTGATATGCATGCTCTCAGTTGCAAATTACTTTGATTGTTAATGCCATTACTCTATGCATATTGCTATGAGTACAGCTTGCTACATCTCGAATCGAGCATACCTCCGGAAGAAGTTGAGCAAAACTCCCTATGAGCTTTACAAAGGAAGAAAGCGCAATTTGGCTCACCTGCATGTTTTCAGGTATAAGTGTTTCATCCACAATAATGCTAAGGACAACTTGGGAAAGTTCGATCCCAAAGCGGATGAAGGTATATTTTTGGGTTACTCAAATAGGAGTAAAGCTTATAGAGTCTTTAACACTCGTACTCGTATTGTTGAGAGTCTATGCATGTTGTGTTATGTGAATCCAAATATGATAAACCTTTGGATGATGATGATGAAAATGTTTTCAAAAATCAATTCATTTCAGAAACTACTCCTGCCTCTATTGAAAATCCTGAAAATGTCTTTGAAGTCGATCCTTAAAAAATAGCGAAAATTATGATGAATCTCAGCCTAGAGCTTGGAAGTTCATTAGGAATCATCCTTTGGACCAAGTAATAGGTGATGTAAATCAAAGTGTAAGGACCAGAAATAGTACTTTGAATGAAGTTACTTTTTCTGCCTTTATATCGGAGATTGAACCCTCTAAGATTGATGAAGCCCTTTCAGACAATGATTGGGTGATAGCAATGCAAGAGGAGTTACATCAATTTGATAGAAAATCAAGTTTGAGATTTGGTACCTAGGCCTAAGGATCATCCGGTCATTGGCACTAAATGGGTATCCAAGAACAAACGAGATGAATCTGCAATCATTGTTCATAATAATGCAAGATTGGTTGCAAAAGGCTATAATCAAGAAGAAGGAATTGATTATGAAGAAACTTTTGCTCCAGTGGCAAGATTGGAAGCTATAAGGGTTCTTCTAGCCTTTGCTTGTGTCAAAGGATTCAAGCTCTATCAAATGGATGTTAAAAGTGCTTTTCTTAATGGTTTTATTCAGGAGGGAGTTTATGTAGGGATCCGTACACGCAGCGGAAGGATTCTCATCCATTAAAAATTACGGATCCCTTGAGAGGATCTATCAACGACGTTTAAATCAAGGTTCGTTAGAAACAATACCTATGCGAAATTTGTGAGTGTCCTACGTTCAATTTGATCTGGTGGGCTGCCTACTCAATCAACAGGAGCAGACTCTGCGAATCTCCTCCCTCTACCGGTATCCACACGAACAGTCTCCAACACCGACGGCAGCGTGCTAACGCCTTCAGTATTTTCGCGTCTCTCTCTTTTCTCTCTAGGGTTTCTCGCGGCTTTTCTAATTCATCCGTCTTCTTAATACAACTAGATCAATATCTATTATAGAGATTCTAAAACCCTAATTAGCCGTATTAAAATATTCAAAATTAATCCAATTAATCTTGAAATTTGAATTTGAATTAAAATAATATATTAATTAAATCTATCAAATAGATCTAATCTAATATATTTATTTAATCCGAATTACAAGCCTATAGATTTAATTTATCTTTATAAATTAAATATGAGATATGATATCTTTTATTTAATTAAATCTGAGATACTATATCTCAATTCAAATTAAATTAGATATATGATATCTATATTCAAAAATTAAATCGAGAAACAATATCTCAATTTATTATAGTTATTTAATTTATCAAATAAATTTAATAATATATATAATATTATTATTATCTCGTGAATAATATCATTATTAATTTCAAATTTGATAATATATATATATATACATCGTAGATTAAATACAATATTCATTAAATCTTAGACAATCAATGAATCTAGACACTTTTGCTCGTGTTGGGCTATTCTTGTGTGCGACCCTGCAGGCCCACATGAGATTGGCAGTGGGCCAATACTGTACCAGCCCACAAGTCGCAAGCGGCCTCTAGCAAGACATTGCGACTACCCAATTTATTTGGGGATCGATGATACGATACAACCTAACGTACAACCATATCACGTCCCTTTTGTCACGCGATAATTTGGTCAAGGATGAGGCATGGATAATGTCAACTTCTTTTCTTGACCATTACTTTCTCGATGCTTGAGTAGTCTGATAATTGAAATGGAAACTTCATTCCATTGTAGTATGACCATATGTTTCTCAGACTCACTCATCGAGGGGCCCAGTATTATCTCTCTACAAATGTAAGGGACAAATTTCATCTTGACCATTTTGTTAGTTATGATTAGTTTTGATGATGTTTTATATAGATGCCATTATCCAGAGCAAAAAGCTTGTATACTGCATTTATCTTCTACTTTTATTAATCCTTATTTATTAATGTAGATATGAAGTTTAAACAATGAAGAATGATTAAGATTGGAGATTGAAGAAAGAACAACTTGTCAAATATTATGAGAATATCAATATTCAAGTCTCCATGATCAAATGGAAGTTAGAATGGTTCAATTCGGAGTTAAAATAAGCAAATTCAAGCTTCCGGATGCATAGGAGTTGTTTCGGTTCAATTGCAATACTCCCGTGTATGAACAGCTGCTTCTGTGCATCAGTTTCAGTCATTCTCGAGAATGACATTGTGATTCTCGAGGACCATTCTCAAGAATGGTACTCTGAATCATCAGATTTCAGCTGTTTCACGTTCGCTTGGGCGACCTCTGGTAATTCGATGATATCTTACAAACCAGGAATCAGATTGAGGTGAAACTAGTGGAATATGAAACTAGACTCCCAATTCGTCATTGTGATATAAAATTCACGTCTAAAGGAGTTCAGATGAGAGAGCTATGATTTCTACAAGTTGGCACACAAATCACCGTCACAGTCCAAACCAAGCTTCGGTAATTTGAGTGTATCTCACAAATGACAAATCCGATTGAGCTGAAATCAGTGCCATTTGAAACTAGACTCCAATATATTTTCAAAAACATCAAGAACACAGAAAACGAAGATCAATTGAAGGAGATATGATGTTTTGAAGTTGGTAGTATGTTCAGGATATTGCAATCAGCATTGATTAAGAACAGCCTACACTCATCCTATGACAACCGACTAAATACAATAAGTGGACTGATTCTTCTTGCATAGAAAGAAGGCTTTAAAGAGTTCAAGTATTTGAATCAAAATTAACTCACTTGCATGTCCATGAAATTGATTCTCGAGAACGGTATGTGACAGAATCAACATCGCAGGTTCTTTGAATGACTCTTCTTCACCTACATCAGTTCTGATATGATTCTCGAGAATGAGTAAAGGATTCTCGAGAATAGACCAGCAACTCTCGAGAATGATCGGGAATGAATCACATTATTGATTACTATCAAGAGTTATATTGTAATTCTCGAGAATGAAGAATCAATTCTCGAGAATGGTTCTTGAGAATGTATTTGGGGATTCTCGAGAATGATCAAAAAGCATACATTTCTAGTTTGCGATATACATGTTGATTCTCGAGAATGATCACTAAGGCTCTCAAGAATGCATTAGACAGAATCACAGTGGCATAGTTTCTCTGATGTGATTCTCAAGAATGCATAAGCAATTCTCGAGAATGGCTCTCAAGAATCAGTAAGGATTCTCGAGAATGAACGGGATTCTGCAAGGGATACTCAACTATTCAGGAAGTATTCAGCAAGTATTCCGGAAGTATTCAGAAAGCATATGAGCTATCTCTCTGCAACATTATATGAATCTTTTGATTACTCAATTAATTCTTCTTCCAAATCACTCAATCTTATTTATGCTATTACTAATCATATTCTTGAGTGAGTTGCAGATTATTAATTTGAGTTAAACATTGTAAAACCAATTCATGGATCAGGAGCATTTTGGCCTTCACAGAACAGGGCCGACAAAATGATTCTTATCAAGATGTGCCCATACCAGCAGAAGCATTTGAATATTATTCTAAGTCACCATCTCCACATATTCAATCGAAGGAAACACACGTGACCCACACTGTCAGAAGAACAAAGTACATGACAGACAAGTCATGGAAATACAGCTAAGCACTTTATCCAGCGAAGCACTTGATGGAACAAGCTAAACGACAAAGTATTTAAATTCATCAACGGCTATTTCTCTTTGTACAGACGAATGCCACAACCTACATTTAATGAAGTTAAATGGCAGACAAAATAGAGAGGAAGCACAGACGCTCCAGTAGCCATTCCCAACGGTCGAATATTCACAACGGTAACTTCAACAGATGAATTCTTTCAACGATGCTTATAAATAGAAACACATTCAAATTGGTGAAGACAGAGACACGAGCTTAAATCCTCAAAATGCCAATACTCTGATATTCACTTACTCTCTGTTCTCAATGCTTACATAGTTTACCGTAGAGAGTGAGATGATAGATTATGTACTTCAGTGATTATTATTCATCTATTCTGTGAGAGAGTCTAAACACATATTTGATTATATGCTTAGTGATCAAATCTCAAGGTTGTGGAACCTTTGAGTATGGGTGTACAATTACAACTTGTAAGGGGGAGTGAGTCCTAGGGAGAAAGGATCATCTTGAGTACAGAGTCGGTAATTGTATTATGCGTAAGAGGATATCTCGGAAAGAGATTGTAAAGGCTACACAAGTGCCCGGCTAAACTTGTGAGGTTGTAAAGGCTTTTCTCTTGTGCCGGTTAAACAAGGAGATAGTGGATTGAAAATCTCAAGTGGAGCTTGGGGACTGGACGTAGGTCATCATGGATTGGACTGAACCAGGATAAATCACAGTTTGCATATTCTCTTCCCTAAACTCTTATATTTCCAGTATATGCATATTCATTGGATGCTGATAAAAAGGGCAAGGACTTGAACATCACTAAATATAGAGGAATGATTAGATCATTGCTCTACCTTACTACAAGTCGTCTTGACATCCAATTCAATGTAGGGATGTGTGCAAGGTTCCAATCTACTCCCAAGGAGTCTCATGCTGAAAATGTGAAGAGGATCTTCATATACCTTGCTAACACAAAAACCCTTGGTTTTTGGTTTCCCAAGAGTCAACCTGAGCATCTGGTGGCGTATTCAGATTCAGATCATGCCGGATATAAGATGGATAGAAAGAGCACAAGTGGCCAATGTCAATTCCTTGGTGGCTTACTTGTTTCATGGTTCAGCAAGAAGCAAACAACCGTCTCTGTGTCATCAACTGAAGCTGAGTACATTGTTACATCGATTTGTTGTGCTCAAGTCCTATGGCTCAAGCAACAACTCTCTGCATTGGGAATCAATCTGAATGAGATCCCTATTCTATGTGACAACACCAACACAATAAGCTTGGCAAAGAATCCAGTTCAATATACTCGGATCAAGCATATTGATGTGAGATATCATTTTATCAAAGATCATATGGAAAAGAAAGATGTCAAAGTGATGTTCATCTCAACTCACCTTCAACGTGCTGACATCTTCACCAAACCATTGGCTAAGGAACAATTCAATTTCATAAGGAGAGAATTGGGAATGGTAAATCCCAATGAGTTGAAAGTATTTCTTACTTAATGTTAGTTATGGTTTTGATGATTATTAGATACTAATTTAAGCGTTGGGGTGTTTAGTTATGGTTTATGCATGATGCTTGAATTAGTAAAGTTTGTTGTCAAGAGAAGCAAACTTGAGTTTGAGTAGCCAAACTCGAGTTTATCGGGGACAGGGAGTCAAGTCTGGCTTTGGAGAAAACCAAAACTCGAGTTATTAAGTGGGAAACTTGAGTTTCCATAAGACAGAGAGCAACATACTTGATGAAGAGAAATGCAAACTCGAGTTGGTAAGTATAAACTCAAATTTTGTCGCAGAAGTTCAAGGGTTCACTTATACACCGTTGAAGTCCAGGTAAGCTTGTGTCACTATTTATTCAAAGTGTTTCTTAAGGCTTTGTTTGCGAGTTCTATTTTGGAGGAAAAGGAAAGGGAAGGGAGAGTTTTGGTAGTCCCTTCCCTTGTTTGCAAGTTTTAAAAATATGAGGGGAGGGAATCAAAGGATTTTACAAATCCTCCAAAACCCTCATTCTTCTAAAAAATAAAGTTCCCCCAATATGGGGGGTTTTAAAAGGGGAAATAGATTAATTACTTTGTTACCCTCGTTCACCACCCCACCGCCACCATCACCACATAAATAATTTATTGAATATAAAAATTACATAAATAATTTTTTTAGAAAATTTAAATTTATTTGTAAAGTATAATAATTATATTAATTATTAAAGAAAAGGACAAAATGGTAAAAACAACTCATTAATCCTCCATCTTCCTCCCTTACTATTTTTTTAACTCCCAAACAAAGGGAGGAAATATCATTCATTTCCCTTTCTTCCCTTCCCCTCCTTTCTCCTTGCATCCCCTTCCTTTCCTTTCCCTCCAAACTCCCAAACAGACCCTAACTGTTCGTCTTTACTCTCTTCAAAACTCTAGTTTTGCCCTGTTCTCTCTCGTCACTTCATCTTCTTCCCTCATTTCGTCTTCCCAAACCCTAAAATGGCCTCAAGAAGTTCTGCCAAACCAACCCAGGGTTCAATTTCTGACCATGAAGACGCTGGCTCACCTCCTCCACCTTCTCCTCCCAAGCAACTTATGCGTGTGAAGCACACTCCCAGAAGATTTCACTATGGTGTCGACAAATCCAGGAGTCGCTGCTTATGAGCCTGCTCCTTCTCCTAAAGCAAAGGGGGTTACCCTACAAGAACCCTCTGTGGCTCAAAGGTGGAAAAATGTTGAACCAGAGGTGGAAATAGGGAAAGGAAAGCAAAAGAATTTTGAAGCCTCAAAATATCCAAAGAAGAAGAAATCAAGAAGAACTGACAGAGAACAAGGACTATCAAAGGCTACCTCTGCACCCTCTGCCAGTCAGCAACCCTCTGATCAAGCTGAGGAAGAAAGCTCAAAGGTATATGATGCCAAAAATGAGATTTATAAGCATTCTAAGGCTCCTGAAGGATTCTCTAATGTGTCCTCTATATTGGAAAATGAGTCTGTTGTCAAATTCAAGGAATCTTTCCTTAAGAAAGATTTATGTCCTGTTGTTTCTTTGAATTTGGTTAAGCTTAAGGATGAGTGTAACCTTGATCTCTCCCTTTGGCTTAAACAATTCGAATCATTGATTTCCATTTATGCTCCTTTTACTCCAAATATAGTCAAACTCTTTTACTTCAACATGTATTGGGATAATCTTGAAAATTTTGAGGGTGAGCTAGTTGAGGAAAGGATTTCAACCTCTGTGAGGGGAGTAAAGATCACACTATATGCTTTTGTGATCAACTCTATTTTGAAAATTGAGAATCCTCCTCTTGTCCCTTCTATCAATTTCAGTAACCATGAGATTTTTGAAATCCTGAGGCCAAATGAACCCATTCCAGGGGATCAATTGGCTTCTCTATCTTTTAATCCGGTTACTATGCTCCTACCTATAGAGCAATATGGTATATCTACTCTTGTAACCTGTTGCAAAAGGGTGGCAATTATACTCATTTCGCAAAGAAGGATTACCCTCTCTTAGCTACCATCATTAATAAAGTGCCTATTAATGTTGGTCACTGGATCTTGCAGGAAATGGCTAAATTTTGCTTTTCTTCCAGAAATCCCTCTTACATTCCATTTCATTCTCTAGTGTCAGTAATTCTTTTCTATCATAAGATCTGGTATATTGGATACTCAGAGATAGTGAAGACTATACCTACCTTTGGCAAGCAACAATTGAGTTTCATGAGGATTAATTTTAAGGAAGGATCTAGACAGTCAAGGGCCCCATTTATATCCAGAGCATCTCATGCTAGAGCTCAGGAAGCTTAATCTGCTCCTCCTACACCTCAAACTTCCATACCCTCTGACTTTGATGAAAGGGTAAAAGGAATCGTAGATAGAGCCATTTCTGATATGGCTGTGAGAATTGAAGTGGAAGTAGGAAAACTAGTTGCAGAAGTAACCAAGGGTAATCATGATTTGGTGGATGTCCAGGAAGATCTGAAAGAAAAAGTTGAGAATCTATCTAGCCACATGGAAGATCATGAGGCTAAGATTACAACATTGATGGTGTCCAATATTTCTCTCAATGACAAGTTGGACAAGATTCTAAAACTTCTACAACCTGTTGGTCTAAGTCACTCTAGGTCTGGTTTTGGCACCCCCTCTGTTCTGAAAAATGAACCTGAACCCTCTACCTCACCTTCTTTCACCTTTACCACTCCTCACATTCCTACCTCTCACTCTGACCCTTCCACTCCAACCACTGAAGTCCTACCTCCAACTCCCTCTATTGAGATCATTCCTCCCTCTCTCACCTCCACCATTCGTCTTGACTCACCTTTTTCTACCCTACTGGTAGACCCTACACCAGAAGAACCCATCTCAGCTCTACCCATGTTTGAAGATGACGAAGGGGGAGAGAAAGTTGGAGATGGAGATGAACAATGAAGATTTGCAGAGCCTTTCCTTGTTTTTGAGTCATTTTGTTTTTCTGATGTAGTTATTCTGTTTTTTTGATGTATTGAGTACTCTAAGTATGTCTATGCTTTCATGTTTTTTAACTAACTCTCGTGTATTCTTTAAACTAAGTAAATGAATGAAATACTTTTTTAAATATGCTTCTGTTGCCTATCTCTGAAATGTTTACTTCTATGCACTGCAAGTATCTCATCTGTTAAAACACTGCACTTTGCATCTTTCATATTTCAAAATCTTTCAAAACTGTTAAATCCACAAATCTCTAAAACTTTTTGGTTTACAAGTGTTGTCATTATCAAAAAGGGGGAGAATGTTAGTTCTCTATGTGTTTTGATGATAACTAACAATTTTAAACCCAATTTGAAGTTTGTCTTTGGTAAGCCAAAAACTTACTGTCAAAAGCAAACTCGAGTTTGCTTTAGTAAACTTGAGTTTGTGTAATATAGAGAGCACTCAAAGTTTTTAACTTAAGGCAAACTCGAGTTTGTATTTGTAAACTCGAGTTTGAACAAGACAGAGAGCCTTCAATATTTTGTGAACTTAGCCAAACTCCAGTTTGCTTTTGCAAACTGCAATTTGTGCTTGACAATTATCAAGTTTTCCTAACCTTCAAGGAAAATCGAGTTTGGCTTAGCAAACTCGAGTTTGTGTCATGCAAAGAGCTTTGCTCTATTTTTAACTTGAGAAAACTCCAGTTTGGATATGAAAACTCCAGTTTATGTTTGCCAGAAATTTTTCAAAGTTTTCTCACTTTTGAGGAAACTTGAGTTTGGTTTTGCAAACTCGAGTTTAGTCCATACAGAGAGCTCCTCAATTTTTTGACGTTTTGAAAACTCCAGTTTCCATTTGGAAACTCCAGTTTGAGCTTTGTGGACTTAAACTTATTTTCACTTCAAAAGTCTCAAACTCGAGTTTGTCACTTATTGACTTGAGTTTGCTCCTATTTTCAAATTGTTTTTCAAAGTTCAAATCGCGACATCCTTCTTCTGATGGAACAAACTCAAGTTTACGTTTATAAACTCAAGTTTGGTTCCTGAAGAATTGTTGCAAACTCCAGTTGGCACAAGAAGAGGCTTTTATATCAAAATCATTGCAACAGTAACGCATAGAAATCTTTGAAAGGTGAGTATTTGTACTCTATATGTGCGCATCTTCGTTTATTCATGTATATGTGTGCACACTCACAGATGTTGTCTCTTAAACTCTCTTTAACTTATTTTTATCTCTTAGGCCGGTTTTGGTTGGCGACTTGAAGCATATTTGAAGATTTTGATTCCTGCTTTCAGGTTAGTATTATATATTTATATGAATAGTATTAATTGTAAATTTCATTTGTTTATAGAAATTTTTACGGCTTTCTTAAATTATAAACCAAGGTATATGTGGATCTACAGGTTGTATACAATTAACTTTATTTTCTATTATTAGGATTTTTATGAATGGCTTTAGGTAAGGCTGAAAAAAAAAATCACATTATAACAAAATTTATCAACAGATCCTATGATTGCTTTTTTAATAACTGAGATTTCTTTTAAACTGAATAATCGAAGGAAGTGTTTCTTTGAGTTTGTGAAGTAATTTTTAGGTTGTCTAAAAAGTGATTTATTATCTTGATAAAAAGTAGAATTTATTTTTTTATACAAAATTTATTAAAATTACAAACATTAAAAATACTTTTTTATTCGAAAGACGCTTCTCAAAATTAAAAGAACATAATTGATCATAAAAATGAACTTATTTACAATTTAATATAGAGTATCTTATATAAAAAATTAAAATAGAGTAGCTACTAAAAGAGAATGAATTAATTGTTTTTGAATGTCATTTAGCTTTAAAAAAATTTAAACAAACATCCAACGTAACAAGTTTATAAGGTGTTTTTTGAGACGTCCTTTTTATTTTTAAAATCTATAAGAACCACCCTCATGTATGTTATATGAACCCCCATTCTAGTTTTAAGATTCTATTTTTTATTTGCTTAGCTAACAATTGATTGTTAAATCAATAAGTTGATATTTGTTGACCAAAATGCCCTTCTTGAGTAACAATATTCTTAAAATATATTTTGTTAAACACATGTTTAGCAGAAAAAAGGATAAATATTGGAGACGAAGTGGTTTGAGATCTTATAATTAGGTCTAAATCCAACCCCAATTATCTCTCATATTAATAGTATATTATATTTTGTATATTATATATTTCTATATAATTTACATTATAATTTTTTAAAGGATTGTTATACTATTAAAGGTCCAAATTCTCAAATTAATTATTAAGAAGAACCTCAAATTTGCCACTCGATCTCATAACACAAATTTATTAGTCAAACTAGAGTATTTTCCATTAACATATAACACAAATTTCAAAACTAAGAAATAATATTTTTTCCGTAAAATAACTAAATTGAGAAGAAACTATTAGATGTATCAACTTGTTATCCATACATCTTTAATTAGATGTCTTCTTTACCAACTTTCTTGTCATTGTTGACTAAGGATGAAAATACGTGAGGCCTTTAACAGGGATCTATGGTGTAGCTTACGTAAAGTCTAGCTTAGTCTATTTAGTAAATAGGCCAGACTCAGGTTCAACCCCATTTAGATAAACATGTCATGCATATTTTCACAAGGCCTAGCCTACAAGCATGAACTATTTAGCTTTTCCTAATTTATGCCATTATATAAATATAAATATAATATATATATATATATATATATATATATATATATATATATATAGGGAAATACACTTCTCATGTTGTAGGAGAAGTGTATCTTCATGTCATAGATACAAAAAGATGTGGGTCCCACCTTTTCATGTGTGTGTAGGAATCTTCTTCTTCTCATGCAACTTATGCTATAAAAATGCGTCTAGGCAACTGGGGGATTGATATGCTTAGAAAGGATTCCGTGTTAAGTCTATTTTATTACTGATATCTTCCTACGACTACGATCATTTAGTTATTTTCCTGTTTATTAGTATAGCTATCAAAACTCTCAAACCAATCAAAGTTATTTTCTTTTTAAGCACAACTGATTATGCAATACGGTGTCATCATTCGGTATCCCACTCTCTGTGGGACGATACTCTACTTACTCTTTATTACTTGTTCAACTGGTTCACTTGCCATCAAGGAAATCGACCCAACAAGTTTTTGGCGCCGTTGCCGGGGACTGTAGATACCTTTGGTGATGACACCCTTTTTTCTGAATAGTTGTGATTGATCCAATAAAGCTCACTCTTTCCCTCTTCTTGATTTTCAGGTACATTCTGTAGTGCATGCGCAACTCGCCTTCAGTCAACCTAGAGCCTTACAATCCTGAAATCGTACGTACTTACAAGCAAAGGCGAAGGAAGCAGAAGCAAAGAAACCAACTTTTTGACCCGCAGACATGGCGGATATGCCTGTCAATCATGATCAGGATCGAAGGGAGCCGCAAGTGATAAACATGGACAATTAGGTCCCTCCACCTCCAAACCCAGATATGAACATAGCTATCATGGAATTCGGAATTCCAGATTTAAACAAGTTGAATTCAGCTATCACACCACCGACCTTTAATGCATGACACTTTGAAATTAAAGGTGTCATGATTCAGATGTTGAATGCAACCGGACAATTTGGAGGACTCCCATCTAAAGACCCTCACTTACACCTCAAGGCTTTCATGGAGGTATGTGACTCATTCGTCATTCCAGGAGCCACGCCCGATGCTGTTGGGGTTAAATTATTTCCATTCTCTCTTAGGGACAAGGCTCGGACGTGGCTCAACAACTTACCAACCAATTCAATCTCCTCCTGCAATGATCTAGGGAGTAAATTCTTGCTCAAATTCTTCCAACCTACTAAGAACACTCAACTAGAGGGGATATCATCAATTTCCAATAAAAGTCAGGTGAATCTACATATGAAGCTTGGGACAGATTTCAAGACCTCCTCAGAAGGTACCGACAACACGGGCTATGTGAATGGGTCCAGCTAGAAACATTTTAAAGAGGGCTTAATGGACAAACACGATCAATTGTAGACGCTTCATCCGGCGGGTCCATCTTGATGAAGTCCTATGAAGAGGCTTACGAATTATTAGAGCGCGTGGCTATGAACAGCCATCAGTGGCAAGCAGACAGAGCTACACCCTCCAGAACTATTGCTGGAATATATGAATTGGATGCTATGACTGCTCTCACAGCTCAGGTATCATCTCTAACCAATATGGTGAAAGGACTGACCCTTCCTTCAAGCATCCCATCACTGCAACCATCTCAGGTAGCTTGTGTTACTGTGGAGGAGAGCACCCTTACTTGCAGTGTTCTGCCAACCCTGAATTGGTTAACTACGTCAACAACTTCAAAAAGGGCAGTAACACCAACAATCTATACTTTAACACATACAAACCCAGGATGGAGGTAGCATCCCAATTTCTTGTGGAGTTCCCAAGGTCAAACAATAGTAGGGAAATCATATGGCCCATCGTACTCAAATAGACCATCAAACCCCCCAGGGTTTACCCAACAAGCATGGCAACAGGGTAATGTTCAGAACCACAACACTCTAGGTTGACCCTTATGAAGGAGTACATGGCAAAGAACGACGCAATCATTTAGAGTCAGCAGGTAACGCTTTGAAACATTGAAAACTAAGTCGGACAACTAGCAACTGCTCTGAATAATAGGCCCTCAGGATCTCTGCCGAGTGACACTGAAGTCCCCAGAATCCAAGGAAAAGAAGAAGTCAAGCTAATAGAGCTCCGAAGTGGCAAGAGTCTGGAACCCATAAGAGTGACCAAACCACTTATTGAATTCATTCAGCTGAAATTGGGGCAAACAAGGAAAGGGAAGGAAAGTGCCGAGCAGCCCCTCAATGAAGAACAACAGCACTCAACCCCAATACGAATTGAGCAGGATATCGATGCTAGGGCATTACCTCTATTCCGCACATTAGACGACCACGAGCAACAGTAAAAAAGGAATGCTACGGCATCATCATCACAGTAGAACCGTGATCTAGAATCACCGAGTGTGCCAAAGCGAACCCCGCCTTTTCCAAAAAGACTACAAGGGTAGAGTCAAGAGAAGCAATTTCAGAAATTCCTTGACATGCTACGACAGTTGCATATTAATATCCCCTTGGTAGACGCACTGGAACAAATGCTTAGCTATGTGAAGTTCATGAAAGACATTTTGTCCAAGAAGATGAGACTGGAACCTAGGACTGCAGTGCCATGCTAACAAATAGGCTACCACCGAAATTAAAAGACCCTGGTAGCTTCACAATCCCCTATGCAATTGGATCTCAATACTCAGGGAAGGCCTTATGCGACCTTGGAGCCAGTATCAATTTAATGTCAATGTCCGTCTTCAAAAGATTAGCAGTTGGGGAAGCAAGGCCCACAACAGTTACATTGCAGTTAGTTGATCGCTCCATTGTCCTGCCAGAAGGAAAAATTGAAGACGTCCTGGTTAAGGTTGATAAGTTCATCTTCCCGATGGATTTCATTATTCTTGATTTTGAAGTAGATCGGGAAATTCTGATTCTGATGGGAGACCTTTTATGGCAACTGGGAGAACATTGATCGATGTGGAAAAAGGAGAACTCACAATGCGAGTCAATGATGACCATGTGACTTTTTCAATCTTGAAAACGGCACAATATGCAGATCAAGCTGAAGGAGGCCAACCACTGCAAAGTAACAAGGATGGAGACTCAGGGACAGCCTACGCCCCTGCTTCCAATTTGAACTAATCTCTAAGGCAAGTCAAGCTGAAGACTCTAAAACAAGCTCTATTGGGAGGTAGCCCAAGAATTTGTATTTTCATTCCTTTTCAGAGTTTAGTTGTACCACCAAGAAACACGAAAAACCACAACCAAACCTGAGCAATCAAGAGAATTTAAGCAGATGATGCGGCCATGCTAAAGCAATCTCCTCCAGCAAAACATGCCTAAAGACGGAACCGGCGGAGGGCCACACGGGTTGGGCCCAATGAAGTTTAACACAATTCAAAATTGAAAACCACCCTCAGCCACGCTAAACCTCCGCAACACACCTTACCCCAAGATTTTTGAATGATTTGCACCCACAGAACCCGAAATATGCGCCCACGATCACTCAAATCAACTGTTCTAAAATCTGGCAGACCCTTTCAGAGCAGACACTCACTCTAGTATTAGTATCTCGGCCATTCTATCCTTCATCCCTTCTCCTCAAAGACTCCGGCTTTCTTCAATGGCACGTACTAAGGGTTCTGGCCAAAACGCACCTGCTGATGCCCCGGACGCTATGCCATTTTCAACTCAAGAAGTCGAATCACGTTTCCAATATCTTAAAGACAATAAAACCCTAGCACCCGAGCGAGGATCCGATACTGAGTCGTTCGACCAAGGAGCTTACCCTGAATGTGTTACAGGGATTATTCGCCATCGTGGCTGGGAGAGGTTTTGACTTCACCCCGCTGAAGTGGTTACTCCCCTTGCCCTCGAATTTGGTGCAAATTATTTGAGTGGTTCCCTGTATTTCATCCCTGTCCAGGGGAAAAATGTGTTGTGCGGTGCGGCTATGATTCGCAAAGTCTACAGCCTCGATCCCACAGACGACGAATACAACGAGCTTGTCCAACAAGGGGACAACCCTGAAGTCCTCGCCAAGATGGCTGCCCGACTATGCGTACCAAATACTGAATGGCAAGTCACCAAGGAGGGATCTTACAATTTCAAATGCAGCAGTTTCTATCCTAAAGCCCGCATCTGGTTCCATTTCCTCCGCTACTAACATAAGCCCACACTGCACACCCAAACAATCTCTAGAGAACGAGCCTTCCTCATCTACTGCATTTTGGAGGGGAAACAGATCAACGTTGATGCCCTCATTTATCGGGAGCTATTCGCAACCCTGCAGGGCACCACGGGCAACCTCTGGTTCCCTACCTAGATCACAGAACTCTTCTGCAACGCTGAAGTCATCTTTGATGCCAGCGAGGAAAGGACCGACTTGTCGAACCCCATCTCCGTGGCAATTGTACAGCGTATTCTGCAGAAATATCAGCCGAATGCCCCCAGACCAACCTAGCAAGTACCTCTGCCGGTTCTACGGCCAGCATAACTATAGAGGCTCTAACGGGCTCTATTCCTGCTTCTGCCTTCCATGCCATGAATACCAACATCACTGACCTGGCCGCCCAAGTTGCTGCTATGCAAAGCTTGATGAGTACATTACTTCTTCAGCAGCAATATGTTGCCGGCATTCCTTGAGGCAGTTTTTGAAATGAATAATCAAGCGGCCGGCCCGTCCCAGCAGGAACCCACAGTGGGCGCAAGCATCAGCAGAGCAAAAGCCCTTAGCAGGGTGAGAGAACATCCACACACTCTGGTTGACACCGAGGACGACGAAGTGTCAAACTCCCATGGCCCCACGACTGGGAAATGTTAAGTGTGGACGAATTCAAATTCCGGGTACCTATTTCTTACTCCAGTTAGGTGTTTATTTCTTCTTTCTTTTCTTAATTTCTTTTGGATATTCTTGCATGCCTCCTTGCTTGACTAGCTATACTTATCAAGAGAGAGAGAGAGAGAGAGAGAGAGAGGGGGTATGGGTACATAATTCCTCCTATTTCTCCCCTTCGTTTCCTTGCTACAATAGGGGCATTGCATCGATCAAGTGTGGGGGGAGGGATAATTTTATCTGCACTTGCTAATTTATGCTTGAATGTGCTCAAATAACCCATATTTAGCTAATGCGCAAACGGGCAAATTTTTTTTAAAAGTTTATCTGCTAGAGCACGAACAGAAACCTATAGCAGTAGGATAAATGTCTGTAGAACTAATCATAACATGATTGCCTGAGGAAAACTGAACCGTTAGGCTTGGGAAATTGACAGTGCAAGTTAACGTGGTGTGTGGTAAAGTGACGGTGAGAAAGACTAGAGAGAGAACCCACAATTGAAGGATTTATTTGAGCCTAATTGTTTCTATTCTGGTGTGCATGTCTGCTAACCCATGTATGATCTTTGGTTTATCTTGATTCTTGGATAAACTATCTGGTTTCTGAGCAAATAGTTCGTAGGATAAAGGCATTCGTGTCACAACCCTCATTCCCATACACAAACCATAGAACATCAATCTCCATATTGCTACCTGATGAGCACAAATTATGCCATGTTTTCCCTATATTTCATGACTGAATTGTATGGTAAATAAAAGCTTAACTGCAAACAATCCAATCAAAAAGGCATATATTCATGATATAGGGAACTAAAGGATAGAAACCATTTACATCCTAAACATATGCTAAGAAAGAAGCAAGTTACATTGTTTTTAAGAAAGAACGTATAGCAAAGCTGATACTGTGCTATAGCATTCTGACAGCAACTCGAAGTACAATAAAAGGTATCACGAAAGCTATAGCAAAGTAAAGGACGCAATGCTATGCGGCATATTTTCTGACCTTTTTACCTAGATAATTTCAGGGATAATAATGAAGGTCGAGAACGACAGGTAGATCCCTGACGTAATAAAATAGAAGATGCGGAGGATCCAAACTGAAAGATTTGAAGAATCCCGCAGGATCAGCAGAATCAATCTACTATAGTCAGAAGATGCGATGGATCTCGACAAATTTGGAAAGCCCAGCTCGCGGGAACTTGCGCCACAAGAAAGTCTGATTATAAAAGGAAACAGCAAGTCAACCCTAGCGGGGAGTCGCACAGAGCCAAAACAAGATTTCACATTCGGCAGACTCGAAAGAAGAGTGAGAGATTTCACAAGCACGAGAATTCCAGGATAACCCAGCAACCTTCCTTGCAGTAATACGGAGAGAAAAAGACGTGGAGTGGTGACGTGACAGGGCTTCTTCCACGCCGTCAGAACTTTGTCAAGCTTTCTGTTTTTTCCTTTTATTTTAGTATTTAGATCATGGGTCATTCTGTTACTATCTGTTTTGTGTGTCCCTCGTCAGTCATGAACTGATTTTCCTATGGCTGAACGAGGATGAATTCTTAAGTGTTAAATGAACCCAATTGCAAGTTCTTAATTTAATAGATTCGGTTTGCTTATCAGTGAATTAATTACTATTCGATTAGCGGAAGCTAAGGGCTAGATTTGTGGTCTTGGCTTACTGGCAAGGAGTCGAGGTTAGACCGCTGAGAAATAGTATTTGCTAGGTAGCCGGTGCAAGGCTTGACCTATTATTGTAGGCTTCAGGAATGGGTCTACCTCTCATAACCATGACACCCTGTGTGTAATGCAGATCTAACTAGAAAGTTGCCATAGGAATATGGAAGGAGTATAGTTAGTATCATATGTATCGGACGCGGAAGCTTCGATAGATTATAGTGGTGGGTTAACCGAATAGCGTTGTAGTTAGTAGCTATGCTGTAGCATTGCGAAAGCTGTGCAGTATGGATGCTATAGCAATGGGTAGAGCAACTGGGGGATTGATGCACTTAAGGGTGATTCTGAGTTCAGTCTAACTTCTTACTGATATCTTTTTAAAACTTCGATACTCTATTTATTCCTGTTATTAGCATAAATACAAAAACCTCTCAAACCAATCATATTTACTTTTCGTTTGCGCAACTATCATAGCAATTGAGCGTCACTTTTTGGTATCTCAGTCTCTATGGGACGATACTCTACTTACACTTTATTACTTGTTTAACTAGTTCACTTGCCATCAAGGAAATTGACCAACAAGTTTTTGGCGCTGTTGCCGGGGACTGCTAATACCCTTAGTGACGACGCCCTTTTGCTTAATAGTTGTGATTTACCTAATAAAAAGCTCACTTTTTCTCTGTTCTTGATTTTCAGGTACATTCTGTAGTGCATGTGCAACTCGCCTTCAGCCATCTTAGAGCCTTACAATCCTGAAATAGAACGCATCTACAAGCAAAGGCGCAGGAAGCAGAAGCGAAGAAGTCAACCTTTTGACTCAACAAGCATGGCGGATATGCCTGTCAACCACAAGCAGAATCAACGAGAGCAGATAGTAATAAACGGGGATAACCATGTCCCTCCACCTCCAAACCCAGATATGAACAAAGCCATCATGGAATTTGGAATTCCATATCTAAACAAGCTGAATTCGACCATCACACCGCCAACGTTCAATGCAGGACACTTTGAAATCAAAGGTGTCATGATTCGAATCGAATGCAAAGGACAATTTGGAGGACTTCCATCCGAAGATCCGCACCTGCACCTCAAGACCTTCATGGAGGTGTGTGATTCTTTTGTCATCCTAGGAATCTCACCCGACACCGTCCAGATTAAAGTATTCCCATTCTCACTAAGGGACAAGGCTCGGACGTGGCTTAACAACCTACCTGCTAATTCCATCACCATATGGAATGATCTGGGGAGTAAGTTCTTGCTCAAATTTTTTCCACCTACTAAGAACACTCAACTCAGAGGGGACATCACCAATTTCCAACAAAAATCTGGTGAATCTACCTATGAAGTCTTATGAAGAGGCTCACAACCTATTGGAGTGCATGGCCATGAACAGTCATCAGTGGCAAGCAGACAGAGCTACATCCTCCCGAACCGTTGCAGGAATACATGAACTAGATGCCATGACTGCTCGCAAAGCTCAAGTATCATCTCTTACCAATATAGTGAAAGGACTTACCCTTGCATCAAGCAACACATCGCTGCAACCATCTCAGGTAGCTTGTGTGTACTGTGGCGGAGAGCACTCTTACTCTCAGTGCTCCGCCAACCCTGAATCTGTAAACTTTGTCAACAACTTTAACAAGGGCAGTAACACCAACAATCCGTACTCAAATACATACAACCCCGGATAGAGGCAGCATCCCAATTTCTCATGGAGTTCTCAATGTCCACAAGCAGCGGGACAATCATCGGGCCCACAATACTCAAACCGAACATCAAACCCACCAGGGTTTACCCAGCAAGCATAGCAGCAAGGCGGTAAGTCAGACCCACAGCACTTTATGTTGACTCTTCTGAAGGAATATATGGCAAACATGATGCAATCATTCAGAATCAGCAAGTAACCCTAAGAAATCTTGAAAATCAAGTGGGACAATTAGCTACTGCCCTTAACAACAGACCCTCAGGATCCCTGCCCAGTGACACTGAAGTCCCCAGGATCCAAGGAAGAGAGGAAGTCAAGCTGATAGAGCTACGACGTGGTAAAAGCTTAGAACCCAAGAAAGTAACCAAGCAACCTATGGTTGTCACTGATCCGAAATATGAGAAATTTAAGGAAGGGCAAGGAAGTACTAAACAACTTCTTGAAAACGAGCAGAGTCAACCAAGACTGTCACAACCGGAACAGGATCTCAGCACCGCAACATTGCCTCCGCGTGCAGCACTGGATGATCACGTGCAATACCCAACAATGAATGCTATCGCATCATCATCAAAGTATAATCGTGATCTCGGGCCTTCAAAGATGCTAAAGCAACCCCCACCTTTCCCACAAAGGCTACAGAAGCAAGGCCAAGAGAAAAAATTTAAGAAATTTCTCGACATGCTACGGCAATTGAACATTAATATTCCTCTGGTGGAAGCTCTGGAGCAAATGCCCAGCTACGTGAAATTTATGAAGGAAATTATATCTAAAAAGAGATGACTGGAAGAGTTTGAGACAGTAGCATTGACCCGGATCGCAGGTGCCATGCTAACAAATCGGCTACCTCCGAAATTAAAAGATCCTGGCAGCTTCACAATCCCCTGTGCAATCGGACCTCAATATTCAGGGAAAGCTCTGTGTGATTTAGGAGCTAGCATAAATCTCATGCCCATATCTATTTTCAAACAATTGGCAGTTGGGGAGGCCAAGCCCATAACAGTTACATTACAACAGGCCAATCGCTCCATAGTTCTACCTGAAGGAAAGATCGAAGATGTTCTAGTAAAGGTGGATAAGTTCATCTTCCCTGTGGATTTCATTATCCTGGACTTTGAAACAGATTGCGATGTCCCAATTCTTCTGGGAAGACCTATCATAGCAATTGAGCTTCACTTTTTGGTATCTCAGTCTCTGTGGGACGATACTCTACTTACACTTTATTACTTGTTCGACTGGTTCACTTGCCATCAAGGAAATCAACCAACAAGCAAATAAAGAGCAAGAGAAACAAATTAATCCCAGCATCATTCACAAAATTGCCCTAGGGCAAACGCCTAGGGCATTAGCAGATTGTTAGAAAAGCAAATAAACAACTAGAATAAAACAGCAAAAATAAGATTAAGGGGCGGGCGGTGCTGGGCCATTGCTAGCCGAATCCTCATCGGAGGAGGTGTAGTCCACCAAAGAGACGACTGGCCGTATCCACCATCAAAGGAGGTGTTGGCCCATGTCTATTTTCAAACAATTGGCAGTTGGGGAGGCCAGGCCCACAACAATTACATTGCAACTGGCCGATCGCTCCATAGTTCTACCTAAAGGAAAGATTGAAGATGTTCTAGTAAAGGTGGATAAGTTCATCTTCCCTATGGATTTCATTATCCTGGACTTTGAAGTAGATCACGATGTCCCAATTCTTCTTGGAAGACCTTTCATGGCAACTGGGCGTACGCTAATTGATGTGGAAAGAGGACAACTTACTATGTGTGTAAATGATGATCAGGTCACCTTCTCAATCCTTAAGACTGCGAGATTCGAAGACCCAGCTGAGAAGTACTAGACCCCTAAAGATGATGGAAAAGGCAGTAGAGAAGTGATCAGCCGCCCAGCATTACTGCAACATTAAGTTGCTATCGCAAAGTCCGGCTGAAGACTTTAAAGCAAGCGCTATTGGGAGGCAGCCCAATTTCATGGTTCTTTAGCATCACAGCAGGGGGAACGAGTCCAGCAGGGTCCATGCTACGGCATGCTGCAAGGCATTATGGCCCCAGAATGGCAATACGGGAAAAGCCCACTGAATGCTAGTCAGGTACGCCCCTCATCTCTAAAATAAACATTGTGTGCCTGCGCTTGATTTAGTAGGCCACTCTTGTGGGCCAACTACGCGCCAACTAAATTTAACTCATGGTCAAAAGAGTCGTAATGGTTCACATTCAAAATTCTACCTCTATCTTGTCTATTCTCTTCTTCCTTTCCTCTCACGTCCTTTCACACTTACACCGACCCTCTCCCTCCATCTTCCCCCTTACCCAACCACCATGCCTAGAGTCAAAAAGACGATGAGGCTTCACCAGGCGCCCCCACCGGTCTACGCCCGCCGTCACCCCGACCCACCACCGGCACAAGCACATGCCGCTTCTATACCCACTTCCTCGTCCTCCTCCTACTCCTCCGACTCTTCAGCTTCCACAGGCCCTGCCTCTGCTTCCGACAAGGCCTATATAATCTCCAATGCACCCCTTTACTGGCGTCCAGAAACCGATGCCAACTCCACAGACAAGTTCCGCAAACGTCTTCTCCTGTTGCGCACGGAGTTGAAGACCATCCACAGCGACCGACACACATTCTCTGCTACTCATCGTCGAGGTCCGCCGATATCCCTCTCCCTCTCACAGTCGCATTCGGGAATTCCGGTCGTCATCGGGGTGGACTACACCTCCTCCGATGAGGATACGGCCAGCAGTGGGCCAGCACCGCCCACCCCTCCTGCCCCTTAATCTTATTTTTGCTGTTTTATTCTAGTTGTTTATTTGCTTTTCTGACAATCTGCTAATGCCCTGGGCAATTTTGTGAATGATGCTGGGATTAATTTGCTTCTCTTGCTCTTTATTTTCCACCTGTCCCCTTGTTGCGCGCCATATTTCTGATTATCTCTCTATTGCTGCTGCTGCAATGAGGGCATTGCATCGTTCAGGTGTGGGGGAGGGATTAGTTATGTGATGTAATTTGCTATCTGCTATTTCCGTGTGTGTGTGATCCTAATTACTCTGCATGTAGTTTTTGCACAAACTGAATTTTTTTCCAAATTGCATGATAAAGCATGAACAGAATTTTGTAGCAATAGAAGGAATGTCAGTATAACGGAGCATAGCATGATTGCCTAAGGAAACTGAACCTTTAGGCTTGGGAAATTGACAGTGCTAGCTAATCTGATGTGGGGTAAAGTGGCAATGAGGAATTTTAAAGGGAAGAACCCCCAATGGAAGGATTGAGTTGAGTTTAATTGTTATATTCTAAAGTGTGCATGTCTGCTAGCCCATGTTTGATCCTTGATTTGTCTTAGTTCGTTGATAAACTATCTGGCATCTGAGTTTGATGTTCGTAGGATAAAGGCATTCATGTCATACCCATCAATCCCATACACAACCCATTTATCATCATCGCCATATTGCTACCCCATTGAGCCACACGAGTGTGCTATAGCAGAACAAGATAGACAGAAAAACTAGAAGAAAATTGTGGAAAATGCTAGGGCAAAGTGCTCCCATGAAATGCTGCAAAAAGAGCTGTTGTTTTGCTTATGAAAAAAAAAAAGAAAGACCTAGAATAAAGAGCAGCAAGAAATACAAAGTTCAAGGAGGAGCACTCGGCTAAAACCAAGATAATTGTCTACCTAATATGCTATAGCATTCACCAACATTTCTCATCTCAAACTCCTATCCATCCTCACTATTGTAACCCAAGAAGTCCTTTTGAGGAACGAATACTCAGATGCTAGGAAGCAATCTTAGAACTTTGACAAGGCTATGGAACTTCTGGGCCCGCATGACAAGAGAGAAACTAAAAATCCTCTGGGTAAGAGAGCGTAAACACTGGACTTGAGAGCCTCTTGAGGCTTCTTCATCTAAGCAATGCCACGCATTTTGAGCTGTTAGTATTGGGCAGTGGGATTGCCGAATGGGGGACATTAACTGAAAGCAATTGTGTAAGCAAGGGTTATACAGACAAGAGTACTATGACTATGAGTTTTTGTTCGCTTCATCTTATTTTGCCCAGGAGTGCAAAAAGCTAAGTGTGGGGGTATTTGATGAGCGCAAATTATGCCATGTTTTCCCTGTATTTCATGATTGAATTGTATGGTAAATAAAAGCTTAACTGCAACCAATCCAAGCAAAAAGGCATATATTCATGATATAGGGAACTAAAGGATAGAAACCATTTATATCCTAAACATGTGCTAAGAAAGGAGCCAGTTACATTATTTTTAAGAAAGAACGTATAACAAAGATGATACTATGCTATAGCATTCTGACAGCAACTCGAAGTACAATAAAAGGCATCACGAAAGCTATAGCAAAGTAAAGGACGCAATGCTATGCGGCATATTTTCTGACCTTTTTATCTAGATAATTTCAGGGATAATAATGAAGGTCGAGAACAACAGGTAGATTGCTGACGTAATAAAATAGAAGATGTGGAGGATCCAAACTGAAAGATTTGAAGAATCCCGCAGGATCAGCAAAATCAATCTACTATAGTCAGAAGATGCGATGGATCTCGACAGATTTGGAAAGCCCAGCTCGCGGGAACTTGCGCCACAAGAAAGTTTGATTATAAAAGGAAACAGCAAGTCAACCATAGCGGGGAGTCGCACAGAGCCAAAACAAGATTTCACATTCGGCAGACTCGAAAGAAGAGTGAGAGATTTCACACGTTTCTAGCATACAAAATTGTGTTACTTTTTTCAATTTGGTCATCCTCAACAAACTTTATATATGAATTTTATAGAATTTGTTTTATTAAATATAATAAATTATGAATATTGATATATTTAATTTCACTTATTTGGATTCAAAATATATTTAAATCAAATTGTTAACATTTTTTATATTTTAATTATTTAATTATTCATGTTAATACCTATTTTATGATAAAAGTATACATTGTTATATTAAATAGGGTTAAATTAATTAAATTAAATTAAATGAAACAAAATTTCGTTTTTCAAATTTTGAAAGATAATTGAATTACGGCAATTGGACAACAACATTTATAACAACTGAACAACTGAAAAAAAAAAAAAAAAAAAAAAAAAAAAAAAAAAAAAAAAAAAAAAAAAGTGGAATCTTGGGTTTTAATGCTCACAGTGATTGCACCAATGGATGGGCAAGTTTTATGATAAAAGTAATATTTTAGTGTAAAATGCATTGGTGGAGTGAGACAAGAAACATTATGTAAAGGGATTAATTCCCCAACGTATGAAAGGAGCAAATTGGAATAATAAAATAATAAGAATAATTCCCCTAATTCCTTGCAAACCGCCGGCTGGAGAGTGAGCAATGAGAGGAATTAATAATAATAATAGTTTCCCTTCCCTTGAAAACCGCCGCTACAAGAGTGGTGAATATATGACCATTTAATATTTATGTGGGAAGCAAGTTGTGAGCATGGGAGTTTACACGACTTTTTTTTATTTGTATTCCCTTCAAAATTTTCCCAACGTGCTAGACAAGAAGAATCATAGGGGAAATAAGATAGCTTCCTCTACATGCAACTCAACTCCTCTTTCTTAGACGGTTTGGAGAGAAATTAAGGTGAGAGTCAAGAAAATCATCTAGCAAGGAACTCAAGAACACAAAATAATACAAGGAGCAAAGGAAGATAGAAGCTAGGTAAGGTTTTAAACTCTTAATCTACTTTCTTCTACTCTTCTTAATAAAGGTTAGGACTTAAAAGAAGAATTTCTCTTGGTGGTTTAAGATTAAGGCTGAAGTGATTTTAGTGGAAAAAAAAGGAGACAAAGACTCAAGGAAGCTTAAGTCTAAAGACAAGTAAGTCTTTTGAACCTTCTTGTATTCTCTTGGTTGTTAAGCTTGGAAATGATATTTTTCCTAAGAGCATATATATATTCTTGGGTTTGAAGGGTCATTGAAAAGTATGAGTAAAGGTTTGAAACCAAGATTTATGGCCTAAAATGGTAGATCAAACTTAGTATATGGAAGATATGAAGTTAGAATAAAAATTTGGCATTTTGTTGATTAAATCATAAATTCGTGCAGCTGAGTTCTTCTTGATAATATGAATGAATTTTGGTATTTTTGAGGGTTCTAAAGTGTTTAAAATGAGATTTTGTATAAGGGTGAACTTGGATCAAAATTTTGGAACCTTAGATGAAAGTGCAAAAACGTTGGGGGTGCTGTTGAGTGAAATTCCTGTAGAGACAGTTGGCTTATTCATGATTTTATACCTAGTAAATGGACTTATAAAATTATGAAATTTTATATGGAGACAGTAGACATCTCAAGTAGCCCCTGAAAACTGGGAATTATTTCGGACAGCAGGAGTATTTTGGGCTTGGATGAATTTTCGATTTGGTCTGATCAAAATGAGTATTTTGTTTTTATGGAAACTAGACATATTAAGGGTCATTTGGGCTTTGGAATCAACCCAAAAGGAGTTTTCTAGATTTAGTTATGAATATTTGAAGTTGAGACTTTATTTCTGGAAATTTCTGGGACGTAAATTAAGAGAATATAGGCCCAAATTAAATTCCTTAATAAGAAAAAGGAATTTAGTAAATATGGACACATTAATTGGGCTTATTTTAATTTACCAAAGGAAATATTTGTTGAGGTGGAATTAATTATATTTACATTTTATTATTTTAGGGATAATTGTGATATTTTGCAATTTTTATCTCGTAGTCCAACATATTAAATAGGGTTAAATTAATTAAATTAAATTAAATGAAACAAAATTTCGTTTTTCAAATTTTGAAAGATAATTGAAGTTACGGCAATTGGACAACAACATTTATAACAACTGGAAAAAAAAAAAAAAAGCGGAATCTTTTGGTGGATTTGAATGCTTCACAGGATTGCACCAATGGATGGGCAAGTTTGAATTTTGAATAATGGATCAATTATGTAACCAATGAAATTAATGCAAAAATTGAAGAACTCAGCCACCTAATAAAGGAAACGGAAACTGGATGGTGTGGCTGATTATGTTGCTAATCTGTATAAGTGGCACCAATAAGTGAGATTAAAAATGCTGATATCATAGATTAAGTGGCCCAATCAACATTAAGCTAGCACTGTTCATAGTATATATTGATGTGAGAATCAATTGTGGCTAATTACTCTATTTATGCCAATAACCCCTCAGCTATTTGACCACATGAACCAGTTCCTGCCTCATCTCTCTGCAATCTCAGTGCTCTTGCGTTCTCGCAATCATTTCACTCTTCAATTCACAAAAAGCTTTTGATGTTCTTGTTCTTAAAAAATAAAAAGATTTGGAGTTTGGCTTCTGTTTCAGAGTTTGTCTATTGAAGCAACCTGTTTCTTTTTCAAGCTTTATTTTCTGGTTTTTGAATTATTATTTTACTCTCCTCTCTGTTTATCATCGTTACCATTGTTCTTCTCCTCGTTTATATATATATAAAAAAAAAAAAGTTGTGCTCAAATATTCTTTCAGCCTATTCGTTGTTCTTAAAGTTCATTTTCTTAAAAAACAAAAAAAGTTGTGTTCTCTTTTTGTCTGGAACTTGAATTATTATTTTACTCTCACCTGACCTCTGTCGATTGTGGTTGTTCTTCTCCTTATTTAGAGAAGACAAAAAAGAAAAAGAAAAAAAGGATACATTAAAGATGTGACAATTAGATCAATGACGTTTAGAAGGCAATTAATGAGAGCCACAATTTGTAGGTACAGAGTACAGTTGCAACCAACATATTAAATAGGGTTAAATTAATTAAATTAAATTAAATGAAACAAAATTTCGTTTTTCAAATTTTGAAAGATAATTGAAGTTACGGCAATCGGACAACAACATTTATAACAACTGAAATAAAAAAGAAAAAAAAAAAAAAAAAACAAACGGAATCTTGGGTTTTAATGCTCACAGTGATTGCACCAATGGTTGGGCAAGTTTG
The DNA here is from genome assembly GCA_019022615.1 of Acacia melanoxylon. Taxonomy (NCBI): domain Eukaryota; kingdom Viridiplantae; phylum Streptophyta; class Magnoliopsida; order Fabales; family Fabaceae; genus Acacia; species Acacia melanoxylon. The sequence continues at coordinate 6,006,723 of JAFJYJ010000003.1, read as the reverse complement.
AATTTTGAATAATGGATCAATTATGTAACCAATGAAATTAATGCAAAAATTGAAGAACGCAGCCACCTAATAAAGGAAACGGAAACTGGATGGTGTGGCTGATTATGTTGCTAATCTGTATAAGTGGCACCAATAAGTGAGATTAAAAATGCTGATATCATAGATTAAGTGGCCCAATCAACACTAAGCTAGCACTGTTCATAGTATATATTGATGTGAGAATCAATTGTGGCTAATTACTCTATTTATGCCAATAACCCCTCAGCTATTGACCACATGAACCAGTTCCTGCCTCATCTCTCTGCAATCTCAGTGCTCTTGCGTTCTTGCAATCATTTCACTCTTCAATTCACAAAAAGCTTTTGATGTTCTTGTTCTTAAAAAATAAAAAGATTTGGAGTTTGGCTTCTGTTTCAGAGTTTGTCTATTGAAGCAACCTGTTTCTTTTTCAAGATTTATTTTCTGGTTTTTGAATTATTATTTTACTCTCCTCTCTGTTTATCATCGTTACCATTGTTCTTCTCCTCGTTTATATATATAAAAAAAAAGTTGTGCTCAAATATTCTTTCAGCCTATTCGTTGTTCTTAAAGTTCATTTTCGTAAAAAACAAAAAAAGTTGTGTTCTCCTTTCTCTGGAACTTGAATTATTATTTTACTCTCACCTGACCTCTGTGGATTGTGGTTGTTCTTCTCCTTATTTAGAGAAGACCAAAAAAAAAAAAAAAAAAAAAAAAAAAAAGGGATACATTAAAGATGTGACAATTAGATCAATGACGTTTAGAAGGCAATTAATGAAAGCCACAATTTGTAGGTACAGCTGCAACCAACATATTAAATAGGGTTAAATTAATTAAATTAAATTTAATGAAACAAAATTTCGTTTTTCAAATTTTGAAAGATAATTGAAGTTACGGCAATTGGACAATAACATTTATACCAATTGAAATAATTTTTTTTTTAAAAAAAAAAAAAGGAAAGAAAGCGGAATCTTGGGTTTTAAAGCTCACAGTGATTCCACCAATGGATGGGCAAGTTTGAATTTTGAATAATGGATCAATTATGTGAGCAATGTTTCTGAGCCAAAAAATAAAATAAAATTATGTAATCAATGAAATTAATGCAAAAATTGAAGAACGTAGCCACCTAATAAAGGAAACGAAAACTGGATGGTGTGGCTGATTATGTTGCTAATCTGTATAAGTGGCACCAATAAGTGAGATTAAAAATGCTGATATCATAGATTAAGTGGCCCAATCAACACTAAGCTAGTACTGTTCATAGTATATATTGATGTAAAAATCAATTGTGGCCAATTACTCTATTTATGCCAATAACCCCTCTGCCATTGACCACATGAACCAGTTCCTGCTTCATCTCTTTGCAATCTCAGTGCTCTTGCGTTCTCGCAATCATTTTTCTCTTCAATTCACAAAAAGCTTTCGATGTTCTTGTTCTTTTTAAAAAATCAAAAAGATTTGGAGTTTGGCTTCTGTTTCAGAGTTTGTCTATTGAAGCAACCTGTTTCTTTTTCAATCTTCATTTTCTGGTTTGTGAATTATTATTTTACTCTCCTCTCTGTTTATCATCGTTAGTTCGTTACCATTGTTCTTCTCCTTCTTGTTGTTAGGGGGAAAAAAGTGTTCGAATCTTCTTTCTTCCTATTTGTTTTTCTTAAAGTTCATTTTCTTTAAAAAAAAAAAAAAAAAAGTTGTGTTCTCCTTTGTACTTGAATTATTATTTTACTCTCATCTCTGGTGATTGTGTTTGTTCTTCTCCTTATTTAGAGGGGAAGAAATGGTTGTGTTCTCCTTGTTTCTTGTATTTGAATTATTATTTTGCCCTCATCTTTGTTGACCATCAGTGTTTTTGTATCTCCTGCTTGTTTAGAGGGAAAAAAAAGTGTGTTCAAATCTTCTTTCTGCTTATTATTTGTTCTCATAGTTCATTTGAAAACCAAAAACAAAAAACAAAAACAAAAAGGGGGGGTCACAAGAAGAGGCTTTTATATCAAAATCTTTGCAACAGTAACGTATAGAAATCTTTGAAAGGTGAGTATATATGTGTGCATCTTCGTTTATTCATGTATATGTGTGTATGGACACACTCACAGATGTTGTCTCTTAAACTTTCTTTAACTTATTTTTATCTCTTAGGTTTTTGTTGGCGACTTGAAGCATATTTGAAGATTTTGATTCCTGCTTTCAGGTTAGTATTATATGAATAGTATTAATTATAAATTTCATCTGTTTATAGAAATTTTTACAGCTTTCTTAAATTATAAACAAAGGTATATGTAGATCTACAGGTTGTATACAATTAACTTTATTTTCTATTATTAGGCTTTTTATGAATGGTTTTAGGTAAGGCTGAAAAAAAAAATCACATTATAAGAAAATTTATCAACAGATCCTATGATTGATTTTTTAATAACTGAGATTTCTTTTGAACTGAATAATCGAAGGAAGTGTTTCTTTGAGTTTGTGAAGTAATTTTTAGGCTGTCTAAAAAGTGATTTATTATCTTGATAAAAAGTAGAATTTATTTTTTTATACAAAATTTATTACAATTACAAATATTAAAAATACTTTTTATTCGAAAGACGCTTCTCAAAATTAATAGAACGTAATTGATCATAAAAATGAACTTATTTATTTAATATAGAGTATCTTATAAAAAAAATTAAAATAGAGTAGCTACTAAAACTCTAAAAGAGAATGAATTAATTGTTTTTGAATGTCATTTAGCTTTTTAAAATTTTAAACAAACATCCAACGTAACAAGTTTATAAGGTGTTTTTTGAGACATCCTTTTTTATAAAAAAAAAAAAAAAAAAAAAATCTATAAGAACCACCTTCATGTATGTTATATGAACCCCCATTCTAGTTGTAAGATTCTATTTTTTATTTGCTTAGCTAACAATTGATTGTTAAATCAATAAGTTGATATTTGTTGACCAAAATGCCCTTCTTGAGTAACAATATTCTTAAAAATTAATATTTTTGCATTTTATATAAGAAAATAATTACACAACTAAAGTTGGTAAAATAGGGTCTAGGAAAGAGGAAGTTAATAATACATCAGTTTTATAGAAAGATTAACTAGAAAAATATTGAAGCAGCAATTTCATATTCTTAAAAACTATTTAAATATTTAATTTTGCCTAAAAATAATTCTAGTGTGTGTGTGTGGTCTATTTTGTTATATTATTAAATAAATTAATTTGGATCATAATATTAATTATAAAGTTAATTAATTTGATATTTTCAATTTTTTATTTTTAAATAATTTTAAATGTTTAATATCATATATTTAAAATTATTTATTTAGTAATCTTTTTAATGCATTTATTTTCTAAAAATGTCTTTCAATTATATTATTATATTATATAATTATATAATTCAGAGCATATTATCTTATTATGTGAATTTTATAATTTCTTTTTAAAATTATATTTTGTTAAACACATGTATAGCAGAAAAAATGGTAAATATTGGAGATGAAGTGGTTTGAGATCTTATAATTAGGTCTAAATCCAACCCCAATTATCTCTCATATTAATATTATATTATATTTTGTATATTCTATATTTCTATATAATTTATATTATACTATTAAAGGTCCAAATTCTCAAATTAATTATTAAGAAGAACCTCAAATTTACCACTCGATCTCATAACACAAATTTATTAGTCAAACTAGAGTATTTTCCATTAACATATAACACAAATTTCAAAACTAAGAAATAATATTTTTTCCGTAAAATAACTAAAATGAGAAGAAACTATTAGATGTATCAACTTGATATCCATACATCTTTAATTAGATGTCTTCTATACCAACTTTCTTGTCATTGTTGACTAAGGATGAAAATAGGTGAGGCCTTTAATAGGGACTATGGCGTAGCTTCGTATAGTCTAGCTTTATTTATTTAGTAAATAGGCCAGATTCAGGTTCAACACTATTTAGATAAACATGTCATGCATATTTTCACAAGGCCTAGCCTACAAGCCTGAACTATTTATTAAGCATTTCACTAGGCATTCTTTTCTTTTCTTTATTAAGCCATTATATTATGATGAGAATGGATGATAGGCTTGTAACACATGATGTATGATTGAAATATACTTGAAGGGTTATACATAAATTTGGAGGTATAGCCTTTAAAAGCTATTTAAATGGCAACATTTTAAGTAAGTCTTTAAACGGGCTTTCGGTTTTGTCAAGCCTTTTGAAAGCCTAGGCCTAAAAAAGAGCTTGCATATAGGCTCATGCTTTAAATTTATATTACAGGCCCAAGCCTATTTAAGTAAGGCCTAACCCATGCTACCACTACTATTAATTTGAAACATATTCTTGCTGTTGACTTTTGTCACACTGGCAGAACCGTTTTTAAGCTAAATTTCCTCTGTTCTTTTTTTTTTTTTTTTTTTTTTCCTTTTTTCCTTGGAAAGATGTGAATTAATTATTAGTAACATATAATGATAAAATAAACTTAACCAAGAAAAAAAACTGAAGGCATAAAAACAACCAAAAAAACTTAACAAGAATATAAATATAACACTACCTCTCGTCTTTGATATTTTTAATTGACTGTTTTAAAAAATTAAGAAAACTAAATAAGTTACATTAAAATACTTATATTTATTATTTTTCTCAAAACTAAATTTCCTGAATTATACACTAATATATAATATAATAAAAATCTCATATAAAGCTGCCTCAAATAGGAAATTTCTAAATTAGGTCGTTAAACTCAACAAATCCCTAATTAAGTTATTGACCTAATTTAGAATTTTTAAATATGAGCAAAATGACTTCATTGCACTCTCCTAGTATTCTCTATCCTATCTCATCTCTTAAGAGTTATATTGTTATGTAACTTAGTTTTGTGTATATATATTAACATTAATACATGATAAAATAAAATATGATTTGTTAAAACCAAAGAAATTCTTGTGTTCCAAAAGAAGTACCAAGAATAATTCTAGCCAAAAAATAAAATGAAAACCATAACCCCAATATCAATTAAATGAGTTTTATTTAAATACTGTCAATAAAAAAAATTATTTTTGGAAGAACGCAACTTAAATTTGTTTTGTTAATTCATTAATTATAGAATTCTGACTTCTATGATATATAGTTTGGTTTTTCACGTTAATGAAACTCTTTTTTAAAATTTCCATTAATGAAATATTTGATATACATAATATCACAGAAGTCAGATGTTTTGTGATCAACATAGTTTAATTTTCTTCTCATAAAAAAGTTCAGGTAACAAATAAATTTTTTTATTCTCAATATTCAACAAAAAATTCATTTGATTGTTATTGGGGTTATGCTTTTTTTTTTTGCTTACATTATTCAAGAGGTTCATTCCAAACCACAAAAATTTCTTTAATTTAACCTTATCATATTTTATTTTACTGTACATTAATCTTTATATACATATACTTATTGAAAAAATAAGTTACAGAGCATTTGAACACTTTTAAGAGGAGAGAGGGGAGGGAAATAAAATTATTCAGACCACATTTTGACATAAAATTATTAAATTTACCACCCTTGTATAGAATTTTCTTATTTCATGTAATTTTATATGAGATTTTTCCTATAATATAATGATACACAATATATTATATAAATAATTTATTTATTTAATTTCCCTAACCTCTAAAAAATATCAAATGCCTCTTATATTGAGCATTAAAGGGAATACATTATGAATCTGAGCAACAAAGATTTGTATGGATTGAACAATTTTTTTATTTTATTTTTTTTTGCCTTGACTATGGATTGACTAGTTCCATATTATATTGGGGCTTTGACCTTTTATATTAAATATTCTAAATATTTTCATTTTTATTTATCCAATTTTGATTGGCTACATGAAGCATATTTTTGAGATTTGAAATTCTATTGTCATTCTGGCCGCAAAAAGAAAAGAAAATATCCATTACCTGCTCTTTATCAGCTTATTTTAATTATAGAAACGATTCCCATGTTTGTTTTTATGTTTTTACTTTGTTATGAAAAACATAAAAAAAGTTTAAAACTTGTTTGAAAATATGTTTTTATTATTGAAAAACAAATTATTATTTTTTTGAAAAAACATCATTTTAATCTTTTGTTATTTGTTGTTTTACACTATTATAGAAGAGGCGAGGTACATTGTATTTTCATTAATGACAACAATTCTAATAAAGAAAATTATATTTTCAAAACTATGTTTGTCAATATAATGATTGAAACATATTTTTTTTAAGTTTTAAGACTTGTTCTAAAAAATTATTTAAGCGAATTTTTGTAGTAACATGCAAACAAGCACTAAATCTCTTTATGCTTTTAGTATACTACTAGTGATTATCTCCTGATAAAAAATTATTCTTGACGAAGATTTTGTAATATTAATTATAATTGATAATTTTCTCCCTTAGAATAGCATTAATCAGTGCTACACATGGAGCCAAATATTAATCCAATCCAAAAGAACAAAACAATATATATGAGTTTGGCCAAATAATAAACAATAGATATTCCATCTGATCCTTAATATAGGGCACTTCTAAATTTACTTTTAAAAAATTCAAATTCAGACTATCCAAATCAAGTTTGACAGTGTTTTAAATTTGATAGAAATTTAAATACTACTTTTATTGATCTACTAACTTAAATACTACTTTTGAAACACATAAAAAATAACTTCGTTCGTTGAATAATAATAATAATAATAAGAACAACCTTAGAAAGTCCTTAAAGGTGATATTTTTCCTTCATGCATATATGTTGTTAAGACAGTGTTTCTTTTCCGTGTTTCTCCAACAAAATAGAATAAGTTATGAGAAATTTAAGGATAAATTGTATTTAATGAATTTATTTATAAATAAGTCTCTTAAATTTGTGAAATTTAAATACTCTAAATAATTCTTTTTTTTTTTGGTACCTTGAATACTCTCAAGTACTCTTTTGAGACTTGATTATAATTAAATTTTGGACTACCCCCTTTGGCTAATATTGATATTAGTGGTTAATGTTCGAGTGCCATCTTAGTTTTTTTTTTTAAGTGCCATCTTAGTTGATTGAAAGGAACATGTTTCTTGCTACTTGGAGTGGAAATAGGCTAGGCTCATATTAGAGGCCTATGGTCTAGACTTGGGCTTAGGTTTATTGTCAAGCCTATTTAGGTAAACAAGTCAGGCCTATTTTCATAAGGCGGCTGGCCTATTTAGGTTTTTTTTTTAAAAAAAAAAAATATATTATTATGCATAATTATATATAATTTAATCTACATTAATTTTGTAAATTATTTGTAAAACCAATAATGCAGTCTTAACTCTAAGTTTCACATTTTATTATTTACCCATAAGCTTAACATTTTCATTCATCAATTAATCACATCTACTTCTCTTCTTTTTTATCGCCCGAGATAGCAATGCTAGCTTACTACTTCTCCTTTAATTTGTGTCATTTGATGCAACATAATAATTGCAATAAGTTTATTTTAGTGATGCCTAGATGAAAATGATTATAAAAGGAGGAGTTTGTCTCATTTTCTGCAAGAAAAACAATAGGTAAAATCTAATTTTACATGTTATATATCATATTTGGTTGATTTTAAAAAATATATCTCCTTATTCCATAGATTATTGATTTTTCTTATTCAATTCCTCCTTGCTTAGACAATTGTTACCACTAGGTGTTCTTTTCTTTCTCTTACTAACTCTTTTATTTCATCTAAGAATGAATCTCTAAAATTTTAAAACATAACATAGGCTTTTAAATAGACTTGATTAATTATATATGAACTTAGATACATAGGCTTTAAGCCTATGTCAAGGCCTACATTTTAAGTATGCCTTTAAATAGGTTTTAGGCTTTATCAAGCTTTTTGAAGGCTCATACTCAAACCTAAAAATAAAGAAGCCTACTTACGGCTTTACCTACCACATGGTCACGGGTTGGAATGATATTGAGAGAGGAGAGAGAGTAAAGAAAGATATTGATTTGTGTGACGGATCATGGGCTGTGGTTGATTGGTCAGGTGAACAATAAAATATTTTTAAAATATATTATAAATTAAAATAAATAGTGAATATTGTTAATATATATTGGTCAGATTTACAAACAAATTGTTAATATTTACTAGCCAAACTTCTCTCATTTACTAGTCAATCTTTTATAGTATTAATATTTAAATATTTACAAGCTTAACTGTTCAAATTTACAATTAAATGTCTATAGAAATTAATAATTTAATACTTAGAAGTCAAACTAATAGATTTACAAGTTTTGGGATAACAATTTCTAAAATTTGAAGAACCAATATAAAAAAATGATGTAAATTTATTGGTAAATCTAAGAGGTTGACTTTAAAATATAAGCTATTGACTTGTAATGCTAAAGTATTAGTTTTTTAAGAGATTTACTTGTAAATTTAAGAAGTCGATATTGTAAACCTACAATGTTTGACTTGTAAATCTTAAATTTAATACTTGAATAATTTTTAAAAAAAATAAAATTTGATCAATCAACAGTCGGGATGGTTGGTAGACAACAATCAGTATTCAGTAGCATAAGTAAAAGGTCAGGCCATGCGCATATATATGTGACGTTTTACAAGTGAAATTAATTACAACCAAGTCTCAAGAAATTTGAGAATATTTTAAACTATTAACGGACTTACTTGTAAAGAAGTCCCTTATTTGAGCCATGTATATAATACTAGTATTTCCTAAATTCTAGCTAGGGACATGATAATAAAAGAAATATAAAAATATAAGAGAAAATAAAAAAGAAGAAGAAAACAATCTTTGAATTTTTTTTTTTTTAAACATGGTTTGCAAACTATGATATTCCTTTTGCTTTTTTTCCTGTTTAATATTCCTTTTGATGTAGAATATTATTATTTTCGTATAAATTGAAAAGACAACCAATCATATTGAAAAACTTACCATGCACGAATCACTCATAAAATATTTTTCTCGTACATATGCAATTGAAATCCTAGAACATACTCGGTGTAGATGAAAAATATATAGTAGTGTAGTCAACAGTCCCTAACTGTATCACATGCGCATGTACGGTAGATGGAGGGAGCTGTAGTGAATGTGGCTACCCATGTCGCAGAATCATTGGCAAAGAAAGCAATGCAGGAACTTAAATATTTGTATTGCTACAAGAGCAATGTTGTTGCCTTCGAAACGGAAAGGTTAAGTTTGAGTGCAAGAAGAAACACAGTGCTTAAAGAGATTAAAGAAGCTAAAGACAGAAATGAGAATCAGATTGAAAGTGATGTTGAATTGTGGTTACGTAACGCAGAAGCTCTCATAAATGAAGACACAAAAGATAAGAAGAAATGGTTTGGTTTGGTTCCAAATTGCTTTTGGCAGATTAATCGAAGCAAGGACTTGGAAGACTTGAAGGAAAAGATTCAACCACTGGTGGAACAAAGTAATAATTTCAAACGTGTTGCACGTTCAACTGGGCTTCCAGGGATTGAGTTCTACTCTAATGAAAATTTTGTGCAACTTAAGGACAGAAAGTTGCAATTTGGAAAACTGATGGAGGCGTTGAAAAATGACAAGAAGTTTGTGATTGGACTGTATGGGCTGGGGGGAACAGGAAAAACCACAATGGCAATAGAAGTAGGAAAAGAAATTGAATCAAAGGTGTTTAATAAAGTCATCTTTAGTGTTGTTTCAAAGGATGCAAACCTGAAAAAGATTCGACATGACATTGCAAAACACTTAAATTTGCCTTTAAAAGAAGGAATAGATGAATCTGAACAGGCACATGAGTTGTGGAAAAGAATAGCAGAAGGTGAAGAAAAGGTGCTTCTCATACTCGATGATGTGTGGGAAAAGCTTTCATTGCATGATATAGGGATTCCCAAAGGTTGTTGTTCTATTTTGCTAACCACACGTGATTGGAAAGTTTGTAGAGATATGGGATGCCATGAGACTTTTGAACTTGAGGTCTTAAATGAACAGGATGCAGTTGATCTTTTCCTATCTTATGCTGGCCAGAGCATAGATGATTCTTTCAATGATTTTAAGGATTTGGCTTTAGATATTGTGAAGGAGTGTGGAACATTACCGGTTGCAATTGAAGCACTCGCAAGAGCATTAAAGTTTAAACCTTTAAAAGAATGGAAGCAGGGTTTGGAAAGATTGCGAAATCCTAAGTCAATTCATGATGTCAATGAAGATTTAAAAGAGGCTTATAATTCTTTGAGATTAAGCTATGATTATCTCGAGAATAAAGAAGCCAAACAACTATTCCTCTTGTGCTCTTTGTTCCCAGATGATTATGAAATACCTATAGAACTTTTAACCAGAATTGCTATAGGTATGGGGCTTTGTGGAGGAGCTGACAAATACTCTGTCGCAAGAAGTTATTTCACTCCAATTAAAAATGTGCTCATGGATTCCTGTTTATTATTAAAGGCCGAGAATGAAGCTGTAAAAATGCATGACTTGGTCCGAGAAGTGGCTTTGTGGATTGGAAATAAACTAGTTCAAGTGGTCATGGATTCTAGCACGACGTTAATGGAGAATATCCAATATTCATCTTGGAACATAATTGACCTTTCTAACCATTTTGATGGTAGAAAACTCGAGGTTCTTTTACTTTGGATAAGTAATAATGCAGATTCTACTACTATAAAAGTTCCATATGGTATCTTTGAAGGGATGGAGAACCTCAAATTTTTGGCATTAATGAATTGGTCAAATATTAGAATTTCGGGTGCTTTCTTATTTCAATCACATCCCTCATTCATAAATGTTCGAACTTTAGCCATAAAAGGATTTGAGTTAGGAGATATATCTATTATGGAAAACTTAAAAAGCCTTGAGAGTGTTGAGTTGAGAGACTGTTCAATGATTGAATTGCCTAAAGAAATTAGAAAACTAGAAATGTTGAGATTGTTGGAGATGGTACAATGTTTTATTGAACGAAATAATCCTTTTGAAGTGATTGGGAGTTGCTTGCAATTAGAGGAGTTGTATTTTGTTTCAAATCGTGTGGATAAAGCTTGTGAATCACTACCGCAAATTACAACTTTTCCTAAATTGCAAAAGTATCAGATAAAGTCATGGAGTGGTTTTAGTTATCATAAAGTTGATTTTTCAATATCTGGATATTTTGATTCAGAGTACTTGAGAGTAAACTTCTCCGATGAAATATTTAAATACCTAGTGGCAAGAGCAGAAGTTTTGAAGTTAGATGGAGATTATAAAAGAGGATGGACAAATGTGGTTCCTGACATCTTACCTGTGCAAGATGACAGCAAGGAAGACCACTTGACTAGGCTTTTTTTGCAATCTATGAATGGGATAAAGTGCCTAATCCGCAGAGAACTTTTTCGATCTAATGTGGCTATCTTCTCGAAGTTGGTTGAACTGGAGCTTCATGGCATGGAAGTGAGAGAACTATGTTGTGGTCCGTATCCTCTTCACTTTTTGAAGCAATTGGAGAAGCTGCATTTATCATGGTGTGAAAATCTCCAACCCTTGTTATTTAATGGAAAGCTAGAGCTGTATAATCTTAAGTCCATACATTTACATAATTGTTCAATGGCATGCCTTTTTCTTCCATTCACAGCACAAAGTCTAAAGAAACTAGAAATATTGCATATTGACTTCTGTTCTGGGTTGAAATATATAGTAGAGGAGCGAATGGAAGATCATGATCCCAAACAAAAGAGTCATGACTCAATGTTCCCAAAATTGAAATATCTCAAAGTCATGGGCTGTCATGAATTAGAATTTATTTTGCCATTATGTTTTTGCAAAGACCTTCCACTACTTGCAAGTATGGAGATTGTTAATTGTAAGAAGCTAAAATATATATTTGGGCAATATCTGGATGAGAGATATCTGCACCAAATGGGAAAAGAAGCAATCCTCCAGTCGCTAGAAGAACTGCAAATTTCAGAAGTACCAAACTTCATCGACTTATATGCAAATGTAGAAGATTGCACTAGCAGTTTATCAAGGGGTCGTCTATGCTGTTTTTGGCCAAAATCAAATGCTTCAGCTATATATCACCCTTTTGCTTCCACAAACCATAACAAGGTACTTATCCCATATTCTATTTTCTGGTATATAAGATGAATAATCCAAATGTGCCTAGTTAAACTTTTTATTGTATGATGAGAAATAGCAATTAGTCTTAAGTAACAAAATTAAGTTTGGGTTGCATTTTTTTCCCCATCTAGGACACTTGACAATTAGTGAATTACAGAAAAAATTGCTCAAATATATTTCGTAAAATAATCACATGGTTTTTTTTTTTTTTGGGGGGGGGGGGTATAAAACTTATATTGCCTCGAGTCTTCACCCTTAACGATAAGTTACACATGCGAAAATTTGTTTGTTTATAAATTAATAGTTGTAGAATTTTAATAAGGCATAGCAAAGCATTTACTATTTACCAATTCCAAACAAATTTGACTAGGATCCATTGTTATAATATCAGTTTGTATATAATTACTAAATTAGTGACAAGTTTAAAAAGCATGCATTGTGTGAAGTTAAATTAGCAAAACACTGTTTAGTTGGTAGATAATCGATTTCTATATGATTTTGAAGAGACCACAGTTTATATTAATTAACATGAACATATTTATAGAGGACAATAAGACAAAGAAAAAGATAATAATTTGTATTAAATTCTCTTTATCCAAAAATAACTATTTACTTCCTTTTTTTTTCATTTTCCATATATAAATATATTCAACATATGTAATTAAAAACTTTAAAACAAAAAAAGTGTGAATGATTGTAACAAAGCACATTGAATGAAATAGCATGAATAAATTCAAAATTGAATTAAAATATAAAGGGTTGTTTATATATATATATATATAGAGAGAGAGAGTAGAATTTTCTAGTAATATCAGAAAAGTTTGTTTCTTAAATCTCTACCATAACTTGTCTCATATCTTATGAATTTATGAAAGAAGAATTCACATGTTTTTATGGAATACAGGCGATGAAAGTGAATTATGTTGTAAAGAGAGCTCATGGACTTTTTACACCTCCATTATACCCGTACACACTTTTGAGAAGGATGGAGATATTTCACTTGTCTGGATTAAAGTCACTATTTACCCTATCCATTGTTTCATCATTGGAATTGTTGGAAATATTGAAAGTCGGATTTTGCCATCCACTAGAGCATATAGTAGCAGACAAGGAGAATGATCATGATCATATGAATGATAACTCTATCTTCCCCAAGCTGCGGGAGGTTATAGTCTTTTCCTGTAGCGACTTGGAATATTTATTCCCGGCTATTTATTCTAAAGGCTTTAAGGATTTAGAATTTGTGTCCATCACCAATGCTAAAAAGTTGACACATGTTTTTGGAAAATGTCAAGTTGATCAGAATCATAATGGTCATATTGATCTTAATCTACCTGCTCTGAAAAGATTGTACCTTTGTGATATACCAAATATAATTAGTATTTGTGCTCAAAACTATTCTATGAAGAAACTATATCTAGAAGATATTAGTTTGGAAAGATATAAGCCATTTCCATGGGAAACTTCGATAGACTACTTATTGATGGCTGGGCTTAAAAGACAAGAAGATCTCTCAAGGATAAAGGTAAACCCAACTTGTTTTTCTACTTAATTTATGATCAGCTAAAAGGATTATTAATACTTACATATCTTATTGATACCCACAGGCGTTACCTCCTCTTGACAACTTGCAAGAATTGCCTGAGTTCAAGGAACTTAAAAGTTACATGAGCTTTCAAAATCTTTCCAAGCTAACAATCAAAGGATACAAACAATTGAAATATATTTTCTCTGCAACCACCTCAAGAAGCCTACAAAAATTGAGAAAGTTAGAGGTAGAAGGCTGCGAAGAGCTAGTGAGCATTATTGAGGATCAAGAGAATAACAAAAATCCTATGGCTCCGCACCAAGTCTTGTTCCTAGAACTACGTACAATTGAAGTGAGGGGCTGCAAAAGTATGGAATACTTGTTCTCTATATCAAGTGGTAAGTTTCCACGACTCTTTGGTCTACAAGAAACCCCACAGCTTGGGGAAGTATTTAGATGGAAGCATGGGGAGGGACAGAAGCTGGTCATGGAGGATGTGTTTCCTAAACTATGTATGATAAAACTAGTAAACCTACCAACTCTTCATACTATATGTCAAGGCATTGATTTTCACACTGTGAAATTGCGTCGTGTGCGTGAATGTCCTGCTATTTCTTTAACTTCAGCTAATGGTAGCTACGACGAACGTAAGTGTTCACGTTGGTAATTCATCACAACTGTTAATTGCTACATTTTCTTCTCATAATATTGGAATTGTTTTATTTTGGCAGTAAAGAAATTACTACAGTCATTTGAAAGGAGCTCTGTACATGAAGACGAAGACGCTAGCTACGTAGCAAAGAAATGTGTCGTGTGGGCTTATGAGGTTAGTATCAAACTTATTAACATGGCTTAATCATCTGAAAGAAGAAAAAATCAAATTGCCCAATAAGTACATGAATAAAAATTGTTTACTACTAATTTTCTCCAAATCTAGCATGTTGTGTGTGATACTTTTCTCTAGTCACGTAGACTTACGAAGCCAACAAATTCTCTCGTATATAATGTCTAATTCCTTAATTTGCTCCAAATTAATAAATTTTACCAGAGACCCCAACTCATTTAATCTTTTCTTATATGTTTTGTGATTGTTTAGGCTGAAGGAGAAGGCGAACACAAGCGGCAGAACCGTATTTCACCAAATTTGTCAGAGGTACAAACATCATGCTTCTGTTGAGAAAATAGAGAAAAAGGGAGAATAGGCTTACTACTGTAACAACAGAGCATGATCTACATAAATAGTGTACAGAGCAAAACCTAATTGAACAAATTGAGAAAAATGAAATGCACATGTCAAGCAATTACATAAGTAGCTCTAAGAAATCTTCAAGTTTTTCTAACATGTTCTAATAATTTAGGCTTGTGATATTGCTGGGCTTAGTCGACGCTGATTGTAATTGTAAACAAATGTTTTATTGTTCAGATTGAAGTAGAGGGATCACAACAAGATATCGGAAATGACTCAACGATGCCCCAACAGAATAATGGTTTGTCAAATTTTGAAAATGTACGTGTATATTCTTTTTATCCAAGTAGACTTGAGAAACTAGCTAATGATTTCTCTCTTACCTCATTGCCTTATTCATTTCTTCAAAATGAATGAAGATTTTCTTAAAATAATTTTTGTGCCAAGATTTATTATGGTTATCAATATCATCAAAACTCAATCTATCTCCTTTTTAATTTTATATTTTTGTTGATGTTTAGAGTGAGGAAGTATCAAAGGAGATTGCTGAAGAAGACACCACAACAGAGAGTAATTTGCCAAATTTTACAAAGGTTTGTTTGTTATGTACTTCTATAATAATAGGGGCTCAGACTAACAAACAAATTCTCTTTTTAATAATATATGATATGCTTCTTAATTATTTTAACCTTTTTAATAACTTATTCATATTTTATGAGCTGCATAGAGTACCAAAATATCAGCAAATGAAATTGTTGAAGAAAAACTCTCTACAACTCCATCATCTAATTTAGACATGGTAAGTATTATTCTTCAATTAATATAAGAGTTTGTAGAAGCCTCTAATGCACCACTTGGCTATATATTACTCCATCCAGCTCACTGGCTAGAACCAAGGTCTGAAAAGAAAAATAATTCTTAGTTTACTCATGTTAAAGGCATTTTCTTTTATAACAATCATAGTTTTTTCACATGTACAATTTCTAACCATAGGAAATTGCAAAAGGTAAAATTGAAAGACAATAATTAATAGTCCTTCGGTTTGACGGAGAAAGACATTAACTGCTATAATCAACGAACTTAGAAGAAGCCAGCAAATTTTTTTTCTCACATGTTGTCTTCTTCCTTTGTCCCAAATTTTAGCCGGATAGATGTTATTAAATATAGAATAGTGTTTTTATTTTCTGGGCTAGGATTTACAGAGTTTATTAGAAACTTCAACTCAATTGATCTCTTTTGTGATTGATTGTTTAGAGTGAAGAGGCATCCAAGGATGCTGATGAAAAGGACTCCACAATACAAAAGCAGGAAAGTAGTTCACCAAATTTGACGGAGGTACAAACTTGTTCTTCGCAATAATGAATCAGGCTCATTAACCATGAATTGAACTTCTCTTGCCACTCATTCCTTAACAAAGATTGTTTTTTAATATAGCATTTTTCCTGTTATGTAGCAATGCAGAAGTGGAGAGGGTTTAATAGTAATGATTTTTTCTTGATTTATAGAAGAATTTGTACAAGCCTTTGATGCACCTTTAGGAATCAAAATTGTATCTAATAGTAAACTAATATATATATCTTCTATTACTGTTCAGGTTGAAGGAAAGGGATCACAAGAATATATTGGAAATGACTTAACAATGCCCCAACAGAATAATGCTTCACCAAATATTAAAAAAGTATGTGTATTATACTTTTCTATTGATAAGCAAACTTGAGAAACTAACTATAATGAATTCTGGCTTATCCCATTGTCTTATTCATTTGCTCCAAATAAATCAAAACTTAGTTTATCTTCTTTTTATCCCTTTGTGTTGATGTTTAGAGTAAGGAAGTACCAAAGGAGATTGCTAAAAATGACTCCTCAACACACAAACTGAACAGTAATTTGTCAAATTTGACAGAGGTATTTTCATTATGCTTTTCTATGACAATATGGATTCAGACCATGCAACAAACAGTTTCTCTTTTGATTAATATATGATATGCTTCTTAATCATTTAAACCTTTTTAGCAACTTACTCATATTTTATGGGCTACATAGAGTATCAATGCATCGGCAAATGAAATTGTTGAAGAAAAACTCTCTACAACTCTATCATCTAATTCAAACGTTGTAAGGGTTTCCCTTCAATTAATACTTTCACTGACACAAACTCCATTAAAGGTTTTTTTTTTTTTTTTTTTTTGGTTAACAATTATGCAGCAATGTAGAAGTGAAAATGTCTTATGATTTTGTATTTTAATTGAGTATTTTCCTTAATTAAAAAATGACTTTTGTCTTGGTTAATTGAACTTCTTTAGCAACATACTCATGTTTTATGGGTAATACAGAATACTAAGACATCAAAAAATGAAATTGTGGAAGAACAACCTCCTACTTCAAATGCAGCAGCAACTCCATCATCAAAGTCCAATAGCGTGAAGGACTTTCTCAACAAATGATTTCACATTTGCATATATTTATTAATGATAATGATTTTCTTTTATACAAAAGAGTTGGTAGGAGCGTCTGTTGTACTTGATTATCAAAGGTGATAACATAGCTATTAAAGAATATACTAGCATAGAGTTGGTCTAGCAGTGTAAAGCCCACTAGATCCCTTTGAGTCTCGAGTTTGAATCTTAGAAGAGTCACTTGTGTTGGGAGGGGAAGTCACGAACCCCGAACCCGATACTAGATAATAATATTTTTTTAAAAAAGGAATATTTCTTTTGAAAGATGGAAATCAAAGTTACTGCAAACCTATGTAACTAATTGCTAGATGAGATGATGCTGAAAAGCATATTAAATCACGATTTCAGAATTAAGCAATAGATTACCAACTACGTTCACTATTACTGTAGAATACAAATATCCACATGTAAGAATATATAGTCCTTCCTGATATGCGTTGAGTTTATGTTAGTTTTTGCATATTTATTTTCATTTAGGACAATTTGGTTCACAAAAAAAGTTCATCAACTCATTTTGAGCTAACAATCTCAAATCTAGGCAAAACAGCTTCTACAAAGGTATGTTTCATTTGATTTTCATTTAAATATATCACGTGTTGCTTATTTATTTCTTTGCTTAGGAGTTATGCGGAAAGGAATCAAAGTGTGATCAAGAAGCACATGGAGAAGGTATTAGTCTTAATGAAGATCATCAAAGAGTTAAAGAACCTACCAATGACCTCTTCACCAAAGAAACAACTAAGAAAGTTGCACTGGTAAATAATTACTTTTTCGTTCCATTCCCTTTTATTTAGAGAAGGCTACACAGAACATAAGCAGAACCATAATTCACCAAATTTGTCAAAGATACAAACACCATGCTTCTGTTGAGAAAATAGAGAAAAATGGAGAATAGGCTTACTTACTATAATGGTTCGCCACGTGTATTATTATTATTTTTTAATCCAAGTGGACTTGAGAAACTAGCTAATGATTTCTCTCTTACCTCATTGCCTTATTCATTCTTTAGAATGAATGAAGATTTTCTTAAAAAGAATTGTGTGCTAAGATTTATTATGGTTATCAAAAACATCAAAACTCAATTTATCTCCTTTTTAATTATATCTTTTTTCTATGTTTAGAGTGAGGAAGTATCAAAAGAGATTGCGGTAGAAGACTCCACAACAAATAGTAATTTGCCAAATTTGACAAAGGTTTGTATGTTATGTTATTCTATAATAATAGGGATTCAGACCAACAAACAGTTTCTATTTTTAATTAATATATGATATGCTTCTTAAATATTTTAACCTTTTTAGTAACTTATTCATATTTTATGAGCTGTATAGAGTACTAAAACATCAGCAAATGAAATTGTTGAAGAAAAACTCTCCACAGCTCCATTATCTGATTTAGACATGGTAAGTGTTGTTCTTCAATTAATGTAAGAGTTTGTAGAAGCCTCTAATGAACCACTTGGCTATATATTACTCCATCCAACTCTCTCGCTAGAATCAACATCTGAAAAGAAAAACAATTCTCAATTATTTACTCATGTTAAAGGCATTTTCTTTAAAGGATCATATTTCTTTACCATAGGAAATTGCAAAAAGGAAAAATTGAAAGACGTTAATTAACAGTCCTTGGGTTTATGCAAAGTGACTCATTATATGGATTGTCATTTTCTTAAGAAGGTGACTTATATATTGGACCAAAGGAAATACAAAATTTAGTAAATACATAATATCAAGAGATGACAGTTAAAGTAACAGCAAACTAATTTATTACTCTGTGATAGGCAATAGTTTTCTAAGGAAACAAGGAGCAAAGTGTTCAACATGGTCCCATATGAGATGAAGCTAGAAAATCAAATTAAGTCATGAGTAGAATTAAGCAACAGATTGCCAACAACATTGCCATTCCTTCAGAAAATGAGACTTCACATGTAAAAATGTTATTCTTCCCGATATGGGCTAAATTTCCTATAAAAAAACATGTACTCCCTCCGGTCTTCAATATAAGACATATTTGGAAAGTTGTTTTTAGTACTAAATATAAGACAGTTTTTATCTTTATCAATCTTTTCTTAATAATTGACCCCTATTGTTACTTTCTTAACAATAATCAAAGAGGAAAGGAAATGAGGGAATTAAGAAAGGTGACTAGGGTATTTTAAAAAATATGTCATATTAACTAGCTTAATCATCTTCCTTAATTTAATCAAATAATCAAGTAAATATGGCTTATATTAAGAACCGGATGATTAACTTTTAGCTGCTTTTTTCGTATTTATTTTCTTTTATGGTAATTTGGTTCACAAAGAATCCAAGAGCGAGAGAACCATATTGAATCAACAAGCACTATAAAAAACAGGACATGATATGCACTATAATTATTTACAAAGTTCTTGCGTTCAACAGAAGAAATATGAAAACTTACCTATCATTTCATGTTGTGTAGAATCTCAAAGCAACTTTTGAAGAAGGTCCTTCTTCAAAAAAATATGGCAAAGCAAGTTCATCAAAGGTAAGCTTGCTAAATTCATTTTAGCTTTAAATATATGTCTTCCTTATTCATTCCGTTGTTTGGTAGTTACGTGGAAAGGAATCAATTGATGATAATCAACAAGCACATGGAGAAAGTATAAGCTCCAATGAAGCTCCTCAAAGAATTGAAGAACTGAGCAAAGAATGGTCTTTGAAAGAAACATCAAATGAAGTGTCATTGAAGATTCCACCACCATCTGTTACTAAAATGACCTCTGCACTGGTAAATATTTGTTTTGTAATATATTTGCACTATTGACATATTATTGATTGTTATTCAGATATTAATCTTTATATTCCCATGGCATCAGAGCTCTTCAATCTCTTCTCCCAAAAAGCCTCAAATAGCAACTTCAACTAGTCACAAGGAAATGGAATCTGACAGCTCACAATCTCACCAATTAACTATTTCTACTATTACTGATGAATCTTTACAAGTATGTCTTCATTTTATCTTATCAATCTTGGGATCTAATTTTATTTTTTAAAACTCGTTTCCTAATGCTAGAATAGAATAATTTGATAATCATCTGGTACTCTTTTTTTTTTTTTTTTTTTCATCGAAGCAACTAGTGGTGCGCATTTTAAATTCATTGTATATTACTACTTCCTCTAGTCCTTGATTATAAGATTCAGTTGTCTTTTTTAAAGAGGTTATTGAGCTAAATAAATCACTTTAAAATATTTATATTTTTGTTTTTCCTCCAAACCAAATTTCTCAACTTGTAAATTGATATATAATCCGATGATACATAATATATGCTATGATTAAGTAATTTATTTAGCTTCCTTAATCTCTCTCCAAAAAAAAAAAGTCAATTGATTCTTATATTAAAGATAGGTGGTAGTACCATCTTTTGGATTTAATGCCTAAATAAATTGACCGGTGTGAACAAGTATTTTCAATACACAAGTGATGGTTAAGAAGGTCAACAATTAATAACTCTGTTTCTTCTTCTTAGACATTAATATGTTGCGGGCAGGGGGGCATTTTATTTTGTTATATTCTATTGGTTACAATAATGGTTGCTTCATTTGATTAACTTCAACAGGAAAAAATAATGAATCAACTAGAGAGCTCCACTGCTAAACAAGTTAAATTTGACCAAGGAAACCATCAGCAATTTGCAGAAGATGATCTGATGAAACTGTTCCAAATAATGGAGGAAGGTGCAGAAATGGAAGTTCAAATGCCTCATGTAACCAAAATTGCAGCTGTTCATGATGATAACGAGTTGATTAAGGCTCTCGCTGACTTGGAAGGCTCATTGAAGATGAGTCTAAATGAAATAGCTAGGTCTAAAGAAAGCATATTTCGCCTTGAGAATGCTCTCAACATATTGTCCTCCCATTATTCTGAACATGGAGCTCCCTCTCATGGTCTTCAAACCACAATTCATACTCTGCAACAAGAAATCCAAAATGTTCTATCTTCCTCCAAGCAAGCCTATGCCACCATTGACACATTCAACAAGCTTGAACACAAAGAGAAGCTTTTCATTGAAGAACGTTCAAAGAGAAAGGAAGCAGCCGTTGCTCTTCTGTCTGAAATTTACAATAAAGAGAGTTCTTTGGCGGAGGCTAGTCTAAAGGAAGCAGAGTTGAAGGAGCAAATCTCTACGCTTCAGGCTGAGCTAGATAGAAAGGGAAAACAAGTCCAAGATTATGAGATGGAACTGATATCTCTTAAGGAACAGAAGAAAAATAGTGTTTATGACACAATGGGGTTCATAAAGGAGTTTGAGATAGTGAAGAAAGAAAGGTCTCACATTGTGGAAGAAAATATGAAAGCAAAGGAACACATACAAAATATGGATGTTAAGTGGTCTTCTTGTCTATCCAATCTGAAGAAAACTACACTGCTTTTAGGAGTTCATCTTCAACAAAAACTTTAACTATTGGAGCCTGATATTTAAATCTCCTAAAAACAACATTAAAAGAAATCTTTAGTGTGTTTATTTGTTCGGTTGTAACCCATATGTGTTTTGGGCTTTGTGTTGTGAGTTCTTTATGATCAAAACTGGAGAGAAAAGAAAAATAAATTGATTGTTGAAATTGTTGTACTTATTGATTCCTTAGTGAAACTTTTCTGGACTTGGTCTCTGGTTTTAATTTCTCACGTTGAAGGAGTTTTCAATGTTACAAAATTGTGTTGTGTTGTGTTGTTTTCTTTTTTTATACTTTCAATTGACATCTGGTATAATTTATAAATCCTATTACTAGGTATCCAAACAAAAGGCTACTCTAGTTTTAGAGGGTTCGTGGCTTCTCCCCTCCTAACATAGATGTCACCTTTAGGACTACTTAATGCATTTTAAAGTTTAAATTGCTTTATACACATTATCTTGATTTTTTAGGATAAAAGTTGTGTCAATCTATTTTGCTTCCTCACAACTCAAATGATTCCCATGTAGCTAGGTTCACAATTCCCACCTCCTCCTCTCCTGTTGCTTCTCTGGCCCATCCAAAACGCTGTCGTTTATTGATTGATTTGGTTTCTTTTGTTGCTATGTGTGAGAGTTAGGTACATAATAATAATAATAATAATAATAATAATAATAATAATAATAATAATAAGAAGAAGAAGAAGAAGAAGAAGTAGTAGAGAGTCGGGTAAGTTTATTTGCTTAAATTAAGTCTTGCTTTAAATGGTTGCGTTACGTGGTGGTTCGAAACATGATTAGAGTCCTTATTCTATCAAGTTTATTTTCTTAATATTATAAATCTTTTTACCAAAAAAAAAAGGCCACATGACATAATTCTTACAACGTAATACAGACTAGAGCTGAAATAGGTCATGCTTAATTATGGATTTCAAAACAGCACACCCATGTTGCTCAATTTACAGAATTCTTCAAGGTATAACTTAAATGCTTTTATTAAATGAAGCAATTGAATAAAAATGAGGTTGGCCTAAGATGTTGTGTCATTCTGCAAAATGAAGTTGAGTTTTTGGCTCAGACAAACAAAGAAAAGGAGGTCCACTTGAATTTTTCCCCCTTAAATTGAAATCCTCTATTTTCAACAACGTTCTGAAACTCAGACCGATGACACAAGCCTGAATCCTCACATAGAACCCAGATCGCGATCTTCATCTTCCACTCTTATTATCATTATTATTTTTAAAAAAATATTAGGTTGACCTGGTGCCTTGTTCAACTCGACCGGTTCAGGCCAGGTTAGACGAGTGTACCTGGAGTCACAGAGTCAACCCGTGTTTCCATTAACTTGGACCGGTTTTCCAGTCGGTTTCCAAAAAGAATAATAAAGGGAAAACTAATCTTTTAGTCCTTGTAATTTTGACTTGACTATAACTCAATCTCTATACTTTGACTCGATATATCAATCCTTATAGTTTTGATTTGATTATAACTCAGTTCTTTAACTTTGACTTTCTGCAATTCAGTCTCTGTAGTTTTAATTATTGGGTTAAGGTGCATTTTTCCCCATAAAGTATGCGCCTAGGAGCAATTTTGCCCCTGAAGTTTTCGGCGTAGCAATGTTGCCCCTAAAGTTTTAAAACGGAGCAATGTTGCCTCTCCGTCAAAAACCCTAACGGTCAACTAACGGTACCGTTAGTTGACCGTTAGGGTTTTTGATGGAGGGGCAACATTGCTTCGTTTTAAAACTTCAGGGGCAAAATTGTTATTTTTTTTGAGCAATTTTGCCTCTAAAGTTTTAAAATGGAGCAATGTTGCCCCTCCGTAAAAAACCCTAACGTTAACCGTTAGAGTTTTTGACGAAGGGGCAACATTGCTCCGTTTTAAAACTTCAGGGGCAAAATTGCTCCAGGGCGCATACTTTAAATGCACTTTAACCCTTAATTATTTTATAATTTAGCCCTTGTGTTTTAGGATAAATGTTAAGGACTGAATTTTAAAATGTTAAATTGTAGAGAGTTAGTTGCAGTGAGTTAAAGTTGAGAGATTCAGTTACAGCCGAATCAAAACAAGATTGCATTGTACTGAGTCAAAGTACAGAGGCTGAGTTATAACTTAGTTAATATTATAGAGACCAAAAGATTAATTTTCCCACTAATAAATAATAAAAGCACAGTTGTCAGTATGTCATGGGGTGGTTACAGAAAACATCAATAAATAATTAAATTAATTTTTGCTAATTATTGATTCCAATGACCCTCTATGATTGAGCACACTGGCTCGCTCTGCAATCTCTTTGCTATTTCTTATCTTTATCATGTTTTTTTGCCACCGTACGTCACCGTTTAAGATGTCGATGCAGCTCAGGAAGGAATACATAGGATTTAAAACACGACATGGAATCGATAACTTGCCACATCTTCATATATTGGTCGAACATGAGAATTTTACCATCAAGGTGATGTTAAAAAGGCCCACATTGCATTGTTTCTAACACTTCAGATGTTACATTCAGCTCCAAAAAAAAAAAAAAAAATCTAGATACATATAACTCATCCGTGAATGCTCTCAAGACAAAAATAGTTTTTAACCTTTTATTTTGTCATTGTTGGGATAAAACCATGTTCGATCAATGCTAAAAATTGACTCTTTTATATATAATGTAATTTGACTATTTAATCCGAAAAAAACGCTAAACATTAACATGTTCTTCCTAAAAAAAACTAAAATAAAAATTCCTTAGCTATAGTTGTTCTATTCTTTTTGCCGGAAAAAAACAAGTTTTTCTAAGCTTAGGATTTGTGATATTTTGCTGATTTTTAATTTCTTCACATGAATCTCCATATTCGGACAAAAAAAAGACATGATTTTTCATATTACTATAAAGAAATACTTAGATATTCTTTCTAGGAGTATCATTTTTTCATACTCTAACTAATTAATATACAACAACTTATTTTAATCTTACAATTCATGTCCGTTGTGATTGACTCTCATAATCGACTAGAGATAGGGAGAGGTTGTAGCAACCCGGGAGAAGCAATAGTTTCATACTTGCGATGAGGACATGTGTCATAAGCTTTCACATAAGTAGTAACATCCTCAAACAATTTTCACCACTAAAAGAGAGCATTGATTCTTTGACAGGTAGCTTAGCTTGTATTTCGGAATGCTCTCCTTGTGAACTTGAGTGCAACCAATCTAAGATTTTCTTCTTAAGGGTAGCATTGTTGCCTATCACAAGCTTACCCTTTCTTCTCAGCAAATCCTCACCCCAAGTGAAATGGTTGAGGGATCCATCCATAGCTTGTACTTTAGGAATCAATTGTTGTAAATACTCATCTTGCTCCCAACTTTGCTTAATGCGCTGCAACAAATCAAGGGAAGAAGCGTCGTCTAAAACAATTCGCATCAGCTTCAATTTAGGCATTCTAGATAATGCATCAGCTACTGAATTGTCTGGACCCTTTTTGTGTTTGAATCTCCATAGTCAAAACCAGCTAGCTTAGCAATCCAAAGTGTCTGAAATGAGGTTTGTAGCTGCTATACAAAAAGATATTTGTGCAAACTGAAAAGTATGAGGGTCGATTAAAAAATAAGATTGTTTATTCCAGAAAGAAAAGAAAGGTAGAATGCCAAAGAGGCAAACTTAAATGCATCAAGCAATATGCCAAGATTTATAGGCTTAATTTGATTTACGCAAAGCTTGCTAGGTTTATTATAGCAACTGAAGGATTTATTTTTCCGTGTCAATGACAAGCTACTTTAATTAGTGGCATAGCACCCACTTCTACATATTCTTAAATATTTAACGCTCAATATTGGATCTGGCTTGCATCCGCTGCAAGCTATGGTCTGCTGCATCGCAACATAACTGTGTTGTTTTGATTGAAAAATTGTGCAGCTTTGGCCTTTTTTTTAAATAAATATTTTAGGATATGGCTTGTATTAAAAAGATACTTCAAGATATCAACCAATGTTGAAAAAAATGCTGAAAAAATACTTCATGATCTTGAAAAAATATTTTAGCATCTTAAAAAAATGTCTTACAGTATATTTTTAGTACCAGTCACAGTATCTGAAATATTTTTTTAAGATCCTAAAATATCACAAAATATTTTTTCAGTACCAGTCAATATCCTAAAGTATCGTTTTTTAAGATCTTGATCAAATCTTGAAATATTTTTATAAGATCGTGAAATAATTTTTCAAGATACTATTTTATCAGTACCAGTCAGTATCCTAAAATTATTTCAAGATACTAACTGATACTAAAAATATACTGTACTATATTTTTTTAAGATGCAAAAATATTTTTTCAAAATCATGAAGTATTTTTCCAACATCGGTTAGTATCACCAAAGTATTTTTTAGTATGATTCAATATTCTGAAATATTTATTTTTTAAAAAAAAGGGGCTAAAGTTGCACAATTTTTCAATCAAAACGCCGCAGTTTTGTTGCAGGGGATGCACGCCAGATCCCTATATTTCACGGTTGAAGAGGATACCTCAAAATCTAAAGAGGCGGAGATAGTGTAAAGTGTATTCGATTCATTCCCTTTATGTGTAATCTTTTATTTCTTTGTTTGGCTTTATGCCATCTGTTATATCAAAAAAAAAAAAATCCCACGGTCCCTAAAGATAAACTGTGAAATATCTTCATAATTAAATAACCGTGAAATATGTTTTTACTTTTTTATTTTTTATGGTTCTTAAAATAAATCGTGAAATATCTTCATAAATATTTTATCGTCGTATATAACAACTGTAAAATGTATTTTTACTTTTTTAACTAAAGCTCGCGTTTCCGGTTCCCAACCTGTGAGCCCAAGGCTCTCTCATGGCTCTCGCGGCCGACGGTGTGTCAGGGTTCTCTTCTTACCGGCCATTGTATGAGAGTCGAACTCCAGTCGGAATGAGAGCGATGGAGGCAATACTAAGGATCTGCGCTGGCGATGTGGATTATGTGGAGCAGAGCAACGACAGCGCCAATATTGTCTCGTCTCATATCCGATGTTGTCTCTGGTGTCTCCAAGGTACTCGGTGCAGAAGTAGTCTTATTTTGTTTTCTCTAAACCCAGAAACACACTTTATTTTTTCTGCGATTCCAAATTACAAGCAATTAGTTTGGCGTTTCTTTTCATCACTAAATCAAGGCTTTGATTTTGAAAAAAATGGATTTTATGTCTTTAAAATCTAGTCTCTAATGGCCTTTTTATTTGTGCATTGCCTGGAAGGTAAGCGATTCGATTTTTGTGTGAACCTTCCATGTTTTTTTTCTGGTGTTTGCTCAATAAGGTATGTATCTCAGCCCGTTGGTTTGCTGCGGCAAGAAAGCCACTCTTGTTGTCGGCGACGTCTTGCCCATCAGATCCATTCCTGAAGGATCTGTTATATGCAATGTGGGTCATCATGTTGGTGACCGTGGCGTGTTTGCTTCGTGTTCTGGTGATCAAGCTGTTGTTGTTACTTGTTAGTCATATCCATGACAACGATACATCTAGGTATTTGGTCTTTCGATCATTTTCTCAGTTGCACATTTTGATTTGATATAGTTTATTATTGTTTTAATTTTTTTAGTGTCTTAATACTTTGTCTTTGATATTGCAACTTGAGGAATGGTTTAGACTTTAGACAACTGAGAAGCCCCTTATGAAAGCTGGTAATGCTCACCACAAGTTTAGGGTGAAGAGAAATTGTTGGCCAAAGGTACGTGGTGTGGCTATGAACCGGGGTGAGCATCCTCACGGAGGAGGTAACCACCAGCATATTGGACATGCTAGTACCGTAAGGCGTGATACACCTCCTGGGCAAAAGGTTGGTCTTTTAGTTCTTTTGGTATTGTGACCATGTTCTATATATTAAGGCTGGTGAAGACTAAAACTGGTAGTACAACTTGCAATTGGTGATGGGGCAAATGATCTTGGAATGCTCCAAGAAGCAGACGTTGGAATTGGCATCGGTGGTGTTGGGGGAATGCAGGTATTGATAATTTGCACTAATTAAGTATAATGTGGCATATTATTTGAGATGTCACATGGAAATAGAATAATTAATAAAGGCACAGCAGCCTGTCATGGGTGGTTACACACAAGATCAATTAATGAAATGCAAGAAAACAAAGTGAACAACAAATAAACAAATAATGTATGAATCAACTGGGGCTGATTACTCCCTTCCAATCCCTCCCTGTCATTCTCCACACGAGCCAGTTTCTGCTTCATCTCTCTGCATTCTCAGTGCTCTTGCTTTGTCGCTATTTGATGTTCTTGTTCTTTTAAAAAAAAAGATTTGGAGTTTGGCTTCTTTTTTCAGAGTTTGTCTATTGAAGCAACCTGTTTCTTTTTCAAGCTTTATTTTCTGGTTTTTGAATTCTTATTTTACTCTGCTCTCTGTTTACCATCGTTACCATTGTTCTTTTCCTTCTTGTTTATAGAAAACCAAAACAAAATTGTGTTCAAATATTCTTTCTACCTATTCGTTGTTCTGAAGTTCATTTTCTTAAAAAACAAACAAAAAGTTGTGTTCTCCTTTTTTCTATCGTACTTGAATTATTATTTTACTCTCATCTTTGTTGATCGTGGTTGTTCTTCTCCATATTTAGAGAAAACTAAAAAAAAAGGCTGTGTTCTCCTTTTTTTGTATCTGAATGATTATTTTGCTCTCATCTTTGTTTATCATCATTGTTCTTCTCCTGCTTGTTTGGAGAAAACCAAAAAATGAGATCACAGAGAAACTCATGTGACAGTAAATTATGGTGTAGAATTCAAATGATAATGTAAATAGATTTTTATATCTCAAAGATTTAATGGGAAATCAAAGCACTATTGATTGCAATAATAATGATTTGGAAAGAGAAGTAGTATCGTATTCTAAAATCAAATCATTATACACCTTGGGATGTATATGTATAGGTATTGGCTCTTTAATCCTAATCTGTCATAATCTTCAGCCCAAAGGTTTTCGTTATTCATATTCAAAATTGGTGCACTCACAAAAATGATCAGAGGAGGTTGTTTTGAACAAAAGATGAGCTTCCACAGATCAGAGGATTTAGTTGTGTATGTAGTTTCCATGGGATTTGTGGTCTCGTGTAATGCTTAGTTTTCTCACACAAAATAGAGTAAAATGTTGAACTTTATAATAAAAACATATGCCAAGAGGTGCAAGACAACACCTACACAGTTCACATGATGAATGCAAGACAACACCTACACAGTTCACATGATGAATGCAGAGCATGATTATTAGGCAGCACATGTGAATAATGTTGTGTGGTTGCATGCACCAATTAATTCATACTTGCTTTCAACATATCATTATTATAGATAATCCTTTTATATATACTTATATCCAAGATAGCATATATATATATAGACAATGAATATTATGTGAGTTTAGCCTAAATAACTCCAAAGTCTACAACAGGTGCTCTGCCACCAATGGATTATGCTAAGTCTCTGTCGACAAGTCGACAGCGCAGAGAGTTCTTTCAATTTCAGCCTTGAACTCGAAACTTCTAGCCTAAATAATCTGTTTCGCATCTACAAAGCTCGAATGCTTCCCTTGCTGCTTCACGATTCCCTTCCAAAACGTTGTCGTCTATTGATTCATTTGGCTTCTTAATATATGTTGCTGTGTCTGCAAGCCAGGTTGTGAATAAACTTTTAGAGGGTGTGGTAAGTTTACTGGCTTTTAATTAAGACTTTGTTTAAATGGCTCTGTTGCGCTATGCATTTAATCTTCAGGCGGAAGCTATTCTGTCAAGTTTACTTCTTGCTTTGGAGCCAAGTGTCATATGCTACCAATGGCAAAATAAAAAATTCGTGGTATTAATAAATAAAATGATATATATATATATATATATATATATATATATATATATATTGTGAAAATGCATGAGCATGTAAATCTGATTTCTTCAGCTTCATATCTAAGTCTATGTTCTGCACTTTTTAATATTAATAGACAGCTGTAACTCTTACAGCAGAGATAGCAGCACAAACTGGATCAGATTTCTCAAGAGTAACTTTTGAGCAGACTGTACTCTGCTAAGTAATCATCTGATCTTTATTATATAGCACCAACTAATAATTTTCACAAACCAATAAAAACCATTAAAGTTAAAAAAAGTTGTTCAAGTTGTCCTACAATTTAAGTAACTTTTAATATTATCCATACTAATTGCATTAGACTCTGATATTATATTAATTATTATTTTCATCCACCACTTTCATTAACTAGAGGTATATATGGAAAAATAATAATTAATGCTTATTGGGAATAAACAAGTATTATATAAAAAGGACCAATTATACTTATTAGATGGTGTTTTATAATAAAGATGAAGAAAATATTACTGCAATATATCATGTCACGCACCCAAAATACCTGACCGGCACGAAGTATAAAATGACTTTACTTCGCAAGCCTTTTTAATTCACTGTTTTCTATGTATAATCAGCAAGTTCTATTTCCACAATATAATATCATGTGACATTATAATTATTCATTCAAGGACCTTCGTATAAATATTTAACGTACAGCAATCAACCTACGAGAGAATAAATAAATTTCTTTCAAAAAATAAGAAACAATAATTAAGAACATATTTTAAAAACTTGTTTCCTAAGAGGAATCAACACAAAACAAACAACAGGCGGAACCCGAATGTCATGAATAACAAACACAACCCAACGGTCATGAATAATAGGCGTAACCCGAAGGTCACGAATAACCACGCTTTGTGTAGGATCCTCTAGTAAAAATGTTCATAAGTTTATAAGAAACAATTTCTATCGAATCATTAAAGTTTAATTTAGTAAAAAAAAAAATTTGTATCAAACATTTAGGAAACCAAATTTTTATCTTCCTCTAAAAGACATTTTATATATGTGTGTATGAAAGTTATAATAATAACAATAATACCCAAACTATGTAATATCATTTATGACGTGTCATATATTTTGTTTAGTATACCATCAAAGTATATATCATATCCTTTATTAGTTTTTCAAAAAAATCTTCCGTTTTGTTTTTTTTTTTTTTGGTAAAAAGCAGGGCAAACGCCCATCCTCATTTATTAATCAGAATAGACCTTGGAAACATAGTCCCTGTACAATCACTATACAGATACCTAATAACCTCCTGGTGAGGGCAAACAAAATTACAATGAACTTCCTTTTGAACAAAACTAATATTTGCAAGACAGTCTGCACATCTATTACCTTCGCTGTAAACGTGAACTACCTTCAACTTATCAAAGCTTTTCATACTGCTCCGAATGCACCACAAGAGTCGAGACTCTTTCTCCACAGTAGCCTGCATATCAGATAACAGGGCCACGACAGCAGCAGAATCACATTCCAGTACAACATTCCTAAAACTAAGTGATACAGCCAACTCCAAACCTGTTAAGACAACCCACATTTCTGCTTTTATAGCAGAACAGAACCCCACCTTCCTCACAAAACCACCAAGCCACTCCCCTCACAGCCTCTAATCAGGCCCCCGCATCCCGCCACATTTTGTACCCCTTAGAAGCTCCATCAACATTTAGATTTACCCACCCAGAAGCAGGAGCATGCTAGCCTATATGCACTTCTTGTTTAGTGCCATTAAATCTCCCAAACTCTACTCTAGCCTTCCTTATTTCTTGAACATACCCTTCCACTACCTTACACTTATTTACCGGTAGTGTATACCCCTCTTCAAACCGACTTTCATTCCTCCAGCCCCACAAGAGCCAGCAAGTCAAGCCAAACTTCAGACTCCATGAACAATTTGTCCGAGCAAGGTTCCAATCAAACCAACTTTTCCCACCTAGCCGTATAAACTCAGGTTCAATCCTACCCCCTTTTAACTCCCTCCACACACTCCACGCAACATGGCAGTCACGCAAGACATGCATTAAAGATTCAGGCTGATTCATACAGTAGTGACAGTTTGATGTACCACCCATCAGTTTAGAGTGACGTTCTGCTGTTAAAAGTCTATTGTGAGCAGCTTTCCACACACCCAAAAAAAAAAAAAAAAAAAAAACTTGAACTCTCTTTGGCCCTTTCCACTTCCACACCTTATTCCGTATCCCTTCCCCCACATCTTGCTCATTCCTCATTGCATGATACGCATCAGCTACACTATATTTATTCTGCAAATGATTCCCCCATTTGACAAAATCAGTGCCCTTCAAATCATTGGGTGGCGGGACAGCCAAGATGAGATTAATGCCATCCTCCTTTACCCAACGCTTGATCCACTCCATGTTCCACTCCCCTGACTCCCTAACCACATCCTTCAACTTCATATTCCTCTCGGCCTGATGCACCCCTATAGCACATTTATCAATTAATTTGCATTGTACATTAGTCCAATGATCCTCCCAGAAATTTATAAGACCACCATCACCTACTTCCCATACCAAACTCTTAATGATACTAGGTCAAATCCTGCCCAAGTTCCTCCATAAAGCCGAATCAGCTTTGGTAACTTTACACTCTTTCATTAGATCCATGTCCCTACCATATTTTCCTCGTAGGATCAAGGAGCATAGACAATCCGGTTTAGAGACCACATTCCACACAACTTTTCCCAACAATGCGTCATTCATAACCTCAAGATTCCTCAAACCTAACCCTCCATTCTTCTTTTCTTTACATAACACTTCCCACTTTACTGCATGCATTTTCCTCTTACCCGCCTCAATTCCCCAAATAAAATCACATTGTAGTTTCTCCTTTTGCCTCCTCACACTAGCAGGCACTACAGAGTGCTGCATATAAAACACAACCAATTGATTGGTGACAGCTTGCACCAAAGTAATACGGCTAGCCAAGGACAATGTTTGTCTTTTCCAGCTACTTAGCTTCCCCTACATCTTGACTAGGAGATGTTGAAACTTCCTAGTATTTCCCCTTCCCTTAGTCATATATGCACCCAAGTATCTCCCTAACTCCTCCATTCGTTTAAACCCAGATAACAAACAGATATCATTCTGAATATGTCTCTCAACATTTTTTGAAAAATAAATGCTGGTTTTATGCAAATTTACCTTTTGTCCAGAAACCTCGCCAAATTTCTCCAGTATATCCATCACTATACTCATTTGATCCATATCGGCTTCACAAACCAAGAGCAAGTCATCTGCAAATAGTAAGTGGGAAATAGCCATGCCATGTCTACCCAACTTAAAGGGTTTCCACTTTCCATCATTAACAGAGTCAACAATTAAATGAGTCAATTTCTCCATTCCTAACACAAAGAGGTAGGGAGAAAGTGGATCCCCCTGCCTCAAACCCTTAGAAGGAACAAAATCAGCCCTACGCCCTCCATTCCACATTAATGCCATCTTGGTTGAACTCACACAACCCATAATGACCTTCCACAACCTCTCATCAATCCCAATATCAGTCAACACCTTTCCAACATAATTCCAATTCATCCTATCATAGGCCTTTTCTAGGTCAATTTTGATAACCATATAACCTTTTTTTCCCCTAATTCTATCCATAGAATGTACAATTTCCTTTGCCACAATAATGTTATCATGAATGTTCCTTCTAGGTACAAAACTAGACTGAAAAGGTGATATAAGACTGTCCATAATAGGTTTTAACCTATTCACTATAATTTTGGATAACCCCTTATAGATTACATTACACAAAGCAATAGGGCGGAACTGACTTACCACCTCCGGAGCCTCCACTTTCGGAATCAAAACCAACAGAGTGTCATTGACTTCGCTGATCCTATTCGGATTCCTCCACAATTCCATTATATATCTGATTACCGACTGACCCACCACACCCCAATTATGCTGGTAAAACACTGCTGGAAAACCATCACTTCCTGGAGCTTTAAAGGCCCCCATTTGAAAAAAAACCCTTTTAATCTCAGCCCCACTAACATCCATTCCCAGACTCTGCAAAACCTCCTCCTCAATTCTTCCCCATCGCTTCTTAGTATCAATCCATTCCCTGTTGACCCTCCCTTCTCTAAATAGGTCAAAATAGAACTCTTGAAACATACCAGCAATCCCTTCATCTTCCTCCACCCACAACCCCTCCTCATTTTTAAGCACACTAATCTTATTTCTCCTTCTCCTACACAAAGTTTTAGTGTGGTAATACCTAGTATTCCGATCTCCCTCTTCCAACCATCTCCCCCTTGATTTTTGAAACCATAGAACCTCTTCTTGCCTCAAAGTTTGAAGTAACTCCTCCTCCAACTCCTTCTCCAATCGCCAAAGATAGGGATTATTCTGTCTAGGCACACACTGTTGTATACCATTCAGCCTATTCAGAATTCTCCTTTTACGGAGCTCAATCCTTCCAAACACTTCTGTATTCCAACTTTTTAGGTCTCGCTGTAAAAGATCCAGGGACACTTGCAATTCTTCCCCATTCCTCCAATTATTTTCCATAAATTCAACAAATTCATCATGCATTTGCCACGCCACTTCATATCTGAAATTTCTAACTCTCTTTATATTTGAATCAAACCACAACTTCACTAGCAAAGGATGATGATCCGAATTCACACGAGGTAAGGACCTAATCTCAGCATTTCCAAACGCCTCAATCCAATTGACATTACAAAGGCACCTATCTAGCCTTTTGTATACACAATCTAAACCATCCCATTTAGGTCCCTTCCAAGTGAAGAAAGGACCATTAGAGTCCATATCTACTAGGCTAAACTCCTGAATCCACTCATTGAATTTTCTGCATCTTGCCTCACTAACTCATCCTCCCCCTTTTTGCTCCAACGGGGATTTTATTTCATTGAAATCCCCTGCCAGAAGTCAAGGTTCAGAAATCTCACAACCCAAATTATACAGCATACTCCATAACCTTTGTCTGCTTTGCTAATTTGGATTTGCATACACCGCTGTGAACAGCATACCTGTGTCATCCAATTTCAATCTACAGTGAATAAATTGATCCTCTTTCACTAAAACATCCACACTAATCTCTTCCATATTCCACAACAACCAAATGCCCCCAGCAAACCCCTCAGCTTCTACCCTCACCGAAAATTTAAATCCCCAATTCTTGATGGTTCTCGCTGCTTGAATACCACTTATGCGTGGCTCCAAAATAGCTACAACATCTACCTTATATCTTTCAGAACAGCCGCAAAGCCCTTACTAGCTGCCCCCTACTATTCCAAGTTAAGAGATTAATCATGATAACAATGAATAGGTAGAATCAAATAGAGCAGCCACTCAATCAGCAAGCACAGGGGTAGTGCACTCCTCCCCTACATTCATACCCACACACTCACTAGTAGTCTCGGCTACTTTCACCATATTTGATGTAGTAGTTCCCAGCTCAGCCCTTTCAAAATTTCCTCTAGGCTTAAGGTTTTCCTTTCCCGTCATACTCACCGTCTTCCAATTGTACGTGTCCATATTAGTCTCAGGAACAGTCTCACAGCTTCCTGAAACTTTTGAACCCGCAAACATCCTATTCTTCCCTCCCTCATGTTTCTTAACAGTCAATACTCTTTCCCTCTTGATCTCTTGCACAGGTTTCTCCAGTTGAGTCTTACGATGTTGACCCACTACACTCCTTTCAGCCCCCATCACATTTTGATCACCTTGCTTATTTTGCTGGAACTGACCTCTCTCTTTTGGCCCCTTTTCATCACCCCCAACAGCGCTAATTTTCTCCATTTTATAGTTCGCCACCATCCCTTTAGACACCTCTTCAGCCTCCTCAGCTAAAACAGTAAACCTTGAGCCCATGTGTGCCTCATGACTAGAACTCTCAAACTTCCTCGGTCTCCTACTACGCTGTACCGTTTTCCATTGCTCCTTTACCTCGCTACTCTCACTTACCTCGCTCTTTTTCCTCCCTAGATTCTTCACATCCATTCCATCCCCAGCGTGCGACTTGTGAAATTGCTCACAACCATCCTTATTATGCCCATACCAACCACAGTTGGTACACAACATACTCAAACTTTCGTACTCAATATTAAATTTCTGCCCTTCCACACTAAACGCTGGAATCAGCGGTTTCTTGAGGTCTAATTCCACACACATTCGTGCAAATTTCCCCCTCGATCGTTGAGCTGTATGAATGTCTAAGCGTATAGCCTTCCCGATAGCATTCCCCAAATTTAAGAGGAATTTTTTATCAAAAAACTGTGCGAGCAATTCTGGAAGTCTAACCCATGCAACAATTGATTCAATTTTCTCACTCCGTGGGTTAAACTTAGGCTTCCATCTAGAGATACTCAGATAAGCATCCAAAATAACCCACGGTCCCCCAATTAGAGCCCTCATATAATCCTCATGATTCTGAAAATTCACCAAATAGAAATCGTCCTCCAAGTCAAATATATCTAGTTTACCTTTCCGTTCCCAGATCTGCTTTAATTTCTTCATCATGAAACCATAGGATGGTTGCCTCCCCATCAACTTAACCACCAGAGTGCGTCGAAAAGGCCTTATGAGCCTCTCCTTCTCCTTCTCCTTCTCATCGAAACTGAATCTTGGACACAGTGGATTAGAGAAATCACATGAACTCCATCACACGGATTTAGCACCTTCGCAAAGTCAGAATCGGCGCCATAATCCTCTGTTTCCTCTTCGTCTTCATCTCTTACCCACTCCCACCAGCACGACCTTGAGCCTACATTCTGCAGTAAGGACTCCCTATAAGACTTCGGTGCTTGCTCTTTACCGTTCGCCTGCATCCAAACCTCATCGCGAACCTTCACAGATTCAGTCCCCGAAAATTCCTCTGTCGTAAGTCGTACCTTTCTCTTCCTTCGCCCCAAATCATCGCGATCATCCTCCGCCATGTCCTCACCTTCCCTTTAATAGCTAGGTTTTTGTTCCAATTTTCTTCTTATCGAGTTAAATCTCCATATCATTTTTTTCATTATAATTCAA
Source organism: Acacia melanoxylon (assembly GCA_019022615.1). Lineage (NCBI taxonomy): Eukaryota > Viridiplantae > Streptophyta > Magnoliopsida > Fabales > Fabaceae > Acacia > Acacia melanoxylon. Next base: position 5,970,158 of record JAFJYJ010000003.1, on the reverse strand, counting down.
TATTAGAACACAGGTGACACTCTCCTGTTTTTTTTTTTATACTGCTATAACATCTTTTAACACTTAAAACATTCACCAAAAACTCTAGTTCTTCTTCCAAGCTATTTGAGTTCAAAACACACGGCTACTTTACCAACCACAAAATCCAAATACCATATTAAACTTTCAAGAGTTTCCGGATCATTTACACTTTCACAAAGTTTCAAACAGCAAGAGGAAAAGTATGCAATACTAAATAGAAAACACTTTCAAATGCTATGCAAGAGACTAAGAGCATAAGCACCTCATGAATGAGGGTTCTAATTTCTGAAAAGCATGACCAACAATCAAATTATTAAATTGAAATGGTGGGGCCAGTCAGAATTAAAACCATATTTGAAACATTTAGTCGAAGTACGTTTGAGAGATATGCAGAACTCTTTTCTTACACATTTTGTCAAACACTTTATGTGCATAGAAATATCAACATTGTGAAATGAGCTCGTTAATTCAAATCACCGACCAAACAAAGTTTATGGCTTTTTGATCCTTTTGTCCTTAATTAATTAATTAATAACTAAAATACCCATGTATGAAACTATATCATCCTTCTGCCCTTATTTAGTCAATTACATACAATATGTAGCCGACCAAACAATGGCAATTTTTCCCCCTGTTTTCCCGTGATGTAATTGACTAAGCTACAGTACTTAGTCGATTACATCGTGACAGATATGTTTTTTTAAAACCCCTTTTGGCGCAAATCGGAACCCTTATCACAAATGTACCCCTTTTCCCCCGATGTTATCTCTTTTCTCATTTTTAGTGCGACCCATCAAAGTTTAATATCATCCCACCTTGTTGAAAGTATTATTGTTGTGTAATCATTGTAGTTTCACTTTGTTAAGCTTTTTTTTTTCTTTTGTAAAATCTGAAACCCACCCTTTTGCATCTCCCAATTTCTGGTGTGAAGGATGAGTTCAAGTTCAAACACGCACGTTACTATAATCTACCATAGTGGCAGGCATTTTGAAGGTCTCGATGGTGTTTAATTTGAAAGAAAAATGTAAATGATGAAAATCAAATAGGGCACTACGTACAACGAGCTCAAAGAAAGAATTTACCGAAAATTGGGGCTACATGGCAGCCATTGCATTCATCGGTTGATTGCCAAAGTGGAGACTATAGTCAATAAGGATAGTGTATACTACATTAGTAACGATAGATGTGATGATGAAGATGTAGAATGTGTCATAGATGCATTTGCTAATCGAAAATCACAAAATTTTATTGAGATATATGTTGAGCTTGAATATGGTGAATCATTATCTGTAGGCATGCATTCAAGATGTAATATCCTTTAAAAAAACTAAAGAAAAAGGAAGAAAAAGAAGAAGAAAAATTAATAATATAATATAATATAATATAATATATATATATATATATATATATATATATATGTGTGTGTGGGACTGGGCAGCACGTAAATGTGCTGCCACCACAATTTAAGACGGTGGGAGGGAGTGATGATTACCTCCCACCGCCTTATTAATATATATATATATATATATAAGTATGTGTGCGTATGTGTTGTGTAGTGTAGAGTGTGTGTTTTTCTCCCGAGCGTGAGGATCGGTGAGGGTGAGGAAGAAAATAAGAGTTAAGAGGATATTTTAAGGTATATTATTTATTTTATAAGATTATTTAGGTAGTTAAATTAATTTCTTTTCAATAAACTTTCTTTATAAAAGTTGTTCTATGTATTTTCTTCTTTCTAATAAAGGTAATATAATATTGATTAGTAAAAATTTTAGGATTAGAATTATGATTAAGTTTTGAGTTTTGATAATAGATGACTGTATATATCAAGAGCATAATTAATAAGTTATTTTAATCGGTTTAGATTTATTAGTTGATAGTTATGAGAATTTAAATTTAATTTTTTATCTAAAAGAATTTAGGATTTATGTCATATAGTATGTTTTTACCGATTAAATGAGGATTTAAGCATTTAGTTGGATTACTAGAGGTATTATTAAAGATTTTAATCGGTTTAGTTTTACTAAATCTTGAACTATATAAAATTATGAGTTGGGATTTGGAATTTAAATTAGTGTTTGATATGATTTTGATTATATGGAGATTTAAATATTTATAGAGTAAATTGAGTTATGCTTATATAAGTCAGTGTTAGGTTAAGAAATTGAGATTTATGATAATAGGCCTTTTATATTCGAATTTATAATTCATTTTTATTTAATTGGAGGTTATATTGAGGATTATGTGGATTAGATTTGAGGTTTATAAATGAATGAGAATATTTGAATTTTTAGGTGAAGCTTTTATTATAGGGAATGGGGTATTTCGGTTAAATTGAGGATATGGTGATATTTTGAAGATTACAATTAGTGAGAAATAATTTATGAAGGAAGAAAATGATATTGCAACGATGATTTGAGGAATAAATAAAATTATCACTTCTTCAAAGAAAACTAAGATGAAACAATTATAGTTTAACTAATTATTTATTATTGTATTAGTTGATATTTTTGTTAATGCTATTAACGTATAATTATATTTTTATTTTTATTTTTAGAGTGGACTTGATCTCTCTCCTAAATTTAGTTTTTGTGTCAAGAACTGGAGGTAACCACTTTCCATTCATTGTACTTGCTTGTATAATGTTTATGAGTGATTTTTAATCTATGAAAACTATGTTTTTAATGAAGTTACCTTGTGGGATTTTATTTTAAAATGTGACTAGTGAGATTGTATTATTGATTTAATATATCAATGAGCACTTTGAAATGGTTATTGAGACAAGAAATTTTGATATTATATGTTTTGGATAATGCACTTTGTTATGACTTCTTGAATTGAAATAATGTTGTCATTTTAATGATTATTGAGACGGTGTATTATTTTATAAATCATGTTTGGAATCTTATATATACATGCCAAGGTTATGATGATGTGGAGTGATGATGGGAGTCATTATGTATGAATACCACATGGTATGCCACCACTCGGTGCACAGTAGATGGCTTTGATATTTTTAGGGCCCTTGGTATCACCTTTTTCCTTTGGCTGGGTTAAGGGTCAGCCCTTGGGACAATGACACCTTTCTATATTCAAAGGAAAGGGAACCCATGGTCCGATATGAGATCTATAACCTTTGGTCGGGCTATACCTCATTATTGGAAAGCTTCGTGTAGTCTTGTCATAGAGACTAAACCTATTACATTATAGCCCATGGGTTCTGTTAGCAGAAATAAGGGTGGCGAGGGGTGACAAGGATTGTCAGGGTATCGATATATTGCTTGGCATGGTATATATATGATTCATGAAATGAAATTTGATATAGAAATTTTATTACAAAAATTGTGATTTAATAAATTTGTAAAATTATATGTCTAGTACTTTGTTATATAAAATGTTCCACTTTACACCTCACGAGCACATATTAGCATTTATAATAAGCTGGATTGATGGTTACAAACATTTTTCAGGTGATGGTTCTTGTGTGGGTCAATCAGGGAAGACTTCAGAAGCTTAAAATACTTTTGCTAACGGTTGTGCTTCCACCTTTATAGTACATGTTGAATTATTGTATATTGCCACATTAGAGCTCACTTAACATACTCTAATATACTTTGGATATTTTGACAAATTCTAAAGCAATATTTAGTTTAGAAAAAATATAGGCCTAGTAAAATCTATAGCTTAACTATGTGCACAAAACATTTTAATAAATGGTTTAATCAAGTTAGTAATTAATAATTGTCCTTTAAAATGGAGGATGTTACACAAGATCTCCACAGTATTTTGGTCAAGAAGACAGAGCTGTCAGTTTATCTGCACCTTTACAAGTCTTAAGTCAGATAACATTGACAGAGGAAAAGGAGGACGAGGAAGATGAGAATATGCACAGTGATGAGGAGGGCGAATCTAAGAGGGTTATTCCACTAGGTGAAATCTCTGATACTGATGTGGAGGGTGATTTTGATGCTGACAAGACCCAGTAAACTTGAGTACCGCAGCAATGTCACCGTTTCCTGTTGACCCAGTTAGTAGTGGTAAGTTAGTAAATTTGTATTTGTATTTGTAATTTTTATTTAGTAGTTTTGACCCCAAAAAAACATTTTGACAGATGTAGGGCCTGAGATTGAGCCATTTTGGAACGAAAGCCCACACTATTCCTTCATTAATTGGGCGCACTGTGATGATGAGATGGAGATGATGTATGGTGATGATGACTTGCAAGGTGGTTGGCATTTAGGTTGTCATTTGCAGCTTGGACTAAACCATTTCCAACTGGATTTTACATAAAGATGTGACTTGGGAAAGGTATTTTTAGCATCAATTAATGGTGTTGCATAGGTTTGGTCCGCTAATGTCCCAAAATTAGTATTTTAGGTCTATAAAACGTCATTACCGAAATGACAAAACTTAAACCACATAAACCGAAAGCAACAACATTCATTATAAAAAAAAAAAAAAAAAAACACCAATTTCAGTACAAATTGATAAAGTTTAACCCCACAAACAAAAAATACAACAAGTCAAAAGATCAAGACTAAACATAAACACCCTAAACCAACAAATAAATGAACCTTGAATCTAATCTTCCTCCTCAAATGTGTCAGTATCCTCCTCCTCCTCAGAAACATCAGCTCCCTGGTTGTCATCACCGGCTGCCTCCTGATCTCGTCCAAGCTGCAAATGACCAAGGCTATCCTCTAACCCCTTCAACCGACCATGCATCCACCTCCTCCTTTCATTCTCTTTATCATTGTGGCTCTTCCACCTCTTTCTCTGTTTCAGTTCCATCTTACCTATCTTCTTCAGAGTAGCATTGATGTCTTTCACAACATCATGAAAGGAGAATCCACCTTCCAGCTCAACTATGTCTTCCACATCAATATCGTCGTCGTCGTCATCATCATGGACCTCAGCAGCTACCATGGGTGCAACCGGGCCAACATCAGGTACCTCCTCCTCAACAGTAGTGAATTGCCACACACCATTTGGCCCCTTGGAGATCTTGCACTGCTCTAATAGACGCTTTCCAAACCTAGCATTTCACATGTGTGATTCACCATTTGCTCAGTGTGCATAGGAACACCAAAATGCTTCAATATCCTCTGAACCAAATAAGCGTATAGGAGTGCAGCGTTATCTTTTTGTTTGGCCTTATACATCATCCAACAAATGTAGTACCTCCAATTCACCTGTATGCCATGACAGATAGCCCACATAATAGGAATGTCACCCTCCAACACCCTCGAATGATTGTGAGGCCAAGGGAACGATATGTGGGTGATGACGTAGTAGAGGACATGGGCATCAACAGTCAGCTGACCCACAATAAATATAGCTCTATGACTTACTGGCCTCCTGGCCTCATTCACAGCCTCAGCTCGGACAAATCCATCAATGGGGGCATTGCTATCACCATCATACTCAACTGTATCCTCCGCATCAAAATCACATCCCAGTAACTCCATCCAGATGAGAGTCGTCATCAATATGTCAACACCGCAGACACGAGACTTCAGATCACCATTTATGTAGCTGAGGTTATGGTAGAAAACTCTCACCATAACCTCTGAGTAGGGATATACCATCTCCGCCAAGCCTCTCAAATGGGAAGCCTCCAACAAGAGCACTATATCAAATCTCTCATTCGTAAAGAACACATATCTAATGACTTCGGTTTGCAAATGGGTCTGCTAGCAAAAGAGGCCATGAATCGTGCATGCTATGCTGCATCATTATCAACAAGATAACTAAAACGGAAATCAACAACGAGCTCAGGCTGCTGTGGCCTAGAGGAGGATGACCCACGGTTCTGCCGTTGCTTTGTTTGTCTCTCACCCTCACACTCGGTGTTAGTGGGAGCTTCTCTACAACGCATGATAACAACAAAGACCTACAAAGGGACATTACAAACCATCAACAAACAAGAAACAAACACAATCAACAACAACAAAATGTAAGCATTTGGGCTATAATTCGACCCAAAAAAAAAATTCAACCGATGTAACCCTATTCACTTTCCCATATACATTCATCATTTTCATCCTCAAATATGAATCAAATACTCGAATCAATGAAAGAGACATAACAAAACCACCTAAAGAAACAAGAAAATTAACTAGGGTTCGGATAAACAGAGAAAAAAGGGGCAAAATTTGAAATGGAGATGAGTACATATCGAAATCAACGCAAATGACACTAGATAATCGATCCCTTCTCAACCCACCAACAGATTCAAGGAGCTTTTGGGGAAAAAATTCGAAAGGGAGAGGCTTCAGTGCTTTAATCGACTATTAGGTTCCAATTTTGCGCCAAATGGGTTTAAAAAAAACATATCTATCGAGTATTGTAGCTTAGTCGATTACATCACGGGAAAACGAAAAAAAAAAAATTCACCATTGTTTAGTCGACTACATATCGTATGTAATCGACTAAACAGGGGCATAAAGGTAATATAGTTTTATACAGGGGCATTTTGGTTATTAATTAATTAAGGGAAAAATGGTGAAAAAGCCAAGTTTATGCATCAACAAAATTTCAAATATTTCATCACCAAAAATAAAATTCCAAATTTTCTTGTCAATGTTTCAGTTCAGAAAAAGAAAGATAAACAAGCTATTACCCTATCTATACATAAAAACATGACTCACCAAATTTTGAGGTGATATATATGTAGTCCAAACAAAAGATTTTTCTTCCCCATTGCGGAGGGTTGAAGCTTACAGGCGCATTGGTGAGACAGCAAGAGAAGCCGATTAACCTGAGGAGAGAACGAAGTGAAAGGAGCTTTCCAGAATTCCCTTCCACCCTATTTCTCCCAGCTTCTCTTCTATACTTTGCCATCTTTTTTCCTTCTTTTTCCTTTCCTATCATTAGATTAAAATCTCAACATACAGTTTAAATTTAACATAATATAAAAATATTATTATGATTTTACCTTAAAAATAAAAAGGAATTTTAAGAATTTGAATTTATTTTGCATCTAGTATAAAAAAAAAAATTTATATCTTTAAAGTAAAATTATAATAATATTTTTATAATATATTAAATTTAAATCGTTAAGATTTTAATCTAATAGTAAACAAAAGAAAAGGAGGAAAAAAATGGTAAGGATATAAGAGAGAAGCAAAATTCTTTCTCCTGATGATGGTCATAAGGGAAAAAAATCGGATGGCAATTGAAATGACGTAAAAACCATGCCTGATCAAATGAAAGAGGGCTATTTTGGTAACTGACATTAAGTCAAAACCCAAAAACAACTCTTGGCTCAATTATAATTAACATTTTTCTTTTTACTTATCTTAATTCCTTTTTGTTGTATTTTAAGTAAAACTTAATATTTAACACGATAAGAAACCTTATTCATTCCCACCTGACTCATATTTCCATGTAATTAAAGGGTTATAATAAAAACCTGGTTATTTTTATTTCAATAATTTATGTTTTTCTTAGGTCACTTCAAATTGGGATCAAGCACCTAAAAGTAAAAAACCAACTCAAATTTCATATGTAACTAGTTCACCTTTAATGCATATCAACAATAAACAAATAAATGAAATTTTAATGAGATAATTATCTTTTTTTTTCAGGGTCATTACAGATCCGTCGTTTATTTTGGATTGCTTCCTTTTTTTGACACATAATTAATATTATTTAACTTCTTTCTTGAGAAAAATTCAACTTATTTGAAGTATGACTGGGGCCGTTACATTTTGAATTCATCTATAAATTTTAAACACACACGCACACAAACATGTTAACCTCATATTATTGACAACTTGATATTTTTATTACCTAAATCCTCTGTTTTAAGGTCGCAACAACATGGAATTTCATCTTACGGATCACTTTACTCTTATCATCTAGGACAGATTTGTAAACTCTTCTCAGTTCCCCTTCAATTTCCTAATATATTTTTTTTAATATTAAAAAAAAAAACTGTGAAACACTATAACCACTCTCATTTTTTTCAACAAGCAATAGCTCCCCCCTGTACTTTGCGCGAATGCAACATCTACAACACTTTAAAATAAATATTGTCTTTCAATTCATCAATCTACCCAACTTCAACACCATGCAACATTTTCAATTGTACGGTTTCTTCCATGCCCATTCCGTCCATCTTGCCAACATCAATAGTAGCCTTATTGAATACACCAACCTTCTATGTTGGGATTGTTAATGTCCATGAAAATCAACACGCCAATGATATCTGCATGAAAAACAGTAAAACCCTACTTCAACCATTTCATGAATATTATTGACTTAACAAAACATAATAAAACCCTCACCATTAAAACTAAACTTATCAGGGATCCCGAAACATAAGTTAGACACATTGTTGAGATGAAGACAATAATCAGGGAAATGAAAATCTGTCTAAAAAATTTAGATATTTCCCCCTAATAGTCTAAAAGTGTATGCTTCCAAAAAAAAGTTTGCATACTAACAACTGATATATGATTTTGTCCCAGGAAATGTCAATCTTGAAAACGAAAAATGAGTGAAAACAATACATTGACTTGACTTGAGATATAAAAATACCTTTCAAAATGCAATTCATCTCCACCAAGAATCTCTTCCCACTTGTGTAGTTGCCATGCCCTGCTTCATCATAATCTTTCTTATGAAGCAGACTTCCTGACGACGTCTTCAATAGAAATTAATATGTTGCATCGAAAAAAAATAGGTGTGCGGCAAAAAATACTCCACCAAAAGTTTGGATGCCATCTCACTAGCTTCTGCGTCATTATGACCATTTCAACATTTCAGATAGTTCTGAAAAGAACAAAAAAGAGAATGCTCAATCATCAAAGACATTATAGTATGAAAGCGATCTCTCAATAATGTTGTTTTTTGCAGTAAGAAGAGCCTGGTCCATGTATGTGGTCAACAATAATTAAGACATGACTTTCAAATTAAATTATAATGTTATGAGGCATAATGAAGCTAGCTTTTTTCATATCTCATTAATTTTACATGGACAAAGTATGATGTGTCTTGCATTGAACACCCTTGATGATACTTCTCGATCTAGAACTATTGAGTGATGCAAAAAGCCACGTAAGTGTATAAATAAATGTCATATGTGCCTCTTTCATGTATGCCTCATTTTAACATTTCAGATAAGCTTATCAAATGAAACAGTATGTGCTCCGTGTATGAGACACGCTTCTTTTAGAGATGGCTAAGTGCTAAAAAGTCCCATATTTTCATGACAAATGCAAAAAACCTAAAGGGATATTAGTTTGAAAGTCAAATGATCTCAGCGGGCATGAAAAACATAATATGGACAATAAACAACGCAGCATCCAAAAAAAATACAATCACATCAAAAAAATTTGTTCTACTGAATTATGGCTAGTGGAGCTGTGTGGTTTTGGGTTCATTGTCCATAGATGAAACACATCTGAATTTACTGTTTGACTAAATTTAAGGCTGTTTAACTAAAGAATACAATCACATCAAAAAAAATGTCTGCTGCATATGATAAGTTTTGTTCCACAAACTGGAATCATGCAAATAACTTCAGGCTAATATGGTAATCGCATCAACTCACAGAATGATTACTGTGTTCATGCATCTGTATCCCTCATTCCATAAAACTTAATCCGGAGTAAAAAGAAAATTATATACCACATGACTGAGCTTGCAGATCTAAGTGAACAGCCCTTTGGGGACTTGACTTTGTGCATGAACTAAGTTGTTCCTTCTTCCGCAAAGCCTACAATAAAATAAGAAGACAAATGAAACACAAAAAGCTATGGGTTAAAGTGACAAAATATTCTTAAGTCAGGGCATACAGAACTGCTTTATATTAACATTCTTGTTTTAAAGCATATTGGAAATCTTTTGTAGGGTTCCTACTCTTTTCTTCAAAAAACTGTAGCAAAAGAAAAAAGGCAGCATAGGCATTAGATATTGATAAACACTGGTTAAGAGAAACAAAAGAGGTAGAACCGTGTCCCATGCTGAAAATAAGGTCTTATTTGTCCAACAGCCCCTCTTCCCAGATCCAGATAATTTTAACAAACTCAACTTCAGAAGTTGGTGAGGAAAAAAAAAATGAGAATAAGCCAAAGAACAATATGGGACTAAAAAGCAGAGGGGGCGATGGAAAATCCGAACAAAAATAAGGCAGCATCAAACACCAGTAAACTATTTTAAAAATAAAATTTTACCCACCAAAATTAGTTAAAATGCTCCTGATAAGATAATATTAGATGAAAATCCATTAAAGAAAACCCATTTGGCCTCACGCAATGATCCTTCCTTATTATCTTATTCCTCTTAAGTATATATATTGATAAGGATGAATTTGGTACCCATACATCATCAGCACAAATAAGACAAACAGGATAACAAAACACCTGGCGGTCTGCGGAAATCGGCCGATCCCCACCGACTGAACTATCGGGAACCATGATGAGAAGAGTCTCTCTATCACACCACAGAGCCCAGCGATTCAGTCCTCTCGTGCTTCCTCTACTTGAAGAAGTCCTTTCGGTCCCACGGCAGTGGTTCAGGCGGCATGAAAAGCAAACCAACAGCAGGGGCAGCCACAGAGAAACCACTCATAAGTGCAATTCTACAATCCTACAGGCCAGATCGTCCCAACCTCTACACATAAAACGTTCATTTACATAATAAAAAGAGCATGGGTGAAGAGACTGGGTGAATGGGCTTCGACTGGAAAAATTAAGGGGAATGGGAAAAGATGCAAACCTTAAATTGAAATTGAAAGAGATAAAGAGACTAGGTGAACTCTGCTGCTGATCTATTAGCCAAAGCGATCTTGTCATCCCTGCCAGGCTTCCAGGTTGTGGCGTTTGATGATATGGCATTAGCTAGGATACTTGAAGACGGTAAAGTTTTAGTTTAATGAGTGGCTGCTATCTGTATATAAAAAAAAAATAGAGATAGAGAGACTGGGTGAATGGGCTTCGGCAGGAAAAATTAAGGGGAAGGGGAGAGGAAGCAAACCTTAAATTGAAATTGAAAGAGAGAGAACATATGGATAGAGGAGGGAATTTCAAAATGAAAATGCTGACCACATCGTGCACAGAACAGTCATTCAATTTCCCCGCTACATACAATATTAGGCACGGAGCCCCAAAACTTGGCCGGCTTGCAATTTTTAGCCGACATTGTTACGTTGAACAGTGATCTGTGAGAGAAGCTACAGTAAATGGCTTAGTTTGATTCTCCTATTAAGTTTATATTGATGATGATGATGATTACATAGACCTCCCCATTATTTTAAAAACATATAACTAAGTTCAAACTATTAACTCTATTAAGAATATTCTAAATATATATTTTTTTAATTAACATTTATATAAAATAAATAAATTTTATTTACTAATTTTACCTTTAATACTAAAACCCAAATTTCACTTGAAAGTTTGTAAATATCATAAAATTTTGAAAATTAGAGTAAGATTTATAAATCTTGGTAGGAAAAAAATGAAATTTAAAATTTAAATGACTTATACAATCTATGAAACCTATATAGTTCATTATATTTGATAGAAAAAAGTATGTCTTTGATATATATGTTTAGTCATTTAAGAAATTAAAAACATATCACTTTCAATAATTACAACAAAAAATTAAAATTAAAAAATTTATAATCTCAAAAATAATAAATTTTTTTAACATATTAGAAAGTTAGAAAATCTATTAGAATTAATTTTTGGTGGTATAATTTTTTTTATGCCCATATATATTTATATATGTATAATTGAACCCCCAATAAAGTATAATTGCATTTTAATCATTTTAATATAATATTTTTATATCTTAGATCATGTAAATTTAAAAAAATTAAAATGAAACATTCATGACATGCCCATTTCATCCATCCACATCAAGCTAGTGAAAGTGATAAGGAGTGTCCTAATAAATTGAAGTTGTTGGCATCAAAAATTGTGGACGAGTGTGGAAGCTTACCTATGATAGTTGTGTCAATAGCAAAAACCTTTAGATACTAGAATCAGTGGCGAAACTAGGATTTTTTGTTTGTGTCTGCACAAATTAGTTGGGGGATTTGGGTTGCCCCCGAATTTTTTTTTTTAAGAAAAGTTTTAAAGTGAAGACTGTGAAGTGTGGCTCCGTGCGGACATGTGCGTAAGTGTGGCTCCGCCACTAGTTCCAACTAAACAAACTTGAAAAAAACATAATAAATGAGGATTCAACAGAGCCAGAGAAAAAGTTAAGAAACTGGTTGCAAACACAATGTTGTATCGATTCCTGCATAAGATTCTAAACGTTTATCATAAGGCCCACGAAGCTTGAAATCCAGAATTCCTTCCATCTTGCAGCCTCTGTGATTAACATATTGGCTTATAATGCACAATTCAAAATAAAAAGGAGGAACCTTTATAAAGCTAAGCAAACATTTCCAAGTCAATTTTAGTTCTAACGAGTAAAATGTAGTTGAACTAATTTGTAAAGGAAAAGGCAAAAGTTAGCCCTTAAACAATGCAGGTTGCATCATTGGGAGTGACATATAGAGCACTCACAAGAGCGTAGCATCAAATAAAAAATAAAAACAATTGTGAATTTCCTTGAATTGTAAATCTACAACTAGACCAACAGCAACAAACTATCTTGGAACGGAAGAGGATTTTCTCCTCAGCTTTTTTCTCATTTTCCTCATTAGTCCATCTGAGCCATTGATTGGGGAAATGAAAGAAAGGTTAAAGTGGTATTGTGATTGATTGGATGAATATTATTTAGAGATAATGAGGGATAATGAGAAAAGGATAATGAGAGAAACCCAACCCATCTTGGAACATACCTGTCTGATCTGGCTGGACTGGGCATAACAGGTCCTCTTAACCTGGTTCGCACGCCTCTTTGTGAACCCAATGCAGAACATCCTCAATGTATAGTTATCGGTGGTCTTGACGTCCACATGAGCTTCGATCAAAGTTTGCCATTTGCCAACCAATGACCTCAACCAGTGTTGTTAAAACATCGTTTCGAAACGTCAAAATGTACGTTTCTATGTTTTTCCCCGAAAAATCGTGTTAGAACGGTGGTTGAAACAGAAATTGAGCTGAAACGGTCGAAATGCCGTTTCAACCCGGTAGAATCGGTTGAAACGGCGTGTTAACTCACAGCGCTGGTGGTCACCGGATTTTGCAGTTCTCGCCCCTCTGTTTCAGGTCGTCGGCGGCATGGTGAGGGTGGAGGCCGACGGCGACTTAGAAGAATGTGGAGGAAGGAAGGATCAAAGGTCGAAGCTCGCCCCTCTCTCGCCTCTCACCTCGCGACGCTCTGTGATCTCGGGCGATCGGGTGTCTCAGCCTCTCAGGTCCCTGGAATGAAGAAGATGACCTAATTAATCCCTTGGTCAAAATGTGTGTACGTTTTGACCAAGGGACTAAACTGCAAGAATTCAAAGTTCTGAGAAGGGACTAAACTGAAAAGTTTAAATATTTTTGGGGCATAACTACACTTTCCAAGAAAATGCATTAAGAATCCTAATTTAATTATGAAAAATTACATTAAATAATGAACTTAATTATTTCCTTAAGTGTTTGGACTTAAATTTGTGATAACTTTAATGTATTGGTGTGTTTTAGTTTTATATATATTGGATTTTATTTTTTTTGTAGTATGTAATAAACTCTTACGTTTCGTTTACGTTTTCTGATTTTACGTTTTTACTCACCCTTACCGTTTCTATGTAAACTCTACGTTTTAACAACACTGACCTCAAATTATCAGTTGTGAAGTCCATTCCCTAGAGATTGCAACAAAAAGTTTTAAATGTGCATTATAAGTATTGAGGACATCAAACACAGTACAAGGAGGATTGGTACCAAGCAAGAATCATACCCAAAAGTTTGTGAGAACATTCTTGCTTTGAACATCTTCAGCTCTCAACCTAATCTTCCTAAATGCGTGATCCTCATCGCCTTGGAGATCAGTCAAAGAGACCTCAAACACTTTGTGCTTCAGTCCTTTTGAGGCAATCTATCATTTGCAACACACCTCATCAGTAAGCATAACCCAGAACGTGGTACAATTACATTGTACTCTTAAGAACCCACCTCAAACGTTAGTATTCACAATCATAGTTTTCAGTCAGACTCCACGAACTTAAACATTCCATTTTACAGGAGGGAAAATAATAAAAAGTAATTAAAAAACAGAATGATAAAAATAATGCTATCAAATCACAAAGTCATCTGCACCTGCAAGACCAAACCAATGAAAATGATAGATAAAGAATCCATAAAAAACCAAAGAAGCAAGAAGTCACTGCGACATAAAAACCCATAACAGCTCATATCAAATTCTGAACAGTTCAATTGATTTATATCTAGAAATCATAAACCTGAGGTTAATTACGAGTCAGATCTGATGCAATGGAAAACAAAATTTTCCTCAAAACGGATTAAACTCAATGATAATTCACCAATTGAGAGATGAAATGAGATGGGTAAAACTATAACATGGGGTACGATTGATATCAATTGCAACCCTTTCCAAGAACACTAAAACAATATAATCGAACAAACCCTCATGGCGATGCCATCCAGATCCGGCAAAAAAAAAAACATAAAACTAACAAAGAAAGAGCAAGGCGAGGGCAATTAAAACATAGATTAAGAGGAAGGCATACTGGATTCAATTCAGATCGAAATCTAAGTGGGTGGTGTGAAGACAGAAAAGAATCCAAAATTTGATAAAGCAACTCTTTAGACTTCAGACCATCATACTTTTCCCCCTATCTAAACAATGGAATAATCCAAACTAATTCATTTCCACAAACCACCAAATCAATTCATGAAGAACACGGTGAAGAGAAAATTTAAAAAAAAAAACATATAATGAAAAAAAATTAAGAAAATTGTATGAGCCAAATTCGAACGGGAACTTCTAGTATGAAAGACCAAAGTGATAACCAACTACACCACCTAGCAAGTTGTAACAAAATTCCTTCACAATATATATATATATATATATATATTCTCAAAATGTTATGTCTACACTTACACACATAATTAGCACAAGTGTCAAGTGTGGCTCCGCCACTGACTGGGATCCAAATGAATGGGAGGATTCTTTTGCAACAATAGAAAAAGATTCATCCTTAAGGCATGGGAATATTGATGAAGAAACGAAAAAGTTTTATAATTGTTTGAAAGTAAGCTTCACGCATCTAGATCCAAGAGCCCAAGATCTCATCTTGCTATGTTCAATATTGCCAAGAGCATATGAAATATTTATAGAGCTTTTGAGTAGAATTGCTATAGGTTTGGGGCATTGTGAAAACGTTGACAGCTACTATAGAACAAGAAGTCATGTGCTTTCAATCAAAACCACACTCGTAAGTTCTGCTTTCTTGTTGATTGCCACAGAAGGATGTGTAAAGGTGCACAATGTGATTCGCGATGTGGCCCAAGTCCCAACAGATAGTAGACAAAAAGATTCAAGTAATCATGAATTCTAAGACAATGTTGAAGGAGAATGTAAAACATTCATCTTGGATTTTATATGACTTTTCCGATTATTTTGAGGCCAACAATCTTGAGGTTCTTTTAGTATGGGTGAATGAAAATGATTCTTTGGAAGTTCCTAACACATTCTTTGAAGGTATGAAGGGACTTAGAGTTTTGCTTTTGTGTTCTAATATAAAGATTGGGAGAATAGTGGCCTTATCACTATCAGAATCAAATTCGTTCACTTAAAAATATCCAAATTCTATCCTTAACAAATTGGAAGTTGGGTGAAATATCTATTTTGCAAAACCTAAAAAACCTTCACACTCTTGAATTGACAAATGATGTTAGCCCACTGGAGAAATTAAGATTGCTAGGCTTGGCATGTTGTTCAGTCAAAAAGAATAATCCATTTGAAGTGATTGGAAGATGCCTGAAACTTGAAGTGTTGCATTATGTTTCAAATGATGACACTCTTAACAGTAATGCAAAGCCTTCTAAAATTATAGATCTTCAAGAATTTGGAACATATCATATATAAGGCAGCTCCTCCAAGTGTTCTTTTCAATTGGATGATTCAACAAAAAGATATTTCAATTCAACCAAGTTAAAGGGGATCTTGTCTGAAAGCACGGTCAAATCCCTGGTAGCAAGAGCACAAATTCTCGAGTTAACAGAATGTAATGAAACAAGATGGACAAATCTGATTCCTAACTTGGTTTTAGAGTGCCCACAGGTGTTTGATGAAATGTTTTAATGGAAAAATGCTCAATTACATATCTGTCTTCATAGTATTTTGAATGGTGGAGAATATTTAGATCTTATTTTGAGTTGAATGTGATAGAAATCTTGATAAGGGGAAAATTTAGAAACCCTATTTCATGTATGTTGAAATAGTGTTTGTTTTGATGAAGGTTGTATAGTCTATGTTTGAAATTCAAATAGTCATATTGTTTGAGTATGCATGACGCAGTGGTGGTAACGTTTGATGTATCAAATGAAAATTTGTGATATGTTTAAGAAAGAGAGAGTGGGATAGTGTTGTATTTAATAGTTAAGTGCAATTAGATTCAATTATTAATTGGATTTAGGATTATATTCTTATTGAAAAATTAAAGTTATTGGAAGAGATTTGCCTTCTTTTCCACTAGTATATGAATATGTGGCTATGCAATGCAATAAAGAAAATAACTAGTACAATTACCCTGAGTTTGTGAATGTTTAAATCTTGACAATACATTTAAGTAAAAGAACCGTATTGAAGTGATGATGTTTTTCTATTGATTAGGCGGTTAGGTGGCTACAAGAGTAATTATTTTGGAAAGTTTTGGAAAGATTGAATTATATTTCCGAAAGTTTTGGAAAGAGTAAATTATATTTCTGAAATAAATTAGGGGAGTGAATAATGTCACAATTTAGCTATAAATAAATTTTCTTCTACTAGATTTACATTATTATGATATAATTTTAATTCTACCATTAATTATTGACCTATTTAAAGTAGTACTTTGTTTATATTGCTAGTTTTTTTAACAGGATAAGTTAAATTTATTGTATGATCAAATACCATTTTATTTTAAATGCAAGGATAGTGATAATGTTTTGATTTTATCACTAAGTATTCAGGGGAAGTATTCAGGACGCTCATGACAGATTCTTCACGGCTATTGGAGAGCAAGGCAAAGCTATTGAGCATGAGAATCGTTGGAAGCCACCACCAGAAGGTTGGGTGAAAATCAACACCGATGGGGCGTTCTCGCATTTCGGAGCTGGTGTCGCATGTGGTGGAGTCATCCGAGACGCCCGTGGTAATTTTTACTGGGCTTCATGTTCAAAGGAATGGAAGGGGATAGTCTTTCAGCTGAGTTATGGGGGTGTCTCCATGGTCTGAAGTTGGCTTGGGACTTGGGGCATCGACAAGTTATCTTGGAGTCTGATTCGGCAAAAGCCATCGACCTGATGAAGAAGGGAAATCACGTCTTACATGCGGATGGGAGCCTTATTGTAGAAATTCGCTGCCTGATGGAGAGGGATTGGAGACTTGAAGTTGGCCACATTAATCGGTGGGCAAACACCGCTGTTGACCACTTGGCGAAAGCTGGTCTCTCAGCCATGACCGGCTTTCACGTCGTTACAGTTACTGATGGGGCTTTAGATAGTCTCTTACTCAAGGATAAGGGCTAGTTTCTTTGTATGTTGGCATCTGTTTATCAAAAAAAAAATCACTAAGTGAAATATTTGATCTATATGATTCATGAATGGAGATGATGAAAAGAGTTTTCAAATGGATTTGACCATTTTTGTGGAAAAAGAAATGACATTTGGATGATATGACTACATTCATGTTTGGAAAAGGTTAAATGACGGCATTTATTGCTTCTTTATTCTTCATTTTTATCCTTATGAACATATATACATGGAATTTAAAAGGAAATATTTTGAGATGATTTGTGAAAATTCATGCTGGAATCTTATATTATGAAATATTATTTATGAACACTCATTTATGGGAAACGATCTTTCTAGTTTGCTAATTTTGAATTGATCACAAACATGCTTGAAAGTATTTTTAAGAGAACAGAATACAGACTATTAGTCCTTGGCGAGCCATGATTAATCTCGAGCTCGTTTGACATTCTGGACACAGTGCTCACACTTGATATTTATAGGATTTATTCTCACACTTGTTATTCATTGGTTTTATACTTGCGCTTAATTCATGGCCTCATGCTGCGCTTGTTTGGTTACTTACCCTCATGGACTAAGTCCACGCTTTTGTTTGTATCATTGAGTGCGATTGGTCAATTACTCTCATGGACGGTGTGTTCACGCTTGTTATCTGTTTTGTAGAAGTCCTACGAATAGATGAGATTTGATATTTGATATTTTAAAATGATTTTATAAAACAAAATGATTTATTATGTATTTGGATTTATTTGATTGATAATCCTATATAGAGTTTTATTTATATCTATGATAGTATGATATAGAAGTTGCAATTTATTGTCATATCATTATTATTCAAGGTTAAATCTATATAAATTATTTTCTCTGGTATTTTACTAAATTATACAAAAGAGACGTTATTCACCGGAAATATTTTTTTGCCTCAAATAGTAAAGCAGATCATGTTCCTCTTGCTGATCATTGAAGTACTATATGGCTAGATTGAAGTTGGAGCGTCATTTGAATGGTTCCTAATTCAATGTATACTTTAATATCTTTTCTATATGTTGGTAAATCTCGTTTAGGTGCTCCATGTTATCTGTAAACAGGATCTCTATCTTCCCTTATATTTTAGAATATATGTATATGCTATGGTGGATCAGAGCTATGAATGCTATTATGAAAATTTCGATCATTATAAAATTTTTGGGAAGACTGATTTATAGAGGAGACTTTGCCCAAAATTTTTACAAGAGACTCAATATTTTGGGAAAATTAGAGTGAAGAACCTGAAAGAAAAAATATTTATTAAGAAGGACCATAAAAATCGTAATTACTTAAAAGGACCAAACATCATAATATAAATTAAAAATTACTAATTGTCCTTAGTCAAACCTCCTACATTATCTATTGTATTCATAAATAAAAAATTGACTAAAATGAAAATTAAAACTGTCAATCATCATGTAATATTATAATATCTCTTTTTTTAATTTTTAATTTTTCATCATATTTCATACTAATGTAAACTATACAGTTCAAACTCATATGTTTTTAAATTTTAATTTTTAACAAGTTTCATATTTATATAATCAATAGATAATTTAATTAAGGAATATATTATCAAGCTGCCATATTTATATTAGAAAGAATCAATGTTAATATCAATTAAGTACTTTTTATAAAAATAAAAAACTAAACTCATTTTATGTTTTTTCAAGATATAATTTTTCTTAATATTTTTGAGTATTTGATGTATGTTATTATATATGAATTTAAAATGATTTAAGCATACTTAGAATTATTATGCTAGATATGATGTTGTTAATAGTATTGTGAGTATTATTTATATTCAATTACAAGTTTAATGCTTAAGGAATGTGACACTAATACAAAAAAGGGCTTTAAGATCACCTCATTTAAACCGGATTATAGAGGATCCGGTCTAAAAAAATATGATCAGTGGCGGTTTCGTAAATATAAAGAACTTTTTAGACTGAATTATAGAGGATCAGGTCTAAAAAGTATGACCGGTGGCAGTTTTGTAAATATGAAGAAAACTTTTTAGATTGGATTATAGAGGATTAGGTCTAAAAAGTATGACCGGTAACAGTTTCATAAATATGAAGAACACTTTTTAGATCGGATTATAGAGGATTAGGTCTAAAAAGTATGACTGGTAGCAACTTTGTAAATATAAAGAATAATTTTTAAGACAGGATGTTATAAAGAACAGGTCTAGAAAGTTTTAAAAAAATGTCTATTACTTTTAAGACCGGATGTTAAAAAGAAGCTGTATAAAAATTTATAAATAAATAAATAAATAAAATATCTATTACTTTTAAGACCGGGATGTTATAAAAAACTGGTCTAAAAACTAAAAGATAAAAAATAAATCAAATGTTTATTTTTTTAAGACCGAATGTTATAAAAAACTTGTCTAAAAAGTTAACTTTTAAGACCCGATTTTGATAACAACCGGTGTAAAAGGTTTTCATCGGGCGTGGAACGAAAATTGAATTTCGCAAAAAGTTAACCGCGAGTCGCTCTCTCTCCCTTTTACTGAGCTTATCTCCTTCTTGTCTTGGAGTACTTGCTCCAATAATTTAGGGAAAATTACTCACAGGTCCCAAGGAGCAGACATAATTACAGTTAGGTCCCTTCAAATGACAAAATTACACAGAAGTCCCTAGGGACTTCTGTGTGATTAATTCAGAATGTAAAATTACTCTACTGCCCATTCAACATAAAAAAGGAAAGGAAACAGGCAGATCAAATAAACACGCGGGAGTAGCTTTCGTCAAAAAGGAAAAAACGCAGAAATCAAGTAAGCAGCATAAGTCAATTGAATCTCCAACGTAGAAGGCAAGTAAGTGTCATTTTCATGTCCTAGGCAAATATTAGATTCTCCAGGTGTCATCTTTTCTATGTTTGATGAATAATTTATTTTTTCATTGTATGTTCTTTGCATTCAGAGAGTGAAGGCTTGGTAAAGGATTTAAGTTTGAGCTCATTAGTGGACATTAGTGGACTATAAGCTAGTCCCTAGGTAAGTAAAGCTAAGATTTTGCTAAAGATATCATCTTTATCATTGAAGTTGGGGTTTCATGTTATTGGGTAGGGTTAATAACATTGTGCTTTGTTTTTTGGGAAGCTAACAAAGGGACTGCTCTGTTTTCGTTGGTTTCTGGTTGATGTGATGATGGAACATTCAGTAAAAAGTTCTGATAGGAGATAATAAAGTTGTTGTTAATACGTGCATTTATTGTTGTAAATATATGCATTTTCAGTTGTTAAGACAATCTTGTTGTTGTAGATTGTCCTGAAATATGGCAGGTACTTCTAGGAAAAATCTATTTTGTTTCTTTCATTTAGGGGGGAGGTTTTTAAATGGTGGGGGAGATGAAAGTCAATACGTTAGAGGTTTGGTAAGAACAAAATTTATAAAGGAAGGCACAACCTATGACGAATTGCGAAGAATCATATCATCTCTGATTGGAAAAGAAAGCAATGACATTTGTTTGAAATTCAAAGTTAGCTTTGATCCATCAACATATGTAGATCTTGTAGACGATGAAGGGGTGGATCATTTAATAAAGTTTAATGAAGAATCTGGGCATGTTTACATTGAAGAGAAAGGGAATAATGACAATATACAGCCATCATTGAATGCTGACATACAAGAGGAAGAAGAAGTGTAGGTTTAATTGCTATAACAAAGCTAATTTGTTTTTGTACAAGTGTTGAATGAGGGCTCATACATTGTCATTACTAATACGGTAACTTGTTGTTTATTGCAGGGATGAGGACTTGTTTAGATTTCCTAGTGGATTGTCTATGTCTCCACCTCAAAGTGAAGAACGGCCATCTTTGACATGGTGTACTCAAATTGTGCCAACATCAAGACCGGAGATGAATCATACCAAATGGAGGGATTTGATTGTTGGAGTATGACAGATTTTTGCCAATGCTCTGACCCTTCGTCAAACGTTATACAAATACAGCATTGCACACAAGTTTTCATGCCATTTTGTGAAGAACAATCAACAAAAGGTAATTGTGAAGAGCAAGGTTGATGGTTGTCCTTGGTACATTGGTGCATATTCATCGGGAGAACATCAAGATACGAGTTCTAACAATCGAACATACCGAAGTGCACACATCCACCAAGCGCAAGACAACCTAATTGTTTCTCATCCACCCCTTTCCACCTTGACATCCTCAATTGTAATGGATGGTTTAAGGTGCAATATCGACAAGACTGCCCCTGAAATTCGCTCAGACATGTATAGAGAGTATGAGGTGCGAGTGAACTATTCCCAAGCATATAGGGCCAAAGAAAGAGCATTGATGGAATTACATGGTCGAGTACAAGAGTCTTACTGGGTTATCCCTTGGATATGTGAAAGACTTATCGAAAGTGATCCTAACACAGTTGCTAAATGGGAAGCCTCATCAAACAATAGTTTTCAGAGGCTATTTATTGCTTACGGTTGCTCGATTAAAAGCTTTATAGATGGATGTCGGCTCATACTTTATATTGATGGATGTCATCTAAGTGGCCCATACAAGGGGACGATGTTGTCAGCTTGTGCATATGATGCAGACAATGAAATGTTTCCCTTAGCATATGTCATTGTTAGCGGTGAGGCATATGATGAATGGGCTTGGTTTCTATGGACTGTGAAAGAAATAATTGGATCAATGTAGATAACAATCGTGTCTGATTGTAATAATGCCATTATTGGTGCAGTAAAAGACATATTTGGCAGTGACAGACATGCTTTTTGCTACCGGCATTTGAAAGAAAATTATAGTGCCGAGTTCTTGAAAATCAGTAAAGGTGTGAGACGAACATTGAGATATAGCAAGGACTCAGCACTTAAGCTCCTTGATGGAATCGCCTATGCAAGACTCCCCCAGGACTTCACTGATGCGATTGGAAAATAAACAATGTTCAATCCACAATTGGCACAATGGGTGGAGACAAATGGGGATGTAGACTGATGGGCTCTTAGTAAGTTTCCTTTCAAGAGGTGGGATAACATAACCACCAATCTTGCCGAGTCCTTCACTGCATGGATGCTGAAAGAGAGGAAGCACATCGTCACTGTTTTAATACAAGAGCATGGAGAGAAATTGGCACAAAAATTGGTTGCCAGCAAGATGGGTTTGGCGAATTGGACGTGTTTAGCATGGGAAATTAGTGGCATTCCTTATGCACATGCATGTGCAGCCATAAAGCACTTTAATGGTAATGTGTAAACATTTGTTGATAAATGGTTTAAAGTTTCTGCCCAAGAGAAAATATATGCGAATAGCATGAGGCCAGTTACAATGCATGATTGTCCATGTGCTAATGCTCCGAGAGTGACACATATGCTAACACAGACTTTCTTGGAGCCTCCCATTACTACAAGGTCAGCAAGGAGACCAAAAAGAAAACGAATTGAATCTCAATTTCAAAACAATAAGCATTATCATTGTGGTAGATGCCATGAGGCTGGACACACGGTGAAGACATGCAAAAATCCAAATCTCAACTGAAAACACAATGCACATGCTTTTGATTGTTAATAGCTTAGTCATTTTGTCTATACACACCTTGTACTAGTGACTTCTTGTAACACCTTTTTGTATTTTGGAGGGTGGACAAGAACTTGTAATTACAACTTACACATGGACGTGAAACTACATATGATATTAAGTTCAATGAGTAGGTGCAAATACCCACTTACTCATACAACTTAATATTTTGAAATGATATTCACTTCTTCAGCTAGTCTTACATAGCTGTCAAAATTCTCAAAAGTTGTTGTTAATATATGCATTTTTTGTTGTTAATTTATGCTTGTTTTGTTGTAAATAGCTTCTAGAAGTGAAAGATGACAAATTCAAGGTTTTCAGAAGTTGTTGTTAATATATGCATCTTCTGTTGTTAATTTATGTTTTTTCTGTTGTAAATAGCTTCTGGAAGTGAGAGATGACAAATTCCAGGTTTTCAGAAGTTGTTGTTAATATATGCATCTTCTGTTGTTAATTTATGCTTTTTCTGTTGTAAATATCTTCTGGAAGTGAGAGATGACAAATTCCAGGTTTTCAGAAGTTGTTGTTAATATATGCATCTTCTATTGTTAATTTATGCTTTTTGTTGTTGTAAATAGCTTCTTGAAGTGAGAG
Source organism: Acacia melanoxylon (assembly GCA_019022615.1). Taxonomy (NCBI): domain Eukaryota; kingdom Viridiplantae; phylum Streptophyta; class Magnoliopsida; order Fabales; family Fabaceae; genus Acacia; species Acacia melanoxylon. Next base: position 5,946,336 of record JAFJYJ010000003.1, on the reverse strand, counting down.
ATGACAAATTCCAGGTTTTCAGAAGTTGTTGTTAATATATGCATTTAAGTCACTAACTTTATTGGCTACACCAAGACACAAGAGGGTTCCCAAGGCAAAAATAACGAAAAGGATTTCAAAATCTTCTTCCACCTTGCTTTCAATTATCCAGTCCCCTATCATCTTGTATGGGATTGACCCATACGATATCTTTAGTGACTTAAATGTTTTATCGTCCTTCTTGGCTTTTCTTTCAATCTCCCTCCATGACATGGTAACCCCATCATTTGTTTCACATCTTCGGGGCCTACATGAAGTGACTTCCCTCGAATGGAGAAATTCTTTGTTGGAAGGTCAAAAGCGTCCATAAACTGACCACATAAATGTCGAGGGATTTGTGCACAACATATATTAACCAACTTATCAAATCCTATCTTCTCCAACCTCTCCATCCTATCCGGTCTATTTTTAATCTCCTCACACACTTTCATAAATTGATTTGGGGCACAACGTGTAGGGAAAGGAACAACATATTTTTCCCCTCGATCGCCCCTACTTAATTTCTGGGCTCTCTTCCTATATTTTCCCCTCTCCTTATCTCTTAACGCATTCCATGCTTGTTTAACAGCGTGAGTCTCCGTTCTCAACAGCTCGACCTCTTCATTCTTCTTCTTTTTGTTGAAATACTCTTTCGTGAACAATTTATATCCGAATATCTTTGGAATGACCTCTTTATCTGGCGTCATATTCTTATTACCTGAAAAATAACATCGGCAGTTTGATTTAATTTCTTTGTATTGTAATGTTCACACAGGAAACACAACCCCAAAATAACAGCGATTAAACAATAAAATCTTTAGATGGAGAAAAGCATAACATGTTAAGAAAATTGTGCCCTATGAACGGAGAAGTCATGATAATATGCACGAAGCAAAAATTAGGTCACGAAAACTTGCCAATCAATATAAAAAGCCTAAAACGATTCATCATAACCTATTAGGACTGATGGCACATTACTCGCACATGCAGATATTAAAGATCAAATCAAAGAATATTGACCTGTAGCATGAGCATGATGATACTGAGCAATGAGCACCAACTACGAAATACTAATTAAAAAGCTTCAGAGGTATCAATAGTAGCTTTAGGCAATAGTTTTTAAAATGATAAGGCACCATTTTCCATCCATCAAATTCAATGAGTGTATCTTACTCAAAATTTTGCTTAAAATTTAAAATAGAATTACATGTCTACTTCTGAATGTGACATAAGTGCAAAAAAGGAAAGTGTAAAAGAACATGAATATTCAAGGGCATGAACCAGCGTAGAGATGAAAGTCTATTTGAACAACCAACCACACGATCCACTCGCATAACTAGCGTTGTTCAAACCCTTTTCATGAGACTTTTTTAAATAGCCATTGCTTCCCTCTCATTATTTATAAACCATACTCACAAGAGAGCTTGAACTACAAAAATTTAGTAAGAGCTGTTTCATTTTCAAATAGCTGACTTTCATTCATCATTGGCTAAAAAAGCTGACTTTCATTCATCTGAAAATTTGACTATTTAATATAACACCTTACAGGCACTTCAAGCAGAAGGAACATCTCTTTATCATGGCTCAAGGAGATTTGATCCCTTACTAGTATAGGTTGCCTCCAAGTTATGTGTTTGTAGCTTAACCATTTATATACTCCTATTATTAGGTTTTGACATGCATAAGAGATATTGTCTAAGAGATTACATAACAAACTAAATGCATAACTTAGAGATCAATTTGTGGAGGTAACAGAAAATGTAAAATGGAAAACCATATAAGATCAACAAAGAGCAGTACACAAAACTGAATTGGCAGACTATCATTTAACATGGACTTTTAGCAATAACCCAAGTCTTGCTTGGCATGTCTCTATTTTTTATCCCAAACAATATTTAAACTCATTCAAAAACTTACTCAGCAAAGTGATGGTTTAAGTTTCACACATAATATCACCAAGTACAAGAGTGGTATTCCAAAGGTAAGGCCTCTTCCAGCATCAAGTTCTGCTCGCAAACGCAGGACCTAAAATTTACGAGGAACCCATAACAAAGGAAACCAATGAGCACAAACCTCGCCCAGCAATATGAACAAAATAAACCAAAACTGTAAGAAATTTACACAAGAGAAACCTAACGCAAATTTCATCAAAGGCTGACCCAAATCGAATTCCATTCATGCATTCAAGCCTGAACAAATCGAATTCCATTCACACATTCAAGCCTGACCCAAATCGAAATGAAAATAGGGTAGAGGTGGATCCAGGATACTTACTAGGGAAGCAACAGGGCAAAGACGCAAATTTCCTTGGCGGTCGAACGCTGTCGAACGCGGTGGATACTTACTAGGGTAGAGGTCGAACGCTGAGTGTGAGTAATTTTCCTTCTCGGTCGATTGTTTTAAGTGTTTTCTCCGTTGGGCAGTAGAGTAATTTTATGTTCTGAAATAATCACACAAGGACTTCTATGTAATTTTGTCATTTGAAGGGACCTAACTGTAATTATGTCTGCTCCTTGGGACCTGTGAGTAATTTTCCCAATAATTTATCCGTCTAAACAATTTTTTATTCCCTCACTGCAAAAAGTCCAAATCTAGCTGCTTCTTTCAACACTACACGGCGCAGTATATACATAGTTACATGAACTTACACTGTTAGCATAGCAAGGCGATGCTTGGGGAGGAGGCAACTCGTGTTTTGAGAAATAAGGTTTCCGCGCTCCTTTCATAAATATACTTATACAGCATTCTCTCTACTATCTCTACTCTCATATTCTCTCCTTTGCCCGCTCCAGATCTTTGATTTTGGTTGCTTGAAGCTTTGCTAGCACCGATGAGAAGATCTTGCTCAGATTTGGTTGCTTGAAGCTTGTGATTTTTTTATAGATCTGGACTTTGATTTCACCTCTGATTTTATATTTATTCAAATTCAATTTCCATTGTGAAAGATTTTTATTTCTTGTTATTGTTTCTGATTTCTGGGGTTGTATTCATCTTTTTTGTTTTTTTGTTGGTGTTGCCTCTTCTCTTCTATGCTCTTCGTTCTGTGTCGCTGATGATGGAGGGACATTCAAAGACGTTGCCAGATGTGATTAAAAAAATCTTTTAGACCGGTTGTATTATTTGGATTTTTTTATTTTGAAGGACTTTTAAGACCGGTTGTCTTGCACAACTGGTCTTAAAAGTCTTCCAATTCTCACTTTTAAGACCGGTTATTTTACATAACTGGTCTAAAAGTTCAACTTTTAAGATTAAAAGTTCAGTCTAAAAATAATTATTTAAGACCGATCGTACATCCGGTCTTAAAAGTAACAGACTTTTAAGACCGCATGAATCAAGACCAATCCCAGATCCGGTCTTACGAGACATTTTTCATCTGGTCTTAAAAACCTTTTTTACATCGGTGTGAATTCACTCATATTCTATACCAATTACCCTTAAAATTTTAGGGTGTGACAACTATGGTTTAGAAGTAATTAATTTTAGAAATCGGAAAATTCTTTACATAATTAATTATAAAAAGTGATCTAAGTCTATGTGGTGAGGGGGTAATCAACTCCCCACTAGGGGTGAGCAAATCAAAACCGAAACCGAACCGACAAATTCGGTGTTTAGTTTTTTCGGTTTTTTTAAATGAGTTAATTCGGTTTTCGGTTCGGTTTTTTAAAAATTATTTCGGTTTTAACCGAAAAACCAAATATATGGAGGTTATTAATTTTTTTTTTGGGATAAAAATTATGGAGGTTATGTGTTGAGTGTTGACCCATCGATGGAGGCCCAACCCAACAAAACCCAGCTCTAAGTTACTTTTACTTCAATGAGTTCACTGTTCAGGCACTACTTCGGTACTTCCCTTAATCCCTTTCACTTTCACACACAAAACCCTACTGCTCTAACCCTAAGTTGCCCGACAGGTCGCCTCGCCTCTCACACTCTGAGATTGATCGCTTAATCCCTTAATCAGTCGGCAAACTTTGTACATCTGGACTCTGCAGATCCATTCACACAGCGTCGTCTCTCACTTGAGTGAGTTGTTTCTCATATTTTCGGTGTTTCCAAGCACTAAAAATCAGCGTCGTCTCTCCCGTTCCTGTCAGTATTTTTTAGGCATTGTTCCAAAAAAACTCCACGCATGTTGATGATCTTATCGAGAACCTCTAATTTCATCGCAACCACTTAGAGGTCCATCGGATTGTGATGCGTCCTTTTTCTTTTTGGTGCTATTTTATTGTCTTTTTGTTTGTTTGTTTGGTTGTGTTGTAACTTGTAAGGTTGTTGATGTTTTGTTTTGTGTTGATTTTGTCGTTTGTTAAGTTGCCCTCTACGGATTTCGTCTCCTCCATTGGTTTGGCTTTTTTAAGACAGCTTTGTCAATACTTAATTTGAATTTCTAGGCCTTTCAAGTTTTATCATCTTATATGATATTTCAACTCCTATATATGGTAATCCCTTTAGAATGATTGCTTTTTGTTTCGTGCTGAATGGTTCTTCCATCTTCTAGCACATGATCATTTGTTCTGTTGTTGGTTTTACTTTCTGTTATAAATGGTGGACTAGGACCGTGATGATCTATCCGACAACTTTCTGTTATACATGTGTATTACTGCCCACTTTATAGATGACACATGGTCAATGAAAAAGAGGGTTTTGAATTTCATTCCTATATCTAGTCACAAGGGGAGGGACATTGGAATTGAAGTTGAGAAGTGTTTGCTTGAATGGGGTATTGAAAGGGTGCTCACAATTACTGTAGATAATGCTAGTTCTAATGATGTGTCAATCGAATATTTGGAAGGCAAAATTGTAAGGTGGGGGCATTCAGTTATGAAATGTCAGTATTTGCATATGAGATGCATGGCACACATAATCAATTTGATTGTCAGTGAGGGGCTAAAAGAAGTAAGACAATCAATTAAAAAAGTTAGAAAGGTTGTTCTCTTTATTAGACAATCACCACTGAGAATGAGAAAGTTTAAAGAGAGCTGTGTTGATGAGAAAATTCAGAGCAAGCAAATGTTATGCTTGGATGTCCCTACTAGGTGGAATTCTACCTATTTGATGTTAGACTCGCTCAAAAATTTGAGGCACCTTTAAGAGGTATGAGGACAAAGATCCATACTTTTGTTTTGATCTTGAAGATGGGGTGCCTAAAAAGGAAGATTGGAAGAATGCTAGGAGGATGACTATGGTGTTGAGTCATTTTTATGATTTGACTAATCGAATTTACGGATCTTTATATGTCACTTCCAATAACTTCTTCGTGAAATTTACATGGTTTATCGTTTCTTGAATGAGTGGACAAAAAGTGATTTGGTCTTTGGAGTTATCTAATGTGGCAAGTAGAATGAAGGAGAAATATGACAAGTATGGGGGAGATCCTATGAAGATCAATAAACTTCTTTATATTGTCACTGTTCTTGACCCCCGATATAAGCTAGATTGGGTGCAATTTGCTCTTTGTAAGATGCATACACGTGCTGTTGGGGAACATTTGGGGGTGCATATTAAAGAAGTCTTGACTTCTTTATTTAATGAATACAATTAGGGTATTTATCCTTTAGCCCAGCTTGAAACGGGACCATCAAATGACACACAAGATCTTCTTGATGATGATGACCCTAGTCTAAAAGTTAGAAAATTGCTTGATATTGAGGAGCAATTATTCATGGATGAGCATCTTGGTGGAAAGACTAGTAGAACAGTGGATAGATATTTAAATGAAGAAATTGAGCCTAGAAAAGATGATTTTGATATATTAAGTTGGTGGAGGGTGAATAGTCCTAGATTCCCTATTCTTTCTCAAATAGCAAGAGATGTGTTGGCTATTCCAATTTCTACTTTTCTTCGAGTCTACCTTCAAAGACCGGAGGAAGAGTTCTAGATTCATTTAGGAGCTCTTTAACACCTAAAGCTGTACAATCACTAATTTGTGCTCAAGATTGGGTTAGGCACTCACTTAACTATGTTGCGTAAGTAGGAGACGATGATTTTCAGCAAATAGAACTTGGTAATACTTTTTACATCTATTTTCTATTTTTATTCGAATAATATTTATTATGATCTTTCAAGGGACTTCTAATTTTGTTTTTTTATTAGATTTTTAAAAAATTGCATTGGAGGCAACTGTTGACATATAGCAGATGGAATGCAAATATCTTTGTAAGTAATTTTTCATTATATTTGTATTTTGTTAATATTTATTAGATTTTTTCTTTTCTTTTCTTTTTATTTAATTTATTCTTGTTTTAATTTGCATGTTGCTCTCAATATCTGGTAATACCTTGACCATTTTATGCTAGCTCTAACCGCTCTGTGATGGATGAGTTGCTGGTTGCTGGCTTGCTGTTGTTGTTTTGTTATGATGTTGTTGTTTTGTATTTTGTCTCTGTTCATTTTTTATTTAATTTATTTGTCTGAATGGTGGCTGATTTGTTTTTATATTGTAGTGTCACCTTCTGTTATGCTTGTATTTTTCTGCTTTCTCTTGTCTTGGTTGTATTGCTTTGCTGCTGTTTTTCTGGATTAGCACCTGTTGCTGTTGTTTACTCTTTTTTTTTGTTGCTGTTGCGTATTGCTGATTTGCTGTTGGTCCTTAAGACTTTGCTTCCTGTCATTTATTTCGCTGTATTGCTGTTGATCCTTAAGACTTTGCTTCTGTCATGTATTTCAATTTGAGGCAATAAAAATGTTTCTTCTGGTCATGTATTTCGCTGTTAGGCTGTTATGTTAGGCGTTAGCTGCTGTTATGCTGGTTTCTCTTGATTGTTTTTTGTAGTTGTAGTTGGTTTGGGCTTTAGCCCCACTTTTCTATCCAAAAAAAAAAAGTATACTATAGTCAAGTCATTTGAAAATTTATTCAACCAAAAAAAAAAAGACAAGAAGGCCCACACTAAGGCCCATCTGAAGCCCAAAAATTGAATTATTTGGAAAACCGAACCGAAATATTTCGGTTAATTCGGTTCGGTTTTTCCCACTTCGGTTTCGGTTCGGTGTGGAGAATGTGCATATTTCAGTTTTTCGGTTTTCACCAAAAAACCGAATGCTCACCCCTACTTCCCACCTCCGCATGTGGATAATAAGCGAAAAAGAAAGAACAAAGAGGCGGTAAAGTATAGGGTCCATCTTGAATGTGCTTTTTTTTTTTTTGCTTTCTTTCACAGGTTTTGTCTCTAAGAGACGGGCGGGTATTTTTATTGGATATATTAAACAGTAAAAAGTACACATTTCAGTCTTAAATATAAGACAAAGTAATTTTTTTTAGAAGTTAATAAAGCTAATCAAATTACTTTAGAGTATTTATATTTTAATTTTTTTCCTTAAATTAATTAGTTTGACTAATAAAATGATATATAATATAAAGATACATAATATGTTATATGATTAAATAATTTATTTCACTTCCTTAATTCTTTTTAAAAAAAATCAAATTTATTTTTAGTATTAAGTATCAATTTTGCCTTTGAAGTACACATCCAGGAGCAATGTTGCCCTAAAATTTTTTTTTAGAGCAATGTTGGCCCAGAATTATAAAAACGTAATAATATTGCCGCTTCATTAATAGCCATAACAGTCAAACGTTAGTTAACTGCATTATGCTGACGTGGATTGTCTATGTGGCATCTTTGTCACCTTTTTAAGTAGCAATTTTACCCTGAAAGTTTTTTTTGTCTCAATGTTGCACCGGAAGTCTGAAAACGTATGATATGATTAAATAACTTATTTAGCTTCCTTAATCTCTCCAAAAAACGTCAATATGGTCTTATAATTAGGACCGGAGGTAATATGATTAAGTAACTTATTTAGTTTTCTTAATTTCTTCAAAAAAAAGTCAACCTGATTTTATAATTACAATCATGACAGGAGGGTTTAAAAAGTAAACATAGTCTACTCCTTCTTCCCCCATAGCGTCCTCCATCATAGATATTCCTCAATCAAACAATAATCACTCGCCTGTGGTCCAGAAAAAAAAATGTTTCAAACAAAAAAATAAGAACGAATTTGTCCAAACAGAAGATCAAACGAGTACGTTGCAAGCAGTTCAAACGAATTTTTTCAAACAATAATCATCCGCCTGCGGAATTATCTACAAGAACGATTAATGAACCTCTCGTACATTGTAAGTAGAGATGACTGAGAGAATAAAGCTTATAAAAAGTGTCAAATACAATTAATTAGGGCTGTTAACGGAGGGGCAACATTGCTACATTTTTAAACTTCCGGGTAACATTGAGACTAAAAAAATTTCCAAAACAAAATTGCTCTTGGGTGTGTACTTCCAGAGCAAAATTGCTACTTAACTCTAAAAAAGTGAGAAAGATGCCACGTAGACAATCCACGTCAACATAATAGGATCAACTAACGTTTGACCGTTGGGGTTGTTAATAGAGGAGCATCATTACTATGTTTTTATACTTCTAGGACAACATTGCTAAAAAAAAAATTCAAGATAGTATTGCTTTTGACGGTATACTTTAAAGATAAAATTAATACCTAACCCTTATTTTTATATTTAATGCAAAACAACTGATATATAATTTGTTTTAAGTAACATTGTTATCTTTGTTATTGTCGTTTGGCCGAAAGATTGTGCAAAGCAATGAAAATGACTATGCACATGTTTCTATACGCACGGAATTGGGTTTGTGGTGTGTTCAGAAACGTACGTGCCTACCATAGATTCTCTTTGAAAAGTCAAAAGAATAGCTGGATGGCACTCTCTTCTCTTTAGGCAGCAAAGCTATTTTGGTCTACGGGAAATAGTGTACTTCTCTCTCTGGGAAAAGCTCTCTCTTGAAACTCACGCCAGAAATTGTAGCTCCGATGGATGATCCCGGCGTTCGGAAGACGCCGCCGGACAGGGAAGCAGAGGAGTGTGCTAATGCTGGTAGGGTAAAAAAGTCCAAAAAAGAAGTTAAGGAAGATTCCATTATGTCGGATAAAATGGTGGATGCTGATGCGTATGAAGCAGAGGAAGCCTTACAAGCCAATGGAACATCATCAAATGGCCAATCCCAAATCCTATCATACAAAGAATCACTTTTGGGGTTTAAAGGAACATATTACAATGGAGTAGCTTATGGTAGCTCAAATATGGATGAAGATCCATTGATATCTGATCTTTTAGATCAGGAATGGCAGATTCCAGAACCTTCAGAGGAGTTAAAGAAACTGATGGAGGTATATCCAGTCCTACCAATCTCCCCAGAGGAATATAATAGATGGGCTCAACCATGGAATAATACTCTTATTATTACTGTGTTGGGAGCAAGATTCAATCTTTTCAGGCTAAAGGAACACCTTGCGAGAATATGGCAGATAAATAGTTTTAGCCTAATTGACCTCCCTAATAATTACTATGTGGTGAGGTTTAAAGATAAGGGAACTGGGGAAAACATTACAAGAAGGTTTTGTTTGAGGGGCCATGGACAATAGCAAGGCATACCATATTAGTGCAGAGGTGGTCACCACAATTTGATCCTTTCAATAACCCTTTGGGAAAAGTGGCAACCTGGGTGAGGATACCGAATATACCATTGCTCTGCTACACAAAAGAATGCATGTGGAGGTTAGGGGATATGATTGGGAAAACTCTTCGGGTGGACATGCATACTATTGTAAATATAGAAGATAATAAAAAAATGCAGCCTTTCAGATGGGTGCATTTAAAGCCCCGGGGCCAGATGGACTACAACCCCATTTCTTCCAAACACAGTGAGATTTTATAGGACAAAAAGTTTGTGAAATGGTTTTAAAGATGTTTTCTAACCCAGAGGGATTAAGAGAGATCAATAAGGCAAATATTGTGTTGGTACCTAAAATTGACCATCCTCACTCTCTGAGAGATTTTCGACCCATCTCCCTCTGTAATGTAAGTTTTAAAATTGTGAGTAAAGTGATTGCAAATCGTTTGAAAAGTGTTATGGGATATCTAGTGTCAGAAAACCAGTGTAGTTTTATCGGTGGAAGGCAGGGCCTTGATAACATAATCATTGCCCAAGAAGCAATTCACTCAATGCGTACTAAGAAGGGTCAAAAAGGATTTGTTGCGGTAAAGGTCGATATGGAAAAAGCATATGACAAACTTGATTGGAAATTCCTTGAATGCACACTTGGTAGTCTGGGATTAGCAGAGGGTTTCATTAATATAGTTATGAATTGTGTAAAATCAGTTTCAATGAGAGTTTTGTGGAATGGACAAGAATCAGAGGAGTTCCACCCTACTAGAGGGGTCCATCAGGGGGATCCGCTAAGTCCATACCTCTTTATTCTATGTATGGAAAGACTGGCACAAATCATACAGTATGAAGTAGAAAATGGGAGATGGAAGCCATTGAAGATCAGCACAAGAGGACCAAAGATTTCTCATTTATTCTTTGCTGATGATATAATCTTATTTGGTGAAGCTTCATCATAGCAGATGATGGAAATGAAGAATATAATGCAATTCTTTTGCCAGGTCTCAGGACACAAAATAAACCTCAACAAATCAAAGGTCTTTGTTTCCCAAAATGTCCACTTCAACAGGGCATATGAACTCAGCCAGATCTTGGGAATTGGCCTTACACCTGACTTGGGGAAATATCTTGGTGTTCCCATTCTACATAAGAGAGCAACTAAAGTGACATTTGCGCCCTTAATTCAGAAAGTCGGTCTAAAACTTGCAAGCTGGAAAGGGAGTTTTCTAAGCATGGTAGGTAGAACTGTACTCATTAAATCTATTTTATCTGCAATTCCATATTATCATATGCAATCAATTCTCATACCTAAAAGTGTCCTTCTTAATATTGAAAAGATGAGTAGAGACTTCTTTTGGAATCATAATAGGGATTCGAAAAAGATGCATCTTATACCTTGGCATGTAATGAAGAGGAATAAATCTGAAGGAGGGTTAGGAATTAAAGATCTACAGTGTCAAAACAAAGCTTTTATGATGAAGCTCTGTTGGGGGATTGTTACCAAGCCGGAGGCACTATGGGTGAAATGTTTGCGTGGTAAGTACAAATGTGGTGAGAGTCAGAAACCACAAGTAAACAAGAGAAGATATCAATCTGCAGTTTGGAATGGCATAACAACGGTATGGGAAGAATTCTGGAAGGGGATTGGAAAGAGACTAAGAAGTGGGTTATCTACAAAGGCTTGGGAGGATCATTGGACGCCACTAGACAAACCTTTGAAATATTATGTGGATAAAAATTTCCACCTGATAGATCTAGATGCAGTGGTAAAGGATTTTGTTAAGCCAAATGGACAATGGGATAGGGACAAATGGAGAACGTTTCTTCCAGATAGGTTTGTTGAAGAAATTTTGAAGGTTTTTCCACCTAATGGCTTGGGTGATGATGTTTTCTATTGGCGTAAGGCTTCAGATGGGAACTTCACAGTTAAATCAGCATACACTATGATTTACCACCAATAGGAGCATACACCTGATCCTACCTGGCAGCATATATGGCGTTGGGAGATTCCTGAAAGAGCAAAATTCTTCATGTGGCAAGTGTTTCATGAGAGACTTCCCACTAATACACTTAGAGCTAAATATAATCCCCATGTGCAGAGCACTTGTCCTTTTGAGTGTGATAGGGAGGAAACCATTATCCATATATTGAGAGACTGTGAGATTGCCAGGAGAGTATGGTTTAATTTAACTAACCCATTATATTATTCTAGATTTGTTTCTGGCTCTTTGCAGGATTGGCTGAAATGGAACTCAAAAAACAATCCATCTGGCAGGCTTACTGCTAGATGGCCGTGGCAAAGAACATTTGGTGTTGTGTGCTGGCTTCTCTAAAAGAATAGATGTACAAAAGTATTTGAAGGCACAAGAGACCAGCCAAGAGCGATTACGCAGCGATGCATATTCCATTTAATGGAAGAGTGGTGCATAGCCGTTTCCAGCATCAAATTATGCAGATACCAGACAGAGCAGAAGCTAGACGGCGTCCCCCAGAGCCAGGCTATGTACGGGTGGATGTGGATGGATCATACAGGAATAGTGGACAGGCAACTTGTGGAGGAGTGATCAGAGATAACCGGGGAAATTGGATATGTGGGTTTCAACAGAAGTTAGGATATACTACGTCAACTGCTGCTGAAATCCATGCTATCTACAGGGGCCTTATACTATGCAAACAACTGGGTTTCAAGAAGGTTATGCTCCATACTGATTCATTGGATGCAATTCATTTGTTGTTATTTGATTGCGGGCAGGGTCATCCTATGAGAGAGGTGATACAGGAGGTAAGATCCGTTATCATTTCACACGAGGATCTACAGATTATTCATACCTACAGGGAAGCATTAAGATGTGCGGATTATTTAGCCCGATCGGCTCAAGGGATGAATCGGGATCTCGTAATAATCTCATCTCAACCTACGAATGTGTTAACTTTGATAATATTGAGTGTGGCGTAATGTCACGAGTTCAGTGAATGTAGTCTAATATTAGACTTTTTGTAAACCTCAAGCCTTTGCTTGCCAATGTATTACAAAAATAATAATAAAAAAAAAAGGCTATTTTGGTCTGACAATGGGTTTCGTACCTTTAAAAACAACCATTCATTAGAGGAAACTGTGTTTCTTTGTTTTTCCAAATCATAAAGTTTATATTTTTTAAAATAATAAAATTTAAATTTCCGACTCATATGTAATATATGATTATATTAAGATGAGTCGTTATATTTTGATTAATTAAACTATAAATGGAGATTTGCGAATATTCCAACGAAACATAACACGGCAAAGACATTTTAGTGTCTTCACATTTCAGCTATGATGAAGCATGAGGTATTTACACACTTGACTAATACTCAATTTTTAACTTTACTTACTCATTATATTCCCTCTCGTTCTCTAAAATAAAATTCTCAATTCAATTAAATATATCTTTTTTTATTTATTTAAAAAGGCAAGTCGAAACTTGAGTAGTGTGAGACGGGTATTAAACCATGATAGTCTAGTCCTTAATACAATAAACTAGAAATAAACTAGTAATTACAAGCTAATTGGTCTTTCAAAGCCATATGAAGGCATCCTCTTGGAATTGTGGGGATTAGAACCACATCAACAACATCGGGAACGTCATGGCCTTGCATGGCCATATAATCTACACAAGAAATGTTGTCTCTTGGAGTATGGTGGATCTTCACGTTCCATTCTTGGAAAAGAAGATCACGAATCTCTCCAATGATGCCTCTAAACGGGTGATTAGCGTAGTGGCCTCTCATAATGATGTTGATGGCGTCAAGAGAGTCAGAATATAGGATGATTCTTTGAAGACCCATCTGGCGACCCATAATTAGCCCTGTCATGATAGTATATAGCTTTGCTTCGATCACAGTATCCAAGGAATTTGTGAAATCCCATCAACCAATGGCCTTGAGAATTCCTAATCACTCCTCCACATGCTGCTTGATGTTGATGACGCACTGATCGGTCCACATCTATACGAACCACATTTGTAGGAGGAGGGGTCTAAGTCTTCTCTTCAAACCTATCAAGTTGGAAAATTTGGTGAGTTAGAGATTGATTAGCTATATTTTCCATCAGAAGGTAATTACACAAGTGTAACATCTCCCTGGCATTCGTGTTTTCGCCTTGGAACAAGAATTTGCATATGGTAGTCCAAAGGATCCAACACCCCAAACTGAAAACTCTTGGCCAAGAGAAGTCCCGAAATCTTCCTTTTCCAAGATTGTGATTAGTGTTCCAATTGAGTCAAACCTGCAAATTGCCTGCAAAAAACTGAAAAAGATAGTTAGGCTGTAAAATTTGTTTCCACAAGTTTTTTACTCTCTCACAGTCCCTGATTATATGAATCACACTTTCCTCTCTATTACAAGGGAAAGGGCAAAGACTCATGTTTGTAAGTCCTCTTCTGGCTCTAAGGGAGTTCGTGACGAGTCTTTCGTGGCCAACTTGCCACATGAAAAATTTAACTTTCTCAGGAAGTTGCCATTTCCACATCAGAGTCCAGAAGTTGTTGACATTCGCTCCTCCTCGATCACACAGATAGAGATAAACAGATTTGACAGAGAAGCGGCCATCTTTCGCAGCTCTCCAAGTGAAATAGTCAAGAAAACTATTAGAGGGGGTGCATTATGGAGATAGTATTAATGATTGAGGGATGCAGAATGCCCTGCCACCTGCTGATGTCCCATCTTCCATTAGCCGAAAGATGATCTTTCACCATCTCTTCTTCATTAACAAAGGATGGGTTCAAAACAAAGGTTATAAGAGGTCGGTCAAGAGGAAGCCAAAGATCATGCCAGAACTTGGTTTCTGCACCATTGTTAACGTTTTCCCGACTCCTGCAAGAAACTTATCCCAAACTTCGACGATTGCCTTCCAGGCAGAGGATGAGTTTCTCTTCTTAGAGACAGAAGGCACAGATAGATTGTCAGGTGTTTAAATGTTGTTATAAATATAAATATTTTCTGTTATAAATATAGTATTTCCTGTTGTTAATACAAATAATATCAAAAAAAGTTCTGTGTAATTTTGTAATTTCAAGGAACTTTTTTATAATTTTTTTTCATTCCTTGGGACTTGCGCGTAATTTTCCCTAAAGTCTATATTTTTGTTTTTTAAAATAATAAGATTTAAATTTCTGAATTAAATTAAAATGAGTTATTATATTTTAATTAATTAAAATATAAACGAGATAACGCTCCAGAGTATTTCTCATTTTGATATTTGTGGAGACTTGTGAATATTCCAATGAAGCATAACGCGGCAAAGACATTTTGTGTCTCCACCCTATCACATTTCAGCTATGATGAAGCACGAGGTAATTAGATATTCTGTCCGGTCTATAAGATAAAACACTTTTAAAAAGAAGATACGATTCAGAATATAAGTTACTTCCACTATTTCTCATTTTTTTCTTTTTCATTTATTTAGTGTAAAAGAAAAAAAGGAAAAAAAAAAAAAACGAAGGAGGTATTCCCATAGCATCCTGTACGTGGAGAGGAGTTGAAATAGTAGGATAAGAGGTAAGTATTTGTATCGAATGAAATCCTCTCATTGGCCTATTTTCTCATAATCTCTCCTTATCCAATCTAAATTATTGATATCTCTTCTCATATAATTTATACCATTGATTTGAATTAATCTTGACTGTTTCATCTTAAAATACTTTTTTAATATCAGTCTGTACTCTAAAATATTTTTTTCAAAATTCTAAATCCAAAAATTATTTTAGGATCTTTAAAAAATATTTTAGGGTACTAATTGACAAAAAAAATACTTTAAATACTGACTGGTACTAAAAAGAAATTTCAGGATACTGACTAGAACTGAAAAAATACTTCATGATATTGGGAAATTATTTTAGGATCTTGAAAAAATACTTCAAGATACTGACTGTTACTAAAAAGATATTTCACGATACTGACTAGTACTGCAAAAATACTTCATGATCTTGAACAAATATTTCAGAATACTGATGGGTACTAAAAAAAATACTTCAGGATACTAACTGATACTAAAAAGATACTTCAAGATACAAACTAATACTAAAAAGATACCTCAAGATACGACTAAAAAAATATTTTAAGATCTTCACCGGTACTAAAAAATATCCGCATGATTTTGAAAAAATATTTCGGATATCAACCTGGTACTTAAAAAAATACTTTAGGTGATGTGGCTTTTTCTAAGTAGTTAGATATCAAATAGATGGCCAAAATTTAAAGCCAATGAAAGATAAGGAGAAAAATGATACGTGAGAGAATCCATATTTGTACTCTCCACAATACAATGCTACTTGAAGTTGAAAGTAGGAGTATATATTAGTAATATTGTAGAGAAAATTGGTTAAAATGACCCAATAATACAAATGTACAATTTTACTTTTCCATTTATTGTATAGATCAATATTGTCAAAATTGAGCTCGTGGAAATGAAAACGAGTAATAGGGACATAAATAGTAGAAACGATACGAAACATAAAGTTTCTACTATTTAAGATAAAAATACAAAATTTTATATATTTGTGTGTATGTTTCTGTATATATGTGTTTATGCATATTAAAAAAAATCACTATTTAAAATTTAATAAACAACTTCATATTTAAAATATATAACTCACATAACTATATAAAACATAAGTCCAAAAACACACATAGTTTAACAACTCATACAACCAAGTTCCAAAACATCAAAAGAAGAAAATTTAACAATTCCTAAATTATATCAATTGATTCAAATCAAACACAAAGCAACTTGCATGTTCTCTTCTCTAGTTCTTATAACAAATTCATTTGCAAAACTTGAAATGTCTAAATTATGATCATTCATAAGTTCCATCACTTCAACTTTAATCAAGCTTTTCTTATAATAAACATCAACATCTAAGTTGTCTACGTCTTCCCAATCTTCTTCATTTTTTCACTATCCAATCATTATCGGATGGAAGATAATCAAAATTATATGCATGGAAGTTTTGAGTTGTATTTTCGTTGTCTAATCTTGAATTGATCAACACAAAAACAACATCATTCATAGTATTTTAATTTAGGGGAAATGAAAATGATTTTTTTAAAAAAAGTAAAAAATGTAAGTTTTTACGGTTTTTAAACATGATTTTTACCTATTTTTATTAAGGACAGTTTTTACTTACGTGTTAACAAGTATCACTCCAATAAAACTATAAAAATGAGTTTTTATTTTATGGGTTTAATATTTCTGTATTTATCGTAGATTTTTTTTTTCCTACAGCACTTACATAAAAATGAATAGTTCCCACTAATATTTTCTCTCTTATTTCTTTATAATGAGATTCACTCATTTTTATGTAAATGCTGTAGAAATACTTTTTTTTTTTCAGTAAATACAGAAACATTAAACCCTTATTATTACTATAGTAGTTTTTGACAACGCCGATATTGATGGTATATGGTTAACCATAAGTAATGATGGAGGTAAGAGAGTGGTTGGTTTTGTGTGGATACAGATAGCTTGCCTTAAAGGCACACACGGTAAGGCAATAATTACATGTACGAGACTGAAGCTAAAATAAAGGCTCATGTCAGAGCTTGGCTCCATTTCTCTGCATCAAGATTTCTCTAGCATCATCTCTTGCATAGAATTAGAGTCCACATTTATTCATTCGCTTTAATTTCTTCTCAATTATTCACCACTCTCCCGACTCTCAGCTTCTTCTCTCTGCAATTTCTCTGCTCTTCTTTACTTCTCGTTTTCACTTCACTCTCCAGTCTCCAATATTCACGAAAAGCTTTTGATGTTCTTCAAAAAAAAAAATTTATTAAACAATATATATAATTTAATTATACATAATATATAGTATTCTTCACGCTGTAAAAATATGATCATATCAATTAAAGCAAAAGTCTTCTCACATGCTTATCTTATATTCCCTCTGGTCCTTATTATAAGGCACCAACTAACTTTTCTCACAAACCAATAAAAATAGTTAAAGTTAATAAAGTTGTCTTAGAATCTAGTTAACTTCCAATATTACCCCTACTAATTGCATTAAATTCTAATATTATATTAATTATTACTCTCACCCACTATCCTTATTAATTATAGGCAGACATGGAAAAAATAATTAATACTCATTGAGAACAAGCAAATGCCTTATAAAAAGGACCAAATAAACTTGTAAGTTGGTGCCTTGTAATAAGACCAGAGAAAGTACACAAAAAATCATGATATTATTAAATTACTTTAAATTATTTATATTTATTATTTTTCTCCAAACTAATTTATTTGACTTATAAACTAATGTATAATTTAATTATGCACAACATATCATATGATTAAGTAACTTATTTTACTTCATTAATTTCTCAAAAGAAAAAAGTTAGCTATGTTTTATATTTAGAATCCAACTTTCACACCTTTTATCATTATTACTATATTTCTATCCCTTACCTTTTTCTATAAAAAAAAACAAATATTTGCATTTAAAAAAAAAAAGTATTTTAAACACCAATTTTTTTTATACCTCGTTTCAATGTTTCAATTATGAAGTCGGATGAGAGAGAGGAAGAGAGTATTCACTAAGGCTGGGTTTGGTTTGAGGTGAAGGAATAGGAGGGAATGAATCCTTAGGGAGAATATTGACCAAATTACTATTAATGAGAATAATATTTCTTTTTGTTGGGAGTCTATTTGATGAGCGTAAAGCTGGGAATTAAGGTTGGCCTTGAAGGGTCGTGGCCGGTCCTCCAAAGCTTCGAGTAGTAAAAAAACATCTCTGTTTTTCAAATTCTCGCCCGAAAGCATCGTGTCGTGGCCCGAAAGTTACTATTCCAAATTTTAACTATTTTTTTCAAAGAAATTTAATTAATAAATTACTACACAAATTATCTAACAAATATGCACAGTTACTAATTCATAATCAATACTCAAAAGAAAATTATGTTTACAAATAATTCACATAAAACATAAAAAAAACATACCATTAAATAACATTAAGACAATGACTATGATTGTCATCATCTACGCCACTATCATCAATTTCAACGACATTTGATTGTTTTTCACTCATATTTATAAAGTTGCATGGTTTAATCTTAAATATATTTCTTTCATTCCAGCTATATGATAACAAGGAATAGATCTAACATTTTATAACAAACATTCTACAAGACAAAAAATTTAACAAAATATGTCATACCGATTCACTGCTGCATGAATTTGCAGTCAAATCCCACACACGAATGTTACCATTTTGGTCACCAGATATTAGTTCAGGCTGCTAGATCAAAATGCCTCTGAAGCATGAGAGCAGTATAACTATGTTAAAACAGACTTAGGAAGCATAGACATTGGTTTGGATAGGGACTAATTAAAAACTGACAGAGACAGAGCAACACGACAATATCTTAAGTGTCTATATGCAATTAAAATTGTTGTTTATTCTCTAATACAAGTATACAACATGTATTCGGCGTGGACCCATAGTCTTTTGAAGTGTACGAGCTTCATACACTGGTGAAAATATATTGCCTATCAAGCCAAGTAAAAATCCACAAGTGAGTATCAAACATCTTAATGGAGTAATTTTTTTTAAAAAAATAAAAATAAAGCTACAATTAAAAGGGTCTAACAAATTGGTCCGAAAACCTCGCGACAAGCTCGGCGCTCTACAAGACTAGTCTTTTACAGTCTAATTTTAAATATTTCGTCCAATTTTTCAAGCTCCATATATGACAAACCAGAACTTAAATGGGCCGACTTGACAGACTCGACCTAATTTTCCAACTCTAAGTGAGCGTCCCCAATCCAAATTATTGTGAATGGCTTTGTGGCATGTGGAAAATAAGTGAAAAGAAAGAGTAAAGAGGCAATAAAGTATAGGGCCCATCTTGTATGTGTTTTCTTGTCGTGGCCTTCTTTCACAGGCCCAGCTTTTGTCCGATGCTATTAGCATTTGCTGCGCTCCAATACCTTAAAACTGTGTCGATTTGGTGTAAAAATGTGCAACTGTGGAGATCATGAAGTATTTTTTTCAGTTTCAGCCAATATCATAAAATATCTTTTTAATACTGATTAGTACCCTAATATATATGCACCTTTTCTCCAAAACAATGTAGTTTTAGGGTATTGGAATGCAGCGGATGCTAATTGCATCAGACGAAAGCTTTCTTATTTTCTTAATATAAAAGATATTCATGAATTGATTTTGATTTTAAATATTAGGCACATCTTTTATAATTATCAATATTTTTTTAATTTATCTTTATTAATGTTTCCTTAACAATAATAAAGAGAAGAGGAAATGAAGAAATTAAAGAAAATAACTAAAGTATTTTAAAAAATATATGTCATAATAACTAATTTAATTAATTTTTATAATCCAATCAAATTTGAGTAAATGTCTTAATTAAGTAATTTTCCTTTTTTTTTTATACCATTGGGTTATTTTCTTATGGTTTAATGTATGATGATAAAAGTGTCAAGATTAACAGTCAGTTTGATTTGAGGAGAGAGTATGAGAGGAAATAAAAGGGGATGAAGGATATTGATTAAAGGGTTAAGTAAAATTTCTCTAAGTATTCCCGAGGAGCATTTTTCTTTAAAGTTTTTTGAGCACCGTTACCCCGTAAGTTTTTTTTTTTGGAGCAATTTTGCCCCTTCGTTAATGGTCAACGGTTAGTTGATCGTTAGGGTTGTTAACGGAGGGGCAAAATTGCTCCAAAAAAATATTCGGGCAAAATTGCTCTAAAAAAACTTTCTGACAAAATTGCTACTTAACCCAAAAACAAATGTTGAAAATGTTATTTATGATATCATATATTTTAAATTCTTATTTATATAATATCTAGGGATGGAAACAGCTTGGTCCCCAAGCTTCACCCTTAATTCGGCTTGTTTAAAGTAGGCCTATTTTTGACAGTTTGAAGTAGACTGTTTTGCGGTGAGGGCTTGTGGCGCATGTAGCCTAATTATAAATTTTTTAAAATATAGGCCGTCTTAACAGACACGGAGTTGAAAAAATGGCCTATAAGAGGCCACATGCTACTTTGTTGTCGAATGCGCCTGACCGACCAAGGGTGAAACCCGAAATGGCCGACCTATTTCCACCTAGATATTATATAAATAAGAATTAAAAATATATGATATCATAATTAACATTTTTAACATTTTTTTGGGTTAAGTAGCAATTTTGTCCTGGAATTTTTTTTAGCAATTTTGCCCCTGAAGTTTTTTCTTTTGGAGCAATTTTGCCCCTCTGTTAACGGTCAACTAACTGTTGACCGTTGACGGAAGGGCAACATTGCTCCAAAAAAAAAACTTTCTAGGCAACATTGCTCCAAAAAAAAAACTTCTTTCTGGGAAAAATTTCTTCTAATACGTCCGGGAAAATTTATTATTTAACCCTTATTAAATTATTATTGATAAAAAGAATATTTTTTTTTATTCAAAATATATTTTTAAAAAATTAATTTTTTTTATGAATAATTTAGTTACGAGGAAAAAACAAACGAAACACCCATAAGGCTGGGAGAAGATTTTCTGCCTAGCAGCCCCTCTCCCCATCTCTACCCCGCTGCATCTCATCTCGGGTCCGATCAAGATTTGGACGGCGAGATCTTGTCCCCGTCAAAAATATTTTTTTTTAAAAAATAATAATTAATTTTTTGTAAAAAAATAGGTTTTTTTAAAAAAATCTAGACTGGCCGGATCAAGATTTAAACGGTTCGGATGGTGATGATGAGGGATAATGAGAGGAGTGATGATGAGAGGATCCGACCCATAAGGCTGGGGTCTTCTGTCTGCCCCTTAGTCACATCATACGTTTTTTTTCCCTCAAATTCCAAAGATATTTTACTAATTTCTGTAAAATACTCGTATTTAACAGTAAGTAAATATCACTTGTGCACTGCCTTCAGAGCACAGTACGGGTACTCACACTCACTGACTCATCCTTCTTCTAAACAAAGCCATTTTCAGCTGCTTCCTCTCAGCAATCTGTGTGTTCCATTTAGGTTGCCGCTTTGAGCTTTCTCTTCTCAGTCACACTAGTTTTTGTTGTTCATCTTCTTCTTCTTCGGTCTTGTCGTTCTTTAAAGCAAACTCTGTATCTTTGCTTGTTTGTGTTTGGATCCTTCCTTTTGAGTTTCGCTCTGTTGTGCTGCCGCCATCTCTTGTTCTTCATCCACTCAAGATATACTTCCTCGTTTCCCCTCTTCTTCTTGTTCTTCAACACTTTGTTTGCACTGCTTCCTTGTATTTGGATCCTTTCCTTTCGGTTTTTGATCTTTAGCTAGTTCCAGTCTTCACTCTTATTCTTCTTGTTCTTTGTGATAAAAAAAAAAAAAGCAAAGAAAACTGTGGGCTCTACTTGAATTCCTGTTTTGATTTTTGTCTCCGGTTGCTATAGTTTCTGTTGTTTTCTTGGATCTGGTTCCAAAAAAAAAAAAAAAAAAATTGTCCAGGAAACTATCCATCAATCGTTCCTGTTTTTCTTTTTGTTCTTCTTCTTCCCAAAATAATTAAAAAGAAAAAAAAAATCAGTTTTGGCTTCTGTTTGAGAGTTTTCCTACTGAAGGAACTTTTTCTTTTTCTCAAGCTTTTATTTACTTTCTTGTATTTGAATTATCTTCTTTTTACTCTCTTCTCTGTTTATCATTGTTCTTCGTCTTCTTGTTTAGAGAAAAGTAAAAAAAAAAAAAAAAAAAAAAACCACCTCTTCTTTCTGCGTAGTATTAAGCTCTGAAAAGAATATTACAAAAACCCAAAACAAAACTCTATATTTGGTCTTTCAGAAAATGACAAGTATCAAATATTGTTATTATTACATATATGACTAAATGCCGTGATTTAGTCGACTAACCCAAGTGGGTTAGTCGACTAAATGTCGGGGTTTAAAAAAACCCCCCATCGCCAGGTTAGTCGACTAAACCACTTGGGTTAGTCGACTAAATCATGCGGCTTTCAAAAATTCAACTTCCCTAAAGTTTTAATGACTAAACCTTGGTTTAGTCGATAAAGAGCCAAGACATCGAAATATTTTGAAAACATTGGCAAATTAGTAATTAATTATTTAAAAAGTGAAAAATAGGGAAAAAAGCCTACGTGCTCCCTTATGCTTATCAATTATGTTTGCATCGTCTTATACATATATATATATATATATATATATATATATATATATATATATATATATATATATATATATGTCTGTGTGTGTGTATATATATTGCATCCTTAAAATTTTGATTTCAGTTTTTATGTTAGTATATGCACTGTTTTAATTATAATTTTAGTCTTTTTATAGAAACTTTTACAATTTTGCAGATCTTTATCTTTTCTATATGTCACATATGAATGTTGATATTGATATGGTTTTGTTTTTTTATATCTAGAAAGTTTCCTGTTAATTTCTATCCTTATAAATATGATAATTAATTTTTAGGGTTTTTAGCAATGATTTAGGTAAAGCAGTAAAAATCAAAATTTTAAAAAATAGCAACTAGCACAAATAGATTTTTAATCATTGAGATTTTATTGAGCTTGATTATTAAAGATCATGCTTCTTAAGTTTATAAAAGTAATTTTTAGTTAAAGGCTAGTAGTCGCCTTGTCATGCTTGAATGCCCCAAAGACTCCTCCCAAAACACCTGTTCACGTGTTTATTTGTGTAGGTGTGAGTTTCCAGGACTAGGTCAGGGTAATTTTTGTTAAAAAAGTAAAATTAATTTTTAGATTGTCAATAAAGTGATTTCTTATATTTATAAAAAAATTTGAAATTATCTATTCAAAAAATAATAATCAAAATAAATAAAGTTATTTTACGTTCATTTCAAGAATAAAAACACCATTTATTAAGAAGTGCTTCTCAAAATATTATAGATTATCAAAAGAACTTTTTTGAAATAACTACTAAAACAAGAAGACGACTTTTTTTTTTAAAATACAAAATCATTAAATAAAAGCAGGGAAGGAACTCCTAGATGTATCTTCTTTCTTCTATTGATGTTGCATTATGGGCGGATGATCTACATCAATTTTCTTGGGAAAATCACTGTAGAGGCCCTTTTAAGGCCAAGAAACCCAAAAAGGGCCCCAATAATCCGACATGGCCAAAACAGCCCTAGGGCCCCGATTGGGATTGAAGTTATAAGAGAAATGACCAAAAAAACCAACCCACTCGAAGAAAAAGGAACGTGCGAATTCAAAATTTCTCCCATCTCAAAATCATCATCCCACCGCCTTCCTCTCTCGACTCTCATCTCCGCTGCCGCTCACTCGCCGTCTTCTCGGACGCCGTCGACCTTCCGAAGCTCGTGTGTGTCGCCGCCGTCGCCGTCGTCTTGTGAGTCGCCGTCGCCGTCGTGGTTAGACTGTAGGTAACATTTTGGGGATTAGGGTTTTTCGTCTCTTTTTTCTTAAGAAAATTATAATGCTGGTTTATTTTTTGATACATTTGCTACACATATGCTTTTTGTGCAAAATTTGTGTCTAAATCTTTGATACATTTGGGGATTAGGGTTCATTGATATTTGATACATTTGATTTTGGGGTCTCATTTGCTCTGTTGGATCGATTCTTTGATCTAAATCTAATACAAACTTGCTGAAATATATGCCTCTCGAATTTGTTGGAATTTTCTCACTGCTGCACTCTAATTCTTAAATGAGAAGCTTGCTATTTCGGTGCATATGTATGAATCATTGGGGGAAGGTTGCATGGATATATATGCATGTATTTATGGTTCTGTTTTGGTAAGAGTAGATGCCGAACAACTGGGAATAATTCTTGTAAGGTCTTTGCCGTATGTGTTGTATGCGTTTTGATTTATGAGTTTTGAGTCAAATACTTACCGTCTATAAGTATTTGGCCGTGGTTCTTGGGAATTAAGGTTAGGGAAAATGAAGTCTTTGCATGCAATCGGTCACTATGTTTATTAAGGTCAAGAATGGAGTCTTTAATATATAGGGGAATTAACCTATCAATCACATGTAAGTCCCTTCAAGTTAGGGAACCGAATTTGTAGAGAAATTTTTCTTGAAAACACAAACAAAAATTAGAATTTCATAGGAAAACTTGGATACATACTTGCTGATGTTGTAACCATTTGATTTCTCGTCATTCATGTGCTAAATTATCACCGTCACACACATAATCTTTTTTGGATATAAAGTGTTAATCTATTTGGGACCATTGCTTTGTTAAATTGTGTGTCTTGACATTGATTGAGATTGAGTCATTGAGTCAAAAGTTTAGAGACTTATTTTTTACCCTTAAAACCTTTGTCGAGTTTTTATGTAGCAAAGATGCTCAACTTGGATACATACTTGCCGTTGCTTGTAACCATTTGATTTCTCACACATGTGATGAATTATCACCATCACACACATAATCTTTTTTGGATATAAAGTTGTTAATCTATTTGGGACCATTACTTTTGTTAAATTGTGTGTGCCGACATTGATTGAGATTGAGTCATTAAGCACAAAGTTTAGAGACTTTTTTTTTACCCTTAAAACCTTTGCTGAGTTTTTATGTAGCAAAGATGCTAAACTTGACTGAAAAATTATACTTGATGTTGTAAATGAACTTAAGTTTATGTTGGAGTGAATTCTAAAAATTGGGTGCCTAGAGAGTATGATATTGTGATGTTGTTATCATTAAACCGGTGCCTCTGCAATTTCTACTCCGAATTGCCCTCCATTTATAGCAACAGCTTTGTCGGGAGCATTTGGTATGTAATATTGGTAATCTAAATTCTGCTTGATGAAAATTGCGTAGTAGCTCGTGTACTCTTCCCCGGGCGTTCTATTGTATTATTATTTAGGATTGCTTTACTTCATTATGTTCTATGAAAAACCAGAATTTATATTGTTCAACATTCTTTTTTTTTTTCTGCTCTATTTTTTTTGCCCGTATCTGTTAGTGTTGATTATTATGATGAATTGAGCTATGGGAATTATCTCCTTAGGTGTCTGATTGGTGCAAGAAAGAAGTAGCTTTGTGGCAAAAAATAAATAAATAAGAAGCTAAATTGCATGTTCTATGAAAAACCAAAATTTATGTATGTTCTTTTTGTGGGAAAACTCTGTAAACTGTATCTTTAAAACTGTGAAATTTTGTTAATTATGATCAATGGTAATTTTAAATGAACTTCATTTACAATTGTTGTAGGTACACTAGCAACAAGGTTATAATATAAGAAGCAACATCATGTCTAAATCCTCACAAAGGGATCCAAGGTTCTCTGGATACAACCTATTCACAGAGGAATTCTACAAGCAAGATGAGGAACGCCAAAAGGGTAAGGGTAAGGGCAAGGCCAAGTTAAGAGGCGGATTGACTACAGAAATGACGAAGCCCGGAAAAGGCTAACTTCTAATGAAAAAGCTGAATACACAAAGAGGGCTAAACAAATGAGAGCCCCGGTGAAACCGAAGAAGTATGTGGTGCCCTTCCAAACTAGATGTGCGCGAAGACATTCATCCAAGTTTGCAAAAACTTGAAGGAAGAACCGAGGCAATGAGAAGGCTAAAGGAGATCGGGTTTGATAGGTTGGTTAGTATAAGTTTCCGACAGATCAACCGTTCTTTATGTGCTCAATATATGACCTGTTTTGATCCCCCAACAAAGGAAGTGTGCATTAGGGGGGAGACCCAAGTGATAGGGCCAGAACATGTCAATCAATTGATGGGTCTTCCCGTTGGGAGAGGAAGGCCATAAAAGTTAATATCAACGACCAACACAACACTTTCAACGACTATAGGAAAGTATACAAGGACGTTGCTTACAAAAAAATTGGAGAGATGTTGGGAGAAGAATTAGACCAAAATTTTGAGTTTTTATTCGTTTTATTCGCCTTGGGTACCCTATTGGCGCCAAAGGCATCAATTCTTGTCGCTGACCGTCTTTTGAAGGTGATGACGGTGACTAAGGATGCACTTGCCGATTTCGATTGGTCCTCCTTCGTCCTTCAAGAACTCGCAAAGAGATACATGAGTTCAAGAAGGATTCCCAAAAGTCCAACAAAAAAGAGCAAAACCGTAGGCGGATGCCTATACTTCCTCATGGTAAGTTGTCTTTACTTATGTTTGCATGTGATTCGACTCATTAATGGTCAACTCGTTGTTAATAATTATTTGATTTCGTTTTATGAGCAAAGCTGTTTTGTTTCCAAAATTTCCCGATCGGTGATGATAGGTCATCAACATGAGTCGGCCATGGCTTTTTGGACCGACCAAAAGGTGAAGAGCGAGTGTCGGTTGAGAAACGAAGCAAAAAAGGCCTCCCGGTACGCGTCAAGCCTCCTCGGCCACATCCTCGCCCACATCCATCGCTTAGTCCGTCAACATCGTTTGATCCCGATACGATGCGACACACCCGAAATGTGTGACAAATTAATCCAGGCGATCAAGTCAAGACAAATTGATGTTGTGGTATATGATGTAGTAACCGATATATGTTTTTTCGGGTAGTGCGCGACGACATATGCACGGATGCTATCAAACTTGCAACAAGAAATGTTGGCGCTTCAACGTACGTTGTTTGAAGAAGGCCGCATGAAGGTGATGCACCAAGCAAACAACCATCTACTTCCGGAATCGACGATCATAATGGACAAGACACGAGATGGAGATGACGTAGACGAGGAAGATGAACCTGAAAATATTATTGATGTCGATGATATCCCGAAACATGGAGAGGAGACACCGAATGTGGACGCTGGTCGTGCAGGGGAACTATTTGAACACGTTGCTGTTCCAGAACATGTGAAGGAACATGTACAAGAAGAGGTGACCGGAAAAGGGGTTGAATTGAGGAGATTGAGGAGATCTCAGAGGGTCGTAAACCCTAGTAGCGTGTTAAAATCCCCGTGGATCGATCCACAACGGAAGTCCAAGGGAAAGAGGACATTCGACGAGAAGGACACTCTTTTGAGTTGTGCACAAAGACCGCGCCGAAGCCGAGGCCGAGGAGTAAGTTTCATTTATCGTTTCCCATTGAATCACTTGTCTCGTACACAAAATGCACATTCTCGATTAAGATCCTCATATGCTGTAATTTAGGGAATTTGTGGACATGCATCGCTATTTTCTCACCAGGGAGAGACCTACAATGTCTTGATGCACGATCTTGGTTAGGTGATCGGGTACGTGACGTCTAGTAATCAATAAATATCATCGTTATTTCTGACTGATTGCTGCAATGTGACTTTCCTTTCCATCCATATTTGCTTCAATATCTGAACTGAAAATGTATAGTCACAAACAATGTAGGTCTTTGACTTACGTTTCTGTTTTCATGGTATTGAAAAAGTTCTGATTGCTGCAATGTGACTTTCCTTTCCATCCATATTTGTTTTTCCAAATGTAGTGATGACTATGGTGGCAAGGACATTGGTTGCCGATCAATTAGACAATGATGGTGTAGTCCAAAGATACATTTTCTCAACTGAATTAATGGATAAAATGATTAGTCCTAGCCTGAAATGGACAGTCCAATCCATTCTTCCGCAAATTGATCCTCAACATTTAGGATACAACATTGGTGACTGTCATTTCATTTTTTGCCCATGTCTTTATGTAACTCACTGGTTTTGTTATGTCCTTGATACGGCAACAATGACTTTCTACTCCCTTGACTCCTTGGTTGACATAAATACATATTATCGGATGGAATATGAAAAGGAACATCCAAACATACAAACAACCAAGAAAAAGCCAATAAAGAAACAAGCCCAAAAAGAAAAGGAAATGATGGCTAATAAAGTGGTAAGTTCACCTCATCTTCACCGCCTGGCTTTAGTTTGTAAACTTGTAAACATCTATAAATGTGTGAACTTCGTTTTCAGCACCATCGTTTGTTGGAAATACTCCGAACAATCAAGCCAGAGTTGTTAGAAGATGAGGACAAAATCAGCAAGGATGTTACATGGGCTAAAGTTCATGTCCAAAGGGACACGTATGTTTCTTAGATGGTTTATTTTTTTGTGGTGTCTGGTTAAGTTTGATATCTGAGTTTACTAGAACTCATCTGTTTATTTTATTTCAGGCACTCATGTGGGCTTCATGTCATATCCTGGCTACAACAATGGGATGGCTCAGAAGAATGGGGATGGGTATACAATGCCACACTTCACCGACGAAGATCTTCGTGAATTGAAGGTGGGCTTATTATGGTGGCTCGTCACCCATCCTCACAACAACCATCGGGAAAAAGTGTTGGGGCTAATGGAGGACTACCACAAGAAATTGAAGAGACATTAGGGAGCATAGTTGTTAGGACACATATGTATTTATGACTCATTTGTAAACATGTGGATGACATTAAACCTTGTTATTTTGTAAATTGTCTAATGATGCTAACTTGATAACCTTTATTCAATGACAACAAGAATGAGAACGCAAATTTTAGCTTCGTTTTGATATGGTCATGGAATGAGAACAAGAATATTTTGATTCTCGTTTTGATGTGGTCATGGAACGAGATCTCGCAAATTTTAGCAACAATGTTGATGTGGTCATTTACCACAATAACAAGGGTCATTTACCACAATAACAAAAAATCATTTACCACAATATCGTGGGTCATTTACCACAATAACATGGGTCATTTACCACAATAACATGGGGCGATTACCACAATAACATGGGGCGATTACCACAATAACAGGGGTCCTTTACCACAATATCAGGGGTCATTTACCACAATAACAGGGGTCATTTACCATAATAACAAAACCATTTACCACAATAACATGGGGCGATTACCACAATAACAGGGGGCGATTACCACAATATCAGGGGTCATTTACCACAATAACAGGGGTCATTTACCACAATATCAGGGGTCATTTACCACAATATCAGGGGTCATTTACCACAATAACAAAATCATTTACCACAATAACATGAGTCATTTACCACAATATCAGGGGTCATTTACCACAATAACAGTGGTCATTTACCACAATATCAGGGGTCATTTACCACAATAACAGGAGTCATTTACCACAATAATAGGGGTCATTTACCACAATAACAGTGGTCATTTACCACAATATCAGGGGTCATTTACCACAATAACATGTGTCATTTACCACAATAACATGGGTCATTTACCACAATAACATGGGTCATTTACCACAATATCAGGGGTCATTTACCACAATATCAGGGGTCATTTACCACAATAACAAAGACCTAATTACAACAAAAACAACACATAATAACAGCAAAATCCAACCTTCATATATTTTTCTTTTGCATTTACATTTGGAACAAAATATGAATATGTGTACATAAATGACACTTGGATACAATTGTGACAACAATATCCAACCTTCATTTACAACACCAAATGCATCTACAAATTCATAAAGCAAAAATAATATGGTATGGATTAAACCCTAAAGCCATATACAACAAAAGAGTGTGAGACGCAATGCCCAAAAAGAAACATCCAAGGCACCATCGAGGATCAACTTGGATTTGATTCTTGCAAGTCTTAACGGAGTGTCCCGGCTCATGGCATCTACCACAATAATAAACCTTCTTGTTTTGGAATTGAGATTCCCGCTTTTTCTTTTGCGTCTACCGGTGGTGTTGTCGTAATGGGGGGCTCCAAGAAAGTTTCTGTTAGCATTTGTGTCACCGTGGGCGCATCAACAAGTGGACAATCATGTGTTGCAACTGGCCGCATGCTATGTGCATAAATTTTCTCTTGTGCTGAAAGTGTAAAGCAATCATCTACAAATGTGTACACGTTACCATTAAGTAACTTAATTGCCGCACATGCACGCGGGCAAGGTAGTCCACTCATTTTCCATGCCAAACAAGAGCACTCTTTTTGCAACCATATCAACAACAACATAACTTAAGGCATCACCGCGTCTAGTTTCAACCACACACCGTGGTTCTCTCCATAATGTTGAGCATGCATGTTTTCCGCAAAGTTCACATGTTGCAACAATTTTTTTTCTATGTTAGGTCCTACACCATTTTTCCAATTCACCGAGCCATCTTGCTTGCAAGCATCTTCGCAGCCAACTTCTCCCTATGCTCATGTATTAACATTGATACCGAGTCGTCCTCTCTTTCACCATCCATGCATTGAATGATTCAGCAATGTTGGTGGTTATGTTATCCCACCTTTGAAAGGAAACTTGCTCATAGCCCATTGATCAACGTCCCCATGAGTCTCAACCCATTGTGCCAACCGTGGATTGAACAATTTTAATTTTCCCATCGCAACAGTGAATTCTTCAACCATCCTTGCATACGCAATTCCATCGAGGAGGTGCAATGCAATATCCTTGTTGTTCCCAAAGGTACGTGGCATCCCTTTCATGACTTTGAGGAACTCGCACTATAATTTTCCTTAACATGCCCGTAACAAAATGCATGTCTCTCGGTGCCAAATATATCTCTTACAAATTGAATAATGGAATTATTTCGATCGACACAATTGTTATCATCATTGATCTTGTAACTGCTTTACATTGTTTAGAAACCAAGCCCAATCATCATAGGTCTCACCGCTAACAATGCCATATGCTAAGGGAAACAATTGGTTGTCCGCATCATACGCACAAGCCGACAACATTGTACCCCTATAAGGGCCACTCGTATGACATCCATCTATATAAAGGATTGGTCGACAAGCATCTACAAAACCATTAATGGAGCAACCATATGCAATAAATAGCCGCACAAATCTATTATCTACCGAGCCTTCCCATTTTGCCACCGTGTCGATCACTCTCTATGAGTCTTCGACACATCCAAGGAATAACCTTGTACGAGTCCTCCGTCGTCCATGTAATAGCGTCACCGCTCTTTCTTTGGCCCTATATGCTTGTTTGTAGTTCAGGCGTACCCCATACTCGTTGTACATGTCACTTCGAATTTCATTTGCTGTCTTGTCAATATTATTTCTCAACCCATCAATTACAAGCGATGATGTCAACCTACACTTGGGTGGATGAGATACAATCAGGCTATCCTGTGCATGGTGTGTGTGTGTGTGCTCCTCTGTATGTTTTGATGGTTAGAACTCTGTATCTTGACGTTCTCCCGCTGAATATGCACCCATGTACCAAGGACAACCATCAACCTTGCACTTAACTATTATCTTCTTTGCCTTGTTCTTCACAAAGTTGTAGGAAAACTTGTGTGCAATGCTGTATTTGTACAATGTTTCGCGGAGGGTCACGGCATTCAGAAAAATTTGTCCTACTCCCATTATCATATCCTTCCATTTACAATGATTCATTTGAGGCCTGTTTAATGGCACACTTTGTGAACAACATGGCAATGATAGCAACTCTTGTGTTTGATTATGCATTTGAGGTGGAGCCACGTACAACTCAAGTGCACCTCCAAAGACTTGATCCCTCCCCGCGACAAACAACAATTATTAGTGCAAGTATGAGAACCAAGTAATGACAATTTACAAACTAACAAATTACAATTCTTAACACAACAAGACTTACACTTCTTGTTCTTCCATTTGAGTATTCATTTGTTCTCGGTCTATTGCCATTATTCCCATTTTCTTCAATGTACACATGACAATATTGTTCATTATACCTTATTAAATGTTCTACCCCTTCATCATCTACAAGATCAACAAATGTAGATGTATCCAGACTAAGTTTGAACTTCAACGAAATTTCAGTATTTTCTGCCCCAATAAAAGACACTATGATTCTTTGCAACTCCTCATATGTTGTTCCTTCCTTGATGCCTCTTGTTCTCACCGTTCCACCAACATAATCACTTTCTTGTCCTCCCCCATGTACAAAGAAACCCCCCACATGGAAGAAACATAATATGTTCTTCTCTGACGTACTAGCCATCTTTAATTATGATCTCGCAACATAAAGTTATTATTAACAACTCTAACAAATACATTAACAACTTTAATGGGGCCACATTAACAACAATGTCATTTCATCGTTTTCACATTAAGTCATTCCCCCTAAAAACAGACCTCCCTCTGTTTCCATTCCCAAAAACAGAGCAACCTACGCGTTTAACATTCACCTCGTATTAACAACTATATCAGTCATATTAACAACTATATCATCATATTTACAACTAAAACAAGATGTATTGACAACTATCCCATTTCAAATGCTTTTTCAACCAAGTGTAGCTTCATCCCATGAACCCATTCCCACTTAAAAACACATATTTCCCTCTCGTTTTCATGCGAAAAAACAGCTACATTTTTTCCCCAACCCAAAAATGATTAAAGACCAACTAGAATGGTGATAATGGTATCTTGAGCAAAATTTTAGTATTTCTTACCTATTTCCTATCCGATTATAACATAAATTTGGCCAAGGTCCAAGCTTTCACCCACCCAACCTTCAACTCGAAAAAAAAAACGTCCAAAGAACAAAAATTTAAACCACCCGACTTCAGCCTTTATAACGAAGTGGATGATTGCTAATATAGACGTTCTCTCCTCGCTAAGTTGAGCAATATATAGGTTCGAAAAAACCTAGTCATTTCTCTCCCTTGCGTTTGCTTGGAACGATGGTTCTCTTCCTCGTGGCGCCAATTCTGATTTCATCTGGGGAGTTGTTCTTTTTTTTTTTTAATCAGGGGTCTTTTGGTCATTTCTCTTATAACTTCAATCCCAATCAGGGCCCTTGGGCCTGTTTTGGCCATGTCAGATTGTTGGGGCCCTTTTTGGGTTTCTTGGCCTTAAAAGGGCCTCTACAAGATTTTCCCAATTTTCTTTGCCTACACAGTTTATTTGAAATATTTTCTTTTCTTTTTTGTCACCCTTAATAAAACCGTTTTTAATGAGTTTCATTTCTTAATAAAATAAAAGACGTGTTTTATGATGAGGCATATAAATATGGAAATATTAGAATAAGGACCTGGAAGAAAATACATTAATATTTATTAATGAGAACCATAAAAATTATACTCCTTCTAGTCCTTATTATAAGACACCAACTAGTAAGTTTATTTGGTCATTTTTATAATGTACTTGTTTGTTTTCAAGGGATAGTAATTATTTTTTCATGCATGCCCATATTTAATAAGGGTAGTGGGTGAAAGTAATAATTAATATAATACTAGAGTTTAGTGCAATTAATAGGAGTAGTATTAAAAATTACTTAAAATCTAGGACAACTTTATTGACTTTAACTATTTTTAATTGAGTCCTTAAAAATAAGGACCAAAGGGAGTAATTATTTAGAAGGACCAAATACAAAATTAAAAAATTTAAAACACTAAAATGCATGACATCTTTTGAATTCCCTCCTACATTATTTCACACATTCAATTTTTCAAACTAAAAAAATTCTAAATTTCACCCAATAAAAAAAAATTAAACTTTCTTTGATTTTTTTAAAAATATAATTTTTAAAAAATCAACAAAAATATTTAATTAATAATAAAAATTATATAATTTTTTAAAAAACTAGAATCCTATTATAATTTTTTATTATATATGTTATATCAAGAAAGTTTATACGATTTGTTTTTGTAACATCCCATTTGAAAACGGCGGAATATTTTTTTTTTTAAACGTTTCCAAATATTTCAAGCAGAGTAATCAGAGTAGAGCATTGGAGCGAAAGAGTAACTGATTCATAACAAACATCAACCACAACAGTAACATTGTAATGATTACATTAATCCTAGAGTTTGAAAGTGAATAACTCGAAAGCGGTAAAGATAGATAAGTCTCTCGGGCCGCACGTCTATCGATGCTTGCCTCGATCTTCGATCCGTATTCCTCCGGATCCTGATGCTATAGCCGAGATTCAATTCACCGCATTGAATCTCGTGTAATTAATCTCAAACCCAAACAATACAAAGATACGACATAACGATATTCTAGACATAATACAACAAGATATCACTACATAAGCATACAAAGATGCATGATCATTATGCCGACAAAACATAAGCATTACGCAGTATGTAAAGCCCCACAATGTAAAACAACAATAACAAACTTGCACTATTCACTGCCACGATACCACTCGTGTTCTCGCTAGAAAAACATACGGCGTTATCATGACTATAACCCGTAAAAACCGTCTCGTATATCGGTCTACGAACATATCTATCACACATATATGCATTTAAGAAGTACAAGATTAGTGTTACAAGACGCGCCCGTACCTTCGTTGACGACGTTAGGTACTTCGGAAAAACGTACTTTTACGGAAAAACGTGAAATATTCGACAGCCGCACGTCGGGCGCAGAATCGGACAGAAATCGAGTTTCGATGCCCTATCGAGTAATATCACTTTCATTAGTGATTTGACATCATAACGGCATTTTGGGTAAAAATTACCATTTTGCCCTTCTACCCCTAATTTGGCGGAATTTCGCGTAACTTCGTTACTTTGACCGTATTCCATTTCAAAATTATCCCCACTATGTTTTTA
Source organism: Acacia melanoxylon (assembly GCA_019022615.1). Lineage (NCBI taxonomy): Eukaryota > Viridiplantae > Streptophyta > Magnoliopsida > Fabales > Fabaceae > Acacia > Acacia melanoxylon. Next base: position 5,911,453 of record JAFJYJ010000003.1, on the reverse strand, counting down.
CCTTGTCAGGCATCTTTCAATGCAATGAGGCATAAAAACAAGCATAGGAATAAATTCTGAAACTTCCTAGATCAAAACAACAGTTCTACTATAACTACCGAAAGAACTACGGAAATTAAAAACTAAGGACAGAAGAACTTACTCGGAGCTAAGGCAAAACTTTTGCAGAGCTTCTCACTCTAAGTTTCGCCAAGGTAGAGAGAAGAAAAGGTGTGAAGAATGAAGAAGGGAAGGGTGCTATTTATAGAAAAAGGGAGGGACAAGGGGTATTAACAAAAGTCTTCGAAATGATTCCGCCGTTGGATCTAGGGTTTTGTAAGATGCAATCTTGACCATTCAAGGTCTTGGCCGACCTCTTGGTCCCCCAAAAGTCAAAGATTGATTTTTCATCTTGCTTTATGGCCTCCTCCCGATAAAGCTACCCGACGGTCCGTTTCGCGCGATTTCGCGAAACTCAAAAATCCGGCATGTAACTTTGAAGATCTTTTCATCCTCTTTCATATTATATATTTTGATCCTCTTTTTGATCATATCCAGGTATTCTCCGGTGCGTCGGAAGATATTCGGACAAACGCGTCCGATTACTTTAAATCGCTTCCGATAGAACCAACTTCGGACAATAATTCGCCAATCGTAAAACGTCCAAAGGTTGCCTAACTTAATCCCGTGTTTGAAAACACGCAATTGTTTCTATAGGTTCTCACTTTGCCTATCCGCTCTACTCTATCTGATCACCTTTCCGTCTTATTAGGAATTAGGGTTTTCGGTTATGGAATCGACGTCCTGGGTAAATTCTTTCTTCGTGTAAAAATTCACTTGTTCTTAATTTGATCAGTCTGAAAAGACTTTTACCTCTGGTTTACCTGTAGAATTTATTTCTAACTTTTCCCTGGCTACGCCTATAAGCCGACTCACCGCATTATATTATTATTTTATTCTAATTACCATTTTAATTATTTAAACAATTCTTTTTAATTAAAAATAACCATAATTTCGACCCCCTCTTTTAAAAATTCAGATTTATTTATTTTTCTATAATTTTTTCCATTTTTTAAAAAAATAATATTTTTTACCAAAAATTCCCGCTTTACCCCTCGTTAGGGCTTAATCGGGCCTAATTTCTTCGCTTAGTGATCTTTTCAGGATCGGTTTCTTCATATATTTATCTTTACTAATTTACAGTATATTGTTATCTTTCAAACTTCTATACTGATATTGTCATTTTATATCCTATGTAAAATATTAAAAATGTTTACCCCATCAAGTTACTTTATGATTAAATGCTTTTTAAACTTTTCTTCAAATTATTTCCTCTGAAATAATTTATTAAATTCTCATAATTTAGGGATATCACTTCCATATTTTTCTCATAATTTTTCATGATCTTTCAAATTTTATCATAATACTTTTAGACCTGCTTTTATCACCATTATATCATTTTTAGTCATTCTGTTCATCAGATTTTCCTGTAACTTTTTCAACAATTTACTCTATAATTATAACAATTTTCTATAACAGTTTTATCTCATGAATTTACTTCATTAAAATATTCAATAATTTTCCCTTATCTCAGAAATTCCAGATTTGCTAAAATCCTAGATACAGCTTTTTCATTTTAGAAGTAAATTTATGCTTGTTAAGCAAGTTCATGTAAAGATATAAATAATTTATTATATGAAAATAATTAAATGATATATTGATTAAATGAATATGGGACTTGATGAGAAAAACATTAAAAAATTATGATTTTAATCGTTGTTAATTAAATAATATATTTCGGGAAAAAAAAATTGATTGCATGAATATAAAACTTTGTGAAAAAAAGAGATGATAATGATGGACGGTTTTAGGTTAGTTATTTTTTAATTATGAATACAACAAATGGGGCACGGTGTTGGTGCTCCTTGTTACTACGCCCCAAATTTTCCCCATTCCATAATGGTTTTTGTGTCTTTTCTAATCATTATATTCTACATAAAATAAAAAGTAAGTAACATTTTGATATTTTATAGCTAAAAAATGGTTAATTTTTTAATTTTTATATATATTACTACGCCCCAAATTTTCCCCATTCCATTGTGTATATTCAGATCAAGTTTTAAAAACATATCTTTTATGTAATTTATAAGTCACACTATTAATTTTTTTATACAAATGTAGAATTTTCCATATTGTGTAGATCTAACCACATAGCTAGGAATGGAAGGAGTCTTATGTTGCCGTAAGAGAGTAATTAATTGTTTTGTGTGGAGATAGCTAGCTTGCCTTAAAGGTGCTTGCTGTGAGGCAATAAACTATTTTTTTTTTTTTTTTTTTTTTTTTTTTTTGGGTTGCTATCGGTAAGGCAATAATTAGATGTACGAGAAAAGATAAAATAAAGGGAAAATGACAGTCAAATTCCAAGGGCCATAAAAAATTATAAAAAAGTCCCAACAAAAATTCAGTGTCAAAAAAAATCCAGTGTCAAAATAATCCCTGAGACTTTTTTGATATTATTTCTATTAACAATGCGGGAAGTGTTATATTTACAATAGAAAGTGTTATATTTATAAAAACCTAGTCATTCATAACAAAAAAAAAAACTATATTTACAACAGGAAGTATCATATTCACAACAAAATTTAAACACATGGATCTTGTTTCAAACTCAAATCCTCAAGCATACAGAGGTCGTTTACAAGAAAAAGGCTAGATCTACAACACGGTGTTATATTCACAACAAACTTTTAAAATTGATCATTCACAAAAGAAAAAGTTATATTTACAACAAGGAAGTGCTACATATACAACAAAATTTAAAAATTATAATATCAAATATCTGAATTTCGTTGGAGTTTTTTTAATAATTTTTTATGGTCCTTCGGACCGTGATTTTCCCTAAAATAAAGGCTCATGTCGAGAGCTTCTTTAACATTTTCCCTAAAATAATTATTTAGAATGATCAAATATAAAAATATGAAATTGAAAACACTAAAATGCCAATAATAACATCTTTTGTATTCCCTCCCACATTCTTTCTCACATTTTATATTTTAAAACTAATATAAAATTCTAAATTTCACCGTATTGAACAAAAGTTTTCTCATTTTCATTTTTGAAAATTTGCATAGACATCTATAGAAAAAAATTGCATTCTTTGATTTCGTAAAAATCATAATTTTTTAAAAATCAACAAAAATCTTGGTTAAAAATAAAATTTAATTTTAACTAAACTTAAGGTATTTATAATTTTTTATTATAAATGTTATATCAAGAAATATTTTACGATTTGTTTTTATTGTAGAAGAAAATTTATGTGTGTTAAGCAAGTTCATTTTATGTTAATAAAGTTAAAGATATAAATATTTTATTATATCTAAATAATTAAATGCTATAATGAATATGAAACTTAGTGAAAAAACATTAAAAATATGATTTTAAATCGATATTAATTAAATACTACTTCCGGTCCCGATTATAAAAGTATTTTTGTAGTGTAAATTACACTACAAAAGTGTTCCTATAATTAGAACCAAAGGGAGCAATATATTGATTACATAAATAAACTTGTGAAAAAACGATATGGGCAGTTGTAGTTTTATTTTAGTTATTTTTAATTTTGAATATGAATACAAGAGATAATGAAAAATGGGAAAAAATTATTAATTTAAAATTTATATTATTATGTTTGGTCCTTTTAAGTAATTATTATTTTTATAGTTTTTTAAGGGAAAATTTCATTTAAATACCAGATGAATTTGTAAAACCCCTAGAGGTCCTCCGAATTTGTAAAACGACTGAGAGGTACCAAAGACCTATTAGGAATATGCAAATTTGCGTGAAATTACCTTTATACCCTTACTTTTAAATAAATTTAAAAACCCCACCCCCACCACCACCGCCGGGCCGCCACCGTCGCCGTAGTGGTGGTGGCGGTGGTGGCCGGCCGGGCCGCACGCGGTGGTGGGGTTTTTTTTTTTTTTTTTTAAATATATTTAAAAGTAAGGGTAGAAAGGTAATTTCACGCGAATTTGCATATCCTCATAGATTCTTGGTACCTCTTAGTCTTTTTACAAATTCGGAGACCTCTCGGGAGTTTTGCAAATTCATCCGTATTTAAATGGAATTTTCCCCGCTTTTTTTTTATAATAAATATGATTTTTTCTAGGTTTTTATTTTTTCCCCCTACAAATATATATGCATTAACTAGTTACATAATTGTATTGAGATAATTAATCTCTAGATCCTTATAGTAGTTATCAATTTTTAATTAAATCCCTATAATTGCTTTTTCCCTTTTCATTAGATTCATTTTCTATTAGGTCCTTGTAGATTCTTTTATCAGGACCTTAAAGTTTTACTTGATTTTTAAACTTTTATTTTTTTCAAATAAATTCTTATAATATTATGCTATAAATATAAAATATAAAATTATTAAATATTATTCTCTAAATAATAATTTATTTTATGAAAATACATAGATCAAGTTTTTTATATCCATTTCATGTTCTCCAATTACATATGACCCTATATTCTATGTTTATTATCTTTATTTTAACATTCTTATTTTTATGAAATATCTTAATATTCTTATAAACTTCTTAATTAAACATATAGTTATATTATTTATTTTTAATTATTTTATACTTATTTTTTAAAAATTTTAAATTTGAACTAAAATAATAAAACTTGTAAAAATTGAAGAAAATGAGAATTATTTAATAAATAATAAATAATTTATTTTATTATTTTCTTAATTATATAATTATTAACTTAAATTTATATTAGTAAATTATATTTGAATATTATTCAGTTATTTAATTTCAATTAAATTAATAAATTAAATTAAATTAAACTTACAAGTTACAAGGACCTAATAAAAAAATTATATTTTTGATAATAAAAATTACATAGTTAAAAAAACAAGAAACAAGAACTTTTGTATGTATTTTGCAGCAAAAGAACTCACTGAATTTTAGATTCCGAATGTATTTTGCAACAAAAAAACTCACTGAATTTTAGATTCCGAATAACCTCCTCACCTCTAATAGTTTAAAACTAAAACCTTCAAGTTTCATACTTTGATTGTTAACAGCCCCTAACTGTATGTTGATAAAATTTTAGTTAAATTTAATGTTTTTTGTTATCCTGTTTTTTTTTTTCCCCAATTGAGCGAATATGACATATCAATACAATAAATGGGGCAGGGGGTGTTTGCTACTCCTTGGTACTACACCCCAAATTGTGCCCCTTCCAAAATGGTTTTTGTGTTTCTTTTTATCATTATATTCTACATAAAATAAGTAAATTTAGATATTTATGGGCAAAAAAGATTAAGTTTTCAAATTTTTTTATGATTTTTCAAATATTTAATATTTTTAAAATTGCATCTTTAAAATAATCATAAAAGGAAGAAAAAAATTGCGACTACCTGTTCTTTGTATCTTATGTTAATTGTGATATAGGGAAGACTTTCGTGTTTGAGTATATTCAGATCAAGTTTAAAATTAGTTGTACTCTTAATAACTCTACATCTCTCTATGCTTTTTGCTGCATTAGCCCTTTGATCATATTGTGATTGATTCCATGCAACTAAAAATTTATTGTAGAATGAAATCCACAGGAACAGAACAAATACGTTGAATATTAGAAAAAGAAATGAATGTTAGGTGGTGCTAAGCTAGATTCATATTTTTCATGTTACTTTATTTTGTAATTTATGAATTTTTTATTTTAAATAATTAAAACAAATAATCTTCTAATCATCACTTTGAAAAATTATTATTTAAAAAAATTATCAATTAATAATATGAATGTAGACTATCGAAAATTCGTTTGGATGGTATATATCTCATCACAATCTGAATTAAAATTAAACTCGCATTAGAAATTGTATAGAAAAAAAAATCAAATTTGAATACTTTTACGTGAAAAAAACACAAAAAATAGTTTATCAACATTTGTCCCGAACCGCTGTTGTGGGTCAAGACACTGTTAATTTTCTGTGTTTTCTAACAAAAATAGAATAAAATCTTAGGTATCTATTAGGGGAGAATACGTTGACAAGTAATTTTTTTTTTTTGTTAAGATGATTACATAAAACATACATGAAAATTAAATTAAAGCAAAAGACCAAAATAATCTAAGAATGACTGAACCATCCTCAACCATCCCAACAGTACCAACTGGCTAACTAATCAAACCACTAAAGGCCCTAGAAAGATCCACACCTGTTGCGAATAAAATTACGAATAAGTTGACAAATTAACCAGGTTTTTTAATATAAAAACCTGGTTAACTCCTAGACCGGACCGGTCCAGTCTGGATTCTATAACACTTTGTTTGACCATTGATTTTTAAATCGTTTTTTAAAATTTTTAAATGGACGTTTTCTTTACCATAAAAAGTTCTAAATTTTGAATTTCGCCTATAAATTTAAAAGGATGACATAAAATATTTAAGAATTTAACTTGTAAATTGATTTTTAAAATCTGAAAATTTAATATAAAAATGATATAAGTTTCCATGAGATTAACGTGTAAATATAACAAATTGACTTGTTAATATTAAATTATTTAATTTTCAGATATTGACTTAATATTAAGAAGTTAAAATTTATCTGTAAATTAAATTTACGATATCTGACTTGTAAAAATTGAATATAAAATTTCAATAAAAAATTAATTAAAATTTTATTATATACTATTTTTTGGCTGGATGACAATGATCGCTGGGAGTCTGGGAAATCCTAGAACATGGTCGGTATAGCTGAAAAATATATAGTAGTGTAGTCAACAGCCCCTAACTGTATCACATATGCATGTACGGTAGATGGCGGGAATTGTAGAGAACATAGTTGCCGATGCCGCAGAATCATTGGCAGATAAAGCAATGCAGGAACTTCATTATTTGTGTTGCTACAAGAGCTATGTTGATGAGTTTGAAGAACAAAAGGAACATTTGAAGGCAAGAAGAGAAACAATACAAAAAGATATTAAGGAAGCTCAAGACAGAAATGAGAATCAGATTGAAAGTGAAGTTGAATTGTGGTTACGCAGAGCAGATGATCTAATAAATGAAGACACAAAAGAAAAGAAGAAATGGTTTGGTTTGGTTCCAAATTGCTTTTGGCAGTACAATCAAGGCAGAGACTTGGAAGACAAGAAGCAAAGGATTAAAGCACTGATCGAAAATAGTAACTTCACTCGTGTTGCGCGTTCAACTGGGCTTCCAGGGATCGAGTTGTACTCTATTGAAAATTTTCGGCAACTTTAGGACAGAAAGTTGCAATTTGAAGAACTGATTGAGGCGTTGGAAAATGACAACAAGTTTGTGATTGGAATGTGTGGGCTGGGGGGGAACAGGAAAAACCACAATGGCAAAAGTAGCAGGTAAAAAAGTTGCAGAATCAAAGGTGTTTGGTAAAGTCATCTTTAGTGTTGTCTCACAGGATCCAAACTTGAAAAAGACTCGAGACAATATTGCAAAACAGTTAAATTTGGATTTAAAAAACGGAACAGATGAATTTGAACAGGCCCAAGAGTTGTGGAAAAGAATATCAGAAGGTAGAGAAAAGGTGCTTCTTATACTAGATGACGTATGGGAAATGCTTTCATTGGAAAAATTAGGGATTCCCCATGGCCGTCATGGCAAAAGTTGTTCTATTTTGCTAACCGCACGTGATTGGAAAGTTTGTAGAGATATGGGATGCCATCAGACGATTGAACTTGAGATCTTAAATGATCAGGATGCACCACTACTAAAAATTTCAGTTTTTGCTACGGAAAAAATCCGTAGCAAAACCCATTTTTCCGTAGCAAAACATGTTTGCTACGGATTTTGCTACCGATTTTGTCCGTAAAAATATCGCGTCGCAATTGCGACGGATATTTATATCCGTAGCAAATTTGCTACGGATTTTTTTCCGTAGCAAATTTCACAAATTTCGAAATTTGCTACGGATTTTTTTCTGTAGCAAATTCCGGAATTTGCTACGGATTTTTTTCCGTAGCAAATTTTAGAATTTGCGGAGATTTTCTTTTCGGTAGCAATTTTTAATTTTTTTTTTAATAGAAAATTGAATACAAATAGTAAAGTAATGTACCATGAATATATTAACGATAAAAAAGAGTTTACATAGTGAAAACACAATATATATATAATCCGTAGCAACAAACAAATACAAAAAAGTAGTAGCAACAAGCAAATACAAAAAAGTAGGCTAAACAAATGAAAGATTGTGATCATCATCATCACCAAAGATGGTCATCATCACCAGTGAGTCGACCCGAACCTCTCGTCTTCATAAGGGACATGATTTGAAGCCGCACGCCCTCATCATCTCATTCTCCAGAAATCATCTCCGTCACATCATCGCCCGTTCCTGCTGCAACGCCTGCTTGATCTGATCTTGTTCCTGCTGCAACGCCTGCTTGATCTGATCTTGTTCCTGACTCATCTGCTGCCTCATCATCTCCGTTTCTTGAGCCAGCCGCTGGCTCATCATCTCCCGTTCCTGGGTCATCTGTGTTGCTTGCTCCTCCACCAACGCCTTCATCTTCTTCAGCTCATCTACAAAATTGATTAGTACATTTATTATTTGTACTTCATTTGAATGGACAAGAGAATGAAAATTATCAAAAACAAATGTATTATGTTTACCCGAAGAAACCCCTACAAAGGCGGATGAGAGGCGCTTTGTTTGCTTCAACTGGGCCGGTGCGACTCACCGTATCCAAAGACCCTCCCCTTCTTGTCAAATCCGCCAATAGCCTCAAAGAACATACTCTCGTTATCGGATATAGAGGATGAGGGGCAGGGCCTCACGTTGCGAGGCTCTCTCCCCGCGATGCCTTCTCAAAGTTTTCCTACAAGCAAACAAATACATAACAAATAAGACATGTAAAATGAAATAAATATGGTGGTGCATAAAACAAGTAATAAAGGCAATAAATGTCTAACCGCTATTTGTTGCACCCTTGGATTAATCCATTGCCTCTCACTCCCTTCGACCGTCGAATGGGTCCGCCGAAAGGTAACCCACTCAACCGATCCAAATTGAGCTTCCCGCACTCTACCCGCAAACGCAAATGATGACCTTAATTAATTACTTCAAAGTACAAAATATTGAATACGTAAATAGAAAATAATGTGTACTTACAACTTTGCGTCGATGCTCACTAATTGATATGGAGCCGCCAGCATATGACGGTCCTTCCATTTTGGCCCTATTTTGCTTATTTTTTGCACTTATGGTCTTAAACTTGTCATTGTTTTCCCAATTGCCAAATAATTCATCTTTAGTGTCCCGTGGAAGCCAACTGCCTTGCCTCTCGACCTTCTCAATGCATAGAGCTTTCGACGCACCATCACGCCGGCCCCGTGGTTATAAGCTTTTTTTCGATTTTCAAGATGCTCGTGCAATGTCATATGCTTATCCCGAAAATCAATAACGAACAATTAGTGCTCAAAATTTTAAAAATACTTAATTAACACGCATACAAAAAATAACTTACCAAGAACTCCTTGAACCACCCGTCTCGTTGCGTCTTAGAAATCTCTCCCACGCGGTCCAAGCTTGAGTGTAATTACGAATATTTGGTCCGACATGAAAGTCGCCATCGGAGTATCGTGCACAAATCTGAAAACAAAATTATCATGCAAATATTAGCATACAAACCAATTAGAAAAGAAAATTGTAACATTACAGGTAACTTGGCATGACTTACTCGTTGCCGCGGACGGATCCAAAGAAACCTTGTCTCTCAGATCTCTTGAGCCCCGATTGGTACCTCGAGGAACTACCTTCTTCCCCGACGTGGCTCGAGGCGACACAAAGGTGTGCTAAGGAAGAAATGTGAAATATTGAAGATGTTTGTAGATGGTTTCAAGAAACTAAACAAATGTAAATATATCGAAATGGTAAAGTAAACTCATTGTCCCCTTGCCGTGCATCGTGGGGTAGCCGCCGTGACGACGATGTATAAAGTGACGGTGAAGATGACAAATATCCCGACGGTGACGACGAAAAATCAAATAGTGGCACCTTCCGGGGAAGCGCCGAGCCCTCGCGTCTCCATATGGAGCAGTTGGCGTCGCCCTACCCCCTCTTATAGTACGGGGTCGGGCTCGACCACTGCCACGTCCACTACCTGAACGTCCTTCCGGATGCTCCATCTCTGAATAGTTATAGACATCATGTTAAAAAATATATATATATAAAATATTTAGTTAATATGACAATAGCAAAGAAACAAAGTATGTAGTATAACATATCGTCATAAACAAAGAACTAACACAAATCAACCGGACGATTCCTGTTCATCGACATCTACTTGCATGTCTTCATCTCGAACTCTCATAGTCGTCGAACTCATATTCACTATCGAGAAGCTCATTTCGCCTCATCCTCATCGTCTCGATTTCTCATCGTCAATTTGTATAGGAATCAACTCTAACTCCGCACGAGAATCAAAGAGATTTCTTGGTACTTCGTCATCAAAGATGTTTATGGGCGCACATGTTCCACATCGCTTGGAAAGGTTCAGCCATACCGTCATTTGATTCCGGCTCTTTCGACTTTGGTATAATATTTCGTGCTTTGGTTTTAATAACTCCCGTCCACCCTTGGCGAGATGTAGGGTATGGTGTATAGTAAACTTGTTCCGCCTTTGTTGAGCAAGGATGAATGGGTCATAACCAATCGTATATCTCCTTGTCCAAATGGATCTCAATATTTCCATGTTTGTCCACTTTTGTCCCACGCGGACTGTTATCAAACCACTCACACTTAAAAAGGGTCAACACCTTGTCCCACTAGTAACTCAGCTGAATTATCTCAACTAACTTCCCATAGTAGTCAGTCTCCACCCCGTCAACTTGGTCACCTCGACAACATACACCGTAATTGCAACATAGTGTACCTGTGTTCGCGTCAACAGTTGCAAATCGATACCCATTGATTATATATTTGTTGCATCGGTAACACATTGCAGCTCCATAAGATAAACTCAACGCAACTTCATTGGGATCCGATGGATTTTCCAAGAAATATGATCGAAACCATTTTGGAAACTCGAATTAGTGAATTGATCAACTTGGGACACCGACATTGAAGGATTTCTCGATCGGACCCAATTAGAGAAGTAATCGTAACAAAAAACTTAAGTTAATACTTTAATACTTACCGTAATAGTAAACAAAAAAAACTTACTCAAGGTACTTTGCGGCCTCTTCACAGCTTGTTTAGAATGTACCACTCGCAACTCGCTTATCTCTTCCGTCAAGAGTTGACTTCCAACGTTTTCCCACGACTCGCCCCGGAAAATTAAATATTGATTTTTGATCCCTCATCACCGGCATCATCGTTACGAGGTACCCCTCTCCATCTTGACATCATTTCAGGGGATAATAGTATGACGCAAATTTTGCGGCCTCTTCGACTAGATAAGCTTTAGCGATAGATCCTTCAACGTACCTTGTATTTTTGATCTTGTGCTTAAGTGTGCGTAAAAACCTACAATGGAATATCAGAGAGTATTTATAATCTAAAGTACCATGTCGGTCAATTAATAACAAATAAGCGCAAATCAATATATATATTACCTCTCAAACGGATACATCCATCTATACTTGCTAAGGGCCTCCTACCTTTGCTTCATAGGCCAAGTGAACGGGAAAATGTTCCATTGAGTCAAACAAGCTAGGAGGAAACACCATCTCTAACTTGCATAGCGTTATGGGCGTGCTCGCCTCCGGTGTGTCGTAACTTTTCAACATTAAGCTCAAGCACAAATTTCTCTAAAGAACATGGAAAACTCCGTTAGAATAGACCATACATGCTTCTAGTGCTTTGAAGGCCCACGGCAACAATCTCTCGGAAAAAAACATGACAATCATGACTCTTCATCTTGCTCAACTTCACCTCGTGCATGTCGACACAACTTTTCCGCTTTGACGCATAACCGTCGTGGAGTTTCGATCTTTAACCCATTGCAACAATTCTAAATGCTGCTCTTTATTGAATGTGTACGGCGCTCGGGTTTGGAAATTCGTCCAGTGCCACATCGTCCACCAAATGCAAAGCAGGCCTTCTACAAATCGCTTCAACGTCCAATCTTGCGTTGATCGTGTCTTTCGTCTTGCCCTTGGTGTCCATCACGGTGTACGAATATTGCAAAACACATTCCTCTCAATATGCATGACATCGAGGTTGTGTCTTAACAATTGATCTTTCCAATATGGTAGTTCCCGAAGATACCGCGTTTGTTCCAATGATGATCAATGCCGTACCCCTCGTGTTTGCTTGAAGCAGTCCCCTCTTCGACACTCGGAATGTGCCCGACCCCGTCCCATATTTCTTGTCCACTTAAACGACGAGGTGGATCTGCTCGTTCGACAACCTTCCGTGTGAAGTCTTTTTTATTTCTCCTAAACGGATGATCGGGGGGTAGGAATCGTCGGTTCCTGTCAAACCAACTGACCTTGCGACTGTGTTCCAAGCTAAAACCCATGTTCTGTTCAAGACATATCGGGCATGCGAGCTTTACCGACATTTGCCAGCCACTCAACATCCCATATGCAGGGAAATCATTTATCGTCCACATTAAGGCAGCCCGCATGGTGAAATTCTGACTTAATGATATATCATACGTAAAAACACCTTCACTCCACAACATTTTCAACTCGTCTATCAAAGGCCTGAGGTACACATCTATCTTCTTTTTTGGGTTCGACGGCCCAGGATTAACGCGTTAAGGAAGAAAAACTCTCTTCTCATGCACATAGAAGGTGGAGGTTGTACGGAGTCACAATGACCGGCCAACGTAAATAATTCCCGCCCGTATTGTTGAAAGGAGCGAACCCATCCGAACATAGACCAAGACGAACATTACGGGGATCCATAGCAAAGAAAGGATTCGCCTCGTCAAATTTACGCCAAGCTTCGGCATCGATGGATGCATCACAAAGTTTTCATCCCTACGATGCTCCCGGTGCCATCTCACGTGAGCAAATGTTTGTTCGGATGCATACAATCTCGTAAGTCCGGGCACCGTGAGGAAAGTACCACATCTTGCTTAATGCATGACAGTCTTTTTCCTTCCTTTCCCCACAACTTTATATCTCGTTATGTCCACGAAATTTGCAATTTGTCACCAAAGATCATCCTTGTAATACAACATACATCCTCTCGGGGCAGCAATGAATTTTTTCACATCCAAGCCCAAGCTCTTTCACCTTTTTTTTTGCTTGGTAAAAGTCCTTCGGCAAATTATTGTCTTTGGGAACAACCTTACTCATGATCTCGCATCATTTCGTTGTAATTCCTCTCACTCATATGGTGATCAGTCTTCAAGCTTAGTGTTGCTAGGGTAGCCGATAGCGATGAATATTCACTATTTTCAAAGTGTTCGCAACCTTCCCATAACGGACGCCGTGCTTTCTTGAAGCATTTTATAGAACCTAGCGGCTTCCGGATGAGGATCCTCACCCATGTATGATGGTTGAGGATGTGTACCGGTCTCCTCTCCCATGTATGACGGTTCAACATGAGTAACGGGATCAAAATATTGGCCGATCGACGGACCCGCGGCATCCATAACCAACTGCTCATATTGATTAAGGTTTTCTCGATGACTATTGTCCCCGTAATAACCACTCGGTGTCCGTTTGACTTCGCCATGACATTCCCAACATTCATAATCTTTTATGAATCCCTTTTGACACAAATGAATTCCCGACCGTGTCCGCGTCCTCAGTAAATCTTAAACACTTACATTTGGCACACGGCACCTGATCTCCCTTCTTGAATTATTTGAATTCGCCACAAAGAAATTGATGAACTCTTCCAAACCCACCAAGAATGCTTGCGTTAGTTGTCTTCTATCAGTTAGACGATTGTACATCCAACTTCTATCATGGTTGCCTTCCATACTTCCTAGCTAGTTCAGTTACTAACCTAATTAACATCTCAACATACCACAAATATATATAAGTCGCCTATTATGCCTACCAATTGTCACTTAATCAAGAAAGTGAAAAACAAACACATGCATTGAACAAAGTATATATTCCAAAGAAGAACCGTAGAATGATGATAAGACATCGTAACATGGGGACATGCATGGAGGGGCAAACAAAGAATAGAATGCTAAGTATTTTGGAGTTTCTAACATATATGGGTTAGATCAAAGAGATTATTTAACACTTAATCAAATTTATTGTATAACTTTTTAAAGATAGATTCAAATAAAAAATTTTAAAAGAATATTTTTTAAACAAATTATTAACAAATTTTTTATAATAGCCTAAATCAAATAGTAAATTCCACTAATATATAAAACAAAAATTAAGATTTATCTTCTACTAACATACATATTTCGTCCCAAAAATAATACAAGATTAAAAAAAATCAATATTATTAATAAAAATCACTAAACCCAATAATAATAAAAAATCATGGAATCTCCTACTAACTATAAGCATAATTCAAATTCATAAACTATCAAGATCATTATGTAATTAATAGCTAAGGAAAAACTAAAATACAAAAGAAGAATTATTTTCTACTAACATGCATATTTAAATTATGACATAAAGAAAATCTAACATAGATATATCCATATAGTAAAAAAAATATACATCGACCAACTCGACAAAGGACCGGAGCGGAGAAGAGGACGACGAGCCGAGAGTCGTGGAGAGCTAGGGGACGCAGGGGAGGAACTGGTGGAGGAGAGTCGCGGAGGGGGGGGGAGAGCCAAGGCGAGGTTGGGGGAGCTGGGGTGGGGTTGGAGCTAGGGGGAGGGGTTGGAGTAGGGGGGGGTCGGAGCAGGGGGGGCGGACCAAAGGGGACTGGGGGCGGGGGGCGGAGTGGGTGAGTCGGAGTCGGGGGGGGGGCAGACTGGGGGCGGGGTCGGACCTTGGGGGGTATGGTCGGAGCCGGGGGAGGGGCGGACCGAGCGGCCGAGCCGGGGGAGAGCGCGGGGCTTGGCGGGGAGAGGAGGAGCGGGGGGCTCGGTGGGGGGCGGGGCTTGGCGGGAGGAGGTGTAACACCTCAAAATCAACACTCGAAAACTTGGCCAAAATATTTGAAATACCTTCAACAAAGGGTATTTAACAACCAAATACATATTTACAATATAGCCAAATAGTAAAAATCCTTTTATACAGAGCCAAATTAAAATCTAAAATAATTTATTAGAGTTTCAAAAATTTGCGGAAGTCTTATGGTTGTGGCAAATAAAATAACATAACATAACCTATAGGAGTGCAAAGAGTCTTCATGCTTACTCCATAGGTGCCTTCCTTGCTTCCTACTAGAAAAGTTTTACCCGAAAATGTTAATATGAGGTAAGATTCCACTTCTCGCAACTACCGAATAATTCCTCCATACACAAACAAATCACATATGATAAAAACATGAGGTAAAATATATTTATTTTGTATAAATTTGTACTTTCACATTTATATACACATTTATATTTTTCCAAAAATTCTCACAAAAGTATATATATATATATATATATATATATATATATATATATATATATATATATATATATATCCAAAAATTCTCATAAAACGTCTTTATAAAAATATTTATTATTTTGATAATAATTGAACTATACAATAATACTTATATAAATGATTATACTTTCCATAAATTCCCATAAATAGTCCTTGCAAAAATATTTACCATCTGGTCAACCCTTATGCTATAATATATCATGCAGTAAGTATGAATATATATAATTATATTTTCCATAAACCTCATAAATAGGCGTTACAAAAATATTTATCATTTGGTCAATCTTTATACTAAAATACATCATGCAGTATGCAGCCTCCCTTATATCCTCTACCAACCTTATATCAATCGGAGCCATAGGCTAACACATAGTCCAACAGAAACACATCCATATGACTGAATTGTTCCAAGCTCACCAAAACTTAAGATACACCCGGTCAAAGGTATAGAGCTTAAGTATGGACTATGGCTCCCCTCCTTAACAAAAACAACTAAGGAGGTGTCACATGTCCCACAACTCCAATGCAATCCCGGCCAAAGGAAAACATGGAAGAAGGGGCCCTGAAAAGTACCAACCACTGTGCACCGAGCGGTGGCATAAAAACATATCATATCAATTCCTCCGAACTCCAACCCATCACAATCACATCCGCCATGATAAATGCATTCATTCAAATATAAATCATTTTAAACCATATCTTCATATGCAGCATGTAAAATCATAGATTTGAGAATAAAACAGTATCATTGTATGTATTCATGAATAGTAAATTACTATGCGTATACTTGAATAGTAAAATACGGTATATATACGTAAATGATGAATAGTAATAGAGTATGTATAAGTGATTAGCAAATAGTAATATACGATATGTATACGTAAATAATGAATAGTAAATCCGTATGTATAAGTGAATAGTAAAAAATACGGCATGTATACATAAAATGATGAATAGTAAATTAGTACGTGAATAGTAAAATACGTTACGTATACGTGAATAGTAAATCAATATGTATAATGAATAGTAAATACGATACGTAAATGATGAATAGTAATTACAGTATGTATAATGAATAGTAAAATACTATATACGTGATAGTAAATCAATGTTATACGTACAAATAATACCATTGAATGAGATAAAATCTACAAATCCAAAGTTCCCATACCAGATCTTAAAACCATATAAATCATAAAATACTTCATCCATATATTTTAGTCAAAGAAAACAATTATAATAAACATTTATAATCATACGTAATCCACAAGTATAAGGAAGAATATTTAGAGTTACCTGGCACCCTTTTGCTCCTAAATAATCACCAAAATGCTATTACAAGACTCCTAAATAATTACCACTTTACTCCCCTTTTCTCTCTCCCTCTCTTGGACTGAGTACGAGTGTGTGTGTGTTGTGTGTATGCGTGGTGTGTGTGTGTGATTGGTGTAGGGGTAGGGGGTATTTATACTGAATTACCCCCCACTATTTGCATCACGCGAGAATCAGTGCCCCATTTATTTATTCACCGATCACTAATACGTCCGCACCGCTCCTCAACTCGCAAGACTCTCCTTCCTTAATTTCAAAAGAAGTGGGGTCACTCACTTTTCTTTCTTCCGTGCTACTTCGTTTCTTCATTCTTCACTTTCTTCTTTTTTCTTTCTTTTCTCCTGACCTTTCTCATTTCTTCCTTCTTCTTTTGACTCTTTCTTTCCTCACCCCTTTTCTTAATATTATAATATATTAAATAATATAATATTAAATTAATAACATATTTTCTTCACTTCCTTCCCTTTGTCGTTCTGCCTCCACTTCTTTTATATCATCTATTAATATAATACTAATATAAGATAATATATATATATATATATGTATAATATTAATATAATAATTTAATATTATATTATATTTCTTCTTCCTTGTTTTTCTTCTTCTTTGTCTTATTGTTTTTTTTTTCATTCTCCACCCCTCCCATTCTATATTAATATAATAATATAGTATAATATTAAATGTATTAATATTTAATACAATATATACACACACATATATTTAAAACTCTATACTTATATTTATTAAACCTCAAAATACTTAATAAACCTTACTTAAAATACTTAATAAAATTTAGGATGTTACGGAGGGGGAGCCGGATCGTGTCCGAGGAAGAAGAAAGGAAGTCTCATAAATGAGACTTCCTTGCGACGGATCTAGGATCCGTCGCAACCGTCCACCGACGCTTGCGACGGATCCTAGATCTGTCACAAATAACGGCTTTGCGACGGATCCGTTGATCCGTCGCAACAAGGCCTCAAAATGGCGGCTTTTTTGGCCGCCATCGCATTGTGTGCGACGGATCAAAGATCCGTCGCACAAGGTGTCACAATGGCGGCCTTTTTGTCGCCATTGTGCGGCGATCTTTGATCCGTCGCACAAAATTGTGACGGATCAAAGATCCGTCGCAATATCTACAAAATTGCGACGGATTTTGTAATCCGTCGCTGTTTTTTTTTTTTTTGCTACGGATTTCAAAATCCGTAGCAAAATCCGTCACTATTGCTACGGAATTTTTTCCGTAGCAAATTCCGTCACTATTTCACATTTTTCTAGTAGTGGCAGTTGAACTTTTCCTATCTTATGCTGGCCGAAGCATAGATGATTCGTCCAATGATTTTAAGGTTGTGGCTTTAGATATTGTCAAGGAGTGTGGAAGATTACCAGTTGCAATTGTAGCAAGTGGCAAGAGCAAAGAATTCTAGGCCTCTAATAGAATGGAAGCGGGGTTTGAAAAGATTACAGAATCATAAGTCATTTCATGATGTCAATGAAGATTTAAAAGAGGCTTGTAATTCTTTGAGATTAAGCTATGATTATCTCAAGAACGAGGAGGCCAGAAAACTCTTCCTCTTGTGCTCTCTCTTCCCTGAAGATTATGAAATATCTATAGAACTTTTAACCAGAATTGCTATAGGTATGGGCTTTGTGGAGGAGCTAACACATACTCTGTCAAAGAAGTTTTTTCTCTCCAATTATATATGTGCTCATGGATTCTTGGTTATCATTAAAGGCCGAGAATGAAGCTGTAAAAATGCATGACTTGGTCCGGGAAGTGGCTTTGAGGTGGATTGGAAATAATCAAGTTCAAGTGGGCATGGATTCTAGCAAAACGTTAATGGAAAATATTCAATATTCATCTTGGAATATAGATAACTTTCCTAGCTATTTTGATGGTAGAAATCTTGAGGTTCTTTTTCTTTGGGTAAGTAATGCTGTGAAAGTTCCAGATGGTATCTTTAAAGGGATGGAGAAGGTCAAAATTTTGGCTTTAATGAATAGGTCAAATATTCAAATTTCAGGTGTTTCCTTATTTCAATCACATCCCTCATTGATAAATGTTCGAAGTTTAGCCATAAAAGGATTTGAGTTAGGAGGTATATCTTTTTTGGTAAACTTAAAAAGCCTTGAGAGTCTTGAATTCAGCAAATGTTCAATGATTGAATTGCCAAAAGAAATTAGAGAACTGGAAAAGTTGAGATTGTTGGAGATGGTACAATGTGATATTGAAAGAAATAATCCTTTTGAAGTGATTGGGAGTTGCATGAAATTAGAGGAGTTGTATTTTATTTTAAATGATATCGATAAAGCTTGTGAATTGGAAAGGTATCAAATTACAACTTTTCCTAAATTGGAAAGGTATCACATAAAGGGATTGGGTGGAAGTTACTATGAAGTGGATTTTTCAATATCTAGATATTTTAATTCAGAGTGCTTAAGAGTAGAATTCCCTGTTGAAATATTTAAATCCTTAATGGCAAGAGTAGAAGTTTTGAATTTAGATGGACAGTATTCTGATAAAGGATGGACAAATGTTGTTCCTGACATATTACCTGTGAAAGATGACAGCATGGAAGACCACTTAACTAGGCTTTGTTTGGGATCTATGTATGGGATAAAGTGCCTAATCTGCAAAGAACATCTTCGATTTGGTGTGGTTATCTTCTCGAAGTTGGTTGAACTGAGGCTTTATTACATGAATGTAAGAGAATTATGTTGTGTTCCTTATCCTATTAACTTTTTAAAGCAATTGGAGATGCTGTATTTATCAAATTGTGAAAATCTGGAAGGCTCGTTATTTGATGGAAAGCTCGAGCTGTGTAATCTCAGGTTCATATATTTGCGAAAATGTTCAATGACATGCCATTTTCATCCATTCACAGCACAGAGTCTAAAGCAACTGGAAAAGCTGGATATTGAGGGATGTTCTGTGTTGAAATACATAGTAGCAGAGCCAATGGAAGATCATGAAACCAATCAAAAGTGTCATGACTCAATATTCCCAAAAATTGAAATATCTCAGAGTCGAATCCTGTGATGCATTAGAATTTATTTTGCCAATATGTTTTTGCAAAGACCTTCCACTACTAGAAAGCATGGAGATTGCTTTCTGTAAGAAGCTAGAATATATATTTGGGCTATATCCGAATGAGAGAGATTTGCACCAAATGGCAAAAGAAACCATCCTCCTGTCGCTAGAAGAATTGAGAATTTCAAGAGTACCAAATTTCATCAACTTATATGCAGAATGTTATCTTTCATGCCCTGGTTCTGATAAAGTACAAAAGCCATCTCCAAGTATAAATGTAGAAGATTGCCCTAGCAGTTTATCAAGGGGTCGTCTATGCTGTTGTTGGCCAAAATCAAATGCTTCAACAATATATCACCGTTCTGCTTCCACTAACCATAACAAGGTACTTATCCCTTACTCTATTTTGTTGGAATGTACTTATTTATAATATTGGATGAATAATCCAAATATGCCTAGTTGAACTTTTTATTGTTATTGTATGATGAGAATAGCAATTAGTCTTTCCGACACAAAAGTTTTACTTAGCTAGCAAAGGTCATCATCTAATTTTCTAAAGAGATCATGTAGCAAAATATTCATAAACTAATAATCTGTTGACCATACTACAAACTAATCTCTATTCTCATAGTTAATCTCAAGACTGCTATAAAAATTCAAGGCTTAGAGGCTTAATTGAAACATTCTTTTCTATTTAAATTTTTGACTTGATAAAATTTTCTAAGATGGGGAAAGCTCAAAGTTAAGGTGCAAAAAATCTCAAATAATAAATTTTAAAAAATAAGGACAAGCATCACCAAAGAAATTATATCCCCCCCACACTTAAATCAAACATTATCCTCAATGTTGCACAAATATAAAGAGGGAAAGAAATTAGTACTCCCCCCGGTTTAGGCTTCTAATTCGATGTAGAGTGCTTCTTCCGGTACCATCCATGATGTTTCAAATTTTGAGAGATGAAATAGTGCACGTGCAAGACTTTGCAAGAACAAGAGGAGTGATCTTCTTTAAACCCGAATAGAAAAAAAAAAATAATAATAAAAAAAAAATGTGAGCACAATCATTGGGTTGCCTCCCAAGAAGCGCTTGGTTTATAGTCTTCACTCGACTATTCCAAAGAAGCCTAAGTAGGTGATGACAAGTGGTGAACCATTGTTTGTCGGTTCACTTCACCACCATGGTAGTGCTTCGCTTTGTCCATTCACTTTAAAGCAATTTCCTGTTCTCTCATCTTTAACCTCAATTGCTCCTTTTGATGACACCGAAACTACTCGAAAGGACCAGACCACCTTGATTTAAGCTTCCCAGAAATAACTGCAGCCTTGAATTGAAGAGAAGAACCATCTCGCCCCGGCTCAAAAGTTCGCTTCAAGATATGACTCATCATGCCATTTCTTTGTTCTTTCTTTATACAATCGTGCACTATCATATGCTTGAAGTCTAAATTCTTCCAACTCATTCGATTGGCGCAGCCTTTTTGAGCCCGATTGATTGTGATCCATATTTAATTTCTTGATTGCCCACCATGCTTTATATTCCAATTCAAGTGGTAAATGACACGCTTTTCCGAACACCAAACGGTATGGTGACATGCCAATTGGAGTGCGAAAAGCTGTCCTATAAGCCCATAAAGCATCATCAAGCTTGTCGACCAATCTTTTCTAGTTGGACCCACAGCCTTCTCAAGAATTCTCTTAATTTCCCTATTAGTCAACTCACATAAACCATTAGTTTGTGGATGGTATGCAAGTGACATCCGGTGGTGTACTCAATATTTTTCCAAAAGAGCTTTGAAATTCTTGTTGTTGAAGTGGGTTCCTTCATCGCTATAATGGCTCGGGGGTGCCAAATCTTGTCAAGATGTACTTCTTCAAGAATCGAATCACCGTGTTGGCATCGTTAGCTTGGCAAGCCATAGCTTCACCCATTTACTCACATATTCTACAAAGAACTAGGATGTATTTGTTTCCTCTTGAAGACGGAATGGACCCATGAAATCCATCCCCGGACATCGAATAACTCAACCTCAAAGATTCCGATTAAGGCATCTCATGTCTCTTAGAAATATTACCTCGTTCTTTGACATCTATCACACTTCGTAACACATTGGTGAGCATCTTTAAATAAAGTAGGCCAATGAAAACCAGATTCAAGCACCTTAGATGCGTTCTTTGCCCCCATAATGTCCCCCAAATGCAGATGCATGACATGCATTCAAAATTTCATCTTGTTCGATTTCGTGCACACATTTTCTAATAATCAAATCAGCACATCTCTTAAAAAGAAATGGTTCTTCCCAAATATAGTAGGCAACATCATGCAAAACTTCTTTCTTTGATAGAAATTTAAATCGAGGTAATACTTCACACACAAGATAGTTCACAATATCAACATACCATGGCGAACCACAACTAATTACAGCAAACAATTGTTCATCAGGAAAACATTCATTCACCAACAAATTATTCATATGATCAGAAGGGTTCACAATCCTAGATAAATGATCAAGAACTTGATTTTCAATTCCTTTCCTATCAACTATATGCACATCAAATTCTTGTACCAATAAGACCCATCTAATCGCCTAGGTTTAGACTCTTTCTTTCCTAACAAATATTTAATGGCAAAGATGATCGTGTAAACTACAACCTTAGCACCCATCAAATATACCCTAAATTTTTCAAAAGCAAACACTATAGCTAGCATTTCTTTTTCAGTGGTGGAGTAATTTACCTGAGCTGCTACTAGGGTCTTACTCGCATAGTAGATAGGATGGAAGATCTTTGCATGCCTTTGTCCCAACACGGCTCCAACAACATAGTCACTCGCATCACACATTACTTCAAAAGGTAGTGACCACTCGTGAGCTACAATGATAGGAGCTCAAGTCAATCTCTTCTTTAGTTCTTCAAAAGCCTTCATACACTCCTCATTAAATTGAAAAGGAGTATCTTTCTCAAGTAATTGCGAGAGGGGCTTTGAAATCTTGGAAAAATCTTTAATGAATCGACGATAGAATCCAAAGATGGCCCAAGAAGCTTCTTACAGCTTTGACATTAGAAGGGGGAGGAGCTGCTCTATCACGTAAATCTTGGCTCGTCAACCTCTAACCCTTCTTTGGAGACTTTATGACCCAAAACTATTCCTTCAAATCACCATGAAATGACACTTTTCCCAAACTGAGCACTAAGTTGGTCTCCTCACATCGCTTCAACACCTTATTCGATTTATCAAGCACTTGTTAAATGAGTCACCAAATACCGAGAAGTCGTCCATAAACACTTCCATTATCTCTTCTATCATATCGAGAATATACTCATCATGCATCTTTGGAAGGTGGCGGGAGCATTGCATAGACCAAACGGCATTCTTCTAAAGGCAAAAGTGCCATACGGACATGTGAATGTTGTTTTCTCTTGATCTTCGGAGCAACCGCAATTTGATTATACCCTGAATAACCATCCAAGAAACAAGAATTCTTTACCACCAATCGGTCTAACATCCGGTCAATGAAAGGAAGTGGAAAATGATCTTTCCTCATGGCATCATTCAATTTTCTATAATCCATGCAAATACGCCAACCAAGAATCGCGAGTGGGGATAAGCTCATCTTTCTCATTAGTAATCACCGTCATACCTCCCTTTTTAGGAACACATTGCACCGGGCTAACCCACGAGCTATCGTGAGATGGGGTAGATAATCCCAAAGATCTAACCACTTAATAATTTCCTTCTTGACCACTTCTTTCATCATAGGATTTAGTCGTCTTTGATTCTCGATAGATTTCCTGTGATCTTCTTCCAAAAGTATCTTGTGCATTACAAGTGATGGGCTTATACCTTTTATGTCTGCAATTGTCCAACCTAAAGCGTTTTTGTGGCATCGGAGAACGTTCAACAATCGTTCCTTTTGGTCGCCAGATAGGGAAGATGAGATGATAATAGGTAGCGTTTCAGATTCACCCAAGTATGCATATTCAAGATGTGGAGGTAAAGGTTTAAGCTCCGAATTGGTGCTTGTTCAATAGAAGGCTTCAAAGAAGTAGTTTGCCTTGATTGCATCTCTAATAACTCAAACTCACAAAGTGGTGGTTTACTTGTAATACGGAGAGGCTTCAAGTACCTTCTTACATTCAAATGTATTCTCTTCTTCAATTTCATCACCCTTGTAACACAAATTGCTAAAGGTTCTTTTATAGAAAAGGACTCCAACGCCTTTTGAATCACCTCATCGAGCACGTCAACCCTGAAGCAATCTGTAACGTCTCTAGGATACTTCAATGCCTTGTTCATGTTAAGTATAACTTCTTCATTATTTACCCTCAACTTGATCTCTCCTTTTTCAACATCAATCAGGGTTCGAGCTGTGGCAAGGAAAGGTCTTCCCACAATGAGTGGTATGTCTCTATCTTCATCACAGTCCAAGACAATGAATTCAGCAAGGAAAATAAACTTGTCAACTCTAACCAACACATCTTCAATAATACCCTTTGGAAACGCTAAACTTCGATCGCCTAGTCAAGTGTCACGTGTTGGTTGAGCTTCACCGAGTTGCAATTTTCTCGAACACAGATAGTGGCATCAAGTTGACACTTGATCCTAGATCACATAATGCTCCTCCTTGAAACTTTTCTCCTATTATGCAAGGTATGGAAAAACTTCCTCGGATCTTTCGTTTAGGTGGTAGCTTGTTGAGAAGAATAGCACTACACTCTTCGCTTAGGGCTACGGTCTCATAGTCACCGAACCTCCTCTTCTTACTTAGCATATCCTTTAGAAACTTCACATAGTGAGGCATCTGCTCTAATTCTTCAAGGATAAGGATGTTAATGTGTAGCTGCTTGAAAATCCCCAAAAACTTCTTATATTGCTCATTTAAAGCTTTCTTCTGAAATCTTTGAGGAAATGGTAGGGGTGGTACCCATTTAGGAATCTCTTGTGTTGCCTACTTTTTCATGTCACCCTGTTTGGATTCAATCTCAACCTTATCTTCATTGACTGTTTCATTCACCGTCTGTGTAACCTCTGCATCATCCTCTGTAGTGACTTTAGGAGTTGTTTGATCATTCAACACTGGGGGTTCCTCCGTTGGTTGTGGAATCTCGTGTAAGTCCTTTCCACTTCTCAATGTAAGAGCTTTGCATTCCTCTTTCCCATCTTTACGAGGATTAGACACGGTATTACTCGGCAATTCTCTCTCGTTGTAAAATATTCACAAAGATTTGCAATTTGTCCCATTTGTACCTGAAGATTCTTGATGGATGAGTTTACTCCTGCATTATTAGTAGCTTGATCCTGAGTACTCTTTAATTGAAAACTTACGAGCTGAGATACCATTGCTTCTAGATCAGATTTAGGTTCTTGGGTAGGAATGACTTCCTTTTCCAATTGATGAAAGCCAGGAGGTGGCACTTGTCTCGTATTAGAGTTTGATGCTTCATTAAGAGTCGCTCCATATTTCCAAGAGAAGTTGGGATTGTTACGCCACCTGCACTGTAGGTGTTTGAGTATGGGTTGTTCGGTTATTGCCACGATAGTTTCCTCGCATAGTTCACCGGCTCTATCTCGTTGAGATATGAGGCATTGCCCATTTTCATGACCGTTTCCACGTAATCACAAGGGGCATGAATAGCATTGACTCCCATGTGTCTACCATTAGATCTGTTGACTTGAGCTTCTAAGTGATCAACCTTCTTGTTGATTGTATTTAACATTGCCATCATTTGTGAAGAAGGGTCTTCAATGATTTTATCAACTGACTTCACCGGCCTCCTCTCATTGTTGTTCTGTAGAAAGTCAGTGGATAAGTCATCTAGGCATTTCCAGACATGATTCACCGGTTGCTTGTAATCCCCCCATTCGTGACCGCATTTAATTCGATTTAGATTCGAAGTCAACCGGTAATCAAGATTTGAAGTAAGACCCACTTCTCTAGATTGTGACCAGGGCTCGCCTAACAAGCAACTTGAACCTCTCCTGTTCTTCATACAGTGTTCCCCAAATTGTTGACGAAATTGGTAAGAGCGGCTCTTGCATCCACCATCTTGTTATGTGGAAAAAATCTTGATCTGAATTTTTCTTCCAAAGGTCTCCCAAGAGGTTATCTTTGCCCTCTTCTAAGTTGTTGAGCCATTCTTTGGCTTTCCCTTGTAGAGAGTAAGGAAAAAGCCGAAGGCGAATTACACCATCGTGAACTCCATTCATCTTGAATGAGTTGCAAACGTCCGTAAATTGTACCGTATGCCGATTTGGATCTTCCGAATTGTTCCTAAAGATATCGACCACCCGTAGTTCAAGCATCTTCAAGATAGTCTCGCTTGATTTCGAAATTGTTGGCTTGAAATTCAGGTACTCGATTCCCGATCGATATCCTCGAGATTGTCTTCCCGTAAAATCATTAATACACAAACGATCATTTTCATCCGCGGCCATTTCTTCAAAGTGTCGGTCTCAATCAATTCCTCCTCTTGGATCTGAGATGTTGTGATTCCAAAAGCTCTTGTGTATTCCTTGTTTTCTCGTGGCGTTTTAGTAGATTTGGTTCTACGAGACATGTACCGGAGTGCAAAACCAAATAAACCTCAAAGTAACAAAGTAACACTAAAAATTAGAAAAAAAAAAAAAAATAAAAAATAAAGAAAGATATTTTTTTTAATAATAATAAAAAATTAGAATAAAAAAAATACTCAAACTAAAACTACTAAAGGATTTCTAATACTAGTCACCAATTGCCTTGAGTCCCCTAGAATGGCGCCAAAAACTTGATAGGGCAAAACTTTAAGCCTAAAACTCCGCAAGATATGGTAGTATCAAGTAATAAAGAGTAAGTAAGAAAATTATCGTTCCCACGAGACTCACCAAACTAGTGATTAGGTGTTAAATTTCCTTTTTCGTTTACGTTGAGAAAATCGAATTGTTTTCAATAAGAAAATAAATAAGAAATAATAGTAGCAAAGACTTTTCGAGAAAAGAGCGAATTTCCAATATCAAGAAATACAACCTGTAGTCGCTAATCCTTTGTTGGTTTCTTTAGAATTAATCCCCACTAATTTCATTTTGAATTAACCTAATCAATTAACCTAGAGTATTAATGTTTATAAATGCCTTCCGGTCCATTTATAAACCTATCTTAATTAACTATGTAATGTCTCACACAATTAACTAAAATGTGTTTTAGATCGAACTCACCCTAATTTGATAATGCGAACTACTAGGTATATTCCTATCCTGCAGACGCAAATTAGATTAAAACCTAATTCCTTATTAAACTTAAACTTAATTCCACATTATCTAATCCCAAGGTCAATTTAGGATTCCCTCTTCCAAGTTTAACCCTAAATCCCAAAACATGCCTACTAATGGCCAATTAATAAGCAATAGCAAGAAAAGCAAGAATAAATAAACTAAATAAAATTAATCAAAACTACTAGTGGGAAATAATACCTAAAACCCAAACAAGTTCATAGGTTCTCTAGGTTGAAACGAAAACTTAGCCACACATGGCTATAATAAAATTCATGATAAAAAGATAAAACTCAGATTCAGTGAAAGACAGAGGAAGAACATATAAAAGAGATGGTAGTGGAACTGTCCCCTGTGCGTCTGCGTTGCTGTTAGCGTTGCCCAATTCCTTTCCTTCACGTCGTCCAATTCCTCTCGTTAATGCAAGCTCTGTGCGTTCCGTCTTTGTGCTGTGCGTGGTATCCTCCCTGAACTCTTCCTTTGCGGCGTCAATCTCTATCCCTCTCCCCTTGCCTTGCGTCTTTTAAAATAGATATAAGTTAGGTTTGTTTTGTTGCGGGTCCCACTCATCCCCATATCTTTTCTTGGATATTATGTCATCTTTTGTTTTTCTTGCTCAATTGGATATTGTATCATCACAATCACAGTATTGCTTCGTGACAATTGCTTCGTGGGTCCACGCCTCTTTATTAACTTTTATCCTTTAAAATATATTATATATATATATATATATATATATATATATATATATATATATATATATATATATATATATATATATTATTTGATTCCTTTTTATCTTTTTCTTCATATAATATCTCCCGCACAATAAAATAAGATACAATAGATTTTCTATTATAATATTCTTCTATCCTATATTTAATTAAATAATATAAAAGTATATAAAAGATAATTAAATAAGATAATATTAATAAATTCAATTCAATATATCTCGAATCTATACTTATTTAATTATAAAATATACACTTATCACAATTAGTCTTAAGTAACAAATTAATTTTGCGTCGCTTTTTTTCCCATCTAGGACACTTGACAGTTAGCAAATTACAGAAAAAAAAATTGCTCAAATATATGCCGTCAAATATTAGCAATTATTTTTTTGGGTATAAACTTATATTGCCTTGAGTCTTCATCCGTAACGTCAATTATACATGCGAAAATTTGTTTGTTTATAAATTAGTAGTTGTATAATTTTAATAAGGCATGGCAAACCATTTACTAATTACCAATTATATTCCAACAAAATTTTGCTAGGATCCATTATTATAATATCAGTTTGTATAAAATCACTAAATTAGTGACAAGTTTAAAAAGCATGCTTTGTGTGAATTTAAATGAGTAAAACACTGTTTGGTTGGTAGAGAATCGATTTCTATATGATTTTGAAGAGACCACAGTTCAAATTAATTAACAAGAACGATTTTAGAGAGGACAAGAAGACAAATTAAAAAGATAATGATTAGTATTTAATTCTCTTTATCCAAAAATAAGTATTTACTTCAATTTTTTCCATTTTCCTCATATAAATATATTCAACAGGTGTAATTAAAAAAATGTGTTAATATAAAATGCAAATTTATAAGATTGTAACAAGCACATTGAATGAAATAGCATAAATAAATTCAAAATTGAATTAAAATAGAAAGGGTTTGTCTCTCTC
Organism: Acacia melanoxylon; assembly: GCA_019022615.1. NCBI lineage: Eukaryota > Viridiplantae > Streptophyta > Magnoliopsida > Fabales > Fabaceae > Acacia > Acacia melanoxylon. The sequence continues at coordinate 5,882,663 of JAFJYJ010000003.1, read as the reverse complement.
TCTGCACGCGCGCTCGTGCGTGTGCGTGTGTGTGTTTATTAAACCTCTACCATAACTTGTCTCATATATTTTGAATTTATGAAAGAAGAATTCACACGTTTGTATGGAATACAGGCGATTAAGGTGAATTATGTTGTGAATAGAGCTCAAGGACTTTTTACACCACCATTATACCCGTACACACTTTTGAGAGGGTTGGAGATATCTGGATTGGTTGGGTTAAAGTCTCTCTTTACCCTATCCACTGCTTCATCATTGACATTGTTGGAAAAATTGAGAGTTAAAGCTTGCAATGCACTAGAGCATATAGTAACAGACAAGGAGGATGATCATGATCATATGAATTTTAACTCTATCTTCCCCAACCTGCGAGAGGTTGAAGTTTTTTCCTGTAGCGACTTGACACATGTTTTTGGAAAATGTCAAGCTGATCAGAATCATGATGTTCCTATTGATCTTAATCTGCCTGCTCTGAAGCGATTATACCTTCGTGATATACCAAATATAGTTAGTATTTTTGCTCAAAACTATTCTATGAAGGAACTATATCTAGAAGATATTACTTTGGAAAGATGTCCGCAACTTCTATTGGAAACTTTGATTAACTTATTGGTTGCTGGGCATGAAAGACAAGAAGATCTCTCAAGGATAGAGGTAAACCTCTTTCCAACTTGATTTCCTACTTAATTTATGTTCAGCTAAAAAGATCGTTAATACTTGCATATCTTATTTGATACCCACAGGCGTTACCTCCTGTTGAGGAGAAAGGTAAACCACTTTACAAGCTAACATTCAGAGGATACAAACAATTAAAATTTATTTTCTCTGCATCCACCTCAAGAAGGCTACAAAAATTGAGAGCGTTAGAGGTACAAGACTGCAAAGAGTTAGTGAGCATTATTGAGGATCAAGAGAATAACAAAAGTCCTATGGCTCCGCACCAAGTAGTGTTCCCAGAACTACGTGAAATTGAAGTGAGGAACTGCAAAAGTATGGAATACTTGTTCTGTATATCAAGTGGTGAGCTTCCACGACTCTTGTATGTGAATATACAAGACACCCCTCAGCTTGGGGAAGTATTTAGATGGAAGCATGGGGAGGGACAGAAGCTGGTCATGGAGGAAGTGTTTCCAAAACTATATATGATAAGACTAGTAAACCTACCAACTCCTTTTACTATATGTCAAGGCATTGATTTTCACACTTTGCAGTTTCGTCGTGTGCGTGAATGTCCTGCTATTTCTTTAACTTCAGCTAATGATAGCTACGAAGAAAGTAAGTGTTCACGTTGGTAATTCATCACAACTGCTAATTGCTACAATTTCTTCTCATAATATTGGAATTGTTTTATTTTGGCAGTAACGAAATTACAAGAGTCATTTGAAAGGAACTCTGTACATGAAAACGAAGACGTCATCTACGTAAAAAGGATACTTGAGCAGTGGGCTTTTGAAATTATTCTCGAGGTTAGTATCAAACTTATTAACATGGCTTAATCATCTGAAATAAGGGGAAAAAATCTAATTGACCAATAAGTACATGAATAAAAAAAATTTACTACTAATTTTCTCCAAATCTAGTATGTGTATGTGTGTGTTGTAATTTTTTCTATTCACGTAGACTTACAAAGCTAACAAATTCTCTCGTATATATTGTCTACTTCAATAATTTGCTCCAAATTTTAGTAGGATGTCAATAAATCTATAAAACTTTCTATTTTTGAGCTGAGATTTATAAATTTTACCAAAGACTCCAACTCATTTCATCCTTTCTTATATGTTTTGTGATTGTTTAGGCTTAAAGAAAACATTTGAAGGCTATTGGAAAAGGCTACAGAGAACACAAGCAGAGCCGTATTTCACCAAATTTGTCAAAGGTACAAACATCATGCTTCTGTTGAGAAAATATAAAAAAGGGAGAATACGCTTACTTACTATAATAACAGAGCATGATATACATAGATAGTGTTTAGAGGAAAACCTAATTGAACAGATGGATAGAATGAAATACACATGTCAAGCAATTACATAAACAGCTCTAAGAAAATTTCAACGTTTTCTAACATGTTCTATATATTTAGGCTTATGATAATTCTGGGCGACACTGATTGTAATTGTAAACTAATGTATTATTGTTCATATTGAAATAGAGGATCACAACAAGATATTAGAAATGACTCAACAATGCCCCACCAGAATAATGGTTCGCCAAATTTTGAAAATGTACACACACACAGATATATATATATATATATATATATATATATATATATATATATATATATATATTAATCCAAGTAGACTTAAAGAAACTAGTTAATGATTTCTCTCTAATCTCATTGCCTTATTCATTTCTTCAAAATGAATGAAGATTTTTTTTTTAAAAAAAAAATTGTGCGTTAAGATTTATTATGGTTATCAATAACATCAAAACTCAATTTATCTCCTTTTTAATTATATCTTTTTGTTTATGTTTAGGATGAGGAAATATCAAAGGAGATAGCTGAAGAAGACTCCACAACAAATAATAATTTGCCAAATTTGATAAAGGTTTGTATGTCATGCATTTCTATAATAACAGGGACTCCGACCAATAAACAGTTTCTCTTTTTAATTAATATATGATATGCTTCTTAATTATTTTAACCTTTTTAGTAACTTATTCATATTTTATGAGCTGCATAGAATACCAAAACATCAGCAAATGAAATTGTTGAAGAGAAACTCTCTACAACTCCATCATCTGATTTAGACATGGTAAGTGTTATTCTTCAATTAATGTAAGCGTTTGTAGAAGCCTCTAATGCACCACTTGGCTATATATATAAAACAATTCTCAATTTACTCATGTTAAAGGCATTTTCTTTAAAACAATCATATTTCTTTCACATATACAATTTCTTATCATAAGAGATTGCAAAAAAGGTAAAATTGAAGGACAATAATTAATAGTCCTTGGTTTTATGCAAAGTGGCTTATTAAAGGGTCTTTCATTTTCTTAAGAAGGTGACTTGTATAATATAAAATATCAAGAGATGACACTTAAAGTAACAGCAAACTAATTTATTACTCTTTGATAGGCAACAGTTTGCTAAGGAAACAATGGAGCTAAGTGTTCAACATAATCCCAAATAAGATGAAGCTAGAAAATCAAATTAAGCCATGAGCAAAATTAAGCAGCAGATTGCCAACAACATTGCCTTCCGTCAAAAAAATGAGACTTCACATGTAAAAATGTTATTCTTCCTGATCTGGGCTGAATTTACTATAAAAAAACATGCACTCCCTCTAGTCCTTAATATAAGACATAATTAGAAAGTTGTTCTTAGTACTAAATATAAGAGACAGTTTTTATATTTTTCAATATTTTCCTTCTTTACCTCTATTGATACTTCATTAACAATAATCAAGGAGGAAAGGGAATGAGGGAATTAAAGAAGGTGAATAGGGTGTTTAAAAAAAAACATATCATATTAACTAGTTTAATCATCTTCCTTAATCTAATCTAATTATTAGGTAAATATGTCTTATATTAAGGATCGTATGAGTAACTTTTAGCTGCTTTTTTCATATTTATTTTCTTTTATGGTAATTTGGTTCACAAAGAATCCAAGAGCGAGAGATCCATATTGAATCAACAAGTACTATAAAAAACATGACATGATAGCACTATAATTATTTACAAAGTTCGTGCATTCTACAAAAGAAATATGAAAACTTACATATCATTTCATGTTGTGCAGAATCTCAAAGCAACTTTTGGAGAAGGTCCTTCTTCAGAAAAATATGGCAAAGCACGTTCATCAAAGGTAAGCTTGCTACATTCATTTTAGCTTTAAATATATGTCTTCCTTATTCATTCTGTTGTTTGGTAGTTACGTGGAAAGAAATCAATGGATGATAGTCAACAAGCACATGGAGAAAGTAGAAGCTCCAATGAAGCTCCTCAAAGAATTGAAGAACCTACCAAAGAATGGTCTTCCAAAGAAACATTAAATGAAGTGTCATTGATGATTCTACCACCATCTGTTACTGAAATAACCTCTTCACTGGTAAATATTTGTTCTGTATTATATTTGCATTATTGATATATTATAGATTTTTATTCAGATATTAATCTTTATATTCCCATGGCAACAGAGCTCTTCAATCTTTTCTCCCAAAAAGCCTCAAATAGCAACTTCGACTAGTCACGTGGAAATGGAATCTGGGAGCTCACAATGTGACCTATTAACTATTTCTGCTATTACTGATGAATCTTTACAAGTATGTCTTTATTTTATCTGATCAGTCTTGGGATCTAATTTTATTTTTTAAAACTCGTATATCCCTATGCATGCTAGAATAAAACAATTCGATAATCAACTGGTACTCTTTTTTTTCCCCCTTTTTTTTTGTTTCTTCGAAGCAACTGGTGGTGCGCATTTTAAATTCATTGGATTTTAGCAGGATGCTATTAAATATAGAAAAGCGTTTTTTACTGTCTGGGCTAGGATTTACGGAATTTATTAGAAACTTCAACTCAATTGATCTCTTTTGTATCTTTCGTGATTGATTGTTTAGGGTGAAGAGGCATCCAAGGAGGCAGATGAAAAGGACTCCACAATACAAAAGCAGGAAAGTAGTTCACCAAATTTGACGGAGGTACAAACTTGTTCTTCACTATAATGAATCAGGCTCATTAACCATGAAACATTTTCTCTCTCAATAAATGTATGATAGTTATGTACATTATGCTTTTCTATGACAATATGGACTCAGACCATGCAACAAACAGTTGCTCTTTTGATTAATGTGTGATATGCTTCTTAACCATTTTAACCTTTTTAGAAACTTGCTCATATTTTATGGGCTACATAGAGTATCAATGCATCAGCAAATGAAATTGTTGAAGAAAAACTCTCTACAACTCTATCATCCAATTCAAACGTGGTAAGGGGTTTCCCTTTAATTAATTCAAATGATTTATTTTTTTCTGAACAGTTATGCAGCAATATAGACGTGACAATGTCTTATGATAGTAATTATTTTGTATTTTAATTGAGTATTTTCCTTAATTAAAGAATGACTTTCTTCTTGGTTAATTGAACTTCTTTAGCAACATACTCATGTTTTATGGGTAATACAGAATATTGAGACATCAAAAAATGAAACTGTGGAAGAACAACTTCCTACTTCAAATGCAGCAGCAACTCCATCATCAAAGTCCAATAGGGTAAAGGTCTGTTCTAAACAAATGATTTCACAATTGTATATATTTATTAATAGTAATGATTTTGTTTTATACAAAAGAGCTGGTAGGAGCCTCTGTTGTCATGGTTGTTAAAACGCCGTGTCAGAACGTTAAAACGAACGTTTTTGCGTTTTTCTAGAGAAAAACGTGTCGACTCGGTGCTTGAGACGGAATTGAGGCCGAAACGGTTGAGACGACGTTTAGAACGGTGGAAACGGTTGAGACGTCGACTTGACCGTTCTGAAAATTTGAGAAAGATAGTGTATTTTCGTAATCTTCATCCTGCCCCAAATTAACAAACCCTATCAGTCGACCTCTTCTTTTTGCTGATTCGAGCCGCTGCACCGTGACGGCGACGCTCTACTTCTTCCTCTTCTTCATCCACCATAGCTTCTGCAGTTCTGCCTCGAATTCGTCCGATCGTCGCTCTACTTCGAGTTTCCTTGAATCCTTTCCTCTTCTTCTCTGATCGCTAGGGCTGGACCGTGGACGGCGACGCTGCTGGTTCTTCAGTTCTTCATCGACTGTAGGTGGCCGAGTGTTGGACGGCGACTTCCCTTTGCTGTTTGCTGGGTATTTTTGCTGTCTTTAAATCTTGACTGATTGATTCTATTCCTTACGCTGCTGAACCTGAACTCGCTGTAATGCTGCTCTGTTTTTTAATTTTTTTCCCCTTGTCTTTTAATGCTGATTGAAATCTTGATTCTATTCCTTTGCCCTTGTTTTTTAATTTTTTTGTGGACTAAGCCATGGTAGTTCTTAACTTCCTAGTCTGCTTGATAAACTTAGTGTAGTTATTTTAATAGAATGATTGCATCATTTTACTTTGCCTTTCATCACTGATGGTACCATTTTGAAGTATTTATAGTAAGTTCAAATTTCAATGTTTTCTTCTTTCTTTGTATTAATTTCTATGTATTAAATTAGAGATGTTGATCTCTTTTATAATTTTATTGCCAGGGTCTTTTGATTTTAATATGTATTATGATGATTGATGATTGAGTGTTTGGACTTTGGACTTAAATTTGTAATGACTTTAATGTATGTGTGTTTTAGTTTTACGTTTCCGTTCCGTTTTACGTTTTCCGTTTTTACGTTTTTGCTCACCCTTCCCGTTTCAACGTAGACTCTACGTTTTAACAACACTGTCTGTTGTACTTGATTATCAAAGTTGACACTATCGGTAAACTAATTAAAACAGATTTAAGAAACTAACAAAATATTTTCTCTCCATCAACATATTGTAAGTTTATATATATAGTAACATAGCACAAATGAACTTGTTAAACAGTTTTTTATTTTGATGTTTATCGAGCTCTTTTCAACATGTTTATCGGCTACACAAAACACAAGCAGAACCGTAATTCACCAAATTTGTCATACAAACATCATGCTTCTGTTGAGAAAATAGAGAAAATGGGAGAATAGGCTTACTTACTATAAGAACAGAGATGATATACATATTTAGTGTACAGAGGAAAACCTAATTGAACAGATGGATAAGAATGAAATACACATGTCAAGCAATTACATAAGCAGCTCTAAGAAATTTTCAAGGTTTTCTAACATGTTCTAAAGATTTAGGCTTGTGATATTGTTGGGTTTAGTCTATGCTGATTGTAATTGTAAACTAATGTATTATTGGTCAGATTGAAGAAGAGAGATCACAAGAAGATATTGGAAATGACTCAACAATGCCCTAACAGAATAATGATTCGCCAAATTTTGAAAATGTACGTATATTATCTTTTTTATCCAAGTAGACTTAAGAAGCTAGCTAATGATTTCTGCCTTACGTCATTGCCTTGTTCATTTCTTCAAAATGAATGAAGACTTAAAAAAAAAAAAAAATTGTGTCAAGACTTATTATGGTTATCAATAACATCAAAAATCAATTTATCTCCTTTTTTTTTTTTTTTTTTTTGTTTAGAGTGAGGAATTATCAGAGGAGATTGTTGCAGAAGACTCCACAAAAAATAGTAATTTGCCAAATTTGACAAAGGTTTGTATGCTGTGCTTTTCTATTATAATAATAGGGACTCAGATAAGCGAACAGTTTCTCTTTTTAATTAATATATGATATGCTTCTTAATTATTTTAACCCTTTTAGTAACTTATTCATGTTTTATGAGATGTATAGAGTACCAAAACATCAACAAATGAAATTGTTGAAGAAAAACTCTCCACAACTCCATCTGATTTAGACATGGTAAGTGTTGTTCTTCAAATAATATAAGGGTGTTTAGAAGCCTCTAATGCACCACTTGGCTATATATATATATATATACTACTCCATCCAGCTCACTGGCTAGAACCAAGATCTGAAAAGAAAAACATTTCTCAATTTACTCTTGTTAAAGACATTTTCTTTAAAAACAATCGTAATTCTTTCACATATATGTTAGGAACCAACAAAAGAGTATCTAAAACACTAATTTAATTAGGCAAACATCAGAAACACACTGAAAATACAACAATCTGTCAAGATTTTGAACCCTTGTAGCCAAGAACGAAGGCCACTCTGTGAAACAGAATAGCTTCCCTCTCCTAAAAATCTGTCGAGAGTAATACTACCCCCACAGCCAAGAAGGTTTATATTCTCACACACAAAACCGACTTCCCTCTCCTACACTCTTCTCACAAAATACAACCCGCCACTCCTAATACATCCTACGTCTAATATAGAGGAAAAAGCATCTGTTCACGCCTTCAAAATGAGTGCTACAAAGTGCTAAAGACAACAGCCACTCTATACAACAACTATATGTCTAACAATTACACCAAAATAGGAAAGTCATCCCTGCAACCTTAAAAGCTGTCCTTTCCTTTAGAGTATGTCTTCCTAGTTTGTCTTGTGTAGGTCTTCCCTAGGCTTGGGGTCCTTTCATTACCTTCCCCTAAAAGCTTCACCTTGTCCTCAAGGTGAAAGTTTGGGAATTGTGTAGCGATCCTCTTCAACTTCTGTAAGTCCGCCAGTCCCCTCCCCTATTTCCTTTGCTTGCTGTTCTTTGTTTTCGGCCTCAATGTCGACCAGGAACATTTGCAGGTGCTTTTCTCGACATGTGTGAGCCGGACCATACTTTTTGCCGCAATTGTAGCAGAGACCGAGCTCTCGTCGACGTGACATCTCTGCATCCGGCAGCCGGCGACTCCACCCAGACCCTTGCGCAGTCGAGATCGTGGTCGAGGAACTTCCTGTGGTATTTTCGTGAGCTTTCGGCTTGGGTTTGTGTTGGTGGGTTGTCGGGTTAGTGTGGCGGCTGGGCTCATAAAAAATGGTGGCCCGTGTTTGAGAAATGTGGACCGGGAGGTTCTTGAACCCAATACTTCCGGACGGGTTATAATTCCGGATCCCTTTATCCTGCTCCAGCACCCTCTTCTTCCCTTCTACGTGTTTGGCCATCCGAACCAGTCCCTCTAGATTGCACCCCTCGGCCAACTCCAGCTCCGCCTGTACTTCGTTTTTTAACCCATATAGGAATGCTCCCATCAAGCAATCATCTGTCGCTTCCTTCAATGGGAATGATAATTGTTCAAATGCTTCCACGTACTCCATCACTGATCCCTCTGGTTTGTTTTCAAAAAGAATTTTATACTCTCCTCATCTTTGAAAATAATGAAATCTCTCTAACATCTGCTGTTTGAACTCCAGCCAACTCCTAATGGTGCCGCGAACTTCTCTACACTGGTACCAGTTGAGTGCGCGATCCTTGAGACAAACAACAGCGGCTTCCAACCTGTCTGCATTGAACACTCCATTGATGTGGAAATACCTCTCCACTCTGCAAAACCAGCCGATGGGATCTTCCCCTTCGAAAACAGTAGTTCTAGTTTCCGAATTTTGTCATTCCTCTCTCAAAGATCTTCATTACCGTCGATTCGCTTCGAATGAGACTTCTCTCGTGTCTTCGTGATCTTTACCTTTCTTGCTTGAGCTCGATCCATTCTCATCAACATCTCCCTCATCAGTTTCATACCCTTTGTTAGTTCATTTACTTGGTTGGAAAGTCCCGTAAGTCCATCCACTCTCTTCGCTAACTTGTTCATCGACTCCCTCAACTCTCTAATCTCATCCGCCATGCTTCCCAAGGTCTACTGCTCTAATACCAATTTGTTAGGAACCAACAAAAGAGTATCTAAAACACTGATTTAATTAGGCAAACATCAGAAACACACTGAAAATACAACAATCTGTCAAGATTTTGAACCCTTGTATCCAAGAACGAAGGCCACTCTCAGAAACGAATAGCTTCCTCTCCTAAAAATCACTGTCGAGAGTAATACTACCCCCACAGCCCAAGAAGGTTTATATTCTCGTTACACAAAACCGAGACTTCCTCTCCTACACTCTTCTCACAAAATACAACCCGCCACTCCTAATACATCCTACGTCTAATATAGAGGAAAAAGCATCTGCTCACGCCTTCAAAATGAGTGCTACGGTGCTAAAGACAACACCACTCTATACAACAACTATATGTCTAACAATTACACCAAAATAGGAAAGTCATCCCCGCAACCTTAAAAGCATTTCCTTTAGAGTATGTCTTCCTAGTTTGTCTTGTGTAGGTCTTCCCTAGGAAATTGCAAAAAGGTAAAATTGAAAGACAATAATTAATAGTTGATGGGTTTATGCAAAGTGACTTGTTAAAGGGACTGTCATTTTCTTAACAAGGTGACTTATTGGACCAAAGGGAATACAAAATTTAGTAAATACAGAATATCAAGAGATGACACTTAAAGTAACAGCAAAATAATTTATTACTCTGTGATAGGCAATAGTTTGCTAAGCAAACAATGGAGCTAAGTGTTCAAGATGGTCCCAAGTAAGAAGATGCTAGAAAATCAAATTAAGTCTTGAGTAGAATAGATTGCCTACAACATTGTCATTTCTTCAAAAAATGAGACTTCACATGTAAAAATGTTCTTCCTCCTGATATGGGCTGAATTTATTATACAAAAACATGTACTCCTTCCGGTCTTTAATATAAGACATATTTGTAAAGTTGTTCTTAGTACTAAATATAAGACATAATTTTTATATTTGTCAACCTTTTTCTAATTTACCCCTATTGATATTTTCTTAATAATAATCAAGGAGGGGGAATGAGAGAATCAAGGAAGGTGACTAGGGTGTTTTAGAAAATACATTTCATATTAACTAGTTTAATCATCTTCCTTAATCTAATTTAATTATTAGGTAAATATGTCTCGGATGACTAACTTTTAGCTGCTTTTTACATATTTGTTTTCTTTTATGTTAATTTGGTTCACAAAGAATCCAAGCGCGAGAGAACCATATTGAATCAACAAGCACTATAAAAAATAGGACATGATATGCACTATAATTAGTTACAAAGTTCCTGTATTCTACAAAAGAAATATGAAAACTTACATATCATTTCATGTTGTGCAGAATCTCAAAGCAACTTTTGGATAAGGTCCTTCTTTAGAAAAATGTGGCAAAGCAAGTTCATCAAAGGTAATCTTGCTACATTCATTTGAGCTTTAAATATATGTCTTCCTTATTCGTTAGTGTATTGAATTTCAATTTGGGATTTGAACTTTTTTGCCTTTTAAATTTGTTTGTACTAATTCTAAAATAAAGGTGACATCAAATAATATGTATTTTAGATTCATTATAGATTTCTTTTTATAGTATAATTAATACCTATATATGAGCAAACTTTTAAATATGTAATCTTCTGATTCACTTCAGGTTGAAATTATGACCAATTATAAGACTTGCACTGATGAGGAAGAAATGAAGTTCGACCAGAAGTCATCGTCTCAAATATTTGAAGAACATGATATGACGAGGCTATTCTAAATGATGAAGGAAGGTGCTGATATGGAAGTTGACTTGACTTGTCTTATGTATCTAAACTCATTGCTGATCTTAATCACAATAACGAGGTGACTAAGGCTCTTGCTGACTTGAAAGTCTCATTGATGAAGGGTCTAAATGAAATAGCTTGCTCTGAAGAAAGCAGACTTCGCCTTCAGAATGCTCTCAATATTTTGTCCTCCCATTGTTCTGAAGATGGAGCTTCCTCTCATGGCCTTCAAGACACAATTCAATCTCTACAATAAGAAATCCAAACTGTTCTTTCTTCATTCAACCAAGCCTATGCCACCATTGACACATTCACCAAGCTTGAACAAAAGGAGAAGCTTATGATTGAAAAATGCTCACAAAGAGAGAAAATGCCAAAAATCTTTTATATGACATTAAAACCACCAAGAATTCTATTGCTGAGGTTCAATTGAATGAAGCAGAGTTGAAGGAGCATATCTCTAAGTTAAAGCTAAAGTGCGTAGTAGAGAAGAAGAAATTGAAGAGTACGAGAGGAAAGTGTTGTCTCTTCAAAAACATGAGAACAATGTTTCTGACACAATAGGGTTCACAATGGAGTTTCTGGCAATGGAGAAAGAGAGGTCTTGCATGGTGGAAGATCAAATGAAAGAAAGGTAACAACTGGAAAATATGGATGCTACGTGGTCTTCTTGTTTATCCAATTTGAAGAAAACTATGATGCTTCTTGGAGTCCATCTCAAGCAAAAGCTTTGATGATTGGATATTGTTATTAGAGTAGTCGTAGTCAAATTTATAAATTGGGTTTGTATCATTGTATGTTGGTACTAAGTGAGTGGTGGTTGAGTTTTCACAAAACAAAAAGAAAAAGAAAAAGAAAAAGAATAGGGTGTGTGGTTATAAGTATTTGTTGAATACAATTGTCATTGTACATTTGATTGTATTATAGTGGAGTTTTTTTGGATTGAGTCCCGTGGTTTTTATCTCTCACTTTAAGAGAGTTTAGTTGTGTGTTCTTTCATTTTATTTCCTTTATCTATTGTTTACTTTACATATTACTGCTTCCTGTTAAATATAAAATAAAGTTGATTTTTTTAGAGAGGTCGAAAGCTAATTAAATTATTTTAAAACATTTATATTTTTTATTTTTTCTCTAAACTATTTTGTTTTCTTTTATAAACTAATATATAATCTAAAGTTATAAAACATATGATATCATTAGGTAACTTATTTAATCTCTCTAAAAAAATTTGAATTTGTCTTATATTGAGGACTGTTTAATATCTTAAAAAACTTTAGATGCATTGTCTCAACTTATTTTTATTAAAAAAAAAAACAAAAAAGAAAAGTATCATACTATACTTGTGAAATTTTCCTTATCAACCACGTTGAAAGTCAAATGTACTTTTTTATTTTGGTCAAACAAAGGCACTTTATTCTCCAAGTCAATATTAATTTTAATTGATAGTGGGTCCATTCACAATTTCGCCTCCAACAAGATTGTTTCTGAACTGGGAATTGAAACACATCGCTTTCCATCTTTCGGAGTACAAGTAGGAGATGGTTCTATGGTCATATGTAATGCCGTATGTAAGGGGTTGACAATCAAAGTGAAGCCTCTCACTATTTGTGGTGACTTCTTCCTTTTCTCATTGGGTAACGTGGACATGGCATTTGGAATCAAATTGTTAGCATCTTTAGACACAATGGAAACAAATTGGCAGCAAGATGTTTATGGTATTATGGGTGAATGGGTGGCGTTACAAACTACAAGGAACTCCACATCCAAAGCCATCCCCTTCTCTTCGAAGTACTTATCTCACTGAATCACTATCACCTCCAGATGCTTCTTCTTCCACTCATGATGAAAATGTCACCTACAATTTGATCTTCTATCGGAGTTATTGCTGGAATAGCATGAATTATTTATAGAACCACATTCATTACCCCCTTTCCGAAATCATTGCCATGCAATACATCTTCTACTAGGAGCCATGCCACCCAATATTTGACCTTAAAGATATCCTCATTCACACAAGAAATGAAATTGAATGACAAGTTGCATAATTGTTAAGCAGATTATTCATATAGCCTAGTGTTAGCCCGCTTTCCAGCTCAATTCTGTTTGTTCCAAAGAAAGACTCTTCCTGGAGTCTCTGCATCGATTACAGAGAACCCACAGATATACAGTGTCGAACAAGTACCCATTCCTAATATAAATGAATTGCTAGATGAGTTACATGGGGCTTTCTACTTTTCCAAGATTGATTTGAGATCAGGTCACCATCAAATTCGAGTAGAAGATTTGAAGAAAATGGATAACTTCCACATTGTTTTGTATACAATGCAACAACACCAGTTCCTTGCCAATCCCCAAAAATGCATCTTTTTCTAGTTGGAGGTTTCTTTTATGGGTCACATTAACTCTGGCGATGGTGTTGCAATAGATCCAAACAAAATCTTTGCCATTAGAGGGTGGCTTTTGCCACAGAATGTCACATAAAGTTACAAAGATTCTTGAGCTTAACAGGATATTATCGTTTCGTCCGTCATTATATTATGGCCAAATAACTAAGCCTCTCACCGACATGACCAAGAAGGATGCATTTTGTTGGACACATCAATCAAACAAGCCTTCTACGAATTAAAAAAAGCCTTGATTCACACTTCAATTCTACAACTGCTCGATTTTTCCAATCTTTTGTTGAGGAGTGTAATGCCTCTTACTCTGGCATTGTAGCCTTTCTACAACAAAAGGGGTATCTAATTGCATATTATAGCAAAGGTTTGTCTCCTTCTAAGAGGCATAGTCAGTACATGATAGGGAATTATTTACATTGGTCTCCGCATTACAGATATGGAGACATTACCTCTTAGACACATGTTTGAAGTCTATACTAATCACAATAGTCTGAAATTCTTGTTGGAACAGCGATTTCCCCAATTTGTATATAGAGCTGGATCATCAAATTAGGGGGCTAATTCTTTATCTCGATACCCTCATTCAAAAGATTTCTTTGTGTTAGCAGTCCCTCACGCCTCTTCTCTTGAGAATCTACCTCAATTGTTGCAACAAGATCCTTATACCTCTTCAATATTTAGTTCCGTCCAATCTTATATCCCGATTCTATTCCTCATTTTCACTATTTGTAGGGCAATCATTCTGTAAGGCAAAGCTGGTTATACATGCCAATTCATATTTAAGTAGGTTGCTTATTGAAGAAGCTCATTCTTCTCCTCTGGGGGGTCATGGTGGAATTCTAAAGACCTTAAAGCGCTTACAACAGAAATTCTTTTGGAAAAAGATGAAAGCATATGTAAGTCAAGGATTTTGTCACTCAATGTCTTACATGTCAACGCGGCAAATATCTCCCACAAGCAGCTGGTGGCCTTCTTCAACCCTTAGATGTTAACTCTTAGAAATTGACTACATTGCAGCACATTTTCTCACTCTTTTTACCTATTTTTGGTTCAAAATGTGCATATGAAATGAAGTGTATAGAAGAAAATGTGCATATCAAAGTGTCAAGCAAAAATCAAAGAAATTCTTTTTATATCCTATAAAGTTTGTGGTTTAACTGAGAATTGATAAATCTTCTCTCTTTTGTAGGAGGATAGAGACAAGTTTTGAAGCTCTATAAGAACCAAGAAACAAGGAAAGATAAAGGAGGTGAAGCAGTACAAAGTTAGAAGGAACCTATACAACTGGCCACGGCAAGTGAAAAACTGGCCGCGGCCAGTCGTGAAAAAGTGCAGAAAGTACAACTACACGTTTTTCATTTCAAAAGCAGAAAACCCCTATTTAACCTAAGGGGAAGGGCCGAAAAACACACTCTTTACACAAGGGAACAAGTGGGCACACAAGGAGAGAGCTTGGGAGAGGATCTTGGCAACTTTGGAGGCTTGGGTGTTCATCCTAAAAGAGATTTTGGGGCTTTTCACCTTGGTTCTTCCTATTTTCTTCATGTACTCAGTAGCTTTGTTTAGAATCTCTTTGTATTTGGATATGAGTAGCTAAATCTTTCATTCTAGGTGTAACATCCCATTTTCCAAAAGCAGTATATTTTTTTTCATCAGAGTAGAGCATCAGAGCGATTGAGTAACTGATACATATATTTATAAATGCTGTAAGTCTGGCCGATTTACAAAAACGGTACAATGACCGAGAGTTTTTAAAGTGAATAACAACAAAAGTGTCTCTCCGGCAACAGCCATGCCGTGTCAACAAAAGAGATCTTCAGCCGGATCTCTATGCGGCCTGCTTGCCTTTCTCCTTGGTCCTTGGTCCTCCTGAACCTGACGCTATGTTAAGAGCTGAGGTTCAATGTCCATTGAACCTCAGGTAACGGTTAACCTCATATTTACATATACAGTATATCAGCATAACAAATGAACCATTCCTACATGTATCGCTCCCAAATAATGCGTACATACCGCTCCCAGCGAAGACACACCGCTCCCAAAGAAATACGGATATATCGCTCCCAAATAAGCATACGTACATATCGCTCCCCTGAGCCGCATGCATATGTTCGCTTATCCTCTCAACACCACCATGCATTCAAATAACATACCACCAACACATATACAACACACATATCACATATACGAATACAATAAATATCAGAGTTAGTGTTACAGTACGCGAACGTACAGTATACACATAACAACTATACACACACAATACACATAGCACATATACGCATACATAAACATCAGCGTTAATGTTACAGTACGCGAACGTACATAACTTCACATAACAACTATACACACACAATACACATAGCACATACATGCATAACATAAACATCAGCGTTAGTGTTACAGTACGCGAACGTACCTTCGTTGTCGACTACGACGTTTACGGAAAAACGGTAATTTTTTGACAATGGGTGAAAAAAATGCATACGACGACGGTACAACAACAAATGTCCGATTATCTCGTATATCCTATAAGGATAACATTTATCAACTTCTAGCACTATAACAGGCATTTTAGGTACAAATTACCAATTTGCCCCTGAACCCCTAATCAGCGGAATTTCACCAGAACTTCGTTACTTTGACCTTATTCCATTTCAAAATTATCCCCACTATGCTTTTACCTCGTCAGGCATCTTTCAATGCAATGAGGCTTAAAAACAAGTATAGGAACATATTCTGAAACTTCCTAGATCAAAACAACAGTTCTACTATAACTACCGAAAGAACTACTAAACTAAAAACTAAGGACAGAAGAACTTACTCGGAGCTAGGCAGAACTTTTTCCATAGCTTCTCTCTCTAGAACCTCTCTCTAGGTTTCGAATTCTAGCTTGAGAATGGATGTGAAAATCCAAGAGGTGCTTATGCCTTTATATAGGCAAAATTTGTGCCACTTTGGTAATTTCCACATTCCAAATCTTGTAATTTTTCCCTTCCTTATAACCATGTAAAATCAAGGCTAATTGGTGGTTAATCCTTGTCCATGGAAAGCTCTTGGTCGACTTCTCCCCCCTGTGACATCATCATTGATGATGTCACCCTAGCCGACTCCCCGATCGTCTCCCCTGATCGGTACCCGATTCGCGTAATCTTGACGAATCGTGAAATCTTGACGGAGAGTTTCAAGTTTCTTTCTTTCTCATTAGGAATATCTAGTTTAATGACATTTATGACCTCATTAAGAGTATTCCGTTATCTGCTGAAGATTTTAGGTCAGACGCCTTCGGTTACAGAATTAAATTCTGAAAGCACCAGCGTCTAGGCAAAAATCCACTGGTTTGTAATATGATCTGACCTAAGTCACTAGATTCCTAATTCACGGCAACTACTTGTTTCAAAGATTGACTCTAAATCCTCTATCTGCATTTTCTCTCTCCTACCCGGTGTCTTAAATACCCCGTTGGTTCCCGAACGACTTCGGAGATGTCACTTCGAGAAGAATTTTCACTTTGGTTTATAAAAAGTGCGGTTGATACTTGACTTAGTCTCCATCTTTAGGGGTAGGATTTTATTTCTAGTTGTTCTCACTTCTCCCGTTGGCTCTTTTACCATATATAATATTATTTTAATCAAAATATCTAGATATTTTTTTTTTTTTATTTTTTATTTATTTTTCTAAGCATAAAATATTTTATTAATATTTTATTATTAATATTTTTTATTTATTTAATAATTTCGAATTTCTCCCATTAAAAATAATTATTTAAATTATTTTTAATTCATTTACTTTATACCTTAATTATCCCATTAATTACCAGATTAGCCACTTACTAATTTTTGATAATTTTCTTAATTAGGATAAATCATTATCTCACAACTCTTTTACTTACATTGGTATTTTATATCCCATGTAAAATATTAAAAATCATGGGGTCACTTATGATCCCAAAATAATACTTAATTGTTGCCTCATTATTTTCCAAGGGAAATAATCCCAAAAATTCCTAAAATTAGAGACAACATACTTTCTAATTTTTCATAAATATTTTACTGCCTCTTGGAATTATCATAATATTTACAGGCCATTTAATGCCTCATAAAATCATTTTAGGGATTTTAGCTCTATCTTCACCCTAATTTCAATAGAAATTACCCTAGAAAATAAGATAATTATTACTTCTTATTTGAGACCACATATTCACCTATTTCCAATAGGTATTATTTACTGAATTTATGATATTTATCATAAGTCATATTTTAGGGTATTACACTAGGGTTCTTTTGACCCTTTGTATAGATTAATACTTGAATATTCCTCTCTTTTGGTAGATAAATATATATATGTGTTGATTTCAACCTTGGCTTAATGCTTCTAAGTGATTGGCCTCCATTTAGATGATTTATTCACTTAGGTTATGACTTGAGAGAGCTAATCTAGGTGTAGAACTTGATTGAAATCATGCTTGTCTTGAAGTTTACTTGATAAATGGATGGTTTGTTGGTAAAATAGAGATATATTTACTAATCTTGCATTGTCACATTAGGGTTATTGCTTAAATATTGATTCTCATTAATTGTAGCAAGAGATTGTGCATCTTAATTAGAAGAGAAACTTGATTTTGACTCGAGAGAGCGTGTCAAGTGTTTTTTAACCTTAGACTAACACATATATGTATTGAAATGCTATTAGAGAGGAAATTAACCAAGTTTTATGAAATGCAAAAGGGGAAAAAGAACCCTGGGCTCTATTATCCTTGAAGTCAAAGAGTCATTTGCCTTTATCAAATTTATGTTTTAGAAATAGTCTTTAAAAATTCTCATTCCAACTCAAAACTTTGTTTTAGCTCAACTTGATGAAATTCACTAAGCCTCTTGCTTGACCAATTTGTTAAACAAATCCTCGTGGGAATGATACTTTACTTATCACTTTATTACTTGCGAAACTCGTACACTTGTGAGGCGAACAAGTTTTTGGCGCCGTTGCCGGGGATTTGTGCAAACAAATCCTTTGGTCAACCTTTGGCTTGTGTTAGTAAATTTCGCTTGAGCTTTTAGTTAGGTTTACAATTTTTCTTTCTCTCTTTCGTTTATTGATCTTTTGTTTTAGTTTGATACTCGCTCTTGCTTGTTTCTCTTGTAGGTACCATTTTTGTATATGCAAAACTTGCATCCTGACGGATTGGTAGTGGTGCTTGACGAAGTGCCTCTCATTGAAGAAGAGACTGAATCTACATCTGAAACCATGGCAGACAATGAATATGATAGAGCTACCGTCAATGACTTTGCTAGTCAGAATATGCAAGGTCCTCAATCTTGCATTCGGATGCCGGAAATGCAAGCACTCACCTTTGAGATCAAGCCGGTTATGATAACAATGCTTCAAATGCATGGGATGTTCCATGGTCTTTACAATGAAGATGCCAACAAGCACTTGATGTACTTCTTGGAAGTGTGTGATTCTTTCAAACAAAATGGAGTCCCCCAAGATGTTTTGAAGCTACGGTTATTCCTTCTTTCTCTACAAGGCAAGGCTAGAGATTGGTTCAATAATCTTCCAGAAGGATCTATCCATTCTTGGGCCGATCTTGAAGCTAAGTTTAGAGCTCGATTCTTTTTTGATGACAAATCTGTGGAAGCTAGGGATGAATTTCTAAGCTTTAAACAATATCCAGATGAGCATCTTTACACTGCTTGGGAGAGATACAAGATGTTAATGAAGTAATGCCCTAATCATGGGGTGGACAAATGGGTTGTGGTCCAAATTTTTTGTACTCGACTTAATCCTCAATCTAAAGCAATGGTTGATTCTATGACCAATGGAAGATACCAGAATGTTCCTGTGAATGAGGTGATACGATTGTTGGATCAGTTGTCTGCAAACAATACCTAAGGAAATGATAGGAGGACTAACCAAGCTATGCCTAATGCAAAGGAAGACTCTTCCTCACAAATTGCAACTCTCTTATCCACTTTGAATAAGCATTTTGATGTGTTAGAGTCTCAAATGCAAAAGAGCACTTCTCAAGGTGTGCATTCTATTCATGCTACACCAATTGCATGTGATCAATGCCATGATGTCCATATGCCTGACTATTGTCCTCTTTACATGGCCACTGATTCTGTCAACTACATGGGCAAGTTTCAACATCCTCAAGGAAACCCCTATTCACAAACCTACAATAGTGCTTCGAGAACTCATCCCAACTTTTCTTGGAATCAAGGCAACAATTTGAATCAAGCACATGGGTCTACATCTGGCACTAAGCCTATTCCACCCGGTTTTCAAATGCAATCAAGGCAGCTTCCTATTAAGGAAGAGGAGTCTAAAACAGACAAGATGCTAGCTCGAATCTTGTCTGAGGTGGAATCTTCAAGGGTTGAAACTAAGGCTACTTTTTCTTTCCATGAAACTGCTATTAACAATCTTGAAGTGCAAATGGGGCAATTAGCATCACAAGTAAATGTTCTGTCAAGAAGAAATCTTCCTAGTGATACCATTCCTAATCCAAAACGAGTTGTAAAAGAGGAATGCAATGCCATTAACTTGAGAAGCGGAAAAGTGCTACCGGATATGCCTAGCTCAAGTACCCCTCAACCAAAGCAAGATGATCAAGTGATTGTTGAGGTTGATGAAGGAAGTGTGGGGGAAGAAGATGCAACTAAGAAGAGAAAGCAAATTGAAGAAAGTTTGCATGATGTTGGCAAATACAAGAAGGTGGAGGAAGAGATGAATGATGAGAAAAAGAGAAAGCCAACCACTTCTACTTTTATGCCACCACTACCTTTTCCTCAAAGATTCAAGAAGAAGGAGGAAGATGCTCAGTTCAAAAAGTTTGTGAACATGTTCAAACAACTCCATGTGAACATTCCTTTTTCCGAAGCTTTGGAGAGTATGCCTAAATATGCTAAGTTCCTCAAAGATGTTTTGTCCAAGAAGCGGTGATTCAATGAATTTGAGACTGTGGCATTATCCGAAGAGTGTAGTGCGGTCATTCAAAGGAAGTTACCGGCTAAGCTTAAAGATCCAGGAAGCTTCTACATCCCTTGCAACATTGGGACAAATTTTAATGGTAAAGCTCTTTGTGATTTGGGTGCAAGTACTAACTTGATGCCTCTAGCTGTTTTCAACCAATTGGGCTTGGGAGAGCCAAGACCTACTACCGTATCTTTGCTCTTGGCCGATCGAAGCATTTCTAAACCAAGCGGAATCATTGAAGATGTCCTAGTTAAAGTTGACAAGTTCATCTTCCCTGTGGATTTTGTTGTGCTTGATTGTGAAGTTGATTGGAAAATTCCTCTCATCCTTGGGCGTCCATTCTTAGCCACTGCAAGGACTCTCATTGATGTAGAGAAGGGTGAGGTCACTTTGAGGGTCGATAATGAGCAAGTGATATTCAACATGCAAAAAGCCTCAAATTTTCATGATGATTCTCGCTCGTTGTTCGTTTGTAGATATATTAGATGCGCTTGTTCCTCAAGAATCATATGCCTCCATGATCAAAGACCCTTTAGAGGCATTCTTGATTAGTGAGAAGAGCTTTGAGAAGGTTGATGAAGATCTTGTTGAAAAAATATTTCATTTTGACCCATTTCCTCATTCTAGACTGAGGATTTTTGAAACACTTAAGGTGTCTAATGCCTTAAGTACTCCATTGAAGCCTTCTATTGAAGTTCCTCCGGTTATAGAGTTGAAGCCATTACTTTCTCATCTCAAGTATGCTTATTTTGGGAAAGCACTCCACTTACAGATGGAATTGGAGCATGGAGCTTATTGGGCTATCAAAAAGCTTAATGTTGATCCAAAAGCTGTGAGGAAGAAAAGGCGACTTCAACTCAATGAGTTAGATGAATTTCGCCTAAATGCCTATGAGAATGCAAGGATATACAAGGAGAAGACTAAGCAGGATCCTGACAGCAAAATTATGCCCAAGAGTTTTGAAGCTGGTCAAAGGGTCCTCCTTTATAATTCCAAGTTGAGGATATTTCAGGGAAAGCTAAAATCTCGATGGTCCGGTCCATTCACGGTGGTTCAAGCATCTAAATTTGGTGATGTGGAGCTGGAAAACGAGAAAGGTGAAAGATTCAAGGCTAATGGTCAACGATTGAAACATTATTGGGGTGGAGATGTGGATAGGCTTGTGTCCACCATTTACTTAGTTAATGAGGAGTGACCACTGTAATACCCGGATACTTGTTTATCTGGAACCCTATATTTGAGAATTTGCCTATTTTTGGGAGACTACTAGGCCCTATTTTTGAAAGCGACAAAAATCGGAATCAGCATTTTATGGGACATGAATATTTTTTACTATTCAAAAATACGTATTCACTATTCATAAATACGTATTTACTATTCATGTGGGACCCACGCCCAATTATATCTCTGCCTACAGACATTCACGTGAAGTTTGAAAAAAAAAAGTCATGCGGGACCCACGGGAATAGTATTTACTAATTAAATAATAAAATATTCGGTTAAAAGACCAGTTGGGTAAATGAGAACCGATAGAAATTAAATCCTATCTCAAAATAGGTGAACTAAGTCTCGAATATCCGGACTTGTTATAAACAAGTATAATTTTATCCTGAGCGGGCTATCTCCGAAGTCATTTCCGAGACCGGCGGAGTAATTAAGAGACCGGATGGAAGAAGAA
The DNA here is from genome assembly GCA_019022615.1 of Acacia melanoxylon. Taxonomy (NCBI): domain Eukaryota; kingdom Viridiplantae; phylum Streptophyta; class Magnoliopsida; order Fabales; family Fabaceae; genus Acacia; species Acacia melanoxylon. Next base: position 5,860,539 of record JAFJYJ010000003.1, on the reverse strand, counting down.
AAAGGCAGATAGTGGAAACGAGAACCAATGGAAAATAAATCCGTTGTGACAAACCATGAACTAGGTTTCTTAGGTCAGGACATATTATAAACCAGCGAATTTTTGTCCAGAAGATGGTGCTACCGAAAGTTATTTCTGTAACCGATGGCGTCTATCCGAAAATGTTCAGCAGGCTACGAAATACCCTTAATGGGATCAAAAATTTAGTTAACCCAAGTAGTTTTAAAGAGGAAGAATAGACCTTCAATGTCTTTCGTATTTTCAAGATTCGCTAAGATTACGCGATTGGAACACCGAACAGGAACTTTATCGGTACGGTCACATAAAGGTGTGGGACCCACAGACAATATTTTCAACACCTTCAGCTGCTCTTCACGTGAAGTTTGAAAATTTGGCTCGGGAAAAATTACCTAAAAAGACCCAGAGGGGGAAATTACACTTAAGGACCCATTTTCCACCCTATAAATAGAGGCTTCACTTCTTCATATTCTTCACACCAAATCAGCCCCAAGAGGTGATTTCTGTAGGAGCTATAGAGAAGGAGGAGCCCGGAGAAAGTGTAGCGAAGCCCTGGGTAAGTTCTTCGGTCCTTAGTCTTAAGCTTTAGTAGTTCTTTCGGTAGTTATAGTAGAAATGCTAGGTAGATCTTTATTTTACCAAGATAGTTTAGATATCATGTTTTAGGGATAAATATGATATTTATTTCAAAAATATATTGGAGGAAGAGATACGGCAAAATTTTGGAAGATTAGAGTCAAAGTAGCGAAGCTCTGGCGAAATTTCACCAATTAGTCAAACTAGGGGAAAAATGGTAATTTGTGCCTAAAATGCCTGATATGCTGCTAAATATTGATAAATGTGATATTATCCTTATAGGATATCTTTGATCACGAACCGTTGTTGCGCCATTGCATCTGCAAAAACGTGCCATTTTCTCGTCGAAGTGTCGCTTTAAACGTCAACGTCAAGTACCGTCAACAAAGGTACGGACGCGTATTGTAACCCTAACTCGTGCTGCTCATATACATATATGCAATAGATACGTTCATAGACTGAGGCTCTGTTTAGGGTCGTCAGTTATACATACAGTTTACACGGGTTATAATATTGATAATACCGTTTGAGTTTTCCTAGAGCTGAGGACACGTGTTGTGATCGTGGCACAGGGTATGTGCAGACATGTTGTGGGACTTTACATATTTCTTTGTGCTTATGTTCTGTCATTGTACTCATCATACATCTGCTTTGTGCTTATGTGTTGATATGCTGCTGTATTGTTATGAATATCTGTTGTCCATATATTGTTTTATTTGAGCACAAGGTTAACCGTTATCTAAGATCCAAATGGGAATTGGATCTCAGCTGTAGCTTCAGGGTCTGGAGGACCGAGGGTTGGAGACAGGGGCAAGCAGCCAGAGTAGGATTCAAGATGAAGATTTAATTTCCGACTATGCATTTACTTTTGAAACACTGGGATGACTGTATCTATACTATTGCACTATGGTTCATGATTTTGCTATGGTTCAGTTACTCAATCGCTCCAATGCTCTACTCTAATTGAAAAAAAATCGCTTTAAAAAAATGGGATGTTACAACCACCATGAAGAGTCGAGCTAAAGAGGAAAAGGAGGCTTCAATGGACTCTACTTTCACTTTTAAAGCTGGTAGCGGTAAGAGAAAGAAAATGGTTGTTGTTGGGTCTGGTGGCTGGCCATTAACATCCACCCAGCCATTATGAAAATCTTATCTTAGAACTGTCAGGGCATGGGGAGAGCCTTGACAGTTCGCAATTTGAAGGATATGGTGCGTAAGAATCATCATTCAATAATCTTCCTTATGGAAACCAAAATAGGGTTTGGAAGACTGATGAAGGTCCGAAGGAAGTGTGGTTTCAGTCATGAATTGTACGTTGAACCGAGGGGATTGGCTGGAGGTTTGGCACTATGGTAGCAGAATGGAGTCTCGGTGACAGTGCTATATAGATCAAAAAATCTCATACATTCATTAGTTGAGTCTATGAGTTTGAGTACTCCCAGATTTATCTCTTTTGTGTATGGCCCTCCTGTGGAGAAGGAACGACGTGTGGCTTGGGATCTGTTACGTAGTTTGGCGGTTAATGGCAAGCCACTGTTGTTAATAGGCGACTTTAATGATCTCCTTTAACAGTCCGAGAAGGAGGGGGGCAACCCACGTTCTTTGTGGAAAGTTATTAATTTCCAGCGCCTCTTATCTGATTGTGATCTCTTGGATTTGGAATTCAAGGGCTCTAAATTTACGTGGTGTAATAAAAGACCCGGTGCTCTTGTCAGAGAGCGGTTGGACCATGCGCTTGGTAATATCATGTTTAGAGAGACCTTTGATCATGCTGTTGTTTTTTACATAGAACCTATTGGTTCAGACCATCATGCTCTCTTGGTAGATTGCTGTTTTTATGAGGAGAAGTCATTGAGGGTCTTTAAATTTGAAGCAATATGGGCCTAGCATGAGGATTTCCTGAAAGTTGTAGGGGAGGGATGGAATGAAGGTGAAGAAATGTTAGAAGACAGATTAAAGGACTTGGTTTCTAGACTTGCTGCTTGTAAAAAGAAACTTATGATGTGGAGTAAAAGGACGTTCCTAAACTTTAGAAAGGAGATTGATCACCTAAGGCAGAATCTAGCCAGGTGCAGCGAGGGTGTGTTGACCCACAAGAAATTAGTCGAAGCAGAGCACTTGACGAGAATGATTGAAGAGGCGTGGTCTAATGAGGAATCATATTGGTGGCAACGTTCCCGGATCTCATGGCTCAACTGTGGTGATAGGAATACCAAGTTTTTTCACAATTGTGTTATACAGAGGAGGCAGAGAAATAAAGTCCTGATGCTGAAGAGTGACAATGGAGAGTGGCTTGAGGAGAAGGAGCAAATTAATAGTGCCTTCAGCAGGTTTTATCAGCAACTCTTTTGCTCAATGGGGATACGGCCAATGAATCAAGCTCTTTCTTATGTGGATGAGGTGGTGACGACAGAAGACAATGCTAAGCTGATGAGGCCGGTCACTAAGAAAGAAATTGAAGAGGCTATGTTTCAGATTGGAGCTAACAAAGCCCCTGACCCCGACGGTTATTCTGGTCTGTTTTACCAATCAGTATGAAGGGAAGTAGGAAAAGAGGTCTGTGACATGGTTCAGGAATTTTTCCAGGGAAACTCATATCTGAGTTTGATTAACACCACTAATATTGTCTTGATTCCAAAAGTGGATAAACCAGAGGGGTTAATCATTTCAGACCAATCGGACTTTGCAACGTCTCGTACAAGATAATAACTAAAGTCATGACCAAGAGATTAAGAGGACGATGAACCGAATTATTTCTCCCAATCAGAGAGCCTTCATTGCTGATCGCATGATTCAGGACAACATTATCATAACACATGAGGCTTTTCACTACTTGAGGCACAAGAAGAAAGGTAGCAAATGGAAGCTCGCTTTAAAAATTGACATGAATAAGGCCTACGACCGTGTGGAGTGGGATTTCCTTGAGGCAACTATGCTTAAGATGGGATTTTGCAAGGAATGGGTGAGTCGGATTATGAGATGTATTTAGTCGACTGCATTCAATCTCCAAGTTGATGGCCGTACGATTAATGAATTTAATCCCGGAAGAGGAGTGAGGCAAGGTGACCCCTTATCACCTTATATGTTCATTATAGCAATGGAGGTTCTGTCACTCATGCCGAAGAAACATGTGGATCGAAAAGAGTGGAAGGTGTGAAACTTGCTCGGAAAGCGCTAGTCTTATCTCACCGCTTCTTCGCCGATGACACAATTCTTTTACAAAGGCCGAGGAGATTAATTGCAAAGTGCTTAAAAGAATACTCGAAGTGTATTGTGAGGCCTCAGGCCAAGTAGTGAGTTTAGAGAAATCAAGCATCTTCTTCTCAGCAAATACACCAATAGAGGTCAAAGAGGAGGTTTCAGCTTTCTTGGGAATCCCACATTCAGACCAGGTAGGGAAGTACCTTGGCTTACCGGTGATTTAGGGACGCTCTAAATCTGCAGCTTTGGCTTTTGTGAGGGACAGGGTGGGCTTGAAGTTACAAGGATGGAAGCAGAAACTCCTTTCCTTTGCTGGTAGAGAGACTCTAATCAAGGCTGTGGCGAATGCTATCCCTACATATCCCATGACATGCTTCCTTTTCCCCAAAAAATTATGCGCTGAGATTGATAATCTAATTTCCAAGTTTTGGTGGGGTCAAAAGGGAGACTCGGGAGCAATACACTGGAAGAGTTGGAAGAGCCTAACTAGGAGGAAATGGGATGGAGGTATGGGCTTCCGTGACCTTCTTTGCTTTAATCATGCCCTATTGGCCAAAACAGCATGGAGATTGTTGCAAAACCTTAATGACCTTTAGTGTCAAATTTTGAAAGGAGTTTATTTTCCACAAGATAGCTTCTTTGGGGCAAGAAGGGGGAGGCATGCCTCATGGGGCTGGACAAGTCTCCTGATGGGACGAGATTTGCTGTTCAAGAAGTGCTGCTGGAAATTGGGCAATGGGAAAGCAATTGGGGTGTGGTCTGATCCTTGGGTTTGCGGGCTAACTGGAGGCAGATTGAAGGGCACTAATGTGCCGGAGGCTGATAGTAAGTTGAGAGTGGCTGATCTCATTAAGGATGGCTGCTGGGTGTTGAGTGCTATCGAAGAGAGAATCAGCAATGAGGATAAGGAATTAATTTTGAAGATCCCAATAGCTCCTCTTGGCCGTGATGACAGTGCAGTGTGGTTAGCCAATAAGGATGGATGCTATTCGGTTAAATCTGGTTACAATGTGGCTAAAGCTTGTGTGGAGGTCAGCACATCCAAGGATCCAGGTACGTCTTACTGTACTCCATCTTCTCTATGGAAGAATGTATGGAAAGTGGTGGTTCCACCTAAGGTACAACATTTCCTGTGGCGTGTGGGGGTTGGGGCCATAGCAACTAGGGAGGCTCTTTTTAAAAGGAAATGTGCTGATAATCCACTTTGCCCTGTTTGTCTGTCTGATGTTGAGACTGTTGAGCACCTTTTATTTCTATGTCCCTGGACTAAGCTATGCTGGTTTGGTAGTCCTCTAAGCATTCGGTTTGATAAGTGGTCGGTGAAACGCTGTGAAGATTGCTTGTATGACATGTTGTGTGGTGAGAACTTTTTGGGAAGTTATGAGAAATCACTGTTTGCCACAACATGCTGGTGGATCTGGAAGAAGAGATGTAGCTGGGTTTTCAATGAGGAATGGCCTGATGCCAATTGGGTAGTAAGGACGGCTAATATGCAGGTGGAGGAGTTGTGAAGGGCAAGGGATAAGGAGGCGAGTGGCTCTAAAAAATTATGCTGGGAAAATAAGTAGGAATAAGGTTTGGAAGGCGCCTACACCAGGTGTTATTAAGATCAATATGGATGGGGCTTTTCAATTGTCAAATGGAAAGGCAGGAATTGGTATTGTTTGCAGGGATAGTAATGGCGCCTTTATTGGAGGATTGGGGAGATCAGTAACTGCTTCATCTCCATTCATGGCCGAGAGCTTAGCCTTGCGTGAGGCACTGAGGCTCAGAGGTATTTTTTCTGACTTCCAAGTAGTTATAGAGACTGATTGTGAATTGTTGTATAGAATGACTCCAAGGGCTGTGAATGGCAGTGCTAGGATCTGATACAGGAAATACTTACTTTGTTTGATTCATTGAATGGGGTTTCGTTCTCCCTAGTATCTAGATTAGGGAAAAAATCTGCTGATAAACTAGCAGTAGATGCCGCAAAGGAGATGCACCAGCATGATTGGCTGAACACACCTACATCTTCTGTTAGTAGCATCATCTCACGGGATGCTGTGGCTTCCAAAGGCAAATGTATTGAGTTCTTTGATGACCGAGACAAGGAAGGAATCGGCTGACTGGTTTAGCTAATTCACTGTGATGGTTTTATAGTTAGTTTTAATATTCTAGGACAGTAGTTCTGTTTTTGTTTGTGCTTTTGGTAGTTGTGAGGTAGGTTGTATCCTAGGCTTTTTGAGAGTTTCTTGGCTTCGGCTATTGGTGTTTGTAGTCCTTATTTTGTTGGTAATAAAATTCATCTTTTCTGGGCAAAAATAAATAAATAAATAAGAATCATAAAAATTGTAATTATTTAGATAGACCAAGTATAAAATTGAAAACATTAAAATGTTACTAATGATATCTTTTGCAAACCCACATACGGACTTTCTTATATTCTATTTTTAAAAAATAATATCAAATTCTAAATTCCACTGAATTAAACAAAAAATTTCTCAATTTTCATTTTTGAAAACTCGTATAGACATCTATGAAAGATAATTACACATTCTTTGATTTTGTAAAAATTATAATTTCTTAAAACTTAACAAAAAATTTAATTAAAAAATAATAATTATATGATTTTAATATTTTATAATTTTTTTATTATATTATATTTTTGAAATTAATATAAAATTTGAAATTTCACTGAATTAAACAAATTTTTCTCAATTTTCATTTTTGAAAACTTGCATAGACAATCTTTGATTTTGTAAAAGCTAATTTTTTAAAAAAATCAACAAAAATTTTAAATAAAAATAAAAATTATTTAATTTTATTTTTTTATAATTTTTATTATATATATATATATATAAATATATATATATTATACCAAGAAAGTTTATACTATTTGTTTTCATTTTAGAAGAAAATTTATGTATGTTAACCAAGTTATGTTAACAAAATTAAAGATATAAATAATTTATTATATATAAATAATTAAATGATATATTGATTAAATGAATATGCAACTTGGTGAGAAAAATATTAAAAAAAATAAGTTTAGTTATTGTTAATTAAATAATATTTTGATTACATAATATGAAACTTGGTCAAAAAAATATGCGATACTGATGGGAGGTTTTAGTTTTTATTTAGGTATTTTTTTAACTAGGAATATAAGAGATAATGGAGAAAGTTTAATTTAAAATTTATATTATCATGTTTAGTCCTCCTAAATAATTATAATTTTTATGATCATTTATAATAAATATGATTTTTTTCCTTAGCCCTTTATTTTAATTTTTCCGTGCATTAATTCGTTACATAATTGTATTGAGATAATTAATCTCTAGATTCTTGTAGTAAGAATCCATACCCCCATCATATTCTATACTTTCATTTATTTTCTACTAGGTCCTTGTAGATTTTTTTATGAGGTTTTTATAAGTTTTTTCAATTGGATCCTTGGAGCCTTTTATTTTTATCAAATAAATTCTTATAATATTATGCTATACATATAAAATAGAATAATATTATATATAATATTATTAAATATTATTCTGTAATATATAATATTATTAAATATTATTCTGTAAATAATAAATTATTACAATAATTTATTTTTTTAAAAAATCTAGATCAAGTTCCTTATATTCATATCATTTTTCGGACACACATGATTATGTGTTCTATTTTTAAATTATTATTATTTATCTATAAATCCATATGAAATAAATAAGACTATTGGTGATGTGTGATTGGAAAATTTGATATAAGTATAATCTTTTATTTTAACATTCTTATTTTTATGAAATATTTTATTATTCTTTTAAACTTTTTAATTAAACATATATTTATATTTAATTATTGTTTTATTTATTTTTTATAATTTTTAAATTTGAATTAAAATAGTAAAATTTGTAAAAATAGAAGAGAACTAGCATTATTATTTAATAAATAATTATATTAATTATTTTATAAATATATAATTATTAACTTAAATTTATATTAGTAAATATTATTCAGTTATTTAATTTCAATTAAATACAAAAAATTACAAGGTCCTAATAAAAAATTATATTTGATAATAAAAATTCCTTATTTGAAATAACTACTAAAACATGAACATCCATTCATAACTCGGATCATATTTGGTCAACCCCTGAGGCTTGATAGTTGGTTATAGTATTGTCATACCCATATCTTCTCTATATTTGAGCATATAACCTGGCTGTTCGCTTATATAGTATCGAGCTATGGATTAATGATAATATGAAATCGAAGTTTGATCAATTTTCTATTGATATTGTTAAAGTTTACCTTAATTTGCTTGCTTTATTGCATTTTATATATTGTTGTTTGAAGAATTTCATTGTGTGTTTAGTAAAATTAATCTTATTATCTGTTTAATATTAATCTTATTGTGTGTTTAGTATTTGTAAAAGCTTTAGTTGTAATATTTAGCTGTAACATGAATATAATTTAAAAGTTAGAACCTAGAATGTATGAAATAGAATATGATAAGTTACCCAATAGTTCTTATTTATTGCAAGAAAAAGAAAAAGAAATTTGTAATTTTACACCTTTTATATTAGGAGGTCAAGGAGAATACGCATGTAATCAAATGAATTGGAATAATATGTATTTAATGAAAAAATTAGGAAGTTATATAAATTTAAATATAGAAGATTTATTACAAGTATTTAATTTGGAAGAAATTATAAAGCAATTACTAGAAGAAACTAGAGAAATCTTAGAAAAAGAAGATATAAAAAATCAGAAAGATAGATTAAGAGAATTAGCAAAACCATTAGAACAAAAAATATATGAAATAAGAACAGAAATAAAACAAAATACAAAAGATTTAAAAGAAGTAAAAAATGATATTAAAGGAATAAAAAAGGCTTTAGGAATACAAGAAAAATTAGAACCAATAAATAATAATTCTCAAATAAATATGATAAAATCTTTATATGAATGGGAAAATTTAGACACTACAATACGTAATATAACAAATCAAAATTTTAATGTAAATGTAGAACAGACTAGAATAATAACGAAAGAAATTAAGAAAGGTCAAAATGTGATTAATAATAATTTATTTACAATATATGAAACCATGAATAAAAATAAAATAGATATTGTAGATGGACTAAGAAAATTAGAACAATTTTATAAAAATAAAGGAAAAGAAGTACAAACTGAATATAAAAATAAAAATAATCATATATTAAAAAGTGTAGAAACAAGAGATACATTTGGAGAATTATTAAGTATATTTAATAAGGCTGAAACTAGAAAACTAAATATGATGAAAAGTAGAAATGAAGATTCAGAAGATGAGATAGAAAAATTTATGAATCAAAATGAAACAAATTTAGAAGAAATAACACAAGAATTACAAAATTTAAAAATAATAGATGGAAATCGATTAATATGCAATCAGCTCAATCAAGTACAACAAAAACAACAACAAGAATAAGAACATGAAACATCATCTAGAGATCATATAGATCCACCCGAGAAATACAAAGAAGAGCAAGAGAACAAGAAATAAGAAGACAAAGAAATTTAGTAAGAGAAGATTTAAGTAATATTTCAAAAGCAGTTTTTGATATTAGCTATAAAAAACCTAACACATATGGGAAAGAATTTATACCACCTCCACTAGAACAATATGAAACTAGACAAATTCTAAATTCTGGAATATGGCTAGATTTAGATTGTAATTTAGATAATGAAAGAAGAATAGAAGAATGGCGAAAATCTCAATTAATAGCATTAATAAATAGAAAAATAGAACCGTGGCTATAAATATGATAATAGAAGCAAGTTTTATAGGAAATGTACTTCATTGGTGGGAAGGAAGAACATTAGACTTTAGAATGGAAGTTAGAAGATTAGGTGAAACATCGTATGAAAGAAGAGAAGTTTTATATATAGCAATATTAGGAAAATATGAAAATGTATTAAAAAATGAATTTGTAGGAACAAATGTAGCAAGCGTAGAATATACACAAGTTCTAAGAGCAATAAGATATCTACATGAGATAGAAATTTGTAGTTTGGAACCAACTCATATAAATCAATATGTTTGTGAATATTAAAAAAAATATTATTTTGAAGCAAAAATAGTAGAACCTGAAAAACAAAAAATTTATTTAGATATGTTTTATAGAAAATTACCTAGATTAATTTCAGAAAATCTAGTAGAAGAATATACACAAGCAATGGAAAATCAAGATGATCCAAATTTTGTAAGAGTAATAGATACAATGGGAAGAAGAGAGGAATATTTAAGAAAATATTTATCAGATAGATGTAAGGAAGCATGAAGAAATATTAAATATTATAAATTAAATAAATTAATGGTAAAGTGTTCGAAATTAGAAAAACCACATAAATGGGGATGTAATCAACATAAATGGCTATCAAAAAATAGAAAGAAAAGAAAAATATATAAATTTAAAAATATCCAAAAAAAGAAGTTTTTTAGAAAATATAATCCAAAAAACAAAAACAAAAGAAAGTTTAAACCAAATAAATATTTTAAAAGAAGAAGAAATAACAAAAATAAGAAACCATACAAATGTAGATGTTATATTTGCGGAGATTTAGGACATATAGCAACAAACTGTGATAAACCAAAATCAAAAAAGAAAATGAATATCTTAGAAACAAATGAGAGGAATTAGAATTAGAACCTTTATATATAAATTTAATGGAATTTAAAGAACCTATAGAAAATGAATTAGAAATATATAAATTAACATATGAATATGAAATAGAAGAATCGAAGAAGTAGAGGAAGAAACAAAAAGTTCGAAAAATGATGAAGATATGGAAATAGAATATATAGATCAAAATAAAAATTATATAAACATGATGAATGCGAAGAAGTGGAAAACAATGAAATTATTAATAACCAAGAATTTCAAGAATATGAAGAATATATAAATACAAGAAAGTTCAAGAGAAAGAAGAATAACATTTAATAAAGAGCAATATGATAAAATAAAAGAAAAACATTTAGATATGATAGTTAACAACATAAAAGATGAAAAATTCTTAGATAAAGTAAGTAAAATATTAAAAAATAAGAAAAAGAGAAATCACAATGTGTAGTATTAGAAAAGAAATATCCAATAGAATCAACCTTAACAGAAGGAGTATTAAGAATACCTTTAATAAGCAAAGCTTTAATAGAACATGAAATATCAAAAATACCTTTTAAAGATGAAATATCTGAAATATATATTGCAGGAATACAAGTTATGATAAAAGCTTATTTCCAAAGTGGAATAGATTCACCATTAGAATTATTAATAACAGATGGAAGAATAATTAGTAATGTAGAAGACAGTATTTTAGGAATAATAACAGGAAATCTAATATATCAAAAATTGAAATTCACTTTAAATACAAATTTTGCAATTAGTAGAGTAGAAGAAAACATGGATAAATCAATTTTAGCATATCATAATTTACACAATGTAAGATTACAACCAGGATCTAGAAGTATAAGTATAACAATGATAGGATTGGTATTTACAAATGAACATAAAATATATAATAAAAATAAAGGAAAAATTACAATAGATAAATATTTTATGCCAGTAACAAAAGAAATTAGAACTGATCCAAAACAAATTACTATACCTGAAATGTAACACCCCAATTTTCGTGGCATAAATCGTGCCGGTGACACGTGGTTTTATAAAAATTCATCAGAGTTTGAGGTGCTACAGCTTAGCGTTTTGCGGAAACGGAGAGCATGTACTAAAAATTTGAACAACGAGTTTAACAACGAATAACTGATATAAAATACTCAGACATATGATGATGCCTGACGTATACTGGTATATTAAAAATTTCCCAAAGGAATATTCATATGATACAATAATACAAAACTTTATAATTACAGTTCTTCCATGTAACTATACCCTCTTCAACCAAGCCTTAGGTGGACTTGGGGTATAGAACCTAACTTAGTTAAATCATCCCATTTGGCCAGGCTGGGTAAAGTCTAGTGGAAGTCTCCCCGAGTATTTACGGCGACTGATTGACTGAACCACATAGACGACCCTTTCTAGTTTAAGCACCAAATGATATGAAGTAACCTTATTAGATTCATGCTATAACGTAGGTTCTGTTATTCCTCTTTCTTCTTTTACTTTGACCGGTGCCTCCTCACGGCTCCGTCCCTTGGCGTCTTTCTACGGTTCCATCTACCGATGCCTTCCATGATTCTTCCCTGACTATTAATTAAGACTGAGGTCCAATGCCCATCGGACCTCAGGTAATGGTTAACCTCATGCTTATGTAAACAATATATGTATCACATGTATTCATAACATTTCAGCAATAATCACTACAAAAGCCCATAACAGATGTAGGAAATATATAATAATGTATGTAAGGCAATAACAATACACAGCCCCTGCAGTATGTTTGTTATCCCAACCGCACGACCTCCCGGCCACGATGTACGTCGTGTCCTTAGCGCTTAGGAAAACTTTCAACGGTATTATCAAGACCATAACCCGTGTACTCATGATTGTATTAAAAACTAAGACAGAGTCTCAAGATAGGAACACAGCAATCATATATAAGCATATCACAAGCATCAAAGTCGTTGTTACAAAGACGTCGCGAACGTACCTTCGTTGACGAATACGTACGCGTTTGTCGGTCGAAACGTGATCTCGGATATCCTATAAGGGTAATATCGTATTTATTAATTCATAATGAATATTCTAATAAATATCTTAGTCTCTAATGACCATTTTACCCCTGGATTAATTATTTCCAATTTATTTCACCTTATTTTCGTAAAAACGTTGTTCAACAGCATAAGGGCTGATTTTTTGCCTAACTTTGAAAACTCATAACTAATTCCACAGAACTCGAAACGAGGATCCGTAAAATGCTTCGGAATCCTTAGGATGTCTAATTTTAAGAAAAAATATTGGTTCATACCCATATTTCATAAAAAATTCCCAGTTTTCGTAATTCCAACCTCTGCCCAGAATTTTTCAGAATTTCGTAGCCCATTTTGTAGAATTTTTATCTTCTAACACAAAACTCAAAATGACATGATATAGGTATATTTGGAAAGCTCTATATGTCTAATTTCAACATGAATTTTCTCAGAAATTTAGCATAGCATATTCAACATAAGATACCAGCATTTTTGAAATAGCTTTCAGAAGTCGCAAACCGACAAATTTTCGCCAGAGCTTCGCTACTTTGACCATAATCTTCCAAAATTTTTGCTATAACTCCTTCTTCATCATTTTTTCGAAATAAAGACAATTATAACCATAAAAACATGAATATAACACTATAGTTGGAAGATTATGAATCAAAACAACATTTAAGCTATAAATCACAAAGCTAGAGCTCAAGAACTTACCTAGAACTTTGCTCTTTCCTTCCGAAAGCTTCTCACTCTCACTTCCTCTCTATATTTCTGCTACTACAAGCTTTGTGCTTGATTGTGAATTGGTGAGGATTAATGAAGACTCTTGCCTTCTATTTATAGCAAAAGTTGGGTTAACTACCTAACATCTTCTACTCAATTTGAGCCCTTGGATTTTATCTTAACTAAGAAGCTTTAATCTCATTCCTTTAACCTCCTTAAACAGCCACCTCCTCTCCTTCTTTCCTCTTCAAGATCCATTTCCACTTTTGAAATCACAATTTTATGACTTGATTTATGGTCTCTTTAAACTTTTAAATCACTTAAGTATGAATCTCAAAAGTTTATGAAAATCACTTTGGAGACAACTATGTTAAAGCTTAAATTGTGCTTGTTCATAATGTCTACTTATATTTGTTCTAGGATCAATGGATTTCAAGATATGATTTATTTTCTATTGGTTCTTATTCACTTATGTCTTGAATTCATCCTAATGGTTTTTATCTTACCATTAATTAATTAACCTTTATTTACTTTTATTACACAAGCTTATGTCACCATTAACCACAAAAGTCCTCTTGCAATTAAACTTGATAATGACACATTTAAGACTAATATCTAGATATTAGTTTGCTTCTTCCTTTCTCTTTGCTCAAACTGCTCCCCTCCCTTCATTTAGCTTTAATTTGAATTCCATTTACCCTTAATTTGCCTTAAAAGTCTTCATCATTTAATGGTTGATTATGACATGCATGTGCTTAACAATTAATCACTCCAATTCAGATTTTTACCCCTTGCACAAACCGTGTAACCCTTTTTTGGCTCTTAAATATTGTGTTTTAATTATTTTACATCATCTAGAAGAAAGCCTCTTATTGGTTGATACTTAATTCACATGGATTACACTTTATGATACTTAATTAAAGCCTTAGGATTTAGCTTTATGAGGTTTAATCCAAGCCTTGGATTTGGGTTGGAAAAATCTAGACACTAATAGTGATATTTGTTAGTGATTAAGGATTAAGGATTAATACAATTTCTTAACCCTTTTAACTTGTAATTTTCGCCACTTTAATTAATTAAGGGGGAATTAATTAATCTTTGATTAAATATTGCTAATATAGTGTTTTAGGGGTTTTTAGACTTAATTGCTAAAATTTGATAGGTTTCTAAATTAATCTTGATGATTAAAAACTCCTTGTGCATTAATTTTGGCCTTTACATGTCCTTTGGATATTAATTAAGTTGATATATTCTTAATTATGACCTTTTTAAATTAATTAATAATTAATTTCGAAAATTAGAAAAATATCCCAATTATTGCAAATTTAATTGCCCAATAATTGTTGCTAATTTTCTCTAGTTGATTTAAGCATCCTTTGATGCCTATTTTTATTGCTAAAATGATTTAATTAAGATTATACTTAATTATGACAATCTTTTATGATCCCTAATAAGATTTAGAAAATTAAATCTTCAACTATCTTAATTCTAGAAAGAAATTACCTAGAAATTTAATAAGAATAATAAGAAAAATTGAGACCACATATTCACCTATTTTAAATAGGTAATATTTATTCAAAAATAATATTTAAGGTATATTATTTATTTAAATACAATATTTAAAATAAATAATTATCCGGGTATTACACTTAAATGTTAAAATTAGAATTAGATAATACTAGAAATTATTATGAAAATATTCCTAGAAGAATGATAACTAATAATATTTTAGGACAAAGATCTTTAAGAATAAATACATTAGAAAATCCAACATTAAACATAAATATAAATCCAAGAAGAAGCTTAGAATATAGTAGACCATCCTCTGCTAGATCTGGAGGAATTCATAGAACTCTAAGTCTTAGAACATTAGATTCAACACAAGAAGTTATGGATAATTTTAATAGAAGAAATTTGTTAGCGAAAAGACCAATAAGTTCAAGTTTAAGAGAAATTAGACCACAAAATGAAAATTTTATAAAATTAGAAGTAAAGTCAGATACATCATGGAAGGAAATTATAGCAAAAATAGATGAATACATAGAAAAAAGTGAAATAGACATTGGATTTACAAAAGATAATATAATATTAGAAGGAAACCAAACGAAATCTAACGTAGTATTAAGATTTAATAATAGAGATACAATTAATTTAAATATATTAGTAAAAGAAAATTTAGGATTTAATTATAAAATAATATTAGGAAAATATTTTTTAGAATTAGTAAAACCATATAGAATCCAAAATACAAGAATAATGATAAACTTAAATCATCAAACAATTATAATACCAAAATTATCATGATTTATGAAGACATAAGTATTGAATGGGATGAAAATAGAAATAAAATGGTATTTATATATATAAGATATAATCAAACATTGGAAATAGATGAAACCACACTAGTTCCAGATGCAGACAAAAATTTAATAAAGATATTAATAAATAAATTAAAAGAAAAATTAAAAAATATAAAAGACTATTAATACCTAGAAATCTTGATCGTCACCCGATTATTATAATCATAATAGGATGAGACTAAATGAATTTAAAACTGTAAAATTTCACTTGAAAGAAAAATTGGAATTATTGTCTAGGATATGAATCAAAACCCAACACTTACATATGTTGCAAGAAACTATAAAACAAAAGTACCAAGAATGAGATAAAAGTCTATATAGATTAATGATAAAACTTATAAGGGAAGTAGATAAACTAGAATATGCAAGAATTTTAGCAGTAGATAATAGATATCAAGAAGCATGTAATACCCCGAAATTTGAATTAGGGAATTTAAGGGCCAAAGTGCCAAAATGACCAAAATACCCCTAGGAAGGGTAAATAACTTAGGAAAATGGTGAAAAATCCTAAAAGGCAATGAAATAATTATTTGAATTATGAGAATATATTATCTCTAATTATGGTAATTTAATAAATTACGAACTTGGAGAAATTGAAGAAGAATGCCCAAAAAGTATTGTAATGACAATAATACCCTTGTAAATTATAGAATAATACAAGAGACATGGAAACACAAGTGTTAATGCAAGAGTTTGGAGGTAATGGGGCATTCTAATTAAGAAAATTATCAACTAGTGATAATAAGGTAATTAAGTAATTTCGGCTAATTACTTAAGTCTCGAGCAAAGGAAATTTAGAGATAATTATGTGAGTCTCAAAAATTAGTGGAAAATAGTTGGAAATTAGTACAAATATATTTACTAATTAATTGGAGATTTTTGTGAAAAATAGTAGAGTTTAGGTATTTTTAAGCCTAAATGCAAGAATGGACCAATAAGAGAATTTTGTGGAATTTTTGATAAAAATTTCATTAAGTAATTAATTATGTAATTAAATAAATCATGGAAAATATTTACAAATAAAAAAACAAGTGCTCAGCCGAAAATGGACAAACAAATGGAAGATAAGAGTGAAAAATTTAATATCATGATATTAAAGCACATGTTATATTATATAATATAATTGAATAGGATGAATAGTAATTTAATATATAGGAAACAGATCCTATCTAGAGAACCAGGAATAGGAATTCCAAAGTCAAGGTAAAATATTGATCAGTGAGTTTTTACCTTTAAGTGACCTCTTCCTAAAGTAAATTCCGAGGCGTAGCGCATTTTCCTAATAAGACGAAATAGGGAAAAATACCGATGGTCATATTTTGGAATTTGAAGAAAATAATTATAACTCAACATCTAGAGATGAGTTTATAATTATCTGGACATATTTGGAATCAGTGAATTATTATCCGTGAGATTGATAATTCCGAAAGTGATTTCCGACACGGACGTGTTCGGACACGTTTTCGAGAAAACTTCAACTGACTGTTGGAACCACAGTAAGGGACCGAAATCTAAGTTAAATTAGATATTCTTGATGAGGAAGAGAAGATCTTCAAAGTTATGAATTCAGAATTTTGAGATTTCTCCGAAGAGACGCGAAACGGAGACGAACAGGGGAAAATCATGTAACCGGCCATAAAGCAAGTTGACTCACCACTCTTGGACCAATGGCTTGCTGCCACATCACTCCCCAATGTCGACTAAGGGCTGCCCATGGTCAAGAATTAAACACCATTATGCTTTGATTTTACTTGGTTATAAGGTAAGAGAAAATTACAAGATTTGGAATATGGAAATTACCAAAGTGGCACAATTTTTCCCTATATAAGGGCATGAGCACCTTCTTCATTTTTCACACCAAAAATCTGCCCCTTAGAGAGAAGTTAGAGAGAGAAGCTCGGAGAAAGTCTCGAGCAAAGTCCGGGTAAGTTCTTCGGTCCCCGGTCTTTAGTTTCGGTAGATCTTTCGGTAGATATAGTAGGAATGCTAGATTTATCTTTAATTTTTCAAGATAGTCTAGATATCATATTTAGGGGTAAATATGATATATATTTCGAAAATATGATAAGGGAAAAGATCTGTCAAAATTCGGAGAGATAGAGCGAAAACAAATAAGCTCGGCGAAATTCCGCCAAATAGGGGTACTAGGGGCAAAATAGTAATTTTCGCCCAAATGGCCTGTTATGATGCCAAATGTTGATAAACGTTGTCCTTATAGGATATCTGAGCTAATCGAGCCGCTGTTGTACCGCCGTCGTACCGCTGTTTCACCCGTTGTCAAAAATCACCGTTTTTCGTAGAACGTACCGTAGTCGACAACGAAGGTACGTTCGCGTACTGGTAACCTTATCTCTGATGTTTATGGTTTACATATATGTGGTATGTGTGTTGTAGAGGTGTTATACTTGTGCGAGTGCATATAGCGGTTAGAGGATATGTCTCGTATCTTTGGGTGCAATATGTCGGTCATTGGGTGCAATATGTCGGTCTGGGGGTGCAATATGTCGATCTGGCTTGGGTGCAATATGTCTCGTATGCTTTGGGTGCAATAGGTCTGTATGCTTTGGGTGCAATGTGTCTCGCATCTTTGGGGGCAATACATATGCATGGGTTGTGGTAGAGTGATTGTTGTCTTGTTGATATTATGGATGTCTCGTTGTTTGTATGTGTATACATAAACATGAGGTTAATCAGTTACACGAGATCCAATGTGGTAAATTGGATCTCGGCTCTTAACTTAGCATCAAGTTCGGAAGGACCGAGGACCGAGGAGAGAGAAAAGCGAAAGCGGTTCAAGGACCCGGATGAAGACTTTCCGATGTTGTCCTTTACTTTTGATGTTTCGGCGGAAGCCTTTCTTTCAGATGTTTTGTACTTTTGAAACACTCGGTTACTGTACCGATGTTGTAATCAACCAAAATTACGGCATTTTGAATATAAGTATCAGTTACTCAATCGCTCCGATGCTCTACTCTGATGAAAAAAAATATACTGCTTTTGAAAACGGGATGTTACACTTTGGTATCAAAGCAGTTGTCCTGGCATAGATCTGACTAAGTTATTCTAAAAACCTTTTGGTGCCGAAGGCAGGGCTAGTCTATGTGGATCAGCCAATCAGTCACCCTAGCACGGTGAGGCTCCCATGATAGACACCTACCTGGCCAAATTGGTTGAGTAACGGAGTTAGGCTCTACGCCTTTTTAAAGAGCATGTTTTGAAAATGAGTACGATATAGCCTAAGTCGGTGTACCCGATCCCGACCGGTATACCATTTTGAACCGGTGTACCACCCTCTCGTCGGTGCATCATTCTAACCCGAATCGCAAATCCATCGTCCATATTCATATTTGATATCGACGATAATTCGATAACTCGATATCGCCTCGGTAATTCTGATAACTCTGATATCAGTCTCTGATAACTCTGATAATTCTGAATAATTCTGATAATCGTCAGTTTGTACTGGACGGTAATTCCATCTTAGCCCAGGGCTTCTACTTGGAGCTGGGCCACGCCAGATGAAGCTCCGAGACAAACCAGGACACGTACATGCAGTATTTGACTCATGTAGAGGAACTCCTGACACGTATTTCCGTATACGTTTTGAGTAGAAAGAACCAACAAGAACCTAACGAGGGAAATATTGCGGGTGTCTCGTTCGTTTGTAGTGTGAATCTTTGGTACGATAGAGTCTATGTACAGTGTGAATCTTAAGTGCGAGTGTAGTGTAGACATTAGTCTGTGATATACTAAACATTGTTTTCTTAAAATCCAACGTTTTCTCGCACGAAGGGAAAAGAACGGAATATGGCGAATTTAAGAGGAGCCGGAACCCCCGCAGGCCGGGCGGGGGTCGTGGTGGAGGACGAGGTAGACAACCTCGGGTGGATCTAATACCAAACCAACCGAACGTAATGAGATACGGGAGATGAGAGGAACCGTACACGAACCGAGGGCTCTTGTTGAGGAACCGCCGGAAGAAAGGCGGGAAAGACAAGCTGAGAGACAAAGAGAGGATCGAAATGCTGAGGAAGAGGAAGAAAGTGAGCAAAGTGACGAGCACACCGAGGAAGCTGAGGAATCTGACAGGTCCCAATCACCTCCACGACGAGGGAGAGCTGTACAGACCACACAAAACTGGGTCACTCAATTTTGTAAGCTCAAACCACCGACTTTCCATGGGAAAAATGAGTTGGCCGAGGATTGGTTGTTGAGTCCGGAGAAGATATTTGAAGTCACGGAGTGTCCAGATGATCGGAAGGCTCAACTCGCAATTTACAAACTCGATGGGGATGCGCATCGATGGTGGAAGAGCGTCGCTACAACGTTACAAACCCAATATTGCCCTGTCACTTGGGAGAAATTTTTGGAAAAATTCAATGAACAGTATTTTCCTCCCTCGACACAAGTGATTAAGGAGACAGAGTTTCTTAGCATCCAGCAAGGTTCCGAGGAATCTTTCGATGATTATTTTGCCCGTTTCACCAACTTATCACGATATTCATCCTATTTGAAGCGTGACAATGATGAAAGCCGGAAGTCAAATAGGCGATTTATTTACGGGCTAAAATATGAGATAAAGAAGAGGCGGTGTCTCAACGGTTTCCTAAACTAGCCCAAGCGGTAGAATCTTGCCGACCGATTGAAAGAAACGAAAAGGAGCTGCGTAAACCTCGGCACTTAAGCACAAGTAGTGCGGATCGTAGCGAGGGCGGCCGTGGGAATTCCTCGCGAAAGAGAGGGCACCATGGAGTGACTCGCAAAGGGAAAACAAGAGATCATTCCAAGTATGAGCAGCGAGCAACCCGAGGATGCCGGTAACCCGACCGTGTCCCGATCAAGGGAAGTACCATTCTGTAGCCGTGGGTGATAGACAGGGTTTGTTATGGATGCCGGAAGCCGGGCACATCATTTCGAACGTCCCGAGAAAAATGCTTTGAGAGGCGAGTCTCGCTACGAGATGCGGGAAGCTGGACACATCGGTGTCAACTGTCCCGAGGTAGCTGCGAAGTTAAGGCCACAAAGCTCGGGCCGAATGTACGCAATAACCGGTGCGGGAGATAGAGAACTTCCTGGAGATGGTCCAAGGTACTATCTCTCTTAGTAAGGAATTTTCTCTATGCATTGCATGAACTATGTGTTAGTTATTCAACTAAATCGTATGATACGTGAACCATCTCCGTGACATATTCCGCGTTTCCTCGTTATTTTTTTCTACCGTGATCATGTCATTGAGTAGGAGGTATCTTATGTTGTCATGGTGTATGGGAACCATGGAGACATTTTGGTAATCTTGTGTTAACATGGTGTATGGGAACCATGGAGACATTTTGGTATCTGTGGTGTTAACCGCGGTGTATGGGAACCACGGGGAAACATCATATATCAAGGTACAATATGACAAGATCGTAGTGGTTAAACTAAAACGAATTCGCGATCATCGGGAGGAGCGGTAAATGGCGACAAAGTGAAGATCCGACGCGTATAGTCCGAGTCGAGTAGGACGGAGTTTAGTTAGTACAAAGTATAGTTGGTTAAGTACAAATTTCGAGGACGAAATTTTGTTTAACGGGGGGAGAAATGTAATACCCCGAAATTTGAATTAGGGAATTTAAGGGCCAAAGTGCCAAAATGACCAAAATACCCCTAGGAAGGGTAAATAACTTAGGAAAATGGTGAAAAATCCTAAAAGGCAATGAAATAATTATTTGAATTATGAGAATATATTATCTCTAATTATGGTAATTTAATAAATTACGAACTTGGAGAAATTGAAGAAGAATGCCCAAAAAGTATTGTAATGACAATAATACCCTTGTAAATTATAGAATAATACAAGAGACATGGAAACACAAGTGTTAATGCAAGAGTTTGGAGGTAATGGGGCATTCTAATTAAGAAAATTATCAACTAGTGATAATAAGGTAATTAAGTAATTTCTCGGCTAATTACTTAAGTCCGAGCAAAGGAAATTTAGAGATAATTATGTGAGTCTCAAAAATTAGTGGAAAATAGTTGGAAATTAGTACAAATATATTTACTAATTAATTGGAGATTTTTGTGAAAAATAGTTGAGTTTAGGTATTTTTAAGCCTAAATGCAAGAATGGACCAATAAGAGAATTTTGTGGAATTTTTGATAAAAATTTCATTAAGTAATTAATTATGTAATTAAATAAATCATGGAAAATATTTACAAATAAAAAACAAGTGCTCAGCCGAAAATGGACAAACAAATGGAAGATAAGAGTGAAAAATTTAATATCATGATATTAAAGCACATGTTATATTATATAATATAATTGAATAGGATGAATAGTAATTTAATATATAGGAAACAGATCCTATCTAGAGAACCAGGAATAGGAATTCCAAAGTCAAGGTAAAATATTGATCGGTGAGTTTTTACCTTTAAGTGACCTCTTCCTAAGTAAATTCCGAGGCCGTAGCGCATTTTCCTAATAAGACGAAATAGGGAAAAATACCGATGGTCATATTTTGGAATTTGAAGAAAATAATTATAACTCAACATCTAGAGATGAGTTTATAATTATCTGGACATATTTGGAATCAGTGAATTATTATCCGAGAGATTGATAATTCCGAAAGCGATTTCCGACACCGGACGTGTTCGGACACGTTTTTCGAGAAAACTTCAACTGGACCGTTGGAACCACCGTAAGGGACCGAAATCTAAGTTAAATTAGATATTCTTGATGAGGAAGAGAAGATCTTCAAAGTTATGAATTCAGAATTTTGAGATTTCTCCGAAGAGACGCGAAACGGAGATCGAACAGGGGAAAATCTGTCGAACCGGCCATAAAGCAAGTTGACTCACCACTCTTGGACCAATGGCTTGCTGCCACATCACTCCCCAATGTCGACTAAGGGCTGCCCATGGTCAAGAATTAAACACCATTATGCTTTGATTTTACTTGGTTATAAGGTAAGAGAAAATTACAAGATTTGGAATATGGAAATTACCAAAGTGGCACAATTTTTCCCTATATAAGGGCATGAGCACCTTCTTCATTTTTCACACCAAAAATCTGACCCTTAGATAGAAGTTAGAGAGAGAAGCTCGGAGAAAGTCTCGAGCAAAGTCTCGGGTAAGTTCTTCGGTCCCCGGTCTTTAGTTTCGGTAGATCTTTCGGTAGATATAGTAGGAATGCTAGATTTATCTTTAATTTTTCAAGATAGTCTAGATATCATATTTAGGGGTAAATATGATATATATTTCGAAAATATGATAAGGGAAAAGATCTGTCAAAATTCGGAGAGATAGAGCGAAAAAATAAGCTCGCGAAATTCCGCCAAATAGGGGTACTAGGGGCAAAATAGTAATTTTCGCCCAAATGGCCTATTATGATGCCAAATGTTGATAAACATTGTCCTTATAGGATATCTGAGCTAATCGAGCCGCTGTTGTACCGTCGTACCGCTTTTTTCACCCGTTGTCAAAAATCACGTTTTTCGTAGAACGTTCCGTAGTCGAAACGAAGGTACGTTCGCGTCATCGTAACCTTATCTCGATGTTTATGGTTTACATATATGTGGTATGTGTGTTGTAGAGGTGTTATACGTGCGAGTGCATATAGCGGTTAGAGGATATGTCGTATCTTTGGGTGCAATGTCGTCTGTCTTGGGTGCAATATGTCGATCTTTCGGGTGCAATATGTCGGTCTGGCGGGTGCAATAGGTCTCGTATGCTTTGGGTGCAATGTGTCGCATGTCAGGGGGCAATACATATGCATGGGTTGTGGTAGAGTGATTGTTGTCTTGTTGATATTATGGATGTCTCGTTGTTTGTATGTGTATACATAAACATGAGGTTAACAGATTACCCGAGATCCAATGTGGTAAATTGGATCTCGGCTCTTAACTTAGCATCAAGTTCGGAAGGACCGAGGACCGAGGAGAGAGAAAAGCAGCAGGTTCAAGGACCCGGATGAAGACTTTCCGATGTTGTCCTTTACTTTTGATGTTCCGGCGGAAGCCTTTCTTTCAGATGTTTTGTACTTTTGAAACACTCGGTTACTGTACCGATGTTGTAAACAGCCAGACTTACGGCATTTTGAATATAAGTATCAGTTACTCAATCGCTCCGATGCTCTACTCTGATGAAAAAAAAATTATACTGCTTTTGAAAACGGGATGTTACAAAGCACAAGAACAAAAATAATCCAATAGTAGCAAACCAAGCAAGAGAATAAATACAAGAAGCTTATGAATTTTGGCAACAAAGAGTTTTAGCAATAAATGTATTTAAGAGAAGATTGGAATTATTATCTAGAGTTTAATAGGAAGTCTAATTGATAAACAGGATATGAAGAAAATTACAAGTATTATACAAGAAAGAAGAATGGTTGGAAGACCACCAAATCAAAAAATGGTATGGCAAATATTTTATAAATATAATAATGGATATAATTAAAGTCTTAGGAACAGATAAATCAATGATGAGATTTTTAATTAAGAAAGTAAAAAAAGCAAATAAAGAACATAGTAATATAATAGAAAGAATAAATATTAGACGTCCGGACATCCAGTCATAGATATTTTTCTAACAAGAATAAGTGAAAGAGAAATGGCTAGAAAAAAACTTAAAAAGAAATTGGAAATATTATCTATAATATGAGTGAAAAACCATGATACTATATATTAATAAAATCTAATTATGAGAAATACAGAGCTAGAAAATATCATGCTTTAGTAGATACAGGTGCAAATCTAACAATAGCAAAATATAATGTGTTACCACCAGAAATGTGGAAAAGAAAAAATAGAGTTATTAGAATGGAATCAGCAGGAAGAGAAATACATATGTTAGAGTTAGAAGCAAAAAATGTAATGGTACAGATAGGAAATTATGAATTAAAAATCCAAGAATTAAATCAATATAATGGACCTCACTGTGATATAATATTAGGATTAGACTTTTTAGAAAAATATTATCCTTTTACTTTTATAGAAAAAGCTTTAATATTAACAACACCTTGTAAACATATCAAGCTATATGAGTGAGAATAACAAGTCCATATAAAAGAAAAGATGAAAAATTTCAAAAGAAAAAACATAAGGAAGAAGTACAATTTTTACAAGAACGAGTAAAAATAGAACATATGTTAGCAACGTTAACAATAAGAGAAAAAAAAATCTATAGAACAAAGAATATTAGAAAATTTTAGTGAAAATCCTTTAATACACTAGGAAAAATCTAAATCGATGGCAAAAATAGAACTGAAAGATCATAGTAAAGAGATAAATTGTAAACCTTATCCTTAGACAGCTGAGGATAAAGAGGAATTTGTAATGCATATAAATGAAATGAAAAAATATGATTTAATAAGAGAAAGTATATCAGAATATTCTTCACCAAAATGATTGTTAAAAAACTTACTCAAGAAAGAAGAGGAAAAAGTAGAATGGTTATAAATTATAAGAGATTAAATAGCATAGCTATTAGAAACAAATATCCAATACCCAAAATGGAATTATTATTTAACCTTATAAGAGGAAAGAAAATATTCAGCAAATTTGATTGTAAAAAATCCGGATTTTTTTCAAGTAAAATTAGAAGAAGATAGTAAAAAATATACAGCTTTCGGATTTCCAAGGTTTGTATGAATGGAATGTGTTACCTATGGATACCATAATAGTCCTAGTATATTTCAAGAGTTTGTATCCAAATTATTATTACCTATAAGAGATTTTGCGCAATATATATAGATGACATATTAATATTTTTAGAAAATGAAGAGGAACATGAAAAACATTTAAATCAGTTTGTAGATTTAATTGAAGAAAAAGGTTTAAATATATCACCTAAGAAATCTATTTTAAGAAAACAAGAAATACCTTTTTTAGGCCAGATAATAACCACAAATGGAATAGAATTACAAGATCATATAAGTAAAAAAGTTTTAGAATTTGGTAGAATAACAAATAAAAAAGATTTACAAGCATTTTTAGGATTGATTAATCAAGCAAGAAATTATGTACCAAATTTAGCAAAATTAACATAAAAAATTTCTGAGTTAGCAGGAGAAAAAACGGAATGGAAATGGAATAATGAAACAATTAAGAAAATTGAACAATTAAAGAAGATTTGTCAAAATTTACCAAAATTGACAATACCTTTACAAAAAGATGTAAAATGGATAATTTATACCGATGCCTCTTGTAATACCCTAAAATCGACTTATGATAAATATCATAAGTTTAGTAAATAATACCTATTGACAATAGGTGAATATGTGGTCTCGAAACTAGTTTAATAAATACCTTATTTTCTAAGGTAATTTCTATTGAAATGAGGGTGAATAAAGAGCTATAAATCCCTAAATGCAATTGTGGGTCATAGAATGCCCTGAAAATATTATGATAAATCCTAAGAGGCAATGAAATATTTATAAAAAATTGGAGAATATGTTGTCTCTAATTTTAGGAATTTTTGGGATAATTTCCCTTGAAAAATAATGAGGCAAAATTAAGTATTATTTTGGGATCATAAGTGACCCCATGATTTTTAATATTTTACATGGGATATAAAATACCAATGTAAGTAAAATAGTTGTGAGATAATGATTTATCCTAATTAAGAAAATTATCAA
The DNA here is from genome assembly GCA_019022615.1 of Acacia melanoxylon. Lineage (NCBI taxonomy): Eukaryota > Viridiplantae > Streptophyta > Magnoliopsida > Fabales > Fabaceae > Acacia > Acacia melanoxylon. The sequence goes on along the minus strand of JAFJYJ010000003.1, from coordinate 5,834,378 downwards.
AAATTAGTAAGTGGCTAATATGGTAATTAATGGGATAATTAAGGTATAAAGTAAATGAATTAAAAATAATTTAAATAATTATTTTTAATTGGAGAAATTCGAAATTATTAAATAAATAAAAAATAAAAAAAATAAAAATTTAATAAAATATTTTATGCTTAGAAAAAAAAAAAAAAAAAAATGTGAAGGTAATTAGAATAAAATAATAATATAATGCGGTGAGTCGGCTTATAAAGCGGGCCAGGGAAAAGTTAGAAATAAATTCTACGGGTAAACCGAAGTAAAAGTCTTTTCAGATCGATCAAATTAAGAACAAGTGAATTTTTACACGAAGAAAGAATTTACCGAGCGTTGTTTCCGCAACCGAAAACCCTAATTTCAAATAAGACAAAAAGTTGATCGATATAGTAGAGTCGATAGGCAAAGTTAGAACCTATAGAAACAATTGCGTCTTTTCAAACACGAGATTAAGTTAGGCAACAACTGGGACGTTTTACGATTCAGCGAATTATTGTCCGAAGTTGGTTCTATCGAAGCGATTTCCGTAAATCGACGCGTTTGTCCGAATATCTTCCGACGCACCGGAGAATACCTGGATATGATCAAAAAGAGGATCAAAATATATAATATGAAAGAGGATGAAAAGACCTTCAAAGTTACACGCTCGCATTTTTGAGTTTCGCAAAATCGCGCGAAACGGACACGTCGGGTAGCTTTATCGGGCCGGAGGCCATAAAGCAAGAGCCATCATGGATGACAACTCATCCATTGACTTTTGGGCTCTTAGATTTCGATCTTGACCATGGATGGCCAAGAGTGTTTTGTCCTCAAAAATGCGATCCAACGGCGAAATCCGATCGAAGACTTTTGTGGAAATTCCCACTTTGTCCCTATTTTTCCCTATAAATAGCAAGCTCTCTTGCTCTCATTCTTCACACCAAATTCGAAACCTAGAGAGAGAAGCTCTGCAAAAAAAAATTCTGCCTTGCTCCGAGATATCTGAGCTAATCGAGCCGCTGTTGTGCCGCCGTCATACCTCTGTTTTTCCCGCTGTCGAATTTCACGTTTTTCCGTAAAATTTCCGTTGTACCGCCAAAAAGGTACGTTCGCGTACTGTAACACTAACTCTGATGGTTATTGTATGATTATATATGTTTGTTGTGTTCGTTTGTTGTTGTAGCATACGTGGTTATGTTATATACACGGTTATGTCACATACGTGGTTATGTCACATACGAGGTTATTATTGTTTGTATCATACGTGGTTATGTTACATACGTGGTTATTATATATCTTACATACGTGGTTATGTATTTTTAATCATACATCTGTTATGGACTTTGTATTGATTCTTTGCTGTCATGTATATGTAGTCGTATTTAAGCATGAGGTTAACCGTTACACGAGATCCAAATTGTAATTGGATCTCGGCTCTTATCATAGCGTCGGGTTCGGAGAACCGAGAACCGAGAACCGAGGAGAAAGGCGAGCGGCCGCACGAGACCCGGGTCAAGACTTTCTTCTCGTTGTTATTCATTTTTGAAAACTCTCGGTCAATGTACCGCTTCGTAAATCAGCCGGACTTACGGCAATTTGAATAAATGTATCGAGTTACTCAATTGCTCCGATGCTCTACTACGATGAAAAAAAATATCTGCTTTTGAAAATGGGATGTTACACCTATCGATCAGTATTGGGGTGCAGCTTTATATCATGAAAAAGAAAAAGGAGAAGAAATTATCACTAGATATGCAAGTGGAAAATTCTTAGAAGCACAATGGAAATATCATTCAAATTGGAAAGAGTTATTAGCAATAGTAAAAGCAGTAGAAAAGTTTGAATTATTTATAGTAAATGCACAATTTATAGTTAGGATTGACAATACACAAGTAAAATCTTGGCTTGATAAAGGAATAAAAACAAAAAAATTAGCTAATAAAATGTTATTTAAATGGCAAGGAGATTTGGCTTATTATGATTATGTTATTGAATATGTGCCAGAAAGAATAATCTTATTGCAGATTTTATGAGCGAGATGGAATCTAATGCGGATCCGGTTCGGGAATGAATTCTAATCAAACTTGTAATGGATGCCGACATGACTTTAGCAGATTTGAACATTCTAAAAATGAATGTTAGTCTTAAATAGTCGGTGCGGCTCGACCATACAAGGTCTTGTAAGCAATATTGCACATCTAAACCAAGAAGTGGAAAATCTACTAAAAAGAGTAGAGAATTTGGAAGGACATGGAAAAAGTACAGCTGAATTAGCAGTACAAACTGAAATGCAATTAAATCTTTTAAATGAGTCATACACTCAAATTGGGTTATCCACCCAAACCCAGAAAAATAGAAATGGGTCATCTACCCAAGAAAATGTTAGTGGGCCTACTCCCAAGCCCAAACAGTACAAATTATAACCCCTTTTAATGAAATTATAAAAGCCCAAATGCAAGAAGAGGCTAGAAGAAAAGAAAAAGGAAAAGTCATTGGAGCCTCAACCTCACAACCCCAAATAACCAGAAGTGATTCATTTGATACTTATTCTAAATATCAATCTTTCAGAACCATTGTTAGAAAAACTGGGGAAATTTCAGATCCACATGTTAAATATGCCTCCGATTTTTCCTTTAACAAAGTCATAGCCTACCTAAGAACTTCACTAGCTTTAATAAAGATCTTATATCAATATGGTATGTTACATGCCATTTATCCATCTAATGACTTCAAAGAAATTTCGGAGTTGTCAGAAGCCTTGCAAAATGCAGTCAAGATATATCTTGGAGTTGTAACACAATATAGCACATATATATATATATATATATATATCAGATTTTATTCAACAATTGCAGAGATCACACTAGAAAAGTTTTACCCTCCAATCAGTCTAATTAGACTTGGAACAACAAAGAAACCCTTAGAAACTGAAGCGGAAATTGAAGAAGATATTGAAGATGATGAGGAATTTCAGAACAAGATGTCTAATATTAGAGCTCAAAATTATCATATCATTTTGCCAGCGCCTCGATGCGCGAGATGGTATGTGTGTCGGCCTTAGAGCTGACCTTCCTCTCAGGGCTTCCATCCCTGCCAGCAACCATTAGGTCACCAATACAAAATAAAATAAAATAATTATCATATCATTTTCCAGGAAATGAATAGAGTTGTTACTTCAAACGAGAAAAAATGGGTATATTATTATGGAATGACAACAATCATAGTAGCATTTGGAAAAACAGCACGTGATCAACCACTATTCATACATTGGTATGACAAGATGGAAAACTCGAGAAAAGATGAAGAAGATATGTAATCTATTGGCAGAGTACTCTAATCACAAGTGTAAGAATTGTGAAGAAAGAGAAAGAGCCATGCTAGATATTGAAGATCTAGAAGTAGATCTCAGTGTCCTCTGAAAATTCAAAGACAAATGGAAGAAGACAAGGAAAAGCTTGTCGACATCAACAAAGTGTGACAGGCTATATAAAAAGAAAAGAAAAAGAAAAGAAGTGTAAGAATAGGTATTCAACGTGTTTGGTGGAAGTATTGCCGACAATGTATAAAGTTGTAAAAAAAAAGTACAAAAGCACAAAAAGACAAAAAAGCAAAAGATATCTTGCTTTTGCTATTTGGTATTTACGCATGCATGTAATAAATTTGTCAACTTTATGTCTTAGGCTATAAACTTTAAGTCATAGGTATTATTAGTATGTTTTCTAAATATTCCCTTACGTGTAAAAGTTTTATGTCAGATTAGAATTAGGAGCAGTTGGGATTCCGATGGTCTATATAAAGCCATGTAACTCTGCATTGTAAACCATTGAAAAATCAATCAACACAGCTTACTACTCTCATATTCTCTTGTACCCAGTTCACTTGAGAAATAAAATTCCAGCAGTTTAATCATTTCCTTCTTTGAAGCATACTTCAAATATCTGTGGAACAAATTTAAGGTATGAGTTTTTAATTTTCTAAGCTAGTCAAATTAAGGAGTAATATTATCAGCAGTTAGTTAGTTATGGTCCTGTAAGACATACATGGTTATTTGCTCAAATAAGGCTAAGGTTTGGTTATGATCATATAAAACCATAAAATCAAGTTTTAGATTACGCCTCCTGTAGGAAACGAAGGAAGGCTGTGCTGAGTATGGTCTGAAGGGAGAAGGTCTGAGAGATGTTTACTCTCTATAAAAGTATTTCTGTATGAAAGAGGACAGGTATCCTTCCATAAACCGAATCATATTTGGTCAACCCTTGAGGCTTGATGGTTGGTTATAGTATCGTCATACCCATATCTTTTTTATATTTGAGCATATAACTTGGTTGTTCGCTTATATTTTGTAAATAATAAATTATTACAATAATTTATTTTTAAAAAAAAAAATTAGATCAAGTTCCTTATATTCATATCATTTTTCGGACACACATGATTATGTGTTCTATTTTTGAATTATTATTATTTATCTATAAATCCATATGAAATAAATAAGACTCTTGGTGATGTGTGATTGAAAAATTTAATATAAGTATAATCTTTTATTTTAACATTCTTATTTTTATGAAATATTTTAGTATTCTTTTAAACTTTTTAATTAAACATATATTTATATTTAATTATTATTTTTTTATAATTTTTAAATTTGAATTAAAATAATAAAATTTGTAAAAATAGAAGAGAACTAGAATTATTATTTAATAACTAATTATATTAATTATTTTATAAATATATAATTATTAACTTAAATTTATAGTAGTAAATATTATTCAGTTATTTAATTTCAATTAAAATACAAAAAAAATACAAGGAACTAATAAAAAATTATATTTGATAATAAAAATTCCTTATTTGAAATAACTACTAAAACATGAACAAGAACTTTTTTTTTTTAAAAAAAAAAATGATTAGGGTTTATAATTTTAGCTAATTATAACAACAAACTCACTGAATTTTGGATTCCGAATAACATCCCTCATCTGTAAAAGCTTTTTTTTTTGCCCAAAAAAGTCAATTTTATTACCAAAACAAATCAAGAGCTACAATCACCAATAGCCGAAGCCAAGAAAACACTCAAAAAACCTAGAATTACAAATTACCACACAACACACCAAACTAAACCTGTAGAAGCAAAATACTAAGGGCCTAATTGTATAAAACTAATGAAGCAGCAGGACACCCAAATCGGTTATCCCACTCCTTCTCTATCCCTATAAACAAAGACATTATCACAGTTGGTCCTGAACAAATCCCAATCGCGAAACAATATATTGCTTAAAGTGGATGAAGGAGAGTCCAGCCACTCATGCTGGAGCATCCACTTTGTTGCATCAGCTGCAAGCCTATCAGCAGCATTATTACCTTGCCGGGCCACCAGAGATAAAGAGACCCCATGCAATGAACCAAGCAAACACAGAATTTCGTTAACCAGATCCCGACATCGCCATTCGCATCCGCCAAGACTTTTATTTTTTAGTATCCTGTACAGAACCTCACAATCAAACTCAAAAACGACGTGGAGGTCCAGAAATTTACCTCGGAGACCCAGAGCTTCTTTCAATGCTAAACACTCAGCCATGAAAGGTGACTCCGCAGTCACAGACCTCCCCAAGCCACCAACGAACTCCCCCTTGCTATTTCTGCAGACAACCCCTATCCCTGCACTACCATCAGCGGAATGGAACGCACCATCAGAATTGAATTTCACAGAACTAGCTGCAGGCGCTGACTATATCAAGTTACGAGCCACCTTTTCTGCATATACTTTTTTAGAGTTAACATCCCCACACTCTTTTGATTTCCAAAACTCATCCACCTGTGTAATAACTCTTCTTACCACCACATTAACATCCGGACAGTCCCCATTAAACACCCAACTACATCTCCCCTTCCAAATCCACCAGCACGTTGTAGTGAACAACGACTTGCCATAATTTTCTAGCAAGCCCTGGTTACCCAACATATCACATAGGCAGTCCTCACAACGTTTTAGGTCCCATTTACTAAATCTAAGACCCAGCAGGCTGCCAAACCAGCATAGCTTGGTCTAAGGACACAAGAATAACATATGTTCAACCGTTTCTTTTTCAGTTAAGTAGATTGGACAGAGGGGATCTAAAGCACATTTCCTTCTAAACATGGCCTGTTTTGTAGCTACAGCCCCTACACCTATTCTCCATAAGAATTGTAAAATTTTTGGGGGTACTACAACCCTCCAAATAATCTTCCACAAGCCACTAGGAACAGAGATAGACGTACCTGGGTCCTTTGGCCTAGCCACACCTTCGCCAGCCCGAGCCACCGAATATCTAGATTTGACCGTATATTGTCCGTCCCTGTTTTCTAGCCATACCGCAACATCAGTGTGAGAGTTAGATGCAATAGGCGTCTTCATGATGAGTTCTTTTGCCTCACTAGTGATTCTAGCAGCAATAGTACTCAAATCCCAACTGCCATTCTTAATCAGATCTACAACCCTTAGTCTGCTGTCCTCCACCGTCATATTGTCGTTTTTCAGGATACGATCAGGTAGTCCTTGAATCCAAGGTTCATTCCAAAAACTAATGTTTTTCCCATTGCTAACCTTCAAGTATACCTTTTTTAGCAACAGGTTCCTCCCCTCCAATAAGCTTGACCAACCCCAAGAGGCATGGTTCCCTTTTTTTGCACTTAGGAAGGTCCCTCCTGGAAAGTAGATTCCTTTTAGCATCTTACTCCAGAGATCATTAGGCTGCAGCAGTAACCTCTAGGCTGTTTTTGCTAGTAGAGCATGATTAAAGCATAGCAAATCACGAAATCCCATGCCTCCTTCATTTTTTCGCCTAGTTAGGGACTTCCAATTCTTCCAGTGCACCGAACCCGAGTCACTTTTCTCGCCTTACCCGGAAGTTAGAGATTGAGCTATCAATCTCGGCCAGACATGATTTCTTGGGGAAAAGGAAACACGTCATAGGGTACGTGAGGATAGCGTTAGCCACCGCCTTAATTAGAACTTCCCTACCAGCAAAAGTGAGAAGTTTTTGCCTCCATCCCTGCAGTTTCAAGCCAATTCTATCCCTCACAAAGGCTAAGGCAGCAGACTTAGAGCGTCCCCAAACAACTGGTAAACCAAGGTAATTGCCCGGTAGGTCAGAATGTGGAATTCCCAACCAGACTGAAACGTTTGCTTTGACCCTTGGTGGTGTATTGGCAGAGAAATAAATGCTGGATTTCTCAAGGTTCACAAGCTGCCCCGAGGCTTCACAGTACACATCCAGGATCCTCTTGAGAACCTTGCAATTCACTTCCTCAGCTTTAGCAAAAAGGATAGCATCGTCGGCAAAAAAACAATGGGACAAGGTTGGGGCCGCGCGAGCCAACTTCACACCCTTTAACTCACGACAATCAATATGATACTGCAACATAAGGGAAAGCACTTCAGAAGCCAAGATGAACATGTATGGGGACAGGGGATCGCCTTGCCTTACACCCCTCCCTGGAATAAACTCATATACCTTACGGCCATCCACCTGGAGGTTAAAAGCAGTAGATGTGATGCACTCCATAATCTAGCTCACCCAACCCCTACAAAACCCCATTTTTAACATCACCGCCTCCAAAAAGTCCCATTCCACACGGTCATATGCCTGTTCATGTCAATTTTTAGAGCTAGCTCCCACTTCTTGCCTGTCTTCTTATGCCTCAAATAGTGGAATGCCTCATGTGTGATTAATATGTTGTCCTGGATAATACGCCCAGCGATAAATGCACGCTGATTTGGAGAAATAATCCTGCTCATCACACCCTTCATCCGGTTAGTTAGGATCTTCGCAATGATTTTATAAGACACATTGCAAAGTCCAATGGGTCTATAGTGATGGACGCCTTCTGGTTTGTCCACTTTAGGAATTAGAACAATATTAGTGGCATTGATTCTACTTAGACTTGGACCACCACAAAAAAAGTCCTTGACCATCGCACATACCTCCTTGTTAACCTCTTGCCATGCAGCTTGGTAAAACAGGCTGGAGTAACCATCAGGCCCAGGTGCCTTGTTAGCACCAATCTGAAAAACTAAATCCTCAATGTCTTGGTCTGTAACCGGCCTCATTAAATCAGCATTGTCATCTGCCGTGACTACCTCTTTCACATATGCAGTGGCATGTCCCATAGGCCGAGGCCCTACCGAACAAAAGAGATTCTGATAAAAATTGTTGAAGGCTCTGTTAATGTCGTTTCTTCCCTCCAACCAGACGCCACTGTCGTTTCTTAGGCGCAGGACCTTATTTCTTTATCGTCGTTGTATCACGCTATTATGGAAGAACTTGGTGTTTTTGTCTCCACAAGTAAGCCAGGAGATCCTCGATCTTTGCCACCAATATGATTCCTCTCTTGCCCATGCATCCTCAAGCTGTCGTGTTAAATCCTCAACTTCATTCAGTTTATCCAGAGATAATACACCAGACATACATTGATTCAGCCGATGCCGTAACAAGTCAATAGCCTTCCTGAAGTTAGGGAATACTTCCCTGCTCCAACAAACGAGTTTTTTCCTGCACACATCCAACCTATTAACCAAGTCTCTCATCTTATCCACATTACTCAGCTTACCATCTAGCCAACCTTCACCCACAACACGCTGAAAATCCTAATGTTGTACCCAAATGGCCTCAAACTTGAAAAGCCTGGATGTTTTTTCTTCAAGGTAGCAGCTGTCAATCAATAGCGTATGATGATATGAGCCAATGGGATCTATGTGGAAAACCATGGCATGATCGAAAGTCTCCCGAAACTCCACATTCCCCAGCGCGCGGTCAAGTCTCTCTCTCACAATAGCCCCAGGCCGTTTGTTGCACCATATAAATCTAGAGCCTTTAAACTCCAAATCCATTAGATTACAATCAGCCAGTAGACTCTGAAAATTTATAACCTTCCTCAGTGCTCTTGGGTTCCCACCCTCTTTTTCAGCTTGCTACAATAGGTCATTAAAATCACCCACCAGCAACCAGGGATTAGAAATTCCAGTAGCCAAGCCACGTATTAGGTCCCAAACCAGCTTCCTTTCCCTATCCTCCGGCGGCCCATACACGAAAGACACATAGCTTGGGGTATTCAAACTTTGTGATTCAATTAATGTGTGAATTAGATTCTTAGATTTGTACAGAAATGTTACCTTGACATCATCATGCCACCATAAGGCCAAGCCCCCAGATAGACCCCTAGGATCCACATAAGCTTCATGACTGAATCCACAACGTCGTCTCATTCTCATGACCCTTGCCGAGCCTAACTTGGTCTCCATTAGGAAGATTACTAAAGGTTGGTGTTTATTCACCAGGTCCCTCAGATTACGGACTGTCAAGGCTCTTCCCAGGCCCTGACGTTCCATGATAAGATTTTCATGAGGGCTTGGTGGCTGATAAAGGCCAGCCACCTGCGCCATCAGCAACCATCTTCTTCCTTCTGCCACTGCCCGCTTTAAACGTGAAAGTAGAGTTCTTGGTGTCATGAACCACAGGCTTCTCCATTGCATCATCCGCTAGTCCCTCCTCCATAGGGATATTCTCCTTGCCATCCCTTTCCTTTTTCCTGGCACCTCTTCTAATTTTCGCCTTAACCTTTCGTAAATCACTAGCATAGGCAGAAATAGCAACTGTAGGACCAAGGTTCCTCGTACTGACCCGTCTTCTTTTCGGAGTCACCGAATCCCAATCTTCAGCTGCGCTTCTTTTCAGGCCAAGGTTGCCCAGACTATCAATCATTGCATTCATCTCCTTACCACAGAATGGAACCACTGCTAAAGGATTTTCTTTGTGTACCTGAGTAGAAGCAGAAGCCACTGGAGAGCTCATCATATTAGCTTCCACGCTTATCCCTGACTTAAGTTCCTCTCCTCTGATATGTCCACTTCTAGCATTCCCTACAGCAGAGTCTATTGGATGTTTTGATCTGTTGAATCCACCACGCCTACAACGACCTCCCAGACTTACATTCAGCTCAGGACGCATAGGTCCTTCCTCTCTTGGACACTCAGACACATCAACCTTCCCTTGGACCCCATACCTTGTCTTGGGCCCAGGATTAGCTGATCTGATAAAGAATAAATCCTCAGGCACCTCGCTAGAGCCATTCTCTTCTTCTCTCTTGTTATCAAATGTCCTGTTTTGACTTGCCTCCTCCTTCTTCCGCTTTAACGATTCTGCTTCAGCACCGTCGGATTGGATCACTACTAGAGTATCATCCCAGCTACGACAAGAAGTACTTGCTAGCCAAGCCCCAAACCGGGGTTTGTTCAAGTTAGAATCTGACCTCAATTTGTCAGCATCGCAATCTCGGTTATCATGGCCCATTTTCCCACAAGAATAGCAGAAGTTCTGGAGCTTTTCGTATTTCACCGAGATCCAAGTATTCCTACCATCTGGCTTAGGTAACCAAAATCTGTGCACCATTGGTTTCCGCAGATCCAACATTACTCGAACTCGAAGAAAATTGCGAAAGAATCTGTCATTATAATGTGGATCTTCAGCTATTAGCACCTCTCCAACATGACCACCGATAAAGATCGCATTCTCCAGGCACATCGCCTCCAACGGAACATTATGGATTTGAATCCAGAACGGACTACGACTAAAATCAAATTCCTCGCAAGTTTTGTATCTTTGTCTTTCCATGAGATTCAGAAGGCATCCATTAATGGACTACGACCTCCCTCGAAGAATCCTAGTGAACTCCTCTTTATCCTCGAATTTGAACATAAAGGCATTCCCAGCGATTTCAACAACATCTAGGCCTATCTGTAATACCCGAATAATTATTTATCTTAAGTATTATATCTTGATAAATAATACCTATTAAATAAAAGTGAATTTGTGGTGTCAAAATTTTGAAACTTATTTATTGTAATTTAGGAAATTTGCTCTTGGAATTAATTAAACCAAAGACCAATTTTTAAGACTACATATAAGGAACATAAAATATGATATTAATATCATATTAATTGTTGGTTTTTATTCAATAAAATTTGGTGGATGGAATAGGTAAATGGAATGGTAGTTTTTGGTGGATGGAATAGGCAAGAGGATTGGTAGTTTTTGGTGGATGGAATAGGCAAGAGGAATGGTAGTTTTTGGTAGATGGAAGAAGAGTGTTTGGTTTATAAGGAATGTTTGGTTAAGGAAGAATTATGGTTGGAATAGGCCTTGAATTTTCACTATAAATAGAGGCCTTTGCTCTTCATAATTCTCACACCAAACTCAACCAAAGTAGATGAGTTTAGAAGCAAGAGTAGAGAGAAAATCATAGTGGGAAGCAAGAAGGAGAAGGAAGTTCTTCAAGAGGTAAGCAAAGCTTTTAGTTTCTAGTCTTAAGTTTTGTAGATTTTAGTTTAAATGTTGTTTTGATCTTTAATCTTCCAATATATTTTTGTTATCATGTTTTTATGGTTAGAAATGGTTTTATTTCGAAAAATTTCTGGAAAAAGTGATATAGCAAAATTTTTGGAAGATTATGATCAAAGTAGCGAAGCTTCGCGAAATTTTATCGGTTAGAAATTTATGAAGTCAGGGTACAAATTCCAGTATTTTATATTGAAAATGAGGTTCTAAAATTCTGAGAAAATTCCTGGTTAAAGTAGACATATAGGGCTTTCCAAATCTACCAAGAGTGAATTATTTCGAGTTCTGTGCTAAAAGATACAAATATCCAAAGTTGGGCTATGTTTTCTGGAAATTTTCTGGGCAGAAGCTGAACACGTAAAAACTGGGAACTATTCTTAAACTCTGGGCAAGAACCAGTATTTTTCTTTAAAACTAGACATCCTAAGGTTTCCGAGGAATTTTTCGGATCCTCATTCTGAATTCTGTAGAATTAATGGTGAGTTTTCAAAGTTAGGCGAAAAATCAGCCCATATGTTGTCAAACAGCATTTTTACGAAATTGTAGAAAGTAATTGAAAAATAATTACACCAGGGGTAAAATGGTCATTTGTGACTAAAATATTTACTAGAATATTATTTATGAATTAATAAATGCGATATTACCTTTATAGGAGATCTGTGATCGCATTCTTACCGACAAACGTACCGTATTCATCAACGAAGGTACGGACGCGTATTGTAACCTTAACTCTGATGCTTATTGTATGCTTATATATGATGGTTGTATTCATAGACTAAGACTCGTCTTAAGTTCTTCATTATACATTCAACTATACACGGGTTATAGTCTTGATAATGCCGTTGAGTTTTCCTAGCGCGAGGACACGAATGTACATCGTGGCACCGTGAATAGTGCGGACAGGGGATAACATACATGTGCGATGGCTATGTGTGGTTATTGTTTTACATATGTGATTTTGTACTGCTGACATGTCATGAATAAATTGTCATCCATATATTGTTTACATAAGCATGAGGTTAACCGTTACATGAGGTCCGATGGGCATTGGACCTCAGCTCTTACCTTAGCTTCAGGATCCAGGGGAATCAGGATCGAGGACAAGGGTAAGGAGCCAGCATAAGAACCAGATGGAGACGTTATTATGTACTTTATTAAATACTCGGATGACTGTATCTTTGTATGAACAACCAGATACTCTGCAAACAATGTTATTCAGTTACTCTTTATTTTGAAAATAATTCCAATGCTCAACTCTGATCAAAACGCTATGGAAATGTTTATGAAAATGGGGTGTTACACTATCTGCAGATTCCACGCTTTCCGTAAGATTGATAACAGTATGGATCGTGTATACAGTTTGTTTGCCAAGATCTTGCCGACCAAGACCCGTTCTGCCTCTACCTCCTTCCATACTAGCGGCGACGAGATGTGAATCTCCTCCATGGATCGGAAATAAGCGGAGCTCACACCAGTAATTAGTCCTAATCGGGGCCGCCAGTCAGGAAAAGCCCCTAGCCGCCGACAGTCCACCGTCTAGCACCCCAGAACCTCCCACAACTCACCCCTCACCACTCTCACGCTTGGCGGAGAGAACAAGGTTCCCACACGAGTGCGCGGGGAAAAAAATCTCTCTGTAAAAGCTTAAAACTAAAACCTTAAACCATAAAGTTTCATACTCTGATTATTAACCCACACGCCGTTAAAATTTTCGTTAAATTAATGATTTTTGTCATGTCATCAACCCCCCCCCCAAAAAAAAGCCATATCACATATTAGTACAATAAATGGGATAATGGGATCGGTATCACTTAGGAGGAAGAGAAATTTCACCCTGTCTTTGGATCCTGGGTGAATCTAACTCCTTTCCTAAAATTTATATATATAAATAAGGGACAACAGGGTGCCTGCTGCTCCTTGGTACTACACCTCAAATTTTCCCCGCTTCTAAAATGGTTTCTGTGTTTCTTTTAATTATTATATTCGACATAAAATTAATAACATTTAAATACCTTTTAGACAAAAAACATGGTTAAGTTTTCAATTTTTTTAAGATTTTTTTTTTTAAAAGTTTAATACTTTGAAATTGTAATTACCTGCTATTTGTAGCTTATGTTAATTATGATATAGGGAAGACTTTCGTGTTTGTGTTTATTCAGATCAAGTTTTAATTTAGTTGTATTCTTAATAACACTGGATCTCTCTATGCCTTTTATTTACTGCACTAGTCCTTTGATCATATTGTGATTAATTCCATGCAAATAAAAATTTATTAATATATATTAATTATAATTGGTTAGTTTTTTCATTTAGAATAGAATATATTGGTGCTGCATGTGGAGCCAACTCTGAATCAAATCCACAGGAACAGAACAAATATGTGAATATTATAAAAAGAAATGAATGTTAGGTGGTGCTATGAAATACATTGAAGGACCTAAACATGCGTGTGTGTGTGTGTATATATATATTTTGATAAAATAATTACATAAAACATGAAAACTAATTAAAGCAAAAGACCAAACTAACCTAAGAAGGACTGAACAATCCTCAACCATCCCACAGTACCAACTGGCAGCCTAATCAAACCACTAAAGGCCCTAGAAAGATCAACACCAGTTGCGAATAAAATTACAAATAAGTTCACAAATAATTGGTTATAAATAAAATAACGAATAAGTCCTAATTAATGAATTTCTTTTATAACAAAATCTTTAAATTTAAGAATACACTCTCAAATCTCTTGAGACATAGTTATAATTAAGTTTTTTTAAATGACATAAATATCTTTAAATTCAATACAGTTGACCTGCTTTGACCAATAATTATGAAATATTTTAATATTTATACTTCAAACTTCTTATATTGATAAGAAAATATCTAAAAAATTAATAATTTAATACTTAGAAGTCTATTTCTTAGATTACAAGTCCGCCCCATAGAATTATAAGTTAATTTTCATATTTTTTGCATTGGCTCTTCATGTTTTACACAATGATTTATAAATCATTTTTAAAAATAAAAATAAATGGACGTGTTCTTTACCATATCGAGTTATAAATTTTGAATTTCTTTTATAAATTTAAAAGGATGACATAAAAAATTTAAGAATTTAAATTTTAAATTGATTTTTAAAATTTGAAAAATTAATATAAAAATGATATAACTTTCCATGAGATTGATTTTTAAAATTTGAAAAATTAATATAAAAATAATATAACTTTCCATGAGATTAACGTGTAAACATAACAAATTGACTTGTTAATATTAAATTATTTATTTTCAGAGATTTATTTAAAATTTAAGAAGTTAAAATTTATCTGTAAATTAAATTTACGATATCTGACTTGCAAAAATATATATTAAAATTTCAATAAAAACATTAATTAATTAATTTTTTTTTTTTTTTTTTTTTGTTTGGTTGGATGCCAATGATCGCTGGGACATCCTAGAACATGGTCGGTGTAGCTGAAAAATATATAGTAGTGCAGTCACCAGTCCCTAACAGAATCACATATGCATGCACGCTAGATGGCGGGAATTGTAGAGAACGTGGCTACCCATGTCGCTGAATCATTAGCAGTAAAGCAATTCAGGAACTTAAATATTTGTGTTGCTACAAGAGCTATGTCGTTGACTTCGAAGACCAAAAGAAACATTTGAAGGCAAGAAGAGAAACAATACAAAAAGATATTGAAGAAGCCCATAACAGGAACGAGAATCAGATCGAAAGTGAAGTTAAACTATGGAGAGAAGAAGCAGATGGTCTCATAGAAGAAGACACAAAAGGAAAGAAGAAATGGTTTGGTTTGGTTTCAAATTGCTTTTGGCAGTAAAATCGAGGCAAGGACTTGGAAGACAAGAAGCAAAGGATTCAAAAACTGGGGGAACAGAGTAATAACTTACTCGTGTTGCACGTTCAACTGGGCTTCCAGGGATCGAGTTCTACTCTATTGAAAATTTTATGCAACTTAAGGAGAGAGAGTTGAAATTTGGAGAACTGACGGAGGCGTTGAAAAATGACAAGAAGTTTGTGATTGGACTCTATGGGCTGGGGGGAAGAGGAAAAACCACAATGGCAATAGAAGTAGGTATAAAAGTTGTAGAATCAAAGGTGTTTGATGAAGTCATCTTTAGTGTTGTCTCAAAGGATCCAAACTTGAAAAAGATTCGAGACAACATTGCAAAACACTTAAATTTTCCCTTCAAAGAAGGAACAGATGAATCTGAACAGGCACAAAAGTTGTGGAAAAGAATAGCAAAAGGTGGAGAAAAGGTGCTTCTCATACTTGATGATGTGTGGGAAAAGCTTACCCTGCAAGATATAGGGATTCCTCTTGGCCATCGTCACAAAGGTTGTTGTTCTATTTTGCTAACCACACGTGATTGGAGAGTTTGTAGCGATATGGGATGCCATGAGACTATTAAATTTGAGGTCTTAAATGATCAGGATGCTGTTGATGTTTTCCTATCTTATGCTGGCCAGAGCATAGATGATTCTTCCAATGATTTTAAGGATGTGGCTTTAGGTATTGTGAAGGAGTGTGGAAGATTACCAGTTGCAATTGTAGCAATGGAAAGAGCATTGAATTCTAGGCCTCTAATAGAATGGAGCAGGGTTTGGAAAGATTGCGGAATCCTAAGTCAATTCATGATGTCAATGAAGATTTAAAAGAGGCTTATAATTCTTTGAGATTAAGCTATGATTATCTCAAGAATGAAGAAGCCAGAAAACTCTTCCTCTTGTGCTCTCTATTCCCAGATGATTATGAAATACCTATAGAACTTTTAACCGGAATTGCTAGATGTCTCGGGCTTTGTGGAGAAGCTAATAGATAGTCTACC
The DNA here is from genome assembly GCA_019022615.1 of Acacia melanoxylon. Lineage (NCBI taxonomy): Eukaryota > Viridiplantae > Streptophyta > Magnoliopsida > Fabales > Fabaceae > Acacia > Acacia melanoxylon. Next base: position 5,818,167 of record JAFJYJ010000003.1, on the reverse strand, counting down.
ACAAGAATTCATTTCACTCCAATTAAAAATGTGCTCATGGATTCCTGTTTATTATTAAAGGCTGAGAATGAAGCTGTAAAAATGCATGACTTGGTTCGGGAAGTGACTTTGTGGATTGGAAATAAACTGGTTCAAGTGGTCCTAGATTCTAGCACAACCTTAATGGAGAATATCCAATATTCATCTTGGAACATGAATGACTTTTCTAGCCATTTTGATGGTAGAAAACTTGAGGTTCTTTTACTTTGGATAAGTAATAATGCAGATTCTACTATTGTAAAAGTTCCAGATAGTATCTTTGAAGGGGTGGAGAACCTCAAATTTTTGTCTTTAATGAATTGTTCATATAAAAGAATTCCAGGTGCTTCCTTATTTCAATGACATCTCTCATTGATAAATGTTTAAAGTTTGGCCATAAAAGGATTCGAATTAGGAGACATATCTTTTTTGGTAAGCTTAAAAAGCCTTGAGAGTCTTGAATTGGGCAAATGTTCAATAATTGAATTGCCAAAAGAAATTAGAGAACTAGAAAAGTTGAGATTGTTGGAGATAGTAGAATGTTTTATTGAAAGAAATAATCCTTTTGATATGATTGGGAGTTGCTTGCAATTAGAGGAGTTGTATTTTGTTTCAAATGGTATGGATGAAGATACTTGTGAATCACTAGCTCAAATTACAACTTTTCATGAATTAGAAAGGTATCATATAATGGGATGGCATGGTTTAAGTTCTTATAAGGCGGATTTTTCAATATCTAGATATTTTGATTCAAGGTATTTAGAAGTTAACTTCTCTGATGAAATCTTTAAATCCCTAGTGGCAAGAGTAGAAGTTTTGAAGTTAGGTGGAGATTATTATAACAGAGTTAACAGAGTATGGACTAATGTTGTTCCTGACATCTTACCTGTGAAAGATGACAGCATGGAAGACCACTTAACTAGGCTTTGTTTGCAATCTATGAATGGGATAAAGTGCCTAATCCTCACAAAACGTCTTCGATCTGGTGTGGCTTTCTTCTTGAAGTTGGTTGAACTAGAGCTTTATGACATGGATGTAAGAGAATTATGTTGTGGTCCTTATCCTGTTAACTTTTTGAAGCAATTGGAGAAGCTGCATTTATCAGAGTGTAGAAATCTGGAACGCTCGTTATTTGATGGAAAGCTGGAGCTTTGTAATCTTAAGTCCATACATTTACATGAATGTTCAATGACATGCCTTTTTCATCCATTCACAGCACAAAGTCTAAAGCAACTAGAAATGTTGCACATTGGCCATTGTTCTGGGTTGAAATACATAGTAGCGGAGCCAATGGAAGACCATGATCCCAATCAAAAGAGTCATGAGTCAGTGTTCTCAAAATTGAAATATCTCGAGGTCAGCTCCTGCCCTGAATTAGAATTTATTTTGCCAATATGTCTTTGCAAAGACCTTCCACTACTAGAAAGTATGGGGATTTCCGATTGTGAGAAGCTAAAATATATATTTGGGCAATATCTGGATGAGAGAGATTTGCACCAAATGGGAAAAGAAGCCATCCTCCAGCCGCTAGAAGAATTGAAAATTTTAGCAGTACCAAATTTCATCAACTAATTATATGCAGAATGTTATCTTCCATGCCCTTATTCTGATAGAGTACAAAAGTCATCTCCAATTACAAATGTAGAAGATTGCACTAGCAGTTTATCAAGGGGTTCTATGTATCACCCTTCTACTTCCCTAAACCATTACGAGGTACTTATCCCTTACTATATTTTGTTGGAATGTACTTATTCATAATATTGGTCTATTGGACAAATAAATATGCCTAGTTGAACTTATTGAATGATGAGAATAACAATTAGTCTTGAGCACCAAAATTAATTTTGCGTTTCTTTTTTTCCCCATCTAGGACACTTGACTGTTAGCAAATTACTGAAAAAAATTGCTAAAATATGTGCCGTCAAATACTTGCATTTTTGTTGTTGTTGTATAAACCTTATACTGCCTTGAGTCTTCATCCGTAATAGTAAGTTAGACATGCAAAAATTTGTTTGTTTATAAATTAATAGTTGTGGCATTTTAACAAGGCAGGGCAAACCATTAACCAATTACCAACTCCAACCAAATTTGACTAGGATCCATTGTTATAATATCAGTTTGTATAAAATCACTAAATTAGTGACAAGTTTAAAAAGCATGCTTGTGTCAATTTAAATTAGGAAACCACTGTTTAGTTGGTAGAGAATCAATTTCTATATGATTTTGAAGTGACCACTGTTCCAATTAATTAACAAGAAGGAATTTTGAGAGGACAAGAAGACAAATTAAAAAGATAATAATTTGTATTTAATTCTCTTTATCCAAAAATAAGTATTTACGTCCTTTTTTCCATTTTCTTTATATAAATATATTCAACAGATGTAATTAAAAAAAAAAAGTGTGAATATAAAATGCAAATTTATAAGATTGTAACAAGCACATTGAATCAAATAGCATAAATAAATTCAAAATTGAATTAAAATAGAAAGGGTTTATATATATATATATATATATATATATATATATATATATAGTAGAATTTTCTAGTAATATCAGAAAACTTTTTTCTTAAACCTCTACCATAACTATAACTTGTCTCATATCTTTTGAATTTATGAAAGAAGAATTCACATGTTTGTACGGAATACAGGCGATGAAGATGAATTATGTTGTGAATAGAGCTCATGGACTTTTTACACCACCATTATACCCGTACACACTTTTGAGAAGGCTGGAGATATCTGATTTGGTTGGGTTAAGGTCTCTCTCCTCATCATTGAAACTAGTGGAAATATTGACAGCAAATATTGCGATACACTAGAGCATATAGTAACAGACAAGGAGGATGATCATGATCATATGAATGTTAACTCTATCTTCCCCAACCTGCGGGAGGTTAAAGTCTTTTCCTGTAGCGACTTGGAATATTTATTCTCGGTTTTTTTATTTTAACGACTTTAAGGATTTAGAATCTATGTGGATTGAAAAGGCTGAAAAGTTGACACATGTTTTGGGAAAATGTCAAGCTTATCAGAATCATAATGTTCATATTGATCTTAATCTACCTGCTCTGAAACGATTATACCTTTGTGGTATACAAAATTTAGATAGTATATGTGCTTAGAACTATTCTATGAATGCACAATATCTAGAAGCTATTAGTTTGGAAAGATGTTCGCAACTTGCATTGGAAACTTTGATAGACTTATTGGTTGGTGGGCATAAAGACAAGAAGATCTCTCAAGGATAAAGGTAAACCTCTTTCCAACTTCTTTTTCTACTTAATTTATGATCAGCTAAAACGATCATTATTACTTACATATCTTATTGATACCCCTAGGCGTTACCTCATCTTGAGGAGAAATGTAAACCACTTTACAAATTGCAAGAATTGCCTGAGTTCAACGAACCTAAAAGTTACATGAGCTTTCAAAATCTTTCCGAGCTAACAATCAAATGATGCAAACAAATGAAATTTATCTTCTCTGCATCCACGTCAAGAAGGCTACAAAAATTGAGAGAGTTAGAGATAGAAGACTGCGAAGAGCTAGTGAGCATTATTGAGGATCAAGAGAATAACAAAAATCCTATGGCCCCGCACCAAGTATTGTTCCCAGAACTACGCACAATTGAAGTGAGGGACTGCAAAAGTATGGAATACTTGTTCTCTATATCAAGTGGTAAGTTTCCACGACTCTTGTATGTGGTTATACAAGACACCCCTCAGCTTGGGGAAGTATTTAGATGGAAGCATGGGGAAGGACAGAAGCTAGTCATGGAGGATGTGTTTCCAAAACTATATATGATAATACTAGTAAACCTACCAACTCTTCATACTATATGTCAAGGCATTGATTTTCACATTGTGAAATTGCGCTATGTTCATGAATGTCCTGCTATATGGTAGCTACAAAGAAAGTAAGTGTTCACGTTGGTAATTCATCACAACTGCTAATTGCTACAATTTCTTCTCATAATATTGGAATTGTTTTATTTTGGCAGTAGATAAATTAGCAGTCTCAATTCAACGTGAAGACGAAGACGCCATATACAAAGCAAGGTTATTTGCGCAGTGGGTTAACCATGTTAGTATCAAACTTATTAACATGGCTTAATCATATGAAATAAGGGGAAAAAATCAAATTGACCAATAAGTACATGAATAATTTTCTCCAAATCTAGCATGTGTGTGTGTTATGCTTTTCTCTAGTCACATAGACTTACAAAGCGAACAAATTCTCTCGTATATAATGTCTACTTCCTTAATTTGCTCCAAATTTTAGTAGGATGTCAATAAATCTATAAAACTTTCTATTTTTGAGTTGAGATTTATAAATTTTACCAGAGACTCCAACTCATTTAATCTTTTCTTATATGTTTTGTGATTGTTTAGGCTGGAGAACAAGTTCTTAGAGAAGACTACACATAATACAAGAAGAACCGCATTTCATCAAAATTGTCAGAGGTACAAACATCATGCTTCTGTTGAGCAATTTGAGAAAAAGGGAGAATAGGCTTACTTACTAGAACAACAGAGCATGACATACATAGATAGTGTACAGAGGAAAACCTAATTGAACAAATGGATGATAATGAAATACACATGTCAAGCAATTACATAAGTAGCTCTAAGAAATTTTCAAGGTTTTCTATCATGTTCTAAAGATTTAGGTTGTGATATTACTGGGCTTAATCCACGCTGATTGTAATTGTAAACTAGTATATTATTGTTCAGATTGAAGCAGAGGGATCACAACAAGATATTGGAAATGACTCAATAATACCCCAACGGAATAATGGTTCGCCAAATTTTAAAAATGTAAGTATACTATTTATTTTTTTATCCAAGTAGACTTAAGAAACTACCTAATGGTTTCTCTCTTACCTCATTGCCATATTCATTTCATCAAAATGAATGAAGATTTTTTTTTTAAAAAAAAAAAAAAAAATTGTGTGCTAAGATTTATTATGGTTATCAATAACATCAAAACTCAATTTACCTCGTTTTTAATTATATTTTTTTGTTGAGGTTTAGAGTGAGGATGTATTAAAGGAGATTGCTGAAAAAGCCTCCACAACAAATAGTAATTTGGCAAATTTGACAAAGGTTTGTATGTTATGCATTTCTATAATAATATGGACTCTAACCAATAAATAGTTTCTCTTTTTAATTAATATATGATATGCTTCTTAATTATTTTAACTTTTTTAGTAACTTATTCATATTTTGTGAGCTACATAGAGTACCAAAGCATCAGCAAATGAAATTGTTGAAGAAAAACTCTCTACAACTCCATCATCTGATTTAGACATAATGGTAAGTGTTCTTCTTAAATTAATATAGGAGTTTGTAGAAGCCTCTAATGCACCACTTGGCTATATATTACTCCATCCAGCTAACGGGCTAGAACCAAGATCTGAAAAGAAAGACAATTCTCAGTTTACTCATGTTAAAGGCATTTTCTTTAATAACAATCATAGTTCTTTCACATATATAATTTCTTACCATAGGAAATTGCAAAAAGGTAAAATTGAAAGACAATAATTAATAGTCCTTGGGTTTTACGGAGAAAGACATTAACTGCTACAATCAACGGACTTAGAAGAAGCCAGCAAATTTTGTTCTCACATGTTGTCTTCTTCCTTTGTCCCAAATTTTAGCCGGATGGATGTTATTAAATATAGAATAGTGTTTTTACTTTCTGGGCTAGGATTTACAGAGTTTATTAGAAACTTCAACTCAATTGATCTCTTTTGGGATTGATTGTTTAGAGTGAAGAGGCATCCAAGGATGCTGATGAAAAGGACTCCACAATACAAAAGAAGGAAAGTAGTTCACCAAATTTGACACAGGTACAAACTCATTCTTCACTATAATGAATCAGGCTCATTAACCATGAATTGAACTTCTCTTGCAACTCATTCCTCGACAAAGATTGCTTTTTAATATAGCATTTTTCCTGTTATGTAGCAATGCAGAAGTGGAGAGGGTTTAATATTAATTATTTTTTCTTGATTTATATAAGAATTTGTACAAGCCTTTGATGCACCTTTAGGAATCAAAATTGTATCTAATAGTAAACTAATATGTATGTATATATATCTTCTATTACTATTCAGGTTGAAGAAAAGGGATCACAAGAATATATTGGAAATGACTCAACAATGCCCCAAGAAAATAATGCTTCACCAAATTTTGAAAAAGTATGTGTATTATACTTTTCTGTAGATAAGCAAACTAAAGAAACTAACTATAATGAATTCTCGCTTATTTCATTGTCTTATTCATTTGCTTCAAATAAATTAAAACTTAGTTTATCTTCTTTTTATCCCTTTGTATTGATGTTTAGAGTAAGAAAGTATCAAAAGAGATTGCTAAAAATGACTTCTCAACATACAAACAGAATAATAATTTGTCAAATTTGGTATGTTCATTATGCTTTTCTATGACAATTATGGACTCACACCATGGAACAAACAGTTTCTGTTTTGATTAATATATGATATGCTTCTTAATCATTTTAACCTTTTTAGCAACTTACTCATATTTTGTGGGCTACATAGAGTATCAATGCATCAGCAAATGAAATTGAAGAACTCTCTACAACTCTATCCTCTAATTCAAACGTGGTAAGGGTTCCCTTCAATTAATACTTTCACTGACACAAACACACACATTAAGTTTTTGTTTTTACAATTATGCAGCAATGTAGAAGTGAAAATACCTTGTGATAGTAATGATTTTGTATTTTAATTGAGTATTTTCCTTGATTAAGAAATGACTTTATTTTTGGTTAATTGAGCTTCTCTAGCAACATACTCATGTTTTATGGGTAATACAGAATAGTGAGACATCAAAAAATGAAATTGTGGAAGAAAAACTTCCTACTTCAAATGCAGCAGCAACTCCATCATCAAAGTCCAATAGAGTAAGGGTCTTTTCTCAACAAATGATTTCACATTTGCATTTATTTATTATTATTATTAATGATTTTCAATTATACAAAAGAGTTGTTAGGAGCCTCTATTGTACTTGATTATCAAAGTTGACACTATCGGTAAACTAATTAAAACATATTTAAGAAACTAACAAAATATTTTCTCTCCATCAACATATTGTGTATATATGTATGTATGTATATAGACACACCTATCTACTCCTTCTACTTTAAGCTTGTAGCGCTCATTTTCGCTTTAAATAGATGTCTTGTTGTTTATTCATTCCTCTGCTTAGGAGTTACGTGGAAAGGAATCAATGGATGGCCAACAAGCACTTGGAGAGAGTAGAAGCTCCGATGAAACTCCTCATAGAGTTGAAGAACCCAGCAATATTGAATGTTCTGTCAAAGATACATCAAAGGAAAGGACATTGACAATTCCACCATCTATTACCGAAACAACCTCTCCACTGGTAAATTTTGGTTTTTAATACATTTTCACTATTGATACATTATCGATTTTCATTTATATTAATTCTTCTATTTCTATTTTCTTAGATATCTTTAATATGTTCTCCCAAAAAGCCTCAAAAAGCAACTTCAGCTGCTCACGAGTCACGAGGAAATCGAATCAGGGAGCTCTGCTATTATTTATCAATATGCACAAGTAAGCCTTCATTTTATTGAATCAAGTTTTTTGGGATGCAATTTTATTCTTTAAAACTGGCATATACTAATACTAGAATAGAACAACTTGATAATCAACTTGTACCCACATGTTTATTGAGTATACAATCTTTTCGTTGTGCTTCAACTGAGAACATACAAAATTATGTTTCTTACAATATTCAAGCGGTAACATTAATGCTTCATTTCAATTGCTTCAGGGTCAAATTATGGTCAACCAAAGAGAGACTTCCATTGATGATGATCTTACTAGACTATTCCGGATAATGAGGGATGGTTCTGACATGGAAGTTGGCCTGTCTTATGTTTCCAATATTGCTGCTTTTCAAAATGACAAGGTGGCTAAGGCCTTTTCACTCTTGTGTCTGAAATCCGCAACACTGAGGATTATATGAATGAACTGAAGGAGCAGATCTGTAGATTGCAGGAAGAATTAAAAAGCAAAGAGAAAGAAATTGAAGAATATGACATTAAATTGTCTTCTCTTCAGAAACAAAAGAAGGAATGTGTTTGGGAGACCATAGAGTTCATGGAAGAGTATGAGGCTGTGAAGAAAGACAAGTCCTATGTGGGGGATGGCCAAACAAAAGCAAGGCAAGAAATAACAAAGTTGGAAAATCAATGGCCTTCTTGTGTTGTTGTTTTGAGGAAAACTTTGTTTATGTTGGGAATCCTTCTTAAGCACAAGCCTTGATTTTGGAGATTGTTACGTAAGTCACCCCAAATTACTTTTCACTCTGTTGATGGGCTAGTCACGTAAGTTATGGTTGTGTGTGTTGTTATTGACCAAGACTCATTATTGTATACATGTAATAGTCATAAGGGATTTGGGCCAAGATGGGGGCCCAATAATAAGGGTGGAATCGGTTACAGAAGGTGTGGACGAATTTGAACTTGCTCCCTATCTTCTCTCTCCGGCCATGGCATCTATGGAGTTTCTTCTCTTCCTTCCTTTGGACCTTCTTCTATCACTTCCTATTTTCATTTTTACTTATATATTGCTCATTTGAATCTATATTTGAGGATATTATTCTATTGTGTTTCCCATCTGATTTGTGATATTTACAATACACTCATTATGTCTCATATAGTGCTTAATTTTATTTCAAACTCATGCGTACTCTAAAGGAAATTGGCCAAGTAATCAAGTTTCATGAAATATTATTAGAAGAAACCTTGCAACAGTCTGCCAACTATTTCCGTGGGAAGCCTTAACTATAGACAATGGTGGTTCCGCTCTAAGATATCATCTTAAATATACACATTCTAAAATGATTATATAAATAGATTTCGGTTCACGGCATGACTATCAGGTAGCACATTCGCATAATGTTGTGCGGCTGCAAACAACATCAATTAATCGACACTTGCTTTGAACAGATTATTATTATATATAATCTTTTTATACTTATATCCAATATAAAATTAATATACAATGCAACTTTTTATTGCAAAAGCAATAGGAGGATAATTTTGGGGGGAATTATGAGTAAGAACCTTGAATTTATTTTCCCCCTTAAACATCATTGATTAAAAGGCCTCTTGAACTTAATTTCTTAATTATTAGGTAACACGTGGCTTGTAATTAAATTTTTGAGAAAATATGTTAATTTTTTAGCATGATCTTGATCTTTCTTTTCTTGAAAGAATATGTTCGGTTTTCAACTTCCCACTTCTTAAATTTACTATTGAAACTTAGGTATGGGTGCAGAGCTTCAGCTCTTCTCTTTCCTTTTCTAGGGCATTGATTGTGAGTGTGGTAAGTAAGAAATTTGTTTTTCTTGCGGTTGGTTCAATTTTCTGGTTCTTGTGCATATTCCTCCCTCTTCGTTTTTCCTCCTTGCATTGGCGTTTACAGTTTGTGTTAAACTTTATTCCCACTCCTCTGTTTCAGCAACTATGTGTGAGAATAGAGAAGATTTGAACTCAAAACAGGTCGAAAATCAAGGTTTAAGGAGCTCACTATAGCTAGTTAAGTCCACTTTAGTGGCTTTAGGTGTTGTAAGAGGGAAAAGATGGGTTTAAGCTATGCTTTTCTTAAATTTTAAATGTATTCTCGATAAGAATGGAATCTTGGGAAGGGGTAATAGGTATGTGTGTGAATTAATGCTTGGAAGTGTATTGTTGATAGACTATGAATTGAAATGTTGCTTTATGTGTTAAGCTTGAGTGCCAACAAGGTGTTTGATGAAATGCTTTAATGGAAAAAGACTCAATTACATACGTGTCTTCATAATATTTTGAAAGGTGCAGAATATTTAGATCTTATTTTGAGTTGAATGTGATAGAAATCTTGATAAGGGGTAAATTTAGAAACCCTATATTTCATGTATGTTGAAATAGTGTTTGTTTCGATGAAGGTTGTATATTTATATTTGAAATTCAAATAGTCAAGGCCGTGCTCTGATCACCATAAGATCCGTCCGGATTGCATGTACTCCGCCGTGGCCTCACCTTTCGCCTCTTTGACCAACTTCAAGGCATAGCTAAGTGGATTCATAGAAAGCTCCCCTGCGGTGGTGACAGCGGCGGGGTACACAAAGCCATTACCGTCATAGCCACGTGGCAACAATGGAGGGTCTGTTTTGCCCCTCAAATTGCTGATACACATTAGGCGAACCTCCTGGTGTGGCTCTAGCTCTAATGATATGGTGCGACAACGCCAGAGGAATGCGGTCAACATTTCGAATGTAGTGTGTTGACCATGGTACTGAGAAAACAGTCGACGGATGACCTTTAACTTGTCAGGCCCGAAGAAGAAAGAGTTTTGGGACATAGCTTCTGTCATCTCTGTTTCTGTATCATCATCAGGCACTTCCACGTACTCATTATAGGTGCATGTAATGCGAGGTGGGTCCCTTGCATTCAGTAGCTCTCTGCACCAAGCTGGGGCAATTGAAGGCTCATTAGCACCCCTGGCAATCTCCGCTAAGGCTCCTAAGATTTGAACTATACCAGGACCATCAAACATAGAGTGGTTGAAGTAGCCGCCAGAAATGAAACCACCACACTTGAGACGGGTAACCTTATGAAAACGAAAAATGCAACATTAGCAAGCATATCAATCCATAAGTGTTAGAAATCCAATCCATGATTTATAGGAATCCCTGATTTGTAGGGATTAGGGATAATCATCATAAATAATCATTATGAGCCATTACTATTGAGGCTCTCTTATCTTGTATATATATGTAACGTTTGTACATGAATAAAACACTCAATTTTGATTATCTTATTCTACATGGTACCATAGCCTTACAAACTCTAGGGTTTATTTTTTTTGGTTGGCATTGTTCATCACTGTTTCATACTGTTCTGTCACTGTCTGGCACTGTTCATCACTGTTTGGGTGCTGTTTCTGCATTGTTTGGACTGTTCATCGCTGTTTGGGTGTTGTTTCTGCACTGTTTGGACTGTTCATCGCTGTTTGGGTGCTGTTTCTGCACTGTTTGGGTTGTTTATTGCTGTGTGGGTGCTGTTTCTACACTGTTCGACTGTTCATCGCTGTTTGGTTGCTGTTTCTGCACTGTTTGGGCTGTTTATTGTTGTTTGGGTGCTGTTTCTGCACTATTCGGACTGTTCATTTGGGTGATGTTTTCTACACTGTTTGGCACTGTTGATCGCTGTTGGGTGCTGTTTGGCACTGTTTTTTCTGAGTACTGTTCATCCGTACTTTTGGGTGCTGTTTAGTACTGTTCATCGGACTATTTGGTACTGTTTCACGTCACTGTTCATTGAAGTGTGTAAAGGCTTCTATCGCTCTCAGTAGCAGGGTCGACCTTTAAAAGATTTTTACTTGGATTTTAAACGGTTGTATGAAGAAATGAAGGTACTTATGTCTCCACAGGCAAATCTCCAGACCCGTATCAAGAATCTAGAATTTCAAGCTATCTTTAGTTTTCTTGAAGCTCTTGATCCGTCTTATGACACCATCTGTTCTCAGATTATGTCTAGTCAGGAGCTTCCATCTCTTGAAGATGTGTTCTCACGAGTGCTTCGTGCTGGTAGCATGCTTCGTCCATCTATTGATCCCAATGCCAGTGCTTTGGCTGGGCGTGGCCCCTTTGACACCAGGAACTCTGGGCCTAAACAAGGCACTACTGTTGCACCCTCTGGCAGCATTACCTGCTATTATTGCAAGGAACCTGGGCACGTCAAGAAAAATTGTCGAAAACTGCAGGCTAAACAACAACGTGATCAGCAGCGTGGCTTTGCTCATATTGCTCAAACACCTTATCAGTCTGATTCTGGTTCACCCTCTGCAAGGGCACTTGTTACAGGTACTTTGTCTTCTGACCTTGCTACCACTTCCACGAAGTGGGTCATTGATTCTGGTGCCACCGACCACATGACAGGTAACCATCATTTATTTTCCTCGTATGCCCCCTATGCTAACCCATCTTCCATATTTGTTGCCAATGGTTCCCCAGTCCGCGTCCTTGGTTCAGGAACTGTTTTACCAACACCATCCATTTCCCTTTCTTCCATTCTTAATGTTCCTAATCTCACCTTTAATCTTTTGTCTCCCAGTAAACTAACTCGTCATTTAAATTGTTGTATCTCACTATACCCTAACCATTGTTTAATTGAGGATCTTTCGACGAGGCGGATTATTGGTAGAGTCTATGAATCCGGTGGACATTATATCCTTCATGATCAGGTGCCATGTTCTGTTGCTTGTACTGGTGGGTCATCTCCCTTTGAAGTCCATTGTCGTCTCGGTCATGTGTCCCTTTCTTCCCTAAAATGGTTGTACCCTCAGTTTTTGTCTGTGTCTTCTTTGGATTGTGAGTCGTGTCAATTTTCCAAACACCACCGTGTTAATTTGGCACCTCGAGTCAATAAACGGGCTGCGTCCCCTTTTGATTTAGTTCATTCTGATGTTTGGGGTCCTTGTTCAGTTGTCTCAGACTGGTTATCGATGCTTTGTCACCTTTGTTGATGATTTTTCCCGAACTACTTGGCTTTACTTAATGAAATAACGATCTGAATTGTTCACTCATTTTCGTCATTTCTGTGCTGAAATTCAAACACAGTTTAATACTCCCGTGAAAATTCTTCAAAGTGATAATTCAAAGGAATATTTTTCCGCACCCTTTACTGATTATATGCATAGTCATGGCATCCTTTATCAATCATCATGTGTTAATACACCTGCCCAAAATGGTGTTGCTGAAAGAAAGAACCGTCATCTTTTAGAAACTGCCCGTGCTCTCATGTTTCACTCTTGTGTACCTCAATCGTTTTGGGCCGATGCCATGTCTACTGCTTGTTTTCTCATCAATCGCATGCCTTCGGCTATCCTTAATGGTTCTGTGCCATATTCCATTCTGTTTCCCACCACTAAGGTGTTCCCAGTTGATCCTAAAATTTTTGGTTGTGTCTGCTTTGTTCGGGATGTCCATCCGAGTGTTAGTAAGCTTGACCCCAAGTCCTTAAAATGTGTCTTTCTTGGTGATTCTCGAGTTCAGAAAGGCTATCGGTGTTACTCTCCTGACCTCCGTCATTATCTTGTGTCTACTGATATAACCTTTCATAAGTCTTCTCCTTTCTTCAAGTCTTCGACCTTATCTAAGTCGTCCCCTGTTGTTGATGAACCTGATGATCTTCTAGTTTATCATGTTCCTCTCTCACCAGTCCCAGCAGCTGTTTCGGCCCATAATCTTCCCGATGATGCTGATGTTGCCATTCCTTCGTCTTCGCCAGTGATTGCCTCGCCGACGGATTCCATTCATGCCTCTGTAGTCCCTAAGCCTACGACCCCTACCCTTGCCACTCCCATTCCTAAACCCCTTGTTCTTGACTCTACCGTTGACCAGCCTATTAACCTACCTATAGCCCTCCGTAAAGGTACCCGTCCTTCTTGTCCTCCCAAGAGATATGCTGATTGTACTTATCCTATCTCCTCGTTTATGTCACGCCCCAAAAATTTAAGGGTGATCGACACAGAATGTGAGTGGACTCACATTCCTTAAGTCTTAAAACATATCAAATTTCTAATACTTATTTATAGACATATTTACAATATATGTAAAATAAATATCATAAACATATTTTATATAAGAACTAATTAACTTTTGTAGAAAATTTGATAGGATCACCCCTACAAGCGGGACCTCCCAAAAATTCTACAATAGTCTAGTATTGTCAAGAGGAGCTCGCTCCTTATCATCAAATACAAAACATGCAAATTAGGTGAGGACCCTATCTATAGCATACGTGGAGCACCTAAATTACAACAATAAATACATAGATATGAATGCTACGTTAACGAGAATTTTTAACATGACACTTCAACTTCGAACATCAGTATGGACCTTCAGTGATCACCAAGAGGATCCAAGTCAGCTGCACTGTCTGAGACCAAAAATAATCTTCCGGTGAATAACGTCCCATTTATATAATTTAGAGAAATACAGGAGAAAATAATTTAAACATATTTATCTTTTAATAATAACAATATAGAAATAAATCACAATTTCTACATCATATGATCATGGATAAACAATAAAACTCTATATAGGATCATCAATCAAATAATTCGAGATATGTAATAAATCATTTTGTTTAACAAAACCAGTTTAAGAAAGTAAATCTCCAATCTCATCTTTTAGTAGGACTTCAACAGAACGGAATAACAAGCGTGGACACACAGGCCACGAGGGTAACTAACCAAGCGCGGCTGGAGGCCACGAAAACAAGCGTGGACACACAGTCCACGAGGGTAAGTATCCAAGCGCGGCGAAGCCACGAAAACAAGCGCAGGTAAAAACCCACGAATAACAAGCGTGAGAACAAATCCCACGAATATCAAGCGAGCTCGAGGTTAACCATGGTGCACCAAGGACTAACAGTACTGCTGTTAGTAACCAGCGTCTGTGTTCAGTCCTCTCAAAAACGTTTTCAAACATGCTTGGGGCTAGTTTATCAAAAGCAATAAAAACTCCCTTTGTGTCGAGGTAATGATAGCTCGTATCAAATACTTCATAATAAGATACCCCAGCATGAAATTTCAATAACAATATCTCAAGCTTTCCTTCAAATTCAATATGACAACAAAATCCTTTTCAAATAATAAATTCTAGTGAATGAACTTTCCAAACTGCAAGATAATTTCAATATGAAATTTATGAAAAATATCTCAAAAGTCTCCTTACCATTTTAAGTGCAAAATCATGAATTATTAGAAGGAGATAAATAATAGCGAACAAAGCCATCAATATTTACTCATTTAATATAATAAGAAAATGAAACAAATATGATAACTTTCCTTCACAAAGTCATAAATATGGTAATTCACATCAAAATATGACAACTAGTAGAATTATCATTTAAAAAAATTATAATGGAACACTATTCACTCACCTGTAAGGCTTATGCTATGTCTCTTTCTCCAACTTATCGATTCCAAACTATTCACTCCTCCTCCTAACACCCAAACAAATCCATAATTATAGCTTTATATAAAATTTTCTATTTTCACATTCAATCCAAATTCTTCATATCAACTTGCAAAGCAACACCACTGCTACATAATATTACCCAAATATTTTCAAACATCAACTTTAATCTGAAAGCCTTAAGATTCTAATTTCTCAACAGGGCTATTCTTAAAGTAACCATTCTAGCCTCTTAAATTCTTCTTATAACATAAGCTTTAGCTATCTAGCAATTTTAACAATATTCCAATTAATTTACTCTCTTAGACATTTTATCAAACATCCATAAGAAGAATTCATGTTTATATTCACAGAACAAGCTTTTTAAAACCATAGCGATCCAGTTAATAAAAATACATCCACTTTAACCATCTCTACATTCTAATTCACCCGCCAATATATTATATAATTGTATAAATACACACACATAAAAAAAAAAAAGGATCTTGGTTCAATCTCAACATAGAATTATGGCATAAGCAACAACGCTAGCTAATGATTTTCAACTTTCCAACTAGTCTCATGATATTATCTAGGTCAAGTTCATTAAGAAAATCTCAACTATAAACTAATCTATAGTTTTCAAAATACAAACCAAATATCTCTCGTAACTAACATATACAGCACAAGAATTCTAAAATGAATTCCTAAACTCCAATCCTATATAGATTTTAAATTGTAATCACAACAAGACAAAACCAACTTCATTTTATAGCATTAACGGGGGAAAAAAAATGCTCATAATGCCTACCTACATTAGTTTCCTTTCTTTCTATATTCAGTTAAACCAATACTCTTAACACTCCTTGCTTCAGACGCACCATCACAGAAAAAGAAAGAAACCTAAAAAAGAAATCAATCCCATAAACACCACCCAAAAAAAAACGATGACAGCAAAGAGATGAAAACCAAAATGACAAATCCACAGCACACACACAAAATGACACAAAACATAGAAGAAAAAGAGCAGCAGAGGAACCTTGAATGGAGGAGGAGGCTGAGACGGTGGTTCTTGGTGAGCATATCGACGACAACAAAGAATGAGAGATAAGCGCACAAGGTTGCGACATTTTTTCACCGAAGCTTCTACTCTCTCCCACGGCACTAAGAAGGTAAAGGAATGGATGGGTGGAGAAGGGGAGATGTAACACCCCATTTTCGTAAACGTTTTCTTGCCGTATTTGATCAGAGTAGAGCAGTCAGAAAATTTTTCGATTTAAAATGGAAACAGAGTCATTGAATAACAAGCATAATAATATGTCTGGTAGTCATAAGTAGTACAATCATCCGAATATTTTTAAACAAAATAGACTACAATTTATTTTCTTCATCTTCTTTCCTATGCCGGCTCCTTACCCTTCACCACATCCCGAACTCCTCGAGATCCTGAAGCTACATTAACAGCTGAGATCCAATGCCCATTGGATCTCAGGTAATGGTTAACCTCATGCTTATGTAAACAGTATATGCATGACAGATATCCACAACATTTCACAGTATAAAAACACATCTCTACACATCAGGCAATAACATTACACAGCCCCCGCATGTATGTCATCCCGGTCCGCACACTCTCCTAAGTGCCACGATGTATAGTCGTGTCCATAGCGCTAGGAAAACTCTCAACGGTGTTAACAATACCATAACCAGTGTACTCATCATTCCACCATTTTCAAACCAACAGAATCTCAGTATATGAACACAGCAATCACATATAGCATACAACAAACATCAGATTAAGGTTACAATACGCGTCCGTACCTTTTCGGCGGTACAACGCTACTTTTACGGAAAACGGAAAACAGCGGGTGAAACAGCGGTATGACGGCGGCACAACAGCGGCTCGACATCGGTTCAATTAGCTCAGATATCCTATAAGGATAGTATTTATCAATATCTAGCAGCATAACAGGCATTTTAGGTACAAATTACCATTTTGCCCCTGGCTCCCCTAATTGGCGGAATTTCGCCAGAGCTTCGCTACTTTGACCCGATCTTTCCAAAATTTTAACATATCTCTTTTCCCAGTAGATTTTTGAAATAAATACCATATCTACCCCTAAACATGATATCTAGACTATCTGGGAAATTTAAAGATAATTCTAGCATTCCTACTATATCTACTGAAAGAACTACCGAAACTAAAGACTATGGACCGAAGAACTTACCCAAGGCTTTGCTACACTTTCTCCGGACTCTTCCTTCTCTCTAAAACTTCTCTCTATTCTGAATTTTGGTGTGAAAATATGAAGAGAAGTAGTGTGCTATTTATAGGCAAATTGTGTGCACTATTCACACTTTTTCATATCGGATTTCGGCCGTCGGATCTAGGGTTTTGGAAAGAATCAATCCTAGCCATCCCCTTGTGTGTGCCGACCTCCCTCTCCCCAAAAGTCAAAGAAGTGATGTCATGCATGATGTCACACCTCTTGCTTTATGAGCCGGTACCGATAAAGTTCCTAGTTCGGTGTTCTAATCGCGCAATCTCGGAGAATCTCAAAAATCCGGTAGCAAGGCACTGAATTTTTTATCCCGATAGCACCAGCTTCTGGACAAATATTCGTTGGTTCGTAATATGTTCTGACCTAAGAAACCTAATCCCTGGTTTGTCACAACTATTTCATTTTGTATAGGTTCTCTTTTTGACTATCTGACCTTTTCCCTTAAAACCCTGTATCCTAATGACTCATTTGGTTTTAGAAATGACCTCTGAGATAGTCCACTCCGAGGTAGAAATTCACTGGTCTATAAAAAGTCCAGATGTTTCTGACTTCAACCCTACATCTCGAGGTAGGATTTTATTTCTATCCGTTCTCGAATGTCTGTTGCTCTTTAACGTAATATATTATTATTTAATTCAAATATCTAGATATTATTTGAAAAAGCCACAACCCTCTTCACACTACTACAATTATTTTTATTTCTTTATTTATTATTTTCCTTTAATTTCACCCCCTTTAATTTATTTATTCATTTAATTTTTACTTATTTAATTTACTTATATCATAATCTATCTTAATTAGTCATTAATTGCTTAATTAGACACTTAACTATTGTTGATAATTTTCTTAATTAGGATTAACTATTATCTCACAACTATTTGACTTACATTGGTATTTTATATCCCATGTAAAATATTAAAAATATTTGGGGCCATAAAGTGCTTTTAATATTATTATATTTATACTCTATATATTTTCGGGAAATAATCCCAAAAATTCCTAAAATTAAAGATAACATACTTCCTAAGTTTTTGTCAATATTTGCAGTCATATGGGATTTATCATAATATTTTCAGCCATTTTCTCGCAGCTTATAAAATACATTTTTCATTGATCTTAGCTCTTTTTCTTTTCTAATTTTCACGATAATTTTCCTAAGTAATAAGGTAATTTTGGCCATTTATTGAAACCACATATTCACCTTTAACACTTAAGAAATATTTATTTATGTTTAATAGTCATCCGGTATCGAATATCCGGGTATTACAGGAGACGCCGGCGGTGGCTGGACGAACGAAGGTCACCGGCGATGGCAAGAAGAGTGGTAAGGTCGAGACTAGGGATTTGGGGGAATTGTTTTTCACGAAGCTTCTTCCTTTCTGTTTAGATTTAAGGTCGCATAGCACCCAAAAATCTGATCTGTTGTTTCGTTTTTTTTTTCTTTTAAAGGGCATTTAAGTAATTTTCTATGCTTGAATTAAATAAATAAAAATATTCTTCTCGAGAGAGAAAAGATTCCAACTCTGAACCTTAGACACCCTCCAAGGCTTCCAATACAACCAAACCATAAGGTTTTCCTTGTTGCCACACTACAACAAATATTAATTAAATTTTGCTAGTATATAAATTTATTCATCCTCAACTTAACACTCCACACATCAAAAAAAATAATTTCATAAATAATATAAAAATAAAAAATAACATAAGTAAATATTTTTTTCCTAATAATCTATTATCTCGATAGCCTATAAATATTTTTAGGGCTATTACATAAATAATTTATACATAATAATTAAAAATTAAATAACATTCGGGGAATAATAGGGATAACCAAAAAAAAATCTAATTTTATTATATTATTGTGAATTTTAAAATTTCTTAAATTCTTGGGTTGTTACGGTTTATGTCCTACCGATTGTCCCCTATTTCCTATTCCTCTTGTGACCACTCTTGAGTCCATTTCTACCCCTACTACCCTTCACCAAGCTTTGACTCACCTTGGTGGGCATGCAGCGATGGAAGAAGAAATGATGGCCCCTGATACGGCTGGTACTTGGACCCTTGTTGATCTACCTTCTGGGAAGAAGGCCATTGGTTGTAAATGAGTGTTTGTTGTGAAGACTAAAGCTGATGGTTCCTTGGATCAATTGAAAGCTCGTCTTGTTGCCAAAGGATACGCTCAAACTTATGGCATTGATTACTCTGAAGCTTACTTCAGTCCGTCTCCTTGTCTCTTTGGCTGCCACCTATCACTGGGATTTGCATCAGTTGGATGTTAAGAATGCATTTTTGAATGGTGATCTTCTTGAGGAAGTGTATATGGAGCAACCACCTGGGTTTGTTGCTCAGGCGGAGCATCGGAAAGTATGTTATCTTCGAAAGTCATTGTATGGTTTAAAGCAAAGTCCTCATGCCTGGTTCGATAGGTTTTACGGTGTGGTCAAGAAGTTTGGTTTAAACCAAAGTAAGAGTGATCATTCTGTGTTCTACCAACAGTTCAATGCAGGAATGATTCTTCTAGTAGTGTATGTCGATGATATTGTGATTACTGGGAGTAACATTGCTGGCATCTCAGAGCTTAAGGTCTTCCTTAACTCCCACTTTCAAACAAAAGACTTAGGATCGTTGAAGTACTTCCTTGGTATTGAAGTCTTGAGAAGCAAGACGGGAATCCTTTTGACTCAGAGGAAGTATATTCTTGATCAGTTAAAGGAGATTGGAAAGCTTGGAGCTGCACCAAGTAGCATTCCCATGATTCCGAATCCGTTCCTAGATCTAAATGATAGCATGTGGGATGAACTTCCTGATGACCTAAAGAAGAAGATTGATCCAAAGAAACTGAAGCCATTTGTATCTCCTGAGAGATATAGGAGACTCATTGGGAAGATGAATTATCTGACAGTAACCCGCCTTGATATAACCTTTTCGGTCAGTGTACTTAGCCAATTCACGGCATCTCCCACAGTGGCACAATGGGAAGCCTTAGAGCATATCTTACACTATTTGAAAGGTTCCCCAGGTCGTGGCCTTCTTTATACAGATTATGGGCACATTAAAGTCGAATGCTTCTGTGATGCTGATCATGCAGGATCTAAGGCCACAAGACGGTCTACTACAGGTTACTGTGTATTTGTTGGTGGTAACTTGATATCTTGGAGAAGTAAAAAGCAAGGTGTTGTGTCAAAATCAAGTGCAGAAGCAGAATATAGAGCCATGTCACAATGAGTGCAAGAAATTGTGTGGGTATTTTAGCTCATGAAGGAAATCGGCATTACCACAGTATTACCTGTGAAACTATGGTGTGACAACAAAGCAGCGCTCCATATAGCATCAAACTCTGTGTTCCATGAACGTACGAAGCATATTGAAATAGATTGTCACTTTGTTCGTGACAAGATAAAAGAAAATGTTGTATCTACAAGGCATGTGGGATCAAATGACCAGCTAGCAGATCTTTTAACGAAAGCCTTAAATGGGACACGGGTTGAGTACCTTTGTAACAAGTTGGGCATGATAAACATATATGCTCCAACTTGAGGGGGAATATTAGGAATCCAATCCCTGATTTATAAGAATCCTTGATTTGTAGGGATTAGGGATAATCATCATAAATAATCCTTATGAGCCATTACTATTGAAGCTCTCTTATCTTGTATATATATGTAACGTTTGTACATAAATAAAACACACAATTTTGATTATCTTATTCTACAATAAGAAACAGATTAGTTAACTAATGCATGTTCTCTCTCTCTCTCTCTTTCTATATATATATATATGGACCTGAATAGCTAAGAGGGGACAATTAATAATTCCTTTTGTGCCAGGAACAGTATAAAGGAGCTCTTCGAAGCATGGAAATGGAGGTTGAATAGGGTCACCGAACTGGTGAATAGTAACTTCTGCTCAGCTTCAATGAAGAGGAAACCTTGCTCGTTACCATCTACCATAAGTTTGTGACCAGGACCTTCCCTGAGACGATCGGCGAGGGGATAGTAAAAGACTAGGGCTCGAGCAAGTGCGTTTCTGATAAGTTGAGCAGTGTCGTTTCCTTGCATGGATGGGTGGTATGGATAAAAGTGACCCAATGGAATTCGACACGGGAGACCATCTTGGTCATCTATATCGGAGATTTGCTTAACTTCATGAGGGGTGGGCTTAGCTAGATGAATTAGTTCAGGTCGGCGTCTCCTCACAGTAAACACTAGATCCAAAGTAGATGGTTGAGCCATGTGAGGAAAATATCGAATCGCAGAGATTGGGAAAACCAAGAGGGTTGATTGCTAGCTTGGGGGTGGATATTTTCGGAGATCGCGTATTTATATATTATAATGGTGATGGGGTAAGTACTAACCATGCATTATTGTTTTATCACTTTTTTATAATTAAATTGTCTTATTTATAAATATCTAATGAGATATACAGAGTATATATGATTGAGTAATTTGTTTAGTTTTCTTAACTTTTCTAAAAAAAAAAAAAAAAATTTGTAGATGTAGACCCCTCACCTTCAATTACTTACTAACCAATTTGTGTGGTTGTGCAGTTGCATGTCAACTCCATGGCAAGTCTTTCCATTTTAACAGTGTGATTTGGACCGTTTACATTTAATTTTTTTAATTGTCAATTTTTAAATGAAAAGTTTATTTTTAAAAAATATATTATTGAGAGATTATCTTTATTTTAGATTTTCTATCGTTTCAAACAATTTTTAAATAAAAGTAAAAAAAAAATGATTACCTCAAGAAATTACTTCGAAACGCATCTTTCACAAACCTACAGATTGGAGGACCTATTTGCCTCCAATCACGTTGAAAGAAAAATAGGAGGAAACCCACCAAATCCGGTGCTTTATATGGCCCCATTGACTTAATGGCTTCTCTAATTTCTTCATTTTCTTGTTCCAGTCAGTAAGAAAGTCCTTAAAATTTGCTGGCATAATATTAATTTCTTCATTGTCAGACCAAGATTCATTGATAAAATCATCAAAATTAGAATAATTCAACCACACTAGTTCAAATTGAAAAGGTTTAGAGCTCAAACTAGAAGTATTCCATGCATCAAATTGGAGGTAGATGGGATTATGATTAGAGAAAGAGGTTATGGATTTTATCTTTAGAAAACATTCAAGAAATATTGAAAGGAACTGTGTGTTTGCAACAGCATGATCTAACCTCTCATATAGTCTTGAGTGGCCATGTATTTAAGGGCCCTTCCAGGTAAATTTAGGCCCTATAAAATCACTTTGTATGTCGCTTCTTACAATTGTCTCAAGTACGCTATCGCTCGTTTATTTATGGGAAAATTGTATTTAGGTCCCGGTTAATAGAAAACATGTTGAAATCTCAAATTTGCATTTAAGTCCTGTGGGACTTTTTTGCAATAAACTACAATTCCGCTGACAAGTCTTGGATGTCCACTGACAATTCCAATGGCATCCATTAACAAGTCCATGGGCCATTGACATTTGGAATTTATTGCAAAAAGGTCTCAAGGGACTTAAATACAATTTTAAATTTCAAGAGATCATTTTATTGTATTTTTTCTTAACGGGACCTAAATGCAATTTCCCTCAATTTATTTTGATTTAAATTTCTTCCACGTCAGCAACAAGAATATTGAATCGAGATCTTTGATTCTGCTGCCGGAAAGTATTGGCGGGATTGCTGGCGAACCTTCTGAACAACCCTCCAGTGTCCTTGATCTTGCCTTATTCCTGTAATGAACAAGCCTCATATTAAGGTGGACTTGGATTATGAAGAGAGTATTATTGGGCCGATGACTTTGGGCTTAGGATAGGCAAAAGTAAAGATATATATAGACAAAGAATATACTAGAAAGGGTGTGGAAAATTGTACTGGGAATCTTTTCTCTCTGAGACTCTCCCTTCTCTCATTTCTGTTATCTATCTTTCTATTATTTCTTCTTCTTCTTCTGCATTACGTACTGTATGGGTTGTAACTGTTTGCTATAGCGGATTGCAATTCTGATATGAATCATTAATAAAAGTATTATCTTCTTACCATTTTACATTGTAGTCATAACATTGGTGCTTTCATTGAGAGATTGAGTGAAATGGCTAAGAACACTATACTACAAGAATTACAAACCAAGCAAAAGAAGTTCAGCGAGTTTATTAACGAAGCTGAGGCCCACTTTACTAAACTAGAAAATCTAATGGAGATCGTGTGGTTGAAGCTGGTAAACCTTGAAAAATGAACTGAGAGCTCATGCTCAGGCGTGAAGATCAATTCACCACATATTCAACAGAGTCCGTATTTTTCTCCTCGCAGTGAGGGTCCAGATGCGCAACGATTAGGAGGTTTGAAACGGGACTTGCGTCGAGATGTTTTGGTACAGAAACTTGATTCTGTTTTGTTGAAACGGGACTTATGTCAGGATGCTTTAATACATAAATCCGGTTCTAATTTGCAAGCTATGAAGTTGGAAAAATTATTTGTGGATTTATTTGGATTAAGTGATGAAGCTCCATCGTAGACTTCAAGCTCTCTTACTCCTGATTCTAGCAAAGCCAAGACAGCTGCTACTTCTATGTTTGGAATAATTAACAGGACATTGCTAATAGATCCAAGCGATGAATCAGCAACCACATTGGATAGCGTAAAAGGAGAAACTAAGCCTCGTCATGTTAGCTTTAAGTATCCATCCAGGCTAGACATACAGATTTCCAGAGACCTTAGCTTGGCCATACATTCTGGAAAGACGATGACCCTTGTTGGTGAAAGTGGAAGTGGAAAATCTATGGTGATTTCATCTCTAATTGTGATTCCTCCCATTTGTTCTAGAATGCTTAACTTGGTCAATTTGTCCCTAAATGCAAGTGATCTACTGCAAGTTTCAGGTAGTTTATATTTTATCTTCATTTATGATCCTGGTCCTTGCATCTCTAGTCACTTCTCTTTACCAACTAGCCATATAATCAAAGGTAAGATGCAAATCTAGTGTTTGATATATTGCTCGAGAGTATCAATAATTGTTGTGACATGTGACCCTGGGCAAGTTAAGAGAGATTATTACTTGTATGTTATTGCCGAGATTTATCAATTATTTCCTGTACAAGCTGTCTACTGCATTGGTACGGTCTCTTCCATATTTAGCCTTTGGTTATAAAGATGATACAAGCTATGGATGTTTGAAATTGACTGAAGCAATATATCATAGCATTTCTATTTTCTATGAAGTTCCTAACCTTGTGCTTTTGTTAAGTCTTATTGCTCTGTGTTTTTTGCCCCTGTTTGGAATGGCATTTCAGCCTTTGCATCCCAACTTTGAGAAACATATCTCTATCATAGCTTGCTTTGACAAATACATCTATAGCATCTGGACTAGTTATGCAATTAACTTTAGCTGGAGGAAACTTGTTGTGAGATATAAACTACAATGGATGTTGGTTTCTTGTTGTCACATGAACAATTTCAGTTTCCAACACATTTTAACTCTTTGGCCTTGTAAAGGGAAAAGTGCAATCCAATATATTCCACTCACCACTTTGTGGGACTTCTATTTTTACCAAATGCCAATCCATACTATTACTGGATCATAGGGTCTATGCCTTATTTCATTACAATCCAGACACTTGAATTATGAAGCATTTAATATGCCTCTGTGGTGCATATCCATTGCATTCTGTATGACATTAGATGACGGCACTTTTATTGATTTTGCAATGGGGCGACATTGTCATCATATTGCCATGAATTTTCAGAGAGCAACTGCAAGTGACAAACACAGTTTTTGATGAGATTTTGATGGATGCTGCATTGTTAAGGCGACAAAAGATAGAGATAGAGGAGCTACGTAGGCAACTTCATGGATCACAAGCCGAAGTGCTCGAGTAGGAGATTCTTAATTTAAGGAATGATATGCTCAAGTATGAACTGGAGTATGAGAAGCTTGAAATGGAATTGGAAGAGGAGAGGAAGTCACATGATCAGTGGATTAAGGAGCAAAAGATGAAAATTGGAAGTTTCAGTGGTGTTGTTTCTTTGTCAAATTGTGAGAGGAATAGAAGTCAGACATGACAGGATTTTTTGAGGTAGAGTCACAAGGAAGAGTACAATGAATTTAACATCTCAAGGAGATATTTTTCAACAGTGCTTTTGTTTAAAGCCGCCCTCCAATGTTTTTGTTGCCACGCATTCAAATTATTTAGCAATGCCAAATTATAGCCCTCTTTCAGATGCTTTCAGCAATGTGGTTGATGAAAATATGTGGCTGAAATTGAACAAAGATTATGTAGCAGATTTTGATTCACTTCAAGCTACTCCCATAGAAATTCAATGTCATAACTATTTCAATCAGATGTCAAGGGAAGAATATAAATTCCCTTATGGTTTCATGTATGATCATGGTGGTATCACTTATAAACTTTTTTCTTCCATCACCTACAACTTTCAAATTCAATGTCTACCATCAGTTGTGTCTAATGATTGGCTATATTCTTTTTTGCCACCTTGCTTCAATTACTCATTTGAAGAGCTGGCTTGCATTCTAATTTTGGCCTACAGGGAATGCCTTAACTGCTTCATTGCTACTTTTTCATATTTTGACCTTGAGGACAAGGTCAATTTTCCAGGAGAGAGTAATGTAATGAACAAGCCTCATATTGAGGTGGACTTGGATTATGAAGAGAGTATTATTGGGTCGATGACTTTGGGCTTAGGGTAGGCAAAAGTAAAGATATATATAGACAAAGAATAGACTAGAAAGGATGTGGAAAATTGTACTGGAAATCTTTTCTCTCTGAGACTCTCCCTTCTCTCGTTTCTGTGTTCTTTCCTTCTATTATTTCTTCTTCTTCTACATTACGTACTGTATGGGTTGTAACCATTTGCTATAGCGGATTGCAATTCTGATATGAATCAATAATAGAAGTATTATCTTCTTACCATTTTACATTGTAGTCATAACAATTCCTCCTTCAGCATCCATCGTTTGATTATCACTAGCCAGTCTTTGCTCATTAATAGTCACTACATTCGAATCTTCATTGTTCATATGTATGTCCATAAACACCACATTTTGAGCAAAGAAGATGGAGACCTTCATATTCCAGAAAGTAGTCCTCTAACATTAACTGTCTTTCTAAGTTAACAAGAACACATATCCTAGCATAATGCCGTCTTAGATGCCAAGATGTGTTCATGTCAATTTTGATAGTCTCACCAATTCAATTCCCAATCACTGTGAGAGCTTCCTCATCATAATACTCTAGCGAAGCTTTGGGCATTCTAACCCATACTACAACCTTGTCAATTTTGGTCCTATCTGATCTGAAATTTGGTTCCCAAGGCCTTACCGTCAAGTAATGATCAAACAAAATTCGTCTTTTTCCATCTCATTGGGTTTTTTGACCAAAATAATGCTTTTTTAAAAAATTACCGGACTAAAGCAGGTTTGAAACTTATTACCGGAGTAAGGTTGTTTTCCTCAGTTCCGTCAGGGAGTACGACGGCACAATAAGTGCCGGCAGAAACTCTGCCGGCACATGAGTAAAGTGCCGGCAGAAACCCTACCGGCATTAAGTGCCGGCAGAGTTTCTGCCGGCACTTTGCTTATGCCCATTAGGTGCCGGCAGAGTTTCTGCCGTCACCTATTAAAATAGGAAAAAAATAATTTATTGAATAAATTTTGAATTTAAAATACTTATAAACTAACAAAAATATTTATAAATATAAAGATAAAGATAGATCAAATCATATGATCCGAAAAAGGCGTCAAACACCAGTTGAAAGTATAGAAAGAAAAAAATGATAGATCATATAATAAAATCAAATATTTACTTTCAAATGAAATTACAGATTTTTGAATTGGCTAAATATCAAATAATAAAAATCATAACAGGAAAAAATTCATTCAACGTACCGTTTGAAAAACGAAATGAATCAATTTAAATAATATGTGTGTTGACACATAAATATTTATTTATTTCAAAACCAAATATATAACAATAATAAAATAAGATTGTAGTTAACAAATCGTATATTATTGTTCTTATTTTATTATTTGATAGTTGATTGATTATATTATTATGTTAATATTTGAATTAAATTTATGGCACATAATAATATTAATTTTGTAGTTAACAAATCCTATATTATTGTTCTTATTTTATTATTTGATAGTTGATTGATTATATTATTATGTTAATATTTGAATTAAATTTATGGCACATAATAATATTAATTTTGTAGTTAACAAATCCTATATTATTGTTCTTATTTTATTATTTGATAGTTGATTGATTATATTATTATGTTAATATTTGAATTAAATTTATGGCCAACAGTTTCTTAGATTTGTTCTTATTAATTTTTTCAATTGGATTATCATGTTCTTATTTTATTATTGTTATATATTTGGTTTAGAAATAAATAAATATTTATGTGTCAACACACAATGAAGTAAATATTTGATTTTATTATATGATCTATCATTTTTTTCTTTCTATACTTTCAACCGGTGTTTGACGCCTTTTTCGGATCATATGATTTGATTTATCTTTATAATTATAAATATTTTTGTTAGTTTATAAGTATTTTAAATTCAAAATTCATTCAATAAATTATTTTTTTCCTATTTTAATAGGTGACGGCAGAAACTCTGCCGGCACCTAATGGGCATAAGCAAAGTGCCGGCAGAAACTCTGCCGGCACTTAATGCCTAGGGTTTCGCTGTAGACTTTACTCATGTGCCGCAGAGTTTCGCGGCACTTATTGTCCGTCGTCTCCGACAGAACCGAGGAAAACAACCTTACTCCGTAATAAGTTTCAAACCCGCTTTAGTCCGGTAATTTTTTTTTAATAAAGCATTATTTTGGTCAAAAAACCATCTCATTGTGTTGCTGTGATTTCTCAGAAAGTGTATCATCAAACGTATCATCATCCTCCTTGTCAGCTTCTTCCTCTGAAAGGTCACGTACTCCACCTGTTGGTGCCCTTCAACATTTCAGCAAATGATAGACCTTTTTTCCAGTGTGGGGCCTCTCCTTACTTTGGCCAATTGTTCTGTACGTATTGAGCTTTCTCCTAATTCCTTAACACTATTCTTGATTTTTTTAGAGCTTCTCGTGAGTAAATCATCTTCCTTCCTGCTTGGAGGAATGAAAGCAGAGTTTTTTGCCAGAGATTATGAGCGCTTTTGTACACATTGAATTAATTAACATACCACCCTCTTCATAGAGAGATAACCTTGTTCTGTGGCCCAAAAACACACTGTTTTTCGGTTTCAGATACATCATAATGAATTTTTTTAGTTTAACTTTTTTGTTATAATAATAATAATAAAAAAAAAAAATAATAATAATGTGTACAGATCAACCGTCAGTTTTTTTTTTTATTATAAAAAATTATTTTTTATTTTAAAATTATCATTTGAAAATGTTAAATCTAGACTTTAAAATCTACTTTCTAATTAGAAAACTTGTCATGATTGTTTGACACCTCTGTTCATGCTGCTTTTATGTGCTGACGGGAAAGAGATTTGTTTGACGCTGTTTGTTGAGTATAAAATGGTTTGTTGATAAAACTATCACACTAACAATCTCCATTCCATCTCCCCTCAAAATAGGTTACACATTTTTGCGAGCAAAAAAAAAAAAATAGGTTACACATTTTCCATAACTTTATTTACTTTTCACTCAATAATAATTAAAAAACTACTAATAATAATTAGTAAAGGTTAGCACACCAACTATTCATTTCCTCTCCCCAATGTTCATATAGTTTAACACTAATCTTGCCTTTCAATCTGTCACTGTCAAAGTAGAAAAATTATCATGTTGCTAACATTTGATTTTCCTCTTCAAGTTAACTATATATTCATGTTGGATATTCTTCCTCTTTCTTTCAAGTGTTTAAAGTTCTACCAGAATTTATTGTTGGAATTTAAATGTGAATGTGTAGAGTCTCATATTAATTAAGATTGATGAATTTTTGGTATAAAATATGATGTAAAATTGAGTTAATATTTAGAACTCAACATTGGAGTATTTATTTGTTTTAATTACTCAATTTAATCTCTTTTTAGTTACTTAGTTTTATTTCTTTCATTAGCCCTATTAATAGCCATGAAGATCTTGAGCAACCGCACGATAGCCACAATTGCTTAGATACTCGATTTGGTGGCGCCAGAAGTAGTAGAGCTCAGGGAAGCCATGGAGGAGTGTAGTATCAACAGGCCTTCTCCTTATCAGCAACGTGCATGTTGATGCCATTCACTTCTATTGTTATATGCCATTCATTTCTTTCCATCTTGATGACCTAATTGATTTACTATTCTATCGCCCTATTTTTTTTAGGAAGAGTTCGTTTAATTCGGGAGTGTCACACCTTTATTTAATGAAAAGTTGTAGAATAACTCTTATAGACAGTGGTACATCACAAAGTAAACATTTTGATTGTTTTGCATGTGCTCCCATCACTTAGTAACTACCACATTCCACCATCAACAAGTCTATGTTGTTGGTAAATGGTTTGAGAAGTACAACTTCCAAATTCGGGATATAATTGGTACAATAATTCTTTGTATATTACTTATAGATCATGCACACAATGCTTCCCTTACCAGGCCTATAAATTAGTGGTACTACAATAAAATGCAAAATCATAAATAGAGGACCCAAATTGTCAGTCCCAAAATGATTTACAGAAATCTTATTTGATCCTCAACTCCATCATGATAGCTGTTCTGTAGTAGAACACAGATGTCTAGCTTCAGTGAGCTAGGAATGGTTAATGTTGGATCAATGGGCCTTTCGATGACCAAGCGTCAAAGGAAGGATACTGACTCGATGATACCTATGGGGAGGATATCGACGAGAGAGCTCAGATCACAATGCAACACAGGTGAGGCGTTTCGCCAAAGGGGGTGGTGTGTGTGCAGTGTGACTGAATAGTAAGTAATTCAAATAGAGAGAGTTCAGAGTGCACCTGGTGGGTATTCTCCTATTTATAGAGATTACCTAGGGTTTCACCCCTTGCAAACGCTTCCATCCGTCACACTTATGCGCCTCCCACGTTCTATAGGTTCCTGCTGCACTCCCTGTACGGTTCTGCGCAACAGACAAGGTGGAGTAGTGGTGAATCATTTATCTGGTTGAATGGGCGTCTTTACCGCAGGCCCTCCTATTGGGCCGAATAATTGGCTGGCCCAATATATGGGTCCGTAACAGTTGTCCCCAAGCTTGATATGGCAGGCTTCTGACGTGTCGAGATTAATGTGCTAATTAACCCGGTCTTCGCCTGTCCGAGTTCGAGTCTTGAAGGAACTCTCTGGGATCGTCCTTCGCTGTGATCGACGAGTGAGCTTTGATCAAAACCGTCGCTATGACTTAGGTCAGAATCGGCTATGAGCTCCCACCGCCTCATCGATCGTCGTCTAGTAATCCTCGGTCACCCTTCGTTATGACTTCGGTCATGGCCGGGTATGAACTCCGGATTACTTCGCCGACTTCCCAAGAGTCCTTTGAATGACTGTCCATTTTTGACAAGACGCAAACTATTTTTATGATAACCGAGATTGATGTGGTCGATCTACGAGCTCGTCCATAACCGTGGTCATGGACTCCTGTCACGTATTGCCCCCAATCTAGGTTTTCATTGATGTTCTGGTTGCGTTTGCAGGTACATTTTGGCAAAAGTAACGGCGACTGTTCGCGCATCGTCCTCGGGATACGCATCCGCCGCCTTTTCATAACAATCATTCTTGGTTTTCGTGCGCTTTTAATGTTCGCGTCTTTTCCCAATCAGCCATCATTGTACTTTTTGCCAGATGAGGACTAATTAATTGTGATTTCACCTCTTTATCTACGAAGGCATTGCCTCCCAGTCCTTTCAGCTTCTGATCTATCCAAAGGTTGTTGACCTTCGGCGCTATCCTCTTGCCCTTCCCGAGGCCAGCATTGAAAGTACCTTTATTACCTTTTGGCGTTTCCCATATCAGTCGTGAAGAGACATTAATTGTCTCTCGACGTTTCCCATATCAGGATGCCCATATATACATTCGCTTTTTTCTCTTGTTTGATCCATCCGCACCTTCAGAACTCATTTACCATATTGCTCTTTCTAGTGTTCCAATCTTCAGACAATGAATTGGGGGTCAGGCTCTAACCCCTCGTTCTTTCCATGGCGACTCTTCAGAATGAGTGGTCGAAAGGTGAGGAAGAAAGGTCATACGTTGCTCAGAAGACCATCGGTAACTGTTGTCATCGGTCAGTTTCAGATATATTTGCCAATCTTCATCCACATCCTCCAACGTGCATCTGGAAGTCCAGATATATTTGCCACTCTTCACCTGCCTGGCAAAATATTTCTTCTGAGATCTCAGACATGCTCCGTTGGATATTGGCGGAGATCTTTGTTTTGGCCATCCTTGACTTGGGACTGTCGTCCCACGGTTAAGGTTCTATGTGGCCAACAGTGGATCAATAGGTCCACCGTATCCAACAAGGATCTTCATCAGTACTCTCCTGGGAGCTCTCTTGGCAACAAAGAGTTCTTCATCCGGATCTTCTGCCTGTTGCCGATGGTTCTTGGGTGACCCAAATTTGTGTTTGTCCCACCCATAGCGAGAACTTGGTTTATTTTCCTGTATGAATGTTATGTAAACTATTCACTTATCAATGGAAAATACTTTCTGCATATTGCTGGTTCCCCCCCTTTTTTTGGATGCATGACTGGAAAACGCTAAATTAAAATTAACCGCCCTTCAGAACGGATTGACTTCTAAGCAATACGCCCTCCAATCCGGGCTGAATTAACGTTAACCTTCTCCAATTCGGACTTAAATGCAATGCCCTCCAATCCGGGCTGAATCAAAATTAATCGCTCTCTAGAACGGATTGACTTTTGAACAGGACGCCCTCCAATCCGGGCTAAATTAAGATTAACCGTTCTCCCATTCGGACTTAAACGCAACGCCCTCCAATCCGGGCTGAATCAAAATTAATCGCCCTCCAGAACAAATTGATTTTTGAGCGGGATGCCCTCCAATCCGGGCTAAATTAAGATTAACCGTTCTCCCATTCGGACTTAAACGCAACGCCCTCCAATCCGGGCTGAATCAAAATTAATCGCCCTCCAGAACGAATTGACTTTTGAGCAGAACGCCCCCCAATCCGGGTTTAACTGGACCACGCGGTTTTTGAGAAGGTCAGACCAACCAGCCACGTGTCCTGACACACCTCTAGTGCCCAACCGTCGCCTTTGCGGATTGGCTGCTACTGCAGCCTTTGGCTTTCGTGCGCATTTAATGCTCACGCCTTTTCCCCCGAGACGTTCTCTTGAACCGCATAACGACGTCGTGACCCCTGGCCTTTCAAATTCCCAACGTCTATATATATTTCTTTTTAAGAGTTGTTAGTCTTACTTGACATTCTCGACTTTTCTCCTGCCTGAGGATTTTGCTTCTCGTCCAAGCTATCGCCTTCCATCATCAATCCTCTCGCATCTTCCTTCTTCATCAGGTATTACCGTTTACCCTTTTCCTGCTTGCTCCTTGACTTGATTTTGAGGTTTATAGTACATTTGCGGCTTTTTTCTGGGTGTGTTTTCGGTTTGCTGTACTTTTGGGTTTGTATCGCCCTTTTTTGGGTTTCGCTGTATTTCTGGGTTCTGTTGGGTGGGTTCTTAGCTTTTGTTCCCTTTTCTAGGTGTCCAGAATGGCACGAGCCTTTCTGTATGTTTTTGAACCACAAGGCTCTTCCAGACAAACAGGGATTCAGTCCCAGGACCCTCCCTTAGGCGTCGATAGTAGCCTTCCTTTACCAAGAGTTTCCAAACCCAAGAAGGTTTCCTTCTGGGAATTGTCTTCCGACAGAGGCAAAACATTGTCGCCCTCCGAGTTACTCGCCGCTTATCCTTCAATTTCCGTCGTAGCTCCAAGTCCCAGGTTTCACGGGAACTCGTCCTAGCCCAGGACATCAAACCCCGGGTCCCACACCTTGCGACGAGTGCTGCTACCAAAGTATCGAACTAGCCCGAATATGACGGGATCGGGATGCCGATTTATTGTTAGACAAATGCCGATGCAATATGACCCCTTTGCCTATCCCGGCTGGTCACCGACCTCAATATCCAGACCAGATGCCCTTGTCCGGTCATCAGGATAGTTCTACTTTGCCAGGTATATGTCATTCTCTGACCATTCCCTTTTCATTTTATTCTTAGGTATTCATGGCTTCATCACACCAACTCGGCCAATCCCCGACCGATGAGTCCGGTGCTTCTGGCTCTTCCCAAGTTCCTCCGGACTTGACTCCCGCCGTGAGTAGTTGCGTGACGCAAGTAAAGAGTTCCTTGACCGATCATGATCTTCGCCATCTCGGGGTTGGGGACGGGGAGGGATACGTCGTCCGATTGCCGCTAAAGTGTGAATTTGTAGCTTCTTGCCGGGCTCAGTGTAATACCCTAAAAATCGTATTTATGATAAGTATCATATTTCGATAAATAATACCTATTGGAAATAGGCGAATATGTGGTCTCAAATAATAAGTAATAATTACCTTATTTTCTAAGGTAATTTCTATTGAAATTAGGGTGAATAAAGAGCTAAAATCCCTAAAATGCATTTATGAGGCATAAAATGGCTCGAAAATATTATGATAAATATCATATGGCAAAAAATACGAAAAAAACTTAGGAAGTATGTTGTCTCTAATTTTAGGAATTTTTGGGATTATTTCCTTGAGAAATAGAGAAGCATAAATATAATATTATTAAAAGCACTTTATGGCCCCAATATTTTTAATATTTTACATGGGGCATAAAATACCAATGTCGATAAAATAGTTGTGAGATAATAATTAATCCTAATTATGAAAATTATCAACAATTAGTAAGTGGCTAATTAAGTAATTAGTGGCTAATTGTTTAGATTAAGATATAAGTAAATTAATTAGTAAATAATTAATTTAAGGGAGAAATTCGAAATTAATAATTAAATAAATAATAAAATATTAATAAAATATTTTATGCTTAGAAAAATAAATAAAAAATAAAAGAAAAAAATAAATATCTAGATATTTTGATTATAATAATAATATAATCGGACAAGAGCCAACAGGACATTTGAGAATGGATAGAAATGAAATCCTACACCAAAATATAGGGATATAGTCTAAGTCATCTGGACTTTTTATAAACCAGTGGAATTTTATCCCGGAGTGACCTGTCTCCGAGGTCAGTTCTGAAACCAACGGGGTATTTAAGACATAGGGTAGGAGAGAAAAATGCATATAGGGAAAAAAGAGGCAATACGGGAACAAGTAGTTGCCGCAAATTAGGAATCTAGTGTCTTGAGTCGAACGTATTTCAAACCGGTGGATTTTTGTCTAGGCAATGTGGTGCTTTCGAATTTAATTCCGTAACCGATGGCGTCGCCGTACGAAAATGTTCAGCGGGCGAGGAAATACTCGAATGGGATCAAAATATTAGTTAGCCCAAGTAGTTTTAAAGGGGAAGAATCTACCTTCAAAAAGTAAAGCGGTGCTTCTTGTATTTTTGAGTTTCGTCAAGATTACGCGATTAGGACACCGATCGGGAACTTTATCGGTAAGTCGGCATGCATGACATCATCACTTCTTCTAGAAGGATGATGTCAGCACAAGAGGTGTATGGACAAGATGAAGCCACGTGTCAATGGGCGATCCGACGGTGGAAATCCGATCTGAAGACATTTCATGAAATTCCCACCTTGTCCCTCCTTTCTTCTATAAATAGCAAGCCTTCCTCTTCATTCTTCTTCACCCCAAATTCGAAAACTAGAGGGAGATTTTAGAGAGAGAAGCTCTGGAGAAAGTATGAGCAAAGTCGGGGTAAGTTCTTTGGTCCCTGGTCTTTAGTTTCGGTAGTTTCTTTCGGTAGATATAGTAGAAGTGCTAGATATATCTTTAAATTTTCAAGATAGTCTAGATATCATATTTAGGGGTAAATATGATATATATTTCGAAAATATGATGAGGGAAAAGATCTATCAAAATTCGGAGAGATAGAGCGAAAACAAATAAGCTCGCAAAATTCCGCCGATTAGGGGTTCAGGGGCAAAATGGTAATTTGTACCTAAAATGCCTGTTATACTGCTAGAAGTTGATAAATGTTATCCTTATAGGATATCTAAGATAATCGGACCGCTGTTGTACCGCCGTCATACCGCTGTTTCACCCGCTGTCAAATTTTCCGTTTTTCCGTAAAAGTACCGTTGTACCGCCGACAAGGTACGTTCGCGTACTGTAACACTAACTCTGATATTTATTGTATGCGTATATGTGCTATGTGTATTGTATGTTGTTGTGAGATAGTTGATAGCTCTGTGATATGGTCATTGTACTGTTATTATGCTTGCTGGGTGTTGGGATACGTCTGCTAGGTGCGAAATGGTTGGTGCGAATTGATTGCTAGGTGTAGACCATATGCTAAGTGCGACATATCTGCCAGGGGGCTTATATGATGTTGGGATATGCTTGTGTTATGCTTATATACTGTATATGTAAATATGAGGTTCTACGTTACCTGGGGTCCGTATGCATTGGACCTCAGCTCTTAACATAGCGTCAGGTTCAGGAGGACCGAGGATCAAGGAGAAAGGCAAGAAGGCCGCATAGGGATTCGACTGAAGAATTTCCTCTACTGATATTTACTTTTGAAAACTCTCGGTCATTGTACCGCTTCTGTAATCAGCCAGACTTACGGCATTTGAAATATATGTATTAGTTACTCAATCGCTCTGATGCTCTACTCTGATGATACATGATGAAAAAAAAATACTGCTTTTGAAAACGGGATGTTTCACTTTGGTATCAGAGCAGTTGTCCTGGCATAGATCTGACTAAGTTATTCCAAAACCTTTTGGTGCCGAAGGCAGGGCTAGTCTATGTGGATCAACCAATCGATCACCCTAGCACGCGTGAGGCTCCCATGATAGACACCTACCCGGCTAAATTGGTTGAGTAACGGTTAGGCTCTACGCCTTTTTAAAGAGCATGTTTTGAAAATGAAAATATAATACGATATATAGCCCTAAGTCGGTGTACCGATCACGGACTGGTATACCATTCTGAACCGGTGTACCACCCTCGGTCGGTGCATCATTCTAACCCAGAATCAGAAAATCCATCGTCCATATTCATATTTGATATCAGACCCTGATCATTCTGATAACTCTGATATCAGTCTCTGGTAATTCTAATAATTCTGATAACCCTGATATCAATCTCTGATAACTATGATAATTCTGATAATCGTCAGTTTGTACTGGACGACTATTACGTCTAGCGAGCTTATATGTGGAGCTAGGCCACGCCGGATGAAACTCCGAGACCAACAAGGATAAGTACATGCAGTATTTGACTCATGTAGAGAAACTCCTGACACGTATTTCCGTACACGTTTTTGAGTAGAAAGAACCAACAAGAACCTAATGAAGGAAATATTGCGGGTGCCTGTTCGTTTGTAGTGGGAATGCTAGGTGCGATAGAGTCTATATGTAGTATAGATGTGTGCGATAAAATCTAAGTACAGTATAAATGCTAAGTGTGATGTGTCTGCATGGTGTCCACACTGCTGGGAGCGATATGTGTGATGTGTCTGCATTGTGTCCACACTGCTGGGAGCGATATGTGTGGTGTGTCTGCATTGTGTCCACACTGCTGGGAGCGATATGTATGATGTGTCTGCATGTGTGAAAATGCTGGGAGCGATGTGTCTGTATTGTGTGTGTATAGTTGTTATGTTGTATGCGGTGCGTTCGCGTACAGTAAAACTAACTTTGATGGTTATTGTAGGGATATATATTCACACTATGGTGGTAGCATACGTGGATATGTTACACCTGTTGCTATGTCACATACGTGGTTATGTTACATACGCTATTATTATTGCTGTATCATACATGGTTATGTTACATACGTTATTATTATTACTGTATCATACGTGGTTATGTTGCATACGTTATTATCATTGATGTATCATACGTGGTTATGTTACATACGTTATAATTATTGCTGTATCATACGTGGTTATGTTACATACGAGGTTATTATCGCTGTATCATACGTGGTTATGTTACATACGTTATTATCATTTATGTATCATACGTGGTTATGTTACATACGTTATTATTATTGTTGTATCAAACGTGGTTATGTTACATACGTTATTATCATTGCTGTATCATACGTGGTTATGTTACATACGAGGTTATTATCGCTGTATCATACGTGGTTATGTTACATACGTTATTATTATTACTGTATCATATGTGGTTATGTTACATACGTTATTATCATTGCTGTATCATACGTGGTTATGTTACATACGTTATTATTATTGTTGTATCATACGTGGTTATGTTACATACGAGGTTATTATCGTTGTATCATACGTGGTTATGTTACATACGCTATTATTATTGCTGTATCATACGTGGTTATGTTACATACGAGGTTATTATCGCTGTATCATACGTGGTTATGTTACATACGTTATTATTATTGTTGTATCATACGTGGTTATGCTACATACGTTATTATTATTGCTGTAGCATACGTGGTTATGTTACATACGTGGTTATTATCTTACATACGTGGTTATGTATTTCTAATCATACATCTGTTGTGGACTGTTGTGTTGATTGTGTATATGTGTTTTTAAATGGATGAGAAGTCCTGTGCTTTTAAATGAATGAGAAATCCTGTGTTTTAATAGACGAGAAGTTCTGTGTTTAAATACTACACCTGAGTATAGGGTAAAAGAAATCGTTAAGATACATGTTTAGTAAGGAATCCCCTATGGTTTGATAAATAGTTATCTTACTTACCGCGAAAATTTTAGTTTCCGATGCTTGTCTCTTAGTTACTACAACCGGACCGTGATCGTGTCATTGAGTAGGAGGTATCTTGTGTTGTCATGGTATATGGGCGCCATGAAAACACTTAAGGTATCTTGTGTTACCATGGTATATGGGCGCCATGGGGACATTTTGATATCTAGTGTTGACCGCGGTGTATGGGTGCCACGGGAAACACTATATATCAAAGTACGACATGACAAGATCTTTGCGATCAAACCAGAGTAAATTCTCGATCATCAAGCGGAGCGGCCGACATGTAGAGAAAAATTCCGGAGAAAATTGTTCGAAGGTTAGTTTGTACAGAGTCTAAATTAGTATAGAGCAAATTTCGAGGGCGAAATTTTGTTTAACGGGGGGAGAAATGTAATACCCTAAAAATCGTATTTATGATAAGTATCATATTTCGATAAATAATACCTATTGGAAATAGGCGAATATGTGGTCTCAAATAATAAGTAATAATTACCTTATTTTCTAAGGTAATTTCTATTGAAATTAGAGTGAATAAAGAGCTAAATTCCCTAAAATGCATTTATGAGGCATAAAATGGCCTGAAAATATTATGATAAATATCATATGGCAACAAATACTGAAAAAAACTTAGGAAGTATGTTGTCTTTAATTTTAGGAATTTTTGGGATTATTTCCTTGAGAAATAGAGAAGCATAAATATAATATTATTAAAAGCACTTTATGGCCCCAAGATATTTTTAATATTTTACATGGGGCATAAAATACCAATGTCGTAAAATAGTTGTGAGATAATAATTAATCCTAATTATGAAAATTATCAACAATTAGTAAGTGGCTAATTAAGTAATTAGTGCTAATTGTTTAGATTAAGATATAAGTAAATTAATTAGTAAATAATTAATTTAAGGGAGAAATTCGAAATTAATAAATAAATAAATAATAAATAAATAATAAAATATTAATAAAATATTTTATGCTTAGAAAAATAAATAAAAAATAAAAGAAAAAATAAATATCTAGATATTTTGATTATAATAATAATCGATGCAGCCAACATGACATTTGAGAATGGATAGAAATGAACTCCTACACCAAAATATAGGGATATAGTCTAAGTCATCTGGACTTTTTATAAACCAGTGGAATTTTATCCCGGAGTGACCTGTCTCCGAGGTCAGTTCTAAAACCAACGGGGTATTTAAGACACAGGGTAGGAGAGAGAAAATGCATATAGGGAAAAAAGAGGCAATACAGGAACAAGTAGTTGCCGCAAATTAGGAATCTAGTATCTTGAGTCAGAACGTATTTCAAACCAGTGGATTTTTGTCTAGACGCTATTGCTTTCGAATTTAATTCCGTAACCGATGGCGTCTGTCCGAAAATGTTCAGCGGCGAGAAATACTCGAATGGGATCAAAATATTAGTTAGCCCAAGTAGTTTTAAAGGGGAAGAATCTACCTTCAGCGCAGTGCTACTGTATTTTTGAGTTTCGTCAAGATTACGCGATTAGGACACCGATCAGGGAACTTTATCGGTAAGTCAGCATGCATGACATCACCTTCTTCTAGAAGGATGATGTCAGCACAAGAGGTGTATGGACAAGATGAAGCCACGTGTCAATGGGCGATCCGACGGTGGAAATCCGATCTGAAGACATTTCATGAAATTCCCACCTTGTCCCTCATTTCTTCTATAAATAGCAAGCCTTCCTCTTCATTCTTCTTCACCCCAGATTCGAAAACTAGAGGGAGATTTTAGAGAGAGAAGCTCTGGAGAAAGTATGAGCAAAGTCGGGGTAAGTTCTTCGATCCCTGGTCTTTAGTTTCGGTAGTTTCTTTCGGTAGATATAGTAGATGTGCTAGATTTATCTTTAAATTTTCAAGATAGTCTAGATATCATATTTAGGGGTAAATATGATATATATTTCGAAAATATGATGAGGGAAAAGATCTGTCAAAATTACGGAGAGATAGAGCGAAAAACAAATGAAGCTCGGCAAAATTCCGCCGATTAGGGGTTCGGGGGCAAAATGGTAATTTGTACCTAAAATGCCCGTTATACTTGCTAGAAGTTGATAAATGTTATTCTTATAGGATATCTAAGATAATCGGACCGCTGTTGTACCGCCGTCATACCGTTTCACCCATTTGTCAAATTTTCCGTTTTTCCGTAAAAGTACCGTTGTACCGCCGACAAGGTACGTTCGCGTACTGTAACACTAACTCTGATATTTATTGTATGCGTATATATGCTATGTGTATTGTATGTTGTTGTGAGATAGTTGATAGCTCTGTGATATGGTCATTGTACTGTTATTATGCTTGCTGGGTGTTGGGATACGTCTGCTAGGTGCGAAATGCTTGGTGCGAATTGATTGCTAGGTGTAGACCGTATGCTAAGTGCGACATATCTGCCAGGGGGCTTATATGATGTTGGGATATGCTTGTGTTATGCTTATATACTGTATATGTAAATATGAGGTTAAACGTTACCTGGGGTCTGTATGCATTGGACCTCAGCTCTTAACATAGCGTCAGGTTCAGGAGGACCGAGGATCGAGGAGAAAGGCAAGCAGGCCGCATAGGGATTCGACTGAAGACTTTCCTCTACTGATATTTACTTTTGAAAACTCTCGGTCATTGTACCGCTTCTGTAATCAGCCAGACTTACGGCATTTGAAATATATGTATTAGTTACTCAATCGCTCTGATGCTCTACTCTGATGATACATGATGAAAAAAAATATACTGCTTTTGAAAACGGGATGTTTCACTCAGGAAAAAGATCCGCATTTCTTTTTCCTCTATCGGGATATTATCACCCTCCTAGGAGTGAAATTTCCCTTCACCGACTTCCAAATCCAGCTGCTTGAGTCATTTGCATCTTGCTCCCTCACAACTTCATCCCAATGGCTGGGCGTTTGCTGTTGCTTTCGAGAGCTACTGCCAGGATTCGGATCTCGTCTGTAGCGTTCCGACCTTCATGTCTTTCTTCTCGCCATTAGAAACTAATGTCTCAACCATGGCTTCGACGAAGTGGTTTGGCTGGACGACTCTTCGAAGTATTTGTGACCGGAAGCTCTTCAGGCCCTTCCGCGAATTGTGGAAAAACTTTAAGACATCTTTTATAAAAGTCGAAGCCCTTCCCGGCTAGGCCCCTTGGTTTGTGCGGAGGACTGACACCGGGGAGACGGAAGAGAGGTTTCCCCTATTTTGGTCCACACATCATCATACTCTTAGGCCCGATGACTATATTCCTCAAGCCAAAAGTTTCTCTGCTGATGAGGAAGACACCTTGGTAGAACTCGTACAGCTTGCAGGAACTCTAAAGGATCCCATGGATCCGGCCAAGTATATAGTCACGCCCCTGGTTAGGCGGCGCCCGTTAACCAGTTGGATATTTCCCGTGCATGTTGATTTCGTCTTTGTATTTTGCTTTGCACTGATATCCCTTTTTATATCGCAGGCCGAGATATGGGAAGACTGGGGCTCATGAACGTGTTCAAGAACCGCTCCGTAAACACCGGGGAGGCTCCTACCGACCCAGCCAGTGATCCCCAAGCTCCTTCAGCAGGGAATGTTCCTAAAAAACGCTCTGCGCCCACAAACGTCTAGGACGACGCCACTCGCAAAAAGGCCAAAGGCAAGCAAGTCTGGCGGGCAAGCTTCACCCAGCTTAGAACATCAGGCTATGCCGTCCATAGAAGGCTCACCAAATCCATCCGGGTCTTCTCCCGTGTGAACCACCTCGGC
The DNA here is from genome assembly GCA_019022615.1 of Acacia melanoxylon. Classification (NCBI taxonomy): domain Eukaryota; kingdom Viridiplantae; phylum Streptophyta; class Magnoliopsida; order Fabales; family Fabaceae; genus Acacia; species Acacia melanoxylon. Next base: position 5,776,273 of record JAFJYJ010000003.1, on the reverse strand, counting down.
TCCGTCCTTGATGCAGGCGTCGTCACTGGACCAGCTCATAGTGGCCGACCTCCCTGAAGGCCCCTTGTGGGAGCAAGGGTTAACACATTAGGTATTAGACATAACACGCCCTCCCGCCTATCTTCATGATGCCTCAGGACTGTTTGAAGTCGCCAAGAAGAAGTTGACCGTGATGGAGTGAGAAGGTCATAGAGCGGTCTCTCTAATCCGACCTTATGCTCTCCTCAAGATGAAGTTTGGTCTGGCTTACACTCAGATACTTGCCTTAAAGAAGGAGAATGCAGCCCTGAAACAAAACGCCGAGGTGATCAAAGTCACCGAGGAAAGGGCTCGAGCTGCTGCTGATCTTAACACCTTGACCGCCTTGCATACCCAGCTACAGAAGGATTTCCAGTCCCTGCAAGTCGTGAAGGAACAGCAGCAAGAGGAAATGCAATCTCTCAAGGCCAAGGAGGAGACTATGAAAGAGGAGCTGACGGCCTCCCGGACCGATCTTGGTAAGGCGGAGGAGAAACTGGCCATGGCCGAGCTGGAAATCAAACGCCTGGAGGAACTTCACTCCAACAGCGTCGCAGCCATGGAGAAGGCGCAGTCCGACACCAATCATTACAAAGCGCTACTTGAGGCTAGAGAAGGCGAACTTGCTCAGGCTAAGTCACAACTTATCGAGTATGCCGACGCGGCCGTGCACTCCTTTAATAATGATGTGACGCAGATTCGTGCCCTGAACTCTAATGTGGAGCTTAACCTGTCCGGTGTGAATTTCCTATCCTATGTGGGCAAGAAAGGACAGTTGGTTGCTCCTGACGAAGATGAAGATGAAGAGGGGGAAGAACAAGATCCGCCCCCCCTCTTCTCAAGCTTGAGCTACAACTTAGCCCTCTATTGTTTCGGAGAGTTTTCTTTGAGAGTTTTCTTTTGTTGCCGTGGTTGTATCCCGGCTTTAGTTTTTTGTAAATCGCCTTGCTTAATGACAACACTTTGTATCCCTAAATGGATCTGGAATTGAATTAATGACAATGTTTTTCCTTAAAGCATTTCTGCTCGCTGTATTAAATTCTAGCTTACCGTTAGAATCTGCACCCGCATTAATCTTTAGAATCGGGTTTTAATACCTCAAATTCTTACATTCACTTTGGACATGATTTTCGGAACGGGTTTATGTACCTCAGATCCTACATGTTTTAATTGGAACATGGTCTTTAGAAACGGGCCGATTGCCTCTGATTCCTTCATGTTTTAATTGGAACATGGTGTTTGGAACTGGGCTAGAGTACCTCAGATTTTTGCATGTTTTAATTAGAACATGGTCTTTGGAACTGGGCTAGAGTACCTCGGATTCCTACATGTTTTGAACATGGTTTGTGGAAACAGGCTTGGAAGCCTCGATTCCTACACCATGTTTTAATTGGAACATGGTCTTTTAAAATGGGCTAGGAAGCCTCTGATTCCTACATGTTTTAACTGGAACATGGTCTTTGGAACTGGGCTAGGATGCCTCGGATTCCTACATGTTTTAACTGGAACATGGTCTTTGGAACCAGGCTAGGATGCCTCGGATTCCTACATGTTTTAATTTGAACATGGCCATTGGAACCGGGTTAGAATACCTTGGATTCTTCCATGTTTTAATTGGAAAATGATTTTTGGAAACAGGTTTATACCTCGGTTTCCTACATGTTGTACTGGAACATGGTCTTTGGAACCGGGCTAGGATGCCTTGGATTCCTACATGTTTTAATTGGAACACGATTTACGGAAACGGGTTTATACCTCGGTTTCCTACATGTTGTAAGTGTGTGTCGAACTACGTTTGTCGTTGGCACTTTTAGTACGGCAATTGTTTTTGAAAACAGGTTCCTAGACCCGAAATTCATTAAAAGGTTCGCTCTCAACGCTACCCGTACATTATTTCCCGTGGGAAGACATCATATGAAGTAAAACAGGAAATATGTTAACTGTAATAGGTCTTGAGCTTATCGGCATTCCACGTCCGCTTTATGGGTTTCTTCTTCAGCGTTTCCAGCTTGTAAGCTCCTCTGCCCAAGTTCTCCGTTACTTAGTATGGGCCTTCCCAATTTGCGGCGAGTTTACCTTGACCGGCGTTCTTGTTTCCTATGTCAACGCGGCGAAGGATGAGATTTCCTTTGGCAAAAGTCCGAGGTACAACCTTCCGGTTATACCGATTAGCGACGAGTTGTTTAGCAGCCAATTCTCGACAGTGTGCCGTTACTCTGACCTCATCCACCAGATCCAACTCTCGCAATACATTGGTTATTTTCTTCTTCCTCGTGCAGAGCCTTGACTCTCTGCCAGGACGGCTCACCGATCTCAACCGGGATCATTGCCTCGCATCCATAGGTTAGCCTGAAAGGGGTCTCGTGGGTAGCCGATTGAACGGTGGTGCGGTGTCCCCATAGGACTGGATACAGTTGCTCCACCCAATTTGATTCAGCATCCTCCATTCTCTTCTTCAACCCATCCAAGATGACCTTGTTGGCTGCTTCGGCTTGCCCATTGGATTGCAGATGCTCAAACGAGGCGAAATGCTGCCGAATATGGAGGTCGGCTACTATTTCGCGGAACCCTTTATCTATAAATTGGGTTCCGTTGTCCGTCACTATCTCGGCGGGTATCCCAAACCGGGATATGATGTTTCGATTGAGGAACTTCTGTACCCGCGCCGAAGTGATTGTTGCCAATGGCTCTGCTTCTATCCACTTGGTGAAGTAATCCACCGCCACAATAAGCTAGCAGAACTGTTCAGGGGCTCTCTTAAATGGGCCCAGCAGATCCATCCCCCATTTATAGAACGGCCAAGGAGCCAAAATACTTGTCAACTCAGATGGGGGAGTATGTATGACGTTGGCATGTTTCTGGCAACTATTACACCTACGGACGTGCTCCTTGGAATCTTCGGCCATGGTGGGCCAAAAGTATCCGACCCTTACCGCCTTCCGTGCTAATGCTCTGGCACCGATGTGGTGCCCATTTATTCCTTCATGTATCTCGGATAGCACGTATTCAGCTTTAGCCGAATCGAGGCATTTCATCAACGGGAGGTGAATGCCTTTCCGATATAATTCGTCGTCCACCATGGTAAATGAGGCCGACGTTCTTATTATTCTTCTTGCACTTGCGGTGTCTTCCGGGAGGATTCCCCTCTCCAGGTAATCAGCGATCGGCTTTCACTAGTCACCTGCTTCTGAGATTATCATGATACAGCTTGGTTGTGGCAGGTTCTGCTGAACTACCGTACGATGATTCCCGGGGTTCTTGGTACTTGCCAGCTTTGACAGAACATCTGCCCTGATATTTTCTCCCCTTGGGATATGTACCACCGTTACATCATCGAAGTCTGCCATTAGCTGCCTGACCTTCCCTAAGTATTTGGCCATTAAAGGACCTTTGGCCTGGTAACTGCCCTCTATCTGAGATGCGACCAACTGGGAATCGGTGGATACATGAACTCTCTTGGCTCCACTTTCCCTGGCCTGCAACAATCCAGCAATGAGTGCCTCGTATTCTGCTTGGTTATTCGAGGTTGGGAAATCAAAACGGAGGGAGTGCTCCCAGGAGACTCCTTCTAGGCTCTCAATAATAATTCCTGCCTTGCTTCCCCTTTCATTCGACGATCCATCAACAAACAACTTCCAAGTTATACTGCTTTCCTGGCCGCCGTCCTCATTCGGATTTATCTCGGGGGTTAACTCCATTACAAAATCGGCTAAAGCTTGGGATTTTATGGCAAGCTGAGCTTCGTAAACTATATAGAACTCGGATAGCTCTATCGCCCGATTAGCCATTCGACTCCGCAAAGTCCGGCTTATGGAAAATTTGCCGAATTGGTTGATTTGTGCGTACCACCACGATATGACTTTGGAAGTACGGGCGCAATCGTCTTACCGCCACAAGTAGAGCAAAAGCGATTTTTTCCAGTTTTTGATACCTCAATTCAGATCCCTGTAAAGCTCTGCTTACAAAGTACACCAGAGTTTGGCCCTCCTTGTCTTCATTGACTAATGCGGCGCTGACGGCCTCCTCCCCCATAGCTAAATACAAAATCAGGCACGCTCCAGGCTTTGGCCGAGACAAAACCGGTAGAGCTGATAGAAATTGTTTGATCTTGGTAAAGGCTTCCTGGCACTTGGTGTTCCGCTCGCCCGATGTCTCTTTCTTCAATAATTTGAAGAATGGGAGAGAGTTTTCGGCTGACCTCGGCAAAAACCTCGTTAGAGCCGCCAGCCTTCCCGTTAACTGCTGCACCTTCTTCTTATTCCTCGGCGGCTGCATGTCTAAGACGGCCTGACATTTATCCGGGTTGGCCTCGATTCCCCTGTGCGTGAGCAGGAAGCCTAAGAATTTCCCCGCCGGTACCCCAAAGGCACACTTTGCCGGGTTGAGACGCAATCGATGCTCCCTCAGCTTATCAAACGTTTGTTGGAGATCTTGGACGTGGTCCCCCACCTTAGAGGATTTGACAATCATATCGTCGATATAAACCTCGACGTTCTTGCCCAGCTGGTCTTCGAATACCCGGTTCATCATTCTCTGGTATGTGGCCCCGCATTCTTCAGCCCAAAAGGCATAACATTATAGCAGTAGTTAGCCCTTTTTGCGATGAACGCTGTCTTCTCTTGATCATCCTTGTACATGGGAATCTGATTATATCCTGAGTATGCGTCCATGAAGGAGAGCATCTTGAACCCAGATGAGCTGTCAACCAGCTGGTCTATGCTCGGCATGGGGAAAGAGTCTTTCGGACAAACCTTGTTGAGGTCTTTGTAGTAGACACAAACCTGCCATTTGCCATTGGGATTTTTTACCATTACTACGTTCGACGTCGGGTTGTGTCTTTACCCAGCAACTCTCGTATGAACCTAGCTTTCAGTAACTCGTCAATATGCGCTCCCAGGGCCTTTTTCCTATCTGCCCCGATTTTCCGCTTTCTCTGGGCGACTGGGGTTGACTCCGGGCCAATAGCCAGTCTTTGGCAACATACACTGGGATCTACACCCGGGATCTCAGATGGTTGCCAAGCGAAGATGTCTCTATTGTTTTTCAAGCAGACCTCGAGTTCCGTTCGGACTTCTGGGGATAAATTCCTACCAATTTTGGTAACTTGTTCTGGATTGGCTCCAAGGACAAAATCTTCTAACTCCCCGTCCGGCTCGGTTCTTTGTATATTTTCTTCCTTCCGCAAATCCAGCTCCACGAGACTCGACCAGACTTTCCAGCCTCCTCCCCTTGGACGCCTTGCTTTTTCCTCTACGGTGCGTCGGGCCGGCGTTACTTTCCTTGACCGTGTCAAAGTAACACTGCCGGGAATCCTTTTGGTCACCCCTAATCGTGACGATCTGGTTCCTTTTATTAACCAATTTCAGCTTTTGGTGTTTTGAGGACACCAGCATGTCCCAATCATGGATTGTAGGACATCCCAAAATTATGTTGTATTGGGAAGGAAAATCGGCTAGAATGAATCTGACCCACTCGGAGTTTAAAAGCCTCCCTCGTTCCCAACGTAAACTTCAAATCGATATACCCTTTAGGGCTAGTGTCACGGCCATTAAACCCAGTTAATGTCATTTTGCATGGTTTCAAATCTTCGGGGTCAAATCGCATACGTTTGAACGCGTCCCACAGGATGATGTCCACTGCGCTCCCATTATCAACAAAAATTTTCTTCACTGAGCAGTTGACCATAGTTCTTGTGATGACCAGCCCGTCGTGGTGGCCTGGGGGTACATCTTCCAACTCCTCCCGGGTGAAACTTAGGACCGGGGGCTTGGGTTTGGCCGGGTCCTTTTTGAAGCTGGGACGATCTCGGATGGAAAGGATTTCTCTCAGGTACTTCCTCCACTGGCTAACCGAGTCTCCCCCTCCTCCGAAGCCGCCACTAATTCCATTGCAATTATACTTGGAGTCGGGGAACTCATCATCACTGTCTGGATCTTTTTTCCTTTGATCTCGCCTTTTCTTCTCCGGGGGTGGGCTCTTGCTCCGGCCCCCTTGGCGCTTTTTGTTTTGTCGTCCTTGTGACTGGATGACGAACCGACGGAGCTTTCCTTCACGGACAAATTTTTCTATGGCATCTCGCAAGTCCCTGCAACTGTCCATCGTGTGACCGTGCTGATCATGAAATTTGCAGTATCGGGACTTGTCCAAAGTGGCATCTCTTCAGATTGGCTGGGGTCGCTCGACCTTCTTCATCTCGGTTGCCGACACCTCCTTCCAAATCTCGGCCTGTGACACCTTCAACGGCGTATACTTGTTGAATCTTCCTTCAGGTTTGTTCCTTCTTGGTCTATTCTCTCCGCCCCGTCCATGGGGCTCCGGTTTACGACCGTTGTACTGCTCTTTGGCCTTGGGGGGTGGGCTCTTACCCCTCTCCCTTGGTGTTTGGCTCATCATCTCCATTTGTTCCAACTCCAAGTACGTCTTTGACCGGTCTCGGAAGTTGGCCAAGGTTTGAGGAAGGTTCTTCATAACCAACTTTTTGAGTCGGGATGTGCTATTAAGTCCTGCTATCACACAGTGTAGGTGTATGTCCTCCTTCAGACCGGGTACCTGGAGGGCCGTGGCATTGAAACGATCCAAGTACTTCTGCAAGGTTTCAGTCGGCAGCTGTTTGACTTGATCCAGCTGGAACTCGGTCTTTGGCTGCTTTCTGCTAGTCGCAAAATTGAGCAGGAACTTACATTCCATGGTTTTCATATCGTGGATAAACTCCAATGGCGAGAGGAGAATGAAACCAAGTCGAGCGGCTCCTTGGAGGGTTCCTGCGAACAGCCGAAGGATCACGGGACCGGAGATCCCTTTCACCCCGATCTCCATTTTGAAGTTATTCAAATGGTTCAACGGGTCCTGAGTTCCATTGTATTTTGGCAGTTCCCGAGAATCCAGGCCTTTGGGGTAGGTAGCGGCCATAATTTCTTTTGAGAACTGGTGCAGAATGCTATCTCCGCAATGCCCCTCTTGGATCGTCTTAGGAATGCTGAACGATGGGGGAGTTGTTCCTTTTGCCCGAGACAAATTGACTCTAGCGAGTCTGTGGACGTCCTCGTCCACTCCAGTGGCCGTCATATCGCTGGCCCGGCTAGGCTTTCCAGTATCCCAGGCAGGAGGTCGAGTAGGGTTCTCTAGTATCCTTATTCATTCCTTTAGGAACAAAATCTCTCGTTGCTCTTCCTCTGTAATCTTATCTTGGTCATAACCGACTAGATTTTCTTCCTCATGGTCTTTGCTACGCTCTTCCTTGGTATGAACCGACGTCGAGGTCATGACTCGACTTGTACTAGCACCATCCCGCCTTGCAGTCTCTACCTGCTTCCCCTTTTGGCCGATGCGTTCGTCTCATTCTTGTCGTATCCGCTTCTGCTCTTCTTGCCGCCAAATAGCATTTCGGCGGTCCAGGTTTTCTTGGATAAGTCGGATATCTTCCTCTCTCTGCAGCCGTTGACGGGTTTCCATATTCTCCATTCGTTGGATCAATGAGTCCATCGTCCTATGCAAAACCCTAGTATCGGGGTGCTCCTCTTGGACTTCGCGTGCCGGGGGTGGAAGGTTCAAACGTTGAACTTGGTGCTGCCTTTGCTGAGCCACTAAACTCAGATGCGGAGAATGTGTTGTATCCTCGGTTTCGCCTTCAGTCACCACGGTTACGTGGTTAGGATCAGGAGCGGCCCAGAGTTCGGAAATCTTGGATTACGCGCTCTGCGTAGGCGCTGCGAGGTTCCTCCTACGGTTGGCTCTGCCGAGGTGCCCGACTACGGATTCTGGTGCTCGCGGCCATCTTCAGTGGTTGAAAGTGGTTTTATATGGTCTGGGAATCAAAGTTTATGGTCCCCACGGTCGGCGCCAATGTTCTGTAGTAGAACACAGATGTCTAGCTTCAGTGAGCTAGGAATGGTTAATGTTGGATCAATGGGCCTTTCGATGACCAAGCGTCAAAGGAAGGATGCGGCTCGATGATACCTATGGGGAGGATATCGACGAGAGAGCTCAGATCACAATGCAACACAGGTGAGGCGTTTCGCCAAAGGGGGTGGTGTGTGTGCAGTGTGACTGAATAGTAAGTAATTCAAATAAAGAGAGTTCAGAGTGCACCTAGTGGGTAATCTCCCCATGCAAAGGCTTCCATCCGTCACACTTATGCGCCTCCCACGTTCTGTAGGTTCCTGCTCCACTACATGTACGGTTTTGCGCAACAGACAAGGTGGAGTAGTGGTGAATCATTTATCTGGTTGAATGGGCGTCTTTACCGCAGGCCCTCCTATTGGGCCGAATAATTGGCTGGTCCAATATATGGGTCCGTAACAATAGCCAATATCCTTATCTGTTAGTAGGGGAACCGAAGAAGTTGTAACTTGTAACCAATAAATCATCAAGTTTATACACTTATTTTGTCATCTTTAGCTAAACATGTCAACTCCACGTCAATCTGTATGCTCTGTATGATGACTTTTCAAAAAACCCAAAAACAATTGCAATCATTCAAATATTTTAAAATTACAGAGATAGTCCCATAAAATCCTATCTCAAGGTTTACATCTTATAATACTGATAGACTTCCACGTCCCCTCTTAGTTTATTCTAGGAAGAGGACACGTGGCAACAGGGGGATAGATTAGGATATAAGTGTAACATCGTAAAATTTTAATACCAAGGTTTCAAAATTGTGAGCAATATCACGTGTTAAGGGCTACAAAAGGCACATAATTTGCTTACACTAACAAAACGTCTTGAAAATGCTGCTCCTGGTACATTGTTTTGTCTGTTAAGATATGATTTTCCTTCTTTCCAAGAAGATATGGTATGTGTTTCAAGCTCCTCTTTTGTCAGATTGGACCTATGATTTCCAAGCTAAGAATGAAACAATAGCATGTTTTCATACGCATAACAGATCATACAAACATTGGCATACATGCAATCTCCAAAACTCATGCTAAATAAACTTTACAACCAAGGGATATTAAAAGCGAACCCAAAATCGGAGCTTGAAATTACTATTATCAAAAGTGAACCCAAAGATTGACCAATGATCCGAAGAATCCTATCGGAGAAATTATTGTCATTAAAAGCAAACCCAAAATCGGCGTAACTAACCATTGATGCGAGGGTTTTAGAAGACAAGCTTGGGAAAGAGAGAAGGAGAGAGAGGAAGAGAGGATTTGAGAAAACCCTAAGGAGTAACTAATCATTGATGCGCTCGAGCTGGAGGTCGGAATCGCCATTGTACTTGCCGGTGGATGTGGAGGATTTCTCTCATTTTGGTGTGATCGAAATGGAGAAAAGAGGGTTTCGGCGTTGGAGGGAGAGAAGGCGAATAGGGTGGAGGCTGAGTAGAAAATAAGGTTTTTCGCGATAGACAAATATTTCCATCACAAATATTTGCGGCGGAATTTGTTTTTCCGTCGTAAATGATGATTTTTTTTTCAACCGAATTTGTTTGGGAAAATTCCATTTAAATATCAGATGAATTTGTAAAACCCCTAGAGGTCCTCCGAATTTGTAAAAAGATTGAGAGGTACCAAAGACCTATGAGGGATATGAAAATTCGCGTGAAATTACCTTTCTACCCTTGCTTGGTGGCCGGTGGTGGTGGTGGTGGCCGGTCGGCCGGCGGTGGTGGTCAGCCGGCCGGTGGTGGTAGTAGGGTGGTAGGGGTGGGGGTGGGGGTGGGTGGGGCGGGGGGTTGGGGTTTTTAAATTTTTTTTAATTTATTTAAAAGTGGTGGTGGCGGCCCGGCTGCGGTGGTGGTGGAGGTGGGAGTGGTGGGGGTGGGGGTGAAGTTTTTTTTAAAAAAATTTATTTAAAAGTAAGGGTAGAAAGGTAATTTCACGCGAATTTGCATATCCCTCATAGGTCCTTGGTACCTTTCGGTCTTTTTACAAATTTGGAGGACCTCGGGGGTTTTGCAAATTCATCCGTATTTAAATGGAATTTTCCCAATTTGTTTTTCGTTGTAAATAGGGATTTTTTAAAAAAAAAAAATTGAGACGGATTTTTTTTTGTAAAAGGTGATTTTCTTTTTGGCGACGAAATTTGTTTTTCCGTCGCAAATCAGGATTTTTATTTATTTTTGCAATGGATTTGTTTTTCCGTCGTAAATGGGGATTTTGTTTTGGCGACGGAATTTGTTGTTGGGATCTGTACACACAGCAGAAGGATTTTCATCCATTAAAACTTACGAATCCCTTGAGAGTATCCATCAACAGCGTTTAGATTAAGGTTTGTTAGAAACCATACCTATGCAAATTGGTGAGCGTCTTGTTCAATACGATCTCGTGTTCGTCCTACTCGATCAACGGGAGCCGACTTCTCGAATCCACTCCCTCTACCGGTATCCACACGAATAGCCTCCAACACCGATGGCGGCGTACTAGCACTTCGGTATTTCCGCGTCTCTTCTTTTCTCTCTTGGGTTTCTCGCAGTTCATCTAATTCATTCGTTCTTTTAATACGACTAGTTCAATATCTCTTATAGAGTTTTTAAAACCCTAATGAGCGTATTAAAATATTTAAAATTAATCTTGAAATTCGAATTTGAATTAAAATAATATATTAATTAAATATGTCTAACAGATCTAATCTAATATATATATTTAATCCGAATTATTAGCCTACAAATTTAATTTATCTTTATAAATTAAATCGAGATATGATATATTTCTATTTAATCAAATCGAGATACTATAATTTTATTCAAAAATTAAATCGAGATACAATATCTCAAGTTATTATAGTTATTTAATTTATCAAATAAATTAAATACTATATATAACATTATTATTATCTATAAATAATATCATTATTATTTTTTAATTTAATAATATATATACATATATATATATATCCTAGATTAAATACAATATTCATTAAATCTTAGACATATTAAAGATTCAATGAATCGAACATTTTTGCTCGTGTTAGGCTATTCTTGTGTAATACCCGGATAATTATTTATCTGGAATATTATATTTCGATAGATAATACCTATTGAAAATAAGGGAACATGTGGTTTCAAATAATAAGTAATAATTATCTTATTTTCTAAGGTAATTACTATGGAAATTAGGAGAGATAAAGAGCTAAAATGTATTTTTAGAGCATTAAATGGCCTAAAAATATTATGATAAATCCCAAGAGGTAGTAAAATATTTATAAAAAAATTAGAAAGTATGTTGTCTCTAATTTTAGGAATTTTTGGGATAATTTCCCTTGAAAAATAATGAGGCAAAATTAAGTATTATTTTGGGATCATAAGTGACCCCATGATTTTTAATATTTTACATGGGATATAAAATACCAATGTAAGTAAAATAGTTGTGAGATAATGATTTATCCTAATTAAGAAAATTATCAAAAATTAGTAAGTGGCTAATCTGGTAATTAATGGGATAATTAAGGTATAAAGTAAATGAATTAAAAATAATTTAAATAATTATTTGTAATTGGAGAAATTCGAAATTATTAAATAAATAAAAAATAAAAAAAAATAAAATATTAATAAAATATTTTATGCTTAGAAAAATAAATAAAAAATAAAAGAAAAAAATAAATGTGAAGGCATTTTGAATAAAATAATAATATAATCGGTATAGAGCAAATGAGAGAAGTGGGAACAACTAGAACTTAAATCCTACCTCCCGATATAGGATTGAAGTCATAAACAACAGACTTTTTATAAACCGGTGAAAATCCATCTCGGATTGAGCGGTCTCGAAGTCGTTTACGAAACCAACGGCGTAATTAGAGAGTAGGGTAATTAGGAAATGGCAGATAGTGCTAAAAGTGACGTAGAGAAAACAAGCGAGTTTTGGAAATCGGGAATAAGGTCACTTAGATCGATCATATTACGAACCGGTGAATTTACGCCACAAACTAGTGTTTCCTAATCGATTCCGTAACCAAAGGCGTCGGGCCTAAAATCTTCAGCAGATAACGAAATACCCTTAATGGGATCATAAATTTCATTAAAGTATATATTCCTACGAGGAAGAAAAGTACTTTGAAACTACACCGACATTTCGCGATTCGGCAAAATTACGCGATTTGAGCACCGATCGAAACTAGCGGTAAGTCGGCATTATGACATCATCAAAGATGATGTCATAAATGGGCAAGTAGGGCAGCCCAACTAGGTGTAAGGCCAAGATTGTTTTGTCCTCAAAAATGCGATCCAACGGTGCAAGATTCATTACGGAAACAAATCCCTTAATTCCAACCTTGTCCTCCATTTTCCTATAAATAGGAACCTCTCCTCTTCTCATTTCCCACACCACAACTTGAAACCTAGAGAAAGTTAGAGAGAAGGAAGAGCTCTTGGAAGTTCTTGCCAAGCCGGAGTAAGTTTTTTGGTCCCTAGTCTTTAGTTTCGGTAGTTCTTTCGGTAGCTATAATAAAATCTTTTTTTTAGCTTTAGTCTTCCAATATATTATGGATATCATATTTTTGGGTAGATATGATATATATTTCGAAATATGTGATGGGAAAATAAGTATGGCAAAAATTTGGAAGATTAGAGTCAAAACAAATGGCTCTGGCGCGAAATTCCGCCGATTAGGGGTTCGGGGCAAAATGGTAATTTGTACCTAAAATGCCCGTTATAGTGCTAGAAGTTGATAAATGTTATCCTTATAGGATATCTAAGATAATCGGACCGCTGTTGTACCGCCGTCGTACCGCTGTTTCACCCGCTGTCAAAGAGTACCATTTTCCGTAAAAGTACCGTTTTCCGTCAACGAAGGTACGTTCGCGTACTGTAACATTAACTCTGATATTTATGGTATGCGTATATGTGATATGTGTGTTGTATGTGTATTGTGTGTGTAATATATCTGTTGTACGTTCGCGTACTGTAACACTAACTCTGATATTTATTGTATTCGTATATGTGATATGTGTGTTGTATATGTGTTGGTGGTATGTTATTTGAATGCATGGTGATGTTAGAGGATAACTGAACATTTGCATGCGGGGGAGCGATATGTCCGTATGCGGCTTGGGAGCGATATATCGTATTCGCTGGGAGCGGTGTCTTATTTGGGAGCGGTATGTGCATCCGTGGGAGCGATACATGTAGGAATGGTTCATTTGTTATCTTTGATATCTTGTATATGTAAATATGAGGTTAACCGTTACACGGGGTCCGTATGCATTGGACCTCGGCTCTTAACATAGCGTCACGTTCGGGAGGACCGAGGGCCGAGGAGAAGGCAAGCGGCCGCATAGAGATCCGGTGAAGATCTCTTCTGTTGACACGGCATGGTTGTTGCCGGTGAGACACTTTTGTTGTTATTCACTTTAAAAACTCTCGGTCATTGTACCGTTTTTGTAATCAGCCAGACTTACGGCATTTATAAATATATGTATCAGTTACTCAATCGCTCTGATGCTCTACTCTGATGAAAAAACAATTATACTGCTTTTGAAAATGGGATGTTACACTTGTGTGCGACCCTACAGGCCCACATGAGATTGGCAGCGGGGCAATACTGTACCAGCCCACAAGTCGCAATTGGCATCTAGCAAGACATTGTGACTACCTAATTCATATGGGGATCGATGATACGATACAACCTATCGTACAACCATGTAACATCCCTTTTGTCACGCAATAATTTGGTCAAGGATGAGGCATGGATAATGTCAACTTCCTGTTCTTGACCATTACTTTCTCGATTCTTGAGTAGTCTAACAATTGAAATGGAAACTTCTTTTCATTGTAGTATGGCCATACATTTCTCGGACTCATTCATCGAGGGCCCAAAGATATCTCTCTACAAATGTGAGGGACAAATTTCATCTTGACCATTCACATTCCTCTCGCATGAAAACCACTTTGATCCGATCCAAGCCTTTATCATCACCCCGTCAAAGGTGACTTTTGATTAGGTCAAAGAGCAGCGACTCATCATGTAGAAATCCATGATGATCTCAGGTCAAAGGGCATTGTAACGCGGTTATACATAAGAAAAGCTTATGACTTAATCTATGCAATTTTCTCATAGTGGGTTGGTCCAGCACCTTGTACTCTTACAAGTGCCAATGACGTTGACTCGTATTTCCATACTCATCAAAGTCATACTGGTCTTATTTCATCTTCGCTACCGTGCAGATGACCGACCAGGGATATTTAGGATAATCTATAAGATATATCCAAGGATACAATTATCACTACAAACATGTAAATGAAATGATAACTAAGTGGAGATGACTTGCCCCTAGGGCATAATTTCCAACATTTGTTTTCCGTCACAAAACTTTGCGACGAAATTTATTTTCCATCGCAAATTGCGATGGATTTTCATTTCCGTCGCTATTTTAGTATTTTTATAGTAGTGTGACAATTTCATTATCAACATAGCTTCATAGATTTATATAGTTAAAAATCACTCGCAAACATCTTACAAGCATACACAACAAGAGGAAAGTGGTTACTTCTTGCCAAAGCCGATTATTATCACTCGGCTCCTAATCTAACAGCTCAACATATGCCAAAATCAATCTAAAAAACATCTTAACTGACTCTTGCCCTCCACTTCACCTGAGTTCTCACTCTTTCTCGCCTCTTCCACAAACACACACATATAACACACCATATATATAAAAAGAAAAGAGAGGATGGTGGGGTGGGTAATTCATTACCCCCCTCCAAGTAAAAGTGGCAGACACGCACACAATATTATTTTTTTTAAGGGAAAATTATCATAAAACACCCAACCTTTTTTTCCTGATCTCTTTTCTTCTTCTTTCTCTCTTTTTTTTTGGGTAGTATAAACAACAACAACAACAACAATAATAATAATATCAACAAAATACTATTATTTCTACTAGTTTCCTTTTAATAAATCATATTTTAAATAAATAAAAAATTATTTTGATAATTACATGACAAATTCATATATCATGATTAATTCTTTCTTACTGGTAATTAAATCCTAATATAAAAATTAGAATGTTGCACTGTGGAAGCCGAAGGAGGAGCAACGATCTGTGGAGGCCAGGACTCTCCACCTTTTCACGTAGTCGAGACACAAAATGAGAAAGACGAGAGAGGGAGGGAGAGATCTGGAGTTTAAAAAAAACATCTACTCCCTCGGTCCTTAATAGAAAACATATTTGGGAAGTTGTTTTTAGTACTAAATATAAGACAAAGTTTTTATGTTTGTCAATATTTTCCTAATTTACCCCTATTGATACTTCCTTAACAATAATGAAGGAGAGGGAATGGAGGAATTAAAGAAGGTGATTAGGGTGTTTTAGAAAATACACATCATATTAACTAGCTTAATCATCTTCCTTAATCTAATTAAATTATTAGGTAAATATGTCTTATATTAAGGACCGGATGAGTAACTTTTAGTTGCTTTTTTCATATTGATTTTCTCTTATGGTAATTTGGTTCACAAAGAATAAGAGTCAAAGAACCATATTGTATCAACAAGCACTATAGCAAACAAAACATGATATGCGCTATGAGTATTTACAAAGTTCTTGCATTCTACAAAGAAATATGAAAACTCACATATCATTTCATGTTGTGCAAAATCTCAAAGAAAATTTTAGAAAAGGTCCTTCTTCAGAAAAATAGGGCAAAGCAAGTTCATCAAAGGTAAGCTTGCTACATTCATTTGAGCTTTAAATATATGTCTTCCTTATTTATTCTATTTTTTAGTCATTACATGGAAAGAAATCAATGGATGATGATCAACAAGCACATGGAGGAAGTGGATGTTCCAACGAAGCTCCTTAAAGAATTGAAGAACCTATCAAAGAATGGTCTTCCAAAGAAACCTCAAATGAAGTGTCATTGAAGATTTCACCACCATCTGTTACTGAAATGACCTCTGCACTAGTAAATATTTGTTTTTGTTATAAAACTAAAGATAACTTAAGGTAAATGAAGAAGAATAAGAGCAGAGTAATTCTAGAGAGAGAAAGTAGAGAGAGAAGTTCTCATTCAAGTGTATTATGAATGTTTACAATGGACGTCTATTTATATAAGGAAAATGGGTCCTTAAGTGTAATTATTCAACCTGGGTCATTAGCTGTAATTTTCCCCAAAAGTCAAATATATTCAACACGGTTACAGCGGTACCGAAAGTGAGAAAATGCGTGGGCCCCACATGAACAGTAAATACGTATACATGAACAGTGCCGTATATGTGAACAGTTCCCCCGTATAAACAGTAACTCTGTGGATGATATTGAGGATCAAGAGTCAATGGACATCCACATAATTAGTATATTCATAACACTCCCCCTTGGATGTCCATTTATGAATGTGCCTCGTTAAAAACTTTAACTAGGAAAAACCCAGTGGGATAAAAACCTAGCCAAAGAAAAGAGTACATCATTCATTGATACACTCGTCCCGATCTTTGCCTCATTAAAAACATTTCTAGGAAAACCCAGTGGGATAAAACCTAGATAAGGGAAAAAGAGTACAGCGTGTATCGACTCCCCCTCTTGACAACATCATTTGAGATCTCTGAGTTTTCGAAGACCAATACCATGAACCAGCTTTTCAAAGATTTCTCCTGGAAGTGACTTGGTAAATAAATCTGCTAGATTTTCACTTGAACTGATTTTCTGAATGTCTATTTCACCATCCTTTTGAAGATCACGAGTAAAGAAGAATTTTGGTGAAATAAACTTTGTTCTATCACCCTTGATATAACCTTCTTTAAGTTGAGCAACACATGCAGCATTATCCTCATATAGAACTGTTGGGACCATCCTTCCTAAAGATAAATAACAAGTTGTTTGAATATGATTTATTACTGACCTCAACCATACACATTCACGACTTGCTTCATGCATTGCAAAAATTTCTGCATGGTTTGATGATGTGGCTGATATAGTCTGCTTCATAGACCGCCATGAGATAGCTGCACCTCCACATGTAAACACATAACCGGTTGTGATTTACCATCATGTGGGTCGAGATAAAAACCGCATCTGCATAACCAATCAGTTCATGCTTGGATTCATTTGAGTAGTATAACCCCATATCAATAGTACCTCTGAGATATCGAAAAATGTGTTTTACTCCATTCCAATGTCTCCGTATTGGTGCAGAACTATATCTTGCTAATAAATTAACAGCAAATGATATATCAGGATGTGTGTGATTAGCAAGATACATTAGTGCTCGATTGCACTAAGATATGGTACTTCGGACCAAGTAGTTCTTCTTCACCTTCTTCGTTAATTATTTGAGGTCGGAATGGATCTTTATCCACATCTAGAGATCTTACTATCATTGGAGACATAATGGATGTGACTTATCCATATAAAATCTCTCTAGGACTTTCTTTGTATAAGTTTGTTGATATACAAAAATCTCATTCTTTAGGTACTCGATCTGTAGTCCAAGGCAATTTAATTTCGTTTCAAATTTCAAGTCTTTTATCTCAAATTCTTTCTACAAACAAATAATAGCCTTTTGGAGCTCTTCAGGAGTTCCAATGATGTTGATGTTAGTATAAAGGTGTCCTAGCGACAATCTGTTTTATCAGTTGAACACCTTTTACTATTTAGTATTTCATGATTTATTTATTTGAGCATAATTTATCTTTATCATATTTATGTCTCGCCTATATTTTATGGTTAATATGAGTTTAAAGATAAAGGCCCAAGGAATAGAATAGGTGTTTACTCGATGATCTATGATAGAGATCATGATCATGAGGAATCGAGGACACTACATGTCTATTGCATGAAACTTGTTCCTAGTCTTGAATCACCAAGAAAGGGCATTGGTGATCTCAATAAGACTAAGACGACATCATCTACTTGTATAGTGATACAAGGTAGGGACCTCATGGAATGCGAGGCATGTTGATGCCTTAGGCGATGTCGTGTGTGGATCTGTTAGAAAACGAGATAGCACCGAACCGACCCGGCCCAGAGACTCCACAAGGATTCATTGTAGAAGTATCATTGGATTTGTAATGTCTCTCATCATTTGGTAGTGCTTGATCATCTTAGACTTGAGGATGTCATCGAACACTATGTCCCTGAGTTATCTTTTTACCGTACAACTCTATCCGCCTTTGAAATATGGGGAGAACGATTAATACTCTTGGGTGTAACTTGAATACATGAGTATAGATGGACATGCCGAAAGGACTTACGATCCTGAGGATTAGTTGTTCACAAGACCGGTAGGGCTTGGATGACTTCTAGTTATTTCGGAATCTATGCATAGTAAGTGATCATGAAGAGTCATGATCTGTCTTAGAGTCAATAGAAGAATATTCCGGAGTTACTATGAAATAGCTACATTTAGTCAATCTAGAGAGGTGATACTCTATCCTCGCTGCTCGACTAAATATGAACGACGTTGTAAGGATGATACATGCACGATCCAAATTAGAAGGTAGATCACTTGATCAACTTGATTAGTTAAGGACTGAGCATTCTTTGTGTCTTATGTAGTCATTAGATAAATTGACCTATTAAAGGAGTTTAATTGGTTGAAGTTTATCTATGTCGATGAACTAGTTGGGCAATAATGGGTCACACACTAAGATTATTCTTGATTGCTTAATTTAGCAAGTTTGGTCCAATAAATGTTATTGGGTTTTGTCAAGACTATTGATATAATTGGGTTAGAACTTCAAACCCAATTATAAGAGAGGTTAGGAGATTAAGGATATGAAGGCTGTATCCAATCAGGATTGGATAATTTTTTTCACGTGAATAGTGAAATTGGGTCTTTAAGTGTAATTTTTTATTTGGGTCATTTGATGTAATTTTCTCAAATTGTAAAATTGCAAAACGCCGCCCTCGTGAAAACATGTATCAAACGTTTTTAATATTTTAATATTATAATATAATATTAATATATTATATTATTATAATATTCAAATAGTAAATCACTATTCACATTCAAAAATTCTATAAATAGCCTTCATTTCCTTCATTTCAAAACACACCAATTCCTAAGCTTCTCTCTTCTCTCTTCCTCTTAAGGAAGTTCTCTTCTAAGGCTCTAGTAGTCTTTATAGTCTTGAGGTAAAAGATCCAAACACTTGAGCTCTACTTATTCGCTTGCTGTGGCATCCAAGATGTCGGGATTCAGGAGAAGGAGTTTTCATTTACGATCGGAGATAATCGAGTGGATCAACGTTAGAGACATCATACTCTTTACGTCTTCAGTGATCGCAATATTCCCGAAAACCCATGTGTTTTAACGAAATAGATCCTAAATATGTATTGTAAAGAGTTACGATCATGGTTCATGGTTCATGAGAATAGTATTTCCACGTAGCGCGCGGAAATATTATTTACCGTATCGAGTCAAGATTTTCTGAGTATGCTCGTGTGGCTGCAGCTTAATCTGATCGTCATCACATCGAAAAAGAATTAATCTTGGGCGATAAATATTATTTACGGTGCGATAAAATTATTTACCTTCACGGTAAATATTATTTACTGGCACGGTAAAAATATTTTTACTGGTACTATTCACATGAATAGTATTTTACTATTCACGCAGTTAAAAAATATTTACCTTCACAGTAAATATTATTTACTGGTACAGTAAAAATTAGTTACCATCAGGGTAAAAATATTGTATTGGTACTATTCATATAAATAGTAATTACTATTCACATGAATAGTAAATTTTCAATGTGGGTTCCGCAAATACAGAAAACTTTTGTTTTACAACCTCATTAAAATATTGCTTGAATGTCAAGCAAGAACAGTTTTTTACCTTCAGTTGATATCATCAACATAAACCACAATAATAACAAATTCCTTTTTAGATCTTCTTATAAAAAATACATGGGCATATTGGGTCATTTCTGATCCTTCTTTCAACAAATACTCTCTGGCAGACAATTATACCACATACGTCCCGATTCTTGCCATACGAGGACTTATTTAATTTGATCGAGTATTGATCTCGAATATTTGAACTAGATGTTTATTCGTCTTGAGTCATCCGGACTTTCATATAAATATCACTATCAAGTGATCCATACAAATATGCAGTTACAACATCCATTAGATGTAGATCAAGCCCTTCATTTACTGGTAGGCTAACCAAATAACGGAAAGTAGTTGCATCCACTACAGGTGAATATGTTTCTTCAAAATCAATACCAGGTCTTTGTGTAAAACCTTGGGCTACAAGACGTGCCTTATATCTTGTAATTTCACCCTTTTCATTTCTTTTCCGTAGAAAAACCCATTTATATCCAACCGGCTTTACATCTTCGGTGTATGGACTACAGTCCAAATACATTTCGTTTTGCCAACATTTTAATTCTCATTAATAGCATCTTTCCATAGAGGCCAATCCTTTCGTTGTTGGCACTCGCTAATAGATTTTGGCTCATGATCCTCATTATCATTTATTACATCATTTGCTATATGATAAGCAAAAATGTCGTCAACGTTGACTTTGTTTTGGTCCCATCGAATACCGTTCATAACATAATTTATTGAGATCTCATTATTTTCATACATTTCAGGTACCTTTGTCTCTTCGGGACTACAACATTCTCTTACGGAGATTTCTCTTACGGAGATAACATCTCTTCGGGAGATGACTCTTCTGGAGTTATTAACTTTTCTTGTTTATCATCTACTTGACCATCTATACTTTTAGCTCCCTTTCTTTTTCGAGGATTTTTATCTTTTGAACCGATGGGCATTCCACGCTTCAAGCGTGCTTTAGATTCATTCATAATAGGTTGTCCTTCAGGGACATCAATTCGAATAGGAGCATTAGCAGCTGGGACATGTGATTTTGTCACTTTCTTTGGGTCAGTAAATGCTTCTGGCATTCGATTAGCTAAATCCTGCAAATGAATTATCTTTTGAACTTCTAGTTCACATTGTTTTGTACGAGGATCAAAATGAGCCAATGATAATTCATTCCAACTAATCTCTTTACCCAACTGCTTATTCTCTCCCCCTAATGTTGGGAAAACTGATTCATCAAAATGACAATCTGCAAATCTTGCAGTAAATAAATCTCCTGTAGATGGTTCTAAATATTTAATGATTGAAGGAGATTCATACCCAACATATATTCTCATCCTTCTTTGAGGACCCATTTTGGTGCATTGTGGTGGTGCTACAAGCACATATACTGCACATCCAAAAATACTTATATGGGAAATATTAGGTTCTTGATCAAAAACCATTTGTAGGGGGGAAACTTTTAAGTAACTTGTTGGCCTGATGCGAATTAACATTGCTGCATGCAAAATGGCATGACCCCAAGCAGAAATTGGGAGATTAGATCTCATAAGTAAAGGTCTTGCAATAAGTTGCAATCGTTTAACCAATGATTCTGCAAGTCCATTTTGCGTGTGAACATGTGCTACAGGATGTTCAACATCAATTCCAAGGGACATACAATATTCATTAAAAGCTTGTGAAGTAAATTCACAAGCATTATCAAGACGTATTCTCTTGATAGGATAATCAGGGTACTGTGCTCTTAATCTAATCAATTGAGCAAGTAATCTCGCAAACGCCAGGTTACGAGAAGATAATAAACAAACATGCAACCATTTAGTTGATGCATCAATTAAAACCATATAATATCTAAATTGACCGCATGGTGGGTGTATTGGCCCACAAATATCTCCCTGTATCCGTTCTAGAAATGTGAGAGTTTCACTTTCTACTTTGCTTGGTTAGGGCCGAATTATTAACTTTCCCTTGGAACATGCAGCACATGAAAAATCATGGGATTGTGGTATTTGTTTACACTTCAAGGTATGTCCACATGAATTCTCAATTATTCGTCGCATCATGATCGACCCGGGATGGCCTAAATGGTCATGCCAAACATTAAATTCATTAGTAAACTTCTGGTTTACATTGACAAACTTCTGGTTTGCATTGGTAAACTTCTGGTTTATAATAGCATGTGTTTCAATTGTACTTATATATGTATAATATAAACCAGAGGAGAAAGTAGGAAAACATTCTAATATACTTTTTCTACCAGAAACAATATTTGTCACAACAAGACATTCCTTACCATTATTAGTTATTGTTTCTATATGATATCCATTTCTGCGAATATCTTTAAAACTCAACAAATTTCTTTTAGACTTGGTAGAATAAAATGCATTATCAATGCATAATTTTGTTCCTTCAGGTAACAAAATATTAGCTCTTCCGGAGCCTTCAATCAAATTTATATTACCAGATATAGTTTGAATATTGGCTTCTTGCATTACCAAGGAAGAAAGATATTTATCATTCTTTAATATGGTATGAGTTGTTGCGCTATCCACGAGACATAAATCTTCAGGATTGATGCCAATGAGATTCATTCTTCTTTAGAACATACATGAAAATAATAAAATAGAATTAAAAGAAGTACATATGATAGAAATAAGCTTAATCATACTAAAACATAGTAATCCAAATAGACAATGATGATTTATTCTAAGAAATCAGCAGCTTCTAAATAATTTATATCATTGTCTTTATATTCATAATTTTCTGCCATATCCACATGATTTGCTTCAGTCTTTTGCCCTTTACCATTATTTTTCAGTGATTCTTGGTAAAGGTCAACCAAGTGTCTTGGCGTATTACAGGTACGAGACCAATGACATTTTCCACCACAGCGATAACATGCATTTTCAGAATGCTTGTTATTTCCACTAGTTTCCCTTCGGGGGTTCTTTTCAATCCTTCCCCCCTTGGGGCGAGAATTTGATCCACCACGATTTGGACCATGATTACGGCCACGACCACGACCACGGTTGTTACCGCCTCTACGTCCACGTCCTCGGCCCTTAAAATTTTCATAGCTTACTACATTCACTTCAGGGAATGGATTCGAACCTATTGGACGAGATTCATGATTTTTCAACAAAAGCTCATTATTTTGTTCAGCCACAAGGAGACAAGAAATTAATTCAGAATATTTCTCGAAACCTTTTCCACGATATTGTTGCTGCAGGAGCATATTGGATGCATGAAATGTGGAGAATGTTTTCTCTAACATATCATAATCGGTAATCTTTTCTCCACATAATTTTAACTGAGAAGTAATTTTAAACATGGCTGAGTTATACTCGCTCACAGTTTTAAAATCTTGTAGACGCAGATGCAACCAGTCGTAACGAGCTTTTGGAAGTATGACCATCTTCTGGTGATCATACCTTTCTTTTAGATTGTTCCAAAGGACTAGTGGATCTTTCATTATCAAATATTCAACTTTTAAACTTTCATGTAAATGGTGGCGTAAGAAAATCATGGATTTGGCTTTATCTTGATTAGATGCTTGATTTCCTTCTTTAATTGTTTCTTCTAGACCATGGGCATTCAGATGGATTTCTCATCCAAAGATCCAAGATCCAAGATCCAGGATAAATAATTCTTTCCGAAATATCAAGAGCCACAAATTCAAGTTTTGCAAGAGGTGGATTTGTTGTGTTTGTCATGGTTCAAACTAATTAAAAATAAAAATAAGCAATAGTTATTAAAACAAAAATATTAATGATAATAATGGGAAATTCAAAAAGACAATTAAAATTTAGAACTTCTAGTCATAATATTAGAAGATTATGACTTACGTCATAATATTAGAAGACTATGACTTCGGTAATATAATAGAATTATATGGCTTCCGGCCATAACATAAAAGAGATTGTACTGAGTTAATATAACATTAGCAGTAATAACATAACATTAATAATAAAAGTAAAATGCTTAAAGTAAATGTTATGTTAGTAACATAAAAATAAATGTTAAGTTAATAATCAAGATTTTCATGTAGGAGGTAGAACCATCCATGTAGGAATCAAAATAAAAGTAAAAAAGTAGCAATAAAATTAAACTTTGGAAGTAGAACCATCACGTATAGGAGGTAACAACAATATATATATATTGTGCACAAGAATAAAGCATTATGTAATCATATAAAAATAATTAAATCAAGGATGAATAGTAAAATATCATTCAAATAAATAATCTTCAATCTTACACATGGAACCCGAAGTTTAAAACATTCGGTAAAAATATAATGTCTTTAATTCCATGTTGCTAAGATCATCACAGATCAATATAAAGAACATGTAAAGAAATCATTAAAAGATAATAAGAAAATCATACCTTCTTTAGAAGCACTCGTCTTGATAACGTGTTATAAAACTAAAGATAACTTAAGGTAAATGAAGAAGAATAAGAGCAGAGTAATTCTAGAGAGAGAAAGTAGAGAGAGGAGTTCTCATTCAAGTGTATTCTGAATGTTTACAATGGACGTATATTTATAGAAGGAAAATGGGTCCTTAAGTGTAATTATTCAACCTGGGTCATTAGCTGTAATTTTCCCCAAAATTCAAATATATTCAACACTAAGATTCTGGCACCGAAAGTGAGAAAACGCATGGGCCCCATATGAATAATAAATATGTATACATGAACAGTACCGTATATGTGAATAGTCCCCCGTATGAACAGTAACTTCGTGAATAATATTGAGGATCAAGAGTCAATGGACATCCACATAATTAGTATATTTATAACAGTTTTGTAATATATTTGCATTATTGATATATTATTGATTTTTATTCAGATATTAATCTTTATATTCCAATGGCGTTAGAGCTCTTCAATCTCTTCTCCTAAATAGCCTCAAATAGCAACTTCAACTAGTCACGAGGAAATGGAATCAGGGAGCTCACAATCTGACCTATTAACTATTTCTACTATTACTAATGAATATATACAAGTATGTCTTCATTTTATCTTATTAGTGTTGGGATCTAATTTTTTTAAAAAAAAAAACTCGTATATCCTAATGCTGGAATAGAACAATTTGATAATCAACTTGTACTCTTTTTTTTCTTTTCTTTTTTTCAACGAAGGAATTGGTGGTGCGCATTGTAAATTCACCGTATATTACTACTTCCTCCAAAGTCCTTAATTATAAAACTTAGTTGATTTTTTTTAAGATGTTGATGAAGGTAAATAAATTACTTTAAAGTATTTATATTTATTTTTTCCTTCAAACTAAATTTCCCAACTTATAAATTGATATATAATCTAATGATACCCAACATATGTTATCATTAAGTAATTTATTTAGCTTCCTTAATTTCTTTTGAAAAAATTCAATAAGGACCGGTGGTAGTACCATCTTTTCGATTTAATGCCTAAATAAACTTACTGGTGTGAACAACTCTTTTCAATACGCAGCTGATGGTTAAGAAGGTCAACAATTAATAACTCTATTTCTATTGCTTAGGCATTAGTTAACATGTTTTTCCCCGCGGGGGGGGGGGTGGACATTTTATTTTATTATATTCTATTGGATACAATAATGTTACTTCATTTGAGTAACTTCAACAGAAAAAAAAATCATGAATCAATCAGATAGCTCCACTGCTAAACAAGTTAAATTTGAACAAGGAAACCGTCAGCAATTTGCAAAGTGTTGATATTGATTTCCTTATTGAAACTTTTCTAGACTTGATCCTCTGATTTTAATCTCTCATGTTGAAGGAATTTTCAGTGTTAGAAAAATGTGTTCTCTTGTTTTCTTTTCTTTATTTGATACTTTCAATTGGTATCAACGCATTTTTTTGATTTTATTATTAGGTATCCAAACAACTAGCTACTTCAGTTTTAGGGTTAATGGCTTCCCCTCCTAACACAAATGTATCTTCTAGGACTACTTAATGCATTTTATTTTAAAGTTTAAATTATTTTATACTCATTATCTTGATTTTTTAGAATAAAAGTTATCTCAATATATTTGCTCCCACGCAACTCAAATGCTTCCTTTGTAGCTAGCTTCACAATTCCCACCTCCTCCTCTCTTGTTGCTTCTCTGGCCCATCCAAAACGCTGTCGTTTATTGATTCATTTGGTTTCTTTTGTTGCTATGTGTGAGAGCCAAGTACAAAAGAACAAGTAGAGAGTCGGGTAAGTTTATTGGTGGTTTAAATACCAATTTTTCCACTAAGTATTGGTAGGAAAGTTTAAGCGCGCGGAAGTTTTTTTGTATCATTTTTGCCCCGAAAGGTTACATTACTACAAAAAAAACCCATAAAACTTCTTAAATAAGACCCAATTAACGTCCCTTTTTAGAGGGACGTCGACCCGGGGGTAGTTAAAAAATGTAGACTTTTGGCGTCCTGAATAAAATTCAGGACGCCTTACATAAGGCGTCCTGAGCGTCCTGAATTAGTTCCTGAATTAAAATTGTGTGGTGCGGTGTTTGCCCCGGCATGTTGTAGTATTGAGGAGATTGCATGCTGGGAAGCTCCCTTGGGTTCTGATCCAGATTTCTGATGTCTCGGCCTGTGAAAAACGAAAAATAGACAATACTGAATTATAGTCCCAAAGATGAGGAATCAAATGGAAATAGGTCTTGGATCAACAAATGAACTTGTCACACAAGATAATCTAAGAATAAATCCCAGAATACAATTAGCAGTTTTCCCATTCCATTTGCTTCAACTCATTTAAAGCTTGATTATCAAAAATATAAAGGAAGGAGAAACTCTAGTTAACATCTCTACAAATTGAACATAATTAACTCAGGCACTTGTCATGAATAAACAAGCAGCATAATCAGAAAAATTCACTATAGCCATATTCTAAATAATATTAACATGGTCAAGATTCAAATTTCAGTGCAGGAGGAATCCATCTCCTTTGATGGACAATTCATGATTTAACAAGATCCTTAAATGGATAAGGAACATATATAAACACTAATGAGCAAAAGCTTATGATATATAGCAGATTACAAACTTATATTTTATCAACAAAGCCAATGAGACTTGATATTAATCAGTACTTGTAGCTTGTGATATTCATTCCTGATCTTTCACCATTTTCCAAATGACATGAATCTGTGGATTGATTTGAGTGTTACCCTAATTCTAATTGTCTAAATAGATGAATTTTCTAATTTAATCAAAATTCAGCGCTTTCAATTTTCTTCCATATTTACATTTTAAATATCTTTCCCAATGGGCATAGAAGCATCATGTGTCAAGCACAACCCACTTGTTGCAAAAAGACAATAACTTCAAAGACAACATTACGGGGAATTTCATTGAGCAACCAATCTGTCAGATAAAACAGAAAGAAAACACTCACTGAGAAGCCCGGCATATCATGTGAATCCTGTTGTTGCTGTGATTCTGAAGGTGCATATGATATTCTATTATCTTGTACCAGCCCAACATCCACATAGTTGTCAAGATTGTGAGGTCTTGAAGATTCCTTGTTGTCTGGTAATTGTGGCTTTGCAGCAGCAGCAGATGCTGGTGAGTCAGATCCAGTACTTTGAATGTGGTCATCCTGTATGTCCACCTTCTTGCTTCCAGAAACATAAGTAATAAATGTAAAAAGCCATCTTCATTGAAGAGAATGAATAAATGGCAACAAATATAAATGTACAAACAAATTAAAAGCAGTAGCGGTCCACGGGTATTCTAATTTAAGAGTAGACAATGCGTTAGCAGTGGAGTTCTAAACTAAAATAAAATAAATGTCAGTAAAAAATCTTGAGTGATGTAGGACAGTAACCAAAGGATCAACTACAAAAGCATGAAACAACAATGAAAAGAATTTCACCGAATATATCATAATAAATGGTAATCTCCCAAGGCTGCTGATAAAAGTTCTATTCTAAGTCAATCACAAGAAATCATAGTGAAACTTGCACAAATACAAGATTCCTAATCATGAGATAAAATTGCGAGGACAAGGCAAATCATTAAACTCCAAGCCTTTACTAATAATCCATAATTATTGATTATTGATGTGTACAATCACTTCATAAAACCACGAGCCCCTTCCAAACAGAAGCTTACAATTTAGTAGCATTCTAAAGAATTTATCTCTTGAAAAAGATCTTTGCTATTGCAAAAAATAAAAAAATCATGAAAGAAAGTACACCATAATATTGCTGCTCCGAACATAAATATACCTCTCTGATGTCCCATAGATTGTTGATGTTGTCTATTGTTATACTGATTGTTCAAGAATGATCTGCTAACTGTCATGTCGGGGAATGAAGGTTCAGTTACATTTGTTTCACTAGATTGTTCAGTCTTTGACATAGTATTAAATGATTGAAATGAATTTGTAGAGTTACCATCTTTTCCCACAAATGAATTTGCATAAGAACTACTAGGAACAGATGATTGTTTCTATGAGTTGTCGGAAGAATGTCGCCGAACACCAACACCCCCTACTTCACGCCCAATGGCTCCAATAGCACCTGATGATCTGGAATCAGGAGAAGGCACATGAACTAGATCTGTAGAAGAAGAATATACTCCAAGTGCCGTGCACTTTCAGAGGAATGCATGTGGTCAAAACATAGGGGATGAACAAAAATAGATTACATTTGGTCACCCCAAACATGACAATAATTGTAATTACAACATGCAAAACAGGTCATTTTGTTGTTTTAATAATTCCGCTAGTGCATTAGCCTTCTGCATATCAAGAAAAACATATCCAGATGAAAATTAAGAACTTACACTCAACAGTAATGTCTCGTGCAGTGGTGTTTACATACCCAAATCCAAAGAGAAACACAATTGAAATGTAAACCCTAAACCAACATCACGGTCAAAAATAGAAAAACACCACTATGATTAGCAGCAACTGACACAAGCACTACAAACAAAAAGTTTCATGCTTAAGAAAAAAAAAATATCAAAGCTTTGAAAATAAATACAATTTAGTCACACTATTTATTAACATTCAGCTATCTCGAGGAACTTTAACAATGTCTCATCACAAAAAACGTAAGACCCATTTCGAATCAGGACAAAAATGGAAGCTTAACGCAAGGAAAAAGGGGAGAAAATGCAAACAAATATCGACAAATGAGATTATCTAAGAACAAGGTAGCAAATGAGTAAGAAATCGTGAAAGCATAAAAACCTGTTCGATTCTGCTCGGAGAAGGAAGCGATATACAATAATGAAATATTAAGAAGAAAAGGAAGCGAATAGGAAAAATAATAGAGGCTGTGTAAGCAAAAGGAAAAATGAACGACGAAGGGGCCTTCTTCCTCACCAGAAAAATTAGATGCTATCCCAAAAAATAAATTAATTGAAGAGAATAATACCAAATCAGACGGAGGCGCAGTGCGGGGTGATTTCTATCGACAAGGAGGCGGAGTGAGTGAGCTAAAGGATCGATTGTGAGAGAGAGCTAGGGGATCGATTTTCTATCGGCAAGGAGGCAGAGTGAATGAGCCCGGGGATCGATTGTGAGAGACAACCAGGGGATCGATTATGATTGGTTTGAGGCTTGGCATGGCGCAGCGGAGAGGGAGGGAAATGAAAGTTCTATCGGGACTGATTGAGAGGAGGAGTGTGCTAGCTGAGTGTCGAGATTGATTAATTAACTACAAATGTTCATTTTTTTGGCTTCCTGACTTTTATTAGGGCGCTAAAAATATCTCTTTTGGCATCTGAATACAATGTAGGAAGCTAAAATTTGTGATTTTGACGTTCTAAATACAATTTAGGACGGCAAAAAAAATTTCTGTCGCCAAAAAAATTCCCAAATATCCTAAATTACGCCAAAATTTTTTATTTTAGGCGTCCTAAAATATATCTAGGACGTCAAAAAAAAAAAAAAATTAGGCGTCCTAATTTATATTTAGGACGCCTAAGTCTCAAAATTCAGCCAAGTAATTACGAAAATGCCACCGCCTATACCTTTTACTTCCCTTTTTAAAATAAGGACGTCTTTTAGAGAAGTAGTATCATTTTTTTGTAGTAGTGTTAAAAACATGCAATATTGCCATCCATTGATTTTGATTTGTTGAATTGTGTTAGTTCTCTATGTGCTTTTAATGATAACTGACAATTGTAAATTCAAATTGAAGTTTGTCTTTGTTAAGTTGAAAAACTTATTGTCAAAGACAAACTCGAGTTTCACTTTGTAAACTCGAGTTTGGACTTGACAGAGAGTAGCTCTAGTTTTCCAAATATAATACAAACTCGAGTTTGTATAGGCAAACTCGAGTTTGCGTCATACGAGAGTACCTAAGTTTTCCAAGACAAGGAAAACTCGAGTTTGATTTTAATGAACTCGAGTTTTGGCAAGATAGAGCCTTCAATATTTTTTAACAAAGCCAAACTCCGCTTTCCATTTGGAAACTCTAGTTTGTGCTTGACAGAGAGTTCTCAAGTTTTCCAAACTTTCAAGGAAACTCGAGTTTGTGGCAAGCAGAAAGCATTACACTATTTTAAACTTGAGCAAACTCCAGTTTTGAAGGGAAAACTCCAGTTTTGTATTTTACGAAAACCCCTCAAAGTTTCCATTTTGAAGGAAACTCAAGTTTGGTTTTGCAAACTCGAGTTTAGAACTTACAGAGAGCATCTCAATTTTTCTAAAGCTTTGAAAACTCCAAAGCACCATACAGAGAGTTTCACTATTTTCCAAGCATTTGTGGAAACTCAAGTTTAGTTTTCGCGAGGGAACTCCGGTTCCCTCGCAAAAAGTGGGATTTTTGCGAGGGAAGAGTTGTTCCCTCGCAAATTGACTAAAATTTGCGAGTCAATTTTCTTCCCTCGCAAATTCCGTCGCAATTATCACATTTTCTAGTAGTGTTTGCTTTAATTTGAACTTATGAAAACTCTAATTTCGATTTGGAAACTTCAATTTTGAGCTTTGTGAACTTAAACTCATTTTCACCTCAAAAGTCCAAAACTTGAGTTTGTCACTTATTGACTCAAGTTTGCTCTTATTCCCGAAATGCTCTTTAAAGCTCAAATCGTGACATTCTTCTCTGTAAGAAGGAAACTCGAGTTTGTGTTTATTAAGTCGAGTTTAGATCTTGAAGAATAGTTGCAAACTCCAGTTTGCTTGAACAAACTCGAGTTTGCATCGCTAAGTTTGAAAATCAACTTACTCGAATCTGTGAAATCTTCATGTTTGATCTAGATACTTCTTATCATCACTCATTACTAATCTTAACTATGTTTAATCAATTTGTTAGTGAGTTTCAGATGATTTAGAGAGTGTTAGAATGAAGATTAACCATAAAGCAAAAAGTGATGTCAACAACATTTATTGCAAAGACCATAAGATTTGCACTATTTTGGACTATCATTCTCTACACGTTGCTAAGGGATTAATGTTTTCTTTCCCTATCAAGAAGCTGCTCTTCCAACAGATTTATTTCAAGGGAAGTCAACCATAAACTTCTGTGTACTTGGGTTAACACTAATCAAGAGAGAGACTGGACCAAGCTTCAACCTAATCAACTCATTAATGTTGGCAACGGTCACATTAATGAATCCAACAGTCATTTAATGTTCTCTTCATAGATAAGGAGTTGCATTCAAGTCTTTTCAACAACCAATCTGCAGAAAACGAAAAAGCCTTTAAGTTTCAACTACTCTTAGTGTTTTCTACTTGTAAAGTATTTGTTGATACTCTTGCACTTCAGTGTTCATTATTATCTTCTCTTTGAGAGAGTTTCATTTATTGAAATCATTTATTTGTAAGGATCTCAAGTCGTGGGATTTGGAGATTAGGTATATCAATTTACAACTTGTAAGATGGAGTGTATCCTAGTGAGAGGATAACTTCGAGTACAAATTGTGTAACTGATTCTAAGTGATAGTGAAAATCCCAGAGTGTCTGGGGACTGGCCGTAGGTCAAAAGTTAAGACCGAACTAGTATAAATCTGTTGTGTCTTGTTATTCTTTCATCTCATCTGTTCTGCTCTGTTTTTTAGTTTAGTTTAAGAGTGTTTTTAAAAAGGATTTTAAAATCCCCAATTCACCCCCTTGGTGATTTGCTCCGCTTTCAAATTGTTGCTCTTCTTGTGTAAACTTCTAGGGCAAATTTGCTCCTAAAAAAAACTTCCGGGGCAAATTTGTTCTTTTTTTGTAAACTTCCGGGCAAAAATGATGCCAAAAAACTTCTTGGTCTTGAATACTTCATAGCCAATACTTCCGTGACAAAAATGGTATTTAACCTTTATTGGCTTAAACTAAGTCTTGCTTTAAATGGTTGTGTTGCATGTTTTGAAACATGATTAGAGTCCTTATTCTATCAAGTTTATTTTCATATTATTATTTTTCTTCTGACCAAAAAATGGCTACATGAGATAATTCTTACAAGGTAATATAGACTAGTGGTGAAATAGGTCATGCTTAATTATAGAATTCAAAACAGTGTTGGTTTTGATTAGTTTTGATGATGTCTTATATAGATGCCATTCTTAAGAGCAAAAAGGTTGCACACTACATTTACATTATACTTTGACTAATTCTTATATCTAATGTAGATGTGAAGTTTAATGATGAAGAATAATCAAGAGAAGAGAAGAAAGAAAGAAGAACTTGCTGAATATAATGAGAATATCATTATTCAAGTTCCAAGATTGATTCTAGAAGTCCCCATGATGATATGGAAGTTGGAACGGCTCAAATTGGAGTTGAAATAAGCAAAATCAAGTTTTGGGATGAGTTAACTCGAGTCGTGATCGGTTGCCTCGAGTCAGCCTTTTGGAACAGTGATTTTCGCCTCGGATGGAGTTACATCGAGGCAAACTTTCATCTCGCTCGAGTCACCACCTCGAGTCGAATTCATACCGCTCGAGTTAAAATGCTCCTTCAAAGATACTGTTTCACGTCTAGCTCGGCGACCTCGTAATCCGATGATATCTCCCAAACCAGGAATCGGATTGATGTGCAACCAGTGGCATATGAAACTAGACTCCCAATGCGTCATTTTGATATATAATCGAAGTCCAAATGAGTTCATATGAGAGAGCTATGAGTTTGGAAAGTTGGAACATCAATCACCATCACAGTCCAGACCAAGCTTCGGTGTTTCGAGTGTAACTCACAAAATAAAAATCCGATTGAGCTGAAATTGGTGGCATAGGAAAGTAGACTCACAGAGATTTCTATCAAGAGTTTAACCAACCAAAACGAAGTTCAGACCAAGGATATATGGCCCTCGAAAGTGGCAACATGTGATTCTCGAATCAATCCAAAGATAGCTTCGGGATCTCGAATATGGCTCACAACCAAAAGAAGTAAAACGTGCCTTGAGCCAACCAGATATGTACCTCGAGTCTAGATCAACGAAATATCAAAAGTACTCAAAGAGAAAGAAAATTGCCTCGAGCGGATAGGAAACCTCGAGGTGCGAAAGACGAAAGATAGAACAAAGGAAAGCAGTGTTTGCCTCTAGTTAGATTATCTACCTCGAGTCAAAGGGCAAACAGAAAGTTAGAAGAATTTAGAAGGCTTTTTACCTCGAGTCATAATTGGAACCTCGAGTCAAATGGCAACCAGAGAGTTTGAAGAATAGAGAGCAGTTTTTACCTCGAGTCAAACGAAGACGTAAAGTTAGACGTTTTGAGAAGGCTTTTTACCTCCCGGGCGGAAAGTTTACCTCGAGTCAATATCGCATCCCGGTACATGTTTTTGCTTTGTCATATTACCTCCAGGCGATGCTGCAACCTCGAGTTGGCCAATTGAAATTGCATCTCGAAGTTATGTAATGCCTCGAGTCAACAGTATGCTTTGCCTCGAGTCGTCACCTTGAGTGAAGGTAAACTCGCCTCGAGCTTTTATCCCGAATCACTTAACGATGTAAGGTTGCATGGCCTCGAGTCTCGTATATGTATGCCTCGAGTTGAGAACCTCGAGCCCGTCTATCCTTACCTCCAGGCGGGTTCTTCCTATGCTTCTCGATTTCACGACGTACCGCGAGGTCACAAGTATGATACCTCGAGTTAGCCGCCTCGAGTCGATAAGTGATACCTCGAGTTAATTACTCTCCGGATCTCTTTGTTTGAATATTACCAATCGATTACCTCGAGCCAAGGAACTCTATACCTCGAGCCAATATTCCAGAACTTCATCTCTACATTTTCGTGAAGCTCGAAAGACAACGTCCAAATTCGAAATCAATATTATCAACCGATTTCTACTTGCTATACTTCTCAATGCTATTAATCATGTTTGTTAGCAAGTTTCAGATTATCAATCGTTGTTTGAATCTTGATGAACTGTGAAGCACCGAAACTTACAAGGAACAGAGCCGACAAGATGAAGGATGCCCATAACGTCAAAAGCAACTGAATATTATTTTAAGTCATCTTCCGACCAGGACCACACGAATGACAACCTGTAAAGAGACTCCACTAAGCAAACATTCAAACGTGGATAAGCAGAAGGCGCAGATGTTTAGATCTCTCAATGGATATTTAATGAAGTTAAATGGTAGACACAACAGAGAGGAAGCACAGACGCTCCAGAGCCATTCCCAACAGTTGAATATTCAACAGAAATATTCAAATATTCAAACGGGCATATTCAAATCTTCAACGGTCTTCAAGCTTCAACAGTATAAATACCCGAAGGTTTGAATTCATCAATGGCAGACATAGACGCACACACAGACAAAGTATTCAAAGCGATCCATTTATAGTCTGTACATATCTTCAGATATTATTGAGCTTCAGTGTTTATTATTCATCTACTCTGTGAGAGAGTTCAAACACTTATTTGATTAGTGTGTTGTAAAATCTTAAGGTCGTGGAACCTTAAGTGTGGGTGTACAATTACAACTTGTAAGGGGGAGTGAGTCCAAGAGTGAAAGGATCATCCTTCGTTTACAGAGTGTGTAATTGTGTCTATAGTTATTTGGTTACAACTTGTAAAGAGGGTAAGTCCTAGTGAGAGGATTACTCGAGAGTTACGAGTGTGTTATCAAGTTACGAGATAGTGAAATCCCGAGTGTTTCGGGTGCGGACGTAGGTCAAGAGTTGGACCGAACCAGTATAACCTTTTGTGTTCATTGCTCTTCTCTCTATCTCTGTTTTAAGTGTTCTTGAGCAATAAGCGAAGGAATTTCATTAACACCTATTCACCCCCCCTCTAGGTGATATTCCACCTTCATTTGGTATCAGAGCGTAGGTTTCTCAATTGGGCTTAACATCCCGAGATAGATCATGGAAGGAATATTACTTGACGATGCCTCAATCAACCGACCACCTGGCTTCAACGGTGAACACTATTCATTCTAGAAAGAAAAGTTCAAAGCGTTTGTGTTAGCCACGGAGTATGGTCTCTGGGAAGTAATAGAGAATGGGGATTATGTTCCCACAAGAGAAGAAGGCAGAATTTAAGTTCTGAAGGCAAAAGATGAGTTCAACGAAGATGACAGAAGGGAAATAACTATTAATAACAGAGCAATTCTGATGCTCTAGAGTGCTCTTAGTCAGAAGGAGTATTTCTGCATCTACAATCTATCTACTGCTAAGGAGATGTGGAAAGCTTTGGAAATGGCATACGTGTCAACTATAAGTGGAGATAACTCCTCAGATGAAGCAAGTGAGGCAAAAGAAGTTGCAAACACATGCTTAATTGCTGAGGAAGAAGAGCAATGTGAAAACGATGATGAGGTATGTAATTCTGAACCTACCTATGATGAACTGCTTTCTGAGTATAATGAATTACATTCTGAATATAGTAAAATTGTGAAAGAACTCATTATCTCAAAGAAGAAAATCAAATTGCTCGAAAAACAAGCTAAAGATATTTCTCCATCTTGCGAAAATGTGATTTGCAAAACATGCACTGATCTTGAAACGAAAAATGTTTATCTTACAAAAACACTTGAGAAGTTCACTAACGGTAGTGAAATGCTCAATGTAATCTTGAAAGCTCAAAGATTTACAAATGATCGATCAGGCATTGGTTACAATCCTATTCTTGATAAAAAGAAAGGGAAAAAGAAGATGGGAGGAAAATCGTATTTGAACTATTTTCAGAAATCTGTTCATACTTCAAATCCATTTGCTCTTTGTAACTACTGTAATTGTAAGGGTCATAGCACATCATCTTGTTTTCATAAGAAAGGAAGAAGGGATAAACCCGTTGGTAATTATCAATGGCTACCAAAGGGAACTTATGTCTCCCCTAAGGCTCGAACTAACCCGGAAGGACCCAAGTATAAATGGGTACCAAAATGTCCATCTAGTGCTTTATTTGTGCAGATTAATTCTGAAAAGAATGGACCTAGACGTATAGAGAAGAATAAGAATCGAAGAGCTCCTCATGAACCGAAAATGAGACTTACATCGTTAGGAGAACTTCGTGGAGAAACCATTGCTACAACCTTATCCTCAAATCAAAAGAAGCAATGGGCACAAGCAAGAGGAGTATCTTCCACCTCAAGAACAAACTACCACGAATACCATTCAACTATCTTGAGGAAAACAAGAAAAGGAGATTCTCTCAAGTATCAAATAGAAGACACTTGAAGTCTATACCCTTTGAGAGAACTTTGCAGACACCCATGAAAAGACATATGAAGAAGATGCAGTGGGTAAGCAAAGTCGATCCTCCAAGTACTTAAGGTATAAGGTATACAATGGTAAAGCCTCCTATGCTATTATCTGTAATATTAATTGAGGTTTTATATTGTGGAACCGTAGGAATGAGTATTGCAAACTATTATGAAATTAAGCTTCCATATGTCTTAAAATCCATTGATTTTAAAAGAATTGCAATATTCAATAGTTTGACTCTTTATGCATATACATTGATTTGATAATTTCCTCTGTGAACTGCATATTCTGGAATAGTACTCGAGTAATAAGCTAACCTACTCGAGTATTGTCGGGGTTTAATGAGCATGCTAGTGTTTCAGGAAAGAACCATACTCAAGTATTTGAAAATGGTACTCGAGTAAAGTTGTGGAGTCACTGGTCCTTAGGAATCTGATTGCATCATACTCGAGTAAGAAGACATGGGTACTCTAGTAATATTGAGAAAGACCACTGATGTTGAGAATCAAATACACTGGCGCTAGATGCAAATTGAAAGGATAAGAGAAAGCTTATCAAGCATCCAAATATGTAAAGAAAAGCTTCGTGTCAGGACTGTGGTTGCATAAACTCTGATCAAAAGGAAGCTAAATGAA
This sequence comes from Acacia melanoxylon, assembly GCA_019022615.1. NCBI lineage: Eukaryota > Viridiplantae > Streptophyta > Magnoliopsida > Fabales > Fabaceae > Acacia > Acacia melanoxylon. Next base: position 5,739,333 of record JAFJYJ010000003.1, on the reverse strand, counting down.
TGGAACTTGAATTTGTCAACATTATCAAGCAAGCTACCACAAGGACAAGAGGAATTACGGTGATATCTAATTCTTACCCTATTTTGCACTTAAATGAATTACATATGTGGGTAATGAATACTTGTCCATTTTTGCATTCCATTAGCAATCAATCATTTATGGTTTGCAAAATGTTTTCGATTGCTAAATAGACCATAATTGAATTTGTGCATAACCTTCGAGTTTATGTTTTTGAAGTGCACAATTCTAAAATTTGTTTCAAATTTCAATTCACTATGTTTTGTGAAAATGCATACATATGATTGAAAACATATCCATACTTTAATTGCATTCAAATGATGTTTCAAAATTGGAAGTTAATATTGTATATTGAATGTTAGATATGCTTCAAATTTGTCTAGCTGATTTTCCATGTCATTCACATATTGATCATCAATATTTAATGCGATACTTGAACTCCTTATTCTTTATTCTCTAACTAGTTGGACCTCATGTCTAAAAAGTTAATCTTATATGAGTTTCAAGTCTATCTTCAAGAAAAGATTTGAACATATATCAAGTTAACTTTATATATCAACTTAACTCTTCGAAATCACCGTCGTAAACTGAAAATTCAATGCTTGTGATTTCATTATTCCATATCTTCATTATCCACGAATTCTAGTAGTCATTTAGTTACTCAAGTACATCAAATTTATCTTTATTCTTTTGAGTAACTATCTTCAAATACTTGCCTTGACCATTCATATGCTTCTGAATTCAATTCTAAAAGGCATGATCATCTCTTGGTTAATAGCAAAGTCATTTTGCTTATATCCTACTTAGTCTTGTTGACTAATTCATTCTCCCTATAACTTTTGCTTTTGGGATTCAATGTTCAACATGTTCTCCAAATATGAAGCATTCTAATATATTCTGTAACATGTTGACTTCCACCATGTTTTAAAGTGAGCATTAATTTCAAAAATGAATCTTTCATTCATCAAAATTTTGATTTCGTAATGCATTACCACTATTTGAAAGAGCATTCAAGATTTGAAACTCTTGCATATTTCATTACCATTCTTTAAAAATCTGATTTCATAATGAACTGTGAATTGATAAATGCTTATCCTTGAGGATAAGATTTTTTGATCAAACCTACATGTATTTTATCAATGACATCTTTTCTGCATAAAGTGTATTTACAAATTGTCATTGAGAAATAACATTCTTGGTATCATTTAGTTATTACCCTTTTCAATTCATTGGTTTGAATTTATTTGATTGGGTAAAACTATGATTTGATCTCTGATTGCTCTTTGCTCAAATATCATATGCTTAAATTATAAGAGCATAAGGGTTATGTCTCGATCATGTGTGGACTCAAGAAACATTGAGTACCAAAGAGCACATATTTGTTTTGCAGGATCTCTATTCTTGCTATGGAAAATAAGGATAAATAGAGGAAGATAAGCTTTTGAGGTTCTCTCCGAGAACAACAACAAATGGCTATAAAGTCATGGACATCACATGAGTAACTAATCGAGCTATTTGGGAAAGGAACTTCAACAATCCTACACTGAGCTTACCACAAACAATATTGAAGTTCGTCACTTTTTGTGAATGAAAAGATTAGGCAACTCTGTGAATTGATCAACCAAAGCTTCAAGTCCTTATGCATCTATTTTGGGAAAGCCTCGCATATTGATCACATCATCGCCTAGCCACCAAATGATGCATCTATGGATTACAAGTGATTATGGCTCAAGTAATTACAATATTACTTGAGTGAGGTATTGTATTTTTGAAATAATACGTATATACCATAATCGTGCTAGGCTAATTTGATTTTATTCATTCGATTCTATCTCATGAAGTTTAGCCTAAGAACACTCATTTTCAAAATGCTCCTTATGCTGTAAACATATTTATCATCATAAAAAGCATGAGTGATTTCTTTATACCAATTTCAAGTGATCTTGAAAGTTCTTAATTTTGAGATATCATGTTATGTCCTTTGGAATTAGATGAATTCCAGATCTCATAACACTTGGTATCACATTATTATTTGGTATCATTAAAGGGAGCTACACCTGTTTTAATCATGCATTCATTAAGGGGGAGCTTCACATTCACATGTATTTGATATCTTAAAAGCTCATCTCCTTTATTTGAAGAAAACCTTTTTAAGTTTGCTCATCTGCATTCACTGTGTTTTATTAGTTTTGATGAGTTAATCTTATGTTCAAAAATATATTTTCCTTTCACTATCTTGATTTGAAAATATCATATGGAAAGGGATATTTTGATATTCGGTTTGCACTAACATATTTCTCTTGCAAGAAAGTTTTACAATTGTGACAGGAGAATTCGGTTTGTGCAAGAACTTTCCTTAATGCACTACAAGGTGAAACATTTAACATGAGGAAAGCTAATTTGATGTTCAATCACGTTGAAGCTGAGCTATAAAGGAAGAGAGTCTACCATTGCTTCATCTCAGGCCACAGGGATTCAGCCAAAATGCATACAGCAAGAAAATGGACTTCATCGATCATTCATACATGAGCGACTTCATCATCCATCATTTGCAGAACCAACATGAGCATTTCTAAACTCTATCTTTTTATATTCAGTAGAAATGTTGCACATGTTTGGTACCTATATACTTTAAATGTGAAAGATGTTTTGAAAACCTCTTCATATTCTTTCAAATTTGTTTTCATAAAAACATTCCAAAATGCATCATTTTTAGAATGAAAACAATTTCAAATCGGGGAGAGAAAATCAGTTTCTTGATTCTTTATAATCTGGTTTCATATTTGTCTCTCTAAGCATTTCTTCCTTACTTCAACTTTTTGCTAATGACAAATACGGGGGAGAGAATGGCAAGAAAAATATGTGTTCTAATATATTTTCATATTCATAAACATATTTTTCGTAGAGTATTTGTCATCATCAAAAAGGGGGAGAATGTTGGTTTTGATTAGTTTTGATGATGTCTTATATAGATGCCATTCTTAAGAGCAAAAAGGTTGCACACTACATTTACATTATACTTTGACTAATTCTTATATCTAATGTAGATGTGAAGTTTAATGATGGAGAATAATCAAGAGAAGAGAAGAAAGAAAGAAGAACTTGCTGAATATAATGAGAATATCATTATTCAAGTTCCTAGATTGATTCTAGAAGTCCCCACGATGATATGGAAGTTGGAACGGCTCAAATTGGAGTTGAAATAAGCAAAATCAAGTTTTGGGATGAGTTAACTCGAGTCGTGGATCGTTGCCTCGAGTCAGACCTTTTGGAACAGTGATTTTCGCCTCGGATGGAGTTACCTCGAGGCAAACTTTCATCCGCCTCGAGTCGCCACCTCGAGTCGAATTCATACGCCTCGAGTTAAAATGATCCTTCAGCATACTCTGTTTCACGTCTAGCTCTGGCGACCTCTGGTAATCCGATGATATCTCCCAAACCAGGAATCGGATTGATGTGAAACCAGTGGCATATGAAACTAGACTCCCAATGCGTCATTGTGATATATAATCGAAGTCCAAAGGAGTTCATATGAGAGAGCTATGAGTTTGGAAAGTTGGAACATCAATCACCGTCACAGTCCAGACCAAGCTTCGGTGTTTCGAGTGTAACTCACAAAATACAAATCCGATTGAGCTGAAATTGGTGGCATATGAAAGTAGACTCACAGAGATTTCTATCAAGAGTTTAACCAACCAAAACGAAGTTCAGACCAAGGATATATGGCCCTCGAAAGTGGCAACATGTGATTCTGGAATCAATCCAGCATAGCTTCGGATCTCTGAATATGGCTCACAACCAAAAGAAGTAAAACGTGCCTTGAGCCAACCAGATATGCACCTCGAGTCTAGATCAACAGAAATATCAAAAGAACTCAAAGAGAAAGAAAATTGCCTCGAGCCAGATAGGAAACCTCGAGGGTACTGAAGACAGAAAGATAGAACAAAGGAAAGCAGTGTTTGCCTCTAGTTAGATTATCTACCTCGAGTCAAAGGGAAAACAAAAAGTTAGAAGAATTGAGAAGGCTTTTTACCTCGAGTCATAATTGGAACCTCGAGTCAAATGGCAACCAGAGAGTTTGAAGAATAGAGAGCAGTTTTTACCTCGAGTCAGAAGCTCCACCTCGAGTCAAACCGAAGACGAAAAGTTAGACGTTTTGAGAAGGCTTTTTACCTCCAGGCGCGAAAAAGTTCACCTCGAGTCAATATCGCATCCCGGTACATGTTTTTGCTGTCATATTACCTCCGTGCGATGCTGCAACCTCGAGTTGGCCAATTGAAATTGCATCTCCGAAGTTATGTAATGCCTCGAGTCAACAGTATCTTTGCCGCGAGTCCGTCACCTTGAGTGAAGGTAAACTCTGCCTCGAGCTTTTATCCTGAATCACTTAACTGATGTAAGGTTGCATGGCCTCGAGTCTGTATTATGTATGCCTCGAGTTGAGAACCTCGAGCCTGTCTATCCTTACCTCCAGGCAGGTTCTTCCCTATGCTTCTCTGATTTCACGACGTACCTCGAGGTCACAAGTATGATACCTCGAGTTAGCTGCCTCGAGTCAGGATAAGTGATACCTCGAGTTAATTACTCATCTGGATCTCTTTGTTTGAATATTACCAATCGATTACCTCGAGCCAAGGAACTCTATACCTCGAGCCAATATTCCAGAACTTCATCTCTACATTTTCGTGAAGCTCAGTAGCAGCAACGTCCAAATTCAGAAATCAATATTATCAACTGATTTCTACTTGCTATACTTCTCAATGCTATTAATCATGTTTGTTAGCAAGTTTCAAATGATCAATCGTTGTTTGAATCTTGATGAGCTGTGAAGCACCGAAACTTACAAGGAACAGAGCCGACAAGATGAAGGATGCCCATAACGTCAAAAGCAACTGAATATTATTTTAAGTCATCTTCCGACCAGGACCACACGAATGACAACCTGTAAAGAGACTCCACTAAGCAAACATTCAAACGTGGATAAGCAGAAGGCGCAGATGTTTAGATCTCTCAATGGACATTTAATGAAGTTAAATGGTAGACACAACAGAGAGGAAGCACAGACGCTCCAGAGCCATTCCCAACAGTCGAATATTCAACGGAAATATTCAAATATTCAAACGGGCAGATTCAAATCTTCAACGGTCTTCAAGCTTCAACAGTATAAATACCCGAAGGTTTGAATTCATCAATGGTAGACATAGACGCACACACAGACAAAGTATTCAAAGCGATCCATTTATAGTCTGTACATATCTTCAGATATTATTGAGCTTCAGTGTTTATTATTCATCTACTCTGTGAGAGACTTCAAACACTTATTTCATTAGTGTGTTGTAAAATCTTAAGGTCGTGGAACCTTAAGTGTGGGTGTACAATTACAACTTGTAAGGGAGTGAGTCCAAGAGTGAAAGGATCATCCTTCGTTTACGAGTGTGTAATTGTGTCTATAGTTATTTGGTTACAACTTGTAAAGAGGGTAAGTCCTAGTGAGAGGATTACTCGAGAGTTACGAGTGTGTTATCAAGTTACGAGATAGTGAAATCCCGAGTGTTTCGGTACGGACGTAGGTCAAGAGTTGGACCGAACCGCATAACCTCTTGTGTTCATTGCTCTTCTCTCTATCTCTGTTTTAAGTGTTCTTGAGCAATAAGCGAAAGAATTTCATTAATACCTATTCACCCCCTAGGTGATATTCCACCTTCAAACAGCACACACAATTTTCTCAATTTACCATGGTTATTAAACCCAGACCGGACCTGACCGGCCGGTTCAAACCAAAAACTGGCGAACAGGTCAGTAAACTGTTACAGCTTAAGCAGTAACTCGGTTTAATTTTAAAAAATTGAATTCTTTCAATTTTCTTTATAATTTCATATTAATAACAACGAAAACTTCATTTTCTCACTTATTCGTCACTGGGTTAGCTCTGGTTTGACTCATGTATCCATTAACCCTTGATTCAATACCCTGACAAATTCAATGACCGGCCAGTTTTAATAACCTTACAATTTACAGAATTCTTCAAGGTATAACTTCAATGCTTTTATTTAATAAAGCAATTGAATAAAAATGAGGTCAGCCTAAGATGATATGCCATTCGGCAATGAAGTTGAGTTTTGGGCCAAAACAACAAAGAATGATCATTCAAAATAAAATAAAAGGCTTATGATAAAAGAACGATCCCGAGTTATTCGTACTCAATTGTATTTTAATTCATCGTAAAATTTATATTTAACCCAATGCGACTAAGGCACTAGTGCAAAAAAGGGTTTTAAGACCGGACAAAAGAGGCATCGTAAGACCGAACCAACGACCGGTCTTGTTCTAGCCGGTATTAAAAGTCCACATTTAAGACCGGACTCGAACCGGTCTTAAAGAAACTCTTTTAGACTAGACATTTAAAACATTAGGTCTTAAAAGTCGTACTAAATAAAGCTGAAATATTTTTTGGTCGGTCCTAAAACTCAACTTTTAAGACCGGACAAAAACTCAGCCGCTCTTAAAAGATCATAATTTTAAGACCAGTTTAAAATAAATCCGGTCTAAAAAATAACGGCTTTTAAGACTTGACGACTAATTATACGCGGTCTTAAAAGACTAGCTTTCAAGACTGGATGGTAAATACATCCAGTCTTAAAAATTGAATATTTAGACCGGACGTATAAATACACCGATCTTAAAAGACCAACTTTTAAGACAGGCTTAATATCAAATACGTACATATGACCTTTAAGACCGGACATATAAATACATCTGGTCTTAACAGTTGAACATTTAAGACCGGCGTATTTATTTCCAGTCTAAATTTTCCCAAATTTTTTCCCTGTTCTGTTCTTCCTGATCATATATATACACAAATCCACCACATAATCCAACACATAAAAGTCGATACTTTATGTTACAAGCAATGAACAATTATGAATAAATTGAATTGGGAAAAAAAAATATAAATACTATTCACCATGAGTTATGTGGCTTCTTAATTAATGATTATACTATGACTACAACACCTAAATTAATTTATACAATAAGATAACTTACTTACAATGCAAATACAATATGTTACAAATACAACATACATGCTCAATATAATATTCACCATGCCTTCATCTGATCCCCACCCAACAACGTAACATCCTCTTTTATAACATGCCCCTTTGGATCGGATCCTGCCACAAAAATAAAACAAGAACAAACTTCATAGTCTGTAACATTGTTTAAGAACATAGAAGGAATATAATATAGTTAAAACCTTAAAGTTTTCAAAGAATTCTGCATATGAATATTATCTTATGAATTGACTTTTTTATAAAGTGATATCCTCCCATATCCCTTCTTGATGATCATTTCTTCGTCGGGTTCATTATCCGCTTCATCTTCTTCGTTCATGTCCCAGTAGACCCCTTGAAAAAGGAGTACTCTCGGGAAGACCATAATTTGAATGACTTTCCTCATCAATATCAATGACCCTTTTTCCTTGGAGAGCTACAGACCACATTTTATTTTCTTGATCGGTGATATAGAACACATGTTTTGCCTGGTCTGCCATAATAAAAGGTTCATCTCCAAAACTTATACCATTGACATCAACTAATGTAAATCCTAGCCGATCGATCTGAACACCATTATTGACATTAACCCACTTGCATTTGAAAATGGGAAATCTAATTTTAACATAATCCACCTCCCAAATCTCTTCAATAACCCCATAATATGACATGACTGCCAATAAAGGCCTCTTGTCTTTCGAACTGGAGAAGTGCATAGATTCAGCCTCTAACATAACACCACTGTTATGGACGGTGCTCCTATTATCTAGGGACTTCGTGTAAAATGTATAACCATTGATCACATACGAATTCCAACTTATGACATCAACCTCAGGACCACGTGCTAACCATTTGATTATATCCGAAACACATTACTCTCCCTCGACCTTTTGTTTGAACCAGTTTGCAAAAGTCCTGTTATGCTCCCTAATCAACCTTTGTTCAGTCATTCGATGATTTTCTTTCCTTACAACTTCTTTATGTGCAGCTATGCTGGCTTGAACTTCATCAACATTATTCAAGATGTATAAGTGGACTTGTGACAATTCATCAGGATCCACACTCTTTACTGAAGCCCCTCGTCTACCCCCTTCAGCATGCTGACGTTTTGGAAGCCCAATATGTCTTACTTTGACCAAATAATTTTGATAAAATTCCATGGCTTCTTTAGAAACATTTTCTGAACAATTGATGCTTCTGGCTGGTATGCGTTCTTCACGTACCCTTTTAGGAATTTCATAGATCTTTCAATTGGGTACATCCACTGTAAATGGATAGGGCCGCACAACTTTATCTCCCTCACTAGATGAACAATTAGATGAACTATGATGTCAAAAAATGTATGAACAAAAAGCTTCTCAAGGTGGCACAAGATAAGATATCCTTAATTCTCCAATTCATCCAACTTTTCAATATCGAAAACTTTACTACAAACCGCATTGAAGAAGACACAAAGTCTAGTCAAAACGAACCAAAGATCATATTCGGCGATGCCTCGAATAGCTACTCGGGAGTAGCCGTGTGCATCAAGACATGACAATCATGAGACTTTTGGCCTACTAATTTCAAGTCCTTCATCGATACAAGCCTCTTAAAATTTGAAGAATACCCCGAGGGAACTTTTGTGCCATGTAAACACTCACAAAAACTTCGTTTCTCATCCTTAGACAGAGTATGAGAAGCCAAGGGACAATAAGTTCTCTTCCCATATGGCCTTAGATGTAAGTCTTCGCGTATTCCCATTGCTTGCAAATCCAATCTTACATTCACACCATCCTTGGAACTACCTTGTATGTTGAGAAGCGTGCTAACAATACTATCACATACGTTTTTCTCCACATGCATGACATCAATACAGTGTCTCACATCAAGATTGCGCCAATATGTAAGATCGAAGAATACATATCTCTTTTTCCATATATTTGTTTCTTTTCTACTCTTTGCAGTCTTACTGAAGATGACGTTGATATTTTTCACATTTTCATAAACTTGCTCACCAATCAATGCCACCGAAGCATCTTCATACTCTTGGCCACCAAAAAAGGCTTTCTTTAATCGACGATATGGGTGGCCCCGTCTGAGAAATCTCCTATGTCCAAGATAAACCATCTTTCTTCAATGTTGAAATTGATGGTAACGTGTGCCTTCTTTACAAACCGGACATGCTTTATGGCTTTTTACACTATACCCTGACAAGTTCCCATATGCTGGGAAGTCGTTTATAGTATAAAATATCATGGCTCACAATTTAAACACCTCCTTCTTGAAAGAGTCAAAAACATCGACACCTTCTTCCCACAACTCCTTCAAGTCTTCGATCAATGGCTGAAGGTAAACATCAATGTCATTTCCAGGTTTTTTTGGTTCCGAAATCAACATAGACAAAGACATGATGTACTTTCGTTTCATGCATAACATAGGAGATAAGGTGTAAATAATAAGGAGCACATGTGCCATGAACTATGTATCTTTGCTAAGGCTTCCATATGGATTCATGCCGTCCATGCTAAGGGCAAGCCTAAGGTTCCTAGGTTCTTCGCCGAAGCTCGGAAATAAATGATCGATTTTCTTCTATTGAGAAGAATCGGCGGATGTCGAAGCTTTCCATCGAAATCCTCTCATCTCGTATGCCACCTCATATTTTTTGCATCATTTTCATTCGCAAACAACCGTTTGAACCTTGGTATGATTGGAAGATACCACAACACTTTCGGCCCTTTATTTGACTTGTACCTTGGGGTTTCACATATCGGACAATTCTCGCTTCTCTTCAAACTCTTTTCTATACAATACGCAATCATTCGGGCATGCATGGATCTTTTTGTACTCCATCCCCAAAGGGACAAAGTATTTTCTTAGCATCATAGTATCGATGCGGCAACACATTATCATCCGGAAGCATGTCCTTAAAAGCCTCAAGCATTTCAGAAAAACTCTTGTCGCTCCATCCATGATGTAATACCCTGAAAACCCTAACTAATATAAGTAAAATATTTGGATAAATATTTATGAGAGAGTATATTGTCTTTAATTTTGTAACTTAGTTATGAGCAATTTCTCTTTAAAATATCATTTATGGATCATAACACACCCTAAAATAATTGTTGAAATTTAGTAAATAAATTCTGAGACTACCAAGGTGAATAAGTGGTCTCAAATAAAAAGATATAATTATCTAATTTTCTAAGGAAATGTCTATGAAAATTAGAAGAGAAAAGTTGCCAAAGGGCTAAAAATACATTTTTAAGGCATAAATTGGATTGAAAATATTATGATAAATCATAGAGGACAATAAAATAATTATTAAAAATATGGGAGAATATTGTCCTTAATTATAGGAATTTAATAAATTATTTCCTTAGAAATAATAAGGGGAAATTAATTATTAAATTAAAAACCCTAAATTAGTCCCCATGATTTTTAATATTTTACATGGGATATAAAATATCAATGTAACTAAAATAGTTGTGAGATAATAATTTATCCTAATTAAGAAAATTATCAAAAATTAGTAAATGGCTAATCAGGTAATTAATGGGATAATATAAGAGGATTAAAATATAAGTTGAATGAATTAGAAAAATATTTAATTAAGGGCTGAAATTCGTAATTAAAAAATAAATAAATAAATAAATAATAAAATATAAAATGCTTAGAAAAATAAATAAAAAATAAAAAAATAAAAAATCTAGATATTTGTAATATAATAATATTATATATGGTAAAGAGCCAACAGACATTTGAGAATGGATAAAAATTAAATCCTACACTAAAGTATAGGGATTTAGTCTAAAACATCCGGACCTTATATAAACCAAATGAAATTCTACCTCGAGTGGACTATCTCCGAAGTCATTTCGAAATCAACCGAGTCGTTAAGATACGGATAAATAAAGAAAAGGGCAAATAATAGTGCAAATGAGAACCAATAGAAAAAAAAATTGTTGTGACGAACCAGGGATTAGGTTTCTTGGGTCGGGACATATTATGAACCAGTGAATTTTTGTCCGGAAAATGTGGTGCTATCGGAAGTTATTTCCGTAACCGATGGCAAATAAGCGTTTATCTGAAAATCTTCGACGGACTACGGAATACTCGTAACGGGTCAAAAAATTTAGTTAAACCAAGTAGTTGTGACGAAAAGAATCAAACTTCGAACCTTGCTATCGATTTTAAGATTTTCCCGGACTACGCGATTTGGACACCGAACTGGATACTTTATCGGTACCGGCTCATAAAGCAAGAGGGATGATGTCATGCATGACCTAAATTTGCCTTGGGCAGTGTGCAAGGAGGTCGTCCTTGAGCAAGGAAGGGCAAGGATGATGCCACGTGGTGAAATGCGATCCAACGGCCGAAAAGTAGTCTGAAAAAGTTATGAATAGTGCCACATCTTTCACTATAAATAGGAGCTCTCCCTTTTCATTCTTCTTCACCCCAAAATCGAAAAACTAGAGAGAGGTTAGAGAGAAGGAAGAGCCCGAAGAAAATATAGCGGAGCCCTGGGTAAGTTTTTCGGTCCCTGGTCTTTAGTTTCAGTAGTTCTTTCATTAGATATAGTAGAAATGCTAGAATTATCTTTAAATTTCCCAGATAGTATAGATATCATGTTTAGGGGTATATATGGTATTTATTTCGAGAATATACTTGGGAAAAGAGATATGTCAAAATTCGGAGAGATATGGTCAAAGTAGCGAAGCTCGCGAAATACCGCGATTAGGGGGTCGGGGGCAAAATGGTAATTTGTACCTAAAATGCCATTATCTTTGCTAGATATTAATAATTATTATCCTTATAGGATATCTAAGATAATCGCATCGTTGTTGTACCGCTGTCGTACCGCTGTTGTACCGCCGTCGGGCCGCTGTCAAAAATTACCGTTTTTCGTAAAACGTACCGAAAGTACCGTCAACGAAGGTACGTTCGCGACGTACTGTAACACTGACTCTGATGATTATGCTATGCTTATATATGATTGCTGTGTTCTTGTACTGAGACTTTGTCTCAATTATTTTTAAATGCAATCATGAATACACGGGTTATAGTCTTGATAACACCGTTTAAAGTTTTCCTAGCGCTGAGGACACGATAGGCCATCGTAATCGGATTTGATAGTGCGGAGGCAGGGTAACATACATACTGCGGGGGCTGTGTAATGTTATGGCCCTACATATCTGATCAAGTATTACCTACATCTGTTATGGGCTTTTGTAGTGCTTTTTGTAAAAATGTCATGAATACCTGTCATACATATATTGTGTACATGAGCATGAGGTTAACCGTTACCTGAGGTTCGATGGGCATTGGACCTCAGTCTGAATTAATAGACAGAAAAGAGTCATGAACCAGAGGAGGCACCAGGGGATGGAGCCATAGCCAGACGCCAGTAGATGGAGCCGTGAGAAGGCACCGGTCAAGAAAATGCGGGAAGAAAGTCAACAGAACCTACCTTATGGCAAGAATCTAATAAAGTTACTTCATATCATTTGGTGCTTAAACTAGAAGGGTCGTCTACGTGGTTCAGTCAATCACACCTTAGCACGTGAGACTCCCACTAGACCTACCCGGCCGGCCAAATGGGATGATTCAACCGAGTTAGGTTCTACGCCCCCCAAGTCTACTCAAGGCTTGGTTAAAGAGGGTGTAGTTACATGTAAGAATTGTAATTATAAAGTTTTGTATTAACGTATCACATGAATAATTCCTTCGGGAGATTTTGTAATATATATCGGTATACGTCAGGCATCATCATATGTCTGAGTATTTCATATCAGTTACTCATTGTTATACCTGTTGTTCAAATTTTTAGTACATGATCTTCGTTTTCGCATTACGCTAAGCTGTAGCACCTCAAAACTCTGATGGATTTTTATAAAACCACGTGCCACCGGCACGATATATGCTACGGAGTTTGGGGTGTTACACATGACGTGCCTTCAAGCTTACCAATTTCAATACAGCGTTCAACAATTGATATTTTTTACACCTAGGGTATAGCGGGGTCTCTGCATCACTGCACATATTACCATATGCATGTGATTGATGAAAAGCCTTTTCTCCTACATCACGAATAATGTCCTCTATGCGATCATCCATATCCGTGTCATTATCATCAAAGGCCACATCCCCATGTTGAGACCCACTTGGTATTTTTTCACCATGCCATACCCATACTGTGTAAGTCTTACAAAATCCTTCACAAATTAAATGTGTGTGTATAACTTCAGGACTTAGTCGCCTCTCATTCAAACATTTTACACAAGGGCAATAAAACTTCTCACTATCATCATGGGCATTTTATTTAGCAAATTCTATAAAGTCCCACACCCCATTCTGATATTCAACACTCGTCCGTAACGCAGTTATCCAACTGTGATCCATAGTAGAATTCCTATAGACAGAAAGATTTAACATACATAATCCGAAAAAATTGACACTTGCATAAAATAAGGCAACACCAAATGCATATTTATGCTCAATGTCAGTTATATCTTTTTTTTATATTACGGAGAAACTTGCCCATTAAATGCATAACGAAGAATCACTTTTGGTCATAAATGTATCATAGTGAATCCACGAAGCAAAATAAAAGCATGACGAGGAAATTAAATGCATCGCGTGAAGGTCTTGTGGACTCACCTGTAGCATATAAATTCAAATGCGTTTGTGGAGTCTTTCTTCTCCCGCCATGAACGTTGATGTTGCGAACAGCAGAGTAACCTAAAAACAGTTGTTGGTCGTTAGGCGGGTCTAAAGCGCAAATATAATCTTCAAAATACAATATTCATTAACAACAAAGAAACCCACAAGGACATTTCATTGATTCGTTCAACCCAGAAAACCATAAACTTATATAACCGAAACACATCTTACAACTTGGTGTATAGACGTTTAGCTAAGTAACCAAAAAGTGATTGTCGAGAGAGCAACGCAAAGCAGCGACAAAGCAACACACAAACACTGGAGACAGAACCTGAGTAATCACTTTCGGCACGACAAGAGAAGTTCGAGAGGAAATTTAATATTCCGCGCGGCAGGCATGTTTTAGTATTTTTGATTTTATTAAGACCGGTTAATTATAAAGTATCCGGTCCTAAATTTATAATTAAATTTATAAGACCGGAGGTTTAAAAACCTCCGGTCCTAATTTTTTATTATTCATTTAATTTTAAGACCGGACTATTATTAAACATCCGGTCCTAAAAGTCAGTATTTTTGATTTTATTAAGACCGGTTATTTATAAAGTAGCCGGTCCTAAATATATAATTAAATTCTTAAGACCAGAGGTTTAAAAAACTCTGGTCCTAATTTTTTATTATTCATTTAATTTTAAGACCAGAGTTTTATTAAACATTCGGTCCTAAAAGTCCTCAATTTGTTTTTTTAAAAAAGAGGATTGGCTTTGGCGAGCACAAGAAGAATCGAATGAATAAAAATTAAAGGAAAATTGGAGAATAAACTTTTTTAATTAATTGAGAATATGAACAGAAAAAAAGACACAAGCTTAGTTCTTAATCCTTTATACATTACTGGAGAATATGCATGTACACAAGAAAAAATACAAAAGAAAAACAAGCAGAAAATTATCAAAAACAAGAATCTGACTAAACATCCTTGGCGATATCGGCGTGAAAAGCATTAACTTCTTGTCGGAGATCAGCAAGTTCCTGTCTTATTCGCATCAGCCGCAATGCATTATTAGAGGAAAGAGGAGAGGGGTCAGTGGTAGGCACGCTGGGGCCAACTGGTTGGAGAGTGGGAGCAGGAACCTCTTCATGGTTTGAAGGCTGGAGGAGGGGGGTGCGGCAATCTCTTCATCATCCGAAATAACAATGGGTCCAACGACCCGAGACTCTTGGGTCACAATAGACGCACTCTCGCTGGAGGAGGCGCACCGTATAACAATCTACGGAAGGCACGAGCATCAGGAGTAAGAGTACCCCTATGGGCGGTTCTCTTGTATCTAACCATGGTTTGAGCAGTTGGGGCAGAAAGCCACGTAGTGTGGAGTTACGAGATTGTGAGGAGTTAATAAGGACAGAGAGGTATATGAAAAGTTTATATACTTTAAGAGCCACGTAGTGTGAAGTTACGAGGTATGATGAGTTTAATAAGGACAGAGAGGTATGAGGAGTTAATAAATATTCGGGTAAAATTCTATTATTTAATTTTTTTCAATTCAATTCATTTTAAGACCGACCTTTTATAATATATCCGGTCCTAAAAGTCTATTATTTATTTTTTTCAATTAATTCAATTACTTTTAAGATCGACCTTTTATCTTGTATCCGGTCCTAGAATTCATTTATTTTTTTCAATTCAATTTTTTTAATGTAAGAATTTTTTCTTAAAAAATATTAGTTTTAAGAACGGATCTTTTACAATATCCGGTATTAAAGGTTCATTCTTTTCAAATGACTCATATAGCATATTCGTATCCTTACACTTTGTTCAAATGAATGATTCGGAGTCTCTTCGACTTCCAGATAAACTTCCCAACTAGGCGTCTCCTCGTATTCTGAGGAATTATGCGTCTCGTCGTTATTGTTTCCGGCGTTTCACATTGTTCAGGAAGGGTTCTCTATTTAACTCGATATTACTTTACTTCCTTCACATTCTTCTCCTTCACTTCTACAACCTTCATTGTAATGGCTGCTCCACCACCACCAGTCCTCCTTTTCCTCTTAATCCCCTTCCACCTCCGTACCCTCCTCCGCCTCCCAACTGTCTTTCTACCAGATGATGCAGCATCTCCTGGACCGCGTCGATCATATAGACCGACGCTTGGACCAACTATTTCAGGTCTATCACGCCGTTAACAACAAGCTGACCGCGGTACTCGACGCCCAAGACGTTGAGTACGATCCTTCGATGACGACGTCTCCGACCTCTCCGACGACTCCTTCCCCTCCGACAATGATGGGGAGGAGTAAATGTTTTTTTTTTTTTTTTTTCCGTATCGAAAAAATATAAATAAATTTATTATTCCATATTTGATTGCCTAGTCCTTTTCATTATTTATTTTTTGTCTCCAACAAAAAGGAAACAAACAAAACATTGTCCTAATGTAAATCAACATTAAAAATTCGCAGAATACAGTTAAGAACATACAAAAAAACAAAAAAAAAGATCGTTTACCTTATTCAAATAAAAACAAACAAAGTGACTATTCTTCTCAAGGTTGGACCGTCGTTGTCATCGGTTTTACCTCGCCCTGATTTGAATATTTTCAATGACCTTTTCATTATCTTCCTTCTTTTTCCGACAAAAAGAAAATAGACAAAGAAAAGGGAAAACGATAATGCTGCTCAACATCAGGAGAGGTAACATCGACGACAACGAGGGACCTAGCTTGAGCAGAACGCCAGAACCTTGGTTGTCTTGAACCCTAATAATTTGTCTGAAAAACGAGTCAACATTTTTGTTTAAAAGGAAAACTATTAAGATCGAACGTTTAACAAATACACGGTCCTAAAGGTTAAGTCATATTTTACAAGAGACTTTTAGGAGCGGACAATACTAAAGTATACGGTCCTAAAAGTCTAGACATATTTTTTAGAATTAAACTTAGGCTTTTAGGACTGGTCTTCAAATAAATATGCGGTCCTAAAAGTCACGCCAAATTTTTAAAATAAACGAACACTTTTAAGACCCGGCCTTTAAACAAATATAAGGTCCTAAAAGTCTAGCCAAATTGAACGAAGACTTTTAGGAGCGGACAAATAACAAATATACAGTCCTAAAAGTCTCGCCATATTTTTAAAATAAACGAAGAGGACTTTTAGGAGCGGATAATTAACAAATTTACGGTCTTAAAGTCTAGACATATTTTAAGAATTAAACGTAGACTTTTAGGACCAGATGTTTAAATAATATGCGGTTCTAAAAGTCTAGCCATATAATTAAACGTAGACTTTTATGACCGGATGTTTAAATAATATGCGGTCCTAAAAGTCTAGCCATAGTTTTTAGAAATAAACGAAGACTTTTAGGACCAGATATTTAATAAATATGCGGTCCTAAAGGTCTCGCCATATTTTTAAAATAAAGGAATACTTTTAAGACCGTACTTTTAACAACTATACGGTCCTAAAAGTTGACCGGATCTTTAAAAATTATGCGGTAATAAAAGTCGCGAATACTTTTCAGAGTCTCTTATTGCTCATTTACAACATCCTGTACCTCAAATTTCAAGCACTAAATAGCTAGAATGAATGAACGAATTCTTCGAAAAAATAATCAAATTTATTATTGAATTACACATTGCGTATGTATATTTACAAATGAATTTAGGACTTAATTAGGTCATACGATATTCACAAAACACATTGTGTATGTGCTCCACTTAATCATCGGGGAAAGGGAGCGGACCGGCAAACCTCTCGTAACATCAAAGACAGAAACTGAATTAACTTGCGTACATATTTCATATGTAACATTAAGCCATAAACTGAATTCAGCCATAATATGTAACATCAAATACATTTACCTTTGAAGTTAATTTAGTCGTTCCTTCCGTGATAATATCATATATGTGTTTCATGACGTAGATGCCAGATAAGTTGGACCCCGTTGGTTGCCGACGGGTCTAAAACAAACAAGAAATATATATAAGAGCTAGCATATATAGCTTACTGACCAAGTTCACAAGGCAGTGTGCCAATGTCCAAATATGTACTAACTTGTGGTTTGAACCATTTAGGATAAGTGGCCTGAGACCCACGCCTTTTGTTTACCTCGATTTGGAAGGTCCACATGTCACTATCATCAAAATCACAAATTTATCAATAATGTTCACTTTGAAAATTCACGGTAGAGATTTCGGACAAGAGAATCAAAATGACATGCTTACGCGTTGACGATCGCGTCAACGTAGGCCCCGGATCACCGTGAGTGGAGCATAAGAAGATAACTTTATGATCCTCCATGCACATGAGGACCAATCGCCAGTGGCGGTTAAAAATTCACAAAGATAAAGTACTCAGTGATATATGTAGCAGAATTAAATGAATTGCAGACAAGAATTGTGATATGTACCCGTGGTAGTATGGAAACACGTACACATTTCTTCTCACTTCACACACTCTCTTTGATATGTATTCTTGTCTCTCCACCAAGGTTGTTGTACTTGCATAGACTGGGCACAAGAATCCAAATCATTGATTCTGCCATGTTCAACCAATTCTTGATGCATTAACCTACAATAATGACATCGATCAAGGAATTAGTATATATGTATGTGTGTTTAAACGATGCATTTAAATTATGTACTCATAGAATCATATACTTACTTCATAAACAGTTGAATGATTGGATTAGTAAGCTCCTGTACAGGAAGCAGCAGGGACGTTACATCTTCGTTGTCAACGTAAACCGATTCAGGATGAGGGAGGCCTACTACTTTATTGACAGGCCACGATTTATCTTTAAAATATCCTTTTTTTACCAAATCGAATATTTTTTCCTTGGCAGTCAACTTAGCAGTAGGGGATGGAACTTGAGGAGAAGGAGATGCAGCTTGACGAGGGGATGGAACTTGAGGAGGAGGGGATGAAGCTTCAGGAGGAGTAGAGACATGTACAAGCTTCACTGGCCAAGAGATGAAGGTTCCCTTGACATCACTCACAAGCTTCAGCTGATCAGTTGGGAGAGGGAGTGGTGCATCAATGATCACCTTTTCAACTGACACTCTGACTTCATCATCAGCCATTTGTTGGTTGTGTACAATTGATCCCAAGTTGTGGACAGTGCCTTTTGCAACTAATCGTCTATGACTATCATGATCCTCCACATACAGGTCACAAGGTTGCTCTGACTGTCCAACAATGCAGCTCCCTCTAGTGCTCTCCTGCATAGGTGCATGTGAATGTGTGAAGGGAACACTGGTCTCTGGACAAGAGCTCAAAAGCAGCCTCATCTGATTCATTTCCTCCTTCATCTAGCTCATCTGGGATTGAAACATTGCTTCTTTAGCCGCTTCCTCACTTAATTTGGCCAAATCTGCTTTCATCTCCTCCCGAGTAACCATACTTTGTTTATGGCGTTTGGATTTACCAAAGTATTGCTTTAGGCCTACCCGTCCTCCAATTCCCCTTACACGCCCCAGGTGATCCGATTTTCTAGTCGCAACGGTCAGAACATCATTCCTCCCGTCCGACACAAAAGATCCCTCTGCTTGTTTCTTTTTAAGATCTTCCTGTAAGATACAGATAACGAGAAGCTTAGTAATGAAACATGTTTAGTAACTAAAAAATAACAATAACGATAGTTACAATTCTTTTCAAAGAACTACACGAGTTTGTTTACTCGTGTAGGCGCCGCTTGGCTTTAACCGAATTTACAACCACAACTCCTCGCGGTGTATTGGAGATGGCTGATCAACTATCGCAAAAGGATTGGATTTAGCTTCATCTTCCAATCTCTTCCGCTTGGCCGCCATCAATTCTTTTTCGGCATTTTCATATCCACCGCGAGAAGCCCTATACGGGCAATCATTCTTTCTCCTTATCTCCTGCGCTTGTTCCCTTCTTTTCTGTGAATCAAAATTGAAAAAAAAAACTATTAATTATGAATTCCAGCCATGTCACTAACCGAAATTAGAGAACTTCTGCTTCATATGAACGTCAAACATTAGTCAAATTCACTTCATCAAGTTTCAACATTTTATTTAAGGAAGATGTAGAATTGTAGAAGAAATTGGGAGAAACAGAGGAAGGGAGTTGCGAATTGCTTTGCCAACTCGGTCAATTCATTCATTCATCATAACCGGTTCCTACACATATTAGACTAACCTCTTATATATAGTTAGAGGCTTGACTCTTAAGGCCCAATAACAACTTGCACCGAAACCATTACACGGTTAACATACTAACTAACTAACAAAGAATGTCTAACCACTACCTACTATAATGAACTAAGACTATAATAATGGCTTGACTCTTATGCCATTATTATTTCCCTAATTACCTTCTTAGTTAGCTTCTTAGTATTTTACCTTTTCAGAGTTTACATATCAGACTTGCATAGACAAAGGCAGGAAATGTATACTTCTATTCACACACTAAACCATTTAACTAACAGGATTAGATGAACACAATAACATTCACATATCCGCACAGGTTAATAAGCAAACAAAAGGGCAAACAAAACTAAATATAAACTCACCAGAGCTTCAGGAGTGGTCCGTAGCTAAACAAATTGTTGTCAAGTTTGTTCATCAATAAATGTGTACTTGTCCCAAGGATTTTCTTCAGGCTGAACCTCGGCAAAAATATACTTGTTAGCTAGAAAGGTCTTAAGCTTCCTCCACCGATCAGCACAATAAGACAATGTCTTGACTTTCAACTTCTGACAGTCAAGGACAGTGTATGTAAGCCGGATAGTGTTCCAAATAGGATCCTTTACTGTGCCAAAGTCCATATTTTTCCACTCATCTGTCAAATGCTAACCTTGCTGCGTGCTAGATAGCCAATAGAACTAGTATATTTGCATTTATTGGGACCGAAAGGTTCCAACTTTTCATCAAATTGAATCTCGAGCCTTGACCTAGAAGTCCGACTTTGAAAGTGAAGGAAATCACCAAGAGGGGGGTGAATTGGGGATTTTAAAAATTCTTTTTAAATCACCCACACAACAGATGCTTAAACAAGATAAGATGGAGATAAGGAAGAAGAGCTTGACACAGAAGATTTATATTGGTTCGGTCTTAACTCTTGACCTACGTCCGTCCCCGACTCTCAGGGTTTTTCTACTATCACTCAAATCGATACACACTCGTACTCGAAAGTTATCCTCTCTCTAGGATACACTCCCCCTTACAAGTTGTAATCGATAACTCAACCTCAAAGTCCCACAACTTTGAGATTCTTACAAAGAATGATTTACTTGAAATGAACTCTCTCAAAGAGTGAATAAAGATAAGCACTCGAAGCACAATGTATCAAAGATACAAATAAGAAATATAAGCGATATAAGACTCGGATCTTTGTATGCGTTTTATGTATGTCTTCTCGCTTAGAGACTTCAAAGCTTCATGTATTTATACTTTGGTTTGAAGCTTGTGAACGTTGTAGATCCGTTGAGACTTGATCTAATTCGAAAATATAGCTGTTGTGAATGTGTCTCCATGAATCTAGCTGTTGTGAAC
Organism: Acacia melanoxylon; assembly: GCA_019022615.1. Classification (NCBI taxonomy): domain Eukaryota; kingdom Viridiplantae; phylum Streptophyta; class Magnoliopsida; order Fabales; family Fabaceae; genus Acacia; species Acacia melanoxylon. The sequence continues at coordinate 5,718,116 of JAFJYJ010000003.1, read as the reverse complement.
AAATCTGTTTGAATATGGCTGTTGGAGATTTGAATATTTGAAATTTGGTTCTTCAAGAATGTCTCCCATGCTATTTGAGTGGAGGCCTTAAAATATTATTGTTCAGTTGCTTTAGTTGGTAGAGGCTTTCTTTCTGTCTTGGAGAATGGTGGTGCTGCCTTCCAGGTTGTAACCATTGTCTTGGGAGAAGAAGATATAATATAATATTGCAAGTTGTCATTTTGTTGCTTTAAAGTCTTCTTTAAAACAAGCCTAGATCTTCTGTAATCTCATAAGCAAACTGGTTAAATCTGGTTAGGAAATATTGATATGAATCATATAAATCGTAAGCAACCATTTCGCAGAATCAAGCTAAAGCATAAATCAAACTGAACAAAATACACTCAGATGCGTTCATCTGTTTTGATGTTCCAAGCTCGAGTTTACTATACCAAGCTCGAGTTTGGTCTTTATTTAAAACTTGAGTTTTGCCTCTGGAAGTCCCAAGCTCGAGCTTGAAACTGAGTAAGCTCGAGTTTATCATTTGTCGGGGAAATATATTTGAAACCATCTTGAGAGCCAAAATGGAAAAACGCAAGCTCGAGCTTATTAGTGAGTAAGCTCGAGTTTGGCACTATTCATGTCAAAAATAATTTTAGTTCACAAAATGCAAGCTTGAGTTTAGAGGTGTAAACTTGAGTTTGCCAAACTCAAAATATGACAATGCTCTCTGCTCGACCCAAGCTTGAGCTTGCAAGGGCAAGCTCGAGTTTGCCAAAGGTTTTAAAAACTTTGAAAGATTTTTGTCAGACGCAAGCTTGAGTTTACAACCTTAAACTTGAGTTTACTCTTTGAAGGAAAAACTTGAAAACTTTACGTCGATGCAAGCTCGAGTTTGGGATGCCAAGCTCAAGTTTACAACTTTTGTAAACTCACAAACTCTACAAAAATGATAAGCTCAAGTTTAGAGGATTACGCGGAGGTAAGCTCGAGCTTGTAATCGCAAGCTCGAGTTTACATATTTGTAAACTTAGTGAGAAAAGTCTCTGGAAGAGGCAAGCTTGAGCTTCAAACTAATAAGCTTGAGTTTGCAATTTGAGTAACTTGATAAAATCCTCAAACCTTCGTAAGCTCAAGCTTCCAGGTGTAAGCTCGGGCTTACTCGAATATGAGTAAAATTTGAAAAACCTTCAAGCTCAAGTTTATGGACCAAGCTCAAGTTTAGAAAATGCAAAACAGCTTGGTTTGCTTTCTGAAAGGGGCAAGCTCGAGTTTGGATACCCAAGCTCGAGTTTGGAGCTGACATAATGTTTTTCAATTGGAATCATCAAGCTTTACCAAGTCTTTATCAACAAAACATTCTCTCATGTTTACAATTGTTATTAATCATCAAAACACACCGAGAACTAACATTCTCCCCTTTTTGATGATGACAACACTTGTAAACATTTGTTTCTTTTCAAAAACAAATTTGAGCATTTGAGCATTGAGAAAAGTGATTTTGGTAGAAACATCTGTAAACCTGAAGTTTTGAAATTAAACTTGATAAACTCAGATAGAAACAGGTAAGCACATTTACTAACAGAGATTAATCAGATATAAGCTTTTGAAAGATTCAGATTAAACAAATATCAGAGTTTAGCAGCTGGAATCTCAATTCAATTCTTAAACATATAAACTGCAGATATTTCAATCATTCATCAGAATCTAAACAATGACTTTATCAAAAAGAAATGATCATAGCAAAGTAGTAGAGTTTCAAAAGCAAATATAAAGCAAATATACAATACAAATAATAAAACTACAATGAAATGATCAAAGACAAAAAGAAACATAAAAACTGCTGAAAAGACATAAAAACTCTCTCTGCTGCTCTCTTCACTTCTTTTCTTCTCCCCCTTTGTCATCAGCAAACAAGGGTGGAGCAACTGGGGTAGAAGGGTTGTCTGGTTGAGAGGGAGGCTCAGGCTGATTGGTGAGAATGGTTTCTTCAGGTTCAATGGAGATGGGTGGTTCATTGGTTGTGGCAGGTTCAGCTGAAGTAGATGCACCCAAACCAGAACTTGAAGCAGCGGCTGACGGGTGATTTTTCGTAATTTGGTCCATTTTGTCACTAAGACTCATCATAGTGACCAGAAGGGTGGAGATGCTTGCTGAATGATCTCCAAGCTGACCACTAATGTCTTTAACTTCCTTTTTCAGTGTAGCCTGACCTTCTTTCAGCTCTTCCTGGCCTATATTGAAACCTTCCTGAGTATCCACCAGATTGTTATGACCCTTATTTACTTCAGAGACCAATTTGTCCATTTCTGCCTCGATTCCTACTGTTAAATCAGAAATAGCTCTGTCAACTATTTCTTTGATCCTTGCATCCATATCAGAAGGCATAGAAGGTGGAGGAGGAGGAGGAGCACTCTGAGCTTCTTGAACTCTAGATTGAGTGGCTCTTGATTTGGTTGGCCTTGGCTGAGGTAGAGCCCTTGAATGACCAGAACCCTCATCCACATTTATTCTCATGAGGTTTAAAATGTGCTTTCCAAAGACTTGAGGTTTTTCTAGTTTTTCTTTGGTAGGGACATACCAAATTTTCTCATGAAAAAGAATGACAGAGATAAGGCTTGCAAAAGGAATTCGGGAAGTTTTTCTGGAGGTGAAGCGAAATTTAACCATTTCTTGAAAAATCCAGTACCCAACATTATGAGGTACCTTGTCAATAAGAGAAGCAAAGATAGGATAATCCTTCTTTGCGAAATGGGTGAAACTTCCTCCTTTTTGAATGAGATTTCGGTATAAATGTACCGATAGCTCGAATGTAGGGTTCATTGATCCGGTTCAAAATTTAGAATGTTTAACCCCTCGGAATAGGCTCATTGGGTCTTAGCAGTTCATAGATTTGCCTATCGGTATAGTTCAATGAAGCTACGAAGTGGAGGATTGGAAATTTGCGAATTGAATTTAGATAGGAAGGGGAAATGTGAATCTTTTTTCCTCTAATAGATGTAGTGACCCTTTCCTCAACTAAATTTCCATCATTGTCTAGCAAGTTATTGTAAGACATGCCATGATAGAATACCTTGACAAGAGTGGGTCAGTAAGAAGCACTTATAGAAATCAGATTTTCAAACCTGTTTCAGCCATGGAAAGAGATCCAAATTGCATTCACGTTTAAGTGGGCAAGATTAACGAGACAATTGGACGAGAATACTTTAGAGCCAAATTTTTCTTTAAACTTGATGGCATTTTCTCCTTCCAATCGAATAGGTTCACTTGAAAAACCTTCTGGTATAGTAGAATGATTGTAAATATCATACAAAGCAGGAGTTTCCTTGGATACCTGAGGAGTAGGATCCTCTTGTTGCTGAGACTCGAGGAACTTGTGTGCTTGCTTGACCAGTCCCGCAGGTTTCCTTCTTGCTTCGTTTGGACTTGTAGGTTGAGTCACCTCGGAATTTTGCCTTTCCTTTGCTGGTTGCTTCTTCCGGATTTGGTCGTTTCTTGGGAGCCTCGGTTTGTCTCTAATTTCGATTCCTTTTGTTCTGGAGGTAGGAGTCGAATGAGTTGCTGTAACTCCAGGGATTTGGGTGTCTATCCCAATATTGAATCGTTTAGGGAGCATTTTCGTTCGTGTACGACGTTCAGGGTTAAGAGTTTGAGTGGATTGGGTTTCTGAATCAGCGACATTGGCAGAAGCAGAGTGTTCTGGGGCCATTTTCGCTGGGCTTTGTCGAAGAAGATGAGAGGTTTTTGAGAGAGAATAGGAGCAAGCTCGAGAGTTGTGTGAAGTAAAGAGGAACAGTCAGGTTTTACATATATAAAATGCGCGGCAAGCTCGAGTTTAGAAAGCTAAGCTCGAGTTTGCATAAACTTGTACTAACCTGGACTTCAAGAGTGTATGTGTGAACTCTTGAAATTCCTCTGCAAGTCGAGTTCACTCACTTATAAGCTCGAGTTTGGATTTCTCCACAATTTCATTTTCTCAGACTCCCTCGAGCTCGAGCTTACACTTATAAGCTCGAGTTTGCTATTCTTGACAGCAAACTTCAGCATATTGTCAGAGTTGAGTATTATCAGAGATATCCTGCATAAAACACATCTAGGTACTCCGATGCTTAAGTTAGTATATAGTAATCATAAAACACATAACTAACATTGAGTAGGGACTACTTACAACTCTTTGGGATTTACCATTCCCAATTCTCTTCTTATGAACATAAATTGTTCCTTTGCTAATGGCTTTGTGAAGATGTCAGCAAGTTGAAGATGAGTTGGGATGAATATAACTTTGACATCTTTCTTTTGAACATGATCCCTAATGAAATGATGTCTCACATCAATATGCTTGGTTCGAGTATGTTGAACTGGATTCTTAGCCAAGCTTATTGTGCTTGTGTTGTCACACAATATTGGGATCTCCTTCAAGTTGATTCCCAAGTCAGATATTTGTTGCTTGAGCCAAAGAACTTGAGCACAGCAACTAGATGCAGCCACACATTCAGCTTCAGTAGAGGATACAACAACACTTGTTTGCTTCTTGCTAAACCATGACTTGTTTGCTTCTTGCTAAACCATGAAACAAGTGAACCACCAAGAAATTCACATTGGCCACTTGTGCTCTTTCTATTCGTCTTATATCCAGCATGATCTGAATCTGAATATGCCACCAAATGTTCGGTTGACCTTTGGGAAACCATAGACCAAGAGTCTTTGTGTCGGCAAGATATCTCGAAAATCCTTTTCACATTCTCAGCATGTGACTCCTTGGGAGCAGATTGAAATCTTGCACACATCCCCACACTGAATTGGATGTCAGGACGGCTTGCTATGAGATAGAGTAATGATCCGATCATTCCTCTATACTTCGTAATGTTAAAGTCTTTTCCTTTTTCATCAGCATCCAAGGCAGTGGTTGAACTCATTGGAGTATCAGCTCCATTGCATTCATCTATCCCAAACTTCTTTAAGAGATCATTGAGATACTTGGTCCGGGAAATGAAGATTCATTCTTTTCTTTGCTTAATTTGCGAGACCAAGGAAATAGTTGAGTTCTCCCATCATGGACATCTCGAATTCTCCTCGCATGTTCTTAGCAAACTCTTCACACAAAGCATTGTTAGAAGCACCAAATATTATATCATCAACATATATTTGAACAATTAAAATTTCATTAAGTTTATTGTTCTTTATGAAGAGAGTTGTATCTCGCTTTACCTCTAACAAATCCTTGATCAAGAAGGAATTTGCTTAATCGCTCATACCAAGCTCTAGGAGCTTGCTTAAGACCATATAAAGCTTTCTTAAGGCGATAAACATGATCTGGATGATGATCATTTTGAAAACCGGGAGGTTGTTCAACATAAACTTCCTCTTGGATAAAACCGTTTAAAAATGCAGATTTTACATCCATTTGATAAAGTTTGAATCCTTTAATACAAACAAAAGCTAGAAGAACTCTTATAGCTTCCAATCTAGCCACTAGAGCATAAGTTTCTTCATAATCAATTCCTTCTTCTTGATTATAGCCTTTTGCAACTAGCCTTGCTTTATTTCTAACAATTATGGCAGATTCATCACGTTTGTTCTTGAATACCCATTTGGTGCCAATAACCGGATGGTCTTTAGGCCTAGGTACCAAATCCCAAACTTGATTTCTTTCAAACTGATGTAACTCCTCTTGCATTGCTATAACCCAATCATTGTCTGAAAGAGCTTCATCAATTTTAGAGGGTTCTATATTAGAAATGAATGCAGAAAACGTGACTTCATTCAAAGTGCTTTTTCTGGTTCTTACACCTTGATTAACATCACCCATCACTTGATCCAGAGGATGACTCCTACTGTATCTCCATGACTTAGGTTGATGTTGATCAATGTTTTCGCAAACATTTTCACAATGATTTTCAAATTCGGTTCCTCTTCCAAAGGTTTTTCAAATTTGTCAAGTAGGAATTGTTTCCGTAACCGTTGATTTGAGATAGGAAAATCATCATCATCATCCAAGGATTTGTTTGACTTGGTTTCACGAATACAACATGCATTGATTCTTCCACAATACGTGTTCTAGAGTTAAAGACTCTATAAGCTTTACTTCTATTTGAATAGCCCAAAAATATACCTTCATCCGACTTGGAATCGAACTTACCCAAGTTGTCCTTACCATTGTTGTGGATGAAACATTTACATCCAAAGATGTGTAAATGAGCTATATTGGGTATTCTTCCTTTGTACAGCTCATAGGGAGTTTTGTTCAGCTTCTTTTGGAGATATGCTCGATTTGAAATGTAGCGTACGTGCATGGCATCAGCCCAAAATACTTGAGAAGTATTGTTCTCATTTAACATTGCTCTTGCCATTTCTGTTAGGACTCTATTCTTCCTTTCTACAACTCCATTTTGCTGTGGAGTCCTAGGGGCTGAGAAGTTATGATCAATGCCCATTTTATCACAGAATTCTCCAAAAGCATGATTTTCAAATTCTCCAAAAAATTATTATCTAATTAATGTGGTTGATTTATACCCTTGAGGGGCTGTTTAGCATTCAAATTCAAGAAGACTCATTTTGCATTATTCAAATTCTAATTATACATTAAGTGATTTTAAAAAAAAACATCTTAAGAGGTAGTAGTTAGCTATGTTTATGAGAGCTATTATTAATTGAGAATATTGACTTAAGTGTTATCTTGATATTTCTCTTAAGGTTTAATGAAGTTTTAACTCTCATGACCTTTTCGAGCAAGGATAACAACTTTCTTCATTATCAAAAGCATTCACCATTCATATTCTCACTCCCACTTTAAACTTTTCTTTATTATTTTCAAAATTACCAAAAAAAAGGTAGAAATAGCTTTATTTTCATGAATTCTAGTTTAGAGAAAATCAATTTCAAAACCCCCTCTTTTAATCATATTTTTAGCACTTAGTTCAATCTAGGAAATTCAAAATAAAAAGCTCATTAAAAAAAACGATCCTGAGTTTGCATTATATTGCATTTTAATTCGTAATAAAATTTGTGATTTGACCTCAAGACGACTAAGGTTGTGTCAAATCATGACATATGAACTGTTAACTTAGTATATTTGGTCAACTAATTTTTAAAATTAATTAGGATAATGGTGGGGAAAAAGTGCTTCATTTTTTATACTTTTAGGATAATTTTACCCCTTAACTCTTATATTCTTAAAGTGCGGCCAAGGACAAGGTGGTTATAGGTCCTCAGTATAAAATGTAAAATCATTGTTAGTGGTCCAAGAAGAATAATTAATATTTGTCAATCATTTTCCTGTCAATATGTTTTTACGTTGTGGAGAAGGACTAATTGGCTATGGGTTCTCAGTATAGAATGAAATAGCATTTATAGTGGTTCAAAAACAATAAGAAATGAAAAAATAACTTTTAGTTCCTATAATTTTGACTCGATCATAACTCAGTCTTTATACTTTGATTCAGTGTAACTTAGTCCTTATAGTTTTTACTTGGTTGTAACTCATTCCTTCAAATTTGACTCACTGCAATTCAATCTCTATAACTTTAACCATTTTATAATTTAGTCATTGTGTTTTAGGATAATATCAAGGACTGAATTGTAAAGTGTTTAAAATATAGGAATTGAGTTGCAACCAATATTTTTAAAATCAAGTTTCTATGTAGATACGGAAGGGAGTGGTAGAAATGTAAATCGTAGAAACGACACGAAACGTAAAGTTTCTACTTTCTATTATTTATGGTTAGAGCTCAAAAAATACACACACATATATATATACATAGACACACACACAGACACACATATATATACATAGACACACACACATATGCATGGAAAAAAAATCATAAATCACTACTCAAAATACAATAAATGTAACACCCCAAGTTTTGTAGCATAAATCGTGCCGGTGACACGTGGTTTTATAAAAATCGTCAGAGTTTGAGGTGCTACAACTCAGCGTGTTGCGAAAACGGAGAGTATGTACTAAAAATTTGAACAACGAGTAACTGATATAAAATACTCAGGCATATGCTGATGCCCGACGTATACTGGTATATTACAATTTTCCCGAAGGAATATTCATGTGATACAGAACTTATATAATTACAGAATTTACATTGTAACTATACATTTTCAGACCGAGCCATTTCTTGACTTGGGGCATAGAACCTAACACAGTTAAATCAAATCCATTTGGCCAGCCGGGTAAGGTCTAGTGGGAGTCTCCCGAATTCACGGTGACGATTGATCGAACCACATAGACGACCATTTCTAGTTTAAGCACCAAATGGTTTGAAGTAACCCTATTAGTTTCATGCCAGAAGGTAGACTCTGTTAACCTTCTTCCTGCGTTTACTTTGACCGGTGCCTTCTCACGGCTCCGTCCATCGGTGCCTTTTTACGGCTCCATCTACTAGTGCCTTCTCTGGTTCATGATCCTTTCCTGACTGTTAGTTTGAGACTGAGGTCCAATGCCCATCGGACCTCAGGTAACGGTTAACCTCATGCTTATGTAAACAATATATTTATGACAGATATTCATGACATTATAGCAATTATCAATACAAAAGCCCATAACAGATGTATGATTTGAGATAACGGCGTATGGCAGTTCACACGTCCGTTATCTCGGTGTTACCCCTGTCGCACTATTCACCGGTGCCACGATCCATTCGTGTCCTCGCTAGGAAAACTCAACGGTATTATTAAGACTATAACCCGTGTAAAGCTGAATATGAAAATAATGAACCAAGACAGCATCTTAGTTTATGAATATCGCTATCATATATAAACATACTATAAGCATTAGAATTAGTGTTATAGTACGTCGCGAACGTACCTTCGTCGATGAATATGGTACATTTTGTCGGTCGGAATGTGATCACAGATATCCTATAAGGGTAATATCGCATTTATTAATTCATAAATAATATTCTAGTAAATATCTTAGTCACAAATGACCATTTTACTCCTGGTGTATTTATTTTACAATTATTTCCCCTTTATTTCGTAGGAAAACGCTGTTTAACAGCATTTGGGCTGATTTTTCGCCTAACTTTGAAAAATCATAACTAATTCTAGAAACATCGAAACGAGGATCTGTAAAATTATCCAGACTCCTTAGGATGTCTAGTTTTGAGAAAAAAATACTAAAGTTTTCCCAGAACTTAATAAAAATTCCCAGTTTTCATCTTTCAAAACTCTGCTCAGAATTTTCCAGAATTTCGTAGCCCATTTTGCAGAATTTTTATCTCGTAGCACAAAACTCAAAATGACATGCTATAGGTATATTTGGAAAGATATATATGTCTACTTTGAACTTGAATTTGCTCAGAATTTTAGAACATAATCTTTAACGTAAGATACCAGCGTTTTTACTACTGACTCCAGAAGTCGCTAACCGACAAAATTTCGCCAGCGCTTCGCTATTTTGACTCACAACTCCCAAAATTTTTGCTCCAACCCTTCCTCCATCATTTTTTTCGAAAAAAACTCATTTTTATACTCAGAAAACATGAAATCTAAATAATTTTAGAAGATCAAAGATTAAAACAACAATTTAACTAAAAACTCAAAAGCTAGAGCTGAAGAACTTACCTAGAACTTTGCTCCTCCTTTCTCCAAGACTCTCACTCACTCTTTCACTCTTAGAATCAGATGTTGCTTGCTATTTTGGTGTGAGAATTTTTGAAGACCCAAGGCCTCTATTTATAGTGAAATGTCATGACATTTTGGTAGTTTCCTTGACCTTTCTCATCTTGTTTGTGGACCATTGGATCTAGGTTAAATTGAACTCTCTAATCCTCATCATTCTCTCCTCCCAACCGACCTCCCCTCTCTCTCCCTCATCCCCTTCTAACTTTTACAAAATATCTCTTACATTTGTACCTTAATCTTGACTTTATTTGCTACATGTGTTTAATTAGCTTAATATATAGATTTTTCCTAGCATTGCAATGTTGGCCAACTTTCTCACCATGCATGATTATAAGTGTAATACCCAGATTTTAGTAAATCTGGAAATTTTGAGATAAAGGAAATTAACGAATATTTTGATAAAGCAAAATCATGAGTTTAAAACTGTTATAGACAATTGTTATAATTATAGAGTAAATTGTCAAAAAAGTTACGGGAAAATCGATGAACAAAATGACTAAAAATGATATAATGGTGATAAAAAAGTCTAAAACTATTATGATAAATACCGAAAGATCATGAAAAATTATGAGAAAAATAAGGAAGTGTTATCCCTAATTATGAGAATTTAATAAATTATTTCAGAGGGAATAACATGAAGAAAAGTTTAAAAAGCATTTCGTAACCATAAAGTAACCCGATAGGTAAACATTTTTAATATTTTACATAGGATATAAAATGACAATGTCGATAAAAGTTTGCAAGATAACAATATACTATAAAATTGGTAAATATAAATATATGAAGAAACCGATCCTAAAAAGATCACTAAACGAAGAAATTAGGTCCGATTAAGCCTTAACGAAGGCGGGGGTAAAACGAGAATTTTTGGTAAAAAATATTATATTTTTAAAAAATGGAAAAAATTATGGAAAAATAATTAAAACTGAATTTTTAAAAGAGGGGCCGAAATTCTAAGTATTTTTAATTAAAAAGAATTGTTTAAATAATTAAAATGGTAATTAGAATAAAATAATAATATAATGCGGTGAGTCGACTTATAGGCGGGCCAGGGAAAAGTTAGAAATAAATTCTACAGGTAAACCAGAGGTAAAAGTCTTTTCGGACTGATCAAATTAAGTACAAGTGAATTTTAACACGAAGAAAGAATTTACCGTACGTCGATTCCGCAACCGAAAACCCTATTCCTTCAATAAGACGAAAAGTTGATCGAGATAGAGTAGAGCGAGATAGGCAAAGTGAGAATCTATAGAAACAATTGCGTGTTTTCAAACACGGTATTAAGTTAGGCAAAACTGGACATTTTACGATTCGCGAATTATTGTCCGTAAGTTGGTTCTATCGGAGCGATTTCCGAATCGGACGCGTTTGTCCGAATATCTTCCGACGCACCGAGAATACCAGGATATGATCAAAAAGAGGATCAAAATAGATAATATGAAAGAGGATGGAAAGATCTTCAAAGTTGCACGCCGGATTTTTGAGTTTCGCGAAATCACGCAAACGGACACCGATCGGTAGCTTTATCGGACCGGAGGCCATAAAGCAAGAGTCATCATTGGATGACAACTCATTTTTTTGACTTTTTGGGCCCTTGATGTCGACCAAGACCTTGAATGGTCAAGATTCCATCTTACAAAACCCTAGATCTAACTGGTTCAAAAACAAAGCGTAAAATTCCCGATACGTCCCGAATTTCTTCTATAAATAGCACCCTCCTCTTCTTCATTTCTCACACCAAAATCTGCCTCTTAGAGAGAAGTTAGAGAGAGAAGCTGGAGAAAGTCTCGAGCAAAGTCTCGGTAAGTTCTTCGGTCCCTGGTCTTTAGTTTCGTAGTTCTTTCGGTAGATATAGTAGGAATGCTAGATTTATCTTTAATTTTTCAAGATAGTCTAGATATCATATTTAGGGGTAAATATGATATATATTTCGAAAATATGATGAGGGAAAAGATCTGTCAAAATTCTAGAGAGATAGAGCGAAAATAAATAAGCTCGGCGAAATTCCGCCGATTAGGGGTTCGGGGGCAAAATGGTAATTTGTACCTAAAATGCCCGTTATGCTGCTAAAAGTTGTTAAATATTATCCTTATAGGATATCTCGAGATAATCGTACCGTCCGAGCCGCTGTTGTGCCGCCGTCACACCGTTTTTTTCCCCGCCGTCGAATTTCACGTTTTTCCGTAAAAGTTTCGTTGTACCGCCAAAAAGGTACGTTCGCGTCTTGTAACACTAACTCTATGGTTATTGTATGATTATATATGTTTGTTGTGTTCTGTTTGTTGTGTAGTAGTGTACGAGGTTATGCTATATACACGGTATGTTACATACGAGGTTATGTCACATACGAGGTTATTAATGTTGTATCATACGAGGTTATGTTACATACGTGGTTATTATCTTACATACGTGGTTATGTGTTTTTAATCATACATCTGTTATGGACTGTTGTATTGATTGCTGCTGTCGTGTATATGTAGTCGTATTTAAGCATGAGGTTAACCGTTACCTGAGATCCAAATTGCAATTGGATCTCAGCTCTTATCATAGCGTCAGGTTCAAGAGAACCGAGAACCGAGGAGAAAGGCGAGCAGCCGCACGCCTAGACCCGGGTCAAGACTTTCTTCGGGTGTTATTCATTTTGAAAACTCTTGGTTAATGTACCGTTTCTGTAAATCAGCCAGACTTACGGCATTTATAAATATATGTATCAGTTACTCAATTGCTCCAATGCTCTACTCTTATGGAAAAATTTTTTTTACTGCTTTTGAAAATGGGATGTTACAGTTTGGTATCAGAGCAGTAGTCCTGACATTGATATGACTATGTTATTACGGACAGTATGGTAGGACGCTTAAGGCTAGTCTATGTGGGTGTGGCCAATCGCCGCCATAGAGTTGGTGAGGTCCCCATGATAGACACTTATCCGCCATTCTCGTTCGGTTAACGGAGTTATGTTCAAATCGGCCTTTTAAACTTTGAGCGTGTTTTGAAAATGAGTACCGAGGTAGCCCTAAGTCGATGTACCGCCTGCACCGGTATACCATTCTGAACCGGTGTACCACCCTCCGTCGGTGCACCACTCTAACCTAGAATCCGCAAATCCACCGTCGCACTAATATCGCCTCGCTAATCCCGATAACTCGATAATCACCAGTTGTACCGGACGACTATTTTGTCCTAGCGCGAGCTTATATGTGGAGCTAGGCCACGCCGGATGAAACTCCGAGACCAACAAGGATAAGTACATGCGTATTTGACTCATGTAGAGGAACTCCCGATACGAAATTCCGTACCCGTTTACGAGTAGACCGAATCAACGAAATCCCGAACAAAGGGAAATAGTACGAGTGTCCGTTCGTTTGTAGTATTAGTGTGTTAAAGTCTCACGATAAGACTAATTAATGTCTTTTTGAATCTAACGTTTCCCTAACGAAGGTAAAAGAACAAGACATGGCAAATTTAAGAGGAGCCGGAGCTCCTGAGGCCGAGGCGGAGGCAGAGGAAGAGGAAGACCCACGAATAATCTCCGAGAGAGGATCCGCATAACTATCTCTCAATAGGAATCTACTTTAGATATTATACAACACGGGTGCTAATCACTCAGCATGTCCGATAAATAGGCGAATCATTTTGGGATACATATATACCTTACAATCTAGTAGTAGTTACACCATTGGGTGTGAACTATTTTGCTTAATAAAGCATGTCTAAATTCCAAGTCGAATATATATCTCGTTCAAAATTTATGTCTCACAAACATCGACGACATTCTCAAAATCTGTAGAACTAGCAGTGATCAATAAAATGATCAAACGATGACGAGGGGATTGAGTCCTTATTCTAAAAACAACCCGAGACACAAATAAAATCTCTCGACAAATATTCCTTCGGAAAAGAAAAGTCAAAATTCACTATGAAGTTGATGCCTAGCATTGGATCAACATCTAAAACACCATATCAAATGCTACCGAACAAAGCACGAGAGTTTGTGACTTTGTATCAATCATCGCAGATGGACAAAATGATTATCATGAACACATACCCACTTCCCATGATCTACGATTTACTCGCTTATGTAATTCCTACGTTTTGTCAAGGGTTGACGTATGCTCGGAACACCACTTCAGCTATACATCAAGGAATAGCAATCGTCTGAAGATAGTAACATAGATATTTAGTTTCTGGATCTAGCGGGATAGTACCGCAAATTCATACCGAAATTTTCTCATAACCATTGATAAAACTTAAAGAGTAAAACTTAAATCATTGAGTAGAACACAGACTGAGACGAGCTTGCATAGACTGAGAACGAAGTTGGTCATAGCACCAAGAGTTGGTTGTCCCGGATCCAAGTAGATGGTCGTGGTGCCATTAGGTATGGGTCGGGATATGTCTTGCTGCAAACAGACAGACGTGATGACTTACGCCTCTTGCCTATTGAAGCCTCTCAAGTTAAACTAATCGATGTAAGACCTAGAGTTAGTGAGTATCGTATAGAACTGCATCGCTAACACAAGTGGTTGAAGTACCTTTTGAGTTGAAAGAAACTCGGGAAAGGACAATAAGTCCCGTGTTTTAATGGACGAAAAGTCCTGTGTTCGAAAACTACACTGAGTACGGGTGAAAGAAATCGTTAAGATACATGTATAGTAAGGAGTTCCCTATAGTTTGATAAATAGTTATCTTACTTGTCGCGAAAATTTTAGTTTCCAATGCATATTTCTTAGTTACTACGATCGACCACGATCGTGTCATTGAGTAGAGGTATCTTATGTTGACATGGTGTATGGGCGTCATGGAAACATTTAAGGTATCTTGTGTTACCATGGTGTATGGGCGTCATGGAGACATTTTGATATCTGGTGTTGACCGGGGTATATGGGTGCCACGGAAAATACTATATATCAAAGTACGACATGACAAGATCGTTACGGTCAAACCAGAGCGAATTCTCGTTCGTCAAGCGGAGCGGCCGATATATATAGAGAAAAGTTCCGGAGCGAATAGTCCGAAGTTTAGATAAACAGAGTCTAATTTGTTATAGAGCAAATTTCGAGGACGAAATTTTATTTAACAGGGGGAGAAATGTAATACCCGGATTTTAGTAAATGAAATTTTGAGATAAAGGAAATTAACGAATATTTTGATAAAGCAAAATCATGAGTTTAAAACTGTTATAGAAAATTGTTATAATTATAGAGTAAATTGTCAAAAAAGTTACGGAAAAATCGATGAACATAATGACTAAAAATGATATAATGGTGATAAAAACAAATAAAAACTATTATGATAAATACGAAAGATCATGAAAAATTATGAGAAAAATATGGAAGTGTTATCCCTAATTATGAGAATTTAATAAATTATTTCGTAGGGAATAACATGAAGAAAAGTTTAAAAAGCATTTCAGAACCATAAAGTAACCTGATAGGGTAAACATTTTTAATATTTTACATAGGATATAAAATGACAATGTCAGTATAAAAGTTTGCAAGATAACAATATACTATAAAATTGGTAAATATAAATATATGAAGAAACCCGATCCTAAAAAGATCACTAAACGAAGAAATTAGGTCGATTAAGCCTTAACGAAGGCGGGGGTAAAACGAGAATTTTTGGTAAAAAATATTATATTTTTAAAAAATGGAAAAAATTATGGAAAAATAATTAAAAATGAATTTTTAAAAGAGGGGGCCGAAATTCTAAGTATTTTTAATTAAAAAGAATTGTTTAAATAATTAAAATGGTAATTAGAATAAAATAATAATATATGCGGTGAGTCGCCTTATAGGCGGACATCGGGAAAAGTTAGAAATAAATTCTACAGGTAAACCAGAGGTAAAAGTCTTTTCGACTGATCAAATTAAGTACAAGTGAATTTTTACACGAAGAAAGAATTTACCAGGCGTCGATTCCGCAACCGAAAACCCTAATTCCTAATAAGACGGAAAAGCGATCGATAGAGTAGAGCCGATAGGCAAAGTGAGAATCTATAGAAACAATTGCGTGTTTTCAAACACGGTATTAAGTTAGGCAACAACTGGACATTTTACGATTCTGCGAATTATTGTCCGTAAGTTGGTTCTATCGGAAGCGATTTCCGAATCGACGCGTTTGTCCGAATATCTTCCGACGCACCAGAGAATACCAGGATATGATCAAAAAGAGGATCAAAATAGATAATATGAAAGAGGATGGAAAGATCTTCAAAGTTGCATGCCCGGATTTTTGAGTTTCTGCGAAATCACGCGAAACGGACACCGATCGGGTAGCTTTATCGGATCGGAGGCCATAAAGCAAGAGTCATCATTGGATGACAACTCATTTTTTGACTTTTTGGGCCCTTGATGTCGACCAAGACCTTGAATGGTCAAGATTCCATCTTACAAAACCCTAGATCTAACGGTTCAAAAACAAAGCGTAAAATTCCCGATACGTCCCGAATTTCTTCTATAAATAGCACCCTCCTCTTCTTCATTTCTCACACCAAAAATCTGCCTCTTAGATAGAATTTAGAGAGAGAAGCTCTGGAGAAATTCTGAGCAAAGTCTGGGTAAGTTCTTCGGTCCCTGGTCTTTAGTTTCGGTAGTTCTTTCGGTAGATATAGTAGGAATGCTAGATTTATCTTTAATTTTTCAAGATAGTCTAGATATCATATTTAGGGGTAAATATGATATATATTTCGAAAATATGATGAGGGAAAAGATCTGTCAAAATTCTAGAGAGATAGAGCGAAAATTAAGCTCGGCGAAATTCCGCCGATTAGGGGTTCGGGGGCAAAATGGTAATTTGTACCTAAAATGCCTGTTATGCTGCTAAAAGTTGTTAAATATTATCCTTATAGGATATCTGAGATAATCGTACCGTCGAGCCGAGCCGCTTGTTGTGCCGCCGTCACACCGCATTTTTTTCCGCCGTCGAATTTCACGTTTTTCCGTAAAAGTTACGTTGTACCGCCAAAAAGGTACGTTCGCGTCTTTGTAACACTAACTCGATGGTTATTGTATGATTATATATGTTTGTTGTGTTCGATTGTTGTGTAGTAGTGTACGAGGTTATGCTATATACACGGTATGTTACATACGAGGTTATGTCACATACGAGGTTATTAATGTTGTATCATACGAGGTTATGTTACATACGTGGTTATTATCTTGTATACGTGGTTATGTGTTTTTAATCATACATCTGTTATGGACTGTTGTATTGATTGCTTTGTCGTGTATATGTAGTCGTATTTAAGCATGAGGTTAATTTACACGAGATCCAAATTGCAATTGGATCTCGCTCTTATCATAGTGTCGGTTCGGGAGAACCGAGAACCGAGGAGAAAGGCGAGCAGCCGTACGAGACCCGGGCGAAGACTTTCTTCGGGTGTTATTCATTTTGAAAACTCTTGGTCAATGTACCGTTTCAGTAAATCAGCCGGACTTACGACATTTATAAATATATGTATCGCTTACTCAATTGCTCCGATGCTTTACTCTTATGGAAAAAAAAAATTATACTGCTTTTGAAAATGGGATGTTACAATAAGAATATCTAGATTTTTATAAGATTAGTTAGCTCTTAAATGTTCTTTGAAACTAGATGCCAATTGGTGGTTAGTTCTTAACTAAACAAGAATGCATTTAAGTGTAAATCATAAAATTTATCCAAGTCTCATTTAGTCCATAGTTTTCGAAATCATGGCTCTTATTAGATGTCTCTAATAGCCTTTTAATCATTTTAAGATTAATTCCAAAAGTTGAGAAAATGATTTTGAAGATAACCTAATCCAAGCTTAAAATATGCTTGTTCATATTAAATCCTTATATTTGATCTATGATCAAAGCTTCTCAAGATACAATTTATTTTGTATAGATTCTCATTTACTTGTGTCTTGAATTAATCCCAATGGTTAATTTAATTTACACAGGATTAAACCATTTTTCATTGACTTTTCCTATTGGTTGCTCAAAAGTTGTGGGCCCCACATGTGCAATTACCACTTTTCCCTTTTCTTCTTTACTAAGTTTTATTTCTCTCTTCCACTAGACACACACACATGCACAACAATTACACACATCATCTTATCCTCTTCCATGCTTTAATCATATAGTACACTTATCCTCTTCCATTAGCCACTAAAGTCTTCATGATTTAATGCAAGATTATGACATCATTTTTGCATGTGTTTTAGTGAATTTATTAAACAATTATTTTCCTCTTCTCCAAGCCACCAAAACCGTGTAATTACCCTTCATTTTGCCTCTTGGATTTGTATTTTATTTGTCTCATGAAATCAAGAAGAAAAACCTTTCATTGGTGGATTTAATTTCACATGGATAATGCTTTATGAAATCAAATTTAAAGCCTTTAGATTAGCTTTACTAGATTTAATCTTGGCCTTTAATTTATGTTGAAAAATCCTAATCACTATTGATGATATTTTATGTGCTCTTTAGAGTTTATAATTTGTGCAACTATCTAGCTTAATTAGAGGTGAATTTCGCCCCTCTCATATGTACTAGGGAAAACTTATTTCAGTCTTGGTTATTATCCCTAATAAAATGTTTTAGGTGTTATTAGGCCTAATTGTCAAAGTATGATTGGTTACTAAGTCAATTATGATCATTAGAAATTCCCTTGATGTTAATCTTGGGTATTTGTTAGCCTTTGATCACTAATTTATCTCATATACTTCTTAATTATGTCTTTTTAATTAATTATATAATTAATTTCGAAAATTAAAATAATTATCTTAATTATTGCAAATTTAATTGCCCAACAGTTGTTGATAGTTTTCTCTAGTTGATTTAGGTAGTTCCATGTTATTTAATTGACTCTTAAGAATACAATAAGACTACGCTTAATTATGAGTATTTTAGGGTATTTTATGATCCATAAAAGTATTTAGGAAATTTTGGGTCTCTATTCATTTTAATTCTAAGAGAAATTGCCCTAGAAAATAAAATGAATATGCTACAAAATTTGAGACCACATATTCACCTATTTTCAATAGGTATTTTTGTTAAAATATGATACTTATAATAAATGAGATTTTCAGGGTATTACAATAAACAACTTTATATTTAAAAGATTAAATCATGTAGAAAGGAAAGGGATTGAAGTAGATCTTCAAGACATTTTCATTTGCTTCATCCTTTTTTCGGCCAAAAAAAAACTTTTCATCCTTTTTCTTAAGTAAAAATGGTACAAACCGTAAAAACTTATGTTTTTACCATTTTTAGGTGTTTGAACGGTGTTTCTACCGGTTTCTGTTCAAGACAATTTTTATTTGCGTTTCAGCATATCTAACCCATGTAAAAACATATGTTTTTATACTAGTTTTTTACAACAATGGTTGCAACTGTAACATCCCAATTTGTTTTAAGTGCTATAATGATGTGATTTATTTTTTCTAGAGTATAAAGAAGATTTAGAAGTATAAAATTAAGAGTTTTGTCAATATTATAAAAGATAAATGGATTAAAAATAATAAATAAATAAATAAATGTTATGAATATATTTATTATGTGGATGTCATTGACTCTTGACCTTCCACATTTTAGTCACCATTCATGAATATCAATTGAAAAACTAAAAGGCTATTTAATATACATTCAGATACATGAATTATCTGAAGGGTCATACAGTATACATTCATCTATATTAATTATACCATTTATTAGTAACCTTTGGTGTGATGACCCTTAGAGGTCTATTAATAGAAGCATTGTACATGCATTAGGGACACACAATGAATAAGAATTACTCCCTTATTTCTTTCTTCTTTATCTCTTGTTCTCTTATCCCAAATTTATCTTTATTTTCATAAAACGTTATCAGCACGTTAGCACTCTCCTCTTTTGTATCTATTTATGATAGCACGGCGCTTCTCTGGCATTGATATCTCTCCACCCAAGTATGATTCACCATTCATTTTACTTTCTCTCTCTTGTATCTCTTTTTCCCTGTGCTGCGTTATCTTGGTTGATTTTTGCGAATGTGTGGATTTTGTGCAAAGTCTATTAAAGAGGCACAAGGGACGAGAAAATTGCAGTGAATGAAGAAAATGAGTGAAAAGTTGAGAAAGTTCTACATTTTAAGAGAGAAAGAGAGAGAGAGAGAAAAAAAAAAGGAAAAGAGAGAGAGAGAGAGAGAGAGTAAAAGTGGACATCATTTCTCAAGAAATTACTCACCTAGCAGAACATGAATGCCGTGCTTGATAAACAAATATAGAAAAGTTCTTCCTCCACAATACACTGTCCAATTATTTTCAAATAGAGGGATCTAGAGAAATATTGATTATGCAGGCAAGGGACCTACGTTGTTGACTTTGTTTTGTTGGGGTTCCACAATTATTGATTTTTTCGTATATCCATATTGCTCTCATGGGCTAAAAGTTATATTTCTTTTATTCTTGTTTTGAAATAATACGATCAGAAGCCATATTTTTGTGACCTTTTATTTTGAGTTTATATAGGCAAAAGATATGTGGCTTTTATCTTCTATTTTATTGTATGGTTGGAAGTCACAATGTTCAACTTTTATTTGTTCAAAAGATAAATGACCACAAGCCATATAAATTTAATTTCTCACCTTGAGGAGACAAAAATTGGCCTGAAGCCATGATGAGACAAATTGGATTAAAGTCATGAAGGTCTGATTCATGTTTTTTTTTTTGGTAAAAAAAGGTTTTGGAGGGGTTCGACATCAGTCCCCCACCAAGGCCAGGGCACGGCCCCAGGCTCTATGAGCACTTACTGGGTGATTCATGTTTTTTATATGTCACCATTTGTATGAAAGCTTCCTTTAGAACAAATTAAAGGGATTGGTTGTTCTTCCAAAAGCTCGTTATAAATTGATGTACTCAATTTGCTCCTCGCAAAGAGCAATACCGTGAAAGAGTTAAGATATATTCTAAGTTAATTTATTGTCTCCATGTGACAAAATAAAATATAGTTTTTGAATTATGAATCTCATTCAATAGGTTTGACTTCATTCCCATAAGTAATGAATAAATTTAATTATAGTCATTAATAGGTATAAACATGGCTACTTTTTTTTTGTACGTAGTTATTATTGTAATCATGTTTGTAACACCCCAAGTTCCGTATCATAAATCGTGCCGATGACACGTGGTTTTATAAAAATCGTCAGAGTTTGAGGTGCTACAACTCAACGTGTTGCGGAAATGGAGAGCATGTACTAAAAATTTGAGTAACTGATATAAAATACTCAGGCATATCTTGATGCGACGTATACTTGGTATATTAAAAATTTCCCGAAGGAATATTCATGTGATACGGGATTTATATAATTACGTAATTTACATTGTAACTATACATTTTCGAGGCCAAGTCATTTCTTGACTTGGGGCATAGAACCTAACACGGTTAAATCAACCCATTTGACCAGGCTGGGTAACGTCTAGTGGGAGTCTCCCCGAATTCACGGCGACTGATTGACTGAACCACATAGACGACCCTTTTTAGTTTAAGCACCAAATGATTTGAAGTAACCCTATTAGTTTCATGCCAGAAGGTAGTCTCTGTTAACCTTCTTCCTGCATTTGCTTTGACCGGTGCCTCCTCATGACCCCGTCCATCGGTGCCTTTATACGGCTCCATCTACTGGTAACTTCTCTGATCCATGATCCTTTCCTGACTATTAGTTAAGACTGATGTCTAATGCCCATCGGACCTGTAATACCCGGATAATTATTTATCTGGAATATTATATTTTAGCAAATAATATCTATTGGAAATAGGTGAATATGTGGTCTCAAATAATAAGTTATAATTATCTTATTTTCTAAGGTAATTTCTATGGAAATGAGAAGAGATAAAGAGCTAAAAATCCCTAAAATGCATTTATGTGGCATAAAATGACACAAAATATTATGATAAATCCCAAGAGGCAATAAAATATTTATTAAAAATTAGAAAGTATGTTGTCTCTAATTTTAGGAATTTTTGGGATTATTCTCTTTGGAAAATAATGAGGCAAAATTAAATATAATTTTGGGGAGCATAAGTTGCCCCATGATTTTTAATATTTTGCATGGAGCATAAAATACTAATGTCGATAAAATAGTTGTGAGATAATAATTAATCTCAATTAAGAAAATTGTCAACAATTAGTAAGTGATTAAATAAATAATTATTGGCTAATTGTTTAAGCATGGATCAAGGGAAATGATCAAAGACAATGGTGAACATCTTCCTTAGCCAAGAAGGAGGTGAATTTCAAAAATGGGAGAGAGGAAAAGAAGAGAAAAAGATGTCAAATGTAAATGCAATGCAAGTGGATAGGAAATATTAAAGTAGAAAGAGATAATTGTTGAAAAAGCAAGTAGGATAAATGAGAACCGATAGAAAATAAATCCTATCTTGAAATCCTTGAATTAAGAAGTAAACATCGGGACATATTAGGAACAAGTGAATTTTTGTCCCGAAGTTGATGTTACCCGAAGTCATTTCCGTAACCGACGGGGTTTGTCCTAAAATGCTCAAGCCGAGAACTACGAAATACCCTTAATGGAATCATAAATTTCATTAATCCACATATTTCTCAAGAGTGAATAGAGACCTTCGGGATATGCTAAGGAATTTTGAGATTGGTTAAGATTACGCGATTAGAACACCGATCAGGGGATTTTACCGAGTAAAATCATAAAGCAAGTGTGTGACATCATTGAGATGACTTCATCCTTTGAAGAATGATGTAAGGGGACGAAATTAGTGGAGGAGAATGGAGGAGAAAACTTGCTAGCTAAGTTGTTCAAATGGATGGCCAAGAATGAGTAAGGGGAAATTGTTATACCATTTGGGTCCCTAAGTTTTTGGCTATAAATAGCCCTTCCATTTCTCTTCAAACTCACCAATTCACAGAGAAATCCTAGAGAGAGGTTAGAGAGAAGTAGGAGCAAGAAGGTTGAAGGAAGTTCTTCAAGGGTAAGTTCTTCGGTTCTTAGTTTTTAGTTCGGTAGTTCTTGAAGTTCTAGGGTAGATGTTGTTTTGATCTTTAATCTTCCTATATATTGTAGATATCATGTTTTAGGGTTAAATATGATATATATTTCTAAAATTGTGTTGGAGAAAGAGTTATGGTAAAATTTTGGAAGATTAGAGTCAAAGTAACGAAGCTCTGGTGAAATTCTGCCGATTAGGGGGTCAGGGGTAAAATGGTAATTTGGGACTAGAATGTCTGTTATAATATTGATCATTAATTAGAAACATTATTATCCTTATGGGATATCTGTGATTACGCTCTGATCAACAGTCGTACCGAAATTCCGTCAACGAAGGTACGTCCGCGTACTGTAACACTAACTCGATGGTTATTGTATGCATATATGTATTTCCTCCGTCATCTTTTGTATTTCCTCCGTTGTGCCTTAACCTTACATATGACTGTATTGTTATTGCCGTCCATATCCAATTATGTCCAATGTCCATTGTGCCTTAACCATACATCCGACTGTATTATTGTCCATTGTGCCTTAACCTTACATCCGACTGTATTGCTATTGCCAAATATATCTGATTATGTATACCCTACCTTTGAACGTAGTAAGTGTCGCCAAAGTTCCATGAATATCTGTAGTACATATATGATGTATGTAAACATGAGATTAACCGTTACCTGGGGTCTGGTGCATTGGACCTCAGCTCTTAACCTAGCGTCAGGTTCGGAGAACCGAGGACCGAGGAGAAAGGCAAGCGGGCCGCACGGAGACCCGAGCTGAAGACTTCTTCTTTATATAGTTACACCGACGTTAGACGTCCGCAATCAATGTCTTATTCTTGTAATCGTCGACTTACGGCATTTTGAATATAAGTATCAGTTACTCAATCGCTCTAATGCTCTACCCTGATGAAAAAAAAATTATACTGCTTTTGAAAATGGGATGTTATAGGACCTCAGGTAACGGTTAACCTCATGCTTATGTAAACAGTGTTAGCTCTCAATGTTTTGATGATAACAATTCTCAATGTTTTTGATGAAGTTCTTAGCTTGCTCGAGCAGCCCCAGGATCTTGCCCGAGCAACATCAGTTTCTGGAACAGCAGAAGTAGTGAAAATCAGTTATGCTCGAGCAACCCCATGAAGCTTGTCCGAGCAACATCAAGGCAGAAGCAAATGAGAATCAGTTATTGATTCATGCCCGAGCAAAGCTTTCTAGCTTGCCCGAGCAACCTTGAGGCGAAGCAAAGACGAACGTCATCGAGCAATGCCCGAGCAAAGAATTGTGACTTGCCTGAGCATCATCAATACAGAAGCGAAAGAAGGCCATTCAGAGAACCTTGCCCGAGCAAGGAGTATCACTTGCCCGAGCAACGTCGAGACAGAAGCAAAACTCAGCTAATCAGAAGGTCTTGCCCGAGCAAGCGAAAAGGCCTGCTCGAGCACCATGCTCGAGCAAAGGCATAACATTGCCCGAGCAACGTCCATCATTTCTCAAGTTCTCGCTTCTGTCTGAGTCTTGCCCGAGCAAGGAAAGTGGCTTGCTCGAGCAACATCGTGTGGCGGCTCTTCTCAGTTCATAAAGTAGAAACTTGCCCGAGCATGAAATTTATCATGCTCGAGCACCATGCCCAAGCATAAGAGAATACTTGCCCGAGCATACCCTGAGACAACGGTTATCAAGAAGCTTGCCCGAGCAAGCTTTGCTTCATGCTCGAGCAACATGGCCAAAACACGCCTTCTCCGCAAGCATACTTTCAGGTTTGCCTCAAGCAACGTGTTGTGTTCTCTCTACTCCGCCTCTGCCTATGCCTTGCCCGAGCAAGTATTTAACCATGCTCGAGCATCATCGAAGGAGAGCACATCCACGCCTCAAACAAGCACGCCCGAGCATGATTTTATCCATGCTCGAGCATCATGCCCAAGCAAGCATATTATCTTGCCCGAGCATCAGCGAGCCAACCTGCATCTGAACTACTTCATACAAAGCGTGCTCGAGCACACATTTATTGTTGCTCGAGCAAGGTACCTCTGTTACTTAATTATCTTATGCGCTATCTTCATACTCTCTGTGATAAATTATTCAATTCTATATGTTACACATTATTATTCTCAAATACCTTTAACCCATTTGATTAATGAGTTGCAGAAGATCTTCACATTGATTAACATCTTATTTGAGTTGTGAAGCACCGAGATTGTTTCGGACAGAGCCAACATCGAATTTGATTGCCCATAACCAAAAAGGCACGAAACAATATTTTAAGCTTATATTCTCTGAAGACCACGAGAACGATGATCTGTAAAGTAAGTCCACCACACGACATCTGATCATGGCGAGGCGCGGATACAACAAATGCTCAACGGACATATTCAAATTCTTCAACGGTCCTCAACTTCAATCAGTACAAATATCCGAAGATATGAATTGTTCAAACACACAAAGGAATACACACGAGGCGCAGAAAACCATTTTACAAAGAAACTACTTTCTGTGTATTCTAAAATATATTTAAGCATCAGTGTTCATAGTTCAATTACTCTGTGAGAGAGCCTTACTATTTACTCTCAATCTTTCGAAATCTCAAGATAGTGGTATCTTGAGTGTAGGTGTACAATTACAACTTGTAAGGGGGAGTGAGTCCTAGAGAGAAAGGATCATCCTGAGTTACAGAGTGTGTAATTGCATTGGTAAGATAGTGAAAATCCCAGAGCGTCTGGGGACTGGACGTAGGTCAAAGAGTTGGACCGAACCAGGATAATCTCTCTGTGTCATTTACCTTTTCATTCTTACTGCTTTCATTATTTATCTTCACAAAGCGAAAAGAATTATCAGATCACCTATTCAGCCTCCTCTAGGTGATATTCCACCTTCAAACAGTATATGTATGACAGATATTACAGTAGTACAAAATCTCATTTTCAAAACATTAACAATATGTAAGTTAATAACAAAGCACAGCCACTGTAGTATGCCTGTTATCCCAGTCTGCACTATTCACCAGTGCCACGATGGCCTATCGTGTCCTCAGCGTTAGGAAAACTTAACGGTATTATCATAACCATAACCCGTGTATATTTGAGTGTATCAAGAACAATTTAAGACAGAGTCTTAGTACATGAACACAACTATCATATATAGGCATACAATAAGCATAAGAGTTAAGGTTACAATACACGTCCGTACCTTTCACCGGGTAGATACCAAACGCCCGACTCTTTGATCGGCTCCGGACTTCCCGGATATCCTATACATTATTGTCGGATTATTTCTTTTTCCCATAATATCATAACTATTATTCTATCTCTTAAAATAATATCAAAAAGGATATTTCCACCCATTTTGACATTTCTACCCTTGGTGTATTAATTATTACAATTTTGCCCTTACATTTTCTCAAAAACGCAATACTGAATTTCTGGGCAGAATTTTCGATTAACTTTGAAAAATCATAATTAATTATACAAAAATCAAAACGAGGATCCGTAAAATTCCCCAGAATCCTTAGGATGTGTTATTTTTGGGGAATATACTGGATTTTTCCCAGATTTAGTGAGTCATTCCCATTTTTTATTTTCTCAACGCTGCCCAGAAAAATTTCAGAAAAACGTAGCCTTTCTTTGAGAATTTTGATCTCCTTGCACAAAATTCAAAATGACACACTCTGGGTATATTTGGAAAGCCTATATGTCTACTTTAACCATGAAATTTTCAGAATTTTAGAACTTCATCTTCAACATAAGATATTGGCGTTTTTACCCCGACTTCGGGAATCGCTAACCGACAAAATTTCACCAGAGCTTCGCTACTTTGATCATAATCTTCCAAAAATTTTGCTATATCACCTTCTTCATCAATTTTTTGAAATAAAACCATTTTTAACCATAAAAACATGATAACAAGAATATATTGGAAGATTAAAGATCAAAACAACATTTAAGCTATGAACTTGAACTAGAACTTTAAGAACTACAAAAGCTAAAGACTAGAAACTCAAAGCTTGCTTACCTCTTGAAGAGCTTCCTCCTTCTTGCTTCCCACTAGCTCTCACTTCTCTCTACTATTGCTTCTCTATACTCATCACTTGGGTTGAGTTTTGGTGTGAGAAACATGAAGAACCTAAGCTCCTATTTATAGTAAATTGGTGTGGCACTTTGGTAGTTAAATGGAACTTGCCTCTTCTTGCTTTTGAGCCATGAGATCTAAACTTAGTTAAGAAGTTTTAATCTTAACCATTGGATCTATACTTAATGAAGAAGTTTTAATTTAATTAAAAGCATTTCTCTTGATTTTTCTCATTGGTGGATTTCAAATTAAGATTGATTTGAATACAATTCTTCTTCTTCCTTCCCAAGCTACCAAAACCGTCCCCCTCCCCCTTTTCTTTTTAGTTTGTTTTGTATTTCAATTTTAGCCAATTGGATAATATTTTGAGCTCCATTCTTGGCTCTTTTTAATTCACTAGTATTTTATTGATTAAAGCCCTTAATTTTAGATTAAATCTTGGCTTCATTAGAAGTCCCAATTAATACTTTAATCACTTTAAGATTAATCACAAAAGTTGAGAAAAATGATTTTGGAGATAACCTAATCCAAACTTAAAATATGCTCGTTCATAATAAATCCTTATATTTGCTCTATGATTAAAGTTTCTCAAGATACAATTTATTTTCTATAGATTCTCATTTACTTGTGTCTTGAATTTATCTCAATGGTTTTTAACTCACCATTAATTAATTTACACACTTTTCTCTCTCCTTTTTCTCAAATTCTATCCTCTTCCATTATCATTAATTGCATTTATGTGAAGTCCCAATTTTTCTCCTTTGATTAAGACATGCATGTGCTTAATTAATTGAGCATCTTATTTATTTAATCAATTCCAATCTTCATTCAGATATTTTTTTTATGCAAACCGTATACTCCCTCCTTTTACTCTATTATTTTATGTTTTTATCCTTATTAAATTATTTAGGAAGAATCCTCTCATTGGTTAATTCTTCCACCACAAGGATTACACTTTATGATACTTAATTAAGGCCTTGGGATTTAGCTTTATTAGTTTTAATCCAAGCCTTTGATTTAGGTTGGAAAAATCTAAACACTATTGATGATATTTGTTAATGATTTAGGATTAAGAATTAATGCAATTACTTAGCCTCTTTAATTAGTAAACTTAGCCATTTTTGTATGATTGTAGGGAGGATTAATTAATCTTGGTTAATATTTCTAATATAGTGTTTTAGGGGTTATTAGGCCTAATGGTCAAAATTTGATAGGTTTTTATATTAATCTTGATGATTAAAAACCCCTTGTGTACTAATTTTGGCCTTTAGATATCATTTGGATATTAATTAAGTTGATATACTCTTAATTATGCCATTTTAAAATTAATTATTATTTAATTTCAAAAATTACATAAATATTTTAATTATTGCAAATTTAATTGCCCAATAATTGTTGCTAATTTTCCCTAATTGATTTAGGCATCTTTTGATGATATTTGATTGCCTTTAAGATATAGTTAAGATTATACTTGATTATAATAATCTTAGGATATTTTATGATCCCTAATAAGATTTAGAAAATCAAATCTTTGGTCACCTTAATTCTAGGAAGAAATTGCCTAGAAAATAAAATAAACATAATAGAAAAATTTGAGACCATTCACCTATTTTAAATAGGTATTATTTATCCAAATATAATATTTAAGATATATTATTTATCCAAATATAATATTTAAGATAAATAATTATTTGGGTATTACATTTGCTAATTTGCTTTAATATAACTAAGTAGTTTCATAACCTTTGGTCACTATTTTATGTGTTATTCTTTTGCCTTATGATCATCTACAATAGTTATTATTTATGTGATTTAATATCACATTTTATAGATCCTAATATGTAGTCACATAATTAACCATTGGTTAATTAATTCCAAAGTGAAATTTGGATGAAAATACAATTGATAAACTCACCTTTGTATTTTTAGTATTTATTTACTAAAATTCAATATTTATATTAGGGTATATTTTGATCCCTAAATGAAATCTCAAGATTCGCACTTGATCTATTTAAAACTCAAGAAGAAATTGCTCATAAATTTATAACAAACAATATCCCAAAATTTGAGACAATATACTCTCTTTTTACTATAATGTAGTATTTATCAAAATATATCATTTATGATAATTAGGGTTTTTAGGGTATTACAATGTTGGTTTAAATTCTCACCTGAAGTGGAGAAAGATTATTGATAAAAACCACAAAAAGGAAAATTGGTGTGCATAATAAATTGTGGTGGTAAGGGTCATTGTTTTCTTACTTGTCGTATGCAAAACATATTTTTAAAGGGTCAAATATGTAAATAAATGATATGATAAGATGATAATTATTAGCAAACTAGTTTTAAAATCATATTCATTTGAAGAAGATGGTGATTTTCAAAAATATGGACTAATTTGACATTTATGATATTTCGGGGTACTAAAATTTCATTTACAATTTTCGGGTAAAGTCATGTAATTTTCTCTATTCTTTCACTTTTCTAAAAGTGACGAAAATATTACAGAAAAATGCCCTTCTTTTATCAAAATTCCTATATTGCTATAGACAATTTGTTTTTCATATATTTGCTATATTTGAATGGCTAGTATTCATAATATTCTTAATTTTATGTTTTGATAGCCGAAGTTTCATCATTTTTATAATGGTTCTTTTGTAAAAGAACATTATTGGTTCAAAGAAAGGGTTTAACAAGAAAATTTTTGTAGTATTATATTATTATAAATATTAAGACCTTAAAGGCTTATGGTTCAAATATTGTATGATAAAAAAAATAGATTTTGGTAGCCTTAGAAAAGTATTGTCCTGAAGATAATAACTTGTAGAGAATTATGCTACTCAAGGGTAATAAGTCTAAAGGCTAATAATCTTGAGGGCTAATTAGCATATTTTTTCCCAACTTTATAATGCGAGTGGCTAATGTTCAAACTTTATATGGCAATACAAATTTGATTGAAGGCTCCGGAAGAACTAATATTTTGTTACATTAGGAACAAAATTATGCATTGGTAATGTATTTTTATACTAAGAAATCTGTTGAGTTTCAAAGATATCTACAAAAATAGATATCATATAGAACATACATACCATTATAAACCAGAAGTTTACAAATAATAATGCAAGGGATTGAAAATACAAACTAGAAGTTTGCTAATGCAAATCAAATGTTTGTCAATGTTGCCAATAAGATATCAAAGAGGCAAAAAGTTGCAGAAAAATATGTCTAGATTTATTTTGAAGCCAAGAGAAAGAAAGAATAAGCCCAAAAGGTAATATAAAGCTTCTTTTTTGTTGTTGTTGTTATTTAAATCTACTTGTGATCACAATATCATAAATCTATTGCTATGAGAGTTTTACGTAGGAGGATTTTACTATGTGATTCTAAGTTATTTTGATTATGAATATTTTCGTATGTGGTGGATTATATATTTTGCATATATCGTATATTATTAATGAGCAATGAGATTATCTGGTGATGTAATATTATATGTTTGTTCCTGAAGAATTAACATAGATAACATAGATTTTCCTTTCGAGCTTTAAAGGGTTTGAAAGTGATTTTTACATACATACATACATACATATAACACCCCTACCGGCCTCGCCCTTCCGGGTGGCGGGTAGTGTGATTCTAACACCCTTATGGATCTTCTTTATTCGGCATATGCGGAAGCGTTCTTAAACACATACTGATACAAACTTAAACTTTGATTACATAACGATGGTATTCATCACCAATACCCATTTAATTCTTTGACACTCGGCCCTACGCTATTCATATGGAAGCGTCAATGTTCTTGAGGGCCTTCTTTCTGCTTATTCATTCTACGGTAACTTCAAGCACTACCTTCAGTGTGCCGCCTTCAAGCACTACCTTCAGTGTGCCGCCTTCAAGCAACACTCTAGTCTGGAGTCTGGTGCAGAACTACTAGCCTGTGCTTACCTGTCTATTTCATGTGATCTTGAGTTCAAATGAATGAACCCCGTGGGTAACGATTAATCTCATATGCAGGTATGAAATGTAAATAACAAGTATAACACATGTATATGCATAGATTAATTCACAACAAACAAGTCGCACCGTAACCGCTGTTAACGGCCAAGGACCGCAGCCCTATGAGACCGCAGCCTCAATTCCATAGCTAGGAAAATAAACATGTAAATCATCTAGCAAACATGATCAGTCATACAAGAAATACATACATACAGGCTAACAAGATAACAGTTACCCACCACTTTAGCTTTTGTCTTCCTCTTGTACCTCTGCTTCCAACTACGGAGTTGCTTGAAGCACATTCCATTCTTCTTCTTTCTTGACTTCTCATGGCCTAAACACATGTTCATATTATTAGAGCCATGGAAAATGAATACCTAATGGGTTATCTTATCCTCATAGGCTTTCTCACACCCTTGGAGTTTATTCTTATTTACTTTGGCCATTTCTTTCTTAAATTCGCATGGTAGCTAAAAGCTCTCAGCATTTTAGCCAAACTTCGAAAAATCATTATTAATTCTACAGAACTCCGATCGGGGTGGTTCAAATTTCTATTTGTCACTAATTAAGTCTAGTTTCATGGTAAAATAATCACTAGACTTATTTATTGCTGTATCATTCCCAGTTTTTCATTTATCCTTCGCTGTCCAGAAAATTATTCCAAATTAATAGGTCAACTTGCGAAATTCGTTTCTCTCTGGATACAACTCTGATTCAGGTGTTCTTTAGCTTTTTGGAAAGCTTGAGATGTCTACTATTTACTGTAATAATATCAGAGAAAACATCAAATTTTTACTTTGTCCGAAAGGCAACGTCATTTTGTTGCTCCAGAATCATACCAGAAAGTTTCAGATTTTTAGCACAACTTCCAAAAATCATAACTTGAGTTATAGACCTCATTTTTGGGTGATCCAAAGCTCATATTAAAGATCATTATGTGTACTAAATACCCATAAACGTTCAGGTTCAAAAGAGGTCATTTACCCCAATTTTACCTTGCTCAAAGATCATTGCTCCAGCTGCATGTTCAGTTTTCCAACAATGACATCAGCATGTAATTCTTGTTCACACATGCACTGTTCATCCACGAATTTACTGTAGCTAACGACTTTAACTCTGTTTCAGCACTCAAAAATAGAGTTTCAACATGCAAAAGCTTGAAAACCAACGTACGGAACCCATGGAAGCTAGATGGAAAGAGGTTCAAAACTCACCTTGTTGGACGCTCAAGCTTCCACACACGTTCATACTCCTTTCCTTCTAACTTCATGCTCCTCCGTCTCATTTCTGCTCAGTCTTGGTCTCCTCCATGTTCTCACTTCTGTTCTGTGTCTTCTGTGATGGTCGAAGGGATGCCTTCCTTCAGCTCTCTTGCTATCCATCTCTTACTTCTTGCTGCTCTGTGAAGGCCGAACAGATGGAGGATGAAGATGAAGGGTATGTGGGAGGTGAAGATGGTATCCAACCTCCGGCTACCTTCTCCGACAAAACATCACTCGGTCTTGCTCCCTCTCTTACAGGCTCACATTCTCATTTCTGTTTTCTCTATATTCTCTTTGGGAGGCCGAAGAGGATTAATGAGAATGAAGAAGGGAAATGGGGGCGCAAGAGCTGCTAAGTTCAAAACACAGAGCGTGGATTGCTGCAAATGTGAGAATGCAGAAGACAATGGTGTGTGGATTATGACACGCTGAGTTTCAAGAGAATGGGTGCTGATGCCAAGTTTCAAGGAGAAACTTTTGAGCAGACGTGAGCGAAACACAAGGAGAGTATAATGGCGCACAAGTTTCCGAGTTCAGAGACAGTGGAGTATGGAATGGGTTGAGGTGTCGGTTCATGCTCCAATCTTTGCATGTTCAAAATGCTTCGACCGAGAAGGGAAAAGCGCATTGAAGGAGTAAATAAGAATATAAGTGTTGGAGTGTATGAGAGCACGTGGCTTGAGAGAAATAAGAAAGTGAGCTTCAGTGCATAATATACTTTGTTTGTCCGAATTGGTTCGTGTCTTTGCAAGTCCAATTTCAATGAATAATAAATTGTTGTGCATTAGGGGGCCCGTAACTTTATGAAGAATAAGGAAGTATATGCTGCAAAATGGTTCAAAAGAGATCCCAATTATTCTACTCTTGGTCCCACGAGCATGCATCCAATATTAACTTGGTCATGCATGGTTCATCCAACCCAATATACTTCTAACTTAATATTCTCATTTTCTTTCCAATGTTGGACATTAAAATTCAACAATTCTTTTCTCCAAAAATTCAAGGAAAATATTCCTCAACTTCCAATAATTATTTTCATAATCATATTAGGCCAAATTTTCACCATTAATTTTCACTCAATATTTCTAATTGCCGAATCCCAAAATTTGGGATGTTACAATACATACATACATACATACATTATGTTTATATGACTCACACTTGAGAGGGAGATTGTTAGAAAACAAGTGTGAGTCATAATACATGTGAGCTAATTTTTGAAAAGTTATATATTTCTTAGACAAAGTTTAATAGATCTCCAAAAATGGATGTCAGAATATTGAAATGTTTATTATTTGTTGAGACATATGTTACAGTAAACCAGAAGTTTACTTATCTAAACAAATTTATTGTTGGCATGGTTTGTTTGATCATCCGAGTCATATATATAATGCAAATAAGATTATGTATTGACATCCATTGAAGAACCAAAAGATTCTTCATAAATAACCAACATATTATTTATGAATTATGTGCTGCTTGTTCTCAAAAAAAAATTGTTTATGAGAATATCATTGGTCATGATTGGTAATGGATCTCTGGAAATATATCAAACAGTATTATATGGGCCCATTAAAATAGTATGTAAACCATACAAGTTTGAAAGATGCATCTATAAGATGGTCACATGTAAGATTATTAGCTTGCAACCTGAAGTTTGTAAGAACGTTTGCAACTTGAAGTTTGCAATAATGTTTGAATAAATTAAGCGCGCTATTTCCAGATTATTCGATCCAGAAATTATGTATTCAATGCTTATGAGAACAAAATTTCTATGTTGGCATATTTGATCTTATTGCAGCATATATATAATCCAACAAAATCCTCCCTATAAAATTGGATTTTGGTCAGGAGCCAGATTAATTCCATCTTGAAAGGTTTGTATGTGCAATATTCCACCATAATGCACATAGATGGATAAATGTTGCGTAAGGACCCCCTTCTTCTTATTTGTCTCTAAATGAAACAAAATGATGTTTCTAAAGGAAACAAATGGATTTAGGAGACTTATACTGCAGGATTAGTCAATTGTGATTTGACATTATTTTCCTAACATGAGGGGGAGAAAATAACCAATTGGGTAAAGACATTAGCTAGAATGAATTATCATTGGCTCATTTTGATCCTCGTTCAATACAATGTGAACTGGAAGTTCAAAAGATAATTCATTTGCATACTTTAGCTAATCAAATGCCAGAAGCATTTACTGACCCAAAGAAAGTGACAAAGTCACATATCCCAGCTGCTAATGCTCCTATTAATGTCCCTGAAGGACAACTTATTATAAATGAATTTAAAGCACGCCTGAACCATGGTAGGCCCATCGGTTCCATTGATGAAAATCCTCTAAAAGAGAAAAGGAGCAAAGAATACAGATGATCAAGTCTAGGATAATCAAGAAAAGTTAATAGCTCCAGAAGAGCCATCTCCTGAAGAGTTATTATCTCCAGTAGAGATATCTCCAGAAGAGAATGTTGTAGTCCCAGAAGAGACATAGGTACCTGAAATATGTAAAAATGATGAGATCTCAATAAATTATGTTATGAATGGAATCCGATGGAATCGAAATGAAGTCAACATTAACAATATCTTTTAATATAGCATATGATTTAATGAATGATAATGAGGATCATGAGCCACAATCTATTAAGGTGCCAGAAGCACATGTCTCCGAAGGACTTAATGTGCCAGAAGCACGAGACCCTGAAGGACTTAAGATGTCAGAAATATCTAATTCAAGTTCTCGAGAACAATACTCAATTGAGTTAAATAAGTCTTCGTATGACTTGAAGCAATCAAGGCACATATGATATAATTACCTCAGTGGATATTATTTAAAAGAAGGATACAAAAATGACCCAATATGCCCATACATTTTTATGAAAAGATCTAAAAATGAATTTGTTGTTTATGTTAATGATATCAACAGCATTGGAACTCTTGAAAAGCTTCAAATGGAAATTAATTGATTATAGAAAGAATTTGAAATGAAAGACTTGGGCAGAACGAAATTATATCTTGAACTACAGATCGAGTACCTAAATAATGAGATCTTTGTATATCAAGAAACTTATACAAAGAAGGTCCTAGAGTGATTTTATATGGATAAGTCACTTTCATTATGTACCTTAATGATTATAAGGTATTTGCAGGTGGATAAAGAACAATTCCAAGCTCGAGTAATTAGCAAAGAAGTTGAAGAAGAACCATGTGGTCCTGAAGTACCATATATTAGTGCTACCTAAATAATGTGATCTTTGTATATCAAGAAACTTATACAAAGAAGGTCCTAGAGCGATTTTATATTGATAAGTCACTTCCATTATGTACCTTAATGATTATAAGGTATTTGCAGGTGGATAAAGAACAATTCCAACCTCGAGTAATTAGCAAAGAAGTTGAAGAAGAACTATGTGGTCCTGAAGTACCAAATTTAGTGCTATAGGAGCACTAATATATCTTGCTTGTTAGAAAAATATAGTTTTTCACCAATGCACAAACATTGGAAGTAATATTGTCATCAAAGGAAGTAAAACTGATGTGATCAAGAAGGGGAGTCGATACACGTTGTACTCTTTTTCCCTTATTTAGGTTTTGTCTTACTGAGTTTTCCTAGAAAGGTTATTAATGAGGCAGCAGTAGACAGTGTATCAATGAATGGTGTACTCTAATCTTTGGCTAGGTTTTTGTCCCACTGGGTTTTTCCTAATTAAAGTTTTTGATAGGCACATTCATAATGGACATCCAAGGGGGAGTGTTATGAATATATTTATTATGAGGATGTCTATTGACTCTTGACCTTCAACATTTTAGTCACCATTCATGAACCAATGCCCTTCTATGATTGATCACACTAGGTTCACATTGCATTGTTTCGATGTTTCGATCGGTACATTGAGTTTAAAAATAGTTGGGCTAAAAACCATGTTCAATCAATACGAAAATTATATATAATATATAATTTGACTCTTTAATCCCAAACAAACGCTAAACATTAATATATTCTTTCTAAGAAAAAATAAAATAAAAATTCCTTAGCTATAGTTCTATTCTTTTTGCCCCCCCCCCCAAAAAAAAACCTTCTCTAAGCTTAAGATTTGTGATATTTTGCTGATTTTTAATTTCTTGACATGAATCTCCGTATTCGGACAAAAAAAGACACGACTTTCCATATTTCTACTTTGTAATACCCTAAAAATCTCACTTATTATAAATGTCATATTTTGACAAATAATACCTATTAAAAATAGGTGAATATGTGGTCTCAAACTTTAGAAGCTTATTGATTATTATTTTAAGTAATTTCTTCTTGAAATTAAATAAGCTAAAGACCAAAATATTCTAATTTCTTTTAGGGATCATAAAACATCATAAAATTATCATAATTGAGCATAATCTTAATTTAATCATAAGAGACAATAAAATGACATGGAAATATTTATTCCAACTAAAGAAACTTATCAACAATTAATGAGCAATTAAATTTGCAGAAATTAAAATATTTATGTTAATTTTTGTAATTAATTAATAATTAAATTTAAAAGGCATAATTAAGAAATGTATGAGATGAATTAGTTGTAATACTCGGAAAATTATTTTTCTTAAATATTATATTTAAATAACTAAAATACCTTAAATATTCTATTTGCTTGAATATTACCTATTTGAAATAGTTGAATATGTGGTCTCAATTTTTCTTAATATATTTATTTATTTTTCTAGGTAATTCTTTCCTAGAATTAGAATAACCAAATGCTAAAATTCTTAAACTCTATTAGGGATCATAAAATATCCTAAGATTATCATAATTAAGTATAATCTTAATTATATCATTTTAGCTATTAAAATCATCAAAGAATGACAAAATCAAATAGAGAAAACTAGCAACAATTATTTTTGAAATAATTGGAATATTTTTCTAATTTTTGAAATTAATTATTAATTAATATAAAATGTCATAATTAAGAATATATCAACTTAATTAATATCCAAAAGATATTTAAAGGCCAAGATTAGTGTACAAGGAGTTTTTAATCATCAAGATTAATTTATAAACCTATCAAATTTTGGTAATTAAGTCTAATAACCCCTAAAACACTATATTAGCAATATTTAACCAAAGATTAATTAATTCCCCTTAATTTATAAAAGTGGAAAAAATTTGCTAATTAAAAAGGGTTAAGAAATTTTATTAATCCTTAATCTTAAATCACTAACAAATATCACTAATAGTGTTTAGATTTTTCCAACCCAAAATCAAAAGCTTGGATTAAATTTAATAAAGCTAATCTAAAGGTTTTAGAATTTATTTCATAAAGCCTAATCCTTGTAAGATTAAAATCAACCAATAAGAGAATTTAGCCATGGATTATGTAAGATAAATGAAACACAAATTCAAGAGCAAAATGAGGGAGTAATTTCGGTGCAAGCAAGGGGGGAAATAAGAGTAAAAATTGATTAATGTAATTAACAAATAAAAGATCACAATCAACTTTAATCAAAGAAGACTTTCAAGGCATTTAGGATTAGGACATAAAGTAAATGAAATTCAAATGCAAAGTAAATAAAAAGGGGGGGAACGAATTTGAAGAGAGGAAAAGGAAGAAGCAAGAGTGAAAAATGATATCTAGATATTTGCTAGAAACATGTCCTAATCACACATTAATGCAAGAAGACTTTGTGGTAATTAATGATGTAAGCATATGTAATAAAGGGTTTAAGTGGTTAATTAAATAAATGGTAAGATAAAAACCATTAGGATGAATTCAAGACACAAGTGAATGAGAACCAATAGAAAATAAATTGTATCTTGAAATCCATTGACCCTAGAACAAATATAAGTAGATATTAAGAACAAGCACAATTTAAGCTTAAACTTGGTTATCTCCAAAGTAATTTTCATAAAGTTTTAAGATACATACTTAAGTGATTTAAAATTTTTAAAAAGACCTTAAATCAAGTCATAAAATTGTGATTTGGAAAGCGGAAATGGATCTTAAATAAAAACACCAACTTGCACCTAACTAAATAAGCATTTGGGGTAACTAAAAATTGAAACAAACTGACTAAAGGGAGAGGAAGGAGAATTCGGTCATGAGGCCAAGAGCAAGAGTGAAAATTAGTCATGCATCAAGTATTAATGATAAAGTAAAAATCACTTAATGAGGGGGACAAATTGGCATAAGTACATTGGACTTTTGGGGTGAAATGAAAGAGGATAGAAGGGAGAGAGAGGGAGGAAGGTGGAGAGAGAGAGCAAGGGTGAGGATTTGAGTTCTCAACTTGACCTAGATCCAAGGGTCCAAATTTAAGGAAAGTTGTTAGAAAGTTAACCCACAAATTGCTATAGATAGGGAGCTAAGGCCTTCATAATTTCTCACCAATTCACAATCAAGCACAAAGCTTGTAGTAACCAAAATCAAAAGATAAATTGAGAGTGAGAAGCTTTGGGAAGGAGAGAGCAAAGTTCTAGGTAAGTTCTTGAGCTCTAGCTTTGTGATTTATAGCTTAGATGTTGTTTTGATTCATAATCTTCCAATTGTAGTGTTATTTTCATGTTTTTATGGTTATAATTGGATTTATTTCGAAAAAATGATGAAGAAGAAGTTATAGCAAATTTTTTGGAAGATTATGATCAAAGTAGCGAAGCTCTGGCAAAACTTTGTCGGTTAGCGACTTCTGAAAGCAATTTCAAAAACGCTGGTATCTTATGTTGAAGATGCTATGATTAAATTATGAGCAAATTCATGTTGAAATTAGACATATAGAGCTTTCCAAATATACCTATAGCATGTCGTTTTGAGTTTCTTGCTAGGAGATAAAAATTCTACAAAGTGGGCTATGAAATGCTGAAAAATTCTGGGCAGATGTTGGAATTTCGAAACCTGGAAATTTGTTATGAAATCTGGGTATAAACGAATATTTTTTCTTAAAATTAAACATCCTAAAGATTCCAGGGAATTTTACGGATCCTCGTTTTGATTTTTGTAGAATTAGTTATGAGTTTTTAAAGTTAGGCAAAAAATCAGCCATTTATTGTAAAGTGGCGTTTTTACAAAAATAAAAGGAAATTAAATTGTAAATAATTAACCCAGGGGTAAAATGGTCTTATATAGCCAAAATATCTCTTGAAATAATATTTTTGAATTAATAGAGGCGATATTACCCTTATAGGATATCCGTGATCACAATTTGACCGTCCAACGTACCGTGAACAACAACGAAGGTACGTTCGCGACGTACTGTAACACTGACTCTGATGCTTATAGTATGTTTATATATGATAGTCGTATCCATAGACTAAGACGCTGTCTTAGATCTTTTATTATACATTCAGATATACACGGGTTAAGGTTTTAATAATACCGTTGAAAGTTTTCCTAGCGCTGAGGACACGACTGTACATCGTGGCACTGGTAGATCGTGCAGACTGGAATAACATACATACTGTAGGAGCTGTGTATTGTTATTGCCTTACATATATGATCATGTATTTCCTACATCTGTTATGGGCTTTTGTAGTGATTATTGCTGAAATGTCATGAATACCTGTCATACATATATTGTTTACATAACCATGAGGCTAACTGTTACCTGAGGTCCAATGGGCATTGGACCTCAGTCTTAATTAAATAGTCAGGGAAGGATCATGAATCACAGAAGGCACCCGTAGATGGAGCCGTTGAAAGACGCCGATGGACGGAGCCGTGAGGAGGCACCGGTCAAAGTAAATGCAGAAGGAAGATTAACGGAACCTACCTTACAACATGAATCTTATAAAGTTACTTCATACCATTTGGTGATTAAACTAGAAAGGGTCGTCTATGTGGTTCGATCAATCGATCCTTTTAACAACATCGGTGAGACTCCCACTAGACCTTACCCAGCCTGGCCAAATGGGTTGATTTAACTGAGTTAGGTTCTATGCCCCAAGTCTACTTAAGGCTTGGTTGAAGAGGGTATAGTTACATGTAAGAGATATAATTATAAAGTTTTGTATCATTGTATCACATGAATATTCCTTCGGGAAATTTGTAATATATCAGTATACGTCAGGCATCAACATATGTCTTAGTATTTTATATCAGTTACTCGTTGTTCAAATTTTTAGTACATGCTCTCCGTTTACGCAATACGCTATGTTGTAACACCTCAAACTCTGATGTTTTTTTTTAAAAAAAAAAAAAAACACGTGTCACCGGCACGATTTATGCTACGGAATTTGGGGTGTTACAAATTAGTGATTAAAGGCTAACAAAAACCCAAGATTAGCATAAAAGGGATTTCTAATGATCATAATTAATATTGTAACCAATCATACTTTGACAATTAAGCCTAAAAACATCTAAAACACTATATTAGGGATATTAACCAAGATTAATTTAATCTTCCCTATTTAAATAAGAGTGGCGAAAATTCCCCCTTAAAGAGGCAAGAAAATTACACAAATATTAAATCCTAAGAGCAAATAATATATGAACAAATATCATCAATAGTGGTAGGATTTTTCCAACACAAATTAAAGGCTTGGATTAAATCTAATAAAGCTAAATCCTAAGGTCTTAATTAACCCTCATAAAGTGTAATCCTTGTGAACCAAATATTAACCAATGAGAGACTTTCTTCTAGATGATATGAGATAATTAAAACACAATATTGGAGAGCAAAATAGGGCTCATACACGGATTCACCTTGGCTGGTTGTAGAAGAATACAATTGTTTAATATTTAACAAACTACACATGCTATTATGATCACATGAAAGCATTTAATTATAGAAGAGGATAAGGTACTTGTTCACATGGGGTTTTTATTGAAGAATTGATGAAGAGAAGAGAGAGGGAAGGGGGGCGGCTTCTAGGAGTTGTGTGTGTGTAAGAGTTCTGAGAGTGTTGTGAGTCTAGTACAAGAGAGAGAAAGTGTGTAATTCAATGTATTGTGAGTTAAAACCATTGGGATAAATTCAAGACACAAGTAAATGAGAATCTCTAGAGAATACATTATATCATGAGGAATTTTAATCATAGATCAAATATAAGGATTAATCTTGAACAAACATATTTATTAAGCTTGGAATAAAGTGTCTCCATATTTTTTTTGGCACAACTTTTGCAATTAATCTTAAAATGATTAGAGGGATATTAGAGACTTATAATGAAGCCATGATTTTTGAGATTAGAGTATTAAAAAGGAAAACTTGAATAAGCTACAAAATAACCCCTAAATATATTTTTGTTTAGTTGTTAACCAAACTACCATTTTCTTCTAGCTACATAAACACTTGAAGTAACTAAAAATTGAAGTAAATAGTTGAAAGAACAAGGGGGA
Source organism: Acacia melanoxylon (assembly GCA_019022615.1). Taxonomy (NCBI): domain Eukaryota; kingdom Viridiplantae; phylum Streptophyta; class Magnoliopsida; order Fabales; family Fabaceae; genus Acacia; species Acacia melanoxylon. The sequence goes on along the minus strand of JAFJYJ010000003.1, from coordinate 5,676,892 downwards.
GGGGGACGAGTACCATGGCTTGTGCAAGGGGCAAGCAAGTTGTTCATCCAAAGCACATGCTAATTCAAATTAATGAGGGGAACAAATTGGAGAGAGGAATTGTATTTGAGTTAAGATAGCATTGAAGGAAATGGAAGAGGATGAGGGAGAGAGAAGAGTGAGGTCGGTTTAGAGAGAGGAAGGGTGAGGATGAGAAGTTTCAATTTAACCTAAATCCTATGGATGAAAATGAGGAAGAGGAAGTTCAAAATAATTGCAAGAGTGCCATTACATTTCACAATAAATAGAGGCCTTTGCTCTTCATAAAATTCACACCAAAACAAGCTAAAGCATCTGATTCTAAGAGTGGAAAGTGAGAATTAGTGGGAAGCAAGAAGGAGTAGCAAGGTTCTTCAAGGGTAAGTTCTCTAGTTCTTGAGTTATAGCTTTTGAGTTCATAGTTTAAATGTTGTTTTGATCTTTAATCTTCCAATATATTTTTGTTATCATGTTTTTAAGGTTAAAAATGGTTTTATTTTGAAAAATTGATGGAGGAAGTAATATAGAAATTTTTTTGGAAGATTAGGATCAAAGTAGCGAAACTATGACGAAATTTTGTAGGTTAGCGATTCCTTAAGTCAGGGGTAAAAACACCAGTATTTTATGTTGAAGATGAGGTTCTAAAATTCTGAGAAAATTCATGGTTAAATTAGACATATAGAAATTTTCAAATATACCTAGAGTGAATTATTTCAAGTTCTATGCTAGGAGATAAAAATTCCCAAAGTTGGGCTATGATTTCTGGAGAATTTCTGGGCAGAAGATAGGAACATTAAATCTGGGAGCGTCTCATGCAATCTGAGTATAAATGAGTATTTTTTTCTCAAAAATAGACATCTCAAGGATTCCGAGGAATTTTACGGATCCTCGTTTCGATTTTTTTGGAATTAATGGTGATTTTTCAAAGTTAGGCGAAAAATCAGCCCTAATACTTGTCATCGGCGCGTTTTTGTACGAAAATTCGGGAATTACTTGAAAAATAAATTACACGGGGTAAAATGGTCATTTGTGATTAAGATATCTATTAGGATATTATTTATGAATTAATAAATGCGATGGTACTATTATAGGCTGTCCGAGAACACAAATTGACATACCACTATCTACACAGACTAAGGTACATTCGCGGCGTACTGTAACACTAATTCTAATGCTTATAGTATGTTTATATATGATAGTTATATTCATAAACTAAGATGCTGTCTTAGTTCATTACTTACACATTCAGCTTTACACAGGTTATAGTCTTATTAATACCGTTGAGTTTTCCTAGCGCTGAGAACACGAGTGGACATCGTGGCACTGGTGAATAGTGCAAACCGAGATAACGGACATGTGAATCGGCTATGCCGTTATCTCAAATCATACATCTGTTATGGGCTTTTGTATTGATAATTGTTGTAATGTCATGAATATCTGTTATAAATAGATTGTTGATATAAGCATGAGGTTAACCGTTACCTGAGGTCCGATGGGCATTGGACCTCAGCTCTTACTATAGCTTCAGGGTCTGGAGGACTGAGGACTAAAGATAAGAGACAAGAGTAAGCAGAACACGTGAGGACTCGGATGGAGCCTCTGTTTAGAGACGTACTACCATCGCTAGTGTTTTTTTTTTGGTATTTACGAATAAATGTATCTATATTATTAAGATACGCGACAGACAATATTGTACAATAGATTTATTAGTTACTCGATATTTTAAATTGCTCCGATGCTCAACTCGATTAAAACACTTTAAAAATGCTTTCGAAAATTTGGGGTGTTACATTTACATAGAAATACTTACATATTTTATAAGTGTCACTTTATCAATGTTTTGACTTTTGACTAATTAAAATACAATTCATTTTATTTTAATCTTACATGACAAATAAGTCATATGAAGAAATTCAAATTTTATTATTTTTAAAAAAACAAGTCATGAGAGGAATTGCGTTTTTTGTTTTTTAAAATTAAGAAATTTGTGTTTTTTAAAATCATAAAATTTAAATTTTTCCATATGACTCATCTACAATGTAGAATTAAAATAAGATGACTTGTTGTATTTTAATTAGTCAAAATACAAATAAAGTAGAACTTCTAAAATATGTAAGTATTTCTCATTTCGGTGTGAGTGGAGACTCATGAATATTCCTATGAAGCATAACGTGGCAAATACATTTTTGTGTCTTCACTCTATTGCATTTCAGCTATGATGAAGCATGAGGTTGTTCGGTCTATAATATAGGCGCTTTTAAAAGGAATACATGGTTCAGAATATAAGTCACCTCCAGTCAATATTATCAATATCAAGTTTCTACGTAGATCTGACGCCTGTCCTTAATGCACCTTTATGCGCCGTCCAGGATTATATGCATTTGAATATGGATCATATATCTGGCCACCTTGAGTCATGGGTGTAGAAGGATATATTGCATTGCAAGATTCAGCTCTGTCATTCAGGTAGGGGCAAGAGTCAGTAGCATGAGTGGCTAGAGAGCAAATAGGACAGAGTGGCCCTATTAAAGCAGAAGACGTAGGCTGTGGGGTAAAATAAGTAGAGGGCCCCATAGGATTGACCATATTAGAAGAATTTTGCATATGGGACGTAGCCATTTTTTCCAAAGCAGATGCAAGCCTATCAATTTTGCTCTCTAGGCGAGACTCACAATTAGAACAAAGTAATCCCACCTCATATACCTGCTCAAAACCATAGTCATAATGATAAGGCATAAAAGTATAATAGTTATTCCCATAAACTGAAGCATGCCAAGCCATCATAAGGGGGATCAAGTTCAATTCTCCAAGAGTGGATTGGATCTAATAAACAATCACCTAACAAATCACCTAGAACTCAAACCTAAAGCCTAACCATTGCTCCCCGGCAACGGCGCCAAAATTGATGCGCTTGCTTTTGTCGCTCAAGCAATCAATTAAACTAGGTCCTAACTAATTATGCAGTTTAGGGTCAACCTAGGTCATTCTCCCAAGGAGCAAGCTGTGGGTTTTTCTTTAGGTTGAATTTAGGTGATGAAAAATGCAATGAAATGAAACTAAACTAACTAAATGCAGGATGAAATTGACTCTAAAACCTATATGAGAATGGAACTAATCTAGATGCGGATACAAATTTGGGAGGTTTTTGTGATGAGAGAATAATTAAAATCCTAAGAAAAGAAATTAACTAACTATTAAGAAAATCAAATAAGAAAAGACACAAAAGGTTTGCTTTAGGTACGGTGAAGGGGACAACTTAGGATTCACATGGAGTTAACTTTCTTGCCCAAACTAATTAATTAGATCAAAGGGAGATTAGTGAAAGATTAGAATTAATGAATTTAATTAACTAATTGAAACATGGGAAACCCTCAAGTTCAATAACACCTAATCCACTAGAAAACTCATAATGGAATGAGTGCTAGTTAATTAAACTCATTAAAACCCAATCACAATTAATTTCTAAATAATTTCGAAAAGGGACTTGATGAAATCAAAGGCAAGAGCAAAGGAATATCTCTTAAGGCTATCAAAGAAGCAAAAGAGACAGATGATGAAGAAGAAGAAGAAGACGAAGAAAGAGAGTTGGGAATGAATGTTCGAAGATTTAAAAGATTCTACAGAAAGGATCAAGGATACAAAAAGTTTCACAAAGGTAGCACCAACACTAAGACAAAGAAGCCAATCATCTACTACGAATGTGAAAAGCCTGGTCACATCAGGTCAGAATGCCCCTAGCTGATGGATAAAGACAGAGACAAGAAGAAATTCAATAAGTTCAAGAAGAAAGCGTGTGTCTTAGCAATATGGGGAGACAGCTCATCTGATGAAGATGAAGCTGAAGAGGAGGACAAAGCTAACATATGCCTCGTAGCTCAAGAAGAAGAACACTATGAAAATAGTGATGAGGTCTGTCTAAGAGTATCAAATCCCAACAAGTGGTATATTGATAGTGGATGCTCTAGACATATGACGGGGGACCAATCCAAATTTGCTTCAATCAAGCCCAATGATGGTGGCAAGGTAACCTTTAGTGGAAATCAATGCGGAAAGATTCTTTGGCATTAGTGAAATTGGAAACAATGAAGGACCACAAATCAAAGATGTCTACCTAGTGGAAGGACTTTGTCACAATCTCCTCGGTGTAAGCCAAAGCACTGATAAAAGTAACATAGTTATCTTTGATTTTGAGGAGTGCTTGATTGTCAGTAAAGATATTCTCCATTTGAAAGCTATAAAATCAAAAGCTTTATTCAGAGCATCTAGAGAAGGAAATTGTTATATACTTAATCTCTCTAGAAATGGTTCTGTTTCTGAAAAATGTTTTGTTAGTAATTTGGATGATAGTTGGCTATGGCACAAGCGATTAGCTCATGTCAATATGATCCAACTTGACAGATTACTTAAAAAGGATTTGGTTATTGGCATTCCAAAACTTCGTTTTAAAAATGACATGATTTGTGATGCTTGTCAAAAAGGGAAACAAATCAAATCATCTTTCAAATCTAAAAATGAAATTTCAACTAATAGACCTCTTCAAATACTCCATATGGATCTAGTTGGACCAGCTAGAGTAAAAAGCCTTGGTGGCAATCTTTATACCTTGGTCATAGTTGATGATTTTTCTAGATTCATCTGGACTATATTCTTATCCTCTAAAGATGAAACATTTGATCAGTTTGTTTGTTTTGCCAAGAAGGTCCAAAATGAGAAAGAGTTCTCTATTTCAGGAATTTGAACTGATCATGGAGGATAATTCGAAAATGATGCATTTACAGAGTTCTGTGACAACATGGGAATTGATCACAACTTCTCAGCCCCGAGGACTCCTCAACAAAATAGTGTTGTGGAGAGAAAGAATAGTGTCCTCACCGAGATGGCAATAGCTATATAGAATGAGAAGAATACCTCTCAAGTGTTCTGGGCTGATGCAATGAGTACGGCTTGCTACATCTCAAATCGGGCATACCTCCGGAAGAAGTTGAACAAAACCCCCTATGAGCTCTACAAAGAAAGAAAGCCGAACTTGGCCCATCTGCATGTTTTCGGATGTAAATGCTTCATCCACAATAAAGGTAAGGATAATTTGCGAAAGTTTGATTCCAAAGCGGATGAAGGTATATTTTTGGGTTATTCAAATAGAAGCAAAGCTTACAGAGTGTTTAATACTCATACTCGTATTGTTGAAGAGTCTATGCATGTTGTTTTCTCGTGAATCCAAAACGATAAATCCTTGGATGATGATGAAGAAAATATTTTCAAAAATCAATTCTTTTCGAAAACTACTCCCGCCTCTATTGAAAATCCCGAAAACGTTTTCGAGACCGATCCTCAAAATAATTTAGAAAACCTGATCAATCTCAACCTAGAGCTTGGAAGTTCATTAGGAATCATCCTTTGGACTAAGTGATAGGTGATGTAAATCAAGGTGTAAGAACTAGAAACAATACTTTGAATGAAGTAACTTTTTCTGCCTTTATATCTCATATTGAACCCTCTAAGATAGATGAAGCCCTTTCAGACAATGATTGGGTGATAGCTATGCAAGAGGAGTTACACCAATTTGATAGAAATCAAGTTTGAGATTTGGTACCTAGGCCTAAAGACCATCCGGTCATTGGCACTAAATGGGTATTCAAGAACAAACAAGATGAATCAACAATCATTGTCCGTAACAAGGCAAGATTGGTTGCTAAAGGCTATAATCAAGAAGAAGGAATTGATTATGAAGAAACTTATGCTCTAGTAGCAAGATTGGAAGCCATAAGAGTTCTTCTAGCCTTTGCTTGGGTCAAAGGATTCAAGCTCTATCAAATGGATGTAAAAAGTTCTTTTCTAAATGGTTTTATTCAAGAGGAAGTTTATGTTGAACAACCTCCCGGTTTTCAATGTAATCATCATCCAGATCATGTTTATCGTCTCAAAAAGGCCCTTTATGGTCTTAAGCAAGCTCCTAGAGCTTGGTATGAGTGATTAAGCAAATTCCTTCTTGATCAAGGATTTATTAGAGGAAAAGCAGATACAACTCTCTTCATAAAGAGTAATAAGCTTGGTGAAATTTTAATTGTTCAAATATATGTTGATGACATTATATTTGGTGCTTCTAATGATGCTTTGTGTGAAGATTTTGCTAAGAATATGCAGGGAGAATTTGAGATGTCCATGATGGGAGAACTCAATTATTTCCTTGGTCTGCAAATCAAGCAAAGAAAAGATGGAATCTTCATATCTCAGACCAAGTATCTCAATGATCTGCTGAAGAAGTTTGGCATGGACCAATGCAATGGAGCTGATACTCCAATGAGCTCAACCACTTTATTGGATGCTGATGAAAAGGGCAAGAACTTCAATATTACAAAATATAGAGGAATGATTGGATCACTGCTCTATCTTACTGCAAGTCGCCCCGACATCCAATTTAGCATGGGGATGTGTGCAAGATTCCAGTCTGCTCCAAAGGAGTCTCATGCTGAAAATGTGAAGAGGATCTTTAGATATCTTGCCGACACAAAAACCCTTGGCTTATGGTTTCCCAAAGGTGAACCTGAACATTTAGTGGCATATTCAGATTCAGACCATGCTTGGTATAAGACGGATAGAAAAAGCACAAGTGGCAAATGTGAATTTCTTGGTGGCTCACTTGTCTCCTGGTTTAGCAAGAAGCAAACAAGCGTGGTTGTATCTTCTACTGAAGCTGAATATGTAGCTGCCTCAAGTTGTTGTGCTCAAGTCCTCTAGCTCAAGCAACAACTATCTGACTTGGGAATCAACCTGAAGGAGATCCCAATATTGTGTGACAATACAAGCACAATAAGCTTGGCTAAGAATCCAGTACAACATACTCGGACCAAACATATTGATGTGAGACATCATTTCATAAGGGATCACGTTCAGAAGAAGGATGTTAAAGTCATGTTCATTCCAACTCATCTTCAACTTGCTGACATTTTCACCAAGCCATTGGCCAAAGAACAATTCAATTTTATACAAAGAGAATTGGGAATGGTAAATCCCAATGAATTGTAAGTTAATCCTACCAAACAATGTTAGCTATATGTTTTTGATGATCTACAGTCACTAACTTAAGCTTCGTAGTGTCTATGTAGTGTTTTGTAGGAATATACAAGGTTAAAAACATTAAATTTTCATAACTGATGCTGCTTCTGATATGTGTATGTTTACAGACATAACTCGAGTCATTTTCAACACAACTCGAGTCATGTGCCTGTCTAATGCTAACGGAATTTGGGAAGCATTGGCATAACTCGAGTCAGAGACACCAACTCGAGTGACGAAACTTGAGTCATTCCACACAACTCGAGTTACACGAAAGGCAGAGAGCAATCAGGATTTATGGGACACAGTTTAACTCGAGTTATGTAGCATAACTCGAGTCATGAAGTGATAACTCGAGTCATAGGTATGTTAATCGTCATTCCAGGTCAGTTGCTCTTATCCATAACTCGAGTTACTCTTTAAATAACTCAAGTTGCTCGTTCTGATATATATGTATACGTCGCACCTGTCGAATCCCATTTCTCTCATTCTCAAACCCTAACCCGAGTTGCTTCCTCTCCTCTCAACTTTCTTCTCTACCTCTCTACTTTTAAATCCTTCGCAATGGCACCTAAATCCTCGAAAACTTCTAAAAACCAGAAAGATTCCTCATCTGATTATGAACCATCAATCTCATAATCTCCTCAAGCTTTGTCAAGACCCAAGAGGAAGAGAAAGCCTTCAAGCAAGGTCTCTGAAATACCCACTAAGAAACCCAGAAAGCTCATAATTGAAGAACCTCCTGAAGTCCCGACTCGAAAGGAAATTGATCTTGAAGCCTTTGTTCGAAGGGACAAGGAACCAGTAATTGCTCCACACAAGACAAAGAAGAAGAAAGTTGTGATTTCTGAAGCTTAGGGTACATCTTCGAAAGGTCAAGGTGGCTCTGGTCTGGGTGGTTCTGGCCCAAAGGTATCTAAATCGCAAACCTATGTTTTCAATCCACCTAATCTAGTTAAACCTCCTGACCATGAATTTATTTGTTCCCCCACTCCTATTTCTGATGCTCAGTTACTTAACTTCAAAGAAAAATACTTTTCACGTGGTTTTTGTCCCACAGTGTATGTGGACTTGGTTAAACAAAAAGAACGGTGCAATCTTGACTTGTCTCCTTGGTTAGACCAATTTAGAAATCTCTTGGCCATTAACACTGCATATTCTCCCTCATTAGTCAAACACTTTTATTATAATATGTCTATGGCTAATGTGGTTGACAAAAAGGGTAGGGTCATTGAGGATAAGTGCATCACCTCTGTTAGGGGTAAATCCATCACTATCTCCACTGATGTCATTAATTCCCTTCTATTCATTGAGAATCCCCCACCTGTGCCTCACATCAGCTATGATAAGGAAACATTTTTCAAAATTCTGAGGCCTGGCAAATCATATGAAGGTCAACTTAATTTTTCTCCTGTTTATATGCCTCCAATCCATAGAGTCTTGCGGTATATATACTCTAGGAATTTGATACAGAAAGGGAAAAAATTTACACATTTCAATACTACAGACTATGCTCTGTTTGCGTCTCTGGTAGCCAAAATTCCTTTTAATATAGGTCACTGAATCTATCAAGAGACGAAAAGATTCAGATTTGTATCCTCTAGTCCAAGAGCCACAATTCCTTTTCCCAATTTGGTGTCTCTTATCCTATATACCAACAAGATTTGGTATCTTGACCTCCATGAAAAACCTGTCAAACCCAAAATGTTTGGTCAAGCCCATCTAAATTACATGAACTTGTCCTTTCAAGAAGGTTCAGGCCAATCCAGAGCACCCTCTAGATCTAGAGCATCTGTCTCCAGGCCAACTGAGGCTCAATCATCTCCTACACCATCTCAGTCTCAACCTGCACCTCAGTCTTCAAGCCTCAATGTAGAGATCCAGAACATAATAACCAAGGCTATGTAAGAGACTTTTGGGACACTTCAGACCACTATGACATCTCAATACTATGAGTTGTCTGATAAACTTGATCAGAAATTGGGAAGTTGGTCAAAAAGGTCACCTCTACAGATGAGAAAATTGATTCCATATATGAGAGGTTAGATAATGTTGAAGGTCACTTTGATGATCTTGGCCACAGATTTGAGAGCATTCACCTATTGTATCAAGTGTTGGAATCCAAGCTCTCCAAGCTATTGAAGGATGAAGATACTGGTCCCTCAATATTAATTCCTTCTCCCAAACAATCTCCCACTTATTCTCCCAGAGATTCTCCTCTTCATCATTCACCACCTCACTTCTCACCTATTCCTCCTTCCTCTACTCCCATCTTATCTTCTCCTTATCTCTCTCCACCTCATCCTGAATCCACTCCCATATTACCCACTCCTCCCTTTTCTGCTCCTTACATTTCATCTGCTCCACCCACTGTTATTCTTCCTACTCATCAGCTCTCCTCTTTCCAATCCTCCTCGGGTGACACTGCAGACTTATTTGATGAACATTCTTTTGGTGCCTCCACTTCCCCACCTCACTCTCCTAAACCTTCCTCACCTCTGGCTCTCACTTCTCCACCTACACCACCCTCTCTATCTCTCACTCTCTACTCCCCCTTACCTGTCCTTCAGGCTCTACGAGCTTCCCTGGCCTCTAGTCCTCCCATTTTGCCTGATGACAAAGGGGGGGAGAGAAAGAGAAGAAATGAAGTTTGCATTATAATTGAAGTTTGCATTAGTGTTTAGCTTGTTTAGCTTCATATTTATTTACCTTCCTTTTTATGTTCAATGTTTAATCTTGTTTCCATGTATTTGGCACTTGACAATTGCCATATATGAGCTGCCTGTGTGTTTTTGTCTTTACTATACATATGACTGATATTTGCCTCTGCATATGGTACCTTGCAAACTCTTTTCCACTTTACAAAATTACAAGTGTTGTCATCATCAAAAAGGGGAAGAATGTTAGTTCTCTTTGTATTTTGATGATGTCTAACAAATGTAATAATTGTTGGTTTAAATTGCAAAGTTTTAAACTTCAGTCAAAGTATATTTGAGTCATGTGAAAAAGATTTATGAAATTAGTAACTCAAGTTATTACCACAACTCAAGTCATACTTTTAAGAAAAATCAGTTTTTGCAAAGGCATAACTCGAGTTGTCACTTAACAACTCGAGTCATGGAGTGTACTTCAAGCTTTAAAAAGTTCATCCCGATATCAGATTTTGACTAACTGATATAACTCGAGTTACATGAAGAATAACTCGAGTTGTGTAGACTCCAACTGATATGAGTTACTGATATAATTCGAGTTATTGGGAGTAACTCGAGTCATGATATTGTCGAATGCCTTCTGTATGATATTAATGTTAATATAACTCGAGTTATCGAGTGTAACTCGAGTTACCCAACTCAAGTCATCTTTCATAACTCCAGTTATCTTCCTGATAATCTTTTCTGTGTAATCAAGTAACTCGAGTCACCGATTATAACTCGAGTCAATTTAAATTTCAGTTCCTCTCTCGTGTTAGTTCATTCAAATGAAACTCGAGTTAAGGAACTATAACTCCAGTTGTATAACTCGAGTCAGTATATGTAACTCGAGTTGTCTGTATCAGAATTTGATTTCAACGTCTTCATAATCTGAAACTTCTTGATTAAAGCTTGGGTTCTTGATATTATTGATTACTATTGTTTCTAATCAAGTTTAATCAGTTTGTTAGTGTATTTCAGATATGATTAACAAGCTTTTAAACTTCAAATTATATAAAGCAAATTCTTGTCAGAAGCATTAAATGCTGAACCAGATATCAAAGCATGAAAGAAGAAATCGAATTTTGAGCAAGCGAAAAGCATCCATGCTATTTCCTAGACAACATTCTAGCTGAGTCTCAACGGACAATTTGAATAAAGAATGTCAACGGAGAATAATGGACGAATGTCGGAAGCATACGAAGAAATAGAGCAACGTAACATCCATTACTCACAATGGCTCTTTAAGTTCTTCTCAACAGTCATTAAATGCGAACATCTATAAAATCCAGAAGCATTCAAGTCTTCAACCACCGAAACTCTACGCATTCAATTAGTGATTAAGAACATTTACTGTTTCTACTCTAAGAGTTAATATCTTTGGATATATCAATCTTCAGTGTTTATTAATCTGCTCTTTTAGAGAGTTCTTTATTGATTATCCTTTCTTGTAAGAATCTCAAAGTATTAGGACTTAGGGATTGGGTTATTTGATTACAACTTGTAAGGGGGAGTAAGTTCTAGTGAGAGAATTACTCCGTGAGTTACAGAGTGTGTAATCATTTAAGTTAGTTGAAAAAAACCCGGAGAGTCTGGGGACTGGACGTAGGTCAAGGATTTAGACCGAACCAGTATAAATCCATTGTGTTGAATCTCACTTACCTTTACTCTGTTCATCTCTGGTTTGCATTCTACAAACAGAGCACTTTCGGGAGAAAATTTTAAAATCCCCAATTCACCTCCCTCTTGGTGATTAAGCTCCTTCTTTCGATAATCTACCATATCTTAAGAAATATTATTTAATCACAAGATATTAATCGAATATCAATATTTAGGCCCAATAATCTTATAATTAATTCGATTTATATTATTTCCTAAAATTGACTAATAATCCAAATATTATCTAATATATCCAAATTAGCCTAAAATAATCCCAAAAATAAATGATTAAGGTGAGATAAAATATATAAAAATTGGGATTTATCAACCCCATAATATGGCATGACCGCCAATTTAGGCCTCTTGTCCTTCGAACCGGAGAAGTGCATAGATTCACCTCTAACATAACACCACCGTTTCCGAACGTGCTCTATCATCTAGGGACTTCGTGTAAAATGTATAACCATTGATCACATACGAATTCCAACTTATGACATCAACCTCAGGACCACATGCTAACCATTTGATTGTATCAGAAACACATTCCTCTCCCTCGACCTTTTGTTTGAACCGATCTGCAAAAGTTACATTTATGCTCCCTAATCAACCTTTGTTCGGTCATTCGATGATTTTCTTTCCTTACAGACTTCTTTATGTACAACTATGCTGGTTTGAACTTTATCAACATTATTCAAGATGTATAAGTGAATTGTGACAATTCATCAGGATCCACACTCTTTACTGTAGCCCCTCTTCTACCCCCTTCAGCATGCTGATGTTTTGGAAGCCCAATATGTCTTACTTTGGCCAAATAATTTTGACAAAATTCCATGGCTTCTTCAGAAACATATTTCTAAACAATTGATGCTTCTGGCTCGTATGTGTTCTTCACGTACCCTTTTAGGAATTTCATAGATCTTTCAATTGGGTACATCCACCGTAAATGGATAGGGCCGCACAACTTTATCTCCTCACTAGATGAACAATTAGATGAACCATGATGTCAAAAAATGTATGAACAAAAAGCTTCTCAAGGTGGCACAAGATAAGATATCCTTCATTCTCTAATTCATCTAACTTTTCAATCTCGAAAACTTTACTACAAACCGCATTGAAGAAGACACAAAGTCTAGTCAAAACGACTTCGAAGATCATATTCGGCGATGCCTCGAATAGCTATCGGGAGTAGTCATTGCATCAAGACATGACAATCGTGAGACTTTTGGCCTACTAATTTCAAGTCCTTCATCGATACAAGCCTCTTAAAATTTGAAGAATACCCGGAACTTTTGTGCCATGTAAACACTCACAAAAACTTCGTTTCTCATCCTTAGACAGTATGAGAAGCTAGGGGGACAATAAATTCTCTTCCCATATGGCCTTGGATGTAAGTCTTCGCGTATTCCCATTGCTTGCAAATCCAATCTTTCCTTCACACCATCCTTAGAACTACCTTGTATGTTGAGAAGCGTGCCAACAATACTATCACATACGTTTTTCTCCACATGCATGACATCAATACAGTGTCTCACATCAAGATTGCGCCAATATGGAAGATCGAAGAATACATATCTCTTTTTCTATATATTTGTTTCTTTTCTACTCTTTGCAGTCTTACCGAAGATGACGTTGATATTTTTCACCTTTTCATAAACATGCTCCCTAGTTAATGCCACCGGAGCATCTTCATACTCTTGGCCACCAAAAAAGGCTTTTTTTAATCGACGATATGGGTGGCCCCGTCTAAAAAATCTCATATGTCCAAGATAAACCGTCTTTCTTCCATGTTGAAGTTGACGGTAGCGTGTGCCTTCTTCACAAACCGAACATGCTTTATGGCCTTTTACACTATACCCTGACAAGTTCTCATATGCTGGGATGTCGTTTATAGTACAAAATATCATGGCTCTCATTTTAAACACCTCCTTATTGAAAGAGTCAAAAACATCGACACCTTCTTCCCACAACTCCCTCAAGTCTTCGATCATGGGCTAAAGGTAAACATCAATGTCATTTCCGGGTTGTTTTGGTCCCGAAATCAACATAGACAGCATGATGTACTTTCGTTTCATGCATAACATAGGAGATAAGTTGTAAATAATCAGGAGTACGGGCCATGAACTATGTATGCTGTTAAGGCTTCCATAGGGATTCATGCCATCCGTGCTAAGGCCAATCCTAAGGTTCCTAGGTTCTTCGCCGAAGTTCGGAAATAATTGATCGATTTTCTTCCATTGAGAAGAATCGGCGGGATGTCGAAGCTTTCTATCAGAAATCCTCTCATCCGCATGTCACCTCAAAATTTTTGCATCTTTTTCATTCGCAAACAACCGCTTGAACCTTGGTATGATTGGAAGATACCACAACACTTTTGCAGGCCCCTTATTTGACTTGTACCTCGGGGTTTCACATATCGGACAATTCTGCTTCTCTTCAAACTCTTTTCTATACAATACGCAATCATTCGGGCATGCATGGATCTTTTTGTACTCCATCCCTCATGGACAAAGTATTTTCTTAGCATCATAGTATCGATGCGGCAACACATTATCATCCGAAAGCATGTCCTTAAAAGCCTCAAGCATTTCAGAGAAACTCTTGTCTCTCCACGCATGACGTGCCTTCAAGCTTACCAATTTCAATACAGCGTTCAACAATTGGTATTTTTTACACCCAGGGTATAGCGGGGTCTTTGCATCACTGCACATATTACCATATGCATGTGATTGATCAAAAGGATCTTCTCCTACATCACGAATAATGTCCTCTATGCGATCATCCATATTCGTGTCATTATCATCAAAGGCCACTTCCCCATGTTGAGACCGACTTGATGGCATTTTTTCACCATGACATACCCATACTGTATAAGTCTTACAAAATCCTTCACAAATTAAATGTGTGTGTATAACTTCAGGACTTAGTCGCCTCTCATTCAAACATTTTACACAAGGGCAATAAAACTTCCCACTATCATCATGGTCCGTAAAACATTTATCCAATTGTGGTCCATAGTAGAATTCCTAAAGACGGAAAGATTTAACATGCATAATCCGAAAAAATTGACACTTGCATATAAAATAAGCCAACTCCAAATGCATATTTATGCTCAATATCGGTTATGTCTTCTATTTTTTTAACGGAGAAATTTGCCCATTTAAGCAGGAAAATCATAAAGTTATATAACCGAAACACCTCTTGCAGCTCGGTCTATAGACGTTTAGCTAAGGAACCGGAAAGTGATTGTCGAGAGAGCAACGCAAAACAGCGACGAAGCAACAAACAAATACGGAGACAACACGAGTAATCACTTTCGGCGCGACAAGAGAAGTTCAGAGAGGGAAATTTTAATATTCCGCGCGATAGAGACACGTTTTAGTATTTTGGATTTTATTAAGATCGGTTAATTATAAAGTAGCCTGGTCCTAAATATATAATTAAATTTTTAAGACCGGAAGTTTAGAATACTTCGGTCCTAAATTTTTATTATTATTTAATTTTAAGACCGAAGTTTTATAAAACTCCGGTCCTAAAAGTTCTCATTTAAAAAAAAACAAAAGAGGATAAGCTTTGGCGAGCGCAGCAGCAGCCTCTAACATAAAAATTAAACGAAAACTGGAGAATAAGCTTCTTTAATTACTGGAGAATATGAACAAAAAAAAGACACAAGCTTAGTTCTTAATGCTTCATACATTACTGGAGAATATACACGTACACAAGAAAAAATACAAAAGAAAATCAATCAGAAAATTATCAAAAACAAGAATCTGACTAAACATCCTAAAGCTTATTATCCTCCAAAGCCTCGACGATATCGGCGTGAGTAGCATTAACTTCCTGCCGGAGATCAGCAAGTTCCTGTCTTATCGCATCAGCGCATCATTAAAGGAAAGAGGAGAGGGGTCAGCGGTGGGCGCGCTGGGGTCAACTAGTTGGAGAGGGGGAGCAGGAACCTCTTCATGGTCTGAAGGCTGGAGGGGGGTGCGGTAATCTCTTCATCATCCGAAATAACAATGGGTCCAACGACCCGAGACTCTTCTATCATAATAGAACGCACTCTCGCTGGAGGAGGCGCATCGTATAACGATCTACGGAAGACACGAGCATCAGGAGTAAGAGTACCCCTACGAGCGGTTCTCTTGTATCTAACCATGGTTTGAGCAGTTGGTGCAGAGAGCCACGTAGTGTGGAGTTACGAGGTAGTGAGGAGTTAATAAGGACAGAGAGGTAGTGTGAGGAGTTAATAAGGATAGAGAGGTAGTGGGAGGAGTTTATATACTTTAAGAGCGGATTTTATAAATATGCGGTCTAAAATTCTATTATTTAATTTTTTAGTTCAATTACTTTTAAGACCGACCTTTTATCTTGTACCTGGTCCTAAAAGTCTATTATTTATTTTTTTAATTCAATTACTTTTAAGACCGACCTTTTATCTTATATCCGGTCCTACAAGTATATTATTATTATTTTTAATTCAATTACTTTTAAGACCGACATTTTATCTTGTATCCGGTCCTACAAGTATATTATTTATTTTTTAATTCAATTACTTTTAAGACCAACCTTTTATCTTGTATCCGGTCCTACATTTATGTATTTTTTTCAAATTCAATTTTTTTAAAAGTAAGAATTTTTTCTTAAAAAATATTAGTTTTAAGAACGGATCTTTTACAATATCCGGTATTAAAGGTTTATTCTTTTCAAATTTAGATAGCAGAGTCGTATCCTTACACTCTGTTCAAATGAATGATTCAGAGTCTCTTCAACTTCTAGATAAACTTCCCAACTAGGCGTCTCCTCATATTCTGAGGAACTATGCGTCTCCTCGTTATTGTTTCCGGCGTTTCACATTGTTCGGGAAGGGTTCTCTATTTAAACCCGATGTTACTTTACTTCCTTCACATTCTTCTCCATCACTTCTGAAACATCCACAATAATGGCTGCTCCACCACCACGAGGTCCTCTTTCGTTGCCTTCGGAACCAACAATCTACCAGATGATTCAGTTCATTCTGGCCTACCTCGCTCATATAGACCGACACTACGGCCAGTTGTTTTAGTTCTATCACGCCGTGAACGACAAGATGAACACGGTACTCGACGCCCAGGTCTATCACGCCATCAATGACAAGCTGAACGCGGTACTCGACGCCCGGGACGTTGAGTACCATCCACGAAGATGACGACGTCTCCGACCTCTCCTCCCCTCCGACAATGATGGGGGGAGTAGATGTTTTTATGTTTTTCTCTTTTTTTATCTCGTACTACGGTCACGCCCTCACGGGCAGCAGTAAAAAAATATAATAAATAAATTTTTGTTTCCATATTCGATTGCCATGTCCTTTTCATTATCTTCTTTCTTTTTCCGACAAAAAGGAAACAAACAAAACATTGTCCTCGTGTAAATCAACATTAAAAATTCACAGAATACAGTTAAGAACATACAAAAAAACAAAAACACAAAAAAAAACAAAAAACAAAAGATCGTTTACCTTATTCGAATAAAAACAAACAAAATGACTATTCTTCTCAAGGTTGGACCGTCGTTGTCGTCGATGTTACCTCGACCTAATTTGAGTATTTTCAGTGTCCTTTTCATTATCTTGCTTATTTTTCTGACAAAAAGAAAAGAGACAAAGAAAAGGGAAACTGAACGCTACTCAACATCAGGAGAGGTAACATCGACGACAACGAAGGACCTAGCTTTAGCAGAACGCCAGAACCTTGGTTGTCTTGAACCCTAATGATTTGTATTAAGGAAGACTATTAAGACCGGATATATAACAAACACACGGTCCTAAAGGTTAAGCATATTTTCAAAAAGACTTTTAGAAGCGGACAATAATTAAATATACGGTCCTATAAGTCTAGACAATTAAACGTAGACTTTTAGGACCGGTCTTCAAATAAATATGCGGTCCTAAAAGTCACGCCATACTTTTAAAATAAACGAACAATTTTAAGACCGGACTTTAAACAAACATACAGTCCTAAAAGTCTAGCCATATTTTTTAGAAGACTTTTAAGACCGGATGTTTAATAAATATGTGGTCATAAAAGTCTAGCCATATGTTTTTTAGGACGAGGACTTTTAGGACCGGATCTTTAGAAAATATGCGGTCCTAAAAGTCGCGAATACTTTTCATTCTCTTTTTGCTCATTTACAACATCCCCTGTACCTCAAATTTCAAGCACTAAATAGCTAGAATGAATGAATGAATTCTTTGAAAAAATGTACAAATTTATTATTGAATTACACATTGCGTATGTATATTTACAAATGAATGAATTGTTCAAAAAAATAAAAAAATTTACAGAAGATTATTGTTGCTACAGTATATATTTACAAATGAATTTAGGACTTAATTATTGTCCTGACTTTAAGATCGTGTCAATCAGGTATTCACAAAACACATTGCGTTTGTGCTCCACTTCATTATCGGGGAAAGGGAGCGGGATCGGCAAACCTCTCGTAACATCAAAGATGAAAACCGAATTAACTTGTGTGCATAATTAATTTCATATGTAACATTAAGCCAGAAACTGAATTCAGCCATAATATGTAACATCAAATACATTTACCTCTGCAGTTAATTTAGTCCTTCCTTCCATGATAATATCATATATGTGTTTCATGACGTAGATGCCACATAAGTTGGACCACGTTGGTTGCCGACGGGTCTAAAACGAACAAGAAATATATATAAGAGCTAGCATATATAGCTTACTGACCAAGTTCACAAGGCAATGTGCCGTGTCCAAATATGTACTAACTTTGTGGTTTGATCCATTTAGGATAAGTGGCCCGAGACCCACGCCTTTTGTTTACCTCGATTTGGAAGGTCCTCATGGCACTATCATCAAAATCACAAATTTATCAATAATGTTCACTGAAAATTCACAGTAGAGATTTCAGACAAGAGAATCAAAATGACATGCTTACTCGATGACGGTATGCGTCAACGTAGTCCCTGTATCACTGTGAGTTGAGCATAAGAAGATAACTTTATGATCCTCCATGCACATGAGGACCAACTGCCAATGGCGGCTGAAAATTCACAACAGTAAAGTACTCAGTGATATATGTAGCAGAATTAAGTGAATTGCAGACAAGAATTGTGATATGTACCCGTTGTAGTATGGAAACACGTACACCTTTCTTCTCACTTCACACACCCTCTTTGTATTGCTGTCTCAATTCCAAAGGAGTTGTACTTGCATAGACTGGGCACAAAAATCCAAAATCATTGATTCTGCCCTGTTCAACCAATTCTTGATGCATGAACCTACAATAATTACATCGATCAGGGTATTAGTATATATGTATGTGTGTCTAAACGATGCATTTAAATTATGTACTCATAGAATCAGATACTTACTTCATAAACATTTGAAGGATTGGATTAGTAAGCTCCTGTCCAGGAAGCAGCAGGGACGTTACATCTTCGTTGTCAACGTAAACCGATTCAAGATGAGGGAGGCCTACTACTTCATTGACAGGTCACGATTTATCTTTAAAATATCTTTTTTTACCAAATCGGATATTTTTTCCTTGGCAGTCAACTTAACAGTAGGGGATGGAACTTGAGGAGGAGGAGGTGCAGCTTGACGAGGGGATGGAACTTAAGAAGGAGGGGATGAAGCTTTACGAGGAGTAGAGACATGTACAAGCTTCACTGGCCAAGAGATGAAGGTTCCCTTGACATCACTCACAAGCTTCAGCTGATCAGTTGGGAGAGGGAGTGGTGCATCAATGATCACCTTTTCAACTGACACTCTGACTTCTTCATCAACCATTTGTTGGTGGTGTACAATTGATCCCAAGTTGTGGACAACCCCTTTTGCAACTAATCGTCTCTGACTATCACCATCCTCCACATACGGTCACAATGTTGCTGCTCGTTCGTCCAACAATGCAGCTCCTCTAGTGCTCGCCGCATAGGTGCAGTGAATGTGTGAAGGAACACTGGTCTCTAGACGAGAGCTCAAAAGCAGCCTCTTCTTGTTCATTTCCTCCTTCATCTGGCTCATCTGGGATTGAAACATTGCTTCTTTAGCCGCTGCTTCCTCACTTAATTCGGCCAACGTCTGTTCCATCTCCTCCCGAGTAACCATACTTTGTTTATGGCGTTTGGATTTACCAAAGTATTGCTTTAGGCCTACTCGTCCTCCAATCCCCCTTACACGCCCCAGGTGATCCGATTTTCCGGTCGCAACGGTCAGAACATCATTCCTCTCGTCCGACATAAAAGATCCCTCTGCTTCTTTCTTTTTAAGATCTTCCTGTAAGATACAGATAACAAGAAGCTTAGTAATGAAACATGTTTAGTAACTAAAAAATAACAATAACAATACTTACAATTCTTTCAAGAACTACACGAGTTTGTTCACTCGTGTAGGCGCTGCTTGGCTTTTGCCGAATATGCAACCACAACTCCTCGCGACATATTGGAGATGGCTGATCAACTATCACGGAAGGATTGGATTCAGCTTCATGTTTCAATCTCTTCCGCTTGGCTGCCATCAATTCTTTTTCTGCCTTTTCATATCCGTCGCGAGAAGCCCTATGCGGGCAATCATTCTTTCTCCCTATCTCCTGTGCTTGTTCCCTTCTTTTCTGTGAATAACAATTGAAAAAAACTATTAATTATGAATTCCAGCCATGTCACTAACAGAAATTAGAGAACTTCTACTTCATATGAACGTCAAACATTAGTCAAATTCACTTCATCAAGTTTCAACATTTTATTTAAGGAAGATGTAGAATTGTACAAGAAATTGGGAGAAACAGAGGAAATGGAGTTGCAGAATTGCTACCAACTCAGTCAATTCATTCATTCATCATAATTGGTTCCTACACATATTAGACTAACCTCTTATATATAGTTAGAGGCTTGACTCTTAAGGCCCAATAACAGCTTGCACCGAAACCATTACACAGTTAACATACTAACTAACTAACTAACAGCAATGTCTAACATATCAGACTTGCATAGACAAAGGCAGGAAATGTACACTTCTATTCACACACCAAACCATTTAACTAACAGGATTAGATGAACACAATAACATTCACATATCCGCATAGGTTAATAAGTAAACAAAAGGGCAAACAAAACTAAATATAAACCTTCAAAGCTTCAGGAGTGGTCCGCAGCTGAACAAATTGTTGCCAAGTTTGTTCATCAATAAATGTGTACTTGTCCCAAGGATTTTCTTTAGGCTGAACCTCGGCAAAAATATACTTGTTAGCTAGAAAGGTCTTAAACTTCCTCCACCGATCAGCACAATAAGACAATGTCTTGTCTTTCAACTTCTAACAGTCAGGGACAATGTATGTAAGCCGGATAGTGTCCCAAATAGGATCCTTTACTGTGCCAAAGTCCACATTTTTCTACTCATCTGTCAAGATGCTAACTTGTTGCGTGCTAGACAACCAACAAAACTAGTATATTTGGATTTATTAGGACCGAAAGGTTCCAACTTTTCATCAAACTGAATCTCGAGCCTTGACTCAAAAGTCCGACTTAGGGTTACATCCACCATTCATGTGTCTCTTCTACCACAGCGTGTAGGGCTGTGATACCCTAAAAATCGTAATTGTGATAAGTATCACAATTTAGTAAATAATACCTATTAGAATAGGTGAATATGTGGTCTCAAATAATAAGTTATAATTATCTTATTTTCTAAGGTAATTTCTATGGAAATTAGAAGAGATAAAGAGCTAAAATCCATAAAATGTATTTATAGGGCATAAAATGGACTGAAAATATTATGATAAATCTTAAAGGGAAATTAAATAATTATTAAAAATTAGGGAAAGTATTGTCCCTAATTATAGTAATTTAATAAATTATTTCCTTGAAAATAATAAAAGGAAAAATTTAATAGTATTTTAAAGACACTTTTTGGCCCCATTATTTTTATTATTTTACATAGGATATAAAATACTAATGTCAAGTAAAATAGTTGTAAGATAATAATTAATCCTAATTAATAAAATTATCAACAATTAGTAAGTAACTAATTAAGCAATTAATGGCTAATTACTTAGATTAAGATATAAGTGAATTAATTAGGAAATAAATAAAAATTAATTAAAAAGGGCGAAATAATTAAATAATAAATAAATAAAAAGTAAAAAGGTAGTGTGAAAAGGGTTAGGGTTATTTCAAAAATAATATCTAGATATTAAGTAATTAAATAATAATATATCGGTAGAAAGACCTGTTGGCTAAATGAGAACCGATAGAAATAAAATCCTACCTCAAAATATAGGGATCAAGTCTATAACATCTGGACTTAATATAAACAAGTGAAATTTTATCCCGGAGTGACCTATCTCCGAAGTCATTTCTGAAACCAACAGCGTACTTAAGAGACAGGATAAATAAGAAATAGAATGAGATAGTACAAATGAGAACTTATAGAAAACGAAATAGTTGTGACAAACCAGGGATTAGGTTTCTTAGGTCTGGACATATTATAAACCAGTGAATTTTTGTCCAGAAGCTGGTGCAATCGGAAGTTATTTCTGTAACCCACAGCGTTTATCCGAAAATCTTCAGCAGACTACGGAATACCCGTAACGGGGTCAAATATTTAGTTAAACCAAGTAGTTTTGAAGAGAAAGAATAAAACTTCAGTGCCTTGCTATCGGATTTTTAAGATTTTCCCAGACTACGCGATTTGAACACCAAACTGGAAACTTTATCGGTACCGGCTCATAAAGCAAGAGGTGTGACATCATGCATGACATCACTTCTTTGAATTTTGGGGAGAGGGAGGTCGGCACATACAAGGGGATGGCTAGGATTGGTTCTTTCCAAAACCCTAGATCCGACTACGAAAACCGATCTCGAAAAAGTGTGAATAGTGCACACAATTTGCCTATAAATAGCACACTACCTCTCTTCATATTTTCACACCAAAATTCAGAATAGAGAGAAGTTTTAGAGAGAAGGAGGAGTGCGGAGAAAGTATAGCAAAGCCCTGGGTAAGTTCTTCGGTCCCTAGTCTTAAGCTTTGGTAGTTCTTTCAATAGATATAGTAGAAATGCTAGATTTATCTTTAAATTTCCCAAATAGTCTAGATATCATGTTTAGGGGTAAATATGGTATTTATTTTGAAAATATATTGGGAAAAGAGATATATCAAAATTCTGGAGAAATAGGGTTAAAGTAGCGAAGCTCTGGCGAAATTACGCCGATTAGGGGAGTCAGGGGCAAAATGGTAATTTGTACCTAAAATGCCTGTTATGCTGCTAGATATTGATAAATACTATCCTTATAGGATATCTGAGATAATTGAACCGCTGTCGAGCCACTGTTGTACCGCCGTCGTACCACTGTTTCACCTGCTGTCGAAAATTTCCGTTTTTCCGTAAGAGTTCCGTTATACCGCCAACGAAGGTACGGATGCGTATTGTAACCTTAACTCTTATGCTTGTGGTATGCTATATGTGATTGCTGTGTTCCTATACTGAGATTCTACTTTGTTGAAAATGGTGAAAACATGAATACACGGGTTATAGTCTTGATAGCACCGTTTAGAGTTTTCCTAGCGCTATGGACACGACTGTACATCATGGCACCGGAGAGTGTGCAGACTGGGGTAACATACATACTGCAGGGGCTGTGTAATGTTATTGCCTGACATGATTGAAATGTAATATTTTGTGAAATGTTGTGAATATCTGCCATGCATATACTGTTTACATAAGCCTGAGGTTAACTCCGATTACGAGGTCCGATGGGCATTGGACCTCAGTCTTAATTAATAGATAGGGAAGAATCATGAACTGGAGAAGGCACCAGTAGATGGAGCCGATAGACGGAGCCGTGAGAAGGCACCGGTCAAAGTAAACGCTGAAAGAAAGATAACAGAACCTACCTTACATCATGAATCTAATAAGGTTACTTCATATTATTTGGTGCTTAAACTAGAAAGGGTCGTCTATATGGTTCAGTCAATCAGTCGCCGTAAATACTCGGTGAGACTCCCACTAGACCTACCCAGCCTGGCCAAATGAGACGATTTAACCGAGTTAGGTTCTATGCTCCAAGACTAATCAAGGCTTGGAGGAAGAGGGTATAGTTACATAGAAGAAATGTAATTATTAAGTTTTGTATTATTTGTATCACATGAACATCCCTTCGGAAATTTTTAATATACCAAAGATATACGTTAGGCATCATCATATGTCCGAGTATTTTACATCGCTTACTCATTGTTAAACCCGTTGTTCAAATTTTTAGCACATGCTCTCCGTTTCCGCAAAACGCTAAGCTGTAGCACCTCAAATCTCTGATGAATTTTTAAAACCACGTGTCACCGGCACGATTTATGTTACGAAATTTGGGGTGTTACAAGGGCGGTTACGAGGCTTATTGTGAGATGAAGAGTGTTCGTTCTGACTCACATCAGTCACACCAGTAACTGGCGTTCCCGAAACACGAATAGAATCGTTTTCACCGTTCATTTTCGAGACAGGAAGAGAGGAATGCCTGAGCAAATAAGAGAGTAATAGAGGCTAATGGTACGTGGGCGAGGAAGAGATGTAATGCAACAGGATGGGTTTCACAGCGTGAACAGAGGTTCTTCAGTGAGAGTAACAAAAACTTTCGCGCGAAGAAATATATATTTGGCAGTTCATTTTTAAGACCGGACACAAAAAGAGACGATCTTAATATTTAAGATTCAAGACCGGTCATATTAAAGTCCGGTCTTAAAAGTAATTTTTGATCCACACTCTTTTTCTATATTTTTTACCGGCCGCATTATATGTCCGGTCTTAAAAGAATAACTTTTAAGAACGACTTTTAAATATGTTCGGTCTTAAAAATTTATTACCTTTATATTTAATTTTTTCCTTATTATTTTGGACCGCATAAAGTATTAGTTCGGCTGTATGAGATTTCTCCATAAAGTAATTGATATTTGAATTTTTTTTAATAACATTTTTAAGACCGATTCGTCCTATATTTAAGACCTATGAAAAAATGATCTGGTATAAGAAGTTCTTTATATTTACAAAACTGCGTCATACCTTTAAGACTGGATCTTTTATAATCCGGGCTTAAAAATGTTCTATATATTTACAAAAGTGCCACCGGTCATATTATAAGACCGGTTCCTTTATAATCCGGTCCAAAATGTTCTTTATATTTACGAAACTACCACAGGTCATACTTTTAAGACCTCATTCTCTATAATCCGGTCTAAATGAGGCGATCTTAAAGCTCTTTTTTGCACTAGTGAATCCATAGCTAGAATACACACATGCAAAATTATCTAGCAACCATGATCAGTCATTCATGCAATACATACATACAAGCTAATAAGATAACAGTTACCCACCTCAAACTTGAATCATTAATCCGGTCGACGTTGCTGGGATCAGTAGAAGTGTCAAAATATGCCTATAAACGTTTATCATTGTCATTAGTCACTTCTGGCGTCGCAATATACCCTACTACGTGACTTAATAATAATACCCATTTTTAATAAATAATAATATTATTTATTATTATTTATTCTCTTTCCTAATAATAATAATATTTATTACTATTATTATTATTATTCTTTGCAATTATTTCTCTGGGTTGAGGGGTTTCTAAGTTGAGGGGTTCTGGATTGGAGGTGTTGGGATGGGGTCTTTAGGATTGTTTGTTGAGATGGGGTCGCTGGGATGGGGTTGCTGAGATGAGGTATTGAGATAGGGTTGCTGGGATGGGCTGGTCCGAGGTCCGAGATCCGAGATCTGGGATGGGTAGTCTGAGATCCGAGATGAGTAGTCCGAGATCTGAGTTAGGGGTGAGTTGTCTGAGATCCGGTTAGTGGTGAGTTATTCGAGATCCGAGTTAGGGGTGAGTTATCCGAGATCCGAGTTAAGGGGTGAGTGGTTGAGTGGAGGGGTAAGGTGTCCGAGATCTGAGATCCGGGATGGGTTGTCCGAGATCCGGGTTAAGGGGTAAGTTGTCCAAGATCCGAGTTAGGGGTGAGTTGTCCGAGATCCGAATTAATATCAAGTTTTCCTTACACTTGGACACATTCAGCGCCATATATATATACTCCGACATACAATCCAGAAAACTCCAGATTTAATAGGTCAACTTCAAAAATTCATATCTCTCTAGATACAACTCCAAATAAGGTGTGTGACCTATCAAATTAAACCTTCTTGTGTCCACTTTATTTCTGAAAAATTTCATGACAAAATTTGATCATTTACTATTTCAAAACTTAACACGAAAATCACTGTTCATTTATGGAAAATGACAGTTTCCAGTTTTGCTGTCAAACTTTGAAAAATCATAACCTCCAATCTACATGTCCGTTTTGGTTGTTCTGTTGCTCCTTTTAAACCTTATTAAGTCTACTATCTATTGTAAAAATTTCGTGGAAAAACTTAAACGTTCGACTGTGAAACAGAAACACATAAGATTCTATGTTTCAGACAAGAAAAACATATACAGGATCATGTTTTTCTTCTAACTAAACCACTTGCAGCAGATTAAAGCCATGAAAATAGGAAGGATAATGCTTAAGGAACTCACCTTAGTTGATTCCTAAAGCTTCACGATCAACTCCTTCGCTTTCTCCAGCTGTGGCTCTTTCTCTCTTTCTTACTCTCTTACGTTTCTCTCTTGCTCTAAGTTTCACTTGAGCCGAGCAAAGTGATGAAGGAACAATTCTTAAATAAGAATATATGGAGAGTCTCGCTGTCATGAGCGTTTAAGCGGTTGGAAGAATATGGTGTTTCGATCTTACGTGACCCGTGAAACGCACCGTGCTCTCTTGCCGCTTTGACGTGTTTCGGCTTAATAGATATTAGAGAAATAGGATTATTTATATATTTTGCTGTCCTCCCCAACTGTCACGTATTGGGCTATTTAGAAATTATCCCATTTGATTCTCTTCAAGACTCATCTTTGTAAGTATTGGATAATTATTAAAATTAAATCCTTAGTTCCTTTTAAGGATTTTCTTTCTCAATTAAATATCTTTTGGCCTTGAAATATTATCTCTACAATATTTATGCCAAAGATTATTCCATAATTATTTATCCTTAGTTTATGCAAAAATATGCCTTAAATTCCAACAATTAGCTTTATAATAATTAAGGCCAAATCTTCTATAAATAATTCCATCATAATAATTCTATATCTTTGAAATATCATTTCATAATTTTCTTCTTTTTGTCCCTCAGCCGAAGATATAGCCCTATCCGGGAATGTCACTCCTCCCGAACCGGGCTTAGGCGTCCTCCTAATTTAGTCTTATTCTCAAATTTCAATGCCCAAAATTCAGGATGCTACAGTAGACATGGAAGGGGATGATGAAACATAAATCATAAAAACGACACGAAACGTAAAATTTTTACTACTTAAATCACTTAAGGTGACATGCTTTTTCCAAGCCCATGCAGCCCATAAAAAATATAATTTATTACATTGTATTATTTTATTTTGTTTCGTGTTTTTACGAATGTGTTGCCATGGTATCTTTATTACATTATATGCTTTTTGGGCAACGTGATTTATTGGAAACCATGACATTTGAAATAATCGTATTAATGCATAAAGTATTAAAGTATTCTAAAAAATCACCCTTGCAATATCGCATCTAGCCCACATTTTTGAATTCCAAAGCGTATTTCCCATCAATGAGTACGGATGGTATTTGCTTTAATATTTTGTTTTAATGAGTACATGCAATCGTGATTTTAATATTTCAAGAATACGGATGAGTATATGCTAGGGTTTTGCATTTTTTTTAAGTGAAAATGGTAGACACTGTAAAAACGTATGTTTCCACCGTTTTTACGTGTTTGGGCATCGTTTCTACTCATTTCTACTCATAATAGTTTTTACTTGCGTTTCAGCACGTAACACCCACGTAAAAACGTTTTTACACTAGTTTTTGACAACAATGCATCTAGTTGAATGAATGTTTTTTCCATGTTTTGCCCCTATGATTAATACCCAATTTCCAACTTTATCCACTCATTATATCTTTTGGTTCTCTAAATTAACATTCTCAATTCAATTAAATACATCTCTCAAGATAGATAAAAGTGAGAAAAATTTACGTTTTATGACAAATCAAATAACTTAACCATCATTTATTGTTTCCCGTAATGTAGCTTGAGTGCCATATATTATGAATATATGATATTCTTGGTTTCCTTAATTGTTTATAATCATGTGTTATTCGCTTTTATATATATACACATTTTTAAATATTTTTAATTATATCCAACTTGCCAATAGAAATGCAGCATGTGTAGTGCAGTCTGGAAGCAGTATGTCTGTCTGCATCTCAACACACTTGCTAGTGTACATCCCGAAGAATGTGTGACATACAATGAGTTCAAAGCTCTAAAACGTTTGAACCGTTTTAATAAAAATTATGTGTGAACTGAATATACACTCTAAAAATTATATGTACTTTAACTAATTAAAATACAATGACTTAACTTATTTTAATCCTACATGTCAAATGAGTTATATGGAAAAATTCAAATTTTATTATTTTTAAAAACAATAATTCATGAGAGGGAATGGTGTTTCTTGTTTCTCTAAATTATGAAGTTTATGTTAAAATTTGAATTCCTTCATACGACTCATCTGTAATATAGGATTAAAATAAAATGAGTTGTTATATTTTAATTAGTCAAAATATAAATTAGGTGGCGCTCCTAGAATATATAAGTATTTATCATTTCTATGTTTGTGGAGACTTGTGAATTTTTCAACAAAGGCATAACTTGGCAAAGACATGTTTGTGTCTTCACTCCATCGCATTTCAACTATGATGAAGCATGAGGAATTTACGAACTCTGTCCGATTTATAATATAGAACACTTTTAAAAAACAAGACATAGTCTAGAATATAAATCACCTCCAAATATTTTGGTGTGTTTGGTTTGTGGGAACCCTCCCCTCAAAGGTGCATGTGGTAAGGCATTAATTAGTTGTACGAGAAAAGATAAAATAAAATAAAGGCACGTGTCAGAGCTTGGCTTCAGAAATGATCAATAATAAATGGGAAAATCTCCCTTAGGGTCTAAATAAGTAAGATATTATCAAAAAAGGCCAAAAGAAAGATTACATGTCAGAAAAGACTATAGTGCCTTTTTTGGTATTATTTGAAAAACGTTAACAACTATATCAATACAACATTAACAACTAAATCAATACACGTTAACAACTATATCTTAGCAATTAAATCAGTACACGTTAACAACTAAGGCCTTTTTCTGATATGTGACTTTTATTTGGGTCTTTTTTGATAATATCTTACTTACTTAGACCTGAGGGAGATTTTCCCATAATAAATAGAGTTCACATTTATTCATGCGGTTTAATTTCTTCTCAACTATTCACCACTTGGCAATTTCTCTGCTCTTCTTTACTTCTCGCTTTCACATCACTTTCCAATATTCACGAAAAGCTTTTGATGTTCTTTTTCTTCTTCCCAATTGTCCTCAGTGCCAAAATAATGCATCATTTTTCCACAATTCAATTTCTCTCGTGAATCAACAATAATGCAGCATTTTTCAAAAAGAGTGGGCATAAATGCTGACTTTGTGAAAAGTGGTGGAGTGTGTGTGTCGGCCTTGCTCTTCTTTCATTCACGCCTTCCTTCTAATTTTTAAATATGTGGGACTCAAAATTCCATTAAGTCCAAAGGTGTCAAATCTTCTTCATAATTTTCCAGTCCATCCGGGACTTTTTGCGCTGGCTAAACACAAGAAAAATGTGTATGTGTGCATGTGATGTCTTCATGATAATTGAGGGAGCCGAAATAATTGAAAGTGAAAGTGTGAAATGGAGAAATAAATGGCGAGCAAACGTTGGTTAGGTATGTGTTTGTGTTTCCATTCAGAAATTGGAGAATGTGTCGAAAATATAATGAGAAAGGAGAACGTGCAGTCAACAATTGTGAACTGAAAGTCTCCCTTATGAGCAAAAAAAAAAAAAAAAACTAAGGGTCTGTTTGCGAGTTTCATTTTGGAGGAAATGAAAGGGAAGTGAGGGTTTTGGTAGTCCATTCCCTTGTTTGCAAGTTTTAAAAATAGGAGGAGGGAATCGAGGGATTTTACAAATCCTCCAAAACCCTCATTCTTCTAAAAAAAATAACTCATTAATCATTCATCTTCTTTCCTTACTATTTTTTTAACTCTCAAACAAGGGGAGGAAATATCCTCCATTTCCCTTCCATCCCTTCCCCTCCCCTCCATTCTCCTTTCATTACTTTCCTTCCCCTTCCTTTCAAACTCCCAAACAAAGCCTAAAAGTCTCCCAAGTGTGAAATGGAGAAAAGAAAATGAAGTATGCATGTAAAGTGTCATTAATTTGCATAATTGATCATGTTACATTGGTTACCAGATGGACTCGAGGAAGGTTGAATTATCCTCCATGCGGTCTTATTTAAAAATTTAAATTATATTTTGTGTTTTTTATATGATAGTGACAAAAGTTGTCTGAATATTTAATGATTTTTTATCGTTTTAAAGGGGTTTAAACTTCTCATGTTGCATGAAAAAAAGGAAATTCCTACACACATAAAATGGTGGAACCCACATCTTTTTTAAAAAATAAAAATAAAAAACTCAAGCATTGAAATCAAAGCAACTATGATATGAAGATACACTTCTCCTACAACATGAAAAATGTATTTTCCTTTTTAATACTCTTTCCTAGGTCTTAAATATAAAATCCATTTTACTTTCTTGGGGAGATCAATGAAGCTAATTAAATTACTTTAAAGTATTTACATTTATTATTTTTCTCTAAACTAATCTTGACTTATAAATTGATATATAATTTAATTATACACAACACATGATATGATTAAGTAACTTATTTTATTTTATTAATTTCTCAACAAAAGTTAGCTATGCCATAAATTTTGGATCGGAGATAGTACAAAATTTCTTTCACACTTTTCATAATTATTACTATATTTCTCTTCCTTACTTATTTTCTTATAAATAAATTCATATTTTTTTAAAAAATATTTCAAACACCATTTGCTTACACCCCGTTTCAATTATGCAGCTCGGATGAGATAGAGGAGGGAGTATTGATAAAAGGTGTGTTACGGGGTAGAACACAAATGTCTAGCCTGGGATTGGACTAGTGAATTGATGTAGGATCTTTAGTCTTCTCTTAGATATCTATGGATGAGATACCCAGATAGATAGGAGATCATAGAGCTCGAACACAAGGGTTTTCACCCAAAGGCGTGGGGTGTGTGCTCTGTGTATGCAATATGGTAAATAGGTTGGGAGAGAAATGTATATGTGTACCGTGCACCTGTTGGATCCTTCCTATTTATAGAGGAAGTGTCCCGACCGTTAGTTGCGATTTCCCGCCTTTCCACTCGGCGTGTCCTTCCCCCATCATTCATGATGATGGGGATCGTGGGTTGCCGACGTCCTAGGATCATGGGGTCATGGGATCATGGGTCCTGTCCCAGTAGGAGCACATTGATGGGCCTTATCTTCCGAGGCCCGTTTATCTCGGTCCATAACAGTTTCCCCCAAGCTCGGTCGTTCAGGTTTCTGATGGCCGAGTTGATTTTATTGTGGAAGATTTTGCCGCTAAGCCCGACTTTTGAAATCCAGTAGGCTTCGAACCTTTAGCCTTTGAATGCCCGACTTTATACTCGGGTATTCACTCATCCTCGCATATCACCCTCCCGTGTAGATTGAGGACAAGTTGCACATCTTAACTCTCGCCCTGGCGATTAGCTAACTTTACTAGGCGCCCTTTCATTTACCCGTGTAGCAGGGGATAACCTCTATTCTGACGCCTGCAGCCACGCGTCCCCAAACACCGCCTTCGGTTATCGTGCCCATTAATGGCCCCTGGCGTTTCACACGTCTTTTAACCCGTCAGTCATAATTACTCGATGGTTTTCACCTCATAATTGTCACGGCGATTGGCGCTTCGGGGTTCCTAGGCGCTTCCTCGCCTATATATTCTAACCCTTTCATCTCATTTTTCACTTTTGCACTCACTAAGACTTCTGAAGCGATTGAAGAAGCCTCCATTTGCAGAGCATTCCTTTGCTGTTCTTTCTCATAAAGTAGTTCCCTCTTATCACTTTCCGGTATTATACTTGATCTCAACGTTCTTGCTTGTTAAATATGCGTATGATTTTCAATTGAACTGTATAACTCCTCTTCTATCGCATTTCCCCTTTTGGTAATTTCTCTGTTTATGTGTTCTTGAGTTTTCTGGGTATTCTGGGTGTGAACAAATTTGCATTCATAATTTCTGGGTAGTATTTCTTTGCATTCGTAGGAGCTCTTTTTGAATCCATAATTTTCAAGCTTTCTGGGCAATCTGGGTTTAGCGCTGATAGGGTTGTTTGCGCCTATAGCCTCTTATCATTGACAAAAATGGATCCCGATCCCGAGATGCTAGTAGACATGTATGGTAGACCTATCCCGGAGGAAGATAGAGAAATTCTTAAAAACACCCCTGGTACGGCCAAACAGTGTCTATGGTCTATTCTTCCTACTGAAGAAGAAAGGATGGCAAGATTACTTGGCCCCACTCGGGGGGTGGCTCTTCTCGGGGAGGTGGTTCTTCTCGGGGAGGTGGAAGAAGGGGGAATGTTCGAGATATGCCATTGCCGTTATCTATTTCGGCCGCAAGTGCACCAGTTTCTTCGTCGGCCCCTTCTTCCTCGACGCCCGCGGTTAATAATGCGCCGATCATGTTTCGAGGTTGTAACCGTTGCGAAAGTTGCCATCATAAGGCTGAAGGTGGAATATCACCTAGAGGGGGGGTGAATAGGGGATTTCAAAAATTCTTTTTGATTCACCCACACAACAAATATTAACCAAGGTAAAGTAGAGATAGAGAAGAAGAGCTTGACACAGAGGATTTATACTTGGTTCGGTCCAACTCATTGACCTACGTCCGCACTGCACTCTCGGGATTTTCTACTATCACTCAAGAACAATTACACACTCGTAACTTAGGATGATCCTTTCTCCCTAGGACTCACTCCCCCTTACAAGTCAGTAATTGTATACAATCGATACACACTCGTACTCGAAAGTTATCCTCTCCCTAGGATACACTCCCCCTTACAAGTTGTACTGATTATCCCAATCTCCAAGTCCCACGACTTGAGATTCTTACAATGAATGATATACACGAAAATGAACTCTCTCCAAGAGTAGATATTGATAAACACCGAAGCTCAATAATATCGAAGATATATACGAATATAGATTGATCACTTTGAATGCTTTGTCTTCGTGTATGTCTATTCTCATTCGCCATTGAAGAATTCAAACCTTCGGGTATTTATACCGGTTGAAGATTGAGGACCGTTGGAGGATTTGAATCTGCCCGTTTGAATGTTTGAATATGTCCGTTGAAGATGTTTAAGCATATGCGCTCCTAGCCATGATTGATTGTCTGCTTGGTGGAGTCACTTTACAGATTGTCATTCGTGTGGTCCTGGTCGAAGGATGGCTTAAAATAATATTCAGATGCTTTTGACGTTATGGGCATCCTTCATCTTGTCGGCTCTGTTCCTCGATATTTTCGGTGCTCCAAGGCTAGTCCGTTTGAACCTGATTGTGTATCTTGGAAATCACTCAGAAATATGATTAGCAATATCACAGGTCATATTGAAGTATATGATTTGTGTTTGCAAACATATTCTACTCAATGATAATCGTTTGTTAAAACAGAGACAGTCCAGGCTCGAGGCAGTATGTTTGTTGGCTCGAGTTAGTCAATTGATAATTAATCAAACAGAGTGATCTAGAAGAGATATTGACTCGAGGCGATGTCTTGTGACTCGAGGTAATCGACTCGAGGCACACTTCCCGTAGGCTCGAGTTAAAGCATCGTGATAGGCAAGCAGTGAATTCCAAATGAGAACTTGACTCGAGGCAGGAGAAACCTTGACTCGAGGTAATCGATTGGTAATAATCAAACAAAGAGATCCAGATGAGATATTAACTCGAGGTAGCACTTATCCTGACTCGAGGCAGCTAACTTGAGGCATCATTCTTCCTTGGCTCGAGTTAAATAATCGCAGAGTATTCTAGCTGTGTAATTACCTCGAGGTGAACATTCTGCCTGGAGGTAAAAAGTGCTCTCCATTGTTCTAACTCTCGGTTGGCCATTTAACTCGAGGTGAACCTTCGCCCGGAGGTAAAAAGGGCTCTCCATTGTTCTAACTCTCTGGTTGGCCATTTAACTCGAGGTGTATCTTCTGGCTCGAGGTAAAATCCTTTCTCCAAGTATCTAACTCTCGCTTAGACTCGAGGTGCATAAATTCTTGGCCCGAGTTAACCAACTCGAGGTTGCATTCCTACGGCTCGAGGCAACAACTTCAATTGGTTGTGAGCCATATCCAGAAATCCGAAGCCATGCTGAATTGATTCCAGAATCTCATGTGTCCACTTTCGAGGGCCATATATCCTTAGTATGAACTCCGTTTTCGTTGGTTCAACTCTTGATGGAAATCTCTGTGAGTCTACTTTCATATGCCACCAATTTCAGCTCAATCGGATTTGTAGTTTGTGAGTTACACTCCAAACACCGAAGCTTGGTCTGGACTGTGACGGTGATTGATGTTCCAACTTTCCAGACTCATAGCTCTCTCCTATAAACTCCTTTGTACTTGGATTATATATCAAAATGACGCATTGGGAGTCTAGTTTCATATGCCACTGATTTCACGTCAATCCGATTTCTGGTTTGGGAGATATCATCGAATTACCAGAGGTCGCCAGAGCTGGACGTGAAACAGTGTGCTGAAGGCTATTTGACTCGAGGTAAGCTGAATTCTTGCCTCGAGGTTGCTAACTCGAGGTGAATGATGTCCCGCCTCGAGGTAAATCAACTCGAAGCCAAAAACACTGTAGCAAACACTTTAACTCGAGGTGGTGATGATCTTGACTCGAGGCAACTTGTCCCATGTGTCCAAAACACTTTAGAAACACCTCTAACTCGAGGCTAGACCCTTTGGCTCGAGGTAATTCATCCCAAAACTTGATTTTGCTTATTTCAACTCCGATTTGGGCCGTTCCAACTTCCATATCATCGTGGGGACTTGTAGAATCAATCTAGGAACTTGAATAATGATATTCTCATTATATTCAGCAAGTTCTTCTTTCTTTCTTCTCTTCTCTTGATTATTCTCCATCATTAAACTTCACATCTACATTAAATATAAGAATTAGTCAAAGTATAATGTAAATGTAGTGTGCAACCTTTTTGCTCTTAAGAATGACATTTATATAAGACATCATCAAAACTAATCAAAACCAACATTCTCCCCCTTTTTGATGATGGCAAATATCTTAAGAAAAATATACATGAATATGAAAAAATATTAGAGCTCATATTTTTCTTGCCATTCTCTCCCCCTTATTTGTCATTAGCAAAAAGTTGAGATAAAGAAGAAATGCATTTGGATAGGAAAATATGAAAAGAAAAAAAAAGTTGGAAATGACTTGTCTCTCCTTAACCATATGAACCAGAACAATTTTCTCTCCCCCTTTTTGAAAATATTTGAGATGATGCAAGAGTATGTTTGAAAAAAATTTGAAAGAATTTTGGAGAGGTTTTCAAGACATTTTTCACAATCAAAAACACATAGACACCAAACATGTGCAAAATTTCTACTGAATATAAAAAGATAGAGATTAGAAATGCTCATGTAGGTTATGCAAATTGATGAATGATCAATGAAGTCCATTTTCTTGTCATGTATTTCGGTTGAATCCCCGTGGCCCGAGATGAAGTAGTAGTAGACTCTCTTCCTTTATAGCTCAGCTTCAACCATCAAGGCATCTTTCCTTAAATTAATATATTCTCCTTGTATTGGGTTAAGGAAAGTCCTAGCACATATCAAAATCTCTTGCTACAAATTTAAACACTTTCTTTGCAAGAGAGATTTGTTAATATAACCAATATCAAAATATTCCTTTCTAAATGATATTTTCACATGAAGATAATGAAAGGAAAATATGATATTAACTCATCATCAAAACTAATAAAACATAGTGAATGCAGATGAGTAAACTTAAAAGGGTTTTCTTCAAATAAAGGAGATGAGCTTTTGAAATATAAAACACATATGAATGTGAAGATCCCCCTTAATGAATGCATGATTAAAACAATGAAGTTCTCTTTAAAGATACCAAATAATAATGTGACACCAAATGTTATGAGGTTTGAAAAAAAAAAAAAATCTTTTCTAACAACATGGTATCTGAATTTTCAAGTTCACTTGAAAAAATCATTTATGCTTTTTATGATGATAAATATGTTTAAAGCATAAAGATTATTTTGAAATATGTGTGCTCAAATTTATGATGAATGAAATAAATTTAGCCTAGCATGATTATGATATACAATATGCATATTCTTTCATAATACAATACCTCACTCAAGTAATATCGTAATCACTTGAGTCATATTCCTCTTTGTAATCCATAGATGCATCATTTGTGGCTAGCTAATCTTTTTAATCACAAAAGTGACGAGCTTCAATATTGTTTGTAGTAAGCTCGTGTATGATTGTTGAAGTTCCTTTTCCACATAGCTCGATTAGTTACTCATGTGATGTCCATGACTTTATAGCCATTTCTTGTTGTTCTCAGGAGAGGACCTCACATGCTTATCTTCCTCTATTTATCCTTATTTTCCATAGCAGGAATAGAGATCCTGCAAAACAAATATATGATCTTTGGTACTCAATGTTTCTTGAGTCCATACTAGATTAGACATGACAACTCTTAAGCTCTTATATAATTTAACAATATGATATTGGAGCAAAGAGTATAACAATCAAGGATCAAAAACATAATTTTACCCAATCAAATAAGTTCGAGCCAATGAATCAAAATGGGTAATAACTAAATTATACCA
The DNA here is from genome assembly GCA_019022615.1 of Acacia melanoxylon. NCBI lineage: Eukaryota > Viridiplantae > Streptophyta > Magnoliopsida > Fabales > Fabaceae > Acacia > Acacia melanoxylon. The sequence goes on along the minus strand of JAFJYJ010000003.1, from coordinate 5,640,544 downwards.
ATAATGTTATTTCTCAATGACAGTTTGTAAATATACTTTATGCGAAAATGATGTCATTGACAAAATACATGTAAGTTTGAGCAAAGAAAATCTTATCCATAAAGATAAGCATTTATCAATTCTTAGTTTATGAATGAGCTCGGATTTTTCAAGAATGATAATGAAATATACAAAGTGTTTCAAATCTTGAATGTTCTTTCAAAATATGATAATGCATTATGAAATCAAAATTTTCACGAATGAAAGATTCATTTTTGAAACATGCTTGAAATTGATGCTCACTCTAAACATGGAGGAAGTCAATAGGTTTAATGAATATATCAAGATGCTTCAGTTTGTAGAACACATCAAATATTGAAGTTTAACAAGTAGAGGAGTTTTCCCATGAGCAAAGATCATATGGATGATGCATTAGCAAGACATGCTAGCACAATAGAGATACGTATGCATAATGACCTTGCTATGACGAAGAGATAATCTTGCCTCTTAGAATTGAACATAGAAATGTATGAATAGTCAAGGCGTATATAGTTACTCAAAATATGGATGAAGACAAAGTTAATTGTATTTGAGTAACGAATGACTACTAGGATTCATGGATAATGTAGCACATACTCATTAGCCCAAATGACTAGAGTTTCAAAATATTATCCTAGTAAGTTATTCCACTAAAAGTTAATGCATCAACATTAAATGCACTAATGAACATAAAGCTTGGAATAACTTGATCAACAAGAATTTATGCAAAGAGGGCATAACACTCACAAATTGAATTCTCGTTATGAGAGATAAACTTGAAACTCATAGATGATCAACTTGTTAGATATGAGGTCTAACTAGTTAGAGAATAAGGAATAAGGAATTCAAGTATCGCATTAAATACGATGATCAATATGTGAATGACAGAGAAAATCAACTTGACAAATTTGAAGCATATCCGACATTCAATATACAATATTAACTTCCAATTTTGAAACATCATTTGAATGCAATTAAAGTATGGATATGTTTTCAAATCATATGTATGCATTTTCACAAAATAAAGTGAATTGAAACAGATTTTAGAATTGTGCACTTCAAAAACATAAACTCGAAAAAGTTATGCACAAATTCATTTACGGTCCATTTAGCAATCCAAAAACATTTTGAAAAAACATAAAAGATTGATTGCTAATGGAATGCAATGATGGACAAGTATTCATTACCCAAAAATGATATGCAATCATAGTATGGGGTAAGAAATAGATATCACCATAATTCCTCTTGTCCTTGTAGTAGCTTGCTTGATTGAGGTAGATTGATGTAGATGTCTTCCTTTTCGACGATCATCATCAAGCATTGCTTGTTCAGATTTTCTCAAGACTTGGATCATTTCTCTATGTTACATTCTTGAGAAGCTTTCTCTGATCCTACAAAGCCATATAAATCTTTTTCTTTCTTGGTATCCAACCTTACTTGGATCCAATCATCTTAGCTTGTAGAATCCAAAATTCACATGCTCTTACGAATATGAAGAGGAAATTGAGCATAATGAATTAACCTTGGCTTTATGCATAAAATAGATATTTTCTTTTCAATTCAACATGTATGCATAAAGAACTAAGTTATTGAACATTGCAATCTCCTTATAAACTTAATAAACTTATTACGTGGATTTTTAAGGGATGTGAAAAAGCAATTTCAGAATAATTTGCAATGCTCATTCCTAAGACTACAAGATATAAAACCTCAATGAATATTTCGTAAAGTAGCATAGGAGGTTTTACCTTTGCATACCTTAGCCTTAGGTACTTGGAGGATCGACTTTGCTTACCCACCGCATCTTCTTCATATGTCTTTCCATAGGTGTCTCGCAAAGTTCTCTCAAAGGGTATAGACTTCAAGTGTCTTCTGTTTGATACTTGAGAGAATTTCCTTTTCTTGTTTTCCCCAAGATAGTTGTATGGTGTTCTGTGGTAGTTTGTTCTTGAGGTGGAACATACTCCTCTTGCTTTTGTCCATTGCTTCTTTTGATTTGAGGATAAAGTTGCAAAGAATGGCTTCTCCACGAGTTCTCCTAACGATGTAAATCTCGTTTTCGGTTCATGAGAAACTCTTCGACTCTTATTCTTCCCCGTACGTCTAGGTCCATTCTTTTCGAATCAATCTGCACACATAAAGCACTAGGTGGACATCTTGGTACCCATTTATACTTGGGTCCTTCCGGTTAGTTCGAGCCTTAGGGGAAGCATAAGTTCCCTTTGGTAGCCATTGATAATTACCAACGGGTTTATCCCTTCTTTCCTTTTTATGAAAACAAGATGATGTGCTATGACCCTTTCGGTTACAATAATTACAATGAGCAAATGGATTTGAAGTATGAACAGATTTCGAAAATAGTTCAAATAAGATTTTCCTCCCATCTTCTTTTTCCTTTTCTTTTATCAAGAATAGGATTGTAACCAATGCCCGATCGATCATTTGTAAATCTTTGAGCTTTCAAGATTACATTGAGCATTTCACTACCGTTAGTGAACTTCTCAAGTGTTTTGGTAAGATAAACATTTTTCGTTTCAAGAACAGGGCATGTTTTGCAAATCATGTTTTCGCAAGATGGAGAAATATCTTTAGCTTGTTTTTCAAGCGCTTTGATTTTCTTCTTTGAGATAATGAGTTCTTTCACAATTTTACTATATTCAGAATGTAATTCATTATACTCGAAAAGCAGTCATCATAGGTAGGTTCGAATCAAATACCTCATCATCGTTTTCATATTGCTCTTCTCCCTCAAAATTAAGCACATGTTTGCAGCTTCCTTTGCCTCACTTGCTTCATCTCGAGGAGTTATCTCCACTTATAGTTGACACGTATGTCATTTCCAAAGCTTTCCACATCTCCTTAGCAGTAGATATATTGTAGATGCGGAAATACTCCTTCTGACTAAGAGCACTATGGAGCATCAGAATTGCTCTGTTGTTAAGAGTTATTTTCCTTCTGTCGTCTTTGTTGAACTCATCTTTTGTCTTCAGAACTTTAGTTCTCCTTCTTCTTCTCTTGTGGGAACATAATCCCCATTCTCTATTACTTCCCGTAGAGACCATACTCCGTGGCTAACACAAACGCTTTGAACTTTTCTTTCCGTAAAGAATAGTGTTCACCGTTGAAGCCAGGTGGTCGGTTGATTGAGGCACCGTCGTGTAATATTCCTTCCATGATCTATCTCGGATGTTAAGCCCAATTGAGAAACCAGGCTCGATACCAAATGAAGGTGGAATATCACCTAGAGGGGGTGAATAGGGATTTCAAAAATTCTTTTGATTCACCCACACAACAGAGATATTAACCAAGGTAAAGTAGAGATAGAGAAGAAGAGCTTGACACGAGGATTTATACTTGGTTCGGTCCAACTCATTGACCTACGTCCAAGACTCCGGACTCTCTTCGGGATTTTCTACTATCACTCAAGAACAATTACACACTCGTAACTTAGGATGATCCTTTCTCCCTAGGACTCACTCCCCTTACAAGTCAGTAATTGTATACAATCGATACACACTCGTACTCGAAAGTTATCCTCTCCCTAGGATACACTCCCCTTACAAGTTGTACTGATTATCCCAATCTCCAAGTCCCACGACTTGAGATTCTTACAATGAATGATATACACGAAAATGAACTCTCTCCAAGAGTAGATATTGATAAACACCGAAGCTCAATAATATCCGAAGATATATACGTAATATAGATTGATCACTTTGAATGCTTTGTCTCGTGTATGTCTATTTTGTCCGCCATTGAAGAATTCAAACCTTCGGGTATTTATACCGGTTGAAGATTGAGGACCGTTGGAGGATTTGAATCTGCCCGTTTGAATGTTTGAATATGTCCGTTGAAGATGTTTAAGCATATGCGCTCCTAGCCATGATTGATTGTCTCGCTTGGTGGAGTCACTTTACGATTGTCATTCGTGTGGTCCCGGTCGGAGGATGGCTTAAAATAATATTCAGATGCTTTTGACGTTATGGGCATCCTTCATCTTGTCGGCTCTGTTCCTCGATATTTTCGGTGCTCCAAGGCTAGTCCGTTTGAACCCGATTGTGTATCTTGGAAATCACTCGTAAATATGATTAGCAATATCACAGTCATATTGAAGTATATGATTTGTGTTTGCAAACATATTCTACTCAATGATAATCGTTTGTTAAAACAGAGATAGTCCAGGCTCGAGGCAGTATGTTTGTTGGCTCGAGTTAGTCAATTGATAATTAATCAAACAGAGTGATCTAGAAGAGATATTGACTCGAGGCGCATGTCTTGTGACTCGAGGTAATCGACTCGAGGCACACTTCCTGTAGGCTCGAGTTAAAGCATCGTGATAGGCAAGCAGTGAATTCCAAATGAGAACTTGACTCGAGGCAGGAGAAACCTTGACTCGAGGTAATCGATTGGTAATAATCAAACAAAGAGATCCAGATGAGATATTAACTCGAGGTAGCACTTATCCTGACTCGAGGCAGCTAACTTGAGGCATCATTCTTCCTTGGCTCGAGTTAAATAATCGCAGAGTATTCTAGCTGTGTAATTACCTCGAGGTGAACATTCGCCGCTCGGAGGTAAAAAGTGCTCTCCATTGTTCTAACTCTCTCGGTTGGCCATTTAACTCGAGGTGAACCTTCGCCCGGAGGTAAAAAGGGCTCTCCATTGTTCTAACTCTCTCGGTTGGCCATTAACTCGAGGTGTATCTTCCGGCTCGAGGTAAAATCCTTTCTCCAAGTATCTAACTCTCTCGCTTAGACTCGAGGTGCATAAATTCTTGGCCCGAGTTAACCAACTCGAGGTTGCATTCCTACCGGCTCGAGGCAACAACTTCAATTGGTTGTGAGCCATATCCGTAAATCCGAAGCCATGCTGAATTGATTCCAGAATCTCATGTGTCCACTTTCGAGGGCCATATATCCTTAGTATGAACTCCGTTTTCGTTGGTTCAACTCTTGATGGAAAGCTCTGTGAGTCTACTTTCATATGCCACCAATTTCAGCTCAATCGGATTTGTAGTTTGTGAGTTACACTCCAAACACCGAAGCTTGGTCTGGACTGTGACGGTGATTGATGTTCCAACTTTCCAGACTCATAGCTCTCTCCTATAAACTCCTTTGTACTTGGATTATATATCACAATGACGCATTGGGAGTCTAGTTTCATATGCCACTGATTTCACGTCAATCCGATTTCTGGTTTGGGGGATATCATCGAATTACCAGGTCGCGTAGCCGCACGTGAAACAGAGTGTGCTGAAGGCTATTTGACTCGAGGTAAGCTGAATTCTTGCCTCGAGGTTGCTAACTCGAGGTGAATGATGCCCCGCCTCGAGGTAAATCAACTCGAGGCCAAAAACACCGTAGCAAACACTTTAACTCGAGGTGGTGATGATCCTGACTCGAGGCAACTTGTCCCATGTGTCCAAAACACTTTAGAAACACCTCTAACTCGAGGCTAGACCCTTTGGCTCGAGGTAATTCATCCCAAAACTTGATTTTGCTTATTTCAACTCCGATTTGGGCCGTTCCAACTTCCATATCATCGTGGGGACTTGTAGAATCAATCTAGGAACTTGAATAATGATATTCTCATTATATTCAAAGCAAGTTCTTCTTTCTTTCTTCTCTTCTCTTGATTATTCTCCATCATTAAACTTCACATCTACATTAAATATAAGAATTAGTTAAAGTATAATGTAAATGTAGTGTGCAACCTTTTTGCTCTTAAGAATGACATTTATATAAGACATCATCAAAACTAATCAAAACCAACAAAGGCGACCGAGCTTATCCGCCACGGCCAAGAGAGAGAAGCCGATTTACTTATTGACAAATATCGCTGCAATATCGGGCTGCCGTCGACTTCAACCGCTTGCTTCTCGATTCCTCCCGTACCTTTGTTCTCGTGATACTCGTCGTGTCACTCTTGTTACATCGTGGTATACTTGATGATTCGACTCTTCCCTTTGTTTTTTGTTTATTATAGGTATTAGATGTCTTCCCTTCTCACCCATCTCATCAATCCGAGACCGGAGAATCTGCCCCTTCAGGGTCTTCTCGGATGACGTCGGCTAAGGAATATGCCATTAGCAGTGCTGTAACCGGAGTACGGAATAAAATGTCCACGAAAGAGCTTGACCGAATCATCCGAGGTGGCCAAGGATATAGCATAGTTTTGCCTTCAGTCAACGAATCAGTGGCTTCTGGTCGGTTATCTGATAAAGGTGGCCATTTCTTTTATTTTTATCGGGATGTGATTACCCGTCTTGGTCTTCGCCCTTTTTCCGACTTCCAAATGTGCCTACTCCGTCACCTGCACCTGGCCCCTTCGCAACTACACCCGAATGGTTGGGCCTTTGCCTTAGCGTTTGAGAATTACTGCATAAAGCATGAACTCAAGTGTTCTGTCCCCGTGTTCTGCAGCTTCTTCACACCTTTGGAAAACAATGTCACCATAGAGGAAGATAAGATGTGGTTTGGTTGGACGTCACTTCGTGCTTGCCATGGCCGAAAATTTCTAAAGCCCTTTACGTACTCCTCACGGAAGGGGTTTAAGTCCTCCTTTTTCAAAGTAGTTGCCAAACCCGGAGTTACCTTGGTTTCTCCGCAGGAGCCCGTCTCGGGCATATTGAAGAGCGCTTTCCTCCGTATCAAAGGGTGAAAGTCATCATAAGTTTCATTCTAAGGATTTCTTACCCGCCCCTTCGCAGCGGCGTTCCGACTCGAGGATGGAGCCATTGTTACCTTAACCAGCCTTGCCAAGAAAAGGGGCCTTTGGTGGACTCGGCCAAATATATTACTTGTAATAAATCCAAACCCGTTTTGGGTATGATATTTCATGTTTTCGTCAATTTTTGTTGTCTTTGCTCAGATCCGTGATGCTCTCCTCTCTTCTTTTCAGGTGAGCGAATGGGGAAAAGGCTCGAGTATCTTGACGTGACTTTCCGTTGAGAGATTGCCCATGTTTCCACAGGTGGAAAGAGAGCACCCCCCGCTGGAGAGCCTAGCACGACCAAGGTTGCCAAGAAGGCAAAAGTTTCGAAGAAGAAAGCTATTGTCTCATCTTCTTCAGTTCCCAAGCCTTCAGTTCTCGAGCCTGAGACTCAACGAGATGTGCCCTCGGGATCTGGTTCTGGTCCCGCCGTCCAACTTCCCGCCTCTTCTCTCTGGGGTGGTCGTTTTCCTCCTGGCCTTCGTAAAGCTCTGCGTCCTCCTCCAAACTCTTTTGATGGGAAGAGGCTTTCCGACTATGAGAAGGAAGAGCTTTTGGAGCTAGCGAGTGTCAATTTAAAGAATGCTGGCCTATGTGAACTTGCTCCCCATCTGAAGGAAAAGGTCAGGCTCTGTTAAGAGGAGTTGGACTCGCTCGAGAAGGAGAAGAAAAAGGTCAAGGAACGGTTAACCCAAGCGCTTGAGGACTTGGAGTTAGCAAAGGTCCAGAAGGAGAGTTTGGATGAGGAGCTTCAACGCTCCCGTGATAGTCTTCATAAGGCTAAATCCGAGATTACCCGGAGGCTGCAGATTCACAAAGAGGATTTGGAGGCCATGAGCCATCAAAAAACTATGATTTCGGCCCTAGAGTCGGAGTTGGCATCCTGCAAGAACGCGGCGTCCTCCGAGTTCGCTTTGTACAAGGATGTTCTTTCTGTTTCTGAAGCCGATGTTGCCAAGCTGAAGAACGGCGTCTCGGATGCTTCTGCAAATGCCCTGGAGCAGGTTCAATTTTTTAACCCCACGGTGACGTTGAATCTGGAAGGGGTGCACATGAATGCCTATGTTGACGACGGGAAATTTTTCCCTGCTCCTTCTCCAAACTCGTTGGCTCACCCGCTCCAAGCTCGTGGTGGTTCCTGAAGCCGATGGGAAGGCCAATCTCTTCCTCCGAATTGATTGTCTTAGTCCGTAATTTGCTTTTTACTTTGTCGCTCGCCCGTTTGGGCCTCTTGTAATAGACAATCTATTAAATGACCGTCTTTTTTCTTTTTATCCGAATTGACTCATTCTAATCTTTGCTCTTACTGCTTTTCTATTCTCGTCTTTAATAGAAGTTAGGATCCGACGTGATCAGTGTCGGGAAACCTTATCGATCAAAACATACTCCTAGTCATTTTAGACTGGGGGTCTGTTTTTCTTTGGCGGCTTTGCCGCCATGACATATTTCGCGTAATCGGGCTTTTTACCCTGAGTCGCTCATGTCCTGTATTGATACTCACCTTGTCGTTTTAGACTCGAGGTATTTTTCTTTGGCGGCTTTGCCGCTATGACATATTTCGCGTAAACGGGCTTTTTACCCTGAGTCGCCCATGTCGTGTATTTATACTCGCCTTGTCTTTTTGGACTCGGGGTATGTTTTTTCTTTGGCGGCTTTGCCGCCATGACAAGTTTCGCGTAACCGGGCTTTTATCCCGGGTCGCTCATGTCATTCATGAATGAGTTAAAACTCGGTCTTTCACACCATATGATTTATGAAGGAGTTTCGAACCTCTATTCATATATGTTCAGTGTTCTTATATTCACTTGCAGATTTGCCAAATACGGGCTCCATGACCCTATATTCTTTATTCCTTCAGTCCACGAAGTTACATCAAATTTGATTCACATGGGAATTTACATGTACTTGTGACCGGTTTTCCTGAAAATAAAGCTAAGTGAAATTGCAAAAAGTAGAAAACATTAAAATTGGAAACTAATCTCCCCGACTTTAACTGTAGTAGGCCTTAAGCTTGTCCGTATTCCAGGTCCTTTTGATTGCTTTGCCGGTCAAAGATTCCAGCATATAGGCTCCTCTTCCGAGTTCATATGTAATACGGTAAGGTCCTTCCCAATTTGTGGCGAGTTTGCCATCCCGAGCGTTTTTATTACCAATGTCGGCCCTCCGGAGTACCAGGTTGCCCTTTACGAACGAGCGTGGAATTACCTTCCTATTGTATCTCGAGGCGACGAGTTGCTTGGCGGCTAAATCCCGAAGGTGAGCTGTGGCTCTGACTTCGTCTATGAGATCCATTTCCATCGCCAATTCTTGATCATCCCGCTCCTGCGAATGGTGTAGCCTTCTCCATGAAGGTTCCCCGACTTCGACTGGTATCATTGCCTCGCATCCATATGTGAGTCGAAATGGGGTCTCGCCTGTTGATGTCTGAGAGGTAGTCCGATGTCCCCATAATACTGAGTGTAAATGTTCAACCCAACTACCCTCGGCTTCTTCCATACGCCTCTTCAATCCATCCACTATGACCTTATTGGCTGCTTCGGCCTGCCCGTTGGACTGTGGGTGTTCAACCGAGGCAAAATGATGTTTAATCTGAAAGTCGGCTACTAATTTGTGAAATTTTTTATCCACAAATTGGGTTCCATTGTCGGTCACCAACTCGGCTGGTATTCCGAAACGTGAAATAATGCTTCTCTTGAGGAATTTCTGCACATTTGCCGAGGTTATGGTCGCCAAAGGTTCGGCTTCAATCCATTTGGTGAAGTAATCCACTGCAACAATGAGCCACTTCAACTGTCCTTGTGCTGCCTTGAATGGCCCTAATAAGTCCATACCCCATTTGTAGAATGGCAAAGGGGCTGAGATCTGTGTCAACTCGGATGGGGGGTCTATATTATCCTGCTGTGTTTCTGGCAGCTTTCACATTTCTGGACATGATCCTTCGCATCCTGGGCCATAGTAGGCTAATAATACCCACTTTCATACTTGCTTTTCGAGCCAACGCCTTTGCTCCCATGTGTCTTTGTCGTTTATTCCTTCATGGATTTCGCGCAAGTACGTACCGGGCTTCAAGTTGGTCGAGACATTTGGCCATCGGAGAGTGTAAGCCCCTTTCGATATAACTGATCATCCATCATTGAATATGTGGCTGCTATTCTAATCAGTCCTTTTGATTCCGCCGCATCTTCTGGAACGATCCCCATCTCTAGATAGTCGGCAATTGGCTTTCTCCAATCGCGATTATCTGAAATAAGCATGATGCAACTCGGTTCTAAGAGATTCTACTGTATCACAGTCTGAAGATTACCCGGATTTTTAGTGCTAGCGAGTTTAGACAGGACATCGGCTCTAACATTTTCAGTCCGAGGAATGTGCTCAATTTCTACTTCATCAAAATCAGCAATTATATCCTTCACTTTTCGCAAGTATTTTGCCAACAACGGGCCTTTGGCTTGGTAGGTTCCTTGTATCTGGGAAGCCACCAGTTGAGAATCGGTTGCTAAATGTACCTGCTGGGCTCCATTCTCCTTTGCCTGCAGTAAGCCTGCGATGAGGGCCTCATACTCGGCCTGATTATTTGATGTCGGGAAATCCAGCCGAAGTGATAATTCCATTGCAACTCCTTCAGGGCTTTCCACAATGACTCCCGCGCCGCTTCCTTTTACATTTGATGAACCGTCTACAAACACCTTCCACGGCTCCTTTTGCATTCCCTCCATTGGAGTGGACGGGGTTAACTCCATTAGGAAATCAACCAAGGCCTGAGATTTGATTGCTTGCCGGGCTTCGTAGCTGATGTCGAATTCGGACAATTGGATTGCCCAACTTGTCATTCTTCCGGCTAAGTCCGGTTTATGCGACTTGACGTATGGGTTGATTGGTCCTGACGACAATAGAGTGTCCATGGAAGTAATGGCGAAGTCGCCTTGCCGCAGTCAGCAGTGCAAATGCCATTTTCTCCAACTTCTGATATCTTAATTCGGATCCTTGTAAAACCCTGCTCACGAAGTACACAGGTTTTTGTCCCTCCTCCAGTTCTCGGACGAGAGCGGCACTTACCGCTTCCTCTCCTACTGATAAGTATAGGATCAATGTTTCTCTGGGTTCAGGTTTAGATAGCCCTAGGGGAGATGCCAAACATGACTTTATCTTTGTGAATGCCTCTTCACATTCCAAGTTCCATCCTCCTTGTGCCTCTTTTTTCAGAAGTTTGAAAAAAGGAAGCGACTTTTCAGCCGACTTAGGCATAAATCTTGTCAATGCTGCCAATCACCCTGTCACTTGTTGGACTTCTTTTTTTATTGACTGGGGCCTTCATTTCCAACACTGCTTTGCATTTTTCTGGATTGGCCTCTATTCCCCGGTGGGTCAGTAAAAAACCCAAGAATTTGCCCGATGGTACTCCGAATGCACATTTGGCCTGGTTTAGTCTGATCTGATGTTTTCACAGTTTTTCAAATGTCTGTCGCAGATCATTGACATGGTTGTTCTCTGCCTTCGATTTGACTATCATATCGTCGATATATACTTCCACGTTATTCCCCATTTGACTAGCAAAAACCTTAGTCATCATCCTCTGATAAGTAGCTCCAGCATTCTTAAGGCCAAAAGGCATGACGTTGTAGCAGTAATTAGCGCTATTTGTGATGAAAGCCGTCTTTTCTTGATCATCGGGATGCATGGCTATCTGATTGTACCCCGAGTATGCGTCCATGAATGATAGGAGTTGAAAGCCCGAGGATTTATCCACCAGCTGATCTATGTTAAGCATCGGAAAGGCGTCTTTTGGGCATACCTTATTCAGATCTTTGTAATCAGTACAGACATGCCACTTCCCATTTGGTTTCTTAACCATAACCACGTTGGAGAGCCATGTCGTGTATTGTACTTCCCTGATAAATCCGGCTTCGAGTAACTCCTCCACATGTGCTTCCAGGGCCTTTGACCGATCGGAGCCTTGCTTCCTCTTCTTTTGCGCCACGGGTGTTGAGCCAGGGTGGATCGCCAAACTATGGCAACAGAACTCAGGGTCCATACCTGGGATTTCAGAGGCCTTCCAAGCAAATACATCTTTATTTTCGACTAAGAATTTTTCAATTTCCCTACGGATCTCGGGATCCAATCGTTTCCCGACTTTAGTGATTTTGTCTAGGGCGTCCCCCAAGACATAGTCCTTGAGTTCATCATTTGGTTCTGTTCTTTGGATTTTGTCTTCTTCCCTCAAATCTAGCTCCACAACCTGGACCGACCCGGCTTCCTTCTCTGATTCGCTTCTCTTTGAATTTTTACTACAGTTGACCGTGTCAAAGTAGCATTGCCGAGAGTCTTTTTGGTCGCCTTTGACAGTAACCACTTTGTTTTTCTTGTTGATAAACTTCAGCTTCTGGTGATTTGAAGATACCAACATATTCCAGTCATGAATAGCGGGTCGTCCTAGGATGATATTATGTGTGGAGGGGAAGTCGGCAACGACAAACCGAACCACTTCTGTCTTAAAAGCCTCCTTGGTGCCCAGAGTGAGTTTAAGATCAATGAGTCCCTTTGGACGGGTATCTTGACCGTTAAAACCCGTTAACACGGTCTTACGGGCTTCACTCTTCGGAGTCAAACCTCATGCGTTTGAACGCATCCCAAAGGATGATGTTAACGGCTGCCATTATCCGAGAAAGATTTTTCTTACACGGCGGTCCACCAACGTTCTGTGATGACCAGGCCGTCATGATGCCCCGGTATTACCTCATCCAGCTTCTTCATCGGTGAATCCGAGTAATGGGGTAGGAGCTTTTGCAGATTCTCCCTTAAACTTAGGACGACTTCTTACATAGAGGACCTCTTTCAAATATTTTTTCCTCTGGCTAACTGAGTCTCCTCCTCCACCAAAACCTCCGACTATGACATTACAGTCGTATTTTGACTCGGGAAATTCGGCATCCTGGCCTCGCCCCGGTTTCCTCTGTTCTCTTCTCTTCTTTTCAGGTGCTGGGCTCCTACTTCTGCCTTCCCGACGATTGTTTTTCCGTCCTTGTGTTTGTATAACATAACGGCGTAGTTTTCCTTCTCGAATAAACTTCTCAATGGTCCCGCAAGTCCCAACACATGTCTGTCATGTGGCCATGCAAGTCATGGAATTCGCAATATCTAGATTTATCCAGAGTGGTTTCATTGCGCATTGGCCGTGGTCGTTCCACCTTTTTCATCTCCGTTAAGGAGACTTCCTTCCAAATTTGTGCTTGCGGTATCTTTAATGGAGCATATTTGTCATATCTTCCTTCAGCCTTGTCTATTCTTGTTTTGCTATCCCTTACATGTGTCCGAGTATCCCGATGATTCATTCCGAATTGTTGCTTCTCTCTTGGAGTCGAGCTTTTCGCCTTACTTCGAGGCGCGTGGGTCATGATATCCATCTGCTCCAGCTCTATGTATTGTTTAGAACGATCTCAGAAATCTGATAGAGTTTTGGGCCGACGTTTCATCACCGACTTCTTCAAGCGCGAATCCTTGTCTAAGCCTGAAATCACACAATGCAAGTGTACCTCATCCTTCAACCCGGGAACATGTAAGGCTACGTCCTTGAAACGCTCCAGATATTTTTGTACTGTCTCTCCTGGCGACTGCTAAACCTGGTCGAGTTGGAACTCGGTTTTTGGTTGTTTCCGACTTGTGGCAAAGTTCTGCAAGAATTTCTTTTCGAAGTCTTTCATGTCGGTGATCGACTACATTGGTAGAGAGCTGAACCATATTTGAGCCGGACCTCAGAATGTTCCGGCAAATAGTCGAGGGATCACCGGCCCAAGTAAACCCTTTCACCATTATATCCGTTTTAAAGTGACCAATGTGCAATCATGGATCTTGACTTCGTCATATTTAGGAAAATCTTTGGTATCCAAGCGTTTTGGATATGGGGTGGCCATTATTTTATCCACGAAAGGACTCGGATATTGTCATCGCAAAGCTTCGACTCGACGAAGTCGGCGTCGCATCTTTCTTTGAGTGCTTGCGGGCCTGCAGTGGATCCTTTGCTTTTTCACCGATTAACTTCTCTGCCTCGGCCCGACTTCTTCCTTCTTTGTCAATGTTTGTTCGAGAATTCACTTCCTGATCATGCTCAATTGGGTTCCCTCCGAGATGTCTCAAGAATTTGATATGTTCCTGCAAGGCTTGTATCTTCCGCGACCGCTCCTCAATGAGTTGTTCTTGATCTTCCCCGAGTATGGTTTCTTCTCTTAGTTGCGCCCGTGAAGTTCCCGCCTTCTGAGATATGGAAACCTCATCTCGGCTATGGTCGATAACATTTTCACCCGGGATCCGAGTACGATTTTCTGCACACCCGAAATGTCGCTCAAACATTCACTTCCACTCTTCATTCCGGCTATTCAAATCCTCCCTGAACGCTCGGGTATCCTCCTCACGCTGTAGGCGATTACAGATTTCCATTTCCTCCATCCGATTATATATGGAACCGAGTGTGGTTTGCATAATGCGAATGTCGGGGTCTACCGTCTGGAACTCCAATTGGTGTTGCTGTGGTAGAATCTGGGTTAATTTGCTGGATAACGACATTCCCGGGAGGAGGGGAATTTGCCGTGTCTGATGTCTCATACTCGGTTTCTACCATCACATTTTCTGCTTCCGGGTTGGTATAACCTTCCTGGCGAGATGTCGGCTCCTGGAGATTTTGCCCCGCTCCTTTTGGCAGTTGATCCTGCCGAGTTTCTATGTTTTTTCTTCTGGTGTTCGCCATGCTCCTGGTTGAACTCGTAGCTTAACGATGTGGGATTCGAAATTTACAGTCCCTATGGACGGCGCCAATGTTCTGGGGTAGAACACAAATGTCTAGCCTGGGATTGGACTAGTGAATTGATGTAGGATCTTTAGTCTTCTCTTAGATATCTATGGATGAGATACCCAGATAGATAGGAGATCACAGAGCTCGAACACAAGGGTTTTCACCCAAAGGCGTGGGGTGTGTGCTCGTGTATGCAATATGGTAAATAGGTTGGGAGAGAAATGTATATGTGTACCGTGCACCTGTTGGATCCTTCCTATTTATAGAGGAAGTGTCCTGACCGTTAGTTGGCAGATTTCCTGCCTTTCCACTCGGCGTGTCCTTCCCCCATCATTCATGATGATGGGGATCGTGGGTTGCCGAGGTCCTAGGATCATGGGGTCATGGGATCATGGGTCCTGTCCCAGTAGGAGCACGTTGATGGGCCTTATCTTTCGAGGCCCGTTTATCTCGGTCCATAACAAGGTGATTCAAGTCTCTTTGGTGAGGGGTAATCAACTCCCCACCTCCAAATTATTGTGAAAGACTTTGTCGCATGCGAAAAAGAAAGAACGAAGAGCCAAAAGCATCATTGTGAATGGCTTTGTTGTATGCGAGTTCTTTTCTGGCCTTCTTTCGCAGTCTCTCTCTATAAGCGGGTATTTTTATGGGAAAACTACGTGTAGAACTCAAGGACCAGAAATAATTATAAAAAAGTCTCTTAAAATTACCAAATTACACGAAGTCCCAAGGGACTTTTTTAATATTATTTGTATTAACAACAGGAAATGTCATATTTACAAAAGAAAGTTTTATATTTACAACAACGTTTAAACACCTGACCATTTACAATAGAAAAAACCATATTTACAACAGAAAGTGTCATATTTACAACAACATTTAAACACCTAGATTTTGAACGTAGAGAGGTCATTTACAACAGAAAAAGTCCAGATTTACAACAGGAAGTGCTGTATTTACAACAAAATTTTAAATCTGGTTATTTACAACAGAAAAAGTCATATTTACAACAGAAAGTGTCATATTTACAACAACATTTAAACACCTGAATTTTGAATGTAGAGAAGTCATTTACAAAAGACAAAGGCTAGATTTACAACGGAAGTGCTTGTATTTACAACAAAATTTAAAATTTGATCATTTACAACAGAAAAAATCATATTTACAACAATGTGAAATGTCATATTTACAACAAAATTTAAAAACCTGGATTTTGTTTCTATACAAATAATATCAAAAAAGTCCCTACGGACTTTTGTATAATTTTCGATTTCAAGAAACTTTTTTGTAATTATTTTTGGTCCTTGGGACCCGAACATAATTTTCCCTATTGTATTGGATACATTAAATGGTAAAAAGTACCACAATACTGCTCTACAAGATAAAACATATTTAATTAAATAATACTCTCTTTTTTCTTAATATAAAATATATTTATATAATTGAAACGCAAAACGAAAAATGAATTGTTCCAAAAATCTAAGCAAATGAAACGCAAAACGAGAAATGAATTGTTCCAAAAATTGGTTCAAGAAAAAAAATCAATAGTGATAATATTTACGTTTGTATAGACTGATCATTTGTTTAAATCATAAGTGATGCTTCCTGTGACCAGTTCGGCTTCACAAATTCTGGCCGCCTTGAGCTCAACATCTCAAGGATCTCCTTCTCTGACTCCAAGTTCGACCTTTTCAAGGCATGACATGTGTGGTCTTTGATTGATTTAATAGTCAAATTTAATATGTGGGAAAGAAGGGCAAAATTGATACGTTTTGTAAACTTTCGGGTTAAAATTGCTCCTTAGTGAAAACTTCCGGGGCAAACTTGCTCTCAGTGAAAACTTCCGAGGCAAAAATGATACTTAACTCTTATTGGGTTGATGAGGTGGCATGCCACGTGTCATAAGGTGACATGCCACGTGTACACTCAGTTAAACTTAACAGTCAAAATTAACGGAGGGGCAAATTTGCTACCTTTTTCATACTTCCGGGGCAAATTTGCTACCTCTTTGATACTTCCATTGTAAATTTGGTACCAAAACAACTTCCGGATACTGAGTGCCCCCTTATCAAAACTTCCATGGAAAATTAGGCATTTAACCCTTGATCTTAATCTTAAATATAAGACTCAACTTTTATAATTATCAACTTTTGTTTAATTTACTTATATTAATGTTTCCTCAACAATAATAATAAAAATAGTGAATGAGGAAATTAAGAAAAATGACTAGAGTATTTTAAAAAATATATATATATATATATATATATCATATTAACTAATTTAAGTAAATTTTATACTCTAATCAAATTGAGATAAAACCTTTTTTACCAAAAAAATACCTCCGGTCCTAATTATAGGAACACTTTTGTAGTGCAAATTGCACTACAAAAGTTTTCCTATAATTAAGACCGAGGGAGTAATAGATAAACGTCTTATATTAAAGACAAGTCATAGGAAAGAGTATAGTCAAACATTCACTACCCAACCAAAGGTCTTGTAACCTAGTAGTATGGGTACTCCCCATCTAATAAGAGGTTATTGGTTCGATCACGCTCATTATAATTCAGGCCATTAGTGACTACCGCTTTGTAATTTAAAAAAGGGTTAATGTGCGATTTGGCCAATAAACTATTGGCTCAGGAGCGTCCAACACAATTAACTATTAAGTAGACCAAAAATACCAACAAACTTTTAAAAAAGAGCGCCCAAGACAACAAACTTTTAAAAGAAGTCGCCCGGCAGACAATGTCATGTTAGAAAAAAAGTTAACGTCCGTCAGTTATCTAAGGTGCAGATTGGCCAACGAACTTTTACTCCAGGAGCGCCCAGCACAAAATTCTAAATTTTACTAAATTAATTTTTTTTTTCTCAATTGTCATTATTCAAAATTACTTGTATAGATATCTATAGACAAAAATTACTCATTCTTCAATTTTGTCAAAATTATAATTTGCTAAAATAAACAAAAGTTTTAATTAAAAATATAATTATATGATTTAAATAAAACTTAAGGTGTTTTATAGTTTATTATATATGTTAAACAAAAAAAATATGATTTATTTTTATTTTAGAAGAAATTTATGTGATTTAAAAAAGTCATTTAATGTTAATAAAAATTAAAAAAAATCTATTAAATCCTAAAAGAAATGAAATGAGTTTAATTTTTATTTTTATAAAAAAGCTTAATGGATATCAACGTTGATACTTAATAATATAAATCCGGCAACTTGATGATATATTTGTTAATTAAATGATCTATTGATTATATGAATATGGGACTTGTTGAAAAATAATAATAACTTAAGAGGCTTGATGAAGGAAAATTTAATAATAGGTTAAGGAGCAATTTAGCCTACGAAACCATATAAGCAACAGATCATTTAATTAACAAATATATCATCAAGTTACTTTGGATTTATATTATTAAGTATCAACGTTGATATCTCATTAAGCTCTTTTTATAAAAATAAAATTTAAACCCATTTCATTTCTTTCAGGATTTTTTAAATTTTATTAACATTAAATGAATTTTTTAACTCACATAAATTTCTTCTAAAATAAAAATAAATCATATAATTTTTTTTGTTTAACATATATAATAAACTATAAATCACCTTGAGTTTTATTTAAATCATATAATTATATTTTTAATTACAACTTTTGTTTATTTTAGCAAATTATAATTTTGACAAAATTGAAGAATGAGTAATTTTTGAAAGACGTGGCTATCACCCAAGAGGGGGGGTGAATTGGGTGTATGATAAAACTTTCAGAAGTTTGAAAATCTTTTCGCAATTTACTGAAAGTAGTTTGTATGACAGTAATAATTTATAAAGCGATAATCAGTCATTCAAACTTATATGCTGGAAATGTAAGAGTTAAGGGAAGAGAATATGCAAACTGTGATTTATACTGGTTCGGCCCAATCTTGACCTACGTCCAGTCCCCAAGCTCCGCTTGAGATTTTCAATCCACTATCTTCTTGTAACTTGATTACACGATCTGTACTTGAAGTAATCCTCTCACTAGGATTCACTCCCCCTTACAAACTGTAATCAATACACTTGCTTGATCACACACTCGTACTCGAAGTAATCCTCTTCCTAGGATTTACTCCCTTACAAGCCGTAATCAACACAATGTGTTTCCCACTCAAGATCACCCAATCTTGAGTATCTCACGATAGAATGATAGGATGTTTACAATGACTCTTCTCTCTCGAAGTAGATGAATAAACACTGAAGCACAATACACATTATTTCACTCTCAATGATAAGCTATGTAAGCATTGAGAACAGAGTAAATGTTATGAAAAACAGAGTATAATCATGTTGAAGATGTAAGCTTGTGTCTTTGCGTTTTTACTGCTCGTGTACTCGTATTTCGTGTGTTCTCACCGGAGTCTTCAAATCTTCGTGTATTTATGCTAATTGAAGCTTATGACCGTTATAGATCCGTTCGAGACTTGAACCCATTCGAAAATATAGCTGTTGTGTGCATTTCGGGAATATAGTCATTGGAAATATTTGAAATTTGGATCTTCAATAGTGTGGACATTGTATAATGTTGTCCAAATGTTTTAGATGATGGATGCTAGCTTTCTCGTCTTAGAGAATGGTTGTGCTACTTTCCAGTTGTAATCCATTTTGCTTTGAAAGAGAGATATAATAAAATATTGCAAGTTTGTCAAAGTAGTTGATTTAATGTTTATCAAACAATCTTTGATCTTCCGAAAATCTCATGAGCAAACTGGTTAAATCTGGTTAGGAATAATGATATGATATATATAAATCATAAACAACCATTTTACGAAATGATCTAAACCATGAATCAAAAACTGAACAATATTATGTCAAAAGCGTTTTTAAAGACCGTCGTTCCAAAACTCGAGTTTTGTACCAAAACTTGAGTTTTGGTCCTTTATCGTGAAACATCACATTTGTCCAAAACATCAAAACTTGAGTTTTTATCAAAACTGGCAGTTTTAAAAACATTGAAAACGCATCAACCTTTTCTCGCTTGGCCAAAACTCGAGTTTTGAATCAAAACTCGAGTTTTCATTTGAATATGAAAACTTGAGGAATTCGCGCCAAGTCAAAAACTGGAGGTTTTGGGCAAAACGCGATTTTTCAAAAACTCAGAAAACATGAATGCTTTCTGTCTGATCAAAACTCGAGTTTTGAATCAAAACTCGAGTTTTCACTTTTCTGTGAAAACTTTGCCAAACTCAAAACTGGAGGTTTTCACCAAAACTGGAGGTTTTGAGATCCGTCTAAAACCCGAATTGTTTCTCAACTCAAAACTCGAGTTTTGATTCAAAACTCGAGTTTTCACAACTTTGTGAAAAATTGGAAAAATCAAAACTGGAGGTTTTAGGCAAAACTGGAGGTTTTTAGAATTCAAAAACTTAGGAGACTCTCTCGTAAGGTCAAAACTCGAGTTTTGAAACAAAACTCGAGTTTTCACTTTACAATGAAAAACTTTGTCAAACTTTCAAAGGTCATATCTCCCTGGTATGAACTCCGTTTTGGTTGGTTCAACTCTTGATGGAAAGCTCTGTGAGTCTACTTTCCTATGCCACTGATTTCAGCTCAATCTGATATGTATTTTGTGAGATACACTCAAAACATTGAGGCTTGGTTTGCTGTGTGGCGTGAATCTCAGTGTCAACTTCCACAATTCATATCTCCTTGATCTGAACTCCTTTGGGCTTGAATTTTATATTAAAATGACGCATTGGAAGTCTATTTTCATATGCCACTGGTTTCACCTCAATCGGATTCTTGGTTTAGGAGATATCATCGCATTACCAGACCTCGCCCAGCTGAAACGTGAATCGAGTGGAGCTGAAGAGCGATGACCACTTGGAAACTCGAGTTTTGACCGAAAACGTGAGTTTTGCTAGTCCCGAGATGCTAGAGATGCTGAAGACACTTGATAACTCGAGTTTTGATGGTTAACTCAAGTTTTCTCATCCTGAAGCTGATTTTGGTGACTTTAATTCTTAATTGATCCATTTCAACTTCCATATGGTCTTGGAGGCTTCTAGCATCAATATAAGAACTTGGATAATGATGTCTTCATTCCATTCAGCAAGTTCTTCATTCTCTCATCTCCCAACTTGATGATTCTTCATCATTTAGCTTAGCATCTACATTAAATATGAGAATTAGTCAAAGTAAAAGATAAATGTAGCATGCAACCTTTTTGCTCTCAAGAATGGCATCTATATAAGACATCATCAAAACTAATCATAACCAACAATTTTTGCCCATAGATATTTATACAAGTAGTTTTGAATAATGACAATTGAGAAAAAATTATTTAATTTAGTAAACTTTTGTCTTTGTCAAGCGCTCCCGGAGTAAAAGTTTGTTGGCCAATCTAGCACCTTAGATAACGGAAGTTAACTTTTTTCTAACAAATCGTTGTCTTTGGGCGGTCCTTTTTAAAAGTTTGTTGGTATTTTTGGTCCACTTAATAGTTAATTGTGTTGGACGTTCCCGAGCCAATAGTTTATTGGCCAAATCACACTTTAACTCTTTTTTTTTAAAAAAAAAACAAAAAAAAACATACACTACTCATGCCTCAAGTCTCAACCCACAGCTTCTTAATTATTTTAGAGAGAATTACAACCACACCCCTTCTCCATCTGATGCCTTTGATCCTATTTGTAAAATTAGTTAAAAATAATAAATATGTATGAAATGATTTTTTTTCCAAGTATGCCCTTTATTGATTGCTTGTAAGAAGAGAGAAATAGAGTAAATAATCTTTTAATTAATGCAATACATATAATTAATGAGGGATAAAAATGAAAAAACTCATTAAACATTCAAACAAATCTTGTCGGACTCTTGTAAAAAGGAACGGAGGGAGTATTTCTTCCATTTTTCCTTTATTTTATATTTCCAACCAAATAAAAAGAATATAAGTAGATTATATTTCCTGAAAAATGTAAAGAATATGAGCAAACTTTGTAGAAAGATTATTTATATCCTAATAATTAAATTTAAGACAAATATAGAAATTCAATTACATAAATTATAAAAATTTTATATATATGATACAACATTTTGGCTAAGTACATGTTTCAGCATATTTTGTCATCATTTAATTATAGAATCACCATTTAAATTTATTAAACCATTATTTTCCGTAAAATAAAACTAATAATGTTAAATTAATAAGTTAAAAGTACACTTTTGAAATTTAAATCATTAAATTAAAATTTGATGTTAACTTAGGGTTTGTTTGGTTTGAGGGGAGGGAACCAAACAAACCCTAAGAGAAAGAAATTGTGTATTTTATCTTAATAATTAAATTTAAGGAAATTATTTAAATAAATTAAATAAATATAATATTTTTTAGATATGATATAATATATCTAAACTCCCCGAATTTAAAAGCCTCAACTTATACTTTAGTGAGAATATTATAACACACACGTGTGTGTATATATATATATATGATTTTTTTAGAAGTTAAGTAAATAATTTTCCTTTTTTATACTTTTTTATCAGGATAGAAAGAAATTTTCTTTCTATCCCGATAAATTTCCTTTTTTATTTATTTAAAATAAGGGCAAAAGGGTAATAAAACGCGCCCGTGATATTTTTGCTCCCAAAATGTAACTACGTGTGTCTTTTGCTCGAAAAAAAAAAAAGTTCGTGATCTTTGGCGGCGCCGCTCCCCGAGGAAAAGGTCATGTGTAAAATTGCTCCTTTACCCCTTTTTTTTTAAATTTCTTATATTTCATTTATTTATATTTAAATGATATGCTATTTTCCGAGATGTTTTTTACACCAAGTATTTTAAATTAATTAGTTTCAAGGATACGGTGTTACGGGATAAATATTTACGAATGCGGACTAGAAATTAATTAATATGAAATACTTTGGGTGCAAAAAAATCCTTAAAACATCATATAATTTAAATCTAAATAAATATAATATAAAAAAAAATGTACTCATCCGCAATAAATGTGCACCTAATGTGACACCTCACACTCACGGACTCACCCTTCTTCTAAACAAAACCATTTTGAGCTGCTTCCTCTCAGCAATTTCTGTGTTCCATTTGGGTTGCCGCTTTGAGCTTTCTCTTCTCAGTCACACTAGTTTTTGTTGTTGCTGTGCTTCTTCTACAGTCTTGTCGTTCTTTAAAGCAAACTCTGTATCTTTGCTTGTTTGTGTTTGGATCCTTCCTTTTGAGTTTCTCTCTGTTGTGCTGCCGTCATCTCTTGTTCTTCATCCACTCAAGATATACTTCCTTGTTTCCCCTCTTCTTCTTGTTCTTCAACACTTTGTTTGCACTGCTTCCTTGTATTTGGATACTTTCCTTTCTGTTTTATCTTTAGCTAGTTCCATTCATCACTCTTTTTCTTCTTGTTCTTTGTGTTAAAAAAAAAAAAAAAAGCAAAGAAAATTGTGTGCTCTACTTGAATTCCTGTTTTGATTTTTCTCTCCTTTTACTATAGTTTCTGTTGTTCTCCCGGTTCTGGTCCCCCCCCCCCCCCCCAAAAAAAAAAAAAAAAAAAAAAAAAAAAAAAAAAAAACCTGGCAGGTACCTATCCATCAATTGTTGCTGTTTTTCTTTTTGTTTATTTAGTGTTAAAAAAAAGCAGCAGCAACAACAACAACAAAAAAAATAAAAAAAAAAGGAGACATCCCCATCAAAAGCATCCTGTAGGTGGAGAGGCGTTGAAATCAGAGGATAAGAGGTAAGCATTTGTAGTTTTGTACTCTGCATTATGCAATACTACTTGAAGTTGGAGTATATACTAGTCAGTGCTTGGCTAAAGAAAAGATCAATAATTAGAGTCCACATTTATTCATTCGCTTTAATTTCTTCACAACTATTCACCAATCTACCTACTTTCTGCTTCTTCTCTCTGCAAGTTCTCTACTCTTCTCTGCCTCTCGCTTTCACTTCACTCTCCAATATTCACCAAAAGCTTTTGATGTTCTTCTTCTTCCCAAAATAATATAATAAATAAAAAATCTCGCTTTTTTTTCAATTTTTTATTTACTTTCTTTTATTTGAATTATTTTCTTTTTACTCTCTTCTCTGTTGATCATTGTTCTTCTTCTTCTTGTTTGGAGAAAACTAAAAAAAAAAAAAAAAAAAAAACACCTCTCCTTTCTGCGTAGTATTTTGTTTGTTTTTTCCTTGTATTTAAATTTCTCATTTGTTTTTTTTTTCTCTGCTATTGTTTTTGTCTTTTCTTTAAAAAAAAAAAAAAAAAGGAGGATTCGATATCCAAGGCATTGCAGCTGTAGAATAGAAATTCCTGAGAGGTATGAATCTGTGCTCCCGCTTATTAATTATGTTTGCATCATATCATCATCACACACCACACACACAGGGTTTATCAGTAATGTTACATAAGGTTTTGTTAAGTCTCCAAAACTACGTCATTTGGGAGTTAGGAGAATTAATAAAGGGTGTTTTAGTATTTTTGTTTTTGTATTTATTATATGAATTTGACTAAAACACCCTTCATGATTTCTCCTAACTCTCAAAACGATGTAGTTTTGAGATAACTTGATAAAACCTCATGTTAAATGATAAACCCAATATATATATATAGTACAAAATATGGTTAGTATTTGCGCAGAAAACTATTATGTGGAGGTGTTACATCTATAAGTTATTCGTTGTAAAGGATGTCCACAACTACGCCAAACTTCTATAGATTTATTGTTTGGTGGACACAAAAGACAAGATCTCTCAAGGAGAAAGGTAAACCTCTTTCTAGCTTCTTTCTCTTAGTTTATAACTGATCACCTAAAGAGATTCTTTAAAACTAACATATCTTAATGATATATGTACAGGCATTATCTTTCAAGGAGAGAGGTAAGCATGATTCCAACTTGCGAGAGTTGTGTGATTCAAGGGATATATTCGTGGGACCTAAGAACTTTTTGAGCTTTCAAAACCTTGTAGTGATATCATTTGTAGGATGCAAACAGTTGCAGTTCATACTGTCTGCATCTACAGTAAGAAGCATGCCAGAATTAAGATACCTAACGATATCACACTGTGAAGAGCTGGTGAGCATCTTTGAGGATGATAAAGAGAATAAGCAAAATCCTTTCGATCCGCATCATCAAGCATGTTTCCCGAAGCTAATTTACATTCAAGTGATGCAGTGCAATAAGTTAAAATGCCTATTCTCTATCTCCACATGTCCTAAACTTCCAAGACTCCATTTTTTGGCAATAAGTGATGCTCCTAAGGTTGTACAAATATTTGAATGGAAGAAGGGTGCACCACAAGAGTTAGTCATCAAGGATGTGCTTCCAAATCTTCTTGCAATAGTTCTGGTAAATCTACCAATTCTTCATACTACCTATCAAGGAATCGATTTCCAAACCCTGAAATTCCGTCTTGTGCGTGATTGTGGTAATATCCCTTCAGCTAATGTCAGCTCCTCTGAGCGTAAGTATTCATATAGATGTAGTTAATCACAATTGCTAATTACTATATATGATTTCTTCTCATAATAATAATAATGAAATTGTTGTTTTGCTTGTGCAGTATTTGATTTCTGTTATTCGTTAGGTCCAGACCAGATGAACTTTGTAGATGATGACTACCACTTCACACGAACTATTATTTCTGAATGGGCGGCTCTTCAGGTTAGTGCCAAACTTCTTCAAATTTTGGTAGAAATTCAATTCAATATTTCCCCTACTTATTTTTTGCGCTAAGTTACTATCTTTCTTGATGACTTCAACTCATTAATTTCTTTACTATCTTTTTTAGAGGCAAAGAGAAGAAGAATCAGAGAAAGCTCTTGAAAGAGACAAGACAATATCTGAACAGAACAATAACAATAGTACTCTAAATCTAGAAGATGTATGTGCAATAAACTTTTCTTTAATCAACGGACTTAGAAGAAGCCAACAATTTTTTTTTTCACATGTTGTCTTCTTCCTTTGTCCCAAATTTTAGCAGGATGCTATTAAATATAGAGTAGTGTTTTTACTTTCTGGGCTAGGATTTTCAGAGTTTATTAGAAACTTCAACTCTATTAATCTCTTTTGTATCTTTTGTGATTGATTGTTTAGAGTGAAGAGGCATCCAAGGAGGCTGATGAAAAGGGCTCCACAATACAAAAACAGGATAGTTCATCAACTTTGATGGAGGTACAAACATATTCTTCACTATAATGGATCAAGCTCATTAACCATGAAAGGTTTCTCTCTCAATATATATATATATATGACAGATATGCTTATTTAATGAATCAAGCAACAAAGATTGTTTTCTAGTATTGCATTTTTTCCTGTTATGTTATGTAGCAATGCAGAAGTGGAGAGGGTTTAATAGTAATTATTTTTTTCTTGATTTATATAAGAATTTGTACAAGCCTTTGATGAACCTTTAGGAATCAAAATTGTCTCAACAATGCCCCAACAGAATAATGCTTCACCAAATTTTGAAAAAGTATGTGTATTATACTTTTCTATAGATAAGCAAACTTAAGAAACTAACTATAATGAATTCCCTCTTATCTCATTGTCTTATTCATTTGCTCCAAATAAATGAAAACTTAGTTTATGTTGTTTTTATCCCTTCGTGTTGATGTTTAGAGTAAGGAAGTATCAACAGAGATTGCTAAAAATGACTCCACAACACACAAACAAAATAGTAATTTGTCAAATTTGACAGAGGTATGTACATTATGCTTTTCTATGACAATATGGACTCAGACCATGCAACAACAGTTTCTCTTTTGATTAATATATGATATGCTTCGTAATCATTTTAACCTTTTTAGCAACTTACTCATATTTTATGGGCTACATAGAGTATCAATTCATCAGCAAATGAAATTGTTGAAGGAAAACTCTCTACAACTCTATCATCTAATTCAATCATGGTAAGGGTTTCCCTTCAATTGATACTTTCATTGACACAAACACACATATTAAGGTTTTTTCGTTTTTTTACAATTATGCGGCAATGTAGAAGTGGAAATGTCTTATTATAGTAATGATTCTGTATTTTAATTGAGTGTTTTCCTTAATTAATTAATGACTTTCTTCTTGGTTAATTGAACTTCTTTAGCAACATACTCATGTTTTATGGGTAATACAGAATACTGAGACAACAAAAAATGAAATTGTGGAAGAACAACTTGCTACTTCAAATGCAGCAGCAACTCTATCATCAAAGTCCAATAGGGTAAGGGTTTTTTTTTTTTTTTTTTTTTTTTTTTTCCAACAAATGATTTCACATTTGCATATATTTATTAATAGTAATGATTTTTGTAATACCCTAATATCTGACTTATGATAAATATCATAAGTTTAGTAAATAATACCTATTGGAAATAGGTGAATATGTGGTCTCAAATAATAAGTTAAAATTATCTTATTTTCTAAGGTAATTTCTATTGAAATTAGGGTGAATAAAGAGCTAAAATGTATTCTTAGGGCATTAAATGGCCAAAAAATATTATGATAAATCCTAAGAGGCAGTAAAATATTTATTAAAAATTAGAAAGTATGTTGTCTCTAATTTTAGGAATTTTTGGGATAATTTCCCTTGAAAAATAATGAGACAAAATTAAATATTATTTTGGGGATCATAAGTGACCCCATGATTTTTAATATTTTACATGGGGTATGAAATACCAATGTAAGTAAAATAGTTGAGATAATGATTTATCCTAATTAAGAAAATTATCAAAAATTAGTAAGTGGCTAATCTGGTAATTAATGGGATAATTAAGGTATAAAGTAAATGAATTAAAAATAATTTAAATAATTATTTTTAAGGGGGCTGAAATTCGAAATAAAAAAATAAAAATAAATAAAAAAATAAAATATTAATAAAATATTTTATGCTTAGAAAAAAAAAAAATAAAAAAAAAAAAAAAATATCTAGATATTTTGAATAAAATAATAATATATATGGTAAAGAGCCAACAGGACATTTAAGAATGGATAGAAATAAAATCCTACACCAAAATATAGGGATATAGTCTAAGTCATCTGGACTTTTTATAAACCAGTGAATTTCTACCTCGGAGTGGACTATCTCAGAGGTCATTTCTGAAACCAGATGAGTCTTTAAGATACAGGATAAATCAGAAAAAGGTCAGATAGTCAAAATGAGAACCTATACAAAACGAAATAGTTGTGACAAACCAGGGATAAGGTTTCTTAGGTCGAACATATTACGAACCAAATAATTTATGTCCGTGTGACACTTCCTAAGTGATTTCCGTAACCGTTGGTGTCTGTCCCAAAATGTTCAAATGCAAACGGAATGCCCTTAATGGGATCATAAATTTCATTAACCCAGATATTCCTACAGAGGAAGAATGAAATTTCAAAACGTTGCTTTCAGATTTTTGAGTTTCGTCAAGATTACGCGATTAAGACACCGATCAGGGAACTTTATCGGTAAGTCAGCAAGATGACATCATCTTCTTCTAGAAGGATGACATAGGCAAGACATGTGTAAGGCCAAGATGGAGCCATGTGGCAAAGTGCGATCCGACGGCCGAAAAGCGATCTGATAAAGCATGAATAGTAACCCATTTTCTTCTATAAATAGAAGCCTTCCCCTTCTCATTTCTTCACCCCAAAAACGCAGCCTAGAGAGAGGTTAGAGAGAAGGAAGAGCCCGGAGAAATTCTAGCCGGACCCTGGGTAAGTTCTTCGGTCTCTGGTCTTTAGTTTCGGTAGTTCTTTCGGTAGATATAGTAGGAATGCTAGATTTATCTTTGATTTTTCAAAATAGTCTAGATATCATATTTTGGGGTAAATATGATATATATTTCGAAAATATGATGAGGGAAAAGATCTCAAAAAATTCGGAGAGATAGAGCGAAAACAAAATAAGCTCCGCGAAATTTCGCCGATTAGGGGTTCAAGGGCAAAATGGTAATTTGTACCTAAAATGCCTGTTATACTGCTAGAAGTTTATAAATGTTATCCTTATAGGATATCTAAGATAATCGGACCGCTGTTGTACCGCCGTCGTACCGCTGTTTCACCCGCTGTCAAAAAGTACCGTTTACCATCAACGAAGGTACGTTCGCGTACTGTAACACTAACTCTGATATTTATTGTATGCTTATATGTGATAGACGACTATACGAGCGATTTGTATAGATAACTTTACATAGATAACTTTACATGCGATGTGTACTGTTAGCATAGATAACTTTACATGAGATGTGTACTGTTGTTATATTAATCTTCCATCTGCTATATTCTTATGTTTTGATTAATGCTATGATTTCTTCCATATGTTGTTTCCATAAATATGAGGTTAATCGTTACCTGGGGTTCGTATGCATTGGACCACAGCTCTTAACATAGCGTCAGGTTCAGGAGGACCGAGGACCGAGGAGAAAGGCAAGCAGCATGCGTAGGGACTCGACTGAAGACTTTCCTCCGTTGTTATCTACTTTTGTAAACACTCGGTACAATGTACCATTACTGTAAACAGCCAGACTTACGGTATTTTGAATCTAATTATCAGTTACTCAATCGCTCCGATGCTCTACTCTGAGGAAAAAAAATATACTGCTTTTGAAAATGGGATGTTACAATTTTCTGTTGTACAAAAGAGTTGGTAGGAGCCTCTGTTGTACTTGGTTATCAAAGTTGATACTATAGGTAAACTAGTTAAAGACATATTTAAGAAACTAACAAAATATTTTCTCTCCATCAACATATTATAAGTTTATATATAACATAGCACGTATGTATGGTAACATAGCATGTACATACGTACGTATGTATGCATGTATGTATGTATGTATGCATGCATGCATGCATTGGCGGATCTAGGTAGTAAGTTTGGGGGGGGGGGGAGTGCCCCCAATTATTTGGGATTTTAAAAATAATAATAATAATACATGTTTGAATGATTGTCCACCCTTAAATTAGGTATTCACCTTTAATATATCAAGGCTACACTTCGTAATGGGATGAGGGGTGAATGGTTGAATGATTGTTTAGTGCCTTATATTGAAAAAAGATGTATTTGATAGCATTGATAATAAGGCAATTATGATGGAATTCCAAAAAATAAGGCTTAGAAGGATGACATTATAATTATTTTTATTGTAATATACTTCTTTTATTAAAATATATGTACTTGAACTTATTGAGTACCCACCCTTCATTGTTATTTAATTTATGTAGCTGCATTTATTTCTAACAGTACTTAGCCTTGTTTTTCTAAATAATAGGTTTGCAAAATAATTGTCTTTCTTATTACATCATCAGTATTCACTTGATTTCATAAATATTTTTTTGATATTTTTTTTCTTGTTTATATTTTTATATTTTTTAATGCATTTAAAAATTTCCTTAAAAAACATTGCTAAAGAAACAATGGAGCATTAGATAAAGCTGTAAAAGCATATTAAATCAAGAATTCAGGATGAAGCAATACCTCATCAACTGATCTGCTATTCCATTAGGAAAAAAAAAATCCACATGTAAGAACATAGTCCTTCCTTTAATGGGTAGAGTTTTATGCTCAATGGCATAACATTGTGATAGTTTTTCCATATTTTATATGTTCATTTAGGATTATTTGGTTCCCAAAGTAAAGTCATTAACTCATCCAAAGCTAACAATCTCAAAGTAAGTTCATTAACTCGTTCGTTTTTGCTTTAAATATATAAATCACATGTGCTTATTTGGTTTTTTGATAAGGAATCAAAGGGTGATCAATAAGCACTTGGAGAAGATACAAGTCTCAATGAAGGTCCTCAAAGAGTTAAAGTTCCTACCAACGACATCGTCACTAAAGAAACAACTAAGAAAGTTGCATTGACAATTCCACATGCTACTTGTAACATCCCATTTGAAAACGGCGGAATATTTTTTTTTTAAAAAACGTTTCCAAATATTTCAAGCAGAGTAATCAAAGTAGAGCATTGGAGCGAAAGAGTAACTGATTCATAACAAACATCAACCACAGTGTAACATTGTAATGATTACATTAATCCTAGAGTTTGAAAGTGAATAACTGAAAGCGGTAAAGATAGATAAGTCTCGCGCACGTCGTCTGCTCTGCTTGCCTCGATCTTCGATCCGTATTCCTCCGGATCCACGAAGCTATAGCCGAGATTCAATTCATCGCATTGAATCTCGGTAACGATTAATCTCAAACCCAAACAATACAGTATACAGATAACAGATATTCTAGACAATACAACAATATATCACTACATAAGCATACAGCAGATGCATGATCATTATGCCGACAAAACATAAGCATTACGCAGTATGTAAAGCCCCACAATGTAAAACAACAATAACAGCTTGCACTATTTACCAGTGCCACGATACCACTCGTGTTCTCAGCGCTAGAAAAACATACGGCGTTATCATGACTATAACCCGTGTAAACTGTCTCGTATATCGGTCTACGAACGTATCTATCACACATATATGGATTTAAGCAAGTACAAGATTAGTGTTACGACGCGTCCGTACCTTCGTTGACGACGTTAGGTACTTCTTGCGGAAAAACGTACTTTTACGGAAAAACGTGAAATGTTCGACGGCACGTCGGGCGGCGTAATGGTAACAAATCGAGTTTCGATGCCCTATAGGAGTAATATCACTTTCATTAGTGATTTGACATCATAACGGCATTTTAGGTAAAAATTACCATTTTGCCCTTCTACCCCTAATTTGGCGGAATTTTGCCGTAACTTCGTTACTTTGACCGTACTCCACTTCAAAATTATCCTCACTATGTTTTTACCTCGTCAGGCATCTTTCAATGCAATGAGGCTTAAAAACAAGTATAAGAATAAATTCTGAAACTTCCTAGATCAAAACAACAGTTCTACTATAACTACCGAAAGAACTACGGAAACTAAAAGCTAAGGACAGAAGAACTTACTCGGAGCTAAGGCACAACTTTGGCAGAGCTTCTCTTTCTAAGTTTCGACCAAGGTAGAGAGAAGAGGAGGTGTGAAGAAATGAAGGAGGTGCTCATGCCTTTATATAGGAAAAAATTGTGCCACTTTGGTAATTTCCACATTCCAATTCTTGTAATTTTTCCCTAATTCATAACCATGTAAAATCAAGGCTAAATGGTGTTTAATTCTTGTCCATGGGCAGCCCTTGATCGACATAAGGGAATGATGTGGCAGCATGTAATTGGTCCAAGAATGGTGACTCAAGCTTACTTTATGCTCGGTCCGATAGAATTTCCCGATCGATTAATGCATTTTTCGCGTAGTCTTGGAAAATCTCAAAATTTTGAATTCATAATTTTGAAGATCTTCTCTTCCTCATCAGTAATATCTAATTTAACTTAGATTTCGGTCCCTTACAGGGTTCCAACAGCTCAGTTGAAGTTTTCTCGAAAAACGTGTCCGGGCGCGTCCGGTTACAAAAATCGTTTTCGGAATCATCAACTTCTGGACAAAAATTCACTCATTCCAAATATGTCCATATAATTATAAACTCATCTCTGGATGTTGAGTTATAATTTGTTTTCTTCAGATCCAAAATGTGACTATCTGCATTTTTCCCTATTTCGTCTTATTAGGCAAATGCGCTACCGACCTCGGAATTAACTTCCGGAAGAGGTCACTTGAAGGTAAAAACTCACTAATCAATATTTTACCTTGACCTTGGAATTCCTATTCCTGGTTTTCTAGATAGGATCCGTTTCCTATTTATTCCATTACTATTCACTATATTATATAATAATACAACTTTACAAAAAAATATCATGATATTTAAAATTTGTTCCTACCTCTTTTTTTTTTGGCTGGACCCTTTTTATTTTTATTTTATATTTAATTATTTATTTATTCCAATTTTTCCAAAAATTTCACAAAATTACCTAATTGGTCCATTCTTGTATTTAGGCTTAAAAATACCTAAACTCACTAATTTTTCACAAAATTTTCCAATTAATTAGTAAATATGTTCTTACTAATTTTAAGCCAAAAACCACTAATTTTAGGGTTTTACAAAATTACTTATGAATTTCCTTTACTTATGCTTAAGTAATTAGCTAGAAATTACTTAACTACTTTATTATCACTAGTTGATAATTTTCTTAATTAGAATGCCTCATTACCTCATAATTCTAGCACCGACATTTCTGTTTCCATGTTTTCTCGCATTATTCTAGAATTTGAGAGGGTATTATGGTAATTACAATATTTTTTGAGCATTCTTATTCAATTTCTCCAAGCTCATAATTTATCAA
Organism: Acacia melanoxylon; assembly: GCA_019022615.1. Classification (NCBI taxonomy): domain Eukaryota; kingdom Viridiplantae; phylum Streptophyta; class Magnoliopsida; order Fabales; family Fabaceae; genus Acacia; species Acacia melanoxylon. The sequence goes on along the minus strand of JAFJYJ010000003.1, from coordinate 5,607,810 downwards.
ATTATCACAATTAGAGATAATATACTCTCCTAACTCAAATAATTATTTCATTGCCTTCTAGGATTTTTCACAATTTTCCTAAGTCATTTTGCATACCAGGGGTATTTTGGTCATTTGGCACTTTGGCTCTTAAATTCTCTAATTTCCCACAGAACTCATCCTAGAAAAATAGACTATAATAACACAAGTCTTGCAACAATAATTTCACTTATCAGAAATAGCCAATTTATTTACCAAAATGTAATATTTCAGATAAATAAATATGCGGGTATTACATTTCTCTCCCCTTAAACAAAATTTCACCCTCGAAATTTAATCTATACTAACTAGACTACGGGCCATAAACTCGGGGTACTTCTCCTTCATGTCACTCTCGGTTTCCCAAGTTGCCTCGTTTGATGACAAACCCTTCCGACCACCTTCACTATCGGTATAGTTTTAGTCCTAAGCCGTTTTTCCCGGTGTTCGAGAATTTGCTCCGGCTCGACTACAAAGGTGTTATCATGCCGTACTTCAACATCATCGTACTTTATGACATGATCTCGATCTCGGTAGGTATTTCTTCGGTTGTGACACGTGAAAAACATCATGGAGATTACTCGGGTTCGGGGTAACGCTAGTTGATACGCAACCGGTCCTCGCTCGGCTAACACTTCAAATGGTCCAACGTAACGCGGACTAAGCTTCTTTCTCTTCGGTGTTACGCAACACCGGTTACTAGAGATAATTTCGAAACACATGGTCTCCGACTTCAAACTTCAACGGTCTTCTCCTCTTATCTCGCATAGCTCTTACTCTACCGTGTGCAGCAAGGAGTCTCTTCTTGATCAGCGCGATCTGCTCAGAGGTCTCTTTTAGCATATCTGGTCCAAGCAACTGCTTTTCAGACGCATCTGTCCAGCATAAAGGCGATTGGCACTTTCGCCCATACAAAGCCTCGAATGGGGCCATTTGTATGCTTGAATGATAACTATTGTTATACGCGAATTCTGCTAGTGAGAGGTGTTCGTCCCAATTTCCTTTGAAATCCGGGCACATGCTTGCAAATATCCTCCAGCGTTTGTATCGTCCTCTCTACGAATGACCGTCGGTTTGAGGGTGATAAGCGAACGAACTTCAGCTTGGTACCCATTCCTTCATGTAGTGCTTGCCAAAAGCGGGATTGGAATCGAGTATCCCGATCGGAGATAATACTCTTAGGGACTCCGTGCGTCTCACAATCTCTTTGATGTAGATTGCGGCCAATCGTTACGGAGAGTAGTGGATGCTAATGGGTATGAAATGTGCCGACTTGGTTAATCGGTCGACGATCACCCAAATGGTATCGTGATGCACGATCTTAGGTAGACCTACCACAAGATCCATGGTCACATTCTCCCATTTCCACTCCGGCCGGTTCTAGTCCTTACGAGAAAACCGGGGGTCGCCGGTGCTCAATCTTTACTTTCGGCAAGTTAGACACCCGGCTACGTCTTGAGTTACATCTCTTTTCATTCCAGCCACCAAACTTCGGCCTTCAAGTTCTGGTACATCTTGACCATTCCTGGATGTAGAGTGTACTTACTCTTATGAGCCTCATCCAGATCTTCCGCTTCGGTTCATCAACGCGGTATGTAAATGCGCCCTTTGTGTCGACCAATCCACTCGATGAAAGGTCATGGTCTTGGGTTTCACCTTGAGAGATCTTCTCCCGCATGGAGATTGCCCAATCATCTTGTCTCGAGCTTCATCAACTTCATCTCTCGAGTCATACTCCCTTGACTCACAAGAAGATTTGCAAGGTAGGCGTCACTTGGTGCGTTGAAATTCATGCGATTTGGTTTGAAAGATTCGAGTCTCGAAATCTTCAAGTAATTTCTGCTCTTGTATCATCATGTATGATACTTGCACCTTCTTCCCGCTTAGAGCATCTCGCAACGACGTTTGCTTTCCCTGGGTGATACTTGATCTCCGGGTTGTAGTCTTTCAAGCAATTCCATCCAACGACGTTGCCTCATATTCAGTTCCCTTTGATCAAAGAGATACTTCGGGCTCTTGTGGTCGCAGATAATTCTACTGTCGTGCCGTACGATAATGCCTCCATATCTTCAAAGCGAACACGATGGCGGCAAGCTCCAAATCGTGTGTAGGATAGTTCGACTCGTGCGGCTTCGGTGACGAGAGCATAAGCCACCACTCGCCCAATTGCATTAGGACACAACCCAATCCTTGCCCACTAGCATCACCGTAGACAACATATGTCTCATCGGGATCCGGGATTATCAATACGGTGCCGTAGTCAACCTCTCCCCTCGATCTCGAAAGCTCTCTTCACACGTCATCTCCCATATGAAGGGTTGATTCTTCCTCGTAAGCTTTGTCAATGGTAGGATAAGACGCGAGAAATCCCGTATAAATCTGCGGTAATATCCCGCTAGACCTAGAAAACTACGTATCTCCGTCATCCTTTGTCTCGGCCTCTTCCAGTCCGTAACGCACACCTTGCACAGGTCAACGGCAACTCCCGCTAGATATCACATGGCCCGAAATCTCACTTCCGTGCCAAAATTCGCATTTGCTCAACTTTGCATAGAGTCGCTTCTCTCTTAGTATGTTCAATACTAGGCGCGAGATGTTCTTCATGCTCTTTTCGCTTTTGGAATAGACGAGTATATCGTCAATGAACACCACCACAAACTGGTCTAGGTGTTGTCGGAAGATACGGTTCATGTAATCCATGAATACCGCAGTGCATTTGTTAATTCGAAGGGCATCACAAGGAATTCGTAGTGCCCATATCTCGTTCGAAAGCCGTCTTGGAAATATCATCGTCTTTGACTCGAATCGATGATATCCCGAACGTAAATCAATCTTGGAAAAGACAAAATGGAACCGATAACTGATCCAAAAGATCATCAATCCGGGAAGTGGATATTTGTTTTTGACAAATCACTTTATTTAGTTCACGATAATCGATGCGAGTCGAAAACTTCCATCTTTCTTTTTCACGAACAGAATCGGAGCTCCCCGGGGTGATACACTCGGGTCGAATGAACCCCTTCTTCGAAGTTCTTCCAAACTGTTTCTTCAACTCTTGCATTTCATTTGGAGCCATACGATACGGCGCCTTTGATATTGATCCTGTGCCGGCATCAATTCAATATTGAACTCCACCTCTCGGATAGGAGGTAACTCAGTGAGATCCTCCGGAAATACATCGGGAAAATCATTCACCACAGGGATATCCTGGAGTGTAAGTTCAGCTTTTGCTTTAACCGAAAAGAATACCATGAAGGCATGGCATCCATGTTTCACGAATCGATCAACTTCGTAGCGGAGAGAAAGCTCGAGGCTCACATCAACCTTGTCTCCGGAAATGATATCTTCTTCTTGCCACAATCGATCATTGCACCGTTGGCTGTTAGCCAATTCAGACCGAAAATGACGTCGATACCGTGAAGAGGTAGACGGATAAGATCTATCTTTGAAACTCGCCCATCCACGTTAGCGGTATAGTTCATACACGCGTCGGAAGCTAAAGATTTTACACCCAAAATGTAGACACTACCAGATCAAAAGGTAAACTACAGGCATGCATTCCTAAACGACTTGCACAATCATAGGAAATAAACGAATGACTGGCACCCGAATCATACAATGCTTGCAATTGATTCCCATTAAGATAGATGGTAACTTGGACCATTTCTGGAGACTTTCTGGCCTCGGTGTTTGTCAACGCAAAGATCCGGCCAGAGCTATGAGGTCTCGCCTCTGCAGCCTTCTCGGGGCAATCCGCTAATGTGTCCGGACTTCACGGCACCCGAAATGCAGACTTGTTTCCCATCACGTTGGCTCCTGGATGGTACTTCTTGCATTTTGGACACGTCGGGATCCCGGCTGTTTGGGGTAATTCAATTGTCCAGTTTGGTAGGGTCTCCCGTTCCGCCTCGGTTATCGCTCCAAGGCGCCTTCCTTTTACGTGAGGAGCCTCCGGTTAAACCCACTACGGGTTGCATTGTTTCCTTCTTGGCCTCGGAATTTGCGCAGTTCTTTCAAATTGCGCTCAGTCAATCTGCAGGATTCCACAGCTTGGGCCATTTTCGAAAATTGTTGCGATACTAGCCTCGCCCTTATGTCATATTTCAAATCCGGTCACTAGTCGATTTGCCTTCCAAACTCTCATTTTTGTGGCTGTTCAGATATGATGAATAACGAGACAGGTTGGTGAAACGAGCGAAGTAATCATCGAATGATTCTTCATTTCCCTGCTGGATGTGAAGAAATTCTTCTTCCTTAATCACCTGTACCGAGGGAGGAAAATACTGTTCGTTGAACTGTTCCAGGAATGCCTCCCAAGTAACAGGGCCTTAAAGGGTTGTGGAAACGCTCTTCCACCACCTGTGGGCATCGCCCTCTAGCTTGTAGATTGCCAGCTGAGCCTTCCGATTTCCCGGGCACTCAATGACTTCGAATATCTTCTCCAGACTCAGAAGCCAATCCTCAGCCAATTCACTCTTTCCCCGAAACCGGGGTTTAAGCTTGCGTAACTGGTTAACCCACTTTCCGTGGTTCTTTCTCTTCTTCCTTGTCGTGGAGGTGATCGGGATTGATCAGATTCATTTTCTTCATCGTTATGTTCATCGTTGTCTTCCTCTTCATTATCATCTTCTTCATCTTCATTGTCATTGTCACTTTCCTCATCACGTTCTTCCTCGTGTTGTCGTGCTTCCAACTGTCATTGGGCTTCTTCATCCTGTTGACGTTGCCTTGCCAAGAGTGCATCTATGAGAGCTCTCTGCTCCTTGAGAGTTCTTCTCGGTTTTTTCACTTCATTTCGGTCTGGCTATTTGGTATATTTTGTTCGGGTATTGCGTCTAGTTGAGGCTGTCTGCCTCCGCGTCTACCACGACCTTGGCCTCGGCCTCGGCCCCTTGGTGCACCGGTACCTCTCATAATGACCATGTCTTATTCTTTTTCTCCCAGGGGTGCTTGGAGATACAAATTAAACTTCCTAGTTTCTACATTCCACAACTTCCTTGAACTAACGCCTTCGGACTATACGCTCCGGAACTTTACTCTATCCGTCAGCCGCTCCTCTTGGTGATCGAGAATTCGCTCTGGTTTGACCACAAAGATCTTGTCATGTCGTACTTTGATATATAGTATTTCCCGTGGCACCCATATACCGTGGTCAATACCAGATATCAAAATGTCTCCATGGCGCCCATACACCATGGTAACACAAGATACCTTAAATGTTTCCATGGCACCCATACATCATGACAACACAAGATACCTCCTACTCAATGACACGATCGCGGTCCGGTTTTAGTAACTAGGAGATATGCATCGGAAACTAAAATTTTTGTGGCAAGTAAGATAACTATTTATCAAACCATATGGGAAATCTATAGGCATGCCTATCGCAAACTCTATCACACTAGTACTACAAACGAACGGACACTTGTACTATTTCCCTCGTTAAGGATTTCGTTGATTCGATCTACTCAGAAACGGGTACGGAATATCGTATCAGGAGTTCCTCTACATGAGTCAAATACTGCATGTACCTATCCTTGTTGGTCTCGGAGTTTCATCCGGCGTGGCCTAGCTCCACATATAAGCTCTGCGCTAGGACAGAATAGTCGTCCAATACAAACTGACGATTATCAGAATTATCAGAATTATCAGAGTTATTAGAATTATCAGAGACTGATATCAAATATGAATATGGACGATGGATTTACTGATTCTGGGTTAGAATGATGCACCGACAGAGGGTGGTACACCGGTTCAGAATGGTATACCGGTCCGGTACACCGACTCGGGGCTATATCGACTCATTTTCAAAACATGCTCTTTAAAAAGGCGTAGAGCCTAACTGCGTTACTCAACCAATTTGGCCAGGTAGGTGTCTATCATGGGAGCCTCACCGTACCAGGGTGATTGATTAGCTGATCCACATAGACTAGCCCTGCCTTCGGCACAAAAAGGTTTTTGGGAATAACTTAGTCAGATCTATGCCAAGACAACTGCTCTGATACCATAAATGTAACATCCCATTTGAAAACGGCGGAATATTTTTTTAAAAAAAAAACGTTTCCAAATATTTCAAGCAGAGTAATCATAGTAGAGCATTGGAGCGAAAGAGTAACTGATTCATAACAAACATCAACCACAGTGTAACATTGTAATGATTACATTAATCCTAGAGTTTGAAAGTGAATAACCGAAAGCGGTAAAGATAGATAAGTCTCCGGGCGCACGTCTACTCGCTTTGCCTCGATCTTCTATCCGTATTCCTCCGGATCCCGAAGCTATAGGCGAGATTCAATTCATCGCATTGAATCTCGGAAACGTTAATCTCAAACCCAAACAATACAAAGATACGAGATAATGAGATATTCTAGACAAGACAACAAAGATATCACTACATAAGCATACAACAGATGCATGATCATTATGCCGAAAAAACATAAGCATTACGCAGTATGTAAAGCCCCAAAATGTAAAACAACAATAACAGCTTGCACTATTCACCAGTGCCACGATACCACTCGTGTTCTCAGCGCTAGAAAAACATACGGCGTTATCATGACTATAACCCGTGTAAAACTGTCTGTATATCGGTCTACGAACGTATCTATCACACATATATGCATTTAAGCAATACAAGATTAGTGTTACAGTACGCGTCCGTACCTTCGTTGACGACGTTAGGTACTTCTTGTGGAAAAACGTACTTTTTACGGAAAAACGTGAAATGTTCGACAGCGGCACGTCGGGCAACGAATAACGGTAGCAAATCGAGTTTCGATGCCCTATAGGAGTAATATCACTTTCATTAGTGATTTGACATCATAACTGGCATTTTAGGTAAAAATTACCATTTTGCCCTTCTACCCCTAATTTGGCGGAATTTTGCCAGAACTTCGTTACTTTGACCGTACTCCATTTCAAGATTATCCTCACTATGTTTTTACCTCATCGTGGCATCTTTCAATGCAATGAGGCTTAAAAACAAGTATAGGAATAAATTACGAAACTTCCTAGATCAAAACAACAGGTTCTACTATAACTACCAAAGAACTACGAAAAACTAAAAGCTAAGGACAAAGAACTTACTCGGAGCTAAGGCACAACTTTGGCGAGCTTCTCTTTCTAAGTTTCGGCCAAGGTAGAGAGAAGAGGAGGTGTGAAGAAATGAAGGAGGTGCTCATGCCTTTATATAGGAAAAATTGTGCCACTTTGGTAATTTCCACATTCCAATTCTTGTAATTTTTCCCTAATTCATAACCATGTAAAATCAAGGCTAAATGGTGTTTAATTCTTGTCCATGGGCAGCCCTTGATCGACATAAGGGAATGATGTGGCAGCATGTAATTGGTCCAAGAATGGTGACTCAAGCTTACTTTATGCTCGGTCCGATAGAATTTCCCCGATCGGTGTCCGTTTCGCGTAGTCTTGGAAAATCTCAAAATTCTGAATTCATAATTTTGAAGATCTTCTCTTCCTCATCATTAATATCTAATTTAACTTAGATTTCGGTCTCTTACAGGGTTCCAACAGCCCAGTTAAAGTTTTCTCGAAAAACGTGTCCGGCGCGTCCGGTTACGAAAATCGTTTTCGGAATCATCAACTTCTGGACAAAAATTCACTGATTCCAAATATGTCCATATAATTATAAACTCATCTCCGGATGTTGAGTTATAATTTGTTTTCTTCGAGATCCAAAATGTGACTATCTCGCATTTTTCCCTATTTCGTCTTATTAGGCAAATGCGCTACCGACCTCGGAATTAACTGAAAGACGGAATATCACCAAGAGGGGGGGTGAATTGGAGATATTAAATTTTCTCGCGTAAATACTCTGTAAGCCGAATGCAAAACAGAGATAAACAGAGTAAGGGTAAGTGAGATTGAACACAATGAATTTATACTTGGTTCGGTCCAAATCCTTGACCTACGTCCGCACCCGGACTCTCCGGATTTCACTAATTTCAAATGATTACACACTCTCAGTAACTCTCGAAGCAATTCTCTCTCTAGAACTTGCTCCCCCTTACAAGTTGTAATCAAATGTCCCAATCTCAAAGTCCCAATACTTTGAGATTCTTACAATAAAGAATAATCTATGAAGACTCTCTAAAAGAGCGAATAATAATCATCAAGCTTAATATATCCGAAGATATTATCTCTCGTGTAGAAACCGTAAATGCTATTAATGACTAATTTAATGCGCGAGTTTCGGTAGGTGGAGACTTGAATGCTTCTTCTATTTATAGGTTGGTAGCATTGATGACCGTTGAGAAGAATAAATGAGCCGTTGTGAGTAATGAATATATCCGTTGTAAATCACTTGCTCGTTTCCTCGTATTCTTCCGACATTCGACCGTTATCCTTCATTAACATTCTTTATTCGATTTGTCCGTTGAGAACCAAAGGTGAGAATGTTATCCGGGAAGAGGCTGTAATGATTTTGATATGTCCGAGGTCTATTTCTTCTTTCAAATTTCTTCGAAGTCGGGACCGCATTTAATGCTTCGACACACATTGACTTTTCGTGATTTCAAGTTTAAAAACATGTTAGAAGTATCTGAAATACACTAGCAAACTGATTAAACTTGGTTAGGAATAATAAGAATTAATTACATAAGATACCCAAGCTTTAATCGAATGAAAACCAGAATGCGCAGAAAAACATATTCAAATCTGATATGAACAACTCGAGTTGCTTCACATAACTCGAGTTATATTTAGTTCAAGATATGCGCATGAAGAATGAACTTGAGTTATCCTTAATAACTTGAGTTGGCTAACTCGAGTTACTATGCCTAACTCGAGTTACTTCGAGAATCAATTATTCAGGAAATTCTTTGCAAATGATATAACTTGAGTTATAGTAATAATCGGAGTTGTCCAACTCGAGTTTTGTACTCTAACTCGAGTTTCTTTGGAATTCAAATCGGGACGAAAAAGTTTTCGCAGAAAACATAACTTGAGTTATTGCGATGAATCGGAGTTGTCCAACTCGAGTTGTCTTGAATAACTCGAGTTACTTTTGAATTTAAATCATTCGGAAAAACTTTCGCACATAATATAACTTGAGTTACAAAAATAACTTGAGTTGGGTAACTCGAGTTATATTCTATAACTCGAGTTTTTCTACTTCGAAAATCAAACAAAAGTTTTTAACACTTGGGCAACTCGAGTTTTTTCTTGTAACTCGAGTTATATCGATACCCAAAATCTGATATCGTGATGAGGCTTTTGGGAACTCAAGTACAACTTATAACTTGAGTTGTTTAGTAACAACTCGAGTTATCCATTGTTTGAGACTATGAAAAACTTGAGTTTTGACAAAGCAACTTGAGTTGGGCAACTTGAGTTGTTTTCAACAACTTGAGTTACCAATTTTCAAAATTATTTTACTAGGCTTTAATTTCAATCTTGTCTAAAACTTAGATCTTTCCAATTTTAATTAAGTACTTATTACAATTGTTAGACATCATCAAAACACACGAGAACTAACATTAACTTCCGGAAGAGGTCACTTGAAGGTAAAAACTCACCGATCAATATTTTACCTTGACCTTGGAATTCCTATTCCTGGTTTTCTAGATAGGATCCGTTTCCTATTTATTCCATTACTATTCACTATATTATATAATAATACAACTTTACAAAAAAATAACATGATATTTAAAATTTGTTCCTACCTCATTTTTTTTTTAATTTGGACCCTTTTTATTTTTATTTTTTATTTAATTATTTATTTATTCCAATTTTTCCAAAAATTTCACAAAATTACCTAATTGGTCCATTCTTGTATTTAGGCTTAAAAATACCTAAACTCACTAATTTTTCACAAAAGTTTCCAATTAATTAGTAAATATGTTCTTACTAATTTTAAGCCAAAAACCACTAATTTTAGGGTTTTACAAAATTACTTATGAATTTCCTTTACTTATGCTTAAGTAATTAGCCGAAATTACTTAACTACTTTATTATCACTAGTTGATAATTTTCTTAATTAGAATGCCTCATTACCTCATAATTCTAGCACCGACATTTCGTTTCCATGTTTTCTCGCATTATTCTAGAATTTGAGAGGGTATTATGGTAATTACAATACTTTTTGAGCATTCTTATTCAATTTCTCCAAGCTCATAATTTATCAAATTATCACAATTAGAGATAATATACTCTCCTAACTCAAATAATTATTTCATTGCCTTCTAGGATTTTTCACAATTTTCCTAAGTCATTTTGCATACCAGGGGTATTTTGGTCATTTGGCACTTTGGCCCTTAAATTCTCTAATTTCCCACAGAACTCATCCTAGAAAAATAGACTATAATAACACAAGTCTTGCAACAATAATTTCACTTATCGAAAATAGTCAATTTATTTACCAAAATGTAATATTTCGGATAAATAAATATGCGGGTATTACACTACTACTACAAAATTGACTTCTCCGCGGGTAAATAATTACATTTTCATTCCGTTCCCCTTTATTGATTTTTTGAATATTTGAATTTTATTGATTTTCATTGAGATTAATTTTTCTGTCTTGATGGTGATGGTCTTAGGACTCTTCAATCTGCACTTCCAAGAAGCCTCAAATAACAACTTCAACTACTCATACAGAACCAAAGATCTCAAAATCAGACCTATTTGATATTTCAATAACTACTGAATGGCCACAAGTAAGTCTTTAGTTTATTGAAATCGTTTTGGGATTTAAAGTTTTTTCACCTTAAAATTTGTATGTATACAAATTTTAAAATAAAATTAACATCAAATTACATGTATTAAAGAGCGAATCCCCAACAAATAAACATCTTCACTTGTATGTTTATTGAGATCATTTCAATAAAATAGTATAGGACTTTGTTGGAAAAAAAATAGTTAAATCATTGATATTGTCTGAAACGTCAAGAAAATCCAAATTTTCTCTTGTTTACAAAATGCTACCATTCTACAGGAGATTATATTATATACAATGTTGAGGGTCATGAAAGTATTAAACTTACATATATAATTTGATGTCGTATAGAATCTCAAAGCAACTTTTGGAGGTCTATCATTAGAGAAATATGACCCAACAAGTTCATCAACTTATTCAAAGACAAAAACTGAAAAACCTTACACATCTACTCCTTCTACGGTAAGCTTGTAGGGCTCCTTTTTGCTTTAAATAGAGAATGAAAAAAATATTGAATGGTTAAATATGACTTGTTTATTCATTCCTTTGCTTAGCAGTTATGCGGAAAGGAATCAATGGATGACCAACAAGCACTTGGAGAGAGTAGAAGCTCCAATAAAACACCTCAAAGAGTTGAAGAACCTTGCAATATTGAATGTTCTTCCAAAGATACATCAAAGAAAAGGACATTGACAATTCCACCATCTATTACCGAAACAACCTCTCCACCGGTAAATATTTGGTTTTTTATACATTTTCACTACTGATACATTACCGATTTTCATTTATATTAATTTTTCTATTTCTATTTTCTTAGATATCTTTAATATGTTCTCCCAAAAAGCCTGAAAATGCAACTTCAGCTGCTCACGTGGAAATCGAATCAGGGAGCTCTGCTATTATTAATCAATATGCACAAGTAAGCTTCATTTTATTGCATCAAGTTTTGGGATGCAATTTTATTCTTTAAAAAATGGCATATACTAATGCTAGAATAGAACAACTTGAAACATTCACCTAAAACTCTAGTTCTTCTTCCAAGCTATTTGAGTTCAAAACACACGGCTACTTTACCAACCACAAAATCCAAATACCATATTAAACTTTCAAGAGTTTCCGGATCATTTACACTTTCACAAAGTTTCAAACAGCAAGAGGAAAAATATGCAATACTAAATAGAAAACACTTTCAAATGCTATGCAAGAGACTAAGAGCATAAGCACCTCATGAATGAGGGTTCTAATTTCTGAAAAGCATGACCAACAATCAAATTATTAAATTGAAATGGTGGGGCCAGTCAGAATTAAAACCATATTTGAAACATTTAGTCGAAGTAAGTTTGAGAGATATGCAGAACTCTTTTCTTACACATTTTGTCAAACACTTTATGTGCATAGAAATATCAACATTGTGAAAATGAGCTCGTTAATTCAAATCACCGACCAAACAAAGTTTATGGATTTTTATCCTTTTGTCCTTAATTAACTAATTAATAACTAAAATGCCCCTGTATGAAACTATATCACCATTCTGCCCTTGTTTAGTCAATTACATACAATATGTAGTCGACTAAACAATGGCGATTTTTTTTTTCTGTTTTCCCATGATGTAATCGACTAAGCTACAGTACTTAGTCGATTACATCGCGACATATATGTTTTTTTAAAACCCCTTTGGGGCAAATCGGAACCCTTATCACGAATGTACCCTTCTCCCCGATCTTTGTCTCTTTTCTCATTTTTAGTGCAACCCATCAAAGTTTAATATCATCCCACCTTGTTGAAAGTATTATTGTTGTGTAATCATTGTAGTTTCACTTTGATAAGCTTTTTTTTTTTTTTTGTAAAATCTGAAACCCACCCTTTTGCATCTCCCAATTTCTGGTGTGAATGATGAGTTCAATTCCAAACATGCACGTTACTATAATCTACCATAGTGGCAGGCATTTTGAAGGTCCCGATGGTGTTCAATTTGAAGGAAAAATGTAAATGATGAAAATCAAACAAGGTACTACGTACAACGAGCTCAAAGAAAGAATTTACCGAAAATTGGGGCTACATGGCAGCCATTGCATTCATCGGTTAATTGCCAAAGTGGAGACTATAGTCAGTAAGGATAGTGTATACTACTTTAGTAATGATATATGTGATGATGAAGATGTAGAATGTGTCATAGATGCATTTGCTAATCGGAAATCACAAAATTTTATTGAGATATATGTTGAGCTTGAGTCGGTGAATCCTTATCCGTACGCATGCATACAAGATGTAATATCCTTTAAAAAAAACTAAAAAGAAAGGGAAAAAAAGAAAAAAATTAATAATATAATATAATAGTAATTATATATATATATATACATATACATATATATATTGTGTGTGGGACTAGGCGGACGTAAATGTGCTGCCCACTACAATTTAAAACGGTGGGAGGGAGTGATGATTACCTCCCACCGCCTTTATATATATATATATATATATATATATATATATATAAGTATGTGTGCGTGTGTGTTGTGCAGTGTAGAGTGTGTGTGTTTTTCTCCCGAGTGTAACATCCTATTTTCAAAAGCAGTATAATTTTTTTTCATCAGAGTAGAGCATCGGAGCGATTGAGTAACTGATACATATATTTCAAATGCCGTAAGTCTGTCATATATTTCTGATATGATCGGTGTGACGAGAGTTTTCAAAGTAAATAACAACGAAGGAAGTCTTCGGCCCGGGTCTCTATGCGGCCGCTTGCCTCTCTCCTCGGTCCTCCCGAGCCTCGCGACGCTATATGCAGGCGAGGTTCAATACCCATTGAACCTCGGTAATTAACCTCATATTTACATATACGATATCAGACAACAAACAAGCATATCACAACAGCATATAAGCCCCCTGGCAGATATGTCGCACTTAGCATACGGTCTACACCTAGCAATCAATTCGCACCAAGCATTTCGCACCTAGCATTTCGCACCTAGCAAACGTATCCCAACACCCAGCAAGCATAATAACAGTACAAGGAACATACCACAGAGCTATCAATGACCTCACATAAGCATACCATACACATAGCACATATACGCATACAATAAACATCAGAGTTAGTGTTACAGTACGCGAACGTACCTTCGTCGGTGGTATAACCGTACTTTTTCAAAAACGGTACTTTTGACAATGGGTGAAACAAATGATATGATGGCGACACAACGCGGCGCTTGACGGTTCGATTATAACAAATATCCTATAAGGATAATATTTTAACAACCTTTAGCAGTATAACAGGCATTTTAGGTACAAATTACCATTTTGCCCCTAAACCCCTAATCGGCGGAATTTCGCCAGAGCTTCGCTATTTTAACTCTATCTCTCCAGAATTTTGACATATCTCTTCCCCCAACAATATTCTCGAAAATAATACCATATTTACCCCTAAATATGATATCTAGACTATCTTGAAAAAATTAAAGATAAATCTAGCATTTCTACTATATCTACTGAAAGAACTATCGAAACTAAAGACTAGGGACCGAAAAACTTACCCAGGGCTCCGCTATATTTTCTCCAGGCTCCTCCTTCTCTCTAACCTCTCTCTAGTTTTCGATTTTGGGGTGAAGAAGAATGAAGGGGGTGAAGGCCTATTTATAGCAAAAGTCTTGGCACTATTCATCACTTTATCGAGACGGTTTTCGTAGTTGGATCGCACTTTGACACGTGGCTTCATCCTTGCCATCCATGTGTTGGATGACATCATCCTTCTAGAAGAAGATGATGTCACAAGCTTGCTTTATGTGACTGTACCGATAAAGTTCCCAGTTCAGTGTTCTAATCGCGTAATCTTGACGAAACTCAAAAATCCGGCAGCACAGCGTTGAAGATCTATTCATCTTCTTTAAAACTACTTAGGTTAACTAAATTTTTGATCCCATTAAGGGCATTCCGTAGTCTGCTGAAGATTTTTGGACAGACACCATCGGTTACGGAAATGACTTCTGGTAGAACCAGCTTTTGGACAAAAATTCACTGGTTTGTCACAACTATTTCGTTTTCTATAGGTTCTCATTTCTACTATCTGCCCTATTTCTGATTTATCCTGAATTTTAATAACTCATTTGGTTTCGAAATGACTTCGAGATAGTCCACTCCGAGGTAGAAATTCACCTGGTTTATAAAAAGTCCAGGATGACATAGGCTAAATCCCTATATTTTGGTGTAGGATTTAATTTCTATTCATTCTCAAATGTCCTGTTGGCTCTTTACCAGATATATTATTATTAAATTCCAAATATCTAGATATTATTTGAAATAGCCATAACCCTTTTCACACTACTTTTTCATTTATTATTTATTTAATTAATAATTTCAATTTCTCCCCTTAAATTAATTATTTACTAATTAATTTACTTATATCATAATCTAAACAATTAGCCACTAATTACCTAATTAGTCATTTACTAATTGTTGATAATTTTCTTATTTAGGATAAATTATTATCTCACAACTATTTTACTTACATTGGTATTTTATATCCCATGTAAAATATTAAGAATCATGGGGCCAAAAAGTGCTTTTGATAATATTATATTTATGCTTCTCTATTTTTCAAGGAAATAATCCCAAAAATTCCTAAAATTAGAGACAACATACTTCATAAGTTTTTGTCAATATTTGTTGCCATATGAGATTTATCATAATATTTTCATGCCATTTTATGCCCCATAAATTCATTTAGGAATTTTAGCTCTTTATTTACCCTAATTTCAATAGAAATTACCTTAGAAAATAAGATAATTATAACTTATTAGTTGACACCACATATTCACCTATATCCAACAGGTATTATTTACTAATTTATGATACTTATCATAAATACGATTTTTAGGGTATTACACCGAGCGTGAGGGTCGGTGAGGGTGAGCAAGAAGGAAAGGAGGAAGAAAATAAGAGTTAAGAGGATATTTTAAGGTATATTATTTATTTTATAAGATTATTTAGGTAGTTAAATTAATTTCTTTTCAATAAACTTTCTTCATGAAAGTTGTTCTATGTATTTTCTTCTTTCTAATAAAGGTAATATAATATTGATTATTGAAAATTTTGGGATTAGAATTATGATTATGTTTTGAGTTTTGATAATAGATGATTGTATATATCAAGAGCATGATTAATAAGTTATTTTAATCGGTTTATGTAACATCCCATTTTCAAAAGCAGTATAATTTTTTTTTTTCATATATATCATCAGAGTAGAGCATCGGAGCGTAAGAGTAACTGATATATATATTCAAACTGCCGTAGGTCTGGCTGTTTACAGTAACGGTACAATAACCGAGTGTTTTCAAGAGTAAACAATAATAAAAGAAAGTCTTCAGCTGAGTAAGTCTGGCTGATTACAGGAGCGGTCCAGTGACCGAGAGTTTTCAAAGTATATAACAACAGAAGAAGTCTTCAGCCGGGTCTCTGTGCGGCCTGCTTGCCTCTCTCCTCGATCCTCGGTCCTCGGTCCTCCTGAACCTGACGCTATATTAAGAGCTGAGGTTCAATGCCCATTGAACCTCAGGTAACGGTTAACCTCATGTTTATATACACCACATAGACAGTATATGAGCATACTAACAAGTATATCCCAACATCATATAAGCCCCCTGGAAAATATGTCACACTTAGCGTACGTTTCGCACTTAGCAATCGTTTCGCACTTAGCAATGGTTTCGCACTTAGCATTTTACACTTAGCCAACGTATCCCAACACCCAGTAAGCAATAATATCAGTACAATGAACATACCACAGAGCTATCAATTACCTCACATAGGCATACCATACACATAGCACATATACGCATACAATAAACATCAGAGTTAGTGTTACAGTACGCGAACGTACCTTCGTTGATGGTACTTCGGTACGTTTTACGAAAAACGGTATTTTTGACAGCGGCCTGACAGCGGCACAACCGCGGTACGACAGCTGTACGATTATCACAGATATCCTATAAGGATAATATTTATCAATATTTAGCATCATAACAGGCATTTTAGATACAAATTACCATTTTGTCCCCGACTCCTGTCGGCGGAATTTCTCCGAGCTTCGCTACTCTGACTCTATCTCTCCAGAATTTTGACATATCTCTTCTCCCAATATATTTTCGAAATAAATACCATATTTACCCCTAAAACATGATATCTAGACTATCTTGGAAGATTAAAGATAAATCTAGCATTCCTACTATAACTACTGAAAGAACTACCAAAGCTTAAGACTAGGGACCGAAGAACTTACCCAGCACTTCGCTACTCCTTTTCCAGAGCTCCTCCTTGCTCTCACTTCTCTCTAACCTCTCTCTAGGATCAAGGAATTGCTGAGTTATTAAGTGAAGAGGGATTGCCTATTTATAGGGAATTTCCAGCGATCTCAACCCTTGGATCAACTTCTGCACCAACGGTTAGGATGATGGAGATGTAGCCTCTTGCCAACCATTTATTCTCCTCTCTTCTCCACCACAAATTCTCCTCCCTTATGTCATCCATGATGTCATCTTTTTGCTTTATGGCCTTGTACCGATAAAGTTCCCCGTTCGGTGCTCTAATCGCGTAATCTTAAACAGTCTCAAAAAAACGGCAACACAGCACTGAAGGTCTACTCTTCCTCTTTGGAAATTGATAATTGAATATTTCATACACTTCTTTTTATCTCTTGATTAATAATTTAGGACTCTTTAGTTAATAAATAATGGCTTTTATACTTATTTGGGCTTTGGGCCTTTAATTATATTTTGGCCATTTTTAATAATAAAAATCCAGTTTTACATTGCTTCACTATTCCTACCATAACTCTTGAACGAGACATCGGATTTGCCTCATTTTTGTTTCATATTTCAGATGATTCAGTGATCTACAATTGTTATGAAGACATGAAGGGCAAATTCGGACAAGAGAGCGGTCAATTTTGGAGCCGAAGTCGGATTTTTATTTGGGCTCGAATTTGTAATTAAAGCCCGTTTTTTATTATTTTATGTTTTGGGCCTGAATTGTGGATTGGAGCCCCATTTTTTTTTTCCATTTTAGGTTAAGTGTGGCAGCAGCCACAAACAGATTCTCATTCACGTTTTTAGCTTTTGGTGGATCAAAATAGGAGTTTTCAAATTCTCTCAAGTGTTCTTCATGTTCTTCTCGTTCTTCATCTTTTCTTCTGCGTTTTGCTTAGCCATGCTTGGCTAAGTTTATGTGGTTAACCCATGGATTGAGGGTTCCAAGAATCCAGAGGACATGCGCTTCATTCGGTAACATAATTCGTTTATGTTTATGTTAATCGGATCCGATTATAATTGAGGATTAGGTATTAGATTTAATACCTAGATTGATATCCCAAGGACATAGGTCGGACCGGGTTCTGAGAGAGCGTTATGCGATCACACAGCGAGCTCGCCACGTGTTCGATTAAATGCTAGACGATCGTCTAGTCGAGGGAATATCTGGACGAACGCAGAGATCTCGGTTCGTCCAGAATCAATCACGAATTTGGTTATTATCTTTTTGTCCGATGAAGGTTATGGAATCCCAATTCTGGGTTAATCGTTTTTAATCTGATAATCGTTTTTAATTTGTTCTGCATATTTCGTTCTGTTTCAGTTTGTATTTCGTTCTGTTTTAGTTTAATTTCGTTTTTAATCTGTTTAAATAAAAAACCCCCAATTTGTTATTGTTCTGTTTTGTTGTTGCTGATTTAAACCCACTGCAAATTCCTTGAGAGAAACGACCCAGGTTACATTATACTGCAAATCTTTTTCTAATCTGGTTATTTTCGGAGATCACGGCAAATCTTTGTCAGAAATATCAAAGTTAACTAAATTTTTGATCCCATTAAGGGCATTTCGTTGCTCGCTGAACATTTTTGGACAAACGCCATCGGTTACGGAAATAACTTCCCTAATGCCAACTTCTGGGTAAAAATTCACTGGTTCATAATATGTCCTGTCCTAAGAAACCTAATTCATGGTTTGTCACAATGGATTTATTTTCCATTGGTTCTCGTTTCTACTATCTGCCCTTTTCCTCTTCCACCCGGGTCTCTTAATCACTCCACCGGACTCGGAAATGACTTCGGAGATAGCCCACTCCGGGATAAAATTATAATTGTTTATAACAAGTCCAGATGTTACAGACTTAGTTCACCTATTTTGAGATAGGATTTTATTTCTATCGGTTCTCATTTACCCAACTGGTCTTTCAACCGAATATATTATTATTTAATTACTAAATATCATGATATTATTTCAAAAATCCCAAACCCTTTTCACACTTACAATTTTCGCCCCCTCTTATTTTATTTTATTTTATTTTTATTTTTTAATTACTTAATTTATGCTTTAATTATCTAATTAAGCAATTATCTCATGCTTAAACAATTAGCCATTAATTACTTAATTAATCACTTACTAATTGTTGAAAATTTTCTTAATTGAGATTAATTATTATCTCACAACTATTGCACTGACATTGGTATTTTATGTCCTATGTAAAATATTAAAAATCATGGGGTCACTTATGATCCCAAAAATAATATTTAATTTTGCCTCATTATTTTCCAAGGAAAATATTCCCATAAATTCCTAAAATTAGAGACAACATACTTTCTAATTTTTAATAAATATTTTATTGCCTCATGGGATTTATCATAATATTTTCGGCCATTTTATGCCTCATAAATGCATTTTAGGGAGTTTTAGCTCTTTATCTCTTCTAATTTTAATAGAAATTACCCTAGAAAATAAGATAATTATTACTTATTATTTGAAACCACATATTCACCTATTTCCAATAGGTATTATTTACTAAATTATGATACTTATCATAAATACGATTTTTAGGGTATTACGTTTAGATTTATTAGTTGATAGTTATGAGAATTTAAATTTAATTTTCTATCTAAAAGAATTTAGGATTTATGTCATATAGTATGTTTTTACCGATTAAACGAGGATTTAAGCATTTAGTTGGATTACTAGAGGTATTATTAAAGATTGAATCAGTTTAGTTTTGCTAAATCTTGAACTATATAAAATTATGAGTTGTGATTTGGAATTTAAATTAGTGTTTGATATGATTTTGATTATATGGAGATTTGAAGATTTGTAGAGTAAATTGAGTTATGCTTATATAAGTTAGTGTTAGGTTAAGAAATTGAGATTTATGATAATAGGTCTTTTATATTCGAATTTATAATTCATTTTTATTTAATTGGAGGTTATATTGAGGATTAGGTGGATTAGATTTGAGGTTTATAAATGAATGAGAATATTTGAATTTTTAGGTGAAGCTTTTATTATAGGGAATGAGGTATTTTGGTTAAATTGAGGATATGGTGATATTTTGAAGATTATAATTAGTGAGAAATAATTTATGAAGGAAGAAAATGATATTGCAACGATGATTTGAGGAATAAATAAAATTATCACTTCTTCAAAGAAAACTAAAATGAAACAATTATAGTTTAACTAATTATTTATTATTGTATTAGTTGGTATTTTTGTTAATGCTATTAACGTATAATTATATATTTATTTTTAGTTTTAGAGTGGACTTGATCTCTCTCCCAAGTTTAGTTTTTGTGTCAAGAACTGGAGGTAACCACTTTCCATTCATTGTACTTGCTTGTATAATGTTTATGAGTGATTTTTAATTTATGAAAACTATGTTTTTAATGAAGTTGCCTTGTGGGATTTTATTTTAAAATGTGGATTGGTGAGATTGTATTGTTGATTTAATATATCAATGAGCACTTTGAAATGGTTATTGAGAAAAGAAATTTGGATATTATATGTTTTGGATAATGCACTTTTGTTATGACTTCTTGAATTGAAATAATGTTGTCATTTTAATGATTATTAAGACGGTGTATTATTTTATAAATCATGTTTGGAATCTTATATATACATGCCAAGATTATGATGATGAGGAGCGGTGATGGATGTGGAGTGATGATGAGAGTCATTATGTATGAATACCACATGGTATGCCACCACTCGGTGCACAGTGGATGGCTTTGATATTTTCAGGGCCCTTGGTATAACCCTTTTCCTATGGCTGCGTTAAGGGTCAGCCCTTGGGACAGTGACACCTTTCTATATTCGAAGGAAAGGGAACCCATGGTCCGATATGAGATCTATAACCTTTGGCCGGGCTATACCTCATTATTGGAAAGCTTCGTGCAGTCTTATCATAGAGACTAAACCTATTACATTATAGCTCATGGGTTCTGTTAGCAGAAATAAGGGTGGCGCGGGGTGACAAGGATTGTCAGGGTATCGATCTATTGCTTGACATGGTATATATGTGATTCATGAAATGAAATTTGATATAGAAATTTTATTACAAAAATTGTGATTTAATAAATTTGTAAAATTATATGTCTAGTACTTTGTTATATAAAATGTTCCACTTTGCACTTCACGAGCACATATTAGCATTTATAATAAGTTGGATTGATGGTTATAAACATTTTTCAAGTGATGGTTCTTGTGTGGGTCAATCAGGAAAGACTTCGGAAGCTTAAAATACTTTTGCTAACGGTTGTGCTTCCACCTTTATAGTATATGTTGAATTATTGTGTATTGCCACATTAGAACTCACTTAACATACTCTAATATACTTTGGATATTTTGGTAAATTCTAAAGCAATATTTAGTTTAGAAAAAATATAGGCCTAGTAAAATCTATAGCTTAACTATGTGCACAAAACATTTTAATAAATGGTTTAATCAAGTTAGTAATTAATAATTGTCCTTTAAAATGGAGGATGTTACACAAGATCTCCACAGTATTTTGGTTAAGAAGGCAGAGCTGTCAGTTTATCTGCACCTTTACAAGTCTTAAGTCAGATAACATTGACAGAGGAAGAGGAGGACGAGGAAGATGAGAATATGCACAGCGATGAGGAGGGCGAATCTGAGAGGGTTATTCCACTAGGTGACATCTCAGATACTGATGTGGAGGGTGATTTTGATGCTGACAGAACCCAGTAAACTTGAGTACCGCATCCATGCCACCGTTTCCATTTCGTGTTGACCCAATTAGTAGTGGTAAGTTAGTAAATTTGTATTTGTATTTGTAATTTTTATTTAGTAGTTTTGACCCAAAAAAAACATTTTGACAGATGTAGGGCCTGAGATTGAGCCATTTTGGAACGAAAGCCCGCACTATTCCTTCATTAATTGGGCGCACTGTGATGATGAGATGGAGATGATGTATGGTGATGATGACTTGCAAGGTGGTTGGCATTTAGGTTGTCATTTGTAGCTTGGACTAAACCATTTCCAACTGGAGTTTACATAAAGATGTGACTTGGGGAAGGTATTTTTAGCATCAATTAATGGTGTTGCATAGGTTTGGTCCGCTAATGTCCCAAAATTAGTATTTTAGGTCTATAAAATGTCATTACCGAAATGACAAAACTTAAACCATATAAACCGAAAGCAACAACATTCATTACAAAAAAAAAAAACACCAATTTCAATACAAATTGACAACGTTTAACCCCACAAACAAAAAATACATCAAGTCAAAAGATCAAGACTAAACATAAACACCCTAAACCAACAAATACATGAACCCTGAATCTAATCTTCTTCCTCAGATGTGTCAGTATCCTCCTCCTCCTCAGAAACATCAGCTCCCTGGTCATCATCACCGGCTGCCTCCTGCTCTCGTCCAAGCTGCAAATGACCAAGGCTATCCTCTAACCCCTTCAACCGACCCTGCATTCACCTCCTCCTTTCATTCTCTTTATCATTGTGGCTCTTCCACCTCTTTTTCTGTTTCAGTTCCATCTTACCTATCTTCTTCAGAGTAGCATTGATGCCTTTGACGACATCATGAAAGGAGAATCCACCCTCCGGCTCAACTATGTCTTCCACATCAATATCGTCATCATCATCATCATGGACCTCAGCAGCTACCATGGGTGCAACCGGGCCAACATCAGGTACCTCCTCCTCAACAGTAGTGAATTGCCACACACCATTTGGCCCCTTGGAGATCTTGCACTGCTCTAATAGACGCTTTCCATACCTAGCATTCCACATCGTGTGATTCACCATTTGCTCAGTGTGCATAGGAATACCAAAATGCTCCAATATCCTCTGTAATACCGGATAATTATTTATCTCGGAATATTATATTTCAATAGATAATACCTATTGAAAATAGGTGAACATGTGGTTTCAAATAATAAGTAATAATTATCTTATTTTCTAAGGTAATTACTATGGAAATTAGGAGAGATAAAGAGCTAAAATCCTTGAAAAATGTATTTTATAAATGAGAAAATGACACAAAAACATTATGATAAATCCCGGAGGCAATTAAATATTTGTTAAAAATTAGAAAGTATGTTGTCTCTAATTTTAGGAATTTTTTGGGATAATTTCCCTTAAAAAAATAATGAGGCAAAATTAAGTATTATTTTGGGATCATAAGTGACCCCATGATTTTTAATATTTTACATGGGATATAAAATACCAATGTAAGTAAAATAGTTGTGAGATAATGATTTATCCTAATTAAGAAAATTATCAAAAATTAGTAAGTGGCTAATCTGGTAATTAATGGGATAATTAAGGTATAAAGTAAATGAATTAAAAATAATTTAAATAATTATTTTTAATTAGAGAAATTCGAAATTATTAAAAAAATAAAATAAAAAAAATAAAATATTAATAAAATATTTTATGCTTAGAAAAATAAATAAAAAATAAAAGAAAAAAATAATAAATGTGAAGGTAATTAGAATAAAATAATAATATAATGCGGTGAGTCGAACATATAAAGTGCGGGCCAGGGAAAAGTTAGAAATAAATTCTACGGAGTAAACCGGAGGTAAAAGTATTTTCAGACTGATCAAATTAAGAACAAGTGAAATTTTACACGAAGAAAGAATTTACCGTTGTTTCCGCAACCGAAAACTCGATTTCAAATAAGACGAAAAGTTGATCGATAGAGTAGAGTCGATAGGCAAAGTGAGAACCTATAGAAACAATTGTGTCTTTTTAAACACGAGATTAAGTTAGGCAACAACTAGACGTTTTACGATTCTGAATTGTTGTTCGAAGTTGGTTCTATCGGAAGCGATTTAAAATAACCGGACGCGTTTTTCGAATATCTTCCGACGCACCGGAGAATACCTGGATATGATCAAAAAGAGGATCCAAATATATAATATGAAAGAGGATGGAAACATCTTCAAAGTTACACGCCGGATTTTTGAGTTTCGCAAAATCGCGCGAAACGGACACCGTCGGGTAGCTTTATCGGGCGGAGGCCATAAAGCAAGAGCCATCATGGATGACAACTCATCCATTGACTTTAGGGCTCTTAGATTTCGATCTTGACCATGGATGGCCAAGAGTGTTTTGTCCTCAAAAATGCGATCCTACGGTCCATATTCGTCAAGACCGAAGTTCGAATTATTTACCGTTACGCCATCCGTCTCTTCTATAAATACCAAGCTCCTCTTCTTCATTTCTCACACCAAAAATCTGCCTCTTAGAGAGAAGTTAGAGAGAGAAGCTCGGAGAAAGTCGAGCAAAGTCTCGGGTAAGTTCTTCGGTCCCAGTGGTCTTTAGTTTCGGTAGTTCTTTCGGTAGATATAGTAGGAATGCTAGATTTATCTTTAATTTTTCAAGATAGTCTAGATATCATATTTAGGGGTAAATATGATATATATTTCGAAAATATGATGAGGGTAAAGATCTCAAAATTGCGGAGAGATAGAGCGAAAATAGCGAAAACTCTGCGAAATTCCGCCGATTAGGGGTTCGGGGGCAAAATGGTAATTTGTACCTAAAATGCCTGTTATGCTGCTAGATATTGATAAATATTATCCTTATAGGATATCTGAGATAAACGTCTTTGCTGTCGTACATTTGTCATACCGTTTCACCCATTTGTCAAAAAATACCGTTTTTTCCCTAGTAAAAATCACCGTTTTCCGTCAACGAAGGTACGTTCGCGTCTTTGTAACATTAGCTCTGATGTTTATTATATGATTGTATGTGATTGTTGTGTAGTAGTGTACGAGGTTATGCTATATACACGGTATGTTACATACGAGGTTATGTCACATACGAGGTTATTAATGTTGTATCATACGAGGTTATGTTACATACGTGGTTATTATCTTGTATACGTGGTTATGTGTTTTTAATCATACATCTGTTGTGGACTGTTGTGTTGATTGCTGTTGTCGTGTATATGTAGTCGTATTTAAGCATGAGGTTAACCGTTACACGAGATCCAAATTATAATTGGATCTCGGCTCTTATCATAGCGTCGGGTTCGGAGAACCGAGAACCGAGGAAGAAAGCGGCGAGCGCCGCACAGACCCTGAAGACTTTCTTCTGTTGTTATTCATTTTTGAAAACTCTCGGTCAATGTACCGCTTCTGTAAATCAGCCAGACTTACGACATTTATAAATATATGTATCAGTTACTCAATCGCTCCGATGCTCTACTCTGATGAAAAAACAAATTATACTGCTTTTGAAAATGGGACGTTACATCCTCTGAACCAGATGTAATACCCGGATATTTATTTAATTTAAATATTATAAAATAGGTGAATATGTGGTCTCAAATATTGAGCATAAATTATCTTATTTTCTAAGATAAATTATCCGAAATTAAAAGAGATAAGGTGCCAAAAGGGCCAAAAATACATTTTTAAGGCATAAAATGGATGAAAATATTATGATAAATCTTAAAGGGTAGTAAAATAATTATTGAAAATTAGGGAAAATATTGTCCCTAATTATAGCAATTTAATAAATTATTTCCTTGGAAATAATAAGGGAAAATTTAATATTAATATAAAAACCCTAAATTAGGCCCCAAGATTTTTAATATAATGCATGGGATATAAAATACCAAATTCAGTCAAATAGTTGTGAGATAATAGTTTATCCTAATTAAGAAAATTATCAACAATTAGTAAGTGGCTAATCTGGTATTTAATGAGATAATATAAGATGATTAAGATATTAAGTAAATTAATTAAAAATAATTAATTAAATAATTAAAGGGGGGCGAAATTCATAATAAAAATAAATCAAAATATTAAATATGTGTGTGAAAAGGGTTGTGGTTATTTCAAATAATATCTAGATATTTGGAATTTAATAATAATATATTTGGTAAAGAGCCAACAGAGAAAATGAGAACCAATAAAGTAAAATCCTACCTCAAAATATATGAACTAAGTCTTTAACATCTGGACTTTTTATAAACCAAGAATTTTATCCCGGAGTGGACTATCTACCAAGTCATTTCAAACCAACAGTCATTAAGAGACAGGATAAATAAGAAATAGGGCAGATAGTAGAAATGAGAACCAATATAAAACAAGACCGTTGTGACAAACCAGGAACTAAGTTTCTTAGGTCGGGACATATTATAAACCGGCGAATTTTTGTCCGGAAAAAGCTGGTACTTAGGAAGTTATTTCCGTATCCGATGTAAGCGTCTGTCCGAAAATGTTCAGCGGCAACGGAATACCCTTAATGGGATCACAAATTTAGTTAACCCAAGTGGTTTTAAAGAGAAAGAATAGAACTTCGCCTTGTTCCCGAATTTTGGGATTCGTCAAGATTACGCGATTAGAACACCGAACCGGAACTTTATCGGTGCAGTGCATAAAGCACATAGGTGACATCATGGATGATGCAATCTTCTTCTAGAAGGATGACATGGGCATGAGGTCGGCCAAGGCATTGGAAGGCCAAGATTGAGCCACGTGTCAAAGTGCGATCCGACGGCTGAAATCCAGTTTGATAAAGCATGAATAGTAACCTCCTCTTTGCCTATAAATAGAATCCATCCCTCTTCTCATTTCTCACACAAAAACCGTGTTCTAGAGAGAGTTAGAGAGAAGGAGGAGTCCAGAGAAAATCTAGCGGAGCTCGGGTAAGTTCTTTGGTCCCTAGTCTTAAGCTTTGGTAGTTCGTTCGGTAGATATAGTAGAAATGCTAGATTTATCTTTAAATTTCCCAGATAGTTTAAATATCATGTTTAGGGGTAAATATGGTATTTATTTCGAAAATATATTGGGAAAAGAGATATGTCAAAATTCTGGAG
Organism: Acacia melanoxylon; assembly: GCA_019022615.1. Lineage (NCBI taxonomy): Eukaryota > Viridiplantae > Streptophyta > Magnoliopsida > Fabales > Fabaceae > Acacia > Acacia melanoxylon. Next base: position 5,581,001 of record JAFJYJ010000003.1, on the reverse strand, counting down.
AGATAGGGTCAAAGTAGCGAAGCTCTGGCGAAATTTCGCCGATTAGTCAAACTAGGGGCAAAATGGTAATTTGTACCTAAAATGCATGTTATGCTGCTAGATATTGATAAATATTATCCTTATAGGATATCTGAGATAATCGCATCGCTGTCGTACCGTTGTCGTACCGTTGTTGTGCCGCTGTCAAAAATTACCGTTTTTTGTAAAACGTACCGAAATACCGTCAACGAAGGTACGTTCGCGGCGTACTGTGATTCTGACTCTGATGCTTGTGTTATGCTTATATATGATTGCTGTGTTCCTGTACTGAGACTCTGTCTCAATTGTTTTTGCTGCAATCATGAATATGCACGGGTTATGGTATTGTTAACGCCGTTGAGAGTTTTCCTAGCGCTATGGACACGACTGTACATCGTGGCACCGGAGAGTGTGCAGACTGGGATAACAAACATACTGTGAGGGGCTGTGTATTGTTATTGCCTTACATACATTATTATGTATTTCCTACATCCGTTATGGGCTTTTGTAGTGATTATTGTGAAAATGTCATGCATACCCATCATACATATATTGTTTACATAAGCATGAGGTTAAGCGTTACCGAGGTCCGATGGGCATTGGACCTCGGTCGAATGGATAGACAGGAAAGGGTCATGAACCAGAGGAGGCACCAGGGGATGGAGTCGTAGATAAACACTAGTAAACGGAGCCGTGAGAAGGCACCGGTCAAAGGAAATTCGGGACGAAAGTCAACAGAACCTACCTTATGGCATGAATTTAATAAAGTTACTTCATATCATTTGGTGCTTAAACTAGAAGGGTCGTCTATGTGGTTCAGTCAATCAGTCACCCTAGCACGGTGAGACTTCCACTAGACCTACCTAGCCTGGCCAAATGAGATGATTTAACTGAGTTAGGTTCTATGTCCCAAGTCTACCTAAGGCTTGGCGGAAAAAGGGTATAGTTACATAGAAGAAATGTAATTATAGAGTTTTGTATTACTGTATCACATGAATAATTCCTTCGGGAGATTTTGTAATATATATATCAGTATACGTCAGGCATCATCATATGTCTAAGTATTTCATATCAGTTACTCAGTTTTATACCTGTTGTTCAAATTTTTAGTACATGCTCTCCGTTTCTGCAAAACGCTAAGCTGTAGCACCTCAAAACTCTGATGAATTTTTATAAAACCACGTGTCACTGGCACGATTTATGCTACGAAATTTGGGGTGTTACACCAGATAAGCATATAGGAGTGCAGCGTTATCCTTTTGTTTGGCCTTATACATCATGCAACAAATGTAGTACCTCCAATTCACCTGTATGCCATGACGGATAGCCCACATAATAGGAATGTCACCCTCCAACACCCTCGAATGATTGTGATGCCAAGGGAACAATATGTGGGTGATGACGTAGTAGAGGACACGGGCATCAACAGTCAGCTGGCCCACAATAAATATAGCTCTATGACTTACTGGCCTCCTGGCCTCATTGCTCGGACAAATCCATCAATGGGGGCATTGCTATCCCCATCATACTCAACTGTATCCTCCGCATCAAAATCATATCCCAGTAACTCCATCCAGATGGGAGTCGTCATCAATATGTCAACACCGCATACGTGAGACTTCATATCATCATTTATGTAGCTGAGGTTATGGTAGAAAGCTCTCACCATAACCTCTGAGTAGGGATATACCATCTCCGCCAAGCATCTCAAATGGGAAGCCTCCAACAAGAGCACTATATCAAATCTCTCATTCGCAAAGAACGTCATATCTAATGACTTCGGTTTACAAATGGGTCTACTAGCAAAAGAGGCCATGAATCGTGCATGCTGTGTTGCATCATTATCAACCAGATAACTAAAACGGAAATCAACAACGGGCTCAAGCTGCTGTGGCCTAGAGGAGGATGACCCACGGTTCTGCCGTTGCTTTGTCTGTCTCTCAACCTCACTGCCGGTGTTAGTGGGAGCTTATCTATAACGCATGATAACAACAAAGACCTACAAAGGGACATCACAAACCATCAACAAACAAGAAACAAACATAATCAACAACAAAAAAATTTAAGCATTTGGGCTATAATTCGACCCCAAAAAAAAAATTCAACCAATGTAACCCTATTCACTTTCCCATATACATTCATCATTTTCATCCTCAAATATGAATCAAATACTCGAATCAATGAAAGAGACATAACAAAACCACCCAATGAAACAAGAAAATTAACTAGGGTTCGGATAAATAGAGAAACAAGGGGCAAAATTTGAAATGGAGATGAGTACATACCGAAATCAACGCAAATGGCACTAGATAATCGATCCCTTCTCAACCTACCAACGGATTCAAGGAGCTTTTGGGGAAAAATTTCGAAAGGGAGAGGCTTTGGTGCTTTAATCGACTATTAGGTTCCGATTTTGCACCAAATGGGTTTTTAAAAAACATATCTGTTGAGTACTGTAGCTTAGTCGATTACATCACGGGAAAATAGGAAAAAAAAATCACCACTGTTTAGTCGACTACATATCGTATGTAATCGACTAAACAGGGCGGAAAGGGTAATATAGTTTCATACGGGGCATTTTGGTTATTAATTAATTAATTAATTAAGGGAAAAAGGGTCAAAAAGCCAAGTTTATGCATCAACAAAATTTCAAATATTCCATCACCAAAAATAAAATTCCAAATTTTCTTGTCAATGTTTCAGTTCAGAAAAAGAAAGATAAACAAGCTATTACTCTATCTATACATAAAAACATAACTCACCAAATTTTGAAGTGATATATATGTAGTTCAAACAAAAGATTTTTCTTCCCCATTGCGGAGGGTTGAAGCTTACAGGCGCATTGGTGAGACAAAGAAGAGAAGCCGATCGACACGAGGAGAGAAGGAAGTGAAAGGAGCTTTCCGAATTCCCTTCCACCCTATTTTTCCTTTCCTATCATTAGATTAAAATCTCAACAGTTTAAATTTAACATAATATAAAAATATTATTATGATTTTACCTTAAAAATAAAAAGTAATTTTAAGAATTTGAATTTATTTTGTATCTAGTATAAAAAAAATTAATTTTATATCTTTAAAGTAAAATTATAATAATATTTTTATAATATATTAAATTTAAATCGTTGAGATTTTAATCTAATAGTGAACAAAAGAAAAGGAGGAAAAAAATGGTAAGGATATAAGAGATAATCAAAATTCTTTCTCCCGATGATGGTCATAAGGGGGAAAAATCGGATGGCAATTGAAATGATTTAAAAACCATGCCTGATCAGATGAAAGAGGGCTACTTTGGTAATTGACATTAAGTCAAAACCCAAAAGCAACTCTTGGCTCAATTATAATTAACATTTTTCTTTTTACTTATCTTAATTCCTTTTTGTTGTATTTTAAGTAAAACTTAATATTTAACACGATAAGAAACCTTATTCATTCCCACCTTACTCATATTTCCATGTTATTAAAGGGTTATGATAAAAGCCTAGTTATTTTTATTTCAATAATTTATGTTTTTCTTAGGTCACTTCAAATTGGGATCAAGCACCTAAAAGTAAAAACCAACTCAAATTTCATATGTAACTAGTTCACCTTTAATGGATATCAACAATAAACAAATAAATGAAATTTCAATGAGATAATTATCTTCTTTTTTTCAGGGTCATTACAGATCCCTCGTTAATTTTGGATTGCTTCCTTTTTATGACACATAATTAATATTATTTAACTTCTTTCTTGAGAAAAATTCAACTTATTTGAAGTATGACTGGGACCCCCGTTACATTTTGAATTCATCTATAAATTTTAACACACAAGCACACAAACATGTTAACCTCAGATTATTGACAACTTGATATTTTTATTACCTAAATTGAAATCCTCTATTTTAAGGTCGCAACAACATGGAATTTCATCTTACGGATCACTTTACTTTTATCATCTAGGACAGATTTGTAAACTCTTCCTAGCTCCCCTTCAATTTCCAAATGTGTTAGAAAAGAGAGAGTAAAATACTCTAACCACCCTCATTTTTTTAAAAAAAAAAAATTACACAGCCTCCCCATTATTTTAAAAACATACAATTAAGTCCAAACCATTAACTCCGTTAAGAATATTTTAAAAATATTTTGTAATTAACATTTATTTTAAAAATAAATTTTATTTACTAATTTACCTTTAATACTAAATCCCAAATTTCACTTGACAGTTTGTAAATATCATAAAATTTTGAAAATTAGAGTAAGTTTTATAAATCTTGGTAGGAAAAAAAAATGAAATTTAAAATTTAAATGACTTATACAATCTATCAAACCTATATAGTTCATTATATTTGATAGAAGAAAAGTATGTGTTTGATATATATGTTTAGTCATTTAAGAAATTAAAAACATATAACTTTCAATAATTACAACAAAAAATTAAAATTAAAAAATTTATATTCTCAAAAATAATAAACTTTTTTAGCATATTAGAAAGTTAGAAAATCTATTAGAATTAATTTTTGGTGGTATAATATTTTTTTGCCCATATATATTTATATATGTGTAATTAAACCCAGATAAAGTATTTAATCATTTTAATACAATATTTTTATATCTTAGATCATGTAAATTTAAAATATTGCAATGAAACATTAATGACATGCCCGTTTCATCCTTCCACATCCAGCTACTGAAAGTGGTAAGGAGTGTCCTAATAAATTGAAGTTGTTGGCATCAAAAATTGTGGACGAGTGTGGAAGCTTACCGGTGATAGTTGTGTCAGTAGCAAAAACCTTCAGATACTCGGATCCAAATGAATGGGAGGATTCTTTTGTAGCAATAGAAAAAGATTCATCCTTAAGGCATGGGAATATTGATGAAGAAGCGAACAAGTTTATAATTCTTTGAAAGTAAGCTTCACGCATCTAGATCCAAGAGCCCAAGATCTCATCTTGCTATGTTCAATATTCCCAAGAGCTTATGAAATACTTATAGAGCTTTTGAGTAGAATTGCTATAGGTTTGGGGCTTTGTGAAAACGTTGATAGCTACTATAGAGCAAGAAGTTAGGTGCTTTCAATCAAAACCACACTCATAAGTTCTGCTTTATTGTTGATTGCCATAGAAGGATGTGCAAAGATGCACGATGTGATTCACAATAATGTGACCCAACAGATTGCAGATGAAAAGATTCAAGTAATCATGAGTTCTAAGACAAAGTTGAAGGAGAATGTAAAATATTCATCTTGGATTTTAAATGACTTTTTCGATTATTTTGAGGGCAACAATTTTAAGGTTCTTTTAATATGGGTGAATGAAAATGATTCTTTGAAGGTATGAAGGGACTTAGAGTTTTGCTTTTGTGTTCTAATGCAAAGATTGGGAGAATAGTGGCCTTATCACAATCAGAATCAATTCATTCACTTAAAAATATCCAAACTCTATCCTTAACAAATTGGGAGTTGGGTGAAATATCTATTTTGCAAAACCTAAAAAACCTTCACACCCTTGAATTCACAAATGATGTTAGCCAACTGGAGAAATTAAGATTGCTAGGCTTGTTACGTTCTTCAATCAAAAAGAATAATCCATTTGAAAGTGATTGGAAGATGCCTGAAACTTGAAGTGTTGTATTATGTTTCAAATGATGATATTCTTAACAATAATGCAAAGCCTTCTAAAATTATAGATCTTCAAGAATTTAGAATATATCATATGGAAGGCAGCTCCTCCATGCATTCTTTTCAATTGGATGCTTCAACAAAAAGATATTTCAATTCAACCAAGTTAAAGGGGATCTTGTCTGAAAGCACGGTGAAATCCCTGGTAGCAAGAGTAGAGATACAGAATGTAATGAAACAAGATGGAGAAATCTTATTCCTGACTTGGTTCATGCTTTAGAAGATGGAGGTATGAATGAGTTAATTAAGCTTTCTTTGATATCTTGGCTTGCAATACAATGCCTAGTCAATGCGAATGGTATTCAATCAGTTGCAACTATCTTCTCCAATTCACTTGAACTATGATTTCATGATATGCGTGTGAGGGAATTAATTATGTCACGGTGATTTTCCTAAAGACTTTCTCAAGCAACTAGAGAAGCTGGATTTAAATCCTTGTGTTGAACTAGATGGCACATTATTCAAGGAAAAGCTAGAGCTGAGTAATCTAAAGTCTGTGGAGTTAATGAATTGTTCAATGACATGTCTTTTCCATTTATCTATAGCTCATATTCTAAAGCAATTGGAAAATCTGTGAATAAGAGAATGCTCAAATCTGAAATGCCTAATAAGCGATGATAAGAGATCAACAGGGCAACAAGTGCATGATCATCAAGATCCTAATCCAAAGATCCATCACTCAATATTTCCGAAGTTGAATGTTCACTCTGTCTTTTCCAACTAAGAGCGAGTTTTTGTCAGGAACTGTAACAATTTGGAATATGTATTCCCAACATTTTATTCAAAATACTTTAAAGACTTGGAACATATGAGCATCGGAAAGGTAGAAAAGATGAAGTATGTGTTTGGAAAATGTCATGCTGATTAGAATCATAAAGAGGTAAGACAATATCAGAACAGAACAATAGTACTCCAAATCAAGAAGATGTATACACAATATACTTTTCTATAATAAAGTGACTTAGAAGAAGCCAACAAATTTATTTCCCACTCGTTGTCTTCTTCCTTTGTCCCAACTTTTAGCCGGATATTAATAAATCTACAACAGTTTTTTTTTGGGTGCCTGTGGGTTTATAAAGTTTATTAGACCCTTCAACTTAATTTATCTCTTTTTATGTCTTCTGTGATTGATTTTTTACAGTGAAGAGGCACCCAAAGAGACTGTTGAAAAAGACTCTACAGTACAGATGCAGAAAATTAGTTCACCAAATTTGACAGAGGTATGATATGCTTGTTAATCATGAAACATGCTTATTAATCAAGAAAGGTTTCTCCCTCAATAGATGTATGATATTATTGTTAATGAATTGAACTTCTCTAGCAACTCACTCCTCAACACATTGTTTTCTCATGCAGCAGCAACAACTTCATCATCTGATTCAAATATTGTGATGAGACTCAATCCTTAACAAATGATTTCACTTATCTTTTCATTGACCATATAAGAGTCCTTTCTCTACAAATTCTTTCAAACTAGCATATATTTATTGAGCATTTTTTGAAGTATGGATCGAGTAATGTGGAAGCAGAAAAGTGTTAATAGTAATGATTTTATTTTATATATAAGAGTTGGGGGACATTTGATGTACTTGGTTATCAAAGTTGACGTTAACAGTAGAATAATTAAAATATAATTAAGAAACCAGAAAAATATTTTCTCTCCATTATTACATTGTAAGTTTATATAGTACCAAAGAAGCAGCAAATGAACTTCTTGTCAAACAATTTCATTTTTTAGTATACCTGAAATTGTCGTTATATTATCTAATTCTGACAACTTTAGAGTGAATTAATCCCGAACAAACTTTTCTCTCTCTCCCTATGTTTTACTTTTATCCAGATCTTTTCAATAATATAGCCATAATATCACTTTTAAGAGATGACATTCAAAGTAATTGCAAACCTATGTAAAAAATTGCTAAAGAAACAACGGAGCCAAGTGTTCAAGAAGGTAGTAAATTAAATAAAGCTGGAAAAGCATATTAAATCATGAATTCAGAATGAAGCAATATCTCATCAACAGCATCCGCTATTCCTTTTAGGGGGGGGGGGGGGGGTGTGCAATCCACATGTAAGAATATAGTCCTTCCTGATATGGATAGAGGTTTTTTGCTAAATGGCATAACATTGTGATAGTTTTTCCATATTTTATATGTTCATTTAGGATAATTTGGTTCCCAAAGTAAGTTCATTAACTCATTCAGAGCTAACAATCTCCAAGTAAGTTCATTAACTCGTTCGTTTTTGCTTTAAATATATAAATCACATGTTGCTTATTTATTCTTTTACTTAGGAGTTATGTGAGAAGGAATCAAAGGGTGATCAAAAAGCACTTGGAGAAGATAAAGTCTTAATGAAGGTCCTCAATGAGTTAAAGTGCCTACCAACGACATCATCACTAAAGAAACAACTAAAAAAGTTGCATTGCCATTTCCACTTGCTACTACTACAAAAATGACTTCTCCATTGGTAAATAATTACATTTTCATTCCATTCCCCTTTATTGATTTTTTCAATATTGGACTTTTATTGATTTTCATTGAGATTCATTTTTCTGCCTTGATGGTGATGGTCTTAGGACCCTTCAATCTGCACTTCTAAGAAGCCTCAAATAACAACTTCAACTACTCACACAGAACCAAAGATCTCACAATGAGACCTATTTGATACTACCTCTCGTCCTTATTTTAAAAACTTATTTGATACTACCGTTGTTCCTTATTTTAAAATACTAACTAGTAAGTGTATTTGGTCCTTTTTATAAGAAACTTGCTTGTTTCCAAGGAGTATTAACTATTTTTTCCCCATATATGCCCATAATTGATAAGGGTAGTGGGTGAGAGTAATAATTAATACCACTTTGGTCCTATATATAAATCCCTTTTAACCAATTTGGTCCTATTTATAAGTCTTCTTTCATGTAATAAATGAAATTGTGACAATTTTGCCCATATTAATTGTACTAATAAAAATAAAGAGAGAGAACATAGTTGAAAGATACTTATTCATAAATGAGGGCAAAGTTGAAGATTTACCTATAATCATTGAGCTAACTACTTCTCCTTGGTATGTGTGATTTAGTTAAAAAAGACTTATAAATAGGACCGTAGTGGTATGACATTAAAGTTTAATGCAATTAGTAGGGGTAATATTGGAAATTATTTATATTTTAGGACAACTTTAATTACTTCAAATGTTTTTATTTGTTTGTGAGAATTATTAGTTGATGCCTTATAATAAAGATAAGAGGGAGTAATTCTATAACTACTAAGTTTCCACAAGTAATTGTCTTTAGTTTATTGAATTCGTTTTGGGATTTAAACTTTTTCCACCTTAAAATTTGTATGTATACAAATTCTAAAATAAAAGTAACATCAAATTATATGTATTTAAGAGCGAATCCCCAACCATAAACACCTTCACTTCACTTATATGTTTATTGAGTTCATTTCAATAAAAATAAGACTTATAAGTCCCTTTTAACCAATTTGATTATATTTATAAGTCTTCTTTTCTCTGCCCTTTCCTCTCACCCTGCTACACCAAACCTAACAATCTCCAAGTAAGTTCATTAACTCGTTCGTTTTTGCTTTAAATATATCAATCACATGTTGCTTATTTATTCTTTTACTTGGGAGTTATGTGAGAAGGAATCAAAGGGTGATCAAGAAGCATTTGGAGAATATACAAGTCTTAACGAAGGTCCTCGAAGAGTTAAAGTACGTACCAACGACATCGTCACTAAAAAAACAACTAAGAAAGTTGCATTAGCAGTTCTACATGCTGCTACTACAAAAATGACTTCTCCGCTGGTAAATAATTACATTTTCATTTAATTCCCTTTATTGATTTTTTCAAGGGATAAGATATTGTCACTACCAATTTTATGTCACTACCATTTTTTTACCGTTAGATCGGAATCTCAATAAGAGAGAAAATGATAATGATAATGATAGATAAGATTCTGATCTAAAGGTAAAAAAGTGGTAGTGACTTGGTAGTGACATAAAATTGGTAGTGACAATATCCTATCTCTTTTTTCAATACTGGAATTTTATTGATTTTCATTGAGATTCATTTTTCTACCTTGATGGTGATAGTCTTAGGACCCTTCAATCTGCACTTCCAAGAAGCCTCAAATAACACCTTCAACTACTCACATAGGACCAAAGATCTCACAATCAGACCTATTTGATATTTCTATAACTACTGAATGCCCACAAGTAAGTCTTTAGTTTATTGAATTCGTTTTGGGATTTAAACTTTTTTCACCTTAAAATTTGTGCGTATACAAATTCTAAAAGAAAAGTAACATCAAATTACATATATTTAAGAGCAAATCCCCAACAAGTAAACACCTTCACTTGTATGTTCATTGTATTCATTGCAATAAAATAGTACAGGAGTTTGTTGGAAAAAATTAGTTAAATCATTGATATTGTCTGAAAAGTCAAGAAAATGCAAAATCTCTTGTTTACAAAATACTACCATTCTACAGGAGATTATATTATGTACAATTGATAGGGCAAAACTTTATAGCCTATACCTCCGCAAGTATACGGGCCGTATCAAGTAATAAAGTGATAAGAAAAGTATCGTTCTCACGAGGACTTTGTATCACAATCTCAGTTAAGCATTAATTTTACAATTTCGTTTAAGTTGAGCAAACCAAATTGAACTTAATTAAAATAAAATAAAATAAAAACAAACTACTAACGAAATATTAAATGAGCAACCCAGAGCCACTAATCCCTTATTAGTTTCATAAACCTTGTTTTCACTAATTTAATTAGCCTTAATATCAATTTTGTTAATCTCGAGTATAAATAGCTATAAGTGGCTGTCGGTCCACTTACAACCCTCTCTTGAGTATAATTTGTTATGTCTAACATAATTACTCAAGAGGCAATAAAACTCGAACACACTCTTCAACAATTATATTGGGTCATTAGGTATATGTCTATCATAATCGCAAATTAAATCGTAATCTAATCTCATATTACTTAATCTCAGAGCCTAATTAAAATTTTCTTCGTCAAGGTAAATCCTAATTTTCAAAATCATATTCAATGATGGCCAATCAATAATAGATAAATCTAAACAAGATTATATAACTAAAATTAATATCAAATTATAACTAAACAATGAAAATAAAGTTTAATCCACCTATAAGTTCATAGCTACTCTAGATTGCAAAACAAACTAGCCACACATGGCTATACTAAAACCCATAAAAGAAATAAAATCTCCATTCAAGAAAGCAGTAAAAGAAAGAGCAAAGAAACTGCAAATCGGAGTATTCTTCTTAATGCTGCCACAAAAGAAGAAAACCCTTAATCATTCCCAGTTCTTGCGTCTCATGAGTACTGATCTTTTCCTCCGTGCTGTTCCACGATTGCGCTGATATCTCCTCGTTTTGCGCCTGTGCCGTCCTCTGCTCTCCAGCGCCTCTGGTTCTCTTTTTTCAATTAATTCAAGTCCATCTTTTTTTATTTCCAGCCGCCTCTCCCCTTCGCATTAGGTTTTTCTTTTCTTTTTTTTACCCATTTGTGGGCCCAAGTCCATTGAATGCCAAAGTGCCAAATCAATTCAACTATTCTGGAAACAAAACCCAGTCCTGATCCATGCGCCACATCATGAAAAAGAAAAAGAAAATTATATAATAATAATAATAACTGATTTTTATTTTTAAACTTCTCAATACTATTATTTATTTCCTAAACTCAAACTTTTATTTTAAATTGAAAACCCCTAAATAATGCATCCAAATTGATATCTCTTAAAATCTCAATAAAATCTTTTTAATTTAGCATTGATGACTTCCTAAATATCTCAAAATATATCTCAAATCTATTAAAAATAGGAAGTCATCACACCCCCACACTTGCATCAAATCTTGTCCTCAAGATTTTAAATTTTAAAACAACTAAACTCAAGAAAACCATGGAAGCAAGATTTTTAAAGCAAACACTACAAAATTGAAGTCAATTCAAACTTTCAAGAAACAAACTTTTTCAAAAATCTTTTCCACATTCCAAAAATACAAGTAGCAAGGCAATTAATTCAACAAAAATAAATCACAATAGAATGTCCCTCACAAGTTAAGTATTTCACTCATCTCTCAAAATTTTCGGGGCTTGTGTTTCACTCAATTCCACCTATTGCAACTTATCTACCATAAGCTTGTTTATCATCTCAATCTCCACTTTATACATTATCCAATTGCACATTCAAATCAAAAGGACTTTCTCAAGGTTTTAATGATCAAGGTAGGATAATGAAATGAAAGTGATCAAATGGTAAGGGAGATTACTTTAATTAGTGCTAAGTAATTTAAGGAAATTCATGATGAAGAATGAAGGAATACCACCAAGAGAAAACAAACTCAATGTATATAAACAACTTTTATTTTTATGTCCTCAATAATCTTTTTCTTTCTTTCTTGGATCTCTATTTTCTTTTCTTTTCTTTTTATATATTCCTTTGTTTCTATCTTTGTTTCTTTTTTCTTTTTCTTTTTTTTTTTCATTACCCACACATACTCTTATGGTGTTGACTTTCTAACTCCTTAACTCTTTTAAATAGATTCACTTAGCACTTACTAAAGTAAGAAAAATATATAAAAATTGCATAACTCAAACAAATGGCTATTTATTCTATGCAAATTTCTTTTCATTTTTTTTTTAAAAAAATAAAGGCTCAAATGGGGTAAACAAAAGATTTTTATGTGATAAGGATTGACATTTGGCCGAACTAGCTATGAAATGAATGCCTAAATCGTCTTTGTGCATGCAAAAGGATTTCAAACTTCAAAAGAGATTCAAGACATGTTCTAGAGATGAAATCACAATAGGTGTACTCTCTCTTAAAAAGATGAAAATTAAGGCTCAAATTCCTCACAGGTTCTTTGACATCCTAAAGTAAAGTACCAAAACCAAATCTTTACCTCTTTACTAACATTCAAAGAACATAGAATCAATTCCCAATCAAACTCACTTCTTGTCATGTTCAACTTAACCCAATTGTGATAATCTTTGACGAATAAAATTCAAACTTCCATAAGAATTTTTTTTTTTGAAAACAATTGAGGACAAAGCAATTTAAAATCAAGGATACCCTCACCCCCACACTTAAATGTCACATTGTCCTCAATGTGAACAAGTAACAAAAAGTAATGGAAGTGAAGAGCAACCATATATAAGTGCAAGGGTAACACTAATTTCATAGATTTCAAATTTTTACCAATTAAACAGCTCAAGTGCTAATAGTCACTCAATAATCATCACAAATAGTCATCACATGCATATCCAACTAAGACCAGCACTCATTCCCAAGCAATATATCATCAACAATCAAACAGAATAAATCAAAGAAAAGTAGAAGAAAACTCCACTATTTGTCCTTGACTTGCACTCTCAATCCTTGCTACCAAAGTGGAACACCTCATTAGGGGCTTTCAACAGTCCTACAAAAGCAAACAAAGCATCAAATCATACCTTGGGTTGCCTCCCAAGAAGCGCTAAGTTTAAAGTCTTCAGCCAGACTTCTCAAAACAACTTCTAATCATAAGTATCAAACACCATAATTACCTTGTCTTCATTCCTTTTCAAGCAACAAGGTATATCACACCAAAATTGATTATTCAAGCTAATTACTTGTACTTCCTTAATCATAGACAATCTTAGAGTACAAGTATTCACTGAATTCAAATTAAGCACAACATGCATATCCTTGAAAATAAACATAGGCACTTCCAAGAATTTAGAGCATCCAATAAAATCCACTTGACTCTCATCAGTAAGAGTCAACACTTCAAGAGGAGAGCTATGAATAACAACTCTTGGGATATCCACATTAAATTGATCATCAAAATCACAAACCTTAGGCTCCACAATCGAAACCTCTTCTAGACATCCTCTATTCTCATCTAAATCAATTTCAAGCTCACAATCACTTTCTACATTTTCCTCAATTTCATGCAATTCCACACCTTCAACTTTTTCACAACAATCACTATCAACAGAAGAAATAGTCATCAAGCTTAAGGAATTATCTTGCCCTATAGTCTCAAGGGTTGAAACAATTTGACTCGCATATACCCCCATATTTTGAACACTTGACTTAAGGCTAGTGACAATCTCTTTTTGCTCTCTACTAGATCTCTCTACTGCTTCTGCACACTCGCTCCTCAATTAATCTTTCTAAATTAGATTTTTCCTTATACTCAATGATTTGTTCTTCAATATGTGGATGAGAGTAAAAAAGAGGGGTATTTTCCTGAGCACAATAGACATATGGATCCTGAAACTTTTGTTGCTCAAAACTTTCACTAGGACAAAATGAATGATCAAAATAAGCTTGGTTCCTAGCAAAATCATCCCCCACAAAATGACTAGTTGTACTATATGGACACTGCTCAGATAAATGATTCCCTCCACAATAAAAACAAGACATGCAAACATATTGAGAAGAATCAACATATGGAATACAACCATTCTTTATGCTCCTTTTATGTTGCCTAGATTCATTCAAAGAATTTATAATAGCAATCAGTCCATCTTGTATTGAAGACAAAGAATCCATCTCCTTTTTAATATTAAGACCAACTGGTTGCCCTGTAGAATCCATTTTTTTTGTTAAACAAAAGAAAAGAAACAAGATATTTACGAACTCAAACTCAAACTACTAATGCTCAATCAATTCTAACCAAGAAAATTGTGGTACACAAGTCCCCGGCAACGGCGCCAAAAACTTGATAGGGCAAAACTTTATAGCCTATAACTCCGCAAGTATACGGGCCATATCAAGTAATACAGTGATAAGAAAAGTATCGTTCCCACGAGGACTTTGTATCACAATCTCAGTTAAGCATTAATTTTACAATTTCGTTTAAGTTGAGCAAACCAAATTGAACTTAATTAAAATAAAATAAAAACAAACTACTAACGAAATATTAAATGAGCAACCCGAGCCACTAATCCCTTATTAGTTTCATAAACCTTGTTTTCACTAATTTAATTAGCCTTAATATCAATTTTGTTAATCTCGAGTATAAATAGCTATAAGTGGCTGTCGGTCCACTTACAACCCTCTCTTGAGTATAATTTGTTATGTCTAACATAATTACTCAAGAGGCAATAAAACTCGAACACACTCTTCAACAATTATATGGGATCATTAGGTATATGTCTATCATAATCGCAAATTAAATTGTAATATAATCCCATATTACTTAATCTCAGAGCCTAATTAAAATTTCCTTCGTCAAGGTAAATCCTAATTCTCAACATCATATTCAATGATGGCCAATCAATAATAGATAAATCTAAACAAGATTAAATAACCAAAATTAATATCAAATTATAACTAAACAATGAAAATAAAGTTTAATCCACCTATAAGTTCATAGCTACTCTAGATTGCAAAACAAACTAGCCACACATGACTATACTAAAACCCATAAAAGAAATAAAATCTCCATTCAAGAAAGCAGTAAAAGAAAGAGCAAGGAAACTGCAAATCTGAGTATTCTTCTTATTAGTGCCACAAAAGAAGAAAACCCTTAATCATTCCCAGTTCTTGTGTCTCATGCGTACTGAACTTTTCCTCCCTGCTGTTCCGCGATTGCGCTGATATCTCCTCGTTTTGCGCCTGTGCCGTCCTCTGCTCTCCAGCGCCTCTGGTTCTCTTTTTTTCAATTAATTCAAGTCTAGCTTCTTCTTTTTTCCAGCCGCCTCTCCCCTTCGTATTAGGTTTTTTTTTTTTACCCATTTGTGGGCCCAAGTCCATGAATGCCAAAGTGCCAAATCAATTCAACTATTCTGGAAACAAAACCCAGTCCTGATCCTTACGCCACATCATGAAAAACAAAAACAAAATTATATAATAATAATAAAAAAAAAAAAACTGATTTTTATTTTTAAACTTCTCAATACTATTATTTATTTCCTAAACTCAAACTTTTATTTTAAATTGAAAACCCCCAAATAATGCATCCAAATTGATATCTCTTAAAATCTTAATAAAATCTCTTTAATTTAGCATTGATGACTTTCTAAATATATCAAAATATATCTCAAATCTATTAAAAATAGGAAGTCATCAACAATGTTGAGGGTCATAAAAGTATTAAACTTACATATCATTTGATGTTGTACATAATCTCAAAGCAACTTTTGGAGAAGGTCTTTCATTAGAGGAATATGACCAAACAAGTTCATCAACTTATTCAAAGAAAAAAGGGTTAAGGTGCATTTTTGCCCTTAAAGTATGCGCCCAGGAGCAATTTTGTCCCTGAAGTTTACAAACGTAACTATGTTGCCCCTTCGTTAAAAACTCTAACGGTCAACTAAACGGAGGGGCAACATTGCTACGTTTTTAAACTTCAGGGGCAA
Organism: Acacia melanoxylon; assembly: GCA_019022615.1. Lineage (NCBI taxonomy): Eukaryota > Viridiplantae > Streptophyta > Magnoliopsida > Fabales > Fabaceae > Acacia > Acacia melanoxylon. The sequence goes on along the minus strand of JAFJYJ010000003.1, from coordinate 5,564,932 downwards.
AATTGCTACTTTTTTTGGAGCAATGTTGCCCCTAAAGTTTCAAAACGTAGCAATGTTGCCCCTCCGTTAAAAACCCTAACGTTGACCGTTATGACAGTTAACGGAGGGGCAACATTGCTACGCTGAAAACTTCAGGGGCAAAATTACTCATAGACGCATACTTTTAGGGCAAAAATGCACATTAACCCAAGAAAAAAAATTGAAAAACCTTACACACTACTCCTACGGTAAGCTTGTAGCGCTCATTTTTGCTTTAAATAGATGTCTTGTTGTTTTTTCATTCATCTGCTTAGGAGTTGTGTGGAAAGAAATCAATGGATGACCAAAAAAGCACTTGGAGAGGGTAGAAGCTTCAATGAAACTCCTCAAAGAGTTGAAGAACCTGGCAATTGACAATTCCACCATCTATTACCGAAACAACCTCTCCACCGTTAAATATTTGGTTTTTAATACATTTTCACTATGGATACATTATCGGTTTTCATTTATATTAATTTTTCTATTTCTATTTTCTTAGATATCTTTAATATGTTCTCCCAAAAATCCTGAAAATGCAACGTCAGCTGCTCAAGTGGAGATCGAATCAGGGAGCTCTGATATTATTGATCAATATGCACAAGTAAGCCTTCATTTTATTGCATCAAGATTTGGGATGCAATTATATTCTTTAAAACTGGCATATAATGCTAGAATAGAACAACTTGATAATCAACTAGTACCCACATGTTTATTGAGTATGCAATCTTTTGCTTGTGCTTCTACATATACAAAAATGTGTTTCTTACAATATTCAAGTGGTAAAATAATGCTTCATTTCAATTGCTTCAGGGTCAAATTATGGTCAACCAAAGAGAGACTTCCATTGAGGATGATCTTACTAGACTATATCATATAATGAGGGATGGTTCTGACATGGAAGTTAGCCTGTCTTATGTTTCCAATATTACTACTTTTGAAGATGACAAGGTGGCTAAGGCCTCTTTTGACTTCGAATCCTCATTGAAAATGGATCACCATCAGATAGCTATCTCTGAAGAGCACACTCATCGCCTCGAGAATGCGCTCAAATTCTTGTCCTCCCATTTTTCTGAAGAAGAACCTTCTTCTCATGGCCTTGTTAAACGCAAAATAGAATCTCTTCATCAAGAAATCCAAAGAATTATCTCATCCTTCAAGCAATCTTCTGATACGCTTGACACATTTACCAAGCTTAAAGAAAAAGAGAAGTGGATCGATGAACAACAATCTCAAAGGTTGGAGGCAGCTACCACTCTTGTGTCTGAAAATCCGCAACACTGAGGATTATATGAATGAACTGAAGGAGCAGATTTGTAGATTGCAGGAAGAATTAAAAAGGGAAGAGAGAGAATTTGAAGAATATGAAATTAAATTGTCTTCTCTTGAGAAACAAAAGAAGGAATGTGTTTGGGAGAAGAGTTCATGGAAGAGTACGAGGCTGTGAAGAACGACAAGTCCTATGTGGGGGATGGCCAAACAAAAGCAAGGCAAGAAATAAAAAAGTTGGAAAATCAATGGCCTTCTTGTGTTGCTGATTTGAGGAAAACATCGTTTATGTTGGGAATCCTTCTTAAGCACAAGCCTTGATTTTGGAGATTGTTATGTAAGTCACCCCAAATTACTTTTCACTCTGTTGACGGGGTAGTCACATGTGTTATGGTTGCGTGTGTTATTATTGGCAGAGACTCGTTATTGTATAAAAGGGTGAAATCCTTTACAGAAGGTGTGGATGAAATTGGACTTGGTCCCTCTTGTGTCTTCTTCTCTCTCAGGCCATAGTCAGCATCTATGGAGTTTCTTCTCTTCCTTCCTTTGAACCTTCTTCTATCATTTCCTATTTTCATTTTTAGTTATATATTGCTCATTTGAATTTATATTTGAGGATATTATTCTATTCTGTTTCCCATTAGATTTGTGATCTGTATACACTCATTCTGTCTCATATAATGTTTAGTTTTATTTCAAAATCATGCCTACTCTAAAGGATATTGGCCAAATAATTAAGTTTCATGAAATATTATGAGAAGAAACCTTGCAGCAGTCGGCTAACTATTTCCTTCGGAAGCCTTAACTACAGACAGTGGTGTTTCTGCTCCAAGTTATCATCCTAAATATACACATTCTAAAATGATCATATACATATATTTTTCTTAGCACTTGCAGAAGTTTTAGATAAGAGAAGAAGAGAAAGACAATCTAGAGCCAAGGTCTGTAAACTCTAGCCAAAACACAATAATTCTCAAATAATATTCATCCTCTCCATTCATAAAACATATTGCATATGTATATAGAGTTCTGTAATCCTAATTGCCTATAATAACTACTAATGAAAAGATAATATAATAATAAAACAGATAGTATAATAATAATTTCCCTAAACTAATACAAACTGACCATTAACTATTACTTAACTCCTAAACATGTGCCTCCCTTTTGGAGTGGATCCCTAACAATACCCTCCCCTTGAAAATAAGCCTTGTCCTCAAGGCGGAAAGAAGGCAATTTCGGCCAAATTTGTGTTGGCAAGTTGCTCATCTTCCAAGAATTCAGGCGTTTTCCCTATATCTTCGATTATCTCCATTAGTTTCAAAGTTGAGGATCAACAACAGTGACCAAGTGTTAAATGATCTCCACATTTAAAACAGAGTTCTTTTTCTCTCCTGAATTGTCGCCATTGATTGAGCATGGTTGGTAGTTGCATGACCGGTGGGTGATTCTGTACTTGACGCTGCATGTAATAGCCCTAAAAATATTTATAGATTATCAAGATAATAGATTATTAGAAAAAAATATTTATTTATGTTATTTTAGATTTTTCTATTAATTATGAAAAAATTTGTGATTTGTTGAGTGTTCTTTAAGTTGAGGATGAGTAAATTTAGATAGTATCAAAAATTAAATTAATATTTGTTGTAGTGTGGCATAAAGTAAAACTTTATGGTCTGGTGGTATTGGAATCCTTATAGGGCATCTAAGATTAAGAGCTTGAATTCCCACCGTAATAGCTCAAGAAAATAAAATAATAAATAAATTAAATCATATGATTGTAAGATAATTATATGTTTCCTATTTATTGTAGTTGAGTGTCAAGATAAAACTTGTAGCCGGATGGTATTTGGAGTAGTTAAAGGTCCATTGGTTCTGGGTTTAAATCCTCATTAAAGCAATGTGTGATTTTTATTTTTGCCCCCAACTCAGCGGAAATTACCAAAATGACCCTAATTGTGATTTAAAAAAAAAAAGGATGAGAACCTCCTATTTCTTTCCGCGTGCGACTTCGTCCGTGAGGGAGAGAACCTTCAAGATTGTTCAGAGACCCAAAAGCCCCAGCCAGTTGTGCGACCCTGTACATTCGTCCTTCTGCCCTTCCTTGCCGCCTTTGTCCGTTCGCCACCGTCCTCCAGTATGTGCTCCAAATAGCAGAAGTTGTTCTTCCTCCTCGCTGACGGTGAGTCCGTGATTCTGCAAATCTCTTTCACTTTTCTTTGTTTTGGCGGTTTAGGAGTGAGACGAGCTACATCTCTTCTAATTTTTCTGATGCTGAATATTTTCTCTTGTTCTGGTTTGTGGTTGTTGTATCAACCATCCCCTTTCATTCGTGCTGCCATTGGTGTGCTTAGAAATAAAGAGATTGCTTAGGGTCTCTTGGCTGCAACTTCCTCCTTGCTTGGCGTCGTTGATTCTTTCCCTTTGTTGCTAGGGTGTGTGCTTCGATCTCATTCCTAAATCAGTCCCCGTATGTCATTCTTTCAACGCCTTTTATGAGTGGGAAGCTTGAATCCGTTAAATTTAATTAGAGAAGAGTTGTAGAATATTTGAATTGGAGGAAGTAATTGAATTTGGTTATTAATTTAATATGATTATGAGCTAAACCTTATTTAGCAACCGGAATTAGGAGAGACTATGATTTAATACTGATTGATTTTTAGGGATTTATATAGTGCACATGAAGTGTTTGATTAAATGCTTTAGAAAGGAATGTTGTGGAATTTTAGAAGTACGGTAAATTTATACAATGGTATTGGAAAGGAACTTGATTTTGTAATAATATGAGGATGTTCAGACATAAATAATTATATATAATGTTTTAATGGATATAGACTTATATGCATAAAGAAGCTAAATAATTCTTTCTTTCTTCTAAACTTGTACGAAAAATAGAATTGTGAATATATAAACTTGTGTGTAGGTGGGTTTATGTGTGTGTGTGTGTTGGCTGTTAGAAATTTGGCGTTCGAAAGCTATAAAAAGATAAGCATGGTTCTTAAAGAGGAAAGGATAATTTAAAGCAAAATAGTGGTATTGAATGAAATATTGAGATTTTATGTGAAACTAATTTGATGCCTTAGTGTTATGTGGTTGTTAAATGGTGAAGTATGATGATTGTTTAGGTTTAAATCAGAGGTATTCACTCTCTGTTTGTATATATTATTCATAATGGAAAGCTTACAATATATAGGCTCACAAGGAGGAGCAGTTACGGTGAGAGGAGAAGGAATAGGAAATACAATTAATCAACATAAAAACATAATCTTTCATAAACTAGATGCACATAATCTCAGATCCTATAATCAAGGCAAGGATCAAGGGATCCTATTAATGTGCATTTAATCTCCTAATATTCTAACCGTTTATAAGTTAAAAGCTAAGGAATTTAATCTAGGAAAATTTGTGATTCTGCATGGATGCTCAAAGTTGTTTGGTTAGAATTATAACATAATGAGATTATTTCATGATTTGATTTTTTTAATGCACATAAGGTGTTTATGAAATTCTGTAGAAGAAGAATTTGGTTTAAATTAAGATTGTTTGGGTGTTAGGAGGAGGAGTGAGTAATTTGGGAACCGATAAGTTGGAGCAAGAGACATAGCATAAGGCTTACAGGTGCGTGAATAGCGTCCCATATGAACTTTTAAGTATGATATTTTTGCTATGTGCTATGTTTTTTTTAAGCTAAACTACCAATACTTATTTCATCAAGGCAAAGTGTGTTGAAAGTATATTATTTTCCTGTGATTCATAAACATTTGAAAGAAATGAGGATTTTATATATAGTTATTCATTATTTTCTCTCTTTCAGTTTATAATGGACTACTCATGCATTGAATATAGAGCAAAACTTCGAGATACAGTATTTGTAAATTTTATGTAAGAGCTTTATATTGAGAAATATTTTATGATATTTCATCATCTAAAGCTCTTCTTGGGTTACGGATGGAAATTGAAAGGAAATTTTTTGAGATATTATTTGTAAATCTCATGCTGGGATCCTTTATTAAGAACTAATATGTACAAGCCTTTACTATTAAAAGTTATATTTTGTTTACGAATTGCAAATTGATCCCCACGCATACTTGAAATAGTTTTTGTACGATCAATACGAGCGGTTACTAACAAAGAGTCTTGTTAGTCCTTGGTGCACCATGGTTAACCTCGAGCTCGTTTGATATTCGTGGGATTCGTTCTCACGCTTGTTATTCGTGGGTCTTAAACCTGCGCTTGTTTCGTAGCCTTGAGCTGCGCTTGTTTTCGTGGCTTCGAGCCACGCTTGGTTACTTACCCTCGTGGACCGTATGTCCACCGCACACTTGTTTTTTGTGGCTTCGAGCCGCGCTTGGTTATTTTCCTTCGTGGACTGTGTCCATGCTTGTTATTCTGTTCTGCTGATGTCCTAAGGAAAGATGAGATTTGAGAATTATGGTTTAAATTGGTTATGTTAAATAAAATGTTTTACTATGTACTTGGATTTATTTGATTAACAATATTTTATACAGTTTCACCTACTTTTATGATTGTATACTATAGAATTTGAAGTTGATTGTCATATTGCTATGATTCAAATTTAAATTTGTTTAAATTATTTTAGTTAGTATTTCATTATAATTCATAAATGAGACGTTATTCACCGGAAAATTATTTTGACATTAGAGAGCTTGGTGACCTACATCTTCAGTTGGATAGTGAAGACTCTCATTGCTGATCGCAGCTTGTAGATATATTTTGGAACAACTGCTAATGGATGTAAAGTTAAGTTTTTCATTTATATATTATCATCTATAGCATAGATGCTCCACGTAATCTATAGGTAGGATTCATATCTTCTCTTGTAAATTGGAATATATGTACATGTATATGCTATAGTGGAGCATAGCTCCGAATGTTATTATGAGTATTATTTAATATCCATATAAATGTTTAAAGGCTTAAAGAATGTGAGTCTACTCACATTCTTTGCCAGTCACCCCTTAGTTTTCTAGGCGTAACACTGCATATCGCCTAAGGCCGAAGATTACGCGATTAGAAAGTGGTTCTATAACGGACGAAGCATTTCTGCCAAGGATGACATGTTCGTTGGATAATTATGGGAAATTGCCGAACAAAGAGGTTTTAGCGAAGAAACCGTCGAATTCAAATTAGTAGTATGGTCCCAGGGCTAACGTAGCAAATAATTTTTATTTTCACGCCAGAAAAAATTATTATCTGAACCTCTAGCAGTCAGATTATGCAAGCTTTGACATGAACGTTGGGATTGCATTTTTTCCTTAAACTGTAAAGCTAAACTCACGGCTTTATACACTGTACGTGGCTTTTGAATCTTTACGTCTCATGAAATTCTTCCTTCAACCCGTTGATAAATACTCTTAAAAGACAGTGCTCTAGCCACCCTTGGACGTGAGATTGGCAGCAAAAAAAACTCTTGTTTGTATTCTCCCACAATACCGACTTGCTTAATGCTACATAGATGCACATCTGGGTTCTAAAACTCCGTAGGACATAATTGTTCTTGGAAAATCTACACCAATTCATCCCAGTACCTTATCGTTCTTCCTGAGTAAACTCAAGTAAAGGTGTCCAATGCATCGCCATTGAGATTCATGGCTGCTACGTCAATCTTCAAATCTTCTGGAGTCTGGTAAATCGAAAATACTTCTCAAACTTTAAAATCCAGCCTCTTGGATCGTCTCCTTCATATTTTAGAAATTCAACCTTTAAATAAGGCCGCTTAGAAGGGTTCCTATTCCACCAAGGATTTTTTTTGTGTCATCTTCATCATGTGCTCCGTAAGTTCCTCTGTTGTTATGGCTTGATTCTCCATAATTCATGGCCTATGTTTTTTTGCCTTTTCAGAACATTAATTTCTACATTCATCAGGTTTAATTGTGAAGAATTGCTGCCAATTGTGTTGCTGATGTGAATCTTGGTGCGTTTGGGAAGGTTGTTTCACCAAGATGACAACGAGATCATTATGTGGATTTGAATTTGGTGGGTTTTCTGTCTTTAATGGAGGATCATTCTTGAAAGGAAATTTCCCAGTGTTAACCATGGTATCTTAGAAGTCTGAAGATTCCCTGCTCTAATACCAAATTGTTAGCACTTGTAAAATTTGTAGAGAAGAAAAGAGAAGAAAGTCAATCTAGAGTCAAGATCTGTAAACTCTAGCGAATACACAATAATTCTCAAATAATATTCATCCTCTCCACTCATAAAACATATTGCATATATATATATATATATATAGAGAGAGAGAGAGAGAGAGAGTTCTGTAATCCAAACTACCTATAATAACTGCTAATAAAAAGATAATATAATAATAACTTCCTTAAACTAATACAAACTGATATTAACTACTTCTTAACTCCTAAACATGTGCCTTCCTTCCGGAGTGGACACGTAACCTCTAACAATTTCATTTCATAGCATGACTATTAGGCAGCACATTTGCACAATGTTGTGTGGATACAAACACTAATTAATTGACACTTGCTTTGAACAGATCATTATTATATATATTCCTTTTATATTTATATCCAATATAAAATTAATATACAATGCAACTTTTTATCGTCAAAGCAATAGGAGGATAATTTTGGGAGAAATTATGAGTAAGAACCTTGAACTTATTTGCCCCCTTAAATATATATCATTGATTAAAAGGCCTCTTGAACTTAACTTCGAGTTTGTAGGTAACACTTAGCTTGTTTACACATTAAATAAATATAATTATATTTATATCATATAAATAACATAATATTTATTGTTGTTTATTCTTATATTCTAATTTCAAATTATGTTTATATAAGTTTTGACAGACTCAAAGTGTACAAAGTATATAAAGTATATGTGTGTGTATAAAAAATATAAATCACTATTCAAAATTTAATGAACAACTTTGTATTTAAAAGATATAAGTCACATAACTATATAAAACATAAGTCCAAAAACACCCAGAGTTTAACAATTCATATAACCAAGTTCGAAAACATCAAAAGATTAAAATTTAACAATTCCTAAATTATATTAATTGATTCAAATCAAAGACACATAAACTTGCATGTTCTCTTCTCTTGCTCTTATAACAAGTTCATTTGCAAAACTTGAAATGTTCAAATCATGACTATTCATAGGTTCCACTACTTCAACTTCAATCAATTTTTTTCTTATAACGGGCTTCAACATTTAACTTGTTTATATCTTCCCAATACTCTTGATTTTTCACTATTCAAATCATCATCGGATGGAAGATCATCAAAATTATATACACAAGAGTTTTGAGCTGTAATTTTATTTTATTTTATTGTCAATTTTGAATTGGTCATCACAAAAATAACATTATTCATAGTTTTTTGATTTGAGGGAAATGAAAATAGTTTTTTTTTTTAAAAAAAAAAAAAGTAGAAACTTACGTTTCTACAATTTTTAAGTTTTTAAGTGTAGTTTTTATACGTTTTTATTGAGGACAGATTTTACTTAAGTTTTAACACATATCACTTTAACAAAAATATAAAAATAATTTTACGTTTTTATGCTATAGTAGTTTTTTAGAACAATGATGCAGATGGTTAATCCCATAAGTAATAATGGAGGTAAGGGAGCGATTAATGGAGGTAAGGGAGCGATTGGTTTGGTGTGGATGCAGATAGCCTGCCTTAATGGCACACGCGGTAAGGCAATAATTACATGTACAAGACTAAAACATCCCGTTTAGTATCGTCATATCTTATAATATATTTTAGTAATAATTAGTATTCTAAAATATTTTTTCAAGATCCTAAAATAATTTCTTAAGATCATGAAGTATTTTTTAAAATACCAGTCAATATATTGAAGTATTTTTAGTACCAGTCAGTATATTGAAGTATTTTTTTAAGTATCAGTCAGTACAGTGAAATATTTTTTTTAAGATTCTAAATTAGGATTTTGAAAAAATATTTCAGAATACTGAATGATATTAAAAAGCACTTCAGGATAGGATAGTCAAAATTAATTCAAATCAACGGTTTAGATTAGTTGAGGAGAGTTATCAAAGGTTGAGATTACATGAGGAGGGATAATGAGAATGTAAGATAATGAGAGGATCCAATTCCCAAGACTGAAGCTAAAATGAAGGCACAATGTCAGAGCTTGGCTACATTTCTCTAGGGTAAAGGAGCAACTTTACGCATGACCTTTTCCCCTAAGAGCGCCCAGCACCACGACCTTTCTCCGGAGAAAAATACACACGACGTTACGTTTTGGGAGCAAAAATACCACGGGCCGTTAGCTGACCGTCAACTTAGATGGAATGCTGATGTGGCGCTGATTTGGAGTGACACGTTGACGTGGAATTAAAAAATTAGGAAAAAATTCGAAAAATTCGAAAAAAAAAATTAAAATAATTAGAAAAAAATTAAAATAATTAGGAAAAAATTCAAATAGTTAGGAAAAATTCAAATAATTAGGAAAAAATTCAAATAATTAGAAAAAAATTAAAATACCCTCCGCCAAAGGGCCCCCCGATTCTTAGTCGACTTCACACATCGATTAGATTTATCTCTGTAGAGAGAATTGACAAGAAGATTATCTTAATTAATTAATTAATACTCCCTCCGGTCCTAATTATAGGACATATTTAACCAATTTTGGGGAGATTAAGGAGAGAAGTTAAATTAGTTAATTTTACTAATTTTCCTAAAATACCCTTATATAAATTTAAAATGACATAAGTAAAAGTAAATCAACAACCTTTACCACATACTTCTCAGACCTAAAATTTTTCTTTCTACACGTTTTCTAATTGAAATAGTGGTTTTGCTATATATACATATATGTGCATATAAAACTGACAAACACATACATATATGTGTGTACATATATCTATACACACACATATATAGACATACACATATTTATATGTATATGTACAAACACATATTTATATGTATCTCTACACACACATATATATATTGACAAACACACACAAAGATATATATATATATATATATATATGTACACACACATAGATACACAAATATACATATATGTATAAACACACACACACATACTGACAAACACACACAAAGATATACATATATGTACACACATAGATACACAAATATAAAAGATTTATAAGCTTATCCAAAAACCAAATATTTACTTATAAGAGTCTACACATCAATATACATATACTCACCACAAACTAAATACACTTGAGAAAATAAAATAGGGGTATTTTAGGAAGAAATTGATAAAAATTAAAATGTTGTCTTATAATTAGGACCAAAACCAACTTTAAAATGTTGTCTTATAATTAGGACCGGAGGGAGTATTTTTTTCAATGAACAAATTACCTTAGTGCATCTTCAACAACTGCGTCGGCCCGTGTATCACTACTAGAAATTTCAGATTTTGCTACGGAAACAATCCGTAGCAAAAACCCAAAAATCCGTAGCAAAACGTTTTTGCTACGGATTTTGTCCGTAGCAAAATATGGCGTCGCAATTGCGACGGATTTGAGAAAATCCGTCGCAATGGCGACGGATTTGCTACGGATTTTACAATCCGTAGCAAATTGCTACGGATTTTACAATCCGTAGCAATGGCTACGGATTTCATAATCCATCGCAATTGCTATGGATTATATAATCCGTAGCAAATTTGCTACGGATTTTTTCCGTAGCAATTTGCTACGGAAACAATCCGTAGCACATTTGAAATTTTGCTACGGATTTAAAATCCGTAGCAAATTTCAAAAATTCAGAAATTTGCTACGGATTTTTTTTCCGTAGCAAATTCCAGAATTTGCTACGGATTTATTTTCCGTAGCAAATTTTTGAATTATTTTACGGTAGCAAATTTTTTATGTTTTTATTTATATTTTTTTAAAAATTTAATAGAAAAATTGAATACAAATAGTAAAATAATGTACCATGAATATATTAACGATAAAAAAGAGTTTACATAGTGAAAACACAATATATATATATATATAATCCGTAGCAACAAACAAATACAAAAAAGTAGGCTAAACAATGAAAGATTGTGATCATCATCATCACCAAAGCATGGTCATCATCACCGAGTCGGCCCGGACCCGAAACCTTTGTCTTTCGAAGGGACATCATTTGAAGCCGCATCTCCTTCATCATCTCCGCCCGCTGATTCATCTCCCCGTCTCATCATCTCCGTTCGTCTTTGCCGCAACGCCGCTTCATCATTCTTGTTCCATAAGCATCTCTTTGCCCTCATCATCTCCGTTTCTGAGTCGCCCGGCGGCTCATCATCTCTCGTTCTGGGTCATCTGTGTTGCTTGCTCCTCCACCAACGACTTCATCCTCTTCACTCATCTACAAAATTGATTAGTACATTTATTATTTGTACTTCATTTGAATGGACAAGAGAATGAAAATTATCAATATCAAATGTATTATGTTTACCTAAAGGAACCCCTGCGGTGCCGGATGAGAGGCGCTTTGATTGCTTCATCGGGTGGCCGGACTCACCGTATCCAAAGACCCTCCCTTTCTTGTCAAATCCGCCGGTAGCCTCAAAGAAGAGACTCTCGTTATCGGATATAGAGGATGAGGGGTCGATCTCACGCCGCGAGGCTCTCTCCCCGCGATAGCCTCTCAAAGTTTTCCTACAAGCAAACAAATACATAACAAATAAGAAAATAACGTGCATAAAACAAGTAATAAAGGCAATAAATGTCTCACCGCTATTTGTTTCGCCTTTGGGTTAATCCATTGCCTCTCACTCCCTTCGGTATCGGGAATGGGTCCGCCCGAAAGGTAACCCACTCAACCGATCCAGGTGGAGCTTCCCCAGACTCTTCCTGCAAACGCAAATGATGACCTTAATTAATTACTTCAAAGTACAAAATATTCAATATGTAAATAGAAAATAACGTGTACTTACAACTTTGCGTCGATGCTCAGTAATGGATATGGAGCCCCCAAAGATATGACGGTCCTACCATTTTGGCCCTATTTTCCTTATTTTTCGCACTTATGGCCTTAAACTTTTCATTGTTTTCCCAAGTGCCAAATAATTCATCTTTAGTGTCTGTGGAAGCCAATCTGTCTTGCCTCTCGACCTTCTCAATGAATAGAGCTTTCGACGCACCTTTTGAGACGCGCCCTTTGTGGTTAAAAGCTTTTTCGATTTTCATGATGCTCGAGGCAATGTCATATGCTTTTCACGAAAATCAATAACGAACAATTAGTGCTCCAAATTTTAAAAGTACTTAATTAACACGCATAAAACAAATAACTTACCAAGAACTCGTGAACCACATATCTCGTTGCTCGTAGGAATCTCTGTCCACGCGGTCCAAGCTTGAGTGTAGTTACGGAATATTTGGGTCGACATGAAAGTCGCCACCGGATTATCAGGCACAAATCTGAAAACAGAGATTATCATGCAAATATTAGCATACAAACCAATCTCAAAAGAGAATTGTAACATTACGGTACTTCGCATGACTTACTCGTTGCCTTTAGTGCGAGATCCAAAGAAACCCCGTCTCGGGATCTCTTGAGCCCCGGATAGGTGTATCGGAGAAACTACCGCTTCCCCGACGTGGCTCGGCGACGAAGTGTGCTAAGGAAGAAATGTGAAATATTGAAGATTTTTGTACATAGATGGTTTCAAGAAACGAAACATATGTAAATCAATCGAAAGGGTAAAGTAAACCCGTTGTCCCCTTTGTGAATCAGGGGAGTTAGCCGCCGGTGACGACGATGTATAAAGTGATGGTGAAGATGACAAATATCCAGACGGGGACGACGAAAAATCAAATAGTTGCACCTCTGGGCTGAGCCCTCTGCCTCCATATGGAACAGTTGGCGTCGTCCTACCCCTTCTTATAGTACGAGGTCGGGATCGACCACTGCCACGTCCACTACCTGAACGTCCTCCTTGATGCTCCATCTCGAACACTTATAGACATAATGTCAAAAAATATAAAAAAAGAAAGATATTTGGTTAATATGACAAAAGTACTTACAAAGTATGTAGTATAACATATCGTCATAAACAAAGAACTAACACAAATCAACCGGACGATTCATGTTCATCGACATCTACTTGCATGTCCTCATCTGTACTCTCATAGTCGTCGAACTCGAGATTCACTATCGAGAAGCTCATTTCGCCTCATCCTCATCGTCGATTTCTCATCGTCAATTTGTATAGGAATCAACTCTAACTCCACACGAAAATCAAAGAGATTGCTTGGTACTTCGTCATCGAAGATGTTTATGGGCAGCACATGTTCCACATCGCTTGGAAAGGTTCACCATCTTGTCATTTGATTCCGGCTCTTTCGACTTTGGTATAATATTTCGTGCTTTGGTTTTAATAACTCCCGTCCACCCTTGGCGAGATGTAGGGTATGGTGTATAGTAAACTTGTTCCGCTTTGTTGAGCAAGGATGAATGGGTCATAACCAACCGTATATCTCCTTGTCCAAATGGACCTCAATATTTCCAAGTTTGTCCACTTTTGTCCCACGCGGACCGTTATCAAACCACTCACACTTAAACAGGTCACCACCTTGTCCCACCGGTAACTTAACTGAATTATCTCAACTAACTTCCCGTAGTAGTCGGTCTCCACCCCGTCAACTTGGTCACCTCGACAACATACACCGTAATTGCAACATAGTGTACTGCGTTCGCGTCAACAGTTGCAAATCGATACCCATTGATTATATATTTGTTGCATCGGGTAACTATCATTGCAGCTCCATAAGATAAACTCCACGCAACTTCATTGGGATCGATGGATTTTCCAAGAAATATGATCGAAACCATTTTGGAAACTCAAAACTAGTGAATTGATCAACTTGGGACACCGGCATTGAAGGATTTCCCGATCGGACCCAATTAGAAAAGTAACTGTAACAAAAAACTTAAGTTAATACTTTAATACTTACCGTAATAGTAAACAAACAAAAAAACTTACTCGAGGTACTTGGCGGCCTCTTCACGGTTGTTTAGAATGTACCACTCAGCAACTCGCTTATCTTTTCCGTCAAGAGTTGACTTCCAACGTTTTCCCACGACTCGCCCTGGAAAATTAAATATTGACTTTTGATCCCTCGTATCACCGGCATCATCGTTACGAGGTACCCCTCTCCATCTTGACATCATTTCGGGGGATAATAGTATGACGCAAATTTTGCGGCCTCTTCGACTAGATAAGCTTCGGCGATAGATCCTTCAACGTACCTTGTATTTTTGATCTTGTGCTTAAGTGTGCGTAAAAACCTACAATGGAATATCGAGAGGATATTTATAATCTAAAGTACCATGTAGGTCAATATATATATTACCTCTCAAACGGATACATCCATCTATCTTTGTTGCGGGCCTCCTACCTTTGCTTCGTAGGCCAAGTGAACGGGCAAATGTTCCATTGAGTCAAAGAAGCTAGGAGGAAACACCATCTCTAACTTGCATAGCGTTATGGGCATGCTCGCCTCCGGTGTCGTAACTTTTCAACATTAAGCTCGAAGCACAAATTTCTCTAAAGAACATGGAAAACTCCGTTAGAATAGACCATACATGGTTCGGTAGTGCTTTGAAGGCCCACGGCAACAATCTCTCGGAAAAAACATGACAATCATGACTCTTCATCTTGCTCAACTTCACCTCGTACATGTCGACACATCTTTTCCAGTTTGACGCATAACCGTCGGGAGTTTCGAGATCTTTAACCCACCGCAACAATTCTAAATTCTGCTCTTTATTGAATGTGTACGGCGCTCAGGGTTTGGAAATTCGTCCGATGCCATTTTCCACCAAATGCAAAGCGGGCCTTCTACAAATCGCTTCAACGTCCAATCTTGCGTTGATTGTGTCTTTCGTCTTGCCCTTGGTGTCCATCACTGTATACAGAATATTGCAAAACACATTCCTCTCAATATGCATGACATCGAGGTTGTGTCTTAACAATTGATCTTTCCAATATGGTAGTTCCCGAAGATCTTGCGTTTGTTCCAATGATGATCAATGTCGTACCCTCCGGGTTCGCTTGAAGCAGCACCCTCTTCGACACTCGGAATGTGCACGACCCCGTCCCATATTTCTTCTCCACTTAAACGACGAGGTGGATCTGCTCGTTCGACAAAGATTCCGCGTGAAGTCTTTTCTATTTCTCCTAAACGGATGATCGGGGTAGGAATCGTCGGTGCTGTCAAACCAACTGACCTTGCGATTTGTGTTCCAAGCTAAAACCCATGTTCATTCAAGACATACCGGGCATGCGAGCTTTCCCGACGTTTGCCGGCCACTCAACATCCCATAGGCGGGGAAATCATTTGTCGTCCACATTAAGGCGCCCGCATGGTGAAATTCGACTTAATGATATATCATACGTAAGAACACCTTCACTCCACAACATTTTCAACTCGTCTATCAAAGGCCTGAGGTACACATCTATCTTCTTTTTGGGTTCGACGGCCCAGGGATTAACGCGTTAAGGAAGAAAAACTCTCTTCTCATGCACATAGAAGGTGGGAGGTTGTACGGAGTCACAATGATTGGCCAACGGAATAATTCCTTCCCGTATTGTTGAAAGGAGCGAACCCATCCGAACATAGACCAAGAGGAACATTACGGGGATCCATAGCAAAGAAAGGATTCGCCTCGTCAAATTTACGCCAAGCTTCGGCATCGGATGGATGCGTCACAAAGTTCTCATCCCTACGATGCTCCGGTGCCATCTCATGTGAGAAGCCGTTTGTTCGGATGCATACAATCTCGTAAGTCCGGGCACCGGAGGAAAGTACCACATCTTGCTTAATGCATGACGGGTCTTTTTCCTTCCTTTCCCCACAACTTTATATCTGTCATGTCCACGAATTTGCAATTTGTCATTCAGCATCATCCTTGTAATACAACATACATCCTCTGGGGCAGCAATGAATTTTTTCACATCCAAGCCCAAGCTCTTTCACCTTTTTTTTTGCTTGGTAAAAGTCCTTCGGCAAATTATTGTCTTTGGGAACAACCTTACTCATGATCTGCATCATTTCGTTGTAATTCCTCTCACTCATATGGTGATCGGTCTTCAAGCTTAGTGTTGCTAGGGTAGCCGATAGCGATGAATATTCACTATTTTCAAAGTGGTCGCAACCTTCCCATAACGGACGTTGTGCTTCTTGAAGCATTTTATAGAACCTAGCGGCTTCCGGATGAGGATCCTCACCCATGTTTGATGGTTGAGGATGGGTACCGGTCTCATCTCCCATGTATGACGGTTCAGCATGAGTAACGGGATCAAAATATTGGCCGATCGACGGTCCCGCGGCATCCATAACCAACTGCTCATATTGATTAAGGTTTTCTCGATGACTACTGTCCCCATAATAACCACTCGGTGTCACGTCGGACTTCGCCATGACATTCCCAACATTCATAATCTTTTATGAATCCCTTTTGACACAAATGAATCCCGACCGTGTCCGCATCTGTAAATCTTAAACACTTACATTTGGCACACGGACACCCGATCTCCCTTCTTGAATTATTTGAATTCGCCAAAGCAAATTGGACGAACTCTTCCAAACCCGCGAAGAATGCTGTTGTTACTTGTCTTCTATCAGTTAGACGATTGTACATCCAACTTCTATCATGGTTGCCTTCCATACTTCCTAGCAAGTTCAGTTACTACCCTAATTAACTTCTCAACATACCACAAATATATATATATATATATATAAAAGTCGCCTCTTATGCCTACCAATTGCCACTTAATCAAGAAAGTGAAAAACAAACACATGCATTGAACAAAGAACATATTCCGGCAAGCAACCGAGAATGAGGATAGCACACGGAACATGGGGACATGCATGTGGAGGGGCAAACAAAGAATAGAATACTAAGTATTTTGGAGTTTCTAACATATATGGGCTAGATCAAAGGAATTACATAACATTTAATCAAATTTATTGTATAACTTGTTAAACATAGATTGAAATAAAAAATTTAAATAAAAAATTTATTCTACTAATTTTTATAAAACATACAAATGTGATTATTCTTCAATGTCACACCTTCCTCATCCTCGTTGACATTAATTAATTAATTGTCTTATCCCTAAATTTTATTTCCAAACACTTCACTTTTCTAGTTTCAACATCATCCTATTTAAATATTTATGTATCAATATCATCTAATACAAAATCTTAATTTTATCACACCAAAATCGAATTGGAATTTCTAAATTCCTAAAAAGTGCTAGATAAAAATACTTTACATAACAAAATTCTATACGTTTCTTAACCGTGTTACAAATATGAAAAAATTACTTTTAAAATTTATCTTATTTAAAAAAAAAAACGATTTAAACTCGTGTACTCGATAATCTTCGACTAACATACATATTTTTAATATTCCACTAATCAAACATAACATAAATATCAAATTGTGATTAAAAAAAATATACTTCAAGCTAACTTTGTAAAATCGAAATGCTAAGATTTGTTTAATAATTTCCCTTCGAAGATCTTAGTGCTAGGATATGTTTGTAACCTGCAAAAAAAAAATGAAAATTAAAAAAAAAACTGCAAAAAGGGAAAAAATACAAAACAAAAAAAAACTTACATACCAAAAAAATCGGAGACGAGATGGAGAGGAGGAGCTCCGGTGAGGGGGGGGAGGGGGTCGGGACGGGGTGTGGGGAGGGGGGGGCGGGAGAGGGAGGGGAAGGGGGGTCGGGACGGGGAGGGGAGGGGAGGAGGGGGGTCGGGTGTGGGGGAGGGAGAGGCGCGGATGAGGGAGGGAGGAGGGGAGAGTCGCCGGGAGGGGAGGGTCGCCGGAGTTGGGGAGGGCCGGAAGTTACGAAATCGCGAATGGGGGCGAATGTTGCGGCTTTAAGCTGCAACATTCTGCGACGGATCCCGGATCCGTCGCAGTCAGGATTTTGGATCCGTCGCATGGATCGACGGATCCGGGATCCGTCGCAGTCAAAAAAAAAGGCGGCCTTTTCGGCCGCCTTTTTGCGACGGATCCGGGATCCGTCGCAACCCCCAAAAAAAGGCGGCCTTTTTGGCGCCTTTTTTGTGACGGATCCGAGATCCGTCGCAACCCCAAAAAAAGGCGGCCTTTTTGCGCCTTTTTGCGACGGATCCGGATCCGTCGCAACCCCAAAAAAAAGCGGCCTTTTTGGCCGCCTTTCCCCCTCAAAAAAAGCGGCCTTTTTTGCCGCTTTTTTGCGACGGATCCGGGATCCGTCGCAACCCCCAAAAAGGTGGCCTTTTTCGCCCTTTTGCGACGGCCAGACCGTCGATCCGTCGCAAAATGTGCGACGAATAGTTGATCCGTCGCGAGAATTTGGGAAATGGCGCCATTTTTGGCCGCCCATTGCGACGGATCTATTGATCCGTCGCAAATCATTGCGACGGAAGTATAATTCCGTCGCTATAGCGACGGAATTATACTTCCGTCGCAATATCCGTCGCAAATTCATTGCGACGGAAGTTAATCCGTCGCTATAGCGACGGAATTATACTTCCGTCGCAATATCCGTCGCTATAGCGACGGAATTACACTTCCGTCGCAATTCCCGTCGCTATTGCGACGGAAGTAAACTTCCGTCGCAATAGCCTTCGCTATTGCTACGGAATTTTTCCGTAGCAAATTCCGTCGCTATTTCTTCTTTTTCTAGTAGTGTATATACAACTCCTCCTCTACCAGTTGGTTATCCGTGCCCATTGCCGCCATAACATATGGCATGGCGGCCGCTGTTGCAAGATGGTGGGGCCCCCTGGCGGAGGTATTTTAATTTGTTTATAATTATTTTAATTTTTCCCTAATTATTTGAATTTTTCTATTATTTTGAATTTTTTCTTAATTATTTTAATTATTTCTCATTTTTTGAATTTGTTTTCTAATTATTTAAATTTTTTCCTAATTTTTTGAATTTTTTTTCTAATTTTTTTAATTTTTTTTGAATTTTTCCTAATTTTTAAAAATATTTAATTCCATGTCGGCGTGTCGGTCAAATCGGTGCCACGTCGGTGTTCCATCCAAGTTGACGGTCAACTAACGGCCCATGATATTTTTGCTCCAAAACGTAACGTCGTGTGTATTTTTGCTCCAGAAAAAAAGTCATGGTCTTTGTCAACGCTACGGGGAAAGGTCATGTGTAAAATTGATCTTTTACCCATTTCTCCACATCATGATTTCTCTCTATTGCATCTCTTGCATAGAATTAGAATCCACATTTATTCATTCGGTTTAATTTCTTCTCAACTATTCACCACTCTACCAACTTTCTCGCTTCTTCTCTCGGCAATTCTTCGTTACTTCTCGCTTTCACTTCACTCTCCAATATTCACAAAAAGCTTTTGATGATCTTCTTCTTCTCAAAATTATTAAAAAATATATATCATAAACTGATATCTAATTTAATTATACACAACAAGACATAATATAATTTAATTATACACAACATACACATGTTTATATTATATATCATAAACCATGATATGATTAAATTACTTTAAATTATTTATATTTATTATTTTTTTAAACTAATTTGTTTGACTTATAAACGATATATAATTTAATTATATACAACACATAATATGATTAAGCACCTTATTTTACTTCATTAATTTCTCAAAAAAAAAAAAAAAGTTATGTCTTATGTTTAAGACCCAACTTTCACACTTTTTTTTTTATTTTTATTTTATCATTATTACTATATTTCTATCCCTTACCTTTTTTTTTGACAAAATATGTTCATATTTTTTTAAAAAAAAAAGTATTTCAAACACCATTTTTGTAGACCTCGTTTCAATGTTTCAATTATGAAGTCGGATGGGGTTTTTTTTTATCATAATATTTTCAGGCCATTTTATACCCCATAAATGTATTTTTAGCCCATTGGCAACTTATCTCTTCAAATTTTAATAGAATTTCACCTAAGAAAATAGAACAATCATACTCATTATTTGTGTAATACCCGGATATTCGGTACCCGGATGACTATTAAACATAAATAAATATTTCTTAAGTGTTAGAGGTGATTATGTGGTTTCAATAAATGACCAAAATTACCTTATTATTTAGGGGAATTACTGTGAAAATTAGAAAAGAAAAAGAGCTAAGATCAATGAAAAATGTATTTTATAAGGAAGAAGATGACCTAAAAATATTATGATAAATACCATATGATAACAAATACTGACAAAAACTTGGGAAATGTGTTATCTTTAATTTTAGGAATTTTTAGGAATATTTCCCTGGAAAATAATTGAGCATAGATAAAATATTATTAAAAGCACTTTATGGCCCCAGTATTTTTAATATTTTACATGGGATATAAAATACCAATGTCAGTAAAATAGTTGTGAGATAATAATTTATCATAATTAAGAAAATTATCAACAATTAGTGAATAGCTAATTAAGTAATTAATGGCTAATTACTTGGATTAAAATATAAGATAAATGAATTAGGAAAAAATATTAAATAAGGGCTGAAATTCAAATAAATAAATAAATAAAAATAAAAATAATAAATATCTAGATATTTGAATTAAATAATAATATATTCTGTTAAAGAGCCAACAGGGACATTCGAGAACGGATAGAAATAAAATCCTACCCCGAGATGTAGGGTTGAAGTCGAAACATCTCGGATTTTTTATAGACTAGTGAATTTCTACCTAGGAGTGGACTATCTCGGAGGTCATTTCGAAACCAAATGAGTCATTAGGATACGGGGTTTTAAGGGAAAAGGTCGGATAGTCAAAAAGAGAACCTATACAAAATTAAATAGTTGTGACAAACCGGGATTAGGTTACTTAGGACTGGGCATATTAGGAATCAGTGAATTTTTGTCCAGAAAGTGGTACTGCCGGAAGTTATTTCCGTAACCGACAGCGTTTGTCTGAAAATCTTCGGCAGACAACAAAATACCCTTAATGAGATCAAAAATTTAACAAAACCCAGTGGTTTTAAAGAGAAAGAATGGAACTACAAAACCTAGAATTTTGAGTTTCGGCAAGATTACGCGATTCAAACACCGATCAGGGAACGATATCGATAAGTCGGCTAGTATGACATCATCAAAGATGATGTCACAAGGGGGAGAGGTCGGCACATAGGTGGAGGACCGGGATCGATCCGTGTGTCCCAAGTGCGATCCGACGGTTGAAATCCGATCGAAGACAATTGAAGTAATTCCCACCTTGTCCCTTCCTTTTCCTATAAATAGCCAAGCCCTCTTCACTTCATTTCTCACCAAGAATCTGAAATATAGAGAGAGAGTAGAGAGAAGGAGGAGCTCTTGGAAGTTCTAGCAAGCCGGAGTAAGTTTCTCGGTACCTAGTCTTAAGCTTCGGTAGTTCTTTCAGTAGATAGAGTAGAAATGCTAGAATCTCTTTAAATCTTTCTGAACAGTTTTAGATATCATATTTTATGAGTATATATGATATTTATGTTGAAAATATTTTTGGAAAAGAGATCTGGCAAAATTTCGGAGAAATAGAGCGAAAACAAATGGCTCTGGCGAAATTCGCCGATTGGCCTAACTAGGGGCAAAATAGTAATTTTCGCCTAGAATGCCTGTTTTGATGCCAAATGTTGATAAACACTATCTGTTGGTTATGATTAGTTTTGATGATGTCTTATATAGATGCCATTGTTAAAAGCAAAAAGATTGAGTAGTATATTGAGTAATATATTTATCTCCTACATTGACTAACTCGCTATATTTAATGTAGATTATTCCAAGTTAAATTAAGGAGAATAATCAAGAAGGAGATAAGAGATGAAAGAAAGAAGTACTTGCAGAGGTTGTCAAGAAAGCAAGATGTTATCAATGGATTTTGGAGGATAAGCAAGAAGAAGAGAAGAGACTAGAGAAAGATGTTATCAAAGAACTTGCACAATATAATAGGAATATCAACATTCAAGTTCTTGTGATACTGGAAGTCTCTATGATAGCAGAAGTTGGAATGAAGCTTCATCACCTTATGGACATTGAAGAAGGTAGAAGCTATAAAGAATGTGAGTCCAAGTTAAATGATGAAGAATGATCAAGTTGGGAGATGAAAGAAGGAAGAACTTGTTGAATGGAATGAAGATATCATTATTCAAGTTCTTATATTGATGCTAGAAGTCTCCAAGATCATATGGAAGTTGGATTGGCTCAATTCAGAGTTAAAGTCAGCAAATATGAGGTTCAGGATGAGAAACCTCGAGTTTAGGACACAAACCTCGAGTTTGGAACTCAAACCTCAAGGTTTGGAACTCAAAATTCGAGTTTAGATGAACTGGATGAGAAACCTCGAGGTAGCCATCAAAACCTCGAGTTTTCAAGTGTCTTCAGCATCTCCGCGTCTCGGACTAGCAAACCTCGAGGTTTCGGTAAAAACCTCGAGTTTCCAAATATAAAGCTCTTCACTCCACACTGTTTCACGTTCAGCATGGGCGACGTCTCGTAATTTAATGATATCTCCTAAACCAGAGATCAGATTGAGGTGAAACCAGTGGCATATGTAACTAGACTTCCAATGCGTCATTTTGATATAAAATTCAAGCCCAAAGGAGTTCATATCAAGGAGTTATAAATTGTGGAAGTTGACAGAAACATCCACGCCACACAGCAAACCAAGCTTCAATGTTTTGAGTGTATCTAACAAACTACAAATCCAATTGAGCCGAAATTGGTGGCATATGAAAGTAGACTCACATATCTTTCCATCAAGAGTTGAACGGACCAAAACGGAGTTCTGAAAAGGGAGATATGGTCTTCGAAAGTTTCCAGTTATTTCAAGAAAGGTGAACAAAGTGAAAACCTCGAGTTTTCAATGGAAACCTCGAGTTTTCATCGAACGAGAGCAACGAACTTCGAGTATCTTTAAACCTCGAGGTTTGGAACCAAAACCTTGAGTTTTGGTCGAGACAGAAAGCAATCGGAGTATTGCAACCTCAAAACTCGAGTTTTGCAAATGAAACCTCGAGTTTTCATCTCAGCTTCAGAAAATCAGAGTTTCGAAAATCCTGATTCTTCTGATAAACATCCAGATGATTACCCACATGATTAATACTACTTCTTAACATCATTTATATCATTTGTGTATAAGTTTCAGGTGATTAAAGTTTGAGATTACATCAAACTTGACAAAACCAAAATCTGCCATAAGCTTGAAGATGAACTTTCTTTGAATTTCGAATCGGCAAAGAAGACGAATTCAATGAGGAAACGAAATTGAATACTCAGCATAATGTTCTCTAATGGATTCGAATGTCCAATGTCTTTGATATGCTTTAACTTCGGACTTGAGAAGATTTGAATTTGCTTTAAAGTCAAATAAAGCAACTCCATGCGCCACTTATATTATTTTATTATATCTTCTCAAACAAAGCAAATGGAAGACGACTGGAAAGAAGACCAACCATTCTTCAAGGCGGAACAAAAGCTCCCTCCAACAAAAGCTGAACATCATGGGAGACATTCTTGAAGAGCCAAATATTCAAATATTCAAATATGCAAAAGTTCCCAACAGACTATATTCAAACAAAGATTGTTCATAACACTAGATCCATGGAGAAACACTCATAACAGACTACATTTTTTCGAATGCGTTCAAGTCTCGAACGGATCTATAACGGTCATAAGCTTCAACTAGCATAAATACCTGAAGATTTGAAGACTCCATACGCAATACAGAGTACATAGAGCAGAAAAACGCAGAGACACAAGCTGGTATCTTCAAGATGCTAATACTCTGATTCTCATATCATTTACTCTCTATTCTTAATGTTTACATAGCTTATCATAGAGAGTGAGATGACTTGTAATTGTGCTTCAGTGCTTATCCATCTACTTCTGAGAGAGAGAAGAGTTATTGTACACATCCTATCATTCTATTTGTGAGATACTCAAGATTGGGTGATCTTGAGTGGGAAACACATTGTGTTGATTACGGCTTGTAAGGGAGTGAATCCTAGGGAGAGGATTACTTGAGTACGAGTGTGTGATCAAGCAAGTGTATTGATTATAGTTTATAAGGGGGAGTGAATCCTAGTGAGAGGATTACTTCAAGTACTGATCGTGTAATCAAGTTGAAAGAAGATAGTGGATTGAAAATCTCAAGCGGAGCTTGGGGACTGGACGTAGGTCAAGGATTGGGCCGAACCAGTATAAATCAGTTTGCACATTCTCTTCCCTTATCTCTTATATTTCCAGCATATATATATATATATATATATATATATATATCTGAATGTGCATACATGTTTGAATGATTGACTGTTGTTTTATCAATTATTATTGTCATTCAAACTGCTTTCAATAAGTTGCGAAAAGAATTTCAAAGTTCCTAAACTTTCATCAAACACCCAATTCACCCCCCTCTTGGGTGATAGCCAGGTCTTTCACTATCATTATAGGATATCTGAGATAATCGAGCCGCCGTAGTACCCCCGTCGTCCCGCTGTTTTTCCCGCTGTTGAATTTCACATTTTTCCGTAAAAGTTCCGTTATACCGCTAAAAAGGTACGGACGCGTATTGTAACCTTAATCTGATGCTTGTTGTATGCTATATGTGATGCTGTGTTCATATACTGAGATTCTGTTGGTTTGAAAATGGTGGAATGATGAGTACACGGGTTATGGTATTGTTAACACCGTTGAGAGTTTTCCTAGCGCTATGGACACGACATGCTATCGTGGCACCGGAGAGTGTGCAGACTGGGATGACATACATACTGCGGGGGTGTGTAATGTTATTGCACGATATGTGGAGATGTGTTTTTATACCGTGAAATGTTGTGGATATCTCGTCATGCATATACTTTTACATAAGCATGAGGTTAACTGTTACACGAGATCCAATGGGCATTGGATCTCGAGTGTTGATGTAGCCGGGATCCGAGGGAGTTCGGATCGGAGAAAGGGGTAAGGAGCCGGCATAGAGAAGCCAATGAAGAAAATAAATTAGTAGTTTATTTTTGAGAAACATCATATGAATGTACTTATGACTACCAGACATATTATTATGAATGTTATTCAGTTACTCCTTTTTATTGAAAAAATTTTCCGACGCTCAAACTCTGATTAAATACGGGAAGAAAACGTTTACGAAAACGGGGTGTTACAATTTGAAACCATATATTCACCCTTGTATTTTCATTATTTATTTACTAGTATTCAATATGTATTTTAGGGTATAATATGATCCCTAAATGAAATCTTAAAGAGAAATTGCCCTCAAATCTATAACAATAAAGTTACAAAATTAGAGACAATATACTCTCCTTGAAATATTTATCCAAATATATCATTAATATTAGTTAGGGTTTTCGGGTTTTACATTTCTTCCCCCGTTAAATAAAATTTCGTCCTCGAAATTTACGCTACCCCAACTAAACCTCCAAATACGGTTTCAGATTATAACTACTAGTAGTTCTTCCCAAATTGTCTCATTCAGAGACAATCCATCTCTAAACTAGCTTTTCAACCGGGATAATCTTATCTCTGAGTTACTTCCTTTAAATACGATAACTTATTTTGATTTGACTATAAAGATACAGTCATTTTGATACTTCATACGATCACCTTTAAGATGATATTTCTCCAATGAGAAATGCAGAAGATACTGTGAAGTTTATCAACGTTTGGGGGTAAAATTAACTGGCAACTATTTGTTCCATTCTCCCACTATCTTCTTGACTATGCCTTATGAAATGAGGCATTCGACCATTTTATCACAACTTTCAGTTATTCACTATGACAAAATTCTATCAATGACATATACCATCACATCAACACAAGAAATGAATCCACTCACAAACATTTGGAAACATGATCGACCACATCTGGCATAAGAAATTTCCATTCTGACTATAGTTCCATCGAACATATAAGTGATTATACTTTTGCCTATAGAAGGCTTCAAACAATGCTATCGCGATCGTGAAAATTCTAGAAATAAGCTTCATTGAGTGTAATTACAGTTTTTCGGGGAATTTACTTTACCAGGACAAAAAGTCCTCATAGTAATTCAAGTAGCCCTTGATCTTGATTTATCGTTCGAGCTACTAAAACTAACTTCTTGTGGAGAGTATCTACACGATGTTTACTTTATACGGATAATGTTTACTTTCTAAATCGCAATCTTACAGAAATTTATCCAGCGATGCCATTCATTACCGAGTTTCTTTCAACTTAAAAGGTATTTCAAGCACTTGTGGTAGCAGTATAATTCTACATTTACACCATAGAGGTAATGCCTCTACTATCAAAGCAAATACGATACTCACTAACTCTAGGTTATGCGTAGATTAATTCAACTTGAGAGGCTTCAACAGACGAGAGGTGTAAGTCATCTCGTTGTCCTGCTGTAGCAAGACATATCTCGATCCATACTTAATGGTACCACGACAGACTCTATAACATCTACTTGGATCCGGGATAACCAATTCTTGGTGCTGTGACCAACTTCTTTCTCAGTCTATGTAAACTCGTCTCACAGTCTTTGTTCTACACAATGATTAAATTTTAATTTGTGAGTTACATCAATCGTAAGGCAAATTACGCGAATTTTTATATATATGAGTCTGCGGCATTATCCCGCTTGACCCAAAAACTCAATATCTATTGTACTATTTCCGACTTTTCTAGTCCAGAATTGCTTCCACTTTGCTGAAATTAACAACATTACTGTTGTATGCTAAAACATGACCCAGAAAGTTTATTTCTTTTGCAGCCATTACCCATATGTACTAAACTTAGTAAAGAGTCACGTTTCTCTTTAATACACTCACAACTGGTCGTCAATGTTCTTTGTGTTTCTCTTCATATTTTTGAATAGACGAAGATGTTAACACCTCTATCGACCAACCTATGTGGTTGAGAAAAGTTTGGTTCAAGTACTCTATGAACAGAAATAGGTGTATTTGTCAATCTGAAAGGCATCTTAAGAAATTTAAAATGCCCAAATCAAGTCTTGAAAACCATTTTTGATGTACAGATGAATGGTGTTCCGAGCGTAGGTCAATTTTGACAAGAAATTATGTAATTAAACAGGTACGTTGATCCAGAGAAATGATTATTCATTCACGTTAGTCATTTTGTCCATCCTGTGATGGTTGACACAAATTTGCAAATTCTTTGAGTTTTTGTTCGGTGTCAATCGATATGGTGGTTTAGATGTTGATCCTGTGCTAGGCATCAAATCCATAGTGAATTCTGACTTCTCTTTTCGAAAGAAATTTGGTAGGATTTTCAGAGAATTCATTTATGACTAGGTTGTTTTTAGAATAAGAACTCAACTTCTGTATCGATTCTATCCCTGCTTTGGGAATGATATCTTTTCATGGTTATCATTGATCATTGCATTGATCGCTGTTACTTTGACAGAATTGAGAATGTCGTCGACGTTTGTGAAACAGAAACTTTGGAATAAGATATATATATTTAACTAATATTTGATTCCAGATACGCTTTATAAGCGAAATAGTTCACACCCAAATGGTGTGGCTACTACTAGATCGTAAGGTAATACATATGTGTATGCATCCCAAAAATGATTCGAATATTTATCAGAAGTATCTGACTTAGTTCAGTACCCGAATCGGACTATATTTAAAATAGACTGCTATTAAACGTTAGTCTCTTGGACCGTCACTGGAGATTCTTCGGCCTCCACTTCAAGCAATGCCATCATCAGGCCTGAGCTCTATGGTCCTATCCCTGCAGCTTCCTGGGGACAGTCCTTGACAATGTGCCCAGGCTTCCGGCTCTTGTAGCAAATTCGTATACCACTACAGGTCAGACCTGGGTGGAAATTCCCGTATTTAGAACATGGTAATAATCCTGGCATCTTTGAAAAGTCCTGCAGCTCCGAATGGAATGACTTCATATATTCGTCTTGGCTCTTGATCCAGGGGGTCTGTCTTTTCAGTGCATAGGCTCCGTGACGAAACCCGACGCAATCGCTTGCTCTTTTGCCGTTGAAGTTTCCGGTTTTACGCATTTCCATTATATTACACTCGATTAACTGGCGAGTTTCTTCTTGTTTTTCAGTTTCTCTTTTCTGCCTTTCGGTCAGAAGTTCATTGATAAAAATTTGTTGCTCTCGAAGCGTCTTCCTCATGTTCTGCAACTCATTCTGTGTTATCTGAGGTTCTAGTTACGCTGGTTCGTGCACTGGTATCATTTGCGGTTGTCTAACTCCCTCTCTTCCTCGACCTCGGCCTCGTCCTCTAAGGACTTCGATTCCTCGCAGACTTGAAATCCTATCTTTCTATTAAGAAAGACAATTTTAAAGGATCGCTCAAACAGACATATACACACATGGCAAAATATATCATATTATTTAGCTGGTTTTAACACCAGTAATATATCTTACATAGCTTATATCCTCGTTTATCTACTCGTTTACATATTGTTTAAAACTAGCCCTTGAACATAAGTCAGAAAAGAATGAAAATCGACTGTACGTTCTCCATCCAAGAGCTCATTAGTCTTTTCCAT
Source organism: Acacia melanoxylon (assembly GCA_019022615.1). Classification (NCBI taxonomy): domain Eukaryota; kingdom Viridiplantae; phylum Streptophyta; class Magnoliopsida; order Fabales; family Fabaceae; genus Acacia; species Acacia melanoxylon. The sequence goes on along the minus strand of JAFJYJ010000003.1, from coordinate 5,536,157 downwards.
CCAGAAGCGTTCTCTGGGAAATAGGCATAGTGTTGACATTACCCAATCGTTTACTGGGTAAGGAAGTTTATTGATTTTTCTTTGTCTGTAAGTCGTCTTGACTTGCCCTAGCCATTGAAAATACGTGTCTTTTGTAGTTGCGTTGTAACATTCTGCGTTTAAGAAATTCGTTCGTAGGGCACCTATCAGCTCTTTGTTTGTATTCAAGACATGTCACAGGGTATTCGGTTCATAACCAGATTTGACTTCAAGGTCATCCTGATAGTTTAAAAGTTGTAAGTACTCACGGTTATCATCGAAGGATGAATGATCCGACCCTATAGGTCTCTCTGGCTCAGAAGGTATACTAGTCATTGGTTCATGGTACACTATGTTCAAGGATTCTGAATGAAAAGGTCCTCGATCATCAATGACCTGATCAGGATACTCTGGTTTAGGGAGATATTCAGGCTCACGATCAGTGATCGGGGTGATATGATGTATCGGAGGAGGAAGATATGTTGGCTCAAGGTTACTTTCCGGAGTGTGGTATGACATATCAGTTTGGGGTACGAGTTCAGATTTGTATACTAGCCAGGGATGATATCCCTGAGATTTTATGGTCATGAATAGATATTATGGGTTTCTCAGGAACTGGGTGATCTGCTGATGAAAAGTGGTATATTGGTTCGATCGATGTCTTGGTTTAGAAAAGCACTCCGGTCTAGGGTTGTATAGACATTCGTTGGAATTTGCCGGATTGAAATGATACTCTGGCTCTGGATTGTTCTCAGCAACAGGAGGGTATTTTGTAACGTACCTCGGGTTAGGCTAGTGAGTGGAACAGGTTGACTCAATTACAGCCATAGGCACAGGAGGTGGATATGTTGGCTCATGGTTTAGCCTTAATCCTCTTTTATCGGGGTCTATAGATCTATTCGCAGTATGTCTCCCTTTATCTTAATAATCCGTATATGGAAGTTTGTCTTTGTCCGTCACTACAACATAACATTAAGGTTATATTAGTCCCCTTTTCAAAATATTCTCAAACGTTTAACAAGATGTAGAGTTTAACTTCGTTACTTGAACCGATTGACCAGATAGGTGTCTATTATGGAAGTTCTACTAAGTTCGTCGTGACTAATCGACTTACCCATATAGACCAATCCTATTCTCGGCATCATTATTTTGTTATAAACCTAAGCAATAGGTCACTGCCTAAGGGAAGACCTAGATAGTATTATCCTCTAGGTTCAATCATTGCTTTCGTTTCGGGAATTTCATTCAGAATCTGAGTTCCATGTCAGAAGTCTTAGAGTTTAAAACTCTAACCTTTCCTTAGGGTATTTGTTTTATTGTATCACAAAACCAGTATTATATCAGTACTCTTGTCCTTGTTGTTCGTACAATGCTCTTGAGATTAGCTATGAAGCTAGCTCTGATACCAAAATTGTAACACCCCAAATTCCGTAGCATAAATCGTGCCGGTGACACGTGGTTTTATAAAATTTGTCAGAGTTTTGAGGTGCTATAGCTTAGCGTAACGCGGAAACGGAGAGCATGTACTAAAAATGTGAACAACAGGTATAACACTGAGTAACTGATATGGAATACTCAGACATATGATGATGCCTGACGTATACTAATATATTAAAAATTTCCCAAAGCAATGTTCAGGTGATACAGTAATACAAACTTCATAATTACAATTCTTCTATGTAACTATACCCTCTTCAACCAAGCCTTGAGTAGAATTGGGGCATAGAACCTAACTCAGTTAAATCATCCCATTTGGCCAGGCCGAGTAGGTCTAGTAGGAGTCATTTACGGCGACTGATTGACTAAACCACATAGACGACCCTTTCTAGTTTAAGCACCAAATGATATGAAGTAACTTTATTAGATTCATGCTGTAAGGTAGGTTCTGTTGACCTTCTTCCCGCATTTTCTTTGACCGGTGCCTTCCCACGGCTCCGTCTATCGGTGTCTTTCCACGGCTCCATATACTAGTGCCTTCTCTGGTTCATGATTCTTCCCTGTCTATTAGTTAAGACTGAGGTCCAATGCCCATCGGACCTCAGGTAACGGTTAACCTCATGCTTATGTAAACAATATATGTATGACAGGTATTCATGACATTTTCGCAATAATCACTACAAAAGCTTATGACAGATGTAGGAAATACATATATGTATGTAAGGCAATAAAAATACACAGCCCCTGCAGTATGTTTGTTATCCCAGTCTGCACTATCAAATCCAGTGCCATGATGGCCTATCGTGTCCTCAGTGCTAGGAAAACTCTAAACGGTGTTATCAAGACTATAACCAGTGTATTCATGATTGCATTTAAAAATCATTGAGACGAGTCTCGGACAAGAACACAAAGAATCATATATAAGCATAACAATAAGCATCGAATCGGTGTTACGTGACGTCGCGAACGTACCTTCGTTGATATTTCGGACGTTTTACGAAAAACGGTAATTTTTGACAATGGTGCAAACAAAATGGCACAACAGCGATACGATTATCTCGAGATATCCTATAAGGATAATATTTATCAATATCTAGCAGCATAACGGGCATTTTAGGTACAAATTACCATTTTGCCCCTAGTTTGACTAATCGGCGAAATTTCGCCAGAGCTTCGCTACTTTGGCTCTATCTCTCCAGAATTTTGACATATCTCTTTTCCCATATATTTTCAAAGTAAATATCATATCTACTCCTAAAACATGATGTAATACCCGGATAATTATTTATCTGAAATATTATATTTTAGTACATATTACCTATTGGAAATAGGTGAATATGTGGTCTCAGATAATAAGTTATAATTACCTTATTTTCTAAGGTAATTTCTATTGAAACTAGGGTGAATAATGAGCTAAAAATCCCTAAATGAATTTGTGGGTCATAAAATGGCACGAAAATATTATGATAAATATCATATGGCAACAAATACGCAAAAACTTAGGAAGTATGTTGTCTCTAATTTTAGGAATTTTTGGGATTATTTCCTTGAGAAATAGAGAAGCATAAATATAATATTATTAAAAGCACTTTATGGCCCCGATATTTTTAATATTTTACGTGGGACATAAAATACCAATGTAAGTCAAATAGTTGTGAGATAATAATTAATCCTAATTATGAAAATTATCAACAATTAGTAAGTGGCTAATTAAGTAATTAGTGACTAATTGTTTATATTATGATATAAGTAAATTAATTATTTAAGGGAGAAATTAAGTAATTAATAATTAAATAAATAATAAATAAATAATAAAATATGCTTAGAAAAATAAATAAAAAATAAAAAGAAAAATAAATATCTAGATATTTTGAATAAAATAATAATATAATCGGTAAAAAGCCAACAAGACATTTGAGAATGGATAGAAATAAAATCATACACCAAAATATAGGAGTTAAGTCTATAACATCTGGACCTTTTATAAACGAGTGAAATTTTATCCGGAGTGAGCTAGCTCACGAAGTGATTTACGAAACCAACGAGCACTTAAGATACGGGGTTTTAAGGGAAAATGACAGATAGTAGAAATGAGAACCAATGGAAAACACGACTTAGTGGAGAACCGGGGATAAGGTTTCTTAGGTCGGGACATATTATAAACCGGTGAATTATTGTCCGGAAAATGGTTCTGCAGGAGTTATTTACATGTAACCGATGGCGTACGTTCGAAAATATTCAGCGGCGAGGAAATACTCGAATGGGATCAAAATATTAGTTAACCCAAGTAGTTTTAAAGAGGAAGAATCTACCTTCGGCGCGATGTTCTTGTATTTTTGAGTTTCGTCAAGATTACGCGATTAAGACACCGTCGGGGAACTTTATCGGTAAGTCGGCAAAGATGACATCATCTTCTTCTAGAAGGATGACATAGGCAAGACATGTGTAAGGCCAAGATGAAGCCATTTGTCCAAGTGCGATCCAACGGCCGAAAAGCGATCTGATAAAGCATGAATAGTAACTCATTTTCTTCTATAAATAGAAGGCACTTCTCCTCTCATTTCCACACCAAAATTTCATGCCTTAGAGAGGGTTAGAGAAAGGAAGAGCCCGAGAAGAAAGTATAGCCGAGTTAGGTAAGTTTTTCGGTCTCACGGTCTTAAGTTTCGGTAGTTCTTTCGGTAGATATAGTCGGATTGCTAGATTTATCTTTAAATTTTCAAGATAGTCTAGATATCATATTTAGGGGTAAATATGATATATATTTCGAAAATATGGTGAGGAAAAGATCTGTCAAAATTAGGAGAGATAGAGCGAAAGCAACAATGGCTCGCGAAATTCCGCCGATTAGGGGTTCGGGGGCAAAATGGTAATTTGTACCTAAAATGCATTATCTTGCTAGAAGTTGATAAATTTTATCCTTATAGGATATCTAAGATAATCGGACCGCTGTTGTACCGCCGTCGTACCGCTGTTTCACCCGCTGTCAAAAAGTACCGTTTTCCGAAAAATTACCGTTATACCACCGACGAAGGTACGTTCGCGTACCGTAACACTAGCTCTAATGCTTATTGTATGAATATATATGTTTGTTGTGTTCTAATTATTGTGGTAACATACGCGGTTATGTTACATACGCGGTTATGTCACATACGTGGTTATGTCACATACGAGGTTATTATTCTTTGTAGCATACGTGGATATGTTACATATGTGGTTATTGTCTTACATACGCGGTTATGTATTTCTAATCATACATCATTGTTGTGATACATTGTATTGATTGTTCTTTGTCATGAATATCATCATCTATATATTGTCATATTTAAGCATGAGGTTAACCGTTACACAGGGTCCGGCGCGTTGGACCTCGGGTCTTAACATAGCGTCAGGTTCAGGAGAACCGAGGACCGAGGAGAAAGGCAAGCAGGCCACATAGAGACTCAGCTGAAGACTATCCCTTGTTTCTACGGCATGAGTATTGCCGAAACGGTACAGTGACCGAGAGTTTTCAAGATAAATAACAATAGAAGTGTCTCTTCGGCAATACTCATGCCGTAGCAACAAGGGATAGTCTTCAGCTGAGTCTCTATGCGGCCTGCTTGCCTTTCTCCTCGGTCCTCGTTTCTCCTGAACCTGACGCTATGTTAAGACCTGAGGTCCAACGCGCCGGACCCCAGGTAACGGTTAACCTCATGCTTAAATATGACAATATATAGATGACAGATATTCATGACAAAGAACAATCAATACAAATCCACAACAGATGTATGATTAGAAATACATAACCGCGTATGTAAGACAATAACCACATATGTAACATATCCACGTATGCTACAGCAATAATAACCTCGTATGTGACATAACCACGTATGTGACATAACCGCGTATGTAACATAACCGCGTATGTTACCACAATAATTAGAACACAACAAACATATATATTCATACAATAAGCATTAGAGCTAGTGTTACGGTACGCGAACGTACCTTCGTCGGTGGTATAACGGTAATTTTTCTGAAAACGGTACTTTTTGACGGGTGAAACAATGCACGACGGCGGTACAACAGCGTCCGATTATCTTAGATATCCTATAAGGATAAAATTTATCAACTTCTAGCAAGATAACAGGCATTTTAGGTACAAATTACCATTTTGCCCCCGAACCCCTAATCGGCGGAATTTCGCCGGAGCTTATTGCTTTTCGCTCTATCTCTCCGAATTTTGACAGATCTTTTCCTCATCATATTTTCGAAATATATATCACATTTACCCCTAAATATGATATCTAGACTATCTTGAAAATTTAAAGATAAATCTAGCAATCCGACTATATCTACCGAAAGAACTACCGAAACTTAAGACCAGAGACCGAAAAACTTACCCAGAACTCGGCTATACTTTCTCCGGGATCTTCCTTCTCTCTAACCTCTCTCTAAGGCATGAAATTTTGGTGTGGAAATGAGAGGAGAAGTGCCTTCTATTTATAGAAGAAAATGAGTTACTATTCATGCTTTATCGATCGCTTTTCCGTAGTTGGATCGCACTTGGACAAATGGCTTCATCTTGGCCTTACACATGTCTTGCCTATGTCATCCTTCTAGAAGAAGATGATGTCATCTTGCTGACTTACCGATAAAGTTCCCTGATCGGTGTCTTAATCGCGTAATCTTGACGAAACTCAAAAATACAGTAACACTGCGCTGAAGGTAGATTCTTCCTCTTTAAAACTACTTGGGTTAACTAATATTTTGATCCCATTCAGAGTATTTCCTTGCCTGCTGAATATTTTCGAACAGACGCCATCGATTACAGAAATAACTCCCGGTAGAACCAGCTTCTGGACAATAATTCACTGGTTTATAATATGTCCTGACCTAAGAAACCTTATCCCTGGTTCTCCACGGAAGTCGTGTTTTCCATTGGTTCTCATTTCTACTATCTGTCATTTTCCCTTAAAACCCTGTATCTTAAGTGCTCTGTTGGTTTCAGAAATCACTTCGGAGCTAGCTCACTCCGGGATAAAATTTCACTCGTTTATAAAAGGTCCAGATGTTATAGACTTAACTCCTATATTTTGGTGTATGATTTTATTTCTATCCATTCTCAAATGTCTTGTTGGCTCTTTACCGATTATATTATTATTTTATTCAAAATATCTAGATATTTATTTTTTTCTTTTATTTTTTATTTATTTTTCTAAGCATAAAATATTTTATTAATATTTTATTATTTATTTATTATTTATTTAATTATTAATTTCGAATTTCTCCCTTAAATTAATTATTTAATAATTAATTTACTTATATCATAATCTAAACAATTAGCCACTAATTACTTAATTAGCCACTTACTAATTGTTGATAATTTTCATAATTAGGATTAATTATTATCTCACAACTATTTCACTTACATTGGTATTTTATGTCCATGTAAAATATTAAAAATACTGGGGCCATAAAGTGCTTTTAATAATATTATATTTATGCTTCTCTATTTCTCAAGGAAATAATCTCAAAATTCCTAAAATTAGAGACAACATACTTCCTAAGTTTTTGTCAGTATTTGTTGCCATATGATATTTATCATAATATTTTCGTGCCATTTTATGACCCACAAATTCATTTAGGGATTTTTAGCTCATTATTCACCCTAGTTTCAATAGAAATTACCTTAGAAAATAAGGTAATTATAACTTATTATATGAGACCACATATTCACCTATTTCTAATAGGTAATATGTACTAAAATATAATATTCCAGATAAATAATTATCCGGGTATTACACATGATATCTAACTATTTTGAAAATTTAGAGATAGATCTACCAAAGCTAAAGACCAGGGACCGAAGAACTTACCCAGGGCTCCAATATATTTTCTCCGGGCTCCTCCTTCTCTCTAACCTCTCTCTAGGATTCGAAATTTTGGTGTGAAATGAGAAGAGGAGGTGCTTCCTATTTATAGAAGAAGGGAATGGCATTTCGGTGATTAATTCAAACTTCAGTCTTACTAATTACGGACCGTCGGATCTAGGGTTTTGAAAAGGGTGAATCTTGGCCCTTAAATGGTGTGTGCCGACCTCCCCTTGCCAAAAAGTCAAAGAAGTGATGTCATGCATGATGTCACTTCTTTGCTTTATGAGCCGTCTGATAAAGTTTCCGGTTCGGTGTTCGCGTAGTCTGGGAAAATCTTAAAAATTCGGCAGCAAGGCACTGAAGTCTTATTCTTCCTCTTTAAAACTACTTGGGATTACTAAATTTTTGATCCCATTAAGGGTATTCCGTAGTCTGCTGAAGATTTTTAGATAAACGTTGTCAGTTACGGAAATAACTTCCGATAGCACCAGCTTCTGGACAAAATTTCACTGGTTCATAATATGTCCAGATCCAAGAAACCTAATCCCTGGTTTGTCACAACTATTTCGTTTTCTATAGGTTCTCATTTGTGCTATCTGCCCTTTCCTTATTTATCCCTGTCTCTTAAGTACTGTTGTTGGTTTCGAAATGACTTCGAGAGACTCACTCCCGGATAAAATCTCACTGGTTTACAAAAGGTCCGGATGTTAAAGACTTGATTCCCATGTTTTGAGGTAGAATTTTATTTCTATCGGTTCTCGTTTAGCCAACCGTCTTTCTACCGAATATATTATTATTTAATTACCAAATATCTAGATATTATATTTGAAATAACCACAACCCTCTTCACACTATCCTCTTAATTATTTATTATTTATTTAATAATTTCGCCTCCTCCTTTTTTAAATTATTTAATTATTTTCTAATTAATTTACTTTATATCTTAATCTAAGTAATTAGCCATTAATTACTTAATTAGTCATCTACTAATTGTTGACAATTTTATTAATTAGGATTAAATATTATCTCACAACTATTTTAATTACATTGGTATTTTATATCCCATGTAAAATATTAAAAATCATGGGGCCAAAAAGGACTCATTAAAATAATATTAAATTTTCCCTTTATTGTTTGAAGAAAATAATTTATTAAATTACTAAAATTAAGGACAATATTTTCCCTAATTTTAAATATTTATTTCACTACCCTTTAAGATTTATCATAATATTTTCAGCCATTTTATACCCCATAAATGTATTTTTAGCCCATTGGCAACTTATCTCTTCAAATTTTAATAGAATTTCACCTAAGAAAATAGAACAATCATACTCATTATTTGAAACCATATATTCACCTTTGTATTTTCAGTATTTATTTACTAGTATTCAATATGTATTTTAGGGTATAATATGATCCCTAAATGAAATCTTAAAGAGAAATTGCCCTCAAATCTATAACAATAAAGTTATAGAATTAGAGACAATATACTCTCCTTGAAATATTTATCCAAATATATCATTAATATTAGTTAGGGTTTTCGTGGTTTTACATTTACTTTTGACGAAGGGAATTTTAATTAAGCTCTGATTAAGTAATATGGGATTAGCTAGATTACGATTTAATTTTCGATTAGGATAGACATATCCCTAATGGCCCCATATAATTGTTGAGAAGTGTGTCCGAGTTATGTTGCCTCTTGTAATACCCGGATTTTAGTAAATCTGGAAGTTTTGAGATAAAGGAAATTAACGAATATTTTGATAAAGCAAAATCATGAGTTTAAAATTGTTATAGAAAATTGTTATAATTATAGAGTAAATTGTCAAAAAAGTTACTGGGAAAATCTGATGAAACGAATGACTAAAAATGATATAATGGTGATAAAAACAAATCTAAAAATATTATGATAAATACTTGAAAGATTGTGAAAATTTATGAGAAAAATATGGAAGTGTTATCCCTAATTATGATAATTTGATAAATTATTTCAGAGGGAATAACATGAAGAAAAGTTTAAAAAGCATTTGAAACCATAAAGTAACCCGATGGGGTAAACATTTTTAACATTTTACATAGGATATAAAATGACAATATCAGTATAGAAGGTTGTAAGATAACAATATACTGTAAAATTAGTAAAGATAAATATATGAAGAAACATGATCCTAAAAAGATCACTAAACGAAGAAATTATGCTGATTAAGCCTTAACGAAGGCGGGGGTAAAACAAGAATTTTTGGTAAAAAAATATTATATTTTTAAAAAATGGAAAAAATTATGAAAAAATATTTAAAACTGAATTTTTTAATTAAGGGGTCGAAATTCTTAATATTTTTAATTAAAAAGAATTGTTTAAATAATTAAAGTGTTAATTAGAATAAAATAATAATATAATGCGGTGAGTCGGCTTATAGGCAAAACCGAGGGGAAAAGTTAGAAATAAATTCTACAGGTAAACCAGGGTAAAAGTCTTTTCGGACTGATCAAATTAAGTACAAGTGAATTTTTACGAAGAAAGAATTTACCAGGCGTCGATTCCGTGAACCGAAAACCCTAATTCCTAATAAGACGGAAAGTGATCAGATAGAGTAGAGCCGATAGGCAAAGTGAGAACCTATAGAAACAATTGCGTGTTTTCAAACACGGTATTAAGTTAGGCAACAACTGGACATTTTACGATTGACGAATTATTGTCCGTGAAGTTGGTTCTATCGAGGCGATTTAAATCGGACGCGTTTGTCCGAATATCTTCCGACGCACCGAGAGAATACCAGGATATGATCAAAAAGAGGATCAAAATAGATAATATGAAAGAGGATGGAAAGATCTTCAAAGTTGCATGCCCGGATTTTTGAGTTTTTGCGAAATCGCGCGAAACGGACCTCGATCGGGTAGCTTTATCGACCGGAGGCCATAAAGCAAGAGTCATCATTGGATGACAACTCATTTTTTGACTTTTTGGGCCCTTGATGTCGACCAAGACCTTGAATGGTCAAGATTCCATCTTACAAAACCCTAGATCTAACGGTTCAAAAACAAAGCAGAAAATTCCCGATACGTCCTGAATTTCTTCTATAAATAGCACCCTCCTCTTCTTCATTTCTCACACCAAAAATCTGCCTCTTAGAGAGAAGTTAGAGAGAGAAGCTCTGGAGAAAGTCTGAGCAAAGTCTGGGTAAGTTCTTCGGTCCCCTGGTCTTTAGTTTCGTAGTTCTTTCGGTAGATATAGTAGGAATGCTAGATTTATCTTTAATTTTTCAAGATAGTCTAGATATCATATTTAGGGGTAAATATGATATATATTTCGAAAATATGATGAGGAAAAGATCTGTCAAAATTCTAGAGAGATAGAGCGAAAGCAATGGCTTCTCGGCGAAATTCCACCGATTAGGGGTTCGGGGCAAAATGGTAATTTGTACCTAAAATGCACGTTATGCTTTGCTAAAAGTTGTTAAATATTATCCTTATAGGATATCTGAGATAATCGTACATTGTCCGAGCCGCTTGTTGTGCATTTGTTGTGCCGCCGTCACACCGCCGTTTTTCCCGCTTGTCGAATTTCACGTTTTTCCGTAAAAGTTACGTTGTACCGCCAAAAAGGTACGTTCGCGTACTTTGTAACACTAACTCTGATGGTTATTGTATGATTATATATGTTTGTTGTGTTCTGTTTGTTGTGTAGTAGTGTACGAGGTTATGCTATATACACGGTATGTTACATACGAGGTTATGTCACATACGAGGTTATTAATGTTGTATCATACGAGGTTATGTTACATACGTGGTTATTATCTTGTATACGTGGTTATGTGTTTTTAATCATACATCTCGTATGGACTGTTGTATTGATTGCTTTGTCGTCGTGTATATGTAGTCGTATTTAAGCATGAGGTTAACTTACCCTGAGATCCAAATTGCAATTGGATCTCGAAGCTCTTATCATAGCGTCGGGTTCGGAGAACCGAGAACCGAGGAGAAAGGCGACGAGCCGCACGGAGACCCGGCCCTAACAAGACTTTCTTCGGGTGTTATTCATTTTGAAAACTCTTGGTCAATGTACCGTTTAGTAATCAGCGGACTTACGGCATTTATAAATATATGTATCAGTTACTCAATTGCTCCAATGCTCTACTCTGATGGGAAAAAAAAATTTTACTGCTTTTGAAAATGGGATGTTACACCTCTTGAGTAAATATGTTAGACATAACAAATTATACTCAAGAAAGGGTTGTAAGTGGACCGACAGGCACTTATAGCTATTTATAGTCGAAATTAACAAAATTGATATTAAGACCAATTAAATTAGTGAAATCAAGTTTTATGAAACTAATAAGGGATTAACGATTCTGGGTTGCTCATTTTATTATTGTGGTAGTTTGTTTATTTTGATTTTATTTTTTTTCCTCTTAATTAAATTCAATTTGGTTTGCTCAACTTAAACGAAATTGTAAAACTAATACTTAACTGAAGTTGTGGGTATGAAATCCTCGTGGGTACAATACTTTTCTTATCACTTTATTACTTGGTACGACTCGTTGAGTTATAGGCTATAAAGTTTTGCCCTATCATTGATTTTCTTCCACCCAACTATTAGTTACTTTGACCGTTAAATTATCACAACATTAACCCATCATTTTGACCAAACTCCCCCGCAACTTAAATCAATCTTAATAATTGTTGTTTTTTCCGTTCAAAGTCAAATGGACAACTCGTGTAATCGAAGTTCCTTCATTAGTTTATCTATCAATATGTCAGTACATTTTGATGCAACAGCACTTCTGGCGGCCATATCCGCTATCTGTCCTACATAATGAGACTATACATTATTTTGAAGAAAGGAAAGGAAAGGAGAGTGATGAATGGAACTGGCTTAAGATCGAACAGAAAGGAAAGAATCCAAATACAAGGAAGCAGGGCAAACAAAGAGTTGAAGAACAAGAATAAGAGGGGAAACAAGGAAGTATATATTGAGTGGAGTTCAGAAAAATCAAAGCACACAGTGTTGTTAAGGATGAAGAATAAGAAGTAGCAGCACAATAGAGAGAAACTCAAAAGGAAGGATCCAAACCCAAACAAGCAAAGATATAGAGTTTACTTGAAAGAACAAGAAGACCGTAGAAGAAGAACAACAACAAAAACTAGTGTGACTGAGAAGAGAGAGCTCAAAGCGGCAACCCAAATGGAACACATAAATTGCTGAGAGGAAGCAGCTGAAAATGGTTTTGTTTAGAAGAAGGGTGAGTCAGTGAGTGTGAGTACTCTGAAGACAGGACAAAGTGCTTTTTACATACTTTCAAATACTAGTATCTTCACGGAAATTAGTCAAATATTTTTGGATTTCGAGCAAAAATTAATGTCGGCACTTTTATCAGGATACATTAAACAGTAAGAAAATAACAAAATCTACTACATCCTAAATATAGGATATAGTTTAGAGTGTAATTTACACTACAAACTATGTCCTATATTTAGAATAAGAGGAACATAAAAAAGAAAAATTATTACTTAAATACTAAAAAAAATATCACACACACAGATATATATATATATATATATATATATATATATATATATATGTGTGTGTGTGTGTGTGTGTGTGTGTTTGTGTGTTATAATATTTTTACTAAAGTATAAGTTGAGGATTTTAAATTCAGGGGATTTTAGATATATTATATCATATCTATATAAAAAAAAAAATTATATTTATTTAAATAATTCCCCTAAGTTTAATTGTTAAGATAAAATATACAATTTCTTTCTCTAAATTAACATCAAAATTTAATTTAATGATTTAAATTTAAAATCTGTACTTTTAATATATTAATTTTAACATGATTAGTTTTATTTTACAAATTTAAATGGTCTACAACTAAATGATGACAAAATATCCTTAAACATATACTTTAGCCAAAATGTTGTATCACATATATAAAAATTTTAATTTATGTAGTTGATTTTATATATTTGTCTTAAATTTAATTATTAGGATAAAAATAATCTTTCTACAAAGTTTGCTCATATTCTGAACATTTTGCAAATAAAATCTACTCATTCTTTTTATTTGGTTGTAAATATAAAATAAAGGAAAATTGAAAAAAAAAAAAAAAAAACTCCCTCCAGTCCTTTTTATAAGAGTTCGACAAGATTTGTCCAAACGTTTAATGAGTTTTCTCATTTTGACCCCTCAATAATTATATGCATTGCATTAATTAAAAGATTATTTTATTTATTTTATTTATCTCTCTTACAAGCCCCCTTATAAATAAGAGCATACTTGTAAAGGAATATTTATTTCGAGACATATTTATTATTTTTAACTAATTTTATAAATAGGATTAGAGGGAGCATATGGAGAAGGGGTGTGTGGTTGTAATTCTCTCCAAAATAATAGGACGCTGTGGGTTGAGACTTGAGACACGGGCAGTGTATGTTTGACTGTATGTAGATCTACATAATCCACCTTGGTTTATATTTAAGAAAGCTGTAAAAATTTCTATAAACAAATGAAATTTTTGCGTAGTACAGGCAAGCCGTAGCTTGAAATGGTAAGATAGGAACTATACTATGAAACCTAGCCCTATCTACAACACAAAAGGTACAAAGCTAAGACCGACAGGCCAGTTGGTCCTTCAGCACCATATCTCAGCACCCCGCAGGAACTGTTGGAATAAGGATCGCGTCCGCATCAACAGGAGCATTATGTCCTTCTTTGGCCAAATAATCAGCACATGCAATGTTATCTCTTGGTGTATAATACAACTCCACACTCCAATCCCGGAAAAGGAGATCTCTGATATTGCCGATGATGTCTCTCAGCGGGTGATCATCATAACAACGGTCTCTCATGAGAATGTTGACCGCATCTAGAGAATCCGAATAGAGCAGAAATTGCTGGAGGCCCAACTGTTGAGCCATTGTTAGACCTAGCATGATGGCATGAAGCTCCGCCTCTATAACCGTTCGAAGACCTAGGGACTTGTAAAACCCCAACAACCAGTGTCCTCGGGAATCCCTGATCACTCCTCCACATGCCGCTTGACACTGTTGTCAAACCGATCCGTCAACGTCGATGCAGACCACGTTCCCAGTAGGGGGTCCAAGATTTTTCCTCGTTCCTGTGAAGTTGAAAGATTTGGTGAGATAAATTATTATTAACACTACTTTCATCAGAAAATAATTACACAAGTGAAGCATCTCCCTGGTGTCTATGTTTTCGCCTTGGAATAAGGATTTGCATCTAGAAGTCCAAAGGATCCAACATCCCAAGCTAAAGACTCTCGACCAAGGGAAATTCTGAAACTTTCCCCTTCCTGGCTTGTGCTTGGTGTTCCAATTAAGCCACCCTTGTAAGTTACCTGCAAAAAACTGGGAAACATAGTTAGGTTTCAAAATTTATTTCCACAAATTCCTGGCTCTTTCACAGTCCCTAATAACATGAAGCACACTCTCTTCACTATTACAATGGAATGGACAAAGATTGTTGTTGGTAAGCCCAATCCTGGCTCTGAGAGAGTTAGTGACAAGTCTTCCATGGCCAACCTGCCACATGAAATACTTAACCTTTTCCGGAATCTGCCATTTCCACATTAGGGACCAGAAGTGGTTACTACTATCTCCTGCCCGGTCGAAAAGATATTGATAAGCCGATTTAACCGAGAAGCCTCCATCCTTCGCAACTCTCCAAGTGAAGCAATCAGGAGAGTTGCTACTGGGTGGATGCATTCTAGAGATAGTCCTAATTGTAAACAAATGAAATTTACAATTAATACTATGCATATAATACTAACCTGAAAGCAGGAATCAAAATCTTCAAATATACTTAAGGGTCACCAACCAAAACCTAAGAGATAAAATTAAGTTAAAGAAAGTTTAAGAGACAACATGTTTGTGTGTATCCATACACACATATACATCAATAAACGAAGATCCACACTTATCATAGAGTTCAAATCCTTACCTTTCAAAGATTTCTATGCGTTTCTGTTGCAATGCTTTTGAGATAAAAGCCTCTTCTTGGGTCCCCCCTCTTTTTTCGTTTTGTTTTTTAAAAATGAACCATGAGAACAACGAATAAGCAGGAAGAAGATTTGAACAAAAACTTTTTTCTTTTGGTTTTCTCTAAACAAGCAGGAGAAGAACAATGATGGTCAACAAAGATGGGAGTAAAATAATAATTCAAAAACGAGAAAATCAAGCTTGAAAAAGAAACAGGTTGCTTAAATAGACAAGCTCTGAAACAGAAGCCAAACTCCAAATCTTTTTGTTTTTTCAGAAGAACAAGAACATTACAAGCTTTTGAGAATCGAAGAGAGAAATGATTGCAAGAACACAAGAGCACTGAGATTGGAGAGAGATGAAGCAGGAACTGGTTCATGTGGTCAATGGTAGAGGGGTTATTGGCATTATATTAATAGAGTAATTAGCCACAATTGATTCTTACATCAATATGTACTATCGATAGTGCTAGCTTGGTGTTGATTGGGCCACTTAATCTATGATATCAGCATTTTTAATCTCACTTGTCTGCGCCACATGCACAGATTAGCCACATAATCAGCCACATCATCCAGTTTTCCTTTCCTGTATTAGGTGGCCGCGTTTTTCAATTTTTGCATTAATTTCATTGGTTACATAATTGATCCATTATTCAAAATTAAAACTGGCCCATCCACATGTCCAATCACAGTGAGCATTAAAACCCAAGATTCCGCCGTTTTTTTTTTTTTTTTTCAATGTTATAAAATGTTATAGGTCCAATTGCCCTAACTTAATTTTCTTTCAAAATTTGAAAAACGAAATTCTGTTTCATTAAATTTAATTATTTTTAATTCTATTAAATTCAATTAATTTAACTCTATTTAATACGTTGGTTGCAACTGTACCTACAAATTGTGGCTTTATTTAGTTAATTTAACTCTATTTAATACGTTAGTTGCAACTGTACTGTACCTAAAAATTGTGGCTTTCATTCATTGCCTTCCAAACGTCATTGATCTAGTTGTCATATCTTAAATGTATCTTTTTTTGTCTTCTCTAAATAAGGAGAACAACAACCACAATCAAGTAAAATAATAATTCAAGTACTAGAGAAAAGGAGAACACAACATTATTTTGTGCTTTTTTTTTTTTTTTTTTTTTTTTTGGTTTTCAATATATAAACTAGAAGGAGAAGAACAATGGTAACGATGATAAACAGAGACGAGAGTAAAATAATAATTCAAAAACCAGAAAATAAAGCTTGAAAAAGAAATAGGTTGCTTTAATAATATTTCAAAGTTATTTATAAAAACCGTTAAATATTTGTCAATATATTTCACAGTTTATTTTTAGGAATCGTGAAATATTTGTTTACACTATCTCCACCTTTTTAGATTTTACGGTATCCTCTTTAACTGTGAAATATTGAGCGTTAAATATTCAAGAATACGTAGAAGTGGGTGCTATGCCACTAATTAAAGTAGTTTGTCATTGACATGGAAAAATAAACCCTTCAGTTGCTATAATAAATCCAGCAAGCTTTGCGTCAATCTAATTAAGCCTATAAATCTTGGTAAATTGCTTGATGCATTTAAGTTTGCTTTTACCATTCTACCTTTCTTTTTGGAATAAACTATCTTATACTAATAGTTCTTAGAACTAGTTTTCATGGATTTTGCAGTAGATCCCTACTATTATTACTTATTTCTTTATTTTTGAATCAACCCTCATACTTTTCAGTTTTCACAAATATCTTCTTCTTGGACAGCAACTACGAACCTCATTTCAGATGCTTTGGGTTGTTAAGCTAGCTGGTTTTGACTATGAGATTCAACACAAAAAGGGTCAAGACAATTTGGTAGCCGATGAATTATCTATAATGCCTAAATTGCAGCTGATGCAAATTGTTTTAGACACTTCTTCCCCTAATTTGTTGCAGCACATTAAACAAAGTTGGGAGCAAGATGAGTATTTACAACAATTGATTCCTAAAGTACAAGCTATGGATGAACCCCTCAGCCATTTCACTTGGGCTGAGGATTTGCTGAGAAGAAAGGGTAAGCTTGTGATAGGCAACAATGCTACCCTTAAGAAGAAAATCCTAGATTGGTTGCACTCAAGTCCACAAGGAGGGCATTCGGGTATACAAGCTACCTATCAAAGAATCAAGGCTCTCTTTTAGTGGTGACAATTGTTTGAGGATGTTACTACTTATGTGAAAGCCTGTGACACGTGCTCGTTGAAAGTATGAAACTATTGCTTCCCGGGCTGCTACAACCTCTCCCTATCCGTAGTCGAATATGGGAGTCAATAGCAATGGACATTATCGAAGGTATGAAAAAAGCTGCTGTCCAAGAAGTTGATATCTTGCTATGAGAAGATTGTTACTTGTATGATGTCATTATGTTGTTTCATTGAGTGTTGGAGAGAGTTTGGATTTTTGCCATGTTTTTTGGGAGAGTATGCTCGATTTTCGTTTGCTTAAACATGGGTGAATGCAAAAGGTGAAGCTTTATGTGTTTATAACCTTTGTTATACGATTTCAATATGTGTCGTCAACACATGCTCAATAGTTGTTAATGATACTTATAGAGTTGTCAATAACAACTTTGTTTACCCCTTTTAGCCGGACAATATGAAAAGTGTAACTCTAAAAATCTATCAAGTAGTAACTTTAATCTCACATAATTTGTATATCTGTGTATGCATGTTTTTACCATAATTGTGGATTTGTGTCTAGAACACGTATTGTTGCATTCAGTTGTTGTTTTCCCAAATACTGTGGATCCGGAACTTGCTTGCGCTCTACAGTCATTGTTGTGTGCATATATGACTTCTAGTTCCAGGAATTACTATGTGCATTAGGGGCCTTGCTGTGTGCATGATCTGCAGTCAACGTTGTGTGCATTATGTGACTGCGCGTATACTGAGTGTTGTATTGTTTGTTTTCATAATTGTGGTTGAGTATCATGCACTGTTTATGCATTGTACTTGAGAATTAATATGTTACTCTGGGATCCTTCGGGATTCCAGCCCTTGTTACTACCTGTGAATTGTATAGCATACTGGACCCTAGGTCAAAGTGGTGGATGTCAGCAAATGGAGGAGCCCGACCGGTTCAAGACTCACTAGTACAAAAAGGGTTTTAAAACCGGACAAAAGAGGCATCGTAAGACCGGACCCGCGACCGGTCTTGTTCCAGCCGGTATTAAAAGTCCACATTTAAGACCGGACATTTAAAACATTAGGTCTTAAAAGTCGTACTAAATAAAGCTGAAATATTTTTTGTTCGGTCCTAAAACTCAACTTTTAAGACCGGACAAAAACTCGGCCGCTCTTAAAAGATCAGAATTTTAAGACCGGACAAACATAAATCAGGTTTGAAAAATAGCGGCTTCTAAGACCTGACGACTAATTATACGCGGTCTTAAAAGACTGACTTTCAAGACTGGATGGTAAATTCATCTGGTCTTAAGAATTGAATTTTTAGACTAAACGTATAAATACACTGGTCTTAAAAGACAAACTTTTAAGACCAGCTTAATATCAAATATGTACACATGACCTTTAAGATCGGACATATAAATACATCTGGTCTTAACAGTTGAACATTTAAGGCCGACGTATTTTTTCCCGATCTAAATTTTCCCGAATTTTTTCCCTGTTCTGTTCTTCCTGATCATATATATATACAAATTCACCACCCAATCCAGCACATAAAAGTCGATACTTTAAGTATAAGCTATGAACAATTATGAATAAATTGAATTGGGAAAAAGAATATAAATATTATTCACCATGAGTTATGTGGCTTCTTAATTAATGATTATACTATGACTACAACACCTAAATTAATTTATACAATAAGATAACTTACTTACAATGTAATGCAAATACAATAAGTTAAATACTATTATTTTTGACCCATTTATTTTTAATAAATAAAATTTTATCTTGGTAATTATATGACAAATTCATATGTTATGATTAATTCTTTATTGCCTGTAATTAAATCATAATATAAAAATTAGAATGTTACAATTCTCCTCTTCTATCTCTACATGTAACACTACAAATCTGGAACTAGATTTCGAAGTCTGCATTGGCATAGTATTTCTTCTTTGTCTCTTAGGCCTTTGAAAAGTTTTCCATAACTCTCTATCTTCCCCTTTATTAGCCTCCTTCTCTGGAACTCCCCTCAACTCTTCCACCTCCATACCATCTTCACTTCGCTTATTATGGAACTTATTGCAATTCTCCTTAAAATGGCCAACCCTCTCACATTTAGTGCATAGCTGCCCTAAACTCTCATAAACAACACTTAGTAATTGACGTTCAACATTAAATTCAGGCACCAAAGGCTTAGTTTGGTCAAAGTCGACACACAGTCTCACAAATTTGCCCCTAGCCCTTTGCATTGTTTGTACATCCAGTCAAATAGCCTTTTCGATTGAATTTCCTAGGTTTAAGAGGAATTTCTTATTGAACAGAGGCGCAGGCAGGTCAGGGAACCTAACCCAAGCAATCACAGAGTTAATCTTTTCATTCTTTGGATTAAACTCTGGTCTCCATCTCGCAAAACTCAAATATAGTCATCATTATGTTGAAAATTAATTAAAAAGAAATCATTTTCTAGACATCGATCTTACCTTTTTTTTTCCCATATCTGCCTTAGTTTCTTCACCATGAATCCAAATGAAGGTTGTCGCCCCATTAACTTGACTACTAGTGTTCTGCGAAACGGCTTCAGTAGCCTCTCCTTTTCTTATTCCTCAAAACTGCATACCTGACACAGTGGATTAGAGAAATCCACATTGATTCAATCGCTGGGATTGAGCACCTTAGCGAAATCCGTGCCAATTCCATAGTCCTTGGTCTCGTCTTCCTCATCACTCTTCTCCCATTCCCATCAGCAAACTCTAGAATTGACATTTTGTAAGAGAGACTCCCGATATGACTTAGCTTGATTCTCTGTCCCTTCCGGCTTCATCCAGTGCTCTTCTCGAGGTTTCAACGAATCCTCTCCAGAGAATTCACCATTCACGAAACTGACCTTCCTCTTTCCACGATTCCCCTCCTCACGATCCTCTCTATGTTCCCCCCCCCCCCCCCCCCCCCCCCCCCCCCCCCCCAGCACAGCGCGTCCAGAGGAGGCACTCAATTCCTCCATCATGATTGAAAAAGAAAAACAGCAACGATTGATGGATAGGTAGCAGGGCAAGTTTTTTTTTTTGGGAACCAGAACCAAGAAAACAACAAAAACTAAAGTAACCGGAGACAAAAATTAAAACAAGAATTCAAGTAGAGCACACAGTTTTCTTTGCTTTTTTTTTTTTTTTGGAACACAAAGAACAATAAGAATAAGAGTGAAGAATGGGACTAGCTAAAGATCAAAAACAGAAAGGAAAGGATCCAAATACAAGGAAGCAAGGCAAACAAAGTGTTGAAGAACAAGAAGAAGAGGGGAAAAAAGGAAGGATATATTGAGTGGAGTCCAGAAAAATCAAAGCACATAGTGTTGTTAAGGATGAAGAACAAGAGGTAGCAGCACAACTGAGAGAAACTCAGAAGGAAGGATCCAAACACAAACAAGCAAAGATACAGAGATTGCTTTAAAGAACAAGAAGACCATAGAAGAAGAAGAAGAACTAGTATGACTGAGAAGAGAAAGCTCAAAGTGGCAACCCAAATGGAACACAGAAATTGCTGAGAGGAAGCAGCTGAAAATGGTTTTGTTTAGAAGCAGGGTGAGTCAATGAGTGTGAGTCCTCTTAAGATAGTAGAAAGTAATTTTTACATGCTTTCAAAAACTAGCATCTTTACAAAAATTAGTAAAATATCTTTGGATTTCGAGAAAAGAAAAGTATGAAGTGACTAATAGGGAAGACAAAAGACTGTAGCTTAATGTCCGCACTTTCATCAGGATACATTAAAGAAAAAGAAAAAAAAAACAAATTATTTAGTTAAATACCAAAAAATATCATTTATATATATATATATATATATATATATATAATATTTTCACTAAAGTATAAGTTGAGGCTTTCAAATTCAGGGGAGTTTAGATATATTATATCATATCTTAAAAAAAAATTATTTAATTTATTTAAATAATTTCCCTAAGTTTAATTATTAAGATTAAATATACAATTTGGTTCTCTAAGTTAACAAGAAATTCTAGGGTTTTCTGTAATTTTCTCCAATCCTCAAAATATTAATTCGACCCTACAAAATCTCAAATTTTCTGCTTAAACCTACAATGCAAGATTAAACACAAGGTAACATTAAAAGTGCAAGAAATAATTAACATGAATAATTAACAAATTATGACTATTTTGCCCATAATTATACTTAATTTAATACTAATGTCTCTAACTCAAATTAATGCTTAATCATGCAATAATATAATGTCCTAGGAAATGTAATAGAAATATCAATTTAATCATGAAAAAGCATATTAAAATATGGTTTAATCATGTCATCCACGTCATTTTTATGAAGGTACAAATTTGCTTCGGAAAGTCTATATGTCATCTACTTCATTTTTTCAAGTTAGATTTAAAACTTAGGGGCAAATTTGTACTTTAACAAAAACGATATGTAGACTATCAGCTCATCATATATAGTCAACTAATGGTCAAAATTAACTGGGATAATGGTCAGGGTGAAATTGCTCCTTTTTGACACTTACGGATAAAATTAGCCCCTTAACCCAAAATATAATGGCAGGAAAAGGATTGACAAATAGTGATTGTGGGTTGATAGAAAGGAGAGTAGGTGAAATAGTATTACTCAAAGCAAATGGAGTCTGGAAAAAAGAGGATTTCAATTTAATAAAAAAAAAAGATCAAGTGAGTAGCCCCTTTTCTTTGTTTGTTTGGGCCAAAAACTCTACTTCATTGTAGAATGACACAACATATTAGGCTAACCTCATTTTTATTCAATTGCGTTATTTAATAAAGCCATTGAAGTTATACCGTGAAGAACTCTGTAAATTGAGAAGTGTAACACTCGCCCTAAAATACTCCATTTAATTGCGTACACGACTAATCCCTAAACATGTATACGGTTACCACTTCAGAGTATTCGCAACAGAAAGCATGCACTAGCGTATGGACGATGAGTAACTGATATAATATGCCCAAACATATAGTTGATTATTTTAATTCCCGAAGGATTATACGCATATTACAAAATAAAAATCCAGTAGACAGGGTTTATCCCTTAGGTGGATATTAAGTAATACAATCATCCCATGAAATAGTCAAATAACTATTAAACAATCCAGACTTATATATATAGTTTACTTAATTAAATTCCCATCTTCGGGGTCTTCTTCGTCTACTGCAATAGTATCGCCTTACTTCCCGATCCAGAACACCTTCCTGAATCTTTAGGTATCTCTGGGATTCAGTGATCAGATGAATCCCAGGGTAACGGTTAATCTCATATTCAAAGTGTAAATTATACATGACAAATATTTCATATATTGTAGAAAACAATAAACAATTAGCAAAAACGCACCGCAAACAGTATACATAGCACAAAGCAAATGTAACGTCACGGCGAAAGCACATACAAGTACTTGGGTAAACAGGCATGCGGCATTATTATATAAAAAACAATAACCCACGGCCAGTTAAATAATACGCATGACTCGGGCATACAAACCCGGCCTTGAATCCACATAACATGAACATATAAGGCATATATAAAAAAAACACAAGGAATCGGAGATTAAGTTACCAACCTCAACTTTGCAAATACTTATAAAATTTCCGGCGTAGAAACTCGATCTTCGTTCAATATCCTAATGTAAGACCATAATAAATATTAATTTCCTTTTGTTTTATAAGGTATTATATTAAATACCATTTCTTCCTTACTTTAGGATAATACATATATTTTGACAGAATTTTCATCAACTATGAAAATTCATATTTAATTGCACAAAATCCAAATGATGTGCTTCCGAACATAAATATTCCTTGATATGTCCATTTTATGGAAAAATAATCCCAACCTTTTTCTCACTCTCCTTTCGTGTTAAAAACACTTTGGTAACCTTAAAATAATCAAAATCCTTTTGGTTCCACCATTGCTTATTCATACCAAAATATTACTTAGAAAACGTAAAGCAACATTTTAATGCAACTTTACAAATTATATAACTTTATGAACCAAATTGTCTTTTAGCTCATATTCTAATCTATTTTAGAAATTTGAGCAGTATATCCCCTTAGGATTTCATGCCTTCAAAAACTAAGAAATAATGGATAAACCATATTGCAAATTATCCGCAATATAAAATAGCACAAGACAAGTTAAAGCCTTTACTTACTTGTCTTGATCCTTTGGACTTAGCAGTCTTCTTCTTGCTTTTGCCTCCTAAAACGTCCGACCTTCACTCCTAGAATTATATAAGCGGCACCTCCCTCGTAGTTCTCTCTCTCTCTCTCTCTCTCTCTTGTGCAAACTGAAATGAAAAACAAAGGAAGGCATGCAGAGCGTATATTTATCTAGCGTGAGTGCGTTTCATCAATAATTATTTCCTCCCGTGAAGAAATAAGCAGAAATAGGCTCCACACATGTGCACTCGTGAATGATTAAAGAAATATGTCGGGTGATTGGACTACCGCATGCCTATAGAATACATGATTAATTAAGAGAGTGAAAGAGACTTTGGTGCAAATGTGTATCACGCTGTCCGTCGTCTTGCAATCACAAGAGGAATAGTATGTAGGCATGTGGACAAATATTAAAAGAAAAGATGAATCATGGAGAATTGTTGGACAGATAATGCAACGATTTGGGCAATGAAGTCAATTGAGTAGATGAAGTTATTTGGATGATAGTGTAAGAAAAAGAAAGTAGGCCATCCCTTATAATTGAGAAGAGAAAAATCACGCATGTGGGTATGTCATTGAAAGAAATGAAAGGTGAATGGATACTTGTCTTATTATTATAATAATAAGGCTAATGGGAAACACATGGTCCCATATCATAATGAAAAACAATCATAGATGAAGAATTGAAGAACGGATGTTACAAGAAAAATGGGTGTGCTGTTTTGAAATCCATAATTAAGCATGACCTATTTCACCTCTAGTCAATATTACCTTGTAAAAATGTCATGTAGCCTTTTCTTGGTAAAAAAGAAAAATAATATTGAGA
The DNA here is from genome assembly GCA_019022615.1 of Acacia melanoxylon. NCBI lineage: Eukaryota > Viridiplantae > Streptophyta > Magnoliopsida > Fabales > Fabaceae > Acacia > Acacia melanoxylon. Next base: position 5,511,690 of record JAFJYJ010000003.1, on the reverse strand, counting down.
AAATGAACTTGATAGAATAAGGGCTCTAATCATGTCTCAAACCATGCAACACAACCATTTAAAGCAAGACTTGATTTAAGCCAATAAACTTATGTAATACCCCAAAATTCCTCTTTATCATAAATACTACATTTTGAAAAATAATACATATTAATGAAAAATGAATATGTGTCTCAAAATTTTGTAATTTGTTAGTTATAATTATGGGCAATTTTTCCTTGGAATTAATTAAACAAAAGGTCAATTTTAAAATTTCCTATAGAGATCATAAAGTATGATATAAATGTCATATTAAACCATAGTTCTTATATGATCAAATGAGCAAGAAAATATTATGAAAACACTTTAATTAATTAAAGAAAATTAGCAACAATAAATGAACAATTTAGCTTGCACTAATTGAGATTAGTTGCAAAATGCTTCAAGATGATTAAAAGAAAATCAGGATCATCAAATGAGGGCTAATTATACTTGAAAATAATTAAGCCAATGATGATCAAATAATACTTGCCTAATTAAGTACTAATTTTTATGATTAGTTAAGAAATCAATTAACTAATAGCAAATTCAATTAAGGGTGAAGATTGGATTTAAACAAACACAATTGAATACAATGGTTCTAAATTAAACCTATAATTAACCTTAATCCTTGTGTAATTGAGTTAGCCAATAAGAAATCAAAGAAATGAGCATAATCCTCATAAAATTAAATAGACCAATGGGAGAATTAAGCTATGGATAAGTGGTGAGGGTTTATTTTCAACAAACACAAAATTAATCCAATGGTAAGGGAACAAGATGAGAAGATAAGAGATGAATTAATAATTTTTAAGATATTATAATTTAATTAGCACATGGGATAATTGAAGATAAACAAATGGAAGAGGATAAGGTACTTGTGATAAGCAAGCACATGGGGTCATTAAAGCAAAAATGAATAAAGGAGAGAGGATTTGTCGAATAAATTTAGGTTGAAAAGTCAAATATTTGGACTAACCAATGAGAAAGCTTGAAACAAGGGATATTTTGCAATTGAAAAATCACATTTAATGGTTATTAGAGAGGAGCATGTCGACCATGATATGTATGAAAGGGATTGGAGTTGAAATTCATGTGAGAGAATGCTATTTTGTTAATTAAAAAGAAAAAAAAAACGCATGGAATGGCTGATTGAGGGATTGAGGTCGGCAAGTTCATTGAAGATGGAGATTAAATGTGAAAAAGTGGTTTTAAATCCAATGGTTAGGATTAAAGAATAGATTTTGGGTGATTACCGTTGTTGCCCTTAAGCTTTTCCTATAAATAGGCACCTTGAGCTTCTTCATTTCTTCACACCAAACTCAAACCAAATTGGTGAGTTTACGACGAGAGTGAATCAAGAAGGAGGAAGGAGTAGCAAGGTTCTTTAAGAGGTAAGCTCCATCATTTAGTTTTCTAGTCTTTAGCTTTTGTAGTTTTTAGTATAATTGTTAGTTTAATCTAGAAAATTAGAAAATAAATTCCTATACTTGTTTTTAGGCCTCCTTGCATTGAAAAATGGCTAATGAGGTAAAAATATAGTAGGGAATAATTTTTGGAAGCTAGAGATCAAAGTAGCAAAACTTTGGTGAATTTTCGCTTAAAATTTAAATGCAAATCGGTAAAAAGATGCTATTATTTTATGTGTAAGATGAAGCCAATAAATCACGAAAATTTTCAGAAATAAAGTAGACATGCTTTCCAAATATACCTAGAGTGCAGCATTTTGAGTTTTTAACAAGGAGATATGAATTTTTGAAGTTAAGCCATTTTTTTGGAATAAAATCTGGCAGCTTTGGAAACTTTAAAACTGGGAATGAATCATGGTGTTCTAGGTTATTGGAGTATTTTTCCTTGAAAATAAACATGCCAAGGATTCTGAGGAATTTTATGGAACCTCATTCCGATTTTTGTAGAATTAATAATGAGTTTTCAAATTTGCTGCAAAATCTGTCCGAAATTCTAAAGTAGCGTTTTTAAGAAAATGTAAGGGTAAAAATGGAATAATAAATTAAAATGCGCCCCTCCCGGATAATTATTTATCTGGAATATTATATTTCGATAGATAATACCTATTGAAAATAGGTGAACATGTGGTTTCAAATAATAAGTAATAATTATCTTATTTTCTAAGGTAATTACTATGGAAATTAGGAGAGATAAAGAGCTAAAATGTATTTTTATAGCATTAAATGGCCTAAAAATATTATGATAAATCCCAAGAGGTAGTAAAATATTTATAAAAAATAAGAAAGTATGTTGTCTCTAATTTTAGGAATTTTTGGGATAATTGCCCTTGAAAAATAGTGAGGCAAAATTAAGTATTATTTTGGGATCATAAGTGACCCCATGATTTTTAATATTTTACATGGGATATAAAATACCAATGTAAGTAAAATAGTTGTGAGATAATGATTTATCCTAATTAAGAAAATTATCAAAAATTAGTAAGTGGCTAATCTGGTAATTAATGGGATAATTAAGGTATAAAGTAAATGAATTAAAAATAATTTAAATAATTATTTTTAATTGGAGAAATTCGAAATTATTAAATAAAAAAAATATTAATAAAATATTCTATGCTTAGAAAAATAAATAAAAAATAAAAGAAAAATAAAATAAATGTGAAGGCATTTTGAATAAAATAATAATATAATCGGTATAGAGCCAACAGGAGAAGTGGGAACAACTAGAACTTAAATTCTACCTCCTGATATAGGATTGAAGTCATAAACAACAGACTTTTTATAAACCGGTGAAAATCTATCTCGGATTGAGCGGTCTCGAAAGTCGTTTCGAAACCAACATCGTAAATAGAGTACTGGGTAATTAGGAAATGGCGAGATAGTGCTAAAAGTGACTTAGAGAAAACAAGCCGAGTTTTGGAAACCAGGAATAAGGTCACTTAGATCAGATCATATTACGAACCAGTGAATTTCTGCCTACAAACTAGTGTTTCCGTAACCAAAGGCGTCAGGCCTAAAATCTTCAGCAGATAACGGAATACCCTTAATGGGATAATAAATTTCATTAAAGTATATATTCCTACGAGGAAGAAAAGTACTTCAAAACTACACCGACAAAGACATTTCGCGATTCGGCAAAATTACTCGATTCGAGCACCGATCAGAGAACGGAAGCGGTAAGTCAGCATTATGACATCATCAAAGATGATGTCATAAATGGGCAAGTAGGGCAGCCCAACTAGGTGTAAGGCCAAGATTGTTTTGTCCTCAAAAATGCGATCCAACGGTGCAAGATTCATTCGGAAACAAATCCCTTAATTCCAACCTTGTCCCTCCATTTTCCTATAAATAGGAACCTCTCCTCTTCTCATTTCCCACACCACAACTTCGAAACCTAGAGAGAAGGAAGAGCTCTTGGAAGTTCTTGCCAAGCGGAGTAAGTTTTTCGGTCCTAGTCTTTAGTTTCGGTAGTTCTTTCAGTAGCTATAATAGAAATGTTGTTTTTAGCTTTAGTCTTCCAATATATTATAGATATCATATTTTTGGGTAGATATGATATATATTTCGAAATATGTGATGGGAAAATAAGTATGGCAAAATTTTGGAAGATTAGAGTCAAAACAGCGAAGCTCTGGCGAAATTCCGCCGATTAGGGGTTCAGGGGCAAAATGGTAATTTGTACCTAAAATGCCTGTTATGCTGCTAGATATTGATAAATACTATCCTTATAGGATATCGAGATAAACGTACATTTGTCGTACCGCCGTTGTACCGTTGTTTCACCCATTGTCAAAAAGTACCGTTTTAAAGTAAAAGTACCGTTTTCCGTCAACGAAGGTACGTTCGCGTCTTAACACTAACTCGATATTTACTTGTATACCTAAATGTGATAGACGACTATACGAGTGATTTGTATAGATAACTTTACATGAGATGTGTATTGTTAGCATAGATAACTTTACATGAGATGTGTCTTGTTAGCATAGATAACTTTACACGTGATGTGTCTTGTTGTTATATTAATCTTCCATCTCGCTATATACCTATGTGTTGATTAATGCTTTGTGATTGTCTTCCATATGCTTGTTTATATAAATATGAGGTTAACCGTTACACGAGGTTCGATATGCATTTGGACCTCGGCTTCTCAAATAGCTTCGTGGTCGGGAGGACGAGAGTCAAGATATGGGCAAGCGAAGACGCTTAGGGTCTCGGCCGGAGAATTTACATTGTTGACATGGCATGGTCATTCTTTGGGAAGACACTTCGTTGTTTTTACTTTGAAAACTCTCGGTCACTGTACCGCTTTTGTAATCAGCCAGACTTACGGCATTTTGAATACAATTATCAGTTACTCAATCGCTCTAATGCTCTACTCTGATGAGAAAAAAAAATTATACTGCTTTTGAAAATGGGATGTTACAGTTACCATATTTTTCTGAACAATGACCTTCTCCAAAAGTAGCAAGCTTACATTTGAATGAAGCTAACTAAAGTACTTAAAGCTCAAATGAATGTAGCAAGCTTACATTTGAATAACTTGCTTTGCCATATTTTTCCTACGAAGAATGACCTTCCCCAAAAGTTGCTTTGAGATTCGCACAACATGAAATGATATGTAAGTTTTCATATTTCTTATGTACAAGAACTTTGTAAATAATTATAGTGCATCTCATGTCCTATTTTTTTTATAGTGCTTGTTGATTCAATATGGTTCTCTCGCTCTTGGATTCTTTGTGATCCAAATTACCATAAAAGAAAATAAATATGAAAAAATAGATAAAAGTTACTCATCTAGTCTTTAATATAAGACATATTTATCTAATAATTTGATTGGATTAATGAAGATGATTAAGCTAGTTAATTTGATTCATGATTTTTTTCTTGTTGAAGTTAATCAAATGAAGCAACCAATATTGTAACTAATAGAATATCATAAAATAAAATGCGCCCCCCCTTCCTCAATATTAATGTCTAAGCAACAAAACAGACTTATTAATTGTTCACCTCCTTAACCATCGATTGCATATTGAAAAGAGTTGTTCATATCAGTTAGTTTATTTACGTATTAAATCGAAAAGATGGTACTATCACGGTCCTTAACATAAGAACCGATTGACTTTTTTTTTTTTATAGATTAGGCAAACTAAATAAATTACTTAATGATAGCATATGTTGTGTATCATTAGATTATATATCAATTTATAAATTGGGAAATTTAGTTTGGAGAAAAACATAAATATAGATACTTTAAAGTAATTTATTTAGCTTCATTAATCTCTCTAAAAAGTCAACTGAATCTTATAATGAAGGACATGAAGCAATAATATACGGTGCATTTAAAATGCACACCACCAATTGCTTTGTTGAAACCAACAAAAAAAAAAGAGTACCGGTTGATTATCAAATTGTTCCATTCTAGCATTAGGATATTCCAGTTTAAAAAAATAAAATTAGATCCCAAGATTGATAAGATAAAATGAAGACATACTTGTATAGATTCATCGGTAATAGCGAGAAATAGTGAATAGGTTAGATTGTGAGCTCCCGATTCCATTTCCTCGTGACTAGTTGAAGTTGCTATTTGAGGCTTTTTGGGAGAAGAGATTGAAGAGCTCTAAGGCATGGGAATATAAAGATTAATATCTGAATAAAAATCATTAATATATCAATGATGTAAATATATTGCAAAACAAATATTTACCGGTCACGGGGTCATTTCAAGAATGGATGGTGGTCTTCAAGGACACTTCATTTAATGTTTCTTTAGAAGACCATTCTTTGGTAGGTTCTTCAATTCTTTGAGGAGCTTCATTGGAGCTTCTACTTTCTCCATGTACTAGTTGAGCATCATCCATTGATTCCTTTCCACGTAACTACCAAATAGCGGAATGAATAAGGAAGACATATATTTAAAGCTCAAATGAATGTGGCAAGCTTACCTTTGAATGTAGTACTAATAACAACTTCCCAAATATGTCTTATATTAAGGGCTGGAGGGAGTACATGTTTTTTTAATAATAAATTAGTACATGTTTTTTTTTTTTAATAATAAATTCAGCCCATATCAAGAAGAATAACATTTTTACATGTGAAGTCTAATTTTTTGAACGAATGGCAATATTGTTGGCAATCTGTTGCTTAATTCTACTCATGACTTAATTTGATTTTCTAGCTTCATCTTATTTGGGACCATTTGAACACTTAGATCCATTGTTTCCTTAGCAAACTATTGCCTATCACGAGTAATAAATTAGTTAACTTTGTTACTTTAAGTGTCATCTCTTGATATTCTCAGTATTTATTAAATTTTGTATTTCCTTTGGTCTATTATATAAGTCACATTCTTAAGAGAATGACAGTCCCTTTAATAAGTCACTTTGCATAAACCCAAGGATTATTAATTATTGTCTTTCAATTTTTCCTTTTTGCAACTTACTATGGCAAGAAATTTTATATGTGAAAGAAATATGATTGTTTTTAAAGAAAATGCTTTTAACATGGGTAAATTGAGAATTGTTTTTATTTTCAGATCTTGGTTCTAACCGGTGAAATGGATGGAGTAATATATAGACAAGTGGTGCATTAGAGGCTTCTACAAACTCAAGTATTAGTTGAAGAATAACACTTACCACGTCTAAATCAGATGATGGAGTTGTAGAGTGTAACATCCCATTTTCAAAAGCAGTATATTTTTTTTCATCAGAGTAGAGCATTGGAGCGATTGAGTGACTGATACATATATTAAAAATGCCGTAAGTCTGGCTGATTACAAAGGCGGTACAATGACCGAGAGTTTTTATAGTAAATAACAACGAAGTCTCCCGGCAACACTCATGCCGTGGCAACAAAAGAAATCCTCTCCGTTTGGGACTCTAAGCGTCTTTTGCCCTTATCTTCGGCGCTCGGTCCTCCCGACCACGAAGCTATTTTAAATGCTTTGAGGTCCAAATGCACATCGGACCTCGGGTAACAGTAACCTTATATTTATGGAAACAACATATGGAAGACATCATAGCATTAATCAAAACATAAGTATATAGCAGATGGAAGATTAATATAACAACGATGACACTTCATGCGTAAAGTTATTTATGCTAACAGAACATTTCGCATGTAAAGTTATCTACGTTAACAGTACACATCTCATGTAAAGTTATCTATACAATTCACTCGTATAGTCATCTATCACATATAAGTATACAGTAAATATCAGAGTTAGTGTTACAGTACGCGAACGTACCTTCGTTGATGGTGAACGGTACTTTTACGGAAAACGGTAATTTCGACAGTGGGTGAAACAGCGGTATGAAGGCGGTACAACAACGGTCCGATTATCTCAGATATCCTATAAGGATAACATTTATCAACTTCTAGCAAAAGATAACGGGCATTTTAGGTACAAATTACCATTTTTCCCCCGAACCCCTAATCGGCGGAATTTCGCCAAAGCTTATTTGTTTTTCGCTCTATCTCTCCGAGAATTTTGATGATATTTTCCCTCATCATATTTTTCGAAATATATATCATATTTACCCCTAAATATGATATCTAGACTATCTTGAAAAATTAAAGATAAATCTAGCATTCCTACTATATCTACCGAAAGAACTACCGAAACTAAAGACCGAGACCGAAGAACTTACCCGAGTGTCCGCTAGAACTTCTCCCGGGCTCCTCCTTTTCTCTAAAACCTCTCTCTATTTCGGTTTTGGGGTGTGAGAAATGAAGAGGGAAGGCTTCTATTTATAGAAGAAAAAGTGACACTATTCATTACTTTATCGACCGATTTCGGCCGTCGATCGCACTTCGCCGCGTGGCTCCATCTTGGCCTTACACATGTCTTGCCTATGTCATCCTTCTATAAGAAGATGATGTCATCTTGCTGACTTACCGATAAAGTTCCCTGATCGGTGTCCTAATTGCGTAATCTTGACGAAACTCAAAAATGCGGGATCAAGGCAATCAAGCTCTATTCTTTCTCTTTAAGAATACCTGGGTTAACTAAATTTTTGATCCCATTAAGGGTATTCCGTTTCTGCATTGAACATTTTCGACATGGGCGTCATCGGTCTGAAATCACTTCCTAAGTTCCAGCTTCTTGGCGAAAAATCACGGGTTCGTAATATGATCTGATCTAAGTAACCTAATTTCTTGTTTGAAAAACACGGTCCGTTTTCTATAAGTCACTTTTAGCACTATCTCGCCCTTTCCTAATTATCCTAAGACTCCTAATTACGTTGTTAGTTTCGAAATGACTTCCGAGACCGCTCACTCCGGATAAAATTCCACTTGTTTATAAAAAGTGCGAGATGTTAATGACTTCGTTTCTATATTTGGAGGTAGGATTTAATTTCTATCCGTTCTCATTTCTCCTGTTGGCTCTTTACCGATTATATTATTATTTTAATCAAAATATCTAGATATGTATTTTTTTCTTTTATTTTGTATTTATTTTTCTAAGCATAAAATATTTTATTATTATTTATTTATTTATTTATTATTTATTTAATTAATAATTTCGAATTTCTCCCCTTAAATTAATTATTTACTAATTAATTTACTTATATCATAATCTAAACAATTAGCCACTAATTACTTAATTACCCACTTACTAATTGTTGATAATTTTCATAATTAGGATTAATTATTATCTCACAACTATTTTACTTGACATTGGTATTTTATATCCCATGTAAAATATTAAAAATCATGGGGCCAAAAAGTGCTTTTAATAATATTATATTTATGCTTCTCTATTTTTCAAGGAAATAATCCCAAAAATTCCTAAAATTAGAGACAACATACTTCCTAAGTTTTTGTCAATATTTGTTGCCATATGAGATTTATCATAATATTTTCGAGCCATTTTATGCCACATAAATTCATTTAGGAATTTTAGCTCTTTATTTACCCTAATTTCAATAGAAATTACCTTAGAAAATAAGATAATTATAACTTATTATTTGACACCACATATTCACCTATATCCAATAGGTATTATTTACTAATTTATGATACTTATCATAACTACGATTTTTAGGGTATTACATAGAGAGTTTTCCTTCAACAATTTCATTTGTTGATGTTTTGGTACTCTATGCAGCTCATAAAATATGAACAAGTTACTAAAAAGGTTAAAATAATTAAGAAGCATATCATATACTCCCTGCGGTCCTAATTATAGGAACACTTTTGTAGTGCAATTTGTACTATTAAAGTGTTCCTATAATTAGGACCGGAGATTAATTAAAAAGAGAAACTAATTGTTGGTCCGAGCCTCTATTATTATAGAAATGCATAACATACAAACCTTTGTCAAATTTGGCAAATTGCTATTTGTTATTGAGTCTTCTTGACAACCTCCTTTGATACTTCCTCACTCTAAACATCAACAAAAAGATATAATTAAAAAGGAGATAAATTGAGTTTTGATGTTATTGATAACCGTAATAAATCTTAGCATACAATTTTTATTTTTTATTTTAAAAAAAAATCTTCATTGATTTTGAAGAAATGAATAAGGCAATGAGGAAAGACACAAATCATTAGCTACTTTCTTAAGTTTACTTGTATAACAAAATTAACATACGTACATTTTCAAAATTTGGTGAACAATTATTCTTTTTGGGAATTTTTAAGTCATTTCCAATATCTTCTTGTGATCTCTCTACTTCAATCTGAACAATAATACATACTACAAATAAACGCCGGATTACCGACGAAAATTACCCACAGAATTCCATGGGTAATTTCAATTACCGACGGAATTCCGTCGGTAATTGGATTTCCGAAGGAAAACGTCCGTAAGAAAAAAAATCGTGGCTAAAAACATTACCCTTCCGTGGGTAATTTTAATTACCCACGGAATTTCCGTCGGCAAATATTACCCACGGAATTCCGTGGGTAATTTCTGACGAAATTTGTTCCGTGGGTAATTCCGTCTCTGATCTGAAGTTTTTTTGAAGTAATTAGTTTACAATAACAACCAATGTCGACTAAGCCCACCAATATAACACACCTAAATCTTTAGAACATGTTAGAAAGCCTTGAAAATTTCTTAGAGATGCTTATGTAATTGTTTGACATGTATATTTCATTCTTTTCCATTTGTTCAATTATGTTTTCCTCTGTACACTATCTATGTATATATATCATGCTCTGTTGTTATAGTAAGTAAGCCTATTCTCCCTTTTTCTCTATTTTCTCAAAAGAAGCTTGATGTCTGTACCTCTGAAAAATTTGGTGAAATACAGTTATGCTTGTGTTCTGTGTAGCCTTCTCTCTTAGGCTTCAAACGTTCCATTTCAGCCTAAACAATCACAAAACATATGAGAAAAGATAAAATGAGTTGGAGTTTTTGTTAAAATTTATAAATCCCAGCTCAAAAATAGAAAGTTTTATAGATTTATTGACATCCTACTAAAATTTAGAGCAAATTAAGGAAGTCGACATTATATACGAGAGAATTTGTTGGCTTCGTAAGTCTACGTGACTAGAGAAAAGTATAACACTCACACACACATGCTAGATTTGGAGAAAATTAGTAGTAAAACAACTTTATTCATGTACTTATTGGTCAATTTGATTTTTTCCCTTATTTCGGATGATTAAGCCAAGTTACTAAGTTTGATTCATGATTTTTTCCTGTTGAAGTTAATCAAATGAAGCAACCATTATTGTAACCAATATAATATAATATAATGCCCGCCCCTCCACATATTAATGTCTAAGCAACAAGATGTGAGTTATTAATTGTTGACGTTCTTAACCATCGATTCGTATTGAAAAGAGTTGTCTACACCTAAGTTTATTTAGGCATTAAATTGAAAAGATGGTACTACCACCGGTTCTTAATATAAGAACCAATTAACTTTTTTTTTTTGAGAAATTAAAGAAACTAAATAAATTACTTAATGATAGCATATGTTGTGTATCATTAGATTATATAACAATTTATAAGTTGGGAAATTTAGTTTGGAGGAAAAAATAAATATAAATACTTTAAAGTAATTTATTTAACTTCATTAACCTTTCCAAAAATGTTAACTGAGTTTTATAATTAAGGACTGGAGGAAGTAGTAATATACGTGTGAATTGAAAATGCGCACCACTAGTTGCTTCGTTGAAACAAAAAAGAAAAGAAAAGAAGAGTACCAGTTGATTATCAAATTGTTCTATTCTAGCAATAGGATATACGAGTTTTAAAAAATAAAATTAGATCCCAACACTAATAATATAAAATGAAGACATACTTGTATAGATTCATCAAATAAAACATAGTTAGTAGGTCGATTGTTAGCTCCCTAATTCCATTTCCTCGTGACTAGTTGAAGTTTCTATTTGAAGCTTTTTGGGAGAAGATATTGCAGCTCTAATGCCATGGGAATATAAAGATTAATATCAGATTAAAAATCAATAATATATCAATAGTGTAAATATATTACAAAACAAATATTTACCGAGTGTAGAGGTAATTTCCGTAATGGATGGTGGTGGAATCTTCAATAACACTTCATTGGAAGACCATTCTTTGGTAGGTTCTTCAATTCTTTGAGGAGCTTCATTGGAGCTCCTACTTTCTCCATGTGCTTGTTGATCATCATCCATTGATTCCTTTCCACGTAACTACCAAACAGCGGAATGAATAAGGAAGACATATATTTAAAGCTTTGAGGAGCTTCATTGGAGCTCCTACTTTCTCCATGTGCTTGTTGATCATCATCCATTGATTCCTTTCCACGTAACTACCAAACAGCGGAATGGATAAGGAAGACATATATTTAAAGCTCAAATGAATGTAGTAAGCTTACATTTGATGAACTTGTTGTAAGTGAAGGAAATCACCAAGAGGGGGTGAATTGGGGATTTTAAAAATTCTTTTTAAAACACTCACACAACAGAAGCTAAATGGAGATAGGGAAGAAGAGCTTGACACGAGAAGATTTATACTGGTTCGGTCTCAACTCTTGACCTACGTCCAATCCCGACTCTCTGCAGGTTTTTCTACTATCACTCAAATCGATACATACTCGTACTCGAAAGCTATCCTCTCTCTAGGATACACTCCCCCTTACAAGTTGTAATCTGAAAGCCCAACCTCAAAGTCCCACAACTTTGAGATTCTTACAATGAATGAATTACAGAAATGAACTCTCTAATAGAATGGATAAGGATAATCACTGAAGTACAATGTATCGATGAGAAATATAAGCGGTAAACGATTGATAAGCTTGTATGCGTTTTTCGTGTGTTACTTCTTCTCGCTTGCGACTTCAAATCTTCATGTATTTATACTGGATTGAAGTTTGTGACCGTTGAAGATGCGTTCAGACTTGGGCCTATTCAAAAATATAGTTGTTGAGTCCATGGTCTGCTGAATATAGTCACGGACATTGCGGCTTTGATTATTTGAATTTGTCCATTGTAGCTTTAAGCATTGATTGATCATCTTTCCTCTTTGAATGCTCAAATGTTTCCTAAATCAGATCTTAGGTCTTCTGAAATCTCATAGGCAAACTGGTTAAATCTGGTTAGAAATATTGATATGAATCATTTAAATCATAAGTAACCATTTCGCAGAATCAAGTTTAAGCAGTAATTAAACTGAGCAAAGTATACTTAGATGCGTTCATCTGTGCAGAAGTTCCAAGCTCGAGTTTACTATAACAAGCTTGAGTTTGGTCTTCATTTAGAACTAGGGTTTTGCTTCTGGAAGTCTCAAGCTCGAGCTTATAAGTGAGTAGGCTCGAGTTTGGGCTTTTGTCGAGGAAACAAGTTTGAAATCATTTTGAGAGCCAAAATGGAAAATGGCAAGTTCGAGTCTATTAGTGAGCAGGCTCGAGTTTGACACTATTCATGTCAAAAAATAATTTTGATTCCCAAAGCGCAAGCTTGAGCTTAGAGGTGTAAACTTGAGTTTGCTAAGCTCAAAATATGACAATGCTCTCTGTCTGACTCAAACTTGAGTTTGCAAAGGCAAGCTCAAGTTTGGTAAAAATATTTGAAAACTTGAATAGCTTCTGTTAGACCTAAGCTTGAGTTTACATCACCAAGCTTGAGTTTACTCTTTGAAGGAAAAACATGAAAACTTTCTGTCTGATGCAAGCTCGAGTTTGAAAGGCCAAACTCGAGTTTACATGTTTTGTAAACTCTTTGTAAAAAGACAAACTTTACATAGAAATTGATAAGCTCAAGTTTGAGGACCAAGCTCAAGTTTAGAAAATGCAAAATAGCTTGGTTTCCTTTCTGTAAAGGTCAAGCTTGAGTTTGAGTAGCCAAGCTCGAGTTTGAAACTGACTGAATGTTTTGGATGCTTTACCAATCTTTAACAAAAACATTCTCTTATGTTTACAACTGTTATTAATCATCAAAACACATTGAGAACTAACATTCTCCCCTTTTTGATGATGACAACATTTGTAAACATTTGTTTCTTTTCAAAAACAGATTTGATCATTTGAGAAAAAGATTTTGATAAAAACATTTGCAAATTTGAAAACTTAGTTTTGGCATACACATGATCAAAACATGAAATTTAAACATCTTGACCATTTTCTTCTGAAATATAATTCTTTGAGAGGATTACGATTTAAACTTCAGAAATGCAGTCAGAGTTTGGCAGCTGAAATCAAAATGTAATAATCAGCATATCATAATCATTCATCAGAATTCAGAATTTAAACATACTGCTAAACATGATCATCCATCGGGATACATTGCAGGATAACATTAGAGTTTGACAAACCAAAAGGAAAAGATCATGACATTGCAGTAGAGTTTCAAAAGCAAATATGCAAGATAGCATTAGATGATACAACTGAAATGATCAAAACAAAAGAAACAATAAACAACTGCTTCTCTTCACTTTACTACTCTTCTCCCCCTTTGTCATCAGCAAACAAGGGTGTGGCTGGAGGAGAGTCTATGGCAGGAGAGGTGTGAGAGGGAGATTTAGTGGTGGTAGGTGGAGTGGTGTGTGCAGGTTGAGTGGCAAAGGTGAAGGATGGAGAGGATTGTGGTTCAGTTGAGGTAGAAGCATCAAAACTAGAACCAGAAGCAGACATGGACTGATTCTTCAGGATTTTGTCCATTTTGTCTCTGAGACTCATCATAGTGACCAACAGAGTGGAGATGATGGCTGAGTGTTCTCCAAGCTAACCACTAATGTCTTTGACTTCCTTCTTCAGTGCTTCCTGACCTTCTTTCAGTTCTTCTTGCCAATGTTGAAGCCTTCCTGAGTATCCACCAGATTATTATGTCCTTGAGTTACTTCAGACACCAACTTTCCAACTTTTGCCTCTACCCTATCAGTGAGATCAGAAATAGCCTTATCAACAATTTCCTTGATCTTTGCATCCAAATCAGAAGGCATAGGCTGAGGAGGAGGAGGAGCACTCTGAGCTTCTTGAACTCTGGACTGAGTAGCTCGTGATCTTGTTCGTCTTGTCTGAGATGGAGCCCTTGATTGGCCAAAATTTTCATCCATATTGATTCTCATGAGGTTCAGAATTGTTAGTTCCCTATGTGTTTTGATGATAACTGACAATTGTAAACGCAAATTAAAATGTGTTTTGGAAAGTTGAAAAATATTCTTGTCAAGTGAATACTCAAGTATTGGTTTCATTACTCAAGTATTGAATACTCGAGTAATGGTTTCATTACTCAAGTATTGAGTTGACGAGTGAATGGCTCCTTCGTGCAAAAATGATCATTACTCAAGTATTGATTCCAATACTCAAGTAATGAACTTACGAGAGCATTTCAAGTTTTTCACAATAAGTCAATACTCAAGTATTGGTTCCAATACTCAAGTATTGATCTTACGAAAACTTTTTCGCTAAAAGGCAAAAATGCCAATACTCAAGTATTCATATGAATACTCAAGTATTGGTCATACGAAAAAATGATTAAAGTATTCAACATGTGAATACTCGAGTATTGGTTTGAATACTCGAGTATTGGGCAAACAGAAAGTTTTCAAAGTTTTTCACATGTTTATCAATACTCAAGTATTGAAATGAATACTCAAGTATTTAAGTGACAGAAACTTCACAAATATTGAAAACAGTTCAATACTCAAGTATTGAGTTGAATACTCGAGTATTGACCAGACAGAAAGTTTCGTTATTTCCAAGTAATTTGAATACTCAAGTATTGACTTGGAAAAGTTTTCAAATAGTTCAATACTCAAGTATTGGTTTGAATACTCGAGTATTGGCCATACAAAAAGGCTTGCTATTTCCAAGTGATTTGAATACTCAAGTATTGAGATGAATACTCAAGTACTTGACTTGGAAAAGTTTTACAAAGTTTTCAAACAGTTCAATACTCAAGTATTGAGTTGAATACTCGAGTATTGGGCATACGAGAGCTTGGCTCTTTTTCAAATATTTTGAAAACTCAAGTATTGATTTGAATACTCAAGTATTGAAGTTTTGGACTTAAACTTATTTTCACATAAAAAGTTCAATACTCAAGTATTGGTTTCAATACTCGAGTATTGGTCCTACTCAGAAATTGTCCAAACGTTCAAATCATGTTGTGCCTTCTCTGGAAGACGAATACTCAAGTATTCATCTGAATACTCAAGTATTCACATTAGTGCACGTCAGGCAATACTCAAGTATTGAAGAACTCACTCAAGTATTGGGCGCAAGTATTCAAAATTCAAATCATACGAATTTTTGATTTCTTCGTGTTTGATCTTAATGCTTTCGATTATCATTCTTATATATTCCCAGCTATGTTTAACCACTTTGTTAGTGAGTTTCAGATGGATTAAAGAATGTTTAATGAAGGTTTAATACCAAAAGCAAAAAGTCAGTCGAACATTAAATGCTAAACTCGAGAAAGTTGCATACTTTTGGGAAATCCCTCTCGCACACGCTTACAAAGGATTAATGCCTACCTACCACATCCAAAATGCAAACTGCTACTCCAACGGATTTATTTACTAGAAGTCAACTCGAACTTCGCCCACTGATTAAGTGAAGATTAGAGAGAAGAAGACCAAAACGAACCGAACCTTGGTTAATGTCACCAACGGTTATATAAGGAATTACAACGGTCATTTAATGCCTTCTAAGTATAAATAGAAGAGCATTCAATTCCTCTCAACAACTAAGACCCCAGAAAGCGAAAATCATTAAAGTTTTCATCTACTCTTAAGTCTTTCTTAGTATCTGTTGATACAATCAAACTTCAGTGTTTATCATTATCTACTCTTAGAGAGAGTTTATTGATTGTAGATCATTTATTGTAAAGGTATCTCAAGTCCGGGGACTTGGAGATTGGGTTTATTGATTACAACTTGTAAGGGGAGTAAGTTCTAGTGAGAGAATTACTCTTGAGTGCGAGTGTGTAATCAATTGTGATAGTGAAAAACCCGGAGAGTCCGGGACCGGACGTAGGTCAAGAGATTGGACCGAACCAGTATAATTCCTTGTGTCTTGTCATTCTTCTCTACTCCATAGTCTACTCTGTTTTAGTTTCGAAAAATAGAGCTTTTCTGGAAGAATTTTTAAAAATCCCCAATTCACCCCCCTCTTGATGATTAAGCTCCACTTTCAAGAATGTGCTGGCCAAAAAGTTGAGGTTTTTCTGGTTTATCAAGAACAGGTAAGTACCAGATTTTCTCATGGAACAGAATTACTGAAATCAGGCTAGGGAAAGGAATTTGAGAGGACTTCCTAGAAGTGAATCGAAATTTGGCCATCTCTTGAAAAATCCAGTGCCCAATATTGTGAGGCACGTCAATGATTGAGGCAAAGATAGGATAATCCTTTTTTGCGAAATGGGTAAAGCTTCCACCCTTCTGAATGAGATTTCTGGTATAGATGTACCAGATAGCTCGATTTATAGGAGACATTGATGCGGAAGAAAATTCAGAACATTTAACCCTTTAGGAATTGGGTCATTGGGTTTCAAAATTTAAAGATTTCTTGATCGGTGTAGTTTAAAGATGCAACAGGTGGGGGATTTGGAATTTGCAAGATAGAATTTAGATAGGAAGAAGATAGTACAATCTTCTTACCCCTCACCGAAGTTGTTATCATTTCCTCAACTAGATTTCCATCACTATCTAAAATATTATCATACGCATATAGTGATAGAAGATTTTGACAAGAGTGGGGCTATAAGAGGCTCGAATTGAAATCAGATTCTCAAATTGTTTTGACCAAGGGGAAAGGTCTAAATTGCATTTAGTTCTCGAGTTCCTCAAGGTTAACAGAGACAATAGGACAAAAGGATTTATGATTATAACGCTCTTTAAATGCAATTGCATCATCACCAACCATTTGAACAGACTGATTTAGGAAATTTCTAGGTACAGAAGTATGGTTGTAGATTTCAAAAAGAGCAGGGGTCTCTTCAGATACCTCAGGACCAGATTGTTCTTGTTGATGTGATGTAGAGGGACCTTGAGAACTTGCTTGAGCAGCTGTAGAAGCAGTCTTCTTTTGTCATTTGAAGGTCTTAGAAATCTCTGGTGCTTTCTCTTTCCCTTTGCTGGAAGCTTTTTCTGAATCAGTTCGTTCAATAGAGACCTCATGGATTTTCTGAATTACCACTCTTCTTGGTCCAGAAGGTCGAGAAGAGTGAGTCGCTGCTACTCCTGGAATGGACTTGTCGATTCCATGTCTGTATCTGTTTGGAAATGATTTCTGTCTAACAGGACGTTCTGGAGGAGGTTGAGGGATTGATGGTGTCTCATCATGGTCTGAATCAGGTGCAATGTTGGTTGCAGAACGTTTAGGGGCCATTTTCGAGGGTTTTTGTCGAGGAAGATGAGAGGATTTGAGAGAGAATAGGGTTAAGCTCGAGGGTTGAGTGAAGTGAAGAGGAACAATCAGGTTTTAAACATTTAAAAGACGCGACAAGCTCGAGTTTGTATAAACTTGTACTAACCTGGACTTCAAGAATGTATGTGTGAATTCTTGAAATTCCTCTGCAAACTCGAGTTCACTCACTTATAAGCTTGAGTTCGGATTTCTCCAAAATTTCATCTTCTCTCTGACCTTCTCGAGCTCGAGCCTATACTTATAAGCTCGAGTTTGCTTCTCTTGACAGCAAACTTCAGCAAATTGTCAAAGTTGCTTCTCATCATAAATATCCTGCATAAAACATAACTAAATACTCCGATGCTTAAGTTAGTATATAGTAATCATAAAACACATAACTAACATTAAGTAGGAGCTACTTACAATTCATTGGGATTTACCATTCCCAATTCTCTTCTTATGAACACAAATTGCTCCTTTGCCAAAGGCTTTGTGAAGATGTCAGCAAGTTGAAGATGAGTTGGGATGAACATGACCTTGACATCTTTCTTCTGAACATGATCCCTTATGAAATGGTGTCGCACATCAATATGCTTGGTTGAGTGTGTTGCACTGGATTCTTGGCCAAGCTTATTGTGCTTGTGTTGTCACATAGAATGGGGATCTCTTTTAGGTTGATTCCCAAGTCAGATACTTGTTGCTTGAGCCATAGTACTTGAGCACAGCAACTTGATACTGCCACATATTCAGCTTCAGTTGAGGATATAGCAACAGTTGTTTGTTTCTTGCTAAACCATGAGACAAGTGAACCACCAAGAAATTCACATTGGCCACTTGTACTCTTTATGTCTGTCTTGTATCCAGCATGGTCTGAATCGAATATGCCACCAAATGTTCAGTTGACCTTTGGGAAACCATAGACCAAGAGTCTTTGTGTCGAAGATATCTGAAGATTCTTTTCACATTTTCAGCATGTGACTCCTTGGGAGCAGATTGAAATCTTGCACACATCCCCACACTGAATTGGATGTCAGGAAGACTTGCTGTAAGGTAGAGCAATGAGCCAATCATTCCTCTATACTGAGTAATATTGAAGTCCTTTCCTTCTTCATCGCATCCAAGGCAAAGTGGTTGAACTCATTGGAGTATCGGCTCCATTGCATCCATCCATCCCAAACTTCTTCAGAGATCATTGAGATATTTGTGTCTCGAGATATAAAGATTCAATCTTTTCTTTGTTTGATTTGCAGACCAAGGAAATAATTGAGTTCTCCCATCATGGACATCTCAAATTCTCCCTGCATGTTCTTAGCAAACTCTTCACACAAAGCATTGTTAGAAGCACCAAATATTATGTCATCAACATATATTTGAACAATTAAAATTTCATTGAGCTTATTGCTTTTTATGAAAAGAGTTGTATCTGCTTTACCTCTTACAAATCCTTGATCAAGAAGGAATTTGCTTAATCGCTCATACCAAGATCAAGGAGCTTGCTTAAGACCATATAATGATTTCTTAAGGCGATAAACATGATCTGGATGATGATCATTATGAAAACCAGGAGGTTGTTCAACATAAACTTCCTCTTGAATGAAACCATTTAAAATGCATATTTCACATCCATTTGATAAAGTTTGAATCCTTTAATACAAGCAAAAGCTAGAAGAACTCTTATAGCTTCCAATCTTGCCATTGGAGCATAAGTTTCTTCATAATCAATTCCTTCTTCTTGATTATAGCCTTTTGCCACTAGCCTTGCTTTGTTTCGAACAATTATAGCAGATTTATCATGTTTGTTCTTGAATACCCATTTAGTGCCAATGACCGGATGGTCTTTAGTCCTAGGTACCAAATCCCAAACTTGATTTCTTTAAAACTGATGTAACTCCTCTTGCATTGCTATAACCCAATCATTGTCTGAAAAGGCTTCATCAATTTTAGAGGGTTCAATTTTTGAAATGAATGCAGAAAATGTAACTTCATTTAAAGTGCTTCTTCTGGTTCTTACTCCTTGATTAACATCACCTATCACTTGATCCAGAGGATGACTCTTATTGTGTCTCCAAGATTTAGGTTGATGTTGATCAGTGTTTTCACAAACATTTTCACAATGATTTTCAAGAACAGTTCCTTTTCCAAAGGTTTTTCGGAATTACTTGAAGTAGGAAGTGTTTCAGAACCAGTTGATTTGAAATGGGAAGAACATCATCATCCGAGGATTTGTCTAGTTTGGTTTCACAGAATACAATACGCATGGATTCTTCAACAACACGAGTTCTAGAGTTAAAGACTCTATAAGCTTTACTTCTATTTGAATAACCCAAGAATATACCTTCATCCGCCTTGGGATCAAACTTACCCAAGTTGTCCTTACCATTGTTGTGGATGAAACATTTGCATCCAAAGATGTGCAAATGAGCTATATTGGGTTTTCTTCCTTTGTACGAGTTCATAGGGAGTTTTGTCCACTTCTTCCGGAGATATGCTCTATTTGAAATGTAGCATGCGTGCTCATGGCATCACCTAAAACACTTGAGATGTTTGATTTTCATTCAACATAGCCCTTGCCATCTCAGTTAGGACTCTATTCTTTCTTTCAACAACTCCATTTTGTTAAGGAGTTCTTGGGGCTGATAAATTGTGATCAATGCCCATACTATCACAGAATTCTTCAAAGGCATGGTTTTCAAATTCTCCACCATGATTTGTACGAATTCCTGCAATAGAGAATCCTTTCTCGTTTTGGACCTTCTTGGCAAAAATAGCAAACTGATCAAATGTTTCATTTTTTGAAGATAAGAATATGGTCCAAGCAAATCTAGAGAAATCATCAACTATGACCAAGGTATAAAGATTGCCACCAAGGCTTTTTACTATAGCTGGTCCAACTAGATCCATATGAATTAGTTGAAGAGGTCTATTAGTTGAAATTTCATTTTTAGATTTGAAAGAAGATTTGGTTTGTTTACCCATTTGACATGCATCACAAATCATGTTATTTTTAAAAGGTAACTTTGGTAAACCAATGACCAAATCCTTTTTCTGCAACTTGTCAAGTTGAAGCATATTAACATGAGCAATCGTTTATGCCATAGCCAACTTTCATCCAAGTTACCAATAAAACAATTTTCAGAAAATGAATTACTAGAGAGATTAAGAGAATAGCAGTTACCTTCTTTAGGAGCTCTAAATAAAGCTTTAGTTCGATATTGTCTAAGGAGAGAACATCTTTGCTCACAATCAAACATTCTTCGAAATCAAAGATAACTAAGTTACCTTTATCTATGCTTTGACTCACACTAAGGAGGTTGTGATATAAGCCTTCCACAAGGTAGACATCTTTGATTTGTGGTCCTTTGTTGTTTCCAACTTCTCCAATCCTAGCAATCCTTCCGGATTGATTTCCACCAAATGTCACCTTGCCCACCATCCTTAGGTTTGATTGTAGCAAATTTTGATTCGTCTCCCGTCATATGTCTTGAGCATCCACTGTCAATAAACCATTTGTTGGATTTTGATGCTCTAAGACAAACCTGCAGGATATAGAATATCAAGTCTTAGGTACCCAATTCTTCTTGGGTCCTTTTGGGTTAGTTTATGTCTTTGGAATCTTATAGGATCCCTTAGGCACCCATTGATAATTACCTATAGGCTTGTTCCTTCTTTCCTTTTTATGAAAACAGGAAGAAGTTGCATGACCTTTACGGTTGCAGTAGTTGCAATGAGCAAAAGGATTAGAGGAGTGGACAACTTTTTGAAAATAGTTTAAATAGGATTTCGGTCCAACCTTCTTTTTGCCTTTTCGTTTATCAGAATCGGGTCTATAGCCAATTCTTGACTTGTCACTTGTGATCCTTTGCTGTTTTAAAATAACATTGAGCATTTCACTACCTCTAGTGAATTTCTCAAGAGTTTTTGTAAGATATAAATATCTTTTCTCTAAAGTACAAAGAATTGTCACAAACCTTTTAAAATGTTTTCACAATTCTTTTCAAAAATGTTTTCACGAGAGAAACAGAAGTTGAACCGTTTGAGCTTGTTCTTCCAAAAATTTAATTTTCTTCTTTGAAGATAAAAGCTCTTTTGCAATTTTTCGAAATTCTATAAAAAAAGAATCATATTCTGAAGATAGTTCATCATAAGATGAGTCAGAGTTATTTACCTCTTTATTTTCTGAATCTTCTTGAGCTACAAGACAGATGTTAGCTCTATCTTCTTCTTCACTTTATCTTCATCGGATGAGTCATCGCCCCATATAGCTGAAACATAAGCTCTTCTATTGAACTTACCGAATTTCTTTTCTTTGTTCTTGTTGTGGACATTCAGACTTGATGTGGCCAGGATTTTCACATTCATAGCATATGATAGGTTTCTTTGTTTCTGTGCTAGAACTATTCTTGTGAAACTTTCTAAAAGCTTGGTCCTTCTTGTAAAATTTCTTAAATCTTCGGACCATCATGCCTAGCTCAGCATCTTCATCTTCCTCATCATCTCGATTTTGTCTCTTTAACGAGTTTTGAGGGCAATTCCTTTGTTCTTGCCATCAATCTCATCAAGTCCTTTTCGAACTTGATCTTACCTTCATATTCGGATAAGCTTGCCAAATAATGCTGCTTTGAAGCCATTGATTCACCACGAGCTTCTTCGATTGCGTGACCACAGGCTTCCCATTCCTTGCTTTGAGGATATTTAGTATTTTCCTCACTTGGACAGATTGATCATAAACTTTGCCCAATGCAGCAAGTTTGTTGATCAGATGGGTGAATCTAAGCTGAAATTCACCAATGGATTCTCCAGACTTCATACGAAATAAATCATATTCAGTCATGAGAGTGTTTACTCGATTCTCCTTGATTCCAGCTGTCCCTTCATGGGCTATCTCAAGAGCTTCCCACATAACTTTGGCAGATGTCAAAGTGAAAATTCAAAAATACTCCTTTTGGCTTAGAGCACTTTGTAACATGTGGATTGCCTTCATGTTGAGAGTGACTTGCTTTCTGTCATTCTCATCATATGCTTCTTCTGGTTTAGGAGTACTGACACCATCTTTAGTTGAGGTTGGAACATAGTCTCATTTCTCGAACACCTTCCATAGACCATACTCAGTTGCCATTACGTAGACTTTGAATTTAGCCTTCCAGAAAGAGTAATGTTCTCCATTGAAACCTGGAGGTCTGTTGATTGAGGCTCCATCGGGTAGAATTCCTTCCATTGGATCTTTTCATCTAGGATCTTAATCCTTCAAGTAGATAACCTGGCTCTGATACCAAATGTAAGTGAAGGAAATCACCAAGAGGGGGGTGAATTGGGGATTTTAAAAATTATTTTTAAAATACTCACACAACAGAAGCTAAATGGAGAGTTTTTAAAGTAAATAACCGAAAGTTTTTAAAGTAAATAACAACATAAGTGTCTCCCTGGCAACACCCATGCTGTGGCAACAAAAGAAATTCTCCGACCGATACTCTAAGCGTGCTGCTTGCCTTTCTCTTCGGCTCTCAGTCCTCCCGACCCTAAAGCTATTTTAGAAGCTGAGGTCCAAATGCACATCGGACCTCAGGTAACGGTTAACCTCATACTTATATAAACAACATATGAATGACATCACAATATTAATCAACACATAAGTACATAGCGATGCAAGATTAATATAACAACAAGACACATCTCATGTAAAGTTATCTATGCTAACGATACACATCGCATGTAAAGTTATCTATGCTAACAAGACACACCGCATGTAAAGTTATCTATACAAATCACTTGTATAGTCGTCTATCACATATAAGCATACAATAAGCATCAGAGTTAGTGTTACAGTACGCGAACGTACCTTCGTTGACGAAAAACGGCACGTTTGATAGAAAACGGTATTTCTGACAGAAAACAGCGGTTTGACAGCGGTACGACAGCGGTTTGTGACTACAGATATCCTATAAGGATAATATCACATTTATAAAGATTTGGCATCATAACAGGCATTGTAGATACAAATTACCATTTTGCCCCTGACCCCTAATCGGCGGAATTTCGCCGAGCTTCGCTATTCGACTCTAATCTTCCAAAATTTTGCCATAACTCTTTTCCCAACATATTTTTCGAAATATATATCATATTTAACCCAAAAATATGATATCTACAATATATTGGAAGATTAAAGATCAAAACAACATTTCTACCATAACTACCGAACTAAACACCGAAGCTTAAGACTAGGGACCGAAGAACTTACCCGGCCTTTGCTACACTTTCTCCGAGCTTCTCTCTCTAAAACCTCTCTCTATATTCAAAATTCTCAAGGGAATTTGGTGTGAAAAACTCAAAGGGAGGTGGTGGCTATTTATAGAAAATCTCCATGGATTTCAACCGTCGGATTAACTTTTCATCAATGGCTAAGATGATGAAGATGTGGCTTCATGTAGACCAAGCTTCCTCCTTCATTCTCCACCACAAAAAACGTCCCATGATGTCATCCTATGTCATCAGGATGATGTCACAGCTTGTTTTATGGTCCTCTACCGATAAAGTTCCCAGTTCGGTGTCCGAATCGCGTAATCTTGACGAAACTCAAAATCCGATAGCAAGGCCTTGAGGTTCCAGTCTTTCTCTTTCAAAGTACTTGGTTTAACTTAAGTTTTGATCCCATTACGGGTATTCCGTAGTTTGCTGAAGATTTTCGGATAAACGCTGTCGGTTACGGAAATGACTTCTGATAGAACCAGCTTTTGGACAAAGATTCACTGGTTCGTAATATGTTCCGACCTAAGAAACCTAATCCCTGGTTTGTCACAACTATTTCATTTTCTATAGTTTCTCATTTCTACTATCTGCCCTATTTCTGATTTATCCTGTATCTTAAGTGCTCTGTTGGTTTTTAAAATGACTTCTGAGATAGTCCACTCCGAGGTAGAAATTTACTAGTTTATAAAAAGTCCAGATGACATAGGCTAAATCCCAATATTTTGGTGTAGGATTTAATTTCTATCCATTCTCAAATGTCCTATTGGCTCTTTACAAGATATATTATTATTAAATTCCAAATATCTAGATATTATTTGAAATAGCCATAACCCTTTTCACACTACTTTTTCATTTATTATTTATTTAATTAATAATTTCGAATTTCTCCCCTTAAATTAATTATTTACTAATTAATTTACTTATATCATAATCTAAACAATTAGCCACTAATTACTTAATTAGCCACTTACTAATTGTTGATAATTTTCATAATTAGGATTAATTATTATCTCACAACTATTTTACTTGACATTGGTATTTTATATCCCATGTAAAATATTAAAAATCATGGGGCCAAAAAGTGCTTTTAATAATATTATATTTATGCTTCTCTATTTTTCAAGGAAATAATCCCAAAAATTAGAGACAACATACTCCCTAATTTTTTGTCAATATTTGTTGCCATATGATATTTATCATAATATTTTCGAGCCATTTTCTCGCCTTATAAAATACATTTTTCATGGATTTTAGCTCTTTTTCTTTTCTAATTTTCATAGTAATTACCTTAGAAAATAAGATAATTATTACTTATTATTTGAAACCACATATTCACCTATATCCAACAGGTATTATTTACTAAAATATAATATTCTAGATAAATAATTATCCGGGTATTACAAAGGGAATGTGTGGTCTTTTTGCACCTTGAACTTTTGCTATAAATAGAAGGCAAGAGTCTTCATAAATTCTCACCAATTCAAAATCAAGCACAAAGCTTGTAGTAACCAAAATCAAGAGAGAAAGTGAGAGTGAGAAGCTTTGGGAAGGAAGGAGCAAAGTTCTAGGTAAGTTCTTGAGCTCTAGCTTTGTGATTTATAGCTTAAATGTTGTATTGATTCATAATCTTCCAATTATAGTTTTATTTTCATATTTTTATGGTTATGAATGGCTTTATTTCGAAAAAAAAATGATGAAGAAGGAGTTATAGCAAATTTTTTGGAAGATTATGGTCAAAGTAGCGAAGCTCTGGCAAAATTTTGTCGGTTAGCGACTCCCGGAAGCAATTTCAAAAACGCTGGTATCTTATGTTGAAGATGCTATGATTAAATTCTGAGAAACTTCATGTTGAAATTAGACATATAGAGCTTTCCAAATATACCTATAGCATGTCATTTTTAGTTTTGTGCTAGGAGATAAACATTCTACAAAATGGGCTATGAAATGCTGAAAAATTCTGGGCAGATGTTGGAATTTCGAAAACTGGGAATTGTTTATGAAATCTGGGTATGAACCAATATTTTTCTTAAAATTAGACATCCTAAGGATTCCGAGGAATTTTACGGATCCTCGTTTTGATATTTCTAGAATTAGTTATGATTTTTCAAAGTTAGGAGAAAAATCAGCCTATATGCTGCCAAGTAACGTTTTTTTACGAAAATAAGGTGAAATAAATTGGAAATAATTAACCCAGGGGTAAAATGGTCTTATATAGCCAAAATATCTCTTGAAATAATATTTGTAAATTAATAAAGGCGATATTACCCTTATAGGATATCTGTGATCGCCTACCGTCAAAACGTACCAAGAACCGTCAACAAATGTAAGTTCACGACGTACAGTAACACTGACTCTGATGCTTGTGATATGCTTATATATGATTGATGTGTTCCTATACTGAGACTCAATCTTAATTGTCTTTGATGCAATCATGAATATACGGGTTATGGTTTTGATAATACCGTTTAAAGTTTTCCTAGCGCTAAGGATACGATAGGTCATCGTGGCACTGGATTTGATAGTGCAGACTGGGATAACATGCATACTGCAGTGGCTATGTATTGTTATTGCCTTACATACATCATTATGTATTTCCTACATCTGTTATGGGCTTTTGTAGTGATTATTGTTGAAATGTCATGAATACCTGTGATACATATATTGTTTACATAAGCATGAGGTCAACCATTACCTGAGGTCCGATGGGCATTGGACCTTGGTCTTAAAATATAGTCAGGGAAAGATCATAAATCACAGAAGGCACCGGTAGATGGAACCGTAGAAAGACACCAAGGGACGGAGCCGTGAGAAGGCACCGGTCAAAGTAAAAGCAGAAAGAAGATTAACAGAACCTATCTTCCGGCAAGAATCTAATAAAGTTACTTCATATCATTTGGTGCTTAAACTAGAAAGGGTCGTCTATGTGGATCAGTCAATCAGTCGCCGTTAACATCGGTGAGACTCCCACTAGACCTTACCCAGCCTGGACAAATGGGTTGATTTAACTGAGTTAGGTTCTATGCCCCAAGTCTACCTAAGGCTTGATTAAAGAGGGTATAGTTACACAGAAGAGTTGTAATTATAAAGTTTTGTATTATTGTATCACATGAATATTCCTTTGGGAAATTTGTAATATATCAGTATACGTCAGACATCAGCATATGTCTGAGTATTTTTATCAGTTACTCGTTGTTCAAATTTTTAGTACATGCTCTTCATTTCCGCAAAAACGCTAAGCTGTAGCACCTCAAAACTCTGACAATTTTTATAAAACCACGTGTCACCGGCACGATTTATGCTATGAAATTTGGGGTGTTACATTATAAACCAAGAGAACCAAGCTAGAAAGAGGTTTACCTTTCTACTTGAGAGATCATGCCTTTTGTGTCCACCAAACAAGAAATCTATAGAAGTTTGGGGAAGTTGTGGACATCCTTTGGAACCAATATCTTCTAGATGTAACACCTCCACATAATAGTTTTATGCACAAATACTAACCATATTTTGTACATCATGAAGGTATATTCTTTTCAAAGCTGGGAAATTAAGTTTTCTTTGATCATTATGATCCTGATCAGCATGACATCTTCCAAACACATGCTTTATCCTTTTTGCCTCCTGGATGCATACAACTTCCAAGTCCCTAAAGTATTTTGAATAAAAAGTGGAAATACATATTCCAAATTGTTACATTCTGGACATACACTCGTTGTAATTTGGGAAAGATAAAGTGAACATTCATCGACCATGACTGTTAGGGCTCTCATCGGTTATTATATGCTCCAACGTGTAATACCCAAATAATTTTTTATCTTAAATATTATATTTGGATAAATAATACCTATTTGAAATATGTGAATATGTGGTCTCAAAATTATTGTATTGTATTTATTTTATTTCTAGGTAATTTTTCCCTAGAATTAGAATAACCAAGGGCTAAATTTCTTAAACTCTATTAGGGATCATAAAATATCCTAAGATTAACATAATTAAGTATAAGTCTTATTTATGTCATAAAGGTGATTAAATGTCATCTAAATACCTAAATCAATTAGAGAAAATTAGCAAAAATTATTAGGCAATTAAATTTGCAATAATTGAGATATTTTTGTAATTTTCAAAATTAATTAATTATTAATTTAAAAAGAGCATAATTAAGAATATATCAATTAAATTAAGATCCGATGACATTTAAAAGCCAAGATTAGTGCATAAGGGATTTATAATCATCAAGATTAATTTAAAAACTTATCAAATTTTGGCCGTTAGGCCTAATAACCCCTAAAACATTATATTAGCAATATTAAACAAAGACTAATTAATTCTCCCTTTAATTTGTAAAAGTGACGAAAATTGATAATTAAAAGGGTTAGGAAATTGTATTAATCCTTAATCCTAAATCATTAACAAATATCACTAATAGTGTTTAGATTTTTCCAATCCAACATTAAAGACTTGGATTAAAATGAGAACCTAAGCAAATTAAATCATGCAAAGAGAAGTTTTAATCATAGAGAAAATATAAGGACTTATCTTGAATCCACATAATTTAATCTCGAGATTAAGTCTAATTAAAGTTATTTTGGCAAACTTTGATGGGTAAAATTAGAGATGATTAATGGCAACTAGAGAAATCTAATTGGACCATAAATCTTGATATCCAACTACTAATCAAGACACATACATAGAATTCAAAAGTATTGGTGATTGATCAAGCAACCAAAAATATATTTCATTAAAGTAAACTTAAGCATCTAAGGTAACTAGTACTTGGATCATTTAGTTAATGAAACTAGAGAGAGAAGGGGTGGTTGGAGTGCCATGAATGACTAGGATTGAAGCTTCCAAAAACCCTAGATCCAATGGTTGAAAATTGATAAGAGGAAGTTGGAACTAATTACAAAATTACCATACTATTTTACTATAAATAGGAGGTTAATGTTTTCATAATTCCTCACCAATTCCCAAAGCAAGAACAAGCTTAGAGTAGAAGAAATATAGAGAGAAAGTGAGAGTGAGAGGCTTTGGGAAAGAAGGAGCAAAGTTCTAGGTAAGTTCTTCAGCTCTAGCTTTTGAGTTTTTAGTTAAATTGTTGTTTTGATTCATAATCTTCCAATTATAGTTTTATTTTCATGTTTTTATTGTTATAATTAGCTTTATTTCGAAAAAATTATGAAGAAGAAGTTATAGAAATTTTTTGGAAGATTATGATCAAAGTAGCGAAGCTCGAAAATTTGTCGGTTAGCGACTCCCGAAAGCAATTTCGTAAACGCTGGTATCCTATGTAGAAGATGATGTTCTAAATTTCTGAGAAAATGCATGTTGAAAGTAGACATATAGAGCTTTCCAAATATACCAATATCATGTTGTTTTGAGTTTTGTGCTAGGAGATAAACATTCTACAAAATGGGCTACGAAATTCTGAAAAATTCTGGGCAGAGGTTGAAAGATTAAACCTGGGAAGTGTTCATAAAATCTGGGCAATAACCAATATTGTTTCCTACAATTAGACATCCTAAGGATTTCGAGGAATTTTACGGATCCTCGTTTTGAATTTTGTAAAATTAATTATGATTTTTCAAAGTTAGGCGAAAAATCAGCCCATTTATTGAATAATAGCGTTTTTACGAAAATTAAATGAAATAATTGGAAAATAATTAATCCAGGGGTAAAATGGTCATTGAAGACTAATATATTTATTATGAAATAATAAATGCGATATTACCCTTATAGGATATCTGTGATCACAATTTGACCATCCAAACGTACCGTGAACAACAACGAAGGTACGTTCGCGACGTACTGTAACACTGACTCAGATGTTTATTGTATGCCTATATATGATAGTTGTGTTCAAATACTAAGACTCTATCTTAAATTGTTATTTATACATTCAAGAGTATACGGGTTATGGTTTTAATAATACCGTTAAGTTTTCCTAGCGCTGAGGACACGACTGTACATCGTGGCACTGGTAGATCGTGCAGACTGGGATAACAAACATACTGCAGGGGTTGTGTATTGTTATGGCCCTACACATATGGTTATGTTTTTCCTACATCTGTTATGGACTTTTGTAGTGATTATTGCTGAAATGTCATGAATACCTGTCATACATATATTATTTACTTAAGCATGAGGTTAACCGTTACCTGAGGTCCGATGGGCATTGGACCTCAGTCTTAACTAATAGTAAGGGAAGGATTATGGATCAAAGAAGGCACCAGTGGATGGAGCCATAAAAAGACGCCGTTCACAATTTTTGATGCCACCAACTTCGATTTATTAGGACACTCCTTACCACTTTCACTAGCGTGATGTAGAAAAAGATTCACTGCATCTTCCTCAGGTAAGATCTCGAGCTTAATGGTGTTTTGGCATTTCATTCCTTTACAAACTGTCTTATAACGTGTGGTTAGCAAAACACAACATCGGCCGTTGGCATGGACGCGATGGTGAATCCCTAGGTTCTCAAGGTTGAGCTCTTTCCAAACATCATTAAGTATTACAAGTACGTTTCCAGCGTTAGCAATTCTAATCCATATTTGTTCAGCATGTGTTAAATTCTTTTTTCCGTCATCATCTATCTTCAAATCCAATTTGTTGGCAAATTAACCTTGAATCTTCTCTTCATCAACCGGGTTGGGAACTTCAATAAAGAAAACTTTATCAAATGCGTTCCAATCTTCAAGTTTCTTCCCAACTGCTTTTTCCATTGTGGTTTTCCCCGATCCTCCCATGGCTTGCAATCCAATCCTATATTTATTGCCATCTTTCAAGTCCTTCATAAGTTGTTCAAAAACTGAGTTTCTACTCTTAATATGCATGAACTCTTGTGAATAGAATTCCATGCCTGGACGTTTAGCCGCATGTGCAAATTGTGAGAAGTTCTCGCTTCCTTTATCATTTTTGGAATCTCCCCTGTCATCCTCTATAATTCCTTTGCCAATGAATACCGTGAAAACCATTTCTTTGGTGTTGATTCTTGTTGAATAATTTTGGTAGCTTTTTGAACCCATTGCTCAACTATACGGTCAATCCGAGTCTCATTCCTTTTTTGGGCTTCTTGTATCTTCATGTTCACAGCCCCCACTACAGTTTTCAAGTTCTCTTTTTCATCTTCAAAAGGAGCTGCATAACTCTTGTAACAACACATATATGGAAGTTCCTTTATTACTTTAGTTATCAATATTTCGGTACATTTGGTTGTAGCGATCGATCTTGGCAACGATCCCCTCCATCTCGTCATACATATTGAGATTACAATTACAAAAAAAAAAAAAAAAAAAAAAGATGATCATAGTAATCAAAACCTTAGCATTCATATAGTGCGCAAAATTTCGCAACCTCTTTATTTTGGATGAAACAAATCCATTGTAAATGTGAGTATGACAGTGAAATTAGCCTCACAATCCACTATATATACATACAAAATATCATGACTCTCAAATCTCACCAAAAAGTGTCATTTATAAATATATACTTCAAACATGTTAGTCTTTTAGAAGGTACTCCATAAAAATAGGAGCAGGCATTGATTGCTGAGGCACCGTGTAGAGATTGAATGGAATTGGCCCCCACCAATTCCATTTGAATAAAGACCTACAAAAGAAGGGTAAAGGAGCAAAAATACACATGTGCTTTACCCTCGGGAGCGCCTAGCACCATATGCTTTTTTTGGGAGCAAAAATACACATGGACTTTTAAAACCAGAGCAAAAATGCCATCACCGTTAAAAGAGTTAACTGCTGTTAGTTTTTTTAGTGGGCCCCACCCAATTAAAAAAACAAAAAAACCTAGGTTTTATGAATTTCCCTTATTACCCTTCACTTCCATCAGTAACCCACGGCACCCATTTCCTTCTCAATCTCCCATGGCTAGGTCCTGCTACTGCTAAAATCCCTGCTAAAATTTTAGCAGCATATAACAGAAAGATTGATCTGCGGTGCAGGGATTTTAGCAAAGCGAGGACCATATAATGCTGCCTTAACAATATCAAAGCGTTAATTCGCGCTTACTCAGGTGCTACTCGTAACTAATTTTAAAGCATTGTAAAACTCGGTTCGCCCAACGAATCCAGTTTTGGCCCGATCAACATGCATCCATATCTCGTTGCCCACGTAGTAAATTTTGGTTACAAATCAACCACACCAAGAAGCATTATCTTAAATTAAGTTTTCAGTTTGATAATTCTACCAATAGCCAATTTATTTGCCACTTTAAAGGGAAAATGAATTATCAGAATGAAAAACATATTTGAAAGCTTAATAATTGCTTCAAATTTCCACCGATTCTACCATCCCCATCTAAATCTGCTCTCCTAAAATAGGCCCCGAACTTATCCATATTTCGTCCTGCCATCCTGTATTATTCTTAGCAGGTTCTATCTCCAACTCCTCGGATTAGATCGCACTAGGCACCGACCAACTGAGAACCACAGGTATACAAACACAAATCAACTCGACCCGATTTGAGATACAAATAAGGAATCCTAAAGCATAGTTCCCCATATTATGGAATTGAGGAACGAATAGTTGGATTCAAGAGAAGCAAAAAGAGGATCAAAGAAAAAAAATCAAAGGGTCATTTTTGCTGTGTCAAGGGTACCGTCGACCCGGTTGATCCTCTCCTTCACATCTCGCATCTCCGCTTGAAAAGGAAGAATTGGATCTGGGCGCCATGCGTGACTGAGAAGGAAATGGGCGCTGTGGGTTACTGATGGAAGTGAAGGGTAGTAAGAGAAATTCATAAAACCTAGGCTTTTTTGTTTTTTTTAATTGGGTGGGGCCCACTAAAAAACTAACAATAGTTAACTCTTTTAACGATGATGGCATTTGTGCTCTGTTTTTGAAAGTCCATGTGTATATTTGCTCCCAAAAAAATCATATGGTGTTGGGCGCTCCCGAGGGTAAAGCACATGTGTATTTTTGATCCTTTACCCAAAAAAGAATAGAGACACACAGTTCAGAAGAGAGAAAAGAGCACGATTTGAAGCGACACCGTTTTGGCTGAATGATTTGAATCAATTGAAAAGCTTAGGAAGCTACAGTAAAAAGGCAGCAAAGGCGGCATTATTATCGCGTATCATTCTCGTTGGGCAGCACAGAGAGATCAAAGCGAAACAGTGCAGTGAGCAGTTGTGCCGCGAGACAGAGACCTTCGACCCTCTTCTCCCTCTCTCGCCGGCGGCGTCATTCACCACCAAGGCCGCCGGTGAGCCTCGTCTTCACAACCGCTGGAAAGGGAGGCGCAGAACAGAGTACTGAATCATAGGAAGAAGCTGTGATAAGTCTATGTTCTTTTTGTTGGTTTTGATATTTCACTTGACTCTGTTTCCATTTTCTTTTTATTTTCGAGTGTTTTTTTTTTGAAATCTGATTTGGTATTGCTGTGATATTTAAAGCCATGTGTGTGGTTAGTTTTTTTTGTAACCCGGAGGAGCTATGAACTTATAAGTGGATCGAATTTGTTTTCATTGTTTAGTTAAAGTTGATATTAATTTTGGTTACATAATCTTGTTTAGCTTTATCTATTTAGTGACTGGCCATCATTGAATATGATTTTGAGAATTAGGATTTACCTTGACGAAGGGGATATTAAATTAAGCTCTGAGAATAAATAATATGGGATTAGATTACGATTTAATTTACGATTAGGATAGATATATACCTAATGGCCCCATATAATTGTTGAGGAGTGCGTCCGAGTTATGTTGCCTCTTGAGTAAATATGTTAGACATAACAAATTATACTCAAGAGAGGGTTGTAAGTGGACCGACAGGCACTTATAGCTATTTATACTCGAAATTAACAAAATTGATATTTAGGCTAATTAAATTAGTGAAATCAAGGTTTATGAAACTAGTAAGGGATTGGTGACTCGGGTTGCTCATTTTATTATTGTGGTAGTTTGTTTATTTTGATTTTATTTTATTTTCTGTTAATTAAATTCAATTTGGTTTGCTGAACTTAAACAAAATTGTAAAATTAATGCTTAACTGAAGTTGTGGGTACGAAGTCCTCGTGGGAACGATACTTTTCTTGTCACTTTATTACTTGGTACGACCTGTATACTTGTAGAGTTATAGGCTATAAAGTTTTACCGTATCAAGTTGTTGGCGCCGTTGCCGGTGACTTTTGTGCCACAACTGTCTTAGTTGGAATTGAGTGAGCATTAGTAGTTTAAGTTTGAGTTCGTAAATATTTTATTTTTGTTATAGGATTTTTTTTAAAAGAATGGATTTCAATTGGCAACCAACTGGTCTTAATATTGAAAAGGAGATGAATTCTTTGTCTTCTATATAAGATGGATTGATTGCTATTTTATATTCTTTGAATGAAAATAGGCAACGTAAAAGGAGCATAAATGATGGTTGTATTCATATGTTGATTCTTCTCAATATGTTTGCATGTCTTGTGTTTATTGTGGAGGGAATCATTTATATGAACATTGTCCATTTAGTACAACTAGTCATTTTGTGAGAGATGACTTCACTGGGAACCAAGCTTGTTTTAATAACTCATTTTGTCCTAGTGAAAGTTGAGCAACAAAATTTTATGGATCCATATGTCTATTGTTCTCATGAAAATACCCCTCCTTTTTACTCTTATCCTCCTATTGAAGAACAAACCATTGAGTATAAGGAAAAATCTAATTTAGAAAGATTATTTGAGGAGTATGTGGAAGCATCAGAGAGATCTAGTAGAGAGCAAAAGGAGATTGTCACTAGCGTTAAGTCAAGTGTCCAAAATATTGGGGTATATGCGAGTCAAATTGTTTCAACCCTTGAGACTATAGGGCAAGATAATTCCTCAAGCCTGGCGACCACTTCTTATGATGATAATGATTATTATGAGGAAGTTGAGGTGTGGAATTACTTGAGACTATAGATCATGTAGAAAGTGATTGTGGGTTTGAAATTGATTTAGATGAGAATAGTGGATGTCTAGAAGAGGTCCCGCCTGTGAAGCCTAAGGCTTATGATTTTTGTGATCAAATTGATATGGATATCCTAATTGGTGTTAAGGATGATTCTCCTATTGAATAGTTGACTCTTACTGAGGAAAGTCAAGTTGATTTTATTGGATGCTCTAAATTCTTGGAAGTGCCTATGTTTATTTTCAAAGATATGCATGTTATGCTTCATTTCAATTCAATTCGAATACTTGTACTCCAAGATTGTCTATGATTGAGGAAGTACAAGTAATTAACTGGAATGATCAAGTTTTGAGTGTGACACCTTGTTGCTTGAAAAGAAATGAAGACAAGGTGATTCTGGTGTTTGATACTTATGATTAGAAGTTGTTTTGAGAAGTCTGGCTGAAGACTTTAAACTTAACGCTTCTTGGGAGGCAACCCAAGGTATGATTTGATGCTTTATTTGATTTTGTAGGATTGTTGATAGCCCTTGATGGTGTGTTCCACTTTGGTAGCAAGGATTGAAAGCGCAAGTCATGGACAAATAGGGGAGTTTTCTTCTACTTTTCTTTGATTTGTTCTATTTGATTGTTGATGATATATTGCTTGGGAATGAGTCTTTGGTCTTAGTTGGATGTGCATGTGATGACCGTTTGTAATGATTATTGAGTGACGTTAGCACTTGAGCATTTAATTGGTGAAAATTTGAAATCTCCGAAGTTGGTGTTACCCTTGCACTTATATATCGTTGCTCTTCACTTCCATTACTTTTTGTTACTTGTTCACATTGAGGGCAATGTGACATCTAAGTGTGGGGGTGAGGGTAGCTTGGATTTTACATGACTTTCCTTGTCCTTAGATTTTCTTTAAAAAAAAAATCGTATGGAAGTTTGAATTTTATTCGTGAGCATTATCACAATTGGGTTAATTTGAACATGAAAAGGAGTGAGTTTGATTGGGAATTGATTCTATGTTCTTTGAATGTTAGTAAAGAGGTAAAGGTTTGGTTTTGGTATTTTACTTTAGGATGTCCAAGAACCTGTGAGGAATTTGAGCCTTAATTTTTATCTTTCTAAGAGAGAGTACACTTATTGTGATTTCATCTCTAGAACTTGTCTTGAATCTCTTTTGAAATTTGAAATCCCTTTGCATGCACAAAGATGATTTAGGCATTCATTTCATAGTTAGTTCGGCCAAATGTCTATCCTTATCACATGAAAATCATTTGTTTACTCCATTTGCGCCGTTATTTTAAAAAAGAAAAAAAGAAAAAAATTTGTTGCATAGAATAAATAGTCCTTTGTTTGAGATATGCAATTTTTATATCTTTTTCTTCCCATTCATTTTTGTTACTTTAGTAAGTGCTAAGTGAACCAATTTAAAAGAGTGAAGGAGTTAGGAAGTCAACACCACAAGAGTATGTGTGGGTAGTTAAAAGCGGGAAAAAAAGAAGAAAGAAAGAAAGAAAGATAGAAACAAAGGAATATATTAAAAAAATAGAGAAAAAAAGAAGAAAAGAAAATAGAGATCCAAGAAAGAAAGAAAAAGATTATTGAGGTCAAAAGAATAAAGGTTGTTTATGTACAGTATTAGTGAGTTTGTTTTCTCTTGGTGGGTATTCCTTCATTCTTCATCATGAATTTCATTAAATTACTTAGCACTAATTAAAGTATTCTCCCATATCATTTGATCAATTTCATTTCATTATCCTACCTTGATCATTAAAACCTAGAGAAAGTCCTTTTTATTTGAATGTGCAATTGGATAATATATAGTGGAGATTGAGATGATAAACAAGCTTATGGTAGATAAGTTGCAATAGGTGGAATTGATGAGTTAAACAAAGGCCCTTGAATATCTTGAGAAATGAGTGTAAACACTTGACTTGTGAGGGACATTCTAATGTGATTTATCTTTGCCAAATTAGTTACCTTGCTATTGCATTTTTTAGAAGGTGGAAAAGATTTATGAGAAAATTTATTTCTTGAAAGTTTAAATTAACTTCAATTTTGTAGTGCTTGCTTTAAAAATCTTGCTTCCATGGTTTTCTTGAATTAGTTGTTTTAAAATTTAAAATCTTGAGCACAAGATTTGATGCAAGTGTGGGGGTGTGATGACTTCTCATTTTTAATAGATTTTGATATATTTGAGAAGTCATTATTACTAATTTAAAGAGAATTTATTGAGATTTTAAGAGATATCAATATAGGTGCATCATTTGTGAGATTTTAAGTTCGAAAATAAATTTTTAGTTTATTTAAAATAATAATATAATAAAAAAATATGTAATCAATATTGTTTTTATTAATATACTACTTTTCTTTTACAAGGACAAAAGGCGTAGGAGCAGGCATTGATTGCTGAGGCACGGTGTGGAGATTGAATGGAGTTGGGCCCCACCAATTCCATTTGAATAAAGACCTTAAAAAAGCATTGATTGCTGAGGCACCGTGTGGAGATTGAATGGAGTTGGGCCCCACCAATTACATTTGAATAAAGACCTTAAAAAAGAACAGAGACGCACAGTTCGGAAGAGAGGAAACAACACGATTTGAAGCGACACCGTTTGGGCTGAATGATTCCAATCAATTGAAAAGCTAAGGAAGCTACAGTAAAAAAAAAGTAGCTGAGGCGGCATTATTATCGCGTATCATTCTCGCTGGGCAGTAAGGAGAGAGCGAAGCGAAACAGAGCAGTGAGCAGTTGCACCGCAAGACAGAGACCTTCGACCCACTTCTCCCTCTCTCGCTGGTGGCGTCATTTACCACCCTCTCTCGTCGGTGGCGTCATTCACCACCAAGGCAGCCGGCGAGCCTCGTCTTCACAGCCGCTGGAAAGGGAGGCGCAGAACAGAGAACCGAATCAGAGGAAGAAGCTGTGTTGAGTCTATGTTCTTTTTGTTGGTTTTGATATTTCACTTGGCTCTGTTTCCAGTTTCTTATTATTTTCGAGTGTGTTTTTGAAATCTGATTTGGTATTGCTGTGATGTTTAAAGCCATGTGTGGCTAGTTTGTTTTGCAACCCAGAGGAGCTATGAACTTATAAGTGGATCAGAATTTGTTTTCATTGTTTAGTTAAATTTGATATTAATTTTGGTTACATAATGTTGTTTAGCTTTATCTATTTAGTGACTGGCCATCATTAAATATGATTTTGAGAATTAGGATTTACTTTGACGAAGGAGATTTTAATTAAGCTCTGATTAAGTAATATGAGATTAGATTACGATTTAATTTTCGATTAGGATAGACATATACCTAATGGCCCCATATAATTGTTGAGAAGTGTGTCCGAGTTATGTTGCCTCTTGAGTAAATATGTTAGACATAACAAATTATACTCAAGAGAGGGTTGTAAGTGGACCGACAGGCACTTATAGCTATTTATACTCGAAATTAAGAAAAATGATATTAAGACTAATTAAATTAATGAAATCAGGGTTTATGAAACTAATAAGGGATTAGTGATTCTGGGTTGCTCATTTTATTATTGTGGTAGTTTGTTTATTTTGATTTTTTTTCCTCTTAATTAAATTCAATTTGGGTTGCTCAACTTAAACGAAATTGTAAAATTAATACTTAACTAAAGTTGTGGGTACGAAGTCCTCATAGGAACAATACTTTTCTTATCACTTTATTACTTGGTACGACCCGTTGAGTTATAGGATTTACCTTAACCGTTAAATTATCACAACATTAACCCAACATTTTGACCAAACTCCCCCGCAACTTAAATCAATCTTAATAATTCTTGTTTTTCCCGTTCAATGTCAAATGGACAACTCGTGTAATCGAAGTTCCTTCATTAGTTTTGTAACACCCCAAATTCCGTAGCATAAATCGTGCTGGTGACACGTGGTTTTATAAAAATTATCAGAGTTTTGAGGTGTTACAACTCAGTGTGTTGCGGAAACGGAGAGCATGTACTAACAAATTGGACAACGAGTAACTGATATAAAATACTCAAACATATGCTGATGCCTGACGTATACTGGTATATTAAAAATTTCCCAAAGGAATATTCGTGTGATACATTAATACAAAACTCTGTATAATTACAACTCTTATATGTAACTATACTATCTTCAACCAAGCCTTAAGTAGACTTGGGGCATAGAACCTAACACAGTTAAATCAAATCCATTTGGCCAGGCTGGGTAAAGTCTAGTGGGAGTCTCCCCGAATTCACGGCGACTGATTGACTGAACCACATAGATGACCCTTTCTAGTTTAAGCACCAAATGGTTTGAAGTAACCCTATTAGTTTCATGCCAGAAGGTAGGCTCTGTTAACCTTCTCCCTACATTTGCTTTGACTGGCGCCTCCTCACGGCTCCATCCATCGGCATCTTTTTACGACTCCATCTACCAGTGCCTTCTCTGATCCTTGATCCTTTCCTGAACTATTAGTTTAAGACTGAGGTCCAATGCCCATTGGACCTCAAGTAACGGTTAACCTCATGCTTATGTAAACAATATATGTATGACAGATATTCATGACATTACAACAGTAATCCACACATAAGCACACAGCAGATGTAAGAAATACAAAATCACATATGTAAGGCAATAACAATACACAGCCCCTTCAGTATGCATGTTATCCCGGTCTGCACTATTCACCAGTGCCACGATGTACAGCCGTGTCCACAGCGCTAGGAAAACTTAACGGTATTATCATAACCATAACCCGTATATATCTGAATGTATAATGAAAGATCTAAGACAAAGTCTTAGTCTATGAATACAACTATCATATATAAGCATACAATAAGCATCAGAGTTAGTGTTACAGTACTCGTACGTACCTTTCACCGTGTAATGGTCATCTTGCCCGACTTTTGATCCGACTCCGGCTTCCCCGGATATCCTATATGTTATCGTCGGATTATTCTTTTTTCCCATAATATCACAACTGATATTCTATCTCTTAAAATAATATCCAAAAGGATATTTTCACCCATTTTGACATTTCTACCCTTGGTGTATTTGTAACATCCCATTTGAACAGCGGAATTTTTTTAAAAAAAAACAATAATGATCAGAGTAGAGCTTGAAAGAGAGTGAGTGAGTAACTGAACCATAAAAATTGACCATAGTGCAATAGTATTGATACAGTAATCCATTTGTTCAAAAAGTAAATACAAAGACAAGAAGTAAAACTTCGTCTCGAGTTCTACTCCGCCGCTTGCCCCCTGTCGCCAACCCTCGGTCCTCCTGACCCTGAAGCTACAGCTGAGATCCAATTCCCATTTGGATCTCAGGTAACGGTTAACCTCGTACTCAAATAAGATAGTATATGGACAACAGATATTCACAACAATACAGTAGCATATAAACACATAAGCACAGAGCGGATGTATGAACAAAGATAACGACGTAACATAAGCACACAAAGAATATGTAAAGCACCACAACATGTCCGCACATACCCCGTGCCACGATCACAACACGTGTCCTCAGCGCTAGGAAAACTCATACGGTACTATCATGTCTATAACCCGTGTAAACTGTAAGTATGATTGACGACCCTAAACAGAGCCTTAGTCTATGAACGTATCTATCACATATATGTATATGAGAAGCACAGAGTTAGGGTTACAATACGCGTCCGTACCTTTGTAGACGGTATTTGGAACGTTTGGCGCACAAACGGTGTTTTTGACGTGGAAAAGTCCGACAATGTATGACGGTGGTACGACAAATGTTCGACGGCGATTTGACGGTAGGTGATCGAGATATCCTATAAGGATAATATCACTTTTCTTAACATTTTGCATCATAACAAGCATTTTAGGTAAAAATTACCATTTTGCCCCTAGTTGGACCTATCGGCGGAATTTCGCCAGAGCTTAGCTACTTTGACTCTATTCTTTCCAAAAATTTTGACATATCCCTTATGCCAATATATTCTTGAAATAAATATCATATTACCCCTAAAACATGATATCTAAACTATCTTGAAAAACTAGAGATCAAACCAGCATTTCTACTACAACTACTGAAAGAAACACTAAAGCTTAAGACTAGGGACCGAAGAACTTACCTAGGGCTTCGCTATACTTTCTCCAGACTCCTCCTTGCTCTGAATTCTCTCTAACTTCTCTCTAGAAAGCTCTTAGAATTGTGAGAAATGAAGAGAGTGGAGGGTCCTATTTATAGGAAAGACGGATGGCACTTTGGTAAATAATTCAAACTTTATCAGATCGGATATCGACCGTCGGATCGCATTTTTGTTGAAAGGCTTCATCTTGACCTTCCATGTGCCCTAGCCGACCTCCCCTTCCCATTTTTCAATAAAAATGATGTAAGAAATGATGTCATCATCCCTTGCTTTATGGTCTTGCACCGATAAAGTTCCCGGTTCGGTGTTCCAATCGCGCAATCTTGCACAAACTCAAAAATCCGGGAGCAAGGCCTTGAAGGTCTATTCTTCCTCTTTGAAAATGTCTAAGTTAACTAAATTTTTGATCCCATTAAGGGTATTCCGTTGTCTGCCGAACATTTTCGGACAAATGTCGCTTGCTTCTGAAAATTACTTCTACTAACGCCATCTTCTCGGACAAAAATTCACCGATCCATAATATGTCCAGTTGTTTTCTACTTAATCGAAGGATTTCAAGTTATGATTTATTTTCCATTGGTTCACATTTTTCTTATCTCGCCCATTCACAAAATATCTTTTATCTGATTTCTTTACTTTAACGAAATTCATTTATGGTTACTAGACCAATCACTAACACTTTTAAATTTTGAGTATACTTTCTGGATGGTAGTAAAATACCGGGATTTATGGTCTAATTAGACTCTCCTGGTTGTACTAAACTTATTCTTCAGTGTTTACAAAAATAACCTTCACTGGTCGTACTTTTGAGGTTAAATTATGTGGGTTCCAGATAAGTCCTTATATTTTCTCCAGGATTTTCACATCTTCACAACTATTCCAATTTGTAAAGATTTTCAGTTTTTACTGCATTTACTTTATTCAATTTACTTTATTATTATTATATATTTTTTTCTTTTTTTTTGGACAAAAAAACGCCCTCCCTCTCTTCTTCTTTTTTTTTATTAATTAATTTATTATTTCTTAATTAATTTTCTTATACCTTAATCAAAGTAATTAGCCATTAATTACTTAATTAGCCATTTACTAATTGTTGATAATTTTATTATTTAGGATAAAGTATTATCTCACAACTATTTTACTTACATTGGTATTTTATATCCTATGTAAAATATTAAAAATTATGGGGCCAAAAAGTGCTTTTAATAATATTATATTTATGCCTCTCAATTTTCCAAGGAAATAATCCCAAAAATTCTTACAATTAGAGACAACATACTTCCTAAGTTTTCGTCAATATTTGTTGCCATAAGAGATTTATCATAATATTTTCAGGCCATTTTATGCCTTATAAAATACATTTTTCATGGATTTTAGCTCTTTTTCTTTTCTAATTTTCATTATAATTACCTTAGAAAATAAGATAATTATAACTTATTATTTGAGACTACATATTCACCTATAAGAAATAGTAATTTATTCATCTCAATATGATTTCCAGGCAAAGAAATGTCCGGGTATTACATTTCTCCCCCCCTTAAACAAAATTTCGCCCTCAAAATTTAATCTATCGTTACTAAACTTCGGCCACGAACTCGGGTACTTCTCCTTCATGTCACTCACTGCTTCCCAGGTTGCCTCGTCCAAAGGACAAACCCTTCCGCACCACCTTCACTATCGGTATAATCTTATTCCTGAGCCGTTTCTCCTGGTGTTCGAGAATTCGCTCCGGTTCGACTACGAAGGTATTATCATGCCGTATTTCCACGTCTTCATATTCAATGACATGATCACGGTCTGGTTGGTATTTCTTTAATTGAGAAACATGGAAAACATCGTGGAGATTGCCTAAGTTCGGGGGTAAGGCTATTTGATAAGCGACGGGTCCACGTTTGGCTAAAATTTCGAAAGGTCCTATGTATCGAGGACTTAGCTTCCGCCTCTTAAGTGTCCTACCGACACCGGTTACCGGGGACACCTTCAAAAACACATGATCTCCGACTTCAAATTCCAGTGGTCTTCTCCTTTTGTCAGCATAGCTCTTCCGTCATGCGCTTCCGAGCCGCCAGAGTCTCTTCTTGATTAGCGCGATCTGCTCGGAGGTTTGTTGAATCATATCCGGCCCAAGCAATTTCTCCTCAGATGAGTCTGTCCAGTATAGCGGTGATTGACACTTCCGGCCATACAACGCTTCAAACGAAGCCATTTGTATGCTCGCATGATAGCTATTGTTGTATGCAAATTCTGCCAACGAAAGGTGTTGATCCCAATTACCTTTGTAATCTAGCACACATGCTCGCAACATGTCCTCGAGTGTCTATATTGTTCGCTCAGATTGACCATCGGTCTGTGGGTGGTATGCCGTACTGAATTTCATCTTTGTACCCAAAGCTTCATGCAATGCCTGCCAGAAAC
Organism: Acacia melanoxylon; assembly: GCA_019022615.1. Taxonomy (NCBI): domain Eukaryota; kingdom Viridiplantae; phylum Streptophyta; class Magnoliopsida; order Fabales; family Fabaceae; genus Acacia; species Acacia melanoxylon. The sequence goes on along the minus strand of JAFJYJ010000003.1, from coordinate 5,468,285 downwards.
GGGATGTGAATCATGGATCCCGATCGGAGACAATGCTCTTAGGCACACCATGGAGTCTCACGATCTCCTTAATCCGTCCACAATTACCCAGATCGCATCGTGATTCCGGATCTTGGGCCATCCCACCACTAGATCCATGGTTACATTCTCTCACTTCCATTCTAGAATTTCTAGTCCTTGAAGAGGACCAGGGGGTCGCCGGTGTTCAATCTTTACTTTCTAACAAGTCAAACACCCAGCCACGTACTGGGTTACATCTTTCTTCAAACCGGGCCACCAAAGTTCGGTCTTCATGTTTTGGTACATCTTGACCATTCCTGGATGTAGAGTATATTTACTCTTATGAGCCTCATCGAGTATCTTCCGCCTTAATTCATCTACTGGCGGTATGTAGATTCGCTTCTTGTACCTGACCAAACCACTAGGTGATAGGTCATGGTCTTGGGTTTCACCCTGAGAGATTTTCTCCCGCATGGAGATGGCCTAATCATCTTGCTTCTGAGCTTCCTCGACTTCATCCCTTAGGTCGTATTCCCCTTGACTCACAAGGAGAGCTGCAAGATAGGCGTCATTTGGGGTGTTGAGACCCAGGCAAATTTGGTTTGATAGATTCAGATCTCTGAAATCTTCAAGTAACTTCTGCTCTTGTATCATCATGTATGCCACCTGCACCTTTTTCCAGCTGAGAGCATCTGCAACGACGTTTGCTTTACCTGGATTATACTTGATCTCCAGGTTGTAATCTTTTAGCAACTCCATCCAGCGACGTTGCCTCATGTTCAGTTCCCTTTGATCAAAGAGATACTTCAGGCTTTTGTGGTCACAGTATAGTTCTACGGTCGCACCGTATAGGTAATGCCTCCATATTTTCAAAGCGAACACGATAGCCGCAAGCTCTAAATCGTGTGTAGGATAATTCGACTCATGAGGCTTCAGCTGACGAGAGGCATAAGCCACCACTCTGCCCTGTTGCATTAGGACACATCCCAATCCCTGCCCACTGGCATCGCTATAGACTACATAAGTTTCACTGGAATCTGGGATAGTCAACACTGGTGCTGTAGTCAACCTCTCCCTCAGTCTCTGAAAGCTCTCCTCACAGTCTTCTCCCCATACAAACGGCTGGTTCATCCTCGTAAGCTTTGTCAATGGTAAGGCAAGACGTGAGAAATCTCGTATAAATCGGCGGTAATACGCTGCCAGACCTAGAAAACTACGTATCTCCGTCACTATTTCTAGTCTCTTCCAGTCCAGAACTGCTTCCACTTTGCCTGGATCAACAGCAACTCCACCGCTCGATATAACATGGCCCATAAATCTGACTTCTGGCAGCCAAAATTCGCATTTGCTTAACTTAGCATAGAGTCGCCTCTCCCTGAGTATATTCAATACCAGTCGCAGATGTTCTTCATGTTCCTCTCTGCTCTTAGAATAGACGAGTATATCGTCAATAAACACCAGCACAAATTGGTCTAGGTGTGAACGGAAAATACGGTTCATGTAATCCATGAATACCGCAGGTGCATTGGTCAATCCGAAAGGCATCACAAGGAATTTATAATGCCCATATTTGGTTTTGAAAGCTGTCTTGGGAATATCACCATCTTTAACTCTCAACTGATGATATCCCGACCGTAGATCGATTTTGGAAAATACAGTGGAACCAGATAATTGATCCAAAAGATCATCAATCTGGGGAAGTGGATACTTGTTCTTGATGGTTACTTTGTTTAGTTCACGATAATCGATGCAGAGTCAGAAACTTCCGTCTTTATTTTTCACAAACAGCACTGGAGCTCCCCATGGTGATACACTGGGTCGGATGAACCCCTTCTTTAGAAGTTCTTCTAGCTGCTTCTTCAACTCATGCATCTCATTTGGAGCCATGCGATATGGCGCCTTTGATATTGACCTTGTACCAGGCATCAATTCAATCGCGAATTCCACTTCTCTTATATGAGGTAGCTCAGTGAGATCCTCCAGAAACACGTTAGGAAATTCATTCACCACAGGAATATCCTTGAGTGATAGTTCAGCTTCTGCCTTGACCGAGAAAAATATTATGTATGCTTGGCATCCCTGCTTCATGCATCTATCCGCTTCCGTAGCAGAGAGAAAATTCAGGCTCACGTCAATCTTGTCTCTGCTAGGTGAATCAGAAAATGATATCCCCTTCTTACGACAGTCGATCATTGCACCGTTCGCCGTTAGCCAATTTAAGCTTAGTATGACGTCGATGCCATGAAGTGGTAATCGGATAAGATCTACTTTAGAAACTCGTCCGTCGACATTTGTAGTACAATTAACACATGCATCAGAAGCTAAAGATTTCACGCCAAGCGGTGTAGATACTATGAGATCATATGGCAATCTAGAGGCATGCATTCCTAAGCGATTTGCACAATCATAGGAGATAAAAGAATGACTGGCACCCGAATCATACAATGCCTGCAATAGATTCCCATTGAGATAAATAGTACCTTGGATCATCTCCGGAGATTTTCTGGCCTCCTTATTTGTCAGCGCAAAGATCCGGCCAGAGCTTTGAGGTTTCGCCTCAGCAGTAATTTCAGGACAGTTCCGGCTGTAGTGCCCAGGTTTTTGGCACTTGAAGCAGATTTGCTTCCCATCACAGTTGACTCCCGGATGGTACTTCCTGCATTTCGGGCATGACTGGGTCCCTGTTAGTCTGGGATAGTTCTGTTGCCCGGCATGGAACGGCCTCTTGTTCCCGCTTCGGGGGTTATTCCACGGTGTCTTTCTTTTCTGCGGAAAACGTCCACGGTTAAATCCGCCACGTCCCGCATTGTTGTTGTTGCAACTCCGGATTCCACGCAACTCCTTCAGATTGTGATCTATCAGCCGACAAGACTCCACGGCTTGAGTCATGTTAGGGAATTGCTGCGACACCAGCCTTTCCTTGATCTCGTACTTTAGCCCATACACCAACCTATGTGCTTTCCAGCTCTCGTCATTTTCACGCCTTAGATATGACGAATAACGTGACAGATTGGTAAAACGGGCAAAGTAGTCATCGAACAGCTTCCTCCCCCTTGTTGAATGTGAAAGAACTCGATTCTTTGATCACTTGGGTTGACGGAGGGAAATATTGGTCATTGAACTTCCCCAAAATCCCTCCCGGTGACAGGCAATATCGGTTTTGTAGCGTTGTAGCAACACTCCTCCACCATCTGTCCGTGTCACCCTCAAGCTTGTAGATAGCAAGCTGAGCCTTCCGGTTCTCCGGACATTCCATCACGTTGAAAATTTTCTCCAGGCTCATGACCCGGTGCATTGGACCTCGGCTCTTAACATAGCGTCAGGTTCAGGAGAACCGAGGACCGAGGAGAAAGGCAAGCAGGCCGCACAGAGGCCCGGCTGAAGACTTCTTCTGTTTATATAGTTACACTAACGTTAGACGTCCGCAATCAATGTACTGTTACTGTAATCAGCCAGACTTACGACATTTTGAATATAAGTATCAGTTACTCAATCGCTCCGATGCTCTACCCTGATAAAAAAAAATATATACTGCTTTTGAAAATGGGATGTTACAAAAGCAAAGAAGAGTACCAGTTGATTATCAAATTGTTCTATTCTAGCAATAGGATATACGAGTTTTAAAAAATAAAATTAGATCCCAACACTAATAATATAAAATGAAGACGTACTTGTATAGATTCATCAGTAATAGCAAACATAGTTAATAGGTCAGATTGTTAGCTCCCTAATTTCATTTCCTCGTGACTAGTTGAAGTTTCTATTTGAGGCTTTTTGGGAGAAGATATTGCAGAGCTCTAATGCCATGGGAATATAAAGATTAATATATGATTAAAAATAAAAAATATATCAATAGTGCAAATATATTACAAAACAAATATTTACCAAAGTGTAAAGGTAATTTCCGTAAGATGGTGGTGGAATCTTCAATAACACTTCATTGGAAGACCATTCTTTGGTAGGTTCTTCACTTCTTTGAGGAGCTTCATTGGAGCTCCTACTTTCTCCATGTGCTTGTTGATCATCATCCATTGATTCCTTTCCACGTAACTACCAAACAAATGGGAATGAATAAGGAAGACATATATTTAAAGCTCAAATGAATGTAGTAATCTTACATTTGATGAACTTGTTTTGCCATATTTTTCTAAAGAAGGACCTTCTCCAAAAGTTGATTTGAGATCCCGCACCACATGAAATGACGTGTAAATAATTATAGGGCATATCATGTCCTATTTTTTTATAGTTCTTTTTGATTCAATATGGTTCTCTAGCCCTTGGATTCTTTGTGAACAAAATTACCATAAAAGAAAATAAATATGAAAAAAGAAGCTAAAAGTTACTAATTCAGTCCTTAATATAAGACATATTTACCTAATAATTTGATTAGATTAAGGGAAGATGATTAAGCTAGTTAATATGACATGTACTTTTTAATCCACCCTAGTCACCTTCCTTAATTCTCTCATTCCACTTCCTCCTTGATTATTGTTGAAGAAGTATCAATAGGGTAAATTAGAAAAGATTGAAAAATATAAGAACTTTGTCTTATATTTAAGACTAAGAACAACTTCTCAAATATGTCTTATACTAAGAACGACTTCAAATATTTAGGAATATTAATATTGTCTTTCAATTTTACCTTTTGCAATTTCCTATGGTGAGAAATTGTATATGTTAAAGAAATATGATTTTTTTAAAGAGGGAAAATAGATTAATTAATTTTTTACCGCCGCCATTTCTTGCCACCACCACCACCACCATTAAGTATAATTTTATATTTTAGGTTGTGGTTTTATATACTTAAATCATTATGTACTAAAAAATATATATATATAAATCATTATAGAGAGAGAAGTATAACTATTAGAGAAATATTTTTAGAGAGAGAAAATATTTTTTAGGGGAAAATATTTTTTTCAATATAAAAATTACATAAATAATTTTTTTAGAAAATTTAAATTTATTTGTAAAGTTTAATATAAATATATTTAAATAATTATATTAATTTTTAAAGAAAATGACAAAATGGTAAAAATAAATCATTAATCCTCCATCTTCCACCCTTATTATTTTTTTAACTCCCAAATAAGGGGAGGAAATATCCTCCATTTCCCTTCCATTCCTTCCTCCATTCTCCTTGCATCCCCTTCCTTCCCCTCCTCCAAACTCAAATAGCTGGATGGAGTAATATATAGCCAAGTGGTGCATTAGAGGCTTCTACAAACTCTTACATTAATTGAAGAATAACACTTACCATGTCTAAATCAGATGATGGAGTTGTGGAGAGTTTTTCTTCAACAATTTCATTTGCTGATGTTTTGGTAGTCTATGTAGCTCATAAAATATGAAAAGTTACTAAAAGGTTAAAATAATTAAGAAGGATATCATATATTAATTAAGAAGAGAACTGTTTGTTGGTCTGAGTCCCTATTATTATAGAAAAGCATAAGATACAAACCTTTGTCAAATTTGGCAAATTAATATTTGTTGTGGAGTCTTTAGTAGCAATCTCCTTTAATACTTCCTCACTCTAAACATAATAAAAAGATATAATTAAAAAGGAGATAAATTGAGTTTTGATGTTATTGATAACCATAACCATAATAAATCTTGGCACACAATTTTTTATTTTTTTTTAAAAAAAAAATCTTCATTCATTTTGAAGAAATGAATAAGGTAATGAGGTAAGAGAGAAATCATTAGCTAGCTTCTTAAGTCTACTTGGATAAAAAGAAAAGTATACGTACATTTTCAAATTTTGGCGAACCATTATTCGGTTGGGGCATTGTTGAGTCATTTACAATATCTTGTTGTGATCTCTCTTCTTCAATCTGAACAATAATACATTAGTTTAAAATGACAATCAGCGTAGACTAAACCCAACAATATCACAAGCCAAAATCTTTAGAACATGTTAGAACATGTAATTGCTTGACATGTGTATTTCATTCTTATCCATTTCTTCAATTAGGTTTTCCTCTGTACACTATCTATGTATATCATGCTCTGTTTTTATAGTAAGTAAGTATTTTCTCCCTTTTTCCCTATTTTCTCAACAGAAGCATGGGGTGTGTAACATCCCATTTTCAAAAGCAGTATAATTTTTTTTTTCATCAGAGTAGAGCATTGGAGCGATTGAGTAACTGATACATATATTTATAAATGCCGTAAGTCCGCTGATTTACGAAACGGTACATTGACCGAGAGTTTTCAAAATGAATAACACCCGAAGAAAGTCTTCAGCTGGGTCTCTGTGCGGCCGTCGCCTTTCTCCTCGGTTCTCGGTTCTCCTGAACCTGACGCTATGATAAGAGCTGAGATCCAATTACAATTTGGATCTCAGGTAACGGTTAACCTCATGCTTAAATACGACTACATATACACGACAACGAAAGAATCAATACAACAGTCCATAACAGATGTATGATTAAAAATACATAACTACGTATGTAAGATAATAACCACGTATGTAACTGTAACAACCCGTTTTCAAAAGCAGTATAATTTTTTTTTTCATCAGAGTAGAGCATCGGAGCGATTGAGTAACTGATACTTATATTCAAAATGCCGTAAGTCTGGCTGTTTACAACATCGGTACAAAGAATCGAGTGTTTCAAAAGTACAAAACATCTGAAAGAAAGGCTTCCGCCGAACATCAAAAGTAAAGGACAACATCGGAAAGTCTTCATCCGGGTCCTTGAACCCGCTCTTTTCTCTCTCCTCGGTCCTCGGTCCTTCCGAACTTGATGCTAAGTTAAGAGCCGAGATCCAATTTACCACATTGGATCTCGGTAACTTAACCCTCATGTTTATGTATACACATACGGACATACCGACATCCATAATATCAACAAGACAAACAATCACTCTACCACAACCCATGCATATGTATTTCCCCCGAGATGCGACACATTGCACCCAAATACGTACCTATTGCACCCAAAGATACGTACATATTGCACCCAAACCAGACGACATATTGCACCCAATGACCGACATATTGCACCCAAATAGACCGACATATTGCACCCAAAGATACGTACATATCCTCTAACCGCTATATGCACTCGCACAAGATAACACCTCTACAACACACATACCACATATATGTAAACCATAAACATCGAGATAAGGTTACCAAGACGCGAACGTACCTTCGTTGTCGACTACGGACGCTCTACGAAAAACAAGATGATTTTTGACAACGGTGAAACAATGGTACGACGGCGGTACAACAGCGGCTCGATTAGCTCGATATCCTATAAGGACAACGTTTATCAACATTTGGCATCATAACAGGCCATTTGGGCGAAAATTACTATTTTGCCCCTAGTACCCCTATTTGGCGGAATTTCGCGAGCTTCGTCCATTTTCGCTCTATCTCTCCGAATTTTGACAGATCTTTTCCCTTATCATATTTTCGAAATATATATCATATTTACCCCTAAATATGATATCTAGACTATCTTGAAAAATTAAAGATAAATCTAGCATTCCTACTATATCTACCGAAAGATCTACCGAAACTAAAGACCAGGACCGAAGAACTTACCCGAGACTTTGCTCGAGACTTTCTCCGAGCTTCTCTCTCTAACTTCTCTCTAAGGGGCAGATTTTTGGTGTGAAAAATGAAGAAGGTGCTCATGCCCTTATATAGGGAAAAATTGTGCCACTTTGGTAATTTCCATATTCCAAATCTTGTAATTTTCTCTTACCTTATAACCAAGTAAAATCAAAGCATAATGGTGTTTAATTCTTGACCATGGGCAGCCCTTAGTCGACATTGGGGAGTGATGTGGCAGCAAGCCATTGGTCCAAGAGTGGTGAGTCAACTTGCTTTATGGCCGGTTCGACGATTTTCCCCTGTTCGCCTCCGTTTCGCGTCTCTTCGGAGAAATCTCAAAATTCTGAATTCATAACTTTGAAGATCTTCTCTTCCTCATCAAGAATATCTAATTTAACTTAGATTTCGGTCCCTTACGGTTCCAACAGTCCAGTTGAAGTTTTCTCGAAAAACGTGTCCGAACACGTCCGGTGTCGGAAATCGCTTTCGGAATTATCAATCTGGATAATAATTCACCGATTCCAAATATGTCCAAATAATTATAAACTCATCTCTAGATATTGAGTTATAATTATTTTCTTCAAATTCCAAAATATGACCATCGGTATTTTTCCCTATTTCGTCTTATTAGGAAAATGCGCTACCGGCCTCGGAATTTACTTCCGAAGAGGTCACTTAAAGGTAAAAACTCACTGATCAATATTTTACCTTGACTTTGGAATTCCTATTCCTGGTTCTCTAGATAGGATCCGTTTCCTATATATTAAATTACTATTCATCCTATTCAATTATATTATATAATATAACATGTGCTTTAATATCATGATATTAAATTTTTCACTCTTATCTTCCATTTGTTTGTCCATTTTCGGCTGAGCACTTTTTTTTTTATTTGTAAATATTTTCCATGATTTATTTAATTACATAATTAATTACTTAATGAAATTTTTATCAAAACTTCCACAAAATTCTCTTATTGGTCCATTCTTGCATTTAGGCTTAAAAATACCTAAACTCAACTATTTTTCACAAAAATCTCCAATTAATTAGTAAATATATTTGTACTAATTTCCAACTATTTTCCACTAATTTTTGAGACTCACATAATTATATCTAAATTTCCTTTGCTCGAGACTTAAGTAATTAGCCAAATTACTTAATTACCTTATTATCACTAGTTGATAATTTTCTTAATTAGAATGCCCCATTACCTCCAAACTCTTGCATTAACACTTGTGTTTCCATGTCTCTTGTATTATTCTATAATTTACAAGGGTATTATTGTCATTACAATACTTTTTGGGCATTCTTCTTCGATTTCTCCAAGTTCGTAATTTATTAAATTACCATAATTAGAGATAATATATTCTCATAATTCAAATAATTATTTCATTGCCTTTTAGGATTTTTCACCATTTTCCTAAGTTATTTACCCTTCCTAGGGGTATTTTGGTCATTTTGGCACTTTGGCCCTTAAATTCCCTAATAAAAATTTCGGGGTATTACAGTAACATAACCACGTATGATACAGCAATAATAACCTCGTATGTGACATAACCACGTATGTGACATAACCGTGTATATAACATAACCACGTATGCTACAACAATAAACAGAACACAACAAACATATATAATCATACAATAACCATCGAGTTAGTGTTACGACGCGAACGTACCTTTTTGGCGGTACAACGGAACTTTTACGGAAGAACGGTAAATTTCCGACAATGAAAAACAACGGTGTGACGGCGGCACAACAAATGCTTGACAGCGATTATCTCGAGATATCCTATAAGGATAATACTTAACAACTTTTAGCAAAGATAACGGGCATTTTAGGTACAAATTACCATTTTGCCCCTGAACCCCTAATCGGCGGAATTTCGCCAGAGCTTCGCTGTTTTCGCTCTATCTCTCTAGAATTTTGACAGATCTTTTCCCTCATCATATTTTCAAAATATATATCATATTTACCCCTAAATATGATATCTAGACTATCTTGAAAAATTAAAGATAAATCTAAAGCATTCCTACTATATCTACCGAAAGAACTACCAAAACTAAAGACCAGGGACCGAAGAACTTACCCGCACTTTGCTCGGACTTTCTCCGAGCTTCTCTCTAACTTCTCTCTAAGAGGCAGATTTTTGGTGTGAGAAATGAAGAAGAGGAGCTTGGTATTTATAGAAGAGACGGATGGCGAACGGTAAATAATTCGAACTTCGGTCTTGACGAATATGGACCGTAGGATCGCATTTTTGAGGACAAAACACTCTTGGCCATCCATGGTCAAGATCGAAATCTAAGAGCCCTAAAGTCAATGGATGAGTTGTCATCCATGATGGCTCTTGCTTTATGGCCTCCGGCCCGATAAAGCTACCCGATCGGTGTCCGTTTCGCGCGATTTTGTAGAAACTCAAAAATCCGGGCGTGTAACTTTGAAGATCTTTCCATCCTCTTTCATATTATATATTTTGATCCTCTTTTGATCATATCCGGTATTCTCCGGTGCGTCGGAAGATATTCGGACAAACGCGTCCGGTTCTGGAAATCGCTTCCGATAGAACCAACTTCTCGGACAACAATTCACCAATCGTAAAACGTCCGTTGTTGCCTAACTTAATCTCGTGTTTAAAAAGACAAAATTGTTTCTATAGGTTCTCACTTTGCCTATCTGACTCCACTCTATCTGATCAACTTTTCGTCTTATTTGAAATTAGGGTTTTCGGTTGCGGAATCGACGTCTGGTAAATTCTTTCTTCGTGTAGAATTTCACTTGTACTTAATTTGATCATCTGAAAAGACTTTTACCTCTGTTTACCTGTAGAATTTATTTCTAACTTTTCCCTAGTCTATGCCTATAAGCCGACTCACCGCATTATATTATTATTTTATTCTAATTACCATTTTAATTATTTAAACAATTCTTTTTAATTAAAAATACTTAGAATTTCGGCCCTCTTTTAAAAATTCAGATTTATTTATTTTTCTATAATTTTTTCCATTTTTTAAAAATATAATATTTTTTACCAAAAATTCCCGTTTTACCCTCGCCCGTTAGGCTTAATCGAGACCTAATTTCTTCGTTTAGTGATCTTTTTAGGATCAGGTTTCTTCATATATTTATCTTTACCAATTTTACAGTATATTGTTATCTTGCAAACTTTTATACTGACATTGTCATTTTATATCCTATGTAAAATATTAACAATGTTTACCCCATCAGGTTACTTTATGGTTCCGAAATGCTTTTAAACTTTTCTTCATGTTATTTCCTCTAAAATAATTTATTAAATTCTCATAATTAGGGATAACACTTCCATATTTTTCTCATAATTTTTCATGATCTTTCAAAGATTTATCATAATATTGTTAGACTGTTTTTATCACCATTATATCATTTTTAGTCATTCTGTTCATCAGATTTTCCTGTAACTTTTTTGACAATTTACTCTATAATTATAACAATTTTCTATAACAGTTTTAAGCTCATGATTTTGCTTTATCAAAATATTCGTTAATTTCCTTTATCTCAAAACTTCCAGATTTACTAAAATCCGGGTATTACAGGGTGTGTGTGTGTATCTAAACATACAATATGTTGATGGAGAGAAAATATTTTGTTAGTTTCTTAAATCTGTTTTAATTAGTTTACCGATAGTGTCAACTTTGATGATCAAGTGCAACAAAGGCTCCTACCAACTCTTTTGTATAAAAGAAAATCATTATTAATAATAAATAAATGCAAATGTGAAATCATTTGTTGAGAAAAGACCCTTACCCTATTGGACTTTGATGATGGAGTTGCTGCTGCATTTGAAGTAGGAAGTTGTTCTTCCACGATTTCATTTTTTGATGTCTCAGTATTCTGTATTACCCATAAAACATGAGTATGTTGCCAAAGAAGTTCAATTAACCAAGAAGAAAGTCATTTATTAATTAAGGAAAATAATCAATTAAAATACAAAATCATTACTATCATAAGACATTTTCACTTCTACATTGCTGGATACTTGTAAACAAATTAAAGAAAAAGAAAAACTTAATATCTGTGTTTGTGTTAGTGAAAGTATTAATTGAAGGGAAACCCTTACCACGTTTAAATTAGATAATAGAGTTGTAGACAGTTTTTCTTCAACAATTTCAATTGCTAATACATCGATACTCTATGTAGCCTATAAAATGATTGAGAAGCATATATATCATATAGTAATCAAAAGAGAAACTATTTGTAATACCCGGATTTTAGCAAATCTGGAATTTCTGAGATAAAGGAAAATTAATGAATATTTTAATGAAGTAAATTCATAAGATAAAACTGTTATAGAAAATTGTTATAATTATAGAGTAAAGTGTCAAAAAATTTACAGGAAAATCGATGAACGAGAATGACTAAAAATGATATAATAGTGATAAAAACAGTCTAAAAATATTATGATAAATACCGAAAGATCATGAAAAATTATGAGAAAAATATGGAAGTGTTATCCCTAATTATGAGAATTTAATAAATTATTTCAGAGGAAATAACATGAAGAAAAGTTTAAAAAGCATTTCGTAACCATAAAGTAACTCCTGGGTAAACATTTCTAATATTTTACATAGGATATAAAATGACAATATCGGATAGACGTTTGTAAGATAACAATATACTGTAAATTAGTAAAGATAAATATATAAAGAAACCTGATCCTAAAAGATCACTAAACGAAGAAATTAGGTCTGATTAAGCCCTAACGGGCGGGGGTAAAACGAGAATTTTTGGTAAAAAAATATTATATTTTGAAAAATGGAAAAAATTATGAAAAAATAATTAAAACTGAATTTTAAAATTAAGGGGCCGAAATTTTAGTATTTTTAATTAAAAAGAATTGTTTAAATAATTAAAATGATAATTAGAATAAAATAATAATATAATGCGGTGAGTCGGCTTATAGGCGAGGCCGAGGGAAAAGTTAGAAATAAATTCTACAGGTAAACCAGAGGTAAAAGTCTTTTCGACTGATCAAATCAAGAACAAGTAAATTTTTACACGAAGAAAGAATTTATCGAGCGTTGTTTCCGCAACCGAAAACCCTAATTTCAAATAAGACGAAAAGTTGATCGAGATAGAGTAGAGTCGATAGGCAAAGTGAGAACTTATAGAAACAATTGCGTGTTTTCAAACACGGATTAAGTTAGGCAACAACCGGACGTTTTACGATTCGTGAATTGTTGTCCGTGGTTGGTTCTATCTAAGCGATTTCCGAATCGACGCGTTTGTCCGAATATCTTCCGACGCACCGGAGAATACCTGGATATGATCAAAAAGAGGATCCAAATAGATAATATGAAAGAGGATGAAAAGACCTTCAAAGTTACACGCTCGCATTTTTGAGTTTCGCAAAATCGCGCGAAATGCAGACACGATCGGTAGCTTTATCGGACCGGAGGCCATAAAGCAAGATGAAAACTCAATCTTTGACTTTTGGGGGACCAAGAGGTCGGTTTTGACCATGAATGGCCAAGATTGCTTTGTCCTCAAAAATGTGATCCAACGGCCGGAATCCGATCTGAAGACTTTTGTGGAAATTCCCACCTTGTCCCTATTTTTCTCTATAAATAGCAAGCTTTCTTGCTCTTCATTTCCATCCCAAAATCTGAAATCTAGAGAGAGATTCTAGAGAGAGAAGCTCTGGAAAAAATTATGCCTTGCTCTGAGTAAGTTCTTCGGTCCTTAGTTTTTAGTTTCCGTAGTTCTTTCGGTAGTTATAGTAGAACTGTTGTTTTGATCTAGGAAGTTTCAGAATTTATTCCTATACTTGTTTTTATGCCTCATTGCATTGAAAGATGCCTGATGAGGTAAAAACATAGTGGGGATAATTTTGAAATGGAATACGGTCAAAGTAACGAAGTTCTGGCGAAATTCCGCCAATTAGGGGTAGTAAGGGCAAAATGGTCTTTTTCACCTAAAATGCCTGTTATGCTGCCAAATATTCATAAGTGTGTTATTATTCTGATTAGAATACTTCTGACGTCGAACCGCTGTCGAAATTCCATCGTTCCGCTGTTTGCCGCTGTTGAGCCGTTGTTTCGCTTTTTTACGTACGGCGTTAAAAGTACCGTTTTTAGCCTAAGAGCCGGATATCTCGCAACTAAGGTACGGACGCGTATTGTAACCCTAACTCTATGCTGCTCATATACTTTTGCGTTATAGATACGTTCATAGACGAGGTTCCGTTGAGAATCGTCGAGATACTTACGGCTTTACCTACGATTATAGTATTAGTAATGCCGTTTGAGTTATTCCTAGCGCGAGGACACGTTAGTGGCGTGGCACCGGATATGTGCGAACTAGTCGAGAGAGACTTTACATACTTGCTTTGTGCTTATGTTCTGTCCATGTTATTGATCATACATCTGCCGTTTGCTTTTGTGATGATATGCCGTTTTGAAATGAATATATGTTGTACGTATCTTTTTATTTGAGCATAAGGTTAACCGTTACTTCGAGATCCATATGTGGAATGGATCTCAGTTGTAGCATCAGGGTCTGGAGGACCAATCTTAGGCGATCAAGGCAAGCAACCGAAATAGGCCAGGACGTGTCTACATTATCTATCGTTTTCTTTAGTTTCTTTAACCTTTAAGAATTCTAGATGACTGTAATCCAATACAATTACACTATGGTCCATATTTTGAATGAAATGTAAATTACTTACTCGCTCCAATGCTCTACTCTGACTACTCTGCTTGAAATATTTGGAAACGTTTTAAAAAAAAAAATCCGCCGTTTTCAAATGGGATGTTACACTATTTGTTGCTTGGTCTGTGTCCATATTATCATATAAAAGCATAATGTACATACCTTTGTCAAATTTGACAAATTACTCTTCTGTTTGTGTGTTATGGAGTCATCGTTAGCAATCTCCTTTGATACTTCCTTACTCTAAACATCAACACAAAGGAATAAAAAGAAGAGAAACAAAGTTTTGATTTATTTGGAGAAAATGAATAAGACAATGAGATGAGATAATTCGTTATAGTTAGTTTCTTAAGTTTGCTTATCAACAGAAAAGTATAATACACATACTTTTTCAATATTTGGTGAAGCATTATTGTGTTGGGGCATTGTTGAGTCATTTGCAATATCTTGTGATCCCTCTTCTTCAATCTAAACAATATATATATATATATATATATATATATATTTATATTAGTTTACTATTAGATACAATTTTGACTCCTAAAGGTGCATCAAAGGCTTGTACAAATTCTTGTATAAATCAAGAAAAAATCATTACTACTAAACCCTCTCCGCTTCTTCATTGCTACATAACAGGAAAAATGCTATATTAAAAAACAATCTTTGTTGAGGAATGAGTTGCAAAAGAAGTTGAATTCATTAAATAAGCATATCTATCATACATTTATTGAGAGAAAAACCTTTCATGGTTAATGAGCTTGATTCATTATAGTGAAGAATAAGTTTGTACCTCCGTCAAATTTGGTGAACTACTTTCCTGCTTTTGTATTGTGGCGTCCTTTTCATCATCCTCCTTGCATGCCTCTTCACTCTAAACAATCAATCACAAAAGATACAAAAGAGATCAATTGAGTTGAAGTTTCAAATAAAAATAGAACGTGAAAGCACTATTCTATATTTAATAGCATCCTGCTAAAATTTGGGACAAAGGAAGAAGACAACATGTGAGAAAACAATTTGTTGGCTTCTTCTAAGTCCGTTAATTATAGAAAAGTTTATTGCACATACATCTTCTAGATTTAGAGTACTATTGTTCTGTTCAGATATTGTCTTGTCTCTTTCAAGAGCTTCCTCTAATTCTTCTTCTTCCATCTAAAAAAAGAGAGTAAAGAAATTAATGAGTTGAAGTCATCAAGAAAGATAGTAACTTAGCGCAAAAAATAAGAAAAGTAGGGGAAATATTGAATTGAATTTCTTCTAAAAGTTGTAGAAGTTTGGCACTAACCTGATCCCATTGAGAAATAACAAAACGTCGTCGGCCGTAGTAGTCAATACCTAGTCTTATCATCCTGTCTGGACGTAACGAAAGAAAGCCACCAAGTGCTGCACAAGCAAAACAACAATTTCATTATTATTATTATTATGAGAAGAAATCATATATAGTAATTAGCAATTGTGATTAACTACGTCTATATGAATACTTACCGTCAGAGGAGCCGACATTAGCTGAAGGGATATTATCACAATCACTTACAAGACGGACATTCAGGGTTTGGAAATCGATTCCTTGATAGATAGTATGAAGACTTGGTAGATTTACCAGTCTTATTCCATGTAGATATGGAAGCACATCCTTGATAACTAACTCTTTTGGTCCACCCTGCTTCCATTCAAATATTTGTACAAGCTCAGGAGCATCTTCTATATCCAAAAGCAAGAGTCTTGGAAGTTTATGACATGTGGAGACAGAGAATAGGCATTTCAACCTTTTGCAGTGCTCTACTTGAATGAAAAGTAGCTTCGGGAAACATGCTTGATGATGCGGATCAAAAGGATTTTGCTGATTCTCTTTATCATCCTCAATTATGCTCACCAGCTCTTCAATGTCTGATATGATCAGGTCTCTCAATTCTGGCATGCTTCTTGCGGTAGATGCAGATAGTAAGAACTTCAACTGTTTGCATCCTGCAAATCTTAACCAAGAAAGGTTTTGAAAACTCAAAAAGTTCTTAGGTTCAACGTATATATCCCTTGAATCACACAACTCAGAAAGAGGCTTGCCTCTCTCATTCAAAGATAATTCCTGTAAATATATCATTAAGATATGTTAGTTTCAAAGATTCTTTTTAGGTGATCGATTATAAACCAAGAGAACCAAGCTAGAAAGAGGTTTACCTTTCTACTTGAGAGATCATGCCTTTTGTGTCCACCAAACAAGAAATCTATAGAAGTTTGGGGAAGTTGTGGACATCCTTTATAACCAATATCTTCTAGATGTAACACCTCCACATAATAGTTTTCTGCATAAATACTAACCATATTTTGTACATCTTGAAGGTATATTATTTTCAAAGCTGGGAAATTAAGTTTTCTTTGATCATTATGATCCTGATCAGCATGACATCTTCCAAACACATGCTTTATCCTTTTTGCCTCCTGGATGCATACAACTTCCAAGTCCCTAAAGTCTTTTGAATAAAAAGCTGGAAATACATATTCCAAATTGTTACAGCTCTGGACATACACTCGTTGTAATTTGGGAAAGATAAAGTGAACATTCATCTGACCATGACTGTTAGGGCTCTCATCAGTTATTATATGCTCCAACGTACCACACTTATTAACTTTTAGTGTTTCCATCAACTTCAGTGAATAGGCAATGGATAGAGTAAGAAGTGACTTCAACTCGGAAAATCCCTCTATACTCATCTTTCTCAAATTCTCGAATGGATTTAATGGCAGTGTAAAAAGTCCACCAACTCTACTGAGATGTTTCTCCTTTGATGCCTATGTTACATTCAAGTATTTGTCAAGATGTTATTACATTTGAAAATTACAGTCATGGCAACAAAAAAGAGTAAGAGATGGGTACCTGAGAATGCTCCAGTTGATTGGCCTTGGATTGTTCATCAATATTCAAGGCACTTGCTTTTGAAGAAAAACAGCACATAGGGCCCCATGATTTTTGCACTTGGGAAGGCTGTGAGAGATGATATTCTGGATATATGTTGATGAATTTTGGCACGTTTGCAATTTTTACTTTTTTTAGTAAAGGGAGTATTGTTTCCTTTTCCATTTGATACAGGCCTCCCTCATTTGGACATTGCCCTAATATGTAATTTAGCTCATTACAATCATCTATTTTCACACTTTCTAGCTCTTTGCACAGAGAAATTGGCAATATAAATTATAATTCATGACATTCTTGAACCTTGAGAAACTTCAGTTTCAAGAATATTGAGTGATGGTTCTTTTGATTTGGATCTTGATGATCATCCACTTTCTGCTCTACTCTCTCATAATCACTTATTAGACATTTCAGCTTTGAGCATCTTATTATGCACAAATTTTCCAATTGCCTCAGACTTTGAGCTGTGGATAGATGGGAAAGACACGTCATTGAACAATCTATTAACTCTACATACTTAAGATTACTAAGCTCCAGCTTGCCCTTGAATAATGCGCCATCTAGTGTGTGAGAATTACTTAAGTTTAGCTTCTCTAGTTTCTTTAGAAAGTCAATAGGAAAATT
Organism: Acacia melanoxylon; assembly: GCA_019022615.1. Lineage (NCBI taxonomy): Eukaryota > Viridiplantae > Streptophyta > Magnoliopsida > Fabales > Fabaceae > Acacia > Acacia melanoxylon. The sequence goes on along the minus strand of JAFJYJ010000003.1, from coordinate 5,450,499 downwards.
ACCACAGCATAATTCCCTCATAGGCATATCATGAAGTCGCAACTCAACTAAATTGGAGAAGATAGTTGCATAAGATGGAATGCCATTTGTACAGATTAGGCATTGTATTGCAGGGCAAGATTCCAAAGAAAGCCTAATTAAGTCATTCATGCCTCCATCTTTTGTAGCATGAACCATGTCAGGAATAAGATTTTTCCATCTTGTTTCATTACATTCTGTTAACTCGAGAATCTCTACTCTTGCTGCTAGGGAGTTAATTGTGCTTTCAGACAAGATCTCCTTTAGCTCGGTTGAATTAAAATATCTCTTTGTTGAAGCATCCAATGGAAAATATCGCTTGGAGCAGCTGCCTTCTATATGATATATTGCAAATTTATGAGGAAATGTAATTTTAGAAGGCTTTGTATAAGTGTCATGAGTGTAATAATTTGAAATATAATACAATACTTCGAGTTTGGAGCATCTTCCAATCACTTCTAGTGGATTATTCCGTTCGATTGAACATTGTGCCAAACGTACCAATCTCAATTTCTTCAGCTGGCTAACATCATTTGGTAATTCAAGAATTGAACAATCTATCAATTCAAGAGATTGGAGTTCTTTTAGGTTTTGCAAAATAGATATATCACCCAACTCCCATTTTGCTAGGGATAGTGTTTGGATATTTTCAAGTGAATGAATTGATTTTGGTAATGATAAGGCCAATGTTCTCCCACAATTAAACATAGAAAACAAACGCAAAACTCGAAATCCCTTCATACCTCTAAAGAATGCGTTAGGAACTTCTAAAGAAGTATTTTCCTTTACCCATACTAAAAGAACCTCAAGATTGTTGCCCTCAAAATAATTGGAAAAGTCATCTATCATCCAAGATGAATATTTTACATTATCCTCCAATTTTGTCTTAAAATCCATGATTACTTGAATCTTTTCACCGGCTATCTGTTAGGCCACATCACGAATCACATCATGCATCTTTACAAATCCTTTCCCAGCAGGTAACAATAAAGCAGAACTTATGAGTTTTGTTTCGATTAAAAGCATCACTTGGCTTCTTGCTTTATAGTAGCTATCAACATTTCCACAAAGCCCCAAACCTATAGCAATCCTACTTAAAAGCTCCAAAGGTATTGCATAACCTCTTGGGAATATAGAACATAACAAGATGAGATCACAAGCTCATGTATCTGTATTTAGACACCTGAAGCTTCTTTTCAAAGAATTATAGAATTTTTTTGCTTCTTCATCAGTATTCCCATGCCTTAAGGATGAATCATTTTCTGTAGCCGCATGAGCCTCCTCCCATTCATTTGGATCACAATTTCTGAAGGTTTTTGCTATTGCCACAACTATCACTGGTAATCTTCCATACTCGTTCACAATTTTTAATGCCACCAACTTCGATTTATTAGGACACTCCTTACCACTTTCACTAGCGTGATGTAGAAAAAGATTCACTGCATCTTCCTCAGGTAAGATCTCGAGCTTATTGGTGTTTTGGCATTTCATTCCTTTACAAACTATCTCATAACGTGTGGTTAGCAAAACACAACATCAACCCTTGGCATGGACGCGATGGTGAATCCCTAGGTTCTCAAGGTCGAGCTCTTTCCAAACATCATCAAGTATTACAAGTACGTTTCCAGCGTTAGCCATTCTAATCCATATTTGTTCAGCATGTGTTAAATTCTTTTTTCCGTCATCATCTATCTTCAAATCCAATTTGTTTGCAATTTCACCTCGAATCTTCTCTTCATCAACCGGGTTAGGAACTTCAATAAAGATAACTGTATCAAATGCGTTTGAATCTTCAAGTTTCTTCCCAACTGCTTTTGCCATTATGGTTTTCCCCGATCCTCCCATGGCTTGCAATCCAATCCTATATTTATTGCCATCTTTCAAGTACTTCATAAGTTGTTCAAACACTGAGTTTCTACTCTTAAAATGCATGAACTCTTGTGAATAGCATTCCATGCCTGGACGTTCAGCTGCATGTGCAACTTGTGAGAAGTTCTCAGCTTCCTTTATCATTTTTGGAATCTCCTCTGTCATCCTCTCTAATTCCTTTGCCAATGAATACCGTGAAAACCATTTCTTTGGTGTTGATTCTTGTTGAATAATTTTGGTAGCTTTTTGAACCCATTGCTCAACTATACCATCAATCCGAGTCTCATTCCTTTTTTGGGCTTCTTGTATCTTCATGTTCACAGCCCCCAATGCAGCTTTCAAGTTCTCTTTTTCATCTTCAAAGGGAGCTGCATAACTCTTGTAACAACACATATATGGAAGTTCCTTTATTACTTTAGCTATCAATATTTTGGTACATTTTGTTGCAGCAGCATCAGTACTGTTGGCAACGATCCTCTCCATATGTCATACATATTGAGATTACAATTGCAAAAACAAGATGATCATAGTAATCAAAACCTTAGCATTCATATAGTGCACAAAATTTCGCAACCTCTTTATTTTGGATGAAACAAATCCATTGTAAATGTGAGCATGACAGTGAAGTTAGCCTCACAATTCACTATATGTACATACAAAATATCATGACTCTCAAATCTCACCAAAAAGTGTCATTTATAAATATATTCTTCAAACATGTTAGTCTTTTAGAAGGTACTCCATAAAAATAGCAGGTTGTTGCAAAGAAAACATTTTTTAAGGCTAAAGTATACGTTTGATCTTTCATGTTTGCCTCTGGTATCATATTAGTCCCTTCAATTTATAAAGTGCACATTTGGTCTCTTAATGCTAACACCGTTAGTCTGACTTAATGGAAAATACTTTCTCAACAATTTTAAGCGATGACCGTGTAATTAAATCTTGACACAACATGTTTATATGTTAGTATTTTAATAAATTAATATTTTAAATCCTATCAAATGAAAAATATTTAATCTGCACAAACCGTTTTACGTTTTTCACGGTTTGTGTAGATTAAATATATAATTTTTTTTGTCGAAGAAGAATAAATATTTTTCAATTAATAGGATTTGAAATATTAATTTATTAAAATATTAACATATAAGCATGCTTGATCAACATTTAATTGTACAATCATTGCTTAAAATTGTTGAGTCGATTTTCCGTTAAGCCTGGACTAACGGTGTTAACATTAAGGGACCAAACGTGTATTTTACAAATTTAAGGGACTAAAATGATACCTGAGGCAAACATAAAGGACCAAATGTATACTTTAGCCCATTTTTCAATCATCAAGAATCAATAAATAAAACAAAAAATGAAGAATATGACAGGGAAGATAAACAAAAAATAGTAAAATACTTTAACCATCTCTCTGTTTTGCCTTAATTACAGAGACTTTCCCTCTACTTTGAAAACCCGTATAAACATCCCTTAAAATTAAAAACTATGTTATACAAACCTTCCTTATATTTTAAAATTCCATTTTCATCTTTCCAAATTGTTAGTTGGTAGTAAAGTTTTAACTTTTGATATATACACACACTCACACACCAAAATGCCTCTCTTTAACTTTAGAATTATTTGAACATACATACATATATAGGCCAAAAAAATTATACTACTAAAAATTAGTTCCAATATATTTTCTAGGTTATAAATTTATTAATTTGAGATTATAAATTTCAAATTTTAATTTTTTTTTGTATTTATTAAATTTTTATTTTATTTTTTTTATCAAGTTAGTTTTTGTTTCTTAAATGACTAAAAATATATACCAAACTTCTATAGAATATAATAAGTTATATAGATTTTAGAGATTATATAAGTCATTTAAATTTAAAATTTTATATTTTTCTAAAACTGATTAAAAAACTTACTTGAATTTTCAAATATTTGTGATATTTACAAACTGTCAAGTAAAAATATGGGAATTATTATTTTGGGTAAATTAGTAAATAAATTTTAAATAAAAATATATTCTTACAATATCTTAAAAATATTCTTAACGGAGTTAACAGATTGGATTTAAGTGTATATTTTCAAAATAGAGGGAAAATTTATGTAATCGAGACAAAACAGAAGGGTAATTAGCGTCTTTTAATCAACCTCCCATCTCTCTACTCTAGATTATAAAGACACCCTTATATTTTAAAAACATATATGAAGCTCCCTTAAAATTAAAATATAGATTGCATAATCCTCACTTCTAGTTTTGATATTTGATTGATGACTTCTCATTTTTAATAGATCTGAGTTATATTTTGATATATTTGAGAAGTCATTATTACTAATTTAATGAGATTTTAAGTTTATTTAAAATAATAATATATATATATATATGTAATCAGTATTGTTTTTATTAATATACTAATTTTCTTTTACAAGGACAAAAGGCGTAGGAGCGGCATTGATTGCCGAGGCACCGTGTGGAGATTGAATGGAATTGGGCCCCACCAATTCCATTTGAATAAAGACCTAAAAAAATAAGGGTAAAGGAGCAAAAATACACATGTGCTTTACCCTCGGGAGCGCCTAGCACCATATGCTTTTTTTGGGAGCAAAAATACACATAGACTTTCAAAAACAGAGCAAAAATGCCTAGCACCATATGCTGTTAGCACCATATGATGGCATTTTTGCTCTGTTTCTCAAAGTCCATGTGTATATTTGCTCCCAAAAAAAAGTATATGGTGCTGGGCGCTCCCGAGGGTAAAGCACATGTGTATTTTTGCTCCTTTACCCAAAAAAGAATAGAGATGCACAGTTCGGAAGATAGAAAAGAGCACGATTTGAAGCGACATCATTTGGGCTGAATGATTTGAATCAATTGAAAAGCTAAGGAAGCTAGAGTAAAAAGGCAGCAGAGGCGGCATTATTATCGCGTATCATTCTTGTTGGGCAGTACAGAGAGAGCGAAGGGAAACAGTGCAGTGAGCAGTTGCGCCGCAAGACAGAGACCTTCGACCTTCTTCTCCCTCTCTCGCCGGCTGCGTCATTCACCACCAAGGCCGCCGGCGAGCCTCGTCTTCACAACCGCTAGAAAGGGAGGCTCAGAACAGAGTACCGAATCAGAGGAAGAAGCTGTGATGAGTCTATGTTCTTTTTGTTGGTTTTGATATTTCACTTGACTCTGTTTCTAGTTTCTTTTTCTTTTTGAGTGTTTTTTTTTTTGAAATCTGATTTGGTATTGCTGTGATGTTTAAATCCATGTGTGTGGTTAGTTTGTTTTACAACCCGGAGGAGCTATGAACTTATAAGTGGATCAGAATTTGTTTTCATTGTTTAGTTAAATTTGATATTAATTTTGGTTTCATAATCTTGTTTAGCTTGATCTATTTAGTGACTGGCCATCATTGAATATGATTTTGAGAATTAGGATTTACCTTGACGAAGGGGATATGGATATTAAATCATTAAATTATGATTTAATTTGCGATTAGGATAGACATATACCTAATGGCCCCATATAATTGTTGAGGAGTGCGTCCGAGTTATGTTGCCTCTTGAGTAAATATGTTAGACATAACAAACTATACTCAAGAGAGGGTTGTAAGTAGACCGACAGACACTTATAGCTATTTATACTCGAAATTAACAAAATTGATATTAAGGCTAATTAAATTAGTGAAATCAAGGTTTATGAAACTAGTAAGGGATTAGTGACTCTGGGTTGCTCATTTTATTATTGTGGTAGTTTGTTTATTTTGATTTTAGTTTATTTTCTGTTAATTAAATTCAATTTGGTTTGCTGAACTTAAACAAAATTGTAAAATTAATGCTTAACTGGAGTTGTGGGTATGAAGTCCTTGTGGGAACGATACTTTTCTTATCACTTTATTACTTGGTATGGCTCGTATACTTGTAGAGTTATAGGCTATTAAGTTTTACCCTATCATGTTGTTGGCGCCGTTGCCGGTGACTTATGTGCCACAACTGTCTTAGTTGGAATTGAGTGAGCATTAGTAGTTTAAGTTTGAGTTCGTAAATATTTTATTTTATTTTTTTATAGGAATTTTTTTAAAAAAATTGATTTCAATTGGCAACCAACTGGTCTTAATATTGAGAAGGAGATGATTTATTTGTCTTCTATATAAGATGGATTGATTGCTATTTTAAATTCTTTGAATGAAAATAAGCAACGTAAAAGGAGCATAAATGATGGTTGTATTCCATATGTTGATTCTTCTCAATATGTTTGCATGTCTTGTGTTTATTGTGGAGGGAATCATTTATATGAACATTGTCCATATAGTACAACTAGTCATTTTGTGAGGGATGACTTCACTGTGAACCAAGCTTGTTTTAATAACTCATTTTGTCCTAGTGAAAGTTTTGAGCAACAAAATTTTATGGATCCATATGTCTATTGTTCTCATGAAAATACCCCTCCTTTTTACTCTTATCCTCCTATTGAAGAACAAACCATTGAGTATAAGGAAAATTCTAATTATAAAGATTATTTGAGGAGTATGTGGAAGCATCTGAGAGATCTAGTAGAGAGCAAAAGGAGATTGTCACTAGCGTTAAGTCAAGTGTCCAAAATATTGGGGTATATGCGAGTCAAATTGTTTCAACCCTTGAGACTATAGGGCAAGATAATTCCTCAAGCCTGGTGACCACTTCTTATGATGATAATGATTATTATGAGGAAGTTGAAGGTGTGGAATTACTTGAGACTACAGATAATGTAGAAAGTGATTGTGGGTTTGAAATTGATTTAGATGAGAATAGTGGATGTCTAGAAGAGGTCCCGCCTGTGAAGCCTAAGGCTTGTGATTTTGGTGATCAAATTGATGTGGATATCCTAATTGGTGTTAAGGATGATTCTCCTATTGAATAGTTGACTCTTACTGAGGAAAGTCAAGTTGATTTTATTGGATGCTCTAAATTCTTAGAAGTGCCTATGTTTATTTTCAAAGATATGCATGTTATGCTTCATTTCAGTTCAGTGAATACTTGTACTCCAAGATTGTCTATGATTGAGGAAGTACAAGTAATTAACTGGAATGATAAAGTTTTGAGTGTGACACCTTGTTGCTTGAAAAGAAATAAAGACAAGGTGATTCTGGTGTTTGATACTTATGATTAGAAGTTGTTTTGAGAAGTCTGGATGAAGACTTTAAACTTTGCGCTTCTTGGGAGGCAACTCAAGGTATGATTTGATGCTTTATTTGATTTTGTAGGATTGGTTATAGCCCTTGATGGTGTGTTCCACTTTGGTAGCAAGGATTGAAAGCGCAAGTCATGGACAAATAGGGGAGTTTTCTTCTACTTTTCTTTGATTTGTTCTATTTGATTGTTGATGATATATTGCTTGGGAATGAGTGCTGGTCTTAGTTGGATGTTCATGTGATGACTGTTTGTAATGATTATTGAGTGACTGTTAGCACTTGAGCTGTTTAATTGGTGAAAATTTGAAATCTCTGAAGTTGGTGTTATCCTGACACTTGTATATAGTTGCTCTTCACTTCCATTACTTTTTGTTACTTGTTCACATTGAGGGCAATGTGACATCTAAGTGTGGGGGTGAGGGTAGCTTGGATTTTACATGACTTTCCTTGTCCTTAGATTTTCTTAAAAAAAAAAAAAAAAAAAAATCTTATGGAAGTTTAAATTTTATTCGTGAGCATTATCACAATTGGGTTAATTTGAACATGAAAAGGAGTGAGTTTGATTGGGAATTGATTCTATGTTCTTTAAATGTTAGTAAAGAGGTAAAGGTTTGGTTTTGGTATTTTACTTTAGGATGTCCAAGAACCTGTATGGAATTTGAGCCTTAATTTTTATCTTTATAAGAGAGAGTACACTTATTATGATTTCATCTCTAGAACTTGTCTTGAATCTCTTTTGAAATTTGAAATCCCTTTGCATGCACAAAGATGATTTAGGCATTCATTTCATAGCTATTCGGCCAAATGTCCATCCTTATCACATGAAAATCATTTGTTTACTCCATTTGCGCCTTTATTTTTTTTTAAAAAAAGGAAAAAAATTGCATAGAATAAATAGTCCTTTGTTTGAGATATGAAATTTTTATATATTTTTCTTCCCATTCATATTTGTTACTTTAGTAAGTGCTAAGCGAACCAATTTAAAAGAGTGAAGGAGTTAGGAAGTCAACACCACAAGAGTATGTGTGGGTAGTTAAAAGCAGGAAAAAAAATGAAAGATAGAAACACTACTACAAATAACGTCTGTTTATTTGGGCTTTTAATGTCTTATTGGAGACTTACGGTGTCTAATTCTTTCTTAGACGTCAGAAGTATTTTTTTTTTAATAAAAAACATATATGAGGACGGTGACAACGTTAAACACAGATCTGAGAAATTTCAGATCTGAAAAAATCCAGGATGCATCTTTGAATATCAGAGTAAAATTAAACATGATGAACAGAGACGAGGGAACTGAGAATCGAGGCAACACCATAGCCGGACGAGCAACCATCTGCATTTATTTGCAAAACAAAAAAAAAAAAAAAAAAAAAAAACCATTAGGAATTGATAAAATCAAATGAGGAAAAAGGTAAAAGAAGAAGATGAATGCATAAATACCGAAATGGTCGAAGAGGAAATCGGTCACGAGCGCGAACCGGATGGATGAAGAAGAAACAAACAGGTGCCATGGGAGAAAGAGTGACCTCGAGCGAACGACCGGAGAGAGCGAAGTCAGGCGAGACAAGCAAATGACCGCCATGCACAAGCGAAAGCGACGCGGCGAGCGGCACAAGCGGTTGGTGAGAGGTGTGAGAGGTTGCATGAGGTTCGTAGAAATGGGTAAGGTTCGAGGTTCGAGAGAGTGGGTGAATAAAACGCGTGAAAATAATGAAGGGGCTGCCTTTTGGCGTCTAAGTTTAAAACTTAGACGCCAAAACCGATACTTTTTCGAGCCGGATTTTCATTTACCGCATTTTTTCTCTTTTTTAAATCACTTTTGGCGTCTAATTTTTAAAATTTGACGCCAAAAGTGATACTCTTTCCCGCTAGAATTTTTGTTTACCGCATTTTCCTTTTTTTGAATCACTTTTGGAGTCTAAGTTTTAAACTTAGACTCCAAAAGCATGACTTTTGGAGTCTAAGTTCAAAACTTAGACTCCAAAAGTGTCTCTCGTGGGCCCCACACATAACCCTCTGCTGCACGATGTGACCTTCTTTTCTGCTGTACGACATGACTTTTGGAGTCTAAGTTTAATACTTAGACTCCAAAAGTGTCTCTCGTGAGCCTTTTGGCGTCTAAGTTTAGAACTTAGACGCCAAAAGTCAACTTTTATCACATATAATTACAAAAATGCTACCGCCTTTATTTTTTACTTCTTTTTTTTTTTTAAAAGGACGTCTTTTTGGGACGCAAAAACCTTTTTTGTAGTAGTGAAACAAAGGAATATATTTAAAAAATAGAGAGAAAAAGAAAAAGAAAAGAAAATAGAGATCCAAGAAAGAAAGAAAAAGATTATTGAGGTCAAAAGAAGAAAGGTTGTTTATGTACAGTGTTAGTGAGTTTGTTTTCTCTTGGCGGGTATTCCTTCATTCTTCATCATGAATTTCATTAAATTACTTAGCACTAATTAAAGTATTCTCCTATATCATTTGATCATTTTCATTTCATTATCCTACCTTGATCATTAAAACCTAGAGAAAGTCCTTTTGATTTGAATGTGCAATTGGATAATATATAGTGGAGATTGAGATGATAAACAAGCTTATGGTAGATAAGTTGCAATAGGTGGAATTGAGTTAAACACAGGCCCTTGAATATCTTGAGAAATGAGTGTAAACACTTGACTTGTGAGGGACATTCTAATGTGATTTATCTTTGCCAAATTAATTACCTTGCTATTGCATTTTTTGGAAGGTGGAAAATATTTATGAGAAAATTTATTTCTTGGAAGTTTAAATTGACTTCAATTTTGTAGTGCTTGCTTTAAAAATCTTGCTTCCATGATTTTTCTTGAATTAGTTGTTTTAAAATTTAAAATCTTGAAGACAAGATTTGATGCAAGTGTGGGGGTGTGATGACTTCTCATTTTTATTAGTTTTGATATATTTGAGAAGTCATTATTACTAATTTAAAGAGAATTTATCGGGATTTTAAGAGATATCAATATGGGTGCATCATTTGTGAGATTTGAAGTTAGAAAATAAATTTTTAAGTTTATTTAAAATAATAATATAATAAAAAAATATGTAATCAGTATTTTTTTATTAATATACTACTTATCTTTTACAAGGACAAAAGGCGTAGGAGCGGGCATTGATTGCTTTGAAAAGACCTAAAAAAGCATTGATTGCCGAGGCACCGTCTGGAGATTGAATGGAGTTGGGCCCCACCAATTCCATTTGAATAAAGACCTTAAAAAAGAACAGAGACACATAGTTCGGAAGAGAGGAAACAACACGATTTGAAGCGACACCATTTGGGCTGAATGATTCCAATCAATTAAAAAGCTAAGGAAGCTACAGTAAAAAAAAAAAGTAGCAGAGGCGGCACTATTATCGCGTATCATTCTCACTGGGCAGCACGGATAGAGCGGAGCGAAATAGAGCAAGGAGCGAGCAGCTTGCAAAAGACGAGACCTTCGACCCTCTTCTCCCTCTCTCGCCGGTGACGTCATTCACCACCAAGGCCGTCGCCGAGCCTCGTCTTCACAGCCGGCTGAAAGGGAGGCGCGAACGAGCACCGAATCGAGGAATAAGTTGTCTTTGAGTCTATGTTCTTTTTGTTGGTTTTGATATTTCACTTGACTCTGTTTCCGCTTTCTTATTCTTTTCGAGTGTGTTTTTGAAATCTGATTTGGTATTGTTTGTGATGTTTAAAGCCATGTGTGGCTAGTTTGTTTTGCAACCCGGAGGAGCTATGAACTTATAAGTGGATCGAAATTTGTTTTCATTGTTTAGTTAAATTTGATATTAATTTTGGTTACATAATCTTGTTTAGCTTTAACTATTTAGTGACTGGCCATCATTAAATATGATTTTGAGAATTAGGATTTACTTTGACGAAGGGAATTTTAATTAAGCTCTGATTAAGTAATATGAGATTAGATTACGATTTAATTGTCGATTTGGGTAGACATATACCTAATAGGCCCATATAATTGTTGAGAAGTGTGTCCGAGTTATGTTGCCTCTTGAGTAAATATGTTAGACATAACAAATTATACTCAAGAAAGGGTTGTAAGTGACCGACGGCACTTATAGCTATTTATACTCGAAATTAACAAAATTGATATTAAGACCAATTAAATTAGTGAAATCAAGGTTTATGAAACTAAGAAGGGATTAGTGATTCTGGGTTGCTCATTTTATTATTGTGGTAGTTTTTTTATTTTGATTTTATTTTTTTTCCTCTTAATTAAATTCAATTTGGTTTGCTCAACTTAAACGAAATTGTAAAATTAATACTTAACTAAAGTTGTGGGTACGAAGTCCTCGTGGGAACAATACTTTTCTTATCACTTTATTACTTGGTGCGGCCCGTTGAGTTATAGGCTATAAAGTTTTGCCCTATCATTGATTTTCTTCAACCCAACTATTAGTTACTTTGACCGTTAAATAACACAACATTAACCCATCATTTTGACCAAACTCGCCCCACAACTTAAATCAATCTTGATAATTCTTGTTTTTTCCGTTCAAAGTCAAATGGACAACTCGTGTAATCGAAGTTCCTTCAATAGTTTATCTATCAATATGTCGAATATTTTGATGCAACAAGCACTTCGCGACCATATCCGATATCTTCTACATAATGAGACTATACATTATGTTGAAGAAAGGAAAGGAAAGGAGAGTGATGAATGGAACTCGGCTTAAGATCAAACGAAAGGAAAGGATCCAAATACAAGGAAGCGGGGCAAACAAAGAGTTAAAGTAAATGAATTAAAAATAATTTAAATAATTATTTTTAATTGGAGAAATTCGAAATTATTAAATAAAAAAAAATTTAATAAAATATTTTATGCTTAGAAAAATAAATAAAAAATAAAAGAAAAAAATAAATGTGAAGGTAATTAGAATAAAATAATAATATAATGCGGTGAGTCAACTTATAGGCAGACCGAGGGAAAAGTTAGAAATAAATTCTACAAGTAAACCGGAAAAGTAAAAGTCTTTTCGATCGATCAAATTAAGAACAAGTGAATTTTTACACGAAGAAAGAATTTACCGTGCGTTGTTTCCGCAACCGAAAACCCTAATTTCAAATAAGACGAAAAGTTGATCAGATAGAGTAGAGTCGATAGGCAAAGTGAGAACCTATAGAAACAATTGCGTCTTTTTAAACACGAGATTAAGTTAGGCAACAACCGGACGTTTTACGATTCTGGCGAATTATTGTCCGGAAAGAGTTTGGTTCTATCGGAAGCGATTTCAGAACGGACGCGTTTGTCCGAATATCTTCCAACGCACCGGAGAATACCTGGATATGATCAAAAAGAGGATCCAAATAGATAATATGAAAGAGGATGGAAAGATCTTCAAAGTTACACGCCCGGATTTTTGAGTTTATGCGAAATCGCGCGAAACGGACATCGATCGGGTAGCTTTATCGGGCCGGAGGCAATAAAGCAAGAGCCATCATGGATGACAACTCATCCATTGACTTTAGGGCTCTTAGATTTCGATCTTGACCATGGATGGCCAAGAGTGTTTTGTCCTCAAAAATGCGATCCTACGGTCCATATTCGTCAAGACCGAAGTTCGAATTATTTACCGTTCGCCATCCGTCTCTTCTATAAATACCAAGCTCCTCTTCTTCATTTCTCACACCAAAAATCTGCCTCTTAGAGAGCAGTTAGAGAGAGAAGCTCGGAGAAAGTCCGAGCAAAGTCTCGGGTAAGTTCTTCGGTCCCCGGTCTTTAGTTTCGGTAGTTCTTTCGGTAGATATAGTAGGAATGCCGTTTATCTTTAATTCTTCAAGATAGTCTAGATATCATATTTAGGGGTAAATATGATATATATTTCGAAAATATGATGAGGGAAAAGATCTGTCAAAATTCTAGAGAGATAGAGCGAAACAAATGCCGGCTCCGCGAAATTCCGCCGATTAGGGGTTCGGGGGAAAAATGGTAATTTGTACCTAAAATGCCCGTTATGCTGCTAAAAGTTGTTAAATATTATCCTTATAGGATATCTCGAGATAATCGTACATTTGTCGAGCCACCATTGTGCCGCCGTCACACCGCCGTTTTTTCCCGCCGTCGGAATTTTACCGTTTTTCCGTAAAAGTTCTGTTGTACCGCCAAAAAGGTACGTTCGCGTACGGTAACACTAACTCTGATGTTTATAGTATGCATATATGTGCTATGTGTATTGTATGTGGTAGGCGATAGCTCTGCTTTGTTTGTAAGTACGTTCGCGTCTCGTAACACTAGCTCTAATGTTTATTATATGATTGTATGTGATTGTTGTGTAGTAGTGTACGAGGTTATGCTATATACACGGTATGTTACATACGAGGTTATGTCACATACGAGGTTATTATTGTTGTATCATACGAGGTTATGTTACATACGTGGTTATTATCTTGTATACGTGGTTACGTGTTTTTTTAATCATACATCTTATGGACTGTTGTATTGATTCTTTGCTTTCGTGTATATGTAGTCGTATTTAAGCATGAGGTTAACAGTTACTCGAGATCCAAATTGTAATTGGATCTCAGCTCTTATCATAGCGTCGGTTCGGAGAACCGAGAACCGAGGAGAAAGGCGAGCAGGCCGCACAGAGACCCGGCTGAAGACTTTCTTCTGTTGTTATTCATTTTGAAAACTCTCGGTCAATGTACCGTTTCTGTAAATCATCCAGACTTACGGCATTTATAAATATATGTATCAGTTACTCTTACGCTCCGATGCTCTACTCTGATGAAAAAAAAACATACTGCTTTCGAAAACGGGATGTTACACTCATGATCATGGTCTATATGATATTTCTTCAACTAAGAAATATAGAAAATGTTGTGGTATTTATTAAAGTTTGGGGGTAAAATTATCTGGTAAGTATTTGATCCATACTTTCTCTAACATCTCGATTGTTTTAACAATAAAATTCGAAAAATAAGCTTCAACGGACGAGAGGTGTAAGTCATCACGTTGTTCTGCTGCAGCAAGACATATCCCGATCCATACCTATTGGTACCACTACAGACTATATACAATCTACTTGGATCCGGGATAACCAACTCTCGGTGCTGTGACCAACTTCTTTCTCAGTCTATGTAAGCTCGTCTCACAGTCTTTGTTCCACAAAATGATTTAATTTTTATTCGTGAGCTTTGTCAATGGTAAAGCAAGTTTCGAGAAAATTCTATATGAATCTGCGGTACTATCCCGCTAGACCCAAAAACTAAATATCTATGTTACTATCTCTGGCTCTTTCTAGTCCAGAACTGCTTCGATACTGTAATCATGTATAGTATCAAAACACAGGATTCATCGATCCATTTTCTCCGTGATCGGTTATACAGGCCTCACTGCCTGATTCATTCAGCCCTCGGCTTAACACATAGTTGGCTTTCCACCTTGATTTATTATCATAGCACCGGAGATTCTAGCATTTTTACTTAGTAAATCATCTTAACTTTTACCTGGTATAATGAATGTTTTCCTGACTTTAAGATGTATTCTAGACATTGTCTAGAGTCATCATACTTATCAGTATCTCATATATTGCCAAGCACATTCGATCTCATGGTTCAGGGACACCGCTCTGTGCTTACTAGCTGTTTTTGCCTTGAGCCTTGCCCGTCTATTTCATCTGAGTCTTTTCATACAAGTTTCTCAGTCTACCGTTACTTACTTGAGCACTTTTGTTGAACACCTCTATCTGACTTAACTAGTTCAGTGTTCTAGACGTTTTTGTAGTCCCTGTTCCTTTATCAAAATTTCCAACTACACTGCTTCTTTATTTAACACAATAATATTGACAAACATGTCATCACTTTTCAACAACTTTTTATGTTTATCAAATCTTAAACTCTTCATACTCTGAAAATTTTCTCGTGATCTCAATATCTTACACAATCTGCACTATATTGGAAAGTATTAGTGCTATCGAACTTTAAAATTTAACTATTGTCAAAATAAATCTACAGTAGAAATGGTTCTAGAAATTTCCTACTTACTATATTTATCATTTTATCTAGTAGTAGTACTTTCATACTACCCATAGTAGTAGTGTTCTCATACTTTAACATTTTATTGTTACCAAAACAATTTTGTGAAAACGTATTCACTGACAAAGTGATTTCAAAAATTTATTTACTACCTATAATTATCTTTTGAGGAAATAACTTATTCACAAAATTTTAACAATTTATCATATTACTTTAACTACTTGGTACTATGAGTATCCATACCCTTACTGGTGTGAATTTTCATTTTCTTAGAACAGATTCCCTAAAAACTTTTTAAAAGAGCTTTTAACATAGGACAATAATAATTTTATTATTATTATTTTCAGAACATCTGGTATGACTCAACAAGTTGTTTCACCACAGATTTCCGTCCTTCCAGTTTTTATACTGACTTTAACATAAAATAGTTGTTAACTCCACTTAACCTCTAGGTTTTTTTTTTCATAATACTTTTTTTACAATAACAACATTATCACTGCTGTCTAACCCTCGCTTGAAAATATTTCTTTTTATCACCTCAAGTTGTAAATTCATAAGTTTGACAAAAAAAAAATTATTTCAAGGAAACAATGATCATTTTAAAAAAAAAAAAGATTTACAAGAGTCATGAGGTACATCGACAATTTTTAAGATAGCGGGGTATTTATAAAATTCAACTTTCATTTTTACTAGGGAATCGAGGCAACTAATCTTAGAAGATCATTGATATTTAAATTCATTCGGACCTCTGTCCTCAGTTACTCATGTTATCTGTAGAATGCTTTTATTCTACTTTAATGTTCCGACAGTTTCGAACATTGTTATTTCTCTTAGTTTCACAGACTTCTCGGGACACTTTCCGGTATTTGTTGTCTAAAAACGGTGGCTTACTTGCTAGCCTATAAACAACTTTGTCTTACAGGACTTTTTAGGACTTCCAACTATATTATCTATTGACCTGAGAACATACCGGTCCCAAAGGTCCTACTCTTCACTTATGCATATTTAAGAAATATAACTTTATTAATTTGTTCCTACTAGAACTTAGTCAATCCTATGCAGCTTCAACTGCAACCGTTGGATCTATCTGATCCATAACTATTGCGCTTGTCTGGCCTCATATTCTATCTAATCTACCCGATTGGAGTTAAATCATTTGGAATTAGTGTTGCCGACCATCGTTGTAAGTTATATATCATTCTGTTTAAGGTAGGAATTGAAATTTTTTGGTGTGTTTGTTTCGATGTGTGCTTATATCTCATAGAAATTCAGTTATCTGGAACCATCTGATATGGCACCTTCGATTTTGGTTCAATTTCATACTTTGTTTCAATAGCGATCTCTACTTCGCCTTTTGTTTGTATCCCTTTGAGATTTTTCTAAAAGCATCTCTGGGAGCTTTGTTCACAATTTTTGAATGTTTTAATTGAATTCAACCGCACAATACATGCTACAAAGCACTGGATCGTTTGGATTACATAAACTTTTCCTCTAGGGAACTTATTAAATGTGAGACTCGTTATGATGTACTTACCTTGAGCTCGATACACTGGTAGATCTACTTTATGGTTCGTTGTGATGGCGGCCTTTACTTTACGGTTTGACGTCATGGTGGCTTCGCCCTATAGTACTTCACTCGGCGCCGCTCACAACCCCTCCGATTGGGTAGCTATACCGGTCAGAATCCTCTGCAGGCAGCCCTTTCCGATCAAACCTCCCTGTAAGTAGCCTTCCCGATCAACATTCCATAAGTAGTACTATCATCAGTTCGTTGTCTCTGAATTATGAGAACTTGAGTCTTACTAGGTTCTTATCTTTTAGGGGTTTGTAATATGCTATCTTTAATTCTGTTTAATACGGGTCATTTCATTTCATGGACTTCTAATATTAGTTCAGCTCCAGGTGATTTTCCTAACTCAACTCCCTTTATCGGTTACTTACGTCTTAAAGAATCTTTTAGACACTATTATTGCTCAGGTTATCGGTCTCACCTTGAAACCATAACTCGTGGTTTACAGGGGTTCATTTCCAACTATTTTATGATTCTGTTTAAGGATTTAACTTCCAGGTATTGAAACTCAAGACAACCTTACTTACAATTCCTCTGGGTTCTTAAGGCCATATGATGTTTAGGAGTAGAAAGATATACAGACTATATGTTCTGGAGTGGGGTACAACAAATCAAATTGAGGTATAGGTTCAGGATTGTATATCATCTCAGGATGGTATACTTCTGAGGGTCTAGGGTCATTAATGTGTACAGGTGATTGATTAGAGTGTTTCTCTGACTCAAAATGGTACATAAGTTCAGTTGATATAATGATTCAGAATGTTACACTGTTCTAGGGTGGTATATTTGTTCATCGAAGTATCTTGATACGGGATGATACTTAGATTTTAGCTCATCTATAGAGGTAACATGTTTATTTAGGAACATAGATTGACTCCAAATTATATTCGGGAGCGGGGTATATTGGATTCGAGGTTGTATCTATGTCTGACAAATTTACGGATTTCCAGGCTATGTGCCACCTCCTAAAATAGTCTACATAAGGTGATTCATCTTTGTTCATAATGTTCAGTCATACTTTGACTTAAGCATCTTCTCTGTTTTTGATTCGATTTTAGGTTTGATCGTCACTTTATTTGTTCCTATGGTATCTTAAAGGATTATTATGTTTCATACCTCACGGTATTCAGGCCTTTATTCCAAGGATCTAAAATCCTCAACGTACCTCATCAGGATTAGTCTCCTGAGGTTACTTTTATTCTAAGTATGCTTAACTTCACAGCGTCAGTTAGATCTGATGCACTACTAACGACACAATTACCATTTTACGCTGATAACTCTCACAGGTTATTTTATTAGTTCTGGGTACTAATGTCAGTACACATACTACTATATTCTGATAACTCTCATACATGGGTACTAGTACAGCATAACTGCCTCCTTACAAAATACTAGGTACCTTCCCTTTTCTACCCCCGTTTCTATGTAACGGATCACCACTGTTAAGAACTTAGTCAAAGACCTCTATTCCTGGAGCCACTCTCCGTTGTACGTATCATAACCAGCCTCTACTGCGCAGGGATTTTTTCCTCTTAAGGTAACATAGTTTGTTCCTACAAAGAAACTTTAAATAGTAAGCTACTACCCTTACCGGAAAAATTTTAACCGAGAAGCCACTGTTAATACAGACAAACCTAAACAATAGGTTAATGTCTATAGGAAGATCTAGGTAGTTTTGTCTTCTAAATACAACTATCGCTTTTGTTTCAGGAATTTCATTCAGACTCCGATTTCCATATCAGAAGTCTTAGAGTTTTTGATAAGCTCTAACCCTTTTCCTTAGGGTATTTGTTCTATTGTATCATAATACCGATTATATCGCACTCTTAACCTTGTTGTCCATACAATGCTCTTGAGACTAGCTATAAAGCTAGCTCTGATACCAAAATGTAACACCCCAAATTTCGTAGCATAAATCGTGCTGGTGATACGTGGTTTTATAAAAACGTCAGAGTTTGAGGTTCTATAACTTAGCGTTTTGCGGAAACGAAGAGCATGTACTAAAAATGTGAACAACGAGTTTAACGAGTAACTGATATAAAATACTTAGACATATGCTGATGCCTGACATATACTGATTCATTACAAATTTCCCGAAGGAATATTCATGTGATACAATAATACAAAACTTTATAATTACATCTCTTACATGTAACTATACCCTCTTCAACCAAGCCTTAAGTAGACATGGGGCATAGAACCTAACTCAGTTAAATCAACACATTTGGCCAGACTGAGTAAGGTCTAGTGGGAGTCTCACCGATGTTAACGGCGACTGATTGACTGAACCACATAGACGACCCTTTCTAGTTTAAGCACCAAATGGTATGAAGTAACTTTATTAGATTCATGCTGTAAGGTAGGTTCCGTTAATCTTCTTTCTGCTTTTACTTTGACCGGTGCCTCCTCACAGCTCTGTCCCTTGGCGTCTTTCTACTACTCCATCTACCGGTGCCTTCTCTGATCCATGATCCCTTCCTGACTATTCATTTAAGACTGAGGTCCAATACCCATCGGACCTCAGGTAACGGTTAACCTCATGCTTATGTAAACAATATATGTATGACAGGTATTCATGACATTCCAGTAATAATCACTACAAAAGCCCATAACAGATGTAGGAAATACATAATCATATATGTAAGACAATGACAATACACAGCCCCTGTGTAACATCCCATTTGAAAACAGCAGAATATTTTTTTTTTAAACGTTTCCAAATATTTCAAGCAGAGTAATCAGAGTAGAGCATTGGAGCGAAAGAGTAACTGATTCATAACAAACATCAATCACAGTGTAACATTGTAATGATTACATTAATCCTAGAGTTTGAAAGTGAATAACTTAAAGCGGTAAAGATAGATAAGTCTCGGCCGCACGTCTATCGTCGCTTGCCTCGATCTTCGATCCGTATTCCTCCGGATCCTGAAGCTATAGCGAGATTCAATTCACCGCATTGAATCTCGTGTAACGGTTAATCTCAAACCCAAACAATACAAAAGATACGATAATGTATATTCTAGACAATACAACAAAGTATATCACTACATAAGCATATAGCGAGATGCATGATCATTATGCCGACAAAACATAAGCATTACGCAGTATGTAAAGCCCCACGATGTAAAACAACAATAACAGCTTGCACTATTCACCAGTGCCACGATACCACTCGTGTGTTAGTTCTCTAAAGGTTTTGATGATTACCAACAGGTTGTAAGCAAAGGATAAAGTTTTTCTTTGTAAATTAAAAAAAAAAACTTACTGTCAAAGCAAAACTCGAGTTTTGGATTCAAAACTCGAGTTTTGGATTCAAAACTCGAGTTTTGACCTTACAGAGAAGAAACCAATTCTCCGATCAAAGCAAAACCGCCGCTTTTCTAGCAAAACTCAAGTTTTAACTACACAGAGACTTCTCAATATTTTTGAGAAAGTCAAAACTCCGCCATTGAAAACTCGAGTTTTGGACTCAAAGAAAGTCTCCTACATTTTGAGATTTTGAAAACCTCCGCTTTTGGCTAAAACCTTCGCTTTTCAAATTAATTTGAAATATTCCAAGTTTTCACCAACAAGTGAAAACTCGAGTTTTGAGGCAAAACTCGAGTTTTTGAGTCAGTTGCGAAAGGTTTCAGTCTTTGGCACATTTTCAAAACCTCCAGTTTCTCAAGAAAACTCCAGTTTTGGTTTTGGACGATGTTTTCACAGTAAAGTGAAAACTCAAGTTTTGATTTCAAAACTCGAGTTTTGATCAGACAGAAAGTTCTTGGTTTTTCTTAAACTCCAAAACCTCCAGTCTTCAACAAAACCTCCAGTTTTGGCTTTTCACAATGTTTTCACAACAAAAGTGAAAACTTGAGTTTTGATTCAAAACTCGAGTTTTGATGTGTCGAAAATCTTTGAGTTTTTTCGAGTTTTGAAAACCGCCAGTTTCTTCACAAAACCTCCAGTTTTGTCTTGGCGCAAATTTACCCAAGTTTTCATGTTTAAATGAAAACTCGAGTTTTGATAGCAAAAATCGAGTTTTGGCCAAGCAGAAAGTCTGATGTTTTTGAACTATTAGAAACTCTGAGCAAAAAAAAAAAACTATTAGAAAACCTCCAGTCTTGCAAGAAAACCTCCAGTTTTGATGTTTTGGACTTAAATCAATTTTACTCATCAAAGTCCAAAACTCGAGTTTTGAGAAATAAAACTCGAGTTTTCATTACGAGTTTAAAATTCAAATCGCGAATCTGTGAATCCTTCTTGATTGATCCTAATACTTTCTATTATCATTCTTGCATATTCCCCGCTATGTTTAACCACTTTGTTAGTGAGTTTCAGCTTGCTTAAACAAGATTAAATGAAGATTTAGTGGAAAAGCAAAAAGCATGTCGAACATTAAATGCTTCAACCGGAAAAGTTGCATACTTCGGTAATCCATCTCGTACACGCTTGCAAAGCATTAAAGAATGTTCTCCACTTCCAAACGCTACACCAACGGATTGATTTGTCCGAAATCAACTCGACTTCCTACACAAAAATGGATTAAATGAAGACTAGTGAGAGAAAGCCCGAATTGCCTCCAACGGCTAGAATAATCCCTCAACGGATATATGAAGTTGGCAACGGTCATTAAATGATCTCTGAGCATAAATAGAGCAGCATTCAAGTTTCCCAACTAACACATCTGCTGAAAAAACAAAAATCATTCAAAGCTCTCAACTACTCTCTAGTTCTTATGTGTGAAAGTGACTTTTGATACAAAGCTTCAGTGTTTATCATAATACACTCTTAGAGAGAGTTTCATTCTTGTAAAACATTTATTGTAAGGAATCACAAGTCTGGGGACTTGGTGATTGGGTCATTGATTACAACTTGTAAGGGGGAGTGAGTTCTAGGGAGAGAACTACTCTTGAGTGCAGAGTGTGTAATTCTTTGACTTAGTGAAAATCTCGGTGTGTCGAGGACCGGAGTAGTCGGTGGTTGGACCGAACCAGGGATAAATTCGTGAGTCTTGCTCTTCTACTCATATCTCTCGTTCATCTCTCGTTTTTAGTGTTCAAAAATAGAGCAAGTTTTCGAAAATTTATACATACCCAATTCACCCCCCCTCTTGGGTATTTAGCTCCACTTTCATCGTGTTCTCAGCGCTAGAAAAACATACGGCGTTATTATGACTATAACCCGTGTAAAGCTGTCTGTATATCGGTCTACGAACGTATCTATCACATATATGCATTTAAGCAAGTACAAGATTAGTGTTACAAGACGCGTCCGTACCTTCGTTGACGACGTTAGGTACTTCTGGTGGAAAAACGTACTTTTTACGGAAAAACGTGAAATGTTTACCAGCGGCACGTCGGGCAACGTAACGGCAAGAAATCGAGTTTCGATGCCCTATAAGAGTAATATCACTTTCATTAGTGATTTGACATCATAACTGGCATCTTAGGTAAAAATTACCATTTTCCCCTTCTACCCCTAATTTGGCGGAATTTCGCCAGCACTTCGCTACTCTAACTTTCACTTTTCATGAACTCAATCCCTACCAAGTTTTTACC
Source organism: Acacia melanoxylon (assembly GCA_019022615.1). Lineage (NCBI taxonomy): Eukaryota > Viridiplantae > Streptophyta > Magnoliopsida > Fabales > Fabaceae > Acacia > Acacia melanoxylon. The sequence continues at coordinate 5,428,347 of JAFJYJ010000003.1, read as the reverse complement.
TCGTCAGGCATCTTTCAATGCGATGAGGCTTAAAAACAATAGTAGGAATCTCATTCCCTACTTACTAAGTCTAACCAACATTTCTACCAACTACTGAACTAAAGACTAGAACTTAAAAGCTAAGACCGAAGAACTTACCCGTTGAAGACTTCTTCACAATTTTTTCCAGAGCTTCTCTCTCTTATTTCTCCCTCTAGATTCGGTTTCTAGCTTGAGAATGGATGTGAAAATCCAAGAGGTGCTCATGCCTTTATATAGGCAAAATTTGTGCCACTTTGGTAATTTCCACATTCCAAATCTTGTAATTTTTCCCTACCTTATAACCATGTAAAATCAAGGCTAATTGGTGGTTAATTCTTGTCCATGGGAAGCTCTTGGTCGACATAGGGGGTGATGTGGCAGCAAGCAATTGGTCCAAGAATGGTGACTCAAGCTCACTTTATGCCCTCCGATAGAATTTCCCCGATCGGTGTCCGTTTCGCGTAGTCTCGACGAATTGTGAAATGTTGACGGCAGAGTTTCGAAGTTTCTTTCTTTCTCATTAGGAATATCTAGTTTAATGACATTTATGACCTCATTAAGAGTATTCCGTTATCTTCTGAAGATTTTAGGTAAGACGCCCTCTGTTACGGAATTGAATTCCGGAAGCGTCAGCGCTTAGGCAAAAATCCACTGGTTTGTAATATGATCTAACCTAAGTCACTAGATACCTAATTCACGGAAACTACTTGTTTCAAGTATTGACTCTAAATTCTCTATCTGCATTTTCTCTCTCCTACCCGGTGTCTTAAATACCCTGTTGGTTTTAGAACTGACCTCAAAGACAGGTCATTCGAGGTAGAATTTCACTGGTTTATAAAAAGTCCTGATGACTTAGACTAAATCCCTATACCTTGGTGTAGGATTTATTTCTAACTTTCCCCTCGGTCTGCCTATAAGCTGACTCACCGCATTATATTATTATTTTATTCTAATTATCATTTTAATTATTTAAACAATTCATTTTAATTAAAAATACTAAGAATTTCGGCCCCCTCATTTTAAAATTCAGTTTTAAATATTTTTTCATAATTTTTTCCATCTTTTAAAATATAATATTTTTTACCAAAAATTCCCATTTTACCCCCGCCTTCGTTAAGGCTTAATTAGGCCTAAATTCTTCGTTTAGTGATCCTTTTAGGATTAGATTTCTTCACACATTTATCTTTACTAATTTTTTCCTTAATCCTTCTTAACATAATTAATAAATATATTTTATGCTAATTACCAAATTAATCTCTTAATTAAGGATTTTACCATACATTTAACTTTTATGGTTCTGGAATGCTTTTTAAACATTTCTTCAAGTTATTTCCTCCGAAATAATTTATTAAATTCTTATAACAAAAGATAACCCTCCCATAATTTTCTCATAATCTTTCATGATCTTCCAAATATTTATCATAATGTTTTTAGACCGTTTTTTTATCACTATCATTGTATTTTTAGTCATTCTTTCATCCGATTTTTCAGTAACTTTTTTGACAATCTACTCGACAATTATAAAAATTTTCTATAATAGTTTTAACTCATGAATTTGCTTCATCAAAATATTCATTAATTTCTCTTTTCTCAAGAATTCCAGTTTGCTAAAATCCGGTATTACATTTCTCTCCCCTTAAACAAAATTTCGCCCTCGAAATTTAATCTATACCAACTAGACTACGGGCCATAAACTCGGGTACTTCTCCTTCATGTCACTCTCGATTTCCCAAGTTGCCTCGTTTGATGACAAACCCTTCCGCACCACCTTCACTATCGGTATAGTTTTAGTCCTAAGCCGTTTCTCCCGGCGTTCGAGAATTTGCTCCGGCCGACTACAAAGGTGTTATCATGCCGTACTTCAACATCATCATACTCTATGACATGATCTCGCTCTGGTAGGTAGTTCTTTAGCTGTGACACATGAAAAACATCGTGGAGATTACTCAAGTTCGGGGGTAACGCTAGTTGATACGCAACTGGTCCTCGCTCGGCTAACACTTCAAATGGTCCAACGTAACGCGACTAAGCTTCTTTCTTTCGCAGCCCCGCCAACACCGCCATCGGAGATAATTTCGTAAACACATGGTCTCCGACTTCAAACTTCAACAGTCTTTCTCCTCTTATCTCGCATAGCTCTTCCGTCTCGTGTGTGCGGAAAGGAGTCTCTTCTTGATCGTGAGCGATCTGCTCGGAGGTCTCTTTTAGCATATCCGGTCCCCAAAGAATCGCTTTTCGACGCATCGTCATCCAAGATAAAGGCGATTGGCACTTTCGCCGATACAAAGCCTCGAACGGGCCATTTGTATGCTTGAATGATAACTATTGTTATACGCGAATTCTGCGCTAGTGAGAGGTGTTCGTCCCAATTTCCTTTGAAATCCAGGGCACATGCTCGCAGATATCCTCCAAATACGTACGTATCGTCCTCTCGATTGACCGTCGGTTTGAGGGTGATAAGCCGAACCGAACTTCAGCTTGGTACCCATTCCTTCATGTATTGCTTGCCAAAAGCGGGATTGGAATCGAGTATCCCGATCGGAGATAATACTCTTAGGGACTCCGTGCGCCTCACGATCTCTTTGATGTAGATTGCGCCAATCGTTCGGAGAGTAGTGGATGCTAATGGGTATGAAATGTGCCGACTTGGTTAATCGGTCGACGATCACCCAAATGGTATTGTGATGCCTGATCTTAGGTAGACATACCACAAGATCCATGGTCACATTCTCCCATTTCCACTCCGGCAGTTCTAGTCCTTGCAGAAGACCAGGGGGTCGCCGGTGCTCAATCTTTACTTTCTGGCAAGTTAGACACCCAGCTACGTACTGAGTTACGTCTCTTTTCATTCCAGGCCACCAAAGTTTAGCCTTCATGTTTTGGTACATCTTGACCATTCTTGGATGTAGAGTATACTTACTCTTGTGAGCCTCATCCAGACACTTCCGCCTTAGTTCATCAACCGGCGGTATGTAGATTCGTTTCTTGTACCTGACCAAACCACTAGGTGATAGGTCATGGTCTTGGGTTTCACCCCGAGAGATCTTCTCCCGCATGGAGATTGCCCAGTCATCTTGTCTCTGAGCTTCATCAACTTCATCTCTCAGGTCGTACTCTCCTTGACTTACAAGAAAATTTGCAAGGTAGGCGTCACTTGGTGCGTTGGAATTCATGCAGATTTGGTTTGAAAGATTCAGGTCTCTGAAATCTTCAAGTAATTTCTGCTCTTGTATCATCATGTATGATACTTGCACCTTCTTCCCGCTTAGAGCATCTCGCAACGACGTTTGCTTTTCCTGGATGATACTTGATCTCCAGGTTGTAATCTTTTAGCAACTCCATCCAGCGACGTTGCCTCATGTTCAGTTCCCTTTGATCAAAGAGATACTTCAAGCTTTTGTGGTCACAGTATAGTTCTACGGTCACGCCGTATAGGTCATGCCTCCATATTTTCATAGCGAACACGATGGCAGCAAGCTCCAAATCGTGTGTAGGATAGTTCGACTCGTGCGGCTTCAGCTGACGAGAGGTATAACCACCACTCTGCCTAATTGCATTAGGACACAACCCAATCCTTGCCCACTGGCATCACTGTAGACCACGTAAGTCTCATCGGGATCCGGGATGATTAATACCGTGCCGTAGTCAACCTCTCCCTCGCCTCTCGAAAGCTCTCCTCACAGCTCATCTCCCCATACAAAGGGTTGATTCTTCCTCGTAAGCTTTGTCAATGGTAGGGCAAGACGCGAGAAATCCCGTATAAATCTGCGGTAATATCCCGCCAGACCTAGAAAACTACGAATCTCCGTGCCAGGCATCAATTCAATATTGAACTCTACCTCTCGGATAGGAGGTAACTCAGTGAGATCTGCCGGAAATACATCGGGAAAATCATTCACCACAGGGATATCCTAGAGTGATAGTTCAGCTTCTGCTTTAACCGAAAAGAATACCATGAAGGCATGGCATCCCTGTTTCACGCATCGATCAACTTCTGTAGCGAAGAGAAAGCTCAGGCTCACATCAACCTTGTCTCCGGGGAATGATATCTTCTTCTTGCCACAATCGATCATTGCACCGTTGGCTATTAGCCAATTCAGACCTAAAATGACGTCGATACCGTGAAGAGGTAGACGGATAAGATCTACCTTTGAAACTCGTCCATCCACGTTAACAGTACAGTTCAAACACGCGTTAGAAGCTAAAGACTTTACACCCAGCGGTGTAGACACTACCAGATCAAAAGGTAAACTATAGGCATGCATTCCTAAACGACTTGCACAATCATAGGAAATAAACGAATGACTGGCACCCGAATCATACAATGCTTGCAATTGATTCCCATTAAGATAGATGGTACCTTGGACCATTTCTGGAGACTTTCTGGCCTCGGTGTTTGTCAACGCAAAGATCCGGCCAGCGCTTTGAGGTCTCGCCTCTGCAGCCTTCTCAGGGCAATCCCGGCTAATGTGTCCAGACTTCTGGCACCTGAAACAGACTTGTTTCCCATCACAGTTGGCTCCTGGATGGTACTTCTTGCATTTTGGACACGTCTGGGATCCCGGTTGTTTGGGGTAATTCAATTGTCCAGTTTGGTGGGGTCTCCCGTTCCCGCCTCGGTTATCGCTCCAAGGCACCTTCCTCTTCTGTGAGGAGCCTCCGCGGTTAAACCCACTACGGTTTGCATTGTTTCCTTCTTGGCCTCGGAATTTGCGCAATTCTTTCAAATTGCGCTCAGTCAATCTGCAGGATTCCACAGCTTGGGCCATTTTCGGAAATTGCTGCGATACTAGCCTCGCCCTTATGTCATATTTCAGTCCGGTCACTAGTCGATTCGCCTTCCAGCTCTCATTTTTGTGGCCTTTCAGATATGATGAATAACGAGATAGGTTGGTGAAACGAGCGAAGTAGTCGTCGAATGATTCTTCATTTCCCTGCTGGATGTGAAGAAATTTGTCTTCCTTAATCACCTGTACCGAGGGAGGAAAATACTGTTCATTGAACTGTTCCAGGAATGCTTCCCAAGTAACAGGGCCTTGAAGGGTTGTGGAAACACTCTTCCACCACCCGTGGGCATCGCCCTCTAGCTTGTAGATTGCCACCGAGCCTTCCGATTTCCCGGCACTCAATGACTTCGAATATCTTCTCCACTCGAAGCCAATCCTCGGCCAATTCACTCTTTCCCCAAACCGGGTGGTTTAAGCTTGCGTAACTGGTTGACCCAGCTTTCCGTGGTTCTTTCTCTTCTTCGGTGTTGTGGAGGTGATCGGGATCGATCAAATTCATTTTCTTCATCGTTATGTTCATCGTTGTCCTCCTCTTCATTATCATCTTCTTCATCTTCATTGTTATTGTCACTTTCCTCATCACGCTCTTCCTCGTGTTGTCGTGCTTCCAACTGTCTTTGGGCTTCTTCATCCTGTTGACGTTGCCTTGCCAAGAGTGCATCTATGAGAGCTCTCTGCTCTTCGAGAGTTCTTCTTAGTTCTTGCACTTCATTTTGGTCTGGCTGATTTGGTATATTTTGTTCGGGTATTGCGTCTAGTCGAGGCTGTCTGCCTCCGCGTCTACCACGACCTCGGCCTCGGCCTCGGCCCCTTGGTGCACCGGTACCTCTCATAATGACCATGTCTTATTCTTTTTCCTTTATTTATTTAACCAATATATAAATATTAGAAATGACACAATGATTTTCACATCAAAACATATATATTCATATATATTCATTTCATAACATTTTACATATTAGTTGGTCTAATCCTAATACAAGTCATATATTACAACAAGTTACAACCCCTCTTTATTCAAACATATTTTACAATCTCCCGGGGTGCTTGGAGATACAAACTAAACTTCCTAGTTTCTACATTCCACAACTTCCTTGAACTAACGCCTTCCTCTACATGTACAAACGAACCATACTCTTCAAGTAACGAAGGTGAATACTGACGCCTAGAATGGGTCCGTCGTCTAGCAGCTCGTTAATAAATCTCGCCCAAAAGCGGGTACAGGCAAAGAAATACAAGGTAGTCCTAATCCAATATGCGGGTGAATGTTGATTACAAATGGCTTGGTAGGATGTTATCAGTCTCAGAAACACAAGGTATCTGCCTTGAACGGTTTCAGTGTGGTTTCCAGCTTCAACAAAATACGTCTCTAACCGAATGGTTAATGGTGTATTATCATTTAGAACATAATGGTAGTCTTCGTGGTTCGGCTACCTCATCATCAAGGATTTGGATGTCAGGGTAGTCAAAATTGTCTCCGACGAGGAGTGGGTTGACCCAGTAGGGCTTCCCGGTACAACTTGGTCCTTAATCCCTAGCTCGTTCAGATTATGGCTAAAAGACTCCGGGTCCGAATACATTGAGGCATGATGGTAAGATGGTTCAGACTCACTATAATAATGGCTGGGAGTTTCAGGATCAGTATAGTCATGATCCGGATCATAAGGAAGAACTGGTTCAGAGTGCTCTTTAAGTTCCGGCTCATCCTGGTGTGCATTGAAGGAATTTGGATCATCAAGGAGGTTATCATAAAACCCTTGGACTGGATCTTCCGAAATCATCGGGGGTGGAACAACCGGGGGTTCAAGTTTCGATGGAGGAATGGATCTCTTAGCGGGGCGTCTCCACATTCCGTGATACATGACGTATGGGGTTGCGTCCCTGTCCATCTCTACACATTACACCAGTGATCGAATCAGTACTCATTTTCAAAAATGTGCTCACAATTTTAAAGGCTTTTTGAACATTTCTTCAAGTTATTTCCTCTGAAATAATTTATTAAATTCTTATAACGAAAGATAACACTCCCATAATTTTCTCATGATCTTTCATGATCTTCCAAATATTTATCATAATGTTTTTAGACTATTTTTATCACTATCATTGCATTTTTAGTCATTCTTTCATCCGATTTTTCCGTAACTTTTTCGACAATCTACTCGACAATTATAACAATTTTCTATAATAGTTTTAACTCATGAATTTGCTTCATCAAAATATTCATTAATTTCTCTTTTCTCAAGAATTCCAGATTTGCTAAAATCCGGGTATTACACCCTGCAGCATGCATGTTATCCCGGTCTGCACTATTCACCAAAGTGCCACGATGTACATTCGTGTCCTCAGCGTTAGGAAAACTCAACGGTATTAATAAGACTATAACCCGTGTAAAGCTGAATGTGAAAGTAATGAACTAGGATAGCATCTTAGTTTATGAATACAACTATCATATATAAACATACTATAAGCATTAGAGTTAGTGTTACAAGACGACGCGAACGTACCTTCATTGTTGTTCACGGTGCGTTGACGGTCAAATTGTGATCACGGATATCCTATAAGGGTAATATCACATTTATTAATTCATAATAAATATTCTAATAAATATCTTAGTCTCCAATGATCACTTTACCCCTGGATTAATTATTTTCCAATTATTTCATTTAATTTTCGTAAAAACGCTATTATTCAATAAATGGGCTGATTTTTCGCCTAAATTTGAAAAATCATAATTAATTCCAAAGAACTCAAACGATGATCCGTAAAATTCCTCAGAAACCTTAGGATGTCTACTTTTAGGAAAAAGTATTGGTTCTTGCCCAGATTTCATAAATAATTCCCTGTTTTCGTGATTTCAACCTCTGCCCATAATTTTTCAGAATTTCGTAGCCCATTTTGTAGAATTTTTATCTCCTAGTACAAAACTCAAAACGACATGCTATAGGTATATTTGAAAGCTCTATATGTCTACTTCCAACATCAATTTTCTTAGAAATTTAGAACATCATCTTCTACATAGGATACCAACGTTTTTGCAATAGCTTTCAGAAATCGCTAACCGATAAATTTTCGTCAGAGCTTCGCTACTTTGATCATAATCTTCCAAAAATTTTGCTATAACTTCTTATTCATCATCTTTTCGAAATAAAGACAATTATAACCATAAAAATATGAACATAACACTATAATTGGAAGATTATGAATCAAAACAACATCTAAGCTATAAAACACAAAGCTAGAGCTCAAGAACTTACCTAGAACTTTGCTCCTTCTTTCCCAAAGCTTCTCACTCTCACTTTCTCTCTTGATTTCAGTTTCTCTATGCTTGCCTTTGCTTGTGAATTGGTGAGGAATTATGAAGACACTAGCCTTCTATTTATAGCAAAATATGAGTTAACTACCTAACAACTTTCCTCTAATTTCAACCTTTGGATTTTAACTTAGTAAAGAATTTTTAATCTCACCCATTAAACCCCTTAAAACCACCACCTCCTCTCCTACTTTCTTCTTCATCTTTTTCACCCCAAATGCTTAATTAGTTAGGGGCAAGTTGGTGTTTTTATTCAAGATCTATTTCCACTTTTCAAATCATCATTTTATGACTTGATTTAAGGTCTTTTTAAACTTTTAAATCACTTAAGTATGAATCTCAAAAGTTTGTGAAAATCATTTTGGAGATGACCAAGTTCAAGCTTAAATTGTGCTTGTTCATAATATCTACTTATATTTGTTCTATGATCAATGGTTTTCAAGATACGATTTATTTTCTATCGGTTCTCATTTACTTGTGTTTTGCATTTATCCTAATGGTTTTTATCTTACCATTAATTAATTAACCATTTAATCCATTTATTACTTATACTTACATCATTAATTACACTAAAAGTCTTCTTGCATTAAACTTGATTAAGACTTATCTAAAGCAAATATCTAGATTTTTCTTGCTTCATCTTTCTTCTTCATAAACCGACCCCCCCCTGGTACTTTCATGTTAATTTGTATTTCATCTCACTTTATGTCTTAATCTCAAATTCCTTGAAAGTCTTCTTAATTAATTGCTTGATGGTGATGTTTAGTTGGCTAATTACATTTAACAATTTACCTCTTTTTCCTCTTGCAAAAAACCGAACTCACTCTTTAATTTTTACTCTTGGATTTGTGTTTTATTTGTCTCACAAAAGCCATGTTAAAATTCTCCCATTGGTTGATTTTAATCTCACAAGGATTAAGCTTTATGAAATTAATTCTAAAACCTTTAGATTAGCTTTATTAAATTTAATCCAAGCCTTTGATTTTGGGTTGGAGAAATCTAGACACTAATAGTGATATTTGTTTTTGATTTAGGATTAAGGATTAATACAATTACTTAACCCTTTTAATTAGTAATTTTTGCCACTTAAATTAGTTAAGGGAGAATTAATAAATCTTTGGTTAAATATTGCTAATATAGTGTTTCAGGGGTTATTAGGCCTAACGCCACAATTTGACAAGTTTCTAAATTAATCTTGATGATTAAAAACTCCTTGTATATTAATCTTGGCCTTTAAATATCTTTTGGATATTAATTAAGTTGATATATTCTTAATTATGACCTTTTAAAATTAATTATTAATTAATTTCAAAAATTACAAGAAAATATCTCAATTATTGCAAATTTAATTGCTCAATAATTGTTGCTAATTTTCTCTAATTGATTTAGGCCTCTTTTGATGATTTTGATTGCTAAAATGATATAATTAAGATTATACTTAATTATGATAATCTTAGGATATTTTATGATCCCTAATAAGATTTAGAAAATTAAATATTTAACTATCTTAATTCTAGGAAGAAATTACCTAGAAATAAAATAAGAATAATAAGAAAAATTGAGACCACATATTCACCTATTTTAAATAGGTAATATACGTTCTAAAATAATATTCAAGGCATATTATTTATCTAAATATAATATTTAAGATAAATATTTATTCGGGTATTACAAAATTCATCCGGTCTTAAACATTTATTTTTTAGACCGGGCGTATAAATACACCGGTCTTGAAAGACAAACTTTTAAGACCGGCTTAATATCAAATATGTCACATGACCTTTAAGACCTACATATTAGTAACTGGTCTTAACAGTTGAACATTTAAGACCTACTACTTATTTCCTAGGTCCTAAATTTTCCCTAATTTTTTCCCCTGTTCGCTCTTCCTGATCATATATATTCACAAATCCACCACCCAATCCAAGACATAAAAGTTGATACTTTAAGTACAATCTATGAACAATTATGAATAAATTGAATTGGGAAAAAGAATACAAATATTATTCACCATGAGTTATGTGGCTTCTTAATTAATGATTATACTATGACTACACAACACCTAAATTAATTTATACAATATCATAACTTACTTACAATGCAAATACACAATAAGTTACAAATACAACATCCATGCCCAACGTAATATTCACCATGCCTTCATCTCGATTCCCACCCAACAACGTAACATCCTCTTTTATAACATGCCCCTTGGATCCGATCCTCGCCACAAAAATAAAACAAGAACAAACTTCATAGTCGTGACATTGTTTAAGAACATAAAAGGAATATAATATAGTTAAAACCTTAAAGTTTGCAAAGAATTTTGCATATGAATATTACCTTATGAATTTACTCTTTTATAAAGCGATATCCTCCCATATCCCTTCTTGATGATCATTTCTTATGCCGGGTTCATTATCCGCTTCATCTTCTTCGTTCATGTCCTAGACCCCTTGAAAAGGAATACTCTCGGGAAGACCATAATTTGAATGACTTTCCTCATCAATATCAATGACCCTTTTTTCCTTGGAGAGCTACAGACCACATTTTATTTTCTTGATCGGTGATATAGAACACTTGTTTCGCCTGGTCTGCCATAATAAAAGGTTCATCTCCAAAACTTCTACCATTGACATCGACTAATGTAATCCTAGCCGATCGATCTGAACACCATTATTGACATTAACCCACTTGCATTTGAATATGGGAAATCTAATTTTAACATAGTCTACCTCCCAAATCTCTTCAATAACTCCATAATATGGCATGACTGCCAATAAAGGCCTCTTGTCTTTCGAACTGGAGAAGTACATAGATTCAGCCTCTAACATAATACCATTGTTCTGGACGGTGCTCCTATCATCTAGGGACTTCGTGTAAAATGTATAACCATTGATCACATACGAATTCCAACTTATGACATCAACCTCAGGATCACGTGCTAACCATTTGATTGTCTCAGAAACACATTCCTCTCCCTCGACCTTTTGTTTGAACCAGTTTGCAAATGTTCTGTTATGCTCTCTAATCAACCTTTGTTCAGTCATTCGATGATTTTCTTTCCTTACAGCTTCTTTATGTGCAGCTATGCTAGCTTGAACTTCATGAACATTATTCATCATGTATAAGTGGACTTGTGACAATTCATCAGGATCTACACTCTTTACCGAAGCCCCTCATCTACCCCCTTCAGCATGCTGACGTTTTGGAAGCCCAATATGTCTTACTTTGGCCAAATAATTTTGACAAAATTTCATGGCTTCTTCAGAAACACATTTTTGAACAATTGATGCTTCTGGCCGGTATGCATTCTTCACGTACCCTTTTAGGAATTTCATAGATCTTTCAATTGTGTACATCCACTGTAAATGGATAGGTCCGCACAACTTTATCTCCCTCACTAGATGAACAATTAGATGAACCATGATGTCAAAAATGGTAGGAACAAAAAACTTCTCAAGGTGGCACAAGATAAGATATCCTTCATTCTCTAATTCATCCAACTTTTCTATCTCGAAAACTTACTACAAACCGCATTGAAGAAGACACAAAGTCTAGTCAAAACGACCCGAAGATCATATTCGGGGATGCCTCGAATAGCTACTCGGGAGTAGCTGTTGCATCAAGACATGACAATCATGAGACTTTTGGCCTACTAATTTCAAGTCCTTCATTGATACAAGCCTCTTAAAATTTGAGGAATACCCCGAGGGCATTCGGGTATACAAGCTACCTATTAAAGAATCAAGGCTCTCTTTTAGTGGTGACAATTGTTTGAGGATGTTACTACTTATGTGAAAGCCTGTGACACGTGCTCGTTGAAAGTATGAAACTATTGCTTCCCGGGCTGCTACAACCTTTCCCTATCCGTAGTCGAATATGGGAGTCAATCACAATGGACATTATCGAAGGTATGAAAAAGCCGTTGTCCAAGAAGTTGATATCTTGCTATGAGAAGATTGTTACTTGTATGATGTCATTATGTTGTTTCATTGAGTGTTGGAGAGAGTTTGGATTTTTGCCATGTTTTTTGGGAGAGTATGCTCGATTTTCGTTTGCTTAAACATGGGTGAATGCAAAAGGTGAAACTTTATGTGTTTATAACATCTGTTATACGATTTCAATATGTGTCGTCAATACATGCTCAATAGTTGTTAATGATACTTATAGAGTTGTCAATAACAACTTTGTTTACCCCTTTTAGCCGGACAATATGAAAAGTGTAACTCTAAAAATCTATCAGGTAGTAACTCTAATCTCACATACTTTGTATATCTGTGTATGCATGTTTTTACCATAATTGTGGATTTGTGTCTAGAACACGTATTGTTGCATTCAGTTGTTGTTTTCCCAGCGCTGTGGATCTGGAACTTGCTTGCGCTCTACAGTCATTGCTGTGTGCATATATGACTTCTAGTTCCAGGAATTGCTATGTGCATTAGGGGCCTTGCTGTGTACCATGACCTGCAGTCAACGTTGTGTGCATTATGTGACTGCGCGTATACTGAATGTTGTATTGTTTGTTTTCATAATTGTGGTTGACTATCATGCACTGTTTATGCATTGTACTTGAGATTAATATGTTACTCTGGGATCCATCGGGATTCCAGCCCTTGTTACTACCTGTGAATTGTACAGCATACTGGACATAACGCCCAGGTTAGAGTGGCGGATGTCAGCAAATGGAGGCGCTCGACCGGTTTAAGACTCACTAGTACAAAAAAGGGTTTTAAAACCGGACAAAAGAGGCATCGTAAGACCGGACCCGCGACCGGTCTTGTTCCAGCCTGTATTAAAAGTCCACATTTAAGACTGGACTCGAACCGGTCTTAAAGAAACTCTTTTAGACCGAACATTTAAAACATTAGGTCTTAAAAGTCGTACTAAGTAAAGCTGAAATATTTTTTGTTCGGTCCTAAAACTCAACTTTTAAGACCGGACAAAAACTCGGCTGCTTTTAAAAGATCAGAATCTTAAGACCGGACAAACATAAATCAGGTCTGAAAAATAGCGGCTTCTAAGACCTGACAACTAATTATACGACTGACTTTCAAGACTGGATGGTAAATTCATCTGGTCTTAAAAATTGAATTTTTAGACTGAATGTATAAATACACCGGTCTTAAAAGGCAAACTTTTAAGACCGGCTTAATATCAAATATGTACACATGACCTTTAAGACCGACATATAAATACATCTGGTCTTAACAGTTGAACATTTAAGGCCGACGTATTTTTTCCCGATCTAAATTTTCCTGAATTTTTTCCCTGTTCTGTTCTTCCTGATCATATATATATACAAATTCACCACCCAATCCAGCACATAAAAGTCGATACTTTAAGTAAAAGCTATGAACAATTATGAATAAATTGAATTGGGAAAAAGAATACAAATATTATTCACCATGAGTTTTGTGGCTTCTTAATTAATGATTATACTATGACTATAACACCTAAATTAATTTATACAATAAGATAACTTACTTACAATGTAATGCAAATACAACAAGTTAAAAATACAACATACATGCCCAATGTAATATTCACCATGCCTTCATCTAATTCCCACCCAACAACGTAACACCCTCTTTTATAACATGCCCCTTTGGATCGGATCCCGCTACACAAATAAAACAAGAACAAACCTCATAGTTAGCACTACTAAAAATTTCGGTTTTTGCTACGGAAAAATCCGTAGCAAAACTCATTTTTCCGTAGCAAAACATGTTTGCTACGGATTTTGCTACGGATTTAGTCCGTAGCAAAATATCGCGTGGCAATTGCTACGGATTTCGTGAAATCCGTAGCAATTGCGACGGATATGCATTTTAATATCCGTAGCAATTGCCACAGATTTTAATATCCGTAGCAATTTGCTACGGATACAATATCCGTAGCAATTGCTACGGATAAAATATCCGTAGCAAATTTGAAAATTTGCTACGGATATTTTATCCGTAGCAATTGCGACGGATTTACAAATCCGTAGCAAATTGCTACGGATATTAAAATCCGTTGCAATTGCTACGGATTTTCATATCCGTGGCAATTTGCTACGGATTTTTAGATCCGTAGCAATTGCTACGGAGAAAATATCCGTAGCAAATTTTCAAATTTGCTACGGATATTTTCTCCGTAGCAAATTTCGAATTTGCTACGGATTTTTTTCCGTAGCGATTTGTTTTTCCGTAGCAAATTTCAGAATTTGCGCAGATTTTCTTTTCGGTAGCAAATTTTAAATTTTTTTAATAGAAAATTGAATACAAATAGTAAAGTAATGTATCATGAATATATTAACGATAAAAAAGAGTTTACATAGTGAAAACACAATATATATATATAATCCGTAGCAACAAACAAATACAAAAAAGTAGTAGCAACAAGCAAATACAAAAAAGTAGGCTAAACAAAGAAGATTGTGATCATCGTCATCACCAAAGATGGTCATCATCACCAAAGATGGTCATCATCACCAGGAGTCGACCCGGAACCTCTCGTCTTCCATAAGGGACATGATTTGAAGCCGCATCACCCTCATCAACTCATTCTCGCGAGTCATCTCCCGTCGCATCACCGCCCGTTCTCGCGCAACGCCCGCTTGATCCGATCTTTTTCCCGCCGCAACGCCGCTTGATCTGATCTTGTTCCCGAATCATCTGCGCCTCATCATCTCTCGTTTCGAGTCACCGCCGGCTCATCATCTCCCGTTCCTCGGGTCATTTGTGTTGCTTGCTCCTCCACCAACGCCTTCATCTTCTTCACTCATCTACAAAATTGATTAGTACATTTATTATTTGTACTTCATTTGAATGGACAAGAGAATGAAAATTATCAAAAACAAATGTATTATGTTTACCCGAACAAACCCCTACAAGTGCCGGATGAGAGGCGCTTTGTCCGCTTCGTCGGGGCGGCTCACTCACCGTATCCAAAGACCCTCCCCTTCTTGTCAAATCCGCCGGTAGCCTCAAAGAATGAGACTCTCGTTGTCGGATATAGAGGATGAGGGGTCGGTCTCACGCCGCGTGGCTCTCTCCCCGACGATGCTTTTCAAAGTTTTCCTACAAGCAAACAAATATATAACAAATAAGACATGTAAAACTATATAAATATGGTGGTGCATAAAACAAGTAATAAAGGCAATAAATGTCTAATCGCTATTTGTTGCGCCCTTGATTAATCCATTGCCTCTCACTCCCTTCAGTTTGTCGGGAATGGGTCCGCCGAAAGGTAACCCACTCAACCGATCCAAATAGGAGTTTCCCAGCACTCTACCCGCAAACGCAAATGATGACCTTAATTAATTACTTCAAATTACAAAATATTGAATACGTAAATAGAAAATAACGTGTACTTACAACTTTGCGTCGATGCTCACTAATTGATATGGAGCCGCCGCATATGATGGTCCTTCCATTTTGGCCCTATTTTGCTTATTTTTCGCACTTATGGTCTTAAACTTGTCATTGCTTTCCCAATTGCCAAATAATTCATCTCTAGTGTCCCGTGGAAGCCAATCTGTCTTGCCTCTCGACCTTCTCAATGCATAGAGCTTTCGACGCACCATCACGCCGGCCCCGTGGTTATAAGCTTTTTTCGATTTTCAAGATGCTCGAGCAACGTCATATGCTTATCCCGAAAATCAATAACAAACAATTAGTGCTCAAAATTTTAAAAGTACTAAATTAACACGCATAAAAAAATAACTTACCAAGAACTCCTTGAACCACGTGTCTCGTTGCTTCTTAGGAATCTCTCGTCCACGCGGTCCAAGCTTGAGTGTAATTACGGAATATTTGGTCCGACATGAAAGTCGCCACCGGAGTATCGGCAAAAATCTGAAAACAGAGATTATCATGCAAATATTAGCATACAAACCAATTAGAAAAGAAAATTGTAACATTACGGGTAACTTTGCATGACTTACTCGTTGCCGTCGGGACGGATCCAAAGAAACCCCGTCTCGGGATCTCTTGAGCCCCGTTTGGTACCTCGAAGAACTACCTTCTTCCCCGACGTGGCTCGAGGCGACACGGTGTGCTAAGGAAGAAATGTGAAATATTGAAGATGTTTGTACATAGATGGTTTCAAGAAACTAAACAAATGTAAATCAATCGAAATGGTAAAGTAAACCCGTGGTCCTCCTTGCCGTGCATCGGGGGGGGGTAGCCGCCGGTGACGACGATGTATAAAGTGACGGTGAAGATGACAAATATCCCGACGGTGACGACGAAAAATCAAATAGTGGCACCTCGGAGAAGAGCCGAGCCCTCTCGCTCCATATGGAGCAGTTGGCGTCGCCCTACCCCCTCTTATAGTACGGGGTCGGGCTCGACCACTGCCACGTCCACTACTTGAACGTCCTCCTGGATGCTCCATCTCTGAACACTTATAGACATCATGGCAATATATATATATATATATATATATAAAATTAGTTAATATGACAGTAGCAAAGAAACAAAGTATGTAGTATAACATATCGTCATAAACAAATAACTAACATAAATCAACCGGACGATTCCCGTTCATCGACATCTACTTGCATGTCTTCATCTCGAACTCTCATAGTCGTTGAACTCGCATTCACTATCGAGAAGCTCATTTCTCGCCTCATCCTCATCGTCGATTTCTCATCGTCAATTTGTATAGGAATCAACTCTAACTCCGCACGAGAATCAAAGAGATTGCTTGGTACTTCGTCATCGAAGATGTTTATGGGCAGCACATGTTCCACATCGCTTGGAAAGGTTCAAATACTACGTCATTTGATTCCCGCTCTTTCGACTTTGGTATAATATTTCGTGCTTTGGTTTTAATAACTCCCGTCCACCCTTGGCGAGATGTAGGGTATGGTGTATAGTAAACTTGTTCCGCCCGTTGAGCAAGGATGAATGGGTCATAACCAACCGAATATCTCCTTGTCCAGTGGATCTCAATATTTCCATGTTTGTCCACTTTTGTCCCACGCGGACTGTTATCAAACCACTCACACTTAAAAAGGGTCACCACCTTGTCCCACGGGTAACTCAGCTGAATTATCTCAACTAACTTCCCGTAGTAGTCGGGCCTCCACCCCGTCAATTTGGTCACCTCGACAACATACACCGTAATTGCAACATAGTGTACATGCGTTCGCGTCAACAAAAAATCGATACCCATTGATTATATATTTGTTGCATCGGGTAACCGTCATTGCAGCTCCATAAGATAAACTCCACGCAACTTCATTGGGATCGATGGATTTTCCAAGAAATATGATCGAAACCATTTTGGAAACTCAGAATTAGTGAATTGATCAACTTGGGACACCGACATTGAAGGATTTCCCGATCTGACCCAATTAGAGAAGTAACTGTAACAAAAAAAAAACTTAAGTTAATACTTTAATACTTACCGTAATAGTAAACAAAACAAAAACTTACTCTAGGTACTTTGCAGCCTCTTCACAGTTGTTTAGAATGTACCACTCTGCAACTCGCTTATCTCTTCCATCAAGAGTTGACTTCCAACGTTTTCCCACGACTCGCCCTGGCAAATTAAATATTGATTTTTGATCCCTCGTATCACCGGCATCATCGTTACGGGGTACCCCTCTCCATCTTGACATCATTTCAGGGGGATAATAGTATGACGCAAATTTTGCGGCCTCTTCGACTAGATAAGCTTCACGATAGATCCTTCAACGTACCTTGTATTTTTGATCTTGTGCTTAAGTGTGCGTAAAAACCTACAATGGAATATCTCGAGCTAAAGTATCATGTCGGTCAATTAATAACATCGCAAATCAATATATATATTACCTCTCAAACGGATACATCCATCTATACTTTGTTGCGGGCCTCCTACCTTTGCTTCGTAGGCCAAGTGAACGGGCAAATGTTCCATTGAGTCAAACAAGCTAGGAGGAAACACCATTTCTAACTTGCATAGCGTTATGGGCATGCTCGCCTCCGGTGTCGTAACTTTTCAACATTAAGCTCAAAGCACAAATTTCTCTAAAGAACATGGACAACTCCGTTAGAATAGACCATACATGCTTCGGTAGTGCTTTGAAGGCCCACGGTAACAATCTCGGAAAAACACATGACAATCATGACTCTTCATCTTGCTCAACTTCACCTCGTGCATGTCGACACATCTTTTCCAGGTTGACGCATAACCGTCGGGAGTTTCAAATCTTTAACCCATTGCAACAATTCTAAATTCTCGCTCTTTATTGAATGTGTACGGCGCTCCGGGTTTGGAAATTCGTCCGTGCCACTTTGTCCACCAAATGCAAAGCGGGCCTTCTACAAATCGCTTCAACGTCCAATCTTGCGTTGACCGTGTCTTTCGTCTTGCCCTTGGTGTCCATCACGGTGTACGAAATATTGCAAAACACATTTCTCTCAATATGCATGACATCGAGGTTGTGTCTTAACAATTGATCTTTCCAATATGGTAGTTCCCGGAAGATACTTGCGTTTGTTCCAATGATGATCAATGCCGTACCCCTCGTTCGCTTGAAGCAGCCCCCTCTTCGACACTCGGAATGTGCCTGACCCTGTCCCATATTTCTTGTCCACTTAAACGACGAGGTGGATCTGCTCGTTCGACAACCTTCTGCGTGAAGTCTTTTCTATTTCTCCTAAACGGATGATCGGGGGGTAGGAATCGTCGGTGCCTGTCAAACCAACTGACCTTGCGACTGTGTTCCAAGCTAAAACCCATGTTCTGTTCAAGACATACCGGGCATGCGAGCTTTCCGTACGTTTGCCGCCCACTCAACATCCCATATGCGGGGAAATCATTTATCGTCCACATTAAGGCAGCCGCATGGTGAAATTCGACTTAATGATATATCATACGTAAGAACACCTTCACTCCACAACATCTTCAACTCGTCTATCAAAGGCCCGAGGTACACATCTATCTTTTTTTTTTGGGTTCGACGGCCCAGGATTAACGCGTTAAGGAAGAAAAACTCTCTTCTCATGCACATAGAAGGTGGGAGGTTGTACGGCGTCACAATGACTGGCCAACACGAATAATTCCTGCCCGTATTGTTGAAAGGAGCGAACCCATCCGAACATAGACCAAGACGAACATTACGGGGATCCATAGCAAAGAAAGGATTCGCCTCGTCAAATTTACGCCAAGCTTCGGCATCGATGGATGCGTCACAAAGTTCTCATCCCTACGATGCTCCCGGTGCCATCTCATGTGAGAAGCCGTTTGTTCGGATGCATACAATCTCGTAAGTCCGGGCACCGAGAGGAAAGTACCACATCTTGCTTAATGCATGACGGGTCTTTTTCCTTCCTTTCCCCACAACTTTATATCTGTCATCTCCACGTAATTTGCAATTGGTCGGCTCGGCATCATCCTTGTAATACAACATACATCCTCTAGGGCGAAATGGATTTTTTCACATCCAAGCCCAAGCTCTTTCACCTTTTTTTTGCTTGGTAAAAGTCTTTCGGCAAATTATTGTCTTTGGGAACAACCTTACTCATGATCTCGCATCATTTCGTTGTAATTCCTCTCACTCATATGGTGATCGGTCTTCAAACTTAGTGTTGCTAGGGTAGCCGATAGCGATGAATATTCACTATTTTCAAAGTGGTCGCAACCTTCCCATAACGGACGTTGTGCTTCTTGAAGCATTTTATAGAACCTAGCAGCTTCCGGATGAGGATCCTCACCCATGTTTGATGGTTGAGGATGGGTACCGGTCTCCTCTCCCATGTATGACGGTTCAAAGCATGAGTAACGGGATCAAAATATTGGCCGATCGACGGTCCCGCGGCATCCATAACCAACTCGCTCATATTGATTAAGGTTTTCTCGATGACTACCGTCCCCGTAATAACCACTCGGTGTCCTGTCGGACTTCGCCATGACATTCCCAACATTCATAATCTTTTATGAATCCCTTTTGAGACAAATGAATCCCGACCGTGTCCGCATCTCGTAAATCTTAAACACTTACATTTGGCACACGGACACCGATCTCCCTTCTTGAATTATTTGAATTCGCCAAAGCAAATTGACGAACTCTTCCAAACCCGCGAAGAATGCTTGTTGTTACTTGTCTTCTATCGCTTAGACGATTGTACATCCAACTTCTATCATGGTTGCCTTCCATACTTCCTAGCTAGTTCAGTTACTACCCTAATTAACTTCTCAACATACCACAAATATATATAAGTCGCCTCTTATGCCTTCCAATTGCCACTTACTCAAGAAAGTGAAAAACAAACACATGCATTGAACAAAGAACATATTCCAAAGAAGCAACCGAGAGAATGAGGATAACACACCGAACATGGACACATGTATGTGGAGGGGGCAAACAAAGAATAGAATACTAAGTATTTTGGAGTTTCTAACATATATGGGCTAGATCAAAGAGATTACTTAACATTTAATCAAATTTATTGTATAACTTGTTAAACATAGATTGAAATAAAAAATTTAAATGAAATATTTTTTAAACAAATTACTAACAATGTCATTTTTATAATAGCCTAAATCAAATAATAAATTCTACTAATTTTTATAACACATACAAATGTGATTATTCTTCAATGTCACACCTTCCTCCTCCCAAATGACATTAATTAATTCATTGTCTTATCCCTAAATTTCATTTCCAAACACTTCACTTTTCTAGTTTCAACATCATCCTATTTAAATATTTATGTATCAATACCAACTAATACAAAATCTTAATTTTATCACACCAAAATCGAATTGGAATTTATAAATTCCTAAAAAGTGCTAGATAAAAATACTTCATTATTCATTATTTTCATTATTCCAGCTAAGCAAACATAATACAAAATCTTAAAGTGCTAGAATTGGAATTTCTAAATACTTCATCAATACCAACATTATAATTATATAATTATTATATTTAATATTGAATTCTATTTTATTTTTTTATTACTAAATATACTAATTTTATTATAATAATAATATATAATAATAATAAATGATAAAAAAAAAAAAATTGAATAATTTAAAGCTCTACTTCATTTAATTTGTTATTGTTCTATTAAGATTTTTACCTGTTATTTTTCTATTTTTATATTGTTACAAAGAGATTTTTGAATCACTACAATTCATATCATATATACTTATACAAAGTAGATTTTTATATAGAAATCTATATAGAATTCTACTAAGTATATCTAAATGAGTATGAGTATATATAATAAATTATTCAATTTTTAATTAGAATTCTAATTTTAATTATAAATATATAAAAAATAGTAATATTGAATATTCATTTTAGAATGAATTTTAGAATAGTTAATTCTATTATAATTATATAATTATTATATTTAAATACAAAATCTTAATTTTATCTTAATTTCACAATTTATCTTATGTAAAAAAAAACGATTTAAACTCATGTAATCGATAATCTTCTACCAACATACATATTTTCATAATAAAAAGTGCTACAATTGGAATTTCTAAATACTTCATCAATATCAACTAATACAAAATCTTAATTTTATCTTCATTTCACAATTTATCTTATGTAACAAAATACAATTTAAACTCATGTAATCGATAATCCCATACCAACATGCATATTTTCATTATTCCAGCTAAGCAAACATAACATAAATATCAAATTGTAATAAAAAGAAAATATACTTCAAACTAACCCGCAAAATCGAAGAGGATTTGTTTGTAACCCGCAAAAAAAATGAAAGGTAAAAAAAAAAAAACTACAAAAAGGGGAAAAAAAAGGCGCTTACATACCTTGCAAAAATGGGGGATCGAACGGGAGAAGCCGACGGAGGAGGGCCGACGGAGATGCGGGAGGGGGGTCGGGATGAGGGAGGAGGCCGGAGGTGGGGAGGGGGGAGGAGGAGGGGATCGGATGATGGTGGAGGAGGGGGATCGGATGATGGTGGAGGAGGGGGTCGTGGGTGAGGGGGGAGGGGGGGGTCGGGAAGAGGGAGGGTGGCCGGAGGTGGGGAGGGGGGCGGAGGCGGGGGAGGGGCGGAGGCGGGGAGGGGGGGGGGAAGGGGAAAATTGGGTGAGGGAACGAATGTTGCAGCTTTTAGCCGCAACATTTTGCGACGGATCTATGATCCGTCGCAAAATTTGCGACGGATCATAGATCCGTCGCAAAAAGCAATAAGTGGCGGCCTTTTTGCCGCCACTTTGCGACGGATCCGTGATCCGTCGCACTAATTTGCGACGGATCACGCATCCGTCGCAAAAAAAAAAAAAGTGGCGGCCTTTGGCGCCACTTTGCGACGGATCTCGTGATCCGTCGCAATTATTGCGACGGATCACGATCCGTCGCATCTCGTCGGCCTTTTTGGCGCCACTTTGCGACGGATCGCGTGATCCGTCGCATCTTGCGACGATCACGATCCGTCGCAAAAACTACGATGGCGGCCTTTTTGCCGCCACTTTGCGACGGATCGCTGATCCGTCGCAATAATTTGCGACGGATCACGATCCGTCGCAAAAGCACTACAATGGCGGCCTTTTTGGTCGCCACTTTGCGACGGATCGTGATCCGTCGCAATTATTGCGACGGATCACGGATCCGTCGCAAAAGCACTACGCTGGCGGCCTTTTTGGCCGCCACTTTGCGACGGATGTGTGATCCGTCGCAAATTATTGCGACGGATCACACATCCGTCGCAAAAAGCACTACAGTGGCGGCCTTTTTGGCCGCCACTTTGCGACGGATCATCTATCCGTCGCAATATTTTGTGACGGATATATGATCCGTCTCTATACTGCGACGGTTTTCGATTTCCGTCGCAATATCCGTAGCTATTGCTACGGAAATTTTATTCCGTCACTATTTTTTTTTTTTTTGCTACGGATGTAAAAATCCGTAGCAAAATCCGACACCATTGCTACGGAAAATGTTCCGTAGCAAATTCCGTAGCTATTTCGTATTTTTCTAGTAGTGTAGTGACATTGTTTAAGAACATAGAAGGAATATAATATAGTTAAAACCTTAAAGTTTTCAAAAGAATTCTGCATATAAATATTACCTTATGCATAGACTCATTTATAAAGCGATATCCTCCCATATCCCATCTTGATGATCATTTCTTATGCCGGGTTCATTATCCGCTTCATCTTCTTCGTTCATGTCCGGTAGACCCCTTGAAAAAGGAGTATTCTCAGGAAGACCATAATTTGAATGACTTTCATCATCAATATCAATGACTGTTTTTCCTCTTAGAGCTACAGACCACATTTTATTTTCTTGATCAATGATATATAACACTTGTTTCGCCTCGTCTGCCATAATAAAAGGTTCATCTCCAAAACTTCTACCATTGACATCAACTAATGTAAATCCTAGCCGATCGATCTGAACACCATTATTGACATTAACCCACTTGCATTTAAAAATGGGAAATCTAATTTTAACATAGTCCACCTCCCAAATCTCTTCAATAACCCCATAATATGGCATTATTGCCAATAAAGGCCTCTTGTCTTTCGAAATGGAGAAGTGCATAGATTCAGCCTCCAACATAACACCACTATTCTGGACGGTGCTCCTATCATCTAGGGACTTCGTGTAAAATGTATAACCATTGATCACATATGAATTCCAACTTATGACATCAACATCAGGATCACGTGCTAACCATTTGATTGTATTAGAAACACATTCCTCTCCCTGGACCTTTTGTTTGAACCAGTTTGCAAAAGTTCTGTTATGCTCCCTAATCAACCTCTGTTCATTTATTCGATGATTTTCTTTCCTTACAGCTTCTTTATGTGCAGCTATGCTGGCTTGAACTTCATCAACATTATTCAAGATGTATAAGTGGACTTGTGACAATTCATCAGGATCCACACTCTTTACCAAAGCCCCTCGTCTACCCCCTTCAGCATGCTGACGTTTTGGAAGCCCAATATGTCTTACGTTGGCCAAATAATTTTTGACAAAATTCCATGGCTTCTTCAGAAACATATTTCTGAACAATTGATGCTTCTGGCCGGTATGCGTTCTTCACGTACCCTTTTAGGAATTCCATAGATCTTTCAATTGGGTACATCCACCGTAAATGGATAGGGCCGCACAACTTTATCTCCCTCAATAGATGAACAATTAGAAGAACCATGATGTCAAAAAATGTAGGAAGAAAAAGCTTCTCAAGGTGGCACAAGATCAGATATCCTTCATTCTCCAATTCATCCAACTTTTCAGTATCGAAAACTTTACTACAAACCGCATTGAAGAAGACACAAAGTCTAGTCACTATCCCAAAGGTTGACCCTTAACCTGGCCAAAGAAAAAGGGTGATACCAAGGGCCTTGAAAATATCAAAGCTATCCACTGTACACCGAGTGATGGCATACCACGTGGTATTATATACACAATAACTCCATTCATCACTCCACATCTGTAATACCCGGATAATTATTTATCTGGAATATTATATTTTAGCAAATAATATCTATTGGAAATAGGTGAATATGTGGTCTCAAATAATAACTTATAATTATCTTATTTTCTAAGGTAATTTCTATGGAAATTAGAAGAGATAAAGAGCCAAAAATCCCTAAAATGCATTTATGGGGCATAAAATGGTCTGAAAATATTATGATAAATCCCAAGAGGCAATAACATATTTATTAAAAATTAGAAAGTATGTTGTCTCTAATTTTAGGAATTTTTGGGATTATTTTCCTTGGAAAATAATGAGGAAAAATTAAATATAGTTTGGGAGCATAAGTTGCCCCATGATTTTTAATATTTTACATGGAGCATAAAATACCAATGTCGTAAAATAGTTTTGAGATAATAATTAATCTCAATTAAGAAAATTGTCAACAATTAGTAAGTGATTAAATAAATAATTATTGGCTAATTGTTTAAGCATGGATCAAGGGAAATGATCAAAGATAATGGTGAACATCTTCCTTTGCCAAGAAGGAGGTGAATTTCGAAAATGGGAGAGAGGAAAAGAAGAGAAAAAGATGTCAAGTGTAAATGCAATGCAAGTGGATAGGAAATATTAAAGTAGAAAGAGATAATTGTTGAAAAAGCAAGTAGGATAAATGAGAACCGATAGAAAATAAATCATATCTTGAAATCCTTGAATTAAGAAGTAAACATCAGGACATATTAGGAACAAGTGAATTTTTGTCCCGAAGTTGATGTTACCCGAAGTCATTTCCGTAACCGACGAGGTTTGTCGAAAAATGCTCAGCAGGCTACGAAATACCCTTAATGGAATCATAAATTTCATTAATCCACATATTTCTCAAGAGTGAATAGAGACCTTCAGGGGATATGCTAAAGAATTTTTGAGATTGGTTAAGATTACGCGATTAGAACACCGATCGGGGATTTTATCGGGTAAAATCATAAAGCAAGTGTGTGACATCATTGAGATGACTTCATCCTTTGAAGAATGATGTATGGGGACGAAATTAGTGGAGGAGAATGGAGGAGAAAACTTGCTAGCTAAGTTGTTCAAATGGATGGCCAAGAATGAGTAAGGGGAAATTGTTATACCATTTGGGTCCCTAAGTTTTTGGCTATAAATAGCCCTTCCATTTCTCTTCAAACTCACCAATTCATAAAGAAATCCTAGAGAGAGGTTAGAGAGAAGTAGGAGCAAGAAGGTTGAAGGAAGTTCTTCAAGGGTAAGTTCTTCCGTTCTTAGTTTTTAGTTCGGTAGTTCTTGAAGTTCTAGGGTAGATGTTGTTTTGATCTTTAATCTTCCAATATATTGTAGATATCATGTTTTAGGGTTAAATATGATATATATTTCGAAAACTGGGTTGGAGAAAGAGTTATGGTAAAATTTTGGAAGATTAGAGTCAAAGTAGCGAAGCTCTGGCGAAATTCCACCGATTAGGGGGTCAGGGGTAAACTGGTGATTTGGGACTAGAATGTCTGTTATAATGTTGATCATTGATTAGAAACGTTATTATCCTTATAGGATATCTGTGATTACGCTCTGATCAACAGTCGTACCGAAATTCCGTCAACGAAGGTACGTCCGCGTACTGTAACACTAACTCTGATGGTTATTGTATGCATATATGTATTTCCTCCATCATGCTGTATTTCCTCCGTCATGCTGTATTTCCTCCGTCGTGCTGTATTTCCTCCGTCGTGCTGTATTTCCTCTGTCATGCTGTATTTCCTCCGTCGTGCTGTATTTCCTCTGTCATACTGTATTTCCTCCGTCATGCTATATTTCCTCCGTTGTGCCTTAACTTTACATATGACTGTATTGTTATTGCCGTCCATATCCGATTATGTCCAATGTCCATTGTGCTTTAACCATACATCCGACTGTATTATTGTCCATTGTGCCTTAACCTTACATCCGACTGTATTGTTATTGTCATATATATCTGATTAAGTATACCCTACCTTTGAACGTAGTAAGTGTCACCAAAGTTCCATGAATATCTGTAGTACATATATGATGTATGTAAACATGAGATTAACCGTTACCTGGGGTCCGGTGCATTGGACCTCGCCTCTTAACATGGCGTCGGGTTCGGAGAACCGAGGACCGAGGAGAAAGGCAAGCGCCGCACAGACCCTACGAAGACTTTCCTCCGTTGTTATCTACTTTTGTAAACACTCGGTACAATGTACCGTTACTGTAAACAGCCAGACTTACGACATTTGAAATATATGTATCACTTACTCTTACGCTCTGATGCTCTACTCTGATGAAAAAAAAAATATACTGCTTTTGAAAATGAAATATATGTAAACAGCCAGAGTAGAGCATCGGAGCGTAAGAGTAACTGATACATATATTTCAAATGCCGAAAGTCCGGCATTTAAGAATGGTACATTGTACCGAGTGTTTACAAAAGTAGATAACAACGGAGGAAAGTCTTCACGGGTCTCTATGCATGCCGCTTGCCTTTCTCCTCGGTCCCGTTCCTCCGTAACCCGACGCTATATTAAGAGCCGAGGTCCAATGCATACGGACCCCTGTGTAACGGTTAACCTCATATTTACATATACAAGGTATATAAGCATAACACAAGCATATCCCAACATCATATAAGCCCCCCGCGATATGTCCCACTTAGCAAACGTTTCACACCTAGCAAATGTTTCACACCAAGCATTTCACACCTAGCAACCGTATCCCGACACCCAAAGCAAGCATCATAACAAAGATAAATGAGCATACCACGAGCTATCAACTACTTCACATAAACATAACATACACATAGCACATATACGCATACAATAAATATCAGAGTTAGTGTTACCGTACGCGAACGTACATACAAACAGCAGAGCTATCAGCTACCACATACAATACACATAGCACATATATGCATACTATAAATATCAGAGTTAGTATTACCGTACGCGAACGTACATACAAACAGCAGAGCTATCAGCTACCACATACAATACACATAGCACATATATGCATACTATAAACATCAGTGTTAGTGTTACAGTACGCGAACGTACAAACGTATCCCGACACCCAGCAAGCATAATAACAGTACAATGAGCATACCACAGAGCCATCAACTACCTCACATAAACATAACATACACATAGCACATATACGCATACAATAAATATCATAGTTAGTGTTACAGTACGCGAACGTACCTTCGTTGACGGAAAACGGTACGTTTTACGAAAAACGGTAATTTTTTACAGCGGTGTAAACAGTGGCACAACAGCGGTACGACAGCGATGCGATTATCTCAGATATCCTATAAAGATAATATTTATCAATATCTAGCAGCATAACAGGCATTTTAGGTACAAATTACCATTTTGCCCCTAGTTTGACTAATCGGCGGAATTTCGCCAGAGCTTCGCTACTTTGACTCTATCTCTCCAGAATTTTGACATATCTCTTCCCCCAACAATATTTTCAAAAATAATACCATATTTACCCCTAAATATGATATCTAGACTATCTTGAAAAATTAAAGATAAATCTAGCATTTCTACTATATCTACTGAAAGAACTACCGAAACTAAAGACTAGGGACCGAAAAACTTACCCAGGGCTTCGCTATATTTTCTCTGGGCTCTTCCTTCTCTCTAACCTCTCTCTAGTTTTCGATTTTGGGGTGAAGAAGAATGAAGGGG
Source organism: Acacia melanoxylon (assembly GCA_019022615.1). NCBI lineage: Eukaryota > Viridiplantae > Streptophyta > Magnoliopsida > Fabales > Fabaceae > Acacia > Acacia melanoxylon. Next base: position 5,400,128 of record JAFJYJ010000003.1, on the reverse strand, counting down.
GTGAAGGCCTATTTATAGCAAAAGTCTTGCACTATTCATCACTTTATCGACCGGTTTTCTACGTTGGATCGCACTTCGACATGTGGCTTCATCCTTAGAATTTTGACATATCTCTTCCCCCAACAATATTTTTGAAAATAATACCATATTTACCCCTAAATATGATATCTAGACTATCTTGAAAAATTAAAGATAAATCTAGCATTTCTACTATATCTACGGAAAGAACTACCGAAACTAAAAACTAGGGACCGAAAAACTTACCCAGGGCTTCGCTTTATTTTCTCCGGGCTCTTCCTTCTCTCTAACCTCTCTCTAGTTTTCGATTTTGGGGTGAAGAAGAATGAAGGGGGTGAAGGCCTATTTATAGCAAAAGTCTTGGCACTATTCGACACGTGGCTTCATCCTTGCCATCCATGTGTTAGATGACATCATCCTTCTAGAAGAAGATGATGTCACAAGCTTGCTTTATGTGACTGTACCGATAAAGTTCCCAGTTCGGTGTCCAAATCGCGCAATCTCGGAGAATCTCAAAAATCCGGCAACACAGCGCTGAAGGTTTATTCATCCTCTTTCAAAATACTTAGTTTAACTAAATTTTTGATCCCATTAAGGGTATTCTATAGCCCGCTGAACATTTTCGGATAAACGCTGTCGGTTACGGAAATGACTTCTGATAGCACCAGCTTCTGGACAAAAATTCACTGATTCATAATATGTCCAGACCTAAGAAACCTAATCACTGGTTTGTCACAACTATTTCGTTTTCTATAGGCTCTCATTTCTACTATCCGCCCTATTTCGATTTATCCCGTATCTTAATGACTCATTTGGTTTCAGAAATGACTTCTGAGATAGTCCACTCCGAGGTAGAATTTTACTGGTTTATAAAAAGTCCGGATGGCATAGGCTTAATCCCAATATTTTGGTGTAGGATTTAATTTCTATCTATTCTCAAATGTCATGTTGGCTCTTTACCGGATATATTATTATTAAATTCCAAATATCTAGATATTATTTGAAATAGCCATAACCCTTTTCACACTACTTTTTCATTTATTATTTATTTATTATTTATTTAATTAATAATTTAGAATTTCTCCCTTAAATTAATTATTTACTAATTAATTTACTTATATCATAATCTAAACAATTAGCCACTAATTACTTAATTAGCCACTTACTAATTGTTGATAATTTTCATAATTAGGATTAATTATTATCTCACAACTATTTTATGACATTGGTATTTTATATCCCATGTAAAATATTAAAAATCATGGGGCCAAAAAGTGCTTTTAATAATATTATATTTATGCTTCTCTATTTTTCAAGGAAATAATCCCAAAAATTCCTAAAATTAGAGACAACATACTTTCTAATTTTTAGCAAATATTTTATTGCCTCTAGGGATTTATCATAATATTTTCAGGCCATTTTATGCCCCACAATTGCATTTTAGGGATTTTAGCTCTTTATTCACCATAATTTCAATAGAAATTACCTTAGAAAATAAGATAATTATAACTTATTATTTGACACCACATATTCACCTATATCCAATAGGTATTATTTACTAATTTATGATACTTATCATAAATACGATTTTTAGGGTATTACATTAAATGTGAAAAAGTGGTTTTAAATCCAATGGTTAGGATTAAAGAAGAGATTTTGGGTGATTACCATTGTTGCCCTTAAGCTTTTCCTATAAATAGGCACCTTGAGCTTCTTCATTTCTTCACACCAATCTCAAATCAAATTGGTGAGTTTAAGAGGAGAGTGAATCAAGAAGGAGGAAGGAGTAGCAAGGTTCTTCAAGAGGTAAGCTCCGCAGATTTAGTTTTCTAGTCTTTAGCTTTTGTAGTTTTTAGTATAAATGTTTGTTCAATCTAGAAAATTAGAAAATAAATTCCTATACTTGTTTTTAGGCCTCCTTGCATTGAAAAATGCCTAATGAGGTAAAAATATAGTAGGGAATAATTTTTGGAAGCTAGAGATCAAAGTAGCAAAACTTTGGTGAATTTTCGGCTTAAAATTTCTGTGCAAATCGGTAAAAAGATGCTATTATTTTATGTGTAAGATGAAGCCAATAAATCACGAAAATTTTCAGAAATAAAGTAGACATGTAGGGCTTCCAAAATAAACCTAGAGTGTAGCATTTTGAGTTTTGTACAAGGAGATATGAATTTTTGAAGTTAAGCCATTTTTGCTAGAATAAAATCTGGGAAGCGTTGGAAACTTTAAAACTGGGAATGAATCATGGTGTTCTAGGTTATTGGAGTATTTTTCCTTGAAAATAAACATGCCAAGGATTCCGAGGAATTTTATGGAACCTCATTCCGATTTTTGTAGAATTAATAATGAGTTTTCAAAGTTGATGCAAAATCTGTCCAGAAATTCTAAAGTAGCGTTTTTAAGAAAATGTAAGGGTAAAAATGGAATAATAAATCCACCAAGGGTAGAAAGGTAAATTAAACCTTTAGGATATTATTCTAAGAAATATGATATTTCTCACAATATCATATAATAATCCGACGATAATGTATAGGATATCCGGGAAGTCCGGAGTCGGGTTCAAAGGTCGGGCGTTTGACAATTACCCGGTGAAAGGTACGTTCGCGTACAGTAACTTTAACTTTGATGTGTCTTGTATGCTTATATGTGATAGATGATTTCATAGAGTCATGGACAAGACTTGGTCTTGGGTCATGCACCGTGGCTAAGGCTCTGTCTTAGGTCACTATACATTCAGCTTTATACGGGTTATAGGATTGATAATGCCGTTGAGTTTTCCTAGCGCTGAGGACACGAGGGGCCATCGTGGCACTGGTTAGTGCAAACACGGATGACTTTACATGTGATGTGTGCTATGTATTATTGTGTTGTTAACCTTACATCTGCTGTGTGCATATGTGTTGGTTATTGCTGTAATGTAATGAACATCTGTCATACATATACTGTTATATTTTTCATATGAGGTTAACTGTTACTTGAGATTCAATTCGATTGAATCTCAGCATTGACTAAAGGTTCAGGAAAAAGAACTAGGATCAGAGAAGGCACCGAAGGATGGAGCCGAAGAGAGGCACCGATGGACGGAGCTGGGAAGAGGCACCGAACAAAGCAAATGCCGGAAGAGCGTCATCAGAGCATTCATTCTGGCACGAATTTAACGAGGTTACTTCAAACAGTTTAGTGCTGAAGGCAGGGCTAGTCTATGTGGATCAGTCAATAAGTTGCCGTGAACTCGATGAGACTTCCACGATAGACACCTACCTGGCCAAATTGTTTGATTAACTGAGTTAGGTTCATTGCCCCAAGTCTAGCTACGCCTTGGTTGAAGATTGTATAGTTACCATGTAAGAATTATAATTATACAGAGCTCTGTAATTGTATCACATGAATATTCCTTCGAGAAATGTTTAATATACCTCCTTATGTCGGGGCATCAGCATATGTCTGGGCATTTTATATCAGATACTCATTGTCCAAATTTTAGAGCATGCTCTCCGTTTCCGCATTACTCTAAGCTGTAGCACCTCAAACTCTGTTGATTTTCCTAAAACCAAGTGTCAACCGACATGATTTCAAGCATGGAATTTGGGGTGTTACAACTTACTCGACTCGCTACTTGTTTTCTTTGTACCTAGCTCTCACACATAGCAACAAAAGAAATCAAATGAATCAATAAATGATAGCGTTTTGGATGGACAGAGAAGCAATAGGAGAGGAGGAGGTGGGAATTGTGAAGTTAGCTACATGGGAAGCATTTGAGTTGCGTGGATGCAAGATATCTTATCACAATTCTAAAAAATCAAGATAATGTGTATAAAATAATTTAAACTCTAAAATAAAATGCATTAAGTAGTTCTAGAGGAGACACCTGTGTTGGGAGGGGAAGCCACGAACCCTGAAACTAGAGTAGCCAGTTGTTTGGATACCTAGTAATAGGATCTAGAAAATACGTACCAATTGAAAATATCAAAAAAAGAAGAGACAACAAGACAACATAATTTTTTAACGTGGAAAACTACTTCAATGTGAAATATTAATATCATGGGACCAAGTCCAGAACAGTTTCCCCTAAGGGAATAATAACTACGACAATGACCCTTCAACAATCATTACCCATACACCCTACTCTTTTAAATTTTATTTATTTTTCTTTTCTCTCCTTTTTTTATCATAAAAAACTCAAAACACAAAACCCAAAACACATATGGGTAAGAACCCAACAAATAAACACACTACACAATAGATATTTTTTTAAAAATGTTTTTAGGGGATTTAAATATGAGGCTCCAATAGTCAAAGTTTCTGTTGAAGATGAACTCCTAAAAGCAGTGTAGTTTTCTTCAGATTGGATAGACAAGAAGACCACTTAACATCCATATTTTGTAGGTGTTCCTTTGCTTTCATATTTTCTTCCACCATATGAGACCTTTGTTTCTTCACTGCCTCAAACTCCTTTATGAACCCCATTGTGTCATAAACACTCTTTTTCTTCTGTTCCTTAAGAGATATTAGTTCCATCTCATGCTCTTGGACTTGTTTTTCCTTTCTATCTAGCTCATCTTGAAGCTTAGAGATTTGCTCCTTCAACTCTGCTTCCTTTAGACTAGCCTCAGCCAAAGAACTCTCTTTATTGTAAATTTCAGACAGAAGAGCAATGGCTGCTTCCTTTCTCTTTGAACGTTCTTCAGTGAAAAGCTTTTCTTCGTGTTCAAGCTTGTTGAATGTGTCAATGGTGGCATAGGCTTGCTTGGAGGAAGATAGAACATTTTGGATTTCTTGTTGCAGATTATGAATTGTGGTTTGAAGGCCATGTGAGGGAGCTCCATGTTCAGAACAATGGGAGGACAATATGTTGAGAGCATTCTCAAGGCGAAATATGCTTTCTTTAGAGCTAGCTATTTCATTCAGACTCAACTTCAATGAGCCTTCAAGGTCACCGAGAGCCTTAACCAACTCGTTATCATCATGAATAGCTGCAATTTTGGATACATGAGGCATGTGAACTTCCATTTCAGCACCTTCCTCCATTATTTGGAACAATGTCATCAGATCATCTTCTGCAAATTGCTTATGGTTTCCCTGGTCAAATTTAACTTGTTTAGCAGTGAAGCTCTCTTGTTGCTTCATTATTATTTCCTGTTGAAGTTAATCAAATGAAGCAACCATTATTGTAACGAATATAATATAATAAATTAAAATGCGCCCCTCCCCCCCCCAAAAAAAAAAACATTATTGTCTAAGCAACAAAAACAGAGTTATTAATTGTTGACCTTCTTAACCATCAGTTGCGTATTGAAGAGAGTTGTTCAAATCAGTCAGTTTATTTAGGTATTAAATCGAAAAGATGGTTACCATATTTTTCGGAACAATGACCTTCTCCAAAAGTAGCAAGATTACATTTGAATGAAGCTAACTAAATTACTTAAAGCTCAAATGAATGTAGCAAGCTTACATTTGAAGAACTTGCTTTGCCATATTTTTCTGAAGAATGACCTTCTCCAAAAGTTGCTTTGAGATTCTGCACAACATGAAATGATATGTAAGTTTTCATATTTCTTATGTACAAGAACTTTGTAAATAATTATAGTGCATCTCATGTCCTATTTTTTATAGTGCTTGTTGATTCAATATGGTTCTCTCGCTCTTGGATTCTTTGTGATCCAAATTACCATAAAAGAAAATAAATATGAAAAAACAGATAAAAGTTACTCATCTAGTCTTTAATATAAGACATATTTATCTAATAATTTGATTGGATTAATGAAGATGATTAAGCTAGTTAATTTGATTCATGATTTTTTTCTTGTTGAAGTTGATCAAATGAAGCAACCAATATTGTAACCAATAGAATATCATAAAATAAAATGCGCCCCCCCTCCTCAATATTAATGTCTAAGAAAGAGAAACAGACTTATTAATTGTTCACCTCCTTAACCATCAGTTGCATATTGAAAAGAGTTGTTCATATCAGTCAGTTTATTTACGTATTAAATCGAAAAGATGGTACTATCACTGGTCCTTAACATAAGAACCGATTGACTTTTTTTAGAGATTAAGCAAACTAAATAAATTACTTAATGATAACATATGTTGTGTATCATTAGATTATATATCAATTTATAAATTGGGAAATTTAGTTTGGAGAAAAACATAAATATAAATACTTTAAAGTAATTTATTTAGCTTCATTAATCTCTCTAAGAAAGTCAACTGAATCTTATAATGAAGGACATGAAGCAATAATATACAGTGCATTTAAAATTCACACCACCAATTGCTTTGTTGAAACCAAAAAAAAAAAAAAAAAAGAGTACTGGTTGATTATCAAATTGTTCCATTCTAGTATTAGGATATTCCAGTTTTAAAAAATAAAATTAGATCCCAAGACTGATAAGATAAAATGAAGACATACTTGTATAGATTCATCAGTAATAGCAGAAATAGTTAATAGGTCAGATTGTGAGCTCCCTGATTCCATTTCCTCGTGACTAGTTGAAGTTGCTATTTGAGGCTTTTTGGGAGAAGAGATTGAAGAGCTCTAAGGCATGGGAATATAAAGATTAATATCTGAATAAAAATCATTAATATATCAATGATGTAAATATATTGCAAAACAAATATTTACCAGTGCAGAGGTCATTTCAGCAACAGATGGTGGTAGAATCTTCAAGGACACTTCATTTAATGTTTCTTTAGAAGACCATTCTTTGGTAGGTTCTTCAATTCTTTGAGGAGCTTCATTGGAGCTTCTACTTTCTCCATGTACTAGTTGAGCATCATCCATTGATTCCTTTCCACGTAACTACCAAATGGCGGAATGAATAAGGAAGACATATATTTAAAGCTCAAATGAATGTAGCAAGCTTACCTTTGAATGTAGTACTAATAACAACTTCACAAATATGTCTTATATTAAGGGCTGGAGGGAGTACATGTTTTTTTATAATAAATTAGTACATGTTTTTTTAATAATAAATTCAGCCCATATCAAGAAGAATAAAATTTTACATGTGAAGTCTAATTTTTTGAACGAATGGCAATATTGTTGGCAATCTGTTGCTTAATTCTACTCATGACTTAATTTGATTTTCTACTTCATCTTATTTGGGACTATTTGAACACTTAGATCCATTGTTTCCTTAGCAAACTATTGCCTATCACAGAGTAATAAATTAGTTAACTGTTACTTTAAGTGTCATCTCTTGATATTCTGTATTTATTAAATTTTGTATTTCCTTTGGTCTATTATATAAGTCACATTCTTAAGAGAATGACAGTCCCTTTAATAAGTCACTTTGCATAAACCCAAGGATTATTAATTATTGTCTTTCAATTTTGCCTTTTTGCAACTTACTATGGAAAGAAATTTTATATGTGAAAGAAATATGATTGTTTTTAAATAAAATGCTTTTAACATGGGTAAATTGAGAATTGTTTTTATCTTCAGATCTTGGTTCTAACCAGTGAGCTGGATGGAGTAATATATAGACAAGTGGTGCATTAGAGGCTTCTACAAACTCAAGTATTAGTTGAAGAATAACACTTACCACGTCTAAATTAGATGATGGAGTTGTAGAGAGTTTTCCTCCAACAATTTCATTTGTTGATGTTTTGGTACTCTATGCAGCTCATAAAATATGAATAAGTTACTAAAACGGTTAAAATAATTAAGAGGCATATCATATACTCCCTGCGGTCCTAATTATAGGAACACTTTTGTAGTGCAATTTACACTATTAAAGTGTTCCTATAATTAGGACTGGAGTTTAATTAAAAAGAGAAACTAATTGTTGGTCCGAGCCTCTATTATTATAGAAATGCATAACATACAAACCTTTGTCAAATTTGGCAAATTGCTATTTGTTATTGAGTCTTCTTCAGCAACCTCCTTTGATACTTCCTCACTCTAAACATCAACAAAAAGATATAATTAAAAAGGAGATAAATTGAGTTTTGATGTTATTGATAACCGTAATAAATCTTAGCATACAATTTTTTTTTTTAAAAAAATCTTCATTGATTTTGAAGAAATGAATAAGGCAATGAGGAAAGACACAAATCATTAGCTACTTTCTTAAGTTTACTTGCATAAAAAAATTAACATACGTACATTTTCAAAATTTGGTGAACCATTATTCTGTTGGGGCATTGTTAAGTCATTTCCAATATCTTCTTGTGATCTCTCTACTTCAATCTGAACAATAATACATACTACAAAAAAAGCCGGATTACCGACGGAAATTACCCACAGAATTCTGTGGGTAATTTCAATTACTGATTGAATTACCCACGGAATTCCGTCGGTAATTGGATTTCCGACGGAAAACGTCCGTAAGAAAAAAAATTGTGGCTAAAAACATTACCCTTCCGTGGGTAATTTTAATTACCCACAGAATTTCCGTCGGTAAATGTAATACCCTAAAAATCATCCTTATGATAAATATCACATTTTAGTAAATAATACCTATTGAAGATAGGTGAATGTGGGACCTCACATAATAAGTTTTAAATACCTTATTTTCTAAGGGAATTACTGTAAGAATTTGAAAAGAGACAGAGTTAAAATCCAGGAAAAATGAATATTATAAGGTAGAAAATAGCCTAAAAATATTATGATAAATCTAATATGACAGCAGATATTGACAAAAACTTAGGAAGTATGTTATCTTTAATTTTATGAATTTTTGGAATCAGAATTTTTGGACCCATGAATAGTATTTACTATTCAAAAATACGTATTCACTATTCATAAATACGTATTTACTATTCATGTGGGACCCACGTCAAATTATTTCCTCTGCGCCGACGTACATTCACGTGAAGTTTGAAAAAAATGTCACGGACCCACTCAATAGTAATTTACTATTTGAATAATAATATAATATTATTTCTCCCACTTCATTCAATAACGCTATATAGAATAGTTGTGAAGATGTGGAAATCCTGGAGAAAATATAAGGACGTATCTAGAACCCACATAATTTAACCTCGAAAATAAGACCAAGAAGGTTATTTTTGCTAACACCGAGGAATAAGTTTAGTCCAACTAGGGAAGTCTAATTAGACCATAAATCTCGGTATTTTACTACCATCCAAAAAGTATAATCAAAATTTAAAAGTGTTAGTGATTGGTTTAGTAACTGGAAATGAATTTCGTTAAAGTAGAACTTTATCGCATATAGTCACATAAAGGTATGGGACCCACGAAATTATTTCTCGCTTTCTTCACGTGAAGAGTCACGGGAATTGTTGAAAAATTGGCTCAGGGAAAATTACGTAAAAGGACCCAAAGGAGAAAATTACACTTAAGGACCCATTTTCCTCCCTATAAATAGAGGCTTCACTTCTTCTCATTTCTCACACCAAAACCATATTCTAGAGAGAGGTTAGAGAGAAGGAGGAGTCCGGAGAAAATCTAGCGGAGCTCGAGTAAGTTCTTCTGGTCCCCTAATCTTTAGCTTTCGTAGTTCTTTCGGTAGATATCATGTTTAGGGGTGGTACTATTTTCATGTACCAAGAAATATTATTTATCGAGTCAAGATTTTCTGAGTATGCTCTGTGGCTGCAGCTTAGTCTGATCTGTCACATCAGAAAAGAATTAATCTTGGGCAAGTAATATTATTTACGACGCAAAAAAATTTTTTTACCGTTACTATTCACATGAATAGTAATTTACTATTTACACAGAAAGATATATATATATATATATGGTATTTATTTCAAGAATATACTTTGGAAAAGAGATATGTCAAAATTCCGGAGAGATAGGGTCATAGTAGCGAAGCTCGCGAATTTCCGCCGATTGGGGGTCGAGCAAAATGGTAATTTGTACCTAAAATGCCTGTTATAATGCTAAATACTGATAAAAACGATATAATTCGTATAGGATATCTCGTATTGAACCGTCCGTCCGCACCGTTATACCGCCGTTGTGCCGCTGTTTGCACCGCTGTCAAAAATACCGTTTTTCGTAAAACGTACCGAAGTACCGTCAACAAAGGATATCGGAGGATTCCGGAGGCAGATTTGATGGACGGGCGTATTACTATACTTGAATAGTACCGTACACATGAATAGTAATTACTATTCACATGGAAGGAAGGTACGTTCGCGTACTGTAATACTAACTCTAATGCTTATTGTATGCTTATTTATATGATTGCTGTGTTCCTGTACTGAGACTCTGTCTCATTTGAAATTGATGAAATCATGAATATACGGGTTATGGTATTGTTAACGCCGTTGAGAGTTTTCCTAGCGCTGAGGACACGACTGTACATCGTGGCACTGGTGAATAGTGCAGACTGGGATAACAAACATACTCGAGGGGTCGTGTATTGTTATTGCCTTACATACATGATTATGTGTTTCCTACATCTCGTTATGGGCTTTTGTAGTGATTATTGTGAAAATGTCATGAATACCCGTCATACATATATTGTTTACATAAGCATGAGGTTAACCGTTACCTGAGGTCCATTGGGCTTTGGACCTCAGTCTGAATGAATAGACAGGAAAGGGTCATGAACCGAAGGAGGCACTAGTGGATGGAGCCATAGAAAGACGTCGATAGACGGAGCTGTGAGAAGGCACCGGTCATAGCAAATGTGGAAAGAAGTTCAACAGAACCTACCTTATGGCAAGAATCTAATAAAGTTACTTCATATCATTTGGTGCTTAAACTAGAAGGGTCATCTACGTGGTTCAGTCAATCAGTCACCCTAGCACGGTGAGACTCCCACTAGACCTACCCAGCCTGGCCAAATGGGATGATTTAACTGAGTTAGGTCCTACGCCCCAAGTCTACTCAAGGCTTGGTTAAAGAGGGTGTAGTTACATGTAAGAATTGTAATTATAAAGTTTTGTATTACTGTATCACATGAAAAATTCCTTCGGGAGATTTTGTAATATATATCGATACGTTAGGCATCATCATATGTCCGAGTATTTCATATCGCTTACTCGTGTTATACTTGTTGTTCAAATTTTTAGTACATGCTCTCCGTTTCCGCAAACGCTAAAGCCGTAGCACCTCAAAACTCTGATAAATTTTTATAAAACCACGTGTCACCGACACGATTTATGCTACGAAATTTGGGGTGTTACAGTAAATATTACCCACGGAATTACCCACGGAATTCCGTGGGTAATTTCTGACGGAATTTGTTCCGTGGGTAATTCCGTCTCTGATCTGAAGTTTTTTTGTAGTAATTAGTTTACAATAACAACCAGTGTCGACTAAGCCCACCAATATAACACACCTAAATCTTTAGAACATGTTAGAAAGCCTTGAAAATTTCTTAGAGATGCTTATGTAATTGCTTGACATGTATATTTCATTCTTTTCCATTTGTTCAATTATGTTTTCCTCTGTACACTATCTATGTATATATATCATGCTCTGTTGTTATAGTAAGTAAGCCTATTCTCCCTTTTTCTCTATTTTCTCAACAGAAGCTTGATGTTTGTACCTCTGAAAATTTTGGTGAAATACAGTTCTGCTTGTGTTCTGTGCAGCCTTCTCTATTAGGCTTCAAACGTTCCATTTCAGCCTAAACAATCACAAAACATATGAGAAAAGATGAAATGAGTTGGAGTTTTTGTTAAAATTTATAAATCCCAGCTCAAAAATAGAAAGTTTTATAGATTTATTGACACCCTACTAAAATTTAGAGCAAATTAAGGAAGTCGACATTATATACGAGAGAATTTGTTGGCTTCGTAAGTCTACGTGACTAGAGAAAAGTATAACACTCACACACACATGCTAGATTTGGAGAAAATTAGTAGTAAAACAACTTTATTCATGTACTTATTGGTCAATTTGATTTTTTCCCCTTATTTCAGATGATTAAGCCAAGTTACTAAGTTGGATTCATGATTTTTTCCTGTTGAAATTAATCAAATGAAGCAACCATTATTGTAACCAATATAATATAATATAATATAATGCCCGCCCCCTCCACATATTAATGTCTAAGCAACAGTAACATAGTTATTAATTGTTGACGTTCTTAACCATCAGTTACGTATTGAAAAGAGTTGTCTACACCGGTAAGTTTATTTAGGCATTAAATTGAAAAGATGGTACTACCACCGGTTCTTAATATAAGAACCAATTAACTTTTTTTTAGATAAATTAAAGAAACTAAATAAATTACTTAATGATAGCATATGTTGTGTATCATTAGATTATATAACAATTTATAAGTTGGGAAATTTAGTTTGGAGGAAAAAATAAATATAAATACTTTAAAGTAATTTATTTAACTTCATTAACCTTTCCAAAAATGTTAACTGAGTTTTATAATTAAGGACTGGCGGAAGTAGTAATATACAGTGAATTGAAAATGCGCACCACTAGTTGCTTCGTTGAAACAAAAAAGAAAAGAAAAGAAGAGTACCAGTTGATTATCAAATTGTTCTATTCTAGCAATAGGATATACGAGTTTTAAAAAATAAAATTAGATCCCAACACTAATAATATAAAATGAAGACATACTTGTATAGATTCATCAGTAATAGCAAACATAGTTAATAGGTCAGATTGTTAGCTCCCTAATTCCATTTCCTCGTGACTAGTTGAAGTTTCTATTTGAAGCTTTTTGGGAGAAGATATTGCAGAGCTCTAATGCCATGGGAATATAAAGATTAATATCAGATTAAAAATCAATAATATATCAATAGTGTAAATATATTACAAAACAAATATTTACCAGTGTAGAGGTAATTTCCGTAACAGATGGTGGTGGAATCTTCAATAACACTTCATTGGAAGACCATTCTTTGGTAGGTTCTTCAATTCTTTGAGGAGCTTCATTGGAGCTCCTACTTTCTCCATGTGCTTGTTGATCATCATCCATTGATTCCTTTCCACGTAACTACCAAACAGCGGAATGAATAAGGAAGACATATATTTAAAGCTCAAATGAATGTAGTAAGCTTACATTTGATGAACTTGTTTTGCCATATTTTTCTAAAGAAGGACCTTCTCCAAAAGTTGATTTGAGATTCTGCACCACATGAAATGACGTGTAAATAATTATAGGGCATATCATGTCCTGTGTTTTTATAGTTCTTTTTGATTCAATATGGTTCTCTCGCCCTTGGATTCTTTGTGAACAAAATTACCATAAAAGAAAATAAATATGAAAAAAGAAGCTAAAAGTTACTGATTCAGTCCTTAATATAAGACATATTTACCTAATAATTTGATTAGATTAAGGGAAGATGATTAAGCTAGTTAATATGACATGTACTTTTTAATCCATCCTAGTCACCTTCCTTAATTCCCTCATTCCATTTCCTCCTTGATTATTGTTGAAGAAGTATCAATAGGGGTAAATTAGAAAAAGATTGAAAAATATAAGAACTTTGTCTTATATTTAAGACTAAGAACAACTTCTCAAATATGTCTTATATTAAGAACAACTTCAAATATTTAGGAATATTAATTATTGTCTTTCAATTTTACCTTTTTGCAATTTCCTATGGTGAGAAATTGTATATGTTAAAGAAATATGATTTTTTTTTAAGAAAATGCCTTTAACATGAGTAACTTGAGAGGGAAGAGAGGATTTTGGTAGTCTCTTCCCTTGTTTGCAAGTTTTAAAAATAAGTGGGGAAGAAATCAGGGATTTTTACAAATCTCCCAAAACCCTTTTTCTTCTAAAAAATACAGTTCCCCCAATATAGAGGGTTTTAAGAGGGAAAATAGATTAATTAATTTTTTACCGCCGCCGCCACCACCACCACCATCGCCGCCACAACTGCCGCCACCGCCGCCGCCCCACCACCACCACCACCACCATTAAGTATAATTTTATATTTTAGGTTGTGGTTATATATACTTAAATCATTATGTACTAAAAAATATATATATATATATATATATTTAAATCATTATAGAGAGAGAAATATAACTATTAGAGAAATATTTTTTAGGGGAAAATATTTTTTGAATATAAAATTACATAAATAATTTTTTTAGAAAATTTAAATTTATTTGTAAAGTTTAATATAAATAAATTTAAATAATTGTATTAATTTTTATCCTCCATCTTCCTCCCTTCCCTTCCTTCCCCCCATTCTCCTTGCATCCCCTTCCTTCCCCTCCCCTCCAAACTCAGCGAGCTGGGTGGAGTAATATATAGCCAAGTGGTGCATTAGAGGCTTCTACAAACTCTTACATTAATTGAAGAGTAACACTTACCATGTCTAAATCAGATGATGGAGTTGTGGAGAGTTTTTCTTCAACAATTTCATTTGCTGATGTTTTGGTAGTCTATGCAGCTCATAAAATATGAAAAGTTACTAAAAGGTTAAAATAATTAAGAAGGATATCATATATTAATTAAGAAGAGAAACTGTTTGTTGGTCTGAGTCCCTATTATTATAGAAAAGCATAAGATACAAACCTTTGTCAAATTTGGCAAATTAATATTTGTTGTGGAGTCTTTAGTAGCAATCTCCTTTAATACTTCCTCACTCTAAACATAATAAAAAGATATAATTAAAAAGGAGATAAATTGAGTTTTGATGTTATTGATAACCATAACCATAATAAATCTTGGCACAGAAATTTTTTATTTTTTTTAAAAAAAAACTTCATTCATTTTGAAGAAATGAATAAGGTAATGAGGTAAGAGAGAAATCATTAGCTAGCTTCTTAAGTCTACTTGGATAAAAAGAAAAGTATACGTACATTTTCAAATTTTGGCGAACCATTATTCGGTTGGGGCATTGTTGAGTCATTTACAATATCTTGTTGTGATCTCTCTTCTTCAATCTGAACAATAATACATTAGTTTAAAATTACAATCAGCGTAGACTAAACCCAACAATATCACAAGCCAAAATCTTTAGAACATGTTAGAACATGTAATTGCTTTTCATTCTTATCCATTTCTTCAATTAGGTTTTCCTCTGTACACTGTCTATGTATATCATGCTCTGTTTTTATAGTAAGTATGTATTTTCTCCCTTTTTCCCTATTTTCTCAACAGAAGCATGGGGGGGGGGGGGTGTGTGTGTGTGTGTGTCTAAACATACAATATGTTGATGGAGAGAAAATATTTTGTTAGTTTCTTAAATCTGTTTTAATTAGTTTACCGATAGTGTCAACTTTGATGATCAAGTGCAACAAAGGCTCCTACCAACTCTTTTGTATAAAAGAAAATCATTATTAATAATAAATAAATGCAAATGTGAAATCATTTGTTGAGAAAAGACCCTTACCCTATTGGACTTTGATGATGGAGTTGCTGCTGCATTTGAAGTAGGAAGTTGTTCTTCCACAATATCATTTTTTGATGTCTCAGTATTCTGTATTACCCATAAAACATGAGTATGTTGCCAAAGAAGTTCAATTAACCAAGAAGAAAGTCATTTATTAATTAAGGAAAATAATCAATTAAAATACAAAATCATTACTATCATAAGATATTTTCACTTCTACATTGCTGGATACTTGTAAACAAATTAAAGAAAAAGAAAAACTTAGTATTTGTGTTTGTGTTAGTGAAAGTATTAATTGAAGGGAAACCCTTACCACGTTTGAATTAGATAATAGAGATGTAGACAGTTTTTCTTCAACAATTTCAATTGCTAATACTTCGATACTCTATGTAGCCCATAAAATGATTGAGAAGCATATATATCATATCGTAATCAAAAGAGAAACTGTTTGTTGCTTTGTCTGTGTCCATATTATCATAGAAAAGCATAATGTACATACCTTTGTCAAATTTGATAAATTACCCTTCTGTTTGTGTGTTATGGAGTCATTGTTAGCAATCTCCTTTGATACTTCCTTACTCTAAACATCAACACAAAGGAATAAAAAGAAGAGAAACTAAGTTTTGATTTATTTGGAGCAAATGAATAAGACAATAAGATAAGAGATAATTCATTATAGTTAGTTTCTTAAGTTTGCTTATCAACAGAAAAGTATAATACACATACTTTTTCAATATTTGGTGAAGCATTTTTGTGTTGGGGCATTGTTGAGTCATTTGCAATATCTTGTGATCCCTCTTCTTCAATCTGAACAATAATAGAAGATATATATATATATATATATATATATATATATATATATATATATTAGTTTACTATTAGATACAATTTTGACTCCTAAAGTCGTATCAAAGGCTTGTACAAATTCTTGTATAAATCAAGAAAAAATCATTACTACTAAACCCTCTCTGCTTCTTCATTGCTACATACTCCCTCCGGTCATAATTATATGAGCACTTTTGTAGTGCAATTTGCACTACAAAAGTGCTATTATAATTAGGACCGGAGGTAGTAACAGGAAAATCCTATATTAAAAAACAATCTTTGTTGAGGAATGAGTTGCAAAAGAAGTTGAATTCATTAAATAAGCATATCTATCATACATTTATTGAGAGAAAAACATTTCATGGTTAATGAGCTTGATTCATTATAGTGAAGAATAAGTTTGTACCTCCGTCAAATTTGGTGAACTACTTTCCTGCTTTTGTATTGTGGCGTCCTTTTCATCAGCCTCCTTGCATGCCTCTTCACTCTAAACAATCAATCACAAAAGATGCAAAAGAGATCAATTGAGTTGAAGTTTCAAATAAAAATAGAACGTGAAAGCACTATTCTATATTTAATAGCATCCTGCTAAAATTTGGGACAATGGAAGAAGACAACATGTGAGAAAACAATTTGTTGGCTTCTTCTAAGTCCGTTAATTATAGAAAAGTTTATTGCACATACATCTTCTAGATTTAGAGTACTATTGTTCTGTTCAGATATTGTCTTGTCTCTTTCAAGAGCTTCCTCTAATTCTTCTTCTTCCATCTAAAAAAAGAGAGTAAAGAAATAATTAGTTGAAGTCATCAAGAAAGATAGTAACTTAGCGCAAAAAATAAGAAAAGTAGGGGAAATATTGAATTGAATTTCTTCTAAAAGTTGTAGAAGTTTGGCACTAACCTGAGCCCATTGAGAAATAACAAAACGTCGTCCGCCGTAGTAGTCAATACCTAGTCTTATCATCCTGTCTGGACGTAACGAAAGAAAGCCACCAAGTGCTGCACAAGCAAAACAACAATTTCATTATTATTATTATGAGAAGAAATCATATATAGTAATTAGCAATTGTGATTAACTACGTCTATATCAATACTTACCGTCAGAGGAGCCGACATTAGCTGAAGGGATATTATCGCAATCACTTACAAGACGGACATTTAGGGTTTGGAAATCGATTCCTTGATAGATAGTATAAAGACTTGGTAGATTTACCAGTCTTATTCCATGTAGATATGGAAGCACATCCTTGATGACTAACTCTTTTGGTCCACCCTGCTTCCATTCAAATACTTGTACAAGCACAGGAGCATCTTCTATATCCAAAAGCAAGAGTCTTGGAAGTTTAGGACATGTGGAGATAGAGAATAGGCATTTCAACCTTTTGCAGTGCTCTACTTGAATGAAAAGTAGCTTCGGGAAACATGCTTGATGATGCGGATCAAAAGGATTTTGCTGATTCTCTTTATCATCTTCAATGATGCTCACTAGCTCTTCACAGTCTGATATGATCAGGTCTCTCAATTCTGGCATGCTTCTTGCGGTAGATGCAGATAGTAAGAACTTCAAATGTTTGCATCCTGCAAATCTTAACCAAGAAAGGTTTTGAAAGCTCAAAAAGTTCTTCGGTTCAACGTATATATCCCTTGAATCACACAACTCAGAAAGAGGCTTGCCTCTCTCATTGAAAGATAATTCCTGTAAATATATCATTAAGATATGTTAGTTTTAAAGATTCTTTTTAGGTGATCGATTATAAACCAAGAGAACCAAGCTAGAAAGAGGTTTACCTTTCTACTTGAGAGATCATGCCTTTTGTGTCCACCAAACAAGAAATCTATAGAAGTTTGGGGAAGTTGTGGACATCCTTTATAACTAATATCTTCTAGATGTAACACCTCCACATAATAGTTTTCTGCACAAATACTAACCATATTTTGTACATCTTGAAGGTATATTCTTTTCAAAGCAGGGAAATTAAGTTTTCTTTGATCATTATGATCCTGATCAGCATGACATCTTCCAAACACATGCTTTATCCTTTTTGCCTCCTTGATGCATACAACTTCCAAGTCCCTAAAGTCTTTTGAATAAAAAGCTGGAAATACATATTCCAAATTGTTACAGCTCGGACATACACTCGTTGTAATTTGGGAAAGATAAAGTGAACATTCATCTGACCATGACTGTTAGGGCTCTCATCAGTTATTATATGCTCCAACATATTACACTTATTAACTTTTAGTGTTTCCATCAACTTCAGTGAATAGGCAGTGGATAGAGTAAGAAGTGACTTCAACTCGGAAAATCCCTCTATACTCATCTTTCTCAAATTCTCGAATGTATTTAATGGCAGTGTAAAAAGTCCACCAACTCTACTGAGATGTTTCTCTGATGCCTATGTTACATTCAAGTATTTGTCAAGATGTTATTATATTTGAAAATTACAGTCATGGCAACAAAAAAGAGTAAGAGATGGGTACCTGAGAATGCTCCAGTCGATTGGCCTTGGATTGTTCATCAATATTCAAGGCACTTGCTTTTGAAGAAAAACAGCACATAGGGCCCCATGATTTTTGCATTTGGGAAGGCTGTGAGAGATGATATTCTGGATATATGTTGATGAATTTTGGCACGTTTGCAATTTTTACTTTTTTTAGTAAAGGGAGTATTGTTTCCTTTTCCATTTGATACAGGCCTCCCTCATTTGGACATTGCCCTAATATGTAATTTAGCTCATTACAATCATCTATTTTCACACTTTCTAGCTCTTTGCACGGAGAAATTGGCAATATAAATTCTAATTCATGACATTCTTGAACCTTGAGAAACTTCAGTTTCAAGAATATTGAGTGATGGTTCTTTTGATTTGGATCTTGATGATCATCCACTTTCTGCTCTACTCTCTCATAATCACTTATTAGACATTTCAGCTTTGAGCATCTTATTATGCACAAATTTTCCAATTGCCTCAGACTTTGAGCTGTGGATAGATGGAAAAGACATGTCATGGAACAATCCATTAACTCTACATACTTAAGATTACTAAGCTCCAGCTTGCCCTTGAATAATGCGCCATCTAGTGTGTGACAATCACTTAAGTTTAGCTTCTCTAGTTTCTTGAGAAAGTCAATAGGAAAATCACCACAACATAATTCCCTCACAGGCATATCATGAAGTCGCAACTCAACTAAATTGGAGAAGATAGTTGCATAAGATGGAATGCCATTTGTACAGATTAGGCATTGCATTGTAGGGCAAGATTCCAAAGAAAGCCTAATTAAGTCATTCATGCCTCCATCTTTTGTAGCATGAACCATGTCAGGAATAAGATTTTTCCATCTTGTTTCATTACATTCTGTTAACTCGAGAATCTCTGCTCTTGCTGCTAGGGATTTAATTGTGCTTTCAGACAAGATCTCCTTTAGCTCAGTTGAATTAAAATATCTCTTTGTTGAAGCATCCAATGGAAAATATCGCTTGAAGCAGCTGCCTTCTATATGATATATTGCAAATTTTTTAGGAAATGCAATTTTAGAAGGCTTTGTATAAGTGTCATGAGTGTAATCATTTGAAATGTAATACAATACTTCGAGTTTGGAGCATCTTCCAATCACTTCTAGTGGATTATTCCGTTTGATTGAACATTGTGCCAAACGTACCAATCTCAATTTCTTCAGCTGGCTAACATCATTTGGTAATTCGAGAATTGAACAATCTATCAATTCAAGAGATTGGAGTTCTTTTAGGTTTTGCAAAATAGATATATCACCCAACTCCCAATTTGCTAGGGATAGTGTTTGGATATTTTCAAGTGAATGAATTGATTTTGGTAATGATAAGGCCAATGTTCTCCCATAATTAAACATAGAAAACAAACGCAAAACTCGAAGTCCCTTCATACCTCTAAAGAATGCATTAGGAACTTCTAAAGAAGTATTTTCCTTTACCCATACTAAAAGAACCTCAAGATTGTTGCCCTCAAAATAATTGGAAAAGTCATCTATCATCCAAGATGAATATTTTACATTATCCTCCAATTTTGTCTTAAAATCCATGATTACTTGAATCTTTTCACCTGCTATTTGTTGGGCCACATCACGAATCACATCATGCATCTTTACAAATCCTTTCCCAGCAGGTAACAATAAAGCAGAACTTATGAGTTTTGTTTCGATTAAAAGCATCACTTGGCTTCTTGCTTTATAGTAGCTATCAACATTTCCACAAAGCCCCAAACCTATAGCAATCCTACTTAAAAGCTCCACAGGTATTACATAACCTCTTGGGAATATAGAACATAACAAGATGAGATCACAAGCTCCTGTATCTGTATCTAGACACCTGAAGCTTCTTTTCAAAGAATTATAGAATTTTTTTGCTTCTTCATCAGTATTCCCATGCCTTAAGGATGAATCATTTTCTGTAGCCGCATGAGCCTCCTCCCATTCATTTGGATCACAGTTTCTGAAGGTTTTTGCTATTGCCACAACTATCACCGGTAATCTTCCACATTCGTTCACAATTTTTGATGCCACCAACTTCGATTTATTAGGACACTCCTTACCACTTTCACTAGCGTGATGTAGAAAAAGATTCACTGCATCTTCCTCAGGTAAGATCTGGAGCTTAATGGTGTTTTGGCATTTCATTCCTTTACAAACTGTCTCATAACGTGTGGTTAGCAAAACACAACATCGGCCCTTGGCATGGACGCGATGGTGAATCCCTAGGTTCTCAAGGTTGAGCTCTTTCCAAACATCATCAAGTATTACAAGTACGTTTCCAGCGTTACCAATTCTAATCCATATTTGTTCAGCATGTGTTAAATTCTTTTTTCCGTCATCATCTATCTTCAAATCCAATTTGTTTGCAATTTCACCTCGAATCTTCTCTTCATCAACCGGGTTGGGAACTTCAATAAAGATAACTTTATCAAATGCGTTTGAATCTTCAAGTTTCTTCCCAACTGCTTTTGCCATTGTAGTTTTCCCCGATCCTCCCATGGCTTGCAATCCAATCCTATATTTACTGCCATCTTTCAAGTCCTTCATAAGTTGTTCAAACACTGAGTTTCTACTCTTAAAATGCATGAACTCTTGTGAATAGAATTCCATGCCTGGACGTTCAGCTGCATGTGCAACTTGTGAGAAGTTCTCAGCTTCCTTTATCATTTTTGGAATCTCCACTGTCATCCTCTCTAATTCCTTTGCCAATGAATACCGTGAAAACCATTTCTTTGGTGTTGATTCTTGTTGAATAATTTTGGTAGCTTTTTGAACCCATTGCTCAACTATACGGTCAATCCGAGTCTCATTCCTTTTGTGGGCTTCTTGTATCTTCATGTTCACAGCCCCCACTGCAGCTTTCAAGTTCTCTTTTTCATCTTCAAAGAGAGCTGCATAACTCTTGTAACAACACATATATGGAAGTTCCTTTATTACTTTAGCTATCAATATTTCGGTACATTTTGTTGCAGCAGCATCAGTACTGTTGGCAACGATCCCCGCCATCTGTCATGCATATTGAGATTACAATTACAAAAACAAGATTATCATAGTAATCAAAACCTTAGCATTCATATAGTGCGCAAAATTTCGCAACCTCTTTATTTTGGATGAAACAAATCCATTGTAAATGTGAGTATGACAGTGAAGTTAGCCTCACAATCCACTATATATACATACAAAATATCATGACTCTCAAATCTCACCAAAAAGTGTCATTTATAAATATATTCTTCAAACATGTTAGTCTTTTAGAAGGTACTCCATAAAAATAGTAGGTTGTTGCAAAGAAAGCATTTTTTAAGGCTAAAGTATACGTTTGATCTTTCATGTTTGCCTCTGGTATCATATTAGTCCCTTTAATTTGTAAAGTGCGCATTTGGTCTCTTAATGCTAACACCGTTAGTCTGACTTAATAGAAAATACTGACTCAACAATTTGAAGCGATCACTGTGTAATTAAATGCTGACACAACATGTTTATATGTTAGTATTTTAATAAATTAATATTTTAAATCCTATCAAATGAAAAATATTTAATCTTCACAAACCGCTTTTTATGTTTTTCACAGGTTTGTGTAGATTAAATATATAATTTTTTTGTCGAAGAAGAATAAATATTTTTCAATTAATAGGATTTAAAATATTAATTTATTAAAATATTAACATATAAGCATGCTTGATCAACATTTAATTGTACAATCATTGCTTAAAATTGTTGAGTCAGTATTTTCCGTTAAGTCAGACTAACGGTGTTAACATTAAGGGACCAAACGTGTATTTTACAAACTTAAGGGACTAAAATGAAACCAGATGCAAACATAAAGAACCAAATGTATACTTTAGCCCATTTTTCAATCATCAAGAATCAATAAATAAAACAAAAAATGAAGAATATGACAGGGAAGATTTAAAAAAAAAAAGTAAAATACTTTAACCACCCCTCTGTTTTGCCTTAATTACGAGACTTTCCCTCTACTTTGAAAACCCGTATAAACATCCCTTAAAATTAAAAACTGTATACAAACCTTCCTTATATTTTGAAATTCTATTTTCATCTTTCCAAATTATTAGTTGGTAGTAAAGTTTAACTTTTGATATATATACACACACACACACCAAAATGCCTCACTTTAACTTTAGAATTATTTGAACATACATACATATATAGGCCAAAAAAATTATACCATTAAAAATTAATTCCAATATATTTTCTAGGTTATAAATTTATTAATTTGAGATTATAAATTTCTAATTTTAATTTTTTTTGTATTTATTAAATTTTTTTATCAAGTTAGTTTTTGTTTCTTAAATGACTAAAAATATATACCAAACTTCTATAAAATATAATAAGTTATATAGATTTTAGAGATTATATAAGTCATTTAAATTTAAAATTTTATATTTTTCTAAAACTGATTAAAAAACTTACTTGAATTTTCAAATATTTGTGATATTTACAAACTGTCAAGTAAAAATATGGGATTTATTATTTTGGGTAAATTAGTAATTAAATTTTAAATAAAAATATATTCTTACAATATCTTAAAAATATTCTTAACGGAATTAACAGATTGGATTTAAGTGTATATTTTCAAAATAGAGGGAAACTTTATGTAATCAAGACAAAACGAAAGGATAATTAGCGTCTTTTAATCAACCTCCCATCTCTCTACTCTAGATTATAAAGACACCCTTATATTTAAAAACATATATGAAGCTCCCTTAAAATTAAAATATAGATTGCATAATCCTCACTTCTAGTTTTGATATTTGATTGATGACTTCTCATTTTTAACATATTTGAGATATATTTTGATATATTTGAGAAGTCATTATTACTAAGTTAAAGAGATTTTATTGAGATTTTAAGAGATATCAATATGGGTGCATCATTTGTGAGATTTTAAGTTTATTTAAAATAATAATATAATATAAAAAATATATATGTAATCAGTATTGTTTTTATTAATATACTACTTTTCTTTTACAAGGACAAAAGGCGTAGGAGCAAGCATTGATTACTGAGGCACCGTGTGGAGATTGAATGGAATTGGGCCCCACCAATTCCATTTGAATAAAGACCTAAAAAAGGAAGGGTAAATGAGCAAAAATACACATGTGCTTTACCCTCGGGAGCGCCTAGCACCATATGCTTTTTTTGGAGCAAAAATACACATGGACTTTAAAAAACAGAGCAAAAATGCCATCACCGTTAAAAGAGTTAACTGCTGTTAGTTTTTTAGTGGGCCCCACCGAATTAAAAAAAAAAACCTAGGTTTTATGAATTTCCCTTATTACCCTTCACTTCCATCAGTAACCCACGGCACCCATTTCCTTCTCAGTCACCCATGGCTAGGTCCTTCTGCTGCTAAAATTTTAGCAGCATATAACAGAAAGATTGATCTGCGGTGCAGGGATTTTAGCAGCAGCAGGACCATATAATGCTGCCTTAACAATATCAGGCGTTAATTCGCGCTTACTCTATGATACTGCAACTAATTTTAAAGCATTGTAAAACTCGGTTGGCCCAGCGAATCCAGTTTTGGCCTGATCAGCATGCATCCATATCTGTTGCCCATGTAGTACATTTTGGTTACAAATCAACCACACCAAGAAGCATTATCTTTAATTAAGTTTTCAGTTTGATAATTCTACCAATAGCCAATTCATTTGCCACTTTAAAGGGAAAATGAATTATCAGAATGAAAAACATATTTGAAAGCTTAATATAATTGCTTTAGCCCCACTGATTCTACCATCCCCATCTAAATTTGCTGTCCTAAAATAGGCCCCGAAGTGATCCATATTTCGTCCTGCCATCCTGTATTATTATTAGCAGGTTCTATCTCCAACTCCTCGGATTAGACCGCACTAGGCACCGACCAACTGAGAACCACGGGTATACAAACACAAATCAACTCGATCCGATTTGAGATACAAATAAGGAATCCTAAAGCATAGTTCCCCAAATTATGGAAATGAGGAACGGATAATTGGATTCAAGAGAAGAAAAAGGAGGATCAAAGAAAAAAAATCAAAGGGTCGTTTTTGCTGTGTCAAGGGTACCGTCGACCCGGTTGATCCTCTCCTTCACATCTCGCATCTCTGATTGAAAAGGAAGAATTGGATCTGGGCGCCATGCGTGACTGAGAAGGAAATGGGCGCCGTGGGTTATTGATGGAAGTGAAGGGTAGTAAGGGAAATTCATAAAACCTAGGCTTTTTTGTTTTTTTAATTGGGTGGGGCCCTAAACCCTAAAAAACTAATAGTAGTTAACTCTTTTAATGGTGATGGCATTTTTGCTCTGTTTTTCAAAGTCCATGTATATATTTGCTCTCACAAAAGCATATAGTGCTGGGCGCTCCCGAGGGTAAAGCATTTGTGTATTTTTGCTCCTTTACCCAAAAAAGAATAGAGACGCACAATTCAGAAGAGAGAAAAGAGCAGGATTTGAAGCGACACCGTTTGGGCTGAATGATTTGAATCGATTGAAAAGCTAAGGAAGCTACAGTAAAAAGGTAGCAGAGGCGGCATTATTATCGCGTATCATTCTTGTTGGGCAGCACAGAGAGAGCGAAGCGAAACAGTGCAGTGAGCAGTTGCGCCGCGAGACAGAGACCTTCGACCCTCTTCTCCCTCTCTCGCCGGCGGCGTCATTCACCACCAAGGCCGCCGGCGAGCCTCGTCTACATAACCGCTGGAAAGGGAGACGCAGAACAGAGTACCGAATCAGAGGAAGAAGTTGTGATGAGTCTATGTTCTTTTGTATGGTTTTGATATTTCACTTGACTCTGTTTCCAGTTTCTTTTTCTTTTCGAGCGTTTTTTTGAAATCTGATTTGGTATTGCTGTGATGTTTAAAGCCATGTGTGTGGTTAGTTTGTTTTGCAACCCGGAGGAGCTATGAACTTATAAGTGGATCATAATTTGTTTTCATTGTTTAGTTAAATTTGATATTAATTTTGGTTACAAAATCTTGTTCAGCTTTATCTATTTAGTGACTGGCCATCATTGAATATGATTTTGAGAATTAGGATTTACCTTGATGAAGGGTATATTAAATTAAGCTATGAGAATAAGTAATATGGGATTAGGTTATGATTTAATTTGCGATTAGGATAGACATATACCTAATGGCCCCATATAATTGTTGAGGAGTGCGTCCGAGTTATGTTGCCTCTTGAGTAAATATGTTAGACATAACAAATTATACTCAAGAGAGGGTTGTTAGTGGACCGACAGGCACTTATAGCTATTTATACTCGAAATTAACAAAATTGATATTAAGGCTAATTAAATTAGTGAAATCAAGGTTTATGAAATTAGTAAGGGATTAGTGACTCGGGTTGCTCATTTTATTATTGTGGTAGTTTGTTTATTTTGATTTTATTCTATTTTCTTTAATTAAATTCAATTTGGTTTGCTTGAACTTAAACAAAATTGTAAAATTAATGCTTAACGAAGTTCGGGTACGAAGTCCTCGGGGAACGATACTTTTCTTATCACTTTATTACTTGGTACGGCTCGTATACTTGTAGAGTTATAGGCTATAAAGTTTTACCCTATCATGTTGTTGGCGTCGTTGCCGGTGACTTATGTGCCACAACTATCTTAGTTGGAATTGAGTGAGCATTAGTAGTTTAAGTTTGAGTTCATAAATATTTTATTTTTTTTATAGATTTTTTTTTTAAAAAATGATTTCAATTGGCAACCAACTGGTCTTAATATTGAGAAGGAGATGAATTCTTTGTCTTCTATATAAGATGGATTGATTGCTATTTTAAATTCTTTGAATGAAAATAGGCAACGTAATAGGAGCATAAATGATGATTGTATTCCATATGTTGATTCTTCTCAATATGTTTGCATGTCTTGTGTTTATTGTGGAGGGAATCATTTATTTGAACATTGTCCATATAGTACAACTAGTCATTTTGTGGGAGATGACTTCACTGGGAACCAAGCTTGTTTTAATAACTCATTTTGTCCTAGTGAAAGTTTTGAGCAACAAAATTTAATGGATCCATATTTCTATTGTTCTCATGAAAATACCTCTCCTTTTTACTCTTATCCTCCTATTGAAGAACAAACCATTGAGTATAAGGAAAAATCTAATTAGAAAGATTATTTGAGGAGTATGTGGAAGCATAAGAGAGATCTAGTAGAGAGCAAAAGGAGATTGTCACTAGTGTTAAGTCAAGTGTCCAAAATATTGGGGTATATGTGAGTCAAATTGTTTCAACCCTTGAGACTATAGGGCAAGATAATTCCTCAAGCCTGGTGACCACTTCTTATGATGATAATGATTATTATGAGGAAGTTGAAGGTGTGGAATTACTTGAGAATATAGATAATGTAGAAAGTGATTGTGGGTTTGAAATTGATTTAGATGAGAATAGTGGATGTCTAGAAGAGGTCCCGCCTGTGAAGCCTAAGGCTTGTGATTTTGGTGATCAAATTGATGGGATATCCTAATTGGTGTTGAGGATGATTCTCCTATTGAATAGTTGACTCTTACTGAGGAAAGTCAAGTTGATTTTATTGGATGCTCTAAATTCTTGGAAGTGCCTATGTTTATTTTCAAAGATATGCATGTTATGCTTCATTTCAATTCAGTGAATACTTGTACTCCAAGATTGTCTATGATTGAGGAAGTACAAGTAATTAACTGGAATGATCAAGTTTTGAGTGTGACACCTTGTTGCTTGAAAAGAAATGAAAACAAGGTGATTCTGGTGTTTGATACTTATGATTAGAAGTTGTTTTGAGAAGTCTGGCTGAAGACTTTAAACTTAGCGCTTCTTGGGAGGCAACCCAAGGTATGATTTGATGCTTTATTTGATTTTGTAGGATTGTTGATAGCCCTTGATGGTGTTCCACTTTGGTAGCAAGGATTGAAAGCGCAAGTCATGGACAAATAAGGGAGTTTTCTTCTACTTTTCTTTGATTTGTTCTATTTGATTGTTGATGATATATTGCTTGGGAATGAGTGCTGGTCTTAGTTGGATGTGCATGTGATGACTCTTTGTAATGATTATTGAGTGATTGTTAGCACTTGAGCTGTTTAATTGGTGAAAATTTGAAATCTCTGAAGTTGGTGTTACCCTTACACTTATATATAGTTGCTCTGCACTTCCATTACTTTTTGTTACTTGTTCACATTGAGGGCAATGTGACATCTAAGTGTGGGGGTGAGGGTAGCTTGGATTTTACATGACTTTCCTGGTTGTTAGATTTTCTTTTTTTTAAAAAAAAAAAAAAAAAAATCTTATGGAAGTTTGAATTTTATTCGTGAGCATTATCACAATTAGGTTAATTTGAACATGAAAAGGAGTGAGTTTGATTGGGAATTGATTCTATGTTCTTTGAATGTTAGTAAAAAGGTAAACGTTTGGTTTTGGTATTTTACTTTAGGATGTCCAAGAACCTGTGAGGAATTTGAGCCTTAATTTTATCTTTCTAAGAGAGAGTAGACTTATTGTGATTTCATCTCTAGAACTTGTAATACCCTAAAAATTCTCACTTATTATAAGTGTCATATTTTGACAAATAATACCTAATAAAAATAGGTGAATATGTGGTCTCAAACTTTAGAAGCTTATTGATTATTATTTTAAGTAATTTCTTTTTGAAATTAAATAAGCTAAGGATCAAATATTCTAATTTCTTTTAAGGATCATAAAACACCATAAAATTATCATAATTAAGCATAGTCTTAATTTAATCATGAGAGACAATTAAAAGACATGGAAATACTTATTCCAATTAAAGAAAATTATCAACAACTAATGGGCAATTAAATTTACAATAATTAAGATATTTACTTTAATTTTCGAAATTAAATAATAACTAAGTTAAAAAGGCATAATTAAGAATATATCAACATAATTAAAGAGCCAAATGCTATCAAAGGGCCAAGATTAGCATAAAAGGGGTTTCCAATAATTATAATTAATATAGAAATGACCTATCAATTAAGCATAATATCATCTAAAACACTATCTTAGAGATATTAACCACGATTAATTTAATCTTCCCTAAGTGATATAAGTAGGGCGAATTTATGCTTAATTAAGGGAAAAAGGTTACACAAATATTGAATCCTAAGAGCACATAATATATGAACAAATATCATCAATAGTAGTAGGATTTTTCCAACACAAATTAAAGGCTTGGATTAAATCTAATAAAGCTAAATCCTAAGGCCTTAATTAATCATCATAAAGTAAGATCCAAGTGAATTAAAAAGAACCAATAAGGGAGCTCAAAACATTATTCAATAGGCTAAAATTAAAACACAATAAATTAAAAAGATGAAGGGGGGTTTTTTACAATGTCTTGGGGAGGAAGTAATTTTTATTCACACATGTTAAATTAAAGTCAAATAAAGGTAAATAAATTTTCAAGGAAAAACAAAACTTGGAGATTAAGTTAGAATCTTCTAAAACTTGTTGGCCAAGTTAAGATTCTCTAATCACATGAAGGGATGAGATTAATTCTTGTAAAGTAAATTTCATCCAATGGCCAAAATACAAGATGAATTAGGTTTGAAATATTTACCAAGTTGCCATAGCATTTTCCTATAAATAGAGCCTTTGGGTTCAATTATTCTTCACATCAAAACAAGCAAAGAAATCTGATTTTTGAGAGTAGAGAGTGAGTAAGGAAAAGCTTGGAGAAGGAGTAGCAAGATTCTTCAACGGTAAGTTCTTAAAGTTCTAGCTTTAGATTCATAGATAGATTTTGCTTTGATCTTAAATATGCTAGAGTAATTTTAATTTCATGTTTTTATGGTTAGAAATAGTTTTATTTCGAAAAAATGATGAAGGAAGTAATAGAGCAAAAATTTTGGAAGAAAAACATCAAAGTAACGAAGTTCGCAAAATTTTTTGAGTAGGCGATTTCTGAAGTTGGTAGTAAAAACGCCAAAATTTTATGTTGAAAATGAAGTTAATTAATTATGAAATTTTTCATGGTTAAAGTAGACATATAGAGCTTTCCAAGAGTACCTACAGTGTGTCATTTTGAATTTTTTACAAAGAGATAACAATTCTTGAAGAAAGGCTATGTTTTCTGGAAATTTTCTGGGTAGAGGTTAGAAACACTAAACCTGGGAATGACTCACGCAATTTGGGAAAAAATAAGTATTTTTCCTTACAACTAGACATCCTAAGGTATCCGAGGAATTTTACGGATCATCGTTTTGATTTTTGTAGAATTAATTATGATTTTTCAAAGTTAGCGAAAAATCTGCCCGAAATGCTGAATTCAGCGTTTTTCAAGAAATATAGGGATATAATTGGACTAATAAATCCACCAGGGTTAAAAAGGTTAGTAGTGGCTATAATATCTCTTAAATATATTATTTATAATGTAATAATGTGGTGATACTATTATAGTCTATCCGAGAGCACGTATTGACAGACAGACCTACCACTAACCACTCGGACTAAGGTACGTTCGTGACGTACTGTAACATTAACTCTGATGCTTATAGTAGGTTGATATATGATAGATGTATTCATAAACTAAGACGGTGTCTTAGATCATTGCTTATACATTCAGCTTTACACGGGTTATAAGTCTTGTTAATGCCGTGAGTTTTCCTAGCGCTGAGGACACGAGGGCCAATCGTGGCATGAGGTGGTGCAGACTAAAATAACGTACATGTGCAGTGGCTGTGTACTATTATTGTGACGAATCATACATCTGTTATGGGCTTTTGTATTGATTAATGTTGTAATGTCATGAATATCTGTCATACATACATTGTTTACATAAGCATGAGGTTAACCGTTACCTGAGGTCCAATGGGCATTGGACCTCAGCTCTTATAGCTTTAGGGTCTGGAAGACCGAGGGCTGAAGATAAGAGACAAGGGTAAGTAGCACGCGTGAGGACTCGGCTGAAGCCTCTTTTGAGAGACATACTTCGTCGCTAGTGTTTTTTTTTTTTTTTTTTGTATTCTCGAATAAATGTATTGATATTTTTAAGATACGCCACAGACAATATTGTACCACAGATTTATCAGTTACTCAATATTTTAAATTGCTCCGATGCTCTACTCTGATTATACTGCCTTTGAAAAATGGGATGTTACAGAACTTGTCTTGAATCTCTTTTGAAATTTGAAATCCCTTTGCATATACAAAGATAATTTAGGCATTCATTTCATAGCTAGTTCGGCCAAATGTCCATCCTTATCACATGAGAATCATTTGTTTGCCCCATTTGAGCCTTTATTTTTTTAAAAAAAATAAACAAAAAAAAAAGGAAAAGAAATTTGCATAGAATAAATAGCCCTTTGTTTGAGATATGCAATTTTTATATCTTTTTCTTCTCATTAAAGGAAAAGAAATTTTTATACCCTAATTATTTATCTCGAATATTATATTTCGATAAATAATACCTATTGAAAATAGGTGAATATGTGGTTTCAAATAATAAGTAATAATTATCTTATTTCCTAAGGTAATTTCTATTGAAATTAGGGTGAATAAAGAGCTAAAAATCCCTAAATGCAATTGTGGGCCATAAAATACCCCGAAAATATTATGATAAATCCTAAGAGGCAATGAAATATTTATTAAAAATTGGAGAATATGTTGGCTCTAATTTAGGTAATTTTTGGGATTAATTTCCTTGGAAAATATTGAGGCAAGATTTAATATTATTTTTGGGATCATAATTGACCCCATGATTTTTAATATTATACATGGGATATAAAATACCAATGTAAGTAAAATAATTGTGAGATAATGATTTATCCTAATTAATAAAATTATCAAAAATTAGTAAGTGGCTAATCTGGTAATTAATGGGATAATTAAGGTATAAAGTAAATGAATTAAAAATAATTTAAATAATTATTTTTAATTGGAGAAATTCGAAATTATTAAATAAATAAAAAATAAAATATTAATAAAATATTTTATGCTTAGAAAAATAAATCAAAAATAAAAGGAAAAAAAATAAATATCATGATATTTTTGTAAAATTGTATTATTATATAATATAGTGAATAGTAATGGAATAAATAGGAAACGGATCCTATCTAGAGAACCAGGAATAAGAATTCCAAAGTCAAGGTAAAATATTGATCAGTGAGTTTTTACCTTTAAGTGACCTCTTCTGGAAGTAAATTCCGAGGCCGGTAGCGCATTTTCCTAATAAGACGAAATAGGGAAAAAATGCGTATATTCACATTTTGATTTGAAGAAAATAATTATAACTCAACATCTAGAGATGAGTTTATAATTATCTGGACATATTTGGAATCGTGAATTATTATCCGAGATTGATGATTCCGAAAGCAATTTCCGACACCGGACGTGTTCGGACACGTTTTTCGAGAAAACTTCAACTGGATCATTTGGAACCCCGTAAGGGACCAAAATCTAAGTTAAATTAGATATTATTGATGAGGAAGAGAAGATCTTCAAAGTTATGAATTCAAATTTTGAGATTTTCCGAGACTACGCGAAACGGACACCGATCGGGGAAATTCTATCGACCGGGCATAAAGTGAGCTTGAGTCACCATTCTTGGACCAATTGCTGCCACATCACCCCCTTATGTTGACTAGGGCAGCCCATGGTCAAGAATTAACCACCATTTAGCCTTTATTTTACTTGGTTATAAGGTAAGAGAAAATTACAAGATTTGGAATATGGAAATTACCAAAGTGGCACAATTTTTGCCTATATAAAGGCATGAGCACCTTCTTCATTTTTCACACCAAAAATATGCCCCTTAGAGAGAAGTTAGAGAGAGAAGCTCGGAGAATGTCCGGGTAAGTTCTTTGGTCCTTAGTCTTTAGTTTCGTAGTTCTTTCGGTAGATATAGTAGGAATGCTAGATTTATCTTTAATTTTTCAAGATAGTCTAGATATCATATTTAGGGGTAAATATGATATATATTTCGAAAATATGATGAGGGAAAAGATCTCAAAATTCGGAGAGATAGAGCAAACAACAAAAAAGCTCGCGAAATTCCGCCGATTAGGGGTTCGGGGGCAAAATGGTAATTTGTACCTAAAATGCCCGTTATGCTTTGCTAAAAGTTGTTAAATATTATCCTTATAGGATATCCGAGATAATCGTACCGCCGTCGAGCCGCCGTTGTGCCGCCGTCGTACCGCTTTTTTTCCGTCGTTTCGGAAATTTACCGTTTTCCGTAAAAGTATCGTTTTCCGTCAACGAAGGTACATTCGCGTCACCGTAACACTAACGCCGATGTTTATTGTATGCGTCTATGTGCTATGTGTATGGTATGTCTATGTGAAGTAGTCGATAGCTCGTGATATGCTTAGTGTCTTGTTATTATGCTTGCCGGGTGTTGGGATACGTTGGCTAAGTGCGAATACCATTGCTAAGTGCGAATACCATTGTGAAGTGCGAACCGTATGCTAAGTGCGACATATCTCGCGAGGGCTTATATGACGTTGGGGTATGCTTGTTAGTGTGCTCATATACCGTCTATGTGGTGTATATAAACATGAGGTTAACCGTTACCGAGGTTCAATGGGCATTGAACCTCAGCTCTTAATATAGCGACAGGTTCTGGAGGAACGAGGACCGAGGAGAAAGGCAAGCGGCACGCATAGGGACTCGGCTGAAGACTTTCCTCTCCTGCTATTTACTTTTGAAAACTCTCGGTCATTGTACCGCCTTTGTAATCGCCAAACTTACGGCATTTTGAATATAAGTATCGATTTACTCAATCGCTCCGATGCTCTACTCTGATGATATATGATGAAAAAAAAATTATACTGCTTTTGAAAATGGGATGTTACAGTTTGGTATCAGAGCAGTTGTCCTGGCATAGATCTGGCTAAGTTATTCCAAAAACCTTTTGGTGCCGAAGGCGGGCTAGTCTATGTGGATCGCCAATCGATCACCCTAGCACGGTGAGGCTCCCATGATAGACACCTACCCGGCCAAATTGGTTGAGTAACGGAGTTAGGCTCTACGCCTTTTTAAAGAGCATGTTTTGAAAATGAGTACCGATATAGCCTAAGTCGGTGTACCCGCTGCGCATTGGTATACCATTCGAACCGGTGTACCATTCCCGAACCGGTGTAGGAATTCCAAAGTCAAGGTAAAATATTGATCGGTGAGTTTTTACCTTTAAGTGACCTCTTCGGAAGTAAATTCCGAGGCGGTAGCGCATTTTCCTAATAAGACGAAATAGGGAAAAATGCGAGATATTCACATTTTGATTTGAAGAAAATAATTATAACTCAATATCTAGAGATGAGTTTATAATTATCTGGACATATTTGGAATTAGTGAATTATTATCCAGAGATTGATGATTCCGAAAGCGATTTCCGACACCGGACGTGTTCGGACACGTTTTCGAGAAAACTTCAACTGGACCGTTGGAACCACGTAAGGGACCAAAATCTAAGTTAAATTAGATATTATTGATGAGGAAGAGAAGATCTTCAAAGTTATGAATTCAGAATTTTGAGATTTTCCGAGACTACGCGAAACGGACACCGATCGGGGAAATTCTATCGGACCGGGCATAAAGTGAGCTTGAGTCACCATTCTTGGACCAATTGCTGCCACATCACCCCCTTATGTTGACTAGGGCAGCCCATGGTCAAGAATTTACCACCATTTAGCCTTTATTTTACTTGGTTATAAGGTAAGAGAAAATTACAAGATTTGGAATATGGAAATTACCAAAGTGGCACAATTTTTGCCTATATAAAGGCATGAGCACCTTCTTCATTTTTCACACCAAAAATATGCCCCTTAGAGAGAAGGTAGAGAGAGAAGCTCTGGAGAATGTCTGGGTAAGTTCTTCGGTCCTTAGTCTTTAGTTTCAGTAGTTCTTTCAGTAGATATAGTAGGAATGCTAGATTTATCTTTAATTTTTCAAGATAGTCTAGATATCATATTTAGGGGTAAATATGATATATATTTCTAAAATATGATGAGGGAAAAGATCTGTCAAAATTCTGGAGAGATAGAGCAAACAACAGCGAAGCTCTGGCGAAATTCCGCCGATTAGGGGTTCAGGGGCAAAATGGTAATTTGTACCTAAAATGCCTGTTATGCTGCTAAAAGTTGTTAAATATTATCCTTATAGGATATCTGAGATAATCGTACCGCTGTCGAGCCGCTGTTGTGCCGCCGTCGTACCGCTGTTTTTCCCGCTGTCGGAAATTTACCGTTTTCCGTAAAAGTATCGTTTTCCGTCAACGAAGGTACGTTCGCGTACTGTAACACTAACGCTGATGTTTATTGTATGCGTCTATGTGCTATGTGTATGGTATGTCTATGTGAAGTAGTCGATAGCTCTGTGATATGCTTAGTGTACTGTTATTATGCTTGCTGGGTGTTGGGATACGTTGGCTAAGTGCGAATACCATTGCTAAGTGCGAATACCATTGTGAAGTGCGAACCGTATGCTAAGTGCGACATATCTGCCAGAGGGCTTATATGACGTTGGGGTATGCTTGTTAGTGTGCTCATATACTGTCTATGTGGTGTATATAAACATGAGGTTAACCGTTACCCGAGGTTGATGGGCATTGAACCTCGGCTCTTAATATAGCGACAGGTTCTGGAGGAACGAGGACCGAGGAGAAAGGCAAGCGGACGCATAGGACTCGGGCGAAGACTTTCCTCTCTTTGCTATTTACTTTTGAAAACTCTCGGTCATTGTACCGCCTTTGTAATCAGCCAAACTTACGGCATTTTGAATATAAGTATCAGTTACTCAATCGCTCCGATGCTCTACTCTGATGATATATGATGAAAAAAAAATTATACTGCTTTTGAAAATGGGATGTTACAGGGTGTGATGACTTCTCATTTTTAATAGATTTGAGATATATTTTGATATATTTGAGAAGTCATTATTACTAATTTAAAGAAAATGTATTGAGATTTTAAGAGATATCAATATGGGTTCATCATTTGTGAGATTTTAAGTTAGAAAATAAGTTTTTAAGTTTATTTAAAATAATAATATAAAAAAAAAATATGTAATCAATATTGTTTTTATTAATATACTACTTTTCTTTTACAAGGACAAAAGGCGTAGGAGCAGGCATTGATTGCTGAGGCACCGTGTAGAGATTGAATGGAATTGGGCCCCACCAATTCCATTTGAATAAAGACCTTAAAAAAGAACAGAGACGCACAGTTCGGAAGAGAGGAAACAGCACGATTTGAAGTGACACCGTTTGGGTTGAATGATTTCAATCAATTGAAAAGCTAAGGAAGCTACAAAAATAAAGTAGCAGAGGCGGCATTATTATCCCGTATCATTCTCACTGGGCGGCACGGAGAGAGCGAAGCGAAACAGAAAGCGGAGCAGCGATTGCGCCGCGAGACGAGACCTTCGACCCTCTTCTCCGGCTCGGTGGCGTCATTCACCACCAAGGCCGCCGGCGAGCCTCGTCTTCACGGCCCGCCGGAAAGGGAGGCGCGGAACGAGCACCGAATCAGAGGAATAAGTTGTGCTGAGTCTATGTTCTTTTTGTTGGTTTTGATATTTCACTTGACTCTGTTTCCAGTTTCTTATTCTTTTCGAGTGTGTTTTTGAAATCTGATTTGGTATTGCTGTGATGTTTAAAGCCATGTGTGGCTAGTTTGTTTTGCAACCCGGAGGAGCTATGAACTTATAAGTGGATCAGAATTTTTTTTCATTGTTTAGTTAAATTTGATATTAATTTTGGTTACATAATCTTGTTTAGCTTTATCTATTTAGTGACTGGCCATCATTAAATATGATTTTGGTAATTAAGATTTACTTTGACGAAGAAAATTTTAATTAAGCTCTAATTAAGTAATATGAGATTAGATTACGATTTAATTTTCGATTAGGATAGACATATACTCAATGGCCCCATATAATTGTTGAGAAATGTGTCCGAGTTATGTTGCCTCTTGAGTAAATATGTTAGACATAACAAATTATACTCAAGAAAGGGTTGTAAGTGGACCGACAGGCACTTATAGCTATTTGTACTCGAAATTAACAAAATTGATATTAAGACTAATTAAATTAGTGAAATCAAGGTTTATGAAACTAATAAGGGATTAGTGATTCTGGGTTGCTCATTTTATTATTGTGGTAGTTTGTTTATTTTGATTTTATTTTTTTCCTCTTAATTCAATTCAATTTGGTTTGTTCAACTTAAACGAAATTGTAAAATTAATACTTAACTGAAGTTGTAGGTACGAAGTCCTCGTGGGAACAATGCTTTTTTTATCACTTTATTACTTGGTACGGCCCGTTGAGTTATAGGTTATAAAGTTTTGCCCTATCATTAATTTTCTTCCACCCAACTATTAGTTACTTTGACCGTTAAGTTATCACAACATTAACCCATCATTTTGACCAAACTCCCCCGCAACTTAAATCAATCTTAATAATTCTTGTTTTTTCCGTTCAAAGTCAAATGGACAACTCATGTAATCGAAGTTCCTTCATTAGTTTATCTATCAATATGTCAGTACATTTTGATGCAACAGCACTTCTGGCGGCCATATCCGCTATCTGTCCTACATAATGAGACTATACATCATGTTGAAGAAAGGAAAGGAGAGTGATGAATGGAACTAGCTTAAGATCAAATGGAAAGGAAAGGATCCAAATACAAGGAAGTAGGGCAAACAAAGAGTTGAAGAACAAGAATAAGAGGGGAAACAAGGAAGTATATATTGAGTGGAGTTCAGAAAAATCAAAGCACACAGTGTTGTTAGGGATAAAGAATAAGAAGTAGCAGCACAATAGAGAGAAACTCAAAAGGAAGGATCCAAACCCAAACAAGCAAAGATATAGAGTTTACTTGAAAGAACAAGAAGACTGTAGAAGAAGAACAACAACAAAAACTAGTGTGACTGAGAAGAGAGAGCTCAAAGCGGCAACCCAAATGGAACACATAAATTGCTGAGAGGAAGCAGCTGAAAATGGTTTTGTTTAGAAGAACGGTGAGTCAGTGAGTGTGAGTACTCTGAAGACAGGACAAAGTGCTTTTTACATACTTTCAAATACTAGTATCTTCACGGAAATTAGTCAAATATTTTTGGATTTCAAGCAAAAATTAATGTCGGCGCTTTTATCAGGATACATTAAACAGTAAGAAAATAACAAAACGTACTACATCCTAAATATAGGATATAGTTTAGAGTGTAATTTACGCTACAAACTATGTCCTATATTTAGAATCAGAGGAATATAAAAAAGAAAAATTATTACTTAAATACTAAAAAAAATATCTCACACACACACACACACACACATATATATATATATATATATATATATATATATATATATATATATATCTGTGTGTGTTTTGTGTGTTATAATATTTTTACTAAAGTATAAGTTGAGGCTTTTAAATTCAGGGGATTTTAGATATATTATATCGTATCTATATAAAAAAAAATTATATTTATTTAAATAATTCCCCTAAGTTTAATTATTAAGATAAAATATACAATTTATTTCTCTGAATAAACATCAAAATTTAGTTTAATGATTTAAATTTAAAAACTGTACTTTTAATATATTAATTTTAACATGATTAGTTTTATTTTACAAATTTAAATGGTCTACAACTAAATGATGACAAAATATCCTTAAACATATACTTTAGCCAAAATGTTGTATCACATATATAAAAATTTTAATTTATGTAATTGATTTTATATATTTGTCTTAAATTTAATTATTAGGATAAAAATAATCTTTCTACAAAGTTTGCTCATATTCTGAACATTTTGCAAATAAAATCTACTCATTCTTTTTATTTGGTTGTAAATATAAAATAAAGGAAAATTGAAAAAAAAAAAATACTCCCTCCAGTCCTTTTTATAAGAGTCCGACAAGATTTGTCCAAACGTTTAATGAGTTTGCTCATTTTGACCCCTCAATAATTATATGCATTGCATTAATTAAAAGATTATTTATTTTATTTTATTTATCTCTCTTACAAGCCCCCTTATAAAAAAGAGCATACTTGTAAAAGAATATTTATTTCAGACATATTTATTATTTTTAACTAATTTTAAAAATAGGATTAGAGGGAGCATATGGAGAAGGGGTGTGGTTGTAATTCTCTCCAAAATAATAGGAAGCTGTGGGTTGAGACTTGAGACACGGGCAGTGTATGTTTGACTGTATGTAGATCTACATAATCCACCTTGGTTTATATTTAAGAAAGCTGTAAAAATTTCTATAAACAAATGAAATTTACAATTAATACTATGCATATAATACTAACCTGAAAGCAGGAATCAAAATCTTCAAAATACTTCACGTCACCAACCAAAACCTAGGAGATAAAATTAAGTTAAAGAAAGTTTAAGAGACAACATGTGTGTCGGTGTGTGTGTGTATCCATACACACATATACATCAATAAACGAAGATCCACACATATCATAGAGTTCAAATCCTTACCTTTCAAAGATTTCTATGCGTTTCTGTTGCAATGCTTTTGAGATAAAAGCCTCTTCTTGGGTCCCCCTCTTTTTTTTTTTTTCTTTTTTTTTTTTTTTTAAAAATGAACTATGAGAACAACGAATAAGCAGAAAAATTTTATTCGGAAAATAAATATAATAATAATATATTAAGGGGGGCCGAAATTATTAATTTAAATAATAATAAAATTAATTAAGTATAGTGTGAAAAGGGTTATGGATATTTCAAATAATATCTAGATATTTATAATTAAATAATATTATATTCGGTAAAGAGCCAACGGACATTTGAGAATGGGTAGAAATAAAATCCTACCTTAAAATATAGGAATTAAGTCTTTAACATCTAGACCTTTTAAAAACCAAGAAATTTTATCCCGGTGAGTCACATCTCGAAGTCATTTCGAAACCAATCGTGTACTTAGGATACGGGGTTTTAAAGAAAAATTACGTATAGTCAAAATGAGAACCCATAGAAAACGAGATCGTTGTGACAAACCATGAATTAGGTTTCTTAGGTCATATTATAAATCGCTGAATTTTTGTCCGAAGTCGGTGCTATCGGAAGTTATTTCCGTAACAAACGGCGTCTATCCAAAAATCTTCAGCAGACTACGGAATACCCTTAATGGGATCAAAAATTTAGCTAACCCAGGTAGTTTTAAAGAAGAAGAAAATACCTTCAGCGCTGTGCTGCCGGATTTTTAAGATTCTCCAAGATTGCGTGATTAGGACACCGAACTGGGAACTTTATCGGTACAGTCACATAAAGCAAAAGTGTGACATCATGCATGACATAAGGGGGAGACACATGGATGGCAATGATGAAGCCACGTGTCAAAGTGCGATCCGACGGTCGAAATCCAGTCTGAAAAAGGCATGAATAGTGTCATTTTTTCTTCTATAAATAACCATCACCTCCTCTTCTCATTTCACACCAAAATTTCGAATCCTAGAGAGAGTTAGAGAGAAGGAGGAGCCCAGAGAAAATATAGCGGAGCCCTGAGTAAGTTTTTCGGTCCCTGGTCTTAAGCTTTCGTAGCTCTTTCGGTAGATATAGTAGAAATGCTAGATTTATCTTTGATAGATTAAATATCATGTTTAGGGGTAAATATGATATTTATTTCGAAAATATATTGGGAAAAGAGATATGTCAAAATTCTGGAGAGATAGGGTCAAAGTAGCGAAGCTCGGCGAAATTTCGTCGATTAGTCAAACTAGCGGCAAAATGGTAATTTGTACCTAAAATGCCCGTTATCTTTGCTAGATATTGATAAATATTATCCTTATAGGATATCTGAGATAATCGTATCGCTGTCGTACCGCTGTTGTGCCGTTGTTTGCACCGCTGTCAAAAATTACCGTTTTTCGTAAAACGTGCCGAAGTACTGTCAACGAAGGTACGTTCGCGGTGAACTGTAACACTAACTCGGTGCTTGTGTTATGCTTATATATGATTGTTTGTGTTCTGTCTTGAGACTCGTCTCAATTGTTTTTAATGCAATCATGAATACACAGGTTATGGTATTGTTAACACCGTTGAGAGTTTTCCTAGCGCTATGGACACGACGTACATCGTGGCACCGAGAGAGTGTGACCGAGATAACAAACATACTCGGGGCCGTGTATTGTTATTGCCGTATATACATATTTGTGTATTTCTACATCTGTTATGGGCTGTTGTAGTAGATTTTGTGAAAATGTCATGAATACCTGTCATACTTATATTGTTTACATAAGCATGAGGTTAACCGTTACCTGAGGTCCGATGGGCATTGGACCTCAGTCTGAATGAATAGACGATGGGGTCATGAATCGGAGAGGAGGCACCGGGGATGGAGCCGTAGATAGACGCCGAGACAAAGGCGTGAGAAGGCACTTGGTCAAAGTAAATGCGGGAAGAAAGTCAACGAACCTACCTTATGGCATAAATCTAATAAGGTTACTTCATATCATTTGGTGCTTAAACTAGAAAGGGTCGTCTATGTGGTTCAGTCAATCAGTCACCCTAGCACGGTGAGACTCCCACTAGACCTACCCAGCCTGGCCAAATGGGATGATTTAACTGAGTAAGGTTCAATGCCCCAAGTCTACTCAAGGCTCGGATGAAGAGGGTATAGTTACATAGAAGATTTGTAATTATGAAGCTTTGTACTATTGTATCACATGAACATTCCTTCGGGAAATTTTTAATATATCAGTATACGTCAGGCATAATCATATGTCTGAGTATTTTATATCGCTTACTCATTGTTAAACTCATTGTTATACCCGTTGTTCAAA
This sequence comes from Acacia melanoxylon, assembly GCA_019022615.1. Classification (NCBI taxonomy): domain Eukaryota; kingdom Viridiplantae; phylum Streptophyta; class Magnoliopsida; order Fabales; family Fabaceae; genus Acacia; species Acacia melanoxylon. Next base: position 5,358,809 of record JAFJYJ010000003.1, on the reverse strand, counting down.
TTTTTAGTACATGCTCTCCGTTTCCGCAAAACGCTAAGCAGTAGCACCTCAAAACTCGATGAATTTTTATAAAACCACGTGTCACCGGCACGATTTATGCTACGAAATTTGGGGTGTTACAGTTTTCATGGATTTTGCAGTAGATCCGTACTATTATTACTTATTTATTTATTTTTGAATCTACCCTCATACTTTTCAGTTTTCACAAATATCTTCTTCTTGGACAGCAACTACGAACCTCATTTCTGTAACATCCCATTTTAAAAGCGGATTATTTTTTAATCAGAGTAGAGCATTGGAGCGAGTGAGTAACTGAACCATAATAAAACATTAACCATAGTGTAATAGTAATGATACAGTCATCCTAGTGTCCAAAAGTAAATACATAAACGGTAAGTAAATCTCCATCCCGAAGCCTACTCCTACTGCTTGCCCCTATCACCAATCTTTAGTCCTCCCGACCCTGAAGCTACAGCTGAGATCCAATTCCCATTTGGATCTCAGGTAACGGTTAACCTTATGCTCAAATAAAACAGTATATGGACAACAGATAGTCATAACAATACAGCAGCATATCAATACATAATCACAAAGCAGATGCATGATCAATACATTGACAGAACATAAGCACAAAGCAATATGTAAAGTCCCACAACATGTCTGCTGAAACATCCCGTTTTCAAAAGCAATATATTTTTTTTTCATCAGAGTAGAGCATCGGAGGAATTGAGTAAGTGATACATTTATTCAAATTGCCGTAAGTCTGGCTGATTTACAGAAGCGGTACATTGACCGAGAGTTTTCAAAATGAATAACAACGAAGAAAGTCTTCGGTTGGGACTCGTACGGCTCGCTCGCCATTCTCCTCGGTCCTCGGTTCTTCCGAACCCGACGCTATGATAAGAGCGAGATCCAATTGCAATTTGGATCTCGGTAACTTAACCTCATGCTTAAATACGACTACATATACACGATGCAAAGAAATCAATACAACAGTCCACAACGGATGTATGATTAAAAACACATAACCACGTATACAAGATAATAACCACGTATGTAACATAACCTCGTATGATACAACAATAATAACCTCGTATGTGACATAACCTCGTATGATACAACAATAATAACCTCGTATGTGACATAACCTCGTATGTAACATACCGTGTATATAGCATAACCTCGTACACTACTACACAACAATCATATAATAAACATTAGAGCTAGTGTTATAGTACGCGAACGTACCTTCGTTGACGGTAAATGGCACGTTTTACGAAAAATGGTATTTTCTCGACAGCGGTACGACAGCGGGACGATTGATTCAAATATCCTATAATGATGATATTTATCAACATTCAACATCATAACGGCATTTTAGGTACAAATTACCATTTTGCCCCGACCCCTTAATCGGCGAAATTTCGCCAGAACTTCGTTACTTTGACTCTAATCTTCCAAAATTTTGCCAGAACTCTTTTCCCAACATGATTTTCAAAATATATATTTTATTTAACCCAAAAATATGATATCTACAATATATTGGAAGATTAAAGACTAAGCTAGCACTCCTACTATAACTACCGAAAGAAAACACTGAAGCTTAAGACTAGGGACCAGAAAACTTACTCAGGGCTCCGCTAGACTTTCTCCAGGCTCCTCCTTCTCTCTAACTTCTCTCTAGGTTCGAAATTTTGGTGTGGGAAATGAGAAGAAGAGAGGTTTCTATTTATAGAGGTTTTCGGGTTAAAAACCATGCAACTTCATTAAACAACCTACAACTTCGGATCGATCTTGCACCGTTGGATCGCATTTCGCCATGTGGCGCCATCTTGACCTTCCACATGTCCCGCTTATGTCATCCTTCTAGAAGAGGATGATGTCATCTTTGCTGACTTACCGATAAAGTTCCCTGATCAGTGTCCGAATCGCGTACTCTTGACGAATCTCAAAAATCCGACAGCAGAGTTCTGAAGGTCTATACTGTTGGTTTTGATTAGTTTTGATGATGTCTTATATAGATGTCATTCTTAAGAGCAAAAAGGTTGCACACTACATTTACATTATACTTTGTCTAATTCTTATATCTAATGTAGATGTGAAGTTTAATGATGAAGAATAATCAAGAGAAGAGAAGAAAGAAAGAAGAACTTGCTTTGAATATAATGAGAATATCATTATTCAAGTTCCTAGATTGATTCTACAAGTCCCCACGATGATATGGAAGTTGGAACGGCCCAAATCGGAGTTGAAATAAGCAAAATCAAGTTTTGGGATGAATTACCTCGAGCCAAAGGGTCTAGCCTCGAGTTAGAGGTGTTTCTAAAGTGTTTTGGACACATGGGACAAGTTGCCTCGAGTCAGGATCATCACCACCTCGAGTTAAAGTGTTTGCTACGTGTTTTTGGCTTCGAGTTGATTTACCTCGAGGCAGGGCATCGGTCCACCTCGAGTTAGCAACCTCGAGGCAAGAATTCAGCTTACCTCGAGTCAAATAGCCTTCAAAGACACTCTCTTTTGACGTGCGGCTACGCGACCTCTGGTAATTCGATGATATCTCCCAAACCAGGAATCGGATTGAGTGAAACAAGTGGCATATGAAACTAGACTCCCAATGCGTCATTTTGATATATAATCCAAGTCCAAAGGAGTTCAGATGAGAGATATATGAGTCTGGAAAGTTGGAACATCAATCACCGTCACAGTCCAGACCAAGCTTCGGTGTTTTGAGTGTAACTCACAAACTACAAATTAGATTGAGCTGAAATTGGTGGCATATGAAAGTAGACTCACAGAGCTTTCCATCAAGAGTTGAACCAACAAAAACGGAGTTCAGACCAAGGATATATGGCCCTCGAAAGTGGCAACATGTGATTCTGGAATCAATCCAAAGATAGCTTCGGATCTCCGAATATGGCTCACAACCAAAAGAAGTAAAACATGTCTTGAGCCAACCGAGATATGCACCTCGAGTCTAGATCAACAGAAATATCAAAAGAACTCAAAGAGGAAGAAAATTGCCTCGAGCCGAGATAGGAAACCTTGAGGGTACGAAGACAAAAAGATAGAACAAAGGAAAGCGAGTGTTTGCCTCTAGTTAGATTATCTACCTCGAGTCAAAGGGCAACCGAAAGTTTGACGTTTTGAGAAGGGTTTTTGCCTCGAGTCTGAAGGTCCACCTCGAGTCAAATTGAAGACAGAAAGTTAGACGTTTTGAGAAGGCTTTTTACCTCGAGTCATAATGTTCACCTCGAGTCAGAATGACAGAAATCCTATTTTTGTACACGGCCTCGAGTCAAGATTAAAGGTGCCTCGAGTCGATGCTTCGAACTCCGAATGATCAATTGAATTCACTCAAGCCTCTTCAAATGCTGCCTCGAGTCGATAAGTGGTGCCTCCAATCAAAATCACATCCTATTTTAGAAAAACACTTGCTGTCAATTTACCTCGAGTCCGTCTCTTAAAATTACACTGGTGAAAATGGTTATTGCCTCAAGTCGCTAGGAATGGAGCCTCGAGTCGACAACCTCGAGTTAAGGTAATCACTACCTCGAGTCGATTACCTCGAGTCACAAGATATGCTGCCTCGAGTTAATTTCACATCCGGAACACTCGGCTTGAATATTATCAATTGATTACCTCGAGTGTGTAAACACATTACCTCGAGTTAAGACTATCTCTCGTTTTAGCAAATGATTATCATTGAGCAAAATATGTTTGCAAACACAAATCATATACTTCAATATGACTGTGATATTGCTAATCATCTTTCCGAGTGATTTCCAAGATACACAATCGGTTCAAACGGACTAGCCTTGGAGCACCGAAAATATCGAGGAACGGAGCCGACAAGATGAAGGATGGCCCATACCGTCAAAAGCACCGAATCAATATTTTAAGCTATTCTCCATCCCGGACCACATGAATAACAACTGAACAAAGTCCCAACCAAGCGGACACTCGATCGTGGCTAAGCAGAAGGCGCGGATGTCTGAAGACTCCCAACGGACATATTCAAATACCCAACGGGCATATTCAAATCCTTCCAACGGTCCTCAATCTTCAACCAGTATAAATACCCGAAGGTTTGAATTCTTCAATGGCGGAATAGACACACATACAGACAAAGCATTCAAAGCGATCCATTTATAGTCTGTACATATCTTCAGATATTACTAAGCTTCAGTGTTTATCATTCATCTACTCGTGAGAGAGTTATCATTTGTTTTACAATTCATTCAAATCTCAAGGTTGTGGAACCTTTGAGTGTGGGTATACAATTACAACTTGTAAGGGGAGTGAGTCCTAGTGTAAGAGGATCATCCCGAGTACGTAGTCGGTAATTGTATTCTGCGTGAGAGGATATCTCGGAAAGAGATTGTAAAGGCTACACAAGTGCCCGGCTAAACTTGTGAGGTTGTAAAGGCTTTTCTCTTGTGCCCGGTTAAACAAGGAGATAGTGGATTGAAAATCTCAGGAGGAGCCTGGGGACTGGACGTAGGTCATTGTGGATTGGACCGAACCAGGATAAATCACAGTTTGCATATTCTCTTCCCTAAACTCTTATATTTCCAGTATATGCTTATTTGAATATCTAACTGTTGATTTAGATATTACGAAAAGATTTTCAAAGTTCGTAAAGTTTTATCAAACACCCAATTCACCCCCCCTCTTGGGTGATAGCCAGGTCTTTCATATACTTCCTCCTTAAAAATATGTGGATTAATGAAATTTATGATTCCATTAAGGGTACTCCGTTATCTGCTAAACATTTTAGGACGTACGCCCTCCGTTACGGAATTAAATTCCGAAAGCACCACTAGACCAAAATCCACCGGTTTGAAATACGTTCTGACTCAAGACACTAGATTCCTAATTCGCGGCAACTACTTGTTTCTGTATTGCCTCTTTTTTCCCCATCTGCATTTTCTCTCTCCTACCCTGTGTCTTAGATACCCCGTTGGTTTCAGAACTGACCTCGGAGACAGGTCACTCCGGGATAAAATTCCACTGGTTTATAAAAAGTCCAGATGACTTAGACTATATCCCTATATTTTGGTGTAGGATTTCATTTCTATCCATTCTCAAATGTCATGTTGGCTCTGTACCGATTATATTATTATTATAATCAAAATATCTAGATATTTATTTTTTTCTTTTATTTTTTATTTATTTTTCTAAGCATAAAATATTTTATTATTTATTTAATTATTAATTTCGAATTTCTCCCTTAAATTAATTATTTAATAATTAATTTACTTATATCATAATCTAAACAATTAGCCACTAATTACTTAATTAGCCACTTACTAATTGTTGATAATTTTCATAATTAGGATTAATTATTATCTCACAACTATTTGACTTACATTGGTATTTTATGTCCCATGTAAAATATTAAAAATATTTGGGCCATAAAGTGCTTTTAATAATATTATATTTATGCTTCTCTATTTCTAAAGGAAATAATCCAAAAAATTCCTAAAATTAAAGATAACATATTACCCAAGTTTTTATCAAGATCTGTTATCACATGGTATTTATCATAATGTTTCTAGGCCATTTTCTCGCCTTATTAAAATATATTTTTCATGGATTTTAGCTCTTTTTCTTTTCTAATTTTCACGTAATTACCTTAGAAAATAAGATAATTAAAACTTATTATTTGAGACCCCATATTCACCTATTTCCAATAGGTATTATTTATCGAAATATGATACTTATCATAAATATGATTTTCAGGGTATTACATCTGAACATACCCAGTGCCACGATCACAACACGTGTCCTCAGCACTAGGAAAACTCATACGGTATTACCAATACTATAACCCGTGTAAGCTGTATGTATAATTGACGACCCTAGATAGAGCCTCAGTCTATGAACGTATCTATCACATATATGTATATGAGCGACGAGTTAGGGTTACGACGCGTCCGTACCTTTGTTGACGATATTTGGTACTTTTGACGGAAAACGGACGCTTGATTGGCAGACGACAACGGCACAACAGCGGTACTGATCACGAGATATCCTATAAGGATAATATCACATTTATCAATGTCCAACATCATAACGGCATTTTAGGTACAAATTACCATTTTGCCCCTGGCTTTACTAATCCACTAAATTTCGCCAGAGCTTCGCTACTTTGACTCTAATTCTCCAAAATTCTGACATATCTCTTTCTCCAATATATTTTTGAAATAAATATCATATTTACCCCTAAAACATGATATCTAAACTAACTTTAAAGATTAAAGATTAATCTAGCATTTCTACTACAACTACCGAAAGAAACACTAAAGCTTAAGACTAGGGACCGAAGAAATTACCCGAGCTTTGCTACAACTTTCTCAAGAGCTCCTCCTTCCTTCTCCACTCCAAAATTTCGAACTTAGGCAAGAGGAATTGGTGTGAAAATGTGTTTGGAGGTGCCTTCTATTTATAGGCAAATTTATGCTACTATTCATGCTTTATCATATCGAATCTCAACCGTCGGATCTTGACTTTATTGCATGGCTTCTCCTTGGCCCTTGGATTGCTCTAGCCGACCTCCCCCCTCCTTTTTGAAGAAATTACATCATCAAAGATGATGTCATCCTCTTGCTTTTTGATCTTGTACCGATAAAGTTCTCTGTTCGGTGTTCTAATCGCGTAATCTTAAACAATCTCGAAAATCCAACAACATAACCTTGGAGGTCTATTCTTCCTCCTTCAAAATATCTGGGTTAGCAAAATTTTTGATCCCATTACGAGTATTTCCTAACCTGCCGAACATTTCCGGACAAACGTTGTCGGTTACGGAAATGACTTCCGGTAACACCAACTTCTGGATAAAAATTCACTTGTTTATAATATGTCGTGATCTTAGAAACTTAGTTCATGGTTTTCTAGATAGGATTTAATTTCTATCGGTTCTCATTTATCCTACTTGTTTTCTTTACAAAATGTCCCATTTTACATTATTTTTATTATACACAAAATTATCCTATTGGCCCATTCTTAATTACATGGATTTAGGCATTTAAAATTTATTACAAATTCTTGAAGCCTTTGATCTTGCTTTATTAGATTACATCCTAACTATTGATCATTGTTTAATTTGTCTAATTTAATTAGAAAGCTTAATTAGGGCCTTAATCCTATGATAGCAATCTTTTAGGATTTAGGGTTTTCATGAACCTAATCTCACCAATTTTTCTTAATCTTTTCTAATTAATGAGAAAGTACACTTTATGCTAATCTTAGTCATAAACACTTAATTAAAGGGTTCTACATAATTTACCTTGGATATTTTTTTGTTCAAGCTTAAACAATTAGCCATTAATTACTTAATTAATCACTTATCAATTGTTGATAATTTTCTTAATTAGGATTAATCATTTTCTCACAACTATTTCACCGACATTGGTATTTTCTCCCCCATGCATTATATTAAAAATCGGGGGTCATTTAGGGTTTTCAAAACAATATTAAATTTTTCCCTCTTATTATTTCCAAGGAAATATTTTATTAAATTGCTATAATTAAGGACAATATTCTCCCCACTTTTTAATAATTATTTAATTTCCCTTTAAGATTTATCATAATTTTCTCAGGCTATTTTATGTCACATAATGTATTTCTAGCCCTTTGGCACCTTATTTCCTTTAATTTCCATGGTATTGTCCTTAGAAAATTTAAATAATTATACACACTTCTTGAGACCATATATTCACCTATCGAAATAGCAATTTTATTTATTTTTCTCAACAAGATTCCGATAAATCAATATCCAAGCATTACAGTCCCCGCCATAACCTCATGAGTGTGAGTCAAAGTGCTGATAAGAATAACTGGATCATTTTTGATTCAGAAGAGTGTCTCATTGTCAACAAAGATGATCTTCCAATTGATAAAGGTAAACTTAAGGTATTATTTAAAGCTCCTAGAGAAGGTAACTGCTATACCTTAGATTTACCCAAAGTCAGTACTGAAAAATGTTTTGTTAGCAACTTGGATGAAAGTTGTCTATGGCACAAGTGTTTGGCTCATGTGAACATGTTTCAACTAGACAAGTTGGTAAGAAAAGATTTAGTTGTTGGTTTACCCAAATTATGTTTTAAAAATGATATGAATGTGATTCTTGTCAAAAAGGTAAACAAACCAAATCATCTTTTAAAAATAAGCCTGAAATATCGACCAATCGACCTCTTCAACTATTACATATGGATTTAGTTGGTCCTGCAAGAGTAAAGAGCCTTGGTGGTAATTTGTACACTCTAGTCATTGTCGATGATTTCTCACGTTTTACTTGGACTATCTTTTTATCATCTAAGGATAAAACATTTGATCTGTTTGTTGTGTTTGCTAATAAAGTGCAAAACGAGAAAGGTATTTGCATTACAGCCATTCGAACAGATCATGGAGGTGAGTTCGAGAATCATGCATTCGGAGAATTCTCGTGACGCTCATGGGATCAATCATAATTTCTCGGCTCCAAGGACACCACAACATAATGGCGTAGTTGAAAGGAAGAATCGTGTGCTAACGGAAATGGCTTGTGCAATGTTGAATGAAAATTAGACATCACAAGTTTTCTGGGCAGATGCTATGAGCACAGCGAGCTATATATCAAATAGGGCGTATCTCCGAAAGAAGCTCAACAAGACTCCTTACGAACTCTACAAAGGAAGGAAACCAAATTTGCTTCACCTTCATATCTTTGGCTGTAAGTGCTTCATGCATAACAATGGTAAGGATAATCTGGGAAAGTTCGATCCCAAATCTGACGAAAATATCTTTCTTGGGTATTCAAATAGAAGCAAGACATATAGAGTTTTTAACAAGCGTACTCGTGTGGTTGAAGAATCAATACATGTTGTGTTCTGTGAGTCTAAATTAGATGAATCTCTGGATGATGATGAAGAAAATATTTTCAAAAATCAATTCTTTTCGAAAACTACCCCTACTTCCATTGAAAACCCTGAAAACGTTTTTGAAGCTGATTCTCAAAACAATTTAGAAAACCCTGATCAATCTCAACCTAGAGCTTGGAAGTTCATAAGGAATCATCCTTTGGACCAAATAATAGATGATGTTAATCAAGGAGTGAGAACCAGGAAAAGCACTTTACATGATGTAACGTTTTCAGCTTTTATTTCCCACTTTGAACCCTCAAAGATTGACGAAGCCCTATCAGATAATGATTGGGTGTTAGCAATGCAAGAGGAATTACACCAATTTGATAGAAATCAAGTTTGGGATTTGGTACCTAGGCCTAGAGACCATCCGGTCATTGGCACCAAATGGGTATTCAAAAACAAACGAGATGAATCCGCAATTATAGTCTGTAACAAGGCTAGACTGGTCGCCAAAGGCTACAATCAGGAAGAAGGAATTGATTATGAGGAAACGTTTGCTCCAGTAGCTAGATTGGAAGCAATTCGTGTACTCTTAGCCTTTGCGTCTATCAAGGGGTTCAAACTTTATCAAATGGATGTAAAGAGTGCTTTCCTAAATGGTTTTATCCAGGAGGAAGTGTATATTGAACAACCTCCTGGTTTTGAAAATGAACATCATCCAGATCATGTATATCGCCTTAAGAAAGCTTTGTATGGTCTCAAACAAGCTCCTAGAGCTTGGTATGAACGGTTAACTAAATTTCTTTTGGATCAAGGCTTTGTTAGAGGAAGAGCAGACACAACACTTTTTATCAAAACAAACAAGCTTAATGAACTTCTGATTGTGCAAATATATGTAGATGATATAATTTTTTGTGCTACTAATGACACTCTCTGTGAGGAGTTTTCCAAGAAGATGCAGGGTGATCTCGAGATGTCAATAATGGGAGAGCTTAATTACTTTCTCGATTTGCAAATAAAGCAATGGAAGGATGGGATATTCATCTCCCAGGCAAAGTATCTTCGTGATTTGCTCAAAAAGTTTGGATTGAAGCATTGCAATGGTGCAGATACTCCAATGAGCTCAACAGCCTCGCTAGATGCGGATGAAGAAAAGGGAAAAGACTTCAACATAACTAAGTATAGAGGAATGATTGGGTCATTACTCTACTTAACTGCTAGTCGGCCGGATATTCAATTTAGTGTGGGAATGTGTGCGCGATTTCAATCTGCTCCTAAAGAATCACACGCAGAACATGTTAAGAGAATTTTTCGTTATCTCTCAGATACTAAGGAATTGGGTCTTTGGTTCCTAAAAGGTCAACAAGAATTCTTGGTTGCATACTCAGATGCTGATCGTGCTGGATATAAGACTGATAGCAGAGTCGTATCCTTACACTCTGTTGAAATGAATGGTTCAGAGTCTCTTCGACTTCCAGATAAACTTCCCAACTAGGCGTCTCCTCGTATTATGAGGAACTAAGTGTGTCCTCATTATTGTTTCCGGCGTTTCACATTGTTCAGGAAGGGTTCTCTATTTAAACCCGATGTTACTTTTCTTCCTTCACATTCTTCTCCAACACTTCTAAAACCTCAACCGTAATGGCTACTCCACCACCACCAGGTCCTCCTTTTCTGTACCCTCCTTCGCTGCCTCCGACCCGTCACTCTACCAGATGATGCAGCACCTCCTGGCCCACGTCGATCATATAGACCAATGCTTGGGCCAACTGTTTCAGGTCTATCACGCTGCCAACAACAAGCTGACCGCGGCACTCGACGCCTAGGACGTTGAGTATGATCCTTCAGATGATGACGTTGGTGACCTCTCCGATGACTCCCTCCCCTCCGACAACGATGGGGAGGAGTAAATGTTTTTATGTTTTTTTTCCTCAGGGCAGCATTAAAAAAAATATAAATAAATTTATTGTTGTTTCCATATTCGTGAACATTGTCCTTTTCATTATCTTTTTCCTTTCCCAAACAAAACGGAACAAACAAAACATTGTCCTCGTGTAAATGAACATTAAAAATTCGTAGAATACAGTTAAGAACATACCAAAAAAAATCGTTTACCTTATTCGAATAAAAACAAACCAAGTGACTATTCTTCTCAAGGTTGGACCGTCGTTGTCGTCGGTTTTACTTCGCCCTGATTTGAATATTTTCAGTGTCCTTTTCATTATCTTCCTTCTTTTAATTAATTTAGGTCATAGAAGTCGCGAATACTTTTCAGAGTATCTTATTGCTCATTTACAACATCTTGTACCTCAAATTTCAAGCACTAAATAGCTAGAATGAATGAACAAATTCTTCTAAAAAATAAAAAATTTATTATTAAATTACACACATTGCGTATGTATATTTACAAATGAATTTAAGACTTTAAGACTTATTTAGGTCATACAGATATTCACAAAATACATTGCGTATGTGCTCCACTTCATCATAAGGAAAGGGAACAGGACCGACAAACCTCTGTAACATCAAAGACAAAAACTGAATTAACTTGCGTGCATATTTCATATGTAAAATTAAGCCAGAAACTGAATTCAGCCATAATATGTAACATCAAATACATTTACCTTTGCAGTTAATTTATTTGCTCCTTTCGTGATAATATCATATATGTGTTTCATGACGTAGATGCCACATAAGTTGGACCCCGTTGGTTGCTGACGGGTCTAAAACGAACAAGAAATATATAGAAGAGCTAGCATATATAGCTTACTGACCAAGTTCACAAGGCAGTGTGCTAGTGCCCAAATATGTACTAACCTACGGTTTGAACCATTTAGGATAAGTGGCCTGAGACCCACGCCTTTTGTTTACCTCGATTTGGAAGGTCCTCATGGCACTATCATCACAATCACAAATTTATCAATAATGTTCACTGAAAATTCACAGTAGAGATTTCAGACAAGAGAATCAAAATGACATGCTTACTTGTTGACGCTCTGCGTCAATGTAGACCCTGGCTCATTGTGAGTGGAGCATAAGAATATAACTTTATGATCCTCCATGCACATGAGGACCAACTGCCAGTGGCGGCTGAAAATTCACAACAGTAAAGTACTAAGTGATATATGTAGCAGAATAAAGTGAATTGCAGACAAGAATTGTGATATGTACCCGTGCTAGTATGGAAACACGTACACCTTTCTTATCACTTCACACACCCTCTTTGACATGTATTTTTGTCTCAACTCCAAGGGTGTTGTACTTGCATAGACTGAGCACAAGAATCCAAAATCATTAATTCTGCACTGTTCAACCAATTCTTGATGCATGAACCTACAATAATGACATCGATCAGGGAATTAGTATATATGTATGTGTGTCTAAACAATGCATTTAAATTATGTACTCATAGAATCGATACTTACTTCATAAACAACAAGGATTGGATTAGTAAGCTCCCGTCCGGGAATCGCGGGGATGTTACATCTTCTTTGTCAAGGTAAACCTCTTCAAGATAATGGACGCCTACTATTTCATTGACAGGCCACGATTTATCTTTAAAATATCCTTGTTTTGCCAAATCGGATATTTTTTCCTTGGCAGTCAAATTAGCAGTAGGGGATGGAACTTGAGGAGGAGGGGATGCAGCTTGAGGAGGGGATGGAACTTGAGGAGGAGGGGATGAAGCTTCAGGAGGAGTAGAGACATGTACAAGCTTCACTGACCAAGAGATGAAGGTTCCCTTGACATCACTCACAAGTTTCAGCTGATCAGTTGGGAGAGGGAGAGGTGCATCAACTATCACCTTTTCAACTGACACTCTGACTTCATCGTCAGCCATTTGTTGGTGGTGTACAGTTGATCCCAAGTTTTGGACAGTCCCTTTTGCAACTAATCATCTTTGACTATCACGATCCTCCACATACAAAGTTACAAGGTTGCTCGATCGTCCAACAATGCGGCTCCCCTAGTGCTCACGCATAGGTACAGGTGAATGTGTGAAGGGAACACTGCTCTCTGGACGAGAGCTCAAAAGTAGCTTCAATTCATTCATTTCCTCCTCCATCTTGCTCATCCGAGATTGAAACTTTGCAGTCAATGAAGCTTCTTGAGCCGTTGCTTCCTCATTTATTTTGGCCACCGTCTGTTCCATCTCCTCCCGGGTAACCATACTTTGTTTGTGGCGTTTGGATTTACCAAAGTATTCCTTCAGGCCTACCCATCCTCCAACCCCCTTACACGCCCTGCGTGATCCAGTTTTCCGGTTGCAACGATCAGAACATCATTCCTCCCGTCCGACATAAAAGATCCCTTTGCTTCTTTCTTTTTAAGATCTTCCTGTAAGATACAGATAATGAGAAGCTTAGTAATGAAACATGATTAGTAACTAAAAAATAACAATAACGATACTTACAATTCTTTCAGCAACTATACGAGTTTGTTCACTCGTGTAGGTGCCGCTTGGCTTTTGCCGAATATGCAACCACAACTTCTTGCGACGTATTGGAGATGGCTGATCAACTATCGCAGAAGGATTGGATTCAGCTTCATCTTCCAATCTCTTCCGCTTGGCCGCCATCAATTCTTTTTCGGCCATTTCATATCCGCCGCGAGAAGCCCTATGCGAGCAATCACTCTTTCTCCCTATCTCCTGTGCTTGTTTCCTTCTTTTTCTGAAATCGAAATTGAAAAAAAAACTATTAATTATGAATTCCAAACCATCTCACTAACGTAAATTAGAGAACTTCGCTTCATATGAAGGTCAAACATTAGTCAAATTCACTTCATCAAGTTTCAACATTTTATTTAAGAAAGATGTAGAATTGTAGAAGAAATTAGGAGAAACAGAGGAAAGGGAGTTGCAGAAATACTGTCAACTAAGTCAATTCATTCATTCATCATAACTTGTTCCTACACATATTAGACTAACCTCTTATATATAGTTAGAGGCTTGACTCTTAAGGCCCAATAACAGCTTGCACCGAAACCATTACACAGTTAACATACTAACTAACTAACAGCAATTAATGTCTAACCACTACCTACTATAACAGAACTAAGACTATAATAATGGCTTGACTCTTATGCCATTATTATTTCCCTAATTACCTTCTTAGTATTTTACCTTTTCAAGGTTTACATATCAGACTTGCATAGACAAAGGCAGGAAATGTATACTTCTATTCACACACCAAACCATTTAACTAACAGGATTAGATTAACACAATAACATTCACATATCCGCACAGGTTAATAAGCACACAAAAGGGCAAACAAAACTAAATATAAACTCACCAGAGCTTCAGGAGTGGTCTGCAGCTAAACAAATTGTTGCCAAGTTTGTTCATCAATAAATATGTACTTGTCCCAAGGATTTTCTTCAGGCTGAACCTCGGCAAAAATATACTTGTTAGCTAGAAAGGTCTTAAACTCCTCCACCGATAAGCACAATAAGACAATGTCTTGTCTTTCAACTTCTGACAGTCATGGACAGTGTTTGTAAGCTGGATAGTGTCCCAAATAGGATCCTTTACTGCGCCAACGTCCACATTTTTCCACTCATCTGTCAAGATGCTAACCTTGCTGCGTACTAGATAGCCAACAAAACTAATATATTTGGATTTCTTGGGACCGAAAGGTTCCAACTTTTCATCAAACTGAATCTCTAGCCTTGAGACAGAAGTCCGACTTAGGGTTACCTCCATCATTCGTGTGCCTCTTCTACCACGGCGTGTAGGGCGGTTACGAGGCTCATTGTGAGATGAAGTGGGTTTGTTCTGACTCAAACCAGTCACACCAGTAACTAGCGTTCTCGAAACACGAATAGAATCGTTTTCACCGTTCATTTTCGAGACAGGAAGAGAGGTATTGCAACAGGAAGGGTTTCGCAACGATAACAGAGGTTCTTCAGTGAGAGTAACAAAAGTTTTCGCGCGAAGAAATGTTTATTTGACGGTTCATTTTTAAGACCGGATAAACAAAGAGACGGTCTTAATAATTAATATTCAAGCTCGGTCATATTAAAGTCCGGTCTTAAAAGTAATTAATTTTTTATCCGCACCCTTTTCTATATTTTATACCGGCGCATTTGATGTCCGGTCTTAAAAGAATAACTTTTAAGACCGGCTTTTAAATATGTTCAGTCTTAAAACTTTATTACCTTTATATTTAAATTTTTCCTTATTATTTTGGACCGCAGAAAATATTTGTCCGGTTGTGTGAGATATCTCCATAAACTAATTGATATTTGAATTTTTGTAATAACATTTTTAAGACCGGTTTGTTTTTTAACGGGTCTGACTAATATATTTAAGACCTATGAAAACATGATCCGGTATAAGAAGTTCTTTATATTTACAAAACGCCATCGGTCATACATAAGAAGTTCTTTATATTTACAAAATCGACACCGGCCATACCTTTAAGACCAAGGTGTCGAAAGTCCTGGTCTAAATGAGGCGGTCTTAAAACCCTTTTTTGCACTAGTGACTATTTCAAGGATATTTGTAGAAAATTTATGTAATTATTTTAATTTTTATAACCAAGATTTGAAATATATTATCAGTATACTACGCCCAAACCGTTTTACTCGATGTGCTGCGCTATAATGCTCTGATGTATGATGTATTTTTGGAAGGGATCATTAAACCGTCTTTAATGGTCATTATTGCTGCTCAAAGCTCACATGATTTTTACCTATAAAAGGCAATGTACAGAGTGAGGTCAGTAGGGATGAGGTCAGACACCGAGGTCTGGTGACACTGAGCTCTATCCTCGAGCTCCTATCCTTTTTCTGCTTGAGTTACATTGTTATCTTTTTGTTGTTCTGTCACCCTACTTTCTGCAGGAAGGGTTCATTTTATTCTGGGGAGTGCCGCTTCCTAATTTACTAGGGGATTGCGGAATATCTCCTAAGGATAGTGTGCCCTTGGGCGAGACTCGAACTATACTTTTATTGCATTTCTGCAGGTGCTGCTGTCTAGAATTTGTACGGTGTACGGAGCTGACACCAACATTCACTTCTTGCTTTATTAATTTCCCACATCCATTCCATATTTCCAGGATATTTGTACATCCATGCGAAAGCTTTGGGAACATAGTGATTGGGAATGAAGAGGAAAGTAGCGTGCACGTAAAATCAAAGGGCTTGGGGGAGAAGTTAATATGTGAGAAAAGATTCAAGATAAAGGTAAGAAAAAGTGCGTCTTTTCCTATTATGTACTTACCTCCTATGAATCAATCACCTCTCTCTTTGAGAAAGAAAGGAAAAACAAGTAGAATTTACATAGAACGCGCTACATTCATAAATGACCGAAACAGAAAATGGAAAAGGTATATACAGCACCAAACATAATGGGATCTTGCCAAAAACTGCAGGTGAATACTTACACAGCAGGGTGGTACCCATGACTCACATTGGTTTCCACCCTCTGTACAGCTCTCCTCAAACTCCACTCATGGCAGAATTCTAGGGCCAGCCGAAGTGCAGTGCCAAGTCCTAGGACAATGATAACCACCTGCATTGTGTTTTTCCAATTTAAGGACCATAACTATTACTTTCAACTTGGTATGTTCACAATTGGCAATAAATTCACAGAAATTTTAGTCTAAAACAAATACCAATTATTATGTTTACAGGTAGTGCAGAGACACCAAATGTGATGGATATGAGCACATCCAACAAGAGACCGCCGATGAGAATTGAAAATGCAAGCCAGAGAGGACTAAAACATCCCTGTCATGAAAAAAATAGGTTGCGAATTACAAAAGTGACATATACAAGCAAAGTATAATGAAAACAGTAAGTGGACAGAGTGTTCTCCTCACCCCTTCACGATCCCGTGTCGTCATTGTCGGGTTAATCCTCCATACCCACCGATGTCCGTCTTCATACGGACACAAGTTAAAACCTATAAATGCATGGGGGAATCCATGTTTGCATTCTTAAAATGTTAGCCAATTAGTTTGTGTCAGCAGAAGCAACTTCAATGGATAAAATATTTATGTGTATGATTAGGGAAACTTGGAGCTTTCAACACACAAAGCACAAATCAAAACATTATAAGATTAGTGAAATCTGGTTTCAATAAAAAAAAAACGATTATGTTCCTTTTAAAGTTGAAATAGCGGTAATCTAAGATTATCTAAAATAATCCACATTGCAATTTGCAAGTTAAGAAACATTCTTCAATCGATGACCTAAGAACCCTTTCATATAGTGAGGCATGCCTATTCAAATATATGCACATGTAAATGTAAGAGACCACTACGAAAGTAAGGAGAAAGGAAGCGTTCTCAAACAATGGTCACATATATGCTAAATAACATACCAAGAAGATTTCAAGAACCCGATCAAAGCAAAGAACCAAGTTATGAGAGGCCCCAGGAAAAGGAAAGAAGGAATGGAAACCATCGTATTTTAAAAATTGTTTTCTTTGTGTGTAAGTCACCTTAAAGGTTATCTTTTTATGCTATTCATGCTTTATCATCTTTAAATAAATTTCAAATACAAATGCCTTACCCCCGCCCAAGAAGAAGAGTGCCTCACGCAGAATAGTAAGCTCGCTATTCCCGCAAGTCCAACAATTAATTTAGAGTAAGCCTAAAAATCTGGAAGAAACCAATAAAGCATGATAGCGTAAAATACTAATTAAGTAGATGTTAGGCTAAAATTTAGAACACAAGAACACCATCGGTAATTAAACCATATGTTTAGATGCCAAACAAATACTTGTCTACTTCTCCTTATGGCTAGTAAAGTAGAAGGTATTTTACTAACATTTTTCAAGAAAACACTTGCAATATTAAGTATACAAAAAACAAGAAAAAGAAGATTGTAAGACATTGATGTTATGTGCCAAAATGAAAAATAAGGTAGCAAAATGCTCAATTTGATAAATAAGATGTTACAAATTCACCCAAAGATAATAGTGGCAAGCTGCAAATGATCTTGGAAATCAATTAAAATGGTAAATTGAATCCATTTTAGACTACCATCTCTTAAAGAATTAGATTTGTACAATCAACTCTCTAGCCTCTTTGAATCCTAAGAATATTTATAACTAATAGGATATGCCCCTAAACCCATCAAAGTACTCGCAATTCAGAATTCCAAAGAGCTCAACAAAACGCCTTAATCCCTCACTTGAGTTCACACAACCACCTCCAACATACAATACTGGTTTCTTCGAGCCCCTTATCAACTTCGGTATTTGTTGCCGATGACTTCTCATTTTTAATAGATTTGAGATATATTTTGATATAGTTGAGAAATCATTATTACTAATTTAAAGAGATTTTATTGAGATTTTAAGAGAAATCAACTGGATGCATCATTTATGGGATTTCAATTTAAAATAAAAGTTTTTGAGTTTAGGAAATAAATAATAGTAATAGGAAGTTTTCTAAAAAAAGGAAAAAGAAGAAGAAGAAGAAATAAGAATTTATTATTATTATTATTAATTCTCTTTTTTGTTTCCACAACCATATAGTACGCACGTTTTGGCAATTGGCAATTGGCTATTGGAAGAAGAATAGAATAGCTAAATGGGCCCCACAAGAGAATGGGAATTATTGATCAAAGAACTAGAAGCCCACGACAGCGTTTTTGGGAGAAAGGGAATGAAAACCTAAAAGCAAAATTGGAGGGCTCAACATGAATTGAAAAAGAAGCATAGAGGAGAGCTACGAATTGAATGGCGAACGGCAATTCAAGAAACAAAAAAGATGAAGACACGCGAACGAGAAGGAAGATGGACAACGCATGAGACGCAAGAACGGGACAATTAGATCGTGAGGAGATGCGCAGATCTGATAAGGGGTTTCTCCTTTGTGGCAGCAATAAGAAGAATACTTTGCAGATTTGATATCTCCTTGCTCTTTCTTTTACTCATTTCTTGAATCTTGATTTTATTTCTTTCTTGGATTTTAGTATAGCCATGTGTGGCTAGATTTTCTTTGCAACCTAGAGGACCTTTGAACTTATTGGTGGATTAGATTTTATTTTCATTATTTAGTTATAATTTGATATTAATTTTGGTTACTTAATCTTGTTTAGCTTTATCTATTTAGTGTCTGATCATCACTGAATATGAATTTGAGAATTAGGATTTACCTTGACGAAGGGAATTTTAATTAAGCTCTGAGATTAAGTAATATGGGATTAGATTGCGATTTAATTTGCGATTAGGATAGACATATACCTAATGGCCCCATATAATTATTGAAGAGTGTGTCCGAGTTATGTTTCCTCTTGAGTAACTATGTTAGACATAACAAGTTATACTTAAGAGAGGGTTGTAAGTGGACCGACAGGCACTTATAGCTATTTATACTCGAGATTAACAAAATTGATATTAAGGCTAATTAAATTAGTGAAAGTAAGGTTTATGAAACTAATAAGGGATTAGTGACTCTGGGTTGCTCATTTTATTATTGTGGTAGTTTGTTTATTTTAGTTTTCTCTTAATTAAATTTGGTTGGCTCAACTTAAATGAAATTGTAAAAATTAATGCTTAACCGAAGTTTGTGATACCAAGTCCTCGTGGGAACAATACTTTTCTTATCACTTTATTACTTGGTACGACCCGTATACTTGCGGAGTTATAGGCTATAAAGTTTTGCCCTATCAGTTGCAGATCATTCTCATCTGGAGACTTAGGTAACCTGGAACTATAACCAGCAAGCTTAATGGGTTGGCCCTAATCTGGAACGGCAAGCTGCTATTGTACATCCCTTGGAATATCATTTAGAACGGGGCCGGGTCGCCCCCGGAGTTGCCAAGAAAAACGCCTCACTCACAATCCTAGGAATATCCTCTATATCCATAACGAGATAATTGTGCTTTGTGATAGACCTTGTTACCTCAACAATCAGAGTTTCTTGGAACGCATCGGTACCGATCATTCTTCGCGGGACCTGCCCGGTGATGGCAATGAGAGGCACAATGTCAAGTAGAGCATCGGCAAGGACTCTGACGAGATTGGTAGCGCCGGGGTCGGAGGTCGCAATGCATACACTGGGAAGGCCAGAGGATTGAGCATAGCCCTCGGCAGTGAAGATGCCACCCTGCTCATGGCGAGGAAGGAAGTTACAGATGATTTTGGAGCGCGTAAGGGCTTGGTGGATCTCTATGGATGCACCGCCGGGGTAGGCGAAGACATTGGTAATGCCTTGCCCTCAAGGGCTTCAACAAGGATGTCGGTGCCTTTTCTAGGTTCGTCGGGAGCAAATCGGGGAACGAAAAGTTTAGAAGCGCTGCCGATGGTGGAGTAGGTAGGGGCGGCGACAGGGGAAATGGAAACAAAAGGTGGTTTGGGGTGGGATTAGGATTGGAGAGGGAACTTGAGATCCAGAAGGAATAGGGATGAATGGATTTATGGAGGAAATGTGAAAGAGGGAAAGTTAACAGATGAAGGCGCTTGGGGAAAGGAGATTCAACAGAGGAGGAGGAGGAAGAAGAAGAGAATGGAGATGATAATGCGAGAGAAATATGCACTAGGAGAAGCCTCTTTAGAAAATATTTTGCGAGGGAAATAAGTTTCCCTCGCAAAATGATGCACTCGAAGAAGCTCTTTAGAAAATATTTTGCGAGGGAAATAAGTTTCCCTCGCAAAATGGTGATTTTTGCGAGGGAAACTTATTTTCCCTCGCAAAAATGACCATTTTGCGAGGGAAACCTAATTCCCTCGCAAAATTGAAGGAAATTGAGGGGAAATTTTCCGCCAATTTTGCAAGGAACTGAGTTTCCAATTTTGCAAGGGAAAATTATTTCCCTTGCAAAATGGTTATTTTTGCGAGGGAAACATATTTCCCTTGCAAATTTACTAAAATTTGTGACGGAATTTTTTCTCGTCGCAAATATTGCATTTTCTAGTAGTGGTGGTTCATATATAGAACTACATTTTTTTTTTGATTCAATAATGGCGTTTCTTTATCAAATGGAAATAAAACTAAGCATAATTCATACTTACTATTCAAAAACACCTTGCCATGTCCTCAGGAAAAGTCCAGGAACTACAGTTTTCCATTAATCATATACGACGACAAAAACCCAAGAATCCGTAGGGCGTGAAGTTTCTTGAATTAAAAAGAAAGCAGGGTACGTAAATGTCAGCTATTATGGAAGCCATGGTTATGCTTTTAGTCAGCGCTTCATTTTGTAAAAATTTCATCACTCCCCTTGTAGCGAAGGAGAGAGAGGGATGAGTAAAAAGAAGACGCTCGCTGGTTATAGACTTCAAGATTCTCCGGTACCATGATGATCAGCATCGATGAGCAGCGACCTCTTTGTTCATAGTCGATAGTGGCAGCAACGAGAAGGAAATGTGTATTAAACAATGTATTATGATATGACTACAACCTACATCAATCAAAATCTTCACTCTTCTACGCTCCTGATCTATGCCATAACAATTGGAATATTATTTATCATTCAAGTCTCTGTTTTTTTTTCCACAGATATGCCTCCCCATCCTCAAATGAAGTCGTAGTTTCCATTTGTAACATGATCTTTTATTTTATATTAACAGATAATTAACGCAATCAAAGCGGAGGAAAGAGAAACAGTGTTCAAATTTCAAAGTGATGATATATGATAATTAGTAAAACTATAACGATTGGTATGATTAAAATTTGATGGATCCTGCTTACACCAGAAAATAGAGGATTTATTTATTGAACTTCAATTGCTTTATTCTTTTAACTTTATTCTCTTTAATAAGATTCTAAATCATCGAACGAACTTGCTGAAACATCTTATCGCAAGATACGCACATAAAAGTAACCGAAGACACTCTTTTTACTTTGCCACAATTAGCTCGGCAAGCTTTGTGTAAATCAAATGATGTATATAAACTTTAGAGTAAATATCATTTCGGTCCCCGACAAAAAACACGATCCCCATTTTGGTCCCTTAAAATAAAAGTCTTTTTTAGTCCATAAAATGGATGAATAAGGGTCGATTGGTTGATATTTTGATTTCTCACAAATTTCCAAATAGTACTTTTTAGTCCATAAAAAGGACGAATAAGGGTCGATTTTTTTTGTAAGGGACCAAAATGGGGTCTGTGTTTTTTGTCGGGGACTAGAAAGGGTATTTACTCTAAACTTTAAGAGTAAATACCCTTTTGGGTCCCTGGAAAAAAATACGGACCCCATTTTGGTCCCTCACACAAAGAAATGCCCTTTTAGTCCCTGAAAAGGACGAATAAGGGTCAATTGGTGAATATTTTGGTCCCTCACAAATTTCCAAAAAGCCATTTTTAGTCCATAAAAAAGTCCTATTTGGTCCGTGTTTTTTATCGGGGACCCAAAAGGGTATTTACTCCTTTAAGAGTAAATACCCTTTTGGGTCACCTTTGGAAAAAAATACGGACCCCATTTTGGCAAATTGGTTTATGCATTTAATTTTGCTATCAGCATTCTACCTTTTTTTATTTTGAATCAATCCTTATACTTTGTGTAATATCCCAACTTTTGCTTTACCAGAGACCCTGTTTATTGTGAAATATTCCAAGATTTAATATCTATTGAGATATTATTATTTATTGAATATTTGTCATATTGGATAAATTCAAGAGACAAGAATAACACCTAAATCAAGAAACGACAACAAAGCCCAAACCTACGAACTTGCATCAACAACAACAAATAACAAACATGCAAATCAAGGAAACAACAACAAAAGCCAAACACGCAAATTGAGACCACAAACATCGAAAATCAAAATATATGATACTTTCTGGACTCCCTCCCTTCTTGTTGTGACAATTGTCACACATGTAAGAAATACACACACAAGACGACACGTGGTTTACATGCAAGCCGACACGTGGCATACATGCAAATTGACACTTCATCAATCACACACCAATCAAATATTCCTCTTCATTACACGGTTAATCTGCCCCCTGTTGCCTCTCAAGGTTTTGATGATAACAAGACTTAAGGTTTTGAATCTAGGTTAATCAATACTTTCATTGATACTCGAGTATGTTTGATCTAATATCTATGCCTAAACGTTTCAGAGATCAATGCTGGAGTATAGACTAAGTATACTCGAGTATTGAGCAAGCAGACATCCATCGCATACTGATTCAGAAACAATACTTGAGTATAAACAAGCTGCTACTCGAGTATTGAACAGATAAGCCATCTATTGCATACTGCTTCTGATATATACTCGAGTATGGATTTCTTAAATACTCGAGTATGAGACTTCATTGCTGACAGATCCTTTCTCATATCAGAGCGATACTCGAGTATTGGTTAAGTAATACTCGAGTATTGACGAGATACTTGAGTATTGAAGCTATGGTACTCGAGCATGGTAAGTTCTAGTGTGATATTTGCTCTCTGTCTATAGGTTACTCAAGTATGATTGATTGAATACTCGAGTATGATCAATAGCAAAGCCTCTGATATAACTGAACCACAGAACTACCCGAGTATGTAAGTATGGGTACCCGAGTATGGTATATCAACGAAACTTCTGCAACTTTACTGTAATGACTTGCTTACCCGCGTATATCTATCTAGAATTCATTCAGTATTTATTGTGATATCATTAATCATCTTCTTGAGTGATTTTCAGATGTTTAACCAACGGTTGAATATTTAAGAGCTATCAAGTAGCGAACATTCCGTGAAACAGAGACAACGCGCGTAATCCAATTAAGGTGAAATAAGCGTGGATGCTTAAATGCTCACAACAGACAAATTCAAGTCAGACAACGGTCATCATTCTACAACTACTACAAATACTCGAAGGATTGAGTTCCTCAACACGGATCAATAGATACACAGAAAAATCTTGAAAAGCGATCAATTTCTACTCTGTTTATATCTTCAGATACTATTGAGCTTCAGTGTTAATTATTCATTCGCTCTGTGAGAGAGTTCTATAATTTGTATTACATTCATTCAAATCTCAAGATAGTGGTGTCTTGAGTGTGGGTATACGATTACAACTTGTAAGGGGGAGTGAGTCCTAGGAAGACATGATCATCCTGAGTTACAGAGTGTGTAATTGTATTTGTGAGATAGTGAAAAATCCCAGAGTGTCTGGGTACTGAACGTAGGTCAAAGAGTTGGACCGAACCAGTATAACTCCTCTGTGCCATTTCTCTTTACGCCTTTATTGCTTTCATTACGTATCCATCACATCGCAAAAGAATTGTTTGAAATCACCTATTCACCTCCCTCTAGGTGATATTCCACCTTCATTTGGTATCAGAGCGTGGTTTCTCAGTTGGGCTTAACATCCCGAGAAAGATCTTGGAAGGAATATTGCCTGATGGAGCCTCAATCAATCGACCTCCTGGTTTCAACGGAGAACATTACTCCTTTTGGAAAGCCAAATTTAGAGTCTTCGTTATGGCGACTACATTTGGTCTGCGGAATGTGTTCGAGAAAGGTGATTATAAACCATCTGTCACTAAAGATGGAGTTGCAACAGACAAGCACGAGGAAGAGTATGATGAAAAAGATAGAAGACTGGTTACTCTCAATAGCAAGGCTATCCTAATGCTTCAAAGTGCTCTCAGTCAACAGGAGTATTTCCGCATTTGCAATCTGACAAGTGCAAAAGATATGTGGAAAGCATTGGAGATTGCATATGAACGAACGTCTGGTATAAAGGATAATCGTATCAATACGCTGACAACCGAATATGATCTCCTACGTATGAAGACCGGAGAATCCATCGCAGAATTTCAACTTCGTTTTACTCATTTGATAAACCAATTATCAGCTCTGGGTAAAACATACGAGCAAAATTCTCAAGTCAGGAAAATCCTCAATGTCTTAACTAAAGATTGGGAAGCTAAGGTCACAGCAATCGAAGAAGCTCGAGGAGAATCAATGCAATCAGTATCTGCTCTATTCGGAAGCCTATCTGAATACAAAGGCAAACTCAAATTCAGGAAGGGCCTGGATGAAATCAACAACAATAAAACCAAAGGTGTTGCTCTGAACGCGGTGAAAGAAAAGGAATCCAATGAGGAAGACAAAGATGATGATGAGATGGCTATGTTCATTCGAAGATTCAAAAAGTTCTACAAGAGGGATCAAGGTTCCAAAAATAGATTCCAGAAAGGAACCTCCAAGAATGACAAGACTTCAAGGATAAAGAACAAATTATTTGCTATGAATGTGAGAAGCCAGGACATTACAAATCTGAATGTCCCCAGCTAAAGGATAAAGAGACGGAGAAAAAGAAAGATTCAATCACTTCAAAAAGAAAGCTTACGTATCTGCCATATGGGGAGATAGCTCTTCAGATGAAGAAAATGACGAAGAAGAAGTAGCAAATGTCAGTCTAGTTGCTGAAGAACAAGCTGACAATGATGATGAGGTAAGTGACCCTGAGCCTACATATGATGAGCTACTTTCTGAATACAATGAACTGCATTATGAGTTTAACAAAATTGTTAAAGAACTTATTACTTCAAGGAAGAAGATCAAATTACTTGAGGAACAAGCTAAAAATATTCCTCTAGCTTGCGAAAATCGGTCTTGTGAAACATGCCCTGATCTTGGAAAGAAAAACATTAAGCTTACACAAACTCTTGAGAAGTTCACTAAAGGCAGTGAAACGCTCGAAGTTATCTTGAAAGCTCAAAGATTTACAAACACCGATCAGGCATAGGATACAATCCTATTTTTGACAAAAAGAAAGGGAAAAAGAAAAGTGGAGGAAAATCTTACTTAAACTACTTTCAGAAGTCGGTTCATTTTTCAAATCCATTTGCCCATTGTAACTATTGTAATCGTAAGGGTCATAATACGTCATCTTGTTGCCATAAGAAAGATAAAAAGGATAAACCTATTGGCAATTATCAATGGGTGCCTAAAGGAACATATATATCTCCCGAAGCTCAAACTAACCCGAAAGGACACAAGAAAAGATGGGTACCTAAGGCTTGATCTTATGTAAATGACAGGTATGTCTGAGGGCATCAAAGACCAACAAATGGTACATTGATAGCGGTTGCTCCAGACACATGACTGGAGATCAATCCAAGTTCATGACAATGAATGCAAGGAATGGTGGCAAAGTAACCTTTGGGGGCAATCAATCCGGAAAGATTGCTGAAATTGGTGAAAAAGGAAAACCCTTGATCAAAGATGTATATTATGTAGAAGGATTATGCCATAATCTCCTTAGTGTAAGCCAAAGTGCAGACAGGAACAACTGGATCATCTTTGATTCAGAAGAATGCCTCATCGTGAACAAGGATGATCTTCTAATTGACAAAGGTAATCTTAAAACCCTGTTCAAAGCAGTAAGAGAAGGCAACTGCTATACATTAAGTCTCCCTAAAGTGAGTTCTGAAAATTGTTTCATTAGCAACTTGGACGAAAGCTGGCTATGGCATAAGCGTCTAGCTCATGTGAATATGTTCCAGCTAGACAAGTTAGTAAGGAAATATTTAGTTCTTGGATTACCTAAGCGACGATTTAAAAATGACATGATTTGTAGTTCTTGTCAAAGAAGTAAACAGACTAAATCTTCTTTCAAAAACAAGCTCGAAATTTCGATTAATAGACCTCTTCAATTACTTCACATGGATTTAGTCGGACCAGCAAGAGTTAAAAGTCTTGGTGGCAATTTATACACTCTAGTTATTGTTGATGATTTTTCTCGATTCACATGGACTATATTTTTACAATCTAGAGATAAGACATTTGATCTATTCGTTGTATTTGCCAAGAAAATACAGAACGGGAAAGGTATGTGCATTTCAGGTATACGGATAGATCATGGAGGAGAATTTGAAAACTATGCCTTCAGGGAGTTCTGTGATGCTCATGGTATTGATCATAATTTATCCGCTCCAAGAACACCACAACAAAATGGTGTGGTCGAACGGAAGAATCGTGTTCTCACTGAAATGGCTCGTGCAATGCTGAATGAGAACAAGACCTCTCAATTCTTTTGGGCGGATGCGATGAGTACTGCACGCTATGTATCAAACAGAGCATATCTTCAGAAGAAACTAAACAAGACTTCATATGAATTGTATAAAGGAAGAAAGCCAAATCTATCACATCTCCGCATATTTGGATGTAAGTGTTTCATCCATACCAACAGTAAGGATAACTTTGGAAAATTCGATCCCAGGTCCGACGAAGGTATCTTCCTTGGATACTCCAATAGAAGTAAAGCTTACAGGCATTTAATTTACGAACATGCATTGTAGAAGAATCAATTCATATTGTTTTCTGCGAATCTGACCCTGATAAATCTCTTGATGAAGATGAACCTATTTTTCAAACTCAACCAATTTCAAAAACTTCATCTGTTCCTGAAAATTCAGAAAACGAAGTCGAATCTGAAAATATTTGTGAAGACCACTCTCAATCTCAACCTCACACCTGGAAATACAGTAGAAGTCACCCATTAGATCAAGTAATAGGTGATGTGAGTAAAGGTGTGAGAACCAGAAAAAGCATTTTAAACGAAGTAACCTTCTCAGCTTTTATTTCAGAAATTGAGCCCTCTAAGATTGACGAAGCCCTATAAAATAATGATTGTGTTATAGCAATGCAAGAGGAGCTACATCAATTTGAAAGAATTCAAGTTTGGGACTTGGTACCTAGGCCCAAAGACCGTCCAGTCATTGGCACCAAATGGGTATTCAAGAACAAACGAGATGAATCTGCAATCATAGTCAGAAACAAGGCTAGATTGATTGTGAAAGACTATAATCAAGAAGAAGGTATTGATTACGAGGAAACATATGCTCCAGTGGCTAGATTGGAAGCTATACGAGTACTCTTAGCCTTTGCGTGTATCAAAGGATTCAAACTTTATCAAATGGATGTTAAAAGTGCTTTTCTTAATGGTTTCATTCAAGAAGAAGTATATGTAGAACAACCTCCTGGTTTTGAAAGTGAATCACATCCTGATCATGTCTTCCGATTGAAAAAGACCTTATATGGTCTTAAACAAGCTCCTCAAGCTTGGTATGAAAGATTAAGCAAATTTCTTCTTGATCAAGATTTTGTCAGAGGAAAAGCAGACACAACACTTTTTATTAAAGGTAATAAACTTAATGAGATTTTAATTGTACAAATTTATGTGGATGACATAATTTTTGGGGCTACTAATGACCTTGTGCAAGGAATTTTCTGAGAATATACAGGGTGAATTTGAAATGTCCTTGGTGGGCGAGCTCAACTACTTTCTTGGTCTACAAATCAAGCAACACAAGAATGACATATTTATCTCCCAGACCAAGTACCTAAGAGATTTACTGAAAAAAAAATGGTCTTAATGAGTACAATGGAGCAGACGCACCAATGAGTTCAACTGCTACCTTAGATGCTGATGAGAAAGGTAAAGATTACAATATCACTAGATATAGAGGAATGATTTGGTCATTACTCTATCTAATAGCAAGTAGACCCGACATTCAGTTCAGTGTTGGGATGTGTGCTAGATTCCAGTCAGCGCCCAAAGAGTCACATGCTGAACATATCAAGAGAATATTCAGATATCTAGCTAACACAGAAGAATTGGGATTATGGTTTCCCAAAGGCCAACACAAGCATTTTGTTGCATATTCAGACCCAGATCATGCCGGATACAAGACGGATAGGAAGAGTACAAGTGGTCAATGTCAATTCCTTGGTGGCTCACTTGCCTCCTGGTTTAGCAAGAAACAAACAACCGTCTCTGTGTCATCAACAGAAGCTGAATACATTGCCGCATCAAGCTGATGTGCTCAAGTGCTTTGGTTAAAACAACAAGTTCGAGACTTGGGTATCAATCTCAAGGAAGTTCCAATCTTATGTGATAACACTAGCACAATGAGCTTGGCAAAGAATCCAGTACAACATACCCGAACCAAGCATATTGATGTTAGACATCACTTTATAAGGGATCACGTTCAGAAAAAAGGATGTTAAAGTGATGTTTGTTTCAACTCATCTCCAACTTGCTGATATCTTCACCAAAACATTAGCTAAGGAGTAATTTACTTTCATTAAGAGAGAATTGGGAATGGTGAATCCTAACGAGCTATAAGTAATTTTAATATATTGTTCAAATTGTTGATGATTATGCACTTCTAACTTAAGCATCGGAGTATCTAGTATTTTGTTTTGTACGATGCTTAAAGAATTGATCTGATAAATACCCGAGTATACCTAACAATACTCGAGTACTATCCAGATTGTAATCTGTGAAACAAGTGCCTTTCAAGTGACAATACTCGAGAATGCCACTAACATACTCGAGTAGTATCGGGATTTCACTCTTCATTACAAGGAAGCAGAAGCAATATTCGAGTATTCAGGATACATACTCGAGTACTGGTAAGGCAGAGACTCAATAGATTCTATGAAATAGCTCATACCCAAGTATTCACAAGCAATACTCGAGTAATCTCGACCGGAGGGAAGTTCTGCTGAGAGAACATCAATACTCGAGTAGTCAAGTACAATACTCGAGTACTGACCTTGTCATCTGAGAAAAACAAGCTTAAATCACCACCCTGTTGCACAATGATCAATACTCACATCAAAGGAATTCAAGTGTTCTCAATACACACTTGAAATGAGGTATTTCAGCTTTCATTTAAATTAATTCCATTGATTCTGCATATTGAATACTTGAGTACTTACTAATAAGCACTCGAGTAGTGACGCAATACCCGAGTATTCAAGTGGAATACTCGAGTATTATCGGGCCACACGTGTGTCTATATGCCTTCCACCGTTTCATTTATTTCACTCCGTCTCCCATTTCTTCAGTCTCTCCTCTGTCTCCATAACCCTACTCTCTTTCTCTATCATCTCCATCACTCACCTCCGTTAACCCTCTAACCGTTGCGTTCCCTACATTTCCTCACTTTGTTCGATCAATCTCTCCACTGCATTTCTCTCTCTGTCAATTTTCCTTCCTATCTCACTCATCATCGATCAATGGCTCACTCATCGTCAGAATCCTCCGAACAACCATTAACGAAGAAACGACGATATACTTATCAACGAAGACCAAAATTGTCTGTGCAATCCAAGGCAAAATTGAAGTCCGTTTCAATTACTGAACCCTCTCGCCCTGTGACCCGGTTCCAAACCGATTCTCTACCCTCTAGCAAAGGCAAAGGTAAAACCCAGTCTCAATCTCAGTCGACCACAGCGAAATCTGATAGTTTATCATCGCTCAAATGACCATCTTGTTATGGTTCATGAACAACGCTATAAAAATATTGAGGATCGAATTCAAAAGATCGAAGGTGCAGAGGAAAGGAATGCCTCAATTAGTTTTTATCCTAATGGTTTTTATCTTACCATTTACTAATTACCCATTAATTACATAAGCTTACATCACTTTACCCCTAAAGTCCTCTTGCATTTAAACTTGATTATGACATGTTCAATGTAATTATCTAGATGTTACTTTGCTTCTTCCTTTTCCTCTCTTCAAACCGCCACCCCCTAATTTGCCTTTAATTTGGATTTCATTTAACCTTAATTTGCCTTGAAAGTCTTCTTCATTAATAACTTTGATTGTGATGTTTAATTGGTTAATTATAATTAACAATTGCACTTCTTATTCCCCCTTGCTTGCACCGAAATTTCCTCTCCCATTTAGCTCTTGGATTTGTGTTTCATTTGTCTCACAAAACCTTGGCAAAATTCTCCTATTGGTTGATTTTAATTTCACAAGGATTAGGCTTTATGAAATAAATTCAAAAACCTTTAGATTAGCTTTAATAAATTTAATCCAAGCCTTTGATTTTGGGTTGGTACAATCTAAACACTATTAATGATATTTGTTAGTGATTTAGGATTAGGGATTAATAAAATTTCTTAACCCTTCTAATCAACAATTTAAGCCACTTTAATAAATTAAAGGGAGAATTAATTAATCTTTAATTAATATTGCTAATATAGTGTTTTAGGAGTTAGTAAGCTTAATTGCCAAAATTTGATAGTTTTCTAAATTAATCCTGATGATTAAAAATTCCTTATATGCTAATCTTGGCCTTTAAATATCATTTGGATACTAATTTAGTGGATATATTCTTAATTATTACCTTTTTAAATTAATTATTAATTAATTTCAAAAATTACAAAAATATTCCAATTATTGCAATTTTAATTGCCCAACAATTGTTGATAATTTTCTCTAATTGATTTAGGTATTTAGATGACATTTAATCACTTTTATAACATAAATAAGACTTATTCTTAATTATGTAAATATTAGGATATTTTATGATCCCTAATAGAGTTTAAAAATTTTAGCCTTTGGTTATTCTAATTCTAGGAAAGAATTACCTAGAAAAATAAATAAATATAATAAGAAAAATTGAGACCACATATTCACCTATTTCAAATAGGTAATATTCAAGCAAATAGAATATTTAAGGTATTTTAGTTATTTAAATATAATATTTAAGATGAATAATTTTCCGGGTATTACATTAATGGGATGTTGTATACTTGATGTTTTTTTTTACCGGCACATGATATTCTAGTGAGCTACATCAATATTTGAGCATCAAATGACCCCAGGTTTTGAGGAATATACGGTTTTAAAAAACTCAATCCCTCTTTCATCGCGAGTATGAAGGACCACACCAAATAGGGAAGAGAATTATATTGAGGAAGGGATTAAGGGAGAGAATTGAGGGTAAGAGATTACGTGATTAGCTCATCTGGAGAGAAACTCAAGGAAAAACTATGACATGAATCGATGTTCGATATAGCGATGTTAGATGTAAAATTAGCCAGAGAAATCTAAGGATTGTGGGAGGAGAGGCGAGGAACCGACAAGATTAAGATTTGAGATGGAGATCTTAAACAAAGAGAAGAGACAAAGAACATTGTATAAGGACATATTGGTAAAATCAACAAATTCTGAAATTCTTCATGAGGCCTCTTGGTCTTAAAGATTTGATAAAAGTATAAGCATAAATTTAGATTTAGGTATTTCAGATGAATTTAAATAGGCTTTTTCCTTTATCTTTTTATAGTTAGTATTGCATTTTTTTTTTTTTTGGTTTAAGATTTGAGATGGAGATCTTAAACAAAGAGAAGAGACAAAGAACATTGTATAAGGACATATTGGTAAAATCAACAAATTCTGAGATTCTTCATGAGGCCTCTTGGTCTTAAAGATTTGATAAAAGTATAAGCATAAATTTAGATTTAGGTATTTCGGATGAATTTAAATAGGATTTTTCCTTTATCTTTTTATAGTTAGTATTGCATGTGTTTTTTTTTTTTTTTTTGGGGGGGGTGTACATCTAGTTTTTGCTGTTTATTACCCCAATTTTTTTCTCTTATTGTATAACAACATTGATTGATAGCAATTTAGAAGAACAAACATTACATTAAGCTTACACTACCCAAAAAAAAATCATAATAATAATAACTTTCAGGGGCAAAGGGTTTTCAGATACGAGTATTGTTCTAACACCCCAATTTTCTAAAGCGTTTTCAAAATATTTAGATCAGAGTAGAGCATCGGAGCAATTTAAAAGAGTGAGTATCTAATAAATTATATGATATCATATCAAACTTGGTGTATCTAGTTGTTCATAATAACGGTACATTAATTCGAATATTTAAAATTTTAAACTATATGAATACATCTCCATAATAAAACTTCGATCGGTCCTTATGCGTGCTATTTACCCTTGTCTTCGGTACTTGGTCCTCCCGACCCTGAAGCTATGGTAAAAGCTGAGGTCCAATGCCCATCGGACCTCAGGTAACGGTTAACCTTATGCTCATGTAAAACAATATATGTATGACAGATATTCATGACATTTCAGCGATAATCAACACATAAGCACACAGCAGATGTAAGATTAATATATTAACAGTACATATCACATGTAAAGGTATCTATACAATTCACATGTATAGTTATCAATGTTAACAGTACACATCACATGTAAAGTTATCTATACAATTCACATGTATAGTCGTCTATCACATAAAAGTATACAATGAGCATTAGAGTCAGTGTTACAGTACGCGTCCGTACCTTCATTGGTGATAGCGGATTACGTACGTCGGTCGGTATGCGTTCTCAGATAGCCTATAATGGTACCATCGCATTTATTAATTCATAAATAATATTCTAATTGATATCTTAGTCACAAATGACCATTTTACCCCTTGATGGATTTATTTTACAATTTATTCCCAAAATTTCGTATAAACACGTTGGTTACAGCATACAGATTTGCGTCTAACTTTGAAAATTCATAATTCATTCTAAACAAATTGAAACGAGGATCCGAAAAATTCCCCGGACTCCTTAGGATGTCTATTTTTGAGAAACAATACTAAGGTTTGCCCGGATTTATTAAACACTTCCCAGTTTCCATTTTTCAAAGCTCTGTCCAGAATTTTCCCAGAAACTGTAGCCTAATTTTGGGAATTCTTATCTCCTAGCAAAAAAATCAAATTGACATGATATAGGTACCCGTGGAAAGCTCTATATGTCTAATTTAACCATGAAAAATTTCAGAATTAATTAACGTCATATTCACATAAGATTATGGCTTTTACGAAACCGACTCGTAAATCGCCTAACCGAAAAATTTCGCGAACTTTGTTACTTCGGTGTTTCTCTTCCAAAAATTTTCTTTATCACTTCCTTCATCATTTTTTAGAAATAAAGCTGATTCTAACCATAAAAACATGAAAATAAAAATACTCTAGCATTTTGAAGATTTAAAACAACTTCTATCTATGAACTTAAAGCTAGAACTTGAGAACTTACCCTTGAAGAACCTTGCTACTCCTGCTCCAAGACCCTTCACTCTCACTTTCACTCTCTAAATCAGATTTCTCTAGCTTGCTTTGGTGTGAGAATTGATGAAGCACAAGGTACCTATTTATAGTAAAAGTCATGGCACTATTTGCATTTACCATCTTGAATTTTGGCCCTTGGATCTTACTTAACTAAGAAGTTTTAATCTCACCCATTGGATCTAACCTTCTTCAACAAGTTGTTCTCCTTCTTCAAGAAGTTATTGACTCCCCAACTTGTCTTCTAAGCTTCTCAAACTTCCTCCTTAAGTTGTCCAACCTTAGCCAACAAGTTGTTGACTTCTTCTAGATCATTCTAGCCACTTCCTCCTTCCCTTCTAAGTTGCCTAAACCGTCCCCCTCCCTTCATCTTTTAATTTCATTTTGTGTTTTAATATTGCCTATAGGATTATGCTTAAAACTCCCTTTGTAGGTTCTTTTTAATTTAATTGGATTTATCCCTTAATTATGTAACTAATCTATGCTATTGAATTTAGTTGTTATTATGCTTAATTGTAATTGTATGATTGATTACTATATTAATCATGATCATTATTGATCTCTTTTATGCTAATCTCGGATTTTTATTAGCATTTGATTACTAATTAATCTCATATATTCCTTAATTATGACTCTTTAATTTAATTATTAATTAATTACGAAAATTAACATAATTATTTTAATTATTGTAAATTTAATTGTCCATTAATTTGTTGGTAATTTTCTCTAATTGGAAATAAGTATTTCCAAGCCATTTAATTGCCTCGTATGATTAAATTAAAGCTACGCTTAATTATGATAATTTTATGGTACTTTATGATCCCTAAGTGAAGATTAGAAAGTTTAACCATTGGTTACCTTAATTTTAAAGGGAAATAACCTAGAAAATAAAATAAACACATCACAAAATTTTGAGACCACATATTCACCTATTCTAAATTGGTATTATTTATCAAAATATTGCATTTAAGATAATTAATAATTTTTGGGTATTACATTTCTCCCCCCGTTAAATAAAATTCCGTCCTCGAAATTTGAACGTATAACTTCAGAGAACTAATCTAGACATACAGTCTATTCCCTTCCTATGGATGCTTACTAGACATGCACCCTAACAATTTCATTTACCTTGTACCCAGGTATAGTATTCAAACACAGGACTTCTCGCCCATCCTCATCGTGCTCGGTTACGCAGGCCTTACCGCCTGACTCATTCAATCTCTCGGCTTAACACACATTGGCCTTCCGGCTCAATCCATTACCACAGTACTAGAGATTTTACCCTCAATACCTAGGAGATTATCCTCATGCTTTATGCATCATACTTATTACCTGGTACAATGAACGTTTTGCTAGACACAAAATGTATTATAGACATACTAGTCTAAAGTCATCACAACAATTAGTATTTCATATAGTGCTAAGTACTATTGGTGTTATGGCCTAGGGACACCGCCCCATGCACACTTGCAATATCATTTAAACACGCAATAGAAACTAAAGTTTTCACGCCAAGTAGGGTAGCTATTATCAAGTCATAGGGTAATCAATAGGCATGCATTCCTAGGTGATTTGCAATTTCATATGGATTACACAAATGGCTAGCACCCGAATCATACAATGCCTGAAAAAGATTCCCTTCTAAGAGAGATAGTACATTGGACCATCTCTGGAGATTCCCTGTCCTCTGAACCGGTCAGTGTGAAAACTCGACCTGGGTTTTGTGGCCTTATCACCTCAGCCTTTTGGGGACAGTTCCAGGCCATGTGCCCCGGCCTCTGACACTTGTAGCAAATTTGTTTCCCATCACAGTTAACACCTGGATGGTACTTTCCGCATTTTGGACATGGTCGGGGTCCTGGAATTATCGGATAGTTCTCCTGTCTAGACTGGAATGGCATCTTGCTTCCACTTTGGGAGTTGTTCCATGGTGCCTCCCTCTTCTACGAGGAATTTCCGCGGCTCAAACCGCCACGATTTGCACTGCTACTGTTGTAATTTCTTGATGTGCGTAGTTCTTTCAAGTTACGTTCGATCAATCGGCACGACTCCACCGCTTGAATTATTTCCTGGAACCGCTGTGACACAAGCCTTTCCCTTATCTCGTATTTTATCCCATGTACCAGTATGTTTGCCATACTGCTTTCTTCATCATCCCGCCTCAGGTGTGATGAATACCGTGACAGATTGGTAAACCGGGCATAATAGTAATCGAATGACTCCTCGTGCCCTTGTCGGATGTGAAGGAATTCTGACTCTTTGATCAATTGAACTGAGGGAGGAAAATATTGCTCGTTGAACTTCTCCAGAAACTTCTCCCATGTAATGGGACAATAGCGTGCTCGTAACGTCACAGCGATGCTCCTACACCATCTATCCGCTTCTCCTTCCAGCTTGTAGATTGCAAGTTGAGCTTTTTGATTTTCCGGACATTCCATGATCTCAAAGACCTTGTCCAGCCTCATTAGCCAATCTTCAGCTGAATCGAGCTTACCACGGAAAGCTGGTGGTTTTAGCTTGCAGAATTGGGTAACCCAATACTGTGTTGTCTCAGCTACTTGGTTGGGTCGTGGTAGTACTGCCATCGCCCTATTACGTCAAGGGGGTGTCTGAAATCTATCGGACTCCTCAGCTTCACGTTCATCATCTTGTTCGGTTTCTTCTTCTTCCTCAGCATTCTGTCGTTCCTCATTGGCTCTGCCACCTTCAACTTGTCTTTCCTGTCTTTCAGCAAGGAGTACATCAATAAAAGTTCTTTGCTCCTGTAGCATCCTTCTCATTTCCTGTATCTCGTTCTCCTCTGGTTGTTGTGGTTCATGTTTTTCGGGTTCGTGTACTGGTATTGGTATCATTCGTGGCTGTCTGCCTCTACCTCTACCTCTACCTCTGCCTCTGCCTCGGCCTCTAGGGACTCCGGCTCCTCGTAGGTTTGCTATTCTTAATTTCCTTATTAAGAACAACAGGTGTAGATGTTAGAGAGAAATAGTGATTGGCACATATCGCAAATATATATATATTCGTCGCAAAGTTACAGTAGTTTATACTAGTAAACTATGTTTAGTCACTCCACTACAATACAATTCCACTACTATTTTCGCAGCTTCCTTTCACTGGCACCGGGTTTACTTCCGTATTTCGACTACATGTTCAGGTACACCAGGCAGTTGAGACACCAGAGGAAAGCATGAAAACTTCGGATGGGTCCTTCCCCCAAGAGTTCGTTCGTCTTTTCCACCCAAAAGCGGGTTCGAGGGAAATGGTACAAAGTAGACTTTGCCCAATCTTCGCGGGAGTAGGAAGGAATGAAGTACATATTTTTCCGATCATACGTCGTCCCTACACATTCTAGGTATTGGTAGTATTCCCCCTTTAAAGTTGTTGTATGTTTCTCAGCATACGTGTAGTCAGTTTGTAGGATATCTACCAGCGTCCCACTCTGGTCTAATATGTGATTCAGGAAGACAAGTTTACAGTTGGTATTAGATTCACTATCAGCGATCTCCTGGTTTTGGGAATCATCAGAGTTGTCTCCATCAAACGAATGGCCAGATGAATCAGATTCTTTTGGCTCAGTCGAACGTTGTTCGAGATTTGGCGATACTGCATTTGGAGGTTCGGGGTCATACATAGGTTCAAATGAAAACTCCAGCCCGTGATGGTGTACGGGTTCAGGGTGATACTCTGGTGAAGGATGGTATTCGGATTCGAGAGGGTACTCGGGTTCAGGACTGTAGATTGGTTTAGAATTGAATTCAATCTTCACGATTTGGGGAATCACCGACATTCGTGCGGTATGCCTTACCCGTCCGTTGTAGTTCGTGTGTGGAGGTCCATCTCCATCCATCCCTATTGCATCACACCAAGGTTATATCAGTACTCATTTTTCAAAATATGTTTTTCCCAAAAAGGCGTGGAGCCTAACTCCGTTAATCAAACAATTTGGCCAGGCCGGTGTATTGTGGAAGCCTCACAGAATTCACGGGGACTGATTGACAACCACAAAATCCTTTCTAGTTTAAGCACCAAATGGTTTGAAGTAACCTTATTAGATCCATGACAGAATGAATGCTCTGATACCAAAAGTGTAACACCCCAATTTTCTAAAGCATTTTCAAAATATTTTGATCAGAGTAGAGCATCGGAACAGTTTAAAAGAGTGAGTATCTGATAAATTATATGATATCATATCAAACTTGGTGTATCCAGTTGTTCATAATAACGGTAAAATAATTCAAATATTTAAAATTTTAAACTATATGAATACATCTCCAAAATAAAACTTCAATCGGTCCTTATGCGTGTTGTTTACCCTTGTCTTCGGTCCTTGGTCCTCCCGACCCTGAAGCTATGGTAAAAGCTGAGGTCCAATGCCCATCGGACCTCAGGTAACGGTTAACCTTATGCTCATGTAAAACAATATATGTATGACAGATATTCATGACATTTCAAATGATAATCAACACATAAGCACACAATGAGATGTAAGATTAATATATTAACAAGTACATATCACATGTAAAGTTATCTATACAATTCACATGTATAGTTATCAATGTTAACAGTACACATCACATGTAAATTTATCTATACAATTCACATGTATAGTCGTGTATCACATAAAAGTATACAATGAGCATTAGAGTCAGTGTTACAGTATGTGTCTGTACCTTCATTGGTGATAGCGGATTACGTACGTCGGTCGGTATGCGTTCTCGGATAGCCTATAATGGTACCATCGCATTTATTAATTCATAAATAATATTCTAATAGATATATTAGTCACAAATTACCATTTTACCCCTTGATGGATTTATTTTACAATTTATTCCCAAACTTTCGTATAAACACGTTGGTTACAGCATGGAGATTTTCGTGTAACTTTGAAAATTCATAATTAATTCTACAAATATCGAAACGAGGATCCGTAAAATTCTACTAACTCTTTAGGATGTCTATTTTGGATAACAAATACTAAGGTTTTCCCAGATTTATTAAAAAATTCCCAGTTTCCATTTTACAAAGCTCTGTCCAGAATTTTCCCAGAAAACGTAGCCTAATTTTGGGAATTCTTATCTCCTAGCACAAAACTCAAATTGACATGCTATAGGTACCCGTGGAAAGCTCTATATGTCTAATTTAACCATGAAAAACTTCAGAATTAATTCACTTCATCTTCACATAAGATTATGGCTTTTACGAAACTGACTCCAGAAATCGCCTAACCAAAAAATTTCGCCAGAACTTTGTTACTTCGGTGTTTCTCTTCCAAAAATTTTTCTTTATCACTTCCTTCATCATTTTTTCAAAATAAAGCTGATTCTAACCATAAAAACATGAAAATAAAACTACTCTAGCATTTTTAAGATTTAAAACAACTTCTATCTATGAAGTTAAAGCTAGAACATGAGAACTTACCCTTGAAAAACCTTGCTACTCCTGCTCCAAGACCCTTCACTCTCACTTTCACTCTCTAAATCAGATTTCTCTAGCTTGCTTTGGTGTGAGAATTGATGAAGCACAAGGTGCCTATTTATAGTAAAAGTCATGGCACTATTTGCATTTACCATCTTGAATTTTGGCCCTTGGATCTTACTTAACTAAGAAGTTTTAATCTCACCCATTGGATCTAACCTTCTTCAACAAGTTGTTCTCCTTCTTCAAGAAGTTATTGACTCCCCAACTTGTCTTCTAAGCTTCTCAAACTTCCTCCTTAAGTTGTCCAACCTTAGCCAACAAGTTGTTGACTTCTTCTAGATCATTCTAGCCAATTCCTCCTTCCCTTCTAAGTTGCCTAAACCATCCCCCTCCCTTTTTCTTTTAATTTCATTTTGTGTTTTAATATTGCCTATAGGATTATTCTTAAAACTCCCTTTGTAGGTTCTTTTTAATTTAATTGGATTTATCCCTTAATTATGTAACTAACTATGCTATTGAATTTAGTTGTTATTATGCTTTATTGTAATTGTATGATTGATTACTATATTAATCATGATCATTATTGATCCCTTTTATGCTAATCTCAGATTTTTATTAGCATTTGATTACTAATTAATCTCATATATTCCTTAATTGTAATACCTGGATATTTAACACCCGGATATTTATAATATTTCTTAAATATTTCTTTTAAGTCAATGTTATCTATGTTAGAGAAGTGAATTTATGGTCTCAATGTTGAGCATAATTAGTTTATTTCCCTAAGAAAAATCCTGTCAAAAATTAGGAGAGATAATGTGCCAAAAGGCCAAAGACGTATTTTTAGGGCATAAAATGACCCAAAAATATTATGATAAATCTTAAAGGGCAGTGAAATAAATATTAAAAATTAGAGAGAATATTGTGCTTAATTATGGGAATTTAATAAATTATTTCCGTAGAGATGATAAGGGTAAAATTTAATATTATTATAAAAGCACTTTTTGGCCCCAATTTTTTTAATATTTTACATGGGATATAAAATACCAATGTAACTAAAATAGTTGTGAGATAATAATTTATCCTAATTAAGGAAATTATCAAAAATTAATAAGTGGCTAATCGGGTAATTAATGGGATAATATAAGAGGATTAAAATATAAGATAAATGAATTTGAAAAATATTTAATTAAGGGCTGAAATTCGTAATTAAAA
Organism: Acacia melanoxylon; assembly: GCA_019022615.1. Taxonomy (NCBI): domain Eukaryota; kingdom Viridiplantae; phylum Streptophyta; class Magnoliopsida; order Fabales; family Fabaceae; genus Acacia; species Acacia melanoxylon. The sequence continues at coordinate 5,318,550 of JAFJYJ010000003.1, read as the reverse complement.
AATAAATAAAAATAAAAATAATAAAATAAAATAAAAATATAAAATGCTTAGAAAAATAAATAAATAAAAAATATCTAGATATTTGTAATATAATAATAATATATTTGGTAAAGAGCCAATAGGACATTTGAGAATGGATAGAAATTAAATCCTACCTCAAAACCTGGGATGGAGTCGAATATCTGGACATTTTATAAACCAGTGAAATTTTATCCCGGAGTAAGCTGTCTCCGAAGTCATTTCTGAAACCAACTAGGTCATTAAGATACAGGATAAATAAGGAAAAGGGCAGATAGTAGAAATGAGAACCTATAGAAAACGATATAGTTGTAACAAACCAGGGATTTGGTTTCTTAGGTCGAACATATTACGAACCAGTGAATTTTTGTCCGGAAAGTTGGTTCTACCAGGTTATTTCCGTAAATCGACGGCGTGAATACACGGGTTATAGTCTTCATAACACCGCTTAGAGTTTTCCTAGCGCTATGGACACGATCGTACATCGTGGCACCGAGAGTGTGCGGGCGGGATGACATACATACTGCGGGGGGTTGTGTAATGTTATTGCCGATATGTTGGGATGTGTTTTATCTTTGTGAAATGTTGAATATCTCGCCATGCATATACTCGTTTACGTAAGCATGAGGTTAACCGTTACCTCATTGGATCTCAGCTGTTAATATAGCTTCAGGATCTCGAGGAGTTCGGGACGTGGTGAAGGGTAAGGAGCCAGCATAGGAAAGAAGATGAAGAAAATAAATTGTAGTCTATTTTGTTTAAAAATATTCGGATGATTGTACTACTTATGACTACCAGACATATTATTATGCTTGTTATTCAGTGACTCTGTTTCCATTTTAAATCGAAAATTTTTTCTGACTGCTCAACTCTGATCAAATACGGCAAGAAAACGTTTACGAAAACGGGGTGTTACATTAATTATGACTCTTTAATTTAATTATTAATTAATTACGAAAATTAACATAATTATTTTAATTATTGTAAATTTAATTGTCCATTAATTTGTTGGTAATTTTCTCTAATTGGAAATAAGTATTTCCAAGCCATTTAATTGCCTCGTATGATTAAATTAAAGCTACGCTTAATTATGATAATTTTATGGTACTTTATGATCCCTAATTGAAGATTAGAAAATTTAACCATTGGTTACCTTAATTTTAAAGGGAAATAACCTAGAAAATAAAATAAACACATCACAAAATTTTGAGACCACATATTCACCTATTCTAAATAGGTATTATTTATCAAAATATTGCATTTAAGATAATTAATAATTTTTGGGTATTACAATTGTTGATACTTTTGGCGGTGATATTTCTATGTCATCATTGAAAATAGACAATCAGTGGTGACATTTTGTCGTCGCTGAAAGTACATTAGAAGGCGTCAAAATGAACGTTACCACTGAAAGTGGGCAGAAACATGTATTAGCGGTGACAAATCCGACAATTGTGTAGGTACTTTCCTATCCTAGATTATTTCTTGATATCTTTCTCCATTTCAAACCCCCATTATAATTTATATCACTTACACGCAGATAAGACAAATCAAAATGAGATAAACTATAAAAAGGAAACATCTGGAAAGTAAAAAGGAAGAGTATGATATGTTTGGATTCACCTAAAAGGAATAAACATCACCAAAGTTAATTAAGGGTATCGAAAGGAAATGGTTATCAGTCCTTTAATAAATTATTATTCAATTTCATCTTCTTCTTCTTTTTTTCCCTAAAAGTGCCCATTAACTACAGATTTCACCCCTTATTATGTGAACGAAAATGGTTTTCCATATAAAAGATGTCCCCTATAAATTTCGAGAACTTGAACTCCTCATTGCATAGAGCTTGCATCTTTTATTATTCTAATATGCTAAGCATGCGAAAACTTCATTCCTTTCTTCTTATATTCCCACTTCATTGTTCCATAGCCTCCTTAGCTTGGAGTGAGACAAACATCACTACTGACAAATATGCACTTATTGCTCTTAAAACCTTAATCACTTCAGATCCGAATAATGTTTTAGCCAATTGGTCTATCTCTTCTTCTCCATGTAATTGGGTTGGTGTCACTTGCGATATTCGCAATGGAAGGGTCGATTCCTTGAATCTTAGTGATATGGGTCTCATCGGTGCCATATCTCCACGAGTGGGAAATCTCTCATTTCTTATTAAACTTGATCTTAGTGACAATAATTTTCATGGGCAAATACCAGAAGAGTTAGCTCGATTGCGTAGAATGAAACTATTGAACTTGAGCTACAATGACTTTCATGGACAAGTTCCAATATATGGATAGGAGATTTATCTGTAATTGAGAACTTGCATCTTCAAAACCACAGTCTTAATGGAATTATTCCATTTTCTCTTTTCAATTTGTCAAGGTTGGAGGTCTTAGATTGGAGTTCTAATTTATTGGAAGGGAGAATTCCAGCTAAGATGGGAAGACTTGAGCATTTGAAGATTTTACAACTGGGAGCAAACTAGCTTTCGAGTCATTCCCAGGACAATGTCTAACCTATTGTAATACTCCGGATAATTATTTATCTGAAATATTAAATAATATTTATTGGAAATAGGTGAATATATGGTTTCAAATAATGAGTATAATTTTCCTATTTTCTTAGGTAAAATTCTATTAAAATTTGAAGAGATAAGTTGCTAATGAGCTAAAAATACATTTATGGGGTATGAAATGGCCTGTAAATATTATGATAATCTTATAGGGCGTTGAAATAAATATTAAAAATTAGGGAAAATATTGTCCTTAATTATAGCAATTTAATAAATTATTTCCTTGGAAATAATAAAGGGGAAAATTTAATATTATTTTGGAAACCCTAATTGGCCCCATGATTTTTAATATAATGCATGGGATATAAAATACCAATGTCGTGAAATAGTTATGAGATAATGATTAATCCTAATTAAGAAAATTATCAACAATTAGTAAGTGACTAATTAAGTAATTAATGAGATAATATAAGATGATTAAGATATAAATTAAATTAATAAAAAAATAATTAATATATATAGCTAATAGTAATAATGATAAAGAAATGGTTGAGAGTGGGATTGCATGTCGGCAAGCATTGTGGCTTAAAATCTGATGGGATTTGTTTACATTATATAAACAATGTAATAGGATATTAAAAAAAAAACGTATTTAATGATTAAAGTGAAAGCATGTCGGCAAGCATATAATGATCAAATCACTTTGTTAAATTGAGATGTACAATAATAGCTGTGTTAAAAGTCATGTCGGCATGCCTTTCAAAGGAGGAGATTTAGTCTCAAAAAGTGCTAATTGATCCAAGGGTTAGGGTAAGATTTGAGCAAATTAAATTCCATTTGTGTCCTAGATCCTCACCTATAAATAGAGGGGCTTGGCTCACTTCATTCTTCACACCAAAACAAGCAAGAAAAATCTGAAATTAGAGAGAAGTGAGGGTGAGTAGGAAGTAGCTTGAAGGAGTTAGAGCATTTGCAAGGTGAGTTCTTGAGTTTTAAGCTTTTAAATTCATAGATAAATGTTGCTTTGATTTTAAATATGCTAGAGTAATTTTATTTTCATGTTTTTATTATTATAATTGGCTTTATTTCAAAAAAATGATGAAGAAGTAGTTATAGCAAAAAATTTGGAAGATTATAGTCAAAATAGCGAAACTCGGCGAAATTTTGTCGGTTAATGCGACTCCCAGAAGCAATTTCAAAAACGCTGGTATCTTATGTTGAAGATGCTATGCCAAAATTATGATAACATTCATGGTGAGAGTAGACATATAGAGCTTTCCAAATATACCTATAGCATGTCGTTTTGAGCTCTGTGCTAGGAGATAAAAATGTTCAAAGTTAGGCTAAATTTTCTGGAAATTTCTGGGCAGAACATGTTGTCACGAAAACTGGGAATTTTTTATTAATTCTGGGAAAGAAATCATATTTTTATCTAAAAGTAGACATCATAAGGTTTCCGAGGAATTTTACGGATCCTTATTCTGAGTTCTGTAGAATTAATTATAATTCTCCAAAGTTAGGCGAAAAATCAGCCTATTTATAGTGTTATTGTGTTTTTAAGCAATTAAAATGGGATTAAGTTACAAATAATGAACCTGGGGTAAAATGGTCAGATATAGCCAAAATATCTCTTGAAATAATATTTGTGAATTAATAGACGATATTACCCTTATAGGATATCTGTGATCATCTACCGTCAGAACGTACCAAAATCAACAGCGAAGGTACGGACGCGTATTGTAACCTTAACTCTTATGCTTGTTGTATGCTGTATGTGATTGCTGTGTTCCTATATTGAGATTCTACTTTGTTGAAAATGTTGAAATCATGAGTACACGGGTTATGGTATTGATAACACCGTTGAGAGTTTTCCTAGCGCTATGGACACGACTGTACATCGTGGCACCGGTGAATGTGCAGACTGGGATAACATACATACTGCAGGGGCTGTGTAATGTTATTGTCTGATATGATTGAAATGTGATTTATGTTGTGAAATGTTGTGAATATCTGCCATGCATATACTATTTACATAAGCATGAGGTTAACCGTTACTTGAGATCCAATGGGCATTGGATCTCAGCTGTTAATATAGCTACAGGATCCCGTGGTGTTCGGATCGAGGAGAAGGGTAAGGAGCCAGCTTAGAGAAGCAGACGGAGGAAATAAATTTGTTGTTGTTCTGGTGTAGAACACAAATGTCTAGCCTTAGATAAGCTAGTAAGTTGATGTAGGATCTTTAGTCTTCTCTTAGATATCTATGGATGAGATACCCAGATAGATAGGAGATCACAGAGCTTAAACATAAGGGTTTTCACCCAAAGGCGTGGGGTGTGTGCTCTGTGTATGCAATATGGTAAATCGGTTGAGAGAGAGTGTGTGTACTGTGCACCTGTTAAATCCTTCCTATTTATAGAGGGAGGAACCTGGCAGTTGGTTGGTGGCGTGTCCGCCCTTCCACTCCGCATGTTCCCATTTCCGTTATCCATGATGATTAAGATCATGGGATCGTGGGATCATGGGTCTTGCCCCACTAAGTGCACGTCAATGGGATCATGGGTCTCATCCGACTTAGTACACATCAATGGGCCTCATCTTCCGAGGCCCATTTATCTCGGTCCACAACAGTTGCCCCCAAGCTCGATCGTTCAGGTTTCTGATCGGTCGAGTTGATTTTATTGTGGAAGATTTTGCCTGGAAGATTTTGCCGCTAAGCCCGACCTTTGAAATCGAGTAACCTTCGAACCTTTAGCCTTCGAATGCCCGACTTTATACTCGGGTATTCACCTATCCTCTCATATCACCCCCCCCCCCCCCGTGTAGATTGAGGACGAGTTGCACATCTTAACTCTCGCCCTGGCGATTATCTAATTTGACTAGGCACCTTTTCATTTACCCGCGTAGCAGCGGATAACCTCTATTCTGACGCCTGCAGCCACGCGTCCTCAAACGCCGCCTTCGGTTATCGTGCCCATTAATGGCCCCTGGCGTTTCACACGTCTTTTAACCCGTCAGTCATGATTTCTCGATGGTTTTCACCTCGTAATTGTCACGGCGATTGGCGCTTTGGGGTTCCTAGGTGCTTCCTCGCCTATATCTTCTAACCCTTTCATCTCATTCTTCACTTTTGCACTCACTAAGACTTTTGAAGCGATTGAAGAAGCCTCCATTTGCAGAGCATTCCTTTGTTGTTCTTCTTTCTCAGAACGTAGTTCCCTCTCATCACTTTCAGGTATTATGCTTGATCTCTAAGCCCTTGCTTGCTTTGTATGAATTTGACTTTCGATTGAACCCCGTATCTCCTCTCCTACGCATTCATCACTTTGGTGATTTCTTTGTTCATCTTGTTCTTGAGTTTTACGGGTGTTATGGGTGTAGATAAACTGTGACGACTCGATGAATTCCTCTCAAGATGATGAGACGCTTCCCCCATTAGTCTAAGTCTATTTCACACCCAAGGGTATTTTGCATTGATTATTTGGGTTTATCATTTCTGGGTAGTATTGTTGGAGTTCTATTTCAATCAACAACATTCATGTCATTCTAGGCAATCTGGGTTTAGCACTGATAGGGTTGTTTGCGCCTATAGCCTCTTATCATTGACAAAGATGGATCCCGATCCCGAGATGCTAGTAGACATGTATGGTAGACCTATCCCGGAGGAAGATAGGGAAATTCTTAAAAACGTCTCTGGTATGACCAAACAGTGGCTATGGTCCATTCTTCATACTGAAGAAGAAAGGATGGCAAGATTACTTGGCCCCACTCGGGGGGGTGGCTCTTCTCGGGGAGGTGGAAGAAGGGGGAATGTCCGAGATATACCATTGTCGTTTTCTATTTCGGCCGCAAGTGCGCCAACTTCTTCGTCGGCCCCTTTTTTCTCAACGGCCACGGTTAATAATCTGCCGACCATGTTTCGAGGTTGTAATCCTTGCGAAAATTGCCGTCATAAGGCGACGAGCTTATCCGCCACGGCCAAAGAGAGAAGCCGATTTACTTATTGACAAATGTCGGCTGCGACATCGGCCGCCGTCGACTTCAGCCGCGCTTCTCGGATTCCTCTTGTCCCTTTGTTCTCCGATACTCGTCGTGTCACTCCCGTTACATCGTGTATACTTGATGATTCGACTCTTCCTTTGTTTTTTGTTTATTATAGGTATTAGATGTCTTCCCCTTCTCACCCATCTCATCAATCCGAGACCGGAGAATCTGCCCCTTCAGGGTCTTCTCGGATGACGTCGGCTAAGGAATATGCCATTAGCAGTGCTGTAACCGGAGTACGGAATAAAATGTCCGCCAAAGAGCTTGACCGAATCGTCCGAGGTGGCGAGGGATATAATGTAGTTTTGCCTTCAGTGAACGAATCAGTAGCTTCTGGTCGGTTATCGATAAAGGTGGCCATTTCTTTTATTTTTATCGGGATGTAATTACCTGTCTTGGCCTGCCGTTTCCCTTTTCCGACTTCCAAATGTGCCTACTCCGCCACCTTCACTTGGCCTCTTCGCAACTACACCCGAATGGTTGGGCTTTGGCCTTAGCGTTTGAGAATTACTGCGCGAAACATGAACTCAAGTGTTCCGTACCCGTGTTCTGTAGCTTCTTCATACCTTTGGAAACCAATGTCACCATTGAGGAAGAGAAGATGTGGTTCGGTTGGACGTCACTTCGTGCTTGTCATGGACAAAAATTTCTAAAGCCGTATACAGACTCATGGAAAGGGTTTAAGTCCTCCCTTTTCAAAGTAGTCCCCAAACCCGGGGAGTTACCTTGGTTTCTTCAAAGGAGCCCGTCCGGGAAAATTGAAGAGCGCTTTCCGCTATACTGGGGTGAAAGTCATCACAAGTTTCAATCCAAGGACTTCTTACCCGCCCCTTCGCAGTGTTTCGATTCTGAGGATGAAACCATTGTTAAATTAACCAAACTTGTCAGTAAAAAGGGGGCTTTGGTGGACTCGGCCGATTACATTTCCTCTAACAAATCAAAACCCGTCATGGGTATGATATTTTTTGCTTTCATCATCTTTGTATGTATTTCCTCAGATGTATGATGCTATTTATTTTTCTTTTCAGGTGGTCAAATGGGGAAAAGGCCCGAGTACCTTGACGTGACTTGCCGTCGGGAGATGGCCCATACACCCACGGGTGGAAAACGAGCACCCCCCAGTGGAGAGCCTAGCATTCCTCCGGTTGCCAAGAAGGCAAAAACTTCCAAGAAGAAAGCTACCGCTCTATCTTCCTCAGTTCCCGAGCCCGAGATTCCACAAGATGTGCCCTCGGGAGCGCCCGGGGGCCCCTTAGTTCGAGTTCCCTCTTCCTATCTTTGGGAGGGAACTGTCCTCCAGGTCTTCGCAAAGGTCTTCATGCTCCCCCAAACTATTTCGATGGGAAGAGACTGGCTGAGAGTGAGAAGGAGGAGCTCTTGGAACTATCACGCGTCAACTTGAAGAACGTCGGCTTATGTCAGCTAGTTGCCCATCTTAGACACCCTTGAAGAGGAGAAGAAAAAGCTGGAAGAACGATTGACCCAAGCGCTGGAAGATTGGGAATTAGCAAAGGGTCAGAAGGAGAGCTTGGAAGAAGAACTCAGCCGGACCCGAGATAGTCTAAACAAGGCTGAATCCGAAGTCGCTCGGAGGCTGCAGATTCACAAAGAAGACTTGGGAGCCATGAGTCGGCATAAAAGTAAAATTGCGGCCTTGGAGTCCAAGTTGGCATCCCGCAAAGACGCTGCGTCCTCGGACATAACTTTATACAAAGATGCCCTCTCCGTTGCCCAAGTCGATGTGGCCAAGCTGACGAACGGTGTCTCGGATGCGTTTGCTAACGCCATGGAGCAGGTTCAATTTTTGAACCCTACGGTGACTTTGAATTTGGACGGGGTTCATGTGAATGCCTATGTCAAATACGAGAAGTTTTTCCCCGCTCCTTCCCCAGTTGTTGGTTCTCCTGCTCCTACTTCCGAGACGATCCCCGGATGGCCATGGGCAAGACCGCCTCTTCCCCACAACCGATTCTCCGAATGTATTTTGTACTTTTTTATTTGCAGCTCTGCCCGACTAGGCCTCTTGTAATGAACAAGAAATTAATACAATTTTATTTCGTTCGAATTGACTCCTTCTTTTTCCATTTTGCGCTTATTGCTTTATCTCGCTTTCTTTTCGCCTTTTTTCTTTAATCGTAGTTAGGGTCCGACGTGATCTGCGTCGGAGGCCTTTCATCTATAATCTCTGAGTCATTTTAGACTCGGGATACGTTTTTCTTTGTCGGCTTTGCCGTGATGACATGTTTCGCGTAATCGGGCTTTTGTCCTGAATCGTTCATGCTTTGTATTGATACTCTCCTTGTCATTTAAGACTTGGGGTACGTCTTTTCTTGTCGGCTTCGCCGTGAAGACACATTTTGCGTAATCGGGCTTTTACCCTGAGTCGCTCATGTCTTGTATTGATACTCTCCTTGTCATTTAAGACTTGGGGTACGTCTTTTCTTGTCGGCTTCGTGAAGACACATTTTGCGTAATCGGGCTTTTACCCTGAGTCGCTCATGTCTTGTATTGATACTCTCCTTGTCATTTAAGACTTGGGGTACGTCTTTTCTTGTCGGCTTCGCCGTGAAGACACATTTTGCGTAATCGGGCTTTTACCCTGAGTCGCTCATGTCTTGTATTGATACTCTCCTTGTCATTTAAGACTTGGGGTACGTTTTTTCTTGTCGGCTTCGCCGTGAAGACACATTTTGCGTAATCGGGCTTTTACTCTGAGTCGCTCATGTCTTTTATTGATACTCTCCTTTTCATTTAAGACTTGGGTTATGTTTTAGCCGTCTCGAGTTATACTCGGCTTCAGACTTCATGGTTTATGAAGGAGTTTCGAACCTCCATTCATACATGTTCAGCGTTTTTTGTATCCGCACAGATTGCAAAATAAGGGCTCCATGACCCTGTATTCTTTATTCCTTCAGTTCACGAAGTTACATCCGATTTGATTCCCATGGGAAAATACATGTACTTGCGACCGGTTTTCCTGAAAGTAGTCAAAATGAAATTACGAAAAGCAGAAAACAATTGAAATTTTGGAATCTACATTCCCCGACTTCAGCTATAGTATTTCTTAAGCTTGTCCGCATTCCAGGTCCTTTTGATTGCTTTGCCGGTCAAAGATTCCAGCACATAGGCTCCTTTTTCGAGTTCATCTGTAATACGGTAAGGTCCTTCCCAATTTGCGGCGAGTTTGCCATCCCGTGCGTTTTTATTGCCAATGTCGGCCCTCCGGAGTACCAGTCGCCCTTTAAGAACGAGCGTGGAATTACCTTCCTATTGTATCTCGAGGCGACGAGTTGCTTGACGGCTAAATCCCGAAGGTGAGCTGTGGCCCTGACTTCGTCTATGAGATCCATTTCCATCGCCAACTCCTGATCATTCCGCTCCTGCAAATGGTGTAGCCTTCTCCATGAAGGTTCCCCGACTTCGACTGGGATCATTGCTTCGCATCCATATGTGAGTCGAAACGGGGTCTCGCCTGTTGATGTCTGAGAAGTAGTCCGATGTCCCCATAACACTGAGTGTAAATGTTCAACCCAACTACCCTCAGCATCTTCCATACGCTTCTTCAGTCCATCCACTATGACCTTGTTGGCCGCTTTCTGCCCATTGACTGTGGGTGTTCAACCGAGGCAAAATGATGTTTAATCTGAAAGTCGGCTACTAATTTTTGAAAGTTTTTATCCATAAATTGGGTTCCATTGTCGGTCACCAACTCGGCTGGTATTCCGAAACGCGAAATAATGCTTCTCTTGAGGAATTTCTGCACATTTGCCGAGGTGATTGTCGCCAAAGGTTCGGCTTCAATCCATTTGGTGAAGTAACCCACCGCAATAATGAGCCACGTCAATTGTCCTTGTGCCGCCTTGAATGGCCCCAACAAGTCCATGCCCCATTTGTAGAACGACCAAGGGGCTGAGATCTGTGTCAACTCGGATGGAGGGGTCCATATTATTTTGCCGTGTTTCTGGCAGCTTTCACATTTTTGGACATGATCCTTGGCATCCTAGGCCATAGTAGGCCAATAATATCCAGCTTGTATTACTTTTCGAGCCAACGCCTTTGCTCCCATGTGCTGTCAGTTTATCCCTTCATGGATTTCTGCAAGTACGTACTGGGCTTCAACTTGGTCAAGACATTTGGCCATCGGAGAGTGTAAACCCCTTCTGGAACGATCCCCCTTTCTAGATAGTCGGCAATTGGCTTTCTCCAATCGCGATTATCTGAAATAAGCATGATGCAACTCGGTTCTAGGAGATTCTGCTGTATCACAGTCCGAAAATTACTCGGACTTTTAGTGCTAGCGAGTTTAGACAGGACATCGGCTCTAACATTTTCAGTCCGAGGAATGTGCTCAATTTCTACTTTATCGAAATCAGCAATGATATCCTTCACTTTTCGCAAGTATTTTGCCAACAACGGGCCTTTGGCTTGATAGGTTCCTTGTATCTGGGAAGCCACCAGTTGAGAATCGGTTGCTAAATGTACCTGTTGAGCTCCATTCTCCTTAGCCTGCAGTAAGCCTGCGATGAGGGCCTCATACTCGGCCTGATTATTTGATGTCGGGAAATCCAGCCAAAGTGATAATTCCATTACAACTCCTTCAGGGCTCTCCACAATGACTCCCGCGCCGCTTCCCTTTACATTTGATGAGCCGTCTACAAACACCTTCCACGGCTCATTTTGCATTCCCTCCATTGGAGTTGACGGGGTTAACTCCATTAGGAAATCAACCAAGGCCTTAGATTTGATTGCTTGCCGGGCTTCATAACTGATGTCGAACTCGGACAATTGGATTGCCCAGCTTGTCATTCTTCTGGCTAAGTCTGGTTTATGCAGTACTTGACGTATGGGTTGATTGGTCCTGACGACAATAGAATGTCCATGAAAGTAATGGCGAAGTCGCCTTGCCACAGTCAGCAGTGCAAATGCCATTTTCTCCAACTTCTGATATCTTAATTTGGAACCTTGTAAAACCCTGCTCACGAAGTACACGGGTTTTTGCCCCTCCTCCAGTTCTCGGACGAGAACGGCACTTACCGCTTCCTCTCCTACTGATAAGTATAGGATCAATGTTTCTCCGGGTTCAAGTTTAGATAGTACTGGGGGAGATGCCAAACATGACTTTATCTTTGCGAATGCCTCTTCACACTCCGAGTTCCATCTTCCTTGCGCCTCTTTTTTCAGAAGTTTGAAAAAAGGAAGTGACTTTTCAGCCGACTTAGGCAGAAATCTTGTCAACGCTGCCAATCGCCCTATCAATTGTTGGACTTCTTTTTTATTGACTGGAGCCTTCATTTCCAACACTAATTTGCATTTTTCTGGATTGGCCTCTATTCCCCGGTGGGTCAGTAAAAAACCCAAGAATTTGCCCGATGGTACTCCGAATGCACATTTGGCCGGGTTCAGTCTGATCCGATGCTTTCGCAGTTTTTCAAATGTCTGTCACAGATCATTGACATGGTTGTTCTCTTCCTTCGATTTGACTATCATATCGTCAATATATACTTCCACATTATTCCCTATTTGACTAGCGAAAACCTTAGTCATCATCCTCGATAAGTAGCTCCAAAGATTCTTAAGGCCAAAAGGCATCACGTTGTAGCAGTAATTAGCACTATTTGTGATGAAAATTGTCTTTTCTTGATCATCGGGATGCATGGCTATCTGATTGTACCCCGAGTATGCGTCCATGAATGATAGGAGTTGAAAACCCGAGGATTTATCCACCAGTTGATCTATGTTAGGCATTGGAAATGCGTCTTTTGGGCATACCTTATTCAGATCTTTGTAATCAGTACAAACACGCCACTTCCCATTTGGTTTCTTAACCATAACCACGTTGTAGAGCCATGTCGTGTATTGTACTTCCTTGATAAATCCGGCTTCGAGTAACTCCTCCACATGTGCTTCCAAGGCCTTAGACCGATCGGAGCCTTGCTTCCTCTTCTTTTGCACCACGGGTGTTGAGACAAGGTGGATCGCCAAACTATGGCAACAGAACTCAGGATCCATACCTGGGATTTCAGAGGCCTTCCATGCAAATACATCTTTATTTTCGACTAAGAATTTTTCAATTTCCTTACGGATCTCGGGATCCAATCCTTTCCCGACTTTAGTGATTTTGTCTGGGGTGTCCCCCAAGACATAGTCCTCGAGTTCATCATTTGGTCAAGCTCTTTGGATCTTGTCTTCTTCCCTCAAATCTAACTCCACAACTTGGACCGACCCGACTTCTTTCTCTGATTCTCCTTTCTTTGAATTTTTACTACCTTTGACCGTGTCAAAGTAGCATTGCCGAGAGTCTTTTTGGTCGCCTTTGACGGTAACCACTTTGTTTCTCTTGTTGATAAACTTCAGCTTTCTCGGTGATTTGAAGACACCAACATATTCCGATCATGAATAGCGGGTCGTCCTAGGATGATATTGTATGTGGAGGGGAAGTCGGCAACGACAAACCGAACCACTTCTGGCTTAAAAGCCTCCTTGGTGCCCAGAGTGAGTTTGAAATCAATGAATCCCTTTGGACGGGTATCTTGACCGTTAAAACCCGTTAACACGGTCTTACGGGGCTTCAGCTCTTCTGAGTCAAACCTCATTCGTTTGAACGCATCCCAAAGGATGATGTTAACGGCGCCATTATCCGTAAAGATTTTCCTTACACGGCGGTCGCTGCGTTCCCGTGATGACCAGCCGTCATGATGCCCCGGTATTACCTCATCCAGTTCTTCGTCGGTGAATCCGAGTACTGGGGTAGGAGTTTTTGCAGATTCTCCCTTAAACTCGGGACGACTTCTTACAGAGAGGATCTCTTTCAAATACTTGTTCCTCTGACTAACTGAGTCTCCTCCTCCACCAAAACCTCCGACTATGACATTACAGTCGTATTTTGACTCGGGAAATTTGTCATCCTGCCCTCACCCCGGTTTCCTCTGTTCTCTTCTCTTCTTTTCAGGTGCCAGGCTCCTACTTCTGCCTTCCTGACACTTGTTTTGCCGTCCTTGTGTTTGTATAACATAACGGTGTAGTTTTCCTTCTCGAATAAACTTCTCAATGGTGTCCCGCAAGTCCCAACACATGTCCGTCGTGTGGCCATGCTGATCATGGAACTCGCAATATCTAGATTTATCCAGAGTAGTTTCATTGCGCATTGGCCGTGGTCGTTCCACCTTTTTCATCTTTGTTAAGGAGACTTCCTTCCAAATTTGTGCTTGCGGTATCCTTAACGGGGCATATCTGTCATATCTTCCTTCCGCCTTGTCTCTTCTTGATTTGCTATCCCTTACATGTGTCCGAGTATCCCGCTGATTCATTCCGAATTGTTGCTTCTCTCTGGGAGTCAGGCTTTTCGCCTTACTTCGAGGCGCGTGGGTCATGATGTCCATCTGCTCCAGCTCTATGTATTGTTTAGAGCAATCTCGGAAATCGACAGAGTTTTGGGCCGACGTTTCATCACCGACTTCTTCAAGCGAGAATCCTTGTCTAAGCCTGAAATCACACAATGCAAGTGTACCTCATCCTTCAACCCGGGGACATGTAAGGCTACGTCCTTGAAACGCTCCAAATATGTTTGTACTGTCTCTCCTGGCGACTGTTTAACCTGGTCGAGTTGGAACTCGGTTTTTGGTTGTTTCCGACTTGTGGCGAAGTTCTGCAAGAATTTCTTTTCGAAATCCTTCATGTCAGTGATCGACTTCATTGGTAAAGAGCTGAACCATATTTGATCCGGACCTCGAAATGTTCCGGCAAATAGTCGAGGGATCACCGGCCCAGTAAACCCTTTCACCATTATATCCGTTTTAAAGTGACCAATGTGCAATTGCGAATCTTGACTTCCGTCATATTTAGGAAAATCTTTGGTATCCAAGCGTTTTGGATATGGGGCGGCCATTATTTTATCCACGAAAGGACTCTGGATATTGTCATCATAGGCATCTAACTCAGACGAAGTCGGTGTCGCATCTTTCTTTGAGTGCTTGCGGGCCTGCAGTGGCTCCTTTGCTTTTTCACCGATTAACTTCTCTGCCTCTGCCCGACTTCGTCCTTCTTTGTCAATGTTTGCCCGAGAATTTACTTCCCGATCATGCTCAATTGGGTTCCCTCCGAGCTGTCTCAGGAATTTGATATGTTCCTGCAAGGCTTGTATCTTCTGCAACCGCTCCTCGATGAGTTGTTCTTGATCTTCCCTGAGTATGGTTTCTTCTCTCTGTTGCACCCGTGAAGTTCCCGCTTTCTGAGATATGGAAACCTCATCTCGGCTATGGTCGACAACATTTTCACCCGGGATCCGAGTACGATTTTCTGCACATCCGAAATGTCGCTCGAACATTCGCTTCCACTCTTCATTTCGACTATTCAACTCCTCCCTGAATGCTCGGGTATCCTCCTCACGTTGTAGGCGATTACGGATTTCCATTTCCCCCATCCGATTATATATGGAACCGAGTGTGGTTTGCATAATGCGAATGTCGGGGTCTACCGTCTGGAACTCCAATTGGTGTTGCTATGGTAGAATCTGCGGATTAATTTGCTGGATGACGACATTCCCGGGAGGAGGGGAATTTGCCGTGTCTGATGTCTCATACTCGGTTTCTACCATCACATTTTCTGCTTGCGGATTGGTAGAACCTTCCTGACGAGATGTCGGCTCCTGGAGATTTTGCCTTGCTTCTTCTGGCATCTGATCCTGCCGAGTTTCCACATTTCTTCTTCTGGTGTTCGCCATTCTCCTAGTTACACTCTTGGTTTTGCTATGTGGGATTCGAAATTTACGGTCCCCACGGTCGGCGCCAATGTTCTGGTGTAGAACACAAATGTCTAGCCTTAGATAAGCTAGTAAGTTGATGTAGGATCTTTAGTCTTCTCTTAGATATCTATGGATGAGATACCCAGATAGATAGGAGATCACAGAGCTTGAACATAAGGGTTTTCACCCAAAGGCGTGGGGTGTGTGCTCTGTGTATGCAATATGGTAAATAGGTTGTGAGAGAGTGTGTGTACCGTGCACCTGTTAAATCCTTCCTATTTATAGAGGGAGGAACCTGGCAGTTGGTTGGTGGCGTGTCCGCCCTTCCACTCCGCATGTTCCCATTTCCGTTATCCATGATGATTAAGATCATGGGATCGTGGGATCATGGGTCTTGCCCCACTAAGTGCACGTCAATGGGATCATGGGTCTCATTCGACTTAGTACACATCAATGGGCCTCATCTTCCGAGGCCCATTTATCTCGGTCCACAACAGTTGTTTATTTTGTTAAAAACTTCGGATGATTGTACTACTAATGACTACCAGACATATTACTTATGATTGTTATTCGATTACTCTATTTCTATTTTAATTTGAAAAAAATTTCCGATGCTCAACTCGATCAAAAACAAATGAGAAAACGTTTACGAAAATGGGGTGTTACACCTATCTTCACTTGAACTGTTAGATTTGTCTAATAACACGTTTTCAGGTATGTTTTGAATTATTTTTAATATCCATGGTTGTTTATGCTACTTACTCCTAATATGCTGCTGATGATTTGGGTTTTGATGTTTCTCTATTGCTTTCTATCTTTTGTCTTTTCCTACATTTTCTTTTCGAAAGCTAGTTTTCTTTATTTTTATTTTCTTACAAAAACTTATAGACAAGCCATCCAAGTTTTCCAATGAATCACACATTAAAAACACATCATATGAAAAATAAATGATTCTAGGTTTCTTAGTCCAATTGAATTGGAAGGGTCATGGCTTTTTGAATATAATTGTATTTTTTTTATCATTAGGAATGTATTAGTCTTATTTCCTCAAAACGATCGAGTTTTACAAAATGTCTCATGGACATGAACAAATTATTACTAATATACTCTTTAATTTTCTAATATTTTAAGGAGGCATTCCACATCAGATTGGTTATCTCCCTCGGCTAAAGAAGTTGCACCTTGAACGAAATCTTCTTGTTGGTTCGGTACCATCTTCTTTATTTAATAGTTCGATGTTGCAAAACATTGCACTTGGAAAAAATTATTTATCTGGTAGCCTATCGACAAATGTGTGTTTTGGGCTACCAGAACTTAAGACTTTTCATGTGGAAGAGAATTATTTGTCTGGCGGAATGCCCTCTATTTGGCATCAATGCAAAGAATTGACAGAGATAACATTATCCGATAACAAGTTCACTAGAGGGTACATACCAAGTGATATTGGAAATTTGACCAATCTCCAACTTTTATATCTTGCGAAAAACAACTTGGAAGGTACAATTTTTATTTATTGTTAATTGTCCCTCTTAAATTGTATGTTGATTGCAATTCTTCATGTTTGATACGTCACGAATCTATAATACAGATTTAATATTTTTATTTGTTTTTGTGTTCTATTAACTAGACCACTTTCAAAAACATACAACGTGGTAAGTTTTTCTCAAAACATGTAATTTAAGTGTCAATAAGCTTTGGATGACTATTATATTGTCTGGTCCAAAATTGAATATGATGAATAAAATTATATATAATAGACTACATCATACAAAACTCCCTTTACTTTTAAAACTAAAGAACAGTTAAATTTAGAAAGACAAACCCTTTTTGTTATTTATTCTGTTATGTTACTAGTGGAGCATAATATGTTATTGACTATATATTCCTTTAAACTTTATTTTTTCTACATATCACTCTTGCTCAAATTATGAGTTGTGTGTACATTATCCCCCAAATTTTCAGTTGTCTGGAAGAAAGTCCATGTCATATTGGTGATTGAATAATAACATAATAATAAATAACATGATTTTCATAAGTGTAAATGTTAACGGAGGTTAATTGTAAGGTTTTAAAAGGTTGAAGGAAGTTATAACTATATACAACCCAAACTTCTGGGTTATTATGTATAATTGTGTGTGTGTGAATCAATCGTATGAAAATCGATTCATAGGTTGCATATGCGCTGGATGCTTCGTCAAGCAAATAGACAATAATGCCAATTTTCTTCTTCTAATATTTAAAATAAAAAATAACACTTTTTATAATCAATATAAAAGTAGATTATGTGTTTTTTTTTTTTTTTGTGGGGGAAGGCCTACCCTCTCTCTTCACAAAAGCATAGAATTGGGGCATAGTAATCTTCATTAACTTTCAATATTATAATATATTTATAGTACAAAAAAGTAAAATAGTATTATTCATTATTACTGTAAATTGATGGTAAAACATTAGAAATAATAATTGTATTTATTCTTTATTAGAAATACATATTTATTCCCTCTATCATACTCGTATTACATTTTATTTTTCACCACTCTTAAAATCAGTATATGGAATGCAACTAATATGATTTCATAGTTTCTTGTTTGATCATATAATTTTGTCTTACTTTTGTACTATTGTCATCACACCTAGATTAGTTTAGCCTCAAATAAATGTTAAAGTCTTGTAATTATTAGCTTAGTTTAATGTAAAATATATAAGTTACTTTTGCTGACTATTAATTTTAAACAGGTGAAATTCCATCATCTCTCTTCAACATTTCTTCTATGAGAGATATAAATTTATGGGGAACCAATTTGAATGGTACTCTTCCTGCCTTAATTGCCAATTGGACGTTGTTGGAATCCTTAGAATTGGAATACAACTCCTTCACAGGTAATGTGAATGTCCCCTTCCCTTAATTTTATGCTTTAACATAATTTAATTACTCCCTCCTATCTTTAAATTTAAGAGCTAGTAGAGAGGTTTGTGCTTTGGTCCTAAATATTTTTCCCCTAAAATCTTTCTGTTGACTGCAAATATTAAAATAATTTTTTCATTAAGAGAGAGTACTTTCTCATGCAAATGATTAGGATGAGTACTTTAAGAAAATCACCATACATTTTTTTTTTTACAAATAACTAATTTAACTAATTTTATTAATCTTTACAAATTAGTTATATTTTCTACATTTAATCAAGACCAAAGGGAGAATTATTTATAGGGACAATGATAGAAAAATATCATTTGAACACCCCAAAAGGTCTACTAAATTAGAAAATGACAAATAGGTAGGAATATATATGAAATTTTGATGTTTGAGCATTGACAACTTGAATATAGTCAACGACAACTTTAAAACAGCAATTAGCACCTTGGGTATACACAGTGCCAACTTGGAGAGTTTAAGTTGTCAATTTCTATGCCTAAGTTGATAATTCTTATACTCAAGTTGTCAGCACCCACATTTCAAAATCACGGATTCCTACTAGATCACATAATTATCCTTTTGCTAATTTATATTATATGCGTGGACGCAATGCTTATATTGCCTACAGTAATATTTGTAGATCATTATAGTCTTACTATTTCCAATAATGAAGAAATATTTTGTATTTTTTTATAGGTAGAATTCCTCCATATCTATTCAAAATGTCCTCTTTGATAAAGCTTGTCCTTGACAACAACCTATTATACGGCAACATGCCAGAAGAGATGTGCCATCAATCCACTTTACTTGAATTGTTATCAGTTGTTTTGAATCAACTGGATGGAAATATTCCAAAATCAATAAGTAACTGCACAACATTGAAAGTATTATATTTGGACACCAACTCATTTACAGGTATGTATACTCTTCTCCATCACGTGTATATATATAAGGGGGTGTGTGTTGATCTTCGTCAAAGATATAATATTTTCATTCAAGCATGCTAATATGAAAGGAGATATTTGTCAATATCAAAATTTTATTTTAAAATGTTTATACTTAACTTTAATCTTAAAGTATTTTTTAAAAATCAAATCAATCAAGTCATTGTATTTATAGGAATATATTTTTTATAATATGAAAACTCGAGAAATGGATTACATGGTATATATAGGTCATTTTATTCAATGTTTTCCAAAATCACTTAATTGTATATTTGATCGAAAAGTATTGCAGTTTGTACTCAAACAAATGGAGATCAAAAAAGATGTTTATACATTTATATCATTAACACTTTTCTATACTTAAGTATGGATTGATTAGCATGACAAAAAACATGAAATTTATTAATTATAACTAATAATTGTATATTCTTTTCTAATAATATGACTTTTGAGTTTTTGTAAGATAAATGCTTTATTAAGATATTCCACACTTAATTAGTATGTTGTGTGTAAAAGATATTACCTGCTTTATCTTCTTTTTAAATCTATTATCTAATAAAAAAAGTTACTATCCATCATTTTGGGTGTGCAGGTTTAATACCCAAAGAAATAGGCAATCTTGTAAGACTTGAGGAGTTAGATTTATCAATCAACCATTTCAGTGGAAATTTTCCTTCCAATATATTCAACATTTCATCATTGAAATATCTCGCCATAGGAAGTAATTCTCTCTTTGGCCTTCTACCACCAAATTTAGGAATTGACCTTCCTAATTTGGAGGGATTGATATTGTCCGGGAATGAATTAACTGGACATATTCCAGAAAGCATCTCAAATGCTTCTAAGCTCCTTATGTTAGACATGGGGTTCAATAAATTTATTGGAGCTATACCCAATGTAATTGGAAATTTAACAAACGTGATAGCAATACATTTGGAAGGGAATGATTTGGAGGGGTTGATTCCCAGCACGTTTAACAAATTACGTCACCTTCAATATCTGGGTCTTAGTAAAAACAGATTGCAAGGTATCATTATCAATGAACTTTGCCAACTCAAAAGTTTAAGTGAGTTGTATCTGGCCAACAACATGTTTCTAGGAATGGTTCCGAGGTGCCTTGGGAATACTTCTTTGCGCAAGTTGGATTTCAGCTCTAACAACTTGGTTTCTGATCTACCCTCTTCTCTTTGGAGCCTCTTAGATATCTTGGTTTTAGACTTATCCTCCAATGCATTTAGTGGAATAATTCCACTTGAGGTATCAAACTTGAGAGCTATTACAATATTGAACTTGTCCAGAAATCAACTTTCAGGAAGGATCCCTAAAACAATTGGTGGCTTGCAAACCTTGCTAAGCTTATCTTTGGGCCACAACAAATTACAAGGGCCTATTCTTGAATCACTGGGAGGCATGATAAGCTTGGAGTTCTTAGATCTCTCCCAAAATTATTTGTCAGGTTTGATTCCAAAGTCCTTAGAGTTACTAGTCCATCTTAAACATATTAATTTTTCCTACAATTTATTGTGTGGAGAAATTCCAAGCAATGGGCCTTTTCAAAATTTTACCGCTGAATCTTTTATGATGAATAAAGATCTTTGTGGGAAGTCCCATCTTCAAGTCCAATCATGTAGGAAAGGAAACAAGCACATATCAACTAAAGTGATGATGCCCATAAAATTCTCATTGCCTATTATGGTTGTCATTTTGGTTGTTTCTTGCATTGTCTTTCTAAAAAATAAGAGAGAAGATGTTAATGATCCAACCAATAGGGATTTAATATATGTGGAGACACCACTTAGGATATCCTATTATGAGCTTTTACGAGGAACAAATGGATTTGATGAGACTAGTCTTATTGGCTTTGGAAGTTATGGATCAGTATACAAAGGAATTCTTTCAAATAAGAAAATCGTTGCTGTAAAAGTATTTAACTCAGATTTGGAACAATCATTAAGGAGTTTTGATACTGAATGTGATGCCTTATGCAATTTACGTCATTGCAATCTTGTTAAGATTATTAGCAGTTGCTCAAAACAGGATTTTAAATCTATAATCATGGAGTTCATGTCAAATGGGAGTCTTGATAGATGGCTGCACTCTCAAAGCAACATGTGTAGATTTCTTGCAAAGGTTGAATATATTGATTGATGTGGCAGCTGCTGCACTAGAATATCTTCATCATGGTTCATCTAAGCCAGTTGTTCATTGTGATGTAAAACCGAGCAATATATTGTTGAATGAAGATATGGTGGCTCATCTTAGTGATTTTGGTATTTCCAAACTGTCAAGGGAAGGACAAAATGAAATTTATACCAAAACCTTGGCTACAATTGGCTACTTGGCACCAGGTAATGAAATAATAATATTTTATTATTTCTACATTCCTTTTCGTTTGTTACGCTATATAAATTTATACTCCCTCCGATTCTAATATATGACATATTTACCTAATTTGATTATATTAAGAAAGTTAGCTATCTTCCTTAATTCCCTCCTTCCCTCTCCTCTTTGATTATTTTTATGGGAGCATTAATAGGAGTAAATTAGGAAAAAAATTGAAAAATATGACAACTTTATCTTATATTTTGAACCAAGACCAACTTTTTAAATATATATTATATTAAGGACCGGAGGAAGTACTATTCAATTTCTAACAAATATTTGTTTTCTTCAGCTAGTGGATGTAGAAAATACCTATTTTCCTTAGTTGTCATAGGCCTTTTACGCTACATTAGGAAGGGATGGATAGAGAAGTACCAGGGATTGTATCTATGGGATTCGTGTTGGGATATATACCAGTTTTCTATGTCAGTTCATTTGGGAACTGATGTCTAAAGCCTATTTTAAAAAAACTGCTTTTATCTAACTATATATTCAACCTGATATACAGAGTATGGATCAAAAGGAGCTGTATCCATAAAAGGAGATGTATATGGTTATGGCATTTTGCTTATGGAAACTCTTACAAAAAAGAAGCCAACAGATGCGATGTTTGTTCAAGGTTTGAGTTTGAGAGATTGGGTTAGCAAATCAACACCTCATTCCATCATACATGTTCTAGACGCCAATTTGCTGCACAAAGACAATCAAAATATTGATGATGTA
Source organism: Acacia melanoxylon (assembly GCA_019022615.1). NCBI lineage: Eukaryota > Viridiplantae > Streptophyta > Magnoliopsida > Fabales > Fabaceae > Acacia > Acacia melanoxylon. Next base: position 5,296,279 of record JAFJYJ010000003.1, on the reverse strand, counting down.
TTGCCACATATATCATCAATTTTTGAGTTGGCATTAAATTATTGCAATGATTTACCTAAGGCACGACCTATGATGACTGACGTGGTGGTGTCACTGGAAAAGTCAAGGTCATGTTTGCGTAAGATGCATTTTAGAGGCACAACCAGTTATTGAATAAATGTTGAATTATATTTTTAGTTATTATATCTTTAGTTTAATTTGTTGTATTTGGTTGTGGAGCATGTAGTCTCTCTGTTTTTTAATTAAAAACAAAAAATTAGGTGAGTTGGATATCAGGGGGTTTACTATGCTAGGACATGCCTCGAAGCTCAAAAAGTACTTATATATGTATTCACATATTACTCACCAATAAGATCCTCACATTGGCAGTAGGTTATAAGTCAACTCATGCTTACCCACTGGGCCAATCTTTGTTGGTGGAGCATGTAGCCTCTTGTATAATGGAGAGATAATGTCTACAATATAAAGTATTTGAATATGAGTTTTTCTAAAGTGATAATCTGAACTTAGTTTATCTTCAAGCTCCTTCTTTGTCTTTTTTAACCATTTTATGCGTTACAGCGCATTTGGAATTCACTTATGAATTTGGTTCTTTTGTGCTGACTGTGTCTGTCTTAAGGATTTTACAAAATCTATTTTGAGTTTAAGCAAACAAGTCAACTGAACGTTTACACTCATCAATCAAGACTGGCATGCATTATCAATTAAAGTATGTGTTTCCTATTGTTATTATCCATAAGAAGACTTTGAGTATGTTTATGTAGGAATATAGATTTGACCAAAAATGAAGTAATGAAGTGGTATTATGATCCTGATGATGTTGATGAGTGAAGAAATTAAAGACCACCCACAATTTTCTTCCTATTTTTCCACACCAATGGTTGTTGTGGAAGCACTTGGTGTGGTCACTACTACAAATAAGGCTTTTAAAGTCCTTTTTTTTTTTTTTTTTTTTCTTTTAACATCTGAAAAACGGGGACGCATATGCTAGGGACGTAGTCAAGTAAGGATATGACGTTCCTAAAAAAATGGGATGCTATAAGTTGTTATTATTATTATTTTTTTATAATAAAAAAAATCCTTAGATCCTCAAAACTAGAGATCGAACAAGAAATCAAAGGAACCAAGACCAAATCAAACCAAAATTTTTGCACATAGGTGGATTCAAATCTCCACAATAAGAAACAGCCAAATCTATTGAAATATAACACTCACTAATAAGCGAGATCGAGGGGTTTTTAACTGAAATTTCCAAAAGGATACAAAATTTGTACTCAAGAAAGAATATTCACGATCGAGCAGGGACAACGAGCGAGCGATGACGTGGCTCTTGGACGGTGACCTGGAACGCGATGTTTGCTTTTCGCCGTTGCAGATCCGAAACCGAAGCTAGGATGTTTAGCTGGCGACGGCAAGCGAGTGAGAGAGAGGCAATCTGGAACACCTTTAGGCATAGAGTGAAGGGGTGAAGGCACAGATAGAGAGCAAAGGGGTGAAGGCTCAGATCAAGCGAGAGAGAAGGCATCAAGTGGAGGGGTTAAGGCACAAAATTGAGCGAGAGCGAGAGTGAAGGTATTGAGCGGAGGGGTGAACGCACAGATCGAGCGAGAGTAAAGGCATCGAACAGTTTAAAATAATGAAAAGGGTGAAGGAGTTAAAGGCTTAAAAATAAAATAAAAAAGGGATCTTTAGGCATCCTCATTTAGAATTGGGATGCCTAAAGTTTCACTTTAGGCATCCCAATTCAATTCTAAATGAAGATGCCTAAAGTGAACCAACTCTAAAGTGGGATGCCTAAAGTGGAACTTTAGGCCACTTTTAGCTTCTCAATTTTAGCTGGGACGCCAAAAATTGTGTTTATGGTGTCCTATTTTTCAATTGGGACGCTAAAAGTAGACTTTTGGCATCCCAATTTTAAAAGAGACGCCAATATCTTCCACATAATTACACAAATGCCACTGTCTGTATCGTTTTCTTACCTTTTTCAAAAATGGACCTTTTTTAGGGAAGTAATATCTTTTTTTGTAGTAATGGGTAATGGGTGGTTCTTCTTTTCATTATACCATGTGTCACACACACACACACAAGTCTATTTTTAATTAATTGTGTTTCAAATTTTATTTATAATAAAACAATATTGCTCAACCAAATTAGTGTGTTTTATTATACGTTGTGACTTCAATTAATGATTGGAAAAAAGTTATAATGGGCATTGGTTTATTGTTGGGATATTATGTTTTCGATGCTGTGTTATATTCTTCCTGTAATCTTATTGCATATGTAATTACAAGTGGAGCACCATCCTTTGCCTACAATATAAGTCTGAAGACTTTGGGTATATTTGTGTAGGAATAAAAGCACAGAATAATCCGGATAATTATTTATCTCAATATTATATTTCGGTAAATAATACCTATTGAAAATATGTGAATATGTGGTTTCAAATAATAAGTAATAATTATCTTATTTTCTAAGGTAATTACTATGGGAATTAGGAGAGATAAAGAGCTAAAATCCTTGAAAAATGTATTTTATAAGGCAGAAAATGGCCTGAAAATATTATGGTAAATCTCATATGACTGCAAATATTGACAAAAACTTGGGAAATATGTTGTCTCTAATTTTAGGAATTTTTGGGATTATTTCCTTGAAAAATAGAGAAGCATAAATATAATAATATTAAAAGCACTTTATGGCCCAATGATTTTTAATATTTTACATGGGACATAAAATACCAATGTCGGTGCAATAGTTGTGAGATAATAATTTATCCTAATTATGAAAATTATCAACAATTAGTAAGTGGCTAATTAAGTAATTAGTGGCTAATTGTTTAGATTAAGATATAAGTAAATTAATTAGTAAATAATTAATTTAATGGGAGAAATTCAAATTATTAAATAAATAAAAAATAAAAATAATAAAATATTTTATGCTTAGAAAAATAAATAAAAAATAAAAGAAAAAAATATCTAGATATTTTGATTAAAATAATATTATATATGGTAAAGAGCCAACAGGACATTTGAGAATGGATAGAAATTAAATCCTACACCAAGGTATAGGGATTTAGTCTAAGTCATCTGGACTTTTTATGAACCAGTGAAATTCTATCTCGGATTGAGCGGTCTCAGAAGTCGTTTCTGAAACCAACAGTGTAATTAGGAGTACCGGATAATTAAGAATAGGGCAGATAGTGCTAAAAGTGACTTATAGAAAACGCACCGTGTTTTTCAAACCAAGGATATGGTTACTTAGATCGAGATCATATTACGAACCGGTGATTTTCTCGCAAGAAGCCGGTTCTATCGGAAGTTATTTCCGTAACCGACGGCGTTGTCCGAAAATCTTCGGTAGATAACGGAATACCCTTAATGAGATCAAAATTTAGTTAAACCCAATAGTTTTAAAGAGAAAGAATAGAACTTCAAAACCTAGTTGCCGTATTTTTGAGTTTCTCCAAGATTGCGTGAAAAGGGCACCGAACGGAAACTTTATCGGTATCGACTGAAGATGACATCATGCATGACATCATGGGACGTTTTTGTGGTGGAGAATGAAGGAGGAAGCTTGGTCTACATGAAGCCACATCTTCATCATCTTAGCCATTGATGAAAAGTTAATCCGACGGTTGAAATCCATAGAGTTTTTCTATAAATAGCCCTTCACCTCTTCATTCATTCTTCACCAATTCTAAGAGATTTCTAGAGAGAAGTCAGAGCAAGAAGGAGTAGCGAAGTGCTGGGTAAGTTCTTCGGTCCTTAGTCTTTAGTTTCGTAGTTCTTTCGGTAGATATAGTAGGAATGCTAGATTTATCTTTAATTTTTCAAGATAGTCTAGATATCATATTTAGGGGTAAATATGATATATATTTCGAAAATATGATGAGGGAAAAGATTTGTCAAAATTTTGGAAGATTAGAGTCAAAACAGCGAAGCTCTGGCGAAATTCCGCCGATTAGGGGTTCAGGGGCAAAATGGTAATTTGTACCTAAAATGCCTGTTATAGTGCTAGAAGTTGATAAATTTTATTCTTATAGGATATCTAAGATAATCGGACCACTGTTGTACCGCCGTCGTACCGCTGTTTCACCCGCTGTCAAAATTACCGTTTTCCGTAAAACGTACCGTAGTCGACAACGAAGGTACGTTCGCGTACTGTAACACTAACTCTGATGTTTATTGTATGCGTATTTGTGCTATGTGTATTGTATGTGGTAGCTGATAGCTTTGATGTATGTCATGTACGTTCGCGTACTGTAACACTAACTCTGATGTTTATTGTATGCGTATATGTGTTGTTAGGTATGTACGTTCGCGTACTGTAACACTAACTCTGATGTTTATTGTATGCGTATTTGTGCTATGTGTATTGTATGTGTTAGCTGATAGCTTTGCTGTATGTCATGTACGTTCACGTACTGTAACACTAACTCTGATGTTTATTGTATGCGTATATGTGTTGTTAGGTATGTACGTTCGCGTACTGTAACACTAACTCTGATGGTTATTGTATGCATATATGTATTTTCCTCTCATCATGCTTGTATTTTTTCTGTTGTGCCTTAACCTTACATCTGACTGTATTGTTATTGCCGTCCATATCCGATTATGTCCAATGTCCGTTGTGCCTTAACCTTACATCCGATTGTATTGTTATTGTCGTGCATATCTGATCATGTACATTTCTCCTTGTGCCTTAACCTTACATCTGACTGTATTGTTATTGCCGTCCATATCCGATTATGACCAATGTCCGTTGTGCCTTAACCTTACATCCGACTGTATTGTTATTGCCGTGCATATCGATCATGTACATTTCTCCTTGTGCCTTAACCTTACATCCGATCGTATTGTTATTGCCATATATATCGATTATGTATACCCTACTTTGAACGTAGTAAGTGTCGTCAAAATTCCATGAATATCTCGTAGTACTTATATGATGTATGTAAACATGAGGTTAACCGTTACTTGGGGTCCGGTGCATTGGACCTCGCTCTTAACATAGCGTCGGGTTCGGGAGGACCGAGGACGAGGAGAAAGGCAAGCAGGCCGCATAAAGACCCGGCTGAAGACTTCTTATGTTTTTTGTAGTTACACTGACGTTAGACGTCCGAAAACAATGTCATGTTATTGTAATCAGCCAGACTTACGGCATTTGAAATATATGTATCAGTTACTCAATCGCTCCGATGCTCTACTCTGATGAAAAAAAAAATATACTGCTTTTGAAAATGGGATGTTACAGCTTCACCAAAAAATTATTGTGGTAGTACTTAGGAACAAAGGCCTCATAGTTAGCTATAACTGAAAAATTAAGGGCCACACATTTTTCTTCCTCTTTACATGCTTCAATAGCTGTGGTAGCACTTAGTGTGGTCATGGGTGGTTCTTCTTCTTATGGTATGTCATATGTCATATGTCACATGTTGGAAATTATGCCCTAGGGGCCAATCGTTGTACTTTAAACGTAATTGTTATTTAAAGTATTTCTCCTTTTTGTTATCATATCATTTGTATGTTTATTATGATGATTGTATCCTTGGATGTATCATAACGATTATCATAAATGTCCCTGGTCGGTTATCTATGCGGGAGCAAAGATGAAGTAAGACTAGGATGACTTTGATAAGGTATGGAGATACAGATCAAAGTCTTAGGCACTTGTAAGAGTACAAGGTGCTAGACCAACCCACTATGAGAAAGCTGCTTGGATTAAGTCATAAGCTTATCTCATGTATAACCACGTCACAATGCCCTTTGACCTGAGATCATCATGGATTCCTACATGAGAGTCGCTAATCTTTGACATAGTCAAAAGTCACCTTTGATCAGGTGATGATAAAAGCTTCAATCAGGATTAGTGGTTTTCATGTAGAGGAATGTGAATGGTCAAGATGAGATTTGTCCCTCACATTTGTAGAGAGATATTACTGGCCCCTCGATGAGTGAGTCTGAGAAATATATGGCCATACTACGATGGAAAAGAGTTTCCATTTCAATTATTAGACTACTCAAGAATCCAGAAAGTAATGGTCAAGAACAGGAGAATGACACTATTCATACTTCATCCTTTACCAAATTATCGTGTGACAAAAGGGACGTGGCATGGTTGTATGATAGGTTGCATCGTATCATCGATCCTCATATGAATTGGATAGTCATAATGTCTTGTTAGAGACCGCTTGATCGAACCATAATTTGATGTGTTATTTCATGATTAATTTGGGATTTAATCATGTTAATTATGCCAAAAATGTATTATTTATGATTAATTTGGATTAATGAGTAATTACATGAAAAATGTGTTAAAAGGGTAAAATTGTCATAATTATTGTAATTAATCTTATTCATTATTTCTTAGGAAGATTTGATGTTGGTTTGATTGGTTTAAATCGTAGGTGCTCGAAAAGATTATATCAAATTTGAAAATGGAAGTGGGAACTCAAATTGTAAAAGTTTCAATTAGGTCCCTCAAGCAACATTTTATTCTTTGTAGTTTAGTCCCTGGTCAAAACTTGCATTTTGACCAGGGAAGCTATCAGACCTAAATGAAGACGCGTAAAAAGGGATTGGGGGGCTGGATATAATATAGCGCCGCGAACAAATACCTTGGACCTTGACGCGCATCACCTTCATCCTTCATCCTCTTCCACTTTCCCCACCGTCGCCGGCGGCGTTCACCGTCATCTTCATTGTCGCCGGCAACAACAACTCCTCCATTACCGCCGTGGAGCTTCTGAACCGGAGAGGAGAGCTTCAACACGATAGACGAGGGAGACCTCTGTCGATTCACCACCACCGTCAAACTTCACTGCCTCTCACCGGAATTACAACCACCATCGTTGCACCAATGGACACTCTCTTGTGATTTTCGGTGACCTTCGTCTGTGATTTCACACTACCATCATCAACGTCCTTGCCCTCTCTGTTCATGAACTTATCACAGCCGTGGAATCTCTAGTTTTGATGTTTGGCACTGTGCTTACATGATTAGTGGTTGATTCCCTTTTCTTGGTGATGGAGATTGACACTTGAGCTCAATGGACTTCATAGGGGAGTTATTCTATCATTCTATTAGTCTATATTTATATATTTAGGTTGCCTAGTTTTAGGAATTATTATGTATAAATCTGGAACTGAGATTAATGTTAATTGTCTCTGTTGGTTTGATATTTGTAGTTGAGATTGGATTTTGTAGTGTGAAGACTATATTTGTTTCAATTTCTTGTGGTTGCAATGAGATTATATTAATTAGCGTGTTATTGTCTAGTTAATATGATTAATTTGTGCCTTTTGAGGGACTCTTTAGTACTCAATTTCAAGAAGACTCATGTTGCATTATTCCAATCTTAATTACACATTAAGTGGTTTTAAACAATATATCAAGAGGTAGTAGTTAGCTATGTTTGTATGAACTACTATTAATTGAGAATATTGGACTCAAGTGTTATCTTGGGGTTTTCATTAAGACTTAATGAATTTTAACTCCCATACTTTTTGAGCAAAGATAGTCATTTCTTCATTACCAAGAACATCTATCATTCATATTTTTAATTTCGTACAATTTCATTCACTCATTTACCATTTTTATAAGAAAAATACCAAAAACAATAGTTTAGCATTTAATTTAATTGTATTCCTATTTTAGTGCATTAATTTGAAAAGCCAAAACCAATTTTCCCTTGTTTTCATTGCATTTGCATGTCATTTAGATTATCTAGGATCCAATAAAAGGCTCCTCGAAAAGAGAGAACAATCTCAGGTTTGCCTATATGCAATCATTGGTTAATTTTTGATTGTGGACCCCAAGGCTAAAGACAAAAAGGCCCTCATCACCGCTTTGCGACTTGTGGGCTGGTACAATATTAGTCTCTTTGCCAATCTCATGTGTGCCTCACAAGGTCGTACACAAGAATAGCCTAACACGAAAGCAATAATGTCCGATTCGTGAATCTTAGATATGTCTCGATTTAATGAATACAATATTTAATCTAGGATGGATATATATTATTATGTAGTATTTTTTTGTATTTAATTTATTTGATAAATTAAATAACTAAAACAAATAGAGATATCGTATCTCGATTTAATTTGAATTGAGATATAGTATCTTAGATTTAATTAAATTGATAGATAACATATCTCGATTTAATTTATAAAGATAAATTAAATCACCGCCTTTTAATTTGGATTAAATAAATAGATTAGATTAGATATGTTAGACAGATTTAATTTATTTATTTTAATCAAATTTCAAGATTAATTAAGATTAATTTTGAATATTTTAATACGGCCCATTAGGGTTTGGAAAAACCCTATAAGATAATGATCAAGTCGTATTAAAATAGAGATGAACCGAGAAAGAGAAACTCTAGAGAAAGAGAAGAGATGTAAGACATTGAAGATGCTAGCACGTTGTCGTCTATGTTGGAGTTCTATTTGGTGTGGATACCAGTAGAAGGAGTTGATTCATTTAGTCGGTTCCTAGTGATCGTATCGAACAAGACGCACACGAATACGAAAGGTACGGTTCTGACTACTTTAATTTAAACGTTGTTAATAGATCCTCCTATGGGATTCATGAATATATTGGATATATTCCTTCCACTGCGTGTACGAATCCCAACTTCACATACATACCTACATAATCAATTTGAAACTTTATTTCAGTGCTTTTCTAAAAAAACATATTGTTTAACCTAAATGATTTTATTTATTCAATTACACACACACACACACACACAAGCCTTCCATTCCCTACATTCTTGCAATCAAACCATTGGTCCTTACTTTGTTTGTGATTGTGTTTTTCTTACTCGATAATCGAGATCATTAGCGTGGAAATATTTTGGGGTGCAAGAATAATATATATAGTATATGCATAACCACTGAATATTTGTATGTATTTTTACAATATAAACAAATGTCAATGTAATTCCATTTTTCCTATAGATACAATATAAATACTTATACAAAATTTTATAATAAAACGTCAATAAAAAAAATGAAAGGAGTATGCAGTTATATCTAGAAACTTCTTCCATCAGCTGAATTTTATTCAGCAAACTTAATTAGAATTATTCAAAAACACCCAATATAATTTGTTTAAGTAAACCTTTTTAAAATATTATGTACACGTATGTGTCCTTCAATGTTTAGTGCTTGAAGGTCTCAAAAGATAAGTAAATATATATGGAGCTACTGTTTGTATAAGGGATATATGGATTGATTTAAATGAAATTTATGGCTTGTGCGATAATAATGGTAGTGGAAGGATGTGTTACATCACTTTCACTAGTGCAAAAAAGGGTTTTAAGACCGCCTCATTTAGACAGGAGTATCGACGCCCTAGTCTTAAAGGCATGTCCGGTGGCAATTTTGTAAATATAAAGAACTTCTTGGACCGAATCATTTTGTCATAGGTCTTAAATATATTATTCAGACCGGTTTAAAAAACAACCGGTCTTAAAAATGTTATTAAAAAAATTGAAATATCAATTACTTTATAGAGAAATCTCATACAAATGAGTTATATTTTCATGGTCCAAAATAATAAGGAAAAAATTAAATATAAAGGTATAAATTTTTAAGACTGCACATATTTAATAGCCGGTCTTAAAAGTTATTCTTTTAAAACCGGACATAAAATGAGGCCGGTACAAAATATAGAAAAAAATTAAACAAAAAATTAATTAATTTTACGACCGGAGTTTTATAAGGACAGTCTTAAAGGTTAACTTTTAAGACCGTCTTATGATTTGTCCGATCTTAAAGTTAAATATTTTAAGACCGGACTTAAAATGTGGCCGGTACAACAATATTGAAGAAAATTAAACAAATAATTAATTACTTTTAAGACCGGAGTTTAATATGACTGGTTTTAAATGTTAAATATTAAGACCGTCTTTTTCTGTATCTGGACTTAAAAATAAAGCGCCATATATTTTTTTTTCCACGCGAAACCTTCGTTACTCTCACTGAAGAACCTTTGTTCACATTGCGAAACCCTTCCTGTTGCATTAGCTCTCTTCCTCATCCACGTACCATTAGCCTCTGTTACTTTCTCATTTGCATAGGCATTCCTCTCTTCCTGTCTCGAAAATGAACGATGAAAACGATTCTAGTCATGTTCCTAGAAGGCCAGTTACTAGTGTGAGCCAGAGCAAACCCTGTTCATCTCACAGTCAGCCTCGTAACCGCCCTGCACGCCGTGGTAGAAGAGGCACACGAATGATGGATGTATCCCTAAGTCAAACTTCTGGGTCAAAGCTCGAGATTCAGTTTGATGAAAATTTGGAACCTTTCGGTCCTAATAAAAGCACATATAATAGTTTTGTCGGCTATCTAGCACTTAGCAAGGTTAGCATCTTGACAGATGAGTGGAAAAATGTCAACGATCGCACAGTAAATGATCCTATTTGGGACACTCTCCGGCTTACATACAGTGTTCCCGATCGAAGTTGAAAGACAAGACATTGTCATATTGTGTTGATCGCCGGAGGAAGTTTAAGACCTATCTAGCTAACAACTATATTTTTTCCGAGGTTCCAGCTGGTGGTGAGTCTCGCCTTAATCCTTGCGACAAGTACACATTTCTTGATGAACAAACTCGGTAACAATTTGTTTAGCTGCGGACCACTCCTGAAGCTTTGGTGAGTTTATATTTAGTTTTGTTTGCTTATTAACCTGTGCGGGTATGTCAATGTTATTGTGTTCATTTAATCCTGTTAGTTAAATGGTTTGGTGTGTGAATAGAAGTATACATTTCCTGCCGTTGTCCTGCAAGATGAAGAAGCAAGATGAAGGATGAAACATCCCGTTTTCAAAAGCAGTATATTTTTTTTTCATCAGAGTAGAGCATCAAAGCGATTGAGTAACGATACATTTATTCAAATTGCCGTAAGTCCGGCTGATTTACGAAGCGGTACATTGACCGAGAGTTTTCAAAATGAATAACAACGAAAGAAAGTCTTCGGTCCAGGACTCGTACGGCCGTCGCCATTCTCCTCGGTCCTCGGTTCTTCCGAACTGACGCTATGATAAGAGCGAGATCCAATTGCAATTTGGATCTCGGTAACGGTAGCAGTTAACCTCATGCTTAAATACGACTACATATACACGACAGCAGCAATCAATACAACAGTCCACAACAGATGTATGATTAAAAACACATAACCACGTATACAAGATAATAACCACGTATGTAACATAACCTCGTATGATACAACAATAATAACCTCGTATGTGACATAACCTCGTATGTAACATACCGTGTATATAGCATAACCTCGTACACTACTACAAAACAATCATATACAATCATATAATAAACATTAGAGCTAGTGTTACAGTACGCGAACGTACCTTCGTTCATGGTAAACGGTACTTTTACGGAAAACGGTAATTTCGACAGCGGGTGAAACAGCGGTACGACGGCGGTACAACAGCGGTCCGATTATCTTAGATATCCTATAAGGATAACATTTATCAATATTTAAGACAATAACAGGCATTTTAGGTACAAATTACCATTTTGCCCCGAACCCCTAATCGGCGGAATTTCGCCGAGCCATTTTTTTCGCTCTATCTCTCCGGAATTTTGACAGATCTTTTCCTCATCATATTTTCAAAATATATATCATATTTACCCCTAAATATGATATCTAGACTATCTTGAAAATTTAAAGATAAATCTAGCACTTCTACTATATCTACCGAAAGAAACTACCGAAACTAAAGACCAGAGACCGAAGAACTTACCCCGACTTTGCTCAGACTTTCTCCAGAGCTTCTCTCTCTAAAACCTCTCTCTAGGATTCGAAATTTTGGTGTGAAATGAGAAGAGGAGGTGATGGCTATTTATAGAAGAAAGGAGGGACAAAGTGGGAATTACATAAAAGTTCTTCAGATCGGATTTCGACCGTCGGATCGCACTTCGCCATGTGGCACCATCTTGACCTTCCACATGTCCCGCTTATGTCATCCTTCTAGAAGAGGATGATGTCATCTTTGCCGACTTACCGATAAAGTTCCCCGACGGTGTCCGAATCGCGTAATCTTGACGAATCTCAAAAATATAGTAGCACCTGCTATTTGAAGGTAGATTCTTCCTCTTTAAAACTACTTGGGTTAACTAATATTTTGATCCCATTCGAGTATTTCCTCGCTCTGAACATTTTCTGGACAGACACCATCGATTCTGGAATTAAATTCCAAAGCACCAACGTCTAGACAAAAATCCACCGGTTTGAAATACGTTCGACTCAAGACACTAGATTCCTAATTCGCGCAACTACTTGTTTCGTATTGCCTCTTTTTCCCCATCTGCATTTTCTCTCTCCTACCCCGTGTCTTAGATACCCCGTTGGTTTCGAACCGACCTCGGAGACAGTCACTCCGGATAAAATTCCATGGTTTATAAAAAGTCCGATGACTTAGACTATATCCCTATATTTTGGTGTAGGATTTCATTTCTATCCATTCTCAAATGTCATGTTGGCTCTTTTACCGGATATATTATTATTTTATTCAAAATATCTAGATATTTATTTTTTTCTTTTTATTTTTATTTATTTTTCTAAGCATAAAATATTTTATTATTATTTTATTATTTATTTATTATTAATTTAATTATTAATTTCGAATTTCTCCCTTAAATTAATTATTTAATAATTAATTTACTTATATCATAATCTAAACAATTAGCCACTAATTACTTAATTAGCCACTTACTAATTGTTGATAATTTTCATAATTAGGATTAATTATTATCTCACAACTATTTGACTTACATTGGTATTTTATGTCCCATGTAAAATATTAAAAATACTGGGGCCATAAAGTGTTTTTAATAATATTATGCTTCTCTATTTCTCAAGGAAATAATCCCAAAAATTCCTAAAATTAAAGATAACATATTTCCCAAGTTTTTATCAAAGATCTCATTATCATATGGTATTTATCATAATGTTTCTAGGCCATTTTCTCATTTATTAAAATATATTTTTCATGGATTTTAGCTCTTTTTCTTTTCTAATTTTCACAAGAATTACCTTAGAAAATAAGATAATTAAAACTTATTATTTGAGACCCCATATTCACCTATTTCCAATAGGTATTATTTATCGAAATATGATACTTATCATAAATATGATTTTCGTGGTATTACAAAGGAGGAGATGGAAGCAGCGGCTAAAGAAGCTTCATTGACTGCAATGTTTCAATCCTAGATGAGCAAGATGAAGGAGGACATGGATAAAATGATGCTACTCTTGAACTCTCGTCCAGAGACCAGTGTTTCCTTCACACATTCACCTGCACATATGCAGTAGAGCACTAGAAGGAGCTGCATTGTTTGACAGTCAGAGCAACCTTGTGACCTGTATGTTGCGGATCCTCATAGAGAATTAGTTGCAAAAGGGACTGTCCACAACTTGGGATCAACTGTATGAAAGTGGAATATCACCTAGAGGGGGTGAATAGGTGATCTTGAAATTCTTTCGCTAATTGCTCAAGAACACTTAAAACGAGATAGAGAGAAGAGCAATGAACACAAGAGGTTATACTTTGGTTCGGTCCAACTCTTGACCTACGTCCAAATCCCCCGAAACACTGGGATTTCACTATCTTGTAACTTGATTACACACTCGTAACTCTCGAGTAATCCTCTCACTAGGACTTACTCCTCTTTACAAGTTGTAACCAAATAACTACACAATCACACACTCGTAAACGAAGGATGATCCTCTCACTCTTGGACTCACTCCCCCTTACAAGTTGTAATTGTACACCCACACTTAAGGTTCCACAACCTTAAGATTTTACAACACAATAATCAAATAAGTGTTTTGAAACTCCTCACGAGTAGATGAATGATAAACACTCGAAGCTTAGTAATATCCGAAGATATATACAGACTATAGATTGATCGCTTTGAATGCTTTGTCTGTGTATGTGTCTCTGTTCCACCGATGAATTCAAACCTTCGGGTGTTTATACTTTGAAGCTTGAAGACCGTTGGAAGGTTTTGAATCTGCCGTTTGAATGTTCGAATATGTCCGTTGAAAGTGTTTAAACATCTCGCGCTTCGCTTAGCCATGATCAAGTGTCCACTTGGTTGGGACTCAGTATAGCCGTTATTCACGTGGTCCAGGATGGAGAATAACTTAAAATATTGATTCGGTGCTTTTGACGGTATGGGTCATCCTTCATCATGTCGGCTTCGTGTTCCGTCCGTTTCGGTGCTTTACTGACTCATCGAAATTCAAACAATGGTTGATCATGTTGCTGCTGCCATCGAGCTTTATTGTCTAATTGATAAATGGTGTGTTTGAATCCTTCATATAATCATAGGTTGTCATTCGTGTGGTCTCGAATGCATATTAGCTTAGAATGTTGATTGGATGCTTTTTCGGCTATGGGCTATCTTTTGCATCTTGTCGACTTTGTTCCTTGACATTCTTAGTGTGTCAGTTTGTAAGAATTTGAACCTTGAGAAGTAACTCGAAAAGCAAAGCTTTGATCTTCTGAAATCTCATAAGCAAACCGGTTAAATATGATTAGAATCAATAATGATAATCAACAAGACATATTCCATGTTTTTCATATCAGCAACAGTAGACATTCTTGGTGTTCTTCGTCAGAATTTGAAACTTGATTATGAATCTGAAAAACACTCAGGAAGATGATCAATGATATCATAGTTAATATTGAATGATGTATTGGAAGATAAAATCAATTAACTAGATCAATTGGGTGAAGTTACGATGAATCATGTTTGTCAAGCTTTGGGTATCAATTCTCTGTGCATTCTTGAGAATCGCTGAAGGTATACTTGAGAATCGTTCTTCAAATCGGTTTCGAATCGCTTGACCTTCGACCATTCTCGAGAATCACTTCATGGATTCTCGAGAACCATTCTCGAGAATTGATTCTTAATTCTCGAGAATCACTCGAGCAACAATGATTTACGAAGCAAATATCAGTTCAAGATCCGTGCATACTCGAGAATCATTCGATTCTCGGAACCATTCTCGAGAATGAGTTTTCATTCTCGAGAATCACTCGTGCGATATATCGGTGAAGGAGTATACGACCATTCTCGAGAATTCTTCCGATTCTCGAGAGCCATTCTCGAGAATTGCTTATGTATTCTCGAGAATCATATCGAGAACTATGGCTGTGTGATTCGTCTCGATCATTCTCGAGAGCTGCTGGTGCATTCTCGAGAACCATTCTCGAGAGTCCCTTACTTATTCTCGAATCGAACGATGTAGGTGAAGAAGATTCGAACCTCGCGATGCTGATTCTCACACACCATTCTCGAGAGTCAATTTCACATGGACATGTAAGTGAGTTAATTCTGATTCAAATTCTTGAACTCTTTAAATCCTTCTTTCCATGTAAGAAGAATCAGCCCAACCTTGTTGAATTTCGTTGGTTATCATAGGATGAATGTAGGCTGTTCTTAATCAACTCGATTGCAACTTCCTGAACATACTACCAACTTCAAAACATCATAACTTCTTCAATTGATCTTCGTTTTCTGTGTTCTTGATGTTTTTGGAAAGGTATTTGAGTCTAGTTTCCAATGGCACCAAGTTCGACGCAATCCGATTTTTCTTTTGTGAGATACACTCAAATTACCGAAGGTTGGTCTGGAATGTGACGGTGATTTGTGTTCCGACTTGTGAAAATTATAGCTCTCTCATATGGACTCCTTTGGACTTGAAAGTTTGTACACAGTACGTGTTGGATGTCTAGTTTCATATGCCGCTGGTTTCGTGTCAATCCGATTCCTGGTTTGTGAGATATTGTCAAATTACCAGAGGTCGCCCAAACTGAACGCAAAACAGAGCTGCTGAAGAACTGCTGAAACTCGATGATTCTCGAGAATCAGAATGTCATTCTCGAGAATCATTCTCGAGAATGGGTTTTCAATTCTCGAGAATTGCCTCCAGATTTCACATATTCAGCTGAATTCTCGAGAATCAAGTTTCTATACTCGAGAATTGCTTCGTGAATGAACTTGTGACTCTTTTTAACTCATCTTAACTCCAAATTGAGCCGTTCCAACTTCGTATCATCGTGGATACTTCTAGAATCAATCTAGGAACTTGTATAATGATTTTCTCATTCCATTCAACAAGTTCTTCCTTTCTTTCTTCTCTTTTCTTGATCATTAAGCTTCACATCTACATTAAATATCAGAATTAGTCAAAGTAGAAGATAAATGTAGTATGCAAGCTTTTTGCTCTTAAGAATGACATCTATATAAGACATCATCAAAACTAATCAAAACCAACATTCTCCCCCTTTTTGATGATGGCAAATACTTTAAGAAAAATATACATGAATATGAAAATATATTAGAACACATATTTTTCTTGCCATTTCTCTCCCCTTATTTGTCATTAGCAAAAAGTTGAAATAAAAAGAAGATATACTTAGAGAGGTAAATATGAAACCAAGAAACTGATTTTCTCTCCCGAATTGAAAATGTTTTTATGAAAACAAATTGAAACAAGTTGGAGAGGTTTTCAGGAATAAAGCAACTTGATACTATCATAGAATATAAAGAGATAAGGTTCAGAAATGCTCATTTATATTTGGCAAAGCAATGAATGATCTGTGAAGTCCATGTGCTTGCTGTATGCATTTTGGTTGAATCCTTGTGGCCTGAGATGAAGTGGTAGACTCGCTTTCTTTATAGCTCAACTTCAACCATCAAGGTATCTTTCCTTAAGTTGAATGTTTCTCCTTGTAGTGCATTAAGGAAAGTTCTTGCACAGGCCGAATTCTCCTGTCACAATTGTAAAACTTTCTTGCAAGAGAAAACATGTTAGTGCAAATCGAATATCAAAATATCAAAGTATTCCTTTCTAAATGATATTTTCAAATGAAGATAACGAAAGGAAAATATGATATTAACTCATCATCAAAACTAATAAAACATAGTGGATGCGAGATGAGTTTCCTTAAAAGGGTTTTCTTCAAATAAAGGAGACGAGCTTTTAAGATATCAAACACGTGTGAATGTAAAGCTCCCCTTAATGAATGCATGATTAAAAGGAAATAAAACTCCCCCTTAATAATATGACACCAAATGCTATGAGGTTTGGAAAGATCTTTGCATAGGATATACTCGGAAATTGCATGTTCGTAGATATTTAATGAAGTAACATAAATGCTAAAATACCCCGTTCAAGTGTGTATAGTGAACACTTGAATTTCTTTGATGAGAAAATTTGATCTTTGAATAGTTATCTTTGAATATCTCGTGGTGATTGATTCTCGGGAATGCTTCGCATATACTCGGAATAGTTATCTTAACTCGATGAAGAGCTTCACCGCTAACTTCCTTTTGTTCTACGCTTCTCGAGAATTTGGTTTCAATTCTCGAGAATTAGCGTTGCAAATCTCTTGAAGCTCTTCTCGTCTCGATAATTCTCGAGAATCTCCAAGTGATTCTCGAGAGCCGTTCTCGAGAATGACACTTCATTCTCGAGAATGATCTCGAATGAAGAATTCCGGAAGGGATCCATTCTGCGTAACATATTGTCTGCTACAATTCTCGGAATGCCTTAGCCATTCTCGAGAATGCTAAATGACTTGATCAAACATGCTTGGCGAACTTCATAGAATTCCCGATAGTTCTCGAGAATGTTTCTGTATTCTCGAGAATGCTTAAGAAGAACGAGAGATCTTAATTAATCAATTCTCGAGAATGATGAATTCATTCTTGAGAATTATCGTTCAACATCGCTTTTGCTAATCGATCCGAACCTCACTCAAGTAATATCGTAATCACTTGAGCCATAATCAAGAGATGCATTATCGCTAGCCAATTTCGATGATGTGATTAATATTGAGGCTTTCCCGATAGCTCGATTAGTTACTCATGTGATGTCCATGACTTTATAGCCATTTCTTGTTGTTCTCAGGAGAGGACCTCACAAGCTTATCTTCCTCTATTTATCCTTATTTTCCATAGCAAGAATAGAGATCCTGCAAAACAAATATATGCTCTTTGGTACTCAATGTTTCTTGAGTCCACACATGATCGACATAACCCTTATGCTATTATATAATTTAACAATATGATATATTGGAGCAAAGAGCAATCGAGAGATCAAATCATAGTTTTACCCAATCAAATAAGTTCAATCAAAATATGGTAACAAATGAATGATTCCAAGAATGTGATTTCTCAATGACAATTTGGAAATACACTTTAAAGAGGATGTCATTGATGTGAGTCTTCTGTAATCCATGGATGAGATTGAATTTTCAAAAATAATAGTTAAACATGCAAGTAGTTTCAAATCTCAAATATTCTTTCGAATCATGATAATGCATTATGAAATTGAGATTTTGAAGATATGAAAACTTATTTTTGAAGTATGTTTAAAATCAATGCTCTCTCAAAAACAATGGTGGAAGTTAACATGCTAAAGAACATATCGAAATGTATCGAATGAGAACATGTCGAACATTTGAATCCCAAAAGCAAAAGTCATAAGGGAAATGAATTAGCCAAAAAGACTAAATAGAATAGAAATATTTATGCTTAATGACTTTGCTATTAACCGATGATCATGCCTTTTAGAATTGAATTGAAGCATATGAATGGTCAAGACAAGTATTTGAATATAGTTACTCGAACTGAATGAAGATGAATTTGATGTATTTGAGTAACTAAATGACTACTAGGATTCATAGATGACGAAGCACATATTCATTTGTCCAATTGACTAGAGCTCCAATATGTCATCCTAGTAATTTATTCCATATAATGATTAATGCACTAACATTCAATGCACTATAAAGCTTGGAATATCTTGACTAATAAAAATTTATGCAGAGATATAACACTCATAGATTGTATCCTCATATGAGAGATAAACTTGAAACTCGAGATGATCAACTTGTTAGATATGAGGTGTAACTAGTTAGAGAATAAAGAATAAGGAGTTCAAGTATCGCATTTAATATTGATGATTAATATGTGAATGACAGGGAAAATTAGCTAGACAAATTTGAAGCATATTCAATACACAATATTAACTTCCAATTTTGAAACATCATTTGAATGCAATTAAAGTATGGATATGTTTTCGAATCATATGTATGCATTTTCACAAAACAGTGAATTGAAATTTGAAACATATTTTAGAATTGTTCACTTCAAAAACATAAACTCAGAAAGTTATGCACAAATTCATTTACGGTTCATTTAGCAATATGAAAAACGTTTTGAAAGCCATAAATGATTGATTGCTAATGAAATGCAATGATGGACAAGTATTCATTACCCAAAAAGAATATGTAATCATAGTATGGGGTAAGAAATAGATATCACCGTAATTCCTCTTGTCCTTGTAGAAGCTTGCTTGATTGAGGTGGATTGATATAGATGTCTTCCTTTTTTACGTTCACCATCAACCATTGCTTCTTTTGCATACTCGCGAACCATCTTACTGATTCCTCATTTGTTTTCCCTTGGGTGCACACATACAAGCTTTCTCAAAAGATATAGTTGGCAAGAGTCTTTTCCTTTGTGCACGAGAGATCCTTCTTTTCTTATTCTCCTCAAGATAGTTGAATGGTACTTCATGGTAGTTCATTCTTGAGGCGAGAATGTATTCTTCTTGTTTGTATCCATTGCTTCCTTTGATGTTTAAACCTTGTAGTTCCAAAGAATAGTTTTTCCACAAGTTCTCCTAACTCAGCTGTGAATTTCCTTTTAGGTTCATGAGAAACTCTTGGATTCTTCTTTATATTCTTAGTATGCTTATGTCCATTGATTTTCAAATTATCCCGCACACTTAAATCGCTAGATGGACATTTTGGTACCCACTTATACTTGGGTCCTTGACTCGTTAGTATTGGACCTTGATTGTCCTTTAGGAACCCAAATAAATTTATTTCTTACATTCAAATTTCTCCCGATATAGCATGTATAAGAAATATGACCATATTCACCACAATAATTGCAAGTAATAGAATAATGCTTATTATGAACAATTTTGCAAGTATTGTGTTGGTTATGAGAGTTAGACTTCAAATAATCATCATTTGAACATTTATTCTTCCCACATGATTTTCCAATCATTTTCGAAAAAATGTTTGTTTTTCAAAATAGAATCGTAAGTGGTTGAAAAACACTTCTATGCGATTGTTCAAAAACATTTCTCGTTTCAAGATCAGGGCATGTTTTGCAAATCACATTTTCGCAAGATGGAGAAATATCTTTAGCTTGTTTTTCTAGCAATTTGATTTTCTTCTTTGAGATAATAAGTTCTTTCACAATTTTACTATATTCAATGTAAATCATTGTATTCTAAAGTAACTCATCATAGGTAGGTTCTCAATCACATACCTCATCATCGTTTTCACATTGCTCTTCTTCCTCAAAGAATTAAGCACATGTTTGCAACTTCTTCGCCTTACTTGCTTCATCCGAGGAGTTATCTCTACATATAGCGACACGTATGCCATTTCCAAAGCATTCCACATCTCCTTGGCGTAGATAGATTGTAGATGCGGAAATACTCCTTTTGACCGAGAGCACTCAAGCATCGGGATGGCTCGCTATTAAGAGTTATTTTCCTTCGTCATCTTCGTTGAACTCATCTTCACCTTTGGAATATTAATTCTCGCCTTTTCTCTTGTGGGAACATAATCACCATTCTCTATTACTTGCCGAGACCATACTCCGTGGCTAACATAAACGCTTTGAACTTTTCTTTCCGAATGAATAGTGTTCACCGTTGAAGCCAGGTGGTTGGTTGATCGAGGCACCATTAGGTAATATTCCTTCCATGATCTATCTCGGATGTTAAGCCCAAATGAGAAACCTATGCTCGATACCAAATGAAAGTGGAATATCACCTAGAGGGGGTGAATAGGTGATCTTGAAATTCTTTCGCTAATTGCTCAAGAACACTTAAAACAGAGATAGAGAGAAGAGCAATGAACACAAGAGGTTATACTTGGTTCGGTCCAACTCTTGACCTACGTCCGGTCCCGAAACACTCTGGGATTTCACTATCTTGTAACTTGATTACACACTCTGTAACTCTCGAGTAATCCTCTCACTAGGACTTACTCCTCTTTACAAGTTGTAACCAAATAACTACACAATCACACACTCTGTAAACGAAGGATGATCCTCTCACTCTTGGACTCACTCCCCCTTACAAGTTGTAATTGTACACCCACACTTAAGGTTCCACAACCTTAAGATTTTACAACACAATAATCAAATAAGTGTTTTGAAACTCCTCACGAGTAGATGAATGATAAACACTGAAGCTTAGTAATATCTGAAGATATATACAGACTATAGATTGATCGCTTTGAATGCTTTGTCTGTGTATGTGTCTGTTCCACCGATGAATTCAAACCTTCGGGTGTTTATACTTTGAAGCTTGAAGACCGTTGGAAGGTTTTGAATCTGCCCGTTTGAATGTTCGAATATGTCCGTTGAAAGTGTTTAAACATCTCGCGCCTTCGCTTAGCCATGATCAAGTGTCCACTTGGTTGGGACTCGTATAGCCGTTATTCACGTGGTCCGGATGGAGAATAACTTAAAATATTGATTCGGTGCTTTTGACGGTATGGGTCATCCTTCATCATGTCGGCTTCGTGTCTCCGTCCGTTTCGGTGCTTTACAGACTCATCGAAATTCAAACAATGGTTGATCATGTTGTCATTGCCTTTACCGAGCTTTATTGTCTAATTGATAAATGGTGTGTTTGAATCCTTCATATAATCATAGGTTGTCATTCAGGTGGTCTCGAATGCATATTAGCTTAGAATGTTGATTGGATGCTTTTTCGGCTATGGGCTATCTCGCATCTTGTCGACTTTGTTCCTTGACATTCTTAGTGTGTCGCTTGTAAGAATTTGAACCTTGAGAAGTAACTGAAAAGCAAAGCTTTGATCTTCTGAAATCTCATAAGCAAACTGGTTAAATATGATTAGAATCAATAATGATAATCAACAAGACATATTCCATGTTTTTCATATCAGCAACAAAGAGACATTCTTGGTGTTCTTCGTCGAATTTGAAACTTGATTATGAATCTGAAAAACACTCGGAAGATGATCAATGATATCATAGTTAATATTGAATGATGTATTGGAAGATAAAATCAATTAACTAGATCAATTGGGTGAAGTTACAGATGAATCATGTTTGCTGTCAAGCTTTGGGTATCAATTCTCTCTGTGCATTCTTGAGAATCGCTGAAGGTATACTTGAGAATCGTTCTTCAAATCAGTTTCAGATCGCTTGACCTTCGACCATTCTCGAGAATCACTTCATGGATTCTCGAGAACCATTCTCGAGAATTGATTCTTAATTCTCGAGAATCACTCGAGCAACAGTACAGACAGAAGCAAATATCAGTTCAGGATCCGTGCATACTCGAGAATCATTCGATTCTCGAACCATTCTCGAGAATGAGTTTGCATTCTCGAGAATCACTTCGTGCGATATATCGGTGAAGGAGTATACGACCATTCTCGAGAATTCTTCCTGATTCTCGAGAGCCATTCTCGAGAATTGCTTATGTATTCTCGAGAATCATATCAGAGAACTATGGCTGTGTGATTCTGTCTCGATCATTCTCGAGAGCTGCTGGTGCATTCTCGAGAACCATTCTCGAGAGTCCCTTACTTATTCTCGGGAATCAGAACTGATGTAGGTGAAGAAGATTCGAACTCGCGATGCCGATTCTCCGTCACACACCATTCTCGAGAGTCAATTTCACATGGACATGTAAGTGAGTTAATTCTGATTCAAATTCTTGAACTCTTTAAATCCTTCTTTCCATGCAAGAAGAATCAGCCCAACCTTGTTGAATTTCGTTGGTTATCATAGGATGAATGTAGGCTGTTCTTAATCAACTCGATTGCAACTTCCTGAACATACTACCAACTTCAAAACATCATAACTTCTTCAATTGATCTTCGTTTTCTGTGTTCTTGATGTTTTTGGAAAGGTATTTGAGTCTAGTTTCCAATGGCACCAAGTTCGACGCAATCCGATTTTTCTTTTGTGAGATACACTCAAATTACCGAAGGTTGGTCTGGAATGTGACGGTGATTTGTGTTCCGACTTGTGAAAATTATAGCTCTCTCATATGGACTCCTTTGGACTTGAAAGTTTGTACACAGTACGTGTTGGATGTCTAGTTTCATATGCCGCTGGTTTCGTGTCAATCCGATTCCTGGTTTGTGAGATATTGTCAAATTACCAGAGGTCGCCCAAACTGAACGCAAAACAGAGCTGCTGAAGAACTGCTGAAACTCGATGATTCTCGAGAATCAGAATGTCATTCTCGAGAATCATTCTCGAGAATGGGTTTTCAATTCTCGAGAATTGCCTCCAGATTTCACATATTCAGCTGAATTCTCGAGAATCAAGTTTCTATACTCGAGAATTGCTTCAGAATGAACTTGTGACTCTTTTTAACTCATCTTAACTCCAAATTGAGCCGTTCCAACTTCGTATCATCGTGGATACTTCTAGAATCAATCTAGGAACTTGTATAATGATTTTCTCATTCCATTCAACAAGTTCTTCCTTTCTTTCTTCTCTTTTCTTGATCATTAAGCTTCACATCTACATTAAATATCAGAATTAGTCAAAGTAGAAGATAAATGTAGTATGCAAGCTTTTTGCTCTTAAGAATGACATCTATATAAGACATCATCAAAACTAATCAAAACCAACACTGTACACCACCAACAAATGGCTGATGATGAAGTCAAAGTGTCAGTTGAAAATGTGATAATTGATGCACCTCTCCCTCTCCTAACTGATGAGCTGAAGGTTGTGAGTGATGTCAAGGGAACCTTCATCTCTTGGCCAGTGAACCTTGTACATGTCTCTACTCCTCCTAAAGCTTCATCCCCTCCTTATGCTTCATCCCCTCCTAAAGCTCCATCCCCTACTACTAAGTTGACTACCAAGGAAAAAATATTGGATATGGTATCCAATAGATATTTAAAAGTAAATCGTGGCATGTCAATGAAGTAGTAGGCCTCCCTGATATTCAATCGGTTTTCGTTGACCCCGATGATTTAACATCCCTGCTGCATCCTGGAAAGGAGCTTACTAGTACAATTGTTCAAATGTTTATAAAGTAAGTATCTTCTTCTACGAGTACATAATTTAAATGCATCGTTTAGATACACATACATATATACTAATTCCCTGATGTCATTATTGTAGGTTCATGCATGATGAATTGGAAAAACAGGGCGGAAGTAAAGATTTTGTATTCTTGTGCCCAGTCTATGCAAGTACAACACCCGTTGTAATACCCGGATATTGATTTATCTGGAATTTTATATTGAGATAAATATATGACTAATTCAAGAAGGTGAATATGTGGTTTCAAATAATAAGTTATAATTATCTTGTCTTCTAGGGTAATTTTTATGGAAATTAGAAGAGATAAAGAGCCAAAAGGCCAAAAATGCGTTTTTGGGCCATAAAACATCTTGAGAAAATTATGATAAATCTTAGGAGGCAATAAAATATTTATTAAAAATAGGAGAGAATATTGTCTCTAATTTTGGCAATTTAATAAATTATTTCCTTGAAAATATTAAAGAGAAAATTTAATATTATTTTTGGGAACCCTAAATGGCCCCATGATTTTTAATATTTTATATGGAGCACAAAATACCAATGTCAGTGAAATAGTTGTGAGGTAATTATTAATCCTAATTAAGAAAATTATCAATAATTAGTAAGTGGCTAATTAAGTAATTAATGGCTAATTGTTTAAAGCTTAAACGAGAGAATATTTAAGGCAAATTATGTAAAACCCTTTGATTAGGTGTTTATGGCTAAGATTAGCCTAAAGTATACTTACTAATTAATTGGCAAAGATTAAGAAAGATGTATGAGATTAATTACGTGAAAACCCCTAAGTCTTAAAAGACTAATCGTAGGATTAGGGCTTTAATTAAGCTTTCTAATTAAATTAAATATATTATTAATGAAATTAAAAATTAATTAAAAAATAAAATAAGGGGGCGAAATTTGCTAAGTGTGAAAAGGGTTTGAGTTATTTCAAAAATAGTATTATAATATTTAAGTAATTAAATAATAATATATTCGGTAGAAAGACCAGTTGGCTAATTGAGAACCGATAGAAATAAAATCCTATCTCAAAATAGGTGAACTAAGTAGCTAACGTCTGGACTTATTATAAACGAGTGAAATTTTATCCGGAGTGGGTCTCTCCGGTCATTTCCGAAACCGACCCGGAGTGATTAAGAGACAGGATAAAAAGGGAAAAGGGCAGATAGTAGAAATGAGAACCAATGGAAAATAAATCCGTTGTGGAAAACCAGGAACAAGGTTTCTTAGGTCAGGACATATTATGAACCAGTGAATTTTCACCCAGAAGTTGACGTAGCCGGAAGTTATTTCCGAATCGAAGCGCGTTTATCCAAAAATCTTCAAAGGACTACGGAATACCCGTAACGGGATCAAAAATTTAGTTAACCCAAGTATTTTGAAAGAGGAAGAATAGATCTTCGTAGCCGTGCCGCATATTTTTGGGATTCGCTAAGATTACGCGATTGGAACACCGAACAAGGAACTTTATCGGTACGGTCGCATAAAGCAACAAGATGACATCATGCATGACATCACTTTTTTGACTTTTGGGGCAAGGGGAGGTCAGCTAGCTCCTTGAATGGCCAAGATTCACCCTTTCAAAAACCCTGGATCCGACGGCCGAAAATTGATCTGATAAAGTGTGAATAGTTCACAAGAGTTGCCTATAAATAGCACCTCACCTCTCTTCATATTTTGCACACCAAAGTTTCGAACCTAGAGAGATTTTAGAGAGAAGGAGGAGTCTGGAGAAAATTATAGCGAAGCCCTGGGTAATTTCTTCGGTCCTTAGTCTTAAGCTTTGGTAGTTCTTTCAGTAGTTATAGTAGAAATGCTAGGTAGATCTTTAATTTGCCAAGATAGTTTAGATATCATGTGTTAGGTATAAATATGATCTTTATTTCAAAAAAAAATATTGGAGGAAGAGATATGGCAAAATTTTGGAAGATTAGAGTCAAAATAGTGAAGCTCTGGCGAAATTTTGCCGAATAGTCAAACTAGGGGCAAAATGGTAATTTGTACCTAAAATTCCTGTTATGATGCCAAATATTGATAAATGTGATATTATCCTTATAGGATATCTTTGATCACGAACCGCTGTTGCACCGCTGTCGTACCGCTGTCAAACGTGCCTTTTTCTGACAGAAGTGCCGTTTTTCCGTCAAACGTACTGAAGTACCGTCAACAAAGGTACGGACGCGTACTGTAACCCTAACTTTGTGCTGCTCATATACATATATGCGATAGATACATTCATAGACTGAGGCTCTGTTTAGGGTCGTCAATTACACATACAGTTTACACGGGTTATAGTATTGGTAATACCGTTTGAGTTTTCCTAGCGCTGAGGACACGTGTTTTGATCGTGGCACAGGGTATGTGCAGACATGTTGTGGGACTTTACATACTGCTTTGTGCTTATGTTCTGTCATTGTATTGATCGTACATTTGCTCTGTGCTTATGTGTTGATATGCTACTGTATTGTTATGAATATCTGTTGTCGATATACTGTTTTATTTGAGCATAAGGTTAACCGTTACCTGAGATCCAAATTGGAATTGGATCTCGCCGTAGCTTTCGTGGTCCGGAGGACCGAGGGTTGGAGACAGGGCAAGCAAATGGAGTAGGATTCAAGACGGAGTTTAATTACCGTCAATGTATTTACTTTACTTTTGAACACTAGGATGACTGTATCAATACTATTACACTATGGTTAATGTTTTCTTATGGTTCAGTTACTCATTCGCTCCAATGCTCTACTCTGATTGAAAAAAAAAATTCCGCTGTAAAAATTGGGATGTTACACCCGTGGTGGAGAGACAACAATACATATCAAGGAGGGTGTGTGAAGTGAGAAAAAAGGTGTACTTGTTTCCATACTACCATAGGTACATATCACAATTCTTGTCTGCAATTCACTTAATTCTGCTACATATATCACTGAGTACTTATCTGTTGTGAATTTTTAGCTACCACTGGCAGTTGGTCCTCATGTGCATGGAGGAGCATACAGTGGTCTTCTTTTGCTCCACTCATAGCAATCCAGGGCCTATGTTGGAGCAGACCATGAATGAGTAAGCAAGTCATTTTGATTCTCTTGTCTGAAATCTCTGCTGTGAATTTTTAGTGAACGTTATTGATAAATTTGTGATTTTAATTTGATGATAGTGCCATGAGGACCTTCCAAATCCAGGTAAAAAAAAAAAAGCATACGTATGATGCCAAAGATCCTAAATGGCTCTATCCAAAAGTTAGTACATATTGTACACTGGCACACTGCTTTGTAAACTTGGTCAGTAAGCTATATATGCTCTTAATAATATTTAATTTCTTGTTCTTTTTAGACTCGTCGGCAACCAAAGGGGTCCAACTTATGTGGCATGTATGTCATGAAACACATATATGATATTATCATGCAGGAAGGACTAAATTCACTGCAAAGGTAAATGTATTTAATGTTACATATTATGGCTGAATTCAGTTTCTGGCTTAATGTTACATATGAAATATGCACGCAAGTTAATTTTTTATGTCTTTGATGTTACGAGGGTTTGCATGTGTTGTTCCCTTTTCGATGATGAAGTGGAGCACATATGCAATGTGTTTTGTGAATATCTGTATGAACTCTTAAAGTTAGAACAATAATTAATGTCCTAAATTCATTTGTAAATATATGTTGTAGCAACAATAATCTTCTGTAAATGAACAATTCCACAATTTGTGTAATTCAATAATAAATTTGTTTATTTTTTTAAACAATTTTCTTGTGTCCATTTTGGGTTTCTGAATGTATTGGATGATGGATAAAGATATTTAGTGCTTGTACCTTGAGGACATGATGTTGTAAATGAGCAATAAGAGTCTTTGAAAAGTCTTCGCAACTTTTAGGACCGCATATTTCTTCAAGATCCGGTCCTAAAAGCCTTCGTTTAATTGTAAAAAATATGGCCAGACTTTTAGGACCGTATATTTGTTAAACGTCGAGTCTTAAAAGTTTCGTTTAATTTTAAAAAAAAATATTGCGAGGCTTTTAGGACCGTATATTTGTTAAAGGGTTAAATACCAATTTTGCCATGGAAGTATTGGTAATAAGGCACTCAGCACCCGGAAGTTTTTTTTAGTATCATTTTTGCCCCGGAGTTTAAAAGTTTGTAATCTTGCCGATCGATTGATCTTGACCGTTAGATCGTTGCTCTCTTTGTAAACTTCTAGGGCAAATTTGCTAATAAAAAAACTTCCGAGACAAATTTGCTCCTAAAAAACTTCCGGGGCATATTTACTCTTTTTTGTAAACTTCCGGGTAAAAATGATATAAAAAAAACTTTCGGGTCTTTGAGTGCCCTCTTACCAATACTTCCGTGACAAAAATGGTATTTAACCCTTTGTTAAAAGTTTGGTCCTAAAAGTCTTCGTTTAATTCTAAAAATATGACGAGACTTTTAGGACCGTATATTTGTTGAACATCCGGTCTTAAAAGTCTTCGTTTCATTGTAAAAATATGGCGAGTCTTTTAGGACCGTATATTTGTTAAAAGTCCGGTCATAAAAGTCTCCGTTTAATTTTAAAAAATATGGCGACTTTTAGGACCGTATATTTGTTAAACATCCGGTCCTAAAAGTCTTCGTTTAATTTTTTAAAAAAAATATTGCAAGGCTTTTAAGATCGTATATTTGTTAGACGACCGGTTTTAAAAGCCTTAGTGTAAATATAAATAATGGTGACCCATTTTTCGCACAATTCATTAGGGTTCAAAACAATCATGGTTCTCTCCAAGCTAGGACCCTCATTGTCATCGTATTGACCTCTCCAGATTTTGAGCATCATTGTCGGTCTCCCTTTTCTTTGTCTTTTTTCTTTTTGTAAAAAAAAGGAAGATACTTGAAATTATTCAAATCTAGGCGAGGTAAAACCGACGTCAACGACGGTCCATGTAATACCCTAAAAATCGTATTTGTGATAATTATCACAATTTGGTAAATAATACCTATTAGAAATAGGTGAATAAGTGGTCTCAAATAAAAAGATATAATTTTCTAAGGAAATGTCTATGAAAATTAAAAGAGATAAGTTGCCAAAGGGCTAAAAATATATTTTCAAGGCATAAAATTGGAATCAATATTTTATGGGTCATGAATAGTATTTACTATTCATAAATATGTATTCACTATTCATGTGGGACCCACGACAAATTATTTCTCCTCTTCCGATAGACTCACGCGTGAAGTTTGAAAATTTAGCATGCGGGACCCACGAGAATAGTATTTACTATTAGGAATAGTGATTTACTATTGGAATAATAATATAATATTATATTATTAAAATATTAAAAAAATTCTAAAACGTTTCATACGAGGGAAGCGAGTGACATTTTATATTTTAGGGAAAATTACCTCAAATGACCCAAATGTGAAATAATTACACTTAAGGACCCATTTTCCACCCTATAAATAGAGGCTTCATTTCTTCATTTTCTTCACACCAAAACCGACCCTAGAGAGAGGTTAGAGAGAAGGAAGAGCTCTAAGAAAGTTGTAGCCAAGCTCGGGTAAGTTCTTCGGTCCCTAGTCTTTAGGTTCGGTAATTCTTTCGGTAGATATAGTAGGAATGCTAGAATTATCTTTAAATTTCCCAAATAGTCTAGATATCATGTTTAGGGCTATATATAGTATTTATTTCAAGAATATACTGGGAAAAGAGATATGTCAAAATTCTGGAAAGATAGGGTCATAGTAGCGCGCTCTGGCGCGAAATTCCGCCGATTAGGGGGTCAGGGGCAAAATGGTAATTTGTACCTAAAATGCCTGTTATAATGCTAAATACTGATAAAAACGATATAATTCGTATAGGATATCTGTAGTCGAACCGCTGTCGTATCGCTGTTATACCGCTGTTGTGCCGCTGTTTGCACAGCTGTCAAAAATATTGTTTTTCGTAAAACGTACCGAAGTACCGTCAACGAAGGATATCCGAGGATTCCGGAGGCAGATTTGATGGACGGGCGTATTACATACATGAATAGTACCGTATACGTGAATAGTACCGTATACATGAATAGTGATTACTATTCACATGGAAGGAAGGTACGTTCGCGTACTGTAACACTAACTCTGATGCTTATTGTATGCTGATATATATGATTGTTGTGTTCCTGTACTGAGACTCTGTCTCTAATGTTTTTGATACAATCATGAATACACGGGTTATGGTATTGTTAACGCCGTTGAGAGTTTTCCTAGCGCTGAGGACACGACTGTACATCGTGGCACTGGTGAATAGTGTAGACTGGGATAACAAACATACTGCGAGGGGCTGTGTATTGTTATTGCCTTACATACATATATGTGTTTCCTACATCTGTTATGGGCTTTTGTAGTGATTTTTGTGAAAATGTCATGAATACCTGTCATACATATATTGTTTACATAAGCATGAGGTTAACCGTTACCTGAGGTCCATTGGGCTTTGGACCTCAGTCTTGAATTAATAGACAGGAAAGGGGCATGAACCGGAGGAGGCACTAGTGGATGGAGCCATAGAAAGACGTCGATAGACGGAGCCGTGAGAAGGCACCGGTCATAGCAAATGCGGGAAGAAGTTCAACAGAACCTACCTTATGGCAAGAATCTAATAAAGTTACTTCATATCATTTGGTGCTTAAACTAGAAGGGTCGTCTACGTGGTTCACCAATCACCACCCTAGCACGGTGAGACTCCCACTAGACCTACCCAGCCTGGCCAAATGGGATGATTTAACTGAGTTAGGTTCTATGCCCCAAGTCTACTCAAGGCTTGGTTGAAGAAGGTATAGTTACATGTAAGAATTGTAATTATAAAGTTTTGTATTACTGTATCACATGAATAATTCCTTCGGGAGATTTTGTAATATATATCAGTATACATCAGGCATCACCATATGTCTGAGTATTTCATATCAGTTACTCAGTGTTATACCTGTTGTTCAAATTTTAAGTACATGCTCTCCGTTTCCGCAAAACGCTAAAGCTGTAGCACCTCAAAACTCTGACAAATTTTTATAAAACCACGTGTCACCGACACGATTTATGCTACGAAATTTGGGGTGTTACAGACCAACCTTGAGAAGAATTGTCACTGTGTTTGTATTTTTTCGAATAAGGTAAATGATGTTTTTTATTTTGTTTTATATGGTCTTAACTTTGTATTCTGCGAATTTTTAATGTGGATCACACACGAGGACAATGTTTTGTTTATTTCCTTTTTGTCAGAAAAAAGTGAAGATAATGAAGAGGACAATGCGATCGAAGATAGGAACTAAAAAAACATTATTATAGTTTTTTTATACTGGCCGGTGAGGGGCAGCAGTAGTACTGACAAAAAAAACATAAAAACATCTAATCCTCCCCATCGTTGTCGGAGGGGGAGGAAGGGTCAGAGATGTTCATATCAGAAGGATGGTACTCAACGTCATTGGCGTCGAGTAGCAAGTTCAACTTGTCTTTGACGGCATGATAAAGCTGAAACAGTTGGCCCAAGCGTCGGTCGATATTTTCGACGCGGGCCAAAAGGTGCTGCATCATCTGGTAGAATGTAGGATTCGGAGGCAACTTAGGAGGGCAAGGAGGTCCAAGAGGAGGAGGAGGAGGAAAAGGAGGACGTGGTGGAGCAGCCATTACAGTGGAGGCTAGGCTGTGGAGGTTGTAGAAGTGATGGAGAAGAATGTGAAGAAAGTAAAGTAACAACGAGTTTAAATAGAGAACCCATCCTGAATAATATGAAACGCTGGAAACTTTAACAATGAGACGCATAGTTGGGAAGTATATCTGGAAGCCGAAGAGACTCTGAATCATTCATTTGAACAGAGTGTAAGGATACGACTCTGCTATCTGAGTAATTTGAAAAGAATGAACTTTTAATACCGATATTGTAAAAGATCCGTTCTTAAAAGTAATATTTTTTAAGAAACAATTATTACTTTAAAAAAAATTGAATTGAAAAAAAAATGAATGAATTTTAGGACCGGATACAAGATAAAAGGTCGGTCTTAAAAGTAATTGATTTGTTTGAAAAAATAAATAATACACTTTTAGGACCGGATATATTATAAAAGCTAGATCTTAAAAGTAATTGAATTGAAAAAATAAATAATAGACTTTTAGAACCGATATATTATAAAAGGTAGATCTTAAAAGTAATTGAATTGAAAAAATAAATAATAGACTTTTAGGACCAGATATTTATAAAGTATGCTCTTAAAGTAGAAACACTTATTTCATTTATACCAATTGAATCCCAATTTGATTCTTGTAAAACCCGGATTTTAGCAAATCTGGAATTCTTGAGATAAGATAAATTAATGAATATTTGATGAAGCAAATTCATGAGTTAAAACTATTATAGAAAATTGTTATAATTGTCGAGTAGATTGTCAAAAAAGTTACTGAGAGAAATCGATGAAACGTATGAATGACTAAAAATGCAATGATGGTGGTAAAAATAGTCTAAAAACATTATGATAAATACTTTGAAGATCATGAAAGATTATGAGAAAATTATGGGAGTGTTATCTTTCGTTATAAGAATTTAATAAATTATTTCGGAGGAAATAACTTGAAGAAATGTTTAAAAAGCATTCCGAACCATAAAGTTAAATGTATGGTAAAATCCTTAATTAAGAGATTAAGGTCGGTAATTAGCATAAAATATATTTACTAATTATGTTAAGAAGGATTAAGGAGAAAATTAGTAGAGATAAATGTGTGAAGAAATCTAATCCTAAAAGGATCACTAAACGAAGAATTTAGGCGATTAAGCCTTAACGAAGGCGGGGGTAAAATGGGAATTTTTGGTAAAAAATATTCTATTTTTAAAAGATGTAAAAAATTATGAAAAAATAATTAAAACTGAATTTTAAAATGAGGGGGCCGAAATTCTTAGTATTTTTAATTAAAATGATAATTAGAATAAAATAATAATACAATGCGGTGAGTCGGCTTATAAAGGCGGGCCCAGGGGAAAGTTAGAAATAAATCCTACACCAAGGTATAGGGATTTAGTCTAAGTCATCGGACTTTTTATAAACCAAAAGAAATTCTACCTCGGAATGACCTATCTCCGAGGTCGGGCTTCAAAACCAACACGGTATTTAAGACACCGGGTAGGAGAGAAAAATGCGGATAGAGAATTTAGAGTCAATACCGAAACAAGTAGTTGCCGTGAATTAGGTATCTAGTGACTTAGGTCAGATCATATTACAAACCAAAGGATTTTTTCCTAAAGCGCCGACGCTTAAATTCAATTAAAACAGAGGCGTCGACCTAAATTCTTCAAATAGATAACGGAATACTCTTAATGATGTCATAAATGTCATTAAACTAGATATTCCTAATGAGAAAGAAAGAAACTTCGAAACTCTGCCGTCAGCATTGACAGAGATTTGCCGTCATCTCCCAAAATAACCAGATTAGAAAAGATTTGCAGTATAATGTAACCTGGGTCGTTTCTCTCAAGGAATTTGCAGTGGGTTTATCGGCAACGAAAAAGAAACAACAACAATAAAATTTGGGGTTTTTTATTTGAAACATATTAAAACGAAATTAAACTGAAACTAATCTGAAATATGCGAAATGAGATAAAAATGAGATTGAAATAGATTAAAACGATCAACCCAACGTTTAGATTCCGAAACTTCCTTCATTGAACGAAATATAAACGAACTCGCGTTTGGCTCGACGAACCGAAATCTCTGCGTTCGTCCGAAATCCCTCGACTAGACGATCGTCTAGAATCTGTCCGATAAATGCCGTCTCACTTGTGCAATCGCACAAAGAACACTCTAACCTAGTTCGAACTCAGTCCTTGGGATGAACCAAACCGAATATTAAATCTAATATTCGAACTATTTCCGAAATCGATCCGATAAGATGAAAAACGAAAACGAGTAAAGTTACCGATTAAGTACGAGTTCTCCGGACGAATCATGGAATCCTCAACCTTGGGTTAACCACGAAGGTTTAGCCGAACATGGTCTGGGAAAATCGAAAAACGAGACGAAGAACACGAAGAACACGAAGAACATTTCGAGAATCAAAACCTCTATTTTGATCC
Organism: Acacia melanoxylon; assembly: GCA_019022615.1. Lineage (NCBI taxonomy): Eukaryota > Viridiplantae > Streptophyta > Magnoliopsida > Fabales > Fabaceae > Acacia > Acacia melanoxylon. Next base: position 5,262,045 of record JAFJYJ010000003.1, on the reverse strand, counting down.
ACAAAAGAATAAAAACGTGAATGAAATGTGTTTGTGGCTGCTGCCTTACTTAACCTAAGATGAAAAACGAAATGGGGCTCCAATCAATAATCCAGGCCCAAAACAGAAAATAATACAGAATGGGCTTTAGTCACAAATTCGAGCCCAAATAAAACATCTGACTTTGGCTTCAAAATCGACCACCTTCTTGTCCGAATTTGCCCTTCATGTCTTCATAACAATTGTAGCTCTCTGAATCATCTGAAATATGAAACAAAAATGAGGCAAATCCGATGTCTGGTTCAAGAGTTATGGTAAGATTAGTGAAGCAATGTAAAACTGGAATTTTATTAATAAAAATGGCTAAAATATAATCAAAGGCCCAAAGCCCAAATAAGTATAAAAGCCATTATTTATTAACTAAAAGTCCTAAATTATTAATCAAGAGATAAAAAGAAGTGTATAAAATATTCAATTATCAAGCATTTCACGATTCGTCAAGATTACGCGAATCGCAAAAATGCGATCGGGAGACGATCGGGGAGTCGGTGGGTGACATCATCAATGATGATGTCACGGGGGAGAAGTCGACCAAGAGCTCCCATGGACAAGAATTAACCACCAATTAGCCTTGATTTTACATGGTTATAAGGTAGGGAAAAATTACAAGATTTGGAATGTGGAAATTACCAAAGTGGCACAAATTTTGCCTATATAAAGGCATGAGCACCTCTTGGATTTTCACATCCATTCTCAAGCTAGGAACCGAATCTAGAGGGAGAAAGAAGAGAGAGAAGCTCTGGAAAAAATTGTGAAGAAGTCTTCAACGAGTAAGTTCTTCGGTCTTAGCTTTTAAGTTCTAGTCTTTAGTTCAGTAGTTGGTAGAAATGTTAGTTAGACTTAGTAAGTAGGAATGAGATTCCTACTATTGTTTTTAAGCCTCATTGCATTGAAAGATGCCTGACGAGGTAAAAACTTGGTAGGGATTGAGTTCCTGAAAAGTGAAAGTTAGAGTAGCGAAGTGCTGGCGAAATTCCGCCAAATTAGGGGTAGAAGGGCAAAATGGTAATTTTTACCTAAAATGCCGATTATGATGTCAAATCACTAATGAAAGTGATAATACTCTTATGGGGCATCAGAAACTCTGATTTGCTGCCGTTACGCTGTCGACGTGCCGCTGGTGAACATTTCACGTTTTTCCGTAAAAAGTACGTTTTTCCGCCAGAAGTACCTAACGTCGTCAACGAAGGTACGTTCGCGTCTTCGTAACACTAATCTTGTACTTGCTTAAATGCATATATGTGATAGATACGTTCGTAGACCGATATACGAGACAGGTTTTTCACGGGTTATAGTCATAATAACGCCGTATGTTTTTCTAGCGCGAGAACACGAGTGGTATCGTGACACCGTGAATAGTGCAAGGTTTGTTATTGTTGTTTTACATTGTGGGGCTTTACATACTGCATAATGCTTATGTTTTGTCGGCATAATGATCATGCATCGATGTATGCTTATGTAGTGATATACTTTGTTGTATTGTCTAGAATATCTCATTATCGTATACTTTGTATTGTTTGGGTTTGAGATTAAGTTACCCGAGATTCAATGCGGTGAATTGAATCTCAGCTATAGCTTCGGGATCCGGAGGAATACGGATCGAAGATCTAGGCAAGCGCGATAGACGTGCGCCGGAGACTTATCTATCTTTACCGCTTTCGCTTATTCACTTTCAAACTCTAGGATTAATGTAATCATTACAATATTACATTGTGGTTGATGTTTGTTATGAATCAGTTACTCTTTCGCTCCAATGCTCTACTCTGATTACTCTGCTTGAAATATTTGGAAACGTTTTAAAAAAAAAATCCGTCGTTTTCAAATGGGATGTTACATTTATGGTATCAGAGCATTCATTCTGGCATGAACTTAACTATGGTATTACGAACAGTTTGGTGCCAAAGGCAAGGCTAGTCTAGGTGGGTATGGCCAATCAGTCACCATATAGTTGGTGAGGTCCCCATGATAGACACTTATCTGGCCATTCTGTTCGGATAACGGAGTTATGTTCAAATTAGCCTTTTAAATTGTGAGCACATTTTTGAAAATGAGTACTGATTGGATCACTGGTGTAATGTGTAGAGATGGACAGGGACGCAATCCCATACGTCCTGTATCACGGAATGTGGAGACGCCCCGCTAAGAGATCCATTCCTCCATCAAAACCTGAACCCCCGGTGATTCCACCCCCGATGATTTCGGAAGATCCAGTCCAAGGGTTTTACGATGACCTCCTTGATGATCCAAATTCCTTCAATGCACACTAGGATGAGCCGGAACTTGAAGAGCACTCTGAACCAGTTCTTCCTTATGATCCAGATCATGACTATACTGATCCTGAAACTCCCAGCCATTATTATAGTGAGTCTGAACCATCTTACCATCCTGCCTCAATGTATTCGGACCCGGAGTCTTTTAGCCATAATCTGAACGAGCTAGGGATTGAGGACCAAGTTGTACCGGGAAGCCCTACTGGGTCAACCCACTCCTCCGTCGGAGACAATTTTGACTACCCTGACATCCAAATCCTTGATGATGAGGTAGCCGAACCTGAAGACTACCATTATGTTCTAAATGATAATACACCATTAACCATTCGGTTAGAGACGTATTTTGTTGAAGCTGGAAACCACACTGAAACTGTTCAAGGCAGATACCTTGTATTTCTGAGTCTGATAACATCCTACCAAGCCGTTTGTAGTCAACATTCACCCGCAGATTGGATTAGGACTACCTTGTATTTCTTTCCCTGTACCCGCTTTTGGGCGAGATTTATTAAAGAGCTGCTAGACGACGGACCCATTCTAGGCATCAGTATTCACCTTCGTTACTTGAAGAGCATGGTTCGTTTGTACATGTAGAGGGAAGGCGTTAGTTCAAGGAAGTTGTGGAATGTAGAAACTAGGAAGTTTAGTTTGCATCTCCAAGCACCCCGGGAGATTGTAAAATATGTTTGAATAAAGAGGGGTTGTAACTTGTTGTAATATATGACTTGTATTAGGATTAGACCAACTAATATGTAAAATGTTATGAAATGAATATATATGAATATATATGTTTTGATGAGAAAATCATTATGTCATTTCTAATATTTACATATTTGTTAATAAATAAAGGAAAAAGAATAAGACATGGTCATTATGAGAGGTACCGGTGCACCAAGGGGCCGAGGCCGAGGCCGAGGTCGCGGTAGACGCGGAGGCAGACAGCCTCAACTAGACGCAATACCCGAACAAAATATACCAAATTAGCCAGACCGAAATGAAGTGCAAGAACTGAGAAGAACTCTCGAAGAGCAGAGAGCTCTCATAGATGCACTCTTGGTAAGGCAACGTCAACAGGATGAAGAAGCCCAAAGACAGTTGGAAGCACGACAACACGAGGAAGAACGTGATGAGGAAAGTGACAATGACAATGAAGATGAAGAAGATGATAATGAAGAGGAGGACAACGATGAACATAACGATGAAGAAAATGAATCTGATCGATCCCGATCACCTCCACGACAAGGAAGAAGAGAAAGAACCACAGAAAGCTAGGTCAACCAGTTCTGCAGGCTTAAACCACCCGGTTTCTGGGGAAAGAGTGAATTGGCTGAGGATTGGCTTCTGAGCCTGGAGAAGATATTCGAAGTCATTGAGTGCCCGGGAAATCGGAAGGCTCAACTGGCAATCTACAAGCTAGAGGGCGATGCCCACGGGGTGGTGGAAGAGTGTTTCCACAACCCTTCAAGGCCCCGTTACTTGGGAAGCATTCCCGGAACAGTTCAACGAATGCATTTTCCTCCCTCGGTACGGGTGATTAAGGAAGACGAATTTCTTCACATCCAAGCGGGAAATGAAGAATCATTCGACGACTACTTCGCTCGTTTCACCAACCCGTCTCGTTATTCATCATATCCGAACAGCCACAAAAAATGAGAGCCGGAAGGCGAATCGACTAGTGACCGGACTAAAATATGACATAAGGACGAGGCTAGTATCGCAGCAATTTCCGAAAATGGCCCAAGCTGTGGAATCCTGCAGATTGACTGAGCGCAATTTGAAAGAACTGCGCAAATTCCGAGGCCAAGAAGGAAACAATGCAACCTGCAGTGGGTTTAACCGCGGAGGCTCCTCACGAAAGAGGAAGGGCGCCTTGGAGCGATAACGAGGCGGGAACAAGAGACCCTACCAAACTGGACAATTGAATTACCCCAAACAAATGGGATCCCGACGTGTCCAAAATGCAAGAAGTACCATCCAGAGCCAATCGTGATGGGAAACAAGTCTGTTTCAGTGCCGAAGTCCGGACACATTAGCCGGATTGCCCGAGAAGGCTGCGAGGCGAGACCTCGTAGCGCTGGCCGGATCTTTGCGTTGACAAACACCGAGGCCAGAAAGTCTCCAGAAATGGTCCAAGGTACCATCTATCTTAATGGGAATCAATTACAAGCATTGTATGATTCGGGTGCCAGTCATTCGTTTATTTCTTATGATTGTGCAAGTCGGTTAGGAATGCATGCCTGTAGTTTACCTTTTGATCTCGTAGTGTCTACACCGTGGGTGTAAAGTCTTTAGCTTCGACGCGTGTATGCACCGTATCTTGTTAATTGAGGGATGGACGAGTTTCAAAGGTAGATCTTATCCGTCTACCTCTTCACGGTATCGACGTCATTTTCAGTCTGAATTGGCTAACAGCCAACGGTGCAATGATCGATTGTGGCAAGAAGAAGATATCATTCCCCGGAGACAAGGTTGATGTGAGCCTGAGCTTTCTCTCCGCTACAGAAGTTGATCGATGCATAAAACAGGGATGCTATGCCTTCATGGTATTCTTTTCGGTTAAAGCAGAAGCTGAACTATCACTCCAGGATATCCCTGTGGTGAATTATTTTCCTGATGTATTTCCGGAGGATCTCACTGAGTTACCTCCTATCCGAGAGGTGGAGTTCAATATTGAATTGATGACTGGCACAGGATCAATATCAAAGGCGTCGTATCGTATGGCTCCAAATGAAATGCAAGAGTAGAAGAAACAACATTTGGAAGAACTTCGAAGAAGGGTTCATTCGACCCGAGTGTATCACCCCGGGGAGCTCCAGTTCTGTTTGTGAAAAAGAAAGATGGAAGTTTTCAACTCTGCATCGATTATCGTGAACTAAATAAAGTGACTGTCAAAAACAAATATCCACTTCCTCGGATTGATGATCTTTTGGATCAATTATCTGGTTCCACTGTCTTTTCAAAGATTGATTTGCGTTCAGGATATCATCAGTTGCGAGTCAAAGACGATGATATTTCCAAGACGGCTTTCAGAACCAGATATGGGCATTATGAATTCCTTGTGATGCCTTTCGGATTGACCAATGCACCTGCGGTATTCATGGATTACATGAACCGTATCTTCCGACAACACCTAGACCGATTCGTGGTGGTGTTTATCGACGATATTCTCGTCTATTCGAAAAGCAGAGTAGATCATGAAGATCATCTGCGACTCGTGTTAAAGACACTGAGGGAGAAGCAACTCTACGCAAAGTTAAGCAAATGCGAATTTTGGCTGCCGGAAGTGAGATTTCTGGGCCATATGATATCTAACGGCGGAGTTGCTGTTGACCCAGGCAAGGTGGAAGCAGTTCTGGACTGGAAAAGGCCAGAGACAGTGACGGAGATTCGTAGTTTTCTAGGTCTGGCGGGATATTACCGCAGATTTATACGGGATTTCTCGCGTCTTGCCCTACCATTGACAAAGCTTACGAGGAAGAATCAACCCTTTGTATGGGGAGATGACTATGAGGAGAGCTTTCGAGAGACGAGGAGAGGTTGACTACGGCACCCGGCATTAATCATCCCAAATCCTGATGAGACTTACGTGGTCTACAGTGATGCCAGTGGGCAAGGATTGGGTTGTGTCCTAATGCAATTGGGCAAAGTGGTGGCTTATGCCTCTCGTCAGCTGAAGCTGCACGAGTCGAACTATCCTACACACGATTTGGAGCTTGCTGCCATCGTGTTCGCTTTGAAGATATGGAGGCATTATCTGTATGGTGTGACCGTGGAACTATACTGTGACCACAAAAGCCTGAAGTATCTCTTTGATCAAAGGGAACTGAATATGAGGCAACGTCGTTGGATGGAATTGCTGAAAGACTACAACCTGGAGATCAAGTATCATCCAGGAAAAGCAAACGTCGTTGCAGATGCTCTAAGTAGGAAGAATGTGAAAGTATCATACATGATGATACAAGAGCAGAAATTACTTGAAGATTTCAGAGACCTGAATCTTTCAAACCAAATCTGCATGAATTCCAACGCCCCAAATGACGCCTATCTTGCGTCTCTCCTTGTGAGTCAAGGGGAGTACGATCTGAGGGATGAAGTTGAGGAAGCTCAGAAGCAAGATAAATGGGCTATCTCCATATGGGAGGAAATCTCTCGGGGTGAAACCCAAGACCATGACCTATCACCTAGTGGTTTGGTCAGGTACAAGAAACGAATCTACATACCGCCGGTTGATGAACTAAGGCGGAAGTGTCTGGATGAGGCTCACAAGAGTAAGTATACTCTACATCCAGGAATGGTCAAGATGTACCAAAACATGAAGGCTGAGCTTTGGTGGCCTGGAATGAAAAGAGACGTAACTCGAGACGTAGTCAGGGTGTCTAACTTGCCGAAAAGTAAAGATTGAGCACCGGCGACCCCCGGTCTTCGCAAGGACTAGAGTCATGGAGTGGAAATGGGAGAATGTGACCATGGATCTTGTGGTAGGTCTACCTAAGATCGGGCATCACGATACCATTTGGGTGATCGTCGACCAGATTAACCAAGTCAAAGACATTTCATACCCATTAGCATCCACTACTCTCCAAAACGATTGGCTGCAATCTACATCAAAGAGATTGTGAGACTGCACGGAGTCCCTAAGAGTATTATCTCTGATCGGGATACTCGATTCCAATCCCTCTTTTGGAAAGCACTACATGAAGGAATGGGTACCAAGTCGAAGTTCGGTTCGGCTTATCACCCTCAAACCGACGGTCAATCGAGAGAGGACGATACGTACGGAAGATATCTTTGCGAGCATGTGCCCTGGATTACAAAGGAAATTGGGACGAACACCTCTCACTAGCAGAATTCGCGTATAACAATAGTTATCATTCAAGCATACAAATGGCCTCATTCGAGGCTTTGTATGGGCGAAAGTGCCAATGGCCTTTATGCTGGACAGATGCGTCTGAAAAGTAGTTGCTTGGACCGGATATGCTAAAAGAGACCTCCGAGCAGATCGCTCTGATCAAGAAGAGACTCCTTGCTGCGCACGATGAGACGAAGAGCTATGCGAGATAAGAGGAGAAGACCGTTGAAGTTTGAAGTCGGAGACCATGTATTTCTGAAATTATCTCCGATGAATCGGTGTCGGCGGAACACCGAAGAGAAAGAAGCTTAGTCCGCGTTACGTTGGACCATTTGAAGTGTTAGCCGAGCGAGGACCGATTGCGTATCAACTAGCGTTACCCCGAACCCGAGTAATCTCCACGATGTTTTTCACGTGTCACAGCTAAAGAAATACCTACCAGAGCGAGATCATGTCATGGAGTACGATGATGTTGAAGTACGGCATGATAACACCTTTGTAGTCGAGCCGGAGGAAATTCTCGAACGCCAGGAGAAACGGCTTAGGACTAAAACTATACCGATAGTAAAGGTAGTCTGGAAGGGTTTGTCATCAAACGAGGCAACTTGGGAAACCGAGAGTGACATGAAGGAGAAGTACCCAGAGTTTATGGCCCGTAGTCTAGTTAGTATAGATTAAATTTCGAGGGCGAAATTTTGTTTAAGGGGGAGAGAAATGTAATACCCGGATTTTAGCAAATCTGGAATTCTTGAGATAAGAGAAATTAATGAATATTTTGATGAAGCAAATTCATGAGTTAAAACTATTATAGAAAATTGTTATAATTGTCGAGTAGATTGTCGAAAAAGTTACAGAGAAATCAGATGAACAGAATGACTAAAAATGCAATGATGGTGGTAAAAACAGTCTAAAAACATTATGATAAATACTGAAAGATCATGAAAGATTATGAGAAAATTATGGGAGTGTTATCTTTCGTTATAAGAATTTAATAAATTATTTTAGAGGAAATAACTTGAAGAAATGTTTAAAAAGCATTCCCGGAACCATAAAGTTAAATGTATGGTAAAATCCTTAATTAAGAGATTAAAGGCCGGTAATTAGCATAAAATATATTTACTAATTATGTTAAGAAGGATTAAGGAGAAAATTAGTAAAGATAAATGTGTGAAGAAATCTAATCCTAAAAAGATCACTAAACGAAGAATTTAGGTCGATTAAGCCTTAACGAAGGCGGGGGTAAAATGGGAATTTTTGGTAAAAATATTCTATTTTTAAAAGATGGAAAAAATTATGAAAAAAATAATTAAAACTGAATTTTAAAATGAGGGGGCCGAAATTCTTAGTATTTTTAATTAAAATGAATTGTTTAAATAATTAAAATGATAATTAGAATAAAATAATAATATAATGCGGTGAGTCGGCTTATAGGCGAATCGGGGAAGTTAGAAATAAATCCTACACCAAGGTATAGGGATTTAGTCTAAGTCATCAGGACTTTTTATAAACCGGTGAAATTCTACCTCGGAATGACTGCCTCCGAGGTCGATTACAAACCAACAGGGTATTTAAGACACCGGGTATGAGAGAGAAAATGCGAGATAGAGAATTTAGATTCAATACTGAAACAAGTAGTTGCCGTGAATTAGGTATCTAGTGACTTAGGTCAGATCATATTACAAACCAGTGGATTTTTGCCTAAGCGCTGACGCTTCCGGAATTCAATTCCGTAACAGAGGGCGTCTGACCTAAATTCTTCAGCAGATAACGGAATACTCTTAATGATGTCATAAATGTCATTAAACTAGATATTCCTAATGAGAAAGAAAGAAACTTCGAAACTCTGCCGTCAGCATTTCACGATTCGTCAAGATTACGCGAATTGGGTACCGATCAGGGGAGACGATCGGGGAGTCAGCTGGGGTGACATCATCAATGATGAAGTCACAGGGGGGAGAAGTCGACCAAGAGCTCCCATGGACAAGAATTAACCACCAATTAGCCTTGATTTTACATGGTTATAAGGTAGGGAAAAATTACAAGATTTGGAATGTGGAAATTACCAAAGTGGCACAAATTTTGCCTATATAAAGGCATGAGCACCTCTTGGATTTTCACATCCATTCTCAAGCTAGAAACTGAATCTAGAGGAGAAAGAAGAGAAGATCTGGAAAAAATTGTGAAGAAGTCTTCAACGGGTAAGTTCTTCGGTCTTAGCTTTTAAGTTCTAGTCTTTAGTTCAAGATAGTTGGTAGAAATGTTAGTTAGACTTAGTAAATAGGGAATGAGATTCCTACTATTGTTTTTAAGCCTCATTGCATTGAAAGATGCCTCGACGAGGTAAAAACTTGGTAGGGATTGAGTTCTGAAAAGTGAAAGTTAGAGTAGCGAAAGTCTTGGCGAAATTCCGCCAAATTAGGGGTAGAAGGGCAAAATGGTAATTTTTACCTAAAATGCCAGTTATGATGTCAAATCACTAATGAAAGTGATAATACTCTTATAGGGCATCGAAACTCGATTTGCCGTTACGCCGCGACGTGCCGCCGGTGAACATTTCACGTTTTTCCGTAAAAGTACGTTTTTCCGCGAAGTACCTAACGTCGTCAACGAAGGTACGGACGCGTCTTGTAACACTAATCTTGTACTTGCTTAAATGCATATATGTGATAGATACGTTCGTAGACCGATATACGAGACAGTTTTCACGGGTTATAGTCATAATAACGCCGTATGTTTTTCTAGCGCCGAGAACACGAGTGGTATCGTGACACCGTGAATAGTGCAAGCTGTTATTGTTGTTTTACATTGTGGGGCTTTACATACTGCATAATGCTTATGTTTTGTCGGCATAATGATCATGCATCTGCTGTATGCTTATGTAGTGATATACTGTTGTATTGTCTAGAATATCTGTTATCCGTATACTTTGTATTGTTTGGGTTTGAGATTAACTGTTACCCGAGATTCAATGCGGTGAATTGAATCTCGGCTATAGCTTCGGGATCCGAGGAATTCGGATCGAAGATCTAGGCAAGCAAAGACGGTAGACGTGCAGAGACTTATCTATCTTTACCGCTTTCGAGTTATTCACTTTCAAACTCTAGGATTAATGTAATCATTACAATATTACACTGTGGTTGATGTTTGTTATGAATCAGTTACTCTTTCGCTCCAATGCTCTACTCTGATTACTCTGTTTGAAATATTTGGAAACGTTTTAAAAAAAAAAATATTCCGCCGTTTTCAAATGGGATGTTACAATTCTCAACATCAATTGCGTATCTCTCCTGCTCTCTGCCCTTATTAACTCCTCACACTACCTCTTTGCCTTATTAACTCCTCACACTACCTTTTTGCCCTTATTAACTCCTCACTACCTCATAACTCCACACTACCTAGCTCTCTACCCCAACTGCTCAAACCATGGTTAGATACAAGATAACCGCTTGTAGGGGTAATCCTGAAGATCGTGCCTTCCTTAGATCGTTAAACAGGGCGCCTCAAGCGAGAGTGCGTTCTATTGTGACCGAAGAGTCTCGAGTCATTGGACCCATTGTTATTTTGGATGATAAAGAGATTTTCGCACCCCCTCTCCAACCTCCTGGCCCCAGCACACCTACCGCTGACCCCTCTCATCTTTCCTCTAATGATGCATTGTGGCTGATGCGAATAAGATAGGAACTTGCTAATCTCCAGCGGGAAGTTAATGCTGCTCACGCCGATATCGCCAAGGCATTGGAGGATAATAAGCTTTAGGATGTTTAGTCATATTCTTGTCATTGATAATGTTCGGTTTTTTTTTTCTTTCTTTCTTTTTTCTTGTGCACGTGCATATTCTCTAGTAATGTATGAAGCATTAAGAACTAAGCTTGTTCTTTTTTTTTCATATTCTCCAGTAATTAAAGAAGCTTATTCTCCAGTTTTCCTTTATTTTATTCATTCAGTTGCTGCTGCGCTCGCTAAAGCCAATCCTCTTTTTATTGGTTTGGTTAATAAATGAGGACCTTTAGGACTGGATACTTTATAAGTAACTGGTCTAAAAAGTATTTGACTTTTAGAAACAACTCGTTTTAGAAAACTTCGATCTTAAAATTAAACAAATAGTAAAAAGTTAAGACCGTAGTATTCTAAACCGCTGGTCTTAAAAATTAAATTGATAAAATTATATCTTTAGGACTGGATACTTTATAATTAACTGGTCTTAATAAAATCCAAAATACTAAACCATGTCTCTGTCGCACGGAAAATTAAATTTCTCTCTCTGAACTTCTCTTGTTACGCCGAAAGTGATTACTCAGGTTCTGTCTCTAGTGTCTGTGTCTTGCTTCGCGTTGCTCTCTTAACAATCACTTTCTGGTTCCTTAGCTAAACGTCTATAGACCAAGCTGTAAGAGGTGTTTCGGTTATATAACTTTATGATTTTCTTGCTTATTGTTATGGGTTTTTCATGGGTTGAACGAAATCGTGAAATGTTCTTGTGGGTTTCTCTGTTGTTAATGAATCTTGTATTTTGAGTATTATATTTGCACTTTAGACCTGCCCAACTAACCAACAAGTGTTTTTAGGTTACTCTTGCTGTGTACTACATCAACGTTCATGGCTGGAGAAGAAAGACTCAGCAAACACATTTGAATTTATATGCTATAGGTAAGTCCACAAGACCTTCATGCGATGCATTTAATTTCCTCGTCATGCATTTATTTTGCTTCTTGGATTCACTGTGATACATTTATGACCAAAAGTGATTCTTCGTCATGCATTTAATGGGAACGTTTCTTCGTAAAAAAAAAAAGACATAACCGACATTGAGCATATATATGCATTTGGAGTTGCCTTATTTTATATGCAAGTTTCGATTTTTTTTCAGATTATGTATGTTAAATCTTTCCGTCTATAGGAATTCTACTATGGACACATTTGGATAAATGCTTTACGGATGAGTGTTGAATATCAGAATGGGGTGAGGGAATTTATAGAATTTGCTAAACAAAATGCCCATGATAATGGTGGGAAGTTTTATTGCCCTTTTGTAGAATGTTTGAATGAGAGGCGACTAAGTCCTGAAGTTATGCATGTTGGTTATGATTAGTTTTGATGATGCCTTATATAGATGTCATTATTAAAAGCAAAAAGATTGAGTAATATAGTTATCTCCTACATTGACTAACTCACGTATTTAATGTAGATTAATCCAAGTTGAATTATAGAGATTAATCAAGAAGGAGATATTGAAGAAGATTATTCCAAGTTGAACTATAGAGATTGACCAAGAAAGGAGACGAAAGAAAGAAGCTCTTGCAATATAATTGGAATATCAGAATGTCAAGGAAGCAAGAAGTTATCAATGGATTTTGGAGGATAAGCAAGAAGAAGAGAAGAGACTAGAGAAAGATGTTATCAAAAGAACTTGCACAATATAATAGGAATATCAACATTCAAGTTTTTGTGATAATCGAAAGTCTCTATGATAGCGAGAAGTTGGAATGAAGCTTCATCACCTTATGGATATTGAAGAAGGTAGAAGTCAGAAAGAATGATGAGTCCAAGTCAAATGATGAAGAATGATCAAGTTGGGAGATGAAAGAAGGAAGAACTTGCTGAATGGAATGAAGATATCATTATTCAAGTTCTTATATTGATGCTAGAAGTCTCCAAGATCATATGGAAGTTGGAATGGCTCAATTCAGTGTTAAATCAAGCAAATGTGAGGTTCGGATGAGAAACCTCGAGTTTAGGACACAAACCTCGAGTTTGGTACTCAAAACCTCAAGGTTTGGAACTCAAACCTCGAGTTTAGATGAATCGACTGAGAAACCTCGAGGTATCCATCAAAACCTCGAGTTTTCAAGTGTCTTCAGCATCTCTCGCGTCTCTGGACTAGAAAACCTCGAGGTTTCGGTCAAAACCTCGAGTTTCCGGCTATCGCTCTTCTTCAGCTCCACACTGTTTCACGTTCAGCATGGGCGACGTCCTGTAATTTAATGATATCTCCTAAACCAGAGATCGGATTGAGGTGAAACCAGTGGCATAAGAAACTAGACTTGCAATGCGTCATTTTTATATAAAATTCAAGCCCAAAGGAGTTCATATCAAGGAGTTATAAATTGTGGAAGTTGACAGAAACATCCACACCACACAGCAAACCAAGCTTCAATGTTTTGAGTGTATCTCACAAAATACAAATCCAATTGAGCTGAAATTGGTGGCATATGAAAGTAGACTCACAGAGCTTTCCATCAAGAGTTAAACGGACCAAAACAGAGTTCATACCAGGGAGATATGGTCCCCGAAAGTTGACAGTTATTTCAAGAAAGCCGAACAAAGTCAAAACCTCGAGTTTTCAATGGAAACCTCGAGTTTTCATCGAACAGAGAGCATCGAACTTCGAGTATCTTCAAACCTCGAGGTTTGGAACCAAAACCTCGAGTTTTGGTCGACGAAAGCAATCTGGAGTATTGCAACCTCAAAACTCGAGTTTTGCAAATGAAACCTCGAGTTTTCATCTCGGCTTAAAATCGAGTTTCGAAAATCCCGATTCTTCCGATAAACATCCGATGATTACCCAAATGATTTATACTACTTCTTAACATCATTTATATCATTTGTGTATAAATTTCAGATGATTAAAGTTTGAAATTACATCAAACTTGACGAAACCAAAATATGTCATAAGCTTGAAGATGAAGGTTGCTTTTGATTTTCGAAACAACAAAGAAGGCGACTTGAACAACAAACTTGAAGAAACAAAGTTGAAAGCTCAACGGTAATATTGTTCAATGTATTCAAATGTTCAATATCCCGCACTACATTTGAGAAGATTTGAATTTGCTTTAAAGTCAAATAAAGCAACTCCATGAGCCACTTGTATTATTTTATTATATCTTCTTCTCCCAAGACAATGGTTTCATCTCGAAAAGTAGCACTACCATTCACCAAGGCGAGCATGACAAGGCTCCCACCAACAAAAGCCGAACATCATGGGAGACATTCTTGAAGAGCCAATATTCAAATATTCAAGTCTGCAAATGTTCCCAACAAATTATATCTCAAAAGCCATTTCTCAACAGCTATATTCCACAGCAATGCACACAACAGCTATATTTTCGAATGGGTTCAAGTCTGAACGGATCTATAACGGTCATAAGCTTCAATTAGCATAAATACCTGAAGATTTGAAGACTCCAGATAGAACACACGAAATACAGAGTACACGAGCGTAAAAACGCAGACACAAGCTGACATCTTCAAGATGTTAATACTCTGATTCTCATATCATTTACTCTATGTTCTTAATGTTTACATAGCTTATCATAGAGAGTGAGATGACTTGTAATTGTGCTTCAGTGCTTATCCATCTACTTCTGAGAGAGAGAAGAGTTATTGTACACATCCTATCATTCTATTTGTGAGATACTCAAGATTGGGTGATCTTGAGTGGGAAACACATTGTGTTGATTACGGCTTGTAAGGAGTGAATCCTAGGAAGAGGATTACTTGAGTACGAGTGTGTGATCAAGCAAGTGTATTGATTACGGTTTGTAAGGGGAGTGAATCCTAGTGAGAGGATTGCTTCAAGTACAGATCGTGTAATCAACTTACAAAAAGATAGTGGATTGAAAATCTCAAGCGGAGCTTGGGGACTGGACGTAGGTCAAGGATTGGGCCGAACCAGTATAAATCACAGTTTGCATATTCTCTTCCCTTAACTCTTACATTTCCAGCATATAAGTTTGAATGACTGATTATCGCTTTATAAATTATTACTGTCATACAAACTACTTTCAGTAAATTGCGAAAAGATTTTCAAATTTCCAAAAGTTTTATCATACACCCAATTCACCCCCCTCTTGGGTGATAGCCACGTCTTTCATTTGGTATCAGAGCTAGGCTCTTGTTTAAAGGACTTAACCGTCTCAAGAGTTTAAATGGCTGATTTTGGGTGTTGCTCACTTCCGCAGGGTTCGATTATACCATTCCGCCGCTCTTCAAAGATATTGATTTCTGGTTTTGGAAAGCTAGAATGACTAGTTTTATCAAAGCAACTGATTTTTATATGTGGAATGTTTTTACAAATGCTTTTGATTTCCAACCAAGAAAGGATTGGACAGAAAAAGAAATGATGTTTTCATTAAACATTAGAGCAATGAAATTTCTTTACAAGTGCATTGACGAAAAATGATTTTGAGAAAATCAAACTTTGCACTAGTGCTAAAAGTATTTGGGATACTCTTGATTCTATTTATGCTTCTAACATTTGTGTTGAAGTTGAAAGTGTTGAAAGTTCATCGAAATTACAAACCGCACATTTATGGATGATGAACAAATGGAAGAAGGCGAAATCGAGAGAATGCTTTCATGATCCCGTCAACACAAAAGAACAAGAGAAAAATGATTCCCAAGATGTGCTCATTGACAATTGTGATCAATCACTATCTAGAGCTCAAGATGCACATAAGGTAAAGAATTCCAATTCTTCTTGTGTTGATAAGAAACATGATTTTGAACAATTGCATAAAATTGTTTTTCAACCAATTACTGATTCTGTTTTGAAAAACAAACACATTTTCGAAAATGATGCTTTGGAAAATCATGTGGAAGAATGAATGTTCAAATAAAGATTATTTGAAGTCTTACTCATCACAAACACAATACTTGCAAAAATGTTCATAATAAGCATTACTCTATTACTTGCAATTATTGTGGTAAATCTGGTCATATTTCTTACACATGTTATATTAGGAGAAATTCTACTGTGAGAAATAAATTTGTTTGGGTTCCTAAAGGACAATCAAGGTTCAATACTAACGTCAAGGACCCAAGTATAAGTGGGTACCAAAATGTCCATCTAGTGATTTAAGTGTGCAGGACCATTTGAAAATCAATGGACATAAGGGTACCGAGAAGATGAAGAAGAATCCAAGAGTTTCTCATGAACCTAAAAGGAAACTCACATCAGTTAGGAGAACTTGTGGAAAAGCCATTGCTGGAACTACAAGGTTTAAACATCAAAGGAAGCAATGGATACAAGCAAGAAGAGTATCATCCACCTCAAGAACAAACTATCATAGAGTACCATTCAACTATCTTGAGGAGAACTTAAAGAGGAGAATCTCTCAAAGATCAAACAAGACTCTTGAAGTCTATATCCCTTGAGAGAACTTTGCCAACACCCATGGGAAAACATATGAAGAGCCAATGGGTAAGCAAAGTCAATCCTCCAAGTACCTAAGGCAAATGTATACAATGGTAAAACCTCCTATGCTATTATTTGAATTATACATTGAGGTTTTATATATTGTAGTCTTAGGAATGAGCATTGCAAACTATTTGTTTTAAATTGGGTTTTCACAACCCGATATATATATTTTTAAATAGATTGTAATGTTCAATAGGTTGAAGTCTTTATGCATGCATGATGATTTGAAAAGAAAGTATTTCTTTTATGCATAAAGTCATGCTTAATTCATTATGCTCGGTTGTTCTCAATTAATTATATTCATAAGAGCATGTGAATTGTGGTTCCTACAAGCTAACAATGATTGGATCCAAGTAAGGTTGGATACCAAGAAAGAAAAAGATTTATATGGTTTTGTAGGGTCAAAGAAAGCTTCTCAAGAATGCAACATAGAGAAATGATCCAACTCTTGAGAAAGCTAGACAAGCTATGCTTAATGTTGATGGTGATTGTTGGAAAAAGAGTTATCTACATCAATCCATTTCAACCAAGCAAGCTTCTATGAGGACAAGAGGAATTACGGTGATATCTAATTCTTACCTCATACTATGATTATATGAAATTTATTTTTGTTTTGCCTTTGGTTAAGTTAAAAGGTTTTGAAATTATTCAACTTCAATCAAGAACTTTACATCACAAAGCAAAACTCCAGTTTTCCGAGAAACCTCCAGGTTTCCCGAGAGAAACCTCCAGGTTTCGTCATACGAGACTTCTCAACATTTTCTCGAAAAAAATAGAAAACTCGAGGTTTCGTTAAAACCTCGAGGTTTGAACTTACGTGAAAGTCTCTTAAGTTTTGAACACTTCAAAACCTCCAGGTTTTACTCTCAAACCTCCGGTTTCGTTTTGGCGCAAAAACTCGAATTTCCACATTTGAGTGAAACCTCAAGGTTTCTGATAAAACCTCCAGGTTTTTTATAAAACCTCAAGGTTTCTGATAAAACCTCCAGGTTTCTGATAAAACCTCAAGGTTTCTGATAAAACCTCAAGGTTTCGGCACATACTCGAATTTCAAATTCTCGCTAATTCCTAAAACCTTCTTGTTTGATCTTAATACTTCCTATCATCATTCACTAATATTCCTAACTATGTTTAATCAATTTGTTAGTGAATTTTTGATAATCAAACAAGTGAACTTGTGCATAACTTTGTTGATTTTATAATTTTGAAATGCACAAGTGTAAAATCTGTTTGATTTCAACTCACATTGTTTTGAAAAAATGCATACAAATGTTTTGAAAACATATCCATACTTTGATTGCATTCAAATAATGTTTTCAAATTGGAAGTTAATATTGTATATTGAATGTTGAATATGCTTCAAATTTGTCAAGTTGAGTTTTTCCTATCATTCACATATTGACCTTTGGTATTCAATATGATGCTTGAACTCCTCATTCTTCATTCTCAATCAAGTTAGATCTTATATCTAACAAGTTGATTATCTATATGAGTTTCAAGCTTATCTCCGAAAAAGAATTCAATTTGTGAAAGTCTTATGCTTATTGGATAAACTCTTATTGGTCAAGTTACTCAAATATACTTTTATCTTCATCCATTTCGAGTAACTATATTTATATTCTTGCCTTGAATATTCATATACTTCAAGATTCTATTCTAAAAGGCAAGATCATCTCTAAGACAATAGCAAAGTCATTGTGCTCATATATTTCATTGTGCAAAGCATGTTTCAAAATGCTTTACCTTTATGACTTTTGCTCTTGGGAAAATTCTTCTACATGTAAACTTCAATGTTCAACATGTTTTCTAAAACTGAAGCATACTGATATATTCATTCAACCTATTGACTTCCAATATGTTTAAAATGAACATTGTTTTCAAGCATGTTTCAAAAATGAATCTTTTATTCATGAAAATTTTGATTATCATATTTTGAAAGAACATTCAAGATTTGAAACACTTTGCATATTTCATTAACATTCTTGAAAAATCTGAGCCGATTCATAAACTCGTGAATTGATAAATGCTTATCTTTATGGATAAGGTTTTCTATGCTCTTTGATCAAACTTACATGCATTTTATCAATGACATCTTTTCGCATAAAGTATATTTACAAACTTGTCATTGAGAAATAACATTTTTGGTATCATTTAGTTATTACCCTTTTTGATTCATTGACTTGAACTTACTTGATTGGGTAAAACTATGTTTTTGTTCTTTGATTGTTATACTCTTTGCTCCAATTGTTAAATTATATAAGAGCTTAAGAGTTGTTATGTCTAATCTTGTATGGACTCAAGAATCATTGGGTACCAAAGAACATATATTGTTGCAGAGTTGATCAAAATGTTCTGTTGTTGAATACAAAGAACATAGGCAAACAAAATAGACCATTTCAAAGTGGCTATGTCGCAAGTTCTGTGACATCACTTAATTGAAATTCCATCACAAGCAATAGGCTTAGGCCAAGATGATAAGGAGCATATTAGCTTGATGAGAAGCTATGAGCGAAAACTAATTTTGAGTTCTTATTCAAAGCTCATTTGGGATTTCGATTCTAAGATGAATTCAAAGCAATTGGTGGGTGTAAAGACTCATCCGCCCGAAGCTCATCAATATCTCGGAGAGCCTCAATATTGATCACATCATCGTAAATTGGCTAGCCAAAGAGGCATCTATGGATTACAAAGTGATTATGACTCAAGTAATTACAATATTACTTGAGTGAGGTATTGTATTTTGAAATATTATGCATATGTCATAATCATGCTAGGCTAACTTGATTTCATTCATTCCATCTCATTTTATGAAGTTTAGCCTAAACAAACTCATTTTTAAAATGATCCTTATGCTTTAAAACTCTATTATCATCATAAAAGGCATAAGTGATTTCTGCATACCAATTTCAAGTCCACCCATGTGAACTTGAAAGTTCTTATTTGTGAGATACCATGTTATGTCCATTGGAGTTAGATGAATTCCAGACCTCATAACACTTGGTATCACATCATTATTTGGTATCATTAAAGGGAGCTACAACTGTTTTAATCATGCATTCATTAAGGGGGAGCTTCACATTCATATGTGTTTGATATCTTAAAAGCTCATCTCCTTTATTTGAAGAACACCCTTTTTAAGCATACTCATCTGCATTCACTATGTCTTATTAGTTTTGATGATGAGTTGATTTCATATTTAAAGATATCTTATATTTTCCTTTCATTATTTTTAAATATCATTTGGAAATGAATACTTCGATATTTGGTTGCACTAACAAATCTCTTTTGCAAAGAAAGTTTTCAATTTGTAGCGAGAAGATTTTGTTATGTGTTACAACTTTCCTAAATGCACTACAAGGAGAAACTATTCAATTAAGGAAAGATGCTTTGGCAATCAATCATTGAAGTTGAGATATGCTCTACATAGATGATCTATGAAGAAAAGGATGGAAGTTGAGTAACGTCATAATCATTCGAGATGAGATAACCCTCAAGAAGCTAGAACTTTCATCTTCACATCTCAAAGGATATTCATGATCTTTCTATTGAGCACACTTCGATGATTTCATACAACAAAGCAAGCAAATGGACTTCATCGATCATTCATCATTTGCAGAACCTACATGAGCATTTCTAATCTCTATCTTTTTATATTCGAGAGAAATGTTGCACATGTTTGGTATCTATATGCTTTAAGTGTGAAAGATGTTTTGAAAACCTCTTCAAATTCTTTTAAATTTGTTTTCATAAAAACATTCCAAATTGCATCATATTTAGAATGAAAACAATTTCAAATCAAGGAGGGAAAATCAGTTCTTTGACTCCTTTTAATCTGGTTTCATATTTGTCTCTCTAAGCATTTCTTCTTAAATTCAACTTTTTGCTAATGACAAATAAGGGGGAGAGAAATGACAAGAAAAATATGTTGGTTTTAATGGAATTTCATATTCATACATATTTTTCTTAAAGTATTTGCCATCATCAAAAAGGGGGAGAATGTTGGTTATGATTAGTTTTGATGATGCCTTATATAGATGTCATTATTAAAAGCAAAAAGATTGAGTAATATAGTTATCTCCTACATTGACTAACTGCTGTATTTAATGTAGATTAATCCAAGTTGAATTATAGAGATTAATCAAGAAGGAGATATTGAAGAAGATTATTCCAAGTTGAACTATAGAGATTGACCAAGAAAGGAGACGAAAGAAAGAAGCTCTTGCAATATAATTGGAATATCAGAATGTCAAGGAAGCAAGAAGTTATCAATGGATTTTGGAGGATAAGCAAGAAGAAGAGAAGAGACTAGAGAAAGATGTTATCAAAAGAACTTGCACAATATAATAGGAATATCAACATTCAAGTTTTTGTGATACTGAAAGTCTCTATGATAGCAGAAGTTGGAATGAAGCTTCATCACCTTATGGATATTGAAGAAGGTAGAAGCTGTAAAGAATGATGAGTCCAAGTCAAATGATGAAGAATGATCAAGTTGGGAGATGAAAGAAGGAAGAACTTGCTTTGAATGGAATGAAGATATCATTATTCAAGTTCTTATATTGATGCTAGAAGTCTCCAAGATCATATGGAAGTTGGAATGGCTCAATTCAGTGTTAAATCAAGCAAATGTGAGGTTCAGGATGAGAAACCTCGAGTTTAGGACACAAACCTCGAGTTTGGTACTCAAAACCTCAAGGTTTGGAACTCAAACCTCGAGTTTAGATGAATCGGACTGAGAAACCTCGAGGTATCCATCAAAACCTCGAGTTTTCAAGTGTCTTCAGCATCTCGGCGTCTCTGGACTAGAAAACCTCGAGGTTTCGATCAAAACCTCGAGTTTCCGGCTATCGCCTCTTCGACTCCACACCGTTTTCACGTTCAGCATGGGCGACGTCTGGTAATTTAATGATATCTCCTAAACCAGAGATCGGATTGAGGTGAAACCAGTGGCATAAGAAACTAGACTTGCAATGCGTCATTTTTATATAAAATTCAAGCCCAAAGGAGTTCATATCAAGGAGTTATAAATTGTGGAAGTTGACAGAAACATCCACACCACACAGCAAACCAAGCTTCAATGTTTTGAGTGTATCTCACAAAATACAAATCCAATTGAGCTGAAATTTGTGGCATATGAAAGTAGACTCACAGAGCTTTCCATCAAGAGTTAAACGGACCAAAACAGAGTTCATACCAGGGAGATATGGTCCCCGAAAGTTGACAGTTATTTCAAGAAAGCCGAACAAAGTCAAAACCTCGAGTTTTCAATGGAAACCTCGAGTTTTCATCGACGAGAGAGCATCGAACTTCGAGTATCTTCAAACCTCGAGGTTTGGAACCAAAACCTCGAGTTTTGGTCGACGAAAGCAATGGAGTATTGCAACCTCAAAACTCGAGTTTTGCAAATGAAACCTCGAGTTTTCATCTCGACTTCGAAAAATCGAGTTTCGAAAATCCTGATTCTTCTGATAAACATCCAGATGATTACCCAAATGATTTATACTACTTCTTAACATCATTTATATCATTTGTGTATAAATTTCAGATGATTAAAGTTTGAAATTACATCAAACTTGACAGAAACCAAAATATGTCATAAGCTTGAAGATGAAGGTTGCTGCAGATTTTCAGAAACAACAAAGAAGGCAGAATTGAACAACAAACTTGAAGAAACAAAGTTGAAAGCTCAACGGTAATATTGTTCAATGTATTCAAATGTTCAATATCCCGCACTACAGATTTGAGAAGATTTGAATTTGCTTTAAAGTCAAATAAAGCAACTCCATGAGCCACTTGTATTATTTTATTATATCTTCTTCTCCCAAGACAATGGTTTCATCTCGAAAAGTAGCACTACCATTCACCAAGGCGGTGACAAGGCTCCCACCAACAAAAGCCGAACATCATGGGAGACATTCTTGAAGAGCCAATATTCAAATATTCAAGTCTGCAAATGTTCCCAACAATATCTCAAAAGCCATTTCTCAACAGCTATATTCCACAGCAATGCACACAACAACTATATTTTCGAATGGGTTCAAGTCTGAACGGATCTATAACGGTCATAAGCTTCAATTAGCATAAATACCTGAAGATTTGAAGACTCCAGATAGAACACACGAAATACAGAGTACACAGAGCAGAAAAACGCAGAGACACAAGCTGACATCTTCAAGATGTTAATACTCTGATTCTCATATCATTTACTCTATGTTCTTAATGTTTACATAGCTTATCATAGAGAGTGAGATGACTTGTAATTGTGCTTCAAAGTGCTTATCCATCTACTTCGAGAGAGAGAAGAGTTATTGTACACATCCTATCATTCTATTCGTGAGATACTCAAGATTGGGTGATCTTGAGTGGGAAACACATTGTGTTGATTACGGCTTGTAAGGGAGTGAATCCTAGGAAGAGGATTACTTCGAGTACGAGTGTGTGATCAAGCAAGTGTATTGATTACGGTTTGTAAGGGGAGTGAATCCTAGTGAGAGGATTGCTTCAAGTACAGATCGTGTAATCAACTTACAAAAAGATAGTGGATTGAAAATCTCAAGCGGAGCTTGGGACCGGACGTAGGTCAAGGATTGGGCCGAACCAAAGATAAATCACGGTTTGCATATTCTCTTCCCTTAACTCTTACATTTCCGATATAAGTTTGAATGACTGATTATCGCTTTATAAATTATTACTTGTCATACAAACTACTTTCAGTAAATTGCGAAAAGATTTTCAAATTTCCAAAAGTTTTATCATACACCCAATTCACCCCCCTCTTGGGTGATAGCCACGTCTTTCAATGCACACACATTTAATTTGTGAAGGATTTTGTAAGACTTATACAGTATGGGTATGGCATGGTGAAAAAATGCCAAGTGGGTCTCAACATGGTGAAGTGGCCTTTGATGATAATGACACGGATATAGATGATCACATAGAGGACATTATTCGTGATGTAGGAGAAGAGACTTTTGATCAATCACATGCATATGGTAATATGTGCAGTGATGCAGAGACCTGGCTATACCCTAGGTGTAAAAAATATCAATTGTTGAACGTTGTTTTGAAATTGGTAAGCTTGAAGGCATGTCATTGATGGAGCGACAAGAGTTTTTCTAAAATGCTTGGGGCTTTTAAGGACATGCTTACGGATGATAATGTGTTGCCGCATCGATATTTTGATGCTAAGAAAATACTTTGTCCACTGGGGATGGAGTACAAAAAAATTCATGCATGCCCGAATGATTGCATATTGTATAGAAAAGAGTTTGAAAAGAAGCTGAATTGTCCGATATGTGAAACCCCAAGGTACAAGTCAAATAAGGGGTCTGCAAAAGTGTTGTGATATCTTCCAATCATACCAAGGTTCAAGCGGTTGTTTGCTAATGAAAATGATGCAAAAAACTTGAGGTGGCATGCAGATGAAAGGATTTCTGATGGAAAGCTTCGACATCCGGCCGATTCTTCTCAATGGAAGAAAATTGATCAATTATTTTCGAACTTCGGCGAAGAACCTAGGAACCTTAGACTTGCCCTTAGCACGGATGACATGAATCCCTATGGAAGCCTTAGCAGTATATATAGTTCATGGCCTGTAGTCCTGATTATTTACAACTTATCTCCTATGTTATGCAAGAAAAAAAAGTACATCATAATGTCTATGTTGATTTCGGGACCAAAACAACCCGAAAATGACATTGTTGTTTACCTTGAGCCCTTGATCAAAGACTTGAAGAAGTTGTGGGAAGAAGGTGTCGATGTTTTTGACTCTTTCAAGAAGGAGCTCTTTAAAATGCGATCCATGATATTTTGTACCATAAACGACTTCCCAACATATGGTAACTTGTCAGGGTATAGTGTAAAAGGCCATAAATCATGTTCGGTTTGTGAAGAAGGCACATGCTACCATCAACTTCAACATGGAAGAAAGACAGTTTATCTTGGACATAGGATATTTCTTAGACGGGGCCACCCATATCGTCGATTAAAGAAAGCCTTTTTTGGTGGCCAAGAGTAAGAAGATTCTCCGGTGGCAATGACTGGGGAGCAAGTTTATGAAAAGGTGAAAAATATCAGTGTCATTTTCGGTAAGACTGCAAAGAGTAGAAAAGAAACAAATATATGGAAAAAGAGATCTGTATTCTTCGATCTTCCATATTGGCGCAATCTTGATGTGAGACATTGTATTGATGTCATGCATGTGGAGAAAAACGTATGTGATAGTATTGTTGGCACGCTTCTCAACATACAAGTAGTTCCAAGGATGGTGTGAAGGTAAGATTGAATTTACAAGAAATGGGAATACGCGAAGACTTACATCCAAGGCCATATGGGAAGAGAACTTATTGTCCCCCGGCTTCTCATACTTTGTCTAAGGATGTGAAACGAAGTTTTTTTGAGTGTTTACATGGCACAAAAGTTCCCTCGGGGTATTCTTCGAATTTTAAAAGGCTTGTATCGATGAAGGACTTGAAATTAGTAGGCCAAAAGTCTCATGATTGTCATGTCTTGATGCAACAGCTACTCCCAGTAGCTATTCGAGGCATCGCCGAATATGATCTTTAGCACATTTTGACTAGACTTTGTTTCTTCTTCAATGCAGTTTGTAGTAAAGTTTTTCAGATTGAAAAGTTGGATGAATTGGAGAATACATAATATCTTATCTTGTGCCACCTTGAGAAGCTTTTTGTTTCTACATTTTTTGACATCATGGTTCATCTAATTGTTCATCTAGTGAGGGAAATAAAGTTGTGCGGCCTTATCCATTTACGGTGGATGTACCCAATTGAAAGATCTATGAAATTCCTAAAAGGGTATGTGAAGAACGCATACCGGCCAGAAGCATCAATTGTTCAAAAATATGTTTCTAAAGAAGCCATGGAATTTTGTCAAAATTATTTGGCCAAAGTAAGACATATTGAGCTTCATAAACGTCAGCATGCTAAAGGGGGTAGACGAGGGGCTTCAGTAAAGAGTATGGATCCTGGTGAATTATCACAAGTCTACTTATACATCTTGAATAAGGTTGATGAAGTTCAAGCCAAAGATAGAGGCCCATAAAGAAACGTAAGGAAAGAAAATCATCGAATGACCGAACAAAGGTTGATTAGGGAGCATAACGAGAACTTTTGCAAACTGGTTCAAACAAAAGGTCGAGGGAGAGGAATGTGTGTATGATACAGTCAAATGGTTAGCATGTGGTCCTGAGGTTGATGTCATAAGTTGGAATTCATATGTGATCAATGGTTATACATTTTACACGACGTCCCTAGATGATAGGAGCACCGTCTAGAACAGTGGTGTTATGTTAGAGGCTGAATCTATGCACTTCTCCAATTCGAAAGACAAGAGGCCTAAATTGGCAGTCATGCCATATTATGGGGTTATTGAAGAGATTTGGGAGGTGGACTATGTTAAAATTAGATTTCCCATTTTCAAATGCAAGTGGATTAATGTCAATAATGGTGTTCAAATCAATCGGCTAGGATTTACATTAGTTGATGTCAATAGTAGAAGTTTTGGAGATGTCCCTTTTATTATGGCAGACCAGGCGAAACAAGTGTTCTATATCACCGATCAAGAAAATAAAATGTGATCTGTAGCTCTCCAAGGAAAAAGGGTCATTGATATTGATGAGGAAATTCATTCAAATTATGGTCTTCTTGAGAGTACTCATTTTTCATGGGGTCTACCGGACATGAAAAGAAGATGAAGTGGATAATGAACCCGACATAAGAAATGATCATCAAGAAGGGATATGAGAGGATATCCCTTTATAAAAGAGTCAATTCATAAGGTAATATTCATATGTAGAATTCTTTGAAAACTTTAAAGTTTTAACTATATTCCTTCTATGTTCTTAAACAATGTCACTGACTATGAAGTTTGTTCTTGTTTTATTTTTGTGGCAGGATCTGATCAAAAGGGGCATGTTATAAAAGAGGATGTTACGTTGTTGGGTGAGAATCAGATGAAGGCATGGTGAATATTATATTGGGCATGTATGTTGATTTACGTGTTGTATTTGTAACTCATTGTATTTGTATAATTAAGTTATCTTATTGTATAAATTAATTTAGGTGTTGTACTGTCATAGTATAATTATTAATTAAGAGGCCACATAACTTATGGTGAATAATATTTGTATTCTTTTCCCAATTCAATTTATTCATAATTGTTCATAGCTTGTAGCTTAAAGTATAAACTTTTATGTGCTGGATTGGGTGGTGGATTTGTGTATATATTGGATCAGGAAGAACAGAACAGGAAAAAAAATTCGGGAAAATTTAGACCGGAAATAAATACGACGGTCTTAAAAGTTCAAATTTTAAGACCGTATGTATTTATATGTCTGGTCTTAAAGGTCGATACATTAAGACAGGTGTACATATTAGGCCGGTCTTAAAAGTTGTCTTTTAAGACCGATGTATTTATACGTCCGGTCTAAAAAGTTCAATTTTCAAGAACGGATGTATTAATCATCCTGTCTTGAAAGTCAGTCTTTTATGACCGGTATAATTAGTCGTCTGGTCTTAGAAGTCGCTATTTTTTAGACCGCATTTATTTTTGTCCGGTCTTAAATGTCTAACTTTTTAGAGCGCTTATATTTTTGTTCGGTCTTAAAAGTTGAGTTTTAGGACCAAACAAAAAATATATCGGATCTATATAGTAAAACTTTTAAGACCTAATTTTTTAAATGTCCGGTCTTAAAGAGTTTCTTTAAGACCGGGTCGAGTCCGGTCTTAAAAGTTACGAGACTTTTAATACCGCCTGGAACAATACCGGTCGCGGGTCCGGACATACGATGCCTCTTTTGTCCGGTCTTAAAATCCTTTTTTGTACTCGTGTTTAGTGGAGTACTTCCAACAATTCAAGGGTTAAATACCAATTTTGCCACGGAAGTATTGGCTAGAAAGCATTCAACACTCAGAATTTTTTTGGGTATCGTTTTTGCCCCAAAAGTTTACAAAAAGGAGCAAATATGCCCCTGGAAGGAGAAAATTTGCCCCGGAAGTTTTTTTTTTTTAGGAGCAGATTTGCCCTGGAAGTTTACAAAGAAAGAGCAACAATCCAACAGTCAAGATCAACCAATGGGCAAGATTGCTATGTTTGTAAACTTCCCGGTAAAAATAGTACCCAAAAAACTTTCGGTCTTTGAATGCTCCCTAGCCAATATTTCCATGGCAAACTTGGTATTTAACCCACAATTTAAACCTATATCAGACTTTACATAAAGCTTTTACCAACGGAACATCATCA
The DNA here is from genome assembly GCA_019022615.1 of Acacia melanoxylon. Classification (NCBI taxonomy): domain Eukaryota; kingdom Viridiplantae; phylum Streptophyta; class Magnoliopsida; order Fabales; family Fabaceae; genus Acacia; species Acacia melanoxylon. The sequence goes on along the minus strand of JAFJYJ010000003.1, from coordinate 5,234,435 downwards.
TTCTGAAAGGACATTTTGAAGTTGTTTCTTGCCAAATTGACTGTGACTTTTCAGACAATTTATCATCTGTTACCTCTTTCTTTTTGTTCATTATTAAGAGTTTTAATAACACACAAATAAAGAAATAAAAATTATATTGAAGGTTTCGTTCTTTGAATCTTAGGGGCATGGGTCTTAAAGGTATTCTACCTTCACAATTGGGGAACCTCTCATTCCTTGTTGAGCTTGATCTTAATTAGTGATAACAAGTTTTATGGTCAAATACCAGAAGGTTAGTTTGATTACTTAAATCTTCAAAATAATAGTCTTAGTGGATTTATTCCACCATCTCTATTCAATCTGTAAATGTTGGAGACATTGGATTGCAATTTTAATTCAATTGAAGGGTTTATCCCGATTGAGGTGGGAGGACGGGAGCACTTGAAGTTTACGACATGCACGTAACAAGCTTTCCGGAAACATTCCCCACACAATTTCAATCTAGTCTTCACTTAAACTATTTAGTTTGTCTTTGATATGTTTTGGGACGACCTTCCATAGATGTGTGTTTGCTGCGGCTGCTGACAAATTTATTTCGCAAGAATGATATATTTTGATAAGAATGACGGAAATTAAGGACCAAATTACGCTTCAACGTTTCTATCTTGCTTTTTCTTTTTTGTCTTGTAGTTTCTTTTTTGGGAAATTTTCAGAAAATTACATTCAAAATTTTAAAATCTCAAATCAGGGATTTCCAACTAAAATAAATTGTGAATTACTAATCAAGTATAGTTAATGCCTAAACTATTGTAGAAAACTAAGCTGATATGTGATTTTGATATTTTGAAGGTATTTTTTTGGAATTTTTCCAAAAAAGTGCCAAGTTTTCTGTTTTTACGGCAATCCATCTTATAATTTCTCAACGAATTATACATCCAATAAAAAAGGCACGCCATATGAAAGGTAATTCACCCTTTGGTTATCTGTCCAGTCCAATTGGTAGGGTCGTGGCTTTTTTAGCGTGCTAAATATTCTATCTTTTTCAATTCAATTTCGTATGGTTGATGAGGGCCTTTTATCATTAGTCTTGGGGTCCACAATAAAAAATAAATTAAAGATTACGTATAAAAGAAACTCAAGATCGTTCTCTATTTTCAAGGAGCCTTTTATTGATTTCGAGTAATATAAATGTCATGCAAATGCAATAAAAACAAGGAAAATTTATTTTTGGGTTTTTTCAAATTAATAAACTAAAAGAATAATTCAATTTAATTAAGTATTAAACTATTTTTTTTGGTATTTTTTTTATAGTCAGTATATGATAGGGAATTACATGCATTGGTCTCTGCATTATATAAATGGAGACATTACCTCTTAGGACACGGGTTTGAAGTCCATATTGATTACAATAGTCGAAATTCTTATTGGAAATTCTTGTTGGAACAACGATTTCACCATTGTATATAGAGCTGGATCATCAAATTAGGGGGCTAATTCTTTATCTCGTTACCCTCATTCCGCAGATTTCTTTGTATTGGCAGTCCCTCACGCCTTCTCTCTCTTGAGAATCTACCTTAATTGTTGCAACAAGATCCTTATACCTCTTCAATATTTAGTTTCCTCCAATCTTATTCCGATTATGTTCCTCACTTTCACTATCTGCAGTGCAATCATATTATAAGGCAAGGCTGGTTATACCTGCCAATTCAGATTTAAGCAGGCTAATTATTGAAGAAGCACATTCTTCTCCTTTAGGTGGTCATGTGGAGTTCTAAAGACCCTAAAGCGCTTACAACAGCAGTTTTTTTGGAAAAACATGAAAGGGATTTTGTCACTCAATGTCTTACATGTCAACGCTACAAGTATCTCCCTTAAGTACTGGGTAGCCTTCTTCAACCCTTAGATATTCCACAACAAATTTGGGAAGATATTTCTCTTGATTTCATCACAAGGTTACCTAAATCTCATGGATGGGAAGCAATCTTGGTGGTGGTAAATCAATTAAACGAGTATGCTCAAGTTGCCAACGCACTATACCTCAAACTATTGCAACCACTTTTTGTAAGGAAATTGTTTTTTCCTAAATCTATCATTTTAGACCGAGATACACTTTTCTAAGCAAGAACTCTTATACCTAAGTGGTACTAAATTGAGGATGATCAATGCTTATCATCCTCAAACAGATGGGCAAACTGAAGTTATTAATAGGTGTCAGGAAACTTATATACGTTGTTTTTCTCAAGATCATCCTAAAACATGGGGTGGCTTTCTACACTGGGTAGAATTGTCTTACCACACCGGTTTTCATACTTCTTCATGTTCTACAACCATCAAAATTGTCTTTGGCCAGGACTTTCCTACTGTTATACCATTCCAACAAGGGTCTATAAACCTCGCAGATCTACAAGACTATTTTGAAGAAAGAGATGTCGTGCTTCACACTATCCGAGATAATTTGTTTAAATGCACAGACTCAAATAAAGAAGTATGCTGATTGAAACCGGAGAGATGTTGAATTCCATCCAAGAGTTATGGTGTTTTTTCGGATTCAGCTATACAAGCAGCATTCTTTATTGAAGTGTAAGTTTGAAAAACTGGCTCCCTGCTTCTATGGTCCTTATTCGGTTGTCCAAACAATTGGTACTACGACTTATGAACTACAACTACCTCCTGATGCCCGAGTTCATCCCATCTTCCACGTTTCTTTGCTTAAACTAGCACATGGCTACACTTCATCATATTCGGCTCTGTTACCAAATAATTATGATTGGGAAGCTCTCTTGGAACCCAAGCAGATTCTCTCCACTCGTTATCTGATTCCATGACAGATTATGATGCAACAAAGATGTGGAATTGCTAGTGAAGTGGAAAGGTAGATCACTCGAAGAATGTGGCTGGGAGAATTATGATACAATATAATTGCAAATTAGGTTCACTCTTTTAGCCTTGAGCACAAGGCTCTATTGGAACCCGAGCAGATTCTCTCCACTCGTTTGTCTCATTAATGATAGACTTCCACGTCCCCTCTTAGTTTATTTTAGGAAGAGGACACGTGGCAATAGCAGGACATATTAGATATAATTATCTAGGATTGGTTATTCTGTCTTATCTAATTTTAGTAGTTATCCTATAGGTAGTTATTATCAATTATGTATATATATATATATATATATATATATATATATATATATATTATCCCTGCCAGTTATGCATTATGACAGAAATATACAATTAATTATTATGTCTAATTAGAGATTGCAAATTCTGGTTATAGTTCTCTACCTTTTTCAAAAACAATAAAAAAATTCTTAGCTCACGTTTTGCTAGCCCATCACATGACCCGTGCAACGCTCGGGAGGAGTCCTAGTTTCATTTAGTGCATGCTTGAATTAATTTTTGGAGAATAGCTTTTACGATTTACGATGAAGTATGTGTGTGACGAGATTGGTGAAGGGAAAGAATAGTGCAATTATTATTGATGAAGTGAGGTGTTTATATACAACCAGATGGCAAAATGAATGGTTACATCATAACAGAATGGTTACAAGTGGTTGCATCATAATAAATCTAAATACATAACAGAATAACAAATCTAACAAATTATGTTACTCCTATCACCCCCGCAAGCTAGAGCATGGATATTTGTGAGGCTCAGCTTGGATGTGAGCTCATGAAACCGTGCTGGATGCAAAGGTTTAGTAAAGATATCAGCTATTTGATCTGAAGACCGAACTAGAAGAAGATGAATGAGCTTAGCTTGAACTTTTTCTCGAACCAAATGACAATCCAATTCAATGTGTTTTGTCCTTTCATGAAAGGTGGGGTTTGCAGGAATTTGTATAGCAGATTGATTATCACAATAAAGGAGAACAGGATCAATGTGTGAAATGTGAAAATCATTCAAAAGATAAACAAGCCATTGCAATTCACAAGTAGTAGAGGCCAAAGCTCTATATTCGACCTCCCGATGAAGACTTAGAAACCGTGGCTTGTTTCTTAGCCTTCTAAGATATTAAAGAACCACCAAGAAAAATGGCAAAACCGAATGAGATCTACGGGTGTCAACACAGCCAACCCAATCAGAGTCACTAAAACTACGTAATTTCAAATCAGAGTCAGCGGAGAAATAAATTCCAGTACCAGGTGAAGATTTCAGATATCGTAAAACACGATATGCAGCTGCCAAATGTGTATCACAGGGATTAGAGATTAACTGACTAAGCTGCTGGGTGACAAAGCTCAAATCAGGTCTGGCAGTTGTAAGGTACTGCAAGCGGCCAACAAGCTTGCGGTAAGAAAGAGGATCTAGCAAAGGTTTACCATTATCTTTGGAGAGCTTTAACCGAGGGTCCATGGGGCATGTTGCTGGCTTACAAGCCAAATAGCCAGTGTCATCAAGCAATTCCAAAGCAAACTTGCGTTGTGACGAGAAAAATTCCAGATTTAGACCTTGCAAGCTCAAGACCAAGAAAATACCTAAGCTCACCAAGATCTTTAATGGTAAATGCGGTTTAACCAACGTATTTCAGCCAAATCATTACCCGCAAGCACCACATCATCAACATAAACCAGAATGACAAAAGAATGAAGTGGAAGATGCTTTGAAAAATAAAGAATGATCGGAGCGGATTGAGAATAACCATAAGACAGCAAAGCGGTAGAAAGTTTATAGTACCACTGACAACTAGCTTGTTTTAATCCATAAAGAGATTTCTGTAATTTACACACTTGATTAGGATGAGGGGATGTAAAACCAGGAGGAAGATCCATATACACTTCTTCATGCAAATCCCATGTAAAAAGGCATTGTTGACATCTAATTGATGTAAATGCCATTGTTTGGCAGCAACAATAGAAAGCAATAAACGAAGAGTGGTCATTTTTGCAACAGGAGAAAAAGTGTCAAAGTAATCAATACCCTCAGTTTGAGTGTATCCTTTGGCTACAAGTCTAGCTTTATGTCTTTCTATGTCACCATTAGCCTTAAGTTTAGTACGGAAAACCCATTTACAACCAATAGTACTCTTACCCGGTGGCAATTGAGCTAGAACCCATGTCTAGTTTTGTTCAAGAGCAAGAAGTTCTGCATTCATGGCCTCTCTCCATATGGAATGTTTCACAACATGTTTAAAAGATGTGGGATCAGGAGAAATAGTTACAGCATTGACAAAATATTTATAAGAGAGAGAAAGGGATTGATAAGAAAGAACAAAAGATAAAGGATATCTAGGATTACCTTTGCATGATGATTGATGACTAGAGGAGAAGAAGGCACAGTGATAGTCCTGCAGATATGAGGGAGGATGATGTGTCCTAGTGGAACGACGAGGGGAAGGGGGTGAATGAACCAAAAAATCAGAGGAAGGTGGTGAAGAAATAGGAGATGGTGGTGAAGGAAGAGTGGGAATATCATCAAATAGAGGAGAAACAAATTGAGGTTCAGGTAGAGGGAGGTCAAGAGAGGAAACGTTGCCATTGTGAAAGGGGAAAATGTGTTCATGAAAAATAACATCTCTAGAAAGGAAAACCGATTAGTGGATATATCTAATAAAGTAAAAGCCTTTGAACCATGTGGTATGCCCAAGAAAACACATTTTCTAGCTCTAGGATCAAATTTAGAGCGATGGGAAGAAAGAGTGGATGCAAAACAGAGGGAACCGAAAACCTTCAATTCAGAATAAGTTGGAGAAACACCATATAAGTGTTCAAAGGGTGTGCAATTTTGAATGATGGGAGAAGGAAGACAATTGATAATGTGAGTAGCATGTAAAACAATAAAAGACCAATAAGAAATAGGAATGTGAGATTGGAAAAGTAGGGCACGTGCAACATTTAGACTGTGTTGGTGCTTTCTTTCTACTAAACCATTTTGTTGTGGTGTGGCAACACGGAAGTTTGATGAATGACACCTTTGGAGGCATAAAATTGAGGCAAACTAAATTCGGTTCCATTGTCGAACGCAAAATTTTAATAGAAGAAGAAAATTGGTTTTCCACAAGAGCAAAAAATTGGTAAAGATGAGTACGGGCATCAGACTTATGCTGCATTAGAAATATCCAGGTATATCTAGAATAATCATCAACCAATGTAAGAAAATATCGATGACCTTGTATAGAAGGAATTGAAAAGGGACCCCATATATCAGCATGAAGTATATCAAAGATTTTATTGCAAGAAGTAGTGCTTACAGGGAAAGGCAAACGCTTTTGTTTTGCAAAGTGACAAGTATCACAAGTAAAGGATTGAGATACACTAGAAATATCAGGCATGTGTTTATGTAAAACAGATAAAGTGGAGGCAGAAGGGTAACCCAAACGAAGATGCCAAAGATTAGCATGTGAGTCTAAAGAAGTGTGAGCCAAAATCTGAGGTGAGTAGGGTTGGGAAATCATATCTGCAGTGAGGAGATATAAGCCTTCAAACAGTCTAGCTGAACCAATCATCAGCGAAGGTTGAATTTGGTGTATCTGACAAGAGTTGGAATAAAATGTGAGAAAACAGTGATGAGAGGCAGTTAAACGAGAAACTGACAAAATGTTAAAGGAAAAATGAGGTAAATAGAGAACATTATGTACAACCAAAGAATCAGAGATGCGAATCGTGCCTGAGAAGCGTGCTACAGTTTTAGAACCAGTAGGTAAACGTACAGAAATAGGAGAAATGGACTTATAGGAATCAAACAGAGTTAGTGAGGAACATACATGATCCGTAGCTCCAGAATCAATGATCCAAGAAACTAAAACAGGAGAAAAACGAGACAGAGAAATACCTTCATTAGGAACAGTAATGGAGGCAGACAAATTGTTTATGACAGGCTGAGGTGATGAAGACGAATTGAGAAGACCAAGAAGTTTGGTGTATTGATCGGCGACAAATGAGCGAAACAATGGACCGTGGAGAAGATGCAATTTGAGGAGAGACTGAGCGGAGATGAATTTTGAACAAGTCCAGACATAGATGTGGCCAATTGATTAACCGTTGGAGAGGAACCAGAGGAACGAAACTTGAAGCCAGGGGGAAAGCCATGTTTGTGGTAGCATGTTGATTCGGTGTGACGAGGCTTACCACAAAATGAGCATTGTTTGTCTTCGGATCCAGAAGGAGGATACCGTGGAGCTCGAGCAAAGAAGACCTTCGATTCAGTAGGTGAGTGGAGTTCTCTTTCTTGTTGAGTAACCAAAGAGAAGACTCGAGTAATTGATGGCGGGATCAATAAGCATGATCGAGATTTCACGAGACAAATTGCTCATTCAAGCCTTTCAAGAAACGGATAACTTGATCTTCTTCCCGATAAGTGACGAGAGTGGTAACTGATCCACAGGAGCAAGGCTTCAGGGGCCGAATATTAGCAAGTTCGTCCCAAAGAATCTTCAATCGAGTGAAATAATCACTCACGGTTAAATCACCTTGTCTGAGATTACAGATTTCCTCTTGCAAATCAGCTACTCGAAACAGATCGGACTGTGAGAATCGGGAACGAAGATCGATCCAGATCTCTAGAGCGGTATCAAGCCACAAAATACTTTTAGCAATCGTTGGAGAAATGGATCATGTGAGCCAACCTTGGACCAAATTGTTGCATCGCTCCCAGATCGGAAAAGAAGAATCGGTCACCGGCGGTGGAAGAATGGAACCATCAACAAATTTCAGTTTATTCTTCGAGAGAAGGGCCATGCGCATGGCCCTAGCCCAGCCATGGTAGTTCGATCCGTCAAGGGGAGGAGCAACTAGAACCGGTGTGAGAGGAGTTTTAACTCGACTTATAGAAAAGAGTTTTTGAAACCCTAGTTTTTTTTTTCTCAAACTTACTATTAAATTGAGTAGATTTTATCCTTATTAGTGTTTGGGGCTCAACTTTCCTGCTTTGTAATATCCCAGGGAAAAAAAAAAAAACTAGATAGAATTAAATGATTAATTGGGTGTGTAATGTAATGACCTAAGGAATTTGAGAATTTTTAAGATCAACAAATAATTAATTAATTGATCAAGAGAAAATTAATTATTATATTCTAATTTCAGCACCATAACAATTTTTTTCCTTTTCTATTTATACTCGCTTTTTAACTATCACGACTTGAAAATTTAGAGGTGATGACACGAAATGTGAGTGAACTCACATTCCTTAAGCCTTAAACTTATAAATGAATATTAAATACAACTCATAATATTATTAACAACATCATAACTAGTACAATAATCCGAAACAAGCTTAAACCATTTTAAATTCATATAGCATAGCATACCTCATATAATCAAAATATTAAGTATCTTGAAGAAATTTTGGGCAGAATCTACGTTACACCCTTACGGCCTCGCCCTATCGGGTGGCGGGAGTGTGATACCTCTTAATTCTTATATTATATTTCTTAATAACATATACCAGTAAATTACACAACAGAGCATACATTCGGTTTGGGCTAGTGTTCTGAATCCATTCCCTTTGTAAACAAACAGAAACTGAGATGAACTTTGAAGAAATGCACCCATTAAGAGGGATCCAAAGAATGAGGAATGAATCATCAAATAAACAATTCTGTGCATTGCCAAAAAGATATTATTCCAAGCACCGCTCAATGCCATGTTTTATGTGGTTGCGAATCCAACACTGTCAAACCATGTAAGTCATGCAAACCTGCATCAAATTTGAGTGAGGTACGCTTAAAGTTGTAAACCCTCTTCTACAGTTCTTTCTCAAGAAAGCGTAAAAAATAGTTAATAACCAGTGTGACATCCTAAAATTTGGAATTTGAGAATTAAATATGAATTAGGATTAATTATGGAAACATTTAGCCTTAATGAAGTTCAGAATTTATTTTAGGAATTAAAGGCATATTTTCCGTGAATTAAGAACAATATTTTAGGGCCTAAAGAAATTATTAGAGAAAAGAATAAATCCAAAGATTTATTATAAGGGATAGATTATAGCCCAATATTGGTTAGAATAGGAGAATGTAGGAATTAGTAGAATTTTTGGGGTTGGACCATACAAGCAAAGCACACCTTCTTTCAAAATTCATCACACCTTCGGCCCATATACATAACACTCAGCCCACCTCTTATCTTTTAGCCCAACAAGCATTAGTTAAGAAAAAAACGGCAAACCCAAAACGCACAGATATCCCATTCATTAATTCGTTTAGCTCAATATACATAACACACTCATTCGTCGTTTTTTTATTTTTTGGAAAATCCTTTTGAGGGTCTTTTTTGGTGTAAAAATTCTAAAAAATGCCCTCAAAATCTGACAATACCTATGGTCTTTTCAAGTATTTTCAGAATCTTACGCGAGTTGTTATTTTGGCTGATATAGTTGTTAGTTAACAACTATATCAGCCACATTAACAACAATTTTTTAACAACTAAATCAGCCCCCATTAACAACTATATTAGTACCCCGCTAACAACTATATCAGCCCCGTTAACAACTCCCGCAAGATTCAAAAATATCCGAAAGAACTTTAGGCCTAAGGCGCTTTTTAGGTATTGTCGGTTTTGAGAAAGCGTTTTTTAGAATTTTTATACCAAAAAGAAGCGCTCAAAAGTTTTCCTTTTTTTTCAGCCCAATGCTTCCTTTCTACTATCAGATATTTTTTAGCAAAAAAAAAAAAAAAAAATACAACACGCATATACACACACATATTCACATCTTTGAATGCTTGCCAGCTCACCTTTCATCTTCTCTAAATTTCAGCCACGTAACCAACATGCAGACCCCTTCATTTCTCCATTAATTCCTTCGGTTCGGTCAACAGTTCATTCTTTCTATTTCTCATTCATTCTCTTTTTCTTTAAATCCGCCGCACACACCCATTCTCTCAACTTCGTTTTTTTTTTCATCCTCCATATTCGGAAACACTCACGCACATACACCTCCTTCATTCTTTTCCTTTCAGCCAACCCATATCAGCACCCTCACCTACTCCATTCCATTTCCCTATCATCCAGACCAGCAAGCCGAAGAGGAAGAAGAGAGTGAAAGAACCAGAGAGCATCACCGGAAAAAGAAGAAGAAGGAGGAGGAAGCATCAGACTACATGCAAACTGTTTTTGGAGTCTAGGTAGGCCTCCTAAACTCATTCCCAACCACATTTTGACAGATACTTGGGTTCGGAGTCATTAAGTTGCTGTAAAGAAGAGTCACGGTGTAGTTGCTGTCATCACATTTCTGTTGCTGACTTAAAGTGTCTTTGCATTTCGATCTTGAGGTATAAACTGAGGTTATTTAGCTCTGCATGTGGCTTACTAACCCTCAAAACATGAAATCTGTGTCTAAGGTATCGAGTTCTTCTCAAGATAAGTCAGGAATTGAAATTTCATATGTTATTTTACAACCTTGTTCAGAGGTCGAAAAAAGAGTCTCTTATACTTGACGTTTATGAAAGTTAGAGGTTGAGTTTTGCTCTAAATTTTTTAGAGGAGATAGTACTCTCCTTAAGGTTTAAAATGAGCTTTGGATCACCTAAAACGAAGAAGGTCAATAACACCAGTTATGTTTTTTTGAAATTGAGCTAAAAATCTAAAAAATTTCTGGTATGCTTCTGGAGTTAGGGGATGACGTTGCATTTCGTCTCAAGTAATATATATATATATATATATATATATATATATATATATATATATATATATGAAATTTTCCAGTTAAATATTAGACACAGAAGTTTAAGTTGATAGGTAAATTGTCGAATTCCGATAAGTATTGAAGGAGTTATGATTTTTCAAAGATTGATCAGGAAATATGAAAGTTTCTAGACATTGTCTATGTTTTTGAAATTTGGGAATTTTTCTCAACTATAAATCAACTTGATGATTTTAATTTATGAAACTATAGTTATCAAGGTTTAAGTAGAAATTGGAATCACTCCGTTTGGAATTATATCAGTCGAGTTATGAATTTTCCAAATTCCCAAAAAAAAGTTAAAGGTTGAATTTTTTATAAGTCTTAGAATAGTCACATTAGTTTTTAATTGTTCTTAACCTTTAAAGGTTTCTTTGGATAAAATGAAATGTTAAATGGCTGAGATGTTAATTATCCTATAGTGAATAGTATCTAATTAAATAAGTCTCAATTAGTGTACATACAAAGTCAAAAGGATACGAAAGGATTAGTATTTTGGGGTAGGTCTAAGGGAGCTAAATCTTAATTATGATATTAAGATTAGAGTGACTAATGACCCATTCTCCATATCAATGATAATCATAGGAAAAGATATTTGCTCAAGTGTAAAGGCTAAACTAAGCAAAAGGAACCTTGTGGAAACTGCAGTGTTGGTAAGACCAACAGGTAGTAACTCTAATATCACATTCTTTGCATCATATTTAAGTGTAAAACGTTTTTTTTTTATATCAGAGTAGAGCATTGGAGCGATTGAGTAACTGAACCATAGCAAAATCATGAACCATAGTGCAATAGTATAGATACAGTCATCCCAACGTTTCAAAAGTAAATACATAGACGGAAATTAAATCTTCATCTTGTATCCTACTCGTCTCGCTTTTGTCTCCAACCCTCGGTCCTCCAGACCCTGAAGCTACAACTGAGATCCAATTCCCATTTGGACCTCAGGTAACGGTTAACCTTGTGCTCAAATATAACAGTATATGGACAACAGATATTCATAACAATACAGTAGCATATCAACACATAAGCACAAAGCAGATGTATGAATAGCATAACGACAGAACATAAGCACACAGCAATATGTAAAGTCAAACAACATGTCTGCTCATACCCTGTGCCACGATCACAACACGTGTCCTCAGCGCTAGGAAAACTCATACGGTATTATCATGTCTATAACCCGTGTAAACTGTAAGTATGATTGACGACCCTAAACGAGCCTCGGTCTATGAATGTATCTATTGCATATATGTATATGAGCAGCACGAAGTTAGTGTTACAATACGCGTCCGTACCTTCGTTGACGGTATTTGGAACGTTTGGCGAAAAACGGTGTTTTGACGGAAAGTGGTCGGCGGTGGTATGACGGGTACGACAATGGCGCAACGGCGGTTCGTGATCAAAGATATCCTATAAGGATAATATCACATATAAGAATACAAGACACAACGAGTTAAAGTTACGGTATGCGAACGTATTTTCCTTCTATGTGAATAGTAATTTACTATTCACATATACAACACTATTCACGTATACGGTACTATTCACATATACGGTACTATTCATGAGTAGTAATACGCCCGTCCATCAAATCTCGCCTCCAATATATTTTTGAAATAAATATCATATTTATCCCTAAAACATGATATCTATACCATCTTGGTAAAATAAAGATCTACCTAGCATTTCTACTATAACTACCGAAAGAACTACTAAAGCTTAAGACTAAGGACCGAAGAATTTACCCGGGGCTTCGCTACACTTTCTCCGCACTCCTCCTTCTCTCTAGCTCCTTCGTAAATCACCACTTGGGGTTGATTTGGTGTGAAGATTATGAAGAAATGAAGCCTCTATTTATAGGGTGGAAAAATGGGTCCTTTAGTGTAATTTTCACTTCGGGTCATTCTACGTAATTTTCCCCGAGCCAAATTTTCAACACTTCACGTGAAGGGGGATGGAGGCGAAAGAAAATATTGTCTGTGGGTCCCACACCTTGCTTTATGTGACTTGTACCGATAAAGTTCTACTTTAACGAAATTCATTTATGGTTACTAGACCAATCACTAACACTTTTAAATTTTGATTATACTTTTTGGATGGTAGTAAAATACTTGAGATTTATGGTCTAATTAGACTTCCCTAGTTGGACTAAACTTATTCCTCAAATGTTAGCAAAAATAACCTTCACCGGTCTTACTTTCGAGGTTAAATTATGTGGGTTCCGAGATAAGTCCTTATATTTTCTCCAGGATTTCCACATCTTCACAACTATTCCATATAGCGTTTTTGAATGAAGTGGGAGAAAGAATATTATATTATTATCCAAATAGTAAATTACTATTGAGTGGGTCCCGCGGACTTTTTTTTCAAACTTCACGTGAATGTACGTCGGCGGAGGAGAAATAATTTGACGTGGGTCCCACATGAATAGTAAATACGTATTTATGAATAGTGAATACGTATTTTTGAATAGTAAATACTATTCATGGGTCCAAAAATTCTGATTCCAATTTTGTCACTCCCAAAAATAGGGCCTAGTAGTCTCCGAAAAATAGGCAAATTCTCAAACATAGGGTTCCAGATCAACAAGTATTCGGGTATTACATTTCTCCCCCCGTTAATTAAAATTTCGCCCTCGAAATTTAATCTATCGTGACAAATCTTTGGGCCATGAACTCCGGTACCTCTCTTTCATGTCTCTTTTTCTCGTTTCCCAAGTCGCCTCATTAGTTGACAAACCCTTCCGAGACTACCTTCACTATTGGTATGGTCTTATTCCTAAGCCGTTTCTCCTGTTGTTCGAGAATTTGCTCCGGCTCGACTACGAAGGTATTATCATGCCGTACTTCAATGTCTTCATATTCAATGACATGATCACGGTCTGGTAGGTATCTCTTTAACTGTGACACATGGAAAACGTCATGGAGGTTACTCAGGTTTGGGGGTAAGGCTATCTGATAAGCGACTGGTCCTCGCTCGGCCAGAACTTCGAACGGTCCTACATATCGTGGACTGAGCTTCTTCCTCTTAAGCGTTCTGCCGACACCGGTTACTGGAGATAACCTCAAAAATACATGGTCACCGACATCAAACTTCAACAGCCTCCTCCTTTTGTCAGCATAACTCTTCTGTCTACTATGTGCTGCGAGGAGTCTCTTCTTGATCAACGCGATCTGCTCGGAGGTCTTTTCAAGCATATCCGGTCCAAGCAATTGCTTTTCGGAGTCATCCAAGCATAAAGGTGATTGACACTTCCGCCCATACAATGCCTCAAACGGGGCCATTTGTATACTCGCATGATAGCTGTTATTGTATGCAAATTCTGCTAGCGAAAGGTGTTGATCCCAACTCCCTTTGTAATCTAGGGCACATGCTCGCATGAAAGATATCCTCCGAATAGCGTTTGTATCGTTCTCTCGGATTGACCGTCGGTCGAGGGTGATAAGCGAACCGAATTTCAGCTTTGTACCCATACCTTCGTGTATCGCTTGCCAGAAACGGGATTGGAACCGCGTATCCCTATCAGAGATAATACTCTTGGGTACACCGTGTAGTCTCACGATCTCTTTGATATAAATCTCCGCCAATCGTTCTGGAGAATAATGGATACTAATGGGTATGAAATGTGCTGACTTGGTTAATCGGTCAACGATCACCCAGATTGTATCGTGATTCCTGATCTTAGGTAAACCCACCACAAGATCCATGGTTACATTCTCCCATTTCCATTCCGGCATTTCTAGTCCTTGAAGAAGACCAGGGGGTCGCCGGTGTTCAATCTTTACTTTCTGACAAGTCAAACACCCGGCCACGTCATCGGGCTACATCTCTCTTCAACCCAGGCCACCAAAGTTCAGTCTTCATGTTCTGGTACATCTTGACCATTCCTGGATGCAGAGTATATTTACTCTTATGAGCCTCATCCAGTATCTTTCGCCTTAACTCATCAACTGGCGGTATGTAGATTCGCTTCTTGTACCTGACCAAACCACTAGGTGATAAGTCATGGTCTTGAGTTTCACCCTGAGAGATCTTCTTTCGTATGGAGATAGCCCAATCATCTTGCTTCTGAGCTTCCTCAACCTCATCCCTCAAATCGTATTCCCCTTGACTTACAAGGAGAGTTGCAAGATAGGCATCATTTGGTGTGTTGAGTCCCATGCAAATTTGGTTTGATAGATTCAGATCTCTGAAATCTTCAAGTAATTTATGCTCTTGCATCATCATGTATGCCACCTGCACCTTCTTCCTACTGAGAGCATCTGCAACGACGTTTGCTTTTCCTGGATGATACTTGATCTCCAGATTGTAATCTTTTAGCAACTCCATCCAGCGACGTTGCCTCATGTTAAGTTCCCTTTGATCGAAGAGATATTTCAGGCTCTTGTGGTCGCAGTACAATTCTACGGTCGCACCGTATAGGTAATGTCTCCATATCTTCAAAGCGAACACGATAGCTGCAAGCTCTAAATCGTGTGTAGGATAATTCGACTCGTGAGGCTTTAGGCGACGAGAGGCATACGCCACCACTCGCCTGTCGCGTCGGGACACATCCCAATCCACCCACCGGCATCACTATAGACCACATAAGTCTCATTAGGATGCGGGATAACCAACACCGGTCTTTGTAGTCAACCTCTCCCTCAATCTCTGAAAGCTCTCCTCACAATCTTCTCCCCATACAAATGGTTGGTTCTTCCTCGTAAGCTTTGTCAATGGTAAGGCAAGACGTGAGAAATCTCGTATAAATCTGCGGTAATACCCCGCCAGACCTAGGAAACTACGAATTTCCGTCACTGTTTCTGGTCTCTTCCAGTCCAGAACTGCTTCCACTTTGCCTGGATCAACTGCAACTCCGCCGCTAGATATGACATGGCCCAGAAATCTAACTTCCGGCAGCCAAAATTCACATTTGCTCAACTTAGCATAGAGTCGCTTCTCCCTAAGTATTTTCAACACAAGTCGCAGATGTTCTTCATGTTCTTCTATGCTCTTAGAATAGACGAGTATATCGTCAATAAACACTACCACAAATTGATCTAAGTGTTGACGGAAAATACGGTTCATGTAATCCATGAATACCGCGGTGCATTGGTCAATCCGAAAGGCATTACAAGGAATTCGTAGTGCCCATATCTGGTTCTGAAAGCCGTCTTGGGAACATCACCGTCTTTAACTCGCAACTGATGATATCCCGAACGTAAATCGATTTTAGAAAATACGGTGGAACCGAGATAATTGATCCAAAAGATCATCAATCCGGGGAAGTGGATATTTGTTCTTGATGGTTACTTTGTTTAGTTCCGTGAGTCGATACGAGTCGGAAACTTCCGTCTTTCTTCTTTACAAACAAGACCGGGGCTCCCACGGTGATACACTGGGTCGAATGAACCCCTTCTTTAGAAGTTCTTCTAGGCGCTTCTTTAACTCCAAAGATCTCATTCGGAGCCATACGATACGGCGCTTTTGATATTGACCCACTGGCATCAACTCAATAGCGAACTCCACTTCTCTTGTAGGAGGTAGCTCGGTGAGATCCTCCGGAAATACGTCGGAAATTCATTCACCACAGGAATATCCTTGAGTGAAAGTTCGGCTTCTGCCTTGACCGAGAAAAATATCATGTATGCTTGGCATCCCTACTTCATGCACTTATCAGCTTCCGTAGCAGAGAGAAAATTCAGGCTCACGTCAATCTTGTCCCTGCTAGGTGAATCAGAAAATGATATTCTCTTGCTTCGACAGTCGATCATTGCACCATTCGCCGTTAGCCAATTTAGACCGAGTATGACGTCGATGTCATGAAGTGGTAATTGGATAAGATCTACTTTAGAAACTCGTCCCTCCACATTTGTGGTACAATTATTACACACGTCGAGGCTAAAGATTTCACCCCAAGCGGTGTAGACACTATCGAGTCATAAGGTAATCTAGAGGCATACATTCCTAAGCGACTTGCACAATCATAGGAAATAAAAGAATGATCGGCACCTGAATCATACAATGCCTGCAATAGATTTCCATTGAGATAAATAGTACCTTGGATCATCTCCGGAGATTTTCTAGCCTCCATATTTGTCAGCGCAAAGATCCGGCCTGCGCTCTGAGGTCTTGCCTCTGCAGCATTCCTAGGACAATCCCGGCTATAGTGCCCAGGCTTTTGGCACTTGAAGCGGTTGCTTCCCATCACGGTTGACTCCCGGATGGTACTTCCCGCATTTCGGGCATGACTGGGTCTCCGTTAGTCTGGGATAGTTCTTTTGCCCAACCTGGAATGGCCTCTTGTTCCCGCCTCGGGGGTTATTCCATGGTGTCTTTCTTTTCTGCGGAAAACCTCCACGGTTTAACCCGCCACGTCCTGCATTGTAGTTGTTGGAGTTCCGGATTCCACGTAACTCTTTCAGATTGCGCTCTATCAGCCGGCAAGACTCCACAGCTTGAGTCATGTTAGGGAACTGCTGTGATACCAGCCTTTCCTTGATCTCGTACTTTAGCCCATACACCAATCTATGTGCTTTCCAGCTCTCATCATTTTCACGCCTTAGATATGACGAATATCGTGACCAGTTGGTAAAACGGGCAAAGTAGTCATCGAATAGTTCCTCCCCGCCCTTGTTGAATGTGAAGGAACTCAAATTCTTTGATCACTTGAGTTGATGGAGGGAAATGCGGTCATTGAACTTCCCCAAAATCCTTCCCGGGTGATAGGGCAATACCGGTTTTGCGTGTCGTAGCAACACTTTTCCACCATCTATCTGCGTCTCCTCAAGCTTGTAGATAGCAAGCTGAGCTTTCCTGGTTCTCCGGACATTCCATTACGTTGAAAATCTTTTCTAGGCTCATAAGCCAATCCTCGGCCCGTTCCTTCTTACCACGGAACGCCCGTGGCTTGAGCTTGCGGCCGAGTGACCCGGTATTGTGTGGTCGCCGGCTCTCTCTCGTCTAGGAGGTGACCTCGATCGTCAGACTCCTCAGCTTCCTCTTCTTCTTCAGCTTCATGTTCTTGTACTTGTCTTTGTCTTTCCTGCCTCTCTGCTAGGAGTTCATCTATTAGAGCCCTCTGTTCTTGCAGAGTTCTCCTCATTTCTTGCATCTCGTTCTGTTCCGGTTGATTAGGTTCTGGTTCGGGTATTGGTATTATCTGGGGTTGTCTACCCCTTCCTCTACCACGGCCTCGACCTCGGCCTCTTCCTCTAGTGACTCCCGCACCTCTTATATTTGTCTTCATTAAACTTAAAGAATGGCAAATATAAATACCAAAATTAGCACAACAATAGACAATGAAAAACAAGCATATATTAATGTTGCATCATATTTATACAAGTTGACCTAGCAGTTGGTCATGTTCCAAACTTTGTCATACAAGTTACTATTTACAACCCCTTAGGGTTACTAGAGAATTAAGCACACTATACTATCTAGCTTCTACTATTTTTCCCACAACTTTCTTCAACAGTTTCTTCCCCCTACATATGTTGGCGCACCATGCATCTAAGATATCGAAAGTATATACGAACATCTGAGATAGGCCCTTCATCAAGCAACTCATTTGTTATCCTAGCCCAGAAGCGAGTGCTTGGGAAATAGAATAGGTAGTTCTAATCCAGTCCCCGGGTGGAAATCGGTTGTACAGAGCATGATAACTCTTGACTCGGCTAAGATAGGTCAGATACCTTTCCTTTAGGGTGTCAGTGGTTTGCTCAGCATAATTGTAATCTGACTCTAACAACCGTACTAGCGTCACATTTTCATCTAGGAGATGGTAGTAATCCGCAGGGGTGGCTTCCTCCTCATCGAGGTTCCAAATTTCAGGGTAATCAAAATTATCCCCTACCGAAGAATGGGTTGACCCGACAGGGCTTCCCGGCACTGAGTTTTCATCTTCTAGGTTTATGGGTTCGGGGTATTCAGGACCAGGGTGGTATTCGGTGCTGGGTCATTCTGTGTTCTATAGGGTAGTCAGGATTATTCATAGGTTCGAAATAGTATATAGGTCTTTGGGGTCTTTGGAACAAGCGGGGTTCGAGTTTCGGGTGGAGGGTAAACGGGGTCGGGGTTCACCTTCTTCCCACCATTTCCGGCACTACGGACTTTCTAGCGGTACGTCTCCACCTTCCGTGGTACATGATATATGGGTTATAAGCTGGTTCATGGTTGATTTTAATCCTTATGGGTCCTGGGTTCGCTGATTTCCGTGCGTGCGTCTCATCTTACCGTAACGGTACACATACGGAAATTCATCCCTGTCCATCTCTACACATTTCACCAGGTCATATCAGTACTCATTTTCAAAATATGCTCTAAGTTTTGAAAAGGCTTAGAACCTAACTCCGTTAATCAAACAACTTGGCCAGGGAAAATTACGTAGAATGACCCAGAAGTGAAAATTACACTAAAGGACCCATTTTTCCACCCTATAAATAGAGCTTCATTTCTTCATAATCTTCACACCAAATCAACCCCAAGTGGTGATTTCGAAGGAGCTAGAGAGAAGGAGGAGTCGGAGAAAGTGTAGCGAAGCCCGGGTAAATTCTTCGGTCCTTAGTCTTAAGCTTTAGTAGTTCTTTCGGTAGTTATAGTAGAAATGCTAGGTAGATCTTTATTTTACCAAGATGGTATAGATATCATGTTTTAGGGATAAATATGATATTTATTTCAAAAATATATTGGAGGCGAGATTTGATGGACGGGCGTATTACTACTCATGAATAGTACCGTATATGTGAATAGTACCGTATACGTGAATAGTGTTGTATATGTGAATAGTAAATTACTATTCACATGGAAAGAAGGTACGTTCGCGTACTGTAATACTAACTCATAATACCGTATGAGTTTTCCTAGCGCTGAGGACACGTGTTGTGATCGTGGCACAGGGTATGAGCAGACATGTTTGACTTTACATATTGCTGTGTGCTTATGTTCTGTCGTTATGCTATTCATACATCTGCTTTGTGCTTATGTGTTGATATGCTACTTGTATTGTTATGAATATCTCGTTGTCCATATACTGTTATATTTGAGCACAAGGTTAACTGTTACACGAGGTCCAAATGGGAATGGATCTCACCGTAGCTGCGGGTCCGGAGGACCGAGGGTTGGAGACAGGGCAAGCGATTGGTAGGTAGGATACAAGATGAAGATTTAATTTCCGTCTATGTATTTACTTTTGAAACGTTGGGATGACCGTATCTATACTATTGCACTATGGTTCATGATTTTGCTATGGTTCGGTAGATATCATGTTTAGGGGTGTACTATTTTCATGTACCGGTAAATATTATTTATCGAGTCAAGATTTTCTGAGTATGCTCTGTGGTCGGCTTAGTCGATCTGTCACATCGAAAAAGAATTAATCTTGGGCAAGAAAATATTATTTACCGACGCAAAAAATATTTTTACCGTTACTATTCACATGAATAGTAATTTACTATTTACACAAAGTAAAGATATATATATATATATATATATATATATATATATATGGTATTTATTTCAAGAATATACTGGGGAAAAGAGATATGTCAAAATTACGGAGAGATAGGGTCATAGTAAGCGGCTCGGCGAATTTCCGCCGATTGGGGGAGTCGGGGGCAAAATGGTAATTTGTACCTAAAATGCCTGTTATAATGCTAAATACTGATAAAAACGATATAATTCGTATAGGATATCTCGTATTCGAACCTAACATCAAATCACTATACCGCAGACATTATTACGTGCGTTGTTTGCACCGTATCAAAATACTACCGTTTTAAAAAGCGTCAAAGTACCGTCAACAAAGGATATCCGAGGATTCCGGAGGCAGATTTGATGGACAGGCGTATTACTATACTTGAATAGTACCGTATACGTGAATAGTACCGTACACATGAATAGTAATTACTATTCACATGGAAAGAAGGTACGTTCGCGTACTGTAATACTAACTCTGATGCTTATTGTATTCTTGTATTCAATAATGAGGCGACAGGGTATGAGTAGTGAGACATGAAAGAGAGGTACCCGGAGTTCATGGCCCAAAGATTTGTCACGATAGATTAAATTTCGAGGGCGAAATTTTAATTAACGGGGGGAGAAATGTAATACCCGAATACTTGTTGATCTGGAACCCTATGTTTGAGAATTTGCCTATTTTTCGGAGACTACTAGGCCCTATTTTTGGGAGTGACAAAATTGGAATCGAAATTTTGGACCCATGAATAGTATTTACTATTCAAAAATACGTATTCACTATTCATAAATACGTATTTACTATTCATGTGGGACCCACGTCAAATTATTTCCCTCTGTAAGACGAGACATTCACGTGAAGTTTGAAAAAAATGTCCGCGGGACCCACTCAATAGTAATTTACTATTTGGATAATAATATAATATTCTTTCTCCCAAACCCGTTTTCAAAAAACGCTATATGGAATAGTTGTGAAGATGTGGAAATCTGGAAAATATATAGGACTTATCGGAACCCACATAATTTAACCTCGAAAGTAAGACCGGTGAAGGTTATTTTTGCTAACAACGAGGAATAAGTTTAGTCCAACTAGGGAAGTCTAATTAGACCATAAATCTCGGTATTTTACTACCGTCCAAAAAGTATAATCAAAATTTAAAAGTGTTAGTGATTGGTCTAGTAACCATAAATGAATTTCGTTAAAGTAGAACTTTATCGGTACGGTCACATAAAGCAAGGTGTGGGACCCACGGACAATATTTTCTTCCCGCCTCCATCCCCTTCACGTGAAGTGTTGAAAATTTGGCTCGGGGAAAATTACGTAGAATGACCCGAAGTGAAAATTACACTAAAGGACCCATTTTTCCACCCTATAAATAGAGGCTTCATTTCTTCATAATCTTCACACCAAATCAACCCCAGTGGTGATTTACGAAGGAGCTAGAGAGAAGGAGGAGTGCGGAGAAAGTGTAGCGAAGCCACTGGTAAATTCTTCGGTCCTTAGTCTTAAGCTTTAGTAGTTCTTTTCGGTAGTTATAGTAGAAATGCTAGGTAGATCTTTATTTTACCAAGATGGTATAGATATCATGTTTTAGGGATAAATATGATATTTATTTCAAAAATATATTGGAGGCAGATTTGATGGACGGGCGTATTACTACTCATGAATAGTACCGTATATGTGAATAGTGCCGTATACGTGAATAGTGTTGTATATGTGAATAGTAAATTACTATTCACATAGAAGGAAAATACGTTCGCATACTTGTAACTTTAACTCTGTTGTGTCTTGTATTCTTATATGTGATATTATCCTTATAGGATATCTTTGATCACGAATGCTATTTATTCTTGTTACATTGTCGTACCGCCATCGCCGTCGTACCCATTTGTCGGACATTTCCGTCAAAACACCGTTTTTTTATTAAACGTTCAAATACCGTCAACGAAGGTACGGACGCGTATTGTAACACTAACTACGTCTTTGCTGCTCATATACATATATGCAATAGATACATTCATAGGCGAGGCTCTGTTTAGGGTCGTCAATCATACTTACGGTTTACGGGTTATAGACATGATAATCTGTATGAGTTTTCCTAGCGAGGACACGTGTTGTGATCGTGGCACGGGTATGAAACGCAGACATGTTGTTTGACTTTACATATTCTTTGTGCTTATGTTACGTCGTTATGCTATTCATACATCGCTTTGTGCTTATGTGTTGATATGCTCTTTGTATTGTTATGAATATCATTGTCCATATCTTTGTTATATTTGAGCACAAGGTTAACCGTTGCACGAGGTCCAAATGGGAATTGGATCTCGGCCTAATACAGTGCGGAGGACCGAGGTTGGAGACGGGGGCAAGCGGAGAGTAGGATACAAGATGAAGATTTAATTTCCGTCTATGTATTTACTTTTGAAACGTTGGGATGATCGTATCTATACTATTGCACTATGGTTCATGATTTTGCTATGGTTCAGTTACTCAATCGCTCCAATGCTCTACTCTGATATAAAAAAAAAACGTTTTACAAATGGGAGCATTGGAGCGATTGAGTAACTGAACCATAGCAAAATCATGAACCATAGTGCAATAGTATAGATACAGTCATCCCAACGTTTCAAAAGTAAATACATAGACGGAAATTAAATCTTCATCTTGTATCCTACTGTCTTCGCCCTGTCTCCAACCCTCGGTCCTCCTGCACTCAGAGCTACAAACAGATCCAATTCCCATTTGGACCTCGTGTAACGGTTAACCTTGTGCTCAAATATAACAAAGATATGGACAAATGATATTCATAACAATACAAGCATATCAACACATAAGCACAAAGCAGATGTATTTAATAGCATAACGACGTAACATAAGCACACAAGAATATGTAAAGTCAAACAACATGTCTCGCTTATACCCCGTGCCACGATCACAACACGTGTCCTCGCTAGGAAAACTCATACTGATTATCATGTCTATAACCCGTAAACCGTGGTATGATTGACGACCCTAAACAGAGCCTCGCCTATGAATGTATCTATTGCATATATGTATATGAGCAGCAAGACAGAGTTAGTGTTACAATACGCGTCCGTACCTTCGTTGACGGTATTTGGAACGTTTGGCGAAAAAACGGTGTTTTTGACTTTGTGGTCCGACAAATTGGTATGACGGCTGCGCCAGATGACAAATGAATAAAGCAGTTCGTGATCAAAGATATCCTATAAGGATAATATCACATATAAGAATACAAGACACAACAGAGTTAAAGTTACAGTATGCGAACGTATTTTCCTTCTATGTGAATAGTAATTTACTATTCACATATACAACACTATTCACGTATACGGTACTATTCACATATACGGTACTATTCATGAGTAGTAATACGCCCGTCCATCAAATCTGCCTCCAATATATTTTTGAAATAAATATCATATTTATCCCTAAAACATGATATCTATACCATCTTGGTAAAATAAAGATCTACCTAGCATTTCTACTATAACTACCGAAAGAACTACTAAAGCTTAAGACTAAGGACCGAAGAATTTACCCGTGGCTTCGCTACACTTTCTCCGACTCCTCCTTCTCTCTAGCTCCTTCGTAAATCACCACTTGGGGTTGATTTGGTGTGAAGATTATGAAGAAATGAAGCCTCTATTTATAGGGTGGAAAAATGGGTCCTTTAGTGTAATTTTCACTTCGGGTCATTCTACGTAATTTTCCCCGAGCCAAATTTTCAACACTTCACGTGAAGGGGGATGGAGGCGTAAGAAAATATTGTCTCGTGGGTCCCACACCTTGCTTTATGTGACTGTACCGATAAAGTTCTACTTTAACGAAATTCATTTATGGTTACTAGACCAATCACTAACACTTTTAAATTTTGATTATACTTTTTGGATGGTAGTAAAATACTGAGATTTATGGTCTAATTAGACTTCCCTAGTTGGACTAAACTTATTCCTCAGTGTTAGCAAAAATAACCTTCACTGGTCTTACTTTCGAGGTTAAATTATGTGGGTTCCGCATAAGTCCTTATATTTTCTCCAGGATTTCCACATCTTCACAACTATTCCATATAGCGTTTTTGAATGAAGTGGGAGAAAGAATATTATATTATTATCCAAATAGTAAATTACTATTGAGTGGGTCCCGCGGACATTTTTTTCAAACTTCACGTGAATGTCTGTCGGCAGAGGAGAAATAATTTGACGTGGGTCCCACATGAATAGTAAATACGTATTTATGAATAGTGAATACGTATTTTTGAATAGTAAATACTATTCATGGGTCCAAAAATTCTGATTCCAATTTTGTCACTCCCAAAAATAGGGCCTAGTAGTCTCCGAAAAATAGGCAAATTCTCAAACATAGGGTTCCGATCAACAAGTATTCGGGTATTACATTTCTCCCCCCGTTAATTAAAATTTCGCCCTCGAAATTTAATCTATCGTGACAAATCTTTGGGCCATGAACTCCGGGTACCTCTCTTTCATGTCTCTTTCTGTTTCCCAAGTCGCCTCATTAGTTGACAAACCCTTCCGACTACCTTCACTATTGGTATGGTCTTATTCCTAAGCCGTTTCTCCCGTTGTTCGAGAATTTGCTCCGGCTCGACTACGAAGGTATTATCATGCCGTACTTCAATGTCTTCATATTCAATGACATGATCACGGTGCCTGGTAGGTATCTCTTTAACTCGTGACACATGGAAAACGTCATGGAGGTTACTCGGAGGTTTGGGGGTAAGGCTATCGATAAGCGACGGGTCCTCGCTCGGCCGAACTTGAACGGTCCTACATATCGTGGACTCGAGCTTCTTCCTCTTAAGCGTTACGCCGACACCTGCATTCGGAGATAACCTCAAAAATACATGGTCACCGACATCAAACTTCAACACCTCCTCCTTTTGTCGGATAACTCTTCTTGTCTACTATGTCTTGCGAGGAGTCTCTTCTTGATCAACGCGATCTGCTCGGAGGTCTTTTCAAGCATATCTGGTCCAAGCAATTGCTTTTCGAGTTAGTCGCATCCCAAAGATAAAGGTGATTGACACTTCCGCCCATACAATGCCTCAAACGGGGCCATTTGTATACTCGCATGATAGCTGTTATTGTATGCAAATTCTGCTAGCGAAAGGTGTTGATCCCAACTCCCTTTGTAATCTAGGGCACATGCTCGCAGCATATCCTCCAGCGTTTGTATCGTTCTCTCAGATTGACCGTCGGTCTGAGGGTGATAAGCGAACTGAATTTCAGCTTTGTACCCATACCTTCGTGTATCGCTTGCCGAAACGGGATTGGAACCGCGTATCCCTATCATCGAGATAATACTCTTGGGTAC
Organism: Acacia melanoxylon; assembly: GCA_019022615.1. Lineage (NCBI taxonomy): Eukaryota > Viridiplantae > Streptophyta > Magnoliopsida > Fabales > Fabaceae > Acacia > Acacia melanoxylon. The sequence goes on along the minus strand of JAFJYJ010000003.1, from coordinate 5,209,032 downwards.
ACCGTGTAGTCTCACGATCTCTTTGATATAAATCTCCGCCAATCGTTCGGAGAATAATGGATACTAATGGGTATGAAATGTGCGACTTGGTTAATCGGTCAACGATCACCCAGTTGTATCGTGATTCCCGATCTTAGGTAAACCCACCACAAGATCCATGGTTACATTCTCCCATTTCCATTCCGGCATTTCTAGTCCTTGAAGAAGACCGGGGGTCGCCGGTGTTCAATCTTTACTTTCGACAAGTCAAACACCCGCCACGTCTTGGGCTACATCTCTCTTCAACCCGTGGCCACCAAAGTTCGGTCTTCATGTTCGGTACATCTTGACCATTCCTGGATGCAGAGTATATTTACTCTTATGAGCCTCATCCAGTATCTTTCGCCTTAACTCATCAACTGGCGGTATGTAGATTCGCTTCTTGTACCTGACCAAACCACTAGGTGATAAGTCATGGTCTTGAGTTTCACCTCGAGAGATCTTCTTTCGTATGGAGATAGCCCAATCATCTTGCTTCGAGCTTCCTCAACCTCATCCCTCAAATCGTATTCCCTTGACTTACAAGGAGAGTTGCAAGATAGGCATCATTTGGTGTGTTGAGTCCCATGCAAATTTGGTTTGATAGATTCAGATCTCTGAAATCTTCAAGTAATTTCTGCTCTTGCATCATCATGTATGCCACCTGCACCTTCTTCCTACTGAGAGCATCTGCAACGACGTTTGCTTTTCCTGGATGATACTTGATCTCCAGATTGTAATCTTTTAGCAACTCCATCCATCGACGTTGCCTCATGTTAAGTTCCCTTTGATCGAAGAGATATTTCAGGCTCTTGTGGTCGCAGTACAATTCTACGGTCGCACCGTATAGGTAATGTCTCCATATCTTCAAAGCGAACACGATAGCTGCAAGCTCTAAATCGTGTGTAGGATAATTCGACTCGTGAGGCTTTAGCTGACGAGAGGCATACGCCACCACTCGCCTGCCGTGCGTCGGGACACATCCCAATCCCTGCCCACTGGCATCACTATAGACCACATAAGTCTCATTAGGATCTGGGATAACCAACACTGGTGCTGTAGTCAACCTCTCCCTCAATCTCTGAAAGCTCTCCTCACAATCTTCTCCCCATACAAATGGTTGGTTCTTCCTCGTAAGCTTTGTCAATGGTAAGGCAAGACGTGAGAAATCTCGTATAAATCTGCGGTAATACCCCGCGGACCTAGGAAACTACGAATTTCCGTCATCAAGCTTCGGTCTCTTCCAGTCCCGTAACTGCTTCCACTTTGCTCGGATCAACTGCAACTCCGCCGCTAGATATGACATGGCCAAATCTAACTTCCTATGACCAAAATTCACATTTGCTCAACTTAGCATAAGTCGCTTCTCCCTAAGTATTTTCAACACAAGTCGCAGATGTTCTTCATGTTCTTCTATGCTCTTAGAATAGACGAGTATATCGTCAATAAACACTACCACAAATTGATCTAAGTGTTGACGGAAAATACGGTTCATGTAATCCATGAATACCGCAGGTGCATTGGTCAATCCGAAAGGCATTACAAGGAATTCGTAGTGCCCATATCTCGGTTCTGAAAGCCGTCTTGGGAACATCACCGTCTTTAACTCGCAAACGATGATATCCCGAACGTAAATCGATTTTAGAAAATACGGTGGAACCGGATAATTGATCCAAAAGATCATCAATCCGGGAAGTGGATATTTGTTCTTGATGGTTACTTTGTTTAGTTCCCGGTAGTCGATACAGAGTCGGAAACTTCCGTCTTTCTTCTTTACAAACAGCACTGGGGCTCCCCACGGTGATACACTGGGTCGAATGAACCCCTTCTTTAGAAGTTCTTCTAGCTGCTTCTTTAACTCCAGCATCTCATTCGGAGCCATACGATACGGCGCTTTTGATATTGACCCTGTACCAGGCATCAACTCAATAGCGAACTCCACTTCTCAATGAGATCCTCCGGGAACACGTCAGGAAATTCATTCACCACAGGAATATCCTTGAGTGAAAATTTGGCTTCTGCCTTGACCGAGAAAAATATCATGTATGCTTGGCATCACTGCCTCATGTATCTACCAGCTTCCGTAGCAGAGAGAAAATTCAGGCTCACGTCAATCTTGTCTCTGCTAGGTGAATCAGGAAATGATATTCTCTTACTTCGACAGTCGATCATCGCACCGTTCGCCGTTAGCCAATTAAGACCGAGTATGACGTCAATGTCATGAAGTGGTAATTGGATAAGATCTACTTTAGAAACTCGTCCCTCCACATTTGTGGTACAATTATTACACACGTCAGAGGCTAAAGATTTCACCCCAAGCGGTGTAGACACTATCAGGTCATAAGGTAATCTAGAGGCATACATTCCTAAGCGACTTGCACAATCATAGGAAATAAAAGAATGACTGGCACCCGAATCATACAATGCCTGCAATAGATTTCCATTGAGATAAATAGTACCTTGGATCATCTCCGGAGATTTTCTAGCCTCCATATTTGTCAGCGCAAAGATCCGGCCTGCGCTCGAGGTCTTGCCTGCGGCAGATTCCTAGGACAATCCGGCTATAGTGCCCGGGCTTTTGGCACTTGAAGCAGATTGCTTCCCATCACGGTTGACTCCTGGATGGTACTTCCCGCATTTCGGGCATGATCCGGGTCTCCGTTAGTCCGGGATAGTTCTTTTGCCCAACCCGGAATGGCCTCTTGTTCCCGCCTCGGGGTTATTCCATGGTGTCTTTCTTTTCTCGCGAAAACCTCCACGGTTTAACCCGCCACGTCCCGCATTGTAGTTGTTGGAGTTCCGGATTCCACGTAACTCTTTCGATTGCGCTCTATCGGTAGGCAAGACTCCACGGCTTGAGTCATGTTAGGGAACCGCGTGATACCAGCCTTTCCTTGATCTCGTACTTTAGCCCATACACCAATCTATGTGCTTTCCGGCTCTCATCATTTTCACGCCTTAGATATGACGAATATCGTGAGTTGGTAAAACGGGCAAAGTAGTCATCGAATAGTTCCTCCCGCCCTTGTTGAATGTGAAGGAACTCGATTCTTTGATCACGAATCGTGACATTCTTGCCATTGCCGTCGTACCGCCGTCATACCACTGTCAGACCACTTTCCGTCAAAAACACCGTTTTTTCGCCAAACGTTCCAAATACCGTCAACGAAGGTACGGACGCGTATTGTAACACTAACTCTGTGCTGCTCATATACATATATGCAATAGATACATTCATAGACTGAGGCTCTGTTTAGGGTCGTCAATCATACTTACAGTTTACACGGGTTATAGACATGATAATACCGTATGAGTTTTCCTAGCGAGGACACGTGTTGTGATCGTGGCACGGGGTATGAGCGGACATGTTGTTTGACTTTACATATTCTTTGTGTGCTTATGTTAAATCGTTATGCTATTCATACATCTCGCTTTGTGCTTATGTGTTGATATGCTTTTGTATTGTTATGAATATCTCGTTGTCCATATACTTTGTTATATTTGAGCACAAGGTTAACCGTTACACGAGGTCCAAATGGGAATTGGATCTCACCTGTAGCTCGGTCGGAGGACCGAGGGTTGGAGATGTGGGCAAGCGGACGAGTAGGATACAAGATGAAGATTTAATTTCCGTCTATGTATTTACTTTTGAAACGTTGGGATAGATTGTATCTATACTATTGCACTATGGTTCATGATTTTGCTATGGTTCGGTTACTCAATCGCTCCAATGCTCTACTCGATATAAAAAAAATAACCTTTACGGTCTTATTTTCGAGGTTAAATTATGTGGGTTCTAGATACGTCCTTATATTTTCTCCGGGATTTCCACATCTTCACAACTATTCTATATAGCGTTATTGAATGAAGTGGGAGAAAGAATATTATATTATTATTCAAATAGTAAATTACTATTGAGTGGGTCCCGCCGACATTTTTTTCAAACTTCACGTGAATGTCGGCGGCGGGGAAATAATTTGACGTGGGTCCCACATGAATAGTAAATACGTATTTATGAATAGTGAATACGTATTTTTGAATAGTAAATACTATTCATGGGTCCAAAAATTCTGATTCCAAAAATTCATAAAATTAAAGATAACATACTTCCTAAGTTTTTGTCAATATCTCTTTGTCATATTAGATTTATCATAATATTTTTAGGCTATTTTCTACCTTATAATATTCATTTTTCCCGGATTTTAACTCTGTCTCTTTTCAAATTCTTACGAATTCCCTTAGAAAATAAGGTATTTAAAACTTATTATGTGAGGTCCCACATTCACCTATCTTCAATAGGTATTATTTACTAAAATGTGATATTTATCATAAGGATGATTTTTAGGGTATTACATTTCTCCCCCTGTTAATTAGAATTTCGTCCTCGAAATTTACTTTATACCAACTAGAGTTCTATAATTTAATACTAGTGATTTTTCCTAAATTACTTCGTTCAAAGACAAACCCTCTCTATACTAACTAGGATACTTTTATCCCTGAGTTACTTCTTTTGAACACGAAATTTGTTTTGGTTTGACTACATATAGATATTGTCATCTTGTATTTCAATACCTTGCATTCTATAATATGATCACAGTCAAGATGATATTTCTCCAACGAGAAATGCAGAAGATCTTGTGTAGATTCGAGAAATTAGCTTTGTCGGGGTATTTATGGTTTTTCGGAAATTTTGCTTTAACGAACAAAGTCCTCGCAGATGCAAGTAGCCTTTGACTTTGAATTTTTTATACGAGCTACTAAAAACGACTTCCGTAGAGTATCTATACGATGTTTATCTTCTATGGATGATAATCACTCTCTACCTTACAATTTTATAGGAACTTTATCTAGCGATGCCATCCACTACGAGTTTCTTCTAACTCAAAAGGTATTTCGAGTATTTGTCACTCTATCTTTAGATTAGTTTACCTTGAGAGGCATTTAACAAACGAGAGATGTAAGTCATCACGCTTGTCTCGTCTGACGGCAAGACATATCCCGATTCATACCTAATGGTACCACGACGAGACTCATCTACTTGGATCCGGATAACCAACTCTTGGTGCTTTGTGACCAATTTCTTTCTCGCCTATGTAAGCCCGTCTCACGAGTCTTTGTTCCATATAACGAATTTAAATTTTATTCACGAGCGTTTGCCAATGATAAAGCAAGTTACGAGAAAATTCGATATGAATCAGCGGTACTATCCCGCTAGATCCGAAACTAAACATCTATATAACTATCTACGGCTCTTTCTAGCCTAGAACTGTTTCCATACCGTACTTTAGGTATATTATCAAAACACAGGATTCATCGATCCTTTTTCTCCGTGCTTTCGGTTATACGAGCCTCATCGCTCGACTCTTTCAGCCCTCGGCTTAACACATATTTGGCCTTCCGCCTTGATTATTATATTACCGCACCGGAGACTCTAGCTTTTTACTTAGTAAATCATCTTAAGTTTTACCTGGCACAGGGAATGTTCTTCCCGACTTTAAAACTCTAGACAATGTTTAGAATACATTATACTTATCGAGATCGCACATATTGCTAAACATATTTGATCTCATGGTTCGGGGACACCGCCCCGTGTTTACTAGTTGTTATCGCCTCGAGCCTCGTTCGTTTATTTTATCGAGTCTTTTCATACGAGTTTCTCGAGACTACCCTTACTTACTTAAGCACTATCACTTGATAACGTTTATCGACTTGACTAGTTTCAAAGGTTTCTAGACCTTTCTATAGTTTGTCCCTTTATCAAAATTTCAATTACACTCGCTTCTATATTTAACACAATAGGTTTGACAAACATGTCATCATTTATTCAAAAACTATTTGTCAAATTTTAAAATCTTTATGCTTTGAAAAAAAAAAAATTCGTGATTCCAAGATTTACACCATTTGCACTATTTTGAAAAGTATTAGTGCTATCACGATTAAAATTTTAATTGTTGTCAAAATAACTTCGTGAAAATTTCTAGAAATTACTTACTTGTTGTATATTATCATTTTATCTAGTAGTAGTACTTCCATACTACCCATAGTAGTAGTGTTCTCATACTTTAACATGTTTTTTTTTTACGAAAATAATTTTGTGAAAACTCATTTACTCACAACAGGACTTCAAAATTTATTTACTATTAGAAATTATCTGTTGAGGAAATATCCTATTCATAAAACTTTAACAATTTATACGATTACTTTAGCTACTTGGTACTATGAGTATTCATATTCTTACTAGTGTAAATTTTCATTTTCTGTAGATAGATTCCTTCAAAAACTTTTTAACAGAGCTTTTAACATAGGACAGTAATTATGTACAGAATATCCGGGTCGACTCAACAAGTTGTTTCACAACCGATTTCCGTCCTTCCAGATTTGTACTGATTTTAGTATAAAATAGTTGTTAACTTCACTCAACTTCTAAGCTTTTATCATGGTACTTGTTTTACAATAACAACATTACACTATGGTTTAACCCTCTCGTTGAAAATATTGCGTTTATCACCCCAAGTTGTAAATTCATAAGTTTGACAAATTATAGCGAGTGTATTGACAAGTTATAAAGTTCAACTCTCCTTTTTATTAGGGAATCGAGACAACTAATCTTAGAAGGTTTATTGATATTCATTCGGACCTCTGTCCTCAGCTTACTCAAGCTATCGGTAGAATGCTTTTATTCTACCTTAATGTTCTGACAATTTGGGACATTATTTATTTCCCTTAGTTTCACAGACTTCTCGGGACACTTTCCAGTATTTGTCTAACAACTGAGGCTTATTACTAGCCTATAAACAATTTTATCTTACAAGATTTTTTTAGGGTTTCCAACTATATCATCTACTGACCTGAGGACATACCGGTCCCAAAGGTCTTACTGTTCACTATATATTTAAGAAATATAACTTACTGACTTGAACCTAGTCAATTCTGTATAGCTTCAACTGCAACTGTTGAATCTATCTGATTCATATCTATCGTGCTTGTTTGACCTCATACTCTACCCAATCTACTTGATTGGAGTTAGGTTATTTTGGAACTAGTGTTGTCGACCATCGTCGTAAGTCATTTATGGTAGGATTTGAAATCTCTGGGTTTATGTATTCGTTTCGATGTGTGCTTTTCTCTCTTTAGAAACTCAGTTATCTGGAACCATCGATACGGAACCTTTGCTTTTAATTTCCTACTTTGTTTCAATAGCGAACTCTACGTCGCCCTTTTTATTTGTATCCCATTGAGATCTTCTAAAAGTATCTCAAGGAGCCTTGTTTACCATTCGTTGAATGTTTTACTTGGATTCTATTTCACAATACATACTACATAGTACTGGAGCGTTTATTGTTGGAGCGATTGAGTAACTGAACCATAGCAAAATCATGAACCATAGTGCAATAGTATAGATACAGTCATCCCAACGTTTCAAAAGTAAATACATAGACGGAAATTAAATCTTCATCTTGTATCCTACTCGTCTACGCTTGCCTGTCTCCAACCCTCGGTCCTCCGAGACCACAGCTACAAACGAGATCCAATTCCCATTTGGACCTCGGGTAACGGTTAACCTTGTGCTCAAATATAACGGTATATGGACAACGAGATATTCATAACAATACGGTAGCATATCAACACATAAGCACAAAGCGGATGTATGAATAGCATAACGACGAACATAAGCACAAAGAATATGTAAAGTCAAACAACATGTCCGCTCATACCCGTGCCACGATCACAACACGTGTCCTCGGCGCTAGGAAAACTCATACGGTATTATCATGTCTATAACCCGTAAACCGTAAGTATGATTGACGACCCTAAACAGAGCCTCGCCTATGAATGTATCTATTGCATATATGTATATGAGCAAAGCACGAGTTAGTGTTACAATACGCGTCCGTACCTTCGTTGACGGTATTTGGAACGTTTGGCGAAAAACGGTGTTTTGACGGAAAGTGGTCGACAGTGGTATGACGGCGGTACGACGCAATGCGCAAATGAATTCGTGATCAAAGATATCCTATAAGGATAATATCACATATAAGAATACAAGACACAACGAGTTAAAGTTACGGTATGCGAACGTATTTTCCTTCTATGTGAATAGTAATTTACTATTCACATATACAACACTATTCACGTATACGGTACTATTCACATATACGGTACTATTCATGAGTAGTAATACGCCCGTCCATCAAATCTGCCTCCAATATATTTTTGAAATAAATATCATATTTATCCCTAAAACATGATATCTATACCATCTTGGTAAAATAAAGATCTACCTAGCATTTCTACTATAACTACCGAAAGAACTACTAAAGCTTAAGACTAAGGACCGAAGAATTTACCCAGGCTTCGCTACACTTTCTCCGACTCCTCCTTCTCTCTAGCTCCTTCGTAAATCACCACTTGGGGTTGATTTGGTGTGAAGATTATGAAGAAATGAAGCCTCTATTTATAGGGTGGAAAAATGGGTCCTTTAGTGTAATTTTCACTTCGGGTCATTCTACGTAATTTTCCCCACAGCCAAATTTTCAACACTTCACGTGAAGGGGGATGGAGGCAGAAGAAAATATTGTCTGTGGGTCCCACACCTTGCTTTATGTGACTGTACCGATAAAGTTCTACTTTAACGAAATTCATTTATGGTTACTAGACCAATCACTAACACTTTTAAATTTTGATTATACTTTTTGGATGGTAGTAAAATACGAGATTTATGGTCTAATTAGACTTCCCTAGTTGGACTAAACTTATTCCTCAGTGTTAGCAAAAATAACCTTCACTGGTCTTACTTTCGAGGTTAAATTATGTGGGTTCCAGATAAGTCCTTATATTTTCTCCAGGATTTCCACATCTTCACAACTATTCCATATAGCGTTTTTGAATGAAGTGGGAGAAAGAATATTATATTATTATCCAAATAGTAAATTACTATTGAGTGGGTCCCGCGGACATTTTTTTCAAACTTCACGTGAATGTCGTTTACAGAGGAGAAATAATTTGACGTGGGTCCCACATGAATAGTAAATACGTATTTATGAATAGTGAATACGTATTTTTGAATAGTAAATACTATTCATGGGTCCAAAATTCTAATTCCAATTTTGTCACTCCCAAAAATAGGGCCTAGTAGTCTCCGAAAAATAGGCAAATTCTCAAACATAGGGTTCCGATCAACAAGTATTCGGGTATTACATTTCTCCCCTTAATTAAAATTTCGCCCTCGAAATTTAATCTATCGTGACAAATCTTTGGGCCATAAACTCCGGTACCTCTCTTTCATGTCTCTTTACGTTTCCCAAGTCGCCTCATTAGTTGACAAACCCTTCCAGACTACCTTCACTATTGGTATGGTCTTATTCCTAAGCCGTTTCTCCTGTTGTTCGAGAATTTGCTCCGGCTCGACTACGAAGGTATTATCATGCCGTACTTCAATGTCTTCATATTCAATGACATGATCACGGTGCCTGGTAGGTATCTCTTTAACCGTGACACATGGAAAACGTCATGGAGGTTACTCGGGTTTGGGGGTAAGGCTATCGATAAGCGGCGGGTCCTCGCTCGGCGGAACTTGAACGGTCCTACATATCGTGGACGAGCTTCTTCCTCTTAAGCGTTACGCCACACCGGTTCTTGGAGATAACCTCAAAAATACATGGTCACCGACATCAAACTTCAACAAACCTCCTCCTTTTGTCGGCATAACTCTTCCGTCTACTATGTCTTTGCGAGTCTCTTCTTGATCAACGCGATCTGCTCGGAGGTCTTTTCAAGCATATCGGTCCAAGCAATTGCTTTTCGGGGCAGTCATCCAGCATAAAGGTGATTGACACTTCCGCCCATACAATGCCTCAAACGGGGCCATTTGTATACTCGCATGATAGCTGTTATTGTATGCAAATTCTGCTAGCGAAAGGTGTTGATCCCAACTCCCTTTGTAATCTAGGGCACATGCTCGCAAAGACATATCCTCCGGCGTTTGTATCGTTCTCTCGGATTGACCGTCGGTTTGGCGAGGGTGATAAGCGAACTGAATTTCAGCTTTGTACCCATACCTTCGTGTATCGCTTGCCAGAAACGGGATTGGAACCGCGTATCCCTATCAGAGATAATACTCTTGGGTACACCGTGTAGTCTCACGATCTCTTTGATATAAATCTCCGCCAATCGTTCGGAGAATAATGGATACTAATGGGTATGAAATGTGCGACTTGGTTAATCGGTCAACGATCACCCGGATTGTATCGTGATTCCTGATCTTAGGTAAACCCACCACAAGATCCATGGTTACATTCTCCCATTTCCATTCCGGCATTTCTAGTCCTTGAAGAAGACCAGGGGGTCGCCGGTGTTCAATCTTTACTTTCTGACAAGTCAAACACCCGGCCACGTCTTGGGCTACATCTCTTCAACCCAGGCCACCAAAGTTCGGTCTTCATGTTCGTACATCTTGACCATTCCTGGATGCGAGTATATTTACTCTTATGAGCCTCATCCAAAGTATCTTTCGCCTTAACTCATCAACGGCGGCGGTATGTAGATTCGCTTCTTGTACTGACCAAACCACTAGGTGATAAGTCATGGTCTTGAGTTTCACCCTGAGAGATCTTCTTTCGTATGGAGATAGCCCAATCATCTTGCTTCTGAGCTTCCTCAACCTCATCCCTCAAATCGTATTCCCCTTGACTTACAAGGAGAGTTGCAAGATAGGCATCATTTGGTGTGTTGAGTCCCATGCAAATTTGGTTTGATAGATTCAGATCTCTGAAATCTTCAAGTAATTTCTGCTCTTGCATCATCATGTATGCCACCTGCACCTTCTTCCTACTGAGAGCATCTGCAACGACGTTTGCTTTTCCTGGATGATACTTGATCTCCAGGTTGTAATCTTTTAGCAACTCCATCCAGCGACGTTGCCTCATGTTAAGTTCCCTTTGATCGAAGAGATATTTCGGAGCTCTTGTGGTCGCAGCATACAATTCTACGGTCGCACCGTATAGGTAATGTCTCCATATCTTCAAAGCGAACACGATAGCCGCAAGCTCTAAATCGTGTGTAGGATAATTCGACTCGTGAGGCTTTAGGCGACGAGAGGCATACGCCACCACTCGCCTGTTTGCGCATCGGGACACATCCCAATCCCCGCCCACCGGCATCACTATAGACCACATAAGTCTCATTAGGATCTCGGGATAACCAACACCGGTGCTTTGTAGTCAACCTCTCCCTCAATCTCTGAAAGCTCTCCTCACAATCTTCTCCCCATACAAATGGTTGGTTCTTCCTCGTAAGCTTTGTCAATGGTAAGGCAAGACGTGAGAAATCTCGTATAAATCTGCGGTAATACCCCGCCAGACCTAGGAAACTACGAATTTCCGTCACCATTTCTGGGTCTCTTCCGGTCCCGTAACCGCTTCCACTTTGCTGGATCAACCGCAACTCCGCCGCTAGATATGACATGGCCCAAATCTAACTTCCTAGGCAGCCAAAATTCACATTTGCTCAACTTAGCATAGAGTCGCTTCTCCTAAGTATTTTCAACACAAGTCGCAGATGTTCTTCATGTTCTTCTATGCTCTTAGAATAGACGAGTATATCGTCAATAAACACTACCACAAATTGATCTAAGTGTTGACGGAAAATACGGTTCATGTAATCCATGAATACCGCAGTGCATTGGTCAATCCGAAAGGCATTACAAGGAATTCGTAGTGCCCATATCCGGTTCGAAAGCCGTCTTGGGAACATCACCGTCTTTAACTCGCAACCGATGATATCCCGAACGTAAATCGATTTTAGAAAATACGGTGGAACCGGATAATTGATCCAAAAGATCATCAATCCGGGAAGTGGATATTTGTTCTTGATGGTTACTTTGTTTAGTTCCGGTAGTCGATACGAGTCGGAAACTTCCGTCTTTCTTCTTTACAAACAAAGACTTTGGGCTCCCCACGGTGATACACTGGGTCGAATGAACCCCTTCTTTAGAAGTTCTTCTAGCTGCTTCTTTAACTCCAAGATCTCATTCGGAGCCATACGATACGGCGCTTTTGATATTGACCTGTACCGGGCATCAACTCAATAGCGAACTCCACTTCTCTTGTAGGAGGTAGCTCGGTGAGATCCTCCGGAAATACGTCAGGAAATTCATTCACCACAGGAATATCCTTGAGTGAAAGTTTGGCTTCTGCCTTGACTGAGAAAAATATCATGTATGCTTGGTATCCCTGCTTCATGCATCTATCGGCTTCCGTAGCGAGAGAAAATTCAGGCTCACGTCAATCTTGTCCCCGCTAGGTGAATCGGAAAATGATATTCTCTTACTTGACAGTCGATCATCGCACCGTTCGCCGTTAGCCAATTAAGACCGAGTATGACGTCAATGTCATGAAGTGGTAATTGGATAAGATCTACTTTAGAAACTCGTCCCTCCACATTTGTGGTACAATTATTACACACGTCGAGGCTAAAGATTTCACCCCAAGCGGTGTAGACACTATCGTGTCATAAGGTAATCTAGAGGCATACATTCCTAAGCGACTTGCACAATCATAGGAAATAAAAGAATGACTGGCACCTGAATCATACAATGCCTGCAATAGATTTCCATTGAGATAAATAGTACCTTGGATCATCTCCGGAGATTTTCTAGCCTCCATATTTGTCAGCGCAAAGATCCGGCCTGCGCTCTGAGGTCTTGCCTCTGCAGCATTCCTAGGACAATCCCGGCTATAGTGCCCAGGCTTTTGGCACTTGAAGCAGATTTGCTTCCCATCACAGTTGACTCCTGGATGGTACTTCCTGCATTTCGGGCATGACTGGGTCTCCGTTAGTCTGGGATAGTTCTTTTGCCCAACCTGGAATGGCCTCTTGTTCCCGCCTCGGGGGTTATTCCATGGTGTCTTTCTTTTCTGCGGAAAACCTCCACGGTTTAACCCGCCACGTCCCGCATTGTAGTTGTTGGAGTTCCGTTCCACGTAACTCTTTCGATTGCGCTCTATCAGCCCTAAGCAAGACTCCACGGCTTGAGTCATGTTAGGGAACTGCTGTGATACCAGCCTTTCCTTGATCTCGTACTTTAGCCCATACACCAATCTATGTGCTTTCCAGCTCTCATCATTTTCACGCCTTAGATATGACGAATATCGTGACAGATTGGTAAAACGGGCAAAGTAGTCATCGAATAGTTCCTCCTGCCCTTGTTGAATGTGAAGGAACTCAGATTCTTTGATCACTTGAGTTGATGGAGGGAAATACTGGTCATTGAACTTCCCCAAAAATCCTTCCCAGGTGATAGGGCAATACCGGTTTTGCAGTGTCGTAGCAACACTTTTCCACCATCTATCTGCGTCTCCCTCAAGCTTGTAGATAGCAAGCTGAGCTTTCCGGTTCTCCGGACATTCCATTACGTTGAAAATCTTTTCTAGGCTCATAAGCCAATCCTCGGCCAGTTCCTTCTTACCACGGGCGCCCGTGGCTTGAGCTTGCGGCCCGAGTGACCCAGTATTGTGTGGTCTGCCCAGCTCTCTCTCGTCTAGGAGGTGACCTCGATCTGTCAGACTCCTCAGCTTCCTCTTCTTCTTCAGCTTCATGTTCTTGTACTTGTCTTTGTCTTTCCTGCCTCTCTGCTAGGAGTTCATCTATTAGAGCCCTCTGTTCTTGCAGAGTTCTCCTCATTCTTGCATCTCGTTACATTCCGGTTGATTAGGTTCTGGTTCGGGTATTGGTATTATCTCGGGGTTGTCTACCCTTCCTCTACCACGGCCTCGACCTCGGCCTCTTCCTCTAGTGACTCCCGCACCTCTTATATTTGTCTTCATTAAACTTAAAGAATGGCAAATATAAATACCAAAATTAGCACAACAATAGACAATGAAAAACAAGCATATATTAATGTTGCATCATATTTATACAAGTTGACCTAGCGGTTGGTCATGTTCCAAACTTTGTCATACAAGTTACTATTTACAACCCCTTAGGGTTACTAGAGAATTAAGCACACTATACTATCTAGCTTCTACTATTTTTCCCACAACTTTCTTCAACAGTTTCTTCCCCCTACATATGTTGGCGCACCATGCATCTAAGATATCGAAAGTATATACGAACATCTGAGATAGGCCCTTCATCAAGCAACTCATTTGTTATCCTAGCCCAGAAGCGAGTGCTTGGGAAATAGAATAGGGTAGTTCTAATCCAGTCCCCGGGTGGAAATCGGTTGTACAGAGCATGATAACTCTTGACTCGGCTAAGATAGGTCAGATACCTTTCCTTTAGGGTGTCAGTGGTTTGCTCAGCATAATTGTAATCTGACTCTAACAACCGTACTAGCGTCACATTTTCATCTAGGAGATGGTAGTAATCCGCAGGGGTGGCTTCCTCCTCATCGAGGTTCCAAATTTCAGGGGTAATCAAAATTATCCCCTCACCAAGAATGGGTTGACCCGACAGGCTTCCGACCGAGTTTTCATCTTCTAGGTTTATGGGTTCGGGGTATTCGGGACCGGGGTGGTATTCAGTGCTTGGGTCATTCTCAGTGTTCTATAGGGTAGTCGGGATTATTCATAGGTTCGAAATAGTATATAGGTGCTTTGGGGGTCTTTGGAACAAGCGGGGGTTCAGGTTCAGGTGGAGGGTAAACAGGGTCAGGGTTCAGCCTTCTTCCCACCATTTCCGGCACTACAGACTTTCTAGCGGTACGTCTCCACCTTCCGTGGTACATGATATATGGGTTATAAGCTGGTTCATGGTTGATTTTAATCCTTATGGGTCCTGGGTTCGCTGATTTCCGTGCGTGCGTCTCATCTTACCGTAACGGTACACATACGGAAATTCATCCGTCCATCTCTACACATTTCACCGGTCATATCGGTACTCATTTTCAAAATATGCTCTAAGTTTTGAAAAGGCTTAGAACCTAACTCCGTTAATCAAACAACTTGGCCAGGCTGGATATTTCATGGGAGCCTCACCGTGCTAGGGTGACTGATTGGCTGATCCATGAAAACCTTTTCTAGTTTAAGCACCAAATTGTTCGAAATAACATTGTTAAATCCGTGCCAGAAAGAATGCTCTGATACCAAAAATGTAACATCCCATTTGTAAAACGTTTTTTTTTTATATCAGAGTAGAGCATTGGAGCGATTGAGTAACTGAACCATAGCAAAATCATGAACCATAGTGCAATAGTATAGATACAGTCATCCCAACGTTTCAAAAGTAAATACATAGACGGAAATTAAATCTTCATCTTGTATCCTACTCTGTCTGCTTGCCCCTGTCTCCAACCCTCGGTCCTCCAGACCCTGTAGCTACAGCTGAGATCCAATTCCCATTTGGACCTCAGGTAACGGTTAACCTTGTGCTCAAATATAACAGTATATGGACAACAGATATTCATAACAATACAGTAGCATATCAACACATAAGCACAAAGCAGATGTATGAATAGCATAACGACGAACATAAGCACACAAGAATATGTAAAGTCAAACAACATGTCTGCTCATACCACACCCACGATCACAACACGTGTCCTCGGCGCTAGGAAAACTCATACGGTATTATCATGTCTATAACCCGTGTAAACCGTAAGTATGATTGACGACCCTAAAACAATGAGCCTCGATCTATGAATGTATCTATTGCATATATGTATATGAGCATCACGAGTTAGTGTTACAATACGCGTCCGTACCTTCGTTGACGGTATTTGGAACGTTTGGCGAAAAAAACGGTGTTTTGACGGAAAGTGGTCGACGGTGGTATGACGGCGGCAATGGCCGCAATGAGTTCGTGATCAAAGATATCCTATAAGGATAATATCACATATAAGAATACAAGACACAACGAGTTAAAGTTACGGTATGCGAACGTATTTTCCTTCTATGTGAATAGTAATTTACTATTCACATATACAACACTATTCACGTATACGGTACTATTCACATATACGGTACTATTCATGAGTAGTAATACGCCCGTCCATCAAATCTGCCTCCAATATATTTTTGAAATAAATATCATATTTATCCCTAAAACATGATATCTATACCATCTTGGTAAAATAAAGATCTACCTAGCATTTCTACTATAACTACCGAAAGAACTACTAAAGCTTAAGACTAAGGACCGAAGAATTTACCCGGGGCTTCGCTACACTTTCTCCGAGACTCCTCCTTCTCTCTAGCTCCTTCGGAAATCACCACTTGGGTTGATTTGGTGTGAAGATTATGAAGAAATGAAGCCTCTATTTATAGGGTGGAAAAATGGGTCCTTTAGTGTAATTTTCACTTCGGGTCATTCTACGTAATTTTCCCCGAGCCAAATTTTCAACACTTCACGTGAAGGGGGATGGAGGCGAGAAGAAAATATTGTCTCGTGGGTCCCACACCTTGCTTTATGTGACTGTACCGATAAAGTTCTACTTTAACGAAATTCATTTATGGTTACTAGACCAATCACTAACACTTTTAAATTTTGATTATACTTTTTGGATGGTAGTAAAATACTGAGATTTATGGTCTAATTAGACTTCCCTAGTTGGACTAAACTTATTCCTCAGTGTTAGCAAAAATAACCTTCACTGGTCTTACTTTCGAGGTTAAATTATGTGGGTTCCGAGATAAGTCCTTATATTTTCTCCGGATTTCCACATCTTCACAACTATTCCATATAGCGTTTTTGAATGAAGTGGGAGAAAGAATATTATATTATTATCCAAATAGTAAATTACTATTGAGTGGGTCCCGCGGACATTTTTTTCAAACTTCACGTGAATGTACGTCGGCGGAGGAGAAATAATTTGACGTGGGTCCCACATGAATAGTAAATACGTATTTATGAATAGTGAATACGTATTTTTGAATAGTAAATACTATTCATGGGTCCAAAAATTCTGATTCCAATTTTGTCACTCCCAAAAATAGGGCCTAGTAGTCTCCGAAAAATAGGCAAATTCTCAAACATAGGGTTCCAGATCAACAAGTATTCGGGTATTACATGAGGCCAGCACCACTCGTAGCTCGATTGAGCAAAGGGCCGACCATGGGGCTAGCTTCCCGGAGGCTAGGCAGGAACTAGTGCATTCAGTATTTTTGGTATTGAATTTCCAAAATGAATTTTCCTTGCGCTAGGTACTTGAAAATCATTGAATAAACACTAGTATTACAAGCTGCATTATATTTGGTATGTAATACTTGTTGTTTGAGTTTGAATTTGAATTTGAACTTGAACTTAAATTTGAATTTGAATGCTTTATATGTTGTGTGGACTACTCTGTTTGATTGATTTACAAATATTGCATATATTTGGAATTTGAGATTAACCTGTTACTTTAGGATTCATTCATTTGAATCTAAGAACCTTCCAATAATCCAGGTTGGGGACAATCTAGTAAGCAAGGGTTCCAGGAGCAAAGGGGTAAAAATAGCTTGACCGTAAGAAGGTGGTGGTGTTGATAGAGCAGAAAAATCTTTTTATGATACACCTACTCTGATGAAACTGGATAAAGTTTTAAGTATGATACAATTTTAATGATAAGTTTGAACCACTGATAAAATGTTTTCAATTATTTTAAATATATCAAAGAAGTCCATTCGAACTTTAATATTATTTTGAACTCTTCAGAGAAGGGCTTTCATTTTCATGAACAAACCTAATTCAATGGTTTAAATTTTTATTAAATAGTACATCATGATATATAATAGGTGAAGATGTCACTCTCTGTTATGGACTCAAGAGAACAGTGGGGTGTTACAACCAGCTTCTTTAGAAACCAGGAATCCTTCCTTGCCCTTATATCCCCATGCCCCAGAAGATAAACAACTCCGGATTCTTTCTCTTTCTGTATAAAAGACAACTCCCTTTCAAGACTTTGTTCTACATCAAGCACGGGGGACTTGAAGAATCTGGGTTAATCTACTGTGATGTTCTTGCATCTAAAATGGGGTTGTGTGTGTGCTGGAAATCAGCCAAAAGAGGAACACCAAGTGAGTAGACACTCTCGTTGGAAGCTATGAGAACCCTTGAAGCAGAATTCTCTTCCACTGCATCTGAATCATCGTCTCCATCACTTTCTAGTGATCGCTCTTGAGCCTCTCAACGAATGAACTTCTTCAGGCTCTCAATTAGCAACTGCTCAAAAGCCTGGTGATTTTCTTTGCGAACATCTTTATAACCATATCCGTTGACACGTAAATAGTTGAGTCGCAAAATAAAAAATAATGATAATGTTAAATGATTCACTAAATAATCCAAAAACCATTCCTTGCATATAAGTTGAAGCAAAGCTATTGCTAGCATAGTTTCTTAAACTAACATTTTGCCAATGCATATGATTTTTCTAATTTTAAGGATGTTCTGCATGAAGAGTTTAATCCCCACTGATCTCATATCTAATGATCCAAAGGGGATCAAAACAAAAAGAATCACCTAGCAATACAACGATATATATGGTAGTTTTTTGGGCAGACCCGCTGGAAAATGAACCTTTCACTTTCAGGCACCACAGGAACTGGAACATACTTGATGCACACAAATATAATCATGGAGTGTATTGTTGGAAGCATAGTCAGAAAATGACCAAAAATTTCGGGAATTCCTTTGACCAACTCATTATACAGTAAACCTATCCCAGGAGCTCGAATCGTCCCAAGATTACAACCCAATTCTCGCATCAAATCCATTGACAGCTTTTGCTTGACTTCAGTTTCATACTTGAGCTTGCTTCCATAATTCCATATATACATGATGAGAAACATTATTATGCCAAAGACCAATTGTCCAACTTCCATCTCCCACACCCCACAAAACTGATGAAAAGAAAGTCAATTCCAATCCCAAGAACACTACCACAAAACTCAACACTGTGATGATGTTGATCTGCCATATAAGAAGCA
The DNA here is from genome assembly GCA_019022615.1 of Acacia melanoxylon. Classification (NCBI taxonomy): domain Eukaryota; kingdom Viridiplantae; phylum Streptophyta; class Magnoliopsida; order Fabales; family Fabaceae; genus Acacia; species Acacia melanoxylon. The sequence goes on along the minus strand of JAFJYJ010000003.1, from coordinate 5,190,112 downwards.
TAACAAGGGTTACTAAAATAGTTGTCATCATCATCACCCCGACCTCAGCAATGCCTGAAAAAAGAAATTTGAATGTACTAAATACAAGAAGCATGCACAATTAGAAGAATATCTACATATTACTCAACATGCCGAAGGATCAAAAAACAGTCAAAATTTTGGCCTCCTTCCCAAAACTTTGATGCATATATAGCTCCAAATTTGGCCAAGCCTTTTTCTTTCCCCTTTAAAAGATGAAAACTTCTACAAGAATTCAACAGCAATTTTTGTCCACATCTATATGGTATAAAAGTAATAACAAGCACTTCTCAAGAATTCCATAGGTGAATTGAATACAAAAGTAAGACATTTATATTATCAAAATATACAGGATGAGATTGTTATGAGCATACAACATTTTATTTTAAAGCTAACATTTTTTTTTCCATTCTCCACATTCAAATCTAACCCCAACAAAATGAAGATTAAAGATTAAATCTTCAACTCCTTTCCCTTCCCTTTCTTTACCCCTGCAATTATTAATAATTGCAGAAACAAGCTTCTTTTATCATCCTGGTTACACATTATCATCAATTTACAACTCTACAGAAGATGATGTGTAAGAACTAACAATGTTCCAAGAAATTGAAGGTAAAAATATAGGAATTGAAACAAGAAAATACTATATGCATTCCCTATCTCATCAATATTGGATATAGAGTAGACAAACACTAGTTTATGATAGAAATAGAGATCTAGCACATAAATTTGCGTGACGTGTGAATGATTTTAAGACGAGGGAAATAGCCAAGTGCAGCCGATTTCTTTATGCATGACAAAGTGGCTGTTGTCATAGCACGACTTGCGATTAGTGCAGCAATATTAGCAATAAGAAAAACTGGCCAGAACACACCACCTGCGATGCAGACAGAAAGCAGTACTACGTGAAGGTCAACTAAATCAAAAAACATGATCCAGAATAGAGAATAAGCGCCACTACAGATGAGAGAATAGATATCAACACCTACTTGGAACAGAACCAAAAAAAGGCTTGACCAGCATCAGCATGGTTCTCCATAAGGTATGCAGCTTGACCTAAATAACCCAATACTAGGCATGGCAATACAAGAAAAACAAAAGAAAGCTGCAAACAACCACCATCAATTTCATTATAATTTGGATGACAAAAAAAGTGAAAGAAATGAAAATAAAAACACTGATATCCAATTCAAATTCTAATATAGTTAATAAGCCATTAGTTTGACTGGTTCCATAACTGAACTGGTCGTACAGACAAATAGCAAAGATCTGCAAACATGGCCTCAGAACCTGCAGCATTATTCAGTAAAAATATAAAGCAAAGACTGAAGAGATTATTTACATTCCAGCAATGGCTAAATCCATGCTATGCATTCACCACAGAATAAGAGGAAAACATTAAGTTTGGGTGGATCGCAGGAGAGTTAACAAAATAAGCATTATTAAGATCAGTAAAAATTGTGAAGAACTGGACCAATATACTCTTAACTGCTATTAAAGAAATAATAATAGTTATATATTCATTCCAAAATTTAATCTGTACTATTATTTTTCGACATACACTTCGATTGTCCCACAATTATATTCTTCAAAAACAGGGTAAATTCAAAAAATGAACTTGCATTTTCTCCTTACAATGATACAAGAAGAAACTATAGAAAATGAACATGCATTATATCTAGAGCACAACTTTATTACAAGGCATGAAATTATACAGAATTCAGATAGCTAGCCACACTCAATCATCAACACATTATACAGTGTCAACGAAGAAGAGCCTCAAATGTCAGATTCCTCAAAGTCTCAAACTATCTCTACAATATATGCAACGCGTATCAGGTATAATAAAAAACTTAACCAATGCTATTCCACCAAACCACTTTTTTTCTTTAATAAGCCTTATTAGTAAACTTAGATATAAAAACATAGCATCATATCCCAATATATATAATCAACATCAGATTATTATTATTTTTTTGGGGGGTTTAATTTTAATGTCAAACTCTGATAGCAACTTATGCCATTTAGGAATTTTCAAATTTCAAGATTTACTTCAACAGTTAAAGAAAATCATGAATCTATACCTTCATCTCATCCAAAACAAGAAATAAGACTAAGCAACTTCCTTACTTTGATTACATGGATAGTCTCAAATTTGAAAAGGAGGATAGTAAGACACTCAGATATTCACATCAGATTAAGGTTTTCAGGAAGTACATGGCAATCAAATCTTTAAATAGCATCCCCTAAAGTGTCTCTCCAAAGCACTTTTGACTTTGAAAACGCACCCAAAGAGGCACATTATTTGAAATTATTTTCACACACATTTGTAGCTGTTGAGATTGAAGGATTACATTGAAACATAAGAGAAATATTCTGAATATTATTGATCCTTAAGAAAGAGAGTACAATGAGGCCTTTATATAGGCAAACTAATAGACTAACCCTAAACCTAGAAACTAATCTAATCAAATCTAATTAGATCAAATCAAATCATAATATCTTAAAAGATATATTCCTAAAATATAATATTCATATCTAATCCTGATAAATACTAATTGATATTCCTAATAATAATAATTAATTAATATTTCTAAACTTGATATTCTCAACACTCCCCCTAAGCCGGAAGCATCTTGCACATGTAGTAGCTGATTTTCAAGAAGATAATGATCCATAGCCTAGAACTCGTACAACAAAGGCTAAGGTGATAATCCACCAACTTCACCAAGAGCTTGAACAACAAAGAATATCAAATTAGAGTAGAAGCTGCAATGAACGTCTCACAGGGACCCAAGCAACAACAAACGGTCTCACCAGGGACCAAACAATACTCCAAACGTCTCACCAGAGACAAACACCAAACAAAACATGTAACATCTCATTTTCAAAAGCAGTATTTTTTTTTCATCAGAGTTGAGCATCGGAGCGATTGAGTAAGCGATACATATATTTAAAATGCCGTAAGTCCGGCGATTACAAAGCGGTACAACGGCCGAGAGTTATCAAAAGTACATAACAACGGAGGAATGTCTTCGGCCGGGTCTCTATGCGGCTGCTTGCCTTTCTCCTCGGTCCTCGTTCCTCCGATCCCGACGCTATGTTAAGAGCGAGGTCCAGTGCACGGACCCCGAATAACGGTTAATCTCATGTTTACATACATCATATAAGTACTACGATATTCATGGAATTTTGACGACACTTACTACGTTCAAAGTAGGGTATACATAATCGGATATATATGGCAATAACAATACGGTCGGATGTAAGGTTAAGGCACAAGGAGAAATGTACATGATCGGATATGCACGGCAATAACAATACGAAATGGATGTAAGGTTAAGGCACAACGGACATTGGACATAATCGGATATGGACGGCAACAACAATACGATCGAGATGTAAGGTTAAGGCACAACGGAGAAAATACAGCATGACGAGAGGAAAATACATATATGCATACAATAAACATCGAGTTAGTGTTACGATGCGAATGTACCTTCGTCGGTGCTATAACGTACTTTTCGGAAAACGGTACTTTTTGACGGGTGAAAGCAGTATGACAGCGTACGTTTATCTCGAGATATCCTATAAGGATAATATTTATCAATATCTAGCGTATAACGGGAATTTTATGTACAAATTACCATTTTGCCCCTAAACCCCTAATCGGCGGAATTTCGCCAGAGCTTCGCTGTTTTCGCTCTATCTCTCCAGAATTTCGATAGATCTTTTCCCTCATCAAATTTTCGAAATATATATCATATTTACCCCTAAATATGTTATCTAGACTATCTTGAAAAATTAAAGATAAATCTAGCATTCCTACTATATCTACCGAAAGAACTACCGAAACTAAAGACCGGGGACCGAAGAACTTACTCCGGCTTGGCTAGAACTTCCAAGAGCTCCTCCTTCTCTCTACTCTCTCTATATTTCGGTTCTTGGTGTGAAGAAATGAGGAGAAGGGGCTTGGCTATTTATAGAAGCAAGGAGGGACAAGGTTGGAATTACATCTATCAATTGTCTTCAGATCGGATTTCAACCGTCGGATCGCACTTTGACACGTGGCTCGATCTTGGCCTTACACCTATTTGGCTGACATCATCCTTCTAGAAGAAGATGATGTCATGCATGACATCACATGTCTTTGACTTACCGATAGCGTTTCCCGATCGGTGTCCGAAGATCGCGTAATTTTGCCGAATCTCAAAAATCAGGAACTAGGTTTTGTAGTTCCATTCTTTCTCTTTAAAACTACTTTGGGTTTCATTATATTTTTGATCCCATTAAGGGTATTCCGTTATCTGTAGAAGATTTTCGGACAAACGGCTCGATTCTGGAAATAACTTCCGATAGAACCGAACTTCTTGGAGAAAATCACCTTGGTTCATAATATGATCTGATCTAAGTAACCATATCCCTGGTTTGAAAAACACGGTCGTTTTCTATAAGTCACTTTTAGCACTATCTGCCTTATCTTAATTATCCCAGATCTCTAATTACGCTGTTGGTTTCGAAAACGACTTCGAGACCGCTCAATCAGATAAATTTCACTTGGTTCATAAAAGGTCCGGTGGTAAAAGACTAAATTTCTATATCTTGAGGTAGAATTTCATTTCTATCTTTCTCATATGTCTGTTGGCTCTTTACCATATATATTATTATTTTATTCAAAATATCTAGATATTTATTTATTTTTCTTTTATTTTTTATTTATTTTTATAAGCATAAAATATTTTATTAATATTTTATTATTTATTTATTATTTATTTAATTTCGAATTTCTCCTTTAAATTAATTATTTACTAATTAATTTACTTATATCTTAATCTAAACAATTAGCCACTAATTACTTAATTAGCCATTTACTAATTGTTGATAATTTTCATAATTAGGATAAATTATTATCTCTCAACTATTTGACTTACATTGGTATTTTATATCCCATGTAAAATATTAAAAATCATGGGGCCAAAAAGTGCTTTTAATAATATTATATTTATGCTTCTCTATTTTTCAAGGAAATAATCCCAAAAATTCCTAAAATTAGAGACAACATACTTCCTAAGTTTTTGTCGATATTTGTTGCCATATGAGATTTATCATAATATTTTCAGGCCATTTTATGCCTCATAAATGCATTTTTTCACCTTTTGGCTCTTTATTCACCCTAATTTCAATAGAAATTACCTTAGAAAATAATGTAATTATTACACTAGTTTTGAAACCACATATTCACCTATATCCAATAGGTATTATTTACTGAATTTATGATTTTTATCATAAGTCAGATTTTAGGGTATTACAAAACACCTCACCGGAGGCAAAGAACAAATAGGTCACACAAGGACCACCAAACAGAACCCTAACCCTCGCTCTCTCTCACTATCACCGGAAATTGAACTCAAAATATGAGAAGAACAAAAACAAGTTGAGGACGACGGGACCAGTTGTCGGACGAGTTAAGGACGATGGGACCAAATCATCGGACGAGTTGAGGAGCATGATGACAGAGGAACTACCACCAACGACAATAACGGGCTCGACGACGATGACAGCGTTGAAGAGGAGATGGGTCGTTGAAGAACTATGCTCTACGTTACTAGGGTTTTGAATATTTTTAACCTGGCTTTGGTACCATGTTGAAGGTTTTAATACCCTGAAAATCATATTTATGATAAGTATCATATTTCGATAAATAATACCTATTGGAAATAGGTGAATATGGGTCTCAAATAATAAGTTTTAATTATCTTATTTTCTAAGGTAATTACTTGTGAAAATTAGAAAAGAAAAAGAGCTAAAATCTATGAAAAATATATTTTAATAAATGAGAAAAATGGCCTAGAAACATTATGATAAATACCATGTGATAACGAGATCTTGATAAAAACTTGGGAAATATGTTATCTTTAATTTTAGGAATTTTTTGGATTATTTCCTTGAGAAATAGAGAAAGCATAAATATAATATTATTAAAAACACTTTATGGCCCAGTATTTTAATATTTTACATGGGACATAAAATACCAATGTAAGTCAAATAGTTGTGAGATAATAATTAATCCTAATTATGAAAATTATCAACAATTAGTAAGTGGCTAATTAAGTAATTAGTGGCTAATTGTTTAGATTATGATATAAGTAAATTAATTATTAAATAATTAATTTAAGGAGAAATTCGAAATTAATAATTAAATAAATAAAAAAATAAATAAAAAATATTTTATGCTTAGAAAAATAGATAAAAAATAAATATCTAGATATTTTGAATAAAATAATAATATATCCGTAAAGAGCCAACGGACATTTGAGAATGGATAGAAATGAAATCCTACACCAAAATATAGGGATATAGTCTAAGTCATCTGGACTTTTTATAAACCAAATGGAATTTTATCCGGAGTGACTGTCTCGAGGTCGTTCTGAAACCAACGGGGTATCTAAGACACGGGGTAGGAGAGAGAAAATGCAAATGGGGAAAAAGAGGCAATACGAAACAAGTAGTTGCCGCGAATTAGGAATCTAGTGTCTTGAGTCGAACGTATTTCAAACCGGTGGATTTTGGTCTAGACGCGGTGCTTTCGAATTTAATTCCGTAACGGAGAAGCGTCTGTCCTAAAATGTTCAGCGAGATAACGGAATACCCTTAATGGAATCATAAATTTCATTAATCCACATATTTTTAAGGAGGAAGTATAGACCTTGAGAACTCTGTCGTCGGATTTTTGAGATTCGTCAAGAGTACGCGATTCAAACACAGATCAGAAAACTTTATCGGTAAGTCAGCAAAGATGACATCATCCTCTTCTAGAAGGATGACATAAGCGGGACATGTGGAAGGTCAAGATGGCGCCACATGGCGAAATGCGATCCAACGGTGCAAGATCGATCCGAAGTTGTAGGTTGTTTAATGAAGTTGCATGGTTTTTAACCCGAAAACCTCTATAAATAGGAACCTCTCTTCTTCTTATTTCCCACACCAAAATTTCGAACCTAGAGAGAAGTTAGAGAGAAGGAGGAGCCGGAGAAAGTCTAGCGGAGCCTGAGTAAGTTTTACGTCCCTAGTCTTAAGCTTCGGTGTTTTCTTTCTCGGTAGTTATAGTAGGAGTGCTAGTTTAGTCTTTAATCTTCCAATATATTGTAGATATCATATTTTTGGGTTAAATATGATATATATTTGAAAATCATGTTGGGAAAAGAGTTACGCAAAATTTTGGAAGATTAGAGTCAAAGTAACGAAGTTAAAGCGAAATTCCGCCGATTAGGGGTCGGGGGCAAAATGGTAATTTGTACCTAAAATGCCTGTTATGATGTTGAATGTTGATAAATATCATCATTATAGGATATTTGAATTAATCGTCCCATTTGTTGCGCTTGTATTTGTCGAGAAAATACCATTTTTCGTAAAACGTGTCGTTTACCGTCAACGAAGGTACGTTCGCGTACTGTAACACTAGCTCTAATGTTTATTATATGATTGTTGTGTAGTAGTGTACGAGGTTATGCTATATACACGGTATGTTACATACGAGGTTATGTCACATACGAGGTTATTATTGTTGTATCATACGAGGTTATGTCACATACGAGGTTATTATCTTGTATACGTGGTTATGTGTTTTTAATCATACATCATTTGTGGACTTTGTATTGATTGCTTTGTCGTGTATATGTAGTCGTATTTAAGCATGAGGTTAATTAGATTACACTGAGATCCAAATTGCAATTGGATCTCAGCTCTTATCATAGCGTCGAGTTCGGAAGAAGCGATGGCCAGGAGAATGGCGAAAGCGTGTCGTACGAGTCCCAATCAAGACTTTCTTCATTTGTTATTTTTTTTGAAAACTCTCGGTCAATGTACCGCTTACGTAAATCAGCCGGACTTACGGCAATTTGAATAAATGTATCACTTACTCAATTGCTCTGATGCTCTACTCTGATGAAAAAAATATATATACTGCTTTTGAAAACGGGATGTTTCAAAGGTTGAAGGATCACATTGAAGCATAAGAGAAATACTCTGAATATCATTGATCCTTAAGAATAAAAAAGAGCACAATAAAGCTTCTATATAGGCAAACTAATAGACTAACCCTAAACCTAGAAACTAATCTAATCAAATCTAATTAGATCAAAACAAATCATAATATCTTAAAAGATATATTCCTAAAATACAATAGTAGCAAAAAAGGTCATGAGACATCAGATGAAAAAGTCACAATACTCCAAACAGTGGCCTCAGAATTAGCGTCATCTGTAAACTGACATCACAGGGCAAGAAAAAAATATAGCATTACCAGTAGCACAAAGAAGACAACCCCCAAGAGAATACCATGCTTTAGCAGAATTTCTCTTGAAGAAGTAATATATATGAATTGGCTTAAATTCCCTCAAGACAGTGGTATCATATTTGAGGAGATTGTATATCCCAATGCCCGCAAGAGAACAAAACCATATGAATAAAGCAGGTCCTACAGCAAGCCCCACGTTACTCGTTCCATACTTTTGTACACTGAACAAAACAATGAGGCAGGCAACAGAAATCACCACCACTTCATCTGCATAATCAAGGGAAAAGAAGAAAAATATTAATTCTACAGAACATGACCCCTGGGCATAAATCAGCATATTAATATGAACAATCACAAACCATGTAACCCTGGAAAAAAAAAGGTTTTCTATTCTTCAGACCAAATTGATAGATTCCAAGATATATTAGAGTTACATTTTATACAAACTTTCTATAACCACTCCAGCTCCAGTCACAAGTAAAAATTGAATGAAGCATGTGAGCACAAAAGGCTACAAGAATATTTTTTTTAAAATGACGATGATGAATCAGTTTAATTTGAAGTTTTGAATCGATGATTTGGCGAAATTTATTCTGTTCAGCGTTAGCCCAAATTTGTTAAATTTAGTACTACTTATGTGGATTAGCATTAATTAATTAATGAAAATTTTGGTTCATATTTTTCCGATACTTTTATTTGATTATATTTTAACCAATTAGTCTTATTGTAATATTAAGCCTAGACCAATGTAGACCTGTGATGAGTTGGGTCCACATGCTATGGGATGATAATGTTAAATGATTCACTGAATGATCCAAAAACCATTCCTTGCATAAGTTGAAGCAAAGCTATTGCTAGCGTAGTTTCTTAAACTAACATTTTGTTAAGGGAGAATCTTATATAAAAACGGTTGAAATAGGAAAATTCTATATAAGACTTGTAAAGTCAACAAATCTTAAATTGAGTCAATGACCCAATCTAAGATATTTGAATGTTAGTTATTTTCAATAATACCCCTAACTCATGGTTCAAAACAAAAACAAAAAAGATGAAAGGAAAAGCTAGAAGTCAGTGTTACCATTAATGTCGCTCTCTCTCGTATGCCTTGAGAAGAGTGAACGACGCCATCGAAGTCGCTGTTTTCGCCGCCGCACCGCCGCTGTCAATATAATGTCACGTCTGGGTGGCCGAAACATTTGACAATATTTTAATTTCATTTCAACCCCAATATTCACTGATTGTTACTTTATTATTGCTTCTAATCTCATCCCCCATCCCCACTATTTTGTGAAAATGCTTGGTCGTCTCTTGGAATAATTATTGGGTCCACTGCATCAACCAGGATCATAGGGGATTGTCGGATGGACGATTATGAGTTCAACCTGTTATTTTATATGCCAAAATCCGCAATTGGTGTCAAATTCAATTGCGAAGTGCAAACTTGAAATGTCTGATATACGCTATTTTCCTTAGCATATAAAGATCAGAATATGAAATGAAGACCGAAGTTCCATTACTGGAGGAACATGGCACACATATATACAGGCTATAGCGCCTGAAACTAGGATTGTGCGGGTAAGTACACGGCTGTGCATAAATCTATATTGGGCGGACCAAACAAGGAAACGAAAGAGGACAAAAAGTGAACCCCAGAAAGAGGGTTCTAATACCAAACAAAAAATAGGGAGAATAATCTTCTTCTGATTCATAGTCACATAGAGAGAGCAAAGACGGTAACACCGATTTCTGGCTTTTCCTTTCCTCTTTTCTTTGTGGGTTAGGGGTATTATTGGAAAATAACTAATATTTAAATATCCTAGATTAGGTCATTGACTCAATTTAATATTTGTTAAGTTTACCAACCTTATATAGAATTTTTCTATTTCAACCGTCTTTATATGAGATTCTCCCTTTTGCTAATGCATATGATTTTTCTAATTTTAAGCATGTTCTGCATGTAAATATATAAAAAAAATTAAAAAAATAAAAGAATAAAAGAATTTTTTCTTTCAAAAAAAAAACACCTAGCAATACAACGAAATATTGGAATTACGTCGTGTGCACGGGGAGTCGAGAAATGAAAATTAGGGCGCAAAATTACGAATACAACCTAGTGGAGTCAGCATTTGAAATTAGGGGGTGAAAATTACAGAATTAGACCCAAAATTTTAGAAAATTATGCTTTACCTTATAAATATTTCAATATTTTCATTGTAGTCTCTTTATAACACTTTTAAATAGGGACTGAAATGAAAATATTGAAATTTCTAAGAGGCTAAAGCATAATTTCCAAAAAAAATTGGTCAATTATGTAATTTTAGGGAGGCGGGGGCCACCCCTAGCCCCCCTAAATCCGCCCCTGCGTGTGCGTGAATGTAAGTGTTCACGTTGGTAATTGATCACAACTGCTAACTGCTACAAAATCTTCTCATAATATTGGATTTGTTTTATTTTGGCAGTAAGTAAATCACTAGAGCTGTCATTAGAAAGGAACAATGTACATGAAGACGAAGACGCCAGCTACGTAACAACGATAATTATGGATTGGGATTTTGAGGTAAGTATCAAACTTATTAACATGGCTTAATCATCTGAAATAAGGGGAAAAAATCAAATTGACCAATAAGTACAACGATAATAAAAGTTTTTTACCAGTAATTTTCTCCAAATCTAGCATATATGTGTGTTATACTTTTCTCTAATCACGTAGACTTTTGAAGCCAACAAATTCTCCCGTATATAATGTCTACTCCCTTAATTTCCCCCAAATTTTAGTAGGATGTCAATAAATCTAAAAAACTTTCTATTTTTGAGCAAAAATTTATAAATTTTACCAGAGACTTCAACTCATTTCATCTTTTCTTGTATGTTTTGTGATTGTTTATGCTGAATTGTATGTTTTGTGATTGTTTATGCTGAAATGGAACGTTTGAAGGCTATTAGAGAAGGCTACACAGAACGCAAGCAGAATCGTATTTCACCAGATTTGCCAGATGTACAAACATCATGCTTCTGTTGAGAAAATAGAGAAAAATGGAGAATAGGCTTACTTACTATAACAACAGAGCATGATATACATATATAGTGTACAGAGGAAAACCAAATCATTATCCCCCATAGGACGTATACGTACAGGTATTGGCTCTTTAATTTTAATCTGTCATAATCTTCAGCCCAAAGGTTTTCGTTATTCATATTCAAAGTTTGAATATGTAAATGCACTCACAAAAATGATCAGAGGAGGTTGTTTTGAACAAAAGATGAGCTTCCACAGATCAGAGGATTTAGTTGTGTACGTAGTTTCCATGGGATTTGTGGTCTCGTATAATGCTTAGTTTTCTTTCACACAAGATAGAGTAAAATGTTGAACTTTATAATAAAAACATGTCAAGAGGTGCAAGACAACACCTACACAGTTCACATGATTAATACAGAGCATGATTATTATGCAGCACATTTGAATAACGTTGTGTGGCTGCCTGCATGCACCAATTAATTCATACTTTCTTTCAACATATCATTGTGATATATAATCCTTTTATATATAATTATATTCAAGACAGCATATATATATATATATAGACAATGAATTATATTATGTGAGTTTAGCCTAAATCACTCCAAAGTCTACAGGTGCTCTGCCACCAAATGGATTGTGCTATGTCTCTCTGTCGACAACGCAGATAGTTCTTTCAATTTCAGCTTTGAACTCTAAACCGTTTCGCATCCACACAGCTCAAATGCTTCCCTTGCTGCTTCACGATTCCCTTCCAAAACGTTGTCTCTACAAGAACTATACCTTGATGATGTACTAAATATGGTCAGTATTTGAACCAAAAACTATTCTGTGATGGCATCATCTCTACAAGATTTTTTTTTTTTTTTTAATAACAACTCTACAAGAATATTATTGATTATGATGATTTATCCAAAAATATGCCCTGTATTACTTGCAAGTTACCTTTTCACTTCTGACTTCAACTTTAAGACATACTATTAAATTTTCCCGCATTATTTCATGTTTGTATTTACTGTAGCATTTAGAATGTTGAAATTTTACATTCTTAATAAAGTTTGAAGTATTAATTGATGTCGTCATATGGACTAAAATATATAAATTTGGCCTATGAGTAATTGTTTGAGCAAGAAAGAATGGAAAAAGTGAGAGAAGAAAATCCAATTTAAACTTATTTTATATTTAAAGTTAGCATTTATTTTTTTTACATGAGGAGAGAAGTTAAAAATGTTTTTGTATATATGAATTGTCCAAAAAGTTAAATAAAATCTTCTCTTGGATTCTTTTCTGGCTTCACAAGCTGTGTATAAGGAAAAAGAAACAAATAAACTCCGGTCTTGCCGTTCTTTAAAGCAAACTCTGTACCTTTCTTTACTTGTTAGTGTTTGGATCCTTCCTTTTGAGTTTCTCTCTGTCGTGCTGCTACCTCTTATTCTTGTTCTTCGTCCTTGACAACATTGTATGCTTTGATTTTTCTGAACTCCACGTCTCCACTCAATACATACTTCCTTGTTTCCCCTCTTATTCTTGTTCTTCAACGCTTTGTTTGCCCTGCTTCCTTGTATTTGGATCCTTTCCTTTCTGTTTGATCTTTCGCTAGTTCCATTCATCACTCTTATTCTTCTTGTTCTTTGTGTTAAAAAAAACATAAAAAACGAAGGAGGCATTCCCATCAAAAGCATTCTGCACGTGGAGGGGCGTTGAAATCTGAGGATAAGATGTAAGTACTTGTTCTCTGCATTATGCAATACTACATGAAGTTGAAAGTTGGAGTATTTAGTAGTCATATTGTAGAGAAATTTGGTCAAAATGACCCAATAGTACAAATATTTGGGTAAAAAGACCGAACTCAAAAATCTGCAATTTTCTTTCACAACTCTGCTACTTTCTTCCACAAAATCTGCTATTTTTGGCCCCCAAAAGTGTTTCTCTTGGGGGCAACAAGTAGTCGAATTTGATAGTGGGAACTTGCGGATTCCAACGAGGTGGATAGCTTACAATAGAGGATCTTTATTTCGTGCATCTTCCATCTGGAATTTGATGGTGTGCTCGAATGAGAGACTCTGTTGTATATAGAGGATAGAGAGAAAATATTTCTAAAAGAGTAAATACCCTTTTGATTCGCTTGGAAAAAACACTAATTCCATTTTGGTCGCCTCATATAAAGAAATCGCCATTTTTAATCGCGAAAAGGACGAATAAAGGTCGATTGGTGAGCATTTTGGTCGCCATGAAATTTTCAAAAAGACATTTTCCATAAAAAAGTCTCATTTTAGTCCCTTGCAGGGGTCCGTGTTTTTTGTCGAGGGCGCAAAAGGGTATTTACTCTTTCTTTTATCTAATCTATAAGTCACACTATTAATTTTTTTATAAAATTATATAATTTTATCTTTCATTTATTATTGTGTAGATTCTTAAACATTAATCGAAGGAGTTTTATGATGCCACGAGAGAGTAGTTGGTACTGTGTGGGAGACAAAGATAGCTATGCAGCTGTAGCATAGAAATTCCTGAAAGGTACAAATCTGTAGTCCGGATCCGGATTCTCCTTATCACTTTTCTCCTCATCCCTCTCCATCAATTGACATCCGTCCTGGCAAATCCAAATCCAGATCCAAGGACCCGAAATTTTTTAAAAAAAAACATACTTTCGCTAATCGTTTCTCCCATCATCGATCGATCGTAGTAAAATCCCGATCCAATGGCCCGTAAAGGCTGATTAGCAAAGTATGTTTTTTTAAAAAATTTCTGGCCATTGGATGCGGAATTGGATGGCGGGGATAATGGCGATGGAGGGATGAAGAAAAAAGTGATAAGGAGAGGATCCGATCCTCTGTGCTCCCTTATGCTTATGAATTATGTTCGCATCATCTTTTATATATATATATATATATATAGCATCCTTGAAATTTCGATTTCAGTTTTAAAATTAGTATATGCAAAGTTTTCATTGTAATTTTGTTCTATATTTATGGAAACTTTTACAATTTTGCAGATCTTTATATTTTCTATATTTCACATATATGAATGTTGATATTCATATGGTTTTGTTTTCTTATATCTAGAAAGTTTCCTGTTGATTTCGATCATTATGAATATGAAAATTATTTTTTAGGGTTTTTATCAATGATTTAAGTAAAGCCGTAAAAATCAAAATTTTAAAAAATAGCAACAAGCACAAATAGATTTTTAATCATTGAGATTTTATTGAACTTGATAATTAAAGATCATGCTTCTTAAGTTTATAAAAGTAGTTTTTAGTTAGCCGTTAGTAGTGGCCTCATCATGTTTGATGCTCCGAGACCCCACCCCACCCCAAAACACGTGCTTATTTGTGTCGGTGTGAGTTTCCAGGACGACTAGGTCAAGAGTAATTTTTTTAAGAAAATAAAATTAATTTTTGGATTGTCAATAAAGTGATTTATTATATTTATAAATAAGGGTAAAGGATTTCTCCAGTTATTGGAGATAAGTTATCTCCAATCACCCCCAAAACTACGTCGTTTTGGATTAATGAAGGGTGTTTTTGTAACTTTGTTTTTTTCTATCATATAAGTTTTACCAAAATACCCTTCATTAATTCACCTAAAATTACAAATACACCCTTTATTAATTCAAAACGACGTAGTTTTAGGGGTTACTGGAGATAAACTTACTCCAGTGATTGGAGAAATACTTTTCCCTTATAAATAATTGAAGTTATTTTCCGTTCATTACAATAATAAAAACGCCATTTCTTAAAAAGTGCTTCTCAAAATAATTATAGGTTATCGATTATAAAAATAGAACTGATTTGAAATAAATATCATTAAATATTTAAAAAAAAAAAAAAAAGAGGGAAGAAACTCCTTGATGTGTCTTCTTTCTTCTGTTGATGTTACATTTTAGGCAGCTGATCTACACCATTTTTCTTCGCCCACACAGTTTCCTTTGTTAATAAAATAAAAGACGTGTTTTATTATGAGGTATACAAATATAGAAAAATTAGAATGAAAAACCTAGAGAAAAATACTTTTTTTAAAAAATAAAATAATAAAAATTGTAATTATTTAGTTAGACCAAGTGCAAAATTATAAAATTGAAAACATTAAAATGCCACTAATGATATCTTTTACAAACCCACATACGGACTTTCTTATATTCTATTTTTAAAAATAATATAAAATTCTAAATTTCACTGAATTAACTTGTATAGACAGACATCTATGAAAAATAATTACATATTCTTTGATTTTGTAAAAATTATAATTTTTAAAAAATTAACAAAAAAATTCATTAAAAATAATAATTATATGATTGTAATATATTTTTTTATATTCTATTTTTAAAATTAATATAAAATTCTAAATTTCATCAAATTAAACAAATTTTTTCTCAATTTTCATTTTTGTAAATTTGCATAGACATCTATGAAAAATAATTACACATTCTTTGATTTTGTAAAAGTTATACTTTTCTAAAAATCAACAAAAATTTTAATTAAAAATAAAAATTATTTAATTTTAATGTTTTATAATTATTATATATATATATATATATTATACCAAGAAAATTTATACCATTTTTTTCATTTTAGAAGAAAATTTACGTATGTTAACCAAGTTATGTTAATAAAATTAAAGATATACATAATTTATCTTATATAAATAATTAAATGATATATTGATTAAATGTATATGCAATTTGGTGAAAAAATTATTTTAAAAAATGAGTTTAATCGTTCTTAATTAAATAATATATTGATTACATAATATGAAACTTGGTGAAAAAAATATACAATAATGATGGGAGGTTTTAGTTTTTATTTAACTATGAATACAAGAGATAATGGAGAAAGTTTAGTTAGGGGTAATTTAGTAATTTAAAATTTATATTATCATGTTTAGTCCTTCTAAATAATTACAATTTTTATTATTATTATAATCAATACGATTATTTTTTCTTAGCCCTTTATTTTAATTTTTTCCTACAAACATATGTGCATTAATTCGTTACATAATTGTATTGAGATAATTAATCTCTAGATTCTTATAGTAACACTCAATTATTTTCCCTCTTTTTTATCATATCCTATACTTTCATTTATTTTCTACTAAGTCCTTGTAGATTTTTTTATAAGTTTTTTTATTTGGCTCCTTGGAGCCTTTTATTTTATCAAATAAATTCTTATAATATTATGCTATAAATATAAAATATAGTCATATTATATATAATATTATTAAATATTATTCTACAAATAATAAATTATTACAATAATTTATTTTTAAAAAATATTTAGATCAAGTTCCTTATATTCATATCATCAAATTTTTTGGACACACATGATTATGTGTTCTATTTTGAATTATTATTATTTATCTATAAATCCATTTGAAATAAGTAAGACTCTTGGTCATGTGTGACTGGAAACTTTGACGTAAGTATAAGCTTTTATTTTAACATTCTTATTTTTATGAAATATTTTAGTATTCTTTTAAACTTTTTCATTAAACATATATTTTTATTTTTTATTTTTTATTCTTGTTTTATTTATTTTTTATAATTTTTAAATTTGAATTAAAATAATAAAATTTGTAAAAATAGAAGAGAACTAGCATTATTTAATAAATAATTATTAACTTAAATTTATATTAGTAAATTATATTTGAATATTATTCATTTATTTAATTTCAATTAAATATAAAAAATTACAAGGACCTAATAAAAAATTATATTTGATAATAAAAATTCCTTATTTGAAATAACTACTAAAACATGAACAAGAACCAAAAAAATGCTTAGGTTTTAAAATTTTTAGCTAATTAATACAACAAACTCACTGAATTTTGGATTCTGAATAACCTCCCTCATCTCTAAAAGTTTAAAACTAAAAACTTAAACCATAAAGTTTCATACTCTGATTATTAAGTCACACGCCGTTAAAATTTTCGTTAAATTAATGATTAAAATGGTTTAAGTTTTCAATTTTTTTAAGATTTTTTTTTAAAATTTAATACTTCACAATTGCATCTTTAGAAATGGTAAAAGGAAGGGGAAAAAAATTACAATTACCTGCTATTTGTAGCTGATGTTAATTATGATATAGGGAAGACTTTTGCGTTTGTGTATGTTAAGATCAAGTTTAAAATTAGTTGTATTCTTAATAACACTACATCTCTCTATGCCTTTTAGTGCATTAGTCCTTTGATTATATTGTGATTAATTCCATGCATATAAAAATTTATTAATATATATTAATTATAATTGGTTAGTTTTTTCATTTAGAATAGCATATATTGGTGCTGCGTGTGAAGCCAACTCTGAATCAAATCCACAGGAACAGAACAAATATGTGAATAGTATAAAAAGAAATGAATGTTAGGTGGTGCTATGAAATACATTGAAGGACCTAAACATGACAATATATATATATATATTTGATAAGATAATTACATAAAACATGAAAACTAATTAAAGTAAAAGACCAAAATAACCTAAGAAGGACTGAACAATCCTCAACCATCCCAACAGTACCAACTGGTAGACTAATCAAACCACTAAAGGCTCTAGAAAGATCAG
Organism: Acacia melanoxylon; assembly: GCA_019022615.1. Classification (NCBI taxonomy): domain Eukaryota; kingdom Viridiplantae; phylum Streptophyta; class Magnoliopsida; order Fabales; family Fabaceae; genus Acacia; species Acacia melanoxylon. Next base: position 5,172,224 of record JAFJYJ010000003.1, on the reverse strand, counting down.
GGAGTGGCTACGGTCCTTTGCCTCTTAACATCCTCTTCTACTAAAAGCTGCGTTTTGGCACAAAAATAGTGAACCTCATGCTTTTTTTAAAAAAAATATATATATATATTTTAGGATACTGACGAGTGCTAAAAAGATATTTCAAAATATTGACCGGTACTAAAAAAATATTTCATGATCTTCAAAAATTATTTTAGGACCTTAAAAAATAATTCAGGGTACTGAGTGGTACCAAAAATATATTTGAGGATCTTGATTTGGAAAAATACTTCATAATCTTCAAAAATTATTATAGGATCTTGAAAAAATAATTCAGGTACTGATTGGTACTAAAAATTACTTGAGGATACTGAATGGTAATAAAAAAATACTTCATGATCTTGAAAAATTATTTTAAGATCTTGAAAAATATTTCAGGTACTGAATGGTACTAAAAGGATACTTCAGGATACTGATTGGTACTAAAAAAATTACTTCAGGATCTTGATAGATTATTCTAGGATATTGAAAAAATATCCTAAAGTATATTTTTAGTACCAGTTAGTATCCTGAAATATTTTTTCAAGATCTTAGAATAATTTTTCAAGATCATGAAATAGTTTTTCAGTACCAATCAATATCCTGAAATATTCTTTTGAATGAGTCACTACCCTGAAATATTTTTTCAAGATCCTAAAATAACTTTTCAAGATCATGAAGTACTTTTTCAGTACCAATCAGTGTCCTGAAATATCTTTTTAGCACAAAAAATGAGGTTCACTGTGTAATGACCCACCACCGTGGAGGACCCAATCCACGACTAGCCGTCCCCAGGGCCTAACCCCCAACACACGTGGTGTCTGGTCCCCACTGGGGCAGGTATTGTCCCCTCCTCTAGGGGTTTTATCCCTTGGGAATTAATTCCCAAAAGCACCTCCCCAAGGGTTCGAGGCCACGACCCAAAGCATTAGTACATGCCTTAAGAGCCCCTTGGTATCCATTACACTAGTAATTTTTACACACCAACCTGCCTCACCTTTCCGGATGGCGGGTAGTGTGATCATTTACTTTTTTCAATTTTAGATTATTTTTCCCAGGTTAATTTACGCCACTTATCAGAGTATTAGCAACAGAGCATGCACCGATTTGGACAATAATATACTAATAAGATAAAAATATGGAAAGATAAATTTTCCCCGGGGGGATTAATATAACAATCACCAACTTCTACCACCACACTAGTCCAACTCCAGAGCCTTACCTTTGTCTCCCTTCTCTGATTTAAATGAACTGCCAGTAGCCTTAAAAGGGGCTAGGATTCAAAATTGAATCTCAGAGTAATCGTTAATCTCATATAAAATGCATATACAAAGCATGTAAGAAAATCACGAATAAAAACACAAACCACATATCATTTAGTATCATGCATACAGCCAATCCAGAACTAGCAGTCCTAATAGCACACAGCACAGACTGTAGCAGTCCTAATAGCACACAACACAGACTGTCGGACATAGCACACATCAAGGCCCTTATTGAACACAGCATATTCTGGTTCCATAGCTCTTGGAAGTAAATGATGACTGAATGTATACAGTAACATGGTAAAACATACATACACAAGTTACACAAATTATATGAGGTTAAGGTTATTATCTGATAGTCGGCTACAAATAAAAATAATTTCCCCGATGCAAGATATCACAATTAGACCTAAAATAATAAAATATAAATATGATTAAATCCACCTCAATAAATATTCCCTTTGATAATTTAAAATGAGCCCAATTCATGTGTCCATATTTACTAAATTCTTTTTCTTATTAAGGAATTTAATATGGGCTTAAAATCTTCTTATTTTCGTCTAAATTCTGAAATTTCCATGAATAAAGGCCCAACTTCAAAAATTCATAACTAATTCTAGAAAAATCCTTTTGGATTGGTTCAAAAGCCCAATTGAACCTTATTATATCTATTTTCAACCAAAAATACTTATTTGGGACAGACCAAGTCAAAAATCCAACCATGGCCCAAAATATCACTGCTGGTCCGAAATCTTCACTGGTTTTAGGGTCAGTTTTCAAAAATTAATTTCTCTTAATCCAGAAATAAAAAAAAATATAAATTATATACCAAAATAATCCTTGAGATGTCTACTTTATGTTTGTAAAATTTCATAATTTTATAAATTCGTTTACTAAGTCAAAAATCATGAAAAACCTAGATGACTCCATAGAAACTATCCAAAAGAATTAACCAACATTTTTCAAGCTTTCATTTAGGTTTCCAAAATTTTGATCAAGTTCATCCTCATACAAAATCTCATTTTAAACACTTTGAACCCATAAAAAACACCAAAATCCATTCATATCCACATTGAAAACCAGCTGGATGAAAATCATCATTAAACCAACAAAATGTCAAGCTTCCATTATAGCTTCATATCTTTCATATACTAAGTTTGATCTACCATTTTAGGCTATGAACCTTAGCTTTAAACTTTTATTCATACTTTTCATTGACCATTCAAACCCAAGAATAACCTCAAACTACCGAAAGAAATCATAAGAAGATTCAAAGATGGCTTGCTTGTCTTTGAGCTTAAGTCACCTTGAATCTTTGCCTTCTCGACCACCACAACTTCTTGACCTTCACCTCAAATCACCAAAGAAAGGTTGCTCTTTAGGGTATGTTTGGTTTGAGGGGAGGGAAAAAATCTTTTGGGAGGACATTGACCATTTTACCATTAATGAAGGGAATATTCTTTTTTGTTGAGAGTATATTTTAGAAACATTGAAAATTATCTATAGGCAATTTTAAAAAGATGAAAGAAAAAATTTCTCTCTCAACTTTCCCTCCCCTCCCTTTCCCTCAAACCAAACATACCCTTAGTGTCTTAGCCACATTAGGGGAAGTAAAAGAAAGTATATTGAAGATTCAAAGCCTTAGGACTTACCTTAGACTTGATCTTTCTTCTTGCTTCTTGTGTTTGAGTTTTTTTTTTTTTTTTTTTTTTTTTTTTTTTTTTTTTTTTTGTGTGCTCCTTTCTCTCTCCTTTTCAACGAAATCAGCTGCCCAAATGGAAGAGGAATGGTTTTTTTTTTTTTTAAAAAAAAAAAAAAAAATGCTCCAACCTACTAGGTCATTAAGATATGCTTAGCTTTTGAACTTCTTCTACAAGTCACACATCTTGGCTTTATTTTTTTTTTCCTCCTCCCCTCAATGACGTGACATGGCTGATGGGAGGGGAAGATTTTTATTTTTTTTCTTGCTCAAATAATATGTCCAAATCTTCCTTCTTTGTAGTTAAAGCCTCATCCTTTTTGTCATAATTCCTCTACGTCTCCTAGGTATTGGTCATCTTTTTTTTTCCCCCTTCCTTCCTTCTCAAAAACCGAAATGGGGAAAAGATTTGGGAGGATTTTTGCACCTTACAAATCCAATCCAATGTCCTCTTGCATTTATGAAGAGGATGATGTAAGCTAAATGATGTCACCAAGCTTGTATAAGCATGATGTCATTTATTTTAATCTTCAAAATTAGCTTCTAAATGGCCCATTTTCCATGCAAGTAAATATATATCATTAACAAATGACTTGAAGAGAAATGTATATATTCCATTGACTTCACATAAGTTCATTCAAACAAAATTGGGGATATTACACACTGTTTTTGTGCCAAATGTTTTTGTGCCAAAACGGTACAATTTGATAGAAGAGGATGGAAGAGGATCTTGGGGAAGAGGATCATAGCCACGTCTGAAAGGTCAACAATAGTTGTGAATAAAATTACGAATAAGTTGACAAATAATTGGTTATGAATAAAATTATGACTAAGTCCTAATTATTGGATTTCTTTTATAACAAATTTTGTAAATTTAAGAATACACTCTCAAATCTCTTTAGACTTAGTTATAATTAAGTTTTTTTAAATGACATAAATATCTTAAAATTCAATACATTTGACCTGCTTTGACCAATAATTGTGAAAATATTTTAATATTTATACTTCAAACTTCTTATATTGATAAGAAAATATCTAAAAAATTAATAATTTAATACTTAGAAGTCTATTTCTTAGATTTACAAGTCCGCCCCATAGAATTATATAAGTTAATTTTCATAATTTTTGCATTGGCTCTTCCTGTTTTACACATTGATTTATAAGTCTTTTTAAAAAAAAAATGGACGTGTATGTTCTTTGCCATATTAAGTTATAGATTTTGAATTTCTTTTATAAATTTAAAAGGATGACATAACAAATTTAAGAATTTAACTTTTAAATTGATTTTTAAAATTTGAAAAATTAATATAAAAATGATATAAGTTTCCATGAGATTAACGCGTAAATATAACAAATTGACTTGTTAATATTAAATTATTTATATTCAGAGATTTACTTAAAATTTATCTGTAAATTAAATTTACGATATCTGACTTGCAAAAAATAAATTTAAAATTTCAATAAAAACATTAATTAAAATTTTATTATATTTTTTTTGTTTGGTTTGATGCCAATGATCGCTGGGACATCCTAGAACATGGTCGGTGTAGCTGAAAAATACTACTCCTATAGTAGTGTAGTCACCAGTCCCTAACTGAATCACATATGCATGTACGCTAGATGGCGGGAATTGTAGAGAACGTGGCTACCCATGTCGCTGAATCATTGGCAGATAAAGCAATTCGGGAACTTAAATATTTGTGTTGCTACAAGAGCTATGTTGATGACTTCAAAGACCAAAAGAAACATTTGAAGGCAAGAAGAGAAACAATACAAAAAGATATTGAAGAAGCCCATAACAGAAACGAGAATCAGATCGAAAGTGAAGTTAAACTATGGAGAGAAGAAGCAGATGGTCTCATAGAAGAAGACACAAAAGGAAAGAAGAAATGGTTTGGTTTGGTTCCAAATTGCTTTTGGCAGTACAATCGAGGCAAGGACTTGGAAGACAAGAAGCAAAGGATTCAAAAACTGGTGGAACAGAGTAATAACTTCACTCGTGTTGCACGTTCAACTGGGCTTCCGGGGCTCGAGTTCTACTCTATTGAAAATTTTATCCAACTTAAGGAGAGAGAGTTGAAATTTGGAGAACTGACAGAGGCGTTGAAAAATGACAAGAAGTTTGTGATTGGATTGTATGGGCTGGGGGGAACAGGAAAAACCACAATGGCAATAGAAGTAGGTAAAGAAGTTGCAAAATCAAAGGTGTTTGATAAAGTCATCTTTAGTGTTGTCTCAAAGGATCCAAACTTAAAAAAGATTCGAGACAACATTGCAAAACACTTAAATTTGCCTTTCAAAGAAGGAACAGATGAATCTGAACAGGCACAAGAGTTGTGGAAAAGAGTAGCAGAAGGTGGAGAAAAGGTGCTTCTCATACTCGATGATGTGTGGGAAAAGCTTTCATTGCAAGATATAGGGATTCCCCTTGGCCGTCTTGGTAAAGGTTGTTGTTCTATGTTGCTTACCACACGTGATTGGAAAGTTTGTAGAGATATGAGATGCCATGAGACTATTAAACTTGAGGTCTTGAATGATCAGGATGCAGTTAATCTTTTCCTATCTTATGCTGGCCAGAGCATAGATAATTCATCCAATGATTTTAAGGATGTGGCTTTAGATATTGTCAAGGAGTGCGGAAAATTACCCGTTGCAATTGTAGCAGTGGCAAGAGCATTGAATTCTAGGCCTCTAATAGAATGGAAGCATGGTTTGGAAAGATTGCAAAATCTTAAGTCAATTCATGATGTCAATGAAGATTTAAAAGAGGCTTGTAATTCTTTGAGATTAAGCTATGATTATCTCAAGAATGAAGAAGCCAGAAAACTCTTCCTCTTGTGCTCTCTCTTCCCTGAAGATTATGAAATACCTATAGAACTTTTAACCAGAATTGCTATAGGCATGGGGCTTTGTGGAGGAGCTAACATTTACTCTGCCGTAAGAAGTAATTTCACTCCAATTAAAAATGTGCTCATGGATTCCAGTTTATTATTAAAGGTTGAGAATGAAGCTGTAAAAATGCATGACTTGGTTCGGGAAGTGGCATTGTGGATTGGAAATAAACTAGTTCAAGTGGTCATGGATTCTAGCACAACGCTAATGGAGAATATTCAATATTCATCTTGGAACATAAATAAATTTCCTAGCCATTTTGATGGTAGAAAACTCGAGGTTCTTTTGCTTTGGATAAGTAATAATGCAGAATCTGCTACTATGAAAGTTCCATATGGTATCTTTGAAGGGATGGAGAACCTCAAAATTTTGGCTTTAAGGAATTGGTCAAATATTAGAGTTTCAGGTACTTCCTTATTGCAATCACATCCCTCGTTGACAAATGTTCGAAGTTTAGCCATAAAAGGATTTGAGTTAGGAGATATATCTATTTTGGCAAACTTAAAAAGCCTTGAGAGTCTTGAGTTGAGCAATTGTTCAATGGTTGAATTGCCAAAAGAAATTAGAGAACTAGAAAAGTTGAGATTGTTGGAGATGGTACAATGTGATATTGAAATAAATAATCCTTTTGAGGTGTTTGGGAGTTGCTTGAAATTAGAGGAGTTGTATTTTGTTTTTGATTGTATGGATGAAGATACTTGTGAATCACTAGCTCAAATTACAACTTTTCCTGAACTAAAAAGGTATAAGATAAAGGCACGGCATGGTTATAGTTCTTATAAAGTGGATTTTTCAATATCTAGATATTTTGATTCAAGGTACTTCAAAGTAAACTTCTCCGATGAAATATTTAAATCCCTAGTGGCAAGAGCAGAAGTTTTGAAGTTAGGTGGAGATTATTATAACAGAGGATGGACAAATGTTGTTCCTGACATCTTACCTGTGAAAGATGACAGCATGGAAGACCACTTAACTCGGCTTTGTTTGCAATCTATGAATGGGATAAAGTGCCTAATCCGCACCGAACGTCTTCGATGGTGTGGCTATCTTCTCGAAGTTGGTTAAATTGAGGCTTTCTGACATGGATGTAAGAGAATTATGTTGTGGTCCTTATCCTGTTAACTTTTTGAAGCAATTGGAGAAGCTGCATTTATCAGGGTGTAAAAATCTGGAAGGCTCTTTATTTGATGGAAAGCTAGAGCTGTGTAATCTTAAGTCCATTCGTTTACAAAAATGTTCTATGACATGCATTTTTCATCCATTGACATCACAAAGCCTAAAGCAACTAGAAATGTTGCATATTGACCAATGTTCTGGGTTGAAATACATAGTAGCGGAGGCAACGGAACATCATGATCCCAATCAAAAGAGTCATGACTCAATGTTCCCAAAATTGGAATATCTCACACTCAAATCCTGTCCTGAATTAGAATTTATTTTGCCAATATGTTTTTGCGAAGACCTTCCACTACTAGAAAGTATGGAGATTCATGATTGTGAGAAGCTAGAATATATATTTGGGCAACATCCAGATGAGAGAGATTTGCACCAAATGGGAAAAGAAGCCATCCTCCAGTCGCTAGAAGAACTGCAAATTTCAAAAGTACCAAAATTGATTAACTTATATGCAGAATGTTATCTTCCATGCCCTTGTTCTGATAAAGTACAAAAGTCATCTCCAAGTACAAATGTAGAAGATTGCACTATAGCAAGTTTATCAAGGGGTCGTCTATGCTGTTTTTGGCCAAAATCAAATGCTTCAACTATATATCACCCTTCTGCTTCCACAAACCATAACGAGGTACTTATCCCATACTCTATTTTGTTGGAACGTACTTATTCAAAATCTTGGCTGAATAATCCAAATATGCCTAGTTGAACTTCTTATTGTATGATGATAATAGTAATTAGTCTTGAGTACAAAAATTAATTTTGCGTTGTTTTTTTTTTTCCTCCCATCTAGGACACTTGACAGTTAGCAAATTACAGAAAAAAATTGCTCAACTATATGCCGTCAAATACTTGCAAGTTTTTCTTTTTTCTTTTTGTATAAAACTTATACTGCCTTGAGTCTTCATCTGTACCAATGAGTTATACGTGTGAAAAATTTGTTTGTTTATAAATTAATAGTTGTAGAATTTTAATAAGGCATGGCAAACCATTTACCAATTTCCAATTCCAACCAAAATTGACTAGGATCCATTGTTATAATATCAGTTTGTATAAAATCACTAAATTAGTGACTAGTTTAAAAAGCATGCACTGCGTGAATTTAAATTAATTAATAAGAACGTATTTCGAGAGGACAAGAAGACAAATTAAAAAGATAATAATTTTTATTTAATTCACTTTATCCAAAACTAAGTATTTACTTCCTTTTCTCCATTTTCCTTATATAAATATAGGGTTTAATGTTTCAGTTTTTGCATAAAAATAAGTGGGTTCCACTAATTGTTTCTCTATTTTCTCCTTATGATGGGACCCACTCACTTTTGTCACAAAAAAATATACTTCTGCCGAAAACATCAAACCCATAAATATATTCAACAATGTAATTAAAAAAAGAAAAAGAAAAAGTGTGAATATAAAATGCAAATTTATAAGATTGTAACAAGCACATTGAATGAAATAACATAAATAAATTCAAAATTGAACGGGTTATATATATATATATATATATAGAGTAGAATTTTCTAGAAATATCAGAAAAGTTGTTTTTGAAACCTCTAGCAAAACTTGTCTCATATCTTTTGAATTTATGAAAGAAGAATTCACATGTTTGTATGGAATACAGGGGATGAAGGTGAATTATGTTGTGAACAGAGCTCATGGACTTTTTACACCACCATTATACCCATACACACTTTTGAGAAGTCTGCAGATATCTAAATTGGTTGGGTTAAAGTCTCTGTTTACCCTTTCTATAGCTTCATCGTTGAAACTATTGGAAATATTGGAAGTCAGATCTTGCGATACACTAGAGCATATAGTAACAGACAAGGACGATGATCATGATCATATGAATGTTAACTCTATCTTCCCCAAGCTGCGGGAGGTTATAATCCATTCCTGTAGCGACTTGGAATATTTAGCTTCGCACCAAGTATTGTTCCCAAAACTACGTACAATTGAAGTAAGGTACTGCGAAAGTATGCAATACTTGTTCTCTATATCAAGTGGTAAGTTTCCACGACTCTTGTATGTGGATATACAAGACACCCCTCAGCTTGGGGAAGTATTTAGATGGAAGCATGGGGAGGGACAGAAGCTGGTCTTGGAGGATGTTTTTCCAAAACTATATATGATAAGACTAGAAAACCTACCAACTCTTCATACTATATGTCAAGGCATTGATTTTCACCCTGTGAAATTGCGTCGTGTGCGTGAATGTCCTGCTATTTCTTTAACTTCAGCTAATGATAGCTGGGAAGAAAGTAAGTGTTCACGTTGGTAATTCATCACAACTGCTAATTGCTACAATTTCTTCTCATAATATTGGAATTGTTTTATTTTGGCAGTAAATAAATTACTACAGTCATTTGAAAGGAACTCTGTACATGAAGACGAAGACGCCATCTACGTAACCCAGATAATTTGGAACTGGATTTTTGTGGTTAGTATCAAACTTATTAACATGGCTTAGGGCCGTTTGGAAGACTCCAAAACCTAGGTTTGGAACAAAACCTAGGTTTTGGAAACAAAACCTAGGTTTTGTCAAAGTTTTGATAAACACCCCAATTTTTCTTCAAAATCATTTTCCACCCAAAACCTAGGTTTTGCCAAATCCAACTTTTTTTCACTTTTCACTTTTGAAAATCATTTTACAGAACTGTGGACCCCACCATAATTGCAGAAACCCCAAAATACCCTCAATATATACTATGGTTCCTTTTTTTTTCCCCTCAAACTCTGGTTTTTTTTTTTGCTCGAAATCTGGTTCTGTTTTTTTTTTGCTCCAACTCTGGTTCTTTTATATATATATATATATATATATATATATATATATATATATATATATATAAAAAGGAGAAAATATGCATGCATCACTTTCGATAAATATCTAAAAATAAAGTAATAAATCTCTCAAAATTTCTAATTCAAATTACACACACAGACATATATATAGTGTCAAGCTATTGGCTAAATATCAAAAACTAATACAAATCAACTTTAAACCCTAATAAGCTATTTTTCCAAATAAAAACAATGCCGTAATAATAATAATTTACCTCTCTTTTGTATTTATAAGTACAAAAATACACAATTTACTAACAAAAGAAATTTATTTTTCTAACAATTTTATGTAATTTTTGGTATTTATTATTGAATATAATGTTTATAATATTTAAAATACCACTTTATCATTTAAATGCAATTATACAAAAAGCTAATGTCATTTTTGGTAAATTTGATCCCCCAAAAGCTATTATGATAAAAACATCCAAACACTATCATTTTTTTTCAAAATCATTCTCTAAAAATCATTCTCCAAAATCATTTATCCAAAACCTAGGTTTTACCTCGTAAATGGTGAAAATCATTTTCCAAAAGCAACTCCCAAACGGGCCCTTAATCATCTGAAATAAGGGGAAAAAAATCAAATTGACCAATAAGTACATGAATGAAAAAAAAATTACTACTAATTTTCAAATTAACATGTGTGTGTGTTGTACTTTTCTCTTTTTTTGCTCAGAGTTGTACTTTTCTCTAGTATGTAGACTTATGAAGCCAACAAATTCTCTCATATATAATGTTTGCTTCCTCAATTTGTTCTAAATTTAGTAGGATGTCAATAAATCCATAAAAATTTCTATTTTTGAACGGAGATTTATAAATTTTACCAAAGACTCCAACTCATTTCATCTTTTCTTATATGTTTTTTTTTTTTTTTAATTTAGGTACATATCATGGTCAGTTCATACATGGGACCAAGTTTGTTAAAGGTACAAACATCATTCTTATGTTGAGAAAATAGAGATATAGGGAGAATAGGCTTACTTACTATAACAACAGAGCATGATATCCATAGATTGTGTACAGAGGAAAACTCGTATATCCTAATGCTAGAATAGAACAATTTGATAATCAACTGGTACTCTCCCCCCCCCCCCCCTTTTTTCATCGAAGCAACTAGTGGTGCGCATTTTAAACTCATTGTATATTACTTCTTCCTCCAAATCCTCGATTATAAGATCTAGTTGTCTTTTTTAAAGAGGTTATTGAAACTAAATATATCACTTTAAAGTATTTATATTTTTGTTTTTTCTCCAAACCAAATTTCTCAACTTATAAATTGATATATAATCCAATGATACATAACATATGCTATCATTAAGTAATTTATTTAGCTTATTTAATCTCTAAAAAAAAGTCAATTGGTTCTTATATTAAGGATAGGTGGTAGTACCATCTTTTGGATTTAATGCCTAAATAAACTGACTGGTGTGAACAACTATTTTCAATACGCAAGTGATGGTTAAGAAGGTCAACAATTAATAACTCTGTTTCTGTTGCTTAGACATTAATATGTTGGGGGCGGGGGGCATTTTATTTTGTTATATTCTATTGGTTACAATAATGGTTGCTTCATTTGATTAACTTCAACAGGAAAGAATCATGAATCAACCAGAGAGCTCCACTGCTAAACAAGTTAAATTTGACCAGGGAAACCATCAGCAATTTGCAGAAGATGATCTGATGAGATTGTTCCAAATAATGGAGGAAGGTGCTGAAATGGAAGTTCACATGCCTCATGTATCCAAAATTGCAACTCTTCATGATGATAACGAGTTGATTAAGGCTCTCGCTGACTTGGAAGGCTCATTGAAGATGAGTCTAAATGAAATAGCTAGCTCTAAAGAAATCATATTTCGCCTCGAAAATGCTCTCAACATATTGTCCTCCCATTGTTCTGAACATGGAGCTCCCTCTCATGGTCTTCAAACCACAATTCATACTCTGCAACAAGAAATCCAAAATGTTCTATCTTCCTCCAAGCAAGCCTATGCCACCATTGACACATTCAACAAGCTAGAACACAAAGAGAAGCTTTTCGATGAAGAACGTTCAAAGAGAAAGGAAGCAGCCGTTGCTCTTCTGTCTGAAATTTACAATAAAGAGAGTTCTTTGGCGGAGGCTAGTCTAAAGGAAGCAGAGTTGAAGGAGCAAATCTCTACGCTTCAGGCTGAGCTAGATAGAAAGGGAAAACAAGTCCAAGATTATGAGATGGAACTGATATCTCTTAAGGAACAGAAGAAAAAGAGTGTTTATGACACAATGGGGTTCATAAAGGAGTTTGAGACAGTGAAGAAAGAAAGGTCTCACATTGTGGAAGAAAATATGAAAGCAAAGGAACACATACAAAATATGGATGTTAAGTGGTCTTCTTGTCTATCCAATCTGAAGAAAACTACACTGCTTTTAGGAGTTCATCTTCAACAAAAACTTTAACTATTGGAGCCTGATATTTAAATCTCCTAAAAACAACATTAAAAGAAATCTTTAGTGTGTTTATTTGTTCGGTTGTAACCCATATGTGTTTTGGGCTTTGTGTTGTGAGTTCTTTATGATCAAAACTGGAGAGAAAAGAAAAATAAATTGATTGTTGAAATTGTTGTACTTATTGATTCCTTAGTGAAACTTTTCTGGACTTGGTCTCTGGTTTTAATTTCTTACGTTGAAGGAGTTTTCAATGTTACAAAATTGTGGTGTGTTGTGTTGTTTTCTTTTAGGGATAAGGAGAGGTTGTAGCAACCTAAGAGAAGCAATAGTTTCATACTTGCAACGAGGACATGTGTCATAAGCTTTCACATAAGTAGTAACATCCCCAAACAATTTTCACTTCCAAAAGAGAGCATTGATTCTTGGGAAAATCCATATCAAGGCCCCTTTAGGCCTAATAATCCTAAAAAAGGCCCATAGAATATGTGAATCCTCAAAAAGGCCCTAAGGCCTTTATAGGTATTAAGTTACAAACCAAAATTACCCACACACCCCTGGGAGAAAAAAAGAAAAAGGCATCTGTTTTGGCGCTGAAACGTGAATCAGAATGAAGAAATGCTGAAACTGAACATGGGTTTCTCTGACTGATCCTCACCAACCTCCTTGATCGTTTATCCGTCTCTTCCCTCTTCCCTCTTCCCTTTTCCGTCGTTTATCCTTAGGTGTATTCTGATCATCCATTGCATTCCATCAACTTAGCAATCAGATATTGTCAGTGTGCGTCATCTTTTTTTTTTCAGTCAAAAGGTCAGGGACCGAAAGGTTGGAGCTTCATCACACTTATGCTATTATCAGTAGGAGTTATGTAAGAAATGCTAATATTTTGATTAAGATATCATAATGACCATGCTACTTCGCTTTTAATCACCGTAGGGTTGGGTTTTAAAACTTGCTTTGTTTTTAGGCATGAAAACAGAGGGGAAGGTCTCAGTATTTGAGTGGAATGGTTGAAAGTGATTAAGGAATGAAGGCTCAAAAACGCTTGAAATTTGATAGTTGTTAATACCTACAGCTTTTTAGTTGTTAATACCTTCAGTTTTAGTTGTTAATATGGTCATTTAACTTGTTAATGCGAGATGAAAGTGAAAACGTGTAGGGTAGGTTGCTCTGCTTTTTCGGGCATGGAAACAGAGGGGGTTTGTTTGTTAGTGGGAATGATTGAATGTGAAAACGCTGATATGGGATAGTTGTTAATACCTACGCTTTAGTTGTTAATACCTTCAGTTGTAGTTGTTAATATGATCAAGAAGTTGTTAATACTAACTTTGTGTTGCAGATCAATGTTAAAGATGACTAGTACTTCAGCGAAGAACCTGTTATGTTTCTTCCAAGTTGATCATTGATGGTGCTTTGGGTGTTTCTTTTTGGGCATTGCGTCTCACACTTTTTTGTTGTATATGGCTTTAGATAGAAATCCACACCATATTATTTTTGGAGATGGTGTGTGATGTTGTCATTATGAATTTGTAGATGCATTGGGTGTTGTAAATGAAGGTTGGATATTGTTGTCACAATTGTATCCATGTGTCATTTATGTACACATATTCATACTTTGTTACAAATGTAAATGATGTTGACAAATATATGTTACACATATTCGATATGGTTGTTATTTGGGGTTGATGTTGTTGTTAGAGATGGCCGATATTGTTGTTAAAGATGGTCTGATGTAGTTGTTAGAGATGGTCATGTAGTTGTCGAGGGGGTGATATGGTTGTCAGTGGAGGCTGATATGGTTGTTAGAGATGGCTGATGTTGTTGTTACTTTTTTGTTGATGTCCTTGTTAGTATTTTCTGATATAGTTGTTATTTGGGGTAGATGTTGTTGTTAGAGATGGCTGATGTCATTGTTAGAGATGGCTGATGTAGTTGTTAAAGATGGCTGATGTAGTTGTCGATGTCCTATGGTTGTCGAGGAGGCCGATATGGTTGTTAGAGATGGGTCATGTTGTTGTTACTTTTTTGTTGATGTCCTTGTTAGTTTTTTCTGATATGGTTGTTATTTGGGGTAGATGTTGTTGTTAGAGATGACTGATGTAATTGTTAGAGATGGCTGATGTAGTTGTCAGTGGGGCTGATATGGTTGTCAGTGGAGGCTGATATGGTTGTTAGAGATGGCTGATGTTGTTGTTACTTTTTTGTTGATGTTCTTGTTAGTTTTTTCTGATATGGTTGTTATTTGGGGTAGATGTTGTTGTTAGAGATGGCTGATGTAGTTGTTAGAGATGGCTGATGTAGTTGTCAGTGGGGCTGATATGGTTGTCAGTGGAGGCTGATATGGTTGTTAGATATGGCTGATGTTGTTGTTACTTTTTTGTTGATGTTCTTGTTAGTTTTTTCTGATATGGTTGTTAGTTTTTTCTGATATGGTTGTTATTTGGGGTAGATGTTGTTGTTAGAGATGATGATGTCATTGTTAGAGATGGTCATGTAGTTGTTAAAGATGACCGGATGTAGTTGTCGTGGGGGATGGCGAGTGTAGTTGTTAGTGGTTGCTGATATTGTTGTTAAAGGGGGCTGATGTAGTTGTTAGTGGTTACTGATATTGTTGTTAGTGGGGGCTGATGTAGTTGTTAGTGGTTACTGATATTGTTGTTAAAGGGGTGGTGATGTAGTTGTTAGAGGGGGGCTGTTTTAGTTGTTAGGGGGCTGATTTAGTTGTTAGTAGGGAATGATGTAGTTGTTAATAAGGGCTGTTTTAATTGTCAAAGGGGGTGATGTAGTTGTTAGTAGGACCATGTACTTGTTAATGAGGGGTGATGTCGATGTGTTAACAACACTTTCCAAAACCCGATTGGACACTAATAACATAATTTAAATATATGAATATAGTTGTTGTTAGTGGGGACTGATATTGTTGTTAGACAATTTACAAAGGAACAAATGGTGAAGGTCATTCTCATAAATTACATATTTCTTGTCATTGAAATTAAATTGTTAAGTTACCATCATGAGAACATTTACAGAAGACCAAAAGGTCATTTTCATTAATACAAATGAACCGTTTCAACAACTTTGTCACAAGTACAAATTCATGTGTACACAACAAAGAACCCATTAAAATGTGTCTTAAATCAATCCAAGCATGTAGAAATGACACCATTAAGGTTTGATTGGTCGCCACATTTTGGACATGGATTGTTAGCAGAATGAGTGGGAGATGAACTTGAAAGGAGATGGTCCAAGATAGTTCCCATGCCAATTTCTTGAGCTCCTCCTATGCCAATTTCTTGAGCTCCTCTAGTAAAGTGGATCACCATTCCCTCACCAACATATATGCCTGCTTTCCATGCAAAAAACAAATAAATAAAAAACATGTCAAAGTTCTCGTATTTCAAAGACCCAAACCATTCAATCGATCTATATCATGAGTGAAATTTGAGAGACAAAGAAATTCTTCCTAAGTTCAATCAGCCAATGGTCATATTTCTTGCTTGAATATTGAGTACAAGTCACAAATGAATTTTCCTTAGCTTAATTTTCAGAATTCAGAAAATACACTCAATTTGCCTAGTCAAACGAATTAGAACAAGTATGGAATGAATTCAAGACAGAGGTATATGCGAGGCTTATGCATGGCAACAAACACCAAACAAGCCCAATTCTACAATGGCATCATGCATCTCAGCACTAAAATCCAGTGTTTTTTTGAAAATCAAATTAAGAGAAATGATATTTAAACACAAAATCAGTGAGCTATATGATGGCCCTTGGTCCTCAATAATGCAAATTACCAACCAAAACAAATTCATGCAAATTTGCTTCGACATAGTCAAATTTTTAACAAGAAAAAACGTGACCTTTAATGCACAAATCACATACACTTTGATTCTCATGCTCAAGATGGTGGCACACAATTGTTAACTTAAACTAATAACACCAGTAAACAATCTCAATTCAAATCTGGATATTCTTCCAATGAACCATAATAATGCAGATATTATCACAAGGATTAAGCACACAAGTGACTGAACTGACCCTCAATCAGTGACAACAACACTCAATAATTTCTTCACTATGAAATTAAAATGAATCTCACACCATGCAATTCACATACAACTTAATTGAATCTATTTAGCATTTTCTAAGCAAAGTTTTCAAAATTTCAGTATTCATGAGAGTGTGCCAAAACTTCATACTCGTCAATTTTCCGTAATGGAATTCTCACTATCGAATAAGAGAAGTTCCAAAGAGCTTACCGAGTTAGCACTAAAGCCAATTAAGTCACAAAATCATGTCAAGGTTCTGCAAGATTATGTGGTGCAAGTTCAAGAGTTCATTTCCATTACATGAGGCATGCAAAGAACAATGACTATGCAATGGTAGATACAAGTTTAGGACTAAATCAATTATAATTGCAAATGTAAAGCTAAAATGCACATTTCATGCAAGTCGAGTAAAGAAAATTCAGTTGACGTCTACTAATGAGAGCACATGTGACCACAATATACAAACAAAGATATAACAAAGACTTGTCGAGCTACAAGAACAAATTTAGCAAACCCAATGCCCCGCAACCACAAGGTCGATTCTCATAATGAAACTACAATTTATGATCCAAAACACCAAAAACTCACCAAAATTCAGATATGATGCAAATCTGAATTCATTTCCCACCTAATTCCTAAATACGATCACCGTTGGCTCTAAATCAATACAAAACCAAAATTCGCCGAGGGTTTTTCCCGATGGGGAACAGAGATGAAGAATAAGGAATAGGGGAGAGGTAAACAAAAAGGAAATCCTCAACAAGTTAAACCAAAACAAATCACATTTGTTTAGGGTAGGAAAACATAATACTCTGATAAATCCAAAGAGTAGGTACAGGAAAGATTGCAGGCAGAAGACACACCTAAGGGGATATCGAAACAGAAGGTCTAAGAATGCTCAAGTGGATGAGGCTGCCGGAACATCGAGGCCGGTAGCTTGGAAGACGCGCAGCCGTCGTCTCGAAAGATAGCTCCTTGCTTCTCCACTTTCTCGCCGCCGCCGATGATTCTTCTTTCTTGGCTCCATCGGAATCGTCTACTCTTACCTCCACCGGCTGATGATTCTTCCTTCTCGCCTTAGCGGGAATCTTCTACTATTCGCTCCACCGCTAATGATTCTTCCTTCTCGGCTCCGGCGGAATCGTCTTCCAGAAATGAAATTAGAAAGGGTCTATTTGTGAGAGAAAAGGTCCATTGAGTAATGAAGAGTTATAGGGAAGGAAATAGGGGCAACAATGTAATTTGCTGTTTGAACTTAATACCTATGAAGGCCCTAAGGCCTTTTCTAGGATTCACATATTCTATGGGCCTTTTTTGGGATTATTAGGCCTAAAGGGGCCTTGATATGGATTTTCCCTTGATTCTTTGATAGGTAGCTTGTATTCGGAATCCCCTCCTTGCGGACTTGAGTGCAACCAATCTATGATTTTCTTTTTAAGGGTAGCATTGTTGCCTATCACAAGCTTACCCTTTCTTCTCAGAAAATCCTCACCCCAAGTGAAATGGTTGAGGGATCCATCCATAGCTTGTACTTTAGGAATCAATTGTTGTAAATACTCATTTTGCTCCCAACTTTGCTTAATGTGCTGCAACAAATTAGGGGAACAAGCGTCTAAAACAATTTGCATCAGCTTCAAATTAGGAACTCTAGATAATGCATCAGCTAGTGTTCTGGTGTAGAACACAGATGTCTAGCTTCAATGAGCTAGGAATGGTTAATATCGGATCAATGAGCCCTTCAATGATACTCTAGAGTTGAGCACCAAAGAGAAGGCTTCAGCTTGGTGATATCTATGGGGGAGACACCAACGAGAGAACTCAGACCACAGTGCTACACAGGTAAGGCGTTTCGCCAAAGGGGTGGTGTGTGTGCACAGTGTGACTGAATGATAAATAATGGAATAGGGAATGTCCAGAGTGCACCTGGTGGGTAATCTCCTATTTATAGGGATTACCTAGGGTTTCACTCCCAGGCAAATGTATCTATCCATCAGCCATTATGCGCCTCCCACGTTCTGCAGACACCTGCTCCACTACCTGTACGGTCTTGCATATAACAAACACGATGGAGTAGTAGTGGTGAACCATTTACCTGGCTAAATGAGTGTTTTACTGCAAGCCCTCTTGTTGGGCCGGATAACTGACTGGCCCAATATATGAGTCCATAACAGTTGCCCCCAAGCTCGGTATTTTAGGCTTCTGACATGCCGAGATTAGTTTATTATCTAACCCCGTCCTTCGTGTAGTTGAGTTCGAGTTTTAATCCCGTCCCACGGGATTATTCTCTCGCTCGCCATGCTTTATCACCCTTTGTCATGAATGACGTGTTCAGTTTCAAGCACGTCCCCTTTGTCATGTTGCCGTGGTCATAACCCGGCTTGAATTTTTGTATATCTATTTGTATGACTTTTCATCAACTACAACAGTTTTGTTTCAATGCACTTTTGTTAGCCCGACTAAATTTCTGCTTAACCGCCTATGCTTGCAACTGCGTTGCTTAATCGTTGCATGATATTCAAACATGGGTTGGTTTACGTCGAGTTTATTCACGATATAAACTTCGCATACATTTGAAAACTGGTGCCTCCACCATGAATTCACTCACGCTTATCTTGAACATGATTTTCGAAAATTGGCGAGAACACCATAAATTCACTCATATTCTTAAAGTAGGCATACTGTTAGAAAACTGGTTAATTAACCATGAATTCATGCATGCCTTTCGTAGACGTGTTCACAGAAGGCTGGTTCGTCAACCAAGAATCCTAGCACGTGTAATGAGGATGTTCTTTTCAAACATGGGTTTATTTACCTCGGGTTCATACACGTTTTACCCCAGTCACGATTTCTAAAACCTGGTTTCTTTACCATGGTTTCATACACGACTTATATCTTGCATAAATTTTGAAAACTAGTGTTAACACCATGGATTCATTTATGCTTTGACTCAAGCATAATTTTTGGAAGCGGGTTTAAATAACTCAAATTCCTATACATTTCCTTTGGACATGATTTTTGGAAAAGGGTTTAAATACCCCGCACTCCTACATGTTGAATTTGGAACATGGTCTTTGGAACAGGGTTAAGATACCTTGGATTCCTACATGTTCAATTTTGGACATGGTCTTCGGAACAGGGTTAGAATACCTCGGACTCCTACATGTTGAATTTGGAACATAGTCTTTGGAACCGGATTAAGACACCTCGGATTCCTAAAGGTTCAATTTTGGACATGGTTTTTGGAACCAGGTTAGAATACCTCGGACTCCTACATGTTGAATTTGGAACATGGTCTTTGGAAATGGGTGTAAATACCTCAAAATCCCACACGTTTAATTTGAACATGATTTTTGGAAATAGGTTTAAATACCTCAAAATCCTACATGTTTTATGTCTACATGATTTTTGGAAACGGGTTTACGAACCTCAGATTCCTACATGTTTGAGTTGGACATGATTTTTGGAAATGGGTTTAAATACCTCAAAATCCTACATGTTTCATTTGGACATGATTTTTGGGAACGGGTTTACAAACCTCAGATTCCTACATGTTTGACTTTGACATGATTTTTGGAAATGAGTTTAAATACCTCAAAATCCTACATGTTTCATTTGGACATGATTTTTGGAAACGGGTTTGCGAACCTCAGATTCCTACATGTTTGACTTTGACATGATTTTTGGAAATGGGTTTAAATACCTCAAAATCCTATATGTTTCATTTGGACATGATTTTTGGAAACGGGTTTACGAACCTCAGATTCCTACATGTTTGACTTTGACAATTGTGGTGTGGTCACGTGATTTCTGAAAACGGGTTTCTAGATCCGAAATTCATTAAAAAGATTGGCTTCAAAGCCATTGCTACATTACTTACCGTAGGAAAACATTAGATAGAGCATTACAAAAACCTTGTCAACTATAATAGGTCTTAAGCTTGTCTGCATTCCATGTCCGCTTTACGGCTTTCTTCTTCAGTGTTTCTAGCTTGTAAGCCCCTTTGCCCAAATTTTCCGTTATCCGGTATGGACCTTCCCGCTTTGCACGGGCTTACCCCGGCCGGGCGTTCTTGTTTCCTATGTCGGCCCGGCGTAGGACGAGATCTCCCTTGACAAAAGACCGGGGTCTAACCTTCTGGTTATACCAATTGTCAATGAGTTGCTTGCGTACCGCTCTCTCGGTCTTGCGCCGTTACTTCCGACTTCATCCACAAGATCCAACTCTACTGCGATTGACCTGTTATTCTCATCCTCCTCATGTAGAGCCTTGATTCTCCTCCATGATGGTTCACCGATCTCGACCGAGATAATTGCCTCGCATCCATAGGTTAACCTAAAAGGGGTCTCGTGCGTCGCAGACTGGATTGTGGTTTGGTGTCCCCACAAGACAGGATATAATTGCTCCACCTAGTTCGACTCGGCATCCTCTATTCTCTTTTTCAACCCGTCCAAGATGACCTTACTGGCCGCTTCGGCTTGCCCATTGGACTGTGGATGTTCAACCGAGGCGAAATGCTGCTTAATATGGAGGTCGGCTACCATTTCCTGGAAACCCTTATTGGTGAACTAGGTCCCGTTATCCGTCATTATCTCGGCCGGTATTCCGAACCGAGATATGACATTTCGATTAAGAAATTTTTGCACCCGCGCCGAAGTAATTGTCGCTAGCGGTTCTGCCTCTATCCATTTGGTGAAGTAATCCATGCCCCATTTGTAAAACGGCCATGGAGCCGAGATACTTGTCAACTCAGATGGGGGAGTGCGTATGACGTTAGCATGCTTCTGACAGCTATTACATCTGCGCACATGTTCTTTGGAATCTTCCGCCATAGTGGGCCAAAAATATCCGGCCCTCACAGCCTTCCGTGCTAATGCTCTGGCACCCATGTGGTGCCCATTTATTCCCTCATGGAGCTCAGATAGCACATAGTCGGCCTTAGCCGAATCGAGGCATTTCATCAATGGAGAGTGAAAGCCTTTCCGATATAACTCGTCGTCTATCATAGTATATGAAGCTGGCGTTCTTATCGTCTTTCTTGCATTCGCAGTGTCTTCCCGGAGGATTCCTCTTCCGGGTACGGCGATTGGCTTCCGCGCCGTTCGCTTCGAGATCGCATAACACGCCTTGGCACAATGTTCTCGCGAACAACCGTGCGGTGATTCTTGGGGTTCTTGGTACTTGCCAATTTTGACAGAACATCTGCCCTGATATTCTCCCCCCTTGGGATATGTATCATTGTTACGCTGTCGAAGTCGGCCATCAACTGCTTAACCTTTCCCAGGTATTTGACCATTAAATGGCCTTTGGCCTGGTACTTGCCCTCTATTTGAGATGCGACCAATTGGGAATCGGTGGATACGTGAACTCTCTTGGCCCCACTCTCTTTGGCCTGTAGCAATCCAGCGATGAGCGCCTCATACTTTGCCTGGTTATTTGAGGTTGGGAAATCAAAACGAAGGGAGTGCTCCTAGGAGACTCCTTCTGAACTCTCGATAATAATTCTTGCCTCACTTCCTCTTTCATTCGACGATCCATCGACAAAGAATTTCCAAGTTATGTCGTCTTTGTGGCCGCCGTCCTCACCCGGGTTTTCCACAGGGGTTAGCTCCATTACAAATTCGGCTAAAGCTTGTGACTTTATAGTGTGCGGGGCTTCGTAAATTATATTGAATTCAGATAATTCTATAGCCCAGCTAGCCATTCGACCTGCCAAGTCTGGCTTATGGAGAAACTGCCGGATTGGTTGATTGGTGCGCACCACTACGGTATGGCTCTGGAAGTATGGGTGTAGCTGTCTTGCCACCATGAGTAGAGCGAAAGCCATTTTTTCCAGTTTCAGATCCGTGTAAAGCTCGGCTTACAAAGTACACCGGAGTTTGGCCCTCCTTTCCCTCATTAACCAACGCGGCGCTGACGGCCTCCTCTCCCACGGCTAAGTACAAGATCAAGCTTACTCTAGGCTTTGGACGGGACAAAATCGGTGGAGTTGACAAACTTTGTTTGATCTTCGTAAAAGCTTCTTGACACTCGGCGTTCCATTCTCCCGACATCTCCTTCTTCAATAACTTGAAGAATGGGAGAGAATTTTCGGCCGACTCTGCGGCAAAAACTCGGTTAGAGCCGCCACCTTCCCGTTAGCCGCTGTACTACCTTTTTATTCTTTGGTGGTTGCATGTCCAAAACGGCCTGACATTTATCCGAGTTGGCCTCGATCCCCCTGTGGGTAAGCAGAAAGCCTAAGAACTTCCCCGTCGGTACCCCGAAAGCACATTTTGCCGGGTTGAGACGTAGCCAATGTTTTCTTAGTTTGTCAAATGTTTGCTGCAGGTCTTGGACATGATCTCTCGCTTGGGAAGATTTAACAATCATATCATCGATATAGACCTCGACATTTTTTCCCAGCTGGTCTTCGAACACTCGGTTCATCATTCTTTGGTATGTGGCCCCCGCGTTCTTCAACCCAAAGGGCATGACATTATAGCAGTAGTTGGCATTTTCTCTGATGAACGATGTTTTCTCCTGATCATCTCTATGCATGGGAATCAAGGTTATAGCCCGAGTACGCATCCATAAAGGAGAGCAACTTGAACCCGGATGAGTTATCCACCGCTTGGTCTATGTCCGGCATGGGAAAGAATCTTTCGGACAAACCTTGTTAAGGTCCTTGTAGTCGATACATACCTGCCACTTGCCATTAGGCTTTTTCACCATTACGACATTCGATAGCCAGGTAGTGTATTGCACTTCACGTATGAAGCCGGCTTCCAGCAACTCGTCAGTATGTGCCTCAAGGGCCTTTTTTCTGTCTGCACCGATTTTCCGCTTCCTTTGGGCTACCGGGGTTGACTCCGGACAAATTGCTAACCTTTGGCAGCATACGCTGGAATCTACCCCCGGAATCTCAGATGGTTGCCAGGCGAAAACGTCTTTGTTGCTCCTTAAGCAAGCCTCGAGTTCTGCTAGAATCTCCGGAGCTAAATTCCTCCCGATTCTGGTAATTTGCCCGGGATTGGCTCCTAGGGCAAAGTCCTCTAACTCCCCATCTGGTTTCGTTCTTCGCATCTTTTCTTCCTCGCGCAAATCCAGTTCCACGAGATTGACCGACTTTCCTTTATCCTCCTCCTTGGACGCCTTGCCCTTTCCCTTCCGAGATGCTGGATCGGCCTTACTTTCCTTGACCGTGTCAAAGTAACACTGCCGGGAATTTTTCTGGTCACCCCTAACTGTGACGACCTGATTCCTTCTATTGACCAATTTCAGCTTTTGGAGCTTTGAGGATACCAGCATGTCTCAATCATAGATAGTAGGACGTCCTAGGATTATGTTGTACGGGGAAGGAAAATCAGCTACAATGAATCTGACACGCTCAGACTTAAAAGCTTCCTTCGTCCCCAAAGTCAATTTCAAATCAATATAACCCTTGGGGCATGTATCACGGCCATTGAACCCGGTCAACGTCGTTTTGCAAAGCTTCAAATCTTCTGGGTCAAACCGCATTCGTTTGAATGCGTCCCATAGGATGATGTCTACAGCACTCCCATTATCAACGAAAATCTTCTTCACAGAACAGTTGACCATAGTTCCCGTGATGACCACCGTCGTGCGACACGGAGGTACATCTTCTAAGTCCTTTCTGGTAAAACTTAGGACCGGGGGTTCGGGTTTTGTAGCATCCTTCTTGAAGTCTGGGTGATCCCTGATTGAGAGGACCTCCCTCAAATATTTCTTTCGCTGACTTACCGAATCTCCCCCGCCTCCGAAGCCTCCAATAATCACATTGCAATCATATTTGGAGTCCGGGAACTCATCACCACTGTCTGGTTCTTTCTTTCTTTGCTCTCGCCTTTTCTTCCCCGAGGGTGGTTGTTCCGGCCCCCCTGGCGCTTATTATTCTGCCACCCCTGTGTCTGAATGACAAATCGACGGAGCTTCCCTTCACGGACAAACTTTTCTACTGCATCTCTTAAATCCCAAAGAATCGTACGTCATGTGACCGTGTTGATCATGAAACTTACGATCGGACTTATCCGCATTAGCCTCTACGATTGGCGGGGTCGTTCAACCTTTTTCATTTCGGTTGCTGACACCTCTTTCCAAATCTGAGCCTGTGACACCTTCAGGGGCGTGTACTTATCAAATCTTCCTTTGGGTTTGCTTCCTCTTGGTCTGGTCTCTCCACCACGCCCGCGAGATTCTGGTTTACGACCGCTATACTGTTCTTTGGCCTTGGGGGTGGCCTCTTACCCCTTTCCCTTGGCACTTGGCTCATCATCTCCATTTGTTCTAATTCCAAGTACGTTTTTGACCGATCTCGAAAGTCGGCCAAAGTTTGGGGGCGGTTCTTCATCATCGACTTCTTGAGTCGAGATGTACTACTAAGAGCGACTATCACACAGTGCAGATGCACGTCCTCCTTTAACCCGGGCACCTGAAGGGCCGTGTCTTTGAAACGATCCAAGTATTTTTGCAATGTTTCACTAGGCAGTTGTTTGACTTGATCTAGTTGAAACTCGGTCTTTGGCTACTTTCTGCTTGTTGCGAAATTGAGCAAAAACTTACGCTCCATGGTTTTCATATCATAGATAGATTGCAACGGCAAAGAATGAAACCAGGTCTGAGCAGCCCCTAGAGAGTTCCTGCGAATAACCGAGGAATTACGGGCCCAACTATCCCTTTCACCCCGATCTCCATTTTGAAGTTATTTAGATGGTTCAACGGGTCCTGACTCTCGTTGTACTTTGGCAATTCCCTGGAATCCAAGCCTTTGGGGTAAGTAGCGGCCATAATTTCTTTTGAAAACTGGTGCAGAATGCTATCTCCGCAATGCCCTTCCTTAACAGTCTTAGGCATGCTAAATGACAGGGGAGTTGTCTCGTGCTTGTTCAAGCCTGAGTTCTCCATCGAAGCTTTCCTTTTGCTCGAGACAAGTCGACTCCAGCAAGTCGGCGGGTGTCCTCGTTTATTTCGGTGGCCGTCATATCGCTAGCCCGGGCCGGGCTTTCCGCATCCCGCGAAGGTTGAGTAGGATTTTCCAGTATCCTTATCCGTTCCTTTAGAAACAAAATCTCCCGACGTTCCTCCTCAGTGATCTTTTCTCGGCCATTACCGACCAGATTTTCCTCCTCATGGTTCTCGCTAGGCTCTTCTTCGTTGGTGTGTACCGACGTCGAGGTCATGATCCGACTTGTACCGGCACCATCCCGCCTTGTAGTTTCCACCTGCTTCCCCTTTTGCCCTACATGCTTTTCCCAAGTTTGCTGTATCCGTTTCTGCTCTTTTTGCCGCCAAACGGCATTTCAGAGGTCCCGGTTTTCTTGGAGAAGTTGGATATCTTCCTCTCTCTGAAGTCGCTGACGAGTTTCCATATTCTCCATTCGTTGGATCAACGAATCCATCGTCTTATGCAACACCCTAGTGTCGGGGTGCTCCTCTTGGAACTCACGCGTAAGGGGAGGGAGGTTCAGACGCTGAACCCGCTGCTGCCCTTGCTGAGCAACTAAACTCGGGTGAGGAAAATGTGCTGTATCCTCAGTTTCGCCCTCAGTCACCATGGTTACGTGGTTGGGATCCGGAACAACTGAGTCGGAATACTGGATTATGTGCTCCTGTTGTGAGCGCTGCTGAGGTTCCTCCGTTAGCTGGCCCTGCCGAAGTGCCTGACTACGGCTTCTGGTGCTTGTGGCTATCCTCAGTGGTCGCTAGTGGTTTTGTATGGTCTGGGAATCAAAGTTTATGGTCCCCACGGTCAGCGCCAATGTTCTGGTGTAGAACACAGATGTCTAGCTTCAATGAGTTAGGAATGGTTAATATCGGATCAATGGGCCCTTCAATGATACTCTAGAGTTGAGCACCAAAGAGAAGGCTTCAGCTCGGTGATATCTATGGGGCAGACACCAACGAGAGAACTCAGACCACAATGCTACACATGTAAGGCATTTCGCCAAAGGGGTGGTGTGTGTGCACAGTGTGACTGAATGATAAATAATGGAATAGGGAATGTCCAGAGTGCACCTGGTGGGTAATCTCCTATTTATAAGGATTACCTAGGGTTTCACTCCCATGCAAATGTATCTATTCATAAGCCATTATGCGCTCCCACGTTCGCGTACACCGCCCACTACCCGACTAAATGAAATTTTCACGATCGCAGCCTCTTGTTGGGCCGGATAACTGACTGACTCAATATATGAGTCCATAACAGCTAGCGAATTGTTTGGACCCTTTTTGTGTTGAATCTCCATAGTCAAAACCAGCTAGCTTAGAAACCCAAAGCATCTGAAATGAGGTTCGTAGCTGCCATCCAAAAAGATATTTGTGCAAACTGAAAAGTATGAGAGTCGATTTAAAAATAAATAAATAAATGCGTAATAATAGTAGGGACCTATTGCAAAATCCATGAAAACTAGTTATAAGAACTATTAGTATAATAAGATCGTTATTCCAAAAAGAAAAGAAAGGTAGAATGCTAAAAGCAAACTTAAATGCATCAAGCAATATACCAAGATTTATAGGCTTAATTTGATTTACGCAAAGCATGCTAGGTTTATTATAGCAACTAAAGGATTTATTTTTCCGTGTCAATGACAAGCTACTTTAATTAGTGGCATAGCACCAACTTCTACATATTCTTAAATATTTAACGCTCAATATTTCACGGTTAAAGAGGATACCGCAAAATCTAAAGAGGCGGAGATAGTGTAAACAAATATTTCACGGTCCCCTAAAGATAAACTGTAAAATATCTTCATAATTAAATAACCGTGAAATATGTTTTTACTTTTTTATTTTTATGGTTCTTAAAATAAATCGTGAAATATCTTCATAAATATTTTATCGTCGTATATCACAACTGTAAAATGTATTTTTACTTTTTTTTAACTAAAGCTTGTGTTTCCGGTTCCCAACCTGGGAGCCCAAGGCTCTCTCATGGCTCTCGCGGCCGACACTGTGTCAGGGTTATCTCCTTGCCGTGTGAGAGTTGAACCTAGTCCACCAATGTGCTTAGAATTAGAATTATATGTTTATTTGGTATTTATATCTAGGGCTATGAGTATATTTTTATTTTATTTTTTATATATTGTATTTATTTAGATTTAAATTATATGTTGTTTTCTGAAGTTTTTTGTGTCTACTATCTCAAATTAATTAATTTTTATAATACTAGTGTTATAAATAAATCTAAAATTAGAAATTAATTAATTTGAGATATTTAGATAAAAAATATCTCAAAAAAAAAAAAAAAAAAAAAAAGTATATAATTTAAATCTAAATAAATATAATATTTAAAAAAGTACGTTCTAAGGTGTGGGCTCGAGTTGAACACCAGTCGGAATGAGAGCGATGGAGGCAAAACTAAGGATCTGCGCTGGCGGTGTGGATTATATGGAGCAGAGCAGCGACAGCGCCAATATTGTCTCGTCTCATCTCCGATGTTGTCTCTGGTGTCTCCAAGGTACTCGGTGCAGAAGTAGTCTTATTTTGTTTTCTCTAAACCCAGAAACACACATTATTTTTTCTGCGATTCCAAATCACAAGCAATTAGTTTGGCGTTTCTTTTCACCACTAAATCAAGGCTTTGATTTTGAAAAAAATGGATTTTATGTCTTTAAAACCTAGTCTCTAATGGCCTTTTTATTTGTGCATTGCCTGGAAGGTAAGCGATTCGATTTTTGTTTGAACCGTCCATGTTTTTTTTCTGGTGTTCGCTCAATAAGGTATGTATCCCAGCTAATTCGTTTGCTGCGGCAAGAAAGCCACTCTTGTTTTCGGCGACGTCTTGCCTATCAGATCCATTATATGCAATGTGGGTCATCATGTTGGTGACCGTGGCGTGTTTGCTAGGTGTTCTGGTGATCATGCTATTGTTGTTAGTCATATCCATGATAACGATACATCTAGGTATTTGGTCTCTCCAATCATTTACACAGTTGCACATTTTGTTTTGATATAGTTTATTACTGTTATTAATTCTTAGAGTGTCTTAATACTTCGTCTTTGATATTGCAACTTGAGGAATGGTTTGGACAACTGAGAAGCCCCTTATGAAAGCTGGTAATGCTTACCACAAGTTTAGGGTGAAGAGAAATTGTTGGCCAAAGGTACGTGGTGTGGCTATGAACCGGGTTGAGCATCCTCAAGGAGGAGGTAACCACCAGCATATTGGACATGCTAGTATCGCAAGGCGTGATGCATCTCCTGGGCAAAAGGTTGGTCTTTTAGTTCTTTTGGTATTGTGACCATGTTCTATATATTAAGGCTGGTGAAGACTAAAACTGGTAGTACAACTTGCAATTGGTGATGGGGCAAATGATGTTGGAATGCTTCAAGAAGCAGACGTTGGAATTAGCATCAGTGGTGTTGGGGGAATGCAGGTATTAATAATTTGCTCTAATTAAGTATAATGTGGCATATTATTTTAGATGTCACATGGAACTAGAATAATTAATAAAGGCACAGCCTGTCATGGGGTTACACACAAGATCAATTAATGAAATACAAGAAAACAAAGTGAACAACAAATAAACAAATATGTATGAATCAACTGGGGCTGATTACTCCATTCATGCCAATCCCTCCCTGACATTCTCCACACAAGCCAGTTTATGCTTCATCTCTCTGCATTCTCAGTGCTCTTGCTTTGTCGCTATTTGATATTCTTGTTCTTCTAAAAGAACAAAAAAGATTTGGAGTTTGACTTCTATTTCAGAGTTTGTCTATTGAAGCAAGCTGTTTCTTTTTCAAGCTTTATTTTCTGGTTTTTGAATTCTTATTTTACTCTCCTCTCTGTTTACCATCGTTACCATTGTTCTTTTCCTTCTTGTTTATAGAAAGCCAAAAAAAATTGTGTTCAAATATTCTTTCTGCCTATTCGTTGTTCTGAAGTTCATTTTCTTAAAAAACAAACAAAAAGTTGTGTTCTCCTTTTTTCTCTCGTACTTGAATTATTATTTTACTCTCATCTTTGTTGATCGTCGTTGTTCATCTCCTTCCTTTTTTGTATTTGAATTATTATTTTGCTCTCATCTTTGTTTATCATCATTGTTCTTCTCCTGCTTGTTTAGAGAAAACCAAAAAATGAGATCACAGAGAAACTCCTGTGACATTAAATTATGGTGTAGAATTCAAATGATTATGTAAATAGATTTTTATATCTCAAAGATTTAATGAGAAATCAAATCATTATTGATTGCAATAATAATGATTTGGAAAGAGAAGTAGTATCGTATTCTAAAATCAAATCATCATCCATCTTGGGATGTACATGTATAGGTATTGGCTCTTTAATCCTAATCTGTCATAATCTTCAGCCCAAAGGTTTTCGTTATTCATATTCAAAATTTGAATCTGTAAATGCACTCACAAAAAATGATCAGAGGAGGTTGTTTTGAACAAAAGATGAGCTTCCACAGATCAGAGGATTTAGTTGTGTATGTAGTTTCCATGGGATTTGTGGTCTCGTATAATGCTTAGTTTTCTCACACAAAATAGATTAAAATGTTAAACTTTATAATAAAATCATATGCCAAGAGGTGCAAGACAACACCTACACAGTTCACATGATCAATGCAGAGCATGATTATTAGGCAGCACATTTGAATAATGTTGTGTGGTTGCATGCAAGCACCAATTAATTCATACTTGCTTTCAACATATCATTATTATATATAATCCGTTTATATTTACTTATGTCCAAGACAGCATATATATATATAGACACACACACATTGACCATGAATTATATATATTATATGAGTTTAGCCTAAATAACTCCAAAGTCTACAACAGTTGCTTTGCCACCAATGGATTCTGCTTCGTCTCTGTCGACAACGCAGATAGTTCTTTCAATTTCAGCTTTGAACTCTAAACTCTTAGCCTAAATTATCTGTTTCGCATCCATAGCTCAAATGCTTCCCTTCCAAAACGTTGTCGTTTATTGCTTCATTTGGCTTCTTAATTATATGTTGCTGAGTCTGCGAGCCAGGTTGTGAATAAACTTTTAGAGGGTCTGGTGAGCTTACTGGCTTTTTAAATAAGACTTTGCTTAAATGGTTCTGTTGCACTATGCATTTAATCTTCAGTAAGCTATCCTGTCTAGTTTACTTCTTTGCTGCTATCTTTTGCCGTTAGAGTTACAGCTATCTTGTGAAAATGCATGAGCATGTAAATCTGATTTCTTCAGCTATATATCTTAAGTCTATGTTCTGCACTTTTTAATATTAACAGACAGTTGTAACTCTAACAGCAAAGATAGCAGCAAAAACTGAATCAGATTTCTCAGGAGTTACTTTTGAGGAGACTGTCCTCTGCTTGAGAATTGCATAAGTATATTACTGCAATATCCCGGGATCCTGTCACATGCTAGAATACCAAAACGTGACCGGCACAAAGTATAAAGTGACTTTACTTTGTAAGCCCTCTTTATTCACTATTTTCTATTTATGATCGGCAAGTTCTATTTCCACAATATAATATCATGTGACATTATAATGATTCATTCAAGAGCCTTCGTATAAATATTTAACATAATTCTCTTTAAATGAAGTTCCCAACTTTATTTGCAGCAATCAATCTACAAAAGAATAAATAAATTTGTTTTCAAAAAATAAGAAACAATAATAAAAACATTTTTTTAAAACTGGTTTCCTCAGAGGAATCAACACAAAACGAAGAACAGGCGCAGCACGAAGGCCACGGATAACAGGTGCAGTGCGAAGGTCACGAACAACAATTTCTATAAAACTGTTCATAACTTTATAAGAAACAATATCTATCGAATCATTAAAGTTTAATTTAGTAAAAAAAAAATTTAGGAAACCAAAGTTATATCTTCCTCTAAAAGACATTTTATATATGTGTGTATGAAAATAATAATAATGACAAAAATACCCAAACTATGTAATATCATTTATGACGTCATATATTTTGTTTAGTACACCATCAAAGTAAATATCATATCCTTTATTATTTTTCCAACAAAATCTTCTCTTTCATAGCTAGGTTTTTATTCCAATTTTCTTCTTATCGAGTTTAATCTCCATATCATTTTTTTTTTCATTAAATTCAATATTAGAACACAAGTGATACTCTCCTGTTTTTTTATACTGCTATAACACCTTTTACCACTTCAATCATTCACCTAAAATTCTAATTCTTCTTCCAAGCTATTTGAGTTCAAAACACCACGTCATCCAAATGCCATATCAAACTTTCCAAAGTTTCGGGATCATTTACACTTTCACCAAGTTTTCAAACAGCAAGAGGAAAAGTAAGCAATACTTAATAGAAAACACTTTCAACTGCTATGCTAGAGACTAAGAGCATAAGCACCTCATGAATGAGGGTTCTAATTTCTGAAAGGTTTGACCAACAATCATATTGTTAAATTGAAATGGTGGGGACCAGTCAGAATGTCGAAGTAAGTTTGAGAGATATGCAAAACTCTTTTCTTACACATTTTGTCAAACACTTTATGTGCATAGAAATATCAACATTGTGGAATGAGCTCGTTAATTCAAATCACCGACCAAACAAAGTTTATGCATCAACAAAATTTCAAATATTCCCTCACCAAAAATAAAATTCTAAATTTTCATGTCAATGTTTCAGTTCAGAAAATGAAAGATAATCCAGCTATCACTACTAGAAAATACTAAAATAGCAACGACAAAAATCCGTCCAAATTACAACGAAAAAAATCCATTTTGCGACGGAAAATAAATTCCGTCGCAATTTTTTTTAAAAAAATAATCCATTTTTGCGACGGAAAATAAAATCCATCGCAAAAGCAACAAAAAATCCAAACTTTTGCGACGGAAAAATAAAATTCGTCGCAAAAAAAAAAAAATCATTTTTAGGACGGAAAATAAAATCCGTCGCAAAAATAATTCCCATTTGTGACAGAAAACAGATTCCATCGCAAAAATAAAATAAAAAATTCTTATTTGCGACAGAAAAAAATTCCGTCACAAAAATCACTTACTAAAGACTGAAATTTGCGGTGGAATTTTGATTCCATCGCAAAGTTACGACGGAATAATGATTCCGTCGCAAAATATTTACTATAGACTCAAAATTCCATCGTAACTTTGCGGAATAATATTAATTTGGCTCTCTGACTTGGGCTCATTTTCCAGTAAGAAGGATCAGACTGAGAGCGCTCAACTCCCAGACTGAGAGCGACGGCGATTGGCGAGAGCTGAGGAAGACGGCGACGAAGAATGGTGACTGGTGAGAGGCTGAAATTGAAAGGAGATGCCGCGACAACGACAAGGCGAATGACCTTTTTCGATCCGACGTTGTTAGATCCGGGGTCATCAACAATGATTTCGGATCCGGATCTTGCTCCTCGTACCCAAGCTTCATCGATCTCGCCTCTTATTTGTTCGTCTTCTTGCAATTTTCTCCAGATCTGATTGCTTGGTCATCCTCCATTATCAAGACTGGATATTCTTTGTTCTCTATTTTGCTTTGAAAAAATTGAAAGACAACTTCCTCGCTAAGTACTTCGCCTCCACGCACTCCGATCCTGTCTCCGTCAATCTTGGCTCTGCTGGTCTGATGGTTTATTCTATGGACAAGCAGAGTCCTCTCCTTCCAAGGTTCACTTCACATTTCTGAACTCATTGCTTTTATCTTTATTCGAAGAAAGTGAGATAATGGGCTAGTCCGTCGATTTTTGTTTTTTGTTTCATTTATTTATCATTATTAGTTCAATTTTTGGCCGGATTTGAGTATGTTTGTTTCTTCTTGGAAGAGATTTTGGCGATGAGGTTAAAATTGGAATAGGCCTGTTAGCTTCTGGATGATCCAATTGCATATTTTGGATTCTTGTGATGAAAAATAGTATGTCGGTTTTTGGCTGCTTCTTTTCGTTAGAGTTTTATCAATGATCTTCTAGCTTCTATGGATTAATTTTTGTTCTGGATATGTTTGTCTTGGATGCTTATTTTGGATAAGGCATGTGTGGTCGATTCCTAACCTTGCTTCTTCTTATAGAAGTTGATTTTGGTTGACTATTGGCTATCAGTCTGAAACTAAAAGAATTAACATTCTCCAATCCTCAAGCATCTGTGATGGTTTTGTTGTAATACCCTAAAAATCGTATTTGTGATGATTATCACAATTTGGTAAATAATACCTATTAAAAATAGGTGAATAAGTGGTTTCAAATAAAAAGATATAATTTTCTAATTTTCTAAGGAAATGTCTATGAAAATTAGAAGAGATAAGTTGCCAAAGGGCTAAAAATACATTTTTAAGGCATAAAATTAGAATCAGTATTTTATGGGTCATGAATAGTATTTACTATTCAAAAATACATATTCATTATTCATAAATACGTATTTACTATTCATGTGGGACCCACCAAATTATATCTCCTCTCTGTGACGGAAGTTTGAATAAAATGTCATGCGCGGACCCACAGAATAGTATTTACTATTAGGAATAGTGATTTACTATTGGAATAATAATATAATATTATATTATTAAAATATTAAAACGTTTCATACGAGGGAAGCGAGTGAAGATTTTATATTTTAGGGAAAATTACCTCAAATGACCTAAGTGAAATAATTACACTTAAGGACCCATTTTCCTCCCTATAAATAAGAGGCTTCA
Source organism: Acacia melanoxylon (assembly GCA_019022615.1). Classification (NCBI taxonomy): domain Eukaryota; kingdom Viridiplantae; phylum Streptophyta; class Magnoliopsida; order Fabales; family Fabaceae; genus Acacia; species Acacia melanoxylon. The sequence continues at coordinate 5,138,241 of JAFJYJ010000003.1, read as the reverse complement.
GTTCTTCTCATTTCTCACACCAAAACCATGTTCTAGAGAGAGTTAGAGAGAAGGAGGAGTCTGGAGAAAATCTAGCGAGCTCCGGGTAATTTCTTCGGTCCCTAGTCTTTAGTTTCAGAATTTTTTCGGAGATATAGTAGGAATGCTAGAATTATCTTTAAATTTCCCGATAGTCTAGATATCATGTTTAGGGGTATATACGGTATTTATTTCAAGAATATACTGGGAAAAGAGATATGTCAAAATTCTGGAGAGATATGGTCATAGTAGCGAAGCTCTGGCGAAATTCCGCCGATTAGGGGGTCAGGGGCAAAATGGTAATTTGTACCTAAAATGCCTGTTATAATGCTAAATACTGATAAAAACGATATAATTCGTATAGGATATCTGTAGTCGAACCGTCTGCGTACACATTGTTGTGCCGTTTGCACCGTACCGTCAAAATACCGTTTTTTAGTAAACGCATCGAAGTACCGCAACAAAGGATATCCTAGGATTCCGGAGGCAGATTTTATGGACGGGCGTATTACTATTCATGAATAGTACCGTATACGTGAATAGTACTGTATACGTGAATAATACCGTATACATGAATAGTAATTACTATTCACATGGAAGGAAGGTACGTTCGCGACGTACTGTAACACTAACTCTGATGATTATGATATGCTTATATATGATTGTTGTGTTCCCCGCATCGAGACTCGTCTCATTTGAAATTGATGAAATCATGAATATACGGGTTATGGTATTGTTAACGCCGTTGAAAGTTTTCCTTAGTGCTTTGGACACGACTGTACATCGTGGCACCGGAGAGTGTGCAGACTGGGATAACAAACATACTGCAGGGGCTGTGTATTGTTATTGCCTTACATACATATATGTGTTTCCTACATCTGTTATGGGCTTTTGTAGTGATTATTGTGAAAATGTCATGAATACCTGTCATACATATATTGTTTACATAAGCATGAGGTTAACCGTTACCCGAGGTCCATTGGGCTTTGGACCTCGATGCCGAATGGATAGATGTGAGGAAAGGGTCATGAACCAGAGGAGGCACCAGGATTTATGAAGACGTTGTGGATGGAGCCGTAAAAAGACGTCGATGGACGGAGCCGTGAGAAGGCACCGGTCAAAGGAAATGCGGGAAGAAAGTCAACAGAACCTACCTTATGGCATGAATCTAATAAAGTTACTTCACATCATTTGGTGCTTAAACTAGAAGGGTCGTTTATGTGGTTCAGTCAATCAGTCACCCTAGCACGGTGAGACTCCCACTAGACCTACCCAGCCTGGCCAAATGGGATGATTTAACTGAGTTAGGTTCTACGCCCCAAGTCTACTCAAGGCTTGGTTAAAGAGGGTGTAGTTACATGTAAGAATTGTAATTATAAAGTTTTGTATTAGTATCACATGAAAAATTCCTTCGGGAGATTTTGTAATATATATCGCATACGTCGAGCATCATCATATGTCCGAGTATTTCATATCAGTTACTCAGTGTTATACCTGTTGTTCAAATTTTTAGTACATGCTCTCCGTTTCCGCAAAACGCTAAAGCTGTAGCACCTCAAATTCTGATAAATTTTTATAAAACCACGTGTCACCGACACAATTTATGCTACGAAATTTGGGGTGTTACATTTGTGCCTTTTTTGTTGTCATTAATTGTCGGTGCTTTTTATTGTCTTTTCTGTTACTGTTTCCTTTTCTGGTTTGAGGTCCTTGTTGCTTCTGGAATTTTTTGTCTCTTTTGACGGTCTTAACGAAAGTTTTAACTCATGTGCTATAACTAGTAACTGTTAATATGAATGGATCTCTCTTATTCCATTAATTCAATCAATGTACAATGACTCCCTTATATAGGCCCAGACCACACACACACCTGTATGGGCCCAATACACAAGTATTACAATGCTACTCCACTAATTACATCACTAACTAATACTAATACTCCCCCTCAAGTTAGGGCCATATATATCAATGACACCTAACTTGCTCAGCAAATATTTATGAGCTTCTATTCCCAAGCTCTTTGTCAATATGTCAGCCAATTGTTCTTCTGACTTGACATGCTTTAGATCTATCAACCGTTCCTGTAATTTTTCCCTAACAAAGTGACAATCTATCTTATTGTGTTTTGTTCTTTCATGAAATACAGGATTGCTCACAAAACACATGTGCAGGTTCTACATTAATTACATGTAAATCTTTTAATAAACCAACAATCCAAACTATTTCTGAAGTCACATGCCCAACCGCTCTATTCAGCTGCTCGATATTCAGCTTCTGCTGAGGACTTGGACACTGTGTTCTGCTTCTTCGACTTCCACGATATCAAGGAACCTCCCAGCTTTATCGCATATCCTGTCACTGATCGTCTAGTATCTTTACATGCGGCCCAATCTGAATCACAATAGCATTCCAATTGCATTTGACTGTTTGAAGACAAAAGGATACCCAACCCCGGTGTTCCTTTCAAATAGTGCAGCACCCTCATCGCTCCATTCATATGCGATTCCCTTGGTTCCATAAGAAATTGACTTAATACCTGCACAGGATAACAAATATCATGACGAGTGACAGTCAAATACGATAACCTACCAATTAAATTTCGATATATTTCAGGTTGTTGTAATTTCTTATCAATTTTCTTCTTCTTCTTTCATTTTTCTTTTGATCCCGATCTGTTTCGATCACATCTCGCCCGTGGGTGCTCCACGAAGTTCTGCATTTTGCTCCATTGGTGTCGCCACGGAATAGAAGCACTCAACCCCACATCACGGATCAAATCAAGGGTGTACTTTCTCTTATTTAAAACAATTCCGACCCTTGATCGTGTTATTTCTAATCCCAAGAAATACTTGGCGGACCTAAATCCTTGATTCTGAATTGAGTGTGTAAATAGGTCTTTGTCTCCTCAATAGCTTCTCTATTACTTCCCGTAATGAGTAAATCATCCACATAAACCAACACGACAATCATCTCACCCTTCTTCCACTTTACAAATAACGAGTAATCATGCAAACTCTGCTTGAATATAATCCTCCTTTCACCAATGCAAGTGTGAGCTTGGCATTCCATTGTCTTGAAGCTTGCTTCAACCCATACAAAGACTTGGTCAACTTGCATACTTTTCCCTTTCCAACATCTTTGAAACCTTTAGGAATCACCATATACACTTCCTCATGAAGATCTCCTTGTAAGAAAGCATTATGGACGTCCATTTGGAAGATCTCCCAATTATGTACAAATTTGCAAGTGTAAGAACAACCCTCATCGTTACCATCTTTACCACCGGTGAAAATATCTCATAATAATCTACACCTTCTGTTTCGAGTGTATCCTTTGCCACCAAACGAGCCTTATACTTTGCCACATTACCATTCGAGTCATACTTAGTTTTGTAGACCCACTTACACCCAATTGGATGCTTTCCTTCCGGGAGATCAACAATGTAATACCCTAAAAATCGTATTTATGATAAGTATCATAAATTAGTAAATAATACCTATTGGATATAGGTGAATATGTGGTTTCAAATAAAAAGTAATAATTATCTTATTTTCTAAGGTAATTACTATGAAAATTAGAAAAGAAAAAGAGCTAAAATCCATGAAAAATGCAATTGTGGGGCATAAAATGGCCTGAAAATATTATGATAAATCTCATATGGCAACAAATATTGACAAAAACTTAGGAAGTATGTTGTCTCTAATTTTAGGAATTTTTGGGATTATTTCCTTGAAAAATAGAGAAGCATAAATATAATATTATTAAAAGCACTTTTTGGCCCCATGATTTTTAATATTTTATATGAGATATAAAATACCAATGTAAGTAAAATAGTTGTGAGATAATAATTTATCCTAATTAAGAAAATTATCAACAATTAGTAAATGGCTAATTAAGTAATTAATGGCTAATTACTTGGATTAAAATATAAGATAAATGAATTAGAAAAAAAAAATAAGGGCTGAAATTCGAAATAAAAATAAAAATAAAAAAATATAAAATGCTTAGAAAAATAAATGAAAAGAAAAAAAAAGTAAATTTGATAAAGATTTGGAATCCAAAGGTAAAATGGATAATGGTTTGAAATCCAAGAATACAAGAAAACTTAAATAAAGTGAGAATACGTTCAAATTGGAATGGTTGTGAAGATGTGGAAATCCTGGAGAAAATATAAGGACTTATCTGGAACTCATATAATTTAACCTCGAAAGTAAAACCAAACAAGGTCATTTTTGCAAACGTTGAAGAATAAGTTTAGTGCAACCAGGGAATCTAATTAGACCATAAATCTTGATATCCAACTACTAATCAAAAAGTATACTCAGAATTTAAAAGTGTTAGTGATTGATCAAACAACCAAAAATGAATTTCGTTAAAGTAAAACTTAAGACCTGTTCGAATTATTTACCGAAATGCCATCCGGGTTTCCTATAAATAGGGCATCACCCCTTCCTTCATTCTTCACAAATTCTAAGAGCTTTCTAGTGAGAAGTTAGAGAGAAGTCAGAGCAAGAAGGAGTAGCGAAGTGCTAGGTAAGTTCTTCGGTCCTTAGTCTTTAGTTTCGGTAGTTCTTTCAGTAGATATAGTAGGAATGCTAGATTTATCTTTAAATTTTCAAGATAGTCTAGATATCATACTGAGGGGTAAATAAGGTATTATTTTCGAAAATATTGTTGGGGGAAGAGATATGTTAAAATTTTGGAAAGATCGGGTCAAAGTAGCGAAGCTCTGGCGAAATTCCGCCAATTAGGGGAGCCAGGGGCAAAATGGTAATTTGTACCTAAAATGCCTGTTATAGTCTTAAATATTGATAAATACTATCCTTATAGGATATCTGAGATAATTGAACCGATGTTGGGCCGCTGTCAAAAAGTACCGTTTTCCGAAAAAGTACCGTTATACCACCGACGAAGGTACGTTCGCGTACTGTAACACTAACACTGATGCTTATTGTATGCTTATATGTGATAGACGACTATACAAGCGATTTGTATAGATAACTTTACATGCGATGTGTATTGTTAACATAGATAACTTTACATGCGATGTGTCTTGTTAGCATAGATAACTTTACATGAGATGTGTCTTGTTGTTATATTAATCTTGCATCTGCTATGTACTTATGTGTTGATTAATACCGTGAAGTCATCCATATGTTGTTTATATAAGTATGAGGTTAATCGTTACCCGAGGTCCGATGTGCATTTGGACCTCGGCTTCTAAAATAGCTTCAGGGTCAGGAGGACTGAGAGCTGAAGATAAGGGCAAGCAGCACGCTTAGAGTCTCGGCCGGAAAATTTCTTTTGTTGCCACAGCATGGGTGTTGCCAGGGAGACACTTCTGTTGTTATTTACTTTAAAAACTCTCGGTTATTATACCCCTTTTGTAATCAGCCAGACTTACGACATTTTGAATCTAATTATCAGTTACTCTTACGCTCCGATGCTCTACTCTGATGAAAAAAAAATATATACTGCTTTTGAAAATGGGATGTTACAAACAATGTCCCAAGTGTGATTTAATTCTAGGGCTTTAATCTCATCCTTCATTGCCGTTTTCCAATTTTGGTCTTTGACGGCTTCCTCAAATGTCCTAGGTTCAACAAAAGTGTCGGACAAAAACAAACTCCTTGTATGAGGAAGACAAATTGGAACAAGTATAGTAATTTTGCATAGGATAAGGAGAAACTCCCTGTTTAAGCATCCCAGCTTCATGCTTATTGGATCCATTATCCTGCTGATTATGGATCGCTGCCTCCAATTGCTGAGATGGAAGATCAGAAGTTTCATAATCATGCAGCCATCTAGGTGGCCTCCTTTCTCGTGTAGAGTGCCTATTCGAAGGAGGCGGAGGTGTTTGTAGGTTATTTGGTTCAGATCATACCTTCCGGATTTTCAAACGTTCCTTGTGGCAAAATCTCATGTTCATATACAAAAGGGTTAGGTAGAGAAGGAGAGACTCCCCTTGGATTGTAACCATCCCTTTCTTTGAAAGGAAATCTCTCTTCCACAAAGCTTACATGTCGGCTAACCATCATCATTTTCGTATTCAAATTATATAAAAGGTAACCTTTTTGAGTTGTGGGATAACCCATGAAAACACATGTATCTGCCCTACAAGAAAATTTATCAATATCATGCAATTTAGTAGCATAGGCTAAGCAACCAAACACTCTCAAAAGTCCAAGAGAAGGCACATTACCATGAATCAACTCATATGGAGTCCTATAGTGCTACACCTTACTAGGTGTTCTATTGATCAAGTAAGATGCAACTCTAATACTCTCCCCCCAAAACTTAGTAGGCAAACCTGCATGTAGCATCAAGCATCTAGCAACTTCTAATAGATGTCTATGTTTCCTCTCCACAACCCCATTTTGTTGGGGAGTGTAAGGACAAGAAGTTTGATGTAAAATACCTTTGTCATGAAAGAAAGTTTTGAGGGTGGAGTTCACAAATTCCAACCCATTATCACTCCTTACTCTTTTGACATTTGCTTTATGTTGAGTAGAAACATAGGTAATAAATGTCTTGATATGCATAACAGATTCAGATTTATGTGACATAAGAAATATTCAAACCCCACGTGAAAAATCATCCACTATTGTTAAGAAATAACGAAAACCTTGATGTGTGGGTTCCTTGTAGGGTCCCCAAACATCCATGTGTAACATTTCAAAACAGCAAGTAGTCTTAATTGTACTAACAGGGAAGGGGAGTTGAGTCTGTTTCGATTGGACACAAATGTCACAATGGACATTATCAGAGAGTGTAACATGTTTCTTTATTTCTACCAAATGTTTGAGAACATGTAAAGGAGCATGGCCAAGTCTATGATGCCAAATATCAGACTTTACATCTTTCAAAGTACATACAGATTGCAAAGAAGAAAGAAAAGCAGTATGGAAATCAGATAGGCATTCTAATTGAACACTTTCTTGCAGCATATAAAGACCATGAGTGAGTTTACCAATCCCCTTGATCTTCCCACTCAAGGTGTCCTACAAAACACACACATCAGGAAAAAACAAAGTTATACAGTGTTCATGGGCTGTGAGTTGAGAAATAGATATTAGGTTGAATTTCAGGCCAGGGGCATACAGAACACCTTCTAGGGTAATATTGTTACCAATTTTAACATTTCCTATGTGTGTAACGGGTAATCTCTCACCATTAGGTACCCTAATTCTCTTAATTGGGCCTATATAAATTTTGTAAGTGTGCAGATAATTCAAATTACTAACAACATGTATATTTGCTCCTGAATCTAACAGCCATACAGGAGGAAAAGAAACAACATTAATCAAACCTATAGATGAAGTTCCAACAAAGACCCACAAAGAGTATCAACGAGATCTTGAGAGGGGTCTTTCTTCTTATCATGAGAGTCTTTCTCAAGTAAACGTAGCAGCTGCTCATATTGTTGAGCTGTAAGGTTCCCTGCAACTCCAATGGATTCAGAAGCTCCAAGTGCAGAAGTAGTACGTGTTGAAGACTCCTGTATAGGTCGCGGCCTCCAATTAGCTGGGAAACCAATAAACATTGTTCCTTTTTGTGTCCCTTTCTGTGGCAATGTGAGCACTCATCTTGTTGATTATTTCCTCTTCCTTGATAGGAAGTTCGACCTCTGCCACGTCCCCCTCTTCCATTTGAAGCAAACATCACAGTATTCTCAGGAGAGGGTTCAATGTGACTAGTGCTAAGAGATCGTTGGGTTTCATGTTGCGAAATCATGGAGAATGCTTGATTAACAGCAGGTAGAGGACTTAACAGTAGAACATGATTCCGGGCTTGTGAGTAGCTCTCATTAAGACCCATTAAAAATTGAAACAGTCGTTGCTCTTGAACAATTTTGGTGTATTGTTGGGAAGTGCGACACTCACACGGCGCAGTGGTACAAAGACCTCATCAAACTCTTCCCAATGATATTTCAATTTAGAGTAATAGGCAGCCACAGAAAGATTACCTTGGGTCAGTGTGTTGATCGCACGATGGAAGCTAAACGTTTTGGAACCATCGACTTATCAAAACGTTCCTTCAAGTCATCCCACACAGATTTGGCGTTCTCGGAAAAAGAAATACCTCCGTAGTGATTTGTCAACACAATTAATCAGCCATGAAAGAACCACGGCATTACATCTGTCCCATGTGCTCTTGAGATTATCGGTTTGATCCCCATGAGTACAGCTTCCATCAACAAATCTGTATTTGTTCCTCCCCAACAATGCTATGCGTATTGATCGACTCCAGATGGGATAGTTTTTTCTGATCCAGTGAGGACAGCGGAGACCAGCAGCGTGGCTTGCTTGTCAGAAGGATGAAGGAACAAGGGATTATTAAACCCTAGGTGCCCTGGATCAGGGACACGAGCTGAGGGTTGACTATCACTGGTCATGATCTTCGAAAAGGGGATAACAAGAACAATAGGCAGAGAACAAAGTTCTGGAAAATACCAAAAAAAAATTACCAAGTACAGGGACGAAGAAGAACCACGTGACTTCAATCCTTCGGACTTTCGAAGCCAAACTTCGATTAACCAAGAACCGGCCTCAAACGAACCGAGAAGGCTTGAACCTCCAATTTCAGAGAAAAATAGAAACCACCGACCAGAACCTCCAATTTCAGAGGAAAAACAGAAACCAGCAAACCGCCAAACAGAAACCAGTGAACCACTGACCAGAACCTCCAATTTCCCAGAGGAAAAACAGAAACCAGCGAACCACCGAACAAAAACCAGTGAACCACCGACCAGAACCTCCAATCTCACATAACCTCCAATTTCCCGTCGATCTGTGAGAGAATCTTGAACAACCGGAGAATCTTGAACCACCGCGAGCCACCGTCGAAAATCAGTGCAAGAAACCAGTGAACCACCGAGCACTGCGAACCACCGTCGAAGCTCAACCAAGAAACCATGGGAAGGGTGAAATAGAACCTATTGCAGAACCCATCGTGCGAGAAACACCTAATCGGGAAACCAAGATTATGCGTTATCAGGCGAAGTGGAGCCTGGCGCACGTTGAATCTGTCATGCCCGAATCGTGAAACCAAGAAGCTACCGGGTCGGGAAAAAAGAACCCGAATTATTGGACCAAAAATATTGGCTCTGGTACCATGTTAATATGAATGGATCTCTCTTGTTCCATTAATTCAATCAATGTACAATGACTCCCTTATATAGGCCCAGACCACACACACACCTGTATGGGCCCAATACACAAGTATTACAATGCTACTCCACTAATTACATCACTAACTAATACTAATAGTAACTCCTTAATTGTTGATTATCCTTGAAGAGTTTCTAAGTGCGTTATTAACTGTTTTAATACTTATTGTATTTTCCCAGCTATCAAATATAATTTTCCTTTGTCAGTTTATTAATTGTGTGTGGCATTATGTGTTCACCATACTCTTTTCATTGTTTGTTCTTTTTGGCTTTTTTCCAGCGTCATTGTTTTTTTTTTCCTTTTTCTTGTTAGTTAATGAGGTTTTGTGTTGACAACATTTTCAATCACGTTTATTAAAGATAAATATGGAAGCTTAAATATCTGCATAAAGTCATGCATACTTAGTTTATCCGGCCTATTTATGGTTTCACTTTCCTCATAGTACTATGTCTCAAGGCAGGGACTTTCTTGTATATGCACAATTTTCACACCATAAAGCCTTGGAGGAGTGCAATTATATTCTTGTTGCTTTCTCCTTTGACATGACTTATTTATATATTCTTTGGTTTCTTCATTTTTTTTCGTTGGTGTGATTTTTTTCTTGGTTACCAATGTTCTAAAAAATATCACGGACGCGCTTGGGGAAACATTATGTAAATAGTTGGTTGTCAATAACTAGGCGTGGCTGTGTTTCTCTTGGCGCAAAAAAGTTGTCTCTCTATTGTTTTTTATCCACAAAACTTCAAACTCGGTTCTAATCGTCATCTTCCTCTCCTCTCTCCTATATGCTTATCTCGTCTCGAATTGTCGTTAAAATTATCTCTGGATATTTGTGTTAAAAATTCTATACTTAGCATATTTTGTATTTTAACATGTTGCTGCGGAGTTTGGGTGATGTTCTGTCTTCTTTGACATCAAAGAAGGATGTTATTCCATATGAAAATTCAGTGCTGACAAAATTGCTTGCTAATTCACTTGGTATTGATATTCTCCTTTCTCCTGTCATATACAATCTTATGATGGCATTTATTGGCTTTGGTGGTATTTGGTTAATTTATACCCGCACTATTAGCAATCAAATGAGAGTTTCACTATTTGATAATATTTATGGTTTATTGATCAATAATTCTCTTGTACAGTTTGATCAGAAGCAGAAGTCTATGGGTCTCCCAACTAGCGAAGAGCTCCAAAAACATGAACTTTTTATCCGAAATCGTTATCCTTCAAAGGATATGCTCCTCTTTGATGATGTTTTTGGTATTTATGCTTAAACTCATGTTAGTTTCATTATGGTTGATCCAATGTGAAGCCTATACGACCTTTGTTTCCTTGGATGACTGACATATTGCTGGCCGCACGCCTGGGAATCAGAAGTGACTATAATGGTCATATGAAAAACTATTTAAGGTCATAAGCTGCAATGGGCATGTGTCTGATAGATTTTGACTTGCATTTTTAAAATTTAGCAAATCACAGGTATCTTTCATAATCTTACTATAAGGATCTCATATGCTACTTTTTCCAGGAAGTTCATGTCACTTTTGTTTTGGATAGTCACTAAGAAAGTCTTATACATTCTTTAGTTTTGATTTGTGTTTAATTGGTGGTGTTAATGTTGCAGATGGAGAGAGTGAAGTTGGGGAAGAGGAAAAATATGGATGTAGATGGTTAGAAGAAATTGAGATGCCAAAGAACTCTCAAATCGAAGAAATTGATGATGACCATACTGCTCGTTTTTTAGACTATTTTTTATACATATTGTTCGCAACATTATTATTTATATTTTGTTTTCTCTATGTAAACTCTTTATAATTGTTACTATACATTTTTATGATATACAATTTTTTTTCGTAATTTTTTATGTATTTTTTAAATAAAATGAAATTTGCGACGGATTTGAATTCCGTCGCAAAATTCTGAATTTTGAGACGGAATTCAAATCCATCGCAAAATTCAGAATTTTGCGACGAATTCAGTTCTGTCGCAATTGCGACACCATAACGGAATGAGTTCCGTCACAAATTCCGTCGCAAACCTGTTTTGCGACAGAAAATGACTTTTTTGCGACGGATTTTTTCCGTCACAAAAAATGACTTTTTTTTTAGTGTATACTCTATATATACATAAAAACATAACTCACCAAATTTTGAGGTGATATATATGTAGTCCAAACAAAAAAAAAATTCTTCCCCATAAGCGGAGGGCTAAAACTTACCGGTGCAGACGGGCGAGACGGCAAGAGAAGCAAAGCGACTGAGCGAGAAGGAAGTGATGAATGGAGCTTTCCGGAATTCCCCGCCACCTTCTATTTCTCCCTTTAGTTTGGCTTCTCTTCTTTCTTTTAACATCGAGATTTAACAAATTATAAAAATATTATTATAATTTTGGGTTTAATGTTTCGTTTTTATTGCGAAACATTTTTTTCTATCACACTCACATAAAAGTGAATGCGTTCCATTGTAAAGAGAAGAAAGAGAAAATATTAGTGGGACCCACTCACTTTTATGTGAGTGTGGCAGAAAAAATGTTTCTGCAGTAAAAACAGAAAAATTAAACCCTATAATTTTACTTTAAAGATTAAAAAATAATTTAACAGTTTAAATTTATTTTACATCCTATATTAAAAAAATTACTTTTATATCTTTAAAGTAAAATTATAATAATATTTTTATAATATATTAAATTTAAACCATTGAAATTTTAATTTAATAGTGAAAAAGAGAAATGGAGGGAAAAGAATGGTAAGGATATAGGAGAGAAGCTAAAACGTTTCTTCCGATGATGGTCATAAGGGGGAAAAATCATATGGCAATTGAAATGACTTAAAAACCATGCCTAATCAAATGAAAGAGGGCTATTTTGGTAATTGACATTAATTCAAAACCCAAAATCAACTCTTGGCTCAATTATAATTGACATATTTATTTTTACTTACCTTAATTCCTTTTTGTTGTATTTTAAGTCAAACTTAATATTTAACACGATAAGAAACCTTATTCATTCCCACATGACTCATATTTCCATGTTATTAAAGGGTTATAATAAAAGCCTGGTTATTTTTATTTCAATAATTGATGTTTTTCTTAGGTCACTTCAAATTTGGATCAAGCGCCTAGAAGTAAAAACCAGCTCAAATTTCATATGTAACTAGTTCACCTTTAATGCATATCAACAATAAACAAATAAATGAAATTTTAATGAGATAATTATCTCTCTTTTTTTCAGGGTCATTACAGATCCCTCGTTAATTTTGGATTGCTTCCTTTTTATGACACATAATTAATACTAGTACTACATTTAACTTCTTTCTTGAGAAAAATTCAACTTATTTGAAGTATGACTGGGACCGTTGCATTTTGAATTCATCTATAAATTTTAAACACATACGCACACAAACATGTTAACCTTAGATTATTGAACACTTGATATTTTTATTACCTAAATTGAAATCCTCTGTTTCAAGGTTGCAACAACATGGAATTTCATCTTACTCATCACTTTACTTTTATCATCTAGGACAGATTTGTAAACTCTTCCCAGTTCTCTTTCACTTTCCTAATAGGTTAAAAAAAAGAGTAAAATACTCTAACCACCCTCATATTTTTTTTAATTACACAGACCTCCCCATTATTTTAAAAACATATAACTTAGTCCAAACCATTAACTTCATTAAGAATATTCTAAAAATATTGTTTTAATTAACATTTATATAAAAAATAAATTTTATTTACTAATTTACTTTTGATACTAAATCCCAAATTTCACTTGACAGTTTCATAAATCTTGGTAGGAAAAAAAATCAAATTTAAAATTTAAATGACTTATACAATCTATCAAACCTATATAGTTCATTATATTTGATATATATGTTTAGTCATTTAAGAAATTAAAAACATATAACTTTCAATAATTACAACAACAAAATAAAATTAAAAAATTTATAATCTCAAAAATAATAATTTTTTTTAACATATTAGACAGTTAGAAAATCTATTAGAATTAATTTTTGGTGGTATAATTTTTTTTTTTTTGCTCATATATATTTATATATGTGTAATTAAACCCTGATAAAGTATAATTGCATTTTAATCATTTTAATATAATATTTTTATATCTTAGATCATGTAAATTTAAAAAAATTAAAATGAAACGTTAATGACATGCCCATTTCATCCATCCACATCAAGCTAGTGAAAGTGGTAAGGAGTGTCCTAATAAATTGAAGTTGTTGGCATCAAAAATTGTGGACGGGTGTGGAAGCTTACCGGTGATAGTTGTGTCAGTAGCAAAAACCCTCAGTTACTGGGATCCAAATGAATGGGAGGATTCTTTTGCAGCAATAGAAAAAGATTCATCCTTAAGGCATGGGAATATTGATGAAGAAGCGAACAAGTTTTATAATTCTTTGAAAGTAAGCTTCACGCATCTAAATCCAAGAGCCCAAGATCTCATCTTGCTATGTTCAATATTCCCAAGAGCTTATCAAATACTTATAGAGCTTTTGAGTAGAATTGCTATCGGTTTGGGGCTTTGTGAAAATGTTGACAGCTACTATAGAGCAAGAAGTCAAGTGCTTTCAATCAAAACCACACTCATAAGTTTTGCTTTATTGTTGATTGCCACAGAAGGATGTGTAAAGATGCACGATGTGATTCGCAATGTGGCCCAACAGATAGCAGATGAAAAGATTCAAGTAATCATGAATTCTAAGACAAAGTTGAAGGAGAATGTAAAATATTCATCTTGGATTTTAAATGACTTTTCCGATTATTTTGAGGGCAACAATCTTGAGGTTCTTTTAGTATGGGTGAATGAAAATGATTCTTTGGAAGTTCCTATCACATTCTTTGAATGTATGAAGGGACTTAGAGTTTTGCTTTTGTGTTCTAATGTAAAGATTGGGAGAATAGAGGCCTTATCACTATCAAAATCAATTCATTCACTTAAAAATATCCAAAATCTATCCTTAACAAATTGGGAGTTGGGTGAAATATCTATTTTGCAAAACCTAAAAAATCTTCACACTCTTGAATTGACAAATGATGTTAGCCGACTAGAGAAATTAAGATTGCTAGGCTTGGTACATTGTTCAATCAAAAAGAATAATCCATTTTAAGTGATTGGAAGATGCCTGAAACTTGAAGTGTTGTATTATGTTTCAAATGATGACACTCTTAATAGTAATGCAAAGCCTTCTAAAATTATAGATCTTAAAGAATTATATATCATAGAGAAGGCAGCTCCTCCAGGCATTCTTTTCAATTGGATGCTTCAACAAAAAGATATTTCAATTCAACCAAGTTAAATTAAAGGGGATCTTGTCTGAAAGCACGGTGAAATCCCTGGCAGCAAGAGCAGAGATTCTCGATTTAATAGAATGTAATGGATCAAGATAGACAAATCTTATTCTTGACTTGGTTCATGCTTTAGAAGATGGAGGTATGAATGACTTGATTAAGCTTTCTTTGATATCTTGGCCTGCAATACAATGCCTAGTCAATACGAATGTTATTCAATATATTGCAACTATCTTCTCCAATTCACTTGAGCTGCGACTTCATGATATGCGTGTGAGGGAATTATGTCACGGTGATTTTCCTAAAGCCTTTCTCAAGCAACTAGAGAAGCTAGATTTAAGTCATTGTGTTGAACTAGATGGCCTATTATTCAAGGGAAAGCTAGAGCTGAGTAATCTAAAGTCTGTAGAGTAAATGAATTGTTCAATGACATGTCTTTTCCATTTATCTATAGCTCAGATTCTAAAGCAATTGGAAAATCTGTGCATAAGAGAATGCTCATATCTGAAATGCCTAATAAGTGATGATGAGAGATCAACAGGGCAACAAGTGCATGATCATCAAGAACCTAATCCAAAGATCCATCACTCAATGTTTCCGAAGTTGAATGTTCACTCTGTCTTTCCCAACTTACAGCGAGTTTTTGTCAGGAACTGTAATAATTTGGAATATGTATTCCCAACATTTTATTCAAAAGACTTTAAAGACTTGGAACATATGAGCATCGGAAAGATAGAAAAGATGAAGTATGTGTTTGGGAAATGTCATGCTGATCAGAATCATAAAGAGGCAAGACAATATCAGAACAGAACAATAGTACTCCAAATCAAGAAGATGTATATACAATATACTTTTCTATAATAAAGAGACTTAGAAGAAGCCAACAAATTTATTTCCGACTCGTTGTCTTCTTCCTTTGTCCCAACTTTTAGCAGGATATTAATAAATCTAGAACAGTGTGTGCTTCTTCTTTTTTTTCTTTTTTTGCCTGTGGGTTTACAAAGTTTATTAGACCCTTCAACTTAATTTATCTCTTTTTATGTCTTCTGTGGTTGATTTTTTAGTGTGAAGAGGCACCCAAGGAGGCTGTTGAAAAAGACTCTACAGTACAGATGCAGAAAATTAGTTCACCAAATTTGACAGAGGTATGATATGCTTGTTAATCATGAAATGCTTATTAATCAAGAAAGGTTTCTCCCTCAATAAATGTATGATATTATTGTTAATGACTTGAACTTCTCTAGCAACTCACTCCTCAACACATTGTTTTCTAATGCAGCAGCAACAACTTCATCATCTGATTCAAATATTGTGATGAGACTCAATCCTTAACAAATGATTTCACTTATATTTTCATTGAGCATACAAGAGTCCTTTCTCTACAAATCCTTTCAAACTAGCATATATTTATTGAGCATTTTTTGAAGTATGGATCGAGTAATGTGGAAGCAGAAAAGTGTTAATAGTAATGATTTTATTTTATATATAAGACATTTGATGTACCTGGTTATCAAAGTTGACGCTAACAGTAGAATAATTAAAATATAATTAAGAAACCAGCAAAATATTTTCTCTCCATTATTACATTGTAAGTTTATATAGTACCAAAGAAGCAGCAAATGAACTTCTTGTCAAACAATTTCATATTTTAGTATACCTGAAATTGTCGCTATATCATCTGATTATGATAACTTAAAAGCGAATTAATCCTGAAAAAACTTCTCTCTCTCTATGTTTTACTTTTATCCAGATCTTTTCAATAATATAGCCATTAAAGAATATCACTTTTAAGAGATGACATTCAAAGTAATTGCAAAGCTATATAAAAAATTGCTAAAGAAACAATGGAGCCAAGTGTTCAAGAAGGTAGTAAATTAAATAAAGCTGGAAAAGCATATTAAATCATGAATTCAGAATGAAGCAATACCTCATCAACAGCATCCGCTATTCCTTTAGGGGGAAAAAATCCACATGTAAGAAGATAGTCCTTCCTGATATGGATAGAGTTTTATGCTAAATGGCATAACATTGTGATATTTTTTCCCATATTTTTTATGTTCATTTAGGATAATTTGGTTCCCAATGTAAGTTCATTTTTTAACTCATTCAGAGCTAAAAATCTCAAAGTAAGTTCATGAACTCGTTCGTTTTTGCTTTAAATATATAAATCACATGTTGCTTATTTATTCTTTTACTTAGGAGTTATGTGAGAAGGAATCAAAGAGTGATCAAGAAGCACTTGGAGAAGATCCAAGTCTTATGAAGGTCCTCAATGAGTTAAAGTACCTACCAACGACATCGTCACTAAAGAAACAACTAAGAAAGTTGCATTGGCAATTCCACTTGCTACTACTACAAAAATGACTTCTCCAATGGTAAATAATTACATTTTCATTCCACTCCCTTTTATTGATTTTTTCAATATTGGAATTTTATTGATTTTCATTGAGATTAATTTTTCTACCTTGATGGTGATGGTCCTAGGACCCTTCAATCTGTACTTCTAAGAAGCCTCAAATAACAACTTCAACCACTCACACAGAACCAAAGATCTCACAATCAAACCTATTTGATATTCTCTTATTCTTATTTTAAAACACCAACTAGTAAGTGTATTTGGTCATTTTTATAAGGAACTTGTTTGTTTCTATTCTGTAATAGAACACAGATGTCTAGCTTCAATGAGCTAGGATCGATTAATGTTGGATCAATGGACCTTTCAACGGTTAAGTGTGGAAGAAAGGATGCTGGCTCGATGGTTCCTATGGGAAAGATACCGTCGAGATAGCTCAGATCACAATGCAACACAGGTGAGGCGTTTCGCCAAAGGGGGTGGTGTGTGTGCAGTGTGACTGAATGATAAACTATTGAATAGAGAGAGGTCAGAGTGCACCTGGTGGGTAATCTCCTATTTACAGGGATTACCTAGGGTTTCACTCCCATGCAAATGTGTTTATCCACCGGCCATTATGCGCTCCCACGTTACGCAATACCGCTCCACTACCCGTACGGCTCGCATACGCAAGGTGGAGTAGTGATGAGCCATTTATCTGGTTAAGTGGGTGATTTTACTGTAGGCTCTCCTATTGGGCCGGGTAGCCGGATGGCCCAATATATGGGGCCATAACAGTTGCCCCCAAGCTTGGTATGGCGGGTTCCCGACGTGCCGAGATTAGCGCGTTGACTAATCCGGTCATCATCTATCCGAGTTTGAGCTTTGTACGGATCCTTTAGGACTTCCTTCCTGCTCGCCCTGCTTCATCGCTCTCCGTCATGGATGACGGGCTATTTTTCAGGGGATATAAGTTCGATTTTATCGCGATCGGAATATGTTCCGATAAGTGGTCTTTGGTTGAAACTGTTGTTATGGCCTCGGTCATGACCGAACTTTTCTTGTGGACTTGGCGATCAGACGTCGTCTCCTCACCTGTCCCCTGAGTGACAGGTTGTCCTTCTTGGTGGGTTGGTTTATCGTAACCGTCTTCACGGTTTTTATGATAACCGAGATTGACCTCGTTGCTTTTATGACTCGGTCTTAGTCGGATCGTGAGCTTCTCCCACGTGTGGCCCCCAATATTGGTTATCATAAAGGGTATGCAAATATCAGACGGCGTTACTCAGGCGTGATTTCATCCTCTTAGGGATACGGACTCACTGCCTTTTTGGTAGCAATCCTTTTTGAATACCGTGCACATTGAATATGTGCGCCTCTTCCCAATGTGTCCATTCCTGCCCCCAATACGTGCGTTTTGAAACATTTATTACCGCCGGCGCGTGCGCTTTTCAATAAAGATGGTATTGATTGTCCCTGACGTTTGTGTTTTTGGTGGAGATTAGGATGAATAAGGCATTAAATAGTTATGCCGTTTGGACGGGCCTCTCTATATAAGCCTATGCATATTCATCCTTTTTGCTCCATTCCACATGATGAAGTTCCATTCTGGCCAAGCAGAATCGCTGATGCTGGGGGGGTCAGGTTCTAGCCCTTTGTCCTTCCCTCCAACGATTCTTTTGATGAGTGGGCGAAAAGTCAGGAAGAAGAAACGAACATCAATCCTTGTATTAGCTGTGGTTTTTATCGGTAGCCGATTTCAGAAATATTTGCCAATCTTCATCCATAACCTCCGACGGGCGTCTGGGATTCCGGGAATATTTGCCAATCTTCATCTGCCTGGCAAAATGTTTCCACTGGGATCTCAGACATGCTCCGTTGGACACACACGGAGATTTTTGTGCGGGTTGGCCTGGACTTGGAGTCGTCATGCCATGGGGATGCCACGGTTAGGGTTCTATATGCCAACGATGGATCAATAGGTCTACCGCATCCAAACATCCCACAAGGGTCTCCGCCTTTGTGTTTATGGGATTTCTCTCCTTTTGTTTCAGGATTTTGTGCTGCCCATATTTACGGCCAGGATTTGGTTTATTTCCCTGTATGAACGTGATGTAAACTACTCACTTATCAATGGAAAATATTTTCTGTACTTTGTTGGATTTTCCTTTTTGTCTTTTGTGCATCTCTCGCTCTTTGTTTTTGAATCCTGGGTGCATGACTGCTAAAGCGCTGGAATAAAATTAGCCGCCCACCAATCCGGGCTAAGTTAAAATTAACCGCCCTCCAGAACGGATTGTCTTTTGAGCAAAATGCCCCCCAATCTGGGCTAAGTTAAAATTAACCGCCCTCCAGAACGGATTGTCTTTTGAGCAAAACACCCCCCAATCCGGGCTAAGTTAAAATTAACCGCCCTCCAGAACGGATTGTCTTTTTGGCGCTGGAATTCGAATGGTTTTTCGAGGAAATTTTGTGTGCAGGGCACGTGTCAGTCGTGCGCCTTAATGTATGATGACACTCTACCGTCGCCTATGTGGAGTGGTCATTTCAATGGCCCCGATATGCGTGCCCATTCAATGTTCTGCCGTTTCACCTGGAACTTCACTTCCCATAGGGTTTCCCCCTCCGTTAGTGAGATGTAACGGCGTTACGACTCCTAACCTTTCAAATTCCCAACGTATATATAAGTTCTTGGGCGAGGACTGTTAGGCTTATTTCCTACCTTCGACTATTTCCGCTGCTCCAGCGGAATTTGGTTCGTTCTCAAGTTGCTACCTTTACTCAACAGCTATTGCATTCCGCCCCGAGACATGTACTGCTATTTGTCTTCTGATTAGGGCATTTATAAGCATATTTCGTACTTTCCTTGAAGTTTTTGGTATGCTTTTGGTTTTTCTCTGGATGTGCTCTTGGGATTTTGCTGTGTTTCTGGGTTTAGCGACTATTTATGGGTTTCGCCCGGTGGGTCTCAGTTTCTTTCTACTTTTCTAGGTATTCAAAATGGCTCGTGCCTTTCCGTATGTCTGTAAGCCCAGAGGTTTTCTATCCAAAAACCTTCCTTTAGGGCCTGACAGTGATCCTTCTTTAGCGAAACTTTCCAGAAAACCCAGGAGCCTATCCAGAACCAGGAAGGTATCATTCTGGGAATCTTCTTCCAAAGAAGCCGAAACGTTGACCCCTAATGATTTGTTAGTTGTTCCTTCTCCCCTTTCCCCGGTAGTTCCAAATTCCTTACTTGGGGAGACACCTTCCCACCTCGGACCATCAATCCTGGGTCCCACCCCTTGCGACGAATGTTGTCACAAAAGTATTGAACTAGCCCGGATTGGGCGGGATCGTGACGCCGACTTACTGCCGGATAAATGCCGTTGTAATATCCCTCCATTAAGTACCCCAGCTTTCACTAATTCTGACTTCGTTGATCGGTAGACTCTATCCCGTCTTTCGAATAGTGTTTCTATCCCAGGTATATGCCCTTCTCTGATCCTTTTTTTTTTATCCTTAGGTGTTAATGGACTCATCACACCAACCCGGCCAGTCCTCAAACGAAGAGACAAGTACCTCTGCTTCTTCGCAAGTTCCATTAAATTTGACCCCCGCTGTGAGTAGCGTTGTTACACAAGTAAAGAATTCCTTGACCGCCGACGAACTTCGCCAACTCGGGGTTGGAGACGGGGAGGGATATACTATTCGATTGCCTCTAAAGCGTGAATCAGTAGATTCTCTCCGGGCGCAGGAAAAAGATCCACATTTCTTTTTCCTTTACCGGGACGTGATCACTCTTTTAGGAGTAAAGTTTCCCTTTACCGACTTTTAGATCGAACTGCTGAGTCATCTGCACATCGCTCCCTCACAACTTCACCCAAATGGTTGGGCGTTTGCGGTTGCTTTCGAGATATATTGTAGAGGTTCAGACTTAGTCTGTAGCGTTCCGACCTTCATGTCTTTCTTCGCCCCGCTAGAAACGAACG
This sequence comes from Acacia melanoxylon, assembly GCA_019022615.1. Lineage (NCBI taxonomy): Eukaryota > Viridiplantae > Streptophyta > Magnoliopsida > Fabales > Fabaceae > Acacia > Acacia melanoxylon. The sequence goes on along the minus strand of JAFJYJ010000003.1, from coordinate 5,117,453 downwards.
TTTCCACCACGGCTTCAACGAAATGGTTTGGTTGGACTACGCTCCGAAGTATCCGTGACCGGAAGCTTTTCAGACCTTTTCGTGAATCTTGGAAAAACTTCAAGTCGGCTTTTATAAAAGTTGAAGCCCTTCCCGGCCAGGCACCTTGGTTTGTGCGAAGGACCGACAGTGGAGAGACCGAAGAGAGGTTTCCTCTATACTGGTCTACGCACCATCATACCCTTAGACCCGAGGATTATGTTCCGCAATCCAAAAGCTTTTCTGATGAGGAGGAAAAAACCTTACTGGAACTTGTGAAACTGGTCGGCACTCTAACGGGTCCCATGGATCCGGCCGAGTTAATAACCACGCCCCTAGTTAGGCGGCGCCCGATAAGTAGTATGATTTTATTGACATTTGGTTTATTGGCTTTTTGTTTCCCTTTCATTGCTCTGATATCCTTCTTCTTTTGCAGGCCGAGCTATGGGTAAGCCCAAACAACTAGCCGTCTTTAAAAATCGATCTCGAACTGCGGAAGAAGTTCCCGTCATCTCGGCCAATGACCCATCGAGTCCGGCCCCTGAAAATGTTTCTCAGAAGGGACCGGTTCCGTTAGATGCCGAAGAAAATGCCGCCCGCAAAAAGGTCAAAGGCAAAGACGTTGTGGTGGGGCCGGTCAATCCGAGTTTGGAGCCCAACGAGACGCCGGTCACTGAGGGTTCGCCTGCCCCTCCCAGGTCTTCCTCGGCGCCAACAAGCTCTGCTACGACTTCAGTGCTGTGCAACCTTAGCGTGGCCAATCTTCCCGAGGGCGTCTTGTGGGAGCAGGGATTGGCACAGGAAGTATTAGATGTAATGCGACCTCCTGCTTTCCTTCATGACGCATCTGGTCTGTCGGAGCCTACCAAGAAGATGCTGACTCAAATGCAATTGGAAGGTTACCGAGCTATTTCCCTGATTCGCTCTTATGCTATCTTGAAGGTAAAATATGGGATGGTGTATACTCAGCTGGTTGCGCTGAGAAAGGAGAATGCTGCTCTGAAACAAACTTCTGAGGTGGCGAAGATCGCCGAGGACAGGGACAGAGCCTTTGCCAACCTGAACGCCCTTACCGCGGTGCATGACCAGTTGCAACAAAACTTCAATTCTTTGCAGGCCGCTAAGGCCAAACAGGAAGAAGAAATTAGTTCTATTAACTCTAAGGAGAAAGCCCTGGCAAAGGAATTGGAGGTCTCTAGGTCCAACCTTAAAAAGGCGGAAGAAAAGCTGGCGAAGGCAGAGCTGGACGTCCACCGCTTAGAAGATCTTCACACGAATGATCAGCTGGCAGTAGATAAGGCGCAGTCTGACGCTGATCATTATAAAGCTCTGCTCGTGACTAAGAAAGATGAGCTTACTGCCAAGGAGGTTGAGCTTGGTCAGGCCAAGGCGGGGCTAACCGAGTATGCTGATGCAGCGGTTTTCTCATTCGAGAACGCTGTTGCGCAAATCCGTGCCCTTAATCCCGGCCTCACCTTAAACCCGTCTGGTCTGAATTATGAGTCATATGTCAACAAGAAGGGACAACTCATTCCTCCCGGTGCAGATGAAGATGAAGAGGAGGACGAACAAGCCCCGCCTCCATCTTCCTGAACTCGTGGCTAATGTTTGGCATATGTGTTGTTTTATGAGTTCTGGTTTTTGAGGCCGTCCTTTTGATGCCGTGGTTATAACCCGGCTTATTTGTAAATCTGACAGTACAATTTTAATCAATACTAGTGCTCCATTTTACGAACTTCGTGTAGCTGAGGTCTGGAGTCTTCATTGTGAATTCGCTTGTGCTTATCATAACTTCTTCAGAACTGGTGAAAACATCCCCTGTTGTTTCTCTTTAAACATGTCATTGAAAACTGGTTTCTTGTCCATGAATTCTTTTGCATTTTGATATCAACATGTTCATAGGATCGGGTTTAAGTTCCTCTGACTCCTACATGTTTTAGTATAGTCGTGGTCTTTGAAAACTGGACATTTAATCAAGAGTTCATGCCATCCTTTCGCGAATGTGTTTACGAAAACTGGTTCGTCAACCATGAATCCACACAAGTTTTCCAAAACGCGGGTTCATTCACCTCTTTTTAAAACATGGTCTTGGGAATCGGGTTAGAATACCTCTGACTCCTACATGTTTTAATTGGAACATGGTCTCTGGAGCCGGGTTTGAATACCTCACACTCCTACATGTTTTAAGTGGAACATGGTCTCTGGAGCCGGGTTAGAATACCTCTGACTCCTACATGTTTTAATTGGAACATGGTCTCTGGAGCCAGGTTAGAATACCTCTGACTCCTACATGTTTTAATTGGAACATGGTCTCGGAGCCGGGTTAGAATACCTCGACTCTTACATGTTTTAATTGGAACATGGTCTCTGGAGCCGGGTTAGAATACCTCTGACTCCTACATGTTTTAATTGGAACATGGTCTCTAGAGCCGGGTTAGAATACCTCTGACTCCTACATGTTTTAATTGGAACATGGTCTCTGGAGCCATGTTAGAATACCTCTGACTCCTACATGTTTTAATTGGAACATGGTCTCTGGAGCCGGGTTAGAATACCTCTGACTCCTACATGTTTTAATTGGAACATGGTCTTTGGAGCTGGGTTAGAATACCTCTGACTCCTACATGTTTTAATTGGAACATGATCTCTGGAGCCGGGTTAGAATACCTCTGACTCCTACATGTTTGATCCATTGATAGATGATTCGTACGAGTATCTTAGAACGGGTTCTAAGACCCGAAATTCATTAGAAGATTGGCCTTACAACCATGGCTTACATAACTCTGCATAGGAAAACATCAGATAAAACATCACTGAAGGCTTATTAACTATAATAGGTCTTAAGCTTGTGCTGCGTTCCATGTTCACTTTACAGCCTTCTTCTTTAAAGTTTCCAGCTTGTAGGCCCCCTTGCCCAGATTTTCCGTTATACGGTATGGACCTTCCCAATTTGCCGCCAGTTTGCCCTGACCGGCATTCTTGTTACCTATATCGGCTCGTCTGAGGACGAGATCACCTTTTACAAAATTGCAGGGCATCACCTTCTGGTTATATCGATTGGCAAGGAGTTGTTTGGCCGCTAGCTCTCGGCAATGCGCCTTTACCCTGACCTCGTCCACAAGATCCAGTTCTACTGCGATTGATCGGTTGTTGTCATCTTCTTTATGTAGGGTCTTGGTTCTCCGCCATGATGGCTCACCGATTTCAACCGGTATCATGGCTTCACATCCATAAGTTAGTCTGAATGGGGTTTCGTGCGTTGCTGATTGGATTGTGGTCCTGTGTCCCCAAAGGACCGGGTATAGCTGCTCAACCCAATCGACTCGATCCTCCATCCTTTTCCTCAATCCGTCCAGGATGACCTTGTTGGCTGCCTCGGCCTGTCCATTGGATTGTGGATGTTCGACTGAGGTGAAATGATGTATAATGTGGAGGGCGGCCACCATCTCTTGGAAACCCTTGTCGGTGAACTGGGTCCCATTGTCCATTACAATCTCGGCTGGAATTCCAAATCGAGATATAATATTTTGATTGAAAAATCTTTGCACTCGGGCCGAAGTAATTGTCGCCAATGGTTCTGCCTCTATCTACTTGGTGAAGTAGTCCACAGCTACTATGAGCCAGCGTAATTGTCCTGGTGCCCTCTTGAATGGGCCTAGCATCCATTCCCCATTTGTAGAATGGCCATGGGGCCGAGATGCTTGTCAACTCGAAGGGTGGGTATGTATGATTTTGGCATGCTTCTGACAACTGTTGCATTTGCGCACATGTTCCTTAGAATCAGCTGCCATAGTCGGCCAAAAGTACCCAGCTCTCACCGCCTTCCGTGCTAACCCCCTGGCGCCCATGTGGTGTCCGTTTATCCCCTCATGGATCTCGGACAACACATAGTCGGCCTTGGCCGGATTCAGACATTTCATCAGAGGAGAATGGAAACCTTTCTTATATAATTTGTCGTCTATCATAGTGAATGACGCCGACGTTCTCACTATCTTCCTGGCCCTTTCCGTGTCCTCGGGGAGGATTCCTCTCTCGAGGTAATCTGCAATCGGCTTCCGCCAGTCATTTGCCTCAGATATTATCATGACACAGCTTGGTCCTAGCAGGTTCTGCTGGACAACGGTGCGGTGGTTTTCGGGGTTCTTTGTACTTGCCAATTTTGCCATAACGTCCGCCCTGACATTTTCCCCCCTCGGGATATGCTCTACTGCAACGTCGTCAAACTCCGCCATTAGTTGTTTTACCTTTACCAGGTATTTAACCATTAACGGGCCTTTAGCCTGGTATTTGTCTTCTATCTGGGATGCAACCAGTTGGGAATCAGTAGACACATGGACTTTCTTGGCTCCGCTTTCCTTTGCTTGCAATAATCCGGCGATGAGTGCTTCATACTCGCTGGTTGTTTGAGGTTGCAAATTCGAATTGGAGGAAAGCTCCCGGAGACTCATACGGACTTTCAATGATAATCCCCGCCCCGCTGCCTCTTTTATTTGAAGATCCGTCGACGAATAATTTCCATGTCTGGTCGCCGTTTTCTTGTGGATTTTCTATGGGGATCAGTTCCATCACAAAATCAGCTAGAGCCTGAGATTTTATGGCGTGTCGCGGTTCATAAACTATGTCAAACTCGGATAACTCAATAGCCCAACTTGCCATTCGGCTGCCGGATCCGGCTTATGCAAAATTTGCCGGATTGGTTGGTTGGTACGCACTATTACTGTGTGACTCTGAAAGTACGGGCGTAGCCGTCTTGCAGCCATAAGTAGAGCGAAGGCCATTTTTTCCAGTCTCTGGTATCTAAACTCGACTCCTTGTAGGGCTCGGCTTACAAAGTGTACCGGAGTTTGGCCCTCTTTTTCCTCATTGATTAATGCAACACTTACGGCCTCCTCCCCCACCGCCAAATATAGAATCAAACATACCCCGGGCTTTGGACGGGATAGAACTGGCGGGGTCGACAGGCATTGCTTAATCTTTGCAAAAGCCTCCTGGCATTTTCCATCCCATTCTCCTGACGTTTCCTTTTTTAACAGTTTGAAGAAGGGGAGAGAATTCTCGGCTGATCTTGGCAAAAACCTGGTTAGAGCTGCAAGTCGTCCTGTCAGCTGCTGTACTTCCTTCTTATTTCTGGGTGGTTGCATGTCCAAGACGGCTCGGAATTTGTCTGGGTTGGCCTCAATCCCTCTGTGGGCAAGCAGAAAACCCAAGAACTTCCTAGCCGGGACCCCGAAAGCGCACTTCGCCGGGTTGAGACGCTTGTGATGCTCTCTAAGCTTGTCGAACGCTTGTTGCGGATCCTGGATATGATCTTACGCGGATAGACTTAACAATCATGTCGTCGATGTAGACCTCGACGTTCTTCCCTAGCTGATCTTCGAATACCCGGTTCATCATCCTCTGGTACGTGGCTCCCGCATTTTTTAGCCCAAAGGGCATTACATTGTAGCAGTAATTAGCCTTGTCCGTGATGAATGCTGTCTTTTCTTGATCATCTCTGTGCATGGGGATTTGATTGTAGCCTGAATATGCATCCATGAAGGATAGCAATCTGAAACCAAACGAGTTGTCTACCAGCTGATCTATACTCAGCATGGGGAAGGAATCTTTGGGGCAGACTTTATTCAGGTTCTTATAGTCGACGCATACCCGCCATTTGCCGTTAGGTTTCTTTACCATTACGACATTTGACAGCCAGGTGGTGTATTGCACTTCGCGTATGAAACCGGCTTCTAGCAATTCATCGGTGTGCTCTTCTAGGGCCTTCTTCCTGTCTACCCCGATCTTCCGCTTCCTCTAAGCCACCGGGGTTGAATTCGGGCAAATTACTAGTCTATGGCAGCAGACACTGGGGTCTACCCCTGGAATCTCAGATGGTCGCCATACAAAGATGTCTTCATTGCTCTTCAGGCAAGCTTCAAGCTCCGCTCGAATCGTCGGGGATAGATTCTTACCGATCTTGGTATTCTGCCTGGGGTTAGCCCCTAGGGCAAAATCCTCGAGTTGCCCATCTGGCTCAGTTCTTCTCATCTTCTCCTCCTCACGTAGGTCTAACTCGACAAGGTTGACTGGCTTTTCCCCTTCTTCATCTATGGATGCCTTGACTTTTTCCTTCCGGGCTGTCGGGTCGGCCTTGTTCATTTTGACAATATCATAGTAACACTGCCGAGAGTCCTTCTGGTCGCCTTTGACCGTCACGATTTGATTTTTCCTGTTTACCAACTTCAATCGTTGGTGTTTTGTGGATACCAACATATCCCAGTTGTGGATCGTTGGACGTCCCATAATGATGTTATATGAGGAAGGGAAGTCGGCCACTACGAACCTGACTCGCTCTGATTTGAACGTTTCTTTCGTCCCTAGTGTCAATTTTAGTTCGATGTACCCTTTAGGGCATGTATCTCGGCCATTGAATCCGGTCAGGGTTGTTCTACAAGGTTTCAAGTCTTCTGGGTCCAAATGCATTCGCTTGAAAGCGTCCCATAGGATGATGTCCACCGCGCTCCCATTATCGACCAAGATTTTCTTCAAAAAACAACTGACCACAGTTCCTGTGATGACCAGTGCGTCGTGGTGCCCTGGTGGTACGTCTTCTAGTTCTTCTCTAGTGAAACGTAGGACTGGGGGTTCGGGTTTCGCTATATCTTTCTTAAATTCCGGGCAGTCTCTGATTGAGAGAACCTCCCTCAAATATTTTTTTCTTTGGCTCACCGAATCTCCCCCGCTTCCGAAACCTCCACCGATTACATTACGATCGTATTTGGGGTCCGGAATTCGTCGTCGGCGTGCGGCTTTCTTTTTACGCTCACGCCTCTTTTTCTCTAGGCGAGGTGGGGTCTTGCTTCTCCCCTGCCTTTTGTTATTCGACGTCCTGCGTCGAATGACGATCGCGAGCTTTCCTTCTCGGATGAACTTTTCAATGGCATCCCTCAAGTCCCAAAGAACTTTTCGTCGTGTGGCCCGACTGCGATCGTGGAACTCGCAGATGTCGGGATTTGTCCAAGCTGGCTTTCCTTCGCACTGGCCGGGGTCTCTCAACCGTTTTCATCTCGGTCGCCGATACCTCTTTCCAGATCTGGGCCTGGGAAATTTTTAAGGGGGTGTACCTGTCAAATCTTCCTTTCGGCTTTCCCCCTTTCAGTCTCGCCTCTCCACCTCGCCCTCGGGATTCCGGTTTGCGACCGGCGTATGCCTCCCTGAGCTTGGGAGGTGGACTTCTGTCTTTCTCTTTTGCCGCCTGGTTCATCATTTCCATCTGTTCTAGTTCCAAGTACGTCTTTGATCGATCCGTAAATTCGGTCAAAGTCCGAGGTCGATTCTTCATCACTGATTTCTTTAACCGTGATGTAGCATTTAGACCGGCTATGATGCAGTGTAGATGTACGTCTTCTTTTAAGCCGGGGACATGGAGAGTAGTGTCCTTGAACCGGTCCAGGTATCTCTGTAGGCTTTCATCAGGTGATTGCTTGACCTGGTCCAGCTGAAACTCGATTTTTGGCTGTTTCCGGCTTGTAGCGAAATTGAGTAGGAACTTATACTCCATGGTTTTCATGTCGGGTATACAATTTAGCGGCAAAGAATGGAACCAGGTTTGAGCTGCTCCTTGAAGTGTTCTGCGAAGTCGAGGTATCACGTGCCCTACGATCCCCTTCACCCCGATTTCCATCTTGAAGTTATTGAGGTGAACCTGCGGGTCCTGGCTACCATTATACTTTGGAAGTTCTCGAGAATCCAGCTTTTTGGGGTATGCAGCCGCCATGATTTCCTTTGAAAATTGGTGCAGGAGGCTATCTCCGCTATGCCCCGCTTCGTCCGCCTTAGTCTTGTTGAATGATGGGGGAGTTGGTTCGTGGCTGTTCAAGGCCGATTTGGCCAATGAACGCTTCCCTTTTGCTCGGGACAAGTCATTTTCACGAGGGGGGCGGGTGGCCTCGTTGGTTTCGATGGCCGTTAATCCGCTATCCCGGATGGGCTTTTCCGCATCTCGAGACGAAAGCTGAGTGGGATTCTCCAACACCCATATCCGTTCCTTTAGTGACAAAATTTCCTGGTGCTCTTCCTCGGTGATCATACCCCGGTGATGTTCGACCATAATTTCCTCTTCCTGGCCCTCGTCGGGCTCTCTCTCCTCGCCGGTGTGGACCGACGTCAAAATCATCACGCGACTTGCACCCACACCATCCTTCCTTGCAGCTTCGGCCTGCTTCCCCTTTTGACCGGCACGCTCTTCCCATTCTTGGCGTATCCGTTTTTGCTCATCTTGCCGCCAAATGGCATTTTAGCGATTCAGGTTCTCTTGGATAACTTGGATATCATCCTCGCTCTGGAGTCGCTGGCGAGTTTCCATGTTCTCCATTCTCTGAATCAGTGAACCCACAGTCTTATGCAACAGCCTAGAATCTGGGTGAACCTCTTGGAACTCGCGCGGAGGGGGAGGGATATTCAGATTCTGCACACGCTGCTGCCCTGGTTGGGCGGCCAGACTCGGGTGAGGAGAGTGGGCCGTGTCCTCGGTTTCGCCCTCTGTTACTACTGTTACGTGGTCGGGGTTCGGAGCTACCGAGTCAGAGTATTGGATTATGCGCTCCTGCTGTGAGCATTGTTGAGTTTCTTCCAGCGGTTGGTCTGTAGAGTTGCGTGACTACGGCGGTGCTCGCGGTCATCCTCGGTGATCGGCGGTGACTTTGTGGTTTTGGGAATCGAAGTTTACGGTCCCCCACGGTCGCGCCAATGTTACGTAATAGAACACGGATGTCTAGCTTCAATGAGCTAGGATCGATTAATGTTGGATCAATGGACCTTTCAACGGTTAAGTGTGGAAGAAAGGATCTTTGGCTCGATGGTTCCTATGGGAAAGATACCGTCGAGATAGCTCGATCACAATGCAACACGGGTGAGGCGTTTCGCCAAAGGGGTGGTGTGTGCGGTGTGATTGAATGATAAACTATTGAATAGAGAGAGGTCGAATGCACACAGTGGGTAATCTCCTATTTATAATGGATCTCCATCAGATAGCTATCTCTGAAGAACACACTCATCGCCTCGAGAATGCGCTCAACTTCTTGTCCTCCCATTTTTCTGAAGGAGAACCTTCTTCTCAAGGCCTTGTTAGACGCAAAATAGAATCTCTTCATCAAGAAATCCAAAGAATTATCTCATCCTTCAAGCAATCTTCTAATACGCTTGACACATTCACCAAGCTTAAAGAGAAAGAGAAGTGGATCGATGAACAACATTATCAAAGGTTGGAGGCAGCTACCACTCTTGTGTTTGAAATCCGCAACACTGAGGATTATATGAATGAACTGAAGGAGCAGATCTGTAGATTGCAGAAAGAATTAAAAAGCAAAGAGAAAGAATTTGAAGAATATGAAATTAAATTGTCTTCTCTTCAAAAACAAAAGAAGGAATGTGTTTGGGAGACCATAGAGTATTAGAGTTCATGGAAGAGTACGAGGCTGTCAAGAAAGAAAAGTCCTATGTGGGGGATGGCCAAACAAAAGTAAGGCAAGAAATAAAAAAGTTGGAAAATCAATGGCCTTCTTGTTTTGCTGATTTGAGGAAAACTTCGTTTATTTTGGGAATCCTTCTGAAATCAAATGGCTTAGTTCTTTGTTGGCTGAAATTGGATTGTACATTAAAAGACCATCGGTTATCTGGTGTGATAATTGTAATGGCTCAAGAAAATAAAACAAATAAATAAATTATATTATAATAGCATAAGCTAATTATATATTTATTATTGGTTGTAGTTGGAAGTCAAGATAAAACTTGTAGCTTGATGGTAAGAATGGTCAAAGGTCCTTTTAGTGCTGAGTTCGAATCCTTACTATGACAAGGTGTGATTTTTTTTATTTTAGTCTCAGCTCCACTGAAATTACCAGAATACCCTTATTAAAAAAAGAAAAAAGAAGGGGTCAGATTTTTATAAAACTCCCGAATACAATGCTGAAATGGAGAGAATAGGGAAGCTTCGCGACTTTTGAACCAAAACCCAAACCAAACATTCAACCCTATTCCTTCATCCCTTCCGTCTGCGTGCCACCGTCGTCGCACGTCCGTTCGTCGCCGGCGTCCTCCTCCGGTTCGAATTTTCTGCTGCTGTTAGTATTATTTTTCTCTATTTCGTTTTGTAACTGTTCTGTGTCGCTGGTTTTGGTTGCTGCTGTGATGTCTGAAAATTTAAGATTGAAGAATAAATTCGTCTTTGCTGCTAGTTGGTTAAAGAAGGTGGGTAGTTTGGAGGTTATTCTAGATGGAAGGAATATTGGAAGGAAGGGACTTCAAGGGTTTTTTGTTTTTTTTTTAAAAGGGCGGGGGTGTTCAGCGTTGATTTTGCTTTCTCCAGCAGTTGGTTTAAAATCTTTAATCACTCTTCCATTTTACCATTCACGCGTGCTTGTTAGATGGTTTTGTGGATATGCTCTTATGCATTTGATTGGTTTTTTTTTCTATTCCCCTGTTACACATTGTGCGTCCAAGCAAAGGTTCCTCATCTTACCTATATAAAAGCAGAGCAGTAAGCGGTTCTCTGTTTAACACCTGTCCTTTTTATTCTACCAACTGCCAAAATAACTCCCTTTACTTATTATTTTAAATTTTAAATTTATAATTCATGACTACACTTTCTTACTCACTTGACACATGTGCTTTGTTTCTTTATCATCCAAAGTAACATTATTTACTTATTATTTTTAATTTATGCATATAATTTATTGGAATAAATATCTCTATTAACTCTCTTAATTATCCTCTCTGTTAGATTAACCATAAAGTAACTCCTTTCATTTGATTTTTCACATTTTCTCTCTAATATTTTAAAATATTTTATAACAATTTTCCTTTTATCTCTCCTTATATCCTAGATCTTTTTTTGTCAATATTTTAATTATGTCTTTGTTTTATCCTCCTTATATCTTGTATCTTTTTTAAATCAATATTTTAATTATGGTTTTGTTTTACCCTCAACTTTTGAATTACATATTTTAAAACTTTTTTGGAACCAATCATCATTCTCCCTTTCTTTATATATGAACTATTTTGTGAATAAATAAATTTTAGCGTCTCCCTTGATTTCAAATATTAAACACATTCTCTTAATATTTGAACTACTTTGTCGATAAATACATTAACAAAAGTATAGCGTGAACTAGATAACATCGTCAGAACCTTTTATCTCTCCTTATATCTCGGTATCTTTTTTTGTCATATTTTAATTATGTCTTTGTTTTATCCTCCTTATATCTGGTATCTTTTTTCGTCAATATTTTAATTATGGTTTTGTTTTACCCTCTACTTTTGAATTACATATTTTAAAACTTTTTGGAACCAATCATCATTCTCCCTCTCTTTATATATGAACTATTTTTTGAATAAATAAATTTTGGCGTCTCCCTTGATTTCAAATATTAAACACATTCTCTTAATATTTGAACTACTTTGTCGATAAATACATTAACAAAAGTATAGCAGTAACCGATAACATCAGCAACCTTTTATCTCTCCTTATATCTGATATCTTTTTTTGTCAATATTTTAATTATGTCTTTGTTTTATCCTCCTTATATCTGGTATCTTTTTTCGTCAATATTTTAATTATGGTTTTGTTTTACCCTCTACTTTTGAATTACATATTTTAAAACTTTTTGGAACCAATCATCATTCTCCCTCTCTTTATATATGAACTATTTTGTGAATAAATAAATTTTGCCTTGCGTCTCCCCTTGATTTCAAATATTAAACACATTCTCTTAATATTTGAACTACTTTGTCGATAAATACATTAACAAAAGTATAGCAAAGAACCGATAACATCAGCAAGATGATAAGCTCAAAACACTAAAATAAAAAAATAAAATGCAAAGTAGTTATGAAAGAGTGATAATGGGGAAGGTAGTTCCACACTATTTTACCAATCTTATTTTTTCTCAATAATAATTAAATATTTTTTTTTTTTTTAACAATAACTGCATTTGAATTTACTATTTTTTCATGTTTTAATATTCAAAAGTTATTTAGTCAAAATTTCTTTCGTAAAACAACAAGCAAGATATATGAGATGTAGTTAGAGAAAATATAGGGATTCAAATTTCAAATAAATTAACTAAGATAATTCCTTATTTATTTGTCTTCTTATATAAGTAAACTTTTATTTTGAATGACCGACAAATTGTATTACCCTTAATTTTAATTTGGCTATATATATATATATATATATATATATATATATATATATATATATATATATAGAGAGAGAGAGAGAGAGAGAGAGAGAGAGAGAGAGAGAGAGAGAGAGAGAGAGAGAGAGACTATATAATAAAAAAATAAAAAATAAAAAAAGCAAGGTGGTTATGAAAGAATGATAATATGGAAGGTAGTTACACACTATTTTACCAATCTTATTTTTTCCTTGATAATAACTAAATATATTTTTTTATCAATAACCGCGTTTGAATTTACTATTTTTTCATGTTTTTATCTTCAAAACGCATTTGAATTTATCATTTTTTTATGTTTTAATCTTCAAAATTTGTTTAGTAAAACAACGATCAGATATATGAGATGTAGTTAGAGATAATATAGGTATTCAGATTCTAAATAAATTAACTAAGATAATTCCTTATTTATTTGTCTTCTTATTCTTATATAAGTAAATTTTTATTTTAAATGACCGAAAGATTGTATTACCCTTAATTTTAATTTGGCTATATATATATATATATATATATATATATATATATATATATATATATATATATATAGAGAGAGAGAGAGAGAGAGAGAGAGAGAGAGAGAGAGATTTCTTTGGAAGTTGGCCTCTTCATGTTGTCGCATGCGCACACCGGATAGGGATCGTGATGTTATTATGGTGGGAGAGGCTGCGGTAGTTATGTCACATGCTATAAATAATGGGTTGCGCTCCAGATTTGTGCTCTGCATTCTATGTCTTCACTCATGATCTTTAGTAGCAAATCGTCAAACAGGCTATCTTCCACTCCTTCCTCACCTTTTTTGGTTTTCGTCTTATTAATATTGATTTTGCATTGCATCCCTTAATGCATTACTCATATCTTTTATTTGTGTTTCCATCTACATCGCTGTTTTCTAAATGATTTTTTTTGCCTTTTGTGTACCCATCTTCTTCAGATTGCATTACTTAAATTCATAACTTTTTCTCATTTTATATTCTTGGTGACACATATTCACATTTATGCATCAGTTGTTTATTTCTATTTGTGTTGCCATTAGAGTTTGACTATATCTCTCTCCATGTAAGGTGTTGGTGTTTTTGAACCAGGTTTTTTCCCCTCCATCTACTTCTCGATTTCTTAACTCATTAACGATTTTGCCTCTTCATTTTGTTCCCCCAACGGGATTCTATGATAGCCAAAATGGTGAATAGGAATATGTAATAAGCCACTTATAGGAGATAACATTTGTAGCCCATGATGGATCTATGACCGGTGGGCAAATGGTTTATTTCATTAAAAATAATTACAAGTATCATAGATTCAAAAATTATAATTGAAACATGTGGGCGTGGACTTAAAATTAAAGATAAATTAAAGATTGACAAATAAAAAAAAAAAAAAAAACTTCAAAATCAGCCTGAAATGTAAAGTTTGATCCTTAAAAAATTTAAGGAAGTCGACATCAATAGTATTTACAATGAAATTTGTAATCATTATATATGAACTTATATTTCCATATTCCATTATATCGAAAAAAATTATATTTTGAAGTTTTCTAGAAAATTAATGAATTAATGAATTTTTTCAGTCTTTACAAGAATTTATAAAATTTTCAACATGATAATAGGGTGATAGATACAATTAGTTTTTCTATCATATAAAATAATTGCAAATACAATTGATACATCTTTAAGTAACACTGTAACAAAGCAATATAGATGATCGTTTTACTAGACTTGTACCCGTGCATTGCACGGGTCTGTATAGTTGTATATAAATTATTGGAAGTTGATTCTTTGGGCTGATTGGCTTGCGCTATAGGAAGGGATGAAATTGCTAAATGTTATGAAATATACATATGTGCATGTATGCTGAAGGTTCGGCTGTGGCACTTTAAAATTGAAGTCTAATTATTTTTGGTTATGAAATATGCTTCATTTGCGGGAATATATATATATATATATATATATATATATATATATATATATATATAAAAGGGAAGTAATGAGATTCCAAGTTATAGAATGAAAGTGAGGGTTTGAGTATTGTTTCAAAACTGAAATTTCAGAATGAGTTAAGGAAGATTTTGATGTTTGGTAATTATTAGTTAAATGTTAAAAAATTTAATTTAGGAAACTTTGTTATCTATTATAAATTGGAAGGTATGTCAATTTGTTATATGAGATGGTATTTATACAAAAAGAATTTAAAAGGTAATTGGGTAATAATTCAAAGATTAATTTGTATGATCTTAGGAACCTTCTTGCTCATACTATGTGTAAACGATTGAAGCATAATTTGTCTTCATTGACTAAGCAAATTACACCCTGATTTATTTAGGGACATATTGGTGAGGTTCCTATGCTTTATGAAGTTGTGGTTATTATTATTATTAATTAAAAGGATTTTAGTAAATGATATTATGAATTTCATTAGGTTATGAAGAAGGTACATACATGATCAACATAATTGTGTGCCAACTAAGGAATGAATGTGGAAATAGTAAATTTTGTGGAAAGCTATAATGGGTGTATTTGTTGGGTGTTAGGAGGAGAAGGAGAAATTAATTTGGAAACTGATAAGTTGGAGAAAGAGGCATAGCATAATCTTTACAGGTGAGTGAATAGCGTCCCATTCAGTGTTGTTAAAACGCCGTTTCAAAACGTTGAAACGACCGTTTTTACGTTTTTCTGGCGAAAAACATCTAGGAACGGAGGGTGAGACGGGTTTGTGGCTGAAACGGTCGAGACGGCGTTCTGAGATGTAGAAACGGTTGAAACGGACGTTTTAAGCGTTCTGAAATTTGTTTGAAAAAGGATAGATTCGTAAGATCCCCTTTTCCTACCCCAAATCAAAAACCCTATATCCCTCGACTTTGCTATGCCTCCCACTGTGCAACTCTCGCGTCTCCTTGCTCGTACAATGTTAACGATGAGGATGGAATGAAACAGACTACCTGCCTCTCTGGTTTCCACCAAATCGCTCTCCTCTGTTTCTGTTTTCTATTCGCTGAACAAGGCAATTAATTCGTCGTGAATGTCCGCCTCTTTGTCCAGCGAAATATTCCCCAAGTCGTGATCTCCGAGAATGCTCTCGCGTTTCCAGTGAAAAATATATCCTCTCTAAATCCCAATTGCCGCCTCCTACTCCCTTTTCTCTCTGTCGTAGCTTTTTTTTTTCTTCGATTAGGTCTTTATTCCAATCCTCGCCTCTGCTCTCTTTTCTTTGCTTTTAGGTCTTCCAAATTTGATTCAAATCATTCAAGCCCCAAACGTTGCGTTTTTGCACCTTGCTCTAATTGACAAAATGAAAAGGATCCCATATAATAATAATAAAACTGAATTCTTTATTTCTTTTTTTTAAGAAAACCTCTTATTACAATTATTTATTTTATAAACTCAAAAACTTTTATTTTAAATTGAAATCCCTCAAATAATGCATCTAAATTGATATCTCTTAAAATCTCAATAAAATCTCTTTAAATTAGTATTAATGACTTCTTAAATATATCAAAATATATATCAAATCTATTAAAAATGAGAAATCATCGGATGGAGTTGGAGAAGATCAAGATCCCCATGGCTTGAATGATCATGATCTGGATGAAGAAGAGGAGAACTTGGGGAACTTGAATGATTTGGATATTCCCGAATTTATTAGTGGGGGAGGGGATGAAGAAGATGATATTGAGATTGACTTTGACTCCGATGACTTAAATTAGAGATGTTGATCTCTTTTATAATTTTATTGCCAGGTTTTTTGATTTTAATATGTATTATGATGATTGATGATTGAGTGTTTGGACTTTGAACTTAAATTTGTAATGACTTTAATGTATTTGTGTGTTTTAGTTTTACGTTTCCGTTCCGTTTCGTTTTCCGTTTTTACGTTTTGCTCACCCTTCCCGTTTCAACGTAGACTCTACGTTTTAACAACAATGGTCCCATTGATATTCTATTCTTTGTTACATTATCATCAAGTTATCAATTTTCAAGTATTTTCTTCTAAAACCAAGTTTACTTGAACTATGCTATTGTTTAATTATATTTGAATGATTAAATGAAATGACGATTTTATTATAGTTATTTAATTGTTTCATATTATTTTATTCTTTACAAATCTTTATGCACGAGAATTTAAAGGAATTATTTGTGTGAACTTCATGCTGGGGTCTTTGATTATGGAATTTTCGTTACATTTTGGTATTGAGGATTTATTGTATATAGATTGTATATGATGGAAAACTGGCCCCATGCATGCTTGGAAATGTTTTTGAGAGGATTGAATACAGAACGCTGGTTACTAACAGCAGTACTGTTAGTCCTTGGTGCACCATGGTTAACCTCGAGCTCGCTTGAGATTCGTGGGTATAGTACTCACGCTTGATATTCGTGGGATTCGTTCTCACGCTTGTTATTCGTGGGTCTTGTACCTGTGCTTGTTTGGTTACTTACTCTCGTGGACTGTGTGTCCACGCTTGTTCTCGTGGCCTTGAGCTACGCTTGGTTAGTTACCCTCGTGGACACGAGGACTGTGTGTCCACGCTTGTCATTCGTTCTGTAGAAGTCCTGCGTTAGACGAGCTTTGCAATATATTGTTTTAAACTGATTTTGTTTGACAAAACGATTTATTACGAATTTCGAAATATTTAATTCACGACCCTACATATAGTTTTGTTTTTATTGTGATTATATGGTGTAGAAATTGTAATTTAATGCCATATTGTTATTATCAAAGGATAAATATGTTTAAATTATTTCTTCTGTATTCTTATTCAAATTATATAAATGGGACGTTATTCACCAGAAAATTTGTTTGGTTCAGATAGCATTGCTGACGTTGTACCTGCGGCCGAGCAATGAAGAGCCTTCTCAAAATTTAAAGTTTGCTGGCTCATTTTGTGGTGTTGCTATGTGATGTAATTGTAAATTGCACTTTTGTACTACAATTAAAAGTTAGATGTTCCACGTAATCTATAGGCAGGATCCCTGTCTTCATTTTGTTTGGAATATATGTATATGCATATATAATGGTGGAGCTGAGCTCCGAATGTCATGTTGTCATTTTGAGTAATTGTAGGATCTCATGAAGTCTGATATAACCTACAAAGGAAACTTTGGTGTTATTCCTACAACTGCATTTTATTAGAGATCTGGTTCTGTCAGGTTTGATTGATGTTCGGTATATTCCTTCCTCTCTTCAGCTTGCAGATTGTCTTACTAAGCCTTTGTCGCAGTCTCAATTTGAGTTCTTTAGAGACAAACTCGGAATGTTAGTCACACCCTCTCGTTTGAGGGGGAATGTTAGAATATTATATAATTATAGTGATTAGTATAAACCTCAAAGCTTCTATAATTAGTTACAATTGTATCTTGTAATATTCTGTAGTAGATTTGCCTTTACACGTGTAAGATAGCTATAGGGTTTGTTATTATTTTCTGTTATTCGTGATTGCTGTACAGAGCTTCTGGAATATTGTATACCCTTGCTATATATATCAGTATCTCCTGAGCACTACAATTTCAGTGCCTCAGTCATATATTCTCACTTTCTATCTCCGTAAGAGGGCGAAGATGGATTTAAGCTATGCTTTTCTTAAATTTTAAATGTATTCTCGATAAGAATGGAATCTTGGGAAGTGTAATAGGTATGGGCGTGTATTAATGCTTGGAAGTGTATTGATGGTAGACTATAAATTGAGATGTTGATTTATGTTTTAAGCTTGAGTGCCCACAAGGTGTTTGATGAAATGTTTTAATGGAAAAATGCTCAATTACATATTTGTTTTCATAGTATTTTGAATGGTGGAGAATATTTAGATCTTATTTTGAGTTGAATGTGGTAGAAATCTTGATAAGGGGAAAATTTAGAAACCCTATTTCATGTATGTTGAAATAGTGTTTGTTTTGATGAAGGTTGTATAGTCTATGTTTGAAATTCAAATGGTCATATTGTTTGAATAGGTATGCATGACACAGTGGTGGTAAGGTTTGAGGTATAAAATGAAAATTTGTGGTATGTTTAAGAAAGGGAGAGTGGGATAAGTTCTTTCAAGCTTTAAGGGTTGGATTTAATAGTTAAGTGTGATTAGATTCAATTATTAATTGGACTTAGGATTATATTCTTATTGAAATAGTAAAGTTATTGGAAGAGATTTGCCTTCTTTTCCACTAGTATATGAATATGTGGCTATGCAATGCAATAAAGAAAATAACTAGTACAATTATCTTGAGTTTGTGAATGTTTAAATCTTGACAATACATTTAACTAAAAGAACTGTATTGAAGTGATGATATTTTTCTATTGGTTAGGCGGTTAGGTGGCTGCAAGGTAATTATTTTGGGAAGTTATGGAAAGAGTGAATTATATTTCCAAAATAAACCAGGAGGGTAAATAATGTCCCAATTTAGCTATAAATAAATTTTATTCTACTAGATTTACATTATTATGATATAATTTTAATTCTACCATTGATTATTGACCTATTTAAAGTAGTACTTTGTTTATATTGACTAGTTTTTTTAACAGGATAAGTTAAATTTATTGTATGATCAAATACCATTTTATTTTAAATGCAATGATAGTGATAATATTTTGATTCTATGACTCAGTGAAATATTTGATCTATATGATTCATGAATGGAGATGGTGAAAACAGTTTTCAAATGGATATGACCATTTTTGTGGAAAAACAAATGACATTTGGATGATATGACTCCGTTCATGTTTGGAAAAAGGTTAAGTGACGGCATTTATTGCTTATTTATTCTTCATTTTTATCCTTATGAACATATATACATGGATTTTAAAAGGAAATATTTTGAGATGTTTTGTGAAAACTCATGCTGGAATCTTATATTATGAAATATTATTTATGAACACTCATTTATGGGAAAAGATCTTTCTAGTTTGTTAATTTTAAATTGATCACAAACATGCTTGAAAGTATTTTTAAGATGACTGAATACTGAGAATATTGGTTACTAACGAAGATTGTTAGTCCTTGGCGAGCCATGATTAATCTCAAGTTCGTTTAACATTCATGGATACAGTGCTCACACTTGATATTTATGGGATTTATTCTCATACTTGTTATTCATTGGTTTTATACTTGCACTTAATTCATGACCTCATGTTGCGCTTGTTTGGTTACTTATCCCATGGACTATGTTCACACTTTTGTTTGTATCATTGAACTACGATTGGTCAATTACTCTCATGGACTGTGTGTTCATGCTTGTTATCTATTCTGTAGAAGTATTATGAATAGATGAGATTGGATATTTGATATTTTAAACTAATTTTATTAAACAAAACGATTTATTACATATTTGGATTTATTTGACTGATAATCCTATTTAGAGTTTTATTTATATCTATGATAGTATGATATAGAAATTGCAATTTATTGTCATTTCATTATTATTCAAGGTTAAATCTATATAAATTATTTTCTCTTATTTTACTAAATTATACAAATGAGACGTCATTCACCGAAAATATTTTTTTGCCTCAAATAGTGCAGCAGATCATGTTCCTCTTACTAATCATTGAAGTACTGTATGGCTAGATTGAAGTTGGAGCGTCATTTGAACAGTTCCTAATTCAATGCAAACTTTAATATCTTTTCTATATGTTGGTAAATTTCGTTTAGGTGCTTCATGTTATCTATAAGCATGATCCCTATCTTCCCTTGTATTTTAGAATATATGTATATGTACATGCTGCCAGTGGCGGAGCCAGGATTTAGAATTTATGGGTGCACAATTAGTGTAGGGGTTCGGGGGCAGCGCCCCCAAAAAAAAAAATTTAAAAGAAAAATTTTAAATACATTAAGATTGTTTCGTTGACATTTTCTGAAAGGAAAAAAGTTTGACAAGATTAAATAACATGTTGCAAAGGATAGTTACAAATTGGCACTCCAAGTTCAACATGCCTCAAAAAATGCTATCCACTAGAGAGCACGGCACTTTCAATAGGTTCAACACCAAACACCTACATAAAGGAGGAAGGAAAACAATGAGAACACAAATACATTAACATAGAAAAATAATAATCAAGAGTCACTAACCTTTACATCAGAAGGATTACAAAATCATTCTTCGATTCTTCATTCCTTGAAAATGTTGCATTATATTCTCATTATCAATCGTATTAAATATATCACGTTCAACAAAAGTTAACATGCATGAGTTAAACCAATCATCACTTATCCGATTGCGCAACTTATTCTCAACAAAAGTCATTGCAGAAAAAACTCGCTCAACACTAGCAGTTGCTACCGGTAGAACGAGTGCCAACTTTATCAACAAATAGACTAGTGGATAAACAACATCCTTTCTCTTCTCAACCATCTTCAAAGCAAGGTCGGAAATTGTTTGCAAATTGACAAAATCAGAATCAGCCCTCACATCAACAATAAAATTATCGAGACTTGAAGACAAAAAAGGAATATCTGTAAGTTCATCAAACTCCGAAGGATAGAATCTAGCAAACTCAATCAACTTTTCACTGTTAAAATTTGCAAATGAATCACGAGGATCAAGACAACTCAAACACTCAAGCAACTTGATATTGACATTATCAAATCGATCATTCAACTCTTGAACTTGAGCATCTATCATTGTATTAAATAACTCCACCTTAAAGTAGTGGAGGAATGTGAATGATTCCAATCTCCGTCTCGATCTCCCTTTAGGAAGATAAACATCATTCATATTTGGAATGTCAATATCATATTTATTGGCAAACATGTTTGTTTCTTGAAGAATTTATCAAAACGATGATCCCTCACATCTTGTAAACGAGACTTGACTACCTTTACTAAACCAATTGCATTTAAAAGGTCTTGATCTTTTTTTTTGCAGTGCTTGTGACAACTCATAAGAAATCCCCAATATCAATTTCATAAGATGCAACAAAAATGCAAATTCAAAATCCTCCATGGCATACAAAATGCAACCCGCATCGGTTCTTGCAAATCATTTTTCGCTCGTCTTCAATAACTTTCATCAACGACATTATTGGAGAAAATAATGAGATAACACTTGTAACCGTACCAAAATGAGAACCCCAACGAGTGTCTCCAGGCCGCTTTAAGGTTGTCTCTTGATTTAAACCTTTTCCGATTGGTATTTCACCACTAGCAATTCTTTCAACTACTAGCTCATCTTGATGTATTTGAAGAATTTCCTTCCGCTTGCATGAACCCCCACAACGGTAGTCATCTTTTGAAGCATATCAAAAAATTCTTGAATCTTCTTGTGATGTTTTGCAACCTTCACAAGTGCCAATTATAACCGATGAGCAAAACAATGAATGTAGAATGCGGATGTGTTGTGCGCAAAATTAAACTTTTAAGCCCTTTGAATTCACCCCGCATATTACTAGCACCATCATAGCCTTGCCCGCGACATTTAGACAAACTTAAACCAAGTTTAGAAAATAGGCCATCAATCGCTGCTTTTAGTGATTGTGCAGTTGTATCGGAAACATGAATTATGCCAATAAAACGTTCAACAATGGACCCTTTTTGTTTACATACCGAAGTACAACCGCCATTTGTTCTTTAATTGCAACATCACGAGCTTCATCAACTAGCAAGGAAAAGTAATCATCATCGAGATCACTAATTATTGCTTTAATCACAAATCAGCACAAGCTTGGGAAAGATCTTTCGAATCATTGGTGAAGTCAATTTGTTATTATCGGGGGCATTTTCCAAGACCACATCACTCATCTCTTTATTAGGCTTAGAATAAAACTTCAGAATTTCAAGGAATAAACCTTGTTGATTTGAACTTGTAGATTCATCATGTCCCCGAAAAGACTGACCATTGCGTAGTAGGAATCTAACACATTCTAAAGAAGTTTTCAGCCTAATACGATAATCAATTTTTTGTTGATCAGAAATATTTGAAAGGGCAATATCAATATGTTGCTTTTGCTTCATCAAATTTTGACAAGATTGATAACATCTATTTGGACACTCTTATGATCTCCAACATGAACTTTGATTCTATCATTCTTATTCCAACTATTGAACCCCACACCGACAAATGCTTCTCGTCGAACCACTACCTCCAATCTCCATATCAAATAGATAACAATACAAGCAAAAACATGCATCTTTTGACACACTATACTCCAACCAGGAACCAAATTCTTCATACCACTTAGGATTGAATCTACGCATTTTCCCATACACATCCGTTTGAGGGAATGGTTTAAGAATTGGTTGAGTTGGCCCTTAAGCAAATAAGCTCTCCGAATATCCTCTCTTTCTATAGGATTTGACGTCATTGAATAAATTGAAGGTCTTTTTCCCGGATCCGCTTCAAGATTTTCTATATTAACTTTTGCTTGAGGTTGTAATTGAAATTGAGATGTTGGTGGTAGTTGGGAGGATTCTTGACCGTTGGAATTGAAATACTTTTGTTTGAAAATTGCTCACTTTGAGATTCGGGTTCGTATTTGTGGGTTTTAGACGTTTGAAATAAGATTGAATCGTTGACATTTTCTCGGAAGAAAAGAAGACCTATAAGATTGTATCTTTTTTCCATACAGGGGACACTAAGCAACTAAACAATTCATTCTC
Source organism: Acacia melanoxylon (assembly GCA_019022615.1). Taxonomy (NCBI): domain Eukaryota; kingdom Viridiplantae; phylum Streptophyta; class Magnoliopsida; order Fabales; family Fabaceae; genus Acacia; species Acacia melanoxylon. The sequence goes on along the minus strand of JAFJYJ010000003.1, from coordinate 5,094,650 downwards.
TAAAGCAACTAAACTTGTAAAATGCAAAGTATTAGTTTGAGCCTTTGGAACCATCAATGAGCACCGGTAAGTGCATATGCTAGCCCAACTACATTTCGGTTTACATCGAGCAAAACCAAATACAAGCACATAAAGGTGCATCCACTTAATTCATATCCACTACCTCACTAATCAATATCTTAATATTATAACTTAAGCCTATGCTAGCAAAACACAATCAAACAACTCCCATATCCAAAGATTAGCACGGAAACATGCACTCTTGTGTTTAAATTATAAATTAACCTCCTTCCCAATAAAATCAAGCTCTCCCAACATCCAATGTGCATTCAAATTTACAAGCTCCAATAACATTCTTCTTTAAATCTAAATTTCAGATTTATATACTACAATTACATATCCAATAACATTCTTCATTAAGCAAATAAATAACACAAGGTACGAAATGCAAATTCAAATTAAGCCACACCGACACACTTCAATGTGAGATTCCTTTTGGATGGGATTGGCGAGGCCAAAAACTACAAGCTTAGTTGGAAACCAACCGTATTTTACCGATTCGAAATGTAATGTGCACTTGTCAAAGAAAATCAAATTCAATAATGAAAAGTGAAATTTTTTAAAGGAAAAACATATAAAGAATAAACCCAATGCAAGTCACATACAGGACAGAGTTAAAACAACCAGAGTTAAAACAACCAGGGGCAGAGGAGATGGAAGAATAAACCCAATACAGATAGAAGACAGAATCCAGAAATTTACAACCAAGAAAACCGAAATAAGCATAATCGAGATTCGGGCCAGTGGCAATGAGCGGTACGGAGTTAAAACAACCGGGGGCGAGAGAGATGGAAGTCACATACGACGATCGATGGAAGACGAATCGAGAACGAGAAGCATACCTCGAACGTAATCACCAACGATGAAGGAGCTGAACTGGAAGCACTCAAGGATTTGGAGGCAAATCGAAGTTCACGATGTCGAAAAACCGAAAATCTTTTCAATTCATGTCCTAAATCCCCTACACGACAATCGACAAGAAAGCAAAATGGAAGTACTCAATCATCTGATTTTGAAATATAAGATGCGTGACCGGTGACCCAGAAAACCAAACCAAGAGTTCGAGAAATACCATTAGGGAGGAGCGGCGGCGTGGCGGAACGAATCAGTGGCGGATCGTGACGTGGGAGTTGAGACACGGATTTGGGGGCGGATCGACGACGGAGGAGCGGCGGCGGCGTGGCTAACGATTTGGGGGCCGATCTTCAAAAGCTGAATTGGGCGATATGATTTGGGGGAAGTGAGAAGCGAGTTGGGGCCGATATGATTTGGGGGAAGTGAGAGTGAGAGTACGTACACTTGGGGGCGGATCGACGACGGAGGAGCGGCGACGGCGTGGTGACGATTTGGGGGCCGATCTTCAAAAGCTGAATTGGGGCAAAATGATTTGGGAAAAGTGAGAAGCTGAATTGTCGGCGATTTGGGGGAAGTGAGGCAGGGTATAGACACGAAATTGGGAAACAAAATAAAGGGGCCAAGCAAGGGATCGAAACCAATACCTCTGCAATAGATATGTAACACCTTAACCAAGTCATCCAATTAGCTCTATTGAAATTAAAGTCCTTTACAAAATATATATTTTTTTTAAAAATTATGGGTTCACTTGACCCCATAGGCACTAGTGTGCCTCCGCCCCTGCATGCTGCTGTGGTGGATCAGAGCTATGAATGCTATTATGAAAATTTCGGTCATTATAAAAAAATTTTAGAAAACTGATTTATAGAGGAGAGTTTGCCCAAAATTTCTACACGAGACTTAATATTTTTGAGTATTTGATGTATATTTTATATATTTTACCGTTAAACTTTTAGGGTGTGACAACTAGGTTTAGAAGTAATTAATTTTAGAAATCAGAAGTTCTTTACATAATTAATTGTAAAAAGTGATCTAAGTCTATTTGGTGAGGGGGGTAATCAACTCCCCACCTCCGCATGCGGATAATAGCGAAAAAGAAAGAACAAAGAGGCAATAAAGTAGAGGGTCCTATCTTGTATGTGCTTTCTTTTTGTGGCTTTCTTTCACGGGTTTTGTCTCTAAGAGACGGACGGGTATTTTTATTGGATATATTAAACAAAAAAAAAGTACACATTTTAGTCTTAAATATAAGATAAAGTGAAGTTTTTTAGAGGTTAATAAAGCTAATCAAATTATTTTAGAATATTTATATTTTAATTTTTTCCTTAAACTAATTAATTTGACTAATAAATTGATATATAATATAAGGATACACCATATATTATATGATTAAATAATTTATTTAGCTTCCTTAATTCTTTTTTAAAAAATCGAATTTATCTTTAGTACTCCCTCCGGTCCTAATTATAAGACATATTTAACTGATTTTGGGGAGATTAAAGAGAGGAGTTAAATTAGTTAATTTTACTCATTTTCCTAAAATGCCCTTATAAAATTTAAAATGACATATAATTAAAAGTGAATCAACAACCATGTCACATATCTTTCAGACCAATTTTCCTTTCCACACACTTTCTAAGTAAAATAATAGTCTTGTTGTATATACATATATGTATGTATATATATGTATATATAGATCTCATACATGCATGCATACATACATACAATAATAGTCTTGTTGTATATACATATATGTATGTATATATATAGATCTCATACATACACACACACACACACACACACACATACATACACACACACACACACATACATACATACATACATATACACACAAACACAGATATACATACATATATATATGTGTGTGTGTGTTTGTGTGTGTGCGCACACACATATATACATACATATATGCACAGACATATATATACACACACACATATACATACATACATATATATGTTTATAAACACATTGTGTGCGTGTGTGTGTGTGTGTGGATTGCAACTCACATACATATACTCACTAAAAATCAAACACACTTGAGAGAATAAAATAGGGGTATTTTAGGAAGAAATTAATGAAAACTAAAAAGTTGTCCTATAATTAGAACCAAAACCAACTCTCAAATGTTGTCTTATAATTAGGACCGAAGGGAATATTAATTATCAATTTTGCCCTTAAAGTACACACCTAGGAGCAATGTTGCCCTGGAAGTTTTTTTGGGAGCAATGTTGCCCCGGAAGTATAAAAACATAGCAATGTTGCCCCTCTGTTAATAGCTCTAACAGTTGAACGTTAGTTGACCGCATTATACTGACTTGGATTGTCTACGTGGCAGCTTTGTCACCTTGTTAAGTAGCAATTTTGCCCTGAAAGTTTTTTTTTTTGTCTCAATGTTGCCCCAGAAGTCTAAAAACGTATGATATAATTAAATAACTTATTTAGCTTTCTTAATCTCTCTAAAAAAACGTCAATCCGTTCTTATAATTAGGACCAGAGGTAGTATGATTAAGTAACTTATTTAGTTTTCTTAATTTCTTTTAAAAAAAGTCAACCTGGTCTTATAATTATAATCATGACAGGAGGGTTTAAAAAGTAAACATAGTCTACTTCTTCTTCCCCCATAGCGTCATCCATCATAGACATTCCTCAATCAAACAATAATCACACACCTGCGGAATTTGTCCAGGAAAAAATGTTTCGAACAAATCAAACAAAAAAATAAGAATGAATTTGTCTGAACCGAAGATCAAATGAGTACGTTGCAGGCAGTTCAAACGAATTCTTCCAAACAATAATCACTCGCCTGCGAAATTATCTACGCGAACGATTAATGAACCTCTTGTGCATTGCAAGCAGAGATGATTGAGAGAATAAAGCTTATAAAAAGTATCAAATACAATTAATTAGGGCTGTTAACGAAGGGGCAACATTGCTACGTTTTTAGACTTCCGGGGTAACAGTGAGACCAAAAAAAAAAATTCCAAAACACAATTGCTCCTGGACATGTACTTCCGGGCAAAATTGCTATTTAATCCCACAAAAGTGAGAAAGATATCACGTAAACAATCCACGTCAACATAATAGGGTCAACTAATGTTTGATCGTTAGGGCTATTAACGGAGAGACATCATTACTACGTTTTTATATTTCTTGGGTAAAATTGCTCAAAAAAAAAATCAGGGTAATATTACTCTTGGGCGTATATTTTAAGGACAAAATTGATACCTAACCCTTATTTTTATACTTAATGCAAAACAACTGATATATAAATTGTTTTAAGTAACATTGTTATCTTTGTTATTGTCGTTTGGCCTAAAGATTATGCAAAGCAATGAAAATGACTATGCACATGTTTCTATACGCACGGCATTGGGTTTGTGGTGGGTTCAGAAATGTACGTGGCTACAGGAGGTTCTCTTTGAAAAGTCAAAAGAATAGCTGGATCGCACTCTCTTTAGGTAGCAAACCCATTTTGGTCTGACAATGGGTTTCGTACCTTTAAAAACAACCATTCATTAAGAATAGAGGAAACTGTGTTTCTATGTTTTTCCAAATCATAAAGTCCATATTTTTTAAAATAATAAAATTTGAATTTCCGACTCATGTAATATATAATTAAATTTAGATGAGTTATTATATTTTGATTAATTAAACTATAAATGAAGTAGCGCTCGTGAGTATTTCTCATTTTGATATTTGTGGAGACTTACGAATATTCCAACGAACATAACGCGGCAAAGACATTTTAGACCCGTTTGGTAGAAAGAAGATTAGAGAAGGAAAGGGAAGATCCCAATCTTCCCATGGATTTTGGGTGTTTGGTAGACGAAAGTCCAAAGTCAAGATCTTCCCGTCTGAGTACTCATCTTCCTTATTTGAGGGAAGATGCTTTCCATCCGAAAATGGAAGGAAAGCTGCAATCTTCCCAGAAAGTTCAAATTTGATGATTTACCCCCGAAATTCAAACTTGGCGAAAAGTTCAAACTTGGCGGGAAAGTTCAAATATGGCGGGAAAGTTCAAATTTGGCGAATTTTTTTTTTCACGAGTCTCGAACTTAAAAAGAATATATATTTTTAAAATATATTTTAGCAAAAAAAAAGATCTTTTTATTTTGAATTAATTTCTTTTGAGGGTAAAATAGACATTTCCTAATTCTTTACCAACTACCACCTCTTCATTTTCTTCCTACCAAACAACTCAAGCTATCTTCCCTCATCTTTCAAATCTTCCTTTCCTTTCATTTTCCTCCTCTAAGTTCTTTTCCCTCTCCACCAATTCTTTGTACCAAACGGGTCCTTAGTGTCTTCACCCCGTCACATTTCAGCTATGAATGAAGCATGAGGTATTTACACACTTTTTTTTTTTATCGAAGAGGTATTTACACACTTCACTAATACTCAATTTTTAACTTTACTCACTCATTATATCCCCTCTCGTTTTCTAAAATAAAATTCTCAATTCAATTAAATATAGCTCTAAAGAAAGGTGTGTTTGGTTTATGAGGGAGGGAAGATAAATTTTTTCTCAATTCAATTGTTCTCCTGGTTCTGGTTCCAAAAAAAAAAAAAAAACATCAAACTTCAGAGATGCCTGCGATGGGAGGGCGTATTGATTAAAAGTGATCCAAGAAAATATATTGCAGAGACAATTGGTTGAGCTTTTGTTTGGTTTGATCAATATAAAAAGTACACCCCAAATATTAAATGTAAGACAAATTTATTTATTTTTTAGGTTAATTATTTTAAAGTATTTATATTTTAATTTTTTTAAAATTAATTAGTTTAACTAATAAATTGATATATAATATAATGATACACAATATATTATTTAATTAAATAACTTATTTAGCTATGTTGTTTTGTTTGGTTTGATCAATATAAAAAGTACACCCCAAATATTAAATGTAAGACAATTTATTTATTTTTTAGGTTAATTACTTTAAAGTATTTATATTTTATTTTATTTTTAAATTAATTAGTTTCACTAATAAATTGATATATAATATAATGATACACAATATATTATATAATTAAATAATTTATTTAGCTTTCTTAATTATTAAAAAAAATCACATTTATTTTATATTTAATACTGAAACAACCGATATACTTCCTCCTCCTAATTATAAGACAACATTTGAGAGTTAGTTTTGGTCCTAATTATAGGACAACATTTTAATTTTTGTCAATTTCTTCCTAAAATACCCATATTTTATTCTCTCAAGTATATTTGGTTTTTGGTGAGTATATATGTGTCGATATGTAAATTCTTTCATTCAAGTAAAACATTTAAATCATTGAATTTTAATTTATTTATATATTGATCGGTGACATTAATTTATCAATATATATATATATATATATATAGACACACATATCTGTGTGTGTCTGTGTATATATTTATGTAAATATGTGTGTGTCTACATACAAATATATGTATATCTTTGTGTGTGTTTGTCAATATATATGTGTATGTGTGTGTTTATATGTGTGTGTGTTTATACATATATGTATATTTGTGTATATATGTATGTGTACATATATGTATATTTTTGTATGTGTTTGTCAATATGTGTGTGTACATATATATATATATATATATAAATCTCGTGTGTGTGTCTATATATATGTGTGTGTGATATAGTATATATGTATACACACACATATATGTTATATAGCAAGACCATTATTTCAATTAAAATGAGTAAAATTAATTAGGGGTTGTTGATTCAATTTTACTTATATCATTTTAAATTTAAATAAGGGTTTTTTAGGAAAATGAATAAAATTAACTAATTTAACTTCTCTCCTTAATCTCTCTAAAATCGGTTAAATATGACCTATAATTAGACTCGTAATGAGTATAATTGTTTTAAGTAACATTGCATCACCGTTTGGTCGAAAGATTATGCAAAGCAATGAAAATGGGCCTGTTTGAGTTGGTGGTAGGAGCGGTGGCTTAAAAGCTATCTGACTTTAAAAAAAGCTCGGTAGGAAAAAAGTCAGTTATAGATAATGATTTGTGTTTGGATTGTCAGTTTGGCTTTTTGCAGAAGTGGTTTTTTTCTTAACTGATGAGTGTTTGGATTATTATTTTAAAAGTCAGTTAAGATGGAAAATGATTGAAAAGGGCATAAATTATATTGAATACTATTATACATATTAGTTGTATATATTAGAATAATAAAATTTTAATTTTAATTTTAATTTGGAAAAAAGCTAAATGATTATTAAAAAAATTAATAAACAATAAAGTCCTTAATGGATAAAATTGTTTATAAAATAAAATGCATAGAAATAATACATTAATTTCTCATATTGCTTTGGCGGACAAGTTTTTCTCTGATTCTATCACGAAGATGATTCGTTTGTGGTGAAGATATTGTATTGAGATTTGATGAAGGGCCTTCATCAAGTGGATCATCATCATCATCATCTTCATCTTCATCGTCATCACCCAAATCTCCTTGGTTAGCTCGTTCAAATTCCACTTCAGAATTCGAAAATCTTCGGATGAGATTGTGTATAGCCATTGTTGCACAAACTATGTGAATTTGAGTTTGAAAGTCATAAGGGAGCATATTTCGCAATATATTAAACCTATTCTTCCGGACTCCAAACGTCCTTTCTATAGTGCACCTCAAACTTGAATGATAATAATTGAAGTTCTCGTTAGGATTTCAAATCCCGGTTGTCGCCTGAATTGTGGAAGGTGATAACGTTCACGTCTATACGGACCAATATATCCAACTGGTGTTGGATAGCCAGCATCGACCAAGTAATATTTCCCTGATAAATGAGGAAATTTTGTGGCACTTAGAAATAGTAGGAAAAGTGAAATAAACACAGAAAAAAATGTAATCATAGTGATGGTGTTGAAGATATACCTTAAGGTGGATGAGGAAAATTCAAACGTGGATCGGTGATGGCGCTATTGAACAAACGTGCGTCATGTGCCGTACCTTCCCCCTGCCAACACATAAGTAAAGCACATATCCCAATCACACACCGCCATGATATTCGTGTTGGATATCCCTTTCTCCCAACATAGTTGTCGTGATCGTATTCGCTCACCACACAACCGATGTGAGTCCCATCAATTGCTCCTATTGCATTCTTGAAAAATGGCCAAAGAGCGGCGATCATTTGATATATTACGGTGAACACCGGAAACGCAAGATCAAGCGGTTTGACGTATTCGGTTGATAGACTAAGACAGCCCCTAAAACCTTGTGGAATAACCTACAAATAGTTTCTCCGAATGTTGAAACCGTTCCCGTACGATTCTATTTGTTAAACCATGGCCAACTATATATAAGAATATTGCTACCATCTCTTCTACTCTTGTGTACTTCGTGTACTTGTAACCCATGGTCTACCAATTTAGAGCATAAATGATAGAAGACATGTTTTTCAACTCGAAAATTTTCATGACATACTATGTCATGGCCTTGTAAAACCTCCCCGCACCCACATTGCTCCCGTTTGGCTGCTAGTTCTACGTGGCTCTTTGCAAATATATGATGTCATATGTTGAGCCACCAAGGCAGCAATCATACGTTATTTCTTAGCTCTTCCTCCATAATAGAAACTTTTAAGGCCTTTTTTTGGGCACGAGACAAACGTCGTCCTTCCATGGAGAATAAGACCGGGTCAAGGCAAAGACTTAACTGAATGAAAAACATACATAGATAGGTGTAATAATAGGTGCATCATATAATAGTTGCATCGAACATAAAGTTGAACATAAAATAACAAGCGTCAAACAACAATAATAAGCGTCACATAAATAGGTGCGTCAGATTTAATAGTAATACAAATGCTGTAGCATAATCAATTCAGGTTCAGTTCGTCGGGGGTTCCTGCCAGGATGGGGTGTTGTACGCATGATGCTGCAACCACTCTACCAAGTCATCTTTGTCCCCTTGTAGTGCAGCAAACACATCGCGACATCTGTCATGCATCATCATGTTATAACATCGTCGGCGAAAGTCACGATCAGCTGCAACTTCTGGAATTTTGTGTAACTCAGCTACAACGGAACTCATTGAAACATCGTGGTTGACATTTTCAAGTTGTTGTGTTCTATCCTTAGTTGCGGTAGCTATCATACTAAGAGAATATGCTATTTGTTTCGTGGCGTACATTTTTTGCCTTCTTCCCCGCATTTGACCCTTGACCCTCTTTCTCTTCCCGGATCCCGAACCACTAGGTGCACTAGGTTGTGTACTTGGTGTCGATTTAGGCCTTCTAAAGGGGCACTAACTCCAGTAGTTGCACCTGGAAGCTCTTCCTCACTATCACCTGAGCCTTCTTCTTTGTCCATTGTGGGCCGGTACACATCATCTTCGTCATCACGCGGTGGCATTTGCTGTGTTGCAGATGGTGAGAATTGTAAAGAACCCGATGACCTACCATCCTTGAAAACTATCTCTAATTCATTGGCGAACTTTATGCCATTGTACCTATACTTTGCATACTCCGAATTCTCCTGCATTAAATTAATAATAACTATAAGTGAAAAAAAAGAGAAGAATAATAACAATATAAAAAATACAAAATTAACAGTCTTATACCTGAATTTTCTTATCCCACCACTCATCTTCTCGCATTCACTTTATGGTTAACACCAAAATGATATACTTGGTCTCTTTTGAAAATAGCTTGTCCCATACCTTCCATTCTTTCTTCAAATTGTCATACCTATTTTTCAGTTGTTTTTTGTCCCGGATTTTCCCGATTTTTTATTAAATCCGCACAAAATATTTTTCCATCCAGATGGTGTGAATGAACCGCCTTGTCGTTCTTTCTTTAGAATTTGGTCAATACATTGTTTGAGGAAAATTTTTGTGCATCTTGGTTCCCAAACTGTTCTACCTTTGTCCGTGCTCATATTGCTATGCCAATAATCGGTAAGTTAACAAAAATATATACTTACTTCATAATAAAAATAGTGGAAAATGTATACCGAATTTAAATGTAATAATAAAAAATAGCAATATAATAAACAAATATAATATACTGGATTTAATAAACAAATATAAAAAATAATTAAGGATCCAAGAAAAGAGGATACATCTTCAGACTGCCTTGTACAAATATAATATACATCTTTTTTTTTTTTTGAGTGAATGGGAAATTTCACTGCCTCGAAATATTTCTATATAATTACAGAAACCTATAGTAGGCATCTAAAACAGAAAAGCTTTTTTTACAGTATGAACATCTAAGATCATAATGTGAGCCGCAATACTATCAAGAAAGTAGGCTAAACATCATTTGCCAAATGCACCTTATTGTTGTAGGGTTTGAACTTTTTCCTCCTTTAGTTTGGATGATATCTGCACCTTATTGTTCCAAGAATCAAAGAAGCTTGACTCCGTTAAATATATAGATTTTTTTAAAAAATTTGGAATGATGGCAAATACCGATAGCATCAAGATAATTATACCCTCTTATATTTATAATATAGACACAAAAGATGAAATATTCTACTTCTAGAAGCTTTTAGTTATGCAAGTTCCTGATAAATCCGAACGGCCGTGTAAAATGTTCAAGTAAGATTCACTAATAAATTGGAATAGCCACCAGAGGACCAATCAGTTTTGCCTACTCTAATTGATCGAAAGATTGCAAGAAAAGTAGTAATGTTAAATGTTTAACCCCAATTGCACATCTTCCATTTTCAACCAAACCAAGGCATAGTATAGTACCTCGCAAGTTATTTCCACATTCAAGGAATCTAAATCCAAACCGCATATATAATTGAAGAAAAATTGCAATTTTGACTTGAACTTGACTTTAACAGATCAAAGGGAAAAGAACTAGGGTACAAAACTTCCCACTAAAACAACCACACCTTTTCATCCAAAGCAACTTCCCGAAATCATCAAAACAAATAAACGCAATTCGATAGCTTGAAATCATAATCACAAAAAAACCCTAACAAAGTGTGCACATTTTCTCGACAAAACAGAAAATTGAAAGCAAAAAGTAACCTCGTGTGAGATGATCAAATGAAACTGGTCTTGACTTTTAAAGGTTTCTTGAGCTCTGTAATCGAAATCCTTAATAATAGTGGAGAGCATGGTGGATAATCCTTTGGCCAAAACGTATGATTACCTAAAGTATACTTCTTGAATATTATTATAATTTTCCTAGGTGTACTTTGCAAATCTTCATTACAACAATAGAATATAAAGAAGAGGAAAATATTTGCTACTAAGATGTCCAGAAACTCAAGAATCAAATAAGATATATGGAGGAACCACATATCGTAACAAGCGAAAAGAGAACAGAACAGCTAAAACATTGACAAGATGGTTTCTTTGAGCTTGTGCAAAAATCGACAATCCAAAAAACACGAAGCTCAAACATCAACTAAGATGTCTAAATACTCAAATCGAGACAATCCAGCGAGCTAAAACATCAAAATTATCCAAACATTCGACTAAGTACGGGGAAGAACACGAAGATGCTTTCTTTGAGCTTGTACAAAAATCGACAAAAATCATTGACAATAATAGGAACAGCAACGACAGGGAAGCAACAATCCGAAAAAAATCAAATCCAAATTTTTCAAATACCACTTATCCCAACTTTGACTCCTATTCAAAATCAAACTGAAAACCAAAAAGAGTGAATCAAACTCACAATTTCAACTTGGACTAAGGGTGGGGACTGACGGTGGCGACAAAGTGAGGCTGACGAACACACGGCGGCGGCTGGTGCTCAGGCAATGGCCGATGGGTACGGCATCTTCCACTTGCGAGAGAGCCGAGAGGATGGATTTTTGCACAGATAGCTTCGACTGGTTCACTACTGTAACATCCCATTTGCAAAAGCAGTATATTTTTTTTTCATCAGAGTAGAGCATCGGAGCAATTGAGTAACGATACATTTATTCAAATTGCCGTAAGTCCGGCTGATTTACGTAAACGGTACATTGACCGAGAGTTTTCAAAATGAAAAACACCCGAAGAAAGTCTTCACCGGGGTCTCCGTGCGGCCCGCTCGCCTTTCTCCTGCCTTCTCGGTTCTCCCGAACCCGACGCTATGATAAGAGCCGAGATCCAATTACAATTTGATCTCGTGTAACGGTTAACCTCATGCTTAAATATGACAATATATACACGACAACAAAGAATCAATACAACAGTCCACAACGATGTATGATTAAAAATACATAACCACGTATGTAAGATATATAATAACCACGTATGTAACATATCCACGTATGATACACAATAATAACCTCATATGTGACATAACCACGTATGTGACATAACCGTGTATATAACATAACCACGTATGCTACAACAACAAACATATATAATCATACAATAACCATCGAGTTAGTGTTACAAAGAAACGTATACCTAACAACACATATACGCATATAATAAGCATCGAGTTAGTGTTACAAAGACGCGAACGTACATACCTAACAACACATATACGCATATAATAAGCATCGAGTTAGTGTTACGAAGACGCGAACGTACCTTCGTTGACGGAAAACGGTACTTTTACGTAAAACGGTAAATTTCCGACGGAAAAAAAAACGCGGTGTGACGGCACAAATGGCTCGACAGTGATACGATTATCTCGATATCCTATAAGGATAATATTTAACAACTTTTAGCAACATAACGGGCATTTTAGGTACAAATTACCATTTTGCCCCCGAACCCCTAATCGGCGGAATTTCGCCGAGCTTCGGCTGCTTTTCGCTCTATCTCTCTAGAATTTTGACAGATCTTTTCCTCATCATATTTTCGAAATATATATCATATTTACCCCTAAATATGATATCTAGACTATCTTGAAAAATTAAAGATAAATCTAGCATTCCTACTATATCTACCGAAAGAACTACCGAACCTAAAGACAAGGACCGAAGAACTTACCCGACTTTGCTCGAGACTTTCTCCGAGCTTCTCTCTCTAACTTCTCTCTAAGAGGCAGATTTTTGGTGTGAGAAATGAAGAAGAGGAGCTTGGTATTTATAGAAGAGACGGATGGCGTAACGGTAAATAATTCTTGAACTTCGCCTTGACGAATATGGACCGTAGGATCGCATTTTTGAGGACAAAACACTCTTGGCCATCCATGGTCAAGATCGAAATCTAAGAGCCTAAAGTCAATGGATGAGTTGTCATCCATGATGGCTCTTGCTTTATGGCCTCCGCCCGATAAAGCTACCCGACGGTGTCCGTTTTCGCGATTTCGCAAAACTCAAAAATCCGGCGTGTAAATTTGAAGATCTTTTCATCCTCTTTCATATTATCTATTTGGATCCTCTTTTTGATCATATCCAGGTATTCTCCGGTGTGTCGGAAGATATTCGGACAAACGCGTCCGGTTACGTAAATCGCTTCCGATAGAACCAACTTCTGGACAACAATTCACTGAATCGTAAAACGTCCAGTTGTTGCCTAACTTAATCTCGTGTTTAAAAAGACGCAATTGTTTCTATAGGTTCTCACTTTGCCTATCTGACTCTACTCTATCTGATCAACTTTTCGTCTTATTTGAAATCGGGTTTTGATTGCGGAAACAACGCCTCGGTAAATTCTTTCTTCGTGTAAAAATTCACTTGTTCTTAATTTGATCAGATCTGAAAAGACTTTTACTTCGGTTTACTGTAGAATTTATTTCTAACTTTTCCTCGGTCCGCCTATAAGTTTCACTCACCGCATTATATTATTATTTTATTCTAATTACCTTCACATTTATTTTATTTTTCTTTTATTTTTTATTTATTTTTCTAAGCATAAAATATTTTATTACTTTTTATTTATTTTTTATTTATTTAATAATTTCGAATTTCTTCAATTAAAAATAATTATTTAAATTATTTTTAATTCATTTACTTTATACCTTAATTATCCCATTAATTACCCGATTAGCCACTTACTAATTTTTGATAATTTTCTTAATTAGGATAAATCATTATCTCACAACTATTTTACTTACATTGGTATTTTATATCCCATGTAAAATATTAAAAATCATGGGGTCACTTATGATCCCAAAATAATACTTAATTTTGCCTCATTATTTTTCAAGGGAAATTATCCCAAAAATTCCTAAAATTAGAGACAACATACTTTCTAATTTTTTATAAATATTTTACTACCTCTTGGGATTTATCATAATATTTTTAGACCATTTAATGCCCTAAAAATACATTTTAGCTCTTTATCTCTCCTAATTTCCATAGTAATTACCTTAGAAAATAAGATAATTATTACTTATTATTTGAAACCACATGTTCACCTATTTCCAATAGGTATTATTTATCGAAATATGATACTTATCATAAATACGATTTTTAGGGTATTACATTTCTCCCAGTTAAACAAAATTTCGCCCTCGAAATTTGCTCTATACCAATTTAGACTCATCGACTACACTTCGGACTTATTCGCTCCTTAGCAACCACGTGCCAAAAACCGTCTCCTTAGCAACCACGTGCCAAAACTGTCTCCTTAGCAACCACGTGCCGTGACGACAAAAGATACCTCAAATTTGCTAGTTTTACGCACCGCATCTCTCGCGCATGCAACCAGCTCCACGACTTATTCGCTCCGAACTTTTCTCTATATGTCGGCCGCTCCACTTGATGATCGAGAATTTGCTCGTGTTTGACCGTCAAGATCTTGTCATTTTGTACTTTGATATTTAGTATTTTCCGTGGCACCCATATACCCCGGTCAATACCGGATATCAAAATGTCTCCATGACGCCCATACATCATGGTAACACAAGATACCTTAAATGTTTCCATGACGCCCATACACCATGACAACACAAGATACCTCCTACTCAATGACACGATCGCAATCGATAGTAGTAACTATGAGATATGCATCGGAAACTAAAATTTTCGCGGCAAGTAAGATAACTATTTATCAAACTATAGGGGATTTCTTACTAAACATGTATCTTAACAATTTCTTTTACCCTCTACTCAGGTGTAGTATTCAAACACAGGACTTCTCGTCTATTAAAACACAGGACTTCTCGTCTATTAAAACAAAGGATTTCTCATCCATTAAAAAAAAACACAGGATTTCTCATCCATTTAAAAACACAGGACTTCTCGTCCATAAAAAAAAATGCAGGACTTCTCGTCCGTTTGAAAACAAAATTTCACGTTTTGCATAATCATGTAGTTTAGACGAATGCTAGTATTATAAATGATCGGACACTCGTTCTATTTCCCTTGTTTAGAATTTCGTTGATTCGGTCTACTCGAAACGGGTACGGAATTTCGTATCGGGAGTTCCTCTACATGAGTCAAATACGCATGTACTTATCCTTGTTGGTCTCGGAGTTTCATCCGGCGTGGCCTAGCTCCACATATAAGCTCTGCGCTAGGGGACGAATAGTCGTCCGGTACTAACGACGATTATCGAGTTAATCGTCGGTCCGATATCAAATATGAATATGGACGATGGATTTATCGATTCTCGGGTTAGAATGATGCACCGACGAGGTGGTACACCGGTTTAGAATGGTATACCGACCCAGCACCGGTACACCAACTTAGGGCTATATCGCACTCATTTTCAAAACATGCTCTTTAAAAAGGTGTAGAGCCTAACTCCGTTACTCAACCAATTTGGCCGGGTAGGTGTCTATCATGGGAGCCTCACCGTGCTAGGGTGATCGATTGGCCGATCCACATAGACTAGCCACGCCGGCACCAAAAGGTTTTTGGAATAACTTAGTCGATCTATGCCGGACAACCGCTCGATACCAAAACTGATTCATCCAATTTGCAAAAGCGGATATTTTTTTCATCGTAAGAGTAGAGCATCGGAGCAATTGAGTAACGATACATTTATTCAAATTGCCGTAAGTCCGTCGATTTACGAAACGGTACATTGACCGAGAGTTTTCAAAATGAATAACACCCGAAGAAAGTCTTCAATGGGTCTCGTGCGGCCGCTCGCCTTTCTCCCTCGGTTCTCGGTTCTCCCGAACTCCGACGCTATGATAAGAGCCGAGATCCAATTACAATTTGGATCTCGGTAACGGTTAACCTCATGCTTAAATATGACAATATATACACGACAACAAAGAATCAATACAACAAAACAAAATGGATGTATGATTAAAAATACATAACCACGTATGTAAGATATATAATAACCACGTATGTAACATATCCACGTATGATACACAATAATAACCTCATATGTGACATAACCACGTATGTGGCATAACCGTGTATATAACATAACCACGTATGCTACAACAACAAACATATATAATCATACAATAACCACATTAGTATAATCATACAACAACACATATACGCATATAATAAGCATCGAGTTAGTGTTACAAAGACGCGAACGTACATACCTAACAACACATATACGCATATAATAAGCATCGTAGTTAGTGTTACAAAGACGCGAACGTACCTTCGTTGACGGAAAACGGTACTTTTACGTAAAACGGTAAATTTCCGACAAATGAAAAAAACAAATGTGACGGCAAAGACAACAAATGCTCGACAATGTCGATTATCTCGATATCCTATAAGGATAATATTTAACAACTTTTAGCAACATAACAGGCATTTTAGGTACAAATTACCATTTTGCCCCCGAACCCCTAATCTATTAATTTCGCCGAGCTTACGTGTTTTGACTCTATCTCTCTAGAATTTTGACAGATCTTTTCCCTCATCATATTTTCGAAATATATATCATATTTACCCCTAAATATGATATCTAGACTATCTTGAAAAATTAAAGATAAATCTAGCATTCCTACTATATCTACCGAAAGAACTACCGAACCTAAAGACCGGGACCGAAGAACTTACCCGACTTTGCTCGACTTTCTCCCGCAGCTTCTCTCTCTAACTTCTCTCTAAGAGGCAGATTTTTGGTGTGAGAAATGAAGAAGAGGAGCTTGGTATTTATAGAAGAGACGGATGGCGAATTAAATAATTCGAACTTCGCCTTGACGAATATGGACCGTAGGATCGCATTTTTGAGGACAAAACACTCTTGGCCATCCATGGTCAAGATCGAAATCTAAGAGCCCTAAAGTCAATGGATGAGTTGTCATCCATGATGGCTCTTGCTTTATGGCCTCCCGCCCGATAAAGCTACCCGATCGGTGTCCGTTTCGCGATTTCGCGAAACTCAAAAATCCGGGCGTGTAAATTTGAAGATCTTTTCATCCTCTTTCATATTATCTATTTGGATCCTCTTTTTGATCATATCCAGGTATTCTCCTGTGTCGGAAGATATTCGGACAAACGCGTCCGATTCGTAAATCGCCTCCGATAGAACCAACTTCTCGGACAACAATTCACCGAATCGTAAAACGTCCAAATTGTTGCCTAACTTAATCTCGTGTTTAAAAAGACGCAATTGTTTCTATAGGTTCTCACTTTGCCTATCCGACTCTACTCTATCCGATCAACTTTTCGTCTTATTTGAAATCGTGGTTTTTTGCCATTGCGGAAACAACGCCTCAGTAAATTCTTTCTTCGTGTAAAAATTCACTTGTTCTTAATTTGAGCAAGATCTGAAAAGACTTTTACTTCTGGTTTACCCGTAGAATTTATTTCTAACTTTTCCTCCTGATTTATAAGTTCTGACTCACCGCATTATATTATTATTTTATTCTAATTACCTTCACATTTATTTTATTTTTCTTTTATTTTTTATTTATTTTTCTAAGCATAAAATATTTTATTACTTTTTATTTATTTTTTATTTATTTAATAATTTCGAATTTCTTCAATTAAAAATAATTATTTAAATTATTTTTAATTCATTTACTTTATACCTTAATTATCCCATTAATTACCCGATTAGCCACTTACTAATTTTTGATAATTTTCTTAATTAGGATAAATCATTATCTCACAACTATTTTACTTACATTGGTATTTTATATCCCATGTAAAATATTAAAAATCATGGGGTCACTTATGATCCCAAAATAATACTTAATTTTGCCTCATTATTTTTCAAGGGAAATTATCCCAAAAATTCCTAAAATTAGAGACAACATACTTTCTAATTTTTTATAAATATTTTACTACCTCTTGGGATTTATCATAATATTTTTAGGCCATTTAATGCCCTAAAAATATATTTTAGCTCTTTATCTCTCCTAATTTCCATAGTAATTACCTTAGAAAATAAGATAATTATTACTTATTATTTGAAACCACATGTTCACCTATTTCCAATAGGTATTATTTATCGAAATATGATACTTATCATAAATACGATTTTTAGGGTATTACAGTTCACTAGACCCGCTATTTGAAGACGCCGACGGGAGGAATCTCTGAGCTTGAGAGGACGAGATGAGGGGACGGGAGGAATCTCTGGCCTTGAGAGGACAAGACAAGGCTCGGCGCTAAAGCCTGCTTTGGGAGAATCTCTGAGCTTCAGATCTGCAGGAGGATGAGACGCGACTCTGACCTTCTGCTTTGGGAGGAATCTCTGAGTCCTTTGCGCTAAAGGGAAGAGACGGGACGAGGGAGAAGACGAGATGGGTTCGGATCCGAAAACGCAAGGAAGAAACGGCCAGAATGCTCCGATTCGGTGAGTTGAGGAGAATGGGCGTTTTTGAAGTAAGCCCATTAAGCCTAATGCTGGACCAAACTAACTGCGTTGGGTTTTTTCCTAAATGCAACTTCTAATGGAACAGAACGCACTAATGGACCTAAACGCCCCACACCAAACAGGCACAATGATTATGCGCATGTTTCTAGGTGTGTTCAGGAATGTACTTGGCTACAGGAGATTGTTTTTGAAAAGTCAAAAGAATAGCTGGATGGCACTCTCTTTAGGCAGCAAAACCATTTTGGTCTGACAATGGGTTTCGTACCTTTAAAAACAACTATTCATTAGAGGAAACTGTGTTTCTTTGTTTTTCTAAAGGGTTAAGGAGCGTCCAAAGACAACAAACTATTAGCTCAGAGCGTCCAAGACAATTAACTATTAAGTGGACCGCCCAAAGACAACAAACTTTTAAAAAGGAGCGCCCAGCACAACACTGTTAAAACAAAGTTAACGCCGTTAGCAAAAAGTTAACGTCCGTTATCTAAGGAGCGCCCAGTGGGTAAGTTAACGCCGTTAGCAAAAAGTTAACGTCCGTTAGCACAAAGTTAACGCCGTTAGCAAAAAGTTAACGTTCGATACCAGTGGGTAATCGGACTTATAGATAAGTCCGATTGGGTAAAAGTCCGATTGGATAAAAGTCGATCAGTGAAACATGATTTATGTTTGGATTGATGATTGATAAGTAGCTTTTGTGAAATAAATTTGTTTGGAATGACTTATGGATAAGTGACTTTTATAAAAGAAAAAAATCATAAGTCCGATTCAAATAGTAAATAAGCCAGGAAATGAAGCTTATCATAAGCTCGATTAGGAAACTTTTCTAGCCAAACGAAAAAACCAAAAAAGTACCCATAAGCACTTTTCAAAAAGTAAATAAGCTGATAAGCTCTCCCAAGAAGCTCTTCCAAACATGCACAATAGGTTATGGACTTATGTAATATTTATTTGATCAAATTATGAATTTTAGCATTGCCGAATTTTGTAATTGAGTATTTTTCATATTTTTGGTAATTTTAATTTTAATTTTTTTCTTATAATTGTCTCAAAAGTAAATTATCCATAAGTCATTCCGAATAAGTTTTACCGAATAGGACTTTTTCATAAGCTACTTATCCAACTATCAATCCAAACATAAATCACGTTTCACAATCTGACTTTTACCCAATCGAACTTTTACTCAATCGGACTTTTCTATAAGTCCGATTGCCCACCGATATCCCAAATAGCATAAGATGAAAACTGCGTCCTTCTTTCACGGGCTCTATCTGTAAGAGTTCATTTTTATTGGATACATTAAACAAGACAAAGTACCAAAATACTACAAGATAAAACATATTTACTTAAATAATACTACCTTATTTTCTTAATATAAAACATATTCACGAAATTGATTTTGATTTTAAATATTAGACACATATTTTATAATTATCAATATTTTTCTAATTTACCGTTAATAATGTTTCCTTAACAATAATAAAGAGAAGAGGAAATGAAGAAATTAAAGAAAATAACTAGAGTATTTTTAAAAATATATGTCATAATAACTAATTTAACTAATTTTTATAATCTAATCAAATTTAAGTAAATGTCTTAAGTAAGTAATTTTCCTTTTTTTTTTTATACCATTGGGTTATTTTCTTACGGTATAATGTATGATGATAAAAGTGTCGAGATTAACCGTCTTGTTTGATTTGAGGGGAGAGTATCGAGAGGGAATAAAAGGGGATGAAGGATATTGATTAAATTATCACGATAAAAAGAATATTATTTTTTATTGAAAATATATTTTTAAAATATTTAAAAATTTTATTAAAAATTTAGTCAATACTAGGAAAAAACAAATGAAACCCCCATAAGGCCGAGGTCTTCTGTCTAGAACCGGCTGGGGTCCTCTTCCCCTTAAGGTCCACTGCGCTCCTCTTCTTTAAGTAGCGTCGTTTTGACACCAAATGGGGGATGTTGCCTTATATATATATATATATATATATATATATATATATATATATATATATATATATATAAAATATTCATATCTAAAAAAGATACTTTAAGATACTGATCGGTACTGAAAAAATGCTTCATAATCTTGAAAAATTATTTTAGGATGTTGAAAAAATATTGCAGGGTACTGATTGGTACTAAAAAGATACTTTCAGATATCTTACCGTACTAAAAAACATATTTCATGACCTAAAAAAATTATTTTAGCATATTGATAAATACTTCAATATCCTAAAATAATTTTTTAAGATCATGAATTTTTTTTTTACTACCAGCTAGTATCCCCAATCTTTATCCTGAAGTATCTTTTTAGTACCATTCAGTACCCTGGAATATGTTTTCAACATCCTAAAATAATTTTTCAAGATCATGAAGTACCTATCAGTATTTTTTTAGTATCAGTGTATTCTAAAATATCTTTTTAACAGCCTCTATATATATATATATTATATTTTTTTTCCAAAAAGAAGAGGCAACAGTCCCATTTGGCGTCAAAACCACGCCACTTTAAAGAAGAGCACAGTAGTTGGTTCCCTTCTGTCTGCCCCTAGTCACATCATACGTTTTTTTTCCCCTTCAAATTCCCAAGATATTTTACTAATTTCTGTAAAGATACTCGTATTTAACAGTAAGTAAAAATCACTGTGCACTGCCTTCAGAGCACAGTACGGGTACTCACACTCACTGACTCAGCCTTCTTCTAAACAAAGCCATTTTCAGCTGCTTCCTCTCAGCAATCTGTGTGTTCCATTTAGGTTGCCGCTTTGAGCTTTCTCTTCTCAGTCACACTAGTTTTTGTTGTTCATCTTCTTCTTCTACGGTCTTGTCGTTCTTTAAAGCAAACTCTGTATCTTTGCTTGTTTGTGTTTGGATCCTTCCTTTTGAGTTTCTCTCTGTTGTGCTGCCGCCATCTCTTGTTCTTCATCCACTCAAGATATACTTCCTTGTTTCCCTCTTCTTCTTGTTCTTCAACACTTTGTTTGCACTTCTTCCTTGTATTTGGATCCTTTCCTTTCGGTTTTTGATCTTTATCTAGTTCCAGTCTTCACTCTTATTCTTCTTGTTCTTTGTGATAAAAAAAAAAAAAAAAAAAGCAAAGAAAACTGTGTGCTCTACTTGAATTCCTGTTTTGATTTTTTGTCTCCGGTTGCTATAGTTTCTGTTGTTTTCTTGGATCTGGTTCAAAAAAAAAAAAAAAAAAAACCTTGTCCAGGTACCTATCCATCAATTGTTCCTGTTTTTCTGTTTGTTCTTCTTCATCCCAGAATAATTTTTTTTTTTTAAAAAAATCAGAATTTTGGCTTCTGTTTGAGAGTTTTCCTACTGAAGGAACTTTTTTTTCTCTCAAGCTTTTATTTACTTTCTTGTATTTGAATTATTTTCGTTTTACTCTCTTCTCTGTTGATCATTCTTCTTCTTGTTTAGAGAAAACTTAACAAAAAAAAAAAAAAATCACTTCTAATTTCTGCGTAGTATTTTGTACGTTTTTTCCTTGTATTTTATTTTTTCTCTACCATCGTTTTTGTCGTTTCTTAAAAAAAAAAACAAAAAAAAGGAAACACAAAAAAGGAGGCTTTGATATCCAAGTCATTGCAGCTGTAGCATAGAAATTCCTGAAAGGTACGAATCTGTGCTCCCTTATGCTTATTAATTATGTTTGCATCATCTTATTATACGTATATGTGTGTGTGTATATAGCTTCTTAAACTTTCTTAAAATTATTTTGGTCACCTGAAGCATCCTTAAGGGTTAGTTTGGATTGAGGGAAGGGGAGGGGAGGGGAGAGAAAAAAAAATTGGGGAGGAGAAAATTGTACTTGAATTTAGTCTAGTGGGGCCCACAAAATTTTCCTCTCCCCCATTTTTTTTCTCTCCCCTCCCCTCCCCCCTCCCCTTCCCTCAATCCAAACTAACCCTAAAATTTCGATTTCAGTTTTTAAATTAGTATATGCAGAGTTTTAATTGTAATTTTATTCTATTTATAGAAACTTTTACAATTTCGCAGATCTTTATATTTTCTACATTTCACATATATGGATGTTGATATTGATATGGTTTTGTTTTTTAGAAAGTTTCCTGTTAATTTCTATCATTATGAATATTAGAATTAATTTTTAGGGTTTTTATCAATGATTTAAGTAAAGCCGCAAAAATCTAAATTAAAAAAAATAGCAACAAGCACAAATAGATTTTTTATCATTCAGATTTTATTGAACTTAAATAATTAAAGATCACGCTTCTTAAGTTTATAAAAGTAATTTTTAGGTAGAGGCTAGTAGTCGCCTTGTCATGCTTGAATGCCCCAAACACTTGCCCCAAAACACGTGTTTATTTGTGTAGGTGTGAGTTTTCAGGACTAGGTCAGGATAATTTTTGTTAAGAAAATAAAATTAATTTTTAGATCGTCAATAAAGTGATTTCTTATATTTATAAAAAATTGAAGTTATCTATTAAAAAAAATCAAAATAAATATAGTTATTTTACGTTCATTACAATAATAAAAACACAATTTACTAAAAAGTGCTTCTCAAAATAATTATAGATAACTTATTTGAAATAACTACTAAAACAAGAAAACGACTTTTTTGTCACCCTTAATAGAACCGTTTTTAATGAGTTTCATTTCTTAATAAAATAAAGGCTAAAGATATTTTTTGGTCCTTTAAGTTTTATATAAGACATACTTTGGCCCCTTATCTTTATAAAGTATACTATTGATACTAAAATTTTAACACCGTTAATATGGATAACGGAAAACGCCGACGCTGACGAACTTATGTGATGACTAATAACATTTAATTATACAAATTTTATATATTCTTAAATTTACCCATATTTTAAATTTAAATGTAATATCATTTAATTATACAAATCATCACTTAAGTTTACACTATTATCACTTGAGTTTACGCTCTCCGTTAGTAAAACTAACGGTGTTAGAATTATAGAACTAAAAATATACTTTATAAAGTTAAGGGACCAAAATCATACCTCATGTAAACTTAAACTTAGGACCAAAAGCATACTTTAGTCTAAAATAAAAGACGTTATTTTTTTTAAAAAAAATTATGAGGCATATAAATATGGGAAAATTAGAATAAGGACCAAGAAAATATATTTATTAATGAGAACTATAAAAACTATACTTATTTAAGGACTAAATACAAAAGTAAAAAATTTAAGACACTAAAATGACACTAACAACAATTTGCATTTCCTCCTACATTATTTCCCACACTCTATTTTTTAAACTAAAAAAAAAAATATCTAAATTTCACTGAATTAAATGAAACTGTAAAAACTAAAACCTTAAAGTTTCATGCTTTGACTTTTAACTTGCTGTAAAATGTTTTGTTAAATTTAATGGTTTTTGTCATCACATCTTTTTTTTTTTTTTTTTTTTTTCCCCAATTCAGCGGTATGACATATTACATACCAATAAAACAAATGGGGCAGGGGATGTCTGTTGCTCCTTGGTACTCAGCTAGTTTTTATGTTTGTTTTAAGGGTTAAGGTGCAATAATATATATGTATTTTTGTCGGAGAAATCGGTAAGAAGAAATCTTTTTTAGGTGCAAAAAGTGACTATGTGGTTACAAATTAAGTGCAAAAATACCGTTTGATCGTTAAGTTTGACTTTTTTTGCTGACCGACGATAACGCCAAGGCATTTCAAAGGTGCAAAAATACACATGTGGTTCACAAAAAAGTGCCTAATACCAAATTTTTTAAAAAAAAATTAATACTTTTTTTTAGTTAAAAAAATATTTTCGAGAATCGTACGACGGCACTAAAAAGATAATTCAGGCTACTAACTGGTATTGAAAAATTACTTCATAATCTTGAAAAATTATTTTAGGATTTTCAAAAAATATTTCAGGGTACTGACTCGTATTAAAAATATACTTCAGGATACTGACTAGTGTTGAAAAAATACTTCATAATCTCGAAAAATTATTTCTGACTGGTACTCGAAATATACTTTAGGATACTAAGTGACATTTAAAAAAGACTTCATGATCTTGAAAAATTATTTTAAGATCTTGAAAAAATATTTTAGGTACCTTGAATGGCATTAAAAAAATATTCTAAGGTACTGACCGGTATTAAAAATATACTTCAGGATATTTTTTAAAGATCCTAAAATAATTTTTCAAGATCATGAAGTAATTTTTCGGTACCTTAAGTATCTTTTTAGTACCTTTATGTACCCTATATATATATATATATATATATATATATATATATATATATATATATATATACTTTTTTTTAAAAAAGCAAAGTTCGCTTAAAACTATACAAATGGCACGCTTGTAAGTATTGGATGGCAAAGGACGCTAGCGATCCAAATAAAGAGAAAATTTGGCAATTATTAAGTAGAAAATTTAATAAGAATTTTTTTTAAAAGAAATTAAATTATGGAAATAAATTTTTTACCGTTTTTACCTATTGAATAAATCCTCTTTCTCAAAATGATAAATCAAAAGAAAAAATTTGGCCTCTAGGAAAAATACCTAGAAAAATAATAATTTTCCTTTAATTGAAGTAAAATAATTAAATTAAAAAAATTAAAGAATTTGGTGTTGGGCTCTATTTTTGAAAAACCATATGTATATTTTTGCATCTTTGAAATGTCACGTCATCATCCCGTTAGCAAAAAAAAAGCCAAACTTAATGGTCAAACAGTATTTTTGCACATAATTTGTAACTACGTGTGCACTTTTGCACATAAAAAAAGCACTTGCTATTAGACGCTCCTCTGACAAAAGTACATGTGTATTTTTACACCTTAACCCTTGTTTTAATCATTATATTCTACATAAAATAAGTAACATCTAGATATCTTATGGCCAAAAAATGGTTTAGTTTTCAAATTTTTGATTTTTTTAAAGATTTAATACTTTAAAATTGCATCTTTAAAAAGAAAATCATAAGAGGAAGAAAAAATTGCTATTACCTGCTATTTGTAGCTGATGTTAATTATGATATAGGGAAGACTTTTCGTATTTGTGTATATTCAGATTAAGTTTAAAATTAATTGTATTCTTAATAACACTACATCTCACTATGCTTTTTACTGCATTAGCCCTTTGATCATATTGTGATTAATTCCATGCAAATAAAAATTTGTTCATATATATTAATTATAATTGGTTACTTTTCTCGTTTAGAATAGCATATAGTGGTGCTGCGTGTGGAGCCAATTCTGAATCAAACCTGTTAACATGTGTAATTAGAGAAACAATTAAAGAAATAATGTGAATAAGATGAACAATCTTGTATTAATCTTATAAAAAAGCAACATGCTCATACAATATGGTACTTGGGTTATATCTAATCTACCCTCACTTGAGAGAGATTACCAAACTAATCCTAACTCTAGGATCTTAGAGGAAGATCAAGTTAACTTCCTCTTGAAGGGAGACCAAGTTAACTCCCTTTCTTTGGTGAGGACTCCACATCTCCCAAACTAATCACATTAACTAAGACCCTTTATATAGATTAGGGTCTTAACTAACTAATCAATTAATCACCTTATGCTTTTAACACGCCCCCTCAAATCGAACACAAATTATTTATTTCAAATGTGCTCAACTTGAATAATACAAAAATAAGGAGTAAGGTGAATTAATTGAATAGTTTTTCAATTAAAATAAGGGATTAAGATTTCTCCAGTCACTGGAGATAAGGTTATCTCCAGTGACCCCCAAATTACACCGTTTCACTAAAAAAACATCTTATTTGCTCCCTAATAACTCTAAACCCTAAAACTACACTCTCCAAGCTATGCACTGATCACCGCACATTCACCAAATCATAAAATCGATCCTCTCCGCGGGCACGCCCAAACTTTATCCCAGTACTCAACATTCCAATACTCGATAGAGAAAAAAAAAACACCAAGACCATATTTGGGAACTAAGCCGAAAAGAAAAACCAGAAGTTTCTGTCCTAATCCAAGAAACAACAAATATATAGTCAACGAGATCAGGATTAAGTTTCATTGATGAGATTGAACAAGTCTTCATCTATGGCGACCAATTCAATCATAGCAACGAAGAACTGAAGGATCTGTAATGTGAAAGGGGTTTCGGCGAAGAGCAAAAGGGTACAAAAATTACTGTGAATCCGAACCGCAAGAGAAAGTAGGGATGTAACTTCTAGAGTCAGATAGAAACTCCAAACGAAGAAGACGGAGCGAGGGAGTGGATCGGGTTCGAGAGTTTAGTGGACGATGATGGGAATGAAGGGCAAAAGGGTTTAGGGTAATTGGCGAGCAAATTAGATGTTTTTTTATTTTTTTTAAAGTGTGAAATGGTGTAGTTTTGAGGTCACTGGAGATAACCTTACCTTCAACTGGAGAAATATTAATCCCTTAAAATAAAACAAAGATTTCATTTTACATTTTACAACGTTCTTCTCCATTCACTTTTGCTGATTCACGGCTTCAATCCTCATAATGTTTCAATAGCACTCCTAGCATACCCAAAAAAATGCTTCCTCCTCTGTCAACTTGACAATAAGAACACCCATTATCTAGAACATGTTAGCCAAGCTTCTGCCTTGTGCCAAGCAACTCAAATCAACATCTAAGCTTCAGGAAATAGGGAGAAAGAATGATTGCCCGCATAGGGCTTTTCGCGGCGGATATGAAATGGCCGAAAAAGAATTGATGGCGGCCAAGCGGAAGAGATTGGAAGATGAAGCTGAATCCAATCATTCTGCGATAGTTTATCACCCATCTCCTATACATCGCGAGGAGTTGTGGTTGCATATTTGGCGAAAGCCAAGCGGCGCCTACACGAGTGAACAAACTCGTGTAGTTGTTGAAAGAATTGTAAGTATCATTATTGTTATTTTTTAGTTACTAAACATGTTTCATTACTAAACTTCTCGTTATCCGTATCTTACAGAAGATCTTAAAAGAAGAAGCGAGAGGGATCTTTTGTGTCGGACGAGAGGAATGATGTTCTGACCGTTGCGATCAGAAAATCGGATCACGCGGGGCGTGTAAGGGGGGTTGGAGGACGGGTAGGCCTGAAGGAATACTTTGGTAAATCCAAACGCCACAAAGTATGGTTACCCAGGAGGAAATGGAATACTTTTAGGACCGGATGTTCAATACAACTCTGGTCTTAAAATTAAATGAATAATAAAAAATTAGGACCGCTAAGCTTGTGTTTTTTTTTTTGTTCATATTCTCAAGTTTTCTATTTAATTTTTATTCATTGAGTTGTCAGCGTTGCGTTCGCCAAAGCCAATTTTTTTTTTTAATTTAAAAAATGAGGACTTTTAGGACCGGATGTTTAATAAAACTCCGGTCTTAAACTTAAATGAATAATAGAATATTAGGACCGGCGTTTTGTAAACGTCCGGTCTTAAAAATGTAATTATATATTTAGGACCGTCTACTTTATAATTAACAGTCTTAATAAAATCTAAAATACGTAAACATGTCTCTGTCGCGCAGAGTATTAAATTTCCCTCTCTGAACTTCTCTTGTCGCGCCGAAAGTGATTACTCAGGTTCTGTCTCCAGTGTTTATGTGTTGCTTCGTTGACTGCTTCACGTTGCTCTCTCGACAATCACTTTCTGGTTCCTTAGCTAAACGTCTATAGACCAAGCTGTAAGAGGTGTTTCGGTTATATAACTTTATGGTTTTCCGGGTTGAACGAAATCAATGAAATGTTCTTGTGGGTTTCTCCGTTTGTTAATGAATATTGTATTTTGAAGATTATATTTGCGCTTTAGACCTACCCAACTGACCAACAAATGTTTTTAGGTTACTCTTGCTGTCTGCAACATCAACGTTCGTGGTGGGAGAAGAAAGACTTCGCAAACGCCTTTGAATTTATATGCTACAGG
The DNA here is from genome assembly GCA_019022615.1 of Acacia melanoxylon. Classification (NCBI taxonomy): domain Eukaryota; kingdom Viridiplantae; phylum Streptophyta; class Magnoliopsida; order Fabales; family Fabaceae; genus Acacia; species Acacia melanoxylon. The sequence continues at coordinate 5,066,228 of JAFJYJ010000003.1, read as the reverse complement.
TGAGTTCACAAGACCTTCAAGCGATTCATTTAATTTCCTTGTCATGCTTTAATTTTGCTTCTTGGATTCACTGTGATACATTTATGACCAAAAGTGATTCTTTGTTATGCATTTATAGAGCCGGGAAATCGGGCCAAGTCCATCGGGCCGGCCCGTTTAAGCCCCAGCCTGCAGGCTCGGGCTTGAAAAATTGGCCGAAATTTGAAATTGGCCCTGCAGGGCCGGCCGTGTAAGGCCTCGGCTTAATCGGGCCGGCCACCAGGGCCTTTCGGGCCGGCCCCCTGCGCCCATTTAATTGTAGCTTTTTTTTAAAAAAAAAAAATTGATTACTTAGACTTCCACTTAATGAATGTGTTTATTTGTAATTACTTAGATTTTTTTAATTTAAACTATAACCCTTTTTTATGTTTATTATTATTCGTATTAAAACACATAATTAGTTATTATAAATTTTAAAGAAGGGATGTTTTCATATTAAATAAACACATACTTTGGTATTACAATATTATATAAGTAATAAATTATAAATATATTTGGTGTAAAATAAGTATAGTTATTTTTACCCGTCGGTAAAATCATGTATGAACCGAAAAGAATCAAGACACATACAAAATTATGAGAGGGAAAGACATTTTGTCGTGGCATACATAAAGCAATTCCTTTGTTTAATATTTTTTGAAAAAATAGGAAATAACATACTTTGTATTTATTTGTTTTATTAATGAATGTGTTTATTTGTTAAATGATTTATATTGTTTAAATATTAATGTTTATAACATTTATTTGATAGATTAGAACTTTAATGATTGCAATTTACTAATTATATTTCTTTAAAAAAATCGAATGAAAAATAGTTAAAATTTGGAATAGTAATTTTCGGGCCCCGTAGGGGTCGGCCTCGGTACTATCGGGTAATGCCGGCTTTGAAAAAAGATGTTTTCCTTACCCCAGCCCCGTAGGGCCGGCCCCGTGGGCCCAAGCCCTGTAGGGCCAGGCCCTATCGTGCCGGGCCGGCCCTGATTCCCAGCTCTATGCACTTAATGGACAAGTTTCTCCGTAAAAAAAAAATAAAAAATTTGACATAACCGACATTGAGCGTAAATATGAATTTGGTGTTTCCTTATTTTATATCTCGTGTCATAAATAGGAATTCTACTATGGATCACGCTTGGATAACCGTGTTACTGACGAGTGTTGAATATCGAAATGGGGTGAGGGACTTTATAGAATTTGCTAAACAAAATGCCCATAATGATAGTGGGAAGTTTTATTGCCCTTGTGTAAAATGTTTGAATGAGAGGCGACTAAGTCCTGAAGTTATCCACACACATTTAATTTGTGAAGGATTTTGTAAGACTTATACAGTATGGGTATGGCATGGTGAAAAAATACCAAGTGGGTCTCAACATGAGGAAGTCATCCCTAGATGATAGGAGCACCATCAAGAACTGTGGTGTTATGTTAGAGGCTGAATCTATGCACTTCTCCAGTTCGAAAGACAAGAGACCTTTATTGGCAGTCATGCCATATGATGAGGTTATTGAAGAGATTTGGGAGGTAGACTATGTTAGAATTAGATTTTCTAATTTCAAATGCAAGTAGGTTAATGTCAATAATGGTGTTCAGATCGATTGGCTAGGATTTACATTAGTCGATGTCAATGGTAGAAGTTTTGGAGATGAACATTTTATTATGGAAGACCAGGCGAAACAAGTGTTCTATATCACCGATCAAGAGAATAAAATGTGGTCTGTAGCTCTCCAAGGAAAAAGGGTCATTGATATGGATGAGGAAAGTCATTCAAATTATGGTCTTCCTGAGAGTACTCTTTTTTCAAGGGGTCTACTAGACATGAACGAAGAAGATGAAGTGGATAATGAACCCGACATAAGAAATGATCATCAAGAAGGGATATGAGAGGATATCGCTTTATAGAAGAGTCAATATAATTCAGAAGGTAATATTCATATGCAAACTTTTTTGAAAACTTTAAGGTTTTAACTATATTATATTCCTTCTATGTTCTTAAACAATGTCACTGACTATGAAGTTTGTTCTTGTTTTATTTTTGTGGCAGGATGAGATCCAAAGAGGCTTGTTATAAAAGAGGATGTTACGTTGTTGGGTGGGAATCAGATGAAGGCATGGTGAATATTCCATTGGGCATGTATGTTGTATTTGTAACTTATTGTCTATTTGCATTGTCACTTATCCTATTGTACAAATTAATTTAGGTGTTGTAGTCATAGTATATTCATTAATTAAGAAGCCACATAATTTATGGTGAATAATATTTGTATTCTCTTTCCCAATTCAATTTATTCATAATTGTCCATAGCTTGTACTTAAAGTATCGACTTTTATATGCTGGATTGGGTGGTGGATTTGTGAATATATATATATATATGATCAGGAAGAACAAAACAGGGAAAACATTCGGGAAAATTTAGACCGGTAATAATTAGGCCGGTCTTAAATGTTCAAATGTTAAGACTAGATGTATTAATATGTCCGGTCTTAAAGGTCATGTGTACATATTTGATATTAAGTCGGTCTTAAAAGTTTGTCTTTTAAGACCGGTGTATTTATACGTCCGGTCTAAAAGTTCAATGTTTAAGACCAGACGAATTTACCGTCTAGTCTTGAAAGTCAGACTTTTAAGACCGCGTATAATTAGTCGTCAGGTCTTAGAAGCCGCTATTTTTGATAGCGGATTTATTTTTGTCCGGTCTTATAATTTTGATCTATTAAGAGCGGTCGAGTTTTTGTCCGGTCTTAAAAGTTGAGTTTTAGGATCGAACAAAAAATATTTCAGCTTTATTTAGTACGACTTTTAAGACCTAATGTTTTAAATGTCCGGTCTAAACGAGTTTCTTTAAGACCGGTTCGAGTCCGGTCTTAAATGTGGACTTTTAATACCAGCTGGAACAAGACCGGTCGCGGGTCCGATCTTACGATGCCTCTTTTGTCCGGTCTTAAAGCCATTTTTTGCACTAGTGTATGTTGTGTTCCTTATCCTATTAACTTTTTGAAGCAATTGGAGAAGTTAGATTTATCAGTGTGAATATATGGAAGGCTTGTTATTTGATGGAAAGCTAGAGCTGTGTAATCTTAAGTTCATACGCTTAAAAGAATGTTCAATGACATGCCTTTTTCGTCCATTGACAGCACAGAGCCTAAAGCAACTAGAAATGTTGCATATTGAAGCATGCTCTAAGTTGAAATACATAGTAGCGGAGCCACCGGAAGATCATGATCCCAATCAAAAGTGTCATGACTCAATATTCCCAAAATTGAAATATCTCAATGTCACATCCTGTCATGCATTAGAATTTACTTTGCCAATATGTTTTTGCAAAGACCTTCCACTACTAGAAAGCATGGAGATTGCTTATTGTGAGAAGCTAGAATATATATTTGGGCTATATCCGAATGAGAGAGATTTGCACTAAATGGGAAAAGAAGCCATCCTCCAGTCACTAGAAGAATTGAGAATTTCAAGAGTACCAAATTTAACCCACTTATATGCAGAATGTTATCTTTCATGCCCTGGTTCTAATAAAGTACAAAAGTCATCTCCAAGTATAAATGTAGAAGATTGTACTAGCAGATTATCAAGGGGTCGTCTATGCTGTTTTTGGCCAAAATCAAATGTTTCAACTATATATCACTCTGCTTCCACGACCCATAACGAGGTACTTATCCCTTACTCTATTTTGTTGGATTGTACTTATTCATAATATTGGATGAATAATCCAAATGTGCCTAGTTGAACTTTTTATTGTATGATGAGAATAGCAATTAGTCTTAAGTAACAAATTAATTTTGCGTTGTTTTTTTCCCATCTAGGACACATGACAGTTAGAAAATTACAGAAAAAAAATTGCTCAAATATATGCCGTCAAATACTTGCAAGTTTTTTATTTTTTTGGTATAAACTTATACTGCCGTGAGTCTTCATCCCTAACGTAAATTACACATGCGAAAATTTGTTTGTTTATAAATTAGTAGTTGTAGAATTTCAATAAGGCATGGCAAACCATTTACCAATTACCAATTATATTCCAACAAAATTTTGCTAGTATCCATTATTATAATATCAGTTTGTATAAAATCACTAAATTAGTGACAAATATAAAAAGCATGCATTGTGTGAATTTAAATGAGCAAAACACTGTTTAGTTGGTAGAGAATCCATTTCTATATGATTTTGAAGAGACCACAGTTCAAATTAATTAACAAGAACGAATTTAGAGAGGATAAGAAGACAAATTAAAGAGATAATGATTAGTATTTAATTCTCTTTATCCAAAAATAAGTATTTACTTCATTTTTTTCCCATTTTCCTTATATAAATATATTCAACATGTGTAATTGAAAAAAAAGTGTTAATATAAAATGCAAATTTTTAAGATTGTAACAAGCACATTGAATAAAATAGCATAAATAAATTCTAAATTGAATTAAAATAGAAAGGGTTTTGCGTGCGTGCGTGACCACAGTTCAAATTAATTTACAAGAACGAATTTAGAGAGGATAAGAAGACAAATTAAAAAGATAATAATTAGTATTTAATTCTCTTTATCCAAAAATAAGTATTTACTTCAATTTTTTCCATCTTCCTTATATAAATATATTCAAAGGTGCAATTAAAAAAAGTGTTAGTATAAAATGCAATTGTAACAAGCACATTGAATGAAATAGCATAAATAAATTCAAAATTGAATTAAAATAGAAAGGGTTTGTATGTATGCATGCATGCATGCATGGATGATTCAAATCAATTAACAAGAACGAATTTAGAGAGGACAAGAAGACAAATTAAAAAAGATAATAATTAGTTATCAACAAAAAAAGATAATAATTAGTATTTAATTCTCTTTATCCAAAAATAAGTATTTACTTCATTGTTTTCCATTTTCCTTATATAAATATATTCAACAGGTGTAATTAAAAAAAAAGTGTTAATATAAATACAAATTTATAAGATTGTAACAAGCACATTGAATGAAATAGCATAAATAAATTCAAAATTGAATTAAAATAGAAAGGGTTCTCTCTCTCTCTACGGGCGCGCGTGCATATATAATAATATTTTATAATATAAATAATATAATAAAAAAAGGATAGATAATATGAAATATTAATATAAATAGAAATATATTATCTAATCTAATTAATGATATAATTAATATATTCCTCCTTAGTTGAACACTCAGCGTCTTCAATTCCTCGCGCAAGAGCGTTCGATCAGTGAGCTAGCTATTACACACTCTTTCAAGGGTGGTTGCTTCTAGGCAAACCTATTAAACCTCTACCATAACCTGCTCATATCTTTTGAATTTATGAAAGAAGAATTCACAATTATGTTGTGAATAGAGCTCATGGACTTTTTACACCACCGTTATACCCGTACACACGTTTGAGAAGGCTGGAGATATTTAAATTGTCTGGGTTAAAGTTTGTCTTTACCCTATCCATTGTCTCATCATTGAAACTGGTGGAAATATTGACAGTCAAATATTGCGATACACTCGAGCATGTAGTAACAGACAAGGAGGATGATCATGATCGTATGAATTTTAACTCTATCTTCCCCAACCTGCGGGAGGTTGAAGTCTTTTCCTGTAGCAACTTGACACATGTTTTTGGAAAATGTCAAGCTGATCAGAATCATGATGTTCCTATTGATCTTAATCTGCTTGCTCTGAAGCGATTATGCCTTGGTGATATACCAAATATAGTTAGTATTTGTGCTCAAAACTATTCTATGAAGGAACTATATCTAAAAGATATTACTTTGGAAAGATGTCCGCAACTTCCATTGGAACCTTTGATTAACTTATAGGTTGCTGGGCATAAAAGACAAGAAGATCTCTCAAGGATAGAGGTAAACCCCTTTCCAACTTGTTTTTCTACTTAATTTATGTTCAGCTAAAAAGATCGTTAATACTTACATATCTTATTTGATAGCCACAGGCGTTACCTCCTCTTGAGGAGAAAGGCAAACCACTTTACAAGCTAACAATCAAAGGATACAAACAATTGAAATTTATTTTCTCTGCATCCACCTCAAGAAGGCTACAAAAATTGAGTAAGTTAGAGGTGGTAGACTGCGAAGAGCTAGTGAGCATTATTGAGGATCAAGAGAATAACAGAAGTCCTATGGCTCCGCACCAAGTAGTGTTCCCAGAACTACGTACAATTAAAGTGAGGGACTGCAGAAGTATGGAATACTTGTTCTGTATATCAAGTGGTGAGTTTCCGCGACTCTTGTATGTGGATGTACAAAAGACCCCTAAGCTTGGGGAAGTATTCAGATGGAAGCATGGGGAGGGACAGAAGCTGGTCATAGAGGATGTGTTTCCAAAACTATATATGATAAGACTAGTAAACCTACCAACTCTTCATACTATATGTCAAGGCATTGATTTTCACACTGTGAAATTGCGTTGTGTGCGTGATTGTCCTGCTATTTCTTTAACTTCAGCTAATGATAGCTACGAAGAAAGTAAGTGGTCACGTTGGTAATTCATCACAACTGCTAATAGCTACAATTTCTTCTCATAATATTGGAATTGTTTTATTTTGGCAGTATATAAGTTACGTCAGTTATTTGAAAGGAACTCTGTCCATGAAGATGAAGACGCCAGATACGTAGCAAGGATACTTTATGAGTGGGTTAGACAGGTTAGGTTTTTTACTACTAATTTTCTCCAAATCGAGCATGTGTGTGTGTGTGTGTGTGTTATACTTTTCTCTAGTCACGGAGACTTGCGAGGCCAACAAATTCTCTCGTATATCATCACGTCTACTTCCTTAATTTGCTCCAAATTTTAGTAGGATGTCAATGAATCTATACAACTTTCTATTTTTGAGCTGAGATTTATAAATTTTACCAGAGACTCCAACTCATTTCATCTTTTCTTATCTGTTTTGTGATTGTTTAGGCTCGAATCGAACTTGTGATGAAGGTTACTACTAGAGTAGACGACACAGAACAAGAGCAAAACCGTATTTCACCAAATTTGTCAGAGGTATAAACATCATGCTTCTATTGAGAAAATAGAGAAAAAGGGAGAATAGGCTGACTCACTATAACAACAGAGCATGATATGATATACATATATAGTGTACAGAGGAAAACCTAATTGACAAATGGATAAGAATGAAATATACATGTCAAGCAATTACATAAGCAGCTGTAAGAAATTTTCACGGTTTTCTAACATGTTTTAAAGATTTAAGCTTGTGATATTGCTGGGCTTAGTCCACACTGATTGTAATTATAAACTATGTATTATTGTTCAGATTGAAGTAGAGGGATCACAAGAAGATATTGGAAATGACTCAACAATGCCCCAACAGAATAATGGTTCGCCAAATTTTGAAAATGTATGTTTTTTCCCCCCCCCCAAGTAGACTTAAGAAACTAGCTAATGATTTCTCTCTTACTTCATTGACTAAAAAAAAAAAAGTTGTGTGCTAAGATTTATTATGGTTATCAATAACATCAAAACCCAATTTATCTCCTTTTTAATTATATCTTTTAGTTGATGTTTAGAGTGAGGAATTATCAAAGGAGATTGCTGAAGAAGACTCCACAACAAATAGTAATTTGCCAAATTTGACAAAGGTTTGTACGTTATGCTTTTCTATAATAATAGGGACTCAGGCCAAAAAGCTGTTTCTCTTTTTAATTAATATATGATATGCTTCTTATTTTAACCTTTTTAGTAACTTATTCTTATTTCATGAGCTGCATAGAGTACGAAAACATCAGCAAATGACATTGTTGAAGAAAAACTCTCTACAAGTCCATCATCTGATTTAGACATGGTAAGTGTTACTCCATCTAGCTGATCACTGGCTAGAACCAAGATCTGAAAAGAAAAATAATTCTCAATTTACTCATGTTAAAGGCATTTTCTTTATAAAAAAAACAATCATATTTCTTTCACATATACAATTTCTTACCATAAGGAATTGCAAAAAGGTAAAATTGAAAGACAATGATTAATAGTCCTTGGGTTTATTCAAAGTGACTTATTAAAAGGACTGTCATTTTCTGAAAAATGTGACTTGTATATTGGACCAAAAGAAATACAAAATTTAGTAAATACAGAATCTCAAGAGATGACACTTAAAGTAACAACAAACTAAGTTTTTACTTTGTGATAGGCAATAGTTTGCTAAGGAAACAACAGAGCTAAGTGTTCAAATGGGCCCAAATAAGATGAAGGTAGAAAATCAAATTAAGTCATGAGTAGAATTAAGCAAGAGATTGCCAACAACATTGCCATTCCTACAAAAAATGAGACTTCACATGTAGAAATGTTATTCTTCTTGATATGGGCTGAATTTACTATAAAAAAAACATGTACTTCCTTCGGTCCTTAATATAAGACATATTTGGGAATTAAATAGTTCTTATTCCTAAATATAAGACAAAGTTTTTATATTTGTTAATCTTTTTCTAACTTAATATTTGTCATATTAATTATCTTAATCATCTTTCTTAATCTAATCAAATTATTAGATAAATATATCTAATATTAAGGATTGGATGAGTAACTTTTAGCTTCTTTTTTAATATTTATTTTCTTTTATGGTAGTTTGGTTCACAAAGAATCCAAGAGCAAGAGAATCATATTGAATCAGCAAGCACTATAAAAAACAGGATATGATATGCACTATAATTATTTACAAAGTTCTTGCATTCTATAGAAGAAATATGAAAACTTACATATCATTTCATGTTGTACAGAATCTCAATGCAACTTTTGGAGAAGGTCCTTCTTCAGAAAAATATGGCAAAACAAGTTCATCAAAGGTAAGCTTGCTTTTGAGCAAAAAAAAAAAAAAAGGTAAGCTTGCTACATTCATTTGAGCTTTAAATATATGTCTTCCTTATTCATTTCACTGTTTGGTAGTTTCGTGGAAAGGAATCAATGGATGATGATCAACAAGCACATGGAGAAAGTAGAAGCTCCAATGAAGCTCTTCAAAGAATTGAAGAACCTACCAAAGAATGGTCTTCCAAAGAAACATCAAATGAAGTGTCATTGAAGATTCTACCATCATCTGTTACTGAAATCACCTCCACACTGGTAAATATTGGTTTTGTAATATATTTGTACTATTGACAAATTATTGATTTTTATTCAGATATTAATCTTTATATTCCCATGGCATTAGAGCTCTTCAATCACTTTTACCCAAAAGCCTCAAATAGCAACTTCAACTAGTCGCGAGGAAATGGGATCAGTGAGCTCACAATCTGACCTATTAACTATTTCTGCTATTACTGATGAATCTATACAATTATGTCTTCATTTTATCTTTTCAATACCTTGGGATCTAATTTTATTTTTTAAGACTCGTATATCCTATTGCTAGAATAGAACAATTTGGTAATCAATTGGTACTCTTCTTTTCCTTTTTTATCCAAGTAGAGTTAAGAAACTAGCTAATGATTTCTCTATTACCTCATTGCCTAATTCAATTCTTCAATATGAATGAAGATTGTTTTTTTAAAAAAATTGTGTGCTAAGATTTATAATGGGTATAAATAACATCAAAACTCAATTTATCTCCTTTTTTAATTATATCTTTTTGTTGATGTTTAGAGTAAGGAAGTATCAAAGGAGATTGTTGAAGAAGACTTCACAACAAATAGTAATTTACCAAATTTGACAAAGGTTTGTATGTTATGCATTTCTATAATAATAGGGACTCAGACCAATAAGCATTTTCTCTTTTTACTTAATGTATGATATGCTTCTTAATTATTTTAACCTTTTTAGTAACTTATTCTTATTTTATGAGCTGCGTACGTAGAGTACCAAAACATCAGCAAATGAAATTGTAGAAGAAAAACTCTCTACAACTCTATCTTCTAATTCAATCGTGGTAAGGGTATCCCTTCAATTAATACTTTCATTGACACAAACACATAAATTATTATTATTTTTTTTTTTAAAAAAAAAAACAATCACGCGGCAATGTAGAAGTGGAAATGTCTCATTATAGTAATGATTTTGTTTTTCAATTGAGTATTTTCCTAAATTAATAAATGACTTTCTCCTTGGTTAATTGAACTTCTTTAGCAACATACTCATGTTTTATGGGTAGTACAGAATACAGAGACACCAAAAAATGAAATTGTGGAAGAACAACTTCCTCCCTCAGATGCAGCAGCCACTCCATCATCAAAGTCCAATAGGAAAAGGGTCTTTTCTCAACAAATGATTTCACATTTGCATATATATATATATATATATATATATATATATATATATATATATATATATATAGAGTAATGATTTTCTTCTATACAAAAGAGTTGGTGGGAGCCTCGTTGTACTTGCACTACTACAAAAAAGCTAAAAAAGACCTAAATAAGACCCAATTAATGAAAAGACCCTTTCTCACAAATAACAATTAACCATAATGTTTTCTTAAAATTGGATTAGCAGGTAATTATAGAAAACCCTTTTTCTTTTTAGTACATACACCTCGGGGTCCAGGGCACAAATTTTGCCCACAAACCCTCTACAGGAAATCCATAACTCAGGGCACAATTATTGAACATGAGATTCTATAGCCCACAAGTCATACAACACAAACCCCACAACAAAAGGGTCTTCACAAAACAATGTTCACACAATATAGGTAAGTGGATCCACTATAATTTGATAGTGCATAAAATAAGGCCTTCGAAAAACAACAGTTATCCAAAAATAGTTAATGTAGTATCTCAAAATATGAGGGCCCTATGATGGCAATATATAAATCAATACCGCACTAATACCAAAAAGAGGCCTACAAGTTTCACGAAGGCTATGCCTCTGGCTGCTTCCCTTGTCCTCTACTAAGGTTAGAGGTCTCGCCTGAAAAATTTAATAATGACGGGGTGAGACATAAAGTCCCCGTAACCGGGGTTAATTTATTTTATATGCTTGTTTTGGACTGTAAGGTATTTTTCTAAGTCTTACTTTCCTATATACTACTTGGATGTGTTTTGAAAAATTATGTGTATGTTGAATATAAAAATTACTTCAGTGAAGCATTGTATTTTCCAATTTGTATATATATAAGTTAATATGATTGTTGTGATGGTTATAATGTTTGTTGTGAGATGATGTGTATGGAATAATAATTTAATAAAACGTTGTTGAAAATTTTAGTATTATATTATTTCTTATGTTGTGGGATATGTTGGGATGTGTGGAAGAGATTGAGGGTGAAATTGTGCCCATCGGCTCTCTCATATTCTTGGCCCGGATTTGAGTTGAGTGTTTTGGGCGGACACCTCCCTGTTACGGTATATTGGTGGTGGGTTTGTGGGAAAACTTTTGTACCCTGGACCCTTAAGTGGTAGCATGGGAGGGGACAGTATTCTTGAAGTGACTAGCTAACCTTGGCCGGGGATACTAGCACTGATAGGCTGTACCACGTCCAGATGATATAAGGAAGAGCAGGATGAATGATTGGGGATGGTTAATTGTTATGGTTATTATGTATTAATTGTTTTATTTGTGGTTATTTAATTATTGAAATTATTATTATTATTATATTATTAACAAACCTGCTTCTCTGACTTGCAATCCGTTCCTGCATATTTGATAAATTAATTTCGGTTACGGGGACTTTATGTCTCACCCCGTCATTATTAAATTTTTCAAGCGAGACCTCTAACCTTAGTAGAGGACAAGGGGAAGCAACAGAGGCATAGCCTTCGTGAAACTTGTAGGCCTCTCTTTGGTATTAGTGCGGTATTGATTTATATATTGCCATCATAGGGCCCTCATATTTTGAGATACTACATTAACTATTTTTGGATAACTGTTGGTTTCCGAAGGCCTTATTTTATGCACCATCAAATTATAGTGGATCCACTTACCTATGTTGTGTGAACATTGTTTTGTGAAGACCCTTTTGTTGTGGGGTTTGTGTTGTATGACTTGTGGGCTATAGAATCTCCTGTTCGATAATTGTGCCCTGAGTTATGGATTTCCTGTAGAGGGTTTGTGGGCAAAATTTGTGCCCTGGACCCCGAGGTGTATGTATTGAAAAGAAAAAGGGTTTTCTATAATTACCTGCTAATCCAATCTTAAGAAAACATTATGGTTAATTGTTATTTGTGAGAAAGGGTCTTTTCAATTAATGTCCCTTTACTGAGGGACGTCCGGAGGGGGTAGTTGATTTTGTGGCTTTTGGCGACCTGATTTCCAATTCAGGTCGCCTTTTTAAGGACAATTCAGGACGCCTCATAAAAGGCGACCTGAATTGTATTGAGGTCGCCTAAATAAGGCGACCTGATTTCCAATTCAGGACGCCTTATTAAGGCGACCTGAATTGGAATCAGGTCGCCTTATTAAGGCGACCTGAATTGGAAATCAGGTCGCCTTATTTAAACGTTCAATTGAACAAAGGCTTCCTGATTTCAATTCAGGACGCCTTATAAGGCGACCTGATTTTCAATTCAGTCGCTTATTTGGGTGTTGAATTGAAAAAGCGTCCCGATTATATATTCGGGACGCCTTTTATGAGTTTTTTTTTTTAAAAAAAATATAGGCTACATATTTAAAATCTTGCCCGAAAACGCTAACTAATATACATAGGCAACCAATACTAGCAAAGAAACAGATACAAACAAGAAGAAGCAAGTGCATAAGATAATATAATATCCTTTCCTGAATCAAACAGAGTGCGAAAAAAACCAAAACCAAACAAGGTATAGCTACTAGCTAGCGTGCCATCTACTTTCTAATAGCAACAAACACAAATTTCTAGTATCTCTTCCAATTATCTCGCCCCGTTATTCCCGAAAGCACAAGATCCAATGGAATACACAATGATGAGGAAGATGAGGAAGACGATGTTCACAATAGCTACCTTCTTCCAATCGCCTTTATGTTCAAGAAAACCAAACTTTGCAAGATTGGCAATTGAAGCACGTAACATTCGGATCATTGTTCCAAAGTTCACAAAATTGTCAAGATAGGTTCCATTTGATGGCTTGGTCCACTCCGTTGGGCTCACATAGGTGAAGTTACATGTGTCCGCCGGCTTACAACACCCGGACCGCACAATAGGGAGGAAGGGAAAATCATATAAAAAAGCGCTTAAGTGATAATTCGATTCAGATCATGGGATTCAATATCGACTATCATAATTGAATTCACCAAATAAAAAAAAAAGTGTAGCATAATTGACAATGTCTATGTGACATCTTTATCAAAGAATGAGACAAAAATACAAAGAAATGTGATCCACACAATCATGCAGCATGGAACACGATAATGTGTAGCTCGAGCACGATACCAAAGTATGACAACCGTACTTGTCAAGGGCTCATTGTGCTCGTGGATCATACAAAGTCGCCAGGCCAAAATTCTGCAATTTTAAGGATTCCTTCATAATCAAAAAGCAGACATGTAACATAAATGTCACCATCACAATTCCGGAAGAATCTCATGCAATATAAATGTCACCACCACGCCTTCGAAAGAATCTCAAGAAGCATTCGTCTATCAAAAGATTTACATAAAACAGATTGATCACCTGATCCACCAAAAATGCGAAGTAAACTTTATATATACCTATATGTGTTGAAGAAGATTGCAAAATAACCGTGTATACTTAGTACACCCAGGGAACAAAGGTGTCTCTGCATCACTCCGCACGCTATCATATTCACCCGATTGTGCAAAAGATTTTGCCTCAACATCATCAATAATTTTCTCCATTCCATCATCATCTACCTCAACTCCCATTTAAACAATTAACACATGGACAATAATACATCCCATTTTTTGTAGCCACATTCCTTCTAGTAAATTCAATATACTCTTCCACCCCATTCTCATATTCTTCACTAGTTCTCAACGCATTCATCCAACTATGACCCATTTTATTACCACCTACGACATTTCCAACAACAACATCAAGTTCCTAACAATTTCAAAAACAACATGCTTTCTTTTAAGAAAATTTCTAAAAGATTTCCCCCTAAAAGTAAGACATCCCAAAATTTCAATAACAACCAATTTCAAATTAATTAACAAAACTTACTAACTAAAGCAATTCAGAACAATATCAACTATTAAATCCAACAATTTCTTCAACTAACGAGAACATTGGAATTATTCCTACCGACATATACTTCAATGGTAATGAACTGGTAAACCATGAAGCCATCACTTGTTTAATCAAGTTCACGTAGTTCATATGGCTAATAATAAAGGAAAGACAAAAAAAAAATCACAGACTGGATTAAAAACACTTAAACCAATAAGGACAATATATGTGTGTGTGCATAAAAAAAAATCACGGACTGGATTAAAAACACTTGCTCTCGACCTGACAAGATCCACAATTGAGAAAAAAAACAATTATGGTCTTACAACATAGCGACAGTGCTTATAATGTATGATGTGTTTTCAATTGGTAGCGACAGTGCTTATAACTCTTAGATTCAAAAAAAGAAATAACCAAGATTAAACAAAGTTGTGTGCAAAACTCACTTTGTCTATTATGACGCAAACCTTGCTAAACAAATTTTCAGGAATGAAGTAACACTTCAATACTTCTTGCAAAACCTCGTGAATCAAGAAGGAAAGATATTGAAAATAATTACAACCTATTGATTTTCAACGGGGAAAAAATTGACACCCCAAGAACTAATTAATCACAGTAAATTGCATATTGTATGTTTTGGTTTACAATGATAACAACAATAACAATCCTTAAAACACCAAGTGAGGTCAACTACATGAATTGCACAACACCAAGGTGTTTTGTTAACAGCTAAATTGATGTTCACAATGAAAACACATCATATATTATTAAAAGACTAATCACATTAATGCATGAAAAGAACCATGAAAAAACAGGGAGCTTCAACAAGAAACTTAAAAATTGCAATAACTCAACAAAGTAAGGAACCCAGAAAATCAAATAAGGCTTAGAACATAAGGGGGTTACAAAAAATATTGGAAGGTTACCTCTAAGAATCTCAATAAGTCTATCAAGCATCTTGAACTAATCTCGCTTTCCTGTTTAAACTTAACGGCCTCATTATTCTGGATTTATAAAGTTTGATCTCTTGGAGTACATCATGATCAAACCAACAACAATACCATTACGCTTGTTGTTATGTTTAAATGAATAAACACCAGGATGCTTGTAGTTGCGCAAAGCCATATATATATATAGTACCATCACATAAGCTTTTGGAAATAGTTAAGCCTAACAAATCATATTATCAAAAGTTGGAACGACAAAACAATCAAACTAACCATGTATCGTCTTCATCTTTCACTCACCACATTACAACATTTGATCTTCTTCTTATGGGAGCTTAGTATAATAAGTATATGCCAAGTATGCAAAGAAATCCCAAAACACACAGAAAGAGTTTCCACTTGTACATAGGGAAAAAACCAAATTATTCCAATTGATCGAGCAAATGTTAATGAATATGGATTTTCATAAGTTAGAAATAAATTGCAAAATTGAAAGAGACACACAAGTCTTTACAAAATGCTTGACATAGCCATTCAGAACAAAATCCTACGGCTTTTGCAAGAGATGCCTTAACCAAACGACACCTCTACCTTCTAATCCCATTGTAAGATGCTGCTTATTTCAAGCATCAAACCTTTTAATTATGATCAGCATGGAATGCATACCCCTACCTAATAATAATAGGTTGGACTCATAATGATATAAATTGACCTTGTAAAACAAATTATATTTTCTTTATTTCTTTCTCCCCTCTTACTCTTAGCATTTAGTTTTTTCCTCTTACCTTTTAATTATTCATGTTCAAAATTTAATATATATTCTCAAATTCAAAAATAAGTAAAATTCTATTGTGCTATTTTAAAGTGAAGCGGCCAAACTAGAAACAAGAGAAAAATGAAGAGAAATTAGTCAGATTGCGCCACATTTCTGTCTTCTCCGTTCTCACTTGTGGTTTGTGTAAAGTGTGAGACATAAATGCTAAAATAGATGTAGCGCAGAGATATATATGGGAACTAAAAGGGTATCTCGTATGACAGATTATGCAGAAAACGAAAAAGAGGTACAACTAATATTATATGATAGATTTATGTAAGTTTAACTCGTACAAAAAAACAAGGTAGGAGAGAACTAGACAAGTGAGAAAACCAAAAACAAAAACAAAAACTGACCTGGTTAATTCTCTATTAGTTTCTCACACCGCTGTTACATTCTTAAGATGAGCTGTAGTAATGATCACCGACGAAAATCTTCTCTGACAAGCATAGAAAGTCCTGCCAGCAGTAGTGCATACTACTTAATGAACAAAATAGCAAGAACAACACATGTATTGGGAAGGGAGAGACAACCACGAACTACAAAACTAGAGTAATTGATCACTCAGATACTTGGTAATAAGATCCAGAAAAGGCACCAAATACTGGTTTATAATATTTTTTTTAAAAAAAATTAGCAAGAAATTTTTGGCTAAATCCAAGAATGCGCTGAAGAGGCTTCAACAAAACAAGCAATAATAATATTAATGGTAGCGTGAAAGAGAATGGCAGGGCAATTCTCCTTTGGCAGAAAACCTTGAGTAAGATATTCTGCCAAAGGAGATTTGCACCTTAACCAAACGACACCTATACCTTCTTATTCCATGCGCGGCGGAGACGTGCCGGGGAGTATGAGAGATGAGCAGCTGGAGGTGCGGCGCGGCGAAGGCGGAGGAGACGTCGACGAAAAGGGATATTGGACTTGGGGAAGGAGGCGGAGAGTGAAGTGGGTGTGTGATTTCGAGAGAGGGAAATGAGGTAGTATCGTGTCGATCCGACTTATCATATGAAATGTGGCGACCTGAATTTAATTCAGGTCGCCAAAATTATTAAATTGGCGACCCGAATTAAATTCAGTCGCCACAATTGTTATAATGGGCGACTTGAATTAAATTCGTCGCCACAATTATCAATTGGCGACTGAATTACATTCAGTCGCCACTTGAATAATTTTGGCGACCCGAATTTGATTCAGTCGCTTATTATAAAAAATTCAATCCACATGCCCTAAGGCGCCAAAAAAAAAAAAATATTCATCCCATGGCACGAACCGACTTTGGGCGACCGAATTAATTTCGTGTCGCCAATATTATTCAAGTGGCAACTCCGAATTGTGATTCGTCGCCAATATTCGAATTTTGGCGACCGAATGATATTTAGGTCGCCTTAATTCAAATATTGGCGACATTAATTTTAAATTCGTGTCGCCTTAATGACTTTTTTTGGCGTTCAAAATATTTGTCCATGGCGCCAAACAAAAAATTCTCGTGTGAAAATAGTTAAAGCGTCCCGAAATAATGTTAGAACGCCAAAAATCAATTTTACAAGTCCTAAACTACTATTCGTCGTCAAGACTAATTTTCCTTCCATATATTTACAAGAAAGCCACTTCCTTCATTTTTTACTTCCTATTTTTGAATAAGGACTTTTTTTAGGGTGGTAATATCCAATTTTTGTAGTAATGTTGATTATAAAAGTTGACACTATCGGTAAGCTAATTAAAACAGATCTATGAAACTAAAAATATTTTCTCTCCATCAACATATTGTAAGTTTATATATATATATATATGTGTGTGTGTGTGTGTGTGTGTGTGTGTAGTAACGTAGCACAAATGAACTTGTTAAACAGTTTTTTATTTTGTTGTTTATTGAGCTCTTTTCAATAACATAGCTATTAAAGAATATACCAACATAGAGTTGGTTTAGCGTTGTAAGGTCCTCTAGATCCCTTTGGGGTCTCGAGTTTGAATCCCAGAAGGGTCATTTGTGTTGAGAGGGGAAGCTACCAACCTCAAACCGGATACCAGAGGATAATATTAAAAAAAATATTTCTTTTGAAAGATGGAAATCAAAGTAACTGCAAACCTATGTAACTAATTGCTATATTTGATGATGCTAGACAAGCATATTAAATCACGATTTCAGAATTTAGCAATATATCACCAACCACGTTCACTATTACTGTAGAAAACAAATATCGACATGTAAGAATATAATATAGTCCTTCCTGATATGGATTGAGTTTATGTTAGTTTTGGCATATTTATTTTCATTTAGGACAATTTGGTTCACAAAGAAAGTTCATCAACTCATTTTGAGCTAACAATCTCAAATCTACGCACAACAACTTCTACAAAGGTATGTTTGTTTCATTCGATTTTGATTTAAATATATCACGTGTTGCTTATTTATTTCTTTTCTCAGGAGTTATGCGGAAAGGAATCAAAGTGTGATCAAGAAGCACTTGGAGAAGGTCTTAATGCAGTTTATCAAAGAGTTAATTAAAGAACCTACCAATGACCTCTTCACTACAGAAACAACTAAGAAAGTTGCACTGGTAAATAATTACTTTTTCGTTCCATTCCCCTTTATTTATTTATTTTTCAATATTGAAATTTTATTGATTTTTAATGAGATTCATTTTTCTGGCTTGATAGTCTTAGGACCCCTCAATCTTTAACTCCATAGAAGCCTCCAATAGCAATTTCAACTATATCATATTTGGGTATACCTGAAATTGTCACTATATCATCTGATTTTGAGAACTTAAGAGTCAATGAATCCCGAACAAAACCCTCTCTCTCTCTCTCTCTCTCTCTCTCTCTCTCTCTCTCTCTCTCTATCTCTCTCTCTGTTTTACCTATATTGAGATCTTTTCAATAACATAGCCATTAAAGAATATCACTTTTAAGAGATGACATTTAAAGTAACTGCAAACCTATACAAAAAATTGCTAAAGAAACAATGGAGCCAAGTGTTCAAGAAGGTACTAAATTAGATAAAGCTGGAAAAGCATATTAAATCATGAATTCAGAATAAAGCAATAACTCATCAACTTCATCTGCTATTCCTTTAGGAAAAAAAAATCCATATGTAAGAATGTAGTACTTCCTGATATGGTTAGGGTTTTATGCTCAATTGCATAACATTGTGATAGTTTTTCCATATTTTATATGTTCATTTAGGATAATTTGGTTCCCAAAGTATGTTAATTAACTCATTCAAAGCTAACAATCTCAGAGCTAACTCGTTCGTTTTTGCTTTAAATATATAATTCACATGTTGCTTGCTTATTTGTTCTTGTACTTAGGAGTTATGTGAGAAGGAATCAAAGGGTGATCAAGAAGCACTTGGAGAAGATACAAGTCTTAATCCAAGATTTAAAGTACCTACCAACGACATCGTCGCTAAAGAAACAACTAAGAAAGTTGCATTGGCAATTCCACATGCTACTACTACAAAAATGACTTCTCCACCGGTAAATAATTACATTTTCACTCCATTCCCCTTTATTGATTTTTTCAATATTGGCATTTTATTGATTTTCATTGAGATTATTTTTCTGCCTTGATGGTGATGGTCTTAGGACCCTTCAATCTGCACTTCCAAGAAGCCTCAATTAACAACTTCAACTGCTCACACAGAACCAAAGATCTCACAATCAGACCTATTTGATATTTCTATAACTACTGAATGTCCACAAGTAAGTCTTTAGTTTATTTAATTCGATCTGGGATTTAAACTTTTTTCACCTTAAATTTGTATGATAGAATAGTTAAGTCATTGATATTGTCTGAAAAGTCAAGAAAATCCAAATTTAATTCTTTACAAAATGCTGCCATTCTACGGGAGATTATATTATATACAATGTTGAGGGTCATAAAAGTATGAAACTTACATATCATTAGATGTTGTACAGAATCTCAAAGCAACTTGTGGAGAAAGTCCTTCATTAGAGAAATATGACCAAACAAGTTCATCAACTCCTTCTACGGTAAGCTTGTAGCGCTCATTTTTACTTTAAATAGATGTCTTGTTGTTTATTCATTCCTCTTCTTAGGAGTTATGTGGAAAGGAATCAATGGATGACCAACAAGCACTTGGAGAGAGTAGAAGCTCCAATGAAACTCCTCAAAGAGTTGAAGAACCTAGCAATATTGAATGTTCTTCCAAAGATACATCAAAGGAAAGGACATTGATAATTCCACCATCTATTACCGAAACAACCTCTCCGCCGGTAAATATATGATTTTTAATACATTTTCACTATTGATACATTATCGATTTTAATTTATATTAATTTTTCTATTTCTATTTTCTTAGATATCTTTAACATGTTCTCCCTAAAAGCCGGAAAATGAAACTTCAGCTACTCACGTGGAAATCGAATCAGGGAGCTATGCTATTATTGATCAATATGCACAAGTAAGCCTTCATTTTATTGCATCAAGTTTTGGGATGCAATTTTATTTTTTAAAACTGGTATATACTAATGCTAGAATTGAACAACATGATAATCTACTAGTACCCACATGTTTATTGAGTATACCGTCTTTTGCTTGTGCTTCTACGGAGAACATACAAAATTGTGTTTCTTACAATATTCAAGCGGTAAAACTAATGCTTCATTTCAATTGCTTCAGGGTCAAATTATGGTCAACCAAAGAGAGACTTTCATTGAGGATGATCTTACTAAACTATTCCGGATAATGAAGGATGGCTCTGACATGGAAGTTGGCCTGTCTTATGTTTCCAATATTGCTGCTTTTGAAGATGACAAGGTGGCTAAGGTCTTTTCTGACATAGAATCCTCATTGAAAATGGATCTGCATCAGATAGCTATCTCTGAAGAACACACTCATCGCCTCGAGAATGCGCTCAACTTCTTGTCCACCCATATTTCTGAAGAAGAACTTTCCTCTCACGGCCTTGTTAGACGCACAATAGAATCTCTTCATCAAGAAATCCAAAGAATTATCTCATCCTTCAAGCAATCTTCTGATACGCTCGACACATTCACCAAGCTTAAAGAAAAAGAGAAGTGGATCGATGAACAACATTCTCAAAGGTTGGAGGCAGCTACCACTCTTGTTTATGAAATCCCCTACACTGAGGATTATATGAATGAACTGAAGGAGCAGATCTGTAGATTGTAGGAAGAATTAAAGACCAAAGAGAAAGAATTTGAAGAATATGAAATTAAATTGTCTTCTCTTCAGAAACAAAAGAAGGAATGTTTTTGCGAGACCATAGAGTTCATGGAAGAGAATGAGGCTGTGAAGAAAGACAAGTCCTATGTAGGGGATGGCCAAACAAAAGCAAGGCAAGAACTAAAAAAGTTGGAAAACCAATGGCCTTCTTGTGTGGCTAATTTGAGGAAAACTTCGCTTTTGTTGGGAATCCTGCTTAAGCACAAGCCTTGATTTTGGAGATTTTTATGTAAGTCGCCCCAAATTAGTTTTCACTCTGTTGATGGGGTAGTCACATGTGTTATGGTTGAATGTTATTAATTTTTTTTTTTTTTTGATAATAAAAAGTTTAGGAGGGGTTCGACATCGCCCCCCACTGCAAGCCAGCAAGACGCCCCGGCTCTATGAGCACTTACGGGACTTACGAGATCGCTACCAAAGGAGTCCCCAATGACGGCAGGGAGGATCGAACCCACGACCCAAGGGCCTAATCCTGGATCCCTTACCATCTATGCCAACTCACATTGGTTATAATGTGTGTTATTATTGACAAGGACTTGTTATTATATACATGTAACAGTCAAAAGGCATTTGGGCCAAGATGGGGGGCCCAATATGAAGCCCAAGAAAAGAACAAGTGAGACTTGGCAGTAGAGGGAGTATAATAAGGGTGAAATCAATTATAAAAGGTGAGGATGAATTTGGACTTGCTCCCTCCTATGTCTTCTTCTGTCTCACATAATGCTTAGTTTTATTTCAAACTCATGCGTACTCTAAAGGAAATTGGCTAAGTAATCAAGTTTCATGAAATATAATTAGAAGAAACCTTGCAACAGTCTACCAACTATTTCCGTGGGAAGCCTTAACTATAGACAATGGTGGTTCCGCTCCAAGATATCATCCTAAATATACATATTCTAAAGTGATTATATAAATAGATTTCATTTCACAGCATGACTATTAGGCAACACATTCGCAAAATGTTGTGACTGCAAACACTAATTTATTGACACTTGCTTTGAACAGTAGATCATTATTATATAGGGAAAATCCATCTCAGTGCCCATTTTAGCAAAACAAATGTCAAAAAAAGTGCAAGAAAAAGTCACATATCAAAAAAGGCCCCAGGGCCTTTTCTGATATTATTTCCTAAAGGGTTAGGGTGCAAAAATACACATGTGCTTTTTTCCGAGGAGTGCCTAGTAGCAAGTGTTTTGTTTAAGTGCAAAAGTGCACACGTGGTTACAAATTAGGTACAAAAATACCGTTTGACCGTTAAGTTTGACTTTGACCGTTAAATTTGACTTTTTTTGCTGACTGGACGATGACGTGACATTTCAAAAGTGCAAAAATACACACGTGGTTTGTCAAGAAGAGCGCCCAACACCAAATTATTATTTTTTTAATGTAATAATTTTATTTCAATTAAAATTATTTTAGGATCTTGAAAAAATATTTCAGGTATTTACGGGTACTAAAAGGATATTGACTGATACTGAAAAAAAATATTTCATGGCACTGGAACTAAAAAGTACTTTCAGGATATCTTGACTTGGTACAGAAAAAATACTTCATAATCTTGAAAAATTATTTTAGGATCTTGAAAAATTATTTCAAGCTATTGACTGGTACTAAAAGGATACTGACTGATACTGAAAAATATTTCATGATCTTGAAAAATTATATTAAGATCATGAAAAAATATTTCAGGGTACTGACTAGTATTAAAAATATACTTCAGCATATTTTTTTTAAGATTCTAAAATACCTTTTTAAGATCATGAAATATTTTTTCTGTACCAGGCATTATTCTAAAAGTATATTTTTAGTATCGGTCCAAGACTTCAAATATTTTTTCAAGATCATAAAGTAATTTTTCAGTACAGGTAAGTATCATGAATATCTTTTTAGCACCCGGTAGTAATTAAAATAAAATTATTAAATTTTTTAAAAAAAATTGGTGTTTGACGCTCTTTTTGACAAACCACATGTGTATTTTTGTACTTTTGAAATGCCACGTCATCGTCCTGTTAGCAAAAAAGTCAAATTTAATGGTCAAAGTCAAACTTAACGGTCAAACGGTATTTTTGCACCTAATTTGTAACCACATAGTCACTTTTGCACATAAAAAAACACTTGCTACTGGGTGCTCCTCAGAGAAAAGCACATGTGTATTTTTGCACCTTAACCCTTTCCTAAAACGTTAGTTGTTAACGTCTACTGATATAGTTGTTAACGGGTACTGATTTAGTTGTTAATGAGACTGATTTAGTTGTTAGGATATTGTTGTTAATGCTACTGATTTAGTTGTTAACGGATACGGATTTAGTTGTTAATGAGAATTTTTTTTTTTTTTTGGATATAAAAGATGGCACGAAGCCTATATTAAAAAGGAAGCATTACACAAGAGGGGAAATTAATCCCAAGCATTCTTGGTTTACCCAAGTTCTCAAATAAAGAGGACAAACATCAAGCAAAGATGATTTGGATATACATACTTTTGCTAAAGCATCAGCAATCCTATTGCACACACGGTTGATGCACCTGACTTGTACCTGCCAACTTCTGCCTAAAAGTTCTCTAGTTTTGATCAATTGAAGACTCCCAATGGCATACTCTGGATCCATGATCAATTTCAAACTTCCTCTGCATCGACTCAATAATTAATTTCCTTAGCCCCATATCCCAAGCCAGTTGAAGCCCTTCAAGAAGAGCCCATTCCTCAGAAAGATTAGCCTGACAAGTTCCAATTTGTTTTGAAAAGCCCATCACCCATTTGCCATTCCAATCTCTAATCACACCTCCACACCCAGCCTTAGAGGAGTTTAGATTCATTGCTCCATCTACATTCAATTTGTTCCATCCAACAGGGGGTTTCATCCATTTTGTACCATCCGAGGCATCCTCTCTACACAAATTATTCATTGATTCTGGAACAACAGCATATCGGGGCCAAATGAGGGAAATAACAATTTCTAGGGACCTCGGTCTAATGAAGTCGGTCTGAAAAATAGAGCAGTTCCGCCATTCCCAAAATTTCCATATTGAGACTCCAAAAAATAAGTTCCAAGTACAATTCTCATCCTTGCCCAGATTACCTTTTAAATTCAAATTCAACCAATTTAAAAGGCTAGAAGAGAAGAAGTCCGAAACATACCTGTTATGTAACACACTCAACCACATATTCTTTGCAAAGGGACAATCCCTTAGAATATGAAGGATGTCTTCAAGCCCTGAATTACAGTAAGCACAATTCGCTGATGTGGAGCTCCAAGTACTCCTCCATACATTGGTGGGGAGTTTATTTAAAGCCACTTTCCATAGGAATAGCCTAATCCTCTCGGTACCGCCCCATTTCCAGATAGTTTTAAAGATAGGCTCAACTACACAAGATTGGTTGTTCTCTAGCAAGAAGTAGGAACTCTTAACTGAAAAATTCCCATCTGCAGTCATACCCCAGATCATTAAATCATTTCCAGCCGAAAGTCTTGGAGGTAAAATAGCTGCCAAACGACTCAGCCCTTATGAACTAATAACCTCAGCAAGCTTAGAATTGTCCCAAAACCCCCTGTTGCCCATTCAGCTACAACGGAACTCTCCTCCACCATAGTAAGAGGTCTCAAACAATTATCCTTCAAACAGATCCCAGCTCCCAGCCAGCAATCACTGAAAAATTCACTGTTTGGCCATCTCTAAATGACCGATTTAGTTGTTAACGTTTAATGAAATAATATCGAGAAAAGCGCGCCGGCGCTTTTTTTCGACACGCGTGACTTTTTCTTGGGCTTTTTTGACAATTTTTTTGCTAAAATGGCCCTGAGATGAATTTTCCCTATTATATATATTCGTTTTATATTTATATCCAATATAAAATTAATATACAATGCAACTCTATATCGCACAAGCAATAGGAGGATAATTTTGGGGAAAATTATGAGTAAGAACCTTGAATTTATTCCCCCCCAAAAAAAAGTCATTGAGTAAAATGCCTCTTGAACTTAATTTCTGAGTTTGTAAGTAACACTTAGCTTGTAATTAATTTTTTGAGAAAAACATGTTAATTTTTTAGCGTTATTTTGATTTTTTTTTTCCTTGAAAGAATATGTTGGGTTTTCAACTTGAGAAAATCCATATTAAAGACAGTTGAAATACCCTAACCCAAGATCAGGTTCCTAAATTTAACTAACCCCTAATCAGGTTTTTTTTTTTTTTTTAAAAAAACAATAAAATAAAATAGGATTTAAAAATATGGGTGAAATGACTTTCCTGTCCTCTATTCCAGCATCATTTGTTGGGGTCGCACGCTTCATATTGCCTCACTCTCGTTCTTTCTCTACTCCTTCGTCTTCCTTAGAATTCAACTTCTCCTTCACACCCCTAAACCAAGCCCACTACTGAAGAACCAATTCCTGACTTCCTCAGTCATTTCTTCACCTCGTTCGCTCACCTCTCCTTTCACCTCCGCTTGGTCGCTTCTCCACTGTCAGTTGTTGCTGCCGTGTTGTTCACCTCCAGCCGCCGCTACCGACTCCACCATCATAAACGACTCCGCTTGGTATTGAATCCAACGACGGTGGTGATTCATTGAAATTTGGTTGCAAACTTGGATTACTTTTCCTTCTTGCCTTAAGCAAGAACCGCTTGAAAATTGATATCTTCTTTTTTATTTCTTTCTTTTCCTGACTATTGGATTATTTCCTGGAGAAATGTCTGATATACTGTGGTGGTACCTTGGTTTTTTTGCTTGTGGTATCTATGATTCCTTATTCCATTAATTGAATAGTTTATTAATTTTGTTACGATTTAATATATGGTTTATTCAATTGAGTTGTGGTGGTGCCCAGATTTGATCCTTATAGTTTCTATGATTCCTTATTCAATATATGACATGACGTTAATATTTTTAGAACTTGATGGGTTCCTCTGTTGTGGGAGATAAGTGCAAGGTGCGTATGAAATTACAATCACCAAAAATCAACTTATGGTCAACAAATCAGAGTTGAACAGGATCAAAGATGAATTGAGGCCACCGATTAGAATTTTCAAGCATCAAAGCAAAATTTATGGCCACCAAACACGAGGAATTTATTGGAGAGAAAGAGAATAGGTTTCAGAGTTCATAAGATCACCGCATAAACTTTGGCGTTGATGATTCTTCCTCTGCCATTGCATTCGAATTCGAACCCAGAAACCCTTCCTCTATTGAGCTTTTGTGGAGACAGCCTTCATCGAAAGAGAGAGAATGAAGAGGAAAAATAATGAGAGAATAAAGGGCAATAAAGTCAATTTATGAACATTTTGAAATCCTCTATAACTTAATTAGAAATTTGTTGAATTTACAACCTAATTTAAGAATTATCTATTTTAAGTGGGATTTTCTCTTTCAACTTCCCACTTTTGAAATTTAATATTGAAACTTTGGGTGTGGTTGCAGAGCTTCGACTCTTCTTCCTTTTCTGGGGCATCGATTGTCATTGTGATAAGCATGAAAATTTGTTTTTCTTGTTGCTGGTTTAATTTTCTGGTTCTTGAGCAAATTCCTTCCTCTTCGTTTTCCTCCTCGCGTTGATGTGTTCCGTTTGTATTAAACTTTATTCCCCTTCCTCTGTTTCAGCAACTAAGTATGAGAATAGATAAGTTCTTTCAAGCATTAAGTGTTGGATTTAATAGTTAAGTGCAATTAGATCCAATTATTAATTGGACTTAGGATTATATTCTTATTGAAAAATTAAAGTTATTGGAAGTGGCCTTCTTTTCTACTAGTATGAATGTGTGGCTATGCAAAGCAACAAAGAAAATAACTAGTACAATTATCTTGAGTTTGTGAATGTATAAATCTTGAGAATACATTTAAGTAAAAGAACTATATTGAAGTGATGATATTGTTCTATTGGTTTGGCGATTAGATGGCTACAAGAGTAATTGTTTTGGGAAGTTTTGGAAAGAATGAATTATATTTCAGAAATAAACCAGGGGAGCCAATATCATCCCAAATTAGCTATAAATAAATTTTCTTATATAAGAATATTGTTTGAAATAGATTTTCATTATTATGATATAATTTTAATTCTATCATTGATTATTGACCTATTTAAAGTAGTACTTTGTTTATAGGGTTAAGGTGCAGATTGGCCAATAAAGTGTTACGCTAGGAGCACACATCACAAAAAAATTTTAAGTAGCCCATAACTACCAAAAAACAATTAAAAAGTGCAAAATATCCCAATACCATTAATACTAAAGTAACGGCCGTTTAAAAAAAGGTTAAATTTTAAACGGACCAAAAGTACCAATAAACAATTAAAAATGAGTAACTAGCATAATCAACAATTAAAAATAGGTAATTAGCACAATGATGTTAAAACCAAGGTAACGGCCGTTTGGTATTAGGCGATCTTCAATATAGCTTGGATGCTAAATTTCAACACAAACTAATCAGAGAAAGCCACGGCATGGGACATTAGAAAACCAAAGAACACTAGATTTGCTTGAAATTCGTTGATGAAAGGCTGTGAAGAACAGGGAACAAGCCAGTGTTGGTAGATATTGATCGAGCAAAGGACACTAGGTTTGCTTTCAACCTACTTGGAGCGCCCTCAAGTTCTTGCTCCCTTGCTGGATGTGGAAGGAGAAGAGGACGAAGAAGAGACGAAGGTTCTTGAGTTGCATGTCAAAGGCAGAGATCTAAGTGAAGACGAAATATCACTAAGAGAGGGGGGGAATTGGGGATATTAAAATTTTCTTCGAAAAATGCTATGTTATATGCAAGTAAAATAGGGGTTAACATAGTAGAGTAGAAGAAGTATGAACACAGACGATTTATACTGGTTTGGTCTAAATCTTTGACCTACGTCCAGTCCCCAGACTCTCCGGGATTTCACTATCTCAAATGATTACACACTCTGTAACTCTTGGAGTAATTCTCTCACTAGAACTTACTCCCCCTTACAAGTTGTAATCAAATAACCCAATCCCAAAGTCCCAATACTTTGAGATTCTTACAAAGAGGATATTCAATAAAGAACTCTCTAAAAGAGCAGATTTATAAACATTGAAGATTGATATATCTGAAGATATTAACTCTTTAGGTAGAAACAGTAAATGCTCTTGATCACTAATTGAATGCGCATAGTTTCGGTAGTTGAAGACTTGAATGCTTCTGGCTGTTATAGATGCTTGTAATTAATGACCGTTGAAGAGAAATTAATGAGCCGTTGAGTATAATGAATATATCTGTTGAGTTGGGCTTCGCTTCGTCTCTCCGTATACTTCTGAAATTAGCCGTTATTCTCCGTTGACATTCTTTGTTCGATTTGTCCGTTGAGACTCAGGTAGAATGTTGACTGGAAATGCTTGAAATGCTTTATGCTTGCTCAGAAGTTCATTTTCTACTTTCGGGCTTCGTTTCTGGTTCAGCATTTAATGCGTCTGACAACATTCTGCTTTATGATAATTTGAAGTTTAAAACTTGTTAATCATGTCTGAAACTCATAAGCAAAATGATTAAACTTGGTTAAAGAAAATAATAATCAATAATATGGAGTGCCCAAAGATTAATCAAGGTTTTGCAGATTACGAAGACGATGAATTCAAAAATCGATCTTTGCTTAACTCGAGTTACATAAGTTGACTCGAGTCATAGTTGAGGTGTTAAGAAGACGAGAGAAGAATTTTCAAATAAGATAACTCGAGTTGTCCAAGATGACTCGAGTTATGTTCTCAATTTTTCATACCGAAAGCAAAGTGCAAAAAGATGACTCGAGTTGATTAAGATGACTCGAGTCAAACATGTCATTTTATTTCACATAGAAGCAATTGAACAATGGATGACTCGAGTTACCAAGGATGACTCTAGTCATATCAGCATTTTATATCAGTTCAACTTTTCTGTCACAAGCATGACTCGAGTTATGGAAGAAATGACTCGAGTCATATTACTTTGAGAAAATCTAATATCACGATGTGTCTTTTGAAAGCTGAAGTACACTTCATGACTTGAGTTGTTAAGTGACAACTCGAGTTATAACCTTTGTAAAACTGATTTTCTCAAAATCATGACTTGAGTTATTGTTCAATAACTTGAGTTACTAATTTCATAAATCATTTTTCAAGGACTCAGAAATACTTTGACTGGAGTTAGAGCTTTGTAACTTAAACCATCAATTATTACAATTGTTAGACATCATCAAAACACATAGAGAACTAACATTCTCCCCCTTTTTGATGATGACAACACTTGTAATCTTAAAAGGTGAAAAATGAGTTTGCAAAATACCATACATGATACATATACCAGAAGCAGATATCATAAGCTTGTCATTTACTCATTTGCATATGCATAGTAAGTATAGAAACACATAGTTAGCTCATACCTTGAAATTGTCAAATGCTAAATGACATAGATAAACTACATGGAATTGAAACTAGACATAATCTGCAGAATGATAAATACATAGACACATAAAACATAGACACATAATCTGCAAACTTCATTTCTTCTCTTTCTCTCCCCCTTTGTCATCAGGCAAAATGGGAGGATCAGAGGCCAGGGAAGCACGCAAGGCCTGAAGAATGGGCAGGGGTGAGAATATAGTGAGAGAGAGAGAGAGAGAGATGGAGATGCATATGGAGGTGCAGATGGAGAAGTGAGAGGAAGAGGTGAGTTTGGTTTAGGAGAGTGAGGTGGGGAAATGGAATTTCCAGAGGAGTGCTCATCAAACAGGTCTGCAGTGTCACCAGAAGAGGATGAGAGTTTTGCAGTGGAGGCCTGAGAAGAGGGTAAAATGACAGTAGGAGCAGTAGAGGAGATAAAGGGAGCAAAGAATGGAGGAGTGGACTCAGGATGGAGTGGAGAGAGGTGAGGTGAGGGTAAAATGGGAGTTGAGGAAGGTGGAATAGGTGAGTAGTGAGGAGGTGAATGGTGAAGAGGAGAAGGAATAGGGGAATGTCTGGGTGAAGGAATGGGGGAATGACTAGGTGAAGGACCACCCCTGAAGAACCAGCAGCATCCTCACTCTTGAGTAGCTTAGAGAGCTTGGAATCCAACATCCTGTACAAGTCGTGCATGCTCTCAAATCTGTGTCCAAGATCCTCAAAATGTCCCTAAACATTCTCCAGCCTCTCATCCATGGAATCAAGTTTCTCATTCCTAGAGGTGAGTTCTTCTACCAACTTCCCAACCTCTGACTCCAATTTATCAAACAACTCATAGTATTGTGTTGTCAGAGTAGTATGGAGTATGCCAAATGTCTCTTGCATAGCCTTGATCACAATGTTCTTGATTTCAGCATTGAGGCTTGAAGACTGAGGTGCAGGCTGAGACTGAGATGGTCCAGGGGAAGATTGAGCTTCAAGTGGCCTAGAGACAGATGCTCTAGATCTAGAGGGAGCTCGACCGCCCTAAATCTTCTTGAAAGGAGATTTTCATGTAATGCAAGTGACTTTGACCAAACATTTTGGGTTGGACATGTTTTTTATGGATGTCAAGATACCAAATTTTATTGGTGTATAGGATAAGAGACACTGAATTGGGAAAAGGAATTGTGGCAGAAGGAGATGACTCATATTTGAATCTTTTCATCTCTTGATAGACCCAGTGACCTATGTTGAAAGGTACCTTGTCTATCAGAGAAGCAAAAAGGCCATAGTTAATAGAATTGAAGTGGGTAATTTTTTTTTCTTTTTGAACTAGGTTTATGGAGTATATGTACCACAAGGCTCTGTAAGTAGGAGACATATCAACTGGAGAAAACTTAAGTTCACCTTCAAATGGTTCACCAGGCCTGAGGGTTTTGAAAAACTTTTCTTTGTCATATTTAATGTGAGGCACAGGTGGAGGATTTTCAATGAATAAAAGAGAGTTAATAACATCAGTAGAAATAGTGATGGATTTACCTCTAACAGAAGTAATGCATTTGTCCTCAATAAGTTTACCCTTTTTATCAACCACATTAGCCATAGTCATATTGTAGTAAAAATGTTTGACTAAGGAGGGAGTGTAGGGAGTATTAATGGCTAGGAGATTTCTAAATTGATCTAACCAAGGAGACAAGTCAAGATTACATTGTTCCTTTAGTTTGATCAAATCCACATACACTGTGGGACAAAAGCCACGGGAAAAATACTTATCTTTGTAATTCATTAATTGGGCATTTGACATAGGAGTAGGATTGCATATAAATTCATGGTTTGGGGGTTTAACAAGAGTAGGAGGGTTAAACACATAGATAGGAGGTCCAGATACCTTAGAGCCAGAGGCCTCTACTCTTGAACCAGTTGGAGCTTTAGGGCCAGAATCCTGAGCACCAGTAGAGATCACCACTTTCTTCTTCTTCTTGTGAGGAGCAATAATTTGTTCTTTATCTCTTCGAATCGCGTCTACAGGAGAAATTTCCTTGTGAATAGGAAATGCCAAAGGTTCCTCGACCCTTAGCTTTCTGGGTTTCTCAACGGGCATCTCAGAAACCTTACTCGAAGGCTTTCGCTTCCTCTTGGGTCTCGACGAGGCAGGAGGAGATGAAGATACAGTAGGTTCATAGTCAGATGAGGAATCCTTCTGGACTTTAGAGGATTTAGGGTTTTTAGGTGCCATGGGTTTGATTATGAGTCGGGGAAGGAAGAAATTTTAGAGGAAAGGGAAAGGAGATGGAGAGGAAGACCAGATGACTCGGGTTAGGGTTCGCGAGAGAGATGAAGTGAAACGATAGAAATGAAGAGTCACAGTTGCAGAAAATACATATAGCAGCAAGACTAACTCGAGTTATTTACTGAGTAACTCGAGTTATGGATAAGGACAACTAACCTGGATTGGTAATTAGCATACCTGTGACTCGAGTTATTACTTAGTGACTTGAGTCATAAGTGTTCGCTTTTGCTCTCTGTCTGTCGCGTGACTCGGGTTGTGCTTGCATGACTCGAGTCATATATGAGTTCCAAGATTCTGATTGCTCTCTGTGTTATGGTTGACTCGAGTTACTACAAAATCTCACAAAACTAACAGTGTTTAAATGCCATTATGACTCGAGTTAGTTGCAAAATGACTCGAGTTACATTAGTAAACTGGCATTTGACAGAAATGATATCAGTTTTTTTACTGAAATAAGCTTACCTCATCCTGCAAAAACAATAGGTAGACACTCCGAAGCTTAAGTTAGTAACCATAAATCATCAAATACATATAACTAACATTGAGTAGAAGTGACTTACATTTCATTGGGATTTACCATTCCCAATTCTCTTCTAATGAACATGAAGTGCTCTTTAGCCAGAGGTTTGGTGAAGATATCAGCAAGTTGCAGATGAGTTGGGATGAACATCACTTTGACATCCTTCTTCTTAACATGATTCCTTATGAAGTGATGTCTAACATCAATATGCTTTGTCCGAGTATGTTGTACTGGATTATTTGCCAAACTTATTGTGCTTTTGTTGTCACAAAGTATTGGGATTTCCTTGAGATGAATTCCCAAAACTTGAAGTTGCTACTTTAACCACAACACTTGTGCACAACAACTTGATGCGGCAATATATTCAGCTTCAGTTGAAGATACAGAGACTGTTGTTTGCTTTTTACTGAACCAAGAGACAAGTGAACCACCAAGACACTCACATTGGCCACTTGTGCTCTTTCTATCCGTCTTATATCCGGCATGATCTGAATATGAATATGCTACAAGATGTTTAGGTTGACCTTTAGGAAACCATAATCCCAATTCTTCTGTATCAGCAAGATATCTGAATATCCTCTTAACATGTTCAGCGTGAGTCTCTTTGAGAGCGGATTGGAAACGAGCACACATTCCCACACTGAACTGGATGTCAGGTCTGCTTGCTGTCAGATAGAGTAATGAGCCAATCATTCCTCTATATCTTGTGATGTTGAAATCTTTTCCTTTCTCATTGGCATCCAAAGAGGCAGTAGAGCTCATAGGTGTATCAGCTCCATTACATCCATCTAGACCATACTTTTTTAGCAAATCCCTTAAGTACTTGGTCTGAGATATAAAAATGTCATTTTTGCGTTGCTTGATTTGAAGACCAAGGAAGTAGTTGAGTTCACCCATCATTGACATCTCAAACTCTCCATGCATTGTCTTAGAAAATTCCTCACACATAGATTCATTAGAAGCACCAAAAATAATATCTTAGACATAAATTTGAACAATTAAAATTTCATTTAGCTTATTACTCTTGATAAAGAGAGTTGTGTATGCTTTACCTCTAATAAAACCCTGATCAAGAAGGAACTTGCTTAATTGCTTATACCAAGCTCTAAGAGCTTGCTTAAGGCCATATAAAGCTTTCTTGAGACGATAAACATGATTTGGATTATGTTCACTTTCAAAACCAGGAGGTTGTTCAACATAAACTTCCTCTTGTATAAAATCATTTAAAAATGCACTTTTCAAATCCATTTGATAAAGCTTGAATCCTTTGATACAAGCAAAGGCTAGAAGAACTCTTATGGCTTCCAATCTTGCCACTGGAGCATAAGTTTCTTCATAATCAATTCATTCTTCTTGATCATAGCCTTTAGCAACCAATCTTGCATTGTTACGGATAATGATTATTGTTTCATCACGTTTGTTCTTGAATACCCATTTAGTCCCAATAACCGGATGGTCTTTAGGTTTAGGTACTAAGTCCTAAACTTAATTTCTCTCAAATTGATGCAATTCCTCTTGCATTGCTATAACCCAATCATTGTCTGAAAGAGCTTCGTCAATCTTAGAGGGTTCAATGTGTGAAAACAATGCAGTGAAAGTGACTTCATTTAAAGTACCTTTTCTGGTTTTTAGTCCTTGATTTACATCACCTATCACTTGGTCTAAAGGATGATTCCTAATAAACCTCCAAGCTTTAGGTTGATTTTGACCATTGTTTTCACAAGCTTTTTCAGGGGTAGTTTCAAAAACATCCTCAGAATTTTCAAGGGAGGCATGGGTAGTTTTTGAAAAGAATTGATTTCTATAAGCATTTTCTTCATCATCATCCAAAGGTTTATCAGATTGGGTTTCACTAAACACAACATGAATAGACTCTTCAACAATACGAGTGCGAGTATTGAAAACTCTATAAGCTTTACTTCTATTAGAATAACCAAGAAATATACCTTCATCAGATTTTCAATCAAACTTACCCAGATTATCCTTACCATTATTGTGCCCAAAGCACTTACACCCAAAGATGTGCAGATGGGCAAGGTTTGGTTTTCTCCCTTTGTAAAGCTCATAAGATGTCTTCTTAAGATTCTTCCGAATGTATGCATGATTTGATATGTAGCATGCAGTGCTCATCGCATCAGCCCAGAAAACTTGAGAAGTTTGATACTCATTCAGCATTGCTCTTGCCATCTCAGTGAGGACACGATTCATCCTCTCCACAACACCATTTTGTTGAGGAGTTATCGGGGCAGAGAAATTGTGGTCTATCCCATGAGCATCACAGAATTCTTCAAAGGCATAGTTCTCGAATTCTCCACCATGATTAGTTCTTATACCTGAAATGGAAGTACCTTTCTCGTTTTGGACATTTTTGGCAAACACAACAAACTGATCAAAGGTTTCATCTTTCGATGATAAAAATATAGTCCAACAAAATCTTGAGAAGTCATCAACAATGACTAGAGTATAGAGATTGCCAACAAGGCTTCTTACCCTTGTTGGTCTAACCAAATCCATGTGGAGTAGTTGGAGGGGTCTGTT
This sequence comes from Acacia melanoxylon, assembly GCA_019022615.1. Classification (NCBI taxonomy): domain Eukaryota; kingdom Viridiplantae; phylum Streptophyta; class Magnoliopsida; order Fabales; family Fabaceae; genus Acacia; species Acacia melanoxylon. The sequence goes on along the minus strand of JAFJYJ010000003.1, from coordinate 5,031,489 downwards.
AGATGAAATCACATTTTTAGATTTAAAAGACGATTTAGTTTGTTTACCTTTCTGACAAGCATCACAAATCATGTCATTTTTGAAATTAAGTTTTGGTAAACCAATCACTAAATCCTTTCTTAGCAACTTATCAAGTTGAAACATGTTGACATGAGCTAAACGCTTGTGCCATAGCCAACTTTCTTCCAAGTTACTAATAAAGCAATTTTTAGAAGCAATTTTATTGAAATTAGTTACCTTCTCTAGGAGTCCTGAATAATGCTTTTGATTTGATGTTGACTAAGGGCAGATCATTCTTACTGACTATCAAGCATTCCTCAAAATTGAAGATAACCAAGTTACCTTTGTCTGTGCTTTGTCTTACGCTGAGGAGGTTGTGGCAAAGCCCTTCTACAAGGTATACGTCTTTGATTTGAGGTCCATCGTTGTTGCCAACTTCACCGATTCCAGCAATCCTTTCGGATTGATTTCCACCAAAAGTCACATTGCCACCATCCTTAGTCTTGAGAGTAGCAAACTTAGTATGATCTCATGTCATGTGTCTAGAGCATCCACTATCAATATACTACTTGTTGGATTTTGATGCTCTCAGACAAACCTGCAAATCACAAGAAATCAGGTTTTAGGTACGCATCTTTTCTTGGGTTTTTTTCGGGTTAGTTTGTGTCTCAGGAACCTTGTAAGATCCCTTAGGCACCCATTGATAATTACCTACAGGTTTACTCTTTCTTTCCTTTTTATGAAAACATGAAGAAGTAGTATGACCTTTCTGGTTACAATAATTGCAATGAGCAAAAGGATTCGAAGAATGAATGGATTTTCTAAAATAGTTCATATAGGATTTTTCTCCAAATTTCTTTTTGCCTTTCTTTTTATCAAAATCAGGTTTATAGCCAATTTCTGATATGTCATTTGTAAATCTTTGCTATTTCAAAATGACATTGAGCATTTCACTACCTTTTAGTGAATTTCTCAAGTGCTTTTGTAAGACAACCATTCTTTTTCTGCAAATCAATACAATCTTCACAAATGTCGTTTTCAAAAGGAGAAAGATTTTTTACTTGCTGATAAAGAGTTACATTCTTCTTTTTCAAAACAATATATTTCTCGGAAGTTTTTCAAATTCAGATTGTACAAGATTGTACTCAGCAAATAATTCATAGTAAGTAGGTTGCGAGTCATATACCTCATTGACATTTTCAGTTTGCTCTTCTTCCTGAGCCACGAGACATATGTTAGCTCTTTCCTCATCTTCAGCTTCATCTTCATCGGATGAGCTATCTCCCCATATAGCTGACACATAGGTTTTCTTCTTGAAATTGTTGAACCTCTTCTTTTCTTTATCTTTGTTCTTCAACTGGGGGCATTCTGACTTGATGTGGCCAGACTTTTCACATTCGTAGCAGATGATTGGCTTTTTCGTCTCAAAACTGGAGCTATGTTGGTCGATTTCCTTGATGGCAAGTGAACCAGTCTAACAAGTAATAAAGTGTAAGTAGAGTATCGTCCCACAGAGACTGAGATACCGAAGAGTGACGTTCGATTGCTATGATAGTTGCGCAAACAGAAAGTAAATATAATTGGTTTGAGAGGTTTTTGTATTTATACTAATAACAGAAAATAAACAAAGTAGTTTTAAGAAGATATCAGTGAGAAGTTAGGTTGAACTCGGAATCACCCTTAAGTGCATCAATCCCCCAGTTGCTCTACCCATTGTTATAGCATCCATACGGCACAGCTTCCGCAATGCTACAACATAGCTACTAACTACAACGCTATTCGGTTAACCTACCACTACAATCTATCAAAGCTTCCGCGTCTGATACATATGATACTAACTATACTCCTTCCATATTCCTATGGAAACTTTCTAGTTAAATCCGCATTACTCACGGGTGTCATGGTTATGAGAGGTAGACCCATTCCCGAAACCTACAATAAATAGGTCAAGCCTTGCACCTACGCCCTAGCAAACACAAGTTTCTCGAGGTCTAACCTCGACTCCTTGCCCGATGGCCGAGGCCACAGATCTAGCCCTTAGCTTCCACTAATCGACTAGTAATTAATTCACCGATAAGCAAACCGAATCTATCAAATTAAGAACTTACAACTGGGTTAATTTAACACTTAAGAATTCATCCTCGTTCAGCCATAGAAAAATTAGTTCATGACTGACGAGGGAAACAAAAAAGAGATAGTAACAGAATGACCCATGATTTAAATACTAAAATAAAAGAAAAACAGAAAGCTTAACGAATTTCCGACGGCGTGGAAGAAGCCCTGTCACGTCACCACTCCATGTCTTCTTCTCTCCGTCTCACTGCAAGGAGGGATGCTGGGTTATCCTGGAATTCTCGTGCTAGTGAAGTCTCTCACTCTTCTTTCGAGTCTGCCGAATGTGAAATCTCGTTTTGGCTCTGTGCGACTCTCTCGCTAGGGTTGACTTGATGTTTCCTTTTATAATCAGGCTTTCTTGTGACGCAAGTTTCAGCGAGCTGGGCTTTCCAAATCTGTCGAGATCACATCTTCTGACTATAGTAGATTGATTCTGCTGATCCTGCGAGATTCTTCAAATCTTTCAGTTTTGACCCTCCGCATCTTCTATTTTATTACATCAGCAATCTACCTGTCGCTTTCGACCTTTATTATTATCCCTTAATTCAGCTAGATAAAAAGGTCAGACAATATACCGCATAGCATTGCGTCCTTTACTTTGCTATAGATTTCGTGATGCTTTTTATTGCACTTTGAGTTGCGGTCAGAATGCTATAGCATAGTATCAGCTTTGCTATACGTTCTTTAAAACAATGTAACTTGCTCCTTTCTTAGCATATGTTTAAGATGTAAATGGTTTCTATCCTTCAGTTCCCTATATCATGAATATATGCCTTTTTACTTGGATTGTTTGCGGTTAAGCTTTCATTCACCATACAATTCAGTCATGAAATACAGGGAAAACATGGCATAATTTGTGCTCATCAAGATACCCTTGTGAAACTTCTTGTATCCTTGGTCCTTTTTGTAGAACTTTTTGAACCTACGGACCATCATGCCCAGCTCTTCATCTTCATCTTCCGATTTCTTGGCTTCTTTGGCAGCTTTGAGGGCAATTCCCTTGTTCTTGCCACTGATCTCATCAAGTCCTTTTCTAAACTTGATTTTTCCTTCATATTCGAACAAACTGCCAAACAAGGTCAAGCTACAGTGTAATACCTTGATTTTAGTAAATCTGAAGTTTTGAGATAAAGGAAATTAACGAATATTTTGATAAAGCAAAATCATGAGCTTAAAACTGTTATAGAAAATTGTTATAATTATAGAGTAAAATTTCAAAAAAGTTACGGGAAAATTTGATGAATTAATGACTAAAAATGATATAATGGTGATAAAAACAGGTCTAAAAATATTATGATAAATACCGAAAGATCATGAAAAATTATGAGAAAAATATGGAAGTGTTATCCCTAATTATGAGAATTTAATAAATTATTTCAGAGGAAATAACATGAAGAAAAGTTTAAAAAGCATTTCGTAACCATAAAGTAAACCGATGGAGTAAACATTTTTAATATTTTACATAGGATATATAATGACAAAGTGTCGATAAAAGTTTGCAAGATAACAATATACTGTAAAATTGGTAAAGATAAATATATGAAGAAACCTGATCTTTAAAAGATCACTAAACGAAGAAATTAGGTCCGATTAAGCCCTAACGAAGGCGAGGGTAAAACGGGAATTTTTGGTAAAAAATATTATATTTTTAAAAAATGGAAAAAATTATAGAAAAATAAATAAATCTGAATTTTTAAAAGAGGGGGCCGAAATTCTAAGTATTTTTAATTAAAAAGAATTGTTTAAATAATTAAAAATGGTAATTAGAATAAAATAATAATATAATGCGGTGAGTCGGCTTATAGGCGGGACGGGAAAAGTTAGAAATAAATTCTACAGGTAAACCAGAGGTAAAAGTCTTTTTCGACTGATCAAATTAAGTACAAGTGAAATTCTACACGAAGAAAGAATTTACCCGGACGTCGATTCCGCAACCGAAAACCCTAATTTCAAATAAGACGAAAAGTTGATCGATAGAGTGGAGTCGGATAGGCAAAGTGAGAACCTATAGAAACAATTGTGTCTTTTTAAACACGAGATTAAGTTAGGCAACAACCGGACGTTTTACGATTCGGTGAATTGTTGTCCGAAGTTGGTTCTATCGGAAGCGATTTCCTAACCGGACGCGTTTGTCCGAATATCTTCCGACGCACCGGAGAATACCTGGATATGATCAAAAAGAGGATCAAAATATATAATATGAAAGAGGATGGAAAGATCTTCAAAGTTACACGCCCGGATTTTTGAGTTTCGCGAAATCGCGCGAAACGGACACGTCGGTAGCTTTATCGGACCGGAGGCCATAAAGCAAGAGTCATCATTGGATGACAACTCATTCTTTGACTTTTTGGGCCCTAGATGTCGACCAAGACCATGGATGGCCAAGATTCCATCTTACAAAACCCTAGATCCAACGACGTAATCATTTCGAAGACTTTTTGGAAATTCCCACCTTGTCCCTATTTTTCTCTATAAATAGCAAGCTCTCTTGCTCTCATTCTTCACACCAAAATTCAGATCCTAGAGAGAGGTTCTAGAGAGAGAAGCTCGGAAAAATTGTGCCTTAGCTCCGAGTAAGTTCTTCGTCCTTAGTTTTTAGTTTCGGTAGTTCTTTCGGTAGATATAGTAGGAATGCTAGATTTATCTTTTATTTTTCAAGATAGTCTAGATATCATATTTAGGGGTAAATATGATATATATTTCGAAAATATGATAAGGGAAAAGATCCGTCAAAATTCCGGAGAGATAGAGCGAAAACAAATGCTTCTGCGAAATTCCGCCAAATAGGGGTACTAGGGGCAAAATAGTAATTTTCGCCCAAATGGCCTGTTATGATGCCAAATGTTGATAAACGTTGTCCTTATAGGATATCTGAGCTAATCGAGCCGCCGTTGTGCCGCCGTCATACCGCTGTTTTTCCCATTTGTCGAATTTCACGTTTTTTCCGTAAAAGTTACATTGTACGCCAAAAATGTACGTTCGCGTCGTAACACTAACTCGATGGTTATTGTATGATTATATATGTTTGTTGTGTTCTTTTGTTGTTGTAGCATACGTGGTTATGTTATATACACGGTTATGTCACATACGTGGTTATGTCACATACGAGGTTATTATTGCCGTATCATACGTGGTTATGTTACATACGTGGTTATTATCTTACATACGTGGTTATGTATTTTTAATCATACATCTGTTATGGACTGTTGTATTGATTGTCATTGTCGTGTATATGTAGTCGTATTTAAGCATGAGGTTAACGTTACACGAGATCCAAATTGTAATTGGATCTCGGCTCTTATCATAGCGTCGGGTTCGGAAGAACCGAGGACCGAGGAGAAAGCGAGCGGCCGTACAGAGTTCCGACAAGACTTTCTTCGGGTGTTATTCATTTTGAAAACTCTCGGTCAATGTACCGCTTCAGAATCAGCGGACTTACGGCAATTTGAATAAATGTATCGATTACTTACTCAATTGCTCGATGCTTTCTACTCGATGAAAAAAAAAATATACTGCTTTTGAAAATGGGATGTTACACAGAGCTCATTGACTCTCCATGAGCTTCTTCAATAGTTGTAACCTTAGCTTCCCATTCTTTACTAAGGATATTGAGAATCTTCCTCATTTGGACAGGTTGTTCATAGTTTTTGCCCAAGGCGGCAAGTTGATTGATCAAATGAGTGAACCTCAATTGAAATTCAATAATGGATTCCCCAGACTTCATACGAAGAAGATCGTACTCGGTCATAAGGGTATTAACTCTATTCTCCTTGACTCCGACTGTTCCTTCATGGGCTATTTCCAATGCATCCCACATAGCTTTAGTAGAGGGCAATGTGCAGATACGAAAGTACTCTTATTGACTAAGAGCACTTTGCAACATGAGAATAGCTTTGCTGTTGAGTTTGACATTTCTCCTGTTATTATCATCATAGGCGTCTTCAGGCTTTGGAACTCTGAGACCATTTTTGTAATACCCTAAAATCGACTTATGATAAATATCATAAATTCAGTAAATAATACCTATTGGAAATAGGTGAATATGTGGTCTCAAATAAGAAGTAATAATTATCTTATTTTCTAGGGTAATTTCTATTGAAATTAGGGTGAAGATAGAGCTAAAATCCCTAAAATGATTTTATGAGGCATTAAATGGCCTGTAAATATTATGATAAATCCCAAGAGGCAGTAAAATATTTATGAAAAATTAGAAAGTATGTTGTCTCTAATTTTAGGAATTTTTGTGACTATTTACCCTAGAAAGAGATGAGTAAAACATTAAATATGTTTTTGGGAGTCCTGAATGACCCCATGATTTTTAATATTTTATGTGAAGCATAAAATACTAATGTAAGTAAAATAGTTATGAGATAATAATTAATCTCAATTAAGAAAATTATCAACAATTAGTAAGTGACTAATTAAGTAATTAATGGCTAATTAAGTCCTAATTAAGTCTTCTAATTAAATTAGAATATAGTATTAAAGTAAGACAACCAATGGGAAGATTTTTACATGGTAATTGTGAGACAATGAAAACACAATCCAAAAGTGAAAGGTAAGAGTGAAAATCGGTACAAGCCAAGGGAAAATAAGAAAGAAATTGATTAAAGTAATTAACAAAAATAAAACATCACTATCATAAATTAATTACCAAGACTTTAAGGCAATTTCTATGGGAATTTAATATTAAATTATGTATATTAGAGGGGAAGATGTCGGCCAACTCTATGGATAGAGAGAGAATTAATCATTGTATTATGGTTGAAAAGTCCACATAAAGTGGCATCCAAGGAGTTTGAATATTAAATGATGTAAGGTAATTTGGCAATTAAAAAGACGCATGGAATGGCTATTAGCAAAGGCATGTCGGCAATGCAATTAGATGGAGAAGATTGAATTTCATAAAGTGACAATTAATTTCCATTTGTGTCCTTAAAATTTCCCTATAAATAGAGGGCTTCCCTCCTCATTTCTTCACACCAAAAATCACAAAGCAATCTGATTGTAGAGTAGTGAGAGTGAGAGGGAAAAATTGAGGAGCAAGAAGGAAGAAGGAGTTGAGCTTCAAGGGTAAGTTCTTAGAGTTTTAGCTTTTAAATTCATAGAAATTTATGCTTTGATCTTAAATTCCTAGAAGCAATTTTATTTTCATGTTTTTATGATTAAAATTAGCTTTATTTCGAAAAAATGGTGAGGGTAGTCATAGAGCAAAATTTCTGGAAGAGAAACCACAAAGTAACGAAGTTACGCGAAATTTTATCGGTTAGCGATTCCTGAAGTCAGGGGTAAAAACGTCATTATTTTATGTAGAAGATGATGTTCTAAATTTCTGAGAAAATTCATGTTGAAATTAGACATATAGAGCTTTCCAAATATACATATAGCATGTCATTTTGAGTTTTGTGCTAGGAGATAAAAATTGTTGAAAATAGCCTACGAATTCTGGGCGAAATTCTGGACAGCGTGTGGAAATTTAAAACTGGGAATGAAATATGGTGTTCTAGGTTCTTAAAGTATTTTTTCTTGAAAGTAGACATCTTAACGATTGCAAATAATTTTACGGATCCTCGTTTCAATTTTTCTAGAATTAGTTATGATTTTTCAAAGTTAAACGAAAATCTGAAAGCTGTAACCAACGTGGTTCTACGAAATTTTGGGCAATAAATTGTAAAATAAATCCATCAAGGGCAAAATGGTCATTAGTGGTCAGAATATCTCTTAGGATGCTATTCAGGGATTAATAAAGCGATATTACCATTATAGGCTATCCGAGAATACATACCGACCGACGTACGTAATCCGCTATCACCAACGAAGGTACGTTCGCGTACTGTAACACTAACGCTGATGTTTATGATATGCATATATGTGCTATGTGTATTGTGTGTGTATAGTTGTTATGTTGTATGATGTACGTTCGCGTACTGTAACACTAACTCTGATGGTTATTGTATGCATATATGTATTTTCCTCTGTCATGCTGTATTTTCGCTGTTGTGCCTTAACCTTACATCTGACTGTATTGTTATTGCCGTCCATATCCGATTATGTCCAATGTCCGTTGTGCCTTAACCTTACATCCGACGGTATTGTTATTGCCGTGCATATCTGATCATGTACATTTCTCCTTGTGCCTTAACCTTACATCCGACTGTATTGTTATTGCCATATATATCTGATTATGTATACCCTACTTTGAACGTAGTAAGTGTCGTCAAAATTCCATGAATATTTGTAGTACTTATATGATGTATGTAAACATGAGGTTAACCGTTACCTGGGGTCCGGTGCATTGGACCTCAGCTCTTAACATAGCGTCAGGTTCAGGAGGACCGAGGACCGAGGAGAAAGGCAAGCGCCGCATAAAGACCCTACGAAGACTTATTATGTTTTTTGTAGTTACACCGACGTTAGACGTCCGAAAACAATGTCCCGTTATTGTAATCGCCCGGACTTACGGCATTTGAAATATATATATCAGTTACTCAATCGCTCCGATGCTCTACTATGATGAAAAACAAAATATACTGCTTTTGAAAATGGGATGTTACATTTTTGGTATCAGAGCAGTTGTCCTGGCATAGATCTGACTAAGTTATTCCAAAAACCTTTTGGTGCCGAAGGCAGGGCTAGTCTATGTGGATCGATCAATCGGTCCACTCTAGCACGGTGAGGCTCCCATGATAGACACCTACCTGGCCAAATTGGTTGAGTAACAGAGTTAGGCTCTACGCCTTTTTAAAGAGCATGTTTTGAAAATGAGTACTGATATAGCCCTAAGTCGGTGTACCAGTCTGGACTGGTATACCATTCTGAACCGGTGTACTACCCTCTGTCGGTGCATCATTCTAACCCAGAATCAGTAAATCCATTGTCCATATTCATATTTGATATCAGACCCTGATCATTCTGATAACTCTGATATCAATCCCTAAATAACTCTGATAATTCTGATATTTTCTGATAATCGTCAGTTTGTACTGGACGGTAATTCCATCCTAACCCAGAGCTTATATGTGGAGCTAGGCCACGCCAGATGAAACTCTGAGATCAACAAGGATAAATACATGTAATACTTGACTCATGTAGAGGAACTCCCAATACGAAATTCCGTACCAGAGTAGACCGGATCAACGAAATTCTAAACGATGGAAATATTGCGGGTGCCTGTTCGTTTGTAGTGTGAATGCTAAGTGCGATAAAGTATATGTGCAGTGTAGATACGAGAGTGATAAAATCTGCAATATACTAATTATTGTCTTCCTAAATCTAACGTTTTCCCTAATGAAGGAAAAAGAACGAAAACATGGCAAATTTAAGAGGAGCCGGAACCCCCAGAGGCCGGGGCAGGGGCCGTGGTGGAGGACGGGGTAGACAACCTCGGGTGGATCCAATACCAAACCAACCAGAACATAATGAGATACAGGAGATGAGAGGAACTGTACACGAACTGAGGGCTCTTGTTGAGGAACTGTTGGAAGAAAGGCGGGAAAGACAAGCTGAGAGACAAAGAGAGATCGAAATGCTTTGAGGAAGAGGAAGAAAGTGAGCAAAGTGACGAGCACACCGAGGAATCGACAGTCACAATCACCTCCTCGACGAGGAAGAGTAGGGAGACCACACAACACCGGGTCACGCAGGTTTTGCAAGCTCAAACCAACCGCTTTTCATGGGAAGAACGATTTGGGCGAGGATTGGGTCATGAGTCTAGACAAAATATTTGAAGTTATGGAATGCCCGGAAAACCGAAAAGCCCAACTTGCCATTTATAAACTTGAAGGTGATGCGCATAGATGGTGGAAAAGCGTAGCTACAACGTTGCGAACACGTTATTGCCCTGTCACTTGGGAGAAGTTCCTAGAAAAATTCAATGAATGCATTTGCCTCCCTCAACACGGGCGATTAAGGAGGCGGAGTTCCTTCACATCCAAAGAAGGTTCCGAGGAATCCTTTGACAATTACTTTGCCCTTGGTTCACCAACTGTCGCGATATTCGTCATACCTAAAAAGTACTGACAACGAAAGCTGGAAGGCGAATAGGTTGATTTACGGGTTAAAGTTCGACATAAGGGAGAAGCTGGTATCTCAGCAGTATCCTGAAATGGCTCAAGTTGTGGAGTCTTGCCGACTAATTGAGCGGAACTTGAAGGAATTACGGAGGGCTAGACCTTCCAACAGTAGCAATACGGGTCGTAGCGAGGTCAATCGTGAAAATTCCTCGCGGAAGAGAGGGGCACCATGGAGTGACTACCAAAGAGAAAGTAAGAGGCCACTTCGATCGGGCAGCAATACAACCCTGGAATGTCGGGACCCCGATCGTGTCCAAAATGTGCGAGGTATCACCCTCAAAGTACTAACTGCGATGGGAAGCTGATATGCTTTAAGTGTCAAAAGCCTGGACACATTAGTACGCACTGTCCAGAGAAAACTGCAGTGTCAAGATCACAGAACCCAGGTCGAGTGTACACACTAACATGTACAGAGGATGGAGGACTCCCGGAGATGGTCCAAGGTACTATCTCTTTTCAAAGGAATCTTCTCTAGACGGTATATGACGTAGGGATTAGCCGTACGATTACGTGAATTACCTCTGTGATGTGTTCTATGTTTCTTAGTTGTTACTTTCCGACTGCGATTGTGTCATTGAGTAGGAGGTATCTTGTGTTGTCATGGCGTATGGGCGCCATGGAAACATTTAAGGTATCTTGTGTTATCATGGTGTATGGGCGCCATGGAGACATTTTGATATCTGGTGTCAACCGCGGTATATGGGTGCCATGGGGAAACACTATATATCAAAGTACAAAATGACAAAATCTTTACGGTCAAACCTGAGCGAATTCTCGATCATCGAGCGAAGCGGCCAACATATAGAGAAAAATTCCGAAGCGATTAGTTCGAAGGTTAGTCTGTACAAAGTCTAATTTGGTATATAGCAAATTTCGAGGGCGAAATTTTGTTTAACGGGGGGAGAAATGTAATACCCTAAAATCTGACTTATGATAAATATCATAAATTCGATGTAAATAATACCTATTGGAAATAGGTGAATATGTGGTCTCAAATAAGAAGTAATAATTATCTTATTTTCTAGGGTAATTTCTATTGAAATTAGGGTGAAGATAGAGCTAAAATCCCTAAAATGATTTTATGAGGCATTAAATGGCTTTGTAAATATTATGATAAATCCCAAGAGGCGTAGTAAAATATTTATGAAAAATTAGAAAGTATGTTGTCTCTAATTTTAGGAATTTTTGTGACTATTTACCCTAGAAAGAGATGAGTAAAACATTAAATATGTTTTGGGAGTCCCGAATGACCCCATGATTTTTAATATTTTATGTGAAGCATAAAATACTAATGTAAGTAAAATAGTTATGAGATAATAATTAATCTCAATTAAGAAAATTATCAACAATTAGTAAGTGACTAATTAAGTAATTAATGGCTAATTAAGTCCTAATTAAGTCTTCTAATTAAATTAGAATATAGTATTAAAGTAAGACAACCAATGGGAAGATTTTTACATGGTAATTGTGAGACAATGAAAACACAATCCAAAAGTGAAAGGTAAGAGTGAAAATCGGTACAAGCCAAGGGAAAATAAGAAAGAAATTGATTAAAGTAATTAACAAAAATAAAACATCACTATCATAAATTAATTACCAAGACTTTAAGGCAATTTCTATGGGAATTTAATATTAAATTATGTATATTAGAGGGGAAGATGTCGGCCAACTCTATGGATAGAGAGAGAATTAATCATTGTATTATGGTTGAAAAGTCCACATAAAGTGGCATCCAAGGAGTTTGAATATTAAATGATGTAAGGTAATTTGGCAATTAAAAAGACGCATGGAATGGCTATTAGCAAAGGCATGTCGGCAATGCAATTAGATGGAGAAGATTGAATTTCATAAAGTGACAATTAATTTCCATTTGTGTCCTTAAAATTTCCCTATAAATAGAGGGCTTCCCTCCTCATTTCTTCACACCAAAAATCACAAAGCAATCTGATTGTAGAGTAGTGAGAGTGAGAGGGAAAAATTGAGGAGCAAGAAGGAAGAAGGAGTTGAGCTTCAAGGGTAAGTTCTTAGAGTTTTAGCTTTTAAATTCATAGAAATTTATGCTTTGATCTTAAATTCCTAGAAGCAATTTTATTTTCATGTTTTTATGATTAAAATTAGCTTTATTTCGAAAAAATGGTGAGGGTAGTCATAGAGCAAAATTTCTGGAAGAGAAACCACAAAGTAACGAAGTTCTGGCGAAATTTTATCGGTTAGCGATTCCTGAAGTCAGGGGTAAAAACGTCATTATTTTATGTAGAAGATGATGTTCTAAATTTCTGAGAAAATTCATGTTGAAATTAGACATATAGAGCTTTCCAAATATACATATAGCATGTCATTTTGAGTTTTGTGCTAGGAGATAAAAATTGTTGAAAATAGCCTACGAATTCTGGGCGAAATTCTGGACAGCGTGTGGAAATTTAAAACTGGGAATGAAATATGGTGTTCTAGGTTCTTAAAGTATTTTTTCTTGAAAGTAGACATCTTAACGATTGCAAATAATTTTACGGATCCTCGTTTCAATTTTTCTAGAATTAGTTATGATTTTTCAAAGTTAAACGAAAATCTGAAAGCTGTAACCAACGTGGTTCTACGAAATTTTGGGCAATAAATTGTAAAATAAATCCATCAAGGGCAAAATGGTCATTAGTGGTCAGAATATCTCTTAGGATGCTATTCAGGGATTAATAAAGCGATATTACCATTATAGGCTATCCGAGAATACATACCGACCGACGTACGTAATCCGCTATCACCAACGAAGGTACGTTCGCGTCTTAACACTAACGCCGATGTTTATGATATGCATATATGTGCTATGTGTATTGTGTGTGTATAGTTGTTATGTTGTATGATGTACGTTCGCGTCCGTAACACTAACTCGATGGTTATTGTATGCATATATTTATTTTCCTCCGTCATGCTTTGTATTTTTATTTGTTGTGCCTTAACCTTACATCCGACCGTATTGTTATTGCCGTCCATATCCGATTATGTCCAATGTCCGTTGTGCCTTAACCTTACATCCGATCGTATTGTTATTGCCGTGCATATCTGATCATGTACATTTCTCCTTGTGCCTTAACCTTACATCCGATCGTATTGTTATTGCCATATATATCGATTATGTATACCCTACTTTGAACGTAGTAAGTGTCGTCAAAATTCCATGAATATCTCGTAGTACTTATATGATGTATGTAAACATGAGGTTAACCGTTACCCCGGGTCCGGTGCATTGGACCTCGCTCTTAACATAGCGTCGGGTTCGGGAGGACCGAGGACCGAGGAGAAAGGCAAGCGTGCCGCATAAAGACCCTACCAAGACTTATTATGTTTTTTGTAGTTACACGACGTTAGACGTCCGAAAACAATGTCTTGTTATTGTAATCAGCCAGACTTACGGCATTTGAAATATATATATCAGTTACTCAATCGCTCCGATGCTCTACTATGATGAAAAACAAAATATACTGCTTTTGAAAATGGGATGTTACAATTTTCGAGCACAGTTGGATTGTAGTCTACAATCTCGAACACTCTCCATAAGCCATATTCAGAAGCCATAACAAAGACTTTGAATTTGGCTTTCCAGAAAGAATAGTGCTCTCGGCTGAAACCCGGTGGTCTGTTGATTGAAGCTCTGTCAGGTAGGATCCGTCCATATTGATCCTTCTCGAGATGTTAATCTCTTCAGAGAAGACCTTGCTCTGATACCAAATGAAAGACGGAATATCACCAAGAGGGGGGTGAATTGGGGATATTAAAATTTTCTTCGAAAAATGCTCATATATGCAAGTAAAATAGGGGTTAACATAGTAGAGTAGAAGAAGTATGAACACGACGATTTATACTTGGTTTGGTCTAAATCTTTGACCTACGTCCAAATCCCGGACTCTCCGAGATTTCACTATCTCAAATGATTACACACTCTCGAACTCTTGGAGTAATTCTCTCACTAGAACTTACTCCCCCTTACAAGTTGTAATCAAATAACCCAATCCCAAAGTCCCAATACTTTGAGATTCTTACAAAGAGGATATTCAATAAAGAACTCTCTAAAAGAGCAGATTTATAAACATTGAAGATTGATATATCTGAAGATATTAACTCTTTAGGTAGAAACAGTAAATGCTCTTGATCACTAATTGAATGCGCATAGTTTCTGTAGTTGAAGACTTGAATGCTTCTGGCTTTTATAGATGCCTGCAATTAATTACCGTTGAAGAGAAATTAATGAGCCGTTGAGTATAATGAATATATCCGTTGAGTTGGGCTTCGCTTCGTCTCTTCGTATACTTATGAAATTAGCCGTTATTCTCCGTTGATATTCTTTGTTCGATTTGTCCGTTGAGACTCAGGTAGAATGTTGAATGGAAATGCTTGAAATGCTTTATGCTTGCTCAGAAGTTCATTTTCTACTTTCGTGCTTCGTTTCTGGTTCAGCATTTAATGCGTCTGACAACATTTTGCTTTATGATAATTTTAAGTTTAAAAACTTGTTAATCATGTTTGAAACTCATAAGCAAACTGATTAAACTTGGTTAAAGATAATAATAATCAATAATATGGAGTGCCCAAAGATTAATCAAGGTTTTGCAGATTACGAAGACGATGAATTCAAAAACTGATACTGCTTAACTCGAGTTACATAAGTTGACTCGAGTCATAGTTGAGGTGTTAAGAAGACAGAGAAGAATTTTCAAATAAGATAACTCGAGTTGTCCAAGATGACTCGAGTTATGTTCTTAATTTTTCATACCGAAAGCAAAGTGCAAAAAGATGACTCGAGTCAAACATGTCATTTTATTTCACATAGAAGCAATTGAACAATGGATGACTCGAGTTACTCGGGATGACTCGAGTCATATCAGCATTTTATATCAGTTCAACTTTTCTGTCACAAGCATGACTCGAGTTATGGAAGAAATGACTCGAGTCATATTACTTCGAGAAAATCTAATATCGCGATGTGTCTTCTGAAAGCTGAAGTACACTTCATGACTCGAGTTGTTAAGTGACAACTCGAGTTATAACCTTTGTAAAACCGATTTTCTCAAAATCATGACTTGAGTTATTGTTCAATAACTTGAGTTACTAATTTCATAAATCATTTTTCAAGGACTCAAAAATACTTTGACTGGAGTTAGAGCTTTGTAACTTAAACCATCAATTATTACAATTGTTAGACATCATTAAAACACATAGAGAACTAACACTAAGGCTAAGGGATAAGTCTGTGCGTAGAACTAGATCTATGTCACCTTAACACTCTCACTTGCCAACTACACAACGTTTAATCAAAAAGTTACTTATTTTAACGTTCAATTCGCACCAAATGACTGTTAGCTTGATTTTAATGTCATTATGCTAGTTACCTATTTTTAATTGTTGATTGGCACTTTTGGTCCCTTCAAAACTTATTTGCGCTAGGTGCTCATAGTGTAACACTTTGTTCTCCAATCTGCATATGGAAGGTAACGGCCGTTACTATAGTTCTAATAGCATTGTGATATTTTGCACTTTTTAATTGTTTTTTGGTAGTTATGGTACACTTAAAACTTTTTTGTGTTGGGAGCTCCTAGCGTAACACTTTATTGGCCAATCTGTATCATAACCTTTGTTTATATTGACTAGTTTTTTTTTTAAAAAAAAAATCGAGAAGTTAAATTTATTTATGATGCCGTTTTATTTTAAATGCAATAATAGTGATAATATTTTGATTATATGACTAAGTGAAATATTTGATCAATGTGATTCATGAATGAAGATGGTGAAAAAAGTTTTCAAATGAATTTGACCAATTTTATGGAAAAAGAAATGACATTTGGATGATATAACTCCATTCATGTTTGGAACTTATTGGTTATTTATTCTTCTTTCTTATCCTTAAGAACATATATACATGGAATTTGAAAGGAAACATTTTGAGATGTTTCGTGAAAGTTCATGCTGGGATCTTATGAAATATTATTTATGAGCACTCATTCATGGTAGAAGATCTTTCAAGTTTGCTAATTTTAAATTGATCTCAAGCATGCTTGAAAGTATTTTTGAGAAGATTGAATACAAAATGTTGGTTACTAACAGCAACACTGTTATTCTTTGGCGCACTATAGTTAATCTCAAGCTCGTTTGACATTTGTGGGCACAATGCTCATGCTTGATATTCATGGGAATCATTCTCACACTTGTTACTTGTGGGTCTTGTACATGTGCTTGTATTGTGGCCTCGTGCTTATATGTTTATTTACCCTCGTTGACTATGTGTCTATATTTTTGTTCGTAGCCTTGAGTTGCGCTTGGTTAGTTACCTACATGGATTGTCTGTCCACGCTTGTTATCCATTTTGTAGAAGCCCTACGAATAGATGAGATTTGAAATTTGATGTTTTAAACTGATTTTGTTAAATAAAACGATTTATTACATATTTGGATTTATTTGATTGATAATTCTATATAGAGTTTTATTTATATATATGACCATATGATATAGAAATTTTAATTTATTGCCATATCATTAGTATTCAAGATTAAATATGTATAAATTATTTTCTCTTGTATTTTACAACATTATATAAATGGGATATAATTCACCGGAAATATTTTTGGCCTCAAATGGTGCAGCAGATCATGTTACTCTTACTGATCATTGAAGTACTATATGGCTAGATTGAAGATGGAGCGTCATTTGAACGGTTCCTAATTCAATATAAACTTTAATATCTTTTCTATATATTAGTAAATCTTGTTTAGGTGCTCCATGTTATCTATAAACAGGGTCCATATCTTTCTGTGTGTGTGCGCGCGCCTATGTATATGTATATGTTGCGGTGGAGCAAAGCTACAGATGCTATTATGAAAAATTGGGTTATTGTAGAGTTTTTGGGAAGACTGATTTATAGATAAGACTTTGCCCAAAATTTCAAAAAATAGACTTAATATTTTGATTATTTGATGTATGTTATTATATATGAATTTAAAATGGTTTAAGCATACCTAGGATTATTGTGCTAGATATGATGTTGTTAATGGTATTATGAGTATTATTTATATTTAGTTATAAGTTTAAAGCTTAAGCATGCCGGTCACCCTTAAACTTTCAGGGTGTAACAATTAAGGTCTTTAGAAGTAATTAGTTTTAGAAATCACAAGTTCTTTGCATATTAATTTTGTTATGTGGGTTCTATTTATAATTTTGATAATTCTCTCTAATTTCACTGACTAACTTGGTTAATTGTACAAAGTATAAGATTTGATTCAAAAAGAAAAGAAAGGAAGAATGATGAAAGCAGAATTAAATGCATCAAGCAATTTTCCAAATTAAAGTTTATATATTTAATTTGATTTACTCAAAGCTTGCTGAGCTTATTATAGCAAAGTTAGAAGAGTGCCTTTGGTTACTTTTATGTGCGTATCTTGCGATAAGATGTTTCAGCAAGTTCGTTCTGATGATTCAGAATCTAAATTAAAGAGAAGAAAGTTAAATAAATAAATCCTCTATTTTCGGGTGTAAACAGGATCAATTGAATTTTAATCTTACCAATCGCTATAGTTCTACTAATTATCATCTAGCATCACTTTGAAATTTGAACAGTTTCTCTTTCCTCCCCTTCGATTGCCTTAATTATCTCGATATAAAATAAAATATCATGTTACAAATGGAAACTATGTGATGTTACCAAAATTTAACTAAGCACCGTAGGTATATGGGTCATGAAAATAGTAAATGGCAAATCAAAGTTATATCACAGAGACTCAGTCAAACTAGCTGTGGCGGATATTAGGATAAATATTTAGGGGGTTAAATTTATACTTATTAAGTAATTAATTTTTTTTTTGATTTTTTTTTTTAAATATATGGGCTACATATTTGCCAGTGGAGAAATACGTTAAATTTTACTATATATATATATATATATATATATAGGGAGGGGCAGAGGCGGACCGAGGTATTAAAGAAGGGGGGCACGTGCCCACCCCCTGAAATTACTTTTTACAAAAAAAAAAAAAAAAAAAAAAAATCCGCTATTCCTTCCGTCTCACAGCCGGCTAACACTATATGTGTATATATATATTATATTATATTAAAATATAATATAATATATTATTATAATATAATAAATAATATTTTTATAAATAATATTTTTTTTCCTTTTACATGTGTTCCTTCAGCCTATACGTATATATTATTATTATATTATATTGCATAATATATTATTATATTTGAAGAGCCACAGTGATGATAATTGATCCCAATACATTTTATTCACTAGAGTTTACATAATTATATATAATAGGAATATTATCTTTTAGATGCTAATATCTAGGGATTATAACCGAATAATAATTACAAAATAATAATTATAAATTTCAAACTTCCATAATCTTCTAATCATATCCTAAAATCTCTCTAACTACCGAGATCATGATAAGAGCAAATATGCCCTTAATTGTGTCGGGCCTCCAACAATATTATATAATATTTAATATAATGCATATAATGTATTATTGTATCATATAATTATTTTTTGTCTTATCTCTTTCTTTTTATTGAGATATAGATCAAATTATTTAATGAATATATTTCCCTTACATGTTTTCTTCTTATTATTATTCTTATCAATATCATTTATCATTGTTAATTAATCAACTTTAAAAAATTGATTATATTTATTTATTATTGTTTTCAACTCTTAATTTTTATACTTTTAGATCTTCTCTAAACCTAGATTACTTAATAAGTCATATCCTAATAGTATTTAATTACTATTAGAAAAATTGGGATGTTACAATTCTCTCCTCCTAATTAATTGAAATTTTGTCCCCAAAAGTAATCATCTTAATCAACATCCAACAAGTTTTAATAGAAAATACTCTTTCATTCATAACACTAAACCATCTTTAAAATTTTGCTTAAAAAAAAAATTTCTGCGCTGCCCCTGAACCTTCAAATCCCCCACCAATGGTGCTTCCTCCACCAAAAATTTTCTCGGGTCCGCCACTGGGGAGGGGGCATGGCCCCCGTTGTATACGCTAAGATCCGCCATTGCAAACTAGTGATTAAGTTGATGGGCTTTAAATTCAAACACCCACCACCTCTGGAACCAACATCCAACCTCCCAAACAATACCCAACATAATCAGACCAACCTAAATGCATGCAACATATTAAAACTCTTCACCGATTCAGTACTAAAATTCAGCAGAAAGCCAACATGCATGGACTCAAAATGTTGCTATACTCTCTTTCACTTTCTAAACCATTATTTTCATCCATAAAGCTCTCTAATCATTCAGCAAAATTCCGGAAATCAGATGAGAATCAGTTGAAAAACTTACCTAGACTCAAAAACGTTCTTGCTTGCAACAATCAAAAGTCTCTTCCTCTTTTTCTTTTCCAGATTAATCTCGCTGCCTCCCCCTCGCGTCTCGTCTCAGCTTCTCAGTTCAGATTCTCAGTCTCGCCTTCTCACTCGGACACCACTGTGTCAGTCCGTCTCTCTCACTGTCACTCTCGGTCTCCCTCACTCTCTCGCTCTCAGTGTTTCTCAGTCTCAGTTCACCCTCTCTGTTTCTGCTGCTGACCGAAGTGAAATGAAATGGGAGTGTTAGTGTTGTTTAATTATGAGAGGAGGCTTGTGTGTGTGTTGTCGTATAAAGGAGGACGGGAGAAGCTACGTGGCTGTCATGCATCCTGGAGTTGAGTTGCGTGTCATTAAAATGAAGAGGGAGGTGAGGTGGCGGAGAAATAAATAATAATGGAAGAAAGAGTTGTGCAACTGTTAACTGATGGCATGTGGCGTGTGAAAGTTAATTGGATTGAATAATAAAGTGTGTGTGTTCTGCTAATTGGGTTGTAGCCGAAAAATGAGTGTGTACGTGATGGCCCAATTGGCTATTTAATTGAATGATGAAGAAAAGGCTATGTGATATAAATGGGCCAAGTGAAATAATGAAAACTGATGGAATTTTAGTACTGCAATGATCTTGCTGGGCCAGAGGAAATGAAGAATGAATTATATGATGGAAGGTAAGTACAAGATAAAATGGGTTGTGGTTATATAATTATGAAAATAGGAATTGGTGCAAGAAGATAATTCTTAATCCTAAATAAGAATTTCTCTTCCCTTGAATAATTTATCTAGGCCGAAAATTGTTCCCTAATTGGTTGCCCTTAATTATTTATGAAAAAAAATAAAAAATAATAAGCCTTTACTTCCAAATACAAATTCTAAACTTCATTAAGGCTAAATTTCCCACAATAATCCCAAATCATATTTTTAATTCTCTACTTCCAAATTTTGGGATGTCACAATTCTCCCCCCGTAAATTAAATTTCGTCCTCGAAATTTGATACATACCTTAGGGCATAAAGTCTGGATATTGCTTCCTCATGTCCTCTTCTGCCTCCCAAGTCGCTTCTCTAGGGGATTGTCCCTTCCAGACCACCTTCACAATTGGAATACTCCTACGTCTGAGCTGCTTCTCTTGACGATCAATGATCCGCTCCGGCTAAACCACATAGGTATGGTCATCTTGTACATCAACATCTTCGTACTCGATGACATGTTTAGGGTCTGGTTGGTACTTCTATAATTGTGACACATGGAAAACATTATGAAGCCTGCCCAAGTTTGGGGGGTAAAGCTATTTTGTATGCCACTGGTCCGATTCTCTCCAAACTTCAAAAGGACCAATGTACCGAGGACTCAACTTCTTTCTCTTGATTGCTCGACCAATTCCCGTAACTGAAGATACCTTCATGAAAACATGATCTCCTACTACAAATTCTAGAGGTCTCCTTCTTTTATCAGCATAGCTTTTCTGTCGACTTTGTGCTGCTAGGAGCCTCTTTCTGATCATTCTGATTTGCTCTGAAGTCTGGTCAATTAAATCCGGCCCGTACAACTTTCTCTCAGACAATTCTATCCAGCACAATGAGGATTGACATTTCCTTCCATACAAAGCTTCATACGGAGCCATTTGAATACTCGCATGCCAGATTTAAGTTCACTGGAGGCAATCGACTTGTAAACATTGTTTTACCAAGTAAATGACATCTAAAAATCATAATAATTTTTAGAAATAAAGTAGACATATAGAGCTTTATTTTGATATATAATAGGTAATTTTTTGAAGCTCTGTACAAGGAGTTACCGATTTTTGAAATTTTTTTATGTTTCTAGAAGTTTAATATGAACAGTAGTGATTATACGTGAATTTTGACTAATCACGTGATGTCTAAAAATCCTGAAATTTTACAGAAATGTAGTATACAAAAATACATTTCTTTTGATAGATCACAAGAAATTTTTAGAGTTTCGTATAAAAAGGTATGGATTTTTCAAATTGAATCATGTTTCGGACACATGATTTGAGTAGTGGTGAAAAATAATTAAACCGGCAATGACTCAAATTTTTCAAGCTTCTCGGAAATATTTTTCTGTAAAAATAAATATTTCAAGGGACATTTAGGCTTTGGGAGCACATCCTTTTGATTTTTGTGCATTTAATTGTAATTTTTCAAAGTTATTGAAAAATCCTGCGAGAAAAGTAAGTAAAGTTAAAAATTGGATAACTTATCCATTGGGGGTAAAAAGGTAAAAAGAGGTGAAAATAACCCTTTGGATATTAT
This sequence comes from Acacia melanoxylon, assembly GCA_019022615.1. Classification (NCBI taxonomy): domain Eukaryota; kingdom Viridiplantae; phylum Streptophyta; class Magnoliopsida; order Fabales; family Fabaceae; genus Acacia; species Acacia melanoxylon. The sequence goes on along the minus strand of JAFJYJ010000003.1, from coordinate 5,009,666 downwards.
TCTAAGTAATATGTTATTTATTACAATATCATATAAAATATGGGAAAGAGTACTAATGGGATTGTAATGTTATAGGATTTCCAAGAACACCGGGATTGTCTTTGAAAGACAAGTGTATTATTAACTACACAAAAAAAGGTACTATTACATACAACTCTAATCTCTTGTGTCTTGTGTGTCTATATATGCTTGTTTGATTCATGATTGTGGACTCGTGACTAAGACTGGGTCTTAAATCATGTGTTTGTTTACAATCAGCTAGCTGAAGATTATTGTTGTATATGATAATACTGCATGATTATTTTTCTAGCGCTGGGATCCATGTCTGAGACATGTAGCATTGGTGAGTGCTTTTGCTATTAACGATACATGTATTGTGTGCTATTGTATTTTGGTTGCGGTGTGTTTACTGAATGCTGTATTATTTCCAAATTGCGAATATCTATCATATATTGTTTATACTTGCATATGAGGTTAACTATTACTCTAAGATTCAATCTTGTGGAATCTCAGACTTAACCATAGTTTCAAGGTCAGGATCTAGAGCAAGAGGTAAGCAGCACGCGTAAGATCGTGAGGAGACACGGAGGTGTTGAAAAATAACAAGTTTATGATTGGACTGTATGGGGTGGGGGGAACAGGGAAAACCACAAAGTTGTTCCAATGGTTTTAAGGATGTGGAGCTTTAGGTATTGTGAAGGAGTGTGGAAGATTACCAGTTGCAATTGTAGCAGTCGCAAAAGCATTAAAGTCTAAACCTCTAAAAGAATGGAAGCATGGTTTGGAAATTGCCGAATATAATCTTGAGCTAGTTCATGATGATGTTAAAGAAGATTTAAAAGAGGTTTATAATTCTTTGAGAATAAGCTATGATAATCTCAAGAATGAGAAAAGTCCAAAAAACTCGTCCTCTTGTGCTCTCTCTTCCCTAAAGATTATGAAATACCTATAGAACTTTCAACCAGAATTGTTATAGGTATGGGGCTTTATGGACGAGCTAACATGTACTCTATCTCAAGAAGTAATTTTACTCCAATTAAAAATGAGCTCATAGATTAAAGGCTCTGTGGATCAGAAACAAACAAGTTCAAGTGGCCATGGATTCTAACACAACCTTAATGGACGATATTCAATATTCATGTTGGAACATAATTGACTTTCCAACTAATTTGATGGTAGAAAACTTATTCTTTTAGTTTGGATAAACAATGCAAGTTCTTCTACATTGAAAGTTCCAAGTGCTTACTTTGAAGGCATAGTGAACTTTAAAATTTTGGTTTTAATGAGTAGGTCAAAATTAAAAAATTTAGCTGCATACTTATTTCAATCACCTCTATCATTGATGAATGTCTGAACTTTATCCATACAAGAATTTGAGTTCGGAGATATCATCATTGGTAAACTTCAAAATTCTTCAAAGTCTTGAATTGAGTAGGTGTTCAATATTTGAATTGCCTAACAAAATTATAGTACTAAACATTTGAAGTGATTGGAGGCTGCTTGCAATCAGAGGAGTTGTATTATATTTTAAATAATAAACATTAATTTGCCGATGAATCACTGACTCAAATTAGGACTCTCCCTAAATTGCAAAGATATCATATATTGGTCTGGTGTCATACCCCTTGTGATTACAATATTTATTAGAATAATACAGTGAATTTTAGTGAGCAACACAGGTAAGGAATAGTACACTGATAATTAAACATTCTTGGTAGTGTGTAGGAATATATATAGAGTTCTCAAAACAGTTATCCATTACATCAGTGACCAAAATTTTAGTCTAAAATAAGCTTAAACAAAATTAAACTATAAGTTCTACAACTCCATCTAACATCCAAGCAGCAGCCGTCAATAATCTGTGCTCGCTGCCTTCCCCTTTGAACCTCATCTGCTATCTTGACCATGTCTAAATCCTGAACTCTTGGGAACATCTGGGATTCAATTTGAACCTCAGAGTAACATGTTAATCTCAAAGACAAAGTATAAACAATATATATATGAAAGTTAACCAAAATAAATAGTCCACACAACATAAAACATTCAGATAATGCAGATTATATATACATACTACACAATCCCTAGCGCTAGGTATAACGAATTGGCATGTACCGAGAGTCCTCCTGTACATCGAAGTTCTCAATCGGGACACCCAAATAGGAATATTAGACTGGGAACTACTGAGTGTCCTATAAGGAATCCACCAGCGCTCTCAATCGGAAGTGTCCCAAGTCGCCTGAATGCAACTAAGATAGTCACCTAAGAACCTCAGTCTATTAGGCCCTACGCCTAGTTCTAACAACCGGGAAGGTACTCCATGGTCAGTCCTTCCGCTCAATTGAGCCGCGAGTTGTGCTGGTCCCATACGGGACGGGACAATCACATATTTGATTCAAACAGTCATACACAACTATACAAAGTATGTGAGATTAGAGTTACTACCTTATTTCTTTATCGAAGTATACTTCGTGAACTTCGCGTGTTCCACGAATTACGGGTTCCTATAAGAACACGTTATAGACAATAGTCAATACCAATTCCAACTCTTGAAATTTCAAATGTGATCTAATATATCATGACTAAACATGGAATTATTAAGTCCATAGTTTCATTGTTCCCTTCATTTCCACACATTTTCCCTGTTTTTCCAGAATTTGTACCAAAACTTTGAAAAATCATAACTCTTAGCTCAGGTGTCTAAATGGGGTGATTACAAAACCTATAGACTCATTATCAAGTCTAATATCATAGAAAAATAGTTCCACTGACCAGACACACGCATATCAGCCTAGATTTCACCAAATAGGGGTTGATGTCCAGATTGCACTCCTAAATTTTAAGTTATGTTCAAAAATTCATAACTCAATGTACATAAATCAAAATTTGACCAATTACCTATCAAATTAAAGATTATTGTGTATACTTTAATGCTAGAAAATTTTGTGACAATTGGATATTATTTACTACCCCAAATATGCGTCATAAACATAATATCCAGACAGAATTTTCAGGGCATATTTTCAGCCTAAGAAGCACGGACACGGCAATTTCCAGCATAAGAACGAATCGGACACGCGATTTTCTCGACACGCGAATTCTGTGCAATTCGCGAATTAAGGTGGTAATGGCAGTTCTGTAATTTTATCAAAAATTGAAGGCTCGGATTTTTGGGCAGATTCGACTATAACTTGCGGCTCCCAATTGTCGATTTTTGGTTATTAAACGAAGGTGTTTTTGCCGCTCATATTTTTTGCCCTAATCCATGAAGAGGAATAAAATGGATCCCAAACAAGCTGAAGACTTAGTTTATATACATAGCAACCTTCGGCTCTTATCAAAAAACAATGCGAAATATAATGAAGAAGAAAGTCAATATTGGGACATTAGTAGAGATGCAGTTGATACCTTTAATGATATTGGAACTTTAGATGTTGCTGCCCTTTCCTTAGATGAGCCGAGTTGGAGGCAAATATTATTAGTGGAGATGTGTTTTAATTATGCAAATGATTTTTCTTTTATTATATTTTGTTAATGTGAAATACATACACTCTTTATATTAAAAATATTATTTAATACTAAGACGTGTCGGAACGAGTCGAAATATTAGTATTTTTGAAGTAACGTGTCGACGTCACGTATCGGTAACGTGTCGAAAACGCCGTGTCAGTGTCAGTGCTACATAGTTTTCAGCTTCGACAAAAATTCGATCCTCGAGCTTCCAAAATTCCTACCAAACATCTATCCTAAAAAATTTCACAATGGAATCATCAAGTTGGTCAAAATCTAACTCCTCTAGTCTGCTCTGTTCTAACCAAACCCAAGCTTAGTATAGTTGTCCAAAATTTCACAGTTTTTGCTTCGTAAACACTCTAGTTTCGATTTCTAATCACATTATATCTTGTTATTTGAATCATAAACTCATGTTAGCACATTATGGAATTTCGAACAGCACCTGTTCCTAACGTTCCAATCAGCCAAAATTCAAGAAAAGCGGAGAAACCACCACTAAACTCTAGTATACTGCTAGTAGGCTTAAAATCATTTACCGTAAGCGTTGTTCGGTAAATTTCGCAAGATTTCTCTCTTTCCTTTAGCTTCTTCAGATTTTTGGCTAGACCCTAACACCACTGAACCATAGAAATTTTCATGGTTAAAGAGTAGGAGAAGAGAAGAACTAGGGACCGCAAGCCCACAACTCAAGAAATTACCTCGATTTCGAGAGATTTCCTTTTCTCCTTCTTCCTCCTTGATGCTACGACTTGGGAGAATTTCTTGAGAGCTTGGGAGACGCTGGAATGAGGGAGAAATATGATAATGGCTGATTAAATGAGTCAAAGTCGGTTTATAGGGCAAAAGACCAAATTGCCCCTCCACTTCCACGTAATTACCAAAATGTCATTAGTTATAAATCAATTGAATTTCAACCTTTCCTTTTACAATCTAATTGACCAAAATTCTTGGTCCATTTTTAGAAAAATATTGACCCATTTTATTGGTTCATAACTCATACTCAAGTTTCCATAAATTTTAAATAATTATGAGACTTACGGCACAATTCATAAAAGGTGCAATTTTAACCTTCCTTCAATTTTTCTCAAAATTTCCAGTGGAACTCAAGCAATTTCTTTTCATTCCTTTTTAGTCCAATTTAATGCTCCAAAATGGAACAAAGAAGTATTGATTCCTTATATCCATTGGTGCCAACCTATGTCTCAAAATTTTCGGTTTCAGCGAAATCGGGTATTTCGTGTAAAATTGACCTTTTAGTTAAAATTCACCATTTCTTTTCTCCAGTTACATATACATCATACATGGAATTTTCAGTACAAATTTAGGATATTACAGCTAGTGTGCTACTAGTAATTTCAAAATGGATTTTTCAATACAAGAATAACAACAACAAAGCCTTATCCCACTAGGTGGAATTGGTCACATCGATTGCAAAGTGGATTTTTAAATATCCACATATTTTGATTCAAAGGGCTTAAGAGTAAAATTTGTAATACCTTAAAAACCCTAATTATCATAAATAATATATTTTGATAAAAGGAGAGTATGTTGTCTCAAATTTTGTAATTTGATTATTATAAATTTATGAGCAATTTCTCCTTGAGATTTAAATAGGATCAAGTGTGAATCTTGAAATTTCATTTAGGGATCATAAAATATCTCAAGATTGTTATAATTAAGTATAAACTTAATTATATCATTTTAGCAATAAAATCATCAAAGGATGACAAAATCAATTAGAGAAAATTAGCAACAATTATTAGGCAATTAAATTTGCAATATTTGGAATAGTTTTCTAATTTTCAAAATTTATTATTAATTAATTTTAAAATGTCATAATTAAGGAGATATCAACTAAATTAGTGTCCAAATGATATTTAAAGGCCAAGATTAATACACAAGGAGATTTTAATCATCAAGATTAATTTAAAAACTTGTCAAATAAGACTAATAACCCCTAAAACACTGTATTAACTATATTAAACAAAGATTAATTAATTCCCCTTTAAATATTAAAAATGGCGAAAATTGATAATTAAATGAATTAAGAAATTGTATTAATCTTTAAATCCTAAATACCAATATTAGTGTTTAGATTTTTCCAACCCAACATCAAAAGCTTGGATTAAATTTAATAAAGCTAATTTAAAGGTTTTAGAATTTATTTCCTAAAGCCTAATCCTTGTAAGATTAAATCAACCAATAGGATAATTTTACCAAGAGTTTTATTAGACAAATGAAACACAAATCCAAGAGTAAAAAGTGGAGGGGAATTTCGGTTTGCATGAAGGAAGAAGGAATAATATCATGATATTTGCTCTCAAAGTATCCTAATCACATTCAATTACAAGAGGACTTTGGGGTAATGGTGACATAAGCATGTGTAATAAAGGATTTAGTGGTTAATTAAGTAAATGGTAAGATAAGAACCATTAGGATAAATTCTAGATACAAGTAAATGAGAACCGATGGAAAATAAATCATATCTTGAAATCCATGAACCCTAGAACAAATATAAGTAGATATTGTGAATAAGCATAATTTAAGCTTGAACATAGTTGTTTCAAAAGTAATTTTCATAAACTTTTGAGATTCATACTATTGTGATTTAGAAGTTTAAAAATATCATAAATCAATTCATAAAATGGTGATTCCAAAAGTGAAATTGGATCTTGAAGAAAAACACCAACTTATACTTAACTAATTAAGTATTTGGGGTAAAATGGAAGAGGATAGAAGGAAGAGAGAGGGAAGAAGTCGGTTGAGAGGGAGAGAGAGAGTTATAGGTTGGATTTAAGTGATATTTGAAATCCACCAATTAGATGAAACAATGAAATGCTATAAATAGGGAGGCATTGTCTTCATAATTCTTCACCAATTCACAATCCAAGCAAGAAGCTTGTGGTACCGAAATCAAGAGTGAAAGTGAGAGAGAGAAGCTTTGATGAAGCAAGAGCAAAGTTCTAGGTAAGTTCTTGAACTCTAGCTTTGTGATTTGTAGCTTAGATGTTGTTTTGATTCATAATCTTCCAATTATAGCTTTATTTTCATGTTTTTATGGTTACAATTGTCTTTATTTCGAAAATTTGATGAAGAAGAAGTTATGGCAAATTTTTTGGAAGATTATGGTCAAAGTAGCGAAGCTCTGGTGAAATTTTGTCTGTTAGCGACTCCCGGAAGCAATTTTAAAAACGCTAGTATCTTATGTTGAAGATGCTATGCCAAATTTCTGAGAAAATTCATGTTGAAATAGACATATAGAGCTTTCCAAAAATACCTATAGCATGTTGTTTTGAGTTTTGTGCTAGGAGATAAAAATGTTTAAAGTTAGGCTATATTTTCTGGAAATTTCTGGGCAGAGGTTGGAATCACGAAAACTGGGAATTGTTTATGAAATCTGGGCAAGAACCAATAATTTTTCTTAAAATTAGACATCCTAAGGATTCCAAGGAATTTTACGGATCCTCGTTTCGAGTTCTGTAGAATTAATTATGATTTTTCAAAGTTAGGTGAAAAATCAGTCCATTTATTGAATAAGAGCGTTTTTAAGTAATTAAAATGGGATTAAGTTGAAAATAATTAATCCAGGGGTAAAATGGTCTTATATAGACAAAATATCTCTTGAAATAATATTTGTGAATTAATAGAGGCAATATTACCCTTATAGGATATCTGTGATTGCCTACCGTCAAAACGTACGATATTCGTCAACAAAGGTACGTTCGCAACGTACTGTAACACTGACTCTGATGCTTGTGATATACTTATATATGATTGCTGTGTTCCCATACTGAGACTCTATCTCAAGTGTTTTTGATACAATCATGAATATACGTGTTATGGTATTGTTAACACCGTTGAGAGTTTTCCTAGCGCTATGGACACGACTGTACATCGTGGCACTGGTGAATGTGCAGACTGAGGTAACAAACATACTGCTAGGGGCTTTGTATTGTTATTGCCTTACATACATATATGCATTTTCTACATCTGTTATGGGCTTTTGTAGTGATATTTGCTAAAATGACATGAATACCTGTGATACATATATTGTTTACATAAGCATGAGGTTGATCCAGATTACGAGGTCCGATGGGCATTGGACCTCGGTCTTAATTAATAGTCGGGAAGAGTCATGGAAGGCATCGGTAGATGGAACCGTAGAAAGACGCCGAGGACGGAGCCGTGAGGAGGCACCGGTCAAAGTAAAAGCGAAAGAGGAATAACGAACCTAAGTTATAGCATGAATCTAATAAGGTTACTTCATGTCATTTGGTGCTTAAACTAGAAAGGGTCGTCTATGTGGTTTAGTCAATCAGTCGCCGTAAATACTCGGTGAGACTTCCACTAGACCTTACCCGGCCTGGCCAAATGGGATGATTTAACTGAGAGTTAGGTTCTATGCCTCAAGTCTACCTAAGGCTTGGTTGAAGAGGGTATAGTTACATGGAAAAATTGTAATTATAAAATTTTGTATTACTGTATCACATGAATATTCCTTCGGGAAATTTTTAATATACCAGTATACGTCAGGCATCATCATATGTCTGAGTATTTTATGTTAGTTACTCGTTGTTCAAATTTTTAGTACATGCTCTCCGTTTCCGCAAAACGCTAAGCTGAAGCACCTCAAACTCTGATGAATTTTTATAAAACCACGTGTCACCAGCACGATTTATGCTACGAAAATTGGGGTGTTACAAACTTCTCCAATGAAATATTTAAATCACTGGTGGCAAGGGCAGAAGTTGTGATGTTAGAAGGAGATTATTATAATAGAGGATGGACCAATATTGTTCCTGGCATTTCTGTGGCAAACAACAACATGGACGATTGTTTAATTAAGGCTTTCTTTGGAATCAGTGAATGAGATAAAGTGCCTAATCTATACACAGCATCTTCGATCTAGTGTGACAATCTTTTCCAAGTTGGTTGAACTACAGCTTGTTTCAATGGATGTGAGAAAACTCTATTGTGGTCCTTATCCTGTTGACTTTTTGAAGCAACTGAGAAAGTTGGAGTTATCAAGTTGGAAAATTTTTGAAGGCACATTACTTGATGGAAAGATAGAGCTATGCAATCTAAAGTCGATAATTTTAAATGAATGTTCAATGACATTCCTTTTTCATCCATCCACAACACTAGAAAAATTGGATGTTGAAAAATGTTTTAAGTTGAAATACATAGTAGCAGATACAATGGACGATCATGATCTTAGTCATAAGAGTCATCACTCAATGTTTCCAAAATTGAAACATCTCAAGCTCCAAGAGTGTCCTGAATTAGAATTTACATTGCCAATACGTTTTTGCAAAGACCTTCCACTACTAGAAGCTACGAGAGTTGAAGATTGTGAGAATCTAAAACACATATTTGGGCAACCAGAGGAGAGAGATTTGCACCAAATGGGAAAAGAAGCCATCCTCCACTTTCTAAAACAAGTGGAAATTTCCAGAGTACCAAATTTCATCAACATATATGCAGAATGTTATCTCCCATGACCTTGTTCAAATGAACTACAAAAATCATGTAAAAGTGCAAAAGTGGAAGATGGCAGTTGCAGTTTATCAAGGGGACGTCTATGTTGTTTTTGGCCTAAATCAAATTCCTCAACCATACATCACCCATCTGCTTCTAGGACCACTCAACCAAACCATAATCAAGTATTTACCTCTCACTATGTTTTGTTGGTTAATTTTATAGTCCCTCCGGTCCTAATTATAGGAGCTATTTACATGATTTTGGAGAGATTAAGGATAATAGTTAAATTAGTTAATTGTATTCATTTTCCTAAAATACCATTATTTAAAACTTAAAATCACATTAGCAGAATATATAGTATAACAAATGCTCTCAACCATTCATATTTTACTTGTCGGACCCTGCACATGTCGCTCTCAACCCTACCACGTCTTAAAAATGCCTAACTATATGCAAGGTTATTTTTTTAGCCATGGGAAAAAGATAATGAAATTAATATTTTATTAGGTTATTTTTGGGAAAAAATCAATCACTTTGGACGGATAGTTACAGAAAAATAATTTTTAAAATAAATATTAAAATTATTTTATTTACAAATAAAAAAGAAAGTAGAATCTTTCACTTGATAGAATATAAGCGTGTTGTTAAATTAATTACTTTGTAGAGCAAGTATTAGTAGGGGTGACATGAGAAAAATATGACACAAATTGCTTAAAATTATTTTATTAAAAAAAAAGTAGAATAATTGAGGTGTATATGACATTAATGAGTTGCAAGCATTACTTACTTTATAGAATATATAGCTGCATTATTAAACTATTATCGTGTTTAATTATTATTGAGAAAGTATCAATAAGGGTATTTTAGGGAAAAAATAACAAAAATTAAAAATTGGTCCTATAATTAGGACCAAGACCAACTCCCAAATTTGTTCATATAATTAGTACCGGAGGGAGTATATTGATAATACTGGATGAATCACCCAAATATGCTTTAATTTGTGGAACTCCTTATTGTATGTTAAGGACAGTAACTTCTCTTAAGTAACAAAATTAATTTTTGCATTAGTTATTTTTTCATCTTGGATACTTGACACAGTTTGGAGGAAATCAGCAAGAGAGCAGCTAGAATATAGGGGATATATTGCTGTTAAAGTGGGAGTTGATGAAGAAGGGTTTGGAAAAGATATTAAAAAATAATTTGTGAGGCATTTACTGAGCCAAGTGCCACATAAAGTGAGTAGTAGTTGTGGCGCTTCTACTTTATTTTGTTTTTTCTTATAAAAAAACACCCTGGTGTTTGGTCAAGCAAGTGCCACATAAGGCCCACAAGCAGCTATAACTCTTATCTAAGGAAGTGCCACGTCATTCCAATTTTTTTTTTTTAAATAATTCTAGAAAAAGATGTGTCACTATTCTTTCTTTTTTCAGCAGTGCAGCTAGTAATTTTCCTTGAGGTGACAATAACGTGGCTGCGCCAAAGGCTATTTGATCTATTGGAAGATGCCTCACAAGCATATACAGTATAAGGATAGGAGGTTGTTGTAATACCCAAAACTTTTTAAATATAATATTTTGATAAATAGTACCTATTAAAAGTAGGAGAGTATGTTGTCTCTAAATTGTGTAATTTATTTATTATAATTCTTGGGTAATTTTTCTTTGAAATTTAATAAATCAAAGTTAATTTTCTAATTTTCTTTTAGGGATCATAAAATACCATAAAATTATCTTATTAAAGCATAGTCCTAATGTAATCAAAAAGAGCAATAAAATGTTATGGAAATACCTAAACCAATGAAGGCAAGGAAAAATTATGAAAACACTTAAGTAAATTAAAGTGAATTAGCAAAGAATAAATTAGCTTGAATTAATTAAGATTAATTGCATAAATTCCCTAATTAATTAAGGACTATGGAAGTAAATGAAGATTGAAGTGTATAAAGCTTGTCTATTAAAACACTAATAACCATGATTAATTAGTAAACCAATCAACCAATAAGAGATGTAATAAAAGGGCAATTAAGAACATGATTAAGGAGATAATTAAGCTTAATAAATCAGCCCAAAAGGTTAACAATTTCAGCTAGCCTTGTTGGAACAATGAGAGCCAAGTATCTTAAGATAATATCTCAAGTAATTGAGCCTAAAACTTCAAGTAATTAGATTAACCAATTAAAAGTGTAATTACAAGGCATTTAAACACTACATTAGAATACTAATCAAGGTTAAATGCACAGCCCCAAAGTCAACAAAAGTGACGCTACACATGGGCAATTTTTAATGTTTGTTTGTTTTTTCTTTTTCTTTTTCAATAGAATAAGCAAATCAATTAGTTAATTTTTTTTTTAAAAAAAACATGTATTGCAATTGCTAATGTGGGATGTCAGCATTCACCTATAAATTCATTTTTATTAATGAAATACACATTAATGAATGAATGAATAAAGTTGGGATGTCGGCATGCACTTTAAGGGCTAGGATTTAGTTTCATAAAGCTTCTTTTAATCTAATGGTTAGGGTGAAAGTTGGTCATATTTAATTGCCAACTAGGTTCTTGATTTTTCTCTATAAATAGAGACCCCCTCCTTCACATTTCTTCACACCATCACCACAAATACCTTTGATCTTTTGATTAAGACAGTGAGAGTAGAGTTTTCTTGGAGCTAGAAAGAATGAGCAATGTTCTTCAAGGGTAAGTTCCTAGTTCTTGAGTTTAGTTTTAAATTCATAGTTAGTTTATGCTTTGATCTTTAATCTTCCAATATAGTTTTGTTTTCAAGTTTTTATGGTTAAAAATGTCTTTATTTCAAAAAATTGATGGAAAATGTGGTGGAGCAAAATTTTTGGAAGTTAGAGATCAAAGTAGCGAAATTCCGGCAAAATTTTCGGTTAGAACTTTTCCAAAGTTAGCAATATAGAGGCTATGATCTTATGTTGAAGATGATGTTATTTAATTCTGAAATTTTTCATGGTTATATTAGACATATAGAGATTTCCAAATATACCTATATTGTGTCATTTTGAATTTTTTGCAATGAGATAAAAATTCTCAAAAATAGGCTACGTTTTCTGGAATTTTTCTGGGCAGAGGTTGAAAAATGAAAACTGGGAATTGTTCGAAGATTCTGGGTAAAAACCAGTATTTTTCCTCAAAATTAAAAATCCTAAGGATTCCGAGGAATTTTACGGATTCTCGTTTCGATTTTTTTTTGGAATTAGTTATGATTTTTCAACGTTTGTGAAAAATCTGCCCAAAATGTTGAGATCAGCGTTTTTCTAGAAATGAAGGGTTATAATTGGAATAACAAATCCACCAGGGGTAAAAAGGTCAATAGTGGCTAAAATATCTCTTAAGATATTATTTATAAGGTAATAATGCGGTGATACTATTATAGGCTATCCGAGAACACGTACCACCAAACAGACGTACCGCTATCCGAACGGACTAAGGTACGGACGCGTACTGTAACATTAACTCTAATGCTTATTGTATGCTTATATTTGATAGATGATTTCATAAACTAAGACTTTGTCTTAGATCATTACTTATACATTCAGCTTTGTACGGGTTATAGTCTTGATAATACCGTTGAGTTTTCCTAGCGCTGAGGACACGAGGGCCATCGTGGCACTAGGTGGTGCAGACTGAGATAACTTTACATGTGCTGTGGGCCATGTACTGTTATTGTGACGAATCTTACATCTGCTATATGCTTATGTGTTGATTATTGCTGTAATGTCATGAATATCTATCATACATATATTGTTTACATGAGCATGAGGTTAACCGTTACCTGAGGTCCGATGGGCATTGGACCTCAACTCTTACCATAGCTTCAAGGTCTGGAGGATAAAGGACCGAAGACAAGGGTAAGCAGCATGCGTGAGGACTCGGCTGGAGCCTCTTTTTGGAGATGTACTTACATAGCTAGAATTTTTGAATACTCGGATTAATGTATCACTACTATAACCAACCAGATACGCCACAGACAATATTGTACCATAGACTTATCAGTTACTTACTCTTTTAAATTGCTCCGATGCTCTACTCTGATGATAAATATTTTATTCTGATTTTGAAAAATGGGGTGTTACACTTTTGGTATCAGAGCATTCATTCTGGCACGGATTTAACAAAGTTACCACAAACAGTTTGGTGCCGAAGGCAGGGCTAGTCTATGTGGATCAGTCAATAAGTCGCCGTGAACTCGGTGAGACTCCCACGATAGACACCTACCTGGCCAATCTGTTTGATTAACTAAGTTAGGTTCTAAAGCCTTTAAACTTTGAGCATGTTTTGAAAATGAGTACTGATATAACTCTGGTGTGATGTTGTAGAAATGAACGGAGAGGGTTTTCCTTACGTGTACTATTCTGGAAGGATAAGGCGTATCGCCCGAAAATCCGTAAATCCTGAGTTGGTCGGACGTAGAGTCAACCCTGATCCAATCTACCCACCTCCTGAACCTGTATCTGATCCGATATACCCCGCTCCCGAACATAACTTTAAACCAGTCTACTTTCCTAATTACCTTTTTGCACCTATAGCTGATCCGGAACCCGAGTACCATCCCGGACCAGAGTATTTCAACGAACACATATACAACCCTAGACCGGTGTACCATTCTGAACCGATATGTCAACCTGAATCGGTGTACCACTTTGAGTCAGTGCATCATCCAAACCCTAAAAAACCCCTTGTACCCATTTATGACCATAAACCCTCGGAAGTATACCATCCTGAGCTGGTATACAATCCTGAACCTATACCTCAACCTAATCTGTTATACCCCACTCCAAAACTTAACCTTGAACCAGTATATCTTCTAGCTCCTGAACATTATATCGCCCCGATAATTGATCATGAACCTGAATACAACCCTAGACAAATATTCCCGCGTAATTTTGGGAAAAATTTTGCGGCAAATATTTGTAGCGGTTGGTAACCGCTAAAAATAACTCCCGCCTTTTTTGGGGAAATTTTTGGCGGCAATTTCTTTTTGAAATTTGTAGCGGTTGAACCCCCACAAAATATTCCCTCATTTTTTGTTTTTTTGTCCGTATGCTTTATTTCCATTATTTGTAGCGGTTCATTAACCGCTACAAACCGATGAAATTAAAAAAAAATTAGTAATTAAATTAGTTAAATATTGTTTAGGCAATAATAATTTATATTTTGGATAAAAATAAATTATATTAAAATATCATATTTCATTATATAAGGTTAATTTATAATAGAAAAGAATGAGAATGGGAATGAGAATGAGGTAGAAAGAATGTGTTAAATAAAATATAATTACTTCTATAAAAAATGTGTGTGAATGTGAATCGAATAGAAAATCGAAACAAAGTGTCAAAAAATACGAAATTCATCTGCAAAATAACAAAAGTTAGTATGAGTATATGGTAGAAAATAATCATTAGATTTGATGCGGTTCAACAAAGACTTACCCCTTCAAACACTTAAGCTATTTCGTAAAACGTGAGTAAATGCGAGAGACAAGGTAAGTAGGAGTGAAGCAAATTAAATGGGGTTGGGTGGGGGTATTTATTACGATAGGTGCGAATCATTTTGTAGCGGTTTATTTTCCAATTTTTTGTAGCGGTTTGTGACACGTATTTTGTAGCGGTTTTATTCTGTAGCAGTATTTTAGGTTTTGTAGCGGTTATAAAACCGCTACAAAAATTATTGTCTTTTTTTTTTAAAAAAAACAAGATTACGATGAACTATATATGGCATAATGCTCTCTCATTCTTCGTCAAAATCCCTACAAAGAAAGTTTGGATAAAATGTTACTGTGAGTTGAATATGTTTAAACACAAATAAAACTTTGGTTAAATGTTATTATTTCATAATACGTATATTTAAAAACATACCGAACTATAGGTAAATTTTCATCGCCGTCTGGGAAGAAGTTTTCAAAACCGGGCCGGGGGAACGGCTCACAATCGTAGGCGACATTATCACCATCGCCCATATCGTAAAGGTCCCGAGGCTTTAAGTGAACCACCATATTCCAATCCACGTGCCTCTCATCGGTGACATAATAAACCTATTGGGCCTCGGAGGCAAGAATATACGGCTTGTCATCTTCGCACGCACTGACCCGGTGTGAATAGGCGGAGAATTTCACCGATGTGATGCCTAAGTCGTCGATCGTGAGTCCCCGGGCATTGTCGTATTCGCCCACGAACACTTGAACAAATCATGGGAAAAATGCCTTGGTAAGTTATCCTAACCACATCAAGCGGCTTTCCATAATACGGACGTCACCGAACCGCATGTTCCCGTCACTACCGCTCGCATAACTCCTCGTCCCAAACGTGCCATATACACCCGAGTTTTGGGTCGATGTCGCGATTACGTGAAACGGTGCAAAACTTGAAACCATTGACATTGTATGCCGTAAATCTTTGGGCGTGGTCAAGCGGGTCGAGTGCGAGAGCTCTAAATTCTGGTGAGTGCGGCTTGTGGTCATTCATTATTCTCCTCCTAAACCAACCGGCGAATTCTCTGTGGACCTTTCTATCAATTTCGAATGATGTCTCACGCGTACGGATCCTCGGTGACGCTTCACATAACTCCCGAATTCCCCGCAATTAAACGTGCGATGATGAGCATTAAATGTTAGTATAAACGAAAGGAAATATTTAGGATAACATATATGTATATATATATATATATACGTGTGGAATCCTTACGAAGGTACAGTTCAACTTTAGTGCAATTGATCAAGACATGTCTATGTGCTTGAATCTTCTCAAGTGCCGTGAGTTTGAAGTTCTCACTTCCGCCAACCGGTTTACCAACACGAGGACTAACAACTCGTTCTGATGGCTCGCTCGGGACAATCGTCAACATGAGGCGGTCGGTTGAATGACGTCTCAATGTCATCAAAGTACCTGGAACAAAAATATAAGACCTCATCCCCAATATAGCCTTCGCTATTGAACCTTCCGGCCACGCCTTATTCCTCACGTAAGACTTCGCTTTCCCAAGAAACCTATAAAGTAATGAAGGGAAAATTTTGATACATCAATGGTTAGACGTGGGACTAGGGAGTAATGCTAAAGTAAATAATTTTAAATGAGTACCTCTCAATAGGATACATCCATCGGTAGTGAACCGGGCCAGCAAGCTTTGTTTCGTGAACAAGGTGTCTTTTGTTAGGTGAACCATGACCGTGAAAATGACGGAGGAAAGATCATCTCCAAATGACACAAACGTAAGAATGATTTTCTCGTTGCAGCCGGTCGAGCTCCTCCACAATCAAAACCTTGGAACACAACTTCCGAAAGAAAGTACAAAGCTCCACCAAAACGATCGACACATCCAAAGTGGCGGCGTATTTTTGATGGCCGCCGGAAGTAACTCATTGCATAAGCACATGTGAGTCATGACTCTTCGGGCCGGTAACCTTTCGAGCCTCGCACGTCAACACATCGTGAAATGTTGCTTGAATACCCGTCAGAACTTTTATCTTCTTCAACGTTGCGAGGAAGATTTCCTTATTCGGTTTTGTCGGTGTGAATTTTGCCGGTTGAAATCATGTCATGCTCATCCGGCCACGCGTCTCCACGAACCCCCATGTCCCGTAAATCTTTCCTCGCTTGAAGATGATCTTTTGACTTGCCTCGGTTCGTTTAGAATCGTGTACAACACATTGTCGCACACATTCTTTTCAATGTGCATGACATCCGACGTGTCGGAGCAAATTATCTTTCCAATACGGAAGAGTGAAGAAGACGCTTAACTTCCGCCATTGCTGGGGCGCAGAACCAGAAGCCCTGGTTGTCTTTGTCCCGGCCTTTGCTGGATCGTCTTTTTTCCCATACTCAACTTCAACATCCACAAGCTGCTCTATGATTTCTGCACCGGATAAATGCCTAGGAGGTCCTCTTTTCTCTTGTTGCCCATTGAAACGATTGCGTTGCAACCTAAACCTGTGCGTACCATCGAGAAACCGCCGATGACCCATGAAGCACCACTTGCGACTGTGGGGATGGCGCACTGAGTCAGCATCAAAATTGCAAGCCGGACATGCAAGGCCGGTATGAACATTCCACCCCGATAATGTTCCCAGTCCAGGGAAGTCACGATAGTCCACATTAACGCAAAGACGCAAGTTGAACGGTGTCTTGTCGTGCGCGTCATACGTATCGACGCCAACATTCCACAACTCCGCCAACTCTTTGATAAGCGGTTGGAGATACACATCGATGTCATTTCCGGGTGCCTTTTTGCCTGGAATGATCATGGACATAATGAAGGAGCTCGTTTCATACACATCCAAGGCGGCAAGTTGTAAGGTATCAAAACAACGGCCATATACTATAGCTTGTGCTAAGATTCCCAAAAGGATTAAAACCGTCGGTCGCCAAAGCAAGACGAACATTCCTAGGGTCCGCCGCAAAATCGAAAGTCCGAGTCGAACGCTTTCCAGGCTTCAGCATCCCGTGGATGTCTGAGTCTACCATCTTTGTTCTTGTCAGCTTCATGCTACCTCATATGCTCAGCTGTCTTAGACGACATAAACTGTCTTTGTAAGCGAGGTTTCAAAGGAAAGTACCTTAAAATCTTTGCGGGTTTCTTCTTCTGCTTCTTTCCCTTCCGAACTGTCCTGAACCTCGAACTATGACACTTCTTACAAGTCTCCCTCCGAGCTTCCTCTCCCCAATAAAGCATACAGTCGTTGGGACATGCATCGATTTTTTCGTAGTTCATGCCTAATCTGTTGATGATCTTCTTGGCCTCATAGAAGGTTGTGGGAATGTCCGCGTCAAGGAAAGCATCTCGTAGTAATTCCAGCAACATCGACATTGCCTTATTAGTGGCCCCACACAAGCACTTGATATGGTACAATTTGATCAGAAAAAATAATTTTGAATATTTCTGACAACCTTGATACAAAGGACGATCACTCTCATCCATTAGGGCAAAAAATTCCCGAGCTGCATCATTCCTGAAGAAAACTGGTTTTGGACCATGAACTTCTGCAGTGAAGTTGTCGTCTTGAACACCGAAAGCATCGTGAACAACTTCATTAACCGGATCATGTTCAAGTACTTGATTTGCTACTTGTGAGGTTTGAGGAAGGTGAGCCTCATATCTCATACCACGTTCTTCACCATGAACTTGCGAGAATGTATATACTTCTGGGAAAGGTTTGATAAGAAGATGTTCCATAGCACCTTCTCGTGTTTGCCACTTCTTGAACTTGCATCTACAACAAGGACACACAATCTTGCCATTAATGCTAGCGTGAGAGAAGGCGAAATCTAAGAAATTTTTCAACCCCACTAAATATACAGAGAAACTGCGGTAGCTTGATCCATGACTTATCCATCTCGTAGTAAACAAAGCTAGGATACACTATAAATGTAGAGAGAATGTTTAATTACCTTCATAACAACACCTGATGTTTAAATGCAACATGGAAACAATTTGTAGCAGTTAAAAACCGCTACATCAACCGCCACAAATTGCAAAACAATTAGTTGCGGTTCCACAAACGCTCCACTAACCGCTACAAATGAGCGAATGCGAATTGAAAATCCCGCCAGATATTTGTCGCGGTTTTAATAACCGCTACAATAACCGCTACAATAACCGCATCTATTCAGAAGAAATTCAACTTTGTGGCGGTTTTTCCTTATAACCGCTACAAAATTAATTATTTTACAACTCCTATTTCGATTAGCTATAATAAATTTTACATTTGTACATTATATATTATAAGTAACATTATTAACCTAATATAAATGAAATATAAGTATTAAAATAGTCCTCGAATATATTAAAAACATACCATAGTCAAAGATAACAAATATTTAACCAAATAAAAATGTCAACTCCGCCGCAATAACATAAAAAAGATAACAAAGATCCAACAGTTCAAAATAAAAACTAACTATCAGAGCCCGATGATCGGAGTCCCGTGGCACGACCCGAGGTAATCTCGTGCTCGTCTTCAACGACGGAGGCGGAGGGGAGGCGGAGGGGGAGGTTCGGGAGATGGAAACCGTCCGTCGTGCATCAACTCGCCAAGGCCCCGCCATAGCACACACAATCTCCTCTGACTCGCAGCCCAACGGTCGTACCGCTCTTGCATGCGTTTGTTCTTGGCATCTTGCGCGGCCTTCTATGCAGTAACCTGCTCGGCAACCTGCTTGGTAACCTGCGCAGCAACCTTCGCGGCAATGATGACATCAACCTCCTCCAATGGTTGCCTTCTCGAGCCAGAGGTGCCGGCATAAGAGCTGGAGGCCTTGCCGTACACCATGCTAGGCCCGACGCCTAACCCCATACCCTTCACGCGCCGGGATGCTCTTTTGGGCCCACGGCGGCTTTCAAAGGGGCATGGGATCCACAGCACCCCGTGACTTCGGGGGTTGCGACGCTCGCAGCTCAGCCTAGCTCTGCTCAATCCGGGCCTGACGCAAAGATTTCGGAAAACATTAATCAAACAATTTAAGTCAATTTAAATATACAACATTAACTATATAAATAATTTTTTTTTGTAACTTACTATGATGTCCTCTCGCAGTCTCGAAGTCGGCGTCCCATCACGGTGTCTATGGGTGTGTGTGAACAACCGCCCATAGTCCATCTCACGGTTCTCCTCCCGAGCCTTCTCTTGCCGACGAGGTAAACGAATATAAACTTTATTATTTCAAAAACAAAACATTCGTCATTTAAAACTAAAATTAATTGATCTTTGAACATACCATCTCACCGTAGGTCACGGCAAACGTCTTGGTTCTGCCGTGTGATGGACCCGCGATGTGACCGACTTCCGGTGTTCCTATGTGACGGGGCACAAAGGAGGAGCAAACAAAATGTTTATTGAAATTAATTATAGGTTTAAACTATAAATTAAGTTAAACTATTAAATAATTTAAACCAAATGTAAACAATAAATTAATTTAATCTATCTATATATTTAAACTACACTCAAACAAAATTAATTTAAAGAAATGTTAAACAATAAATTAACTCATATTTAAACAAAACGTAAACTATGATTAATTAAACAACCTACCCGTGCATCCGCACTCCTTCGATATTGAACATAACCCGCCCGATGATTTGAGTCCACGCCGTCCGGGACGTTCTCCATCGCCCGCCGCAGAGTCATAGTCGAATCTCCATTCTCAGGTGTAGAGACGAAGCCTCCGACTCTTCCACCCTTGCCCAGTTTCATCGACGTACCTCTTTTGTGGCTCTCGCAATTTAAACTTTTTCTCGTTACATAATGTAGTTATGTAGTTAGTAATTAAGTAATAAATAAATAAATAATTAAACCCTAATTTATTACTATTAATATTTGAATTTAATTACACAACATAAGTTACCTGCACCACGTAAGTAAACGCTTTGTTCTTGTTCTCCGAGGGAATCTTTCTCCAATCGTGGATATAGATCGGGAACCATGCCCAATTTCCGCCAAATTCTGACAGGAATCGGTTCATCAGATGACCACCATTTCCGATCGGTGTCCGTGTCCGAGTTCCGGGGGACTATGACGTGGTCCTCGTCCATCAAAGTGACCGTGGCAACATCCAATCCTCCTACCGATGTTCCCATGTTTATCTCGCACAATTATAAACACATTGTTGTATTGCGTTTAAATAAATTAAGATTACACGTAAGAAATTTAAATTTAATTTATTGACCGAAAACTAATTATATTTACCTTCGACATCCACCAAAAATCCGGTGGAACGCGAAGACGACGGTCGGGGTTCCCCGGTCCCGCCGGTTCTCCTCATCGAGAAACCGCTCCGCCGCTCAAGGGAATCCCATATGGATCTCCGGATTTTCGTCTATATCGGGCGGGACGGACTTGCGTCTTTGTCTCCCCTACGGTCTCTAGGATTGGGATTTCTTCATCTTCAAAGAGGGCATCAAATTCCCTCCCCTCCACATTAGGGGCGGAGGGGATATTCTGGTCGACGCCTCTCGTATGGCCCTCTACTACTACCGCCCCTTATAGGCCTTTTCCCTTGTTCAACAGCTTTTCCTTTTCCCTTATCAGCCATCACGTCGAAAGGTACAAGTTGAAAGGTTAAAAGGTGAAAAATCAAAACTTTTGCGCGGGGAAAATGAAAATGAGACGTACAATTACAAAACCGCTACAATTTGTAGCGGTTTCATATAATCGAAATCTAAACCGCTACAAAGTGTAAGACCGTTGCGATTCTGTAGCGGTTTTCGCTGAAAACTGCAACAAAATTGCCTCGTTCTTGGTGAACATCTGTAGCGGTTTTACAACCGCTACAAATATAGAGACCGTTGCGATTCTGTAGCAGTGTTAAGCTATAACCGCTACAAATATAAAGACCGTTGCGATTCTGTAGCGGTGTTAAGCTACAACCGCTACAAAGTAAAAGTTGTAGCGGTTAATGAACCGCTACAACATGAAGTCCCTGTCTTATCTGTAGCGGTATCATATTAACCGCTACAAAAATACTTTTTTGACAAAAAAAATTCCAAACTAATTGGTTTACGAGTCCAATTAATTTAATTATTTTCTTCGATTTTCTCAAAACACTCGAGTTTAATAAATTAAGAATAATGAGTTTACTGAAAATAGTCTAACATGTCCGTGAATATTGGCATTCGGTATAGCCACCAACTCTCTCGGAAACACTCACGACTCATTTTGATCGTAGAGATATTTTACGAGAGATTGGTGGCTATAATGAAAACCAATCTTCGGTGCACGTTAGACTATCTTCGAAAAGTAGAAGTCTTCACGTCGAGAGATAAATCCAAATGTGGATTGTCACCGAATGAACAGTCTCGGCTACAAGGAAGAGAGGCAGGCAAATATCTGCGCAGCTCTCATCTCTCGACATATCGGTCTTTGCGAGATATCGCATGCCTTCGACTACTCGATCGAGAATGTTCATTCGGTGACAATGCATATTTGGTAATTTCTGAAAATTTATAATCGGGTGTACGGACAGATTAACTATTTATAGCTTCACTATTTGTAGCGGTCTTACTAAAAAGCGCTACAAAATCATATTATCGATGCGGTTTCAGCTTCGCTTCAATACAACCGCGACAAAACGCTGTCGTTCCGCCTTTCTGTTGCGGTTGCTTTCATATAACCGCTACAGAATTACTGCGACTAAGTTCGCGCCATTACGCGCTAATCACAGGCGCCAAATTTGTAGCGGTTTTACTAAGAAACCGCAACAAAGGTTGCGCAACAGAGATTCGCGCCATGGCGCGCCAAGCTGGCGCCAAAATTTGTAGCGGTTTACACTATAGGAACCGCTACAAATGTCTCAAAAACGTCCTTTTAATGATTCCGCGCTAATTTGTTGCGGTTCATTAAAAAAAAAACCGCAACAAAAACACGTTTCATAGTGATTTTGTGGCGGTTTTGTATGACCGCTACAGACGAACCGCTACTAATGGTCTGTTTTTTTGTAGTGTTACCAGATGGCACAAGGGTTCTTGCTACTTCTAGTGGGACCATTCATTTTTCAGATATTTTCTTTATTCATAATGTCTTATATGTTCCTGAATTTTGTTTTAATCTCATATCTGTTTCAAAATTAACTCAGTGCTCTCCTTGTATTGTTTTATTTCAGACTTCTCATTGTCTAATTCAACACCTCTTTTCAAAGAGGATGATTGGTTCAGTTGATGTGTATGAAGGCCTTTACATCTTGAAACATCATGCAAATTCTCCATCACCTTTCATTGGTAACGTCTCCACCAATTCAGCCACAACTCCTGCCTTCGATCTTTGGCATTTTAGATTAGGACATCTTAGTAAATCTACATTGTATTCCATCCATCAACAACATCCTTACGTTTCATATAATTCTTCTTTTTCTTGTTGTGAGGTATGCCACTTTGCCAAGCAACGAAAGTTGCCTTTTCATGTAAGCACTACAAAAACTAATAAACTCTTTGGTTTGGTTCATATGGACATTTGGGGTCCTTATCATTTACCTTTTGTACATGGCCATAAGTATTTTCTTACTGTTGTTGATGATTTTTCAAGATATACATGGATTTATCTTGTTAAAACTAAATCTGAAGTTAGATCACATGTTCATTCCTTTGTTCATATGGTCTCTACACAATTTGTTGTTTCTGTGCAAATAATCCGAACTGATAATGGTGCTGAGTTTATCATGGATGATTTTTATAAACAACATGGTATACTTCATCAAACAAGTTGTGTAGAGACCCCTGAACAAAATAGTAAAGTTGAAAGGAAACATAAACACATTTTAAATGTTACAAGGGCTTTATTGTTTCAAGCTCATGTACCCAAAGTTTATTGGTCATATGCGATTTCCCATGCCATTTACCTTATTAATCGTTTACCTACTTCTGTTTTGAACCATAAATCCCCTTTTGAACTTTTATTTCAGAAATGTCCAGATTTAACCAATCTTAGGGTTTTTGGTTGTCTTTGTTTTACTTCCACTATCACTCAAAAGCGCACTAAGCTTGATCCTAGAGCTCATAAATGCGTTTTCCTTGGTTTCCAACACGGTACTAAGGGTTTTATTACTTTGGATTTGTATACTCGTCACATTCTAGTTTCTAGAAATGTCAATTTTTATGAATCCCTTTTTCCTTTTTGTAGTGTTGAAACCCCTTCCCTTCCAAATTCTATTCCTTTACCTCAAGAATTACCTTCTTTAGATTTTCCTACCTCTTCCCCTAGTACCTCGGTTACCTCTATTTCTGCCCTCCCTGCAGATCCTTCTAGTTCCATTTGTTCTTCTTGTTCACCTCCTTTACAATTACCTAGAAGATCTACTAGGTCTAGGCAGCTACCCTCTTATTTGCATGATTACCATTTTGCTCTTCAATGCACATCAGCCATTACGGACTCTTTGGAACAAGGTAGTTATCATCCTCTCTCTCATGTTCTTTCTTATACTCACCTTTCTCCTTCTTGTCGTCATTATACTTTGTCTATTTCTCTTGATGACATTCCCAAAACTTATTCCCAAGCTATTAAGCATGAGGGTTGGAAAAATGCTATAGATCTTTGAACTTAATGTTTTACAACAAAATATACATGGGTGTTGACTGATTTACCTCCTGGAAAACGACCTATTGGGTGTAAGTGGGTTTTTGCTAAGAAATATAATTCGGATGGTACTTTGAATCGATACAAAGGTCGTTTAGTTGCAACAGGGTATACTCAAATTGAAGGGATTGATTATAATGATACATTTTCTCCTGTTGCCAAGCTTACCACTGTTAGATTGTTGCTTGCTCTTGCTGCCTCTCATAATTGGCATTTGAAACAACTTGATGTTAATAATGCTTTTCTTAATGGGGATCTTGATGAAGAGGTTTATATGCTACCTCCTCCGGGTTGGCTTGTTTCTTCTCCCACTCAAGTTTGTAAATTGCAACGTTCTCTTTATGGTCTTAAGCAAGCAAGTAGACAATGGTTTTTTAAGCTTTCTAAGGCTCTTATTTCTTGTGGATATCTTCCTTCTGCTACTAATCACTCTTTATTCATCAAAAAACAGATCATTCATTCACTGTTTTGCTTGTTTATGTGGATGATATTATCCTTAGTGGTACTGATTTGGATGAGATTAATACTATCAAGTCTTTTCTGGATTCCTGTTTCAAAATTAAGGATTTGGGTGATACTAAATATTTTCTTGGTTTGGAAATTGCTCGCAGTACTAAGGGTATTTCTCTTTGTCAACGGAAATTTGCCTTGGATATCTTGGCTGATTTTGGTTTCCTTAAGAGTAAGCCGGTTGTTACTCCTATGTCTGAAAAACTGAAATTGACTAAGGATTCTGGTGTTCTTTTAGCTGATGGTTCCAACTATCGTACTTTGGTTGGTCGGTTACTTTACTTTGCAAATACGTACTCGGCCTGATATTTCTTTTTCTGTTCAGCAGCTTAGCCAGTTTGTTCAACACCTTACTGATGTTCATTTAAAGACTGCTCATAGGGTGCTTCGCTATCTCAAGGCTGCACCTGGTCGTGGTTTTTTTTCCTGTTTCTTCTACTATGAAATTAAATGCTTTTAGTGATTCTGATTGGGCAGGTTGCATTGATACACGCCGTGCAATCACTTGTTTATGTGGTTTTTTGAACCAAGCACTGATTACTTGGCGTTCCAAGAAACAGCAAACTGTCTCTACTTCCTCTTCTGAGGCTGAATATCGTGCCTTAGCTACTACTACTTGTGAACTTCAGTGGTTGTCTTACCTATTAAGAGATTTTGGTTTTCCTCTTACTTCTCCGGCTTCATTATATTGTGATAGTCAATCTGCTCGTCACATTGCTGCAAATCCTACTTTCCATGAACGCACCAAGCATCTTGATATTGACTGTCATGTAGTTCGAGAAAAACTTCAAAATAGATTGATTCATTTGCTCCCCATCAAATCTTAAGATCAGTTGGCCGATATCTTTACTAAGCCACTTGCTTCTTCATCATTTTCTCGCTCTATCCAAGCTGGGAATGATAGATATCCATTCTCCAGGTTGAGGGGGGGGTATTGGTGTTTTATATTGTTACTGTGCACAACTTAGATGGATATAGATTGTTGATTAGTTTGTTACATTTTCCTGTACATTTAGTTAGTTTGTTATAACCGTGTATACATTCATTTGTACATAGGTAGTGAACTATTTTATCTATATAAGGACTTGTACCCACTGGAAATATTCTAAGAAATAAGATTCATATTCATTTCCTCTTCTTGCTTCAGTAATATGTATAGCCCAAAATCAACAAAAAGGTCTAAACCCAAACTAAAAACATTCCATGCACACAGATACTCTCGCTGGTCCGATTGGCCAAAGTTTGGTAACTATAGGCAAGACGTGATAAATTTAGAATCTTGACCACTATCGTTATAGTTGCTGCGCATGTTATCAATCTCTCTGGCGAAAATCTTCATAGCTTTGGGCAGCAAGAAAAGTAGTACCACCACACCGTCTCCTTTCGCACTCCCACTTGCCCCGAAAAGCCTTACTCCAGGAAACGAGCCAGCCCCAGCCATTGCAGGCCCACCGTACATTGCTTTGCCCCATCCAAAATCTATATATCTAAGCCCAGAACGTATTAAATTCGACACAACCCATGACCTCACTAGCGTGAAGCAAGGCTGTCCTCTGATCACAATATAAGATCCGCCACGGATCGCATATACTTCGCCGTGGACTCACCTTTCGCCTCTTTGACCAACTTCAAGGCATAGCCAAGTGGATTTCTAGAAAGCTCCTTGCGGTCGTGACAGTGTCGGGGTACACAAAGCCATTACCGTAATAGCCACGTGGCAACAATGGAGGGTTTGTTTTGCCCCTCAAATTGCTGATACACATTAGGCGAACCTCCTGGTATGGTTCTAGGCTTCTAGCTCTAATGATATGGTGCGACAACGCCAGAGGAATTCGGTCAACATTTCGAATGTAGTGTGTTGACCATGTTACTGAGAAAACAGTCAACGGATGACCTTTAACTTGTCAGGCCCAAAGAAGAAAGACTTTTGGGACATAGCTTCTGTCATCTCTGTTTCTGTATCATCATCAGGCACTTCCACGTACTCATTATGGGGGCATGTAATGCGAGGTGGGTTCCTTGCATTCAGTAGCGTTCTGCGCCAAGCTAGGGCAACTGAAGGCTCATTAGCACCCCTGGCAATCTCCGCTAAGGCTCCTAAGAATTGAACTAGACCAGGACCATCAAACATAGAGTCGTTGAAGCAGCCGCCAAAAATGAAACCACCACACTAGAGACGGGTAACCTGTGAAAAAGAAAAATGAAACATTAGCAAGCATATCAATACATAAGAAACAGATTATAGTTTATATATGTTCTATATATATATATATATATATGGACCTGAACAGCTAAGAGGGGACAGTTAATAATTCCTTCTGTGCCAGGAACATTCTAAAGGAGCTCTTCAAAGCATGGAAATGGAGGTTGAATAGGGTCACCGAACTGGTGAATAGTGACATCTGCGTCAGCTTCAATGAAGAGGACACCTTGCTCGTTACAATCTACCAAAAGTTTGCGACCAGAACCTTCCCTAAGACGACCGGTGAGGGGATAGTAAACGACTAGGGCTTGAGCAAGTGCGTTTCTAATAAGTTGAGCAGGGTCATTTCCTTGCATGGATGGGTGGTAAGGATAAAAGTGAATCGACGGAATTCGACACTGGAGACCATCTTGGTCATCTATATCGGAGAGTGCCTTAACTTCATGAGGGGTGGGCTTAGCTGGATGAATTAGTTCTGGTCGGCGTCTCCTCACAGTAAACACTAGATCCAAAGTAGATGGTTGAGCCATGTGAGGAAAATATCAAATCGAAGAGAGTCGGAAAACCAAGAGGGTTGATTACTAGCTCTAGTCACTTTGGATTGGGGGTGGATATGTTCGGAGACCGCGTATTTATATATTATAATGGTGATGGGGTAACGGGTAAGTACTAACCATGCATTATTGTGTTCCTGGTAGACGTAGACCCCACACTTTCAATTACTTACTAACCAATTTGTGTGGTTGTGCGGTTGCATGTCTACTTCATGGAAGTCTTTCTAGTGGTCAGATTTAATTTTTTTAATTGTCGATTTTTAAATAAGAAAATCATTTTAAAAAAAATATGTTATTTGAGAGATTATCTTTATTTTAGATTAACTTTACCCATTAAAATAATTTTTATTTAAAAAATAAAAAGTAAAAAAATGATTACCTCAAGAGATTACCTCGAAACACATCTTTCACAATCCTGTAGATTGGAGGACCTATCTGCATCCAATCACGTTGAAAGAAAAATAGGAGGTGCTTTATATGGCCCCATAGACTTTTCTTCATGAGATGGGACCACATTCAAAGCTGAAAGTTTTTCTGCTGATAACAGAGTCTTCATTCTCATCTGTGTATAAAGATTTGAAGTAACTGATAACTAAAGCCATTCATCCTCATTATCAATCCATTTGCCAGAATTATCTTTTAGATCAAGAACTCTGGTTTTACCTTCTTCTCATACTAGTCTTAATTAAGGTGGTAGTAACATGTATTTCTGTCTCATTTGGTAATCCACTCAGTTCTGGATTTCTGTAACCATTTCAACTCAAGTTTCATAATCGGGCCCAGTTCATTTTGCAATTTGATTTCTATGTTACAAAGATAAGCTGAACTAAGATCAGCATCAGACTTTTGAATCTCATTTAATCTAGCAAGGATGTGGTTTTTCTTTTTTCTTTTTCCCACAAAACCAAATACTTGCTTGTTCCAGTCAGTAGGAGAGTCCTTAAAATTTGCTAGCACAATATTAATTTCTTCATTGTCAGACCAAAATTCATTGATAAAATCATCAAAATTCGAATGATTCAACCACATTGGTTCAAATCGGAAAGGTTTAGAGCTCAAACTAGAACTATTCCATGCATCAAATTGGAGGTAGATGGCATTATGATCAGAGAAAGAGGTTATGGATTTTATCTTTAGAAAACATTCAAGAAATATTGAAAGGACCTGTGAGTTTGCAACAGCACATCACTACAAAAAAAAACAGACTTGTGGCGACATTTGGCGGCTACTTTAAATGTCGCCACTGAAAGTATGACTTTCAGCAGTGACAATAGAGTCACCATTGAAAATGTTGATTTTCGGTGGTGACAATTTTTGTTACCGCTGAAAGTCTAACTTTCAGTGACGACTTTATGCTGTCTCTGCTAAAAGTATGACTTTCAGCGGCGACACTTTTTGTCGCCGGCGAAAGTTATAGTTTTCAGCGGTAACTCTCATATGTCGCCAACTCTCATATGTCGCCGCAACAAGTGTGTTTCAGCGCGACTTAGTATTGCCACCAAAAGTCTTATTTATAATTTTTTAAAATTTTAATTTTTTTTCTACTTATGATATTTATAAATAAATATGTTTATTGATGTAATTTATTATGAAAAAATAAATTAATTCTTCAAATTATTATGAGATAAAGAGAGTTTGAGTGATAATGTTTCTTCAAACTATGAAAAATAATATAATTGATCCATGCAATAGTAATGAATTAAGGTATATAAGAAAGATAAAATTAAATTAAGTTTATTTATATATATTGTAATTAATTAAAATTTATATGTTTTATATTTTTATTATTAGTTTTCAAAATAGCTTCAATGAGATGCGGTTTAACAGTCATGATTTTAGCCTGTGACAGAGAAAACAGCCTTGCGGTGCCGGAAGCAATTTCGATGGCGAAGGTTTCGGTATACCCAGGCTTGGAGTCGAGCTTAAGGTCAAGGACGGTGAGGCGGCTGTTGAGGGCATCGATCTTTCTGGAAGAATCAACCAACAGCCTGTCCTTCTTGCCGGGGCCGGAGGATATGACTACGAACAACGCCTTCTGAAGATCTTCGATGACCTTCACGGTGGCGGCGTTGGAATCGAGGCCTTGCGATTCGTATTGAGCTATCAGCTCTTGTGGCGTCCGGCGGCTTCTTCTGGATAAAAAACAATAATAATATAGTATTATAATAAAACTTCAGTATTTCAGCAGAAACCCTAAATCGCGATAGGGTGTGAGTAATCGGAAAAGATCAACAAGACGGAGGGGATCGGCGAAGAGAGCATGGGAGTAGCAAGTAAGGTAGGAGTTTATGCATTCAAGGCATTCAGGGCGGGTGTGGGACTCGCCACTTACCTCACTGCCACTTCCTCTGTTAACTTTTACCGAGGCCTTTCTTGGCACAATGCTCAATCGGTACTTTATCTTCCTCTTCCGTTTTCTTTACTTCTATGCTGTATCTAATTGTATCACTGTGACAGTTTTTTTCCTTTTCCGTTGATAAGGATTGTGATTTATGACAATAGCCCTGTATAATCTAACAAGATTGGTATTAGTCATTGGGCGCGTCAAATTTTAGGTGCACAGAAGCATGATAATGCTTTTAAATCTGGTTGATTAATTGAGATGATGATCTTTTCTATTCTTGTTTCAGAAGTCAATACTTATAATTGAACTATGGAAAATAACCTTTAATATCAAGTTTTAATCCAAGTAGGAAAAGCGCTGAAGCCTTTTGGTAATTTATCTAGTTTGTTAAATTCTCTGAACAAGTTACTCTTTTTCTTGTATGGTGATGTTGATTAAGTGGTTCTTACAAAAATCATTTTGCGAAGATGTTGTTTTGCAGTCCCCGTATTCAGAATCTTGCATTTCATTGGGACGGCCTTTTACATGTTTATTGAAAATGATTATTCTTTCATGCTTGTCTTGTGCAGAACTAGACTTGTAGCTGTTGCTACCCAAAAGTTTGTAGCTGAAGTTGCCAATGACGCCCTTCAGTATGCTTATTGAGCCATTACTGCCTATTTTATGTTTTTCATTTCTTTATGTCCATAAGTTATCTGCATAATAGAATCAGTTTATTTCTTAGTTTAGAAGCTCAATTTTTGGTTTCTTGAGATTTAATCATTATGAGATCTAGTCATGCTATAAATAGTTTTTTTGGCCGCTACACTATAAGTAATTAAATATCCTATTTTCGTGTTGAGTTCACAAAGCCAACAGATTTTAATCTCTGCCGCCTTCTCTTGTAGGCACTGCAATGCAAGGCGACAATTCCAAAGGATAAAAAGGATAAGCAGCAAAAGGTCCTCAGCTGATGTTTGCAATATTTTTTTTCGTCTTTGCTAGATCTTATTTCTTATTATATGTATGTCACAGTGTCGTGTAAATCTTGTTTGTGCAGGATAAGCGCCTAATATTGACAATGGAGGACCAATCAAAGGCACTGCGTGAGGTAAGGACTTATCTGTTAGACCTGGTTGTCACCCAAGAGAAGGGTGAATTAGGTGTCAGATAAAAACTTATCAGCTTTGAAAATCTTTTTGCAACTTACTGAAAGTAGTTTGTATGACAGTAATGATTTATAAAGCGATAAACAGTAAATATATACATGCAAACATAAGAGATAAGGGAACATAATATGCAAACAGAGATTTATACTAATTCAGCCCAATCCTTGACCTACGTCTAGTCTCCAAGTTCCACTTGAGATTTTCAATCCACTATCCTCTTGTTTAATGCGGGCACAAGAGAAACCTTTACAATCCCACAAGTTCACCCAGGCACTTGTGAAGCCAAATCTCTCACCGAGAAACTCCTCCTTACACACTGTAAGGATACAATCAATTTTCCACTCAAGATTACCCAATCTTGAGTAACTCTCAAATAAAGTGATTACAATGAATCTTCTCTCTTAGAAGTAAATGAATAAACACTGAAGTACAATACAAATCATTTCACTCTCTGAGATGAACTATGTAAGCATTGAGAACAGAGAGTGTATGAGTTACGCGTTGGATTCAGAATGTCAGCATTTCAACAGTGCAAGCTCTCATCGTTATCTTCTCCGTCTTGGATGTGACTCTACTTATAGACAACTGATATTAGTTTGTTGAAGCATTGATCTGTTGTAGAATATTACCGTTGTAAGTTTCAGTCCGTTGGAGAAATAGCTGTTGAAGCTTCTGACGTCATTATCTGCTTTTTGTAATATGTTGTTAATCCTTTATATAATCATCTGGAACTTATACACAAATGATATAAATAATGTCAAGAAGTAGTATAAGTGCTTTTGGTATCCATATGAATGATCTTGATGAGAAACAAGATTTCGGACACGGTGATTTACAATCAAAGAAATATTGGCTCGAGTTAAACTAGTTTGGCTTAAGCCAATTGCACTTTGAAAACACAGAGAAGAAGAATATCAAGATAATTAAACTCGAGACTCGAAATGGTGGCTCGAGTCTAGGATCAAACTCGAGACTCGAAATGGTGGCTCAAGTCAATCTCCAATTGATTACTTTGCTTCGAAGGTTCTTCAACTCGAGATAGAAAACATGTGGTTCGAGTCTAAGTCCAGACTCGAGGTAGCATAATCTTGGCTCGAGTTAGATGAGATAAAACATTTTGAATCATTTTCGAAAGCTATCTTCCTGGATCGAGGTGATAAGTGTAGACTCGAGTCAATATAAATTTTGAATATAACGGTCAAGATTCCGGCTAGAGTCAACATACTTTGGCTTGAGTCTATCTTCAAATGAATATTTGTCCGAAAACATTTCGAAGATGACTCTGATAATCTTTAACTCGAGGCTCTAAAACTTGGCTCGAGGTAAGAAGTTCATTTCAACTTTGTTAAACCACTTATGCCTCTTTTAAGTCTTCTTCCCAATGCAAAAAGAATCAGTTCCAAACTCATTGTATTTTGTCCGTTATCATTAAATGAATGGAGGTTGTTCTTGACTAGCATTTTTTGCAACATTCTGAACTAACTATCAACTTTAAAAGATCATATCTCCTTAAATTGATCTTTTTTTTCTTCTATGATCTTGACCTTTTTGAAAAGGTATTTGAGTATAGTTTCAAATGGCACCGGTTTCAGCTCAATTGGATGTGTAAATTGTGAGATACACCCAAAATACCGAAGCTTGGTCTGCTGTGTGGCGTGAATTTCAGTTCCAAATTTTACAATTCATAGCTCCTTTATCTGAACTCCTTTTGACTTGAATTTTATATCCAAATGACGCATTGGGAGTCTAGTTTCATATGTCACTGGTTTCACCTCAATCAGATCTCTGGTTTGGGAGATATCATCGAATTACTAGACCTCGCCCAAGCTAAACGTGAAACAGAGGTGAACAGTGTTGCTGAAAATCACTATTGGCTCGAGTCACAAAATGGCTAACTCGAGTTTAGACCCTAACTCGAGTCTATGATTTTCTGGCTTGAGTTAACGCCTATCAGATGTGCAAAACACTATAGAAAAACATTCTAACTCGAGTTAGCTCATCCTGAAGCTTGATTTTGCTTGTTTTAACTCCGATTTGAGCCATTCCAACTTCCATATCATCGTAGAGACTTCTAATATCAATATAAGAACTTGAATAATCATATTCTCATTCCATTCAGCAAGTTCTTCTTTCTTTCTTCTCTTCTCTTGATCATTCTTCATAATTCAACTCTTTATTTCTTCTCTTGATCATTCTCTGCCAGTTCTTCTTTCCGTAACCTCTTATCTCCTTCTTGATTAATCTCTATAATTCAACTTGGATTAATCTATATTAAATATATAGTAGTTAGTCAACGTAAGAGATAAATATATTATACAATCTTTTTGCTCTTAATAATGACATTTATGTAAGACATCATCAAAACTAATTAAATCCAACATTATCTCAAATGGGGAACTAATTAAGTTTTTTCTGTGCTTATTATGAGAGCCATGTGGCTCTGACTTGTACCATGTTATTCTACTTTATTAATATCCAAAAAAAAAATCAGCTTCTTGAGCTAGTTTTTTGGTTGATTGGGTGTCATTTTATTGATCAACTACACATATATTCATTAATATTCTCAATTATTCCCAATCTATCTTCTGTTGTTATTTCTTGTGAACAATATGGAGTAAATGTAAGGCACCAAGAATATTTTGCTGATAGCCCTTCAACTGGAATGGATCCTGCTACACGAGATGAATGAGCCATTAATTGTCTATAACGGACTTCAAGGGTTCTTGCTTGCACATGGTTTTAGTAAATACTGTCATTTGGTAAGGTGGACTTGAGTTTAAAGTAAATGAAATTTTTGGAATAGTTTCAAGTTTCTGAATTAATAATTAATTCATTCACTTGATTGATGTATCTTATATTTGTCCAAAAAAAATCACATATGCGTTGTGTTTTTATGTTATACTAACTTCACAAAAAAAAATTATCTCATTTGTTTCATGCTTTAATTGTAGGCTCACTTGCAAGAACTTCGCCAATAACAATAAGAAGACATAGAGAGTGATGCTCGAATGACCTCTAATGAAATATTGATAGTTGTTCTTGGTGAGAGATCGGGGTATGTAAGAGGAAAAGGGAATGGAGCAGAGCCTTTGAGGAAGAGAGATCGTTCTCAATCCAATGATAATTAAACTGTGAAGAATGTGTATACCGAATTGCATGAGGAGTTTGATAAAAAAAATTCAGGAGGAGCGTACAAAGATGGAAGTAGAACGTGCAGAATTTGAGCACAAGATGGAACAAATGGAGCAGAGAATACATGCTCAACTAGTTGTCTTAATGCAACATGGGCAAGTAGCAGCTCCTACTTCATCTACTCCCAGTCTTGCTGTCCCACCAGCTAGCCGTTCGTCTAGTTTTATGTTTGATCTTTCCAATAGACAATCTTTAGACCTTGTTTAAAAAATTTAAATACTTAATGTTAATTTTGAAGAATTGTGTTAATATCATTGCTAATTAATAAATTGTTAGTTTAAAATTTCTTTTTATCTTTATCAATATAGCACACCTTTTAATTTTAGCAATATACATTAAGAAATTAAAAATAAAAAATTATAACTTTTGGTGGCAACATTTTGTCGCCACTAAAACATGTATCGCGACGACAAAGTTGTTGCCGCTAAAACATGTTTTAGTGGCTACTATTGTTGCTTGTCAATACTTCACTTTCAGCGCGACACTCATTTTGGCATCTTCTCGACATACTTTTAGCAGCAACAAAATGTTGCCGTTGATTGTCTACTTTTAGCCGTGACATAAAAAAGTCGCCGCCAAAAGTATCGCCGATCGTATTAGTGGCGATAAAATGTCGTCGCTGAAGGCTTTTTAGCGGTGACTTTTATACTTTTAGCTGCGACTTTTGTCACCGCTGAAAGTCTTTTTTTTTTTGTAGTGCGATCTAACCTCTCATATAGTCTTGAACAGCCATGTATTTAAGGGCCCTTACTGGTAAATTTAGGCCCTTTAAAATTACCCTTTATGTCGCTTCTTACAATTGTCTCAAGTACGGTACCCCTTGTTTATTTATGGAAAAACTGTATTTAGGTCCCGGGTCATAGAAAACATGTTAAAATCTCAAAATTACATTTAAGTCTCATGAGACTTTTTTGCAATAAACAACAATTCCGCTGACAAGTCCTGAGGTGTCTACTGACAAATCCATAGGCGTTACACTGGCAAGTCCATGGGCCATTGACAATTAGAATTTATTGCAAAAGAGTCTCACGGGACTTAAATACAATTTTGAGATTTTAAAAGATCATTTTGTCGTATTTTTTCTTAAAAGGACCTAAATGCAATTTCCCTTAACTTATTTTGATTTAAATTTCTTCCACGTCAGCAACAAGAATATTGAATCGAGATCTTTGATTCTGCTGCCGGGAAGTATCGGCGCTTACTGGCGAACCTTCTGAACAACCCTCCAGTGTTCTTGATCTTGCCTTATTCCTCCTTCAGCATCCATCGTTTGATTATCACCAGCCGGTCTCTGCTCATTAATATTCACTGCATTCGAATCTTCATTGTCCATATGTATGTCCATAAACACCACATTTTGAGGAAAGAAGATGGAGACCTTCATATTCCAGAAAGTAGTCCTCTAACATTAACTGTTTTTCCGACTTAACAAGAACACATATCCTAGCATGATGCCCTCTTAGATGGCAAGATGTGTTCATGTCAATTTTGACAGTCTCACCAATTCGATTCCCAATCACTGTGAGAGCTTCGTCATCATAATACTCTAGCGAAGCTTTGGGCATTCTAACCCATACTACAACCTTGTCAATTTTGGTCCTATCTGATCGGAAATTTAGTTCCCAAAGCCTTACCGTCAAGTAATGATCAAACAACATTCATCCTTTTCCATCTCTTTGGGTTGCTGTGATTTCTCAGAAAGTGTATCATCAGACATATCATCCTCCTTGTCAGCTTCTTCCTCTGAAAGGTCACTCCGCCTGTTGGTGCCCTTCAACATTTCAGCAAATGATAGACCTTTTTTCCAGTGTGGGATCTCTCCTAACTTTGGCCAATCGTTCTGTATTGAGCTTTCTCCTAATTCCTTAACACTATTCTTGATATTTTTAGAGCTTCTCGTGAGTAAATCATCTTCCTCCCTGCTTGGAGGGATGAAAGCAGAGTTTTTGCCAGAGATTATGGGCGCCATTGTACACATTGAATTAATCAACATACAACCCTCTTCACAGAGATAATCTTGTTCTCCGGCCCAAAAAGCACTGTTAATCAATTTCAGATAGATCATACAGTATTAAACTTTTTTAGTTTTTCTTTTTTTCAAAAAAATATTTTCATATGTACGGTCAACGGTAAATTTTTTTCAAAAAATAATTTCTATTTAAGAATATTAAATCTAAACCGTTAAAATCTAACTTCTAACGATAAAACTTGTAATGATTGTTTGAGTGATACCGTTGTTCATGATGTTTTTTTGTCATGACGGCAAAGAGATTTGTTTGACGCCATTTGTTGAGTATAAAATGGTTTGTTGATAAAATTATCGCACTAACGATTCATTCCCTTTCCCCTCAAAATTGGTTACACATTTTCCCCTTTATTAACTTTTCACTCAATAATAATTAATAAACTACTAATAATAATTAGTAAAGGTTAGCACACCAACTATTCATTTCCTCTCCCCAGTGTTTACAGAGTTTAACACTAATCTTGCCTTTCAATCTGTCACTGTCAAAGTAGATAAATTATATGTTGCTGACATATGATTTCCCCCTTCAAGATAACTATATATTCATGTTGGATATTTTTTTCTTCTTCTTTTTTCAGGTGTTTATAGTTCTACCAGAATTTATTTTGGAATTTAAATGTGGATGTGTAGAGTCTCATATTAATTAAGATTGATGAAATTTTGGTATATGCTATGATGTAAAATTGAGCTAATATTTAGAAGTCAACGTGGAGTATTTATTTGCTACCTTTTTGATACTTCTATGGTAAATTTGATACGAAAAAAACTTCCGCTGAGTGCCTCCTTATCAAAACTTCCATGGCAAATTAGGCATTTAACCCTAGTTTTATTTCTTTCATTAGCCTTATTAATAGCCATGAAAATTTTGAGCAACCGCACGATAGCCACAATTGCTGAGATACTCGATTTGTTGGCGCCAGAAGTACTAGAGTTCAGGGAAGCCATGGAGGAATAGCCCCACCAGACCTTCTCCTTTCTCAGCCACGTGCATGTTGATGCCATTCACTTCTACT
Source organism: Acacia melanoxylon (assembly GCA_019022615.1). Taxonomy (NCBI): domain Eukaryota; kingdom Viridiplantae; phylum Streptophyta; class Magnoliopsida; order Fabales; family Fabaceae; genus Acacia; species Acacia melanoxylon. The sequence continues at coordinate 4,972,609 of JAFJYJ010000003.1, read as the reverse complement.
GTTATGTGCACAAATCTTTCCATCTTGATGATCTAATTGATTTACTATTCTATCGCCCTATTTTTTTAGGAAGAGTTCGTTTAATTCGGGAGTGTCACATCTTTATTTAATGAAAAGTTGTAGAATAACTCTTATAGACAGTGGTACGTCACAAATTAAACATTTTGATTGTTTTGCAAGTGCTCCCATCACTTAGTAACTACCACATTCCACCATCAACAAGTCTATGCTGTTAGTAAATGGGTTGAGAAGTACAACTTCCAAATTCGGGATATAATTGGTACAATAATTCTTTGTATATTACATATAGATCATGAACACAATGCTTCCCTGGCCATGCCTATAAATTAGTGGTACTAAAAAAAAAATGCAAAATCATAAATAGAGGACCCAAATTGTCAGCCCCAAAATGATTTACAGAAATCTTATTTGATCCTCAACTCCATCATGATAGCCAATATCCTTATCTGTTAGTAGGGGAACCAAAGAAGTTGTAACCAATAACTCATCAAGTTTATACACTTATTTTGTCATCTTTAGCTAGATATGTCAACTCCACGTTAATCTGTATGCTCTGTATGATGACTTTTCAAAAAACCCAAAAACAATTGCAATCATTCAAATATTTTAAAATTACAGAGATAGTCCCATAAAATCCTATCTCAAGGATGTCAATACTAAAAAAAGTAGATTTAACAACTCCACATTAACGACGGTTTAAATGAAACCAGACATATAAAAAGATGCGGTGACATTTTTTAAATTTTGTGTCAGTATACAATGACTGTTTTATAAAACCAGTCGTTTATATTCAAATTTACAACGACTGGTTTATTTAAAACAGAAGTCGAAACTGTTTTATTTTGTAATACCATGACGCATAATTAAAACCGGTCATGGAAAACTACATTAATTGTGTACTTAAGTTCGAGGGTTCGAATCTCACCAACGAAATTATTATTATTTTTTGTATATAAATACGATTTGTTCTTATAAAAGCTGTCATTCAATATATGTAATACCACGACTCTTTAGTACTATAAAGGTCGTCGAAATGTTATGGCTTGTATAACTAGGTCCGGGTTCGAACCTCACTTTTGCTCTCAGGCTCATCTCGCACGATCTCTTCCTTTCTCTTTTGGCTCAGCCGCCATGATATCTCTCTTGCTTAGTATTCCTTTCTGTAGGGCTTTCCCTCTCTGTTTTCACTATTTTACTCTCATGTTTCAAAAAAATCATCTACTTTCACAATCCCTTGCCTGCCCTCTTATGTAATTGTTCTCTTTCATTGTCTTTAGCTTGTATAGATGTTTTAATTGATTGATCCTGTTTCTCTGCATTCTTTTTCTTTATCGAAACACTGATGCTTACTTCTTTTCAATTCATTGTCAAAACCCTGATTGAAAGTTCATATTTTTTTTTACATCCAAATAAATATCAAAACCCTGATTGTGATTTTTTTTTTTGCTTGGTCAATATTCTTTGTAGTTGTTGCAGTTATTGTATGCATTTATTCATTTTTTTCACCTGAGTGTGCAAAATACTTGGATATACCCTAATGATTGCTTAAAGTACAAAAAAGAGTGTGAAGAGCTTGAGAAGTGTTCTATATGTTTTATATGTGGTGGTGTTGATAGGCCATGATTAATTATTTACTATAAAAGCAATATAACTTGTGAACATATGTAGTAAATTACATTTGGAGCAAGTAGCATTAATTCTAGCCAATCAACACTACCACATATATTACAAGGTTCAACCTGCGATAGAAATGAATACAAGACACGCATACATAGCACAGAGGTTAGACGAGTTCCAAACAGACCTACAACGCCAATTTGAGTAGGTTTTTTGTAGATATTAGTTTTTTTTTGCTCCTTTTACAATCCATATTATTGTGTTCATGACATTACATATCCTCTAAGTTTCAAAAAGACAAGTGAAGAGCATTATATAATCTAATCTAATATGTAATCTTATCTGTAAACATGTACACTTGTCCATATGTGTAAAACCCTATTGTTCAATGTAATATAAATACTGAATACAAAGGCTGCTCAAGGCCCTAAGCCTATATAGTGTTTACTCAAATATGGTTCCCTAAAACTTTATCTTGGTATCAGAGCTTGGACACTTGTACCCTTTGTGATTGTTAGTTTGTTACTATAAAAGTTTTAACCGTTGTCTTTCACAAACCCTCGATACTCCTTTTCCTTCTTTATCAAAACCCTTATTGAAAGTTTAGTTTTGTTTCCTTACACAACTACGATCGTAAAGAATAAGTGATATGTAGAGAATATACGACAAGTTTAAGATACACAGTTGTAGGTATCATAAACACAACTACGACTGTAAAAAATAAAACAGTTGTTATAAATAGTCGTTGTAAGAGATATTTTTTTAATCAATTACAAAATATTAGACGACTGGGTATCTTAAAATGGTCGTTTCAAATATACGATAGCTTTAAGATAAACGGTTGTAGTTAAACAAAAAATTTACTACGACTGTTTCAAATTAAAATAGTCTTTGTAATTGGTCATTGTAAGCTATATTTTTTAATCAATTATAGAATATTAGACGACTTTGTCTATTAAAATTGTCATTGAATGTACGACTGTTTTAATGGAAACAATTTTTAAAGAGTAGTCATAGTAAGCGACATATTTTACACGATTGATATGAAAAGACAGTCGTTGTAAATGTATTTACAATGACTACCTGTTAAACATGTGTATATGTTTATTGTAACATCCCATTTTCAAAAGCAGTATATATTTTTTTTCCATCAGAGTAGAGCATCGGAGCGATTGAGTAACTGATACATATATTTAAAATGCCGTAAGTCTGGCTGATTACAAAAGCGGTACAATGACCGAGAGTTTTCAAAAGTAAATAGCAGTAGAGGAAAGTCTTCAGTCGAGTCCCTACGCGTGCTACTTGCCTTTCTCCTAGGTCCTCGGTGCTCCTGAACTTGACGCTATGTTAAGAGCTGAGGTCCAATGCATACGGACCCCAGGTAACGGTTAACCTCATATTTACATATACAGTATATAAGCATACCAACAAGCATATCTCAACATCATATAAGCCCCCTGGTAGATATGTCACACTTAGCAAACGTTTCACACCTAGCAGTCGTTTCACACCAAGCATTTCACACCTAGCAACCGTATCCCGACACCCAGCAAGCATAATAACAAGACAATGAGCATACCACAGAGCTATCAACCACCTCACATAAACATAACATACACATAGCACATATACACATACAATAAATATCAGAGTTAGTGTTACCGTACGCGAACGTACCTTCGTCGGTGGTATAACGGTATTTTTTCGGAAAACGGTACTTTTTGACAGCGGGTGAAACAACGGTATGACGGCGGTACAACAGCGGCTCGAAAGCGGTTCGATTATAACAAATATCCTATAAGGATAATATTTAACAACCTTTAGCAGTATAACAGGCATTTTAGGTACAAATTACCATTTTTGCCCCTGACCCCCTAATCGACAGAATTTCGCCAGAGCTTCGCTATTTTGATCCTATCTCTCCAGAATTTTGACATATCTCTTCTTCCAATAATATTTTCGAAAATAATACCATATTTACCCCTAAATATGATATCTAGACTATCTTGAAAAATTAAAGATAAATCTAGCATTTCTACTACATCTACTGAAAGAACTACCGAAACTAAATACTAGGGACCGAAGAACTTACCCAAGGCTCCGCTAGACTATATCTGGGCTCCTCTTTCTCTCTAACCTCTCTCTAAACTCGGTTTTGGGGTGGAGAAGAATGAAGGGGGTGAAGGCCTATTTATAGCAAAAGTCTTGGCACTATTCATCACTTTATCAGACTGGTTTTCGGCCGTTGGATCGCACTTCGACACGTGGCTTCATCCTTGCCATCCATGTGTTGGATGACATCATCCTTCTAGAAGAAGATGATGTCACAAGCTTGCTTTATGTGACTCGTACCGATAAATTTCCCGATTCGGTGTATGTCCGAATCGCGTAATCTTGACGAAACTCAAAATCCGATAGCAAGGCCTTGAGGTTCCGCTCTTTCTCTTTCAAAGTACTTGGTTTAACTTAATTTTTGATCCCATTACGGGTATTCCGTAGTCTGCCGAAGATTTTCGGATAAACGCCGCCTGATTACGGAAATGACTTGATAGAACCGACCAGCGGACAAAAATTCGCCGGTTCGTAATATGTCCCGACCTAAGAAACCTAATCCCTGGTTTGTCACAACTAATTCGTTTTATATAGGTTCTCATTTGTACTATCTCGCCTTTTTTCTTATTTATCCCGTCTCTTCGACTCATTTGGTTTCGAAATGACTTCGAGATAGTCCACTCCGAGGTAGAAATTCACCGGTTTATAAAAAGTCCAGGATGACATAGGCTAAATCCCTATATTTTGGTGTAGGATTTAATTTCTATCCATTCTCAAATGTCCCCGTTGGCTCTTTACCGGATATATTATTATTAAATTCCAAATATCTAGATATTATTTGAAATAGCCATAACCCTTTTCACACTACTTTTTCATTTATTATTTATTTAATTAATAATTTCGAATTTCTCCCCTTAAATTAATTATTTACTAATTAATTTACTTATATCATAATCTAAACAATTAGCCACTAATTACTTAATTAGCCACTTACTAATTGTTGATAATTTTCATAATTAGGATTAATTATTATCTCACAACTATTTTACGACATTGGTATTTTATATCCCATGTAAAATATTAAAAATCATGGGGCCAAAAAGTGCTTTTAATAATATTATATTTATGCTTCTCTATTTTTCAAGGAAATAATCCCAAAAATTCCTAAAAGTAGATACAACATACTTCCTAAGTTTTTGTCGATATTTGTTGCCATATGAGATTTATCATAATATTTTCGGCCATTTTCTCGCTTATAAAATACATTTTTCATGGATTTTAGCTCTTTTTCTTTTCTAATTTTCATAGTAATTACCTTAGAAAATAAGATAATTATAACTTATTATCTCGAGACCACATATTCACCTATTTCCAATAGGTATTATTTACTAAAATATGATACTTATCATAAATACGATTTTTAGGGTATTACATTTACACATTCTACAACTCAAATTTTTACGACTTCTTGGAAACAAATCCTATAAGTATCATTAAAACGGTCGTTAATATTCCTTTTTGTGGTAGTGTGTAGTCCCTTAAAATCCTATCTCAAGGTTTACATCTTATAATACGATAGACTTCCACGTCCCCTCTTAGTTTATTCTAGGAAGAGGACACATGGCAATAGGGGGAAAGATTAGGATATAGGTGTAACATCTTAAAAATTTAATACCAAGGTTTCATGTTAATTAAGTAATGACTTGTGTAAAAATTGAGAAATTAGGTGATTAATTATTGAGTAAATATTGGAGAGACTATGGAAAAATATTTTAGAGTAATTTAATTATTGTATTTAAGGTTATAAATATTAGAAGTGAGAAATATTGTAATAAGATACCAAGAGGTAGAAAATAATGAAATAGAGTCTTAGGGCCCAGGCCCTCAAATGAGGGCCCAAGCACTAGCTGATTAGAAAGCACCAAAACCCATGCACTTAAAGGAGGGCTTAGGCACTGGCTCGGGTAGAGAGTGAGACATTCCAAATTTTATCCTTAGAATTTAAGTAACATTTAGATGTTATCATTTTATGGTAACTGAAATTATCATGTAATTATTTAAGTAAGGAGAATTGATTTAAGAAATTAGATTCTCTAAATATATACATACCCAAATTTAGCTCAATTCTTTGAATTTTATTAGAGCAAAAAAAAATAAGAAATAAGAAATAATTATAATCTGAATTAAACAAAACTAAATAAATAAAAATAACAATGGCAAAAGAAGGGGGTAAAGTGTATATCTACACATAAAATTTTATATTACTGATTAGTTGGTGGGTGGCACGTGGCCAGCTCACCAATTAATCAATAGCAAGGTTCTAAAATCCAGATTAAGCTAGAAAGAACACGTCAAGCTACACACAAAAAATTGGTCCGAGTTAAGGGAAAAACTTGGGTTCTAAGTTGACCCGGGTCAGCTCAGCCAACTCGTCTAAGTTTACCAAGTCACGGAGTGAGAGAGACAAAGAAGTACAAAACAAGGAGGGGAGAGAGAGAGACACACACACACTATATATATGCAAAACAAGAAGGAGGGGGGAGAGAGACATATGTGTGTGTGAAGTGTTTCTCAATGTCAATGCCGATGATGGTGATGTGTGTAACATTTTCCATTTTTTTCAGAACAATAATTAATTAATAGTTTGATTAACCCATTCATCAAGATGCTATATGCACATAGTTGAGCGACAGACTTTATCAGACCCATACTCTTTAACTAAACATTGCCTCAAGGTTTATCGGAATATCCAAGATATACCGGAGTATGCAAAATGAGTCCTAATGTGGCAATATACAATAATCCAACATATACCAAAAAAGGTGAAAGCACTACTATTAGCAAAAGTAGTTTAAGCTTCTGAAGCCTTCCCTGATAGACCCACTCGAGAACTATCACCTAAAATATATTAGTAACCATCAATCCAACTCATCACAAATGTCAATATGTGCTCATGAGGTGCCAATGTAATACCCTAATTTTCATAATTCATATAAACATGGTATTTTAGCAAATAATTAGCAAAATTCAAAGGTAAATATGTGTCTCAAAAAATTATAATCTATTGATTATATTTTCATCCAAAGTTTACTTTGGAATTAATTAACCAATGGTTAATTAAGAGACATTATTTAGGGGCTATTTAATATGAGATAATTAAGACCAATTGCATAATTCTCCAAATTAATTAGAAAACAAATTAATATCATCCAAAAGGGGGGTTACTATTTTGAAAATATCAAGGGCCTAAAGAGATGAAATTAAGTTTGCTAATAATGCTTTAATAGCCTTGATTAAATAGCAAATCAATTAACCAATTAAACATATAATCAATAGGGCATTTAAACACTTCAATTGAATGCTAATAGAGGATTAAAGTAATCAGCCCCCAAAGTCAACAAAGGGGACGTATGAGAGCACATGGAAGAGGGAGAATTTATAATATTATAATCAAGATATTAAATTAATAAGATCACATGTGTTTTAATCAAAAAATATCTTCAATAGTGATTAGGATTTTTCTAACAACAATGGAAGGTTAGGATTAAGTCTAATAAAGTTAAATCCAAAGGCCCTAATTAATCAAAAAAATTAGGATAAATCCTTGTGGAAATGGATGAACCAATAGGAAGCTTTAAACACTAGATATTAGACACAAAGGAAGCACACAATCCATGAGCCAAGGTGAAGGGGCACAACTAGCAATAGCAAATGGAGGAGGAAGTTTATTATTTAAATCAAGATATTACATTAAACAAACAGGGAACAATATGGAAAAGGATAAGGTAATTAAAGAATGGAAGAGGATAGAATAATTAATGAAGTGTAAGAGGATAAGGTGAGAGGGAAAATTTGAAGAGGAAGGAGAGAGGAAAAGAGAAAACTTGTTGAAGAAGGGAAGGGTATTTTGGTTAATGCACATGTGGGGCCCACAAGCTTGGACATGTGCCTATAAATAGAGAGGCAAACATCTTCACTCTTCACACCAAATCAGCTCCAAGAGGTGATTTCTAAAGTAGTGAGAGTGAGTGTGGAGAAGCTTGAAGGAGTAGAAGCAAGATCAAGGTAAGTTCTTGAGTTTTGATCTTTAGATTTATGTTAAATTGTGCTTTGACCTTGAATCTTCAAAAGTGATTTTGTTTTCATATTTTTGAGGTTGAAAATGAGTTTAGAAATAAAATTTGATGGAAATTATGGTGGAGCAAAATTCTTGGAAGTTGAAGATCAAAGTAGCAAATTGTTGGCAAAATTTCGGTTTGCTGTTTTTCTAGAGTCAACAATACTAAGGCTATTATTTTATGGAGAAGATGAAGTTATTAAATTCTGAAATTTTGCATGGTTAAATTAAACATCCAGAGCTTTCTAAATATACCAAATTCGTAGTGTTTTGAATTCTGTAGAAGGAGATACAAATTCTTGAAGTTGGGTCACGTTTTTGAAGGAAAATCAGAACAGTGGTTGGAAATAATTAAAATGGTATTGACTCAGCTATTTCGAGTTGAAGCTGTTATTTTTCCTCACAAATAGACATGTCAAGGATTGTGAGTAATTTTATGGAACCTCGTTTCGATATTTCTAGAATTAATTATGATTTTTCAAAGTTACCAAAAAATCTGCCCAGAAAATCAGCATATGCGTTTTTTAATAAAATGTGTGGGTAAAAGTGGAATAATAAATCCACCAGGGGTAGAAATTTTAAAATATGTGAAAATATCCTTTTTGATATTATTCTAGGAAATATGATATTAATTATATTATCATGGAAAAGGAAAATAATCCGACGGTAACATTATAGGATATCTGGGAAGTCCGGAGTCGGATTCAAATGATCGGGCGTTTTGGCAATTACGCGGTGAAAGGTACGTTCGCGTACTAGTAACTTTAATAGCCTATATCTTGTATGATTATATATGATTGAATGATTCATATAGTGAGGGATAAGACTTGGTCTTTGGTCATGCTCCGTGGCTAAGACTCTGTCTTAGGTCACTGTTTATACATTCAGCTTTATCCGGTTATAGTCTTCATAACACCGTAGAGATGTTTTCCTAGCGCTGAGGACACGAGGAGCTGTCGTGGCACTGGTTAGTACAAACGTGGATAACATTACATGTGTTGTGTGCTATGTATTGTTATGTTGTTAACATTACATCTGCTGTGTGCTATGTACTGTTGTAATCTTATATTTGCTGTGTGCTATATATGGTTAATGCTGAAATGTAATGAATATCTATCATATATTGTTATATCTGCTATAGAGGTTAACTGTTACTTGAGATCAATGGGCATTGAATCTCAGCCTTGACTAATAGTTCAGGAAAGGAACCTGAATCTGAGAAGGTGACATGGACGGAGCCGAGAAGAGCACCAATGGACGGAACCGTGAAGATGCACTGGCCGAGAAGAGAGTCGGAAGAAGTCTGATAGGACTAGTTCTGGCATGAATCCGATAAAGTTGTTTCAAACCATTTGGTGCCGAAGGTAAGGCTAGTCTATGTGGTTCAATCAATAAGTCGCCGTGAAAGACGGGGAGACTTTCACTAGACACCTATCTAGCCAATGGGTTTGATTAATTGTATTTGGTTCTAAGCCACAAGTCTAATTAAGGCTTGGTTTAAGATTGTATAGTTACTATGTTAAGAATTGTAATTATACAAAGTTCTGTATTATTGTATCACATGAATATTCCTTCAGGATTTTTAATATACCAGCTTATGCGTGGGCATTTTATATCAATTACTCATTGTCCAAATGTAAGTGCATGCTCTCTGTTCCACATTACTCTGAGTGGTAACACCTCAAACTCTGTCGATTTTCTTAAAACTAAGTGTCAACCGACACAATTTGAAGTATGGAATTTGGGGTGTTACAGCCAAGTGGAACGTACTATTTATAACAAAGTACTAGAAGTATAATTCACAAATTCCCAAAATCACAAATTCTGTATTGTAATTTCTATATCAAATTTCATATCATAAATTACATATATAACATGTCTAGCAAAAAGTTGATGCATCGTCCATCCTTATCACCCCAAACCACCCTTATAACCGCTAACTTGAGCCATAGCTCACAAATGATTCATCCATTTAACTGGATTACACATGATTCCAAGTTATGAGGCATCACCTAGCCAAGGTTCCTAGCTCATCATGATTGAATATGGCTTCCCTCTTTTTGACGAAATCAAAGAGGTGTCATTGTCCCTTGAGCTGACCTTTAACCTGGCCAAAAGAAAAAGGTGATACCAAGGGCCTAAGAATGTAAAAGCCATCCACTGTGCACCATTGGTAGTGTAATACCCGGATATTCAATACCCTAGATGATTATTATAAATAATATTCTATAAATATTTTATTTGAGTCAATATTATAGGTGAATATGTGGTCTCAAATAAAGAGTATAATTGACCTATTTACTTAAGTAAAATACTATTAAAAATTTGAAGAGCTAAGTTGCCAAAGAGCTAAAAATATATTTTTAGGGCATAAATGGACTGAAAATATTATGATAAATCTTAGAGGGCAATAAAATAATTGTTAAAAATTAGGGAGAATATTGTCCTTAATTATAGGAATTTAATAAATTATTTCCTTAGAAATAATAAGGGAAAATTTAATATTACTTTAAAAACCCTTTTTAGGCCCCATGATTTTTAATATTTTACATGGGATATAAAATATCAATATCAGTCAAATAGTTGTGAGATAATAATTTATCCTAATTAAGAAAATTATCAACAATTGGTAAGTGGCTAATTAGGTAATTAATGGGATAATATAAGAGGGTTAATATATAAAGTAAGATAATTAAAAAAATATTTATAATTAGAAAAAATAAAAGGGGCCGAAATCCCTAAAATAATTAAAGGAAAAAAAATAAAAATAAAATAGAATATCATGATATTTTTGAATAAAATAATAATATAATTGAGATATTTTGTAAAGAGCCAACAGGAGAATTGAGAACCGATAGAAATAAAATCCTACCTCAAAACCTGGGGATGGAGTCTATAACATCTGGACATTTTGTAAACCAGTGAAATTTTATCCCGGAGTGAGCTGTCTCCGAAGTCATTTCTGAAACCAACAGCGTACTTAAAAGACAGGATAAATAAGAAAAAGGGCAGATAGTATAAATGGGAACCTATAGAAAAAAAATTAGTTGTGACAAACCAGGGATTATGTTTCTTAGGTTAGGACATATTATAAACCAGCGAATTATTGTCCAGAAGCTGGTGCTATCAGAAGTTATTTCCGTAACCGATGACGTCTGTCCCAAAATGTTCAGCAGACAACGAAATACCCTTAATGGGATCAAAAATTTAATCAATTCAAATATTTCTAAAGAGGAAGAGGAAACCTTCAAGACTACGTTGCCGGATTTTTGAGATTCTTCAAGATTGCGCGATTAGAAGACCGAACTGGGAACTTTATCGGTACCGGCTCATAAAGCAACAAGATGACATCATGCTTGACATCATATTTCCTTGGGAATTGTGCAAGGAGGTCGGCCAAAGGGCTTGGAGGGCCAAGATGAAGCCATTTGTCAAATTGCGATCCGACGGTTGAAAACCGATCCGAAAAAGGCATGAATAGTAACCAAAATTCTTCTATAAATAGCAAGCCATCCTCTTCACTTTCTTCACCCCAAAACCGTGACTTAGAGAGAGGTTAGAGAGAAGGAAGAGCCCGGAGAAAATCTAGCCGAGCCCTGGGTAAGTTCTTCAGTCCCTGGTCTTAAGTTCTTTCGGTAGATATGGTACAAATGTTAGATTTATCTTTAAATTTCCTAGATAGTTTAGATATCATGTTTAGGGGTAAATATGATATTTATTTTGAAAATATATTTGGAAAAGAGATATATCAAAATTCTGGAGAGATAGAGTCAAAATAGCGAAGCTCTGGCGAAATTTCCCCGATTAGTCATTATCTATGTGGATCAGCCAATCAGTCACCCTAGCACGGTGAGGCTCCCATGATAGACACCTACCTGGCCAAATTTGTTGAGTAACGGAGTTAGGCTCTACGCCTTTTTAAAAGAGCATGTTTTGAAAATGAGTACTGATATAGCCTTAGGTCGGTGTACTAGTTTGAACCGGTATACCATCCTGAACCGGTGTACCACCCTCTGTTGGTGCATTACTCTGATCCACAACCGGTGAATCTATCATCGGTACCTATATCGACATCAGTCCCTGATAATTCTGATAACCCTGATATCAGTCTCTGATAACTCTGATAATCGCCAGTTTGTACTGGACGGTGATTCCATCCTAACCCAGAGCTTATACGTGAAGCTGGGCCACGCCGAATGAAACTCCGAGACCAACAAGGATAGGTACATGCAGTATTTGACTCATGTAGAGGAACTCCCGATACGAAATTCCGTACCCGTTTCTGAGTAGACCGAACCAACGAAACCCTGAACGAGGGGAAGTAGTACGAGTGTACGTTCGTTTGTAGCACTAGTGTGTTAAAGTCTGCGATAGACTAATCATTGTCTTTTTAAATGTAACGTTTTTCCTAATAAAGGAGAAAGAACGAGACATGGCGAATTTAAGAGGAGCCGGAGCTCCCAGAGGCCGTGGTGGAGGACGAGGTAGACAACCTCGGGTGAATCCAATACCAAACCAACTAAGCATTCTAGAAATGGCTTGAGTAGCCAAGGGCGAGAGGTCCGAACGCGTTAGTTAGTGATGACCTTCTAAGACTCGGTTATCCGATTCCTCGAATGTTTTTAAAATGGAATTTCTTTTAAACTCACCAATACACACGCTGTATTTGAAATTTTCGGAATTAATCTTTCGAACTTGTGGATCTTTGAAATAGAGTTTTCAAAAGAAATGTTTTTTCAACAGAAATGAGACCACAATGATGGTTATTTTGAAAAATATTGTCTTGTAAAAGGGGGTTTTTGTGAGAACCCAAAAGTTTGAAACTGAGTTTTCAACTGTGTTGTGGTAAAGTCAGTACAGAACTAGAAGGACAGAAGCTGTTGTAGATATACACGGTTTGCTGGGTCTTGTCAGATGTTTTAGAATGTTTGAAATCGTTAGCCTTGGATAAAGGTTCTTTTTGAACAAAGAGTTTTTTTTTGGATTTTTGAAAAGCGCACCAGCAGTGAACGCACCCAATCCATAACATTTCGCCGAGGGCATATGTAGAACCTGAGGGTTGCTACTTCATGTGCCAGTGTGAACACTTTGGGTCTCTTATGGGAAGGGCGGAGGTTCTCCCACATTGTTTGACGATGCTGGATGCGAAGGGATTTGGGATAAGTCGCTCGGCGTGTACCGAATGGTTGAAGTGGTGGCGTGAGCTCACAATTGTTAAAGAATTTTGTAAAGTGAATTATTCCCTTAGAGAAATGTGTCGGTAGCAAAAGTTTTTGAAACTGATCTGGAAATGAACGTGTCTTTCACGAAATTGTTTTGGCAGCGATTAAAGTTTGGAAATATTATAGCACTATTACTTTTTGGTATAGTGTGGATTATGAAACGTACTGAGACCATGGAAAATTTTTAGAATTTGAAAATGAGACAATATAAGTTTTGAGTAGTGATGACATGTTTGTCAATGCTATTATCTTGAAAAGCGGTGTAGTTGGGAATTTCGATATAGGAACAGAAACTATTAGAAAGGTCTAGAATACTGGAATACTTAAGCCAGATAATGGTTGTCAGCTATAGTGCTAAATAAGTGGAAATAGTCTGAGATCCGGAATGGGAATCTCCAGAGATGGTCCAATGTACTATCTCTCTTAGAAGGGAATCTTCTTCAGACTTTGTATGATTTGGGTGTTAGCATTCGTCTAAACTATATGAGTATGCAAAACGTGAAATGTTTTAAAATGGGTGAGAAATCTTGTGTTTTAAAACGGATGAGAAATCCTGTGTTTTTAAATGGATGAGAAATCCTTTGTTTTAATAGACGAGAAGTCCTGTGTTTGAATACTACATCTGAGTAGAGGGTAAAAGAAATCGTTAAGATACATGTTTAGTAAGAAATCCCCTATGGTTTGATAAATAGTTATCATACTTGCCGCGAAAATTTTAGTTTCTGATGCGTATCTCTTAGTTACTACAACCGGACCGCGATCGTGTCATTGAGTAGGAGGTATCTTGTGTTCTCATGGTGTATGGGCGCCATGGAAACATGTAAGATATCTTGTGTTACCAAGGTGTATGGGCGCCATGGAGACATTTTGATATCTGGTATTGACCGAGGTATATGGGTGCCACGGGAAACACTATATATCAAAGTATGACATGACAAGATCCTTGTGGTCAGACCTGAGCGAATTCTCGATCATCGAGCGGAGCGGCTGACATATAGAGAAAAGTTCCAGAGAGAATAGTCCGAAGGTTAGTTTGTACAGAGTCTAAATTGTTATAGAGCAAATTTCGAGGGCGAAATTTTGTTTAATGGTGGGAGAAATGTAATACCCTAAAAATCGTATTTATAATAAGTATCATATTTCGGTAAATAATACCTATTGAAAATAGGTGAATATGCGGTTTCAAATAATAAGTAATAATTATCTTATTTTCTAAGGTAATTACTATGGAAATTAGAGGAGATAAAGAGCTAAAATCCATAAAATACATTTTTGGGGCATAAAATGGCCTGAAAATATTATGATAAATACCAAGAGGCAATAAACTATTTATTAAAAATTAGAAAGTATGTTGTCTCTAATTTTAGGAATTTTTGAGACTATTTACTCTGGAAAAGGATGAGTCAAAAATTAAATATATTTTTGGGAACCCTAAATGACTCCATGATTTTTTATATTTTACATAGGACATAAAATACCAATGTCAAGAAAATAGTTGTGAGATAATGATTAATTCTAATTAATAAAATTATCAACAATTAGTAAGTAACTAATTAAGTAATTAATGGCTAATTAAGTCTTCTAATTAAATTAGAATATAAAATTAAAGTAATCATTGTTGAAATAAAAAGAGGGTTAATTATATTTGAAAATAATTAAGTCAAAGAGAATGAAATAATACTTGTCTAAATAAATACTAATGACTTTGATAAAGTAGCAAAACAATTAGGCAATGACATTTATAATCAAGGGACATGTAAACACTTGATTAAGGAGATAAATAAAGCTTCTTAATTAGCCCCAACACCATCATTTCGTTCAGCTGAATTGAGGGTAAGAAGAGATGGTTTTAATTGATTATTTAGAGTTGAAAAGTCAAACTTTTTACAAACCAATCAAAAGCCATTAAATAAGCAATGTATTGTTAATTGAAAAACACATTTAATGGCAATTAAAAAGGGAGCATGTCGGCAGCAAAGTGGGGGTGGAGATTTGTGTTCATAAAGTGGATTTAAATCCAAGGGTTAAGATGGGATTTAGTTACAATTAATTTCCATTTGGGTCCTCAATTTTTCCCTATAAATAGGGAGGCTTGGCCTCTTCAATCTTCACACCAAAATCAACCCAAGAGGTGATTTTCTAAAGAGAGTAGAGAGAAGTGAGAGCTAGTTGGAAGCAAGAAGAAGGAAGTTCTTCAAGGGTAAGTTCTTGAGTTCTTGAGTTTTAAGTTTTAAGTTCTTGTAGTTTTAGTAGAAATGTTAGTTTGATCTTTAATCTTCCAATATAGTTGTTTTCATGTTTTTATGGTTAAATATGTATTTATTTCGAAAATGTGATGAGAAATATTATGGAGCAAAATTCTTGGAAGTTGAAGATCAAAATAGCGAAGCTTCCGGCGAATTTTATCGGTTAGCAATTCCTAAAGTCAGGGGTAAAAATGCCAGTATTTTATGTTGAAGATGAGGTTATAAAATTCTGAGAAAATTCATGGCTAAAGTAGACATATAGAGCTTTCCAAATATACCTAGAGTTTGTCATTCTGAATTTTGTGCAAGGAGATAAAAATTGTTGAAAATAGGCTACGAATTCTGGGCGAAATTATGGGCAACGTTGTGAAAAATGAGAACTGGGAATTACTATTAAAATCTGGGAAAGAACCAGTATTTTTCATCAAAATTAGACATCCTAAGGATTCCGAGGAATTTTACGGATCCTCGTTTCGATTTTTCTAGAATTAGTTATGATTTTTCAAAGTTAGAGGAAAATCTGTCCAGAAATTCTGAAGTAGCGTTTTTAAATAAAATGTAAGGGCAAAATGGTAATAACACATCCACCAAAGGTAGAAAGGTAAATTAAATTAGGATATTATTCTAAGAAATATGATATTTATCAAATATCATATAATATTCCGACAATAACGTATAGGATATCCGGGAAAGCCGGAGTCGGATCAAAAGTCAGGCAAGTTGGCCAATACGCAGTGAAAGGTACGTTCGCGTACTGTAACACTAACTCTGATATTTATTGTATGCTTATATGTGATAGACGACTATACAAGTGATTTGTATAGATAACTTTAGATGAGATGTGTATTGTTAGCATAGATAACTTTACATGAGATGTGTCTTAGCATAGATAACTTTACATGAGATGTGTATTTATTATTATATTAATCTTCCATCTTGCTATATACTTATGTGTTGATTAATGCTGTGTTTGATCTTCCATATGCTGTGTATATAAATATGAGGTTAACCATTACCTGAGGTTCAATGTGCATTGAACCTCAGCTCTTATCATAGCGTCAGGTTCAGGAGAACCGAGAACCGAGGAAAAGGCGAGCAGCCGCACGACCCTACCCGGCGAAGACTTTCTTGTTGTTATTAATTTTGAAAACTCTCGGTCAATGTACCGCTTCTGTAAATCAGCCAGACTTACGGCAATTTGAATAAATGTATTAGTTACTCAATTGCTCCGATGCTCTACTCTGATGAAAAAAATAATAATATACTGCTTTTAAAAATGGGATGTTACACAGGGGCTGTGTAATGTTTTTGCCTGATATGTTGGAATGTGTTTTATATTGTGAAATATTGTGAATATTTGCCATGCATATACTGTTTACATAAGTATGAGGTTAACCGTTACCTGAGATCCAATGGGCATTGGATCTCAGCTATTAATATAGCTTCAGGATCCCGTGGTGTTCGGATCGAGGAGAAGGGTAAGGAGCCGGCGTAGGGAGGCTGATGAAGAAAATAAAATTGTTGTTTATTTTGTTTAAACTTTGGATGAATGTACTACTTATGACTACCAGACATATTATTATGAATGTTATTCAGTGACTGTTTCCATTTTAAATCGAAATTTTTTTCCGACGCTCAACTCTGATCAAAATACAGCGAGAAAACGTTTGCGAAAACGGGGTGTTACAGGTAGCATACCACGTGATATATACTTCCATGAATCTCCCATCACAATTCCACAACCATCCATCCTTTTTCGTATCAATACTCAGGAGATAAATTGACAATGGATTTTCATATACCATTATCAATTCATAAGAGAATCAGTAATATAATATCAATAAGCATTTTCCAAAATAAATCTCACATGACAATTTCATTAATTATCAACATAGTTTCGTAGATTTATATATTTAAAAATCACTCATAGACATCATACAAGCATGCACAACAAAAGGAAATTGGTTACCTCTTGCCAAAGCTAATTATTATCACTCAGCTCCTAAGCCAACAGCTCAACATTCGCCAAAATCAATCTAAAAAACATCCCAACTGGCTCTTGCTCTCCACTTCTCCTAAGTTCGCACTCTTTCTCGCATCTTCCATGGACACACACACACAGCACCCCATATATATATATATATATATATATATATATATATATATATATATATATATATATATATATATATACACACACACACACAAAAGAGACGAGAGGGTGGTGGTGTAATACCCTAAAAATCATAGTTATGATAAGTATCATATTTTAGTAAATAATACCTATTGGAAATAGGTGAATATGTGGTCTCAAATAATAAGTTATAATTATCTTATTTTCTAAGGTAATTTCTATGAAAATTAGAAGAGATAAAGAGCTAAAATCCCTAAAATGCATTTATAGGGCATAAAATGACCGAGAATATTATGATAAATCCCAAGAGGCAGTAAAATATTTAGTAAAAATTAGAAAGTATGTTGTCTCTAATTTTAGGAATTTTTGGGATTATTTCCCTTGGAAAATAATGAGGCAACAATTAAATATTATTTTGGGGAGCATAAGTGACCCCATGATTTTTAATATTTTGCATGAGATATAAAATACCAATGTCGGTGAAATAGTTGTGAGATAATGATTAATCCTAATTAAGAAAATTATCAACAATTAGTAAGTGCTAATTAGGTAATTAATGGGATAATTTAAGATAATTAAGATATAAGGTAAATTAATTAAAAAAATAAATATAATTGGAAAAAATAAAAGGGGCCGAAATTAATGAATATTTTTGGAGAAAATAATAATTAAAAAAAAAATAAAATAAAAATAAAAAATCATGATATTTTGAATAAAATAATATTATATTTTGAGATATTTTGTAAAGAGCCAACAGATAAATGAGAACCGGTAGAGATTAAATCCTACCTCAAAATAGGTGAACTAAGTCTTTAACATCTGGACTTTTTATAAACAAGTATAATTTTATCCCTGGAGCGGGCTATCTCTCAAGTCATTTCTGAAACCAACAGAGTACTTAAGATACAGGGTGAAAAAGAAAAAGGGCATATTGTAGAAATGAGAACCGATGTAAAACAAGACCGTTGTGACAAACCAGGGATCAGTTTTCTTAGGTCAGGACATATTATAAACCAGTGAATTTTTACCAGAAGCTGGTGATATCAGAAGTCATTTCCGTAACCGATGGCGTTTGTCCGAAAATGTTCAGCAGACAACGGAATACCCTTAATGGGATCATAAATTTCATTAACCCATATATTCATACAAAGGAAGAATAGAACTTCAAAACTACGTTCTCGGATTTTTAAGATTCTCTAAGATTACGCGATTAGAACACCGAACTGGGAACTTTATCGGTACTAGCTCATAAAGCTAAGGGGTGACATCATCCATGACATCACATCCTTCTTCAAGAAGGGGAGGAGAAGTCGGCCTACTCAATCCAAGGGCCAAGGAAGTGCCACGTGTCGAAGTGCGATCCGACGGCCGAAATCCAGTCTGATAAAGTGATGAATAGTGTCACAGATTTCTTCTATAAATAGCCAAACCCTCTTCACTTCTTTCCACACCCCAAAACCGAATCCTAGAGAGAAGTTAGAGAGAAGGAAGAGCCCGGAGAAAGTCTAGCGGAGCCCTGGGTAAGTTCTTCGGTCCCCTAGTCTTAAGCTTCTGTTTTGTTCGGTAGTTATAGTAGGAATGTTGTTTTGATCTTTAATCTTCCAATATATTGTAGATATCATATTTTTGGGATAAATATGATATATATTTCGAAAAATATGTTGGGAAAAGAGTTATGGCAAAATTTTGGAAGATTAGAGTCAAAATAGCGAAGCTCTGGCGAAATTCCGCCGATTGGTCAAACCAGGGGCAAAATGGTAATTTGTACCTAAAATGCCTGTTATAATGCTAAAAGTTGATAAATGTGATATTATCCTTATAGGATATCTGTAATCATGAACCGCTGTCATACTGCTGTCAAACCGCTATTTTCTTTCAGAAATACCGTTTTCTGTCAAACGTGCCGTTTTCCGTCAACGAAGGTACGTTCGTGTACTGTAACACTAACTCTGATGTTTATTGTATGGGTATATGTGCTATGTGTATGGTATGCTTATGTGAGGTCGTTGATAGCTCTGTGGTATGCTCATTGTACTGTTATTATGCTTGCTGGCTGTCGGGATACGTTTGCTATGTGCGAAATGCTTGGTGCGGATTGATTGCTAAGTGTGGAACGTATGCTAAGTGCGACATATCTGCCAGGGGGCTTATATGCTGTTGGGATATGCTTATTTGTATGCTGATATACTGTATATGTAAATATGAGGTTAACCGTTACCTGGGGTCCGTATGCATTGGACCTCAGCTCTTAACATAGCGTCAGGTTTTGGCGGACCGAGGACCGAGGAGAAAGGCAAGCAGGCCGCATAGAGACCTGGTTGAAGAATTTCTTCTATTGTTATTTACTTTTGAAAACACTCGATCAATGTACCGCTTCTGTAATCAGCCAGACTTACGGCATTTTGAATATATGTATCAGTTACTCAATCGCTCCGATGCTCTACTCTGATGAAAAAAAATACTGCTTTTGAAAATGAGATGTTACAGGTGGGATGGTTAATTCATTACCCCCACCCAAAGTAAAAGTGGCAAACACGCACACAATATTTTTTATCTTTTGTAGGGAAAATTAGCACAAAAGACCCAACTTTTTTTGGGGGGTAATATAAACAACAACAATAATAACAACAAAATACTATTATTTCTACGAGTTTCCTTCTAATAAATCATATTTTAAATAAAAAAATTATCTTGATAATTACATGAAAAATTCTTGTATCATGATTAATTCTTTCATACTAGTAATTAAATCCTAATATAAAAATTAGAATGTTGCAATCGTGAAAGCCAAAGGAGGAGCAACGATCTGTGGAGGCCAAGGCTCTCCACCTTTTCTATCAAATTATTAGATAAATATGTCTTATATTAATGACCGGATGAGAAGCTTTTAGTTGCTTTTTTCATATTGATTTTCTTTTATGGTAATTTGGTTCACAAAGAATAAGAACAAGAGAACTATATTGAATCAACTAGAACTATATAAAACAAAACAGGATATTGAAGGTGGAATATCACCTAGAGGGGGGGTGAATAGGTGATCTTGAAATTCTTTCGCTAATTGCTCAAGAACACTTAAAACAGAGATAGAGAGAAGAGCAATGAACACAAGAGATTATACTTTGGTTCGGTCCAACTCTTGACCTACGTCCGGTCCCGAAACACTGGGGATTTCACTATCTCCAAACTTCATTACAGACTCTGTAGCTCTCGAGTAATCCTCTCACTAGGACTTACTCCTCTTTACAAGTTGTAACCAACTAACCGTGGACACAATTACACACTCTGTAAACGAAGGATGATCCTTTCACTCTCGGACTCACTCCCCCTTACAAGTTGTAATTAATACACCCACACTCAAGATACCTCTATCTTGAGATTTTGAACGAATTGTAAAACAAATGATAAGACTCTCTCACAGAGTAGATAAATGATAAACACTGAAGCTCAGTAATATCCTAAGATATATACAGAATGGAAATTGAACACTTTGTATGCTCTGTCTGTGTATGCGTTGGTTGTGTTCACTTGATGAATTCAATCCTTCGGTATTTATAAGTTGAAGCTTGAGGACCGTTGGAAGGATTTGAATATGCCCGTTAGAGTATTTAAATATGTCCGTTGATTGCGCGAATCTGTCCGTTGGAGTATTTGAATATGTCCGTTGATTGATTGTTTGCTTGGTGGAGTCACTTTGCATATCGTCATACTCGTCGTCTCCAATGAGGATAGTCTTAGAATATTGATTCATGTACTTTTGCTGTATGGGCATTTTAAGATGATCTTCTTTTTGTCGACTCTGTTCTTCGACACTTTTAGTGCGCCAGTTTGTCACAATTTTGAACATTGAGAAGCAAACCTTGATATTCTAAAATCTCATAAGCAAAACGGTTAAATATGATTAGAATCAATAATAATAAACAACAAGACATATTCCATGTTTTCCAGATCGCAACATGAGACATTCTTGGTGTTCTTCGTCGAATTTGAAACTTTGATTATGAACTGAAAAACACTCGGGAAGATGATTAATGATATCATAGTTTAGATTGAATGATACATTGAAGGATAGAATCAATTCTCTAAACCATTTGAATGAAGTGCAGGCATTTCACGATTCTTTGGTATATCATATTGTGCTTGGCATTCTCGAGAATTAGTATTATCATACTCGAGAATCACTCATAGAATCAAACCTGATGCAGAACAACTTCCGATCATTCTCGAGAATCATTCAGTGATTCTCGAGAATTGGTTCCCAATTCTCGAGAGTCACTTTCAAGAAACAGATTACACAGAAAGCATTAGACGAAGCAGATGTTCATTCTCGAGAACTCTTTGGTCATTCTCGAGAACCATTCTCGAGAATTGATTCTCAATTATCGAGAATCTCAATATCACTCTTGATAGTAATGTGATTCAGTCCCGATCATTCTCGAGTATTGCTGGGACATTCTCGAGAACCATTCTCGAGAATCTAATAATCATTCTCGAGAATCCTTTGCTGTGATGGTAACTTAGCTCTTGAACCACATATGCCTTAGCAACATTCTAGAGAATCATTATGGCCAACTTGTCATGACATTCTTGAGAACCACTCCATACTCAGAGAGACCCTTCAAGTCTTATTTCCATTGCAAGAATAATCAGTCCCAAACTTATTGTATTTCGTTGGTTATCATAGGAGGAATGTAGGCTGTTCTTAATCAACTCTGATTGCAACTTCCTGAACATACTACCAACTTCAAAACATCATAACTACTTCAATTGATCTTAGTTTTCTGTGTTCTTGATTTTTTTGGAAATTTATTTGAGTCTAGTTTCCAATGGCACTGATTTCAGCACAATCCGATTTGTCGTTTGTGAGATACACTCAAATTACCGAAGGTTGGTCTGGACTGTGACGGTGATTTGTGTTCCAACTTGAGAAAATCATAACTCTCTCATCTGGAATCTTTTGGACTTGAAATTTTGTCAACCGTACGTGTTGG
Organism: Acacia melanoxylon; assembly: GCA_019022615.1. NCBI lineage: Eukaryota > Viridiplantae > Streptophyta > Magnoliopsida > Fabales > Fabaceae > Acacia > Acacia melanoxylon. The sequence continues at coordinate 4,950,212 of JAFJYJ010000003.1, read as the reverse complement.
ATGTCTAGTTTCATATGCCACTGGTTTCGTGTCAATCCGATTACGGGTTTGTGAGATATCGTCAAATTACCAGAGGTTGCCCAAACTGAACGCGAAACAGAGTTGCTGAGGAATTGCTGAAATCCGATGATTCTCGAGAATCAGAGTACCATTCTCGAGAATGGTACTCGAGAATCACAATGTCATTCTCGAGAATGACTGAAACTGAGCAGCTGTTCATACACGGGAATATTGCAATTGAACCCAAACAACTCCTATGCATCCGGAAGGTTGAATTTGCTTATTTTAACTCCGAATTGAACCATTCTAACTTCCATTTGATCATGGAGACTTGAATATTGATATTCTCATAATATTTGACAAGTTCTTCTTTCTTCAATCTCCAATCTTAATTATTCTTCATTGTTTAAACTTCATATCTACATTAATAAATAAGGATTAATCAAAGTATAAGATAAATGTAGTATGCAAGCTTTTTGCTCTGGATAATGTCATCTATATAAGACATCATCAAAACTAATCATAACTAACAGATATGTGCTATGATTATTTACAAAGTTCTTGCATTCTACAGAAGAAATATGAAAACTTACATATCACTTTATGTTCTGCAGAATCTCAAAGCAAATTTTGGAGAAGGTCCTTCTTCAAAAAAATATGGCAAAGCAAGTTCATCAAAGGTAAGCTTGCTAGTGCAAAAAAAGGCTTTAAGACCGAACGAAAGAGGTATCGTAAGACCGGATCTGCGACCAGTCTTGTTCCAGACGGTCTTAAAAGTCTATAACTTTTAAGACCGGATGAATGACCGGTCTTAAAAATTTAGACCGAACTTTTGAAATATTTGATATTAAAAGTGTTTCAAAATAATTAAAAAAAAAAGAAAAGAAAAAGCCCAAATGAAAGAACCGGTCCCAAATCACCAGATCTGGCAACATTTTGAATGTCCCTCCTTCATCAGCGACAGAAAACCAAGAGAAGATTGGAAGCAACACCAACAAGAAAAACAAAAAAGATGAATACAAAGTTCAGAAATAAGAAAACATAACAAGAAATAGAAATCATTCACCATGGAAATCGAATTTGAATCAATATAAAATCGGAGGTGAAATTGAAGTCCAGATCTTAAAAAAAAAATCACAAGCTTAAAACAACCAAATCCGAAAGCGGGATCCTCTTGTCGATCTTTGGAAAAGCTTCAAGCAACCAAAATCAAAGTCCAGGTCTGAGCAGGAGCGGTCAAGGTATGAGCAATAGACTTAAGCAAGAAGAGATCTGGGTTTTATTTTAAGCCGATCTATGCGAAGGTGGTGTGGGAGGAGCCATAGATCGAAGAGGAAGGAGCTGTCGTCGTCCAGAATCCTCGAAGCAGTACGCTTGCACCATTGCTGAGGATTCGAGTTGATACCATCGCAAAACCCTCGAAGCATCTCACTGCCAACGCTGCCAAGGATTTGATTGTGTGGCTCTTAGGATGAGTTACGAAGATTGCGAGTAGGTTAGAGGAAGAGGATGTCATTCTTGCTGAGGATTTGACCCGTGAGGCTCTTGGGACACTCATTGAATCTATAACTAAGCAAATGTTATATCACCAAGAAGACAAGCACGCTCACGGACTTAACGAGTTTAGCGAATTTAGTTTTTTTTAAAACACTTTTAAGACCGGTTGTTTGTAAAAACAGGTCTTAAAAGTATATTTTTAAGACCGGATCCTTTATAATCCGGTCTTAAAAGTGTTCTATATATTTACGAAATTGCCTCTGGTCATACTTTTAAGACTGGATCTTTTATAATATGGTCTTAAAAGTCTTCTATATATTTACGAAATTGCCACTGGTCATACTTTTACAACCGAATCTTTTATAATCCGGTCTTAAAAGTGTTCTATATATTTGTTGGAAATTCATATTTAATTAGTTAGCATATACGATTATATTGTGCAATTATCTTAATTAAGTTGTTAGAGAGATTTTAGGAATTAAGTTAGCAGATCATGGTTTTTTGAATTTCGTAATTATATTCCTGATTGTAATCCCTAGATTATAGGAACTGTCCAGGTCAGAAGATTATTTACTTATTAGCATCTGTATATAATTCCAATTAAGCGAAGGAATAAATCATCGCATTCTCGGACTTATCTCTGATCGGCGTCATCTCACAATATTTACGAAATTGCCACCGGTCATACTTTTAAGACCGGATATTTTATAATCCGGTCTTAAAAGTGTTCTATATATTTTCGTGGTATCCAAACAAACTACTTATGTTTCATATCTCATAGTATTCAGGTTTTATCTTAACGAATCTAAGATCCTCAAGCTACCTTACAAGGATCATTCTCCTGAGGTTTCTCTTGCCTAAGCACGCTTATTTTTACAGCATCTATCAGATCTAATGCATTACTATCTATACACATATCATTGTGCACTTATAACTCTCATAGGTATATTTATTAGATCTGGGTACTTAGTGTTGGTACACATACTACTATATACTGATAACTCTCATACATGGGTACTAGTACGGCATAACTTCCTCCCCATAAAATACTGGGTACCTTCCCTTTTCTACCACACCCTTTTTATGTAACAGATTACCACCGTCAAGAACTTAGTCAAAGACTTTCACTCCCGGAGCCACTTTCCGTTGTATGCATGGTGTCTAGCCTCTAATAGGCAGGGACTTTTCCCTTAAGGTAACTTAGTAGGTTATTGTTCCTTTAAGAAAACTTAAGTAATAAGTTACTATCCTTACCGGAAAACTTTTAACCGAGAAGCCACTGTTGTTTACAGACAAACCTAAACAATAGGTTACTGTCTATAGGAAGACCTAGGTAGTATTGTCTTCTATCGTTTTTGTTTCGGGAATTTCATTCAGACTCCGATTTCCATATCAAAAGTCTTAGAGTTTAACAAAACCCTAACCCTTTTTCTTAGGGTATATTTCCTTTTGTATAACAATACTAGTATTATATCAGTACTCCTAACCTAGTTGTCCATACAATGCTCTGAGACTAGCTATGAAGCTAGCTCTGATACCAAAATGTAACACCCCAAGTTCCGTAGCATAAACTGTGCCGGTTGACACTTGGTTTTAGAAAGATCGTCAGAGTTTGAGGTGCTACAACTCAGCGTGTTGCGGAAAGGAGAGCATGTACTAAAAATTTGAACAACGAGTAACTGATATAAAATACTCCAGCATATGCTGATGTCCGACGTATACTGGTATATTAAAAATTTCCCGAAGGAATATTATACATTAATACAAAGCTTTGTATAATTACAATTCTTACATGTAACTATACCATCTTCAACCAAGCCTTAAGTAGACTTGGGGCATAGAACCTAACACAGTTAAATCAACCCATTTAGCCAGGCTTGGTAAAGTCTAGTGGGAGTCTCCCCGAATTCACGACGACTGATTGACTGAACCACATAGACCGACCCTTTCTTAGTTTAAGCACCAAATGGTTTGAAGTAACCCTATCAGATTCATGCTAGAAGGTAGGCTCTGTTAACCTTCTTCCTGCATTTGCTTTGACTGGCCTCTCTTTCCGGCTTTGTCCTTTGATGTCCCGTTACAGCCCTATATGTCTGTCTACCTGTGCCTTCTCTTGGCTCCATCTACTGGTGCCTTCTCTGATCCATGACCCTTTCCTGACTATTTGTTAAGACTGAGGTCCAATGCCCATTGGACCTCAGGTAACGATTAACCTCATGCTTATATATGTAAACAATATGTGTATGACAGTTATTCATGACATTACAACAATTATCAACACAAAAGCCCATAACAGATGTATGATCTGAGATAACGCCATAGCCGATTCACATGTCCGTTATCTCGGTCTGCACTATTCACCAGTGCCACGATCCACTCGTGTCCTCAGCGCTAGGAAAACTCAACGGTATTAATAAGACTATAACCCGTGTAAAGCTGAATGTATAAGTAATGAACCAAGACCGCATCTTAGTTTATGAATACAAATATCATATATGAACATACTATAAGCATAAGAGTCAGTGTTACAGTACGTCACGAACGTACCTTTCACCGCGTATTGGCCAACTTGCCCGACTTTTTGATCCGACTTCGGACTTCTAGAACATCCTATACGTTATTGTCGGATTATTCCTTTTTGCCATAATATCACAACTAATATTCTATCTCTTAAAATAATATCAAAGAGGATATTTCCACCCATTTTGACATTTCTACCCTTGGTGTATTCATTATTACAATTTTGCCCTTACATTTTCTCAAAAAACGCTATACTGAATTTCTGGGCAGAATTTTTGATTAACTTTGAAAAATCATAATTAAATCTATAAAAATCGAAACGAGGATCCGTAACATTCCACGGAAACCTTAGGATGTCTAATTTTGAGGAAAAATACTGGTTCTTTCCCATATTTTAAGAAAAATTCCATGTTTTCAAGTGTTCATCCTCTGCCCAAAAATTTCCAGAAAACGTAGCCCAACTTTGGACATTTTTATCTCCTAGCACAGAACTCGAAATAATTCACTTTAGGTATATGTTAAAAGCTCTATATGTCCACTTTAACCATGAATGTTCTCAGAATTTTAGAACCTCATCTTCAACAAAAATTTTGCCAGAGCTTCGCTACTTTGATCCTAATCTTCCAAAACTTTTGCTATATCACTTTCTCCATAAATTTTTCGAAATAAAACCATATTTAACCATAAAAACATGATAACAAAAATATATTGGAAGATTAAAGATCAAAACAACATTTAAACTAAAATCTACAAAACTAAAAGCTTGCTTACCTCTTGAAGAACTTTCTCCCACTTCTCCATGCCTCTCTCTAGCTCTTACTTCTCTCTATATTTAGCTACTTAGAGCTGATTTTGGTGTGAAAATTATGAAGAGGGTTGCCCTCTATTTATAGCAAAGATTCTAGCTCATGTTTGTTTGCAAGGATAACCTATCCCATTTGCCAAACACCCTTGCCTTTCTCAATAAGTCTTCTTTTTGCTCTCTCAATCATCTCTAAACCGTGCTCCTCTTCCCCCTCTCCTTCATCCTCTTCCACTTCATTAATCAACCCATGTGCATCTTATCCTAAGTACATGATCATCTCTCCAATTTGTCCCCCTTCATAAATGTTGATTTATCATGTGTTTATAGATTAAATAATTAACAATTATGCTACCCCTTCTACAAGTCAAAAATTTCGTCCCCCTCTCCCTTAATCTCAAAAATCATGCCTTCATTAGAAATTTTTAATAGCCCTTTTATCATTTTAAGATTAATCACAAAAGTTGGGGAAAAGATTTTGAAGACAACCTATCTAAAGCTTAAAATATGCTTGTTCAAAATAAATCCTTATATTTGATCTATGATTAAAGTTTCTCTTGATACAATTTATTGTCTAGAGACTCTCATTTACTTGTGTCTTGAATTTATCCCAATGGTTTTTAACTCATAAATCAATGAATTACACATTTTCTCTCTCTTACACTAGACACACAACACTCTCACAACTCTTACACACACACACACACTCACAACACACTAACCGTCCCCTTCATCTCCTCTCTCTCCTTCATAAATTTTGCATTTAAGACCCCATGTGATATCAATAAATTCCTTATCACAAAGTACTCTTAACACTTTGCCAATTTGTCTCCCCTATTAATGACTTGCATGTGCTTTAATTTACATGTGTGAGTTTGATTTATATTAAACAATCCAATTCTTCTCTAACAAGCTAAGTGAACCGTGTATTCCCTTCCTCATTGACTATTCCACTTGTTTTTTATTTATCTCACATAATCAAAGAGGAAATCCTCCAATTGGTTGATTTTTGTTTCACAAGGATTATGCTTTATGAGGGTTAATTAAGGCCTTAGGATTTAGCTTTATTAGATTTAATCCAAGCCTCTAATTTGTGTTGGAAGAATCATACTACTATTGATGATATTTGTTCATATATTATGTGCTCTTAGGATTTAATATTGGTGCAATTATCTTGCCTCCTAAAAAAAAGAATTTTCGCCACTTATATTAAAATAAGGAATATTAACTTAATCTTGGCTAATATCTCTAAGATAGTGTTTTCAGATGTTATAGGCTTAATTGATAGGTTACTATATTAATTATGATCATTAGAAATCCCCTTTATGCTAATCTTGGGTTTTTATTAGCCTTTGATCACTAATTAATCTCATATATTCCTTAATTATGACTTTTTAATTTAATTATAAATTAATTACGAAAATTAACATAATTACTTTAATTATTGCAAATTTTATTTCCCAATAGTTGTTGGTAATTTTCTCTAATTGGAATAAGTATTTCTATGTCATTTAATTGCCTCTCATGATTAAATTAAGACTATGCTTAATCATGATAATTTTATTATAATTTGCCTCTTGATTTTCGAAAATCCTTGCCTTCATTAGATATTCTCTAATTGCCTTTTTCCAATCTTAATGTTAATTGTTTATGTTGGGTAATATCAAGGGAATATTTATTTCAAGCTTGGTATGTGTGTTTGTGGCACAATTTACATGAATATTGAGTATTTTATTCCCTTAAATACCTATTTATTTTCATTGTCATCTATCTCTTGTGTTTAGGCTAAAACATAACCCTAATAGGTAGTTACAAGTGTTTGACAATAATCTTAATTTAGTGCAAGCTAAATTGTCCACTAAATGTAAATATCATAGTTTAATAGATTTGCTAATTAACCAAAGATACTAAAGTATTATTTGCAAACCTAATTTCATCTCTTTAGGCCCTTGATTTCTACTTAGGACAATTCATATATTGATGCCCTCTATATTGCCTTATGAAGAATTACATAATTACTTTAATTAGTGAAAGCTTTATTGCTCACTATTTGCTTGCTAATTCCTTTTAATTAATTTAAGTGTTCTCATAACACTTTCTTGTTTATTTTGGTTACATATGAACCATAACTTAATATGATAATTTTAGGGTATTTTATTATCCCTAAAAGAAATTTCAAGATTAAATCTTGATCTACTTAAATTTCAAGGAGAAATTGCTCATAAATTTATATTAAACAATATCCCAAAATTTGAGACAATATACTCTCCTTTTACCATAATGTAGTATTTATCAAAATATACCATTTATAATAATTATGGTTTTTAGGGTATTACAATTACTGATGAATATATACAAGTATGTCTTCATTTTATCTTATCAGTGTTGGGATCTAATTTTATTTTTTTAAACTCGTATATCCTAATGCTAGAATAAAACAATTTGATAATCAACTGATACTCTTTTTTTCTTTTTTTCAACGAAGCAATTGGTGGTGCGCATTGAAAATTCACTTATATTACTAATTCCTCCAGTCCTTAATTATAGAACTTAATTGACTTTTTTTAAAGGTGATGAAATTAAATAAATTACTTTAAAGTATTTATATTTATTTTTTCCTCCAAACTAAATTTCTCAACTTATAAATTGATATATAATCTAATGATATTTAACATATACTATCATTAAGTAATTTATTTAGCTTCCTTAATTTCTTTAGAAAAAAATTCAATAAGGACCGGTGATAGTACCATCTTTTCGATTTAATGCCTAAATAAACTTACTGGTGTGAACAACTCTTTTCAATACGCAGCTGATGGTTAAGAAGGTCAACAATTAATAACTCTGTTTCTATTGCTTAGGCATTAACATGTTTTTTTTTTCTTTTGGGGGGTGGGGCATTATATTTTATTATATTATATTGGTTACAATAATGGTTGATTCATTTGATTAACTTCAACAGGAAAAAAAAATCATGAATCAATCAAAGAGCTTCACTGCTAAACAAGTTAAATTTGACCAGGGAAACCATCAGCAATTTGCAAGGTGTTGATATTGATTCCCTTAGTGAAACTTTTGTAGACTAGGGCCCGTGATTTAAATCTCTCACGTTGAAGGGGTTTTCAATGTTAGAAAAATGTGTTCTCTTGTTTTCTTTTCTTTATTTGATACTTTCAATTGGTATCCGGCGTATTTTCTAGATCTTATTATTAAGTATCCAAACAACTGGCTACTTCAGTTTTAGGGTTAATGGCTTCCCCTCCCAACACAAATGTCTCTTCTAGGACGACTTAATGCATTTTATTTTGAAGTTTAAATTATTTTATACTCATTATCTTGATTTTTTAGAATAAAAGTTATCTCAATATATTTTGCTCCCACGCAACTCAAATGCTTTCCATGTAGCTAGCTTCACAATTCCCACCTCCTCCTCTCCTGTTGCTTCTCTGGCCCATCCAAAACGCTGTCGTTTATTGATTCATTTGGTTTCTTTTGTTGCAAAGTGTGAGAGCTAGGTAAAAAAAAAAAAACAAGTAGAGAGTCGGGTAAGTTTATTGGCTTAAAGTAAGTCTTGCTTTAAATGGTTGTGTTGCATGTTTTGAAACATGAATAGAGTCCTTATTCTATTGAGTTTATTTTCTTAATTATTTTTCTTCTTACCAAAAAAAGGCTACATGAGATGATTCTTACAGGGTAATATAGACCAGAGGTGAAATAGGTCATGCTTAATTATAGATTTCAAAACAGCACGCCTAGTTTTCTCAATTTACCAGGGTTACCCAGACTGGACCCAATCGGCCGATTCGAACAAGAAACTAGCGAACCGGTCGATCAAGAACTGATCCGCTCGAGTATTAACTCGGTTTAATTTTAAAAAAAATGATTTTTTTTTAATTTTCTCTATAATTTCATATTAATAACAATGAAATCTTCATTTTCTAAATTATTTGTCACCGGGTTAGCTCTAGTTTGACTCATGTATAACCCATTAACCCTTGACTCAATACTCCGATAAATTCAATGACCGATCCGGTTTTAATAACCTTACAATGTACTGAATTCTTCAAGGTATAACTTCAATGCTTTTATTTAATAAAGTAATTGAATAAAAATGAGGTCGGCCTAAGATGATATGTCATTCGGCAATGAAGTTGAGTTTTGGGCCCAAACAACAAAGAACAATCATTCAAAATAAAATAAAAGGCTTATGATAAAAGAACGATCCCGAGTTATTTGTACTGGATTGTATTTTAATTCATGGTAAAATTTATGATTTAACCCGATGTGACTAAGGTTGTGTCAAATTATGATATATGAACTATGAGTTTAGTATATTGGGTTGATTAACGGTCAAAATTAAAAAAAAAATGGCAGTATAAGGTTGCTTGTTTTTTTTACAACAACTTTACCGATATTTTTAAAGTCGGACCAAGGACTAGGTGTTTATGGGTTCTCATTATAACAGGTAACATCATTATTCATGGTCCAAAAAGAATAATAAATATTTGTCAATCCTTTCCCTGTCATTATATTTTTTAAGTGTGGAGAAGGACTAGTTGGTTATGGGTTTTCAATACAAAATATAAAAGCATTATTAGTGGTCCCAAAAAAATTAACAAAGAGAAAATTAATCTTTTGGTTGTTATAATTTTAATTCGATTATAACTTAATACCTATACTTTGAGTCGATTAACTCAATTCCTATAGTTTTGACTTGGTTATAACTCATTTCCTAAACTTTGACTCATTATATGCGCTTAAGTCTCTATAGTTTTAACCATTTTATAATTTAGTCACATACTAACCGTTATAAGAAAAATTGTATGTGAAATAAATATATGCTTTTAGGAAATTTGTTACCAGACTCAACAATTTATTTATTTATTAAAAAAGAAATTTTGGTTACTAGATGGACTCGAAAAAGGGCGAATTATAATCTATCCCCTCTTATTTATAAGATTCTAAAATTTAAATTGTCTTAAGTTTTTTAATATGAGGGTGATAAAAGTTATTTGAACATTTAATGAGTTTTTTCCTTTCATTTATTTTCTAATACACCCTCCAGTCTTAAATATAAATTCTATTTGGTTTTTATTTTGTAGAGATCAATAAAACTAATTAAATTATTTTGAAGTATTTATATTTATTATTTTTCTTCAAACTAATTTGTTTGACTTATAATATATATATAATTTAATTATACACAACACATGATATGATTAAGTAACTTAGTTTCCTTCATAAATTTTTCAAAAAAAAAAAGTTTGTTATGTCTTATATTTAGGATCAGAGATAGACTTAATCAATTTTTCCAACAAAAAATTAACTATTTCTTATATTTATGATCGAGAAAGTACTAAATTTCTTGCACATTTTTTTTATCATTATTACTATATTTCTCTCCCTTAATCTAATTAATGTGGTTTATTTGTGCCCTTGTGGGTCAATTATCTTTCAAATTCAAGAAGACTCATTTTGTATTATTTCAATTGTACATTAAGTCAGTGACGGACCAGAAATTTTATTGAGAGGGGGCGAAAATAAAAGATACAATATCAAAAGAATCATTAAAAAAAATTCTCCCATGCTAACTCAGTCGCAGGATCAGAGCTTCATGGCAATGGCTACCGTACCAACACCACACAACAGGGATGCTGCTGCACAGGAAGCTCAAAAAGAACTAATCACTGCTCCTTATGGCTCTTGGAAGTCTCCTCTCACCACCGATGTTGTCCGATGTTGTCTCCGGTGTGTCCAAGAGACATGGTGGCACTGCCGTTGACGGTCATGGTCGCCTCATTTGGCTAGAATCCCGCCCCATCGAGTCCGGGTATGAGTGTTCTTTATTACTTTCTCAAGTAAACATCGTTGGCCTACCTTTGTTATCTTTTGCAATTTAGAGTTATTGAAATAAATTAATTCAGTGATTGCGTTTCAGGAGGGCAGTCCTTGTTCGAGAGTTGGAAAAAGAAGGAAATGAGCCCACCGATATCATGCCTAAAGAGTTCAGAGTGCAAACAATTGCTCAGGAGTATGGAGGTGGTACCTTCAGTGTTTTTGGAGATATTGTTATTTTTGCAATTACAAGGATCAGAGACTGTACAAGCAATCTACAAGTTCTTAAGATTTTTTTTTAAAAAAAATTAGGGGGGGCAGGGCCCACCCGAGCCCCTTGTGTCCGTCCCGCATTAAGTAGTTTTAAAAATATCTCAAGAGGTAGTAGTTTGCTATGTTTATGGGAGCTATTATTAATTGAGAATATTGACTTAAATGTTGTCTTGAGATTTGTCTTGAGGTTTAATGAAGGTTTAAAAAACTTTTTTTGATTCGTCCGCGATAGGGTCTGTTCAACAAAGGATCATATATTTTAAGTAAGTATTTTTTTAGTCTCATTATTACATAATCTAATCTTTTTTTCGAGTACATCCAAAGCAAAAATTCCTTATCTAGAGCTTCGGCCCTATTTAGAAATTGATTACTTAGGACTCCCATAACCTTTTCGAGCAAGGATAGCAATTTTCTTCGTTACCAAAAGCATTCATCATTCATATTCTCACTAGAGTCATATTTCTCTCGATATTTTTCCTAGTCAAAAACAGGTTGCTTAGAGGCATCATTACGTAGGCAAGAGACTTACTACCTCGAGGCAAACACGAACGTTTGGGAGGTAGAGAAATCAAACCTTGCCTTGAGGCATCATGTCATGTCTTGAGTCACGGTAACTAGAGGCAAATAGCTTTCGACTAGAGGCAAAAGGTTTACCACGTTAAAGAGTCTTTGGAAGGATTACCTTGAGTCAATATGACATGCCTTGAGTCATCATGACTTGAGGCACGTAATGATCCAGAGTTCAAAAGTGGCGCAAGGGATTTGACTGGAGGCACAATATAAATGCCTAGAGTCATGGTGCCTTGAGGCAATTAATATAGCTCGAGGCAAATCATCATGCAGAGTTTAAAATTATTTTATCAAGAAAATCAATTACCTTGAGGTAATTAAATAAAAAACTCGAGGTATCCCAGAGCGCAAAAAATGGATTTTAAAGTATTCGAACTATTTAACTCAAGTCAAAATCAATTTACCTAGAGGCAAATTTTTCAACACTTATTACCTTCAAGTCAAGATCCATTTACCTCGAGGTAGCAAAGAAAGAATATTTTGACGCTGAAGCATATAACTTGAGGTACAATGATATTTTTAGGGGCAAAACGGTATTTTATCTTATTTCTCTACTTTATTTTCTTCCAACCAAACAAAAATTTTCCTATCAACCCATTTTCTTTTCCAGTGCCAACCAAACGCATCGAGGCAAAATATTTTTCATTCCATTCCATTCTTTTCATTTCCATTCCCACCTTTTCCTTGATCCAAACGGGGCCTGAGAAGGAGGACCTGAAGAGGAAAAAAAATAGATACACACTTCCCTCACTCTCTTTCATATCAATAAAAAAATTTATCCTCGTGACTCAATCCGAGTTTCCATTCGGCTTACCATCATCCACACCTTTGATATAAATAAGACTTTCAACCCGTGCGATGCACGGATATGTTTGTACCAAAAAGACTTGAAATGAATAAGATGGACTAATATGTAACAAATTAACCATTCTATTAAATCAATACACTTTTACATAGATCATAACATAGTACTCATTTTGAAACCTACCCTATTGCTATCAATGAAACAAAAGGTTTTGGAAAACTTCTCTATAAACAACATTTATTGTGGTATTACTTGCATTTACCAAACTCGTTTAGTATAAGGATTTTTAAACCACTCAAACTCTTAACTCTAGACATGGCAACATATAATTGCCCATGTGAGGAAATTGGGCTTGGTAGGTAAAGGCCTGCATTTGACATTGATTGACCTTGACTTTTGTTTATCGTCCTTGCAAATGAAATTATGATTGGAAATTGTCTTCTTGTCATTTTGAATGGCAGTGTAGTTTCAGAAGGATTCATATCCATTCTGTGTATCAAAATCTCTTCACCTGTGCTTGTTCCATTCAATGCCTTAGCTTTAACGACATTCTTCCCAAGTTGTGTAATTTGAATCTTGTATCGTTGCACAATCCTGCAACTTGGTCAATGTTCCTTATTAACATAACAGGTACACCAATTTTCAAAACCATTTTATGATGAGGAAAGCCAAAGCATTTAATTGCATTCAGGTATTCTATGTCATATAAATCCGCAAAGCTTTCATTTGCATTGTCGACACGATTTATAGAATCTCGAATCAAGTACCGATCGCATCTCCCGGCAACAAAGAGCAAATGTAGTCATTCAATGTGTCGACACTCTCTCGTTGTTGGTGTTAGGATTGACCTACTATGCAAGTAATCTTCACAAATAGCGCTCTATTAAATCTGGATAGGTAGATTTAACGATACGCTTAATTAGATTACAATCATCGTGAAGCAAAAAATCTTCTCGGAATAACGACTTCGCAATACCATCGTGTGGTAATCCAATGTCTCCATCTCCTACAAGTAACAACCATTTTGAAAATGATTTTATTTTTTGTTACTCAATTGGATCGTTGGAAGACTTCAGCCTCATGTTCCTTGTTAATCGCAGTAATTTGTAATCATTCCATAGATAAGAAGCGTTGATTGTTGCATCTACAATCTCTCGCCGCCACTTTTCGGTATGACCGAAGGATTTTCCTAAAATCACCACCCATGACGACACATTTTCCTCCAAATATGGAATTGCTCTTCAATAAGTCCCTCAACGTTCTATCAACAGCCTCGACACAATGTTTCTTCACCATGGGCGCTTCATCCCAAATAATGATGTCAGTAGCTTTTAGTAAATTTTCCATTGGCGATTGATGAGAAATAGAACAAATGGAGTCTTCATTGACATCAATAGGTATACAAAACCTAGAATGTGCGGTCCTACCGGATGGTAGTAGAGTTGCAGCTATTCCACTTGATGCTACATTTAGTATGATTCCCCCATTTGATCTTACCAAGTCGTCAATGCATTCCATATAAATATTTTTCCAGTTCCGCCAAATCCATGCAGAAATAAGAACCCACCTTTCTTTGAAGAAACATCACCCATTATCTCATCAAACACCTGCTTTTGCTCAGCAGTCATCAACCGTTGCAACCTTTCTGATTCTTCTCTTTCCTTTAGCTTGTTGTAGTTCAATTCTTGAAGAATTAACTGGTTTGAAATATCAAAGATGTTATATGTATCAGTTGTAGGAAGTGATGGATAGTCGTTTAGACTCATGCCATTGCGTAGCAAGAGTTTTTCAATAAGAGATAAGCCCGTTTGCTTTTTATCGGCGGATGATATCTCGCAAATCTTAGTCAAATAATAAAAGGTATTTAAAAACATGTGATATAAACAAATAATAGACATATATAATAATACGTGAACGTGTTGATACGTGAATATTTTGAATTCTATTATGAATTGTTGAACATGCATTCGCAGCCATATTTAAATTACTTAACTATCAGTAGATATATTTATCTTGAAATGTTATAATGCACAACAAAAATAACAAAGTACAAGTACAAATTATAAATAATCAAATACCTGGAAAACGATTGTCACCATGACTAATATGTAACAAATCTTCACATAAAAATCCTTTCGTATGTTCCCAAACAATAGCGGGTTGAGATAAACAATGGCTTAACAACATGCTTGTGAAAAACTGACGTAGATAATTTTCTGATACCCATGATGATGCCTCTTTAATTGCATCAATGTATTCTTTGTCATCATCTAACAATCCAAGTGCGTAACATGCTTCCCTGAATGTTGGATAAACTACAGTTTTCACAGTTCTTATATAGGTGTAAGTCTTTGCATCACGAACCTTTGTAAGCAACAAACGAAGATAATATAGTTCTCCTTGAGCTGGAGTACAATGACCAATCCTTCCAACTGAAAAGTCACGCTCACGAATTTTCCAAAACCTTTTTTCCTTAACAAACGTGAAGTGGTTGGGGAATTGAGAATAAGTTAGTGTTCTTGCGAAAGGGTCATCCTTGTTTTTTTCAAACCAAGCAAGAAACATTGACTCGTTGACCCGGGGGTTGTTCACAAGGGAGGACATTGTTTCACCTTGAGTGTAGTAAATTGATTCTTTGTTGAGCGTATGAAAACTCGAGTCTCTCCACAGGTGGGATGTCTATGGTGTATTTCAAAACCAAATATTCACCACGACGCCTCACATGAACATACATACCTACAATTGAGGTAGTGAGAAACTTCATCAAAAGATTGTTGAGAGCCTAGACTATCATTGTTGTTATATATACCAAAGAATGACACTATTATTCCCTTTACTAATGTATTTGAACAATTACTTGATGGCACGTGATTGATTTGTCTTCTCAATGTTCAAATGACCACAAAATAGTTTCAGCAACCTAGCATTATAAGAGACGACAAATCTATTATCAAGCTTAACTCCCTTTCTTGAAACCGTACGACCGTCATTTCTCCTACGATATGTTGGGTAACCTTTTTCATCCAAAATTGTATGTGCATTATATCTTTTTGATAAATACTTTGAACATTTACCATCTTTCATGCAAGGCGCATTTCTTGATGATCGACCACATGGACCATGAACCATGTAGCTCCCAACTAATTCATACAATTCAGGATCTACAAGTTTATCTGGTATCTCTGCTGATATTAATTAGTCAACATCAAACGGAGATGTTAATTTGTCCGCCTCAAACAACCATAGTATGATATGTGCATGTGGAAGCCCTCTCTTTTGAAACTCAACAGTGTATACATCTGCATTTTTCAAAGGCATAAATTTAGTTAAAATGTTTAAAAGTGAACATCGATATTTAAACAATCTTGGAACTATATTGACTATTAAAATGTTAGATCTGGATAATTTAAAGTAATTTTTTTAGAAAAATACAACAAACATTTAATGATCGATATGCAGATTCTGTAAATTATATAAATCCGAAAGTTGATTATCAATGACAAAACAATATTGAATTACTTTACAATGATTATTTAATCTTGTTCAAATAATAGTAAAAGGATACCTGCTTTGATGGAGCCGAGTATCTTCTCATCCTTCAAAATCCTCATTAATTTGTCAAGCTTCATGTGGAATACCCTACTCAATATTTCTGGTTTGTCACAGGGTTTTAAACCGTCTTTCTCACAATGACGAGTAATCTCAGGCCACATTGGGTTGCATGTGAAGGTCAGAAATATATCTGGATAACCAGCCCAAGCACAAATGGCCATAGCATCTTGATAGTTTTGAATCATGTATCGTGCGCCACCAGTGAAAGAAGACAGTAAAATAACTCGCCATCCTATCGATGAAGGGTCCGTCTCTCCTCTGGTAATTGCTTCTGTAAGTCCACTGTGAAGATCAACCCTTAAATCCTTTTGATGCTTTCTAATGTAATCAAGCCTATCGCTTTCAACCATTGAGTATCCGTCTACAATGAACTCGTCGTAGTAATTTTTTTCCATGCAATATGACCGACCTTTCGACTTCCTCCTCATTAAACGGAATGCCATGTACTCCCTTGGTGTTAGCTTCTTCTTCTTTTTTGTGGTTGATAGTGACTCTTGAGCATGTTCATTTGACGAGTCATAACCGTTGTCTCCATATGGGAAAAGCAACAGATACTGCAATGGTAGACATGCCATATGTAGCTCATCAATTCTTTGTAAACTTCCACTTTGTCATTTGATAATGATGTCCCTTTTTGTATATGAATTATCCAAGTCACCTACAATTAGAGCTGCAAGCTCAGAAGTTGTAGGCATATTATATTGCTTAGATTGGCCAGTTACGTTGCTACTTCTGATTAGCCTTATACTAACATCAGTTATGACATTCTGCTTAATGATTTCCGCATCATTCCTATAATGTTTGACCACACAGATAGGAACGCTGCGGAAATCATTAAGCAGAATGTGTGAATCAGAATGTACAAAATATTAAATCTGGTGTCGTATTTATTAAAGAAATATGTACAACGAGTAATTATATTTAAAAAATACTAACCTCACGGTCGAAATTCGATTTGATACTTCATTTTTAGTGTCGTAAATATATAGTTGGGCGTAAACTGGAGGATTTCCTTGAGGAGGCAATAAACTACCAATCAAGTGGTGGTTTTGACCTGAAAGGACAAATGAATAAGGGCCTCCTCCCTTAGAGTTGATCTCATTGGCAATTCTGCCACCTATAGAGGTGAATGAAAACATGTTGTTATACAAACGAATATTTTTGTCAAGAAGTTTTTTGAATGTGATGAATCTTTGTTGAAAAAGAGTTGTTCAAGCTCTTTAGGAGGTCTTTTCAACAAAGGAAAGATAATCTTTCCTTTACAACAGCAAATGCCAAACTGCACAACTAAATTTTTCTTGAGACCTTTCAGTCTCTCTGCAAACCACATCTGTGAACCACAGAATTGACATTCAAGACTAGCATCTCCATCGTCTAAGTAATTGGAATGAAACGTACACGTCAGATTGTTGTCGACCACTCCATATGGGGTAGATGTATCATGTTGATCGTTAGTCACTCTGGAATCTGGTAGAAAATGGTTTCAAGAAGTTTTATTTAAATATGATGAAATCTGACAATAAAAAAAAGAATGTATTTACTTTTTTAACCGATACTTACTCTCATGTAATGGAATGTCTAGACTTTTGCATAAATCAGTAGCTAATTCACAAATTTGTGGCAGGTGTGTTTTTCCTCGCTTCTTTGATTCACGGATTGTGATTCAGGTCGAACTGTATGAGTAACATTAAGGTTGCTGTTATACGTTAAACAATTGTCGTCGTGTTGCATGCAATTTGAGCTACTGGGTGTGTTAGTAATATCCGTCAAAACAGATTGGATATGGTTACTTGACAATGGATTCAAAAGAGAATATTTGGCAGTTGGTAACTCATTTTCGCCATTACGGTCCCCGCACAATTCATCGCCGCCTAGTTAACTGAATTTCCAGAAACACCAACAGAATTACAGCAATGATTTTCTGAACAACCTTAAGAACATATTCGTTTACCTACAGAACCGTTTTGTTCGAAACTGAATAAATATTGGCATTCGATTGATGAAAATCTAAACAAATATAAGCACTACAGTATATTAACATCAATATGAAGTGACTGACCTCCTCCTTCAATCTGGCTATTTTTTGACACGACAGAGCGCTTGTTACGCATAGTTGATTCCCTTTTTTTAGAATAATGAGAGGTCACAGATGCTTGACGTCTTTGATTTATAGATCGGCAGGCTATATAAGTAATTTATGTAAGTCAATAATAGTTCATATGACTAACCTATTCTTTCATGACAGATGGTCTGTAACATTCAAAATGAAACGCGAAAACTGAAACATCTTGAAAAGAACTAACGGCTAAATGTGATTCAATGGTATCCGGACTGTTTGATCCCATTATGTGTTTCAACTGTTGGAATGGATCGCCATGTAAGGAAACATCGTATTTATGAATTTCCATTTTTTGTAAAAATTGAATCACGAAAGTAAATGAAATTAATTGTCGTGGTTAATGTAGTTGACAAAATTCTTATTTTCTTCCTTTGAAAGACAATTATTCGATCAAATTTTCCTTCCTTTTTTAGTTTATCTTTCCAAATTTTCTCCCGTAATCATAATGTGATCAAACCACAAAAGTCAACGAAGGTGAAAAAAATGATATGAACTCAACTTCTTAAGTTGTTATTACTAATTTTCGCACCGCAATTAAAACAAAAATACTTACGAATCAGCCTTATAATTGATTGGTAATATAATAATGAGTGATTCCATAATTTTGCAAATTAAGCGAGTCATACATTCATACTTTAGTATGTCAAAACTCCAGTTCTTTGCAGCTCTTTAAGGATATTAATATTTATAATATACCACTTTGGTCTTAATTATAAGAGAAAATTTCATATAAAGACAGTTGAATTAATATTTATTACTTATCTTCAAAATCTAGGAGTCTATGTAATATTAATGTATATTTTCAATTTAAATTTATTTTATTACCTTATCTTCGAAATGGAAACAATATCTTAATTAATTCGAATGGCTTGAAAATGAAATGTGTCATCAGTAGCCCACAATTATTATTAAAGTTGTCAAACTTTCTGGAGTATTGGGAAATTAGCTAAACCACAATAATAAAAATTACGAATTAAATATGAATGATATCCTAATAAATTCAAATAACTTGAAAATGAAATGTGTAATTTTAGCCCGTAATTATTATTGAGAGGATCAAAATTTCCTAGAGCGAAGGGAAATTGTCTAGGAAATAATTTATATTGGTTTTTTAGAAAAAGAAAATTACTTTAACAGTATTAACTGAATTATTTTTAATGTAATAACACATGGACTAATTTAATGATATGATTATTTGACCCATTTTGTAGTGAAACGAGTTCTAAGACATGGCTTTCAAGAAAGCAAAATGAGGAATTTAAATATCCAAATTTCATATATCCCACGAAACAAAAGTTATCCATTCATTTTGCATGTAATTAAGTAACAACGCCTCCACAAAACTACAAGGAGAAATAAATGCAAGTAGGATGCTAACATAATACTAAACATCCAAGAGAAACATAATACTAATTCAGGAATTCGAAAAAACCATGATATCCATAGATTCATGCTAAAATAGGATGCTAAACATGATAAGAATTATTTCTCCTTCTTGATGTTTTTCAAGGGTTTAGTTGAGCTCATTTTTTGTGTGCAAATCTCTGCAAGCCCAAGGTCCTCATATACAATTGGAGTATCGTTGCCAAGCGTCTTCCGTTTTGTGTAAGCCTTCGGTGGTGTTGTCAGTTGTGACACAATATTATCACTATCTTCGATGACATTTTCTTGTGATATTGTGCGAATATTACCTGTGGAGGCAGTTGATTCCTACGGGCATAGAAAATAATACGTTATGAACAACACCAAAACATATCAAAAAATAGACTATGTATAAAAACTTATACCTCTATTATGGTTGTTGTTTGTTCCTACGAATACAAACAAAATTTAGTTGTAATTTAATCGCCGACATATAATTCAATAGTACGAATAATTGTTGTTCCTTACATGTCATGAACACTTACCTCTTGATTGGAATACTTAAACTGCTTGATCAAATTATTGTCGCCACGCAATCATGACCCCAATGCTACTTGTCCTATGCTTTATGTTGTGGCTTTTAATCTTAAGTTTGACAATGACAAGCTTCCCAAAGAATTTCATCGAGTTCCTTAGGAATAGTAGAATTTCTTCCTCCTTCATTTAAACAAATAAATACATTAATGTGTTTACAATATCAAATGAATATAAAGTACTTTGATGATTACATGTGCGTAACTTTTTCACAACCTCTTGCATATCCTCTTTCATCTTTGATGCAGATTTACCCAATAACTCGCTTGCATGACGATAAAAAGAATGATCGAACATTTGCCGGTGTCATCGTACACTTTGTAGTGCACCTTATATCTGTCAAGACAAATTGAAAAGTTTGCAAAGTTTATTAGTGTAAATAAACTTTGTTCTCTAACAAACCGATCAATATAAATGTCTTACTTAGGAACAGTTATAAGCACATCTTTATCACACTTTGTGTATTTTAGAGAGTCGTTCGATTGATACTCAGGCTTCTTATCATACAGACATGCATCATAGAACCAACCATACAATGTTTCACATTTTTGAATTGTCACTTTTGTCACGATATCACACTCCTGATCAATGAAGAAGTAAAAAAATATTTGCTTACGTAACAAATAATTATTAGCAATACAAATCATCGTTGATTTATTAATTCTAAATAACATTAAAAAAATAATAACCCGTAAAACAAATAACATAATACTTACTTGATCTAACTTAGCAATTTCATACAAAATGGAATCCTTGTTTTGAAGCTTAACATTGATTCAAATTGAGTATGTAGGATAATCTCGCACTTGATACTTGACTAAACAACTGTGTGCCAAGAGAGTCTTGACTAAGTCTGTACATTGGGACGTTTATTCAAAGTATAAATAAATATTGTTTTCAATAGGAAAGACAATAGCATTTGAAATTCTTTTAATATAGTCTTATACTGTTATCCCACCTTTCCTCCATCCAATTTTCCTCAGGAATATTTGGATTTAGAGTGACCAAAGTAGCATTAAATGCATTACTCAGATGTCCATAATTTGGTAAGAGTAAAATATGCTATAAAATTAACAAAGAGATAAAAAAAATGAGACTCTACTTATGTGGTAGATTGTAACACCCCAAATTTCGTAGCATGAATTGTGTCGGTGACACATGGTTTTATAAAAATTTATCAGAGTTTGAGGTGCTACAGCTTTAGCGTTTTGCGGAAACGAAGAGCATGTACTAAAAATTTGAACAACAAGTTTAACACTGAGTAACTGACGTAAAATACTCAGACTTATGATAATGCCTGACGTATACTGATATATATTACAAAATCTCCCGAAGGAATTATTCATGTGATATAGTAATACAAAAATTTATAATTACAATTCTTACATGTAACTACACCCTCTTTAACCAAGCCTTGAGTAGACTTGGGGCATAGAACCTAACTCGCTTAAATCATCTCATTTGGCCAGCCGGGTAGGTCTAGTGGAGTCTCACCGTGCTAGGGTGACCGATTGATCGAACCACATAGACGACCCTTCTAGTTTAAGCACCAAATGATATGAAGTAACGTTATTAGATTCATGCCATAAGGTAGGTTCTCGTTGAACTTCTTCCCGCATTTGCTATGACCGGTGCCTTCACGGCTCCGTCTATCGACGTCTTTCTACGGCTCCACCTACTGGTTCCCCCTCTGGTTCATGACCCTTTCCGTCTATTAATTCAAGATCGAGGTCCAATGCCCATCGGACCTCGTAACGTTAACCTCATGCTTATGTACACAATATATGTATGACAGGTATTCATGACATTTTCACAAAAACTACTACAACAGCCCATAATAGATGTAGAAATACATAAATATGTATATAAGGCAATAACAATACACAGCCCCTGTAGTATGTTTGTTACCCCAGTCTGCACTATCAAATCCAGTGCCACGATGGCCTATCGTGTCCTCGCTAGAAAACTTTCAACGGTGTTATTAAAACCATAACCCGTGTACATCATGATTGCATTAAAAATATTTGAGACAAAGTCTCAGTACAGGAACACAGCAATCATATATAAGCATAACAACAAGCATTAGAGTCAGTGTTACAGTACGTCGCGAACGTACCTTCGTTTACGGTACTTTTTGTACGTTTTACGAAAAACGGTATTTTTTGACAGCGGCCCGACAGCGGTATGACAGCGATGCGATTATCACCAATATCCTATAAGGAAAATAATTATCAATATCTAGCAGCATAACAGGCATTTTAGGTACAAATTACCATTTTGCCCCTAGTTGGCCTAATCGGCGAATTTTCGCCAGAGCTTCGCTACTTTGACCCTATCTCTCCAGAATTTTGACATATCTCTTTTCCAAATATATTTTCGAAATAAATACCATATTTACCCCTAAACATGATATTTAAACTATCTGGGAATTTTAAAGATAAATCTAGCATTTCTACTATATCTACTGAAAGAACTACGAAAGCTAAAGACTAGGGACTGAAGAACTTACCCAGGGCTCGGCTAGAATTTCTCGAGGCTCTCCCTTCTCTCTAACCTCTCTCTAAACTCAGTTTTGTGGAGAAGAGAATGAAGAGGATTGAAGCCTATTTATAGAAGAAAAAATGACACTATTCATGCCTTTTTCAGATCGGATTTCGACCGTCGGATCGCACTTTGACACATGGAACTTCCTTGGCCCTTGGATGTGTGTGCCGACCTCCTCCCTCCTTCTTGAAGAAGGATGTGACATCATGGATGATGTCACCCATGTGCTTTATGAACCTGCACAGATAAAGTTCCCAGTTCGGTGTCCTAATCTCGTAATCTTGAAGAATCTCAAAAATTCGGGAACGTAGTCTTGAAGGTCTACTCTTCCTCGTTAAAACTACCTGGGTTAACTAATTTTTTGATCCCATTAAGGGTATTCCGTTGTCTGCTGAACATTTTCGGACAGACGCCTTCGGTTACGGAAATAACTTCCGATAGCACCAGCTTCTGGACAAAAATTTACTGATTTATAATATGTCCTCACCTAAGAAACCTAATCCCTGGTTTGTCACAACGGTCTTGTTTTCTATGGATTCTCATTTGTACTATCTGCCCTTTTCCCTATTTATTCGGTCTCTTAAGTACGCTGTTGATTCCAGAAATGGCTTCGGAGATAGCTCACTCCGGGATAAAATTGTACTCGTTTATAATATGTCCAGATGTCACAGACTTAGTTCATATATTTTGAGTTAGGATTTTATTTCTATCGGTTCTCATTTCTCCCGTTGGCTC
Organism: Acacia melanoxylon; assembly: GCA_019022615.1. Lineage (NCBI taxonomy): Eukaryota > Viridiplantae > Streptophyta > Magnoliopsida > Fabales > Fabaceae > Acacia > Acacia melanoxylon. Next base: position 4,926,944 of record JAFJYJ010000003.1, on the reverse strand, counting down.
TTTACCTAATATATTATTATTAAATTCTAAATATCTAGATATTATTTGAAATAACCACAACCCTTTTCACACACATATTATTATTTAATATTTTCATTTAAATAAATCATAAATTTCACCCGCCCCCTTTTTAATTAATTAATTAATTTATTTCTTAATTAATTTACTTATATCTTAGTTTAAGTAATTAGCCATTAATTACTTAATTAGTCACTTACTAATTGTTGATAATTTTATTATTTAGGATAAATTATTATCTCACAACTATTTGACTGACATTGGTATTTTATATCCCATGCATTATATTAAAAATCTTGGGGCCTAATTTAGGGTTTTTATATTAATATTAAATTTTCCCTTATTATTTCCAAGGAAATAATTTTTTAAATTGCTATAATTAGGGACAATATTTTCCCTAATTTTCAATAATTATTTTATTGCCCTCTAAGATTTATCATAATATTTTCACCCATTTTATGCCTTAAAAATGTATTTTTGGCCCTTTTGGCACCTTATCTCTTCTAATTTCGATTTAATTTAACTTAGAAAATAAGATAATTTATGCTCAATATTTGAGACCACATATTCACCTATTTTATAATATTTAAATTAAATAAATATCCTAAGGTATTACATAGATAATATCATAATCTTAGCAGAACCTGTTTTTCTATTTAGTCTAGCAAAACGTACAAGCACTGTAATTGGAGGTTCCATATCCTCATGCTTCTTTCCAAAAGTTTTTTCAGCTCAATCACCCCAAAGAGCAACATTTATAGTGTTTTCACTTAAATAATTATATGAAAAACATATGTCATAAAAAAAAATTAGAAATCTGTACATTAAACGAAAACAGAATAATGAGGTGGTATTTTACCTTTGATCAGCAATACGAAATTTAATCTCTTGATTATATCACACTCCCTTCTTTGATCCCGCAAACGTCCAAAAGCTTGCAAAAATTCAATGACATCTGCAAATCATTCCTTTCAACTTACTTAATTGTTTACAAATGACATATTTAAAATAAATGTCAACATTATTAACATATACTAGGCGCACCTATTAAACCTTCGTCACTGACATTGCCTTGTTGTATGTCTGCAACATTGCTGAAATTATATGTCTCACCCAAGATGAGCTCGTCAGATTGTTCAATATACGTATGGGGGTGGAAGTTTAATTTCCACGGACCTGTGGTAATTCTATATTTATCATCATTTTCCGAACCTGAAAATTCGGAAGTTCTAAACCATTCCTTCTCTAGATTCGTCTTTCAATTTGCCAATGAGATTTTTGTGAGTAGCAGAAACCTCGATTCTTGAACCTGTAACACCCCAATTTTCTAAAGCGTTTTCAAGATATTTTAATCGTAGTATAGCATCGGAACAATTTAAAAGTGCAAGTATTTGATAAACATTCACTGTTGGTGTATCTCGGTTGCTTATACAAATGATATAATTATCCGAATATTTAAGAGTACGATAATACATATCCAAAAAGAAATTCTCCGTAGGGTTCTCACCGGTCTTTGCTTTCCCTTGTCCTTGACCCTGATTCCTCCGGATCCTGAGGCTATAGGAAGAGCTGAGGTCCAATGCCCATCGGACCTCAGGTAACGGTTAACCTAATGCTTAAATATGAAAGTATATGTATGACAGATATTCATGGTATTCCAGCAACAATCAATACATAAGCACACAGCAGATGTATCCCAACAGTACATGAGCACACAGCAGATGTATCCCAATAGTACATGAGCACACAACAAATGTATCCCAATAGCACGTAAGCACACAGCAGATGTAAAGTTATCGTCTATCACATATAAGCATACATTAAGCATCAGAGTTAGGGTTACAGTACGCGTACATACCTTGGTTGATGATTTTCGGTACGTTTTGACAGAAGGCGTTCACAGATATCCTATAAGGGTAATATCGCCTCTATTAATTCACAAATATTACTTCAAGGGATATTTTGGCTATATAAGACCATTTTACCCCTGGATTAATTAGTTTCAACTTAATCCCACTTTAATTTCGTAAAAACGCCATTATTCAATAAATGGGCTGATTTTTCACCTAACTTTGAAAAATCATAATTAATTCTACAGAACTCAGAATGAGGATCCATAAAATTCCTCGGAATCCTTAGGACGTCTAATTTTAGGAAAAATTATTGGTTTTTTCCCAGATTTCATAAATAATTCCCAGTTTTCGTGATTCCAACCTCTGTTCATAATTTTCCAGAAAATATAGCCTATCTTTGAACATTATTATCTCCTAGCACAAAACTCAAAATGACATGCTATAGGTATATTTGGAAAGCTCTATATGTCTAATTTTACCATGAATTTTATCAGAATTTTAGCATAGCATCTTCAACATAGGATACCAGCGTTTTTGAAATAGCTTTCGGGAGTCGCTAACCGACAAATTTTCGCCAGAGCTTCGCTACTTTGACTATAATCTTCCAAGAATTTTGCTATAACTTCTTCTTCATCATTTTTTTGAAATAAAGCCAATCATAATAATAAAAATATGAAAATAAAACTATAATTGGAAGATTATGAATCAAAACAACATTTAAGCTATAAATTACAAAGCTAGAGCTCAAGAACTTACCTAGAACTTTGCTCCTTCCTTCCCAAATCTTCTCACTCTCACTTTCTCTCTTGATTTCGGTTAATACCAGCTTGTGTTTGCTTGTGAATTGGTGAGGAATAATGAAGACACTAACCCCCTATTTATAGCATTTCATGTTAACTACCTTGCAACTTCAACTCATCATTAACCCTTGGATTTAAACTTAATAAGGAAGTTTTAATCCCACCCATACACCTAGGAACCGACCTCCCCCTCTCTCTCTTACACTCTTCATCTCTTTTCCATCCCCAAATGCTTAATTAGTTAGGTATAAGTTGGTGTTTTTCTTCAAGATCCATTTCCACTTTTGAAATCACAACTCTATGACTTGATTTATGGTCTTTTTAGAATTTTTAAATCACTTAAGTATGAATCTCAAAAGTTTATGAAAATCACTTTGGAGACAACTATGTTCAAGCTTAAATTATGCTTGTTCATAATATCTACTTATATTTTTTCTAGGATCAATGAATTTCAAGATATAATTTATCTTCTATTGGTTCTCATTCACTTATGTCTTGAATTCATCCAAATGGTTTTTATCTTACCATTAATTAATTAACCTTTGTTTACTTTTATTACACATGGTTATGTCACAATTAACCACAAAAGTCCTCTTGTAATTAAACTTGATAATGACATATTTAGAGTAAATATCTAGATTTTATTTGCTTCATCTTTCCTCTTCTTGAATCCGTCCCCCTCCCCTTAATTTAGTTGAATTTGCATTTCAATTTAATCTCTAATATGTCATCATCAATTTAGCCTTGAAAGTCTTCTACGTACTCTTAATGCTTGATTGTGATGTTTATTTAACTAATTACAATTTAAAATTTTAATTCCCTTCCACCTCTTGCATGCACTTTGAAATTCACTCTTACATTTCACTATTGAATTTGTGTTTTATTTGTCTCACAAATACCATGGAAAAACTCTTCTATTGCTTTTTCATTTAATTTATTCCAAGTGTTTATGATAGCATAATCTTTTACCAAAACAAAATATTCTTTTAGGGGTTTCTTTGTGGTTTTAACCAAGTTTCCTTCATTATTCCTTACTCTCATGAATTATGGCTTCATTTAGAAATCCATTTTACCCATTTAACCAATTTAAGATTATCTCCAATAGTTTGGGAAAAGACTTTAGAGACACTCTAACTCAAACTTAAAATACGTCTGTTCAATATTTATCCTTATATTTGATTTATGATTAATATATCTCCCAATACAATTTATTTTCTATAGATTCTCATTGATTTTTAAGGATTTAGATTACTTAATTCTTGATTTATCTCTTTAGTGGATTTCAAATTATTATTAAATGAAGCCTATAATCTCTCTCTCTCCACCACCAACTTCCCCATTTCTTTGCACTTTTTATCCTCTTCCAAAAATGCCACAAAAGTCTCCCTACATAATTGCTTTGATTATGTTTTAATTTAGCATGTGTGTGTTAATTAAATATTAAAAAATTGCTTTCTTATCCAACAAACCAAGTTGAACCGTGTATACTCTCAATCGCTCTTTAATTTAGGTTTTTAATTATCTCATAGCATCTAGAAGAAAGACTCTCACTGGATGATTTTTCTTCACAAGGATCATGCTTTATGATGCTTAATTAAGGCCTTAGGATTTAGCTTTATTAAATTTAATCCAAGCCTTTGATTAATGTTGAAAAAGTCTTGATTACTATTGTTGATATTTGTTTAAGATTTATGATGCTCTTGGATTTAATAATTTGTGCTATTACCTAGCCTAATTTAGTGGTGAATTTCGCCCCTTTGCTAAACAAAAAATAGGGGAATTAATTTAATCTTGGTAAAAATCCCTAATATTATGTATTAGATGTTTTTAGGCTTATTTGTCAAAGTATGATTGGTTCCTAAGTCAATTATGATCATTAGAAATTCCCTTAATATTAATCTTGGGTCTTTGTTAGCCTTTAATTACTAATTCAACTCATACTCTTCTTAATTATGCCTTTTTAATTAATTAATTAATTAATTAATTACGAAAATTATAATAATTATTGCAATTTTAATTGCCCAATAGTTGTTGATAGTTTTTGTAACACCCCACATTTCGTAGCATAAATCGTGCCGGTGACACATGGTTTTATAAAAATTCATCGTAGTTTTGAGGTGCTACGACTTAGCGTTTGCGGAAACGGAGAGCATGTACTAAAAATTTGAACAACGTATAACACTGAGTAATCGATATGAAATACTCGGACATATGATGATGCGATGTATACCGATATATATATTACAAAAATCTCCCGAAGGAATTATTCATGTGATACAAAGAATACAAAACTCTATAATTACATTTCTTCTATGTAACTATACCCTTTTCCGTCAAGCCTTAGGTAGACTTGGGACATAGAACCTAACTCAGTTAAATCATCTTATTTGGCCAGGCTGAGTAGGTCTAGTGGGAGTCTCACCGTGCTAGGGTGACTGATTGACTGAACCACATAGACGACCCTTCTAGTTTAAGCACCAAATGATGTCAAGTAACTTTATTAGATTCATGTCATAAGGTAGGTTCTGTTGACTTTCTTCCCGCATTTCCTTTTATCGGTGCCTTCTCACGACTCCGTCTACTGATGTATATCTATGGCTTCGTCCCCTGGTGCCTTTTCTGGTTCAAGACCATTTCCTGTCTATTCATTCAAACGAGGTCCAATACCCATCGGACCTCGTGTAATTAACCTCACGCTCATGTAAACAATATATGTATGACAGATATTCATGATATTTTCGCAATAATCTCTACAAAAGCCCATAACAGATGTAGGCAATATATAACAAGATATGTAAGGCAATAACAATACACAGCCCCTCCCCCTGCAGCCTGTTTGTTATCCCGCCCGCACCATTCCCCTAGTGCCACGATGTACGCCGTGTCCTCGCGCTAGGAAAACTCTAACGGTGTTTAACAATACCATAACCCGTATATTCATGATGCCACCAATTTCAAATGAGACAGAGTCTCAGTACAAGAACACAGCAAGCATATATGAGCATACCACAATCATAAGAGTTAGTGTTACAGTACATCGCGAACGTACCTTCGTTGACGGTCCTTCCGGTATGTTTCACGAAAAACGGTAATTTTGACAGCGGCCCGACAGCGGCACAATAGCGGTACGATAGCAGTATGATTACAGATATCCTATAAGGATTATATCGCATTTTATCAGTATTTAACATTATAACGGACATTTTAGGTACTAATTACCATTTTGCCCCTGACCCCTAATCGGCGGAATTTCGCGTAGCTTCATTGCTTCTCTATCTCTCCAGAATTTTGACAGATCTTTTCCCTCATCATATTTTCGAAATATATATCATATTTACCCCTAAATATGATATCTAGACTATCTTGAAAAATTAAAGATAAATCTAGCTTTCCTACTATATCTACCGAAAGAACTACCGAAACTAAAGACTAGAGACCGAAGAACTTACCCAGGGTCCGGCTAGAACTTCTCCGGGATCCTCCTTCTCTCTAAAACCTCTCTCTATTTCGATTTTCGGGTGTGAGAAATGAAGAGGGGAAGGCTTCTATTTATAGAAGAAAAAGTGATACTATTCATTACTTTATCAGACTGGATTTCGGTCGTCGGATCGCACTTCACCACGTGGCTCCATCTTGGCCTTACACATGTCTTGCCTATGTCATCCTTCTAGAAGAAGATGATGTCAACTTGCTGACTTACCGATAAAGTTCCCTGATCGGTGTCCTAATCGCGTAATCTTGATGAAACTCAAAAATCAAAGCAACGTTTTGAAGTTCCATTCTTCCTCCGTAGGAATATCTCGGGTTAATGAAATTTATGATCACATTAAGGGCATTCCGTAGTCTGCTGAACATTTTGGGACAGACACCAACGGTTACGGAAATCACTTCCGGAAGTGTCAGCTTCTTGACAGAAATTCGCTGGTTCGTAATATGTTCTGACCTAAGAAACCTTATCCCTGGTTTGTCACGACTATTTCATTTTCTATGGATTCCCATTTTCACTATCTGACCTATTTCTGATTTATCCTGTATCTTAAAGACTCATCTAGTTTCAGAAATGACCTCTGAGATAGTCCACTCCGAGGTAGAAATTCACTGGTTTATTAAAAGTCCAGATGACATAGGCTAAATCCCTATATCTTGGTGTAGGATTTAATTTCTATCTTTTCTTAAATGTCATGTTGGCTCTTTACCATATATATTATTATTTTATACAAAATATCTAGATATTTATTTTTTTCTTTTATTTTTTTTATTTTTCTAAACATAAAATATTTTATTATTATTTTATTATTTATTCATTATTTATTTATTATTTCTTTAATTATTAATTTCGAATTTCTCCCTTAAATTAATTATTTACTAATTAATTTACTTATATCTTAATCTAAACAATTAGCCACTAATTACTTAATTAGCCACTTACTAATTCGACAACAACATATACCATCTTATAAACACAAGAAATGAATTCCACTCATAATCGTTTAGAAATATGATCGACCACATCTGGCCCAAGAAAATTTTCGTTCCGACTATAATCTCGCTGACATACAAGTGATCTATACTCTTACCTATACAAGGCTTCTACCGATGATATCACGATTGAAAATCCGAGAAATAAGTTTCATCAGGTATGTTTATAATTCTACAGGGAATCTTGCTTTATTTGGACAAAATCCTCATAGTATTCAAGTAGCATACGAGCTACTAAAGTTAACTTTCTGTAGAGAGTATCTACATGCTGATTACTTAATACAGATGATAATTATTCTCTAAATCGCAACCTTAAGGATTTTTATCTAGCGATGCTATCCACTACTGAGTTTCTTTTTAATTCAAAAAGCACTTCAAGTACTTGTGATAGCGGTACTATTCTATGGTTACTCCGTAGAGGTAATGCCTCTATAATCTCAAAACGATAATTACTATCTCTAAGTCACGCGTAAATTTGTTCAATTGGAGAGGCTTTAACTGACGAAAGGTGCAAGTCATCATGTTGTCCTGCTGCAGCAAGACATATCCCAATCCATACCTATTGGTACCACTACAGACTAACTTGGACCTGGGATAACCAATCTCTTGGTGCTGTGACTAACTTCTTTCTCAGTCTATGTAAGCTCGTCTCACAATCTTTGTTAATGATTTAATTTCCATGCGCAAGTTATGAGAAAATTCGATATGAATCTGCGGTACTATCCCGCCGATCCGTAAACTACACATCTATATTTCTATTTCTGGCTCTTTCTAGTCCAGACCTGCCTCTATTTTGCTGAAACTATCAACAATTCTGTCGTGCGATAGAACATGGCCCAGAAAATTTATTTCTTGGCAGCCAATACTTACATTTTCTTAATTCAATAAAAGTCGTGTCTCCCTTTAGTACACTCACAACTTGATCATCTTTGTTCTTTGCGTTTCTTTTATCGTTTCTGAATGGATGAGGATGTCGTCAATCAACGCCTCAATCAACCTACCTATGTGGTTGAGAAAAGTTTTGGTTCAAGGACTTGTATGAACAAAATAGAAAATTTGTCGGTTCAAAAGTCATCTCAAGGAATTCAAAAATGTCCGGTTAAATCCGGAAAGCTATCTTCAAAACATTACTATTTTGGATTTGTAGCGATGGTATTTTGAGCATACGTCAATACTCGACAAAATGTAAGAATTAAATAACTGAGTAGATCGTAGATCGTAGATCATGGAAAGTGGATATGTATTTATGATAGTCATTTCGTCCATCCTGTGATGGTGGATACAAAGTCGCAAACTCTTGTGCTTTGTTTCGGTATCATTTGATATGGTGTTGTAGATATTGATCCCATGTTAGGTACCAACTTCATAGTGAATTTTGACTTTTCATTTTCCGAAGGAAAATTTGTCAGAGAAATTTTATTTGTGTCTGGGTTGTTTTTAGACTAAGGACTCAGCTCTTTTATCAATTCTATCACTGCTTTGTAAAAAATGTAGAAATAATATCTTCTCATAGTCACTGTTTGATCATTGCAGTGTTTGCTATTACGTTAACGAATTTGAAATCGTCGTCGACGTGGTGCAACAGAAATTTTTGAACAGAATATATATTATACCGAAATTTGATTCTAAATATGCCTTATAGGTGAAATAGTTTACACCCAATGGTGTAGCTATTACAAGATTGTAAGGTAATACATATATGTATGCATCCCAAAATGATTCGCATTCTTGTCAGAAGCAACTGACTGACTTAGCACTAGAATCGATCAATATCTAACTAGACCCCTATTGGGCAATAGTATCTTAGATCATTTCTGGAGATTCTTCGGCCTCCTCCTCGCATAACGCTATCATCAAGCCTGAGCTTGTTGGCTCTATCTATGCTGCTTTCTGGGGACAATTCCCGGCTATATGCCCCGGCTTCCGACAGTTGTAGCAAATTCGTATACCACTACGGGTAAGACTGGATGGTAATTCCCGTATTTTGAACAGGGGTAGGAATTCTGGCATCTTTGGAAAGTTCTTTGACCGTAACTCTGCAGCTTTCCCTGGACAGAGCACGCTAATATGTCCAGGTTCTTGACACTTAAAGCATATCAGCTTTCCATCGCAGTCCGTACTTCGAGGATGATGCTTCCCACATTTTACACACAGTCGGGGTCCTGTCAGTTCAGGGTTGTACTGCTTCCCAGTTTGAAATGGCTTCTTACCTTGCTCTTGATTCTTGCTCCGTGGCGCCTTCCACTTCTGTGTGGGGTTCCCGTGGCGAAACCCGACGCAATTACTTGCTCTTTTGCCTTTGCCCTGATTGTTGTCCCCAGGAAACTTCCTTTTTAGTGTGGGGTTTTTGTGGCTGAATCCATCATGACTTGTATAACTATTGTTGAGATTTCTTGTTCTACGTAGCTCTGCTATTTTACACTCCATCAGATGGCAGGATTCCGACATTCCTTGCCTTTCTGCAAGGAGGACATCAATAAGAGCATTCTGCTTCTCCAGCTTCTCCCTCAGCTCTTGCGACTTACTCGGGTATTTAAAGTATTGTACTGGGATTGACATCACTCGTGATTGTCTACCTCCCTCTCTTCCTCGACCTCGGCCTTGACCTCTAAGTACTTCGATTCCACGCATACTTGACATCCTATCTTTCTATTTGAGAACAACAATTTTTTAAAGGTTTGCTCAACAAACACCTACACATAATGTTCATGGCAAAACACATGTCATATTATTTATCTGGTTTTTAACACCAGTAATATATCGTACATAATTCATATCATCGTCTATCTACTTGTTTACATATTGTCTAATACTAGCCCTTGGAGATAATTCGGAAACAAAAGAAAATCGACTTTACGCTCTCCATCCAAGAGCTCATTAGTCTTTCCCATCAAGAAGTGTTCTCTAGGAAACAGGTACAGTGTTGACATTACCCAATCGTCTAATGGGTAGGGGAGTTTATTGATTCTCCTCTGTCTGTAAGTCACTTTGACTTGTTCTAGCCATTGAAAATATGTTTCTTGCGGAGTTGCGTTGTAATTTTCTGCCCTAAAGAAATCTGTTCGTAGAATGCCTACCAGTTCTTTGTTCGTATTCAAAACATGTCGCAGAATATTTGGTTCGTAACAAGACTCAATTTCAAGGTCATCTTGGTAAGGTAACAATAGGAGATGCTCACGGTTATCATCGAAGGATGAATGATCCGACCCTATAGGTCTTTCTGGCTCAAAAGGTATACTAGCCATTGGCTCATGGTACACTATGTTCAAGGATTCTGAATAAAAAGGTTCTTTATTTTCTATGATTTGATCAGGGTATTCTGGTTCAAAGTGATATTCAGGCTGATGATCGGTTATCGGAGTGATATGCTGTATAGGAGTTGGTAGATATGCTGGCTCAAAGTTACTTTCTGGAGTGGGGTATGTCTGATCAATTTGAGGTACAAGTTCAGATGGGTATACCAACCAGGGATGATATCCCGCTGAGATTTTACGGCAATGAATAGATATTATGGGTTTCTCTGGAACTGGGGAATCTTCCGTCTCAAGGTATTTCATTGGTTCAATATGATGTACTGGCTCGGAAAGGTACTCCGGTCTAGGGTCGTATAGGCACTCATTGGAATATCCTGATTGGGAATGATACTCCGGCTCTGGATTGTTCTCAGCCACAAGAGGGTATTTTGTAATGTACCACGAGTCAGACTGGTGAGTGGAACAGGTTGACTCTGGTATAGTCATAGGCACAGGAGGTAGATATGTTGGCTCAGGATTTAGCCTTAATCTTGTTATATCGGGGGCTATAGTCTTATGCACGTACGTCTCCTATGCGTAGTACGTCTCCCTTTACCGTAATAATCTGGATATGACAAATTACCCTTGTCCATCTCCACAACATAATATTTAAAATTATATCAGTTCTCTGATTCAAGATATGTTTAAACGTTTAAGAAGAAACGTAGAGTTTAATTCTGCTACTCAACTCGATTGGTCAGATAGATGTCTGTTATGGAAGCCTTAGTGAGTTCATCGTGACTAATCCACTTACCCATATAGACTAGTACCATACCTGGCACCATTGTTTCGTTATAAACCTACACAATAGGTCACTGTCTAAGGGACAACCTAGATAGTATTTTCAACTAAGTTCAATTATCGCTTCCGTTCGGGAATTTCATGTAGACTCTGATTTCCATCTCAAAAGTCTTAGAGTTGTTTCCAAAACTCTAACCTTTACCTTAGGGTATTTGTTTTATTGTATCACAATACCAGTATTATATCAGTACTTGTGTCCTTGTTGTTCATACAATGCTCTTGAGACTAGCTATGAAACTAGCTCTGATACCAAAATGTAACACCCCAAATTTCGTAGCATAAATCGTGCCGGTGACACGTGGTTTTATAAAAATTCATCAGAGTTTTGAGGTGCTACAGCTTAGCGTTTTGCGGAAACGGAGAGCATGTACTAAAAATTTGAACAACAGGTATAACACTGAGTAACTAATATGAAATACTTAGACATATGATGATACCTGACGTATACTGATATATATATTACAAAAATCTCCCGGAGGAATTATTCATGTGATACGAATACAAAACTCTATAATTACATTTCTTCTATGTAACTATACCCTTTTCTCCAAGCCTTAGGTAGACTTGGGACATAGAACCTAACTCGCTTAAATCATCCCATTTGACCAGCCGGGTAGGTCTAGTGGGAGTCTCACCGTGCTAGGGTGATCGATTGACGAACCACATAGACGACCCTTCTAGTTTAAGCACCAAATGATGTCAAGTAACTTTATTAGATTCATGTCATAAGGTAGGTTCTGTTGACTTTCTTCCCGCATTTCCTTTGACCGGTGCCTTCTCACGACTCCGTCTACTGACGTATATCTATGGCTTCGTCCCCTGGTGCCTTTTCTGGTTCAAGACCCTTTCCTGTCTATTCATTCAGACTAAGGTCCAATACCCATCGGACCTCAGGTAACGGTTAACCTCATGCTCATGTAAACAATATATGTATGATAGGTATTCATGATATTTTCGCAATAATCTCTACAAAAGCCCATAACAGATGTAGGCAATATATAACCAGATATGTAAGGCAATAACAATACACGCCCCCTCCCCCGTAGCCTGTTTGTTATCCCGATCCCCGCACTATTCCCCTAGTGCCACGATGTACGTCGTGTCCTCAGCGCTAGGAAAACTCTAACGGTGTTTAACAATACCATAACCTGTATATTCATGATGTCACCAATTTCAAATACGACAGAGTCTCATTACAAGAACACAGCAAGCATATATGAGCATACCACAATCATAAGAGTTAGTGTTACAGTACGTCGCGAACGTACCTTTGTTGACGGTCCTTCCGGTATGTTTCACGAAAAACGGTAATTTTAACATCGGCACAACAGCGGTAAAACAACGGTACGATAGCGGTATGACAGCGGTACGATTACAGATATCCTATAAGGATTATATCGCATTTTATCAGTATTTAACATTATAACGGACATTTTAGGTACTAATTACCATTTTGCCCCTGACCCCTAATCGGCGGAATTCACCAGAGCTTCGCTGTTTTCGCTCTATCTCTCCAGAATTTTGACAGATCTTTTCCCTCATCATATTTTCGAAATATATATCATATTTACCCCTAAATATGATATCTAGACTATCTTGAAAAATTAAAGATAAATCTAGCTTTCCTACTATATCTACCGAAAGAACTACTGAAACTAAAGACCAGAGACCGAAGAACTTACCCAGGGTTCGGCTAGAACTTCTCCGAGCTCCTCCTTCTCTCTAAAACCTCTCTCTATTTCGGTTTTGGGGTGTGAGAAATGAAGAGGGGAAGGATTCTATTTATAGAAGAAAAAGTGACACTATTCATTACTTTATCAGACTGGATTTCGGCCGTCGGATCGCACTTCGCCACGTGGCTCCATCTTGGCCTTACACATGTCTTGCCTATGTCATCCTTCTAGAAGAAGATGATGTCAACTTGCTGACTTACCGATAAAGTTCCCTGATCGGTGTCCTAATCGCGTAATCTTGATGAAACTCAAAAATCTGAAAGCAACGTTTTGAAGTTCCATTCTTCCTCTGTAGGAATATCTGGGTTAATGAAACTTATGATCACATTAAGGGCATTCCGTAGTCTGCTGAACATTTTGGGACAGACACCAACGGTTACGGAAATCACTTCCAGAAGTGTCAGCTTCTTGACAAAAATTCGCTGGTTCGTTATATGTTCTGACCTAAGAAACCTTATCCCTGGTTTGTCACGACTATTTCATTTTCTATGGATTCCCATTTTCACTATCGACCTATTTCGATTTATCCCGTATCTTACGCTGCACTCATCCGTTTCGAAATGACCTCGAGATAGTCCACTCCGAGGTAGAAATTCACCGGTTTATTAAAATTCCGGATGACATAGGCTAAATCCATATATCTTGGTGTAGGACTTAATTTCTATCTTTTCTCAAATGTCCTGTTAGCTATTTATCGATATATTATTATTTTATTCAAAATATCTAGATATTTATTTGTTTTCTTTTATTTTTTATTTATTTTTCTAAGCATAAAATATTATTTTTTAATTTTTTAATTTTTTTATTATTTATTTAATTATTAATTTCGAATTTCTCCCTTAAATTAATTATTTACTAATTAATTTACTTATATCTTAATCTAAACAATTAGCCACTAATTACTTAATTAGCCACTTACTAATTGTTGATAATTTTCATAATTAGGATAAATTATTATCTCACAACTATTTGACTTGCTTTGGTATTTTATATCCCATGTAAAATATTAAAAATACTTTGGGGCCATAAAGTGCTTTTAATATTATTATATTTATGCTCTATATATTTTCAGGAAATGATCCCAAAAATTCCTAAAATTAAAGATAACATACTTCCTAAGTTTTTGTCAATATTTGCGTCATATGGTATTTATCATAATATTTTCGTGCCATTTTATGCCCCATAAATGCATTTTTCATAGATTTTAGCTTATTATCTCTTCTAATTTCCATAGATTTTAAAGAGAAATTGCTCCTAAATTTATAACAATTAAGTTACAAAATTAGAGACAATATACTTTCTCGAAATATTTATCCAAATATTTTACTTATATTAGTTAGGGTTTTCGGGTATTACGCTTTTCTCTAACTGATTTTGTCATCATGATTTTGATTGCTAGAATGATATAATTAAGATTATACTTAATTATAATAATCTTAGGATATTTTATGATTCCTAATAGGATTTAGAAAATTAAATCCTCAACTAACTTAATTCTAAGAAGAAATCACTTAGAAATAAAATAAATATAATAAGAAAAATTCAGACCATATATTCACTTATTTTAAATAGGTAATATTCATACAAATAGAATATTTAAGGTATATTATAATATTTAAGATAAATAATTTTTCGGGTATTACAGAACCCTAACAAAAAATATAGTTTAAAAAACTGTCATTGGAGACTCTACTAAAACCGGAAGATGGTAGATGAATGTTGAATGACACATGGGTGAAGTATATATAGAGACGTACCTTTTCATCAGCCAATAACATGCCAACTTTCCACATTGCATACGGCGCAACCTTTCTTTTGACACTCCACTTTCGCAGAACTTTAGCGATAATTGACCATGTGTCCTTGGTATCGTTGACATCAGAGAAGAAAGTCTTATTCATATCCTGACATATATAAAATAGGATGTTGATGCACTTTAGGAAAATATAGGATCAGGTTTCAAAGAATTGAAATTGTATTTGCTTACGTAAGGATGCTTCTGCAAAATGTTGTGGGAGATATCTTTGGCCCAAAAACGGTATTGCAAAGTCCTTATATGATCTGTTGCTTCATGACCAGAATTGTATTATATAAACATTAATTTTGGCGGGAAAAGGAATATAGTCAGGAGAGTATCAGTTGATTGGCGCCGAAATTGAATAGAAAAAGCCAGCTGAATGGTAATCACAATAAATTCGTCATTAATTTTTTTTCTTGGTGAAAATTTCGAATTGATGGTAATTGATGACGAATTTCTATTATTATGATGATGAATAGAAAAAGTCGGCATAATGGTAATCACAATAAATGGGTCATTTAATTGATGATAATTGATGACGAATTTCTTATTGATGATAATTGATAATTGATTGATTGAGGTTTAGTGGACCAATAACTATGTTATAAAACGCATAGTTGGCAGGCCAAGTGGACCAATAACTGAGTGGTTTAGAGGTTTAGTGTTTTATAATTGATATGAGAAAATTTACTCCCAATTATAAGGTAAATTTTTATTACCATAAATTAAATTTTCCTAAAATATTATTGTTCTAGAATAAAAAAGTTGGGATGCTACAACAACCGAATTAAAGTTCTAAGGATTGAGTTACATTGAGCTAAAATTTAGAAATTGAGTTACAACTTAATTAAAATTATAAGGAGAAAAAGATTAATTTTTCAATAATAAATATAAAATTAATTTTTGCTAATTATTTATTCCAATGCCCCTCTCTGATTGATCACACTGACAAGTTTTTGCTGCTTCCCTCTACAATCTCTTGGCTATTTCTTTCTTATCACCATCATTTTTTGGGGGGGACCGTACGTCGCCGCTTAAGATGTCGATGCGGCTGGAAAGAATCGATAGGATTTAAAACACCACAGGAGTACATGGAGTAGATAAGGGAAAATGACAAAATGCGCTCAAAAAACATACAAAATATCAAAAAAGTTTCTAGGAACTTTTTTAATATTATTTTTATTGAAATAAAATCCGGTGTTTAAATTTTATTGTGAACATAGATCAACTTCTTGTTGTAAATATAGTTTGGACTTTTTTTATATTATTTGTATTGAAATAAAATTCAGGTATTTAAATTTTGTTATGAATATAACACTTCTTGTTGTGAATATAGTTTTTTTCTGTTGTGAATGGCCAAGTTTTAAATTTTGTTGTGAATATAGCATTTTCTTTGTGAATTTAGTTTTTTAAATTGTGAATGAGCTCAGACGCTTATGGATTTAAGTTTAAAACAAAATCCAGGTGTTTAAATTTTGTTGTGAATATAGCACTTTCTATTGTCAATATAAGAGACTTTTTTAATATGTGATTTTGGGTTGAGACTTTTTAATATTTTGTATGTTCTTTAATTGACTTGTCATTTTCCTAATAGATAACTTGCCACGTCTTCGTATATTTGTCGAACATGAGAATTTTACAATTAAGGTGATATTAAAAAGGTTCAGATTGTATTGTATTGTTTCTGACGTCTCAGTCGGTAACATTGAGTTTAAAAATAGTTGGGCTAAAAACCATGTTCAATCAATACTAAAAGTTAACTCTTTTATATATAATATATAATTTGACACTTTAATCCCAATCAAACGCTAAACATTAATATATTCTTTCTAAGAAAAACTAAAATAAAAATTCTTAGCTATAGTTCTATTCTTTTTGCCCAAAAAAAAAACCCCCTTCTCTAAGCTTAAGATTTGTGATATTTTGCTGATTTTTAATTTCTTGACATGAATCTCCATATCCAGACCCAAAAAAAAAAAAAGACACGGCTTTCCACATTTCTATAGAGAAATACTTACATATTTCAGGAGTATAACTTTATCAATGTTTTGACTTTTGACTCATTAAAAACCAACTCATTTTATTTTAATCTTACATGATAAATAAGTCATATGAAGAAATTCAAATTTTATTATTTTTAAAAGCAACAAGTCATGAGAGTGAATTGCATTTTTTGTTTTTTAAAATTATGAAGTTTATGTTTTTAAAAATTATAAAATTTAAATTTTTCCATAAGACTCATCTATAATGTAGAATTAAAATAAGATGACTTGTTGTATTTTAATTAGTCAAAATACAAACAAAGAAGAACTTCTAAAATATGTAAGGATTTCTCATTTTGATGTTGGTGGAGACTCGTGAATATTCCAACGAAGCATAACGTGGCAAAGACATTTTTGTGTCTTCACTCCATCGCATTTCAGCTATGATGAAGCATGAGGTAGTTCAAAAGATATAATATAGGGGCTTTTAAAAAGAATACATGATTTAGAATATAAATCACCTCCAGTTTAATTAATGATTTTTTCATATTTTGCCCTTGTGATTAATTCCCAATTTCCAACTTTACCTACTCATTATATCTTCTATGTTTCTCTAGAATAACATTCTCAATTCAATTAAGGGTTAAGGTACAAAAATACACATATGTTTTATCCTGAGAAACGTCCAACACCATGTACTTTTTTTAAGTGCAAAAGTACACATGTGGTTATAAATTAGGTTCAAAAATACCGTTTGACCTTTAAGTTTGACTTTTTTTTGCTTTCAAATGTGCAAAAATACACATGTAGTTTAGCAAAAAGAGCGCCCAACACTAAAGCTTTTTTTTATTATTTAATAATTTTTTTCAATTAAAGGAAAATTATTATTTCTCTAGGTATAATTCCTGGAAGGCCACTTTTTTTTCATAATTTATTTTCTTTTTTTAAAAAATATCCTTATTAAAATTTCTAATTAATAATTAATAAATGAGTATAATTAGAAAATTTAGATAAAATTAATTAGCATGCCCCCCTCGTAAGGATGACACATATAAATGGAGGTTGAAACAAAAGAAAAATCCCCCAGAAGAAGAAGATTAAAAGAAAATAAAAAGGCATTGCAGGGATCAATTTGATGAAAAGGGAAAAAGGTGAATGAATCACAAAATTTACCTCGGATGGTGTACATGGAGACAACTTGGTTTCTATTCAAAATGTCATAATTCGATCGATAAAACGATGATGAACGAAAAACATCCACAAGGTTCCCGGAAGAATTGAGATCGAGAAAACTAATGATGATGGAAGAAAAACTTGCTTCCTTCGTTATGATTGGTGACAAAAAGGCATAGTTTTTCTTCCAGCAACGATTTTGCCTATTTAATTTATTTAAATATTTGATTGTTCTTCCAAAATTGGTAATTAAAATAAAGGGAAAATGCATTTCAGGGCCCTTTTAACAGAAAAAAAAAATCTTAAAAAAGGTCTAAAGATTTTGAAAATCCCAAAAAAGACCACAAGACCTTTTCTGGTATAAATTCATTAAAACGTTAACAACTAAATCAGTCTCATTAACAACTAAATCAATTACCGTTAACAACTAAATCAGTCGCATTAACAACAATATTTTAACAACTAAATCAGTCACATTAACAACTATATCAGCCCCGGTTAACAACTATATCAGCCCCGTTAACAACTAACGCTTTAATGAATTTATACCAGAAAAGGTCCTGGGGCCTTTTTAGGATTTTCAGAATCTTTAGGCCTTTTTTGGGATTTTTTCTGTTAAAAAGACCACGAAATGCATTTTCCTTAGATGTTTTTTTTTTTTCAAAAGGATGAGTTGTTAGATGATTTTATATAAGAATGAGAAAAAATTTAAATATGATATGTAAGGACTTGGAAGTTCTTTTCTTTGACGTATTTTTAGCAACTGTGTATTGATTGACCAAGTGAGGATCGGATTTGACAATGCCATAAACTATGATGTAAGGAAATGTAGCACACCAAGTAATTCCGGAAGGCCAAGTTTATTCTCATAATTACTAATTAGAAATTTTAATAAGGATTTTTTTAAAAAAATTAAATAAAAAAATTATGAAAATAAAAAAATTGGCCTTCCAGGAATTATACCTAGAGAAATAATAATGTTTCTTTAATTTAAAATAAAATTATTAAATTTTTATATAAAAAAAACCTTGGTGTTGGGTGATTTTTTTTTTCAAACTACATATGTATTTTTGCATATTTGAAAGCAAAAAGGAAAAAAAAAAATCAATCTTAACAATCAAACGGTAATTTTGTACCTAATTTGTAACCACATGTATACTTTTGCACCTAAAAAAAGCACTTGGTGTTGGGCGCTCCTCAGGGTAAAACATGTATATTTTTACACCTTAACCCTCCAATTAAATACATTTCTCAAAAAAAGTAAAAATGAAAAAATTTACATTTTATGACATATTAAATAACTTAACCATCATTTATTGTTTCTCATAATATTGCTTGAGTGCCATATATTATGAATATATTGTTATGAAACTGAAGAAAATGTAAAGAAAAGTAGAGAGAAGTCAGAGAGAAATTCTAGAGAGATGGAGGAATTCTCATTTCAAGTGTATTCCAAATGTTTACACAATACCTCTATTTATAGACCTTCAAGGGTTACTATACAATGGACATCCACATAATACATATATTTATAACACTCCCCCTTGGATGTCCATTATGAATGTGCCTCATTAAAAACTTTAACTAGAAAAACCCAGTGGGATAAAACCTAGCTAAAGAAAAGAGTACATCATCCATCGATACACTTTCTAATGTTACCTCATTAAAAACCTTTCTAGGAAAACCCAGTGGGACAAAACCTAGATAAGGGAAAAAGAGTACAACGTGTATCGACTCCCTCTCTTAATTACATAAGATTTTCAAATGCTGCCTTATTAAAAATCTTTCTAGGAAAACCCAGTGGGACAAAACCTAGATAAGGGAAAAAGAGTACAGCAAAGTACAGCGAGTATTGACTCCTCCTCTTGATGACATCAGTTTTACTCCCACTGATGACAGTATCAATATTGCTTCTTCTAATGTCAAAAATTGCTTCCAATGTCTTTGTGTTGAAGAAAAACTATATCTTGCTAATAAGCATTATGTATTAGTACTCAAATAGCACTAAGATATGGTACTTCTGGACCAATTAGTTGTTCAACAATTATTTGTCTTTTGAAGCTCTTCAGGAGTTACAGTGATGTTGATGTTATCAACATAAACGGCAATTAGTGCAAATTCATTTCTGGATCTTTTCATACAGATGCATGGGTATATTGGGTTATTTTTGTACCCTCCTTTTCATCAGATATTCTTTGAGACGATTATACCACATGCACCCTAATAGCTTCAAGCTAAGAGACTTATATAACTTAATTAAATATTGTTCTTGAGAACTTGAATTAGATGCTTATAACATCTTGAATCCTTCGAGGATTTGTGCTTCGGCACATTAAGTCTTTCGGGGACATTTGCTTCGGCACCTTAAGTCTTTTGGAGACATGTACTTACGGCACCATGAGTCCTTTCTGGAACCTTAAGTCCTTTGAGGACTTTCATACAAATATCACTATCAAGTGAATCATACAAATAGGTAGTTACAACTTACAACATCCTGTAACATCCCATTTTCAAAAGCAGTAAATTTTTTTTTTCCATCAGAGTAGAGCATTGGAGCAATTGAGTAACTGATACATATATTTATAAATGCCGTAAGTCCGGCTGATTTACGTAAACGGTACATTGACCAAGAGTTTTCAAAATGAATAACACCCGAAGAAAGTCTTCAAAGGGTCTCGTGCGGCGCTCGCGCCTTTCTCCTCGGTTCTCGGTTCTCCTGAACCTGACGCTATGATAAGAGCTGAGATCCAATTGCAATTTGGATCTCAGGTAACGATTAACCTCATGCTTAAATATGACTACATATACACGACAGCAGCAATCAATACAACAGTCCACAACAGATGTATGATTAAAAACACATAACCACGTATACAAGATAATAACCACGTATGTAACATAACCTCGTATGATACAACATTAATAACCTCGTATGTGACATAACCTCGTATGTAACATACCGTGTATATAGCATAACCTCGTACACTACTACACAACAAACATATATAATCATACACTAACCATCAGAGTTAGTGTTACAGTATGCGAACGTACCTTTTTGGCGGTACAACAGAACTTTTACGGAAAAACGTGAAAATCGACGGGAAAAACAAATGGGTGTGACGGCGGCACAACAATGGCTCGACAAATGTACGATTATCTCGATATCCTATAAGGATAATATTTAACAACTTTTAGCAGCATAACGGGCATTTTAGGTACAAATTACCATTTTGCCCCCGAACCCCTAATCGGCGGAATTTCGCCGAGCTTACTGCTTTCGCTCTATCTCTCTAGAATTTTGACAGATCTTTTCCCTCATCATATTTTCGAAATATATATCATATTTACCCCTAAATATGATATCTAGACTATCTTGAAAAATTAAAGATAAATCTAGCATTCCTACTATATCTACCGAAAGAACTACCGAAACTAAAGACCGGGGACCGAAGAACTTACCCGAGACTTTGCTCGGACTTTCTCCGAGCTTCTCTCTCTAACTTCTCTCTAAGAGGCAGATTTTTGGTGTGAGAAATGAAGAAGAGGAGGGTGCTATTTATAGAAGAAATTCAGGACGTATCGGGAATTTTCTGCTTTGTTTTTGAACCGTTAGATCTAGGGTTTTGTAAGATGGAATCTTGACCATTCAAGGTCTTGGTCGACATCAAGGGCCCAAAAGTCAAAAAATGAGTTGTCATCCAATGATGACTCTTGCTTTATGGCCTCCGGTCCGATAAAGCTACCGATCGGTGTCCCGTTTCGCGATTTCGCGAAACTCAAAAATCCGGGCATGCAACTTTGAAGATCTTTCCATCCTCTTTCATATTATCTATTTTGATCCTCTTTTTGATCATATCCTGGTATTCTCTGGTGCGTCGGAAGATATTCGGACAAACGCGTCCGGTTACGGAAATCGCTTCCGATAGAACCAACTTCTGGACAATAATTCGCTGAATCGTAAAATGTCCAGTTGTTGCCTAACTTAATACCGTGTTTGAAAACACGCAATTGTTTCTATAGGTTCTCACTTTGCCTATCTGGCTCTACTCTATCTGATCAGCTTTCCGTCTTATTAGGAATTAGGGTTTTCTTGCGGAATCGACGTCTGGTAAATTCTTTCTTCGTGTAAAAATTCACTTGTACTTAATTTGATCAGTCTGAAAAGACTTTTACCTCTGGTTTACCTGTAGAATTTATTTCTAACTTTTCCCTCGATTCGCCTATAAGTTTTACTCACCGCATTATATTATTATTTTATTCTAATTAACACTTTAATTATTTAAACAATTCTTTTTAATTAAAAATATTAAGAATTTCGACCCCTTAATTAAAAAATTCAGTTTTAAATATTTTTTCATAATTTTTTCCATTTTTTAAAAATATAATATTTTTTTACCAAAAATTCCCGTTTACCCCCGCCGTTAAGGCTTAATCGGCCTAATTTCTTCGTTTAGTGATCTTTTTAGGATCATGTTTCTTCATATATTTATCTTTACTAATTTTACAATATATTGTTATCTTACAACCTTCTATCTTGATATTGTCATTTTATATCCTATGTAAAATGTTAAAAATGTTTACCCCATCAGTTACTTTATGGTTCTCGAAATGCTTTTTAAACTTTTCTTCATGTTATTCCCTCTGAAATAATTTATCAAATTATCATAATTAGGGATAACACTTCCATATTTTTCTCATAATTTTTCACGATCTTTCAAACATTTATCATAATATTTTTAGACTGCTTTTTTTTATCACCATTATATCATTTTTTAGTCATTCTCGTTCATCAGATTTTCCTGTAACTTTTTTTGACAATTTACTCTATAATTATAACAATTTTCTATAACAATTTTAAACTCATGATTTTGCTTTATCAAAATATTCGTTAATTTCCTTTATCTCAAAACTTCTAGATTTACTAAAATCCGGGTATTACACATCCATTAAACGCAAATAAAGCCCTTCATTTATCGCTACGCTAATCAAATAACAAAAGTATTTGCATCCACTACTGATGAATATATTTCTTCAAAATCTATGCCAAGCCTTTATGTAAACTTTGGATTACAAGGCTTACTTTATATATAATTTCACCATTTTTATTTATTTTTCATACAAAAATCCATTTGTATTCAACTGGCTTTACATCTTCAGGTGTATGGACTACAGGTCCTAATACTTTTCATTTTGCCAGTGATTTTAATAACATCTTTCCATAGGGGCCAATTCTATCACTGTTGGCACTCACTAATGGATTATGGCTCATGATCCTCATCATCATTCATTACACCATATGCTATATTATTAACAAAGATGTCATCAACGTTGACTTTATTTCGGTTCCATCGGATTCTATAATATAATTTATTGAGATCTCATTATTTTCACATATATTTCAGGTACCTGGGTCTCTTCTGGGACTACAATGTTCTCTTCTAGAGATATTTCTACTGGAGATAATATTTCTTCAGGAGATGGCTCTTTTGGAGCTACTAACTTTTCTTTAAATATCCTCGACTTGATCATCTATATTTTTAGCTCCTTTTTCTCTTTCGAGGATTTTTATCTTTGAAACCGATGGACCTTTCACGCTTCAGGCATGCTTTATATTTATTCATAATAGGTTCTCCTTCAGGGAAATCAATTCGAATAGGAGCATTAACAGCTGGGACATGTGACTTTGTCACTTTTCTTTGGGTCAGTAAATGCTTCTGGCATTCAATTAGCTGAATTTTACAAATGAATTATCTTTTGAACTTCCAGTTCACATTGATTTGTACGAGGATCAAAATGAGCCAATAATAATTCATTTCAGCTAATCTCTTTACCCAACTACCTATTTTCTCCCCCTCATGTTGGGAAAACAATGTCAAATCACAATTGACTAATCATGCAGTGTAAGTCTCATAAATCCATTTGTTACCTTTAGAAACATCATTATGTTCCATTTAGAGACAAACAAGAAGAATGAGGTCCTTACACAGCATTTATCCCAATTTTCTTTCTATATTCATCTATGTGCATGGTAGTGGATTTATAAGCATTGCACATTCAAAAACTTTTCAGATGGAATTGTCTGGTTCCTGACCAAAAACCAATTTTCGGGAGAATTTTGTTGGCTTATATAAATGTTGCAATATATATAATATCAAATATACCAACATAGTATTTTGTTCTCATAAGCATTCATCCATCTCTTTATGGATGCTTTAATTCATGACTTCTGGATCGTATAATCTGGAAATAGCGCGCTTAATTTATACAAACATTATTGCAAACTTCAGGTTGCGTTCTCACAAACTTCTGGTTGTAAGCTAATAATCTCACATGTAACCATCTTATAGATGCATCTTTCAAATTTGTATAGTTAACATGCCATTTCAATGGGCCCATATAATATTGTTTGATATATTTCCAGAAATACTTAAATCCATTACTAATCATGACCAATGAGAACAACAGCACAAAATTCATAAATAATATGTTGGTTATTCATGAAGAATCTTCTGGTTCTTCAATAAATAACAATACATAATCTTATTTGCACTATATATATATGACTCGGATGATCAAACAAGTCATGCCAACAATAAATTTATTTAGATAAGTAAACTTCTGGTTTACTATAACATATATTTCAATCAATCATAAACATTTCAATTTCCATAAAATTATGATTTAAATCATAATCTGACATACATTCTTGGTAGATCTATTAGACTTTGTGTGGGAGGTATATAACTGTTCAAAAATTAGCTCACACTTGTATTATAACTAACACTTGTTTTCTAACAATCTCCCCCTCAAGTGTGAGTCATATAAACATACTTTCTATATATTTGCATTTCAAAATCACTTTCAAATTCTTTAAACCTTGAAAGAAAATTTATTTTAATTCTTCAGGAATAAACATATAATATTACATCACTAGATAATCTCATTATTCATGACTAATATACTTCAATTGACTTATATATATATATACACAAAATATACACAGTCCACCACATATGAAGATATTCAAGATCAAATAAACTTAGAATCATACTGATTTAGAATCACACATATAATAAATTATATGTGATGATAAAATAGCAACAAATTAAACATACCTTTTGGGTTTATTCTTTATCTTGAGCCTGGGCTTCAAAATAAATATGGTCATATTTCTCTACGTACAACTCATTGCCCTTTTATTTGCAACATTGACAAATATTTGATTTGCATTAGCAAACTTGCAGTTTGCATTTACAATCCCTTATTTGTAAACTTCTGGTTTACAATAACATGTATTTTCTATATGATATTTATTTACGTAGATATCTTTGAAATTCATAAAATTCTCTTTATATATACATATTAACTTAAAATTCTTTGTATATGCATAAACCTTCAGGGTCTTATTATTTATAATAATCCATAAAAAATTTCTTATCATGCCATTTCTTTAAACCAATATTGTTCTTTTACAAAAGAACAATTATAAAATTGATAAACTTCTTAACATCAAATCTCAAATAATTAATTTATGGCAACATTAAAAATGATCAAACTTCGTGCCATCAAATTATAATATTATGACAATAAAACTTCTTGCCATAAACTCAAACAATTTTCTCTTTTTTTTTCCATCAAAATTGTTAATGGAGATTTAAAAATTTTGATCCAAATCCATTCCTTCACGTGGGAGGATTGAAAAATGTGTTCGGGAAAATTACATGTCATGACCCCAAATTTCATAAATGATATTTTAGTAAATTACAAAACTATATACCGAAATATTAAAACTCCAAATAGGTCCATTTTTCCGACAATCAACGCCTCATACTATTGAAATTGATTTTGAGGCTGATTTACATATAATACTTATCTTATCATATAGTTTATATCAATATTTGACCTTTAACAAATATATCATGGCATACAATAAATACAAAAATCATGACCTTTACCACTACAACAATAACATGAATTTCTATCATGTTTACTATACCCACTTAGTTCTCTTTCTGTGGTTCTTATCAATAATATTTTCTCACTTCCGGTGAGAATTTGTACCATCATAATTACAACCATGTCCATATGTAAACATATTCACACACATGTTTACAACCACAATTAAATTCATTCATTACTTCATTCACTTCTCGGGAATGGAATCGAGCCTATTGGATGAGATTCATGATCCTTATAACAAAAGTTCACTGTTTTGTTTGATCATATGAAGACAAGAAATTAATT
The DNA here is from genome assembly GCA_019022615.1 of Acacia melanoxylon. NCBI lineage: Eukaryota > Viridiplantae > Streptophyta > Magnoliopsida > Fabales > Fabaceae > Acacia > Acacia melanoxylon. The sequence goes on along the minus strand of JAFJYJ010000003.1, from coordinate 4,900,767 downwards.
CAAAATATTTCTTGACTCTTTCACAATATTGCTACTTCGTGAGCAAATTGAATATTCACATTTATAATAAACCTTTTAGAAGAACAATCATCTTCTGGTGGTCATACAATCCCATTAATTTGTTCTAAAGAACAAAAGAATCTATCAATGCCAAATATTCAACTTTGAGACATTTATACAACTGATGACATACAAAACTCATGGATCTGGCCTTGTCTCATAACTTCGTGCAAATTTGTTTCTTTGCATCCGGCCAAATTATCATTTGGCTTCGTGCCAAATTATGCCTCCTCTTGGCTTCTTGCCCATATATACCTTCTCTTGGCTTCTGGCTAATTTATGCCTTCTTTTGGCTTCTGGCCAACGTTTTGCTCATATCTTCATGCCAATTTTCTCTTCAAGAGAAATTAAATCAAGATGGCTTCCAACTGTTTATCTTCGTGGATAAACATAAGTTATATATGGTTTCTGGTCATTATATATGAATTCTAATCATATAATAAGAAAGATAAAATGACATGTAAATTAAATAATAAAACATAACAATAAAAATAAAAGCTTAAATTAAATGTTATGTTAGCAACAATAAAGTAAATGTTATGTTAGCAACAATAAGTAAATGTTATGTTAGTAACATAAAAGTAAATGTTATAATGTTATGTTAGTAACATAAAAGTAAATGTTATGTTAGTAACATAAAAGTAAATGCTTAAAATATAATTAAAAGTAAAATTTTAAAATTAAACCTCCTTCTTCTTCTCACTTTCACGGCGCAGGCATCATAACATACCCGAATGAAGATATAACATAATCACCAATCAGAAATCCATTTCTAAGCTTGAAACGCCTCCTTTAAGTGATTTGAAAAACTTCTTCTTCTTCCATGGAAGGTGAACGATGATGATAAACAACGCATTAAGGAGGCTCAGTTGATTAGAGCCTCGTGCTGATAACGTGTTACGAAACTGAAGAAAATGTAAAGAAAAGTATAGAGAAGTCAGAGAGAAATTCTAGAGAGATGGAGGAATTCTCATTTCAAGTGTATTCCAAATGTTTACACAAGACCTCTATTTATAGACCTTCAAGGGTTACTATGCAATGGACATCCACATAATACATATATTTATAACATATATGATATTCTTGGTTTTCTTAATTGTTTATAATAATGTGTTATTCGCTTATATATATATACACCTATCCACATTTTTAAATATTTTTAATTATATCCAACTTGCCAATAAAAATGCGATGTGCGGTGCGATGGAAGGAAGGAGTATGTATGTCTGCATCTCAACACACTTGCTAGTGTACATCCCGAAGAATGTGTGACGTACGATGAGTTCAAAGCTTTAAAACGTTTGAACCGTTTTAATAAAAAATTATGTGTGAACAGAATATACTTTTAGAAAATTTGTTACTAGACTCAACAAAATAAGAAAAAAAAAACAAGAAATTTTCGTTACTGGATGGACTTGAGGAAGGTTGAATTATCTTCCATGCCGTGTTATTTATAACAGTTCAAAATTTAAATTATCTTTTTTGTTTTTTATATAATGGTGACAAAAGTTGTTTGAATATTTAATTATTATTATTATTATTTAATACTCTTTCCAAATCTTAAATACAAAATCCATTTGATTTTTTTTGGAGAAATCAATGAAGCTAATTAAATTACTTTAAAATATTTATATTTATTATTTTTCTACAAGCTAATATGTTTGACTTATAAACTAATATATAATTTAATTATACACAACGTATGATATATATGATTAAGTAACTTATTTTACTTTATCAATTTTTTTTTTAAAAGTTAGCTATATTTTATATTTATGATCGGAGATTATAATAAATTTCTTTCACAATTTTTATCATTATTATTAAATTTCTCTCCCTTACTTATTTTCTTATAAATAAGTGCATATTTAAAAAATATTTATTTCAAACACCATTTTTTATACCTCGTTTCAATTATGAAGCTCGGATGAGAGACAGGAGAGATTAGTATTGATAAAAAGTGAACCAAATTATTTTAAATGGCTTTTGTTGCATGCGAAAAAGAAAGAACAGAGAGCCAATAAAGCATTGGCCATTTTAGTTTTAAATATAAATCACAGTTTTTATAATTATCAATTTTTTTAATTTATCTTTATTAATACTTCCTCAACAATAATAAAGACAAGAGGAAATAAGAAAATTAAAGAAAATGACTGAAATATTTTTAAAAAATATATCTCATATTAACTAATTTAACAAACTTTTAGATGCATATAACTCATTGTATATATATATATATATATATATATATATATATATATATATATATATATATATATATATATATAAAAGATGCATATAATTTGACTATTTAATCCCAAAAAAACCCTAAACATTAATATATTCTTTCTAAGAAAAACTAAAATAAAAATTCCTTAGCTTAGCTATAGTTGTTCTATTCTTTTTGCCGGGAAAAAAGGTTTTTCAAAGCTTAGGATGTATGATATTGTGCTGATTTTTAATTTCTTGACATGCATCTCCATATTCGGACAAAAGGACATGACTTACGGGTTCGGTTTTTCTACATGGCGCCTTTCTCCTCATCTCTCATTTTTTAGTATCTGTCAGTATCCTAAAATATATTTTTAGTACCAGTCAGTATCCTAAAATATTTTTTTAAGATCCTAAAATAATTTTTTAAGATCATGAAGTATTTTTTAGTATCAGTCAATATATTGAAGTACTTTTTAGTACCAGTCAGTATCTTGAAGTATTTTTTTTTGTACCAGTCAGAATATTTTTTCAAAATCCTAAATTTTAGGATCTTGGAAAAATATTTCAAAATACTGACTGATATTAAAAAGCACTTCAGGATGAGCAGTCGAGATTAATTCAAATCAATGGTCTAGATTGGTTTATGAGAGAAATCAAAGGGTGTGATTAGATGAGGAGGGATGAGGAGAATATTTGATGATGAGAGGATCCAATTCCCATGACTTACATATTTTAGGAGTGTCACTTCATCTATACTCTAACTAATTAAAATACAACAACTCATCTTATTTTAATCCTACATGTCAGATGAGTCATATGAGAAATTCAAATTTTATTCTTTTTAAACACAATAACTCATGAGAGAGAATGGTGTTAGACTTGGCTATCACCCAAGAGGGAGGGTGAATTGGGTGTTTGATAAAACTTTAGATAACTTTGAAAATATTTTCGCAACTTACTGAAAGCAGTTTGTATGACAGTAATAATTAATAAAGCGATAGTAGTCATTCAAACATATATGCTGGAAATATAAGAGTTTAGGGAAGAGAATATGCAAACTATGATTTATCATGGTTTGCCTCAATCCTTGACCTACGTCCAGTCCCCAAACTCCACTTGAGATTTTCAATCCACTATCATCTTGTTTAACCGGGCACAAGAGAAGCCTATACAATCCCACAAGTTTACTCAGACACTTGTGAAGCCAAATCTCTCACCGAGATACTCCCCCTTACACGCCGTAAGGTTACAATCTGTTTCCCACTCAAGATCACCCAATCTTGAATAACTCTCAAATAAAATGATTACAATGAATCTTCTCTCTTAAAAGTGAAAATGATAACACTGAAGTACATAATCGATCATCTCACTCTCTACTGTAAACTATAGAAATATTGAGATACAAAGAGTGTATGAGTTATTGATATATAACGATGAAGTAGTTAAATCATCTCATTAGCTTCGTTGAATCATTCATCAATCGTCGTCACTCCTTCCAGTTTGAAGACTTCGCAATTTATAGGCATTTGTGTTTTGACCGTTGCGAGCATTCGACCATTGGAGATTTGTTGGAAGTAGTCGTTGAAGCTTTTGTTTTTTTTTTTTGCCCGTTGAGCCCTAATCCAACTTTAATCATAGAATGTTTAACGTTGGCTTTGTTAATGCTTCGTCTTGAGTGTTGTATTAATGGCTAGTGTGCGATTCAAGCTTTTTGTTAGAATGTTCAAACTATCCGTTAGACACGTGCTTTCCTCTCGTTTTTATGACGTAGCATTTAATGTTGTCACACACAAATTGCTTTATCTCAATTTGGTGTTAATCCATAACATAATCATCCGAAACTCATTAGCAAACCGATTAAAAGCAATTAGGAATAGTAATGAGTGATAATATGAAGAAATGAAATTACAATTAATTAATTTAGATTTCCGAAGACAGTGATTTGAAAAACCAAAGGAATTTGGCTCTAGTCAAAAAGGTGTTGCCTTGAGGCATGGTGACTCGAGACAACGTGCTTGTTAACTTGAGGTGAAAACAAGGTTGGGAAACCATGAAGAATGAAATCTAGCCTTGAGTCATAGTGACTTGAGACAAATAGCTTATTGACTAGAGGCAAAAAGTGTTTATCGTGTTAAAGTGTCTGCGGAAGGATTGCCTTTAGTCATCATGACTAGAGGCATTTGTTGCTTTGAGTCATCATGACTTGAGTCATTGTGACTTGAGGAAATTAATGCTTTGAGATAAAATGCCTTGAGTCATGGTGACTTGAGGCGTTTAAATATGACTCGAGGTACACAATGCACAGAGACCAAAATCTTTTGAGCAATAAAACAGTTACCTTGAGGTAATTAAATAAGTGACTCGAGGTACACATTGAGCGCGAAAAAGATTCAAAAACATTTGCATGGGTTTAACTCGAGGTATATTTAATTTGACTAGAGGAAAATCTCTCAAAACTTATTAACTTCTAGTCAGACACAATTTACCTCAAGGTAACAAACTCACTTACTTGGAAGTCAAGTATGTAGTAAGAATACTTGACTCGAGGTGATTCCATATGAACTCGAGGCAGTAAGTATTTTCAAAAGAATTGCTCTCTGCCTTTTAGAACACAAGCATATTATAAACACAAGGGTCAATTTCCAGTAAGTGTAGTGTCCTTGATATAGCTCCAAATTTGGCAAACCACTTATCCCCATATAGCTCTTTGAGTTTTCTTTCCAACGCAAAAAGAATCAGCTTCAAACTCATTGTATTCTGACCGTTATGATCCGATGAATGAAGGCTGTTCTTGACCAGCGTTTTTTGCAACATCCTGAACTGACTGTCAACTCCAAACATCATATCTCCTTCAATTGATATTTTTTTCTTGATATTGATATTTTTGAAAAGTTATTTAAGTCTAGTTTCCAATGGCATCAGTTTCAGCTCAATTGGATGTGTAGTTTGTGAGATACACCCAAAATACCAAAGCTTGGTCTCGTGTGGCGTGAATTTCAATTCCAACTTCTACACTTCATAGCTCCATGATCTGAACTCCTTTGGCTTGAATTTTATATACAAATGACGCATTGGGAGTCTAGTTTCATATGCCACTGGTTTCACTTCAATCCAATCTCTGGTTTGGAAGATATCGTTGAATTACCAGACCTCGCCCAAGCTGAACGTGAAACAGAGGTGAACAGAGTTACTGAAATACACCTTAACTCGAGGCAATTAGTGTCTTGACTCGAGGCAACTTGTTCCAGAAAAGAAAATAACTGTAGCAAAGTGGTAAACTAGAGGCAGTTAGTCCCAAAGCTTGTTTTGCCTTATTTTAACTCCGAATTGAGTCATTCTAACTTCCATTTGATCGTGGAGACTTCTATTATCAATCCAAGAACTTGAATAAAGATATTCTCATTCCATTCAGCAAGTTTTTCATTCTTCAATCTCTTTTCTTGATCATTCTTTATTATTGACCTTCGCATCTACATTAAATATAAAAATTAGTCAATGTAGTAGATAAATGTAGTATGCAAACTTTTTGCTTTTGATATTGATAAGAATATTTGTCATCATCAAAACTAAGCGTAACTAACAAATGGTGTTTCTTGTTTCTCTAAATTATGAAGTTTATGTTAAAATTTGAATTTCTTCATATGAATCATCTATAATATAGGATTAAAATAAAATGAGCTGTTGTATTTTAATTTGTCAAAATATAAATTAGGTAGTGCTCCTGGAATATATAAGTATTTATCATTCCTATGTTTGTGGAGATTTGTGAATATTTCAACGAGGCATAACTTGGCAAAGACATGTTTGTGTCTTCACTCCATCGCATTTCAACTATGATGAAGCAAGAGTTATTTACGAACTCTCTCCGATTTATAATATATAACCCTTTTTGTTAAAAAAAGACATGGTTCAGAATTTAAGTCACCTTCAAAGGTGCATGCAGTAAGGCATTAATTAGATGTACAAGAATATATATATAAGGCACAGATGCCCTCCTTTTCGCCAAAATGGCATATATGTGTGTGTGTTTAATTAATTATTTATTTTTTAAAAAGGCACAGCTGCTCTCCTTTGAGCCAAAATGGCGTCGTTTTGGCATAGAGGATGGTAGCTGACGAGAGGATAAAATGACCAAAGCTGGGTCCATTTTTGTGTCTTACACTCCATCGCATTTCAGCTATGATGAAGCATGAGGTATTTATGTACTTTTAAAAGGAAGATATTATCCAGAATATATGTAATACCCGGATAATTATTTATTTGGAATATTATATTTTAGTAAATAAAATCTATTGGAAATAGGTGAATATGTGGTTTCAAATAATAAGTAATAATTATCTTATTTCCTAAGGTAATTTCTATTGAAATTAGGGTGAATAAAGAGCTAAAAATCCCTAAATGCAATTGTGGGTCATAAAATACCCTGTAAATATTATGATAAATCCTAAGAGGCAATGAAATATTTATAAAAAATTGGAGAATATGTTGTCTCTAATTTAGGTAATTTTTGGGATTAATTTCCTTGGAAAATATTGAGGCAAGATTTAATATTATTTTGGGGATCATAATTGACCCCATGATTTTTAATATTTTACATGGAGCATAAAATACCAATGTCAGTAAAATAGTTGTGAGATAATAATTAATCTCAATTAAGAAAATTATCAACAATTAGTAAGTGATTAATTAAGTAATTAATGGCTAATTGTTTAAGCTTGAATAAAAGAAAATTCAAGGTAAAGTATGTAAAACCCTTTAATTAAATGTTTATGGCTAAGATTAGCATAAAGTATACTTGCTAATTAAATAGAAAAGATTAAGAAAAGTGTATGAGAGGGAGACATGTTGTGTAGTGAGTGATGTGTGTCTAGTGGAGGAGTGAGGAATTTATTTAAATGCAATTATGGTAAAGTTAATCAATGGAGTAGTTAAATCCAATGGCCTTGTTGGCACAATGAGGATCAAGGGTTGGAGTGATTAGAGTTAATTGGCCTTGTTGGCACATTGTGGATCAAGGGTTCCATAGGTGATATTTGCCTAATTAAACATTAATTCTCATCATAAATTCATAAAGTAAATTTAATGGTTCTAATTTAATCTTGAAATTGAACTTAATGATAATTAAGTAACCAATGGGAGAAGAAAGTTATGGATTAGATGAGTCTAATGGAACATAAATTCAAAGCAAATAACAAGGGGGAGGGGGCGATTTTACTAAAGGAAAAAAAAATTAGTGAATTGATTAAGCCTACACACACATAGGATATTTTGAGACTTTAATAAATCACAAATCAATAATGCTTGATAGGGGAGGAGCCACGGTTTCAACTACTAGAAGGAGGAAGCTTTTGGCAAGAAAATCTAGATATTATTTGCATTAAGCACATGGTAGATTAAATAGTCAAATTAAGGTACATAATGTAAGGGATATTTTGAGAAAATGGAAGAGGATAGAATTGAAGGGGGAGGGTCAGTTTTTATGAGGCAAAGGTGGAGATTTGAGATTGAAAAATAACCTAGATCTAATGGCCGAGAAGCAAAGTGAATTAGGTTTGAATAAATCACAAAAATGGCATACCAAAATCCTATAAATAGGCACCAAGTCTCCACTCATTCTTCACACCAAACAACCAAGAGCAATCTGAAAATAGAGAGTAGTGGGAGCTAGTGAAGAGCAAGAAGGAAGTAGTAGCAAGTTCTTCAAAGGTAAGTTCTCTAGTTCTTAAGTTTTAGCTTTTAAATTCTTAAGTAGTTATGCTTTGATCTAAAATTTCTAGAAGCAATTTTATTTTCATGTTTTTATGGTTAAAATTAGCTTTATTTCAAAAAATAGTGAGGGTAGTCCTAGAGCAAAATTTCTGGAAGAGAAACATCAAAGTAACGAAGTTCTGGCGAAATTTTATCGGTTAGGTAATTTCTGAAGTTAGTTTCGTAAAAGCCTTAAATCTATGAGAAGATGAAGTCGTTTTAATCTGAAATTGTTTATGGTTAAATTAGACATATAGACCTTTCCAAATATACTTAGAACATGTTATTTTGAATTTTGTACAAGGAGATAAAAATTCCCAAAGTATGGCTACGTTTTCTGGGAAAATTCTGGACAGATCTTTGGAAATTGAAAACTGGGAATTTTATAATGAATCTGGGTAAAGACCAGTATTTTTACTCAAAATTAGACATCTTAAAGATTCCAAGGAATTTTACGGATCCTCGTTTCGATTTTTGTGGATTTAATTATGATTTTTCAAAGTTGATCAAAATCTGCCCAGAAAATCCAGAACTGCGTTTTTAAATAAATATAAGGGCAAAATTGTAAATAACAAATCCACCAAGGGTAGAGAGGTAAATAGAGGTGGAAATATCTCTTAGGATATTATTCTAAGTGATATGGTGATATGTTAGGATATCCGGGAAGTCCGGGGCCGGATTCAAAGGTCGGGCATATTGCTAACTACGCAGAAGGAAGGTACGTTCGCGTCCTGTAACACTAACTCTGATGGTTATTGTATGTATATATGTATTTCCTCCATTGTGCCTTAACCTTACATATGGCTGTATTGTTATTTCCATCCATATCCGATTATGTCCAATGTCCGTTGTGCCTTAATCATACATCCGACTGTATTATTATCCATTGTGCCTTAACCTTACATCCGACTGTATTGTTATTGCTATATATATATATCTGATTATGTATACCCTATCTTTGAACGTGGTAAGTATTGTCAAAATTCCATGAATACCTGTAGTACATATATGATGTATGTAAACATGAGATTAACCGTTACCTGGGGTCCGGTGCATTGGACCTCAGCTCTTAATATAGCGTCAGGTTCAAGAGGACCGGAGGAAAGGCAAACGGTGCGCGCAAAGACCATCTAACAAGACTTTCTTCTATTGTTATTTACTTTTGAAAACACTCGGTATAATGTACATCACATTCTTTTTCAGAACAAATGTACTTATGGCATTTTGAATATATGTACCGATTACTCTTACGCTCCAATGCTCTACTCTGATGAAAAAAAAATATACTGCTTTTGAAAATGAGATGTTACAATATAAGTCATATAGAGTTTAATTAATGCTCCTTTTTCTAATTTGCCTTTGTGATTAAGACTTAATTTTTAACTTTGCCCACTAATTATATTCTCTCTCTTTCTTTAAAACAACATTCTCAATTCAATTAAACACATTTCTCAAGAATGGTTAAAGTGAAAAAAACAATACATTTTATCACATATTATATGACTTAACTATTATTTTTGTTTCACGTGATGTAGCAGTGCCATATATAGACCGGATGGAATATATGATATTATTAGGGTTTTTAAATGTTTATAATTATGTGTTATTCGCTTATATATACACAATTTTAAATATTTTTAATTATATCCAACTTGAATAAAAATGCAGCATGTGCAGTGTGAAAGGAGTGTGTCTATCTAGATCTCGACACATTTGTTAGTGTACATCCCGAACAATGTATGACGTACAATGAGTTCAAAGCTCTAAAACATTTGAACTGTTTTAACAAGAAGTGTGTGTGAATTGAACATATGCTTTTAGAAAATTTGTTACCAGACTCAACAACAAAAATTTTAAAAAAAAAAAAAAAAAAAAGAAATTTTGGTTAACAGATGAACTTGTGAGGAAGGGTGAATTATACTCCTTCAGGTCTTATAAGTCCAAAATTTAAATTATCTTAATCTTTTTATATGAGTGTGACAAAGTTGGGGGAAAAAACGAATAAATATCATCTGAATTTGCAAAGCCTTCAAAAGCCCACTGAATTTGTAAATAGACTAAGAGGTGACAAAGACTTTTGAGGGTTATGCAAATTCATGCAAAATGACCATAATGCCCTAGGTGAAGCAGGATTCATTCTCATTCAAAGCTCCATTTGCCTGACTGCCGAAGCGCACGTTCGCCATCTTGACCCTCCGCCGTCGACGCCGCACCGGATGACGGTGATAAAGGAAAAAACAAACTGAGACACAAAACGGATGATGATAACCGTAAATTTTTCGATCGCGTTGAGAGATTGGAAGAAGAAGACGATTTACATGACGGTGACAAAAGGAAGAAGAGAAGGAGGCACTTGCACTGCATTTTGCACACTCAAACGAGTGAGGAGTGCACTGAAAGTGCACTCGAGTGAACACTCATTTGAGTGTGCATACACTAGAGTGCACTGAAATGCACTCCAATGAGCACTGGAGTGCACTCCACTGCACACTCATTTGAGTGTGCATTTTGCACACTCAAATGAGTGTTCACTCGAGTGCACTTTCAATGCACTCATTTAAGTGTGCAAATGCACACTCAAGTGCAAGTGCAGTGCCCTCCTTCTCTTCTTCCTTCACGCCGCGCCGTCACCGTCATGTAAATCTTCTTCTTCTTCATCCAATCTCTCCGTGATTGAAAAATTTATCATCATCCGTTTTTGTGTCTCAATTTTCCCCCTTTTTCACCGTCATCCGATGCGGCGTCCAAGGCGGCGAGTGCGGCGTCGACGGAAGAGGGTCAAGACGGCGAACGTGCGCTTCAGCAGTCACGGCAAATGGAGCTTTGAATGAGAATAAATTTTGCTTCAGCTATTAAGGGCATTATGGTCATTTTGAATGAATTTCATAACCTTCAAAAGTTTTTGTCACCTCTTAGTCTTTTTTACAAATTCGGTGCTTCCTGGTTTTTACAATTTTCGGATGGTATTTATTCGCCTTTTTCCCCAAAAGTTGTCTAAGCATTTAATGAATTTTTTAAAAAAAATAAAATAAAATTCCTTAATTTTTTTTTCCTAATACTCTCTCCGGTCTTAAATAAAAAATCCATTTAATTTTTTGAGATCATCAACGTTTAATTAAATTAATTTAAAATATTTATTTTTAATATTTCCTTCAAACTAATTTGTTTGATTTATAAATTTATATATAATTCAATTATACACATCACATAATATAATTAAGTAACTTATTTTGCTTTATTAATTTATCAAAAAAAAAAAAAAAAAAAAAGTTAGCTATGTCTTAAATTTTGGATCAGAGATATTACAAAATTTCTTTCACACTTTTTATAATTATTACTATATTTCTCTTCCTTACTTATTTTCTTATAAATAAATGCATATTTTAAAACAAAAATATTTCAAACACTATTTTTTTACACCTCGTTTCAATTACGCAGCTCGGATGAGAGAGAGGAGGGAGTATTGATAAAAAGTGTTTCAAGTCCTCACTTCAAAATTATTGTGAATGGTTTTGTCGCATGCAGAAAATATGCGAAAAAGAAACAATGAGCGAAGAGTCAAAAGCATTGCTGTGAATGGCTTTGTCGCATGTGGAAAATATACCAAAAGAAAGAACAAAGAGCCAAAAGTAGAGGGCCCATCTTGTATGCGTGTTCTTTTCGTGGCCTTCTTTCACGGTCTCTGCCTGTAAACGAGTATTTTTATTGGATATACCACTTTGGCCTTATTTATAGTCAGGTTTGGTAAAAATTTGGTCCATATTTATAAATCAAGTTTAAATGTAATAAATGAGATTGTGACAATTTTGCCATATTAATTATAGACATAAAGATAGAGAGAGAAAAAAACAGTTGAAAAATGTCCAATCATAAATGAGCAAGAAAGTTGAAAATTTACCTCATAATCATTGAGGTAACTACTTTTCCTAGAGGTGAGATTTGGTAAACCTGGATTTATAAATAAGCAATTTGAGTGGTATTAAACAATAAAAGTACCAAAATACTACTCTACAAGATAAAACACGTTTAATTAAATAATACTCTCCTTTTTTTAATTAAAATATATTTATAGAATTGATCTTCATTGTAAATATAAGACTCAGCTTTTACAATTATCAATTTTTTTAATTTATGTATATTAATGTTTCCTCAACAAAAAAAAAAATATAAAATGAGAAAATTAAGAAAAATGACTAGTGTTTAAAAAAAAAGCACATACATAATATTAACTTAATTTAACTAAATTTTATAATCTAATCAAATTTAGATAAAGGTTTTTGACCCCCAAAAAAATTAGATAAGCGTCTTATACTAAAGACAGGTCACACCATGGAGTATAGTCAAACATTCACTAACCAGCCAAAGGTCTTATAGCTTAGTAGTATGGGTACTGTTTATCTAATAGGAGGTTATGTGTTCGATCACGCTCTTTATAATTCAGGTCATTAGTGACTACCGCCTTGTATTTTTTTTTTTTTTAAAAAAAAACATATACACTACTCATGCCTCACGTCTCAACCCATGGCCAGTGGCGGAGCCACAGTGGGTCCCGTGACCGCAAGTGCTGACATGAAATTTTAGGCTTCTTTCTCTCTCTTTTTTAGCTGTTGTAACAACACAAGTAATGAAGTTCCTGCATTGCTTTATCTACCAAATGCCATTGATTCAGCGACATAGGTAGCCACGTTCTCTTTGATTCCCGCCATCTACCATACATGCATATGTAATACAGTTAGGACTGTTGACTGCACAATTATATATGTTACAATGTGAAGGTTGTAAAACATCACAAAAAGCAAAAAGATTGAAGAATTTTTTGACATGCTTTAAAAGATGACTCACCGTTGTGGAGGTTTAAATGCAAATGGAAGGAAATTCTTCAAATGAATTAATATGAGCTAACAGTTGAAAGAATTGCTCGTGGTGAAATACCAATTGGAAAAGATTTAAATCAAGAGACAACCTTAAAGCGACCTGAAGATACTAGTTGAGGTTCCCATTTTGGTACGGTTATAAGTGTTATCTCATTATTTTCTCCAATAATTTCCTTGATGAAAATTATTGAAGATGAGCCAAAAAATGATGCTGCAAGAACTAATGCAGGTTGCATTTTGTATGCCATGGAGGATTTTGGATTTGTATTCTTGTTGCATCTTATGAAATTGATATTGGGGATTTCTTATGAGTTGTCCCAAGCACTACAAAGAAAAGATCAAAACCTTTTAAATGCAATTGGTTTAGTAAAAGTAGTCAAGTCTCGTTTACAAGAGGTGAGAGATAATGGTTTTGATTAATTGCTTCAAGAAATGAACATTTTTGCCAATAAATATGATATTGACATTCCAAATATGAATGATGTTTATTGTCCTAAAGGGAGATCAAAACGGAGATTGGAATCATTCACATTCTTCCACTACTTTAAGGTGGAGTTATTTAACATAGTGATAGATACTCAGGTTCAAGAGTTGGGTGAACATGATATATTTGATAAGATTGATGATGAAGATATAATGCAATATTTTCAAAGAATGAAGAATCGAAGAATGCTTTTGTAATGTTTTGTTGTAATATCTTAGTTGACTCTTGATTATTATTATTTTTATGTTAAGTTGAAGTTTCTTTACTTTTCTTGTTTATATTCTTTTGTTTTTTAATGCATTTAAAACTTTTCTTAAAAACAATCCCCCACTAATTATGCGGACACAAACACAAAATCTTGCCTCCGCCACTACCCACGGCTTCCTAATTATGTTGGAAAGAATTACAACCACACCCCTTCTCCATCTGCTACCTCTGATTCTATTTAGAAAATTAATTAAAAATAATAAGTATATCTGAAATAAATTTTTCTTTTTAAATATGCCCTTATTGATTAGGGGGGCTTGTAAGATAAAATAGAATAAATAATCTTTGCCTGAATAAATAATCTTTTAATTAATACAAAAAAACATAAATAATCTTTTAATTAATACAATACATATAATTATTAACTCATTAAATTAAACGTTTAAACAAATCTCGTCAGACTCCTATAAAAAGGATTAGAGGGAGTATTTCTCCTATTTTTCCTTTATTTTATATTTCGAGCCAAATAAAAAGAATATGAGTAGATTCTATTTCCTGAAAAATGTAAAGAATATGAGCAAACTTTGTAGAAAGATTATTTATATCCTAATAACTAAATTTAAGACAAATATATAAATTCAATTACATAAATTATAAAAGTTTTATATATATGATACAACATTTTGGCTAAAGTACATGTTTAAGCATATTTTGCCATCATTTAATTATAGAATCACCATTTAAATTTATTAAACCATTATTTTCCGTAAAATAAAACTAATAATGTTAAAATTAATAAGTTAAAACTACACTTTTTTAATTTAAATCATTAAATTAAAATTTGATGTTAACTTAGAGAACCAAATTGTATATTTTATCTTAATAATTAAACTTAGGGAAATTATTTAAATAAATTAAATAAATATAATTTTTTTATGATATGATATATCTAAACTCCCCTGGATTTAAAAGCCTCAACTTATACTTTAGTGAAAATGTTATATAACACACACACATATTTATTTATATGTATGATATTTTTTTAGTATATTTATATGAAATTATTTAAATAAATTTAATAAATATAATTCTGTTATTTTATTTCTATCCGGATAAAAGTGCCAACATTAAGCTGCGGTCTTCTGTCTTTGTACTCACACTCACTGACTCACCCTTCTTCTAAACAAAACCATTTTCAGCGGCTTCCTCTCAGCCAATTCTGTTTTCCATTTGGGTTACCGCTTTGAGCTTTCTCTTCTTAGTCACACTAGTTTTTGTTTTTGTTCTTCTTCTTCTACGGTCTTGCCGTTCTTTAAAGCAAACTCTGTATCTTTGCTTGTTTGTGTTTGGATTCTTCCTTTTGAGTTTCTCTCTGTTGTGCTGCTACCTCTTGTTCTTCATCCTTACCAACAGTGTGCTTTGATTTTTCTGATACTGAATATATACTTCCTTGTTTCCCCTCTTATTCTTGTTCTTCAACACTTTGTTTGCACTGCTTCCTTGTATTTGGATCCTTTCCTTTCTGTTTGATCTTTAGCTAGTTCCATTCATCACTCTTATTTTTCTTGTTCTTTGTGTTCAAAAAAAAAAAGGAAAAGCAAAGAAAATTGTGTGCGTTACTTGAAATCCTGTTTTGATTTTTCTCTCCGGTTACTATAATTTCTGTTGTTCTCCTGGTTCTGGTTCCCAAAAAAAAAAAAAAACTTGCCCAAGGTACCTATCCATCAATCGTTGCTGTTTTTCTTTTTGTTTATTCAGTGTTAAAAAAAAAGGGAAAAAACGGAGGAGGCATTCGCATCAAAAGCATCGCGTACGTGGAGAGGCGTTGAAATCAGAGAAGAAGAGGTAAGTATTTGTATTCTGCATTATGCAATACTACTTGAAGTTGAAAGTTGGAGTATATCCTAGTCATATTGTAGAGAAAATTGGTCAAAAAAGACCCGGGGGTAAAAGGACCGAACTAAAAAATATGTAATTTTTAACTTTCTTTCACAACTCTACTACTTTCTTCCACAAATATATATAGGATAGAAAGTTTTTTTTTTTTTTTTTTTATCGAATTTATAAGTCACACTATTTCTTTTTTTATACAAATATACAATTTTACTTTTGATTTATGTTGCTATAAGAGACAGATAGCTTGCCTTAAAAGCACACGCGGTAAGGCAATAATTACATGTACGAGACATGGCTACAGATAAGATCAATAATTGTTGAATACCAGCAAAACAAAGTCAGCAATGTAGGCCCTTACTTTTGACCAAAAAAAAAAATAATCAAATCAAGATTTCTCTAGATCTCTCTTTCATCATCATCTCAACTATTTATTCATTTTCTTGTATTTGAATTATTTTTTTTTTACTCTCTTCTCTATTGATCACTGTTCTTCTTCTTCTTGTTTAGATAAAACTAAAAAAAAAAAGTTCACCTCTTATTTCTGCGTAGTATTTTGTATGTTTTTTCCTTGTATTTAAATTTCTCATTTGATTTTTTTCTCTACCATCGTTTTTGTCTTTTCTTAAAGGAAGAAAAAAAAAGGAGCTTCAATATCCAAGGCTTTGCAGCTGTAGCATAAAAATTCCCGAGAGGTACGAATCTGTGCTCCCTTATGCCTATGCATTATGTTTCCATCATCTTATTATACATATACATGTGGGTGCATATATGTATAGCTTCTTAAACTTTCTTTAACTTATTTTGGTACGTGAAGCATCCTTAAAATTTTGATTTCAGTTTTTAAGTTAGTATAATCAGAGTTTTAGTTTAAGGCGCCAGAAATTAAACCCACACCAGAAACCCACGAATTGGTCGGCAAACTGGTCCGATACGTGAAGCATCCTTACCATAAGTTTTGCTTGATTTTTAATTGGCTCCATGTAGCCTTTAATTTTTGTCAAATAAATTCTTATAATATTATGCTATAAATATAAAATATGATATTATTACATATAATATTATTAAATATTATAATATAAATAATAAATTATAATTTTTTATTTTAAGAAAATAAAGTTCTTTATATCCATTTCCTTATATTCATATTTCGTTAAATTCTCTCATTACAAATGACCAAATGACCATGTTTTTAGGTTTGAATTATTATTATTTAACTATAATCCCATGTGAAAAAAGTTAGTCACATGGTCATGTGTAATTGGAAAATTTGATGTAATAGCACCCATTTGGTAACCCCTTTTGAAAAGTTATTTTTGCAAGTAGTTCTAGAGATAAAAATTCCTCTCATAACTTACCTAATAAATTCTAAAAACTATTCTCTAAAAGGGGTTTCCAAACGGGCAAACTTGATATAAGTTTGGTCCTTTATTTTAACATTCTTATTTTTATGAAATATTTTAATCTTCTTATAAACTTTTTAATTAAACTTATATTTATATTATTTATTTTTTAATTCTTGTTTTATTTATTTATTTATAATTTTTAAATTTCAATTAAAATAGTAGAAATAGAATTAAATAATTAAATAATATAATTTTTTTTTAATTAATTATTAACTTAAGTTTATATTAGTAATTATTATTATTATTGATTTATTTAATTTCAATTAAATTTAAAAACTTACAAGGACCTAATAAAAATTATATTTGATAACAAAATTACTTTTATATTTGAAATAACTACTAAAACAAGAATAAGAACTTTTGCATCTCCTCAAAAGATATGAGACGTGCAATTTGGGTAAAAGTTACGTGTGTATTTTGCACTTTAACCCTTATTAAAATCGGATCGGATTGGTCATTAAATAGGGTTAGTGGTCAGCCAAAGTCAAACCGAAGCTTCAACTCGAGCCAAATCGGTGAGAAAGTAAATATTTCAAGGTTATTAATATGAAATTATAAATAAATAAATAAAAAAACAAACAAAACCAGGTTAGCTCCCGTGTCGGACCAGTTTGCCGACCAATTCATGGGTTTCCGGTGTGGGTTTAATGTATGGCATATTACATATCAGTAAAACAAATGGGCAAGGGGTGTCTTCTACTTACTACGCCCCAAATTTTCCCCCTTCCAAAATGGGTTTGGTGTGTCTTTAAATCACTATATTCTAGATAAAATACGTAACATTTAGATATTTTATGGACAAAAATGGTTAAATTTTCAATTTGTTTATGATTTTTTAAAGATTTAATACTTTAAAACAGTATCTTTAAAATCATAAAAGGAAGAAACAAATTGCAAGTTGTAGCTTATGTTAATCATGATATAGGGAAGTCTTTCGTGGTTGTGTATATCTCTATATGCTTTTTACTGCATTAGTCCTCTGATCATATTTTGATTTATTCCATGCGAATAAAAATGTATTTTAGCAAAAATTTATTAATAAATATTAATTATAATTGGTTACTTTTCTCATTTAGAATAGAATATGTTGGTGCTGCGTGTGGAGCCAATTATGAATCAAATCAACAGGAACAGAACAAATATGTGAATATTAGAAAAACAAATTAAATGATTGTTAGGTGGTGCTATGATACAAGTTAAAGCTAGATTCAATTTTAGTGCTCCTCATTTTCATGAGGGCACCAAATTTAATTTGCACCCTTTAACAAAAAAATGTCATATTTTTCAAGTTGCTTTATTTTGTAATTTATCAAATTTTTTATTTTTTAAAAAATTTAAACAAATAATCTTCTAATAATCACTTTGGAAAAAAAAAATATCAATTAAGAATATAAATGTGGACTATCCAAATTTGGTTTGGATGGTATATATCTCATCACAATCTGAATTAAAACTAGCATTAGAAATTGTATAAAAAAATCAAATTTGAATACTCTTACATGAAAAAACATAAAAACAAAATAAAAACAAAAAAATAAATACTTCATTTGTCCTTGAAGGCAACATTTGTCCCATACCGCGCTACTGTTGGATCAAGACACTGTTGATTTTCTGTGTTTTATAACAAAAATAGAATAAAATCTTAGGGATCTATTAGGGTCTGTTTGGGAGTTTGGAGATAAATGAAAGGAAGGGGATGCGAAGAGAAATGGAGGGTAAGGGAAGGAAAGGAAATGGAGGATATTTTCTTCCCTTATTTGGGAGTTAAAAAAATAGTAAGGGAAGGAAGATTGAGGATTAATGAGTTGTTTTTATCATTTTATCTTTTTCTTTAATAATTAATATAATTATTATACTTTACAAATAAATTTAAATTTAAATTTTCTTAAAAAATTATTTATGTAATTTTTATATTCAAAAAATTATTTATGTGGCGGCGGTGGTGGGGTGGTGCGGTGGTAAACAAATGTAACAAAGTAATTAATCTATTTCACCTCTTAAAAACCCCCGGAACTTTATTTTTTAGAAGAATGAGGGTTTTGGAGGATTTGTAAAATCCTCTCGATTCTCTCCCCTTCTATTTTTAAAACTTGCAAAACAAGGAAAGAGACTACCAAAACCCTCTCTTCCCTTTCGTTTCCCTCCAAAATGGAACTCGCAAACAAAGCCGAAAATACTTTGACAAATAATTTTTTCGATAAGATAATTACATAAAACATGAAAACTAAATTATAACAAAAGACCAAAATAACCTAAGAAGGACTGAACAATCCTCAACCATCCCAACAGTGACACCTGACAGACTAATCAAACCACTAAAGGCCCTAGAATGATCAACACCAGTTGCGAATAAAATTATGAATAAGTTGACAAATAATTGGTTATGAATAAACTTACGAATATGTCCTAATTAATGAATTTCTTTTACAACATAATTTTTAAATTTAAGAGTACACTCTTTTTTTTTTTTTTTTTTTGATACAACATGCAGGGGTTGAACCCCCTGGGGGGGGGGGGGGGGGAGGCCAGACTCCTAAGTCTGACACTAGTGCCAACGCGCTAAAAGGCGCTTGGCTAAATTTAAGAGTACACTCTCAAATCTCTTGAGACTAAGTTATAATTAAGTTTTTTAAATGACATTTATAATTAAGTTTTTTAAATGACATAAATAACTTTAAATGCAAAACATTTGACCTGATTTGACCAATAATTGTGAAAATATTTTAATATTTAACTTCAAACTTTTTACATTGAGAAGAAATAATCTAATTAATAATTTAATACTTAGAAGTCTATTTCTTAGATTTACGAGTCGGCCCCATAGAATTATAAGTTAAATTTCATACCTATTCATCAATCGTTACTGTTTTTCTTTTTGTTTATTTAGTGTTAAATAAAAGACAAAAAAGGAAAAAAAAAAAAAAAAAAAAAAAAAAAAAAGAGGCATTCCCATCCAAAATATCCTGTACGTGGAGAGGCGTTGAAATCAGAGGATAGGTAAGTATTTGTACTCTGCATTATGCAATGCTACTAGTAATATTGTAGAGAAAATTGGTCAAAAAGGCCCAATAGTACAAATATTTGGGTCAAAAGACCGAACTCAAAAATATGTAGTTTTTATCCATAAATCTGCAATTTTCTTTCACAACTCTGCTACTTTCTTCCACAAAATCTGCTATTTTTTGGCCACCAAAAGTGTTTCTCTTGGCGGCAACAAGTAGTTGAATTTGATAGTGAGAACTTGCGGATTCCAATGAGGTGGATAGCTAGCAACATTAGCAACAATAGAGGATCTTTATTTTGTGCATCTTCCATCTGGAATTTGATGGTGTACTCGAATGAGAGACTGTGTTATAGATATACATGGTGGATCGTGAGGCTAACTTTCCTTTCATATTTACAATGGATAGTTTCATCCAAAGAGGTTCTGGAATTTTGCTCTCTATATGAACACTAAGATTTTGATTACTATGATTTGTTTTTTATGCTATTGAAATCTAGGATCATAGTAGGTGTGTGCACCTTAAGTATCATGATCATGTTTTTGTAATGTAGTCTCATTATGTACGACAGATGGTGGATATGGCCGCTGGCAGTGCTGTTGCAACAAAATGTACTGACGTATTGATTGATAAAGTAATGAAGGAACTTCCATATCTGTGTTGTTACAAGAGTTATGCAGCTGACTTCGAAGAGGAAAAAGAGAAGTTGAAAGCTGCAATGGGGGCGGTGAACATGAAGGTAGAAGAAGCCCAAAAAAGGAATGAGACTCAAATTGACCCTATAGTTCAGCAATGGGTTCAAAAAGCTAACAAACTTATTCAACAAGAAACAACACCAAAGAAATGGTTTTCACGGTATTCATGGGCAAAGAAATGGCAGAGGATGACACAAGAGATTCCAACAATGATGGAGAAAGCTGAGAACTTCTCACAAGTTGCACATGCAGCTGAACGTCCGGGCATGGAATTCTATTCACAAGAGTTTATGCCTTTTAAGAGTAGAAGCTCAGTTTTTGAACAACTTATGGGGGAGCTGAAAGATAGCAATAAATATAGGATTGGATTGCAAGCCATGGGAGGATCGGGGAAAACCACAATGGCAAAAGCAGTTGGGAAGAAACTTGAAGATTCAAAGGCATTTGATAAAGTTATCTTTATTGAAGTGCCCAACCCGATTGATGAAAAGAAGATTCGAGATGAAATTGAAAAGAAATTGGATTTGAAGATAGATGATGACAAAAAAGAGAATTTAACACATGCAGAACAAATATGGATTAGAATTGCTAACGCTGGAAAAGTACTAATAATACTTGATGATGTCTGGAAAGAGCTCAACCTTGAGAACATAGGGATTCATCATGGCATCCATACCGAGGGCCGATGTTGTGTTTTGCTAAGCACACGTGATATGGCAGTTTGTAACGGGATGAAGTGCCAAAATATCATTAAACTTGAGGTCTTGTCTGAGGAAGATGCAGTGGATCTTTTCCTACATCACGCAAATGGAAGTGGGAATGATTGTATTTATAAATTGAAGTTTTTGGCATCAAAAATTGTGGATGAGTGTGGAAGATTACCAGTTATAATTGTGGCGGTAGCTAAAACCTTCAGAAATTGGGAACCAAATGAATGGGAGGATGCTGTTGCGGCTACAGAAAATGATTCATCCTTAAGGCATGGGAATACTGATGAAGAAAAAAAAATCTATAATTCTTTGATAAGAAGTTTCGATTGTCTAGATACAAGAGCCCATGATCTCATCTTGTTATGTTCTATATTCCCAAGAGCTTATGAAATACCTGTGGAACTTTTAAGCAGGATTGCTATAGGTTTGGGCCTTTGTGGAAATGTTGATAGCTACTATAAAGCAAGAAGTCAAGTGCTTTCAATCAAAACCAGACTTGTAAGTTCTGCTTTATTGTTACCTGCTGGGAAAGGATTTATAAAGATGCATGATGTGATTCGCGATGTGGCCCAACAGATAGCGGATGAAAAGATTCAAGAAATCATGGATTCTAAGACAAAATTGGAGGAGAACGTAAAATATTCATCTTGGATGATAGATGACTTTTCCAATTATTTTGAGGGCAACAATCTTGAGGTTCTTTTAGTATGGGTAAATGCAAATGCTTCTTTGGAAGTTCCTAATGCATTCTTTAGAGGTATGAAGGGACTTCGAGTTTTGCTTTTGTGTTCTAAGTTTTGGAGAACATTGGCCTTCTCATTACCAAAATCAATTCATTCACTTGAAAATATCCAAACACTATCCTTGACAAATTGGGTGTTGGGTGATATATCTATTTTGCATAACCTAAAGAAACTCCAGTCTCTTGATTTGACAGATTGCTCAATTATTGAATTACCAAATGATGTTAGCCAATTGAAGAAATTGAGATTGCTACGTTTGGCACATTGTTCAATAAAAGAGAATAATCCATTTGAAGTTATTGGAAGATGCTTGAAACTTGAATTGTTGTATTATGTTTCAAATGATGACACTCTTAATAGTAATGCAAAGCCTTCTCAAATTATAGATCTTCAAGAATTTGGAATCTATCATATAGAATGCATCTCCTCTAGGCATTCTTTTCAATTGGATGCTTCAACAAGAAGATATTTCAATTCAACCAAGTTAAACGGGATCTTGTCAGAAAGCACAGTCAAATTCCTGGCATCAAGAGCAGAGATTCTCAAGTTAACAAAATGTAACGAAACAAGATGGGCAAATCTTATTCCTGACATGGTTCATGCTAAAGCAGATGCCGGAATGAAGGACTTAATTAGGCTTTCTTTGATATCTCGGCCTGCAATAGAATGCCTAGTCAATACGAATGGTATTCAATCTATTGCACCTATCTTCTCCAATTTACTTGAGCTGCAACTTCATGATATGCGTGTGAGGGAATTATGTCATGGTGATTTTCCTAAAGACTCTCTCAAGAAACTAGAGAAGTTAGAGTTAAGTGATTGTGACAAACTAGATGGCACATTATTCAATGGCAAGCTAGAGCTAAGTAATCTTAAGTCTGTACTGTTAATGGCTTGTTCAATGACGTATCTTTTCGATTTATCCACAGCTCAGAGTTTGAGGCAATTGGAAAATTTCTACATAACAAGATGCTCAAAGCTAAAATGTCTAATACGTGATTGTGAGAGTGCAGAGCAGAAAGTGGATGATTATCAAGATCCAAATCAAAAGAACCATCACTTGATGTTCTTGAAACTGAAGTTTCTCGAGGTTCGAGAATGTCATGAATTAGATTTTACGTTGCCAATTTCTTTGTTCGAAGAGCTAGAAAGTGTGAAAATATATGATTGTAATGAGCTAAATTACATATTTGGGCAATGTCCAAATGAGGGAGGATTGTATCAAATGGAGATGGAAACAATACTCCCTTTACTACACGAAATTGAAATTGCAAACGTGCCAAAATTCATTAACATATGTCCAGAATATCATCTCTCACAGCCTTCCCAAGTGCAAAAATCATGGGGTCCTATGTGCTGTTTTTCTTCAAAAACAAGTGCCTTGAATATTGATGAACAATCATTTTCCAAGGCCAATCAACTGAACCATACTCAGGTACCTATCTCTTACTTTTTGTTGTTGTTGTGACTGTAATTTTCAGACGTAATAACATGTTGACAAATACTTGAATGTAACATAGGTATCAAAGGAGAAACATCTCAGTAGAGTTGGTGGACTTTTTACACCACCATTATATCCATTCAAGAATTTTAGAAAGATGAGTATATTGAGATTTTCTGAGTTGAAGTCACTTCTTACCCTATCCATTGCCTCATCATTGAAGTTTATGGAAACACTAGAAATCAATGAGTGCGGTATGTTGGAGCATATAATAACAGATGAGCGGCCTAACAGTCATGGTCATATGAATGTTCACTCTATCTTTCCCAACTTACAACAAGTGTGTGTAAGCAGCTGTAACAATTTGGAATATGTATTTCCAGCTTTTTATTCAAGGGACTTTAAGCGCTTAGAACGTGTGAGCATCCTGGAGGCAGGCAAGATGAAATATGTGTTTGGAAAATGTCATGCTGATCAGGATCATAATGTTCAGAGTGAACTTGCTCTCCCAGCCTTGAAAGAACTATACCTTGATGATGTACAAAATATGGTCAGTATTTGCACCAAAAACTATTCTGTGAAGGCGTTATCTCTACAAGATATACATTTGGAAAAGTGTCCAGAACTTCCCATAAATTCTGTTATAGATTTATATGTTGATGCGCAACAAAGAAAAGATCTCTCAAAGAGAAAGGTAAAACTCTTTCCAACTAGTTTTTCTAAGTTGTGAATATTGAAGTAAATAAAATTTATAATTTTTCTAAGTGTGTGTAGGCACATATATTATTGATTATGATGACTTGTCCAAAAATATGCCCTGTATTACTTCCAAGTTACATTTTCACTTCTGACTTCAACTTTAAGACATCTCTAACTATTAAATTCTCCCTCATTATTTCATGTTTGTATTTACTGTAGTATTTAAATGTTGAAATTTTACATTCTTAATAAAGTTTGAAGTATTAGTTGATGTTGTCGTATGGATTAAAATATATAAATTTGGCCTATAGGTAATTGTTTGAACAAGAAAGAATGGAAAAAGTGTGAGAAGAAAATCCAGTTTAAACTTATTTTATATTTAAAGTTAGCATTTCTTTTGTTTACATAAGGAGAGAAGTTAAAAATGTTTTTGCATTATATGAATTGTCCTAAAAGTTAAATAAAATCTTCTCTTGGATAATTTTTCTGGCTTTACAAGCTTTGTGTAAAGAAAAAGAAACAAATAAAGAAAGTAGTTTTTTTATAGGCAAAAAATGGAGATTCTATTTTCTTTAGATATAATAACGTATTAAAATATTCTTTGTTAGTTTATTGAAAAAGAATTCATTTGTGTTTACAGGAAAAGGGAAAACAAGAATTCACATGTTTGTATGTAAACAAGGCATCAAAAGCTAAGTCGGATCCAAGTGCAGCTCATGGATATTTTCCATCATATGAATTCAAATTGAAAAAAATTGAGCTAACCGGACTTTCACAGTTAACATCACTTTTCACTATATCCATTGCCTCATCATTGAAGTTGCTGGAAACATTGGAAGTTGAGGAGTGCGATGCACTGCAACATATAATAACAGATGAGGAGCCTAATAGTCATGGTCAGATGATTGTTCACTCTTTCTTTCCCAGCTTACTAGAAGTTTATATCAAGAGCTGTAACAGTTTAGAATATGTATTCCCTGCTTTTTACTCAAAAGACTTAAACGACTTGGAAGATGTAAGCATCTGGAAGGCAAAAAGGATGAAGTATGTGTTTGGAAAATGTCGTGCTGATCAGGATCATAATGTTCAGAGTAAACTTAATTTCCCAGCTTTGAAAAGACTAAACCTTGATGATGTACAAAATATGGTTAGTATTTGTGCAGAAAACTATTATGTGGAGGTGTTACATCTAGAAGAGATTGAATGTGAAGGATGTCCACAACTTCCCCAAACTTTTATAGATTTCTTGTTTGGTGGACACAAAAGACAAGATCTCTCAAGGAGAAAGGTAAACCGCTTTCCACCTTGTTTCTCTTAGTTTATAGTCGATCACGTAAAGAGATTCTTTAAAACTAATCTATCTTAATGATATATTTACAGCATTATCTTTTAAGGAGAGAGGTAAGGCTCTTTCCAACTTGCAAGAGTTGTGTGATTCAAGGGATATATACGTGGAACCTAAGAACTTTTTGAGCTTTCAAAACCTTTCAAGGTTAAGATTTGTAAGATGCAAACAATTGAAGTTCATAATGTCTCGCATCTACCGCAAGAAGCTTGCCGAATGGGAAGCCTATTCATATCAGACTGTGAAGAGCTGGTGAGCATCATTGAAGATGATGAACAAAACCAGCAAAATCCTTTGGACCTGCATCAAGCATGTTTCCCAATGCTACGTAGAATTCGAGTGGGGCAGTGCAAGAAGTTGAAATGCCTATTCTCTATCTCCACATGTCCTAAACTTCCAAGACTTCGAATTTTGGAAATAGCAGATGCTCCTGAGCTTGTACAAGTATTTGAATGGAAGCAGGGTGCACCACAACAGTTAGTCATCAAGGATGTGCTTCCAAATCTACTTGGAATAAGACTGGTAAATCTACCAAGTCTTCATACTATCTATCAAGGAATCAATTTCCAAACCCTGAAAGTCCGTCTTGTGCGTGATTGTGGTAATATCCCTTCAACTAATGTCAGCTCCTCTGAGCGTAAGTATTCGTATAGACGTGGTTAATCACAATTGCTAATTACTATATATCATTTCTTCTCATAATAATAATAATAATGAAATTGTTGTTTTGCTTGTGCAGTATTTGATTTCGATGCTTCGTTACGTCCAGACCAGCTGAACTTTGTAGGTGAATATGACTACCACGTCACAAAAGCTATTATTTATGAATGGGCTGATAAGGTTAGTGCCAAACTTGTACAAATTTTGGTAGAAATTCAATTCAATATTTCACCTACTTTCCTTATTTTATGCGCAAAGTTACTATCTTTCTTGATGACTTCAACTCATTAATTTCTTTACTATCTTTTCTTAGAGGCAAGGAGAAGAAGAATCAGAGAAAGCTCTTGAAAGAGACAAGACAATATCTGAACAGAACAATAGTACTTTAAATCTAGAAGATGTAAGTGCAATGCGCTTTTCTTTAATCAACGGACTTAGAAGAAGCCAACAATTTTTTTTTTTTCACTTGTTGTCTTCTTCCTTTGTCCCAAATTTTAGCAGGATGCTATTATATATATAATAGTGCTTTTACTTTCTAGGCTAGGATTTATGGAGTTTATTAGAAACTTCAACTCAATTGATCTCTTTTGTATCTTTTGTGATTAATTGTTTAGAGTGAAGAGGCATCCAAGGTGGCTGATGAAAAGGACTCCACAATACAAAAGCAGGAAAGTAGTTCGCCAAATTTGACGGAGGTACAAACTTATTCTTCATTATAATGAATCAGAGTCATTAGCCATGAAAGGTTTCTCTCTCAATAAATGTATGATAGATATGCTTATTTAATGAATTGAACTTCTCTTGCAACTCATTCCTCAACAAAGATTGTTTGTTAATAGTATTTTTCCTGTAATGTAGCAATGCAGAAGTGGGGAGGGTTAGTAGTAATGATTTTTTCTTGATTTATATAAGAATTTGTACAATCCTTTGATGAACCTTTAGGAATCAAAATTGTATCTAAGAGTGTGTGTGTGTGTATATATATATATATTATTGTTTAGATTGAAGATGAGGGATCACAAGAGGATAATGTGTATTATACTTTTCTATTGATAAGCAAACTTAAGAAACTAACTATAATGAATTCTCTCATATCTCTTTGTCTTATTCATTTGCTCCAAATAAATCAAAACTTAGTTTATCGTCTTTTTATCCCTTTGTGTTGATGTTTAGAATAAGGAAGTATCAAAGAAAATTGCTAAAAATGACTCCACAACACAAAAACAGAGGAGTAATTTGTCAAATTTGACAGCGGTATGTACATCAAGCTTTTCTATGACAATATGTACTTAGACCATGCAACAAACAGTTTCTCTTTTGTTTAATATATGATATGCTTCTTAATCATTTTATGGGCTACATAGAATATCAATGCATCAGCAAGTGAAATTGTTGAAGAACAACTGTCTACAACTCTATCATCTAATTCAAACGTGGTAAGGGTTTCCCTTCAATTAATACTTTCACCGACACAAACACAGATATTAAGTTTTTGTGTTTCTTAATTTACAATTATGCAGCAATGTAGAAGTGAAATGTCTTATGATAGTAATGATTTTGTATTTTAATTGATTATTTTCCTTAATTAATAAATGACTTTCTTCTTGGTCAATTGAACTTCTTTGGCAACATACTCATGTTTTATGGGTAATACAGAATGCTGAGACATCAAAAAATGAAATTGTGGAACAACAACTTCCTACTTTAAATGCAGCAGCAACTCCATCATCAAAGGCCAATAAGGTAAGGGTCTTTTCTCAACAAATGATTTCGCATTTGCATTTATTAATTAATAATAATGATTTTCTTTTATACAAAATAGTTGGTAGGAGCCTTTGTTGTACTTGATCATCAAAGTTCACATTATCGGTAAACTAATTAAAACATATTTAAGAAACTAAAAAAATATTTTCTCTCCATCAACATACTGTATGTTTGGACACACAAACACACCCCATGCTTCTGTTGAGAAAATAGAGAAAAAGGGAGAATAGGCTTACTTACCATAAAAACAGAGTATGATAAGAATGAAATACACATGTCAAGCAATTACATAAGCAGCTCTAAGAAATTTTCAAGGTTTTCTAACATGTTCTAAAGATTTAGGCTTGTGATATTGTTGGGTTTAGTCTACACTGATTGTAATTGTAAACTAATGTATTATTGTTCAGATTGAAGAAGAGGGATCACAACAAGATATTGTAAATAACTCAACAATACCCCAACAGAATAATGGTTCACCAAAAGTTGAAAATGTACGTGTATATATATATATATTTTTATCCAAGTAGACTTAAGAAACTAGCTAATAATTTCTCGCTTACCTCATTGCCTTATTCATTTCTTCAAAATGAATGATTTTTTTTTTATAAAAAAAAAAGTGTGTGCTAAGATTTATTATGGTTATCAATAACATCAAAACTCAATTTATCTCCTTTTTAATTTTTTTTAAAAATGTTTAGAGAGAGGAAGTATCAAAGGAGATTGCTACAGAAGACTCCACAACAAATATTAATTTGCCAAATTTGACAAAGGTTTGTATGTTATGATTTTCTATAATAAAAGGGACTCAGACCAATAAACAGTTTCTCTTTTTAATTAATACTCCGTATATGATATGCTTCTTAATTATTTTAACCTTTTTAGTAACTTATTCATATTTTATGAGCTGCATAGAGTACCAAAACATCGGCAAATGAAATTGTTGAAGAAAAACTCTCCACAACTCCATCATCTGATTTAGACATAGTAAGTGTTGTTCTTCAATTAATATAAGAGTTTGTAGAAGCCTCTAATGCACCACTTGGCTATATATTACTCCATCCAGCTCACTAGCTAGAACCAAGATCAAAAAAGAGAAACAATTCTCAATTTACTCATGTTAAAGACATTTTCTTTAAAAATAATCATAATTCTTTCACATATACAATTTGTTACCGTAGGAAATTGCAAATAGGTAAAATTGAAAGACAAATAATGCATAGTTCTTGGGTTTATGCAAAGTGACTTGTTAAAGGGGCTGTCATTTTCTTAAGAAGGTGACTTATATATTGGACTAAAGGGAATAGAAAATTTCATAAATACAGGATATCAAAAGATGACACTTGAAGTAATAGAAAACTAATTTAGTACTCTGTGGTAGGCAATAGTTTTCTAAGGAAACATGGTCCCAAATAAGATGAAGCTAGAAAATCAAATTAAGTCATGAGTATAAGCAACAGATTGCCAACAACGTTGCTTTTCCTTCAAAAAAGGATACTTTACATGTAAAAATGATATTCTTCCTTATGTGGGCTTAATTTACAATTAAAAAAAAAATGTACTCTTTCCAGTCCTTAATATAAGACATATATGAGTAGTTGTTCTCAGTTCTAAATATAAGACAGTTTTTATAATTGTCAACATTTTCCTAATTTACTTCTATTGATACTTCCTTTACAATAATCAAGGAGGAAAGTGAATGAGGGAATTAAGAAACATGACAAGACTATTTTAGAAAATACATGTCATATTAATTATCTTAATTATCTTCCTTAATCTAATCAAATTATTAGGTAAATTTATCTTATATTAATGACCGGATGAGTAACTTTTAGCTGCTTTTTTCATATTAATTTTCTTTTATGGTAATTTCGTTCACGAATAATCCAAGAGCGAGAGAACCATATTGAATCAACAAGCACCGTAAAAAAACCAGGACATGACATGCAATATAACTATTTACAAAGTTCTTGCATTCTACAGAAGAAATTTGAAAACTTACATATAATTTCATGTTGTGCAGAATCTCAAAGAAAATTTTGGAGAAGGTCCTTCTTCAGAAAAATATAGCAATGCAAGTTCATCAAAGGTATCCTTGCTACATTCATTTGAGCTTTAAATATATGTCTTCCTTATTCATTCCGCTCTTTGGTAGTTACATGGAAAAGAATCAATGGATGATGATCAACAAGCACACGAAGAAAGTAGAAGCTCCAATGAAGCTCCTCAAAGAATTGAAGAACCAACCAAAGAATGGTCTTCCAAAGAAACATCAAATGAAGTGTCATTGAAAATTCTACCACCATCTATTACTGAAATGACCTCTGCACTGGTAAATATTTATTTTATAATATATTTGCACTATTGACATATTATTGATTGTTATTCAGATATTAATCTTTATATTCCCATGGCATCAGAGCTCTTCAATCGCTGCTCCCAAAAAGCCTCAAATAGCAACTTCAACTAGTCACGTGGAAATGGAATCTGGAAGCTCACAATCTGACCTCTTAACTATTTTTACTATTACTGATGGATCTTTACAAGTATGTCTTCATTTTATCTTATCGGTCTTGGGATCTAATTTTATTTTTTAAAACTCGTATATCCTAATGCTAGAATAGAACAATTTGATGATCAGCTGGTACTCCTTCTTTCTTTTTTTCCTGTTTCATCGAAGCAACTGGTGGTGCGCATTTTAAATTCATTGTATATTACTACTTCCTCCAGTCCTTGATTATAAGATTTAGTTGTCATTTTTAAAGAGGCTATTGAAGCTAAATAAATCACTTTAAAGTATTTATATTTTTGTTTTTCCTCCAAACCAAATTTCCCAACTTATAAATTGATATATAATCCAATGATACATACCATATGCTATGATTAAGTAATTTATTTAGCTTCCTTAATCTCTCCATTAAAAAAGTCAATTGGTTCTTATATTATGGATAGGGGGTAATACCATCTTTTGGATTTAATGCCCAAATAAACTGACTGGTGTGAACAATTATTTTCAATACGCAAATGATGGTTAAGAATGTCAACAATTAATAACTCTGTTTCTGTTGTTGGTTACAATAATGTTTGCTTCATTTGATTAACTTCAACAGGAAAAAATCATGAATCAACCAGAGAGCTCCACTGCTAAACAAGTTAAATTTGACCAGGGAAGCGATCAGCAATTTGCAGAAGATGATCTGATGAGATTGTTCCAAATAATGGAGGAAGGTGTTGAAATGGAAGTTCACATGCCTCATGTATCCAAAATTGCAGCTGTTCATGCTGATAACGAGTTGATTAAGGCTCTCGCTGACTTGGAAGGCTCATTGAAGATGCGTCTAAATGAAATAGCTAGCTCTAAGGAAAGCAGATTTCACCTTGAGAATGCTCTCAACATATTATACTCCCATTGTTCTGAACATGGAGCTCCCTCTCATGGCCTTCAAACCACAATTCAATCCCTGCAACAAGAAATCCAAAATATTCTATCTTCCTCCAAGCAAGCCTATGCCACCATTGACACATACAACATGCTTGAACACAAAGAGAAGCTTTTCACTGAAGAACGTTCGAAGAGAAAGGAAGCAGCTGTTGCTCTTCTGTTTGAAATTTACAATAAAGAGAGTTCTTTGGCTGAGGCTAGTCTAAAGGAAGCAGAGTTGAAGGAGCAAATCTCTAAGCTTCAGGCTGAGCTAGACAAAAAGGAAAAACAAGTCCAAGAGTATGAGATGGAACTGATATCTCTTAAGGAACAGAAGAAAAACAGTGTTTATGACACAATGGGGTTCATAAAGGAGTTTGAGACAGTGAAGAAAGAAAGGTCTCACATGGTGGAAGAAAATATGAAAGCAAAGGAACACCTACAAAATATGGATGTTAAGTGGTCTTCTTGTTTATCTAATCTGAAGAAAACTACACTGCTTTTAGGAGTTCATCTTCACCAGAAACTTTGACTGTTGGAGCCTAATGTTTAAATCTCCTAAAAACAACATTAAAAAAAAATCTTTACTGTAGTGTGTTTATTTGTTAGGTTGTAACCCATATGTGTTTTGGGTTTTATGTTGAGTTCTTATGATCAAAATGGGAGAGAAAAGAAAAATAAATAAATGATAAAAGATTAAGGTGTATGGGTAATGATTGTTGAATGCTCATTGTTGTACCTATTGATTCCTTAGTGAAACTTTTGCGGACTTGATCCCTTTGTTTTAATCTCTCACATTGAAGGAGTTTTCCAACTTAAAAAAAATGTGTTGTCTTGTCTTCTTTTCTTGTTTTGATCTTTTCAATTGTATCTAGTGCATTTTTTAGATTCTGTTAATAGGTATCCAAACAACCGGCTATTTTAGTTTTAGGATTTGTGGCTTTCCTTCCTAACACAAATGTCTCCTCTATAACTACTTAATGCGTTTTATTTTAAAGTTTAAATTATTTTATTCATATTATCTTAATTTTTTAAAATAAAACTTGTGTCAATATATTTTGCTTCCTCGCAACTCAAATGCTTCCCAGGTAGCTAACTTCACAATTCGCACCTCCGCCTCTCCTGTTTCTTCTCTGGCCCATCCAAAACACTGTCGTTTATTGATTGGTTTGGTTTCTTTGGTTGCTATGTGTGAGAGCTAGGTACCAAAGAAAACGAGAGTCAGGTAAGTTTATTGGCTTAAATTAAGTCTTGCTTTAAATGGTTGTGTATCATGCTTTGAAATCATGATTAGAGTCCTCATTCTATCAAGTTTATTTTCTTAATATTATTTTTCTTTTTACCAAAAAAAAAAAAAAAAAAGGCTACATGACATAATTCTTACAAGGTAATATAGATTTAGAGGTGAAATAGGTCATGCTTAATTATGGATTTCAAAGTAGCACGCCCAGTTTTCTCAATTTACAGAATTCTTTAAGGTATAACTTCAAAACTTCAAATTTTTAATGATGTTTGGGTTGGCGGTGGAAAAGCTCATTTACGCAAGTTAAGACAAAACTTCTCTCACAAACTTAGCTTGTATAAGTTGGCAAAAACAACTTCTACTCTAACCCAAACAGTGCAAGCTTGAATAAAAATGCGGTTGGCCTAAGATATTGTATCATTCTATTATGAAGTTGGGTTTTTGGCAAGAACAAACAAAGAAAAGGAGGTCCACTTGATTTTTTTTTTCTTAATTAAATTGAAATCCTCTGTTTACAAGACTCCATTTGCTTTAAGTAAATACTATTTCACCTACTCTCCTTTCTATAAACCCACAATAACTATTTGTCCATCATTTTTCTGCCTATTATATTTTGGGTTAATTAAGGAGCAATATTCTTGTCCAGAAGTGTTAAAAAGAGAGTGATTTTACTCTAGTTGTTATGTCAGTTAATTTTGACCTTTAGTTGACTAAATATGCTGAGTTGACAGTCCACATATCATTTTTCTTAAGGTACAAATTTGCCTAAAAAGTTTTAAATCTAATTTGAAAAAAATGAAGTAGATTACATAGACTTCCAAAGTAAATATGCTCATTAACAAAAACGACATGGACAACATGATTAAACCATATTTTGATATGCTTTTTCATGATTAAATTGAGATTTTTATTGCATTTCCTAAGACATTATTGCATGATTAAACACTAATTTGAGTTAGAGATTTTGTATTGAATTAAATGTAATTAAGGGCAAAATGATCATGATTTGTAA
This sequence comes from Acacia melanoxylon, assembly GCA_019022615.1. NCBI lineage: Eukaryota > Viridiplantae > Streptophyta > Magnoliopsida > Fabales > Fabaceae > Acacia > Acacia melanoxylon. The sequence goes on along the minus strand of JAFJYJ010000003.1, from coordinate 4,867,149 downwards.
TTATTCATGCAAATGATTTCTTAGACTTTTGATGCTACATTGTTCTTAATCTTGCATTGTAGGTGTTTAAGAAAAAAATTGGAGATTTGGAGGGTCAAAATTAATATTTTGAGAGCTAGGGAAAATTACAGAAAAGATCCCTATAATTTTTGGAAATTGCAAATCAATGAAAAAAATGGATCAGGGAGAATTACAGAAAAGTACAAATATTGTTTAACAATTATAGTTATGTCCTACAAAAATTCACAACTTTCATTTTAGTTCCTCCAAATATGTTTAAACTTTGCATATAGGTCTCTGATTTATTTTTTTTTGCTCAGAGTTATAGGTCTCTGATCAAAAGTTGCGTTTTGACCGGGCTCATTTAGGTCATTTGTTTCCCTTCTTCTTCCTCATGACAGACTACAGAGACTTGGGAAAAAATACTCGAGTTGCGTCGCGCGGACTCAAATTAGAGCAAGAGAGATTGAACGTGAGCTGAGAGATCGACGGTGGCCTTCCTTCCTCTACCTCCACTCTCTCGTCGTTACCACCTCCGTCGTTCCTCTGGCATTCCACCACTTGAGCTGTTGTCATCGCCGGCTGGTTTGAAAGAAGAGAAGCTGTGACTTGAGCATGGAACTTGGGACCTTCACCCCAAGTTTGGAGTTGGGACCTGGAGGCGAATTTGAACCAAAACGGATGGGGACTAATCTTCACTGTCGTCGCCTACCACCTCCGTCTCCAACCACCACCAGACCAGAGAGCTTGTGTCAGAGCTTCCATTGTCACCTTCATCTTCAGTTTCTCTCTCTAGAGTTCTTTTGCAATTTCAGGCGAGGTTCTAACTTCCTGGCGAGTTCTTTGAGTTTTCCGGCGAAGCTCTCTTTCTCTCTCTCTACTACTGTGTCTCTGTCTTCTTCCTTCCTTATTAACCATTAAACTCCATTCACCTCTAGAATCTTCTTCTTTCAAAGATAAGAACCGGGCTGTGACATTCCACTTAGATCGGTGACTCCATTTTTTTTTCGGGCGAATTTCTGGCTTCCATGGCAATTTCTGTGTTTCAGCTTATTCAAATGATAGTTTGAAGCCATGAGAGGTTGATCTTTCTGTTTGTAATGGAGATTTGTGCTTGAGCTCAAGATTTTGTTTTTTGTTTTAATCATTGCTCCTTATAAAAAAAAACATCAAGTATTACATTTTAAATTTGGTAAAAGTTGTGATTGAACCCCATCATGATGATGATATATGGACTATCAACTTAACATATTTAATTAACTAAATCAAAATTAATTAGAATAATGTCACGTGCAAAATTATTTCCTTTTTACACTATCAAGATAAATTTGTTCCTTTAATAACTCTTACATTTTGAAAGTGCATGTGGCCGAAGGACTAGGTGGTTATGGCTTCTCAGTAAAAAATGTAAAATCATTGTTAGTGGTTCAAAAAGAATAATAAATATTTGTCAATCATTTTCTTGCCATTATATTTTTACAGTGTGGAGAAGGACTATAGTTGGTCATGGGTTCTCGGTAAAAAATGTAAAAGAATTATTAGTGGTCCAAAAAGAAGAATAGAAGAAACATTAATCTTGACTTGATTATAACTCAGTCCTTATACTTTGATCAAGATAACTCAATTTTTATATTTATTTTGATTCCCTCAACTATGATATAATCAATTTTTATAGTTTAACAATTTTATAATTTAGTCCTTTGTTTCAAGATAAATGTCGGGACTCCAAATCAAAATTATAAATGAGTTAAAGTTGAGAGATTAAGTTATAACCAAATCAAAATTATAAGGACTGAGTTACACCTAATCAAATTATAGAGACTAAATTACAACTTAGTCAAAATTATAGAGACCAAAAGATTAATTTTCTAAATAATAAATAATAAAATCACAGCATGTCATAGGGTGGCTACAGAAAACAACATTAAATAGTCAAATTAATTTTTGCCAATTATTTATTCCAATGCCCCTCTATGATTGATTGACCATATATACAAACTAGTTTTTGCTTCTCCCTGCAATCTCTTTGCTATTTCTTATATCATCTTTTTTTTTTGTGACCGTACGTCGCCGCTTAATAATCGATAGGATTTACAACACGACACGGAATAGATAATTTGCCACATATTCATATATTGGTCGAACATGAGAATTTTACAGTGAAGGTAGTGTTAAAAAGACTCACATTGCATTGTTTCTGACACTTCAGGCGTTACATTGAGCTAAAAAAAAAAAAGAGTCTTTAAGCTTTTATTTTGTCATTGTTGGGATAAAAACCATGTTCAATCAATGCTAAAAATTAACTCTTTTATATATAATATAATTTGATTATTTAATCCCAAAAAACGCTAAACATTAATATATTCTTTCTAAGAAAAAAAAAAATAAAAATTCCTTAGCTATAGCTGTTCTATTCTTTTTTCCTGGAAAAAAAAAAGGTTTTTCTAAGCTTAGGATTTGTGATATTTTTCTGTTTTTTTTTTTTAATAATGAATCTCCATTTTAAAAAAATACATGAATTTCTCCATGTTTGGATAGAAAAATTAAAATATAACAACTTTTTTTATATTCCTATCATAGAAAGAAATTCAAATTGAATCTCCATATTCATATTTTTTCTATATTTCTATAGATAAATACTTATTTATCTATACTCTAACTAATTAAAATACAACAATTCATCTTATTTTAATCATACATGACAAATGAGTCATATGAAGAAATTCAAATTTTATTATTTTTAAAAACAACAATTCATGGGAGGGAATTAGTTTTCTTGTTTTTCTAAATTATATTATGTTTATATTTTTTAAAATCATAAAATTTAAATTTCTTTATATAACTCATCTGCAATATAAATTAAAATAAAATGAGTTGTTATATTTTAATTAGTTAAAATATAAATGAGATGATGTTTCTGGAATATGTAAGTATTATTCATTTCCATGTTTGTGGAGACTGGCAAATATTCCAATGAAGCATAACGTGGCAAATACATTTTTGTGTCTTCACTCCATCACATTTATTATGATCAAGCATAAGGTATTTATGTATACTCCTTCCGATCTACAATATATATAATGATTTAATCCAGAATATAAGTAACTACCAGTTTAATTGATGCTCTTTTTTCTCTTTTTACCCCTATGATTAATACTTAATTTCCAACTTTACCCACTCATTATATCTCCTCCTTTCTCTAAAATAACATTATTAATTCAATTAAGCATATTTCTCAAGAAAGATAAAAATGAAAAGAATTTGCATTTTATAAATATTAAATAATTTAATTATCATTTCTTATTTTCTGTTATATAACTTAAGTTCCATATACTTTGGATAAAATAGAGTATATAATATTCTTGGTTTTCTTAAATGTTTATAATTATGTGTTATTCCTTATATATGCACGTATACACATTTTTAAATATTTTTAATTACATCCAACTTGAAAATAAAAATGCAGCATGTAGTGCAGCGTGCAGTCTGGAAGGCGTGTAGTTCTCCGTGACTGTCATAGAGCCTGGGTTTTGTGGCAGGAGTTATTAGCAGGTTATGCTGTTTCTAATTTCTGGAGTTTGCAGGATAGTGTGTGGCTGAAGCGGAATTTATCTCATCCAGATGTAAATTGGAGGCTCACTTTTGGGTTTACTTGTTGGCTGCTGTGGACGTGGCGTAATAAAACCTGTCTACAGGAAGGCTTTGAGGCACCAGCACACCGTGCCAGAGTGGTGAATTGGTATGTACAGGAATTCAAGTGAGCTTGCAGTGAGTTTAGTGGATGTTGTGGGATCAGAAAAGAGGTACTAATCGCATGGAAAGCTCCTACAGGGAATTGGCTAAAGCTGAACGTGGATGGTGCCTCAATGGGAGGAAGTAGGGGTGCAGGGTGTGGTGGTGTAATTAGGAATTCTCATGGAAATTGGTTATGTGGTTTTAGCAGGAAACTGGGGGTCTGTTCTGCTCTACGTGCAGAATTTTGGACGGTGCTAACAGGGCTTGAAGTAGCTCTCCAATACCAGTTTAATAGGGTAATGGTGGAATCTGACTCTTTAACTGTGATTAAAGTGTTGAATGATATACAGGTGGATGCTAACGCAGATGTTAAGCAAATAGGTCTGATTAGGAAAGCTATACTGAAATTTACTGATATAATTTTTGTACATGTGTTTAGAGAAGGGAATTTTTGTGCTGATTCCCTCGCTAGCTACAGCTTTACGGCGAAAGAAGATTGTGTCATTTTTTATAGGCCTCCGTCTTTTGTAAAAAGTGTTCTGGATAACGATTGTAGGGGTGTTGTATACCCAAGATTTGTGATGGTTCAGGAATAAGATAGGGCGATGGCCCCGTATTTTTACCAAAAATAAAAAAAAAAAATTTGTGTGTGAAATGAATATATGCTTTTATGAATTTTATACCGTTTTAATAAAAGTTGTGTGTGAACTGAATATATGCTTATAGATAATTTGTATCATTTTATTAAAATTGTGTGTGAACTGAATATATGCTTTTATAAAATTTGTACAATTTTAATAAAATTTGTGTGTGAACTGAATATATGCTTTTAGAATATTTACACCGTTTTAATTAAAATTGTGTATGCATTGAATTTATGCTTTTAGAATATTTGCACCGTTTTAATAAAAATTGTGTGTGAACTGACTATATGCTTTTAGAATATTTGTTACCAGACTCAACAACAACAACAACAAAAAGCTAGAAATTTTTGTTACCAGGTGGATTTGAGGAAGGTTGAATTATCCTCCATCCTATCTTATTTATAAAAATCTAAAATTTAAATTGTCTTAATTTATTTATATAAGTGTGATAAAAGTTGTTTAAATATTTAATAAATTTTTTCCCTCATTTTTATAAGAATCCAAATTATTGTGAATGGCTTTGTGGCACGTAGAAAAACCGGCACATGTCAAAAATCTCCTACAAATTGAACCTGAATTTTTCTTTGAGACACCTAACCAGGTAGCATTAAAAGTGTTCCCTTCAGGATTTCACTTCCCTGCTACTGATTTAAGAAAAACAAGAGAATATTATGAGTTGATATTGATTTATTCCCAATCAATCGAGCTATCTCGATATACATCAAAAGGGGATGAAACTTTAACAACCCATTCTACTCTCCAGATTTTGAGAATTCTTACGCCTTCTCAATGGGGACAAGAATTGAATAAACCCAAACTTTTTAATATTGAATATGAACCTAGAGGATATACTTACTGGAGATTATAACAATGCCTGGTATAATGTCTTTTGGGATCAAAACAGGATTTTTAAACATACTTGGTTCATTTATTTCAAACAAACGAACAAGTATACTTTTCCTCAATGGTTTCAACATTGGTGGGCCTTTTTTGGACCTATCCCTGAAATTCTTCCACCTAATGTTCAAACGGTATTGAGCCTCTTCGAGAAAAAATTTAACCATAGTGGAGATTCTTTCCCAATTGATCTTCACTACTTTTCAAAACTATCTGTATCTTGGATATTCTCCTGGCAATACAGGTTTTCACACAATGACATGAATTCTCCAACCTTGCCATTCTTACAAAGATTACCTTTTGTACGATGGTGGGCAAAATTCAACCAGTCCAAAGTCGACTCTCAAGCAGTAGAACAATGGTTCAAACAAAATCCAGGTTCTGTTCGTGAGGTGGAACAAAGCAGGTTCTTAAACCAGAAGAGCCATGCTCAATGTACTCTCGCTGCTGCCCGAAATAGACAGGAATATATCAAACAACTCAGTCTCATGCTTACACAACTCCAGCAAAGTGAGACCGAGGCAATAAACCAGGCCAGCTCCTCGAAAGAAGGCCTAGACCAAAGCGATGATGAAGATTTCATCGTCAATCTGAGTGAAGACTAAACTTACAGTTTTTGACGGAGGCACCAAACAAAGTAGCTTCCATGTATAAGACTGTATAAATTGTTGTAATCTACGCTATAGTAGTGCTAGGTATTTCCACTGTAGCACCAAACACTGTAGCTCGAAGGTCACAGAAATGGTTACTGTAGTGTCGGCAGACACTGTAGCTAATCATTAAAAATTTTTTACCGAACAGTACAAGTTACTCCAACTGGAACTGTACAAACAGTGCTTCACTCCTGCCTATAAAAGAACTGAAACCCCATTCAGTAGAGGCAGGTTCCAAACCACTCTCTCTCTACCCTCTTTTCTCTACCTTCTCTCTACCTTAGCCTTCCCTCTTTCTGCTGCCTTTCCCCTTTACTTTCCAAGCTTTCGTTTGTAAGTTTTTACATTTTCAATAAACTTGTGTTTCCTTTTACTATGCTCTGCATTTGCATTTCATCTCTTCCCCCTCTGATGAGATAAGTCTAGCTGCGTGCCTACACCCATTCTTATCTCATCTTCTGTTTATTTCTTCTGCATGTTTATTTCAAGTTACTTTATGCTTTAAACTTCCAGTTATTCTCTCTACTTCTCAGCTTATGATTCTCCCCCTTCCCTTTCCGATTCTTCGACGGGACCACCCATATCGTCGATTAAAGAAAGCCGTTTTTGGTGGCCAAGAGTATGAAGATGCTCTGGTGGCATTAACTGGGGAGCAAGTTTATGAAAAGGTGAAAAATATCAGTGTCATCTTCGGTAAGACTGCAAAGAGTAGAAAAGAAACAAATATATGGAAAAAGATATATGTATTCTCCGATCTTCCATATTGGCGCAATATTGATGTGAGACATTGTATTGATGTCATGCACGTGGAGAAAAACATATGTGATAGTATTGTTGGCACACTTCTCAACATACAAGGTAATTCCAAGGATGGTGTGAAAGCAAGATTGGATTTGCAAGCAATGGGAATACGCGAAGACTTACGTCCAAGGCCATACGGGAAGAGAACTTATTGTCCCCCGGCTTCTCATACTTTGTCTAAGGATGAGAAACAAAGTTTTTGTGAGTGTTTACATGGCACAAAAGTTCCCTCGCGGTATTCTTCAAATTTTAAGAGGCTTGTATCGATGAAGGACTTGAAATTAGTAGGCCAAAAGTCTCATGATTGTCATGCCTTGATGCAACAACTACTCCCGGTAGCTATTCGAGGCATCCCGAATATGATCTTCGGGTCGTTTTGACTAGACTTTGTGTCTTCTTCAATGCGGTTTGTAGTAAAGTTTTTGAGATTGAAAAGTTGGATGAATTGGAGAATGAAGGATATCTTATCTTGTGCCACCTTGAGAAGCTTTTTCTTCCTACCTTTTTTGACATCATGGTTCATCTAATTGTTCATCTAGTGAGAGAGATAAAGTTGTGCGGACCTATCCATTTACGGTAGATGTACCCAATTGAAAGATCTATGAAATTCCTAGAAGGGTACGTGAACAACGCATACCGACCAGAAGCATCAATTGTTCAGAAATATGTTTCTGAAGAAGCCATGGAATTTTGTCAAAATTATTTGGCCAAAGTAAGACATATTGGACTTCAAAAACGTCAGCATGCTGAAAGGGGTAGACGAGGGCTTCAGTAAAGAGTATGGATCCTGATGAATTGTCACAAGTCCACATATACATCTTGAATAATGTTGATGAAGTTTAAGCCAGCATAGCTGCACATAAAGAAACTGTAAGGAAAGAAAATCATCGAATGACTGAACAAAGGTTGATTAGGGAGCATAACAGAACTTTTGCAAACTGGTTCAAACAAAAGGTCGAGGGAGAGGAATGTGTTTATGATACAATCAAATGGTTAGCCCGTGGTCCTGAGGTTGATGTCATAAGTTGGAATTCGTATGTGATCAATGGTTATACATTTTACACGAAGTCCCTAGATGATAGGAGCACCGTCCAGAACAGTGGTGTTATGTTAGAGGCTGAATCTATGTCATTGATTATGAAGTTTGTTCTTGTTTTATTTTTGTGCCAGGATCGGATCCAAAGGGGCATGTTATAAAAGAGGATGTTACGTTGTTGGGTGGGAATTAGATGAAGGCATGGTGAATATTCCATTGGGCATATGTATGTTGTATTTGTAACTTATTGTGTATTTGCATTGTAAGTTATCTTATTGTATAAATTAATTTAGGTGTTGTAGTCATAGTATATTCATTAATTAAGAAGCTACATAACTCATGGTGAATATTATTTGTATTCTTTTTCCCAATTCAATTTATTCATAATTGTTCATAGCTTGTACTTAAAGTATCGACTTTTATGTGCTGGATTGGGTAGTGGATTTGTGAATATATATGATCAGGAAGAACAGAACAGGGAAACAATTCGGGAAAATTTAGAGCGGTAACAAATAGGCCGGTCTTAAATGTTCAACTGTTAAGACCGGATGTATCAATATGTCCGGTCTTAAAGGTCATGTGTACATATTTGATATTAAGCCGGTCTTAAAAGTTTATCTTTTAAGACCGGTGTATTTATACGTCCGGTCTAAAAATTCAATTTTTAAGACCGGACGAATTACCGTCCAGTCTTGAAAGTCAGTCTTTTAAAACCGCGTATAATTAGTCGTCAGGTCTTAGAAGCTGCTATTTTTCAGACCGGGTTTATTTTTGTCCGGTCTTATAATTTTGATCTTTTAAGAGCAACCAAGTTTTTGCCCGGTCTTAAAAGTTGAGTTTTAGGACCGAACAAAAAATATTTCAGTTTTATTTAGTACGACTTTTAAGACCTAATGTTTTAAATGTCCGGTCTAAAAGAGTTTCTTTAAGACCGGTTCGAGTCCGGTCTTAAATGTGGACTTTTAATACCGGCTGGAACAAGACCGGTCGCGGGTCCGGTCTTACGATGCCTCTTTTGTCTGGTCTTAAAGCCTTTTTTTTGCACTAATGAATCAATCAACAGAGTTCTATTGTTCAAATTAAACATTAATGTTCATGTTTATTACATATCGTACAAAAATGGGGCATCATATTGATGGCACAATCTCTTGGCAAGGAGATAAAAATGTTATGATTATTGAAGGAGGTAATCTTCTATTCATTTTACATGCGCAGACTGATTACAATTATGCCACTCACACTATTTTTCCTCATTTGAATTAATTAGTACTTCATTTGAATTCATTATAAGTGACTTGTATTTGAGGCTGAAAAGAGTACAACAATTAGGTGTGATTCCATATTGGGCAAGGTTTGAGAAGAGTGGTATTTCAATTTAATTTCACAAGTGATGAATAATATTATTTCTTAAACAAAATTATATATATTGGCGATGACCTATTAATATTTAACGAGTTTGAATGATTAGTTTTTCATTTCCAGTTAGTTTATTCAAATAGTGATTGTCACTAAAACATAATTCTGAGCAGATTTTGTTCTTTCAATTCAAAGGCCCCTCTCTAATAAAATTAGAAAACATTACACGTATCAAAGCTCTAGACCAATATATTGTCTAAGACGACTATTATACAGAGGCATCATTGCGCTCATATCTCACCCTGAAAGAAAACAAAACACCTCTTTCTGCGCTACCCTCCAAAAAGCTAACAAATTATCACAGAAAGAAGTAATAAGGCCTCTATGTCAGTACATATTGTAACATCCCATTTTCAAAAGCAGTATAATTTTTTTTTCATCAGAGTAGAGCATCAGAGCGATTGAGTAACCGATACATATATTTATAAATGCCGTAAGTCCGGCGGATTTACAAAAACGGTAAATGACCGAGAGTTTTTAAAGTGAATAACAACAAAAGTGTCTCCCCCTAAGAACGGCCATGCGCGTGTCAACGAGAAAGAGATCTTGATAGGATCTCTATGCGGCTGCTTGCCTTTCTCCTCGGTACTTGGTCCTCCCGAAATCGACGCTATGTTAGAGCCGAGGCCCAATGCATACGGACCTCGGTGTAACGGTTAACCTCATATTTACATATACTGATATCAAAGATAACAAATGAACCATTCCTACATGTATCGCTCCCAGCGAATGCAGACATACCGCTCCCAGCGAAGACAGACATACCGCTCCCAGGGAATACAGATATATCGCTCCCAGCGCATACAGACATATCGTTCCCAGCGCATGCATATGTTCAGTTATCCTCTAACACCATCATGCATTCAAATAACATACCACCAACACATATACAACACACATATCACATATACGAATACAATAAATATCAGAGTTAGTGTTACAGTACGCGAACGTACCTTCGTTGTCGACTACGGTACGTTTTACGGAAAACGGTAATTTTGACAATGGGTGAAAGCAATGCGACGACAGCGGTACAACAAAGTCCGATTATCTTAGATATCCTATAAGAATAACATTTATGAACTTCTAGCACTATAACAGGCATTTTAGGTACAAATTACCATTTTCGCTGTTTTCGCTCTATCTCTCCAGAATTTTGACAGATCTTTTCCCTCATCATATTTTCGAAATATATATAATATTTACCCCTAAATATGATATCTAGACTATCTTGAAAAATTAAAGATAAATCTAGCATTCCTACTATATCTACCGAAAGAACTAAAAAACTAAAGACTAAGGACCGAACTTACCCGGCTTTGGCTTAGAACTTCAAGAGCTCTCCCTTCTCTCTAACTTCTCTCTAAGGGGCAGATTTTTGGTGTGAAAAATGAAGAAGATGAGCTTGGTATTTATAGAAGAGACGGATGGCAGAACGGTAAATAATTCGAACTTCAGTCTGACGAATATGGACCGTAGGATCGCATTTTTGAGGACAAAACACTCTTGGCCCTCCATTTCTTGTGCAGACCTCCCCTCCCCAATAGTCAACAAAATGATGTCATCTTGATGGTGACATCGAGCGATCGATAAAGTTTCGGTCCGTTAATCCGAAACGCGTAATCTTGACGAATCGCGAAATCTTGACGGCGGAGTTTCAAGTTTCTTTCTTTCTCATTAGGAATATCTAGTTTAATGAAATTTATGATCCCATTAAGGGTATTCCGTTATCTGCGAAAGATTTTAGTACGAGACGTCTTGATTCGGAATTGAATTAGGAAGCGTCGCGTCTAGGCAAAAATCCACCGGTTTGTAATATGATCTGACCTAAGTCACTAGATTCCTAATTCACGGCAACTACTTGTTTCAAAGATTGACTCTAAATCCTTTATCTGCATTTTCTCTCTCCTATCCGGTGTCTTAAATACTCGTTGGTTCCAGAACGACTTGGAGACCGCTCAATCCGAGATAAATTTCACTGGTTCATAAAAAGTCCAGATGACTTAGACTACATCCCTATGGTGTATGATTTTATTTCTATCCATTCTCAAATGTCCTGTTGGCTCTTTACCATATATATTATTATTTTATTCAAAATATCTAGATATTTTTTTTTTCTTTTATTTTTTATTTATTTTTCTAAGCATAAAATATTTTATTAATATTTTATTTTTTATTTTTTTATTTATTTAATAATTTCGAATTTCTCAAATTAAAAATAATTATTTAAATTATTTTTAATTCATTTACTTTATACCTTAATTATCCCATTAATTACTAGATTAGCCACTTACTAATTTTTTGATAATTTTCTTAATTAGGATAAATCATTATCTCACAACTATTTTACTTACATTGGTATTTTATATCCCATGTAAAATATTAAAAATCATGGGGTCACTTATGATCCCAAAATAATACTTAATTTTGCTTCATTATTTTTCAAGGGAAATTATCCCAAAAATTCCTAAAATTAGAGACAACATACTTTCTAATTTTTTATAAATATTTTACTACCTCTTGGGATTTATCATAATATTTTTAGGTCATTTAATGCTCTAAAAATACATTTTAGCTCTTTATCTCTCCTAATTTCCATAGTAATTACCTTAGAAAATAAGATAATTATTACTTATTATTTGAAACTACATGTTCACCTATTTTCAATAGGTATTATCTATCGAAATATAATATTCGAGATAAATAATTATCCTAGTATTACACATATTTATAGAGATAGTAATGGACAATGGTTGCCAATTAATATACCAAAGCTTAATAGTCATGCACAAATTTAAATCAATAAACAATTGTATTCTTCAAAACATCAATGTTCTCGATGATTTCGTATCTTACCAAAAATGTTGTAATACCCGGATAATTATTTATCTTAAATATTGTATTTAAATAAATAACATACCTTAAATATTATATTTGAATAAATATTACCTATATACAATAGGTGAATATGTGGTTTCAATTTTTCCTATTGTATTTGAAAGTGGAGCTAAATCACCAAGAGGGGGGTGAATTGGGGATTTTAAAAACATTTTCAGCTTACTCTGTTTTTGTACACTAAAAACAGAGATGAACTAAGTAGAGGGTAGAAGAGCAAGACACAAGGATTTATCTTGGTTCGGTCCAATCCCTTGACCTACGTCCAAATTCCCGGACTCTCGGGATTTTCACTATCTCAATTGATTACACACTCGTACTCAAGTAATTCTCTCACTAGAACTTACTCCCCTTACAAGTTGTAATCAATGAACCCAATCACCAAGTCCCCTGACTTGTGATTCCTTTACAATAAATGATTTACAATCAATAAACTCTCTCTAAGAGTAGATAATGATAAACACTGAAGCTTAATGTATCAACATATACTTTATACAAGAAAACTCAACAGTAGTTGGAAACTTGAATGATCTTCGTTTTCTATTGTCTTGGGTTGTTGAGAGAAATTGAATGCTACTCTATTTATACTAAGAGAGCATTAAAGATCCGTTGCAAGCTCCATTATGACCGTTGGTGCATCAATCTAGCTGTTGGAGGCATTTTGGAGTTTTCTCTCTCTACTCTTCACTTAATCCAGTTGTACAGAAGATCAGAGTTGACTTCTGGAGAATTAATCCATTGGAATAGTAGCTACTGGATGTGGTAGGTAGGCATTAATCCTTTGTAAGCGTGTGCAAGGATTACCCAAAAGTATGCAACTTTAAGGTTTAGCATTTAATGTTCGACAATGACTTTTTGCTTTTGGTATTAAACCTTCGTTAAACATTCTTTAATCCATCAAACTCACTAACAAAGTGGTTAAATATAGAGAATATATAAGAATGATAATAGAAAGCATTAAGATCAAACACGAAGAAATCACAAATTCGTATGATTTGAATTTTGAATACTTGCTCCCAATACTTGAGTATGTTCTTCAATACTTGAGTATTGCCTTTGTCACTAATGTGAATACTTGAGTATTCATCTTCCGAGAAGAACTACATGATTTGAGCGTTTGGACAATTTCTTTGAGTAGGACCAATACTCGAGTATTGAACCAATACTTGAGTATTGAACTTTTATGTGAAAATAAGTTTAAGTCCAAAACTTCACAAAAATCAATACCAAAATATTTGAAAAAGAGCTTTCTGCGCTACCCTATTTTGATAAAGAAAAATCCAAAAAAAGCAAAAAAGTAACAAATTATCAATGGTGATAAAAACGGATAAATACGAAAGATCATGAAAAATTAAGAAGTGTTATCCCTAATTATGAGAATTTAATAAATTATTTCAGAGGAAATAACATGAAGAAAAGTTTAAAAAGCATTTCGTAAAGTAACATATTTATATTTTACATAGATATAAAATGATATAAAAGTTTGCAAGTAATGGAAAGATAAATATATGAAGAAACAAAAAAGATGGAAATTGCCAATTTTTGGTAAAAAATATTATATTTTTAAAAAATGGAAAAAATTATAGAAAAATAAATAAATCTGAATTTTTAAAAAGGGGGCAAAATTCTAAGTATTTTTAATTAAAAAGAATTGTTTAAATAATTAAAATGGTAATTAGAATAAAATAATAATATAATGCTTAATTAGTAAATTCATGCACAAATTTAAATCAATTTACCAAACAATAATTTCAAATAAGTTGATTCTTCCTAAAAACAATCAATTAAGTTCTCGTTGATTTCGTATCTTTGTCCGAATATCTTCCGATGCACCGGAGAATACCTGGATATGATAAAAAATAGGATCCAAATAGATAATATGAAAGAGGATGGAAAGATCTTCAAAAATCTTAGATTTCGATCTTGACCATGGATGGCCAAGAGTGTTTTGTCCTCAAAAATGCGATCCAACGGTCCATATTCGTCAAGACCGAAGTTCGAATTATTTACCGTTACGCCATCCGTCTCTTCTATAAATACCAAGCTCCTCTTCTTCATTTCTCACACCAAAAATCTGCCTCTTAGAGAGAAGTTAGAGAGAAGCTGCGGATAATTATTTATAGTCTAGATATCATATTTAGGGTAAATATGATATATATTTCTTGATTAGGGAAAAGATATTTCTAGAGAGATATTTAAATAAAATGGTAATTTGTACCTAAAATGCATATGCCTAAAAGTTGTTAAATATTATCCTTATGAATGAATAATCGTACCTATATAAATTGTATGATTATATATGTTTGTTGTGTTCTGTTTGTTGTTGTAGCATACGTGGTTATGTTATATACACGGTTATGTCACATACGTGGTTATGTCACATACGAGGTTGTTATTGTTTGTATCATACGTGGTTATGTTACATACGTGGTTATTATCTTACATACGTGGTTATGTATTTTTAATCATACATCTGTTATGGACTGTTGTATTGATTCTTTGCCATCGTGTATATGTAGTCGTATTTAAGCATGAGGTTAACCGTTACACGAGATCCAAATTGTAATTGGATCTCATTTCTTTATCATAGCGTCGGTTCGGAAGAACCGAGGACCGAGGAGAAAGGCGACGGGCCGTACGAGTCCCGAAAGACTTTCTTCTTTGTTATTTACTTTAAAAACTCTCGGTCCACGCTGTACCGTTTTACATAATCCGCCGGACTTACGTCATTTTGAATACAATTATCGGTTACTCAATCGCTCCAATGCTCTACTCGATGAAAAAAAAAATTATCTTGCTTTTGAAAATGAGATGTTACGGTATTCAACTCAATACTTGAGTATTGAACTGTCGAAAACTTTGTGAAAACTTTTCCAAGTCAATACTTGAGTATTCATCTCAATACTTGAGTATTCAAATCACTTGGAAATAGCAAACCTTTACGTATGGCCAATACTCGAGTATTCAAACCAATACTTGAGTATTGAACTATTTGAAAACTTTGTGAGATCTTTTCCAAGTCAATACTTGAGTATTCGCCTCAATACTTGAGTATTCAAATTACTTGGAAATAGCTAAACTTTATGTCGGTCAATACTCGAGTATTCAACTCAATACTTGAGTATTGAACTGTTTCAATATTTGTGAAGTTTCATTCAATACTTGAGTATTCATTTCAATACTTGAGTATTGATAAACATGTGAAAAACTTTGAAACCTTTACTGTTTGCCCAATACTCGAGTATTCAAACCAATACTCGAGTATTCACATGTTGAATACTTTAATGATTTTATGTTTGACCAATGTAAGTTCATTACTTGAGTATTGGAATCAATACTTGAGTAATGATCATTTTTGCACGAAGGAGCCATTTTCAATTTTTCCTATTTTATTTATTTTATTTCTTTCCAAAACACATTTTAATTTCCGTACAATTTCTTCCCTAACAATTTTAAGATAGATTGAGGATTTAATATTCTAAATCTTATTAGGAATCATAAAATATCCTGAGATTATCATAATTAAGTATAATCTTAATTATATCATTTTAGCAATTAAAAATCATCAAAAGATGCCTAAATCAATTAGGGAAAATTAGCAACAATTATTGGACAATTAAATTTGCAATAATTGAGATATTTTTCTAATTTTCGAAATTAATTAATAATTACTTTAAAAATGTCATAATTAAGAATATATCAACTTAATTAATATCCAAAGGATATTTAAAGGCTAAGATTAGTATACAAGGAGTTTTTAATCATCAAGATTAATTTAGAAACCTATCAAAGTTTGGGCAATTAAGCCTAAAAACCACTAAAACACTATATTAGCAATATTAACCAAAGATTAATGAATTCTCCCTTTAATTAATTTAAATAGCAAAAATTGCTAGTTAAGAGGGTTAAGAAATTGTACTAATCCTTAATCCTAAATCATTAACAAATATCACTAATAGTGTTTAGATTTTTCAAACCTAACATCAAAGGCTTGGATTAAATTTAATAAAGCTAATCTAAGGGTTTTAAAATTTAAAGACTAATCCTTGTGAGATGAAAATCAACCAATAAGAGAGTTTTACCATGGCTTTTGTGAGACAAATAAAACACAAATCCAAGAGCACAATGGGAGAGTGAATTCGGTTGGAGCAAGAGGAATAAGAGGTAAAATTGTTAAACTATAATTGACCAATTAAACATCACAATCAAGTAATTAATAGTAAAGACTTTAGAGGCTAATTGGAAAATGACATATTAGTGAAATTAACATGAAATGAAATGCAAATTGAGAAGGGGGGGGGGGGGGGATTTTGAGAAGCAAGAAAGATGAGCCAAGATAATATCTAGATATTTACCTATAATATGTCATAATCAAGTTTAAATACAAGAAGACTTTTGTGGTAGTTGTGATATAAGCTTATGTAATAAAGGTAATTAATGATTAATTAATAAATGGTAAGATAAAAACCATTAGGATGAATTCAAGACACAAGTGAATGAGAACCAATAGAAAATAAATTGTATCTTGAAAACCATTTATCCTAGAACAAATATAAGTAGATATTATGAACAAACATAATCTAAGCTTGAACTTGGTTATCTCCAAAGTGATTTTCATAAAATTTTGTGATTCAAACCTAAGTGATTTAAAAGTTTAAAAAGACCATAAATCAAGTCATAAAATTGTGATTACAAAAGTAGAAATGGATCTTGAATAAAAACACCAACTTGCACCTAACTAAATAAGCATTTGGGGAGAAAAAAGATGAATAGAAAGAAGGGGAGGAGGTGGTGGTTTTATTAGTGTGAAAGGGTGAAATTCAAACTTCTCAACTAAGTTTAATCCAAGGGTTAAGAATGAGTACGAGTTGTTAGGTAGTTAACCCACAATTTGCTATAAATAGGGCCTTTGGCTCTTCATAATTCCTCACCAATTCACAAAGCAAGAACAAGCTTAGAGTAGCATAAATATAGAGATAAAGTGAGAGTGAGAAGCTTTGGGAAAGAAGGAGCAAAGTTCTAGGTAAGTTCTTCAGCTCTAGCTTTTGAGTTTTTAGTTAAATTTTTGTTTTGATTCATAATCTTCCAATTATAGTTTTATTTTCATGTTTTTATGGTTATAATTGGATTTATTTCAAAAAAATGATGAAGAAGGAGTTATAGCAAAAATTTTGGAAGATTATGGTCAAAGTAACGAAGCTCTGACGAAAATTTGTCGGTTAGCGATTTCTGAAAGCTATTACAAAAACGCTGGTATCTTATGTTGAAGATGCTATTCTTAAATTCTGAGAAAATTCATGGTAATATTAGACATATATAGCTTTCTAAATATACCTATAGCATGTCCTTTTGAGTTTTTTGCTAGGAGATAAAAATTATACAAAATGGGCTACGAAATTCTGGAAAATTCTGAGCAGAGGATGAAAATACAAAAAATGGGAATTTTTCATAAAATCTGAGCAATAAAAATATTTTTTCTTAAAATTAGACATCTTATGGATTCCGAGGAATTTTATGGATCCTCGTTTCGAGTTACGTGGAATTAGTTATGATTTTTCAAGTAAAAGGCTCCTTTTCACTATCATTTAATGTGATGAAACAAAACCCCAACCATCGATAATAGTTAGAAGATGTCTTTTGAATCATATTTTTTTACAATGATATATTTTTGTACATCTTTTATAAAGTACATCATTCATTGTAGCTTGTGGGAAGAAACACAGAGAGAAAGGAGAGTGAAAAAGAAAAGCTTGCTCAAGGAGAGGGAAGTGATTTGACACAGCAGGCAGAACCTATAGAAGCTTTTTTGGACGGCTCGCTCGCATTGGTAACAGCCTATCCTGTGGTTAATCTTTTGTCACAGGAATTGGACAATAGATTTGACTGGAAAAGTAAGAAGGCATCAGATGTATCAGCGACCCACAATTACCATTTCCATGTATGCTATATAGGGCCAACATAAAGTAAGACTAAGTTGTGAAAGGTATTGTAGCGCAAACCAAGACCAAAAGCAAAACAATATTTCATTAAAAACATAGTGAAGTAGATGATAAAGAGTGGCAGGATCTGAAAATGATAAAGCTTGGACGTAGTTGTGACAAAAGTGAATACTCTGGCTTACAATAGTGAAGTAGACATGTTTAAAATGAATTTTCCTTATAATGAAAAAAAAAAACCAGAAAAACAACGAACATCATTCAAAATACTATTTGTGGCCAGAGCAAAGCGTTGCATCTCATCTAAGCAAAGGAAAATACAGAAAGGTCAAAGAAAGAGCTTGGCAAAACACTCAAAAACCCGCAAGAAAAATACACACATATACACATATTGTAGGAAACTGAAAAGGGTGAAAGAACGCAATACCAGAAGCAAATTGAATTCGTTGTTCATGAAATAGACCTCAATTATGAGTTCAAAACTTCCTGGAAGCTCTTCAAGAAGATTAATTCTTTGCAGATTGAATGCAAGACTGCAAAGAGTCAATACCATCTCAAGCCTATTCAAGCAGATTAATTCTTTGCAGATAAAATGTATGAGATGCATGGGCTGATGCTTTTAAAGAAAAAGTAATCAAGCCTATTCCATTAGAGTAGGTGCATGAAGAAGATAGTAAGCAACAAAACTCCTTAGATAGTAAGCAGGTGTAAAAGAATCTTAAAAGAGCAGCTGAGTTTATTCATATGCCAATGCCTGGAAAATGGAAAAGAAGGCTTCTTTCTGGATGAGGGAAAAGTATAACATTTCGAGATATGTGTCAGCCCTGGCTTTGTTGCCTTAGATATGATTATATGAATGAAGTAAAATATGCAATATATGGGGGTTATCTATAAGAGACTCAACATTACCCACTGATATTGCATTATCCATAGTTTGCAACATTAACAACTATATCAGTACCCCGTTAACAACTATATCAGCCCCATTAACAACTCACGCAAGATTATGAAAATCCCTGAAAAGGTCCTTTTCAGGGATTGTCAGATTTTGAGGGCATTTTTTGGGATTTTTTCTTCAAAAAGGGCCCTCAAAAGGATTTTCCCTATATATAATGCTAATTATATATAGGAGTTTAAACTTTTCATGTTGCATGAGAAGAAGAAGATTCCTACACACACATGAAATAGTGGGACCCACATATATATATATAATGCTAATTATATATATATGTGGGTCCCACCATTTCATGTGTGTGACATGAGAATACACTTCTCCTACAACATGAGAAATGTTTTTTCCTATATATATATATATATATATATATATATATGTGTGTGTCCCACCATTTCATGTGTGTAACATGAGAATACACTTCTCCTACAACATGAGAAGTGTTTTTCCCATGAAATTATTATATTAAAAGAATTAATTGTAGGGTCACTCACTCAATCAGCAGTTAATTGCAGAGTCACTCGCTGAGTCTATTTTTCCGTTAATGAGATTAGCGGTATTAATATTAAGTGACTAAAAGTGCACCTTAGAATCTTAAAAGACTAAAAAGAACTCTAATGTAAACTTAAAGGATACAAAATACACTTTAGCCTAAAATAAAATATTTTCAAAATAAATATATCAATAATACATAGGGATAAGTAGTTCCCAAATATGTTGAAATATTAAATTTAAAATAATAAATAGGGAAAAGTAGTTACCAAATATGTTGAAATCTTAAATTTAAGGAAATATTATAATAAATGACCCAAGATAAATAATATTTATTAAGAAAGACCATAAAAATAGTAATTATTTTGAAGGATAAAAAATTAAAATGTTAAAATAGAAAGAATAAATTGCCCCATACAAGCATATCTCACTATCCCATTCGCATATTCTTTCCATTCCGAACCTACCTGATTGATTTTCATCCATTTTATTGGAAGTAAGACTCGATCCTATTGTTCCTTTTATGAGGAAGATGCTAATATTCCTCGGGTTGCACTACTAGAAAATAGTCAATTTGGAACGGATTTTGCGACGGAATTTTTTACGTCACAAATTTGGGGATATTTGCAACGGAACAAAAAATCCGCCCGCAAATAAAAAAAATTTGTGACGGAAATAATATTGATGTTGGCCACCAGTTTGGGGAGAAATTGCGAGGGATCGGGTGTCCGTTGCAAATCCCTTTGGGGATTTGCGACGGACACCCGATCCGTTGCAAAAAGGCGGCCCATAGGAGCCGAAAAATTGCGGCGAACATATTGTTGCGACGGATCTCAAGATTTGTCGCGACGGATCTCAAGATCTGTCGCAAAACGGGTTTTTCCGACGGATCTTCTGATCCGTCACCAAATCTATTTATTCCCCCCCGGGGCTTTTCATTTGGAACTTTCATTTGCTCTCCCTCTCCTCTCCCTCCGGTCCGACCTCCTCCCCCTGCCCCCGTCGCCGGTGCTTGCCCCTCTACCTCCTCCACCGTCCTACCTCCTTCCCCCTGCCTGTCCGCCGCTGGTGCTCGCCCCTCTGCCTCCTCCACCGTCCAACCTCCCTCCCCCTGCCTGTCCATCGCCGGTGCTCGCCCCTCTGCCTCCTCCACCGTCCGACCTCCTTCCCCCTGCTCGTTGCAGGTTTGTCCTCCTCAACCTCTCACCCCCCAGTTCCTTTCTCCGACCTCTTCACCGTCCTCAATCAGGTATGTTTGTATTTTTTTCTAGCTTTTTGGGATGTGATTCCATTTACATGACATTTTTTTTGAATCAGCTGTGTCAATAATACTATTTCTAGCAATGAAGGCTTTAATTTTCTATAGTTATATATGTATGAGTGTGTGTTTTATGCAAATTGGTGTGATAAAAATATTTCGTATTCATATATAATAGGAACTTGAAAGTTAACTATTTGATGTTGGAAAATATAAGAGAAAGTTCAAAATTTGGATTATGCTTAAAGTGATAAAGCAAAGAATTAAGATGTTGTTGTGGATATTCATTAGTGTATTTAGATTAAAAGGTGCTTGATGTTGATACTAAGATTACTTTTTAAGATAATGCTTAGTTTGTTGGGATCTTACAATAATTGTTATAATATTGTATTAGTTGGTAATGATACATAAATCTATAAATAGGATGATGTTGAAATGAGAAAAGTAAAGTATTAAAAGTGATGTTGGGGGATAAGAGAATTGATTAATTAATGTAAAGTAGGAAGAAGATGTGAGTTTAGGGAATAATGAAATTTGTATGTATGATAAAAATTAGTTAAATTAGCTATTTGAGTTAGTCTCTTATAAAAATGACTGTTATTTTTTTTTTAATAAAACATATCACATTTAAATTTTTGTTTTGAAACTATCTTTAACAAGTTATACAATAAAGATGGATAATTTGAAAAACTAAATTAAAATACTATTTAGATAAATAGGTAATTATAAATACAAAAGGTAAATTTGATTTTTCATATTATATAAATTTGATTAAGTCTTATATATTAGGGTTAAGGTGCAAATTTGCCAATGAACTATTATCCAAGGAGCGTCTGGCACAAAAAACAATTGAAGGGACCAAATTAGCCAACGAACTTTTAAAAGTGAAAAAAAAAACACAATTTTGAGCAGATTCGCCAACGAACTATTACCCTGTCACTGTTTTGGTGTCTCCGTCTTCCATTGACTGTCACAGTGTCGGCGACGTTGGCGTCTTCAAAGCTTCCATTGTTGCTGGGTGTTTCACTCACCCTACTGAACTCATCCAGTAGTCCACAGCTTTCGATCGGCATGCGCCTTGCACCCTGGTTGCGTGCCACCGATGCCACAAGCAGCAACCGCCGCTGCCACAACGCCTACTCGCATGGGTCCCATCTCTGTTGGTGTTTGCCTTATGCAATAAGAAGGCTTAACCGCTCTTTTCTCTAGCGTTTCCGCCATCGTCCTACGCCAGTGCCTCATATTTTAACGTAATAGTGATAGTTGTTTTTTTAATAGTTCTTTGGCATTTTTTTTCACTTTTTAATAGTTCATTGGCCAATTTGGTCCCTTCAATTGTTTTTTGTGCCAGACGCTCCTCGGGTAATAGTTCGTTGGTAAATCTGCACCTTAACCCCATATATTACAGTCTTAAATAATCTCATTGATTTGGCCCATATAAATTAGAAAACCTCCAATTCATTCTATGCCATGTTATAACATTGCATTAGCCCTTAATATGACCTTCATAAACTCCAAAATACTTATAGTGTCCTATTCTTTGTTTCCCCCTCCACATGCATGTACCCATGTTCTGGTGTGCTATCCTCATTCTTTGGTTGCTTGCTGGGATCTGTTCTTTGTTCAATGTATGTGTTTGTTTCTCACTTTCTTGGTTAAGTGGCAATTGGTTGGCATAAGTGGCCAGTCGTATTGGCCACTTGTATTTGTGACATGTTGTTTTGTGGATTGGGGTATATCCCTAATGTATATATTTGTGTAGGGTTGGGTTAGGGAATTATGGAAGACGATCGTGATAGGAGTTGGATGTACAATCGTCTAACTGAGAGAAGAGAACTAACTCAAGCATTCTTGGTGGGTTTGGAAGAGTTCATCCAATTTGCTTTAGCGCATTCAACTAATTCAAGTACCTGGATCAGTTGTCTGTGTGTCAAATATAGGTGTTTAAAATTTCAAGATCCAGACACGGTCAGAATCCATTTGTGTAAAAAGGGATTCATGAAGGATTATGAATCTTGGGAATGTCATGGTGAAGTCCGATAGACACCGAGTGGTTATTACGGGGACAATAGTCATCAAGACAACCTTAATCAATATGCACAGTTGGTTATGGATGCTGCGGGAAGCTGCGTTGCACTGAATAAAAAAACAAAACAACCACATGAAAAGAAAAGTAATGATTCACCATAAGCAATAAAAGGTCTTACCAGAAACATAGTATGCTTAACGGGAATAAATTTGACATTCCATTCTATGCTTGACGGGTGGAGATCATGACACGTTTGAAGAAGGAAGAGAGGTTGAATTCCTATGGCTTGTTTCACTCTATTTTCCTTTTGCTGTTAGCGTGAGAGAGGAAGAGTGGTTGAAGAGTGACAAGACATTACAAAACACATAAACGTGAGAGAGAGGAAGAATGACAGGAAGAGAGAGGGAGAGAGAAGAAAAAGAAGCCAGGAAGTAAAAAGTATGATCATATTAACTCAGGTTTTCATACTATTGAATCTTGTCCAAGATAAAGGGCGGGTTTGTCAATGAACATGTGAAGCCTTTGTCATTTATATTATTGATCGAACCATAATTTTATATGATTTTTGATACTTAAATTGAGATTCTTAATGCATTTTGTCATAGTTATTGAGTTTAAAATGCTTTTCTTGTGATAAATTGAGATTAAAAGTAAATACATTAAATTTGGATTAAAAAGGGAAAAATTGTCAAATAAATTGTAATTACTCTTAATAATTGATTTTTCACAGAATATTTGATGTTAGATTAATTATTTTGGGTTGTAGATACTTGAAAAGATTAGATCAAATTTAAAAATAAAAGTTTGAACCCAAGTTGCAAAAGTTTTAATTTAGTCCCTATTCCAGAACGTTTTAAATTGTCAATTAGGTCCCTGTCTGCAACTGTCCGTTTTGGCCATTTGATTAATTAGGTTTGCTGATTCATTCAAAAGAGGGGACAGCAGACGCAGCTGGAAAGAAAAGGAATTGGACAGCGCCGCAAAAGAAAAGGGATCAATTGATAAAAGGAGAGAAAAAAAAAGGCCGCGCAAGAAAAAAAAAGAAAAGATTGGGATTTTGGGGGAATTAATTAGCTGGGCAGCGTAGACCCGACACAACCCGGGGCAATGGAGCAAAAAAAAAAGACCCGACAGATTTAATGAGAGGGTGCGCCGCATACGAGAGGAGAGAGTTGGGGGTTTTTTCACGGGGAGAGCTTCATCACAATTGACGCCTTCACACCTTGCGACCTTCTTCCTTCCTCTATCTTCCTTCCCTTGGGTCGCCGGCGCTTCCATCCTCTTCACCATTGTCGCCGGGGACTATCCTCCCTCCAAAACTTCCGGTGACTTACCTTCACCGTGAGTGGGGGCTGGTTTTCACGGAAGCGAGGGCCCAGCGAGTTTGGGAGTGAGCACCGTGAGCTGGGTTTTTGAGAGAAAGAGCCGCAGAGACCTTCGACCATTCCTGGATCATCGCCTTCATCAACCTCACCTGCGATCCTTCCACCATTCCACTCTCTCACCACCATCGTCCGCCCTCCTGCTTTCCACTCCCTTCGTTGAGCACCAACACAGTCAAGCAGTGTAAAAAGTGTGCAGAGCCTTCTTTCATTGAATCTATTGGCGTGGAAAGTTTGACCAAGAAGCAAATTATAATTATTCACTTGGGGGTTGATTAAATTCATGAGAGGCTGATCTTTTATTTCTTGGAGATGGATCAAGTGCTGGAATTTCAAAGCATAAAATAGGGGAGTTAATTTTGTTCAATCTATTTTCTCTAATTTAATTTGAATTTCCTAGTTTTAGGAATATTGTTTTATATTGTTGAGACTTAGTTTACCCGGTTGGATTACTTTGTGGATTGAACCTCTGTGATTGGATTGGATTTTTATAGCTTGTTGGATTTATATATATGTATCTTCCTTATTGATTCGATGATATTGTGCTTTCTACGTGGTATTGTTAGATAGTATGATTGAATTTGATTAATTGAGAGGCTTGGTATCGCATTCATATCAAGAGGAATCAAGTTGCATTAATTTAATCCTAATCACACACTAGGTGGTTTTAAACAATATCTCAAGAGGTAGTAGTTTGCTACGGTAGTAGAAGCTATTATTAATTGGGAATATTGGACCCAAGTGGTATCTTGAGGTTTTTCATCTAGACTTAGTGAAAATGTACTCCTATATTTAATTGAACTAGGATAGTCACTCTTTCATTTCCAAGAGCAATCATCTATATTCATTTTCACACCCCATTCTATTTTATTAAAAATACCAAAAACAATAGTTTAGGATTTAATTAAATTGCATTTCTTTTATTTTAGTTAATCAATTCAAAAATCCAAAACTTATTTTTCCCCTTGTTTTAATTGCATTTGCATGTCATTTAGATTACTTATGATTCAATAAAAGGCTCCTCGAGAGAGAGAACGATCCTAAGTTTGCCTATACACAATCCTTTGTTATTTTTGATTGTGGACCCCAAGGCGAAAGACGAAAAATCCACTCAATCAATTATCAGTCAAAGATGTTTCAATAATAAAAGATGGGTAAAAAAAGAACATACATCATAAAAGATGAAGATCTTTACATTGAGCATAAATTAATAAGAGAAGTTGCATAAAAGAGGAAACAGTTGCTGCAAAGGTTAAACAATGAACATATTTGCAAAACGTAGTGAAACATATGCCTTAAATGGCACAAATCTGGCAAGAGATCTGGTTCAAACTCACAACCACTCCATTGCAATTCCATTTCAAAGATGCAATGTACGAGTTTTCCAACAAAGGAGATGACCAATAACTCAGTCAGGGCACAAAATCAAAACTACATTAAACTTTATAGAGCCAATTGAAACATCCTTCTTCTGGAGCAAAAAAATTGAAACATTTTTGGATTCTTGTTGCACGCATCTCAACATGGAAAAAAGTCTTCACTTTATTGACTCCTATTACTCTTACATGTCCCTGTCTTCTTTTCCTTTAATTTATCTTTTTTTGAGCCCACTACATTACTCCTTAATTAATTGTTCCCTCCTCTTACCCATCACTAATATATATTAGTTTCAATACCAAATCTCCCTCAACCTCACGCCTTCACTAATATTGCCTCCTGAACAGCAAGCATTTCTGCTCCAATAAAGAATCTGATATTTTTAATATTATACATAAGTGTACATGATTGATAAAGGAGGTACAAAGAGAGAGGGGGGGTAAGAAGAACATGCTTCACATGGCATTAAACCGGACCAGAACAAAAAATCTCTGTTATCAATTTGAACAAAGCTCGAACAACATAAAATAGTGTGGTGATGGAAAAAGAGGAAAAGGGAAATCTATAAGCTACAAAAGAAGAGGACTTCAAAATGCACAGATGCCGACGACAGAGATCACCGAGCTTGAGTTCGGTGAGGAGATCCATCCTTCGGAGTAGATAAGAGAAAGAGGAGAGAGAGAGAAGAGAGGAAGAGAGAGAGAGAGAGAGAGAGAGAGAGAGAGAGAGAAAGGGCATCTAGGGTTAAGGATCGAAAAAGAGGGAGCATCGAATAAGAGAGAGGGGAGAGAAGAAGGGATTCAAATTTTGAAATCCCGTGAGAGAAAGAAAGGGCCAAAAAAAAGGACGGAGAAAAAGATAGAGGAAAGAGATGAACTTTTGATTCATTGTGTATTGGAGATCAGCTCACACGGAGCCCAATGACAATGAAACTGGCTTAGGAACAGTAATTTGTGAGTGAAGCCAATGCTAAGCCATTTTTTAGGCAGCTTGAGGGATGTGTTATTATATATATATATTGATATTGATAATAGATATTGTAAGGGTAGTGAGAGATTAGAAATTAGTATGAAGTTGGAGTTTATTACACTTAATAAGGATTATTAAAAATCACTTGGATTTTGATTACAAATTTAATGTTTTAATTGTTATTAGTACGTCATTTTGAATTAGTTATCAGTGACTTAAATTTCATTTGCAAGAGAGTACAACAACAATTAGGTGTGTGAATCCATGCTGGGCAAGATTTGAGAAAATCAAATGGTATTTGTTAGGGATTTTCGCCAAATTCTAACAAATAAAACTGGTTAGAAAGAACATATTTTTTTATATATTACTTTCTTCCTCCTCGCTAAATGTTTGCGTGCGTGGACAATGGTTGCCCATTAATATACCAAAGCCTAATTGTAATACCTTGATTTTAGTAAATGCGAATTTTTGAGATAAAGGAAATTAACGAATATTTTGATAAAGCAAAATCATGAGTTTAAAACTATTACAGAAAATTGTCATAATTATAGAGTAAATTGTTAAAAAAGTTACGGAAAGATCAGATGAACATAATGACTAAAAATGAAATAATGGTGATAAAAACAGTCTAAAACTATTATGATAAATACTGAAAGATCATGAAAAATTATGAGAAAAATATGGAAGTGTTATCCCTAATTATGAGAATTTAATAAATTATTTCAGAGGAAATAACATGAAGAAAAGTTTAAAAAGCATTTCGAACCATAAAGTAACTTTGATGGGGTAAACATTGTTAATATTTTACATAGGATATAAAATGACAATGTCGAGATAAAAGTTTGCAAGATAACAATATACTGTAAAATTGGTAAAGATAAATATATGAAGAAACCTCGATCCTAAAAAGATCACTAAACGAAGAAATTAGGTCTCGATTAAGCCTTAACGGGCAAGGGTTTACGAAATTTTTGGTAAAAAATATTATATTTTTAAAAATGGAAAAAATTATGGAAAAATAATTTAAACTGAATTTTTAAAAGAGGGGGCGAAATTATGGTTATTTTTAATTAAAAATAATTGTTTAAATAATTAAAATGATAATTATAATAAAATAATAATATAATGCGGTGAGTCAGCATATAGACAGGCCGAGGGGAAAAGTTAGAAATAAATTCTACAGGTAAACCAGAAGTAAAAGTCTTTTCAGACTGATCAAATTAAGAACAAGTGAATTTTTACACGAAGAAAGAATTTACCAGGAGTTGTTTCCGCAACCGAAAACCCTGATTTCAAATAAGACGAAAAGTTGATCGATAGAGTAGAGTCAGATAGGCAAAGTGAGAACCTATAGAAACAATTGCGTCTTTTTAAACACGAGATTAAGTTAGGCAACAACCGGACGTTTTACGATTCAAATTATTGTCCAAGTTGGTTCTATCTAAGCGATTTCCGAATCGGACGCGTTTGTCCGAATATCTTCCGACGCACCGGAGAATACCTGGATATGATCAAAAAGAGGATCAAAATATATAATATGAAAGAGGATGAAAAGACCTTCAAAGTTACACGCTCGCATTTTTGAGTTTACGCAAAATCGCGCGAAACGGACACCGATCGGGTAGCTTTATCGATCGGGAGGCCATAAAGCAAGAGCCATCATGGATGACAACTCATCCATTGACTTTTGGGCTCTTAGATTTCAATCTTGACCATGGATGGCCAAGAGTGTTTTGTCCTCAAAATGCGATCCAACGGCGAGAATCCGATCTCGAAGACTTTTGTGGAAATTCCCACCTTGTCCCTATTTTTCCCTATAAATAGCAAGCTCTCTTGCTCTCATGCTTCACACCAAATTCGAAACCTAGAGAGAGGTTCTAGAGAGAGAAGCTCGCAAAAAAATTCCGCCTTGCTCCGAGTAAGTTCTTCGCTTTAGTTTTTAGTTTCCGTAGTTCTTTCGGTAGTTATAGTAGAACTGTTGTTTTGATCTAGGAAGTTTCAGAATATATTCCTATACTTGTTTTTATGCCTCATTGCATTGAAAGATGCCTAACGTGGTAAAAACATAGTGGGGAAAATTTTGAAATGGAATACGGTCAAAGTAACGAAGTTCTGGCGAAATTCCGCCAATTAGGGTTAGTAAGGGCAAAATGGTCTTTTTCACCTAAAATGCCTGTAATGCTGCCAAATGTTGATAAACATTGTCCTTATAGGATATCTCGAGCTAATCGAGCCGTTTGTTGTGCCGCCGTCATACCGCCGTTTTTTTCCGCCGTCGAATTTCACGTTTTTCCGTAAAAGTTCCGTTGTACCGCCAAAAAGGTACGTTCGCCTACTGTAACACTAACTCTGATGGTTATTGTATGATTATATATGTTTGTTGTGTTCTGTTTGTTGTTGTAACATACGTGGTTATGTTATATACACGGTTATGTCACATACGTGGTTATGTCACATACGAGGTTATTATTGTTGTATCATACGTGGTTATGTGTTTTTAATCATACATCTCGTATGGACTCGTTGTATTGATTGCTTTCTTGCCGTGTATATGTAGTCGTATTTAAGCATGAGGTTAACCGTTACACGAGATCCAAATTGTAATTGGATCTCGCTCTTATCATAGCGTCGGAGTTCGGGAGAACCGAGAACGAGAGGAGAAAGGCGAGCAAAGCCGCCGCGTAGACCCGATCAAGACTTTCTTCGGGTGTTATTCATTTTGAAAACTCTCGGTCAATGTACCGTTTCGTAAATCACCCGGACTTACGGCATTTATAAATATATGTATCGCTTACTCAATCGCTCCAATGCTCTACTCTGATGAAAAAAAAATTATACTGCTTTTGAAAATGGGATGTTACACTAATAATCATGAACAAATTTAAATCAATCAACAGATCAGTTCTATTGTTCAAATCAAACATTAATGTTTGAGCAAAAAAAAAAAACATTAATGTTCATGTTTATTACATATCGTGCAAAAATGAGGCATCATATTGATGGTACAGTCTCTTGGAAAGGAGATAAAAATGTTAAGATTATTGAAGAAGGTAATCTTCTATTCATTTTACATGCGCAGACTGATTACAATTATGCCACTCACACTCTTTTGCCTCATTTGAATTAATTAGTAATTCATTTGAATTCCTTATAAGTGACTTATATTTTAGGCTAAAAAGAGTACAGCAATTAGGTGTGATTCCATATTGGGCAAGGTTTGAGAACAATGGTAGTTCAATTTAATTTCACAAGTGATGAATAATATTATTTTAAAAAATATATATATATATTTGGCGATGACCTATTAATATTTAACGAGTTTGAATGATTAGTTTTTCATTTCCAGTTAGTTTATTCAAATAGTGATTGTCACTAAAACCTAATTCTGAGCAGATTTTGTTCATTAAATTTAAAGGCCCCTCTCTAATAAAATTAGAAAACATTACACGTATCAAAGCTCTAGACCAATATATTGTCTAAGACTATTATACAGACGCATCAGTTGCGTTCATATCTCACCCTGAAAGAAAACAAAACACCATCCATACTCATTTTCATACTCCATTCCATTTTATTAAAAATACAAAAAACAATAGTTTAGCATTTAATTTAATTGCACTCTTATTTTAGTTAATCAATTCAAAAATCCAAAACCTATTTTTCCTCTTGTTTTAATTGCATCTTCATGGCATTTAGATTACTTAGGATTCAATAAAAGGCTCATCAAGAGAGAGAACGATCCTAGGTTTGCCTATACGCAATCCTTGGTTTATTTTTTATTGTGGACCCCAAGGCTAAAGAGAAAAAATCCACTCATCATCGGTCTTAAAACTTTATTACCTTTATATTTAAATTTTTCCTTATTATTTTGGACCGCATAAAATATTAGTCCGGTTGTGTGAGATTTCTCCATAAAGTAATTGATATTTGAATATTTTTTAATAACATTTTTAAGACCAACTTGTTTTGTAACGGGTCTTAATATTTACAAAACTGCCATCGGTTATACATAAGAAGTTCTTTATATTTACAAAACTGTCACGGTCATACATAAGAAGTTCTTTATATTTACAAAACTACCACCAGTCATACCTTTAAGACCGGTGCGTCCAATGTCCGATCTAAATGAGATGGTCTTAAAGCTCTTTCTTGCACTAGTGATTTAAATTTGTCCATGATTATTAGGCTTTGGTATATTAATGGGCAAACATTGTCCACGCACGCTAACATTTAGCGAGGAGGAAGAAAGTAATATATATGAGTTTATATGAAAAAAAAATACCTAATACTCCTTAAAATTAACAAATGCCTTATAAAGATGATTAAATGACCCCAAGAAATTTCAAAAATATATTATAACAAGACCAGAGGTATGTAAACCAAGGCGAGGGAAAAGAGCCTGAGTGCCATAATTGCAATTAGTCTGCACATGCAAGATGAAAAGAAGATTCCTTCTTAGCTTCCGCAATCTTGACATTTTTATCTCTTTGTCAAGCTCTTTGTCAAGAGACTGTACCTTCAATATATATATGCCGGTTTGTTTGTTTGTTTTTTTTTTTGTAAAATATGTAATAAACAAGAACATTAATGTTTAATTGAAGAATACAACTCTGTTTATTGATTTAAATTTGTTCATGATTATTAGGTTTTGGTATATTAATTGGCAATCATTGTCCAGGCACGCCGATATTTGGCGAAGAAGCAAGTAATATATAAAAGTGGACTGTCAAAATTACCTATCACCCACTAAGCAATAGACCATACTTAAAAACAGGTAATCAAATGACATATAATTTTAGTGGGACAACAGAAGCACTAGAGAGACCATAGTACGTACTAGAGAAACCATGCACAACTAAACTAGTAATCTTAAGGTAAAAGGTATATATATGATGATGATCGATAGTTTCTCTTAATAAGAAGCTTTGCACGTACCGAACTACCTCATATATGGCAATCATCAACAAACTCAGATAGTGTTGGAAGCTCTCCTCAATCTATCATTTAGCATCGTTGGGGTTAGCAACCCAATATAGCCATTGCTTTTGGGCATCGTATTTAATTACACAGTCATCACTTAAGTTTACACCGTTATCACTTGAATTTGTATTTTCCGTTAGCAAAAATAACAGTGTTGGAATTATAGGACCAAAAGTATATTTTATAAAGTTAAGGAACCACAATTATACCTCATGTAAACATAAAGAACTAAAAGTATACTTTAGCCTAAAATATATAAATTATGGAGAACAATAATATTTAATACTAACTAATTGATGGCAAGCCTCCTCTGAGTAGCATGTCAATATTTTACTCCTAAAATTTATTTTAATTTGAAGGTCCGGAACCCAAAAAAGAAGCAGAAAAATACAAGAAAATTGGGAAAAAGAAAAGGAGACAAGATTAAAAGGTGACAACTTAATATAATGGAGTAATAATAATTTATTTCTCACTTTCTCGCCTGGACACAATTTATCAGTGAATGCTAAATGAGCAGAATTATATTTGGGGTGGTTAAAGCATCAAACTATAAACATGCCAAGATTCGGGTGTATACTTTTTTTTTTTTGCCACCTTTTTCAAGAATTGAAAAAGAAATGAAGCTAAGTTTCAAGAATTAGATGTGTTAATACTTAGAGTAGAATAGAAAGAAAACTCACCGTGGGGATCACAATGTCGATCGAAAGAAGTCATCAGCATCTGACTAATTAAAGAGAAGCATATGACAATTGAAACAGAGAGGAAATGAATAGAAGGGCGAAAAGGGAAAAAGAAAATAATAACGATGATGAGGGCGTTCACTAAAGAGCTTCTGCGAGCCGTGAAATCGGTGAAAACTCATTGCACCTTTATCGTTAGCATTGGGAGGGGGGCTTCTTCCATTTAGAGAGCTGATACTAATGACGAGACGACTTGTTGATGGTCAGGTATTGTGATGATATCGCACCTGTTTGGATTAGTGGTACAAGTTGCTTTTCCAACATGATTTATAATATATATAAGAGGTAAGTTTTTTAGAAAAGTTTGGTCTCGACATGCATTAATGTTGTAACACCTCTCAATTAACAAAGAAATTAAACCACTAAGTCATGTTTGATCCTAAAAACTAAAAACCTTTTTAAAAAATATTTCAAAACTTAATGCATTCATAGTTTCCAAAATTATAGTTCGAATGAGTTTATTAAAAATTTAAAACTTTCAAAACTTTTAATTAGTGGTATAAACATAGGGCTTAACATTTAAAAATGCGTGCGCATAAATATATCTCATAGCGACCCAAAACGCCATCGTTTTACTCTTTTTTTATTATTAAACAATGTGAAAACCGAGAGGAAAGGATGACTTGACAAAGAAAAAGAATAGAGGACCCCACCATGAAATAATTGTGTCTTTGACACGGTTTCAACGCTTCAATCCGGCCACGCTCTCATCTTCTCCAACACCTCATCTGCAATATCTCCGCCACTTGAGACATGAACGGTGTTCTCTTTTGCCTTCGCCTTCGCCTTCACTCTAACACCACTACACCATGATGATTCGGTTTTGCTTTCTATGGATGCCGCCGCTTCTTCCTCGGTTGCCGCGAGGACTCTTACCAGCCCCTTTAGATGCAAAGCGGCTTCAATGAGAGTGATCTCTCGTCGTACGTGAACATCGAAGCCCACACATTCCTCACCGATATCACAAACGCCAATGCCCCCACCGACTTCTCCAATAATTTCTCCTTTGTCCCGTTACCTTATCCGAGCCCCTCATTTCTTCCATTTTATTCCTACTTTCTTAACACCATGCCGAATGACCCCACTCTTCTCGCCCACTTTTCCTACCATGCTTTGAATACCCTTCCGAAAATCACGCCGAAGGATCATCTCGTGGCCCAAAATGTTCACTTCCACCGGAAACTCCATGGGTGGTGACCGAAACCAGTTCTACCTTCCCGTGAAGTGAACCAATTCATCTCTCGCTTTGGTTAAATCCTTTCCTTGAATTTTCCCGTAAGAGCGAGAGTGGTTTTGTCATCTTGCTTTCCTTCGTAGCCCTTTTTTTTTTTTGTCAATCCTTCGTAGCCCGATTCTAGCATATTTAGTGCAGCCTCTATTGTTGACTTTTCTTTTATCCATTTGCTTCACAAAAATCATAACTAGTAACTCTTGTTTGGCTTCTTCCTTCATAGCCGTCATTATTGACTTTGGCTTTCAAAGTTGTTTTTGCTTCATGTGATTGTCGGGAGACTTCGCAAATATTTAGTCGGAAGTGGAAGAGAGAAAGAACAAAACAAATTGCGTTGCTTCTTATCCGTATGCCACCCCATGCTTCCATATACACTCTTCTCCATTTCGAGCCGAGGGTTGATTGATCCAACATACATGGATTCCGAGCCGCACATGAAATAATTTGGATTCGAGACGTAACATGACATGCCTTCTTTGGTTCCTTCGCTTGTTGCAGCTTGCCCTCCATGTCTATAAGGTTCACGCTTGATTTCCCACTCAAGTTTCCTCATTTGCTTGTGTATTGAGGAGATGCACAATTACCCATATGGAATCACTCACTAATTTTTTCTTGAATCAAATATGCTTTCTCTAGAAACGGAGCAAGAGAAGCGAGGAATAATATGATGTTGAGCTCTTCACTAGGACCTACGAGGTACCCCGATTCACAATTTGAATTCAATAGGGATTTTCTCAAAAAAAAAAAAATTAGGGATTTTCTCAAGTATTGCCGCCCTACCTCCCCGCATTGACAAATTTCTAGCTCATGATGGGCAAAAGAAGATGTTGCGTTCCCGGAAGAAGAATGCGCACAACACCGCCCGAGGATCCACCAAGAATGCGCCGATCTCTATTTGTTGTGATGGGGTGGAAGGAGTTGAAGGTGTTTTATACGGGGTGGCGGAGATATTGCCGATGAGGTGTTGGAGAAGATGAGAGCGTGGTGGCCGGATTGAAGCGTTGAAAACCGTGTCAAAGACACAATTATTTCATGGTGGGGCCCTATTCTATTCTTTTTCTTTGTCAAGTCATCCTTCCTTCTCGGTTTTCACATTGTTTAATAATAATAAAAGAGTAAAACGATGGCGTTTTGGGTCGCTGCAGATATATTTATCTGCCGTAGCTGCAGAAATGTTAAGCCCATAAACATATTTATTAAAAAATACATCTACCCTTAGTCTTGGTTAGATTTCATCAAAGTAACTCTTATTTATTATATCTAACCTAGTGCTCTACCATCCACTTATCCATTTATTTTGTAACACCCCATTTTCGTAAACGTTTTCTCGCTGTATTTGATCAGAGTTGAGCGTTGGAAATTTTTTTCAATAGAAAGAGTAACTGAATAACAATGTTTGACACAATAGGTCTGGTTGTTGATACAGTATTACAATCATCCGAATGTTTAAATACTATGGACTATTTAACAAAATAGTAATATCTCCGTTTGGTTTCTATGCCGGCTCCTTACCCTTGTCCTCGATCTTGAGTCCTTTCGAACCTGATGCTAAGGTAAGAGCTGAGATCCAATGCCCGATGCTAAGGTAAGAGCTGAGATCCAATGCCCATTGGATCTCAGGTAACGGTTAACCTCATGCTTATGTAAACAGTATATGAATAATAGATATTCGCAACATTTTTCAACATAAAATCACATTTCAATATTTCAACAAATCAGGCAATAACAAACACAGCCCTTGCAGTATGTCTGTCATCCCAGTCTGCACTATCTACCAGTGCCACGATGTACAGTCGTGTCCTCAGCGCTAGGAAAACTCCAACGGTATTATCAAAACCATAACCCGTGTACTCATGAATGTTTCAAGAGAAATTTAAATAGAGTCTTAGTATAGGAACACATCAATCATATCTAGGCATACAACAAGCATAAGAGTTAAGGTTACAATATGTGTCCGTACCTTCGTCGATATCAACAGTACGTTCGTCGTTTGACGGTATTCGTGCACTGTAATCCTATAAGGGTAATATCGTCTCTATTAATTGAAAAATATTAAGTCAAGAGATATTTTGGCTATATATGACCATGTTACCCCTGGATTAATTATTTTTGACTTAATCCCATTTAATTTCGTAAAAACGCTATTAATCAGAATATAGGCTGATTTTTCACCTAACTTTGGAGAATTATAATTAATTCTACAGAACTCGGAATGAGGATCCGTAAAATTCCTCGGAAACCTTAGGATGTATAATTTCAATATAAAATATTGGTTCATACCCAGATTTCATAAACAATTCACAGTTTTCGAAATTTCAACCTCTGCCCAGAATTTTTCAGTATTTCGTAGCCCATTTTGTAGAATGTTTATGTCCTAGCACAAAACTCAAAACGACATTCTATAGGTATATTTGGAAAGCTTTATATGTCTACTTTCAACATGAATTTTCTCAGAATTTTGGCATAGCATCTTCAACATAAGATACCAGCGTTTGTGAAATAGCTTTCAGAAGTCGCTAACCGACAATATGGTTCTCGGCCAAGAAGATTAAAAAGAATAAGCAAGAATTTCCTAGGCATTTCTAGAATGAAGAGAGATCAAGAGACGAGGGTGAGTCTAGAATAATCCTTGAGGATCTATTTAAGGAACTCACCTCCTCCCTTTGAGGGGGAACTCACCTCCTCCCTTTGAGGTTGCTGTACGTGTTCAAGAAGGATATTAAAAATCAACAAGAAGACACAAAGAAAACCAAGCAAAAATATCCAAGAGGAAGGTAAGGTTTTGGGTTCTTATTACCTTCTTCTACCTACCCTCATATGAGTTAAGACCTTAAGGGAAATTTTTCTTGGGTGTGTCAAAGGTTAAGGCCGAAAAGGGGGAAAGAGGAAACACTAAAGGATCAAAGTTTAAAGTCGGACAAAGACAAAGATCAAGTAAGTCATAGTTCTTAACTACCTTATAAATTCATGATTTGCTATAAGTCAAAAATAGGGGTATCCGACGTATGTATGGGTGTGAGTGATAAATTAAATGGATGACTAAAAGACCAAACTCAAGATTTAAGGTCGAGGTAGAGAGGTTATTATGATATAAGAAAAAAAAGGTTGGTTAATAAAAATGGAAGTTAGGATATGTGATTCAAGATACGATTATGGTCAAGCACGTGAGAAACTGATTCTTTGTTGGGGGTGTCTAATGCTTTCAATGTGTTCAAAGATAGGATTTTAGTGATTTAGGGATTTTTCTGAAAGGTTGAAGAAGGCTTTTTTTTAGCCATCAAATAAATATTTTTCTCAAAGAAGAAGAAGAGTTACTTTTATCCATGTTTTGGTTATTTTAGGGTTACTTTGATTTTTCATGAACCCGGGAAAAATTTACTGATATTTATAAAGAACTACCAGGTAGTAACCTTAATCCTCATATGTCTTGTGTTGCTTTGTATGTTTTTTTTTCCATGATTATGGACCCGTGTCTTCTGAAAAGGGACATATGTTTGTGTGCATTCAGTGTAGTTTGGGTTCGGATCCCGACTACCGTGTTTTTCCTTGTCTTTTTATAGCGCTGTGGATCCAGGGTTTGCTTTGTTGAGCAGTCCTGCGTTTGTTTCTAGGACATGTAGCCTTCTGCAATTAACACGGTACATATGATATGTTGCATTTGTGTTATTGCGCGTTTGTTATTGAATGCTGTTATCTGGTGTTTTCCTGATTATGGTTACATACATACACTGTTTATGCATTACATATGAGATTAATGGTTACTCTGGGATTCACTTGTGAATCTTAGATTTTTGTAAAGCTTCAGGTAGTACCTCGAGGGCTGTATCTAGTGAAAGGGGTAAGTCTGCTAAGCTAGAGTAGATGGAGTTGATGGTGGCAGAGGAAGCTTATTTTGATATTTATTTTGAGAATTGGATGACTGTATATTATTTTGGTCTCCTGGGCATTGGTGGATGATTGTATCTCTAAACCTACAGGGATTATATTTTTCTACTTGTTTTAATTTTACCAGTATTGTTTGTAATCTAACCAGGAAATGCTCTGCCGCGAAAACCTCTGATACATTCTGTTCTATATGAGAACATAGATGTCTAGCCTGGTGGGCTAGTGTGTTGATATTGGATCAGGTGATTCGATCTAGATATTTATGAGGTAGATACTCAGAAGAACGTGGGATCACTGTACACCTCAAGGCTTGCACCTAAGAGGGGTGATGTGTGTGCACAGTGATGTCAGTATAGAAAAGAGTAAAGTGTAAGTAGTCGTACCTTAGTGATTTTACCTCCTATTTATAGAGTGTACCTTAGGTTGAGATTTATAGGCCTTGTGCGTTTGGTAGCCCAAGTATTGTAATTGCCTGATCTAACCAAATCCTTCGGTTGTGATATTCCTGGATTATAGGTGGGTTATGATCTTCCAGTGTATTGCCCTGTTGGGCCGCTCCGTTAATGGGCCTAATATAAGTCCGTAACACATTCAAATTAGTAGTAATTAGAAAATATATGATAATTATAAAAGGGAATCCCTCTATCCGCTATGATGAGGCCGTTTGGGGTGTAACAATAATAATTACTTTCTTTTTTGCCACCCTTATTTCCCAGAATTGAAAAAGAAATGAAGCTGAATGAAATTCAAGAAATATGATATATTAACACAGAATAGAATGAAAAAAACTCACCTCCGGGACCGGGAGGAACACACTGCCCAAACAACTCATTAACATCTGCAGAAGAGAAGCATATGATAATTGAAACAGAGAGGACTTGAATGGAGAAGCAACAAGGAAAGACGAAGAAAGGCCAAAAAAAGAAATAGAGAAGGCAGGCGATACCTTCAGTGAGAGCATTAATCAGAGCTTGTCTGCGAAACCTAAAATCCCTGAAAACTCGTTCCACCTGAGCACGAGCATTTCAACGGATTCTTGCAACCTCCAATACTTTTGGAAGCTGCTCCATCTTTTGATACAGCATCTTCCTGCACAAGTTGATTCCATTAATTAACAAGTCATTATATATAGCATAAATGTCATATTCAAGCATTATTATTTTTTGATTTACAAAAATGGAAGCTGATTTCAAACTAAAACTAGCTTCATCCAACATATCCAATAGGAACATATATATATATATATGCAACCCAAGAAACAGATATGGACTTAATTAAGTACCTATGTTCTTTACGAAATCCACTCTGCGCGCCTGTATGAAAAGCCACAGATATATAGTAACCAAATATCGCTCCAATAGGCAACATAATTAAGCCAATCCTCTCTGGACATCCCATCTCTGATGAAGTTGATACCTCTTGCTGGTCGTCGAAGTAAGCAAAATCACGCCCTACCTTTATATGATAACTTTCCAATTTAGGAAAAGTTGAAATTTGAGCTAATGATTCACAGGTATCTTCATCCATATGATTTGAAACAAAATACAACTCCTTTAATTTCAAGCACCATTGAATCACTTCAAAAGGATTTTTTCTTTCAATATCACATCGTACAATCTCCAACAATCTCAACTTTTCTAGTTCTCCAATTTCTTTGGCAATTCAATCATTGAACAGCATGTCAACTCAAGACTCTCAAGGCTTTTTAGGTTTGCTAAAACAAATATGTCTCCCAACTCAAATCCTTTTATGGCTAAAGTTTGAGCATTTATCAATGAGGGATGTGATTGAAATAAGGAAGCACCTGAAATGCTAATACATGACCGATTCATTAAAGCCAAAAATTTTGAGGGTCTCCATCCCTTCAAAGATACCATCTGGAACTTTCACAGCATTACTTATCCAAAGCAAAAGAACCTCAAGTTTTCTACCATCAAAATGGCTAGGAAAGTCATTTATGTTCCAAGATAAATATTGGATATTCCCCATTAACATTGTGCACTTGTGCTAGAATCTTTGACCACTTGAACTACATTATTTCCAATCCACAAAGCCACTCTGCGGACCAACTCATGCATTTTACAGCTTCATTCTCAGCCTCAAATAATAAACAGGAATGCATGAGCACATTTTTAATTTGAGTGAAATAACTTCTTGCAACAAAGTATTTGTCAACTCGTCTACAAAGCCCCAATACCTATAGCAATAAAGTTCTATAGGTATTTCACAATCATCTGGGAACAGAGAGCACAAGAGAAAGAGTTGTTTGGCTTTATCGTTCTTCAAATACTCATAGCTTACTCTCAGAGAATTAAAAGCCTTTTTTAAATCTTCATTGACATCATGAATTAACTTAGGATTCTACAATCTTACTAGACACTTCTCCCATTCCTCTAGAGGTTCAGACTTTAATGCTCTTGCGACTGCTACAATTGCAACTGGTAATCTTCCACACTCCTTCACAATACCTAAAGCCACAACCTTAAATTCATTAGAAGAACTATCTGTGCTCTACTTAGCATAAGATAGGCAAAGATCAACTACATTCTTTTCACTTAAGACCTCGAGTTCAATAATCTCATCGCATTCCATAGCTCTACAAACGCTCCGATCACGTGTGGTAAGCAACATAGAACAACAATTTTTGCCATGACGGCCAAGGGCAATCCCTATTTCTTGCAATGCAAGCTCTTCCCACACATCATCGAGTATGAGAAGCACATTTTCTCCACCTTCTGCTATTCTTTTCCACAACTCTTGTGCCTGTTGTGTTCCTTCTGTTAAACGCAAATCTAATTGTCCTGCAATATTGTCTCGAATATGTTTCAAGTTCGCATCCTTTGAAACAACACTAAAGGTGACTTTATCAAACACCTTTGATTTGGCAACTTTAATACCTACTTCTTTTGCCATTGTGGTTTTCCCTGTTCCCCCCAGCCCATACAGTCCAATCACAAACTTCTTGTCATTTTTCAACGCCTTCGTCAGTTTTTCAAATTGCAACTCTCTGTCCTTAAGTTTCATTACTCCGTCCCACCAGATTTTGAATCCTTCGCTTTTTGTCTTCCAAGTCCTTGCCTCGAGTGTACTGCCAAAAGCAATTTGTAACCAAACCAAAACATTTCTGCTTTTCTTTTGTCTTCATTTATTAGAGCATCTGCGTCAGGTGACCACAATTCAACTTCACTTTCAATCTGATTCTCATTTCTGTCTTGAGCTTCTTTGATATCTTTTTGTATTGCTCTCTTCTTGCATCCAAAAGTTCCTTTTGGTCTTCGAAGTCATCAACATAGCTCTTGTAACAACTAACAACACAAGTAATGAAGTTCCTGCATTACTTTATCTGCCCATGATTCAGCGACATGGGTAGCCACGTTCTCCGCAATTCCCGCCATCTACCGTACATGCATATGTGATACAGTTAGGGGCTGTTGACTACACTACAACATATTTTTCAACTACACCGACCACCAGCCAAAAGAGTATATAATACAATTTTAATTAATTTTTTATTGAAATTTTAAATTTATTTTTTACAAGTCGGATGTCGTAAATTTAATTTACAGATAAGTTTTAACCTCTTAACTTTTAAGTCAATATCAGGAAAATAAACAATTTAATATTAACAAGTCAATTTGTTATATTTACACGTAAATCACATGGAAACTTATATCATTTTTAAATGGGTTAAGGTCCATTTTTTCCCTGGAAGTATACGCCGATGACCAATTTTGCCCTGAAAGTTTTTCTTGGAGCAATGTTGCCCTGGAAGTAAAAAAACGTAGCAATGTTGCCCCTCCGTTAACTGCCCTAACGGTCAAACGTTAGTTGACTCAATTATGCTGACATGGTTTGTCCACGTGGCATCTTTCTTAGGGCAAAATTGCGAGAATTTTATGTTTGGCACAATCCACGTCGGCATGACAAACCATATCGAAAAACTTAGGGGCAACATTGCTCCAAGAAAAACTTTCGTTGGTCCTCGGCGTATACAAAAATAAATTAATTTTTCAGATTTTAAAAATCAATTTACAAGTTATATTCTTAATTTTTTTTATGTCATCCTTTTAAATTTATAAAAGAAATTCAAAATTTAAAACTTTATATGATAAAGAAAACGTCCATTTAAAAATTTAACAAAATGATTTAAAAGTCAAAGGTAAAACGCACCCAAATCGGACTATTTTGTAAGAATTAACCTGGTTTTTATATTTTTTTAAAAAAATTGGTTTTCATTATTTTCTTTAAAATTGCATTTTAACAAAACTTTGAGATCTTGACTTTCTCACCATCCTTGACCCAATACCCTAACGTTCAAGGACCGCCCAATTTTGATAACCTTGGTACAACATGAAGAGCCATTGCAAAATTTTTGAAAATTAACTTACATTTCTATGGGGCCAACTTGTAAATCTAAGAAATAGACTTCTAAGTATTAAATGTTTAGATATTTTCTCATCAATAGAAGATTTTGGAAGTACAAAAATATTAAAATATTTTCACAATTATTGGTTAAAGTTTGTATTGAATTTAGAGATATTTATGTCATTTTAAAAAAAAAATTAATTAAATATCATTTTTAAAAAAAAAAACTTAATTATAATCAAGTCTTAGGAGATTTAAGAGTGTATTCGTAAATTTACAAAAAACATTTATAAAAGAAATCCATTAATTTGAACGAAAATTTTAACGGCATGTGAGTTAATAATCAAAGTATGAACCTTTAAGGTTTTAGTTTTAAATTTTTAGGGTTTGTTTGGTTGGAGG
Organism: Acacia melanoxylon; assembly: GCA_019022615.1. Taxonomy (NCBI): domain Eukaryota; kingdom Viridiplantae; phylum Streptophyta; class Magnoliopsida; order Fabales; family Fabaceae; genus Acacia; species Acacia melanoxylon. Next base: position 4,825,074 of record JAFJYJ010000003.1, on the reverse strand, counting down.
GAGGGGGAATATAGGGATTTTAGCCTCCTCCCCTCGTTTGGCTTATAATATTTTTTAGGAGGGGAGGAGAAATTTTTTAAAATTTTCATAAATACCACGAGGCCCCTTTTAGGTTTTAACTTGATACACAGTAGCTAAGAAGAACCTTAACAACTAGTTGATCCAAAGTGAGTAATTCGAAAATCTGTTTTCTCGTTGTTCTTCATTGATTTTGACACCTTTCTCGGACACACTACTACAAAAATTTGATATTACTACCCTAAAAAACGTCATTATTTAAAAATAGGTAGTAAAAAATGAAGTCAGTGGCATTCTTGTAAATATATAGAAGGAAAATTAGCCTTCGGCGACACGAATAATCTTTTAGGACTTGTAAAATTGATTTTTGGCGTTCTAACATTATTTCGGACGCTTTAAGTAGTTTCGCGCGAGAATTTTATGTTTGGCACTATGACAAATATCCAAAAAAGTCATTCTCGCCTACTTTTGAATTTTGGCGACTGAATTACGTTGAGGTCGCCTTAATTCGAATATTGGCGACCCGAATAAAAATCGTCACCAATATTCCAATGATAATATTTTTGTTAGGCGCCGTGGGTGGTTTTGTTTTTAAATTTTTTTAAATTGGCGACTGAATTTACTTTCGTGTCGCCAATATTCAAATGAAATTTTTTTGTTTGGCGCCATGAGATTTTTTTTTTTGAATAAAATTTAGTTGTTTGGCGCCGTGGAGAGATTTTTTTTTTTAAAATTGGCGACAAAATGAATTGGCGACCTTTTAAATTTTGAATAGTTTGTCGCCAAAATTGAAAAATTTTTTGGCGACCTGAAAATAAATTCAGGTCGCTAATTTTTTAATTTTGGCGACTTGAACTATTTTAAGGTCGACAAAATTCAATAGTTGGCGACTTGAATTTACTTTCAAGCCGCCAATTGTTCAATTTTGGCGACCTGAAACTAGTTCAGGTAGCCAAAATTCCTTTAATTGAGCCAATTAGCCCTCATTTGTCACCCAATCTTAGAATTTCAAAGGTTTCCCTATGCTTCTCTCGTTGAACCCGACTCAGTCCCTTGCTAGATTGACAACCCCTAATCGCGATCTCACCCTCACTCCATTGTGCGCGACAATCCATCCCCTCCGTCTTCCCTCTTCGCTGCGTCCATCGGCTCTCATTATCTGTTTCCGGCGCGGCAGCCCCACCTTCTCCGACGATATCTAACGGTACGCCGCCCCCTCTTTCATGGATTATGGAATTTCACATACCTTTTAAGCTTCTGTTGAACTCTTTTTCTGCCACAATTTCTTGTCTTCATGTGAGAAGCATTGCCTATTTCCTTCGCTTGCCTTCAAAGGCGAAAAATGATTTGTTTATGAATACCATATAATGAAGTCACTCTCTATATTGTCCCTCTACTATTGGCGATAACTAATTGCTTGAAAGTTACTTGTTCTTTCCTTCAAAGTTAGATGATTGTTTTTTTGGTATGTGGTGAATAAGCTATAGAGTTTCTCGTTAATTAAAAGATAATAATTTCTTAGGCATCATGGACGGAATCAAAGCCTAAATTAGAAAAGGACCCTCAAGGCCGTGAAACTAATCCTGATCTAGATCCATCTGACACAGAAAAGCTCTTTCGAGAACATGTGAAGATGCTTCAGGAGGTAAGTTATCTCTATTCTTCTAAAAATACCTTAATATAAGTCAAATATAGTTGCTTCTTCTCAGAGTAGCTATGTGTTCTTGCTGCAATGTTGTATGTTTTATTTTATTTTGTGATTAATCAATTCCATTTTAGTGAAAGCTTGGAAAAATAAAATGTCTACACATTGGTGAGGAGGAGAATTCTGATATACAAATTAGAGACAACGTGGATGGATGTTGTAATTAGAGATGAAAAGTGCATACTAATTATAGAAGCGTCTTAGTTTAGTAATGCCCATATTCACTTTCATTCCTTACAGATTTCACATGTAGCTGGAAGCAACAACCCCTGTAGGTTTAGTGAACTAAACGACAATTTCTTTTCTAATTAGTTTTTCTCCCAGAAGCTTATTTTGGTCAATACTGTAAACCAATTTCTAGATAATGAATGTTGTACTTATCTAAGTCTATCCTATGAAGAACCAAAATACAAGTAAAATGGAGTTCTGAATAGAACCATGCTTAGGTCAGTTGCTTTCATTTTATGCACACACATATATTGTCCAATTGGTTTAAGTGTTTTTAATCTTGTCCTTTTTTTTTGTCTTTCCTTTACTATTAGCCATATGCCCCCATCCCCGCCGCATCGGCCATTCCATTGCCATCGCATCGGGCGGCCACACCGGCCGCCCCGCCGGTGGTGGTGGCAGCCGGCCGGTGGTGGTGGCGATGTGATGGCCGGGCCCGGTCGTGGTGGTGGTGGCCGGTCGGTGGCGGCGGGGCGGTGGGGTGTATGGCTTAAAATTATTCCCAACTATTTGTCCTTAATTTTTATGGGAAAATATGCCTTTACTTCCAAATATTAACCTTTTAATTTATCCGGGCTAAATTTCTTATAATTTATTTCTTATAATATTTTTAATAACCTAAACTCAAAATTTAGGATGTCACAATTTATTTTATTTTATTTATTTAATACTAAAGGGTAAAAGGGTAATTTGACCCGAATTTGCATATCCCTCAAATAGTATTTACAAATTCGACATACTTCGGGGCCTATAAAAATTCAAATAGTATTTATTTGGAATTTTTCCTTTAATTTTTTCCTAATTTTTTGCCAATTTTTTCTCATTTTTTGAATTTTTTTTTCTAATTATTTGAATTTTTTTCTAATTATTTTAAGTGTTTTGGATTTTTTTTTTCAATTTTTTCCTAAATTTTTTTTCTAATTATTTGAATTTTTTTTTTTTCTTTTTTTATTTTTTTCCTTTTTTTTTAATTTTTCAATTTTTTTTTTTGATTTTTTTTCTATTTTTTAAATTTTTTATTCCTAGTCATTGCCACGTCATCTTGTCGGTGCACGTCATCGCCATCAAAGATTCCATCCAAGTTGACGGTCAACTAACGGCCGTGGTACTAGGTGTTAATAATTTTAGAATAATAGAAATCTCAAAATAAAGAAGTTACCAAGTCCGCCAACTTATAACAGAAATTTTCAGACTTAAGATTATTGATGGAAAAACTTAACGTCTAAAATAAAAAAATTTCTGTGAAGTGTGCTTTCTAGTTGTTAAATTAATTAACAATACAAGTAGTAGTGCGTGTGTGTATAAACTTGACACAGCGATATTAATTTACAACCGTAAGATAACAAATAATGTTGATAAGAAACTCTAACATCTAATAAAGAAAGAGAACAAAGTGTGAGGATTATTATTATTATTTTGGAAGAAAAGCTTAAGTAATTTGGATATTGAAAGTTTACAAGGACGAATATTGTTCTCATTAATGTTCGAAGAGTATTTCTATGTATGGATTATTTATCAATCAACCTCATCCTAGAAATGGAATTCGATCACACGCACTTGTGGTTGTGGAGTACTCCCACCTATCCAAAATATAAGAAGCAAATTTTGGTTCAGAATATAAGAGGTTGATAGGATAATTAATTATTGTTTTTCACTTTTGTGCCTTGCAGGAGGGAAAAATATGTCATGGATAATAAATGCATATTTTGAAATCACATTCTTTGAATAAGGGTAAATGGGTAAAATTTATCAATTTAAGACACGTTAAATGACTTAACTAACATTCCTTAATTTGAGTGAGTTAGTTAACGGTAACACCTCACTCTAAGGTCATTTATCAGAGCTATTTAGCCATTTATGAAACACATATGACCCAAAATGGAAAGAGTAAAAGCTTGAAACTCTTTCTCAAAGATTGGTCACCAGGAGATGAAGAATATTCCTGAAACTTAGAAAATTCATAACTAAATCATTTTAGCTCCAAAATTGGTGGTCCAAAGCTCAAAGTTTAGATCTTGGAAATCACTTTGATAGAAAAATAACACCCAGGTTCGTTTTTGTTCCATTTGGTCGAGAAATACCCATTTATAAAATCTGGACAGGGGAATTTTAGCAGCTTAATTATAACAGATTTCTTGGTCATCTTTGAAAAATCATATCTTTTTATATACACATCCAAAAATTATGAAATAAGACCCTAAACCGTATTAAAGGTATGAATGTTTATTATAGCGCTTCCAAATTTCATAAACTGGGTAAATTGTTTGTCCCATCAAATGTCTTTCCCAAAATCATGGCTCATCAATAAAACAACAACTAGCTTAATTACTTACATACTTTATTCATTCTTAGCTATACTTTAATATGACACTTACCTTAACCTCTCCTTTGCTCTCATACTCCTCCTTATGGAGGATAGATACATACCAAAATATATAATTAACTTATGAATACATTAAATAAGTTCATACAGTAGCCATTAAACAAAATCATTGTACTGTGCTCTCCAAGGAGCAACTCTTCTCAAAATCTCAAAAAGTGCTGAGTTGGAATCCCATTCTAACTAAGGATTCTTGTGGTTCCAGAGGATCCAGCTACAGGAGAACCGGGAACGGAGAGCTTTCCTCCCCTTTCCGCCCGACTCTTTGGTCTTAAGAATGTTGGTTTTAAGAATGATTGATTGCCCTTCTCCGACCCTTATTGTTGAACCTGAGAGCTGACAGCTAATGCGTTCCGCTTATTGAACAGGGTTCTACGGTCGGTCCGCGACCTCTGGATGCCGAAGGCGTCCTTGGGGTGATCTTGTAGTTCCTACGGCGTGGAGACGATGGGGTCGGTCCATGGATTTTCTTTCCTTTTGCCAAATTTCGCTCAAAGGGTTGAAGGGAGATAGTGCATCAAGCTGTTCGCAAGGGCCAACTTGATCCTCTTCCCCAGGGATCCCAAATGAGGAAACCCTAGGGAAGCCACCGACTCCAACTACCGTCCATGTACGATCCATACTAGATCTGACCAACTGCCCATCCTACCTCCTCTACGTTCTTGACAACCCATCAGACCCTCTCACTATGGAAGAACAGATAATAACTATCTATACAGGAACAAATCACTACAAAAATTAATTACTTTTTTTCATACTATTAAAGTTAATTAAATTGTTTCATTAATGTTTAATGACAACTGTGCGTCAAGCCTGGATTGAGAAGAGTCAGGCAGATCTGCGAGCGTCGCAGCCTCCAAAGTCACAGGGGTCTCTAGATCCTACGGCCCTATTGAAAGCTGATGTGGGCCCAGTCGTGCATCCTGGAAGCGTTTCGGGTATAGGGCTAGGCGCAAGGCCTAGCATGGTGTACGGCAAGGCCTCCTACTTTGAGGGCGGCACCTCTGGCTCGAGAAGGCCACCACCGGCGGAGGTTGATGAGATCATTGCCGCGAAGGTTGCCGAGCATATTTCTGCACGAGAGGCCACGAATAAGGCCAAGAGAAGGCCGGCAAGAGAGATATGACCGTTGGTACGTGAGTTAGTCGCATACCTGGGCTGCTGTTCACGATGCCTTGACTGCGTTGATGCCTGACAGACGGTTTCCAGCTCCCGAGCCTCCCCCTTCGTTCAGCGACGAGGATTCCTCCCGCCTCCCCCTCCCCCTCCGTTTGTCTACGAGGATCAAATTCGGCATCCTCCTGCTGCTGATGACGAGGGTGATGCTACCTCTTGTAATGCACGAGCCCCCGAGGCAGGACACGATCATCGGGCTACGACATTTAGTTTTTATTTGTTCATCCCCGCCTCTCCCTCCGGCAGGACTATGTTATTTGGTTTGTTGACGATTTTATTTATTTAAATTAAATGATATCTTTTATTTTAGTCGGTTCTTGATATTGGAGTAGTATTTGAATACTTATACATTTATATAAGGTCATTAATTATTGTTATCTATAATTAAAATTTAATTCGATATTGTAAAATATAAAATGGAGTTAACAATTAGTGAATAATTTTTTTAAAAAACATTCAACTTCAAAAACAGCGCCAACATCTGTAGCGGTTATCCAAAAACCGTGACAAATCTGAATTTCAAATGGAAAAAGGCGTCAACTGTTGTCGCGGTTGTTGTGGCGGTTACTAACCGCTACAAATATTGATGGTAATTTTCTTCCAAATTTGTGTCGGTTTTTGTCGTGGTTCTAAACCGCTACTAAATGTATTGTATACTTGTCGCGGTTTTAAACCGCTACAAATACATTGGATGTTGCATTTAAAGATGTCCAAGCTTGCATTGAAGCTAATTAAACATTCTCTTTTCATTTGTATCGTATCTTACATTTGTTTACTACATATGGATAAGTCTTGGATCAAGTTGCCGCGAAATTCTCCCGTATATTTAGCAGGGATTGAAAGCTTTCTTAGATTTCGCCTTCACTCACGCCAAAGATTAATGGCAAGATCAAGTGTCCGTGTTGTCGGTGCAAGTTTAAAAAGTGGCAAACACGAGAAGGTGCTTTGGAACATCTTCTTCAGAAGCAATTTCCGGAAGCATATACATTTTGGGAAGTTCATGGTGAGACACGTGGTATGAGATATGGGGTTCATCTTCCTCGAAGCTCACAAGTAGCAAATCAAGATGATCCAGTTAATGAAGCTGTTCGTGATGCTTTCAGTGTTCAAGACGACAACTTCACGGCAGAAGTTCAGGGTCCAGAACCAGTTTTCTTCAGGAATGATGCAACTCGGGAATTTTTCGCCTTAATGGATGAGAGCGATCGTCCTTTGTATCGCGGTTGTCAGAAATACTCAAAATTATCTTTTCTGATCAAAATGTACCATATCAAGTGCTTGTGTGGGATCACTGATAAGGCAATGTCGATGTTGCTGGAATTACTACGAGATGCTTTAACTGACGCGGACATTCCCACAACCTTCTACGAGGCCAAGAAGGTAATTAACAGATTAGGCTTAAACTACGAGAAAATCGATGCCTGCCCCAACGACTGTATGCTTTATTGGGGAGAGGACGCTCGAAGGGAGACTTGTAAGAAGTGTCATACTTCAAGGTTCAGGACAGTTCGGAAGGGAAAAAAGCAGAAGAAGAAACCTGCAAAGATTCTGAGGTACTTTCCTTTAAAACCTCGCTTATAAAGATTGTTTATGTCGTCTAAGACAGCTGAGCATATGAGGTGGGATGAAGCTGACAAGAACGAAGATGGTAGACTCAGACATCCATGCAATGCTGAAGCGTGGAAAGCGTTTGACTCAAACTTTCCTGATTTCGCGGCGGACCCTAGAAATGTTCGTCTTGCTTTGGCGACCGATGGTTTTAATCCTTTTGGAAATCTTAGCACCAGCTATAGTATATGACCAGTTATGTTGATACCCTACAACTTGCACCCTTGGATGTGTATGAAACAGAGCTCTTTCATTATGTCCATGATCATTCCAGGCAAAAAGGCACCGGGAAATGACATCGATGTGTATCTCCAACCGCTTATCAAGGAGTTGGTGGAGCTGTGGGATGTAGGCGTTGAGACGTATGACGCGCATGAGAAGACACTGTTCAACTTGCGTGTGGCGTTGATGCGGACTATTAGTGACTTTCCTGGACTGGGCACATTATCTAGGTGGAATGTGCATACCGGCCTTGCGTGTCCGGCTTCCAATTTTGACTCTGACCCAGTTCGTCTTCCTCACAGTCGTAAGTGGTGCTTCATGGGTCATCGGAGGTTTCTCGATGGTACGCACAGTTTAGGTTGCAACGCAATCGTTTCAATGGGCAACAAGAAAAAGAGGACCTCCTAGGCATTTATCCGATGCGAAATCATAGAGCAAACGGCTTGTGGATGTTGAATTTGAGTATGGGAAAAAAGACAATCCAGCAAAGGCCGGGACAAAGACAACCAGGGCTTATGGTTCTGTGCCCTAAACCGCTACTAACGTATGCGCAAATATCACCATAAATACCCCCAACAAACCTCATTTAATATGCTTCAATATCCTTTTCAACACACGTTTTCTCTCTGGTTTCTCTCATACTTTTACGTTTTCTCACAAAGGTTACCTGTTTGAAGAGGGTAAGTTCCATTCAACCGGAACAAATCTTATGTTTATCGAAATATTTCATTTTCCTTCTACCCTGTTCATACTAACTTTTGTTATTTTACAGTTGGATTGCGTCTATTTTTTAACTTTTGTTCTACTTCCTCATATACGTTACTTGATCCATTTTGACAGACATTTTTTTAGAATTAAATTTATTTTAATGAACTCATAATTTGTTTGTATTATACGTACATATTTTCATCGTTTAATACCCCACATAGTTACTTTATATACTCAAATGTCATTTTTTAATATCATTTATTTTCAATAAATATTATAAATAATAAATATTTACTTAATCAATATAATAATTAAAAATTTTATTTTTTTTCCAATTTTATAAATTTGTAGCGGTTCTAAAACCGCTACAAAATGTAACAAATATACAAATTAACCCGCCAAAAAATAAGACGGCAAAATATTGTCACGTTTCACAACCGCTACAAATATATGCAAAATTTTAAAAAAATGGCGGGATTTATTTGTATCGGTTTTTGACCGCTACAAACATTCCTAAAATTTCAATATCTTGGCGGCAAAATATTTTTGGCGTGAACATTTGTAGCGGTTATATAACCGCTACAAAATATTTTAAAATCGATGGCGCCAATTTTCACACAACTAGTAGCGGTTTTCGAACCGCTACAAATATCATCACACCCAAGTTGTGGCGGTTGTATAACCGCAACTAGTGGTCCAACAAGGAGTCGTCGCAGCTTCATTTTGTGTCGATTATGGGAACCGCGACAAATACAATAGCGGTTATGTTGTATTGAGTAGCGGGTATTTTTAACCGCGACAAATAGGTTTGCCATAGTATATTTTGTAGCGGTTTGTATGACCGCGACAAATATCATTAGTCGCGCCAATAACTGCTACAAATATGTCATTTTAACCGCTACTAATACCCTTTTTTTAGTGAATGATGTTGGTTATGATTAGTTTTGATGATGTCTTATATAGATGCTATTCTTAAGAGCAAAAAGGTTGCATACTACATTGATCTTCTACTTTGACTAATTCTTATATTTAATGTAGATGCAAAGTTTAATAATAAAGAATGATCAAGAAAAGAGACTTAAGAAAGAAGAACTTGCACTATATGTGATATTGGAAGTCTCCATGATCAAACATAAGTTGGACTGAAGCTTCATCATATTTGAGCTACAATGGACTACACATGAATAAGTGCTGATACAGAAAGCCGACACAAGATATTCTGGAAGAAGTTCAGAATAAGATCAGGTTTCTGGATATTGAAGAAGGTAGAAGCTGCAGAGAATAATGAGCCCAAGTTAAATGATAAAGAACGATCAAGTTGGGAGATGGAAAAAGGAAGAACTTGTTGAATGGAATGAAGATATCATTATTCAAGTTCTTATATTGATGCTAGTAGCCTCCAAGATCATATGAAAGTTGGATTGGCTCAATTCAGAGTTAAAGTCAGCAAATATGAGGTTCTGGATGAGCAAACTCGAGCCTCCAAGTATTAAACTCAAGTTTACTATCTTGTCAAGTAATTTGCCTATCTCGATATGAGCAACCTCAAGCTTAGCACTCCAAACTCGAGTCTATAAGTGTCTTCAAAGCTTTGGTATTTCCCGGACTAGGCAAACTCGAGCTCATCAAGACAAACTTGAGTTTACAATGCGGTGATCAACTCGTTTCACGTTCGGGACAGCAACGTCTGGGTAATTTGATGATATCTTCCAAACCAGAGATCCGATTGAGGTGAAACCAGTGATATATGAAACTAGACTCCCAATGCATCATTTTGATATAAAATACAAGCCCAAAAGAGTTCAGATCACAGAGTTATAAATTGTGGAAGTTGACAGCGAAAACCACACCACACAGAAAACCAAGCTTCAATGTTTTGAGTGTAACTCACTATCTACAAATTCAATTGAGCTGAAATCAATGGTATTGGAAAGTAGACTCAAAGAGATTTCCATCAAGAGTTGAACCAACAAAAACGAAGTTCAGACCAGGGTGATATGGCCCTCAAAAGTGGACAAAGTTGCAAGCTCGTCGAACAAAGTTCAAAATCAGCAAGGCCAAGTTTAAAAGTAGCAAGCTCGAGCTTACAAGTAGCAAACTCGAGCTTACGGGTTGCGAGAGGAAATGCTGATTTTGAAGAAGTCCAAACTCGAGCTTGAAGTTACAAGCTCGAGCTCGAGAGTTCCGAGAAGAAATGAACTTTTGGAAAAAGCCAAACTCGAGCCTATAAGTGACCAAACTCGAGTTTAGCTCGACAGTGCAAACAGTCCCGATGAACACCCAAACTCGAGTCTATAAGTTATAAGCTCGAGCTTGAGACTTCCGGAGGCAAAATTCCAAGTTCAAAAGAAGACCACACTCGAGCTTACCTATATAAACTCGAGCTTGGAACTCTAGAACATATTTACACATCTGATTCAGAAAAAATCACCATGACTGAAACATCATATCTCATCAACAACATCCAGATGATTACTCAAATGATTTATACAACTTCTTAACATCATTTATATCATTTGTGTATAAGTTTCAAGTGATTAAAGTTTGAGATTACATCAAACTTGACAAAAACCAAAATCATCATAAGCTTGAAGATGAAGGTTGCCGCAGATTTTCGTAAACTTGACAAAGAAGAAGCGAAATTGAACAAGAAAACCGAAGAAGCAATGTTTAATGCTGAACGGTAATGTTCTTCAAATGGATTCGAATGTTCAATATCCTTAACTACAGATTTGAGAAGATTTGAATTTGCTTTAAAGTCAAATAAAGCAACTCCATGAGCCACTTGTATTATTTTATTATATCTTCTCAAACAAAGCAAATGGAAGACAACCTGGAAAGAAGACTAATCATTCTTCAAGGTCAGTAACATCCCATTTTCAAAAGCAAGATATTTTTTTCATCGAGTAGAGCATCGGAGCAATTGAGTAATCGATACATTTATTCAAATTGTCGTAAGTCCGGCTGATTTGTGCGGTACATTGACCGAGAGTTTTCAAAATGAATAACACCCGAAGAAAGTCTTCGGGCGGACTCGTACGGCCGTCGCTTTCTCCTCGGTCCTCGGTTCTTCCGAACCCGACGCTATGATAAGAGCCGAGATCCAATTACAATTTGATCTCGGTAACTTAACCTCATGCTTAAATACGACTACATATACACGACAACAAAGAATCAATACAACAGTCCACAACGATGTATGATTAAAAATACATAACCACGTATGTAAGATAATAACCACGTATGTAACATAACCACGTATGATACAAAGAATAATAACCTCGTATGTGACATAACCACGTATGTGACATAACCGTGTATATAACATAACCACGTATGCTACAACAACAAACAACACAACAAACATATATAATCATACAATAACCATCGAGTTAGTGTTACAAGACGCGAACGTACCTTTTTGGCGGTACAACGGAACTTTTACGGAAAACGTGAAATTCGACAAATGGAAAAAAACAAATGGTATGACGGCGGCACAACAAAGACGCTCGACAAATGGTACGATTATCTCGATATCCTATAAGGATAATATTTAACAACTTTTAGCAAAGATAACGGGCATTTTAGGTACAAATTACCATTTTGCCCCCGAACCCCTAATCGGCGGAATTTCGCGGAACTTCGTTACTTTGACCGTATTCCATTTCAAAATTATCCCCACTATGTTTTTACCTCGTCGGGCATCTTTCAATGCAATGAGGCATAAAAACAAGCATAGGAATATATTCTCAAACTTCCTAGATCAAAACAACAAGGTTCTACTATAACTACCGAAAGAACTACGGAAACTAAAAACTAAGGACGTAATAACTTACTCGGAGCTAAGGCACAATTTTTCCAGAGCTTCTCTCTCTAGAACCTCTCTCTAGGATCTGAATTTTGGTGTGAAGAATGAGAGCAAGAGAGCTTGCTATTTATAGAGAAAAATAGGGACAAGGTGGGAATTTCCAAAAGTCTTCGAAATGATTCTCGTAGTTGGATCTAGGGTTTTGTAAGATGCAATCTTGACCATTCAAGGTCTTGGCCGACCTCTTGGTCCCCCAAAGGTCAAAGATTGATTTTTCATCTTGCTTTATGGCCTCCGGTCCGATAAAGCTACCGACGGTGTCCGTTTCGCGCGATTTCGCGAAACTCAAAAATCCGGGCATGCAACTTTGAAGATCTTTTCATCCTCTCTCTTATTATCTATTTTGATCCTCTTTTTGATCATATCCAGGTATTCTCCGGTGCGTCGGAAGATATTCGGACAAACGCGTCCGATTACGGAAATCGCTTAGATAGAACCAACTTCGGACAATAATTCGCCAATCGTAAAACGTCCAAACTTGTTGTCTAACTTAATCTCGTGTTTAAAAAGACACAATTGTTTCTATAGGTTCTCACTTTGCCTATCTGACTCCACTCTATCTGATCAACTTTTCGTCTTATTTGAAATCAGGGTTTTCGGTTGCGGAAACAACGCCTGGTAAATTCTTTCTTCGTGTAGAATTTCACTTGTGCTTAATTTGATCAGTCTGAAAAGACTTTTACCTCTGGTTTACCTGTAGAATTTATTTCTAACTTTTCCCCGGCCCCGCCTATAAGCCGACTCACCGCATTATATTATTATTTTATTCTAATTACCATTTTAATTATTTAAACAATTCTTTTTAATTAAAAATACTTAGAATTTCGGCCCCCTCTTTTAAAAATTCAGATTTATTTATTTTTCTATAATTTTTTCCATTTTTTTAAAATATAATATTTTTTACCAAAAATTCCCGTTTTACCCTCGCTTCGTTAGGGCTTAATCGACCTAATTTCTTCGTTTAGTGATCTTTTTAGGATCGGTTTCTTCATATATTTATCTTTACCAATTTTACAGTATATTGTTATCTTACAAACTTTTATACTCGACACGTCATTTTATATCCTATGTAAAATATTAAAAATGTTTACTCCATCGCTTACTTTATGGTTCCGAAATGCTTTTTAAACTTTTCTTCATGTTATTTCCTCTGAAATAATTTATTAAATTCTCATAATTAGGGATAACACTTCCATATTTTTCTCATAATTTTTCATGATCTTTCAAGTACTTATCATAATATTTTTAGACCGTTTTTATCACCATTATATCATTTTTAGTCATTCGTTCATCGATTTTCCCGTAACTTTTTTGACAATTTACTCTATAATTATAACAATTTTCTATAACATTTTTAAGCTCATGATTTTGCTTTATCAAAATATTCGTTAATTTCCTTTATCTCAAAACTTCCGTTTTACTAAAATCCGGTATTACATTTCTCCCCCGTTAAATAAAATTTCGCCCTCGAAATTTGCTCTATACCAATTTAGACTCGTACTAACTACACTTCGGACTTATTCGCTCCTTAGCAACCACGTGCCAAAACCGTCTCCTTAGCAACCACGTGCCGTGACGACAAAAGATACTTCACCGCTAGTTTTACGCACCGCATCTCTCGCGCATGCAACCAGCTCCACGACTTATTCGCTCCAGAACTTTTCTCTATATGTCGACCGCTCCACTTGATGATCGAGAATTTGCTCAGATTTGACTGTCAAGATCTTGTCATTTTGTACTTTGATATTTAGTATTTTCCGTGGCACCCATATACCCCCGGTCAATACCGGATATCAAAATGTCTCCATGACGCCCATACGTCATGGTAACACAAGATACCTTAAATGTTTCCATGACGCCCATACACCATGACAACACAAGATACCTCCTACTCAATGACACGATTGCGCCGGATAGTAGTAACTATGAGATATGCATCGGAAACTAAAATTTTCGCGGCAAGTAAGACAACTATTTATCAAACCATAGGGGATTTCTTTTACCCCGTACTCGTGTGTAGTTTTTCAACACGGGACTTTTCGTCCATTAAAACACAGGACTTCTTGTCCTTTCCCGAGTTTCTTTCAACTCAAAAGGTACTTCAAACACTTGTGTTAGCAGTAGAATTCTATACAATACTCACTAACTCTAGGTCTTACATCGATTAGTTCAACTTGAGAGGCTTCAATAGGCGAGAGGCGTAAGTCATCACGCTGTCCCCGCTGCAACGCAAGACATATCCCGACCCATACCTAATGGCACCACGACCATCTACTTGGATCCGGACAACCAACTCTTGGTGCTTATGACCAACTTCGTTCTCGCCTATGCAAGCTCGTCTCGCCGTGTTCTACGCAATGATTTAAGTTTTACTCTTTAAGTTTTATCAATGGTTATGAGAAAATTTCGGTATGAATCTGCGGTACTATCCCGCTAGATCCGTAAAACTAAATATCTATGTTATTATCTTCGAAGATTGCTATTCCTTGATGTACAATGAAGTGGTGTTCCGAGCATACGTCAACCCTTGACAAAACGTAGGAATTACATAACCGAGTAAATCGTAGATCATGGGAAGTGTGTATGTGTTCATGATAGTCATTTTGTCCATCCCGTGATGGTTGATACAAAGTCACAACTCTTGTACTTTGTTTGGTATCATTTGATACGGCGTTTTAGATGTTGATCCTATGCTAGGTATTAATGTCATAGTGAATTTTGAGAATGTCGTCGATGTTTGTGAACGGGGTTTTTGAACGAGATATGTATATTTGATTTGGAATTTAAACATGCTTACATAAGCAAAATAGTTCACACCCAATGGTGTAGCTACTACTTGGATCATAAGGTAATACGTATATGTATGCATCCCAAAATGATTCGCATATGCATCGACATAACGAGTGATTAGCACCCGTGTCGTACAATATCTAAGGTAGGTTCCCATCGAGAGATAGTTATGCGGATCCTCTCCGGAGATTATTCGGCCTCGTTAGTTGTCAAAGCGAAAACCCGGCCTGGGTTTTGTGGCCTTATCCCCGTAGTCCTTTGAGGACAAGTTCATGTATAAGTGCCCCCTTTCCGACACTTGTAGCATATCTGCTCCCCCGCACGCTTGGTTCCCGGGTGGTTCGTTTTGCATTTTGGACATGGTCGGGGTCCGCATTCCCCGGGTTGTTCTGTTGCTCGATCGGTATGGCATCTTGCCTCCCCCTTGAGGGTTATTCCATGGTGCTGCCCTCTTCGCGAGGAACTTCCGCGGCTCAACCCGTCACGACTTGCACCGTCTGCGGTTGTCGATTCTTGATGTGCGTAGTTCCGTTATGTTACGTTCGATCAACCGGCATGACTCCACCGCTTGGATCAATTCCGGGAACTGTTGGGATACCAGCTTTTCCCTTATTTCATACTTTAGCCCGTCTACCATCCCGCTTGCCTTCCAGGCTCTCGTCAACGTTACGTTTCGATATGAAGAATATCGAGACAGATTGGTAAACCGGCGAAGTAGTCATCGAATGACTCCTCGTGACTTTGTCGAATATGGAGGAATTCGACTCCTTGATAACTTGTACCGAAGGAGGAAAATATTGTTCGTTGAACTTCTCCGAAATTTCTCCCAAGTCACGGACAATAACGGGTTTGCAATGTTACTGCAATGCTTTTCCACCATCGGTCTGCATCCCCTTCCAGCTTATAGACTGCAAGTTGGGCTTTTCGGTTTTCCGGACAATCCATCACTTCGAAGATCTTGTCCAGTCTCATAAGCCAGTCTTCAGCCGAATCGAGCTTACCACGAAAAACTGGAGGTTTGAGCTTGCGGAATTGGGTGACCCATTGCTGCGTGGTCTCAACCACTCTGTTGGGTCGAGGTAGCACTGCTATTGCCCTATTACGTCGAGGGGGTGTCCGAGATCTATCGGACTCCTCGCTTTCACGTTCATCATCGTGTTCGGCCATCTTCTTCCTCGCATTATGTCGTTCCTCATTGGCTCTGGCCACCTTCCTCTTCTCTCTCCCGCCTTTCGGCCAAAGGAGTTCATCAATAAGAGCCCTTTGTTCTTGCAGCATCCCCGCATTTCTTGCAACTCATTTCGCTCCGGTTGCCGCGGTCCTTGTCGTTCGGGTTCGTGTACCGGTATTGGTATTATTCGTGGTTGTCTCGCCCCTACCTCTACCTCTCGCCTCGGCCTGAGCTCCGGCTCCTCTTAAATTAGCCATGTCTCACTCTTTTTCCTTCATTAGGGAAAACGTTAGATTTTTTTTTTTTTAAAAAAAAAACAATGGTTACTCTATCGCAGACTTTATCACACTAGTACTACGAACGGACACTCGTACTATTTCCCCTCGTTCAGGGTTTTGTTGGTTCTTTCCACCTGAAAACTAATAGAACTTCTCAACATGGTTCAAATACCACATGAATATATCTTTGTCGGTCTCCAAGTTTCGTCCGGCGTGGCCTCGTCACGAGTTTCATCCGATGTGGCCCAGCTCCACATATAAGGTCCGGGTTAGGGTGAAGTTACCGTCCCGCATAAACCGGCGATTATCGAATTATCAAGATTATTAGAGACCGATATTAGTACCGACAATGGATTTGCGGATTCTCGGGTTAGAGTAATGCACCGACAAAGGGTGGTACACCGGTTCAAGATGGTATACCGGTTCAAACCGGTACACCGACCTAGGGCTACCTCGCACTCATTTTCAAAACACGCTCAAAGTTTAAAAGGCCGATTTGAACATAACTCCGTTAACCGAATGAATGGCCGATAAGTGTCTATCATGGGACCTCGCCAACTCTATGGCGACCGATTGGCCACACCCACATAGACTAGCCTTAACTGTCCTACCATACCGTCCGTAATAACATAGTCATATCAATGCCGACTACCGCTCCGATACCAAAAGTGTAACATCCCATTTTCAAAAGCAAGATATATTTTTTTCATCGAGTAGAGCATCGGAGCAATTGAGTAACGATACATTTATTCAAATTGTCGTAAGTCCGGCTGATTTACGTGAAGCGGTACATTGACCGAGAGTTTTCAAAATGAATAACACCCGAAGAAAGTCTTCGGGCGGGACTCGTACGCCGCGTCGCCTTTCTCCTCGGTCCTCGGTTCTTCCGAACCCGACGCTATGATAAGAGCCGAGATCCAATTACAATTTGGATCTCGGGTAACTGCTAACCTCATGCTTAAATACGACTACATATACACGACAACAAAGAATCAATACAACAGTCCACAACAGATGTATGATTAAAAATACATAACCACGTATGTAAGATAATAACCACGTATGTAACATAACCACGTATGATACAAAGAATAATAACCTCGTATGTGACATAACCACGTATGTGACATAACCGTGTATATAACATAACCACGTATGCTACAACAACAAACAGAACACAACAAACATATATAATCATACAATAACCATCGAGTTAGTGTTACAAGACGCGAACGTACCTTTTGGCGGTACAACGGAACTTTTACGGAAAAACGTGAAATTCGACAAAGGAAAACAAATGGTATGACGGCGGCACAACAAAGAGCTCGACAAAATGCGGTACGATTATCTCGTATATCCTATAAGGATAATATTTAACAACTTTTAGCAAAGATAATGCATTTTAGGTACAAATTACCATTTTGCCCCCGAACCCCTAATCGGCGGAATTTCGCGTAACTTCGTTACTTTGACCGTATTCCATTTCAAAATTATCCCCACTATGTTTTTACCTCGTCAGCATCTTTCAATGCAATGAGGCATAAAAACAAGCATAGGAATATATTCTCAAACTTCCTAGATCAAAACAACAGCTTCTACTATAACTACCGAAAGAACTACGGAAACTAAAAACTAAGGACGAATAACTTACTCGGAGCTAAGGCACAATTTTTCCAGAGCTTCTCTCTCTAGAACCTCTCTCTAGGATCTGAATTTTGGTGTGAAGAATGAGAGCAAGAGAGCTTGCTATTTATAGAGAAAAATAGGGACAAGGTGGGAATTTCCAAAAAGTCTTCGAAATGATTCGGCCGTTGGATCTAGGGTTTTGTAAGATGCAATCTTGACCATTCAAGGTCTTGGCCGACCTCTTGGTCCCCCAAAGGTCAAAGATTGATTTTTCATCTTGCTTTATGGCCTCCTGGTCCGATAAAGCTACCCGACGGTGTCCGTTTCGCGCGATTTCGCGAAACTCAAAAATCCGGGCATGCAACTTTGAAGATCTTTTCATCCTCTCTCTTATTATCTATTTTGATCCTCTTTTGATCATATCCAGGTATTCTCCGGTGCGTCGGAAGATATTCGGACAAACGCGTCCGGTTCACGGAAATCGCTTCCGATAGAACCAACTTCTCGACAATAATTCGCCGAATCGTAAAAAACGTCCAGTTGTTGTCTAACTTAATCTCGTGTTTAAAAAGACACAATTGTTTCTATAGGTTCTCACTTTGCCTATCTGACTCCACTCTATCCGATCAACTTTTCGTCTTATTTGAAATTAGGGTTTTCGGTTGCGGAATCGACGTACTGGTAAATTCTTTCTTCGTGTAGAATTTCACTTGTGCTTAATTTGATCAGTCTGAAAAGACTTTTACCTCTCCGGTTTACCTGTAGAATTTATTTCTAACTTTTCCCCCGGCCGCCATTTATAAGCGACTCACCGCATTATATTATTATTTTATTCTAATTACCATTTTAATTATTTAAACAATTCTTTTTAATTAAAAATACTTAGAATTTCGGCCCCCTCTTTTAAAAATTCAGATTTATTTATTTTTCTATAATTTTTTCCATTTTTTTAAAATATAATATTTTTTACCAAAATTCTGTTTTTACCCTCGCTCGCCGTTAGGGCTTAATCGACCTAATTTCTTCGTTTAGTGATCTTTTTAGGATCGGTTTCTTCATATATTTATCTTTACCAATTTTACAGTATATTGTTATCTTACAAACTTTTATACGACACTCGTCATTTTATATCCTATGTAAAATATTAAAAATGTTTACTCCATCGCTTTACTTTATGGTTCGAAATGCTTTTTAAACTTTTCTTCATGTTATTTCCTCCAAAATAATTTATTAAATTCTCATAATTAGGGATAACACTTCCATATTTTTCTCATAATTTTTCATGATCTTTCAAGTATTTATCATAATATTTTTAGACCGTTTTTATCACCATTATATCATTTTTAGTCATTCTCGTTCATCGATTTTCCCGTAACTTTTTTGACAATTTACTCTATAATTATAACAATTTTCTATAACATTTTTAAGCTCATGATTTTGCTTTATCAAAATATTCGTTAATTTCCTTTATCTCAAAACTTCCGCATTTACTAAAATCCGGTATTACAAAGGCGGGACAAAGAAGGCTCCCACCAACAAAAGATGAACATCATGGGACACATTCTTGAAGAGCTAATATTCAAATATTCAAATCTGCAAATGTTCCCAACAGCTATATCCAACAACTATGCACACAACAACTAGATTTTCGAATGGATATGATTATTTTAAGATATCTCGCTATCATGACCACGGGAGACAATGCGAAAAGCCGTGTTCAAACACTCTCAACATGACTATATTCACAACAGCTATATTTTCCAACGAATTCAAGTCTCGAATAGAAGTGAAACCGTCATAAGCCTCAACCAAAGATAAATACTCGTAGCTTTGAAGTTACGGAACACGAGTACACAGAAAGCGTAAAAACGCAGACACAAGCCGACATCTTCAAGATGCTAATACTCGATTCTCATATCATTTACTCTCTTCTTAATGTTTACATAGCTTATCATAGAGAGTGAGATGACTTGTAATTGTGTGCTTCGGTGCTTATCCATCTACTTCGAGAGAGAGAAGAGTTATTGTAAACATCCTATCATTCTATTCGTGAGATACTCAAGATTGGGTGATCTTGAGTGGGAAACACATTGTGTTGATTACAACTTGTAAGGGGAGTGAATCCTAGGGAGAGGATTACTTCGAGTACGAGTGTGTGATCAAGCAAGTGTATTGATTACGGTTGTAAGGGGAGTGAATCCTAGTGAGAGGATTACTCCAAGTACGAACGTGTAATCAAGTTACAAGAAGATAGTGGATTGAAAATCTCAAGCGGAGCTTGGGGACTGGACGTAGGTCAAGGATCGGGCGAACCAAGATAAATCATAGTTTGCATATTCTCTTCCCTTAACTCTTATATTTCCAAAGACATATATATCTCAATGTCCATACATGTTTGAATGATTGACTGTTGCTTTATCAATTATTATTGTCATTCAAACTACTTTCAATAAGTTGTGAAAAGAATTTCAAACTTCCAAAAGTTTTATCAAACACCCAATTCACCCCCCCTCTTGGGTGATAGCCAGTCTTTCAAATGGTTATCTTGATTCATTAGAAATTGGACAGGTAAGGAAATTGCTTGTTGAGTTACGTGCTTACTTAAGAACGAATAAACCTCATTTTCAAGAAATCATATCTTCTACCAAGACATTCACTTGGGAAGCAGAAGCCCTTTTGAAAGAAGCTATTCATGAACAGATGGAACTCTTTTTACTTCGAACAAGTAGAAAAAAATTGATTAAAAATCTCATTTAATATTTTAAATTTTCAAAATTATATAATTATTTAAAAAGTGCTTCTCAAAATAATTATAGATTATCGATTATAAAAAAGAACTTATTTTAAATAACTACTAAGACAAGAAGAGGACCTTTTTTTTTTATTTATAAAAATCATTAAATAAAATATTGATTGCATGAATATGAAACTTGGTAAAAACATATATGATAATGATGGGAGGTTTTAGTTTTTATTTTAGTTATTTTTTAATTATGAATACAATAGATAATGGAGAAAGTTTTGTAAAGGGAAATTAAGTAATTTAAAATTTGTATTATCATGTTGGTCCTTCTAAGTAATTATAATTTTTATGGATAGTCCTTTATAATAGATATGATTTTTTTTTTGTTCTTTATTTTAATTTTCCCTAGAAATATATGTGCATAAATTAGTTACATAATTTTATTGAGATAATTAATCTATAGAGGCTTATAGTAACAAATATTTCTACTCTGTATATTATGCAATACTACTGTTGAAGTTGTAAGTTGGAGTATTTATTAGTAATATTGAAGAGAAAATTGGTCAAAGGGACCCAATAGTACAAATATATGGGTAAAAAGACCGAAATAAAAAAATATGTAATTTTTATCCATAAATCCGCAATTTTCTTTAACACCTCTGCTACTTTCTTCCGACAAAATCTGCTATTTTTTGCCACCAAAAGTGTTTCTCTTGGCGGCAACAAGTAGTCGAATTTGATAGTGAGAGCTTGCGGATTCCAACGAGGTGGATAGCTAACAATAGAGGATCTTTCTTTTGTGCATCTTCCATCTGGAATTTGATGGTGTGCTCGAATGAGAGACTGTGTTATATATATACACGGTGGATTGTGAGGCTAACTTTCCTGTCATATTTACAATGGATTGTTTCATCAAAAGAGGTTCTGAAATTTTGCTCTCTATATGAACACTAAGATTTTGATTACTGTGATTTGTTTTTTATGCTATTGAAATCTCATTATGATCATGTACCTTAGGTATCATGATCATGTTTTTGTAAAGTATAGTCTCATTATGTACGACAGATGGCGGATATGGCCGCTAGCAGTGCTATTGCAACAACATGTACTGACATATTGATAGATAAAGTAATGAAGGAACTTCCATATATGTGTTGTTACAAGAGTTATGCAGCTGACTTTGAAGAGGAAAAAGAGAAGTTGAAAGCTGCAGTGGGGGTTGTGAACATGAAGATAAAAGAAGTCCAAAAAAGGAATGAGACTCAAATTGACCCTATAGTTGAGCAATGGGTTCAAATAGCTAACACACTTATTCAACAAGAAACAACACCAAAGAAATGGTTTTCACGGTATTCATTGGCAAAGAAATGGGAGAGGATGACACAGGAGATTCCAACAATGATGGAGAAAGTTGAGAACTTTTCGCATATTGCCATGCAGCTGAACGTCCAGGCATGGAATTCTATTCACAAGAGTTCATGCATTTTAAGAGTAGAAACTCAATTTTTGAACAACTTATGGAGGAGCTGAAAGATGGCAATAAATATAGGATTGGATTGCAAGCTATGGGACGATCGGGGAAAACCACAATGGCAAAAGCAGTTGGGAAGGAACTTGAACATTCAAAGGCATTTGATAAAGTTATCTTTATTGAAGTATCCAACTCGGTTGATGAAAACAAGAATCGAGATGAAATTGAAAAGAAGATTCGAGATCAAATTGGAAATAAATTGGATTTGAAAAGCGATGATGACAGAAAAGAGAATTTAACACAAGCAAAAAAAATATGGATTAGAATTGCTAACACTGGAAAAGTACTTATAATGCTTGATGATGTAGGGAACGAGCTCAACCTTGAGAACATAGGGATTCACTGTGGCGTCCATACCGAGGGCCGATGTCGTGTTTTGCTAACCACATGTGATGAGACAGTTAGTACAAGAATGAGATGCCAAAAGACCATTGAACTCAAGATCTTACCAGAGGAAGATGCCGTGGATATTTTCCTACATCACGCTAGTGAAAGTGGTAAGGAGTGTCCTAATAAATTGAAGTTGTTGGCATAAAAAAATTATGGACAAGTGTGGAGGATTACCGGTGATAGTTGTGGCAGTAGCAAAAACCTTTAGAAACTGGGATCCAAATGAATGGGAGGATGCTTTTGCAGCAATGGAAAAAGATTCATCCTTGTGGCATGGGAATATTGATGAAGAACTGAACAAGTTTTATAATTCTTTTAAAATAATCTTCAGGCATCTAGATCCAAGAGCCCAGGATCTAATCTTGCTATGTTCAATATTCCCAAGAGCTTATGAAATACCTGTAGAGCTTTTGAGTAGAATTGCTATAGGTTTGGGGCTTTGTGAAGACGCTGACAACTATTATAGAGCAAGAAGTCAGGTGCTTTCAATCAAAACCACACTCGTAAGTTCTGCTTTATTGTTGATTGCCACAGAAGGATGTGTAAGGATCCACGATGTGATTCGCGATGTGGCCCAATGGATAGCAGATGAAGGGATTCAAGTAATCAAGAATTCTAAGACAAAATTGAAGGAGAATGTAAAATATTCATCTTGGATCTTAGATGACTTTTCCAATAATTTTGAGGGCAACAATATTGAGGTTCTTTTAGTATGGGTGAATGAAAATGATTCTTTGGAAGTTCCTAACACATTCTTTGAAGGTATGAAGGGACTTAGAGTTTTGCTTTTGTGTTCTAATGTAAAGATTGGGAGAACAGTGGCCTTATCACTACCAGAATCAATTCATTCACTTGAAAATATCCAAACTCTATCCTTAACAAATTGGGAGTTGGGTGGAATATCTATTTTGCGAAACCTAAAAAACCTTCAGACTCTTGAATTGACAAATTGTTCAATTGTTGAATTGCCAAATGATGTTAGCCAACTGGAGAAATTGAGATTGCTACACTTGGTACATTGTTCAATCAAAAAGAATAATCCATTTGAAGTGATTGGAAGATGCCTGAAACTTGAAGTGTTGTATTATGTTTCAAATGATGACACTCTTGACAGTAATGCAAAGCTTTCCAAAATTATAGATCTTCAAGAATTTCAAATATATCATATAGAAGGCAGCTCTGTCTGGCGTTCTTTTAAATTGGATGCTTCAGCAAAAAGATATTTCAATCCAACCAATTTAAATGGGATCTTGTCTGAAAGCACGGTCAAATCCCTGGCAGCAAGAGCAGAGATTCTCGAGTTAACAGAATGTAATGAAACAAGATGGACAAATCTTATTCCTGACTTGGTTCATCGTATAGAAGATGGAGGGATGAATGACGTAATTAGGCTTTCTTTGAACTCTTGTCCTGCAATACAATGCCTAGTCTATACAAATGGCATTCCATCTGATACAACTATCTTCTCCACTTTACTTGAGCTTCGACTTCAAGATATGCATGTGAGGGAATTATGTCGTGGTGATTTTCCTATTGACTTTCTCAAGCAACTAGAGAAGCTAAACTTAAGTCATTGTGACAAACTATATGGCACATTATTCAAGGGCAAGCTAGAGCTAAGTAATCTTAAGTCTGTAGAGTTGATGGATTGTTCAATGACGTGTCTTTTCCATATATCCACAGCTCAAAGTCTGAGGCAATTGGAAGATTTGTACATAAGAGGATGCTCAAAGCTGAAATGTCTAATAAGTGATGATGAGGGAGCAGAGCATAAAGAGGATGATCATCAAGATCCAAATCAAAAGAACCTTCACTCAATGTTCTTGAAACTGAAGTTTCTCAAGGTTCGAGAATGTCATGAATTAGAATTTGTATTACCAATTTCTCCGTTCAAAGAGCTAGAAAGTGTGAAAGTATATGATTGTAATGAGCTAAATTGCATATTTGGGCAATGTCCAAATGAGGGAGGACTGTATCAAATGGAAAAGGAAACAATACTCCCTTTACTACAAGAAATAGAAATGGTAAACGTCCCAAAATTCATCAACATATACCAAGAATATCATCTCTCACAGCCTTCCCAAGTGCAAAAATCATGGGGCCCTATGTGCTGTTTTTTTTTTCAAAAGCAAGTGCCTTGAATATTGATGAACAATCGTTTTCCAAGGCCAATCAACTGGAGCGTACTCAGGTATGTATCTCTTACTCTTTTTTGTTGCTATGACTGTAATTTTCAAACGTAATAACATGTTGACAAATACTTGAATGTAACATAGGCATCAAAGGAGAAACATCTCAGTAGAGTTGGTGGACTTTTTACACCGCGATTATATCCTTTCAAGAATTTGAGAAAGATGAGTATAGTGGGATGTTCTGAGTTGAAGTCACTTCTTACCCTATCCATTGCCTCATCACTGAAGTTGATGGAAACACTAGAAGTCAATAAGTGCGGCACGTTGGAGCATATCATAACAGATGAGAGGCCTAACTGTCATGGTCATATGAATGTTCACTCTATCTTTCCCAAGCTACAACAAATGGATGTCCGGAGCTGTAACAATTTGGAATATGTATTTCCAGCTTTTTATTCAAGAGAATTTAAGCGCTTAAAAGATGTGAGCATCCGGGAGGCAGGCAAGATGAAATGTGTTTGGAAAATGTCGTGCTGATCAGAATCATAATGTTCATAGTGAACTTGCTCTCCCAGCCTTGAAAGAACTATACCTTGATGATGTACTAAATATGGTCAGTATTTGCACCAAAAACTATTCCGTGAAGGCATTATCTCTACAGGATTTACATTTGGGAAAGTGTCCACAATTTCTCCTAAATTATGTTATGGATTTATGTGTTGATGTGCAAAAAAGAGAAGATCTCTCAAAGAGAAAGGTAAACCTCTTTCCAACTAATTTTCCTAGGTTGTGAATATTGAAGTAAATAAAATTTATAATTTTTCTAAGTATGTGTAGGTACATATATTATTGATTATGATGACTTGTCCAAAAATATGCCCAGTATTACTTGCAAGTTACTTTTTCACTTCTGACTTCAACTTTAAGACATCTCTAACTATTAAATTTTCCCTCATTATTTCATGTTTGTATTTACTGTAGTGTTTAGAATGTTGAAATTTTACATTCTTCATAAAGTTTGACGTATTAGTTGATGTTTTCGTATGGATTAAAATATATAAATTAAATTTGGCCTATAGGTAATTGTTTGAGCAAGAAAGATTGGAAAAAGTGAGAGAAGAAAATCCAGTTTAAACTGATTTTATATTTTAAGTTAGCATTTATTTTGTTTACATAAGGAGAGAGGTTAAAAATGTTTTTGTATATATGAATTGTCCAAAAAGTTAAATAAAACCTTCTCTTGGATTATTTTCTGGCTTCACAAGCTTTGTGTAAGGAAAAAGAAAAAAATAAAGAAAGTAATTTTCTTATAGGCAAAAAATGTAGATTCTATTTTCTTAATGGGAGGATAGGATGGAAAATTTGCAAGGAATCGTAGTCCTTAGAAGCCGTGGCCAAGGTCAAGGTAGAAATAGAGATGGACAACCACGAGTGATACCAGTTCCAGTACAATACCTTGAACACCAGAGTGAGTCACAAGAGCTAAGGGAGAAGCTGAAGGAGCAGAATACTCTTATTGATACCCTCCTTGCAGAGAGACAAGGAAGACAAATTGAGAGACTATTGGAATCCTACCGTCTGATGGAGTGTAACTTAGCAGAGTTACGTAGATCAAGGAATTTCAACAGTAGCAATGCAAGTCATGACGGATCTAGCCACAAAAACCCCACATTGAAAAGGAAGTTTCCTGAGAACAACAATCAAGGAAAAGGCAAAAGAGCAAGTGATTGCGTCGGGTTTCGCCGCGGAAACTCCACACAGAAGTGGAAGGCGCCCTGGAGCAAAAATCAAGAAAAATACAAGAAGTCATTTCAGTCTGGACAACAGAACTATATGAGGATACCGAAACCCCGACCACGTTCAAAATACGGTAATTATCATCCAGGTCTTACCTGCAGTGGGATACAAATTTGCTTCAAGTGTAAGAAGCCGGGGCATATTAGCAAGGACTGTCCCCAGAAAGCTGCAGAGATAGGGCTACAAAACTCAGGCCAGATGATGACATTGCTTGAAGAAGGGGCCGGGGAATCTCCAGGAATGGTCCAAGACACTATCGTTCAGTAAAAATCTATGTCAGATATAAACCGATCCGAGTGTTAAACCGATCCTCTACTTTTGATGCTTGTACGGATCCTTTTGGGATGCATACATATGTATTAGCTACACCATTAGGTGTGATTAGGTGTAAACTCTTTAGCTTATGAAGCGTGTCTGAAACCAAATTACGAGTATAAATTTTCTTACTACTTCACAACGTCCACGACATTCTCTTTTTTTTTTTTTTGTTAAACTAGTAGCAATAAAGAACGATGACGATGAGAATATATCATTCCCACAGGCAGAGATAGAATTGATACAGAAGCCAAATCTTTACTCAAAAACAACTCAGTCATAAATGAATTCTCTGAAAATCCTACCAAATGACCCCCAGAAAGAGAAGTTCAAAACTCACTATTGAATAGATGCCTAGCAAAGGAGTAAAATCAAAAGCGTTGTATCAATTGACATCAAACGAAATATAGGAGTTGAGAAAGCAACTCGAAGAACTACTAGAGAACAAGGTTTATTTCAAACCAACGTATCACCGTAGAAATTCCTGGTAATATTCTTAAAGGAAAACAAAAGTTTGTGACTTTGTATCCACCATCGTCAATAGGATGAAGTAATTGTCAGAAACAAATACCGCTTTCTTTTGACAATCCACCCAAAAAAATCTAATTTCTATGTTTGAGATCAACTGATGATCAGAACACCCCCAGCTGCAAATCAAAACTAGCATTGTTCTGAAGATAGTTTTCAGGACTAAGTACGAGCATTTTGAAATCTCTTGTGGTGTCTTCCAAAACTAAATGCACCTACCTTATTCCTAGAATATTTAAATAAAATTTTCTCTCAAATGCATAGGTAGAGTAATAGGGGTGTTGTTTGACAACGTCCTCATCTGTTCAGAAATAGGAAGAGAAACGCAAAGAATAATGACGATCAGTGGTGAGTGTACTAAAGAAAGAGGTAACTTTTTACTAGATTAAGAAGATATGGGTGTTGGCTGTCAGAAATAAACTTTCTGGGCCATGTTACTTTTGTGACAAAGTTGTTAATTATTTCAGCAAAGTGGGAGCAGTTCTGGAATAAAAAAAATTATTAATAATAATAATAATAACCAGAAATGGTAACATAGATATGTAGAATTTTTCGTAACCTGCCATTGACAAGGCTCGCTAGTAAAAATCAAAACATTTGTGTGGAACAAGGACTGTGAGATGAGTTTCCATAGATTGAGGGAGAAGTTGGTTACAGCACCAAGAAATTGGTTATCCCAAAATCCAAGTAGATTTTATAGTGGTACTAGTAGGTGCAGATTGGGATATGTCTTGCTGCAGCAGGACAGCGTGATGACTTACACCTCTTGTCAGTTGGAGCCTCTCAAGTCAATCTAATCTACACACGACCTAGGCTTAGTAATTATTTTTATTTGTTTTGAGAGTATGGAGGCAATACCTTTAAGGTATGGCCATGGCGTCATACTGCTACCACAAGTGCATGAAAAATCTGTAGAAACTCGATAATATATAGCATCGCTAGATGAAGTTACTATATGACTATGGTGTAAAAAATAAGTAACAGTCGGATAAAGAAAATATCGAGTAGGTACTCCCCATAGAAAATTTGTACCAATGTCTCACAAGACGACGCAAGAATAAGGTTGTTTGAGTATGATGGGGAAACTGAATCCTGTCAAAGGAAATTTCCCGAAAAACCATAAGTACACCCGATAAAGACGATCTTTCAAATCCTCTTGATAAAACAATCGTAATGACACCAATTGAAGTCTTGTATGGGCAGAAGTGTAAATCACTTATATTGCTCAACGGAACTATCAGAACAAAGAATTTCTTAGACCAGATATGATGATCATATGTTTTTAGGAATACTCTTATTAGTCAGTGTCAGTAGAATACTTCGAAGGCTAGCATATAGTCTGTAGTACGTAATACCATTCGAAGTTGTAGATAGTCTTAGCGCCAAACTTGACTAAACCTCCCTAACATTTTTACATGTCATAGTTAATACAACCAGACCACGAACGTGTCATTGAGTAGGAGGTATCTTGTGTTATCATGGTATATGGGTACCATGAAAACATTTAAAGTATCTTGTGTTGCCATGGTGTATGGGAGCCATGGAGACATTTTGGTATCTGTGGTGTTGACCGCGGTGTATGGGAGCCACGGGAAACACTATATATCAAAGTACGATATGACAAGATCTTTGTGGTCGAACCTGAGATAGAGTAGAGATCCGAAGTTAATAGTCCGAAGTGTAGATAGTATGGAGTTTAGATGGTAGAGTGCAAATTTCAAGGGCGAAATTTTGTTAACGGGGGGAGAAATGTAATACCCGGATAATTATCTATCTGGAATATTATATTTTAGTAAATAATATCTATTGGAAATAGGTGAATATGTGGTTTCAAATAATTATCTTATTTTATAAGGTAATTTCTATGGAAATTAGAAGAGATAAAGAGATAAAATCCCTAAAATGCATTTATGGGGCATAAAATGGCCTGAAAATATTATGATAAATCCCATGAGGCAATAAAATATTTATTAAAAATTAGAAAGTATGTTGTCTCTAATTGTTGGAATTTTTGGAATTATTTCCTTGAAAATAATGAGGGGAAACATTTAATATTGTTTTGGGAGCCCTAAATGACACCATGATTTTTAATATAATGCATGGGATATAAAATACCAATGTCAGTGAAATAATTGTGAGAAAATGATTAACCCTAATTAAGAAAATTATCAACAAATAGTACGTGATTAATTAAGTAATTAATGGCTAATTGTTTAAGCTTGAACAAGAGAATATCCAAGGTAAATTATGTAAAACCCTTTAATTAAATGTTTATGGCTATGGTTAGAATAAAGTGTACTTGCTAATTAATTAAAAAAGATTAAGAAAAATTGGTGAGATTAAGTACATGAAAACCCTAAATCCTAAAAGATTGCTAATCATAGGATTAAGGCCCTAATTAAGCTTTCTAAATTAAATTTAAATATAATCTTAAAGTAATTAAAAAATAAATAAAAAGAAAATAAAAGGGGGGCGAAATTTTAGTGTGAAAAGGGTTGTGGGTTTTTTTCAAAATAATATCATGATATTTAGTAATTAAATAATAATATAAATGAGATATTTGTGGAAAAAGCAAATAGGATAAATGAGAACCGATAGAAATTAAATCCTATCTCAAAATAGGTGAACTAAGTATGTAACATCGGACTTATTATAAACGAGTATAATTTTATCCTGAGCGGGTCAAGTCTCCGAAGTCATTTCCGAAACCTATGGAATGATTAAGAGATAAGACGAAAAAAGAAAAGGGCAGATAGTAGAAATGAGAACCAATGGAAAATAAATCCTATCTAGAAAACCATGAACTAGGTTTCTAAGGTCAGGACATATTATGAACCAGTGAATTTTTACCCAGAAGTTGGTGTTACCGGAGTCATTTCCGTAACCGACGGCGTTTATCCGAAAATGTTCAGCAGACTACGGAATACCCTTAATGGGATCAAAAATTTAGTTAACCCAAGTATTTTGAAAGAGGAAGAATAGACCTTCAGTGCTGTGTTGCTATATTTTTGAGATTGTTTAAGATTACGCGATTAGAACACCGAACATGGAACTTTATCGATAGAAACTCATAAAGTGAATGGATGACATCATGTTGGTGACATGGGATGACATAAGGGGACGTTTTTGTGGTGGAGAGAAGAGGAAAATGAGTGATGTTCATAAGGCCACATCTTCATCATCCTAGCCCTTGATGCAAAGGTTGATCCAAGGGATGAGATCCTTTGGCTTTTGTTATAAATAGCCCTTCACATTTCTCTTCAAACTCACCAATTCACAAAGAAATCCTAGAGAGAGGTTAGAGAGAAGTGAGAGTAAGGAGGAGCTCTGGAGAAGGAGTAGCGAAGTGCTGGGTAATTTCTTCGGTACCTAGTCTTAAGTTCTAGTTTTCGATTCGGTAGTTATAGTAGAAATGTTAGTTTGATCTTTAATCTTCCAAGTATTATTTTAATATCATGTTTTAGGGTTAAATATGATATATATTTCGAAAATTATGTTGGAGAAAGAGATATCGCAAAATTTTGGAAGATTAGAGTCAAAGTAACGAAGTTCTTGCGAAATTCCGCCGATTAGGGGAGTCAGGGGTAAAATGGTCATTTTTGACTAAAATGACTGTTATGATGATTGTTTAGTAACAAATACGCTATTGTCCTTATAGGATACCTTAGATCACCTACCGCTGTTGTGCTGTTGTCATACCGCTGTTGTACCACTGTCAAACGTACCGTTTCCCGTCAAACGTACCAAAGTACCGTCAGCGAAGGTACAGACGCGTACTGTAACACTAATGCTAATGCTTATAGTATGCTTATATATGTTCTGGATAGTTTCATAGAGCCATGAACGGGACTCTCTCCTGGAGATGCACAGTTACTAAGGTATTGGGACTTAGATCACTATTTACAGCTTTACGAGTTATAGTCATGATAATGCCGTTATGTTTTCCTAGCGCTGAGGACACGACTGTACATTGTGGCACGGATGTTGCAAACTGGAAATAACTTTACACGTTAGTGTAGTTGTTATTAAATGATCATACGACGTACTGTATTGTTTAATGCTGTAATATTAGAAATATCTGTTATACATATTGTTTATATAAGCATGAGGTTAACCGAGAGGTCCGATGGGCATTGGACCTCAGCTCTTAGCTTCAGGGTGCAAAGACCCGAGGACGGAAAATGAGAGTAAGCAGAGTAAGCAGCATGCGTGAAGACCGCGTAATGGACCGACTGAGGATATTAAAGATTGAAACAGATAATGTATTATTCTTTATGAACAGGAATTTATGCCACAGTTAAAGTTGTATGAGTTACTCAATACTCTATTTACTCCGATGCTCTACTCTGATATATATGAAAAAAAAAATCTGTCTTTTGAAAATGGGATGTTACACATGGATCAGAGAAGACACCAATAGATGGATCCGTGAAAAGACACCAATGGATGGAGTCGTGAGAAGGCACCGGTCAAAGCAAATGCAGGAAGAAGGTTAACAGAACCTATCTTCTGGTATGAATCTAATAGGGTTACTTCAAACCATTTGGTGCTTAAACAAGAAAGGGTCGTCTATGTGGTTCAGTCAATCAGTCGCCCTGAATTCAGGGAGAGTCCCACTAGACTTTACCCGGCCTGGCCAAATGGGTTGATTTAACGGTGTTAGGTTCTATGCCCCAAGTCAGGAAATGGCTTGGTCTGAAAATGTATAGTTACAATGTAAATTCTGTAATTATATAAG
Source organism: Acacia melanoxylon (assembly GCA_019022615.1). Classification (NCBI taxonomy): domain Eukaryota; kingdom Viridiplantae; phylum Streptophyta; class Magnoliopsida; order Fabales; family Fabaceae; genus Acacia; species Acacia melanoxylon. Next base: position 4,793,122 of record JAFJYJ010000003.1, on the reverse strand, counting down.
TCTTGTATCACATGAATATTCCTTCGGGAAATTTTTAATATACCAGTATACATCGAGCATCAACATATGCCTGAGTATTTTATATCAGTTACTCGTTGTTTAAATTTTTAGTATATGTTCTCCGTTTCCGCAACACGCTGAGTTGTAGCACCTCAAACTCTTACGATTTTTATAAAACCACATGTCACCGGCACGATTTATGCTACGAAATTTGGGGTGTTACATGGGACCCATTTTGAGAGGGATTGTCTATGAACCACGCAAAGTTTTCTTCATATATTGGTTGGACTTAAATAAAGTAAAAGGGGTTACATTTATAGATGAATTCAACTAAAAAAGACATCATTGCCCTTATAATTTATGAAATTGACAAGATTGGACACGCTTACTAGATCAAGTGGAAACTATCACCTACTATGTAACAAAGAGGTCGCTGCTATATCACCGGTGCTGATCATCATGGTGCCGGAGAATCCTTAAGGCTTGGTTTGGTTTGAGGGGAGAGGAGGGGAGGGAAAAAAGGAGGGAGAGGAAAAATTATGGGCCCCACTACACTCAATTTTGAAAAAAAAATCCATCCCTAACTTTTTTTCCCTCCCCTCCCCTCCCCTTCCCTGAAACCAAACCAAGCCTAGTCTATAACCAGCGAGTATCTTCTTTTTACTCATCCCTCTCTCCTTCGCTACATGGGGAGTGATGAAACTTTTACAAGATAAAGCGCTAATTAAAAAAGAAAATCCCCCTCAGGGTTCAAATTAGTAAACAATTGTCAGTAAAAAGGCCTAAAAAAAGTCACATGTCAAAAAAGGTCACAGAGCCTTTTCTGGTATTATTTCATAAACGTTAATGACTATATCAGTAGAACATTAACAACTAAATCAGTATACGTTAACAACAATATCCTAATAATTAAATCAGTACTCATTAACAACTATATTAGTACACGTTAACAACTAACGTTTTATGAAATAATACCAGAAAAGGCCATGTGGCTTTTTTTGACATGTGACTTTTTCTTGAAACTTTTTTTTGATAACTTTGTAGTTATTTGGGCCCTGATATAGATTTTCCTAATTAAAAACATAACCATGGCTTCCATATAGCTGACATTTACGTACTCCTGCTTTTTAAAAAAAAAATCAAAAAAAAAATCAAGAAAGTTCACGCCCTAGGATTCTTGGGTTTTGGTCGTCATACATGATTAATGGAAAATGTAGCTCCGTGACTCTGCCTTAAGAGGACATGGCAATGTGTTTTTGAATAGTAAGGAAGGAGTGTGATTTATGCTTTGTTTAATTTCCATTTGATAAAGAAACGCCATTATTGAATTTGAACAAAATGTAGTTCTATATATGAACCATGCTACTTTCCTCTTCATTCCCAATCACTGCATCCCGAAAGCTTTCGCATGGATGTACAAATATCCTGGAAATATGGAATGGATGTGGGAAATTAATAAAGCATGAAGTGAATGTTGGTATCAGCCCCGTACATCGTACACAGACAGTAGCACTTGCAAAAACGCAATAAAAATATGGGAAAAAAATTACACGTAGGTCCCAAGGAATGAAAAAAATTACAAAAAAGTCACTTGAAATCACAAAATTACACAGAAGCCCCAAGAGACTTTTTTTATATTATTTGTATGGAAATAAAATCTAGGTTTTTAAATGTTGCTGTAAATACATACATTTCATATTGTAAATATGGCTTTTTTTGTTGTAAATGGTCAGATTTTAAATTTTATTGTAAATATAGCATTTCCTATTGTAAATGATCTATCTACGTTCAAAATCTAGGTGTTTAAATATTGTTGTAAATATAGGCATTTCTTGTTGTAAATATGGTTTTTTCTATTGTAAATGTCCATATTTTAAATTTGGTTGTAAATACAGCACTTCCTATTGTAAATTTAGCCTTTTTCTATTGTAAATGAACTCTCTACGTTCAAAATCCAGGTGTTTAAATGTTGTTGTAAATATGAGCATTTCTTGTTGTAAATATGGATTTTTCTATTGTAAATGGTCAAGTGTTTAAATATTGTTGTAAATATAGGCATTTCCTGTTGTAAATATAACATTTCTTGTTGTTAATACAAATAATAATAATAAAAAGTCCCTTGGGACTTTTATGTAATTTTGTGATTTCAAAGGATTTTTTTTGTAATTTTTTTCGTTCATTGGGACTTGTGCGTAATTTTCCCTAAAAATATAGTTCAAGTTGTGCCTAAGGTGCATTATCTTTAGGAGATATTCTGCAATCTCTCTAGTAAATTAGGAAGCGGCACTCCCGAGAATAATAAAAAATCAGTAGTGAAAACAAATCAAGCCTACTTGTTTAAGCCCACTTAAATTAGGATAAATTGCAATTAGGTCCCAATTAATAGACTTAATGACAATAAGGTCTTTTGAAATCATTAAACTACAATGAAAACCCAAAGGATATGGGTGCTATTAATCCTAAACATGAAAGTACAATTTTGCCAATATTTTCTGTCACCCTATGAGACAAAGTTGTTATTGACAACTAATTGAGCAACATTATACTAACGACTTTATAGCGTTGTATTGACGACAAGTTTTAATTTTGAAATCGTAAAACATGGGTTAGAAACGCACAAAGCTTCATCATTTTCATTAACTGAGCAACATTGTATTAACAACTTTATAGCAATGTATTGACGACATGTTTTCATTTTGAAATCGTAAAACATGTTGGTTATAAACACACACAGCTTCATACTTTCCATTTACCCTTATTTAAGCACATGAAAACATAGCACAATCTCCACAGCATAAATTCATACTATCTGACACACTCAATGACACAACAACTAAAGGCATCATACAAATAATAATCTTCCCATAGCAAGACATCCTCTATGCCCAAAAACCCTAATCCATTCAGTTTCATACGAAAATATAAACTTTTCAAGTTGTCCAGCTAGAAGGGATCAACAAAGTTGTTATTGACAACTCTATGAGTATCATTAACAACTATTGAGCATGTATTGAAGACACAAATTGAAATCGTATAACAGATGTTATAAACACATAAAGTTCATCCTTTAAATTCATCACCCCTATCTAAGCAAGCAAAAACATAGCATACTCTCCTAAAAAATAAAGCAAAAATCAAAACTCTCTCCTACACTGAATGAAACAACATAAATTATAAAGACATCATACAAATAACATTATTCTCATAGCAACATATCATCTTCTTGGATAGCAGCTTTGTCCATACCTTCGATAATGTCCATTGTGATTGACTTCCATATTCAACTAGGGATAGGGAGAGATTATAGAAACCCAGGAAAAGCAATAGTTTCATACTTGCAACGAGAACATGTGTCATAAGCTTTCACATAAGTAGTAACATCCTCAAACAATTTTCACCACTAAAAGAGAGCATTGATTCTTTGATAGGTAGCTTGTATTCCTGAATGCCCTCCTTGTGGACTTGAGTGCAATCAATCTATGATTTTAAGGGTAGCATTGTTGCCTATCACAAGCTTACCCTTTCTTCTCAGCAAATCCTCACCCCAAGTGAAATGGTTGAGGGGTCCATCCATAGCTTGTTGTAATACCCAAAAATAATTATTTATCTTAAATACTATATTTTGATAAATAATACCTATTAAAAATAGGTGAATATGTGATCTTAAACTTTAGAAACTTATTGATTATTATTTTAAGTAATTTCTTCTTGAAATTAAATAAGCTAAAGACCAAATATTCTAATTTCTTTTTAGGGATCATAAAACATCATAAAATTATCATGATTAAGCATAGTCTTAATTTAATCATGAGAGGCAATTAAATGACATAGAAAAACTTATTCCAATTAGAGAAAATTACCAACAACTATTGGGCAATTAAATTTACAATAATTAAAGTAATTATGTTAATTTTCGTAATTAATTAATAATTAAATTAAAAAGGCATAATTAAGGAATATATGAGATTAATTAGTGATCAAAGGCTAATAAAAACACAAGATTAGCATAAAGGGGATTTCTAATGATCATAATTAACATAGTAACCTATCAATTAAGCCTAATAACACCTAGAACACTATGTTAGGAATATTAACCAAGATTAATTTAATCTTCCCTAAGTGATATAAGAGGGGCAAATTTATTCTTAATTAGGGGAAAAAGATAACATAAATATTAAATTCTAAGAGCACATAATATATGAACAAATATCTTCAATAGTGGTAGGATTTTTCCAACACAAGTTAAAGGCTTGGATTAAATCTAATAACGCTAAATCCTAAGGCCTTAATTAACCCTCATAAAGTGTAATCCATGTGAATTAAACATCAACCAATAAGAGGCTTTCTTCTAGATGATTGTGAGATAATTGAAACACCAAATTGAAGAGTAAAGGAGGTGATATACACGGTTTTGCAAAACTTGTGGAAGAAGAATAGAATTGTTAATAAAATCTAGATATTATTTGAATAAAGCACATGGGATAAGATTTAACAAAATATCCAAGATATTTTTTGAAAAGTTGATGAAGGATACAGAGAGAAGAGGGGGCGGCTTCTAGGAGTTGTGTGTGTGTAAGAGTTGTGAGAGTATTGTGAGTCTAGTAAATGAGAAAGTGTGTAATTCAATGTGTTGTGAGTTAAAACCATTGGGATACATTCAAGACACAAGTAAATTATAATCTCTAGAGAATAAATTGTATCATGAGGAATTTTAATCATAGATCAAATATAAGGATTTATCTTGAACAAACATATTTATTAAGCTTGGAATAAAGTGCCCATAGTTTTTGCACAACTTTTGCAATTAATCTTAAAATGATTAGAGGGATATTAGAGACTTCTAATCAAGCCATGATTTTTGAGATTAGAGTATTAGAAAGGAAAACTTGAATAAACTACAAAATAAACCCTAAGTATATTTTTGTTTAGTTGTTAACCAAACTACCATTTTTCTTCTAGCTACATAAACACTTGAAGTAACTAGAAATTGAAGCAAATAGTTGAAAGAACAAGGGGGAGGGGGACGAATACCATGGCTTGTGCTAGGGGCAAGCAAGTTGTTCATCCAAAGCACATGCTAATTCAAATTAATGAGGGGAACAAGTTGGAGAGAGGAATTGTACTTGAGATAAGATAGCATTGAAGGAGATGGAAGAGGATGAGGGAGAGAGAAGAGGGAGGTCGGTTTAGAGAGAGGAAGGGTGAGGATGAGAAGTTTCAATTTAACCTAAATCCTATGGATGAAAATGATGAAGAGGAAGTTCAAAGTAATTGCAAGAGTGCCATTGCATTTTGCTATAAATAGAGGCCTTAAGTCTTCATAATTTTTACACCAAAACAAAGCTAACGCATCTGATTATAAGAGTGGAAAGAGAGAATTAGTGGGAAGCAAGAAGGAGTAGCAAGGTTCTTCAAGGGTAAGTTCTCTAGTTCTTGAGTCATAGCTTTTGAGTTCATAGTTTAAATGTTGTTTTGATATTTAATCTTCCAATATATTTTTTTTATCATGTTTTTATGGTTAGAAATGGTTTTATTTCTAAAAATTGATGAATAAAGTGATAGAGAAATTTTTTTAGAAGATTAGGATCAAAGTAGCGAAACTCTGGCAAAATTTGGTCGGTTAGAGATTCCTGAAGTCAGGGCAAAATACACCAGTATTTTATGTTGAAGATGAGATTCTAAAATTCTGAGAAACTTCATGGTTAAATTAGACATATATAGCTTTTCAAATATACCTAGAGTGAATTATTTCGAGTTCTGTGCTAGGAGATACAAATTCCCAAAGTTGGGCAATTGTTTCGGGCGCAGGATGAACACGTGAAAACTGGGAATTATGATTAAAATCTGGGCAATAACCAGTATTTTTTGCTAACAATTAGACATCCTAAGGATTCCGTGGAATTTTACGGATCCTCGTTTCGAGTTTTGTAGAATTAATTATGATTTTTCAAAGTTAGGCGAAAAATCTGTCCGAAATGCTGAAATCAGCGTTTTTCACGAAGTTAGAGGTTATAATTGGAATAACAAATGCACCAGGGGTAAAAAGGTCAATAGTGGCTATAATATCTCTTAAGATATTATTTATGAGATAATAATGCGATGATACTATTATAGGTCGTCCGAGAACACAAATTGACAGACAAAACATACCATTATCTACACAAACTAAGGTACGTTCACGGCATACTGTAACATTGACTCTAATTCTTATTGTATGCTTATATGTTATAGATACTTTCATAAAGTCATGGACAGGACTCTGTCTTGGACATGAACACCGTGACTAAGTTTATGAGGCTTAGATCACTACATACACATTCAGCTTTATACGGGTTATGATTTTGATAATACCGATAAGTTTTCCTAGCGCTGAGGACACGAATAGCTATCGTGGCACGGGTGGTACAGACTAGTTAACTTTACATGTGATTGTACTGTTATTAATTGGTCATACATCTTTTATGGGCTTTTGTATTGATTATTGCTGTAATGTCATGAATATATGTCATACATATATTGTTTATATAAGCATGAGGTTAACCGTTACCTCAGGTCCGATGGGCATTGGACCTCAACTCTTACTATAGCTTCAGGGTCTGGAGGACCAAGGACTGAAGATAAGAGACAAGAGTAAGCAAAACGCGTGAGGACTAAGCTGGAGCCTCTGTTTAGAGACGTATTATCATCGCTAGTGTATTTGTATTCTCGAATAAAAGTATCTATATTATTAAGATATGCCACAGACAATGTTGTACCACGGATTTATCAGTTACTCAATATTTTAAATTGCTCCGATGCTCAACTCTGATCAAAACGCTATGAAAATGGTTTCGAGGCTGCGACGCGTGTGATCCACAGACCCCTGTGACTCTGGAGGCTGCAATCCTTGGTTAATGTCTCCAACATTTATATGAAGGATTATAATGGTCATTTAATGCTCTCTTTGTATAAATATAGATCCATTTAATTCTTCTCAACAACCAAGACTGCAGAAAACAAAAATCATTCAAGTTTCCAACTACTCTTGAGTTTTTTTGTGTAAAGTATCTTTTGATACATCAAGCTTCAGTGTTTATCATTATCTACTCTTAGAGAGAGTTTCTTGATAGTAAATCATTTCTTGTAAAGAATCACAAGTCAGGGGACTTGGTGATTGGGTTCATTGATTGCAACTTGTAGGGGGGAGTAAGTTCTAGTGAGAGAATTATTCTTGAGTACAGAGTGTGTAATCAATTGAGATAGTGAAAATCCCAGAGAGTCTGGGGATTGGACGTAGGTCAAGAGATTGGACCGAACCAGATAAATCCTTGTGTCTTGCTTTTCTACCTTTGACTTAGCTTATCTTTGTTTTTAGTATCCAAAAATAGAGCAAATCGAAAAGTTTTTGAAATCCCCAATTCACCCCCTCTTGGTGATTTAGCTCCACCTTCAGATCAAACTTGTTCTGCTCATGACTGAACAGAGGGATAGATTGAGCCCCACGCCCTCTCGTACGGCCCCGGCCTCTACTACCACTGCCTCTAATAGGCACTCTCTCTCGTGCAATAGATTTCCCTTTTCCTTTATCGTTAGAATCCATAATGTTAAAAATGTAACCGCAACAAAAGTTAAAAAAGTGAAAAGTGAAATATAACCGCTACAATTTGTCGCGGTTATTCATGTAACCGCGACAAAATTCATAATTTTGTTGCGGTTCTAACAAAACCGCGACAAAAACCGCGACTATATTCCCACATTATTCGTGATTTGTTGTAGCGGTTACATAGCCGCTACAAAATGATAGACCTTTTACATTCTGTAACGGTTATTGAAAGAAATCGCTACAAACATATTGTCAGTTCATATTCGGTGGCGGTTTCTTCGTAGAACTGCTATAAAGGTAATAGTTTTTTTTTAAAAAAACTCTAAACTAATTAGTTTGACTAACAAACTAATTAGTTTAGAATTATTTTAAAATTTAAAAGGCTCTTAAATAATTTAATTAATTTATTTAATTTCAAAGTCGATAGTAATAAGTTTAGAATAATAAGTTAACTAACAATAGTCTAACATGCCCGTGAAGATTCGGTTTCAATATAGCCACCAATCTCTTAAGAAAAACTCACTGACTCATGTTGATCAGAAATATTTTTTAGAGACAAAGATAGTGGAAAGGTGCTTAACCAAGGTAAATGGAGTTAGAGAGGAAGAGCTTGACACGTAAGATTTATACTGGTTCGGTCTTAACTCTTGACCTACGTCCAATCCCGGACTCTCGGGTTTTTCTACTATCACTCAAATCGATACACACTCGTACTCGAAAGTTATCCTCTCTCTAGGATACACTCCCTTACAAGTTGTAATATGATAACCCAACCTCAAAGTCCCACAACTTTGAGATTCTTACAAAGAATGATTTACGTAAAATAAACTCTCTCAAAGAGTGAATGAATATAAGCATCAAGCACAATGTATCAAAGATACAAATGAGAAATATAAAGAAATGAAAGACTCGATGTTCTTGTGTGCGTTTTCAGTGTATGTCTTCTACTTTCAGACTTCAAATCTTCACGTATTTATACCGGATTGAAGCTTGTGAACGTTGTAGATCCGTTGAGACTTGATCTAATTCGAAAATATAGCTGTTGTGAGTGTGTCTCCATGAATCTAGGCTGTTGTGAACACTGTTTGAATATGGTTGTTGCAGATTTGAATATTTGAAATTTGGCTCCTCATGAATGTGTTCCCATGCTGTTATGTTTAGTGGAGGCAGTTGTATAATATTGTCCAGCTGTTTGGAGGCTAGCTTTCTTTCTTGGAGAATGGTTGTGTTGCTATCCAGGTTGTAACCCATTGCTTTTGGAGAATAATATAATATTGCAAGTTGTCAAGTTGTTTGTCTTAAAGTCTTCTTTAAAACAAACCTAGATCTTCGCAGTAATCTCATAAGCAACCGGTTAAATCTGTTAGGAAATATTGATATGAATCATATAAAACATATACAACCAATTCGCAGAATCAAGTTAAAGCATAAATCAAACTGAACAAAAAACACCCGGATGCGTTCATCTCTGTTTCCGAAGTTCCAAGCTCGAGTTTACTACACCAAGCTCGAGTTTGGTCTTCATTTAAACCTTGAGTTTTGCCTCGGAAGTCTCAAGCTCGAGCTTGTAAATGAGTAAGCTCGAGTTTAGCATTTGTCGGGGAAATATGTTTGAATTCATTTTGAGAGCCAAAGTGGAAAAACGCAAGCTTGAGCTTATTAGTGACTAAGCTCGAGTTTGGCACTATTCATGTCAAAAATAATTTTAGTTCACAAAATGCAAGCTTGAGCTTAGAGGAGTAAGCTTGAGTTTGCTAAGCTCAAAATATGACATTGCTCTCTGTCGACTCCAAGCTTGAGCTTGCAAGGGCAAGCTCGAGTTTGGCAATGGTTTTAAAAACTTTGAAAGATTTTTGTCGACGCAAGCTTGAGTTTACAACCTTAGACTTGAGTTTACTCTTTGAAGGAAAAGCTTGAAAACTTTCTCACAGTGGCAAGCTCGAGCTTGGTATGCCAAGCTCGAGTTTACAACTTTTGTAAACTCACAAACTCTACAAAAAATGATAAGCTCAAGTTTAAAGGATTCGCCAGAGGTAAGCTCGAGCTTGTAACTCCAAGCTCGAGTTTACATATTTGTAAACTTAGTTTATGAACCAAGCTCAAGTTTAGAGAATATCTTGGTTTGCTTTCGTAAGAGTAGAAGTCGAGTTTGGAGACCCAAGCTCAAAGAAAGAATTTTTAAATTCTTAACAGGTTTATTGTTATTAATCATCAAAACACATTGAGAACTAACGAAGGAATTGTCTTGGCTTTCAAAGAAAGAATTAAATCTAGATTGAGAAGGAATTGTCTTGGCTACAAGGATGAGAGAGGCAAATCTCATCTCTCGATATAAGAGATTATAGCTGTAGATATCTGCATGTCTTCAACTACCAAGCCGAGATAGTTCATTCAGTTACAAGCCGAGATTTAAAAATTTCTTAAATAATTTATAGTTAGATGTACGGACAAATCACGTATATATAGGGTAAGTATTTGTGGCGGTTATTTGGCAAACCGCTACAAATTTCAGGATTTTGAGGCGGTTAAGTTTTTGTTTTACATTAACTGAGAAAAAACGGTGACGTTTCAATTATTTGTAGTGGTTATAATGAGTTAACTGCAACAAATTGCACGACAAAAACTTTCCTGCCATTACGCGCTAAGCTCCCACCACATTTGTCGCGGTTTGTTGTATGTAAACCGCTACAAATATCGATGTAAACAAGCGCACGCTTTGGTGCCAAGCTTCTGTTACTAATTTTTCGCTGTTTATCAATAAACCGCTACAAATCCATGATTTTGTAGCGGTTAAATAGGACCACTACAGATTAACCGCGACAAATCATAGTTTTTTTTTGTAGTGAGTGTGCTGCAACAAATCAAGGGAAGAAGTGTCTAAAACAATTTGCATCAACTTCTGTAACATCCTCCATTTTAAAGGACAATTATTAACTGCTAACTCAATTAAACCATTTATTATAATGTTTTATGCACACAGTTAAGATTTGGATTTTACTAGACCCACATTTTAAAACTAAATATTGCTTTAGAATTTGCCAAAATATCCAAAATATACTAGAGTATACCAAGTGAGCCTTAATGTGACAATATACAATAATTCAACATGTACCAAAAAGATGGAAGAACTACCGTTAGCAAAAGTAACTTATGTTTGTTCTCTATGTATTTTGATGATGTCTAACAAATGTAATAATTGTTGGTTTAAATTGCAAAGCTTTAAACTTCAGTCAAAGTATATTTGAGTCATGAGAAAAAGATTTATGAAATTGGTAACTCAAGTTATTGAACCATAACTCAAGTTACACTTTTTAAGAAAAATCTGTTTTTGCAAAGGCATAACTCGAGTTGTCACTTAACAACTCGAGTCATGGAGTGTACTTCAAGTTTTAAACAAGTTCATCCCGATATCAGATTTTGACTAACTGATATAACTTGAGTTGTGTAAAACAGAAGACTCCATCTGATATGAGTTACTGATATAACTCGAGTTACTGAGAGCAACTCGAGTCATGCTACTCGAGGTACTGAGAGTAACTTAAGTCATAATATTGTCGAATACCTTCTGTATGATTTTAAACTTAGCATAACTCGAGTTGTCAAGTGTAACTCGAGTTACCCAACTCAAGTCAACTTCATAACTCCAGTTATCTTATTTGATAATCTTTTCTGTGTAAACAAGAAACTTGAGTTACTGGTTATAACTCGAGTTAATTAAAATCTTAGTTCCTCTCTGTGTCAGATCATTCAAATGAAACTCGAGTTAAGGAACTATAACTCCAGTTCTCTAACTCGAGTTAATACATACAACTCGAGTTGTCTGTATAAGGTTTTTGAACTAAACAAATTCGTAATCTAGAACTTCTTGATTAAAGCTTGGTTCTTAATATTATTGATTACTATTGTTTCTAACCAAGTTTAATCAGTTTGCTAGTGTATTTCATATATGTTTAACATAACTTGGGATTACGAAAAGCAAATTTCTGTCAGAAGCTTTAAATGTTGTTCCAGATATCAAAGCTGAAAAAAGTAATGGACTCCTGAACAAACGAAAAGCAACTCAGCTATTACCTGAACAACATTCTCACTGAGTCACAACGGACAATTTGAATAAAGAATGTCAACGGAGAATAACGGTCGAATGTCGGAAGCAAACGAAGATACAGAGCAACGTAATTTCAACGGATATATTTATTACTCACAACGGCTCATTAAGTTCTTCTCAACGGTCATTAATGGTGTCAACTATAAATAGGAGAAGCATTCAATGTTTCAACTACCGAAACGCTGTGCAATCAATTCGAGTGTTATACTATTCGCTGTTTCAACTTTTTTCATTAATTGTGTACTTCAGTGTTTAATACTTTATGTACTCGTGAGGAGTTCATAAACATTTACTTAGTTATCAGTTAAATCTTAAGGTTGAGGAACCTTAAGAGAGGGTGTATTAATTACAACTTGAAAGGGGGAGTGGAGTCCGAAAGTGAGAGGATCATCCTTCATTTACAGAGTGTGTGATTGTTCTTGAGAGAACGTAGAATCCCAGGTGTTCTAGGGACTGGACGTAGGTCAAGGATTTGGACCGAACCAGTATAAATCTATTGTGTTCAATCTTTCTTACCCTTACTCTGTTTATCCCTATTTCGCATTTGGCTAATAGAGTATTTACACGAGAAAATTTTATATCCCCAATTCACCATCCTCTTGGTGATATTCCGTCTTTCATTTGGTATCAGAGCAAGGTTTCTCAGTTGGGCTTAACATCCCGAGATAGATCATGGAAAGAATATTACCTGACGGTGCTTCAACAATCGTGCTCAAGGCTTCAATGGAAAACACTACTCATTCTAGAAAGCAAAGTTCAGAGTGTTTGTGTTAGCTACCGAATATGGTCTTTGGCGAGTAATAGAGACTGGAGATTATGTTCCTACAAAGATTGAAGGAGCATCTCGGTCCCCAGGTCAGAAGATGAGTTTGATGAAAATGATAAGAGAAACATTACTCTTAACAGTAAAGCTATCCTAATGTTACAGAGTGCCCTCAGTCAAAAGGAGTACTTTCGAATATGTAATTTGTTGACTGCAAAGGAAATGTGGAAGGCTCTGGAGGTAGCATATGAAGGAACCACTGGCATTAAAGAAAATCATATCAGTACTCTAACCACTGAGTATGACCTTCTTCGAATGAAGTCTGGAGAAACTATTGCTGGGTTTCAACTTCGCTACACTCATCTTATCAATCAACTAGCGACCTTGGGTAAAACATATGATCAAGGTCCTCAAGTCAGAAAAATCCTCAACATTAAAACAAAAGATTGGGAATCAAAAGTCATAGCAATAAAGGAGACTCGTGGAGAATCAATGGCCTCCATTGCTGCGTTATTCGAAAGCTTATCTGAATACGAAAGCAAGATGAAATTCAAGAAGGACCTGGATGAAGTCAATACTACTTGGATCAAAGGTATTGCTCTAAATGCTGAGAAAGAAAAGGAAGATAAAGACGAAGACGAAAATAATGATGATGATGATGATGAAATTGGGTTGTTCGTGAGAAAATTCAAGAAGTTCTACAGAAAAGGTCAAGGCTTCAGAAATAAGTTCTAGAAAGGTGGTTCCAGTAACATAAGAGAATTCAAAGATAAAGACCAAAAAGAAAAGATTCAATCACTTCAAAAAGAAGGCCTATGTATCAGCCATATGGGGTGATAGTTCCTCAGAAGAAGAAAGTGAAGAAGAAAAAGAAACTGCAAATGTTTGTCTTGTAGTAGAGGAAGAACAACCGGATAATGACAAAGAGATGTGTTTGAGAGCATCAAGAATCAACAAATGGTATATTGACAGTGGATTCTCAAAACACATGATGGGGGACGCAGACAAATTTGTTGCAATAAGATCAAAGGATGGTGGCAAAATCACTGGGATTGGTGAGATTGGTGCCAAGAATGGACCTCTAATCAAGGACGTATATCTTATTGAAGGTCTCTACCATAACCTGCTAAGTATCATGGAGGTGAGTTCGAGAATCAAGCGTTCGGAGAATTCTGTGACGCTCATGGGATCAATCACAATTTCTCAGCTCCAAGGACACCACAACAGAATGGTGTGGTTGAAAGGAAGAACCATGTACTAACGGAGATGGCTAGTGCAATGTTAAATGAAAATCAGACATCACAAGTCTTCTGGGAAGATGCTATGAGCACAGCCAGCTATATATCAAATCGAGCCTATCTCCGAAAGAAACTTAACAAGACTCCATATGAGCTCTACAAAGGGAGGAAACCAAACTTGGCTCACCTTCACATCTTTGGTTGTAAGTGCTTTGTTCATAACAATGGTAAGGACAATTTGGGAAAGTTTGATCCCAAATTCGATGAAAGTATATTCCTTGGCTACTAAAACAGAAGTAGAGCATATAGAGCTTTTAATAAGCGTACTCGTATAGTTGAGGAATCAATAAATGTTGTATTTTGTGAATCTAAGATAGATGATCCTGATGATGAGGAAAATGTTTTCAAAAACCAATTCTTTTCAAAAATCACTCCTGCTTCTATTGAAAATCCAAAGAATGTTTTTGAAGCTAGTCCTCAAAACAATTTAGAAAATCATGATCAATCTCAACCTAAAGCTTGGAAGTTCCTCAGGAATCATCCCTTGGACCAAGTAATAGGTGATATTAATCAAGGAGTAAGGACCAGAAGTAGCACTTTAAATGAAATAACTTTTTCTGCATTTATTTCTCACATTGAGCCCTCTAAAATTGACGAAGCCCTCTCAGACAATGATTGGGTGATATCAATGCAAGAGGAGTTACATCAGTTTGATAGAAATCAAGTTTGGGATTTGGTGCACAGGCCTAAAGACCATCCGGTTATTGGCACTAAATGGGTATTTAAAAAAACATGATGAATATGCAATTATAGTCCGTAACAAGGCTAGATTGGTTGCCAAAGGCTATAATCAGGAAGAAGGCATTGATTATGAGGAAACGTTTGCTCCAGTGGCCAGATTGGAAGCAATATGTGTACTCTTATCCTTTGCGTGTATCAAAGGATTCAAACTTTATCAAATGGATGTAAAGAGTGATTTCCTAAATGGTTTTATTTAGGAGGAAGTATATGTTAAACAACCTCCTAGTTTTGAAAATAAACATCATCCAGATCATGTTTATCGTCTTAAGAAAGCCTTGTATGGTCTTAAACAAGCTTCTAGAGCTTGGTATGAACGATTAAGTAAATTTCTTTTAGAACAAGGCTTTGTTAGAGGAAAAGCATATACAACATTTTTTATCCGAACCAATAAGCTTAATGAAATTCTAGTTGTTTAGATATATGTAGATGACATAATATTTGGTGCTACTAATGATTCTCTTTGTGAGGAATTTTCCAAGAAAATGCACGGAGAATTCGAGATGTCCATGATGGGAGAATTGAACTACTTTCTTGGATTACAAATCAAACAGCAGAAGGATGGAATATTTATCTCACAAACAAAGTACCTCCGTGATTTTGCTAAAGAAGTTTGGACTGAAAATTTGCAATGAGGCTGACACTCCGATGAGCTCAACTGCATCTTTGGATGCCGATGAAGAAAAAGGAAAAGATTTCAACATAACCAAATATAGAGGGATGATCGGGTCATTGTTCTATTTGACGGCAAGTAGACCTGATATTTAGTTCAGTGTGGGAATGTGTGCAAGATTCCAATCATCTCCTAAAGAAACACATGCCGAGCACGTCAAGAGAATCTTTCGATGTCTCTCAGATACGAAGGAATTAGGACTTTGTTTTCCAAAAGGCCAACAAGAATTCTTGGTTGCATACTCAGATGCTGATCACTCTAGATATAAGACTGATAGGAAGAGTACAAGTGGATAGTTTGAATTCTTCGAAGGCTCACTTGTATCGTGGTTCAGTAAGAAGCAGACTACTGTAGCCGTATCATCAACAAAAGCTGAGTATGTAACAGCCTTAAGCTGCTGTGCACAAGTCTTGTGGCTAATGCAACAATTATATGACTTGGGAGTCCACTTAAAAGAAATTCAAATTCTTTGTGACAATACAAGTACAATAAGGTTGGCGAACAATCATGTTCAACACACAAGAACCAAGCACATTGATGTAAGTCATCACTTCATTCGTGATCACGTGCAAAAGAAAGATGTCAAAGTAATGTTCATTCCCACGCATCTTCAACTGGCTGATACTTTCACTAAACCGCTGGCAAAGGAGCAATTCATGTTCATTAGGAGAGAATTGGGAATGGTAAATCCCAATGAACTGTAAGTTAATTATACTCAAACAATGTTAGTTGTTTGTTTTTGATGATCTACAGTTACTAACTTAAGCTTTGTAGTGTCAACATAGTGTTTTGCAGGAGTATGTAAATTGTAGCATTTATATCAGTAAAACTTCTTCTGCAATTTCACTCCTGATAACTGCATCTTTGCTTATGTAACTCGAGTTATTTTTCAACCAACTCGAGTCATGTTGTTCCTAAAATTTGACATTATGTGTTGAGATTTGCAGTAACTCGAGTTAGCTAAGGTAACTCGAGTCAATAATGATACAAAAGCAAGCAGAATCTTGGAACTCAAATATGACTCGAGTAAGTAGAAGGCACTCGAGTCACGCAACTCGAGTCAACAATAAATAATTCGAGTTACAGGTATGTTAATCGCCATCCCATGTGAGTTGCTCTTATCCATAACTCGAGTTGCTCGTTCTGATATATATATATGTCGCATCTATCGAACATCATTTCTCGCTCATTCTCGAACCCTAACTCGAGTACCTTTTTCCTCTCTCCTTCACTTCATCTTTATCATCTGTGAATCGCCTGAAATGGCACCCAAATCTGCGAAAAACCCTAAACCATCAGAAACTCAGAAGGACTCCTCATCTGATTATGAACCAACGATCTCAGAATCTCCTTAAGCTTCGTCGAGACCCAAGAGGAAAAGAAAGCCTTCGAGCAAGGTTTCTAAAATTCACACTGAGAAACCAAAGAAGCTGAGAATAGAAGAGCCTCCTGAAGTTCCTATTCACAAGGAAATTGACCTAGAGGTTGCTACTCGTAAGGACAAGGAACCAGTCATCGCGCCTCACAAGAAAAAGAAGCAAGTTATCATTGCTTCTGACGCGCAAGGCTCCAAAGTTCAAGCTAGCTCAAAAGCAAAGGGTTATAGCTCAAAGGCTCAAAGTGGTTCTAGGATTGAAGACTCTGTGCCTAAGGTATCTAAACCTCAACCATATGTTTTCAGTCCACCTAACTTAGTTAAACCCCCAGATCATGAGTTTCTTTGTTGCCCAACTCCTATGACCAGTGCCCAATTACTAGATTTCAAAGACAAATATTCCTCTCGTGGATTCTGTCCCACAGTGTATGTGGACTTGGTTAAACTAAAGGAACAGTGCAATCTTGACTTGTCGCCTTGGTTAGACCAATTTAGAAATCTCTTGGCCATTAATACTGCATATTGTCCCTCCTTAGTCAAATACTTTTATTATAATATGTTTATGGCTAATGTGGTTGATAAACATGGTAGGGTCATTGAGGACAAGTGTATCATCTCTGTTAGGGGTAAATCCATCACAATTTCTACTGATGTGATTAATTCCCTTTTGTTCATTGAAAACCCTCCACTTGTGCCTCACATCAAATATGATAAAGAAACATTTT
This sequence comes from Acacia melanoxylon, assembly GCA_019022615.1. NCBI lineage: Eukaryota > Viridiplantae > Streptophyta > Magnoliopsida > Fabales > Fabaceae > Acacia > Acacia melanoxylon. The sequence goes on along the minus strand of JAFJYJ010000003.1, from coordinate 4,775,863 downwards.
TCAAAATTCTTAGGCCTAGAAAACCATATGAGGGTAAACTTAATTTTTCTCCTATTGATATGCCTCCCATCCATAGAGTCTTGTTGTATATATACTCTAGGAATTTGGTACAGAAAGGGAAGAACTTTACACATTTCAATACTATAGACTATGCTCTATTTGCGTCTCTGGTTTCCAAAATTCCTTTCAATATAGGTCACTGGATCTATCAAGAGATGAAGAGATTCAGATTTGTGTCATCTAGCTCAAGAGCCACAATTCCTTTTCCCAATTTAGTGTCTCTTATCCTATATACCAACAAAATTTGGTATCTTGACCTCTATGAAAAATATGTCAAACCCAAAATGTTTGGTCAAGCCCATCTAAATTGCATGAACTTGTCTTTTCAAGAAGGGTCAGACCAATCTAAAGCACCCTCAAGAACTAGGGCATCTGTCTCCAGACCACTTGAAGCTGAGTCCTCCCCTGGTCCATCACAGTCTCAGCCTTGCTCCTCAGACTACATATCTTAGTGCTATCATCAAGAACATTGTGGAAAAGGCAATGCAAGAGACTTTTGGTACTCTCTAGACAACCCTGATTGCTCAATACTATGAACTCTCTGAGAAACTTGAGTCAGAAGTTGGAAAGCTAGTTGAAACAGCCACTTCTACTGATGAGAAGGTTAAGTCCTTGGATGAGAGATTAGAGACTATTTAGGGTCATTTTGAGGACCTTGACCAATGATTTGAGAATATGCATTCCCTGTATCAAATTTTAGATTCCAAGCTTGACAAAATGTTAAAGAAAGAAGATGCTAGTCCTTCTGGGTTGGTTCCATCACCAAACCATTCTCCCATCCTCTCCCCTCCTCACTTTTCCTCTATTCCACCTTCTTCTACTTCCATTTTGCAATCTCCTCATCTTTCTCCACCTTCTCCTAAAACCATTCCCATCTTACCCACTCCACCTTTTTCTGCTCCTTTCATTTCATCTGCTCCACCCACAGTTATTCTTCCTACTCCTCAGCTCTCCTCTGTCCAATCCTCCTTCGTGACACTGCAGACTTATTTGATGAGCATTCTTCTGGTGCCTTCACTTCTCTACTTATACCACCTTCTCTATCTCTCACACTCTATTCACCATTGCATGTTCTTCAGGCCCTGCGAGCTTCACTGACCTCCACTCCTCCAATTTTGCCTGATGACAAAAGGGGAGAGAAAGAGAAGAAATGAAATTTGCATTACAAGTGTTTAAATGTGTCTAGCCTCATATGTATTTACCTTTCTTTGGATGTTTCAATGTTTAATCTGGTTTCCATGTATTTGGCACTTGAAAATTGCAATATATGAGCTGTCTGTGTGTTTGTGTCTTTACTATACATATGCAATGAGCTAAATGACTAGCCACTGATATCTGCCTCTTCATATGGTACCTTACAAACTCTTTTACAAGTGTTTAAATGTGTCTAACCTCATATGTATTTACCTTTCTTTGGATGTTTCAATGTTTAATCTGGTTTCCATGTATTTGGCACTTGACAATTGCAATATATGAGCTGTCTGTGTGTTTGTGTCTTTACTATACATATGTACAATGAGCTAAATGACTAGCCACTGATATCTGCCTCTGCATATGGTACCATGCAAACTTTTTCACTTTACAAAATTACAAGTGTTGTCATCATAAAAAAGGGGGAGAATGTTAGTTCTCTATGTATTTTGATGATGTCTAATAAATGTAATAATTTTTGGTTTAAATTGCAAAGCTTTAAACTTCAGTCAAAGTATATTTGAGTCATGTGAAAAATATTTATGAAATTGGTAACTCAAGTTATTGAACCATAACTCAAGTCACACTTTTTAATGGAAGAAAATCGATCATTTATTTTCGAACTTCGGCGAAGAACCTAGGAACCTTAGGCTTGCCCTTACCACGGATGACATGAATCCATATGGAAGCCTTAGCAGCATACATAGTTCATGGCCTGTGCTCCTTATTATTTACAACTTATCTCCAATGTTATGCATGAAACGAAAGTACATCATGCTCGTCTATGTTGATTTCGGGACCAAAACAATCCGGAAATGACATTGATGTTTACCTTGAGCCCTTGATCGAAGACTTGAAGGAGTTGTGGGAAGAAGGTGTCGATGTTTTTGACTCTTTCAAAAGGATGTGTTTAAATTGCAAGCCATGATATTTTGTACTATAAACGACTTCCTATGACTTGTTATTGTGATGTATATAATATATATAAATGTATGCATGTGGTTATTCAGCGGAGGGTCTTTGCCTATTTGGAAATACTAAGGGGCAGTGGGGAGTGGCACCACCACCTGAGGATGTTCCTTCCACACTTCCCAAAACCTATACAGGGTATCAACTTGTTCAGAGATTCGGTACCCCTAAATGTATGGCTATTTTGGGTTGCTCGCAACAGTGATGATTGGTTGCGTTCTATGATTTCTTTTGAAGGTGTCAATATTGAATTGCCTCAAGTAGACAGGTACTTAATCATTACTCAATCTTGTTTGATTGCCTCCATGGCTCTTGTTCTAGATAACACTTGAGGTCCATGGCTATATGTTTCTATTAGGTGTTGGATGAAACTTTAGTTTGATGTTACTTTCTATTTTTGTCGAGTAGTAAATAATTAATGATAGTGGTATCACTTGTGTAGGCAGTGGTTGCAAGATATGATTGAGCAGCTTGCAACACTATGCGAAATTGTTGATATTCGTTATTTCTGAGGTTGTTCTGTACGTACAAGTCATCTTAGGGTTACTGATTTTGTTGTCTTCGGTTGCCCTACTAAAACAATATGTCGTTTGATTACCTCTTCTGCGTGGCTGGATGACTATACGTGTTGCTACTGCTCCACGCCTTCTCCATAGGTGCTGCTCTTGGATGGGTTAGTGGGTGATAGCCAGCTACGCAATTCTGACTGTACTTTCCATTTTTCTATGTTACTTGATCCGCTTCCTGTCTAAATATTGGCGGAGACAATGCATGGTTGCCAATTATTTTGGGATATAGTTGAAACCATGTCGTTTTGTTAGTGTTTGCTAATTTTGGACCCTTTTTGTATTAGTGTGATTGCCATTTGCCAACCTGATGACCGTACTTTTTGCATGTGTACGCACGTGTGTTTTGTAGTTTGCTTTCTTCCTCCTTTTTCTGAAAATTGTGTTGTTGGAGGTTGGGGTGGACAGTTCTTGCCGGCTGGCTGTTATTATAATAAAGACTAAACATAATTCATGAAACAAATTAGAATCAGTATATAGTTCTGTGCTTTCAAATCATTAAGTAGTGTTGTAAGAAGTAAAATTAGTGGGCAAATTTAAACAACACACTGACGAGAGAGTCCTTGTGACTGATGAGCCGCCTTTTACTCTGGGGAGGAATTAGGAAACAAGGAAAACATTATAGAAACATGCATGGTATATAATTAATTTCTTGAGCCGCTTCTTTTAATTAGTATATATTTACAGCCTTGCCAATATAATTCAAAAATCAAGAACTTCTCCGCAAGAGAAGAAATGTGGAAAAGTTAGGAAGGGTCCATTATATATATTCGTGGGTGCGCAGATAAGATGTAATGCCTCGCTCCAAACATTACATATTTTAAGACAAGTGATATCAGGAAAGTAAGAAAAGTGTACCTTAAGAGCTGGTTAGGGACATGTAACACGAAAGGGAGATCCTTAGAAGTTGTTATTGGTCAGTTTAATAAGAATAATATTAGAAATCATGGAAAAAATTAATGCTTTTAACTGTTTTATTAGTTTGTGTGAATTAAATAGAAGTGACCTATATAAGACAAAACTAGATGGCGTATAATAATGAGTTGTTCCATACTGAGTAGGGTTGGAGGTGAGGTGTATTTCAATTTTTCCAAGTTATGAATAGCATAAATGTTTATGAATTATATATAATATAGGCAATGATATATATATATATATATATATATATATATATATATATATATATATATTGCCAGAGACATATTCATATTTACTACTACTATCAACAATGATAATATTAGTTAATTAATTGATGATTTCATATTTTGGTTAAAAAGAATAGCGGGGTTGGTAAGCTTAGATTTTAGTCAGCCAATTATCAAACTAAATCACGCCTTTTGTCATTTAAAATTTTAATACGAGTACAAATATCATTATTAACTCACACCTTTTATATATTATCAAGCAAGTGTTTGATCACTGGAGAAGCAATCATAAAACCGGTAGTTAAATGTTTTAACCTAGTGACGCTGTTTTAAACAATTAAATAAAATTTAAACAAATAGAACTGATTAGATAGAAGGTGAAAGAAACTCGTTGGATAGAACCGATTGAAATTTGGCCCTCGAAAAACTGAAAAGTAGAGGAGGGAGACTGTAAATCGGTCAAGAGTCAAGACCATCTCATCGTTCGACTCCCTGCTTCGGTGATTATTATTTAGGATTACGTCGCTGGTCTGGAAAATTAAGGCATTTCTAGTACGAAGATGTGAAATTTCATGTACGCTTCATAAATGTAAAGTGTGATCCCGACGGTGAGCTTTCATTCTATTCTGTATTAAGTGTTAATATATCTTTTTTCTTGAATTTCATTCAGCTCCATTTCTTTTTCAATTCTTGAAAATGGTGGCGATAAAGAAAGTATAAGCATTCAAATCTTGGCATGTTTAGTTTAAAGCTTTGACGATGCGACAGTTAATTCCACTCACTTAGCATTCGGTGATAAATTATGACCAGTTAAGAAAGAAATTACATATCATTAGGTTTTTATATTATATCATATGTTCATTAAGTTATCCCCTTGTGTTTCAAGTTTCTTGTTTGTAAAATTTTCGGTGAACACTTTGTATGGAGCAAATGCAAAATTCTTTGTGGAGTTTAGTAAATGGATTACTCCTTTCTTTCTTTCCTTTTCTCTTCTCCTCCTCCAATATTTTTAATATTTGAATTCTATTGAAATTTATTTATAAATTAAATTTCAAGGAGTGAAAAAATTTAATACTTTAAAAATACATTCACAATATTTTTATATTTAAGCTAATCAAATTTAATTTATAAATAGAAATAACATGAAAGTGAAAAGAAAGAAGAGAGAGAGAGAGAGAAGAAGAAGAGGATCAAATTTGGTAAACGGGCGTTTTTAGCTTCCTTACCTATCTTATCAAGATTGGTGAATACATAATGTTATAGAAAATTTGGCCTTAATTATGTTAAAAGTTAATATTAGGAATTAAAGGCATAATTTCCGTAAAATTAAGAACAAATAGTTAGGGAATAATTTTTTGCCTAAATATTTCAGAGACAATATTTTAAGGTCAAAAGAAATTGATTGAGTAAGAAAAATCCTTAAATGGAATTAAGGATTAATTTTGATTACCTAACTAATGTTTGCAATTTAATTAGTAAGACCAAATTACAACTAAGAGCATTGTAGGAGTCAAAAACGAGTATTATTTTTAAGTGACACACTCTCTCTCATGACACATGCAACAACTCTCTTCTCTCCTTCAGGAACCGTACAAATACACGTATGCACTTACACACTCACTCCTCTTCTTATTTTATTATATGACAACTCACCTCCTCCCTCTCTTACATGCAATCCACGTGCTCCCTCTCAACAACACACACATGCTTCTCTCTTTATTCAGATCACACCACTTCAGCCAGCCCATATCAGCCCCCCCACACACACACAAATATCTCCTCCCTTTCACTTCTTCATCCGTCACACACACAACAGTAACCTTTCAGCAAATACCAAAACTCCCTCCTCCATCTAATATTCATTCCATTTCTCATTCTCTCCATTGGGCCAAGCACAGAACCCATAGAGACAAAAAATGAGAGAGCCATATTGAGACCGAGAGAACGAGATCTTCGTTGGAAGAACGGGAAGCCAACCATCACATGTAAGCTAATTTCAGTGAAGGTGAGTCTTCTATAATCCTATTCTTAAACTCATTTCGACAGATGAGTGAGGATTTTGAGAGTATTGGCTGCTGAAAATTTCATGATTTGGATAAGAAATACTGTTACCTTGCAAGAAGAGGTTGTAGATGTGATTTCTTCACATGCATGTCGGTTTTGAAGCATAATCTGAGGTTATTTGGCTTTGCATGTGACAACTAAAACTCAAAACATGAAATCTGAGTCTAAGATGTCGAGTTCTCCACAAGATAAGTCAAGAATTGGAGTTGCGTATGTTGTTTATCACCTCTGCATAGGAGTCCAAAAACAGAGCATGCTTTGCATGTCATTTTCGTGGGTTAGAGGTTCAGTTTTTCTGTGAAAATTTTATAGGAGATAGTACTCTCCTTAATATTTCAAATGAGCAATGGATCACCTAAAACAGAGATCTATAACTGCAGTTATGATTTCAGAAATATAGTAGAGAGGAGTAGCTTTAATTTGGTTGGTATTTTGTAATTTTCTGAGCTCTAAGCAAGGAGATACGATTTTTCAAAATGACCATAATTTCTGGAAGATAAAACTGGACAGCAAGCTTGTGCTAGATATTTTGAATGAGTAAATGAATCTAGAAAATTAAGAAATTTTTCCAAAATGAAAGAGGACACAAAGAGCTTTAATTTGATATGTGATTTGGAATTTCTGAAGCTCTGTGTCACGAGATATGGATTTTTAAAGTTAAGCAAAGTTTCTGGAAAAATTTCTAAACAGTGCTTATGTTTTTTAAATCTGGGAATTTTCTCAGCCATAAATCAACTTGGTGACTTTAAATTATGAAAATAGACTTATCAAGATTTAAGTAGAAGCTGGAATCACTCCATTTGGAGTTGTATAGACTATGTTATGAATTTTCCAAATTCCCATAAAAGTTAAAAGCTGAATTTTTGACAAATCTCAAAATAACCACATAAGTAATAATTTATGTGTGTTTAATTCTAAAGAGAAAAACTATTTGGATAATTTAGGGGTTAAATGGCTGAAATAACAATTGTTCCCTTAGTGAATAGTAGTATTAAAATGAATAAGTCTTAATAGGTATACATCCCAGATCATAATAATATTAAATGACAAGTATTTTGAGGTGGGTCTAAAATAGACATAATCTTAATTATGATATTAAGATTAGAATGATAATGACTCATTCTCCATATCAATCATAATTATAGGAAAATATACTTGCTCAAGTGTGAAGGATAAACTAAGCGAAAGGAACCTTGTGAAAGGTGTAGTGTCGGTAACACCAACAAGTAGTAACTTAAATCTCATATTCTTTGTATAACTATATGTTTGTGTATACTATATTTTTGTGTCCTGCCTGTATGGGGCTAGCATCACTCGTGGCTCGATTAAGTGGGGGGCCGACCATGGGGCTAGGTTTCCGGTGGCTAGGTAGGGCCTAGTGTATTGAGTTATTTTTTGTTATTGATTTACCCAAAATGTATTTTCTAGCGCTAAGGTATTTTAAATCAATTAATGATTACTTGTATTACAAGCTGTTAGGATCCGTACACGCAACGGAATTATAAAACTTTTACGAATCCCATCCAAGGATTGTAATACCCTAAAATTTGTATTTCTCCTAAATATCATATTTTGGCAAGTAATACCTATTAAATTAGGAGAGTATGTTGTCTCTGAATTTTAATTGATTTATTATCATTTTTAGGGAAATTTTTCTTTGGAATCTAATAAATCCAAAATCCAATTTTCTAATCTTCAATTAGGGATCATAAAATACCCTACAATTAATATTTTGACATCTAGTTTTAATATAACCAAAGATAAGGTGATTAAAGAATACTAAAAACAATTGTGAGGCAATTGAATTTTTATTAATTAAGTTAATTGCGTAATTATTCATAATTAATCTTGGGGCAATTTAAAATCAACAAATTAGAATATTTTGGCTTAATTAAAAATTAAAGACCAATAAGGGTTCAAGATGAGAATCAAATGAATTTCTAAAGACCATAATTAGTTTGATAATCAATCACACTATTATAATTAAGCCTAATAACATCTAAAACACTATATTAGGAATAGTAACTTGAATTAAATTAGTAAACCCTAATGTTATTGTGTTGGGCAAAATTCATATTAATAAAAGAGGCAAAAGATTAAACAAAAATATAAGATAAGAGCACATGTGATATAAGATAAAAATCTACCAAAGTAAGTAGGATTTTTCTACACAAATGAAGAGCCAAGATTTAATCTCATAAAGCTAAATCCAAAGGCCTAAATTAATTACATCATTAAAAAGCCTAAATCCAAGAATTAACCTATGAACGAATAAGGGGCAAAGTTATGGATTGTGTGAAACACAACTCAAGAGTAATTGGAAGGAGGAAGGCCACGGCTCAAGCAAACTTGGAGGAGAGGAAAAGCTACAAAAAATCTAGATATTAATCTATTAAACACATGTTGGTTTTAAAAGTCAAGATTAAGGTACATGTGTAAGGGATATTTTGTGAAAATTGTAAGAGGATAGAATAGAGATCATATCCAGGTATTCTCCGGCCGGGAAGATATTCGGACAAACGCGCCCGGGGCTCATGATTTTGCTTTATCAAAATGTGAGCTTAAGGGCTAGGACGAGAGCTTCATAATTAACCTAGATCCAATGACCAAAATGCAAGAAGAATTAGGTTTGAAAATTTTACCAAAGTGCCATAACATTTTGCTATAAATAGGCATCTTGGGTTTCATTATTCTTCATACCAAAACAAGCAAGGAAATCTGATTGTGAGAGTAGAGAGTGAGTAAGGAGGAGCTTGGAAAAGGAGTTAGAGCATTTGTAAGTAAGTTCTTTAAGTTTGAGTTCTTAGATTCATAGAGAGTGAGTAAGGAGGATCTTAAATATGCTAGAGTAAAAAAAAATTTCATGTTTTTATGGTTAGAAATGGCCTTATTTCGAAAAAATCATGAAGAAAATGATAGAGTAAAATTTTTGGAAGAGAAACATCAAAGTAGCGAAGTTCTAGCAAAAAATATCGGTTAGACAATTTCTGGAGTCAGTAGTAAAAACGCCATAATTTTATGTTGAAGATGAAGTTAATTAATCCTGAAATATTTCATGGTTGAGCTAGACATGTAGGGCTTTCCAAATATACCTAGAGTGTGTCATTTTGAATTCTTTGCAAGGAGATAAACATTCTTGAAGAAAAGCTACGTTTTCTGGGTAAAATTCTGGGCAGAGGCTAAAAACGTGAAAACTGGGAATTTTTCTTAAATTCTGGGTAAATTCCAGTATTTTTTCTCAAGAATAGACATCCTAAGGATTCCGAGAAATTTTACGGATCCTCGTTTCGATGTTTCTAGAATTAGTTATGAGTTTTCAAAGTTAGACAAAAAATATGCCCTAAATGCTGTAACCAGCGTTTTTATGAAATTTTGGGGGAATAAATTGAAAAATAAATTCACCAGGGGTAAAATAGTCATTAGTGGCCAAAATATCTCTTAGGATATTATTTATGGATTAATAAATCGATATTACGATTATAGGCTATCCGAGAACGCATACCGACCGACGTACGTACCTCTATCACCGACTCAGGTACGGACGCGTACTGTAACACTAACTCTGATGCTTGTTGTATGCTTATATGTGATAGATGATTTCATAGACTGAGACTCTGTCTTAGATAACTGTTTATACATTCAGCTTTGCACGTGTTATAGTCTTGATAATACCGTTAAGTTTTCCTAGCGCGCGCTAAGGACACGAGCAGCTGTCGTGGCACTGGATAGTGCAGACATGTGTGTGACTTTACATCTGTTGTGTGCTTATGTACTGTTGTTGTGTAAATCTTGCATCTGATGTGTGCTTATGTATTGATTACTGCTGTAATGTTATGAATATCGGTCATACATATACTGTCATATTTGAGCAAAGGTTAACCATTACCTGAGGTCCGATGGGCATTGGACCTCAGCTCTTACAATAGCTTCAAGGTCAGGAGGACCGAGGGCCGAAGATAAGGGCAAACAGCACGCTTAGAGTCCCGGCTGGAGATTTTCATTTTGATATGTACTGCTTTTGAAATACTCGGATAATTGTACCGCTATTATAATTAGCCAGTCACACTATAGTTGACATTTTAAATAATTATCAGTTACTCACTTGCTCCGATGCTCTACTTTGACAAAAAAAAATCTGCTTTTCAAAAACGGGGTGTTACAAGGATCGCTCAACCACGTTTAAATCAAGGTTTGTTGAAGAGATTATACCTATGCGAAATTTGTGATCTTCCTACGTTCGATTTGATCACAGGGCTACCTACTCGATCAACCAGGAGCAGACTCTACAAATCTCCTCCCTCTACCGGTATCCACATGAATAGTCTTCGAACACGATTGCGGCAGCGTGGTAGCGCCTTCAAAATTCTCGCGTCTCTCTCTTTGCTTTAGGGTTTCTCGCGGCTTTCTAATACGCTCGACCAAAGTCCCGTAGGTTTTTCTAAACCTTATGTGCGTATTATATTCAAAATTAATCCTCATTAATTTTGAGATTTGAATTTGGATTAAAATAATATATTAATTCAATATATCAAATAGATCTAATCTAATATATTTATTTAATCCAAATTAAAAGCCTTTTGATTTAATTTATTTCTATAAATTAAATCCAAGATATGATATCTTTATTCGAAAATTTGAGATACAATATCTCTATTTGTTTTAGATATTTAATTTATCAAATAAATTAAATACAAAATAAATATTATATAATAATATTATAATCTCCATTAAATAATATTATTATATTAATTTCAAATTTAATATATTATATATATATATATATATATATATATTCATCCTAGATTAAATTTGTTATTCATTAAATCTTGAACATATATAAAATTCAATGAATCTGGACACTCGGACTCGTGTTGGGCTATTCTTGTGTGCAACCCTGCAGGCCCACATGAAATTGGCAGTGGGCCAATACTGTACCAGCCCATAAGTCACAAACGGCCTCTAACAAGACATTGCAACTACCCAATTCATATGGGATCGATGATACGATACTACCTATCGTACAACCATGTCACGTCCCTTTTGTCACGCGATAATTTGGTCAAGGATGAGGCATGGATAATGTCAACTTCCTATTCTTTACCATCACTTTCTCGATTCTCGAGTAGTCTAATAATTGAAATGGAAACTCCTTTCCATCGTAGTATGTCCATACATTTCTCAGACTCACTCATCGAGTGGCCCAATATTATCTCTCTACAAATGTGAGGGACAAATTCCATCTTGACCACTCACATTCCTTTCCATGTGAACCACTGATCCCGATCCAAGCCTTTATCATCACCCGGTCAAAGGTGACTTTTGACTAGGTTAAAGATCAGCGACTCATCATGTAGGAATCCATGATGATCTCAGGTCAAAGGGCGTTGTGACACGGTTATACATGAGAAAAGCTTATGACTTAATCCATGCAGCTTTCTCATAGTGGGTCGGTCCAAAGACCTTGTACTCTTACAAGTGCCTATGACTTTGACTCGTATCTCCATACTCATCAAAGTCATACTGGTCTTATTTCATCTTCGCTCCCGCGTAGATGACCAACCAAAGACATTTAGGATAATCTATAAGATATATCCAAGGATCAGCTATCACTATAAACATGCAAATGAAATGATAACTAAATGGACAATGACTTGCCCCTAGGGCATAACTTCCAACACAAGCTACATATAGAATGTAATACTTGTCATATGAATTTGAATGCTTTATTATATGCTTTGTGGACTACTCTTTTATTGGTTGATTTACATATTTTGTATATGCTAGAATTTGAGATTAACATGTTACTCTAGGATTCATTCATTTGAATCTCAGAACCTTCCAATAATCCGGGACATGGGCGTAATAGTAAGCAAGGTTCAAGAGAAAAGGACATAGTTATTGCAAAAGTGTTGTAACACCCCAATTTTCGTAGCACAAATCGTGCCGGTGACATGTGGTTTTATAAAAATTCATCAGAGTTTGAGGTGCTACAGCTTAACGTTTTGCGGAAACAGAGAGCATGCATTAAAAATTTAAACAACGAGTTTAACAGCGAGTAACTAATATAAAATACTCGACATACCATACACATAGACATATGCTGATGTCGACGTATATTGATATATTACAAATTTCCCAAAGGAATATTCATGTGATACAACAATACAAAACTTTATATTTACAATTCTTACATGTAACTAACTATACCCTCTTCAACCAAGCCTTAAGTATACTTGGGGCATAGAACCTAACTCGCTTAAATCATCCCATTTGGCCAGGCTTGGTAGGTCTAGTGGGAGTCTCACCGAGTATTTACGATGTTGAGTTATAATTATTTTCTTCAAATCAAAATGTGAATATCTCGATTGACCGAACCACATAGACGACCCTTTCTAGTTTAAGCACCAAATGATATGAAATAACTTTATTAGATTCATGCTATAACGTATGTTTCGTTAACTTTCTTTCGTTTACTTTGACCGGTGTCTTCTCACGGCTCCGTCATCTGCGTCTTTCCATGGCTCCATCCATTGGTGCCTTTGAAGATCCATGATCTTCCCCTGACTATTGGTTAAGACTGAGGTCCAATACCCATCGGACCCCAGGTAACGGTTAACCTCATGCTTATGTAAACAATATATGTATAACAGGTATTCATAACATTTTCACAATAATCACTACAAAAGCCCATAACAGATGTAGGAAATACATAATCATATATGTAAGGCAATAACAATACACAGCCCCTGCAGTATGTTTGTTATCCCAGTCTGCACATTCACCGGTGCCACCATGTATAGTCGTGTCCATAGCGCTAGGAAAACTCTCAACGGTGTTAAGAATACCATAACCCGTGTATTCATGATTGTATCAAAAACAATTGAGACAGAGTCTCAATATAGGAATACATCAATCATATATAAGCATATCACAAGCATCAGAGTCAGTGTTACAGTACGTCGCGAACGTACCTTCGTTGACGTTTTTCGGTATGTTTGGATGATCAAACAAAGTGATCCCGGATATCCTATAAGGGTAATATCGTCTCTATTAATTCAAAATTAATATTCTAATAAATATCTTAGTCTCAAATGACCATTTTACCCCTGGATTAATTATTTCCAATTAATTTCACCTTATTTCCGTAAAAACACTTATTTACTCAATAAATGCTTATTTTTCGCCTAACTTTGAAAAATCATAACTAATTCCACAGAACTCAAACGAGGATCCGTAAAATTCTTCGGAATCCTTAGGATGTCTAATTTTAGGAAAAATTATTGGTTCTTTCCCAGATTTCATAAAAAATTCCCAGTTTTCGCAACAACATGTTCTGCCCATAAATTTCCAGTATTTTTAGCCTATCTTTGAACATTTTTATCTCCTAGCACAGAACTCAAAATGACATGATATAGGTATATTTGGAAATCTCTATATGTCTACTCTCACCATGAGTTGTCTCAGAATTTTGGCATAGCATCTTCAACATAAGATACCAGCGTTTTTGAAATTGCTTCTGGGAATCGCTAACCGACAAAATTTCGCCAGAGCTTCGCTACTTTAATCATAATCTTCCAAAAAATTTGCAATAACTTCTTCTTCATCATTTTTTCTAAATAAAGCCAAATATAACCATAAAAACATGAAAATAACACTATAATTGGAAGATTATGAATCAAAACAACATCTAATCTATAAAACACAAAGCTAGAGTTCAAGAACTTACCTAGAACTTTGATCTTGCTTCCTCAAAGCTTCTCTCTCTCACTTTCACTCTCTATTTCGGTACCACAAGCTTCTTGCTTGGATTGTGAATTGGTGAGGAATGAAGTATGCCCAACCTCCCTATTTATAGCATTTCCTAAGTTCTTCTAATTGGTGGATTCCAAATACTAGTTAAATCCAACCTATAACTCTCTCTTTCTCCCTCTTAAAACCGACCTCCCCTCCTCCACACTCTTCATCTTTCTTCCATTCCCAAATCCTAATTTAGTTAGGTGTAAGTTGGTGTTTTTCTTGAGGATTCACTTACACTTTTTGAATCACAATTTTATGACTGGATTTATGGTATTTTTAAACTTCATTTTCATAATAGTATGAATTTCAAAAGTTTACCAAAATCACTTTGGAAGATACTATGTTCAAGCATGAATTTTGATTATTCATAATATCTACTTAGCTTTGTTACTTAGTTCATAGATTTCAAGATATGATTTATTTTATATGGATTCTCATTCACATATGTCTTGAATTCATCCTAATGGTTCTTATCTTACCATTTACTTAATTAAACATTAATCACTTTATTACACAAGCTTATGTCATCAATTACCAATTAGTCTTCAAGCATTAATCTCTTGGTTATGACACTTTGGGAGTAATATCTCTTTTTACTTGGCTCTTGATTCTCCACCACAATAGTCGACACACTCCCCCCTTATACATCCCATTTGATTTTGATTTCAAATCCATATGCCTTAAAGTCTTGTGTAGTTTAATGATGATTATGATGTTTTATTTATCTAATTACATAATCAATTTTCTTCTTCTTCTTTTTTTCCCAAGCTAGCACCGAAATTCCCTCTTCATTTTACTCTTGGAATTGTATTTCTTTTATCTCCCAAATCCCATGTAAAAATTATCCCATTGGTTGCTTAAGTCTCTCATGGATTAAGCTTTATTAGATTTATTATAAAACCCTTAGATTAGCTTTATAATGTTTAATCTAAGCCCTTAATGTTGGGTTGGAAAATTTAAGACACTAATAGTGATATTAGTAAGTGATTTAGGATTAAAGATTTGATAAAATTTCTTAACCCATAATTAAACAATTTTCGCCATTTAATTTAATTAAAGAGAAATTATTTAATCATTAATTAAATATTGTTAATATAGTGTTTTAGGGGTTAATAGGCTTAATCACCAAAATTTAACATGTTTCTAAATTAATCTCAATGATTGAAAACTCATTATATGCTAATATTAGCTTTTAAATATCCTTTGGATATTAATTATGTTGATATTTCCTTAATTATGACATTTTTAAATTAATAATTAATTAATTTCGAAAATTACTAAAATACCTCAATTATTGCAAATTTAATTGCCCAATAATTGTTGCTAATTTTCTCTAATTGATTTTGTCATCCTTTGATGAATTTATTGTTAAAATGATATAATTAAGTTTATACTTAATTATGATAATATTAGGATATTTTATGACTCCTAATAAGATTTTAGAACATTTGACACCACATATTCACCTTTGTATTTTTTTTAGTATTTATTTACTAAAATTCAATATTTATTTTATGGTATGTTATGATCCCTAAATGAAATCTCAAGGAGCAATTGCTCATAAATTTATAATAATCAAATTGCAAAGTTAGAGACAATATACTCTCTTTGAAGTATTTATCCAATTATATCATTTATGTTAGTTAGGGTTTTCAGGGTATTACAAGTGTTGTGGTATCTTCCAATCATACCAAGGTTCAAGCGGTTGTTTGCTAATGAAAATGATGCAAAAAAATTGAGGTGGCATGCTGATGAGAGGATTTATGATGGAAAGCTTCGACATCCGGCTGATTCTTCTCAATGGAAAAAAAATCGATCGATTATTTCCGAGCTTCGGCGAAGAACCGAGGAACCTTAGGCTTGCCCTTAGCACATATGACATGAATCCCTATGGAAGCCTTAGCAGCATACATAGTTCATGGCCCATACTCCTGATTATTTACAACTTATCTCCTATGTTATGCTTGAAACGAAAGTACATCATGCTATCTAAGTTGATTTCGGGACCAAAACAACCCGGAAATGACATTGATGTTTACCTTCAGCCCTTGATCGAAGACTTGAGGGAATTGTGGGAAGAAGTTGTCGATGTTTTTGACTCTTTCAATAAGGAGATGTTTAAAATGCGAGCCATGATATTTTGTACTATAAATGACTTTCCAGCATATGGGAACTTGTCAGGGTATAGTGTAAAAGGCCACAAAGCATGTCCGGTTTGTGAAGAAGGCACACACTACCATCAACTTCAACATAGAAGATTTCTTAGATGGGACCACCCATATCGTCGATTAAAGAAACCCTTTTTTGGTGGCCAAGAGTATGAAGATGCTCTGGTGGCATTGACTGGGGAGCAAGTTTATGAAAAGGTGAAAAATATCAACGTCATCTTCGGTAAGACTGCAAAGAGTAGAAAGAAACAAATATATGGAAAAAGAGATCTGTATTCTTCGATCTTCCATATTGGCACAATCTTGATGTGAGACACTGTATTGATGTCATGCATGTGGAGAAAAACGTATGTGATAGTATTGTTGGCACGCTTCTCAACATACAAGGTAGTTCCAAGGATGAGTGTTTACATGGCACAAAAGTTCCCTCAGGGTATTCTTCAAATTTTAAGAGGCTTGTTTCGATGAAGGACTTGAAATTAGTAGGCCAAAAGTCTCATGATTGTCATGTCTTGATGCAATAGCTACTCCCGCAACTATTCGAGGCATCGCCGAATATGATCTTCAGGTCGTCTTGACTAGACTTTGTTTCTTCTTCAATGCGGTTTGTAGTAAAGTTTTTTAGATTGAAAAGTTGGATGAATTGGAGAATGAAGGATATCTTATCTTGTGCCACCTTGAGAAGCTTTTTGTTCCTACATTTTTTGACATCATGGTTCACCTAATTGTTCATATAGTGAGGGAGATAAAGTTGTGTGGCCCTATCCATTTACGGTGGATGTACCCTATTGAAATATCTATGAAATTCCTAAAAGGGTACGTGAAGAACGCATACCGGCCAGAAGCATCAATTGTTCAGAAATATGTTTCTAAAGAAGCCATGGAATTTTGTCAAAATTATTTGGCCAAAGTAAGACATATTGGCCTTCCTAAACATCAAAGATGTTGAAGGGGTAGGCGAGGGCTTCGATAAAGAGTGTGGATCCCGATGAATTGTCACAAGTCCACTTATACATCTTGAATAATGTTGATGAAGTTCAAGACAAAGATAGAAGCACATAAAGAAGCTGTAAGGAAAGAAAATCATAGAATGACTGAACAAAGGTTGATTAGGGAGCATAACAGAACTTTTGCAAACTGGTTCAAACAAAAGGTTGAGGGAGAGGAATGTGTTTCTGATACAATCAAATGGTTAGCACGTGGTCACTCCGGAGGTTGATGTCATAAGTTGGAATTCGTATGTGATCAATGGTTATACATTTTACACAAAGTCCCTAGATGATAGGAGCACCGGTCCGTAACAGGTGGTGTTATGTTAGAGGTCAATCTAAGCACTTCTCCGGTTCCAAAGACAAGAGGCCTAAATTGGCAGTCATGCCTTATTATGGGATTATTGAAGAGATTTGGGAGGTGGACTATGTTAAAATTAGATTTTCCATTTTCAAATGCAAGTGGGTTAATGTCAATAATGGTTTTTGGATTGATCTCACAGACTTATGAATACCCGGATAATTATTTATTGTAAATATTATATTTAAATAAATAATATTCCTTAAATATTTCATTTGAGTCAATATTACCTATTTAAAATAGGTGAATATGTGGTCTCAATTTTTCTTAATATTCTTATTTTTATTTCTAAGTGATTTTATTCCTAGAGATTTAAGGTAGTTGGAGATTTAATTTTCTAAACCTTATTAGGGATCATAAAATACCCTAAACCTATCATAATTAAGTGGAAACTTAATTATAACATTTTACCTATTAAAATCATCAAAGATTGGCAAAATCAATTAGAGAAAATTAGCAACAATTATTGGGCAATTAAATTTGCAATAATTACTAATTTTCGAAATTTATTATTTATTAATTTAAAAATGTCATAATTAAGGAAATATCAACTTAATTAATATCCAAAGGATATTTATAAGCCAAGAATAGTGCATAAGGAGTTTTTAATCATTGAGATTAATTTAGAAACATGTTAAATTTTGGTGAATAAGCCAAATAACCCATAAAACACTATATTAACAATATTTAATTAAGATTTAACCTTCATCTTCTAAAATCATGGTCAAGTACGGTTATGACTAGGATAAAGGGAGTTTATTTTTGTTTTATTATATTTAATTAAGATAATATTAAAATAAGTTATTGCTATTTAAAAACACCATAAAAGAGCTAAAAGGGGAAGCATGTCGGTACACAAATGAAAGGAAAGAGATTATATCATTTAATAAAGCATAAAAGTAAGCTTTGAAAAGTCAAACTATCACCTAGCCAATTAGAAAGCTTAAGACATGGGATAGTTTTCAAACTAGAAACCTATTAAATAACTAGAAGAAGATGTCGGCCAAAAGGTTCTACGTATAGGAGTTTGTTCTTTTTCTTTTATGAATTAATCAATTATTGAATAATATAAGGTACTTGGATAATTAAAAGCATAACAAATTATTTGATTGGGTCATGTATGTCGACCAAGCCTTAAGGGGTGTGGATTGAGTTTCAAAAAGTGATTTTTCCATCCAAAGGCTAGGGTGGAAGTTGTTCATATTTAATTGCCAATTAGGTCCTTGCTCTTTCCCTATAAATAGAGCCCAACCTCTTCACATTTTCTTCACACCAAAATCAATCCAAGAGTTGGTTTTCTAAAGAGAGTAGAGAGAAGTGAGAGCTAGTAGGAAGGAAGAAGGAATAGCAAGGTTCTTCAAGGGTAAGTTCTCTAGTTCTTGAAGTTCTAGTTTTAAATTCATAGATAGATTTTGCTTTGATCTTAAATATGCTAGAGTAATTTTATTTTCATGTTTTTATGGTTAAAAATGGTTTGATTTCGAAAAATTGATGAAGAAGAAGTTATAGCAAAATGTTTGGAAGATTATGGTCAAAATAGCAAACCTCTGGCGAAATTTTGTCGGTTAGCGACTCCCGGAAGCAATTTCAAAAACGCTGGTATCTTATGTTGAAGATGCTATGCCAAAATTCTGAGAAAATTATAGAGCTTTCCAAATATACCTATAGCATGTCGTTTTGAGCTCTGTGCTAGGAGATAAAAATGTTTGAAGTTATGCTAAAAATACTGGAATTTTCTGGGTAGGCGTTGTAATTGTATAAACTGGGAATTGTTTATAAATTCTGGGCAAGAACTCATATTTTTATCTAAAATTAGACATCATAAGGTTTCCGAGGAATTTTAAGGATCCTAAATCCGAGTTCTGTAGAATTAATTATAATTCTCCAAAGTTAGGCGGAAAATCAGCCCATTATAGTGTCATTGCGTTTTTAAGCAATTAAAATGGGATTAAGTTAAAAATAATTAAACCAGGGGTAAAAATGTCATATATAGCCAAAATACCTCTTGCAATAATATTTGTGAATTAATTGAGACGATATTACCCTTATAGGATTTCTGTGATCGTCTACCGTCAGAACGTACCAAACTCAACAACAAAGGTATGGACGCGTATTGTAACCTTAATCTGATGCTTGTTGTATGCTATATGTGATTGCTGTGTTCATATACTGAGATTATGTTTGTTTGAAAATGGTGTAATTATGAGTACATGGGTTATGGTATTGTTAACACCGTTAAGAGTTTTCCTAGCGCTATGGACACGACTGTACATCGTGGCACCGGAGAGTGTGCAGACTGGGATGACATACATACTGCAGGGGCTGTGTAATGTTATTGCCTGATATGTGAGATGTGTTTTTATACTGTGAAATGTTGTGGATATCTGTCATGCATGTACTGTTTACATAAGCATGAGGTTAACCGTTACCTGAGATCCAATGGGCATTGGATCTCAGCTGTTAATATAGCTTCAGGATCTCGAGGTGTTCGGGACGTGGTGAAGGGTAAGGAGCCGGCGTAGGGAGGCTGATGAAGAAGAATAAATTTGTTGTATATTTTGTTTAAAACTCGGATGAATGTACTACTTATGACTACCGCATAGTATTATGAATGTTATTCAAAGACTCGTTTCCATTTTAAATCGAAAAAATTTTCCTACTCAACTCGATCAATAACAACGAGAAAATGTTTACGAAAAACGGGGTGTTACAACTTACATTAGTCGATATCAATGGTAGAAGTTTTGGAGATGAACCTTTTATTATGGCGGACCCGTGCAAAACAAGTGTTCTATATCACCGATCAGGAAAATAAAATGTGGTCTGTAGCTCTCCAAGGAAAAATGGTCATTGATATTGATGATGAAATTCATTCAAATTGCGGTCTTCCTGAGAGAACTCCTTTTTCAAGGGGTCTACCAGACATGAACGAAGAAGATGAAGCGGATAATGAACCCGAAATAAGAAATGATCATCAAGAAGGGATATGGGAGGATATCCCTTTATAAAAGAGTCAATTCATATGGTAATATTCATATGCAGAATTCTTTGAAAATTTTAAGGTTTTAACTATATTCCTTCCATGTTCTTGAACAATAATGTCACTGATTGTGAAGCTTTTGTTCTTGTTTTATTTTGTGGCAGGATCCGATATATATGTTATAAAGGGGGATATCATATTACGTTGTTGGGTGGGATCAGATGAAGGCATGGTGCGGTATTTGTAACTCATCATTGTATTTGTAAGTTATCTTATTACATGTATATATTCATTACGGTGTTGTACTAAATTAAGAGGCCACATAACTCATGGTGATATTTGTATTCTTTCCCAATTCAATTTATTCGTAATGGATTGTTCATAGCTTGTAGCTTAAAGTATCGACTTTTTTGTGCTTTGGATTGGGTGGTGGATGTGTGTAAATATAAATATAATATATATATATATATATATCGATCGAAGAACGGAGCGGGGAAAAATTCTGGAAAATTTGGACCGGAAATAATAGCGCCGGTCTTAAAAGTTTAAATTTTAAGACCGGATGAATTTATATGTCTAGTCTTAACAATTGGTCCTTTAAGACCGCTGTTTATTAAGACCGGTCTAAAAAGTTCAACTATTAAGACCGGCTTTATTAAGACCGGTCTTAAATTTAATTAATTTTAGAACCGGATTAGTTAGTCGTCTGGTCTTAGAAGTCGGTATTTTTTAGACCGGAGTTTCTTTATCCGGTCTTTAAAATGTCGATATTTTTAGAACGATCTATGGTTTCGTCCGATCTTAAAAGTTGATTTTTAGGACCGAACAAAATACATATCGGGTCTATATAGTACGACTTTTAAGACCTAACTTTTAAAATGTCCGGTCTAAAAAAGTTTCTTTTAGACCGGTTCGAGTCCGGTCTTAAAAGTTACGGACTTTTAATACCATCTGGAACAAGACCGGTGTCGTGTCCGGTCTTACAAAGGCCTCTTTTGTCCAGTCTTAAAATCTTTTTTTCCACCCGTGAGCATTTTAAATATAAGCCCATCTCAATATAAAAGTTTACAAAGAATATCTCAGTAATTTTCTTATCAATCCTTTGTATAAAAACTCAAACGATAAAATGATATAGAACTATTAACCCTAAATAAAATCATCATTTCATTTAAACATATAAACAATAATAAGCAATTGATATAACTTCAAGAAAACTATCTTGAGGAAATTAGTACTCAAGAAAATTGTTAATTAAAGAAAAATTATAGCAAGTAAAATATCATATATAAAATTATAATAGGACGTTATTCACGCACATGGTGTGCTCCCAAATAAATAACATTCTCCTACCTAGCTGCTTTTGCAAAGATGATCACTCTTTCATACCATAGAACCATGAGACAACGTCGATTGAAGGCAAAGGAGGAAGAAGAAATCTGGCTAAGGGAGAAAACGGACGAGCATGGAAATGACACACCCAAAATAACGGCAGTTGGAGGCTAGCAAACAGGCTTTGGCGGCGAACACAGAGAGTGGCGATGGAACCAAAAACGAGCAAAACACAGATTCCAAAAAGGTAAAAAAAGTTTCAACGTTTTTGTGTAGTAAGCAGAGATACCGGCAGATGGTCGGCGACGCCGGCTGGAAACGGTGAAGGAATAGAGTTTAGCGATAGGGGCTGGGGTTTTTATTTCAGAGATTTCGATTCCCTTCCTCCCCTCTTTCTATACCAAAGATCGGGTAATGTCTCGATGCTACATCTCTATTTATTTATTTTTTTAAGGATGGCAACTAAGTAATTTCCATCATGTAGGAAAAAAAAAACCGTTTGCCTTGAGAGGATTTGAACTACATCTCCCAAAAACATTTAACCACATCAACTACCACTAAACCACATGCTTCTCTTAGCTTTCAAGTTACAATAAGTAATTAATATATTAAGTAGCTTATCATATAATAATATATATATCTTTTTTTTTTAGGATCATTACACTGATACGAGCCCATATTCTTATATTAATGACATAGTTATCTTTTTAATTACATGTTGGCTCACCATCTCAATTAATTATTTTATTTTATTAATTTATTTATTTTTATTGTTATCATCCTTATTATTTTTAATTCTCAAATATATGGGTTATTTGACATATGCTACAAGCTTCAAAAATTTGTTCATCAAGCACCCGAGGAAAAGATACGGTGGAGGTGCCCTTCAACTTCTCACGCCTTCCTCCTTTGGCTCTATCATTGTATACTTTCTTCTCACCAACACTCAAAGCCCTCCATGCCTTTGAGGACTCCCTATTCATGTCATTGAAGTTAGAAAA
Organism: Acacia melanoxylon; assembly: GCA_019022615.1. NCBI lineage: Eukaryota > Viridiplantae > Streptophyta > Magnoliopsida > Fabales > Fabaceae > Acacia > Acacia melanoxylon. The sequence goes on along the minus strand of JAFJYJ010000003.1, from coordinate 4,753,243 downwards.
TTTATTGTCTTTATTAAACTCGTTGCGAAACAACAAGTACCCATTGCTAGTGTATATTTTGCTTGACTTTTGCTTTGCTACCCCACTTGTAGATGTCATTTTTCACTCAATCGATGTATAAACCTGAAAACCAACAATGGTGAATGGTTTAGATATAATATGAGTTTCAACAATGAATTTAAGATAATTTGCTTGTAGCGATTTATGTTAATTGCTATATTTTGGTTGCAATAATTCAGGGTCAACTCAACATGCATTTTTTTTATTTAAAAAAATGAGGGGTATGAAAATATGAGAACTAAAATTCAACTACCCATGAACAGTCAAGGCAGCAAAGGTACTGCAAGGAAATCACCAATAAGTTCAAGATTTTGAAAATTACGACAACATACACATCTACTTGCAAGAGCCCATCCATAACATCTGAATAAAGATAACAAATTCTTGCACAATCTCAAGTCAATTCTAATTACGAAGACGATGCGTAATATTCCAAAGAGACAAGATCCAACTTAAGCTCTCATTATGTGGCACCCCAAGCAATTGAGCCACATCTTTTCCCTATATTTCAAGTGTCTTCCCCCTTATTCGAAATTGATTGGTTGGGGGATTATAAGCTCTCATTACAACCATCACAGGCCAACAAGAATAATTCCTGCCCATATTGTTGAAAGGAGAGAACCCATCTGAACATAGACCAAGACGAACATTACGGAGATTTACTGCAAACAAAGGATTTGTCTCGTCAAATTTACGCCAAGCTTCAAAGATCGGATGGATGCGTCATAAATTTTTCATCCATGTGATGCTCCCGTTGTCATCTCATGTGAGCAGCTATTTGTGGTGATGAATAAAATCTTTGAAGTTTGGGCATGAGAGGAAAGTACCACATCTTGCTTAATGCTTGAAAGGTCATTTTCCTTCCATTCCTCACAACTTTGTATTTGTCATGTCCATAGAATTTACAATTGGTCAGCTCATCATCGTCCTTGTAATACAACATACATCCTCCTCGGGCAAAGAAATGGATTTTTTCACATCTAAGCCCAAGCTCTTTCACCTTTTTTTCTTTGTTTGGTAAAAATCATTCGGCAAATTTTTGTCTTTGGGTACAACCTTACTCATGATTTGCATCATTTCGTTGTAATTCCTCTCACTCATATGATGATCAGTCTTCAAGCTTAGTGTTGCTTGGGTAGCCAATAGCAATGAATATTCACTATTTTCAATGTGTTCGCAACCATCCCATAACGGACGATGTGCATCTTGAAGCATTTTATAGAACCTATCAGCTTCCAGATTAGGATCCTCTCCCATGTATGATGGTTCAGCATGAGTAACGGGAACAAAATATTGGCCGATCGATGGTCCCGCGGCATCCATAACCAACTGCTCATATTGATTAAGGTTGTCTCGATGACTACTGTCCCCGTAATAACCATGGTGTCTGTCGGACTTCGCCATGACATTCCTAAGATTCATAATCCTTCATGAATCCCTTTTTACACAAATGGACTCTGACCGTGCTTGGATCTTGAAATTTTAAACACCTACATTTGAGACAACTGATCCAGGTACTTAAATTAGTTGAATGCGCTAAAGCAAATTGGATGAACTCTTCCAAACCCGCCAAGAATGATTGAGTTAGTTCTCTTCTCTCGTTAGACGATTGTACATCTCCTATCACAATCATCTTCCATACTTCTCCAACCCAACCCTACACAAATATATACATAGGGAATATACCCCAATCCACAAAACAACATGTCACAAATATAAGTGGCCAATACAACTGGCCACTTATGCCAACCAATTGCCACTTAATCAAGAAAGTGAGAAACAAACACATACATTGAACAAAGAACAAATCCCAGCAAGCAACCAAAGAATGAGGATAGCACACCAGAATATGGGGACATGCATGTGGAGGGGGAAAAAAAAATAGGACACTAAGTATTTTGGAGTTTATGAAGGTCATATTAAAGGCTAATGCAATGTTATAACATGGCATAGAATGAATTGGAGGTTTTCTAATATATATGGGCCAAATCAATGAGATTATTTAAGACTATAATATATAAGACTTAATCAAGTTTATATAATATGCAAAATCAAATTTATCTTTTGTATTTATAATTACCTATTTATCTAAACAAGTATTTTAATTTAGTTTTTCAAATTATTCATCTTTATTGTATAACTTGTTAAAGATAGTTTCAAAACAAAAATTTAAATGTGATATTTAAAAAATAAAAAATTAACAGTCGTTTTTATAAGAGGCTAACTCAAATAGCTAATTTAACTAATTTTTATAATACATACAAATTTCATTATTCCCTAAACTCACATCTTCTTCCTACTTTACATTAATTAATCAATTCTCTTATCCCCCAACATCACTTTTAACACTTTACTTTTCTCATTTCAACGCCATCCTATTTATAGATTTATGTATCATTACCAACTAATACAATATTATAACAATTATTGTAAGATCCCAACAAACTAAGCATTATCTTAAAAAGTAATCTTAGTATCAACATCAAGCACCTTTTAAACTAAATACACTAATGAATATCCACAACAACTACATCTTAATTCTTTGCTTTATCACTTTAAGCATAATCCAAATTTTGAACTTTCTCTTATATTTTTCAGCATCAATAGTTAACTTCCTAGTTCCTATTATATATGAATACGAAATATTTTTATCACACCAATTTGCATAATACACACACTCATACATATATAACTATAGAAAATTAAAGCCTTCATTGATAGAAATAGTATTATTGACACAGCTGATTCAAAAAAAATGTCATGTAAATGAAATCACATCCCAAAAAAGCAAGAAAAGAAAAAAAAAAATACAAACATACCTGATTGAGGACGGTGAAGAGGCTGGAGAAAGGAACCAGAGGAGGTCGGACGGTGGAGGAGGCGGAGGGGCAAGCACCGACGACGGGGGTAGGGGGAGGAGGTCGAACCGGAGGGAGAGGGAGAGTAAATGAAAGTTGCAAATGAGAAGCCGCCGGGGGGGATTAAATAGATTTTACGACGGATCTGAAGATCCGTCGTAAAAACCAATTTTGCGACGGACAACATGTCCGCAGCAATTTGGGGGCCGTCTTTTTGCGACGGATCGGGTGTACATCACAAATCCCCTTGGGGATTTGGGACGGATACCCGATCCGTTGCAATTTATCCCCAAACCGGTGGCCAACGTTGCTATTTTTTCCGTCGCAAATTTCTTTTATTTGCGACGGCTTTTTTGTTACGTCACAAATATCCCCAAATTTGCGACGTAAAAAATTCCATCACAAAATCCGTTGCAAATTGACTATTTTCTAGTAGTACAACCCAAGGAATATTAGCATCTTCCTCATAAAAGGAACACTAGGATCGAGTCTTACTTCCAATAAAATGGATGAAAATCAATCAGGTAGGTTCAGAATGGAAAGAATATGCGAATGGGATAGTGAGATCGGCTTGTATGGGGCAATTTAGTCTTTCTATTTTAACATTTTAATTTTTGGTCCTTCAAAATAATTATTATTTTTATGGTCTTTCTTAATACATATTATTTATCTTGGGTCCTTTATTATAATTTTTCCTTAAATTTAAGATTTCAACATATTTGGTAACTACTTTTCCCTATTTATTATTTTAAATTTAATATTTCAACATATTTGGGAACTACTTATCCCTATGTATTATCGATATATTTATTTTGAAAATATTTTAGTTTAGGCTAAAGTATATTTTTTATCCTTTAAGTTTACATTAGAGTTCTTTTTAGTCTTTTAAGATTCTAAAGTACACTTTTAGTCACTTAATATTAATACCACTAATCTCATTAACGGAAAAATATTGACTCAGCGAGTGACTCTGCAATTAGCTGCTGATTGAGCGAGTGACCCTACAATTAATTCTTTTAACATAATAATTTCATATTAGTGTAAATTTAAAAATATTTTTTAAAAAAATTATCTTTCCCAATTCTTCTAGGGTTTCACACCAACAACCCACCCTAACTCATCAATGGCACTAGCCTTATATTTTAGGGTGCTTCGTTCCTTAAGCAAATCCCTAACCTAAATAATTAATTTTTGTTGAGCTGCCCAAATAAGCCAACCATACTAGCTGCTTGGATGATGCTATCAAAAGCATCTCCTTCCAAATCCCTCAAACCTGTCCGTTGCCTGCATTAGCATAGAAATTCAAATTTCCTCTCGAAATTCAATTTTCCTACAGCCACGGCCACCCCCAACTTTAACTAGCGTCTTTGGGTGTATTCCCTTTGTCTCCAAAGGGAATGATAGTTGACGCAAACAAGGCAAATTAGACGTTACAAAGGCACAAATAAGGCCGAATCCGAGACATCATGAGTTATTCCTCGCAGCCGCAGGGATGAGATTTTGCAGTTGCAGGGATAAATTAGGGATTAGTCTTTTATGTGAAATTCTAAAAGAATTGGCATAGCTAAAGTTTTAAAAAGGGAAAATTAAAATAAAGGTCCTAGAAAAAATAATATTTATTATAAAGGACCATAAAAATTATAATTATTTAGAAGGACCAAACATTATAATATAAATTTAAAATTACAAAATTCCCCCTAATCAAATCTCCTGTGTTATCTCTTGTATTCATAATTAAAAAAATAACTAAAATTAAAACTAAAAATACTCATCATGATATGACACTATCTTTTTTTTCTTCAAATAAAAATAAAAACTAAATTTATTTCATAATTTTTAGGATATAATAAGTCAATTCGAGTTTTTTAAATTTTATTAACACTACATGAATTTTTAACCCAAGTAAATTTCTTCTAAAACAAAAACAAATCATACAAAACTTTCTTGGTTTAACAAATATAATATATTATAAAAGACCTTGAATTTTATTAAAATTATATAATTGTAGTTTTAATTAAAAAATTTGTTGATTTCAAAAAAATTATACTTTTTTACAAACTATTGTTTAATTTAATGAAACCTAGAATTTTATATTAGTTTTAAAAATAGAATGTGGAAGAGGATGTAGGGGGAGTGCAGAAGATTTTGTTAGCGACATTTTAGTACTTTTAATTTTATATTTTTAGATTTGGTCCTTCTAAATAATTACAATTTTTATGGTCCTTCTCCATAAATATATTTTCCTCTAGGTCCTTCATTCTAATTTTCCATATTTTGTGACAATTTGATTTAATATCCTTATTTCATTTTTAATCCTGGTTTTATTTTTAAATTTGAAAACACATGATCTAAAAATATCCGAAACTGCAACCCCATTATATTTTGTAATTGACCCTGTTATCTCTCCCTACCTCTTATAGACTTATTTTAAGATATTTTGATTTAAAATATAGATAGGATATTGTGACTACCAATTTTATGTCACTATCAAGTCACTACCACTTTTTCACCGTTAGATCAGAATCTCAATTCTGATCTAACGAGAAAAAAAAGGTAGATGAGATTCTGATCTAACGGTAAAAAAGTGAGTGACATAAAATCGATAATACAATATCTTATCCCTTTAAAATAATCCTTATTTTGTTTTTAAATTTATATCTTAATATTAAAGTTTGGAAAAATCCTTGATACTACCTCCCCTCAGCCCTAGCTAGCCCTAGCGGTAGTGCTTACAAGTCGGGAGGTACTCGCACCTACTCTGATACGCCGGCAAGAGATTGTTTTCGATCAAATACTTTTCCTTCCGTTCACAGACTAAATGGACGGAGCCCCTCCGCCCAATGCCGGTTATAATGTGCGACTACTTTTCACTGATTTCATGGCTCGCAGAAGCGCTCTCGTAAAGGCCCTCACCGAAGGTATTCCCTTCTTTCTTTATTCTTTTCTTCTCCATCTGTTTCAATTGTCATAATATGCTTCTCTTTAATTCGATCTGCAGATGCTGATGAGTTCTATGAACAGTGTGATCCCCTCGGTGAGTTTTCTTTCTACCATGTTCTAGATATTAACACATCATTTTCGATCTTTAATATCAGCTTGATTTCTTTTTTCTCTTCTTAAAAAGGGCGCCAAAGAAAAGGATAAATAAAAAAATTTCAGGAATCTCTACAAAAAAAAAAATCATATATAGTACATTTGTGTTAGGGTGAGGGTACAAATTGTATCTCCACACAGTAACTTGTTATTGTGCTGTATAATTAATATATACAAAAACGTGGTGATTCAGCGGGGAGTGATCTTTACCTGTTTGGAAAATCTAATGGGCAATGGAGCGTGGAAGTGCCAGCTGAGGATCTTCCTCCAGAGATCTGGACGATTACTATTCCACAACTGCCTTCAACGGGTTTCAACTTTTTCAGAGATACGATGCCCAAAAAGCAATGGCTATATTTGGTTGCCCACAAGACTGGTCATTGGTTACGTTCTGTGGCGATTTGTTTATTAGTCTCTATGCCTGGACGCCCTTATTCTGACTGGTACTTGTAAATACCTACCTATTTATTGGGTTGCACGTCTGATTGCCTCCTTGTCTCTTGTTATTGGCTGTGTGTTCCCATAGGATGTTGGATGTAGCTTTAATTAGTTTGATGTTAGCTTCTATTTTTGTCAACTAACAATTACTGCTTCACTAGTATCTTCATCCTATTTGTGACTTTAATGGTGTCCACTTGTGCAGGAACCGGCTATTTTATATGATTGACCAGCTTCCACCACTATGGGAGGCTGTTCGTGATTACTATATCTGAGGTAATTCTGTACGTACAAGGCCTCTTATAAAGAGAGAGTATCAATCATTGTCATCTGTATATATGATGATTACTTTTTTCCTTAGTATTACTAGTTTAGTTGTGTTCGGTGTCTCAACTATGTACTCTAGGCTCTCCGATGCCTCATTTGTCCCACTAAAACGATATGTCTTTTGATTAGCCGATTTCGAGCCTGGATGATTATATTGCTTAGTGGGTGATCATCAATTCTGACAGTTTATTTTTTTATACATTACTTTCTTCCTCCTTGCTAAATATTAGTGTATGTGGACAATGGTGGCCAATTAATATACCAAATTAAAGCCTATTAATCACGAACAAATTTAAATCAATAAGTAGATTTCTATTCTTCAAAACGTTAATGTTCTTGTTTATTACTAATCTTACAAAAAATGGGGCATCATATTGATGGTAGAGTCTCTTGGCAAGGAGATAAAAATGTAAAGATTATGGAAGAAGTGAATTTTCTTCTTTTCATCTTGCATGTGCAAACTGATTGCGATTATGCCACTCACGCTCTTTTTCCTCCCCCTTGGTTTATATGACTCTAGTCTTGTTGTACACATTTTCTGAAGGGAAAAAAATGGTCATTTAATCATTTTTATAAGGCATTTTCTATAATAAGGGTAGCGACAGAGTAGAAAATACTTTGATGTTGGAGTTTAATTTTTTTTTTTTTTTTTTTGTACCGAGCGCTCCTAGAGTAAAAGTTCGTTGGCAATCTGCACCTTAAATAATGGACGTTATCTTTTTCTTAACGGTGTTGTCTTGTTTGACAAGAATCACGTTGGCGGAGTTCTCGTGTTCGTGTTACGATGGGACAAGTTTTGAGGGATTTCTATGCTCGAAGAAGCGCTCTAATTAAGGCCCTCACTAACGGTTACTAATTCTTCCATTATTTCCATAATTTCATTTCATTTTCCTCTCAGTTTCAATCGTGATACGCTTCTCTTTTGCAGATGTTGATGAGTTCTGTTATGGACTCAAATATGAAACTCATTCATGATGTGGCCCAACAAAAGGCAACCAATATGGTACATATGTGATGGCACAACATTTAGGTTTGGAGCACAAAAGGTCCATCACCCAAACTTTAACCCTAAGATATACTCTATAAATAGAGGGTAAACTCTAAGGTACACTTACTCTCGATTCATCCTCTTTTATCATTCTCGCCACATAGAACACACACCCCACCCCCCTTTGGTTAAACGCCTATTTTGTGTAACGAACTACGTAGACTTTGATCCCCTTAAGGGTACGTAGGCCCTAAGCATTGCTCCTAGGTCAAGTCTGATTTGTGTTCTTACTTCAAAACAAGTTCAATGACAAGTGTGATCCCAACGGTGAGTTTTCGATGACCTTATATATTCTGTAATATTACCTTATCTGTTTCTTTAAACTCAGCTTAATTTCTTTTTCAATTCTTGAAAAGAGTGCCAACATTCAAATTTTGGCATGTTTTAGTTTGAAGGTCTTAAACATGCCACAGTTAATTCCGATCAATTAGCATTCTTTGATATGTAAACTATGTTCAGGCAAGAAAGAAAGAAATAAATTACATATTATTACTTTTTTATATTATTTTATATCTTCATTAAGTTATCCCCTTGTATTCCTAGTTTCTAGCTTGCAAAATTATTGGTGAACACTAGGTATGGAGCAAATGTGAATTCTTGGAGGACATCATTAAATGGATTAATCATGTCTCTTCTTCTTCTTCCTTTTATTTTTCTTTTGTGGGGTTCCGGACCTTCAATATAAAATTTACGATGATATTTTTAATATTAGAATTCTATAGATCTTCATAATTTAAATTTTACGAGTAGAAAATTGACATGCAAATCAAAAGAGGCACGCGAGCGATTAGTTTCTTTTAAATAATATTGTTCTTCATCATTTATATACTCTATTTCTATACTGATATGATTATTTAAATTTATGTATTTCTTAAAATTTAATATTGAAAAAATACATTTATAAATTTTTAATTTGTGCTACTCGAATTTAATTTAAACATACAAATAACATGGAAGTGGAAATAACAGAGAAAAGGAGAGGATCGAAATAATTGGTAAACCGCGACGTTTTTTACTTTATTATCTGTCTGGTGAGTTTTAAATTTTTTGCTTAGTCGTTGGATCAGAGGATGATATACCATAGAAATACATTCGTGTTAAAGTGAGGATATATGCAAATTGTAAAGCCCCACATCGTGACATGTTACATGAGCAGAATATGTTTAATTTGTTGATATATGGGTTGCAAAATTATGGATGAAATCGTGATGAGAGAAATCAGTTGCGTTATAATATATATAAACGTGGTGATGATTCAATGGAGGAGCTTTGCCTATTTGGAGATGCCGATGGGCGGTGGAGGGTTGCACCGCCAGGTGATATTCCTTCAAACCTTTGACGACCAGCAAGAGGTATCAACTTCGTCAGAGATGGGATGTCCAGAGAGGATTGGCTTAATTATGTTGCCTATTGGAGCGATACTTGGTTACTATATATCTGTGGCTTTTCATACAGGCGCGCAGAGTGGATTTCGTAAAGAACATAGGTACATATAATTAAGTCCATATCTGTTTCTTGGGTTGCATATATATATATATATATATGTGTGTGTGTGTGTGTGTGTGTGTTCCTATTAGATATGTTGGATGAAGTTAGCTTTAGTTTGAAATCAGCTTCCATTTTTGTAAATCAAAAATTAATAATGCTTGAATATGACATTTATGCTATATATAATGACTTGTTAATTAATGGAATCAACTTGTGCAGGAAGATGCTGTATCAAAAGATGGAGCAGCTTCCTAAAGTATTGGAGGTTGCAAGAATCCGTAGAAATGCTCGTGCTCAGGTGGAACGAGTTTTCAGGGATTTTAGGTTTCGCAGACAAGCTCTGATTAATGCTCTCACTGAAGGCATCGCCTGCGTTTTCTATTTCTTTTTTTGGCCTTTCTTCGTCTTTCCCTGTTGCTTCTCCATTCAAGTCCTCTCTGTTTCAATTATCATATGCTTCTCTTCTGCAGATGTTAATGAGTTGTATGAGCAGTGTGTTCCTCCCGGTCCCGGACGTGAGTTTTTTTCATTCTATTCTGTGTTAATATATCATATTTCTTGAATTTCATTCAGCTTCATTTCTTTTTCAATTCTGGGAAATAAGGGTGGCAAAAAAGAAAGTAATTATTATTGTTACTTGTTACACCCCGACCGACCGGCCTCATCCTTTCAGGTGGCAGATAAAGGGATTCCCTTTTATAATTATCATATATTTTCTAATTACTACTAGTTAGAATGTGTTACGAACTTATATCAGTCCCACTAACGAAGTGGCCCAACAGGGGGCAATACACTGGAAGATCATAACCCACCTATAATCCAGGAATATCACAACCAAAGGATTTGGCTAGATCAAGCAATTACAATACTTGGGCTACCAGACGCACAAGGCTCATAAATCTCAACCTAAGGTACACACTATAAAATAGGAGATAAAAACCCTAAGGTACGACTACTTACATTTTACTCTTTACTATATTGTCATCATTGTGCACACACATCACCCTTCTTAAACACAAGCCTTGTGGTGTACAGTGATCCCACATTCTTCTGGGTATCTACCTCATAGATATCTAGATCGAACCACCTAATCCAATATCATCACACTAGCCCACTAGGCTAGACATCTATGTTCTCATACAGAACAGCATGTATCAGAGGTTTACGCAGCAGAGCATTTCCTAGTTGGATTACAAACAATACTAGTAAAATTAAAAACAAGTAGCAAAATATAATCCCCGTAGGATTAGATATACAGTCATCCAATTCTCAAAATAAATATCAAAATAAGCTTCCTCTGCCACCATCAACTCCATCTACTCCAGCTCAGCCGACTTACCCCTTTCAGTAGATACAGCCCTCGAGGTACTACTTGAAGCCTTACAAAAATCTAAGATTCATAAATGAATCCCAGAGTAACCATTAATCTCATATGTAATGCATAAACAGTGTATGTAACCATAATCAGGAAAACACTGGATAACAAAGATTCGAACAAACACGCGAGAACACAAATGCAACATACCATATGTACCGTGTTAACTGCGGAAGGACTACATGTCCAAGAAACAAACGCAGGACTGCTCAACAAAGCAAGCCCTGGATCCACAGCACTATGAAAACACAAGGAAAAACATGGTAGTCGGGCTCCAAACCCAGACTACATTGAATGCACACAAACGTAAGTCCCTTTTCAAGAGACACAGGTCCACAATCATGGGAAAAAAACATACAAAGCAACACAAGACATATGAGGATTAAGGTTACTACCTGGTAGTTCTTTATAAATAGCAGTAACAATTTTCCCCCAGGTTCACGAAAAATCAAAGTAACCCTAAAATAACCAAAACATAGATAAAAGTAACTCTTCTTCTTCTTTGAGAAAAATATTTATTTGATGGCTAAAAATAAGTCTTCTTCAACCTTTCAGAAAATCCATAAATCACTAAAATCTTATCTTTGAACATGTTGAAAGCATTAGACACCCCAACAAAGAATCAGTTTCTCACGTGCTTGACCATAATCATATCTTGAATCGCATATCCTAACTTCCATTTTTATTAACCAACCTTTTTTCTTATATCATAATAACCTCTCTACCTAGACCTTAAATCTTGAGTTTGGTCCTTTAGTCATCCATTTAATTCATCACTCAGACCCATACATACGCCGGATACCCCTATTTTTGACTTGTAGAAAATCATGAATTTATAAGGTAGTTAAGATCTATGACTTACTTGATCTTTGTTTTTGTCCGACTTGAAACTTTGATCCTTTAGCATTTCTTCTTTTCCCTTTTCAGCCTTAACCTTTGACACACCCAAGAAAAATTTCCCTTAAGGTCTTAACTCACATGACAAAGTAGGTAGAATAAGGTAATAAGAACCCAAAACATTACCTTCCTCTTGGACGTTTTTGCTTGATTTTCTTTGTGTCTTCTTGTTGATTTTTAATCTCCTTCTTTTCTCCTTCTTGGGCACATACCGCAACCTCAAAGGGAGGAGGTGAGTTCCTTAAATAGATCCTCAAGGAGTATTCTAGACTCACCCTCGTCTCTTGATCTCTCTTCATCATTTTAGAAATGCCTTGGAAATTCTTGCTTATTCTTTTGGATCGAAGAAAATGTAAGAATAGAAATGAATGGAAATGAAAAGAATGGAATGGAAGGGAGAATAGTTTCACGCTTGGTCAATTACTCTCATGGACTGTGTGTTCACGCTTGTTATCTGTTCTGTAGAAGTCCTATAAATATATGAGATTTGATATTTGATATTTTAAACTGATTTTGTTAAACAAAACGATTTATTACGTATTTGGTTTTATTTGATTCATAATCCTATTTAGAGTTTTATTTATATCTATGATAGTATGATATAGAAATTGCAATTTCATATCATTATTATTCAAGGTTAAATCTATATAAATTATTTTCTCTTGTATTTTACTAAATTATACAAATGAGACATTATTCATCGAAAATATTTTTTTGCCACAAATAGTACAAAGAGATCATGTTCCTCTTGCTGATCATTGAAGTACTATATGACTAGATTGAAGTTGGAGCGTCATTTGAATGGTTCCTAATTCAATGTAAACTTTAATATCTTTTCTATATGTTGGTAAATCTCGTTTAGGTGCTCCATGTTATCTATAAGCGGGATCCCTATCTTCCTTGTATTTTAGAATATATGTATATGTATATGCTATGGTGGATCGAGCTATGAATGCTATTATGAAAATTTTGGTCATTATAAAAGTTTTGGGAAGACCGACTTATAGAGGAGACTTTGCCCAAAATTTCTACAAGAAACTTAATATTTTTAAGTATTTGATGTATGTTATTGTAACATCCCATTTTCAAAAGCAGTATATTTTTTTTTTCATCAGAGTAGAGCATTGGAGCGATTGAGTAACTGATACATATATTTATAAATGCCGTAAGTCTGGCTGATTTACAGAAACGGTACATTGACCGAGAGTTTTCAAAATGAATTACAACATAAGAGAGTCTTCAGTCGGGACTCTGTACGGCCTGCTCGCCCTTCTCCTCGGTCCTCGGTTCTTCTGAACCTGACGCTATGATAAGAGCTGAGATCCAATTGCAATTTGGATCTCGTGTAACGATTAACCTCATGCTTAAATATGACTACATATACACGATGAAAATCAATACAACAGTCCACAACAGATGTATGATTAAAAATACATAACCACGTATGTAAGATAATAACCACGTATGTAACATAACCACGTATGATACAACAATAATAACCTCGTATGTGACATAGCCACGTATGTGACATAATCGTGTATATAACATAACCACGTATGCTACAACAACAAACAGAACACAACAAACATATATAATCATACAATAACCATCAGAGTTAGTGTTACGAAGACGCGAACGTACCTTTTGGCGGTACAACGGAACTTTTACGGAAAAACGGTAAATTTCCGACAATGAAAATGCGGTGTGACGGCGGCACAACAAATGGCTCGACAAATGTACGATTATCTCGATATCCTATAAAGATAATATTTAACAACTTTTAGCAGCATAACAGCATTTTAGGTACAAATTACCATTTTGCCCCTGAACCCTAATCTAATAAATTTCGCGGAGCTTAGTCACTGTTTTCGCTCTATCTCTCTAGAGTTTTGACAGATCTTTTCCCTCATCATATTTTCGAAATATATATCATATTTACCCCTAAATATGATATCTAGACTATCTTGAAAAATTAAAGATAAATCTAGCATTCCTACTATATCTACCGAAAGAACTACCGAAACTAAAGACCGGGACCGAAGAACTTACCCGAGACTTTGCTCGACTTTCTCCAAAGCTTCTCTCTCTAACTTCTCTCTAAGAGGCAGATTTTTGGTGTGAGAAATGAAGAAGAGGAGCTTGGTATTTATAGAAGAGACGGATGGCGAACGGTAAATAATTCGAACTTCGGTCTTGACGAATATGGATCGTAGGATCGCATTTTTGAGGACAAAACACTCTTGGCCCTCCATTTCTTGTGCAGACCTCCCCCTCCCCAATAGTCAACAAAATGATGTCATCTTGATGGTGACATCTGAGCCAGTACCGATAAAGTTTCAGTCCGGTGTCTGAAACGCGTAATCTTGGAAAATGTCAAAATTCTGAATTCATAACTTTGAAGATCTTCACTTCCTCATCAATAATATCTAATTTAACTTAGATTTCGGTCCCTTACAGGGTTCCAACGATCAGTTGAAGTTTTCTCGAAAACGTGTCCGAACACGTCCGGTGTCGGAAATCGCTTTAATCATCAATCTCTCGGATAATAATTCACTGATTCCAAATATGTCCAGATAATTATAAACTCATCTCTAGATGTTGAGTTATAATTATTTTCTTCAAATCCAAAATGTGAATATCTGCATTTTTCTCTATTTCGCCTTATTAGGCAAATGCGCTACCGACCTCGGAATTAACTTCCGGAAGAGGTCGCTTGAAGGTAAAAACTCACTGATCAATATTTTACCTTGACTTTGGAATTCCTATTCCTGGTTCTCTAGATAGGATCCGTTTCCTATTTATTCCATTACTATTTACTATATTATATAATAATACAATTTTACAAAAATATCATGATATTTATTTATTTTTTTCTTTTATTTTTTATTTATTTTTCTAAGCATAAAATATTTTATTTATTTTTATTTTTTATTTATTTAATAATTTCGAATTTCTCCAATTAAAAATAATTATTTAAATTATTTTTAATTCATTTACTTTATACCTTAATTATCCCATTAATTACCAGATTAGCCACTTACTAATTTTTGATAATTTTCTTAATTAGGATAAATCATTATCTCACAATTATTTTACTTACATTGGTATTTTATATCCCATGTAAAATATTAAAAATCATGGGGTCAATTATGATCCCCAAAATAATATTAAATCTTGCCTCATTATTTTTTCAAGGGAAATTATCCCAAAAAATTCCTAAAATTAGAGACAACATACTTTCTAATTTTTAACAAATATTTAATTGCCTCCTGGGATTTATCATAATATTTTTAGGCCATTTAATGCCTCAAAAATATATTTTATGGATTTTAGCTCTTTATCTCTCCTAATTTCCATAGTAATTACCTTAGAAAATAAGATAATTATTACTTATTATTTGAAACTACATGTTCACCTATTTTCAATAGGTATTATCTATTGAAATATAATATTCCGATAAATAATTATCCTATATTACAGCTATTATATATGAATTTAAAATGGTTTAAGCATGCTTAGAATTATTATGCTAAATATGATATTGTTAATAGTATTGTGAGTATTATTTATATTCAGTTATAAGTTTAAAGCTTAAGGAACATGAGTTCACTCATATTCCGTACCAATTACCGTTAAACTTTTAGGGTGTGACAACTAATGTTTAGAAGTAATTAATTTTAGAAATCAGAAGTTCTTTACATAATTAATTGTAAAAAGTGATCTAAGTCTATTTGGTGAGGGGTTAATCAACTTCCCACCTCCGCATGCGGATAATAAGCGAAAAAGAAAGAACAAAGAGGCAATAAAGTAAAGGGTCCATCTTGTATGTGCTTTCTTTTTGTGGCTTTCTTTCACGGGTTTTGTCTCTAAGAGACGGATGGGTATTTTTATTGGATATATTAAACAGTAAAAAGTACACATTTCAGTAAGTGAATTTTTTTAGAGGTTAATAAAACTAATCAAATTACTTTAGAGTATTTATATTTAAATTTTTTCCTTAAACTAATTAGTTTAACTAATAAATTGATATATAATATAAGGATACACAATATATTATATGATTAAATAATTTATTTAGCTTCCTTAATTCTTTTAAAAAAATCAAATTTATCTTTAGCGCTTAATTATCAATTTTGCTCTTGAAGTACACACCAAGGAGCAATGTTGCCTACAAGTATAAAAACGTAGCAATGTTGCCCTCTCGTTAATAGCCCTAACAAAAACGTTAGTTGACCGCATTATACTGACTTGGATTGTCTACGTGGCATATTTGTCACCTTGTTAAGTAGCAATTTTGCCCTGAAAGTTTTTTTTTGTCTCAATGTTGCCCCGAAAGTCTAAAAACATATTATATGATTAAATAACTTAGTTATCTTTGTCAATCTCTCCAAAAACGTCAATCCTGGTCTTATAATTAGACCTAGAGGTAGTATAATTAAGTATCTTATTTAGTTTTCTTAATTTTTTCAAAAAAAAGTCAACCCGAGTCTTATAATTATAATCATGACAGGAGGGTTTAAAAAGTAAATAGTCTACTTCTTCTTCCCCCATTGCGTCCTCCATCATAGACATTCCTCAATCAAACAATAATAACTCGCCTCCAGAATTTGTCCAGGAAAAATGTTTCGAACAAATAATAATAAAAAAAGAACGAATTTGTCCGAACAGAATATCAAACGAGTACGTTGCAGGCGGTTCAAACGAATTCTTCCAAACAATAATCACTCGCTTGCGGAATTATCTACACGAACGATTAATGAACCTCTCGTGCATTGCAAGCAGAGATTATCGAGAGAATAAAGCTTATAAAAAGTATCAAATACAATTAATTAAGGTTGTTAACGAAGAGACAACATTACCACGTTTTTAGACTTCCCGGGTAACAGTGAGACCCAGGAAGTCTTAAAAAAAATTCCAAAACAAAATTGCTCCTCGACGTGTACTTCCATTGTAAAATTGCTACTTAACCCCACAAAAAGTGAGAAAGATGCAACGTAAATAATCCACGTCAACATAATAGAGTCAACTAATGTTTGACCGTTAGGGCTGTTAACAGAGGGACGTCATTACTACATTTCTATATTTCTGGGGCAACATTGCTCAAAAGAAAATTTTTAGTGTAGTATTACTCTTGGACGTATATTTTAAAGACAAAATTGATACCTAACCCTTCTTTTTATACTTAATGCAAAACAACTGATATATAAATTGTTTTAAGTAACATTGTTATCTTTGTTATTGTCGTTTGGCCGAAAGATTATGCAAAGCAATGAAAATGACTATGCACATGTTTCTATACGCACGGGATTGGGTTTGTGGTGGGTTTAGAAATGTACGTGGCTACAGGAGATTCTCTTTGGTCAAAAGAATAGCTGGATGGCAGTGGCACTCTCTTTAGGCAGCAAAGCCATTTTGATCAGACAATGGGTTTCGTACCTTTAAAAACAACCATTCATTTTTTGTGTGTCAACACATACTTATATTAATACTCAAATCAAAATCAAAAGATACATCAAAGTTTAACAGAACAATTACAGCTGAAATAAATAAACTAGAACAAGAACAACAAGAACACAATTACATAAAACAGTACAAACTAAATGAAAGAGAAACTAATAACCAAAAATACTGAAGAGGTAGGAATAAGAGAAGCTTCAGAGACTGCACCGGCTTCCAGGACATCCAAGGTTAGAAGGGACAAGGAAGAAGGTGTTGGTTGCAAAACCCACCCTACAGGGCACACCTTCTTATAAAAAAAAGCTGCAATTAGATCAGCTACACAATTACCCCAATATGAGGCAATAATCAGAACAAACCCAACCTCAGAAAGAAAACAAACGAAGTCCTTTAGAATACTTTTTCTCCTCCAATCAAGTAAATTTGACAAACACCTACCAAACAAATTAAAGCTAACACAAGTGATTTGGATTCGCCACCATCAAACAATCCTAACCCTAATGGCCTTTTGAGAAGTAAAAGATATAGCAACCAACGCCATCAACACAACCCTATCCCCAAAAGTACGAATCTGAACCACAACAAAAAACACCACAATTAAAAACCACAAACACAAATAACAAAGAAAAGGACCTTCCCCTCTCGCGTCGGAAATCGCCGGTCCGGAACCGCCAGACGCCGAAAACGCCGGAAGGAAAAAGCCGTCTCGCCGAGGTCAAAGTCCCCTCCACTACAAAAAAAAAAAGTTTTTTGCGGCGGAAAAAATTCCCTCGCAAACCGATTTGCGGCGGAATTTGCGACGGAAACCCTTCGTCGCAAAAAAAAAAAAAAAAAAAAAAAAAAAAAAAAAAAAAAAAAACCCTCGCAAAACGATTTTCCGTCGCAAAATGATTTTTTCCTCGCAAAATCATGAAATTTGCGAGGGAAACTTTTTCCTCGCAAAATCCAATATTTGCGAGGGACACGTTTTCCCTCGCAAAATCCGGGATTTGCGAGGGAAAACATTTTCCTCGCAAATTTTAATTTATTTTTTAAAAAAATATATATATAAAAAATTAGGAAAAAAATACATAAAAAAATATAAAAAATAAAAAGACTTGTATATCATAAAAAGATTTCCATAAGTCTTACATACAGTTACATGATTGATAGTCTGGGAAAACAAAAGTGATGCATAGATAATTTAAAGTTACAAACTACCCACTTCTAAGTCTGTCGGACATTTTCTAAATTACAAACAATACATAAGTATTTTATTAGATACAACTTAACTAACTCCCAATCAAATTCACAGAATACCTGCATCAAACAAAAAACAAATGAACTCATGGAAAACCATGTGATCTATGAAAACATGAGACACAAAAATCAAATCCATCAAGCATGTTACGCTTAAAAACCATACCTGGTATGGATATATCAGCAATTTCATCGAGAGCCTTACAGGTGTAGCGGAATATATATTTACGGAATAGCCTTGGGAACCTGTTCACAAACTTCAATTCAACCTCGTCCGCTGCACCAAATATATATTTACGGAATAGCCTGGAGAACTAAAGAAAAAGTCAAACCAAAGTAATAAAACTTGAAAGTTATAATGAAATTAATAGCAAGCCTACACCTGAGTTACAACTCAGGCAATTGAAGCATAAGACCAATTTCACAACTCTGAGTACTACTTTTCTAATGGGCAGCATAAGATACAGTCCAATACAATCCATGCATCAGATGAAAGAAGTTGAATGAACTTTAAGTGCAGAAAAAAGTGTAGCACACTACAAACCTATCACTCATATTTTTTTGGCAACACTTATCTTTAAGACATCAAACACATGAGAAAAGGTGAAAGATTTAAGATCCGGAAACTAGTTCAAGCATTTTGTTCTCTGTCATACGCTTGTAACTGTTTTCACATACAGATCAAATACCCCACTGACATTTAAATTTATAATCAGTATGTGTTCAAACCATCTGACATAACTCTCCCCCAACTTATATCTGATTAAATCGCCATTCACTTTAGCAAAGAAAATTATTTTCATTCTCTTATATGTTGAAATTTCATTCATCCATTAAGTTTATGTATAAGGTATAACATAGTTTTCCACTGGTATTTAACCTGACTAATTATTTACACCCAATATAACAGGTTATCAATAAAAAGAAACCCAATACACACACACTCACACATATATATCAATGTGAAGAAATAAGAATAGCACCAATGAAGATGTATAGTGTAGGGTTAACTTGTATTCCAAGAGAAATTTTCAGTCAAGCGCTCTACGTAACAATGAGTATACAAGTGCTGAAGGAAAAAGAAGATGCTTGAAGAAACTAAAAGAAGCACATATGTATATCTAAAAGAAATGTTCATACCTGTCATCCCATCGAGTAAGGCGGCATGCAAGCTGTGCTATAACTTCATGGACTGTTCTGGGCACATTGTACCCTCCAGCAGAAAGAAGCTCCTAATCAAAGAAAAGCATTGAAGCTATGAAAAAGCTATGAAATCAAACAAATTACTAGCCATTAAAAGAATATGCCAAGCAAGAACAACCTGAACTTCTGTGATTCCCAGAACATTTACACTTGACACGGATCCTTTCATATGCATTGCAGTTACTAGGAAGTTTTGAGCTTGCCAAGACCTCAGTACAATGGGGATGTCATCTTCTTCAACAAGAGGATCACCAACTGATTGTCCCAAGAGCTCAAATAACAGCCCCCCAGCAACTCTGACAGGGACCTACTTAAATTAAAATAGTAATTAATATCTAGGGGAAAATGTATGAAAGTAGAAGGAACAGTGATCGCAATGCCATGTTTCAAATATCATTCGCCTAGAATTACAGATTGATGCACATATATGAATTTCAAAAGGATCCATTCTGCCATCTATAATATCAAAATTGATAAACACATGTAACAATCACTATAGATCATTTATTGAGGTTTATGTAGGCACTAATTGCCATTTTAACATAAACTTTGATAGAAAATAAAAGAACAGAAAATTTTCAACCCCTCACAAAGTCCCTGAACTATGTTGCAGACATTCTGTATCAACACATAATTACTTAAGCTACCATTGTGCATCTAAATGATCAGTGTCAAATCAGATCAAGTGATAGATAGATTGCAAGATGATTAAATGTAAGACTAGCAATCACATAGAGGATCAGTAATTAAAAAGTAGCATACATCATACAAGAGATGTTTCATCCGATCACTTATCAGCCGACTTTCACCTGAGATCATCTGCAAAATCCATTTCACTCTGATGATTTTTTTTAACTTTGATCTTCTTTATATCATTCGATCATCATTAAGAACGAAATGGGAAAAAACCAGTACCTGGCAAGCACCGGAGGGTCCCAGGAAGAAGGAACGGCTTGAAGGACCTCTTTGGACAGAACAAGAGGATGGTTTTTTTGAGGGAAAAAAATCAAATCCATCAAGCATGTCACCGATCAATGTGGACGTTGAAGAGACTGATGAAATAGCCATCAAGACCCAAGTGCTTGGTGTTCGCCGCGTCTATTGCCCATGAACTTCCGTCAAATCCAAACGAGGGAAAAAAACTAGGCCAATTTATGCGTTACTCATTAAATGGGAGGGAAAAAATTACCAGGCTTTCCTCCGATACAATTAATATCCGCTGCAATTCTTTTCTTACATACGCCGTCGTTTTGTGCCAAAATGGCACTGTGCAATCTTTTCTTTTTTTAAATAGCATTCATCAGAAGTATTTTTTTTTTTAGCACCAGTTAATACCTGAAGTATTTTTTTTAAGATCCTAAAATATTTAGGATCTTAAAAAAATAATTTTTTAAAATCATGAAGTATTTTTTCAATACTAAATCAAGATCTCGATATATTTTTTTAGTACTTGTCGAAGATCTTGAAGTATTTTTTTTACACTGTTAATATCTTAAAGTATTTTCTTAGCGCCAATTAGTATCTTGAAGTATTTTTCTTTTTTGAAAAAAATACTTCAAGATACTGATCAAAAAGCTAAAAAGGATACTTTAGGATACTTATCAAGTTACTAAAAAGATCTTGAATGATACTAAAAAGATACGTCAAGATACTTTTGGATAGTACTTAAAAAATACTTCATGATCTTGGAAAATTATTTTAGGATCTTGAAAAATTATTTTAGGATACTTGATCGGTATTAAAAAGATAGTTCGGATAGTGATCGGGATGCTTGAAAAAATATTTCATGATCTTGAAAAATTATTTTTTTAAGATCCTAAATATTTTGTGATTTTAAACAAATATTTCAGGTACTAACTAGAGCTAACAAAATATTTGAAGATTATGAATGACCTTTTTAAAAAAAAAAAAAAAAAAAAAAAAAAAAAAAAAAAAAAAAAAAAAAAAAAAAAAAAAAAAAAAAAAAAAAAAAGGATTGTACAGTGCCATTTTGGCACAAAACGGCGACGTAGGAAAGAAAAGGACGGCAGCCGGATTTTAATTGTATAGGAGGAAAGCTGGTCCCAAAATTTTAATGGTGAAATTTTGCGATGGAACTATACTTCCCTCGCAAAAAATGGTCATTTTGCGAGGGAACGAAATTGGAGGAAATTAGCGGGAATTTTCCCCCCAATTTCCTCCAATTTTGCGAGGAGCCATCTTTCCCTCGCAAAATGGAGGTTTTTGCGAGGAAAGTATGTTTCCCTCGCAAAAAGACTTTCCCTTGCAAAATTGGCATTTTTGCGAGGGAAAATGAGTTCCCTCGCAAATTTGTCAAAATTTGCGAGGGAATTTTTTTCCCTCGTAAATATGACATTTTCTAGTAGTGCTTTTTCGGTGACCGTCGGCAAGGAAGAAATCCTAACAAAAGATCCCACCCCATCAAGCCAGATCTGGAGAGGGAGAAGAAAAGGACCAACGTTGCACAAGGAAAACAAAGGAACGTCATAGCCGAAGAGGTGGTGAGGATGGAGACCGGAGGAGAGCGGTGCTTAGTGAAGACACGAAGACACCGCCGTATATCCCTGTTTCGAACTAAAACCCACCTGCTGCTCCAGGCTCATCCAGCTCCGATCTGCTTCCATGCTGCGGTTATGGTACAGGAGGAGGCTCGCCGGCGGCCAGGACACCGTCGGCGAGCCAGAAACCCTAATCTTTGGAAAACCGAGAGAGAGCGTTTTGAGAGAGAGGGAGAGTCGCGAGCGTCCAAACAACCAACAACCATTCATTAGAGGAAACTGTGTTTCTATGTTTTTCCAAATCATAAAGTCTATATTTTTTAAAATAATAAAATTTGAATATCCGACTCATATGTAATATATAATTAAATTAAGATGAGTTGTTATATTTTGATTAATTAAACTATAAATGAAGTAGCGCTCCTGAGTATTTCTCATTTTGATATTTGTGGAGACTTACGAATATTCCAGCGAACAAAAAATGAAACGTGGCTTTGGATACGTTTTCAGTAACAAAAAAAAAACTCAAAAAGTGTGTTTGGATCGGCTTTAATCTTAATGGACTTTTTACACTTAAAGCTCCTTAATTAAAAGCTCCCTCCTGGAGCTTTTTCTCGCGTCTGTCTGACGTTGGCCCATGTGCGAGAGGGGAGTGGCTCTCATCCTCTTCCCCTCCCATCCACTTCCCATCCTCTTCTTAATCTCAGCCGTTGGATTGAAATCTAAACGGTTCATATTTAATCTTTTATAAAAATATTATTTTTATATTAAAAAATATTAAATTATTAAAAAATATATAAAAATAATACTTTTATATAATATTATATCTCGAACGGTTAAGATTTCAATCTAACGACGAGATAAGAAAGATGATGAGAAGTGGATGGGAAGGGAAGAAGGGCCGTAGCCAATCCCCGTGGCGAGGGCCCCACTCGATCCCCCGCCCCTTCACCTATAGACATTAATGCAACTCCCAATTTCAAACCCATTTCCCCTCAATACCTCTCTTCATACCAACAACTAAAAAAAATCTGGACGTATTTTTTGGACAAAGGATACTTATATTAATACTCCATAAAGATTACAAACCAACATCAAAGAAGAGAAACAACAAGAAGAATAACAACAATGGAGCTTTCCTTTGATGTTGTTAAAAAAATCTTGACGTATGGAGAATTCGTGGGGCCCATTATTTTTGTCAATGGAGCTTTCCTTCACTTCCAGCTTTTCTTTATCCAAAACAAAATAAAATAAAATCAGCTTTTTATTTTTTTATAAATTTTTTAATAATTTTTTATCATATATATATATAATTCAATCAAATTCATGTTCTTTACAACTATTTTTTATTTTAACCGACTTTTGAAATAATAATCCAAACACTCATAATTTTAGAAAAAAAACCACTTCTACAAAAGCCAAATAGTTAATCCAAACACAAATCATATTTACAACCTGACTTTTTTTCTACCGGATTTTTATAAAAGTCAGATAGCTTTTAAGTCACCGCTCCCATCGCCAACCCAAACAAGCCCAGTGTCTTCACCCCATCACATTTCAACTATGATGAAGCACGAGGTATTTACACAGTCTGTCATGTTTATAACATAAAACACTTTTAGAAAGAAGATATGATTCGAATATAAATTATCTTTAATTTAATTAATGCTTTTTTTTTATCTATGTGATTAGTACTCAATTTTTAACTCTGCCCACTCATTATATCTCCTCTCTTTTTCTAAAATAACATTCTCAATTCAATCAAACATATCTCTAAAGAAGAATGCTTTTGGTTGGTTTAAGTTTGGATTGAGGGAAGGGGAGGGAAGGGGAGGGGAGGGAAGAGAAAAAAAATTGGGGGAGGAGAAAATTGTACTTGAATTAATCTAGTGGGGCCTACAAAATTTTCCTCTCCCCCATTTTTTTTCTCTCCCCTCCCCCTCCCTTCCCTCCCCTTCCCTCAATCCAAACTAACCTAAGGGAAGGGGCGAAATTTTTTTTTCCCTCAATTCAATTGTTCTCCAGGTTCTGATTCCAAAAGAAAAAACCATCAATCATTGCTGTTTTTCTTTTTGTTTATATAGTGTTAAAAAAAGGGGCAAAAAACGAAGGAGGCATTCGCATCAAAAGCATCCTGTACGTAGAGAGGAGTTGAAATCAGAGGATAAGAGGTAAGTATTTGTACTCTGCACAATACAATACTACTTGAAGTTGAAAGTTGGAGTATATATCAGTAATATTGTAGAGAAAATTGGTTAAAAGGACCCAATAATACAAATATACAATTTTACTTTTTCATTTATTGTTTAGATGGTTAACCACATACTATACTATTATGGTTCTATTTACAAGTCTAATTTAATCAAAAAAAAAATTACCTATTTAAAAGTCCAGTTTTATATAATAAATGAGATTATGACAATTTTACCCATATTAATTGCACTAATGAAAATAGAGAGAGAAGAAATAGTTAAAAAATACCCAATCATAAACTAGAAAAAAGTTAAAATTTTACCTTATAATTATTGTGTCAACTAATTTTCTTTAATAGATGAGATTTACTTAAAATAAACTTATAAATAAAATTAGAGTAATACATAATAATGGAAGTGTGAGAGTGGTTGGTTTGGTGTGGATACAGATAGCTTGCCTTAAATGCTCACGCGGGAAGGCAACAATTACATGTACGAGACTGAAACTAAAATAAAGGCACATGTCAGAGCTTGGCTACATCTCTTGATTAAGCCGGGTATGACTGCAAAGGGAACTAATTAAGGTTCTCCCACAGTCCCACCAATTATTTTAAAATGGGTGCATTTTTTGGACTGCAGAGGGAAGTAATTAAGGGTCTCCCACCAACCAACACATGATGTTCTTCGTGTTGTAAAAATATCATCATATAAATCGAGGTAAAACTCCTTTTAAATGTTTATCTTATACATCATAAATAATGATATGATTAAATTACTTTAAAATATTTATATTTATTATTTTTCTCCAAACTAATTTGTTTGACTTATAAATTAATATATAATTTAATTGTACATAACACATGATATGATTAAGTAAGTTATTTTGCTTTATTAATTTCTCAAAAAAAAAAAATCTATGTCTTATATTTAGGATTGAACTTTCACACTTTTTTATCATTATTACTATATTTATATCCCTTACTTATTTTTTTTAACAAAATATGTGCATATTTCAAAAATAATAATAATTCAAACACCATTTTTTTATACCTTGTTTCAGTGTTTCAATTAGGGCCCGTTTGGTACGGGAAGATTTAAAGAGGAAAGGAATTTAAAGAAGGGAAAGGAATGGAAGGGAAGATTGAGAGGAACTTAAAAAGTTGAAATGTTTGGTAGGCATGGGAAGGAACTTAAGTTGAGGGAAAATGAATTGTTTGGTATGAAGAATTGGGTGTTGGTTAAGTGGGAAGGTGAGGTGAAATTCCTAAAATGTCATTCGGACGTTCGAACGA
The DNA here is from genome assembly GCA_019022615.1 of Acacia melanoxylon. Taxonomy (NCBI): domain Eukaryota; kingdom Viridiplantae; phylum Streptophyta; class Magnoliopsida; order Fabales; family Fabaceae; genus Acacia; species Acacia melanoxylon. Next base: position 4,727,778 of record JAFJYJ010000003.1, on the reverse strand, counting down.
GAAGTTTACGTTCGAACGTAATAGACACCAAATCGCATGTGTTCGAACGTAAAATCAGACAGTGGCTTGAGGTTTACATCAGCAATTTCACAACCCTATAGATAGAAAACCATACCACCAAATACGTAAACTAAATAGAGACGCATGTAGAGGAATAACCCGATGAATGGATGAAGGAATGGTTTGAATGGAAAGAACGGAGAGGGTTGAGAAGAATTCAGAAACAGAGCAAGCTAACAGTGGTGGTCTAGTCTTTCCTCTCCGACGATGGTGCTTGGTAGAGAGGAAGAAGAAGGCGAAGATGATGGAAGAGAGTCGAAGCTCTCTGTTCTCGTCGGCGATCTGGTTTTGCTTCTGACGTCGGATCTGTCGTGGCTGTGGTGAAAGGTGAGGGAAGAGAGGAATGTCGCCGGCGACGATGATGAAGAAGGTGAGAGTCGTCGGTGACGAAATCGAGAAGGAAGGCGGAGGAAGGAAGGATCATATCGAATCCGCAACGCTCTAGTTTTTTTGTAGATCGAATCTGCGACGATGATAAAGGGCTTTTTTGTCAACAAAATTCATTCTCCCGGGAAGATGGCGTTATCCGCCGGTTTTTGAGGGATTCAATTTTCCCACCATCATGGGAAGATTGAGCTGACGGGAGATCAAATTTCCGGAGAGAAGCGCGCCAAAACTGTTTTTGACCGTGGGAATTGAGTCATTTTCCCTTTCACTCACCTCAAATCAGCGTACCAAACGGGCCCTTATGAAGTTGGATGAAAGAGAGGGGAAGGAGTATTCATACGGTGTTTTTGGTTTGCGAGGGAAGGGGATGAATGAGAATATTGACCAAACTATTATTAATAAAAATATATTTTTAAGAGTATATTTTTAAAATATTTAAAAAAAATTATGAATTATTTAATAAAGATGAGAAATCTTTTCTTCTCCTCCCTCTCCTCAAATCAAATAAACATCATCCAAGTCTAATTGGGGAGGCGCTCCACCTCCAAATTATTGTGAATGGCTTTGTGGCACGTGTTAAATAAGCGAAAAGATAAAACAAATAGCCAATAAAGCATCGGGCCCATCTTGTATGTGTTTTCTTGTAGTGGCCTTCTTGGGTTTTGTGTGTAAGCAGGCATTTTTATTTGATACATTAAACAAATAAAAAATAGTATCAAAAAATTAAAAAAAAATGCCAAAATACTACAACATAAAACATACCAGTATTCACTTCAATAATACTTTCTTACTTTTTTAATAGAAAACATATTTATGAAATTGCTTTTAATTTTAAATATAAAACACATCTTTATAATTATCAACTTTTTTCAATTTTTCTTTATTAATATTTCCTTAACAAAAATAAAGAGAATAAGAAATAAGGAAATTAAAAAAAATAAATAGAGTATTTTAAGAAATATATCTCATAATAACTAATTTAATTAATTCTTATAATCTAATCAAAGTAAATGTCTTAAGCAAGTAATTTTCCTTTTTTATACCATATTGTTATTTTCTTACTGTTTAATGTATGATGATAAAAGTGCCGACATTAACTATTTAGTTTGAGAGGAGGATATGAGAGAGGATGAAGGATATTGATTAAATTGTTATTAATAAAAAAAAATTTATTGAAAGTGTATTTTTAAAATATAAAAAAATTTATAAATAATTTGATTAATATCTCTCTTTTCGTGCCTTCAAATAAAACACACCCTTAAGACTCTGTTTGTTAGGAAGAAGATTGGAGAAGGGAAGGGATGATTCCAATCTTCCATCGGTTTTGGGTGTTTGTTACGTAATTCATCTTCCAAATGAGACAATTTCTTCCTTCACCAATGAGAATATTCCTTCCTTAATCTTCCCTCACATATTAGATGGAAGATGAAATCTTCCCGGAAGATTGTAAGCAAATTTCCATTATGTATGTATGTATGTTTGTTTAGGTTTTAAACTTTTAGCTAATTACAAAAAAAAACTCACTGAATTTTAGATTCCGAAGAACTTCCCTCACCTCTAATAGTTCAAAACTAAAACTTTTAAGTTTCATACTTTGATTATTAACTCACATGCCGATAAAATTTTAGTTAAATTTAATGGTTTATGTTATCCTGTTCCCCCCCCCCCCCCTACCCAATTGAGCGAATATGACATATGGCATATCAATACAATAAATGGGGCAGGGGGTGTCTGCTACTCCTTGGTACTATACCCCAAATTGTGCCCCTTCCAAAATGGTTTTTGTGTTTCTTTTTATTATTATATTCTACATAAAATAAGTAAATTTAGATATGTTATGGGCAAAAAAGATTAAGTTTTCAACTTTTTTATGATTTTTCAAATATTTAATATTTTTAAAATTGCATCTTTAAAATAATCATAAAAGGAAGAAAAAAATTGCGACTACCTGTTATTTGTAGCTTATGTTAATTATGATATAGGGAAGACTTTCGTGTTTGTGTATACCCAGATCAAGTTTTAAATTAGTTGTATTCTTAATAACACTACATCTCTCTATGCTTTTTACTGCATTAATTAGCCCTTTGATCATATTGTGATTGATTCCATGCAACTAAAAATTTATTCTAGAATGAAATCCACAGGAACAGAACAAATATGTTGAATATTAGAAAAAGAAATGAATGTTAGGTGGTGCTAAGCTAGATTCATATTTTTCATGTTACTTTATGTTGTAATTTATGAATTTTTTATTTTAAATAATTAAAACAAATAATCTTCTAATCATCACTTTGAAAAATTATCAATTAATAATATGAATGTAGACTATCGAAATTTCGTTTGGATGGTATATATATCATCACAATCTGAATTAAAATTAAAGTAGCATTAGAAATTGTATAGAAAAAAAAAATCAAATTTGAATACTTTTACGTGAAAAAAACACAAAAAATAGTTCATCAACATTTGTCCCGAACCGCTGTTGTGGGTCAAGACACTGTTAATTTTCTGTGTTTTCTAACAAAACTAGAATAAAATCTTAGGTATCTATTAGGGGAGAATACGTCGACAAGTAATTTTTTTTTTTTTTTTTTGTTAAGATAATTACATAAAACATACGTGAAAATTAAATTAAAGCAAAAGACCAAAATAACCTAAGAAGGACTGAACCATCCTCAACCATCCCAACAGTACCAACTGGCTAACTAATCAAACCACTAAAGGCCCTAGAAAGACCCACACCTGTTGCGAATAAAATTACGAATACGTTGACAAATTAACCAGGTTTTTTTAATATAAAAACCTGGTTAACTCCTAGACCGGACCGGTCGAGTCTGGGTTCTATAACACTTTGTTTTACCATTGATTTTTAAATCGTTTTTTTTTTTTAAATGGACGTTTTCTTTACCATAAAAAGTTCTAAATTTTGAATTGCGCCTATAAATTTAAAAGGATGACGTAAAATATTTAAGAATTTAACTTGTAAATTGATTTTTAAAATCTGAAAATTTAATATAAAAATGATATAAGTTTCCATGAGATTAACGTGTAAATATAACAAATTGACTTGTTAATATTAAATTATTTAATTTTCAGATATTGACTTAATATTTAAGAAGTTAAAATTTATCCGTAAATTAAATTTACGATATCTGACTTGTAAAAATTGAATATAAAATTTTATTATATACTATTTTTTGGCTGGATGCCAATGATCGCTGGGAGTCTGGGAAATCCTAGAACATGGTCGGTATAGCTGAAAAATATATAGTAGTGTAGTCAACAGCCCCTAACTGTATCACATATGCATGTACGGTAGATGGCGGGAATTGTAGAGAACATAGCTGCCGATGCCGCAGAATCAAGGAATGCAGGAACTTCATTATTTGTGTTGCTACAAGAGCTATGTTGGTGAGTTTGAAGACCAAAAGGAACATTTGAAGGCAAGAAGAGAAACAGTACAAAAAGATATTAAGGAAGCTCAAGACAGAAATGAGAATCAGATTGAAAGTGAAGTTGAATTGTGGTTAGGAAGAGCAGATGATCTAATAAATGAAGACACAAAAGAAAAGAAGAAATGGTTTGGTTTGGTTCCAAATTGCTTTTGGCAGTACAATCAAGGCAGGGACTTGGAAGACAAGAAGCAAAGGATTAAAGCACTGATCGAAAATAGTAACTTCACTCGTGTTGCGCGTTCAACTGGGCTTCCAGGGATCGAGTTGTACTCTATTGAAAATTTAAGGCAACTTAAGGACAGAAAGTTGCAATTTGAAGAACTGATTGAGGCGTTGGAAAATGACAACAAGTTTGTGATTGGACTGTGTGGGCTGGGGGGAACAGGAAAAACCACAATGGCAAAAGTAGCAGGTAAAAAAGTTGCAGAATCAAAGGTGTTTGGTAAAGTCATCTTTAGTGTTGTCTCACAGGATCCAAACTTGAAAAAGATTCGAGACAATATTGCAAAACAGTTAAATTTGGATTTCAAAAACGGAACAGATGAATTTGAACAGGCCCAAGAGTTGTGGAAAAGAATATCAGAAGGTAGAGAAAAGGTGCTTCTTATACTAGATGACGTATGGGAAATGCTTTCATTGGAAAAATTAGGGATTCCCCATGGCCGTCATGGCAAAAGTTGTTATATTTTGCTAACCGCACGTGATTGGAAAGTTTGTAGAGATATGGGATGCCATCAGACGATTGAACTTGAGATCTTAAATTATCAGGATGCAGTTGAACTTTTCCTATCTTATGCTGGCCGGAGCATAGATGATTCGTCCAATGATTTTAAGGATGTGGCTTTAGATATTGTCAAGGAGTGTGGAAGATTACCAGTTGCAATTGTAGCAGTGGCAAGAGCATTGAATTCTAGGCCTCTAATAGAATGGAAGCAGGGTTTGAAAAGATTACAGAATCATAAGTCATTTCATGATGTCAATGAAATTTAAAAGAGGCTTGTAATTCTTTGAGATTAAGCTATGATTATCTCAAGAACGAGGAGGCCAAAAAACTCTTCCTCTTGTGCTCTCTCTTCCCTGAAGATTTTGTAATACCTATAGAACTTTTAACCAGAATTGCTATAGGTATGGGGCTTTGTGGAGGAGCTAACACATACTCTGTCGCAAGAAGTTTTTTCTCTCCAATTATATATGTGCTCATGGATTCTTGGTTATTATTAAAGGCCGAGAATGAAGCTGTAAAAATGCATGACTTGGTCCGGGAAGTGGCTTTGAGGTGGATTGGAAATAATCAAGTTCAAGTGGGCATGGATTTTAGCACAACGTTAATGGAAAATATTCAATATTCATCTTGGAACATAGATAAATCTCCTAGCCATTTTGATGGTAGAAATCTTGAGGTTCTTTTTCTTTGGGTAAGTAATGCTGTGAAAGTTCCAGATGGTATCTTTAAAGGGATAAAGAAGCTCAAAATTTTGGCTTTAATGAATAGGTCAAATATTCGAATTTCAGGTGCTTCCTTATTTCAATCACATCCCTCATTGATAAATGTTCGAAGTTTAGCCATAAAAGGATTTGAGTTAGGAGGTATATCTTTTTTGGTAAACTTAAAAAGCCTTGAGAGTCTTGAATTGAGCAAATGTTCAATGATTGAATTGCCAAAAGAAATTAGAGAACGGGAAAAGTTGAGATTGTTGGAGATGGTAGAATGTGATATTGAAAGAAATAATCCTTTTGAAGTGATTGGGAGTTGCATGAAATTAGAGGAGTTGTATTTTGTTTCAAATGATATCGATAAAGCTTGTGAATTGGAAAGGTATCAAACTACAACTTTTCCTAAATTGGAAAGGTATCACATAAAGGGATTGGGTGGAAGTTACTATGAAGTGGATTTTTCAATATCTAGATATTTTAATTCAGAGTGCTTAAGAGTAGAATTCTCTGTTGAAATATTTAAATGCCTAATGGCAAGAGTAGAAGTTTTGAATTTAGATGGACAGTATTCTGATAAAGGATGGACAAATGTTGTTCATGTTAGAATTCAAACTCGCTTCTCCCTCTTCCATGAATTTGCCGCCATACTAGAAGAAAAAATATTTTTGTTGAAGTCTCTCGAAGGAAGAAATAGAAGCATCAGGATGAAAGTAGAAGACGCAGGAGAGTGCTAACAAGTTGTCAAGTAAATGAATAAAAAAATACAAAGCAGTTTTGAAAAGTCAAAATGGGCGGCTAGCTATAAAGAAAGAAGCATCAGGAGAAGAGTCCAATATAATGTGCAGAATGAAGCTACGTAGGAAATATAGTGATGAATTATTAATTAAGGAAATGTCAACATTTGTGGCTATAAAGGAAGAGTTAGGAAACATGAAAGAAGAAGCTATGTAGACGCGGAGCAATTTCTATGAAGAAGCAAAGTCAACAAAGACGGCAAGGAAGAAAGTAGAATCATGTTGAAGCTACAAGATGCAACGAAGAAGAATACAAGGCGGTACAACAAATTAATAAAATAATAAGTATAGGCGGTTTGGTTATTCTATATATAGTTGATTAGGTGTGTTGTATTGAGATGTATCCGAAAGAGAAGAAAGAATAGAATTAGGAGAAAATAGAAAGTGAGATTGAGAGAGAATAGTGCCGTAGCACTATGTTAGAGAAAAGTGAGTGAATTGTCTTGTGAGAAAAATATAAGATAGTTTGTGAGACAAAAAAATAGTGTGTGAGATAAATACATTTGTGTATTTTTATTTGAGTTTCTCTTATAATAAAATTATTGTTCTTCATCTGTTTATACCTCCAATTTCCTAATAAGTGGGATCAAAGCAATTTTTTCCCAACAGTTCCTGACATATTACCTGTGAAAGATGACAGCATGGAAGACCACTTAACTAGGCTTTGTTTGGAATTTATGTATGGGATAAAGTGCCTAATCTGCAAAGAACATCTTCGATTTGGTGTGGTTATCTTCTCGAAGTTGGTTGAACTGAGGCTTTATTACATGAATGTAAGAGAATTATGTTGTGTTCCTTATCCTATTAACTTTTTAAAGCAATTGGACATGCTGTATTTATCAAATTGTGAAAATCTGGAAGGCTCGTTATTTGATGGAAAGCTTGAGCTGTGTAATCTTAGGTTCATATATTTGCGAAAATGTTCAATTACATGCCTTTTTCATCCATTCACAGCACAGAGTCTAAAGCAACTGGAAAAGCTGGATATTGACAGATGTTCTGTGTTGAAATACATAGTAGCAGAGCCAATGGAAGATCATGAAACCAATCAAAAGTGTCATGACTCAATATTCCCAAAATTGAAATATCTCAGAGTCGAATTCTGTGATGCATTAGAATTTATTTTGCCAATATGTTTTTGCAAAGACCTTCCACTACTAGAAAGCATGGAGATTGCTTATTGTGAGAAGCTAGAATATATATTTGGGCTATATCCGAATGAGAGAGATTTGCATCAAATGGGAAAAGAAGCGCCATCCTCCCGTCGCTAGAAGAATTGAGAATTTCAAAAGTACCAAATTTCATCAACTTATATGCAGAATGTTATCTTTCATGCCCTGGTTCTGATAAAGTACAAAAGCCATCTCCAAGTATAAATGTAGAAGAATCCTCTAGCAGTTTATCAAGGGGTCGTCTATGCTGTTTTTGGCCAAAATAAAATGCTTCAACAATATATCACCCTTCTGCTTCCACGAACCATAACCAGGTACTTATCCCTTACTCTATTTTGTTGGAATGTACTTATTTATAATATTGGATGAATAATCCAAATATGCCTAGTTGAACTTTTTATTGTATGATGAGAATAGCAATTAGTCTTAAATAACAGATTAATTTTGCGTCGCTTTTTGTTCCCATCTAGGACACTTGACAATTAGCAAATTACAGAAAAAAAAAATTGCTCAAATATATGCCGTCAAATATTTGCAATTTTTTTTTGGGTATAAACTTATATTGCCTTGAGGCTTCATCCGTAACGCCAATTATACATGCGAAAATTTGTTTCTTTATAAATTAGTACGTAGTTGTAGAATTTTAATAAGGCATGGCAAACCATTTACCAATTACCAATTATATTCCAACAAAATTTTGCTAGGATCCATTATTATAATATCAGTTTGTATAAAATCACTAAATTAGTGACAAGTTTAAAAAGAATGCTTTGTGTGAATTTAAATGAGTAAAACACTGTTTGGTTGGTAGAGAATCGATTTCTATATGATTTTGAAGAGACCACAGTTCGAATTAATTAACAAGAACGAGTTTAGAGAGGACAATAAGACAAATTAAAAAGATAATGATTAGTATTTAATTCTCTTTATCAAAAATAAGTATTTACTTCAGTTTTTTCCATTTTCCTTATATAAATATATTCAACAGGTGTAATTAAAAAAAAGTGTTAATATAAAATGCAAATTTATAGATTGTAACAAGCACATTGAATGAAATAGCATAAATAAATTCAAAATTGAATTAAAATATAAAGGGTTTGTCTCTCTCTCTGCACGCGCGCGCGGGTGTGTGTTTATTAAACCTCTACCATAACTTGTCTCATATCTTTTGAATTTATGAAAGAAGAATTCACACGTTTGTATGGAATACAGGCGATTAAGGTGAATTATGTTGTGAATAGAGCTCAAGGACTTTTTACACTACCATTATACCCGTACACACTTTTGAGAGGGTTGGAGATATCTGGATTGGTTGGGTTAAAGTCTCTCTTTACCCTATCCACTGCTTCATCATTGACATTGTTGGAAAAATTGAAAGTTAAAGCTTGCAATGCGCTAGAGCATATAGTAACAGACAAGGAGGATGATCGTGATCATATGAATTTTAACTCTATCTTCCCCAACCTGCGGGAGGTTGAAGTTTTTTCCTGTAGCGACTTGACACATGTTTTTGGAAAATGTCAAGCTGATCAGAATCATGATGTTCCTATTGATCTTAATCTGCCTGCTCTGAAGCGATTATATGTTGGTGATATGCCAAATATAGTTAGTATTTGTGCTCAAAACTATTCTATCAAGGAACTATATCTTGAAGATATTACTTTGGAAAGATGTCCGCAACTTCCATTGGAAACTTTGATTAACTTATTGGTTGCTGGGCATAAAAGACAAGAAGATCTCTCAAGGATAGAGGTAAACCTCTTTCCAACTTGTTTTTCTACTTAATTTATGTTCAGCTAAAAAGATCGTTAATACTTACATGTCTTATTTGATACCCACAGGCGTTAACTCCTCTCGAGGAGAAAGGTAAACCACTTTACAAGCTAAAAATCAAAGGATACAAACAATTGAAATTTATTTTCTCTGCATCCACCTCAAGAAGGCTACAAAAATTGAGAAAGTTAGAGGTAGAAGACTGCGAAGAGCTAGTGAGCATTATTGAGGATCAAGAGAATAACAAAAGTCCTATGGCTCCGCACCAAGTAGTGTTCCCAGAACTACGTACAATTGAAGTGAGGGACTGCAGAAGTATGGAATACTTGTTTTGTATATCAAGTGGTGAGCTTCCACGACTCTTGTATGTGGATGTACAAAACACCCCTCAGCTTGGGGAAGTATTTAGATGGAAGCATGTGGAGGGACAGAAGCTGGTCATAGAGGATGTGTGTCCAAAACTATATATGATAAGACTAGTAAACCTACCAACTCTTTTTACTATATGTCAAGGCATTGATTTTCACACTTTGCAATTTCGTCGTGTACGTGAATGTCCTGCTATTTCTTTAACTTCAGCTAATGATAGCTACGAAGAAAGTAAGCGTTCACGTTGGTAATTCATCACAACTGCTAATTGCTACAATTTCTTCTCATAATATTGGAATTGTTTTATTTTGGCAGTAACGAAATTACAAGAGTCATTTGAAAGGAACTCTGTACATGAAAACGAAGACGTCATCTACGTAAAAAGGATACTTGAGCAGTGGGCTTTTGAAATTATTCTTGAGGTTAGTATCAAACTTATTAACATGGCTTAATCATCTGAAATAAGGGGAAAAAATCAAATTGACCAATAAGTACATGAATAAAAAAAAATTACTACTAATTTTCTCCAAATCTAGTATGTGTATGTGTGTGTTGTACTTTTTTCTATTCACGTAGACCTACAAAGCTAACAAATTCTCTCGTATATATTTTCTACTTCCTTAATTTGCTCCAAATTTTAGTAGGATGTCAATAAATCTATAAAACTTTCTATTTTTGAGCTGAGAATTAAAAATTTTACCAAAGACTCGAACTCATTTCATCCTTTCTTATATGTTTTGTGATTGTTTAGGCTGAAAGAAAACATTTGAAGTCTATTGGAAAAGGCTACAGAGAACACAAGCAGAGCCGTATTTCACCAAATTTGTCAAAGGTACAAACATCATGTTTCTGTTGAGAAAATATAGAAAAAGGGAGAATACGCTTACTTACTATAATAACAGAGCATGATATACATAGATAGTGTTTAGAGGAAAACCTAATTGAACAGATGAATAGAATGAAATACACATGTCAAGCAATTACATAAACAGCTCTAAGAAAATTTCAAGGTTTTCTAACATGTTCTATATATTTAGGCTTGTGATAATTCTGGGCGACACTGATTGTAATTGTAAACTAATGTATTATTGTTCATATTGAAATAGAGGATCACAACAAGATATTAGAAATGACTCAACAATGCCCCACCAGAATAATGGTTCGCCAAATTTTGAAAATGTACACACACACACACACACACACACACACACACACACACACACACACACACACACACACACACACACACACACACACACAGAGAGAGAGATATATATATATATATATATAATCCAAGTAGACTTAAAGAAACTAGTTAATGATTTCTCTCTAATCTCATTGCCTTATTCATTTCTGCAAAATGAATGAAGATTTTTTCTTTTTTAAAAAAAATTGCGTGTTAAGATTTATTATGGTTATCAATATATAACATCAAAACTCAATTTATCTCCTTTTTAATTATATCTTTTTGTTTATGTTTAGGATGAGGAAATATCAAAGGAGATAGCTGAAGAAGACTCCACAACAAATAATAATTTGCCAAATTTGATAAAGGTTTGTATGTCAAGCATTTCTATAATAATAGGGACCCAGACCAATAAACAGTTTCTCGTTTAATTAATATATGATATGCTTCTTAATTATTTTAACATTTTTAGTAACTTATTCATATTTTATGAGCTTCATAGAATACCAAAACATCAGCAAATGAAATTGTTGAAGAAAAACTCTCTACAACTCCATCATCTGATTTAGACATGGTAAGTGTTATTCTTCAATTAATGTAAGCGTTTGTAGAAGCCTCTAATGCACCACTTGGCTATATAAAACAATTCTCAATTTACTCATGTTAAAGGCATTTTCTTTAAAACAATCATATTTCTTTCACATATACAATTTCTTATCATAAGAGATTGCAAAAAGGTAAAATTGAAGGACAATAATTAATAGTCCTTGGTTTTATGCAAAGTGGCTTATTAAAGGGACTTTCATTTTCTTAAGAAGGTGACTTGTATAATATAAAATATCAAGAGATGACACTTAAAGTAACAGAAAACTAATTTATTACTCTTTGATAGGCAACAGTTTGCTAAGGAAACAATGGAGCTAAGTGTTCAACATAATCCCAAATAAGATGAAGCTAGAAAATCAAATTAAGCCATGAGCAAAATTAAGCAGCAGATTGCCAACAACATTGCCTTCCGTCAAAAAAATGAGACTTCACATGTAAAAATGTTATTCTTCCTGGTATGGGCTGAATTTACTATAAAAAAACATGCACTCTCTCTAGTCCTTAATATAAGACATAATTAGAAAGTTGTTCTAAGTACTAAATATAAGACAAAGTTTTTATATTTTTCAATATTTTCCTTCTTTACCTCTATTGATACTTCATTAACAATAATCAAGGAGGAAAGGGGATGAGGGAATTAAGGAAGGTGAATAGGGTGTTTTTTAAAAAACATATCATATTAACTAGCTTAATCATCTTCCTTAATCTAATCTAATTATTAGGTAAATATGTCTTATATTAAGAATCGAATGAGTAACTTTTATCTGCTTTTTTCATATTTATTTTCTTTTATGGTAATTTGGTTCACAAAGAATCCAAGAGCGAGAGATCCATATTGAATCAACAAGTACTATAAAAAATATGACATGATAGCACTATAATTATTTACAAAGTTCGTGCATTCTACAAAAGAAATATGAAAACTTACATATCATTTCATGTTGTGTAGAATCTCAAAGCAACTTTTGGAGAAGGTCCTTCTTCAGAAAAATATGGCAAAGCACGTTCATCAAAGGTAAGCTTGCTACATTAATTTGAGCTTTAAATATATGTCTTCCTTATTCATTCTGTTGTTTGGTAGTTACGTGGAAAGGAATCAATGGATGATGGTCAACAAGCACATGGAGAAAGTAGAAGCTCCTCAAAGAATTGAAGAACCTACCAAAGAATGGTCTTCCAAAGAAACATCAAATGAAGTGTCATTGAAGATTCTACCACCATCTATTACTGAAATAACCTCTTCACTGGTAAATATTTGTTCTGTATTATATTTGCATTATTGATATATTATAGATTTTTATTCAGATATTAATCTTTATATTCCCATGGCAACAGAGCTCTTCAATCTTTTCTCCCAAAAAGCCTCAAATAGCAACTTCGACTAGTCACGTGGAAATGAAATCTGGGAGCTCACAATGTGACCTATTAACTATTTCGCTATTACTGATGAATCTTTACAAGTATGTCTTTATTTTATCTGATCAGTCTTGGGATCTAATTTTATTTTTTAAAAATCGTATATCCCTATGCATACTAGAATAAAACAATTCGATAATCAACTGGTACTCTTTTTTTTCCCCTTTTTTTTTGTTTCTTCGAAACAACTGGTGGTGCGCATTTTAAATTCATTGGATTTTAGCAGGATGCTATTAAATATAGAAAAGCGTTTTTTACTTTCTGGGCTAGGATTTACGGAATTTATTAGAAACTTCAACTCAATTGATCTCTTTTGTATCCAAGGAGGCAGATGAAAAGGACTCCAAAATACAAAAGCAGGAAAGTAGTTCACCAAATTTTACGGAGGTACAAACTTGTTCTTCACTATAATGAATCAGGCTCATTAACCATGAAACATTTTCTCTCTCAATAAATGTATGATAGTTATGTACATTATGCTTTTCTATGACAATATGGACTCAGACCATGCAACAAACAGTTGCTCTTTTGATTAATGTATGATATGCTTCTTAACCATTTTAACCTTTTTAGAAACTTACTCATATTTTATGGGCTACATAGAGTATCAATGCATCAGCAAATGAAATTGTTGAAGAAAAACTCTCTACAACTCTATCATCCAATTCAAACGTGGTAAGGGGTTTCCCTTTAATTAATTCAAATGATTTATTTTTTCTGAACAGTTATGCAGCAATATAGACGTGACAATGTCTTATGATAGTAATGATTTTGTATTTTAATTGAGAATTTTCCTTAATTAACGAATGACTTTCTTCTTGGTTAATTGAACTTCTTTAGCAACATACTCATGTTTTATGGGTAATACAGAATATTGAGACATCAAAAAATGAAACTGTGGAAGAACAACTTCCTACTTCAAATGCAGCAGCAACTCCATCATCAAAGTCCAATAGGGTAAAGGTCTGTTCTAAACAAATGATTTCACAATTGTATAAATTTATTAATAGTAATGATTTTGTTTTATACAAAAGAGCTGGTAGGAGCCTTTGTTGTACTTGATTATCAAAGTCGACACTATCGGTAAACTAATTAAAACAGATTTAAGAAACTAACAATATTTTCTCTATATCAACATATTGTAAGTTTATATATATAGTAACATAGCACAAATGAACTTGTTAAACAGTTTTTTATTTTGATGTTTATCGAGCTCTTTTCAACATGTTTATCGGCTACACAAAACACAAGCAGAACCGTAATTCACCAAATTTGTCAGAGGTACAAACATCATGCTTCTGTTGAGAAAATAGAGAAAATGGGAGAATAGGCTTACTTACTATAAGAACAGAGATGATATACATATATAGTGTACAGAGGAAAACCTAATTGAACAGATGGATAAGAATGAAATACACATGTCAAGCAATTACATAAGCAGCTCTAAGAAATTTTCAAGGTTTTCTAACATGTTCTAAAGATTTAGGCTTGTGATATTGTTGGGTTTAGTCTACGCTGATTGTAATTGTAAACTAATGTATTATTGGTCAGATTGAAGTAGAGAGATCACAAGAAGATATTGGAAATGACTCAACAATGCCCTAAGAGAATAATGATTCGCCAAATTTTGAAAATGTACGTATATTATCTTTTTTATCCAAGTAGACTTAAGAAGCTGGCTAATGATTTCTCCCTTACGTCATTGCCTTGTTCATTTCTTCAAAATGAATGAAGACTTTTAAAAAAAAAAAAAATTGTGCTAAGACTTATTATGGTTATCAATAACATCAAAAATCAATTTATCTCCTTTTTAATTATATCCTTTTTTTTTTGTTTAGAGTGAGGAAGTATCAAAGGAGATTGTTGCAGAAGACTCCACAACAAATAGTAATTTGCCAAATTTGACAAAGGTTTGTATGTTATGCTTTTCTATTATAATAATAGGGACTCAGATAGATAAGCGAACAGTTTCTCTTTTTAATTAATATATGATATGCTTCTTAATTATTTTAACCCTTTTAGTAACTTATTCATGTTTTATGAGATGCATAGAGTACCAAAACATCAACAAATGAAATTGTTGAAGAAAAACTCTCCACAACTCCATCTGATTTAGACATGGTAAGTGTTGTTCTTCAATTAATATAAGGGTTTTTAGAAGCCTCTAATGCACCACTTGGCTATATATATATATATATATATACTACTCCATCCAGCTCACTGGCTAGAACCAAGATCTGAAAAGAAAAACAATTCTCAATTTACTCTTGTTAAAGACATTTTCTTTAAAAACAATCGTAATTCTTTCACATATATGTTAGGAACCAACAAAAGAGTATCTAAAACACTGATTTAATTAGGCAAACAGCAGAAACACACTGAAAATACAACAATCTGTCAAGATTATAAACCCTTGCAGCCAAGAACGAAGGCCACTCTGTGAAACAGAATAGCTTCCCCTCTCCTAAAAATCTGTCGAGAGTAATACTACCCCCACAGCCAAGAAGGTTTCTGTTCTGTTACACAAAACCAAACTTCCCTCTCCTACACTCTTCTCACAAAATACAACCTGCCACTCCTAATACATCCTACGTCTAATATAGAGGAAAAAGCATCTGTGCACAGTCTTCAAAATGAGTGCTACAGTGCTAAAGACAACAGCCACTCTATACAACAACTATATGTCTAACAATTACACCAAAATAGGAAAGTCATCCCTGCAACCTTAAAAGCTGTCCTTTCCTTTAGAGTATGTCTTCCTAGTTTGTCTTGTCTAGGTCTTCCCTAGGAAATTGCAAAAAGGTAAAATTGAAAGACAATAATTAATAGTTGATGGGTTTATGCAAAGTGACTTGTTAAAGGGACTGTCATTTTCTTAACAAGGTGACTTATTGGACCAAAGGGAATACAAAATTTAGTAAATACAGAATATCAAGAGATGACACTTAAAGTAACAGCAAAATAATTTATTACTCTGTGATAGGCAATAGTTTGCTAAGCAAACAATGGAGCTAAGTGTTCAAGATGGTCCCAAGTAAGAAGATGCTAGAAAATCAAATTAAGTCTTGAGTAGAATAGATTGCCTACAACATTGTCATTTCTTCAAAAATGAGACTTCACATGTAAAAATGTTCTTCCTCCTGATATGGGCTGAATTTATTATACAAAAACATGTACTCCCTCCGGTCTTTAATATAAGACATATTTGGAAAGTTGTTCTTAGTACTAAATATAAGACATAATTTTTATATTTGTCAACATTTTTTCTAATTTACCCCTATTGATATTTTCTTAATAATAATCAAGGAGGGGGAATGAGAGAATCAAGGAAGGTGACTAGGGTGTTTTAGAAAATATATTTCATATTAACTAGTTTAATCATCTTCCTTAATCTAATTAAATTATTAGATAAATATGTCTCGGATGACTAACTTTTAGCTGCTTTTTACATATTTGTTTTCTTTTATGTTAATTTGGTTCACCAAGAATCCAAGCGCGAGAGAACCATATTGAATCAACAAGCACTATAAAAAATAGGACATGATATGCACTATAATTAGTTACAAAGTTCCTGTATTCTACAAAAGAAATATGAAAACTTACATATCATTTCATGTTGTGCAGAATCTCAAAGCAACTTTTGGATAAGGTCATTCTTTAGAAAAATGTGGCAAAGCAAGTTTATCAAAGGTAATCTTGCTACATTCATTTGAGCTTTAAATATATGTCTTCCTTATTCGTTAGTGTATTGAATTTCAATTTGGGATTTGAACTTTTTTACCTTTTAAATTTGTTTGTACTAATTCTAAAATAAAGGTGACATCAAATCATATGTATTTTAGATTCATTATATATAGATTTCTTTTTATAGTAT
This sequence comes from Acacia melanoxylon, assembly GCA_019022615.1. Taxonomy (NCBI): domain Eukaryota; kingdom Viridiplantae; phylum Streptophyta; class Magnoliopsida; order Fabales; family Fabaceae; genus Acacia; species Acacia melanoxylon. Next base: position 4,711,252 of record JAFJYJ010000003.1, on the reverse strand, counting down.
AATTAATACCTATATATGAGCAAACTTTTAAATATGTAATCTTCTGATTCACTTCAGGTTGAAATTATGACCAATTATAAGACTTGCACTGATGAGGAAGAAATGAAGTTCGACCAGAAGTCATCGTCTCAAATATTTGAAGAACATGATCTGACGAGGCTATTCTAAATGATGAAGGAAGGTGCTGATATGGAAGTTGACTTGACTTGTCTTATGTATCTAAACTCATTGCTGATCTTAATCACAATAACGAGGTGACTAAGGCTCTTGCTGACTTGAAAGTCTCATTGATGAAGGGTCTAAATGAAATAGCTTGCTCTGAAGAAAGCAGACTTCGCCTTCAGAATGCTCTCAACATTTTGTCCTCCCATTGTTCTGAAGATGGAGCTTCCTCTCATGGCCTTCAAGACGCAATTCAATCTCTACAATAAGAAATCCAAACTATTCTTTCTTCATTCAACCAAGCCTATGCCACCATTGACACATTCACCAAGCTTGAACAAAAGGAGAAGCTTATGATTGAACAATGCTCACAAAGAGAGAAAGATGCCAAAAAATCTTTTATATGACATTAACACCACCAAGAATTCTATTGCTGAGGTTCAATTGAATGAAGCAGAGTTGAAGGAGCATATCTCTAAGTTAAAGCTAAACTGCGTAGTAGAGAAGAAGAAATTGAAGAGTACGAGAGGAAAGTGTTGTCTCTTCAAAAACATGAGAAGAGTGTTTCTGACACAATAGGGTTCACAATGGATTTTCTGGCAATGGAGAAAGAGAGGTCTTGCATGGTGGAAGATCAAATGAAAGCAAGGTAACAACTGGAAAATATGGATGCTACGTGGTCTTCTTGTTTATCCAATTTGAAGAAAACTATGATGCTTCTTGGAGTCCATCTCAAGCAAAAGCTTTGATGATTGGATATTGTTATTAGAGTAGTCGTAGTCAAATTTATAAATTGGGTTTGTATAATTGTATGTTAGTACTAAGTGAGTGGTGGTTGAGTTTTCACAAAACAAAAAGAAAAAGAAAAAGAATAGGGTGTGTGGTTATAAGTATTTGTTGAATACAGTTGTCATTGTACATTTGATTGTATTATAGTAGAGTTTTTTTGGACTGAGTCCCGTGGTTTTTATCTCTCACATTAAGAGAGTTTAGTTGTGTGTTCTTTCATTTTATTTCTTTATCTATTGTTTACTTTACATATTACTGGTTCTGGTCCTAAATATAAAATAAAGTTGATTATTTTAGAGAGGTCAAGAAGCTAATTAAATTATTTTAAAATATTTTTATTTTTACTCTAAACTATTTTGTTTTGCTTATAAACTAATATATAATCTAAAGTTATAAAACATATGATATCATTAGATAACTTATTTAATCTCTAAAAAAAATTGAATTTGTCTTATATTGAGGATTGTTTAATATCTGAAAAAACTTTAGATGCATTGTCTCAACTCAGTTTTATTTAAAAAAAAAAAAAAAAAAAAGTATCATACTATACTTGTGAAATTTTCCTTATCAACCACGTTGAAAGTCAAAGGTACTTTTTTTGGTCAAACAAAGGTACTTTATTCTCCAAGTCAATATTAATTTTAATTGATAGTGGGTCCATTCACAATTTCGCCTCCAACAAGATTGTTTCTGAACTGGGAATTGAAACACATCGCTTTCCATCTTTTGGAGTACAAGTGGGAGATGGTTCTATGGTCATATGTAATGCCGTATGTAAGGGGTTGACAATCAAAGTGAAGCCTCTCACCAGTGGGGGAACTTGGAAGAAAAGTTTGGGGGGGCCAAATAGTGGTGGCTGCCCCCGAATTTTTTTTTAACAAGGTTGTTCCTCACACCTTAGAGCATCAACGTTCCTCATTGCTCGCTCTGACACTCTGGTTCTTGTGAGCTTTCAGGAAATTGAAAGTCGAAAGAATGTCTAGGTGGGTGGGAGTGCTGGACAGGACAGTTGCAGATTTATTAGAGGGAATTAAAAAAATTGCAATAATGTAGTCTGAGCGGTGCTGGACAGTTTTTTTTGGTCAAGAGGTGCTGGACAGTTGTTGGAGGGATTTGAAAAAAACATTAAAAAAAGCTTGAAGCATGATTGAGTTGAGATAATGTAGTCTGAGGGTTCACGAGCAAAATAGTCCGAGTGTTGAGTGGAAAAAAGCTGGCGGGGCCAAAAACTTTTTACTATTAAATAATAATTAAAAATTGTAAAAAATACAAAAATTAAAACACTTTTTTAAAAAAAAAATTGGGGGAGCCATGGCCCCCCCGGCCTCAACTAAGTTCCGCCTCTGCCTCTCACTATTTGTGGTGACTTCTTCCCTTTCTCATTGGGTAACGTGGACATGGTATTTGGAATCAAATTGTTAGCATCTTTAGACACATTGGAAACAAATTGGCAGCAAGATGTTTATGGTATTATGGGTGAATGGGTGGCGTTACAAACTACAAGGAACTCCACATCCAAAGCCATCCCCTTCTCTTTGAAGTACTTATCTCACTGAATCACTATCACCTCCAGATGCTTCTTCTTCCACTCATGATGAAAATGTCACCTACAATTTGATCTTCTATCGGAGTTATTGCTGGAATACCATGAATTATTTATAGAACCACATTCATTACCCCCTTTCCGAAATCATTGCCATGCAATACATCTTCTACTAGGAGCCATGCCACCCAATATTTGACCTTAAAGATATCCTCATTCACACAAGAAATGAAATTGAATGACAAGTTGCATAATTGTTAAGCAGATTATTCATATAGCCTAGTGTTAGCCCGCTTTCCAGCTCAATTCTGTTTGTTCCAAAGAAAGACTCTTCATGGAGTCTCTGCATCGATTACAGAGAACCCACAGATATATAGTGTCGAACAAGTACCCATTCCTAATATAAATGAATTGCTAGACAAGTTACATGGGGCTTTCTACTTCTCCAAGATTGATTTGAGATCATGTTACCATCAAATTCGAGTAGAAGATTTGAAGAGCACATGGATAACTTCCACATTGTTTTGTATACAATGCAACAACACCAGCTCCTTGCCAATCCCCAAAAATGCATCTTTTTCTAGTTGGAGGTTTCTTTTATGGGTCACATTAACTCTGGCGACTGTGTTGCAATAGATCCAAACAAAATCTTTGCCATTAGAGGGTGCCCTTTGCCATAGAATGTCACATAAAGTTACAAAGATTCTTGAGCTTAACAGGATATTATCGTTTCGTCCGTCATTATATTATGGCCAAATAACTAAGCCTCTCACCGACATGACCAAGAAGGATGCATTTTGTTGGACACATCAATCAAACAAGCCTTCTACGAATTAAAAAAGCCTTGATTCACACTTCAATTCTACAACCGCCCGATTTTTCCAATCTTTTGTTGAGGAGTGTAATGCCTCTTCCTCTGGCATTGTAGCCTTTCTACAACAAAAGGGGTATCTAATTGCATATTATAGCAAAGTGTTATGGATCCTAATAATGGGCCTTTAATGGTCAAGGCCCATAACGAATACCCTATTACAGTTATCGTCAGAGGTATACGGAATTAACCCACGATCCCATGACAGGATAATGCAAGTAATGGAACATTGAACATGCCGAAGAGGGGAACGTGTGAAACAGATCCTCTATGCCTCACTATAAATAGACGAAACATTCCAGGTGAAAGGTACACACAAAAATATTCACTCTGAGGATTACATTCTTCCACACTAAGCGCACACACCACCCCATTGACAGAACTCCCGTCCTCATGTAGCTTGGTGATTCGTCTATTCGGTAATATCTCTTCCATAGATATTGTCAAATAGACACTTGATCCTATATCAACATCTCACTAGCCCTTAGAGGTTAGACATTTATGTTCTAGTACAGAACATTGGCGCCGACCGTGGGGACTGTAAAATTCGATTCCTAGATCACCAAAAGCCATATGCTAGCTGCTGAAAATGGCAAACACCCGAAGTCATAACCAAACTACAAGACAAGACCACATGTCGGGAGAACAACCACCTCAAGATCCCTCCGCATCACAAGCAAATCTCGTGGGTCCCGGCATGGAGCATGTTACCGCATGCACCGAATCCGAGATCTCAGAATCCGACAGCTCTCCTCTTCCTGAAAATATGGTGATACAACAAGTGGGACCGGCCATTGTACCACAAGACCCACCGTTAGAATTCCAAGTGACAGACCCCGACATTCGCTTGTTACAAGCCACCCTGGGTTTTGTAATAAATCGGATAGAGGAGATGGAGAAACGTAACCGTCTTCAAAGACAAGACGATATTAGACATATGAGGGACGAGATTGACCACCATAATGCAGAATGGAAGCAGTTGTTCAGCGAACATGCTAGACAGGCTGAGCAACGGAATCGAAATGCTGGGAAAGATGTCGCTGGCCCCAGTAGAGTTAACATTTCAATGTCAACAAGTGCCAAGACATTGGCACCCAAGTCTCGAGAAGAAGAAAAAGAGCCAGAGGAGTATCAAGTCCGAGAAGAGGAAAACAGAAATAATGTAGTTGCTATTACTCAAGATATGCATAACCTGACTTTTAGAGGAAAGTCCAACAGGGATAAAGGAATAGGCGGAAGTCGGAGCTCGTTAAAAGAAAAGGAGGCACCGTTATCGCCAGCCTCAATTTCTGATGAAGACATAATTCCCAGTCCATTCTCTGCTAAATTCATGGTTGCCGCTTATCCTAAAGGATTAGATACCAAGGATTTCCCGAAGTATGATAGGAGTCAAGATCCGCAGGTGCACGTGGGAAATTTCAAATTGGAAATTATGGTGAAGGGATATACAGGTCCCGTAATACCCCGGTTGTTTGCGAACGCTAAGGGGAGCGGCCCAAATCTGGTTTAATTCTTTACCAATGGACTCAATCCCAAATATGAAAGCTATGGAAAAGAAATTTTTACGGAATTTCACCACTAGCAGGAAGCAACCAAAAACAGAGTTTCAACTCGATCAAGTGAAGCAACTACGGGGAGAAACATTACAAAAATATCTCGGAGCGTTTCAACATCACGGCGTTGTAAGTGCCGGGTTTAAAAGAAGAAATACATCTACATTGTATCATTGTAGGGTTGGACAAGTCTTCTCGGTTAAAGAAGTCGGTTATGAAGCGTCGCCCCAAAACCTTGGTGGACTTCCGAGACCGATCTAAGCAATATATAGAACTTGAACAAATGGAAATCATGAGTCAAGCACCAAAGGAGAAGGGTGGGAATTCACCTACTCGGGATAAGGAGCGACGGGCAAAGAAGACAAGACTAATTCGTGGAAGGAGCAAGACGAGCGATCTGTTACGCTCCCTAAAGATTTCTCCAGCGCAAATTTGGAAGGACGTCTCGATGACCGAGATGAAGAATGTAGAGAGACCACGACCATTACGGAACGAAGCCAATCGAACAAATCTCGATATTGCCGGTTCATGATCGGCATGGTCACACAACGGATGTATGTTGGGACTTGAGGAATGCAAATGAGAAATTCATCCGAGAAGGAAAATTGTGTCGATATGTCATTCAAACACAAGGGCGGCAAAACAAACGCCCAGGGGACCGAATCAGAAGCCCACCTCCTGACAAGAGAAGACGGGAGCAGAAGAAGGTATTGCAAGCAAGTGATGATGAATTCCCAAGTTCGAAGTACGATTGCAACGTGATAGTGGGAGGTTTCGGTGGAGGAGGAGATTCCACCAGTCGACGAAGGAAATACCTTAAAGAAATTCTCTCTGTCTGAGATAGGCCAGAATTTAAAAAAGACTCTTCAAAGTCGGAGTCACCGATTGTAACACCCCAAATTCCGTAGCATAAATCGTGCGGTGACACGTGGTTTTATAAATATTCATCGAGTTTTGAGGTGCTACGCTTAGCGTAATGCGGAAACGGAGAGCATGTACTAAAAATTTGAACAATTGAGTAACTGATATAAAAATACTCAGACATATGCTGATGCCTGACGTATACTGATATATTATAAATTTCCCGAAGGATTGTTCATGTGATACAGTAATACAAAACTTTATAATTACAATTCTTACATGTAACTATACCCCTTTTTCAGCCAAGCCTTGAGTAGACTTGGGGCATAGAACCTAACTCAGTTAAATCATCTCATTTGGCCAGGCTGGGTAGGTCTAGTGGGAGTCTCACCGTGCTAGGGTGACTGATTGACTGAACCACATAGACGACCCTTCTAGTTTAAGCACCAAATGATATGAAGTAACCTTATTAGATTCATGCAATACGGTAGGTTCTGTTGACTTTCTTCCCGCATTTCCTTTGACTGGTACCTTCTCACGGCTCCATTTACTGGTGTTTATCTACGGCTCCATCCCTTGGTACCTTCTCTGATCCTGGTTCCTTTACCTGAACCTCTAGTCAAGTCTAAGATTCAAAACAAATTGAATCTTAGGTAACAGTTAACCTCATATGAAAAGTATAACAGTATATGTATGACAGATATTCATTACATTTCAGCATTAACCAATACATAGCACACAAAGACATGTAAGGTTACAACAATACATAAGCACACAAATAGATGTAATGTCAAAACAACAACAAGACATAGAACACAAAGACATGTAAAGTTATCTATACAAATCCATGTATAGTTGAATAGTCTGCACCACCTGTGCCACGATGTACACTCGTGTCCTCAGCGCTAGGAAAACAATCTCACGGCATTATCAAGACTATAACCCGTATCAAGCTTAATGTATATGTAGTGATCTAAGCCTCATAAACTTAGTCACAGTGCATGACCCAAGACAGAGTCCCGTCCATGACTTTATGAATCATTCCATCTCATACATGCATACAAGACATATCAGAGTTAAAGTTACTGTACGCGAACGTACCTTCCTTCCGTGTGAATAGTAATTTACTATTTATGTATACGGTACTATTCATAAATACCCTGTATTTATGAATAGTAATATGTCCGTCCTTCAAATCTGACTCCGGAATCCTCGGATATCCTAACATATTACCATATTGCTTAGAATAATATCCAAAAGGTTAATTTACCTTTATACCATTGGTGGATTTGTTATTACCATTTTGCCATTACATTTTATTTAATAAAAACGTTACTTTCAGCATTATGGCCAGATTTACTTCTAACTTTAAAATTCATAAGTAATTCTAGAAAACTCGAAACGAGGATCCGTAAAATTCCCCGGAATCCTTAGGATGTCTAATTTTGTGGACAAATACTGGTTCTTTCCCAGATTTTATGAACAGTTCCCAGTTTTCACGTGTTCATCATCTGCCCAGAAAATTTTCAGAAAACGTAGCCCAACTTTGGACATTTTTATCTTCTAGCACAGAACTCGAAATAATACATTCTAGGTATATTTGAAAAGGTATATATGTCTACTTTAACCATGAAGTTTCTCAGAATTTTAGAACTTCATCTTCAATATAAAATACTGACGTTTTTACCCTTGACTTCAAAAATTGCTAACCGATAAAATTTCGCCAGCTTCGCTACTTTATGATTAGCTTCCAAAAATTCTGCTATATAATCTTTTCCATCATTTTTTCGAAATAAAATCATTTCTAACCATAAAAACATGATAACAAAAATATATTGGAAGATTAAAAATCAAAACAACATTTAAACTAAAATCTACAAAACTTAAGACTAGAAACTAAAAGCTTTGCTTACCTCTTGAAGAACTTCCTCCTCCTTCTTGCTTCCCACTATGATTTCCTCTCTCTTGCTTCTAAACTCATCTACTTTGGTTGAGTTTGGTGTGAGAATTATGGAGAGCAAAGGCCTCTATTTATAGTGAAAATTCAAGGCCTATTCCAACCATATTTCTTCCTTAACCAAACATTCCTTATAAACCAAACACTCTTCTTCCATCTACCAAAAACTACCATTCTAATTACCTATTCCATCCACCAAAAACTACCATTCCACTTACCTATTCCATCCACCAAAACTACCATTTAATATTTATTTGCAAATATTAAATAAGTATTGGAAAATAAAATCCTTAATTCCATATAAGAATTTTCTTCCATAATTAACTCTCTAGGCCATAAAATATTGGTTCTAAAATTTCTAGACCAAAAATTATCCTCTAACTATTTTTCCTTGAATTATTGGGAAAATAGGCCTCAAAATCCAGAAAATAGCTTTAAAACTATTTAGGCCAAATTTTCATAATAAATTCCCATAAAACATTTCTTGTTTCCAAATTCAAAAATTTGGGATATTACATTCCTCCTTTTGGTTATAAATTAATTACCTTTTTATGTGCTATTTATGTCATATTAAATAGCTCCTAAATAATGTCTCATAATTAACCATTCGTTAATTAATTCCAAAGTGGAATTTGGATGAAAATATAATCAATAGATTATAATTTCTTGAGACAAATATTCACCTTTGTATTTAATATGTATTATTTATCAAAATATAGTATTTATGACAAATAGGAATTTTAGGGTATTACACCGATGCTCGGGTTCTCTCAAGAAGAATTGGAAGACGTGGTTCTAGGGCATCATGACGGATCGATCATCACGGGGATAATGGTGGACCGCGTGTTAAGAAGATCTTCGTAGACGATGGCAAAGATCAACATTAATATACTCCTTTGGGATGCGTTCAAATGTATGAGATTTGACTCAAGATTTGAAGCCGTGTAAGACCACTTTAACGGGATTTAACGGGCAAGATACTCGTCCTAAAGGGTTCGTTGATTTGAAGTTGACTTTGGGAACAAAGGAGGCGTTTAAATCAGAAATGGTTCGGTTCATTGTGGCCGACTTTCCTTCCCCTTACAACGTAATCTTAGGACGGCCGACTATTCATGATTGGGACATGTTGATATCCTCGAAGCATCAAAGGCTCAAGTTCGTTAACAAGAAAAAGAAGATAGTCACTATTAAAGGAGATCAAAAAGATTCCCGACAATGTTATTTCGAGGCAGTCAAAGAAAGTAAGGATTCAAAGACCGGGGATGCAGAAAAGGCGAAATCAAAGTCGGATAGCAAATCCGTTCACACAGTAGATTGGACCTGAGGGAGGAAGATAAAATGCGGAGGGCAAAGCCAAATGATGAATTAGAAGATTATATTTTGGGAGAGGAGCGTAACAAATTACAAAAATTGGGAAGACGCTAGATCCCAAATTCGAGAGGACCTAGAAAAGTTCTTAATCGACAACAAAGACGTGTTCGCATGGAAATCATCCGAAATTCCGGGTATAGACCCCGAGTTTTGTTGCCACAAGTTGGCAATTTATCCTGGCTCAACGCCAGTCGCACAAAAAAAGAGGAAGCAAGGTTTAGACCAGGGTCAAGCATTGATGTTGCATGTCGAAGAATTGATGGAGGCCGGATTCATCAGGGAAGTGCAATATACAACATGGCTATCCAACGTAGTTATGGTTAAAAAACTAAATGGAAAATGGCATGTATGAACGGATTATACAGACCTGAACAAAGTATGTCCCAAGGATGCATTCTCGATGCCCAATATAGACCAGTTAGTGGATAAATCTTCGGTTTTCAACTTTTATCTTTTATGGATGCCTACTCGGATATAATCAGATTCCCATGCACCCCGATGATCGGAGAAGACACCTTTCATCACGATAATGCAAACTATCGTTATAATGTGATGCGTTTGGCCTCAAGAATCTTTGGAGCAACCTACCGAGAGAATGATGACCAAGGTATTTGCGAACCGGTTGGGAAAGAATGTAGAAGTATATATTGATGACATGATAGTGAAGTCTAAAGAGCAGAAGGATCACATTCATGATTTGCAGCAGACATTCGAAAAGCTGCAAAGACATCAAATTCGGTTGAACCTGGCGAAATGCGCTTTTGGGGTTCCATCGGGTAAGTTTTTGGGTTTTTTATTAACCAATCGAGGCATTGAGGCCAACCCGGAAAAATGTAAAGCAGTATTAGAAATGAAGTCCCCGGTCAACAAGAAAGAGGTTCAGCAATTGACGGGGCAATTGGCGGCTTTGACCAGATTCTTGCCAAAGTCGGCTGAAAAATCACTTCCTTTCTTCAAACTTTTAAAGAAACAAGCCGAGAGAGGATGGAACTCGGAATTTGAAGAAGCATTTACAAAAATAAAGCAATGTCTGGCATCCCCACCGGTGTTGTCCAGACCTGAACCCAGCGAGAAATTGATCTTATACTTGTCGGTTGGAGAAGAAGCAGTAAGCGCCGTATTAGTTCGAGAAACTGAAGAAGGACAAAAACCAGTGTATTTTGTAAGTCGGGATCTACAAGGCGCTGAGCTGAGATATCAGAAGCTGGAAAAGATTGCTTTTGCATTGTTAACTACGGCAAGGCGACTCCGCCATTATTTTCATGGTCATTCGATTATTGTCAGGACGGACCAGCCCATTCGACAAGTTCTACATAAGCCATATTTGGTCGGCCGAATGATAAGTTGGGAAATTGAATTGTCTGAGTTTGATATTGCATATGAAGCCCGACAAGCTTTAAAGTCACAAGCTCTAGCCGATTTCTTGATGGAGTTGACTCCTTCGAACAAAGGGGGAAAGAAGGATTGGAGCCATGGAAAGTGTTCGTAGATGACTCGTCAAATTTAAAAGGAAGTGGTGCAGGAGTCATTGTAGAAAGTCCTGAAGGAGTTGCGCTGGAACTATCCCTCCGACTTGAATTTCCAACTTTAAATAATCAGGTCTGTTAGTTCTCTATGTGTTTTGATGATGTCTAACAATTGTAATGATCAATGGGTTAATTTGCGAAGAATTAAGTTTAGACAAGTTGCACTGAGTTTCTTGTAAAATGATTTTGAAAGATCGCAACTCAAGTTGTTGAAAACAACTCAAGTTACATAACTCAAGTTGCCTATCATAACTCAAGTTTTACACTTAAGAAAAATCAGATCAAACGAAGGATAACTCAAGTTGTCACTAAACAACTCAAGTTATAAGTTGTACTTCGATTCCCAAAAGCCTCATTGCGATATCGCATTTTTGGTATTCGATATAACTCGAGTTACAAGGAAAACTCGAGTTGGCTAAGTGTTAAAAACTTTCCGTTTGATTTTCGAAGCGAAAAAAACTCGAGTTACGAGTATAACTCGAGTTGCCCAACTCAAGTTATTTTTGTAACTCAAGTTATATTATGTGCGAACGTTTTCGAATGATTTAAATTCAAAAGTAACTCGAGTTACTCAAGACAACTCGAGTTGGAAAAACTCCATTCTTTGCAATAACTCAAGTTATGTTTTCTCGCGAAAACTTTCGCTGATTTGAATTCCAAAGAAACTCGAGTTAGAGTACAAAACTCGAGTTGGACAACTCCAGTTATTACTATAACTCAAGTTATACCATTTGCGAAGAATTTCCTGAATAAATGATTCTCGAAGTAACTCGAGTTAGGAATAGTAACTCGAGTTAGCCAACTCAAGTTATTAAGGATAACTCAAGTTTTGTTCTTCATGCGCATATCTTCTGAACTAAATATAACTCGAGTTATGTGAAGAAACTTGAGTTGTTCATATCGATTTGAATATGTTTTTCTCGGGCATTCGGTTTTCATTCGATTAAAGCTTGGGTATCTTATGTAATTAATTCTTATTATTTCTAACCAAGTTTAATCAGTTTGCTAGTGTATTTCGATACTTCTAACATGTTTTTAAACTTGAAATCACGAAAAGTCAATATGTGTCGAAGCATTAAATGCAAAATCCCGGACTTTCAAGCCGAAAGAAGAAATAAACCTCCGGACATACAAAAAACATTACGGTCGCTTCCCAGAAAACATTCTCACTGTCTCCCAATGGACAATTCAAATAAAGAATGTTAATAAAGAATAACGGTCGAATGACGGAAGAAATACGAGGAGACGAGCAAGTGATTTACAACGGATATATTCATTACTCACAACGGCTCATTTATTCTTCTCAACGGTCATCGTGCTACCAACCTATAAATAGAAGAAGCATTCAAGTCTCCACCTACCGAAACTCGCGCATTAAATTAGTCATTAATAGCATTTACGGTTTCTACACGTAGAGATAATATCTTCGGATATATTAAGCTTCGTGATTATTATTCTCGCTCTTTTAGAGAGTCTTCATAGATTATTCTTTATTGTAAGAATCTCAAAGTATTGGGACTTTGAGATTGGGACATTTGATTACAACTTGTAAGGGGGAGCAAGTTCTAGAGAGAGAATTGCTTCGAGAGTTACAGAGTGTGTAATCATTTGAAATTAGTGAAATCCCGGAGAGTCTGGGTACTGGACGTAGGTCAAGGATTTGGACCGAAACAAGATAAAATTCATTGTGTTCAATCTCACTTACCCTTACTCTGTTTATCTCTGTTTTGCATTCGGCTTACAGAGTATTTACGCGAGAAAATTTAATATCTCCAATTCACCCCCCTCTTGGTGATATTCCGTCTTTCAAGGTCGAATATGAGGCCCTGATTGCTAGACTGCTCGAGGCCAAGGAAAACGGAGCTCAACAAGTACATGTGTCCACGGATTCACAACTAGTGCCTTCCCAAATCCAGGGAACGTATCAAGCAAAAGGATCGTTGCTAGCAAAGTATTTGGTCAAAGTGAAAGATATCATCGCATATACCTCGCACGGAAAACACAAGAACCGACATACTCTCTAAGCTAGCCAGCACGAAAAGTCTGAGAAATTTTAGTACAATAATCCAGCAGAACCTGGTGGAACCGAGTTGTGTGATGTTAATTTCATATTCGAGTGATTGGAGAAAACCCATTGCCGATTATCTGGAAAGAGGAATAATTCCTGAAGATGTTGGTGAGTCAAGAAAACTGGTGAGAACGGCAACCACCTATGTGATGGTAGATGATCAGTTGTATCGCAAAGGCATACATTCCCCTATGGCTAAATGCCTTAACGATGACGAGGCCCGATACGTTTTAACAGAAATACATGAAGGCATAAATGGGCAACACATGGGAGCAAAAGCATTAGCGCAGAAAGCAATTCGAGCCGGTTATTACTGGCCAACCATGGCACGAGATGCTAAAGTCCACGTCCAAAGATGCAATAGTTTCCAGAAACACGGTAAGATAATATGGGTTCCGTCAACAGACCTTGCCCAGATCTCGGCTCCATGGCCATTTTACAAATGGGGAATGGATCTATTGGGACCATTTAAAGCGGCTCCCGGAAAGTTGAAGTGGTTGATTGTTGCGGTGGATTATTTTACGAAATGGATTGAAGCCGAACCTCTAGCAACAATTACCTCGGCAAGGGTGCAGAAATTCTTTCAAAAGAACATAATATCGCGATTTGGAATCCCGGCAGAGATTGTCACAGACAACGGAACCCAATTCGTGGATAAAGGCTTCCAAACAATGATGTCTGACTTTCATATAAAGCATCACTTTGCCTCTGTTGAACACCCACAATCCAATGGGCAAGCTGAAGCAACCAATAAAGTTATTGTTACCAGGCAAAAGAAGAGAATGGAAGAAGCCAAGGATAGTTGGGTGGAACATCTGTACTCAGTATTATGGGGGCATCGGACCACTGTACAGACATCCACTAGAGAGACTCCCTTCAGATTAACCTATGGATGTGAAGCCATGATCCCAGTTGAAGTCGGCGAGCCCTCATGGAGAAAATTGAAAAATTCACAAGAGCAAATCAATAATGAAGCTATTACGGTTGAGTTGTACTTGATTGATGAAGCCAGGTCCACGGCTCACTTTCGGACTTAGCCTCAAAGTAGCTCATTGCCGTTCGATACAATAGGAAGGTAAAGCCACGATCATTTAAAAAAGGCGACTTGGTACTTCGAAGGGCCGACATAGGCAACAAAAACGCACGGATGGAAAGCTCGCGCTAACCGGGACGGTCCGTATCGTATAAAAGATGAACTCGGACGGGGAGCATACACGCTGGAATCTTTGAAGGGAAAGACAATTAAAAGGACCTGGAATGCGGACAAGATAAAAGCATACTACAGTTGAAGTCCTAAGGGATAAGTTTATCAAGCTTTATTGTTATTATTAGTTTTTAATTTAGTTTGCGCAATTGTTTTGTTAACTTTATTTTCAGACAACTCGGTCGCGAGTAAAAGTAATCTCCCATGGGAATCCTACTTAATGTATACCGATTTGGATGAATAAAGAATGCGGGTCATAGAACCCGTATTTCACAATTTGAAGAAGTTATTAAATTCGTAGTCATTGTATTGCAACAATAGCAAGAAACATGTATGAATTGAAGTGAAAAACTCTTTTCATAGATCATGTAGCGGTAAAGCCGCCAATCGAAAAAAAAAGGAAGCGAGCAAAACCCCGGATATTCAATTCGTGGTTATTGTATCGCAATAATGGCCAAAAACAATAAACATGTCCAAACTCGGGCAAACACCCGTGTTTGTGATTCATATAATAGCGGCAAATCTGCCAAATTCAATATCATAGGTACAAACATGGTAAAGAAAAAGAAGTATTTCTCTAACCTTGATCACGTTAGAACCGAACCTTCATTAGCAATAAGATTGTTAACTCGGACAAACGAAGAGGCAATTAAGAAATAGATCCATTGATTTAATGTTGCCTAAAGGCGACTACAAAAGGCCCTAAACAGGCAAGGAAACATATAAAGTGAAGTCGCTTAAAAGCGATAAGTACAAAACAGCTATAAAGCTACACAGAAAAGATCCAAATTATGATTGCTCGGGAGGAGGAGGAGGTTGGCCTTCACCATCAGCTTCCGGGGCTACTTCCGAAGAAGGAATAGGTGGAGCCGGAATAAATTTCTCGTCTTCAACATAAGCATTCATATGCACCCCCTCTAAGTCCAAGAAGAGATCGGGATTCCGGAATTGAACCTGGTCCAAGGCATTATTAAAGGCGTCCTGGACACCGGATTTCAACTTGGAAATATCAGCCTGGGCGATCTTCAAGCCCGCTTTGTAATATGCAATCTCTGACTCCAATTCTGAAATTATGGTCTTGTGTCGGGCCATGGAATCCACAGCGTTCTCATAAATTTGCACCCTCCGGGTAACCTCGGATTCAGCTTTTTGCAGGTTCTCACGAGTAACGCGTAGCTCCTCCAATAGGCTCTCCTTCTCGCCTTTCGTCAACTCTAGATCTTCAAGTGCCTGGGCCAATAAATCTTCAAATTTTTTCTTTTCTGCCTCAGAAGAATCTAAGTCCTCTTCAGAAAGGCCGACTTTCTCTTTAAGATACGCGACGAGTTTGCAAAGACCGGCATTCTTCAAATTAAGGCGCTCCATGCCCTTAAGTTCTTCAATCTCGAAATCAGTTAATCTTTTTCCATCAAAATAATGGGAAGGAGGACAAAGAGCTTTGCGGAGATTGCTGGGAACTTTATTTTCCCAAAGATAAGAAGTAGGAAGCCGGACTGAAATAGTGGGAACAGTCACCTGGGTTTCAGGTTGTTCAGGTCCGTCATCCAAAATTGGAGAAGATGGAAGAGGAATGTCCTTGGCGGGGGTAGTAGTGGTGGCGCCAACTTCTGGAAGTTTTTGAAGTTTTTGCCTTTTTAGCGGCGGCTGTTCGACAAAGACTCCCGGCATTGGGACCGCTCGTTTTTCACCCGGAGTTATTGGGCGAGTAGCGGAAGCTGTTGTTTCAGGACCACGCGTCACGTCGAGATAGGCGGGCCTTTTCCCCATTTGTTTTCCTGTAAAAAACAAAACACAGAACATAAGTCAAATGATGGGATAAAACAACCATTATAACGAGGAAACAAAATCACCATACCCGACATGGGCCGCTTTTTACTAGAAGTTGAGATATAATCAGACGAGTCCACCAGGTTGCTCGTCTAACTAGTAAGCTTGGTAAGAGAAACAATGGCTTCATCCTCGGAATCAGAGCACCGAGAGGCTAAAGGCACAAAATCTTTGGTGTGAAGTCTGTGGTGTCCGTCGCACCAATACAACGGAAAGCGTTCTTCGATTTCCCCTGAGGGAAGGGTTTGAAGGAACCAAGGGGTTTCCCCGGGTTTGGCAACGACTTTGAAAAAAGAGGTTTTGAAGCCTTTCCACGACTCGGTAAAGGGCCTAAGAAATTTACGGCCATGAGAAGCTCGGAGAGATGTCCAGCCAAACCACAGCTTTTCCTCTTCGACCGTGGTATTAATCTCCAAAGGAGAGAAGAAATTACAAAAAACGGGGACGGAGCATTTAATTTCATGTTTCAAGCAATAATTTTCAAAGGCTATGGCGAAAGCCCAACCATTGGGATGCAATTGTGAAGGGGCAAGGTGTAGGTGGCGAAGAAGGCACATTTGAAAGTCGGAAAAGGGAAATTGTAAACCAAGACAGGTAATTACATCCCGATAAAAAAGAAGGAATGTAAATCCTTGTCACTTGACCGACTAGAGGCCACCGATTCGTCCAATTGGGGCAAACATACATCATATCCCTCCCCACCTCGGATGGTACGGGTAAGCTCTTTCGCGAGACATTTTATTCTTGAGAAGAATCACGGCATTGCTCACAATATACTCCTTGATATGAGACATTCTCGAAGACCCAGAAGGGGCGAACTCTCCGGTCTCGGAGTGATTTGTTTGATGTGAAGTTGAAGACATCTAATACCTATAATGAAAAATAAAAAGGCTAAGTCAGAACCACGAAGAATACCTGACATTGAAGAGATGTCACGGCGACTATCAAAAAACAAAGGAACAGGGAGAGTCTGCGAAGCAATAGTTGAAGAAGCGGAGGTCGATGTTACAACGACATTTGTCCAAAAGCAACTCAGGCCTCTCTATCGTGCCCAAGGCGAACAAGCTCCATGGCCTCATAACAACATTTCTCGCAAAGAGAAGAATCTTGAACCCTTGAAGTCGGGTGAAGATCCTCAGGGACTGGAGATGTAGGAAAAAGAGACAAAGGAGTGGCGGATGACCTAGAAATTTGCGAAATGGGAACTCGGATATTCCCCATGTTACCACTACCTCGAGAAGTACCGAGCAAAGTTTCCATCCTCTTTTTCACTAGGAAGGATGGACCAGAGCCAAAGTTTAGTTCGGCCTGGGACACGTTCGAGAATTTCTCTGTCTTCCTCCGAAATAGGCCTACCATACATGTCGACCAGTGCATTGCATGGGGGATCCATCTTAATGAATAGCCGGCAAGATATGTTAAAAGCACAAATCAGCCCATACTTGCAAAACCCAGAAATCTCAGATGACAAAGAACTCGTAAGGGCAAAATCAAAGATCACTCAAATGCAAGACAGATATCCCAAAAGTTCAGCAAGGGAAACACAAAGTAAACAAAAAAGAGATAAAAAGGTGTAGCAGGGACTCAGACTGATAAGGATAATGCTTCACAATGGTTTTACATCATTTTCTCAATTCTGAGAGGAATTCAAGTGGGTCATCACAGTCTTTCCACACCCAGAAAAAATCAAACAAGAGCTAGGAAACCCATGATGAACGCATTACAATGACGAAGAGAATATATCAGAGGCGAAAAGCCGAATATACCCGCGTAAGATGATAAAGAAGACTTGAAGCTTGGAACAAGGGGTTCAGTCCAACTTTTGCAGAAGCTTGGAACAATAGGCTCTGTCACTTTTTGCAGAAGAGTAGACTTGTGTAAAGTAATGACAAAAGGTAGTGTGAAGTATTTATAGATGCTAGAGGAGTGACGTTTGGAGTCCAATCGTCTCGTCGGTTACGAGAAGATCAAGTGAAAAACCCTAGAAAGAAGTAATCATGGCGAACTTGAAACGACGTGATAAATTAATGAGCACGACTACCAACGGCGGCTCTTGAGGGAACATGACTTTAAGTGTCAAAAGTGGTGGTTATACCCTACGACGCAGGTAAGCGAAGAGACTGTCATATGAGCAGTTATGCCCGCAAACGTATTGGCGTTTTTACCATATACCCAGGATAAGGACAAAAGTGCCTAAGTACAAACGAGTTGAACTCGGATGGAAATAAGATCAGGATTTCACCATATCAGAATTAGGGTTTTCCATCTCGGGTCTCCATTAGTATTTGATAAAGCCGGGTAACACCCGAAAACAATATCAAGAACGACTTACCCAAAAAGTCAGGATATTACGCCAGAGAAAACTCGGCAGTTCGGAAACCCGAGCAACCGAGCTTGGAGGCAACTGTTATGGATCCTAATCACGGGCCTTTAATGGTCAAGGCCCATAATGAATACCCTATTACAGTTATCGTCAGAGGTATACGGAATTAACCCACGATCCCATGACAGGATAATGCAAGTAATGGAACATTGAACATGCCGAAGAGGGGAACGTGTGAAACAGATCCTCTATGCCTTACTATAAATAGACGAAACATTCCAGGTGAAAGGTACACAAAAAAAATATTCACTTTGAGGATTACATTCTTCCACACTAAGCGCATACACCACCCCATTGACGGAACTCCGTCCTCGTGTAGCTTGGTGATTCGTCTATTCGGTAATATATCTTCCATAGATATTGTCAAATAGACACTTGATCCTATATCAACATCTCACTAGCCCTTAGAGGTTAGACATTTATGTTCTAGTACAGAACACAAAGGTTTGTCTCCTTCTAAGAGGCATAGTCGGTACATGATAGGGAATTATTTACATTGGTCTTCGCATTACAGATATGGAGACATTACCTCTTAGACACATGTTTGAAGTGCATACTAATCACAATAGTCTGAAATTCTTGTTGGAACAGCGATTTCCCCAATTTGTATATAGAGCTGGATCATCAAATTAGGGGGCTAATTCTTTATCTCGGTACCCTCATTCAATAGATTTCTTTGCATTAACAATCCCTCACGCCTCCTCTCTTGAGAATCTGCCTCAATTGTTGCAACAAGATCCTTATACCTCTTCAATATTTAGTTCCATCCAATCTTATATCCCGATTATGTTCCTTATTTTCACTATTTGTAGAGCAATCATTCTGTAAGGCAAAGCTGGTTATACCTGCCAATTCAGATTTAAGTAGGTTGCTTATTGAAGAAGCTCATTCTTCTCCTCTGGGGGGTCATGGTGGAATTCTAAAGACCTTAAAGCGCTTACAACAGAAATTCTTTTGAAAAAAGATGAAAAGATATGTCAGTCAAGGATTTTGTCACTCAATGTCTTACATGTCAACGTGGCAAATATCTCCCTCAAGCAGCTGGTGGCCTTCTTCAACCCTTAGATATTCCACAACAAATTTAAAAAGATGTTTCTCTTGATTTCATCACAGGTTTACCTAAATCTCATGGATGGGAAACAATCTTGATGGTGGTCGATTGATTAGGCAAGTATACTCATGTTGTGGTCAATTGATTAAGCAAGTATACTCATGTTACTGGGATTGTCTACATGGCATCTTTGTCCCTCTGCAATCGGGATATCCAGAATACCACAAACATCGGTTCTCACCTCATCCGGGGTATTAGCCGAGAAAAAGACACTAGATTTGTCTAAGTTGATACTCTGGCCAGACGTAGAACAATACTGACTCAGAAGATAGGCCAAGTAAGTACAATTGTCTCTGGAAGCATTCATATAAAACAGTGCATCATCCGCAAAAAAATTGTGGGTAAGAACCGGACAACTTATGCTCAATTTGATACCAGCTAACAACATAGCATCTTGACTTTTACTGGACATACTCGAGAGCACCTCTGCCACCAAAATGAATAGATAAGGAGAAAGCGGGTCCCCTTTGAAAGTGAAGGAAATCACCAAGAGGGGGGGTGAATTGGGGATTTTAAAAATTCTTTTCGATCACCCACACAACGATGCTTAACCAAGGTAAATGGAGTTAAAGAGGAAGAGCTTGACAAGAAGATTTATACTGATTCGGTCTTAACTCTTGACCTACGTCCAGTCCCGGACTCTCCGGGTTTTTCTACTATCACTCAAATCGATACACACTCTGTACTCGAAAGTTATCCTCTCTAGGATACACTCCCCTTACAAGTTGTAATCGATAACCCAACCTCAAAGTTCCACAACTTTGAGATTCTTACAAAGAATGATTTACGAAATAAACTCTCTCAAAGAGTGAATGAATATAAGCATTGAAGCACAATGTATCAAAGATACAAGTGAGAAATATAAACGAAAAGACCGAGATCTTTGTATGCGTTTTACGTGTATGTCTTGTCTTCTTTCGGACTTCAAATCCTCATGTATTTATACGGGTTTGAAGCTTGTGAACGTTGTAGATCCGTTGTGACTTGATCGATTCGAAAATATAGCATGTTGTGAGTGTGTCTCCATGAATCTAGTCGTTGTAGACAAATCTGTTTGAATATGGTTGTTGCGAGATTTGAATATTTGAAATTTGGCTCCTCATGAGTGTGTTCCCATGCTTTGTTATGTTTAGTGGAGGCGGTTGTATGATGTTGTCCAGTTGTTTGGAGGCTAGCTTTCTTTCTTGGAGAATGGTTGTGTTGCTATCCGGTTGTAACCCATTGCTTTTGGAGAAGAAGATATAATATAATATTGCAAGTTGTCAAGTTGTTTGTCTTAAAGTCTTCTTTAAAACAAACCTAGATCTTCCGTAATCTCATAAGCAAACTGGTTAAATCTGGTTAGGAAATATTGATATGAATCATATAAATCATATACAACCAATTCGCGAATCAAGTTAAAGCATAAATCAAAGCGAACAAAATACACCCCGGATGCGTTCATCATTGCAAGTTCCAAGCTCGAGTTTACCTATGTAAGCTCGAGTTTGCTCTTCATTTAAAACTTGAGTTTTGCCTCTGGAAGTCTCAAGCTCGAGCTTGTAAATTAGTAAGCTCGAGTTTAGCATTTGTCGGGAAATATGTTTGAATTCATTTTGAGAGCCAAAGTGGAAAAACGCAAGCTTGAGCTTATTAGTGAGTAAGCTCGAGTTTGGCACTATTCATGTCAAAAATAATTTTAGTTCACAAAATGCAAGCTTGAGCTTAGAGGTGTAAACTTGAGTTTGCTAAGCTCAAAATATGACATTGCTCTCTCGTCGACCCAAGCTTGAGCTTGCAAGGGCAAGCTCGAGTTTGGCAATGGTTTTAAAAACTTTGAAAGATTTTTGTCGGGGCGCAAGCTTGAGTTTACAGTCTTAAACTTGAGTTTACTCTTTGAAGGAAAAACTTGAAAACTTTCATGCGGTGCAAGCTCGAGCTTGGTGTGCCAAGCTCGAGTTTACAACTTTTGTAAACTCACAAACTCTACAAGAAATGATAAGCTCAAGTTTAAAGGATTTTGCCGGAGGTAAGCTCGAGCTTGTAACGCAAGCTCGAGTTTACATATTTGTAAACTCATTGAGAAAAGACTCGGAAGAGGCAAGCTTGAGCTTATAACTAATAAGCTTGAGTTTGCAATTTGAGTAACTTGATAAAATCCTCAAACCTTCGTAAGCTCAAGCTTACGGTGCAAGCTCGAGCTTACTCAGTATATGAGTAAACTTTGAAAAACTTTCAAGCTCAAGTTTATGGACCAAGCTCAAGTTTAGAAAATGCAAAAAAGCTTGGTTTTCTTTCTGTAAGAGGCAAGCTCGAGTTTGGAGACCCAAGCTCGAGTTTGGAGCTGACAGAATGTTTTTCAATTGGAATCATCAAGCTTTACCAAGACTATAACAACAAAAACATTCTCTCATGTTTACAATTGTTATTAATCATCAAAACACATTGAGAACTAACACCCTTGACGCAAGCCTCTAGTAGGGGAGAAAGTGCTAACTGGGTCACCCGACATACAAATATTCATCTTCACAGACCCCACACACTTCATAATCAGGGCCACCCAGGAGGCACAAAAACCAACTCGCAACAAAGTCGATTCCAAAAAATCCCATTCTACCCGGTCATACGCTTTACTCATATCTATCTTCAAAGCAAATTCATATTTACCCCCAGTCTTCTTCCTTTTCAAGTAATGATATACTTCATGTGCAATAATAATGTTATCCTGGATACATCGACCCGGCACAAAAGCACTTTGATTTTGTGAAATACAATCATCAAGAAAAGGCCTCATTCTGTTATCCAATAGCTTAGAAATGATTTTATAAGAAAAATTACATAAGCCTATGGGGCGGAATTGAGAAACATGTTCGGGCCTAACAACCTTAGGAATCAGGATTAAATTAGTAGCATTAATCAAATCTAAATCGAGTTACCAAAGAAAGAATTCCTCAACCAAGAGACAAATAGATTCACCTATCTCTGGCTAGGAACTATGATAGAACGTACCTGAAAAGCCATCCGGACCAAGAACTTTGGAGCCATCGAGTCTAAACGTAGCCGCTTTGATTTCTTCCCTAGTAATGGGCAGCATAAGGTATTGATTCATTTCAGCCGAAATTTTACTGTCAATAAAGCCCAAGACAAACTCTGAGCCACTCGAACCCGAAGAGAATAGTCTGGCGATAAAAGGAAGAAATATTTTCCTCGATTTCAAGACGCTCTTCCACCCGGATCCTGCGCATCATCCTTAAGCCTAAGGATACTATTCCTTTGTCTTCTCTTAATTGTTGACATATGGAAGAACCGAGTGTTCTTATCCCCTGCTGAAAGCCAGTTCACTCTAGATTTCTGGAGCCAAAATTTTTCTTCCAATTCCAGCAGCCGTTCAATGGCCATTTTAACTTCGCTTATTTCCTCCATATTCCCACTATTCAAACCCTCCACAGAACAGGATGCCAGACGATTCTTCATTTCTGCAATCAACTTCAAGTTGTTGGGAAATTCTACTTTACTCCATTTAACAAGCCCATCCCTACACCTAAAGAGTTTGCATACAAAATCAGAGATGAAAGGAGAACTAGAACCAGCTGTCGCATTCCACCAACCCTCAATCACCTGACGAAAAGTAGGATGACTAGCCCAGGCAGCATCAAATCTAAAGGATCGTTTCCTTCTCAAAAGGGTAGGAAGGAATTGAATGTAGAGGAGATGATGATCAGAACCCATAGGTTCAACATTATGCACTTGTAAATTAGGAAACTGCTCCCTTAGTTGCCAATCTCCCAAAGCACGATCAATTCGCTCATGGATGATATCAGGGGGGGTCTCTATTATTACACCAAGTAAAATGGACCCCATAAAAACCCAAATCATTCAACTCACAACCACTACGAATCGTTGAAATTGCAAAATTTCCTCCAAGCTCTAGGACGTCCGCCACTTTTCTCAGATTGCGAAAGAATATCATTAAAATCTCCCATACATAACCATGAACCATTGATATTGCCACTAAGTCGTGTAATTTCCTGCCAGCACAATTTCTGTTCATCTTCAATTGGGGGCCCATACATAAATGAGATGAACTCTGGGGAGTCAACTACATTAGAGAAGATCCGAGTGTGAATAGTATTAGATGAGGAGAAAAGAATTTCCACCGTAACTGAATCAGCCTACCACAAAGCTAAACCGCCACTTCGCCCAGTCGGATCAACTATCCATTCCTCTTGAAAACCACACCATCTTCAAATTTTCCTCACATACTTAGCCTTCTGCTTCGTTTCCATTAAGAACACAATTAGGGGTTTTTTTTCCGGAAGCACTCTTCCTTTAGATTCCTAACTGTCAAGGCAACCCCTAAACCTTGACAATTCCAGGCTAACGCATTCATAATGAACGGTAGCTGGTCCCATCCGTACCGCGTTATGATCGAAGGAGCGAAGGAGATTCATACGAGCCATTACCATTAAGCCAACTCTGGGAAAAATCAATCTCTATCAGATCAACCAAATCAACCACCGGGGTTGTTTGATACACAGTCGATTGACGTCTGATCATAGCCTTAAGATTCCTGAAATTCCTACGCCGACCACGCTGAGGAGAAATTCCGATGAAGCGAAATTGCTAGACGTTGTGGACTCCTCAAAAAATAATCTACAATGCCTTTTAAGTGGCTCCACCTCCAATGAGTCATCACCAGGCCTCTTTAAATTAATTCTGTTGAGGGAGAGGGCCATAGAAGAAATTGGAGAAAGCCCAGGATTTATAGGGCCAATTGATTGGCCGAGTTCCAATTCGCCAGGGAACTCCACTAAATACGCCGGAGAAGGATCGAGCGAAGATGGGCTCTTCATTTCATTAATTACAAGGCCCAAGTTTGGAAAAAGCTCCTGCACATGGCCACCTACGTTAATCCCGTCCATTGCCTGAAAAACCTGCCCACCAACACATTGGGCCTTAGTGGCCACGTCCAGGGCCTCAAATTCGATTCCACCAGCAATATGGGCCTTAGACCCTAAGTGGCCCCCTTCAATTAGACTCACATCTTCCACCACAATAGATTGTTGACCAGCAGAGGCGTTCAGAGATTCAGAAAAGGTAACTGGCACCGACCTCACCTGACCAATCTCTGGCAGAGAAGAGCTAGGAATATCACCAAAACATCCGATTTGTTAGACTCGGCTATCACCCAAGAGGGGGTGAATTGGGTGTCGATAAAACTTTAGGTTATTTTGAAAATATTTTCGCAACTTATCGAAAGCGAGTTCGAATGATGGAAATAGTTTATAAATCAATAGTCAATCATTCAAACATATATCTTTGGAAATGTAAGAGTTTAGGGAAGAGAATATGCAAACCAAGATTTATACTGGTTTGGTCCAATCCTTGACCTACGTCTAGTCCCCAAGCTCCACTTGAGATTTTCAATTCACTATCTCCTTGTTTAACCGGCACAAGAGAAAAGCCTTTACAACCTCACAAGTTTAGTCGGGCACTTGTGCAGCCTTTATAATCTCTTACTTCGAGATACTCCCTTACACACCGTAAGGATACAATTACACACTCGTAAACGAAGGATGATCCTCTCACTCTTGGACTCACTCCCCCTTACAAGTTGTAACTATACACCCACTCTCAAAGGTTCCACAACCTTGAGATTTAATCACTAAACAGATAATCAAATAAGTGTTTAGACTCTCTCACGAGCATATGAATGATAATCACCGAAGTACAATAATTGTTTCACTCTCTATGATAGGCTATGTAAGCATTGAGAAACGAGTGTATAAGTTAAACGTTGGATTCAGAAATTTGGCATTTCGACAGTGCAAGCTCTTCTCCATCCTTCTCCATTTTGAATGGTTCTCCTTTTATAGTCAGTGAAGAACATTGAGAAATTCTTCCAGGTTTGAATATGATCGTTGTGAGCGTATATGACCGTTGGAACTATTCGACCGTTGGAGAAATATTACCGTTGAAGCTTCTGACATCATCATCTGCTTTTTGATAATCTGATGTTAATCCTTCGTTTGATCATCTAAAACTTGCTAAGAAACATGATTAATAACATTGAGAAGTATAGCAAGCAGAGATCAATGATAACGATCATTTCTGAAATCTCCGAGACGTTGTGGAAATTCTACTGTCTGATAAACTTTGTGCATGAGTCCTTCATATAATCATCTGGAACTCATTATCAAATTGATTAAACATAGTTAAGAATAATAATGATAGATGATATGAAGAGTCTAAAACCAATTATAGACAGTTAGAGAATTGGAAGATTCAAACGCACAACATTTTCGAAAAGAGACATATTGGCTTGAGTTACACTTCTTTGGCTCCGCTTTGGTCAAAACTCCAGTTGCACGAGTAGGCTTGAGTCGATGTTTATTTGAAAGTAACGGTCAAAAACCTTGGCTAGAGCCAATACTCTTAGGTGGAGTTTAGGGCTTGGCTCGAGCCGGTAGAAATTGGCTAGAGTCAAAACTTGCCTTCGACAAATATAGACGGGTTATTGGCTCGAGTCGATGGAGTTGGCTGAAGTTTAGCTTTAGACTCGAGTTGGCATTTGAAGACTCGAGTTAGCACGTCAGATTTGCTCTTCATCAGGTTGTTCTGGCTTGACTTGACTTGAGTTCAAGACTATTGGCTTGAGTCAAAAACTCTTCTCAAAATGCCTAACTCTGTCTTAGTCGACTCGAGGTTGTCAAAGCCTTTGCTTGAGGTAATATCTCATAAAACTTGGTTACTTCCAAAATCTTGTGAAACACTTGTTGAGTCTAGATTCATATGGAATTAGTTTCACTTCATTTGGTTATGTATAGTGTGAGCTATATCAAGAAAACCAAGCCTATGTTGAAATGAATCCAGAATTTTGGTGTCAACTTTCGAAGGCCATAACTCCCTGGTATGAACTCCGTTTTGTCTGTTTCAACTCTTGATAGAACTAATTTTGTGTCTACTTTCATATGCCACTAATTTCAGCTCAATTGGATTTTTATTTTGTGAGATACACTCAAAACATCAAAGGTTGGTCAGTTCTGTGACGTTAACTGATGCACCAACTTGTACAATTCATAGCTTCTTGATCTGAACTCCTTTTGGCTTTAATTTTATATCCCAACGACGAATTGGAAGTCTAGTTTCATATGAAACTGGTTTCACCTCAATCAGATCTCTGGTTTGGGAGATATCATCAAATTACCAGACCTCGCCCAAGCTGAACGTGAAACAGAGTAGAACAGAGGTGCTAAAAAGCACTATTGGCTCGAGCCAAATGTGTCTGGCTCGAGTTTTGAGCCAAACTCGAGTCTATGAGTTCCCCGGCTCGAGTCAACTCCCATCGATGCGCAAAATACTATAGAAAAGCGTTCTAACTCGAGTTTAGACCCCTTGGCTCGAGTTAGTTCATCCCAAAGCTTGATTTTGCTTATTTTAACTCCGATTTGAGTCAATCCAACTTCCATATCATCGTGGAGACTTCTAGAATCAATCGAGAGCTTGTAGAATGATTTTCTCATTCCATTAAGCAAGTTCTTCTTTCTTTCTTCTTCTCTTGATCATTCTTCAAAACTTAACTCTTTCTTTCTTCTCTTCTCTTCTTCCTTGATCATTTTCCACAATTCAATTCTTTCTTTCTTCTCTTCTTCCTTGATCATTTTCCACAATTCAATTCTTTCTTTCTTCTCTTCTCTTGATCATTCCCAAAATCCTTTCCAAGATATTCTCTACAAGTTCTTCTTTTTCTTTCTCGTAACCTCTTATCTCCTTCTTGATTAATCTTTATAATTCAACTTGGATTAATCTACATTAAATACAACAGTTAGTCAATGTAGGAGATAACTATGTTACTCAATCTTTTTGCTTTTGATAATGACATCTATATAAGACATCATCAAAACTAATCATATCTAACACTGACCTCCTGACAGCTCTTATCCTTAGGCTCCATTCTGCTTTCCAACGGCACAATCGGCCCCGGCGACCGACTCTGACGAAACTCCTCAGGTTCCGACGAAAAATCACCATTCTCGCAATCTGGGATCTTCATACCAACGCCTTCACACCATCCTTCTTTAAGAACCACGACAGCCTCCTCCATAGTGCGCAAGGCCGCTGTTCCAAGCCAGCTACCATAACCATGATGCTCTGTTGCACTACTCTTGCCAACTGAAGGATATTTACACCCCCTCCCTTCATGACCGATTCTACCACAAAGGAAGCAAAAATGCTGAAGCTGTTCGTACTTGACCGACACCCACACTGGGTCTTTTTTCCCCGGGGAACCCAGAATCCCGGAACTAAGGGCTCGCACAACTTAATCACTGATCTTACTCTGATAAAGCCTCGCCCTAGTCGACCATCAAGCTTAGGTTTTTCATACATAACAGTCTCACCTACGATGTCACCCAGAATCCTCGCGTTTGAGTCGACGAAGGCTTCCAAAGGCAAGCCATGAAACTGAATCTAGAAGGGAGCCTCCTCGAAATTTACATCCTCCAAAACCATGAACTCCTCCCATCTTTGTAAGACTAACAAACAACCCAATATTGACCAAGGTCTTCCTTTTAGAATACGGAGAACATCACTTTTGTCCTTGAACCGAAAAAGAAACACCAATTTGCTACGGTCAAGCTAGTGAATTTCAAGCTCCTTATCCATCTGCCAACCCTTCTTAATCATGGAGAAAATAGTAGGAATATTCATGTTCTTTCCGTGATTATTTTACCAACTAAAGTCCCACCCACATCAGCACCATCAGCTGAGTTCAGTTCAAAAGAAAGCAAAAAGTCCTGACCTGTATTCATCCAGTGCGCACAGTGAAAGAGGGCGGGATTATTGGGAACACCTCATCAGGCCACAGCAATACACGCATCGGCGCGTTGTGCCCAAGCGAGTCAAGCAACACTTCTTTTTAGTGTTGTCCAAAAATCCCAAGGTTTGGTTGGTCCGATCCGACCTGATCTTACCCGACTCGGTCTAGGGTTGTCCAAAATTGGTCCAAGACAATTTGACCGGACCGGACAGGACCAAACTGCTTGGGTTGGATTGGACTTTGGTTCAGGGGCTTAGACCCCCTGGACTAGTCCGGTCTAACCCGAGGCCCTTTTTTTGGGTAAATCACCACTACGTTGAGCTGCTTACTGAAGTCTGGACATCCTAATGTGCTTTTTAATTTATAGGAATTACTTTTCACTATGTTACCTCTTATTATTTTGGGAAGTCAGGTGAAACCAGAGCTAAAATATTACATCCCAAGAAAGCAACCAAAAAAAATGGACTGCTTGTACTGGTCCAGGCGATCCTAGTCGGTCCCGTCCGATCCAACCCAAGCTCGGCCGGTACGAGACCGAACCAAACCTCGGCTGATTTTTCCAACCTAAGGTCATATCGGGCCAGACCTTGGGTTGACCTCCAACCCGGTCTGGCCCGGTCCTTGGACATCCCTACTTCTTCTTATCTTTGGTTTCGTCTCCTCCTCTATTTCCTTATCGAGGCCAATAACGATCCACTATTCAATCCTCTTTTGTGGCGGCTCTGAGGATCTCAATTGAATGTGTGGGGCACAACGATGGCAACAAGGTTTCACTTTCAACTGAACTGGGATCGATTCTTGCCTAATCGAGACGATGAGCCACCACCTACGCTCGTCATTGAGCCTTCCTCTGATTCTTTCTCTCAACCCTGAAAATTGACTACCTCAGGCATCGATCAGCAATCTCCAATTTCTGGTAACCTAGAAGGATATAATGATCGTGATCTTATTGACGTACTTTGAAGGAAAAAAACATACCCTAGAGGCCATTGGTTCGAAATTGCCTAACAAAGGCATAAAACTTCGAGCCACTATCAAGCATTATGAAGATAAATTGGCTTCCAGGAAAAGGAGACGTCTTGATAAGGTGTGGCTCTTGTTTTGCCTTGTAAGCGGCTGTTGTTAGAACTTAGAAATACTATGAATGTATACTATAGCTTCTCTGTGAACAAATCTCTGCCTTTGCTTTCTCTCTTCTTTTGCTTGGTTGATCGCGTTCCAAGTTGCCGTCCCAGAGCGTCGCCGTCACTTGCTCCCAGAGTTGCACACTTGTCTTCTTCTCTGTCAATCCAGGAATTCCCGGTCCTTGTGATCCCTATACTACTCGAGACCAATTTCAAAGTCCTAGCCTTTTACTTGGGTAATCTCATCCCAGCTTGGACTTTGAACATCCCTACTAATATCTAAAATGGGACATTTGAATCCATAACCTCCAAATCACGTAGAAGCTTCCTACACCAAAGCGCATCCTTAACTAACTAAATTAATTTTTTCATATCTCTTGATTAATTATTTAACTTCTACATTTAGAATTAGGATTTAGGATCACAAAGAGATTTTTTTTTGGGGGGTATGTTGTTCTCCCACATAAACTTTGGAGCACCTTATTTTCTCTCGCCCTTTCATCTCGCCTTGCTACACCAAGCCTAATAATGTCCAATTGAGTTCATTATCTCGTTTGTTTTTGCTTAAAATATATAAATCACATGTTGCTTATTTATTCTTTTACTTAGGAGTTATGTGAGAAGGAATCAAAGGGTGATCAAGAAGCATTTGTCGAATATACAAGTCTTAAAGAAGGTCCTTGAAGAGTTAAAGTACCTACCAACAGCATCGTCACCAAAGAAACAACTAAGAAAGTTGCATTGGCAACTCCACTTGCTACTACTATGAAAATGACTTCCCCACGGGTAAATAATTACATTTTCTTTGCATCCCCCTTTATTGATTTTTTCAATATTGGAGTTTTATTGATTTTCATTGAGATTCATTTTTCTGCCTTGATGGTGATGGTTTTAGGACCCTTCAATCTGCACTTCCAAGAAGCCTCAAATAACACCTTCAACTGCTCACACAGGACCAAAGATCTCACAATAAGACCTATTTGATATTTCTATAACTATTGAATGACCACAAGTAAGTCTTTAGTTTATTGAATTCATTTTGGGATTTAAACTTTTTTCACCTTAAAATTTGTATGTATACAAATTCTAAAATAAAAGTAACATTAAATTATATGTATTTAAGAGCGAATCCCCAACAAATAAACACTTTCACTTGTATGTTTATTGAGTTCATTGCAATAAAATAGTATAGGAGTTTGTTGGAAAAAAAAATAGTTAAGTCATTGATATTGTTTATAAAATCAAGAAAATCCAAAATTTATCGTTTACAAAATGCTACCATTTTACAGGCACTACTACAAAATGGCTTATTAACGACTGTTTATAAGGAGTCGTACAAACATAGTGTCATAGAAAGTTAAAACATATACGACTGTTTTTTATACAGTCGTTTTAATTGTATTTACAATGACATCAGTACTATCTTGGTCGTTTTAATCTATCTCTTACTACGACTAATTTTCCAAGATTGTTTTATTATACAGTCGTGTAAAATGTATCTTACAATGACTAATTACAAAGATAGTTTGTGTTCTCAACAGTCTTAGTAAGTATAATAACTACGACGATATAACTAAAGCTGTCGTATATTTTAAACGACGGTTTTAGCTGATACAGACGTTACATAATTGTTTAAAATGTATCTTATAATGACAGTTTTCATTCATAACTTGATCCGATAAGGAAATAATTATGACCGTTTAATGAAGTCACGCCGTATATTTTAAACGACCGATTTTACAGAATACGTACGTCTAATATTTGTAATTTATTAAAAATATAGCTTACAATGACATAATACAAAGACTGTTTTATTACTATTTTAACAGTCATAGTAATTTATCAATTACAAAGACCATTTACTACGACTGGTTTCTTAAATCTGTCAGCCTCATTACAAAATGAAAATGAAATTTCTTTTTCTGTCTGTGTCCTTATTCTTTTTAGATATAAAATTAGAACAGAGAATAAAGAAAACTGGGTAATAATAATCAGCCAATTCCCCCAAAAAACTAAGAGACATCATATTATAACACCTTGCATATAAGGTGTGCACAAGTTCGTAAGTATTTCGACATGTGTTTCTAAACCACTACACTACATAAAAACAAAACCTTATCATCGAGTAGGGTTCCTCTTGACCAAAAATATCTTCGGGGAAATTTATGAACAAGTTAACATAAATCATTCAATCAAATCAAATAACAAACAATTCACTTACAGGAACAAAGTATACACGTCTTAGAAATGTCTAGGTGACTGTCTCGTAAATTTTATATACGTGTATATCTATACTTTGTTCCTATTATACAAGTTGTTGAGGTGACTGTCTTAGAAATCCCATTTGTTATTAGATTGGTTTATATAGCATGAGAGCCATCAGAAATGTATCTAACTTGTTTAAAGCCCAAGTTAAAAGAAAAGTTTTAACCACGTAATCCCTTGTATTTTAATCGATTTATTTTGTTATTAATATTAAAATGAAAGAAATAAAAAAATGTTAGAAAATCTTACTTTATCTATTTTCCCATATTCCTTCACAATGTTCATTTCTAGCTGCATAGTCTTCATCATCTACGAATTCCAAAACTTCACTCGTATTGGTGGATTTGTAGTGAAAGGTGGTGTGTCGTCAAGATTCAAAATTGGATCACCATCCTTCTGTTTTTACTTTGGAGTACAATGGACAATTTTTTATTCTCAGGATCAATGACATAAAACACTTGTTTCGCCTGCCTTGCTAGAATAAAGGGCTTATCTTTATAACTAGCCCTATGAAGATCAACTGAGGTAATTCCAAATTTATCTATTTGCACAGCATTATTGTTCACACACTGACATTTGAATAAATGAAGTCTCAACTTGGTGTAGTTAATCTCCATTATGTCTTTGATAACTCCATAATAGGCTATGGATGCCAATATGGGGTTTTTATCTTTCGAACTAGAAAAGTGCATCGATTCAGCTACCACCGTCACCCCACTATTTTGCATAGTACTTTTATCATCATGGCCTTTTGTGTAGAAAGAATACTCGTTTATATCATATGTGCACCAAGTGACGACTTCAAAAGAAGGCCCGCAAGCTAACCATTTGATTGTCTAAGACACACCGATCTCGTACAAAACCTTTTCCTTGAACCACTCTATGAATGTCTTGTTTAACTCGTTCGCTATCCGCCTATCATTTTTCCTTGGATATATCTCATTTAAACTCTCGTGTGTTCATCTAAGTACAGCTAAACTTCTTCCATATTAGTCAAGATTACAAGTGTGCTTGCAACACCTCTTCACGTCTCATACCTTTCACTCTAAGCCCTCGTGTTCCCTGATTTCTACCCTTTTCATTACAAGACCGAGTCTTCGACATTGATATATATTCTTTGCAAAACTCCATAGCCTCTTCAACCACATATCTCTCAACGATTGAGGTTTCAGGTCAATAAGGATTTTTAGAATACCCTTTTAAGATCTTCATGTATCGCTCAAAAGGGTACATCCACCTTAGATAGACCGGGCCACACGGTCTTATCTCCTTACCAAAGGAACCATCAAATGCATAATTATATCAAAAAATGCATCTCTAGTTGGGATAGAATGAGATACCTCCATTTCCAATTCGTCCAACTTTTCAATCTCAACAACTTTGCTAGAAATAACATTAAAGAAAAGACACAACCTTGTTATCATGCTTTACACAGCGTCTTTCATAATGCCTTTAATAGTTACTGGTAATAGTTGTTGCATCAGTACGTGGCTATCATGGGACTTCATTCCTACTAACTTCAAATCTTCCATCGAGACAAGCCTTCTCACATTAGATGAATACCCTTGTGGCACCATATGCCATGCAAACACCCACACAAACTTTTTTTCTTAGCTTTTGACAATGTATGCGCTGCTGGCTCTAGATACGCTCTCTTACCATTATCTCTTAGTTGTGGGCGTAGCCATTCTCTTATTCCCATTTCAACCAAGTCCATTCTAGTGGTAATTCCATCTTTAGTTTTCCCTGGTATGTGCAAAAGAGTACCAAGAAGGCTATTACACACATTTTTCTCCATATGCATCACTTCAATATTGTGTCTTACATCAAGACTGCAATAATATGGAAGATCAAAGAAAATTGGCCTTTTCTTCCATATGTTCTTCTCACCCGCAGTCCTCTGATTCTTACCGACTAATGTGACATTTATTCTTCTAACCCAACTATAAACCTCTTTTCCAGTTAATGGCTCCGAGCCATTCCATTCTCCAATGAGACCATTAAAACTCTTTTTTTAGCCTATGGTACGGGTGTGATCAAGGAAGAAATCTCCTATGTCCAAGATAGACCATTTTTCTTCTGTGCTTAAGTTGATGAGAGTGTGTGCCAGCTTTACATATCGAACATGCTTTATGCCCCTTCACACTGTACCCTAACAAGTTTCTGTACGCAGGAAAGTCATTTATTGTGGTGAAAATCATTACATGTAGCTTAAAGGACTCCTGCTTATAGGCTTCAAAGACATCTACGCTATCCTCCCACAACATCTTTAAGTCCTCCACCAAAGGTGCCAAGTAGACATCAATATCGTTCCTTGGCTATTTTGGTCCTGATATCATCATAGAAAGCATCATATGCTTACGTTTCTTACACGACTAGGGAGGTAAGTTATAAATCACCAGGAGAATCGGTTATGCACTATGTGTACTACTAACAATACCACAAGGATTGATTCCATTTGTACAAAGCCCAAGCCGAAGGTTTCTTGGCTCGCTGCCAAAACTGGAATCATTTCATTTATTTTGTTCCATTAAGGAGAGTCAGCCGGGTACCAAAGGTATTTTCCATCACATGTTCTCTTATCAGCATGCCATCTCAACTTCTTTGCTTCTTTCGCATTTGCATACATTCGCTTCAACCACGGTATAATTGGAAGATACCATAAAACCTTCAAAGGTTGCCTTTTACTTGTCTCATCACCACAACCACCATCTTTTTTCACTATGTACCGTGAAGTTTTACATTGCAGAAACTAACTTAATCCTTTATACTCCTTTCTGTACAATAAGCAATCATTAGGGCAAGCATGTATCTTTTTATACTCCATACCTATCATAGACAAGATTTTCTTGGCCTTATACATACAATTTGGAAGTACATTATCCTCTAGAAACATATCACACAATAATTTAAGTAACATAGTGAAACTACTGTCGGTCCACCCACAAGTTGCCTTTAAGTTCACCGAATGCAAAATAGCTAGCAAGAGTGTATACTTAGTACACCCAGGGTATAAAGGTGTCTCGGCATCACTCCGCATGCTATCATATACACTTGATTGTGAAAAATCCTCCTCCTCAACATCGTGAATCATTTCCTTCATTTTATCTTCACCTACCACATCCAAAACTTCCTTCTCGTGGGACGCACGGGCAGTCAGTTCCTCACCATGCCATATCCACCTTTTGTACCAAAGATTTATTCCATCACAAATTAAGTGATCTCTTATATCTTCTACATCTTATGGAATCTCATTTAAACAGTTGACACAAGGACAAAAAAACTTCCCATCTACAAAAGGTGCATTCATTTTGGCAAATTCAATAAACTCTTCCACCCCATTCTCATATTCATCACTAGTTCTCAATGCATTCATCCAAATTGTGATCTATTTTATTACCACCTATTCCAAATTCAATAGCACACTCAACTTTAGAACAATTGTCATTATGATATAGATTATAAAAGCAAGCAACATAATATATTTCCTACAATCTAAGGGAGTAAAAACTGAATGCAATATGATGGGTCAAAAATATTCCCCTATCATTAAATATGCGAACCAATTTCAAAAAAGTCATTAAAAGTATGGAGATCAAAACCAAAACTTATACTTAACTATAGTTAACACATCTTAACATCATCAAATAAATATCAATTATTGAACTATAAGGATAAAAAACTACAATATTCTGAAAACTACAATGGTTTAATCAAATCAAAATCAATCAAAATGAATATGGGTGAAGTAATGGTGGGATGCCTTACTCATTTTTTAGAAATTTCAATAGCATTTCCCCTTATAAGTAAGACATCCGAAATATAGAATAAAGATATACAACCCAGGTCTTGCATACCTTAACCTTCGCTTCTTGCTGATGGAGTCCCAAATCAGGTCAACCAACTTGAATTAGTATAGAAGACATGGCGGAGAGAAATTGCTCGATAAACTATCAGCTAAAAAGTCACATTTTGAAGAGGAAATTTAATCAATTTCTGGTTCTTCTTTTAAGTCTTGGATCTAAGAAAACATAACATCAAAAATATAGAGAGCAAAGAAGTAAAAAAGAAATACAAGTTAGTGAAGACAAGCACAAACCTAAAGGAGAATAGAGCATATATACGGCACGAACACAACAAAGTAAAGAAAGAGCCAACAAAGAGTGAGAGAAAAACCACTGAAGAAGCTTTTTACCACGAGTGTTGTTGAAGTGAATGCACGACGGAGTATGAGGTGGAGGGACTGTAGTTGGAAGAACAGAACAAGCTTAGGGCGCAAAAGAGGAGGAGGAATTGTAGCTAGAAACCATAGAGTTAGAGAAATAGAACAGGCTGGCTACTTGTTGGTAAAAAGCCTTCAAGCTGATAGA
The DNA here is from genome assembly GCA_019022615.1 of Acacia melanoxylon. Lineage (NCBI taxonomy): Eukaryota > Viridiplantae > Streptophyta > Magnoliopsida > Fabales > Fabaceae > Acacia > Acacia melanoxylon. Next base: position 4,675,470 of record JAFJYJ010000003.1, on the reverse strand, counting down.
GTAAAGAAAGTGAAGAAAGAGCCGACAGAGAGTAAGAGAAAAACAACTGAAGAAGCTTTTTACGACGAGTGTCGTAGAAGTGAACGCACGACAGAGTAGGAGGTGGAGGGACTGTAGCTAGAAGAACAAAACAAGCTTAGGGCGCAAAGGAGGAAGAGGAACTGTAGCTGGAAACCATAAAGTTAGAGAAATAGTACAGGCTGGCTACTTGTTGGTAAAAATCATTCAGGCTAACAGAGTGAAGAACTGAAGAAAGAGTCAACAGAGAGTAAAAGAAAAATAACTAAAGAAGCTTTTTACGATGAGTGTCATTGAAGTGAACACGCGACGGAGTAGGAGGTGGAGGGATTGTAGCTGGAAGAACAGAACAAGCTTAGGGTGCAAAGGAGGAGGAAGAGGAACTACGACTAGAAACCACGAGTTAAAGAAACGAACGGGCTAGCCGCTTGTTGGTAAAAAGCCTTCAGGTTGAAGAGTTGGAGGAGGAGGTACACGGTTGGCTGCTTGTTGGTAAAAAGCCTTGAGGCTAAGGGTTTGAAGGAGGAGGTACGTGCGCGCAAGTGATGGAGGGTTAGTTTGAAGATTTTAATTTGTTAACGAAAAACATGTCCTAAAACGTCTGTTAAAATGAAAACAGTCTTTATATAATTTTTAAACAACTATTTCCATAAATATGTCGTTGAAATAACTATATGTTTATCCTTTATAAGTTATTTTAAACGTGGTGAATTTATACACGACTATTATAAGAAACTTTCGTAGAAATAACTCTTTTGTAACAATTGTTTCAATTAGATTATCGTGTATAATGTATTTTAAACATCCGTGTTTATGAAAACGGTCGTTTTGAAACGTAAAAGGGAAAGATTAGACGAGGCAAGGTGTTTGGGTTAAATATTTTCAATAGTTTATTAATAAAACCTTTTTGGAAGCATTATGTAATGGCGAGTAATATTGTAATTATGTAGTTGATTGATGCCTTACGCATGAACACCCTTTTCTTTAATTATTTCACAATTTGAAAGAAATAAAGGAAGAAATTAATGACAAGAGAGAAATTAAATGAAAATTTATAAAAAATACATAACTTGATTAAATAATATTACATGTCTAATTATCATTTGACATGATTTGTACAATTTTCCCTCTAATTTGGTCACGATAATGACTCATTTCGTCATATTCGGATGGGTGTATATAATACTGTCGTTGAAAATCTTTGCACCAACCTTCTATGCATGTTGATTAACAAGTTGTGTCTTATAAACAGTTGTGTCTTTTCAAAATTACTTTGAGATTGATTACTAACATATTAATTCTATAATATCAATATAGGCGACAGGTGTATATAATACTCTCATTGAAAACACAATGATTTACAATATATACAACAATATTGATTTACAATATATCAATATAGTGGATTCATTGTTATGAATGGGGTTCATTGATTTTCGCTACAATGATGAAGATCCATGGATATGGTTTGAGGCAAGAAAAGTTTATGAAGCTTGAAGATATATATGAATATGACGGATTTCAACTTAATGTGATGCTCTTTACTGCTCATTCAGATACACTTTGTCCTTCTAGTCATATTGTCGTGACCTTGCCATTAATGCAACAACAATGATCCTTGTTTCTTCAAGTCATGTTATTTGTTTTTGTTTGATTGTAGTTTAAACTGAAAAAAAAAATAGTATCATCTCATGCTCGTTGAGAGTTGTCACACATTTTCTTTTATTTTTATTATCTTATACAACAATTGATTGTATCGAACCACTTGTTAACTATTGCGTTAATTTTTTTTTCTTCTTCGATTTTAAGTTACAAGAATATGAAGGCTCGAGCCAAGACACCAAATTGGCGATATGACGAATTATTTTTTTGTTTCTTACGATATCTATCTTTTTAACTAATAGTCATACATTAAAGATAACTTTGTTAAGACCAAGACTTTGCTTTAAGCATCTCGGAAGCATAGCCAATCGTCGAGGGAGGCATCTCGACTCAAGGAGATGCTTTGAGGAGTAGAATCCCAATTAAATTCTTGCGAAATAGAGACCAATAAGATGGAGACTAATCTTGGCAAGATATATCAACACTAGTATATGTTGGAGGCTAAAGAAAGCTTAAAGATTGCAGCTGAGCAAGTAAGCATGACAAGAAAACTTAGTCAAGAGATAAAAGCTAAGAAGCTTGCAGCCAAGACAAAGATTTGAGAAGGCCAAACTTAAATTAGAGAAATAGTGTTCTATATCTTAGAAGGAACAAAAAGTACCCGGATATAACTTAAACTTGATATTCATGTGATTAACATAAAGTATGTCGAAAAAATGCTAAGCGATGTATGCAAATAGTAATGTTCTCTCTGTTTACATTATGGTGTATAACTGGCTCCCCAGTGGCTGCTATCAAGCATTCATAACTTATGTTTTTCATTTTTGTGTAAGGTCAATCAGTTTCATGTCTTTAACAAGTTCTTATTTTGTAACAATAGCAGCTAGCTGCATGTCAATGGTGGCTGGCACTAGTACAAAAAAGAGCTTTAAGACTGCCTTGTTTAGATCGGATTATTGAGGCTCCGATCTTAAAAGTAATACCAGTGGTAGTTTCGTAAACATAAAAAAATTTAGACCGGATTATAGAGAATTAAGTCTAAAAAGTATGACTGGTGGTAGTTCCGTAAATATATAAAGAACTTTTTAGACCGGATTATAGAGGACAAGGTCTAAAAAATATGACCAATGACAGTTTCATAAATATATAAAGAACCTTTTAGACCAGATTATAGAAGATGAGGTCTAAAAAGTATGACCGGTGGCAGTTCCATAAATATATAAAGAATTTCTTAGACCGGACTTGTACAATATGAGGTCTTAAAAGTGGCATTTTTGTAAATATATGAAAAGTCTTACTTTTAAGATCGGATGTTTAAAAAGTCTGGTCTAAAAAGTCTAAAAGATTAATCTTATATTTTCCCGCACCGAAAATTGAATTCGACTTTGTAAATCTCGCCTTACACTCTCTTCAACCTCATCTCAAGGACCTCGCTCACAAATTTTCTAACGCCGCGAAAATTGCTCTTGCCTCCTTTGCTCTTATGGTCTCTTGTTTTGGTTCTAGCTTCTTCAGGTTCGAAATTCTTGTGAAGGTAACTAGCATTCATCTTTTTTTCAGCCAATGGATAAATCTTGACGCTTGTTATTGATAGTAATTTGCATATTTAAATATATGCAGGAAAAACTCGAACCGTCTTTGCTTGCTAATTATTCCTCGTTTCAAAGTATACTATGTCTTGAATCAAGTTAGTTTGTAACTTGGAATATCATTTCAAAGAGAATTCAAGTTTTCATCCTTCATTGAATCGGGATAGCCTACCTTGAATGATGAAATGATATGATCTCGCATGCCTTCGAAGGATGAGACAAAGTGATGTTGGATTTGTATCAAATGAGATTATTCAAGCCCACTGTCCTCCTCTGCACATGATATCAGGGTAGACAATAATCCTCTAAGCTAATCTCTTTAGATAGCTTCTTCGTGTTATCATAAAAGGAAGGTTATTGATTAAGAAGATTGTTTGTGAAATTTGCAGATATTAAGGTATGGCACACCACCCATGAACAAGGCTATAACTACTCACATTGAAGCCCTTGGATATGACCCCGATATCTTTTTCATCCCGACAAATTTCATATTTCCGAGTTTTTTTAAAAGGAAATGACTTTTAAGATCGGAGTGTTTTTACATCTGGTCTTAAAAGTACCTTCTTTTTTTTTTTTTTTTTTGAGGAAGGGACTTTTAAGACCAGATGTTTTTCATATCTAGTCTTAAAAGTACTTTTAAGACCTGATGTGTTTTCACATTCAATCTTAAAAGTCTAATTTTTTTGTGTGTGATAGAAATAGAGTTTTGAGACTTAATATTTTAAAAGTCCGGTCTTAAAATTTCAACGTTTAAGACCTCATATTTTAAAGTTACGGTCTAAAAAGTATTTTTTAAGACCGGTTGATCCGGTCTTAAAAGTTACAAACTTTTAAGACCGCCTGTAACAAGACCGGTCGCAGATCCGGTCGTTTATACCTCTTTTGGTTTTTTCCCTATATTGTAACTCATGCTTGTAACTTTTGAAAAGAAAATATGTGAGCTTGAGAAAATATATGAGCTTGTTAATAAGGGAATATGTGAGAATACTATCACAATCGCTACTAAACTTCATATTGGTGATCATATCGAACATTTGAAAAGACTGAACTGTTTTAAGAATTAAGGATATACACTTCTTTGCATTCATGAAAGGCACCCAATGAACGCATTCTTCATAGACTGTTAACTCATCATCTAAATTTCTTAGCACTGCCATTGCTTCCAAACAATACTAAGTGATTAACAATCACGAGATGGCTTGATGGTCCACATCCTTTTTTTTCTATATACAAAACCAAAACAGAGACTAGAGAAGAAGGAGCTTTAGAAGGGCCTTGACCCTTATCAGAACCTTTGAACTCAGAAGATGGGACTAATCTCTTCTTCTTCAAAGGTTTAGCCACTTCAGGAGCTGGATCCTTATCATTTCGCATTGCATCTTCTACGTCGATGGATTTTCTCTTGGGAGTCACAAAAGGTTCTTCTACGGCAAGCTTCTTCACTTTAATCTTGGGAAAAGGCTCTTCAAAGGCCACCTTCGGTTTAAAACGACGTGGCACATGCTTCTCTCTTCTAAGTCTTTGTAGAGGAGGAGGAGTTGAAGATTTGGTCACTTCATAGTCAGAATCAATGTTGGTAGCTTTGGCGGAACGTTTGGGAGGCATTTTCCGAAGGAAGGGTCGAGTTTGGTCAAGAGAAAAGGGAGGTTTCGAGAAAACTTAGGGTTAAACTTGAGGGAAGAGTGAAGTGAAGAGCAAGGGTCGAGTTTCGGTGTATATCTATATATATGTGTGTGTTTGTAGCAACAAACTCGACTTTCTACTCACGACTCAAGTAACCTAGTCGAGTTCATCGATATAGGCAACTCGTTTAAATCTTAACGACGTTTAAAATAAACAATAAACGACCAATGTATAAACAATCATTATAATACATTTATTTCAACGACATGTTTTCTAAAAAATGGTCTTGGCCACAACTATCACTTGTTTATTAATTATTATTATATACCGAACTTGTACTTGATATAGACGACGGGTTTAAAATTAACAGACGTGATATATGCAAACGCAAAACTAGAGTTTTAAGAAATAGGCTCGAGTCACTTTAGTTTCAAAAATCCTTGAAAGCTCTCGGTCGGCATAAACTTGAGTTTACCAGTCGATTGAGTTTACTTTAAAATGAAAAACGTTGAGAACTCTCGGCCAATGAGAAAATTGAGTTTAACAGCAACAGGTTCAAGTCTTATTTTTAAATAAGATTCTTTGAAAAACTCTTGTCTAATCTCAAACTCAAGTTTCTATATCCAAGCTCGAGTTTGACTAAGTTCAAACAACTTGTCTTATTCTCTATAAAGTACAAACTTGAGTTTTACAACTATAAACTTGAGTTTTTTTTTTTTGAGTAAGTTTTAAATTTAACAAGACGAACTTCATATAAGTTTACAAATATCGCTTATCATCAAAACACATAGAGAACTAACACAAACATCATATTACGTAATCTTAAAAGTTAAGCTTAGAAGCCTCTTGAACAACTCTTGTCCAACATTTTAAGGAGTAATAATTATATGTTTTTGAAATGGTATATTCATTTAATCAATTGAGCCCTTGATTCAAGTTAATTATATTATGGAGCAATCGAAGTTGAGTTCACACCAAATTAATTAATTTTAAATTTTAAATATGCAAAATTAAGAAATCATTATGATAGGCTCTTATATTCTCGAACGCATATTTGTAGTCTAGGTTCCAGCCTCCCCTGAGCCTCCTTTTTAACAATTTGAAAAAAGGGAAGAGCCTTCTCTGCCGACTTTGACAAGAATCTGGGTCAATGCAAACAATCTTCCCGCTAATGGTTGCACCTCCTTCTTGTTCTTTGAGCCTTCATATCCAACATGGCCTTGCATTTGTCCAGGTTAGTTTCAATCCCTTTATTCGTTAACAAGAATCCCAAGAACTTCCGGCCGAGACTCCAAAAGCGTACTTTGCGGATTCAAACAGATTCGATAGGCTCTCAACTTGTCAAACGTTTGTTGTAGATCTTGGACATGACTTGTAGGATCAATCGATTTAACGATCATATCATCAATATACACTTCTATGTTCTTGCCAATCTGGTCCTCGAATACTCTATTCATCATCTTTTGATATGTGGCCCCCGCGTTCTTCAACCCAAGGGCATCACATTATAGCAGTAGTTAGCCTTATCAGTTATGAAAGTTGTTTTCTCTTGGTCTTCTGGGTACATGGCTATTTGATTGTAGCCGGAATATGTGTCCATGAAGGATAGCAATTGGTAGCCAAACGAGTTGTCAACCAACTAGTCGATACTGGGCATTGGATATGCGTCCTTAGGACACACTTTATTCAGATTGGTGTAGTCCGTGCAGACTCTTCACTTTCCATTTGGTTTCTTCACCATAACCACGTTGGATAACCAGGTAGTATACTATACTTCTCGAATAAATCTGGCATCTAGTAATTCTTTCACATTTTCGTCTAGGGCTTATCTCATTTCTGGGCTGAGCTTCCTTTTCTTTTGCTCCACCGAAACTGACCCCGGATGAATTTCCAGTTTGTGACAGCAAAATTCTGGATCAATTCCGAGTATCTCTAACTACTTCCAAACAAACACATCCTGGTTCTTCTTTAGAAACTCTTTTAACTCGGTTCAAACCTTAGGATCTAGCCCTTTGTTGACTTTTGTGACTTGCCCCAGCTTAGTACCCAACACAAGATCCTCTAGCTCTCTATCTAACTCCGCCAAGATCTTGGCGTCTTCTCGCAAGTATAATTCAACCATATTTACTGGTTTGCTTCGCTGACTTGCTTTGCCCCTACTCGCACTCCTTTCTCCTTTTTGGATCTAGGGCGGAGAGGAAGGGCCACCTTCACCTTTGATTGTCGCAAAGTAACATTGTCGGGATTCTTTCTGGTCTCCTCTAATGGTAACGACTTCATTCTTGCTACTCACCATCTTCAACTTCTGATGCTTGGTAGACACCAATATATCCCAATTGTGAATGGTTGGCCTCCCCAAAATTATGTTGTACGTAGGTGGGAAGTCGGCAACGATGAACCTTACTGTTCTGACTTGAAGGCTTCCTTCGTTCCCAACGTTAATCAGATATTGATATACCCCTTAGGATAAGTGTCTTCTCCGTTAAACCCTATGAGGGTTGTTTTGCACGGCTTCAAATCCTCTTAGTCAAGGTTCATCCTTTTGAAAGCATCCCAAAGGATAATGTCTACGGAGCTTCCAGCATCTGCGAAGATCTTCTTAACCCAAAGAATTCACCAGGGTGCCCATAATCACCAAACCGTCTTCGTGACCCGAGATTACGTCCTTCAAATCTTCCTTAGTAAAGCATAGTAAAGGAGGTTTCAGCTTGCTAGGATCTTCTTTAAACTTCGGTTGGTCCCTTATTGAAAGGACCTCCCTTAAGTACTTCTTTCTCTCCGGCTCACCATGTCTCTCCCTCCTCTATGTGCTTCGTTGATAACATTATAATCAAACTTGGGTTGAGGAAATTCATCATCATGACAACCTAATTTTTTCTGCTTCTCGTCTTTTCTTTTCTTCCTAGGAGTCGAGCTCTTACTGTGGCTTCCTTGGAACCACTTATTATTCTTCCTTCCTTGGGTTTTTATCACATACCGCCGCTTGCCTTCTCAAACAAACTTTTCTATCGCATCTCTAAGATCCTAGCATTGATCTCGCAGCCGTGTCCCGATCCGTCATGAAATTCAAAGAACCAGGATTGATCTAAGACCGCCTTGTTGTGAAATGGTCGAGGTCGGTCAACTGTTTTCATCTCAGTTATAGCCACCTCCTTACAAACTTGAGATCGTGAAACGTTTAAGGAAGTGTACTTCTCATACTTTCCTTCATGCTTGCCACCCCGAGACTTATTGTCCGGGTTCCTTTTGCGAAAATCTTGCCTTTGACTTCCAAGTCGTTCCTTTCCTTTTAGACGTAGACTCTTCCTCCTCTATTTTCCCGTAGCATTGGCAATCTCCATCTGCTCTAACTCTAGGTATTTCTTGGACTAAGTTCTAAACTCTACCAGGGTCTTGACAGAAGTCTTGTAAATTGACCTTGCCAGCCGAGATGAACCATCCAGGCCAGCTATGATTAAGTGTACGTACACATTTTCCTGCAATCCATAAACTTCTAGGGCAACGTCTTTAAAGCAATCCAAATACTTTTGAAGCATTTCCCCCAGTTGTTGCTTGACCTTGCCGAGAGTGAACTCAGACTTCGGTTATTTTTTGCTTGTTGCAAAATTCAGCAAAAACTTATCTTCCAAATCTTCAAAATTCTGGATTGATTTTACAGGCAGAGTGTGAAACCATGCTTGCGCAGCTCCGCACAATGTTGTAGCAAACAACCGAGAAATGATGGGATCTTTGAATCCCCTCACAAATGTGTCAATGTCGAACGTATTAAGATGGGCTTGCAGATCCTCGCTTCCATCATATTTTGGTAAGTCATAAAATCTTTTGGATAAGGAGCACTGGCAATCTCGTTAGTGAAAGGACTTTTGTTGTACTGGCCCTACTGTACTTTGTTCTATATTTTCCAGGAGCATCTTACGTTCGAGGTACCGTATCTCAGTTTTGATCTCCTGTATCCCAGACGCCTGCAACCTATTTGTCCTTTGTGACTATAAGATCCGACCCCGAACTTCAGGGATTCAAACCTGGTCTTGATTGGCCAAGTTACTTTCAACGTCACTCTCATTTCGGTTCCCCTTACAAACGGGGTTCTTAACTCGCCTGAGGTGCTCCTCCAACAACTGCATTCTCTACATTTCTTCTTGCCGCAAGATGGCATTAGGACGATCCATGTCTTCCTGCATTACTTGGATATCCTCCTGCCTCTGAAGTTGGTTTCGCTGCTCCATCTCCTCTATTCGATTCAATACAGCATTTAAAGTGGTCTGCATGAGACGAATATCGGATTAACGACTGGAGAAACTTGCGGTTGAGGGGTTAACGCGAATGCTAGGGAGGACATCGTGTCAGATACATCATCAACTTGCACTTAGTTATATTCTGGAATGATCATATAGTCAAGTTGCGATTGATGTTGAACCGTTCATTCCTCAGTTTGCTTCATCTGACTATTGCTTCTGGTATTAACCATCGTTGGTCACTGGAATCAAATTTTACCGATTCCCCACGATCGACGCTAATGTTCGTGTGAGAACAACAGATGTCTAGCCCTTCGAACTAGTGTGTTTATATTGGATCGATTGCTATTCCAAAATATCTATAAGCGATACCAAAAAGAAGATGATTACTCCAATATATCTATAAGGAAATACCGAGAAGAATATTGGACCATTGTGCACATATATGACGTTTAGCCAAAAGGGGGTGGTGTGTGTGCATAGTGACGGCTGAATAGTAAATGAGAATTGATAGAAAGTTGTGTACCTTTTAGGTTTACCTCTTATTCATAGAAATTACCTTAGGGTTTGGAACCTTGTACCCTGTGCGCCTTGCAACCCACATATTATATTGCCACACCTGTAAGATGTCACCCCTGATTGAGATATTCCTTGATTATAGCATTAATTATAGGTCAGTTAGGATCTCCCTCCATCATAGGCAAATTCTGATATGGATTGCCCCTTGTTGGCCATATATTAAGTAAGCCTTGTATAGGTCCGTAACACCGGTCTTATAATTAAATCATGATAGGAGGGAGTAGGGGTGGCAAAAAATTTTTTTTTTTTAAAAAAACAAGTAAATATAGCCCACTTCTTCTTCCTCCATCGCAAGCATTCTCCAATCAAACAATAATCACTCACCTGTGGAATTTGTCCAGAAAAAATGCTTTGAACAAATCAATCAAAAAAAATAAAAACGAATTTGTCCAAATAAAATATCAAAGAAATTTTTTCAAACAATAATCACTTGCCTGTGGAATTTGTCCAGAAAAAATGCTTTGAACAAATCAAACAAAAAAATAAGAACGAATTTGTTCAAATAAAAGATCAAACGAATTTTTTCAAACAATAATCACTCGCTTGTGGTAAGCAGAGATCACTGAGAGAATAAAACTTATAAAAGTGTCAAATACAATTAATTAGGGCTGTTAACGTAGGGGCAACATTGCTATGTTTATAGACTTCCGGGGCAACGTTGAGACGAAAAAAATCCAGGTAAAATTGCAACTTAACAAAAAAAGTTAAAAAGATGCCACGTAAGCAATCCACGCCAAGATAATGGGGTCAACTAAAGTTTGACCATTAAAGTCGTTAATAAAGGAACAACATTATTACGTTTTTATACTTTTGAGGTAATATTGCTAAAAAATTTCTATGACAATATTACTCTTATGTATATACTTTAAGGGTAAAATTAATATTTAACTCTTATTTTTATATTTAATGCATAACAATCGATATATAATACTCTCTCCGGTCCTAATTATAAAAAACGCTTTTGTAGTACAATTTGCACTATAAAAGTGCTCCTATAATTAGGATCAGAAGTAGTATTGTTTTAAATAACATGGTTATCTTTGTTATTGTTGTTTGGCCGAAAGATAATGCAAAGCAATGAAAATGATTATGCACATTTTTCTATACGCACGGAATTGGGTTTGTGGTGTGTTCTAAAAATGTACGTGGCTACAAGAGATCCTATTTGGAAAGTGAAAAGAATAGGCCGGATGGCACTCTCTTTAGGGGGCAAATTACGCACAGGTCCCAAAGACCAGAGATAATTACAATTAAATCCCTTAAATTGACTAAATTACACAGAAGTCTTTAGGGACTTCTCTGTAAATATGTTTGAGTGTAAAATTACCATTTTGACAACAACTTTTTAAGACCTACATTTTTTCATTTGAGTTCCAGAGACTATTTACAATAAGAAATTCTATATTAGCAACAACAAATTCCTATTTTAACAACAACATTTTAGGACCTGCATTTTTTTATTTCTGAGGTCCAGAGGCTATTTACAACAAGAAATTCTATATTTACAACAAAGAAATTCCTATTTTAACAACAACATTTTAAGATCTGCATTTTTTGATTTCGAGGTCCGTAGGCTATTTACAATAGCAAATTCCTATTTTAACAAGGACATTTTAAGACCTGCATTTTTTTTATTTCTGAGGTCCAGAGGCTATTTACAACAAGAAATTCTATATTTACAATAGCAAATTCCTATTTTAACAACAACATTTTAAGACCTGCATTTTTTTATTTCTGAGGTCCAGAGGCTATTTACAACAAGAAATTCTATATTTACAACAGCAAATTGCTATTTTAACAACATTTTAAGACATGCTTTTTTTGATTTCTGAGGTCCAGAGGCTATTTACAACAAGAAATTCTATATTTACAATATCAAATTCCTATTTTAACAACAAATTTTTAAGACCTGCATTTTTTCATTTCTAAGGTTCAGAGGCTATTTACAATCTGCAAAGAACCCCAAATCAAGTATGCCATATTTCGGACAATTTGCAGCAACAAGGTTGTATTAACAACTGAAAAAGCCTGTATTTACAATAATAAATGCACGTATTAACAACAACTTTATTAAATCCTATCAGAACTTGTAACTAAACGTTCCATTATAACATCAACCAAAAACCAATAAAACAGAGTAGTCCCTATGTTATTCCTCTGTTACCTTCCCAAAAAACAGAGTACAATGTCATTAACCCTACCCAATAGCATGAAACTCCAACTTCAATGGTAAAGATGATATCTTTAGAAAAATGTTAGCACTACTTACCTAGGTACCAGCTTATAGTCCACTAATGAGCTAAACTTCAACCCGTCACCAACCCTTCACTCTCTAAATGCAAAGAACAAACACCCAGAATAAATTATTCATCAAACGTAGAGTACATGATAGCTGCATATTTTAAGCTTTGCCTAGGACATAAAAATGTCACTTACTTGCCTTAAACGTCGGAGATTGATCCACCTATCTTGCTTACGTGATTTCTCCATTTTTCCTTTTTGACAAATCCGTTCTCCCGTGCACGAAATGTTTGCTCCGATTGTTTCCTTTTTATGCACTATGGGCAAAAAAGTAATTTTATGTTTACAAATAATTACACAGAAATTTGAAGAGACTTAAATGTAATTATCTCTGATCTTTGGGACATGTGTGTAATTTTTCCCTCTTTAGGCAGCAAAACCATTTTGGTCTCACAATGGGTTTCGTACCTTTAAAAACAACCATTCATTAGAGGAGAGGAAACTGTGTTTCTTGTTTTTCTAAGTCATAAAGTCTATATTTTTTAAAATAATAAAATTTAAATTTCGACACATTCAATTTTTGTTATATTTTAATTTAAACTATATAAATAAGAGTATTTCTCATTTTAATATTTGTGGAGACTTGCGAATATTCCAACGAAGCTAATGCACGATGTATTTAAACACTCTATAATATAAAACACTTTTAAAAAGAAAACATGATTCGAATATAAACTCTCTCCACTATTTCTCTTTCTTTTTTTCTTTTTGTTTATTTAGTGTGAAAAAAAAAATGAAGGAGGCATTCCCATCAAAAGCATGCCGTACGTGGGGAGGAGTTGAAATAAGAGGGTAACAGGTAAGTATTTGTACTTTCGTATTATGTATTATGATAATTAAAATTTTGATTTATCATTGTAATTTTATGTTTTTGAAGGTGGACTATCACCTAGAGGGGGGTGAATAGGTGATCTCAAAAATCTTTTCGCTGTATGATAGGTGAACGATGAAAGCAGTAAGGAAGTAAAGATAATGGACACAGAGAAGTTATCCTGGTTCGGTCAAACTCTTCGACCTACGTCCAAATCCCTGACACTCTCTCGGGATTTCGACTATCTTACAAATACAATTACACACTCGTAAAACGAAGGATGATCCTTTCACTCTTGGACTCACTCCCCTTACAAGTTGTAATTAATACACCCACACTCAAGATACCTCTATCTTGAGATTTGAACGAATTGTAATAGCGAGTAGTAAAACTCTCTCACGTAGTAGATATGATAATGAACACTGAAGCTTAGTATATCCGAAGATATAATTAGAATTCAATTTGAACTATTTGAAAGCTTTATCAATGTATGCACTGGTTCGTTGTTGTTGAATTCAATCCTTCGTGTATTTGTATTGGTTGAAGTTGATGACCGTTGAAGGATTTGAATGTGTCCGTTTGGAACATTTGAATATGTCTCTGTTAATGGAGCACTCGGCCGCTTTACCCATTATCAAATGTCTTTTTCAAATGGGTCATCTTGTAGTCATTACCTTGGGTGAAGAGAAACTTCAAAGATGCTTTTCGGTTATGGGTCATTTGAATTATGTCGGCTCGCTTCTCCATACTTTCAAAGCGTCAAGCCCGTCATGCTTTTGGACCAAGATTCAATGTCTCGAAATACACTCACGAGATGATTAGTAACAGAATTAGATATAATTAGATTACAAGAATGAGTTTACGATTCATTCGAGTGTTCTTTGCGAAACATCGTTTTTGGCTAATACTCTCGTGTTCTTTATTTGAATGTTGAACCTTGATTAAGAATCTGGAAAACACTTAAGAAGATGATTAATGATATCATAGTTAATGTAGAATGATGTATTGAAGGTTTAAAACAATTAACTAGATCATTTAGATAAAATAATCAGCCCGATGTTAAATTAGTTTTGCTATTCTTCGAACATACTCGAGAATCACACAGAGAATCAATCCGAAGAATTGAGCAAATTCGTTCATTCTCGAGAATCACTCAAAGAATCATTCTCGAGATTGAGCAATTCGGATCGTTTCGAGAATTACCTAGTGATTCTCGAGAACCATTCTCGAGAATTGCATTTCAATTCTCGAGAGTCCAAAGAGACGAAGCAAACTTCGCTTAATGCTTATCGAGCATTCTCGAGAATTGTTTGCCCATTCTCGAGAACCATTCTCGAGAATGACTTCATTCTCGAGAATCACTTGTAAACCGAGAGCACCGAAGTGAATATCGATGAAACAAATGAAATACTCGAGAATCCTTTCGATTCTCGAACCATTCTCGAGAATTAAAACTTCATTCTCGAGAATTACTTCGTAAAACAGATACAATGTAGAAGCTTTCGACCATTCTCGAGAATCATTTTCGATTCTCGAGAATCATTCTCGAGAATTGATTCTCAATTCTCGAGAATTACTCGAGAAACAAAGTCTGATTCTCGCTCGGTCTCGATCATTCTCGAGAGCATTTGGTGCATTCTCCCGAACCATTCTCGAGAATGTAATCCTCATTCTCGAGAATGCCATGCTTTGTGATTAACAATTAACGGGGTTTTGATAGACATTCTCGAGAATACAAGATCTGATTCTCGAGAGTTATTCCTGGACATACAACATGATTTTCAAAACTTAAACATTAGTTATCATCAAAACATTTAAGAGCCAACATTCTCCCCTTTTTGATGATGACAATACGAGAGAAGACTTTTGAAAGTTTTGAAAATAGAATCAATGATTAGTAAACCGAAGTAGTTTTCAATGATCACGTAACGCAGCATTTCAATGACCGATGTAATAAAAATCCATTCATAGTTAATATATAATTCACTACACCAAAGTGAACTCAAAAAAATTCCATAGACAGATACATTAGAATGGATACATCATAATGGACTAAGCTAGAATCTAGTAAGAAGCCTAAAAACATTCAAGGATCAGTTTGCTGCTGTATTGCTTCCTGTGGTGCTTCATCTTCTCCTTCTCCCCCTTTGTCATCCATCAAAGAAGGGGAAATAGGTGTTAGAGTAGAAACAGATGGAGGCTCGTGATCGTAGATAGCGGATCAACGGAGGTGTAGACACGTAATCGAGGAGTAGTTGAGAGCCCGATCGCGGAGGCGCAGGAACAGGATCTGACATGGGAATATCAGAGGCAGGTGGGGGAACAGTCTCAGGATCAGGAATGGATGTAGTGGTCATAGCAGAGGATTTAGTATGATTCTGAAGACTCAATAAGAGGGCTTCCAAACAATCTTCTGTCTGTTGAACTGATTTTTTAATCTCTTGTTGCTGATCATAGAGGACAAGAATTCGTGTGCATCTCTTTCTTGAGGTTTTCCACTGCTGAGTTCACATGTTGTTCAAGATGAGCATCTACTTTGATCATCTCATTACTTATGGCCTTGATCATTGCTTTTATTAGATTGCCATAAGAGTCCAAACATTGAATTACAGGAGCCATAGCTTCCCGAATTGCGTAGTTGATCCGAGCTTGGATTGCGGCTGTGCAAAAGAAGGGGGGCGTATGTAGAAGCGCGCGCCTCGTGAAGATTGGCCTTCGTCTTGCCGCTGATGTTGATGGCTTAGGATCAGTGGTGACTTGACTTCCTTTTTCCCGTAGCTTCGTAAATGAGATCTTCATGTATAAAAGATGAGTCTTGCCAAATTTCTTGGGAAAAACAGCTTTCGGCCATTGTCAAGAAGATACCAGATGTTAAACAAGCCCAGAATCCTAGAGACTAGGTTAGGATATGGAATGGTATTCTTCTTGGAAACTTCAGAGTTGGATAAAAAGTTGGATATCTCAGAAATAACAAGTTTTCCAAGGTTACGTGGTTGCTTGGCCATAATGGAGCCCATCAATTGGTAGTCTTTGTTCACAAAGTGTGTAAAACTACGACCTTTGTTTACTAAATTGCGATCGTAAAGGTACCAAAGGATTCTCGTGGTGTCTCGGCATGTCGATGGCTTGACTTTCAAGGGATTTCCATCATATTGCTTTGTAGGGAGAAGAAGTCTAAAACATTCATGCTCGAGATAATGTGGGAGGATCTTCTCGAGGATCAATGACACCCGTAAATGAATTGATAGTGGCTCGCCGTGATCTTAATGGATTTGCCTCTAACATGAGTATACAGCAGAAATCTCACCATCATCGCCTTTTCCTCAACCATATTAAAATAGAAAGTTTTAACAATTTGAGGAGAATATGGGGTCCGGATATCTAGCAACGGCATATAAGACTTTAACCATGGTGAAAGATCCAAATTACACTCCCTCCTAAAGTCATCTAGATTCAACCAGACAAGAGGACAAAAAGGTCTTCCTTCATATGAAAGAACAAAATTAGGATCGATGGGATTACCGCAGAGAGCTTTACGAAGCCTGGAGGACAATCAAGGACATTGAGTTGCCCAATTAGTTTGGAAGCAAACGGAGGAAGAGTTGAAAGAGGAATCTCATGATGAGTGTGGGGAGGTCTCGAATCCGTTCTTCAATTTCCTTAGTTCTTCTTTCATAAAAATGTGGTTTTGAACTTGAATAAGGCTTGGACGACTTGGTTGTTGCAGAACTTACAGGTTTGGACAGAGATTGAGAGCAAGACTTGGATTTTGAGTTTGCATTTTCGTTTGCTTCAGAACTGACGGATTGCGATTTAGGGCAGGAGCTTTCTTTGCTTTTGGCCTTGTCGGATGGCAGAGAGTGAGTCTTGTCATGCGAGTCACATGAGGAGAGTCCATGATCGTTACCGATTTAGTCTTCTTCTTCGATGGTTCGGTCTTCTCCGAAACTT
The DNA here is from genome assembly GCA_019022615.1 of Acacia melanoxylon. Taxonomy (NCBI): domain Eukaryota; kingdom Viridiplantae; phylum Streptophyta; class Magnoliopsida; order Fabales; family Fabaceae; genus Acacia; species Acacia melanoxylon. Next base: position 4,658,761 of record JAFJYJ010000003.1, on the reverse strand, counting down.
GAACTTTAGGACGATACTTGGTGCGTGGCTTTTTCTTGAGTGGTTGTTCGGGAGATTCGAGGATGAAGATTTCGTCATGGTCTCTCGACAAAGAATCACGAGATGGATGATGAGTTTTGGGAGGAAGAAGAGACGAAGAGAGACGACGGAAAAGACGAAGAGAGGAAAAGCTCTCGAGAGTTAGAAAGAATGAGTCGAGGAACAGATGCGACGAATGAAGGTTAAGGAAATGAAGGGACGAAACGACAGGTTATGAGTGAAACGACACAAGGCCCGGCGACGCTTGGGATCTCCTCGCTCGACAATTCTCGAGAATCAAAATAGATTCTCGAGAACCGTTCTCGAGAATGATACTTCATTCTCGAGAATGGTTTCGCAAAGAAGAGTAACACATTCAAATAGAACATGCTATCTCGCTACAATTCTCGGGAATCGAAAATGATTCTCGAGAACCATTCTCAAGAATGACGCTTCATTCTCGAGAATTATCTCGAATTCTGCAAACATATTTTTCGATACGCTTCTCGGAATGCCTTAGCCATTCTCGAGAATGACATATGTAATCGACATAGAACACCGATAATGTTGATATTTCTCGAGAATGATCCCGTATTCTCGAGAATCTTTAAGTCCGAGAAATGATCCTTACCAATCAATACCGATATTACTCGAGAATGGTTTCGATTCTCGAGAACGCTTTAGGAAGAACAAGAGAATCTCATGTATCAATTCTCGAGAATGATAACCTCATTCTTGAGAATTATCGCTTTAATATCGCTTTTCCAACTGACCAAAAACCCGCAAAAACAATATCTAGAAGCTCCGATGCTTAAGTTAGTTTCCAAACATCATCAAAACATAATTAACAAGATTGAGCTAACATTTTATTTACAATTCATTGGGATTTACCATTCCCAATTCTCTTCGAATGTATGTGAATTGTTCTTTTGCCAGCGGTTTGGTGAAGATATCAGCAAGTTGCAAGTGAGTAGGAATGAACATTACTGTAACATCTTTCTTTTGGACATGATCTCTGATAAAGTGATGTCTAACATCAATATGCTTGGTTCTTGTGTGTTGAACTGGATTCTTTGCTAAGCTTATTGTACTAGTGTTGTCACGTAGGATTGGAATCTCCCGTAGATGAATTCCCAAGTCTTGAAGTTGTTGCTTGAGCCATAGAACCCGAGCACAAAGAACTTGATGCAGCCTACATATTCAAATTTCGCTTGAGGATACGGCCACAAAGGGTTTGTTTTTTGCTGAACCATGATACAAGTGATCCTCCAAGAAATTCACACTGTCCACTAGTACTCTTTCTATCGTCTTGTATCCAAATGATCGTAGTCCGAATATGCCACCGTAAATTCTTGTTGACCTTTAGGGAACCGTAGACCCAATTCCTTTGTATCCGAAAGATATCGAAAGATTCTTTTGACATGTTCGGCATGCGATTCTTTAGGAGCTGATTGGAATCTTGCACACATTCCCACACTAAACTGAATGTCCGGTCTCGCTAGCGGTCAAATAAAGTAGGGATCCAATCATTCCTCTATATTTGGTTATGTTGAAGTCTTTTCCTTTTTCTTCATCGGCATCTAGAGAGCGCTTGAGCTCATTGGAGTGTCGGCTCCATTACAATGCTCCATTCCAAATTTCTTGAGCAAATCACGGAGATACTTCGTTTGAGATATAAATATACCATCCTTCCGTTGTTTGATTTGTAAACCAAGGAAGTAGTTCAATTCACCCATCATAGACATTTCGAATTCACCCTCGCATTTTCTTGGAAAATTCCTCGCAGAGAATCTTTAGTAGCACCAAAAATAATATCATCCACATATATTTGCACAATTAAGGTCTCATTAAGTTTGTTAGTCTTAATAAACAAAGTTGTATCTGATTTCCCTCTGATAAAGCCTTGATCTAATAAGAAATTACTTAATCTTTCATACCAAGCTCTAGGAGCTTGTTTGAGACCATATAAGGCTTTCTTCAAACGATAGACATGATCCGGATGATGATCATTTTCAAAACCAGGAGGTTGTTCAACATAGACTTCTTCCCGAATAAATCCATTTAGAAAGGCACTCTTAACATCCATTTGAAAGAGTTTGAATCCTTTGATGCACGCAAAGGCTAAGAGTACACGTATTGCTTCCAATCTAGCTACTTTGGAGCATATGTTTCCTCATAATCAATCCCTTCTTCCCCGATTATAGCCTTTGGCAACCGCCTAGCCTTGTTACGGACTATGATTGCTGATTCATCTCGTTTGTTCTTGAATACCCATTTAGTCCCAATGACCGAATGGTCTTTAGGTCTAGGTACCAAATCCCAAACTTGATTCCTATCAAATTGGTGTAACTCTTCTTGCATAGCTATCACCCAATCATTGTCTGAAAGGGCTTCATCTATTTTAGAAGGTTCTATATGTGATATAAAGGCGTAAAATGTTACTTCATTCAAGGTACTGTTTCTAGTTTTTACACCTTGATTCAAGTCACCTATCACTTGGTCCAGAGGATGATTCCTAATGAACCTCCAAGCTCTAGGTTGAGATTGATCTCGAGTTTTCTAAATCATTTTGAGGATCAGCCTCAAAACATTTTCAGGACTTTCAATAGAAGCAGAGTAGTTTTTGAGAAGAATTGGTTTTTATCAATGGGTTCATCATCATCCAAAGATTCGTGCGATTTAGATTCACAAAATACTACATGAATTGATTCTTCAACCGAACGAGTGCGCTTATTGAAGATTCTATATGCTTTACTTCTAGTAGAGTATCCGAGAAAATACCTTCATCGATTTGGGATCGAATTTTCCCAGATTGTCCTTACCATTGTTATGCACGAAGCATTTGCACCAAAGACATGAAGATGAGCCGATTTGGTTTCCTTCCTTTGTAGAGTTCGTAAGAAGTCTTATTGAGCTTCTTTCGAGATATGCTCGATTGGCAATATAGCCGGCCGTGCTCATTGCATCCGCCTAAGACTTGTGAGGTCTGATTCTCATTCAATAAGGCACGAGCCATTTCTCAAGTGAGCACTCGATTTTTTCTTTCCACCACACCATTCTCGTTGTGGTGTTCTCGGGGAGCCGAGAAATTATGATTGATCCCGTGAGCATCACGCTGAATTCTCGAACGCTTGATTTTCGAATTCACCTCCATGATCTGTTCTAATAGCCGTAATGCAAATACCTTTCTCATTTTGCACCTTATTGGCAAACACAACAAACAGATCAAATGTTTCATCCTTAGAAGATAAGAAGATAGTCCAAGTGAACCGAGAGTAATCATCTACAATGACTAGAGTATACAAATTGCCACCAAGGCTTTTAACTCTTGGCCGGTCCAACCAAATCCATATGAAGTAATTGAAGAGGTCGATTGGTCGTGATTTCGCTTTATTTTTGAAAGATGATTTAGTTTGTTTACCTCTTTGACAGAATCACAAATCATGTCATTTTTAAAACGAAGTTTAGGCAAACCAAGAACTAAATCTTTCCTTAGCAAAGCTTATCCAAATTGGAACATGTTCACATGAGCGTACGCTTATGCCACAGCCAACTATCTTCTAAATTGCTAACAAAGCATTTTTCAGAGTCAATTTTAGGTAAATCTAATGTATAACAATTTCCTTCTCGAGGAGCTTTAAATAATACCTTCGCTTTACCTTTATCAATTGGAAGATCATCTTTGTTGACAATGAGACATTCTTCCGAGTCAAAGATAATCCAAATTGTTCTTATCAAGCACTTTGACTCACACTTAGGAGATTATGGCGTAGACCTTCAACAAGATACACGTCTTTGATCTCGAGGTCCATCTTTTGTACCAATCTCTCCAATTCCAGAGATCTTTCCAGATTGGTTTCCTCCAAAAGTAACTTTGCCACCATCTTTTGATCTCATTGCAACGAATTTGGATTGATCTCCCGTCATGTGTCTGGAGCATCCACTTTGTCAATGTACCACTTGTTGGTTCTTGATGCTCTCGTGACAAACCTATAATTCGAATAAGATTAAGTTTTAGGTACCCAACGTTTCTTGGGTCCTTTCGGTTAGCTCCGGCCTCGGGAAAGTATAAGTTCCCTTAGGTACCCATTGGTAATTACCAACAGTTTATCTCTTCGATTCTTTCTATGAAAGCATGATGAAGTAGAGTGTCCTTTTCGATTACAATAGTTACAATGAGCAAACGGATTTGAAGTATGAACCGATTTCGGAAGTAGTTCAAATAAGATTTTCCGCGCTTTTCTTTTTGCCTTTCCTTTTGTCAAAGATAGGATTATATCCTATGCCCGACCGATCATTTGTAATTCTTTGAGTTTTCGTAATCACATTGAGCATTTCACTTCCCTTAGTGAATTTCTCAAGTGTTTTCGTAAGATGAAGATTTCTTTTCTCTAAATCCGGCATTCATCACGTATAAGATTTTCACATGAAAGGTTTTCAACACGTAGTTTGAGAGTTATATTCTCCTTTTTCAGTAAGGCAAAACATTCATCAACAACCTTTTCAAATTCAGATTGAATTTCATTATATTCATCAAATAATTCATTATAGGTTGGTTGTGAATCATGTACCTCATTGTTGTTTTCTCGCTAGCTCTTCTTCTCGCCACCGCACGTACGTTGGGCGCCTCTTTCTCTTCTTCGCTTTCTTCGTCTCGAGAGCCATCTCCCCATATTGCTGATACATAAGCCCTTTTTTTGAATTGATAGTGCTTCTTCTTTTCTTTGTCACTGTCTTTTAGTTGAGGACATTCGACTTGTAATGTCCCGGCTTGTCACATTCGTAATGATGATTTGGTCTTTGCCTCCGAATTCATGTCTCATTACTTGTGTCACCTTTTTGAAATCTGTTTCGAAGCCTCGATCTTTTTTGTAGAACTTCTTGAATCTTCGAACAAACATGGCCATCTCGTCATCGTCCTCTTCATCTTCTTCTTTTTCTTCTTTTTCTTTTATAGTGTTAAGAGCAATTCCTTTGTTCCGATCACGTTAACATTATCTAGGTCCTTTTTGAATTTCAGCTTGCTTTCATATTCGACAAGCTTCCAAATAATGCAAAGAATCGAAACCATTGATTCTCCACGAGCCTCCTCTATTGCGTTGACTTTAGCTTCCCGCTCTTTTGTCGTAACATTGAGAATCTTCCCGACCCGAGGACCTTGATCGTAGTTTTTACCCGTGAGCCGCCAATTGATTTGTCAAATGAGTATATCCGAGTTGGAACTCGGCCATGGTTTCTCCCGACTTCATTCGCAGAAGTCATACTCAAAGGGTCGAGTATTGATACGATTTTCCTTGATGCCGGAAGTGCCTTCATATGCAATCTCCCGAGCCTTCCACATTTCCTTCGGTTGACAGATTGCATATTCGAAAGTACTCCTTTTGACCGAGAGCACTCAAGCATCAAAATAGCCTTACCGTTGAGAGTGACATTCTTCTTATCATTCTCATCGAATTCAGCTTTCGTCTTTGGAACAGATTCCTCCTTCAATCTTTATAGGTACATAGTTTCCAATTTCTATCACTTCCCGTAGACCATATTCAAAAGAGCCATTACGAATACTCGAATTTTCCTTTCCGAAGGAGTAGTTTTCTCCGTTGAATCCTCGGGGGTCGATTAATGGAGGCACCATCAGGTAATATTCCTTCCATGATCTTTCTCGGGATGTTAAGCCCAACTGAGAAACTAGGCTCTGATACCAAATGAAGGTGGACTATCACCTAGAGGGGGGTGAATAGGTGATCTCAAAAATCTTTTCGCTGTATGATAGGTGAACGATGAAAGCGAAGGAAGTAAAGATAATGGACACAGAGAAGTTATCCTGGTTCTCAAACTCTTCGACCTACGTCCAAATTCCCGGACACTCTCTCGGGATTTCGACTATCTTACAAATACAATTACACACTCGTAAAACGAAGGATGATCCTTTCACTCTTGACTCACTCCCCTTACAAGTTGTAATTAATACACCCACACTCAAGATACCTCTATCTTGAGATTTGAACGAATTGTAATAGCGAGTAGTAAAACTCTCTCACGTAGTAGATATGATAATGAACACTCAAGCTTAGTATATCCGAAGATATAATTAGAATTCAATTTGAACTATTTGAAAGCTTTATCAATGTATGCACCGGTTCGTTGTTGTTGAATTCAATCCTTCGTGTATTTGTATTGGTTGAAGTTGATGACCGTTGAAGGATTTGAATGTGTCCGTTTGGAACATTTGAATATGTCTCATAATGGAGCACTCGCCCGCTTACCCATTATCAAATGTCTCTTCAAATGGGTCATCTTGTAGTCACCACCTTGGGTGAAGAGAAACTTCAAAGATGCTTTTCGGTTATGGGTCATTTGAATTATGTCGGCTCTGTTTCTCCATACTTTCAGTGCGTCAAGCTGTCATGCTTTTGGACCAAGATTCAATGTCTCAAATACACTCACGTAGAGATGATTAGTAAATGAATTAGATATAATTAGATTACAAGAATGAGTTTACTGATTCATTCGAGTGTTCTTTGCGTAAACATCGTTCTTTGGCTAATACTCTCGTGTTCTTTATTTGAATGTTGAACCTTGATTAAGAATCTGAAAACACTTAAGAAGATGATTAATGATATCATAGTTAATGTAGAATGATGTATTGAAGGTTTAAAACAATTAACTAGATCATTTAGATAAAATAATCGTTCGATGTTAAATTAGTTTTGCTATTCTTCGAACATACTCGAGAATCACACAGAGAATCAATCCGAAGAATTGAGCAAATTCGTTCATTCTCGAGAATCACTCAAAGAATCATTCTCGCAGATTGAGCAATTTCGATCGTTCTCGAGAATTACCTAGTGATTCTCGAGAACCATTCTCGAGAATTGCATTTCAATTCTCGAGAGTCCAAGAGATTTAAGCAAACTTCGTTAATCGTTATCGAGCATTCTCGAGAATTGTTTGCCCATTCTCGAGAACCATTCTCGAGAATGACTTCCTCATTCTCGAGAATCACTTGTAAACCGCAGAGCACCGTTGAATATCGATGAAACAAATGAAATACTCGAGAATCCTTTCGATTCTCGAACCATTCTCGAAATTAAAACTTCATTCTCGAGAATTACTTCGTAAATGTAATACAATGTAGAAGCTTTCTCGACCATTCTCGAGAATCATTTTCGATTCTCGAGAATCATTCTCGAGAATTGATTCTCAATTCTCGAGAATTACTCGAGAAACAAAGTCTCGATTCTCGCTTCGTCTCGATCATTCTCGAGAGCATTTGGTGCATTCTCCCGAACCATTCTCGAGAATGTAATCCTCATTCTCCGACTGCCATCTTGTGATTAACAATTAACGGGGTTTTGATAGACATTCTCGAGAATACAAGATCTGATTCTCGAGAGTTATTCCTGGACATACAACATGATTTTCAAAACTTAAACATTAGTTATCATCAAAACATTTAAGAGCCAACAGTTTTACGATTTTACTAATTTTTTAAACGCTTTTATATTTTTATGATTTTATGTTTTATGATTTTTTATCCCCCAATTTTACGTAAAATCTCGATTTTAACTACCTTACTTAGTTGCTCTGCACAATAAAATACCCCTGAAGTTGAAAGTTGGCGTATATATTAGTAATCTTGTAGAGAAAATTGGTTAAAAGGACCCCATAATACAAATGTACAATTTTACTTTTTCATTTTTTTTGTATAGATGGCTGGTAGAGGTGTAAATCGTAGAAATGATACAAAATATAAAGTTTCTACTATTTAAGATAAACATATAAAATTTTATACTCTCTCTGGTACTTATTATAAGGCACCAACTAGCAAGTTTATTTGATTTTTTTTATAACGCAGTTGCTTGTTCCCAATGAGCATTAATTAATTTTTTTTCCATGTCTGCCCATAATTAATAAGGGTGGTGAGTAAGAGTAATAATTAATATAATATTAGAGTTTAGTACAATTAGTAAGGGTAATATTAGAAATTACTTAGATTATAGGACAACTTTATTGACTTTAACTACTTTTATTGGTTTTATGAGAAAAATTAGTTGGTGGTTTATGATAAAAACCAGAAGGAGTATATGTGTGTGTATGCATATAAAAAAACATAAATCACTATTCAAAATGTAATGAACAACTTCATATTTAAAAGATATGAGTAACATAATTATATAAAACATAAGTCCAAAAACACACATAGATTAACAACTTATACAACCAAGTTCTAAAACATCAAAAGAATAAAATTTAACAATTTTTAAACTGTATCAATTGATTTAAATTAAACACACATCAACTTGCATGTCTTCAATGCCCAAATCATGACCATTCATAAGTTTCATCACTTCAACTTCAATCAAGCTTTTCTTATAATAGGCATCAACATCTAAATTGTCTAAGTCTTCCCAATCTTCTTCATTTTTCACTATCCAATCATCGATAATCAAAATTATATGCATGAAAGTTTTAAACAGATTTTTTCATGTCCAATCTTAAATTAACCATCACAAAACAACATAATTTATAGTTTTTTTAATTTAAGGTGAAGGAAAATAGGATTTTTGTTTTTATTTTATTTTTTGTTTTAAGTAAAAATATAAGTTTTTATCGTTGTTAAATATAGTTTTTACCTATTTTTATTAAAAACCGTTTTTATTTGCGTGTTAACAAATGATCACTCCAGTTCTAATTATAAGACCTAGTTGATTTTTTTGGAGAGATTAAGAAAGTCAACTAAATTACTTTAGAGTATTTTTATTTTTTTCTTCAAACTAATTAGTTTGACTAATAAACTAATATATAATTTAAGAATACATAACATATGAAATGATTAAGAGCCCATTTGGATGGGCTTTTTTCGAAAAAAAAAAGAACTTTTTTAATGAAAAAATAAATGCTTTTTAAATTAATTTATGTGTTTAGATGATATTTTTTTAAAAAAGCAAAAGTCACAAAAAAAAAAAGTCAAAATATCTTTTTTTTTAAAGCTCCAATTTGAAGCCTTTTAAAAAAAAAACACTAAAAAAAGCTCATCCAAATAGCCTTTGTTTACTTATTTAACTTCTTTAATCTCTCTAAAAAAGTCAAAGAGAGGTAGTATCACTTCACTCTAATAAAACTATAAAAATGAGCTCTAACGTTTTTATATTAGTTTTTAACAATGGGTCTTTTTGGAGTGGTTTATTTTTTAGCGTTGGTGTGTAAAAATTTCAAATGGCTTTTAAGCCAACGACCCAATGAGAAAAAAGCCAAATTTTTCTTTGTTTGGATTGCCTATCAAGTTGGCCGAACTTTAAAAAAAAGCTCAAAAAAGCGGGTTAAAAAAACTCTAATCCAGCCTTTTTCCATAATGCTCAATCTTTTTGACGCGGACCCCGCCACTTCTACCACCATCAATCCAAACACAAATCATTATCTATAACCTGACTTTTTTCCTACCGAGTTTTTTTTAAAGTCATATGGCTTTTAAGCCACCGCTCCTACCGCCAACCCAAACAGGCCCAATATCATTAATAGTAACCATAAATAGTGGAGGTTAAGAGAGTGGTTGTTTTTGTGTGGATACAGATAGCTTGCTTTAAAGCCACACACGGTAAGGCAATAATTACATGTACGAGACTGAAGCTAAAATAAAGGCTCATGTCAGAGCTTCCTGGCTACATTTCTCTACGTCAGGATTTCTTTTCATCATCTCTTCATAGAATTAGAGTCCACATTTATTCATTCGCTTTAATTTCTCCTCAACTATTCACCACTCTACCTACTTGTTGCTTCTTCTCTGTGCAATTTCTCTGCTCTTCTTTACTTCTCGCTTTCACTTCGCTGTCCAATATTCACGAAAAGATTTTGACGTTCTTCTTCTTTTAAAAAATTATTAAAAAATATATAATTTAATTATACACATACAATTTAATTATATATAATATATGATGTTTTTCACGTTGTAAATATATGATCATACCAATTAAAATAAAACTCTTCTTACATAATTATCTTATACAAAAAAATCATGAGATGATTAAATTACTTTAAATTATTTATATTTATTATTTTTCTCCAAACTGATTTGTTTGACTTATAAATTGATACATAATTTAATTATACATAACACACATGCTTATCTTATTCACAAAAAATCATGATATGATTAAATTACTTTAAATTATTTATATTTATTATTTTTCTTCAAACTAATTTGTTTGACTTATAAATTAATACATAATTTAATTATACACAACATATGATATGATTAAGTAACTTATTTCACTTTATTAATTTCTCAAAAAAAAAAAAGTTAACTATGTTTTATATTTAGGATTGAACTTTCACAAATTTTATAATTATTACTATATTTCTATCCCTTACCTATATTTTTAAACAAATATGTGCATATTTTTTTAAAAAAAAAAGTATTTCAAACACCATTTTTTTAATACCTCGTTTCAATGTTTCAATTATGAAGTCGGATGAAAGAGAGGGAAGGAAGTAGTATTTGTTAAGGCTGTGTTTTTGATTTGAGGGAGAGAATAAGAGGGGTTAAATCCTTAAGAAGGATATTAACCAGATTATCATTAATAAAAAAATATTTATTTTTGTTGGGAGTGTAATTTTAGAATATTAAAAAAAATTATAGACTATTTAGTAAAAATGAGATAAAAAATTTATCTATATTTTTTTTTCTCCCTTCAAACCAAACAAAAAGTGATACAAATCTTTTTGGTGAGCATCCCCACTCCAAAGTATTGTGGATGGCTTTGTGGCATGTGGAGAATAAGCGAAAAGAAAGAGTAAAGAGTCAATAAAGTATAGGGCCCATCTTGTATGTCGTGGCTTTCGTCCTATGCTATTACAATCTGCTGCGCTTCAATACTCTAAAACTGTGTTGTTTTGGTGTAAAAAGGTGCAGCTGTTTTTTAAGATTATGAAATATTTTTTTAAACTAATCAGTATTCTAAAATAATATCAGTTAATACCATAATATATATATATATATAAATAAATAAATAAAGGAGTCAGCTGCACTTTTTACACCAAAACGACACAATTTTAGAGCATGGGGCGCAACGTATGCTAATAGCGAAAGTCGGGTCCTTCTTTCACTGACTCTGTCTATAAGCGGTCATTTTTATTGGATACATTAAACAAGACAAAGTATCAAAATACTACTCCCTCCGGTCTTAATTATAAGATAATATTTGAGAGTTGGTTTTGGTCCTAATTATAAGACAATATTTTAATTTTTGTCAATTTATTCCTAAATTACCCATATTTTATTCTCTCAAGTGTATTTGGTTTTTAGTGAGTGTATGTATGTTGATGTGTAGACTCTTACCGTAAGTAAAATTTTTAAATTGTTAGATTTTAATTTATTTATCAATCAGTTGATATTAATTTTTCAATAAATACATACATACATACATACATATATATATATGGACACATATTTACACACACACAGATGTGTGTGTGTCTACACACAAATATATATAGACACACACACACATATATGTGTTTATCCATATATGTATATTTGTGTATCTATATGTGTGTACATATATATATATATATATATCTTTGTGTGTGTTTGTCAATGTGTGTGTGTACAAATATATTTAAATAGGTGTGTCAGTGTGTGTGTGTTTATACATATATGTATATTTGTGTATCTATGTGTACATATATGTATATCTTTGTGTGTGTTTGTCAATATATGTGTGTGTATATATATATATGTTGTGTGTGTTTATACATATATGTATATTTGTGTATCTATGTGTGTACATATCTTTGTGTGTTTGTCAATATATGTGTGTGTGTATATATATGTGTGTGTGTAAATATATGTACACACATATATGTGTGTATATAATATACATATATATATATATGCACATATATGTATATATAGCAAAACCTTTATTTCAATTAGAAAGCGTGTAGAAAGAAAAATTTTAGGTTAGAGAAGTATGTGGTAGGGGTTGTTGATTTACTTTTACTTATGTCATTTTAAATTTATATGAGGGCATTTTAGGAAAATGAGTAAAATTAACTAATTTAACTCATCTCCTTAATCTCCCCAAAATCGTTAAATAGGTCCTATAATTAGGATCGGAGGGAGTATAAGATAAAACATATTTACTTACCTCCTTATTTTCTTAATATAAAATATATCTATGAAATTGATTTTAATTTTAAATATTAGACACATCTTTTATAATTAGCAACTTTTTTCTAATTTATCTTTATTAATGTTTCTTTAACAATAATAAAGAGTAGAGGAAATGTGGAAATTTAAAAAAATAACTAGAGTATTTAAAAAAATATATGTAATAATAACTAATTTAACTAATTTTTATAATCTAATCAAATTTAAGTAAATGTCTTAAATAAGTAATTTTCCTTTTCTTATACCATTATGTTATTGTCTTACTGTTTAATGTATGATGATAAAAGTGCGGAGATTGATAGTCTGTTTGGTTTGATGGAAGGTATGAGAGGGAATGAGAGGGGATAAATGATATTGATTATATTATAATTAATAAGAAGAATATTTTTTTATTGAAAATGTATTTTTACAATATTAAAAAAATTTATGGACAATTTAGTAAATACAAGAAAACAAATTTCTCTTCACCCCCCTCAAATAAAGCACATCCTTATGGTTTGTTTGGTTTGAGGGAATGAAGTAGGAGGTAAATGAGTGGAAATGGGATATTGATCAAATTGTTATTAATAAGAATATTTCATTTTGTTAAATGTATATTTTAAAATATTGAAAAGTTTTTATGGGCAAATAATAAAAAGGAGGGTAAAAAATTTCTGTTGGGTCTCCTGTCTTCCCTTAGGTCACATCATACGATTTTTTTCCTCCAATTCCAAAGATATTTTACTAATTTCAGTAAAAATCACGCTGCACTGCCTTCAGAGTACTCACATTCTAAACAAAGCCAATTTCAGCTGCTTTCTCTCAGCAATCTCTGTACCATTTGGGTTGCGCTTTGAGCTTTCTCTTCGCAGTCACACTAGTTTTTGTTGTTCACCTTCTTCTTCTACGGTCTTCTCGTTCTTTAAAGCAAACTCTGTATCTTTGCTTGTTTGTGTTTGGATCCTCCCTTTTGAGTTTCTCTCTGTTGTGCTGCCGCCACCTCTTGTTCTTCATCCACTCAAGATATACTTCCTTGTTTCCCCTCATCTTCTTGTTCTTCAACACTTTGTTTGCCCTGCTTCCTTGTATTTGGATCCTTTCCTTTCGGTTTTTGATCTTTAGCTAGTTCCATTCTTCACTCTTATTCTTCTCGTTCTTTGTGTTCCAAAAAAAAAAAAAAAAAAAGCAAAGAAAACTGTGGGCTCTTCTTGAATTCCTGTTTTGTTTTTGTCAACGGTTGCTTTAGTTTCTGTTGTTTTCTTGGATCTGGTTCCCAAAAACAAAAACAAAAACAAAAACTTGTCCAGGTACCTATCCATCAATCGTTCCTGTTTTTCTTCTTCTTCTTCTTCCCAAAATATTTTTAAAAAAAAAAAAAAAAATCAGAGTTTTGGCTTCTGTTTGAGAGTTTTCCTACTGAAGGAACTTTTTTTCCCCTCAAGCTTTTATTTACTTTTTACTCTCTTCTCTGTTGATCATTGTTCTTCTTCTTCTTGTTTAGAGAAAACTGAAAAAAAAAAAAAAAAAAAAAAAGCACCTCTTCTTTCTGCGTAGTATTTTGTACGTTTTTCCCTTGTATTTTTTTTTTCTTTACCATCGTTTTTGTCTTTTCTTAAAAAACAAAAAAAGGAAACACAGAAAAGGAGGCTTCAATATCCAAGGCATTGCAGCTGGAGCATAGAAATTGCTGAGAGGTACGAATCTGTGATCCCTTATGCGTATTAATTATGTTTGCACCATCTTATTATACATATATGTGTGTGTATATAGCTTCTTAAACTTTCTTTAACTTATTTTGGTCACTTGAAGCATCCTTAAAATCTCGATTTCATTTTTTAAGTTAGCATATGCAGAGTTTTAATTGTAATTTTGTTGTAGGGTTAAGGAGCAATGACTAACAAACTAATAATTGAACTAGATCTTAAATACCAACCAACTTCTTAAAATATTAATTGAGCGCAAAATCATTACTTTACCACCAATGTTCGTTACTTGAATTGGGGGAAATGAATGTGAGTGTTGGCCAATGTAGGGGTGGGCATGGTGAGACCCATGCTCGATGCCCAGCCCGAAGAATGAACTGCAGCCTGATACCCGGCCATACCCGATAAAAGCCCTAACCATTTTTGGGTTGGGCAAGGTGAAGGGGCGGGACGACGCTTCCTTGTCAAATAGTGATCCTTTGTTCCATGAAAATTCTAGTTCACACTTTATAGAATTTCATAGTTTTGGAGATACCTGAAGTATAATATAATATATTTTATTATATGTATAATAATATTTATTTAAACATATTTAATTTGCCGCGAGGACAAATGGGTAGGGCAAGACCCCTTGCCCGAAGCTCGGCTCGCCTGCCATCGTCCCGCCCAAAATTGCCTAAATTTTTTTTGGGCCACTTTTTTAGGGTATGGCTAGACAATTTTTTGCTGGGCTTGGGTGGGCGTACTGGGCATCTGGGCACCATGCTCACCCCTAGCCAACAGAAGGGGCATAAGGTGCTGCGAACGAATGATAAAATCTTTTACCCCTCATCGTTTCGACATTTTTCCTTGCTAGTTCCTTTTCCAAGACTTCTTGAAATTCAAACATCCTCAGTTCGAAGCTCTTTTTTGGCTGATTCACTCGTCGTTGAGATCTCGACGATTTTCCTTGACTCTGGATTTTTCCTTCGCTTTCTCCCTAATTTGAGAGCTAGTAAGATGAGATTCACTTTGATCAAAGATTGTCTCAGTTTGGATCATGTTAATTCTTGCTTTTACACCTGTCTTTGGTGCAATGGTGTTTTTATAGTGAAAGGAAACTGTGTGGCTTAGTTTTCTTGCTGGAATTTTGGTATTCTTTTTCCATTTAGAGTCACCAAGAAGTCAGTGACGTTAATTTGGTTTTTGTTCTCCCACTTTCTTCGCGCTCTCAAAAGCTAAAGATTAGTTTCTTAGATCCTTTTCTCGATTTTTTCTAAGATCGACATTGATGGGGTGGGTTTAAAACAAGTCATTAGCCCGTGCGACACAACTTTTATCATTCGTCATATCTCATTCCGTGTGCCATTATCGTCTGGAGCTTAGAATCTCACAGAAATTTTATGAGCTTGCCAAAAAGACAAAACCTCGTCGAAAGCACATAGAGCTCGATGGAACTTGGAAATCACAAAAAAAAGCTGACGAAGGAGGTTGTGGTGATGAAGACGATTAGAGTCAACGTTGAGGTGAGAAAAGTAGAGAGAATTGATGGTGGTGTGTGGTGCCGCGACGGAGGAAGAAGCTCCGATCGGTGGTCTTGAAGTTCTCCTTGTTGGTCGAAACTATCTCGCGATGTGCTATCGTCTATTCCGCGCTTCTTTGAATGTCATGCAATGAAGAATAAGGTTGTGGCGCTGGGTCATTCTCTACAAGTTGAGAGTCCAGGTGTTTCAGGTCGCCGGCTATTGAGAGTGAGACATTACAATACAAATAAATTGTCATTTTGTAATGGTCAAGTTGAGAGTCCAGTGTTTCAGCAGAAACGGGACGTTTGTGGTAAACTAACGATGTTGTGCTCAATTAATATTTTAAAAAGTTGGTTGGTATTTAAGGTCTAGTTAAAATTTTATTGTGATGGACACTCCTCGTAGCCAATAGTTTATTGGCCAAATTACTCTTTAACCCTTTGTTCTATTTATAGAAACTTTTACAATTTACAATTTTGCAGATCTTTCTAATTTCTACATTTCACATATATTAATGTTGATATTGATATGGTTTTGTTTTTTATATCTAGAAAGTTTCCTGTTAATTTCTATCACTATGAATATGAGAATTAATTTTTATGGTCTTTATCAATGATTTAAGTCAAGCCGCAAAAATCTAAATTAAAAAAAAAAAAATAGTAACAAGCACAAATCGATTTTTAATCATTCAGATTTTATTGAACTTAAATAATTAAAGATCATGCTTAAATTTATAAAAGTAATTTTTAGTTAGAGGCTAGTAGTCGCCTTGTCATGCTTGAATGCCCCAAAGACTCACCCCAAAGCACGTGTTTATTTGTATAAGTGAGTTTTCAGGACTAGGTCAGGATAATTTTTGTTAAAAAAATAAAATTATTTTTTAGATCAGTGATTGCTTATATTTAAAAAAAATTGAAGTTATCTATTAAAAAAAAAAATCAACATAAATAAAGTTATTATACGTTCATTACAAAAATAAAAGCATCATTTATTAAAAAGTGAATCTCAAAATAATTAGAGATAACTTATCTGAAATAACTACTAAAACAAGAAGACCACTTTTTTGTCACCCTTAATAGAACCGTTTTTAATGAGTTTCATTTCTTAATAAAATAAAAGACGTGTTTTGTTATGAGGCATATAAATATGGGAAAATTAGAATAAGGACTTGGAAGAAAATATATATATTAATTAGAACCATAAGGACTAAATACAAAATTAAAAAATTTAAAACACTAAAATGCCACTAACGACAATTTGCATTCCCTCTTATATTATTTCCCACATTCTATATTTTAACCTAAAAAAATTCTAAATTTCACCGAATTAAATAATAGTTTTCTGAATTTTCATTTTGAAAAACATGAATAGACATCTCTCGAAAAACAAATTACACCTTTGATTTTGGAAAAATTATAATTTTTTTAAAATCAACAAAATATTTAATTAAAAATAAAAATTAATATAATTTTAACAAAACTCAAAGTATTTTATAATTTTTTATTATATATGTTATATCAAGAAAGTTTATACGATTTGTTTTCATTTTAGAAGTAAATTTATGCGTGTTAAGCAAGTTCATTTTATGTTAATAAATTGAAGATAAAAATAATTTATTATATCAAAATAATTAAATAATATATTGATTAAATAAATATCACATTTGGTGAGAAAAACATTAAATTTTTGTTTTGAGTTTAATCATTGTTAATTAAATAATATATCGATTACATGAATATGAAACTTGGTGAAAAAAAGATACTAAAATGATAATGATGGGCACGGTTTTAGTTTATGAATACAACAAATGGGGCAGGGTGTTGGTGCTCCTTGGTACCACGCCCTGAATACAACAAATACGATTTTTGTGTTTCTTTTAATCATTATATTCTACATAAAATAAGTAACATGTAGTTATCTTATGGCTAAAAAATGGTTAAATTTTTTTATTTTTTATGATTTTTTTTATAGATTTAATACTTTAAAATTGCATCTTTAAAAAAAATCATAAAAGGAAGAAAAAAAATTGCAATTACCTGCTCTTTGTAACTTATGTTACATATGATATAGGGAAGACTTTCGGGGTTGTGTATATTCAGATCAAGTTTTAAAAAATTTCTTTTATGTAATTTATAAGTCACACTATTAATTTTTTTTTTTATCCAAATGTAGAATTTTACTTATTGTGTAGATATAACCACATAGCTAGGAATGGAAGGAGTTTTATGTTGCCTTAAATAAGAGAGTAGTTGGTTTTGTGTGGAGACAGCTAGCTTGCCTTAAAAGGCGCATGCTGTAAGACAATAATTACATCTATAAGAAAAGATAAAATGAAGGCTCATGTTTGGGGTTTGGATTCTGTCAAAATCCTTTTTTTTTTTTTTTTTTTTTTTTTTTTTTTTTTTTTTTTTTTTTTTTCCATTTCGCATCTGATTTCCACCTTCAGATTTTAAAAAATTATCTGTTTTAGATTTAATATTTTATAAAACTATTATTTTAAACATGAATAAATAAACTTAACTTTTAAATCATGATCTACACAATTTATACCTGTAATAAAAACAAAATTAATAAAAAATTTAATTTATAAAACACTATAATCATTATCTTAGAAAATATTAAATCAACTGTTCATTTTTTCATTTAAGGGTCTGTATGAGATTCGAGAAGAAAATGAGAGAAAAAAATTCTGAGGAAATCTGTTCCCCTCATGTTTGAGCTTCTTTACATTTTTTTTCACCACTCTAGCTATGTCATTATTTATAAGGGGCTTGTAAGAGAGAGAAATAGAGTAAATAATCTTTTAGTTGATGCAATGCATATAATTAATGAGGGGTAAAAATGAAAAAAAAATTCATTAAACATTTAGACAAATCTTATTGGACTCTTGTAGAATGGACCAAAGGGGTATTTCTTCCATTTTTCCTTTATTTTATATTTCTAACCAAATAAAAAGAATATGAGTAGATTTTATTTCCTGCAAAATGTAAATCTGCAACTTTCTTTCACCACTCTATCTACTTTCTGCTTCTTTTCTCCGCAATTTTTCTGCCCTTCTTTACTTCTCGCTTTCACTTCACTCTCCAATATTCACAAAAAGCTTTTGATGTTCTTCTTCTTCCCGAAATAATAATAATAAAACAAAGAAAGAGAGTTTTGGCTTCTGTTTGATACTTTTCCTACTGAAGGAACATTTTTTTTTTCAAGCTTTTATTTACTTTCTTGTATTTGAATTACCCTCTTCTCTGTTGTTCATTGTTCTTCTTCTTCTTCTTCTTGTTTAGAGAATACTAAAATAAAAAGTTCACCTCTTCGATATCCAAGGCATTGCAGCTGTAGCATAGAAATTGCTGAGAGGTACGAATCTGTGCTTCCTTAAAATTTCGATTTCAGTTTTTATGTTAGTATATGCAGAGTTTTAATTGTAATTTTATTCTATTTATAGAAACTTTTACAATTTTGCAGATCTTAATATTTTCTATATTTCACATATATGAATGTTGATATTGATATGGTTTTGTTTTTTATATCTAGGAAATTTCCTGTTAATTTCTATCATTATGAATATGAGAATTAATTTTTAGGGTTTTTATTAATTTTTTAAGTAAAGCCGTAAAATCAAAATTCAAAAAAATAGCAACAGGCACAAATAGATTTTTATAAAAGTAATTTTTAGTTGGCCATTAATGGTTTTTGTTATCTTTTTTTTTTTTTTTTTTTTTTTTTTTCCAGTTGGACATTATGACATATTACATATCAATACAATAAATGGGGTAGGGGGTGTCTGCTGCTCCTTGGTACTATACCCCAAATTTTCCCCATTCCAAAATGGTTTTTGTGTTTCTTTTTATCATTATATTGTACATAAAATAAGTAAATTTAGATATTTTTTGGGCAAAAAAAGATTAAGTTTTCAACTTTTTTATGATTTTTCAAATATTTAATATTTTTAAAATTGCATCTTTGAAAAAATCATAAAAGGAAGATGAAAGTTGCAATTACCTGCTATTTGTAGCGTGTGTTAATTATGATATAAGGAAGACTTTCGTGTTCGTGTATATTCAGATCAAGTTTAAAATTAGTTGTATTCTTTATAACTCTACATCTCTCTATGCCTTTTATTGCATTGGTCCTTTGATCATATTGTGATTAATTCCATACAAATAAAAATTTATTAATATATATTAATTATAATTGGTAACTTTTAGAATATATTGGTGCTGCGTGTGGAGCCAATTCTGAATCAAATCCACAGGAACAGAACAAATATGTGAATATTAGAAAAACAAATGAATGTTCCGTGGTGCTAAGCTAGATTCAATTTTAGTGCTCATCATTTTCATGGTGGGCACCAAATTTAATTTGGACCCTTTAACAAAAGAATGTCATATTTTTCATGTTACTTTATTTTTTAATTTATCAATTTTTTATTTTAAAAAAATTAAAACACATAATCTTCTAATCATCACTTTGAAAAAGAAATTATTATTTTAAAAGTTATCAATTAAGAATATGAATGCAGACTATCCAAATTTCGTTTGGATGGTCTATATCTCATCACAATCTGAATTAAAACTAGCATTAGAAATTGTACGAAAAATCAAATTTGCATACTTTTACGTGAAAAAAACATAAAAAATACTTCATAGGTCCTTGAAGGCAACATTTGTCCCGAACCGCGGCTGTTGAGTCAAGACACTGTTGATTTTCTGTGTTTTCTAACAAAAGTAGAATAAAATCTTAGGGATCTATTAGGGAAACTAAATTGACAATTTTTTTTTTGATAAGATAATTACATAAAACATGAAAACTAAATTTAATAACCTAAGAAGGACTGAACAATCCTCAACCATCCCAACAGCACCAACTGCAGACTAATCAAACCATCAAAGGCCCTAGAAAGATCAACACCAGTTGTGAATAAAATTACGAATAAGTTGACAAATAATTGGTTATGAATAGAATTACGAATAAGTACTAAATAATGGATTTCTTTTATAACAAATTTTGTAAATTTAAGAATACACTCAAATCTCTTGAGACTTAGTTATAATTAAGTTTTTTTAAATGACATTTATGATTAATTTTTTCAAATGACATAAATATCTTTATATTCAATACATTTGACCTGCTTTGACCAATAATTGTGAAAATATTTTAATATTTATGCTTCAAACTTCTGATATTGATAAGAAAATATCTGAAAATAATAATAATTTAATACTTAGAAGCCTATTTCTTAGATTTACAAGTCGGCCCCATAGAATTATAAGTTAATTTTCATAATTTTTTGCATTTTTTGAACAGTATAATTTTTTGCATTGGCTCTTCATGTTTTACACATTGATTTATAAATCATTTTTTAAAATTTTTAAATGGACGTGTTCTTTACCATATTAAGTTATAAATTTTGAATTTCGTTTATAAATTTAAAAGGATGAAATAAAAAAATTAAGAACTTAACTTGTAAATTGATTTTTAAAAATTGAAAAATTAATATAAAAATGATACATGTTTCCATGAGATTAACTTGTAAATATAACAAATTGACTTGTTAATATTAAATTATTTATTTTTCAGAGATTTACTTGAAATTTATCTGATATCTGACTTGTAAAAATTAAAATTTCAATAAAAACATTAATTAAAATTGTATTATATATTTTTTTGGCTGGACGCCAATGATCGCTGAGACATCCTAGAACATGGTAGGTCTTTTTTTGATAATAGAACATATATAATTGTGCAGTCAATAATCCCTAACTGTATCACATATGCATGTATGCTAGATGGCGGGAATTGTAGAGAACGTGGCTACCCATGTCGCTGAATCACTGGCAGATAAAGCAATGCAGGAACTTAAATATTTGTGTTGCTACAAGAGCTATGTTGATGACTTCGAAGACCAAAAGAAACATTTGAAGGCAAGAAGAGAAACAATACAAAAAGATATTGAAGAAGCCCATAACAGAAACGAGAATCAGATCGAAAGTGAAGTTAAACTATGGAGAGAAGCAGCAGATGGTCTCATAGAAGAAGACACAAAAGGAAAGAAGAAATGGTTTGGTTTGGTTCCAAATTGCTTTTGGCAGTACAATCGAGGCAAGGACTTGGAAGACAAGAAGCAAAGGATTCAACAACTGGTGGAACAGAGTAATAACTTCACTCGCGTTGCGCGTTCAACTGGGCTTCCAGGGGTCGAGTTCTACTCTATTGAAAATTTTATCCAACTTAAGGAGAGAGAGTTGAAATTTGGAGAACTGACAGAGGCGTTGAAAAATGACAAGAAGTTTGTGATTGGACTGTTTGGGCTGGGGGGAACAGGAAAAACCACAATGGCAATAGAAGTAGGTAAAGTTGCAGAATCAAAGGTGTTTGATAAAGTCATCTTTAGTGTTGTCTCAAAGGATCCAAACTTGAAAAAGATTCGAGACAACATTGCAAAACACTTAAATTTGCCTTTCAAAGAAGGAACAGATGAATCTGAACAGGCACAAGAGTTGTGGAAAAGAATAGCAGAAGGTGGAGACAAGGTGCTTCTTATACTCGATGATGTGTGGGAACAGCTTTCATTGGAAAAAATAGGGATTCCCCGTGGCAAAAGTTGTTGTTCTATGTTGCTTACCACACGTGATCGGAGAGTTTGTAGCGATATGGGATGCCATGAGACTATTGAACTTGAGGTCTTAAATGATAAGGATGCAGTTGATCTTTTCCTATATTATGCGGGCCAGAGCATAGAGGATTCTTCCAATGATTTTAAGGATGTGGCTTTAGATATTGTCAAGAAGTGTGGAAGATTACCAGTTGCAATTGTAGCAGTGGCAAGAGCATTGAATTCTAGGCCTCTAGAAGAATGGAAGCAGGGTTTGAAAAGATTGCAGAATCCTAAGTCAATTCATGATATCAATGAAGATTTAAAGGAGGCTTATAATTCTTTGAGTTTAAGCTATGATTATCTCAAAAACGAAGAAGCAAGAAAACTCTTCCTCTTGTGCTCTCTGTTCCCAGATGATTATGAAATACCTATAGAACTTTTAACCAGAATTGCCATAGGTATGGGGCTTTGTGAAGGAGCTAATAAATACTCTGTCGCAAGAAGTTATTTCACTCCAATTAAAAATGTGCTAATGGATTCCTGTTTATTATTAAAGGTTGAGAATGAAGCTATAAAAATGCATGACTTGGTTCGAGAAGTAGCTTTGTGGATTGTTAATAAACTAGTTCAAGTGGTCATGGATTCTAAAACAATGTTAATGGAGAATATCCAATATTCATCTTGGAACATAATTGACCTTCCTAGCCATTTTGATGGTAGAAAACTCGAGGTTCTTTTACTTTGGCTACATAATAATGCAGATTCTACTACTGTGAAAGTTCCAGATGGTCTATTTGAAGGGATGAAGAACCTCAAAATTTTGGCTTTAATGAATTGGTCAAATATTAGAATTTCAGGTTCTTTCTTATTTCAATCACATCCCTCATTGATAAATGCTCGAACTTTAGCCATAAAAGGATTTGAGTTAGGAGATATATCCATTCTGGCAAACTTAAAAAGCCTTGAGAGTCTTGAGTTGAGAGATTGTTCAATGATTGAATTGCCAAAAAAAATTAGAGAACTAGAAAAGTTGAGATTGTTGGAGATGGTACAATGTGACATTAAAAGAAATAATCCTTTTGAAGTGATTGGGAGTTGCTTGCAATTAGAGGAGTTGTATTTTGTTTTAAATCGTATGGATGAAGATACTTGTGAATTACTAGCTCAAATTACAACTTTTCCTGAATTGGAAAGGTATCATATAAAGGCAAAGTGTCATTTATGGCATGGTTTTAGTGATTATAAAGTGGATTTTTCAATATCTAGATATTTTGATTCAGAGTACTTAAGGGTAAACTTCTCCGATGAAATATTTAAATCCCTAGTGGCAAGGGCTGAAGTTTTGAAGTTAGATGGAGATTATTGTAAGAGGGGATGGACAAATGTTGTTTCTGATATCTTACCTGTGAAAGATGACAGCATGACTACCTTCTCGAAGTTGGTTGAACTGAAGCTTTCAAAAATGGATGAGAGTGAATTATGTTATGGTCCTTACCCTGTTAACTTTTTGAAGCAATTGGAGAAGCTGCATTTATCAAGGTGTGAAAATCTAGAAGGCTCGTTATTTGACGAAAAGCTAGAGCTGTGTAATCTTAAATCCTTACATTTAGATGAATGTTCAATGACATACCTTTTTCATCCATCCACAGGACATAGTCTAAAGCAACTAGAAATGTTGCATATTCAAGGATGTTCTGAATTGAAATACGTAGCGGAGCCAATGGAAGATCATGATCCCAATCAAAAGAGGCATGACTCAATGTTCCCAAAATTGAAATATCTCAAAGTCACAAACTGTCATGAATTAGAATTTATTTTGCCAATATGTTTTTGCAAAGACCTTCCTCTACTAGAAAGTATGGAGATTCGTAATTGTAAGAAGCTAGAATATATATTTGGGCAATATCCGGATAAGAGCGATTTGCACCAAATGGGAAAAGAAGCCATCCTCCAGTCCCTAAAAGAACTGAAAATTGAAATAGTACCAAATTTCATCAACTTATATGCAGAATTTGATCGTCCATGCCCTGGTTCTGAAGATAGCACTAGCAACTTACCATCAACGGGTCGTCTATGCTGTTTTTGGCCAAAGTCAAATGCTTCAACTATATATCACCCTTCTGCTCATGCACTTTTTACACCACCGTTATGCCTGTACACCCTTTTGAGAAGGCTGGAGATAATTGAATTGGTTGGGTTAAAGTCACTCTTTACCCTATCCGTTGCTTCATCATTGAAATTGTTGGAAACATTGATAGTCGGACTTTGCGGACTGGAGCATATAGTAACAGACAAGGAGGATGATCATGTTCATAAGAATGTTAAGTCTATCTTCCCCAACCTGCGGAAGGTTATAGTGTTTTCCTGTTGCCACTTGGAATATTTATTCCCGGCTATTTATTCTAATGACTTTAAGGATTTAGAATATGTGTCTGTCACCAGTGCTGTAAAGTTGACACATGTTTTTGGAAAATGTCAAGCTGATCAGAATCATAATGTAAAAGATATTAAGCTACCTGCTCTGAAACAATTATACCTTAGCGATCTACCAAATATGGTTAGTATTTGTGCTCAAAACTATTCTGTGAAGAAACTATATCTAGAAGTTATTATTTTGGAAAGATGTCGTCAACTTCCATTTGTTGCTGGGTGTAAAAAACAAGAAGATCTCTCAAGGATAAAGGTAACCCTCTTTCCAACTTATTTTTTTACTTAATTTTTTATCAGCTAAAAAGATCATTAATACTTACATATCTTATTGATACCTACAGGCTTTACCTCCTCTTGAGGAGAAAGGTAAACCACTTTACAACTTGCAAGAATTGCCTGAGTTCATGGGACAAATAAGTTACATGAGCTTTGAAAATCTTTCCAACCTAACAATCAAAAGATACAAACAATTGAAATTTATTTTCTCTGCTTCCACCTCAAGAAGGCTACAAAAATTGAGAAAGTTAGAGGTAGAAGACTGCGAAGAGCTAGTGAGCATTATTGAGGATCAAGAGAATAACAAAAATGCTATGGCTCCGCACCAAGTATTGTTCCCAGAACTACGTACAATTGAAGTGAGGGACTGCAAAAGTATGGAATACTTGTTCTCTATATCAAGTGGTAAGCTTCCACGACTCTTGTCTGTGGGTATACAAGGCACCCCTAAGCTTGAGGAAGTATTTAGATGGAAGCATGGGGAGGGACAGAAGCTGGTCTTGGAGGATGTGTTTCCAAAACTGTACATGATAAAACTAGTAAACCTACCAACTCTTCATACTATATGTCAAGGCATTGATTTTCACACTGTGAAATGCCGACGTGTGCGAGAATGTCCCGCTATTTCTTTAACTTCAGCTAATGGTAGCTTCGAAGAATGTAAGTGTTCACGTTGGTAATTCATCACAACTGCTGATTGCTACAATTTCTTCTCATAATATTGGAATTGTTTTATTTTGGCAGTAATTAAATTAGGAAAGTCATTCGAAAGGAAATCTGTACATGTAGACGAAGACGCCTTCTACGTAACAATGAGATGTATGGTGTGGGCTTATGAGGTTAGTATCAAACTTATTAACATGGCTTAATCATCTGAAACAAGGGGAAAAAATCAAATTGACCAATAAGTTTATGAATAAAAAAAATTTACTACTAATTTTCTCCAAATCTAGCATGTGTGTGTGATACTTTTCTCTAGTCACGTAGACTTACGAAGCCAACAAATTCTCGTATATAATGTCTAATTCCTTAATTTTCTCCAAATTTATAAATTTTACCCGAGACCCCAACTCATTTCATCTTTTCTTATATGTTTTGTGATTTTTTAGGCTGAAAGTGAAGGCGAACACAAGCTGCAGCAGAACCGTATTTCACCAAATTTGTCAGAGGTACAAACATCATGCTTCTGTTGAGAAACTAGAGAAAAAGGGAGAATAGGCTTTACTTACTATAGCAATAGAGCATGATATACATAAATAGTGTACAGAGGAAAACCTAATTGAACAAGTTGATAAGAATGAATTACACATGTCAAGCAATTACATAAGCAGCTCTAAGAAATTTTCAATGTTTTCTAACATATTCTAATGATTTAGGCTTGTGTTATCCCTGGGCTTAGTCGACACTGATTGTAATTGTAAACCAAAGTATTATTATTCAGATTGAAGTAGAGGGATCACAACAAGATATCAGAAATGACTCAACAATGCCCCAACAGAATAATGGTTTGGCAAATTTTGAAAATGTACATATATTCTTTTGATCCAAATAGACTTAAGAAACCAGCTAATGATTTCTCTCTTACCTCATTGCCTTGTTCATTTCTTCAAAATGAATGGAGATTTTTTTAAAAGAATTTTTGTGCTAAGATTTATTATGGTTATCAATAACATCAAAACTCAATTTATCTCCTTTTTCATTATATATTTTTGTTGATGTTTAGAGTGAGGAAGTATCAAAGGAGATTGCTGAAGAAGACTCCACAACAAAGAGTAATTTTCCAAATTTTACAAAGGTTTGTATGTTATACATTTCTATAATAATAGTAGGGGTTCAGACCAACAAACAGTTTCTCTTTTTAATTAATATATGATATGCTTCTTAATTATTTTAACCTTTTTATAACTTATTCATATTTTATGAGCTGCATAGAGTATTAAAACATCACCAAATGAAATTGTTGAAGAAAAACTCTTTACAACTCCAACATCTGATTTAGACATGGTAAGTGTTATTCTTCAATTAATATAAGAGTTTGTAGAAGCCTCTAATGCACCACTTGACTATATATTACTCCATCCAGCTCACTGGCTAGAACCAAGATCTGAAAATAAAACAATTCTCAATTTACTCATGTTAAAGGCATTTTTTTTAAAAGCAATCAAATTTCTTTCACATATACAATTTCTTACCACAGGAAATTGCAAAAAGGTAAAATTGAAAGACATTAATTAGTAGTATAATCAACGGAGCTTAGAAGAAGCCAACAATTTTTTTTCTCACATGTTGTCTTCTTCCTTTGTCCCAAATTTTAGCAGGATGCTATTAAATATAGAAGTGTTTTTACTTTCTGGGCTAGGATTTACATAGTTTATTAGAAACTTAACTCAATTGATCTCTTTTCTATCTTTTGTGATTGATTGTTTAGAGTGAAGAGGCATCCAAGGAGGCTGATGAAAAGGAATCCACAATACAAAAGCAGGAAAGTGGTTCACCAAATTTGACAGAGGTACAAACTTGTTCTTCACTATAATGCATCAGACTCATTGTCTTATTCATTTGCTCCAAATAAATCAAAAGTTATTTTATCTTCTTTTTATCCCTTTATGTTGATGTATAGAGTAAGGAAGTATCAAAGGAGATTGCTAGAAATGACTCCACAACACACAAACAGAATAGTAATTTGTCAAATTTAACAGAGGTGTGTACATTATGCTTTTCTATGACAATATGGACTCAGACCATGCAACAAATAGTTTCTCTTTTGATTAATATATGATATGCTTCTTAATCATTTTAACCATTTTAGCAACTTACTCATATTTTATGGGCTACATAGAGTATCAATGCATCGGCAAATGAAATTGTTGAAGAAAAACTCTCTACAACTCTATCATCTAATTCAAACATGATAAGGGTTTCCCTTCAATTAATACTTTCACTGACACAAACACACACATAAAGTTTTTTTTTTTCTTTTAACAATTATGCAGCAATGTAGAAGTGAAAATGCCTTGTGATAGTAATGATTTTGTATTTTAATTGAGTATTTTCCTTAATTAATAAATGACTTTATTCTTGGTTAATTGAACTTCTTTAGCAACATACTCATGTTTTATGGGTAATACAGAATACTGAGACATCAAAAAATGAAATTGTGGAAACACAACTTCCTACTTCAAATGCAGCAGCAACTCCATCATCAAAGTCCAATAAGGTAAGGGCCTATTCTCAACAAATGATTTCACATTTGCATTTACTTATTAATAGTAATGATTTTCTTTTATACAAAAGAGTTGGTAGGAGCCTCTGTTGAACTTGATCGTCAAAGTTGACACTATCAGTAAACTAATTAAAACAGATTTTAGAAACTAACAAAATATTTGCTCTCCATCAATATATATATATATATATATATATATATATATATATATATATATAAAATAACATAGGCACAAATGAACTTGTTAAACAGCTTTTTATTTTGATGTTTATGGAGCTCTTTTCAATAACATGGCTATTAAAGAGTATACCAACATAGAGTTGGTCTAGTGGTGGAAGTTCCTGCTAAATCCCTTTGGTTCTTGAGTTTGAGTCTTAGAAGAGTCACTTGTGTTGGGAGAAAAAGCCACGAACCCCGAACCGAATACTGGATACCAGATGATAATATAAAACAAAATGAAGGAATATTTCTTTCGAAATATGGAAATCAAAGTAACTGTAAACCTATGTAACTAATTGCTAGAATAGATGATGCTAGAAAAGCATATTAAATCACGATTTCAGAATTAAGCAATACATCACCAACTACGTTCACTATTTCTTGTTGTTTATTCATTCCTCTGCATAGGAGTTATGTGGAAAGGAATCCATGGATGACCAACAAGAACTTGGAGAGTGTAGAAGCTCCAATGAAACTCCTCGAAGAGTTGAGGAACCTAGCAATATTGAATGTTCTTCCAAAGATACATCAAAGGAAAGGATGTTGACAATTCCACCATCTATTACCGAAACAACCTCTCCACCGGTAAATATTTTGTTTTTAATACAATTTCACTATTGATATATTATCGATTTTCATTTACATTAATTTTTCTATTTCTATTTTGTTAGGTATCTTTAATATGTTCTACCAAAAAGCCTGAAAATGCAACTTCAGCTGCTCACGTGGAAATCGAATCAGGGAGCTCTACTATTATTGATCAATATGCACAAGTAAGCCTTCATTTTATTGCATCAAGTTTTGGGATGCAATTTTATTCTTTAAAACTAGCATATACGGATGCTAGAATAGAACAACTTGATAGTCAACTAGTACCCACATGTTTATTGAGTATACCATCTTTTGCTTGTGCTTCTACAGAGAACATACAAAATTTTATTTCTTACAATATTCAAGCGGCAAAATTAATGCTTCATTTCAATTGCTTCAGGGTCAAATTATGGTCAACCAAAGAGAAACTTCCATTGAGGATGATCTTACTAGACTATTTCGGATAATGAGGGATGGTTCTGACATGGAAGTTGGTCTGTCTTATGTTTCCAATATTTCTGCTTTTGAAGATGACAATGTGGCTAAGGCCTTTTCTGACATAGAATCCTCATTGAAAATGGATCTCCATCAGATAGCTATCTCTGAAGAACACACTCATTGCCTCGAGAATGCGCTCAACTTCTTGTCCACCCATTTTTCTGAAGAAGAACCTTCTTCTCATGGCCTTGTTAGACGCAAAATAAAATCTCTTCATCAAGAAATCCAAAGAATTATCTTATCCTTCAAGCAATATTCTGATACGCTTGACACATTCACCAAGCTTAAAGAAAAAGAGAAGTGGATCGATGAACAACATTCTCAAAGGTTAGAGGCAGCTACCACTCTTGTGTCTGAAATCCGCAACACTGAGGATTATATGAATGAACTAAAGGAGCAGATCTGTAGATTGCAGGAAGAATTAAAAAGCAAAGAGAAAGAATTTGAAGAATATGAAATTAAATTGTCTTCTCTTCAGAAACAAAAGAAGGAATGTGTTTGGGAGACCATAGTGTTCATGGAAGAGTACGAGGCTGTGAAGAAAGACAAGTCCTATGTGGGGGATGGCCAAACAAAAGCATGGCAAGAACTAAAAAAGTTGGAAAATCAATGGCCAGCTTGTGTGGCTGATTTGATGAAAACTTCGATTATGTTGGGAATCCTTCTTAAGCACAAGACTTGATTTTTGTAATTGTTATGTAAGTCACCCAAAATTACTTTTCACTCTGTTGATGGGGTAGTCACATGTGTTATGGTTGCGTGTGTTGTTATTGTCAAAGACTCATTAGTGTATACATGTAACTGTCATAAGGGATTTGAGCTAAGATGTGGGCCCAATAGGAAGCCCAAGAAAAGAACAAGTGAGATTTGGCAGTGGAGGTAGTATAATGAGGGTGAAATTGGTTACAAAAGGTGTGGATGAATGTGGACTTGCTCCCTCTTGTGTCTTCTTCTCTCTCAGGCCACAGTCAGCATCTATGGAGTTTCTTCTCTTCCTTCCTTTGGACCTTCTTCGATCCCTTCCTATTTTCATTTTTAGTTCTATATTGCTCATTTGAATCTATATTTGAGGATATTATTCTAGTGTGTTTCCCATCTGATTTGTGATTGTTACAACACACTCATTCTAACCCATATAATGCTTAGTTTTATTTCAAACTCATGCCTACTCTAAAGGAAATTGGCCAAGTAATTAAGTTTCATGAAATATAATGAGAAGAAACCTTGCAACAGTCTGCTAACTATTTCCGTCAGAAGCCTTAACTACAAACAGCGGTGGTTCCGCTTCAAGATATCATCCTAATTAAATATTCACATTCTAAAATGATTATATAAATAGATTTCATTTCACAGCATGACCATTAGGCAGCACATTCGCCCAATGTTGTGTGGCTGCAAGCACCAATTAATTGACACTTGCTTTGAACAGATCATTATTATTATATATTACTTTTATATTTGTATCCAATATAAAATTAATACACAATGCAACTTTTTATCGCAAAAGCGAAGGATAATTTTGGGGGAAAATTATGAGTAAGAACCTTGAATTTATTCCCCCCCCCCCCAAAATCTCATTGACTAAAAGGCCTCTTGAACTTAATTTCTGAGTTTGTAGGTAACACCTAGCTTGTAATTAAATTTTTGAGACAATATGTTAATTTTTAGTGTGATTTTGATTTTGATTTTTTTTTTTGTTACACCCCTACGGCCTCGCCTTTACAGTGGCGGGTAGTGTGATCTTCTCCCTCTTAACAGTTATATTTATATATAGATATGTATCAGAGTAATTACGCAGTAGAACATGTGACAATTTGGACAATATATTACTTGTAAAGTAAGTAAGAATTAAAAAAGAATAAGTTCCTCGAAGGGTTAATATACAGTCATCCCGAGTAAAGTACCAAAACAACTAAAAATGTTATACAGTCATCCGGGTATAATAGATAATAACAAAAAGTCATCTCCTGCAACCTCCACAAATCTTCAATCATGCTCCACAATCTTACCTCTAGCCTCTTGCTTCGCCATAGATGTACTACATGTGCTCTTATAATGGCCTGAGATTCATAGATGAATCCCAGAGCTTACATTCAAAGTATATACAAAGTATGTAAGAAAATTATAAACACAAACCATAAAGCATTCAATAACACGCACATAGCGTGGCACACAATCAAATCCGGAACAAGCAGTCCTCTCAACACAGACTGCAAAGGATAGCACACATCAAGGTCCTTGGGGCATGCAGTTCTAATAACATACTGTACAAACTGCAGGACATGACATGCAGCACAGCCCACTATGCACCCGACACGTTCTAGTTCCACAGCGCTTAGAAATAATCATTCACCGAATGCATACAAATTCATGGTAAAACATACATACAATGACATACAAAGCATATGAGAATGAGGCTACTACCTAAAAATAGTTGATCAATTAGATAACCAAATTCCCGCAACTCAATAGGAATGATAGACCTAAAGTAATACAATATAAATGGTGTTATTGCCAATATAAACTTTCCCTTTAAAAATATGTAACTACACAACTTGTATGAAAGGTTCTTTCACTATTTAGAACTCATTAATTCTCTATATTAATAAGTATCCTTTCATGGGTCACTTATCTTTCATTTTCGCACAAACTTAGAAAATTCCATAAACTTTAACCAAATTTAAAAATTTATAACTAATTGTAGAAAAAATCCAATTGAGGTGTTCCAAAACTCTATGTGACCCTTGACATGTCTACTTTTGACTAAAAATACTTGCTAAGACTAGATATACACATATCATTCCCAATTTTCTAAAATACCCTCGCTGGTTTTTAAAGCTAATCAATTTGTATTACTTTATATCTTGACTTTAATACTTCCAAAATGATGCCCTATATTTTCCTTATACAAACTTCCATTTTAAACACTTTAAACCATCAAAATCATTAAAATAAAATCATATTATCATATTTTAGCTACTGGCAAAAAATCCCCTTTAAGATAAACTTACAAAATCACAAGTTAGGAAAATGACTTACTTGTTCTATATCCTAACTTCCTTTGCCACTTCATCTTCTTGAGCTCCTTTGTAATTGTGGTCAGACCTTCAATAATATCATACAAGGGTTATTGAATAAAACTTTAGGCATGTTTACATGGATCGAAGGAAGTAGAGTAAATTTCATAACCTACTTACTTTAGCTCAACTTCCTTGCTTTTCTTCTTGCTTTTGGTTCTCAAGCTTCCTTCTTTCCTCTTCTTCCTTGGTGTATGGCGTCTCTTGCCATGCAAAATGAGAGGAGAAGTCCTTTATATAGAGGTCATGCCATGTAAAATATCTCCTTAGAATTTACCAATTTACCCTTTTTGTATTTATCTTTTAATAACTCTTAGATTTTTCTCCTCTTTTCTAGAGAAATCTTGATTTCTCTTGGCTTTTCCTTGCTCCCTCTCTTGTGTTCGATTTGTCCCTCTTTCTTGGGCACAAATTGTCTTGTTTCATGTATTTATTTAGGCTAGATTTAGGTCTCCTTCTTGGTTTCTTTTTATTGGTTAAGAAGTCCAACCTTTTTGACTTCTTTCTTTGCATCTTTTAGACTTACATCATACTTCCTTCATGTAGTCTTCCTTATGGTTGAAATCCATGGCTTGAGAAAGAAGACAATTAAGTCTCAAATATCCTTAATCATGAATGTCCAAGTGTCCTTATCAAAATATCCTCATCTTTAAATCTTATAAAAACACTTGGCAATCTAGGTATTTATCTCTTTGATTCTTATCATTCCATGTGTCTTTTGTATTTTCTTCTCTGTCTCCTCTTGGGAATTTTTTTTGACCCTTTGGAGAAGTTATTTAAGTCTTCAAACTTTATTAAATGGAAGTGTCCAAGTGTCCCTTAAAAGTCAACTTTAATTCCTGTAACATCCATATTTTCACGAACACTGTACAAAGCATGAATTAATGAAATATTAAGAGTGTTTTTGCTACAATTAAATTGTTTAATTTTCATGAAACCTTTAAATTTAATTAAATAGCCAAAATGACATGCTAAATCAATGATTTTAGAGACTTTGTGACAAAGTGAAAGTCACTATAATAGTGACTTAATTTTCGAATCCAATGAGCAAGGAGGATGAGGAATTGTTCTTAATTAAATTAGGGCCAATAATGGTAATTTGACTTGAGAAATTGACAAGAACCTAAGGGACATTAGAGAATAAATTATTGGACCTTTAGAAAGACCAAAATTTCATCCCAAGCAAGGCCAAAAAGGGGATGAAAGTGAATCTGGGAAAGCATGACATAAAAAGTCAAATTCCCTAAGACTTAATATAACATGTTGTATAAGAGTTAGGAAGTAACATTTTTATTTCCCTCTTCTTGGAATTTTCGAACAAGGAAGAGAAATGAGAGACAAAAAAGAACT
This sequence comes from Acacia melanoxylon, assembly GCA_019022615.1. Taxonomy (NCBI): domain Eukaryota; kingdom Viridiplantae; phylum Streptophyta; class Magnoliopsida; order Fabales; family Fabaceae; genus Acacia; species Acacia melanoxylon. Next base: position 4,625,125 of record JAFJYJ010000003.1, on the reverse strand, counting down.
TTGCATATGAAAGGGGCATGTGGAAAATGAAGAATTAATGTGATAGAAAGAATCATTGACTTGGAATCTTGCTATGAAAGCTTATATCATTAAAGATGACATAAGATGGCTTAATGTGTAAGTGTTTTATGATCATAGAAATGCATAAAGGCTTCTTCCATAAGCCTTATTTCGTGTAGCCTTAGAAGAGAAGGAAACATGCAAAATTTTTCACATGTTGATATCAAAAGTCAACCATATAAATCCTAGGAAGCCAAGTGGCATAAAGGGATTCAAATGGACTTTATGAAGGACATTTGAAGACATTATTTCACGTCCTTGTGCAGCTGGAATTCCTTCCCTTGCAAGCCAAAATTTCAAACCAAAAGAGTCAAGGAAGAGGAATAAAAGTCAAGCAATTGAACCCTAGAATGCCAAGTGTTTGTATGGGATTTAATTTGGCTATTTCATAGGACACCTAAGCACTTATAATTATTATATTTTGAAAGATAAAATCCCTCCCTCAGCCCATATTTCGTTTAGCAATAGAAACAAAAGAGAAAAAGCAAAAGTCAAGGAATAATAGTAACATCCCCAATTTTCATATAAATCAATTAGTGAAAAATATGAATTTGTCACCAAGTGATGGTCAATGGTATATTATTTTTCTGACAAGGAAAATTGATTGTTGGAAAATAATGCGAATAATTCGAAAAGGTGGTTAATAAATTTAGATATAAATAATTTGAGATAAGTAATGTCAATTAAATTTAATATATATATTTTTTCATTATTTCCATAATTTTCGTCCACAAAAGAGGGGAAATATAAAACTATGTTATAGTACAACATGAAGACTTAAGAAGATATGGAAGTGTACTAGAAGGCATATCTTTATTCCAAAAAGGCCTTCAATTTTCGAAACCAAAGAGGCAAAGGAGAGAAAATTTAAAATCTGAACTAGAAGGCAAGCTTGTAACCAGTGGACAAAGGGAATTAAAACAAATAAAATCACTCTCCCCATTAGCTGTTATCACGTCGCAAGGAGAGGGAGTAAGTAAAACGATGATGACCTAGGATTTAGGCTATCTTGGGTACAGCTAGCCTAAGGAAATGTGAGGGATGGATAAATCATACTTAATGAAGGTGGAAAGGAGGACGTATGTATCAATGGAGTAAGAGAAGAAACATAAAATATTTTCCAATAATTCCCCAACGTGCGAGAGAAGCAAAAGGGAATAATAAAAAAATAAAAAAAATTATTTCCACTCCTTTAAAACCGCCGGCTGTGAGAAGTGAATAATGAGACAACATCGATTAATGAAGGAAGGAAGAAGTGAGCACGTGAACCAAGGCAAAAATTTAACACAAAAATATATCACCAGATTTCCTCAAGGCGCCAGATGTGAGATGTGTGAGGGGGAAAGAATATGTAATTGAGATATGACTATGGGAGTACGTATGAGATGAAAAGGAGGGAAGGATGTGACTAATCTAATTAATAAATGAGTGAGGGAGTGTGTATGTCGTTTTAAGCAGGGGGATCACACACAATTTTTTTTTTTAAAAAAAAATCCCAACATGCCTGACATGAGAGAGTTTAGATGAAAAAAATAATAAATCTTTCTCCAATATTTTTTTTAAACCGCCGGACGTGAGAGCTCATGAGAAATATAAGGGAAATTCATGGATATATCTAGAACAATGAAGAGACCTCTAGAGATTAAGTGAATCAGTTTTTGGGACTATTTAAGGAACTTGTTCCTCCCACTTTTGGCCACTGGACGAGTAGAAGAGAAGAAGGGAACTTAAAGAAGAAGAAGAAGAAAAGAGAAGGTGCAAGGAAGAGCTTAAGCAAGCATCCTAGAGGAAGGTGAAGGCTGAAAGAAAGAAGAAGAATCATGGAGGATCAAGATTTCAAGAAGGTGAAATACCAAGAACAAGTAAGTGATAGTTTGCCTATCTTATGATTTTTTTTTTGGTTGTGGAGTTAAAAGTAGTAGTACCCTGTGTTTTTGTTCATGAAATAGGTTTGATTAATAGATAAAATGAATGAATAAGGAATTGTATTTAAGGCTTGAAGTTTAGGAAGAAAAGTTATTATGATAGAAGAAAAATGGTTGTTGAAAATGTAAATTTATTGTGTCTACCAACTTTATGGACGTGAGAAAGCTAATTTTTGTTGGTGTTCTAATGCCTTCAAAGTGTTCAAAAATAGGATCTTAGTATAAGATTGAGAGATTTTTTTTAGGTTGAAGAAGGCCTACTTTTAGGTCGAGAAATAAATATTTTAAAGAGGAGTTACTTATATTTATGTTTTGGTTATTTTAGGGTCACTTTGATTTTGTGCACTCGGAGAAAAATTATATTGATAAATTTGGCCAACTACCAGGTAGTAACCTTAATCCTCATATGTCTTGTGTTGCCTTGTATGTTTGTTTTTCCATGATTGTGAACCCGTGTCTCCTGAAAAGGGACATGCATTTGTGTGCATTCAGTGTGGTCTGGGTTCAGAGCCCGACTACTGTGTTTTTCCTAGAGCTGTGGATCCGGGGCTCGCTTTGTTGAGCAGTCCTGCGTTTGTTTCTAGGACATGTAGTCCTTCCGCAGTTAACACGGTATACTTGGTATGTTGTATTTGTGTTACTACGTGTTTGTTACTGAATGTTGTTATCTGGTGTCTTCCTGATTATGGTTACATACATACATTGTTTATGCATTACATATGAGATTAATGGTTACTTTGGGATCCATTTATGAATCCCAGATTTTTGTAAAGCTTCAGAAAGTACTTCAAGGGCTGTAGCTGGAGAAAAGGGTAAGAATGCAGAGCTGGAGTAGTTGGTGGCAGAGGAAGATTTGTTTTTTTATTTTATTTTTGTGTTGGGATAACTATATATTCTTTTGGCCTCGTAGGCACCGGTGGATGACTATATATTTAACCCTTTCGGGATTTTAATTTGATACTTACATTTAATTATACCAAAAGTATTGTCCAAATTCAACCGGGAAATGCTCTACCGCGATAAACTCTGTTGCATGTTAATCGGTAGTAATTAGATGATATATGGTAATTATAAAAAGGAATCTCTCTATCCGCCACCCGAAAGGGCGAGGCAGTTAGGGGTGTTACATAAACAAAGTCAAGAAGATTAAAGTTTTTGGCCAATAAGAGAAAGCCAAGAGAGGGATATTTTATGACCTTAAATCATGACTTTTGTGGAGTTAAAAGCATCCCTCCAATAGCCATAATTTCGTGTAGCCATGACCAAGGAGAAAGAGAAGGGAAACCAAATGCAAAACACACATGCAAAAATACAAAGTCAATGCAATTAACCCTAATGTGACAAGTGGAAACTTATGGACTCATGTTTGACTTGTAATAGGCAATTGTACATGTGAATTAAAGGCAATAAAAGTCAAATAATCTTCCTTCCCAAGCCACCAATTTCGTCCAAGCATGAGACAAGAGAAACAAAAGATGATTCAAGTAAATTTAAAGCCAATGTGAAAGCCAAACCAAGAGTCAACGACTTAGGAAAAATGGACCAATGAAAAAGGGCCAACAAGGGATAAACGAAGGCTTATTTTTGAAGCTATTGGAGACAAAAATCCTTCCCCATTTCTACCCAAATTCTGTCCAGCCATGAAGGATGAGAAAAATGAAGCAAAAGTCAAGCAATAATGATATAAATCTTAGTCAAGAAGCTTGGAGTTGAAGCCAATCAAATTGCATCATGAATCAAACCTAAACCTAAGCAAAAAGAGGCTTATGGAACAAGCCAAAATCTTCCCAAGAAGGATCAGATTTCATTCAGCCCATTAAAGCCAAGGAAAAACCAAGAAAAACTTGGAGAAAAAGAAAGAAAAACAAGTCAAAGCCCTAAGACAAGCCATGGACCATTGGTCAATAATTTACATGGATAATTTACATGGCTAATGGTGATTATTAAAGGACTCTTATACCCTCATTTTGGCTGCCCTAATTCGTGCAATATAGAGAGGGAAGAGAGCAAGAAAACTGATTCACCAAGGAAGAAGAAGAAGGAGCACAACTTGGAGTACTAATGTAAGTAAGCTCAAGTTGTGTTATGATAGCCTCTTATCTTCTTCAAACTTCATGAATAACTTTAATATTCTTGTGAATAACTTTGGTATGGCTCCTTTATACGCAAGGCTACAGCTATTAAAGGGCACAAAGAAGACGAAGTTTAAATTCAAACAAGTTACAAGGTGAAGTAAGTTGTTAACCAAGCTTACTTGTGGCTTTGTGTTTTGGGTTTTGAGCAATTTTCATGAAAGTGGTTGAGTAAAAGAATAATGTTTTCTTGTGAAGAGGCTCTGCCCTAGCCATTGAAAGAGATTACCAAGTGATTAAAGTTAAGTTCATGGTGTTAAAATGAACATTAAGCAAAGAAACGAAAGAAAATGAAGCTAAGGTGAAAACTATGATTTTTGTTTATGATTTGTAATTTCTGGCCAGCTGAGTATACATGAGTTTATGATGTGTTTTTTACCTTTCGATGATTCCAAAAGGGTTTAGGACAAAATTTTGTATGGGTCCAAGTGGTGAATATGATTTTGGAACTCAAAACCCTAAATTTTAAAGAAAAAGGCAATCTACCAGTTTTGCTGAAATTTGGGCAGTCGTACTTGAAAAATGATTTTAAAATAGTAAATGAAGTCTAATGGACTTGAAAGTTTACAAAATTAAAGTGGATATCTTGGGATTCAACTTGATATATAATTTTGTAATTTTTTGAAATGTCTACTGGGATAAATGAATTTTTTAAAATAGCCCAAAAATATGGATTTTGCCGTTGACCAGCGAGTAAAATTTTTACACAGAAAAATCCTGCGAATTTGTTTGGCCTCTAGAAGTATTTTTAATAAAAACTAGACATGTCAATGGTTAAATGGCCACTGAAATCATGCCAAAAGGATTTTTCTAGAATTAATTATGAATTTTTGAAGTTAAGACATATTTTTTGGAATTGCTGGAAAATGGTCGAATTTCCTAAAAATAAGAGGAGAGTTTATATAAGTGATTAAAATGGAGTGTGTTTGATTTATTTAGGGCCAGCATGTGTCAAGAGTAATTTTTAGACACTGAGAGCATTTTATAAATCCTGGTCAATGGTCAGGTAATAACTGTTTACTCGCATATTCTATGTTACTTTGTATATTTGTGGTGCCATGATTGAGCAACATGTCTCGTGAGTGGGATATGCGTTGTGGATTGTGTGTCCTTGGGTCGCTACCGAGCCTGTGATGCATTCAGTGTAGTTAAGGTTTGAGGCCTTAGCTACTATTGTTTTTCCTAATGCCGAGGAACCAGGGTCTATGTTTATAGGCTGGCCGGCATGATTGTGTGTTTTGAATGCATGTGGTATGTTTACCATTGTTGTGATGATTTTCCTAATTGTGCACTGCATACATGTACTGCATATATATTGTATATGAGTTTAACCGTTACTCTGAGGTTCAATTTTGAGCTCTAGACCATGCTAGAGATACAGGTGTTTCTGGTTGAGTTGTCCTGGAGATTTGAGGTAAGAGCATGAAGCTGAGGGTTGAAGAAATGAGGAATGCCCTATCACATTTTGTATATTTTGATTTTGGATGGCTGTATATTTTATTTTTTAGCCGGCATTTATTTTGGATCACTATACCCTAATCCTATGGGGACTATTTACTGTTTACTTTTCGTACTTTTATTAGTATTACGTATTTGTCCAAACCGATCATATGTTCTGCTGCGTACACTCTAATACATGTTAAAAAGAGATTAATTAATAAAGGAATGATATTAAATAAGGAGGAATCCCTCTATCCGCCACCCAAGAGGGCGAGGCCGGTAGGGGTGTAACAATTCCCATGTAGACAAGTGGCTAAATTCTAGATTTTATCCTTTTGACTTTAGCTATTAACATGTGACAAATCTACTTTCTTTCCTTTTGCTTCATCTAGATCGAAATTCTTGACCTTTATGAAAGATAATTATGTCTTTCAATTTGTATTAAATATAAGTAGATAAGTGTCTTTTTCCATGATGTCAAATAACTTCATAATATGACACTTGTCTTTCTAGGGTCTTCCAATTGATTTTATCTTCAACCTTGTGTAAATAACTTTATTTTCATCCTCTTCTCCTAGATATGCAATTTGCTTCATGAACCAAGGGAGATTTTATGCCCTTTTGATTGCATTTGGACTATGTTCATAAGTCAACTTGTGATGTCATCATATGACATATGCATTGTACTATCATATTCCAAAGTCAAAGGATATTTTTTTCATGATCTTCTTGTTTAGCCATGTGTGCAAGTTCTTGAAAATTCTATTGTCTCCTTATTCTTCTTCTTTTTAGGCAAAATGATGACTCCTTCTTGACTCCAAATTTGATCTCTAACTTAGTCAAATTGTCTTATACTTTTACTTGGTCATAATAAATATCTACTTATAATTTTGAACATTTTCCTTCCTTCCCTTGTTTTCTTTTGGTTCGAAATTTTTAAACCAAAAGGGAAAAGAACATTTCTTCCTTTGGGTGTCCAAAGTCATATTTATTTGACCAAGTGTCCATAAACAATTCATCATCCATCTCTTTATCTTTATATAGTCACATTCATGGCATATCTTCTTTGTTAGCCAATTATGTTTAAAAAAAAACTAATATCATTTGCCATAGATTTGATAAAAATTCCATATATTCCAATTGTTGAGATCCATACACGCAATGGAAGGATTCTCATCCATTAAAAGTTACAAATCCCATTGAGAGGATCCATCAACAGTGTTTAAATCAAGATTCGTTAAAAATCATACCTATGCAAACTCGTGTGCATCTCGAACGTCGTGCGATCTTGCTCGATCAAACAGGAGCCGACTTTACGAATCCACTCCCTATACCGGTATTCACACGAATAGCCTCCAACATCGACGGCAGCGTGCTAGCGCCTTCAGTATTTTTGCGTCTCTCTCTTTTTCTCTCTAGGATTTCTCGTGGCTTTTCTAATACGTCTTACAAATGTCCCGTAGGTTTTTCAAAACCCATTAGACGTATTATATATTCAAAATTAATCCTTATCAATCTTGAAATTTGAATTTGGATTAAAATAATATATTAATTAAATCTATCCAATAGATCTAATCTAATCTATTTATTTAATCCGAATTAAAAGCCTTATGATTTAATTTATCTCTATAAATTAAATCGAGATATGATATCTATCTATTTAATTAAATCGAGATACTATATCTCAATTCAAATTAAATTAGATATATGATATCTATATTCTAAAATTAAATCGAGATACAATATCTCAATTTGTTTTATATATTTAATTTTTCAAATAAATTAAATACAAAATAAATATTTTATAATAATATTATAATCTCTACTAAATAATATTATTATATTATTTTTGAATTTAATAATATATATATATATTCATCCTAGATTAAATACAGTATTCATTAAATCTTAAACATATTTAAGATTCAATAAATCTGGACACTTTTGCTCGTGTTTGGCTATTCTTGTGTGCGACCCTGCAGACCCACATGAGATTGGCAGCAGGCCAATACTTTACTAGCCCACAAGTCGCAAGCGGCCTCTAGCAAGACATTGCGACTACCCAATTCATATGGGGATCGATGATACGATACAACCTATCGTACAACCATGTCACGTCCCTTTTGTCATGCGATAATTTGGTCAAGGATGTGGCATGGATAATGCCAACTTCCTGTTCTTTACCATTACTTTCTCAATTCTTGAGTAGTCTAACAATTGAAATGGAAACTCCTTTCCATCGTAGTATGATCATACATTTCTCAAACTTACTCATCGAGGGGCCCAGTATTATCTCTCTACAAATGTGAGAGACAAATTCCATCTTGACCATTCACATTCCTCTGCATGAAAACCACCGATCCCGATCCAAGCCTTTATCATCACTCGGTCAAAGGTGACTTTTGACTAGTTCAAAGCGCAGCGACTCATTATGTAGGAATCCATGATGATCTCAGGTCAAAGGGCATTGTGACGCGGTTATACATGAGAAAAGCTTATGACTTAATCCATGCAGCTTTCTCATAATGGGTCGATCTAGCACCTTGTATTCTTATAAGTGCCTATGACTTTGATTCGTATCTCCATACCTCATCAAAGTCATACTGGTCTTTTTTCATCTTCGCTCCCACGTAGATGACCACCAGGGACATTTAGGATAATCTATAAGATATATCCAATGATATAGTTATCACTATAAACATGCAAATGAAATGATAACTAAATGAATAATACTTTAAATGACATTAACGTTTAAAATACAATGAGTTGCCCCTATGGCATAATTTCCAACACCAATAACATGATACTAGTCCATTTTATATAATAATTAACATGAAAATGGGGTTATTACATTTTTTTCTTGAAATAACATGTTGGGTTTTCAACTTCCCACTTTTAAAATTTACTATTGAAACTTGGGTGTGGGTGCAGAGCTTCGGCTCTTCTCTTTCCTCCCTCTTTGTTTTTCCCCTCCTTGCATTGGTGTGTGCAGTTTGTGTTTAACTTTATTCCCCTTCCTCTTTTTTCAGCAACTATGTGTGAGAATCGAGAAGATTTGAACTCAAAACAGGTTGACAATCAAGGTTTAAGGAGCTCACTATTGGTAGGTAAGTCCACTTTAATGGCTTTAGGTTTTCTAAGAGGGAGAAGATGGGTTGAAGCTATGCTTTTCTTAAATTTTAAATTTATTCCCGATAAGAATGAAATCTTGGGAAGTGTAATAGGTATGTGTGTATTAATGCTTGGAAGTGTATTGTTGATAGACTATGAATTGAGATGTTGCTTTATGTGTTAAGCTTGAGTGCCCGTGTTTGATGAAATGTTTTAATGAAAAAAAATGCTCAATTACGTATGTGTATTCATAGTTTTTTGAACGGTGGAGAATATTTTGATATTATTTTGGGTTGAATGTCATAGAAATCTTGATAACGGATAAATTTATAAATCTTATATTTCATGCAGATGTTTATATAGTGTTTGTTTCGATGGTATAGTCTATGTTTGAAATTCAAATAGTCATATTGTTTGATATATATGCAGGAGACGGTGGTGGTAAGGTTTGAGGTATAAAATGAAAATTTGTGGTATGTTCAAGAAAGGGAGAGTGGGATAAGTTATTTCAAGCTTTAAGTGTTGGATTTAATAGTTAAGTGAGATTAGATCCAATTATTAATTGGACTTAAGATTATATTCTTATTGAAAAATTAAAGTTATTGGAAGAGATTTGCCTTCTTTTCTACTAGTATGAATGTTTGTAGATGCAATTCAATAAAGAAAATAACTAGTACGATTATCTTGAGTTTGTGAATGTTAAATCTTGAGAATACATGTAAGTAAAAGAAGTGTATTGAAGTAATGATATTTTTCTATTGGTTAGGCGGCAACAAGGTTGATTGTTTTGGGAAGTTTTGAAAAGAGTGAATTATATTTTGGGAATAAACCAGAGAAGTGAATAACGTCCTAATTTAGCTATAAATAAAATTTCTTATATAAGAATATTGTTTGAAATAGATTTGCATTATTATGATATAATTTTAATTTTACTTCTATCATTGATTATTGACCTATTTTAAGTAGTACTTTGTTTATATTGACTAGTTTTTTTTTTTTTTAAATAAAAAGAATGATAAGTTAAATTTATTGTATGATCGACTACCGTTTTATTTTAAATGCAATGATAGTGATAATATTTTGATTTTATAAGTAAATGAAATATTTGATCAATGTGAATTATGAATGGAGAAAGTGAAAAGAGTTTTCAAATGGATTTGACCAGTTTTGTGGAAAAAGAAATGACATTTGGATGATAACTTCATTCCTTTTTTGGAAAAAGGTTAAATAATGATATTTATTGCTTGTTTATTCTTCAATTTTATCCTTTTGAACATATATACAAGGAATTTGAAAGGAAACGTTTTGAGATGTTTTGTGGAAGTTCATGCTGGGATCTTATATTATCAATAGTTATTTATGAGCACTCATTCATGGGAAACGATTTTTCTAGTTTTCTAATTTTAAATTGATTCCAAGCATGCTTGAAAATATTTTTGAGATGACTGAATGTAAAATGCTGGTAATTAATAGTAGCACTGTTAGTCCCTAGGGTACCATGGTTAATATCGAGCTCGGTTGACATTCGTGGGCACAGTGCTCACGCTTGATGTAATACCCGGATAATTATTTATCTGGAATATTATATTTCAATAGATAATACCTATTGAAAATAGGTGAACATGTGGTTTCAAATAATAAGTAATAATTATCTTATTTTCTAAGGTAATTACTATGGAAATTGGGAGAGATAAAGAGCTAAAATCCATAAAATGTATTTTTGAGGCATTAAATGGCCTAAAAATGTTATGATAAATCCCAAGAGGCAATTAAATATTTGTTAAAAATTAGAAAGTATGTTGTCTCTAATTTTAGGAATTTTTGGGATAATTTCCTTGAAAAAATAATGAGGCAAAATTAAGTATTATTTTGGGATCATAAGTGACCCCATGATTTTTAATATTTTACATGGGATATAAAATACCAATGTAAGTAAAATAGTTGTGAGATAATGATTTATCCTAATTAAGAAAATTATCAAAAATTAGTAAGTGGCTAATATGGTAATTAATGGGATAATTAAGGTATAAAGTAAATGAATTAAAAATAATTTAAATAATTATTTTTAATTGGAGAAATTCGAAATTATTAAATAAATAAAAAATAAAAAAAATAAAATATTAATAAAATATTTTATGCTTAGAAAAATAAATAAAAAATAAAAGAGAAAAAAATAAATGTGAAGGTAATTAGAATAAAATAATAATATAATGCGGTGAGTCAAATTTATAAAGGAGCCGAGGAAAAGTTAGAAATAAATTCTACAGTAAACCGGAAGTAAAAGTCTTTTCAAACTGATCAAATTAAGAACAAGTGAATTTTTACACGAAGAAAGAATTTACCAGTGCGTTGTTTCCGCAACCGAAAACCCCGATTTCAAATAAGACGAAAAGTTGATCGAGATAGAGTAGAGTCGATAGGCAAAGTGAGAACCTATATAAACAATTGCGTCTTTTTAAACACGAGATTAAGTTAGGCAACAACTGGACGTTTACGATCTGAATTGTTGTCCGTTGAAGTTGGTTCTATCGGAAGCGATTTCCGTAATCGAAACGTTTGTCCGAATATCTTCCGACGCACCGGAGAATACCTGGATATGATCAAAAAGAGGATCCAAATAGATAATATGAAAGAGGATGAAAAGATCTTCAAAGTTACACGCCGGATTTTTGAGTTTCGCGAAATCGCGAAACGGACACCGACGGTAGCTTTATCGGGAAAGGCCATAAAGCAAGAGCCATCATGGATGACAACTCATCCATTGACTTTAGGGCTCTTAGATTTCGATCTTGACCATGGATGGCCAAGAGTGTTTTGTCCTCAAAAATGCGATCCTACGGTCCCTATTCGTCAAGACTGAAGTTCGAATTATTTACCGTTCGCCATCCGTCTCTTCTATAAATACCAAGCTCCTCTTCTTCATTTCTCACACCAAAATCTGCCTCTTAGAGAGAAGTTAGAGAGAGAAGCTCGGAGAAAGTCCGAGCAAAGTCTCGGTAAGTTCTTCGGTCCCCGGTCTTTAGGTTCGGTAGTTCTTTCAGAGATATAGTAGGAATGCTAGATTTATCTTTAATTTTTCAAGATAGTCTAGATATCATATTTAGGGGTAAATATGATATATATTTCGAAAATATGATGAGGAAAAGATCTGTCAAAATTCTAGAGAGATAGAGCGAAAAATAAGCTCTGGCGAAATTCCGCCGATTAGGGGTTCGGGGGCAAAATGGTAATTTGTACCTAAAATGCCCGTTATGCTGCTAAAAGTTGTTAAATATTATCCTTATAGGATTTCGAGATAATCGTACCGTCGAGCCGCTTTGTTGTGCCGCCACACACCGTTTTTTCCCATTGTCGGAAATTTACCGTTTTTCCGTAAAAGTTCCGTTGTACCGCCAAAAAGGTACGTTCGCGTCATCGTAACACTAACTCGATATTTACTGTATACCTATATGTGATAGACGACTATACGAGTGAATTGTATAGATAACTTTACATGCGATGTGTACGTTAACATAGATAACTTTACATGCGATGTGTCTTGTTAAGATATATAACTTTACACGAGATGTGTACTTGTTGTTATATTAATCTTGCATCTCGCTATGTACTTATGTGTGGATTAATGCTGTGATTGTCTTCCATATGTTGTCTATATAAATATGAGGTTAACCGCCGTTACCGAGGTCCGATGTGCATTTGGACCTCGGCATTTAAAATAGCTTCAGGGTCAGGAGGACCGAGCGCCCAGAAGATAAGGGCAAGCGACGCGCTCCCAGAGTCCCAAATGAGAGAATTTCGTTGTTGACACGGCATGGCCATTGCCGGAAGACACTTCGTTGTTTTTACTTTGAAAACTCTCGGTCATCATGTATCGCTTTTGTGTAGTCACCGGACTTATGGCATTTGAAATATATGTATCGTTACTCAATCGCTCCGATGCTCTACTCTGATGAAAAAAAAAATTATATTGCTTTTGAAAATGGGATGTTACACTTGATATTCGTAGGATTCATTCCCATGCTTGTTAATCGTTGATCTTGTACCTGCACTTGTTTCGTGGCCTCGTTTTGTGCTTGTTTGGTTACTTACCCTCATTGACTATATGTTCATGCTTTTGTTTGTAACCTTGAGTTACGGTTAGTTAGTTACCCTCATGAACTGTGTGTCTATGCTTGTTATTCGTTCTATAGAAGTCCTACGAATAGATGGGATTTTAGATTTGATGTTTTAAACTGATTTTTTTTAAACAAAACGATTTATTATGTACTTGGATTTATTTGATTGATAATGCTATATAGAGTTTTATTTTTATATATATATATATGATCATATGCTATAAAAATTGCAATTTATTCCCATACCATTATTATTCAAGGTTAAATTTGTATACATTATTTTCTCATGTATTTTACTAAATTATATAAATTGGATGTTATTCACCGGAAATATTTTTTGGCCTCAAATAGTACAGCAGATCATGTTCCTCTTGCTAATAATTGAAGTACTATATGGCCAAATTGAAGTTGGAGTGTCATTTAAACAGTTCCTAATTCACGGTAAACTTTAATATCTTTTCTATATGTTAGTAAATATCATTTAGGTGCTTCATGTTATCTATAAGCTGAATCCTATCTTCCCTTTTATTTTGGAATATATATATCACTAGTGCAAAAAAGGGCTTTAAGACCGCCTCATTTAGATCGGACTTTCAACGCACCGGTCTTAAAGGTATGACTCATTGGCAGTTTTGTAAATATAAAGAACTTCTTATGTATGACCGGTGGCGCTTTGTAAATATAAATAACTTCTTATATCGGATCATTTTTTCATAGGTCTTAAATATATTATTCAGACCCGTTAAAAAACAAGCCGGTCTTAAAAATGTTATTAAAAAATATTCAAATATCAATTACTTTATGGAGAAATCTCACACAGCCAGACTAATATTTTATGCGGTCCAAAATAATAAGGAAAAATTTAAATATAAATGTAATAAAGTTTTAACACCGGACATATTTAAAAGCCGGTCTTAAAATTTATTCTTTTAAGACCGGCATAAAATGCGGCGGTATAAAATATAGAAAAAGAGTGCGGATAAAAAATTAATTACTTTTAAGACCGGACCATAATATGACCGGTCTTGAATATTAATGATTAAGACCATCTCTTTTTATATCCGGTCTTAAAAATGAACCGTCAAATAAACATTTCTTCGCGCGAAAGCTTTTGTTACTCTCACTGAAGAACCTTTGTTCACGTAGCGAAACCCTTCTTGTTGCATTACCTCCTTTCCTGTCTCGAAAATGAACGGTGAAAACGATTCTATTCGTGTTCTGGAAACGCCAGTTACTGGTGTGAGTGAGAACGAACCCTCTTCATCACAATGAGCCTCGTAATCGCCCTGCACGCCGTGGTAGAAGAGGCACACGAATGATGGATGTAACCCTAAGTTGGACTTCGGGTCAAGGTCAAGATTCATTGATGAAAAGTTGGAACCTTTTGGTCCCAAGAAATCCAAATATAATAGTTTTGTTGGCTATCTAGCACGCACTACGGTTAGCATCTTGACAGATGAGTGGAAAAATGTGGACCTTGTCACAGTAAAGGATCCTATTTGGGACACTATCCGGCTTACATACACTGTCCCTGACTGCCAGAAGTTGAAAGACAAGACATTGTCTTATTGTTCTGATCGGTGGAGGAAGTTTAAGACTTTTCTAGCTAACAAGTAGATTTTTGCCGAGGTTCGGCCTACAGAAAGTCCTTGGGAGAAGTACACATTTATTGATGAACAAACTTGGCAACAATTTGTTCACCATGACCACTCCCCGAAGCTCGTGAGTTTATATTTAGTTTTGTTTGCCCTTTAATTTTGTGTGCTTATTAACCTGTGCGGATATGTGAATGTTATTGTGTTCATCTAATCCTGTTAGTTAAATGGTTTGGTGTGTGAATAGAAGTATATACATTTCATGCCTTTGTCTATGCAAGTCTGATATGTAAACCCTGAAAAGGTAAAGTACTAAGAAGGTAATTAGGGAAATAATAGTGGCATAAGAGTATTATAGTCTTAGTTCTGTTATAGTAGGTAGTGGTTAGACATTGTTGTTAGTTAGTTAGTATGTTAACTATGTAATGGTTTTGGTGCAAGCTGTTATTGGGGCTGAAGAGTCAAGCCTCTAACTATATATAAGAGGTTAGTCTAATATGTGTAGGAACCACTTATGATGAATGAATGAATTGACTGAGTTGGCAGCATTTCTGCAACTCCCGACCTTTCCTTTGTTTCTCCCAATTTCTTCTACCATTCTACATCTTTCTTAAATAAAATGTTGAAACTTGATGAAGTGAATTTGACTAATGTTTGACCTTCATATGAAGCGAAGTTCTCTAATTTCTGTTAGTGAGATGGATGGAATTCATAATTAATAGTTTTTTTTTTCAATTCTGATTCACAGAAAAGAAGGGAACAAGCACAGGAGATAGGGAGAAAGAATGATTGCCCGCATAATGCTTCTCGCGGCGGATATGAAATGGCCGAAAAAGAATTGATGGCAGCCAAGCGGAAGAGATTGGAAGATGAAGCTGAATCCAATCCTTCTGCGATAGTTGATCAGCCATCTCCTATACGTCGCGAGGAGTTGTGGTTGCATATTCGGCAAAAGCCAAGTGGCGCCTACACGAGTGAACAAACTCGTGTAGTCGCTGAAAGAATTGTAAGTATCGTTATTGTTATTTTTTAGTTACTAAACATGTTTCATTACTAAGCTTCTCGTTATCTGTATCTTACAAGAAGATCTTAAAAAGAAAGAAGCAAAGGGATCTTTTGTGTCGGTCGGGAGGAATGATGTTCTGACCATTGCGACCGGAAAACCGGATCACGCGGGGCATGTAAGGGGGTTGGAGGACGGGTAGGCCTGAAGGAATACTTTGGTAAATCCAAACGCCACAAACAAAGTATGGTTACCCGGTAGGAGATGGAACAGACGCTGGTCAAATTAAGTGAGAATGCAGCGGCTAAAGAAGCAATGTTTCAATCCCAGATGAGCCAGATGAAGGAGGAAACGAATCAGATGAGGCTGCTTTTGAGCTCTCGTCCGTAGAGCGGTGTTCCCCACACATTCACTGCGGTTATGCAGCGAGCACTAGGGGAGCTGCATTGTTGGACAGTCAGAGCAAGTTCCATCCCCTCCTCAAGCTGCATCCCCTCCTCCTCAAGTTCCATCCCCTACTGCTAATTTGACTGCCAAGGAAAAAATATCCGATTAGGTAAAAAAGGATATTTTAAAGATAAATCGTGGCTTGTCAATGAAGTAGGAGGTGTCCCTCATCCTGAAGAGGTTTACCTTGACAGCGTAGATGTAACGTCCCTATTGCTTCCTCGACAGGAGCTTACTGATGCAATTGTTCAAATGTTTATGAAGTAAGTATCTTCTTCTATGAGTACATAATTTAAATGCATCGTTTAGACACACATACATATATACTAATTCCTTGATCGATGTCATTATTGTAGGTTCTTGCATCAACAATTGGTTGAACAGGGCAGAATCAATGATTTTGGATTCTTGTGCCCAGTCTATGCAAGTACAACAGCCTTGGAGTTGAGACAAGAATACATGTCAACCAGGGTGTGTGAAGTGATAAGAAAAGTTTACGTGTTTCCATACTACCACAGGTACATATCACAATTCTTGTTTGCAATTCACTTAATCTAATTCTGCTACATATATCACTGAGTACTTTACTGCTGTGAATTTTCAGCCGCCATTGGAAGTTGGTGTTGGGATTCGTACACGCAGCGGATTAAAATATTCTACGAATCCCATCCGGAGGATCGCTCAACCATCGTCTAAATCAAGGCTAAGGAACCGAATATTACCTACGGCTGAAACGTTCCGCGTCTTGTTCTCTTTTAACTGGTGGGCTACCTTCTCGATCAGCAGAAGTCAACTCTACGAATCGGCTTCCTCTATTGGTATCCACACGAATAATCCCCGAACCCGATTGCGGCAGCGTGCTAGCGCCTTTTGAATTTTGCGTCTCCTTTTCTCTTACACTCTAGGGTTTCTCGCGGCTTTCTGTAATACGCTTAACAAAAAGTCCCGTAGGTTTTCTCAAAACCCGATCAGCGTATTATATTCAAAATTAAATTCTCATTAATTTTGAAATTTGAATTTTAAATCTAGATTAAAAATATATTAATTAATTCTATCTAATAGATCTAATGTAATCTATTTATTTAATCCGAATTAAAAGCCGATCTAAAATTCGAATTTTGAATCTTTGATTAAAAAATATATTAATTAAATCTATCTAATAGATCTAATGTAATCTATTTATTTAATTGTAATCAAAGCCTTCGATTTAATTTATCTCTATAAATTAAATCCGAGAAATGATATCTATCTATTTAATTAAATCCGAGATACTATATCTCAATTTAAATTAAATAGATATATGATATCTTTATTCGAAAATTAAATGAGATACAATATCTCCATTTGTTTTAGATATTTAATTTATCAAATAAATTAAATACAAAACAAATATTATATAATAATATTATAATCTCCATTAATAATTTTAATATATATATTAATTTTGAATTTAATATATATATATATATATATATATCCTAGATTAAATTCAGTATTCATTAAATCTTAGACATATCTAAGATTCAATGAATCTAGACACTTTTGCTAGATTCAATGAATCTGGACACTTTTCCTATATTCAATGAATCTAGACACTTTTGCTTGTGTTGGGCTATTCTTGTGTGCGACCCTGCAGGCCCACATGAGATTGGCAGTGGGCCAATATTGTACTAGCCCACAAGTCGCAAGTAGCCTCTAGCAAGACATTGCGACTATCCAATTCATATGGGGATCGATGAGACGATACTACATATCGTACAACCATGTCACGTCCCTTTTGTCACGCGATAATTTGGTCAAGGATGAGGCATGGATAATGTCAACTTCCTTTTCTTGACCATTACTTTCTCGATTCTCGAGTAGTCTAATAAGTGAAATGGAAACTCCTTTCCATCACAGTACGGCCATACATTTCTTAGACTCACTCATCGAGGGGCCCAGTATTATCTCTCTACAAATGTGAGGAACAAATTCCATCTTGACCATTCACATTCCTCCGCATGAAAATCACTGATTCCGATCCAAGCCTTTATCATCACCCGGTCAAAGGTGACTTTTGACTAGGTCAAAAACTAGTGACTCATCATGTAGGAATCCATGATGATCTCAAGTCATAGGGCGTCGTGACGTGGTTATACATGAGAAAAGCTTATGACTTAATCCATGCAGCTTTCTCATAGTGGGTCGGTCCAGCACCTTGTACTCTTACAAGTGCCTATGACTTTGACTCGTATCTCCATACTTCATCAAAGTCATACTGGTCTTATTTCATCTTCGCTCCCGCGTAGATGACCGACCCGGACATTTAGGATAATCTATAAGATATATCCAAGGATCAGTTATCACTATAAACATGCAAATTAAAATGATAACTAGATGGAGAATGACTTGCCCCTAGGGCATAATTTCCAACAGTTGGTCCTCATGTGCATCGAGGAGAATAAAGTTATCTTCTTATGCTCCACTCACAGTGAGCCAGAGCCTATATTGACGCAGAGCGTCAACAAGTAAGCATGTCATTTTGATTCTCTTGTCTGAAATCTCTACTGTGAATTTTCAGTGAATATTATTGATAAATTTGTAATTTTGATGATAGTGCCATGAAGACCTTTCAAATCGAGGTAAACAAAAAGCGTGGGTCTTAGGCCACTTATCCTAAATGGTACAAACCACAGGTTAGTACATATTTCGACACTGGCACACTGCCTTGTGAACTTGGTCACTTTTCCTAAATGCTAGCTCTTATATATATTTCTTGTTCGTTTTAGACCCATCGGCAACCAACGGGGTCCAACTTATGTGGCCTGTACGTCATGAAACACATGTATGATGTTATCACGGGAGGAACGACAAAATTAACTTCAAAGGTAAATGTATTTGATGTTACATATTATGGCTGAATTCAGTTTCTGGCTTAATGTTACATATGAAATATGCACGCAAGTTAATTCAGTTTCTGTCTTTGATGTTACAGAGGTTTGCCGGACCAGCTCCCTTTCCTGATGATGAAGTGGAGCACATACGCAATGTGTTTTGTGAATATCTCGATGACCTAATTAAGTCCTAAATTCATTTGTAAAATATACGCACAATGTGTAATTCAATAATATATTTGTATATTTTTTCGAAGAAATTCGTTCATTCATTCTAGCTATTTAGTGCTTGAAATTTCGAGGTACAGGATGTTGTAAATGAGAAAAAAGAGACTATTTGAAAGTTCAGTGCTAAAAGTCTTCGTTTATTTCTAAAAATATGGCGAGACCTTTAGGACCGCATAATAATTAAACCTCCGGTGCTAAAAGTCTTCGTTTATTTTAAAAAACCTATGGCTAGACTTTTAGGATCGGACGTATTTATTTGTCCGGTCTTAAAAGTCTTCTTAAAATATTCTAGACTTTTAGGACTGCATATTGTTTAAACATCCGGTATTAAAAGTCTTATGTCTAGACTTTAAGACCGTAAGTTTGTTAAATAGCCGCTCCTAAAAGTCCATCTTCTTCGTTTATTTTAAAAATTTGGCGAGACCTTTAGGACCGCATATTTATTAAACCTCTGGTGCTAAAAGTCTTCATTTATTTCTAAAAACTATGGCTAGACTTTCAGGACCGCATATTGTTTAAACATCCGGTCCTAAAAGTCTTCTACAAATTCTCTAGACTTTTAGGACCGAATGTTTATGTTATAACGGTTCTAAAAGTCTACGTTTAATTAACTAAAAAATATGTCTAGACTTTTAGGATTGTAGTTTTGTTATTTGTCCGCTCCTAAAAGTTCAGTCATAAAAATATTTTTAAAAAATATGGCTTAACCTTTACGACCGTGAATTTGTTAGCTCTTAATAGTTTTTGACACGGTTTTCAGACAAATTTTTAGGGTTTAAGACAACCGAGGTTCTGGCGTTCTGCTCAAGCTAGGACCCTCGTTGTCGTCGATGTTACCTCTCTTGATGTTGAGCAAAGCATTATCGGTTTCCCTTTTCATTGTCTCTTTTCTTTTTGTCGAATGATAAGGAAGATACTAAAAGGAAACTGAAAATATTCAACTTAGGTCGAGGTAACACCGACTACAACGACGGTCCAACCTTGAGAAGAATAGTTACTTTGTTTGTTTTTATTCGAATAAGGAAAACGACATTTTTTGTTTTGTTTTCTTGTATGTTCTTAACTGTATTCTACTAATTTTTAATGTTGATTTACACGAGGATAATGTTTTGTTTGTTTACTTTTTGTCGGAAAAAGAAAGAAGACAATGAAAAGGACATGGCGATCGAATATGGAAATAATTTTTTTTATTATATTTTTTTTTCTGCTGCCCCGTGAGGAGCAGTAGCAGCAGGATAGACCAGAAAAAACATAAAAACATCTACTCCCCCCATCGTTGTCGGAGGGGAGGGAGTCGTCGGAGAGGTCGGAGACGTCGTCATCTTCAGGATGGTACTCAACGTCCTGGGCGTCGCGTACCGCCTGCAGCTTGGCGTTGACGGCATGATAGACCTGAAACAGCTGGCCGCAGCGTCGGTCTATATGAGCGAGGCGGGCCAGAATGTGCTGAATCATCTGGTAGATTTTCGTTTCCGCAGGCAACGGAGGAGGAGGACCTGGAGGTGGTGGAGCAGCCATTACTGTGGATGTTTCATAAGTGATGGAGAAGAATGTGAAGGAAGTAAAGTAACATCGGGTTTAAATAGAGAACCCTGCCTGACCAATGTGAAACGCTGGAAACAATAACGAGGAGACGCATAGTTCCTCAGAATACGAGGAGACGCCTACTTGGGAAGTTTATCTAGAAGTCGAAGAGACTCTGAATCATTCATTTGAACAGAGTGTAAGGATACAACTCTGAATCATTCAATTGAAAAAAATAAATGAATTCTAGGACCAGAGACAAGGTAAAAGGTCGGTCTTAAAAGTGATTGAATTGATTTTAAAAAAATAAATAATAGACTTTTAGGACCGGACATATTATAAAAGGCCGGTCTTAAAATCAATTGAATTGAAAAAAAATAAATAATAGACTTTTAGAACCGGATATATTATTAAAGATCGGTCTTAAAATGAATTGAATTGAAAAAAATAAATGAATTCTAGGACCGGATACAAGGTAAAATGTCGGTCTTAAAAGTGATTGAATTGATTAAAAAAATAAATAATAGACTTTTATGACCGGATATTTTCTAAAAGGCCGGTCTTAAAATCAATTGAATTGAAAAAAATAAATAATATAATTTTAGACGCATATTTATTAACTCCTCATACCTTTCTCGTCTTTATTAAACTCCTCATACCTCGTAACTCCACACTTCGTCGCTCTTAAAAATATAAACTCCTCATACCTCTCTGTCCTTATTAACTCCTCACAATCTCGTAACTCCACACTACGTGCCTCTCCGCCTTACCGCTCAAACCATGGTTAGATACAAGAGAACCGCTCGTAGGGGTACTCTTACTCCTGATGCTTGTGCCTTCCGTAGATCGTTATACGGTGCGCCTCCTCCAGCGAGAGTGCGTTCTATTGTGATATAAGAGTCTCGGGTCGTTGGACCCATTGTTATTTCGGATGATGAAGAGGTTGCCGCACCCCCCCTCCAGCCTTCAGACCATGAAGAGGTTCATGCTCCCCCTCTCCAACCAGTTGGCCCCAGCGCGCCTACCGCTGACCCCTATCCTCTTTCCTCTAATGATACATTGCAGTTGATGCGAATAAGACAGGAACTTGCTGATGTCCGGCGAGAATTTAATGCTTTTCACGCCGATATCGCCAAGGATTTTTAGTCAGATTCTTGTTTTTTATAATTTTCTGCTTTTTTTCTTTTGTATTTTTTCTTGTGTACGTGCATATTCACCATTAATGTATGAAGCATTAAGAACTAAACTTGTGTCTTTTTTGTTCATATTCTCCAGTAATTAATAAAACATGTCTCTGTCGCGCGGAATATTAAATTTCCCTCTCTAAACTTCTCTTATCGCACCGAAAGTGATTACTCAGGTTCTGTCTCTAGTGTTTTTATGTTGCTTCGTCGACCGCTTCGCGTTGCTCTCTCGACAATCACTTTCTGGTTCCTTAGCTAAACGTCTATAGACCAAGCTGTAAGAGGTGTTTCGGTTATATAACTTTATGGTTTTCTGGGTTGAACGAAATCGATGAAATGTTCTTGTGGGTTTCTCTATTGTTAATGAATATTGTATTTTGAAGATTATATTTGCGCTTTAGACCTACCCAACTGACCAACAAATGTTTTTAGGTTACTCTTGCTGTCTGCAACATCAACGTTCGTGGCGGGAGAAGAAATACTCCGCAAACGCATTTGAATTTATATGCTACAGGTGAGTCCACAAGACCTTCACGTGATGCATTTAATTTCATCATCATGCTTTTATTTTGCTTTTTGGATTCACTGTGATACATTTATTACCAAAAGTGATTCTTCGTTATGAATTTAATGGGAAAGTTTCTCCGTAAAAACAATTGACATAACCGACATTGAGCATAAATATGCATTTGGTGTTGCCTTATTTTATATGCAAGTGTCAATTTTTTTCGGATTATGTATGTTAAATCTTTCCGTCTATAGGAATTCTACTATGGATCACGGTTGGATAACTCGTTACGGACGAGTGTTGAATATCAGAATGGGGTGAGGGACTTTACAGAATTTGCTAAACAAAATGCCCATGATGATAGTGGGAAGTTTTATTGCCCTTGTGTAAAATGTTTGAATGAGAGGTGACTAAGTCCTGAAGTTATCCACACACATTTAATTTGTGAAGGATTTTGTAAGACTTATACAATATGGGTATGGCATGGTGAAAAAAATACCAAGTGGGTCTCAACATGCCTTTGATGATAATGACACGGATATGGATGATCACATAGAGGACATTATTCGTGATGTAGGAGAAGAGGCTTTTCATCAATCACATGCATATGGTAATATATGCAGTGATGCAGAGACCCCGCTATACCCTGGTTGTAAAAAATACCAATTGTTGAACGCTGTATTGAAATTGGTAAGCTTGAAGGCACGTCATAGATGGAGCGACAAGAGTTTTCTGAAATGCTTGATGCTTTTAAGGACATGCTTCCGGATGATAATGTGTTGCCGCATCGATACTATGATGCTAAGAAAATACTCTGTCCACTGGGGATGGAGTACAAAAAGATCCATGTATGCCCAAATGATTGCGTATTGTATAGAAAAGAGTTTGAAGAGAAGCAGAATTGTCTGATATGTGAAACCCCAAGGTACAAGTCAAATAAGGGGTCTGCAAAAGTGTTGTGGTATGTTCCAATCATACCAAGGTTCAAGCGGTTGTTTGCGAATGAAAATGATGCAAAAAATATGAGGTGGCATGCAGATGAGAGGATTTCTGATGGAAAGCTTCGACATCCGGCCGATTCTTCTCAATGGAAGAAAATCGATCATTTATTTCCGAACTTCGGCGAAGAACCTAGGAACCTTAGGCTTGCCCTTAGCACGGATGACATGAATCCATATGGAAGCCTTAACAGCATACATAGTTCATGGCCTGTGCTCCTTATTATTTACAACTTATCTCCAATGTTATGCATGAAACGAAAGTACATTATGCTGGCTATGTTGATTTCGGGACCAAAATAACCCGAAAATGACATTGATGTTTACCTTGAGCCCTTGATCGAAGACTTGAAGGAGTTATGGGAAGAAGGTGTCGATGTTTTTGACTCTTTCAAGAAGGATGTGTTTAAATTGCGAGCCATGATATTCTGTACTATAAACGACTTCCCAGCATATGGTAACTTGTCAAGGTATAGTGTAAAAGGCCATAAAGCATGTCCGGTTTGTGAAGAAGGCACACGCTACCATCAACTTAAACATGGCAGAAAGACGGTTTATCTTGGACATAGGAGATTTCGTAGACGGAGCCACCCATATCGTCGATTAAAGAAAGCCTTTTTGGTGGCCGGGAGTATGAAGATGCTCCGTGGCATTGACTGGGGGCAAGTTTATGAAAAGGTGAAAAATATCAATGTCATCTTCGGTAAGACTGCAAAGAGTATAAAAGAAACAAATATATGGAAAAAGAGATCTGTATTATTCGATCTTCCATATCGGCGTAATCTTGATGTGAGACACTGTATTGATGTCATGCACGTGGAGAAAAACGTTTATGATAGTATTGTTGGCACGCTTCTCAACATACAAGGTAGTTCCAAGGATGGTGTGAAGGCAAGATTGGATTTGCAAGCAATGGGAATACGCGAAGACTTACATCCAAGGCCATACGGAAGAGAACTTATTGTCCCTCGGCTTCTCATACTTTGTCTAAGGATGAGAAACGAAGTTTTTGTGAGTGTTTACATGGTACAAAAGTTCCCTCGGGTATTCTTCAAATTTTAAGAGGCTTGTATCGATGAAGGACTTGAAATTAGTAGGCCAAAAGTCTCATGATTGTCATGTCTTGATGCAACAAATACTCCCGTAGCTATTCGAGGCATCCCCGAATATGATCTTCGGGTCGTTTTGACTAGACTTTGTGTCTTCTTCAATGCGGTTTGTAGTAAAGTTTTCGAGATTGAAAAGTTGGATGAATTGGAGAATGAAGGATATCTTATCTTGTGCCACCTTGAGAAGCTTTTTCTTCCTACCTTTTTTGACATCATGGTTCATCTAATTGTTCATCTAGTGAGGGAGATAAAGTTGTGCGGACCTATCCATTTACGGTGGATGTACCCAATTGAAAAATCTATGAAATTCCTAAAAGGGTATGTGAAGAACACATACCGCCGGAAAAGCATCAATTGTTCAGAAATATGTTTTTGAAGAAGCCATGAAATTTTGTCAAAATTATTTGGCCAAAGTAAGACATATTGGGCTTCCAAAACGTCGGCATGCTGAAGGGGGTAGACGAGGGGCTTCGGTAAAGAGTGTGGATCCTGATGAATTGTCACAAGTCCACTTATACATCTTGAATAATGTTGATGAAGTTCAAGCCAGCATAGCTGCACAGAAAGAAGCTATAAGGAAAGAAAATCATCGAGGGAGAGGAATGTGTTTCTGAGACAATCAAATGGTTAGCACGTGGTCTTGAGGTTGATGTCATAAGTTAGAATTCGTATGTGATCAATGATTATAAATTTTACACGAAGTCCCTAGATGATAGGAGCACCGTCCAGAACAGTGGTGTTATGTTAGAGGCTGAATCTATGCACTTTAGTTCGAAAGACAAGAGGCCTTTATTGGCAGTCATGCTATATTATGGGGTTATTGAAGAGATTTGGGAGGTAGACTATGTTAAAATTAGATTTCCCATTTTCAAATGCAAGTGGGTTAATGTCAATAATGGTGTTCGGATCGATCGGCTAGGATTTACATTAGTCGATGTCAATGGTAGAAGTTTTGGAGATGAACCTTTTATTATGGCGCACCCGCGAAACAAGTGTTCTATATCACCGATCAAGAAAATAAAATGTGGTCTATAGCTCTCCAAGGAAAAAGGGTCATTGATATTGATGAGGAAAGTCATTCAAATTATGGTCTTCCTGAGAGTACTCCTTTTTCAAGGGGTCTACTGGACATGAACGAAGAAGATGAAGCGGATAATAAACCCGGCATAAGAAATGATCATCAAGAAGGGATATGGGAGGATATCGCTTTATAAAAGAGTCAATTCATAAGGTAATATTCATATGCAAAATTCTTTGAAAACTTTTAGGTTTTAACTATATTATATTCCTTCTATGTTCTTAAACAATGTCACTGACTATGAAGTTTGTTCTTGTTTTATTTTTGTGGCAGGATCGGATCCAAAGGGGCATGTTATAAAAGAGGATGTTACGTTGTTGGGTGGGAATCAGATGAAGGCATGATGAATATTATGTTGAGCATGTATGTTGTATTTGTAACTTATTGTGTATTTGCATTGTAAGTAAGTTATCTTATTGTATAAATTAATTTAGGTGTTGTAGTCATAGTATAATCATTAATTAAGAAGCCACATAACTCATGGTGAATAATATTTATATTCTTTTTCCCAATTCAATTTATTCATAATTGTTCATAGCTTGTACTTAAAGTATCGACTTTTATGTGCTAGATTGGGTGGTGGATTTGTGAATATATATGATCAGGAATAACAGAACAGGGAAAAAATTCGGGAAAATTTAGACCGGTAATAAATAGGCCGGTCTTAAATGTTCAACTGTTAAGACCGGATTTATTAATATGTCTGGTCTTAAAGGTCATGTGACATATTTGATATTAAGCCAGTCTTAAAAGTTTGTCTTTTAAGACCGGTGTATTTATACGTTCGGTCTAAAAAAATAAATTTTTAAGACCGGACGAATTTACTGTCGAGTCTTGAAAGTCAGTCCTTTAAGACCGCGTATAATTAGTCGTCAGGTCATAGAAGCCGCTATTTTTCAGACCGGATTAATATTTGTCCGGTCTTATAATTTTGATCTTTTAAGAGCGGCCGGGTTTTTGCCCGGTCTTAAAAGTTGAGTTTTAGGACCGAACATAAAATATTTCAGCTTTATTTAGTACGACTTTTAAGACCTAATGTTTTAAAAGTCTGGTCTAAAAGAGTTTCTTTAAGTCCGGTTCGAGTCCGGTCTTAAATGTGGACTTTTAATACCGGTTGGAACAAGACCGGTCACGGGTCCGGTCTTACGATGCCTCTTTTGTCCGGTCTTAAAGCCTTCTTTGCACTAGTGTATATATGTATATGATGTGGTGGAGCAGAGCTACGGATGCTATTATGAAAATTTGGATCATTGAAGATTTTTTTAGAAGACTAATTTATAGAGGAGACTTTGCCCAAAATTTCCACAAGAGACTTAATATTTTGAATATTTGATGTATGTTATTATATATGAATTTAAAATGGTTTAAGCATGCTTAGGATTATTGTGGTAGATATGATGTTATTAATGATATTGTGAGTATTATTTATATCCAATTATACGTTTAAGGCTTATAGAGTGTAAGTTCACTAGTAAAGTAGGAAGCGGCACACTGTCCTTAGGAGATATCTGCAATCCCCATAGTAAATTAGGAAGCGGCATTCCTTAAAAGAAAATGAACCCTTCCTGTAAAAAGCAGCATGACAAAACTGCAGAAAAATAACAATGTAGCTCAGAAGTAGAGAGAGCAGAGGAGTTAGTGGATAGAGCTCGGTGTCAGCAAAAAAATAACGTGTAGCTCGGAAGCGTAGAAGAGTGAAGATTTTGATTGATGTAGGTTGTAATTATAGCATAATACATTGTTTAATACTATTTGCCCTCTACTCACCTCGATCTCTGTCAACCCACTGTCACATTTTCTATTTTCCAATCCTTTTCCTACCAGCTAGCATTTATTTTGTGATTAAATTTAAAATTATCACACTATTTTTTAGAGATTACTTGTTACATTACTCTAATTTTTTTTTAAAGAAATACTTATGAGTATTTTGAAAGCATTTTCAAAATAAATTACACTTTACTCAAAATTTTTATTATAGAGTGGTTGAAATGTTCCTTTGAAGTTTTAAATTGACAAAATACAAAATTTAAGCTCTCCACGAGAAATAAAATGCTTAGAAGTGGTCTTATTTGATTCCTCGTATGCATGGTAAATTTGTTAAGTGTTACGGACCTACCTAACAGCCCAATACTAAATATATCATATAACCAGAGATACCGATAATCAGGGAGGATCTATCATATCTATAATCAGGGGATAAGATAGATCTGGTAGTTACAATACCAAGGCATACCCTATATATACAAGGGGAGAACTCTAAGGTGCACACGTTCTAACTCAACCCTATTTACATTCAGCATCACTGTGCACAATCACACTTTACACATCCCCCATCCCCCTTGGCGAGGAGCCTAACGTGTACAGTGATCATTCGCTCTCCCGGATATCTGCCTCATAGATACTCCGGCAGGGCCATTCGATCCAAGATCAAAGCACTATCCCACCAGGCTAGACATCTGTGTTCTACACCAAAACATTGGCGTTGACCGTGGGGACCGTAAATTTCGATCCCCGTGACCACCGATGGCTAACACAAGAAGTTGCAGTCTGAACACCCAGCCTGGAAATCTACAACAGGCTGAGGCCAATCAAAACAATCAGCTCCGAAACCACTGGAAGGTTTTCAGGAGGGAAACATTTTTGGATGCGGCATCCTCTCCTCCTGTTACTGCTAAAACACATGACGTAGCGACGACGGAGGCCTCGGTTCCGAATCCAGACGTCGTCCTCCTGCAGAAAACACAGGAATCGATACTGAGGCGAATGAAGAATAGCGAAAAGCGCAATAACCTCCAACGCCAGGAAGACCTTAGAGTCATACAGCAGATGATGGAAGAACGATTCAACCAGTTCGAGGCGCTTGTTGAGAAGAGGGGCCAGAAAGACTTGCATGAAAGGAAGAAAAAACCGTCCCGAGACACTGATAGTTCCTCTTCTAGTAGTGGACCGAGGTCATCGCGTCGGGATGCCAACCAAAATTCCCACTTAACAGGCTCAGGACGAGCTCGACCAACAGCCTCGGCTTTGAAAAAATTACGCCTGGGAAAGATCTCAGAAGCCAAAGACCAAGATTCGGAGAAAATAGCTCGGCCTCGGGGTTCCCCTGAAGAATATAAAATGAAGTACTTGACCGATCTCAACAGGGGTCCTTTCTCAGAGGAAATTGCCAATGCTCTGTATCCAAAGAATCTAGATTTAACGCATCTCCCGAAGTATGATGGGACCCAGGACCCACGTACCCACCTCGACACTTTCTAGCTGGACATGTTTGTTCGACTGATTAAGGGCCCGGTCATCTCACGGATTTTCCTAGCAACGTTAACCGGACCGGCTCAGAGATGGCTCCACACCCTGCCCATCAACTCAGTGAACAATTCTGAAGACCTCGAACGTAAATTCGAGTTGAACTTCGCGACTAGTAAGAAACAGCCAAAGTCCCAATTCACTTTGAGTAAAGTCAAGCAGAAAAAGGGGGAGACACTCCAAAAGTATTTGGATCGATTCAAAGAAGTAGCATTGCAGGTACGCTCACTCCCGGAAGATGTTAACATACATTTCATCGTAGATGATTTGGACCCCTCGTCTCGATTGGCAAAGAATATATTCAAGAACCGAGTACACACTCTCACCGAATTTCATACCCGAGCAAAGCAGTACTTGGACGTAGAGCAAATGGAGATCGCCAACGCTCTTGGAACCGAGAAGCGGGGTAATATGTCGCCCGAGGACAAGGACCAAATCTATAGGCGAAGGGAAGAGGCCCCTCAACGCACGCGGAATCGAGATAGGCGAGCTCAAGAAGGGAGAACTGAGGCAAAAGCAAAGTATGAAAGATATACCCCCCTGAACACCCCTCGCTCTCAGATTTGGAAAGAGGTGGCTCATACCGAGATGAGAAGAGCCGAGAGGCCCTGGCCTCCCCGGATATGACCCACAACTGACCAAACCAAATTCTGTGTGTTTCATGACGGCCTGGGGCACACTACGGATCAGTGTTATGAACTCTGAGACGCTATTGAGAGGTTCATTAGAGAAGGTAAATTATGTCAATACATGATACAAACCCAGGGATGTAAGAATAACAAACGCAGACAAGGAATCCGCAGTAGAAGCCTGATCACCGACCTAAAGAAAGATGATAAGCGATGGAAGTCGACCGGGGAGGACGAAGAGTTTCCGGAGGCTCAGTTTCACTGTAATGTGGTTAGTGGAGGCTTCGGTGTGGGAGGAGATACCGTCAACTAGCATAAGAAATACCCGAGAGAAGTCCTCTCCGTGAGGGACGCCCCAAAGTTTAAAGACGACGCCACCAAACCGACGCCTTCACCATTGGTCTTTACTAATGAAGAACTAAAGGATGTAGTCCCGGGGCATCAGGATGGCTTAGTTATCACGGGAACCTTGGCATGATGCCAGGTAAAAAGGATTTTTGTTGATGCAGGAAGTTCTGCCGACATCATCAGCTGGGATGCCTTTAACAAAATGAGGATGGACGTGGAAGATCTCAAGTCGTGCAAAACGACCCTCATAGGGTTCAATGGAAAACATTCACCTCCCAAAGGATACATCGACCTAAGGATAACTTTGGGAACGAAGGAGGCTTTCAAATCTGAGCGGGTAAGATTCATAGTAGCCGACTTCCCATCCCCTTACAACATCATATTGAGCCGTCCGACCATCCACAACTGGGACATGCTCGTGTTCACGAAACATCAGAAGCTGAAGATGGTGAACAACAAGAACAAAGTAGTAGTCGTTAATGGAGATCAAAAGGAGTCACGGCAATGTTATTTTGAGACTGTCCGGGAGGGAGAAGGCGGACTATCATCACCGCCTCGGATTCGTAGGGGTGAGTGACCCCAAGAACCAAGAGTGAATAGGCACCCGGTAGGACTGGTAGAGCTCGACCTTAAGGACGAGCCCGAGGTCCCTCGTACGGAACCTGAGGGCGAGTTAGAAGAATTAATCCTCAGACATAATCCCTCGAAAACCACAAAGATTGGAGGCGCGATGGAGCTGGACCTAAAAACCAGGTTGATTGAGTTCCTGATACAAAACCAGGATGTATTTGCATGGACGTCTTCTGAGATACCAGGGATTGACCCTAACTTATGTTGCCACAAATTGGCTATTCGGCCGGGGTCCACACCTGTGGCGCAGAAGAAGAGAAAAATCGGAGCCGAGAGACAGAAAGCTTTGGAGGAACATGTCGACGAGCTGCTGGCAGCCGGGTTCATCAGGGAAATACAGTACACTACGTGGCTCTCAAACGTGGTTATGGTGAAAAAACCAAATGGAAAGTGGAGGGTATGCACAGATTATACCAATTTAAACAAAGCTTGCCCTAAAGACTCCTACCCGATGCCAAACATCGACTAATTGGTGGACAACTCATCAGGTTTTCAATTGCTATCTTTTATGGACGCATACTCCGGCTATAATCAAATCCCCATGCACCCGGACGATCAGGAGAAGAAGGCCTTCATGACCGACCAGGCCAATTACTGTTACAACGTAATGCCGTTCGGATTAAAAAATGCCGAGGCCACCTATCAGCGGATGATGAACATGGTTTTCGCCGACCAGATTGGACGGAACATTGAGGTTTACATTGATGATATGATCGTGAAAACCAAAGACCCGGAGAATCATATTAGGGATCTAGAACAAACGTTTGACAAGTTAAGGAGGTATCGGATCCGTCTGAACCTGGCTAAATGTGCATTTGGGGTCCCAGCCGAGAAATTCCTGGGTTTTATGTTAACAAACTGGGGAATCGAAGCCAATCCTGAAAAATGCAAGGCCGTCCTCGACATGCAAACCCCAAGGACGAAGAAGGAAGTCCAACAGCTGACCGGCCGATTGGCCGCACTTACCAGGTTTTTACCAAGATCGGCTGAAAATGCGCTCCCATTCTTCAAGTTGTTAAAGAAGGAGACGCAGGGAGGATGGAACACAGATTGTGAGGCCGCTTTTGAAAAGATCAAACTCTGTCTGGCAACCCCCCCAGTCCTGTCAAAACCTGACCCCTGTGAGTCTTTATTCTTATATTTGTCGGTTGGGGAAGAGGCAGTGAGTGCGGCCCTGGTGAGAGAAACCGAAGTCGGCCAGGCCCCAGTTTATTTTGTAAGTAAAGCATTACGAGCTCGGAACTACGATACCAGAAGCTTGAAAAAGTGGCTTTCACCCTCCTCGTCTCGGAAAGACGGCTTCGGCCTTACTTCCAGGGACATCGAATAATAGTCCGAACTAGCCAACCACTCCGTCAAATATTACATAAACCGGATCTGGCAGGAAGAATGACTAGCTGGGCCATCCAGTTGTCCGAGTTTGACATCACCTATGAAGCCAAGCATGCGATCAAATCTCAAGCGCTGGCGGACTTTGTAAGGGAACTCACCTCGGCGGATAAAATCGACGAAGCTCAAGATAAAATATGGAAGGTTTATATGGATGGTTCCTCGAATGCCAAAGGTAGTGGAGCTGGAATCATAGTGGAAAGCCCGGAGGGTGTTGCCATTGAACACTCCCTTCAACTGAAGTTCCCGACCTCAAACAACCAGGCCGAATACGAGGCATTGCTTGCTGGATTATTGCAGGCCAAAGAACAGGGAGCGCAAAGAGTAAGGGTTTTCACCGACTCGCAGCTCGTAGCAGCACAGATCGAGGGTACGTACCAAACAAAAGGTCCGTTCTTGGCTAAGTATCTCAATAAGGCGAAGGAGGTGATCTCTAGCTTCGAAGAGGTAATTATCACCCACATTCCAAGAGAAGAAAACACCAGAGCCGACATACTTCCAAGCGCGATTACCAAAGGCCTGGGAAACCATAGGACCATTATCTAGCAAAACTTAATAGAACCGAGCTGCATCATGACTATCTCGGAAGCAACAGATTGGAGAAAACTGATTGAACATTATTTAGAAAGAGGAATTATTCCAATTGACTCCACCGAAGCTAAGAAATTGATCCGAGAAGCTGCCGTCTATACAATGATTGATGACCAGCTATACTGGAAAGGTCTGCAGTCTCCAATGATGAGATGTTTGGGTTTGTCCGAGGCCAAATATGTTCTGGCCGAGATACATCAAGGAGTCAACGGCCTTCACATGGGGGGCAAAGCCTTGGCCAGAAAAGCCCTAAGGGCCGGTTACTATTGGCCAACCATGAAGGCGGATGCTATGGAAACCGTCAAAACATGTGATAGTTGCTAGAAACACGCCAAGATCATTTGGCCCCCGCCATCTGAATTAAAAGGCATCTCGGCCCCTTGGCCATTTTACAAATGGGGCATGGACCTCCTTGGCCCTTTCAAAGCGGCACCCAGGTAGTTAAGGTGGCTTATTGTGGCAGTGGACTACTTTACTAAGTGGATCAAAGCCGAGCCCTTAACCACCATAACCTCGGCACGGATACAACGCTTTTTTCGTCATAACATTGTTTCACGATTCAGAATTCCAGCTGAGGTAGTCACAGATAACGAGACCCGGTTTATAGACAAAGGGTTCTAGGAGATGATGTCGGACCTTGACGTTATACAGCACTTCGCCTCGGTCGAGCATCCGCAATCAAATGGCCAGGCCGAAGCAGTCAACAAAGTCGTCCTCGACGGCTTAAAAAAGTGGATGCAAGACGCTGAGTCCAACTGGGTAGAACAATTCTACAATGTACTTTGGGGGTATAGGACCAGCATACAAACCTCAACCCAGGAAACCCCTTTCCGGTTGACTTATGGATGTGAGGCGATGATCCTGGTCGAGATAGGGCTGCCGTCATGGAGGAAGGTCAAAGCACTACATGACAGTGAGGAAGCTAACGATGACGGCTTAAGGACGGACCTAGACCTAATAGACGAGATCAGAATCACGGCACATTGCAAGGAGCTAGCCGCCAAACAACTCATCACGGCGAAGTACAATCAGAAAGTCAGACCCCGTTCTTTCAACAGGGGCAACCTAGTACTCCGACGCGCCGACGTTGGAAACAAAAATGCTAGAGATGACAAGCTGGCAACAAACTGGGAGGGTCCTTATTGGATCAAAGAGAAGCTGGGGAATGGAGCATATACATTGGAAACCCTGGCGAGGAAGGCCATCAAAAGAACGTGGAATGCCGACAAGTTGAGAATCTATTACAGTTAGACCTCGGCTCGGCACTATCACAACCTCAGACACCCCATGTCTAACCTCGGTTATTCTTTCATTTTAAGTATTTAAATTTAAGTCATTTACATTTGCTATTTTTTTGGAAGTATGACATTATCAGCTCTGTGGAGTTTGGTGTTCCTTTTAATGAAGAAATCCTTAATGGATGTTTTCAAGTACAACTTAAGTTTACACCGAGGTTCCCAAAACCCGGTTTCAATTAAACCCATGGATGACACTAGGGCCGACGTGCCCAGGTTACGAGCAATGCAAAGTTGCATGTATAGGCCTTCGCAAAATTGACGCGTCAACGCTCGCTCCTTGATAAAGAAGATGAATTGTCATTCCGACGCTGATCAGGTCAAAATGTTTAAAGCGTTGCATTGCGGACACCACGTTTTAAAGATGTGACAATTTGCCCTTATCTTGGAGATGAACCCGGACAAGGGAGCTGGAACTCAGTAGTGTGTTAAGATAAATACCCTATGCGGTTAACAAAGAAAACCCTACCACAGATTCCCAGATGACAAGTCTGAAAGAAAACGCAGATCTGCACAATTAAAACACCCTGGCCCGGTCACACAATTTTTAAACTTACTTCAGAATTAAAAAGCGATAAAGTGATATATTAAAGAAGGGTGTAAAAGTTGTCTATACAACCGGCACATACGCCGAATAAATACGAAATCAAAAAGGGCACAGACGCCCGAAACAGAAAGCTACTGGCGGAGACCACCTCAGCGTCTCAGGAGTTGGAAGCAGTCGGTTTCTCAGGACCCATGCCATCTTCTGTAGGAGCGTCGGGCGGGACCTTGGCTTCTCCTTCCCCTCCCTGCCCCGAGCCGTCAAGCTCCGACACTGAAGCATCCTCTGGGAACGGTGGAGGAGGGAAGAACTAGCCCTGATGAATGTATGCAAGGTAATGGCATTTACTGAGATCTAACGCTACGTCAGGGTTCCAGTGCCGGATCTGGACCAAGGTCATGTCAAACGCATCCTTGGCAGTCCTGGCCACGATCGAAGAACAGTCAGCATAGGCTTTCTTGGAGTCTTCAAGCTCGACCTTAACCGCAGCCAACTCCTCGGCCAGACTCCCCCGTTGAGCCTGAACCATCTTAGGGCATCCAGACATTAGGAATGAGCAGTTTGTACACTCAGAAGCTCAGAGGTCATCTTCGCTAGATCGTCCTTGGTGGATTTCAACTCATCCACGGTTTTCACAACCCCTTCCCGGACGGCGCTTAGCTCCTCCTCCATCTTCTTCTTAGCCTCCACGGCCAGATCTCTTTCCGCCTCCATGCGCCGCTTTTCAGCCGAGATCCCGACGACTTGGTGCTTAAGATGAAGCATAGATTGCACCAAGCCAACCCCTTGCAGCAGATGATGCTGCACAACGTGGACCACACGCTCATCGGCCTCAGTCAGGGGGACAGTAGTATTGAGGAACCGACGAGGAGGGAAGAAGGCAACACTAAGCTCCTCAGTTACCCCCTTTTCCCAAGCAACCCCACGTGGCAACTTAGAAGGAGGAGGAGGCAGAGGGGAAGGTGTAGCCGGCATGGACTGAGATGATGGTGGAATCTCCTCGGCCACAGATTCCTTATGAGAGGTTTGCGATGGCCCAGCAGCAGGAGATTGAGAGATGCCAACCTGGACAGAGGCCCGGGTCCTCTTAGACGCCGGAGCTTGGGACGCAGCTCCGGCCCGTCCCCGACCAGCCTCAGCTACAGCACGTTTCTGGGTCGGATTACCCGAGGAAGCCCCTCCGCCGGGATTCAACTGGGTCAGGTAGGGGGCAGTGGATTCATCGATTGAGCTGCAAAGAGAAGATAACAAAAAGGTCAAAATTAGCTATAGCAAGGTATAAAAGACAAAACCAAAATACATAAAAGGATCATACAAATCACATATACCGGTTTGGAACCAGGACCGGTAATAAAATAAACCGCGCTCCGGGTGCCGTATGTGGTAACATACGACACCAGTCGGTCAACCGACAGAACCTCCTCGGCGGGGAGATCGTCAGATTCAAATTGGTAGGAGGTGGACGTTAGCTTGTGATGGTCATACGTCCAATACAGGGGGAACCTCCATTCCACCGTCTTCCCCTCGGACCCCTTCAGAAACCAGGGCTGTTCCCCGGGTTTAGCAACTACCTTAAAGAAGCCATTCTTGAAGTGTTTAAAGGAGTCGGAGAAACCGGTCAAGAGTTTTCTATCAGTATCGCCTCGAAGGGAAGTAAGCCCCTTCAATTTATCGGCCTCCTTACCAGAGCGGGGGGTAAAAGGGCAAAAGAAATAGAAACATAAGGTGGTGGTGCAAGGAATGGGGTTAGAAAAAGAGCTACACAAATGCTCAAAGGCCACCAGGTAGGCCTACCCATTCGGATGAAGCTGTGAGGGGGCCAGATGAAGATGGTTCAAACAGGATATTTGGAACTCGGTAAACGGAAAGCGAATACCGAGCTGGGACATATAGGCCTTGTAAAAGAAGAATAAATTGGTACACCCTACAGCCCTAGTAGAGCAAACGGGTTCATCAACGTCAGGAGGACTCAGCAAACAACCCGGATGCTCCCCCAGCTTCATCCGATCAATGTCGGCGGCAGTCATCAGGGAACGAGTGGTGAGTACGTTGTGCGTTATCCAGGGAAACCGCTTAAGGAGAGATGTAGGAGGAACGGAGGAATTCGCCTCCTCGGTGTTGGATTGGCCACTAATTGGTGAAGAAGATGACTCCATTTTACCTATAACACAAAAATAGCAATACCAGAATCAGCAATTGCGGAAATACTTGATGTATGCATGCTGTGGAGTGGAACGGGAAGAATATGCGGACTCGGACGACCCGGAATCCCAGAAGTACTCGCAGCGGATGGCCTATGATGACAGGAGCCTAAAAGGGTGTCGGCCCGGAAATCCTCACCGCGTGCAATATGGAACGAACTCGAAGCAATACAGTCCCAACAAGGACCGAGGTACTCTTCTGGAAGGGATTCTACCCTAGGATGAGGGGGACCTCCATAAAAACTAATAGGGCGAGCCGGTACTGCCTCGATTTCAGCCTGAAAGAAAGGCCTAAAGTGGGAATCAGGATTTCGCGGTCTAGCAGCAGTAGGTAGAGGGGATTCGACGGTTCTCCTACCCGATCCCCCACGGAGAAAGGAGGTTAGTCTTTGCTCCTCAGAGAGGGGAGTGCCAAGCAACCAATGGCTAATCCGAGGATAACATGCACGTAGCACTTCCTCCTCGTCAAGGTTTAAGGGACGACTCGTGGATGAATGATTAACCTTAACCATGGATACCGGAGATAGCAACCTAAAGAGACACAAAATGACTTATAATGAACATGGTGGAGACCCCCCATGAACTCAGACACAAGAAAACGTAACTCTGGATACAGACATCCAGAAAATCACTCATCCTAGCCTACCCACGACACGACAGCATAACAAGGGAAAGGCGAATGTAGAAAAACGCGATATAAATCAGGACATGCAGTTAAAGCAGTGGACAAAACATTCAGGCATACCTGGTGTTAAACAGAAACTGAAGTTTGGTTCAGAAGTGAAGAGTCGGAAAGCGCGACTCAAGACTAATCGTTCAACAAAAGAGTAGAGTATACAGAGCAGATGTAAGCAGAAGAAGAATGAAGAAGGAGAAGTCTGAGAAATGGAGGGAATGGTAAAATATGAAAGGTAAATACATTTACAAGTAAAGTGACTCGAAGAGCCAGGGGTAAAAAAGCGAAATCACCCCCAAAAGTTGAAGCAACGTACAGTAACTGGGAGCTCATTAAATGCGCACGAAAATCAAAGGTGGCGTAGCAGGGCGGTTGAAATCCTTCGCCAGTCCGGGGGCACCATATGTTAGGGCGCAATGATAGGAAACACAGAAGGTTTTTGACCTAGAAGTAGGCCAGAACACTTGGCTTTACCTCAGACACCCCGGTCCCCGGGATAAGTTTCCCGAAAATAGAAACATCCTGGCATTGCCGCGGACTCGGCCAAACCCCCATGCATGAGCTCGGATCCTGAGTCAGACATCGGATTCTTGGGAACGCAACTCCCGTAGCCTAGCCAGTAGTGGCCCGGCCTAAGCCGTCATCAAACGCCGCATGGCTAAAGGATTATTGATATCTCGAACTACGTGGGCTTTGATCCCTTTGCGGGGTACGTTGGCCCTCGACATCGTTCCTAGGTCAAACCCTATCAAATCAAAAATCCAACAGGCTAGGCTGACAGGGCCAGCCTACCTCGATATTACACCTCAGACAAAGAGTATGGGGGCATGATGCATCCCGGTAGATCAAACGCTTGAACTACCGGGCTGGGGGGCAACTGTTACGAACCTGCCTAACGGCCCAACGTCGGGACCGCCCAATACTAAATATATCATATAACCAAAGATACCGATAATCAGGGAGTATCTATCATATCTATAATCAGGGGATAAGATAGATCCGACAGTTACAACACCAAGGCATACCCTATATATACAAGGGGAGAACTCTAAGGTGCACACGTTCTAACTCAACCCTATTTACATTCAGCATCACTGTGCACAATCTCACTTTACACATCCCTCATCCCCCTTGGCGAGGAGCCTAACGTGTACAGTGATCATTCGCTCTCCCGGATATCTGCCTCATAGATACTCCGGCAGGGCCATTCGATCCAAGATCAAAGCACTAGCCCACCGGGCTAGACATCTGTGTTCTACACCGGAACATTAAGTAAATCTCCATTTAGCCAATATATACATAAAAAATTCATAGCTACTATCTCTAGCTCCTACTATGTCCTCTAAATCTATCAATTCTTTAAATTATACATGCTAAGTGTGTTTGCATCAAAGGATAATTTTAATGCGATGCAAATGATTTAATTAAGAGGGTATTCTAGGAAACACGATACACATTTTTAATAAATAAATAATTTACTTAATATATCAAAATTAGTGGAGCATCCTCCCGAAGGAGGTAACCACCAAAGATATTGGGCATGCTAGAACCGTAAGGCGTGGTGCACCGCTTTGGGCAACAAGTTGGTCTTTTAGTTATTTTGGTCTTTTATGTTCTATATATTAATTCGGGTTACAAAGCTGGTGAAGACTAAAATTGGTGTACAACTTGCAATTGGTGATGGGGAAAATGATGTTGGAATACTCCAAGAAGCAGACGTTGGAATTGGCATCAATGGTGTTGGGAGAATGCAGGTAATTTTTATGGATTGAAGGCCTAAAAACTTTTGGAGGTTGATGAATTCTATCAATATAGTTTTTTTATTAAATATTATTCAATGATTATATTAAGGAAAATCCCAAGAAAATATCACTTAAACTTTAAAATCCTAAATAGATGATTTCCCAACAAAACGAGTTGCTAATTGCTTTATTATTGATAATCACATTGCTTGTTGTTGTCAACAAAATTTTAAAGTATAAGTGTTATGTTTATATGATTTTCATCATAATTTGAAATACTAACATCAAACAATAAATAAATAATAATAGAAAAGAACTATATAATAATATAAGACAACTTTATTTGACGGTTGTTGAGAGAGAGGGGTAAAATATTCTCGAGAATATATAACAAATTGTTGAGAAAAAACGTAAAATATTCTAAGAATATTTAAGGGTTGTTGAGAAAAACAATTAAATATTATCTAAAGCTTCATTAACCATGTAATAGTGACCATTCATTTATGTGTTTACGACTCGAGTTCACGATACAAGTTTACGTTACTGTTACGAGTTTGTTTAAACTCATGAGTTTGACAGCCTTGATCGTATCAGCTCTCTACCTTAAAATTTACTTTTTAAAATATAATGTACCCTATACCCTATGAAAACGAAGTGAATTTTATATATCCTATTAAATACACACCTTCATATCAATGAACCACTAATTCTCTTTCATTCAATCATTTATTACATGTTATCATTCATATGTTTTTACTCATTCTCTCTCCTAAGTTATTCTCATAGGGGTATATTTAAAAAAGACATGATATTTTTGACACATTTATTGTTTTTAACTAATCATAATTATTAGTTTTTGTTGTTCAATCCAAAAAAAGAAAATCTTATAAAAACGATCATGTTTTCTATTTTTCAACCCTTTTCATGCCACATGCATTATTATTACCAGTATAAAAAAGGGCTTTAAGACCGCCTCTTTGATAATTGAATATTTCATACACTTCTTTTTATCTCTTGATTAATAATTTAGGACTCTTTAGTTAATAAATAATGGCTTTTATACTTATTTGGGCTTTGGGCCTTTGATTATATTTTAGCCATTTTTAATAATAAAATTCCAGTTTTACATTGCTTCACCATTCCTACCATAACTCTTGAACCGAGACATCGGATTTGCCTCATTTTTATTTCATATTTCAGATGATTCAGAGAGCTACAATTGTTATGAAGACATGAAGGGCAAATTCGGACAAGAGGGCGGTTGATTTTGGAGCCGAAGTCAGATGTATATTTCTGGATTTTTATTTGGGCTCGAATTTTGTAATTAAAGCCCATTTTTTATTATTTTCCGTTTTGGGCCTGAATTATGGGTTGGAGCCCCATTTCATTTTAGGTTAAGTGAGGCAGCAGCCACAAACACTTATGTCATTACGTTTTTACACATTTTGGGATTGAAATAGAAGTTTTGAAATTCTCTCAACTGTTCTTCATCTATTCATCGTGTTCTTCGTGTTCATGATGAACTTCTTCATTTCTGTTTGATTTTCGTTCTGCATAGTCATGATGGGCTAAGCTACTGTGATTAGCCCACGGATTGAGGATTCCACTATCCAGAGGACTCGTTCTTAACGGTAACAAATTCGTTTTTGTTTTGTAATTTTGGATTCGATTTACTTTCGGATTGGGTGTTAGATTTAATGCCCAGATTGAGATATCCCAAGGATCAAGTTCGAACTAGGTTTAAGTGGTTGCTGTGTTATCGCACAGTGACACGCCACTGTTTGGATAAACCCTAGGCGATCGTCTAGTTGAGGGATTTTCTGGACGAACGCAGAGATTTCGGTTCGTCCAGAATCAATCACGAGTTCGTTTCAAAATCATTTTTCGTCCGAGGAAGGAAAGTGGTGGAATTCAAAATCCTGGGTTAATCTTCTGTTTATCTGATTTAATCTCATTTTATTTGTTTCTGTTTATTTCTGTTTTAATCTTCATTGCATTGAAAAACTCCCCCCATTACTGTTTGGTTTTGCTGTTACTGTTAAATTAAACCCGACTATGGATTCCTCTGAGAAATGACCCAGGTTACATTATACGCAAATTCTTTTCTAATCTGGTTATTTTGCGAGACTCGGCAAATCTCTTTCACTCTTCTAGACCAGAGTAATGATGCTCTGGTCTTAAAAGTATGACCGGTGGCAATTTTATAAATATCAAGAGCTTCTTGGACCAGATCCTGTATTCATAGGTCTTAAATATATTATTCAGACCAGTTTCCAAAACAACTGGTCTTAAAAATTAAAAAAAATTGAAAAATCAATTACTTTTTAGAGAAATCTCATACAATCGGACTTAAATTGTATCCGGTACAAAATATAAGAAAAAATTTAAATATAAAAGTCTACAAATTTTAAGACCGGATATATTTAGAAGCCAGTCTTAAAAGTGTAACTTTTAAGACCAGACTTAAATTGTAACGTGTACAAAAGATAAGAAAAAAAATTAAACAACTTTTAAGACCGGAGTTTAATAAGGACCAATTTTAAAGGTTAACTTTTAAGACCGGCGTCTAAATATATCCGGTCTTAAAATTACAGCGCCAAATATATTCTCTGCTTCACGTTGAAACCTGTAGTTG
This sequence comes from Acacia melanoxylon, assembly GCA_019022615.1. Lineage (NCBI taxonomy): Eukaryota > Viridiplantae > Streptophyta > Magnoliopsida > Fabales > Fabaceae > Acacia > Acacia melanoxylon. The sequence continues at coordinate 4,583,812 of JAFJYJ010000003.1, read as the reverse complement.
CTCTCTCTGAACCTCTCTTCCTATTGTGAAACCTCTTTTCCTGTCACATTACCTCTCTTCCTCGCCCACTACCACCACCGGCCTCTATTACTCTCTTATTCGCTTAAGCATTCATCTCTCGCACCACCTCTTTCAACCTCTCTTCTTGTATCGAAAATGAATGAAGAAAATGATTCTAGTCCTATTCGTGGAACGCCATTTACTGGTGTGAGTCAGAGCAAACCCTATTTATCTCAGAGTGAGCCTCGTAATCGACTTTTACGCCGTAGTAGAAGAGGCACACGATTGAAAGAGCTTGCCCTAAGTCGGATTGCTCTGGAAAAGCTCAAGATTCAATTTGATGAAAATTTGGATCCTTTCGGCCTTAATAAAAAACATATATAAGTTATGTCGGCTTGCTAGCACGCAGCAAGCCTAACATCTTGATAGGTGAGTGGAAAAAGGTCAGCGAAAGTAAATGATCTTATTTAAGACTCTATCCAGCTGACATACAATGTTTCTGACAGTAAGAAATTAAAAAACAAGAGATTATATTGTGTCATATCTGGAGGAAGTTTAAGACCACCTATCCTTATTAATTGGTGTTCGCGGCTCAACTTTCCTGCTTATAGCAACCATGATCAAAATATCAAGGAATAAGGTGTATTTTTGCCCTTAATGTTTGTCTCCAGGAGCAATGTTTCCCCTTAAGTTTTGGTCAGAGCAATGTTGACCCTAAAGTTTCAACCTGGAGCAATCTTGCCCTCATCCAACGGTCAAACCTACGTTGACCGTTAAGTTGACAACGTGTGCGCGGAACACAACACACTGTTGGCAATGTTGGATGACACGCGGACAAATATCGCTGAGTAGGAGTGAGTGATTTAATCTTCGTCTCATCCTTTACCCACTGGATATCTTTGACCCACGAGATACACATTACAGCAAGTTAATATTTGTGGAGAACAGAGTTTGGGCTCGAAAAAGCTACGACAGAGGAGTAACGGAAATCACATTGAAACGCTGAGGGTGCAAACATGGAAGAGGGACAGAGAAAGTGTGTTTTGATTCTAAGTGCTGTGAAGCTTTAATCGTTCGAAAAAGACGACACCGACAGAGAAAGTGGGTTGCATGTGATCGGCAAACAAGGACGATTCATGCAGATTGAAGAGGTATGGAATCTCTGAGTTTTAGGGAAGTGTGTGTGTGTGTGTCTTGTAGCTTATTACTGTGTATAGTGATTTCACAATATGGCCCTTATTTTGTTTGTTTGTGGGTAAAATGGTTTGATTTTGTTTTGAAGTTGTGGGGAACCCTCTGGTGGTCCCGATGGTGGGGGTAGTAGTGGAAAGTCGTGGGTGGTGGAAGCTTTTTGCCGTGAGGTTGACAACGCAACAAAGGTGGTCAGGGAAACTAAAACTAATCTACGGGGTGATGAAGTGGGTAGTGGGAACGAAGGTGATGTGTCTTATTGGAGAGAGAAGAGAAATTATCTAGATTTGTTGTCCAAAGACCTGTGTGATTTCTCCAAGAAGATTAAAGATGTGGTTTATGATGACTCAATAAATCGTGAAGGTGGAGGGGAACCAGTTGACGTTGAAGCTTGCTTTGAAGCTTTTCAGCGTCGTCATGTGGAGGGTGGTGATGTCAGACATGGTGACATAGTAGTGGAGGTTGCCGTTGGTGATGAAAATGAGGACCTGTTGGAAGCATTACATGACAATGGGGAGAATGATAATTTGAGTGCAAGTGAAGGTGAAGAGGAAGAGGGTGAGGATTGTGATGAGAGTGAAAGGAGTGAATTTGGGAGTCATAGAGATGTTGAGGATGTGTTAGATGATGAGGATGTGTTAGACGATGATGGTGAGGATGGGAGTGGATTTGAAGATGAGGACAGTGAGGATGAAGGTAGCCAAAGTGGAAGAGATGGGCCTTTACCCGAAGTGAGAGGGTCAAAGGAAATTTGTGGGCCCAATGGGAGACCCTTTTCACACTAGAGTCCAGTTTGCTAATAAGAAGCATTTACTTGCAACTCGGACCGGTATGCAATAAAGGCCGGTGTAAATATACACCTAACCAAAAGTGAGCCTTTAAGAGTGAGGGCCCGATGTGAGAAGGGTTGTCCTTTTGTTGTTTTTGCTTCCAAACATAGATCTAACCCGGGTCTTGTTGTGAAGACCTTAAATTTGGAGCATAGTTGCGTAGGGTGTTCAAGAATCCTAGGGCATCGGTTAAGTGGTCATAACTCACTTCAAGCAAAAGGTGCAAGAGAGGCCACAATACAAGTTGTCGGACATGAGGAAGGATTGTCGAGATGAGTTCAAGTTGCATGTCAGTATTCACAAATGTAAAAGAGCAAAGAAGAAGATTATGGAGGAGATGGAAGGGAGTTATGTGGATGAGTTCAACAAGCTAGAGGCATTCTTGTCTTGAGTTGAGGACTTCTAATCCGAGGATCGATATATCGCCGAGATTAGCAAGGAGGCACTTGAAAGTGGAAGGAGAGTGTTTAGCCGCATGTATGTGTGCTTTAATGCTTCAAAGGTTAGATTTTTTGTTGACAAATTATGTATATTATATGCAAGTTAATTTAGTCATTTATGTTCACTTCTAATACCCCTAATGTATGTGTGCTAGACTGGGTGGAAGGCTGGCTGTAGGCCCATCATTGGAGTTGATGGAATGTTTTTGAAGGAAAAGCTAGAGGTATCTTCTGGCCACCGGATTGGATGCGAGATGATTCTTTGTACCGATAGCGTTTGCGTAACTCAAAAGAGAACACTCATAATTGGAAGTGGTTCATGGACTGGATTAGGAGATCTCTGGGCTTGGAGGATGGTAATGACGTCACTATTATGTCTGACATGCAGAAGGTGAGTTTGACTGAAATCCTGATTTGTTGGTTACTATGTAGATATAACTTTGTAGATCATGGTTGTATCTGATAACTTAGTTTTACCTTTTTTATTCTGTCTTATCCCCATATTATTAACCTGAGCTGAAGTTATATCACATTATTTTATCTGTTCTTGTATAATATATGTCGTGTTATTATGTCCTATCTTCAAACTGAGTTGTGTTCAATTTACTAAGCTTAAAAGTGGTAATGGACAATAATGTATTTATTAATGAGAATGAGATTAAACCCATTGGATGGGAACTGAGTGATATGGAATAATAATGTGAAAGCTAGTTAGTTACGGCCTGTTTGTGACAGATAAATTGTAGAAATTAGAGGAATTGGGAGAAGAAGAGAGGAGGAAGGAGAAGAATAAAGAAACAGAGGAGTAGGACATAAGATAAGGGAGAAGGAGACAAGAAACAGAGGGGAAGAACAGAAACTGGAATACTTATTCCATTACTCAATCATATTCAACAACAATTCCTTAGTCTAAGTCCCCTTTATATAGGATTATCGTTATCCTATTATTTCTGTTGGTACCACTAGTCTAAGTCAGTATCCTACTGTATTCAGATAATATGAATAGGATAGGATACTCACCCCTCAAAATCTTCCCTTCCCTCCCTTAAATTCATTTCCCTTCTCAAATCTTCCTCGTACAAACGGGCCCTTAGTTAAGTCTGTTAGGCACTAGCTGTTAGGAAATACCGTTATAGTTAGAAGCAGTGTTTAAAAGGGGATTAAGCCTATATATACTCTTAGTCACTTGGGTATTGTGGGTGTATTCTGAATTTGGGTGTTTTCTCAACAAAACATCTCCTGATTTGAGATGCTTTCTCCTAGTTCTGATATTTGTTTTTCAATTTATTCAGTATAACATGAATTTTTGTTGCACTGTTTTGTTGAATTTCCCCTTTGTTTGGGGTTATGTTCCTTGTCATTTCACCGTTTGCATTATTGCAAATGTTACATATCATTCCTTCATTAAAATATAAACTGCAGACGTTTTTTACGAGTAGTAGCCAAGTGTGCTTTTCAAAAACGGGGTGTTACAAGGATCGCTCAACCGCGTTTAAATCAAGGTTTGTTGAAGAGATTATACCTATGCGAAATTTGTGATCTTCGTACGTTCGATTTGATCACGGGGCTACCTACTCGATCAACCAGGAGCAGACTCTACGAATCTCCTCCCTCTACCAGTATCCACATGAATAGTCTTCGAACACGATTGCGGCAGCGTGGTAGCGCCTTCAAAATTCTCGCGTCTCTTTTGCTTTAGGGTTTCTCGCGGCTTTCTAATACGCTCGACCAAAGTCCCGTAGGTTTTTCTAAACCTTATGTGCGTATTATATTCAAAATTAATCCTCATTAATTTTGAGATTTGAATTTGGATTAAAATAATATATTAATTAAATATATCCAATAGATCTAATCTAATATATTTATTTAATCCAAATTAAAAGCCTTTTGATTTAATTTATTTCTATAAACTAAATCCAAGATATGATATCTTTATTCGAAAATTTGAGATACAATATCTCTATTTGTTTTAGATATTTAATTTATCAAATAAATTAAATACAAAATAAATATTATATAATAATATTATAATCTCCATTAAATAATATTATTATATTAATTTCAAATTTAATATATTATATATATACATATATATATATATTCATCCTAGATTAAATTTGTTATTCATTAAATCTTAGACATATCTAAGATTCAATGAATCTGGACACTCGGACTCGTGTTGGGCTATTCTTGTGTGCGACCTTGCAGGCCCACATGAAATTGGCAGTGGGCCAATACTGTACCAGCCCACAAGTCGCAAATGGCCTCTAGCAAGACATTGCAACTACCCAATTCATATGGGATCGATGATACGATACTACCTATCGTACAACCATGTCACGTCCCTTTTGTCACGCGATAATTTGGTCAAGGATGAGGCATGGATAATGTCAACTTCCTGTTCTTTACCATCATTTTCTCGATTCTCGAGTAGTCTAATAATTGAAATGGAAACTCCTTTCCATCGTAGTATGTCCATACATTTCTCAGACTCACTCATCGAGGGGCCCAATATTATCTCTCTACAAATGTGAGGGACAAATTCCATCTTGACCACTCACATTCCTTTCCATGTGAACCACTGATCCCGATCCAAGCCTTTATCATCACCCGGTCAAAGGTGACTTTTGACTAGGTTAAAGATCGCGACTCATCATGTAGGAATCCATGATGATCTCGGTCAAAGGGCGTTGTGACGCGGTTATACATAAGAAAAGCTTATGACTTAATCCATGCAAACTTTCTCATAGTGGGTCGGTCCAAAGACCTTGTACTCTTACAGTGCCTATGACTTTGACTCGTATCTCCATACTCATCAAAGTCATACTGGTCTTATTTCATCTTCGCTCCAACCAGGGACATTTAGGATAATCTATAAGATATATCTAAGGATCAGCTATCACTATAAACATGCAAATGAAATGATAACTAAATGGAGAATGACTTGCCCCTAGGGCATAATTTCCAACACAAGCTACATATAGAATGTAATACTTGTCATATGAATTTGAATGCTTTATTATGTGCTTTGTGGACTACTCTTTTATTGGTTGATTTACATATTTTGTATATGCTAGAATTTGAGATTAACATGTTACTCTAGGATTCATTCATTTGAATCTCAGAACCTTCCAATAATCCAGGACATGGGCAGAATAGTAAGCAAGGTTCAAGAGAAAAGGACATAGTTATTGCAAAAGTGTTGTAACACCCCAATTTTCGTAGCAAAAATCGTGCCGGTGACATGTGGTTTTATAAAAATTCATCAGAGTTTGAGGTGCTACAGCTTAACGTTTTGCGGAAACGGAGAGCATGCATTAAAAATTTAAACAACGAGTTTAACAGCGAGTAACTAATATAAAATACTCAGACATATGCTGATGTCTGACGTATACTGATATATTACAAATTTCCCAAAGGAATATTCATGTGATACAACAATACAAAACTTTATATTTACAATTCTTACATGTAACTATACCCTCTTCAACCAAGCCTTAAGTATACTTGGGGCATAGAACCTAACTCAGTTAAATCATCCCATTTGGCCAGGCTTGGTAGGTCTAGTGGGAGTCTCACCGAGTATTTACGGCGACTGATTGACTGAACCACATAGACGACCCTTTCTAGTTTAAGCACCAAATGATATGAAATAACTTTATTAGATTCATGCTATAACGTATGTTCTGTCAACTTTCTTTCTGCGTTTACTTTGACCGGTGTCTTCTCACGGCTCCGTCATCTGCGTCTTTCCATGGCTCCATCCATTGGTGCCTTTGAAGATCCATGATCTTCCCCTGACTATTGGTTAAGACTGAGGTCCAATACCCATCGAACCCCAGGTAACGGTTAACCTCATGCTTATGTAAACAATATATGTATAACAGGTATTCATAACATTTTCACAATAATCACTACAAAAGCCCATAACAGATGTAGGAAATACATAATCATATATGTAAGGCAATAACAATACACAGCCCCTGCAGTATGTTTGTTATCCCAGTCTGCACATTCACCGGTGCCACGATGTACAGTCGTGTCCATAGCGCTAGGAAAACTCTCAACGGTGTTAACAATACCATAACTCGTGTATTCATGATTGTATCAAAAACAATTGAGAAAGAGTCTCAGTATAGGAATACAGCAATCATATATAAGCATATCACAAGCATCAGAGTCAGTGTTACAGTACGTCGCGAACGTACCTTCGTTGACGTTTTTCGGTATGTTTGGATGATCAAACAGTGATCCCGGATATCCTATAAGGGTAATATCGTCTCTATTAATTCAAAATTAATATTCTAATAAATATCTTAGTCTCAAATGACCATTTTACCCCTGGATTAATTATTTCCAATTAATTTCACCTTATTTCCGTAAAAACACTTATTTACTCAATAAATGCTTATTTTTTGCCTAACTTTGAAAAATCATAACTAATTCCACAGAACTCGAAACGAGGATCCGTAAAATTCCTCGGAATCCTTAGGATGTCTAATCTTAGGAACAATTATTGGTTCTTTCCCAGATTTCATAAAAAATTCCCAGTTTTCGTAACAACATGTTCTGCCCAGAAATTTCCAGTATTTTTAGCCTATCTTTGAACATTTTTATCTCCTAGCACAGAACTCAAAATGACATGATATAGGTATATTTGGAAATCTCTATATGTCTACTCTCACCATGAGTTGTCTCAGAATTTTGGCATAGCATCTTCAACATAAGATACCAACGTTTTTGAAATTGCTTCTGGGAATCGCTAACCGACAAAATTTCGCCAGAGCTTCGCTACTTTGATCATAATCTTCCAAAAATTTTGCTATAACTTCTTCTTCATCATTTTTTCTAAATAAAGCCAAATATAACCATAAAAACATGAAAATAACACTATAATTGGAAGATTATGAATCAAAACAACATCTAATCTATAAAACACAAAGCTAGAGTTCAAGAACTTACCTAGAACTTTGATCTTGCTTCCTCAAAGCTTCTCTCTCTCACTTTCACTCTCTATTTCGGTACCACAAGCTTCTTGCTTGGATTGTGAATTGGTGAGGAATGAAGTATGCCCAACCTCCCTATTTATATCATTTCCTAAGTTGTTCTAATTGGTGGATTCCAAATAGTAGTTAAATCCAACCTATAACTCTTCTTTCTCCCTCTTAAAACCGACCTCCCCTCCTCCACAATCTTTATCTTTCGTCCATTCCCAACTCCTAATTTAGTTAAGTGTAAGTTGGTGTTTTTCTTGAGGATTCACTTACACTTTTTGAATCACAATTTTATGACTGGATTTATGGTATTTTTAAACTTCATTTTCATAATAGTATGAATTTCAAAAGTTTACCAAAATCACTTTGGAAGATACTTTGTTCAAGCTTGAATTTTGCTTATTCATAATATCTACTTAGCTTTGTTACTTAGTTCATAGATTTCAAGATATGATTTATTTTGTATGGATTCTCATTCACATATGTCTTGAATTCATCCTAATGGTTCTTATCTTACCATTTACTTAATTAAACATTAATCACTTTATTACACAAGCTTATGTCATCAATTACCAATTAGTCTTCAAGCATTAATCTCTTGATTATGACACTTTGGGAGTAATATCTCTTTTTACTTGGCTCTTGATTCTCCACCACAATAGTCGACACACTCCCCCCCTTATATATCCCATTTGATTTTGATTTCAAATCCATATGCCTTAAAGTCTTGTGTAGTTTAATGATGATTATGATGTTTTATTTATCTAATTACATAATCAATTTTCTTCTTCTTCTTTTTTTCCCAAGCTAGCACCGAAATTCCCTCTTCATTTTACTCTTGGAATTGTATTTCTTTTATCTCCCAAATCCCATGTAAAAATTATCCCATTGGTTGCTTAAGTCTCTCATGGATTAAGCTTTATTAGATTTATTATAAAACCCTTATATTAGCTTTATAATGTTTAATCTAAGCCCTTAATGTTGGGTTGGAAAATTTAAGACACTAATAGTGATATTAGTAAGTGATTTAGGATTAAAGATTTGATAAAATTTCTTAACCCATAATTAAACAATTTTCGCCATTTAATTTAATTAAAGAGAAATTATTTAATCATTAATTAAATATTGTTAATATAGTGTTTTAGGGGTTAATAGGCTTAATCACCAAAATTTAACATGTTTCTAAATTAATCTCAATCATTGAAAACTCATTATATGCTAATATTAGCTTTTAAATATCCTTTGGATATTAATTATGTTGATATTTCCTTAATTATGACATTTTTAAATTAATAATTAATTAATTTCGAAAATTACTAAAATACCTCAATTATTGCAAATTTAATTGCCCAATAATTGTTGCTAATTTTCTCTAATTGATTTTGTCATCCTTTGATGAATTTATTGTTAAAATGATATAATTAAGTTTATACTTAATTATGATAATATTAGGATATTTTATGACTCCTAATAAGATTTTAGAACATTTGACACCACATATTCACCTTTGTATTTTTTTAGTATTTATTTACTAAAATTCAATATTTATTTTATGGTATGTTATGATCCCTAAATGAAATCTCAAGGATCAATTGCTCATAAATTTATAATAATCAAATTGCAAAGTTAGAGACAATATACTCTCTTCGAAGTATTTATCCAATTATATCATTTATGTTAGTTAGGGTTTTCAGGGTATTACAAGTGTTGTGGTATCTTCCAATCATACCAAGGTTCAAGCGGTTGTTTGCTAATGAAAATGATGCAAAAAAATTGAGGTGGCATCTTTGATGAGAGGATTTACGATGGAAAGCTTCGACATCCTACGATTCTTCTCAATGGAAAAAAATCGATCGATTATTTCCGAGCTTCGGCGAAGAACCTAGGAACCTTAGGCTTGCCCTTAGCACAGATGACATGAATCCCTATGGAAGCCTTAGCAGCATACATAGTTCATGGCCCGTACTCCTGATTATTTACAACTTATCTCCTATGTTATGCATGAAACGAAAGTACATCATGTTGTCTAAGTTGATTTCGGGACCAAAACAACCCAGAAATGACATTGATGTTTACCTTCAGCCCTTGATCGAAGACTTGAGGGAATTGTGGGAAGAAGTTGTCGATGTTTTTGACTCTTTCAATAAGGAGATGTTTAAAATGCGAGCCATGATATTTTGTACTATAAATGACTTTCCAGCATATGGGAACTTGTCAGGGTATAGTGTAAAAGGCCACAAAGCATGTCCGGTTTGTGAAGAAGGCATACACTACCATCAACTTCAACATGGAAGAAAGACGGTTTATCTTGGACATAGAAGATTTCTTAGATGGGACCACCCATATCATGATTAAAGAAACCCTTTTTTGGTGGCCAAGAGTATGAAGATGCTCTGGTGGCATTGATTGGGGAGCAAGTTTATGAAAAGGTGAAAAATATCAACGTCATCTTCGGTAAGACTGCAAAGAGTAGAAAGAAACAAATATATGGAAAAAGAGATCTGTATTCTTCGATCTTCCATATTGGCACAATCTTGATGTGAGACACCGTATTGATGTCATGCATGTGGAGAAAAAACGTATGTGATAGTATTGTTGGCACGCTTCTCAACATACAAGGTAGTTCCAAGGATGAGTGTTTACATGGCACAAAAGTTCCCTCAGGGTATTCTTCAAATTTTAAGAGGCTTGTTTCGATGAAGGACTTGAAATTAGTAGGCCAAAAGTCTCATGATTGTCATATCTTGATGCAATAGCTACTCCCAGTAACTATTCGAGGCATCGCCGAATATGATCTTCAGGTCGTCTTGACTAGACTTTGTTTCTTCTTCAATGCGGTTTGTAGTAAAGTTTTTTAGATTGAAAAGTTGGATGAATTGGAGAATGAAGGATATCTTATCTTGTGCCACCTTGAGAAGCTTTTTGTTCCTACATTTTTTGACATCATGGTTCACCTAATTGTTCATATAGTGAGGGAGATAAAGTTGTGCGGCCCTATCCATTTACGGTGGATGTACCCAATTGAAATATCTATGAAATTCCTAAAAGGGTACGTGAAGAACGCATACCGACGGAAGCATCAATTGTTCAGAAATATGTTTCTAAAAAAGCCATGGAATTTTGTCAAAATTATTTGGCCAAAGTAAGACATATTGGCCTTCCTAAACATCAGCATGTTGAAGGGGTAGGCGAGGGGCTTCAGTAAAGAGTGTGGATCCTGATGAATTGTCACAAGTCCACTTATACATCTTGAATAATGTTGATGAAGTTCAAGACAACATAGAAGCACATAAAGAAGCTGTAAGGAAAGAAAATCATAGAATGACCGAACAAAGGTTGATTAGGGAGCATAACAGAACTTTTGCAAACTGGTTCAAACAAAAGGTTGAGGGAGAGGAATGTGTTTATGATACAATCAAATGGTTAGCACGTGGTCACTCCGGAGGTTGATGTCATAAGTTGGAATTCGTATGTGATCAAGGGTTATACATTTTACACAAAGTCCCTAGATGATAGGAGCACCGTCCCCGAACAAAGGTGTTATGTTAGAGGTCAATCTAAGCACTTCTCCGGGTTCCAAAGACAAGAGGCCTAAATTGGCAATCATGCCTTATTATGGGATTATTGAAAAGATTTGGGAGGTGGACTATGTTAAAATTAGATTTCCCATTTTCAAATGCAAGTGGGTTAATGTCAATAATGGTTTTTGGATCGATCTGCCAGGACTTATGTAATACCCGGATAATTATTTATTGTAAATATTATATTTAAATAAATAATATTCCTTAAATATTTCATTTGAGTCAATATTACCTATTTAAAATAGGTGAATATGTGGTCTCAATTTTTCTTAATATTCTTATTTTTATTTCTAAGTGATTTTATTCCTAGAGATTTAAGGTAGTTGGAGATTTAATTTTCTAAACCTTATTAGGGATCATAAAATACCCTAAACCTATCATAATTAAGTGGAAACTTAATTATAACATTTTACCTATTAAAATCATCAAATTAGCAACAATTACTAAAAATAAGAATTATTGGGCAATTAAATTTGCAATAATTACTAATTTTCGAAATTTATTATTTATTAATTTAAAAATGTCATAATTAAGGAAATATCAACTTAATTAATATCCAAAGGATATTTATAAGCCAAGAATAGTGCATAAGGAGTTTTAAATCATTGAGATTAATTTAGAAACATGTTAAATTTTGGTGAATAAGCCAAATAACCCCTAAAACACTATATTAACAATATTTAATTAAGATTTAACCTTCATCTTCTAAAATCATGGTCAAGTACGGTTATGACTAGGATAAAGGGAGTTTATTTTTGTTTTACTATATTTAATTAAGATAATATTAAAATAAGTTATTGCTATTTAAAAACACCATAAAAGAGCTAAAAGGGAAGCATGTCGAGTACACAAATGAAAGGAAAGAGATTATATCATTTAATAAAGCATAAAAGTAAGCTTTGAAAAGTCAAACTATCACCTAGCCAATTAGAAAGCTTAAGACATGGGATAGTTTTCAAACTAGAAACCTATTAAATAACTAGAAGAAGATGTCGGCCAGCAGGTTCTACGTATAGGAGTTTGTTCTTTTTCTTTTATGAATTAATCAATTATTGAATAATATAAGGTACTTGGATAATTAAAAGCATAACAAATTATTTGATTGGGTCATGTATGTCGACCAAGCCTTAAGGGGTGTGGATTGAGTTTCAAAAAGTGATTTTTCCATCCAAAGGCTAGGGTGGAAGTTGTTCATATTTAATTGCCAATTAGGTCCTTGCTCTTTCCCTATAAATAGAGCCCAACCTCTTCACATTTTCTTCACACAAAATCAATCCAAGAGTTGGTTTTCTAAAGAGAGTAGAGAGAAGTGAGAGCTAGTAGGAAGGAAGAAGGAATAGCAAGGTTCTTCAAGGGTAAGTTCTCTAGTTCTTGAAGTTCTAGTTTTAAATTCATAGATAGATTTTGCTTTGATCTTAAATATGCTAGAGTAATTTTATTTTCATGTTTTTATGGTTACAAATGGTCTGATTTCGAAAAATTGATGAAGAAGAAGTTATAGCAAAATTTTTGGAAGATTATGGTCAAAATAGCGAACCTGCGCGAAATTTTGTCGGTTAGCGACTCCGGAAGCAATTTCAAAAACACTGGTATCTTATGTTGAAGATGCTATGCCAAAATTCTGAGAAAATTCATGATGAAAGTAGACATATAGAGCTTTTCAAATATACCTACAGCATGTCGTTTTGAGCTCTGTACTAGGAGATAAAAATGTTTGAAGTTATTCTAAAAATACTGGAATTTTCTGGGTAAGCGTTGTAATTGTATAAACTGGGAATTGTTTATAAATTCTGGGCAAGAACTCATATTTTTATCTAAAATTAGACATCATAAGGTTTCCGAGGAATTTTACGGATCCTAAATCCGAGTTCTGTAGAATTAATTATAATTCTCCAAAGTTAGGCGGAAAATCAGCCCATTATAGTGTCATTGCGTTTTTAAGCAATTAAAATGGGATTAAGTTAAAAATAATTAAACCAGGGGTAAAAAGGTCATATATAGGCAAAATACCTCTTGAAATAATATTTGTGAATTAATTGAGACGATATTACCCTTATAGGATTTACTCGTGATCGTCTACGTCGAACGTACCAAACTCAACAGCGAAGGTATGGACGCGTATTGTAACCTTAATCTGATGTTTGTTGTATGCTATATGTGATTGTTGTGTTCATATACTGAGATTCTGTTTGTTTGAAAATGGTGGAATTATGAGTACATGGGTTATGGTATTGTTAACACCGTTAAGAGTTTTCCTAGCGCTATGGACACGATCGTACATCGTGGCACCTTAGGAGAGTGTGCGGACGGGATGACATACATACTGCGGGGGCTGTGTAATGTTATTGCCGATATGTGGAGATGTGTTTTTATACTTGTGAAATGTTGTGGATATCTCATGCATGTACTGTTTACATAAGCATGAGGTTAACCGTTACCTGAGATCCAATGGGCATTGGATCTCAGCTGTTAATATAGCTTTAGGATCTCGAGGTGTTCGGGACGTGGTGAAGGGTAAGGAGCCGGCGTAGGGAGGCTGATGAAGAAGAATAAATTTGTTGTATATTTTGTTTAAAACTCTGGATGAATGTACTACTTATGACTACCAGACATAGTATTATGAATGTTATTCAGTGACTCTGTTTCCATTTTAAATCGAAAAAATTTTCCGGCGCTCAACTCTGATCAATAACAGCGAGAAAATGTTTACGAAAACGGGGTGTTACAACTTACATTAGTCGATATCAATGGTAGAAGTTTTGGAGATGAACCTTTTATTATGGCAGACCAGGCAAAACAAGTGTTCTATATCACCGATCAGGAAAATAAAATGTGGTCTGTAGCTCTCCAAGGAAAAAGGGTCATTGATATTGATGATGAAATTCATTCATATTGCGGTCTTCCTGAGAGAACTCCTTTTTCAAGGGGTCTACCAAACATGAACGAAGAAGATGAAGTGGATAATGAACCCGAAATAAGAAATGATCATCAAGAAGGGATATGGGAGGATATCCCTTTATAAAAGAGTCAATTCATATGCAAAATTCTTTGAAAACTTTAAGGTTTTAACTATATTCCTTCCATGTTCTTGAACAATAATGTCACGATTGTGAAGCTTTTGTTCTTGTTTTATTTTGTGGTAGGATCCGATATATATGTTATAAAGGGGATATCATGTTACGTTGTTGGGTGGGATCGAGATGAAGGCATGGTGCGGTATTTGTAACTCATCATTGTATTTGTAAGTTATCTTATTACATGTATATATTCATTACGGTGTTGTACTAAATTAAGAGGCCACATAACTCATGGTGATATTTGTATTCTTTCCCAATTCAATTTATTCGTAATGGATTGTTCATAGCTTGTAGCTTAAAGTATCGACTTTTTTGTGCTGGATTGGGTGGTGGATGTGTGTAAATATAATATATATATATATATATATATATGATCAGGAAGAACGGAGCAGGGAAAAATTCTGGAAAATTTGGACCGGGAAATAATAGCGCCGGTCTTAAAAGTTTAAATTTTAAGACCGGATGAATTTATATGTCTGGTCTTAACAATTGGTCCTTTAAGACCGCTGTTTATTAAGACCGGTCTAAAAAGTTCAACTATTAAGACTAGCTTTATTAAGACCGGTCTTAAATTTAATTAATTTTAGAACCGGATTAGTTAGTCGTCTGGTCTTAGAAGTCGGTATTTTTTAGATCGGAGTTTCTTTATCCAGTCTTTAAAATGTCGATATTTTTAGACCGATCTATGGTTTCGTCCGATCTTAAAAGTTGATTTTTAGGACCGAACAAAATACATATCAGGTCTATATAGTACGACTTTTAAGACCTAACTTTTAAAATGTCCGGTCTAAAAAAGTTTCTTTTAGACCGGTTCGAGTCCGGTCTTAAAAGTTACGGACTTTTAATACCAGCTGGAACAAGACCGGTGTCGTGTCCGGTCTTACAGTGCCTCTTTTGTCCAGTCTTAAAATCTTTTTTTCCACCCGTGAGCATTTTAAATATAAGCCCATCTCAATATAAAAGTTTACAAAGAATATCTCAGTAATTTTCTTATCAATCCTTTGTATAAAAACTCAAACGATAAAATGATATAGAACTATTAACCCTAAATAAAATCATCATTTCATTTAAACATATAAACAATAATAAGCAATTGATATAACTTCAAGAAAACTATCTTGAGGAAATTAGTACTCAAGAAAATTGTTAATTAAAGAAAAATTATAGCAAGTAAAATATCATATATAAAATTATAATAGGACGTTATTCACGCACATGGTGTGCTCCCAAATAAATAACATTCTCCTACCTAGCTGCTTTTGCAAAGATGATCACTCTTTCATACCATAGAACCATGAGACAACGTCGATTGAAGGCAAAGGAGGAAGAAGAAATCTGGCTAAGGGAGAAAACGGACGAGCATGGAAATGACACACCCAAAATAACGGCGGTTGGAGGCTAGCAAACAAGCTTTGGCGGCGAACACAAAGAGTGGCGATGGAACCAAAAACGAGCAAAACACAGATTCCAAAAAGGTAAAAACAGTTTCAGCGTTTTTGTGTAGTAAGCAGAGATACCGGCAGATGGTCGGCGACGCCGGCTGGAAACGGTGAAGGAATAGAGTTTAGCGATAGGGGCTGGGGTTTTTATTTCAGAGATTTCGATTCCCTTCCTCCCCTCTTTCTATACCAGCATCGGGTAATGTCTGATGCTACATCTCTATTTATTTATTTATTTTAAGGATGGCAACTAAGTAATTTCCATCATGTAGGAAAAAAAAACCGTTTGCCTTGAGAGGATTTGAACTACATCTCCCAAAAACATTTAACCACATCAACTACCACTAAACCACATGCTTCTCTTAGCTTTCAAGTTACAATAAGTAATTAATATATTAAGTAGCTTATCATATAATAATATATATCTATTTTTTTAAGGATCATTACATTGATACGAGCCCATATTCTTATATTAATGACATAGTTATCTTTTTAATTACATGTTGGCTCACCATCTCAATTAATTATTTTATTTTATTAATTTATTTATTTTTATTGTTATCATCCTTATTATTTTTAATTCTCAAATATCTGGGTTATTACATGACATATGCTACAAGCTTCAAAAATTTGTTCATCAAGCACCTGAGGGAAAAGATACGGTGGAGGTGCCCTTCAACTTCTCACGCCTTCCTCCTTTGGCTCTATCAGTGTATACTTTCTTCTCACCAACACTCAAAGCCCTCCATGCCTTTGAGGACTCCCTATTCATGTCATTGAAGTTAGAAAATTTATTGTCTTTATTAAACTCGTTGCGAAACAACAAGTACCCATTGCTAGTGTACATTTTGCTTGACTTTTGCTTTGCTACCCCACTTGTAGATGTCATTTTTCACTCAATCGATGTATAAACCTGAAAACCAACAATGGTGAATGGTTTAGATATAATATGAGTTTCAACAATGAATTTAAGATAATTTGCTTGTAGCGATTTATGTTAATTGCTATATTTTGGTTGCAATAATTCGGGGTCAACTCAACATGCATTTTTTTTATTTAAAAAAATGAGGGGTATGAAAATATGAGAACTAAAATTCAACTACCCATGAACAGTCAAGGCAAAGCAAAGGTACTGCAAGGAAATCACCAATAAGTTCAAGATTTTGAAAATTACGACAACATACACATCTACTTGCAAGAGCCCATCCATAACATCTGAATAAAGATAACAAATTCTTGCACAATCTCAAGTCAATTCTAATTACTGAAGACGATGCAGAATATTCCAGTAGACAAGATCCAACTTAAGCTCTCATTATGTGGCACCCCAAGCAATTGAGCCACATCTTTTCCCTATATTTCAAGTGTCTTCCCCCTTATTCGAAATTGATTGGTTGGGGGATTATAAGCTCTCATTACAACCATCACAGGCCAACAAGAATAATTCCTACCCATATTGTTGAAAGGAGAGAACCCATCTGAACATAGACCAAGACGAACATTACGGAGATTTACTGCAAACAAAGGATTTGTCTCGTCAAATTTACGCCAAGCTTCGGCATCGGATGGATGCGTCATAAATTTTTCATCCATGTGATGCTCCCGTTGTCATCTCATGTGAGCAGCTATTTGTTGTGATGAATAAAATCTTTGAAGTTTGGGCATGAGAGGAAAGTACCACATCTTGCTTAATGCTTGAAAGGTCATTTTCCTTCCATTCCTCACAACTTTGTATTTGTCATGTCCATAGAATTTACAATTGGTCAGCTCATCATCGTCCTTGTAATACAACATACATCCTCTGGGGCAGCAATGGATTTTTTCACATCTAAGCCCAAGCTCTTTCACCTTTTTTTCTTTGTTTGGTAAAAATCATTCGGCAAATTTTTGTCTTTGGGTACAACCTTACTCATGATTTGCATCATTTCGTTGTAATTCCTCTCACTCATATGATGATCAGTCTTCAAGCTTAGTGTTGCTTGGGTAGCCAATAGCGATGAATATTCACTATTTTCAATGTGTTCGCAACCATCCCATAACGGACGATGTGCATCTTGAAGCATTTTATAGAACCTATCAGCTTCCAGATTAGGATCCTCTCCCATGTATGATGGTTCAGCATGAGTAACGGGAACAAAATATTGGCCGATCGACGGTCCCGCGGCATCCATAACCAACTGCTCATATTGATTAAGGTTGTCTCGATGACTATTGTCCCCGTAATAACCATGGTGTCTGTCGGACTTCGCCATGACATTCCTAAGATTCATAATCCTTCATGAATCCCTTTTTACACAAATGGATTCTGACCGTGCTTGGATCTTGAAATTTTAAACACCTACATTTGAGACAACTGATCCAGGTACTTAAATTAGTTGAATGCGCTAAAGCAAATTGGATGAACTCTTCCAAACCCGCCAAGAATGATTGAGTTAGTTCTCTTCTCTCAGTTAGACGATTGTACATCTCCTATCACAATCATCTTCCATACTTCTCCAACCCAACCCTACACAAATATATACATAGGGAATATACCCCAATCCACAAAACAACATGTCACAAATATAAGTGGCCAATACAACTGGCCACATATGCCAACCAATTGCCACTTAATCAAGAAAGTGAGAAACAAACACATACATTGAACAAAGAACAAATCCCAAGCAACCAAAGAATGAGGATAGCACACCAGAATATGGGGACATGCATGTGGAGGGGGAAACAAAAAATAGGACACTAAGTATTTTGGAGTTTATGAAGGTCATATTAAAGGCTAATGCAATGTTATAACATGGCATAGAATGAATTGGAGGTTTTCTAATATATATGGGCCAAATCAATGAGATTATTTAAGACTATAATATATAAGACTTAATCAAGTTTATATAATATGCAAAATCAAATTTATCTTTTGTATTTATAATTACCTATTTATCTAAACAGTATTTTAATTTAGTTTTTCAAATTATTCATCTTTATTGTATAACTTGTTAAAGATAGTTTCAAAACAAAAATTTAAATGTGATATTTAAAAAATAAAAAATTAACAGTCATTTTTATAAGAGGTTAACTCAAATAGCTAATTTAACTAATTTTTATAATACATACAAATTTCATTATTCCCTAAACTCACATCTTCTTCCTACTTTACATTAATTAATCAATTCTCTTATCCCCCAACATCACTTTTAACACTTTACTTTTCTCATTTCAACGCCATCCTATTTATAGATTTATGTATCATTACCAACTAATACAATATTATAACAATTATTGTAAGATCCCAACAAACTAAGCATTATCTTAAAAAGTAATCTTAGTATCAACATCAAGCACCTTTTAAACTAAATACACTAATGAATATCCACAACAACTACATCTTAATTCTTTGCTTTATCACTTTAAGCATAATCCAAATTTTGAACTTTCTCTTATATTTTTCAGCATCAATAGTTAACTTCCTAGTTCCTATTATATATGAATATACGAAATATTTTTATCACACCAATTTGCATAATACACACACTCATACATATATAACTATAGAAAATTAAAGCCTTCATTGATAGAAATAGTATTATTGACACAACTGATTCAAAAAAAATGTCATGTAAATGAAATCACATCCCAAAAAAAGCAAGAAAAGAAAAAAAAAACAAACATACCTGATTGCGGACGGTGAAGAGGCTGGAGAAAGGAACCAGAGGAGGTCAGACGGTGGAGGAGGCGGAGGGGCAAGCACCGACGACGGGGGTAGGGGAGGAGGTCGAACCGGAGGGAGAGGGAGAGTAAATGAAAGTTGCAAATGAGAAGCCGCCGGGGGGGATTAAATAGATTTTACGACGGATCGAAGATCCGTCGTAAAAACCAATTTTGCGACGGACAACATGTCCGCAAAGCAATTTGGGGGCCGCCTTTTGCGACGGATCGGGTGTACATCGCAAATCCCCTTGGGGATTTGGGACGGATACCCGATCCGTTGCAATTTATCCCCAAACCGGTGGCCAACGTTGCTATTTTTTCCGTCGCAAATTTCTTTTATTTGCGACGGCTTTTTTGTTACGTCACAAATATCCCCAAATTTGCGACGTAAAAATTCCATCACAAAATCCGTTGCAAATTGACTATTTTCTAGTAGTACAACCCAAGGAATATTAGCATCTTCCTCATAAAAGGAACACTAGGATCGAGTCTTACTTCCAATAAAATGGATGAAAATCAATCGTAGGTTCGAATGGAAAGAATATGCGAATGGGATAGTGAGATCGGCTTGTATGGGGCAATTTAGTCTTTCTATTTTAACATTTTAATTTTTTCAAAATAATTATTATTTTTATGGTCTTTCTTAATACATATTATTTATCTTGGTCCTTCAAAATAATTATTATTTTTATGGTCTTTCTTAATACATATTATTTATCTTGGGTCCTTTATTATAATTTTTCCTTAAATTTAAGATTTCAACATATTTGGTAACTACTTTTCCCTATTTATTATTTTAAATTTAATATTTCAACATATTTGGGAACTACTTATCCCTATGTATTATCGATATATTTATTTTGAAAATATTTTAGTTTAGGCTAAAGTATATTTTTTATCCTTTAAGTTTACATTAGAGTTCTTTTTAGTCTTTTAAGATTCTAAAGTACACTTTTAGTCACTTAATATTAATACCACTAATCTCATTAACGGAAAAATATTGACTCAGCGAGTGACTCTGCAATTAGCTGCTGATTGAGCGAGTGACCCTGCAATTAATTCTTTTAACATAATAATTTCATATTAGTGTAAATTTAAAAATATTTTTTAAAAAAAATTATCTTTCCCAATTCTTCTAGGGTTTCACATCAACAACCCACCCTAACTCATCAATGGCACTAGCCTTATATTTTAGGGTGCTTCGTTCCTTAAGCAAATCCCTAACCTAAATAATTAATTTTTGTTGAGCTGCCCAAATAAGCCAACCATACTAGCTGCTTGGATGATGCTATCAAAAGCATCTCCTTCCAAATCCCTCAAACCTGTCCGTTGCCTGCATTAGCATAGAAATTCAAATTTCCTCTCGAAATTCAATTTTCCTACAGCCACGGCCACCCCCAACTTTAACTAGCGTCTTTGGGTGTATTCCCTTTGTCTCCAAAGGGAATGATAGTTGACGCAAACAAGGCAAATTAGACGTTACAAAGGCACAAATAAGGCCGAATCCGAGACATCATGAGTTATTCCTCGCAGCCGCAGGGATGAGATTTTGCAGTTGCAGGGATAAATTAGGGATTAGTCTTTTATGTGAAATTCTAAAAGAATTGGCATAGCTAAAGTTTTAAAAAGGGAAAATTAAAATAAAGGTCCTAGAAAAAATAATATTTATTATAAAGGACCATAAAAATTATAATTATTTAGAAGGACCAAACATTATAATATAAATTTAAAATTACTAAATTGCCCCTAATCAAATCTCATGTGTTATCTCTTGTATTCATAATTAAAAAATAACTAAAATTAAAACTAAAAATACTCATCATGATATGACACTATCTTTTTTTTCTTCAAATAAAAATAAAAACTAAATTTATTTCATAATTTTTAGGATATAATAAGTCAATTCGAGTTTTTTTAAATTTTATTAACACTACATGAATTTTTTAACCCACATAAATTTCTTCTAAAACAAAAACAAATCATACAAAACTTTCTTGGTTTAACAAATATAATATATTATAAAAGACCTTGAATTTTATTAAAATTATATAATTGTAGTTTTAATTAAAAAAATTGTTGATTTCAAAAAAATTATACTTTTTTACAAACTATTGTTTAATTTAATGAAACCTAGAATTTTATATTAGTTTTAAAAATAGAATGTGGAAGAGAATGTAGGGGGAGTGTAGAAGATTTTGTTAGGGACATTTTAGTACTTTTAATTTTATATTTTTAGATTTGGTCCTTCTAAATAATTACAATTTTTATGGTCCTTCTCCATAAATATATTTTCCTCTAGGTCCTTCATTCTAATTTTCCATATTTTGTGACAATTTGATTTAATATCCTTATTTTATTTTTAATCCTGGTTTTATTTTTAAATTTGAAAACACATGATCTAAAAATATCCGAAACTGCAACCCCATTATATTTTGTAATTGCCCCTGTTATCTCTCCCTACCTCTTATAGACTTATTTTAAGACATTTTGATTTAAAATAGATATAGGATATTATACCAATTTTATGTCACTATCACTTTTTCAGTTAGATCATAATCTCATAGGAGAGAGAAATGATAAAGGTAGATGTGATTATGATCTAAAAAAAGTGGTAGTGACTTATAATGACATAAAATTGATAGTGACAATATTTTATCCCTTTAAAATAATCCTTATTTTGTTTTTAAATTTATATCTTAATATTAAAGTTTGGAAAAATCCTTGATACTACCTCCCCTCAGCCCTAGCTAGCCCTAGCGGTAGTGCTTACAAGTCGGGAGGTACTCGCACCTACTCTGATACGCCGGCAAGAGATTGTTTTCGATCAAATACTTTTCCTTCCGTTCACAGACTAAATGGACGGAGCCCCTCCGCCCAATGCCGGTTATAATGTGCGACTACTTTTCACTGATTTCATGGCTCGCAGAAGCGCTCTCGTAAAGGCCCTCACCGAAGGTATTCCCTTCTTTCTCTATTCTTTTCTTCTCCATCTGTTTCAATTGTCATAATATGCTTCTCTTCAATTCGATCTGCAGATGCTGATGAGTTCTATGAACAGTGTGATCCACTCGGTGAGTTTTCTTTCTACCATGTTCTAGATATTAACACATCATTTTCGGTCTTTAATGTCAGCTTGATTTCTTTTTTCTCTTCTTAAAAAGGGCGCCAAAGGAAAGGATAAATAAAAAAATTTCAGGAATCTCTACAAAAAAAAATCATATATAGTACATTTGTGTTAGGGTGAGGATACAAATTGTATCTCCACACAGTAACTTGTTATTGTGCTGTATAATTAATATATACAAAAACGTGGTGATTCAGCGGGGAGTGATCTTTACCTGTTTGGAAAATCTAATGGGCAATGGAGCGTGGAAGTGCCAGCTGAGGATCTTCCTCCAGAGATCTGGACGATTACTATTCCACAACTGCCTTCAACGGGTTTCAACTTTTTCAGAGATACGATGCCCAAAAAGCAATGGCTATATTTGGTTGCCCACAAGACTGGTCATTGGTTACGTTCTGTGGCGATTTGTTTATTAGTCTCTATGCCTGGACGCCCTTATTCTGACTGGTACTTGTAAATACCTACCTATTTATTAGGTTGCATGTCTGATTGCCTACTTGTCTCTTGATAACAGTTTGATCCATGGCTGTGTGTTCCCATAGGATATTGGATGTAGCTTTAATTAGTTTGACGTTAGCTTCTATTTTTGTCAACTAACAATTACTGCTTCACTAGTATTTTCATCCTATTTGTGACTTTAATGGTGTCCACTTGTGCAGGAACCGGCTATTTTATATGATTGAGCAGCTTCCACCACTATGGGAGGCTGTTCGTGATTACTATATCTGAGGTAATTCTGTACGTACAAGGCCTCTTATAAAGAGAGAGTATCAATCATAGTCATCTGTATATATGATGATTGCTTTTTTCCTTAGGATTACTAGTTTAGTTGTGTTCGGTGTCTCAACTATGTACTCTAGGCTCTCCGATGCCTCATTTGTCCCACTAAAACGATATGTCTTTTGATTAGCCGATTTCGAGCCTGGATTATATTGCTTAGTGGGTGATCATCAATTCTGACAGTTTATTTTTTTATATATTACTTTCTTCCTCCTTGCTAAATATTAGTGTATGTGGACAATGGTGGCCAATTAATATACCAAATTAAAGCCTAATAATCACGAACAAATTTAAATCAAAAAGCAGATTTCTATTCTTCAAAACGTTAATGTTCTTGTTTATTAATAATCATACAAAAAATGGGGCATCATATTGATGGTAGAGAGTCTTGGCAAGGAGATAAAAATGTAAAAATTATGGAAGAACTGAATTTTCTTCTTTTCATCTTGCATGTGCAAACTGATTGCGATTATGCCACTCACGCTCTTTTTCCTCCCCCTTGGTTTATATGACTCTAGTCTTGTTGTAACAAATTTTCTGAAGGGAAAAAATTTAATCATTTTTATAAGGTTTTCATTTAATCATTTTTTAATTTCTTACACTTAACCAGGCATTTTTTATTATAAATTTAATGCTTTAATTGTTTTTAACTTCATTTGAATTAGATATAAATATTTGAGGTTAGAGAGAGAGTACAACAATTAGGTGTGATTCCAATCCTAAGTTGGGCGAGGTTTGAGAAGGGTGGTATTTCAATTTTCACAAGTGATGAATAATATTATTTTTTAAAAAAAAATATATATATTAGTGATGATCAATTAATATTCAATTAGTTTGAGTTTTAGAAAAATTGGTTTCAAATTTAACTTTCAATTGAATTGCTATACTGACAAATATAAGTTGAATTGTAGAATTGTTTTTACCCTTTTTGGAATTTGGAAAATCAAATGGTATTTGTTAGGGATTTTCCAAAAATTATAACAAATAGAACTGGTTAAATAGAAAAAATTTAATTATTCAAATCAAGTCAGCCAAAGAGAGAATAACTGAGGAGAGTCTGTGATTGCTGCTTTTACTGCCATCTCAACCTTGGTCTCCCAGCAATCCCACTGTGCCTCAAGTGAAAGTTGCAGGCAAAAGCAACGTGAGAAGCAATATTATCCAGCAATCCCACTGTGGCTCAAGTGAAAGTTGCAGGCAAAAGCAACGTGAGAAGCAATATTATATTATAACAATATTATGTAAATTTAATCCAGTGCTGCTTGACACATGATATCCCAATAAATTCCCAATCTCATCATCACATATCAAAAAATAAAAATAAAAAATAATAATAATTGCCTACGATAATTAAACAGTGCCCTTCTATACACCGTGAATGAGCAATAGTTTTTCATTTCTAGTCATCAGTTTATTCAAATAGTAGTTTTAACTAAAACCTACTCTTTCTGTCTATAATATAAAACATATTTGAGGACTTGATATTGTTTTTAAATATAAGACATATGTTTTTTCATTTTTGTCACTTTTTTTCCTAATTTACCTATTGATGCTTCCTTTACAATAATCATTGATGCTTCCTTTACAATAATTAAAGAGGGAATAATTCTAAGCAAATTCTGTTCATCAAATTTAAAGGCCCCTCTGATCAATATTGTCTAAAACTATTATACAGGTAACTAAAACACATCAATTGCGCTCTTATCTCACCCTGAAAGAAAACAAAACACCTCTTCCCACACTACCCTCCAAAAGGCTGACAAATTATCACGTAAACAAGTAATAAGGCCTATATATATATATATGTTAGCGAACTGAACTTGAAGGAAGCAACGGCTCGGCTTTTAGCGTCAACATCAAGAACCATTTGGCTGACATCATAATTGGGTTATTGCCTAAAGGACGACGTCGTAGCTTTATAAAATCCCTGGCTTTCAAGAACGCGTCTCGTCATTACTATCAAGGGTTAGATAGAAAACCTAGCACAGAGCAAAATGAAATAACAGACACACTGAATAAAGGAATACACAGAAGCCTCAATGATGGCAGAGGCACTGTACGATTGTATTTATAATACTATCTGTCCAATATAATTGGTACACGTGTTACACCAATAACAGAATACATAATGCAGAATAAAAGAATCTTTACAGCTGTGAGTGTCTAGACTATTCTATACATAATCAAGCCTAATTAGTCTCTAATAGTATTAGTCTTAACATCCCCCCTCAAGCGAGAGGGGGTGATAACCAATCCGAGCTTGTTACGAAAAATTGAGAATTGAGGATGAGCTAAGGCCTTTGTAAAACCATCTGCAATTTGTTGTGTTGATGGGATATACCGAATGTCTAACTGTAGGTACCGATGATGGACTCATCAACCTTGGTTTAGAGTGATGCACCGACAGAGGGTGGTACACCGGTTCAGGATGGTATACTAGTGCAGACTGGTACACCGACTTAGGGCTATATCAGTACTCATTTTCAAAACATGCTCTTTAAAAAGGCGTAGAGCCTAACTCCGTTACTCAAACCAATTTAGCCAGGTAGGTGTCTATCATGGGAGCCTCGCGTCTTAGGGTGACTGATTGGCTGATCCACATAAACTAGCCCTGCCTTCGGCACCAAAAGGTTTTTGGAATAACTTAGTCAGATCTATGCCAGGACAACTGCTCTGATACCAAAATTGTAACATCCCATTTTCAAAAGCAGTCTATTTTTTTCATCAGAGTAGAGCATCGGAGCGATTGAGTAACTGATACATATATTTATAAATGTCGTAAGTCTGGCTGATTACAAAAACTGTACAATGGCCGAGAGTTTTTAAAGTGAATAACAACAAAAGTGTCTACCCTAAACGACCATGCCGTGACAACGGAAGAGATCTTCATAGGATCTCTATGCGGCTCCGCTTGTCTTTCTCCTCGGTCCTCGGTCCTCCCGAACCTGACGCTATGTTAAGAGCTGAGGTTCAATGTCCATTGAACCTCAGGTAACAGTTAACCTCATATTTACGAACACAATATATGGACTACGGACAATCACAACATTAACAACACGTGAGCCCAATAACAGATATACTACACACGCAACCAATACAGATATATTGCTTCCAACATTATCACACACAACCAATGCAGATATATCGCTCCCAGCGTACAGACACATCGCTCCCAGCTTACAGAACCAATGCAGATATATCGCTCCCAGTGTACAGAACCAACATTTCAATAATTATTTTATTGCCCTCTAGGATTTATCATAATATTTTCAGTCCATCTTATGACCTATAATTACATTTATGGATTTTTAGCTCTTTCTCTCTTCTAATTTACATAGAATTTTCCCTAAGTAATATGATAATTTATGCTCATTATTTGAGACCACATATTCAC
The DNA here is from genome assembly GCA_019022615.1 of Acacia melanoxylon. Lineage (NCBI taxonomy): Eukaryota > Viridiplantae > Streptophyta > Magnoliopsida > Fabales > Fabaceae > Acacia > Acacia melanoxylon. Next base: position 4,557,260 of record JAFJYJ010000003.1, on the reverse strand, counting down.
TTATTTAAAATAGGTAATATTGACTCAAATGAAGTATTTAAGGAATATTGTTTATTTATTTCAATAATTATCCAGGTATTAAATATCCAGGTATTACAGCTTAAATATGACAGTATATGTATGACAGATATTCATGGTATTCCAGCAACAATCAATACATAAGCACACAAATGATGTATCCCGTAATACCCTAGATAATTATTTATCGGAATATTATATTTCAATAGATAATACCTATTGAAAATAGGTGAACATGTGGTTTCAAATAATAAGTAATAATTATCTTATTTTCTAAGGTAATTACTATGGAAATTAGGAGAGATAAAGAGCTAAAATGTATTTTTAGGGCATTAAATGACCTAAAAATATTATGATAAATCCAAAGAGGCAATAAAATATTTATTAAAAATTATAAAGTATGTTGTCTCTAATTTTAGGAATTTATGGGATTAATTTCCTTGGAAAATATTGAGGCAAGATTTAATATTATTTTGGGGATCATAATTGACCCCATGATTTTTAATATTTTACATGGGATATAAAATACCAATGTAAGTAAAATAGTTGTGAGATAATGATTTATCCTAATTAAGAAAATTATCAAAAATTAGTAAGTGGCTAATCTGGTAATTAATGGGATAATTAAGGTATAAAGTAAATGAATTAAAAATAATTTAAATAATTATTTTTAATTGGAGAAATTCGAAATTATTAAATAAATAAAAAAATAGAAATAAAATATTAATAAAATATTTTATGCTTAGAAAAAAAAAAAATATCATGATATTTTTGTAATATTGTATTATTATATAATATAGTGAATAGTAATGGAATAAATAGGAAACGGATCCTATCTAGAGAACCAGGAATAGGAATTCCAAAGTCAAGGTAAAATATTGATCAGTGAGTTTTTACCTTCAAATGACCTCTTCCTAAGTTAATTAGAATCGGTAGCGCATTTGCCTAATAAGACGAAATAGGGAAAAATGCAGGATATTCACATTTTGGATTTGAAGAAAATAATTATAACTCAACATCTAGAGATGAGTTTATAATTATCTGGACATATTTGGAATCGTGAATTATTATCCAGAGATTGATGATTCCGAAAGCGATTTCCGACATCGGACGTGTTCGGACACGTTTTTCGAGAAAACTTCAAATGGACATTGGAACCACCGTAAGGGACCGAAATCTAAGTTAAATTAGATATTATTGATGAGGAAGAGAAGATCTTCAAAGTTATGAATCCAGAATTTTGAGATTTCTCCGAAGAGACGCGAAACGGAGACCGAACAGGGAAAATCTGTCGAACCGGCCATAAAGCAAGTTGACTCACCACTCTTGGACCAATGGCTTGCTGCCACATCACTCCCCAATGTCGACTAAGGGCTGCCCATGGTCAAGAATTAACCACCATTTATCCTTTATTTTACTTGGTTATAAGGTAAGAGAAAATTACAAGATTTGGAATATGGAAATTACCAAAGTGGCACAATTTTTGCCTATATAAAGGCATGAGCACCTTCATCATTTTTCACACCAAAAATCTGCCTCTTAGAGAGAAGTTAGAGAGAGAAGCTCGGAGAAAGTCGAGCAAAGTCCGGGTAAGTTCTTCGGTCCTTAGTCTTTAGTTTCGGTAGTTCTTTCGGTAGATATAGTAGGAATGCTAGATTTATCTTTAAATTTTCAAGATAGTCTAGATATCATATTTAGGGGTAAATATGATACATATTTCGAAAATATGATGAGAGAAAATATCTGTCAAAATTCGGAGAGATAGAGCGAAAACAAATGGCTCCGCGAAATTCCGCCGATTAGGGGTTCGGGGCAAAATGGTAATTTGTACCTAAAATGCCATTATAGTGCTAAAAGTTGTTAAATATTATCCTTATAGGATATCTGTTATAATTGAACCGCTGTCCGAGCCGCTTGTCTTGCCGTCGTCATTTGCTTTCACCCGTCAAAATTACCGTTTTCCGTAAAACGACCGTAGTCGACAACGAAGGTACGTTCGCGTCTTGTAACACTAACGCTGATGTTTATAGTATGCATATATGTGCTATGTGTATTGTATGTGGTAGGCGATAGCTCTGTTTGTTTGTATGTACGTTCGCGTCTTTAACACTAACTCGATGGTTATTGTATGCATATATATGTATTTTCCTCCGTCATCTTGTATTTTCTCTGTTGTGCCTTAACCTTACATCCGATTTGTATTGTTATTGCCGTCCATATCCGATTATGTACATTGTCCGTTGTGTCTTAACCTTACATCCGATTTGTATTGTTATTAACCATATCGATTATGTACAATGTATGCATTGTGCCTTAACCTTACATCGATCGTATTGTTATTGCCGTCCATATCCGATTATGTCCAATGTCCGTTGTGCCTTAACCTTACATCCGATTTGTATTGTTATTGCCGTGCATATCGATCATGTACATTTCTCCTTGTGCCTTAACCTTACATCCGACCGTATTGTTATTGCCATATATATCGATTATGTATACCCTACTTTGAACGTAGTAAGTGTCGTCAAAATTCCATGAATATCGTAGTACTTATATGATGTATGTAAACATGAGGTTAACCGTTACACAGGGTCCGGTGCATTGGACCTCGCCTCTTAACATAGCGTCGGGTTCGGGAGGACCGAGGACCGAGGAGAAGGCAAGCGGCCGCATAAAGACCCTACAAGACTTCTTATGTTTTTTGTAGTTACACGACGTTAGACGTCCGAAAACAATGTCCATTTATTGTAATCAGCCGGACTTACGGCATTTGAAATATATGTATCAGTTACTCAATCGCTCCGATGCTCTACTCTGATGAAAAAAAAAATATACTGCTTTTGAAAATGGGATGTTACATTTTTGGTATCAGAGCAGTTGTCCTGGCATAGATCTGACTAAGTTAATCTAAAAACCTTTTGGTGCCGAAGGTAAGGCTAGTCTATGTGGATCAGCCAATCAGTCACCCTAGCACGGTGAGGCTCCCATGATAGACACTTACCTGGCCAAATTGGTTGAGTAACGGAGTTAGGCTCTACGCCTTTTTAAGGAGCATGGTTTGAAAATGAGTACTGATATAGCCCTAAGTCGGTATACCAGTCTGGACTGGTATACCATTCTTAACCGGTGTACCACCCTCTGTCGGTGCATCATTCTAACCCAGAATCAGTAAATTCATCGTCCATATTCATATTTGATATCAGACTCTGATAATTCTGATAATCGTCAGTTTGTACTGGACGACTATTTGTCCTAGCGCAGAGCTTATATGTGGAGCTGGGCTACGCCGGATGAAACTCCGAGACCAACAAAGATAGGTACATGCAGTATTTGACTCATGTAGAGGAACTCCCGATACAAAATTCCGTACCCGTTTCTAAGTAGACCGAATCAACGAGAATCGACGAAGGAAAGGTTGCGGGCGTCTGTTTATTTGCGGTGTGAATAGAGTCTATGTGTGGTATAAATGCTAAGTGTGGTAAAGTCGTGATATGCTACTTGTTGTTTTTATTTTAAAATCTAAACGTATACACTCATAAAGAGAAAGAACGAGATATGGCGAATTTACGTGGAGTCGGAGCTCCGAGAGGCCGAGTGTACACACTAACATGTACCGAGGACGGGGGACTTCCGGAGATGGTCCAAGGTACTATCTCTTTTCAAAGGCATCTTCTCTAGACGGTATATGACGTAGGTATTAGCCATACGATTACGTGAATTACCTCTGTGACGTGTTCTATGTTTCTTAGTTGTTACTTTCCGACTGCGATTGTGTCATTGAGTAGGAGGTATCTTGTGTTGTCATGGTGTTTGGGTGCCATGGAAACATTTAAGGTATCTTGTGTTACCATGGTGTATGGGCGCCATGGAGACATTTTGATATCTGGTGTCAACCGCGGTATATGGGTGCCACGGGAAATACTATATATCAAAATACAAAATGACAAGATCTTGACGGTCAAACCTAAGCGAATTCTCGATCATCGAGCGAAGCGGCCAACATATAGAGAAAAATTTCGAAGCGATTAGTCCGAAGGTTAGTCTGTACAAAGTCTAAATTGGTATAAAGCAAATTTCGAGGGCGAAATTTTGTTTAACGGGGGGAGAAATGTAATACCCGGATAATTATTTATCGGAATATTATATTTCAATAGATAATACCTATTGAAAATAGGTGAACATGTGGTTTCAAATAATAAGTAATAATTATCTTATTTTCTAAGGTAATTACTATGGAAATTAGGAGAGATAAAGAGCTAAAATGTATTTTTAGGGCATTAAATGACCTAAAAATATTATGATAAATCCAAAGAGGCAATAAAATATTTATTAAAAATTATAAAGTATGTTGTCTCTAATTTTAGGAATTTATGGGATTAATTTCCTTGGAAAATATTGAGGCAAGATTTAATATTATTTTGGGGATCATAATTGACCCCATGATTTTTAATATTTTACATGGGATATAAAATACCAATGTAAGTAAAATAGTTGTGAGATAATGATTTATCCTAATTAAGAAAATTATCAAAAATTAGTAAGTGGCTAATCTCCTGGTAATTAATGGGATAATTAAGGTATAAAGTAAATGAATTAAAAATAATTTAAATAATTATTTTTAATTGGAGAAATTCAAAATTATTAAATAAATAAAAAAATAGAAATAAAATATTAATAAAATATTTTATGCTTAGAAAAAAAAAAAAAAAATCATGATATTTTTGTAATATTGTATTATTATATAATATAGTGAATAGTAATGGAATAAATAGGAAACGGATCCTATCTAGAGAACCAGGAATAGGAATTCCAAAGTCAAGGTAAAATATTGATCGTGAGTTTTTACCTTCAAATGACCTCTTCCGGAAGTTAATTCCGAGGTTCGGTAGCGCATTTGCCTAATAAGACGAAATAGGGAAAAATGCGAGATATTCACATTTTGGATTTGAAGAAAATAATTATAACTCAACATCTAGAGATGAGTTTATAATTATCTGGACATATTTGGAATCGTGAATTATTATCCGGAGATTGATGATTAAGCGATTTCCGACATCGGACGTGTTCGGACACGTGTTTCGAGAAAACTTCAAATGGATCACATTGGAACCACTGTAAGGGACCGAAATCTAAGTTAAATTAGATATTATTGATGAGGAAGAGAAGATCTTCAAAGTTATGAATCCGGAATTTTGAGATTTCTCCGAAGAGACGCGAAACGGAGACCGAACGGGGAAAATCTGTCCGAACCTGCCATAAAGCAAGTTGACTCACCACTCTTGGACCAATGGCTTGCTGCCACATCACTCCCCAATGTCGACTAAGGGCTGCCCATGGTCAAGAATTAACCACCATTTATCCTTTATTTTACTTGGTTATAAGGTAAGAGAAAATTACAAGATTTGGAATATGGAAATTACCAAAGTGGCACAATTTTTGCCTATATAAAGGCATGAGCACCTTCATCATTTTTCACACCAAAAATCTGCCTCTTAGAGAGAAGTTAGAGAGAGAAGCTCGGAGAAAGTCGAGCAAAGTCTGGGTAAGTTCTTCGGTCCTTAGTCTTTAGTTTCGGTAGTTCTTTCGGTAGATATAGTAGGAATGCTAGATTTATCTTTAAATTTTCAAGATAGTCTAGATATCATATTTAGGGGTAAATATGATACATATTTCGAAAATATGATGAGAGAAAATATCTCATCAAAATTAAGAGAGATAGAGCGAAAACAAATGGCTCGGCGAAATTCCGCCGATTAGGGGTTCGGGGGCAAAATGGTAATTTGTACCTAAAATGCCTGTTATAGTGCTAAAGGTTGTTAAATATTATCCTTATAGGATATCTGTTATAATTGAACCGCCGTCGAGCCGCCGTTGTTATTGTCGCCGTCGTACCGTTTTCACCCGTATCAAAATTACCGTTTTCCGTAAAACGTCCGTGATCGACAACGAAGCGTACGTTCGCGTACTGTAACACTAACGCTGATGTTTATAGTATGCATATATGTGCTATGTGTATTGTATGTGGTAGCTGATAGCTCTGCTGTTTGTATGTACGTTCGCGTACTGTAACACTAACTCTGATGGTTATTGTATGCATATATATGTATTTTCCTCCGTCATGCTGTATTTTCTCTGTTGTGCCTTAACCTTACATCCGACTGTATTGTTATTGCCGTCCATATCCGATTATGTACATTGTCCGTTGTGTCTTAACCTTACATCTGACTGTATTGTTATTGCCGTCCATATCTGATTATGTACAATGTCTGTTGTGCCTTAACCTTACATCTGACTGTATTGTTATTGCCGTCCATATCCGATTATGTCCAATGTCCGTTGTGCCTTAACCTTACATCCGACTGTATTGTTATTGCCGTGCATATCTGATCATGTACATTTCTCCTTGTGCCTTAACCTTACATCCGATTTGTATTGTTATTGCCATATATATCGATTATGTATACCCTACTTTGAACGTAGTAAGTGTCGTCAAAATTCCATGAATATCTCGTAGTACTTATATGATGTATGTAAACATGAGGTTAACCGTTACCCGGGTCCGGTGCATTGGACCTCGGCTCTTAACATAGCGTCGGTTCGGGAGGACCGAGACCGAGGAGAAAGGCAAGGTGCCGCATAAAGACCCTAGTGAAGACTTCTTATGTTTTTTGTAGTTACACCGACGTTAGACGTCCGAAAACAATGTCCTGTTATTGTAATCAGCCAGACTTACGGCATTTGAAATATATGTATCGATTACTCAATCGCTCCGATGCTCTACTCGATGAAAAAAAAATATCTTTTTTGAAAATGGGATGTTACATTTTTGGTATCGGAAAGCGATTGTCCCGCATAGATCTGACTAAGTTAATCTAAAAACCTTTTGGTGCCGAAGGTAAGGCTAGTCTATGTGGATCAGCCAATCAGTCACCCTAGCACGGTGAGGCTCCCATGATAGACACTTACCTGGCCAAATTGGTTGAGTAACGGAGTTAGGCTCTACGCCTTTTTAAGGAGCATGGTTTGAAAATGAGTACTGATATAGCCCTAAGTCGGTATACCAGTCTGGACTGGTATACCATTCTTAACCGGTGTACCACCCTCGTCGGTGCATCATTCTAACCCGAGAATCGATAAATTCATCGTCCGTATTCATATTTGATATCGACTCGATAATTCGATAATCGTCGGTTGTACTTTGACGACTATTTGTCCTAGCGAGCTTATATGTGGAGCTGGCTACGCGGATGAAACTCCGAGACCAACAAAGATAGGTACATGCAGTATTTGACTCATGTAGAGGAACTCCCGATACAAAATTCCGTACCCGTTTCTAAGTAGACCGAATCAACGAGAATCTGACGAAGGAAAGGTTGCGGGCGTCTGTTTATTTGCGGTGTGAATAGAGTCTATGTGTGGTATAAATGCTAAGTGTGGTAAAGTCGTGATATGCTACTTGTTGTTTTTATTTTAAAATCTAAACGTATACACTCATAAAGAGAAAGAACGAGATATGGCGAATTTACGTGGAGTCGGAGCTCCGAGAGGCCGAGTGTACACACTAACATGTACCGAGGGACGGGGACTTCCGGAGATGGTCCAAGGTACTATCTCTTTTCAAAGGCATCTTCTCTAGACGGTATATGACGTAGGTATTAGCCATACGATTACGTGAATTACCTCTCGTGACGTGTTCTATGTTTCTTAGTTGTTACTTTCATTTGCGATTGTGTCATTGAGTAGGAGGTATCTTGTGTTGTCATGGTGTTTGGGTGCCATGGAAACATTTAAGGTATCTTGTGTTACCATGGTGTATGGGCGCCATGGAGACATTTTGATATGCGGTGTCAACCGCGGTATATGGGTGTCACGGGAAACACTATATATCAAAGTACAAAATGACAAGATCTTGACGGTCAAACTGAGCGAATTCTCGATCATCGAGCGAAGCGACCAACATATAGAGAAAAATTTGAAGCGATTAGTCCGAAGGTTAATCGTACAAAGTCTAAATTGGTATAAAGCAAATTTCGAGGGCGAAATTTTGTTTAACGGGGAGAAATGTAATACCCGGATAATTATTTATCTCGGAATATTATATTTCAATAGATAATACCTATTGAAAATAGGTGAACATGTGGTTTCAAATAATAAGTAATAATTATCTTATTTTCTAAGGTAATTACTATGGAAATTAGGAGAGATAAAGAGCTAAAATGTATTTTTAGGGCATTAAATGACCTAAAAATATTATGATAAATCCAAAGAGGCAATAAAATATTTATTAAAAATTATAAAGTATGTTGTCTCTAATTTTAGGAATTTATGGGATTAATTTCCTTGGAAAATATTGAGGCAAGATTTAATATTATTTTGGGGATCATAATTGACCCCATGATTTTTAATATTTTACATGGGATATAAAATACCAATGTAAGTAAAATAGTTGTGAGATAATGATTTATCCTAATTAAGAAAATTATCAAAAATTAGTAAGTGGCTAATCTGGTAATTAATGGGATAATTAAGGTATAAAGTAAATGAATTAAAAATAATTTAAATAATTATTTTTAATTGGAGAAATTCAAAATTATTAAATAAATAAAAAAATAGAAATAAAATATTAATAAAATATTTTATGCTTAGAAAAAAAAAAAAAAATATCATGATATTTTTGTAATATTGTATTATTATATAATATAGTGAATAGTAATGGAATAAATAGGAAAGCGGATCCTATCTAGAGAACCAGGAATAGGAATTCCAAAGTCAAGGTAAAATATTGATCAGTGAGTTTTTACCTTCAAATGACCTCTTCCGGAAGTTAATTAAAGGTCGGTAGCGCATTTGCCTAATAAGGCGAAATAGGGAAAAATGCGATATTCACATTTTGGATTTGAAGAAAATAATTATAACTCAACATCTAGAGATGAGTTTATAATTATCTGGACATATTTGGAATCAGTGAATTATTATCCGAGAGATTGATGATTCCGAAAGCGATTTCCGACATCGGACGTGTTCGGACACGTTTTTCGAGAAAACTTCAAATGGACTGTTGGAACCACAGCAAGGGACCGAAATCTAAGTTAAATTAGATATTATTGATGAGGAAGAAGATCTTCAAAGTTATGAATCCGAAATTTTGAGATTTCTCCGAAGAGGCGAAAACGGAGACCGAACGGGGAAAATCTGTCGAACGAGCCATAAAGCAAGTTGACTCACCACTCTTGGACCAATGGCTTGCTGCCACATCACTCCCCAATGTCGACTAAGGGCTGCCCATGGTCAAGAATTAACCACCATTTATCCTTTATTTTACTTGGTTATAAGGTAAGAGAAAATTACAAGATTTGGAATATGGAAATTACCAAAGTGGCACAATTTTTGCCTATATAAAGGCATGAGCACCTTCATCATTTTTCACACCAAAAATCTGCCTCTTAGAGAGAAGTTAGAGAGAGAAGCTCACGGAGAAAGTCGAGCAAAGTCGGGTAAGTTCTTCGGTCCTTAGTCTTTAGTTTCGGTAGTTTCTTTCGGTAGATATAGTAGGAATGCTAGATTTATCTTTAAATTTTCAAGATAGTCTAGATATCATATTTAGGGGTAAATATGATACATATTTCGAAAATATGATGAGAGAAAATATCATCAAAATTCGGAGAGATAGAGCGAAAACAATGGCTCTGCGAAATTCCGCCGATTAGGGGTTCGGGGGCAGTTATCGTCTATCACATATAAGCATACATTAAGCATCGAATAGTTACTTATATGATGTATGTAAACATGAGGTTAACCGTTACCTGGCTACGGGAGGACCGAGGACCGAGGAGAAAGGCAAGCCAGCCGCATAAAGACCCGGTGAAGACTTCTTATGTTTTTTGTAGTTACGCGTACGTACCTTGATTGATGATTTTCGCTCCGATGCTCTACGTTTATCCCAACAGTACATGAGCACACAACAGATGTATCCCAATAGCACGTGCGCACACATCGATGTATCTCGTAAGGCATTATAAGCACATTAAGCATCGAGTTAGGGTTACGACGATATCCTATAAGGGTAATATCGCCTCTATTAATTCACAAATATTATTTCAAGGGATATTTTGGCTATATAAGACCATTTTACCCCTGGATTAATTAGTTTCAACTTAATCCCACTTTAATTTCGTAAAAACGCCATTATTCAATAAATGAGCTGATTTTTCACCTAACTTTGAAAAATCATAATTAATTCTACAGAACTCAGAATGAGGATCCATAAAATTCCTCGGAATCCTTAGGACGTCTAATTTTAGGAAAAATTATTTTTTTTGGCCCAGATTTCATAAATAATTCCCAGTTTTTGTGATTCCAACCTCTGTTCATAATTTTCCAGAAAATATAGCCTATCTTTGAACATTTTTATCTCCTAGCACAAAACTCAAAATGACATGCTATAGGTATATTTGGAAATCCCTATATGTCTAATTTTACCATGAATTTATCAGAATTTTAGCAAAGCATCTTTAACATAGGATACCGGCATTTTTGAAATAGCTTTCGGGAGTCGCTAACCGACAAATTTTCGCCAGAACTTCGCTACTTTGACCATAATCTTCCAAAAATTTTGCTATAACTTCTTCTTCATCATTTTTTTGAAATAAAGCCAATTATAATAATAAAAACATGAAAATAAAACTATAATTGGAAGATTATGAATCAAAACAACATTTAAGCTATAAATTACAAAGCTAGAGCTCAAGAACTTACCTAGAACTTTGCTCCTTCCTTCCCAAATCTTCTCACTCTCACTTTCTCTCTTGATTTCGGTTAATACCAGCTTGTGTTTGCTTGTGAATTGGTGAGGAATAATGAAGACACTAACCCCCTATTTATAGCATTTCATGGTTAACTACCTTGCAACTTCAACTCATCATTAACCCTTGGATTTAAACTTAATAAGGAAGTTTTAATCCCACACATACACCTAGGAACTGACCTCCCCCTCTCTCTCTTACACTCTTCATCTCTTTTTCATCCCCAAATGCTTAATTAGTTAGGTATAAGTTGGTGTTTTTCTTTAAGATCCATTTCCACTTTTGAAATCACAACTCTATGACTTGATTTATGGTCTTTTTAGAATTTTTAAATCACTTAAGTATGAATCTCAAAAGTTTATGAAAATCACTTTGGAGACAACTATGTTCAAGCTTAAATTATGCTTGTTCATAATATCTACTTATATTTGTTCTAGGATCAATGAATTTCAAGATATAATTTATCTTCTATTGGTTCTCATTCACTTATGTCTTGAATTCATCCTAATGGTTTTTATCTTACCATTAATTAATTAACCTTTATTTACTTTTATTACACATGCTTATGTCACAATTAACCACAAAAGTCCTCTTGTAATTAAACTTGATAATGACATATTTAGAGTAAATATCTAGATTTTATTTGCTTCATCTTTCCTCTTCTTGAATCCGTCCCCCTCCCCTTAATTTAGTTAAATTTGCATTTCAATTTAATCTCTAATAAGTCATCATCAATTTAGCCTTGAAAGTATTCTACGTACTCTTAATGCTTGATTGTGATGTTTATTTAACTAATTACAAATTAAAATTTTAATTCCCTTCCACCTCTTGCATGCACCGAAATTTACTCTTCCATTTCACTATTGAATTTGTGTTTTATTTGTCTGACAAATACCATGGAAAAACTCTTCTATTGCTTTTTCATTTAATTTATTCCAAGTGTTTATGATAGCATAATCTTTTACAAAAACAAAATATTCTTTTAGGGGTTTCTTTGTGGTTTTAACCAAGTTTCCTTCATTATTCCTTACTCTCATGAATTATGGCTTCATTTAGAAATCCATTTTACCCATTTAGCCAATTTAAGATTATCTCCAATAGTTTGGAAAAAGACTTTAGAGATACTCTAACTCAAACTTAAAATACGTTTGTTCAATATTTATCCTTATATTTGATTTATGATTAATATATCTCCCAATACAATTTATTTTCTATAGATTCTCATTGATTTTTAAGGATTTAGATTACTTAATTCTTGATTTATCTCTTTAGTGGATTTCAAATTATTATTAAATGAAGCCTATAATCTCTCTCTCTCCACCACCGACTTCCCCCTTTCTTTGCACTTTTTATCCTCTTCCAAAAATGCCACAAACGTCTCCTTTTTTTTTTTTTGGTCAAAGCACAAACGTCTCCCTACATAATTGCTTTGATTATGTTTTAATTTAGCATGTGTGTGTTAATTAAATATTAAACAATTACTTTCTTATCCAACAAACCAAGTTGAACCGTGTATACTCCCAATTGCTTTTTAATTTAGTTTTTTAATTATCTCATAGAATCTAGAAGAAAGACTCTCATTGGATGATTTTTCTTCACAAGGATCATGCTTTATGATGCTTAATTAAGGCCTTAGGATTTAGCTTTATTAAATTTAATCCAAGCCTTTGATTAATGTTGAAAAAGTCTTGATTACTATTGTTGATATTTGTTTAAGATTTATGATGCTCTTGGATTTAATAATTTGTGCTATTACCTAGCCTAATTTAGTGGTGAATTTTTCCCCTTTGCTAAAAAAAATAGGGGAATTAATTTAATCTTGGTAAAAATCCCTAATATTGTGTATTAGATGTTTTTAGGCTTATTTGTCAAAGTATGATTGGTTCCTAAGTCAATTATGATCATTAGAAATTCCCTTAATATTAATCTTGGGTCTTTGTTAGGCTTTAATTACTAACTCAACTCATACTCTTCTTAATTATGCCTTTTTAATTAATTAATTAATTACGAAAATTATAATAATTATTGCAAATTTAATTGCCCAATAGTTGTTGATAGTTTTTCTCTAACTGATTTTGTCATCCTTCGATGATTTTGATTGCTAGAATGATATAATTAAGATTATACTTAATTATAATAATCTTAGGATATTTTATGATTCCTAATAGGATTTAGAAAATTAAATCCTCAACTAACTTAATTCTAAGAAGAAATCACTTAGAAATAAAATAAATATAATAAGAAAAATTGAGACCATATATTCACTTATTTTAAATATGTAATATTCATACAAATAGAATATTTAAGGTATATTATAATATTTAAGATAAATAATTTTTCGAGTATTACAGAACCCTAACAAAAAATATAGTTTAAAAAATTGTCATTAGAGACTCTACTAAAACCGGAAGATGGTAGATGAATGTTGAATGATACATGGGTGAAGTATATATAGAGACGTACCTTTTCATCAGCCAATAACATGCCAACTTTCCACACTGCATACAACGCAGCCTTTCTTTTGACATTCCACTTCCGCAGAACTTTAGTGAGAATTGACCATGTGTCCTTGGTATCGTTGACATCAGAGAAGAAGGTCTTATTCATATCCAGACACATATAAAATAGGATGTTGATGCACTTTAGGAAAATATAGGATCAGGTTTCAAAGAATTGAAATTGTATTTGCTTACGTAAGGATGCTCCTGCAAAATGTTGTGGGAGATATCTTTGGCCCAAAAACGGTATTGCAAAGTCCTTATATGATCTGTTGCTTCATGACCAGAATTTTATTATATAAACATTAATTTTGGCGGGAAAATGCAGTTGATTGGCGCCGAAATTGAATAGAAAAAGGCAGTAGAATGGTAATCACAATAAATTCGTCATTAATTTTTTTCTTGGTGAAAATTTCGAATTGATGATAATTGATGGTAATTGATGATGAATTTCTATTATTATGATGATGTATAGAAAAAGTCAGCATAATGGTAATCACAATAAATGGGTCATTTAATTGATGATAATTGATGACGAATTTCTTATTGATGATAATTGATAATTGATAATTGATTGATTGAGGTTTAGTGGACCAATAACTATGTTATAAACCACATAGTTGGCAGGCCAAGTGAACCAATAACTGATTGGTTTAGAGGTTTAGTGTTTTATAATTGATATGAGAAAATGTACTCCCAATTATAAGGTAAATTTTTATTACCATAAATTAAATTTTCCTAAAATATTATTGTTCTAGAATAAAAAAGTTGGGATGCTACAACAACCAAATTAAAGTTATAAGGATTGAGTTACATTGAGCTAAAATTTAGAAATTGAGTTACAATTTAATTAAAATTATAAGGAGAAAAAGATTAATTTTTCAATAATAAATATAAAATTAATTTTTGCTAATTATTTATTCCAATGCCCCTCTCTGATTGATCACACTGACAAGTTTTTGCTTTGCTTCCCTCTACAATCTCTTGGCTATTTCTTTCTTATCACCATCATTTTTTGGGGGGGACCGTACGTCGCCGTTTAAGATGTCGATGCGGCTGGAAAGAATCGATAGGATTTAAAACACCACAGGGAGTACAGGGAGTAGATAAGGGAAAATGACAGCCAGGTCTCAAAAAACATACAAAATATCAAAAAAGTTTCTAGGGACTTTTTTAATATTATTTTTATTGAAATAAAATCCAGGTGTTTAAATTTTATTGTGAACATAAAACTTCTTGTTGTGAATATAGTTTGGACTTTTTTTATATTATTGTATTGAAATAAAATTCAGGTATTTAAATTTTGTTATGAATATAACACTTCTTGTTGTGAATATAGTTTTTTCTGTTGTAAATGATCAAGTTTTAAATTTTGTTGTGAATATAGCATTTTCTGTTGTGAATTTAGTTTTTTCTGTTGTGAATGACCTCTGTACGCTTAGGGATTTAAGTTTAAAACAAAATCCAGGTGTTTAAATTTTGTTGTGAATATAGCACTTTCTATTGTCAATATAAGAGACTTTTTTTATATGTGATTTTGGGTTGAGACTTTTTTAATATTTTGTATGTTCCTTGGGACCTGACTGTCATTTTCCTAATAGATAACTTGCCACGTCTTGGTATATTTGTCGAACATGAGAATTTTACAATTAAGGTGATATTAAAAAGGTTCAGATTGTATTGTATTGTTTCTGACGTCTCAGTCGGTAACATTGAGTTTAAAAATAGTTGGGCTAAAAACCATGTTCAATCAATACTAAAAGTTAACTCTTTTATATATAATATATAATTTGACTCTTTAATCCCAAACAAACGCTAAACATTAATATATTCTTTCTAAGAAAAACTAAAATAAAAATTCTTAGCTATAGTTCTATTCTTTTTGCCCAAAAAAAAAAAAAAAAAAAAAAAAAAAAAAAAACCCTTCTCTAAGCTTAAGATTTGTGATATTTTAATTTGCTGATTTTTAATTTCTTGACATGAATCTCCATATCCAGACCCAAAAAAAAAAAAACACGGCTTTCCACATTTCTATAGAGAAATACTTACATATTTCAGGAGTATAACTTTATCAATGTTTTGACTTTTGACTCATTAAAAACCAACTCATTTTATTTTAATCTTACATGATAAATAAGTCATATGAAGAAATTCAAATTTTATTATTTTAAAAGCAACAAGTCATGAGAGTGAATTGCATTTTTTTGTTTTTTAAAATTATGAAGTTTATGTTTTTTAAAATCATAAAATTTGAATTTTTCCATATGACTCATCTATAATGTAGAATTAAAATAAGATGACTTGTTGCATTTTAATTAGTCAAAATACAAACAAAAGAAGAACTTCTAAAATATGTAAGGATTTCTCATTTTGATGTTGGTGGAGACTCGTGAATATTCCCACGAAGCATAACGTGGCAAAGACATTTTTGTGTCTTCACTCCATCGCATTTCAGCTATGATGAAGCATGAGGTAGTTCAGTATATAATATAGGCGCTTTTAAAAAGAATACATGATTTAGAATATAAATCACCTCTAGTTTAATTAATGATTTTTTCATATTTTGCCCTTGTGATTAATTCTCATTCCAACTTTACCTACTCATTATATCTTTTATGTTTCTCTAAAATAACTTTCTCAATTCAATTAAGGGTTAAAGTACAAAAATACACATATGTTTTATCCTGAGAAACGTCCAACACCATGTACTTTTTTTAAGTGCAAAAGTACACATGTGGTTATAAATTAGGTTCAAAAATACCGTTTGACTTTTTTTTGCTTTCAAATGTGCAAAAATACACATGTAGTTTAGCAAAAAGAGCGCCCAACACTAAATCTGGAAGTTTTGAGATAAAGGAAATTAACGAATATTTTGATAAAGCAAAATCATGAGCTTAAAACTGTTATAGAAAATTGTTATAATTATAGAGTAAATTGTCAAAAAAGTTACGGAAAATCACGATGAACAGAATGACTAAAAATGATATAATGGTGATAAAAACAAAAAAAATATTATGATAAATACCGAAAGATCATGAAAAATTATGAGAAAAATATGGAAGTGTTATCCCTAATTATGAGAATTTAATAAATTATTTCAGAGAAAATAACATGAAGAAAAGTTTAAAAAGCATTTCGGAACCATAAAGTAACGATGGGGTAAACATTGTTAATATTTTACATAGGATATAAAATGACAATGTCGGTATAAAAGTTTGCAAGATAACAATATACTGTAAAATTGGTAAAGATAAATATATGAAGAAACCTGATCCTAAAAAGATCACTAAACGAAGAAATTAGGTCGATTAAGCCCTAACGAAGGAAGGGGTAAAACGGGAATTTTGGTAAAAAAATATTATATTTTTAAAAAATGGAAACAATTATAGAAAAATAAATAAATCTGAATTTTTAAAAGAGGGGGCCGAAATTCTAAGTATTTTTAATTAAAAAGAATTGTTTAAATAATTAAAATGGTAATTAGAATAAAATAATAATATAATGCGGTGAGTCGATTATAGGCGGAAGGGGGAAAAGTTAGAAATAAATTCTACAGGTAAACCAGAGGTAAAAGTCTTTTCGACTGATCAAATTAAGTACAAGTGAAATTCTACACGAAGAAAGAATTTACCGTGACGTCGATTCCGCAACCGAAAACCCTAATTTCAAATAAGACGAAAAGTTGATCGGATAGAGTGGAGTCGATAGGCAAAGTGAGAACCTATAGAAACAATTGTGTCTTTTTAAACACGAGATTAAGTTAGGCAACAACTGGACGTTTTACGATTCGGTGAATTGTTGTCCAGAGTTGGTTCTATCTAAGCGATTTCCGTAACGGACGCGTTTGTCCGAATATCTTCCGACGACGGAGAATACCTGGATATGATCAAAAAGAGGATCAAAATATATAATATGAAAGAGGATGGAAAGATCTTCAAAGTTACACGCCCGGATTTTTGAGTTTCGCGAAATCGCGAAAACGGACACCGACGGTAGCTTTATCGGGCCGGAGGCCATAAAGCAAGAGCCATCATGGATGACAACTCATCCATTGACTTTAGGGCTCTTAGATTTCGATCTTGACCATGGATGGCCAAGAGTGTTTTGTCCTCAAAAATGCGATCCTACGGTCCATATTCGTCAAGACCGAAGTTCGAATTATTTACCGTTCGCCATCCGTCTCTTCTATAAATACCAAGCTCCTCTTCTTCATTTCTCACACCAAAAATCTGCCTCTTAGAGAGAAGTTAGAGAGAGAAGCTCGGAGAAAGTCCGAGCAAAGTCTCGGGTAAGTTCTTCGGTCCCCGGTCTTTAGTTTCTAGTAGTTCTTTCGGTAGATATAGTAGGAATGCTAGATTTATCTTTAATTTTTCAAGATAGTCTAGATATCATATTTAGGGGTAAATATGATATATATTTCGAAAATATGATGAGGGAAAAGATCTGTCAAAATTCTAGAGAGATAGAGCGAAAACAAAAGCTCGCTGAAATTCCGCCGATTAGGGGTTCAGGGGGCAAAATGGTAATTTGTACCTAAAAAGCCTGTTATGCTGCTAAAAGTTGTTAAATATTATCCTTATAGGATATCTCGAGATAATCGTACCGCTGTCGAGCCGTTGTGCCGCCGTCACACCACTGTTTTTCCCGCTGTCGGAAATTTACCGTTTTTCCGTAAAAGTTCCGTTGTGCCGCCAAAAAGGTACGTTCACGTACTGTAACACTAACTCTGATGGTTATTGTATGATTATATATGTTTGTTGTGTTCTGTTTGTTGTTGTAGCATACGTGGTTATGTTATATACACGGTTATGTCACATACGTGGTTATGTCACATACGAGGTTATTATTCTTTGTATCATACGTGGTTATGTTACATACGTGGTTATTATCTTACATACGTGGTTATGTATTTTTAATCATACATCTGTTGTGGACTGTTGTATTGATTGCTTTGTTGTCGTGTATATGTAGTCGTATTTAAGCATGAGGTTAATTACCGAGATCCACATTGTAATTGGATCTCAGCTCTTATCATAGCGTCAGGTTCAGAAGAACCGAGGACCGAGGAGAAAGGCGAGCAGGCCGTACAAAGTCCCGACTGAAGACTTTCTTCGGGTGTTATTCATTTTGAAAACTCTCGGTCAATGTACCGCTTCTGTAAATCAGTCAGACTTACGGCAATTTGAATAAATGTATCAGTTACTCAATTGCTCCGATGCTCTACTTCGATGAAAAAAATATATACTTTGCTTTTGAAAATGGGATGTTACGGTTTGGTATCAAAGCGGTAGTCCCGGCATTGATATGACTATGTTATTACGGACGGTATGGTAGGACGATTAAGGCTAGTCTATGTGGGTGTGGCCAATCGCCGCCATAGAGTTGGTGAGGTCCCCATGATAGACACTTATCTCGCCATTCTGTTCGGTTAACGGAGTTATGTTCAAATCGCCTTTTAAACTTTGAGCATGTTTTGAAAATGAGTACCGAGGTAGCCCTAGGTCGGTGTACCGGTTTGAACCGGTATACCATCTTGAACCGGTGTGCCACCCTTTGTCGGTGCATCACTCTAACCCAAAATCCGCAAATCCATTGTCGTACTAATATCGGTCTCTAATAATCCCGATAATTCGATAATCGCCGCTTGTACCGGACTCGTAACTTCACCCTAACCCGAGCTTATATGTGGAGCTGGGCCACACATCGGATGAAACTCTGTGACGAGGCCACGCCGGACGAAACTTGGAGACCGACAAAGATATATTCATGTGGTATTTGAACCATGTTGAGAAGTTCTATTAGTTTTCAGGTGGAAAGAACCAACGAAACCCTGAACGAGGGGAAATAGTACGAGTGTCCGTTCGTAGTACTAGTGTGATAAAGTCTCACGATAGAGTAACCATTGTTTTTTTTAAAAAATCTAACGTTTTCCCTAATGAAGGAAAAAGAGTGAGACATGGCTAATTTAAGAGGAGCCGGAGCTCCCGTAGGCCGAGGAAGAGGCCGAGGCGAGAGGTAGGGGAAAGGCGGTGACCACGAATAATACCAATACCGATTACACGAACCGAACGACAAGGACCGCAGGCAACCCGGAGCGAAATGAGTTGCAAGAAATGCGGGGGATCTGCAAGAACAAAGGGCTCTTATTGATGAACTCCTTGCCGAAAGGCGGGAGAGAGAAGAGGAAGGTGACCGAGCCAATGAGGAACGACATAATCGAGGAAGAAGATGAAACCGAACCCGATGATGAACGTGAAACCGAGGAGTCGATAGATCTCGACACCCCTCGACGTAATAGGGCAATAGCAAGCTACCGCGACCCAACAGAGTGGTTGAGACCACGCAGCAATGGGTCACCCACTCGCAAGCTCAAACCTCCGTTTTTCGTGGTAAGCTAGATTCGGCTGAAGACCGGCTTATGAGACTGGACAAGATCTTCGAAGTGATGGATTGTCCGGAAAACCGAAAAGCCCAACTTGCGCCTATAAGCCGGAAGGGGATGCGAGACCGATGGTGGAAAAGCATTGCGGAACATTGCAAACCCGTTATTGTCCCGTGACTTGGGAGAAATTTCTGGAGAAGTTCAACGAACAATATTTTCCTCCTTCGGTACAAGTTATCAAGGAGTCAGAATTCCTCCATATTCGACAAAGTCACGAGGAGTCATTCGATGACTACTTCGCCCGGTTTACCAATCTGTCTCGATATTCTTCATATCCGAAACGTAACGTTGACGAGAGCCGGAAGGCAAGCGGGATGGTAGACGGGCTAAAGTACGAAATAAGGGAAAAGCTGGTATCCCAACAGTTCCTGCACTGATCCAAGCGGTGGAGTCATGCCGGTTGATCGAACGTAACATAACGGAACTACGCACATCAAGAATCGACAACCGCAAAGCCCGTGGTGCAAGTCGTGACGGGTTGAGCCGTGGAAGTTCCTCGCAGAAGAGGGCGGCACCATGGAATAACCCTCAAGGGGGAGGCAAGATGCCATACCGATCTGAGCAACAGAACAACCCAGGAATGCCTAGACCCCGACCATGTCCAAAATGCAAAACGAACCACCCAGGAACCAACTGTGCGGGGGAGCAGATATGCTACAAGTGTCAGAAGTTGGGGCACTTATACATGAACTGTCCTCAAAGGACTACGGGGATAAGGCCACAAAACCCAGGCCGGGTTTTCGCTTTGACAACTAACGAGGCCGAATAATCTTCGAGAGGATCCGAATAACTATCTCTCGATAGGAACCTACCTTAGGTATTGTACGACACGGGTACTAATCACTCGTTATATCGAGATGAATATGCGAATCATTTTGGGATGCATACGTATATGTATTACCTTACGATCCAATAGTAGCTACACCATTGGGTGTGAACTATTTTGCTTATGTAATCATGTCCGAATTCCAAATCGAATATATAAAAAATAACCGTTAATATTTGACCTTTAAGTTTGACTTTTTTTTTTTAAAAATATTATGATAAATATTTGAAAGATCATGAAAAATTATGAGAAAAAAATATGGAAGTGTTATCCCTAATTATGAGAATTTAATAAATTATTTCATTTTTAATTAAAAAGAATTGTTTAAATAATTTTTAAAATGACAATGTAATAAAAGTTTGCAAGATAACAATATAAAAATTGGTAAAGATAAATATATGAAGAAACCTGCTTTCAAATGTGCAAAAATACACATGTAGTTTAGCAAAAAGAACCTATAGAAACAATTGTGTCTTTTTAAACACGAGATTAAGTTAGGCCCAACACTAAAGCTTTTTTTTTTATTTAATAATTTTTTTCAATTAAAGGAAAATTATTATTTCTCTAGGTATAATTCCTCAAAATGCGATCCTACGGTCCATATTCGTCAAGACCGAAGGAAGGCCACTTTTTTTCATAATTTATTTTCTTTTTTAAAATAATATCCTTATTAAAATTTCTAATTAATAATTAATAAATGAGTATAATTAGAAAATTTAGATAAAATTAATTAGCATGCCCCCCTCGTAAGGATGACACATATAAATGGAGGTTGAAACAAAAGAAAAATCCCCTCAATTGCTCCGATGCTCTACTCGATGAAAAAAATATATAAGAAGAAGATTAAAAGAAAATAAAAAAAATATCCTTATTAAAATTTCTAATTAATAATTAATAAATGAGTATAATTAGAAAATTTAGATAAAATTAATTAGCATTAAGGCATTGGGATCAATTTGATGAAAAGGGAAAAAGGTGAATGAATCACAAAATTTACCTCGGATGGTGTACATGGAGACAACTTGGTTTCTATTCAAAATGTCATAATTCGATCAGTATACGATGATGAACAGAAAACATCCACAAGGTTCCCAGAAGAATTGAGATCGAGAAAACTAATGATGATGGAAGAAAAACTTGCTTCCTCGTTATGATTGGTGACAAAAAGGCATAGTTTTTCTTCCAGCAACGATTTTGCCTATTTAATTTATTTAAATATTTGATTGTTCTTCCATAATTGGTAATTAAAATAAAGGGAAAATGCATTTCAGGGTCCTTTTAACAGAAAAAAAATCTCAAAAAATGTCTAAAGATTCTGAAAATCCCAAAAAAGACCACAGGACCTTTTCTGGTATAAATTCATTAAAAAATTAACAACTAAATCAGTCTCATTAACAACTAAATCAATTACCGTTAACAACTAAAGCAGTCGCATTAACAACAATATTTTAACAACTAAATCAGTCACATTAACAACTATATCAGCCCCGTTAACAACTAACGCTTTAATGAATTTATACCAGAAAAGGTCCTGGGGCCTTTTTTAGGATTTTCAGAATCTTTAGGCCTTTTTTGGGAATTTTTTTTTCTGTTAAAAAGACCCTGAAATGCATTTTCCTTAGATGTTTTTTTTTTTTTTCAAAAGGATGAGTTGTTAGATGATTTTATATAAGAATGAGATAAAATTTAAATATGATATGTAAGGACTTGGAAGTTCTTTTCTTTGACGTATTTTTAGCAACTGTTTATTGATTGACCAAGTGAGGATCGGATTTGACAATGCCATAAACTATGATGTAAGGAAATGGAGCCTGCAAGTAATTCCTGGAAGGCCAAGTTTATTTTCATAATTACTAATTAGAAATTTTAATAAGGATTTTTTTTTAAATAAATAAATTATGAAAATAAAAAATTTGGCCTTCCAAGAATTATACCTAGAGAAATAATAATGTTTCTTTAATTTAAAATAAAATTATTTAAGTTAAAAAAAAAAACCTTGTGTTGGGTGATTTTTTTTTTTTTTCAAAACTACATGTGTATTTTTGCATATTTGAAAGCAAAAAGGAAAAAAAAAAATCAAACTTAACAATCAAACGGTAATTTTGTACCTAATTTGTAACCACATGTATACTTTTGTACCTAAAAAAAGAACTTGGTGTTGGGCGCTCCTCAAGGTAAAACATGTATATTTTTACACCTCAACCCTCCAATTAAATACATTTCTCAAAAAAAGTAAAAATGAAAAAATTTACATTTTATGACATATTAAATAACTTAACCATCATTTATTGTTTCTCATAATATTGCTTGAGTGCCATATATTATGAATATATTGTTATGAAACTGAAGAAAATGTAAAGAAAAATAGAGAGAAGTCAGAGAGAAATTCTAGAGAGATGGAGGAATTCTCATTTCAAGTGTATTCCAAATGTTTACACAATACCTCTATTTATAGACCTTCAAGGGTTACTATGCAATGGACATCCACATAATACATATATTTATAACACTCCCCCTTGGATGTCCATTATGAATGTGCCTCATTAAAAACTTTAACTAGGAAAACCCAGTGGGATAAAACCTAGCTAAAGAAAAGAGTACATCATCCATCGATACACTTTCTAATGTTACCTCATTAAAAACCTTTCTAGGAAAACCCAGTGGGACAAAACCTAGATAAGGGAAAAAGAGTACAACGTGTATCGACTCTCTCTCTTAATTACATAAGATTTTCAAATGTTGCCTCATTAAAAACCTTTCTAGGAAAACCCAGTGGGACAAAACCTAGATAAGGGAAAAAGGGTACAGCAAAGTACATCGAGTATTGACTCCTCCTCTTGATGACATCAGTTTTACTCCCCCTGATGACAGTATCAATATTGCTTCTTCTAATGTCAAAAATTGCTTCTATATCTTGCTAATAAGCATTATGTATTAGTACTCGAATAGCACTAAGATATGGTACTTCTAGACCAATTAGTTGTTCAACAATTATTTGTCTTTTGAAGCTCTTCAGGAGTTACAGTGATGTTGATGTTATCAACATAAACGGCAATTAGTGCAAATTCATTTTTGGATCTTTTCATACAGATGCATGGGTATATTGGGTTATTTTTGTACCCTCCTTTTCATCAGATATTCTTTGAGACGATTATACCACATGCGCCCTAATAGCTTCAAGCTAAGAGACTTATATAACTTAATTAAATATTGTTCTTGAGAACTTGAATTAGATGCTTATAACATCTTGAATCCTTCAGGGATTTGTGCTTCTGGCACCTTAAGTCTTTCAGGGACATTTGCTTCTGGCACCTTAAGTCTTTTGGAGACATGTACTTCTGGCACCATGAGTCCTTTCCTGGAACCTTAAGTCCTTTGAGGACTTTCATACAAATATCACTATCAAGTTAATCATACAAATAGGTAGTTACAACTTACAACATCCATTAAACGCAAATAAAGCCCTTCATTTACTGCCACACTAATCAAATAACAAAAGTATTTGCATCCACTACTGATGAATATATTTCTTCAAAATCTATGCCAAGCCTTTATGTAAACTTTGGATTACAAGGCTTGCTTTTATATAATTTCACCATTTTTATTTATTTTTCATACAAAAATCCATTTGTATCCAACTGGCTTTACATCTTCAGGTGTATGGACTACAGGTCCTAATACTTTTCATTTTGCCAGTGATTTTAATAACATCTTTCCATAAGGGCCAATTCTATCACTGTTGGCACTCACTAATGGATTATGGCTCATGATCCTCATCATCATTCATTACATCATATGCTATATTATTAGCAAAGATGTCGTCAACGTTGACTTTATTTCGGTCCCATCGGATTCTATAATATAATTTATTGAGATCTCATTATTTTCACATATATTTCAGGTACCTGGGTCTCTTCTGGGACTACAATGTTCTCTTCTGGAGATATTTCTACTGGAGATAATATTTCTTCAGGAGATGGCTCTTCTGGAGCTACTAACTTTTCTTTAAATATCCTCGACTTGATCATCTATATTCTTAGCTCCTTTTTCTCTTTCGAGGATTTTTATCTTTGAATCCAATGGACCTTTCACGCTTCAGGCATGCTTTATATTTATTCATAATAGGTTCTCCTTCAGGGAAATCAATTCGAATAGGAGCATTAACAGCTGGGACATGTGACTTTGTCACTTTTCTTTGGGTCAGTAAATGCTTCTGGCATTCGATTAGCTGAATTCTGCAAATGAATTATCTTTTGAACTTCCAGTTCACATTGATTTGTACGAGGATCAAAATGAGCCAATAATAATTCATTTCAGCTAATCTCTTTACCCAACTGCCTATTTTCTCCCCCTCGTGTTGGGAAAACAATGTCAAATCACAATTGACTAATCATGCAGTGTAAGTCTCATAAATCCATTTGTTACCTTTAGAAACATCATTATGTTCCATTTAGAGACAAACAAGAAGAAGGAGATCCTTACACAGCATTTATCCCAATTTTCTTTCTATATCCATCTATGTTCATGGTAGTGGATTTATAAGCATTGCACATTCAAAAACTTTTCAGATGGAATTGTCTGGTTCCTGACCAAAAACCAATTTTCGGGAGAATTTTGTTGGCTTATATAAATGTTGCAATATATATAATATCAAATATACCAACATAGTATTTTGTTCTCATAAGCATTCATCCAGCTCTTTATGGATGCTTTAATTCATGATTTCTGGATCGTATAATCTAGAAATAGCGTGCTTCATTTATACAAACATTATTGCAAACTTCAGGTTGCGTTCTCACAAACTTCTGGTTGTAAGCTAATAATCTCACATGTAACCATCTTATAGATGCATCTTTCAAATTTATATGGTTAACATGCCATTTCAATGGGCCCATATAATATTGTTTGATATATTTCCAGAAATACTTAGATCCATTACTAATCATGACCAATGAGAACAACAGCACAAAATTCATAAATAATATGTTGGTTATTCATGAAAAATCTTATGGTTCTTCAATAAATAACAATACATAATCTTATTTGCATTATATATATATATATGACTCGGATGATCAAACAAGTCATGCCAACAATAAATTTATTTAGATCAGTAAAC
Organism: Acacia melanoxylon; assembly: GCA_019022615.1. NCBI lineage: Eukaryota > Viridiplantae > Streptophyta > Magnoliopsida > Fabales > Fabaceae > Acacia > Acacia melanoxylon. Next base: position 4,531,555 of record JAFJYJ010000003.1, on the reverse strand, counting down.
TTCTGGTTTACTATAACATATATTTCAATCAATCATAAACATTTCAATTTCCATAAAATTATGATTTAAATAATAATCTGACATACATTCTTGGTAGATCTATTAGACTTTGTGTGGGAGGTATATAACTGTTCAAAAATTAGCTCACACTTGTATTATAACTAACACTTGTTTTCTAACAATCTCCCCCTCAAGTGTGAGTCATATAAACATACTTTCTTTATATTTGCATTTCAAAATCACTTTCAAATTCTTTAAACCTTGAAAGAAAATTTATTTTAATTCTTCAGGAAGAAACATATAATATTACATCACTAGATAATCTCATTATTCATGACTAATATACTTCAATTGACTTATATATATACACAATATACACAGTCCACCACATATGAAGATATTCATGATCAAATAAACTTAGAATCATACTGATTTAGAATCACACATATAATAAATTATATGTGATGATAAAATAGCAACAAATTAAACATACCTTTTGGGTTTATTCTTTATCTTGAGCCTGGGCTTCAAAATAAATATGGTCATATTTCTCTACGTACAGGTCATTGCCCTTTTATTTGCAACATTGACAAATATTTGATTTGCATTAGCAAACTTGCAGTTTGCATTTACAATCCCTTATTTGTAAACTTCTGGTTTACAATAACATGTATTTTCTATATGATATTTATTTCTGTAGATATCTTTGAAACTCAATAAGTTTATTTAATACTTGGTAGAGTAATCAATACATAATTTTGTTCCTTCAGGTAACAAAATATTAGCTCTTCCGGAGCCTCCTGTCAAATTTATACTGCCATATAGATATATAGTCTAAACATTAGTTTCTCAAAATATGCTAATTCGTCTCCAGGACTATTAGCCTCTATACTTATTATAACATAAATTCATGCAAGTTATTGTCTTTTGGACAATAACTTAATACTCTTTATATATACATATTAACTTAAAATTCTTTGTATATGCATAAACCATCAGGGTCTTATTATTTATAATAATCCATAAAATTTTTCTTATCATGCCATTTCTTTAAACCAATATTGTTCTTTTACAAAAGAACAATTATAAAATTGATAAACTTCTTAACATCAAATCTCAAATAATTAATTTATGGCAACATTAAAAATGATCAAACTTCGTGCCATCAAATTATAATATTATGACAATAAAAATTCTTGCCATAAACTCAAACAATTTTCTCTTTTTTCCATCAAAATTGTTAATGGAGATTTAAAAATTTTGATCCAGCCGTTCCTTCACGTGGGAGGATTGAAAAATGTGTTCGGGGAAAATTACATGTCATGACCCCAAATTTCATAAATGATATTTTAGTAAATTACAAAACTAAACCCCGAAATATTAAAACTCCAAATAGGTTCATTTTTCCTACAATCAACGACTCATACTATTGAAATTGATTTTGAGGCTGATTTACATATAATACTTATCTTATCATATAGTTTATATCAATATTTGACCTTTAACAAATATATCATGGCATACAATAAATACAAAAATCATGACCTTTACCACTACAACAATAACATGAATTTCTATCATGTTTATTATACCCACTAAGTTCTCTTTCTGTGGTTCTTATCAATAATCTTTTCTCACTTCCGGTGATAATTTGTACCATCATAATTACAACCATGTCCATATGTAAACATATTCACACACATGTCTACAACCACAATTAAATTCATTCATTACTTCATTCACTTCTGGGAATGAAATCGAGCCTATTGGATGAGATTCATGATCCTTATAACAAAAGTTCACTGTTTTGTTTGATCATATGAAGACAAGAAATTAATTCAAAATATTTCTTGACTCTTTCACAATATTGCTACTTCAGGAGCAAATTGAATATTCACATTTATAATAAACCTTTTAGAAGAACAACCATCTTCTGGTGGTCATACAATCCCATTAATTTGTTCTAAAGAACAAAAGAATCTATTAATGCCAAATATTCAACTTTGAGACATTTATACAACTGATGACATACAAAACTCATGGATCTGGCCTTGTCTCATAACTTCAGGCAAATTTGTTTCTTTGCATCCGGCCAAATTATCATTTGGCTTCAGGCCAAATTATGCCTCCTCTTGGCTTCTTGCCCATATATACCTTATCTTGGCTTCTGGCTAATTTATGCCTTCTTTTGGCTTCTGGCCAACGTTTTGCTCATATCTTCATGCCAATTTTCTCTTCAAGAGAAATTAAATCAAGATGGCTTCCAACTGTTTATCTTCAGGATAAACATAAGTTATATATGGTTTCTGGCCATTATATATGAATTCTAATCATATAATAAGAAAGATAAAATGACATGTAAATTAAATAATAAAACATAACAATAAAAATAAAAGCTTAAATTAAATGTTATCTTAGCAACAATAAAGTAAATGTTATGTTAGCAACAATAAGTAAATGTTATGTTAGTAACATAAAAGTAAATGTTATAATGTTATGTTAGTAACATAAAAGTAAATGCTTAAAATATAATTAAAAGTAAAAGTTTAAAATTAAACCTCCTTCTTCTTCTCACTCGCATGGCGCAGGTGTAACATCCCATTTTCAAAAGCAGTATAATTTTTTTTTCATCAGAGTAGAGCATCGGAGCGTAAGAGTAACTGATACTTATATTTCAAATGCCGTAAGTCCGGCTGTTTACATAAGCGGTACAATAACCGAGTGTTTTCAAAAGTAAATAAAAATAGAAGGAAGTCTTCAGCTGGGTCTCTATGCGGCCTGCTTGCCTCTCTCCTCGGTCCTCGGTCCTCCTGAGCCTAACGCTATATGCAGAGCTGAGGTTCAATACCCATTGACCTCAGGTAACGGTTAACCTCATATTTACATATACAGTATATCAACACAACAAACAAGCATATTACAACAGCATATAAGCCCCCTGGCAGATATGTCGCACTTAGCATACGGTCTACACCTAGCAATCAATTCGCACCAAGCATCTCGCACCTAGCATTTCGCACCTAGCAAACGTATCCCAACACCCAGAAAGCATAATAACAGTACAAGGAACATACCACAGAGCTATCAATGACCTCACATAAGCATACCATACACATAACACATATACGCATACAATAAATATCAGAGTTAGTGTTACAGTACGCGAACGTACCTTCGTTGTCGACTACGGTACGTTTTACGGAAAACAGTAATTTTTGACAGCGGGTGAAACAGCGGTATCACGGCGGCACAACACCGACTCGACAGCGGTTCGATTATAACAGATATCCTATAAGGATAATATTTAACAATTTTTAGCAATATAACAGGCATTTTAGGTACAAATTACCATTTTGCCCCTGACCCCCTAATCGGCGGAATTTCGCCAGAGCTTCGCTACTTTGACCCTATCTCTCCAGAATTTTGACATATCTCTTTTCCCAGCATATTTTCGAAATAAATACCATATCTACCCCTACATATGATATCTAGACTATCTGGGAAATTTAAAGACAATTCTAGCATTCTACCGAATAAAACACCGAAGCTTAAGACTAGGGACCGAAAAACTTACCCAGGGCTCCGCCAGAATTTCTCCAGGCTCCTCCTTCTCTCTAACTTCTCTCTAAGGCACGGTTTTGGGGTGGGAGAAATGGGAAGGGGAGAGCTCCTATTTATAGCAAAAGATGTGACACTATTCATCACTTTATCAGACTGACTTTCGGCCGTCGGATCGCACTTTGACACGTGGCTTCATCCTTGCCATCCATGTGTTGGATGACATCATCCCTTCTAGAAGAAGATGATGTCACAAGCTTGCTTTATGTGACTATACCGATAAAGTTCCCAGTTCGGTGTCCGAAACGCGCAATCTCGGAGAATCTCAAAAATCCGGCAACTAGGTTTTGAAGTTCTATTCTTTCTCTTTAGAAATGTCTAAGTTAACTAAATTTTTGATCCCGTTACGGGTATTATCCCAAAAATTCCTAAAATTAGAGACAACATACTTTCTAATTTTTAATAAATATTTTACTGCCTCTTAGGATTTATCATAATATTTTTAGGCCATTTAATGCTCTAAAAATACATTTTAGCTCTTTATTCACCCTAATTTCAATAGAAATTACCTTAGAAAATAAGATAATTTTAACTTATTATTTGAGACCACATATTCACCTATTTCCAATAGGTATTATGTGGCACAAAATAGACAAATGATAAACGATAAATATTCAGTTCGTCCGTTCAAGACTTTCCAAATAGTTCCATCTCGCGTAACCCTTACAACATCTTTCCTTTTGATCCCGATCCACTACCTGTCTCTTTCATGCGATCCGAGTTCAAATGAATGAACCCCGTGGGTAACAGTTAATCTCATATGCAGGTATGAAATGTAAATCACAAGATAACACATGTATATGCATAGAATAATTCATAGTAACAAAACACACCGTAACCGCAGCTAACGGCCAAGGACCGCAGACCCCTTCGGAGACACGCAGCCCGTGTTAGGACACGCAGCCCTATGAGACCGCAGCCTCAAAATCCATAGCTAGGAAATAAACATATAAATCATCTAGCAAACATAATCAAATACAAGAAATACATACATACAAAGCTAACAAGATAACAGCTTACCCACCTCAAGTTTGAATCCTTAATTTGTCCGAAAGTGTTGGGATCAACAGAGGTGTCAAGGTATGCCTATAAACGTTTATCATTGTCATTAGTCACTTCTTGTGCCGCACAGCATCTAACTAAACGAATTATTTATAGAGGGTTAAAACTAGATTAATCCCTAACATTCCCCGTAATTTCCTTACGTTTAGACTTGACCTTAAATTCTCAAAATTTCCATTAATCTTTGAAAATTCATAACTAATTCTCTAGATCTCCAATTGGGGTGATTCAAATTTCTATTCAAAGTTCTATAAGTCTAGTATAAGGGACAAAAAGTCTTCAAATCAAATAATGGCTGTATAATTCCCAGGAATTTGCAAAGTAGACGTTACTTAAATCTGGAACAAGATTTTCCAGGTTTTCTGACCAAACTTTGAAAAATGATAGCTCTCATTCCACACGTCCGATTTAGGTTTTCTTTGGCTTTTTGGAAAGCTTGAGATGTATACTTTTTACTGTAAAAGTTTCAAGCAAAAACACAAAGGTTTGCTATTTTGAAATCAAGCCCGAAAATCACTGTTAACCAAAAGTGCAGAAAACGTTTCAGATTTTGGCTAAACTTTGGAAAATCATATCTCCCTTTGTACAAATCCGTTTTAGCTGTTCTTTGGCTTTTTGGAAAGCTTGAGATGTATACTACATACTGTAAAAACTTCAAGGAGAAAATAAAATGTTTACTTGGTCCGCAATACAACGTCATATGGTTGCTCCAGAATCATACCAGTAAGTTTCAGATTTTTAACACAACTTCCAAAAATCATAACTGGAGTTATAGACCTCCGTTTTGGGTGATCCAAAGCTCATTGTAAACCTTATTGAGTCTACTATATACTGTAAAAATATAAAGGGAAAATTCAAATGTTTGATATTTCAAAATCATGCCCGAAAATTACTGTTCACTGGAAGTGCAGAAAACATTTCAGATTTTGGCCTAACTTTGGAAAATTATTTCTCCCATTCTACACGTCCGTTTTGGGTGGGTTTTGACTCGGTTTAAAGCTTAATATGTCTACTATCTTACATAAACATTTCGTGCAAAAACTCAAACCTTTTCTATAGGAACAGAAGCTCACAAGACTACTCTGTTTTCAGTCCGAAAAACAGAGGTGTTTACGGTTCTGTCATTTTTCTTCACTCAACCAAAAAACTAATGTGTAAAAGCCATGGAAACAAAGAGGAAGAGGCTCAAAGAACTCACCTTGGTCGTTAGGCAGGCTTACACGGACGGTTCCAACCTTCTTCCTTTCCTTCCCGACTCTCACTCACACGTCAACTTTCGGTCTCTCCCTCTCTACGTGTTCTTCTTTTCTCGTTTTGTGTTTCGCTTAGATTAAAATGAAAGGAAGTGTGGAGTGTGGCTCTCAATAATGGAACACAGCTGCTGTCTTCAAGAGAAACCGTAACCCGTGGAGCAAATGTGTATGGGCTATTGAAGACACGAGAGAAGCAATGGAACGTGGTGTTTGGCTTGTCTCTTAGAAAGTGAGATATAATGAAGGAACAAATGGAATATAATGGAGTGTTTGCATCGTGTGCTTTGTCATGTCCGAATAGGCTGAAAAATAATGAAGGAATGGGTGCTATGATCTCACATCGGAAAGAAGGAATGGAACATGTGGAATATAATAAAGAAAATGAGAGGGACGTGAGCACATGTATGAGAAAAAGAGTGAAACATATGGGTTGGCCGAACATGCCAATGGAAAATGGTTCAAATGAGGAATATGTGGAGCATGTGGTGTTGTCTAATTTTTTTTTTATTTAATACGCATAACACTCTTGCTCCAATGTCGATGCATATTCACTCTCATACTCATCCAACCGAAAGTGAATTAGTGATGAAAGAATAATTAGAATATGGCGTGAAAATGGGTTGGCTATATGGTAAATGAGGAAGCTGAATTGTCCACCTAAAAAATGGGATGTTACAATACTTCTTATTAGAATTTATTCTTTTCTCAACATAAATTTAGGGAAAAATAAGCCTAAATCTCAAATAATTATTCTCATAATTATTTTAAGCCAAATTCCATAATTTAATCTCCATAAAATATTTTAAATCTCAAATCCCAAAATTTGGGATGTTACATATTATTTACTAAATTTATGATATTTATCATAAGTCAGATTTTAGGGTATTACAGCAGGCATCATAACATACCTGAATGAAGATATAACATAATCACCAATCAAAATCCATTTCTAAGCTTGAAACGCCTCCTTTAAGTGATTTGAAAAACTTCTTCTTCTTCCATGGAAGGTGAATGATGGTGATGATAAACAACGCATTAAGGAGGCTCAGTTGATTAGAGCCTCGTGTTGATAACATGTTATGAAACTGAAGAAAATGTAAAGAAAAGTAGAGAGAAGTCAGAGAGAAATTCTAGAGAGATGGAGGAATTCTCATTTCAAGTGTATTCCAAATGTTTACACAAGACCTCTATTTATAGACCTTCAATGGTTACTATGCAATGAACATCCACATAATACATATATTTATAACATATATGATATTCTTGGTTTTCTTAATTGTTTATAATCATGTGTTATTCGCTTTTATATATATACACCTATACACATTTTTAAATATTTTTAATTATATCCAACTTGCCAATAAAATTGCAGCATGTGCAGTGCAGTCTGGAAGGAGTATGTCTGTCTGCATCTCAACACACTTGCTAGTGTACATCCCGAAGAATGTGTGACATACGATGAGTTCAAAGCTTTAAAACGTTTGAACCGTTTTAATAAAAATTATGTGTGAACAGAATATACTTTTAGAAAATTTGTTACTAGACTCAACAAAATAAGAAAAAAAAAACAAGAAATTTTCGTTACCAGATGGACTTGAGGAAGGTTGAATTATCCTCCATGCCGTGTTATTTATAACAGTTCAAAATTTAAATTATCTTTTGTGTTTTTTATATAATGGTGACAAAAGTTGTTTGAATATTTAATTATTATTATTATTTTTTAATACTCTTTCCAGTCTTAAATACAAAATCCATTTGATTTTTTTGGAGAGATCAATGAAGCTAATTAAATTACTTTAAAATATTTATATTTATTATTTTTCTACAAGCTAATATGTTTGACTTATAAACTAATATATAATTTAATTATACACAACATATGATATATATGATTAAGTAACTTATTTTACTTTATCATTTTTTTTAAAAAAAAGTTAGCTATATCTTATATTTATGATCGGAGATTATAATAAATTTCTTTCACAATTTTTATCATTATTATTAAATTTCTCTCCCTTACTTATTTACTTATAAATAAGTGCATATTTAAAAAATATTTATTTCAAACACCATTTTTTATACCTCGTTTCAATTATGAAGCTCGGATGAGAGATAGGAGAGATCCGTATTGATAAAAAGTGAACCAAATTATTTTAAATGGCTTTTGTGGCATGCGAAAAAGAAAGAACAGAGAGCCAATAAAGCATCGGCCATTTTAGTTTTAAATATAAATCACAGTTTTTATAATTATCAATTTTTCTAATTTATCTTTATTAATACTTCCTCAACAATAATAAAGACAAGAGGAAATAAGAAAATGACTGAAATATTTTAAAAAATATATCTCATATTAACTAATTTAACAAACTTTTAGATGCATATAACTCATTGTGTGTGTGTGTGTGTATATATAAAGATGCATATAATTTGACTATTTAATCCCAAAAAACCCTAAACATTAATATATTCTTTCTAAGAAAAACTAAAATAAAAATTCCTTAGCTTAGCTATAGTTGTTCTATTCTTTTTGCCGGGAAAAAGGTTTTTCAAAGCTTAGGATGTATGATATTGTGCTGATTTTTAATTTCTTGACATGCATCTCCATATTCGGACAAAAGGACATGACTTACGGGTTCGGTTTTTCTACACGACGCCTTTCTCCTCATCTCTCATTTTTTAGTATCTGTCAGTATCCTAAAATATATTTTCAGTACCAGTCAGTATCCTAAAATATTTTTTTAAGATCCTAAAATAATTTTTTAAGATCATGAAGTATTTTTTTAGTATCAGTCAATATATTGAAGTACTTTTTAGTACCAGTCAGTATCTTGAAGTATTTTTTTTAGTACCAGTCAGTACAGTGGAATATTTTTTCAAAATCCTAAATTTTAGGATCTTGAAAAAATATTTCAAAATACTGACTGATATTAAAAAGCACTTCAGGATGAGCAGTCGAAATTAATTCAAATCAACGGTCTAGATTGGTTGATGAGAGAAATCAAAGGGTGTGATTATATGAGGAGGGATGAGGAGAATATTTGATGATGAGAGGATCCAATTCCCATGACTTACATATTTTAGGAGTGTCACTTCATCTATACTCTAACTAATTAAAATACAATAACTCATCTTATTTTAATCCTACATGTCATATGAGTCAGATGAGAAATTCAAATTTTATTCTTTTTAAAAACAATAACTCATGAGAGGGAATGGTGTTAGACTTGGCTATCACCCAAGAGGGAGGGTGAATTGGGTGTTTGATAAAACTTTAGATAACTTTGAAAATCTTTTCGCAACTTACTGAAAGCAATTTGTATGATAGTAATAATTAATAAAGTGATAGTCAGTCATTCAAACATTTATGCTGGAAATATAAGAGTTTAGGGAAGAGAATATGCAAACTATGATTTATCCTGGTTTGCCTCAATTCTTGACCTACGTCCAGTCCCGAAACTCCACTTGAGATTTTCAATCCACTATCATCTTGTTTAACCGGGCACAAGAGAAGCCTATATAATCCCACAAGTTTACTCAAACACTTGTGAAGCCAAATCTCTCACCGAGATACTCCCCCTTACACGCCGTAAGGTTACAATCTGTTTCCCACTCAAGATCACTCAATCTTGAATAACTCTCAAATAAAATGATTACAATGAATCTTCTCTCTTAAAAGTGAAAATGATAACACTAAAGTACATAATCGATCATCTCACTCTCTACTGTAAACTATAGAAATATTTAGATACAAAGAGTGTATGAGTTATTGACATATAACAATGAAGTAGTTAAATCATCTCATTAGCTTCTTCGAATCATTCATCAATTGTCGTCACTCCTTCCAGTTTGAAGACTTCGCAATTTATAGGCATTTGTGTTTTGACCGTTGCGAGCATTCGACCGTTGGAGATTTGTTGTAAGTAGTCGTTGAAGCTTTTGTTTCTTTTTTGCCCTTTGAGCTCTAATTCAACTTTAATCATAGAATGTTTAACGTTGGCTTTGTTAATGCTTCGTCTTGAGTGTTGTATTAATTGCTAGTGTGTAGATTCAAGCTTTTTGTTAGAATGTTCAAACTATCCGTTAGACACAGAAGCTTTCCTCTGTTTTATGACGTAGCATTTAATGTTGTCACACACAAATTGCTTTATCTCAATTTGGTGTTAATCCATAACATAATCATCTGAAACTCATTAGCAAACTGATTAAAAGCAATTAGGAATAGTAATGAGTGATAATATGAAGAAATGAAATTACAATTAATTAATTTAGGTTTCCAAAGACAGTGATTTGAAAAACCAAAGGAATTTGGCTCTAGTCAAAAAGGTGTTGCCTTGAGGCATGGTGACTCGAGACAACTTGCTTGTTAACTCGAGGTGAAAACGAGGTTGGGAAACCATGAAGAATGAAATCTGGCCTTGAGTCATAGTGACTTGAGACAAATAGCTTATTGACTAGAGGCAAAAAGTGTTTATCGTGTTAAAGTGTCTCTGGAAGGATTGCCTTTAGTCATCATGACTAGAGGCATTTGTTGCCTTGAGTCATCATGACTTGAGTCATTGTGACTTGAGGCAATTGATGCTTTGAGATAAAATGCCTTGAGTCATGGTGACTTAAGGCGTTTAAATATGACTCGAGGTACACAATGAACAGAGACCAAAATCTTTTGAGCAATAATAAGTGACTCGAGGTACACATTGAGCGCAAAAAAGATTCAAAAACATTTGCATGGGTTTAACTCGAGGTATATTTAATTTGACTAGAGGCAAATCTCTCAAAACTTATAAACTTCTAGTCAGACACAATTTACCTCGAGGTAACAAACTCACTTACTTGGAAGTCAAGTATGTAGCAAGAATACTTGACTCGAGGTGATTCCATATGAACTCGAGGCAGTAAGTGTTTTCAAAAGAATTGCTCTCTGCCTTTTAGAAAGCAAGCATATTATAAACACAAGGGTCAATTTCCAGGAAGTGTAGTGTCTTTGATATAGCTCCAAATTTGGCAAACCACTTATCCCCATATAGCTCTTTGAGTTTTCTTTCCAACGCAAAAAGAATCAGCTTCAAACTCATTGTATTCTGACCGTTATGATCCGATGAATGAAGGCTATTCTTGACCAGCGTTTTTTGCAACATCCTGAACTGACTGTCAACTTCAAACATCATATCTCCTTTAATTGATCTTTTTTTCTTGATATTGATATTTTTGAAAAGGTATTTAAGTCTAGTTTCCAATGGCACCAGTTTCAGCTCAATTGGATGTGTAGTTTGTGAGATACACCCAAAATACCAAAGCTTGGTCTGCTGTGTGGCGTGAATTTCAATTCCAACTTCTACACTTCATAGCTCCATGATCTGAACTCCTTTAGGCTTGAATTTTATATTCAAATGACGCATTGGGAGTCTAGTTTCATATGCCACTGGTTTCACTTCAATCCGATCTCTGGTTTGGAAGATATCGTTGAATTACCAGACCTCGCCCAAGCTGAACGTGAAACAGAGGTGAACAGAGTTACTGAAATACACCTTAACTCGAGGCAATCAGTGTCTTGACTCGAGGCAACTTGTTCCAGAAGAGAAAATCACTGTAGCAAAGTGGTAAACTCGAGGCAGTTAGTCCCAAAGCTTGTTTTTCCTTATTTTAACTCCGAATTGAGTCATTCTAACTTCCATTTGATCGTGGAGACTTCTATTATCAATCCAAGAACTTGAATAAAGATATTCTCATTCCATTCAGCAAGTTTTTCATTCTTCAATCTCTTTTCTTGATCATTCTTTATTATTGACCTTCGCATCTACATTAAATATAAGAATTAGTCAATGTAATAGATAAATGTAGCATACAAACTTTTTGCTTTTGATATTGATAAGAATATTTGTCATCATCAAAACTAAGCGTAACTAACAAATGGTGTTTCTTGTTTCTCTAAATTATGAAGTTTATGTTAAAATAAAATGTTGAATTTCTTCAATATGAATCATCTATAATATAGGATTAAAATAAAATCTCAAATAATAAGTTATAATTATCTTATTTTCTAGTTTCTATGGAAATTAGAATAGATAAAGAGCTGCATTTATTTTAATTTGTCAAAATATAAAAAATTAGAAAGTATGTTGTCTCTAATTTTAAGAATTTTTGGGATTATTTTCCTTGGAAAATTAAAAAGGCATAATCAAGAAATGTGTGAGATTAATTAGTGATCAAAGGCTAATAAAAACCCAAGATTAGCATAAAGGAGATTTCTAATTATCATAATTAATATAGAACCAATCATACAATAGCAATTATATCTAATAACTTCTAAACCACTATATTAAGGATGTTAATTAAAGATTGAAACTTCTATCCCAAAAGTCAATAAAAGTGGCGCATAGCACATGGGTAATTTCTTTTTGTTGTTGTTATTGTTATTCTCTTCCAATAAAACAATCAAACCAAGTAATTAATAATTGTTGCTAATAGTAATAATAATAAAGGAAAAGAAGCAACACACGTTAATGAATAGGATGTCGGCAATGCAAATGGGGTATTTAAAAATAAAATAAAATCAGATTTAATGGCTAAAGCAAATGTATGTCGGAGAGTTACTTTTCATGAATGAGGTAATTATTAAATAATACAATGTACTCTAATAACTAAGAGCAGAACAAAACAGCTAATTGGGTTGTGTATGTCGACAAGCCTTGGAGGGTGGAAATTAAGTTTCATAAAGTGCATTTTCCATCCAAAGGCTAGGGTGAAAGTTGGTCACATTTTAATTCCATTTGTGTCCCCAATTTTTTTCTATAAATAGGAGGCTTGGGATCACTTCATTTCCACACCAAAATCAAGTAACAATCTGAATATAGAGTGAAGTGAGAGTGGGTAAGGAGTATCTTGAAGGAGTTCAAGCAATAGCAAGGTAAGTTCTTAGAGTTTTAGCTTTTAAATTCATAGATAGATTTTTGCTTTGATCTAAAATATGCTAGAGTAATTTTATTCTCAAGTTTTTATGGTTAGAAATGGTTTTATTTCGAAAAAATGATGAAGAAAATGGTATAGCAAAATTTTTGGAAGATTATGATCAAAGTAGCGAAGCTCTGGCGAAAATTTGTCGGTTAGCAACTTCTGAAAGCTTTTTCAAAAACGCTGGTATCTTATGTTGAAGATGCTATCCCAAAATTCTTAGAAAATTCATGGTGATAGTAGACATATAGAGCTTTCCAAATATACCTATAGCATGTCATTTTGAGTTTTGTGCTAGGAGATAAAAATGTTCGAAGATAGGCTAAAAATACTGGAAATTTCTGAGCAAAACATGTTGTTGCAAAAAATGGGAATTATTTATGAAGTCTGGGCAAGAACCAATAATTTTTACTAAAATTATACATCTTAAGGATTCCGAGGAATTTTACGGATCCTTGTTTCGAGTTCTGTGGAATTAATTATAATTCTCCTAAGTTAGGTGAAAAATCAGCCTAAATACTGTTAATAGCGTTTTTACGAAAATTAAATGAAATAATGGGGAAATAATTAATCCAGGGGTAAAATGGTCATATATAGCCAAAATATCTCTTGAGATAATATTTTTGAATTAATAGAAGCGATATTACCCTTATAGGATATCTCGTGATCGCCATCCAAAACATACCGAAAAACGTCAACGAAGGTACGTTCGCGTCACCGTAACACTAACTCTGATATTTACTGTATACTTTTATGTGATAGACGACTATACGAGTGAATTGTATAGATAATTTTACATGAGATGTGTACTGTTAACGTAGATAACTTTACATGAGATGTGTACTGTTAACGTAGATAACTTTACATGCGATGTGTACTGTTAGCATAGATAACTTTACATGAGATGTGTACTGTTGTTATATTAATCTTCCATCTGCTATATACTTATGTTTTGATTAATTCTATGATGTCTTCCATATGTTGTGTATGTAAATATGAGGTTAACTGCGTTACCCGAGGTCCGATGCATTTGGACCTCGCATTTAAAATAGCTTCGGTGGTCGGGAGGACTCGAGAGCCGAAGATAAGGGCAAGCAGCACGCTTAGAGTCTCGGCCGGATAATTTCTTTTGTTGCCACAGCATGGGTGTTGCCATAGAGACACTTCTACTGCTATTTACTTTTGAAAACTCTCGGTTATTGTACCGCTTTTGTAATGCTCCTTACATTTAGCATTTTGAATCTAATTATCGAATCGTTCGATATAAGTATTTATCATTTCTATGTTTGTGGAGATTTGTGAATATTTCAACGAGGCATAACTTGGCAAAGACATGTTTGTGTCTTCACTCCATCGCATTTCAACTATGATGAAGCAAGAGTTATTTACAAACTCTCTCCGATTTATAATATATAACACTTTTTGTTAAAAAAAGACATGGTTCGTAATTTAAGTCACCTTCAAAGGTGCATGCAAAATTAATTAGATGTACAAGAATATAATTTGCCACTGCCCTCCTTTTTGCCAAAATGGCATATATGTGTGTGTGTTTAATTTTTTATTTATTTTTTAAAAAGGTACAGCTGCTCTCCTTTGCGCCAAAATGGCGTTGTTTTGGCATAGAGGATGGTAGCTGACGGGAGGATAAAATGACCAAAGCTGGGTCCATTTTTGTGTCTTACACTTGGTCGCATTTCAGCTATGATGAAGCATGAGGTATTTATGTACTTTTAAAAGGAAGATATTATCCAGAATATAAGTCATATAGAGTTTAATTAATGCTCCTTTTTCTAATTTGCCTTTGTGATTAAGACTTAATTTTTAACTTTGCCCACTAATTATATTCTCTCTCTTTCTTTAAAACAACTTTAAAACAACATTCTCAATTCAATTAAACACATTTCTCTCAAGAATGGTTAAAGTGAAAAAAATTACATTTTATCACATATTATATGACTTAACTATTATTTTTGTTTCACGTGATATAGCAGTGCCATATATAGACCGGATGGAATATATGATATTCTTAGGTTTTTTAAATGTTTATAATTATGTGTTATTCGCTTATATATACACAATTTTAAATATTTTTAATTATATCCAACTTGAATAAAAATGCAGCATGTGCAGTGTGAAAGGAGTGTGTCTATCTAGATCTCGACACATTTGTTAGTGTACATCCCGAACAATGTGTGACGTACAATGAGTTCAAAGCTCTAAAACATTTGAACTGTTTTAACAAGAAGTGTGTGTGAATTGAACATATGCTTTTAGAAAATTTGTTACCAGACTCAACAACAATTTTTTTTAAAAAAAAAAAAACAAGAAATTTTGGTTAACAGATGAACTTGTGAGGAAGGGGGAATTATACTCCTTCAGGTCTTATAAGTCCAAAATTTAAATTATCTTAATCTTTTTATATGAGTGTGACAAAGTTGGGGAAAAAGACGAATAAATATCATCTGAATTTGCAAAGCCTTCAGAAGCCCATCGAATTTGTAAATAGACTAAGAGGTGACAAAGACTTTTGAGGGTTATGCAAATTCATACAAAATGACCATAATGCCCTAGGTGAAGCAGGATTCATTCTCATTCAAAGCTCCATTTGCCTGACTGACGAAGCGCACGTTCGCCGTCTTGACCCTCCGCCGTCGACGCCGCACTCGCCGCTTTGGACGCCGCACCGGATGACGGTGATAAAGGAAAAAACAAACTGAGACACAAAACGGATGATGATAACCGTAAATTTTTCGATCGCGTTGAGAGATTGAAAGAAGAAGACGATTTACATGACGGTGACGGCGCGACTAAAGGAAGAAGAGAAGGAGGCACTTGCACTGCATTTTGCACACTCAAACGAGTGCACTGGAGTGCACTGAAAGTGCACTCGAGTGAACACTCATTTGAGTGTGCAAAATGCACACTCAAATGAGTGTGCATTGGAGTGCACTCCGGTGCTCATTGCAGTGCATTTCAGTGCACTCTAGTGTATGCACACTCAAATGAGTGTTCACTCGAGTGCACTTTCAGTGCACTCAAGTGAACACTGGAGTGCACTCATTTGAGTGTGCAAATGCACACTCAAGTGCAAGTGCAGTTGTAACATCCCATTTTCAAAAGCAGTATAATTTTTTTTTCATCAGAGTAGAGCATCGGAGCAATTGAGTAACGATACATTTATTCAAATTGCCGTAAGTCCGGGCTGATTTACGTGCGGTACATTGACCGAGAGTTTTCAAAATGAATAACACCCGAAGAAAGTCTTCGATCGGGACTCGTACGGCCTGCTCGCCTTTCTCCTCGGTCCTCGGTTCTTCCGAACTGACGCTATGATAAGAGCCGAGATCCAATTACAATTTGGATCTCGGTGTGATTAACCTCATGCTTAAATACGACTACATATACACGACAACAAAGCAATCAATACAATAGTCCACAACAGATGTATGATTAAAAATACATAACCACGTATGTAAGATATATAATAACCACGTATGTAACATAACCACGTATGATACAAAGAATAATAACCTCGTATGTGACATAACCACGTATGTGACATAACCGTGTATATAACATAACCACGTATGCTACAACAACAAACAGAACACAACAAACATATATAATCATACAATAACCATCGAGTTAGTGTTACAAAGACGCGAACGTACCTTTTTGGCGGTACAACGGAACTTTTACGGAAAAACGTGAAATTCGACAAATGGGAAAAAAATGCGGTATGACGCGGCAACAACGGCTCGGCAAAATGGGTACGATTATCTCGAGATATCCTATAAGGATAATATTTAACAACTTTTAGCAAGCATAACGCATTTTAGGTACAAATTACCATTTTGCCCCCGAACCCCTAATCGGCGGAATTTCGCGGAACTTCGTTACTTTGACCGTATTCCATTTCAAAATTATCCCCACTATGTTTTTACCTCGTCGGGCATCTTTCAATGCAATGAGGCATAAAAACAAGCATAGGAATATATTCTAAACTTCCTAGATCAAAACAACAGTTCTACTATAACTACCGAAAGAACTACGGAAACTAAAAACTAAGGACGGAAAGAACTTACTCGGAGCTAAGGCACAATTTTTCCAGAGCTTCTCTCTCTAGAACCTCTCTCTAGGATCTGAATTTTGGTGTGAAGAATGAGAGCAAGAGAGCTTGCTATTTATAGAGAAAAATAGGGACAAGGTGGGAATTTCCAAAAAGTCTTCGAAATGATTCGGCCGTTGGATCTAGGGTTTTGTAAGATGGAATCTTGGCCATCCATGGTCTTGGTCGACATCTAGGGCCCAAAAAGTCAAAGAATGAGTTGTCATCTTGCTTTATGGCCTCCGGTCCGATAAAGCTACCCGATCGGTGTCCGTTTCGCGCGATTTCGCAGAAACTCAAAAATCCGGGCATGCAACTTTGAAGATCTTTTCATCCTCTCTCTTATTATCTATTTTGATCCTCTTTTTGATCATATCCAGGTATTCTCCGGTGCGTCGGAAGATATTCGGACAAACGCGTCCTACTTACGGAAATCGCTTCGATAGAACCAACTTCTCGACAATAATTCGGCAATCGTAAACGTCCAAATTGTTGTCTAACTTAATCTGTGTTTGAAAATACACAATTGTTTCTATAGGTTCTCACTTTGCCTATCTGATCCACTCTATCTGATCAACTTTTCGTCTTATTTGAAATTAGGGTTTTTCGGTTCGGAATCGACGTCCTGGTAAATTCTTTCTTCGTGTAGAATTTCACTTGTACTTAATTTGATCAGTCTGAAAATACTTTTACCTCTGGTTTACCTGTAGAATTTATTTCTAACTTTTCCCCGGTGGCCCTTATAAGTTTTCACCGCATTATATTATTATTTTATTCTAATTACCATTTTAATTATTTAAACAATTATTTTTAATTAAAAATACCAATAATTTCGGCCCCCTCATTTTAAAATTCAGTTTTAATTATTTTTTCATAATTTTTTCCATTTTTTAAAATATAATATTTTTTACCAAAAATTCCGTTTTACCCCCGCCGTTAAGGCTTTAATCGGACCTAATTTCTTCGTTTAGTGATCTTTTTAGGATCAGGTTTCTTCATATATTTATCTTTACCAATTTTACAGTATATTGTTATCTTACAAACTTTTATACTACAATCATGTCATTTTATATCCTATGTAAAATATTAAAAATGTTTACTCCATCAGTTTACTTTATGGTTCCGAAATGCTTTTTAAACTTATCTTCATGTTATTTCCTCTGAAATAATTTATTAAATTCTCATAATTAGGGATAACACTTCCATATTTTTCTCATAATTTTTCATGATCTTTCAAAGATTTATCATAATATTTTTAGACTTTGTTTTTATCACCATTATATCATTTTTAGTCATTACGTTTCATCGATTTTCCCGTAACTTTTTTGACAATTTACTCTATAATTATAACAATTTTCTATAACATTTTTAAGCTCATGATTTTGCTTTATCAAAATATTCGTTAATTTCCTTTATCTCAAAACTTCCGTTTACTAAAATCCGGGTATTACATTTCTCCCCGTTAAATAAAATTTCGCCCTCGAAATTTGCTCTATACCAATTTAGACTCTGTACTAACTACACTTCGGACTTATTCGCTCCTTAGCAACCACGTGCAAAAACTGTCTCCTTAGCAACCACGTGCCGTGACGACAAAAGATACTTGTACCGCTAGTTTTACGCACCGCATCTCGCATGCAACCACTCCCACGACTTATTCGCTCCGAACTTTTCTCTATATGTCGACCGCTCCACTTGATGATCGAGAATTTGCTCGAGGTTTGACTCGTCAAGATCTTGTCATTTTGTACTTTGATATTTAGTATTTTCCGTGGTACCCATATACCCTAGTCAATACCAGATATCAAAATGTCTCCATGACGCCCATACATCATGGTAACACAAGATACCTTAAATGTTTCCATGACGCCCATACACCATGACAACACAATATACCTCCTACTCAATGACACGATTGCAGTCGGATAGTAGTAACTATGAGATATGCATCGGAAACTAAAATTTTCGCGACAAGTAAGATAAGTATTTATCAAACCATAGGGAATTCCTTACTATACATGTATCTTAACGATTTCGTTCACCCCGTACTCGGTGTAGTTTTCGAACACGGACTTTTCGTCCATTAAAACACAGACTTATTGTCCTTTCCCGAGTTTCTTTCAACTCAAAAGGTACTTCAACCACTTGTGTTAGCGATGCAGTTCTTTACGATACTCGGTAACTCTAGGTCTTACATCGATTAGTTTAACTTGAGAGGCTACAATAGGCAAGAGGCGTAAGTCATCACGCCGTCCCGTTGCAGACAAGACATATCCCGACCCATACCTAATGGCACCACGACCATCTACTTGGATCCGGACAACCAACTCTTGGTGCTTATGACCAACTTCGTTCTCGCCTATGCAAGCTCGTCTCGATCGTGTTCTACGCAATGATTTAAGTTTTACTCTTTAAGTTTTATCAATGGTTATGAGAAAATTTCGGTATGAATCTGCGGTACTATCCCGCTAGATCCGAAACTAAATATCTATGTTACTATCTTCGAAGATTGCTATTCCTTGATGTACAAAAAGTGGTGTTCCGAGCATACGTCAACCCTTGACAAAACGTAGGAATTACATAACCGAGTAAATCGTAGATCATGGGAAGTGTGTATGTGTTCATGATAGTCATTTTGTCCATCCCGTGATGGTTGATACAAAGTCACAACTCTTGTACTTTGTTTGGTATCATTTGATGCGGCGTTTTAGATGTTGATCCTATGCTAGGTATTAATGTCATAGTGAATTTTGAGAATGTCGTCGATGTTTGTGAACGGGGTTTTTGAACGAGATATGTATATTTGATTTGGAATTTAAACATGCTTACATAAGCAAAATAGTTCACACCCAATGGTGTAGCTACTACCGGATCATAAGGTAATACGTATATGTATGCATCCCAAAATGATTCGCATATGCATCGACATAACGAGTGATTAGCACCCGTGTCGTACAATATCTAAGGTAGGTTCCCATCGAGAGATAGTTATGCGGATCCTCTCTGGAGATTATTCGGCCTCGTTAGTTGTCAAAGCGAAAACCCGGCCTGGGTTTTGTGGCCTTATCCCCGTAGTCCTTTGAGGACAGTTCATGTATAAGTGCCCCGACTTCGACACTTGTAGCATATCTCGCTCCCCCGCACGTTGGTTCCCGGGTGGTTCGTTTTGCATTTTGGACATGGTCGGGATCCGGCATTCCCGGGTTGTTACCGTTGCTCGATCGGTATGGCATCTTGCCTCCCCTTGAGGGTTATTCCATGGTGCTGCCTCTTCGTGAGGAACTTCCGCGGCTCAACCCGTCACGACTTGCACCGCTGCGGTTGTCGATTCTTGATGTGCGTAGTTCCGTTATGTTACGTTCGATCAACCGGCATGACTCCACCGCTTGGATCAATTCCGGGAACTGTTGGGATACCAGGCTTTTCCCTTATTTCATACTTTAGCCCGTCTACCATCCCGCTTGCCTTCCGGCTCTCGTCAACGTTACGTTTCGAGATATGAAGAATATCGAGACAGTTGGTAACCGGCGAAGTAGTCATCGAATGACTCCTCATGACTTTGTCGAATATGGAGGAATTCTGACTCCTTGATAACTTGTACCGAAGGAGGAAAATATTGTTCGTTGAACTTCTCCAGAAATTTCTCCCAAGTCACGGGACAATAACGGGTTTGCAATGTTACTGCAATGCTTTTCCACCATCGGTCCGCATCCCCTTCCAAACATAGACGCAAGTTGGGCTTTTCGGTTTTCCGGACAATCCATCACTTCGAAGATCTTGTCCGAGTCTCATAAGCCGGTCTTCACCGAATCGAGCTTACCCACGAAAAACTGGAGGTTTGAGCTTGCGGTGGGTGACCCATTGTTGCGTGGTCTCAACCACTGTTGGGTCGAGGTAGCACCGCTATTGCCCTATTACGTCGAGGGGTGTCGAGATCTATCGACTCCTCGGTTTCACGTTCATCATCGGGTTCAGGTTCATCTTCTTCCTCGCGTTATGTCGTTCCTCATTGGCTCGGTCACACCTTCCTCTTCTCTCTCCCGCCTTTCGGCCAAGGAGTTCATCAATAAGAGCCCTTTGTTCTTGCAAATCCCCCATTTCTTGCAACTCATTTCGCTCTGCTTGCTGCGGTCCTTGTCGTTCGGGTTCGTGTAATTGGTATTGGTTTTATTCGTGGTCTGCCCCTACCTCTACCTCTGCCTCGGCCTCTGGGAGCTCCGGCTCCTCTTAAATTAGCCATGTCTCACTCTTTTTCCTTCATTAGGGAAAACGTTAGATTTTTTTTTTTTTTTTTTTAAAAAAAAAAACAATGGTTACTCTATCGCAGACTTTATCACACTAGTACTACGAACGGACACTCGTACTATTTCCCCTCGTTCGGGGTTTCGTTGGTTCTTTCCACTGAAAACAAATAGAACTTCTCAACATGGTTCAAATACCACATGAATATATCTTTGTCGGTCTCCAAGTTTCGTCCGCGTGGCCTCGTCACGAGTTTCATCCGATGTGGCCCGGCTCCACATATAAGGTCCGGGTTAGGGTGAAGTTACCGTCCGCATAAACGCGATTATCGAATTATCAAGATTATTAGAGACCGATATTAGTACTTGACAATGGATTTGCGGATTACAGGTTAGAGTGATGCACCGACAAAGGGTGGTACACCGGTTCAAGATGGTATACCGGTTCAAACTGGTACACGACCTAGGGCTACCTCGGTACTCATTTTCAAAACACGCTCAAAGTTTAAAAGGCTGATTTGAACATAACTCCGTTAACCGAATGTAATGGCCAGATAAGTGTCTATCATGGGGACCTCGCCAACTCTATGGCGACTGATTGGCCACACCCACATAGACTAGCCTTAACTGTCCTACCATACTGTCCGTAATAACATAGTCATATCAATGCCAGGACTACTGCTCTGATACCAAAAGTGTAACATCCCATTTTCAAAAGCAGTATAATTTTTTTTTTCATCAGAGTAGAGCATCGGAGCAATTGAGTAACTGATACATTTATTCAAATTGCCGTAAGTCCGCCGATTTACGAAGCGGTACATTGACCGAGAGTTTTCAAAATGAATAACACCCGAAGAAAGTCTTCGTCGGGACTCATACGGCCTGCTCGCTTTCTCCTCGGTCCTCGGTTCTTCCGAACTCCGACGCTATGATAAGAGCGAGATCCAATTACAATTTGGATCTCGAGTAACTGATTAACCTCATGCTTAAATACGACTACATATACACGACAACAAAGAATCAATACAACAGTCCACAACAGATGTATGATTAAAAATACATAACCACGTATGTAAGATATATAATAACCACGTATGTAACATAACCACGTATGATACAGCAATAATAACCTCGTATGTGACATAACCACGTATGTGACATAACCGTGTATATAACATAACCACGTATGCTACAACAACAAACAACACAAACAAACATATATAATCATACAATAACCATCGAGTTAGTGTTACGACGCGAACGTACCTTTTTGGCGGTACAACGGAACTTTTACTAAAAACGTGAAATTCGACAAATGGGAAAAACAAATGCGGTATGACGGCGGCACAACAGTTGAGCTCGACAGCGTACGATTATCTCGGATATCCTATAAGGATAATATTTAACAACTTTTAGCAGCATAACGGGCATTTTAGGTACAAATTACCATTTTGCCCCCGAACCCCTAATCGGCGGAATTTCGCCGAACTTCGTTACTTTGACCGTATTCCATTTCAAAATTATCCCCACTATGTTTTTACCTCGTCGGGCATCTTTCAATGCAATGAGGCATAAAAACAAGCATAGGAATATATTCAAACTTCCTAGATCAAAACAACGGTTCTCTACTATAACTACCGAAAGAACTACGGAAACTAAAAACTAAGGACGGAAGAACTTACTCGGAGCTAAGGCACAATTTTTCCAGAGCTTCTCTCTCTAGAACCTCTCTCTAGGATCTGAATTTTGGTGTGAAGAATGAGAGCAAGAGAGCTTGCTATTTATAGAGAAAAATAGGACAAGGTGGGAATTTCCAAAAAGTCTTCGAGAAATGATTCCCGGCCGTTGGATCTAGGGTTTTGTAAGATGGAATCTTGGCCATCCATGGTCTTGGTCGACATCTAGGGCCCAAAAAGTCAAAGAATGAGTTGTCATCTTGCTTTATGGCCTCCGATCCGATAAAGCTACCCGACGGTGTCCGTTTCGCGCGATTTCGCAAAAACTCAAAAATCCGGGCATGCAACTTTGAAGATCTTTTCATCCTCTCTCTTATTATCTATTTTGATCCTCTTTTTGATCATATCCAGGTATTCTCGGTGCGTCGGAAGATATTCGGACAAACGCGTCCGGTTACGGAAATCGCTTTTCGATAGAACCAACTTCCGACAATAATTCGGCCAATCGTAAAACGTCCAGTTGTTGTCTAACTTAATCCTGTGTTTGAAAATACACAATTGTTTCTATAGGTTCTCACTTTGCCTATCTGACTCCACTCTATCCGATCAACTTTTCGTCTTATTTGAAATTAGGGTTTTCGGTTGCGGAATCGACGTCTGTAAATTCTTTCTTCGTGTAGAATTTCACTTGTACTTAATTTGATCAGTCTGAAAATACTTTTACCTCTGGTTTACCTGTAGAATTTATTTCTAACTTTTCCCCGGTCGGCTATAAGTGACTCACCGCATTATATTATTATTTTATTCTAATTACCATTTTAATTATTTAAACAATTATTTTTAATTAAAAATACCAATAATTTCGCCCCCTCATTTTAAAATTCAGTTTTAATTATTTTTTCATAATTTTTTCCATTTTTTAAAAATATAATATTTTTTACCAAAATTCCCGTTTTACCCCCGCCGTTAAGGCTTTAATCGGCCTAATTTCTTCGTTTAGTGATCTTTTTAGGATCGGGTTTCTTCATATATTTATCTTTACCAATTTTACAGTATATTGTTATCTTACAAACTTTTATAATTTGACACTTGTCATTTTATATCCTATGTAAAATATTAAAAATGTTTACTCCATCGATTTACTTTATGGTTAAGAAATGCTTTTTAAACTTATCTTCATGTTATTTCCTCTCAAATAATTTATTAAATTCTCATAATTAGGGATAACACTTCTATATTTTTCTCATAATTTTTCATGATCTTTCAAATATTTATCATAATATTTTTAACTCGTTTTTATCACCATTATATCATTTTTAGTCATTCTGTTTCATCGATTTTCCCGTAACTTTTTTGACAATTTACTCTATAATTATAACAATTTTCTATAACATTTTTAAGCTCATGATTTTGCTTTATCAAAATATTCGTTAATTTCCTTTATCTCAAAACTTCCAGTTTCTAAAAATCCTAAACATCCTGTGACAGATGCTCTCCTTCTCTTCTTCTTCCTTCACGCTCGCACACATCATGTAAATCGTCTTCTTCTTTCAATCTCTCCGTGATTGAAAAATTTATCATCATCCGTTTTTGTGTCTCAATTTTTCCCCTTTTTCACCGTCATCCGATGCGACGTCCAAGGCGGCGAGTGCGGCGTCCACGGAAGAGGGTCAAGACAATGAACGTGGCGCTTCAAAAGATCCACGACAAATGGAGCTTTGAATGAGAATAAATTTTGCTTCAGCTATTAAGGGCATTATGGTCATTTTGCATGAATTTCATAACCCTCAAAAGTCTTTGTCACCTCTTAGTCTTTTTACAAATTCGGTGGGCTTTGGTTTTGCGATTTCGGATGGTATTTATTCGTCTTTTTCCCCAAAAGTTGTCTAAGCATTTAATGATTTAAAAAAAAAAAATATCCTTCATTTTTTTTCCTAATACTCTCTCCGGTCTTAAATAAAAAAATCCATTTACTTTTTTAGGGAGATCAATGAAGCTAATTAAATTAATTTAAAATATTTATTTTTAATATTTCCTTCAAACTAATTTGTTTGATTTATAAATTTATATATAATTCAATTATACACATCACATAATATAATTAAGTAACTTATTTTGCTTTATTAATTTATCAAAAAAAAGTTAGCTATGTCTTAAATTTTGGATCAGAGATATTACAAAATTTCTTTATAATTATTACTTTATTTCTCTTCCTTACTTATTTTCTTATAAATAAATGCATATTTAAAAACAAAAATATTTCAAACACTATTTTTTTACATCTCGTTTCAATTACGCAGCTCGGATGAGAGAGAGAGGAGGGAGTATTGATAAAAAGTGATTCAAGTCCTCACTTCAAAATTATTGTGAATGGTTTTGTCGCATGCAGAAAATATGCGAAAAAGAACAAAGAGCGAAGAGTCAAAAGCATTGCTGTGAATGGCTTTGTCGCATGTGGAAAATATACCAAAAGAAAGAACAAAGAGCCAAAAGTAGAGGGCCCATCTTGTATGCGTGTTCTTTTCGTGGCCTTCTTTCACGGTCTCTGCCTGTAAGCGAGTATTTTTATTGGATATACCACTTTGGCCTTATTTATAGGTCAGGTTTGCCAATAAAATTTGGTCACATTTATAAGTCCGGTTTAAATGTAATAAATAAGATTGTGATTTTGTCATATTAATTATAGTCATAAAGATAGAGAGAGAATAAACAAATTGAAAAATGTCCAATCATAAATGAAGGCAAAGTTGAAAATTTACCCCATAATCATTGAGGTAACTACTTTTCCTCAGGTGAGATTTGGTCAAACCTGAACATAAATAAGGCCACTGAGTGGTATTAAACATTAAAAAGTACCAAAATACTACTCTACAAGATAAAACACGTTTAATTAAATAATACTCTCTTTTTTTAAATTAAAATATATTTATAGAATTGATCTTCATTGTAAATATAAGACTCAGCTTTTACAATTATCAATTTTTTTAATTTACGTATATTAATGTTTCCTCGACAATAAAAAAAATATAAATTGAGAAAATTAAGAAAAATGACTAGAGTGTTTTTTTAAAAAAAAAAAACACATACATAATATTAACTTAATTTAACTAAATTTTATAATCTAATCAAATTTAGATAAAGGTTTTTGACCCCCAAAAAAATTAGATAAGCGTCTTATACTAAAGACAGGTCACACCAGGGAGTATAGTCAAACATTCACTAACCAGCCAAAGGTCTTATAGCTTAGTAGTATGGGTACTCCTTATCTAATAGGAGGTTATGTGTTCGATCACGCTCTTTATAATTCAGGTCATTAGTGACTACCGTCTTGTAATTTTTTTTTAAAAAAAAAAACATACACTACTCATGCCTCACGTCTCAACCCATGGCCAGTGGCGGAGCCACAGTGGGTCACGTGACCGCAAGTGCTGACATGAAATTTTAGGCTTCTTTCTCTCTCTTTTTTAGCTGTTGTAACAACACAAGTAATGAAGTTCCTGCATTGCTTTATCTACCAAATGCCATTGATTCAGCGACATAGGTAGCCACGTTCTCTTTGATTCCCGCCATCTACCATACATGCATATGTAATACAGTTAGGGACTGTTGACTGCACAATTATATATGTAACAATGTGAAGGTTGTAAAACATCACAAAAAGCAAAAAGATTGAAGAATTTTTTGACATGCTTTAAAAGATGACTACCGTTGTGGGGGGTTCATGCAAGCGGAAGGAAATTCTTCAAATGAATTAATATGAGCTAACAGTTGAAAGAATTGCTCGCGGTGAAATACCAATTGGAAAATATTTAAATCAAGAGACAACCTTAAAGCGACCTGAAGATACTAGTTGGGGTTCCCATTTTGGTACGGTTATAAGTGTTATCTCATTATTTTCTCCAATAATTTCCTTGATGAAAATTATTGAAGATGAGCCAAAAAATGATGCTGCAAGAACTAATGCAGGTTGCATTTTGTATGCCATGGAGGATTTTGGATTTGTATTCTTGTTGCATCTTATGAAATTGATCTTGGAGATTTCTTATGAGTTGTCCTAAGCACTACAAAGAAAAGATCAAAACCTTTTAAATGCAATTGGTTTAGTAAAGGTAGTCAAGTCTCGTTTACAAGAGGTGAGAGATAATGGTTTTGATTAATTGCTTCAAGAAATGAACATTTTTGCCAATAAATATGATATTGACATTCCAAATATGAATTATGTTTATTGTCCTAAAGGGGGATCAAAACGGAGATTGGAATCATTCACATTCTTCCACTACTTTAAGGTGGAGTTATTTAACATAGTGATAGATACTCAGGTTCAAGAGTTGGGTGAACATGATATATTGGATAAGATTGATGATGAAGATATAATCTGATATTTTCAAAGAATGAAGAATTGAAGAATGCTTTTTGTAAATGTTTTGTTGTAATATCTTAGTTGACTCTTGATTATTATTATTTTTATGTTAAGTTGAAGTTTCTTTACTTTTCTTGTCTATATTCTTTTGTTTTTTAATGCATTTAAAACTTTTCTTAAAAACCACTCGAATCCCCCACTAATTGTGCGGACACAAACACAAAATCCTGCCTCCGCCACTACCCACGGCTTCCTAATTATGTTGGAAAGAATTACAACCACACCCCTTCTCCATCTGCTACCTCTGATTCTATTTAGAAAATTAATTAAAAATAATAAGTATGTCTGAAATAAATTTTTCTTTTCAAATATGCCCTTATTGATTAGGGGGGGCTTGTAAGATAAAGAAATAGAATAAATAATCTTTTAATTAATACAATACATATAATTATTAAGGGGTAAAAAAACTCATTAAATTAAACGTTTAAACAAATCTTGTCGAGACTCCTATAAAAAGGATTAGAGGGAGTATTTCTCCTATTTTTCCTTTATTTTATATTTCGAGCCAAATAAAAAGAATATGAGTAGATTCTATTTCCTGAAAAATGTAAAGAATATGAGCAAACTTTGTAGAAAGATTATTTATATCCTAATAACTAAATTTAAGACAAATATATAAATTCAATTACATAAATTATAAAATTTTTATATATATGATACAACATTTTGGCTAAAGTACATGTTTAAGCATATTTTGCCATCATTTAATTATAGAATCACCATTTAAATTTATTAAACCATTATTTTCCTTAAAATAAAACTAACAATGTTAAAATTAATAAGTTAAAAGTACACTTTTTTTAATTTAAATCATTAAATTAAAATTTGATGTTAACTTAGAGAACCAAATTGTATATTTTATCTTAATAATTAAACTTAGGGAAATTATTTAAAGAAATTAAATAAATATAATTTTTTTATGATATGATATATCTAAACTCCCTGGATTTAAATGCCTCAACTTATACTTTAGTGAAAATGTTATATAACACACACACATATATATTTATATGTATGATATTTTTTTAGTATATTTATATGAAATTATTTAAATAAATTAAATAAATATAATTCTGTTATTTTATTTCTATCCGGATGAAAGTGCCAACATTAAGCTGCGGTCTTCTGTCTTTGTACTCACACTCACTGACTCACCCTTCTTCTAAACAAAACCATTTTCAGCGGCTTCCTCTCAGCCAATTCTGTTTTCCATTTGGGTTACCGCTTTGAGCTTTCTCTTCTCAGTCACACTAGTTTTTGTTGTTGTTCTTCTTCTTCTACGGTCTTGCCGTTCTTTAAAGCAAACTCTGTATCTTTGCTTGTTTGTGTTTGGATTCTTCCTTTTGAGTTTCTCTCTGTTGTGCTGCTACCTCTTGTTCTTCATCCTTACCAACAGTGTGCTTTGATTTTTCTGATACTGAATATATACTTCCTTGTTTCCCCTCTTATTCTTGTTCTTCAACACTTTGTTTGCACTGCTTCCTTGTATTTGGATCCTTTCCTTTCTGTTTGATCTTTAGCTAGTTCCATTCATCACTCTTATTTTTCTTGTTCTTTGTGTTTTCTTAAAGGAAGAAAAAAAAAAAAAAAAAAAAAGGAGCTTCAATATCCAAGGCTTTGCAGCTGTAGCATAAAAATTCCCGAGAGGTACGAATCTGTGCTCCCTTATGCCTATGAATTATGTTTCCATCATCTTATTATACATATACATGTGGGTGCATATATGTATAGCTTCTTAAACTTTCTTTAACTTATTTTGGTACGTGAAGCATCCTTAAAATTTTGATTTCAGTTTTTAAGTTAGTATAATCAGAGTTTTAGTTTAAGGCGCCAGAAATTAAACCCACACCAGAAACCTACGAATTGGTCGGCAAACTGGTCCGATACGTGAAGCATCCTTACCATAAGTTTTGCTTGATTTTTAATTGGCTCCATGTAGCCTTAAATTTTTGTCAAATAAATTCTTATAATATTATGCTATAAATATAAAATATGATATTATTACATATAATATTATTAAATATTATACTATACATAATAAATTGTAATTTTTTATTTTAAGAAAATAAAGTTCTTTATATCCATTTCCTTATATTCATATTTCGTTAAATTCTCTCATTACAAATGACCAAATGACCATGTGTTTTAGGTTTGAATTATTATTATTTCACTATAAACCCATGTGAAAAAAGTTAGTCACATGGTTATGTGTAATTGGAAAATTTGATGTAATAGCACCCATTTGGTAACCCCTTTTGAAAAGTTATTTTGCACAAGCTAAGACAAAATTCCTCTCATAACTTACCTAGTAAATTCTAAAAACTATTCTCTAAAAAGGGTTTCCAAATGGGCAAACTTGATATAAGTTTGGTCCTTTATTTTAACATTCTTATTTTTATGAAATATTTTAATCTTCTTATAAACTTTTTAATTAAACTTATATTTATATTATTTATTTTTTAATTCTTGTTTTATTTATTTATTTATAATTTTTAAATTTCAATTAAAATAGTAGAAATAGAATAGAATTAGAAT
Organism: Acacia melanoxylon; assembly: GCA_019022615.1. Classification (NCBI taxonomy): domain Eukaryota; kingdom Viridiplantae; phylum Streptophyta; class Magnoliopsida; order Fabales; family Fabaceae; genus Acacia; species Acacia melanoxylon. The sequence goes on along the minus strand of JAFJYJ010000003.1, from coordinate 4,501,694 downwards.
TAAATAATAAATAATATAATTATTTTTTTAATTAATTATTAACTTAAGTTTATATTAGTAATTATATTTGATTATTATTGATTTATTTAATTGCAATTAAATTTAAAAACTTACAAGGACCTAATAAAAATTATATTTGATAACAAAATTACTTTTTATATTTGAAATAACTACTAAAACAAGAATAAGAACTTTTGCATCTCACGAAAAGCATATGGTCTTGGGTGCAATTTGGGTAAAAGCTCATGTGTATTTTTGCACTTTAACCCTTATTAAAATCGGATCGGATTGGTCATTAAATAGGGTTAGTGGTCAGCCAAAGTCAAACCGAAGCTAATTCGGAGCCAAATCGGTGAGAAAGTAAATATTTCAAGGTTATTAATATGAAATTATATATAAAAAAAAAAAAAAAAAAAAAAAAAAAAAAAAAAAACAAAACCGGGTTAGCTCCCGTATCGGACCAGTTGTTACCAATTCGCGGGTTTCCGGTAATGTATGGCATATTACATATCAGTAAAACAAATGGGCAAGGGGTGTCTTCTACTCCTTCGTACTACGCTCCAAATTTTCCCCCTTCCAAAATGGGTTTGGTGTGTCTTTTAATCACTATATTCTAGATAAAATACGTAACATTTAGATATTTTATGGACAAAAATGGTTAAATTTTCAATTTGTTTATGATTTTTTAAAGATTTAATACTTTAAAACAGTATCTTTAAAATCATAAAAGGAAGAAACAAATTGCAAGTTGTAGCTTATGTTAATCATGATATAGGGAAGACTTTCGTGGTTGTGTATATCTCTCTATGCTTTTTACTGCATTAGTCCTCTGATCATATTTTGATTTATTCCATGCGAATAAAAATGTATTTTAGCAAAACTTTATTAATAAATATTAATTATAATTGGTTACTTTTCTCATTTAGAATAGAATATGTTGGTGCTGCGTGTGGAGCCAATTATGAATCAAATCAACAGGAACAGAACAAATATGTGAATATTAGAAAAACAAATTAAATGATTGTTAGGTGGTGCTATGATACAAGTTAAAGCTAGATTCAATTTTAGTGCTCCTCATTTTCATGAGGGCACCAAATTTAATTTGCACCCTTTAACAAAAAAATGTCATATTTTTCAAGTTGCTTTATTTTGTAATTTATCAAATTTTTTATTTTTTAAAAAATTTAAACAAATAATCTTCTAATAATCACTTTGGAAAAAAAAATATCAATTAAGAATATGAATGTGGACTATCCAAATTTGGTTTGGATGGTATATATCTCATCACAATCTGAATTAAAACTAGCCTTAGAAATTGTACAAAAAAATCAAATTTGAATACTCTTACATGAAAAAACATAAAAAACAAAAAAACAAATACTTCATTTGTCCTTGAAGGCAACATTTGTCCCATACCGCGCTACTGTTGGATCAAGACACTGTTGATTTTCTGTGTTTTATAACAAAAATAGAATAAAATCTTAGGGATCTATTAGGGTCTGTTTGGGAGTTTGGAGGGAAATGAAAGGAAGGGGATGCAAGGAGAAAGGAGGGTAAGGGAAGGAAGGGAAATAGATGATATTTCCTTCCCTTATTTGGGAGTTAAAAAAATAGTAAGGGAGGAAGATGGAGGATTAATGAGTTGTTTTTATCATTTTGTCTTTTTTCTTTAATAATTAATATAATTATTATACTTTACAAATAAATTTAAATTTAAATTTTCTTAAAAAATTATTTATGTAATTTTTATATTCAAAAAATTATTTATGTGGCGGCAGTGGTGGGGTGGTGCTGGTGGTAAACAAATGTAACAAAGTAATTAATCTATTTCACCTCTTAAAAACCCTGGGAACTTTATTTTTTAGAAGAATGAGGGTTTTGGAGGATTTGTAAAATCCTCGATTCTCTCCTCCTATTTTTAAAACTCGCGAAACAAAAGGAAAGAGGCTACAAAAAAACCCTTTCTTCCCTTTCGTTTCCTCCAAATGGGCTAACTCCTTGAACAAAGAAAATACGTTGACAAATAATTTTTTCGATAAGATAATTACATAAAACATGAAAACTAAATTATAACAAAAGACCAAAATAACCTAAGAAGGACTGAACAATCCTCAACCATCCCAACAGTGACACCTGACAGACTAATCAAACCACTAAAGGCCCTAGAATGATCAACACCAGTTGCGAATAAAATTATGAATAAGTTGACAAATAATTGGTTATGAATAAACTTACGAATATGTCCTAATTAATGAATTTCTTTTATAATATAATTTTTAAATTTAAGAATACACTCTCAAATCTCTTGAGACTTAGTTATAATTAAGTTTTTTAAATGACATTTATAATTAAGTTTTTTTAAATGACATAAATAACTTTAAATGCAAAACATTTGACCTGATTTGACCAATAATTGTGAAAATATTTTAATATTTAACTTCCAACTCTTTACATTGAGAAGAAATAATCTAATTAATAATTTAATACTTAGAAGTCTATTTCTTAGATTTACGAGTCGGCCCCATAGAATTATAAGTTAAATTTCATACCTATCCATCAATCGTTACTGTTTTTTTTTTGTTTATTTAGTGTTAAATAAAAGACAAAAAAGGAAAAAAAAAAAAAAAAAAAAAAAAAAAAAAAAAAAAAAAAAAAACAGAGGCATTCCCATCCAAAGTATCCTGTACGTGGAGAGGCGTTGAAATCAGAGGATAGGTAAGTATTTGTACTCTGCATTATGCAATGCTACTAGTAATATTGTAGAGAAAATTGGTCAAAAAGGCCCAATAGTACAAATATTAGGGTCAAAAGACCAACTCAAAAATATGTAGTTTTTATCCATAAATCTGCAATTTTCTTTCACAACTCTGCTACTTTCTTCCACAAAATCTGCTATTTTTTGGCCACCAAAAGTGTTTCTCTTGGCGGCAACAAGTAGTTGAATTTTATAGTGAGAACTTGCGGATTCCAATGAGGTGGATAGCTAGCAACATTAGCAACAATAGAGGATCTTTATTTTGTGCATCTTCCATCTGGAATTTGATGGTGTACTCGAATGAGAGACTGTGTTATAGATATACATGGTGGATCGTGAGGCTAACTTTCCTTTCATATTTACAATGGATAGTTTCATCCAAAGAGGTTCTGGAATTTTGCTCTCTATATGAACACTAAGATTTTGATTACTATGATTTGTTTTTTATGCTATTGAAATCTAGGATCATAGTAGGTGTGTGCACCTTAAGTATCATGATCATGTTTTTGTAATGTAGTCTCATTATGTACGACAGATGGTGGATATGGCCGCTGGCAGTGCTGTTGCAACAAAATGTACTGACGTATTGATTGATGAAGTAATGAAGGAACTTCCATATCTGTGTTGTTACAAGAGTTATGCAGCTGACTTCGAAGAGGAAAAAAGAAGTTGAAAGCTGCAATGGGGGCGTGTGAAATGAAGATAAAAGAAGACAAAACAAGAAATGAGACTCAAATTGACCCTATAGTTAAGCACTGGGTTCAAAAAGCCAACAACCTTATTCAGCAAGAAACAACACCAAAGAAATGGTTTTCACGGTATTCATTGGCAAAGCAATTAGAGAGTATGACAAAGGAGATTCAAACAATGGTGGATGAATCTAAGAACTTCTCACAAGTAGCACATGCAGCTGAACGTCCAGGCCTGGAATTCTATTCACAAGAGTTCATGCATTTTAAGAGTAGAAACTCAATTTTTGAACAACTTATGGAGGAGCTGAAAGATGGCAATAAATGTAGGATTGGATTGCAAGCCATGGGAGGATTGGGGAAAACCACAATGGCAAAAGCAGTTGGGAAGCAACTTGAAAATTCAAAGGCATTTGATAAAGTTATCTTTATTGAGGTGCCCAACCCGGTTGATGAAAAGAAGATTCGAGATGAAATTGAAAAGAAATTGGATTTGAAGAGAGATGATGACAAAAAGGAGAATTTAACCCAAGTAGAAAAAATATGGATTAGAATTGCTAACGCTGGAAAAGTACTTATAATACTTGATGATGTCTGGAAAGAGATCAACCTTGAGAACATAGGGATTCACCATGGCATCCACACCAGGGGCCGATGTTGTGTTTTGCTAACCACACGTGATGAGACAGTTTGTACAGGAATGAGATGCCAAAAGACCATTAATCTAGAGGTCTTACCTGAGAAAGATGCAGTGGATCTTTTCCTATATCACGCAAGTGAAAGTGGGAATGATTGTATTTATAAATTGAAGTCTTTGGCATCAAAAATTGTGGATGAGTGTGGAAGATTACCAGTTATAATTGTGGCGGTAGCTAAAACCTTCAGAAATTGGGAACCAAATGAATGGGAGGATGCTGTTGCGGCTACAGAAAATGATTCATCCTTAAGGCATGGGAATACTGATGAAGAAAAAAAAATCTATAATTCTTTGATAAGAAGTTTCGATTGTCTAGATACAACAGCCCATGATCTCATCTTGTTATGTTCTATATTCCCAAGAGCTTATGAAATACCTGTGGAACTTTTAAGCAGGATTGCTATAGGTTTGGGCCTTTGTGGAAATGTTGATAGCTACTATAAAGCAAGAAGTCAAGTGCTTTCAATCAAAACCAGACTTGTAAGTTCTGCTTTATTGTTACCTGCTGGGAAAGGATTTATAAAGATGCATGATGTGATTCGCGATGTGGCCCAACAGATAGCGGATGAAAAGATTCAAGAAATCATGGATTCTAAGACAAAATTGGAGGAGAACGTAAAATATTCATCTTGGATGATAGATGACTTTTCCAATTATTTTGAGGGCAACAATCTTGAGGTTCTTTTAGTATGGGTAAATGCAAATGCTTCTTTGGAAGTTCCTAATGCATTCTTTAGAGGTATGAAGGGACTTCGAGTTTTGCTTTTGTGTTCTAAGTTTTGGAGAACATTGGCCTTCTCATTACCAAAATCAATTCATTCACTTGAAAATATCCAAACACTATCCTTGACAAATTGGGTGTTGGGTGATATATCTATTTTGCATAACCTAAAGAAACTCCAGTCTCTTGATTTGACAGATTGCTCAATTATTGAATTACCAAATGATGTTAGCCAATTGAAGAAATTGAGATTGCTACGTTTGGCACATTGTTCAATAAAAAGAATAATCCATTTGAAGTTATTGGAAGATGCTTGAAACTTGAATTGTTGTATTATGTTTCAAATGATGACACTGTTAATAGTAATGCAAAGCCTTCTCAAATTATAGATCTTCAAGAATTTGGAATATATCATATAGAATGCATCTCCTCTAGGCATTCTTTTCAATTGGATGCTTCAACAAGAAGATATTTCAATTCAACCAAGTTAAACGGGATCTTGTCAGAAAGCACAGTCAAATTCCTGGCATCAAAAGCAGAGATTCTCAAGTTAACAAAATGTAACGAAACAAGATGGGCAAATCTTATTCCTGACATGGTTCATGCTAAAGCAGATGCCGGAATGAAGGACTTAATTAGGCTTTCTTTGATATCTCGGCCTGCAATAGAATGCCTAGTCAATACAAATGGTATTCCATCTGATACACCTATCTTCTCCAATTTACTTGAGCTACAACTTCATGATATGCGTGTGAGGGAATTATGTCATGGTGATTTTCCTAAAGACTCTCTCAAGAAACTAGAAAAGTTAGAGTTAAGTGATTGTGACAAACTAGATGGCACATTATTCAATGGCAAGCTAGAGCTAAGTAATCTTAAGTCTGTACTGTTAATGGCTTGTTCAATGACGTATCTTTTCGATTTATCCACAGCTCAGAGTTTGAGGCAATTGGAAAATTTCTACATAACAAGATGCTCAAAGCTAAAATGTCTAATACGTGATTGTGAGAGAGCAGAGCAGAAAGTGGATGATTATCAAGATCCAAATCAAAAGAACCATCACTTGATGTTCTTGAAACTGAAGTTTCTCGAGGTTCGAGAATGTCATGAATTAGAATTTACGTTGCCAATTTCTTTGTTCGAAGAGCTAGAAAGTGTGAAAATATATGATTGTAATGAGCTAAATTACATATTTGGGCAATGTCCAAATGAGGGAGGATTGTATCAAATGGAGATGGAAACAATACTCCCTTTACTACCAAAAATAAAATTGCAAACGTGCCAAAATTCATTAACATATGTCCAGAATATCATCTCTCACAGCCTTCCCAAGTGCAAAAATCATGGGGTCCTATGTGCTGTTTTTCTTCAAAAACAAGTGCCTTGAATATTGATGAACAATCATTTTCCAAGGCCAATCAACTGAACCATACTCAGGTACCTATCTCTTACTTTTTTTGTTGTTGTGACTGTAATTTTCAGACGTAATAACATGTTGACAAATACTTGAATGTAACATAGGCATCAAAGGAGAAACATCTCAGTAGAGTTGGTGGACTTTTTACACCACCATTATATCCATTCAAGAATTTTAGAAAGATGAGTATATTGAGATTTTCTGAGTTGAAGTCACTTCTTACCTTATCCATTGCCTCATCACTGAAGTTGATGGAAACACTAAAAGTCAATGAATGCGGTGCGTTGGAGCATCTAATAACAGATGATAGGCCTAACAGTCATGGTCATATGAATGTTTACTCTATCTTTCCCAACTTACAACAAGTGTATCTCCGGAGCTGTAACAATTTGGAATATGCATTTCCAGCTTTTTATTCAAGAGACTTTAAGCGCTTAGAACGTGTGAGCATCCGGGAGGCAAGAAAGATGAAATATGTGTTTGGAAAATGTCATGCTAATCAGGATCATAATGTTCAGAGTGAACTTGCTCTCCCAGTCTTGAAAGAACTATGGCTTGATGATGTACTAAATATGGTCAGTATTTGCACCAAAAACTATTATGTGAAGGCATTATCTCTACAAGATATACATTTGAAAAAGTGTCCACAACTTCCCATAAATTCTGTTATAGATTTATATGTTGATGCGCAACAAAGAAAAGATCTCTCAAAGAGAAAGGTAAAACTTTTCCAACTAGTTTTTCTAAGTTGTGAATATTGAAGTAAATAAAATTTATAATTTTTCTAATTGTGTGTAGGCACATATATTATTGATTATGATGACTTGTCCAAAAATATGTCCTGTATTACTTCCAAGTTACGTTTTCACTTCTGACTTCAACTTTAAGACATCTCTAACTATTAAATTTTCCCTCATTATTTCATGTTTGTATTTACTGTAGTATTTAGAATGTTGAAATTTTACATTCTTAATAAAGTTTGAAGTATTAGTTGATGTTGTCGTATGGATTAAAATATATAAATTTGGCCTATAGGTAATTGTTTGAACAAGAAAGAATGGAAAAAGTGTGAGAAGAAAATCCAGTTTAAACTTATTTTATATTTAAAGTTAGCATTTCTTTTGTTTACATAAGGAGAGAAGTTAAAAATGTTTTTGTATTATATGAATTGTCCAAAAGTTAAATAAAATATTCTCTTGGATTCTTTTCTGGCTTCACAAGCTTTGTATAAGGAAAAAGAAACAAATAAGGAAAGTACCTTTTTTATAGGCAAAAAATGTAGATTCTATTTTCTTAAAATATAATAACGTCTTAAAACATTCTTTGTTAGTTTATTGAAAAAGAATTCATATGTGTTTACCAGGAAAAGGGAAAACAAGAGTTCACATGTTTGTACGTAACCAAGGCATCAAAAGCTAAGTCGGATCCAAGTGCAGCTCATGGATATTTTCCATCATATGAATTCAAATTGAAAAAAATTGTGCTAACTGGGTTTTCACAGTTAACATCACTTTTTACTATATCCATTGCCTCATCATTGAAGTTGCTAGAAGAATTGGTAGTTGCGGAGTGCGATGCACTACAACATATAGTAACAGATGAGGGGCCTAACAGTCATGGTCAGATGATTGTTCACTCTTTCTTTCCCCGCTTACAACAAGTTCGTATCAGGAGCTGTAACAATTTAGAATATGTATTCCCTGCTTTTTACTCTAAAGACTTTAAGGACTTGGAAGTTGTAAGGATCTGGGAGGCAAAAATGATGAAGTATGTGTTTGGATGTTTGGAAAATGTGGTGCTGATCAGGATCATAATATTCAGAGTAAACTTGATTTCCCAGCTTTGAAAAGACTATACCTTGATAATGTACAAAATATGGTTAGTATTTGCATAGAAAACTATTATGTGGAGGTGTCACATCTAGAAGAGATTGATTGTGAAGGATGTCCACAACTTCCCCAAACTTTTATAGATTTCTTGTTTGGTGGACACAAAAGACAAGATCTCTCAAGGAGAAAGGTAAACCGCTTTCCACCTTGTTTCTCTTAGTTTATAGTCGATCACCTAAAGAGATTCTTTAAAACTAATCTATCTTAATGATATATTTACAGGCATTATCTTTTAAGGAGAGAGGTAAGGCTCTTTCCAACTTGCAAGAGTTGTGTGATTCAAGGGATATATACGTGGAACCTAAGAACTTTTTGAGCTTTCAAAACCTTTCAAGGTTAAGATTTGTAAGATGCAAACAATTGAAGTTCATAATGTCTGCATCTACCGCAAGAAGCTTGCCAGAATTGGGAAGCCTATTCATATCAGACTGTGAAGAGCTGGTGAGCATCATTGAAGATGATGAACAAAACCAGCAAAATCCTTTGGACTTGCATCAAGCATGTTTCCCTGAGCTATGTTACATTGAAGTGAAGCAATGCAAGAAGTTGAAATGCCTATTCTCTATTTCCACATGTCCTAAACTTCCAAGACTTCGAATTTTGGAAATAGAAGATGCTCCTGAGCTTTTACAAGTATTTGAATGGAAGCAGGGTGCACCACAAGAGTTAGTCATCAAGGATGTGCTTCCAAATCTACTTGGAATAAGACTGGTAATCTACCAAGTCTTCATACTATCTATCAAGGAATCAATTTCCAAACCCTGAAAGTCCATCTTGTGCGTGATTGTGGTAATATCCCTTTAGCTAATGTCAGCTCTTCTGAGCGTAAGTATTCTTATAGACATGGTTAATGGCAATTGCTAATTACTATATATGATTTCTTCTCATAATAATAATAATAATAATGAAATTGTTGTTTTGCTTGTGCAGTATTTGATTTCCATGCTTCGTTATGTCCAGACCAAATGAACTTTGTAGGTAAATATGGCTACCACGTTGCACAAAAGCTTATTATTTATGAATGGGCTGATAAGGTTAGTGCCAAACTTGTACAAATTTTGGTAGAAATTCAATTCAATATTTCATCTACTTTCCTTATTTTATGCGCAAAGTTACTATCTTTCTTGATGACTTCAACTCATTAATTTCTTTACTATCTTTTCTTAGAGGCAAGGAGAAGAAGAATCAGAGAAAGCTCTTGAAAGAGACAAGACAATATCTGAACAGAACAATAGTACTTTAAATCTAGAAGATGTAAGTGCAATGCTCTTTCTTTAATCAACGGACTTAGAAGAAGCCAACAATTTTTTTTTTTCACTTGTTGTCTTCTTCCTTTGTCCCAAATTTTAGCAGGATGCTATTATATATAGAATAGTGCTTTTACTTTCTAGGCTAGGATTTACGGAGTTTATTAGAAACTTCAACTCAATTGATCTCTTTTGTATCTTTTGTGATTAATTGTTTAGAGTGAAGAGGCATCCAAGGTGGCTGATGAAAAGGACTCCACAATACAAAAGCAGGAAAGTAGTTCGCCAAATTTGACGGAGGTACAAACTTATTCTTCATTATAATGAATCAGAGTCATTAGCCATGAAAGGTTTCTCTCTCAATAAATGTATGATAGATATGCTTATTTAATTAATTGAACTTCTCTTGCAACTCATTCCTCAACAAAGATTGTTTGTTAATAGTATTTTTCCTGTAATGTAGCAATGCAGAAGTGGGGAGGGTTAGTAGTAATGATTTTTTCTTGATTTATATAAGAATTTGTACAATCCTTTGATGAACCTTTAGGAATCAAAATTGTATCTAAGAGTATATATATATATATATATTATTGTTTAGATTGAAGATGAGGGATCACAAGAGGATAATGTGTATTATACTTTTCTATTGATAAGCAAACTTAAGAAACTAACTATAATGAATTCTCTCATATCTCTTTGTCTTATTCATTTGCTCCAAATAAATCAAAACTTAGTTTATCGTCTTTTTTTCCCTTTGTGTTGATGTTTAGAATAAGGAAGTATCAAAGAAAATTGCTAAAAATGACTCCACAACACAAAAACAGAGGAGTAATTTGTCAAATTTGACAGCGGTATGTACATTAAGCTTTTCTATGACAATACGTACTTAGACCATGCAACAAACAGTCTCTCTTTTGTTTAATATATGATATGCTTCTAAATCATTTTATGGGCTACATAGAATATCAATGCATCAGCAAGTGAAATTGTTGAAGAACAACTGTCTACAATTCTATCATCTAATTCAAACGTGGTAAGGGTTTCCCTTCAATTAATACTTTCACTGACACAAACACAGATATTAAGTTTTTGTGTTTCTTAATTTACAATTATGCAGCAATGTAGAAGTGAAATGTCTTATGATAGTAATGATTTTGTATTTTAATTGATTATTTTCCTTAATTAATAAATGACTTTCTTCTTGGTCAATTGAACTTCTTTGGCAACATACTCATGTTTTATGGGTAATACAGAATGCTGAGACATCAAAAACTGAAATTGTGGAACAACAACTTCCTACTTCAAATGCAGCAGCAACTCCATCATCAAAGGCCAATAAGGTAAGGGTCTTTTCTCAACAAATGATTTCGCATTTGCATTTATTAATTAATAATAATGATTTTCTTTTATACAAAATAGTTGGTAGGAGCCTTTGTTGTACTTGATCATCAAAGTTCACATTATCGGTAAACTAATTAAAACATATTTAAGAAACTAAAAAAATATTTTCTCTCCATCAACATACTGTGTTTGTACACACAAACACACCCCATGCTTCTGTTGAGAAAATAGAGAAAAAGGGAGAATAGGCTTACTTACCATAAAAACAGAGTATGATAAGAATGAAATACACATGTCAAGCAATTACATAAGCAGCTCTAAGAAATTTTCAAGGTTTTCTAACATGTTCTAAAGATTTAGGCTTGTGATATTGTTGGGTTTAGTCTACACTGATTGTAATTGTAAACTAATGTATTATTGTTCAGATTGAGGAAGAGGATCACAACAAGATATTGTAAATAACTCAACAATACCCCAACAGAATAATGGTTCACCAAAAGTTGAAAATGTACGTGTATATATATATATATTTTTTATCCAAGTAGACTTAAAGCTAGCTAATGGTTTCTCTCTTACCCCATTGCCTTATTCATTTCTTCAAAATGAATGAAGATTTTTTTTTTTTAAGAAAACTTGTGTGCTAAGATTTATTATGGTTATCAATAACATCAAAACTCAATTTATCTCCTTTTTATTTATTTTTTTAAATGTTTAGAGAGAGGAAGTATCAAAGGAGATTGCTAAAGAAGACTCCACAACAAATATTAATTTGCCAAATTTGACAAAGGTTTGTATGTTATGATTTTCTATAATAAAAGGGACTCAGACCAATAAACAGTTTCTCTTTTTAATTAATACTCCGTATATGATATGCTTCTTAATTATTTTAACCTTTTTAGTAACTTATTCATATTTTATGAGCTGCATAGAGTACCAAAACATCAGCAAATGAAATTGTTGAAGAAAAACTCTCCACAACTCCATCATCTGATTTAGATATGGTAAGTGTTGTTCTTCAATTAATATAAGAGTTTGTAGAAGCCTCTAATGCACCACTTGGCTATATATTACTCCATCCAGCTCACTAGCTAGAACAAAGATCAAAAAAGAAAAACAATTCTCAATTTACTCATGTTAAAGACATTTTCTTTAAAAATAATCATAATTCTTTCACATATACAATTTGTTACCGTAGGAAATTGCAAATAGGTAAAATTGAAAGACAATAATGCATAGTTCTTGGGTTTATGCAAAGTGACTTATTAAAGGGACTGTCATTTTCTTAAGAAGGTGACTTATATATTGGACCAAAGGGAATAGAAAATTTAGTAAATACAGGATATCAAAAGATGACACTTGAAGTAATAGAAAACTAATTTAGTACTCTGTGGTAGGCAATAGTTTTCTAAGGAAACATGGTCCCAAATAAGATGAAGATAGAAAATCAAATTAAGTCATGAGTAGAATATAAGCAACAGATTGCCAACAACGTTGCCTTTCCTTCAAAAAATGATACTTTACATGTAAAAATGATATTCTTCCTTATATGGGCTTAATTTACAATTTTAAAAAAACATGTACTCTTTCCGGTCCTTAATATAAGACATATATGAGTAGTTGTTCTAATACTAAATATAAGACACCATTTTTATAATTATCAATCATTTTCCTAATTTACTTCTATTGATATTCCTTTAACAATAATCAAGGAGGAAAGTGAATGAGGGAATTAAGAAACATGACAAGACTATTTTAGAAAATACATGTCATATTAATTATCTTAATTATCTTCCTTAATCTAATCAAATTATTAGGTAACTTTATCTTATATTAATGACCGGATGAGTAACTTTTAGCTGCTTTTTTCATATTTATTTTCTTTTATGGTAATTTGGTTCACAAATAATCCAAGAGCAAGAGAACCATATTGAATCAACAAGCACCGTAAAAAAACAAGACATGACATGCAATATAACTATTTACAAAGTTCTTGCATTCTACAGAAGAAATTTGAAAACTTACATATAATTTCATGTTGTGCAGAATCTCAAAGAAAATTTTGGAGAAGGTCCTTCTTCAGAAAAATATAGCAATGCAAGTTCATCAAAGGTATCCTTGCTACATTCATTTGAGCTTTAAATATATGTCTTCCTTATTCATTCCGCTCTTTGGTAGTTACATGGAAAAGAATCAATGGATGATGATCAACAAGCACATGGAAGAAAGTAGAAGCTCCAATGAAGCTCCTCAAAGAATTGAAGAACCAACCAAAGAATGGTCTTCCAAAGAAACATCAAATGAAGTGTCATTGAAAATTCCACCACCGTCTATTATTGAAATGACCTCTGCACTGGTAAATATTTATTTTATAATATATTTGCACTATTGACATATTATTGATTGTTATTCAGATATTAATCTTTATATTCCCATGGCATCAGAGCTCTTCAATCGCTGCTCCCAAAAAGCCTCAAATAGCAACTTCAACTAGTCACGTGGAAATGGAATCTGGAAGCTCACAATCTGACCTATTAACTATTTTTACTATTACTGATGGATCTTTACAAGTATGTCTTCATTTTATCTTATCAGTCTTGGCATCTAATTTTATTTTTTAAAACTCGTATATCCTTATGCTAGAATAGAACAATTTGATGATTAGCTGGTACTCCTTTTCTTTTTCTTTTTTCCTGTTTCATCGAATCAACTGGTGATGCGCATTTTAAATTCATTGTATATTACTACTTCCTCCAGTCCTTGATTATAAGATTTAGTTGTCTTTTTTAAAGAGGCTATTGAAGCTAAATAAATCACTTTAAAGTATTTATATTTTTGTTTTTCCTCCAAACCAAATTTCCCAACTTATAAATTGATATATAATCCAATGATACATAACATATACTATGATTAAGTAATTTATTTAGCTTATTTAATCTTTCCAATAAAAAAGTCAATTGGTTCTTATATTATGGATAGGGGGTAATACCATCTTTTGGATTTAATGCCCAAATAAACTGACTGGTGTGAACAATTATTTTCAATACGCAAGTGATGGTTAAGAATGTCAACAATTAATAACTCTGTTTCTGTTGTTGGTTACAATAATGTTTGCTTCATTTGATTAACTTCAACAGGAAAAATTCATGAATCAACCAGAGAGCTCCACTGCTAAACAAGTTAAATTTGACCATGGAAGCCATCAGCAATTTGCAGAAGATGATCTGATGAGATTGTTCCAAATAATGGAGGAAGGTGTTGAAATGGAAGTTCACATGCCTCATGTATCCAAAATTGCAGCTGTTCATGCTGATAACGAGTTGATTAAGGCTCTCGCTGACTTGGAAGGCTCATTGAAGATGCGTCTAAATGAAATAGCTAGCTCTAAGGAAAGCAGATTTCGCCTTGAGAATGCTCTCAACATATTATACTCCCATTGTTCTGAACATGGAGCTCCCTTTCATGGCCTTCAAACCACAATTCAATCCCTGCAACAAGAAATCCAAAATATTCTATCTTCCTCCAAGCAAGCCTATGCCACCATTGACACATACAACATGCTTGAACACAAAGAGAAGCTTTTCACTGAAGAACGTTCGAAGAGAAAGGAAGCAGCTGTTGCTCTTCTGTTTGAAATTTACAATAAAGAGAGTTCTTTGGCTGAGGCTAGTCTAAAGGAAGCAGAGTTGAAGGAGCAAATCTCTAAGCTTCAGGCTGAGCTAGACAAAAAGGAAAACCAAGTCCAAGAGTATGAGATGGAACTGATATCTCTTAAGGAACAGAAGAAAAACAGTGTTTATGACACAATGGGGTTCATAAAGGAGTTTGAGACAGTGAAGAAAGAAAGGTCTCACATGGTGGAAGAAAATATGAAAGCAAAGGAACACCTACAAAATATGGATGTTAAGTGGTCTTCTTGTTTATCTAATCTGAAGAAAACTACACTGCTTTTAGGAGTTCATCTTCACCAGAAACTTTGACTGTTGGAGCCTAATATTTAAATCTCCTAAACACAACATTAAAAAAAAATCTTTACTGTAGTGTGTTTATTTGTTAGGTTGTAACCCATATGTGTTTTGGGTTTTATGTTCTGAGTTCTTATGATCAAAATGGGAGAGAAAAGAAAAATAAATAAATGATAAAAGATTAAGGTGTATGGGTAATGATTGTTGAATGCTCATTGTTGTACCTATTGATTCCTTAGTGAAACTTTTGTGGACTTGATCCCTTTGTTTTAATCTCTCACATTGAAGGAGTTTTCCAACTTAAAAAAATGTGTTGTCTTGTCTTCTTTTCTTGTTTTGATATTTTCAATTGTATCTAATGCATTTTTTAGATTCTGTTAATAGGTATCCAAACAACCACTATTTTAGTTTTAGGATTTGTGGCTTTCCTTCCTAACACAAATGTCTCCTCTATGACTACTTAATGCGTTTTATTTTAAAGTTTAAATTATTTTATTCATATTATCTTAATTTTTAAAATAAAACTTGTGTCAATATATTTTGCTTCCTCGCAACTCAAATGCTTCCCAGTAGCTAACTTCACAATTCCCACCTCCTCTCTCCGTTTCTTCTCTGGCCCATCCAAAACACCGTCGTTTATTGATTGGTTTGGTTTCTTTGGTTGCTATGTGTGAGAGCTAGGTACCAAAGAAAACGAGAGTCAGGTAAGTTTATTGGCACTTACCTTAAATTAAGTCTTGCTTTAAATGGTTGTGTATCATGCTTTGAAATCATGATTAGAGTCCTCATTCTATCAAGTTTATTTTCTTAATATTATTTTTCTTTTTACCAAAAAAAAAAAAAAAGGCTACATGACATAATTCTTACAAGGTAATATAGATTTAGAGGTGAAATAGGTCATGCTTGATTATGGATTTCAAAGCGGACGCCCAGTTTTCTCAATTTACGAGAATTCTTTAAGGTATAACTTCAAAACTTCAAATTTTTATGATGTTTGGGTTGGCGGTGGAAAATCTCATTTACGCAAGTTAAGACAAAACTTCTCTCACAAACTTAGCTTGTATAAGTTGGCAAAACAACTTCTACGGCTAACCCAAACAGGCAAGCTTGAATAAAAATGCGGTTGGCCTAAGATATTGTATCATTCTATTATGAAGTTGGGTTTTTGGCAAGAACAAACAAAGAAAAGGAGGTCCACTTGATTTTTTTTCTTAATTAAATTGAAATCCTCTGTTTACAAGACTCCATTTGCTTTAAGTAAATACTATTTCACCTACTCTCCTTTCTATAAACCCACAATAACTATTTGTCAATCATTTTTCTGCCATTATATTTTGGGTTAATTAAGGAGCAATATTCTTGACCAGAAGTGTTAAAAAGAGAGCGATTTTACTCTAGTTGTTATGTCAGTTAATTTTGACCTTTAGTTGACTAAATATCTTGAGTTACAATCACATATCATTTTTCTTAAGGTACAAATTTGCCTAAAAAGTTTTAAATCTAATTTGAAAAAAATGAAGTAGATTACATAGACTTCCAAAATAAATATGCTCATTAACAAAAACGACATGGACAACATGATTAAACCATATTTTGATATGTTTTTTCATGATTAAATTGAGATTTTTATTGCATTTCCTAAGACATTATTGTATGATTAAACACTAATTTGAGTTAGAGATTTTGTATTGAATTAAATGTAATTAAGGGCAAAATGATCATGATTTGTAATTATTCATGCAAATGATTTCTTAGACTTTTGATGCTACATTGTTCTTAATCTTGCATTGTAGATGTTTAAGAAAAAAATTGGAGATTTGGAGGGTCAAAATTAATATTTTGAGGGCTAGGGAAAATTATAGAAAAGATCCCTATAATTTTTGGAAATTGCAAATCAATGAAAAAAATGGATCAGGGAGAATTACAAAAAAGTACAAATATTGTTTAACAATTATAGTTATGTCCTACAAAAATTCACAACTTTCATTTTAGTTCCTCCAAATATGTTTAAACTTTGCATATAGGTCTCTGATCAAAAGTTGCGTTTTGACCGGGCTCATTTAGGTCATTTGTTTCCCTTTTTCTTCCTCATGACAGACTACAGAGACTTGGGAAAAAAATACTCGAGTTGCGTCGCGCGGACTCAAATCAGAGCAAGAGAGATTGAACGCGAGCTGAGAGATCGACGGTGGCCTTCCTTCCTCTACCTCCACTCTCTCGTCGTTACCACCTCCGTCGTTCCTCTGGCATTCCACCACTTGAGCTGTTGTCATCGCTGGCTGGTTTGAAAGAAGAGAAGCTGTGACTTGAGCATGGAACTTGGGACCTTCACCCCAAGTTTGGAGTTGGGACCTGGAGGCGAATTTGAACCAAAAAGGATGGGGACTAATCTTCACTGTCGTCGCCTACCACCTCCGCCTCCAACCACCACCAGACCAGAGAGCTTGTGTCAGAGCTTCCATTGTCACCTTCATCTTCAGTTTCTCTCTCTAGAGTTCTTTTGCAATTTCAGGCGAGGTTCTAACTTCCTGGCGAGTTCTTTGAGTTTTCTGGCGAAGCTCTCTTTCTCTCTCTCTACTACTGTGTCTCTGTCTTCTTCCTTCCTTATTAACCATTAAACTCCATTCACCTCTAGAATCTTCTTCTTTCAAAGATAAGAACCGGGCTGTGACATTCCACTTAGATCGGAGACTCCATTTTTTTTCGGGCGAATTTCTGGCTTCCATGGCAATTTCTGTGTTTCAGCTTATTCAAATGATAGTTTGAAGCCATGAGAGGTTGATCTTTCTGTTTGTAATGGAGATTTGTGCTTGAGCTCAAGATTTTGTTTTTTGTTTTAATCATTGCTCCTTATAAAAAAAAACATCTAGTATTACATTTTAATTTTGGTAAAAGTTGTGATTGAACCCCATCATAATGATATATGAACTATCACCTTAGATATTTAATTAACTAAGTCAAAATTAATTAGAATAATGTCACGTGCAAAATTATTTCATTTTTACACTATCAAGATAAATTTGTTCCTTTAATAACTCTTACATTTTGAAAGTGCATGTGCCCGAAGGACTCGGTGGTTATGGCTTCTCAGTAAAGAATGTAAAATCATTGTTAGTGGTTCAAAAAGAATAATAAATATTTGTCAATCCTTTTCTTGCCATTATATTTTTACAATGTGGAGAAGGACTATAGTTGGTCATGGGTTCTCGGTATAAAATGTAAAAGCATTATTAGTGGTCCAAAAAGAATAATAGAAGTGTTATGGAATAAAATATTAGGCCCATTTCGAGTGTGACCTTACAAGAAAGAACCAAATCGCGAGATGTGATGGCGAATATTTGACTTGGAAGCAAGAAGAGGCTTCATCCCGGTCCCAAACCCTAACCCTAAGGTATCCACTATAAATATATGGTAAACCCTAAAGGTACAGATCTTTGGAAGCTCTCTTTTACTATTCTACCACACTATGCACACACACCACCCCCTTTATCGTATACAAAATGATCGTCTATTCTCAGCCGTATCCCATCCATGGATATCGAGAGGGAGCTATTTGATCCTATATCAACATACTAGTCCACATAGGGCTAGACATCTGTGTTCTTAGAACAAAACATTGGCGCCGTCTGTGGGGAGTCGATAAATTTTTGATTCCCGCGACCAAAGATGGTCAGCAGGAGGAGCAGCAGTCGAATGTTGGAACAAGGTGGTTCGAATTGGAATTTCAATCGATGTTGGTCGAAGGAGAGGCTTGGCTCTTTGAAGAAGCTAAACCCTAACCTCCCAACTTTTCGACACCATCGCCAAATCACTGTATTATTGCAAAGCTTCCTCCTGCAATCTTTATCTCCTATCTTCAAAATGTTATGGACTCTCGTCTGGAAAAACATTCTGCACTCTGAGGCAACCTCCAACACTTGGGGAAGCGCCATGAAGACCTTGCGGCAGTTATTTCAGAAGCCAGGGATTGTGGTGGATGGAGTCCTTCGCGGGAAGTTAAGGAAAAGAAAAATCAGCGATGGAAGCTTGATAAGGATTTGAAGAAACAGATGTCTGGAAGAATCACTTGCACGAGTTTCGAAAATTTATTCTTCCGAGAACCCTGATGCTATTTCTGCACTCAAACAGTTCGCTGCTATTAAGCTCAAGTTCTCACGATGTTGGCCAGAATGGTCAGTATGCCAGAATGAGCGTATGTGAATTTGATGCCAGGATGCCCCGAAGGTGTACGTGACCGAGATTCAACGCCGAGATAGTTGCCGAGGTACTCACCGAGATTCCTCACTATTCAAATCTTAGGTGTTTGAATCGAGGTGCAATGTCGGAACGCCGTGATTCCTCATTATCTTCAAATCCTTCAAGTTTTTAAACCGGGGTCCGAGTCAAGTCAATGCCCGGGCTTCTTCCAAGTCGGGTTATTTATGGAAGTCGAATAGTGCTTCCAAGCCCTGGGCAATGGAAACTGAGGCCGGGATAGTAATTCCGAGATACTGGAAGTCGGCATGGAGACAAACCTAAGATGGCAATATATCGAGATAACAGTCCTGTGAGTATGTGCTGTCTCTTAGAGAAAACTGAATGCCGAGATACAACCCTGGCCGAGATAACCTTCATGAAGTAGCCGAGATTGGAAAGGCCGGGATCATGCTTGGTCGATTCTCTTGTATGCAAAAACCTCATGGTCAAGACGTCGAATCTCAGATTTCTTTCAAGGTTTCACGGCGACATGAAGAATCGGCGAGCCTGTCATTAGCATGCCCTCAGGGTCAGCAATGCATTGATGTGGCGACACCCACAACGAGTTCAGAGCCTCAGTATGATGACGAGGCAGAGGCTGGGACCTCGCATGTGTTGGAATGACGTGCTGACACCTACAAGCTCTTTAAGCCCATTATTGTTGCAGCCTCCGTCGTACTTCGCACAACCAGCCGACTCTCCATTTTTGTGGGCATCAGGATCCAAGGCCGGGATACTCTTCGCGAAGGGTCCAAGAAATTTTTGGCCGGGATCAAATTCAGTCTTTATGCAGGGGTCGATATTGGAAATACACTCTATAGTTCTCCGCTTCACCAACTGAATTAAGGACCCCCGATTGCAATGTCTATGACTGCTTCTTCTATGTCTTTTCCATGTTAACTCATCTTCTGCAATGGTTCATTTGGACTTACCCTGTGTTAATATTCTCTCCAAAGTCGACTTTGTGACTAACAGCAAGGATCTAGAATAATTTTTGGGTCTAGAGCCCAAGAGGTTGCAACTATTAAAAGATTGATCCAAGATAGGTTAATGCCGACACAGGAGGGAGCCTTGATACTTGTTATGCAGAATGCGAGAATCTATGGAGGACAATGATCTTGGGGGTTTATTGGTGATAACAAAAAATAATGGAGGATGTTGTCATTGTTTATTTCCCTTGATGCTGGAGGTTTAATTAAATTTGGATTTCCCATCGTTTTTATCGCTACGATATTGTCCTGAGCGATGTTCATTGCTCTGAAATCACCTGGACGCAGTGAATCAGCTTGAATATGCGCAGGGCTCAATTAAGTGGAGCTTGTGCGAGCGTACATCACGTCTTTTGGCATGATAAAGTTCCAAGCAGATCATATCATCTTTCTTTAAAGAATATGTCGCCAACGCATAATGGCACATTGATACCATGATGCCATGGGGTACTATGGACGAGGTAGAATGGAGATTTGCCTCACAGAATGATAACAAATATAACATCGATTTCAGGAAGTTATACACGCCGCCACTTGGAAAATTTAAGTATTAAATATCGAACTTCAGTTGCTGCTTCAGAAGATACTGGTCCTGAAATGCTAAAATTTGCTGAAATTGTTTTTGCTGTTGAAGCTGAAGAAATCATCAAGAAAGCGATTTCTTCTGTTCTATCTCCTATTGTGGTATTTCATTGAGCAATTAGCCAAGGTATTGCCATCTAGCATTAAGCGTATAATTTCTCAAATTATGGCTTTTCTTTTTCATTTCTTGAAAAGGCACAGAGGAAATCCTCCAGTTCATTTAGGAGGAGCAAAATAAATCATTGAGGTATTAAACATTCTATCTAAGACTCTTTGCTAGTCATGTTGAAATGATGATCCCATGATATTATTGTGTATATGGCTATTCTTTGCTAGTCGCCTTGAAGGTAGAAAAGGCAAAGAGAAAGCCAATAAAAGATTTATTTCAATCTTTGAAGATAGTTCAGATAGCAGTATAATGCGTGTGGTTGTGGAAATGGATTGGGACAAGTGCAAAGAAAGCTAATTTCTCTTGGAGATGCCTCTGAAATTGTGGGAAAGGAGCAAACATATGCAAACTAAGTTGATGTTGAGACATCATTTGTTTCTCTACTTGGGGATCTATTGAGCAGATAAAGATTTTATCATTGCTTATTGTATGCATGATGTTCTGCCCTTCATAATTGGATTGGGTAATCTTCGAGAATGTTTAAAGAAAAATTTCCAGCTTCACATGTCAACTAAGTGCCAAAATCCAAGGTTATGGATTCTTCAGAATGCAATCGTTCAATGATGTCACAATCGTTTTGTGAAAATAATGGTCCAGGGGGGATTTCTTCCCAATCCTTTATTTGTTGATGCTGTTTTTATTTTGGAGAAAATAGCAAAAATAAAGGGAATGAATCTACCTACTGGCATCATTATTTTTTGTATTCAAGCTAATATTCAATGGCGCCTGTTTGACTCATGGGGTTTTCGGCATTTTCTGTGCATTTATTGCTAGAGCTCAAATGCCGCCTTTTGCTTTTGGAATTTCTCTTGGACTTCTATCATATTACGCCTTTTGCTAGAGCTCAGATGATTAGAAGTAGAGTCTTACCAAAGTAAATTTGTAGAGATGTTGCACTGTTCAAGCATTCAACATGATATTCCTATCAAAGGGAATTTTTATATCCGGATTTGGAGGCAAAATATCATATTGGTGGGCTTTGTTGATCCATTCAACATGAATGGACAGATTTTTGCTGAAAGAGAAAAACGTGGCATCATGGACTTCATTGATTTTAGGATTAAAATGTTCGGAGGGAATGAGTATTGGCTTAGCATATGACTTAGCATATGTACTCATGAATTTAAGAGTCTCAAGTATTCAGCTATGTTTTACTTACAGACTGTTTTAGTCTATTTTTCTTCCTTGATGGTGTATATATCAGCGTCCCACAGAACTGAGAAGCAAGACCTACTTGCATTTCATGGGTGCTGCCATTATTTTCAGCGAATAGCCTCTTATCCCAGCTCACTTCCATATGCGCCAACATTTCTTCTTCTCTACATTGGATGTGAAATAATTAATGATGCAGATAGTCATTTACAAATGATGACAAAAGAAGGAGTGGGCCAAGTGTTTTATTTCAAGAAATGATTGTGGAATATTATCAAAAAGGGAATTTCTCAAAGTTGCAGAAGCTTGATCTTGGATTCAATTCTGCTCTCAAACCCAAAGGCTACCACGATGATCAAGGTGGTGGAGCCTCCAAATGCAGTATCCATGAAATGATTAAAGGCTGCTGGAAATAGAATTAGCTACAAAGTTAATATCTTGTCCCTAGTCATCGCAAGGCCTGGAGACAAATTGCTAAAGAAGAGGAAAATGAAATTGTGGTACACTCGTTCTGGGCAATTAAAATCTCAAATTGGGATACTGAGGCTGCAAGAGCTGAATATTTTGGAAAGCTATAAGGTGGTATGGATTCTCTCATTCAATCACTTGTTTTAAAATTATTATTCAATTATATGAGTCAGAAGAAATACATATAGAAGTATCTGCTTTACTCAAAGATATTTTTTCTTGGAGCACTATAATTTCGATTTAGGCCCAAGGAGGTCATGGGAAGGAGATCATGTCGGACATTGTCTCCTATCCTCGGCAAAGCATTGTCTCCTAATTTCATGTTCAGAGTTACTATCTCTGGACAAGAACAAGCTATTTCAGAGGAGTATTTCTTTGTTAAAGTGAGGAACTGCTGCCGAACATTGTTTTCCATGGAGAAAGAAGAGAAGCACATAATGTTCTCTCCTTGTATTTGTCTTTTATCCCTTATATAGAAAGACATGAGGATGCTGACATAATCTGCAGAATGGAACTTTTTAGCATAATAGCATAAAAAGAATTCAAAGATGAAAATCCTGGGCAAATCCCGAAGCCTTCAAGGCATTATTATTAGTACTCTTCTCCTAATCCTGCAAATATAAGTTCTTTGATTAAAGCTGTATTATTTGAGTTCATTCCAAGTAATGCATGCCTTGGGAGTCTCAGTTCCTCTTGATCTTGTGGAACTTAAGGAATGAAATCAACCCAAAGCAACTGCAAGCATTTCTTTCTCACAGCATCTTGGAGTTTTGCAGGAAACAAAGAAGAAGGCGGACCTGGTGAAACTGAATCTAGTCAAAACCAGAGATCTGTGTAAAATTCTGAAGGACCCGGTTTAAATTGAATCTAATTTAAAATCAGGGATCCATGTAAACGATTGAAGACAGACCCGGATTAACTGAATCTAGTTTAAATCCGGGATCCGTGTAAGTTTTGAAGGCGTCCCCGATTTAAACTTAATCTAGTTAAAATCCGGGATTCGTCTGGAGTTCGTTTCCTACGAAAGGGAATGAGGGCGGACCTGGTTAAACCGAATCTGGTTAAAATTCAGGCCCCATATGCGACGGCAATGCCGCCAATTCTTCAAACATGTAGGAATCAGAGGTACAAAAACTCGTTTCCGAAAATCATGTCAAAACTAAAAATGTAGGAATCCGAGGTACATAAACCCGTTTCCCAAAATCATGTCCAATTTAAACATGTAGGAATCCGAGGTACATAAACCCGTTTCCCAAAATCATGTTCGATTTAAACTTGTAAGAATCCGAGGTACATAAGCCCGTTTCCGAAAATCATGTCGAAATTAAACATGTAGGAATCAGAGGTACATAAACCCGTTTCCGAAAATCATGTCGAAGTTAAATATGTAGGAATCGAGGTACAAAAACCCGTTTCCGAAAATCATGTCAAAATAAACATGTAGGAATCTGAGGTACATAAACCCGTTTCCGAAAATCATGTACAAAATAAACATGTATGAATTCATGGTACACACACCAGTTTTCCAAAATCATGTGCAAGCTAAACATGTAGGAATCTGAGGTACATAAACCCGTTTCTGAAAATCATGTCAAAAGTGTCCAAGTTATACATGGATGAATCCGAGATACACAAACTCGTTTTCATGAATCATGTCAAGTTTAAGCTTTAGCCCGGATTGAAGGGCGTTTTGCTCAAAAATCAATCCGTTTTTAAGGGCGGTTAATTTTAACTTAGCCCGGATTAGAGGGCGTTTTGCTCAAAAATCAATCCGTTCTTGAGGGCGGTTAATGTTAACTTAGCCCGGATTGGATGGCGTTTTGCTCAAAAATCAATCCGTTCTTGAGGGCGGTTAATTTTAACTTAGCCCGGATTAGAGGGCGTTTTGCTTGGAGGGCGTTTTGCTCAAAAATCAATCCGTTCTTGAGGGCGGTTAATTTTAACTTAGCCCGGATTGGAGGGCGTTTTGCTCAAAAATCAATCCGTTCTTGAGGGCGGTTAATTTTAACTTAGCCCGGATTGGAGGGCGTTTTGCTCAAAAATCAATCCGTTCTTGAGTGCGGTTAATTTTAACTTAGCCCGGATTGGAGGGCGTTTTGCTCAAAAATCAATCCGTTCTTAAGGGGGCGTTTTGCTCAAAAATCAATCCGTTCTTGAGGGCGGTTAATTTTAACTTAGCCTGGATTGGAGGGCGTTTTGCTCAAAAAATCAATCTGTTCTTGAGGGCGGTTAATTTTAACTTAGCCTGGATTGGAGGGCGATTCATTTTAATGACAACCTGGATTGGAGGGCGATTCATTTTAATGACAACCCGGATTGGGAGGCGATTCATTTTAACACCAACCCGGATTGGGGGCGGTTAATTTTAATGTCAACCCGGAGGCATGTTCAGAAATGCATATACATGCATGAATCCGAGGTACACAAACCCGTTTTCATGAATCATGTTACAACGGCAATGCCGCCAAGTCTATCTCAAACTCCTGTAAAGGAAAAGAAGGCGAACCCAATGTAAACTAAATCTAGTTAAAATCTGGGATTCGTGTGGATTCCATCCCTACGAAAGGGATGAAGCCGGACCCGGTTTAAACTGAATCTAGTTTAAATTAGGGATCCATGCAAATTTTTGAAGCCGGACTACGGTTAAAATCGAGCTTCGTGTAAAGTTAAAACCCAAGTTCCGTATGGAGAGCCGCTTCCATGAGTTAAACTATCAATGCATCCCTTAAACTATCCGGCCCGAGACCTAAACCACCGGGCTGGAGGGCAACATGAGTTGTTAGTGGAAAAGCATGATTTTGGGTAGCCAGAATTAAGGCAAACCAGAGCACAACAGTAAGTATTTTCCATTGAATGTGATTTGCTTACATGTTATTAAATGCAGATATATAAACCGGAGAATTATCTCGGGAAAAATTGCTACGAAAGCAAGCGAGGGATCTTATTTCTTCTAGCACAACCCGGATAAGCTAGATACATCTCGGCCAAGTCTGCGTTCCATATCAAGCAAATAATACATCCCAAGCGGCTCGTAGACTCCGAACTACCGGCGGGGGGCAACTTTATGGAATAAAATATTAGGCCCACTCAAGGTGTGGCCCAACAAGAGGCAACCAAATTGCACAGATGTGATGGCAAAACATTTGGGCTTGGAGGCACAAGAGGCCCATCAGTCCAAACCCTAACCCTAAGGTATCCACTATAAATAGATGGTAAACCCTAAAGGTACAGATCTTGGAAGCTCTCTCTTTTTACTATTCGGCCACACTGTGCACACACACCACCCCCTTATGCTGTGTACAGTGATCGTCTATTCTCAAAGGTATCCTATCCATGGATATCTGAGAGGGAGCTATTTGATCCTATAACAACATACTAGTCCACCTAGGACTAGACATCTGTGTTCTTAGAACAGAACAAGAAGGAACATTAATCTTGACTTGATTATAACTCAGTCCTTATATTTTGACTCAGTATAACTCAATTTTTATAGTTTAGATTTGGTTGTAACTCAGTCTCCAAATCAAAATTATAAGGACTGAGTTGCACTGAATTAAAGTATAGAGACTAAATTACAACTTAGTCAAAATTATAGAGACTAAAAGATTAATTTTCTAAATAATAAATAATAAAATCACAGCATGTCATAGGGTGGCTACAGAAAACAACATTAAATAGTCAAATTAATTTTTGCCAATTATTTATTCCAATGCCCCTCTATGATTGATTGACCATATATAAAAACTAGTTTTTGCTTCTCCCTGCAATCTCTTTGCTATTTCTTATATCATCATTTTTTTTGGACCGTACGTCGCCGCTTAATAATCGATAGGATTTAAAACACGACGCGGAATAGATAACTTGCCACATATTCATATATTGGTCGAACATGAGAATTTTACAATCAAGGTAATGTTTAAAAGGCTCACATTGCATTGTTTCTTACACTTCAGGCGTTACAAAAAAAAAAAAAAAAAAGTCTTTAACCTTTTATTTTGTCATTGTTGGGATAAAAACCATGTTCAATCAATGCTAAAAATTAACTCTTTTATATATAATATAATTTGATTATTTAATTCCAAAAAAACGCTAAACATTAATATATTCTTTCTAAGAAAAAAATAAAATAAAAATTCCTTAGCTATAGCTGTTCTATTCTTTTTGCTGGAAATAAAAGTTTTTCTAAGCTTGGGATTTGTGATATTTTTCTGTTTTTTTTTAATAACTTTTTTGACATGAATCTCCATGTTTGGATAGAAAAAGACATGACTTTTTATATTCCTATAGAGAAATACTTACATATTTTTGGAGTATCACTTCATTTATACTCTAACTAATTAAAATACAACAATTCATCTTATTTTAATCCTACATGACAAATGAGTCATACGAAGAAATTCAAATTCCATTATTTTTAAAAACAACAATTCATGGGAGGGAATTAGTTTTCTTGTTTTTCTAAATTATATTATGAGGTTTATATTTTTTAAAATCATAAAATTTGAATTTCTTTATATGACTCATCTGCAATATAGAATTAAAATAAAATGAGTTGTTATATTTTAATTAGTTAAAGTATAGATGAGGTGACATTTCTGAAATATGTAACTATTTTTCATTTCGATGTTTGTGGAGACTTGCGAATATTCCAATGAAGCATAACGTGGCAAATACATTTTTGTGTCTTCACTCCATCACATTTAAGCTATGATCAAGCATAAGGTATTTATGTATACTCCTTCCGATCTACAATATATATATGATTCAGAATATAAGTCACTAGCAGTCTAATTAATGCTCTTTTTTTCTCTTTTATCCTTATGATTAATACTTAATTTCTAACTTTACCCACTGGTTATATCTCCTCCCTTTCTCTAAAATAACATTATTAATTCAATTAAGCATATTTCTCAAGAAAGATAAAAGTGAAAAGAATTTGCATTTTATAACATATTAAATAATTTAATTATCATTTCTTCTTTTCCGTTATATAACTTAAGTGCCATATACTGGGGATCAAATGGAGTATATGATATTCTTGGTTTTCTTAGATGTTTATAATTATGCGTTATTCCCTTATATATGCACGTATACACATTTTTAAATATTTTTAATTACATCCAACTTGCCAATAAAAAATGCAGCATGTGCAGTGTGCAGTCTGGAAGGCGTGTAGTTCTCCGTGACAGTCATAGAGCCTGGGTTTTGTGGCAGGAGTTATTAGCAGGTTATGCTGTTTCTGATTTCTGGAGTTTGCAGGATAGTGTATGGCTGAAGCGGAATTTATCTCATCCAGATGTAAATTGGAGGCTCACTTTTGGGTTTACTTGTTGGCTGCTGTGGACGTGGCGTAATAAAACCTGTCTACAGGAAGGCTTTGAGGCACCAGCAGACCGTGCCAGAGTGGTGAATTGGTATGTACAGGAATTCAAGCGAGCTTGCAGTGAGTTTAGTGGATGTTGTGGGATCAGAAAAGAGGTACTAATCGCATGGAAAGCTCCTACAGGGAATTGGCTAAAGCTGAACGTGGATGGTGCCTCAATGGGAGGAAGTAGGGGTGCAGGGTGTGGTGGTGTAATTAGGAATTCTCATGGAAATTGGCTATGTGGTTTTAGCAGGAAACTGGGGGTCTGTTCTGCTCTACGTGCAGAATTTTGGGCGGTGCTAACAGGGCTTGAAGTAGCTCTCCAATACCAGTTTAATAGGGTAATGGTGGAATCTGACTCTTTAACTGTGATTAAAGTGTTGAATGATATACATGTGGATGTTGACGCAGATGTTAAGCTAATAGGTCTGATTAGGAAAACTATACTGAAATTTACTGATATAATTTTTGTACATGTGTTTAGAGAAGGGAATTTTTGTGCTGATTCCCTCGCTAGCTACAGCTTTACGGCGAAAGAGGATTGTGTCATTTTTGATAGGCCTCCGTCTTTTGTAAAAAGTGTTCTGGATAACGATTGTAGGGGTGTTGTATACCCAAGATTTGTGAAATGAATATATGCTTTTATGAATTTTATACCGTTTTAATAAAAGTTGTGTGTGAACTGAATATATGCTTATAGAGAATTTGTATCGTTTTATTAAAATTGTGTGTGAACTGAATATATGCTTTTATAAAATTTGTACAATTTTAATAAAATTTGTGTGTGAACTGAATATATGCTTTTAGAATATTTACACCGTTTTAATTAAAATTGTGTATGCATTGAATTTATGCTTTTAGAATATTTGCACCGTTTTAATAAAAATTGTGTGTGAACCGACTATATGCTTTTAGAATATTTGTTACCAGACTCAACAACAACAACAACAAAAAGCTAGAAATTTTTGTTACCAGGTGGATTTGAGGAAGGTTGAATTATCCTCCATCCTGTCTTATTTATAAGAATCTAAAATTTAAATTGTCTTAATTTATTTATATAAGTGTGATAAAAGTTGTTTAAATATTTAATAAATTTTTTCCCTCATTTTTATAAGAATCCAAATTATTGTGAATGGCTTTGTGGCACGTAGAAAATATGCGAAAAAGAAAGAACAAGGAATCAATAAAGCATAGGTCCATCTTGTATGTGCTTCTTTTTTTTTTTCTTTTTTTGCTAAAATAATTATTTAGAATTTATGGGCACATGAGCATGGATTATAAGTTAAAAAAGTGGGCTAAAATCATCCCAAGAGAGGCTTAAATTTTTTGCCCAAACTAGGAAAAAAAAAAAAAGAAAAGAAAATGACCAACACATGTTAACTAAATAGTTGGAATTTAGCATAATGGCAAACTAGTAAATAATGGGCTAGTTGGAGGTTTTTTCTTCCCTTCATTTATCCATCCGTATGGGAGCCTTTTTGTAGGGAAAATCTGTACATGCGCCCATTTAAAAAAAAAAATAAAAAGGGCCCAAGCGTTAAATTCCCAAAATGCAGTAGGACTCGATTGGGATTGAAGTTACTAAAGGAAATGACGATAATACCCTTGACCGAAAAAGCAAAAAAGAACTCGGATATTATAAAGTAAAAATTGATGACATTGCAAACGTAACTCTATTTTGGCGTCAGAATAATCTAGGGTAATTATTTATCGGAATATTATATTTCGATAAATAATACCTATTGAAAATAGGTGAATATGTGGTTTCAAATAATAAGTAATAATCTTATTTCCTAAGGTAATTTCTATTGAAATGAGGGTGAATAAAGAGCTAAAAATCCCTAAATCCCTAAATGCAATTGTGGGCCATAAAATACCCTCAAAATATTATGATAAATCCTAAGAGGCAATGAAATATTTATTAAAAATTGGAGAATATGTTGTCTCTAATTTAGGTAATTTTTGGGATTAATTTCCTTGGAAAATATTGAGGCAAGATTTAATATTATTTTGGGGATCATAATTGACCCCATGATTTTTAATATTTTACATGGGATATAAAATACCAATGTAAGTAAAATAATTGTGAGATAATGATTTATCCTAATTAAGAAAATTATCAAAAATTAGTAAGTGGCTAATATGGTAATTAATGGGATAATTAAGGTATAAAGTAAATGAATTAAAAATAATTTAAATAATTATTTTTAATTGGAGAAATTCGAAATTATTAAATAAATAAAAAATAAAAAAATAAAATATTAATAAAATATTTTATGCTTAGAAAAATAAATAAAAGAAAAAAGAAAAAAAATAAATAAATATCATGATATTTTTGTAAAATTGTATTATTATATAATATAGTGAATAGTAATGGAATAAATAGGAAACGGATCCTATCTAGAGAACCAGGAATAGGAATTCCAAAGTCAAGGTAAAATATTGATCAGTGAGTTTTTACCTTTAAGTGACCTCTTCCTAAGTAAATTAGAGGCGTAGCGCATTTTCCTAATAAGACGAAATAGGGAAAAATGCAGACGGTCATATTTTGGAATTTGAAGAAAATAATTATAACTCAACATCTAGAGATGAGTTTATAATTATCTGGACATATTTGGAATCGGTGAATTATTATCCAGAGATTGATGATTCCGAAAGCGATTTCCGACACCGTACGTGTTCGGACACGTTTTTCGAGAAAACTTCAATTGACCGTTGGAACCCTGTAAGGGACCGAAATCTAAGTTAAATTAGATATTATTGATGAGGAAGAGAAGATCTTGAAAGTTATGAATCCGAGAATTTTGAGATTTCTCCGAAGAGACGCAAACGGAGACGAATGGGGAAAATGTGAACCTGGTCATAAAGCAAGTTGACTCACCATTTTTGGACCAATTGTTTGCTGCCAAATCAGCCTTGAATGTCGACCAACATGCTGCATGGCTAGGAATTAAACACCATTATGCTTTGATTTTACTTGGTTATAAGGTAAGAGAAAATTACAAGATTTGGAATATGGAAATTACCAAAGTGGCACAATTTTTGCCTATATAAAGGCATGAGCACCTTCATCATTTTTCACACCAAAAATTTGCCCCTTAGAGAGAAGTTAGAGAGAGAAGCTCGGAGAAAGTCTGAGCAAAGTCTGGGTAAGTTCTTCGGTCCTTAGTCTTTAGTTTCAGTAGTTCTTTCAAAGTAGATATAGTAGAATTGCTAGATTTATCTTTAAATTTTCAAGATAGTCTAGATATCATATTTAGGGGTAAATATGATACATATTTCGAAAATATGATGAGGGAAAAGATCTCAAAATTCGGAGAGATAGAGCGAAAACAAATGAAGCTCGGCGAAATTCCGCAAATAGGGGTACTAGGGGCAAAATAGTAATTTTCGCCCAAATGGCCTGTTATGATGCCAAATTTTGATAAACGTTGTCCTTATAGGATATCTCGAGCTAATCGAGCCGCCGTTGTACCGCCGTCATACCGTTTTTTCCATTTGTCGAATTTCACGTTTTCCGTAAAAGTTTTGTTGTATCGCCAAAAGGTACGTTCGCGTCGTAACACTAACTCGATATTTATAGTATGCATATATGTGCTATGTGTATTGTATGTGGTAGCTGATAGCTCTGCTGTTTGTATGTACGTTCGCGTACTGTAACACTAACTCTGATATTTATGATATGCATGTATGTGTTATGTGTATTGTTTGCGTATAGTTGTTATGTTGCACGAGTGCAAATAGATGTTAGAGTATAACCGTATGTACGCCGGGAGCGATATATCCGCATTGGTTAAATGTACGGGGGAGCGATATGTCATCCGTATTTGGGAGCGATATGTCCGTACGGCGGGGAGCGATGTGTCATGCGTACGGGGAGCGATATATCTGCATTGGTTGTGTGTGATAATGCTGGAAGCAATATATCTGTATTGGTTGCGTGTGTAGTATATCTGTTATTGGGCTCACGTGCTGTTAATGTTGTGATTGTCCGTAGTCCATATATTGTGTACGTAAATATGAGGTTAACCGTTACCTGAGGTTCAATGGACATTGAACCTCAGCTCTTTAACATAGCGTCGGGTTCGGGAGGACCAAGGGCCCGAGGAGAAAGGCAAGCGGCCGCATAGAGATCCGGCTGAAGATCTCTTCATGACACGGCATGACCGTGCCGGGGAGACACTTTTGTTGTTATTCACTTTAAAAACTCTCGGTCATTGTACCGTTTTTTGTAAATCAGCCAGACTTACGGCATTTATAAATATATGTATCAGTTACTCAATCGCTCCGATGCTCTACTCTGATGAAAAAAATATATACTGCTTTTGAAAATGGGATGTTACAGGCGCCTTCAGGAAGAACAGAAGAGACGTTCACAACGCGGGAGAACACAGGTTTTTTCTGAAGCTTTATATTTGCTCAGCACATCGAGGGAGAGAATGTTTATATTCCCAATCATCTATTGCATTATAGGTCGAACTCGAAATATTCACACTTTGTCGCTCTCGAACGTTTTTTTCATTTAGAAGGTTGGGTGGTGAAAGGTTGGAGCTTGGCCAATTTTATGTTATTAACGATAGGAAATAGGTAAGAGATACTAAGATTTTGCTCAAGATATCATTATCACCATTCAAGTTGGTCTTTAATCATTGGAGGGTTGGGTGGGAAAGATGTTGCTTTGTTTTTTGGCATGAAAACAGAGGGGAAGGTGTGTTTTTGAGTGGGAATGGGTGAATGGGATGAAGCCACATTTGGTTCAAAAACGTTGAAATGGGTAGTTGTTAATACATACTGTTTTAGTTGTTAATTGGACTGTTTTAGTTGTAAATATGACTGTTATAGTTGTTAATACGAGCTGAATGTTAAAACACTGTAGGTTGCTCTTTTTTTTGGGCATGGAAACGAGAGAGGTTTGTTTATTAGGGGGATTGACCGAATGTGAAAATGATGAAATGAGATTGTTGTGAATGTGACTGTTGAAGTTGTTAATTTGACTGTTGAAGTTGTTAAATGAGATTGTTGTTAATGTGACTGTTGAAGTTGTTAATTTGACTGTTGATGCTGTAAATACTAACTTTATGTTGCGTAATTAAAGATGGCTAGTACTTCGGGGAAGAACATATTATGTTTCTTCCATGTGGGGGGTTTCTTTGAACATGGGGGAGGACAACAAAGTGATTATCTTGGTGGAACGATAAGAACAAGAGATATCAAGGAAGGAACTACATACGAGGAGATGCAAAGAATCATAGCATCTTTAATTGGGGAAGAAAATACTGAAATTTGTGTTAAGTTCAAACTTAGCATGGATACATCTACATTCGTTGATCTTGTAGATGATGAAGAGGTTGAACATTTAATAAGGTATAATGAAACATATTGTCATGTGTACGTTGAAGAAAATGGGAATAATGACAATAGTCCACAACGAATGAATGCTCAAATGGAAGAACAAGAAGTGTAAGTGTTGTTGTGTTAAGAAATGTAATTTGTTCCTATATAAATTTTCATTACTTGGTTCTCATTACTTACACTAATAATTGTTGTTTGTCGCAGGAGGGATGAAGTCTATCAAGGCGCAGGTGGGTTGTCAATTTCGCCCTCAAGTGTTGAATGAAACGCAAGCCTTGCAATCATTTCCGTGTTCTTCGCAAAGTGTACCATTAAGCATGCCAGAAATGAATCATTCGAAATGAAAGGATTTGATAATGGGAGAAGGACAAATTTTTGCGAATGCTGTGACCCTCCGTGAAACGTTGTACAAATTCGATGTTGCACACAAGTTTTCATACAAATTTGTGAAGAACAAGGCAAAGAAGATAATAGTTAAGTGCAAGGTTGACGGTTGTCCCCGGTACATGGGTGCATATTCGGCGGGAGAACGTCAAGATACGAGTTCCTAACCATCAAAACATACGGAGGAGCACACAAACACCATGCACGGGATTGCCTTATTGTATCTCATCCACCCAAGTGTAGGTTGACATCATCCCTTGTAATTGATGGTTTGAGAAATAATATTGAGAAGACAAATAATGAAATCCGAACCGACATGTACAATGAGTTTGGGGTACGCTGAACTACAAACAACATATAGGGCGAAAGAAAGAGCGGTGACGCTACTACATGGACGAGTAGAGGAC
Source organism: Acacia melanoxylon (assembly GCA_019022615.1). Lineage (NCBI taxonomy): Eukaryota > Viridiplantae > Streptophyta > Magnoliopsida > Fabales > Fabaceae > Acacia > Acacia melanoxylon. The sequence goes on along the minus strand of JAFJYJ010000003.1, from coordinate 4,467,872 downwards.
TCTTACAAGGTCATTCCTTGGATGTGTCAAAGACTCATAGAGAGTGATCCCAACACAGTGGCAAAATGGGAAGGGTAAGCTGATAATAGATTTGTCCGACTATTTATTGCATATGGTTGCTCCATTAAAGGTTTTGTAGATGCTTGTCGACCAATTCTTTATATAGATGGATGTCATCTGAGTGGCCCTTATAGGGGTACAATGTTGTCAGCTTGTGCGTATGATGCAGACAACCAAATGTTTACCGTAGCATATGGCATTGTTGGCGGTGAGACCTATGATGATTGGGCTTGGTTTCTAAACAATGTAAAACAGTTACGGGATCAATGATGATAACAATTGTGTCGATCGAAACAATTCCATTATTGGGGGTAAGAGATATATTTGGCACCGAGAGACATGCATTTTGTTACGGGCATGTGAAGGAAAATTATAGTGCGAGTTCCTCAAAATCATGAAAGGGATGCCACGTCTGCCGGGGAATAGCAAGGATATTGCATTGCACCTCCTCGATGGAATTGCGTACGCAAGGATGGTTGGGGAATTCACTATTGCGATGGGAAAATTAAAATTGTTCAATCCACCATTGGCACAATGGGTTGAGACTCATTGGGACGTTGATCGATGGGCTATGAGTAAGTTTCCTTTCAAAAGGTGGGATAACATAACCACTAACATTGCTGAATCATTCAACGCATGGATGGTGAAAGAGAGGAAGCACACGGTGTCAATGTTAATACATGAGCATAGGGAGAAGTTGGCTGCCAAGTTGCTTGCAAGCAAGATGGCTTTGGTGAATTGGAAAAATGGTGTAGGACCTAACATTGAAAAAAAAAATGTTGCAACATGTGAACTATGCGGAAAATATGCATGCCACATATTATGGGGAGAACCAGTGTGTGGTTGAAACTAGACGTGGTGATGCCTTAAGTTATGTTGTTGTTGATATGGTTGCAAAAGAGTGCTCTTGTTTAGCATGACAAATGAGTGGACTACCTTGCCTGCATGCATGTGCATCAATTAAGTTACTTAATGGTAATGTGTACACATTTGTGGATGATTGCTTGACACTTTCAAAGCACAAGAGAAAATATATGCACAAAGCATGCGGCCGGTTGCAACACATGATTGTCCACTTGTTGATGCGCCCACGGTGACACAAATGCTAACGAGAGACTTTCTTGGAGCCCCCAATTACTACAAGGGCGCCGGGTAGACCGCCAAAAAAAGACGAGAATCTCGGTTCCAAAACAAGCAAATTTATAATTGTGGTAGATGCCACGAGCCGGACACTCCGTCAAGACTTGCAAGAATCCAAATCCAAGTTGATCATCGATGGTCCCTTGGGTGTTTCTTTTTGGGCATTGCGTCTCACACTCTTTTGTTATATATGGCTTTATGGCTTTAGATAGAAATCCACACCATATTATTTTTGGAAATGGTGTGTGATGTTGACATTATGAATTTGTAGATGCATTTGGTGTTGTAAATGAAGGTTGGATATTGTTGTCACAATTGTATCCAAGTGTCATTTATGTACACATATTCATATTTTGTTCCAAATGTAAATGACGTTGAAAAATATATGCAGTTGGATTTTGTTGTAATTAGGTGGTGTTGTTGTTGTAATTAGGTGCTGATATTGTTGTTATTAGTTGCTGTTATTGTTGTCATTATGTGCTGATATTGTTGTTATTAGTTGTTGATATTGTTGTCATTATGTGCTGATATTGTTGTAAGTGGCCCATGTTATTGTTGTAAATGACCCCTGATATTGTTGTAAATGAGCCCTGATATTGTTGTAAATGAGCCCTGTTATTATTGTAAATAACCCCTGATATTGTTGTAAATGACCCCTGTTATTGTTGTAAATGACCCTGTTATTGTTATAAATGACCCCTGTTATTGTTGTAAATGACCCCTGATATTGTTGTAAGTGACCCCTGTTATTGTTGTAAATGACCCCTGATGTTGTTGTAAATGACCCATGTTATTGTTGTAAGTGACCCCTGATATTGTTGTAAATGACCCATGTTATTGTTGTAAATGACCCCTGTTATTGTTGTAAATGACCCCTGTTATTGTTGTAACTGACCCCTGATATTGTTGTAAGTGACCCCTGTTATTGTTGTAAGTGACCCCTGATATTGTTGTAAATGACCCTGTTATTGTTGTAAATGACCCCTGTTATTGTTGTAACTGACCCTTGATATTGTTGTAAGTGACCCCTGATATTGTTGTAAGTGACCCCTGATATTGTGGTAATCGCCCCCTGTTATTGTTGTAAATGACCCAGTTATTGTTGTAAATGACCCCTGTTATTGTTGTAAATGACCCCTGATATTGTTGTAAATGACCCCTGTTATTGTTGTAAATGACCCCTGTTGAAGTTGTTAATCTTGTCCATTATTTCTGCAATTCTCATTCCATGACCACATCAAAACAGAATCAAAACATTCTTGTTATCAAAACAGAATCAAAACATTCTTGTTCTCATCCATGACAACATCATAACAGAATCAAAACATTCTTCTTCTCATCCATGACCACATCAAAACAGAATCAAAACATTCTTGTTATCATTCCATGACAACATCAAAACAGAATCAAAACATTCTTCTTCATCCATGACTACATCAAAACATAATCAAAACATTTCGTTGTCATTGAATAAAGGTTATCAAGTTAGCATCAGTAGACAATTTACAAAATAACAAGGTGTAATGTCATCCAAATGAATACAAATGAGTCATAAATACATATGGTCCTAACAACTATGCTCCCTAATGTCTCTTCAATTTCTTGTGGTAGTCCTCCATTAGCCCCAACACTTTTTCCCGATGGTTGTTGCGAGGATGGGTGACGAGCCACCATAATAAGCCCACCTTCAATTCACGAAGTTCTTCCTCGGTGAAGTGTGGCATTGTATACCCATCCCCCTATTCTCACGAGCCATCCCATTGTTGTAGCCAAGATATGACATGAAGCCAACATGAGTGCCCGAAATAAAATAGACGAGACGAGTTCTAGTAAAATCGAGATATCAAACTTAACAAGACACCACAAAAAAATAAACCATCTAAGAAACATACGTGTCCCTTTGGACATGGACTTTAGCCCATGTAACATCCTTGGGGATTTTGGCCTCATCTTCTAACAACTCGGCTTGATTGTTCGGAGTATTTCCAACAAAAGATGGCGCTGAAAACAAAGTTCACACATTTAGAAATGTTTACAAGTTTACAAACTAAACGGACATTGAATTTCGCTTGCACTTACCACTTTATTTGCCATCATTTCCTGTTCTTTTTGGACTTGTTTCTTTGTTGGTTTTTTCTTGGTTGGTTGTATGTTTGGATGTTCCTTTTCATATTCCATCCGATAATATGTATTTATGTTAACCAAGGAGTTAAGGGCATAGAAAGTCATTGTAGACGTATCGAGAACATAACAAAACCGTGACTTACATAAAGACATGGGCCAAAAATGAAACGACAAATCACCAATGTTGTAACCTAAATGTTGAGGAGCAATTTGCGGAAGAATGGATTGACCGTCCATTTCAGGGCTAGGACTAATCATTTTATCCATTATATCAACTAAGAAAATGTATCTTTGGACTACACCGTCATTCTCTAATTGATCGGCAACCAAAGTCCTTGCCACCATAGTCATCGCCTTTCATTTGGGATAAATAAGCCAACAAAAAAATATGGTCATGTGCATGCAAACATATGGTCAGTTGATGCAAATATGGATGGAAAGGAAAGTCACATTGCATCCATCATCGAAATAACGATGATATAGGTTGATTACTAAACGTCACGTACCGATCACCTAACCAAGATCGTGCATCAAGACATTGTAGGTCTCTCCTTGTGAGAAAATAGCGATGCATGTCCACAAATTCCCTAAATTACAGCATATGAAGATCTTAATCGAATGTGCATTTTGTGTACGACAAGTGATTCAATGGGAAACAAAATGAAACTTACTCCTCAAAAAATTTCATCTTCACTAACGGTCTTTGTGCACAAGTCATAAAGAGTGTCCTTCTCGTCGTATGTCCTCTTCCCCTTGGACTTCCGCTTTGGATCGATCCACGGGGATTTTAACACGCTACTAGGGTTTACGACCCGTTGAGATCTCCTCAATTCAACCCTTGTCCGGTCACCTCTTCTTGTACATGTTCCTTCACATGTTTTGGAACAAAGAACGTGTTCAAATATTTCCACCGCACGACCGTCCACATTGGGTGTCTCTCTCCATGTCCGGGGATATCATCGACATCAATAATATTTTCAGGTTCATCTTCCTCGTCTACGTCATCTCCTTCCTCGTGTCATGTCCATTGTCATCGTCGAGTCCCCGGATGTAGATGGTCGTTTGCTTTGGTGCATCACCTTCATGCCGGCCTTCTTCAACCAACGTATTTTGAAGCGCCAACATTTCTTGTTGCAAGTTCAATAGCGACCGTGCATATGTCGTGCGCACTACCTGGAAAAAATATATCGGTTACTACAACATTTATCACAACATCAATTTGTACTGAAACAGCCACCTGGATTAATTTGTCACACATTATCGGGTGTGTAAGCATCGTATCAGGATCAAACGATGTTGACGGACCGATCGATGGATATGGGCGAGGATGTGGGCGATGAGGCTTGATTTGCGATGCAAGAGGCATTTTTTGCTTCGTTTCTCAATTGACACTCTGCTCTTCACCTTTTCGTCGGTCCAAAAAGCCATGGCCGACTCATGTTGACGGCTATCATCACCGACGGGAAATTTTGGAAACAAAGCAACCGCTCGCTCATAAAACAAAATCAAACAATTATTAACAATAGTTGACCATTAATGAGTCGATCACATGCAAACATAAGTAAAGACAACTTACCATGAGGAAGTATAGGCATCCGCCTACGGTTTGCTCTTTTTTCGTTGGACTTTTGGGAATCCTTCTTGAACTCATGTATCTCTTCACAGAGTTCTTGAAGGGCGAAGGAGGACCAATCGGAATCAACAAGTGCATCCTTAGTCACCGTCATCACCTTCAAAAGACGGTCACTGACAAGAATTGATGCACTGGGCGCCAATAGGGTACCTAAGGCGAATAAGACGAATAAAAACTCAAAATTTTCATCTAATTATTCTCCCAACATATCTCCAATTTTTTTGTAAGGAACGTCCTTGTATACTTTCCTATAGTCGTTGAGAGTGGTGTCTTGGTCGTTGATATTAACTTTTATGGCCTTCCTCCCAACGGGAAGACCCATCAATTGATTGACGTGTTCTCCCCTATCACTTGGGTTTCCCCCCAATGCACACTTCCTTTGTAGGGGGATCAAAATAGGTCATATATTGAGCACATAAAGAACAGTTGATCTGTCGGCAACTTATACTAACCAACCTATCAAACTCGATCTCCTTTAGCTTTCTCATCGCCTCGGGTCTTCCCTTCAAGTTTTTGCAAACTTGGATGAATGTCTTTGGCGCACATCTAGTTTGGAAGGGCACCACATACTTCTTCGATTTCACGGGGCTCTCGGTTGTTTAGCCCTCTTTGTGTATTCAGCTTTTTCATTAGAAGTTAGCCTTTTCCAGGCTTCTGTCATTTCTATACTCAATCCGCCTCTTAACTTGCCCTTGCCCTTACCCTTGTGGCGTTCCTCATATTTCTTGTAGAATTCCTCTATGAATAGGTTGTATCTAGAAAACCTTGGATCCCTTTGTGAGGATTTAGACATGATGTTTCTTCTTGTATTATAGACAAATGCTAGTGTACCTACAACAATTGTAAATGAAGTTCATTTAAAATTACCCTTGATCATAATTCCCATAGCTCAATTCATCATAAAAATCAACACTAATAGAAACAGGCAAAATATTAGAGCAGAAAAAAAATGTTGAACAATATAAATTTTGGTTTTTCATACAACATAATGAAGTTAAGCAATCCTAAATACTACTATTGTTGGAACAATGTTTTTTTAAACTTTCTTGAAGAGGTTAAACTTTCCAAAATACTACTTGTTGGTGGCTTTAATTTCGCACCACTCTGTACAAGTTTTGGATCACCAGGAAAACTACATTCATGTCAGATTAACTAGCTAGCAGTGCAAGCTTTTGATTAAACCAAAGCGAGTAGTGTATGCAGCATGATCCTTGATTAGAATGGAGCTATGTGTAATTCTGTTATGGACATAAGTTGGAATAAATTATTATGACTCTAGTGGTTGGCTTGTTCAAATGCATTAGGCAATTTTGGAACACTTGGAAGCCATGTATTTCGACAGGAGGAGGGTTACCCGATTGTTTATGAGAGGCAAGTGTTGTGATGCGTAGGGCAATTTTAAGAAAAGTGCAAAATCTCTCAATAATTCCTCCCTAAAGTTTGTAAGGGCATGTGACGGCAAAACTCTTTCAAATATGTAGAAATTCATGCACAAATGAGTTTAGACCAAAATGCACTTGGCAACCAAGACAAGACCACGGTTGAACATAGCAGCTCATGAAATCCGAGAGATGAAGTTCCAAAATGCAGCAAAGAAAATTTTCAGAGTATAATGCGAAAATTCGCCAATTTAATGTTTTCAAGTAATGCACAATTAAGGAGCATTGACAACAAAGTAGAGTTTTAAAATTCAGCGCAAGTGACCAACAACTTCGAACTTTAGTTTCTAAACTTTTGTAATAACGATGGTTACAACAATGACCAATTCCAACCTCCAAAGCCACATTGTCAACACTTCAATGATAGCATATGACATGAACCATATCATTCAAAATTCAATACAACACAAGATAGTAACCCTCCTAAAATTAATTCAATTTTTCAATATCACATTTAAGCGGAATTTGGCTGAAATTACTTGCACAATGTCAAAAACAAATTATTACTCAAACTGACCAAAAATTCAACTTTCAGCTCCAATTTTCAATGCCAATACAAAACAAAGATCACACCAGCAGCAAAACTCTAAATGATTCATATGATTTGCAGGGCTATTAACAAATATGAGTTATCAAATCTTCAGTAACCAAGAGCATCAAAGGGTAATGCAGAGATGCACAACATAATTGGCTCTTTAATTCCGGCAAGAATTACTCAACTTCCAAGGTTTTCAAATCAATTCATTTCAGAATTTAACACTCTCTCGATGTCACTAAGCCTACCTTTTTTAGGTATTAATGATTGGACCCCTTTGTGATAATGCACGCAAGAAAGAAGGAACTCATGAACAAGAATTTCAAGAACAAGATGTCCGGCATGCCACAGAGTTGAGTAAGCAGAGACTCGCTAATAGTGAAAAGCATCCTAAAATATCATGTTCCACCAAGACCTATTGCAGCAAACAAAACAAATCACACAAATTCACATAGCTTTACTCTGCTAGACATCTACACAAATCTATAAAAGCTTGAAAACATGATAATTTACCTCTAAAAGAAGAAAACGAACTTGTACTCGCAGGACCCAGCAACAAACGAACTTGTTCTTCAACCGAAACTCGAACACCCAAAACTTGTACTCGCAGGATCGATGCTTGGCTTTGATAGGCGAAAGATAGTGGGAGACGTATGAATGCACACAAAAATTAAACAAAGTTCATAAAAAATAAACCGGCATATTATACATTTCTTAAAAAAAATGAAAAACCCTAATCCCCAAAATTTTACCTACAACCGAACCACGACGGCGACGGCAACACACAGGAGTTTCGGAAGGTCGACGGAGCACGAGAAAGACGGCGAGTGAGCTTCGAGAAGGTCGACGAGCACGGCCAAGAGTCGAGCGAGCGAGGAGTTCGATTACGGACGATTTCAACCGGTGCGCGACGCTATCCACTTTAGAGGGTCGACGGTGGGCGACGGGGGATGAGATCGACGGTCCGACGGAGACGAGTGAGGACGAGTGAGAGTGAGCGTGAGTGTGAGAGTGATAGAGGCCGTGAGGAGGTTCGAGTCCCACTCGAGAGGGAGAGCGATTTCAATTCTTTTTCCTTCTAGGCTTTTTGGTCATTTCACACAACAATTGAATTCCGGAAAAGGCCCTAGGGCCTTTTACGGTAATGCGAAATGATAGGGCCCTGTTTGTCTTTTTTTTTGCTTAAATGGGCCTCTACGGTGATTTTCCCTTTTTGTAACACCCCAATTTTCATGTAAATTAATCAATGGAATATATGAATTTTTCACCAAATGGTAGCAGTCAATGGTATTTATTTTTCAGACAGGATAAATTAATTATTGGAAAATAAGGTGGAATTATTCAAAAATATGGTTATTAAATTTGGACTTAGATAATTTGAGATAAGTAATGTTAAAGAAGGCAAACATATATTTTTCCCTCATTATTCTTAAATTTTTCATCCAGTAAAAGGAGGGAAAAATTAAAATTTGAATCTTGAGATAAGGTTGTAAGTTAAAAGGGAGATTGTACCTACGTTGGGATAAAATTAATTCACTTTTTTTTCCATTTACCATCATCAGGTCACAAGAAGTGTGAGGGATGAATAAATCATACTCAATGAAAGGAGGACGTACGTATTTGAGTAAAAGTGGAAACATGAAATATCCCATAATAATTTCCCAACGTGTGGACTAAGCAAATGGGATATGTGGGATAATACAATGTCATATTAATTTAATAAAGAAGTGGTGGCCCGTGGAGAAATAAAAAAGAGGAAACACACCGAAAAATTATTTTCTTCACTAGTCCCAAACGAAAGAAAGAAACAAAAAGGGGATAAATAAATTAAATAAAAAAGAAATCATTACTTACCCTCTGAAAGCGCCGAACAAAAGAAGCAGAGAAAGAATGATTTGATAGGTGGGGACAACACAATATTAATGAATGAAAGAAGGGTGGGCACGTGACAAGGAATTGGAATAATAAAAAAACATTATTATATTACAAACCACCCTATTAAACCGCCGGATGTGTGAAGGGGAAATAAAGAATAGATAATTGTAATATGTTCTTGGGAATGCCTATGAGATGAAAGATGGGAAGGAAGTGACAAGCATAATTAATGAAGAACAGAGGAGCTGTGCACGACGGATTAAGCAAGGAATTTGAATTACATTTTTTTTCCTTCAATCCTCTCGACGTGCCTGAGTCAAAAAAAAAAAAAAACTTGAAATTGGATATTTCGCCTAGGCATCCGGATATGTGAGGGAGAGAGTGGAGTAGGAGATATTTATTCTTCCCAAATTTCTTCAAAACGTTGGACCTGGGAGACTAAATGAGATCAGTAGAAATAAGAAATTGTCTTGATTTCTCTAGAATGGTGTGGAAAAATCTAGACACAGGAGGGATCTAGAACCAATTTGGGATCTATTTAAGGGGCTTGTCCTTCCCATTTTAGCCTGCTGGACGAATTGAGAGGCAGAAAAGAAAAAGATCAGAGGCCAAGCATGAAGACACAAGGAGGGTGAGCCAAACAAAAGGGTAAGATATTTAGGTATTTATTCAACCCTCTTCTACACTTGTTCTTGGGAGTTATACATTTTTATGAAAACTCCTCTCTTGCTACGTTGAAGGATAAATCTGAAAGGAAGAAGAAGGAAGTGAAAGAGAAGTGAAGAATTAAAGCCTCAAGCTGGTGAAATACCAAGGAACAAGTAAGTATGACCTCACGATTTCTAGCTTTGCAATGGTTGTATCTTGCTCGTTTTTGTACCTCGTGAATCTGCTTAATTGATAAGTGAATAAATGAAGGATCAAATTCAAGATTTAAAACCTAGGTAGAAGGATTATCAAGATATAGGAGGAATTTGTAGATGAAAATGGAAGTTGGGTTGAGTAATTTTGGAGGATTAATTCGGTTAGCCTCAGGACGTAAGAACTGATTCTTGTTGATGTGTCTACTGCTTTCCAACGTAGAATAGTATTTTAGGGACTTGGAGATTTTTGAATGATTGGGAAATTTTAAGTCATCAAATAAATATTTTAGAAGAGTTACTTATAATTATATTTTGGATATTTTAGGGTCACTTTGATTTTGTGCGCCGGAGAAAAATTTATATTTGGTCAACAACCAGGTAATAACCTTAATCCTCATGTGTTCTGTGTTTCTTTGTATGTTTGTATTTTCCATGATTGTGGACCCGTGTCTCCTGAAAAGGGGCATGCGTTTGTGTGCATTCAGTGTGGTCTGGGTTCGGAGCCCGACTCGTATTTTCCTAGCGTTGTGGATCCGGGGCTTGCTTTGTTGAGCGATCCCGCATTTTTCTAGGACATGTAGTCCTTCCGATTAACACGGTATACTTCGTATGTTGTATTTGTGTTACTGTGCGTTTGTTACTGAATGCTATTATATGGTGTTTTCCTGATTGTGGATACATACACACACTGTTTATGCATTACATATGAGATTAATGGTTACTCTGAGATCCATTTACGAATCCCAGATTTTTGTAGAGCCTCTGGAAGTTCATTGAGGGCAGATTCTGGAGAAAAGGGTAAGACTGCTGGGAAGGAGTAGATGGTGTCATTGGTGGCGGTGGAAGACTATTTTGTTATATATTCTTAATTGGATAACTATATTATTTTGGCCTTTTTGGGGCAGTGGTGGATGACTGTATACTTAACACTTCGGGGACTATATTTTGTTACTTACTTTTAATTATACCAGTATTGTCTGTAGTTCAACCGGGAAATGCTCTGCCACGATAAACTCTGTTGCATGTTAATCAGTAGTAATTAGAGGATATATGGAAATTATAAAAAAGAATCCCTCTATCCGCCACCCGAAAGGGGCGAGGCCGGTAGGGGTGTTACACTTTTAATGGACATTAAATCAACTCATTTTCCCACAATAGAGTCGGGCAACACGCAGAGACAAGGGAAGGAGGAAGAGTGGAAAATTTATAGGAGAAAAGGAGAAGGAAGAACTCAAGGATTCAAAATGTAAGCTTTAGGTAATCTCTTCCATCTCTTCTAAGCTTCCTTTTGTAACTCTTCTTGATCCAAAAATCTGTCTTCTTATGGTGTTTATGAAAAGGGGGGTTGAAAATTTTGGTAAACAAGGAAGAAGAAATTACAAGAACATCAAAATCAAGCTAAGGTTAGTGATTCTTGAACCTCCTTATAGTGGATTTGAGTTGGTAAATTGATTTGTGGTGGTATTCTCTTGTGTTCTTGAAATGTTGGAAACCCTAAATGTATGGGGAGTTGCTGCCCAAATTCTTAAATGGGATTAGAGTATGATTAAGGGTTCAAACAACAAGTTAGAAATGATTATAGACTAGATTACGGTGTTAGAATGGAAAATTGACATTTTGTTGGTTATAAAAAGGCTTTTCGTCCAGCTGTGTATATTAGTGTTTGGGAATGGATTTTTGGTGTTTTTGATAGCTTAAAAATGTTTAAAATGAGATTTTGTATGAGGTCAAACTTGGATCATACTTTTGGAAGCATAAATGGAAGTTTGAAGATCATTAGGGTGCTGTTTCTGGAAATTTTCTGCAGAGTCATTCATGTTCTTCATGCTCTTTGCCCTAGTAAATGAATTTATAAAATTATGAAATTTTACAGGGAGAAATTAGACATCTCAAGTATTAATATGGTATATAATTTGTATTTTTATGAATTTTTTGCTAAGAGAAATAAATGTTTCAAGGTTGCCCCTGAAAACTGGGAATGAATTTCGGACAGCAGGGGTATTTTGGTCTATAGATGAATTTTCGACTTGGCCTGACCCAAATGAGTATTTATCTTTTAAAGCAGACATATTGAGGGTCATTTAAGATTTGGAATCAACCCAAAAGGAGTTTTCTAGATTTAATTATGATTTTTTGAAGTTGAGCTTCTATTTCAGAAAAATTGCAAATTTAGGACGAAAATTAAGGATATATGGGCCCAAATTAAATTCCTTAAGAAGAAAAGGAATTGACTGAATATAGACACATTAATTGGGCTTATTTTAATTTACCAAGGAAAATATTTATTGAGGTGGAATTAATTATATTTACATTTTATTATTTTAGGGATAATTGTGATATTTTGCACTTAGGGAAGGTTATTTTTATCGTAGTCGATCGCTGTAGTAACCTTAATTCTCATATACTCTGTGTGATTTGTGTATGTATGTTTTACCTTGAAATTGCATACATTTAGTTATCATTTATTTCCAAGCGCTATGGAACCGGAACATACTGTGTGCATTAAGGGCTTTGCTGTGTGCTATGCCCGGTGGTCTGTGCTGTGTGCTGTTAGGACCACTGCAGTTTGTGCTGTGTGCTATTAGGAATGCTAGTTCCGGATGTGGTTGTGTGCCTTGATACTGAATGTTATGTGGTATTTGTTTAATTATGGTTTTCTCACATGCATTATTTATACATTTTATATGAGATTAACGGTTACTCTGGGATTCAAATTTTGAATCCCAACCTCTTTTAAGCCATCTGGCAATTCATCTGGAGCAGAGCAGAGGGACAGAGGTAAGGCTCCGGAGCAGGGCTTGTATTTTGGTGGATGTTGATGATTTTCTTTTGGGAATTTATCTTGATTACCGGATGACTGTAGTTTATTATTTTGGCCTGTTTGGGCACCGTTATCCGGATGACTGTAGTTTATTATTTTGGCCTATCTGGGCACCGTTATCCGGATGACTGTATCTTTTGATCCCTCCCGGAAGAATTTATCTTTCTGTATTTTTATCAGTATATTTTGTCCAAACCGGTGTGTGCTATGCTGCTTATACTCTGATGCGTGGCGATAATTAACTTGGGAAAAGTAAGCTAGAATTAAATAAAAGTAAAGGACCACACTACCCGCCACCTAAAAGGGCAAGGCCAGTAGGTGTGTAACAATTTTGGTATGAGAGCACGGTTTGGATGATACTGATAAATAAAACTTAGACTGACATACTTGTTGTTAATTGTAATAGAAACAAGATAAGTGTAAGATTTGGGAAGTACTATGGTTGAAGGAGCACGGCTAGGAGAATATGTAAATGGTGTTATGAACAAAGGGTCTAATTTGGAGTTCCAAGTCTTTTAAAATGATATGTATTAGTCTCTGCAGACTTATTTTGGTATCTTGATCTGATTATCGGTGTATGGTAGTATATTATGATAGTCTTGTAAGAAGTAGCTTGATTGTACGATTATGTGGAGCAGTATATGAATTGTGAATGTTTTTATATTTGGAATCAATGATATGTTGGGAAATGGCAAATTATGTAAGTTATCAGGATGGTTGCTTATCATTTCATGGTTATAATTTAATATTATTCTGTGAAATAACATTTTCTCTTGTCTATGTCAAGACTAATTTTGCTAAATAGCAAGAGGGAAAGGACGAGGAAGGCCTAGAAGAGAGCCAGAGACACAAATACCAAATCCTCAAGATAATAACAATTTGGTGCGAGAAATGATGGGCTTGATAAGAGAACAAGGAAATATGATTCAAGAAATGCGAGCTGAGATCAATGAAATGAGAGCTCATGATCATGAAGAAGAACGAACTGTTGATGACACAAATAATAATAATAATGACAGTAATAATGATGATGAGCAGTCGCAACAGCCGTTAAACAACAGAGAGGCTGGGACTCCTCGCATCTTGGGTTAAGCAATTACGTAAGCATCAACCTCCGGTATTTAGAGGCGAGATTTGATAGTGCGGAGGAATTTAGGTTATTGCGTCTTGATAAAAATTTTCAGGTTCTAGAATGCCCTTTGTTGACGAAGGCCTTTGTTGGCTATTTATAAACTAGAGGGCGATGCAGACAGATGGTGGAGAAATACTGAAACCACTCTTCGTGCCCGCAATATCCCTATCACTTGGGAGATCTTTTGAGAAAAATTCAATGAGCAATATTTCCCACGCTCAATTCAACTTGCAAAAGAATCTGAATTCTTAACTATTCAACAGGGAACCAATGAATCTTTTGAAGATTATTATGCGAGATTTACTCGTCTATCTCGGTATTCTGCTTATCACAGGAATCCAGATGCTGAGGGTAGCTTGGTAGATGTATTGATTCGTGGATCTAAATTTGAAATCAAAGAAAAACTAGTTGCTCGGCAATTCTATGAGCTTAATCAAGATGTTGATGAATGTCGTGTTGTTGAAAGAAACCTTAATGAATTGTGTGCATATAGAAATATCATGAACCGCAGTGAATCTACTCGCGGTAATTCCTCACAGAAAAGAAAAGGGCCATGGAACAAGAATTGTGGCAATTCTAAAAAGCTTTTCCAATCTGGTCAGTCAAATTTCAGGAGGCCTGCAGAGCCTCAGATCTATAATAAATGTGGGAAATCACACCCTGGATCAAATTGCGAGGGGCGAATCATTTGTTATGTCTCGTCAGTAAGCTGGGCATATCGATCGTATTTGTCCCACAAAGTTGAGAGGAGACCCTAGAGTCAGGGTCGGGTATTTGCTTTGACTCGGGAGGATGCTAGTAAATCCCCTGAACTGCTGCAAGGTACAATTTCTTTACATGGTTGTTTATTACATGCATTATTTGATTCTGGTGCCAGTCACTTGTTCATAGCATATGACTGTGTCGGACGTATGAATTTGAATGTTCACAAATTGCCTTATGATCTGATTGTGTCTACTCCATTGGGAGTTAAATCTGAAACTGCTGATGTATATCTAAACTGTATTGTGATCGTGGACGGACATGAGTCCACTGTGGATCTGATTTGTTTACCGTTGCATGATATTGATGTAATTTTGGGATTAAACTGGTTGACGGCTAATAATGTGGCACTACACTTCGGCAATAGAAAGGTTATCTGTCCTGATCAACAACGAAATCTCAGTGCTAAAGCAAGTCTTGGTTTTCTTACCACTACTGAGGCAAAGCAGTGTATTAAGCAAGGGTGCCAAGGATATGTGGTATTCTTTTCGCAGGCAGATTCAGAACCGTCTCTGGATGACATACCAGTGGTGAATGAATTTCCCGACGTGTTTCCTGATGATATCAGCGGGTTACCACCGAAGAGAGAGGTGGAGTTTGCTATTGATATTGCGCCTGGTACTGGACCAATTTCTAAAGCGTCCTACCGCATGGCACCGAATGAGATGGCTGAGTTAAAGAAGCAGATAGAGGAATTACTTGAAAAAGGGTTTATTCGCCTTAGTGTTTTGCCTTGGGGAGCCCCGGTTTTATTTGTGAAAAAGAAAGACGGCAGTTTGAGACTCTGTATTGATTACCGAGAACTGAACAAGGTGACCGTGAAAAATAAATTTCCTCTTCCCAGAATTGATGACTTGCTAGATCAATTATATGGTTTCTGTATATTCTCAAAGATTGACTTACGTTCGGGGTACCATCAGCTACGAGTTAGAGCTGAGGATATTCCGAAGACTGCTTTCAGGACCAGGTATGGGCACTATGAATTGCTTGTGATGCCGTTCGGCTTGACAAATGCTCCTGCTATCTTCATGGATTACATGAACAGAATTTTCCGACCGTATCTAGATCAGTTTGTGGTGGTATTCATTGATGACATCTTGATCTATTCAAAGAGTCGGGAGGAACATGAGGATCATCTCGGCTTGTATCGAATATTACGAGAGAGAGGCAACTCTATGCTAAACTTAGTAAATGTGATTTCTGGCTTTCTGAGGTTAAATTTCTGGGCCACGTAGTTTCTGAAAATGGTGTATCAGTGGACCCTAGTAAAGTGGAAGCAGTATTGAGCTGGAAAAGACCTGAGACTGTTACAGAAATACGCAGTTTTCTCAGTCTAGCGGGATATTACCGCCGATTCATACAGAATTTTTCTCGAATTTCGATGCCATTGACGAAGCTCCTGAGAAAGAACCAGGCATTTGTGTGGGATGAGCATTGTGAGGAGAGCTTCCAGATACTGAAGGAGAGGCTGATGACAACGCCTGTGTTGATTATCCCAGATCCGAGCCAGACCTATGTGGTCTACAGCGATGCTAGTTTATAGGGATTGTGATGTGTCCTGATGAAGCAGGGCAGAGTTGTAGCGTATGTCTCTCGTTAGTTGAAGCCTCATGAGTTAAATTATCCTACACATGATCTGGAGCTTGCAGCTATTATCTTTGCTTTGAAAATATGGCGACACTATCTATATGGTACTACTGTTGAGCTATACTGCGACCACAAAAGCCTTAAGTATCTGTTTGATCAGAAAGAACTTAATATGAGGCAGCGCAGATGGATGAAGTTGCTAAAAGACTACAACCTGGAAATCAAATACCATCAGGGTAAAGCTAATGTTGTCGCAGATGCGTTGAGCAGAAAAGGTATACAGGTTGCATTTATGATGATTAAAGAACAAAAGTTGCTAGAAGATTTTCGTGACTTGAATTTGTCAAATCAGATCTTTGTAAACGAAAATGCACCTCATGAAGCCTACATTGCTAGTCTCATTGTTAGCCAAGAGGAGAATAGTCTGAGTACTGAAATAAAAGAAGCTCAGATGCAAGATGATCTAGCTAAGTCTATTCGAGAAAAGATTGAACGGGGAGAAACAGCCGAATATGATATCTCACTGAGCGGATTGATCCGATACAAGAAACGAATTTATGTGCCACCTAAAGATGATTTGAGACAAAAAATTCTTGATGAGGCTCATAAAAGCAAATACACCATTCATCCTGGTGTGGTCAAAATGTATCGAGATCTGAAATTGCAATTTTGGTGGCCGGGGATGAAAAAGGAAATAACTCTATATGTGGCTAAATGTCTGACTTGCAAGAAGGTCAAAATTGAGCATCAACGACCGGGAGGACTCTTGAAGGTTCTGGAGATTCCAGAGTGGAAATGGGAGACCGTGACCATGGATCTAGTAGTGGCTTTACCCAAGATCAGGCACCATGATGCAATCTGGGTAATCGTTGATCGACTCACTAAGTCTGCACATTTCCTTCCTATTAGTGTCAATTATTCTCCTGAGAAACTGGCAGAAATTTATATAGGAGAAATCATCAGACTCTATGGTACACCGAAGAGTATTATCTCTGACCGAGATCCTCGATTCACTTCGCGATTCTGGCAAGCTCTACATCAAGCAATGGGAACAAAGTTAAGATTTAGTACAGCGTACCATCCCCAGACAGATGGGCAATCAGAGAGGACAATTCAAACATTGGAAGATATGTTGCGTGCATGTGTACTGGACTTTAAAGGAAATTGGGATCAGTATTTACCTCTCGCCAAATTTGCCTATAATAATAGCTATCATGCTAGAATCCAGATGGCTCCTTATGAGGCTCTATAGGGACGAAAATGCCGATCCCCTCTCTGTTGGACAGAGTTATCTGAGCGTGAATTGTTTGGCCTGGAAATGGTAGATGAAACTTCCGAGCAAATCAGTTTAATCAAGAAAAGGCTCCTCACAGCTCAGAGCAGGCAAAAAAGTTATGCAGATAAACGAAGAAGACCTCTAGAATTTAATGTGGGTGATCATGTATTCCAAAAAATATCTCCTGTCACGGGAGTGGGTAGAGCCATTAAACAAAAGAAATTAAGTCCTCGGTACATTGGTCCTTTTGAAATATTGGCGAAACGGGGACCGGTGGCTTATCAGCTAGCTTTGCCACCGAATCAAAGTAAATTGCATGATGTCTTTCATGTCTCTCAACTGAAGAAATATCAACCGGACTCAAAAAATGTTCTTGAGTATGAAAATATTGATGTTCAAGAGAATCATACTTTTACAGTCGAGCCAGAGCGAATTGTTGATCATCTTGAAAAACAGCTCAGGCGTAAAAGAATTACTTTTGTGAAAGTGGTCTGGAGAGGATTATCTCCTAGAGAAGCTACGTGGGAGACAGTTGAGGATATGCAGAAACAGTATCCAGAGTTCATGTCCAGGAGTGTGAGGTACGTATAAGCAATTTCGAGGACGAAATTTATTTTTACGGGGGAAGACATGTAACATTCTCATTTTTAATGTGCATTAATGTGAAGTTATTTGCACATATGAATTTTATGAAGTTATGTGTAGTAAATTTGGTCAAAAAGGAATAAGAAGAAGTTGCATGAGTATTTTTAGGAAATAAGAGAAAAAAATTGAAGCAAGGTTAAAATTATAATTTCCATGAAATTGTGCCATATGTCTTATAATTATTTAGAATTTATGGGCACATGAGCATGGATTATAAGTTAACAAAGTGGGCTAAAATCTTCCCAAGAGAGGCTTAAATTTTTGGCCCAAACTAGGAAAAAAGAAAAGAAAAGAAAATGACCAACCACATGTTAACTAAATAGTTGGAATTTAGCATAATGGAAAACTAGTAAATAATGGGCTAGTTGGAGGTCTTTTTCTTCCCTTCATTTATCCATCCGTATGGGACCCTTTTAATGGACATTAAATCAACTCATTTTCCCACAATAGAGTCGGGCAACACACAGTCGGGCAACACACAGAGACAATGGAAGGAGGAAGAGTGGAAAATTTATAGGAGAAAAGGAGAAGGAAGAACTCAAGGATTCAATAGGTAAGCTTTAGGTAATCTCTTCCATCTCTTCTAAGCTTCCTTTTGTAACTCTTCTTGACCCAAAAATCTGTCTTCTTATGGTGTTTATGAAGGGGGGGGGGGTGAAAATTTTGGTAAACAAAGAAGAAGAAATTACAAGAACATCAAAATCAAACTAATGTTAGTGATTCTTGAACCTCCTTATAGTGGATTTGAGTTGGTAAATTGATTTGTGGTGGTATTCTCTTGTATTCTTGAAATGTTGGAAACCCTAAATGTATGGGGAGTTGCTGCCCAAATTCTTAAATGGGATTAGAGTATGATTAAGGGTTCAAACAACAAGTTAGAAATGATTAGAGACTAGATTACGATGTTAGAATGGAAATTTGACATTTTGTTGGTTATAAAAAGGATTTTCGTCCAGCTGTGTATATTAGTGTTTGGGAATGGATTTTTGGTGTTTTTGATAGCTTAAAAGTGTTTAAAATGAGATTTTGTATGAGGTCAAACTTGGATCATAATTTTGGAAGCATAAATGGAAGTTTGAAGATCACTAGGGTGCTGTTTCTGGAAATTTTCTGCAGAGTCATTCATGTTATTCATGTTCTTTGCCCTAGTAAATGAATTTATAAAATTATTAAATTTTACAAGGAGAAATTAGACATCTCAAGGATTAATTTGGTATATAATTTGTATTTTTATGAATTTGTTTCTAAGAGAAATAAATGTTTCAAGGTTGCCCCTGAAAACTGGGAATGAATTTCGGACAGCAGGGGTATTTTGGTCTATAGATGAATTTTCGACTTGGCATGACCCAAATGAGTATTTTTATTTTAAAGCAGACATATTGAGGGTCATTGGAGATTTGGAATCAATCCAAAAAGAGTTTTCTAGATTTAATTATGATTTTTTGAAGTTGAGCTTCTATTTCAGAAAAATTGCAAATTTAGGACGAAAATTAAGGATATATGGGCCCAAATTAAATTCCTTAAGAAGAAAAGTGTGACGCCCGACCTAATTACGCCTTTATTTATCAGAGTTATAGCGCACAGGCATCGAAGTGGTTTGGACGACTTAATTGCGGAATAAAAACTTTCTTAAAATAACTTGGTTTTGAAAACATGAGGATAATCTAACGCGATTCGAATCTATCCCATAGTGGGATGTTAATACAGTAATCCAAAATAGACAGATGATAAACGATAAACTAAAGTCTGACAAATCATATTTCTCCGACAAGTTCCATCTGCTGTAAACCTTACAGCTGCTTCTTTCCTCTTGATCCCGATCCACTACCTGTCTCTTTCATGTGATCTGGAGTTCAAATGAATGAACCCCGGGGTACAGATTAATCTCATATGCGGTATGAAATGTAAATAACGAGTATAACACATGTATAAGCATAGAATAATTCACGGTAAACAAGTCGCACCGTAACCGCGGTTAACGGCCAAGGACCGCAGCCCCTTTAGGACACGCAGCCCTATGAGACCGCAGCCTCAAATCCATAGCTATGAAATAAACATGTAAATCATCTAGCACACATGATCAGTCATACAAGAAATACATACATACAAGCTAACAAGATAACAAGATTACCCACCTCGAACTTGAATCCTTAACTTGTCGGGATGTGTTGGGATCGGTATAGGTGTCAAGATATACCTATAAATGTTTATCACTGTCATTAGTCGCTTCTTACGTAGCAAAGTAACTAACTATACTAATTATGCATTAACCCCTAAAGTTCCTTTAATTACCTACTTTTAGACCTAACTTAATTCCTCAGAATTTTCATTAAACTTTGAAAATTCATAATTAATTCTCTAAATCTCCGAATGGGGTGATTCAAATTTCTATTCAAAGTTCTATAAGTCTAGTATAAGGGACAAATGGTCATCAAACCAAATAATGGCTATATAATTCCCAGAAATTTGCAAAGTAGACGTTACTTAAATCTGGAACAAGATTTTCCAGGTTTTCTGACCAAACTTTGAAAAATGATAGATCTCATTCCACACGTCCGATTTAGATGTTCTTTGGCTTTTGGAAAGCTTGAGATGTATAATCATTACTGTAAAATGTGCAAGCAAAAACACAAAGGTTTGCTATTTCGAAATCAAGCCCGAAAATCACTGTTCACCAAAAGTGCAGAAAACGTTTCAGATTTTGGCTAAACTTTGGAAAATCATATCTCCCTTTGTACAAATCCGTTTTAGTTGTTCTTTGGCTTTGTTGAAAGCTTGCAATGTCTAATATGTCATACAAAAATATCAGGGAAAAACAAAAATGTTTACTTGGTCCGAAATGCAACGTCATATGGTTGCTCCAGAATCATACCAGAAAGTTTCAGATTTTTAACTCAAATTCCAAAAATCATAGCTGGAGTTGTAGACCTCCGTTTGTGGTGTTCTTTGGCTCGTTGGAAAGTTTGAAATGTATACTACATACTGTAAAAGTTTCAAGCAAGAACACAAACATTTACTATTTCAAAATCAGGCCCGAAAAGTACTGTTCACTGGAAGTGCAGAAAACATTTCAGATTTTGGTAGAACTTTGGAAAATCATATCTCTCAATCTACACGTCTGTTTTTGCTGGGTTTTGACTTTTTTTAAAGCTTATTGAGTCTAATATGTCCTGTACAAATTTCATGGAAAAACACAGACATTTGACTATGAAACAGAAGCTCACAAGACCACTCTGTTTTGAGTCCGAAAAAACAGAGCTGCTTCGTGTTCAGTTTTATTCTTTGGCTAAACAAACTTTTCATAAGTAAGAGACACACTAAAACTTCCTCTATTTCAATTCCATATAATAGAGTACCCACATGCAGAAACTATCCATAACTTCTTAGCTTAAAATGCAAAACCCATCGAGTAGAATTTGCAAAACTAGAAAGAATGAAGCTTGATGACCTACCTTGGTTAGTTTCTGCAAGTTCCGACTTCTCTTCCTTTGGTTTCTACCTTCGGTTCCTTCCACCGAGTGCTCTTGATCTCTGCCTCTATTCCTATGTTCTCCCTCTCTCAGCGTTTCGTGTAGAGGAGTTCATTTTTGACTTCTCTAAAGCTTCTCATCAGCTACCAAACTCACATATTCTCTCTCTCTCTCTCTCTGCGTTTTTCTTCAGTTCTGTATTTCTGTTTCTAATTGATGGAAAGTGGACGGGATATGGCGAGAATGTGGTTATAACCGTGTGCAAGAGTGAGGGAGGTTGTGAGGTGTCCGAAACTTGAGAGGAATGTGTGTGAGGTGTTCGGTTTAGAGAAGAGAATGAGTGTGCTGTCAACTTGCATGAAGATATGGTGTTTGCTTTGCAATTCAAAAAACAACAACAAAAGGTATGGGTAAGATTCCTTATGTCTTCTTCCTTTTGTGCTTTGTTGTATGAAGAAAATAGTGTTGAATAATAATAAACATGCTTCTGCGAAGTTCAAAGAGAGACTTGCAGAGTTTCAAGAAAGGCAAGGAACATGGGTGCGTCGTATAAAGAAATGCGTGAGTTAATCAATTGGAATGGCTAATCAATAAATAAAATACTGCAGCATAAAGTGGTTTGAGTGGAGTATGTCCGAAGAGGTGTGTAAGCTGAATTGAAATAGAAAAATGAAGAATGGTTTGAGTGGGAAATTAGTGGAGCAGGTGGTGGTGCTAGTTGAATTGAAATAAAGAAATAAGAAGTGGTGTGCTTCTGCATAAGTTGCAGAATAAAATAATCAAACTAAATAATGGAGCATGGATATTAAAATGAAGTGAAGGGACCGCGAACTTTTGAAGAATGAAGGAGTATATTCTGTGAAATGGTTCTTCATATATATATATATATATGGGAGCATATAGGAGAGCACGTGCATGAATGGTCAAGAGGGATACAAGTTGTTTTGTCTTTAGGTCCCACACACACACTACTACTTCTTATATTTTCCCTTTCTTTTTAATATTGGACCATTAGACTTGAGCAATTCCTTTCTTGAAAATCCTAATTGAGCATACCCTTGACTAATTAAATAAATTATCAAAGCACATCTTTTGCAGATACACCTTGAATTCATTCTTTTTTTTTTATAGCACATCTTGTGTATGTATGTTTTACCTTGAAATTGCGGTTTAGGTTTAAAGTAAATGGTAAAATCCAGTTTTGCTTATTGTTTGTTATGCTTGGTTGATTTCAAAAAATATTTTATTAGTCAACAGACAATTAGTTTTTCTAATTCCTACTTGCTCAGATAACCATTGTCACTAGACATTTTTTTCTTTTCCTTATTAAACCTGTATATTATGACGAGAATGGATGATAGCCTTTTAAGACATAATGTAGGATTTAAATATGCTTGAAGGGTTATATATAAAATTTGAAGGTATAAGCCTTAAAAGCTATTTAAAAGTCAATATTTTAAATGGGCCTTGAAACACGGTTTAGGTTTTGTTGGGCCTTTTGAAGGCTCATGCCCAAACCAAGGTTTTAAATCTCTATTACAGGACCACACCTATTTAATTAAGGCCTAACCTATTTCTATCCTTATTATTGATTTAAAACATATTCTTGTTGTTGACTTTTCTGCCACACTCGGCTGAACCGTTTTTAAGCTAAATTTCCTTTGTTCTTTTTCCCCCAAGGAAAGATGTGAATTAATTATTAGAAGAGAACATATAATGATAAAGTAAACCTAACCAAGAAAAAAACTGAAGGCATAAGAACAAAAAAAATAACAACTTAACACGAATATAAACATAATGCAACCTCCCGTGTTTAATATTTTTAATTAACTATTTTTAAAAGATTAAGAAAGCTAAATAAATTACATTAAAGTGATATATAATATAACGATACAAAATATATGATATAATTAAGTAATTTATTTAGTTTTATTAACCTCTAACAAAAATCAACTGACTTTTATATTGAACAACAAAGGAGTACATCATAAATCTGAGCCACACAAATTTGTATGGATTGACTTTTTCTTTTTACCTTGATGGATTGACTAGTTCCATATTATATTGGGGCTTTGGAAATTTGTATGGATTGACTTTTTCTTTTTACCTTCACTATGGATTGACTAGTTCCATATTATATTGGGGCTTTGGCCTTTTATATTCTTTTCTATTAAATATTCTAAATATTTTCATTTTGATTTATCTAATTTTGATTGGCTACATGAAGCATACTTTTTTATTTGAAATTTTAGTTGTCATTCTGGTCCCAAAAAGGAAAGAAAAGAAAATATCCATTAGGCTCTATATCAGCTTATTTTAATTATAGAAACTATTCGCCTATTTGTTTTTATGTTTTCACTTTGTTATGAAAAACATAAAAAAATCGGAAAACTTGTTTGAAAATGTGCTTTTTTATTATTGAAAAAAAAAAAAAAAGTTGAAAAAACATCATTTTGATCTTGTTTTATTTTTTATTTAAAAAAATTATAGAAGTGGCGAGGGACGTCGTATTTTCATTAATGACAACCATGCTAATAAAGAAAAATATATTTTCAAAACTATGTTTGTCAATATAATGATTGAAACAGATTTTTTTTTTAAAAAAAAGTTTAAAACTTGTTCTAAAGAATTATTTTAGTGAATTTGTGTAGTAACATGTCAAACAAGCACTAAATCTGTTTATGCTTTTACTATACTACTAGTGATTTGATTTTGATTATCTCCGAATAAAAATTTATTCTTGACAGAGATTTAGTAATATTAATTATAATTGATAATTTTTCTTACTTAGAATAGCATTAGTCAGTGCAACACATGGAGCCAATTAGGAATCCAATCCAAAAGAACAAAACAATATATATGAGTTCCGCCAAACAAGAAACAATATATACTCTCTACGATCCACCATATACATACATATAGGGCACTTCAACTATATCATGAAAAACAAAAAATGATAGTTAAGTCATTTAATATGTCTTAAAATATAAATTTTTCCTACTTTTACCTTTTTTGATAAATATGTTTAATTGCATTGATAATGTTATTTGACCGGGGGGGATAATGGGTGAGCAAAGTTAGAAAGTGAGTATTAATCACAATGACAAAATAAGAAAAAGAGCATTAATTAAACTGGATATGACTTATATTTTGGATCATGTTTTCCTTC
The DNA here is from genome assembly GCA_019022615.1 of Acacia melanoxylon. Taxonomy (NCBI): domain Eukaryota; kingdom Viridiplantae; phylum Streptophyta; class Magnoliopsida; order Fabales; family Fabaceae; genus Acacia; species Acacia melanoxylon. The sequence goes on along the minus strand of JAFJYJ010000003.1, from coordinate 4,443,341 downwards.
TAGAAGTTCTCTATATTGTGGATTGGAGGGAGTATGTGTGTGTGAGTAAAAGAAAAATAAAAAGATAAAAAGTTGTGTGAGGAAGTATTGTTGTTAAACTCGGAAGTTCATTTTCGGAGTTTCATGTTTTTATTTTTCTATTTTATTAAATTGTGTCAACTCAATCTTAAACTTTATAAGATCGGTTGAACTCGTGAGTTGATAGACACCAAGTTTATTCTATCATACAAAGTCGTATGAACTTGCTCTTAAATTTGTGTTAAATTTACTTCAATGACTTTATATATAAACTTCATAGAATTTTTTTTATTAAGTATAATAAATTTTAAATTTTAATGTATTTAATTTCAATTCTTCATATTTACAATATATTTAAATCAAATTATTGTCATTTTTTATATTTTTATTATTTAATTATATACTTTTAATATTTATTTATTAATAAAATTCAATTCTTATGAGTTTACCATCCGAGCTCACATATTTTTTATAACACCCTAGATTCCTTACTACTTATTATGTCCATTGACATGTAGTATTAGGAATATCAATAGAGTTGACGGTGCGACAGATCAAAGTAATTCACAACAGAGCATGCATTAACGTTTGGATGATGAGTAACTGATTTATATGCCCAGACATATAATGGTAAATTTAAATTCGCAGAGGAATATTCGAGTGATAAAATTATCCAGAATGTGTATAATTAAAATTCTTAACATAATAATTATACAATCTCAACTCAGGCTCTAACTAGACTTAAAGCCATAAACCCAACACAGTTATTCATAGCTATTGCCCAGGTCAGCATTGAATCTAGTGAGAGTCTCTCCATGCTTTCGCAACGGTGACTAATTAAATAACAACATCGTCCAACCTTTCCTTAGACACCAAACAGTATGAACTAACTTTATTAGATTCATCACCCGAAACTATGCCCTATTAAACCTCTTCCGGCATTTGTTCTAACCTGTGTCTTTTCACGGCTTCGTCCTTATCGCCTTCCCAAGTCCAGATTCCTTTCCTAAACTTTTAGTCAAGTCTAAGATTCAATCGAATTGAATCTCATGTAACAGTTAACTTCATATGCAAGTATAAAGAGTATATGATAGATATTCACAACAATATTCAGTAATCACAATACATAGCACACAACAAATGTAATGTTAACGACGAATGCACTCACCAGTGCTACGTGTCCAAGACATGTATCCTCAGCGCTAGGAAAACAAGCATGCAACATTATATACAACAATAATCCACAGCTTAACTGAATGTAAACAAACACATGACCTAAGACTCAGTCTTAGTCATGGTACATGGCCCAAGACCCAGTCTTATCCATGACTTCATATCATGAATCAATCAAGCATATAAAGCCATACAGAGCACAAAAGATTAAAGTTATTGTACGCGAACGTACGTTTCTCCGCGTAATTAATAGTATGCCCATCTTTTGAATCGGACCCCGGACTTCTTGGATATCCTTGACTTGCCTTGTGTTCTTGCAACTTCTTCTTCCCCATTGGTTCCAAAGATTTCATCCTTCTTTCCAACAACACCATGAGAAAGTGTTTTCATCAAAGGTAAAGATCAATGGAAAGCATAGGAAGCTAACTATCAAAAATCACAAGAACTACTTACCTTGTTCTTGAGTTCTTCCTTCCTTCTTTCCTTCTCATGATTTTCGCCCTCCTCTCTCTTTCTAAGATCAGTTGTGTTTGATCTTTGGTGTGATTTGAAAGAAGGGGGAATCATGTATTTATAGTGGAGGATTAGCCCCTTGTAGGCCTCACATGTCAAATTACCCATATACCCTTGCAAAATATCACACTTTCTTGACATAATCAGGAAGTTTTATCATCTTTCATCTCAGCCCTTCATCTTGAATTTGATGATCAATTTAGAACCCTTGGATTGCTTGACACATATAATCTTCCTAGCTAGCCAAAATTCATGACTTCTTGGGCAAGTTTATGATGTCATCAAGATGACATAAGCATCATGCTTAGGTGTCCCTATGACTCATCCTCTTTCTTGTCTCTTATTTGACCGAATTCATTGGCTTATAAGTTATTGGAAAAGCCAAAGGAAGAGGTGAGGTGGTGCCACTTTTGTTAGGGAAGATGAATTCTCCGGACTCCCGGACCCGGTGCTCAGAAAAGTCAAGTACCCGACCGAACTGGACGGGTGAATTCTCCAGACTCAAATGCTACGTGGCGCGTTCTAGTGCTGCCAACAAAAAAGTAGTTTTCTACTTTGTAATCATGAAGGGACACGTGTCACCTTTCTATTAGACCAACACAAAAGTATGTCATAATGAGAAGACAAGTATCACATTCCCAATGGACCAATACAAAAGTTGTGTCATCATGACTTACTTTATTAAAGCAACTTTATCGGTGCTTACCCGAAATTATACTCGGGTTTTACTCAGGATTGTGGCACGTATACTGAGACCCACCAAATGACACCATATACCAGTGTCTGCTCCTAAAAACGTACGGTACACCTAGGTGCCCTGAAAAGGCCACATGCACCCTTATACCGGCACATTTTTCCTCAACTAATCGTCCCATACCTTAGGACGTAGCTGAGGAGCTTCTTTACCAATGAATTAGCACCATATAAGTGTTTTGTGCCAAAAGATTGTTGTCACTATCTAACAATTGTCTAAGTGTCATTTATTGACTTTGTTGACTCCTTTAGATTGAAAATCACCATTATTTTATGTGATTTTATGTCACATAATTTAGCCAATTAAATATGGTCACATACTTAACCATTGTCAATTAACTTTGAAATGAAATTTGGTTGGAAAAATAATCAATAGATTATAAATCTGAAAATGTATATTCACCCTTGTATTCCACTGTATTCTCATCAAAATACAGAATTTTTGGTAAAGTGGAAATCAAGGTATTACATTTTTCAAGAATTTACTTAAACTCGTGAGTTTAATAAGCTAAGTGTTATTGTTATGAACAAGTTAAAGCTAGATTTAGTTTTTTTTTTCCTTATTCAATTTTATTGCTCATCATTTTCATGTTGGCACCAAATTTGGAAAATGAATGGTTTGTAATTGAAGTTACTTAATCTTTTCAAGAATTTACATAAACTCGTGAATTTAACAACCTAAGTGCTATTGTTGTGAACAAGTTAAAGCTAGATTCATTTTTTTTCTTATTCAATTTTAGAGCTTTTCATTTTCACGCTGGCACCAAATTTGGAAAATGAATAGTTCATGATTGAAGTTACTTTATTTTATATTATATATTTTTTTAATAAATGTATAATTTAAAATAGAAATTAAAAGAGCTTCCAATTGTCACTATGTAAAAAAATAAATTAATTTTAACAATTTTTTCCTCATGCTAGTTGATTGAGAGGAACATATTTTTTTGTCATTAAGGGTGGAAATAGGCTAGGCCCCTATCAAGTTTCAAGGGCCTATGGCCTAGCCTAGCCTATTTAGTAAATAGATGAGGCTCGAGACTTACACCTATTGTCAGACATATTTAGGTAAACATATCAACCCTATTTTCATAAGGCCTAGCCTACCAGCCTGGCCTATTTAGTTTTTCAAATGTATTATTATGCATAATTATATATAGTTTAATCTAAATTAACTTTGTAAATTATTTGTAAAATTAATAATTTAGTTTTAACCCTAATTTTCACATTTTATCATTTACCCATGAGCTTAACATTTTCATTCATCAATTGATCACATCTACTTCTCTTCTTTTTGATGGCATGTGATGGCAATGCTAGCTCACTACTTCTCCCTTCATTTGTGTCATTTGATGCAATATAATGATTGCAATAAGTTTATTTTAGTGATGTCCAAATGAAAATGATTCCAATAAGAAGAGTTTGTCTCATTTTCTTCAAGAAAAACAAGAGGTAAAATCTAGTTTTACAACCCACTTGTCATACTTAGTTGATTTTAAGAAATATATCTCCTTAGTCAATAGATGATTGATTTTTCTTATTTAATTCATACTTTCTCTGATAATTGTTGCCATTAGATGTTTTTTTCTCTTACTCTTTTATTTCATCTAAGGGTAGTCAGCAGCCCCTAACTGTATCACATATGCATGTACGGCAGATGGCAGGAATTGTAGAGAACGTGGCTACCCATGTCGCTGAATCATTGGCAGATAAAGCCATGCAAGAACTTAAATATTTGTGTTGCTACAAGAGCTATGTTGATGATTTCGAAGAGGAAAAGACAAGTTTGAGTGCAAGAAGAGACACAGTGCGTGAAAATATTCAAGAAGCTAAAGACAGAAATGAGAATCGGATTGAAAGTGAAGTTGAATTGTGGTTACGTAAAGCAGATGCTCTCATAAATGAAGACACAACATGAAAGAAGAAATGGTTTGGTTTGGTTCCAAATTGCTTTTGGCAGTACAATCGAGGCAAGGACTTGGAAGGCAAGAAGCAAAGGATTCAACATATGGTGGAACAGAGTAATAACTTCACTTGTATTGCACGTTCAACTGGGCTTCCGGGGATCGAGTTCTACTCTATTGAAAATTTTATGCAACTTAAGGAAAGAAAGTTGCAATTTGGAAAACTGTAATACCCGGATAATTATTTATCTGGAATATTATATTTCGATAAATAATACCTATTGGAAATAGGTGAATATGTGGTCTCAAAACTAGTGTAATAATTACCTTGTTTTCTAAAGTAATTTCTATTGAAATTAGGGTGAATAAAGAGCTAAAAATCCCTAAATACAATTGTAGGTCATAAAAGGGCCTAAAAATATTATGATAAATCCTTAGAGGCAATGAAATATTTATTAAAAATCAGAGAGTATGTTGTCTCTAATTTAGGTAATTTTTTGGGATTTATTTCCTTGAAAAATAAAAAGGCAAGATTTAATATTAATTTGAGGATTATAATTGACCTTATGATTTTTAATATTTTACTTGGAGCATAAAATACCAATGTCAGTGTAATAGTTGTGAGATAATGATTAATCCTAATTAAGAAAATTATCAACAATTAGTAAGTGATTAATTAAGTAATTAATGGTTAATTGCTTAATTAAGATATAAAGTAAATTAAGTAATTAAAAATTAAATAAAAATAAATAAAAGGGGGGGACGGTAAGAGAGAGAGAGAAAGAGAGAAAAAAAAAGGCAAATTTGATAAAAGTTTGGAATCCTAGAGTGAATTGGATAATGGTTTGAAATCCGATGTACATAGTAGGAACTCAAAACAACAAATAAAGTGAGAATTTGTACAAAACTAAATAGTTGTGAAGATGTGGGAACCCTAGAGAAAATATAAGGACTTTTCTTGAACCCACATAATTTAACCTCGAAAGTAAGTCTAGTAAAGGCTATTTTTGCAAACGCTGAAGAATAAGTTTGGTGCAACCAGGTAAATCTAATTAGACCATAAATCTTGTTATCCAACTAATAATCAAAAAGCATACCCAGAATTTAAAAGTGTTAGTGATTGATCAGGCAACCAAAAATGAATTTCGTTAAAGTAAAACTTAAGACTCAATTGGAAGAAACTTACACCGGAAGTTTCCACTTTTCTTTTGTGTGCAAGAGAAGAGAAAAAGATGATGGAAGAGAGAGAAAGGGGGGGGGACGGTTTTGTGTCTTGTAGGGCCAGGATTAGAGCTTCAAATTTAACCTAGATCCGACGGCCCGTATCCGAGATGACAGAAGTTTGAATTATTTACCAAAGTGCCATCCCCTTTCACTATAAATAGGACCCTTCATTCATTCATATTTTCACACCAAAATTTCGAATATAGAGAGAAGTTAGAGAGAAGGAGGAGTCTGGAGAAAGTCTAGCCAAGCCCGGGTAAGTTCTTCGGTCCCTAGTCTTAAGCTTTAGTAGTTCTTTCAGTAGTTATAGTAGAAATGTTAGATAGATCTTTATTTTGCCAAGATAGTTTAGATATCATGTTTTAGAGATAAATATGATATTTATTTCAAAAATATATTGGAGGAAGGGATATGGCAAAATTTTGGAAACTTACAGTCAAAGTAGCGAAGCTCTGGCGAAATTCCGCCAATTAGGGGAGTCAGGGGCAAAAAGGTAATTTGTACCTAAAATGCCTGTTATGATGCTAAATATTGATAAATATGATATTATCCTTATAGGATATACGTAATCACGTACCGCCGTCATACCGTTTTATGTCAAAAGTACTTTTTTAGTCAAACGTCTTAGTTTTTCGTCAACGAAGGTACGTTCGCGTCTTCGTAACACTAACTCGATGGTTATTGTATGCATATATGTATTTCCTCCGTTGTGCCTTAACCTTACATATGACTGTATTGTTATTGTCGTCCATATCCGATTATGTACGATGTCTGTTGTGCCTTAACCTTACATATGACTGTATTGTTATTGCCGTCCATATCCGATTATGTACAATGTCCGTTGTGCCTTAACCTTACATATGACTGTATTGTTATTGCCGTCCATATCCGATTATGTACAATGTCCGTTGTGCCTTAACCTTACATCCGACTGTATTGTTATTGCCATATATATCTGATTATGTATACCCTACTTTGAACGTAGTAAGTGTCGTCAAAATCCCATGAATATCTGTAGTACTTATATGATGTATGTAAACATGAGATTAACCGTTACCTGGGGTCCGATGCATTGGACCTCAGCTCTTAACATAGCGTCAGGTTCAGGAGGACCGAAGATCGAGGTGAAAGGCAAGCAGCACGCATAGGGACTCAGCTGAAGACTTTCTTCTGTTGTTATTTACTTTTGAAAACACTCGGTATAATGTCTTTTATCGTAAAACAGCCAGACTTACGGCATTTTGAATATATGTATCAGTTACTCTTACGCTCCGATGCTCTACTCTGATGGAAAAAAATATACTGCTTTTGAAAATGGGATGTTACAAAAACTGATGGAGGCGTTGAAAAATGACAACAAGTTTGTGATTGGACTATATGGGCTGGGGGGAACAGGAAAAACCACAATGGCAATAGAAGTAGGCAAAGAAGTTGCAGAATCAAAGGTGTTTGATAAAGTCATCTTTAGTGTTGTTTCAAAGGATGCAAACATGAAAAAGATTCGAGACAAAGTTGCAAAACACTTAAATTTGCCTTTAAAAGAAGGAACATATGAATCTGAACAGGCACAAGAGTTGTGGAAAAGAATAGCAGAAGGTGGAGAAAAGGTGCTTATCATACTAGATGACGTATGGGAAAAGCTTACCCTTTGAGATATAGGAATTTTTCTTGGCCATCATGGGAAGGGTTGTTGTGCTATTTTGCTAACCACACGTGATTGGAAAGTTTGTAGAGATATGGGATGCCATGAGATTATTAAACTTGAGGTCTTAAATGAACAGGATGCAGTTGATCTTTTCCTACATTATGCTGGCCAGAGCATAGATGAATCCTCCAATGATTTTAAGGATGTGGCTTTAGCTATTGTCAAGGAGAGTGGAAGATTACCGGTTGCAATCGTGGTAGTGGCAAGAGCATTGAATTCTAGGCCTCTAATAGAATGGAAGCAGGGTTTGGAAAGATTCCGGAATCCTCAGTCAATTCATGATGTCAATGAAGATTTAAAAGAGGCTTATAATTCTTTGAGATTAAGTTATGATTATCTCAAGAACGAAGAAGCCAGAAAACTCTTCCTCTTGTGCTCTCTCTTCCCTGAAGATTATGAAATACCTATAGAACTTTTAACAATAATTGCTAGATGTCTCGGGCTTTGTGGAGAAGCTAATAGATACTCCACCACAAGAATTCATTTCACTCCAATTAAAAATGTGCTTATGGACTCTTATTTATTATTGAAGGCTGAGAATGAAGCTGTAAAAATGCATGACTTGGTCCGGGAAGTAGCTTTGTGGATTGGAAATAAACTAGTTCAAGTGGTCATAGATTCTAACACAACGTTAATGGAGAATATCCAATATTCATCTTGGAACATAAATGACTTTCCTAGCCATTTTGATGGTAGAAAGCTTGAGGTTCTTTTACTTTGGATAAGTAATAATGAAGATTCTACAATTGTAAAAGTTCCAGATGGTATCTTTGAAGGGATGGAGAACCTAAAATTTTTGGCTTTAATGAATTGGTCAAATATTAGAATTTCATGCGCTTCCTTATTTCAATCACATCCCTCATTGAAAAATGCTCGAACTTTAGCCATAAAAGGATTTGAGTTAGGAGATATATCTATTTTGGCACACTTAAAAAGCCTTGAAAGTCTTGAGCTGAAAGATTGTTCAATGATTGAATTGCCAAAAGAAATTAGACAACTAGAAAAGTTGAGATTGTTGGAGATGGTACAATGTGATATTGGAAGAAATAATCCTTTTCAAGTGATTGGAAGTTGCTTGCAATTGGAGGAGTTGTATTTTGTTTTAAATCGTATGTATGAAGATACTTCTGAATCACTAGCTGAAATTACAACTTTTCCTGAATTAGAAAGGTATCAGATAAAGGCATGGTATGGTTTCAGTTATTATAAAGTGGATTTTTCAATATCTGGATATTTTGATTCAAAGTACTTAAGAGTAAACTTCTCCGATCAAATATTTAAATCCCTAGTGGCAAGAGCAGAAGTTTTGAAGTTAAATGGAGATTATTATAACAGAGGATGGAAAAATGTTGTTCCTGACATCTTACCTGTGAAAGACTATAGCATGGAAGACCACTTAACTAGGCTTTGTTTGCGATCTATGAATGGGATAAAGTGCCTAATCCGCACAGAACATCTTCGATTTGTTATGGCTATCTTCTCGAAGTTGGTTGAACTGGTGCTTTCTGAGATGGATGTAAGAGAATTATGTTGTGGTCCTTATCCTGTTAACTTTTTGAAGCAATTGGAGGAGCTGCATTTATCAAGTTGTAAAAATCTGGAAGGCTCGTTATTTGATGGAAAGCTAGAGCTATGTAATCTTAAGTCCATATGTGTAGAGAAATGTTCAATGACATGCCTTTTCCATCCATTCACAGCAGAGTGTAAAACAACTGGAAATGTTGCATATTGACGATTGTTCTGGGTTGAAATACATAGTAGCGGAGCCAATGGAAGATCATGATCCCAATCAAAAGAGTCATGACTCAATGTTCCCAAAATTGAAATATCTCAAACTCAAATCCTGTCTTGAATTAGAATTTATTTTGCCAATATGTTTTTGCAAAGACCTTCCACTACTAGAAAGTATGAGATTGTTGATTGTGAGAAGCTAGAATATATATTTGGGCAATATCCGGATGAGAGAGATTTGCACCAAATGAGAAAAGAAGCCATCCTCCGGTCGCTAGAAGAAATGAAAATTTCAGGAGTACAAAATTTGATCAACTTACATGCAGAATGTTATCTTCCATGCCCTTGTTCTGATAAAGTACAAAATTCATCTCCAAGTACAAATGTAGAATATTGCACTAGCAGTTTATCAAGGGGTCGTCTATGCTGTTTTTGGCTAAAATCAAATGCTTCAACTATATATCACCCTTCAGCTTCCACGAACCATATCGAGGTACTTATCCCTTCCTCTATTTTGTTGGTATGTACTTATTCATAATATTGGATGAATAATCCAAATATGCCTAGTTGAACTTCTTATTGTATGATGAGAATAGCAGTTAGTCTTAAGTACTAAAATTAATTTTGCATTGCTTTTTTTTTTTTTCCTCATCTAGGACATTTGACAGTTATCAAATATTACAGAAAAAAATTGCTCAAATATACGCTGTCAAATACTTGCAAGTTTTCTTTTGGGTATAAAACTTATACTGCCTTGAGTCTTCATCCATATCGGCAAGTTACACATGGGAAAATTTGTTTGTTTATAACTTGTCTCATATCTTTTGAATTTATGAAAGAAGAATTCACATGTTTTTGTATGGAATACAGGCGATGAAGGTGAATTATGTTGTAAATAGAGTTCATGGATTTTTTACACCACCATTATACCCGTACACACTTTTGAGAGAGCTGGAGATATCTGAATTGGTTGGGTTAAAGTCTCTCTTTTCCCTATCCATAATGTCTCATCATTGAAATTGTTGGAAATATTGGAAGTCAAATTTTGCCATACACTAGAGCATATAGTAACCGACAAGGAGGATGATCATGATCATATAAATGTTACCTCTATCTTCCCCAACCTGCGGGAAGTTAAAGTCTTTTCCTGTAGCGACTTGGAATATTTATTTCCGGCTTTTTATTCTAAAGACTTTAAGGATTTAGAATTTGTGTGGATTGAAAAGGCTGAAATGTTGACACACGTTTTTGGAAAATGTCAATCTGATGAGAATCATAATGTTCATATTGATCTTAATCTACCTGCTCTGAAACGATTAGACCTTTGTGGCATACCAAATATAGTTAGTATTTGTGCTCAAAACTATTCTATGAAGGCACTATATCTAGAAGATATTAGTTTGGAAAGATGTCCGCAACTTCAATTGGAAACTTCGATAGACTTATTGGTTGCTGGGCATAAAAGACAAGAAGATCTCTCAAGGATAAAGGTAAACCTCTTTCCAACTTGTTTTTCTACTTAATTTATGATGAGCTAAAAATATCACTAATATTTACATATCTTATTGATAGCCACAGACGTTACCTCCTCTTGAGGAGAAAGGTAAACCACTTTACAATTTGCAAGAATTGCCTGAGTTCAAGGAACTTGAAAGTTACATGAGCTTTCAAAATCTTTCCAAGCTAACAATCAAAGGATGCAAACAATTGAAATTTATTTTCTCTGCATCCACCTCAACAAGGCTACAAAAATTGAGAACGTTAGAGGTAGAAGACTGCGAAGAGCTAGTGAGCATTATTGAGGATCAAGAGAATAACAAAAATCCTATGGCTCCGCACCAAGTATTGTTCCCAGAACTACGTACAATTGAAGTGAGGGACTGCAAAAGTATGGAATAGTTGTTCTCTATATCAAGCTGTAAGCTTCCACGTGTAACGCCCCTAATTCCTACGTCCATCATGATGTCCATTTATGTCCTAAATCTCTTATTAGACTAATTTGTGTGTATTTATCATAATGAAGGCATTAACAGATCAGAGTGAGTCACAACAGAGAGCATGTCTAACGTTTGGATGAATGAGTGACTAATAACATATGCCCAGACATATGCTAGTTAATTTAAATTCCCGGAGGAATATAAGCGTGATACAATTTAAAATCCAAAAATAGTTAGGGTTAATCGCGTTGGAGGATTTTAGTTATACAATGCTCTCGAATTGTCAGTAGAATAGTTAGCAAATATAATCCAAAACTTTAAAGTAAGAAATTCAGCTTAATTAAATCCCCTCGGGGTCTTCCTCAGCTACTCCAGCTGCATAGCCTTGCTTCTTGATCCAGAGCATCTCCCTAGATCTTTAGGTGTGACTGAGATTCATTGATCAGATGAATCCCAGGGCAACGGTTAATCTCACATTCAAAGTGTAAATCATATATGACAGATATTTCATAGATTGCGAAATAAAAGAAAGCATTTAGCAAACACACCGCTACCCGACTACATAGCTCACGGCTCATGCATCGTTAACGGTGAAAGTACTCGCAAGTGCTACGTGTCCTAAACAAGAATCCTCAGCGATAAGCATGCAGCATTATCATTCAAAAACAATAACCCACAGCTAGCTGAATAACACGCATAGACTCGGGCATACAAACTCGGCCAATAATCTACAATACATGAACATACAAGGCATATATAAAAACACAAGGAATTTGAGATTAAGTTACCAACCTCAACTTCGCGTATAAATAAAATCCCCGGATGTTAGAAACTCGAACTTCTTCAAAGTCCTAAAGTAAGATCATCGTAACTATTAATTTCCTTTTCTAATTATTATTTATTACTAAATAATCTCCTTTTTTCTTTATTATTAATTAATACTTCTCTTTATTATTCATTCCTTTTCTTTAATAATAATAATAATAATAATAATATCTATTCATTATTAATATTTATTTATTCCATTTTATCACTCATTCTTTTTTTTTTTCTTAATAACAATAATAGTAACATTCATTTATTTATTTTATTATTATTATTATTATTATTATTTTTTTACTTTATTTTATGAGGATGATGATTATTATTATAATTATATGTCAGATCAGTTACAGGGAAATTTATATGCCATTCGGCTACAAGGACAATGATCAAGTTACCTATATTGATTTTGCACAATCAATATGCCTAGTTTCCAATGTAAATAGTCGAAATGAGCAGGATTTTAGGAGAACTAATATGTTCTATAACTAACTAGTTCACCTAATTATCTTTTTCAATAGGACTTAGTTTCGATATTTAAGACGGTAGTAGAGCGCATATATTGACCAAATACAAGCAAGTTTTGATAACATGCGTGACACATAAAAATAACATTTTTAGCTTATTAGGAGATCGCATGCGCGAATTCATATGTGTTAAAATTGTAAAGTATGAACACTAAAAATATGAAAAGAGGCAATGGTAAAAATATGTGCTTGGAGAAGGGTGAACTGACCGTTGGGAGAAAAACCAAGAGGACAATACAGAGGGCCACAAATAGCTTCAAAAATGAGGAAGCCATGTTTGGTGTTACACACCTACCGGCCTCGCCCTTACGGGTGGCGGGTAGTGTGGTCCTTCACTTATATTTTTATTCTACCTTATTTTTCCCAGGTTAAATATCGTCACACATCGTAGTATAAACGAGAAGAGCACACATCGGTTTGGACAATAATATACGATAAAGATACGGTAAGATAAATTCTTCCCGGAGGGGTCAAAAGATACAATCATCCGAATAACGGTGCCCGTGACCGGCCAAAATAATAAACTATAGTCATTCAATACTCCAGATAAAATTCCCAAAAGAAGATCATCAACGTCCACCAAAATACTAGCCTTGCTCCGGAGCCTTACCCCTATCTCTCTCGCTCCGCTCCGGATGTCTTGCCCGGATGGCTTAAAGGGGCCGGGATTCAAAATTTGAATCCCGAGTAACCGTTAATCTCATATAAAATGTATATACCATGCATGTAAGAAAAACCATAAATAAGCAAATACCACATAATATTCAGTATCAAGGCACACAGCCAAATCCGGAACTAACAGCCCTAATAGCACACAAAGCCAGATCGCAATGGTCCTAATAGCACACAAAGACAGACCAGGGCACAAGACACAAACACGAAAAGCCCACACAACATGTTCCGATTCCAGAGCGCTTGGAAATTAATGATAACCAAATGTATGCAATTTCAAGGTAAAACATACATACACAAATCACACAGAGTATATGAGGATTAAGGTTACTACCTGGCAGTCGACTACAGATAAAAACAACCTTCTCGGTGCAAAGATCACAATTATCCCTAAAATAATAAAATGTAAAAATAATTAATTCCACCTCAACAAATATTTTCTTTGGTAAATTAAAATAAGCACAATTAGTGTGTCCATATTTACTAAATTCCTTTTCTTATTAAGGAATTTAATTTGGGCCTATGTTTCTCTTAATTTTCGTCCATAATCTGAAATTTCCAGAAATAAAGTCTCAACTTCAAAAATTCATAATTAAATCTAGAAAACTCCTTTTGGGTTGATTCCAAAGCCCAAATGACCCTTAATATGTCCAGTTTCAACCAAAAATATTCCTTTGGGTCAGAACAAGTCGACAATTCATCCATAGCCCAAAATACTCCTGCTGTCCAACATAATTCCCAGTTTTCAGGGGCTATCTTGAAATATTTATTTCTCTTAGCAAAAAATTCATAAAAATACGAATTATATACCAAATTAATCCTTGAGATGTCTACTGTCCCAATATAAAATTTCATAATTTTATAAGTCCATTTACTAGGTCTAAAATTAAGAAGAAGGCATCTGCCTCCACAGGAATTTCACCAAACAGCACCCCCAACGTTTTTGCACTTTCATCTAAGGTTCCAAAATTTTGATCCAAGTTCACCCTTATACAAAATCTCATTTTAAACACTTTAGAACCCTCAAAAATACCAAAATCCATTCATATCATCAAGAAAACTCAGCTGCACGAAAATATGATTTAATCAACAAAATACCAAATTTTCATTCCAACTTCATAACTTCCATATACTAAATTTGATCTACCGTTTTAGGCTATGAATATTAGTTTTAAACCTTTACTCATACTTTTCACTAGCCAATCAAACCCAAGAAAATATATACTCTAGTCCATGGCCATTTGTAACCTTAAATAACTACAAGAAAATACAAGAAGATTCATATGAGGCTTACTTGTCTTTGGACTTAAGCTTTCTTGAGTCTTTGTCTCCTTTTTCTACCAAAAACACTTCGCCTACACCTCAAACCACCAAGGAAAAATTGTTCTTTAATGTCTTAGCCACATTAGAAGGGGTAGAAGAGAGTATATTGAAGATCCAAAGCCTTAGGACTTACCTTAGTCTTGATCTTTCTCTTCCCTTGCTTAAGCTTCTTGTGTTAGAGTTTCTTGTGCTTCTTTCTTTCTCTCCCTCAACGTGACCAACTGCCTAAGAGGAGGATATAAGCCAAAGTTAATTCATTTTGCTTCTCTCTCTTTTTTTTTTTGTATTCGACTCATGCCCCCCCCATGCTCACTTTTCATCAATCAATGTTGTCCCCTTGTTCCCTTCTCTCACTCTCCAAGAAGCATGTGGACATGGACAGATTTTTGGGGAAAATAATGTCTTCTCAATGTCTCCACTTGCTCCCTCTCATGTCCCAACACAAGGAAAAATAATAGAAATATGGGGGATGTTACATTTCTTCCCCGTAAAAAATAAATTTCGTCCTCGAAATTGTTTATACATACCTCAAACTCCCGGACATGAACTCGGATACAAGTTTCGCATCTCCTCAACTGTCTCCCACGTAGGTTCTCTGGGAGATAATCCTCTCCAGACCACTTTTACAAAAGGAATACTTCTACGCCTGAGCTGCTTTTCATGATAATCAACAATTTGCTCTGGCTCGACTGTAAAAGTATGATTCTCTTGAACATCAATATTTTCATACTCAAGAACATGTTTTGAGTCCGGTTGATATTTCTTCGGTTGAGACACATGAAAAACATCATGTAATTTACTTAGATTCGGTGGCAAAGCTAGGCGATAAGCCCTTTGTCCCCGTCTCGCCAATATTTCAAAAGGACCAATATACCAGGACTTAATTTCTTTCGTTTAATGGCTCTACCCACTCCCGTGACAGGAGATATTTTCAAGAATACATGATCACCCACATTAAATTCTAGAGGTCTCATTCGTTTATCTGCATAACTTTTCTGTCTGCTCTGAGCTGCAAGGAGTCTCTTCTTGATTAAACTTATTTGCTCGGAAGTTTCATCTACCATTTCCGGCCCGAACAACTCACGATCAGATAACTCTGTCCAACAGAGAGGGGGATCGACATTTTCTCCCATATAGAGCCTCATAAGGAGCCATCCGAATGCTAGCATGATAGCTATTATTATAGGCAAATTCAGCGAGAGGAAGATATTGATCCCAATTTCCTTTAAAGTCCAAAGACACATGCACGCAATAAATCTTCCAATGTTTGAATTGTCCTCTCTCGATTTGCCCATCTCGTGCGGGGATGGTACGCGGTACTAAATCTTAACTTTGTTCCCATTGCCCGATGTAGAGCTTGCCAGAATCGCGAAGTGAATCGAGGATCTCGGTCAGAGATAATACTCTTCGGCGTACCATGAAGTCTAATGATTTCACGTATATAAATCTCCGCCAATTTCTCAGGGGAGTAGTTAATACTGACAGGAAGAAAATGTGCAGACTTAGTGAGTCGATCAACGATTACCCAGTTGCATCATGATGCCGATCTTGGGTAGACCCACTACTAGATCCATGGTCACGTTCTCCCATTTCCACTCACGGAATCTCCGACCCTTCAATAGTCCTCCCGGTCGCTGATGCTCAATTTTAACCTTCTGGCAAGTCAGACATGTAGCCACATATAGAGTTATTTCCTTCTTCATACCAGGCCACCAGAATAGCAATTTCAGATCTTGATACATTTTAACCACACCAGGATGAATGGTGTATTTACTTTTATGAGCCTCATCAAGAATTTTCTGTCTCAAATTGTCTTCAGGTGGCATATAAATTTGTTTCTTATACCGGATCAATCCACTAGGTGAGATGTCATAATCTGCTGTTTCCCCCTGTTCAATCTTCTCTCGAATAGACTTAGCTAGATCATCTTGTATCTCGAGCTTCTTTTATTTCAAAGACACTCGAGACTATTCTCCTCTTGGCTAACAATGAGACTAGCAATGTAGGCTTTATGAGGTGCATTTTTGTTTACGAAGACCTGCTTTGATAAATTCAAGTCGCGAAAATTTTCTAGCAACTTTAGCTCTTGGATCATCATAAATGCAACATGCACCATCTTTCTACTCAACGCATCTGCGACAACATTGGCTTTACCTGGATGATATTTGATTTCCAGGTTGTAGTCTTTTAATAACTCCATCCATCTGCGCTGCCTCATATTAAGTTCTTTCTGATCAAATAAATACTTGAGGCTTTTGTGGTCGCAGTATAGCTCAACAGTAGTACCATACAGATAGTGTCGCCATATCTTCAAAGCAAAGACAATAGCTGCAAGTTCCAGATCATGTGTAGGATAATTTAACTCGTGAGGCTTCAACTGACGAGAGGCATACGCTACAACTCGGCCCTGCTGCATCAGGACACATCCCAATCCCTGTAAACTAGCATCGTCAGAGACCACATAGGTCGGCTTGGATCTCGGGATAATCAACACAGGCGCTGTCGTCAGCCTCTCTTTCAGTATCTGGAAGCTCTCCTCGCAATGCTCATCCCACACAAATGCCTGGTTCTTTCTCAGGAGCTTCGTCAATGGCAATGCAATCCGGGAAAAATTCGATATGAATCGGCGGTAATACCCCGCTAGACCGAGAAAACTGCGTATTTACGCAATGGTCTCGGGCCTTTTCCACTCAATCGCTTCCACTTTACTAGGGTCCACTTGAAACACCACTTTCGAAACTACGTGGCCCAGAAATTTAACCTCTGAAAGCCAAAACTCACATTTACTGAGTTTAGCATAGAGTCGCCTCTCTCTCAAAATATTCAATACTAGCCGCAGAGATGATCCTCATGTTCCTCCCGACTCTTTGAATAGATCAAGATGTCATCAATGAATACTACCACAAACCGATCTAGATACGGTCGAAAATTCTGTTCATGTAATCCATGAAGATAGCGGAGCATTCGTCAAACCGAACGGCATCACAAGAAATTCATAATGCCCATACCGGTTCGGAAGCGATCTTGAATATCCTCGGCTCTAACTCGTAGGCGATGGTACCCCGAACGTAAGTCAATCTTTGAGAATATACAGGGAACCGAGATAATTGATCTAGCAAGTCGTCAATTCAGGAAGAGGATATTTATTTTTCACGATCACCTTGTTCGTTCCGTAGTCAATACGAGTCTCAAACGCCATCTTTCTTTTTCACGAATAAGACCGGGGCTCCCAAGGCGAAACACTAGGGCGAATAAACCTCTTTTCAAGTAATTCTTCTATCTCGCTTCTTTAACTCGGCCATCTCATTCGGTGCCATGCGGTAGGGCGCTTTAGAAATTGCTCCAGTACCAGGCGCAATGTCAATAGCAAACTCCACCTCTCTTTCTGGTGGTAACCCGCTGATATCATTTGGAAACACGTCAGGAAATTCATTCACCACTGGTATTTCATCCAGAGAAGGTTCCGACTCCGCCTGTACTGAGAAGAAAACTACATATCCTTGGCACCCTTGCTTAATACACTGCTCTGCCTCAGTAGCGGTAAGAAAACCAAGACTTGCTTTAGCATTGAGATTTCGTTGTTGATCAGGACAGATAACCTTTCTATTGCCGAAGTCTAGTACCACATTATTAGCCGTCAACCAATTTAATCCCAAAATTACATCAATATCATGCAACGGTAAACAAATCGATCCACAAAATGGACTCATGTCCGTCCACGATCACAATACGGTTCGACATACATCGCGGTTTCGATTTAACTCCCAATGGAGTAGACACAACTAGATCATAAGGCAATTTGTGAACATTCAAATGCATACGTCTAACACAATCATATGCTATGAAAGAGTGACGGCGCTGAATCAAATAATGTATGTATTAAACAACCATGAAGAGAAATCGTACCTTGCAAAGCGGTTCGGGGATTTACGAGCATCCTCCCTAGTCAAAGCAAATACTCGACCCTGACTCTGAGGTCTCCTCTCAGCGGTCCGTTGTGGACAATCACGACTGATGTGCCCGGACTTGCGGCAAACATAACAAATGATCCGCCACTCGCAATTAGATCCAGGGTGTGATTTCCCACATTTATTACAGATCTGAGGATCTACAGGCCTCCTGAAATTTGATTGACTAGATTGAAAAGGCTTTTTAGAATCGCCACGATTCTTGTCCCATGGCCCTTTTTTATTACAGATCTGAGGATCTACAGGCCTCCTGAAATTTGATTGACTAGATTGAAAAGGCTTTTTAGAATCGCCACGATTCTTGTCCCATGGCCCTTTTCTTTTAACTCGTGATGAACTACCGCGAGTAGATTCACTTTGCGGTTCATAATATTTCTAGAAGCACACAATTCATTAAGATTTCTTTCAACAATACGACATTCCTCAACAAATTGATGAAGATTACGAAATTGACGAGCCACTAGTTTTTCTCTCGATTCCAATTTTAGATCCACGAATCAATACATCTGCGAGGTTACCCTCGGCATCCGGATTTACGTGATAAACGCGATCACCGAGATAGACGAGTAAATCTTCCATAATAATCCTCAAAGGATTCATCGGTTCCTATTTGAATAGTTAGGAATTCGATTCTTTTGCAAGTTGAATTGAGCGAGGGAAATATTGCTCATTGAATTTTTCTCGAAAGATCTCCCAAGTAATAGGGATATTACGAGCACGAAGAGTCGTTTCAGTGTTTCTCCACCATCTATCAGCATCGCCCTCTAATTTATAAATAGCTAGCAGAGGCCTTCTGTCTTCAGGGCATTCTAGAACCTGAAAATTTTTATCAAGACGCAATAACCAGTCCTCTGCACTATCAAATCTGCCTCTAAATACTGGAGGTTGATGCTTACAGAATTGCTTAACCCAGTACTGAGGAGTCTCAGTCTCTCCGTGGTTTAACTGCTGTTGCGAATGATCACCATCATTATTACTGTCATTATTATTATCTGTGCCATCGCGGTTCGTTCTTCTTCATGATCACGAGCTTTCATTTCATTGATCTCGGCTCGCATTTCTTGAATCATATTTCCTTGTTCTCTTATCAAGCCCATCATTTCTCGCACCAAATTGTTATTATCTTGAGGATTTGGTATTTGTGTCTCCGCTCTCTTCTAGGCCTTCCTCGTCCTTTTCCTCTTGCCATTTAGCAAACTTCACTTTACAAAAGCGAAGAAAGTGTTATTTTCACAAAATAATATTAAATTATAACCGTAACTATACTAATCTTAATTTTATTTATCGCATCGTCCAAACCGTGCTCGATACCAAAATTGTTACACACCTACCGGCCTCGCCCTTACGGGTGGCGGGTAGTGTGGTCCTTCACTTATATTTTTATTCTACCTTATTTTTCCCAGGTTAAATATCGTCACACATCAGAGTATAAACAGAAGAGCACACATCGGTTTGGACAATAATATACCGATAAAGATACGGTAAGATAAATTCTTCCCGGGAGGGGTCAAAAGATACAAATCATCCGAATAACGGTGCCCCGGAGGCGGCCAAAATAATAAACTATAGTCATTCAATACTCCGATAAAATTCCCAAAAGAAGATCATCAACGTCCACCAAAATACTAGCCTTGCTCCGGAGCCTTACCCCTATCTCTCGCTCTCCGCTCCGGATGTCTTGCCCGGATGGCTTAAAAGGGGCTGGGATTCAAAATTTGAATCCCAGAGTAACCGTTAATCTCATATAAAATGTATATACCATGCATGTAAGAAAAACCATAAATAAGCAAATACCACATAATATTCAGTATCAAGGCACACCGCCAAATCCGAACTAACACCCTAATAGCACACAAAGCCTGATCGCAATGGTCCTAATAGCACACAAAGACAGACCATGGGCACGGCACAAACAAAGCCCACACAACATGTTCCGATTCCGGCGCTTGGAAATTAATGATAACCAAATGTATGCAATTTCAAGGTAAAACATACATACACAAATCACACAGTATATGAGGATTAAGGTTACTACCTGGCAGTCGACTACAGATAAAAACAACCTTCTCGGTGCAAAGATCACAATTATCCCTAAAATAATAAAATGTAAAAATAATTAATTCCACCTCAACAAATATTTTCTTTGGTAAATTAAAATAAGCCCAATTAGTGTGTCCATATTTACTAAATTCCTTTTCTTATTAAGGAATTTAATTTGGGCCTCTGTTTCTCTTAATTTTCGTCCATAATCTGAAATTTCCAGAAATAAAGTCTCAACTTCAAAAATTCATAATTAAATCTAGAAAACTCCTTTTGGGTTGATTCCAAAGCCCAAATGACCCTTAATATGTCCAGTTTCAACCAAAAATATTCCTTTGGGTCAGAACAAGTCGACAATTCATCCATAGCCCAAAATACTCCTGCTGTCCAACATAATTCCCAGTTTTCAGGGGCTATCTTGAAATATTTATTTCTCTTAACAAAAAATTCATAAAAATACGAATTATATACCAAATTAATCCTTGAGATGTCTACTATCCCAATATAAAATTTCATAATTTTATAAGTCCATTTACTAGGTCTAAAATTAAGAAGAAGGCATCTGCCTCCACAGGAATTTCACCAAACAGCACCCCCAACGTTTTTGCACTTTCATCTAAGGTTCCAAAATTTTGATCCAAGTTCACCCTTATACAAAATCTCATTTTAAACACTTTAGAACCCTCAAAAATACCAAAATCCATTCATATCATCAAGAAAACTCAGCTGCACGAAAATATGATTTAATCAACAAAATACCAAATTTTCATTCCAACTTCATAACTTCCATATACTAAATTTGATCTACCGTTTTAGGCTATGAATATTAGTTTTAAACCTTTACTCATACTTTTCACTAGCCAATCAAACCCAAGAAAATATATACTCTAGTCCATGGCCATTTGTAACCTTAAATAACTACAAGAAAATACAAGAAGATTCATATGAGGCTTACTTGTCTTTGGACTTAAGCTTTCTTGAGTCTCTGTCTCCTTTTTCTACCAAAAACACTTCTGCCTACACCTCAAACCACCAAGGAAAAATTGTTCTTTAATGTCTTAGCCACATTAGAAGGGGTAGAAGAGAGTATATTGAAGATCCAAAGCCTTAGGACTTACCTTAGTCTTGATCTTTCTCTTCCCCTTGCTTAAGCTTCTTGTGTTAGAGTTTCTTGTGCTTCTTTCTTTCTCTCCCTCAACGTGACCAGCTGCCTAAGAGGAGGATATAAGCCAAAGTTAATTCATTTTGCTTCTCTCTCTCTTTTTTTGTATTCGACTCATGCCCCCCCCATGCTCACTTTTCATCAATCAATGTTGTCCCCTTGTTCCCTTCTCTCACTCTCCAAGAAGCATGTGGACATGGACAGATTTTTGGGGAAAATAATGTCTTCTCAATGTCTCCACTTGCTCCCTCTCATGTCCCAACACAAGGAAAAATAATAGAAATATGGGGGATGTTACATTTGGTGAGACTTGTTAGTATTATTAGAATGGATTAAGAAGTTTGAGTTGAAGAACTATACATATATACATATATGATTGTGTTCTTACAGAGTGAATCTTGTCATTTCGTTGATTTCTTGGGATTGAACACATGAATGATCTGTTTCTTGTTCTTTATGACAGAAACACACATGTGGATACAAATGGCTTTTATGTATGTAGGTATGCTTTTAGACGTGCCTTCTTGACCTCATTTAATGTGTTACGATTTCATCACTATCATGCATGCATTCATAGCAAGTTTTGTTTCATTTTTTTCTTCTTCTACATATCAGCAACCATATTTATATGAGGCTAAAGTTTTCTTTTGATTTTTCACTACCTCAACGTATACATATATATATATATAAGTCAAGTTTCTTTTACCTTGCATATGAATCAGCTAACTCACGCACAGTAGCTATATTGGCATTGTTTTGGTGTGTTTTCATATATAGCTACATATATATACACTAACAGTAAACTCTGGGTTTTTAATAATTGCAACTTATATACTTACACACACACCCACTATTCCAACGCTGGGAAATCAGAAAGAAGAGGGACCAAAGACTCACCTAGTTGGGCTAGAAGACTGATCTCAGTTGACACCAAATGCCTGTTTTGAGGATCCAAAACAGAACATACCCACACACAGCACCAACGTCCTCTCTCTCTGCCTCAAACTCTTTCTTAGCTCTCACTCTCGGTTTCAATTTAGGTGGAAGTAAGTGAGGGAATGAGAGCTAAGGAAACACTTTAAATAAGACTTAAGGGTCTAGTCCGAGAAGCTACACCAACGGTCTGAGAAAAGATGCACAGTGGATATTTCACGTTGAGCTCGAGAAGCATGGAGGAGGGTCTGACTCTGACGTGTGCAGTTGCAGCCGAAAGTGAGATTTGGAGGTATGGCAAAAATCTGATTTGCTGTCATTACCTCAGTGTTTGCGTGACTGACCAAGAGGTTATGATGACAAGAATTGTGTTTTTGCTGTGATCTCCTGATTGTCTCGTGTTGGGCCGAAGTGAAACAAATGAATTGGGTAATGAATAGGGAGGGAGTGTGGTTCTGCATAAATGAATCTATGGGCTTTTAGTTGTTATCTTATTTAGTTCTCACGTGTTGCTGCTCCTATTGTTATTTTATTGTTATTTTATTTTGTTTTTAATTTATTAATTAATAATTCCCTTTTCTCTTTATCATTGCTTTATTACCAAATAAATGCTAGAAATGAATCCTTGATGCTTTATAAGGATTTTGTTCCTTAATTAACTTCTTTAGCCCTTAAAGTAATCTCTCTAAAAATCTTGGCTATAAATCAACCTCTAACTATTTTCTTTGAATTTCTCAAGAAAATAGGTCCTTAAATTCTAATAATTATTTTCATAATTAATTTTCATATAATATTTCTAATTTCAAATCCCAAAATTTAGAATGTTACACCACGACTCTTGCATGTGGATATAGAAGACATCCCTCAGCTTGGGGAAGTATTTAGATGGAAGCATGGGGAGGGACAGAAGCTGGACATGGAGGATGTGTTTCCAAAACTAAATATAATAAGACTAGCAAACCTACCAACTCTTCGCACTATATGTCGAGGCATTGATTTTCACTCTGTTAAATTGCGTTGGGTGCGTGAATGTCCTGCTATTTCTTTAACTTCAACTTATGGTAGCTACGAAGAACGTAAGTGTTCACGTTGGTAATTCATCACAACTGCTATAAATTGCTACCATTTTTTCTCATAATATTGGAATTGTTTAATTTTGGCAGTAAATAAATTACCAGAGTCATCTGTATATGAAGACGAAGACGCCAGCTACATAGCAAACACAAGTAGGGAGTGGGTTTTGGAGGTTAGTATCAAACTTATTAACATGGATTAATTCAATCATCTGAAATAAGGGGAAAAAATCTAATTGACCAATCAATACATGAATAAAAAAATTTTAATACTAATTTTCTCCAAAGCTAGCATGTGTGTGTGTTGTACTTTTCTCTAGTCGCGTAGACTTACGAAGCCAACAAATTCTCTTGTATATAATGTCTAATTTCTTAATTTGGTCGAAATTTTAGTAGGATGTCAATAAATCTATACAACTTTCTATTTTTGAGCTGAGATTTATAAATTTTATCAGAGACTCCAACTCATTTCACCTTTTCTTATATGCTTTGTGATTGTTTAGGCTAAAGAAGAAATATATTTGAATGCTATTAGAGAAGGCTACACAGAAGACGAGTATATCCTCATTTCACCAAATTTGTCAGAGGTACAAACATTATGCTTCTGTTGAGAGAATAGGGAAAAGGGAGAATATGCCTACTTACTATAAGAACATAGCATGATATACATATAGGCTTGTCATATTGCTGGGCTTAGTCGACGTTGATTATAATTGTAAACCAATATATTATTGTTTAGATTGAAGTAGAGGTATCACAAGAAGATATTGGAAATGACTCAACAATGCCCCAACAAAATAATGGTTTGCCAAATTTTTAAAATGCATGTGTGTGTGTATATATATATATATATATATATTTATCCAAACAAACTTAAGAAACTTGCTAATGATTTCTCTCTTACCTCATTTCCTTATTTATTTCTTCAAAATGAATGAAGATTTTTTTAAAAAAAAAAATTGTGCTAAGATTTATTATGGTTGTCAATAACATCAAAACTCAATTTATCTCCTTTTTAATTATATCTTTTTGTTAATGTTTAGAGTGAGGAAGTATCAAAGGAGATTGCTGCAGAAGACTCCACAACAAATAGTAATTTTCCAAATTTGATAAAGGTTTGTATGTTATGATTTTCTATGATAATAGGGACTCAGACCAACAAACAATTTCTCTTTTTAATTAATATATGATATGCACTATAATTACTTACAAAGTTCTTGCATTCTATAGAAGAAATATGAAAACTTATATATCATTACATGTTGTGCAGAATCTCAAAGCAACTTTTGGAGAAGGTCCTTCTTCAGAAAAATATGGCAAAGCAAGTTCACCAAAGGTAAGCTTGCAACATTCATTTGAGCTTTAAATATATGTCTTCCTCATTCATTCCATTGTTTGGTAGTTTCGTAGAAAGGAATTAATGAATGAGGATCAACAAGCACATGGAGAAAGTAGAAGCTCCAATGAAGCTCCTCAAAGAATTGAAGAACCAACCAAAGAATGGTCTTCCAAAGAAACATCAAATGAAGTGTCATTGAAGATTTCACTACCATCTGTTACTGAAATGACCTTTGCATTGGTACATATTCGTTTTGTAATATATTTGCACTATGAATATATTATTAATTTTTATTCAGATATTAATCTTTATATTCCCATGGCATTAGAGCTCTTCAATCTCTTCTCCCAAAAAGTCTCAAATAGCAACTTCAACTAAACACATGGAAATGGAATCAGGGAGCTCAAAATCTGACCTATTAACTATTTCTGCTATTACTGATGAATCTTTACAAGTATGTCTTCATTTTATCTTATCAGTCGTGGGATCTAATTTTATTTTTTAAAACTTGTATATCCTAATGCTAGAATAGAACAATTTGATAATCAACTGGTACTCTGTTTTTCTTTCTTTCTTTTTTTCTTTTTTCAACAAAGCAACTGGTGGTGCTCATTTTAAATTCACTATATTACTACTTCCTCCCATCCTTAATTATAAGATTCAATTGATTTTTTTTAAGAGGTTAATGAAGCTAAATAAATTACTTTAAAGTATCTATATTTATTTTTTTCCTCCAAACCAAATTTCTCAATTTATAAATTGATATATAATCCAATGATATTTAACATATGCTATGATTAAGTAATTTATTTAGCTTCCTTAATCTCTACAAAAAAATTCAATTGGACCGGTGTGTGAACAACTTTTTTCAATATGCAAGTGATGGTTAAGAAGGTCAACAATTAATAACTTTGCTTCTGTTGCTTGACATAAAGAGCATTTTATTTTGTTATATTCTATCGGTTACAATAATGGTTGCTTCATTTGATTAACTTCAACCGGAAAGAAAAGTGAATCAACCAGAGAGCTCCACTGCTAAACAAGGTACATTAGACCAGGGAAGGCATCAGCAATTTGCAGAAGATGATCTGATGAGATTGTTCCAAATAATGGAGGAAGGTGCTAAAATGGAAGTTCACATGCCTCATGTATCCAAAATTGCAGCTGTTCATGATGATAACGAGTTGATTAGGGCTCTCGCTGACTTGGAAGGCTTATTGAAGATGAGTCTAAAAGAAATAGCTAACTCTAAAGAAAGCATATTTCGCCTTGAAAATTCTCTCAACATATTGTCCTCCCTTTGTTCTGAACATGGAGCTCCCTCTCATGGCCTTCAAACCACAATTCATACTTTGTGTAAGCAAATAATTTGAATATCTTGCCTATTCTTGTCCATATGATGTGTATTTATACAATAGGAGAGTGCCTTAGTATTGATGGTTCTTAATGATAATTTATGATGATTTCCTCTAATTTCTTATTGTTAGGGATACTGATTTACTATGTACTAATTACAATATATTCCTTAATCATGTATTTCCTAACACTCCTTTTCAAGTTGGAGCATAGATGTTCATCATGCCCAACTTGTTACAAAGATAATCATAATATAAATAAATCCAAACAAAATAATTTTCTTCCTAAGAACCTCTTCACCCAATTTTCACACACTCCCCCTCAAGCTGAAAGAAGCTTGAATGTGAGATAAATACCAAACGGTCTCACCAAACACCAAACGTCTCACTTGAGACAAACACCTCATCAGAGGCAAAGCAATGAACGTGCACGAAACAAAATGCTAACTGTGCTGAAATATTATAAACAACTGAACCGAGTCTCGCAATGCAATCTTCGAAGCAAAGAACCGGCCTACACACACCGGGAATGAAGGCTCGACGTTAGAGAACAAAGTAAAGCGAGAAAATAAGTGCAGCAACCAAACGACGACCAAATAACGAGGTACACACTTTCTCTCCCCCTGTGAACAGGGCCTATTCACAAAACAACACCACGAAATAGTGTACCAAAAACAGCAAATCGACACGAACGGAATAGAAATCCAATGCCAGCGAAGGAGCACCACCAAAGGATAACCAAAAAAAAAAATCTGAAATGACACGAACACACACACCCAGAGACGGGAGACTGGCCACTGTACAGTGACAGCGGCCACCGGAAAACTCAAATTGGCCAAGAACTAACCAAGCTTTGATACCATGTAAGCAAATAATCTGAATATCTTGTCTATTCTTGTCCATATGATGTGTATTTATACAATAGGAGAGAGCCTTAGTATTGATGGCTCTTACTGATAATTTATGATGATTTCCTCTAATTTCTTATTGTTAGGGATACTGATTGACTATGTACTAATTACAATATATTCCCTAATCATGTATTTCCTAACAATGGGTGAGGAAATACATGATTAGAGTGTGTGTCAGGTGAGGTTGATTTTCGATTCAGGCAAAGGTGTCCGCTAGTGATGGTGCCACTGAGAATGGGTAGTTCTCCGGGAGAATGTGAAGGGGAAGGTCAGATCTCGGTCAGTAGAACGTGTGTGGGAACACGTGTAGTGAGACCTTCCTGTGTCAGGTGCGAGAACGGGATCTCTTGCTGCATCCTTTATCTCAATCTCTTTCTCGGTTGCGTTCGCGTTTTTGGTCTGTCTTGTCTCATCACAATGGTGTCAAAATCGGAAGATGGGGTCAAGCGAAGGAGGTAACGGACTCTGTTTCTGTTTGACTGAAAGAGCGCCAGAATGAGACCGTCGTTCACGGTGCCACCGGTGGCTGCTTCCATTTTAGGTCCTCAGATGGTTTTTTAGCCGTGATTTGTGGAGAGGAAGTTACGGAATGGCGAGATCTGTGGGCATGAAGGGCGGAGGTCTGTGCCACCATTGACACATTCAATAAGCTTGAACACAAAGAGAAGCTTTTCATTGAAGAACGTTCAAAGAAAAAGGAAGCAGCCGTTGCCCTTCTGTCTGAAATTTACAAAAAAGAGAGTTCTTTGGCTGAGGCTAGTCTAAAGGAAGCAGAGTTGAAGAAGCAAATCTCTAAGCTTCAGGCTGAACTAGATAGAAAGGAAAAACAAGTCGAAGATTATGAGATGGAACTGATATCTCTTAAGGAACAGAAAAAAAAGAGTGTTTATGACACAATGGGGTTCATAAAGGAGTTTGAGGCAGTGAAGAAAGAAAGGTCTCACATGGTGGAAGAAAATATGAAAGCAAAGGAAGACGTACAAAATATGGATGTTAAGTGGTCTTCTTGTGTATTCAATTTGAAAAAAAAAACTACACTGCTTTTAGGAGTTCATCTTCAACAGAAACTTTGACTATTGGAGCATGATATTTAAATCTCCAAAAAACAACATTAAAAAAATCTTTAGTGCAGTGTGTTTATTTGTTGGGTTGTAACCCATATGTGTTTTTGGTTTTGAGTTCTGAGTTCTTTATGATCAAAACAGGAGAGAAAAGAAAAATAAGTTGAATGTTGAAATTGTTGTACATATTAATTCCTTAGTGAAACTTTTCTGGACTTGGTCTGTGGTTTTAATTTATCATAGTTTTCAACGTTAAAAAATTGTGATGTGTTTTCTTATTTTCTTTTCTTTTCTTTTTTATACTTTCAATTGGTATCCAGTGTATTTTATAAATCCTATTACTAGGTATCAAAACAATAGGCTACTCTAGTTTTAGGGTTCGTGGCTCCCCTCCCAACATAGATGTCACCTTTAGGACTATCTAATACATTTTAAAGTTTAAATTGTTTTATACACATTATCTTGATTTTTTCGAAAAAAAGTTGTGTCAATATAATTTGCTTCCACGCAACTCAAATGCTTCCCAACGTAGTTAGCTTCACAATTCCCACCTCTTCCTCTCCTGTTGCTTCTCCGGCCCATCCAAATGACCGTCGTTTTATTGATTGATTTGGTTTCTTTTGTTGCTATGTGTGAGAGCTATGTACCAAAAAAAAAGAAAAGGGGGGGGGGGGGGGAAAACCAGTAGGGATTCGGCTAGGTTTATTGGCTTAAATTAAGTCTTTCTTTAAATGGTCGTGTTGCATTATTTGAAACATGAGTAGAGTCCTTATTCTATCAAGTTTATTTTCTTAATATTATTTTTCTTTCTACCAAAAAGAAAGGCTACATGACATAATTCTTACAAGAAAATATAGACTAGAGGTGAAATAGGTCATGCTTAATTATCAATTTCAAAACAGGACACTAAATTTTATCAATTTCCAGAATTCTTCAAGGTATAACTTCTATGCTTTTATTAAATAAAGCAATTGAATAAAAATGAGGTTGTTCTAAGATGCCATGTCATTCTGCCTTGAAGTTGAGTTTTTGGCCCAAACAAACAAAGGAAAGGAGGTCCACTTGATTTTCTTTTAATTAAATTGAAATCTTCTATCTTCAAGACTCCATTTGCTTTGAGTAATACTATTTCACCTGCTCGTTTTTCTATCAACCCACAATCACTATTTGTCAATCATTTTTCCGCCATTATATTTGGGGTTAAGAGGCAATATTTTGTTCGGAGGTGTAAAAAATAGAGCAATTTTACTTTGACTGTTATCCTAGTTATTTTTAACCGCTAGTTAACTAAATATGCTTTGAGCGATAGTCCACTTGTCATTTTTGTTAAGATACAAATTTGCTTAAGAAGTTTTAAATCCAACTTTGGAAAAAAAAAAGTAGATGACTATAGACTTCGAGCAAATATGCACCTTAACAAAAACGATATAGGCGACATGATTAAACCATATTTTGATATGTTTTTTAATGATTAAATTGAGAATTTTATTGCATTTCCTAGGACATTAGTATATGATTAAGCACTAATTTGAGTTAAAGAGATTTGTATTAAGTGTAATTAAGGGAAAAATGGTCATAATTTGTAAGTATTAATGCAAATGATTTCCTGAACTTATAATGTTACATTGTGCTTAATCTTGCTGTAGATGTTGAAGAAGAAAATTGGAGATTTTAAAGGGTCGAAATTAAAATTGAGGAGTAGGGAAAATTAGATAAAAGATCCCTAGAATTTCTAGAAAGTGCAAATAAATGAAGAAAATGTACCAGAGAAAATTACAATAAAATACCGATATGTTTTAAGAATTATAGTTATGTACTACAAATAGTTTACAAATATCATTTTAATCCCGCCATAAACGTTTAAAATTTGCAGAGAGGCCCCTAGTCAACAGCTGCGCTTTGACCAGGCTCATTTAGGTCAATTTTTTTCCCTTCTTCCTCCTCGTGACAGACTTCATAGGCTTGGGAAAAGATACCAGAGTTGCTCTGCGGAATGAAACCAGAGCAAGAGAGATTGAACGAGATCTGAGAGATCGACGGTGACCTTCCTTCCTCTACCTTCACTCTCTCATCGCCTACCACCTCCATCGGCCCACTTGCGTTCCACCACTTGAGCTGTTGTCACTTGTCACCTCCAGCTGGTTTGAAAGAAGAGAAGCTTCGTTACACACCTACTGGCCTCGCCCTTTTGAGTGGCCGGTAGTGTGGTCCTTTACTTTTATTTAATTCTAGCTTATTTTTCCCAAGTTAATTATCGCCACGCATCAGAGTATAAGCAGCAGAGCACACATCGGTTTGGACAAAATATATACTGATAATAATATGGAAAGATGAATTTTCCCCGAAGGGATCATAATATACAGTTATCCGGATAATTGTGCTTGACAGGCCAAAATAAAATGCTATAGTGATCCGGAAATCAAAATAAATACCCAAAAATAGCAGTCACCAAATGTCCACCTCCACACTACTCCAGCTCCGGAGCCTTACCCTTGTCTCCCTGCTCCGGTCTTGATGAACTACCAGATGGCTTAAAAGGGGCTGGGATTCAAAATTTGAATCCCAGAGTAACCGTTAAATCTCATATAAAATGTATAAATAATGCATGTAAGCAAAACCATAAATAAACAAATATCACATAACATTTAGTATCAAGACACACAACCAAATCTGGAACTAACAGTCCTAATAGCACACAGCACAGACTGCAGTGGTCTAATAGCACACAGCACAGACCACCGGGCACAGCACACGGCAAAGCCCTTAATGCACACAGCATGTTCCGGTTCCATAGCGCTTAGAAACAAATGATAACCAAATGTATGCAATTTCAAGATAAAACATACATACACAAGTCACACAGAGTATATGAGGATTAAGGTTACTACCATTTACCGACTACTGAGATATAAACAACCTTCTTTGTGCAAATTATCACAATTATCCCTAAAATAATAAAATGTATATATAATTAATTCCACCTCAATAAATATTTTCTTTGGTAAATTAAAATAAGCCCAATTAATGTGTCTATATTCACTAAATTTCTTTTCTTATCAAGGAATTTAATATGAGCTTATATTCCCTTAATTTTCACCCAAATTCTGAAATTTCCAGCAACCAATGACTGAACTTCAAAAATTCATAATTAAATCTAGAAAACTCATTTTGGGTTGATTCCAAAGCTCAAATGACCCTTAATATGTCTATTTCCAACAAAAAATACTCATTTGAGTCAGACCAAGTCGAAAATCCATCCATAGCCCAAAATACCCCTGCTGTCCGAAATTCATGCCCAGTTTTCAGGGGCAATATTGAAATATTTATTTCTCTTAGCAAACAATTCCGAAAAATACACATTATATACCAAATTAATCTTTGAGATGTCTACTTTATCCCTGTAAAATTTAATAATTTTATAAAGTCATTTACTAGGGTAAAAAGCATGAAGAATATGACTGACTCTGCAGAAAATTTCCAGAAACAGCAGTCCCACGTTTTTCACACTTCCATTTATGCTTCCAAAGTTATGATCCAAGTTCAACCTCATACAAAATCTCATTCTAAACACTTTAAAGCTATCAAAAACACCAACAAATTGTCAAATTTCCATTCTAACACCGTAATATAGTCTATAATCATTTCTAATTTGTTGTTTGAACCCTTAATCATACTCTAATCCTATTTAAGAATTTGGGCAGCAACTCCCCATATATTTAGGGTTTCCAAAATTTCAAGAATACAAGAGAATACCACCACAAATCAATTCACAAACTCAAATCCACTAACCTTAGCTTGACCCTTGAGATTCTTGAAATTTCTTCTTCCTTTTTCACCAAAATTTTCGACCTCCCCTTACACCATAAGAAGACAGATTTTTGGGTCAAGAAGAGTTGCAAAAGGAAGCTTAGAGGAGATTGAAGAGATTACTTGAGACTTACCTTTTGGATTTCTTGAATTTTCCTTCTCCTTTTCTCCTAGAATTATTCAACTCTTCCTCTCCTCCTTGTCTCTGCGTGGCTGACCGAAATGGGGGAGGAAGAAGTGATTAATTGTCAATAAAAAGGCCAATTCGGATGGATAAATCAAGGGAAAGAAATGACCTCCAACTAAGCCCCTATTTACCACTATGCCACCAAGTTAAAATCCAACTATTTGGTTAAAATGTAGTTGGCAATTTTTCTTCTTCTTTTTCCCATAGTTTGGGCTAAAATTTTTAAGTCTCTCTTAGGATGATTTTGGCCCACCTTGTAACTTATAATCCATGCTCATGTGCCCATAAATTCTAAATAATTATAAGACACGCAACACAATTTCATGGAAATTATAATTTTAACCTTGCTTCAATTTTTTTCTTACTTCCTAAAAATACTCATGCAACTTCTTCTCATCCATTTTTGACCAAATTTATCACACATAACTTCATAAAAATTCATATGTGTAAATAAATTCACATTAATGCACATGAAAAATTGGGATGTTACAAGCTGTGACTTGGGCCTGGAACTTGGGACCTTCAACCCGAGTTTGGAGTTGGGACCTGGAGGTGAATTCCAACCAGAGAGGAGGAGGACTGAGCTTCACTGTCGTCGCCTACCACCTCTGTCAACTCTTCCTCATCGCCAACCACCACCAAACCAGAGAGCTTCAATCGGAGCTTCAATTGTTACCTTCATCTTCAGTTTCTCTCTAGAGTTCTTTTGCAGTTTTTGGCGAGTTTCTAACTTCCCGGCAAGTTCTTGAGTTTTCCAGCAAAGCTCTTTCTCTCTCTCTACTACCGTGTCTCTGTCTTCTTCCTTCCTTCTTAACCATTCATTCACCTCTGGAATCTTCTTCTTTCAAAGATCAGAATAGGGATGTGACATTCCACTCAGATCGATGACTCCATTTTTTTTTCCGGCGAATTTCTGGCTTCCATGGCAATTTCTGTGTTTCAGCTTATTCAAATGAGAGTTTTAAGCCATGATAGGCCGATCTTTCTGTTTGTGATAGAGATTTGTGCTTGAGCTCAATTTAAAAGTTTTTAAAGGGTCCTTATTAAAAACAACAAATCTCAACTTGTTTGTATTATATTGAACTTTAATTTGTGGTAAAATTTATGATTTAACCCAAAGAGATTAAGGTTATATCAAATTAGGACATATGGACGGTGGTCAGTTTAGCATATTTAATCAATTTAAAATTAAAATTAATTAAGATAATATTCAGACAAAATTACTTCTTTTTTACACTATCAGGATAAATTTGCCCTAACTCGTATATTTTGAAGGACTAGGTGGTTATGGGTTCTCAACCAAAAAATCTAAAATCATTATTAGTGGTCCAAAAAGAATAATAAATATTTGTCAGTCCTTTTCCAGCCATTTATATTTTTACAGTGTGGAGAAGGACTAGTTGGTTATGGGTTCTCAATATAAAATGTAAAAGCATTATTAGTGGTCCAAAAAGAATAATAAAGGGAAAATTAATTTTTGTTTCCTATAAATTTGACTTGACTATAACGCAATCCATATACTTTGACTCGGTATCTCAATCCCTATAGTTTTGATTTGGTTATAACACAGTCTTTTAACTTTGACTTACTACAATTCAATCTTTATAGTTTTAACCATTTTATAATTTAATTCTTGCGTTTTTGGATAAATGTCAGGAACTGAATTGTAAAAAGTTTAAATTAAAAGGAGTTAGTTCCACTAAGTTAAAGTTAAGAGATTAAGTTACAATCGAATTAAAACTGTAGAGAGTGTGTTGCACTAAGTCAAAATTTAAAGACTGAGTTATAACTTAGTCAAAATTATATAGAGCAAAACATTAATTTTCTCAATAATAAATAATAAAAGCACAGCATGTCATGGGGTGGTTACGGAAAACATCAATAAATAATCAAATTAATTTTTGCTAATTATTGATTCCAATGACCCTCTATGATTGAGCACACTGGCTCGATCCGCAATCTCTTTGCTATTTTTTATCATCATCAATTTTTTTTTTGCCACCGTACGTCACCGCTTAAGATGTCGATGCAGCTCAGGAAGGAATAGATAGGATTTAACACGACACGAAATAGATAACTTGCCACATCTTCATATATTGGTCGAACGTGAGAATTTTACGATCAAGGTGATGTTAAAAAGGCTCACATTGCATTGTTTCTGACACTTCAGAAGTTACATTGAGCTAACAAAAAACAAAACCCTTCTCTTCTATTTTTTTTTAATAGGAGCTTGAAATGATAGGTTGCAGGCTAGATTATAGAAATCTAACCCTCAATACAACAAATTAAAAAATAAACTAGAAGAGGCAGGACTACTGGTCCTTCAGAGCCATATGAAGGCATCCCCGGGGAATAGTTGGGATCATAACCACCCCATCTTCGACATTAGCACTATGACCTTCTTTGGCAATATAGTTTGCGCAAGAGATGTTATCTCTTGGCGTATGATGCAGCTCCACGTTCCAGTCTAGGAAAAGAAGGTCTCTGGTCTCCTAGATAATGTTTCTTAGGAGATGATCAATAGAACAACTACGCATAAGAATATTGATGGCATCAAGAGAGTCAGAATAAAGAAGAAATTTCTGCAGCCCCATCTGTTGACCGAGCTTTAGTCCTAGCATGATGGCATAGATTTCCGCTTTGATAACAATGTGAAGTCCAAGGGATTTATAAAAACCTATCAACCAGTCACCTTGGGCGTTTCTTATCACTCTTCCACAAGCTGCTTGGTATTGGTGACGAACAAAACCATCCACATCAACGCGGATAGAATGAGCGGGAGGGGGCGTCCACGACTGCTCCTCCATTTTGTCCAGTTGGAAAATCTGATGATTTAGGCGCTGATTTGAGGTAGTTTCCATGAGAAGGTAGTTACACAAGTGCAGCATCTCCCTGATATCTGTCCTTGCTCCCTGACAAAGAAATTTGCATATGGTTATCCAAAGAATCTAGCATCCCAAACTAAAGATTTGTGGCCAAGAGAAGTTTTGGAACCTTCCTTTCCCAAGTTTATGATTAGTGTTTCAATTAAGCCAAACTTGCAAATTACCTACACAAAACTGAGAAAAATAGTTAGGTTTTAAAATATGTTTCCACAAGTTTCTAGCTCGCTCGCAGTCTCTGATTATGTGGATCACACTCTCCTCGTTATTGCAGGGGAAAGGACAGGTGTTTTGATTCGTAAGACCACGACTGGCTCTGAGTGAGTTAGTGACAAATCTTTCATGGTCAACTAGCCACATAAAGAATTTGACTTTCTCAGGAAGCTGCCATTTCCACATTTGAGCCCAGAACGTGCTCACGTTGCCTCCTCCGCTTTCAGAAAGGTAATGATAAGCTGATTTAACAAAAAAGCAACCATCTTTATACATATAACTCATCCGTGAATGCTCGCGGGATAAAAATAGTGTTTAAACTTTTATTTTGTCAATGTTGGGATAAAACCAAGTTCGATCAATGCTAAAATTTAACTCTTTTATATATATATATATATATATATATATATATATATATATATATATATATAAATAATTTGACTATTTAATCCCAAAAAAAAATGGTAAACATTGAGGGCTTAGCTTGTTTGGTTTGAAGGAGGGGAGGGGGAAATCTTTTCTCTCATCTTTATTAAATTGCCCATGAAATTTTTTCAATATTTCAAAAATATATTCTCAACAAAAATGAATATTCTTTTCATTAATGACAATTTGGTCAATATCTTGCTTTCCACTCCCTCCCCTCAAACCAAACATACCCTAATATATTCTTTATAAGAAAAACTAAAATAAAAATTCCTTAGCTATAGTTGTTCTATTCTTTTTGCCGGAAAAAAAAAGTTTTTCTAAGCTAAGGATTTGTGATATTTTGCTGATTTTAAATTTCTTCACATGAATCTCCGTATTCGGACAAAAAAAAGATATGATTATTCATATTACTATAGATAAATACTTACATATTCCAAGAGTATCATTTTATTATACTCTAACTAATTAAAATACAACAGCTTATCTTATTTTAATCCTACAATTCATGTCCATTGATTGACTCCCATATTCGACTAGGGATAGGGAGGGATAGGGAGAGGTTGTAGCAACCTAGGCATGTTGTAACTCCCCTAATTCCTACATCGATTTTGATGTCCATTTATGTCCTAAATTCCATATTAGACTAATTGGTGTGAAGTTATCAAAGTGAAGGCGTTAACAGATCAGAGTAAGTCACAACGGAGAGCATGCTTAACGTTTGGACGAATGAGTGACTGATAACATATGCCCAGACATATGCTGGTTAATTAAAATTCCCGGAGGAATATAAGCGTGATACAACTTAAATTCTTTGCGGTGAATCCGGTCGGCACGTTAGTGGTACAATTATCCGACTATTCAAAAATTATATACTATCCCAACATAAAACTCTGGCTGAGTCCTCACGCGTGCTGCTTACCCTTGTCTCTGGCTCCCGATCCTGAAGCTAGGGTAAATTCTGAGATTCAATACCCATTGAATCTCAGGTAACAGTTAACCTCATGTTCAAGTATAAACAATATATGTATGACTGATATTCATTACATTTCAGCATTAACCATACATAGCACACAATCAATTTAAAGTTCACAACACAACAATACATAGCACACAGCAAATGTAATGTTCACAACGTTTGCACTCACCAGTGCCACGCCCCCACGTGTCCTCAGCATTAGGAAAACATACATACGACATTATCATGACTATAACCCGTACAAAGCTGAATGTATATAAATTGGTGACCTAAGACCGAGTCTTAGCCACAGTACATGACCCAAGACCTAGTCTTGTCCATGACTCTATGAATCATCTAATCACACATAAGCATACAAGACAACATAAGAGTTAGAGTTACAGTACGCGTCCGTACCTTAGTCTTCGTAGCTAGTGGTACTTTCACCTTTTGGTACTGATTCCTGACTTTTCCGGATATCCTATAATAGTATCACCGCATTATTTCCCTTATAAATAATATCCTAAGGGATGTCATTTCCACTATTGACCTTTTCTACCCTGGTGGATTTGTTATTACCTTTATACCCTTTTTAATTATTATTAATTAATAATAACACTCTTTTATTTATTATTAATTATTAATTCCCTTTATTATTTATTTCCTTTTTACTAGTAATAATAATACTAATTATTTATTTTATTTATTATAATTACTATTTTATTTATTTAATGCATTATTTTTATCATTTATCTACAATTGTTTTGAACCCTCAAAGGCTATTCTAACACTTAAACTAGGAGTTTATAAATACCAATCATCATATAAGTTTTGCTTTAATGCATTTTATTTAATGTTTCTCATGGTTTCTTCCAAAATCTTTGATACATACTAATACTACATAAAATATGCTTCATGCAATTTGAGTTAAATATCTATAAAAAATGTATTTTGCAAATAATTCCCTTTATTATTTATTACTAATTCCCTTTTCTATTTATTATTTATTCCTCAATAATAGTGTTAGTATTTATTACTATTTATTTATTTTGTTATTACTTTACTAACTATTATTAATTTTTTTTCTAAAATTTAATATATTCAATATATTTTTTATTTTTCTAAAAAAAAGAATAATTTACGTATCATATCTTCTTCTTCTTTTTTTTCCCCCTTTGTAGTCTAAAATCTTGCAACAACCTCTTTCATATCAATCTTCTTTTTTACAATTTAGTTGTCTATAAATATTTTTAGGTATAATTCTTTTCCCTCGGTCTAAACTTATAAAATAGTATTTTAATTAGTTGTTAACATTTAGGCATTAAAACAAATCTTCAATTAAACATTAATGTTCTTGTTTATTACATATTTTACAAAAAAAAAAAAAAAAACCGGCATATATATATTGAAGGTACAGTCTCTTGACAAAGAGATAAAAATGTCAAGATTGCGGAAGCTAAGAAGGAATCTTCTTTTCATCTTGCATGTGCAGACTAATTGCAATCATGGCACTCAGGCTCTTTTCCCTCGCCTTGGTTTACATACCTCTGGTCTTGTTATAATATATTTTTGAAATTTCTTGGGGTCATTTAATCATCTTTATAAGGCATTTGTTAATTTTAAGGAGTATTAGGTATTTTTTTTCATATAAACTCGTATATATTACTTTCTTCCTCCTCGCTAAATGTTAGCGTGCATGGACAATGTTTGCCCATTAATATATCAAAGCCTAATAATCATGGACAAATTTAAATCACTAGTGCAAAAAAGAGCTTTAAGACCGCCTCATTTAGATCGGACATTGGACGCACCGGTCTTAAAGGTATGACCAGTGTCAGTTTTGTAAATATAAAGAACTTCTTATGTATGACCGGTGGCAGTTTTGTAAATATAAAGAACTTCTTATGTATGACCGGTGGCAGTTTTGTAAATATTAAGACCCGTTAAAAAACAAGTCGGTCTTAAAAATGTTATTAAAAAATATTCAAATATCAATTACTTTATGGAGAAATATCACACAACCGGACTAATATTTTATGCGGTCCAAAATAATAAGGAAAAATTTAAATATAAAGGTAATAAAGTTTTAAGACCGAACATATATAAAAGCTGGTCTTAAAAGTTATTCTTTTAAGACCGGACATAAAATGCGGCCGGTATAAAATATAGAAAAATTGTGCGGATAAAAAATTAATTACTTTTAAGACCGGACTTTAATATGTCCGGTCTTGAATATTAATCATTTTTGCACGAGGACAATGTTTTGTTTGTTTCCTTTTTTGTCGGAAAAAGAAAGAAGATAATGTATAGGACATGGCGATCGAGTATGGAAACAAAAATATCTTTATATTATATTTTTTTACTGCTGCCCCGTGAGGAGCAGCAGCAGCAGTATAGACAAAAAAAAACAGAAAAAAAAAACATCTACTCCCCCCATCGTTGTCGGAGGGGAGGGAGTCGTCGGAGAGGTCGTCATCTGAAGGATGGTACTCAATGTCCTGGTCCTGGGCATCGAGTACCGCCTGC
This sequence comes from Acacia melanoxylon, assembly GCA_019022615.1. NCBI lineage: Eukaryota > Viridiplantae > Streptophyta > Magnoliopsida > Fabales > Fabaceae > Acacia > Acacia melanoxylon. The sequence goes on along the minus strand of JAFJYJ010000003.1, from coordinate 4,404,201 downwards.
AGCTTTGCGTTGACGGCGTGATAGACTGAGAAAGGCGGCCGCGGCGTCGGTCTATATGATCGAGGCGGGCCAGGATGTGCTGAATCATCTGGTAGATGGTCGGAGCCGGAGGCAACGGATGAGGAGGACCTCGTGGTGGTGGAGCAGCCATTATTGTGGATGTTTCAGAAGTGATGGAGAAGAATGTGAAGGAAGTAAAGTAACATCGGGTTTAAATAGAGAACCCTGCCTGAACAATGTGAAACGCCGGAAACAATAACGAGGAGACGCTTAGTTCCTCAGAATATGAGGAGACGCCTAGTTGGAAAGTTTATCTGGAAGTCGAAGAGATTCCGAATCATTCATTTGAACAGAGTGTAGGGATACGACTCGGGAACCTTTAATACCGGATATTGTAAAATATCTGTTCTTAAAACTAATTAGAATAAATTATTACTTTAAAAAAATTGAATTGAAAAAAAAAAAAGATTTCTAGGACCGGATATAAGATAAAATGTCGGTCTTAAAAGTAATTGAATTGATTGAAAAAATAAATAATAGACTTTTAGGGCCGGATATATTTTAAAAGGTCGGTCTTAAAATCAATTGAATTGAAAAAAAAATAGACTTTTAGGACCGGATATATTATTAAAGTTCGGTCTTAAAATCAATTGAATTGAAAAAAATTAAATAAAAGAATTTTAGACCATATTTATTAACTCCTCATACCTCTATGTCCTTATTAAACTCCTCATACCTTGTAACTCAACATATCTCTCTGTCCTTAGTAACTCCTCACAATCTCGTAACTCCACACTATGTGGCTCTCTGCCCCAACTGCTCAACCCATGGTTAGATACAAGAGAACCGCTCGTAGGGGTGCTCTTACTCCTGATGTTCGTGCCTTCCGTAGATCGTTATACGGTGCGCCTCCTCCATCAAGAATGCGTTCTATTGTGACAGAGAAGTCTCAGGTCGTTGGACCCATTGTTATTTCGGATGATGAAGAGATTGCTGCACCCCCCTCCACCCTTCAGATCATGAAGAGGTTCCTGCTCCCCCTCTCCGACCAGTTGGCCCCAGAGCACCACCGCTGACCCCTCTCCTCTTTCCTCTAGTGATGCGCTGATGCGAATAAGACAGGAACTTGCTGATCTCCGGCGGGAAGTTAATGCTGCTCATGCCGATATCGCCAAGGCCTTGGAGGATAATAAGCTTTAGGATGTTTAGTCAGATTCTTGTTTTTGATAATTTTCTGCTTGTTTTTCTTTTGTATATTTTCTTGTGTAAGTGCATATTCTCCAGTAATGTATGAAGCATTAAGAACTAAGCTTGTGTCTTTTTTTGTTCATATTCGCAAATTTTCCTTTAATTTTTTTTTCATTGAGTTGCTGCTGCTCTCACCAAAGCCAATCCTCTTTTTTTAAAAAAATAACAAAATGAGGACTTTTAGGACCGGATGTTTAATAAAACTCGGTCTTAAAATTAAATGAATAATAAAAAATTAGACCGCTAAGCTTGTGCCTTTTTTTTGGTTCATATTCTCAAGTTTTCCTTTAATTTGTTTTCATTGAGTTGCTGCTGCGCTCGACAAAGACAATCCTTTTTTTTTTAAAAAAAAATGGGACTTTTAGGACCGGATGTTTAATAAAAATCCGGTCTTAAAATTAAATGAATAATAAAAAATTAGGACCGGCGTTTTATAAACGCCGGTCTTAATAATGTAATTATATATTTAGGACCGTCTACTTTATAGTTAACTGGTCTTAATAAAATCCAACATACTAAAACATGTCTCTGTCGCTCGGAATATTAAATTTCCCTCTCTTAACTTCTGTTGTCGCGCCAAAGTGCTTACTTAGGTTCTGTCTCCAATGTTGTTGTCGTGCTTCGTCGACTACTTCACGTTCCTCTCTCGACAATCACTTTCTGGTTCCTTAGCTAAACGTCTATAGACCAAGCTGTAAGAGGTGTTTCGGTTATATAACTTTATGGTTTTCGGGTTGAACGAAATCGATGAAATGTTCTTGTGGGTTTCTCTTGTTGTTAATGAATATTGTATTTTGAAGATTATATTTGCGCTTTAGACCTACCCAACTGATCAACAAATGTTTTTAGGTTACTCTTGCTGTCTGGAACATCAACGTTCGTGGCGGGAGAAGAAAAACTCCGCAAACGCATTTGAATTTATATGCTATAGGTGAGTCCACATTTAATTTCACGCGATGCATTTAATTTCCTCCTCATTCTTTAATTTTTCTTCTTGGATTCACTGTGATACATTTATGACCAAAAGTGTTTCTTCGTTATGCATTTAATGGGCAAGTTTCTCCGTAAAAAAAATTGACATAACCGACATTGAGCATAAATATGAATTTGGTGTTGCCTTATTTTATATCCGTGTCATAAATAGGAATTCTACTATGGATCACGGTTGGATAACTGCGTTACGGACAAGTGTTGAATATCAGAATGGGGTGAGGGACTTTATAGAATTTGCTAAACAAAATGCCCATGATGATATTGGGAAGTTTTACTGTCCTTGTGTAAAATGTTTGAATGAGAGTCGACTAAGTCCTGAAGTTATCCACTCACATTTAATTTGTGAAGGATTTTGTAAGACTTATACAATATGGGTTTGGCATGGTGAAAAAATACCAAGTGGGTCTCAACATGAGGAAGTGACCTTTGATGATAATGACACGGATATGGATGATCACATAGAGGACATTATTCGTGATGTAGGAGAAGAGGCTTTTCATCAATCACATGCATATGGTAATATGTGCAGTGATGCAGAGACCCTGCTATATTCTGGTTATAAAAAATACCAATTGTTGAATGCTGTATTGAAATTGGTAAGCTTGAAGGCACACCATGGATGGAGCGACAAGAGTTTTTCTGAAATGCTTGAGGCTTTTAAGGCCATGCTTCCGGATGATAATGTGTTGCCGTATCGATACTATGATGCTAAGAAAATACTGGTCCCTTTGGGGATGGAGTACAAAAAGATCCATGCATGCCCGAATGATTGCGTATTCTATAGAAAATAGTTTGAAGAGAAGCAGAATTGTCCGATATGTGAAACCCCAAGGTACAAGTCAAATAAGGGGCTTGCAAAAGTGTTGTGGTATCTTCCAATGATGGAAAGGTTCGACATCCAGCCGATTCTTCTCAATGGAAGAAAATCGATCATTTATTTCCGAACTTCGATGAAGAACCTAGGAACCTTAGGCTTGCCCTTAGCACGGATGGCATGAATCCATATGGAAGCCTTAGCAATACATAGTTCATGGCTTTGTGCTCCTTATTATTTACAACTTATCTCCAATGTTATGCATGAAACGAAAGTACATCATGCTGTCTACATTGATTTCGGGACCAAAACAACCCGGAAATGACATTGATGTTTACCTTCAGCCCTTGATCGAAGACTTGAAGGAGTTGTGGGAAGAATGTGTCGATGTTTTTTACTCTTTCAAGAAGGATGTGTTTAAAATGCGAGCCATGATATTTTGTACTATAAACGACTTCCCAGCATATGGGAACTTGTCAGGGTATAGTGTAAAAGCCCATAAAGCATGTCCGGTTTGTGAAGAAGGCACACGCTACCATCAACTTCAACATGGAAGAAAGACGGTTTATCTTGGACATATGAGATTTCTTCGACGGGACCACCCATATCGTCGATTAAAGAAAGCCTTTTTGGTGGCCAAGAGTATGAAGATGCTCGGTGGCATTGACTAAGGGAGCAAGTTTATAAAAAGGTGAAAAATATCGTGTCATCTTCGGTAAGACCGCAAAGAGTAGAAAAGAAACAAATATATGGAAAAAGATATCTGTATTCTCCGATCTTCCATATTGGCGCAATCTTGATGTGAGACACTGTATTGATGTCATTCACGTGGAGAAAAACGTATGTGATAGTATTGTTGGCACACTTCTCAACATACAAGGTAATTCCAAGGATGGTGTGAAGGCAAGATTGGATTTGCAAGCAATGGGAATACGCAAAGACTTACATCCAAGGCCATACGGGAAGAGAACTTATTGTCCCCCGGCTTCTCATACTTTGTCTAAGGATGAGAAACGAAGTTTTTGTGAGTGTTTACATGGTACAAAAGTTCCCTCGAGGTATTCTTCAAATTTTAAGAGGCTTGTATCGATGAAGGACTTGAAATTAGTAGGCCAAAAGTCTCATGATTGTCATGCCTTGATGCAACAGCTACTCCCAGTAGCTATTCGAGGTATCCCCGAATATGATCTTTGGGTCATTTTGACTAGACTTTGTGTCTTCTTCAATGCGGTTTGTAGTAAAGTTTTCGAGATTGAAAAGTTGGATGAATTGGAGAATGAAGGATATCTTATCTTGTGCCACCTTGAGAAGCTTTTTCTTCCTACCTTTTTTGACATCATGGTTCATCTAATTGTTCATCTAGTGAGAGAGATAAAGTTGTGCGGACCTATCCATTTACGGTGGATGTACCCAATTGAAAGATCTATGAAATTCCTAAAAGGGTACGTGAAGAACGCATACCGGCGAAGCATCAATTGTTCGAAATATGTTTCGAAGAAGCCATGAAATTTTGTCAAAATTATTTGGCCAAAGTAAGACATATTGGACTTCAAAAACGTCAGCATGCTGAAGGGGGTAGACGAGGGGCTTCGGTAAAGAGTATGGATCCTGATGAAATGTCACAAGTACACATATACATCTTGAATAATGTTGATGAAGTTTAAGCCAGCATAGCTGCACATAAAGAAGCTGTAAGGAAAGAAAATCATCGAATGACTGAACAAAGGTTGATTAGGGAGCATAATAGAACTTTTGCAACCGGTTCAAACAAAAGGTCGAGGGAGAGGAATATGTTTCGATACAATCAAATGGTTAGCCCGTGGTCCCGAGGTTGATGGCATAAGTTGGAATTCGTATGTGATCAATGGTTATACATTTTACACGAAGTCCCTAGATGATAGGAGCACCGTCCGTAATGGTGGTGTTATGTTAGAGGTGAATCTATGTCACTGACTATGAAGTTTGTTCTTGTTTTATTTTTGTGGCAGGATCAGATCCAAAGGGGCATGTTATAAAAGAGGATGTTACGTTGTTGGGTGGGAATCAGATGAAGCCATGGTGAATATTCCATTGGGCATGTATGTTGTATTTGTAACTTATTGTGTATTTGTATTGTAAGTTATCTTATTGTATAAATTAATTTAGGTGTTGTAGTCATAGTATATTCATTAATTAAGAAGCTACATAACTCATGGTGAATATTATTTGTATTCTTTTTCCCAATTCAATTTATTCATAATTGTTCATAGCTTGTACTTAAAGTATCGACTTTTATGTGCTGGATTGGGTGGTGGATTTGTGAATATATATGATCAGGAAGAACAGAACAGGGAAACAATTTGGGAAAATTTAGAGCGGTAACAAATAGGCCGGTCTTAAATGTTCAACTTGTTAAGACCGGATGTATCAATATGTCCGGTCTTAAAGGTCATGTGTACATATTTGATATTAAGCCGGTCTTAAAAGTTTGTCTTTTAAGACCGGTGTATTTATACGTCCGGTCTAAAAATTCAATTTTTAAGACCGAACGAATCCGATCTTGAAAGTCGGTCTTTTAAAACCGCGTATAATTAGTCGTCGGGTCTTAGAAGCTGCTATTTTTCGTAGGGTTTATTTTTGTCCGATCTTATAATTTTGATCTTTTAAGAGCGGCCAAGTTTTTGCCCGGTCTTAAAAGTTGAGTTTTAGGACCGAACAAAAAATATTTCAGTTTTATTTAGTACGACTTTTAAGACCTAATGTTTTAAATATCCGGTCTAAAAGAGTTTCTTTAAGACCGTTCGAGTCTGGGTCTTAAATGTGGACTTTAATACTGGTGGAACAAGACCGGTCGCGGGTCCGGTCTTACGATGCCTCTTTTGTCCGGTCTTAAAGCCTTTTTTTGCACTAATGAATCAATCAACAGAGTTCTATTGTTCAAATTAAACATTAATGTTCATGTTTATTACATATGGTACAAAAATGGGGCATCATATTGATGGCACAATCTCTTGGCAAGGAGATAAAAATGTTATGATTATTGAAGGAGGTAATCTTCTATTCATTTTACATGCGCAGACTGATTACAATTATGCCACTCACACTATTTTTCCTCATTTGAATTAATTAGTACTTCATTTGAATTCATTATAAGTGACTTGTATTTGAGGCTGAAAAGAGTACATCAATTAGGTGTGATTCCATATTGGGCAAGGTTTGAGAAGAGTGATATTTCAATTTAATTTCACAAGTGATGAATAATATTATTTCTTAAACAAAATTATATATATTGGCGATGACCTATTAATATTTAACGAGTTTGAATGATTAGTTTTTCATTTCCAGTTAGTTTATTCAAATAGTGATTGTCACTAAAACCTAATTCTGAGCAGATTTTGTTCTTTCAATTCAAAGGCCCCTCTCTAATAAAATTAGAAAACATTACACGTATCAAAGCTCTAGACCAATATATTGTCTAAGACGACTATTATACAGAGGCATCATTGCGCTCATATCTCACCCTGAAAGAAAACAAAACACCTCTTTCTGCGCTACCCTCCAAAAAGCTAACAAATTATCACGGAAAGAAGTAATAAGGCCTCTATGTCAGTACATATTTATAGAGATAGTAATGGACAATGGTTGCCAATTAATATACCAAAGCTTAATAGTCATGCACAAATTTAAATCAATAAACAATTGTATTCTTCAAAACATCAATGTTCTCGTTGATTTCGTATCTTACAAAAAATGTTGTAATACCCGGATAATTATTTATCTTAAATATTGTATTTAAATAAATAACATACCTTAAATATTATATTTGAATGAATATTACCTATATAAAACAGGTGAATATGTGGTTTCAATTTTTCCTATTGTATTTATTTTATTTCTAGGTAATTTCTTCCCAGAATTAAGATAGTTGAGGATTTAATATTCTAAATCTTATTAGGAATCATAAAATATCCTGAGATTATCATAATTAAGTATAATCTTAATTATATCATTTTAGCAATTAAAAATCATCAAAAGATGCCTAAATCAATTAGAGAAAATTAGCAACAATTATTGGACAATTAAATTTGCAATAATTGAGATATTTTTCTAATTTTTGAAATTAATTAATAATTAATTTAAAAATGTCATAATTAAGAATATATCAACTTAATTAATATCCAAAGGATATTTAAAGGCTAAGATAAGTATACAAGGAGTTTTTAATCATCAAGATTAATTTAGAAACCTATCAAATTTTGGGCAATTAAGCCTAAAAACCCCTAAAACACTATATTAGCAATATTAACCAAAGATTAATGAATTATCCCTTTAATTAATTTAAATAGCGAAAATTGCTAGTTAAGAGGGTTAAGAAATTGTACTAATCCTTAATCCTAAATCATTAACAAATATCACTAATAGTGTTTAGATTTTTTCAACCTAACATCAAAGGCTTGGATTAAATTTAATAAAGCTAATCTAAGGGTTTTAAAATTTAAAGACTAATCCTTGTGAGATGAAAATCAACCAATAAGAGAGTTTTACCATGGCTTTTGTGAGACAAATAAAACCCAAATCCAAGAGCACAATGGGAGAGTGAATTCGGTTGGAGCAAGAGGAATAAGAGGTAAAATTGTTAAACTATAATTGACCAATTAAACATCACAATCAATTAATTAATAGTAAAGACTTTAGAGGCTAATTGGAAAATGACATATTAGTGAAATTAACATGAAATGAAATGCAAATTGAGGGGGGGGGGCGGTTTTGAGAAGCAAGAAAGATGAGCCAAGATAATATCTAGATATTTACCTATAATATGTCATAATCAAATTTAAATACAAGAAGACTTTTGTGGTAGTTGTGATATAAGCTTATGTAATAAAGGTAATTAATGATTAATTAATAAATGGTAAGATAAAAACCATTAGGATGAATTCAAGACACAAGTGAATGAGAACCAATAGAAAATAAATTGTATCTTGAAAACCATTTATCCTAGAACAAATATAAGTAGATATTATGAACAAGCATAATCTAAGCTTGAACTTGGTTATCTCCAAAGTGATTTTCATAAACTTTTGTGATTCAAACCTAAGTGATTTAAAAGTTTAAAAAGACCATAAATCAAGTCATAAAATTGTGATTACAAAAGTAGAAATGGATCTTGAATAAAAACACCAACTTGCACCTAACTAAATAAGCATTTGGGGAGAAAAAAGATGAAGTAGAAAGAAGGGGAGGAGGTGGTGGTTTTATTAGTGTGAAAGGGTGAGATTCAAGCTTCTCAACTAAGTTTAATCCAAGGGTTAAGAATGAGTAAGAGTTGTTAGGTAGTTAACCCACAATTTGCTATAAATAGGGCCTTTGGCTCTTCATAATTCCTCACCAATTCACAAAGCAAGAACAAGCTTAGAGTACCAAAAATATAGAGATAAAGTGAGAGTGAGAAGCTTTGGGAAAGAAGGAGCAAAGTTCTAGGTAAGTTCTTGACTCTAGCTTTTGAGTTTTTAGTTAAATTTTTATTTTGATTCATAATCTTCCAATTATAGTTTTATTTTCATGTTTTTATGGTTATAATTGGATTTATTTCGAAAAAAATTATGAAGAAGGAGTTATAGCAAATTTTTTGGAAGATTATGGTCAAAGTAACGAAGCTCTGGCGAAAATTTGTCGGTTAGCGATTTCTGAAAGCTATTACAAAAACACTGGTATCTTATGTTGAAGATGCTATGCTTAAATTCTGAGAACATTGATGGTAAAATTAGACATATATAGCTTTCTAAATATACCTATAGCATGTCATTTTGAGTTTTGTGCTAGGAGATAAATATTCTACAAAATGGGCTACGAAATTCTGGAAAATTCTGAGCAGAGGATGAAAATACGAAAACTGGGAATTGTTCATAAAATCTGAGCAATAAAAAATATTGTTTATTAAAAGTAGACATCTTATGGATTCCGAGGAATTTTACGGATCCTCGTTTCGAGTTCTGTGGAATTAGTTATGATTTTTCAAGTAAAAGGCTCTTTTTCACTATCATTTAATGTGATCAAACAAAACCCCAACCATCTGATAATAGTTAGAAGATGTCTTTTGAATCATATTTTTTTACAATGATATATTTTTGTACATCTTTTATAAAGTACATCATTCATTGTAGCTTGTGGGAAAAAACACGAGAGAGAAAGGAGAGTGAAAAAGAAAAGCTTGTCAAGGAGAGGGAAGTGATTTGACACAATGACGGGCGGAACCTATAGAAGCTTTTCGACGGCTCGCTCGCGTTGGTAACAGACCTATCCTGTGGTTAATCTTTTGTCACGGGAATTGGACAATAGATTTGACTGGAAAAGTAAGAAGGCATCAGATGTATCGTGACCCACAATTACCATTTCCATGTATGCTATATAGGGCCAACATAAAGTAAGACTAAGTTGTGAAAGGTATTGTAGCGCAAACCAAGACCAAAAGCAAAACAATATTTCATTAAAAACATAGTGAAGTAGATGATAAAGAGTGGCAGGATCTGAAAATGATAAAGCTTGGACGTAGTTGTGACAAAAGTTGCTTACAATAGTGAAGTAGACATGTTTAAAATGAATTTTCCTTATAAAGAAAAAAAAACCAGAAAAACAACAGAACATCATTCAAAATACTATTTGTGGCCAGAGCAAAGCGTTCCATCTCATCTAAGCAAAGGAAAATACAGAAAGGTCAAAGAAAGAGCTTGGCAAAACACTCAAAAACCCGCAAGAAAAATACACACATACACACATATATTGTAGGAAACTGAAAAGGGTGAAAGAACGCAATACCAGAAGCAAATTGAATTCGTTGTTCATGAAATAGACCTCAATTATGAGTTCAAAACTTCCGGAAGCTCTTCAAGAAGATTAATTCTTTGCAGATTGAATGCAAGGCGCAAAGAGTCAATACCATCTCAAGCCTATTCAAGCGATTAATTCTTTGCGAGATAAAATGTATGAGACGCATGGGTGATGCTTTTAAAGAAAAAGTAATCAAGCCTATTCCATTCGAGTAGGTGCATGAAGAAGATAGTAAGCAACAAAACTCCTTAGATAGTAAGCAGGTGTAAAATAATCTTAAAAGAGCAGCTGAGTTTATTCATATGCCAATGCCTGGAAAATGGAAAAGAAGGCTTCTTTTTACGGATGAGGGAAAAGTATAACATTTCGAGATATGTGTCGGCCACGGCTTTGTTGCCTTAGATATGATTATATGAATGAAGTAAAATATGCAATATATGGGGGTTATCTATAAGAGACTCAACATTACCCACTGACATTGCATTATCCATAGTTTGCAAAGAAATTTTTTAAACAATGATGCCTCAGGTTGATCAACCGTTTGAGTGCACATTGATTAATTTCTTAAGATGATGGAGAGAAAAGAGGGTTCATTACCAAATGAAAAGAAATTTGCCATTAAAGTGAATAGTTTGAAGAGGGTTAGGCCATCAGACACGTATAAAAGGAAGCTGTGTTGCACTGAATAAAAAAACAAAACAATCACATGAAAAGAAAAGTAATGATTCACCATAAGCAATAAAAGGTCTTACCAGAAACATAGTATGCTTAACGGGAATAAATTTGACATTCCATTCTATGCTTGACGGGTGGAGATCATGACACGTTTGAAGAAGGAAGAGAAGTTGAATTCCTATGGCTTGTTTCACTCTGTTTTCCTTTTGCTGTTAGTGTGAGAGAGGAAGAGTGGTTGAAGAGTGACAGGACATTACAAAACACATAAACGTTGTTGGAAATTATGCCCTAGGGGCAAGTCATTGTACAATGAACGTTTAGGATATTTATAGTATTCTCCTTTTGTTATCATTTTCGTTTGCATGTTTGTATTGATAATCGTCCCCGGATATATCTTATAGATTATCCTAAATGTCCTGATCGGTCATCTACGGGGCGAAGATGAGTTAAGACCGATATGACTTTGATGAGATATGGAGATACAATCGAGTCATGGGCACTTGCAAGAGTACAAGGTCTTGGGGACCGACCCACTATGAGAAAGCTGCATGGATCTAGTCATTAGCTTGTCTCATGTATAACCGCATTACAACGCCCTATGACCTGAGATCATCATGGATTCCTACATGATGAATCATTAATCTTTGACCTAGTCAAAAGTCACCTTTGACCAGGTGATGATAAAGGTTGGGATCGGGATCAGTGGTTTTCATGCGGAGGAATGTGAATGGTCAAGATGGAATTTGTCCCTCACATTTGTAGAGAGATATCTTTGGGCCCCCCTCGATGAGTGAGTCTAAGAAATGTATGGCCATACTATGTTGGAAAGGAGTTTCCATTTCACTTATTAGACTACTCGAGAATCGAAAAGTAATGGACAAGAATAGGAAGTTGACATTGTCCATGCTTCATCCTTGACCAAATTATCGCGTGACAAAAGGGACGTGACATGGTTGTATGATAAGGTTGTATCGTGATATAGATCCCCATGTGAGTTGGGTAGTCGCAATGTCTTGCTAGAGGCCGCTTGCGACTTGTGAAATTTGATCTGATTTTGGCCCACTTTGCCAATCTCATATGGGCCTACTGAGGTCGCACACAAGAATAACCCAACATGAGCATTTGTGTCCGGGTTCATTGAATCTCGATTAATGCTGGAATTAATGAATACTAAATTTAATATAGGATAAATATATATTTATATTTATTTATTAAAATTCGAAATTAATATATATATATATATATTAATATTATTAATGGAAATTATAATATTATTATATATAATGTTTGTTTTGTATTTAATTTTTTTGATAAATTAAATATCTAAAACAAATAGAGATAATGTATCTCTTTTAATATTCGAATAAGAATATCGGATATCTCATTTTAGATTAAATTGAGATATGGTATCTCATAATTAATTAAATAGATGGGTATTATTTCTCGGATTTGATTTATAGAGATAAATTAAATCAGAAGGCTTTTAGTTTGCATTAAATAAATACATTAGATTAGATCTATCAGATAGATTTAATTAATATTTTTTTAATTCAAGAATTCGAAATTCAGATTTGAAAAATCAGTTTTTGAAATTCGAAATTCAAACTTAATGCGTATTGATTGTACATTAATGCAGATTAATTGTACATTAATACGTATTAATACGGATTAATTGTACATTAATATGTATTAACACGTATTAATGCGGATTGATGCACAAAAATGTACAGAAGCTTTTGAGGCTTTTGATGGTTGTGTGTGTGTATAAGCCTGGAAACGAGAAACAAACTCAGCTGGTGAAAAAAAGAACCTAGAGAGACACAAGAAGCGCTAGCACACTACCGTAGCCGTGTTCGGAAATTGTTCGTGTAGATACCGGAGAGAAGCCGATTCAACGAGTCGTCTTCTATTGATCGAGGAGGTAGCCCGCCAGTTCAAAGGAAACGAGACGCGAACGGATTCACCAAAGGTAATTTCGGATTCCCTTAGTCTTGATTTAAACGCACCTGAGTGATCCTCGGGACGGGATTCTTAAAATTTTAATCCGCTGCGTTGTAAGAATTCCTACAAACGTGAGAGAGAGGAAGAATGACAGGAAGAGAGAGGGAGAGAGAAGAAAAAGAAGCCAAGAAGCAAAAAATATGATCATATTAACTCAGGTTTTCATACTATTGAGTCTTGTCCAAGATAAAGGGCGGGTTTGTCAATGAACATGTGAAGCCTTTGTCATTTATATTATCAGTCAAAGATGTTTCAATAATAAAAGATGGGTAAAAAAAGAACATACATCATAAAAGATGAAGATCTTTACATTGAGCATAAAACAATAAGAGAAGTTGCATAAAAAAGGAAACAGTTGCTGCAAAGGTTAAACAATGAACATATTTGCAAAACGTAGTGAAACATATGCCTTAAATGGCACAAATCTGGCAAGAGATCTGGTTCAAACTCACAACCACTCCATTGCAATTCCATTTCAAAGATGCAATGTACAGAGTTTTCCAACAAAGGAGATGACCAATAACTCAGTCAGGGCACAAAATTAAAACCACATTAAACTTTATAGAGCCAATTGAAACATCCTTCTTCTGGAGCAAAAAAAATTGAAACATTTTTGGATTCTTGTTGCACGTCTCAACATGGAAGAAAGTCTTCACTTTATTGACTCCTATTACTCTTACATGTCCCCTGTCTTCTTTTCCTTTAATTTATCTTTTTTTGAGCCCACTACATTACTCCTTAATTAATTGTTCCCTCCTCTTACCCATCACTAATATATATTAGTTTCAATACCAAATCTCCCTCAACCTCACGCCTTCACTAATATTGCCTCCCCGAACGACAAGCATTTACGCTCCAATAAAGAATCGATATTTTTAATATTATACATAAGTGTACATGATTGATAAAGGAGGCACAGAGAGAGAGAGAGGCGGGGGGTAAGAAGAACATGCTTCACATGGCATTAAACCAGACCAGAACAAAAAATCTCTGTTATCATTTTGAACAAAGCTCGAACAACATAAAATAGTGTGGTGATGGAAAAAGAGGAAAAGGGAAATCTATAAGCTACAAAAGAAGAGGACTTCAAAATGCACAGATGCCGACGACAGAGATCATCGAGCTTGAGTTTGGTGAGGAGATCCACCCTTTGGAGTAGATGACTGAGAGAAACTGAGGGGAAAGAGAGAGAGAGAGAGAGAGAGAGAGAGAGAGAGAGAGAGAGAGAGAGATCAGGAAAAGGGCATCCAGGGTTAAGGATCGAAAAAGAGGGAGCATCGAATAAGAGAGAGGGGAGAGAAGAAGGAATTCAAATTTTGAAATCCCGTGAGAGAAAGAAAGGGCCGAAAAAAAAAAGGACGGAGAAAAAGATAGAGGAAAGAGATGAACTTTTGATTCATTGTGTATTGGAGATCAGCTCACATGGAGCCCAATGACAATGAAACCGGCTTAGGAACAGTAATTTGTGAGTGGAGCCAATGCTAAGCCATTTTTGAGGCGGCTTGAGGGATGTGTTATTATATATATATTGATATTGATATTGATAAGGGTAGTGAGAGATTAGAAATTAGTATGAAGTTGGAGTTTATTACACTTAATAAGGATTATTAAAAATCACTTGGATTTTGATTACAAATTTAATGTTTTAATTGTTATTAGTACGTCATTTTGAATTAGTTATCAGTGACTTAAATTTCATTTTCAAGAGAGTACAACAACAATTAGGTGTGTGAATCCATGCTGGGCAAGATTTGAGAAAATCAAATGGTATTTGTTAGGGATTTTCACCAAATTCTAACAAATAAAACTGGTTAGAAAGAACATATTTTTTTATATATTACTTTTTTCCTCCTCGCTAAATGTTTGCGTGCGTGGACAATGGTTGCCCATTAATATACCAAAGCCTAATAATCATGAACAAATTTAAATCAATCAACAGATCAGTTCTATTGTTCAAATTAAACATTAATGTTTGAGCAAAAAAAAAAACATTAATGTTCATGTTTATTACATATCGTGCAAAAATGAGGCATCATATTGATGGTACAGTCTCTTGGAAAGGAGATAAAAATGTTAAGATTATTGAAGAAGGTAATCTTCTATTCATTTTACATGCGCAGACTGATTACAATTATGCCACTCACACTCTTTTGCCTCATTTGAATTAATTAGTAATTCATTTGAATTCCTTATTAGTGACTTATATTTGAGGCTAAAAAGAGTACAGCAATTAGGTGTGATTCCATATTGGGCAAGGTTTGAGAACAATGGTAGTTCAATTTAATTTCACAAGTGATGAATAATATTATTTTAAAAAATATATATATATATTGGCGATGACCTATTAATATTTAACGAGTTTGAATGATTAGTTTTTCATTTCCAGTTAGTTTATTCAAATAGTGATTGTCACTAAAACCTAATTCTGAGCAGATTTTGTTCATTAAACTTAAAGGCCCCTCTCTAATAAAATTAGAAAACATTACACGTATCAAAGCTCTAGACCAATATATTGTCTAAGACTATTATACAGACGCATCAGTTGCGTTCATATCTCACCCTGAAAGAAAACAAAACACCTCTTTCTGCGCTACCCTTCAAAAAGCTGACAAATTATCACGGAAAGAAGTAATGAGGCCTCTATATAAGTGTGTGTGTGTATATATATATAATAATGGACAATGGTTGCCAATTAATATACCAAAGCTTCATAGTCATGCACAAATTTAAATCAATAAACAATTGTATTCTTCAAAACATCAATGTTCTTGTTTATTACGTTTCTTACAAAAACAATGTGGCATCGTATTGAGGGTATAGTTTTCGCAAGCGGATAAAAATGTTAAGATTATCATGAACCGAGGGGAATTTCTTCTTTGCACGTTGCGCAGGCTGATTGCAACCATATGCCACTTACGCGAGCTCTTTTGCCTCCCCCTTGATTTAAAATCCTCTAGTCTTGTGTAATACCCGGATAATTATTTATCTGGAATATTATATTTTAGCAAATAATATCTATTGGAAATAGGTGAATATGTGGTCTCAAATAATAAGTTATAATTATCTTATTTTCTAAGGTAATTTCTATGGAAATTAGAAGAGATAAAGAGCTAAAAATCCCTAAAATGCATTTATGGGGCATAAAATGGCCTAAAAATATTATGATAAATCCCAAGAGGCAATAAAATATTTATTAAAAATTAGAAAGTATGTTGTCTCTAATTTTAGGAATTTTTGGGATTATTTTCCTTGGAAAATAATGAGGCAAAATTAAATATAATTTTGGGGAGCATAAGTTGCCCCATGATTTTTAATATTTTACATGGAACATAAAATACCAATGTCGAAAATAGTTGTGAGATAATAATTAATCTCAATTAAGAAAATTGTCAACAATTAGTAAGTGATTAAATAAATAATTATTGGCTAATTGTTTAAGCATGGATCAAGGGAAATGATCAAAGATAATGGTGAACATCTTCCTTAGCCAAGAAGGAGGTGAATTTCGAAAATGGGAGAGGAAAAGAAGATAAAAATATGTCAAGTGTAAATGCAATGCAAGTGGATAGGAAATATTAAAGTAGAAAGAGATATTTGTTGAAAAAGCAAGTAGGATAAATAAGAACCGATAGAAAATAAATCATATCTTGAAATCCTTGAATTAAGAAGTAAACATCAGGACATATTAGGAACAAGTGAATTTTTGTCCTGAAGTTGATGTTACCCGAAGTCATTTCCGTAACAAACGGGGTTTGTCCTAAAATGCTCGACGGAGCTACGAAATACCCTTAATGGAATCATATATTTCATTAATCCACATATTTCTCAAGAGTGAATAGAGACCTTCAGGGATATGCTAAGGAATTTTTAAGATTACGCGATTAGAACACCGATCGGGGGATTTTATCGGGTAAAATCATAAAGCAAGTGTGTGACATCATTGAGATGACTTCATCCTTTGAAGAATGATGTAAGGGGACAAAATTAGTGGAGGAGAATGGAGGAGAAAACTTGCTAGCTAAGTTGTTCAAATGGATGGCCGCCAAGAATGAGTAAGGGGAAATTGTTATACCATTTGGGTCCCTAAGTTTTTGGCTATAAATAGCCCTTCCATTTCTCTTCAAACTCACCAATTCACAAAGAAATCCTAGAGAGAGGTTAGAGAGAAGTGGGAGCAAGAAGGTTGAAGGAAGTTCTTCAAGGGTAAGTTCTTCGGTTCTTAGTTTTTAGTTCGGTAGTTCTTGAAGTTCTAGGGTAGATGTTGTTTTTATCTTTAATCTTCCAATATATTGTAGATATCATGTTTTAGGGTTAAATATGATATATATTTCGAAAATTATGTTGGAGAAAGAGTTATGGCAAAATTTTGGAAGATTAGAGTCAAAGTAGCGAAGCTCTAGCGAAATTCTACCGATTAGGGGAGTCAGGGGTAAAATGGTAATTTGGGACTAGAATGTCGTTATAATGTTGATAATTGATTAGAAACGTTATTATCCTTATAGGATATCTGTGATTACGCTTTGATCAACAGTCGTACCGAAATTCCGTCAACGAAGGTACGTTCGCGTACTGTAACACTAACTCTGATGGTTATTGTATGCATATATGTATTTCCTCCGTCATGCTGTATTTCCTCCGTTGTGCCTTAACCATACATCCGACTGTATTATTGTCCATTATGCCTTAACCTTACATCCGACTATATTGTTATTGCCGTGCATATCTGATCATGTACATTTCTCCTTGTGCCTTAACCTTACATCCGACTGTATTGTTATTGCCATATATATCTGATTATGTATACCCTACCTTTGAAAGTAGTAAGTGTCACCAAAATTCCATGAATATCTGTAGTACATATATGATGTATGTAAACATGAGATTAACCGTTACCTGGGGTCCGGTGCATTGGACTTCAGCTCTTAACATAGCGTCAGGTTCAGAAGGACCAAGGACCGAGGAGAAAGGCAAGCAAGCTGCACAGAGACCCGGCTGAAGACTTCTTCTGTTTATATAGTTACACTGACGTTAGACGTCCGAAATCAATGTACTATTACTGTAATCAGCCAGACTTACGGCATTTTGAATATAAGTATCAGTTACTCAATCGCTCCGATGCTCTACTCTGATGAAAAAAAAAATTATACTGCTTTTGAAAATGGGATGTTAAATCTTGTAATAAAACATCTAAGAGAATTTTTTGGTTATTCAATCATTTTTATAAGGAATTTGATGATTTTAAGGATTAGTGTTAAGTATTTTGTTTTCATATACACCCATATATAATAAGAGTAGCGAGAGATTAGAAGTTAATATGATGTTGGAGTTTATAACACTTAATAAGGATGATTCGAAATCACTTGAACTTCATTAGAAATTTAATGCTTCAATTGTTCTAAGTACTTCATTTGAATAAGTTATCAGTGACTTATATTTGATATGAAAGAGAATACAACAACAATTAGTTGTCTCATTCCATGTGTAGCAAGACTTGAGAAGAGTGGTATTTGAATTTTCGCAAGTGATGAATAATATAAATTTTTTATAGGTTGTATATTGGCGATGATCTATTAATATTTAAAAAGTTTGAGATTAAGAAAAAAGTGGTTTCAATTGGATAACTGCAATGATACATATCTATGGAAGTGTAGTAAATTGGGTATAAAAGTAGTACATTATTATCATAATTCATTTAATTCAACAAGCTTAAGATTTGGGAAAAAATTGTTGTCAATTGTGTTATTATTATGATAAATATCTAATGAAGCATAGTAAATTGTGTTACATAGTAAATCAAATAATGATTCATTTATATTAACAAATTTGTGGTTTAATTTTTAAAAAAGTGGTTGTTAAGTATATTACTTTTATGGTAAATATATAATTTTTATAGTGGTAAATACCTATTAAAGTGTAGTAAATTGACCTACTTTGTTTTTTCATGAGAGGGAAAAAAACTTTGAAATTGCAAAATATCAAATCAGGTTTGTTACTAAGAAATGAGAGTTGATAAGCAGTTCACAACTTAGAAATATCTGATTTAGGATTTTACAATTCCAAAATTCTTTTTCTGTCATTTTTGCTTATTTTTCTCTCCAAAGTTGTTTTATTATAGTAAAAACGGAAGATTCGAGAAGATTGTTAATACAAGCAGCTTTTGCGTCTTTTTTATTCAATCTTACGGAGAGTTCGCACCCTTGCTGGCAAATAAAGCAATGAAGAAGCCTTCACCATCCACAGTAGGGTCTGTCCGAACCAAATGCTCAGCTACAAAGATAAGAAGCATGCAGAATTAAATGTTCATCTCTATCTTTTATGTTTCCCTAATTATGCTTCTCCATTCTCTGTTTTTCCGTAACGTTGCCTTGAGCTTTAGATCATCATCATTCAAACCAAAACCATTCTAAACAAGAGTGGAGAGAAGATAGAGTGAAGTTCTTGGAGCAAAGAGACGGAAGGAGTAAGATCTTCAAGAGGTAAGGTTCTTAAGTTTTAGCTTTAGTCTTTAGTTTTTGTAGTTCTTAGTATAAATGTTAGTTTAATCTAGAAAATTAGAAAATAAATTCCTACTCTTGCTTTTAGGCCTCCTTGCATTGAAAAATTCCTTATGAGGTAAAAACATGGTAGGGGATGATTTTTGGAAAGCCATAGATCAAGATTGTGAAAGTTGTAGGATTTTCGGTTGTTAAGCTTTGTGCAGCCAACGAAAAAGAGGCTATTATTTTATGTAGAAAATGAAGCCAATAAATCATGAAATTTTTCAGAACTAAAGTAGACATGTAGGGCTTTCCAAATATATAAACTATGTAGCGTTTTGATTTCTGTACAAAGAGATACAATCGGTTGAAGTTGAACCATTTTTTTTCTGGACGAAAATCTAGGCAGCATTTAGAAACGTTAAACCTGGGAATTATTCTTGGTGTTATAGGTTCTTATAATATTTTTCTTTGAAAATAGACATGCCAAGGGTCATGAGGAATTTTACGGAACCTCAAAACGAATTTTTTAGAATTAATTATGATTTTCCAAAGTTGCTGCAAAATCTGCCCAGAAAATCAGCATTTGCGTTTTTAGAGAAAATGTAAGGGCAAAATTGTAATAACAAATCAACCAAGGGTAGAAATGTCAAAATAGGTGGAGATATCCTTTTTTGATATTATTCTAGGAAATATGATATTAATTATAAATATCATGGAAAAAGAAATAATACGACGATAATGTATAGGATATCAGGGAAGTCCGGAGTCGGATTCAAAGGTCGAGCATGTTGACCATTACACGATGAAAGATACGTTTGCGTACTAGTAACTTTAACTCTGATGTGTCTTGTATGCTTATATGTGATAGGATGATTCATATGGTCATGGATAGGACTATGTCTTAGGTCATGTACCGTCGCTAAGACTCTGTCTTAGGTCACTATTTATACATTCAGCTTTATGCGGGTTATAGTCTTGATAACGTCGTAGAGATGTTTTCCTAGCGCTGAGGACACGAGGGGCCATCGTGGCACTGGTTAGTGCAAACGTGGATAACATTACATGTGCTGTGTGCTATGTATTGTTGTGTTGTTAACATTACATTTGTTGTGTGCTATGTACTATTGTAACCTTATATTTGTTGTGTACTATATATGGTTGATGCTGAAATGTAATAAATATCTGTCATATATACTGTTCATACTTTTCATATGAGGTTAACTGTTACCTGAGGTCCGATGGGTATTGGACCTTAGATTTGTCTAAGGTTCAAGAAAGAAACCAGGATCCGAGAAGGCACCGATGGACAGAGCCGAAAAGAGGCACTGATGGATGAAGCTGGGAAGAGGCACCGGTCAAAGCAAATGCCAGAAGAGCTACATCATAGCATTCTTTCTGGCAAGAATCTGACGAGGTTATTTCAAACCATCTGGTGCCGAAGGCACGGCTAGTCTATGTGGTTCAGTCAATAAGTCGCCGTGAAAGACGGAGAGACTTCCACTAGACACCTACCTAGCCAATAGGTTTGATTGACTGAGTTGGGTTTTATGCCCCAAGTCTACCTAAGGCTTGGTTGAAGATTGTATAGTTATATGTAGGAATTGTAATTATACAAAGCTCTGTAGTATTGTATCACTTGAATATTCCTTCGAGAAGGTTTTAATATACCAGCTTATGCCTGGGCATTTTATATCAGTTACTCATTGTCCAAATGTAAGCGCATGCTCTCCGTTTCCTCATGGATCTGAGTTGTAGCACCTCAAACTCTGTTGGTTTTTCCTAAAACTACGTGTCACCGACACAATTTGAAGTATGGAATTTGGGGTGTTACATGGGGCCAATTTATCAAAACAATGAAAATTTCTTCTTTCAATACCAAGCTAACTCGGATCAAATACAACATAATAAAATTCCCCAACATGAAAGTTTACAAAATCTCAGAACATATTCTTCCAATCCCATCATACAAAAGTCTTTTCATATAACAAGAACTCGCATAAAGGCATTTTAAATACAAGACCATCTCAATATAAAAGTTTACAAAGGATATCTCGAAATTTTCTTATCAATTCTTTGCATAAAAATTTAAGTAAACGAAAAAAGGTTATAAAACTAGTAACCTTGAACAAAACCATCATTTCATTTAAACATATAAAAAAACAATAAGCAATTGATATAATTTCAACAAAATTGTCTTGAGGAAATTAGTACTTAAATAAGTTGATAATTTGATAAAATTATAGCAAAGTAAAATATCATTTATAAAAATTAAAATGAGACGTTATTCACTCACTTTATTACGCTCTAAAATATATGACATACCCCTAGCAGCCGCTTTCACATAGATGTAAACTCTTTAGTCCGCTAATATCCAAAATAATACCACTGACATTGTCATTTTCTTTAACTCAAACTCTAAAAACTTACAACATTCATTTAAATAAAAAAAAAAATCCATTTTTCTTACACTTAAATTGTGGCTATATATCACATAACTATCATAGTTAACATAAAAGCATTACTCGGACATTTCAGCAAACACTTTATGGGCAAACATCCAAACACATGCTTCTTATCACAAAATTTATGTTGAAGAATCAAGAAAACATCCAAACACATGCTTCTTATCTCACAATTAGAATAATTCCTTAATTTTGGCTATAAATACTTTTTAGAAGTATCTTGATTCTCATTTTTCAATTTTATTCTCCTCTCAAACATTTTATCAAACACCTATCATGCATATAAATTAAAACCCATAACACACGCATTCTTTTCCATAACTTTCTAACCCCATTGCCACAAAATTTCTCCTATCATTTTATCAAACATTTTATGTGCATTCTAAGAGTAAGTCACACTAGTGCAAAAAGGGCTTTAAGACCGCCTCATTTAGACCGGACATTGGGCCTTACCGGTCTTAAAGGTATGACCGATGGCAGTTTTGTAAATATAAAGAACTTCTTATGTATGACCGGTGGCGATTTTGTAAATATAAAGAACTTCTTATGTACGACCGGTGGTAGTTTTGTTAATATAAAGAACTTCATATATTATTAAGACCCATTAAAAAACAACCCGGTCTTAAAAATGTTATTAAAAAATATTCAAATATCAATTACCTTATGGAGAAATCTCACACAACCAGACTAATATTTTATGCGGTCCAAAATAATAAGGAAAAATTTAAATATAAAGGTAATAAAGTTTTAAGACCGAACATATATAAAAGCCGGTCTTAAAAGTTATTCTTTTAAGACCGGACATAAAATGCGGCCGGTATAAAATATAGAAAAAGAGTGCGGATAAAAAATTAATTACTTTTAAGACCGGACTTTAATATATCCTAGGTCTTGAATATTAATTATTAAGACCGTCTATATTTTCATCCGGTCTTAAAAATGAATCGCCAAATAAACATTTCTTCGCGCGAAAGCTTTTGTTACTATCACTGAAGAACCTCTGTTCACGTTGCGAAACCCTTCTTGTTGCATTACCTCTCTTCTTGTCTCGAAAATGAACGGTGAAAACGATTCTATTCCCCGTTCAAGAACGCCGATTCTTCTGTGACCGTGGTGTGAGTCAGAACGAACCCTCTTCATCTCACAATGAGCCTCGTAACCACCCTGCACGTCGTGGTAGAAGAGGCACACGAATGATGGATGTAACCCTAAGTCGGACTTCTGGCTTAAGGCTAGAGATTCAGTTTGATGAAAAGTTGGAACCTTTCGGTCCCAAGAAATCCAAATATACTAGTTTTGTTGGCTATCTAGCACGCAGCAAGGTTAGCATCTTGATAGATGAGTGGAAAAAAGTGGACGTTCGCACGGTAAAGGATCCTATTTGAGACACTATCCGACTTACATACATTATCCCTGACTGTCAGAAGTTGAAAGACAAGACATTGTCTTATTGTGCTGATCGGTGGAGGAAGTTTAAGAACTTTCTAGCTAACAAGTATATTTTTGCCGAGGTTCAGCCTCAAGAAAATCCTTGGGAGAAGTACACATATATTGATGAACAAACTTGGCAAAAATTTGTTCAGCTGTGGACCACTCCTGAAGCTCTGGTAAGTTTATATTTAGTTTTGTTTGCCCTTTTGTGTGCTTATTAACCTGTGCGGATATGTGAATGTTATTGTGTTCATCTAATCCTGTTAGTTAAATGGTTTGGTGTGTGAATAGAAGTATACATTTCCTGCCTTTGTCTATGCAAGTCTGATATGTAAACCCTTAAAAGGTAAAATGCTAAGAAGGTAATTAGGGAAATAATAATGGCATAAGAGTCAAGCCATTATTATAGTCTTAGTTCTGTTATAGTAGGTAGTGTTTAGACATTGTTGTTAGTTAGTTAGTATGTTAACCGTGTAATGGTTTTCGATGCAAGCCTTGTTATTGGGGCTTAAGAGTCAAGCCTCTAACTATATATAGGAGGTTAGTCTAATATGTGTAGGAACCAGTTATGATGAATGAATGAATTGACTGAGTTGGCAGCATTTCTGCAACTCCCTTTCCTATGTTTCTCCCAATTTCTTCTACCATTCTACATCTTTCATAAATAAAATGTTGAAACTTGATGAAGTGAATTTGACTAATGTTTGACCTTCATATGAAGCGAAGTTCTATAATTTACAATTTAGACATCAATGATTTGGAATTCATAATTAATAGTTTTTTTTTCAATTCGATTCACGAAAAGAAGGGAACAAGCACGAGATAGGGAGAAAGAATGATTGCCCGCATAGGGCTTCTCGCGGCGGATATGAAATGGCCGAAAAAGAATTGATGGCGGACAAGCGGAAGAGATTGGAAGATGAAGCTGAATACAATCCTTCTGCGATAGTTGATCAGCCATCTCCTATACGTCGCGAGGAGTTGTGGTTGCATATGCCAAGCGGCGCCTACACGAGTGAACAAACTCGTGTAGTTGCTGAAAGAATTGTAACTATCGTTATTGTTATTTTTTAGTTACTAAACATGTTTCATTACTAAGCTTCTCGTTATCGTATCTTACGGAAGATCTTAAAAAGAAAGAAGCGAGAGGGATCTTTTGTGTCGGACGGGAGGAATGATGTTCGGCCGTTGCGGCCGGAAAAATCCAGTCACGGGGGGCGTGTAAGGGGGTTGGAGGACGGGTAGGCCTAAAGCTATACTTTGGTAAATCCAAACGCCACAAACAAAGTATGGTTACCTGGAGGAGATGGAACAGACGCTGGCCAAAATAACTGATGAAGCAGCGGCTAAAGAAGCAATGTTTCAATCCCGGATGAGCCCGGATGAAGGAGGAAATGAATCGAGATGAGGCGCTTTTGAGCTCTCGTCCGAGAGAGCGGTGTTCCCGTCACACATTCACCACGGTTATGCGGTAGAGCACTAGGGGAGCTGCATTGTTGGACGATCGAGCAACCTCCTCCTCAAGTTCCATTCCGTCCCCGGTCAAGCCGTATCCCCTCCTCCTCAAGTTCCATCCCCTCCTCAAGCTACATCCCCTCCTCCTCAAGTTCCATCCCCTACTGCTCATTTGACTGCTAAGGAAAAAATATCTGATTTGGCAAAAAAAAATTATTTTAAAGATAAATCGTGGCCTGTCCAAGAAGTAGTAGGCGTCCCTCATCCTGAAGATGTTTACCTTGACAATATAGATGTAATGTCCCTGCCGATTCCTGGACAGGAGCTTAGTAATCCAATCATTCAACTGTTTATGAAGTAAGTATCTGATTGTATGAGTACATAATTTAAATGCATCGTTTAGACACACATACATATATACTAATTCCCTGATCGATGTCATTATTGTAGGTTCATGCAGTAAGAATTGGCCAAACGGGCGTAATAAATGATTTTGGATTCTTGTGCCCGATCTATGCAAGCACAACATCCTTGGACTTGAGACAAGAATACATGTCAAAGAGGGTGTGTGAAGTGATAAGAAAGGTGTACGTGTTTCCATACTTCCACAGGTACATATCACAATTCTTGTATGCAATTCACTTAATATAATTCTGCTACATATATCAATGAGTACTTTAAGCTGTGAATTTTCAGCCGCCACTGGCAGTTGGTCCTCATGTGCATGGAGGATCATAAAGTTATTGAAGAGATTTGGGAGGTAGACTACGTTAAAATTAGATTTCCCATTTTCAAATGCAAGTGGGTTCATGTCAATAATGGTGTTCAGATCGATCGGCTAGGATTTACATTAGTCGATGTCAATGGTAAAAGTTTTTGTGATGAACCTTTTATTATGGCAGACTAGGCGAAACAAGTGTTCTATATCACCGATCAAGAAAATAAAATGTGGTCTGTAGCTCTCCAAGGAAAAAGGGTCATTGATATTGATGAGGAAAATCATTCAAATTATGGTTTCCTGAGAGTACTCCTTTTTCAAGGGGTCTACCGAAAACGAACGAAGAAAATGAAGCGGATAATGAACTCGGCATAAGAAATGATCATCAAGAAGGGATATGGGAGGATATCGCTTTATAAAAGAGTCAATATAATTCATAAGGTAATATTCATATGCAAACTTCTTTGAAAACTTTAAGGTTTTAACTATATATTATATTCCTTCTATGTTCTTAAACAATGTCACTGACTATGAAGTTTGTTCTTGTTTTATTTTTGTGACAGGATCGGATCCAAAGGGGCATGTTATAAAAGAGGATGTTACGTTGTTGGGTGAGAATCAGATGAAGGCATGGTGAATATTCCATTGGGCATGTATGTTGTATTTGTAACTTATTGTGTATTTGCATTGTAAGTAAGTTATCTTATTGTATAAATTAATTTAGGTGTTGTAGTCATAGTATATTCATTAATTAAGAATCGACATAACTCATGGTGAATAATATTTGTATTCTTTTTCTCAATTCAATTTATTCATAATTGTTCATAGCTTGTACTTAAATTATCGACTTTTATGTGCTGGATTGGGTGGTGGATTTGTGAATATATATGATCAGGAAGAACAAAACAGGGAAAAAATTCAGGAAAATTTAGACCGGTAATAAATAGGCCAGTCTTAAATGTTCAACCTTTAAGACCGGATGTATCAATATGTCCTAGTCTTAAAGGTCATGTGGACATATTTGACATTAAGCCGCTTAAAAGTTTGTCTTTTAAGACCGGTGTATTTATACGTCTGGTCTAAATATTCAATTTTTAAGACCGGACCAATTTATTGTCCAGTCTTGAAAGTCAGTCTTTTAAGACCGCGTATAATCTGTCGTCAGGTCTTAGAAGCCGCTATTTTTCAGACCGGATTTATTTTTGTCCGGTCTTAAAAGTTGAGTTTTAGGACCGAATAAAAAATGTTTCAGCTTTATTTAGTACGACTTTTAAGACCTAATGTTTTAAATGTCTGGTCTAAAAGAGTTTCTTTAAGACCGGTTCGAGTCCGGTCTTAAATGTGGACTTTTAATAACGGCTGGAACAAGATCGGTCGCGGGTCCAGTCTTACGATGCCTCTTTTGTCCGGTCTTAAAGCGGTTTTTTGCACTAGTGTCACAAACAAACATCATGCTATATAAATTAGCAATCATGTGACCTTCAGACATTAAAATAGATTCCACAAATTTGTTATATCCCTCTTGAAACATCTAACAGGTATAGCGTAAAATACTTTTGCAATATCACATTCCTTAATGCTTAATCTATGAGAAAACCCCCAAACTT
Source organism: Acacia melanoxylon (assembly GCA_019022615.1). Lineage (NCBI taxonomy): Eukaryota > Viridiplantae > Streptophyta > Magnoliopsida > Fabales > Fabaceae > Acacia > Acacia melanoxylon. The sequence goes on along the minus strand of JAFJYJ010000003.1, from coordinate 4,377,511 downwards.
CACTCTTTCTATTTCTTTTTGGAACAACTAGCACACACAGAAAAATGAAGGGCTTCAATCCCTCGCTTTAAACCTCACATTAGAAGAGGTAACATATAAGCAGCACTTAGAAATTAAGCTATTAACCCATTCACACATAAATGCAGCAATAGAAATATATATATATAGCAGCAATTTGAAGAACAGAGGAAATAAGAGAGTTTCGAGCACACCCACGTACCAGATCCATAGCATCGACTCAAAACAACAAAAGATGAAGAGGATTCAGTGAATGGTTTTGGGCATGAGCCATCACAGATTGAACGTGCACACACGATTAACGGAAGAGGAATCGACACTGAACAAAAATCAAAGCAGAGAAAAAAAAACGTTTCAGCGATTTGGGTGAGGAACCGAGATACTGACGGACGACGCGAATGGACAGAACCGGCGAGAGGAAGAAGCGAAGGTTAAAGACGAATGAAGGAACAAGATTTTTTCATGAAGCTTCGCCCTTACTCGTTTCAATGATGTTGTTCGTGCGTTTTAAAAAAAAGCTGTTGTCCTTTTTTTTTATATATAAATACAAATAAGGGTATTTTGGTAATTTCAGTTAAAGCTGAAGCAAAAAAAAAAATCACACCTTGCCTTAATGAGAATTCGAACTCAGAATCTAAGGGACCTTTAACCATTCCCAATACCATAAAGCTAGAAGCTTTGTCTTGACACCATGCTACAATAAATAGTAAGTATATAATTAGTTTATATTCATATAATTTAATTAATTATTTTATTTTATTTTCTCGAGTCATTACATAAGTGCAAGGGATGTTTTGGATGGTGATAAGTCATTATTTAAGGACTCTTATACACTTATTTTGGCTGCCCCGTTTTGTGCACAAGAGAGGGAAAGAGAATGACAAAGAAAGCTCACACAAAAAAGAAGAAGAAAGCTCACAAGTTGGTGTCCTTCGTCTTACCCTTGGTGTCCATCATGGTGCACAGAATATTGCAAAACACAATCCTCTCAATATGCATGACATCGAGGTTGTGTCTTAACAATTGATCTTTCCAATATGGTAGTTCCCAAAAAATGTTGCGTTTGTTCCAATGATGATCAACGCCATATCCCTCAGGTTCGCTCGAAGTAGCCCCCTCTTCAACACTTGGAATGTGCTTGACCCTATCCCATATTTCTTGGCCACTTAAACGACGAGGTTGATTTACCCATTCGGCCACATTCCACTTAAAGTCTTTTTTACTTCTCCTTTGCGGATGATCGCGGGGCAGGAATCTTCGGTGCCCCTCAAACCAACAAACCTTGCGACTGTATTCCAAACTAAAACCCACGTTATGTTCAAGACATACCAGGCATGCAAGCTTCCCCAACGTTTTCCAGTCACTCAACATCCCATATGCAGGGAAATCATTTATCGTCCACATTAAGGCAGCCCGCATTGTGAAATTCTGGCTCAATGATACATCATATGTAAGAACTCCTTCACTCCACAACATCTTCAACTCGTCTATCAAAGGCCTAAGATACACATCTATCTTCTTTTTTTGGGTTGGATGGCCCAGGGATTAACGCGTTAAGAAAACAAAAAACTCTCTTCTCATGCACATGGAAGATGGGAGGTTGTACGAAGTCACAATCACAGGCCAACATGAATAATTCCTTCCCGTATTGTTGAAAGGAGCGACCCATCCGAACATAGACCAAGACAGACATTACGGGGATCTGCTGCAAACAAAGGATTCGTCTCGTCAACCAAGCTTCGACATCGGATGGATGCGTCACAAATTTTTCATCCATGCGATGCTCCCGGTGCCATCTCATGTGAGAAGTTGTTTGTTGTGATGAATACAATCTTTGAAGTCTGGGCACGAGAGGAAAGTACCACATCTTGCTTAATGCTTGAAATGTCGTTTTCCTTCCATTCCTCACAACTTTGTATTTGTCATGTCCACAGAATTTACAATTGGTCAGCTCAGCATCATCCTTGTAATACAACATACATCCTCTGGGGCAGCAATGGATTAAGCCCAAGCTCTTTCACCTTCTTTTTTTTTGCTTGGTAAAAATCCTTCGGTAAATTATTGTCTTTGGGAACAACCTTACTCATGATTTGCATCATTTCGTTGTAATTCCTCTCACTCATATGATGATCAGTCTTCAAGCTTAGTGTTGCTAGGGTAGCCGATAGCGATGAATATTCACTATTTTCAATGTGTTCGCAACCATCCCATAACGAACGTTGCGCATCTTGAAGCATTTTATAGAATCTATCGGCTTCCGGATTAGGACCCTCTCCCATGTATGATGGTTGAGTATGTATACCGGTCTCCTCTCCCATGTATGATGGTTCAGCTTGAGTAAGGGGATAAAAATATTGGCCGATCGACAATCCCGCAGCATCCATAACCAACTGTGCATATTGATTAAGGTTGTCTTGATGACTATTGTCCCCATAATAACCACTCGGTGTCTGTCAGACTTCACCATGACATTCCCAAGATTCATAATCCTTCATGAATCCCTTTTTACACAAATGGATTCTGACCGTGCCTAGATCTTGAAATTTTAAACACCTACATTTGACACACATACAACTGATCCAGGTACTTGAATTAGTTGAATGCGCTAAAGCAAATTGGATGAACTCTTCCAAACCCGCCAAGAATGCTTGAGTTAGTTCTCTTCTCTCAGTTAGACGATTGTACACCCAACTCCTATCACGATCGTCTTCCATACTTCCCCAACCCAACCCTACACAAATATATACATTAGGGATATACCCCAATCCACAAAACAACATGTCACAAATACAAGTGGCCAATACGACTGGCCACTTATGCCAACCAATTGCTACTTAATCAAGAAAGTGAGAAACAAACACATACATTGAACAAAGAACAGATCCCAGCAAGCAACCAAAGAATGAGGATAGCACACCAGAACATGGGTACATGCATGTGGAGGGGGAAACAAAGAATAGGACACTATAAGTATTTTGGAGTTTATGAAGGTCATATTAAGGACTAATGTAATGTTATAACATAGCATAGAATGAATTGGAGGTTTTCTAATTTATATGGGCCAAATCAATGAGATTATTTAAGACTGTAATATATAGGGTTAAAGTGCAGATTTACCAACGAACTATTACCCGAGGAGCGTTTGGCACAAAAAACAATTGAAGGGACCAAATTGGCCAATGAACTATTAAAAAGTGAAAAAAATGCCAAAGAACTATTAAAAAAACAACTATCACTATTACGTTAAAATATGAGGCACTGGCGTAGGACGGTGGCGGAAACGCTGGAGAAAAGAGCGGTTAAGCCTTCTTATTGCATAAGGCAAACACCAACGAGAGATGGGACCCATGCGAGCGGCGTTGGCGGCGGCGGTTGCTTGTGGCATCGGGGCACGCAACCCGGATGCAAGGCGCATGCCGATCGAAAGTCAGGACTACTTGGATGAGTTGAATAGGGTGAGTGGAACACCCAGCAACAATGGAAGCTTTGAAGACGCCAACGTTGCCGACATTTGTGATATCAATGGAAGACGGAGACACCAAAACAAAGGATGTGTAATAGTTCGTTGGCGAATGTAATACCCTGAAAATATTATGATAAATATCATATGGCAACAAATACTGACAAAAACTTGGGAAGTATGTTGTCTCTAATTTTAGGAATTTTTGGGATTATTTCCTTGAAAAATAGAGAAGCATAAATAAAATATTATTAAAAGCACTTTTTGGCCCCATGATTTTTAATATTTTACATGGGATATAAAATACCAATGTAAGTAAAATAGTTGTGAGATAATAATTAATCCTAATTATGAAAATTATCAACAATTAGTAAGTGACTAATTAAGTAATTAGTGGCTAATTGTTTAGATTATGATATAAGTAAATTAATTAGTAAATAATTAATTTAAGGGGAGAAATTCGAAATTATTAATTAAATAAATAATAAATAAATAAATGATAAAATAATAATAAAATATTTTATGCTTAGAAAAAAATAAAAAATAAAAGAAAAAAAAAATCTAGATATTTTGAATAAAATAATAATATAATCGGTAAAGAGCCAATAGGAGATATGAGAACAGATAGAAATGAAATTCTACCTCAAGATATAGAAATTTAGTCTTTTACTACTGGACCTTTTATGAACCAGTGAAATTCTATCTCGGATTGAGCGGTCTCAGAAGTCGTTTCTGAAACCAACAGCGTAATTAGGAGTACCGGATAATTAAGATAAGGCAGATAGTGCTAAAAGTGACTTATAGAAAACGCACCGTGTTTTTCAAACCAGGGATATGGTTACTTAGATCGATCATATTACGAACCAAGGTAATTTTCGCAAGAAAGTCGGTTCTATCGGAAGTTATTTAGAATCGACAACGTTTGTCCGAAAATCTTCGGCAGATAACGGAATACCCTTAATGGGATCAAAAATATAGTGAAACCCAGTAGTTTTAAAGAGAAAGAATGGAACTACAAAACCTAGTTCCAGGATTTTTGAGATTCGGCAAAATTACGCGATTCGGACACCAATCGGAAAACGCTATCGGTAAGTCGGACATGTGATGTCATGCATGACATCATCTTCTTCTAGAAGGATGATGTCAGCCAAATAGGTGTAAGTCCAAGATCGAGCCATGTGCAAAAGTGCGATCCCACGGTTGAAATCCGATCGAAGACAATTGATGTAATTCCAACCTTGTCCCTCCTTGCTTCTATAAATAGCCAAGCCCCTTCTCCTCATTTCTTCACACCAAGAACCGAAATATAGAGAGAGAGTAGAGAGAAGGAGGAGCTCTTGGAAGTTCTAGCCAAGCCGAAGTAAGTTCTTCGGTCCCTAGTCTTAAGTTCTGGTAGTTCTTTCGGTAGTTATAGTAGGAATGTTGTTTTGATCTTTAATCTTCCAATATATTTTAGATATCATGTTTTTGGGTTAAATATGATATATATTTCAAAAATTATGTTGGAGAAAGAGTTATGGCAAAATTTTGGAAGATTAGAGTCAAAGTAACGAAGTTCTGGCGAAATTCCGCCTATTAGGGGTTTAGGGGCAAAATGGTAATTTGTACCTAAAATGCCTGTTATGCTGCTAGATATTGATAAATATTATCCTTATAGGATATCCGAGATATTCGTACATTGTCGTACATTTGTTGCACCGTCAAAAATTACCGTTTTTCGTAAAACGTACCGATTACCGTCAATGAAGGTACGTTCGCGTACTGTAACATTAACTCTGATGTTTATTGTATACGTATATGTGATATGTGTATTGTGTGTGTATAGTTGTTATGTTGTACGTTCGCGTACTGTAACACTAACGATGATGTTTATGTTATGCATATATGTGCTAGGTGTCTTGTGTGTGTTTTAGTTGTTATGTTGCTTGAGTGCATATAGATGTTAGAGTATATCTGTACTGTTGGGTGCGATGTGTCCACACTGCTGGGGGTGATATGTGTGATGTGTCTGCATTGTGTCCACACTGCTGGGGGCGATATGTGTGATGTGTCTGCATTGTGTCCACACTGCTGGGGGCGATATGTGTGATGTGTCTGCATTGTGTCCACACTGCTGGGGGCGATATGTGTGATTATGCTGGGTGCGATGTGTCTGCATTGTGTATGTGTGAAAATGCTGGAAGCGATGTATCTGCATTAGTTGTGTATATGTACTGTTAATGTTGTGAACGTCCGTAGTTCATATGTTGTGTATGTAAACATGAGGTTAACCGTTACAGGGTCCGTATGCATGGGACCTCGGCTCTTGATATAGCCTCGGGTCTCGGAGGACGAGAACCGAGGAGAGAGGAAGCGGACGCATGGGGTCACGTGGACGCCACGGAGACAGTGCAGTCGGAGACACATCTTTGTTATGTTCCTCTCGTTGTAAACACCCGGTACGGTGTACCGCTTCAGAAATGTGACGGACTTACATTTTAAATATATGTATCGGTTACTCAATCGCTCCGATGCTCTACTCTGATGAAAAAAAATTATACTGCTTTTGAAAATGGGATGTTACAGCGAATCTGCTCACTTTTAAAAGTTCGTTGGCTAATTTGGTCCCTTCAATTGTTTTTTATGTTAGACGCTCCTTGGGTAATAGTTCATTGGCAAATTTGCACCTTAACCCTAATATATAAGACTTAATCAAATTTATATAATATGCAAAATCAAATTTACCTTTTGTATTTATAATTACCTATTTATCTAAATAGTATTTTAATTTAGTTTTTCAAATTATCCATCTTTATTGTATAACTTGTTAAAGATAGTTTCAAAACAAAAATTTAAATGTGATATGTTTTATATATAAAAAAATTAACATCATTTTTATAAGAGACTAACTCAAATAGCTAATTTAACTAATTTTTATCATACATACAAATTTCATTATTCCCTAAACTCACATCTTCTTCCTACTTTACATTAATTAATCAATTCTCTTATCCCCAACATCACTTTTAACACTTTACTTTTCTCATTTCAACGCATCCTATTTATAGATTTATGTATCATTACCAACTAATACAATATTATAACAATTATTGTAAGATCCCAACAAACTAAGCATTATCTTAAAAAGTAATCTTAGTATCAACATCAAGCACCTTTTAATCTAAATACACTAATGAATATCCACAACAACTACATCTTAATTCTTTGCTTTATCACTTTAAGCATAATCCAAATTTTGAACTTTCTCTTATATTTTTATCACACCAATTTGCATAATACACACTCATACATATATAACTATAGAAAATTAAAGCCCTCATTGATAGAAATAGTATTATTGACACAGCTGATTCAAAAAAAAATGTCATGTAAATGAAATCACATCCCAAAAAAAGCAAGAAAAAAAAAAACAAACAAACATACCTGATTGAGGACGGTGAAGAGCTCGGAGAAAGGAACCCGAGAGGAGGTCGGACGGTGGAGGAGGCGGAGGGGCAAGCACCGACGACGGGGGTAGGGGGAGGAGCTCGAACCGGAGGGAGAGGGAGAGTAAATGAAAGTTGCAAATGAGAAGCCCCCGGGGGGGGATTAAATAGATTTTACGACGGATCTTCCAATTTTGCGACGGACAACATGTCCGCCGCAATTTGGGGGCCGCCTTTTTGCGACGGATCGGGTGTACGTCGCAAATCCCCTTGGGGATTTGGGACGGATACCCGATCCGTTGCAATTTATCCCCAAACCGGTGGCCAACGTCGCTATTTTTTCCGTCGTAAATTTCTTTTATTTGCAACGGCTTTTTTGTTACGTCGCAAATATCCCCAAATTTGCGACGTAAAAAATTCCATCACAAAATCCGTTGCAAATTGACTATTTTCTAGTAGTACAACCCAAGGAATATTAGCATCTTCCTCATAAAAGGAACACTAGGATCGAGTCTTACTTCCAATAAATTGGATGAAAATCAATCGTGTAGGTTCGAATGGAAAGAATATGCGAATGGGATAGTGAGATCGGCTTGTATGGGGCAATTTAGTCTTTCTATTTTAACATTTTAATTTTTGGTCCTTCAAAATAATTTTTTTTTATGGTCTTTCTTAATACATATTATTTATCTTGGGTCCTTTATTATAATTTTTCCTTAAATTTAAGATTTCAACATATTTGGTAACTACTTTTCCCTATTTATTATTTTAAATTTAATATTTCAACATATTTGGGAACTACTTATCCCTATGTATTATCGATATATTTATTTTGAAAATATTTTAGTTTAGGCTAAAGTATATTTTTTATCCTTTAAGTTTACATTAGAGTTCTTTTTAGTCTTTTAAGATTCTAAAGTATACTTTTAGTCACTTAATATTAATACCACTAATCTCATTAACGGAAAAATATTGACTCAGCGAGTGACTCTGCAATTAGCTGCTGATTGAGCGAGTGACCCTGCAATTAATTCTTTTAATATAATAATTTCATATTAGTGTAAATTTAAAAATATTTAAAAAAAAAATTATCTTTCCCAATTCTTCTAGGGTTTCACATCAACAACCCACCTAACTCATCAATGGCACTAGCCTTATATTTTAGGGTGCTTCGTTCCTTAAGCAAATCCCTAACCTAAATAATTAATTTTTGTTGAGCTGCCCAAATAAGCCAACCATACTAGCTGCTTGGATGATGCTATCAAAAGCATCTCCTTCCAAATCCCTCAAACCTGTCTGTTGCCTGCATTAGCATAGAAATTCAAATTTCCTCTCGAAATTCAATTTTCCTACAGCCACGGCCACCCCCAACTTTAACTAGCGTCTTTGGGTGTATTCCCTTTGTCTCCAAAGGGAATGATAGTTGACGCAAACAAGGCAAATTAGACGTTACAAAGGCACAAATAAGGCCGAATCCGAGACATCATGAGTTATTCCTCGCAGCCGCAGGGATGAGATTTTGCAGTTGCAGGGATAAATTAGGGATTAGTCTTTTATGTGAAATTCTAAAAGAATTGGCATAGCTAAAGTTTTAAAAAGGGAAAATTAAAATAAAGGTCCTAGAAAAAATAATATTTATTATAAAGGATCATAAAAATTATAATTATTTAGAAGGACCAAACATTACAATATAAATTTAAAATTACTAAATTGCGCCTAATCAAATCTCCCGTGTTTATCTCTTGTATTCATAATTAAAAAAATAACTAAAATTAAAACTAAAAACACTCATCATGATATGACACTATCTTTTTTTTCAAATAAAAATAAAAACTAAATTTATTTCATAATTTTTAGGATATAATAAGTCAATTCGAGTTTTTTTAATTTTATTAACACTACATGAATTTTTTAACCCACATAAATTTCTTCTAATACAAAAAAAAATCATACAAAACTTTCTTGGTTTAACAAATATAATATATTATAAAAGACCTTGAATTTTATTAAAATTATATAATTGTAGTTTTAATTAAAAAATTTGTTGATTTCAAAAAAATTATACTTTTTTACAAACTATTGTTTAATTTAATGAAACCTAGAATTTTATATTAGTTTTAAAAATAGAATGTGGAAGTGAATGTAGGGGAGTGCAGAAGATTTTGTTAGGGACATTTTAGTACTTTTAATTTTATATTTTTATATTTGGTCCTTCTAAATAATTACAATTTTTATGGTCCTTCTTCATAAATATATTTTCCTCTAGGTCCTTCATTCTAATTTTCCCTATTTTGTGACAATTTGATTTAATATCCTTATTTTATTTTTAATCCTGGTTTTATTTTTAAATTTGAAAACACATGATCTAAAAATATCCGAAACTGCAACCCCATTATATTTTTGTAATTTCCCCTGTTATCTCTCCCTACCTCTTATAGACTTATTTTAAGACATTTTGATTTAAAATAGAGATAGGATATTGTCACTACCAATTTTATGTCACTACCACTTTTTCACTGTTAGATCAGAATCTCAATAGGAGAGAGAAATGATAAAGGTAGATGAGATTCTGATCTAACGGTAAAAAAGTGGTAGTGACATAAAATTGATAGTGACAATATCTTATCCCTTTAAAATAATCCTTATTTTGTTTTTAAATTTATATCTTAATATTAAAGTTTGGAAAAATCCTTGATACTTCCTCCCCTCAGCCCTAGCTAGCCCTAGCGGTAGTGCTTACAAGTCGGGAGGTACTCGCACCTACTCTGATACGCCGGCAAGAGATTGTTTTCGATCAAATACTTTTCCTTCCGTTCACAGACTAAATGGACGGAGCCCCTCCGCCCAATGCCGGTTATAATGTGCGACTACTTTTCACTGATTTCATGGCTCGCAGAAGCGCTCTCGTAAAGGCCCTCACCGAAGGTATTCCCTTCTTTCTTTATTCTTTTCTTCTCCATCTGTTTCAATTGTCATAATATGCTTCTCTTTAATTCGATCTGCAGATGCTGATGAGTTCTATGAACAGTGTGATCCACTCGGTGAGTTTTCTTTCTACCATGTTCTAGATATTAACACATCATTTTCGATCTTTAATGTCAGCTCGATTTCTTTTTTCTCTTCTTAAAAAGGGCGCCAAAGGAAAGGATAAATAAAAATATTTCAGGAATCTCTACACACACAAAAAATCATATATAGTACATTTGTGTTAGGGTGAGGAAACAAATTGTATCTCCACACAGTAACTTGTTATTGTGCTGTATAATTAATATATACAAAAACGTGGTGATTCAGCGGGGAGTGATCTTTACCTGTTTGGAAAATCTAATGGGCAATGGAGCGTGGAAGTGCCAGCTGAGGATCTTCCTCCAGAGATCTGGACGATTACTATTCCACAACTGCCTTCAACGGGTTTCAACTTTTTCAGAGATACGATGCCCAAAAAGCAATGGCTATATTTGGTTGCCCACAAGACTGGTGATTGGTTACGTTCTGTGGCGATTTGTTTATTAGTCTCTATGCCTGGACGCCCTTATTCTGACTGGTACTTGTAAATACCTACCTATTTATTAGGTTGCATGTCTGATTGCCTACTTGTCTCTTGTTATTGATAACAGTTTGACGTCCATGGCTGTGTGTTCCCATAGGATGTTGGATGTAGCTTTAATTAGTTTGACGTTAGCTTCTATTTTTGTCAACTAACAATTACTGCTTCACTAGTATTTTCATCCTATTTGTGACTTTAATGGTGTCCACTTGTGCAGGAACCGGCTATTTCATATGATTGACCAGCTTCCACCACTATGGGAGGCTGTTCGTGATTACTATATCTGAGGTAATTCTGTACGTACATGGCCTCTTATAAAGAGAGAGTATCAATCATAGTCATCTGTATATATGATGATTGCTTTTTTCCTTAGGATTACTAGTTTAGTTGTGTTCGGTGTCTCAACTATGTACTCTAGGCTCTCCGATGCCTCATTTGTCCCACTAAAACGATATGTCTTTTGATTAGCCGATTTCGAGCCTGGATTATATTGCTTAGTGGGTGATCATCAATTCTGACAGTTTATTTTTTTATATATTACTTTCTTCCTCCTTGCTAAATATTAGTGTATGAGGACAATGGTGGCCAATTAATATACCAAATTAAAGCCTAATAATCACGAACAAATTTAAATCAATAAGAAGATTTCTATTCTTCAAAACGTTAATGTTCTTGTTTATTACTAGGGTTAAATGCCTAATTTGCCTCAGAAGTCTTGATAAGGGGGCACAACCCAAAAGTTTTTTTGGTACCAAATTTACCATGAAAGTATAAAAAAGGTAGCAAATTTGTCCCGGAAGTATGAAAAATATAGCAAATTTGCCCCTCCGTTAATTTTAACCATTAAGTTTAACTGAGTGTACACGTGGCATGCCACCTCATGACACGTGGCATGCCACCTCATCAGCCCAATAAGAGTTAAGTATCATTTTTGCCCCGGAAGTTTTCACTAACAATTTTGCCCTTCTTTCCCACATATTAAATTTGACTATTAAATCAGTCAAAGACCACACATGTCATGCCTTGAAAAGGTTGAACTTGGAGTTAGAGAAGGAGATCCTTGAGATGTTGAGCTCAAGGCATCCAGAATTTGTGAAGCCGAACTGGTCACAGGAAGCATCACTTATGATCTAAGTAAATGATCAGTCTAGCTATACAAACGTAAATATTATCACTATTGATTTGTTTTACTGAACCAATTTTTGGAACAATTCATTTCTCGTTTTGCGTTTCATTCACTTAGATTATAAGTGATACTTCCTCTGGGTTTTGCGACAAACCTTTCAGTCCCTGTGACCAGTTCGGCTTCACAGGCCGCCTTGAGCTCAACATCTCAAGAATCTCCTTCTCTAACTCCAAGTTCGACCTTTTCAAGGCATGACATGTGTGGTCTTTGCCTGATTTAATAGTCAAATTTAATATTGGAAGAAAGAAGTGCAAAATTGCTACTTTTGTAAACTTTCGGGGCAAAATTGCTCCTTGGTGAAAACTTCCGGGGCAAACTTGCTCTCAGTGAAAACTTCTGGGGCAAAAACTCTTATTCGGGTTGATGAGGTGGCATGCCACGTGTCATGAGGTGGCATGCCACGTGTACACTCGGTCAAACTTAACGGTCAAAATTAACGGAAAAATTTCTGGGTGATGAGTGCCCCCTTATCAAAACTTCCGGGACAAATTAGGTATTTAACCCTTATTACTAATCTTACAAAAAATGGGGCATCATATTGATGGTAGAGTCTCTTGGCAAGGAGATAAAAATGTAAAGATTATGGAAGAAGTGAATTTTCTTCTTTTCATCTTGCATGTGCAAACTGATTGCGATTATGCCACTCACGCTCTTTTTCCTCCCCCTTGGTTTATATGACTCTAGTCTTGTTGCAACACATTTTCTGAAGGGAAAAAAATGGTCATTTAATCATTTTTATAAGGCATTTTCTTTAATAAGGGTAGCGAGAGAATAGAAAATACTCGGATGTTGGAGTTTAATTTCTTACACTTAATAAGAATTTTATTATGAATCACTTGAATTTTATTATAAATGTAATGCTTTAATTGTTTTTATTAGTACTTCATTTGAATTAGATATAAATATTTGAGGTTAGAGAGAGTAGAACAATTAGGTGTGATTCCAATTCTAAGTTGGGCGAGGTTTGAGAAGAGTGGTATTTCAATTTTCACAAGTGATGAATAATTTTATTTTAAAAAAGAAATATTTATATTGGTGATGACCAATTAATATTCAAATAGTTTGAGTTTTAGAAAAATTGGTTTCAAATTGACCTTCAATCGCATTGTTGTACTGACAAATATAAGTTGAATTGTAGAAAATTGTGTTACATTTTTCGGAATTTAGAAAATCAAATGGTATTTGTTAGAGATTTTCCCATAATTATAACAAAAGTTTTAATTAAAAATATAATTATATGATTTCAATAAAACTCAAGGTGTTTTATATTTTATTATATATGTTAAACAAAAAATTTATATGATTTATTTTTATTTTAGAAGAAGTTTATGTGAGCTAAAAAATTCATTTAATGTTAATAAAATTTAAAAAATCTATTATATCCTCAAAGAAATGAAATGAGTTTAATTTTTATTTTAATAAAAAGAGCTTAATGAATATCAACGTTAATACCTAATAATATAAATCGGCAACTTGATGATATATTTTTTAATTAAATGATCTATTGATTATATGAATATGAGACTTGTTGGGGAAAAAAAAGATAACTTAAGAGGCTTGATTAAGGACAATTTAATAATGGGTTAAAGAGCAATTATAATGGGTTCAGAAGCAATTTGGCCAACGAACTTTTAATTATTTTTTTAGATTATCTTTCTTTTATTTTTTTTGTACTGGGCGCTCCTAGAGTAAAAGTTCGTTGGCCAATCTGCACCTTAAATAATTGACGTTATCTTTTTCTTAACGGTGTTGTGCGGACTGCAACTGCGTTGGCTGAGTTCTGTGTTCGTGTTACGATGGGACAAGTTTTGAGGGATTTCTATGCTCGAAGAAGCGCTCTAATTAAGGCCCTCACTGACGGTTACTAATTCTTCCATTATTTCCATAATTTCATTTCATTTTCCTCTCAGTTTGATGAGTTCTGTTATGGACTCAAATATGAAACTCATTCATGGTGTGGCCCAACAAAAGGCAACCAATATGGTACAGATGTGATGGCACAACATTTAGGTTTGGAGGCACAAAAGGTCCATCAGTCCAAACTTTAACCCTAAGATATACTCTATAAATAGAGGGTAAACTCTAAGGTACACTTACTCTCGATTCATCCTCTTTTATCATTCTGCCACATAGAACACACACCCCACCCCCCTTTGGTTAAACGCCTATTTTGTGTAACGAACTACGTAGACTTTGATCCCCCTTAAGGGTACGTAGGCCCTAAGCATTGCTCCTAGGTCAAGTCTGATTTGTGTTCTTACTTCAAAACAAGTTCAATGACAAATGTGATCCCAACGGTGAGTTTTCGATCACCTTATATATTCTGTAATACCTGTTTCTTGAAACGCAGCTTAATTTCTTTATCAATTCTTGAAAAGGGTGCCAAGAAAGAAAGCACAAGCATTCAAATCTTGGCATGTTTTAGTTTGATGCTCTTAACCATGCCACATGTTAATTCCGATCAATTAGCATTCTTTGATATGTAAACTATGTTCAGGCAAGAAAGAAATAAATAAATTACATATTATTACTTTTTTATATTATTTTATATCTTCATTAAGTTATCCCCTTGTATTCCTAGTTTCTAGCTTGCAAAATTATTGGTGAACACTAGGTATGGAGCAAATGTGAATTCTTGGAGGACATCATTAAATGGATTAATCATGTCTCTTCTTCTTCTTCCTTTTATTTTTCTTTTGTGGGGTTCCGGACCTTCAATATAAAATTTACGATGATATTTTTAATATTAGAATTCTATTGATCTTCATAATTTAAATTTTACGAGTAGAAAATTGACATGCAAATCAAAAGAGGCACGCGAGCGATTAGTTTCTTTTAAATAATATTGTTCTTCATCATTTATATACTCTATTTCTATACTGATATGATTATTTAAATTTATGTATTTCTTAAAATTTAATATTTAAAAAATACATTTATAAATTTTTAATTTGTGCTACTCGAATTTAATTTAAACATACAAATAACATGGAAGTGGAAATAACAGAGAAAAGGAGAGGATCAAAATTGGTAAACGGCGACGTTTTTTACTTTATCATCTGTATTGTGAGTTTTAAATTTTTTGCTTAGTCGTTGGATCAGAGGATGATATACCATAGAAATACATTCGTGTTAAAGTGAGGATATATGCAAATTGTAAAGCCCCACATCGTGACATGTTACATGAGCAGAATATGTTTAATTTGTTGATATATGGGTTGCAAAATTATGGATGAAATCGTGATGAGAGAAATCAGTTGCGTTATAATATATATAAACGTGGTGATGATTCAATGGAGGAGCTTTGCCTATTTGGAGATGCCGATGGCCGGTGGAGGGTTGCACCGCCAGGTGATATTCCTTCAAACCTTTGACGACCAGCAAGAGGTATCAACTTCGTCAGAGATGGGATGTCCAGAGAGGATTGGCTTAATTATGTTGCCTATTGGAGCGATACTTGGTTACTATATATCTGTGGCTTTTCATACAGGCGCGCAGAGTGGATTTCGTAAAGAACATAGGTACATATAATTAAGTCCATATCTGTTTCTTGGGTTGCATATATATATATATGTGTGTGTGTGTGTGTGTGTGTGTGTGTGTGTGTGTGTTCCTATTAGATATGTTGGATGAAGTTAGCTTTAGTTTGAAATCAGCTTCCATTTTTGTAAATCAAAAATTAATAATGCTTGAATATGACATTTATGCTATATATAATGACTTGTTAATTAATGGAATCAACTTGTGCAGGAAGATGCTGTATCAAAAGATGGAGCAGCTTCCTAAAGTATTGGAGGTTGCAAGAATCCGTAGAAATGCTCGTGCTCAGGTGGAACGAGTTTTCAGGGATTTTAGGTTTCGCAGACAAGCTCTGATTAATGCTCTCACTGAAGGCATCGCCTGCGTTTTCTATTTCTTTTTTGGCCTTTCTTCGTCTTTCCCTGTTGCTTCTCCATTCAAGTCCTCTCTGTTTCAATTATCATATGCTTCTCTTCTGCAGATGTTAATGAGTTGTATGAGCAGTGTGTTCCTCCCGGTCCCGGACGTGAGTTTTTTTCATTCTATTCTGTGTTAATATATCATATTTCTTGAATTTCATTCAGCTTCATTTCTTTTTCAATTCTGGGAAATAAGGGTGGCAAAAAAGAAAGTAATTATTATTGTTACTTGTTACACCCCCGACCGACCGCCTCATCCTTTCGGTGGCGAGATAAAGGGATTCCCTTTTATAATTATCATATATTTTCTAATTACTACTAGTTAGAATGTGTTACTTAACTTATATCAGTCCCACTAACGAAGTGGCCCAACAGGGGCAATACACTTGGAAGATCATAACCCACCTATAATCCAGGAATATCACAACCAAAGGATTTGGCTAGATCAAGCAATTACAATACTTGGGCTACAAGATGCACAAGGCTCATAAATCTCAACCTAAGGTACACACTATAAAATAGGAGATAAAAACCCTAAGGTACGACTACTTACATTTTACTCTTTACTATATTGTCATCACTGTGCACACACATCACCCTTCTTAAACGCAAGCCTTGTGGTGTACAGTGATCCCACATTCTTCTGGGTATCTACCTCATAGATATCTAGATCGAACCACCTAATCCAATATCATCACACTAGCCCACTAGGCTAGACATCTATGTTCTCATACAGAACAGAATGTATCAGAGGTTTACGCAACAGAGCATTTCCTAGTTGGATTACAAACAATACTAGTAAAATTAAAAACAAGTAGCAAAATATAATCCCCGTAGGGTTAGATATACAGTCATCCAATTCTCAAAATAAATATCAAAATAAGCTTCCTCTCCGCCACCATCAACTCCATCTACTCCAAATTTCAATAGACTTACCCTTTCGGTGATACATGACCCTCGAGGTACTACTTGAAGCCTTACAAAAATCTAAGATTCATAAATGAATCCCAGAGTAACCATTAATCTCATATGTAATGCATTAACAGTGTATGTAACCATAATCAGGAAAACACTGGATAACAGCATTCAGTAACAAACGCGCAGTAACACAAATGCAACATACCATATGTACCGTGTTAACTGCGGAAGGACTACATGTCCAAGAAACAAATGCAGGACTGCTCAACAAAGCAAGCCCTGGATCCACAGCACTATGAAAACACAAGGAAAAACATGGTAGTCGGGCTCCGAACCCAGACTACATTGAATGCACACAAACGTATGTCCCTTTTCAGGAGACACGGGTCCACAATCATGGGAAAAAACATACAAAGCAACACAAGACATATGAGGATTAAGGTTACTACCTGGTAGTTCTTTATAAATAGGAGTAACAATTTTCCCCCAGGTTCACGAAAAATCAAAGTAACCCTAAAATAACCAAAACATAGATAAAACTAACTCTTCTTCTTCTTTGAGAAAAATATTTATTTGATGGCTAAAAATAAGTCTTCTTCAACCTTTCAAAAAAATCCATAAATCACTAAAATCTTATCTTTGAACATGTTGGAAGCATTAGACACCCCAACAAAGAATCAGTTTCTCACGTGCTTGACCATAATCATATCTTGAATCGCATATCCTAACTTCCATTTTTATTAACCAACCTTTTTTTCTTATATCATAATAACCTCTCTACCTAGACCTTAAATCTTGAGTTTGGTCCTTTAGTCATCCATTTAATTCATCACTCAGACCCATACATACGCCGGATACCCCTATTTTTGACTTGTAGAAAATCATGAATTTATAAGGTAGTTAAGATCTATGACTTACTTGATCTTTGTTTTTGTCCGACTTGAAACTTTGATCCTTTAGCATTTCTTCTTTTCCCCTTTTCAGCCTTAACCTTTGACACACCCAAGAAAAATTTCCCTTAAGGTCTTAACTCACATGACAGTAGGTAGAATAAGGTAATAAGAACCCAAAACATTACCTTCCTCTTGGACGTTTTTGCTTGGTTTTCTTTGTGTCTTCTTGTTGATTTTTAATCTCCTTCTTTTCTCCTTCTTGGGCACATACAGCAACCTCAAAGGGAGGAGGTGAGTTCCTTAAATAGATCCTCAAGGAGTATTCTAGACTCACCCTCGTCTCTTGATCTCTCTTCATCATTTTAGAAATGCCTTGGAAATTCTTGCTTATTCTTTTGGATCGAAGAAAATGTAAGAATAGAAATGAATGGAAATGAAAAGAATGGAATGGAAGGGAGAATATTTTCACGCTTGGTCAATTACTCTCATGGACTCGTGTGTTCACGCTTGTTATCCGTTCGTAGAAGTCCTATAAATAGATGAGATTTGATATTTGATATTTTAAACTGATTTTGTTAAACAAAACGATTTATTACGTATTTGGTTTTATTTGATTCATAATCCTATTTAGAGTTTTATTTATATCTATGATAGTATGATATAGAAATTGCAATTTCATATCATTATTATTCAAGGTTAAATCTATATAAATTATTTTCTCTTGTATTTTACTAAATTATACAAATGAGACATTATTCATCGAAAATATTTTTTTGCCACAAATAGTACAGCAGATCATGTTCCTCTTGCTGATCATTGAAGTACTATATGGCTAGATTGAAGTTGGAGCGTCATTTGAATGGTTCCTAATTCAATGTAAACTTTAATATCTTTTCTATATGTTGGTAAATCTCGTTTAGGTGCTCCATGTTATCTATAAGCAGGATCCCTATCTTCCTTGTATTTTAGAATATATGTATATGTATATGCTATGGTGGATCAGAGCTATGAATGCTATTATGAAAATTTTGGTCATTATAAAAGTTTTGGGAAGACTGATTTATAGAGGAGACTTTGCCCAAAATTTCTACAAGAAACTTAATATTTTTAAGTATTTGATGTATGTTATTATATATGAATTTAAAATGGTTTAAGCATGCTTAGAATTATTATGCTAGATATGATATTGTTAATAGTATTGTGAGTATTATTTATATTCAGTTATAAGTTTAAAGCTTAAGGAATGTGAGTTCACTCATATTCCGTACCAATTACCGTTAAACTTTTAGGGTGTGACAACTAATGTTTAGAAGTAATTAATTTTAGAAATCAGAAGTTCTTTACATAATTAATTGTAAAAAGTGATCTAAGTCTATTTGGTGAGGGGTTAATCAACTTCCCACCTCCGCATGCGGATAATAAGCGAAAAAGAAAGAACAAAGAGGCAATAAAGTAAAGGGTCCATCTTGTATGTGCTTTCTTTTTGTGGCTTTCTTTCACGGGTTTTGTCTCTAAGAGACGGATGGGTATTTTTATTGGATATATTAAACAGTAAAAAGTACACATTTGAGTAAGTGAATTTTTTTATAGGTTAATAAAACTAATCAAATTTCTTTAGAGTATTTATATTTAAATTTTTTCCTTAAACTAATTAGTTTAACTAATAAATTGATATATAATATAAGGATACACAATATATTATATGATTAAATAATTTATTTAGCTTCCTTAATTCTTTTAAAAAAATCAAATTTATCTTTAGTAGTTAATTATCAATTTTGCTCTTGAAGTACACACCAAGGAGCAATGTTGCCCTACAAGTATAAAAACGTAGCAATGTTGCCCCTCTGTTAATAGCCCTAACAGTCAAACGTTAGTTGACCGCATTATACTGACTTGGATTGTCTACGTGGCATCTTTGTCACCTTGTTAAGTAGCAATTTTGCCTTGAAAGTTTTTTTTTTTGTCTCAATGTTGCCCCGGAAGTCTAAAAACATATTATATGATTAAATAACTTAGTTATCTTTGTCAATCTCTCCAAAAAACGTCAATCTGGTCTTATAATTAGGACCGGAGGTAGTATGATTAAGTATCTTATTTAGTTTTCTTAATTTTTTCAAAAAAAAAAAGTCAACCCAGTCTTATAATTATAATCATGACAGGAGGGTTTAAAAAGTAAATAGTCTACTTCTTCTTCCCCCATTGCGTCCTCCATGATAGACATTCCTCAATCAAACAATAATCACTCGCCTCCAGAATTTGTCCAGGAAAAATGTTTCAAACAAATAAAAAAAAAAACGAATTTGTCCGAACAGAATATCAAACGAGTACGTTCTTTGGCGGTTCAAACGAATTCTTCCAAACAATAATCACTCGCTTGCGGAATTATCTACGCGAACGATTAATGAACCTCTCGTGCATTGCAAGCGGAGATGATCGAGAGAATAAAGCTTATAAAAAGTATCAAATACAATTAATTAAGGTTGTTAACGAAGAGACAACATTGCCACGTTTTTAGACTTCCTGCAATAGCAGAGACCCGGAAGTCTTAAAAAAAATTCCTAAACAAAATTGCTCCTGGACGTGTACTTCCATGGTAAAATTGCTACTTAACCCCACAAAAAGTGAGAAAGATGCCACGTCAACATAATAGAGTCAACTAATGTTTGACCGTTAGGGCTGTTAACGGAGGGACGTCATTACTACGTTTCTATATTTCTGGGGCAACATTGCTCAAAAGAAAATTTTTAGTGTAGTATTACTCTTGGACGTATATTTTAAAGACAAAATTGATACCTAACCCTTCTTTTTATACTTAATGCAAAACAACTGATATATAAATTGTTTTAAGTAACATTGTTATCTTTGTTATTGTCGTTTGGCCGAAAGATTATGCAAAGCAATGAAAATGACTATGCACATGTTTCTATACGCACGGAATTGGGTTTGTGGTGGGTTTAGAAATGTACGTGGCTACAGGAGATTCTCTTTGGTCAAAAGAATAGCTGGATGGCAGTGGCACTCTCTTTAGGCAGCAAAGCCATTTTGATCTGACAATGGGTTTCGTACCTTTAAAAACAACCCTTCATTTTTGTGTGTCAACACATACTTATATTAATACTCAAATCAAAAGATACATCAAAGTTTAACAGAACAATTACAGCTGAAATAAATAAACTAGAACAAGAACAACAAGAACACAATTACATAAAACAGTACAAACCAAATGAAAGAGAAACTAAGAGCCAAAAATACTGAAGAGGTAGGAATAAGAGAAGCTTCGTAGACTCGCACCGGCCCGGACATCCAAGGTTAGAAGGGACAAGGAAGAAGGTGTTGGTTGCAAAACTCACCCTACAGGGCACACCTTCTTATAAAAAAAAGCTGCAATTAGATCAGCTACACAATTACCCCGATATGAGGCAATAATCAGAACAAACCCAACCTCAGAAAGAAAACAAACGAAGTCCTTTAGAATACTTTTTCTCCTCCAATCAAGTAAATTTGACAAACACCTACCAAACAAATTAAAGCTAACACAAGTGATTTGGATTCGCCACCATCGAACAATCCTAACCCTAATGGCCTTTTGAGAAGTAAAACATATAGCAACCAACGCCATCAACACAACCCTATCCCCAAAATACGAATCGAACCACAACAAAAAACACCACAATTAAAAACCACAAACACAAATAACAAAGAAAAGGACCTTCCCCTTTGCCGTCGGAAATCGCCGGTCGCCGGAACCGCCAGACGCCGGAAAACGCCGGAAGGAAAAGCCGTCTCGCCGAGGTCAAAAGTCCCCTCCACTACAAAAAAAAAAAAAGTTTTTGCGGCGGAAAAATTCCCCGTAAAACTGATTTGCGGCGGAATTTGCGACGAAACCCTTCTATCGCAAAAAAAAAAAAAAAAAAAAAGCCCTCGCAAAATGATTTTCCATCGCAAAAATGATTTTTTCCTTTCCTCGCAAATCTCGAAATTTGCGAGGGAAAATCATTTCCCTCGCAAAATTTTGAAATTTGTGAGGAAAGAGTTTCCTCGCAAAATCATGAAATTTGCGAGGGAAACTTTTTCCCCTCAAAAAATCCAATATTTGCGAGGGACACGTTTTCCCTCGCAAATTTTTATAAAAAATTAGGAAAAAATATAAAAAATAAAAAGACTTGTATATCATAAAAAGATTTCCATAAGTCTTACATACAGTTACATGATTGATAGTCTAGGAAAACAAAAGTGATGCATAGATAATTTAAAGTTACAAACTACCTACTTCTAAGTCACTGTCTTGACATTTTCTAAATTACAAACAATACATAAGTATTTTATTAGATACAACTTAACTAACTCCCAATCAAATTCACAGAATACCTGCATCAAACAAAAAACAAATGAACTCATCGAAAACCATGTGATCTATGAAAACATGAGACACAAAAATCAAATCCATCAAGCATGTTACGCTTAAAAACCATACCTGGTATGGATATATCAGCAATTTCATCGAGAGCCTTACAGGTGTAGCGGAATATATATTTACGGAATAGCCTTGGGAACCTGTTCACAAACTTCAATTCAACCTCGTCCGCTGCACCAAATATATATTTACGGAATAGCCTGGAGAACTAAAGAAAAAGTCAAACCAAAGTAATAAAACTTGAAAGTTATAATGAAATTAATAGCAAGCCAACACCTGAGTTACAACTCAGGCAATTGAAGCATAAGACCAATTTCACAACTCTGAGTACTACTTTTCTAATGGGCAGCATAAGATACAGTCCAATACAATCCATGCATCAGATGAAAGAAGTTGAATGAACTTTAAGTGCAGAAAAAAGTGTAGCACACTACAAACCTATCACTCATATTTTTTTGGCAACACTTATCTTTAAGACATCAAACACATGAGAAAAGGTGAAAGATTTAAGATCCGGAAACTAGTTCAAGCATTTTGTTCTCTGTCATACGCTTGTAACTGTTTTCACATACAGATCAAATACCCCACTGACATTTAAATTTATAATCAGTATGTGTTCAAACCATCTGACATAACTCTCCCCCAACTTATATCTGATTAAATCGCCATTCACTTTAGCAAAGAAAATTATTTTCATTCTCTTATATGTTGAAATTTCATTCATCCATTAAGTTTATGTATAAGGTATAACATAGTTTTCCACTGGTATTTAACCTGACTAATTATTTACACCCAATATAACAGGTTATCAATAAAAAGAAACCCAATACACACACACTCACACATATATATCAATGTGAAGAAATAAGAATAGCACCAATGAAGATGTATAGTGTAGGGTTAACTTGTATTCCAAGAGAAATTTTCAGTCAAGCGCTCTACGTAACAATGAGTATACAAGTGCTGAAGGAAAAAGAAGATGCTTGAAGAAACTAAAAGAAGCACATATGTATATCTAAAAGAAATGTTCATACCTGTCATCCCATCGAGTAAGGCGGCATGCAAGCTGTGCTATAACTTCATGGACTGTTCTGGGCACATTGTACCCTCCAGCAGAAAGAAGCTCCTAATCAAAGAAAAGCATTGAAGCTATGAAAAAGCTATGAAATCAAACAAATTACTAGCCATTAAAAGAATATGCCAAGCAAGAACAACCTGAACTTCTGTGATTCCCAGAACATTTACACTTGACACGGATCCTTTCATATGCATTGCAGTTACTAGGAAGTTTTGAGCTTGCCAAGACCTCAGTACAATGGGGATGTCATCTTCTTCAACAAGAGGATCACCAACTGATTGTCCCAAGAGCTCAAATAACAGCCCCCCAGCAACTCTGACAGGGACCTACTTAAATTAAAATAGTAATTAATATCTAGGGGAAAATGTATGAAAGTAGAAGGAACAGTGATCGCAATGCCATGTTTCAAATATCATTCGCCTAGAATTACAGATTGATGCACATATATGAATTTCAAAAGGATCCATTCTGCCATCTATAATATCAAAATTGATAAACACATGTAACAATCACTATAGATCATTTATTGAGGTTTATGTAGGCACTAATTGCCATTTTAACATAAACTTTGATAGAAAATAAAAGAACAGAAAATTTTCAACCCCTCACAAAGTCCCTGAACTATGTTGCAGACATTCTGTATCAACACATAATTACTTAAGCTACCATTGTGCATCTAAATGATCAGTGTCAAATCAGATCAAGTGATAGATAGATTGCAAGATGATTAAATGTAAGACTAGCAATCACATAGAGGATCAGTAATTAAAAAGTAGCATACATCATACAAGAGATGTTTCATCCGATCACTTATCAGCCGACTTTCACCTGAGATCATCTGCAAAATCCATTTCACTCTGATGATTTTTTTTTTAACTTTGATCTTCTTTATATCATTCGATCATCATTAAGAACGAAATGGGAAAAAACCAGTACCTGGCAAGCACCGGAGGGTCCCAGGAAGAAGGAACGGCTTGAAGGACCTCTTTGGACAGAACAAGAGGATGGTTTTTTTGAGGGAAAAAAATCAAATCCATCAAGCATGTCACCGATCAATGTGGACGTTGAAGAGACTGATGAAATAGCCATCAAGACCCAAGTGCTTGGTGTTCGCCGCGTCTATTGCCCATGAACTTCCGTCAAATCCAAACGAGGGAAAAAAACTAGGCCAATTTATGCGTTACTCATTAAATGGGAGGGAAAAATTACCAGGCTTTCCTCCGATACAATTAATATCCGCTGCAATTCTTTTCTTACATACGCCGTCGTTTTGTGCCAAAATGGCACTGTGCAATCTTTTCTTTTTTTAAATAGCATTCATCAGAAGTATTTTTTTTAGCACCAGTTAATACCTGAAGTATTTTTTTTACAGATCCTAAAATATTTAGGATCTTAAAAAATAATTTTTTTAAAATCATGAAGTATTTTTTTGATACTTGATCGTATCTTGATATATTTTTTTAGTACTTGTCAGTATCTTGAAGTATTTTTTTTACACTAGTTGATATCTTAAAGTATTTTTTAGCACCAGTATCTTGAAGTATTTTTCTTCGTTGAAAAAAAATACTTCAAGATACTGACTGGTGCTAAAAAGGATACTTTAGGATACTGACTGTTACTAAAAAGATACTTCAAGATATTGAATGATACTAAAAAGATACGTCAAGATACTGGATAGTACTTAAAAAATACTTCATGATCTTGGAAAATTATTTTAGGATCTTGAAAAATTATTTTAGGATACTGACTGGTATTAAAAAGATAGTTCAGGATAGTGACTAGTACTGAAAAAATATTTCATGATCTTGAAAAATTATTTTTTTAAGATCCTAAATATTTTGTGATTTTAAACAAATATTTCAGGTACTAACTAGAGCTAACAAAATATTTGAAGATTATGAATGACCTTTTTTTTTTAAAAAAAAAAAGGGATTGTACAGTGCCATTTTGGCACAAAAAAATGACGTAGGAAAGAAAAGGACTAAATGGATTTTAATTGTATAGGAGGAAAATTTGGTCCCAAAATTTTGCGAGGAAAAAACTTCCCATGCAAATGGTCAAATTTTGCGATGGAACTATACTTCCCTCGCAAAAAATGGTCATTTTGCGAGGGAACGAAATTGGAGGAAATTGGCGGAATTTTCCCCCAATTTCCTCCAATTTTGCGAGGAGCTATCTTTCCCTCGCAAAATGGGGGTTTTTGCGAGGAAAGTATGTTTCCCTCGCAAAAAGTGGTCTTTTTGCGAGGGAATTTTTTTCCCTTGCAAAATTGGCATTTTTCCGAGGGAAAATGAGTTCCCTCGCAAATTTGTCAAAATTTGCGAGGAATTTTTTTCCCTTGTAAATATGACATTTTCTAGTAGTGCTCCTTCAATGACCGTCGGCAAGGAAGAAATCCTAACAAAAGATCCCACCCCATCAAGCCAGATCTAGAGAGGGAGAAGAAAAGGACCAACGTTGCACAAGGAAAACAAAGGAACGTCATAGCCGAAGAAGTGGTGAGGATGGAGACCAGAGGAGAGCCGGTGCCGGTGAAGACACGAAGACGCCGCTGTATATCCCTGTTCCGAACTAAAACCCACCTGCTGCTCCAGGCTCATCCAGCTCCGATCTGCTTCCATGCTGCGGTTATGGTACAGGAGGAGGCTCGCCGGCGAGCCAGAAACCCTAATCTTTGGAAAACCGAGAGAGAGCGTTTTGAGAGAGAGGGAGAGTCGCGAGCGTCCAAACAACCAACAACCATTCATTAGAGGAAACTGTGTTTCTATGTTTTTCCAAATCATAAAGTCTATATTTTTAAAATAATAAAATTTGAATATCCGACTCATATGTAATATATAATTAAATTAAGATGAGTTGTTATATTTTGATTAATTAAACTATAAATGAAGTAGCGCTCCCGAGTATTTCTCATTTTGATATTTGTGGAGACTTACGAATATTCCAAATAACAAAAAATGAAACGTGGCTTTGGATACGTTTTCGCAAAAAAAAAACTCAAAAAGTGTGTTTGGATCGGCTTTAATCTTAATGGACTTTTTACACTTAAAGCTCCTTAATTAAAAGCTCCCTCCCTGGAGCTTTTTCAACGTCTGTCGTTGGCCCATGTGCCGAGGGGAGTGGATCCCATCCTCTTCCCCTCCCATCCACTTCTCATCCTCTTTCAATCTCAGTAGTTGGATTGAAATCTAAACGGTTCATATTTAATCTTTTATAAAAATATTATTTTTATATTAAAAAATATTAAATTATTAAAAAATATATAAAAATAATACTTTTATATAATATTATATCTGAACGGTTAAGATTTCAATCTAACGACTGAGATAAGAAAGATGATGGGAAGTGGATGGGAAGGGAAGAGGACCGTAGCTAACCCCTGTGGCGAGGGCCCCACTCTGATCCCCCGCCCCTTCACCTATAGACATTAATGCAACTCCCAATTTCAAACCCATTTCCCCTCAATACCTCTCTTCATACCAACAACTAAAAAAAATCTGGACGTATTTTTTTGGACAAAGGATACTTATATTAATACTCCATAAAGATTACAAACCAACATCAAAGAAGAGAAACAACAAGAAGAATAACAACAATGGAGCTTTCCTTTGATGTTGTTAAAAAATCTGGACGTATGGAGAATTCGTGGGGCCCATTATTTTTGTCAATGGAGCTTTCCTTCACTTCCAGCTTTTCTTTATCCAAAACAAAATAAAATAAAATCAGCTTTTTATTTTTTTATAAATTTTTTAATAATTTTTTATCATATATATATATATATATATAATTCAATCAAATTCATGTTCTTTACAGTCATTTTTTATTTTAACTAACTTTTGAAATAATAATCCAAACACTCATAATTTTAGAAAAAAACCACTTCTACAAAAGCCAAATAGTTAATCCAAACACAAATCATATTTACAACCCGACTTTTTTTCTACCGGATTTTTATAAAAGTCGAGATAGCTTTTGCCCACCGCTCCCATCGCCAACCCAAACAAGCCTCAGTGTCTTCACCCCATCACATTTCAACTATGATGAAGCACGAGGTATTTACACATCTGTCATGTTTATAACATAAAACACTTTTAGAAAGAAGATATGATTCGGAATATAAATTATCTTTAATTTAATTAATGCTTTTTTTATCTATGTGATTAGTACTCAATTTTTAACTCTGCCCACTCATTATATCTCCTCTCTTTTCTAAAATAACATTCTCAATTCAATCAAACATATCTCTAAAGAAGAATGCTTTTGGTTGGTTTAGGGTTAGTTTGGATTGAGGGAAGGGGAGGGAAGGAGGAGGGAAGAGAAAAAAATTGGGGGAGGAGAAAATTGTCTTTGAATTAATCTAGTGGGGCCTACAAAATTTTCCTCTCCCCCATTTTTTCTCTCTCCTCCCCTCCCCTTCCCTCAATCCAAACTAACCTAAGGGAAGGGGCGATAATTTTTTTCCCTCAATTCAATTGTTCTCCAGGTTCTGATTCCAAAAGAAAAAACCATCAATCATTGCTGTTTTTCTTTTTGTTTATATAGTGTTAAAAAAAAGGGGCAAAAAACGAAGGAGGCATTCGCATCAAAAGCATCCTGTACGTAGAGAGGAGTTGAAATCAGAGGATAAGAGGTAAGTATTTGTACTCTGCACAATACAATACTACTTGAAGTTGAAAGTTGGAGTATATATCAGTAATATTGTAGAGAAAATTGGTTAAAAGGACCCAATAATACAAATATACAATTTTACTTTTTCATTTATTGTTTAGATGGTTAACCACATACTATACTATTATGGTTCTATTTACAAGTCTAATTTAATCAAAAAAAAAAATTACCTATTTAAAAGTCCAGTTTTATATAATAAATGAGATTATGACAATTTTACCCATATTAATTACACTAATGAAAATAGAGAGAGAAGAAATAGTTAAAAAATACTCAATCATAAACTAGAAAAAAGTTAAAATTTTACCTTATAATTATTGTGTCAACTAATTTTCTTTAATAGATGAGATTTACTTGAAATAAACTTATAAATAAAATTAGAGTAATACATAATAATGGAAGTGTGAGAGTGGTTGGTTTGGTGTGGATACAGATAGCTTGCCTTAAATGCTCACGCGGGAAGGCAACAATTACATGTACGAGACTGAAACTAAAATAAAGGCACATGTCAGAGCTTGGCTACATCTCTTGATTAAGCCGGGTATGACTGCAAAGGGAACTAATTAAGGTTCTCCCACAGTCCCACCAATTATTTTAAAATGGGTGCATTTTTTGGACTGCAGAGGGAAGTAATTAAGGGTCTCCCACCAACCAACACATGATGTTCTTCGTGTTGTAAAAATATCATCATATAAATCGAGGTAAAACTCCTTTTAAATGTTTATCTTATACATCATAAATAATGATATGATTAAATTACTTTAAAATATTTATATTTATTATTTTTCTCTAAACTAATTTGTTTGACTTATAAATTAATATATAATTTAATTGTACATAACACATGATATGATTAAGTAAGTTATTTTGCTTCATTAATTTCTCAAAAAAAAAAAAAATCTATGTCTTATATTTAGGATTGAACTTTCACACTTTTTTATCATTATTACTATATTTATATCCCTTACTTATTTTTTTTAACAAAATATGTGCATATTTCAAAAATAATAATAATTCAAACACCATTTTTTTATACCTTGTTTCAGTGTTTCAATTAGGGCCCGTTTGGTACGGGGAAGATTTAAAGAGGGAAAGGAATTTAACGAAGAGAAAGGAATGGAAGGGAAGATTGAGAGGGAACTTAAAAAGTTGAGAAATTTGTTTGGTAGATGGGAAGGAACTTAAGTTGAGGGAAAATGAATTGTTTGGTATGAAGAATTGGGTGTTGGTTAAGTGGGAAGGTGAGGTGAAATTCCTAAAATGTCATTCGGACGTTCGAACGAGAGTTTACGTTCGAACGTAATAGACACCAAATCGCATGTGTTCGAACGTAAAATCGACAAAGGGCTTGAGGTTTACATCGCAATTTCACAACCCTATAGATAGAAAACCATACCACCAGAACACAGAAACTAAATAGAGACGCATGTAGAGGAATAACCTGATGAATGGATGAAGGAATGGTTTGAATGGAAAGAACAGAGGGTTGAGAAGAATTCAGAAACAGAGCAAGCTAACAGTGGTGGTCTAGTCTTTCCTCTCCGACGACGGTGCTTGGTAGAGAGGAAGAAGAAGGCGAAGATGATGGAAGAGAGTCGAAGCTCTCTCCTCGTCGCGATCCGGTTTTGCTTCCGACGTCGGATCGGTCGTGGCGTGGTGAAAGGTGAGGGAAGAGAGGAATGTCGCCGGCGACGATGATGAAGAAGGTGAGAGTCGTCGGTGACGAAATCGAGAAGGAAGGCGGAGGAAGGAAGGATCATATCTGAATCCGCAACGCTCTAGTTTTTTTGTAGATCTGAATCTGCGACGATGATAAAGGGCTTTTTTGTCAACAAAATTCATTCTCCCAGGAAGATGGCGTTATCCGGCCAGTTTTTGAGGGATTCAATTTTCCCACCATTGTGGGAAGATTGAGCCTGACGGGAGATCAAATTTCCGGGAGAGAGGCGCGCCAAACTGTTTTTGACCGTGGGAATTGAGTCATTTTCCCTTTCACTCACCTCAAATCAGCGTACCAAACGGGCCCTTATGAAGTTGGATGAAAGAGAGGAGGGAGTATTCATACGGTGTTTTTGGTTTGCGAGGAAGGGGATGAATGAGAATATTGACCAAACTATTATTAATAAAAATATATTTTTAAGAGTATATTTTTAAAATATTTAAAAAAAATTATGAATTATTTAATAAAGATGAGAAATCTTTTCTTCTCCTCCCTCTCCTCAAATCAAATAAACATCATCCAAGTCTAATTGGGGAGGCGCTCCACCTCCAAATTATTGTGAATGGCTTTGTGGCACGTGTTAAATAAGCGAAAAGATAAAACAAATAGCCAATAAAGCATCGGGCCCATCTTGTATGTGTTTTCTTGTAGTGGCCTTCTTGGGTTTTGTGTGTAAGCAGGCATTTTTATTTGATACATTAAACAAATAAAAAATAGTATCAAAAAATTAAAAAAAAAAAAAAATACCAAAATACTACAACATAAAACATACCAGTATTCACTTCAATAATACTTTCTTACTTTTTTAATAGAAAACATATTTATGAAATTGCTTTTAATTTTAAATATAAAACACATCTTTATAATTATCAACTTTTTTCAATTTTTCTTTATTAATATTTCCTTAACAAAAATAAAGAGAATAAGAAATAAGGAAATTAAAAAAAATAAATAGAGTATTTTAAGAAATATATCTCATAATAACTAATTTAATTAATTCTTATAATCTAATCAAAGTAAATGTCTTAAGCAAGTAATTTTCCTTTTTTATACCATATTGTTATTTTCTTACTGTTTAATGTATGATGATAAAAGTGCCGACATTAACTATTTAGTTTGAGAGGAGGATATGAGAGAGGATGAAGGATATTGATTAAATTGTTATTAATAATAAAAAATTTTTATTGAAAGTGTATTTTTAAAATATAAAAAAATTTATAAATAATTTGATTAATATCTCTCTTTTCGTGCCTTCAAATAAAACACACCCTTAAGACTCATTTGTTAGGAAGAAGATTGGAGAAGGGAAGGGATGATTCCAATCTTCCATCGGTTTTGGGTGTTTGTTACACACAATTCATCTTCCAAAATGAGACAATTTCTTCCTTCACCAATGAGAATATTCCTTCCTTAATCTTCCCTCACATATTAGATGGAAGATGAAATCTTCCCTAAGATTGTAAGCAAATTTCCATTATGTATGTATGTATGTTTGTTTAGGTTTTAAACTTTTAGCTAATTACAAAAAAAAACTCACTGAATTTTAGATTCCGAAGAACTTCCCTCACCTCTAATAGTTCAAAACTAAAACTTTTAAGTTTCATACTTTGATTATTAACTCACATGCCGATAAAATTTTAGTTAAATTTAATGGTTTATGTTATCCTGTTCCCCCCCCTACCCAATTGAGCGAATATGACATATGGCATATCAATACAATAAATGGGGCAGGGGGTGTCTGCTACTCCTTGGTACTATACCCCAAATTGTGCCCCTTCCAAAATGGTTTTTGTGTTTCTTTTTATTATTATATTCTACATAAAATAAGTAAATTTAGATATGTTATGGGCAAAAAGATTAAGTTTTCAACTTTTTTATGATTTTTCAAATATTTAATATTTTTAAAATTGCATCTTTAAAATAATCATAAAAGGAAGAAAAAATTGCGACTACCTGTTATTTGTAGCTTATGTTAATTATGACATAGGGAAGACTTTCGTGTTTGTGTATACCCAGATCAAGTTTTAAATTAGTTGTATTCTTAATAACACTACATCTCTCTATGCTTTTTACTGCATTAATTAGCCCTTTGATCATATTGTGATTGATTCCATGCAACTAAAAATTTATTCTAGAATGAAATCCACAGGAACAGAACAAATATGTTGAATATTAGAAAAAGAAATGAATGTTAGGTGGTGCTAAGCTAGATTCATATTTTTCATGTTACTTTATGTTGTAATTTATGAATTTTTTATTTTAAATAATTAAAACAAATAATCTTCTAATCATCACTTTGAAAAATTATCAATTAATAATATGAATGTAGACTATCGAAATTTCGTTTGGATGGTATATATCTCATCACAATCTGAATTAAAATTAAAGTAGCATTAGAAATTGTATAGAAAAAAAAATCAAATTTGAATACTTTTACGTGAAAAAAACACAAAAAATAGTTCATCAACATTTGTCCCGAACCGCTGTTGTGGGTCAAGACACTGTTAATTTTCTGTGTTTTCTAACAAAACTAGAATAAAATCTTAGGTATCTATTAGGGGAGAATACGTTGACAAGTAAATTTTTTTTTTTTTTTTTGTTAAGATAATTACATAAAACATACGTGAAAATTAAATTAAAGCAAAAGACCAAAATAACCTAAGAAGGACTGAACCATCCTCAACCATCCCAACAGTACCAACTGGCTAACTAATCAAACCACTAAAGGCCCTAGAAAGACCCACACCTGTTGCGAATAAAATTACGAATACGTTGACAAATTAACCAGGTTTTTTTAATATAAAAACCTGGGTAACTCCTAGACCAGACCGGTCGAGTCTGGGTTCTATAACACTTTGTTTTATCATTGATTTTTAAATCGTTTTTTTAAAAAAAAAAAATGGACGTTTTCTTTACCATAAAAAGTTCTAAATTTTGAATTTCGCCTATAAATTTAAAAGGATGACGTAAAATATTTAAGAATTTAACTTGTAAATTGATTTTTAAAATCTGAAAATTTAATATAAAAATGATATAAGTTTCCATGAGATTAACGTGTAAATATAACAAATTGACTTGTTAATATTAAATTATTTAATTTTCAGATATTGACTTAATATTTAAGAAGTTAAAATTTATCTGTAAATTAAATTTACGATATCTGACTTGTAAAAATTGAATATAAAATTTTATTATATACTATTTTTTGGCTGGATGCCAATGATCGCTGGGAGTCTGGGAAATCCTAGAACATGGTCGGTATAGCTGAAAAATATATAGTAGTGTAGTCAACAGCCCCTAACTGTATCACATATGCATGTACGGTAGATGGCGGGAATTGTAGAGAACATAGCTGCCGATGCCGCAGAATCAAGGAATGCAGGAACTTCATTATTTGTGTTGCTACAAGAGCTATGTTGATGAGTTTGAAGACCAAAAGGAACATTTGAAGGCAAGAAGAGAAACAGTACAAAAAATATTAAGAAGCTCAAGACAGAAATGAGAATCAGATTGAAAGTGAAGTTAAATTGTGGTTAGGCAGAGCAGATGATCTAATAAATGAAGACACAAAAGAAAAGAAGAAATGGTTTGGTTTGGTTCCAAATTGCTTTTGGCAGTACAATCAAGGCAGGGACTTGGAAGACAAGAAGCAAAGGATTAAAGCACTGATCGAAAATAGTAACTTCACTCGTGTTGCGCGTTCAACTGGGCTTCCAGGGATCGAGTTGTACTCTATTGAAAATTTAAGGCAACTTAAGGACAGAAAGTTGCAATTTGAAGAACTGATTGAGGCGTTGGAAAATGACAACAAGTTTGTGATTGGACTGTTTGGGCTGGGGGGAACAGGAAAAACCACAATGGCAAAAGTAGCAGGTAAAAAAGTTGCAGAATCAAAGGTGTTTGATAAAGTCATCTTTAGTGTTGTCTCACAGGATCCAAACTTGAAAAAGATTCGAGACAATATTGCAAAACAGTTAAATTTGGATTTCAAAAAAGGAACAGATGAATTTGAACAGGCCCAAGAGTTGTGGAAAAGAATATCAGAAGGTGGAGAAAAGGTGCTTCTTATACTAGATGACGTATGGGAAATGCTTTCATTGGAAAAAAATTAGGGATTCCCCTTGGCCAGTCATGGCAAAAGTTGTTATATTTTGCTAACCGCACGTGATTGGAAAGTTTGTAGAGATATGGAATGCCATCAGACGATTGAACTTGAGATCTTAAATTATCAGGATGCAGTTGAACTTTTCCTATCTTATGCTGGCAAGAGCATAGATGATTCTTCCAATGATTTTAAGGATGTGGCTTTAGATATTGTCAAGGAGTGTGGAAGATTACCAGTTGCAATTGTAGCAGTGGCAAGAGCATTGAATTCTAGGCCTCTAATAGAATGGAAGCAGGGTTTGAAAAGATTACAGAATCATAAGTCATTTCATGATGTCAATGAAATTTAAAAGAGGCTTGTAATTCTTTGAGATTAAGGTATGATTATCTCAAGAACAAAAAAGGCCAAAAAACTCTTCCTCTTGTGCTCTCTATTCCCAAGATTTTGTAATACCTATAGAACTTTTAACCAGAATTGCTATAGGTATGGGGCTTTGTGGAAGAGCTAAGAAATACTCTATCGCAAGAAGTTTTTTCTCTCCAATTATATATGTGCTCATGGATTCTTGGTTATTATTAAAGGCCGAGAATGAAGCTGTAAAAATGCATGACTTGGTCCGGGATGTGGCTTTGAGGTGGATTGAAAATAATCAAGTTCAAGTGGTCATGGATTCTAGCACAACATTAATGGAAAGTATCCGATATTCATCCTGGAACATAAATAACTTTCCTAGCCATTTTGATGGTAGAAAGCTTGAGGTTCTTTTACTTTGGATAAGTAATAATGCAGATTCAATTACTGTGAAAGTTCCAGATGGTATCTTTAAAGGGATGGAGAACCTTAAAATTTTAGCTATAATGAATTGGTCAAATATTGAAATTTCATGTGCTCCCTTATTTCAATCACTTCCTTCATTGATAAATATTCAAAGTTTAGCCATAAAAGGATTTGAGTTGGGAGATATATCTCTTTTGGGAAACTTAAAAAGCCTTGAGAGTCTTGAGTTGAGCCACTGTTCAATGGTTGAATTGCCAAAAGAAATTGGAGAACTAGAAATGTTGAGATTGTTGGAGATAGTGCGATGTGATATTGAAAGAAATAATCCTTTTGAAGGGATTGGGAGTTGCTCACAATTAGAGGAGTTGTATTTTGTTTCAAATGATATCGATAAAGCTTGTGAATTGGAAAGGTATCAAACTTTCAACTTTTCCTAAATTGGAAAGGTATCACATAAAGGGATTGGTTTTAGTTACTATGAAGTGGATTTTTCAATATCTGGATATTTTAATTCAGAGTGCTTAAGAGTAGAATTCTCTGTTGAAATATTTAAATGCCTAATGGCAAGAGTAGAAGTTTTGAATTTAGATGGACAGTATTCTGATAAAGGATGGACAAATGTTGTTCCTGACATATTACCTGTGAAAGATGACAGCATGGAAGACCACTTAACTAGGCTTTGTTTGGAATTTATGTATGGGATAAAGTGCCTAATCTGTCAAAAACATCTTCGATTTGGTGTGGTTATCTTCTCAAAGTTGGTTGAACTGAGGCTTTATTACATGAATGTAAGAGAATTATGTTGTGTTCCTTATCCTATTAACTTTTTGAAGCAATTGGAGATGCTGTATTTATCAAATTGTGAAAATCTGGAAGGCTCGTTATTTGATGGAAAGCTTGAGCTGTGTAATCTTAGGTTCATATATTTACAAAAATGTTCAATGACATGCCTTTTTCATCCATTCACAGCACAGAGTCTAAAGCAACTGGAAAAGCTGGATATTGACAGATGTTCTGTGTTGAAATACATAGTAGCAGAGCCAATGGAAGATCATGAAACCAATCAAAAGTGTCATGACTCAATATTCCCAAAATTGAAATATCTCAAAGTCGAATTCTGTGATGCATTAGAATTTATTTTGCCAATATGTTTTTGCAAAGACCTTCCACTACTAGAAAGCATGGAGATTGCTTATTGTGAGAAGCTAGAATATATATTTGGGCTATATCCGAATGAGAGAGATTTGCATCAAATGGGAAAAGAAGCCATCCTCCAGTCGCTAGAAGAATTGAGAATTTCAAAAGTACCAAATTTCATCAACTTATATGCAGAATGTTATCTTTCATGCCCTTGTTCTGATAAAGTACAAAGCCATCTCCAAGTATAAATGTAGAAGAATCCTCTAGCAGTTTATCAAGGGGTCGTCTATGCTGTTTTTGGCCAAAATCAAATGCTTCAACAATATATCACCCTTCTGCTTCCACGAACCATAACCAGGTACTTATCCCTTTCTCTATTTTGTTGGAATGTACTTATTTATAATATTGGATGAATAATCCAAATATGCCTAGTTGAACTTTTTGTATGATGAAATAGCAATTAGTCTTAAATAACAAATTAATTTTGCGTCGCTTTTTTTTTCCCATCTAGGACACTTGACAATTAGCAAATTACAGAAAAAAAAAATTGCTTAAATATATGCCGTCAAATATTTGCACTTTTTTTTTTTGGGTATAAAACTTATATTGCCTTGAGGCTTCATCCGTAACGGTAATTATACATGGGAAAATTTGTTTGTTTATAAATTAGTACGTAGTTGTAGAATTTTAATAAGGCATGGCAAACCATTTACCAATTACCAATTATATTCCAACAAAATTTTGACTAGGATCCATTATTATAATATCAGTTTGTATAAAATCACTAAATTAATGACAAGTTTAAAAAGAATGCTTTGTGTGAATTTAAATTAGTAAAACACTGTTTGGTTGGTAGAGAATCGATTTCAATATGATTTTGAAGAGACCACAGTTCGAATTAATTAACAAGAACGAGTTTAGAGAGGACAATAAGACAAATTAAAAGATAATGATTAGTATTTAATTCTCTTTATCAAAAATAAGTATTTAATTCAGTTTTTCCATTTTCCTTATATAAATATATTCAACAGATGTAATTAAAAAAAAAAAAAAAGTTTAATATAAAATGCAAATTTATAGATTGTAACAAACACATTGAATGAAATAGCATAAATAAATTCAAAATTGAATTAAAATATAAAGGGTTTGTTTAATCTGTGCACGCGTACGCACATATATATTAGTGTTTATTAAACCTCTACCATAACTTGTCTCATATCTTTTGAATTTATGAAAGAAAAATTCACACGTTTGTAAGGAATACAGGCGATTAAGGTGAATTATGTTGTGAATAGAGCTCAAGGACTTTTTACACTACCATTATACCCGTACACACTTTTGAGAGGCTGGAGATATCTGGATTGGTTGGATTAAAGTCTCTCTTTTCCCTATCCATTGCTTCATCATTGACATTGTTGGAAAAATTGAAAGTTAAAGCTTGCAATGCGCTAGAGCATATAGTAACAGACAAGGAGGATGATCGTGATCATATGAATTTTAACTCTATCTTCCCCAACCTGCGGGAGGTTGAAAGTTTTTTCCTGTAGCGACTTGACACATGTTTTTGGAAAATGTCAAGCTGATCAGAATCATGATGTTCCTATTGATCTTAATCTGCCTGCTCTGAAGCGATTATATGTTGGTGATATGCCAAATATAGTTAGTATTTGTGCTCAAAACTATTCTATCAAGGAAATATATCTTGAAGATATTACTTTGGAAAGATGTCCGCAACTTCCATTGGAAACTTTGATTAACTTATTGGTTGCTGGGCATAAAGACAAGAAGATCTCTCAAGGATAGAGGTAAACCTCTTTCCAACTTGTTTTTCTACTTAATTTATGTTCAGCTAAAAAGATCGTTAATACTTACATGTCTTATTTGATACCCACAGGCGTTAACTCCTCTCGAGGAGAAAGGTAAACCACTTTACAAGCTAAAAATCAAAGGATACAAACAATTGAAATTTATTTTCTCTGCATCCACCTCAAGAAGGCTACAAAAATTGAGAAAGTTAGAGGTAGAAGACTGCGAAGAGCTAGTGAGCATTATTGAGGATCAAGAGAATAACAAAAGTCCTATGGCTCCGCACCAAGTAGTGTTCCCAGAACTACGTACAATTGAAGTGAGGGACTGCAGAAGTATGGAATACTTGTTTTGTATATCAAGTGGTGAGCTTCCACGACTCTTGTATGTGATGTACAAAACACCCCTCAGCTTGGGGAAGTATTTAGATGGAAGCATGGGGAGGGACAGAAGCTGGTCATAGAGGATGTGTGTCCAAAACTATATATGATAAGACTAGTAAACCTACCAACTCTTTTACTATATGTCAAGGCATTGATTTTCACACTTTGAAATTGCGTCGTGTGCGTCAATGTCCTGCTATTTCTTTAACTTCAGCTAATGATAGCTACTGCAAACGTAAGTGTTCACGTTGGTAATTCATCACAACTTCTAATTGCTACAATTTCGCCTCACAATGTTGGAACTGTTTTATTTTGGCAGGAGATGAATTACTACTGCCATTTAAAAGGAACTCTGTACATGAAGATGAAGAAGCCAGCTATGTAAGAAGGATAATTTGGGGGTGGAATTTTGAGGTTAGTATCAAACTTATTAGCATGACTTAGTAATCTGAAATAAGGGGAAAATCAAATTGACAAATAAGTACATGAATAAAAGTTTTTTACTACTAATTTTCTCCAAATCTAGCAAGTGTGTGAATAAGTACATGAATAAGTGTACTTTTCTGTAGTCACGTAGACTTACAAAGCTAACAAATTCTCTCGTATATATTTTCTACTTCCTTAATTTGCTCCAAATTTTAGTAGGATGTCAATAAATCTATAAAACTTTCTATTTTTGAGCTGAGAATTAAAAATTTTACCATAGACTCCAACTCATTTCATCCTTTCTTATATGTTTTGTGATTGTTTAGGCTGAAAAGGAAAACATTTGAAGTCTATTGGTAAAGGCTCCATGAGAACACAAGCAGAACCGTATTTCACCAAATTTGATCAGAGGTACAAACATCATGTTTCTGTTGAGAAAATATAGAAAAAGGAGAATACGCTTACTTACTATAATAACAGAGCATGATATACATAGATAGTGTTTAGAGGAAAACCTAATTGAACAGATGAATAGAATGAAATACACATGTCAAGCAATTACATAAACAGCTCTAAGAAAATTTCAAGGTTTTCTAACATGTTCTATATATTTAGGCTTGTGATAATTCTGGGCGACACTGATTGTAATTGTAAACTAATGTATTATTGTTCATATTGAAATAGAGGATCACAACAAGATATTAGAAATGACTCAACAATGCCCCACCAGAATAATGGTTCGCCAAATTTTGAAAATGTACACACACACACACACACACAGAGAGAGAGAGAGAGATAAATATATATATATATATATATATATATATATATATATATATATATATAATCCAAGTAGACTTAAAGAAACTAGTTAATGATTTCTCTCTAATCTCATTGCCTTATTCATTTCTTCAAAATGAATGAAGATTTTTTCTTTTTAAAAAAAATTGCGTGTTAAGATTTATTATGGTTATCAAATATAACATCAAAACTCAATTTATCTCCTTTTTAATTATATCTTTTTGTTTATGTTTAGGATGAGGAAATATCAAAGGAGATAGCTGAAGAAGACTACACAAAAATAATAAAATTTGACAAATTTGATAAAGGTTTGTATGGGACAACAAACATTTCTATAATAATAGGGACCCAGACCAATAAACAGTTTTTGCTCTTTTGTCACTTTTTTTAATTAATATATGATATGCTTCTTAATTATTTTAACATTTTTTAAGTAACTTATTCATGTTTTATGAGCTTCATAGAATACCAAAACATCAGCAAATGAAATTGTTGAAGAAAAACTCTCTACAACTGCATCATCTGATTTAGACATGGTAAGTGTTATTCTTCAATTAATATAAGAGTTTGTAGAAGCCTCTAATGCACCACTTGCCTATATAAAACAATTCATCAATTTACCAACATTTGAAAGAAAAACATTTTTTACTTTAAAACAATCATATTTCTTTCAACATATAACAATTTCTTATCATAAGAAATTGCAAAAAGGTAAAATTGAAGGACAATAATTAATAGTCCTTGGTTTTATGCAAAGTGGACTTATTAAAGGGACTTTCATTTTCTTAAGAAGGTGACTTGTATAATATAAAATATCAAGAGATGACAAGAGATGACTTAAAGTAACAGAAAACTAATTTATTACTCTTTGATAGGCAACAGTTTGCTAAGGAAACAATGGAGCTAAGTGTTCAACATGGTCTCAAATAAGATGAAGCTAGAAAATCAAATTAAGTCATGAGTAGAATTAAGCAACGTATTGCCATTCCTTCAAAAAATGAGACTTAACATGTAAAAATGTTATTCTTCTTGATATGGGTTGAATTTACTATAAAAAAACACGTACTCCCCCTCTGGTCCTTAATATAAAACAAATTTAGAAAGTAGTTCTTAGTACTAAATATTAAACAAACCATATTTTTCCTATTTTCCTTCTTTACCACTATTGATACTTCATTAACAATAATCAGGAGGAAATGGGATGAGGGAATTAAGGAAGGTGAATAGGGTGTTTTTAAAAAACATATCATATTAACTAGGTTAATCATCTTCCTTAATCTAATCTAATTATTAGGTAAATATATCTTATAACTTGATGAGTAACTTTTAGCTACTTTTTTCATGTTTATTTTCTTTTATGGTAATTTTGTCCACAAAGAATCCAAGAGCGAGAGAAACATATTGAATCAACAAGAACTATAAAAAAACAAGACATATATGCACTATAATTATTTACAAATTTCTTGCATTCTACAGAAGAAATATGAAAACTTACAGATCATTTCATGTTGTGTAGAATCTCAAAGCAACTTTTGGAGAAGGTCCTTCTTCAGAAAAATATGGCAAAGCAAGTTCATCAAAGGTAAGCTTGCTACATTCATTTGAGCTTTAAATATATGTCTGCCTTATTCATTCTGCTGTTTGGTAGTTACATGGAAAGGAATCAATGGATGATGGTCAACAAGCACATGGAGAAAGTAATGAAGCTCCTCAAAGAATTGAAGAACTACCAAAGAATGGTCTTCCAAAGAAACATCAAATGAAGTGTCATTGAAGATTCTACCACCATCTATTACTGAAATAACCTCTTCACTGGTAAATATTTGTTTTGTATTATATTTGCATTATTGATATATTATAGATTTTTATTTAGATATTAATCTTTATATTCCCATGGCAACAGAGCTCTTCAATCTTTTCTCCCAAAAAGCCTCAAATAGCAACTTCGACTAGTCAAGTGGAAATGGAATCTGGGAGCTCAAAATGTGACCTATTAACTATTTCTGCTATTACTGATGAATCTTTACAAGTATGTCTTTATTTTATCTTATCAGTCTTGGGATCTAATTTTATGTTTTAAAACTCGTATATCCCTATGCATGCTAGAATAGAACAATTTGATAATCAACTGGTATTCTCTTTTTTCCTTTTTTTTTT
Source organism: Acacia melanoxylon (assembly GCA_019022615.1). Classification (NCBI taxonomy): domain Eukaryota; kingdom Viridiplantae; phylum Streptophyta; class Magnoliopsida; order Fabales; family Fabaceae; genus Acacia; species Acacia melanoxylon. The sequence continues at coordinate 4,336,648 of JAFJYJ010000003.1, read as the reverse complement.
TCATCGAAGCAACTGGTGGTGCGCATTTTAAATTCATTGTATTTTAGCTAGATGCTATTAAATACAGAATAGTATTTTTACTTTCTGGGCTAGGATTTACGGAGTTTATTAGAAACTTCAACTCAATTGATCTCTTTTGTATCTTTTGTGATTGATTGTTTAGAGGAAGATCCAAGAAAAAAGGTCTCCACAATACAAAAACAGGAAAGTAGTTCACCAAATTTGACGGAGGTACAAACTTATTCTTCATTATAACGAAACATGCTCATTAACCATGAACCAATTTCTCTCTCAATAAATGTATGATAGTTACGTACATTATGCTTTTCGATGATAATATGGACTCAGACCATGCAACAAACAGTTGCTCTTTTGATTAATATATGATATGTTTCTTAACCATTTTAACCTTTTTAGCAACTTACTCATATTTTATGGGCTACATAGTGTATCAATGCATCAACAAATGAAATTGTTGAAGAAAAACTCTCTACAACTCTATCATCTAATTCAAACGTGGTAAGGGTTTCCCTTCAATTAATTCAAATGAAATTTTGTTTGTTTTTTTTTCCTTAACAATTATGCAGCAATGTAGAAGTGAAAATGTCTTATGTTATGATATATATTAATGATTTTGTATTTTAATTGAGTATTTTCCTTAATTAATAAATGGCTTTCTTCTTGGTTAATTGAACTTCTTTAGCAACATATTCATGTTTTATGGGTAATACAGAATACTGACACATCAAAAAATGGAACCGTGGAAGAACAACTTCCTACTTCAAATGCAGCAGCAACTCCATCATCAAAGTCCAATAGGGTTAAGGTCTGTTCTAAACAAATGATTTCACAATTGTATTTATTTATTAATAATAATGATTTTCTTTTATACAAAAGAGCTGGTAGGAGCCTCTGTTGTACTTGTACTTGATTATCAAAGTTGACATTATCGGTAAACTAATTAAAAAGATTTAAGAAACTAACAATAAAATTTTTCTCTATATCAACATATTGAAACTTTATATATATATATAGTAACATAGCACAATTGAACTTGTTAAACAGTTTTTTATTTTGATGTTTATCGAGCTCTTTTCAACATGTTTATCGGCTACATAGAACACAATCAGAACCGTAATTCACCAAATTTGTTAGAGGTACAAACATCATGCTTCTGTTGAGAAAATAGAGAAAAAGGAAGAATAGGCTTACTTACTATAAGAACAGAGGTGATATACATAGTGTATAGAGGAAAACCTAATTGAACAAATGGATAAGAATGAAATACACTTGTCAAGCAATTACATTTGCAGCTCTAAGAAATTTTCAAGGTTTTCTAACATGTTCTAAAGATTTAGGCTTGTGATATTGTTGGGTTTAGTCTACGCTGATTGTAATTGTTAAACTAATGTATTATTGGTCAGATTGAAGAAGAGAGATCACAACAAGATATTGTAAATGACTCAACAATGTCCCAACAGAATAATGGTTCGCCAAATTTTGAAAATGTATGTATATTATCTTTTTTATCCCAGTAGACTTGAGAAGCTAGCTAATGATTTCCCCCTTACCTCATTGCCTTATTCATTTCTTCAAAATGAATGAAGATTTTTTTAAGAAAATTTGTGTGCTAAGATTTATTATGGCTATCAATAACATCAAAAATCAATTTATCTCCTTTTTTTTTTTTTTAATGTTTAGAGTGAGGAAGTATCAAAGGAGATTGTTGCAGAAGACTCCACAACAAATAGTAATTTGCCAAATTTGACAAAGGTTTGTATGTTATGCTTTTCTATTATAATAATAGGGACTCAGATAGATAAGCAAACAGTTTCTCTTTTTAATTAAAATATGATATGCTTCTTAATTATTTTAACCTTTTTAGTAACTTATTCATATTTTATGAGATGCATAGAGTACCAAAACATCAGCAAATGAAATTGTTGAAGATGAACTCTCCACAACTCCATCTGATTTAGACATGGTAAGTGTTGTTCTTCAATTAATATAAGGGTTTTAGAAGCCTCTAATGCACCACTTGGCTATATATATATATACTCCCATCCAGCTCACTGGCTAAACCAAGATCTGAAAAGAAAAACAATTTTCAATTTACTCTGTTAAAGACATTTTCTTTAAAAACAATCATGTAATTCTTTCACATATATGTTAGGAACCAACAAAAGAGTATCTAAAACACTGATTTAATTAGGCAAACAGCAGAAACACACTGAAAATACAACAATCTGTCAAGATTTTGAACCCTTGTAGCCAAGAACGAAGGCCACTCTGTGAAACAGAATAGCTTCCCTCTCCTAAAAATCTGTCGAGAGTAATACTACCCCCACAGCCAAGAAGGTTTATATTCTGTTACACAAAACCAGACTTCCCTCTCCTACACTCTTCTCACAAAATACAACCTGCCACTCCTAATACATCCTACGTCTAATATAGAGGAAAAAGCATCTCAGGTACGCTTCAAAATGAGTGCTACAAGTGCTAAAGACAACACCACTCTATACAACAACTATATGTCTAACAATTACACCAAAATAGGAAAGTCATCCCTGCAACCTTAAAAGCTGTCCTTTCCTTTAGAGTATGTCTTCCTAGTTTGTCTTGTCTAGGTCTTCCCATAGGAAATTGCAAAAAGGTAAAATTGAAAGACAATAATTAATAGTTGATTGGGTTTATGCAAAGTGACTTATTGAAGGGACTGTCATTTTCTTAACAAGGTGACTTATTGGTCCAAAGGGAATACAAAATTTAGTAAATACAGAATATCAAGAGATGACACTTAAAGTAACAGCAAACTAATTTATTACTCTGTGATAGTCAATAGTTTGCTAAGGAAACAATGGAGCTAAGTGTTCAAGATGGTCGCAAATAAGATGAAGCTAGAAAATCAAATTAAGTCATAAGTAGAATAGATTGCCGACAACATTGTCATTCCTTCAAAAAATTGAGACTTCACATGTAAAAATGTTATTCTTCCTGATATGGGCTGAATTTACTATACAAAAACATCTACTCCCTCCGATTCTTAATATAAGACATATTTGGGAAGTTGTTCTTAGTACTAAATATAAGACACATAATTTTTATATTTGTCAACATTTTTTCTAATTTACCCTATTGATATTTTCTTAATAATAATCAAGGAGGGGGAATGAGAGAATCAAGGAAGGTGACTAGGGTGTTTTAGAAAATATATTTCATATTAACTAGTTTAATCATCTTCCTTAATCTAATTAAATTATTAGGTAAATATGTCTCGGATGACTAACTTTTAGCTGCTTTTTTCATATTTATTTTCTTTTATGTTAATTTGGTTCACAAAGAATCCAAGTGCAAGATAACCATATTGAATCAACAAGCACTATAAAAAACAAGACATAATATGCACTATAATTATTACAAAGTTCCTTGTATTCTACAAAAGAAATATGAAAACTTACATATCATTTCATGTTGTGCAGAATCTCAAAGCAACTTTTGGATAAGGTCATTCTTTAGAAAAATGTGGCAAAGCAAGTTTATCAAAGGTAATCTTGCTACATTCATTTGAGCTTTAAATATATGTCTTCCTTATTCGTTAGTGTATTGAATTTCAATTTGGGATTTGAACTTTTTTACCTTTTAAATTTGTTTTTGTTTTGTAATATATTTGCTAATTCTAAAATAAAGGTGACATCAAATCATATGTATTTTAGATTCATTATATATGTTTGATATTTCTATAAATACTTGTCCAAAAACAAGCAAGTCATTAGTTTGAATTTCAATTTGGAATTTGAACTAAATTTGTTTGTACTAATTCTAAAATAAAGGTGGCATCAAATTATATATATTTCTTTTTATTATAATACCTATATATGAGCAAACTTTTAAATATGTAATCTTCTGATTCACTTCAGGTTGAAATTATGACCAATGATAAGACTTGCATTGATGAGGAAGAAATGAAGTTCGACCATAAGTTATCGTCTCAAATATTTGAAGAACATGATTTGATGAGGCTATTCCAAATGATGAAGGAAGGTGCTGATATGGAAGTTGACTTGTCTTATGTATCTAAACTCATTACTGATCTTCATCACAATGAAGAGGTGACTAAGGCTCTTGGTGACTTGAAAGTCTCACTGAAGAAGGGTCTAAATGAAATAGCTTGCTCTGAAGAAAGCAGACTTTGCCTTCAGAATGCTCTCAACATATTGTCCTCCCATTGTTCTGAAGACGGAGCTTCCTCTCACGGCCTTCAAGACACAATTCAATCTCTACAACAAGAAATCCAAACTGTTCTTTCTTTATTCAACCAAGCCTATGCCACCATTGACACATTCACCAAGCTTGAACAAAAGGAGAAGATTATGATTGAACAACGCTCACAACGAGAGAAAGATGCCAAAAATCTTTTATATGACATTAACACCACCAAGAATTCTATTGCTGAGGTTCAATTGAATGAAGCAGAGTTGAAGGAGCAGATCTCTAAGTTAAAGCTAAACTGCGTAGTAGAGAAGAAGAAATTGAAGAGTACGAGAGGAAAGTGTTGTCTCTTCAAAAACATGAGAAGAGTGTTTCTGACACAATAGGGTTCACAATGGATTTTCTGGCAATGGAGAAAGAGAGGTCTTGCATGGTGGAAGATCAAATGAAAGCAAGGTAACAACTGGAAAATATGGATGCTACGTGGTCTTCTTGTTTATCCAATTTGAAGAAAACTATGATGCTTCTTGGAGTCCATCTCAGTCAAATTTATAAATTGGGTTTGTATAATTGTATGTTAGTTCTAAGTGAGTGGTGATTGAGTTTTCACAAAAAAAAAGAAAAAAAAAAAAAAATAGGGTGTGTGGTTATAAGTATTTGTTGAAGACAGTTGTCATTGTACATTTGATTGTATTATAGTAGAGTTTTTCTGGACTGGGTCCCGTGTTTTTTATCTCTCACATTGAGGGAGTTTTTCACAGTTGTGTGTTCTTTCATTTTCTTTCCTTTATCTATTGTTTACTTTACATATTACTGCCTTTGATCTTAAATATAAGATAAAATTGATTTTTTTTTGGAGAGATCAAGAAAGCTAATTAAATTATTTTAAAATATTTTTTTATTTTTTCTCTAAACTATTTTGTTTTGTTTATAAACTAATATATAATCTAAAGTTATAAAACATATGATATCATTAGATAACTTATTTAATCTCTCTAAAAAAAATTGAATTTGTCTTATATTGAGGATTGTTTAATATCTGAAAAAACTTTAGATGCATTGTCTCAACTCAGTTTTATTTAAAAAAAAAACAAAAAAGAAAAGTATCATACTATACTTGTGAAATTTTCCTTATCAACCACGTTGAAAGTCAAAGGTACTTTTTTTTAGTCAAACAAAGGTACTTTATTCTCCAAGTCAATATTAATTTTAATTGATAGTGGGTCCATTCACAATTTCGCCTCCAACAAGATTGTTTCTGAACTGGGAATTGAAACACATCGCTTTCCATCTTTTGGAGTACAAGTGGGAGATGGTTCTATGGTCATATGTAATGCCGTATGTAAGGGGTTGACAATCAAAGTGAAGCCTCTCACCAGTGGGGGAACTTGGAAGAAAAGTTTGGGGGGGCCAAATAGTGGTGGCTGCCCCCGAAATTTTTTTTAACAAGGTTGTTCCTCACACCTTAGAGCATCAGCGTTCCTCATTGCTCGCTCTGACACTCTAGTTCTTGTGAGCTTTCAGGAAATTGAAAGTCGAAAGAATGTCTAGGTGGGTGGGAGTGCTGGACAGGACAGTTGCAGATTTATTAGAGGGAATAAAAAAAATTGCAATAATGTAGTCTGAGCGGTGCTGGACAGTTTTTTTTGGTCAAGAGGTGCTGGACAATTGTTGGAGGGATTTGAAAAAAACATTAAAAAAAGCTTGAAGCATGATTGAGTTGAGATAATGTAGTCTGAGGGTTCACGAGCAAAATAGTCCGAGTGTTGAGTGGAAAAAAGCTGGCGGGGCCAAAAACTTTTTACTATAAAATAATAATTAAAAATTGTAAAAAAAACAAAAATTAAAACACTTTTTTTAAAAAAAAAATTTGGGGGAGCCATGGCCCCCCGGCCTCAACTAAGTTCCGCCTCTGCCTCTCACTATTTGTGGTGACTTCTTCCCTTTCTCATTGGGTAACGTGGACATGGTATTTGGAATCAAATTGTTAGCATCTTTAGACACATTGGAAACAAATTGGCAGCAAGATGTTTATGGTATTATGGGTGAATGGGTGGCGTTACAAACTACAAGGAACTCCACATCCAAAGCCATCCCCTTCTCTTTGAAGTACTTATCTCACTGAATCACTATCACCTCCAGATGCTTCTTCTTCCACTCATGATGAAAATGTCACCTACAATTTGATCTTCTATCGGAGTTATTGCTGGAATACCATGAATTATTTATAGAACCACATTCATTACCCCCTTTCCGAAATCATTGCCATGCAATACATCTTCTACTAGGAGCCATGCCACCCAATATTTGACCTTAAAGATATCCTCATTCACACAAGAAATGAAATTGAATGACAAGTTGCATAATTGTTAAGCAGATTATTCATATAGCCTAGTGTTAGCCCGCTTTCCAGCTCAATTCTGTTTGTTCCAAAGAAAGACTCTTCATGGAGTCTCTGCATCGATTACGAGAGAACCCACGATATATAGTGTCGAACAAGTACCCATTCCTAATATAAATGAATTGCTAGACGAGTTACATGGGGCTTTCTACTTCTCCAAGATTGATTTGAGATCATGTTACCATCAAATTCGAGTAGAAGATTTGAAGAGCACATGGATAACTTCCACATTGTTTTGTATACAATGCAACAACACCAGCTCCTTGCCAATCCCCAAAAATGCATCTTTTTCTAGTTGGAGGTTTCTTTTATGGGTCACATTAACTCTGGCGATGGTGTTGCAATAGATCCAAACAAAATCTTTGCCATTAGAGGGTGCCCTTTGCCATAGAATGTCACATAAAGTTACAAAGATTCTTGAGCTTAACAGGATATTATCGTTTCGTCCGTCATTATATTATGGCCAACTAACTAAGCCTCTCACCGACATGACCAAGAAGGATGCATTTTGTTAGACACATCAATCAAACAAGCCTTCTACGAATTAAAAAAAGCCTTGATTCACACTTCAATTTTACAACTGCCCGATTTTCCAATCTTTTGTTGAGGAGTGTAATGCCTCTTCCTCTGGCATTGTAGCCTTTCTACAACAAAAGGGGTATCTAATTGCATATTATAGCAAAGTGTTATGGATCCTAATAATGGGCCTTTAATGGTCAAGGCCCATAACGAATACCCTGTTACAGTTATCGTCAGAGGTATACGGAATTAACCCACGATCCCATGACATGATAATGCAAGTAATGGAACATTGAACATGCCGAAGAGGGGAACGTGTAAAACAGATCCTCTATGCCTCACTATAAATAGACGAAACATTCCAGGTGAAAGGTACACAAAAAAATATTCACTCTGAGGATTACATTCTTCCACACTAAGCGCACACCCACCCCATTGACAACTCCCGTCCTCATGTAGCTTGGTGATTCGTCTATTCGGTAATATCTCTTCCATAGATATTGTCAAATAGACACTTGATCCTATATCAACATCTCACTAGCCCTTAGAGGTTAGACATTTATGTTCTAGTACAGAACATTGGCGCCGACCGTGGGGACTGTAAAATTTGATTCCTAGATCACCAAAAGCCATATGCTAGCTGCTGAAAATGGCAAACACCCGAAGTCGTAACCAAATTACAAGACAAGACCACATGTCGGGAGAACAACCACCTCAAGATCCCTCCGCATCACAAGCAAATCTCGTGGGTCCCGGCATGGAGCATGTTACCGTACAGACTGAATCCGAGATCTCAGAATCCGACAGCTCTCCTCTTCCTGAAAATGTGGTGATACAACAAGTGGGACCGGCCATTGTACCACAAGACCCACCGTTAGAATTCCAAGTGACAGACCCCGACATTCGCATTTACATGGCCACCCCGGGTTCCGTAATAAATCGGATAGAGGAGATGGAGAAACGTAACCGTCTTCAAAGACAAGAAGATATTAGACATATGAGGGACGAGATTGACCACCATAATGCAGAATGGAAGCAGTTGTTCAGCGAACATGCTAGACGGGCTGAGCAACGGAATCGAAATGCTGGGAAAGATGTCGCTGGCCCCAGTAGAGTTAACATTTCAATGTCAACAAGTGCCAAGACATTGGCACCCAAGTCTCGAGAAGAAGAAAAAGAGCCAGAGGAGTATCAAGTCCGAGAAGAGGAAAACAGAAATAATGTAGTTGCTATTACTCAAGATATGCATAACCGGACTTTTAGAGGAAAGTCGAACAGGGATAAAGGAATAGGCGGAAGTCGGAGCTCGTTAAAAGAAAAGGAGGCACCGTTATCGCCGCCTCAATTTCGATGAAGACAGAATTCCCGATCCATTCTCTCGCTAAATTCATGGTTGCCGCTATCCTAAAGGATTAGATACCAAGGATTTCCCGAAGTATGATAGGAGTCAAGATCCGCAGGTGCACGTGGGAAATTTCAAATTGGAAATTATGGTGAAGGGATATACAGGTCCTGTAATACCCCGGTTGTTTGCGGGAACGCTAAGGGGAGCGGCCCAAATCTGGTTTAATTCTTTACCAATGGACTCAATCCCAAATATGAAAGATAAGGAAAAGAAATTTTTACGGAATTTCACCACTAGTAGGAAGCAACCAAAAACAGAGTTTCAACTCGATCAAGTGAAGCAACTACAGGGAGAAACATTACAAAAATATCTGGAGCGTTTCAACATCACGGCGTTGTAAGTGCCGGGTTTAAAAGAAGAAATACATCTACATTGTATCATTGCAGGGTTTGACAAGTCTTCTCGGTTAAAGAAGTCGGTTATGAAGCGTCGCCCCAAAACCTTGGCGGACTTCCGAGACCGATCTAAGAAATATATAGAACTTGAACAAATGGAAATCATGAGTCAAGCACCAAAGGAGAAGGGTGGGAATTCACCTACTCGGGATAAGGAGCAGTACGGGCAAAGAAGACAAGACTGCCGAATTCGTGGAAGGGAGCAGTACGAGCAGTATCGTTACGCTCCCCTAAAGATTTCTCCAGCGCAAATTTGGAAGGACGTCTCGATGACCGAGATGAAGAATGTAGAGAGACCACGACCATTACGGAACGAAGCCAATCTGAACAAATCTCGATATTGCCAGTTTCATGATCAGCATGGTCACACAACGGATGTATGTTGGGACTTGAGGAATGCAATTGAGAAATTCATCCGAGAAGGAAAATTGCGTCGATATGTCATTCAAACACAAGGGCGGCAAAACAAACGCCCAGGGGACCGAATCAAGCCCACCTCCCGACAAGAGAAGACGGAGCGAGAAGAAGGTATTGCAAGCAAGTGATGATGAATTCCCAAGTTCAAGTACGATTGCAACGTGATAGTGGGAGGTTTCGGTGGAGGAGGAGATTCCACCGGTCCGACGAAGGAAATACCTTAAAGAAATTCTCTCTATCTGAGATAGGCCAGAATTTAAAAAAGACTCTTCAAAGTCGGAGTCACCGATGCTCGGGTTCTCTCAAGAAGAATTGGAAGACATGGTTCTAGGGCATCATGACGGACTGATCATCACGGGGATAATGGTGGACTGCCGTGTTAAGAAGATCTTCGTAGACGATGGCAGCACGGTTAATATACTCCTTTGGGATGCGTTCAAATGTATGAGATTTGACTCCGAAGATTTGAAGCCGTGTAAGACCACTTTAACGGGATTTAACGGGCAAGATACTCGTCCTAAAGGGTTCGTTGATTTGAAGTTGACTTTGGGAACAAAGGAGGCGTTTAAATCAGAAATGGTTCGGTTCATTGTGGCCGACTTTCCTTCCCCTTACAACGTAATCTTAGGACGGCCGACTATTCATGATTGGGACATGTTGATATCCTCGAAGCATCAAAGGCTCAAGTTCGTTAACAAGAAAAAGAAGATAGTCACTATTAAAGGAGATCAAAAAGATTCCCGACAATGTTATTTCGAGGCAGTCAAAGAAAGTAAGGATTCAAAGACCGGGGATGCGAAAAGGCGAAATCAAAGTCGGATAGCAAATCCGTTCACACAGTAGATTGGACCTGAGGGAGGAAGATAAAATGCGGAGGGCAAAGCCAAATGATGAATTAGAAGATTATATTTTGGGAGAGGAGCCAGAACAAATTACAAAAATTGGGAAGACGCTAGATCCCAAATTCCGAGAGGACCTAGAAAAGTTCTTAATCGACAACAAAGACGTGTTCGCATGGAAATCATCCGAAATTCCGGGTATAGACCCCGAGTTTTGTTGCCACAAGTTGGCAATTTATCCTGGCTCAACGCCATTCGTACAAAAAAAGAGGAAGCAAGGTTTAGACCAGGGTCAAGCATTGATGTTGCATGTCGAAGAATTGATGGAGGCCGGATTCATCAGGGAAGTGCAATATACAACATGGCTATCCAACGTAGTTATGGTTAAAAAACTAAATGGAAAATGGCATGTATGAACGGATTATACAGACCTGAACAAAGTATGTCCCAAGGATGCATTCCCGATGCCCAATATAGACCAGTTAGTGGATAAATCTTCTGGTTTTCAACTTTTATCTTTTATGGATGCCTACTCGGGATATAATCAGATTCCCATGCACCCCGATGATCAGGAGAAGACACCTTTCATCACAGATAATGCAAACTATTGTTATAATGTGATGCCGTTTGGCCTCAAGAATGCTGGAGCAACCTACCAGAGAATGATGACCAAGGTATTTGCGAACCAGTTGGGAAAGAATGTAGAAGTATATATTGATGACATGATAGTGAAGTCTAAAGAGCAGAAGGATCACATTCATGATTTGCAGCAGACATTCGAAAAGCTGCAAAGACATCAAATTCGGTTGAACCCGGCGAAATGCGCTTTTGGGGTTCCATCGGGTAAGTTTTTGGGTTTTTTATTAACCAATCGAGGCATTGAGGCCAACCCGGAATAATGTAAAGCAGTATTAGAAATGAAGGCCCCGGTCAACAAGAAAGAGGTTCAGCAATTGACGGGGCGATTGGCGGCTTTGACCAGATTCTTGCCAAAGTCGGCTGAAAAATCACTTCCTTTCTTCAAACTTTTAAAGAAACAAGCCGAGAGAGGATGGAACTCATAATTTGAAGAAGCATTTACAAAAATAAAGCAATGTCTGGCATCCCCACCGGTGTTGTCCAGACCTGAACCCATCGAGAAATTGATCTTATACTTGTCGGTTGGAGAAGAAGCAGTAAGCGCCGTGTTAGTTCGAGAAACTGAAGAAGGACAAAAACCGGTGTATTTTGTAAGTCGGGATCTACAAGGCGCTGAGCTGAGATATCAGAAGCTGGAAAAGATTGCTTTTGCATTGTTAACTACGGCAAGGCGACTCCGCCATTATTTTCATGGTCATTCGATTATTGTCAGGACGGACCCGGCCCATTCGACAAGTTCTACATAAGCCATATTTGGTCGGCCGAATGATAAGTTGGGAATTGAATTGTCTGAGTTTGATATTGCATATGAAGCCCGACAAGCTTTAAAGTCACAAGCTCTAGCCGATTTCTTGATGGAGTTGACTCCTTCGAACAAAGGGGGAAAGAAGGATTGGAGCCATGGAAAGTGTTCGTAGATGACTCGTCAAATTTAAAAGGAAGTGGTGCAGGAGTCATTGTAGAAAGTCCTGAAGGAGTTGCGCTGGAACTATCCCTCCGACTTGAATTTCCAACTTTAAATAATCAGGTCGAATATGAGGCCCTGATTGCTAGACTACTCGAGGCCAAGAAAAACGGAGCTCAACAAGTACATGTGTCCACGGATTCACAACTAGTGCCTTCCCAAATCCAGGGAACGTATCAAGCAAAAGGATCTTTGCTAGCTAAGTATTTGGTCAAAGTGAAAGATATCATGGCGAACTTTGATGAGGTGACAATCATGCATATACCTCGCACGGAAAACACAAGAACCGACATACTCTCTAAGCTAGCCAGCACGAAAAGTCTGAGAAATTTTAGTACAATAATCCAACAGAACCTGGTGGAACCGAGTTGTGTGATGTTAATTTCAGATTCGAGTGATTGGAGAAAACCCATTGCCGATTATCTGGAAAGAGGAATAATTCCTGAAGATGTTGGTGAGTCAAGAAAACTGGTGAGAACGGCGACCACCTATGTGATGGTAGATGATCAGTTGTATCGCAAAGGCATACATTCCCCTATGGCTAAATGCCTTAACGATGACGAGGCCCGATACGTTTTAACATAAATACATGAAGGCATAAATGGGCAACACATGGGACCAAAAGCATTAGCGCAGAAAGCAATTCGAGCCGGTTATTACTGGCCAACCATGGCACGAGATGCTAAAGTCCACGTCCAAAGATGCAATAGTTTCCCGAAAACACGGTAAGATAATATGGGTTCCGTCACCGACCTTGCCCGATCTCGGCTCCATGGCCATTTTACAAATGGGGAATGGATCTATTGGGACCATTTAAAGCGGCTCCGGAAAGTTGAAGTGGTTGATTGTTGCGGATTATTTTACGAAATGGATTGAAGCCGAACCTCTAGCAACAATTACCTCGGCAAGGGTGCAGAAATTCTTTCAAAAGAACATAATATCGCGATTTGGAATCCCGGCAGAGATTGTCACAGACAACGGAACCCAATTCGTGGATAAAGGCTTCCAAACAATGATGTCGACTTTCATATAAAGCATCACTTTGCCTCTGTTGAACACCCACAATCCAATGGGCGAGCTGAATCAACCAATAAAGTTATTGTTACCGGGCTAAAGAAGAGAATGGAAGAGGCCAAGGATAGTTGGGTGGAACATCTGTACCCAGTATTATGGGGACATCGGACCACCGTCGTACATTCACTAGAGAGACTCCTTCGATTAACCTATGGATGGGAAGCCATGATCCCATTGAAGTCGGCGAGCCCTCATGGAGAAAATTGAAAAATTCACAAGAGCAAATCAATAATGAAGCTATTACGGTTGAGTTGTACTTGATTGATGAAGCCAGGTCCACGGCTCACTTTCGGGACTTAGCCTCAAAGCAGCTCATTGTCGTTCGATACAATAGGAAGGTAAAGCCACGATCATTTAAAAAAGGCGACTTGGTACTTCGAAGGGCCAACATAGGCAACAAAAACGCACGGGATGGAAAGCTCGCTGCCAACTGGGACGGTCCGTATCGTATAAAAGATGAACTCGGACGGGGAGCATACACGCTGGAATCTTTGAAGGGAAAGACAATTAAAAGGACCTGGAATGCAGACAAGATAAAAGCATACTACGATTGAAGTCCTAAGGGATAAGTTTATCAAGCTTTATTGTTATTATTAGTTTTTAATTTAGTTTGCGCAATTGTTTTGTTAACTTTATTTTCAGACAACTCGGTCGCGAGTAAAAGTAATCTCCCATGGGAATCCTACTTAATGTATACCGCTGACTGGATGAATAAAGAATGCAGGGTCATAGAACCCGTATTTCACAATTTGAAGAAGTTATTAAATTCGTAGTCATTGTATTGCAACAATAGCAAGAAACATGTATGAATTGAAGTGAAAAACTCTTTTCATAGATCATGTAGCGGTAAAGCCGCCAATCGAAAAAAGGAAGCGAGCAAAACCCCGGGATATTCAATTCGTAGTTATTGTATCGCAATAATGGCCAAAAACAATAAACATGTCCAAACTCGGGCAAACACCCGTGTTTGTGATTCATATAATAGCGGCAAATCTGCCAAATTCAATATCATGGGTACAAACATGGTAAAGAAAAAGAAGTATTTCTCTAACCTTGATCACATTAGAACCGAACCTTCATTAGCAATAAGATTGTTAACTCGGACAAACGAAGAGGCAATTAAGAAATAGATCCATTGATTTAATGTTGCCTAAAGGCGACTACAAAAGGCCCTAAACAGGCAAGGAAACATATAAAGTGAAGTCGCTTAAAAGCGATAAGTACAAAACACTATAAAGCTACACGAAAAGATCCAAATTATGATTGCTCGGGAGGAGGAGGAGGTTGGCCTTCACCATCGCTTAGGGCTACTTCCGAAGAAGGAATAGGTGGAGCCGGGATAAATTTCTCGTCTTCAACATAAGCATTCATATGCACCCCCTCTAAGTCCAAGACGAGATCGGGATTCCGGAATTGAACCTGGTCCAAGGCATTATTAAAGGCGTCCTGGACACCAGATTTCAACTTGGAAATATCAGCCTGGGCGATCTTCAAGCCCGCTTTGTAATATGCAATCTTTGACTCCAATTCTGAAATTATGGTCTTGTGTCGGGCCATGGAATCCACAGCGTTCTCATAAATTTGCACCCTCCGGGTAACCTCGGATTCAGCTTTTTGCAGGTTCTCACGAGTAACGCGTAGCTCCTCCAATAGGCTCTCCTTCTCGCCTTTCGTCAACTCTAGATCTTCAAGTGCCTGGGCCAATAAATCTTCAGATTTTTTCTTTTCTGCCTCAGAAGAATCTAAGTCGTCTTCAGAAAGGCCGACTTTCTCTTTAAGATACGCGACGAGTTGGCAAAGACCCGCATTCTTCAAATTAAGGCGCTCCATGCCCTTAAGTTCTTCAATCTCGAAATCGATTAATCTTTTTCCATCAAAATAATGGGAAGGAGGACGAAGAGCTTTATGAGATTGTCGGGAACTTTATTTTCCCAAAGATAAGAAGTAGGAAGCCGACCGAAATAGTGGGAACATCACTGGGTTTCAGGTTGTTCAGGTCCGTCATCCAAAATTGGAGAAGATGGAAGAGGAATGTCCTTGGCGGGGGTAGTAGTGGTGGCGCCCTTCTTCTTGGAAGTTTTTGAAGTTTTTGCCTTTTTAGCGGCAGCCTGTTCGACAGCACTCCCGCTGGGGATCGCTCGTTTTTCACCCAGAGTTATTGGGCGAGTAGCGGAAGCTGTTGTTTCAGGACCACGCGTCACGTCGAGATAGGCGGGCCTTTTCCCCATTTGTTTTCCTGCAAAAAACAAAACACGTAACATAAGTCAAATGATGGGATAAAACAACCATTATAACGAGGAAACAAAATCACCATACCCGACATGGGCCGCTTTTTACTAGAAGTTGAGATATAATCAGACGAGTCCACCAGGTTGCTCGTCTTACTAGTAAGCTTGGTAAGAGAAACAATGGCTTCATCCTCGGAATCAGAGCACCGAGAGGCTAAAGGCACAAAATCTTTGGTGTGAAGTCTGTGGTGTCCGTCGCACCAATACAACGGAAAGCGTTCTTCGATTTCCCCGAGGAAGGGTTTGAAGGAACCAAGGGGTTTTCCGGGTTTGGCAACGACTTTGAAAAAGAGGTTTTGAAGCCTTTCCACGACTCGGTAAAGGGCCTAAGAAATTTACGGCCATGAGAAGCTCGGAGAGATGTCCAGCCAAACCACAGCTTTTCCTCTTCGACCGTGGTATTAATCTCCAAAGGAGAGAAGAAATTACAAAAAACGGGGACGGAGCATTTAATTTCATGTTTCAAGCAATAATTTTCAAAGGCTATGGCGAAAGCCCAACCATTGGGATGCAATTGTGAAGGGGCAAGGTGTAGGTGGCGAAGAAGGCACATTTGAAAGTCGGAAAAGGGAAATTGTAAACCAAGACGGGTAATTACATCCCGATAAAAAAAGAAGGAATGTAAATCCTTGTCACTTGACCGACTAGAGGCCACCGATTCGTCCAATTGGGGCAAACATACATCATATCCCTCCCCACCTCGGATGGTACGGGTAAGCTCTTTCGCAGACATTTTATTCTTGAGAAGAATCACGGCATTGCTCACAATATACTCCTTGATATGAGACATTCTCGAAGACCCAGAAGGGGCGAACTCTCCGGTCTCGGAGTGATTTGTTTGATGTGAAGTTGAAGACATCTAATACCTATAATGAAAAATAAAAAGGCTAAGTCAGAACCACGAAGAATACCTGACATTGAAGAGATGTCACGACGACTATCAAAAAACAAAGGAACAGGGAGAGTCCGCGAAGCAATAGTTGAAGAAGCCGGAGGTCTGATGTTACAACGACATTTGTCCAAAAGCAACTCAGCCTCTCTATCGTGCCCAAGGCGAACAAGCTCCATGGCCTCATAACAACATTTCTCGCAAAGAGAAGAATCTTGAACCCTTGAAGTCGGGTGAAGATCCTCAGGGACTGGAGATGTAGGAAAAGGAGACAAAGGAGTGGCGGATGACCTAGAAATTTGCGAAATGGGAACTCGGATATTCCCGATGTTACCACTACCTCGAGAAGTACCGAGCAAAGTTTCCATCCTCTCTTTTTCACTAGGAAAGATGGACCAGAGCCAAAGTTTAGTTCGGCCTGGGACACGTTCGAGAATTTCTCTGTCTTCCTCCGAAATAGGCCTACCATACATGTCGACCAGTGCATTGCATGGGGGATCCATCTTAATGAATAGCCGGCAAGATATGTTAAAAGCACAAATCAGCCCATACTTGCAAACCCCGAAATCTCGAGATGACAAAGAACTCGTAAGGGCAAAATCAAAGATCACTCAAATGCAAGACAAATATCCCAAAAGTTCAGCAAGGGAAACACAAAGTAAACAAAAAAGAGATAAAAAGGTGTAGCAGGGACTCAAACTGATAAGGATAATGCTTCACAATGGTTTTACATCATTTTCTCAATTATGAGAGGAATTCAAGTGGGTCATCACAGTCTTTCCACACCTAGAAAAAATCAAACAAGAGCTAGGAAACCCATGATGAACGCATTATAATGACGAAGAGAATATATCAGAGGCGAAAAGCCAGAAGTATACCTGGCAGTAAGATGATAAAGAAGACTTGAAGCATGGAACAAGGGGTTCTGTCCAACTTTTGCAGAAGCTTGGAACAATAGGCTCTGTCACTTTTTGCAGAAGAGTAGACTTGTGTAAAGTAATGACAAAAGGTAGTGTGAAGTATTTATAGATGCTAGAGGAGTGACGTTTGGAGTCCAATCGTCTCGTCGGTTACGAGAAGATCAAGTGAAAAACCCTAGAAAGAAGTAATCATGGCGAACTTGAAACGACGTGATAAATTAATGAGCACGACTACCAACGGCGGCTCTTGAGGGAACATGACTTTAAGTGTCAAAAGTGGTGGTTATACCCTACGACGCAGGTAAGCGAAGAGACTGTCATATGAGCAGTTATGCCCGCAAACGTATTGGCGTTTTTACTATATACCCAGGATAAGGACAAAAGTGCCTAAGGACAAACGAGTTGAACTCGGATGGAAATAAGATCGGATTTCACCATATCGGAATTAGGGTTTTCCATCTCGGGTCTCCATTAGTATTTGATAAAGCCGGGTAACACCCGAAAACAATATCAAGAACGACTTACCCAAAAAGTCAGGATATTACGCCAGAGAAAACTCGGCAGTTCGGAAACCCGAGCAACCGAGCTTGGGGGCAACTGTTATGGATCCTAATAACGGGCCTTTAATGGTCAAGGCCCATAATGAATACCCTATTACGGTTATCGTCGAGGTATACGGAATTAACCCACGATCCCATGACAGATAATGCAAGTAATGGAACATTGAACATGCCGAAGAGGGGAACGTGTGAAACAGATCCTCTATGCCTCACTATAAATAGACGAAACATTCCAGGTGAAAGGTACACACAAAAAATATTCACTCTGAGGATTACATTCTTCCACACTAAGCGCATACACCACCCCATTGACGGAACTCCCGTCCTCGTGTAGCTTGGTGATTCGTCTATTCGGTAATATCTCTTCCATAGATATTGTCAAATAGACACTTGATCCTATATCAACATCTCACTAGCCCTTAGAGGTTAGACATTTATGTTCTAGTACAGAACACAAAGGTTTGTCTCCTTCTAAGAGGCATAGTCGGTACATGATAGGGAATTATTTACATTGGTCTTCGCATTACGTATATGGAGACATTACCTCTTAGACACATGTTTGAAGTGCATACTAATCACAATAGTCTGAAATTCTTGTTGGAACAAATGATTTCCCCAATTTGTATATAGAGTGGATCATCAAATTAGGGGCTAATTCTTTATCTCGATGCCCTCATTCAAAAGATTTCTTTGTGTTAGCAGTCCCTCACGCCTCTTCTCTTGAGAATCTACCTCAATTGTTGCAACAAGATCCTTATACCTCTTCAATATTTAGTTCCATCCAATCTTATATCCCGATTCTTTTCCTCATTTTCACTATTTGTAGAGCAATCATTACGTAAGGCAAAGCCGGTTATACCCGCCAATTCGATTTAAGTAGGTTGCTTATTGAAGAAGCTCATTCTTCTCCTCTCCGGGGTCATGGTGGAATTCTAAAGACCTTAAAGCGCTTACAACAGAAATTCTTTTGAAAAAAGATGAAAAGATATGTCAGTCAAGGATTTTGTCACTCAATGTCTTACATGTCAACGCGGCAAATATCTCCCTCAAGCAGCTGGTGGCCTTCTTCAACCCTTAGATATTCCACAACAAATTTAAAAAGATGTTTCTCTTGATTTCATCACAGGTTTACCTAAATCTCATGGATGGGAAACAATCTTGATGGTGGTCGATTGATTAGGCAAGTATACTCATGTTGTGGTCGATTGATTAAGCAAGTATACTCATGTTACTGGGATTGTCTACATGGCATCTTTGTCCCTCTGCAATCGGGATATCCAGAATACCACAAACATCGGTTCTCACCTCATCCGGGGTATTAGCCGAGAAAAGACACTAGATTTGTCTAAGTTGATACTCGCCGGACGTAGAACAATACGACTCGAAGATAGGCCAAGTAAGTACAATTGTCTCACGGAAGCATTCATATAAAACGGTGCATCATCGGCAAAAAAAACGTGGGTAAGAACCGGACAACTTATGCTCAATTTGATACCAGCTAACAACATAGCATCTTGACTTTTACTGGTCATACTCGAGAGCACCTCTGCCACCAAAATGAATAGATAAGGAGAACGCGGGTCCCCTTGACGCAAGCCTCTAGTAGGGGAGAAAGTGCTAACTGGGTCACCCGACATACAAATATTCATCTTCACAGACCTCACACACTTCATAATCAGAGCCACCCAGGAGGCACAAAAACCAACTCGCAACAAAGTCAATTCCAAAATATCCCATTCTACCCGGTCATACGCTTTACTCATATCTATCTTCAAAGCAAATTCATATTTACCCCCAGTCTTCTTCCTTTTCAAGTAATGATATACTTCATGTGCAATAATAATGTTATCCTGGATACATCGACCCGGCACAAAAGCACTTTGATTTTGTGAAATACAATCATCAAGAAAAGGCCTAATTCTGTTAGCCAATAGCTTAGAAATGATTTTATAAGAAAAATTACATAAGCCTATGGGGCGGAATTGAGAAACATGTTCGGGCCTAACAACCTTAGGAATCAGGATTAAATTAGTAGCATTAATCAAATCTAAATCAGAGTTACCAGCAAAGAATTCCTCAACCAAGAGACAAATAGATTCACCTATCTCTGGCTAGGAACTATGATAGAACGTACCTGAAAAGCCATCCGGACCAAGAACTTTGGAGCCATCGAGGTTAAACGCAGCCGCTTTGATTTCTTCCCTAGTAATGGGCAGCATAAGGTGTTGATTCATTTCAGCCGAAATTTTACTGTCAATAAAGCCCAAGACAAACTCTGAGCCACTCGAACCCGAGGAAGAGAATAGCTGCTGATAAAAGGAAGAAATATTTTCCTCGATTTCAGTACGCTCTTCCAGCCAGATCCCTGCATCATCCTTAAGCCTAAGGATATTATTCCTTTGTCTTCTCTTAATTGTTGACATATGGAAGAACCGAGTGTTCTTATCCCCTGCCGAAAGCCAGTTCACTCTAGATTTCTGGAGCCAAAAATTTTCTTCCATTTCCAGCAGCCGTTCAATGGCCATTTTAACTTCGCTTATTTCCTCCATATTCCCACTATTCAAACCCTCCACAGAACAGGATGCCAGACGATTCTTCATTTCTGCAATCAACTTCAAGTTGTTGGGAAATTCTACTTTACTCCATTTAACAAGCCCATCCCTACACTTTGAAGAGTTTGCATACAAAATCGAGATGAAAGGAGAACTAGAACCACTTCGCATTCCACCAAACCCTCAATCACCCGACGAAAAGTAGGATGACTAGCCCGAGGCGAAGATCAAATCTAAAGGATCGTTTCCTTCTCAAAAGGGTAGGAAGGAATTGAATGTAGAGGAGATGATGATCGGAACCCATAGGTTCAACATTATGCACTTGTAAATTAGGAAACGCTCCTTAGTTGCCAATCTCCCAAAGCACGATCAATTCGCTCATGGATGATATCAGGGGGGTCTCTATTATTACACCAAGTAAAATGGGCCCCATAAAAACCCAAATCATTCAACTCACAACCAGCTACGAATCGTTGAAATTGCAAAATTTTCCTCCAAGCTCTAGGACGTCCGCCACTTTTCTCAGATTGCGAAAGAATATCATTAAAATCTCCCATACATAACCATGAACCATTGATATTGCCACTAAGTCGTGTAATTTCTCACAAAGACAATTTCCGTTCATCTTCAATTGGGGGCCCATACACAAATGAGATGAACTCTGGGGAGTCAACTACATTAGAGAAGATCCGAGTGTGAATAGTATTAGATGAGGAGAAAAGAATTTCCACCGTAACTGAATCAGCCTACCACAAAGCTAAACCGCCACTTCGCCCAGTCGGATCAACTATCCATTCCTCTTGAAAACCACACCGTCTTCGAATTTTCCTCACATACTTAGCCTTCTGCTTCGTTTCCATTAAGAACACAATTAGGGGTTTTTTTCCGGAAGCACTCTTCCTTTAGATTCCTAACTGTCAAGGCAACCCCTAAACCTTGACAATTCCAGGCTAACGCATTCATAATGAACTGGTAGCTGGTCCCATCCAGCCACCGGCGTTATGAGCAGAAGGAGATTCATACGAGCCATTACCATTAAGCCAACTCTGGGGAAAATCAATCTCTATCGGATCAACCAAATCAACCACCGGGGTTGTTTGATACACAGTCGATTGACGTCTGATCATAGCCTTAAGATTCCTGAAATTCCTACGCCGACCACGCTGAGGAGAAATTCCTGATGAAGCAGAATTGCTAGACGTTGTGGACTCCTCAAAAAATAATCTACAATGCCTTTTAAGTGGCTCCACCTCCAATGAGTCATCACCAAGCCTCTTTAAATTAATTCTGTTGAGGGAGAGGGCCATAGAAGAAATTGGAGAAAGCCCAGGATTTATAGGGCCAATTGATTGGCCGAGTTCCAATTCGCCAGGGAACTCCACTAAATACGCTGGAGAAGGATCAGGCGAAGATGGGCTCTTCATTTCATTAATTACAAGGCCCAAGTTTGGAAAAAGCTCCTGTACATGGCCACCTACGTTAATCCCGTCCATTGCCTGAAAAACCTGCCCACCAACACATTGGGCCTTAGTGGCCACGTCCAGGGCCTCAAATCCGATCCCACCAGCAATTTGGGCCTTAGACCCTAAGTGGCCCCCTTTAATTAGACTCACATCTTCCACCACAAGAGACCGTTGACCAGCAGAGGCGTTCAGAGATTCAGAAAAGGTGACTGACGCCGAGTTCACCTGACCAACCTCTGGCAGAGAAGAGCTAGGAATATCACCAAAACATCTGACTGTTAGACTCGGCTATCACCCAAGAGGGGGGTGAATTGGGTGTCTGATAAAACTTTAGGTTATTTTGAAAATATTTTCGCAACTTACTGAAAGCAGTTCGAATGATGGAAATAGTTTATAAATCAATAGTCAATCATTCAAACATATATCTTTGGAAATGTAAGAGTTTAGGGAAGAGAATATGCAAACCAAGATTTATCTTGGTTCGATCCCAATCCTTGACCTACGTCCGGTCCCCAAGCTCCACTTGAGATTTTCAATTCACTATCTCCTTGTTTAACCTAGGGCACAAGAGAAAAGCCTTTACAACCTCACAAGTTTAGTCGGGCACTTGTGCAGCCTTTACAATCTCTTACCGAGATACTCCCCTTACACACCGTAAGGATACAATTACACACTCGTAAACGAAGGATGATCCTCTCACTCTTGGACTCACTCCCCCTTACAAGTTGTAAGCGTACACCCACTCTCAAAGGTTCCACAACCTTGAGATTTAATCACTAAACGAGATAATCAAATAAGTTTTTAGACTCTCTCGCAGAGCATATGAATGATAATCACTGAAGTACAATAAATCGTTTCACTCTCTATGATAGGCTATGTAAGCATTGAGAAACAGAGTGTATAAGTTAAACGTTGGATTCAGAAATTTGGCATTTCGACAGTGCAAGCTCTTCTCCATCCTTCCCCATTTTGAATGGTTCTCCTTTTATAGTCAGTGAAGAACATTGAGCAATTCTTCCAGGTTTGAATATGATCGTTGTGAGCGTATATGACCGTTGGAACTATTCGACCATTGGAGAAATATTACCGTTGAAGCTTCTGACATCATCATCTGCTTTTTGATAATCTGATGTTAATCCTTCGTTTGATCATCTGAAACTTGATAAGAAACATGATTAATAACATTGAGAAGTATAGCAAGCAGAGATCAATGATAACGATCATTTCTGAAATCTCCGAGACGTTGTGGAAATTCTCTTGTCGATAAACGTGTGCATGAGTCCTTCATATAATCATCTGGAACTCATTATCAAATTGATTAAACATAGTTAAGAATAATAATGATACATGATATGAAGAGTCTAAAACCAATTATAGACAGTTAGAGAATTGGAAGATTCAAACGCACAGCATTTTCAGAAACAGAGACATATTGGCTCGAGTTACACTTCTTTGGCTCCAGTTTCGGTCAAAACTCCAATTGCACAGAGTAGGCTTGAGTCATATGTTTATTTGAAAGTAACGGTCAAAAACCTTGGCTAGAGCCAATGCTCTTAGGCTGGAGTTTAGGGCTTGGCTCGAGCCAGTAGAAATTGGCTAGAGTCAAAACTTGCTTTCGACAAATATAGACAGGTTATTGGCTCGAGTCAGATGGAGTTGGCTGAAGTTTAGCTTTAGACTCGAGTTGGCATTTGAAGACTCGAGTTAGCACGTCAGATTTTCTCTTCATCAGGTTGTTCTGGCTTGACTTGACTTGAATTCAAGACTATTGGCTTGAGTCAAAAACTCTTCTCAAAATGCCTAACTCTCTGTCTTAGTCTGACTCGAGGTTGTCAAAGCCTTTGCTTGAGGTAAGATCCATCAAACTTGGTTACTTCCAAAATTTGTGAAACACTTGTTGAGTCTACATTCATATGGAATTGGTTTCACTTCATTTGGTTGTGTATAGTGTGAGCTATATCAAGAAAACCAAGCCTATGTTGAAATGAATCCAGAATTTTGGTGTCAACTTTCGAAGGCCATAACTCCCTGGTCTGAACTCCGTTTTGTCTGGTTCAACTCTTGATAGAACTAATTTTAAGCCTACTTTAATATGCCACTAATTTCAGCTCAATTGGACTTTTAGTTTGTGAGATACACTCAAAACATCGAAGGTTGGACAGTTCTGTGACGTTAACTGATGCACCAACTTGTACAATTCATAGCTTCTTGATCTGAACTCCTTTTGGCTTGAATTTTATATCCCAACGACGCATTGGAAGTCTAGTTTCATATGAAACTGGTTTCACCTCAATCGGATCTCTGGTTTGGGAGATATCATTGAATTACCAGACCTCGCCCAAGCTGAACGTGAAACAGAGTAGAACAGAGGTGCTGAAAAGCACTATTGGCTCGAGCCAAATGTGTCTGGCTCGAGTTTTGAGCCAAACTTGAGTCTATGAGTTCCCGGCTCGAGTCAACTCCCATCGATGCGCAAAATACTATAGAAAAGCGTTCTAACTCGAGTTTAGACCCCTTGGCTCGAGTTAGTTCATCCCAAAGCTTGATTTTGCTTATTTTAACTCCGATTTGAGTCAATCCAACTTCCATATCATCGTGGAGACTTCTAGAATCAATCTGAGAGCTTGTAGAATGATTTTCTCATTCCATTAAGCAAGTTCTTCTTTCTTTCTTCTTCTCTTGATCATTCTTCAAAACTTAACTCTTTCTTTCTTCTCTTCTCTTCTTCCTTGATCATTTTCCACGATTCAATTCTTTCTTTCTTCTCTCTTCCTTGATCATTTTCCACAATTCAATTCTTTCTTTCTTCTCTTCTCTTGATCATTCCCAAAATCCTTTCCAAGATATTCTCTACAAGTTCTTCTTTTTCTTTCTCGTAACCTCTTATCTCCTTCTTGATTAATCTTTATAATTCAATTTAGATTAATCTACATTAAATACAACAGTTAGTCAATGTAGGAGATAACTATGTTACTCAATATTTTTGCTTTTGATAATGACATCTATATAAGACATCATCAAAACTAATCATATCTAACACTGACCTCCTGACAGCTCTTATCCTTAGGCTCCATTCTGCTTTCCAACGGCACAATCGGCCCCGGCAAGCGACTCCGACGAAACTCCTCAGGTTCCGACGAAAAATCACCATTCTCGCAATCTGGGATCTTCATACCAACGCCTTCACACCATCCTTCTTTAAGAACCACGACAGCCTCCTCCATAGTGCGCAAGGCCGCTGTTCCAAGCCAGCTACCATAACCATGATGCTCTGTTGCACTACTCTTGCCAACTGAAGGATTTTTACACCCCCTCCCTTCATGACCAATTCTACCACAGAGGAAGCAAAAATGCTGAAGCCGTTCGTACTTGACCGACACCCACGTTGGGTCTTTTTTCCCCCGGGGAACCCAGAATCCTGGAACTAAGGGCTCGCACAACTTAATCACGGATCTTACTCTGATAAAGCCTCGCCCTAGTCGACCATCAAGCTTAGGTTTTTCATACATAACAGTCTCACCTACGATGTCACCCAGAATCCTCACGTTTGACTCGACGAAGGCTTCCAAAGGCAAGCCATGAAACTGAATCTAGAAGGGAGCCTCCTCGAAATTTACATCCTCCAAAACCATGAACTCCTCCCATCTTTGTAAGACTAACAAACAACCCAATATTGACCAAGGTCTTCCTTTTAGAATACGGAGGACATCACTTTTGTCCTTGAACCGAAAAAGAAACACCAATTTACTGCGGTCAAGCTCGTGAATTTCAAGCTCCTTATCCATCTGCCAACCCTTCTTAATCATGGAGAAAATAGTAGGAATATTCATGTTCTTTCCTGTGATTATTTTACCAACTAAAGTCCCACCCACATCAGCACCATCAGCTGAGTTCAGTTCAAAAGAAAGCAAAAAGTCCTGACCTGTATTCATCCAGTGCGCACAGTGAAAGAGGGCGGGATTATTGGGAACACCTCATCAGGCCACAGCAATACACGCATCGGCGCGTTGTGCCCAAGCGAGTCAAGCAACACTTCTTTTTAGTGTTGTCCAAAAATCCCAAGGTTTGGTTGGTCCGATCCGACCTGATCTTACCCGACCTGGTCTAGGGTTGTCCAAAATTGGTCCAAGACAATTTGACCGGACCGGACCGGACCAAACTGCTCGGGTTGGACTGGACTTTGGTCCAGGGGCTTAGACCCCTGGACTGGTCCGGTCTGACCCGAGGTCCTTTTTTAGGTAAATCACCACTACGTTGAGCCGCATCAAGTCTGGACATCCTAATGTGCTTTTTAATTTATAGGAATTACTTTTCACTATGTTACCTCTTATTATTTTGGGAAGTCAGGTGAAACCAGAGCTAAAATATTACATCCCAAGAAAGCAACCAAAAAAAACGGACTGCTTGTACTGGTCCAGGCAGTCTAGTCGGTCTGGTCCGATCCAACCCAAGCTCAGGCTGGTACGAGACCGAACCAAACCTCGGGCTGATTTTTCCAACCTAAGGTCATATCGGGCCAGACCTTAGGTTGACCTCCAACCTGGTCTGGCCTGGTCCTTGGACATCCCTACTTCTTCTCATCTTTGGTTTCGTCTCCCTCCTCTATTTCCTTATCGAGGCCAATAACAGTCACTATTCAATCCTCTTTTGTGGCGGCTCTGAGGATCTCAATTGAATGTGTGGGGCACAACGATGGCAACAAGGTTTCACTTTCAACTGAACTGGGATCGATTCTTGCCTAATCGAGACGATGAGCCACCACCTACGCTCGTCATTGAGCCTTCCTCTGATTCTTTCTCTCAACCCTGAAAATTGACTACCTCAGGCATCGATCAGCAATCTCCAATTTCTGGTAACCTAGAAGGATATAATGATCGTGATCTTATTGATGTACTTCGAAGGAAAAAACATACCCTAGAGGCCATTGGTTCGAAATTGCCTAACAAAGGCATAAAACTTCAAGCCACTATCAAGCATTATGAAGATAAATTGGCTTCCAGGAAAAGGAGACGTCTTGATAAGGTGTGGCTCTTGTTTTGCCTTGTAAGCGGCTGTTGTTAGAACTTAGAAATACTATGAATGTATACTATAGCTTCTCGTGAACAAATCTCTCGCCTTTGCTTTCTCTCTTCTTTTGCTTGGTTGATCGCGTTCCAAGTTGCCGTCCCAGAGCGTCGCCGTCACTTGCTCCCAGAGTTGCACACTTGTCTTCTTCTCTGTCAATCCAGGAATTCCCGGTCCTTGTGATCCCTATACTACTCGAGACCAATTTCAAAGTCCTAGCCTTTTACTGGGTAATCTCATCCCAGCTTGGACTTTGAACATCCCTACTAATATCTAAAATGGGACATTTGAATCCATAACCTCCAAATCACGTAGAAGCTTCCTACACCAAAGCGCATCCTTAACTAACTAAATTAATTTTTTCATATCTCTTGATTAATTATTTAACTTCTACATTTAGAATTAGGATTTAGGATCACAAAGAGATTTTTTTTTGGGGGGGGGGGTATGTTGTTCTCCCACATAAACTTTGGAGCACCTTCTTTTCTCTGCCCTTTCATCTCGCCTTGCTACACCAAGCCTAATAATGTCCAATTGAGTTCATTATCTCGTTTGTTTTTGCTTAAAATATATAAATCACATGTTGCTTATTTATTCTTTTACTTAGGAGTTATGTGAGAAGGAATCAAAGGGTGATCAAGAAGCATTTGTCGAATATACAAGTCTTAAAGAAGGTCCTTGAAGAGTTAAAGTACCTACCAACAAAGATCGTCACCAAAGAAACAACTAAGAAAGTTGCATTGGCAATTCCACTTGCTACTACTATGAAAATGACTTCCCCACGGGTAAATAATTACATTTTCTTTGCATCCCCCTTTATTGATTTTTTCAATATTGGAGTTTTATTGATTTTCATTGAGATTCATTTTTCGCCTTGATGGTGATGGTTTTAGGACCCTTCAATCTGCACTTCCAAGAAGCCTCAAATAACACCTTCAACTCTCACACGGGACCAAAGATCTCACAATAAGACCTATTTGATATTTCTATAACTATTGAATGACCACAAGTAAGTCTTTAGTTTATTGAATTCATTTTGGGATTTAAACTTTTTTCACCTTAAAATTTGTATGTATACAAATTCTAAAATAAAAGTAACATTAAATTATATGTATTTAAGAGCGAATCCCCAACAAATAAACACTTTCACTTGTATGTTTATTGAGTTCATTGCAATAAAATAGTATAGGAGTTTGTTGGAAAAAAATAGTTAAGTCATTGATATTGTTTAAAAAATCAAGAAAATCCAAAATTTATCGTTTACAAAATGCTACCATTTTACAGGCACTACTACAAAATGGCTTATTAACGACTGTTTATAAGGAGTCGTAAAAACATAGTGTCATAGAAAGTTAAAACATATACGATTTGTTTTTTATACGATCGTTTTAATTGTATTTACAATGACATCAAGTACTATCTTGGTCGTTTTAATCTATCTCTTACTACGACTAATTTTCCAAGATTGTTTTATTATACGGTCGTGTAAAATGTATCTTACAATGACTAATTACAAAGATAGTTTGTGTTCTCAACAAATCTTAGTAAGTATAATAACTACGACGATATAACTAAAGTCGTGTCGTATATTTTAAACGATCGGTTTTAGGCGTACGGACGTTACATAATTGTTTAAAATGTATCTTATAATGACAAGTTTTCATTCATAACAACGATCGATAAGGAAATAATTATGACCGTTTAATGAAGCTGTCGTATATTTTAAACAACCGATTTTACAGACACAGACGTCTAATATTTGTAATTTATTAAAAATATAGCTTACAATGACATAATACAAAGACTGTTTTATTACTATTTTAACAGTCATAGTAATTTATCAATTACAAAGACCATTTACTACGACGGTTTCTTAAATCACAAATTCATTACAAAATGAAAATGAAATTTCTTTTTCTAAATACGTGTCCTTATTCTTTTTAGATATAAAATTAGAACAGAGAATAAAGAAAACTGGGTAATAATAATCAGCCAATTCCCCCAAAAAACTAAGAGACATCATATTATAACACCTTGCATATAAGGTGTGCACACGTTCGTAAGTATTTCGACATGTGTTTCTAAACCATTACACTACATAAAAACAAAACCTTATCATCGAGTAGGGTTCCTCTTGACCAAAAATATCTTCGGGGAAATTTATGAACAAGTTAACATAAATCATTCAATCAAATCAAATAACAAACAATTCACTTATAGGAACAAAGTATACACGTACCGAAATGTCTAGGTGACTGTCTCAGAAATTTTATATACGTGTATATCTATACTTTGTTCCTATTATACAAGTTGTTGAGGTGACTGTCTTAGAAATCCCATTTGTTATTAGATTGGTTTATATAGCATGAGAGCCATCAGAAATGTCTCTAACTTGTTTAAAGCCCAAGTTGCAGCAAAGTTTTAACCACATAATCCCTTGTATTTTAATCGATTTATTTTGTTATTAATATTAAAATGAAAGAAATAAAAAAAATAAAATGTTAGAAAATCTTACTTTATCTATTTTCCCATATTCCTTCACAATGTTCATTTCTAACTGCATAGTCTTCATCATCTACGAATTCCAAAACTTCACTCGTATTGGTTGATTTGTAGTGAAAGGTGGTGTGTCGTCAAGATTCAAAATTGGATCACCATCCTTCTGTTTTTACTTTGGAGTACAATGGACAATTTTTTATTCTCAGGATCAATGACATAAAATACTTGTTTCGCCTGCCTTGCTAGAATAAAGGGCTTATCTTTATAACTAGCCCTATGAAGATCAACTGAGGTAATTCCAAATTTATCTATTTGCACAAAGACATTATTGTTCACACACGACATTTGAATAAATGAAGTCTCAACTTGGTGTAGTTAATCTCCATTATGTCTTTGATAACTCCATAATAGGCTATGGATGCCAATATGGGGTTTTTATCTTTCGAACTAGAAAAGTGCATCGATTCAGCTACCACCGTCACCCCACTATTTTGCATAGTACTTTTATCATCCTGGCCTTTTGTGTAGAAAGAATACTCGTTTATATCATATGCGCACCAAGTGACGACTTCAAAAGAAGGCCCGCAAGCTAACCATTTGATTGTCTAAGACACACTGATCTCGTACAAAACCTTTTCCTTGAACCACTCTATGAATGTCTTGTTTAACTCGTTAGCTATCTGCCTATCATTTTTCCTTGGATATATCTGCTTTAAACTCTCTGTGTGTTCATCTAAGTACGGCTAAACTTCTTCCATATTAGTCAAGATTACAAGTGTGCTTGCAACACCTCTTCACGTCTCATACCTTTCACTCTAAGCCCTCGTGTTCCCTGATTTCTACCCTTTTCATTACAAGACCGAGTCTTTGACATTGATATATATTCTTTGCAAAACTCCATAGCCTCTTCAACCACATATCTCTCAACGATTGAGGTTTCATGTCAATAAGGATTTTTAGAATACCCTTTTAAGATCTTCATGTATCGCTCAAAAGGGTACATCCACCTTAGATAGACTGGGCCACACAGTCTTATCTCCCTTACCAAAGGAACCATCAAATGCATAATTATATCAAAAAATGCATCTCTAGTTGGGATAGAATGAGATACCTCCATTTCCAATTCGTCCAACTTTTCAATCTCAACAACTTTGCTAGAAATAGCATTAAAGAAAAGACACAACCTTGTTATCGTGCTTTGCACATCATCTTTCATAATGCCTCTAATAGCTACTGGTAATAGTTATTGCAACAGTATGTGGCAATCATGGGACTTCATTCCTACTAACTTCAAATCTTCCATTGAGACAAGTCTTCTCACATTAGATGAATACCCTTGTGGTACCTTAATGCCATGCAAACACAAACACAAACTTTTTTCTCAGCTTTTGACAATGTATGCGCTGCTGGCTCCAGATACACTCTCTTACCATAATCTCTTAGTTGTGGGTGTAGCCGTTCTCTTATTCCCATTTCAACCAAGTCCTGTCTCGTGAAAATTCCATCTTTAGTTATCCCTGGTATGTGCAAAAGAGTACCAAGAAGGCTATTACACACATTTTTCTCCATATGCATCACTTCAATATTGTGTCTTACATCAAGACTTGCAATAATATGGAAGATCAAAGAAAATTGACCTTTTCTTCCATATGTTCTTCTCACCCGCAGTCCTCTGATTCTTACCGACTAATGTGACATTTATTCTTCTAACCCAACTATAAACCTCCTTTCCAGTTAATGGCTCCGGAGCCATTCCATTCTCCAACAGACCATTAAAACTCTTTTTTTAGCCTATGGTACGGGTGTGATCAAGGAAGAAATCGCCTATGTCCAAGATAGACCATTTTTCTTCTGTGCTTAAGTTGATGAGAGTGTGTGCCAGCTTCACATATCGAACATGCTTTATGCCCCTTCACACTGTACCCTAACAAGTTTCTGTACGCAGGAAAGTCATTTATTGTGGTGAAAATCATTACATGTAGCTTAAAGGACTCCGCTATAGGCTTCAAAGACATCTACGCTATCCTCCCACAACATCTTTAAGTCCTCCCAAAGGTGCCAAGTAGACATCAATATCGTTCCTTGGCTATTTTGGTCCTGATATCATCATAGAAAGCATCATATGCTTACGTTTCTTACACGACTAGGGAGGTAAGTTGTAAATCACCAGGAGAATCGGTTATGCACTATGTGTACTACTAACAATACCACAAGGATTGATTCCATTTGTACAAAGCCCAAGCCGAAGGTTTCTTGGCTCGTTGCCAAAACTGGAATCATTTCATCTATTTTGTTCCATTAAGGAGAGTCGTAGGGTACCAAAGGTATTTTCCATCACATGTTCTCTTATCAAAGATGCCATCTCAACTTCTTTGCTTCTTTCGCATTTGCATACATTCGCTTCAACCACGGTATAATTGGAAGATACCATAAAACCTTCAAAGGTTGCCTTTTACTTGTCTCATCACCACAACCACCATCTTTTTTCACTATGTACCGTGAAGTTTTACATTGCAGACACTCACTTAATCCTTTATACTCCTTTCTGTACAATAAGAAATCATTAGGGCAAGCATGTATCTTTTTATACTCCATACCTATCATAGACAAGATTTTCTTGGCCTTATACATACAATTTGGAAGTACATTATCCTCTAGAAACATATCACACAATAATTTAAGTAACATAGTGAAACTACGGTCCACCACCCACAAGTTGCCTTTAAGTTCACCGAATGCAAAATAGCTAGCAAGAGTGTATACTTAGTACACCCAGGGTATAAAGGTGTCTCGGCATCACTCCGCATGCTATCATATACACTTGATTGTGAAAAATACTCCACCTCAACATCGTGAATCATTTCCTTCATTTTATCTTCACCTACCACATCCAAAACTTCCTTCTCGTGGGACGCTCGGGCAGTCAGTTCCTCACCATGCCATATCCACCTTTTGTACCGAAGATTTATTCCATCACAAATTAAGTGATCTCTTATATCTTCTACATCTTATGGAATCTCATTTAAACAGTTGACACAAGGACAAACAAACTTCCCATCTACACAAGGTGCATTCATTTTGGAAAATTCAATAAACTCTTCCACCCCATTCTCATATTCATCACTAGTTCTCAATGCATTCATCCAGTTGTGATCTATTTTATTACCACCTATTCCAAATTCAATAGCACACTCAACTTTAGAACAATTATCATAATGATATAGATTATAAAAGCAAGCAACATAATATATTTCCTACAATCTAAGGGAGTAAAAACTGAATGCAATATGATGGGTCAAAAATATTCCCCACTCATTAAGTATGCGAACCAATTTCAAAAAAGTCATTAAAAGTATGGAGATCAAAACCAAAACTTATACTTAACTATAGTTAACACATCTTAACATCATCAAATAAATATCAATTGTTGAACTATAAGGATAAAAAACTACAATATTCTGAAAACTACAATGGTTTAATCAAATCAAAATCAATCAAAATGAATATGGGTGAAGTAATGGTGGGATGCCTTACTCATTTTTTAGAAATTTCAGCAACATTTCCCCTTATAAGTAAGACATCCGAAATATAGAATAAAGATATACAACCCAGGTCTTGCATACCTTAACCTTCGCTTCTTGCTGATGGAGTCCCAAATCAGGTCAACCAACTTGAATTAGTATAGAAGACATGGCGGAGAGAAATTGCTCGATAAACTATCAGCTAAAAAGTCACATTTTGAAGAGGAAATTTAATCAATTTCTGGTTCTTCTTTTAAGTCTTGGATCTAAGAAAACATAACATCAAAAATATAGAGAGCATAGAAGTAAAAAAGAAATACAAGTTAGTGAAGACAGAGCACAAACCTAAAGGAGAATAGAGCATATATACGGCACGAACACAACAAAGTAAAGAAAGAGCCGACAAAGAGTGAGAGAAAAACCACGAAGAAGCTTCACCACGAGTGTTGTTGAAGTGAATGCACGACGGAGTATGAGGTGGAGGGACCGTAGTTGGAAGAACGAACAAGCTTAGGGCGCAAAGAGGAGGAGGAATTGTAGCTAGAAACCACGTAGAGTTAGAGAAATAGAACAGGCTGGCTACTTGTTGGTAAAAAGCCTTCAAGCTGATAGAGTGAAGAAAGTGAAGAAAGAGCCGACAGAGAGTAAGAGAAAAACAACTGAAGAAGCTTTTTACGACGAGTGTCGTAGAAGTGAACACACGACAGAGTAGGAGGTGGAGGGACTGTAGCTGGAAGAACAAAACAAGCTTAGGGCGCAAAGGAGGAAGAGGAACTGTAGCTGGAAACCATAAAGTTAGAGAAATAGTACAGCCGGCTACTTGTTGGTAAAAATCCTTCAAGCTAACAGAGTGAAGAACTGAAGAAAGAGTCAACAGAGAGTAAAAGAAAAATAACTAAAGAAGCTTTATACGATGAGTGTCATTGAAGTGAACACGCGACGGAGTAGGAGGTGGAGGGATTGTAGCTGGAAGAACAGAACAAGCTTAGGGTGCAAAGGAGGAGGAAGAGGAACTACAGCTAGAAACCACAGAGTTAAAGAAACAGAACAGGCTAGCTGCTTGTTGGTAAAAAGCCTTCAGGTTGAAGAGTTGGAGGATGAGGTACACGGTTGGCTGCTTGTTGGTAAAAAGCCTTGAGGCTAAGGGTTTGAAGGAGGAGGTATGTGCGCGCAAGTGATGGAGGGTTAGTTTGAAGATTTTAATTTGTTAACGAAAAACATGTCCTAAAACGTCAGTTAAAATGAAAACTTGATCTTTATATAATTTTTAAACAACTATTTCCATAAATATGTCGTTGAAATAACTATATGTTTATCCTTTATAAGTTATTTTAAACGTGGTGAATTTATACACGACTATTATAAGAAACTTTCGTAGAAATAACTCTTTTGTAACAACTGTTTCAATTAGATTATCGTGTATAATGTATTTTAAACATCCGTGTTTATGAAAACGGTCGTTTTGAAACGTAAAAGGGAAAGATTAGACGAGGCATGGTGTTTGGGTTAAATATTTTCAATAGTTTATTAATAAAACCTTTTTGGAAGCATTATGTAATGGCGAGTAATATTGTAATTATGTAGTTGATTGATGCCTTACTGCATGAACACCCTTTTCTTTAATTATTTCACAATTTGAAAGAAATAAAGGAAGAAATTAATGACAAGAGAGAAATTAAATGAAAATTTATAAAAAATACATAACTTGATTAAATAATATTACATGTCTAATTATCATTTGACATGATTTGTACAATTTGCCCTCTAATTTGGTCACGATAATGACTCATTTCGTCATATTCGGATGGGTGTATATAATACTGTCGTTGAAAATCTTTGCACCAACCTTCTATGCATGTTGATTAACAAGTTGTGTCTTATAAACAGTTGTGTCTTTTCAAAATTACTTTGAGATTGATTACTAACATATTAATTCTATAATATCAATATAGGCGACGGTGTATATAATACTCTCATTGAAAACACAATGATTTACAATATATACAACAATATTGATTTACAATATATCAATATAGTGGATTCATTGTTATGAATGGGGTTCAGTTGATTTTCGCTACAATGATGAAGATCCATGGATATGGTTTGAGGCAAGAAAATTTTATGAAGCTTGAAGATATATATGAATATGACGGATTTCAACTTAATGTGATGCTCTTTACTGCTCATTCAGATACACTTTGTCCTTCTAGTCATACTTGTCGTGACCTTGCCATTAATGCAACAACAATGATCCTTGTTTCTTCAAGTCATGTTATTTGTTTTTGTTTGATTGTAGTTTAAACTAAAAAAATAGTATCATCTCATGCTCGTTGAGAGTTGTCACACATTTTCTTTTATTTTTATTATCTTATACAACAATTGATTGTATCGAACCACTTGTTAACTATTGCGTTAATTTTTTTTTTCTTCTGATTTTAAGTTACAAGAATATGAAGGCTCGAGCCAAGACACCAGCTTGCTGATATGACGAATTATTTTTTTGTTTCTTACTGATATCTATCTTTTTAACTAATATTCATACATTAAAGATAACTTTGTTAAGACCAAGACTTTGCTTTAAGCATCTCAGAAGCATAGCCAATCGCATCGAGGGGAGGCATCTCGACTCAAGGAGATGCTTTGAGGAGTAGAATCCCAATTAAATTCTTGCGAAATAGAGACCAATAAGATGGAGACTAATCTTGGCAAGATATATCAACACTTGTATATGTTGGAGGCTAAAGAAAGCTTAAAGATTGCAGCTGAGCAAGTAAGCATGGCAAGAAAACTTAGTCAAGAGATAAAAGCTAAGAAGCTTGCAGCCAAGACAGCATTTGAGAAGGCCAAACTTAAATTAGAGAAATAGTGTTCTATATCTTAGAAGGAACAAAAAGTACCCAGATATAACTTAAACTTGATATTCATGTGATTAACATAAAGTATGTCAGAAAATGCTAACTGATGTATGCAAATAGTAATGTTCTCTCTGTTTACATTATGGTGTATAACTGGCTCCCCAGTGGCTGCTATCAAGCATTCATAACTTATGTTTTTCATTTTTGTGTAAGGTTAATCAGTTTCATGTCTTTAACAAGTTCTTATTTTGTAACAATAGCGCCTAGCCGCATGTCAATGGTGGTGGCACTAGTACAAAAAAGAGCTTTAAGACTGCGCCTTGTTTAGATCGGATTATTGAGGCTCCGATCTTAAAAGTAATACCAGTGGTAGTTTCGTAAACATAAAAAAATTTAGACCGGATTATAGAGAATTAAGTCTAAAAAGTATGATCAGGTGGTAGTTAAAGTAAATATATAAAGAACTTTTTAGACCGGATTATAGAGGACAAGGTTTAAAAAATATGACCAATGACAGTTTCATAAATATATAAAGAACCTTTTAGACCAGATTATAGAAGATGAGGTCTAAAAAGTATGGCCGATGGCGTTCCATAAATATATAAAGAATTTCTTAGACCGGACTTGTACAATATGAGGTCTTAAAAGTGGCATTTTTGTAAATATATGAAAAGTCTTACTTTTAAGATCGGATGTTTAAAAAGTCTGGTCTAAAAAGTCTAAAAGATTAATCTTCTATTTTCCCGCACCGAAAATTGAATTCGACTTTGTAAATCTCGCCTTACACTCTCTTCAACCTCATCTCAACTCATCTCAAGGACCTCGCTCACAAATTTTCTAACGCCGCGAAAATTGCTCTTGCCTCCTTTGCTCTTATGGTCTCTTGTTTTGGTTCTAGCTTCTTCAGGTTCGAAATTCTTGTGAAGGTAACTAGCATTCATCTTTTTTTCAGCCAATGGATAAATCTTGACGCTTGTTATTGATAGTAATTTGCATATTTAAATATATGCAGGAAAAACTGAACCGTCTTGCTGCTAATTATTCCGGTCGTTTCAAAGTATACTATGTCTTGAATCAAGTTAGTTTGTAACTTGGAATATCATTTCAAAGAGAATTCAAGTTTTCATCCTTCATTGAATCAGGATAGCCTACCTTGAATGATGAAATGATATGATCTGCATGCCTTCAGAAGGATGAGACAGTGATGTTGGATTTGTATCAAATGAGATTATTCAAGCCCATTGTCCTCCTCTGCACATGATATCAGGGTAGACAATAATCCTCTAAGCTAATCTCTTTAGATAGCTTCTTCGTGTTATCATAAAAGGAAGGTTATTGATTAAGAAGATTGTTTGTGAAATTTGTAGATATTAAGGTATGGCACACCACCCATGAACAAGGCTATAACTACTCACATTGAAGCCCTTGGATATGACCCTGATATGCTGCTCATCCCGACAAATTTCATATTTCCAGTTTTTTTAAAAGGAAATGACTTTTAAGATCGGAGTGTTTTTACATCTGGTCTTAAAAGTACCTTCTTTTTTTTGTTTTGAGGAAGGGACTTTTAAGACCAGATGTTTTTCATATCTAGTCTTAAAAGTACTTTTAAGACCTGATGTGTTTTCACATTCAATCTTAAAAGTCTAATTTTTTTGTGTGTGATAGAAATAGAGTTTTAAGACTTAATATTTTAAAAGCCCGGTCTTAAAATTTCAACGTTTAAGACCTCATATTTTAAAGTTACGGTCTAAAAAGTATTTTTTTAAGACCGGTTGCGCATCCGGTCTTAAAAGTTACAAACTTTTAAGACCGCCTGTAACAAGACCGGTCGCAGATCCGGTCGTACGATACCTCTTTTGGTTTTTTCCTATATTGTAACTCATGCTTGTAACTTTTGAAAAGAAAATATGTGAGCTTGAGAAAATATGTGAGCTTGTTAATAAGGGAATATGTGAGAATACTATCGTCAATCGCTACTAAACTTCATATTGGTGATCATATCGAACATTTGAAAAGACTGAACTGTTTTAAGAATTAAGGATATACACTTCTTTGCATTCATGAAAGGCACCCAATGAACGCATTCTTCATAGACTGTTAACTCATCATCTAAATTTCTTAGCACTGCCATTGCTTCCAAACAATACTAAGTGATTAACAATCACAGAGATGGCTTGATGGTCCACATCCTTTTTTTTCTATATACAAAACCAAAACAGAGACTAGAGAAGAAGGAGCTTTAGAAGGGCCTTGACCCTTATCAGAACCTTTGAACTCAAAGGTTTAGCCACTTCAGGAGCTGGATCCTTATCATTTCGCATTGCATCTTCTACGTCGATGGATTTTCTCTTGGGAGTCACAAAGGTTCTTCTACGGCAAGCTTCTTCACTTTAATCTTGGGAAAAGGCTCTTCAAAGGCCACCTTCGGTTTAAAACGACGTGGCACATGCTTCTCTTCTAGGTCTTTGTAGAGGAGGAGGAGTTGAAGATTTGGTCACTTCATAGTCAGAATCAATGTTGGTAGCTTTGGCGGAACGTTTGGGAGGCATTTTCCAGTAAGGAAGGGTCGAGTTTGGTCGAGAGAAAAGGGAGGTTTCAGAGAAACTTAGGGTTAAACTTGAGGGAAGAGTGAAGTGAAGAGCAAGGGTCGAGTTTCAGTGTATGTCTATATATATATGTGTGTTTGTAGCAACAAACTCGACTTTCTACTCACAGACTCAAGTAACCTAGTCGAGTTCATCAGTATATAGGCAACTGTTTAAATCTTAACAGACGTTTAAAATAAACAATAAACGACCAATGTATAAACAGTCATTATAATACATTTATTTCAACGACATGTTTTCTAAAAACAGTCTTGGCCACAACTATCACTTGTTTATTAATTATTATTATATACCAGAACTTGTACTTGATATAGACGACAGGTTTAAAATTAACGTATGTGATATATGCAAACGCAAAACTAGAGTTTTAAGAAATAGGCTCGAGTCACTTTAGTTTAAAAAATCCTTGAAAGCTCTCGGTCGGCATAAACTTGAGTTTACCAGTCGATTAAGTTTACTTTAAAATGAAAAACGTTGAGAACTCTCGGCCAATGAGAAAATTGAGTTTAACAAAGAACAGGTTCAAGTCTTATTTTTAAATAAGATTCTTTGAAAAACTCTTGTCTAATCTCAAACTCAAGTTTCTATATCCAAGCTCGAGTCTGACTAAGTTCAAGTAACTTGTCTTATTCTCTATAAAGTACAAACTTGAGTTTTACAACTATAAACTTGAGTTTTTTTTTTTTTACAGTAAGTTTTTAATTTAACAAAGACGAACTTCATATAAGTTTACAAATGTCAGTTATCATCAAAACACATAGAGAACTAACACAAACATCATATTACGTAATCTTAAAAGTTAAGCTTAGAAGCCTCTTGAACAACTCTTGTCCAACATTTTAAGGAGTAATAATTATATGTTTTTGAAATGGTATATTCATTTAATCAATTGAGCCCTTGATTCAAGTTAATTATATTATGGAGCAATTGAAGTTGAGTTCACACCAAATTAATTAATTTTAAATTTTAAATATGCAAAATTAAGAAATCATTATGATAGGCTCTTATATTCTCGAACGCATATTTGTAGTCTAGGTTCCAGCCTCCCTGAGCCTCCTTTTTTAACAATTTGAAAAAAGGGAAGAGCCTTCTCTGTCGACTTTGACAAGAATCTGGTCAATGCAGCCAATCTTCCTGCTAATGGTTGCACCTCCTTCTTGTTCTTTGGAGCCTTCATATCCAACATGGCCTTGCATTTGTCCAGGTTAGTTTCAATCCCTTTATTCGTTAACAAGAATCCCAAGAACTTCCTGGCCGAGACTCCAAAAGCGTACTTTGCCGGATTCAAACAGATTCGATAGGCTCTCAACTTGTCAAACGTTTGTTGTAGATCTTGGACATGACTTGTAGGATCAATCGATTTAACGATCATATCATCAATATACACTTCTATGTTCTTGCCAATCTGGTCCTCGAATACTCTATTCATCATCTTTTGATATGTGGCCCCCGCGTTCTTCAACCCAAGGGCATCACATTATAGCAGTAGTTAGCCTTATCAGTTATGAAAGCTGTTTTCTCTTGGTCTTACGGGTACATGGCTATTTGATTGTAGCCGAATATGTGTCCATGAAGGATAGCAATTGGTAGCCAAACGAGTTGTCAACCAACTAGTCGATACTGGGCATTGGATACGCGTCCTTAGGACACACTTTATTCAGATTGGTGTAGTCCGTGCAGACTCTTCACTTTCCATTTGGTTTCTTCACCATAACCATGTTGGATAACCAGGTAGTATACTATACTTCTCGAATAAATCTGGCATCTAGTAATTCTTTCACATGTTCTTCTAGGGCTTATCTCATTTCTGGGCTGAGCTTCCTTTTCTTTTGCTCCACCGAAACTGACCCCGGATGAATTTCCAGTTTGTGACAGCAAAATTCTGGATCAATTCCGAGTATCTCTGACTACTTCCAAACAAACACATCCTGGTTCTTCTTTAGAAACTCTTTTAACTCGGTTCAAACCTTAGGATCTAGCCCTTTGTTGACTTTTGTGACTTGCCCCAGCTCAGTACCCAACACAAGATCCTCTAGCTCTCTATCTAACTCCAGTTTCAAGATCTTGGCGTCTTCTCGCAAGTCTAATTCAACCATATTTACTGGTTTGCTTCGCTGACTTGCTTTGCCCCTACTCGCACTCCTTTCTCCTTTTTGGATCTAGGGCGGAGAGGAAGGGCCACCTTCACCTTTGATTGTCGCAAAGTAACATTGCTTAGGGATTCTTTCGGTCTCCTCTAATGTAACGACTTCATTCTTGCTACTCACCATCTTCAACTTCTGATGCTTGGTAGACACCAATATATCCCAATTGTGAATGGTTGGCCTCCCCAAAATTATGTTGTACGTAGGTGGGAAGTCGGCAACGATGAACCTTACTGTTCTGACTTGAAGGCTTCCTTCGTTCCCAACGTTAATCAGATATTAATATACCCCTTAGGATAAGTGTCTTCTCCGTTAAACCCTATGAGGGTTGTTTTGCACGGCTTCAAATCCTCTTAGTCAAGGTTCATCCTTTTGAAAGCATCCCAAAGGATAATGTCTATGGAGCTTCTAGCATCTACGAAGATCTTCTTAACCCAGCAATTCACCAGGGTGCCCATAATCACCAAACCGTCTTCGTGACCCGAGATTACGTCCTTCAAATCTTCCTTAGTAAAGCATAGTAAAGGAGGTTTCAGCTTGCTAGGATCTTCTTTAAACTTCGGTTGGTCCCTTATTGAAAGGACCTCCCTTAAGTACTTCTTTCTCTGGCTCACCATGTCTCTCCCTCCTCTATGTGCTTCATTGATAACATTATAATCAAACTCGGGTTGAGGAAATTCATCATCATGACAACCTAATTTTTTCTGCTTCTCGTCTTTTCTTTTCTTCCTAGGAGTCGAGCTCTTACTGTGGCTTCCTTGGAACCACTTATTATTCTTCCTTCCTTGGGTTTTTATCACATACTGCCACAGTTTGCCTTCTCAAACAAACTTTTCTATCGCATCTCTAAGATCCTAGCATTGATCTGCAGTGTGTCCCGATCCGTCATGAAATTCAAAGAACCAGGATTGATCTAAGACTGCCTTGTTGTGAAATGGTCGAGGTCGGTCAACTATTTTCATCTCAGTTATAGCCACCTCCTTACAAACTTGAGATCGTGAAACGTTTAAGGAAGTGTACTTCTCATACTTTCCTTCATGCTTGCCACCCCGAGACTTATTGTCTGGGTTCCTTTTGCGAAAATCTTGCCTTTGACTTCCAAGCTGTTCCTTTCCTTTTAGACGTAGACTCTTCCTCCTCTATTTTCCCGTAGCATTGGCAATCTCCATCTGCTCTAACTCTAGGTATTTCTTTGACTAAGTTCTAAACTCTACCAGGGTCTTGACAGAAGTTTTGTAAATTGACCTTGCCAGCCGAGATGAACCATCCAGGCCAGCTATGATTAAGTGTACGTACACATTTTCCTGCAATCCATAAACTTCTAGGGCAACATCTTTAAAGCAATCCAAATACTTCAAGCATTTCCCCGGTTGTTGCTTGACCTTGCCGAGAGTGTACTCGAGACTTGATTATTTTTTGCTTGTTGCAAAATTCAGCAAAAACTTATCTTCCAAATCTTCAAAATTCGGATTGATTTTACAGCGAGTGTGAAACCATGCTTGCGCAGCTCCTCACAATGTTGTAGCAAACAACCGAGAAATGATGGGATCTTTGAATCCCCTCACAAATGTGTCAAT
Source organism: Acacia melanoxylon (assembly GCA_019022615.1). Taxonomy (NCBI): domain Eukaryota; kingdom Viridiplantae; phylum Streptophyta; class Magnoliopsida; order Fabales; family Fabaceae; genus Acacia; species Acacia melanoxylon. Next base: position 4,294,845 of record JAFJYJ010000003.1, on the reverse strand, counting down.
GTCGAACGTATTAAGATGGGCTTGCGATCCTCGCTTCCATCATATTTTGGTAAGTCATAAAATCTTTTGGATAAGGAGCACGGCAATCTCGTTAGTGAAAGGACTTTTGTTGTACTTGTAATCGGCCCTACCGTACTTTGTTCTATATTTTCCAGAGCATCTTACGTTCGAGGTACCGTATCTCGTTTTGATCTCCCGTATCCCGTATCGCCCGCAACCTGTTTGTCCTTTGTGACTATAAGATCCAGGCCCGAACTTCGGGATTCAAACCTGGTCTTGATTGGCCAAGTTACTTTCAACGTCACTCTCATTTCGGTTCCCCTTACAAACGGGGTTCTTAACTCGCCTGAGGTGCTCCTCCAACAACTGCATTCTCTGCATTTCTTCTCGCCGCAAGATGGCATTAGGACGATCCATATCTTCCTGCATTACTTGGATATCCTCCTGCCTCTGAAGTTGGTTTCGCTGCTCCATCTCCTCTATTCGATTCAATACAGCATTTAAAGTGGTCTGCATGAGACGAATATCGGATTAACGACTGGAGGAACTTGCGGTTGAGGGGTTAACGCGAATGCTAAGGAGGACATCGTGTCAGATACATCATCAACTTGCACTTAGTTATATTCTGGAATGATCATATAGTCAAGTTGCTATTGATGTTGAACCGTTCATTCCTCAGTTTGCTTCATCTGACTATTGCTTCTGGTATTAACCATCGTTGGTCACTGGAATCAAATTTTACCGATTCCCCACGATCGACGCTAATGTTCTGTGTGAGAACAACAGATGTCTAGCCCTTCTGAACTAGTGTGTTTATATTGGATCAGATTGCTATTCCAAAATATCTATAAGGCAGATACCAAAAAGAAGATGATTACTCCAATATATCTATAAGGAAATACCAAGAAGAATATTGGACCATTGTGCATATATATGACGTTTAGCCAAAAGGGGTGGTGTGTGTGCATAGTGACTTTGAATAGTAAATGAGAATGGATAGAAAGTTGTGTACCTTTTAGGTTTACCTCTTATTCATAGAAATTACCTTAGGGTTTGGAACCTTGTACCCTGTGCGCCTTGCAACCCACATATTATATTGCCACACCTGTAAGCTGTCACCCCTGATTGAGATATTCCTTGATTAGCATTAATTATAGGTCAGTTAGGATCTCCCTCCATCATAGGCAAATTCTGATATGGATTGCCCCTTGTTGGCCATATATTAAGTAAGCCTTGTATAGGTCCGTAACACCGGTCTTATAATTAAATCATGATAGGAGGGAGTAGGGGTGGCAATATTTTTTTTTTAAAAAAAACAAGTAAATATAGCCCACTTCTTCTTCCTCCATCGCAAGCATTCTTCAATCAAACAATAATCACTCACCTGTGGAATTTGTCCAGAAAAAATGCTTTGAACAAATCAAACAAAAAAAATAAAAACGAATTTGTCCAAATAAAATATCAAAGAAATTTTTTCAAACAATAATCACTTGCACGTGGAATTTGTCGAAAAAATGCTTTGAACAAATCAAACAAAAAAATAAGAACGAATTTGTTCAAATAAAAGATCAAACGAATTTTTTCAAACAATAATCACTTTCGCTTGTGGTAGCGAGAGATCACTTTGAGAGAATAAAACTTATAAAAGTGTCAAATACAATTAATTAGGGTCATTAACCTAGGGGCAATATTGCTATGTTTATAGACTTCCGGGGCAACGTTGAGACGAAAAAAATCCAGGGTAAAATTGCAACTTAACAAAAAAAAAAGTTAAAAAGATGCCACGTAGGCAATCCACGTCAGCATAATGGGGTCAACTAAAGTTTGACCATTAAAGCTGTTAATAAAGGAACAACATTATTACGTTTTTATACTTTTGAGGTAATATTGCTAAAAAAATTTCTATGACAATATTACTCTTATGTATATACTTTAAGGGTAAAATTAATATTTAACTCTTATTTTTATATTTAATGCATAACAACTGATATATAATACTCTCTCCGGTCTTAATTATAAAAAACACTTTTGTAGTACAATTTGCACTATAAAAGTGCTCCTATAATTAGGATCGGAAGTAGTATTGTTTTAAATAACATGGTTATCTTTGTTACTGTCATTTGGCCGAAAGATAATGCAAAGCAATGAAAATGATTATGCACATTTTTCTATACGCACGGAATTGGGTTTGTGGTGTGTTCAGAAAATGTACGTGGCTACAAGAGATCCTCTTTGGAAAGTGAAAAGAATAGCTGGATGGCACTCTCTTTAGGGGGCAAATTACGCACAGGTCCCAAAGGCCAGAGATAATTACAATTAAATTCCTTAAATTGACTAAATTACACAGAAGTCTTTAGGGACTTCTCTCTAAATATGTTTGAGTGTAAAATTACCATTTTGACAACAACTTTTTAAGACCTACATTTTTTCATTTGAGTTCCAGAGACTATTTACAATAAGAAATTCTATATTAGCAACAGAAAAATTCCTATTTTAACAACAACATTTTAGGACTGCATTTTTTTATTTCGAGGTCCGAGGCTATTTATTTACAACAAGAAATTCTATATTTACAACAAAGAAATTCCTATTTTAACAACAACATTTTAAGATCTGCATTTTTGATTTAGGTCCAGAGGCTATTTACAATAGCAAATTCCTATTTTAACAAGGACATTTTAAGACCTGCATTTTTTTTTATTTCTGAGGTCCAGAGGCTATTTACAACAAGAAATTCTATATTTACAATAGCAAATTCCTATTTTAACAACAACATTTTAAGACCTGCATTTTTTTATTTTTGAGGTCCAGAGGCTATTTACAACAAGAAATTCTATATTTACAACAACAAATTGCTATTTTAACAACAACATTTTAAGACCCGCTTTTTTGATTTACGAGGTCCCGAGAGCTATTTACAACAAGAAATTCTATATTTACAATATCAAATTCCTATTTTAACAACAAATTTTTAAGACTGCATTTTTTCATTTCTAAGGTTCGAGAGGCTATTTACAATCTAAAGAACCCCAACTGAAGTACATGCCATATTTCGGGACAATTTGCAGCAAACAAGGTTGTATTAACAACCGAAAAAACTGTATTTACAATAATAAATGCACGTATTAACAACAACTTTATTAAATCCTATCAGAACTTGTAACTAAACGTTCCATTATAACATCAACCAAAAACCAATAAAACAGAGTAGTCCCTATGTTATTCCTATGTTACCTTCCCAAAAAACAGAGTACAATGTCATTAACCCTACCCAATAGCATGAAACTCCAACTTCAATGGTAAAGATGATATCTTTAGAAAAATCTTAGCACTACTTACCTAGGTACCAGCTTATAGTCCACTAATGAGCTCAAACTTCAACCCTTCACCAACCCTTCACTCTCTAAATGCAAAGAACAAACACCCACAGAATAAATTATTCATCAAACGTAGAGTACATGACAGCTGCATATTTTAAGCTTTGCCTAGGACATAAAAATGTCACTTACTTGCCTTAAACGTCGGAGATTGATCCACCTATCTTGCTTACGTGATTTCTCCATTTTTCCCTTTTTGACAAATCCAGTTCTCCCGTGCACGAAATGTTTGCTCTGATTGTTTCCTTTTTTATGCACTATGGGCAAAAAAGTAATTTTATGTTTACAAATAATTACACAGAAATTTGAAGAGACTTAAATGTAATTATCTCGATCTTTGGGACATGTGTGTAATTTTTCCCTCTTTAGGCAGCAAAACCATTTTGGTCTCACAATGGGTTTCGTACCTTTAAAAACAACCATTCATTAGAGGAAACTGTGTTTCTTGTTTTTCTAAGTCATAAAGTCTATATTTTTTAAAATAATAAAATTTAAATTTCTGACACATTCAATTTTTGTTATATTTTAATTTAAACTATATAAATAAGAGTATTTCTCATTTTAATATTTGTGGAGACTTGCGAATATTCCAACGAAGCAGAATGCACGATGTATTTAAACACTCTATAATATAAAACACTTTTAAAAAGAAAACATGATTCAGAATATAAACTCTCTCCACTATTTCTCTTTCTTTTTTTTCTTTTTGTTTATTTAGTGTGAAAAAAAAATGAAGGAGGCATTCCCATCAAAAGCATGCTGTACGTGGGGAGGAGTTGAAATAAGAGGGTAACAGGTAAGTATTTGTAATCTGTATTATGTATTATGATAATTAAAATTTTGATTTATCATTGTAATTTTATGTTTTTACGATTTTACTAATTTTTCAAACGCTTTTATATTTTTATGATTTTATGTTTTATGATTTTTTAACCCCCAATTTTACGTAAAATCTCGATTTTAACTACCTTACTTAGTTGCTCTGCACAATAAAATACCCCTGAAGTTGAAAGTTGGCGTATGTATTAGTAATCTTGTAGAGAAAATTGGTTAAAAGGACCCCATAATACAAATGTACAATTTTACTTTTTCATTTTTTTTTGTATAGATGGTTGGTAGAGGTGTAAATCGTAGAAATGATACAAAATATAAAGTTTCTACTATTTAAGATAAACATATAAAATTTTATACTCTCCTGGTTTATTATAAAGGCACCAACTAGCAAGTTTATTTGGTCTTTTTTATAAGGCAGTTGCTTGTTCCCAATGAGCATTAATTAATTTTTTTCCATGTCTGCCCATAATTAATAAGGGTGGTGAGTGAGAGTAATAATTAATATAATATTAGAGTTTAGTACAATTAGTAAGGGTAATATTAGAAATTACTTAGATTATAGGGCAACTTTATTGACTTTAACTACTTTTATTGGTTTTATGAAAAAATTAGTTGGTGGTTTATAATAAAACCGTAAAGGAGTATATGTGTGTGTATGCATATAAAAAAACATAAATCACTATTCAAAATGTAATGAACAACTTCATATTTAAAAGATATGAGTCACATAATTATATAAAACATAAGTCCAAAAACACACATAGATTAACAACTTATACAACCAAGTTCTAAAACATCAAAAGAATAAAATTTAACAATTTTTAAACTGATCAATTGATTTAAATTAAACACATCAACTTGCATGTCCTCAATGCCCAAATCATGACCATTCATAAGTTTCATCACTTCAACTTCAATCAATCTTTTCTTATAATAGGCATCAACATCTAAGTTGTCTAAGTCTTCCCAATCTTCTTCATTTTTCACTATCCAATCATCAGATAATCAAAATTATATGCATGAAAGTTTTAAACAGTCTTTTTCATGTCCAATCTTAAATTAACCATCATAAAACAACATAATTTATAGTTTTTTTAATTTAAGGTGAAGGAAAATAGGATTTTTTGTTTTTATTTTATTTTTTGTTTTAAGTAAAAATATAAGTTTTTATCGTTGTTAAATATAGTTTTTACCTATTTTTATTAAAAACCGTTTTTATTTGCGTGTTAACAAATGATCACTCCAGGTTAATTATAAGACCTAGTTGACTTTTTTGGAGAGATTAAGAAAGTCAACTAAATTACTTTAGAGTATTTTTATTTTTTTCTTCAAACTAATTAGTTTGACTAATAAACTAATATATAATCTAAGAATACATAACATATGAAATGATTAAAGGCCCATTTGGATGGGCTTTTTCGATAAAAAAGCACTTTTTTAATGAAAAAAATAAATTCTTTTTAAATTAATTTATGTGTTTAGATGATATTTTTAAAAAAAAGCAAAAGTCACAAAAAAAAAAGTCAAATGCTTTTTTTTTAAAAGCTCCAATTTGAAGCTTAAAAAAAACTAAAAAAAGCTTTTTTTTTAAAAAGCTCATCCAAATAGGCCTTTAAGTTCTTATTTAACTTCTTTAATCTCTAAAAAAAGTCAAAGAGAGGTAGTATCACTTCACTCTAATAAAACTATAAAAATGAGCTCTAACGTTTTTATATTAGTTTTTAACAATGGGTCTTTTTGGAGTGGCTTATTTTTCAACGTTGGTGTGTAAAAATTTCGAGGCTTTTAAACCAACGACCCAATGAGAAAAAAAGCCAAATTTTTCTTGTTTGGATTGCCCATTCGTTGGTGAACTTTTAAGTCCAAAAAGCCAAAAGCCAGTTAAGGAAAAAGCTCTCAGAATCCAGAACTTTTTCCATAATCTTTCTCATTTTTGACGTGGGCCCCGCCACTTCTACCACCATCAATCCAAAGACAAATCATTATCTATAACCCAATTTTTTCCTTCCGAGTTTTTTAAAAGTCATATGACTTTTAAGCCCACCGCTCCTACCGCCAACCCAAACAGGCCCAATATCATTGATAGTAACCATAAATAGTGGAGGTTAAGAGAGTGGTTGTTTTTGTGTGGATACAGATAGCTTGCCTTAAAGCCACACACGGTAAGGCAATAATTACATGTACGAGACTGAAGCTAAAATAAAGGCTCATGTCAGAGCTTCCTGGCTACATTTCTCTACGTCAGGATTTCTCTTTCATCATCTCTTCATAGAATTAGAGTCCACATTTATTCATTCGCTTTAATTTCTCCTCAACTATTCACCACTCTACCTACTTGTTGCTTCTTCTCTGTGCAATTTCTCTGCTCTTCTTTACTTCTCGCTTTCACTTCGCTGTCCAATATTCACGAAAAGCTTTTGACGTTCTTCTTCTTTTAAAAAATTATTAAAAAATATATAATTTAATTATACACATACAATTTAATTATATATACGTTGTAAATATATGATCATACCAATTAAAATAAAACTCTTCTTACATAATTATCTTATACACAAAAAAATCATGAGATGATTAAATTACTTTAAATTATTTATATTTATTATTTTTCTCCAAACTGATTTGTTTGACTTATAAATTGATACATAATTTAATTATACATAACACACATGCTTATCTTATTCACAAAAAATCATGATATGATTAAATTACTTTAAATTATTTATATTTATTATTTTTCTCCAAACTAATTTGTTTGACTTATAAATTAATACATAATTTAATTATACACAACATATGATATGATTAAGTAACTTATTTCACTTTATTAATTTCTCAAAAAAAAAAAAAGTTAACTATGTTTTATATTTAGGATTGAACTTTCACAAATTTTATAATTATTACTATATTTCTATCCCTTACCTATTTTTTTAAACAAATATGTGCATATGTTTTTTAAAAAAAAAGTATTTCAAACACCATTTTTTTAATACCTCGTTTCAATGTTTCAATTATGAAGTCGGATGAAAGAGAGGGAAGGAAGTAGTATTTGTTAAGGCTGTGTTTGATTTGAGGGGAGAGAATAAGAGGGGTTAAATTCTTAAGGAGGATATTAACCAGATTATCATTAATAAAAAAAATATTTTTGTTGGGAGTGTAATTTTAGAATATTAAAAAAAAATTATAGACTATTTAGTAAAAATGAGATAAAAAATTTATCTATGTTTTTTTTTTCTCCCTTCAAACCAAACAAAAAGTGATACAAATCTTTTTGGTGAGCATCCCCACTCCAAAGTATTGTGGATGGCTTTGTGGCATGTGGAGAATAAGCGAAAAGAAAGAGTAAAGAGTCAATAAAGTATAGGGCCCATCTTGTATGTCGTGGCTTTCGTCCTATGCTATTACAATCTGCTGCGCTTCAATACTCTAAATCTGTGTTGTTTTGGTGTAAAAAGGTGCAGCTGCTTTTTAAGATTATGAAATATTTTTTTAGAACTAATCAGTATTCTAAAATAATATCAGTTAATACCATAATATATATATATATATATATATATATATATATATATATATATAAATAAATAAATAAAGGAGTTAGCTGCACTTTTTACACCAAAACGACACAATTTTAGAGCATGGGGCTCAACGTATGCTAATAGCGAAAGTCGGGTCCTTCTTTCACTGACTCTGTCTATAAGCGGTCATTTTTATTGGATACATTAAACAAGACAAAGTACCAAAATACTTCTCCCTCCGGTCTTAATTATAAGGCAAATATTTAAGAGTTGGTTTTGGTGCAATTATAAGACAATATTTTAATTTTTGTCAATTTATTCCTAAATTACCCCTATTTTATTCTCTCAAGTGTATTTAGTTTTTAGTGAGTGTATGTATGTTAATGTGTAGACTCTTACCGTAAGTAAAATTTTTAAATTGTTAGATTTTAATTTATTTATCAATCAGTTGATATTAATTTTTCAATAAATACATACATACATACATATATATATGGACACATATTTACACACACACAGATGTGTGTGTGTCTACACACAAATATATATAGACACACACACACACGTGTTTATCCATATATGTATATTTGTGTATCTATATGTGTGTACATATATATATATATATATCTTTGTGTGTGTTTGTCAATGTGTGTGTGTGTACAAATATATTTAAATAGGTGTGTCAGTGTGTGTGTGTTTATACATATATGTATATTTGTGTATCTATGTGTACATATATGTATATCTTTGTGTGTGTTTGTCAATATATGTGTGTGTATATATATATATGTTGTGTGTGTTTATACATATATGTATATTTGTGTATCTATGTGTGTACATATCTTTGTGTGTTTGTCAATATATGTGTGTGTGTATATATATGTGTGTGTGTAAATATATGTACACACATATATGTGTGTATATAATATACATATATATATATGCACATATATGTATATATAGCAAAACCTTTATTTCAATTAGAAAGCGTGTAGAAAGAAAAATAAGTATGTGGTAGGGGTTGTTGATTTACTTTTACTTATGTCATTTTAAATTTATATGAGGGCATTTTAGGAAAATGAGTAAAATTAACTAATTTAACTCATCTCCTTAATCTCCCAAAATCGGTTAAATATGTCCTATAATTAGGACCGGAGGGAGTATAAGATAAAACATATTTACTTACCTCCTTATTTTCTTAATATAAAATATATCTATGAAATTGATTTTAATTTTAAATATTAGACACATCTTTTATAATTAGCAATTTTTTTTCTAATTTATCTTTATTAATGTTTCTTTAACAATAATAAAGAGTAGAGGAAATGTGGAAATTTAAAAAAATAACTAGAGTATTTAAAAATATATATGTAATAATAACTAATTTAACTAATTTTTATAATCTAATCAAATTTAAGTAAATGTCTTAAATAAGTAATTTTCCTTTTCTTATACCATTATGTTATTGTCTTACTGTTTAATGTATGATGATAAAAGTGCGGAGATTGATAGTCTGTTTGGTTTGATGGAAGGTATGAGAGGGAATGAGAGGGGATAAATGATATTGATTATATTATAATTAATAAGAAGAATATTTTTTTATTGAAAATGTATTTTTACAATATTAAAAAAATTTATGGACAATTTAGTAAATACAAGAAAACAAATTTCTCTTCACCCCTCAAATAAAGCACATCCTTATGGTTTGTTTGGTTTGAGGGAATGGAGTAGGAGGTAAATGAGTGGAAATGAGGATATTGATCAAATTGTTATTAATGAGAAGAATATTTCATTTTGTTAAAAGTATATTTTCAAAATATTGAAAAGTTTTTATGGGCAAAATAATAAAGAGGAGGGTAAAAATTCCTGTTGGGTCTCCTGTCTTCCCTTAGGTCACATCATACGATTTTTTTCCCTCCAATTCCAAAGATATTTTACTAATTTCAGTAAAAATCACGCTGCACTGCCTTCAGAGTACTCACATTCTAAACAAAGCCATTTTCAGCTGCTTTCTCTCAGCAATCTCTGTGTACCATTTGGGTTGCGCTTTGAGCTTTCTCTTCGCAGTCACACTAGTTTTTGTTGTTCACCTTCTTCTACGGTCTTCTCGTTCTTTAAAGCAAACTCTGTATCTTTGCTTGTTTGTGTTTGGATCCTCCCTTTTGAGTTTCTCTCTGTTGTGCTGCCGCCACCTCTTGTTCTTCATCCACTCAAGATATACTTCCTTGTTTCCCCTCTTCTTCTTGTTCTTCAACACTTTGTTTGCACTGCTTCCTTGTATTTGGGTCCTTTCCTTTCGGTTTTTTTATCTTTAGTTAGTTCCATTCTTCACTCTTATTCTTCTTGTTCTTTGTGTTCCAAAAAAAAAAAAAAAGCAAAGAAAACTGTGGGCTCTTCTTGAATTCCTGTTTTGTTTTTGTCAACGGTTGCTTTAGTTTCTGTTGTTTTCTTGGATCTGGTTCCCAAAAACAAAAACAAAAACAAAAACTTGTCCAGGTACCTATCCATCAATCGTTCCTGTTTTTCTTCTTCTTCTTCTTCTTCCCAAAATACTTTTTTTTAAAAAAAAAAAAAATCAGAGTTTTGGCTTCTGTTTGAGAGTTTTCCTACTGAAGGAACTTTTTTTCCCCCTCAAGCTTTTATTTACTTTTTACTCTCTTCTCTGTTGATCATTGTTCTTCTTCTTCCTGTTTAGAGAAAACTGAAAAAAATAAAATAAAAAAATCACCTCTTCTTTCTGCGTAGTATTTTGTACGTTTTTCCCTTGTATTTTTTTTTCTTTACCATCGTTTTTGTCTTTTCTTAAAAAACAAAAAAAGGAAACACAGAAAAGGAGGCTTCAATATCCAAGGCATTGCAGCTGGAGCATAGAAATTGCTGAGAGGTACGAATCTGTGATCCCTTATGCGTATTAATTATGTTTGCACCATCTTATTATATACATATATGTGTGTGTGTATAGCTTCTTAAACTTTCTTTAACTTATTTTCGTCACTTGAAGCATCCTTAAAATTTCGATTTCATTTTTTAAGTTAGCATATGCAGAGTTTTAATTGTAATTTTGTTGTAGGGTTAAGGAGCAATGACTAACAAACTAAACTAATAATTGAACTAGATCTTAAATACCAACCAACTTCTTAAAATATTAATTGAGCACAAAATCACTACTTTACCACCAATGTTCGTTACTTGAATTGGGGGAAATGAATGTGAGTGTTGGCCAATGTAGGGGTGGGTTTAAAACAAGTCATTGATGGGGTGGGTTTAAAACTATGAAATTCTATAAAGTGTGAACTAGAATTTTCATGGAACAAAGGATCACTACTTGGGCAAGGGAAGCCCGCCCTGCCCAGCCCAAAAATGGTTAGGGCTTTTATCGGGTAGGGCCGGGCATCAGGCTACAGTTCATTCTTCGGGCTCGGTTTAGATCCTGTTCTAGATTTTTTCTAAGATCGACATTGATGGGGTGGGTTTAAAACAAGTCATTAGCCTGTGTGACACAACTTTTATCATTCGTCTGTTATCTCATTCCGTGTGCCATTATCGTCCGAGCTTAGAATCTCACCGGAAATTTTATGAGCTTGCCAAAAAGACAAAACCTCGTCGAAAGCACATAGAGCTCGATGGAACTTGGAAATCACAAAAAAAAAAAAGTTGACGAAGGAGGTTGTGGTGATGAAGACGATTAGAGTCAGCGTTGAGGTGAGAAAAGTAGAGAGAATTGATGGTGGTGTGTGGTGCCAGCGACGGAGGAAGAAGCTCCGATTGGTGGTCTTGAAGTTCTCCTTGTTGGTCAGAAACTATCTGCCACGATGTGCTATCGTCTATTCCGCGCTTCTTTCAATGTCATGCAATGAAGAATAAGGTTGTGGTGCTGGGTCATTCTCTACAAGTTGAGAGTCCAGGTGTTTAGGTCGCCGGCTATTGAGAGTGAGATATTACAATACAAATAAATTGTCATTTTGTAATGGTCAAGTTGAGAGTCCAGGTGTTTCAGGCGCAGTAACGGATGTTTGTGGTAAACTAACGATGTTGTGCTCAATTAATATTTTAAAAAGTTGGTTGGTATTTAAGGTCTAGTTAAAAGTTTATTGTGATGGACACTCCTGAGCCAATAGTTTATTGGCCAAATTACTCCTTAACCCTTTGTTCTATTTATAGAAACTTTTACAATTTACAATTTTGCAGATCTTTCTAATTTCTACATTTCACATATATTAATGTTGATATTGATATGGTTTTGTTTTTTATATCTAGAAAGTTTCCTGTTAATTTCTATCACTATGAATATGAGAATTAATTTTTATGGTCTTTATCAATGATTTAAGTAAAGCCGCAAAAACCTAATTTTTTTTAAAAAAAATAGTAACAAGCACAAATCGATTTTTAATCATTCAGATTTTATTGAACTTAAATAATTAAAGATCATGCTTCTTAAATTTATAAAAGTAATTTTTAGTTAGAGGCTAGTAGTCGCCTTGTCATGCTTGAATGCCCCAAAGACTCCCCCAAAGCACGTGTTTATTTGTATAAGTGAGTTTTCAGGACTAGGTCAGGATAATTTTTGTTAAAAAAATAAAATTATATTTTTTAGATCAGTGATTGCTTATATTTAAAAAAAAAAATTGAAGTTATCTATTCAAAAAAAAAAAAATCAACATAAATAAAGTTATTATACGTTCATTACAAAAATAAAAGCATCATTTATTAAAAAGTGAATCTCAAAATAATTAGAGATAACTTATCTGAACCACTTTTTTGTCACCCTTAATAGAACCGTTTTTAATGAGTTTCATTTCTTAATAAAATAAAAGACGTGTTTTGTTATGAGGCATGTAAATATGGGAAAATTAGAATAAGGACTTGGAAGAAAATATATATATTAATGAGAACCATAAGGACTAAATACAAAAGTAAAAAATTTAAAACACTAAAATGCCACTAACGACAATTTGCATTCCCTCTTATATTATTTCCCACATTCTATATTTTAACCTAAAAGAAATTCTAAATTTCACCGAATTAAATAATAGTTTTCTGAATTTTCATTTTGAAAAACTTGAATAGACATCTCTCGAAAAACAAATTACACCTTTGATTTTGGAAAAATTATTATTATTTAAAAATTAACAAAATATTTAATTAAAAATAAAAATAAATATAATTTTAACAAAACTCAAAGTATTTTATAATTTTTTATTATATATGTTATATCAAGAAAGTCTATACGATTTTTTTTTTTTCATTTTAGAAGTAAATATATGCGTGTTAAGCAAGTTCATTTTATGTTAATAAAATTGAAGATAAAAATAATTTATTATATCAAAATAATTAAATAATATATTGATTAAATAAATATCACATTTGGTGAGAAAAACATTAATTTTTTTTTTTTGAGTTTAATCATTGTTAATTAAATAATATATCGATTACATGAATATGAAACTTGGTGAAAAAAGAGACTAAAATGATAATGATGGGCGCGGTTTTAGTTTATGAATACAACAAATGGGGCATGGTGTTGGTGCTCCTTGGTACCACGCCCTGAATACAACAAATACGATTTTTGTGTTTCCTTTAATCATTATATTCTACATAAAATAAGTAACATGTAGTTATCTTATGGCTAAAAAATGGTTAAATTTTTTATTTTTTATGATTTTATATAGATTTAATACTTTAAAATTGCATCTTTTAAAAAAATCATAAAAGGAAGAAAAAAATTGCAATTACCTGCTCTTTGTAGCTTATGTTACATATGATATAGGGAAGACTTTCGGGGTTGTGTATATTCAGATCAAGTTTTAAAAAATTTCTTTTATGTAATTTATAAGTCACACTATTTTTTTTTTTAATTATCCAAATGTAGAATTTTACTTATTGTGTAGATATAACCACATAGCTAGGAATGGAAGGAGTTTTATGTTGCCTTAAATAAGAGAGTAGTTGGTTTTGTGTGGAGACAGCTAGCTTGCCTTAAAAGGCGCATGCTGTAAGACAATAATTACATCTACAAGAAAAGATAAAATGAAGGCTCATGTTTGTGGTTTGGATTCTGTCAAAATCTTTTTTTTTTTTTTTTTCAGTATTTGATTTCCACCTTCAGATTTTAAAAAATTATCTGTTTTAGATTTAATATTTTATAAAACTATTATTTTAAACATGAATAAATAAACTTAACTTTTAAATCATGATCTACACAATTTATACCTGTAATACAAACAAAATTAATAAAAAATTTAATTTATAAAACACTATAATCATTATCTTAGAAAATATTAAATCTGAACTGTCCATTTTTTCATTTAAGGGTCGGTATGAGATTCTGAGAAGAAAATGAGAGAAAATATTCGAGGAAATCTGTTCCCCTCATGTTTGAGCTTCTTTACATTTTTTTCACCACTCTAGCTATGTCATTATTTATAAGGGGGCTTGTAAGAGAGAAAAATAGATTAAATAATCTTTTAGTTGATGCAATGCATATAATTAATGAGGGGTAAAAATGAAAAAATTCATTAAACATTTAGACAAATCTTATTGGACTCTTGTAGAATGGACCAAAGGGGGTATTTCTTCCATTTTTCCTTTATTTTATATTTCTAACCAAATAAAAAGAATATGAGTAGATTTTATTTCCTGCAAAATGTAAATCTGCAACTTTCTTTCACCACTCTATCTACTTTCTGCTTCTTTTCTCCGCAATTTTTCTGCCCTTCTTTACTTCTCGCTTTCACTTCACTCTCCAATATTCACAAAAAGCTTTTGATGTTCTTCTTCTTCCCGAAATAATAATAATAAAACAAAGAAAGAGAGAGTTTTGGCTTCTGTTTGAGACTTTTCCTACTGAAGGAACATTTTTTTTTCAAGCTTTTATTTACTTTCTTGTATTTGAATTACCCTCTTCTCTGTTGTTCATTGTTCTTCTTCTTCTTCTTGTTTAGAGAATACTAAAAAAAAAAGTTCACCTCTTCGATATCCAAGGCATTGCAGCTGTAGCATAGAAATTGCTGAGAGGTACGAATCTGTGCTTCCTTAAAATTTCGATTTCAGTTTTTATGTTAGTATATGCAGAGTTTTAATTGTAATTTTATTCTATTTATAGAAACTTTTACAATTTTGCAGATCTTAATATTTTCTATATTTCACATATATGAATGTTGATATTGATATGGTTTTGTTTTTTATATCTAGGAAATTTCCTGTTAATTTCTATCATTATGAATATGAGAATTAATTTTTAGGGTTTTTTATCAATGATTTAAGTAAAGCCGTAAAATCAAATTTTCTTTTAAAAAATAGCAACAGGCACAAATAGATTTTTATAAAAGTATTTTTTAGTTGGCCATTAATGGTTTTTGTTATCTTTTTTTTCCCCCCAATTGAACATTATGACATATTACATATCAATACAATAAATGGGGTAGGGGGTGTCTGCTGCTCCTTGGTACTATACCCCAAATTTTCCCCCTTCCAAAATGGTTTGTGTTTCTTTTTATCATTATATTCTACATAAAATAAGTAAATTTATATATTTTTTTTGGCAAAAAAGATTAAGTTTTCAACTTTTTTATGATTTTTCAAATATTTAATATTTTTAAAATTGCATCTTTGAAAAAATCATAAAAGGAAGATGAAAGTTGCAATTACCTGCTATTTGTAGCGTGTGTTAATTATGATATAGGGAAGACTTTCGTGTTCGTGTATATTCAGATCAAGTTTAAAATTAGTTGTATTCTTTATAACTCTACATCTCTCTATGCCTTTTATTGCATTGGTCCTTTGATCATATTGTGATTAATTCCATGCAAATAAAAATTTATTAATATATATTAATTATAATTGGTTACTTTTATCATTTAGTTTTGTCATTTAGAATAGCAGATATTGGTGCTGCGTGTGGAGCCAATTTTGAATGAAATCCACAGGAACAGAACAAATATGCATGTGAATATTAGAAAAGAAATGAATGTTAGGTGGTGCTATGATACAAGTTAAAGCTAGATTCAATTTTAGTGCTCATCATTTTCTTGGTGGGCACCAAACTTAATTTCGACCCTTTAACAAAAAATGTCATATTTTTCATGTTACTTTATCTTGTAATTTATTAATTTTCTATTTTTAAAAAATTAAAACAAATAATCTTCTAATTATCACTTTGAAAAAGATTCGTATTTAAAAAATTATCAATTAAGAATATGAATGTAGACTATCCAAATTTCGTTTGGATTCATCACAATCTGAATTAAAACTAGCATTATAAATTGTATATAAAAAACATCAAATCTGAATACTTTTACGTTAAAAAACATAAAAAAAAAAACTTCATATGTCCTTGAAGGCAACATTTGTCCCAAACCGCTGCTGTTAGGGAAAAAACATTGAAAACTATTTTTTTTTATGAGATAATTACATAAAACTAGAAAACTAAATTAAAAGAAAAAAGATCTAAATAACCCAAGAAGGATTGAACAATCCTCAACCATCCCAACAGTACCAACGGGCAGACTAACCAAACCACGAAAGGCCCTACAAAGATCAACACCAGTTGCGAATAAAATTACGAATAAGATGAGCAAAAGGTTTCGAATATGATGAGCAAAAGGTTTGGTTAAGATATGCCAGATTCCACCAAGTATACAAATGGAACCCAACCATACATGTCTTCCAATTATATCTTCCAATTACGAATAAGTCCTAATTATTGGATTTCTTTTATAACAATTTTTTTAAATTTAAGAATACACTCTCAAATCTCTTTAGACTTAGTTATAATTAAGTTTTTTAAATGACATTTATAATTACTTTTTTTAAATGACATAAATATCTTTAAATTCAATACATTTGACCTGCTTTCACCAATAATTGTGAAAATGTTTTAATATTTATACTTCAAACTTCTTATATTGATAAGAAAATATCTAAAAAAATTAATAATTTAATACTTAGAAATCTATTTCTTTTTTATTTAAAAGTCGGCCGCATAGAATTATAAGTTAATTTTCATATTTTTTTGCATTGGCTCTTCATGTTTTACACATTGATTTATAAATCAATTTTAAAAAAATTAAATGGACGTGTTCTTTATATTAAGTTATAAATTTTGAATTTCTTTTATAAATTTAAAAGGATGACATAAAAAATTTAAGAATTTAACTTGTAAATTTATTTTTAAAATTTGAAAAATAAATATAAAAATGATATAAATTTCCATGAGATTAACGTGTAAATATAACAAATTGACTTGTTAATATTCTATTATTTATTTTTCAGAGATTTACTTAAAATTTAAGAAGTTAAAGTTTATCTGTAAATTAAATTTACGATATCTGACTTGTAAAAATTAAAATTAAAATTTCAATAAAAACATTAATTAAAATTTAATTATATATAGTTTTTTGGCTGGATTCCAATGATCGCTGGGACATCCTAGAACAGGGTAGGTCTTGATGAAACATATACTGTATAATTGTGCAGTCCCTAACTGAATCACATATGCATGTACGGTAGATGGCGAAAATTGCAGAGGACGTGGCTACCGATGTCGCTAAATCATTGGCAAATAGAGCAATGCAGGAACTTCATTACTTTTGTTGCTACAAGAGCTATGTTGATGACTTCGAAGAGCAAAAGAAACTTTTGAAGGCAAGAAGAGAAACAATACAAAAAAATATTGAAGAAGCCCATAACAGAAACGAGAATCAGATCGAAAGTGAAGTTAAACTATGGAGAGAAGAAGCAGATGGTCTCATGAAAGAAGACACAAAAGGAAAGGATAAATGGTTTGGTTTGGTTACTAATTGCTTTTGGCAGTACAAACAAGGAAAGGAGTTGGAAGGCAAGACGAAAAGGATTAAAGAAAAGGTGGAACAGAGTAATAACTTCACTCGTGTTGCACGTTCAACTGGGCTTCCAGGGATCGAGTTCTACTCTATTAAAAATTTTATGCAACTTAAGGACAGAAAGTTGCAATTTGGAAAATTGACGGAGGCGTTGAAAAATGACAAGTTTGTGATTGGACTGTATGGGCTGGGGGGAACAGGAAAAACCACAATGGCAATAGAAGTAGGTAAAGAAGTTGTAGAAAAAAAGGTGTTTGATAAAGTCATCTTTAGTGTTGTCTCAAAGGATCCAAACTTGAAAAGTATTCGAGACAACATTGCAAAACACTTAAATTTGCCTTTAAAAGAAGGAACAGATGAAACTGTACAGGCACAAGAGTTGTGGAAAAGAATAGCAGAAGGTGGAGAAAAGGTGCTTCTCATACTTGATGATGTGTGGGAAGAGCTTCCATTGGGAAAAATAGGGATTCCCTGTGGCAAAAGTTGTTGTTCTATGTTGCTTACTACACGTGATCGGAGAGTTTGTAGCGATATGGGATGCTATGAGACTATTGAACTTGAGGTCTTGAGTGAAAAGGATGCAGTTGATCTTTTCCTATCTTATGTTGACAAGAGCACAGATAGTTCTTCCAATGATTTTAAGGATGTGGCTTTAGGTATTGTGAAGGAGTGTGGAAGATTACCAGTTGCAATTGTGGCAGTCGCAAGAGCATTAAAGTTTAAACCTCTAACTGAATGGAATGATGGTTTGAAAAGATTGCAGAATCATAAGTCAATTCATGATGACAACGAAGATTTAGAAAAGGCTTATAATTCTTTGAGATTAAGCTATGATTATCTTGAGAACGAAAAAGCCAGAAAACTCTTCCTCTTATGCTCTCTATTCCCAGATGATTATGAAATACCTTTAGAACTTTTAACCAGAATTGCTATAGGTATGGGCCTTTGTGGAGGAGATGACAAATACTCGGTCGCAAGAAGTTATTTCACTCCAATTAAAAATGTGCTCATGGATTCCTGTTTATTATTAAAGGCTAAGAATGAAGCTGTCAAAATGCATGACTTGGTCTGAGAAGTGGCTTTGTGGATTGGAAATAAACTAGTTCAAGTGGTCATGGATCCTAGCAAAACGTTAATGGAGAATATCCAATATTCATCTTGGAACATAAATAGCTTTCCTAGTCATTTTGATGGTAGAAAACTTGAGGTTCTTTTGCTTTGGATAAGTAATGCTTTGAAAGTTCCAGATGGTATTTTTGAAGGTATGGAGAAGCTCAAAATTTTGGCTTTAATGAAAAGGCCAAATATTGGAATTTCAAGTGCTTCCTTATTTCAATCACATTCCTCATTGATAAATGTTCAAGTTTAGCCATAAAAGGATTTGAGTTAGGAGATATATCTTTTTTGGTAAACTTGAAAAGCCTTGAGAGTCTTGAATTGAGCGAATGTTCAATGATTGAATTGCCAAAAAAAATTAGAAACCTAGAAAAGTTGAAATTGTTGGAGATGGTAGAATGTCATATTGAAAGAAATAATCCTTTTGAAGTGATTGGGAGTTGCTTACAATTACAGGAGTTATATTTTGTTCCAAATCGAATGGATAACGCTTGTGAATTGGAAAGGTATCAAATTACAACTTTTCCTAAATTGGAAAGGTATCAGATAAAGGGATGGAGTGGAAGTCATTATAAAGTGGATTTTTCAATATCTAGATACTTTGATTCAGAGAACTTAAGAGTAAACTTCTCTGATAAAATATTTAAATCCCTAGTGGCAAGAGCAGAAGTTTTGAAGTTAGATGGAGATTATTATAATAGAGGATGGACAAATGTTGTTCCTGACATCTTGCATGTGAAAGATGACAGGATGGAAGACCACTTAACTAGGCTTTGTTTGCAATCTATGAATGGGATAAAGTGCCTAATCCACACTGAATGTCTTCAATCTGGTGTAGCTATCTTCTCGAAGTTGGTTGTACTGAAGCTTTCTAACATGGATGTAAGAGAATTATGTTGTGGTCCTTATCCAGTTAACTTTTTGAAGCAATTGGAGAAGCTGCATTTATCAGTGTGTAAAAATCTGGAAGGCTCGTTATTTGATGGAAAGCTAGAGCTTTGTAATCTTAAGTCCATACATTTAAGTGAATGTTCAATGAAATGCCTTTTTCATCCATTCACAGCACAGAGTCTAAACCAACTAGAAATGTTGCACATTGACCACTGTTCTGGGTTGAAATACATTGTAGATCATGATCCCAATCAAAAGAGTCATGACTCAATGTTCCCAAAATTGAAATATCTCAAACTTGGATCTTGTCCGGAATTAGAATTTATTTTGCCAATATGTTTTTGCAAAGACCTTCCTCTGCTTGCAAGTATGAAGATTGATGATTGTGAGAAGCTAGAATATTTATTTGGGCAATATCCGGATGAGAGAGATTTGCACCAAATGGGACAAGAAGCCATCCTCCAATCGCTAGAAGAACTGAAAATTGCAGGAGTACCAAATTTCATCAACTTATATGCAGAATGTTATCTCCCATGCCCTTGTTCTGATAAAGTTCAAAAGTCATCTCCAAGTACAAATGTAGAAGATTGCACTAGCAGTTTATCAAGGCGTCTATGTTGTTTTTGGCCAAAATCAAATACTTCAACTATATATCACCCTTCTGCTTCCACGGACCATAACGAGGTACTTATTCCTTACTCTATTTTGTTGGAATGTACTTATTCATAATATTGGATGAATAATCCAAATATGCCTAGCTAGTTGAGCTTCTTATTGTATGATGAGAATAGAAATTAGTATCAAGTAACAAAATTGATTTTGCGTTGCTTTTTTTTCCCCATCTAGGACACTTGACAGTTAGAAAATTACAGAAAAAAATTGCTCAAATATCTGAAGTCAAATACTGGCATTTTTTTTTTTGTTGGTATAAAACTTATACTGCCTTGAGTCTTCATCCGTAACGGTAAGTTACAGATGCAAAATTTTGTTTGTTTATAAATTCATAGTTGTTGAATTTTAGTAAGGCATGGCAAACCATTTGCTAATTACCAATTCCAACTAAATTTGACTAGGATCCATTGTTATAATATCAGTTTGTATAAAAGCACTAAATTAGTGACAAGTTTAAAAAGCATGAATTGTGTGAATTTAAATTAGCAAAACACTGTTTAGGTAGAGAATCGATATTTATATGATTTTGAAGAGACCACAGTTCAAATTAATCAACAAGAACGCATTTAGAGAGGACAAGAAGACAAATTAAAAAGATAATAATTTGTATATAATTCTATTTATCTAAAAATAAGTATTTACTTCCTTTTTTTTTTCATCTTCCTCACATAAATATATTCAACAGATATAATTTAAAATATAAAAAAAAGAGTGAATATAAAATGCAAATTTATAAGATTGTAACAAGCACATTGAATGAAATAGCATAAATAAATTCAAAATTGAATTGTAATAGAAATGGTTTTTAATATATATATATATATATATACTGAGAGAGAGAGAGTAGAATTTTCTAGTAATATCAGAAAAGTTTGTTTCTTAAACCTCTACCACTCATATCTTTTGAATTTATGAAAGAAGAATTCACATGTTTGTATGGAATACAGGGGATGAAGGTGAATTATGTTGTGAATAGAGCTCATGGACTTTTTACACCACCATTGTACCCGAACACACTTTTGAGAAGGCTGGGGATATTTAAATTGGTTGGGTTAAAGTCTCTCTTTACCCTATCCGTTGCTTCATCATTGAAATTGTTGGAAATATTGGAAGTCGAAGCTTGCAATGCACTAGAGCATATAGTAACAGACAAGGAAGATGATCATGATCATGACTCTATCTTCCCTAACCTGCGGGAGGTTAAAGTGTTTTCCTGTAGCGACTTGGAATACTTGTTCTCTATATCAAGTGGTAAGCTTCCACGACTCTTGTATGTGGATGTACGACGCACCCCTCAGCTTGGGGAAGTATTTAGATGGAAGCATGGGGAGGGACAGAAGCTGGTCTTGGAGGATGTGTTTCCAAAACTATGTGTGATAAGACTAGAAAACCTACCAACTCTTCATACTATATGTCAAGGCATTGATTTTCACACTGTGAAATTGCGTCGCGTGCGTGAATGTCCTGCAATTTCTTTAACTTCAGCTAATGGTAGCTATGAAGAAAGTAAGTGTTCACGTTGGTAATTCATCACAACTGCTAATTGCTACAATTTCTTCTCATAATATTGGAATTGTTTTATTTTGAAGACAAAGACGCCAGATACTTAACAAGGATACGTATGGAGTGGTTTTTTGAGGTTAGTATCAAACTTATTAACATGGCTTAATAATCTGAAATAAGGGGGGAAAAATCAAATTGACCTATAGGTACATGAATAAAGTTTTTTTACTACTAATTTTCTCCAAATCTAGCATGTGTGTGTGTTATACTTTTCTCTAGTCATGTAGACTTACGAAGCCAACAAATTCTCTCGTCTATCATGTCTACTTCCTTAATTTGCTCCAAAATTTAGTAGGATGTCAATAAATCTATAAAACTTTCTAATTTTGAACGGAGATTTATAAATTTTACCAGAGACTCCAACTCATTTCATCTTTTCTTATATGTTCTGTGATTGTTTAGGCTTTCCGGAGACCTTCGAAGGCTAATATAGAAGGCTACACAAAACACAAGCAGAACCGTATTTCACCAAACTTGTCAGAGGTACAAACATCAGGCTTCTATTGAGAAAATAGAGAAAAAGGGAGAATAAGCTTAGTTACTATAACAACAGAGCATGGTAAACATCTATATTGTACAGAGGAAAACCTAATTGAACAAATGGACAAGAATGAAATACACATGTCAAGCAATTACATAAGTAGCTCTAAGAAATTTTCAAGGTTTTCTAACACGTTCTAAATATTTAGGCTTGTGATATTGCTAGGCTTAGTCAAAGCTAATTGTAATTGTAAACTAATATATTATTGTTCAGATTGAAGTAGACTTAAGAAACTAGCTAATGATTTCTCTCTTACCTCACTGCCTTATTCATTTCTTCAAAATGAATGAAGATTTATTTTAAAAAATTTGTATGCTAAGATTTATTATGGTTATCAATATCATCAAAACTCAATTTATCTCCTTTTTAATTAGATCTTTTTGTTGATGTTTAGAGTAAGGAAGTATCAAAGGAGATTGCTGAAGAAGACTCCACAACAAATAGCAATTTGCCTAATATAACAAAGGTTTGTATGTTATGCATTTCTACAATAATAGGGACTCAAACCAACAAGCAGTTCCTCTTTTAATTAATATATGATATTCTTCTTAATTATTTTAACCTTTTTAGTAACTTATTCTTATTTTATGAGCTGCATAGATTACCAAAACATCAGCAAATGAAATTGTTGAAGAAAAACTCTCTGCAACTCCATCATCTGATTTAGACATGGTAAGTGTTATTCCTCAATTAATATAAGAGTTTGTAGAAGCCTCTAATGTACCGCTTGGCTATACATTCCTCCATCCAGCTCACTGGCTAGAACCAAGATCTGAAAAGAAAAACAATTCTCAATTTTGTCATTTTAAAGGCATTTTCTTTAAAAACAATCATATTTCTTTCACATATACAATTTCTTACCATAAGAAATTGCAAACAGGTGAAATTGAAAGACAATAATTAATAGTCCTTGGGTTTTTGCAAAGTGACCTATTAAAGGGACTATCATTTTCTTAAGAAGGTGACTTATATATTGGACTAAAGAAATACAAAATTTAGTAAATACATAATATCAACAGCAAACTAATTTATTACTTTGTGATGGGCAATAGTTTGCTAAGGAAACAATGGAGCTAAGTGTTCAACATGTTCCCCAATAAGATGAAGCTAGAAAATCAAATTAAGTCGTGAGTACGATTAAGTAACAGATTAAAAATAACATTGCCATTCCTTCAAAAAATGAGACTTCACACATGTACTCCAATATAAGGCATATTTAGAAAGTTGTTCTCAGTACTAAATATAAGAAAAAGTTTTAATATTTATTAATATTTTTCTAATTTACTCCTACTCCTATTGATACTTTCTTTAACAATAATCAAGGAGGAAAATGAATGAGGGAATTAAGGAAGGTGACTAGAGTGTTTTAGAAAATACATGTCATATTAACTAGCTTAATTATCTTCTTTAATCTAATCAAATTATTGGGTAAATATGTCTTATATTAAGGACCAAAAGAGTAACTTTTAGCTGCTTTTTTCATATTTATTTTCTTTTATGGTAATGTGGTTCACAAAGAATACAAGAGCAAGAGAACCATATTAAATCAACAAGCACTATAAAAAACAGGACATGATATGCACTATAATTATTTACAATGTTCTTGCATTCTATAGTAGAAAGATAAAAACTTACATGTCTTTTCATATTGTGCAGAATCTCAAAACAACTTTTGGAGAAGGTCCTTCTTCAGAAAAATATAGCAAAGCAAGTTCATCAAAGGTAAGCTTCTTACATTCATTTGAGCTTTAAATATATGTCTTCCTTATTCATTCCACTATTTGGTAGTTACGTGGAAAAGAATCAATGGATGATGATCAACAAACACATGGAGAAAGTAGAAGCTCCAATGAAGCTCCTCAAAGAATTGAAGAACCTACCAAAGAATGGTCTTCCAGAGAAACATCCAATGAAGTGTCATTGACAATTCCACCACCATCTGTTACTGAAATGACCTTTGAACTGGTAAATAGTTGTTTTTAATATATTTGCACTATTGACATATTATTTCATTCCATTCCCTTTATTTACTTCTTTCAATATTGAAATTTTATTGATTTTTAATGAGATTAATTTTTCTGGCTTGATGGTCTTGGGACCCCTCAATCTTTACTCTCAAGAAGCCTCCAACAGCAATTTCAACTACTCACACAGAACCAAAGAGCTCTCAATCAGACATGTTTGATATTTCTATAAATACTGAATGTCCACAAGTAAGTCATTAGTGTATTGAATATCAATTTGGGATTTGAACTTTTTTTCCTTTAAATTTGTCTGTAATAATTCTAAAAAAAAGGTGACATCAAATCGTAGATTCATTGTTGATTTCTATTTATAGCTTCATACCTATATATGAGAAAACTTTTAAATATGTAACTGATGAATGCTGTTTACTTCTTCTGATTCACTCCAGGTTGAAATTATGACCAATGATGAGACTTGCACTGATGAGGAAGAAATGAAGTTTGACCAGAAGCCACCGTCACAAATATTTGAAGAACATGATCTTATGAGGCTATTCCAATTGATGAAGGAAGGTGCTGATATGGAAGTTGACTTGTCTTATGTACCTAAACTCATTGCTGATCTTCATCACAATAAAGAGGTGACTAAGGCTCTTGCTGACTTGGAAGCCTCATTGAAGAAGGGTCTAAATGAAATAGCTTGCTCTGAAGAAAGTAGACTTTGCCTTCAGAGTGCTCTCAACATATTGTCCTCCCATTGTTCTGAAGATGGAGCTTCCTCTCATGGCCTTCAAGACACAATTCAATCTCTACAACAAGAAATCCAAACTGTTGTTTCTTCATTCAACCAAGCCTATGCCACCATTGACACATTCACCAAGCTTGAACAAAAGGAGAAGCTTATGATTGAACAACGCTCACAACGAGAGAAAGATGCAAAAACTCTTTTATATGACATTAACACCACCAAGAATTCTATTGCTGAGGTTCAATTGAATGAAGCAGAGTTGAAGGAGCAGATCTCTAAGTTACAAGCTGAACTGCGTAGCAAAGAAGAAGAAATTGAAGAGTACGAGAGGAAATTGTTATTTCTTGAAGAACAAGAGAAGAAGAGTGTTTCTGACACAATAGGGTTCACAATGGAGTTTCTGGCAATGGAAAAAGAGAGGTCTCGCATGGTGGAAGATCAAATGAAAGCAAGGCAACAACTGGAAAATATGGACGCTAAGTGGTCTTCTTGTTTATTCAATCTGAAGAAAACTATGATGCTCCTTGGAGTCCATCTCAAGCAAGAGCTCTGATGATTGAATATTGTTATTAGAGTAGTACGTAGTCAAATTTATAAATTGGGTTGTATCATTGTATGTTGGTACTAAGTGAGTGGTGGTTGAGTTTTTGCAAAACAAAACAAAACAAAAAAAGGGGGAAAAAATAAGAAGAAAAATAGGGTGTGTGGTTATGAGTATTTGTTTTTTTTTTTTGGTAAATGGTTATGAGTATTTGTTGAAGACATTTGTTATTGTACATTTGATTGTATTATAGTAGAGTTTTTCTGGATTGTGTCCCGTGGTTTATATCTCTCGTATTGAGGGAGTTTTCCATGTTAAAAATTTGTGTGTTCTTTTATTTTCTTTCCTTTATCTAATGTTTACTTTACATATTATTGCTTCCGATTCTAAATATAAGATAAAGTTGACTTTTTTAAAGAGATTAAAAAACTAATTAAATTATTTTAAAATGTTTATATTAGTCATTTTTTCTCTAAACTATTTTGTTTTGCTTATAAACTAATATATAATTTAAAGATATAAAACATATGATATCATTAAATGATTTATTTAACTTCCTTAATTTCTCTAAAAAAGTGAAATATGTCTTATAGGGACCGGAAGTATTTATTTAATAAAAACCTTAGATGCATTGTCTCAACTCACTTTTATTAAAAAAGCAAAAAAAGAAAAGTTGAGTATCATATCATACTTGCGAAATTTTACTGCATGCCATTTTAGGCAGTTCTTCATCAACCGCATTGAAAGTCAGAGGTACTTGATTCTCCAAGTCAATATTAATTATAACAACAAACTCATTGAATTTTGGATTCCGAATAACCTCCCTCATCTCTAAAAGTTTAAAACTAAAACCTTAAACCATAAAGTTTCATACTCTGATTATTAAGTCACATGCCGTTAAAATTTTTGTCATGTCATATCACATATTAGTACAACAAATGGGACAAGGGGGTGCCTGCTGCTCCTTGGTCCTACACCTCAAATTTTCCCCGCTTCTAAAATGGTTTCTGTGTTTCTTTTAATTATTATATTCGACATAAAATTAATAAAATTTAAATATCTTTTAGACAAAAAATGGTTAAGTTTTCAATTTTTGTAAGATTGTTTTCTTTAATTTAATACTTTAAAATTGCATCTTTAGAAATGGTAAAAGGAAGGAAAAAAAATTGCAATTACCTGCTATTTGTAGCTTATGTTAATTATGATATAGGGAAGACTTTTGCGTTTGTGTATGTTAAGATCAAGTTTAAAATTAGTTGTATTCTTAATAACACTACATCTCTCTATGCCTTTTAGTGCATTAGTCCTTTGATTATATTGTGATTAATTCCCTGCATATAAAAATTTATCCTAGCAAAAATTTATTAATATTTATTAATTATAATTGGTTAGTTTTTTCATTCAGAATAGAATATATTGGTGCTGCGTGTGAAGCCAACTCTGAATCAAATCCACAGGAACAGAACAAATATGTGAATATTATAAAAAGAAATGAATGTTAGGTGGTGCTATGAAATACATTGAAGGACCTATATATATATATATATATATATTGATAAGATAATTACATAAAACATGAAAACTAATTAAAGTAAAAGACCAAAATAACCTAAGAAGGACTGAACAATCCTCAACCATCCCAACAGTACCAACTGGCAGACTAATCAAACTACTAAAGGCCCTAGAAAGATCAAGGAGCGGCTATGGCTCTCTGCCTCTTAACATCCTCTTCTACTAAACTCTACCGTTTTGGCACAAAAATAGTGAACCTCATGCTTCTTCTTCTTATAATATTTTAGGATACTGAGGAGTGCTAAAAAGATATTTCAAAATATTGACCTATGTCTTTGAAAAATATTTCATGATCTTGAAAAATTATTTTAGGACCTTAAAAAATAATTCAGGGTACTGAGTGGTACCAAAAATATATTTGAGGATACTGACTGGAAAATACTTCATAATTTTGAAAAATCATTATAGGATCTTGAAAAAATAATCCAGGTACTGATTGGTACTAAAAATTACTTGAGGATACTAAATGGTACTAAAAATTACTTCATAATCTTGAAAAATTATTTTAGGATCTTGAAAAATATTTCGTGCAGTCGAATGGTACTAAAAGGATACTTCAAAATACTAACTGGTACTACAAAAATTACTTCAGGATCTTGATAAATTATTTTAGGATATTGAAAAAATATCCTAAAGTATATTTTTAGTACCAGTTAGTACCCTGAAATATTTTTTCAAGATCATGAAATAGTTTTTCAGTACCGATCAATATCCTGAAATATTCTTTTGAATATGAGTCACTACCCTGAAATATTTTTTCAAGATCCTAAAATAACTTTTCAAGATCATGAAGTACTTTTTCAGTACCAATCAGTATCCTGAAATATCTTTTTAGCACCCGTCAGTATTATAAAATATTAAAAACAAATGAGGTTCATTATGTAATGAGCCACCACCATGGAAGACCCAATCCATAACTAGCTGTCCCCAGGGCCTAACCCCCGGCACACGTGGTGTCCGGCCCCCACTGGGGCAGGTATTCTCCCCTCCTCTAGGGGTTTTATCCTTGGGGAATTAATTCCTAAAAGTACCTCCCTAAGGGTTTGAGGCCATGACCCAAAGCATTAGTAACCTTAAGAGCCCCTTGGTATCCATTACACTAGTAGTTTTTACACACCTACCTGCCTCACCTTTCCGGATGGCGGGTAGTGTGATTCTTTATTTTTATTTTTCAATTTTAAATTATTTTTCCTAGGTTAATTTATGCCACTCATCAGAGTATTAGCAACAGAGCATGCATCGATTTGGACAATAATATACTAATAAGATAAAAATATGGAAAGATAAATTTTCCCGGAGGGATTAATATAACAATCACCAACTTCCACCACCACACTAGTCCAGCTCCAGGGCTTTACCTTTGTCTCCCTTCTCTGATTTAAATGAACTTCCAGAAGTCTTAAAAGGGGCTGGGATTCAAAATTGAATCCTAGAGTAATCGTTAATCTCATATAAAATGCATATACAAAGCATGTAAGAAAACCACGAATAAACACACAAACCACATATCATTCAGTATCATGCACATAGCCAATCCAGAACTAGCAGTCCTAATAGTACACAGCACAGACTGTAGCAGTCCTAATAGCACATAACACAGACTGTCGGGCATAACACACATTAAGGCCCTTATTGCATACAACATATTCTGGTTCCATAGCGCTTGGAAGTAAATGATAACTGAATGTATACAGTAACATGTGAAAACATACATACACAAGTTACACAAAGTATATGAGGTTAAGGTTATTATCGATAGTCGACTACAAATAAAAATAATTTCCCCGATGCAAGATATCACAATTAGACCTAAAATAATAAAATATAAATATGATTAAATCCACCTCAATAAATATTCCCTTTGATAATTTAAAATAAGCCCAATTTATGTGTTCATATTTACTAAATCCCTTTTCTTATTAAGGAATTTAATATGAGCTTAAAATCTTCTTATTTTCGTCCAAATTCTGAAATTTTCACGAATAAAGGCCCAATTTCAAAAATTCATAACTAATTCTAGAAAAATCTTTTTGGGTTGGTTCAAAAGCCCAATTAACCCTTATTATGTCCATTTTCAATATATAAAAAAAAATACTCATTTGGGCCAAACCAAGTCGAAAATACGCCACCTATGGTCCAAAACATCACTGCTGGTTCAAAATCTTCACTTGTTTTAGGGTTAGTTTTCAAAAATTAATTTCTCTTAATCCAGAAGTTGAAAAATATAAATTATATACCAAAATAATCCTTGAGATGTCTACTTTGTGTCTGTAAAATTTCATAATTTTATAAGTTCGTTTACTAGGTCAAAAATCATGAAACACCTAGCTGACTCCACAAAAACTATCCAAAAGAATTAACCAACATTTTTCAAGCTTTCATCTAGGTTTCCAAAATTTTGATCCAAGTTCATCCTCATATAAAATCTCATTTTAAACACTTTGAACCCATAAAAAACACCAAAATCCATTCATATCCACATTGAAAACCGGCTGGATGAAAATCATCATTAAACCAACAAAATGTCAAGCTTCCATTCTAGCTTCATATCTTTCATGTACTAAGTTTGATCTACCATTTTTGGCCATGAACCTTAGCTTTAAACTTTTATTCATACTTTTCATTGACCATTCAAACCCAAGAATAACCTCAAACTACCGAAAGAAATCATAAGAAGATTCAAAGATGGCTTATTTGTTTTTGAGCTTAAATCACCTTGAATCTTTGCCTTCTTAACCACCACAACCTCTTGACCTTCACCTCAAATCACCAAAGAAAGGTTGCTCTTTAGGGTATGTTTGGCTTGAGGGGAGGGAAAGAAATCTTTTGGGAGGACATTGACCATTTTACCATTAATGAAGGGAATATTCTTTTTTGTTGAGAGTATATTTTAGAAATATTGAAAATTATCTATGGGCAATTTTGTAAAGATGAAAGAAAAAAATTTCTCTAAACTTTCCCTCCCCTCCCCTTTCCTCAAACCAAATATACCCTTAGTCTCTTAGCCACATTAGGGGAAGTAGAAGAGAGTATATTGAAGTTCCAAAGCTTTGGGACTTACCTTAGACTTGCTCTTGCTTCTCGTGTTTGAGTTTTTTTTTTAAAATATATTATTGTGCTCCTTTCTCTCTCCTTCTCAACGAAATCAGCTGCCCAAATGGAAGAGGAATGTTTTTTTTTTTTCTAAAAAAAAAAAAAAAAATTGCTCCAACCTACTAGGTCCCTAAGATATGCTTAGCTTTTGAACTTCTTCTACAAATCACATATCTTGACTTTAATTTTTTTTTTTCTTCCTCCCCTCAATGACGTGACATGGCTGATGGGAGGGGAAGATTTTTATTTTTTTCTTGCTCAAATAATATGTCCAAATCTTCCTTCTTTGTAGTTAAAGCCTTGTCCTTTTTGTCATAATTCCTCTACATCTCCTAGGTATTGGTCATCTTTTTTTTTTTCTTCCTTCCTTCTCAAAAACCGAAATGGGGAAAAGATTTGGGAGGATTTTTGCACCTTACAAATCCAATCCAATGTCCTCTTGCATTTATAAAGAGGATGATGTAAGCTAAATGATGTCACCAAACTTGTATAAGCATGATGTGATTTATTTTAATCTTCAAAATTAGCTTCTAAATGGCCCATTTTCCATGCAAGTAAATATATATTATCAACAAATGACTTAAAGAGAAATGTATATAGTCCATTGACTTCACATAAGTTCATTCAAACAAAATTGGGGATATTACACACTGTTTTTGTGTCAAAACGGCACAATTTGGTAGAAGAGGATGCTAAGGGGAAGAGGACCATAGCCGCTTCGAAAGGTCAACAATAGTTGTGAATAAAATTACGAATAAGTTGACAAACAATTGGTTATGAATAAAATTATGACTAAGTCCTAATTATTGGATTTCTTTTATAATTTTTTTTGTAAATTTAAGAATACACTCTCAAATCTCTTTAGACTTAGTTATAATTAAGTTTTTAAATGAAATTTATATTTTAGTTTTTTTAAATGACATAAATATCTTAAAATTAAAATTCAATACATTTGACCTGCTTTTGACCAATAATTGTGAAAATATCTTAATATTTATACTTCAAACTTCTTATATTGATAAGAAAATATCTAAAAAATTAATAATTTAATACTTAGAAGTCTATTTCTTAGATTTACAAGTCCGCCCTATAGAATTATATAAGTTAATTTTCATAATTTTTGCATTGGCTCTTCCTGTTTTACACATTGATTTATAAATCATTTTTAAAAAATTTTAAATGGACGTGTTCTTTGCCATATTAAGTTATAGATTTTGAATTTCTTTTATAAATTTAAAAGGATGACATAACAAATTTAAGAATTTAAATTTTAAATTGATTTTTAAAATTTGAAAAATTAATATAAAAATGATATAAGTTTCCATGAGATTAACGCGTAAATATAAAAAATTCACCTGTTAATATTAAATTATTTATATTTCAGAGATTTACTTAAAATTTATCTGTAAATTAAATTTACGATATCTGACTTGCAAAAAATAAATTTAAAATTTCAATAAAAACATTAATTAAAATTTTATTATTATTTTTGTTTGGTTTGATGCCAATGATCGCTGGGACATCCTAGAACATGGTCGGTGTAGCTGAAAAATATATAGTAGTGTAGTCAACAGTCCCTAACTGAATCACGTATGCATGTACGCTAGATGGCGGGAATTGTAGAGAACGTGGCTACCCATGTCGCTGAATCATTGGCAGATAAAGCAATTCAGGTACTTAAATATTTGTGTTGCTACAAGAGCTATGTTGATGACTTCGAAGACCAAAAGAAACATTTGAAGGCAAGAAGAGAAACAATACAAAAAGATATTGAAGAAGCCCATAACAGAAACGAGAATCAGATCGAAAGTGAAGTTAAACTATGGAGAGAAGAAGCAGATGGTCTCATAGAAGAAGACACAGAAGGAAAGAAGAAATGGTTTGGTTTGGTTCCAAATTACTTTTGGCACTACAATCGAGGCAAGGACTTGGAAGATAAGAAGCAAAGGATTCAAAAACTGGTGGAATAGAGTAATAACTTCACTCGTGTTGCACGTTCAACTGGGCTTCCGGGGCTCGAGTTCTACTCTATTGAAAATTTTATCCAACTTAAGGAGAGAGAGTTGAAATTTGGAGAACTGACAGAGGCGTTGAAAAATGACAAGAAGTTTGTGATTGGATTGTATGGGCTGGGGGGAACAGGAAAAACCACAATGACAATAGAAGTAGGTAAAGAAGTTGCAGAATCAAAGGTGTTTGATAAAGTCATCTTTAGTGTTGTCTCAAAGGATCCAAACTTGAAAAAGATTCGACACAATATTGCAAAACACTTAAATTTGCCTTTCAAAGAAGGAACAGATGAATCTAAACAGGCACAAGAGTTGTGGAAAAGAGTAGTAGAAGGTAGAGAAAAGGTGCTTCTCATACTCGATGATGTGTGGGAAAAGCTTTCATTGCAAGATATAGGGATTCCCCTTGGCCGTCTTGGTAAAAGTTGTTGTTCTATGTTACTTACCACACGTGATTGGAAAGTTTGTAGAGATATGGGATGCCATGAGACTATTAAACTTGAGATCTTAAATGATCAGGATGCAGTTAATCTTTTCCTATCTTATGCTGGCCAGAGCATAGATGATTCATCCAATGATTTTAAGGATGTGGCTTTAGATATTGTCAAGGAGTGCGGAAGATTACCAGTTGCAATTGTAGCAGTGGCAAGGGCATTGAATTCTAGGCCTCTAATAGAATGGAAGCATGGTTTGGAAAGATTGCAGAATCTTAAGTCAATTCATGATGTCAATGAAGATTTAAAAGAGGCTTGTAATTCTTTGAGATTAAGCTATGATTATCTCAAGAATGAAGAAGCCAGAAAACTCTTCCTCTTGTGCTCTCTCTTCCCTGAAGATTATGAAATACCTATAAAACTTTTAACCAGAATTGCTATAGGCATGGGGCTTTGTGGAGGAGCTAACATTTACTCTGCCGGAAGAAGTAATTTCACTCCAATTAAAAATGTGCTCATGGATTCCAGTTTATTATTAAAGGTTGAGAATGAAGCTGTAAAAATGCATGACTTGGTTCGGAAAGTGGCTTTGTGGATTGGAAATAAACTAGTTCAAGTGGTCATGGATTCTAGCACAACACTAATGGAGAATATCCAATATTCATCTTGGAACATAAACAAATTTCCTACCCATTTTGATGGTAGAAAACTCGAGGTTCTTTTACTTTGAAATATAATATGTGTGAATATAATATGCAAATGTATAAGATTGTAACAAGCACATTGAATGAAATAGCATAAATAAATTCAAAATTGAATTAAAATAGAAAGGGTTATATATATATAGGAGTAGATTTTTCAGTAATATCAGAAAAGTTTGTTTCTTAGACCTCTACCATAACTTGTCTCATATTTTTTGAATTTATGAAACAAGAATTCACATGTTTGTATGGAATACAGGCCATGAAGGTGAATTATGTTGTGAATAGAACTCATGGACTTTTTACACCACCATTATACCCGTACACACTTTTGAGAAGTCTGGAGATATGTAAATTGGGTGGGTTAAGTCTGGAGATATGGAAAAATTGACAGTCGAAGCTTGCAATGTACTAGAGCATATTGTAACAGACAAGGAGGATGATCATGATCATATGAATAGTTACTCTATCGTCCCCAACCTGCGGGAGGTTGAAGTCGATTCCTGTAGCGACTTGGAATATTTATTCCCGGCTTTTTATTCTAAAGACTTTAAGCATTTAGAATTTGTGTATATCACCGATGCTGAAAAGTTGACACATGTTTTTGGAAAATGTCAAGCTGATCAAAATCATAATGTTCATATTGATCTTAATCTACCTGCTCTGAAACGATTATACCTTTGTGGTATACCAAATTTAGTTAGTATTTGTGCTCAGAACTATTCTATGAAGGCACTATATCTAGAAGATATTAGTTTGGAAATATGGTGGCAACTTTCATTGGAAACTTTGATAGACTTCTTGTTTACTGGGCATAAAAGACAAGAAGATCTCTCAAGGATAAAGGTAAATCTCTTTTTTCAACTTGTTTTTCTACTTAATTTATGATCTGCTAAAAAGATCATTGATACTTACATATCTTATTGATGATACCCGCAGGCCTTACCTCCTCTTGAGGAGAATGGTAAACCACTTTACAACTTGCAAGAATTGCCTGATCAATTCGAGGAACCTAAAAGTTACATGAGCTTTCAATATCTTTCCATGCTAACAATCAAAGGATGCAAACAATTGAAATTTATTTTCTCTGCATCCACCTCAAGAAGGCTGCAAAAATTGAGAGAGTTGGAGGTAGTAGACTGCGAAGAGCTAGTGAGCATTATTGAGGATCAAGAGAATAACAAAAATCCTATGACTCCGCACCAAGTATTGTTCACAGAACTACATAGAATTAAAGTGAGGGACTGCAAAAGTATGGAATACTTGTTCTCTATATCAAGTGGTAAGCTTCCACGACTCTGGTATGTGGATATAGAAGACACCCCTCTGCTTGGGGAAGTATTTAGATGGAAGTATGGGGAGGACAGAAGCTGGTCATAGAGGATGTGTTTCCAAAACTATGTGTGATAAGACTAGTAAACCTACCAACTCTTCATACTATATGTCAAGGCATTGATTTTCACACTGAAATTGCGTCGTGTGCGTGAATGTCCTGCTATTTCTTTAACTTCAGCTAATAGCTACAAAGAACGTAAGTGTTCATGTTGGTAATTCATCACAACTGCTAATTGCTACAATTTCTTCTCATAATATTGGAATTGTTTTACTTTGGCAGGAAATAAATTACTACAGTCATTTGAATGGAACTCTGTACATGAAGACGAAGACGCCAGCTACATAGCAGTGAACCACATAGATTAGTATAGAATTAGATAGGAGGACCTATACTGAATAATATTTATTGAGAAGGACCGTAAAAATTGTAATTATTTAAAAGGACCAATTACCAAAATATAAATTTAGAAATACTAAATTGTCCTTGAAAGTAATTTAATTTTTTTCCCACCTGCCAAAATCATCATTTTTTAAACTTAACTAATATCTACATAATCATATCATTATATCATTTAATTATTACTCGTAAGGTAGATATTGGCCCTTTAACCCTTTTATATCATTAAGTTTTTTTTTCCTTGATTACATAATTTTATATAAATCAGGAAAAATTTTAAAAAGCTCTATCAAAGGAAATTTATTAGCCAAAATAAAAAATTAAATGCATTTCATATCTTATTATTATATATTTTATTATTGCTGGTAACATAGATGTTGGCCCTTTAACCCTTTTACATCATTAAGTTTCTTTTTATGTAAATCAAGAAAGAAAGAAAAATCTATCAAAGAAACTTTATGGACCAAAATAGAAAATTAAACACATTTTTTTATCTTATTAGAATTAGTTGTCTAGGCTCAAATAACAAAAATAAAACATTACTATATTTAATTGAAATATAATAATAGGTTAATGTCTGTTAACACTAGAAAGCACGCTAGTGTTGAACATAACCCTATTAACACACACACATTCCTTTAATATTTATAATAAATTATATATATATATATATATATATATATATATATATATATATATATATTCCTTTAATATTTATAATAAATTATATATATATATATATATATTCCTTTAATATTTATAATAAATTATAAAAAAAAATTGAGTTTTTCCTAAAATTATATATTTTTCAATCAAAGTTTGTGTCAATTTTAAAAATAAAATTATAATTTTGAAAAAAATTGAAGATATTTGTGTTATGTTTTTTTTTTCTATAAATATCTATGATAAGAGAAATTTTGTTTAATTTAATTAAATTTAGAAATTCATATTAGTTTTAAACATAAAATGTGAGAGAAAATGTAGGAGGTTTGATTAGGGACACTTTAGTATTTTTAAATTCTTATTTTGTTAATTGGTCCTTCTAAATAATTACAACTTTTACGGTCCTTCTCAATAATATTATCTGCTATAGGTCCTTGATTTTAATTTTTCCTAGTATCAAACTTATTAGGATGGCTTAATTATCTAAACTAAGGGGAAAAAATCAAATTGACCAATAAGTACATGAATAAAAAAATTTCACTACTAATTTTCTCAAAATCTAGTATGTGTGTGTGTTATGCTTTTCTCTAGTCACATATGTCACACCTCAAATTCCATACTTCAAAGTGTGTCGGTTGACACTTAGTTTTAAGAAAATCAACAGAGTTTGAGATGCTATCACTCAAAGTAATGCAGAACGGAGAGCATGTACTTACGTTTGGACAATGAGTAACTGATATAAAATGCACAGGCATAAGCTGGTATATTAAAAATCCTGAAGGAATATTCATGTGATACAATAATACAGGACTTGTATAATTACAACCTTTTACATGGTAACAATACAATCTTAACCAAGCCTTAACTAGACTTGTGGCTTAGAACTCAATACAGTTAATCAAACCTATTTGGCCAGGTAGGTGTCTAGTGGAAGTGTCCATATCTTTCACGGCGACTTATTGACTGAACCACATAGATTAGCCCTGCCTTCGGCACCAAATGATTTGAAACAACACTATCGGATTCATGCCAGAACTAGTCCTATCAGACTTCTTCCGACTCTCATCTTGATCGGTACCTCTTCACGGCTTCGTCCATCGATGCCTCGTCAGGTCCAAGTTCCTTTCTTGAACTATTAGACAAATCTGAGGTCCAATACCCATCAAATCTCAGGTAACAGTTAACCTTATATGAAAAATATGAAAAGTATATATGACAGATATTCATTACATTTCAGCATCAACCATACATAGCACACAGTAGATGTAAAGTTACAACAATACATAGCACATAGCAAATGTAATGTCAACAACACAACAATACATAGCATACATCACATGTAATGTTATCCACGTTTGCACTAACCAGTGCCACGACAGCTCCTCGTGTCCTTAGAGCTAGGAAAACAACCCTACGGCGTTATCATGACTATAACCCGCATAAAGCTGAATGTATAAACATGTGACCTAAACCCCATAACTTAGTCACAGTGCATGACACTAGACCTAGTCTTGTCTATCACTCTATGAATCATTTAATCATATATAATCATACAAGATATAGGCGATTAAAGTTGCTAGTACGCGAACGTACCTTTCACCATGTAATTATTAACATGTCTGACTTTTGAATCCGACTCTGGATTTTTCAGATATCCTATACATTATCGTCGGATTATTTCATTTTCCATGATATTATAATTAATATCATATTTCCTAGAATAATATCAAAAAGGATATTTTTCACCTATTTTGACATTTCTACCCTTGATGGATTTATTATTCCACTTTTACCCTTACATTTTATTTAAAACGCTACTTCAGCATTTCTGGGCAGATTTTCCAGCAACTATGAAAAATCATAATTAATCTACAAAAATCATTTTGAGGTGCTGTAAAATTCCTCATGACCCTTGACATGTCTATTTTCAATGAAAAATATTCCCAGTACCTAGAACATCAAGCATCATTCCCAGTTTAACTGTTTCTCAATGCTGCCCAGATTTTCTTCCAGAAAAAATAGCTTAACTTTAAAAATATGTTACTCCTTGTGTAAAACTCAAAATGCTACATATTTTATATATTTGGAAAACCCTACATGTCTACTTTATTTCTGAAAACTTTTATGATTTATTGGCTTCATTTGCTATATAAAATAATAGCTTCTACCTGACTGACTCCCGAAAACTCCCAACCGTAAATTTTACCAGAATTTTGTTACTTTGATCTTCAACTTCCAAGAATTTTGGTCCACCATATTTTCCATCAAATTTTTGAAATAAAATCATTTTTAACCATAAAAACATGAAAACAAAACTACTCTTGAAGATTCAAGATCAAAGCACAATTTTAACTATGAATTTAAAGACTAAAACTTCAAGAACTTACTTGATCTTACTTCTACTCCTTCAAGCTACTCCTCACTCACTCTCTACTCTTTAGAAATCACCTCCTGGAGCTGATTTGGTGTGAAGAATGAAGTGAGCAAACCCTCCTATTTATAGGAAAAGCTTCACATGCACAAAGACCACAATTGCCCTTGCTTGTGATTTGCCCAAAATGCCCTTTTCTTCATCAAAAAGTCTTCTTTCTCTCTCCCTTTACTCTTCTCTCCTCTCTCTCTCCTTATCCTCTTCCATTCATTAA
Source organism: Acacia melanoxylon (assembly GCA_019022615.1). Lineage (NCBI taxonomy): Eukaryota > Viridiplantae > Streptophyta > Magnoliopsida > Fabales > Fabaceae > Acacia > Acacia melanoxylon. The sequence goes on along the minus strand of JAFJYJ010000003.1, from coordinate 4,256,395 downwards.
TTATCTTATCTTATCTCTTCCAATTTGTTCCCTTATCCCATGTGCTCCTTATCCCATGTGTTTATTTAGATAATATCTAAATTATAATACAATTAATCCCTTCTTCTCATCCAAGCTAGAGCCGTCCTTATCACTTTGACTTTGGGGGTGAATATAATATTTAATCCTAATCAACTTCCCTAATGTAGTGTTTAATACGTGATTAGGTATAGTTGTCTTTTGTATGATTGGTTCTTTAGTTAATTAGGCTTATTAGTGCTTTATTTAAGGCTAAACTTGTCTTATAATTAGTCCTTGACTTTTGAATTAAAACATTCCCTAATTGATGCTTTTGCCTCTTCATTTATTTTGAAAAATTACACAAACATTTTAATTAGTGGAAAATTAATTGCCCATTAATTTTTGTTAATTTCTTTTAATTTGTTTAAGTGTTTACATAACACTTTCTTGCTTCTTTTGGTTATAAATTAATCACTAATTTATGTGCTATTTATATAACATCAAATAGCCCCTAAATAATGTCTCATAATTAACCATTGGTTAATTAATTCTAAAGTGGAATTTGGATGAAAATATAATCAATAGATTATAATTCCTTGAGACACACATTTACCTTTGTATTTTAGTAATTATTTTCCAAAATACAATGTTTATAAGAGTTATGAAAATTAGGGTATTACAACATAGACTTATGAAGCCAACAAATTCTCTCGTATATAATGTCTACTTCCTTACTTTGCTCCAAATTTTAGTAGGATGTCAATAAATCTATAAAACTTTCTATTTTTGTGCTGAGATTTATAAATTTTACGACAAACTCCAACTCATTTCATCTTTTCTTGTATGTTTTGTGATTGTTTGGCTAAAATGAAACGTTTGAAGGTTATTGAAGAAGCCTACATACAACACAAGCAGAATCGTGTTTCCCCAAATTTGTCAAAGGTACAAACATCATGCTTCTGTTAAGAAAATAGAGAAAAAGGAAAAATAGACTTACTTATTATAACAACAGAGCATGATATACATATATAGTGCACAGAGGAAAACCTAATTGAACAAATGGATAAGAATGAAATACACATGTCAAGCAATTATAAGCAGCTCTAAGAAATTTTCGAGGTTTTCTAACATGTTCTAATGTTTAGGCTTGTGATGTTGCGAGGCTTAGTTGAAAATGATTGTAAATATAAACTAATGTATTATTGTTCAAACAAGATATTGGAAATGACTCAACAGAATAATGGTATGGTTCGCCAAATTTTGAAGATGTATGTATATTGTTTTTTTTTATCCAAGTAGAATTAAGAAACTAGCTAATGATTTCTCTCATACCTCATTGCCTAATTCATTTCTTCAAAATGAATGAAGATTTTTTTTTTAAAAAGATTGTGTGCTAAGATTTATTATGGTTATCAATAGCGTCAAAACTCAATTTATCTCCTTTTTTAATTATATCTTTTTGTTGATGTTTAGAGAGGGGAAGTATCAAAGGATATTGCTGAAGAAGACTCCACAACAAATAGTAATTTGCTAAATTTGACAAAGGTTTGTATGTTATGCATTTCAATAATAATAGGGACTCATATCAACAGACAGTTTCTCTTTTTAATTAATATATGATATGCTACTTAATTATTTTAACCTTTTTAGTAACTTATTCTTATTTTATGAGCTGGATAGAACACCAAAACATCAACAAATGAAATTGTTGAAGAAAAACTCTCCACAACTCCATCATCTGATTTAGACATGGTAAGTGTTATTCTTCAATTAATATAAGAGTTTGTAGAAGCCTCTAATGCACCACTTGGCTATATATTACTCCATCCAGCTCACTGGCTAGAACCAAGATCTGAAAAAAAAAAAAAATCTCAATTTACTCATGTTAAAGGCATTTTCTTTAAAAACAATAATGTTTCTTTCACATATGCAATTTCTTACCAAAGGAAATTGCAAAAAAGGTAAAATTGAAAGACAATAATTAATAGTCCTTGGGTTTAGGAAAAGTGACTTATTAAAGGGAATGTCATTTTCTTAGGAAGGTGACTTGTATATTGAACCAAAAGAAATACAAAATTTAGTAAATATAGAACATCAAGAGATGACACTTAAAGTAACAACAAACTAATTTATTACTCTGTGATAGGCAATAGTTTTCTAAGGAAACAATGGAGATAAATGTTCAACATGGTCCCAAATAAGATGAAGCTAGAAAATCAAATTAAGTAATGAGCAGAATTAAGCAACAGATTGCCAACAACATTGCCTTTCCTTCAAAAAATGAGACTTTACATGTAAAAATGTTATTCTTCCTGATGTGGGCTTAATTTACAATAAAAAACATGTACTCTTTCCGGTCTTTAATATAAGATATATTGGTGTAGTTGTTCTTAGTACTAATTATAAGATAAAGTTTTAATATTTGTCAATTTTTTCCTAATTTATCTCTATTGATACTTCCTTAACAATAATCAAAGAGGAAAAGGAATTAGGGAATTAAAGAGGTGACTATGGTGTTTTAAAAAATACTTGTCATCTTAGCTAGCTTAATCATCTTCCTTAATCTAATCTAATTATTAGGTAAATTTATCTTATATTAATGACCGGATGAGTAACTTTTAGCTGCTATTTTCATATTTATTTTGTTTTATGGTAATTTGGTTCTTAAAGAATCCAAAAGCGAGAGAACTATATTCAATCAACAAGCACTATAAAAAATAGGACATGACATGAACTATAATTATTTACAAAGTTCTTGCATTCTACAAAAGAAATATGAAAACTTACATATTATTTCATGTTGTGCAGAATCTCAAAGCAACTTTTGGAGAAGGTTGTTCCTCAGAAAAATATGGCAAAGCAAGTTCTTCAAAGGTAAGCTTGCTACATTCATTTGAGCTTTAAATATATGTCTTCCTTATTCATTCCTCTGTTTGGTAGTTACATGGAAAGGAATCAATGGATGACGATCAACAAGCACATGGAGAAAGTAGAAGCTCCAATGAAGCTCCTCAAAGAAGTTACGTGATAAATATTTGTTTTGTAATATATTTGCACTATTGATATGTTATTAATTTGTATTCAGATATAAATCTTTAATTTCCCATTGCATTAGAGCTCTTCAATCTCTTCTCCCAAAAAGCCTCAAACAGCAACCTCAACTAGTCACGTGGAAATGGAATCAGGGAGCTCACAATCTGACTTATTAACTATATCTGCTATTACTGATGAATCTTTACAAGTATGTCTTAAATTTTATCTGATGTCTTGGGATCTAGTTTTATTTTTTAGAACTTGTATATCCTAATGCTAGAATAGAACAATTTGATAATCAACTGGTACTTTGTTTTTTTCCCCCAACAAAGCAATTACTGGAGGCGCGCATTACATTTTAAATTCACTATATATTACTACTTCCTTCGGTCCTCAATTATAAGATTTAATTGCCTTTTTTTAAGAGGTTAATAAAGCTAAATAAATTACTTTAAAGTATTTATATTTATTTTTTCCTCCAAAAAAAATTTCCCAACTTATAGATTGATATATAATCCAATGATATTTAACATATGCTATGATTAATTAATTTATTTGGCTTCAATCTTTCTAAAAAAAATCAATTGGTTCTTATATTGAAGATTGGTGGTAGTACCATCTTTTGGATTTAATTCCTATATAAACTGACTGGTGTGAACATCTTTTTTTAATAGCAAGGGATTGGTTAAGAAGGTCAATATTAATAACTTTGTTTCTGTTGCTTAGACATTAAGAGCATTTTATTTTCTTATATTCTGTTGGTTACAATAATGGTTGCTTCATTTGATTAACTTCAACAGGAAAAAATCATGAATCAACCAGAGAGCTCCGCTGCTAAACAGGGTAAATTTGACCAAGGAAGCCATCAGCAATTTGCAGAAGATGATCTGATGAAATTGTTCCAAATAATGGAGGAAGGTGCTGAAATGGAAGTTCACATGCCTCATGTATCCAAAATTGCAGCTGCTCATGATGATAACAAGTTGATTAAGGCTCTCACTGTCTTGGAAGGCTCATTGAAGATGAGTCTAAATGAAATAGCTAGCTCTAAAGAAAGTAGATTTCGCCTTGAGACTGCTCTCAACATATTATCCTCCCATTGTTCTGAACACGGATCTCCCTCTCATGGCCTTCAAACCACAATTCATACCCTGCAACAAGAAATCCAAAATGTTCTATCTTCCTCCAAGCAAGCCTATGCCACCATTGACACATACAACATGCTTGAACACAAAGAGAAGCTTTTCACTGAAGAACGTTCGAGGAGAAAGGAAGCAGCTGTTGCTCTTCTGTCTGAAATTTACAATAAAGAGAGTTCTTTGGCTGAGGCTAGTCTAAAGGAAGCAGAGTTGAAGGAGCAAATCTCTAAGCTTCAAGATGAGCTAGACAAAAAGGAAAAACAAGTCCAAGAGTATGAGATGGAACTGATATCTCTTAAGGAACAGAAGAAAAAGAGTGTTTATGACACAATGGGGTTCATAAAGGAGTTTGAGACAGTGAAGAAAGAAAGGTCTCACATGGTGGAAGAAAATATGAAAGCAAAGGAACAGCTACAAAATATGGATGTTAAGTGGTCTTCTTGTTTATCTAATCTGAAGAAAACTACACTGCTTTTAGGAGTTCATCTTCAACAGAGACTTTGACTGTTGGAGCCTAATATTTAAATCTCCTAAAAACAACATTTAAAAAAAAAAAAAAAACTTTTGTGTAGTGTGTTTATTTGTTGGGTTGTAACCCATATGTGTTTTGGGTTTTGTGTTCTGAGTTCTTATGATCAAAATAGGAGAGAGAAGAAAAATAAATAAATGATAAAAGATTAAGGTGTATGGGTAATGATTGTTGAATGCTCATTGTTGTACATATTGATTCCCTAGTGAAACGTTTGCGAACTTGATCCCTTTGTTTTAATCTCTCACACTGAAGGAGTTTTCCACGTTAAAAAAATGTGTTATCTTGTTTTCTTTTCTTGTTTTGATATTTTCAATCGGTATCCAGCGCATTTTTTATATTCTATTACTAAGTATCCTAACAACGGGCTATTTTAGTTTTAGGATTTGTGGCTTCCCTTCTTAACACAAATGTTCCTTTAGGACTACTTAATGTGTTTTATTTTAAAGTTTAAATTATTTTATTCACATTATCTTTATTTTGTAAAATAAAAGTTGTGTCAATATATTTTGCTTCCACGCAACTCAAATGCTTCCCAGGTAGCCAGCTTCACAATTCCCACCTCCTCCTCTCCTGTTTCTTTTCTGGTCCATCCAAAACACTGTCGTTTATTGATTGATTTGGTTTCTTTTGTTGCTATGTCACTAGTGCAAAAAAGGGCTTTAAGACCGCCTCATTTAGACCGGACTTTCGACGCACCGGTCTTAAAGGTATGACCGGTGGCAGTTTTGTAAATATAAAGAACTTCTTATGTATGACCGGTGGCAATTTTGTAAATATAAATAATTTCTTATACCGGATCATTTTTTCATAGGTCTTAAATATATTATTCAGACCCGTTAAAAGACAAGCCGATCTTAAAAATGTTATTAAAAAATATTCAAATATCAATTACTTTATGGAGAAATCTCACACAGTCGGACTAATATTTTCTGCGGTTCAAAATAATAAGGAAAAATTTAAATATAAAGGTAATAAAGTTTTAAAACCGAACATATTTAAAAGCTGGTCTTAAAAGTTATTCTTTTAAGACCAGACATAAAATGCGGCCGGTATAAAATATAGAAAAAGAGTGCGGATAAAAAATTAATTACTTTTAAGACCGGACTTTAATATATCCGGTCTTGAATATTAATTATTAAGACTGTCTAGTTGTTTGCCCGGTCTTAAAAAAGAACCATCAAATAAACATTTCTTCGCGCGAAAGCTTTTGTTACTCTCACTGAAGAACCTCTGTTCACGTTGCGAAACCCTTCCTGTTGCATTACCTCTCTTCCTGTCTCGAAAATGAACGGTGAAAACAATTCTATTCGTGTTCCGGAACGCCGATTCTTGGTGTGGTGGTGTGAGTCGAATGAACCCTCTTCATCTCACAATGAGCCTCGTAACCGCCCTGCACGCCGTGGTAGAAGAGGCACACGAATGATGGATGTAACCCTAAGTTGGACTTCTGGCTCAAGACTAGAGATTCAGTTTGATGAAAAGTTGGAACCTTTCAATCCCAAGAAATCCAAATATACTAGTTTTGTTGGCTATCTAGTACACGGCAAGGTTAGCATCTTGACAGATGAGTGGAAAAATGTGGACGTTCGCACAGTAAAGGATCCTATCTGGGACACTATCCGGCTTACATACACTGTCCCTGACTGTCAGAAGTTGAAAGACAAGACATTGTCTTATTTTGCTGATCGGTGGAGGAAGTTTAAGACCTTTCTAGCTAACAAGTATATTTTTGCCGAGGTTCGGCCTGTAGAAAATCCTTGGGACAAGTACACATTTATTGATGAACAAACTTGGCAACAATTTGTTCACCAAGGGACCACTTCGAAGCTCGTGAGTTTATATTTAGTTTTGTTTGCCCTTTTGTGTGCTTATTAACCTGTGGGATATGTGAATGTTATTCATCTAATCCTGTTCGTTAAATGGTTTGGTGTGTGAATAGAAGTATACATTTCCTGCCTTTGTCTATGCAAGTTTGATATGTAAACCTTGAAAAGGTAAAATTCTAATAAGGTAATTAGGGAAATAATAATGGCATAAGAGTCAAGCCATTATTATAGTCTTAGTTCATATAGTAGGTAGTGGTTAGACATTGTTTTAGTTAGTTAATATGTTAATTGTGTAATGGTTTCGGTGCAAGCTGTTATTGGGGCTTAAGAGTCAAGCCTCTAACTATATATAAGAGGTTAGTCTAATATGTGTAGGAACTAGTTATGATGAATGGATGAATTGACTGAGTTGGCAGCATTTCTGCAACTCCCTTTCCTCTGTTTCTCCCAATTTCTTCTACAATTCTACATCTTTCTTAAATAAAATGTTGAAACTTGATGAAGTGAATTTGACTAATGTTTGACCTTCATATGAAGCAGAAGTTCTCTAATTTCTGTTAGTGAGATGGCTGGAATTCATAATTAATAGTTTTTTTAAATTCTGATTCACAGAAAAGAATGGAACAAGCACAAGAGATAGGGAGAAAGAATGATTGCCCGCATAAGGCTTCTCGCGAAGGATATGAAATGGCCGAAAATGAATTGATGGTGGCCAAGCGGAAGAGATTGGAAGATGAAGTTGAATCCAATCCTTCTGCGATAGTTGATCAGCCATCTCCTATACGTCGCGAGAAGTTGTGGTTGCATATTCGGCAAAAGCCAAGCGGCGCCTACACGAGTGAACAAACTCGTGTAGTTGCTGAAAGAATTGTAAGTATCATTATTCTTATTTTTTAGTTACTAAACATGTTTCATTACTAAGCTTCTCGTTATCTGTATCTTACAGGAAGATCTTAAAAAGAAAGAAGCAGAGGGATCTTTTGTGTCGAACGGGAGGAATGATGTTCTGACCGTTGTGACCGGAAAACCGGATCATGCGGGGCGTGTAAGGGGGGTTGGAGGGCGGGTAGGCCTGAAGGAATACTTTGGTAAATCCAAACGCCACAAACAAAGTATGGTTACCCGGGAGGAGATGGAACAGACGCTGGTCAAACTAAGTGATGAAGCAGCGGCTAAAGAAGCAATGTTTCAATCTCAGATGGAATAGACACTGGCCAAATTAAGTGAGGAAGCAGCTGCTAAAGAAGCAATTTTTCAATCCCAGATGAGCCAGATGAAGGAGGAAATGAATCAGATGAGGCTGCTTTTGAGCTCTCGTCCAGATAGCAGTGTTCCCGTCACACATTCACTTGCGGTTATGCAGCAGAGCACTAGAGGGAGCTACATTGTTGGATAGTCAGAGCAACCTTGTGACCTGTATGTGGAGGATCGTGATAGTCATAGACTATTAGTTGCAAAAGGGATTGTCCACAACTTGGGTTCAACTGTACACTACCAACAAATGGCTGATGATGAAGTCAGAGTGTCAGTTGAAAAGGTGATCGTTGATGCACCTCTCCCTCTCCCAACTGATGAGCTAAAGCTTGTGAGTGATGTCAAGGGAACCTTCATCTCTTGGCCAGTGAAGCTTTACATGTCTCTACTCCTCCTGAAGCTTCATCCCCTCCTCCTCAAGTTCCATCCCCTCCTCAAGTTCCATCCCCTACTGCTAATTTGACTGTCAAGGAAAAAAATATCCGATTTGGCAAAAAAAAAGGATATTTTAAAGATAAATCGTGGTCTGTCAATGAAGTAGTAGGCGTCCCTCATCCCGAAGAGGTTTACCTTGACGTAGATGTAACGTCCTCCCGCTTCCTCGACGGGAGCTGCGATGCAATTGTTCAAATGTTTATGAAGTAAGTATCTTCTTCTATGAGTACATAATTTAAATGCATCGTTTAGACACACATACATATATACTAATTCCCTGATCGATGCCATTATTATAGGTTCATGCATCAAGAATTGGTTGAACATGGCAGAATCAATGATTTTGGATTCTTGTGCCCAGTGTATGCAAGTATAACAGCCTTGGAGTTGAGACAAGAATACATGTCAACCAGGGTGTGTGAAGTGATAAGAAAGGTGTACGTGTTTCCATACTACCACGACGGTACATATCACAATTCTTGTATGCAATTCACTTAATATAATTCTGCTACATATATCACTGAGTACTTTACTACTGTGAATTTTCAGCCGCCACTGGCAGTTGGTCCTCATGTGCATTGAGGATCATAAAGTTACCTTCTTATGCTCCACTCACAAAGGAGCGAGCCTATATTGACGCGAGCGTCAACAAGTCGCATGTCATTTTGATTCTCTTGTCTGAAATCTCTACTGTGAATTTTCAGTGAACATTATTGATAAATTTGTGATTTTGATGATAGTGCCATGAGGACCTTCCAAGTCGAGGTAAAAAAAAGGCGTGGGTCTCAGGCCACTTTTCCTAAATGGTTAAAAGCAGAGGTTAGTACATATTTGGACACTGGCACACTGCCTTGTGAACTTGGTCAGTAAGCTATATATGCTAGCTCTTATATATATTTCTTGTTCGTTTTAGACCCATCGGCAACCAACGGGGTCCAACTTATGTGGCTTGTACGTCATGAAACACATGTATGAAGTTATCACGGGAAGAACGACAAAATTAACTACAAAGATAAATGTATTTGATGTTACATATTATGGCTGAATTCAGTTTCTGGCTTAATGTTACATATGAAATATGCACGCAAGTTAATTCAGTTTCTGTCTTTGATGTTACAGAGGTTTGCCGGACCTGCTCCCTTTCCTGATGATGAAGTGGAGCACATACACAATGTGTTTTGTGAATATCTGTATGACCTAATTAAGTCCTAAATTCATTTGTAAAATATACGCACAATGTGTAATTCAATAATATATTTGTATATTTTTTCGAAGAAATTCGTTCATTCATTCTAGCTATTTAGTGCTTGAAATTTTGAGGTACAGGATGTTGTAAATGAGAAAAAAGAGACTATATGAAAGTCTGGTGCTGAAAGTCTTCGTTTATTTCTAAAAATATGGCGAGACCTTTAGGACCACATAATAATTAAACCTCCGGTGCTAAAAGTCTTTGTTTATTTATTTTTTTTAAAAAAAATATGGCTAGACTTTTAGGACCGGACGTATTTATTTGTCCAGTTTTAAAAGTCTTCTAAAAATATTCTAGACTTTTAGGACCGCATATTTATGTTATGACCGGTCCTAAAAGTCTTATGTCTAGACTTTAAGACCGTAAATTTGTTAAATAGCCGCTCCTAAAAGTCAATCTTCTTTGTTTATTTTAAAAATTTGGCGAGACCTTTAGGACCACATATTTATTAAACCTCCGGTGCTAAAAGTCTTCGTTTATTTCTAAACAAACTATGGCTAGACTTTTAGGACCGCATATTTTTTAAACATCCGGTCCTAAAAGTCTTCTAAAAATTCGCTAGACTTGAAGGACCGAATGTTTATGTTATGACCGGTCCTAAAAGTCTACGTTTAATTAACTAAAAATATAAACTCCTCATACCTCTCTATCCTTATTAACTCCTCACAATCTCGTAACTCCACACTACATGGCTCTCTGCCCCAACTGCTCAAACCATGGTTAGATACAAGAAAACCGCTCGTAGGGGTACTCTTACTCCTGATGCTCGTGCCTTCCATAGATTGTTATACGGTGCGCCTCCTCCAGCGAGAGTGCGTTCTATTGTGACAGAAGAGTCTCGGGTCGTTGGACCCATTGTTATTTCGGATGATGAAGAGGTTGCCGCACCCCCCTACAGCCTTCAGACCATGAAGAGGTTTTTGCTCCTCCTCTCCAACCAATTGGCCCCAGCGCGCCTACCGCTGACCCCTCTCCTCTTTCCTCTAATGATGCATTGCGGCTGATGCGAATAAGACAGGAACTTGCTGATATCCGGCGGGAATTTAATGCTTTTCACGCCGATATCGCCAAGGATGTTTAGTCAAATTCTTGTTTTTTTATAATTTTCTGCTTGTTTTTCTTTTGTTTTTTTTCTTGTGTGCGTGCATAATCACCAGTAATGTATGAATCATTAAGAACTAAGCTTGTCTTTTTTTTTTGTTCATATTCTCTAGTTTATCTTTAATTTTATTCATTTAGTTGTTGCTGCGCTCGCCAAAGCCAATCCTCTTTTTTTAAAAAAAAAATGAGGACTTTTAGGACCGGATGTTTAATAAAACTCCGGTCTTAAAATTAAATGCATATTCACTAGTAATGTATGAATCATTAAGAACTAAGCTTGTGTCTTTTTTTTTTTGTTCATATTCTCCAATAATTCTTAAAATTAAATGAAAAATAAAAAATTAAGACCGGAGTCTTTTAACTCTCTCGGTCCTAAAAATTTAATTCTATATTTAGGACCGGCTATTTTATAACTAACCGGTCTTAATAAAATCCAAATTAATAAAACATGTCTCTGTCGGCGGAATATTAAATTTCCTCTCTCGAACTTCTCTTGTCGCGTCGAAAGTGATTACTCAGGTTCTGTCTCCGGTGTTTTTGTGTTGCTTCATCGACTGCTTCACGTTTTTCTCTCGACAATCATTTTCTGGTTCCTTGGCTAAATGTCTATAGACCAAACTGTAAGAGGTGTTTCGGTTATATAACTTTATGGTTTTCTGGGTTGAACGAAATCGATGAAATGTTCTTGTGGGTTTCTCTGTTGTTAATGAATATTGTATTTTGAAAATTATATTTGCGCTTTAGACCTACCCAACTGACCAACAAATGTTTTTAGGTTACTCTTCTTTGTCTACAACATCAACGTTCGTGGCGGAGAAGAAAGACTCCGCAAACGCATTTGAATTTATATGCTACAGGTGAGTCCACAAGACCTTCACGCGATTCATTTAATTTCCTCGTCATTCTTTTATTTTGCTTCTTGGATTCACTGTGATACATTTATGACCAAAAGTGATTCTTCGTTATGAATTTAATGGGGAAGTTTCTCCGTAAAAAAAATACACATAACCGACATTGAGCATAAATATGCATTTTGTGTTGCCTTATTTTATATGCAAGTGTCAATTTTTTCGGATTATGTATGTTAAATCTTTCTGTCTATAGGAATTCTACTATGGATCACAGTTGGATAACTGCGTTATGGACGAGTGTTGAATATCAGAATGGGGTGAGGGACTTTATAGAATTTGCTAAACAAAATGCCCATGATGATAGTGGGAAGTTTTATTGCCCTTGTGTAAAATGTTTGAATGAGAGGCGACTAAGTCCCGAAGTTATCCACACACATTTAATTTGTGAAGGATTTTGTAAGACTTATACAGTATGGGTATGGCATGGTGAAAAAATACCAAGGGGGTCTCAACATGGGGATATGACCTTTGATGATAATGACACGGATATGGATGATTACATAGAGGACATTATTCGTGATGTAGGAGAAGAAGCTTTTCATCAATTACATGCATATGGTAATATGTGTAGTGATGTAGAGACCCCGCTATACCTTGGTTGTAAAAAATACCAATTGTTGAACGCTGTATTGAAATTGGTAAGCTTGAAGGCACGTCATGGATGAAGCGACAAGAGCTTTTCTGAAATGCTTGAGGTTTTTAGGGACATGCTTCCGGATGATAATGTGTTGCCGCATCGATACTATGATGCTAAGAAAATACTACGTCCCTTTGGGGATGGAGTACAAAAAGATCCATGCATGCCCGAATGATTGCGTATTGTATAGAAAAGAGTTTGAAGAGAAGCGGAAATTGTCCGATATGTGAAACCCCAAGGTACAAGTCAAATAAGGGGCCTGCAAAAGTGTTGTGGTATCTCCCAATCATACCAAGGTTCAAGCGGTTGTTTGTGAATGAAAATGATGTAAAAAATTTGAGGTGGCATGCAGATGAGAGGATTTCTGATGGAAAGCTTCGATATCCGGCCGATTCTTCTCAATGGAAGAAAATCGATCATTTATTTCTGAACTTCGGTAAAGAACCTAGGAACCTTAGGCTTGCCCTTAGCACGGATGGCATGAATCCATATGGAAGCCTTAGCAGCATACCTAGTTTATGGCTTTGTGCTCCACGATTATTTACAACTTATCTCCAATGTTATGCATGAAACGAAAATACATCATGTTGTCTATGTTGATTTCGGGACCAAAACAACCCGGAAATGACATTGATGTTTACCTTGAGCCCTTGATCGAAGACTTGAAGGAGTTGTGGGCAGAAGGTGTCGATGTTTTTTACTCTTTCAAGAAGGATGTGTTTAAATTGCGAGCCATGATATTTTGTACTATAAACGACTTCCCAGCATATGGGAACTTGTTAGAGTATAGTGTAAAAGGCCATAAAGCATGTCCGGTTTGTGAAGAAGGCACACGCTACCATCAACTTCAACATGGAAGAAAGACGGTTTATCTTGGACATAGGAGATTTCTTAGACGGGGCCACCCATATCGTCGATTAAAGAAAGCCTTTTTTGGTGGTCAAGAGTATGAAGATGCTCCGGTGGCATTGATAGGGAGCAAGATTATGAAAAGGTGAAAAATATCAGTGTCATCTTTGGTAAGATTGCAAAGAGTAGAAAAGAAACAAATATATGGAAAAAGATATATCTATTCTTCGATCTTCCATATTGGCGCAATCTTGATGTGAGACACTGTATTGATGTCATGCACGTGGATAAAAACGTATGTGATAGTATTGTCGGCACGCTTCTCAACATACAAGGTAGTTCCAAGGATGGTGTGAAGGCAAGATTGGATTTGCAAGCAATGGGAATACGCGAAGACTTACATCCAAGGCCATACGGGAAGAGAACTTATTGTCCCCCGGCTTCTCATACTTTGTCTAAGGATGAGAAACGAAGTTTTTGAGAGTGTTTACATGGCACAAAAGTTCCCTCAATGTATTCTTCAAATTTTAAGAGGATTGTATCGATGAAGGACTTGAAATTAGTAGGCCAAAAGTCTCATGATTGTCATGTCTTGATGCAACAGCTACTCCCAGTAGCTATTCGAGGCATCCCCGAATATGATCCTCGGGTCGTTTTGACTAGACTTTGTGTCTTCTTCAATGCGGTTTGTAGTAAATTTTTCGAGATAGAAAAGTTGGATGAATTGGAGAATGAAAGATATCTTATCTTGTGCCACCTTGAGAAGCTTTTTCTTTCTACCTTTTTTGACATCATGGTTCATCTAATTGTTCATCTAGTGAGGGAGATAAAGTTGTGCGGACCTATCCATTTACGGTGGATGTACCCAATTGAAAGATCTATGAAATTCCTACAAGGGTACGTGAAGAACGCATACCGGCCAGAAGCATCGTTCAGAAATATGTTTCTGAAGAAGCCATGAAATTTTGTCAAAATTATTTGGCCAAAGTAAGACATATTGGGCTTCCAAAACGTCAGCATGCTGAAGGAGGTAGATGAGGGGCTTCAGTAAAGAGTGTGGATCCTGATGAATTGACACAATTTCACTTATACATCTTGAATAATGTTGATGAAGTTCAAGCCAGCATAGCTGCACATAAAGAAGCTGTAAGGAAAGAAAATCATCAAATGACCAACAAAGGTAGATTAGGGAGCATAACAGAACTTTTGCAAATTGGTTCATACAAAAGGTCGAGGGAGATGAATGTGTTTCTGATACAATCAAATAGTTAGCACGTGGTCTTGAGGTTGATGTCATAAGTTGGAATTCGTATGTGATCAATGGTTATACATTTAACACAAAGTCCCTAGATGATAGGAGCACCGTCCAGAACAGTGGTGTTATGTTAGACTGAATCTATGCACTTCTCCAGTTCGAAAGACAAGAGGTCTTTATTGGCAGTCATGCCATATTATGGGGTTATTGAAGAGATTTGGGAGGTAGACTAAGTTAAAATTAGATTTTTCATTTTCAAATGCAAGTGGGTTAATGTCAATAATGGTGTTCAGATCGATCGGCTAGGATTTACATTAGTCGATGTCAATGGTAGAAGTTTTGGAGATGAACCTTTTATTATGACGAGACCCGGGCGAAACAAGTGTTCTATATCACCGATCAAGAAAATAAAATGTAGTCTGTAGCTCTCCAAGGAAAAAGGGTCATTGATATTGATGAGGAAAGTCATTCAAATTATGGTTTTCCTGAGATTACTCCTTTTTCAAGGGGTCTACCGGACATGAACGAAGAAGATGAAGTGGATAATGAACCCGACATAAGAAATGATCATCAAGAAAGGATATGGGAGGATATCGCTTTATAAAAGAGTCAATTCATAAGGTAATATTCATATGCAAAATTCTTTGAAAACTTTAAGGTTTTAACTATATTATATTCCTTCTATATTCTTAAACAATGTCACTGACTATAAAGTTTGTTCTTGTTTTATTTTTGTGGCAGGATCGGATCCAAAGGGGCATGTTATAAAAGAGGATGTTACGTTGTTGGGTGGGAATCAGATGAAGGCATGGTGAATATTACATTGGGCATGTATGTTGTATTTGTAACTTATTGTGTATTTGCATTGTAAGTAAGTTATCTTATTGTATAAATTAATTTAGGTGTTGTAGTCATAGTATAATCATTAATTAAGAAGCCACATAACTCATGGTGAATAATATTTGTATTCTTTTTCCCAATTCAATTTATTCATAATTGTTCATAGCTTGTACTTAAAGTATCGACTTTTATGTGTTGGATTGGGTGGTGGATTTGTGAATATATATGATCAGGAAGAACAGAACAGGGAAAAAATTCGGGAAAATTTAGACCGGTAATAAATAGGCCGGTCTTAAATGTTCCACCTTTTAAGACCTAGGATGTATTAATATGTCCGGTCTTAAAGGTCATGTGAACATATTTTGATATTAAGCCGGTCTTAAAAGTTTGTCTTTTAAGACCGGTGTATTTATATGCCCGGTCTAAAAATTAAATTTTTAAGACCGGATGAATTTACCGCCCAGTCTTGAAAGTCAATCTTTTAAGACCGCATATAATTAGTCGTCAGGTCTTAGAAGCCGCTATTTTTCAGACCGGATTTATTTATGTCCGGTTTTATAATTTTGATCTTTTAAGAGCGGCTGAGTTTTGGCCCGGTCTTAAAAGTTGAGTTTTAGGACCGAATAAAAAATATTTCATCTTTATTTAGTTCAACTTTTAAGACCTAATGTTTTAAATGTCTAGTCTAAAAGAGTTTCTTTAAGACTGTTTGGTTCGAGTCCGGTCTCAAATATGGACTTTTAATGCGGCTAGAATAAGACCGGTCGTGGGTCCGATCTTACGATGCCTCTTTTGTCCGGTCTTAAAGCCTTTTTTTGTACTAGTGTGTGTGAGAGCTAGGTACCAAAGAAAACAAGTAGAGAGTCGGGTAAGTTTATTGGCTTAACTTAAGTCTTGCTTTAAATTGTTGTGTTTCGTGCTTTGAAATCATGATTAGAGTCCTTATTCTATCAAGTTTATTTTCTTAATATTATTTTTCTTTTTACAAAAAAAAAAAAAAAAAGAAAGAAAGAAAGAAAGAAAGAGGCTACATGACATAATTCTTACAAGGTAATATAGAGTTAGAGGTGAAATAGGTCATGCTTCATTATGGATTTCAAAGCGGCATACCCAGTTTTCTCAATTTACGAGAATTCTACAAGGTATAACTTCAAAACTTCAAATTTGTAATGATGTTTGGGTTTGTGGTGGAAAAGCTCATTCACGCAAGTCGAGACAAAACTTCTCTAATAAACTTAGCTTGTATACCATAAATCACGTTGGCAAAATAGTTTCTACTGCTAACCCAAACAGGCAAGCTTGAATAAAAATTCGGTTGGCCCAAGATATTGTCATTCTGCAATGAAGTTGAGTTTTTGGCCCAAACAAACAAAGAAAAGGAGGTCGACATGATTAAACTATATTTTGATATGCTTTTTCATGATTAAATTGAGAATTTTATTGTATTTCCTAGGACATTATTGCATGATTAAACACAAATATGAGTAAGAGATATTTGTATTGAATTGAGTGTAATTAAGTGAAAAATTATCATAATTTTTAATTATTCATGCAAATGATTTCTTAGACTTTTGATGATACTATACGTTATTCTTAATCTTGCATTATAGGTGTTTAAGAAGAAAATTGGAGATTTGGAGGGTCAAAATTAATATTTTGAGGGCTAGGGAAAATTACAGAAAGATCCCTATAATTTTTGGAAATTGCAAATCAATGAAAAAAATGGATTAGGGAGAATTACAGAAAAGTACTGAAATTATTTAACAATTATAGTTATGTCCTAAAAAAATTCACAACTTTCATTTTAGTTCCTCCATATACGTTTAAACTTTGCAGATAGGTCTCTGGCCAAAAGTTGCGTTTTGACTGGGTTCATTTAGGTCATTTTTTTTCCTTCTCCCTCCTCACGACAGACTACACAGACCTGGGAAAAGATACTAGAGTTGCGTCGCGACTCAAATCGGAAACAAGAGAGATCGAACGAGAGCGAGAGATCGACGGTGGCCATCCTTCCTTTACCTTCACTCTCTCGTCATTACTATTTATAAATAATATTCCATAAATATCATATTTGAGTCATATTACCCATTTAAAATAGGTGAATATGTGGTCTCAATATTTCTTAATATTCTTATTTTATTTCTAACTGATTTATTCTTAGAAAATAGATAGTTGAAGATTTAATTCTCTAAATTTTTTAGGGATCATAAAATACCCTAAGACTATCATAATTAAGTAGAAACTTAATTATATCATTTTAGCTATTAAAATCATCAAAGGATGACAAAATCAATTAGAGAAAATTAGCAACAATTATTGGGCAATTAAAATTGCAATAATTGGAATTATTTTTATAATTTTCGTAATTAATTAATTAAATAATTAAAAAGGCATAATTAAGAATTATTTGAGTTGAATTAATAATTAAAGGCTAACAAAGACCCAAGATTAATATTAAGGGAATTTCTAATAATCATAATTGACTTAAGAACCAATCATACTTTGACAAATAAGCCTAAAAACATCTAATACACAATATTAGGGATTTTTACCAAGATTAAATTAATTCCCCTATTTTTATGCAAAAGGGGCGAAATTCACCACTAAATTAGGCTAGGTAATAGCACAAATTATTAAATCCAAGAGCATCATAAATCTTAAACAATATATCTAGATATTCTAGAACAAGTCTTAACCACACAAATTAAGCAAAGACTTTTAAGGTATTGTGATCAAGACATAAAGAAAGATAAAATGCAAATGAAATGAGAAACAAATTGAAGTTAAATGATAAAGAGGGGGCAGCTTTTTTGTGGATGAAAAGATGAAATTAAACAAAATATCATGATATTTACTTTTAACATGTCATAATCCATAATAAGTGCATGAAGACTTTTGTGGCTAAATGACATAAGCTTGTGTAATAATTAGTAATTAGTGGTAAATTGATTAAAGATGAGATAAAAACCATTAGGATGAATTCAAGACATAAGTGAATGAGAATCCATAGAAAATAAATCATATCTTGAAATCCATGAACTAAGTAACAAATATAAGTAGATATTATGAATAAGCAAAATTCAAGCTTGAACATAGTGGTTTCCAAAGTGATTTTGGTAAACTTTTGAAATTCATACTATTATGAAAATGAAGTTTAAAAATACCATAAATCAAGTCATAAAGTTGTGATTCCAAAAGTACAAGTGAATCCTTAAGAAAAACACCAACTTACACCTAACTAAATTAGGATTTGGGAATGGAAGAAAGATGAAGAAGGAAGTCAGTTTTTGAAGATGAGAATGAGAGATAAAATTGGATTCAATTAGTGTTTGAAATCCACATATAGGTTTGATTTGAGTTAAGTTTGAAATCCACCAATTAGAACCATCTTGAGATTACTATAAATAGGGGCATTAGCCTTCACTAATTCTCACACCAAAATCAACCCCAAGAGGTGATTTTCTAAAGAGAGTAGAGAGAAGTGAGAGCTAGTGGGAAGCAAGAAGGAGGAAGTTCTTCAAGGGTAAGTTCCCTAGTTCTTAAGCTTTAGCTTTGAGTTTATAGCTTAAAATGTTGTTTTGATCTTTAATCTTCCAATATATATTCTTGTTATCATGTTTTTATGGTTACAAATGGCTTTATTTCGAAAAATTGATGAGGAAGAAGTTATAGCACAATTTTTGGAAGATTATGGTCAAAGTAAGCGAAGCTCGGCGAAATTTTGTCGGTTAGCGACTCCCGGAAGCAATTTCAAAAACGCTGGTATCTTATATTGAAGATGCTATGCCAAAATTCTTAGAAAATTCATGGTGAGAGTAGACATATAGAGCTTTCCAAATATACTTATAGCATGTCGTTTTGAGTTCTGTGCTAGGAGATACAAATGTTTAAAGTTAGGCTATATGGTCTGGAAAATTCTGGGCAGAGCATGAAGTTACGAAAACTGGGAATTGTTTATATAATCTGGGCAGTAACCACTATTTTTCATTGAAATTATACATCCTAAGGATTCCGAGGAATTTTACGGATCCTCGTTTCGAGTTCTGTGGAATTAATTATAATTCTCCAAAGTTATGTGAAAAATCAGCCTATATGCTGAATAATAGCGTTTTGTACGAAATTAAATAGGATTAAGTTGAAAATAATTAATCCAAGGGTAAAATGGACATATATAGCCAAGATATCTCTAGAGATGATGTTTGTGAATTAATAGAGGCGATATTACCTTTATAGGATATCGAGGATTCAGTCGATTCGAAGGACGGACGTACTCGTATATGTGAATAGTATCGTATACGTGAATAGTAAATTACTATTCACATGGAAGGAAGGTACGTTCGCGTCTTTGTAACACTAACTCGATGCTTATTGTATGCTATATGTGATTGCTTTGTGTTCATATGCTGAGATTCGTTTGTTTGAAAATGGTGAAATCATGAATACACGGGTTATAGTCTTGATAACACCGTTTAGAGTTTTCCTAGCGGCGAGGACACGACGTACATCGTGTGGCGGTGAATAGTGCGGATCGGGATAACAAACATACTGCGAGGGGCTGTGTATTGTTATTGCCTTACATACATTATTATGTATTTCCTACATCTGTTATGGGCTTTTGTAGTGATTATTGTGAAAATGTCATGAATACCTGCCATACATATATTGTTTACATAAGCATGAGGTTAACCGTTACTTGAGGTCCGATGGGCATTGGACCTCGGTCGAATGGATAGACGGGAAAGGGTCATGAACCGGAGGAGGCACCGGGGAATGGAGCCGTAGATAAACACCGGGAAATGGAGCCGTGAGAAGGCACCGATCAAAGGAAATGCGGGAAGAAAGTCAACAGAACCTACCTTATGGCATGAATCTAATAAAGTTACTTCACATCATTTGGTGCTTAAACTAGAAGGGTCGTCTATGTGGTTCGATCAATCGTCCACCCTAGCACGGTGAGACTCCCACTAGACCTACCCGGCTGGCCAAATGGGATTATTTAAGCGAGTTAGGTTCTATGCCCCAAGTCTACTTAAGGCTTGGTTAAAGAGGGTATAGTTACATGTAAGAATTGTAATTATAAATTTTTGTATTCTTGTATCACATGAATAATTCCTTCGGGAGATTTTGTAATATATATATCGGTATACGTCGGGCATCATCATATGTCTGAGTATTTCATATCAGTTACTCAATGTTATACCTGTTGTTCAAATTTTTAGTACATGCTCTCTGTTTCTGCAAAACGCTGAACTGTAGCACCTCAAAACTCTGATAATTTTTATAAAACCACGTGTCACCGATACGATTTATGTTACGGAATTTGGGGTGTTACAATTTTGGTATCAGAGCTAGTTTCACAGCTAGTCTCAAGAGCATTGTATGAACAACAAGGACAAAATGCGATATAATACTTGGTTTTGTGATACAATAAAACAAATACCCTAAGGAAAGGTATGAGTTGTTGAAAAACAAAAAAAAAACAAAAAAAAACTCTGAGACTTCTGATATGGAAAATTAGAGTCTACATGAAATTCCTGAAACGAAAGCAATAATTGAACTTAGTTGACGATACTACCTAAGTCTTCCCTTAGACAAGTAACCTATTGTTTAGGTTTGTTTGTAAAACACGTGACTTCTCGGTTAAAAGTCTTCGGTATGAATGGTAACTTATACTTGGAAAATGTTTGAGTGTCATGTTGGAATCGGAGTAGAAATTACTGGAAAATTGTCTACTCAAAAATTTAAAAGTTCAATCGAATATAGGTTCTAAGAATAAGTCGAATAACCGGTTTAAATAGATAAAGATAAGTTTGGCGGGAAAGTTTGAAAATCCCTATGAATCTTAGAATAGAAACATTAGCAAGAAGACTAAGAATAAAAGACGATATGATTTCAAGTAAGAAGAGCAACAATCGGAACAACCCCATTACAAAGACGAATCATCTCTTGATGACGTTTGTAAATTTCTTCTTGCGTAATTTCTCTTGAGCTAGGATCTTGATGAGGTAATGCCTTTCTCAGTGCAGCAACTCGCCTCATAAGTTTTGAAAGCCTTCTGTGAGGCCAATCTCTTAACCCTTCCTTGTGACATATTCTTTTTATCGTACCTATACTCAAATTTATCTGTTGACTTGTTTCCTCAAGGGTCAAATGGAAGAAATTACAAAAATCTTTCAGAGTCAATGCTTACGCTTTCGTGGTGTTGCTCAAGTCTTGCCCTATAAAATTCACCCGGTTTATATAAATCATCTTCAACCGCAGTTCTTTTCCTTTAGAAGATTTATCTTCCACGTTGATTGAACTACCAAAGAATTCATTATGAGACTCGATCCATTCTAAACCAACACATAGAGCCTCATAATATGATGATAATGGATCGGCACTAAGACATACCCCGATGCATTTTGTTTTATGCAATATTGTGTCGAGAAAATCTTTGATTTCCTGTATTCTTCTTCGAGATCATACATTTGAAGGTTGGAAGAATCTTTTTGTACATTTTGGTGATGTACGGTATGACATATCATGCCAATCCTTCCATGAACTTCAAGCCTCGATGATGAAGACCATTGGTATGAATAATTTCACGTAGAACATGGCAACAACCACATGAAAAAGGGTTAGTGATTTTAGCTAGAGTGGAAAAAGGGTAGTGGTTTCTTCTAGGCGGGAGCGGGGTTTCTTGGAGAAGAAGGTTTAGTAGACTCCATAAGTTCGGCCATGTTACGACATCTTTTGACTGGTCGCCTTGATGGATCTACTTCGATACTTCTTGGTTTGGAGTCGAACCTTGAACCCTTGGGGATGGATGAAGTACATTAGCTACTTGGAAGAGAAGTAGGAACATGAAGCATTGAGGTAGAAGGAGGAACGTACGCCTCTAGGGGATTGTAAGAAAGTAATGACGAATATGAAAGTGGTGCATTACTAGATAAGTCAGCTAATATGTTAGGCTGATTATCATAGAATATAGCTTCGAGAAACGAAGGGCTATTTGAATCAGAAACGGGAATGTAGTTGCTTGGACTGCCATGTTTGAAGTAGTAAGAAGAAAGATTTGAACGAAGGAAAATGTAAGATAGTAACTGGTATTTTGAAAGGTTGAGAATGCATGAGAATGATACTCGTATCATCCTCGGTTTATAACCGCGAGCAACGTCTTTGTGAAAATTTTGAAATTTAGTAGCGCCAAATTCAAATTCAAATTGTCGGTTCATAACCGTATGGATTTTTAATTAAGCGATGTCCGTAGTGTTGCTCCCTAATGCATCCTAGTAACTACTAGTCTTACACCGTTTGGACGTTTGTACGTCGTATGGTAATTGATTGATGGCCGTGTCTCCGGGAAATTTGAGTTGGAGAGTGTGCCACCGATTCGTGATGACGGGTTGGTTAATGAGATACGATGGATCTCTCGTAGTTAAGTGTATTCGGGTGAGAGTAATTTCGAAATGGATTACTTACTTTGGAATTGGCCACGCATCAACGTCTTGCCAAAATATATTACATGTGGATCCTTCTATTTTAATTTTAGATGAGGGACACGGGCGAAGAATGACAATATTAACATAGTTCAGTCCCTTATCAAAGTGAAAACTCCTCAAAAAGTTGTGTTGTTTAGAACGTTATATCAAAATCATGTCAAAGAGGTGTTTAACATTTTAAACATTGTGTGTCCAAATTCTCTCTATTCACGACATCTCACCAAGTGCATTAATAAGTAGAGTACATGTACCAAGTATGTAGCATTTCTGTGTATTGATCGAGAACACTTTACAGAAGGACCTTGACTTCAAAAGGAAAGTGACCATCATTCAAGATTTGCGTGAGATGACAAGTCAGGTACTTCATTACTACAAAGGAGATAGAACCTTAGTAGCCATGGGTTATAGTTTCAATGTGGGACCAATAACCGTAGAGATATTAGTGGTAAATAAATTCCCTAAGAAGAGGGTGATTACCCGATAGAGAAAGTTAAGCTAAGGATTATGTCGGAGGTAAATGGATAGTGACATCCACGAATAGAATAACCCTGGATAAGATGGCAAACATAGAGACAAGAGATTACGAAACCACTAAAGGGTAGGAACCGATAGAGATATGAGTTCTTGTTATAATGATTCGAGACGATCAACGCGCTACTTGTGGAAAGTTTTGATTGGAGAAGGCTACCTACGGGAGTTCGATCGAGGAGGTTTTACCTACAAAGGATGCTGACCGGAGAAGGGCTGACCCGGTCGAAAAAGACGTGTGAAGCACCGAGTAAAGTGCCGTAGAGCGAGCCACCGTGATGACGAGCCGTAAGGTGCAGCCGCCATGACAACGAACCATAAAGTAGAGCTACCAATGTATCGGTTCTCAAGGTAAGTACATTATAATGAGTCTCACATTTAATAGGTTCCCTAGAGAAAAAGGTTTACATAATCTAGTATATCACTAAGAGGTGCTCTAGTGTTGTATGACCTTCTAAGATTAGTTGCCTGGTTCCCTAGTAAAAATGAAATATTTTCAACGAGGATTTGACCACATTGATAAATTGTTAAAATTTTGTGAAATAAGTTATTTCCTCGAAGATACCAACATGTAGTAAATAATTTTTGAAATCATATTGTTAGTGAATGCGTTTTCGCAAAATTACTTTAGTAACAAATAAAATGCTAAAGTATTAAGAGTTTAAGATTTGATAAACATAAAAAGTTTTTGGAAGGTGATGACATGTTTGTCAATATCATTGTGTTAAATTAAGAAGCAGTGTAGTTGGAAATTTTGATAAAGGGACAGGAACTACAGAAAGGTCTAGAACACTAAACAAATTAAGTCAAATAGAGATTGTCGGCAATAGTGCTTAAGTAAGTAATGATAGTCGAGAAACTTGTATGAAAAGACTCGAGATGAAATAGACGGGCGAGAGGCTCGAGCGTGAATGACTAGTAAGTATAGGGCGGTGTCCCTGAACCTTGATATCGAATGTACTTGGCAATATGTAAGATACTTATAAGTATGATAATTCTAAAAAGGCTAGAATCTTCATCTTTGTAATAATAAATCAAGGCGAGAAAGCCAACTATGTGTTAAGCCGAAATTTGAATGAGTCGAAGAGGCTGTGTATAACCGAGCACGGAGAAAATGGATCGATAAATCCTGTGATTTGATACTATACCTGAATACAGAGTGGAAGCAGTTCTGGACTCGAAAGAGCCGGAGATAGTAATATAGATATGTAGTTTCTGGATCTAGCGGGATAGTACCGCATATTCATATAAAATTTTTTCGTAACTTGCTTTACCATTGACAAAGTTCGCGAATAAAAATAAATAAATCATTGTGTGGACCAAAGACGTGAGACGAGCTTACATAGGCGAGAAGGAAGTTAGTCACAAGCCCAAGAGTTGGTTATCCGGATCCAAGTAGATTGTATCTAGTCTCGTAGTGGTACCAATAGGTATGGATTGGGATATGTCTTGTCATGCGACGGGACAACGTGATGACTTACACCTCTCGTCCGTTGAAGCTTCTCAAGTTGAACTGTTCTACGCATGACTTAGAGTTAGTGATTATCGTATGTGTTAGGAACATGGAGGCATTCCAAATTTTCTTTATTGTGTTAGATCATTTTTTGAATTTTCTTGTTAAAACAATCGAGATGTTAGAGAAAGTATGGATCAGATACTTACCAGTTAATTTACCCCCAAAACTTTAATGAATTTCACAGTATTTTCTATATTTCTCGGTTGAAGAGATATCACCTAGACCGTGATCATGAGATAGAATACGAAGTAATGAAATACAAAATTTCAATGTCATTATAGTCAAACTTAAACGAATTCTCATTTTCAAGAGAAGTAACTCAGGGATAAGAGTATCCCAGATATAAGTTTTGTTGATAGCGGGATTGTCTCCGAATAAGACAATTTGGGAAAAGACGATAGTAAATTTGTTCTGAAATTATAGACTAGAAGTCTCGTTGGGATAGAATAAATTTCGGGACGAAATTTTATTTAACGGGGGAGAAATGTAATACCCGGATAATTATTTATAAATAATATTCCATAAATATCATATTTGAGTCATATTACCCATTTAAAATAGGTGAATATGTGGTCTCAATATTTCTTAATATTCTTATTTTATTTCTAACTGATTTATTCTTAGAAAATAGATAGTTGAAGATTTAATTCTCTAAATTTTTTAGGGATCATAAAATACCCTAAGACTATCATAATTAAGTAGAAACTTAATTATATCATTTTAGCTATTAAAATCATCAAAGGATGACAAAATCAATTAGAGAAAATTAGCAACAATTATTGGGCAATTAAAATTGCAATAATTGGAATTATTTTTATAATTTTCGTAATTAATTAATTAAATAATTAAAAAGGCATAATTAAGAATTATTTGAGTTGAATTAATAATTAAAGGCTAACAAAGACCCAAGATTAATATTAAGGGAATTTCTAATAATCATAATTGACTTAAGAACCAATCATACTTTGACAAATAAGCCTAAAAACATCTAATACACAATATTAGGGATTTTTACCAAGATTAAATTAATTCCCCTATTTTTATGCAAAAGGGGCGAAATTCACCACTAAATTAGGCTAGGTAATAGCACAAATTATTAAATCCAAGAGCATCATAAATCTTAAACAATATATCTAGATATTCTAGAACAAGTCTTAACCACACAAATTAAGCAAAGACTTTTAAGGTATTGTGATCAAGACATAAAGAAAGATAAAATGCAAATGAAATGAGAAACAAATTGAAGTTAAATGATAAAGAGGGGGGCAGCTTTTTTTGTGGATGAAAAGATGAAATAAACAAAATATCATGATATTTACTCTTAACATGTCATAATCCATAATAAGTGCATGAAGACTTTTGTGGCTAAATGACATAAGCTTGTGTAATAATTAGTAATTAGTGGTAAATTGATTAAAGATGAGATAAAAACCATTAGGATGAATTCAAGACATAAGTGAATGAGAATCCATAGAAAATAAATCATATCTTGAAATCCATGAACTAAGTAACAAATATAAGTAGATATTATGAATAAGCAAAATTCAAGCTTGAACATAGTGGTTTCAAAGTGATTTTGGTAAACTTTTGAAATTCATACTATTATGAAAATGAAGTTTAAAAATACCATAAATCAAGTCATAAAGTTGTGATTCCAAAAGTACAAGTGAATCCTTAAGAAAAACACCAACTTACACCTAACTAAATTAGGATTTGGGAATGGAAGAAAGATGAAGAAGGGAAGTCAGTTTTTGAAGATGAGAATGAGAGATAAAATTGGATTCAATTAGTGTTTGAAATCCACATATAGGTTTGATTTGAGTTAAGTTTGAAATCCACCAATTAGAACCATCTTGAGATTACTATAAATAGGGGCATTAGCCTTCACTAATTCTCACACCAAAATCAACCCCAAGAGGTGATTTTCTAAAGAGAGTAGAGAGAAGTGAGAGCTAGTGGGAAGCAAGAAGGAGGAAGTTCTTCAAGGGTAAGTTCCCTAGTTCTTAAGCTTTAGCTTTGAGTTTATAGCTTAAAATGTTGTTTTGATCTTTAATCTTCCAATATATATTCTTGTTATCATGTTTTTATGGTTAAAAATGGCTTTATTTCGAAAAATTGATGAGGAAGAAGTTATAGCACAATTTTTGGAAGATTATGGTCAAAGTAGCGAAGCTTCCGGCGAAATTTTGTCGGTTAGCGACTCCCGGAAGCAATTTCAAAAACGCTGGTATCTTATATTGAAGATGCTATGCCAAAATTCTTAGAAAATTCATGGTGAGAGTAGACATATAGAGCTTTCCAAATATACTTATAGCATGTCGTTTTGAGTTCTGTGCTAGGAGATACAAATGTTTAAAGTTAGGCTATATGGTCTGGAAAATTCTGGGCAGAGCATGAAGTTACGAAAACTGGGAATTGTTTATATAATCTGGGCAGTAACCACTATTTTTCATTGAAATTATACATCCTAAGGATTCCGAGGAATTTTACGGATCCTCGTTTCGAGTTCTGTGGAATTAATTATAATTCTCCAAAGTTATGTGAAAAATCAGCCTATATGCTGAATAATAGCGTTTTGTACGAAATTAAATAGGATTAAGTTGAAAATAATTAATCCAAGGGTAAAATGGACATATATAGCCAAGATATCTCTAGAGATGATGTTTGTGAATTAATAGAGGCGATATTACCTTTATAGGATATCTGAGGATTCCAGAGTCAGATTCGAAGGACGGACGTACTCCGTATATGTGAATAGTATCGTATACGTGAATAGTAAATTACTATTCACATGGAAGGAAGGTACGTTCGCGTACTGTAACACTAACTCTGATGCTTATTGTATGCTATATGTGATTCTTTGTGTTCATATGCTTTGAGATTCGTTTGTTTGAAAATGGTGAAATCATGAATACACGGGTTATAGTCTTGATAACACCGTTTAGAGTTTTCCTAGCGCGAGGACACGATGTACATCGTGGCACCGGTGAATAGTGCAGACCGGGATAACAAACATACTGCGAGGGGCTGTGTATTGTTATTGCCTTACATACATTATTATGTATTTCCTACATCATTATGGGCTTTTGTAGTGATTATTGTGAAAATGTCATGAATACCTGCCATACATATATTGTTTACATAAGCATGAGGTTAACAGTTACACGGTCCGATGGGCATTGGACCTCGGTCGAATGGATAGACGGGGAAAGGGTCATGAACCGGAGGAGGCACCGGGGAATGGAGCCGTAGATAAACACCGGAAATGGAGCCGTGAGAAGGCACCGATCAAAATGCGGGAAGAAAGTCAACGGAACCTACCTTATGGCATGAATCTAATAAAGTTACTTCACATCATTTGGTGCTTAAACTAGAAGGGTCGTCTATGTGGTTCGATCAATCGAGTCACCCTAGCACGGTGAGACTCCCACTAGACCTACCCGGCTGGCCAAATGGGATTATTTAAGCGAGTTAGGTTCTATGCCCCAAGTCTACTTAAGGCTTGGTTAAAGAGGGTATAGTTACATGTAAGAATTGTAATTATAAATTTTTGTATTCTTGTATCACATGAATAATTCCTTCGGGAGATTTTGTAATATATATATCGGTATACGTCGGGCATCATCATATGTCGAGTATTTCATATCGATTACTCAATGTTATACACATTTGTTCAAATTTTTAGTACATGCTCTCCGTTTTTACGCAAAAACGCTGAACTGTAGCACCTCAAAACTCGATAATTTTTATAAAACCACGTGTCACCGATACGATTTATGTTACGGAATTTGGGGTGTTACAATTTTGGTATCGAGCTAGTTTCACGGCTAGTCTCAAGAGCATTGTATGAACAACAAGGACAAGAGTGCGATATAATCTTTGGTTTTGTGATACAATAAAACAAATACCCTAAGGAAAGGTATGAGTTGTTGAAAAACAAAAAAAAAAAAAAAAAAACTCGAGACTTCGATATGGAAAATTAGAGTCTACATGAAATTCTGAAACGAAAGCAATAATTGAACTTAGTTGACGATACTACCTAAGTCTTCCCTTAGACAAGTAACCTATTGTTTAGGTTTGTTTGTAAAACACGGTGACTTCTCGGTTAAAAGTCTTCCGGTATGAATGGTAACTTATACTTGGAAAATGTTTGAGTGTCATGTTGGAATCGAGTAGAAATTGGAAAATTGTCTACTCAAAAATTTAAAAGTTCAATCGAATATAGGTTCTAAGAATAAGTCGAATAACCGGTTTAAATAGATAAAGATAAGTTTGGCGGAAAGTTTGAAAATCCCTATGAATCTTAGAATAGAAACATTAGCAAGAAGACTAAGAATAAAAGACGATATGATTTCAAGTAAGAAGAGCAACAATCGGAACAACCCCATTACAAAGACGAATCATCTCTTGATGACGTTTGTAAATTTCTTCTTGCGTAATTTCTCTTGAGCTAGGATCTTGATGAGGTAATGCCTTTCTCGGTGCGAAACTCGCCTCATAAGTTTTGAAAGCCTTACGTGAGGCCAATCTCTTAACCCTTCCTTGTGACATATTCTTTTTATCGTACCTATACTCAAATTTATCTCGTTGACTTGTTTCCTCGAGGTCAAATGGAAGAAATTACAAAAATCTTTGAGTCAATGCTTACGCTGTGGTGTTGCTCAAGTCTTGCCCTATAAAATTCACCCGGTTTATATAAATCATCTTCAACCGCGAGTTCTTTTCCTTTAGAAGATTTATCTTCCACGTTGATTGAACTACCAAAGAATTCATTATGAGACTCGATCCATTCTAAACCAACACATAGAGCCTCATAATATGATGATAATGGATCGGCACTAAGACATACCCTGATGCATTTTGTTTTATGCAATATTGTGTCGAGAAAATCTTTGATTTCCTCTCGTATTCTTCTTCTTTGAGATCATACATTTGAAGGTTGGAAGAATCTTTTTGTACATTTTGGTGATGTACGGTATGACATATCATGCCAATCCTTCCATGAACTTCAAGCCTCGATGATGAAGACCATTGGTATGAATAATTTCACGTAGAACATGGCAACAACCACATGAAAAAGGGTTAGTGATTTTAGCTAGAGTGGAAAAAGGGTAGTGGTTTCTTCTAGACTGGGAGCGGGGTTTCTTGGAGAAGAAGGTTTAGTAGACTCCATAAGTTCGGCCATGTTACGACATCTTTTGATCGGTCGCCTTGATGGATCTACTTCGGATACTTCTTGGTTTGGAGTCGAACCTTGAACCCTTGGGGATGGATGAAGTACATTAGCTACTTTGGAAGAGAAGTAGGAACATGAAGCATTGAGGTAGAAGGAGGAACGTACGCCTCTGGGGATTGTAAGAAAGTAATGACGAATATGAAAGTGGTGCATTACTAGATAAGTCGGCTAATATGTTAGGCCGATTATCATAGAATATAGCTTCGAGAAACGAAGGGCTATTTGAATCAGAAACGGGAATGTAGTTGCTTGGACCTGCCATGTTTGAAGTAGTAAGAAGAAAGATTTGAACGAAGGAAAATGTAAGATAGTAACTGGTATTTTGAAAGGTTGAGAATGCATGAGAATGATACCTGTATCATCCTCAGTTTATAACTGAGAGCAGTGCTGTGAAAATTTTGAAATTTAGTAGCGCCAAATTCAAATTCAAATTGTCAGTTCATAACCGTATGGATTTTTAATTAAGCAGTAATCCGTAGTGTTGCTCCCTAATGCATCCTAGTAACTACTAGTCTTACACCGTTTGGACGTTTGTACGTCGTATGGTAATTGATTGATGGCCGTGTCTCCGGAAATTTGAGTTGGAGAGTGTGCCACCGATTCGTGATGACGGGTTGGTTAATGAGATGCGATGGATCTCTGTAGTTAAGTGTATTCGGGTGAGAGTAATTTCGAAATGGATTACTTACTGGAATTGGCCACGCATCAACGTCTTGCCAAAATATATTACATGTGGATCCTTCTATTTTAATTTTAGATGAGGGACACGGATCAAGAATGACAATATTAACATAGTTCAGTCCCTTATCAAAGTGAAAACTCCTCAAAAAGTTGTGTTGTTTAGAACGTTATATCAAAATCATGTCAAAGAGGTGTTTAACATTTTAAACATTGTGTGTCCAAATTCTCTCTATTCACGACATCTCACCAAGTGCATTAATAAGTAGAGTACATGTACCAAGTATGTAGCATTTCTGTGTATTGATCGAGAACACTTTACAGAAGGACCTTGACTTCAAAAGGAAAGTGACCATCATTCAAGATTTGCGTGAGATGACAAGTCGTACTTCATTACTACAAAGGAGATAGAACCTTAGTAGCCATGGGTTATAGTTTCAATGTGGGACCAATAACCGTAGAGATATTAGTGGTAAATAAATTCCCTAAGAAGAGGGTGATTACCCGATAGAGAAAGTTAAGCTAAGGATTATGTCTGGAGGTAAATGGATAGTGACATCCACGAATAGAATAACCCTGGATAAGATGGCAAACATAGAGACAGTAGATTACGAAACCACTAAAGGGTAGGAACCTGATAGAGATATGAGTTCTTGTTATAATGATTCGAGACGATCAACCGACGCTACTTGTGGAAAGTTTTGATTGGAGAAGGCTACCTACGGGAGTTCGATCGAGGAGGTTTTACCTACAAAGGATGCCGACCGGAGAAGCTGACCGATCGAAAAAGACGTGTGAAGCACCGAGTAAAGTGCCGTAGAAGCGAGCCACCGTGATGACGAGCCGTAAGGTGCGCCGCCATGACAACGAACCATAAAGTAGAGCTACCAATGTATCGGTTCTCAAGGTAAGTACATTATAATGAGTCTCACATTTAATAGGTTCCCTAGAGAAAAAGGTTTACATAATCTAGTATATCACTAAGAGGTGCTCTAGTGTTGTATGACCTTCTAAGATTAGTTGCACAGGTTCCCTAGTAAAAATGAAATATTTTCAACGGAGGATTTGACCACATTGATAAATTGTTAAAATTTTGTGAAATAAGTTATTTCCTCAGAAGATACCAACATGTAGTAAATAATTTTTGAAATCATATTGTTAGTGAATGCGTTTTCGCAAAATTACTTTAGTAACAAATAAAATGCTAAAGTATTAAGAGTTTAAGATTTGATAAACATAAAAAGTTTTTGGAAGGTGATGACATGTTTGTCAATATCATTGTGTTAAATTAAGAAGTGTAGTTGGAAATTTTGATAAAGGGACGGGAACTACGAAAGGTCTAGAACACTAAACAAATTAAGTCAAATAGAGATTGTCGCAATAGTGCTTAAGTAAGTAATGATAGTCGAGAAACTTGTATGAAAAGACTCGAGATGAAATAGACGGGCGAGAGGCTCGAGCGATAGACTAGTAAGTATAGGCGGTGTCCACGAACCTTGATATCGAATGTACTTGGCAATATGTAAGATACTTATAAGTATGATAATTCTAAAAAGGCTAGAATCTTCGTCTTTGTAATAATAAATCAAGGCGGAAAGCCAACTATGTGTTAAGCCGAGGGCTGAATGAATGAGTCGACGATGAGGCACTGTATAACCGAGCACGGAGAAAATGGATCGATAAATCCTGTGATTTGATACTATACCTCGAATACGAGTGGAAGCAGTTACGGACTCGAAAGAGCCGGAGATAGTAATATAGATATGTAGTTTACGGATCTAGCGGGATAGTACCGCATATTCATATAAAATTTTTTCGTAACTTGCTTTACCATTGACAAAGTTCGCGAATAAAAATAAATAAATCATTGTGTGGACCAAAGACTCATGAGACGAGCTTACATAGGCGAGAAGGAAGTTAGTCACGGCACCAAGAGTTGGTTATCCGGATCCAAGTAGATTGTATCTAGTCGTAGTGGTACCAATAGGTATGGATTGGGATATGTCTTTACTGCGACGGGACAACGTGATGACTTACACCTCTCGTCCGTTGAAGCTTCTCAAGTTGAACTTCTACGCATGACTTAGAGTTAGTGATTATCGTATGTGTTAAGGGAACATGGAGGCATTCCAAATTTTCTTTATTGTGTTAGATCATTTTTTGAATTTTCTTGTTAAAACAATCGAGATGTTAGAGAAAGTATGGATCGAGATACTTACCGTTAATTTACCCCCAAAACTTTAATGAATTTCACGTATTTTCTATATTTCTCGGTTGAAGAGATATCACCTAGACCGTGATCATGAGATAGAATACGAAGTAATGAAATACAAAATTTCAATGTCATTATAGTCAAACTTAAACGAATTCTCATTTTCAAGAGAAGTAACTCGGGATAAGAGTATCCCGAGATATAAGTTTTGTTGATAGCGGGATTGTCTCCGAATAAGACAATTTGGGAAAAGACGATAGTAAATTTGTTCTGAAATTATAGACTAGAAGTCTCGTTGGGATAGAATAAATTTCGGGGACGAAATTTTATTTAACGGGGGGAGAAATGTAATACCCGGATAATTATTTATAAATAATATTCCATAAATATCATATTTGAGTCATATTACCCATTTAAAATAGGTGAATATGTGGTCTCAATATTTCTTAATATTCTTATTTTATTTCTAACTGATTTATTCTTAGAAAATAGATAGTTGAAGATTTAATTCTCTAAATTTTTTAGGGATCATAAAATACCCTAAGACTATCATAATTAAGTAGAAACTTAATTATATCATTTTAGCTATTAAAATCATCAAAGGATGACAAAATCAATTAGAGAAAATTAGCAACAATTA
Organism: Acacia melanoxylon; assembly: GCA_019022615.1. Taxonomy (NCBI): domain Eukaryota; kingdom Viridiplantae; phylum Streptophyta; class Magnoliopsida; order Fabales; family Fabaceae; genus Acacia; species Acacia melanoxylon. The sequence goes on along the minus strand of JAFJYJ010000003.1, from coordinate 4,223,040 downwards.
TTGGGCAATTAAAATTGCAATAATTGGAATTATTTTTATAATTTTCGTAATTAATTAATTAAATAATTAAAAAGGCATAATTAAGAATTATTTGAGTTGAATTAATAATTAAAGGCTAACAAAGACCCAAGATTAATATTAAGGGAATTTCTAATAATCATAATTGACTTAAGAACCAATCATACTTTGACAAATAAGCCTAAAAACATCTAATACACAATATTAGGGATTTTTACCAAGATTAAATTAATTCCCCTATTTTTATGCAAAAAGGGGCTAAATTCACCACTAAATTAGGCTAGGTAATAGCACAAATTATTAAATCCAAGAGCATCATAAATCTTAAACAATATATCTAGATATTCTAGAACAAGTCTTAACCACACAAATTAAGCAAAACTTTTAAGGTATTGTGATCAAGACATAAAGAAAGATAAAATGCAAATGAAATGAGAAACAAATTGAAGTTAAATGATAAAGAGGGGGGCAGCTTTTTTTGTGGATGAAAAGATGAGCTAAACAAAAATATCACGATATTTACTCTTAACATGTCATAATCCATAATAAGTGCATGAAGACTTTTGTGGCTAAATGACATAAGCTTGTGTAATAATTAGTAATTAGTGGTAAATTGATTAAAGATGAGATAAAAACCATTAGGATGAATTCAAGACATAAGTGAATGAGAATCCATAGAAAATAAATCATATCTTGAAATCCATGAACTAAGTAACAAATATAAGTAGATATTATGAATAAGCAAAATTCAAGCTTGAACATAGTGGTTTCCAAAGTGATTTTGGTAAACTTTTGAAATTCATACTATTATGAAAATGAAGTTTAAAAATACCATAAATCAAGTCATAAAGTTGTGATTCCAAAAGTACAAGTGAATCCTTAAGAAAAACACCAACTTACACCTAACTAAATTAGGATTTGGGAATGGAAGAAAGATGAAGAAGGGAAGTCAGTTTTGAAGATGAGAATGAGAGATAAAATTGGATTCAATTAGTGTTTGAAATCCACATATAGGTTTGATTTGAGTTAAGTTTGAAATCCACCAATTAGAACCATCTTGAGATTACTATAAATAGGGGCATTAGCCTTCACTAATTCTCACACCAAAATCAACCCCAAGAGGTGATTTTCTAAAGAGAGTAGAGAGAAGTGAGAGCTAGTGGGAAGCAAGAAGGAGGAAGTTCTTCAAGGGTAAGTTCCTAGTTCTTAAGCTTTAGCTTTGAGTTTATAGCTTAAAATGTTGTTTTGATCTTTAATCTTCCAATATATATTCTTGTTATCATGTTTTTATGGTTAAAAATGGCTTTATTTCGAAAAATTGATGAGGAAGAAGTTATAGCACAATTTTTGGAAGATTATGGTCAAAGTAGCGAAGCTCTGGCGAAATTTTGTCGGTTAGCGACTCCCGGAAGCAATTTCAAAAACGCTGGTATCTTATATTGAAGATGCTATGCCAAAATTCTTAGAAAATTCATGGTGAGAGTAGACATATAGAGCTTTCCAAATATACTTATAGCATGTCGTTTTGAGTTCTGTGCTAGGAGATACAAATGTTTAAAGTTAGGCTATATGGTCTGGAAAATTCTGGGCAGAGCATGAAGTTACGAAAACTGGGAATTGTTTATATAATCTGGGCAGTAACCACTATTTTTCATTGAAATTATACATCCTAAGGATTCCGAGGAATTTTACGGATCCTCGTTTCGAGTTACTGTGGAATTAATTATAATTCTCCAAAGTTATGTGAAAAATCAGCCTATATGCTGAATAATAGCGTTTTGTACGAAATTAAATAGGATTAAGTTGAAAATAATTAATCCAAGGGTAAAATGGACATATATAGCCAAGATATCTCTAGAGATGATGTTTGTGAATTAATAGAGGCGATATTACCTTTATAGGATATCGAGGATTCAGTCGGATTCGAAGGACGGACGTACTCGTATATGTGAATAGTATCGTATACGTGAATAGTAAATTACTATTCACATGGAAGGAAGGTACGTTCGCGTCTTTGTAACACTAACTCGATGCTTATTGTATGCTATATGTGATTCTTTGTGTTCATATGCTTTGAGATTCTTTTGTTTGAAAATGGTGAAATCATGAATACACGGGTTATAGTCTTGATAACACCGTTTAGAGTTTTCCTAGCGCTGAGGACACGACTGTACATCGTGGCACTGGTGAATAGTGCAGACTGGGATAACAAACATACTGCGAGGGGCTGTGTATTGTTATTGCCTTACATACATTATTATGTATTTCCTACATCTTATGGGCTTTTGTAGTGATTATTGTGAAAATGTCATGAATACCGCCATACATATATTGTTTACATAAGCATGAGGTTAACCGTTACCCGAGTCCGATGGGCATTGGACCTCGGTCTGAATGGATAGACGGAAAGGGTCATGAACCGGAGGAGGCACCGGGGAATGGAGCGTAGATAAACACCGAGAAATGGAGCGTGAAGGCACCGATCAAAGGAAATGCGGGAAGAAAGTCAACGAACCTACCTTATGGCATGAATCTAATAAAGTTACTTCACATCATTTGGTGCTTAAACTAGAAGGGTCGTCTATGTGGTTCGATCAATCGGTCACCCTAGCACGGTGAGACTCCCACTAGACCTACCCGGCTGGCCAAATGGGATTATTTAAGCGAGTTAGGTTCTATGCCCCAAGTCTACTTAAGGCTTGGTTAAAGAGGGTATAGTTACATGTAAGAATTGTAATTATAAATTTTTGTATTCTTTGTATCACATGAATAATTCCTTCGGGAGATTTTGTAATATATATATCGGTATACGTCGAGCATCATCATATGTCCGAGTATTTCATATCGATTACTCAATGTTATACTGTTGTTCAAATTTTTAGTACATGCTCTACATTTACGCAAAAACGCCGAACCGTAGCACCTCAAAACTCGATAATTTTTATAAAACCACGTGTCACCGATACGATTTATGTTACGGAATTTGGGGTGTTACAATTACCACCTCCGTCAGCCCTCTGGCGTTCTACCACTTGAGCTGTTGTCATCGTCGGCTGGTTTGAAAGAAAAGAAGCTGTGACTTGAGCATGGAACTTGGGACCTTCAACCCGAGTTTGGAGTTGGGACGGGGCACTTGGAGGCGAATTTGAACCAAAAAGGATGGGGACCGATCTTCACTTTGTCGTCGCCTCCGTCGCCTACCACCACCAGACCAGAGAGCTTGTGTCAGAGCTTCCATTGTCACCTTCATCTTCAGTTTCTTTCTCTAGAGTTCTTTTGCAATTTCAGGTGAGGTTTTAACTTCTAGGCAAGCTCTTTGAGTTTTCCGGCGAAGCTCTCTCTCTCTCCCCACTATTGTGTCTCTGTCTTCTTCCTTCCTTACTAACCATAAACCTCCATTCACCTCTAGAATCTTCTTCTTTCAAAGATAAAAACAGGGCTGTGACATTCCACTCAGATCGGTGACTCCATTTTTTTGGGGGCAATTTCTGTGTTTTAACTTATTCAAATGATAGCTTGAAGCCATAAGAGGCTGATCTTTCTCTTTGTGATGGAGATTTGTGCTTGAACTCAAGAGTTTTTTTTTCCCTTTTTTTTTTAATCATTCAGAATAAAATAAAAGGCTCCTTATAAAAAAAACCATCAAATATTACATTTTAATTTGTGGTAAAATTTGTGATTGAACCCCATCATGATATATGGACGGTCGTTTAGTATATTTGATCAACTAACGGTCAAAATTAACTAGAATAATGACTGAGACAAAATTATTTCCTTTGTACACTATGAAGATAAATTTGTCCCTTAACTCTTATATTTTGAAAATGCATGTGGCCGAAGGACTAGGTGGTTATGGGTTCTCAGTAAAAAATGTAAAATTATTGTTAGTGGTCCAAAAAGAATAATAAATATTTGTCAATCCTTTTCCTACCATTATATTTTTACAGTGTGGAGAAGGACTAGTTGGTCATGGGTTCTCCGTATAAAATGTAAAAGCATTATTAGTGGTCCAAAAAGAATAATAGAAGGAACATTAATCTTTTGATTCCTATAATCTTGACTTGATTATAACTCAGTCATTATGCTTTGACTCCGGTAAGATAATTTCAATCCTTATAATTTAGCTTTGGTTATAACTCTTCCTCAACTTTGACTGACTGCAATCCAGTCCCTATAATTTTAACCATTTTATAATTTAGTCCCTGTGTTTTCGAATAAATGTCAGGAATTGAATTGTAAAATGCTTAAAGTATAGAGATTTAGTTGCAGTGAGTTAAAGTTGGAGGATTAAGTAACAACCAAATCAAAATTATAAGGACTCAGGTGTACTAAGTCAAAGTATAGAGACTGAGTTACAACTTAATCAAAATTATAGAGACAAAACGATTAATTTTGTAAATAATAAAATCACAGCATGTCATGGGGTGGTTAGAGAAAACAAAATTAAATAGTCAAATTAATTTTTGCTAATTATTTATTCCAATGCCCCTCTATGATTGACCATACTAACTAGTCTTTGCTTCTCCCTGCAATCTCTTTGCTATTTCTTATATCATCAATTTATTTTTTTGGGTGACCGTACGTCGCCGCTTAAGACGTCGATGGGGATAGGAGGTAATCGATAGGATTTACAACACGACGCGGAATAGATAACTTGCCACATATTCATATATTGGTCGAACATGAGAATTTTACAATCAAGGTAATGTTTAAAAGGCTCACATTGCATTGTTTCTTACACTTCAGGCGTTACAAAAAAGAAAAAAGAAAAAAGTCTTTAACCTTTTATTTGGTCATTGTTGGGATAAAAACCATGTTCAATCAATGCTAAAAATTAACTCTTTTATATATAATATAATTTGATTATTTAATTCCAAAAAAACGCTAAACATTAATATATTCTTTCTAAGATAAAAATTCCTTAGCTATAGCTGTTCTATTCTTTTTGCCGGGGGAAAAAAATTTCTAAGCTTAGAATTTGTGATATTTTCCTGTTTTTAAATTTTTTGACATGAATCTTCATATTTGGATAGAAAAAGACATGACTTTCTATATTCCTATAGAGAAATACTTACATATTTCGGGAATATCACTTCATTTATAGTCTAATTAATTAAAATAAAACAATTCATCTTATTTAAATCTTGACAAATGAGTCATATGATGATATGAATAAATTCAAATTTCGTTATTTTTAAAAACAACAATTCATGGGAGGGAATTAGGTTTCTTGTTTTTCTAAATTATGAGGTTTATATTTTTAAAAATCATAAAATTTGAATTTCTTCATATGACTCATCAGCAATGTAGAATTAAAATAAAATGAATTGTTATATTTAAATTAGTTAAAATATAAATGAGGTGACATTTGTGAAATATGTAACTATTTTTCATTCCGATGTTTGTGAAGACTTGTGAATATTCCAATGAAGCATAACGTGGCAAAGACAGTTTTATGTCTTCACTCCATGGCATTTCAGCTATGATCAAGCATGAGATATTTACGTACTCTTTCCGATCTACAATATATGATACTTTTAAAAGGAATGTATGATCCAGAATATTAGTCACTAGCAGTCTAATTAATGCTCTTTTTTATCTTTTATCCTTATGATTAATACTTAATTTCCAACTTTACCCACTCCTTATATCTCCTCTCTTTCTCTAAAATAAAATTATCAATTCAATTAAGCACATTTCTCAAGAAAGGTAAAAGTGAAATTTTTTTACTTTTTCTGACATATTAAATGATTTAATTGTCATTTTTTGTTTTCTGTTATATAACTTAAGTGCCATATACTGGGGATTGAATGGAGTATATGATATTCTTGGTTTTCTTATATGTTTATAATTATGCGTTATTCCCTTATATATATACACGTATACACATTTTTAAATATATTTTTAATTACATCCAACTTGCCAAGAAAAATGCAGCATGTGCAGTGTGATGTCTGGAAGGAGTGTCGTTGTCTAGATTTCAACACACTTGTTAGTGTACATCCCAAAGAATGTGTGACGTAAATTGAGTTCAAAGCTGAAAAACGTATGAACTGTTTTAATAACAATTGTGAGTAAACTGAATATATATGCTTTTAAAAAAGTTGTATCGTTTAGTTAAAATTGTGTGCGAACTACCCTCGTCCTTGGGAACTGGCGGTAAAGGGGTCGGACACTCTCACCAAATGGAGGGGATTCGATCCTAGAGTTGGTCAAGGCGCTGGGAGAGACATCCTAGCTCCTAGGTGCCTAGGTTAACGGCTGAGGGTAATAGACGACTCGCTCTGCCCAACATCGGTATCACCTAGGAGGAAAAGAGATTTTCGCCTTGCCCTTGGTTCGTGGGTGAACCCAACCCATTTTCTAAAATTTTTACACCAAAAAAAAAAAAATTTGTGTGCGAACTGAATATATGCTTTTATAAAATTTATACCGTTTTAATAAAAATTGTGTGTGAACTGAATATATGCTTTTAGAAAGTTTGTATCGTTTTATTAAAATTGTGTCTGAACTGAATATATGCTTTCATAAAATTTGTACCATTTTAATAAATATTGTGTGTGAACTGAATATATGCTTTTAGAAAATTTGTACCGTTTTAATAAAAATTGTGTGTGCATTGAATATATGCTTTTAGAATATTTCTACTGTTTTAATAAAGATTGTGTGTGAATTGAATATATGCTTTTAGAAAATTTGTTAACAGACTCAACAAAATAAAATAAAATAAAAACTAGAAATTTTTTTAGGAAGGTTGAATTATCCTCCATCCCGTCTTATTTTTAAGAATCTAGAATTTAAATTTTCTTAGTTTTTTTTTATATATATAAGTGTGATAAAAATTGTCTAAATATTTAATAAATGTTTTTTCTCTCATTTTTATAAGAATCCAAGTTATTGTGAATGGCTTTGTGGCATGTGGAAAATATGCGAAAAAGAAAGAACAAAGAGCCAATAAAGCAGAGGTCCATCTTGTATGTGCTATTCTTTTTGCGGCATCTTGTTTATGTTATTCTTTTTGCTCAAAAGTATGTGCCTTTTTTTTTTTCCCCCGGCATCTTATTTGTGCTTTCATTTCGTGGCCTTCTTTCATGGGCTCTCTTTCTAAGAGATAGGAATAGACAAACAGATGTTTTTATTGGATACATTAAACAGTAAAAGGTACCAAAATACTACGAAAATAAAACATGTTTACTTAAATGATCTTATTTGGTATTAAAAAAATAATTCATGATCTTAAAAAATTATTTTAGGATCTTGAAAAAACATTTTAGGTATCGAATACTACTAAAAATATAGTTTATAATATTGTTTTCAAGATCCTAAAATATTTTTTTAAGATCATGAATTATTTTTTCAATCTGATCAATATCCTTTTTATTACCAGGTTAGTATTAAAATATTTTTTAAGATCTTGAAATTATTTTTCACTATCATCAAGAATTTTTTAATATCATTCAGTATCCTAAATTATCTTTTTACTATCAGCCAGTGTCCTGAATTTTTTTAATTTTTTTTAAGGATCAAGTGTGTGTATGTTTTGTGTCAAAAACAGCGGTGTTTAAAAGCGAGAGGACAAAGACAGCGGACGTTTAGAGCAAAGGAGGTAAGACACATCCAACATACACGGCCCATGTCTCAAGTCTCAACCCACAGCTTCCTGATTATTTTGGAGAGAATTACAATCACACCCCTTTTCCAACTACTGCCTCTAATCCTATTTATAAAATTAATTAAAATTAATAAGTACATTTAAAATAATTTTTCTTTTCAAATATGCCTTTATTTATAAATTAGTTTGTAAAAAAGAGAAATAGAGAAAATATTTTTTTAATTAATGCAATACATATAACTAATGAAGAGTAAAAATGTGAAAACTCATTAAACGTTCAGATAAATCTCTTGCCGAATTCTTATAAATAGAAGCAAAGAGTATTTCTTCCATTTTTCCTTTATTTTATGTTTCCAACCAAATAAAAAGAATATGAGTAGATTTTACTTCCAGCAAAATGTAAAGAATATGAGCAAACTTTGTAGAAAGATTATTTTTATCCTAATAATTAAATTTAAGAAAAATATATAAAATCAATTATATAAATATAAAATTTTTATATATATGAAACATCATTTTGACTAAAGTATATGTTTAAGCATATTGTGTTATCATTTAACTGTAGAATCACCATTTATATTTATTATACCAGTATTTTCCATAAAATAAAACTAATAATGTTAAAATTAATCAATTAAAAGTACACTTTTTAAATGTAATTCATTAAACTAAAATTTGATGTTAACACTGAGAATCAAATTGTATATTTATCTTAATAATTAAACTTAGGGAAATTATTTATATAAAATTCAATAAATAATTATTTTTTTATAGATATGATATAATATATCTAAAATCCACTGAATTTAAAAGCCTCTAGTTATATTTTAGTGAAAATATTATAACATAATATATATAGTATTTAAGTAAATAATTTTCCTTCTTTATACCATTTTGTTATTTTCTTACTGTGTAATGTATCCTGATAAAAGTGAGCTCTGGTCTTCTGTCTTTCGCATAGGTCACATCATACTTTGTTTTTTAAGATGTTAGTATTTCAAAGCATGTCAAAAATCACCTTGTTCAGAGTACTTACACTCACTGTCTCACCCTTCTCCTAAACAAAACCATTTTCAGCTGCTTCCTCTGAGCAATTTCTGTGTTCCATTTGGGTTGCCGCTTTGAGCTTGCTCTTCTCAGTCACACTAGTTTTTGTTGTTCTTCTTCTACGGTCTTGTCGTTCTTTAAAGCAAACTCTGTATCTTTGCTTGTTTGTGTTTGGATCCTTCCTTTTGAGTTTCTCTCTGTTGTGCTGCCACCTCTTGTTCTTCATCCTTAACAACACTGTGTGCTTTGATTTTTCTGAACTCCACTCAATATATACTTCCTTGTTTCCCCTCTTCTTCTTGTTCTTCAACACTTTGTTTGCCCTGCTTCCTTGTTTTTGGATCCTTTCCTTTCTTTTGATCTTGAGCTAGTTCCATTCATCATTCTTGTTCTTCTTGTTCTTTGTGTTCAAAAAGGAAAAAAAAAAATTGAAGGAGGCATTCCCATCGAAAGCATCCAGTACATGGAGAGGCGTTGAAATCAGAGGATAAGAGGCAAGTATTTGTTCTTCTTCTTGTTTGGAGAAAACTAAAAAAAAGAAAGTATTTTGTATGTTTTTCACTTGTATTTAAATTTCTCATTTGATTTTTTTTCTCTGCCTTAGTTTTTGTCTTTTCTTTTAAAAAAGAAAGAAAAGGAAACACGAAAAAGGAGGCTTGGATATCCAAGGTGTTCTGGTGTGGGACCATATGTCTAGTCCGTTGGGCTAGTGGTTTGATCTTGGATCGGATGACCCTGCTGGAGTATCTATGGTGGAGATATCCAGGAAGGGTCGGGATCACTGTACACTATAGGCTATCCGCCAATAAGGGGGGATGGGGGATGTGTTCAGTGGGGATTGTGCACAGTGATACTTAATGGAAATAGGGTAAAGTTAGAATGTGTGCACCTTAAGTTTATGCCCTCGTATTTATAGGGTATGTATTGACATCGCAACCGCCTGATCTATCATATCTATCTATCGTATATACGATAGATTCCCCATGATTGTAGGCATATACAAACTACCTGATATATTCCGCGTTGGGCCGCCCAGGCCTTTGGGCCATTATGCCGGATCATAACAGTTGCCCCCCAGCTCGATAGTTCAAGCGTTTGACCTATCGAGATGTACTATGCTCTAGTTCTTCCCGTCCGAAGTGCAATACCGAGGTAGACTATACCCATCGGCCTAGCATATCGGATTTTTGATTTATTTGGGCTTGACCTAGGAATGGCGCCTAGGGCCTACGTACCTTGTAACAAGGGATCAAAGCCTACGTAGTTCGAAATGTTGCCCATCCTATAGCTGGATGGCGTATGGTAATGGCCTGGGCCGGTTCACTATGAACGTCGGCCATACTGGTTGTCTTCTCCCAGATCCGAGGTTTGAACTCAGGGTCTGGGGTCATGCATGAGGGTTTGCCGAGTCCGTTAGAAAATAAAACTATTTCTGTTTTAGCAAAACTTCGTCCCTAGAGCCGGGGCCTTGACCCAAAGTCCTAGAGTTCTTCCGCTTTTCCAGGTGAGAACCCTTTCGCCTTCTCCATCATTGCCCTTGCCATGTGGCACTAGTGGACTGGCGAGGGATTTCAACCGCCCTGCTCCGCCGTCTTCGGATTTCGTGCACACTTAATGTTCTCTGCACACGTCACACGTCATCCCTACGAACAGGGTGATTTTTCCCCTTTCTACCCCTGTCGCTTAAACTTTTTGATTTGCTTTTCACTTTGTCACTCTTTCCTTCATTCTTCACTACCCGTCATTCCTGCTTCCTCTAACTCTCTCTGTTCCTTGTTGTGATAGTCTCGTCGCGAAGAAACTCCCTTTGATCGTATTACCGTTCTTCCCGAGTCCTCTTCATCGTCTTGTTCTCTCATCTCTCCTTTCCAACTTTGGTAGTTTTGATTGCTCATTACTGTTTTCCTTGAACGAACATTTCTGTCTTGTCGGTTTTTGGTTTCTTTGCTGGTTTTGGGTCTGGTTCTGCTTAGGGGAGTTCCAGTGATAGCTTTTTGGGTCGTTGTGGGTTTCTAAGTTCCTTCCCTTAAGTGTTTGTCTCTTTATGGTCTGCATATCCCATTTGGCTTCTCCTGCGTCTCATCACCCCTTTTATGCGTGTTCTAGGTTTCCTTCTCGAGTTTTTGATGGGTAGCAATAAACCTTCGTCATCTTCAAAACCACCTCTAACCCCAGAAGAGGAAGAAGAAGCGATACGCTCTCGTTTCCCAAAGGCCAGCTACTGGGTACTGGGTTCTCCTTTGCCTGAGAAGGTTAGGTCTAGTACTTTACTTCGTGGTGCTTCATGCGGGGGAGTCTTGGGGGGGTCACGTTCGTCCTCTTCTAGGGGCCCAAATGGGTTGCCGGACCCCACAAGCTGAGATGTATCTGAGGCAATCCCGATCGAGCCCCTGCATTTCCATGAGCCCACTTCGCATACCAGGATTGAATCAATGCCTGAAGGGTATCACGGCCCCTGCTGGGATTGCCTCGCCGACAGCTCCTATTTTATAACTAACGGCTGGGATTCCCTGGCGAACACTACCCTTGGTTCTTGCCAACATAGATCTAGGGTATCTTTTGCCTCCGCCCCTACTACCCCTTCTTCAACCATTTTGCATGCATCAAGTATCCCCTCCGAGAACTAATTTGTGCCTTTTTTTTTCTTTATTAGTTTTTAGGTCTATATGGAGTCGTCCTCCTCCCAAATTAGCGGCCAGTCCGATCCTGAGGAGACAAATTCCTCTGTTCCATCAAAAGCCCTTCTTAAGCGGTTTCCCTGGGTGACTCACGACGTTCTTACTACTCGATCTTTAATGACCGTGGCCGAGATCACTCGGATGAAGGCTGGGGAGTTCGAGGGTTCTTTGCTTAAGCCCTCCGATCCGATGAACCCGTTTGCTCATCTAGGCTACGGTGGATGTACTAATTTCTTTTTCTTCTATAAGGCCTACCTATCCCGACTTGGTATCCGCTTCCCGTTTACCGAGTTCCAGATATCCTGTCTTGACTATCTCCACTTGGCCCCCTCACAACTTCACCCCAATGGGTGGGCGTACATAACAGCCTTTGAACGGTTATGCAATTCCTTCACCGATCCTATTCCTTGCACGACCGCCCTGTTTTTCTATTTCTTCTGTCCTTTTACACCTCGCTCTGGTAAAGAAGCGGAAAAATTGAAGGGGCTTACTTCTCTTCGAAGTGATTCCGACCGGAAGCTCCTGGCTGCTTTCTCGGACTCCTTCAAACACTTTAAGAATGACTTTTTTAAGGTCGTGGCTAAACCCGGGCTGAAACCTTGGTTTACGAAAGCCGAGGGACCAAGGTGGAGTGGAAATTCCCACTGTACTGGACGTATGATCACCACAAGGTGGCCTCCTCCACATACCAAGTTGAACAAGGCGATCTTCCCGCCGAGGAGGTTCTTTCAGTAGATCGGCTGTTGTCATATGTCAAAGCTTATGGCAGCCGGAGCGCGGCTTACTTTATCAATGGCCCCGGCTCCAAGCCGGGATACGTTATTTGTATGCATTCTTTACCTGCCCCGCCTTACTTTTTGATCTTGCCCAATAAGTGTGTTGACTAACTATTTTTCTCATCTTGTTATTGCAGCTCAAGCTATGGCTAGGCTTCCTCCTTATCTCTCCCACGTGAATCCTGCTGGCGGGGCTCCCCCGCGACCGGAGTCACATACCCGTGCTAACATTGCAGCCGGGAGAGGCCGGAAGAGAGTAGCATCGCAAACGCATTCCCCTCCGGCTAAGCGGGTTCCAACCTCAACTACTGCTGAAGCCTCCAATCCTCCTTCAGCCAAGTCTGCTCCCTCCACGCACGAGGATCCTTTAGTTGAGGAAAATCAAATTTCATGTGCGTCCTTACCGGCTACACCTTCTCCTCCTCCTCCCCCTCTTACCAAGCTGCCAAGGGGGTTGGCTTGGGAAAAGGGGGTTACCGAGGAACTCGGTGTTGCCTTCTTTCCTCCACGAAGGTTCCAGGATCCTGTTCTTCCCCTATCAGACGCCGATGAACGCTTAGTTCATTCCATTCAACATCACCTACTGCAGGGGGGTAGGCCTAGCTCAATCCTTGCTTCACCTGAAGCATCAAATTGTTACTATTTCGGCTAACAAGCGTCGCATGGAGGCGGAGAGGGACTTCGTAGCGGCTGCGCGGGAAAAAGCACTGGAGGATTTGAAGGCCGCCCAGGAGTTGGCTGGGAAGGTGGCAGAGGAGCTGACGGCCGTCAAGGAGTCGGCTGATAAGAGGGAAGAGGAGCTGAACTCGGTCAAGAACCAGCTGGAGTCTACGAGCTCCGAGCTCCTTAGCCTGAGGACCGCCCATTCCAATTGTATAGATGCCTTGAAGACAGTGCAGGCTCAAAGGGGGAGTCTTGCCGAAGAGTTGGGTGGGGTCAAGACGGTGTTGGAAGATCTCCAGAGAACTCATGCCAGCTGTTCCTCCACTATCACGACCATTGCCGCGTTTATTCAGCGATCATATATAAAAATTAGCGATTTAATCTTTATTTTCGATTGCTCGTTTGTGATGCCAATCTTTCAATCGACAGAGCTAGGGTCTTTAATATGTGCAGATCTGCGTTTTTCTTCCAGACTTGCAATCTGGAGTTAGTTGGTAGGGTTGTCTAGATGTAACCGCATGGGATGTTTTTATCATAACGCACTACCGAGTTCCGGCTCCCTCGTCCGGGTTCATCACCAAGATAAGGGCAAAATGTCACATGTTTGAGCTCTGGTGTCCGTAACACAAAGCCAAACATTTTGACCTGATCAGGGTCGGCATGACAATTCATCTTCTTATCAAGGAGCGAGCGTTGACGCGTCAATTTTGCGAAGACCTATACAGGCGGCTTCGCATTGCTCGATACCTAGGCATATCGGCCTTAGTGTCATCCATCTAGATGTGTTAATAGAAACCGGGTATGTTGGCCGCGGTGTAACCGGGTTTGTAGACCTCAGTGTAAAAACTTAAGTTATACCAGCACGTACTTTGAAATAAGAACTCCACTACGGGTTCCTTCTTTAAGATAAAACTTCAAATAGTTGATAATGTTAATGAAAAACAACGAAATGTAAGAGACATAAATTTAAATAAGAAAACTAAATAAACCAAGCTTGACCTGGGGCGACGTCCGACCCGAGATCTAACTGTGGTAAGCCCTTAGCTTGTCGACATTCCAGGTTCTTTTAACGGGCTTCCTTCCTAGGGTTTCTAGTATATACGCCCCGTTACTTAGCTTCTCCTTTATTCGGTACGGTCCTTCCCAATTTGCTGCCATCTTGCCATCTCTGGCGTTTCTGTTTCCGATATCGACGCGTCGAAGTACTAGGTTGCCCCTGTTGAAAGAACGGGGTCTTACTTTCTGATTATACTTTGCCGCGATGAGTTGCTTGGCAGCTAGCTCCTTGCAATGCGCCCTGATTCTGACTTCGTCGATCAGGTCGAGCTCTGTCCTCAAGGCGTCATCGTTCGATTCTCCTCCCTCCTGTATTACTTTGGCCTTCCTCCATGACGGGAGCCCTATCTCAAAAGGGATCATCGCCTCGCATCCATAAGTCAATTTGAAAGGAGTTTCCTGGGTTGAGGTTTGTACGCTGGTCCTATATCCCCAGAGTACACTGTAAAGCTGTTCGACCCAGTTGGACTCTGCTTCTTGCATTCGCTTCTATAGGCCATCTAAGACGACTTTATTGGCGGCTTCGGCCTGGCCGTTTGACTGTGGGTGTTCTACGGAGGCGAAGTGTTGGACAATATCCGATGCGAGACCATAGTCGGAATCCTTTGTCTATAAATTGGGTCCCATTATCCGTAACTATTTCAGCAGGAATTCCGAATCGATAGACAATATTGTGTCGAAAGAACCTTTGAATTCGTGCCGAGGTGATAGATGTCAAAGGCTCGGCCTCGATCCATTTAGTGAAGTAATCTACTGCCACGACGAGCCACCTAAATTGCCCCGGGGCTGCCTTGAACGGTTCTAAGAGATCCATTCCCCATTTGTAGAACGGCCACGGTGCCGAGATGCCGCTTAATTCTGATGGTGGAGGCCAAATAACCTTGGCATGTTTCTGGCAACTTTCACACCTTTTGACCGCTTCCATGGCATCCAACTTCATTGTTGGCCAATAATATCCGGCCCGCAGAGCTTTCCTGGCCAGGGCCTTACCCCCCATATGATGGCCGTTTACGCCTTGATGTATCTCGGCCAACACATACCTGGCCTCGGATGAATCCACACATCTCAGCATTGGAGCGTGTAAACCTTTCCGGTATAGCTGGTTGTCGATCATTGTATAGACGGCGGATTCTCGTATTATCTTCTTTGTCTCGACTGAATCCGTCGGTATAATTCCTCTTTCTAGGTAATCTTCAATCGGTTTCCTCCAGTCTGTTGCAGCCGATATCGTCATGACGCAACTCGGCTCCATTAGATTTTGCTGGATGACGGTTCGGAAGCTACCCGGACCCTTGGAACTAGCGAGCTTCGATAAGATGTCGGCTCGGGTGTTCTCTTCTCTCGGTATGTGGGTGATTATAACCTCGTCAAAGTCAGAGATTGCCTCCTTTGCTTTATTGAGATACTTGGCCAATAGGGGGCCTTTCATCTGATAACTGCCCTCTATTTGCGCGGCTGCAAGCTGTGAGTCTGTGAAAACCTTACTCTTTGCGCTCCATGTTCTCGGGCTTGTAGTAATCCGGCCAGCAGAGCTTCATACTCAGCCTGGTTATTCGAAGTTGGGAACTTCAACTGGAGGGAATGTTCAATGGTAATTCCTTCTGGGCTTTCGATTATGATTCCAGCTCCGCTACCCTTAGCATTCGAAGAACCATCCACATATACCTTCCATAGCTTATTTTGAACATCGTCGGTTCGGTCTGTCGAGGTGAGTTCTCTGACAAAATCTGCCAAGGCTTGAGATTTGATTGCATGCCGGGCTTCATATGATATATCGAACTCCGATAACTGAACGGCCCAACTAGTCATTCTTCCGGCCAAATCGGCTTGTGTAGTATTTGCCGAAGCGGTGGCTAGTTCGGACAATAATATGGTGCCCACGGAAGTAAGGTCTCGGTCTTCTCGCCGAGATAAGCAAGGCGAAAGCCGGTTTTCCAGCCGATATCGTAATTCCGAGATCCGTAGCGCCTTACTCACAAAATAGGCGGGATTGACTGCGTCGGTCTCTCGTACTAGGGCAGCACTCACTGCTTCTTCCCCCACAGATAAGTATAAGTATAAAGACTCACCCGGGTCTGGTTTTGATAAGACCGGTGGGGTTGCCAAGCAAAGTTTTATCTTCTCAAACGCCGCCTCGCATTCCACATTCCATCATCCTTGTGTTTCCTTCTTTAATAACCTAAAGAATGGGAGCGCACTTTCGGCTTACCTTGGTAAAAACCTGGTCAGCGCCGCCAGGCGGCCTGTTAACTGCTGCACCTCCTTCTTCGTCCTCGGTGATTGCATATCGAGGACGGCCTTGCATTTATCCGGATTGGCTTCAATCCAACGGTTTGTTAACATAAAGCCCAGGAACTTGCCGGCTGGGACTCCAAACGCACATTTGGCTGGGTTCAATCGAATCTGAAACCTTCTCAACTTATTAAATGTCTGCTCTAGATCGCGAACATGGTTTTGTGGATCCTTCGTCTTCACAATCATATCATCAATGTATACCTCGACATTCCACCCAATCTGATCCGCGGAGACTTTGTTCATCATCCGTTGGTAAGTGGCCCCGGCATTCTTAAGACCAAAGGGCATGACGTTGTAGCAATAGTTGGCCTTGTCGGTTATGAAAGCTGTCTTCTCTTGATCATCCGGATGCATGGGTATTTGGTTGTAACCAGAATATGCGTCCATGAAGGATAGCAATTGAAAGCCCGACGAGTTGTCGACCAATTGATCGATGTTGGGCATCGGGTATGAATCTTTTGGGCATGCTTTATTTAAATTGGTGTAATCCGTGCATACTCTCCATTTTCCGCTCGACTTCTTTACCATCACCACGTTGGAGAGCCACATAGTGTATTGTATTTCCCTGATGAAATCGGCTTCCAAAAGTTCCTCCACATGCTGCTCCAACGCCTTCCGCCTGTTGGCCCCTATATTTCTCTTTTTCTATGCCACTGGCTTAAACCCTGGCTGGATAGCCAGCCTATGACAGCAAAAGTTAGGATCAATTCCTGGGACTTCAGATGATGTCCATGCGAATACATCCTGATTTTGTATTAGGAGCTCGATCAGTCTATCTTTTAAATCTTGATCCATGGCTCCGCCGATTTTAGTTGTTTTTGAAGGATTTCCTCCAAGAATTAATTCTTCCAACTCGCCTTCTGGTTCTGGACATGGGAACTCAGGCTCGTCCCTTAGGTCGAGCTCTACCATGCTGACAGGTCGTCCGTCTCTTCTGCGGTTTTCGGCATTCAGGATTTGTTCGCCTCTTAAAATCCGAGGTGGGGATGATGGTCCCCCTTCTCCATCTCGGATTGTCTCGAAATAACATTGCTTGATTCCTTCGATCCCCATAACAACGACGACCTTATTTTTGTTGTTTACCATCTTCAACCTCTCGGTGTTTCGTGGATACTATCATATCCCAACTATGGATGGTTGGCCGGCCAAGTATAATATTATACGGGGACGGGAAATCAGCAACTATGAACCTTACCCGTTCGGATTTGAACGCCTCTCTGGTTCCCAGGGTTAGTCTTAGGTCGATGTAACCTTTGGGGGGTGAATGTTCCCCATTGAACCCTATAAGGGTTGTTTTGCACGACTTTAAATCTTCTGCCTCCATGTTCATCCTCTTATAGGCATCCCAGCTAATAATGTCTGCCGAGCTCCCTGCGTCGACAAAAACCCTTTTCACTAGGCACTGAGCCACTGTTGCCGTAATGACCAATCCATCCTGGTGACCCGGCACTACGTCTTTTAGTTCTTCCGGAGTGAAAACCAATGGGGGCGGTGTCGGTTTGGTTGGATTGTATTTAAACTTTGGGAGATCCCTTACCAAAAGCACTTCCCTCAAGTATTTCTTGTGCTGGCTGATTGTATCTCCTCCCCCGCCAAACCCTCTGCTGACTACATTGCAGTGGAATTGGGCTTCCGGGAACTCATCCTCTTTGTCCGCCGATTTTCGACGTTTCTCTTCTTTCTTAGGGTTGATGGCCGGACTTCTACTTCGGCCTCCTCGCTTACGTTTGTAACCTTTACGCCCCTGAGTTTGTATCACATATTGACGTAGTTTGCCCTCTCTGATGAACCGTTCGATGGTGTCCCGGAGTTCGAAGCATTGATCCGTGGTATGCCCCGGTCCATCGTGGAACGCACAAAATCTGGATTCGTCAGTCGTGGGTTGAATTCTAGGAGGCCGAGGTCGATCCATTCTTTTCATCTCGGTCTGGGCCACCTCTTTCCAAATCTGGGAACGAGGGGCATTTAATGGTGTGTATCTTTCATACCGTGCTCTACCCTCGGGTCTTCCTTCTTGAGTGCGCACATCTTGGTTCCAAGCGTGCTGAAGAGCTTTGCCCTTCGGCTTTCGCTGTTGACTCTTAACCTCGGGCGATATATTTCCTCGCTTCTCGGCCCCGACTGCATTGGCGATTTCCATCTGTTCCACGTCCAAATACTGCTTTGCCCGAGTATGGAATTCGGTGAGCGAATGGACTCAGTTTTTAAAGATATTCTTAGCCATTCGAGACGAGGGATCCAAGCCATCTACTATGCAATGTACATGGACCTCCTCAGGGAGTGAGCATACTTGTAGAGCCACTTCTTTGAACCGATCCAAATACTTTGGGAGAGTTTCCCCTCTTTTCTGTCTGATCTTGCTCAAAGTAAACTGAGACTTCGCCTGCTTCTTACTTGTTACGAAGTTCAACTCAAATTTTCGTCCGAGATCTTCAAAATGGTGTATTGAATCGGTAGGTAAAGTATGGAGCCATCTCTGTGCCGGTCCCGTTAATGTTGCCGCGAAAATTCGCGAGATGACCGGGCCTTTTATTGACCGTACGTACATTCCGAGTTCGAATGTGTCGAGGTGGACCCGTGGGTCCTGACTCCCATCGTACTTCGGGAGATGTGTGAGATCCAACCGTCTTGGGTAAGGTGCGGAAGTAATTTCCTCGGAGAACGGACCCCGGCTAGAATCAGTTAAATACTTCATCTGGTATTCCTCGGGAGATCCCCGAGGCCGGGCTAGCCTCTCCTTATGTCGGTCTTCGGCTTGTGCAATTCTCTCTAGTCATAACTTTTTTGCCTCTGATGCCGACAGCCGAACTCATTGCGAACCGGCTCCCAGAAGGATCTGACTCGTATCTCGATGCTTTGGCCTGGTCCGTTTACTAGGAGACGGGATACTTATCTCCGGGGGCGTCTCTTCTGGTTCCTCCAGCGATCCTTCCGTCTCATTTTTGACTAATTTCTCAAACTTGTTAAATCGATCCTCCATTATCTCTGTTTGTAATATCCCGAGATCTTCCCGACGCCGGATGTCATGGCGCTTCTCATTATTTTCCACGCGTCTCATAAATGACTCCTGCGTTTTCTGTAGGAGGATGACGTCAGAATTCCGAACCGAGATCTCGCTTGTCTGGGTTTTAGGGACTATAGGAGGGGAGGACGCCGTATCTGAAACGTTCCCTTCATGTGCTTCCTCCGGTGGCCGAGGATCCTGATTATTCTGCGTAGCTTCAACCTGCTGTGGATGTCCATGGTGAGTATTCCGACTGCAGCTTCTGGTGTTAGCCATCGGTGGTCACGGGGATCGAAATTTACGGTCCCCACGGTCGGCGCCAATGTTCTGGTGTGGGACCAGATGTCTAGTCCGTTGGGCTAGTGGTTTGATCTTGGATCGGATGACCCTGCTGGAGTATCTATGGTGGAGATATCCAGGAAGGGTCGGGATCACTGTACACTATAGGCTATCCGCCAATAGGGGGGATGGGGGATGGGGGATGTGTTCAGTGGGGATTGTGCACAATGATACTTAATGGAAATAGGGTAAAGTTAGAATGTGTGCACCTTAAGTTTATGCCCCCGTATTTATAGGGTATGTATTGACATCGCAACTGCCCGATCTATCATATCTATCTATCATATATACGATAGATTCCCCATGATTGTAGGCATATACAAACTACCTGATATATTCCGCGTTGGCCGCCCAGGCCTTTGGGCCATTATGCCGGACCGTAACACAAGGCATTGCAGCTGCATAGAAATTGCTGAGGTACGAATCTGTGCTCCCTTATGCTTATGAATTATGTTTGCATCATCTTTAGGGTATATATATATATATATATATATATATATATATATATATATATATATATATATATATTCCTTAAAATTGCGATTTCAGTTTTTAAGTTAGTATATCCAAAGTTTTAATTGTAATTTTAGTCTATTTATAGAAACTTTTACGACTTTTACAATTTTGCAGATCTTTATATTTTCTATATTTCACATATATGAATGTTGATATGGATATGGTTTTGTTTTTTATGTCTAGAAATTTCCCTGTTAATTTCGATCATATTAATTTTTAGGGTTTTTATCAATGATTTAAGTAAAGCCGTAAAAATCAAAATTAAAAAAAAAATATAGCAACAAGTACTAATAGATTTTTAATCTTTGAAATTTTATTGAACTTAATAATTAAAGATCATGCTTCCTAAGTTTATAAAAGTAATTTTTAGTTTGCGGCTAGCAGTCGCCTCGCATGTTTGGATGCCCTGCAGACTCCCCCAAAAAAACACTTGTTTATTTGTGTAGGTGAGTAATTTTCTTTTTTTTAAAAAAAAAAAAGAATTAATTTTTAGATTGTCAATAAAATGATTTATTATATTTATAAAAAACAATTGAAGTTATTTTACGTTCATTACAATAATAAAAACACCATTTATTTAAAAAGTGCTTCTCAAAATAATTATAGGTTATCGATTATTTGAAATCTTTTCTTTTGGCTTTTTTGTCACCCTTAATAGAACTGTTTTTAATGAGTTTCCTAGGTTAATAAAATTAAAGACGTGTTTTTACACCCAAAAAAAAAATTAAAGACGTGTTTTATTATGAGGCATACAAATATAAGAAAATTAGAATGAACGACTTAGAGGAAAATATATTTATTAATGAGAACCATTAAAATTGTTATTATTTAGAAAGATCAAATATAAAATTGAAAAACACTAAAATACCAGTAATGGCGTCTTTTGTATTCCCTTCTACAATCTTTCACACATTCTATTTTTAAAACTAATACAAAATTCTTAATTTCATTGAATTAAACAACAACTTTCTCAAATTAAAATGTGCATAGACATCTATGGAAAAAAAATTACACATTCTTTGATTTTGTTTAAATTATAATTTTTTAAAAATCAACAAAAAATTTAATTAAAAATAAAAGCTATATAGTTTTAACAAAACGCAAGGTCTTCTATAATTTTTTTATTATATATGTTATACCAAGAACGTTTATATGGTTTGTTTTCACTTTAGAAGAAAATTTATGTGTTTTAAACAAGTTCATTTAATGTTAATAAAATTTAAAAAAAAATTTATTATATCTAAATAATTAAATGATATATTGATTAAATGAATATGGAACTTGGTGAAAAAAAAAAAAAGAGTTTAACCGTGTTAATTAAATAATATATTGTTGCATGAATGAAAATGAAACTTGGTGAAAAAAAAAGATAGATAATGAAAATGATAGGCGGTTTTAGTTTTTATTTTAGTTATTCTTTAATTATAAATACAAGAAATAATGGAGAAAGTTTAGTTAAGGAAATTTAGTAATTTAAAATTTTTATTATTATATTTAATCATTCTAAGTAAGTACAATTTTTATTGTCTTTTATAATAAATATGATTTTTTTAGGTCATTTTTTTTTAAAATTTTTCCTACAAATATATGTGCATTAATTAGTTACATAATTGTATTGAGATAATTAATCTCTAGATTCTGAGAGTAAAAATCAATTTTTAATTAAATTCCTATACTTTTTTTTTTCCATTTTTATTAGATCCTTATATTTTTATTTATTTTCTATTAGGTCCTCGTAGATTTTTTTATCAAGTCCTTATAGTTTTACTTGATTTGAGTAGGGGTGTTCATGAAACCCGAAAACCTGGCAACTCGGCCGGCCGTCATTGACTAGTCCAGCCCGAAAGAGGGCAAAAAAACCCGGATAGCTTTGGACGGGACCGGTCGACCCGAAGACCGGTAGGACCGGGTTCGGGTAAGGGTAAATGACTAGTGAGCCCGATCCTACCCGGATAAAATTATATATTTATTAAAATTTATATATAGCCTTCAGTAAAAAAAAAAAAAAAAAAAAAAAAAAAAAAATCTTCCCCGCTAAACGACATCGTTATATCCACACCTTCTACTTCTACCCTAACCCTAAATTTCAGATTTCCCTTTCATTCGGCCTCCCCTTTCCCCGACCCCGACATTTCAGATCTCCTTTTCCTTTTCTCCATTTCGAAAACCCTAACCTTGATCGCGATCTCGTCGTCGGCCGTCTCTGTCCCCGACTCCGAGATTCAATCGGCGGTACCAACTCCATCGGCGCC
This sequence comes from Acacia melanoxylon, assembly GCA_019022615.1. Lineage (NCBI taxonomy): Eukaryota > Viridiplantae > Streptophyta > Magnoliopsida > Fabales > Fabaceae > Acacia > Acacia melanoxylon. The sequence goes on along the minus strand of JAFJYJ010000003.1, from coordinate 4,200,784 downwards.
AAGATCTTCGGTGCTTGTGTCTCCACTCTCAAGCCGGATCGTCTCTGTTTCCAGACTCAGCGACTCTCTCCTCTCGTCTCCAGCTCTCGGGTCTTTGCTACTCTCTCGTCTGTCTCATCTCTAGCCCTCAGCCACTCTCATCTCCGGCTTTCAGGTTTCTTCTTCTTCTCCTTTATGCCTATTTGTTTGCTGCTATGCGGATTCTTGCACTATCTGGTAAAAGTCTTGCATTATCTGTTGGTATACTGTTTAGGGTTTACTGTATATTTCAAGTGCTTTACACTGAGTCATTTCCTCACTTAAATTCATATAAGGGTGCTCAAGAATTCTATTGAAAGCTATTCAAGTCCTTTACACTTAGTTCCATATATATATGAAGAGGCTTGTTGCTATGGTCATATGAAAAGCTTTAGGTTCATTTTGCTTTATTGTTTCACTGAACTTGTTGATGTCACTTTTCACTAAACCGATATGCTTGTCACTTTTCATTTATTTTGTTTGAAATGCAAAGTGATTTTTCTTTCTTTCTGAATATGAAGAACTAAATGGCTGATTTATTTATTTTGTTCGAAATGCAAAGTGCTTTTTCTTTCTTTCTGAATATGAAGAACTAAATGAGCATTTTTTCCATGTGTTGCAGGTATATTCTGAAATTGAAATGGATGAGCAAGATTCTTCTTGAATTTGACAATTTTGAAGACTCTGTTAATGTTTAGTATGACTGATGTTGGGGCTGCTGTTTGTAGAAATTAGGGACTTCTTAAATTATGTCACCTTTAAACTTGTAATATGAGATTTTAACTCTTTAATATTTAGGGTCTTGCCCTTTGAGTATTTGAATGATGTTTGTTATCAAATGGATGTTGAATTGTTGGTGTTAGTTTTGATTGATGCCTGTCACTAAATTGATGCTTTCAAGTTCTGAAAAAGAAAAAGGTCTTAAAAGAAGTCGAAGACATAGGTCATTGGACCACTAACCCTCCAATCTAGTCCATCTGCCCTTAGCCCGAAAAGACCGGGTTTCGGCGGGTAGGACCGGGCTTCGGCTTGGCATGACCAGCCCGACCCCCTTCCCGACCAGACCACGGGTTCATGTCCCGGCCGGTTTGGTCTGGTTCATGTACAGCCCTAGATTTGAGCCTTTTATTTTTATGAAATAAATTCTTATAATATTATTAAAAATTATTCTGTAAAGAATAAATTATTATAATAATTTATTTTAGAAAAATCCTTAGATCAAGTTCCTTATATTCATTTAGTCAAGTTCTACAATCGACCATGTGTTTTATTTATTAATTATTATCATTTAACTATAAACCCATATTTAAAAAAAAAAAAAAAAAAGGACACATAGTCATGTGCGATTGGAGAACTTAATATACTGGATACAAGGAACTTGATCTAAGTATGATCCATTATTTTAACACTATTATTTTAATGAAATATTTTAATATTCTTATAAGCTTTGTAATTAAAAATATATAATTAAATTATTTATTTTTTATTCTTTTTTATTTTTATTTATAATTTTTAAATTTGAGTTATTTAATAAATAAATAATTGTATTGATTATTTTTATAGTTATATAATTATTAACTTAAATTTATATTAGTACATTTTATTTGAATATTATTCATTTTTTTTAATTTCAATTAAATTATTAAATTAAATTTTAAAACTTACAAGGACCTAATAAAAAATTATATTTGATAATAAAAATTACTTATTTGAAATAACTACTAAAGCGAGAACAAGAACTTTTTTTAAAAAAAGAAAAGAAAAATATGTTCAGGTTTTAAAATTTTAGCTAATTAAAAAAAAACAATAAAAAAAAAAATCTGAATTTTGGATTCCGAACAATCTTCTTTACCTCTAAAAGTTTAAAACTAAAACCTTAAAGTTTCATAGTTTGATTAGTAATTTAAATTTAATGGTTTTTGTCTTCTCATATTTTTATTTTTCAATTGAGCGGTATGACATATTACAACAAATGGGGACGGGGTGTCTGCTGGTCCTTGGTAGTTGGTACTACAACAAATGGGAGCGGTATGACATATTTTAACATTCTTATTTGTATGAAATATTTTAATATTCTGATAAACTTTTTAATTAAACATATATTTATATTTTTTATTTTTTATAACTCTTAAATTTGAATTAAAATATTGAAATTTTTAAAAATAGAAGAGAATTAGAATAAGTAACATTTAGATATCTTATGGGCAAAAAATGGTTAAGTTTTAAATTTTTTTTTATGATTTTTTAAAGATTTAATACTTTAAAATTGCATCTTAAAAAATCATAAGAGGAAGAAAAAATTGCAATTACCTGCTATTTGTAGCTTATGTTAATTATGATCAAGTTTAAAATTAGTTGTATTCTTAATAACACTACATCTCTCTAGGCCTTTTACTGCATTTGTCCTTTGATCATATTGTGATTAATTCCATGCAAATAAAAATTTATTATAGAAAAAATTTATTAATATATATTAATTATAATTGGTTACTTTTCTCATTTAGAATAGCATATATTGGTGCTGCGTGTGGAGCCAATTCTGAATCAGAACCACAGGAACATTTGTTAAAAATTAAAACAAATAATCTTCTAATCAACACTTTGCAAAAAACTTATTTAAAAAATTATCAATTAAGAATATGAATGTAGACTATCCAAATCATCACAATCTGAATTAAAACTAGCATTATAAATCATTAATAAAAAATCAAATTTGAAGGCAACATTTGTTCGGCTGTTGGGTCAAGACACTGTTGATTTTCTGTGTTCTCTAACAAAAATAGAATAAAATATTAGGGATCTATTAGGGAAAATACTTTGACAAATATATATTTTTTAATTTCATAAAACATGAAAACTAAATTAAAGCAAAAGACCTAAATAACCTAAGAAGGACTGAACAATCCTCAACCATCCCAACAGTACCAACTGGCACACTAATCAAACCACTAAAGGCCCTAGAAAGATCAACACCAGTTGCGAGTAAAATTACGAATAAGTTGACAAATAGTAATGGGTTATGAATAAAGTTACGAATAAGTCCTAATTAATGGATTTCTTTTATAACAAATTTTGTAAATTTAAGAATACACTCTCAAATCTCGAGACTTGCTTATAATTAATTTTTTTTAAATGACATAAATATCTTTAAGTTCAATACAGTTGACCTCCTTTGACCAATAATTGTGAAAATATTTTAATATTTATACTTCATACCTAAAAAAATAAAAAATTTAATACTTAGAAGTCTATTTCTTAGATTTACAAGTCGGTCCCATAGAATTATAAGTTAATTTTCATGATTTTTGCATTGGCTCTTCATATCTTACACATTGATTTATAAATCATTATTATTTTTAAATTTGATTTAAAATAACAAAATTTATAAAAATAGAAGAGAATTAGAATTATTTAATAATTAATTATGTCAATTATTTTTATAATTATATAATAATTAACTTAAATATATATTAGTAAATTATATTTGAATATTATTTATTTATTTAATTTCAATTAAATTAATAAATTAAATTAAAAAACTTACAAGGACCTAATAAAAAATTATATTTGATAATAAAAATTTCTTATTTGAAATAACTACTAAACAAGAACAATAATTTTTTTTTATAAAAAAAATGTTTAGGTTTTAAAATTTTAGTTAATTAAAACAAGAAACTCACTAAATTTTGGATACCAAGGAGTGGTATGACATATTACATATCAGGAAGCGGCTTAGGTCCTTTGCGGACCTTTGTCTCGCTGCGGCATATAGGTTGACATATAAGCGCCACACACACAATGGTCTTTTTTTCTTAAAAAAAATAAATTAGGCAAAACTAGTTTCTTAAAATTAGTTGTACATGTGTATGTGTGTGTGTGTGTGTGTCTGTTATATATGTATGTATATGTGGGTGTGTTTACACAAATATATATAGACGCACACACATATATATACATGTGTGTGTACATATATGTATATCTATGTATATATGTGTGTGTGTCCGTCGACACACACACACACATATATATACATGTGTGTGTACATATATTTATATCTGTGTATATATGTGTGTGTATGCATATATGTATATCTCTGTATGTGTGTCTGTCCATACACACTCACACACATATACATATATAGACACACACACGTATACATGGGTGTGTGTCTGTCAATATATTTATATGTGTGTGTGTATATATATGTACAGATATATGTATAGATATATGTGTGTGTGCATATATCTACATATACATATATGTATATATAGAAAGACCATTATTTCAATTAGAAAGCGTGTAAAAAAGAAAATTCTAGGTCGGAGAGGTATGTGGTAGGGGTTGTTAATTCACTTTTACTTATGTCATTTTAAATTTATATAAGGGCATTTTAGGAAAATGAGTAAAATTAACTAATTTAACTTCTCTCCTTAATCTCTTCAAAATCAGTTAAATATGTCTTATAATTAGGACTAGAGTGAGTAATAATTTAATACTTAGTCTATTTCTTAGATTTACAAGTCGGCCCCATAGAATTATAAGTTAATTTTCATAATTTTCTCATTGGCTCTTCATGTTATACACATTGATTTACAAATCGTTTTTTTATAGTTTTTAAATGGACGTGTTCTTTACCATATTGAGTTATAAATTTTTAATTTAGTTTATCAATTTAAAAGGATGACATAACAAATTTAAGAATTTTACTTGTACATTGATTTTTAAAATTTGAAAAAATTAATATAAAAATGATAAGTTAATGAGATTAATGTGTAAATATAACAAATTGAATTGTTAATATTAAATTATTTATTTTACAGAGATTTACTTAAAATTTATCTGTAAATTAAATTTACGATATCTGACTTGTAAAAAATAAATTTAAAATTCAATACAAACATTAATTAAAATTTTATTATATATTCTTTTAGGCTGGATGCCAATGATCGCTGGGACATCCTACATCCTAGAACATGGTAGGTCTTGATGAAACATATATAGTTATGCAGTCAACAGTCCCTAACTGTATCACATATGCATGTACGGTAGATGGCGGGAATTGCAGAGAACGTGGCTACCCATGGCGCTGAATCATTGGCAGATAAAGCAATGCAGGAACTTAAATATTTATGTTGCTACAAGAGCTATGTTGATGACTTCGAAGACCAAAAGAAACATTTGAAGGCAAGAAGAGAAACAATACAAAAAGATATTAAAGAAGCTCAAGACAGAACTGAGAATCAGATTGAAAGTGAGGTTGAATTGTGGTTACGTGATGCAGATGCTCTCATAAATGAAGACACAAAAGGAAAGAAGAAATGGTTTGGTTTGGTTCCAAATTGCTTTTGGCAGTACAATCGAGGCAAGGACTTGGAAGACAACATGCAAAGGATTCAAAAACTGGTGGAACAGAGCAACTTTCGTCTTGTTGCGCGTTCAACTGGGCTTCCAGGGATCAAGTTCTACTATAATGAAAATTTTATGCAACTTAAGGACAGGAAGTTGCAATTTGGAAAACTGAGGGATGCGTTGAAAAATGACAACGAGTTTGTGATTGGACTGTATGGGCTAGGGGGGAACAGGAAAAACTACAATGGCAATAGAAGTAGGTAAAGAAGTTGCAGAATCAAAGGTTTTTGACAAAGTCATCTTTAGTGTTGTCTCAAAGGATCCAAACTTGAAAAATATTCGAGACAACATTGCGAAACACTTAAATTTTCCTTTAAATGAAAAACTGAATGAATCTGAACAAGCACAAGAATTGTGGAAAAGAATAGCAGAAGGTGGAGAAAAGGTGCTTATCATACTCGATGATGTGTGGAAAGAGCTTTCATTGAAAGATATAGGGATTCCCCTTGGCCGTCGTGGCAAAAGTTGTTGTTCTATATTGCTTACCACACGTGATTGGGGAGTTTGTAACGATATGGGATGCCATGAGCCTATTGGACTTGAGGTCTTAAGTGAAAAGGATGCAGTTGATCTTTTCCTATCTTATTCTGACAAGAGCATAGATAGTTCTTCCAATGGTTTTAGGGATGTGGCTTTAGGTATTGTGAAGGAGTGTGGAAGATTACCAGTTGCAATTGTGGCAGTCGCAAGAGCATTAAAGTCTAAACCTCTAAATGAATGGAATGATAGTTTGAAAAGATTGTGGAATTGTAAGTCAATTCATGATGTCAATGAAGATTTAAAAGCAACTTATAATTCTTTGAGATTAAGCTATGATTATCTCGAGAATGAAGAAGCCAAAAAACTCTTCCTCTTGTGCTCTCTGTTCCCAGATGATTATGAAATACCTATAGAACTTTTAACCAGAATTGCTATAGGTATGGGGCTTTGTGGAGGAGCTCACAAATACTCTGTCGCAAGAAGTTATTTCACTCCAATTAAGAATGTGCTCATGGATTCCTGTTTATTGTTGAAGGCTGAGGATGAAGCTGTAAAAATGCATGACTTGGTTCGGGAAGTGGCTTTGTGGATTGGAAATAAACTAGTTCAAGTGGTCAAGGATTCTAGCACAACGTTAATGGAGAATATCCAATATTCATCTTGGAACATAAATGACTTTCCTAGCCATTTTGATGGTAGAAAACTTGAGGTTCTTTTGCTTTGGATAAGTAATGATGTGAAAGTTCCAGATGCCATCTTTGAAGGGATGGAGAACCTCAAAATTTTTGCTTTAATGAATTGGTCATATATTGGAGTTTCAAGTGCTTCCTTATTTCAATCACATTCCTCATTGACAAATGTTCGAAGTTTAGCCATAAACGGATTTGAGTTAGGAGATATTTCTATTTTGGCAAACTTAAAAAGCCTTGAGAGTCTTGAGTTGAGAGGCTGTTCAATATTTGAATTGCCAAAAGAAATTGGAGAACAAGAAAAGTTGAGATTGTTGGATATGATGCAATGTAATATTGAAAGAAATAATCCTTTTGAAGTGATTGGGAGTTGCTTGCATTTAGAGGAGCTGTATTTTCTTTCAAATAGTATGAATAAAGCTTGTGAATTGGAAAAGTATCAAATTACAACTTTTCCTAAATTGGAAAGGTATCAGATAAAGGCATGGGTTGAAAGTTATTATATAGTGGATTTTTCAATATCTGGATATTTTGATTCAAGGTTCTTAAGAGTACACTTCTCCAATGAAATATTTAAATCCTTAATGGCAAGGGCAGAAGTTTTGAAGTTAGATGGAGATTATTATAACATAGGATGGACTAATGTTGTTCCTGACATCTTACCTGTGAAAGATGACAGCATGGAAGACCACTTAACTAGGCTTTGTTTGAAATCTATAAATGGAATAGAGTGCCTAATCTGCACAAAATGTCTTCGATCTGGTGTGGCTATCTTCTCGAAGTTGGTTAAGTTGAAGCTATCTGACATGCATGTAAGAGAATTATGTTGTGGTCCTTATCCTGTTAACTTTTTGAAGCAATTGGAGAAGCTGCATTTATCAGGGTGTAAAAATCTAGAAGGCTCGTTATTTGATGGAAAGCTAGAGCTTTGTAATCTTAAGTCCATACGATTATCTGATTGTTCAATGACATGCCTTTTTCTTCCATTCACAGCGCAGAGTCTAAAGCAACTAGAAATGTTGCACATTGAAGGATGTTCTAGGTTGAAACACATGGTAGCGGAGCCAATGGAAGATCATGATCCCAATCAAAAGAGTCATGACTCAATGTCCCCAAAATTGAAATATCTCAAAGTCATGTTCTGCCCTGAATTTGAATTTATTTTGCCAATATGTTTTTGCAAAGACCTTCCACTACTAGAAAGTATGGATATTGTTGATTGTAAGAAGCTAGAATATATATTTGGGCTATATCCGAATGAGAGAGATTTGCACCAAATGGGAAAAGAAACCATCCTCCAGTCGCTGGAAGAACTGAAAATTTCAAGCGTACCAAATTTCATCAACTTATATGCGGAATGTTATCTTCCATTTCCTTGTTCTGATAAAGTACAAAAGTCATCTCCAAGTACAAATGTAGAAGATTGCACTAGCAGTTTATCAAGGGATCGTCTATGCTGTTTTTGGCCAAAATCAAATGCTTCAATTATATATCACCCTTCTGCTTCCACGAACCATAACGAGGTACTTATCCCCTACTTTATTTTGTTGGAATGTACTTATTCAAAATGTTGGATGAATAATCCACATATGCCTAGTTGAACTTTTTATTGTATGATGAGAATAGCAATTAGTCTTAAGTAACAAATTAATTTTGCGTTGCTTTTTTTCCCATCCAGGACACTTGACAGTTAGCAAATTAAAGAAAAAAAATAAACATTGCTCAAATATTTGTCGTCAAATACTTGCAAGTTTTTTTTTGGTATAAACTTATACTGCCGTCAGTCTTCATCTGTAACGGTAAGTTACACATGCGAAAATTTGTTTATTTATAAATTAGTAGTTATAGAATGTTAATAAGGCTTGGCAAACCATTTACCAATTACCAATTATATTCCAACAAAATTTTGCTAGGATCCATTATTATAATATCAGTTTGTATAAAATCACTAAATTAGTGACAAGTTTAAAAAGCATGCATTGTGTGAATTTAAATGAGCAAAACACTGTTTAGTTGGTAGAAAATCGATTTCTATATGATTTTGAAGAGACCACAGTTCAAATTAATTGACAAGAACGAATTTAGAGAGGACAAGAAGGCAAATTAAAAAGATAATAATTAGTATTTAATTCTCTTTATCCAAAAATAAGTATTTACTTCATTTTTTTTCCATTTTCCTTATATAAATATATTCAACAGGTGTAAATTTTTTTAAAAAAAGTGTTAATATAAAATGCAAATTTATAAGATTGTAACAAGCACATTGAATGAAATAGCATAAATAAATTCAAAATTGAATTAAAATATGTATGTACATGCCTATCTTTTGAATTTATGAAAGAAGAATTCACACGGTTTGTATGGAATACAGGCGGCGATGAAGATGAATTATGTTGTGAATAGAGCTCATGGACTTTTTACACCACCATTATACCCGTACACGCTTTTGAGAAGGCTGAAGATATCTAAATTGGTTGGGTTAAAGTCTCTACCCTATCCATTGCCTCATCATTGAAACTGTTGGAAATATTGACAGTCGAATGTTGCGATGTACTAGAGCATATAGTAACAGACAAGGAGGATGATCATGATCATATGAATGTTAACTCTATCTTCCCCAACCTGCGGGAGGTTGAAGTCTTTTCCTGTAGCGACTTGACACAAATTTTTGGAAAATGTCAAGCTGATCAGAATCATCATGTTTCTATTGATCTTAATCTGCCTGCTCTGAAGCGATTATACCTTAGGGGTATACCAAAAATAGTTAGTATTTTTGCTCAAAACTATTCTATGAAGGAACTATATCTAGAAGATATTTGTTTGGAGAGATGTCCACAACTTCTATCGGAAACTTTGACAGACTTCTTGTTTGCTAGGCATAAAAGACAAGAAGATCTCTCAAGGATAGAGGTAAACCTCTTTCCAACTTGTTTTTCTACTTAATTTATGTTCAGCTAAAAAGATCGTTAATACTTACATATCTTATTTGATACCCACAGGCGTTACCTCCTCTTGAGGAGAAAGGTAAACCACATTACAAAGTGCAAGAATTGCCTGAGTTCAAGGAACCTAAAAGTTACATGAGCTTTCAAAATCTTTCCATGCTAACAATCGATGGATTCAAACAATTGAAATTTATTTTCTCTGCATCCACCTCAAGAATGCTACAAAAATTGAGAGAGTTACAGGTAAAAGACTGCGAAGAGTTAGTGAGCATTATTGAGGATCAAGAGAATAACAAAACTCATATGGCTCCGCACGAAGTTTTGTTCCCAGACCTACGTACAATTAAAGTGGGGGACTGCAAAAGTATGGAATACTTGTTCTCTATATCAAGTGGTAAGCTTCCACGACTCTGGCATGTGGATATAGAAGACACCCCTCAGCTTGGGGAAGTGTAATACCCGGTTATTTATCTGGAAATTTTATAAATAAATAAATATTTCAGAAAGGTGAATATGCGGTCTCATTTTATGAGCAAAAAGTATCTTATTTTCTAAAGGAAAATACTATGATAAATCCTTGGAGACAATTAAGTAATGGTTAAAAAAGTAGGAGAAAATGTTGTCTCTAATTTAGGTAATTTTTTTAGGATTATTTCCCTTTGAAAAATAACGAGGCAAAATTTAATGTTATTTTAGGGACCCTAAGTGGCCCCATGATTTTTGATATTTTACATAGGATATAAAATGCCAAAGTAAGTAAAATAGTTGTGAGTTAATAATCTATCCTAATTAAGAAAATTATCAAAAATTAGTAAGAGACCAATTAAGGAATTAACAGCGAATTATGTTTAAGCTTGAATAAGATAATATAATTAAGTAATAAAATAAAATATAAAATATATATATATATATATATATATATATATTATAAAAGGGGGGTGACGTGTGAGATGAAGAAAGAAAGAAAAAAAAAAGAGAGGAAAGGAGGCGTGAGAAAGAGGAAAGAAAAAGAAAGGAAAAAGAAAAGGAAAAAAATATATAGGTTGGTTTGGGTAATGGTTTGAAATCCAATCAACACAGTAAAAACTTAAATAAAGTGAGAATATGTACAAAATTGAATAGTAGTGAAGATGTGTGAATCCTGGAGAAAATATAAGGACTTTTCTGGAACCCACATAATTTAACCTCGAAAATAATACCAGTGAAGGCTATTTTTGCTACCGTTGGGGGAATAAGTTTTGTGCAACTAGGGGAACCTAATTGGACCATAAATCTTAGTATTTTATTGCCAACCCAAAAGTATACTCAAGAATGTGAAAATATTAGTGTTTGTTCAGCCAACCAAAAATGGATTTCGTTAAAGTAAAACTTAGGACCCGATTGGAGAAAGCTTGCATCAGAAGCTTTTGTTTTTCTTGGTGGGCAAGACTTAGGAGAGAGAGAGGGAGGGCAGCTTGGTGGGGGATGAAGGGCCAAGATCTTCCCTTTCCAAAACCCTAGATTCAACGGCCCGTATCCGACCTAACTGAAGTTCGATTTATTTACGAATGTGCCATCCTCTCTTCCTATAAATAGGACCCTCCACTCCCTTCATTCTTCACACACTCTAAGAGATTTCTAGAGAGAAGTTAGAGAGAAGGCAGAGCCAGAGAAGTGCTAGCCAGGCCTTGGGTAAGTTCTTCGGTCCCTGGTCTTAAGCTTCGGTGTTTTATTCAGTAGCTATAGTAGAAATGTTGTTTTTATCTTTAATCTTCTAATATATTATAGATATCATATTTTTGGGTAGATATGATATATATTTCGAAATATGTGATGGGAAAAGAATTATGGCAAAATTTTGGAAGATTAGAGTCAAAACAAATGAAGCTACGCGAAATTCCGCCGATAGGTCCAACTAGGGGCAAAATGGTAATTTTACCTAAAATGCCTGTTATACTGCTAAAAATTGTTGAATATTGTCCTGATAGGATATCGTTGATAATCGGACCGTTTTTCACTCCTCTCCGTTGTGCGCCGTCACCCCCCCCGTTTTTACTTTGCCGTCGGACACTTTTCGTCAAAAATGTTTTGTTTTTGCGCCTCGAAACGTTCCTTGTACCATAACGAAGGTACGGACGCGTATTGTAACCCTAATCTTGTACTGCTCATATACATATATGTGATAGATACGTTCATAGACTGAGGCTCTGTTAGAGTCGTCAATCATACTTACAATTTACACGGGTTATAGTATTGATAATACCGTATAGGTTTTCCTAGCGCTGAGGACACGTGTTGTGATCGTGGCACTGGGTATGTGCAGACATGTTGTTGGGCTTTACATATTGCTTTGTGCTTATGTTCTGTTGTTTTGATGTTCATACATCTGCTATGTGCTTATGTGTTGATATGCTACTGTATTGTTATGAATATCTGTTGTCCATATACTGTTATATTTGAGTATAAGGTTAACCGTTACCTGAGATCCATATGGGAAATGGATCTCAGCTGTAGCTTCAGGGTCCGGAGGACCGAGTGGTGATCGGGGCAAGCAGCCGGCGTAGGTTTCCGGAGGAAGATTTATTTACTGTTTTCTATATTTACATTCGAACGTTGGATGACTGTATCAACACTATTACACTATGGTTAACGTTTTGTTAATGGTTCAGTTACTCAGTTACTCTTTCGCTCAATGATCTACTATGCTCTACTCTGATTTTAAAAAAAAAATCCGCTGTTAAAACTGGGATGTTACAGGAAGTATTTAGATGGAAGCATGGGGAGGGACAGAAGCTGGTCATGGAGGCTGTGTTTCCAAAACTATGTGTGATAAGACTAGAAAACCTACCAACTCTTCATACTATATGTCAAGGCATTGATTTTCACACTGTGAAATTCCGTCGTGTGCGTGAATGTCCTGCTATTTCTTTAACTTCAGCTAATGATAGCTACAAAGAAAGTAAGTGTTCGTGTTGGTAATTCATCACAACTGCTAATTTCCACAGTTTCTTCTTATAATATTGGAATTGTTTTATTTTGGCAGATTTTCAATTACCATGGTCATTTCAAAGGAACTCTGTACATGAAGACGAAGAGTTCAGCTACGTAAGAAATATACTTTTGGAGTGGGATAGTGAGGTTAGTATCAAACTTATTAACATGGCTTACTAATCTGAAATAAGGGGAAAAATCAAATTGATCAGACATGAATAAATTTTTTTACTACTAATCTTCTCCAAATCTAGCATATGTGTGTATGAGTGTTATACTTTTCTCTATTCACGTAGATTTACGAGGCCAACAAATTCTCCCGTATAAGGATGTCAATAAATCTACAAAACTTTCTATTTTTAAGCTGAAATTTATAAATTTTATCAGAGACTCCAACTCATTTCATCTTTTCTTACATGTTTTGTGATTTTTTATGCTGAAAAGGATGTTTTGATGGATATTGCTGAAAGACTCTTCACAGCACACAAGCAGAACTGTATTTTTCCAAATTTGTCAGAGGTACAAACATCATGCTTCTGTTGAGCAAATAGAGAAAAAGGGAGAATAGGCTTACTTACTATAACAACAGAGCATGATAAACACAGATAGTGACAGAGGAAAACCTAATTGAACAAATGGATACACATCTCAAGTAATTACATAAGCAGCTCTAAGAAATTTTCAATGTTTTCTATCGTGTTCTAAAAATTTAGGCTTGTGATATTGCTGGGCTTAGTCCACGTTGATTATAATTGTAAACTAATATATTATTGTTCAGATTGAAGCAGAGGGATCACAACAAGATATTGGAAATGACTCAATAATGCTCCAACGGAATAATGGTTCGCCAAATTTTAAAAATGTATGGGTATTTTTTTTAAATCCAAGTAGACTTAAGAAACTATCTAATGATTTCTCTCTTACCTCATTGTCTTACTCATTTCTTCAAAATTCATGAAGATTTTTTAAAAAAAAATTGTGTGCTAAGATTTATTATGGTTATCAATAACATCAAAACTCAATTTACCTCCTTTTTAATTGTATCTTTTTGTTGATGTTTAGGGTCAGGAAGTATCAAAGGAGATTGCTGAAGAAGACTCCACAACAAATAGTAATTTGCCAAATTTGACAAAGGTTTGTATGTTATGCTTCTCTATAATAACAGGAAATTAGACCAACAAATAGTTACTCTTTTTAATTAATATATGATATGCTTCTTAATTCTTTTAACCTTTTTAGTAACTTGTTCTTATTTTATGAGCTGCATAGAGTACCAAAATATCAGCAAATGAAATTGTTGAAGAAAAACTCTCCACAACTAATATATATATATATATATATATATATATATATATATATATATATATCTTCTATTATTGTTCAGGTTAAGGAAAAGGGATCACAATAATATATTGGAAATGACTCAACAATGCCACAACAAAATAATGCTTCGCCAAATTTTGAAAATGTATGTATATTATACGTTTCTATAGATAAGAAAACTTAAGAAACTAACTATATTGAATTTTCTCTTATTTTATTGTCTTATTCATTTTCTCCAAATAAATCAAAACGTAGTTTATCTTCTTTTTATTCCTTTGTGTTGATGTTTAGAGTAAGGATGTATCAAAGGAGATTGCTAAAAATGACTCCTCAACACACAAACATAATAGTAATTTGTCAAATTTGACAGAGGAATGTACATTATGCTTTTCTATGACAATTATGAACTCACACCATGGAACAAACAGTTTCTCTTTTGATTAATATATGATATGTTTCTTAATCATTTTAACTTTTTAGCAACTTACTCATATTTTATGGGCTACATAAAGTATCAATGCATCAGCAAGTGAAATTGTTGAAGAAAAACTCTCTACAACTCTATCATCTAATTCAAACGTGGCAAGGGTTTTCCTTCAACTACACTGACACAAACACACATATTAAGGTGTTTTTTTTTTTCTTTCTTTTTTTTTAAAAAACAATTATGCAGCAATGTAGAAGTGAAAATGGCTTGTGATAGTAATGATTTGGTATTTTAATTGAGTATTTTCCTTAACAAAAAAATGACTTTCTTCTTGGTTAATTGAGCTTCTCTAGCAACATACTCATGTTTTATGGGTAATGCAGAATAGTGAGACATCAAAAAATGAAATTGTGGAAGAACAACTTCCTACTTCAAATGCAGCAGCAACTCCATCATCAAAGTCCAATAGGGTAAGGGCCTTTTCTCAACAAATGATTTCACATTTGCATATTATATATTAATAGTAATAGTTTTCTTTTATACAAAAGAGTTGGTAGGAGCCTCGGTTTAACTTGATTATCAAAGTTGACACTATCAGTAAACTAATTAAAACAGATTTAAGAAACTAATAAAATATTTTCTCTCCATCAATATATATATATGTGTGTGTGTGTGTGTGTTTATGTATATATATCTATATATGTGTATGTATATGTATATGTATAGTAACATAGGCACAAATGAACTTGTTAAACAGTTTTTTATTTTGATGTTTATTGAGCTCTTCTCAATAACATAGCTATTTAAAAATATATCAATATAGAATTGGTCTAGCGGTGTAAGGTCTTGCTAAATTCCTTTGGTCTTGAGTTCAAGTCTTAGAAAAGTCATTTGTGTTAAGAGGGGAAGCCACAAATCTCAAACTGAATACCAAATGATAATATATATATATATATATATATATATATATATATATATAAAAAGAAGGAATATCTCTTTTGAAATATGGAAATCAAAGTAATTGTAAACCTATGTGACTAGTTGCCCGATTAGATGATGCTAGAAAATCATATTAAATCACGATTGCAGAATTAAGCAATCCATCACCAACTACGTTCACTATTTCTTGTTGCTTAGGAGTTATGTGGAAAGGAATCAAAGGATGACCAACAAGCACTTGGAAGGAGTAGAAGCTCCAATGAAACTCCTCAAAGAGTTGAAGGACCTGGCAATATTGAATGTTCTTCTAAAGATACATCAAAGGAAAGGACATTGACACTTCCACTATCTATTACCGAAACAACCTCTCCACCGGTAAATATTTTGTTTTTAATACATTTTCCCTGTGGATATATCGATTTTCATTTATATTAATTTTTCTATTTCTATTTTCTTAGATATCTTTAACAAGTCCTCCCAAAAAGCCTGAAAATGAAACTTCAGCTGCTCAGGTGGAAATCGAATCAGGGAGCTCTACTATTATTGATCAATGTGCATATACTAATGCTAGAAAAGAACAACTTGATAATCAACTAATACCCACATGTTTATTGAGTATACAATCTGTTGCTTGTGCTTCTACAGAGAACATACAAAATTGTGTTTCTTACAATATTCGAGCTGTAAAATTAATGCTTCATTTCAATTGCTTCAGGGTCAAATTATGGTCAACCAAAGAGAGACTTCCATTGAGGATGATCTTACTAGACTATTCCGGATAATGAGGGATGGTTCTGACATGGAAGTTGGCCTATCTTATGTTTCCAATATTGCTGATTTTGAAGATGACAAGGTGGCTAAGGCCTTTTTTGACATAGAATCCTCATTGAAAATGGATCTCCATCAGATAGCTATTTCTGAAGAACACACTAGCTCATTGCCTCGAGAATGCGCTCAACTTCTTGTCCACCCATTTTTCTGAGGAAGAACCATCTTGTCACGGCCTTGTTAGACGCAAAATAGAATCTCTTCATCAAGAAATCCAAAGAATTATCTCATCCTTCAAGCAATCTTCTGATACGCTTGACACACTCACCAAGCTTAAAGAAAAAGAGAAGTGGATCGATGAACAACATTCTCAAAGGTTAGAGGCAGCTACCACTCTTGTGTCTGAAATCCGCAACACTGAGGATTATATGAATGAACTGAAGGAGCAGATCTGTAGATTGCAGGAAGAATTAAAAAGCAAAGAGAAAGAATTTGAAGAATATGAAATTAAATTGTCTTCTCTTCAGAAACAAAAGAAGGAATGTGTTTGGGAGACCATAGAGTTCATGGAAGAGTACGAGGCTGTGAAGAAAGACAAGTCCTATGTGGGGGATGGCCAAACAAAAGCAAGGCAAGAAATAAAAAAGTTGGAAAATCAATGGCCTTCTTGTGTTGCTGATTTGAGGAAAACTTCATTCATGTTGGGAATCCTTCTTAAGCACAAGCCTTGATTTTGGAGATTGTTATGTAAGTCACCCCAAATTACTTTTCACTCTGTTGATGGGGTAGTCACATGAGTTATAGTTGTGTGTGTTATTATTGACAAAGACTCGTTATTGAATAATAAGGGTGAAATCCTGTACAAAAGGTGTGGATGAAATTGGACTTGCTCCCTCGTGTCTTCTTCTCTCTCAGGCCGTAGTCAGCATCTATGGAGTTTCTTCTCTTCCTTCCTTTGAACCTTCTTCTATCATTTCCTATTTTCCTTTTTAGTTACATATTACTCATTGGAATTTATATTTGAGGATATTTATTCTATTGTGTTTCCCATCAGATTTGTGATCATTACAATACACTCATTTTGTCTCATATAATGCCTAATTTTATTCCAAACTCATGCCTACTCTAAAGGAAATTGGCCAAGTAATTAAGTTTCATGAAATAAAATTAGAAGAAACCTTGCAACAGTCTGCTAACTATTTCCATCAGAAGCCTTAACTACAGACAGTGGTGTTTCGGCTCCAAGATATCATCCTAAATATACACATTCTAAAATGATTATATAGATAGATTTCATTTCACAGCATGACTATTAGGCAGCATATTCGCACAATGTTGTGTGGCTGCAAACACTAATTAGTTGACACTTGCTTTGAACATATCATTATTATATGTAATCCTTTTATATTTATATCTAATATAAAATTAATATACAATGCAACTCTTTATCGAAAAAGCAATAGGAGGATAATTTTGGGGGTAATTATGAGTAAGAACCTTGAATTTATTTTCCCCCTTAAATATCATTGATTAAAAGGCCTCTTGAACTTTGTTTCTGAGTTTGTAGGTAACACTTAGCTTGTAATTAAATTTTGAGAAAAATATGTTAATTTTTTGGCGTGATTTTGATTTTTTTTTTCTTAGAAGAATATGTTGGGTTTTCAACTTCCCACTTTTGAAATTTACTATTGAAACTTGGATGTGGGTTTTCTTAGCTCTTCTCTTTCCTTTTTTGGGGCATCGCGATTGTGAATGTGGTAAGCATGAAATTTGTTTTCCTTGCTGCTGGTTCAATTTTCTGGTTCTTGAGCAAATTCCTCCCTCTTCCTCTGTTTCAGCAACTATGTGTGAGAATAGAGAAGATTTGAACTCAAAACAGGTTGAAAATCAAGGTTTAAGGAGCTCACTATAGGGTAAGTCCACTTTAATGGCTTTAGGTCTTGTAAGAGGGAGAAGATGGGTTTAAGCTATGCTTTTATTAAATTTTAAATTTATTCCTGATAAGAATGGAATCTTGAGAAGTGTATTAGGTATGGGTGTGTATTAATGCTTGGAAGTGTATAGTTGATAGACTATGAATTGAGAGATGTTGCTTTATGTGTTAAGCTTGAGTGCCCACAAGGTGTTTGATCAAATGTTTTAATGGAAAAAGGCTCAATTGCATGTGTCTTCATAGTATTTTGAATTGTGGAGAATATTTAGATCTTATTTTGGGTTGAATATGATAGAAATTTGATAAGGGGTAAATTTAGAAACCTTATTTCATGTAGATGTTGAAATAGTGTTTGTTTCGATGAAGGTTGTATAGTCTGTGTTTGAAATTCAAATGGTCATATTGTTTGAATATATATATGCATGACACAGTGGTTGTAAGGTTTGAGGTATAAAATGAAAATTTGTGGTATGTTTAAGAAAGGGAGAGTGGGATAAGTTCTTTCAAGCTTAAAGTGTTTGATTTAATAGCTAAGTGCGATTAGATCCAATTATTAATTGGACTTAGGATTATATCATTATTAAAAATTTAAAGTTATTGGAAGAGATTTGCCTTCTTTTGTACTAGTATGAAAATCTGTGGCTGTGCAATGCAATAAAGAAAATAACTAGTACAAATATCTTCAGTTTGGGAATATTTAAATCTTGAGAATACATTTAAGTAAAAGAGTTATATTGAAGTGATGATATTGTTCTATTAGTTAGGTGGCTACAAGGGTGATTGTTTTGGGAAGTTTTGGAAAGAGTGAATTATATTTTGGGATAAATCATGGAAGTAAATAACATCCTAATTTAGCTATAAATAAATTTTCTTATATAAGAATATTGTTTGAAGTAGATTTACATTATTATTATTATATAATTTTAATTATATAATTGATTATTTATGATACCGTTTTATTTTAAATGCAATAATAGTGATAATATTTTAATTTTATGACTAAGTGAAATATTTGATCAATGCGATTCATGAATGAAGATGGTAATGAAAAGAGTTTTCAAATGGATTTGACCAGTTTTGTGGAAAAAGAAATGACATTTGGATGATATGACTGCATTCATGCTTGGAAAAAGGTTAAATGACGGTATTTAATGCTTATTTATTATTTAGTTTTATCCTTATGAACATATATACATGGAATTGGAAAGGAAATATTTTGGGATGTTTTGTGTAAGTTCATGTTGGGATCTTATATTATGAAATACTACCTTGGTCCTAATTATAGGAACACTTTTATAATGTAAATTGTATTACAAAAGTGTTTTTATAATTAGGACCGGAGGGATTATTATTTATGAGCACTCATTGATGGGAAAAGATCTTTTTAGTTTGCTAATTTTAAATTGATCCCAAACATACTTGAAAGTATTTTTTGAGATGACTGAATATAGAATGTTGGTTACTAATAGCAACATTGTTAGTCTTTGATGCGTCATGGTTAATCTTGAGCTCGTTTGATATTCATGGCACAGTACTCACATTTGATATTCGTGTCGTTCTCACATAAGCTTGTTATTCGTGGGTCTTTATACCTGATGTTGTTTCATGACCTCGTGTTGTGCTTGTTTGGTTATTTATGCTCGTGAACTATGTGTTCACACTTTTGTTTATAGCCTTGAGCTGTGTTTGGTTAGTTACTCACATGGACTGGACTGTGTGTCCATACTTATTATTCATTATATAGAACAGTAGAAGTCCTATGAATAGATGAGATTTGATGTTTTAAACTGATTTTCTTAAACAAAACAATTTATTACGTATTTGTATTTATTTGATTGATAATCCTATATAGAGTATTATTTATATTTATGTTCGTATGATATAGAAATTGCAATTTATTGTCATATCATTATTATTCAGGGTTAAATCTGTATAAATTGTTTTCTACTATATTTTACTAAATTATATAAATGAGACGTTATTTATTAGAAATATTTTTGGCCTCAAATAGTAGTGCAGTAGATCATGTTCCTGTTGCTGATCATTGAAGTACTATATGGCTAGATTGAAGTTTGAGCGTCATTTGAACAGTTCCTGATTCAATGTAAACTGATTTGTAGAGGAGACCTTGCCCAAAAATGGTTTAAGTATGCTTAGAATTATTGTGCTAGATATGATGTTGTTAAGGTATTGTGAGTATTATGTATATTCAGTTATAAGTTTAAGGCTTCAGAAATGTGAATTCACTTACATTTTGTATCAATCACCCTTAAACTTTCAGGGAATGACAACTAAGGTCTTTAGAAATAATTAATTTTAGAAATCAGAAGTTCTTTGCATAATTAATTTCGTTCTGTGGTTTCTATTTATAATTTTGATAATTCTCTCTAATTTCACGGACTAACTTGGTAAATTGTACAAAGTATAAGGATTGATTCAAAAATGGAAAGAAAGGCAGAATGCTGACAGTAAAATCAAATGCATCAAGCAATTTGCCAAATTAAAGTTTATATATACCTAATTTGATTTACACAAAGCTTGTTGACCTTATTATAGCAAAGTTAAAAGAGTGTCTTTGGTTACTTTGATGTGTGTGTCTGACGATAAGATGTTTCAGCAAGTTAAAGAGAATAAAGCTAAATAAATAAAGCAATTGAAGTTAAATAAATAAATCATCTATTTTCGGGTGTAAGCAGGATCCATCGAATTTTAATCTTACCAATCGCTATAGTTTTACTAATTATCATGTAGCATCACTTTGAAATTTGAATACTGTTTCTCTTTCATCCCCTTCGATTTCCTTGATTGTCTGTTAATATAAAATAAAATATCATGTTACAAATGGAAACTATGACTTCATTTGAGGGTGGGGAGGCATATCTGTGAAAGAAACAGAGACATGAATGATAAAGAATATTCCATTTGTTATGGCATAAATCAGAAGCGTAGAAGAGTAAAGATTTTGATTGATGGAGGTTGTAATTATATCATGATACATTGTTTAAGACTAATTGCCCTCTGCTCACCTCGATCTCTGTCACCCCACTGTCACATTTCCTATTTTTCAATCCTTTTCCTGACAGCTAGCATTTATTTTGTGATTAAATTTAAAATTATCACATTTTTTTTCCTACCCTGAGTTTAATATAACCGTCCCTTTCAGGCTCTGACCTTTTAAAGACCAGCCCTAATTTTTGGCTCTATCCATGAGAAATAAAATGCTTACAAGTGATTTTATTTAATTCCCTGTATGCATAGTAAATTAGTTTAGTAGATCTCCATTTAGCCAATATATACACAAAAAATTCATAACTACTATCTTTAGCTCCTAATATAAGAACTAATTGATGAGTTAAATTAAATTTTAAATATAATACGTCAATCTACCATGTCCTCTAAATATATCAATTCTTTAAATTATTCATATAAATTATACATGTTAAGCATTTTTGCTTCAAAGGATAATTTTAATGCAGTGTAAATGATTTAAGGGGTATTATAAGAAAAGCAATACACATTTTAATAAATAAATAATTTAATTAATATATCAAAATTAGTTGAGCATCCTCACGGCCGGAGGAGGTAACCACCAGCATATTGGACATGCTAGTACCGTAGGGCGTGATGCACCTCCCGGGTAAAAGGTTGGTCTTTTGGTTCTTTTGGTATTGTGACCATAATCTATATATTAATTCAGGTTACAAGGCTGGTGGAAGACTAAAACTGGTAGTATAACTTGCAATTGGTGATGGGGCAAATGATGTTGGAATGCTCCAAGAAGCAGACCAATTGGCATCAGTGGTGTTGGGGGAATGCAGGTAATTTTTATGTTTTGAAGGTGAACCCTGCATCTTTTTATGGTTCTTGAATTCTCTTTTTTCGTTTCATGTGCTAAAATTTCAGGCAGTTATGTAAAGTGACACCGCGGTTGCCCAATTTCGGTTTCTTGAGAGCCTACTTCTTGTGCATGGACATTGGTGTTACAGAAGAATATAAAAAATGATGTCCGTCTTGTCTATTCAATATTGAACATCCCAAACGCAATACATCCAAGCTGAATCTGTGCCTTTTTGTGAAGTTTTAGTTCAATTATTGCAAATTCACTTTGAAATGTCTACTTCAAACACGAGAATCTGCTACTTTTTATTTTTCAGGAATACAATTGCACTTCAACTTCTACGCGTACAACTTTTGTAGCTTTACTGAGGTAAATTTGCTATCTGATGCCTGTTCACTCAATGGGTTGATTTTTCAAAATAATAATGGTACCTACTGATTTAGAACAATGTTGTAGTTTTGCAATCAACAGAGGATACTAGAAGTACTGATACATCTCTACAACAAAGGCACTCAATAATATTGTGGCAATGTTCTCCTAGATGATGGAATTTTTATAAAGAGAATTTCATTTAGAATTCAATATATTCGTAAGACAATGTTCTTTTGTATAGAGAATGCGTAAATGATTCATTTCTTTTGAATTGTATGGTGTTTGTCTACAATGAATTGGATGTCGATGAATTCTATCAATATAATTTTTTTATTTAATATTATTCTTTTGCCATTATTCAATGATTATATTATGTATCATAATTTTAAATATTAACATCCAACAATAAATAAAATAAAATAAAATAACTATATAATAGTGTTAATATGCAAAAATACATATAGGATTTCTCCAAAAGTGAGTCCAACACCAAGTATTTTTCTAAGTTTAAAAGTAACTACTTGGTTACAAAAATGGGATGAGATCCTCTCGTTATCTCAATTTCTCATAATTCTTCATTATCCTATATGAACTGTTGATTGGGAAGAGTAGTCAATCTAGACCGTTGACTGGGAAGAGAAGAGAAAAGTCAGAGGAGTAAAAATTTGATAATGTGACTCATTTTTTACTTTTCAGATTTAATTGGACAGACTCAATTTTAAAATTATAAGGGATGATGAGAAAAGAGAAAATGAGAGAAACCGGACCGTACAAAAATAGGGCAAAAGTCACCAATTCTGTTAAATATAGATGACGTCCTTTAGATTAAAGTTAACTTCGTCATCTACATTTAATGCAATCTTTGACTTTTACCCTACTTTTATAATCACGTGGTCATTTTTACACTTAAAAAAATACTTGGTGTTGGGCGCACTTTTAAAAAACCACATGTTTATTTTTGTACCATTACCCTATATAATAATATAAAGCAACTTTATTTGACGGTTATTGAGAAAGAAGCATAAAATGTTTTGAGAATATATAACGGTTGTTGACAAAGAAGCGTAAAATATTCTAAAAATATTTAACGGTTGTTGAGAAAAAAACCATTAAATATTCTCAGAATATTTAATGGTTCAATAACCGTTAAATATTTTATATTTAATGCTCAAATATTTATTGTTTGAAAACCGTTAAATATTGATAAATATGTAACAATGACTATTCACTACACTTAGATGAGATACTGTATTCGAGGTTGGCATTAACATGGTTGCGTGTCGGACATTTAAATTGTATAAAAAAATAGTTATATTCTCAGAAAAGAGTGGACTTGGTTTTATGCGAAGTCAAAAGTAGCTTGTATTTTGATCAAGAATCTTATCGGAGAGAATAAAAGGTTAATAAAGCAATTGAGATCCCAATGGCCTTGAGTATTTTTACAAATTCGATTTATAAGTCACTTAAAAGAATCTTTTACACAAACAAAAAAATCTGTAATCTTATTTGCTCTCTGCCTTGAGAACTTTTCAATTTTACCCAATCTTTTTATGAGCAAAAAAAAAATATTTACCCAATCTTTTTTAAAATACAATATACCCCTATGCCCAATGAAAACAAAGTGAACTTTATACACCCTACACTCTAAAAATCTCTCTATATGTGAGGGAGATATATATATATATATATATATATATATATATATATATATATATATATATATATATATATATATATATATATATATATATATATATATATATATATAAAAGTAAGATGAGAGGATAGGGGAGTAATAAATTACTATTCACTTTAGTCCTATTTATAAGCAATTTTCTTCTTCTTCTTTTTGGTTTGTCCTTAATATAAGCAACTTTTCTTTTGGGTCTCACAATTTAAATATTTTTTTTTTCACCCCTATTAAATATATATCATAATATGCCACATTATACTTAATTAGTGCAAATTATTAATTCTCAGTTTCAAAAGTCAAAGTAGAGCATTTCACGTGGCTCTTATTTTTTATCCACATGAAATGTGCTGCTTTGACTTTTGAAACTAAGAATTAATAATTTGAGAAATAACGGGTAAAATGAAAACGAATTAGTAATTTGTTGATATAAAGGCACAGCATGTCATGGGGTGGTTATACACAAGATCAATTAATGAAAAAAGTCAACAACAAATAATGTAAGAATCAATTGGGGCTGATCACTCCATTCATGCCTATCCCTCCCTGCCATTCTCCACACGAGCCAGTTTCTGCTTCGTCACTCTGCATTCTCAGTGCTCTTGCTTGTCGCTATCATTTCTCTCTTCAATTCACATAAAGCTTTTGATGTTCTTGTTCTTCTGAAAAAACAAAAAGATTTGGAGTTTTGCTTCTGTTTCAGAGTTTGTCTATTGAAGCAACCTGTTTCTTTTTCAAGCTTTATTTTCCGGTTTTTGAATTATTATTTTACTCTCCATCTTTTTCAAGTTTTTTTTTTTTTTTTTGATATAAAAATTTTAGGACAGGGGTTGGGCTCACCCACAGTCCAAGGGCAGGGCGCTTGGAGCCCAAAAACCCAGTGGATACTAGGCCAGAGAATACACATGCTTCCACCTCCGCCCAAATAAGTTACAACCGGTATCCAGATCCTGCACTTGGATCTTATATCTCCCCCAAATAGCTTGACCAACGCAGGGATCGAACCCCCTCCCATAAGGTGAGGAAGACCGACCCCCACGCGCCACGGTTGAATCCAAGGACGAGGGGTCCATCTTTTTCAAGTTTGATATAAGATGTTTCAGCAAATTTGGTCTGATGATTTAGAATCTTATTAAAGAGAAAAAAAGTTAAATAAATAAAGCAATTGAAGTTAAATAAATAAATCCTCTATTTTCGGGTGTAAGCAGGATCCATCGAATTTTAATCTTACCAATCGCTATAGTTTTACTGCTTCTCTTTCGTTCCCTTGGATTTCCTTAATTATCCGTTAATATGAAATAAAATATCATGTTACAAATGGAAACTATGACTTCATTGAGGATGGGGAGGCATATCTGTGAAAAAAAACAGAGACTTGAATAATAAAGAATATTCCATTTGTTATGGCATAAATCAGAAGCGTAGAAGAGTGAAGATTTTGATTGACGGAGGTTGTAATTATATCATAATACATTGTTTAATACTAATTGGCCTATGCTCACCTCGATCTCTGTCATCTTACTGTCACATTTTCTATTTTCCAATCCTTTCCATGCCAGCTAGCATTAATTTTAAAATGCAAAAAAAAACTAATGAGCCTTGTGAAATGTGCTATTTTGAATTTTGAAACTGAGTATAATTAATAATTTGCACTAATTAAGTATAATGTGGCATATTAGCTGAGATGTCACGTGGAAATAGAATAATTAATAAAGGCACAGCCTGTCGTCATGGGGTGGTTACACACAAGATCAAGAAAATTATGTCAACAACAAATAATGTAAGAATCAATTGGGTATATTTTAATTATATACCCTAAACCCTAAATATGATTAAAATAAACTTCTCTCTCTCTCTCTCTCTCTCTCTCTCTCTCTCTCTCTCTCTCTCTCTCTCTCTCTCTCTCTCTCTCTCTCTCTCTCTCTCTCTCTCAATATAAAATACTTTTTCTTCTATGTCTCAAATTTTAAATTATTTTTTCTCTTTCTACCCCTATTAAATACATATTTTTATATCAATGAATTATTAATTATCTTTCATTCAATTATTTATTATCCGTTATCTCTCTGTTTTTTAACTCATTCTCTCTCCTAAGATATTCTCATAGGAATTGTTGTCAAAAACTAGTGTTATTGGAGTGATACATGTTAAAAAGCAAGTAAAAAGGTCCTCAGTAAAAAAAAGGTAAAAACACAGCGTAAAAACGTAAGTTTTACCGTTTTTAATGAAGAAGATTGGGAAGATGAAGACAACTTAGATGTTAATGCATATGATAAGGAAAACTTGATTGAAGTTGAAGTGAGGGAACCTATGGATGATCATGATTTGAACATTCCAAGTTTTGCAAATTGTTATAAGAGCAAGGAAGAGTATATTGAGAACACGCAACTGATGTAAGATTTTTGGTTTGATGTGAATCAATTGATATAATTTCAGAATTATTAAATTTTATTCTTTTGATGTTTTGGAACTTGGTTGTGGGAGTTGTTAAACTCTTTTTGTGTTTTTGAATTTATATTTTATATAATTATGTGACTTATATCTTTTAAATATGAAGTTGTATATTGAATTTTGAGTGTGTATATATATATATATATATATATATATTTGTATCCTGACCTTAAGTATTAAGAACTATACGTTTCATATTGTTTTTATGATTTACGTTTTTACCACTCCTTCTGTTTTTATGTAGAAATTTATTTTTGACAACATTACTTATAGGGATATATTTAAAAGAGACATAATATTTTTAATACATTTTTTATTTTTAACTAATCATAATCGCTAGTTGGTTTTACACGATCACATACAAAAAAAGTTGCGTATCATAAGCACGGAGGGAATCGTTAAGTCCTCGAACTTTATGAACACCCTATCACGTTTCCAATTTTTTAACAATGCCACATGCATTATAATACGGAGGGAATCGTGGCATTATTATATTTATTTTGTGACAGCATTTTTTAATTGTGACCAAGGCCCAATGGTTATCGGTTCCCAATATAAAATGCAAATTGCATTATTATATTTATTTTGGACTGCAAATTTTTAAGCCCCGATTGGTGCAGAAAAAATTTGAGAAGAGAAAGAAACTTAGGGAAGGGAAGATGGCTTGAGAGAAAATAAGTTGTTTGGTAGGAAGAAAATGATGGGGTAGTAGTTGGTAAAAAATCAATAAATGTCTATTTTACCCTCAAAAGTAATTAATTCAAAATAAATAAGGAAAATAATTTTTTTGCCAAAATATATTTCTTAAAAATATGCTATTATCAAGTTCGAACTTCGTGTAAAAAAAAAAAAATCCGTCAAATTCAAATTTTCCCATCAAGTTCAAATTTGAGGGGTAAATTTGTCAAAATATGTGAACAGTGACGTAGGAACTTGAGATCCCACTAATTTTGGTGGGATCTAATCTTCCAACATATGAGGGAAGATTGGGCTTGGGAACTTGGTTCCCGGAAAGATTTTGTTTAAAATACGTACCAAACGGAAGAAGCTTGCTAATTTTTCTTTCCTTTCCCACTAAATCCGTATACCAAACGGGCCTTATTGTGACCAAGGCCTCATGCCCATGGTGACCGGTTCTTAATATAAAATGTAAACTAATGAGCCTTGTGAAATGTGCCATTTTGAATTTTGAAACTTGAGTATTAATAATTTGCACTAAGTATAATGTGGCATGTAAGTGGAGATGTCACATGGAATAGAATAATTAATAAAGACACAGCCTGTCGTGGGGGGGTTACGCACAAGATCAATTAATGAAACACAAGAAAAAAAGGTCAACAACAAATAAAAAAATTATGTAAGGATCAATTGGGGCTGATTACTCCATTCGTGCCAATCCCTCCCTACCATTGTCCACACAAGCAAGTTTCTGCTTCATCCCTCTGCATTCTCAGTGCTCTAACTTTGTCGCTATCATTTCTCTCTTCAATTCTCATAAAGCTTTTGATGTTCTTGTTCTTCTGAAAAAACAAAAAGATTTGGAGTTTGGCTTCTGTTTCAGAGTTTGTCTATTAAAGCAACCTGTTTCTTTTTCAAGCTTTGTTTTCTGGTTTTTGAATTATTATTTTACTCTCCTCTCTGTTTATCATCGCTACCATTGTTCTTCTCCTTTTTGTTTATAGGAAAAAAAAAAAGTCGTGTTCAAATGTTCTTTCGATCTGCCTATTCGTTGTTCTTAAAGTTCATTTTCTTAAAAACAAAAAAAAATTGTGTTCTCCTTTTTTTCCTGGAACTTGAATTATTATTTTCCTCTCATCTCTCTGTCGATCGTGGTTGTTTTTCTCCTTCTTATTTAGAGAAAACTAAAAAAAGAAAAGCTACGTTCTCCTTTATTTTGTATTTGAATCATTATTTTGCTTTCATCTTTGTTTATCATCATTGTTCTTCTCGTGCTTGTTTAAAGAAAATCAGAAAAAAGTTGTGTTCAAATCTTCTTTCTGCCAATTGGTTGTTCTTAAAGTTCATTTTCTTATTAAAAAAAAAAAAAAAAAATGTGTTCTTCTCCTTTTTTTTTGTACTTGAATTATTATTTTAATCTCATCTCTCTTGATCGTGGTTGTTCTTCTCCTTTTCATTTAAAGAAAACTAAACAAGAAAAAAAAAAAAAAAAAAAAAAAAAGGCTGTGTTCTCCTTCTTTTTAGTATTTGAATTATCATTTTGCTCTCATCCTTGTTGATCATCATTGTTCTTCTCCAGCCTGTTTAGAGAAAACCAAAAAAAGTTGTGTTCATATCTTCTTTCTGCGTATTCATTGTTCTCATAGTTCATTTAAAAGAAACAAAAAAAGGACCCAAGAAGAGGCTTTTATCTCAAAAGCATTGCGACCGTAACAACGCACAGTAATCTTTGAAAGGTAAGGATTTGTACTCTATGATATGTGTGCATCTTCGTTTATTCATGTATATGTGTGTATCATGTATGGATATACACACACTCACACATGTTGTCTCTTAAACTTTCTTTAACTTATTTTTATCTCTTAGGTTTTGGTTGGTGACGTGAAGCATATTTGAAGTTTTTGATTCCTGCTTTCAGGTTAGTATTATATGCATAGTGTAACACCCCAATTACTGTAGCATAAATCGTGCCGGTGACACGTGATTTTATAAAAATTCATCAGAGTTTTGAGGTGCTACAGCTTAGCGTTTTGCGGAAACGGAGAGCATGTACTAAAAATTTGAACAATTGAGTGACCGATATAAAAATACTCGGACATATGCGATGCGACGTATACTGATATATTATAAATTTCCCGAAGGATTGTTCATGTGATACAGTAATACAAAACTTTATAATTACAATTCTTACATGTAACTATACCCTCTTCAACCAAGCCTTGAGTAGACTTGGGGCATAGAACCTAACTCAGTTAAATCATCTCATTTGGCCAGCCGGGTAGGTCTAGTGGAAGTCTCACCGTGCTAGGGTGACCGATTGACCGAACCACATAGACGACCCTTCTAGTTTAAGCACCAAATGATGTGAAGTAACTTTATTAGATTCATGCCATAAGGTAGGTTCTGTTGACTTTCTTCCCGCATTTCCTTTGACCGGTGCCTCCTTACGGCTCCATTTACTGGTGTTTATCTACGGCTCCATCCCTTGGTACCTTCTCTAATCCTGGTTCCTTTACCTGAACCTCTAGTCAAGTCTAAGATTCAAAACAAATTGAATCTTAGGTAACGATTAACCTCATATGAAAAGTATAACAAAGATATGTATGACGATATTCATTACATTTCGATTAACCAATACATAGCACACAGCAGATGTAATGTCAACACAACAACAGTACATAGCACACAGCACATGTAAAGTTATCTATACAAATCCATGTATAGTTGTATAGTCTGCACCACCTGTGCCACGATGTACACTCGTGTCCTCAGCGCTAGGAAAACAATCTCACGGCATTATCAAGACTATAACCCGTATCAAGTGAATGTATATAAACAAAGATTCAAGACGAGTCTTAACCACGGTGCATGACCCAAGACCAAGTCTTGTCCATGACTCTATGAAATCATTCCATCTCATACATGCATACAAGTCATATCGAGTTAAAGTTACTTGTACGCGAACGTACCTTCCTTCCGTGTGAATAGTAATTTACTATTTATGTATACGGTACTATTCATAAATACGTATTTATGAATAGTAATATGTCCGTCCTTCAAATCGACTCCGGAATCCTCGGATATCCTAACATATTACCATATTGCTTAGAATAATATCCAAAAGGTTAATTTACCTTTCTACCCTTGGTGGATTTGTTATTACCATTTTGCCATTACATTTTATTTAATAAAAACGTTACTTTCAGCATTATGGCCAGATTTACTTCTAACTTTGAAAATTCATAAGTAATTCTAGAAAACTCAAAACGAGGATCCGTAAAATTCCCGGAATCCTTAGGATGTCTAATGTTGTGGAAAAATACTGGTTCTTGCCCAGACTTTATGAATAGTTCCCAGTTTTCACGTGTTCATCTTCTGCCCAGAAAATTTCCAGAAAACGTAGCCCAACTTTGGACATTTTTATCTTTTAGCACAGAACTCGAACTAATTCACTCTTGGTATATTTGAAAAGGTATATATGTCTACTTTAACCATGAATTTTCTCAGAATTTTAGAAATTCATCTTCAATATAAAATACTGACGTTTTTACCCCTGACTTCAAAAATTGCTTACCGATAAAATTTCGCGAGTTTCGCTACTTTATGATTAGCTTCCAAAAATTCTGCTATATAACCTTTTCCATCATTTTTTCGAAATAAAACCATTTCTAACCATAAAAACATGAAAATAAAATTACTCTAGCATATTTAAGATCAAAGCAACTTCTATCTATGAATTTAAAACTAGAACTCAAGAACTAAAGAACTTACCCTTGAAGAACCTTGCTACTACTTCTTCCTTGCTCCAAGAACTTCACTCTACTCACTCTCTAATCTTAAAATCAGATGCTTTGAGCTGATTTTGGTGTGAAGAATATGAAGAGAAGAGCCTTCTATTTATAGAAGAAATTCAAGGCTATTCCAACTACATTTCTTCCTTAACCAAACACTCAAACCAAACCCTCAAACCAAACACTCTTACACCAAACACTCTTCTTCCATCTACCAAAAACTACCATTCTAATTACCTATTCCATCCACCAAAAACTACCATTCCACTTACCTATTCCATCCACCAAAAACTACCATTTAATATTTATTTGCAAATATTAAATAATTATTGGAAAATAAAATCCCTAATTCCATATAAGGATTTTCTTTCATAAATAACTCTCTAGGTCATAAAATATTGGTTCTAAAATTTCTAGACCAAAAAGTATCCTCTAACTATTTTTCCTTGAATTATTTGGAAAATAGGCCTCAAAATCCGAAAATAGCTTTAAAACTATTTAGGCCAAATTTTCATAATTAATTCCCATAAAACATTTCTTGTTTCCAAATTCAAAAATTTGGGATATTACATTCCTCCTTTTGGTTATAAATTAATTACCTTTTTATGTGCTATTTATATCATATTAAATAGCTCCTAAATAATGTCTCATAATTAACCATTGGTTAATTAATTCCAAAGTGGGATTTGGATGAAAATATAATCAATAGATTATAATTTCTTGAGATAAATATTCAACTTTGTAATTAATATGTATTATTTATCAAAATAAAGTATTTATGATAAATAGGAATTTTAGGGTATTACATTTCTCCCCGTTAAATAAAATTTCGCCCTCGAAATTTGATCGTTATAAAATCTTGAAAGATTATTTAGACTTCTAGTCTATTCCTTTCTATACATGTTTATTAACACGCACTCTAATTTCATTCGTATTGCACCCGGTATAGTATCAAAACACGGGATTCACCGATCCATTCTCTCGGTGCTTGGTTATGCAAGCCTCTCTCGCCTCGACTCTTTTAGCCTCTCGCTTAACACACATTGGCCTTCCTACTCAATCAATTACCACAAAGACCTTTGGAGATTCTAGCTTTATTACCTAGGAAATCATCCTTAGGCCTTAAGCATTTCAACCTTTACCCGGTACAATGAATGTTTTACTAGACTTTAAAGGTATTGTAGACATAATAGTCTAAAGTCACCATGGCAATCTGCATTTCCACACAGTGCTTATCCATTACCGGTCTTATGGCCTAGGGACACCGCCCCATGCACACTTGCACACCAGGCCTTATTGCCTCGAGCATCTGCTCGTCTATTTCATCTGAGTCTTTCACATTCAAGCTCTCAGACTACTTTCACTTAGCACTATAGCTGACAACTACTATTTGGCTTAACTAGTTCAGTGTTCTAGACCTTTCTAATAGTTTCTGTTCCAAATTTGCCAACTACACCGCTTTTCAACACAATAGCATTGACAAATCGTCGCTACCCAAAAACCATTATGTTGTCTCATTTTCAAATTTTCAAACATTGAAAATTTTCCGTGGTCTCGACATTTCATAATCTGCACTATACCAAAAAAATAATAGTGCTATCATTTTCAAACTTAATCGCCGCCATAACAAATTCATGAAGATACATTCACTACGGAGCGGTTTCAAAAACTTTTACTACCGTATATATCTTTAAGAGGGATAACTCATTTCACAAAATTCAACTAAAAGGCACACACCACCACTTTGCCCCGGCTTACCAGGACATATCCCAATCCTTTCATACAAACCATCACAAACAACGCATCTGCCGACCGATGTGGAGAATTTCCATCCCCACAAGGGCCCCAGTGTCCACACTAGCATATATAATAAAGGCTCTCCACCGCTTTCCCGGTCAAACCTAGTTCGTAGTCACGGCCACTACCGTGCACCGCTTTCCTAGTCGACCGTTCGTAATCACGGCTACCATTGTGCATCGCTTTCCCGTCAAGTTAGTCCGTAGTCACGGTCACCACCGTGCACCGCTTTCCCAACCGACCGACCATTCGTAATCGGTTAGTGCCGCGCAACACAAATGAAATATGCGCCCCTTTAAGGCGGAACTACTCGGATTGGGAATATTAACCATTGGTGCGAGTGTCAACCTCTCATATCCCATCAAACAAATTTTCAATTCAAATGAGCTTTATAACTGGCCAGCGATTTCAAACACTTTAAAACATCTGGCAAGACCCAGCAAACCGTGTATATCTACAACAGCTTCTGTCCTTCCAGTTCTGTACTGATTTTACCACAACACATTTGAAAACTCAGTTTCAAACTTTGGGTTTTAACAAAAACCCCCTTTTTTAAGACAACATCATTTCAAAATAACCATCACCGTGGTCTCAAATTCTGTTGAAAATATTTCTCTCGAAAACTCAATTTCGAAAATTCATAAGTTCGAAAAATCCATTCCGAAAATTTCAAATATAGCAGTGTATTGGTAAGTCAAAAATTCAATTTTTAAAACTATTCAGAACCGGACAACTAACCTTAGAAGGTCATTACTAACTAACGCATTTGGACCTCTCGTCCTTGGCTATTCAAGCCATTCATAGAATGCTCGATCTATTCTTCTTTAGTCTCGGGCTATTTGTTTTGGTGTGCGATTTCGTTTCATGAAACTCATTCATTTATAGACATCGATACTTGCACCTTTGATATTGGTTCGTTTCCAGGCATCAACCAACCAGTGAATTCAACTTCCCATACTAGTGGTAATTCGCTGAGAGCTTCTAGAAACATCTCAGGGAATCTATTCACAACTAGAATGTCTTCTAGTGCGAGTTCAATTCTTGCTTGGATATCATAGCACAATATATGCTATAC
Organism: Acacia melanoxylon; assembly: GCA_019022615.1. NCBI lineage: Eukaryota > Viridiplantae > Streptophyta > Magnoliopsida > Fabales > Fabaceae > Acacia > Acacia melanoxylon. The sequence continues at coordinate 4,167,191 of JAFJYJ010000003.1, read as the reverse complement.
AAAGACCTTTGGAGCACCCTATGGCAATATCTTGGATTACGAAAACCTTCCCTTTAGGGAACCGATTAGATATGGGACTTGCTACAATGTACTTACCTTGAGAATCGATATACTGATAGTTCTACTTTATGGTTCGTTGTCATGGTGGCTGCACCTTACGGCTTGTCATTACGGTGGCTCTGCTCTACGGCACTTTACTCGGTGCTTCACACAGTCTTTTATGACTGGTCAGCTTCTCCGGTCAGCATCCTCTGTAGGTAAAACCTCATCGATTAGAACTCCCCATAGGTAGCCTTCTCCAATCAAAACTTTCCACAAGTAGCGTCGTTGATCGTCTACGAATCATTATAACAAGAACTCATATCTCTATCGAGTTCCTACCGTTTAGTGGTTTCGTAATCTACTATCTCTATGTTTGCCATCTTATCCGGGTCATTCCATTTGTGGATTTCACTATCCATTTAGTTCCAAGAATAATCCTTAGCTTAACTTTCCCTATCGGGTAACCTCCCTCTTCTTAGGGAATTTATTTGCCACTAATATCTCCACGGTTATCGGTCCCACTTTGAAACCATAACCCATGGCTACTAAGGTTCTATCTCCTTTGTAGTAATGAAGTACCTGACTTGTCATCTCACGCAAATCTTGAATGATGGTCACTTTCCTTTTGAAGTCAAGGTCCTTCTGTAAAGTGTTCTCGATCAAGTCACAGAAATCATTCACAACTGGTACATGTACTCTTCTAAATGCACCTGATGAGATGTCTGTGAACGAGAAATTTGGACGCACAATGTTTAAAATGTTAAACACCTTTTTGACATGATTTTGATATAACGTCCCAAACAACTCAACTTTTCGAGGAGTTTGCACTTTGTTAAGGGACTTACTCTCGGGCGTTGAACCTAAGGTAATCTCACTCATACTTTCTCGGATTCCAACTCGTCGAGTCTTTGGAACATAAGAAATGCTCAGTCATATCTTGACCTAAGCACTATCTCTGTTTTAAGTCTATCATATATTCTCACGGTATCCCAAAGGATTACTATGTTTCATACCTCACGGTATTCAGGCTTTAGCTCAAAGGATCTCATCCTTATGCTACATCCCGGGGTTAAAAATCCCGAGATTTCTCTCGCCTAAGCATGCTTAACTTCATAACGTCCGTCGGATCTAAGGTACTAATACCGATACATATACCACTTTGCATACCGACAACTCTCATAGGTACTAGTACGACATATGTGCCTCCCCAGAAATATTGGGTACTTTCCCTTTCCTATCAGTTACACCCTTTTTATGTAATGGACCACCACCGTCAAAGATTTAGTCAAAGACCTTCATCCCCGGAATCACACTCCGTTGCACGCATGATGTCCGACCTTTAGTAGGCAGGGATTTTTTTAATTTAGTACTTAGTAGGTTTTCTGTTCCTACAAGGAAACTTAAATAGTAAGTTACTATTCTTACCGGAAAAACTCTTAAACCGAGAAGTCACTTGTTTTTTAGACAAACCTAAACAATAGGTTACTTGTTTATTGGAAGACCTAGGTAGTATTGTCTTCTTAGTACAACTATCGCTTTTGTTTCGGAATTTCATTCGACTCCGATTTCCATATCGAAGTCTTAGAGTTTTTCAGAAACTCAAACCTTTCCATAGGGTATTTGTTTTATTGTATCACAAAACCAGTATTATATCAGTACTCTTGTCTTTGTTGTTCATACAATGCTCTTGAGACTAGCTGTGAAGCTAGCTCTGATACCAAAATTGTAACACCCCAATTATCAGCATAAATCGTGCGGTGACACGTGATTTTATAAAAATTCATCGAGTTTTGAGGTGCTACGACTTAGCGTTTTGCGGAAACGGAGAGCATGTACTAAAAATTTGAACAATTGAGTGATCGATATAAAAATACTCGGACATATGCTTTGATGCCTGACGTATCGATATATTATAAATTTCCCGAAGGATTGTTCATGTGATACGGTAATACAAAACTTTATAATTACAATTCTTACATGTAACTATACCTCTTCAACCAAGCCTTGAGTAGACTTGGGGCATAGAACCTAACTCGGTTAAATCATCTCATTTGGCCGGGTAGGTCTAGTGGAAGTCTCACCGTGCTAGGGTGGCTGATTGATGAACCACATAGACGACCCTTCTAGTTTAAGCACCAAATGATGTGAAGTAACTTTATTAGATTCATGCCATAAGGTAGGTTCTGTTGACTTTCTTCCCGCATTTCCTTTGACCTGCCTCCTACGGCTCCATTTAATGGTGTTTATCTACGGCTCCATCCCTTGGTACCTTCTCTAATCCTGGTTCCTTTCCTGAACCTCTAGTCAAGTCTAAGATTCAAAACAAATTGAATCTTAGGTAACAGTTAACCTCATATGAAAAGTATAACGTATATGTATGAATGAGATATTCATTACATTTCAGCATTAACCAATACATAGCACACGAGATGTAATGTCAACACAACAACAAGATCACATAGCACACAAAGACATGTAAAGTTATCTATACAAATCCATGTATAGTTGTATAGTCTGCACGCACCACGTGCCACGATGTACACTCGTGTCCTCAGCGCTAGGAAAACAATCTCACGGCATTATCAAGACTATAACCCGTATCAAGCTGAATGTATATAAACGGTGATTCAAGACGAGTCTTAACCACGGTGCATGACCCAAGACCAAGTCTTGTCCATGACTCTATGAAATCATTCCATCTCATACATGCATACAAGTCATATCGAGTTAAAGTTACGTACGCGAACGTACCTTCCTTCCGTGTGAATAGTAATTTACTATTTATGTATACGGTACTATTCATAAATACAGGTATTTATGAATAGTAATATGTCCGTCCTTCAAATCTGACTCCGGAATCCTCGGATATCCTAACATATTACCATATTGCTTAGAATAATATCCAAAAGGTTAATTTACCTTTCTACCCTTGGTGGATTTGTTATTACCATTTTGCCATTACATTTTATTTAATAAAAACGTTACTTTCAGCATTATGGCCAGATTTACTTCTAACTTTGAAAATTCATAAGTAATTCTAGAAAACTCAAAACGAGGATCCGTAAAATTCCCCGGAATCCTTAGGATGTCTAATGTTGTGGAAAAATACTGGTTCTTGCCCAGACTTTATGAATAGTTCCCAGTTTTCACGTGTTCATCTTCTGCCCAGAAAATTTCCAGAAAACGTAGCCCAACTTTGGACATTTTTATCTTTTAGCACAGAACTCGAACTAATTCACTCTTGGTATATTTGAAAAGGTATATATGTCTACTTTAACCATGAATTTTCTCAGAATTTTAGAAATTCATCTTCAATATAAAATACTGACGTTTTTACCCCTGACTTCAAAAATTGCTTACCGATAAAATTTCGCGAGTTTCGCTTTTTATGATTAGCTTCCAAAAATTCTGCTATATAACCTTTTCCATCATTTTTTCGAAATAAAACCATTTCTAACCATAAAAACATGAAAATAAAATTACTCTAGCATATTTAAGATCAAAGCAACTTCTATCTATGAATTTAAAACTAGAACTCAAGAACTAAAGAACTTACCCTTGAAGAACCTTGCTACTACTTCTTCCTTGCTCCAAGAACTTCACTCTACTCACTCTCTAATCTTAAAATCAGATGCTTTGAGCTGATTTTGGTGTGAAGAATATGAAGAGAAGAGCCTTCTATTTATAGAAGAAATTCAAGCTATTCCAACTACATTTCTTCCTTAACCAAACACTCAAACCAAACCTCAAACCAAACACTCTTACACCAAACACTCTTCTTCCATCTACCAAAAACTACCATTCTAATTACCTATTCCATCCACCAAAAACTACCATTCCACTTACCTATTCCATCCACCAAAAACTACCATTTAATATTTATTTGCAAATATTAAATAATTATTGGAAAATAAAATCCCTAATTCCATATAAGGATTTTCTTTCATAAATAACTCTCTAGGTCATAAAATATTGGTTCTAAAATTTCTAGACCAAAAAGTATCCTCTAACTATTTTTCCTTGAATTATTTGGAAAATAGGCCTCAAAATCCAGAAAATAGCTTTAAAACTATTTAGGCCAAATTTTCATAATTAATTCCCATAAAACATTTCTTGTTTCCAAATTCAAAAATTTGGGATATTACATTCCTCCTTTTGGTTATAAATTAATTACCTTTTTATGTGCTATTTATATCATATTAAATAGCTCCTAAATAATGTCTCATAATTAACCATTGGTTAATTAATTCCAAAGTGGGATTTGGATGAAAATATAATCAATAGATTATAATTTCTTGAGATAAATATTCAACTTTGTAATTAATATGTATTATTTATCAAAATAAAGTATTTATGATAAATAGGAATTTTAGGGTATTACACATAGTATTAATTGTAAATTTCATTTGTTTATAGAAATTTTTACAGCTTTCTTAAATTATAAACCAAGGTGGATTATGTAGGTCTACATACAGTCAAACATATATACACTGTCCATATCTCAAGTCTCAACCCACAGCTTCCTAATTATTTTGGAGAGAATTGCAACCACACCCCTTCTCCATCTGCTCCCTCTAATCCTATTTATAAAATTAGTTAAAAATAATAAGTATGCTTGAAATAAATTTTTCTGTTTAAGTATGCCCTTATTTATAAGAGGGCTTGCAGGAGAGAAAAATAGAGTAAATAATCTTTTAATTAATGCAATGCATATAATTAATGAGGGCTAAAAATTGAAAACCTCATTAAATATTTAGACAAATCTTATGATTCTTATAAAAAGGACATGAGGGAGTATTTCTTTCATTTGTCTTTTATTTTATATTTCCAACCAAATAAAAAGAATAGGAGTAGATTTTATTTCCTACAAAATGTAAAGAATATGAGCAAACTTTGTGGAAAGATTATTTTTATCCCAATGATTAAATTTAAGACAACTATATAAAATCAATTACATGAATATAAATTTTTTATATATGTGATACAACATTTTGGCTACAGTGTATGTTTAAGCATATTTTATGATCATTTAATTGTAGAATCACTATTTAAATTTATTAAACCAGTATTTTTTGTAAAATGAAACTAATAATGTTAAAATTAATAATTAAAAGTCCAATTTGTAAATTTAAATCATTAAACTAGAATTTTACGTAAACTCAGAATCAAATTGTATATTTTATCTTAATAATTAAACTTAGGAAAATTATTTAAATAAATTAAATAAATATTTTTTTTATAGATATGATACAATATATATGAAATCCCTTGATTTTAAAAGCCTCAACTTATGATATAATAATGGGTTAAGGACCAAATTTACCAACAAACTATTAGGCCATGAGCGTTGGGCACAAATAAGTTTTAATGGGACCAAATCTACCAACAAACAATTTAATTTGTTAAATCATCACAAAATCGTCAATGGGCAAGTAACGTCCGTTTAAAATTGAGGCCACGTTGGATTTACCTCTTTGCACGTGCAATTGCTCCTCCCCTTCCTACCTCACTTGCCCCTCCCTCCCGGCCACCACCGATTCCCAAACTTCTTCTTCGAGCCCCCCGCCCCCCTCCTCCTCTCTCCCTACTTCTCCACCTTCGCCTCCCCGTGTTTGCCGCCGCAATGATGAAGATTTTGAATTCGATTTTAGTGGCCACTTACGAGAACTTCTCTCTCCGCGGACGAGCTATTCGACGGCGGCAAGATTCGCCCCTTGAAGCCTCCATCGTCGCCTGACGCGTCCAAGGGAAAGAAAATCATTCAGGATCGAAGAGATTTTGGTTCTGACTAGTTTGAGAAAACCAGAAAAGTGGAAGAAGATCAACAGAAAAGAGGGAGATCTGGAAGGGCTTCTTCGTTCTCATATTCGTCAGAGAATTCCCTGCGTAAAGGAAGCAGATCCGTGTCTCCTTTCAGAATTTCCGTCGATGACGTCTCCGATCAGGACTTGTCCCAAGCAAAAGCGACTTCTTCTTCTTCTTCAACAAGCAACACGACAAAATCATTGAGCTGGAAGTCAAATATAACATTTTAAACGAACGTTACTTGCCCATTGACAGTTTTGTGATGATTTAACAAATTAAATTGTTTGTTGGTAGATTTGGTCCCATTAAAACTTATTTGTGCCCAACGCTCCTGACCTAATAGTTTGTTGGTAAATTTGATCCTTAACCCTATAATAATTAAACTTACTCGTGTAACTCTGAGATGGATTATTTAGTAAAGAAAGGCCTTGGTTTATGATAGGGATTTTATGATTTGTATCAGCCTTATGAGGATTTATAATTTCTGCTTTGTCAGGATTGTCATTGATATTTTGTTCCTATAGGTATTAGTTGTGGTGTTTCAATTGTATATATTAAAACAAAAAACAAAACCTCAACTTATACTTTAGTGAAAATATCATTATATATAGGTAGGGCCTTTTGTCTTCCCATAGGTCACATCATACGCTTTTTTTTTTCTCGAAAGCCAGAGATATTTTACTAATTTTACTAATTTCTGTAAAGATGTTGGTATTTGAAAGTACGTAAAAATCACTTTGTACAGTCTCTTCAGAGTACTCAAACTCACTGACCACTTTCTTCTGAACAAGACCATTTTCAGCTGTTTCCTCTCAGCAATCTCTGTGTTCCATTTGGGTTGTCTCTTTGAGCTTTCTCTTCTCAGTCGCACTCAGTGTTGTTAAAATGTAGTGTCTATGTTGAAACGGTAAAGTGAGCAAAAACGTAAAATCGAAAAACGTAAATGAAACATAAGAGTTTACTACGTATTACAAAGAAAATAAAATCCAACATATATAAAACTAAAACACACCAATATATTAAAGTCATCATAAATTTAAGTCCAAACACTCAAGGAAATAATTAAGTTCATAATTTAATGTGATTTTTCATAATTAAATTAGGATTCTTAATGCATTTTCTTGGAAAGTGTAGTTATGCCCCAAAAATATTTCAAACTTTTCATTTAGTCCCTCCTCAAAACTTTAAATTTTTGCATTTTAGTCCCTTGGTCAAAACGCACGTTTTGACCAAGGGATTAATTAGGTCATCATCTTCATCTTCATTCGACTATTCCAGGGGACCTGACTCCTGAGACAGTTTCGAAGATAACAAAGCCGCGAGGTGAGAGGCGAGAGTGGGGCGAGCTTCGACCTTCGATCCTTCCTTCCTCCACATTCCTCTGAGTCGCCGCCGACCTTCACCCTCACCACCATCGCCGCCGCCGACGACTGAAACGAGGGCGAGAACTGCAAAATTTCAGAATGGCCAACTCGTCGTTTCTACCGATTCGCACGTCGTCTCTACCGTTTCATATCGGTTGCGTCGAACCACCAATCCGAGACGTTTTCGCGTAAAAAACATAAAAACGTACGTTTCAACGTTTTGAAACGACGTTTTCACAACACCGGTCGCACTGACTAGTTTTTGTTTTTGTTCTTCTTCTTCTACAGTCTTCTCGTTCTTTAAGGGTATGATTGGTTGGAGGGAAGGGAAGGTGTGGGAAAAAATTTAAAGGAAAGGAAAACTCTTGTGGGCCCCACCGACTTTTCTCCTCTTTTCCCTCCCTTTTCCCTCCCCTCCCCTCTCCAACCATTCAGACCCTAAAGCAATCTCTGTATCTTTGCTTGTTTGTGTTTGGATCCTTCCTTTTGAGTTTCTCTGCATTTGTCTTGCCACCTCTTGTTCTTCATCCTTAACAACACTTTGTGTGGTTGGATTAAGGAGACCAAAGACAATAAACTATTGGTCATGAGAGCACTTGACAAAGACAATAAACTATCATGTGGACCTTAAATACAAATGAACTTTTGAAAACATTAAATGGGCACAATGACCGTTAGATACTGGGCAACACTGTCTGATGGAAATAGAAAGAGGGAAATAAATTGGATATCTAATACAACACGTGAGACTTGAGTCAGCAAAACATGGAAGCAAAACCACATCACATCTGGAGATTGAAATAAATTTTTAGTTATTTTTTAATTATGAATACAAAAAATAATGGAGAAAGTTTAGTTAGGGAGTAATTTAGTAATTTAAAATTTGTATTATCATGTTTAGTCTTTATAAGTAATTACAATTTTTATGGTTCTTTATAATAAATATGATTTTTTCTAGGTCCTTTATTTTAATTTTTAATACAAATATATGTGCATTAATTAGTTACATAATTGTATTGAGATAATTAATCTCTAGATTCTTATAATAACAATCATTTTTTCTTCCTTTTTACCAGATTTTCTACTTTCATTTATTTTCTACTAGGTCCTTGTAGATTTTTTTATCAGGTTTTTATAGTTTTTTTAAAAAAAAAAATTAATTGGCTCCTTGGAGCTTTTTATTTTTATCAAATAAATTCTTATAATATTATGCTATAAATATAAAATATAATAATATTATTCAATAAATAATAAATTATTACAATAATTTATTTTAGAAAAATACTTAGGTGAAGTTCCTTATATTCATATCATCAAATTCTTCAATCAAATATGATTATATGTTCTATTTTTTAAATTATTATCATTTATCTACAAACCCATATGAAAAAAATAAGATACATTGTATGACTGGAGAAGAAGATATAATAGATATAAGGAACTTGATCTAAGTATGATTCTCTATTTTAACATTCTTATTTGTATGAAATATTTTAATATTCTTATAAAATTTTTAATGAAACATATATTTACATTATTTATTTTTAATTATTGTTTTATTTATTTTATAATTTTAATTAAAATAATAAAATTTGTAAAAATAGAAGAGAATTAGAATTTATTTAAATGATTAATTATTTTTATAAATTTTAAGTTAACTTAAATTTATATTAGTAAATTATATTTGAATATTATTCATTTATTTAATTTCAATTAAATTAAAAACTTACAATGACATAATAAAAAGTTATATTTGATAATAAAAATTACTTATTTGAAATAACTACTAAAACACGAACAAGAACTTTAAATGTATGTATGTATGTATTTTAGCTCATTATAACGACAAACTTACTGAATTTTGATTATTAAAGTTTCTTTTTACTTATTAATGGTTTTTGTTATATCACATATGAGTACAACAAATGGGGCAGGGGGTGTATGCTGCTCCTTTTTACTACGCCCCAAAATTCCCCCATCCAAAATGGTTTTTGTGTGTTTTTTTAATCATTATATTCTACATAAAATAAGTAACAGGAGAAAAAATGGTTAAGTTTTCAAATTTTTTATGATTTTTTAAAGATTTAATACTTTAAAATTGCATCTTTAAAAAAAAATCATAAAAGGAAGATAAAAATTGCAAGTACGTGCTATATGTAGCTTATGTTAATTATGATAAAGGGAAGACTTTCGTGTTTGTGTATATTCAGATCAAGTTTAAAATTAGTTGTATTCTTAATAACACTACATCTCTCTATGCTTTTTACTGCATTAGCCCTTTGATCATATTGTGATTAATTCCATGCAAATAAAAATTTATTAATATATATTAATTATAATTGGTTACTTTTCTCATTTAGAATAGCATATATTGGTGGGAAAATTACGCGCGCCTTGGTCCCAAGGAACGAACAAAAATTATAAAAAAGTCTCTTGAAATCACAAAATTACACAGAAGTCCCAAGAGACTTTTTTTATATATTATTTGTATTAACAATAAGAAATGTTATATTTACAACAAAAAATGATTATATTTACAACAACATTTAAACACCTGACCATTTACAACAGAAAAAGTCATATTTACAATAGGAAATGTCTATATTTACAACAACATTTTAAAACCCGGATTTTGAACGTAGAGAGATAATTTATAACAGATAAAAGGCTAGATTTACAACGATAAGTGCTTTATTTACAACAAAATTTAAAATCTGGCCATTTACAACTGAAAAAGTCATATTTACAACAGGAAATGTCTATATTTACAACAACATTTAAACACCTGTATTTTGAACGTAGAGAGGTCATTTATATCAGCAAAAGGCTAGATTTACAATAGGAAGTGTTATATTTACAAAAAAAATTAAAATCTGACCATTTACAATAGAAAAAACCATATTTACAACAGAAAATGCATGTATTTACAACAACATTTAAAAACCTGTATTTTATTTCCATACAAATAATATTAAAAAAGTCCCTTGAAACTTTTGTGTAATTTTGTGATTCAAGGGACTTTTTTATAATTTTTTTCGTTTATTAGGTCCTGCGCATAATTTTCCTTATATTGGTGCTGCGTGTGGCGCCAGTTCTGAATCAAATCCACAGGAACAGAACAAATATGTGAATATTAGAAAAACAAATGAATGTTAGGTGATGCTATGATACAAGTTAAAGCTAGATTCAATTTTAGTGCTCATCTTTTTCACGGTGGGTACCGAATTTAATTTGGACCCTTTAACATGAAAAATGTCATTTTTTTCATGTTATTTTTCTTTTGTAATTTATCAATTTTTTATTTTTTAAAAAGTAAAACAAATAATCTTCTAATCATCACTTTGAAAAAAAAATTATCATTTAAAAATTTATCAATTAAGAATATGAATGTAGACTATCCAAATTTTGTTTGGATGGTGTATATCTCATCACAATCTGAATTAAAATACTTTTACGTGAAAAAAACATAAAAAATAGTTCAATTCCTTGAAGGCTTGAAGGCAACATTTGTCCCCAACTGCTGTTGTGGGTCAAGACACTGTTAATTTTCTGTGTTTTCAAACAAAAATAGAATAAAATTTTAGGCATACATTGACAAGTAATTTTTTTTTTTTTTTTGATAAGATAATTACATAAACCATGAAAATTAAATTAAAACAAAAAGACCTAAATAACCTAAGAAGGACTGAACAATCCTCAACCATCCCAACAGTACCAGCTGGCAGACTAATAAAACCACTAAAAGCCCTAGAAAGATTAACACCAGTTGTGAAATTCTAAAAAAAAAAAAAAAAACCTATTTTTTTTAAATATAAAAACCTGATTAATTCCTAGACCGGACCGGGGTCCAGTCCGGGTTCTACTGTGTTTTACCATTGATTTTTGAATCATTTTTTTCAATTTTTAAATGGACTTTCGTTTATAAATTTAAAAGGATGACATAAAAAATTTAAGAATTTAACTTGTAAATTGAGTTTTAAAATCTGAAAAATTAATATAAAAATGATATAAGTTTCCATGAGATTAACGTGTAAATGTAACAAATTGACTTGTTAATATTAAATTATTTATTTTTCAGATATTGACTTAATATTTAAGAAGTTAAAATTTATCTGTAAATTAAATTTACGATATCTGACTTATAAAAAATAAATAAAAAATTTCAATAAAAAATTAATTAAAATTTTATTATATACTCTTTTTCGGCTGGATGCCAATGATCGCTGGGAGTCTGGGACATTCTAGAACTTGGTCGGTGTAGCTGAAAAATATATAGTAGTGTAGTCAACAGCCCCTAATTGTATCACATATGCATGTACGGTAGATGGCGGGAATTGCAGAGAACGTGGCTACCCAAATCGCTCAATCATGGGCAGATAAAGTAATGCAGGAACTTCATTACTTGGTTTGTTACAAGAGCTATGTTGATGACTTCGAAGACCAAAAGGAATGTTTGGAGGCAAGAAGAGAAGATATACAAAAAGATATTAAAGAAGCTCAAGACAGAAATGAGAATCAGATTGAAAGTGTTGTTGAAAAGTGGTTACGTGACGCAGATGCTCTAATAAATGAAGACACAAAAGAAAAGCAGAAATGTTTTGGTTTGGTTACAAATTGCTTTTGGCAGTACAATCGAGGCAAGGACTTGGAACACAAGAAGCAAAGGATTCAACAACTGGTGGAACAGAGTCATAACTTCACTCGTGTTGCACGTTCAACTGGGCTTCCAGTGATCGAGCTCTATATTAAAAATTTTCTGCGACTTAACGACAGAAAGTTGCAACTTGAAGAACTGACGGAGGCGTTGAAAAATGACAAGTTTGTGATTGGACTGTATGGGCTGGGGGGAACAGGAAAAACCACAATGGCAACAGTAGTAGGTAAAGAAGTTGCAGAATCAAAGGTGTTTGATAAACTCATCTTCAGTGTTGTTTCAAAGGATGCAAACTTGAAAAAGATTCGAGGCAATATTGCAAAACAGTTAAATTTGCCTTTACAAGAAGGAACAGATGAATCTGAACAGGCACAAGAGTTGTGGAAAAGAATAGCAGAAGGTGGAGAAAATGTGCTTCTCATACTCGATGATGTGTGGGGAGAGCTTTCATTGCAAGATATAGGGATTCCCCTTGGCCGTCATGAAAAAAGTTGTTGTTCTATTTTGCTTACCGCTCGTGATCGGGGAGTTTGTAGCTATATGGGATGCCCTGAACCTATTGAACTCAAGATCTTAAGTGATAATGATGCAGTTGATCTTTTCCTATCTTATGCTGACAAGAGCACAAATAGTTCTTCCAATGGTTTTAAGGATGTGGCTTTAGGTCTTGTGAAGGAGTGTGGAAGATTACCAGTTGCAATTGTAGCAGTGGCAAGAGCATTAAAGTCTAAACGTCTACCTATATGGAATGATTGTTTGACAAGATTGCGGAATCCTAAGTCAATTCATGATGTCAAAGAGGATTTAAAAGAGGCTTATAATTCTTTGAGAACAAGCTATGATTATCTTGATAATAAAGAAGCCAGACAACTCTTCCTCTTGTGCTCTCTTTTCCCAGGTGATTATGAAATACCTATAGAACTTTTAACCAGAATTGCTATAGGTATGAAGCTTTGTGGAGGAGCTAATAAATACTCTGTCGCAAGAAGTTATTTCACTCCAATTATAAATGTGCTCTTAGAATCCTGTTTATTATTAAAGGTTGAGAATGAAGCTGTAAAAATGCATGGCTTGGTCCGGGATGTGGCTTTGTGGATTAGAAATAATCAAGTTCAAGTGGGCATGGATTCTAGCACAACGTTAATGGAGAATATCCAATATTCATCATGGAACATAAATGACTTTCCTAGCCATTTTGATGGTAGTAAACTTGAGGCTCTTTTACTTTGGAATGCAGATTCTACTACTGTAAAAGTTCCAGATGGTATCTTTGAAGGGATGGAGAAGCTCAAATTTTTGGCTTTAATGAATTGGTCAATTTTTATCATTTCAGGTGCTTCCTTTTTTCAATCACATCCCTCATTGATAAATGTTCGAAGTTTAGCCATACAAGGATTTAATCTAGGAGATATATCTTTTTTGGTAAACTTAAAAAGCCTTGAGAGTCTTGAATTGAGCAAATGTTCAATGATTGAATTGCCAAAAAAAATTAGTGAACTAGAAAAGTTGAGATTGTTGGAGATTATAAGTTGTATTATTGAAAGAAATAATCCTTTTGAAGTGATTAGGAGTTGCTTGCAATTAGAGGAGTTGTATATTACTTCATATCGTATGGGTCATACCTATGAATCACTAGCTAAAATTACAACTTTTCCTGAATTGAAAAGGTATCATATAAAGGGAGGGTATTATTCTAAAGTGGATTATTTAGTATCTGGATATTTTAATTCAACAGCCTTAAGAGTAAACTTCTCCGATGAAATATTTAAATCCCTAGTGGCAAGAGCAGAAGTTTTGAAGTTAGATGGAGATTATCCTAATAGAGGGTGGACAAATGTTTTTCCTGACATATTACCTGTGAAGGATGACAGCGTGGAAGACAACTTAACTAAGCTTTGTTTGCAATCTATGAATGGGATAAAGTGCGTAATCTGCACAGAACGTCTTCGATCTGATGTGACTCTCTTCTCGAAGTTGGTTAAACTGAAGCTTTCTACAATGGATGTGAGAGAATTATGTTGTGGTCCTTATCCTGTTGACTTTTTGAAGCAATTGGAGAAGCTGCATTTATTATGGTGTAAAAATCTGGAAGGCTCGTTATTTGATGGAAAGCTAGAGCTGTGTAATCTTAAGTCCATATATTTACGTGACTGTTCAATGGCATGCCTTTTTCATCCATTCACGGCACAGAGTTTAAAGCAACTAGAAAAATTGGATATTGACAAGTGTTCTGGGTTGGAATACATAGTAGCGCAACCAATGGAAGAGCATGACCCCAATCAAAAGAGTCATGACTCAATGTTCCCAAAATTGAAATATCTCAAAGTCATGTACTGTCCTGAATTAAAATTTATTTTGCCAATATGTTTTTGCATGGACCTTCCACTACTAGAAAGTATGGAGATTACTTTTTGTGAGAAGCTAGAATATATATTTGGGCAATACCCGGATGAGAGAGATTTGCACCAAATGGGAAAAGAAGCCATCCTCCAGTTGCTGAAAAAACTGGATATTGCAGAAGTACCAAATTTCAGGAACTTATATGCAGAATGTTATCTTCCATGCCCTTGTTCTGATAAAGTACAAAAGTCATCTCCAAGTACAAATGTAGAAGATTGCACTAGCAATTTATCAAGGGGTCGTCTACTACGCTGTTTTTGGTCAAAATCAAATGCTTCAACTATATATCACCCTTCTGCTTCCACAAACCATAACGAGGTACTTATTCCTTACTCTATTCTGTTGGAATGTACTTATTCATATTATTGGATAATAATCTAAATATGCCTAGCTGAACTTCTTGATGAGAATAGCTATTAGTCTTAAGTAACAAAATTAACTTTGCGTTGCTTTTTATTTTCCTCCCATCTAGGAGACTTGACAGTTAGCAAATTACACACACAGAAAAAAAAAAAAAAAAAAAAAAAAAAAACTCAAATATATGCGGTCAAATACTTGCAAGTTTTTTTTTTTTTTTGGGTATAAAACTTATACTGCCTTGAGTCTTCATCCGTAATGGTAAATTACACATGGGAAAATTTGTTTGTTTATAAATTAGTAGTTGTAGAATTTTAATAAGGCATGGCAAACCATTTACCAATTACCAATTCCAACCAAATTTTACTAGCATCCGTTGTTATAATATCAGTTTGTATAAAATCACTAAATTAGTGGCAAGTTTAAAAAGCATGCATTGTGTGAATTTAAATTAGCAAAACACTGTTTAGTTGGTACGTAGAGAATCGATTTTTATATGATTTTGAAGAGACCACAGTTCAAGTTAATTAACAAGAACGAATTTAGAGAGGACAAGAAGACAAATTAAAAAGATAATAATTTGTATTTAATTCTCTTTATCCAAAAATAAGTATTTACTTCGTTTTTTCCATTTTCCTTGCATAAATATATTCAACAGATGTAATTAAAAAAAGTGTGAATATAAAATGCAAATTTGTAAGATTGTAACAAGCACATTAAATATTGAATGAAATAGCATAAATAAATTAAAAATTGAATTAAAATAGAAAGGGTTATATGTTAAAATTTTCTAGTAATATCAGAAAAGTTTGTTTCTTAAACCTCTACCATAACTTGTCTCATATCTTTTGAATTTATGAAAGAAGAATTCACATGTTTGTATGGAATACAGGCCATGAAGGTGAAATATGTCGTGAATAGAGCTCATGGACTTTTTACACCACCTTTATACCCATACACACTTTTGAGAAGTCTGCAGATATCTAAATTGGTTGGGTTAAAGTCTCTCTTTACCCTTTCTATGGCTTCATCGTTGAAACTATTGGAAATATTGGTAGTCGGATCTTGCGATACACTAGAGCATATAGTAACAGACAAGGACGATGATCATGATCGTATGAATGTTAACTCTATCTTCCCCAAGCTGCGGGAGGTTAAAATCAATTTCTGTAGCGACTTGGAATATTTATTCCCGGCTTTTTGTTCTGAAGACTTTAAGGATTTAGAATGTGTGTTCATCTATAATGCTGAAAAGTTGATACATGTCTTTGGAAAATGTCAAGCTGATCAGAATCATAATGTTCATATTGATCTTAATCTACCTGCTCTGAAACGAGTACACCTTTTTGCTATACCAAATATAGTTAGTATTTGTGCTCAAAACTATTCTATGAAGGAACTATATCTAGAAGAGATTATTTTGGTTGGATGTCCGCAACTTCCATTGGGAACTTCGATAGACTCATTGGTTACTGGGCATAAAAGACAAGAAGATCTCTCAAGGATAAAGGTAAACCTCTTTCCAACTTGTTTTTCTACTTAATTTATAATCAGCTAAAAAGATCATTAGTAATTACATATCTTATTTGATACCCACAGGCGTTACCTCCTCTTGAGGAGAAAGGTAAACCACTTTACAACTTGCAAGAATTGCCTGAGTTCAAGGAACCTAAAAGTTACATGAGCTTTCAAAATCTTTCCAAGCTAAGAATCAAAGGATGCAAACAATTGAAATTTATTTTCTCTGCATCCACCTCAAGAAGGCTACAAAAATTGAGAAAGTTACAGGTAACAGACTGCGAAGAGCTAGTGAGCATTACTGAAGATCAAGAGAATAACAAAGATCCTATAGCTCCGCATCAAGTATTGTCCCCAGAACTGCGTACAATTGAAATGAGGCACTGCAAAAGTATGGAATACTTGTTCTCTAGATCAAGTGGTAAGCTTCCACGACTCTTGTCCGTGGATATAGAAGACACTCCTCGGCTTGGGGAAGTATTTAGATGGAAGCATGGGGAGGGACAGAAGCTGGTCATGGAGGATGTGTTTCCAAAACTGTATTTGATAAGACTAGTAAACCTACCAACTCTTCATACTATATGTCAAGGCATTGATTTTCACGCTGTGAAATTGCGTCGAGTGCTTGAATGTCCTGCTATTTCTATAACTTCAGCTAATGATAGCGTAGAAGAACGTAAGTGTTCACGTTGGTAATTCATCACAACTGCTAATTGCTACAATTTCTTCTCATAATATTGGAATTGTTTTATTTTGTCAGTAAAGAAATTAGAACGGTCATTTGAAAGGAACTCTGTATATGAAGAAGACAAAGACGCCAGCTACATAACAGAGACAATTTGGCGGTGGCAATCTGAGGTTAGTATCAAACTTATTAACATGGCTTAATCATATGAAATAAGGGGGGAAAATCAAATTGACCAATAAGTACATGAATAAATTTTTCTTACTACTAATTTTCTCCAAATCTAGCATGCGTGTGTGTGTTATACTTCTCTCTAGTCACGTAGACTTACGAAGCCAATAAATTCTCCAAATATATAAATTTTAGTAGGATGTCAATAAATCAATAAAACTTTCTATTTTTGAGCTGAGATTTATAATTTTTACTAGAGACTCCAACTCATTTAATCTTTTCTTGTATGTTTTGTGACTATTTAGGCTGAAAGGGAACTTGTCAAGGCTACGACAAAAGGACACAAGCAGCAGAACCGTATTTCACCAAAATTGAAAGAGGTACAAATATCATGCGTCTGTTGAGAAAATAGAGAAAAAGGGAGAATAGACTTACTTACTATAACAACAGAGCATGATATACATATATAGTGTACAGAGGAAAACCCAATTGAACAAATGGATAAGAATGAGAAATACATGTCAAGCAATCACATATGCAACTCTACGAAATTTTCAAGGTTTTCTAACATGTTCTAAAGATTTAGGCTTGTGATATTGCTGGGCTTAGTCGACACTAATTGTAATTGTAAACTAATGTATTATTGTTTAGATTGAAGTAGGGGGATCACAACAAGATATAGGAAATGACTCAACAATGCCCCAACAGAATAATGGTTCGCCAAATTTTGAAAATGTATGTATATTATTTTTTTATATCCATCTAGACGTAAGAAACTAGTTAATGATTTCTGTTTTACTTCATTGCCTTATTCATTTCTTCAAAATGAATGTAGATTTTTTAAATTAAAAAATTGTGTGCGCTAAGATTTATTTTGGTTATCAATAACATCAAAAATCAGTTTATCTCCTTTTTAATTATAGCTTCTTCTTTTTTCTTTTTTGAAATGTTTAGAGTGAGGAAGTATCAAAGGAGATTGTTGCAGAAGACTCCACAACAAATAGTAATTTGCCAAATTTAACAAAGGTTTGTATGTTATGCTTTTCTATAATAATAGGGACTCTGACCAGCAAACAGTTTCTATTTTAATTAATATATGATATGCTTCTTAATTATTTTAACCTTTTTAGTAACTTATTCATATTTTATGAGCTGCATAGAGTATCAAAACATCACCAAATGAAATTGTTGAAGAAAAACTCTCCACAACTCCATCATCTGATTTTTAGTAACTTATTCATATTAATATAGAATAGTGTTTTTTACTTTCTGGGCTAGGATTTACGGAGTTTATTAGAAACTTCAACTCAATTGATCTCTTTTGTATCTTGTGTGATTGATTGTTTAGAGTGAAGAGGCATCCATGGAGGCTGATGAAAAGGACTCAAGCAAAGGCTTTGATGATTGAATATTGTTATTAGAGTAGTACGTAGTCAAATTTATAAATTGGGTTTTATCATTGTATGTTGGTACTAAGTGAGTGGTGGTTGAGTTTTCACAAAACAAAAAATCAAAAGAAAAGGGGGGAAAAAAGAAGGAAAAAAATAGGGTGTGTGGTTATAAGTATTTGTTGAAAACAGTTGTCATTGTTCATTTGATTGTCTTGTAGTAGAGTTTTTTTGGACTGGTCCCGTGGTATTTATCTCTCGCATTGAGGGAGTTTTCCACGTTAAAATGTTGTGTGTTCTTTCATTTTCTTTCCTTTATCTATTGTATACATATTACTGCCTCCGATCCTAATATAAGATAAAGTTGATTTTTTTGAAAAGATCAAGGAAAAGCCTAATTAAATTATTTTAAAATATTTATATTTATCATTTTTTTTCCTAAACTATTTTGTTTTCTTTATAAATTGATATATAATCTAAAGATATAAAACATATGATATCATCGGGTGACTTATTTAACTTTCTTAATTTCTTCAAAAAAGTCAAATTTGTCTTATATTTAGAACCGTAGAAAGTATTTATTTAAAATTTTAAAAACTTTTAGAAGCATTGTCTCAACTCACTTTTTTAAAAAAGAAAAAAAGAAAAGAAAAGTTAAGTATCATACTATACTTGCGAAATTTTACTTCATGCCATTTTAGCCAGTTCCTCATCAGCCACATTGAAAGTCAGAGGTACTTTAGTCTCCAAGTCAATATTAATTTTAATTGATAGTGGGTCCATTCACAATTCAATTCATCTCCAACAAGATTGTTTCTGAACAGGGAATCGAAACACATCCCTTTCCATCTTTCGGAGCACAAGTGGGAGATGGTTCTATGGTCATGTGTATATGGAAGGGGTTGACAATCAAAGTGACTCACTATTTGTGGTGACATATTCCCTTCTCATTGGGTAACATGGACATGGTATTGGGAATCAAATTGTTAGCATCTTTAAACACAATGGAAACAAATTGGCGGCAAGATGTTTATGGTATTATGGGTATTGTTGTCAAAAACTAGTATAAAAATGTAAAAACTTACTCTTTTTTTTTTTATGTTTTTACTATGGTCATACGTGCTGAAACGTAAGTAAAAATTGTCCTGAGCAGAAACTAGTAGAAACTCCGCTTAAACACATAAAAACTGTTATCGTTTTTACTTTAACAAAAAAAAAAAGATGAATTTTTTATTTATTTTTTTTTACCGAAAAATGAAGAAAAGTTGAAAACCATATTTCCATCGTGCATCTTGGACTCGGGATTACTTTGGAGAGTGGAGACTAAATAGTTTTATATAGTTTTTAACGTATTTTCATAGTTACAACCGTAAGTTTTTTACATAAGTTTATATATATATATATATATATATATATATATATATATATATATATATATAGTTATAGTTATAGTTATAGTTATATGACTTATATCTTTTAAATATGAAGTTGTTCATTGAATCTTGACGTGATTTATGATTTTTTTTTCCATGTATATATATATAATTTTGAGCTCTGACTTTAAATAGTAGAAAGTAGAAACTTTATGTTTCGTGTCATTTCTACGATTTACGTTTCTACCACCCCCTTTCGTGTCTATGTAGAAACTCGATTTTGACAACATTGGTTATAGGTGAATGGGTGGCGTTACAAACTACAAGGAACTCCACAGCCAAAGCCATCCCCTTCTCTTCGAAGTACTTATCTCACTGAATCACTATCACCTCCAGGTGCTTCTTCTTCCACTCACAATGAAAACGCCGCCTTTCAATTTAATCTTCTACCGGAGTTATTGCTGGAATACCATGAATTATTTACAGAACCACAGCCATTGCCCCCTTCCGAAATCATTGCCATGCAATACATCTTCTACCAGGGGCCATGCCACCCAATATTTGACCTAAAGATATCCTCATTCACAAAAAGATGAAATTGAACGACAAGTTGCAGAATTGTTGAGCAGATGATTCATATAGCCCAATGTTAGCCCGCTTGCCAGCTCAATTCTGCTTGTTCCAAAGAAAGACTATTCTTGGAGTCTCGCATCGATTGCGGAGAACCCACATTCTGATGCAAGATCAATACCCCATTCGTAATATAAATGAATAGCTAGACAGGTTACATGGGGCTTTCTGCTTCTCCAAGATTGATTTGAGATCAGGTTACCATCAAATTTGAGTGTAACATTTGAAGAGCACATGGATCACTTCCACATTGTTTTGTATACAATGCGAAACACCAGTTCCTTGCCAATCCCAAAAAATGCATCTTTTTCAATTGGAGGTTTCTTTTATGGGTCACATTATCTCTAGCAATGGTGTTGCAATAGATCCAAACAAATTCGAGTGTAACATTTGAAAAGCACATGGATCACTTCCACATTGTTTTGTATACAATGCGGAACACCAGCTTCAGTTCCTTGCCAATCCCAAAAAATGCATCTTTTTCAATTGGAGGTTTCTTTTATGGGTCACATTATCTCTAGCAATAGTGTTGCAATAGATCCAAACAAATTCGAGTGTAACATTTGAAGAGCACATGGATCACTTCCACATTGTTTTGTATACAATGCGGAACACCATTCCTTGCCAATCCCAAAAATGCATCTTTTTCAATTGGAGGTTTCTTTTATGGGTCACATTATCTCTAGCAATGGTGTTGCAATAGATCCAAACAAATTCGAGTGTAACATTTGAAAAGCACATGGATCACTTCCACATTGTTTTGTATACAATGCAAAACACCAGATTCCTTGCCAATCCCAAAAATGCATCTTTTTCAATTGGAGGTTTCTTTTATGGGTCACATTATCTCTAGCAATGGTGTTGCAATAGATCCAAACAAATTCGAGTGTAACATTTGAAGAGCACATGGATCACTTCCACATTGTTTTGTATACAATGCAAAGAACACCAGCTTCCTTGCCAATCCCAAAAAATGCATCTTTTTCAATTGGAGGTTTCTTTTATGGGTCACATTATCTCTAGCAATGGTGTTGCAATAGATCCAAACAAATTCGAGTGTAACATTTGAAAAGCACATGGATCACTTCCACATTGTTTTGTATACAATGCAGCAACACCAGTTCCTTGCCAATCCCAAAAAATGCATCTTTTTCAATTGGAGGTTTCTTTTATGGGTCACATTATCTCTAGCAATGGTGTTGCAATAGATCCAAACAAATTCGAGTGTAACATTTGAAGAGCACATGGATCACTTCCACATTGTTTTGTATACAATGCAGCAACACCAGTTCCTTGCCAATCCCAAAAAATGCATCTTTTTCAATTGGAGGTTTCTTTTATGGGTCACATTATCTCTAGCAATGGTGTTGCAATAGATCCAAACAAATTCGAGTGTAACATTTGAAGAGCACATGGATCACTTCCACATTGTTTTGTATACAATGCGCGAAAGAACACCAGTTCCTTGCCAATCCCAAAAAATGCATCTTTTTCAATTGGAGGTTTCTTTTATGGGTCACATTATCTCTAGCAATGGTGTTGCAATAGATCCAAACAAATTCGAGTGTAACATTTGAAGAGCACATGGATCACTTCCACATTGTTTTGTATACAATGCGCAAAGAACACCAGTTCCTTGCCAATCCCAAAAAATGCATCTTTTTCAATTGGAGGTTTCTTTTATGGGTCACATTATCTCTAGCAATGGTGTTGCAATAGATCCAAACAAATTCGAGTGTAACATTTGAAAAGCACATGGATCACTTCCACATTGTTTTGTATACAATGCAAAGAACACACAGTTCCTTGGCAATCCCAAAAAATGCATCTTTTTCAATTGGAGGTTTCTTTTATGGGTCACATTATCTCTAGCAATGGTGTTGCAATAGATCCAAACAAATTCGAGTGTAACATTTGAAGAGCACATGGATCACTTCCACATTGTTTTGTATACAATGCAAAGAACACCGAGTTCCTTGCCAATCCCAAAAATGCATCTTTTTCAATTGGAGGTTTCTTTTATGGGTCACATTATCTCTAGCAATGGTGTTGCAATAGATCCAAACAAATTCGAGTGTAACATTTGAAGAGCACATGGATCACTTCCACATTGTTTTGTATACAATGCAAAGAACACCAGTTCCTTGCCAATCCCAAAAAATGCATCTTTTTCAATTGGAGGTTTCTTTTATGGGTCACATTATCTCTAGCAATGGTGTTGCAATAGATCCAAACAAATTCGAGTGTAACATTTGAAGAGCACATGGATCACTTCCACATTGTTTTGTATACAATGCAAGAACACTTTGATTCCTTGCCAATCCCAAAAAATGCATCTTTTTCAATTGGAGGTTTCTTTTATGGGTCACATTATCTCTAGCAATGGTGTTGCAATAGATCCAAACAAATTCGAGTGTAACATTTGAAAAGCACATGGATCACTTCCACATTGTTTTGTATACAATGCGCAACACCAGGTTCTTTGCAATCCCAAAAAATGCATCTTTTTCAATTGGAGGTTTCTTTTATGGGTCACATTATCTCTAGCAATGGTGTTGCAATAGATCCAAACAAATTCGAGTGTAACATTTGAAGAGCACATGGATCACTTCCACATTGTTTTGTATACAATGCGTGAACACCAGTTCCTTGCCAATCCCAAAAAATGCATCTTTTTCAATTGGAGGTTTCGTTTATGGGTCACATTATCTCTAGCAATGGTGTTGCAATAGATCCAAACAAATTGAGTGTAACATTTGAAGAGCACATGGATCACTTCCACATTGTTTTGTATACAATGCAAAGAACACCGCTTCCTTGTCAATCCCAAATAATGCATCTTTTTCAATTGGAGGTTTCTTTTGTGGGTCACATTATCTCTAGCAATGGTGTTGCAATAGATCCAAACAAAATCTTTTCCATTACAGGGTGGCCTTTGCCACAAAATGTTACGTAGTTACAAAGATTCTTGGGTTGAACAGGATATTATTGTTGTTGTTGAAAATACTTTAGAATTGGAATTTTCACAAGGGTCAAAATTTGTGTTATTAAGATGGGACTATCTATGAACATACAACAATTATGTACAATATAGAAAAGCAGAAAAACTCCCAAGACTGCAAAAAATAATGATAATGAAATTGATGAAATCCAAACCCAACATACGTTGTCTCCTTAAGACAATTTGTTCCCTCTATACGGATGCCCAAGGATCACGAACAATTATCTTCCAGGACAGAATAGATTGCGTCTCCAGAATGATGGCACTATCAATCAGGAGCTCGAATGAACACAACAAAATGCTTTTAAAATCGCACAATATATAAAATATGGCATAATGCATCAGAATACTATATGTATCAGAGCGAAGTGGCGGAAAAACGAGTTAATTTTTCTGTCACACGCATGTCTATTATAGAAGATGAAACGGTCAGAAGGACACCTGCAAACCTACGCGACCGGTAGTGGCAAATCAATGGAACTTCTTATTTATAACCCATAGGATTTATATTCAAAAATCCAACAATCATTTCGTCCGTCATTATGGCCAAATAACTAAGCCTCTCACTGACATGACCAAGAAGGATGCATTTTGTTGGACACATCAATCAAAACAAGCCTTCTACGAATTAAAAAAAGCCTTGATTCATACTCCAATTCTACAACTGCCCGATTTTTCCAAATCTTTTGTTGTGGAGTGTAATGCCTCTTCCTCTGGCATTGTAGCATTGATCTACAACAAAAGGGGCCTCCAATTGCATATTATAGCAAAGGTTTATCCCCTTATAAGAGGCATAATCGATATATGATAAGGAATTACTTGCATTGGTCTTCGCATTGCAGAAATGGAGACATTACCTCTTAGGACACATGTTTGAAGTGCATACTGATCACAATAGTCTGAAATTCTTGTTGGAACAGCAATTCCACCAATTTGTATATAGAGCTAGATCATCAAATTAGGGGGCTAATTCTTTATCTCGATCGGTACCCTCATAAACATATTTCTTTGTATTAGCAATCCCTCACGCCTCCTCTCTTGAGAATCTGCCTCAATTGTTGCAACAAGATCCTTATACCTTTTCAATATTTAGTTCCCTCCAATCTTATCCCGATTATGTTCCTCATTTTTCACTATCTCAGGGCAATCATATTGTAAGGCAAAGCTGGTTATACTTGCCAATTCATATTTAAGCAAGTTACTTATTGAAGAAGCTCATTCTTCTCCTCTGGGGGGTCATGGTGGAATTATAAAAAACCCTAAAGAGCTTACAACAGCAATTCTTTTGGAAAAAGTTGAAAGGAGAAGTCAAGGATTTTGTCACTCAATATCTTACATGTCAACGCTTCAAGTATCTCCCTCAAGCACTGAGTGGCCTTCTTCAACCCTTGGATATTCCACAACAAATTTAGGAAGATATTTCTCTTGATTTCATCATAGGTTTACCTAAATCTCATGGATGGGAAACAATCTTGGTGGTGGTTGATCGATTAAGCAAGTATGCTCATGTTATTGGGTTGCCAAGGCACTATACCTCTAAAACTATTGCAACCACTTTCTATAAGGAAATTGTTTGTCTTCATGGTTTTCCTAAATCTATCATTTCAAACAGAGATACCCTATCACACGACCCGTGCATCACTCCAGGAGAAGCCCCTAGTTCCATTTAGTGCATGTTTGAGAGATACTCAAACCGAGGTTTCATAAGCCTTTTGGTCAAGTCGAGACAAAAATCTTCCACATATTTACCTCACAAGTTATAAAAACTAGGGAAAATTCATATGGAGGCCCCTTTAGGCCTAATAATCCCAAAACAAACCCATAGAATATGTGAATCCTCAAAAAGGCCCTAAGGCCTTTATAGGTATTAAGTTACAAACCAAAATTACCCACACACCCCTGGGCGAAAAAAAAAGGCACCTGTTTTGGCGCTGAAACGTGAATCAGAATGAAGAAATGCTGAAACTAAACATGGGTTTATCTGACTGATCCTCACCAACCTCTTTGATCGTTTATCCGTCTCTTCCCTCTTTCCTTTTCCGTCGTTTATCCTTAGGGGTATTCGATCATCCATTGCATTACGATCGAACTTAGAAATCTGTATATTGTTGTGCGTCATCGTTTTTTTCGATCGAGAAGGTTGGGTGAGGACGAAAGGTTGGAGCTTAATCACACTTATGCTATTATCGGGTAGGAGTTATGTAAGAAATGCTAATATTTTGATTAAGATATCATAATGACCATGCTACTTCGTTTTTAATCACTTTGTAGGGTTGGGTTTTTAAAACTTGCTTTGTTTTTAGGCATGAAAACAGAGGGGAAGGTACGTATTTGAGTGGGAATGGTTGAAAGTGATTAAGGAATGAAGGCTGAAAAACGTTGAAATTTGATAGTTGTTAATACCTACGGTTTTAGTTGTTAATACCTTCAGTTTTAGTTGTTAATATAGCTGTTTAACTTGTTAATGCGAGATGAAAGTGAAAACGCTGTAGGGTAGGTTGCTCTGTTTTTCGGGCATGGAAACAGAGGGGGGTTTGTTTGTTAGAGATGGTTGATGTAGTTGTTAAAGATGGCTGATGTGGTTGTCAGTGGGGGGCTGATATGGTTGTCAGTGGGAGCTGATGTTGTTGTTACTTTTTTGCTGATGTCCTTGTTTGTTTTTTCTGATATGGTTGTTAGTTTTTTCTGATGTGGTTGTCATTTGGGGTAGATGTTGTTGTTAGAGATAGTTGATGTCATTGTTAAAGATGGCTGATGTCATTGTTAGAGATGGGCGATGTAGTTGTTAAAGATGGTGATGTAGTTGTCGGTGGGGGCTGATATGGTTGTCAGTGGGGGTTGATATGGTTGTCAGTGGGGGCTGATGTTGTTGTTACTTTTTTGCTGATGTCCTTGTTTGTTTTTTCTGATATGGTTGTTAGTTTTTTCTGATATGGTTGTCATTTGGGGTAGATGTTGTTGTTAGAGATGGGCGATGTCATTGTTAAAGATGGGCGATGTCATTGTTAGAGATGGGCGATGTAGTTGTCGGTGGGGGCGATATGGTTGTCGGTGGGGGCTGATGTTGTTGTTACTTTTTTGCTGATGTCCTTGTTAGTTTTTTCTGATATGGTTGTTAATATGCATGCTAGATGTTGTTGTTTGAGATGGCTGATGTAGTTGTTAGAGATGGCTAATGTAGTTGTCAGTGGGGGCTGATGTAGTTGTCAGTGGGGCTGATATGGTTGTCAGTGGAGGCTAATGTAGTTGTCAGTGGGGGCTGATATTGTTGTTACTTTTTTATTGATGTCCTTGTTAGTTTTTTCTGATATGATTGTTAATATGCATGCTAGATGTTGTTGTTAGAGATGGCTAATGTCGTTGTTAGAGATGGCTGATGTAGTTGTCAGTGGGGGCTGATATGGTTGTCAGTGGAGGCTGATACGGTTGTCAGTGGGGGCTGTTAATGTTGATAGTGTTCTGCACACACAACAAATGACGAGAGATGCGAGAAACAATTGCCGTTCTCATTCATATTAAAATGTCATGACACCTACATCATAAAATTTACAAAACTTTGTCCTAAATATACGGGGCGAGGGACATCCAATATCCCCAATGCTCAAGATTATCCTTAAGGAACGATATTGATTGACAAAGTTGCTTTACACAAAAACAAAACCTCTCAAAATATATACGACGAGACAATGGGATGCATCACATATTTGTGTAGATCATTTTGAGAACCCCAGGAAATTTCTACATGACCGAAAGGACCAAGACTGTAAAAACATGTCAATCCGGCTCTACTTCTCATCATCACCGACATCTTCATTGGTCCCGCCCTATCCTTGACTTCTCCAAGACCTGCCCGAGAGAAGCGGAATTTTCTCCATTGGGACTAGAATGCCTCTCTAATAGCTCACCATCATCAGAATCATATAAAGCTTGCCTCCGTCGACTAATAGTTGAAGCCGCAGCCTTAAAACAAAAGGCAGGCAATACTTAAGTACCACCATCCTCATCGTCACACCTTTCTCTCCGTTTTGAAGAATGAGTGCTGCTCTTCCATTGCTCCTGAAATGCAGAAAAAAAAAAATTAAAGAACATTTTGCGGCATAGCCACGATCTATCTCTATGAGTGAACAAGATTCACAAAAGACATTTCATAATCCAACAGCTGGATAGATGGCTCCACATCCAATCCCACATGGAGGGAAATGAATACATTTAACAAGCATGGTGTGTTGATACATTACACATATGAAGTGTAATGTGACATACAAGAACAAAAGCTTATTTGAATTGGTTACTCAATCAGCAACATTAACTCGTCGCATTACAAATGTCTGACAATGCACTTTATAAATCGTTTGTTATCTATATTAACTTGTATATATGGTCTACAAACAGATGCAGATGTACGGTTGTGAGGAAAAATTTCCCTATAAACATAAACACCTTATGCAGCAAGCAGAAAATTTCAATTCAAAATGTTACTCAGTGGAGTATTTTTCCCAATATATTCCATGCAGACAATCATATAATACCAAACCAATTTTTAGTCAGCATTGTACAAAAGAACCTCCCTAAAATACCAAGAATCTAAGTCAAATGCAAAACAAAACAAAAAAACTACCCAGCTCCCAATGCCTTTGTTTCTTAAAACAACACCTTGGATTCTTACCTTCACACGCTTAAAATGTTCCTCTTGTTGCTGTACTCATTTTAGCTCATCCTCTTGCTTTCTCCTTTCCAACTGTTTCCAAACAAGATTCAGCAAAAGTCACTTCCAAAGAGAACATTTAGATATCAAACAGTAAGTATGCAGCATGTACTTCTGTCAATTTCAAATAAAATAAAAAGCCATATATTAATGATGTAGTAGATAATGTTTTCAATGACCTAGAGATGCCTAAGAACTTCTTAGATCAAGCTCATCCAAATACCAAAATTATACCCTTAGTTGCTCGAGTCGATATATTAATTCAAGCATACACCCATGTCCTCAAAACATAAAGCAATTTTAAGAAAGTAGCACAAGCATATATTGATAATATCAACTATTTAAAGAACTATTTTTAAGTTACCTTCATCAATTTCGGGATCTCGTATCACAAGCATTTGGCAAATGACAAACTCACAAACACTCGATCCTTTAAATAAGATGCAGAAAAGGATTTGAAAAGCAGAGCAACAAGCATATATACTCATACTCATAATCACTCAGAGCCTTGTAGGCAAACACATCACAGATATACAAACAACATATAAAGGTATATAGATTAAATTCACAGCACATACCAAGCTAACTATTAACTACTATTAAAAAAAGAAGAAAAATGGCTGAAGTATTAATATATGATTGACAATTCAAAAGGCACAATATTGTATTGAGCCATTATAAGAACAATGGCCTATATTAAGAACAATTCCACTATCATCTAATTACATATTAAGAGCTTGCTTGTACAATCATCAACCACTCCATAGTCGAAAGTGAGCTCCCTCAATTGAGGGATGGTCTCCATTGCAAAAAGCATAAGGCAAGGAAACATCAAGTTATTGTGATCATAGAGCCCAAACTGAACAAACACATTCGGAGTTAATAACCATTGCGAAACTTAAATGCATAAATCAATTAGTGCTTTTTGCCATGATTGGAGTTCTTTAAAAGCCAATTAATCACAAATTTTTACTAACTCGATTTTCCCCTTCTCCCTTATGTGTTCAAGCTTACCGAACCCGAAGAAGAAGAATCAAAGTTGCAATAGTGGCTTCTCTCTCTATTGCACTTGAAGAAGAAGGTCCACTCGCATGAAAACCAACCTACGAGCACAGAGGCGGCGGAGGCGCAAAGACGGACAAGGACGGTGGCGCGAGGCGGAGACCGACGAGCAAGGATGCACGAGAGGCGGAGACGAACGACTACGAGGCGCGCGAGCGAGACCCACGAGCACGGACACGCAGAGGCGGAGATCGAGACTGAGAAGGCCAAAGATTGGAGAAAGGAGCGACGGAGAAGACAAAGATCAGAGAGGAGCTCGAATAGGGCAAAGACTGATATTCATATTTGTTGAATTTCAGACTTCCACACAGGGCACAGGGCATGAATGTAATTTTGCATTTTAACTTAATACCTATAAAGGCCCTAAGGCCTTTTCTGTGATTTACGAGTTTATGGGCGCTTTTTGGGATTTTTAGCGCTAAAGGCCCCATATGAATTTTCCCTAAAAACTATTCTCCAAAAATTAATCTAAAGATATACTTGAAATTGAGTAGATTTCTGATTTTATCCTTACTAATGTTTGCGGCTCAAACTTTTCTGCTTATAGTAACCATGTATCAAAATTTCAATTATCCTCTTCCTTCTGGGCTAAGAGATAGCAATTGAGAAAGAGAAGTTTGTTCAAAAACAAAAAGAAATTGGGAGAGAGAACCATACCCCCAATTAGGGGGTTCACAGGTGTTTCTTATATGCTTGTCACATTTTTTTGTTTTTTATATATTCTATTTATTTTGATTAAATTATATCTTTGTTAGAATTTTTTGTAAGCGATATCTCAAATTAATTTGTTTCCGGGATATTGGTGTTAAAGGACAAATATTTTTGAATGCGGACTTGGAAAAACTAATTAATTTGAAATACGGGTGAAAAAAATTACAAAAACAACATATAATTTAATGAAAAAAATAGAATATATATATATATTTTTTAAAAAAAAAAAAAAAAAAAAAAAAGCTTGTCACTCTGATTAAGAAGCGTATAAGGCACCTTATGTGCTTCCCAGTTACGGCAATGGCGCTTTCAATTTCAACTCTGAACCATGTCTCATCCACCCACCTCAAATGCTTTCCTTCCATTTCTAACTTCACCATTCTCGCCTTTTCCTCCTCTCTTGTTCCTTCGTCTGCCTCCTCTGGCTTCTCGCCGAGGAGATTGTCTGCGTTGGCCGTTCCAAAACGCTGTCGTTTCCGACGCGTTTCCCCCTCCGCTGCTTCTGGAGATGACAATTCCCGGCGGTCCGGTGAACTTTCGTCCCTCTCACCTGAAATTGTTGTTCTCAATGTTGAGGTATGAGCTGTTCGCTGTATCTGGAAGTTTATTTAGCTAGTATTTTCCCCTTATATTCTGTTATGTCTCTGAGCTAGGGTATGATGTGCGAGGGGTGTGCAAATAGTGTGAAGAAACTTCTAGAGAGTCGGGTAAGTTTATTGATTAAGGCTTGGTTTCGATAGAATTTCTTGTTGTAGTGCATTGACTTTAATATTGAGGAAGGTATTCTGTCAAGTCTATACTAGTAGCCATGTAATTCCATGAGCATCTGACATTCTAATCCACTACATGACATGTTTTTATTCGGAAACATAGACTAGATGTGAAAACGATGGTGCTTACGGATTTCAAAGCAGCACACAGTTCTTTCACGTTACAGAATTCTGCTAGATTTAATTACCATACCTGTACTTATTTCCTTATGATGATTAAGAAAATGAATTTGAATATAAGTTGTAGTGGATTCATCGGTTGAGCTAATTTGAGGTGTAAGGAGTAAGGTTTTGATTGATAGTGATGCAAGGATATGTTTTGTACGCACAATAGATGGAAATATGGAATAAAAAGATTATTTTTTTGCTTTTGAATGGAAATGCTAATCATATATTCATCAAAAGAATTATGTACCGGAGAATACAAGATTAATTCCTCCCATCATTAACTATACTGATAATATTCTCAAGCAGCATATCACTGTCGTTACTAGTAAAAACTACAGAATTGGACCTATCCTTTACAATAAAAGATCTAATCGCATTCTCTAATCGAAATGATACATTTCAAGTGGTATAGATGATTAATGATACATTTCTTCTTAAAAGGCATAAGCATGTCAATATTATATTTTCAGCTATCTAAGGCTCTGTTCTATACTCTCGTTTTTTTATTATTATTGTTAATGGACAGCCTCAGGTATCATCTGCTAGTGTAAATCTAACCGAAAAAATAGCAACAGTTTGGCCAGCACCTGAAGCAAAAACTGAATCAAATTGGCATAATAAATTTGGAGGTGGACTTGCTGAGCATTTAACTAACTGTGGCTTCAAGTCTAGCCTTCAAGGTAGATTCCAGACCATCAACTTTTTTATCATTTCAAAAAATTTGTATTATCAATTCGGACCCCTGCTTGTGCTACCTTCCATCCCATCTTTATGTGCTATTCAATTGCATATTTACTGAAAAATTGTCAGTCAGTATAGTGTTATGGCTTGCTTGACATTATAAACATTATTGAAGATTCCCGAAGAGTTATATTTTAGGACACTGTATTCAGCCTTATCCATGTATCACTGGGCAAGATAGAATTCAAAAGTTTTAAAATCTGTATATAATTGCAATATCCAGGATTCATGGTTAAATTTGAATCGTTAGGGGCATTTTGTTTGTGAAAAATCTTATTTAAAGTATGATTGTGCCTTTACATTATAAATTCACCTTTGAAAGTAGTCATTCTTCTTCTTTTTTTTTTTTTTTTTTTTTTTTTTTTTTGATAAGAAGAAGGTTTTGGATAAATTCACCTTGAAAGTAGTCATTCTTCTCGCTTAAATGAGATCAAACTCAGATGTCCCGGATCCATGGCGCCAACTCACATTGGCAGCAGTCATTCTTCTTAAATGAGATTTTAGATGTTACCATGGCATATACAGTTAATTTGCTTTACACGAAGTTTGCTGCGTTTAGTGGCAGGTCAGGAAGATAGCAACTCAAGAGTTATACCATAAACGGGTGGTCTGTTATCTGGAGGCAAAGGTATTTCATCAATTCACATGTTTTATCTCCATACGGTTTATGATTTTCTTATTCAAATTATATCTTCTGTCTTGGATTTATGTGTTGGTTTTAGAAGGATTGTTGATTATTAAGATATTATAAATTTCACTCTTCAGCAGGCGAGTCTTTGAGACTTCTTGTGGCGGTGTATTTGATAAAGCGATCTGTTCTTGGCAAGCTTAGCACTTTGAAGAATATGCTGGTGTTCAATATGAAATACGCAATCCACCAAGATTTTAAAGGACTCTAGTTAATATGAAGTTGATTGTATATAGTTGATTTAATATATGGCAAGCTCAGCATTTTGATTTTTGTTTATAATTTTGATGTATTCTGTACAATTACATAAATTCTCTTTGGTAGTGAACTAATGCCCCCATTTGGTCTCAATCTTTATATAATGACGTAATATAAAAGCATTTTCTTTTGAAGATTTATTTCATCAAGTGTTCATAAAAACAAAAAGGGAAGTCAACCTGTAAATTTTACATTAAATTGTAAAGCCCAAAATTTTAATCTTTCACATCACTATACTTTTATCCAGGGATAACTTTGAACACTTTTGAACTTCCTCCCATTCAATTCACTATAAAAATATCAAAGCATCCTGATACAAAGTAACTATAATTTCAATTGTGACCTAATCAGTACAATATCTCTTAGAATAAAGTCAAAAGGCTCAAAGCTAGAACAACAAGCAGTTGAAATAGACTTGCACACCTAAAAACACAAAAGAATGAAAATGAGGACATAATTAGCTGCCACTGTACAAAAACTCAAGATTCTACCACTGTTCCCTTGCCAATCTTTAAAATGTGTGGAATTTGATGAATCCAAAATAACTTTTCTTCACAGCCACCATATTTCTTTTTAATAAATATCTACTTCTCTGTGTTCTCAGTCCATTCCCTTTGTAAACAAGCGGAAAACTGAGATGAACTTTGAAGAAATGCACCCACTAGGAGGGATCCAAACAATGAGGAATGATCAAATAAACAATTCTGTGCATTGCCAAAAAGATATGATTCCAAGCACCACTCACTGCCATGTTTTATGTCGGTGGCGAATCCGACACTGTCAAACCATGTAAGTCATGCCAACCTGCATCAGATTTGAGTGGGGTACGCTTAAAGTTGTAATCCCTCTTCTGCAGTTCTTTCTCAAGAAAGCATAAAAATAGTTAATAACCAGCTTCTTTAGAAACCAGGAATCCTTCCTTGCCCTTATATCCCCATGCCCCAGAAGATAAACAACTCCGGATTCTTTCGCTTTCCGTATAAAAGACAACTCCCTTTCAAGACTTTGTTCTGCATCAAGCACGGGGGGACTTGAAGAATCTGGGTTAATCTCTTGTGATGTGCTTGCCTCTAAAATGGGGTTGTGTGCGCGCTGGAAATCAGCCAAAAGAGGAACACCAAGTGAGTAGACACTCCCATTGGGAGCTATGAGAACCCTTGAAACAGAATTCTCTTCCCCTGCATCTGAATCATCGTCTCCATCACTTTCCAGTGATCGCTCTTGAGCCTCTCGACGTATGAACTTCTCCAGGCTCTCAATTAGCAACTGCTCAAAAGCCAGGTGATTTTCTTTGCGAACATCTTTATAGCCATATCTGTTGACATGTAAAAAGTTGGGTTGCAAATTAATAAATAATGATAATGTTAGATGATTCACTAAATGATCCAAAAACCATTCCTAGCATAAGTTGAAGCAAAGCTATTGCTAGCATTGTTTCTTAAACTAACATTTTGCCAACGCATATGATTTTTCTAATTTTAAGCATGTTATGCTTGTAGATTTTAATGCCCACTGATCTCATACCTAATGCAGATTTACATATCCTGATACCCAAAGGGGAGCAAAAAGAAAAGAAATTTTTAAAAAAAAAAAAAAAAAAACACCCGGGCAATACAACGAAATATATGGTAGTTTTTTGGGCAGACCCGCCGGAAAAGGAACCTTTCACTTTGAGGCACCATAGGAACTGGAACATACTTGATGCACACAAATATAATCATGGAGTGTATTGCTGGAAGCGTAGTCAGAAAATGACCAAAAATTGCAGGAATTCCTTTAACCAACTCATTATACAGTAAACCTATCCCAGGCGCTCGAATCGTCCCAAGATTGCAACCCAATTCTCGCATCAAATCCATTGACAGCTTTTGCTTGACTTCAGTTTCATACTTGAGCTTGCTTCCATAATTCCATATATACATGATGAGAAACATTATTATGCCAAAGACCAATATTATCCAACTTCCATCTCCCACACTCCACAAAACTGATGAAAAGAAAGTCAATTCCAATCCCAAGAACACTACCACAAAACTCAACACTATGATGATGTTGATCTGCCATATAAGAAGCATAACAAGGGTTACTAAAATAGTTGTCATCATCATCACCCCGACCTCAGCAATGCCTGAAAAAAGAAATTGGAAAGTGCTAAATACAAGAAGCATGCACAATTAGAAGAATGTCTACATATTACTACTATTATTATACTACCAGTAAGGCATTTTCAAAGGCTAGAAACAAAAGACAGCTAAATTCCCATCCTTCCACTCTACCCAACATGCCAAAGGATCAAAAAACAGTCAATTGGCACAGAATTTTAGCCTCCTTCCCAAAACTTTGATGCATATATAGCTCCAAATTTGGCCAAGCCTTTTTCTTTCCCCTTCAAAAAATGAAATCTTCTACAAGAATTCAACAGCAATTTTTGTCCACATCTATATGGGATAAAAGTAATAACAAGCACTTCTCAAGAATTCCATAGGTGAATTAAATACAAAACTAAGATATTTATATTATCAAAATATACAGGATGAGATAGTTATGAGCATAGAGCAGTTTATTTTAAAGTTAACATTTTTCTTCCATTCTCCACATTCAAATCTAACCCCAACAAAATGAAGATTAAAGATTAAATCTTCAACTCCTTTCCCTTCCCTTTCTTTACCCCTGCAATTCTTAATAATTGCAGAAACAAGCTTCTTTTATCATGCTGGTTACACATTATCATCAATTTACAACTCTACAGATGATGTGTGTAAGAATTAACAATGGCCCAAGAAATAAAGATAAAAATATAGCAATTGAAACAACAAAATACCATATGCATTCCCTATCTCATCAATATTGGATATAGAGTAGACAAACACTAGCGAAACAGCCAAAAGAAACCAGTTTATGACAGGGATATAGATCTGGCCCATAAATTTGCGTGAAGTGTGAATGATTTTAAGACGAGGGAAACAGCCAAGTGCAGTCGATTGCTTTATGCATGAAAAAGTGGCTGTTGTCATAGCACGACTTGCGATTAGTGCAGCAATATTAGCAATAAGAAAAACTGGCCAGAACACACCACCTGTGATGCAAACAGAAAGCAGTACTAAGTGAAGGTCAAGTAAATCATAAAACATGATCCAGAATAGAGAATAAGCACCACTACAGATGAGAATAGATATCAACACCTACTTGGAACAGAACAAAAAAAGGCTTGACCAGCATCAGCATGGTTCTCCATAAGGTATGCAGCTTGACCCAAATAACCCAATACTAGGCATGGCAAAACAAGAAAAACAAAAGAAAGCTGCAAACAACCACCATCAATGTCATTATAATTTAGCTGACTAAAAAAGTGAAAGAAATGAAAATAAAAACACTGATATCTAAATATAATTCTCATATACTTAATAAGCCAATAGTTTGACTGGTTCCATACCTGAACTGATCGTACAGAGAAATAGCAAAGATCTGCAAACATGGCCTCAGAACCTGCAGCATTATTCAGTAAAAATATAAAGCAAAGACTAAAGAGATTATTTACATTCCAGTAATGGCTAAATCCATGTTATGCGTTCACCACAGAATAATAGGAAAACATTAAGTTTGGGTGGATGGCAGGACAGTTAACAAAATAAACATTATTAAGATCAGTAAAAATTGTGAAGAACTGGACCAATATACTCTTAAGTGCTATTAAAGAAATAACAATAGTTATATATTCATTCCAAAATTTAATCTTTACTATTATTTTTCGGCACACACTTCAATTGTCCAACAATTATTTTCTTCAAAAAATGAACTTGCATTTTCTCCATACAATGATACAGCAAGAAACTGTAGAAAATGAGCATGCATTATATCTAGAGCACAACTTTATTACTACGCATGAAATTATACAGAATTCAGATAGCTAACCACACTCAATCATCAACGCTGTCAACCAAGAAGAGCCTCAACTGTCAGATTCCTCAAAGACTCAAACTATTTCTACAATTTATGCAACGCGTATCAGGTATAATAAAAAACTAAACCAATGGTATTCCACCAAACCACTTTTTCCTTCAATAAGCCTTATTAGTAAACTTAGATAAAAAAATATAGCATCATATCCCAACATATATGATCAACATCAGATTTTTTTGGGTTCAATTTTAATGTCAAACTCTGATAGCAACTTATGCCATTTAGGAATTTTCAAATTTCCAGATTTACTTCAACAGTTAAAGAAAATCACGAATCTACAACTACAACTGCATCTCATCCAAAACAAAATAAGACTAAGCAACTTACTTACTTTGATTAAGTGGATAGTCTCAAATTTGAAAAGGACAATAGTAAGACACTCAGATATTCACATCAGAATAAAGTTTTCAGGAAGTAATGGCAATCAAATCTTTGAATAGCATCCCCTAAAGTGCTTCTCCAAAGCACTTTTGACTTTGAAAAAGCACCCAAAGAGGCACATTTAAAATTATTTTCACACACATTTGTAGCAAAAAAGGTCATGAGGCATCAGATGAAAAAGTCACAATACTCCCAACAGTGGCCTCAGAATTAGCATCATCTGTAAACTAACATCAGAGGGCAAGAAAAAATATAGCATTACCAGTAGCACAAAGAAGACAGCCCCCAAGAGAATACCATGCTTTAGTAGAATTCCTCTTGAAGAAGTAATATATATGAATCGGATTAAATGCCCTCAAGACAGTGGTATCATATTTGAGGAGATTGTATATCCCAATGCCCGCAAGAGAACAAAACCATAAGAATAAAGCAGGTCCTACAGCAAGCCCCACTTTACTCGTTCCATACTTTTGTACACTGAACAAAACAATGAGGCAGGCAACAGAAATCACCACCACTTCATCTGCATAATCAAGGGAAAAGAAGAAAAATATTAATTCTACAGAACATGACCCCTGCAGATGGGCATAAATCAGCATATTAATTTGAACAATCACAAACCATGTCCCCCTGAAAAAAAAAAAGGCTTTCTATTCTTCAGACCAAATTGATAGATTCCAAGATATATTAGAGTTACAATTTATACAAACTTTCTAATTTCTATAACCACTCCAGCTCCAGTCACAAGCAAAAATTGAATGAAAAATGGGAGCACAAAAGGCTACAAGAATATTTTTTTAAAAATAACGACGATGATAATTAAGTCCCCCATTCTTGAGGAAAAAAGAGAATTTCATAGAAATGGCAGTATTTCCGTTTTCCTCTTCTGGAAAAAGAATTTATTGATTATAGAAACTCCAAAAGCACTACAGATAGAGTAGAGCTGTCAAAACAAATTAGATAGGTTAATGGTCAACTCACCATAGCTTGCAAGGAGTTGGCTCATTAAACCCTTCTTAGCTTAATGGGTTGAGAATCAGAACTGACTTACCAGGTGAATTAGGTAGGCTGACCAATATAGCTCACTCAAAAAAAAAAAATGAAACAAAACAATACAACTCAAAATTTTTAAAAAATATATAGTTCACCGTTTAATGTTGTTAATGTCTTGTCGCAAAAAAAAAAAAAAAAATAAATAAATAAATTGTGCAAAAGATGTTTTTAAATGTCTAAAATCAGAAATTCTAATGTCTTGACCATCAACAATATCTAAGCATTGTTGAAATAGTTTCAGCACAATTCTAAAATCTCCACCCCCGCCATAAAAATAAATATCCTATGTGATACTATATAAACAAAGATATATAATTTGATTACTATTGATTAAAAACCAATAAAGAATAAGATAGTCAATGTCGTAGACTGACAGTTTGCAATGTGACGTCCTGCACGTCTGAGTGCATGCAGAGAACTAAAAGTAAATGCTAACAGATATTGAGTTCAAAAGAGTAGGTAAACAAGAAAACACAATACCATGTTCAATCGCACCCACCCCAACTTTCAAACCTCCAACAGATGAAAGCACTGCATAAAGAATCACATATAAACTGTAAGAATGAATTTATGTCAAGAAAACGAAGAGAATGATTATCAAAATGCAACATTTTTCCATCAATAAAAATAGGATGACCAAAAGCGCTAATGGTTTCCAGTTAACGAACAAAATAGCTGATCCAGCCAGTAGCCCTAAAATTCTGAGAAACATTTCACGCATTAATTCAAGTAGAACTTATTCTTCCATATTATGGTATTCATAATTAGAATGTATTAGATTAAAATTTGGAACATGCTAGATAATCCTGCATCGCCATAGCCCAGACCTTCCTCAGTCTCCCCCCAATCCCCAAGTTGTTTTAATTCCCACAGTCCTCATATGTTGAGGTGAGCACCTTTGACATTATTGTAAATTCCCTCCACCCCCACCCCCAGCTGACCAAGTTTCCTTTTGACTGAACATTATGAAGGATTCTGACGTTAATGTGCATCATCAAGTTTGGATAAAGAGAAGTAAAACTCCTCAAGTAGAGCCAATTGCTGCAACAGAGGTGGCAAAGCTTATAAAATAAATCCATAACTTCATTATAAGCATTTTTAGAGTGTTATCATCAAAATAAAAAGAATTCCAAGAAGAATGGAAGGCTTCAAATTTTCACAAAGGTAATAGAGACAAGTGCCTCGCCTCCATCAGAAAGGTACCAAAGGTGCCCACCTGGCTGAAAGGGCCTCACCTGAATCATTAAGTGGTGAAGACCCCTTCAAAAGCCTTGCCTCAGGGCCTCATACAGACCTTTTGGCACTATTAATTTCACTGGATAACGTTAAAGGTATGTCATTGGTATCAGTCCAAACAAATTATGGCCAAAGGAAGTATGAAGTATATTAGATATGCTTGAAATGATTTGATAACCTGACATAGCTGGTGTAACAACCCCATTAGCTATCACCATAGAAGTACCAGCAAGCACTAATACAAGTAGAATCTTCTTTAGAGTAAGTGAAGTCTCCAGTCTTTCCTTGATTTTTAAAGACCTTTCAAGCTCAGGGGATGGAACCTTTAGCCTAAAGCTTGATATGCGAGCATCAGATGGCAACTGATTCGGCAAAAGACTCACCTTAGCATGACGACAAATTAAGGAGTACAAGGCAAAAGTACCACCTGCGGTGGTTTAGAAACAGGGAAGATTATGAGTACAGAACACCAAGAGGAAGAGAGAGTGATGGAACATTGACGTATTAATTTACAATATTGAACAAACCTTCGCCGTCATCATTAGCCCACAAAACAACCAGGACATACTTCACAAGAGGAATCAAGATTAAGGTGTACAGAACAAGTGATAATGCTCCAAGAATGTCTTCATTTCCCTCTATAGGAGCTTTTCTAAACATAACACTGAAAGTATACAATGGACTTGTTCCAACATCACCAAAGACAACACCAAGCGTCTGAAAAGCTAATACTACTTTCCTTCCCACACTGATATCCTGCAACAAACAAAATGAAAATGACAAGTACTAAAGGGAAATGCGTAGATTTTTTACTTGTGTTTACAGCTATATCATCTTTTGAAGAAATAATAAAGATTTAAGGGGGGACAACAAGCACAAACCATATACGAAGAACAAAACTATTTACATCAATAAATAAACTCCAGCCCAATATTCATAGAATCTGAGAAAGCAATAGAAAAAGTTAACAGGCCCAAAAGTCTAAAAAGTGAAAGCTTTTAAGATATAGAACCAAAAAAAAAAAAAAGATGCACTTCCAGAACTCATTAGCAATCAGAAGATCAGAGCGATCTTATCAAGATAGCCTAAATCTATTTCCAGCCCAAATGCAAACCATCATTATAACTCCTCAAAATCGAAGCATATGCCCCTTAGATAACCAAACCTCAAATTCAAAATTAATAGGCCGCTTTCACAAAGTCAGTGCTTGGCTTCACTTACCTTCTTTCACAAAGAAATACCTATCTACATCAAATCTCCAAATTAATTCTCCAGAAAGAGGCACAATACTAGCATTGTATGCCTTCAAAATCATACATCCTGTTCCCCTCTAAGGAATTTTCTTTCTTTCGATAAATTATCAATGCTTTCAAAAAATACAACTTCCTCGCATATACACAAGTATATTTAAATTATAATATCTTTTCCATATGAACAGAATTTTTTTTACTTTCTTTGCCATAAAAGAACACTTGTTATAGCATCTAAAACTCTGAACACTGGACAATAACACCCCATTTCCTGAATATGAATAAGTAAAAAAAGGGTTCGCAGCTTAGTCTCCTTCCCATTCCCAGAGATGCCTAGATAATAATACTATACATTAAAAAAGTTAATATATATATATATATATATATATATATATATATATATATATATATATATATATATATATATATATATCTCTCTCTCTCTCTCTCTCTCTCGTAGCTTTGGCCTAAGGGGATACGGACGTTCAGTTTCACTGGAAATTCAAAAAACTATGACAAGTACATCAAAGAAAATGCAATTCATAAAAACTCCGAACCTCGTCATAGTCATTTCTTAGAGAACCAGGAACCTCAAGAGCTTCAACATCGAATGAGTCGATTCGCGGGCCCGTACGGATTAGCTTTTGCTCGCCATTTTCTTCTTCCTCCGAATCCAACATGTACTGATGCCGAGAATCTGCCTCATCTTCCTCTATCTCCGAATTATCCTCGTCCTCCTGGAAAACCCACCTGGATTCGGTGGAGTCCATCGAGAATCCACCATTGATTTCACCTCTCTCAGGATCCCCCGCCTCAGCCATCGTGCTCAAATTCAAGATCTCGAATCACACACAACCAATACAATTGTGAAACTAGAGACAGTAGGCATGTGGGGAAGCAAAAATCAAACGGGAAACCTTAGGGTTCGCCATAGAAAAGGGTAGAGGGAGAGAAAATCGATTGAATTTCTGGGACCGGAATTGCCATATTGATATAGCAGCATTCAGTTGAAGCTGCGGATCAAAAGGAAAATGGAAAACGACATGTGGGTCAGTGTTTGTGAACGTAGGCGCGCGCGCTTGCGAGCAAGTGAGAAAACTAGAAGTACGAAACTTCTCTTGGTAACTTCCTATCGATCGAAGATGGAATTTGGGAACTTGGGTTGGGACAATGTCCGAACAATGTGGGCACGGTGTGCGAAGCATGGGCCCATTTGGCACCTATGTCAGGTATGAATTTCGTTTTCGCGTGGCAACTGGCAATGAATCACCCTAAAAATTTGTAATAAAAATCTTTGAATTGTAATTCCATGGAGTATCATGTTTTCTTACCAGAAATATATTTTTACATTAAAATACAAGAACTGTTGATGTACATGTTAGAATTTAGGATAAAATCCCATGGTTATGAATAAGAAGAAGAATAGAAAAGAAGAGGAAAAAGGAAGAAGGAATGTGTGTGGATAGAAGTCTCACATTGATTAGTTAGAGAGAAGTTAAAGGGTATATAAGCCTCAACTTTACTTCTACTAAATTGGCCCTTGGGCAAACCCACTTTTGTGGAGGGGTGAGGACTTAAGTGA
Organism: Acacia melanoxylon; assembly: GCA_019022615.1. Taxonomy (NCBI): domain Eukaryota; kingdom Viridiplantae; phylum Streptophyta; class Magnoliopsida; order Fabales; family Fabaceae; genus Acacia; species Acacia melanoxylon. The sequence continues at coordinate 4,125,238 of JAFJYJ010000003.1, read as the reverse complement.
CCCTTGGTCTACCACACACGCGCATGCTGCCCGCCTGGTCTGGTTCGCGCATGTGTGAAATAAAAAAAAAATTATCATAACATTATTTTTTGAATTTCCAATTTGACCCGAACTTTTAATAATTAAATTTTTTGCCCCTTCGAGATTTTCCAACCAGCCGGCGTATTGTGATCAGTTCGGATCTTTCGCTCCGTTCCGTGCATCTATTCGTGTGACGCACCAGTTTGCCGGCAAGAGACGCGGGTCGCTTCTATTCGTTCCGTTCTGGTGCGTCTGTTCGCATAATGCACCAATTCGCTGCAACAAATGAGTCCATCTAATAAAGTTTTTTCGTTGTCTATAAATAGGGCACCCTAGTTACAGAATCGTATCCGATTTTTTGTACATACACTCCTTTTGCATACTGCATATACAAAACATTCTGTGCGTTCTGAAAGCAGAATCATTGGATTTGCTTGGCTTCAGATTGAGAGATTTATCTTTCTGAAGACGAATAATCCGCTCTATCCTGAGAGGCAATTCTTTAAACCTTCGGATCTATATTGAGGGAGCAAAATTGTTTTAAGGAAACAACGTACGTTGAGCCCAGATTTCTGCATAGTTCATTACCATATTCGGCAATCTTGTGAGTTTATTTATAGCTTTTTCATATTATACAGACATATTGTATGCTTTCTATATGTGCTATTTCAATAATACAGATTCTTGTTATGCTATATTAATAATATTTGTTTACTGTATATTCAATTTCTACCTATTCAATACATTTTAAACAACAGTACATTGTTCAAAGAATTCAAAATATGCGTGAAGCTCTAAAGTCAATTGCACGCATTTTTTTTGGCTAACCAATTGCACGCATCTTTTAATGGAGAAGATGAGAGAATTATTTTACATTTTAACATTATTTTTTGGGATAGTATATTATCACTACCATTTTTTGTCACTATCATTTTTTTACCGTTAAATCAAAATCTCAATAGGAGAGAGAAATGATAAAGATATATGAGATTATGGTCTAACGGTGAAAAAGTGGTAGTGGCATTTGTAATGACAAAAAATGGTAGTGACAATATTATATCCCTATTTTTATTAGCCAAGAGCCCAAGAGTAAAAAAAATTATTGGAGGTTCACATACAAAAGTAGCGCAACTTAGTGGATGGGGTGTAATAAAAGATTCATGAGTTCAAAACTTCCTCGTTACAAAAACAAAAAACAAAAACAAAAAAAAAAATTGATAAACAAAACACACACATAACTGATTCTTCGTACGTAGATAAAGATTTAAAAAAGTATATATTATCACTCTTTATTGGGAAAAAAATGTATGAAACGTTCATTCATTCATATGTGTCTTTACAAAATCTCAGCAATAAAAATTTCTTAGGGGAAAAAAATGAAAGCCCAAAAAATATTTTTACACTAAAAACCATTTAAGACAAAAAATAACATTTTTATAAGCAAAAATCCTAAAAAAATACTTCATAAATTATAAAGGACAGTTGGAATAATTAGGGATTATGAAATCTTGCCAAAAGACTCCCCTGCCCCTAATCATGATTGTTGTTGACCAAGGAAGATTTGGAATAGGCGAAATCAATATGTGGGCACCTTCACCTCCACCACAACCACGGCGCTGACTGGCTTCATCAAACCTGCTCCTCCGTCGAGCCCTCTCCCATTCTCTTGCTACCAAGGTAAAGAGTCACTTTCTTCTGTTTGGATTTCAACCCAAACATCGTTGCTTCACGCTATCGTCTTGCCTAACCCCAGCTCACAGTTGTGGTTGCTTCACTCACCCATTTTCGTGAAAACTTTGACCGGAAAGAGTATCAATCTCGAGGTCGAGAGAAGTGACACCATCAACAATGTCAAGGCCACTATTTAGGTTCAATTTTCGTGTTTCCATAGATTGGGATTTCATTAAATAGGAGGCTTTTATCGACGAAGTTGCATGGGATTAGAGTTCTTTTCATTTTTTGGTTGAAACTTAGTTATTTTCATAAATCGCATTATGGGTGGTGGTATTGCTGTTCTGGGTTTTCTATTCAGGTTGGGTAGATCCAAAAAGTTATTGAAGAGGGCACTAGTGGCGGGGTGATTCGGAGGCAGCGCCTCCCAATTTTTTTTTTTTTAAAGAAAAGTTTTAAATAATTAAAAAATAAAATAATATAAATCGAAAAGAAAAAAATATTCATGAAATCAAGTGAAAAATGATGTAGTGAGAAAAACAATTATTTTACAAATCTGTTATTTAGAAAAGTAAGGCTAAGTGATGTTAAAAATGTAATTACATAAATTACAATGTAAGGTGAACACTTAATAAATTCAAGTACATATATTTTAATAACAAAAGTATATTACAATAAAAATAATTACAATGTCATCCTTTTAAGCCTTTTTTTTGGAATTTTATCATAATTTATGCTTATTATCAATGCTAACAAATACATCTTTTTCAATATAAAAGGCACTAAACAAAGTTCAATCATTCATCCCCATCCGATTCTGAAGACTGCTTTATGTATTAAGGGTAGGTACACTTAATTTAAGAGTGACAATCATTCAAATATATATTAATAAAAAAATCCTCAATTCCCCAATTTCAAGGGTGGCATTTGCCCCCCAAATCTTATTGGTGGATCCGCCTATGACTGGTTGTAGCTTTTAGATTCAGTTTTCCTGTAAATGAATGATTTTGGTTTTAATTTTTACCCGATATCTTAGTATGGTGACCAATATGTGGTTTTTGTTGGCATGAAGCGTTATACAATTCGCCTCAGAACTGTAAATTATAGATGTTCGTGTAACTCCCTCGAAGTTGGTTGGAAGACTCAACCTTCAGCTTAGGTTTCGTCTGTGATGAGCAACTGTACTCTGATTGAGAACTATTTGTTCGCCATAAAATATCTTGTTGATTGCTTTTGGTTTTTATTCTGATTATCTGACAATTGCTGATTGTTCTTTTGGGTCAGCTATCAGAGTAAGTAGTATTTTCCGACCTTATTCAGCTTGAATCCTTTCCTTCAATATTAAGGCTATGTTTAAGGGAATGAAATGACAAGCACTGAAATTAAATTGAGAAAATGACAATGAGGTCCCAAGAAATATATAAAGTATCAAAAAAATTCTAGACTTTTTTAATATTATTTGTATTAACAACATGAAGTTCACAACAAAATTTAAAAAACCGCGTCACAAATGGAAAAAGTTATATTCACAATAAAATTTAAACACCTGGATTTTGTTTCAATATAAATAATATTTTTGATATTTTGCATGTTCTTTAGGACCTGATTGTCATTTTTTTCAATTAAATTGGAATGACAATTCACTTCTCGTTCGATTGTTTCGGAATTATAATGTGGTAACGGAGGGACTCATGAATGGAATGACTTGTAAGTTAGTTATTTTTCCAAAATTTCCTCATTAATTATAACGTGATTCTAGCAAGTTTCAGAATATAATTGTGTGTCCATCACATTTCATCTTTCATCGCCCATACACAAAAACTGGGGGATATTAGATGGCAACTCCCATTTTTACATTTCTAACTCATAAAATTGAGTTGAGTTACTAATAAACTCATGATTGTTGTAGACTCTTAAAGTCACGAGTTTATATACTTGAATTTATAGTTTAATTTACAAAATTGTGTTAACTCACCTTTAAACTCTTTGTCGTGTTAACTTCTTCAATTTGATCATACTTTCGTGAGTTTTATATATAAATTTTATAGAAATTTCATTATTAAATATGATAAATTATAAATGTTGATGGATTTAATTTCAATTATTTGAATTTAAAATATATTTAAGTCAAATTGTTGTCTTTTTTATTATTATTTTAATTACTTAGTTGTAGTATACTATTAATACCTATTTATTGTTAAAAAAAAAAAAAAAAAAAAAAGCTCTTACAAGTTTACAATATGAGTTTTCGTCACTGTCATGAGTTTAATAATCTTGGGTGGCAAGAACAGATATTGGTAGAATCTCTGGTTCTTCCATCTTACTTGACTTTTAACAAGAAAAGCTTGCTTCTTGAGTGAATTTTGATGTTGTTCTTACTAAAATTCTTTTATACTTTTCTTCTTTTTATTGACGCCTTACGGTTATGTGTTTGTAGTGACTTGTGGAACACATGTTTGTAGGAAAACATATATCCCCAACCAAGAAGATGGAGAATCGTTTTGGTGAGATCAATGTTAATATGTTGGAGGTTGAAGAAAGCTTAAAGATTACAGCTGAACAAGTAGGCACTGCCAGAAACTTATGTAAAAAAGATAGAAGCAAAGCAACTTGCAGTCAAAATGGCACTAGAGAGGGCTAAAGTTGAACTAGAGAAATAGTGTTCTATATCTTAGCATTTATACAAGAAGCAAGAGCTTGAGTATAACTTGAATTAGATATTCATGGGATTAATAGAAAGTGTGGCGGATGTATTAAGAACTCTCACACTTAGAAAAATCAATGGAGTTCTCTGTTGCTTATCATTTACTACTTTTCCTTCCATATTAACTACTCCCTCAAGTCCTAATTATAAGATCTAGTTGACTTTTTGAAGAAATTAAGGAAACTAATTAAATTACTTTAGAGTATTTTTATTTTTATTTTTTTCTTCAAACTAAATAGTTTAACTAATAAACTAATATATAATCTAAAGATACATAACATATGAAATGATTAAATAATTTATTTAGCTTCCTTAATCTCTCTAAAAAAAATTAACTAGGTCTTATAATTAGGATCGGAGGTAGTATTTTTATTTTATTATTTACTGTTCAAGGGAATATTTAACAAGTCTGAAAATATGAAAAACATTAAGGCCGTACAAGTTGAGCTATTAATACCTATATTCAACATTGTTACTGGCATTAACAACAATGTATTGTCTATTAGCAACTTCACTTTAGGCATTGCCAAAAACCAGAAAAGCTGTCACAAAGCCTTATATATATATATATATATATAGAGGTTGTGGTTTGATCATATGAAACCAGGAAAGATATAGATATGAAGAAGAAGAAAAAGTAGAAGGCGAGTTCATCATGAAGCCACAGAATAATCCTCCGCACCTTGCTCTTTTCTTCATGGAACGGTGGTGGTCGACACCGCCACCGCCGCAAGCAACCGTTCATGGGTCATTCAAGAGCTTACTTCTTCTAGGTCTAGCAGTGGATTTGTTTCACGTAGGCTTTATTTAGGAGTTTGGAGGGGAGGGGAGGGGAAGGAAGGGGATGCGAGGAGAAGGGAGGAGGGGAAGGAAATGGAAGATATTTCCTCCCTTTTTGGAAGTTAAAAAAATAGTAAGAGAGAAAGATGGAGGATTGATGAGTTATTTTTACCATTTTTGTCATTTTCTTTAAAAAATAATATAATTATTATACTTTACAAATAAATTTAAATTTTCTAAAAAAATTATTTATGTAATTTTTATATTCAAAAAATTATTTATGTGGTGGTGGCAGTGGAGTGAACGAGGGTAAAAAAGTAATTCATTTATTTTCCCTCTGAAAACCCATATATTGGGGGGAACTTTATTTTTTAGAAGAAAGATGGTTTTGGGGGATTTGTAAAAATCTTTTATTCCCTCCTCTCTTATTTTTAAAACTTACAAATAAGGGAACTATAAAAAAATACTACTTGAAATTTAAAATGGTAAATATGTGATTTCACAACAAAATGAGTTGTTAATTACTTTATTGTTTTTGTTAATTCTATTACTATTATTATTAACAGGATTTTGAAATTCAAGTAGTATTTTTCTATCATTCTATAAGAGAGAGAGAGAGAGAGAGTACAAGAGGGCAAATTTAAAAACTTAAATACAAAAGAAAGGCTTTACCATATAAATATCGATTCTCAAAAAGATGAGAACAAATGGTAGATGTTATGCCAAATAGTAATTCCCAACTGGGGCCACAATCAATCCAAATAGATGATTTTTTTTTCCTAATACAAATTACTTGCAAGTTGCAACACATCACCCTTAGATAGGGGCAGAATATTTCAGTCACCAATCTATGACAAAGCACCACGGAAGCAAGATGCAAGGACTCTGAGAGGATAAACATAATTTTGTTTCCAAATAATTTAACGTGAGAATGAAGATTGAAGAGGGCAAAGATTAATAAAATATAAGAGACATATGGTTCAAAAATTAAATAAATTTAGGGGGCCAACGCCTGTATAATTCTGAGAAAAAATTTAAAAGCTCGGTAGGGTCATGGCCCCTGTCCTCTTGTCTCCACCACTGTTTAAATAAACGTATCCTTTTTCTTTCTGGGACCTTGAACACGTGCTAGAGGAAACAAACTATGGGAAAGGGAAGGTTTCTATAATTATTACATTGTAAGGGCACCAATCTTTATTCAATATACACCAAAAAAGGAAATTTAAAAAGGAAAAAAAGAGGTACATGGATCCCACCCATAATAATGATGGATTTTACTCGGATGCAGAATGGGATTCTTTTCCTCCAAGTGTTTGGATTACAGCTTCTAAAAGTTTGATGTCATTATCACGCTTTGAGATTTCTTCTTGCTTTGCACGCAACTCTTCCATGTGCAGCCCAAAAACCTCTGTAATCCAAAGTAATTAGAAGTATTAGTTCTGCTTGTTACAGATTTGAACTATCCCACATTTTGCTCAGATAGAAACAGAGTAACTATGAATGCATCCCCTAACCTTTCTCTCCATCCCAGAGAGAATTTGAAATTGGTAAAATACAAGTTCGAGTTGCCGGGAACAATGAAATGAACAAGTTTTGAAAATAAAGATGATTATATTTTATGGGAATGGGGAAAAGGATGATATGGAAGATCAGCAAAATTTATCAAACATATGACTAAAACTGAGTTTAAAAAAAATGAACCCAAGTGGCATGAATTCATCCTTTTAATTGGAGATGAGTGAGGAACTAAATAACATAGAAGTTTCATTAATAACTCCATTCAAACCATTTAATCCCACATATATCAAAAATGATGAAAGATAAAATAATCAAGTTAGCAACATGATCAAATAAATAGCCACAATTAATTTATCACAGTAGAAATTTCATTTCAAGAGACGCACAGCTGACTGGGTAGCAGTTATAGTAGTGATGATTAAAGAGTGGATAATTGCACAAAGCAGCTTGTATTTTAAAGAGTGCCTACTGAAGAAATGCAGAAGCTGTGAGTTCAAAATGCGAGGGACTTGACGGAAAACAAAGATAAAATTTAATTATTCAACATACTTGTGGTGTTCTCAAGCTCCTTTGTAACCTCTTGTGCGCGTAACTCAGCCGCTTTCTGTGCTGCTACAGCTTGTCGTTTTTCAGAACGAGCATGAGCAGCAGCAGTGATGGCAGCATCAAGTTCTCTTTCCAATGTTTCCACTCTTTGTTCAAGAACCTAGAGAAAAATTGACTCAGATATATTAATCTCATGCTGGAATATATAGTTGATTTCATAAAGCAGAATATCAGTAAATAAAGACTTTTTGAATTATTAAGTCCAAAATTCATCTGCTTATTTTTATTTCAATGATAAATTTAGAGCTGGCAATTTGGGCTAGCCAGCAGGTTGCAGGCCAGCCGGCCTCAACGGCTAAACGGGACAGGCTTGTGCAACCCACCCCCAACCTGCCAATTATTTTTTTAAAATAAAAAAAAACACTTGTTTTCTTCTACTTTCTCACCCCTTTTTTTTTGTATTTTGTGTCACACAACCATTCTACTCACATCCCTCTCTCTTTCACTCACTAACATCTCAAAAACATATAAACACCTCTCTTTTTAATTTAAAAATAGTAGAATAACACATAAAAGCATGAGAAAGAAATCAAATATGTCATCAAAGAAAAGAGACTAAGAGTATTTGTGTTTATTATTTTAAGGAAAACTTTTTTTTTTAAAAAAAAAAAGGTTCTTTAAACAGGCCAACCCAACCCACAGGTTGAACGGGGCGGGCTGGCAGGACAAACCCGAGGGTTGTGACCCCTTTTACTGGCCCTAGATAAATTTGATTGAAAGTTATAGCATTTATATGCTGGTGTGTTAGAAATAGAAGTCAGTGTGGTACAGGTTACAGAGGTTTACTGAAAATATTAGTTAATTCAAAAAAAAAGCTAATAATGATTTTGTCCTGAAATACCATTCTCCTCTGAATGTGGTCCTAAAAAATAAAGCCTCAAAATTTAGCCAAAATCTTTGTCACAATCACAATGGCCATTCTGTTCTAAATCTAATAGACGTATGGATGGGGTATAAACAGGAATCCACATGACCCTTAAGTGGTCATTCTGCTAATTGTTTGGCTTGGTGTGACATTTGTCATATAAACCATATTAATTGAAGACCATTAGTGCTACATATATAGATAGATTCTTCTGCTATCCCCTGTAAACAGATATCCAAAATATAAATCGAAGTGTTTGTTAAAACAACTTCACTCTGCCAAAGGTTTACATATAAATGCTGAAAAAAAAAAACTAGCATTAATACTTTAGACAGGGATGGTTTGCGGATCCAGTTCTCAGGATTCAGGACATCCTAAGCCCAATGATCCAGGACAGAACTGATTAGGCAAACAACCACTGATACAACTTAGTGCCAAATGAAAATCTGCCGCACTAAACATGAACTTTATTTACTGAGAGTAAGATGTATGAGCCTATGCCTTCAAATATAGAAGAGTCAAAAGAACAGTTAACTCAGTGTGGTACCAAAAGGTGAACAATTTAATATTTCTACAATATAATTCATTCGAGATGATTGGAATAGTTGTCAAAAATTCTTTCAAAACTGGCACATATTCATTCTCCCTTGTTGACGATTTTTTATAAAGGTTGTACATGAAAGGATTCAATCTTTAGCATCACAACGTTTGATGAACAAACAATTTTGCACCAATCAGTTAAAAAATTTGGGATCATATTGTTCGTGGCAGATCGTGTGATGGCTGAGATCGTCTATCAAATCCAACTTTAACAAGAAACAATCCTTCTTAACTACCCAACATAATCCAATCCTTATTTCATAAATTAATTTTAAGGCCACGTCGACCTCAAAAATCAAGAGCAGGATGAAAGAACAGGAGGAAAAAAAAAATCCCAGTGAAGGCACAAACCTTGATGGTGCGGGCTCGTTCAGCAGAGAGGGAGGCTTTGGCGAAAGTCTCATCGTCCACGAAGACAGCTTTCTTGAGGAGAAGCTTCTGGAGAGACTCCAAATTGGAAGCCATCTCCGACAGATTCGTTATCGCTCCGCTCCATCTCTCGCTTCCTCTGCTTCTCTCCTCCATGCTCCACACGGGGCTTCAATAGTCCACACGTTCATCCCCTTCATCCTGCTTATCACCCAAAACGCACCGTATGGGTTAAGCGAGCCAATCTGATCCGTTAACTCTAAAATAATCATGGCCGTCAACTTTAACACGGATTTAGGGATTTTTGCTTCAATCTGAGACGAGACAAGCGACGGCGATAGGGGAGAGGTGGGGAACGGCGATCGAGTTCCGATGATTGTTGCACAATGCAGAGGATGGACACACACGGCGATCGAGATACAGTGATTTTTCCCTCAGTCTGAGCTGCGTTCTGATGGCAAAACACACAACTATTTGTTTATGATGACGAGACACTAGGAATGTTGATCCAGCTCCAGCGATTGATGGAGTTGGTCCCAGTTGAATTCTTCTTTCTCTTTTTTCTACCGTTCTGCTTTGGGTAATGGTATGATGTATGACCATAAGGAGGTGATGCGTCACTTAATTTTTGTTTATCGTTGACGTGGATATATATATGGTTCTACTATTTGTCCATATTTCACCCTTCCATGTTCCTGCATTTGTTTAGAATGATACAATGCACTGATTCTCTTCCGTCTTCCTCCCTGTTATTCTTTTGCAGGTTCGAAGATGAAATATGAAAATTTGATTCTTCCACTAATCCATACGTATACAGTGCGTTTTGGGTGTTGAGTGGTGGATGCTTGCTCAACGACTGAGGTTTCTCTGTAAATTTTGCAGCTCCAACCTGTCAAGAATCTCAAAGAGTACTTAAAAAAGCAGAGGGATTATCTATATTGCTTTCTGATAGTAAATGATATTTTCTACCAGGCTCATCCACCTCCTTCGCACGAACTCCACCTCAAACCCCTTTTGGCGTCACCACCTCAAAACCCTAACCACCGTTGCCGCCGCAAATGCCCCTTCTAAAGATGACTACTTTGCCGCCATCCACCACATCTCCAATATCGTCCGGCGAGATTTCTACCTAGAACGAACCCTCAACAAGCTCCGCATCTCCGTCAACTCCGAACTTGTCTTTCGTGTTCTTCGCTCGTGTTGTAACTCCGGCACTGAGGCCTTCCGCTTCTTCAATTGGGCTCGATCTTACAACCCTTCTTACCAGCCAACGTCTGTGGAATTCGAAGAGATGGTGAAGATCCTTGCTTGCGCCAAGAAATACGAGACCATGTGGAAAGTCGTTGAACAGATGAAAACCCAGAACTTGAGTTTGTCTGCCGAGACCGTCTCCTTTGTTATTGAAGTGTATGGCAAGCACGGACTCGCCGACCAAGCTGTTGAGATCTTCAACAGGTCCAAAAAATTCAATTGCCCACAAAATGTGCAGGTACACAATTCTCTGCTTTTTGCGCTCTGTGAGGTGAAAATGTTTCATGGGGCTTATGCATTGATACGTAGGATGATAAGGAGAGGGGTGAATCCTGATAAGAGAACTTATGCTATTCTAGTGAATGCTTGGTGCTCATCTGGGAAAATGAGAGAGGCTCAGGAGTTTCTGGAGGAAATGAGCAAGAAGGGGTTTAATCCCCCAGTGAGAGGTCGTGATCTTTTGATTGAAGGTTTGTTAAACGCAGGTTATTTTGAGTCAGCCAAAGAAATGATGAGGAAATTGATTAAGGAAGGGTCTTTACCTGATGTAGAAAGCTTCAACATTTGATTGATTCATTGTCTAAATCTGGGGAGGTTGAGTTTTGTGTAGGTCTTTACCATGAAGTGTGTAAATTGGGTTTTGCACCAGATATTAACACTTACAAGATCCTTATTCCTCCGGTGTCAAAACAGGGTTTGATTGATGAGGCATTCAAACTCTTGCATAATTTAGTTGAGGAAGGGCATAAGCCATTCCCCAGTTTATATGCACCCATAATTAAGGAACTCTGCAGGAGGGGTCAATTCGACGATGCATTTTGTTTCTTCAGTGATATGAAGGTTAAGGGGCATCCCCCTAACCGTCCTGTGTATACAATGATGATAACCATGTGTGGTCGTGGTGGCCGAGTTGTTGACGCGGCAAACTACCTGTTGGAAATGACAGAGGTTGGATTGACTCCGATATCTCGGTGCTTTGACATGGTTACTGACGGATTGAAGAATGTTGGCAAACATGATTTGGCTAGGAGAATAGAACAACTGGAAGTTTCTCGTCGCGGTGTTTGATAAGATCGGCCTTTCCCTGGTGTTGGAATGTGCCTAAGAAACATGCTCTGGAAAAAAATAAAGTAGTTTATGTGTTTGACATGGCGTGGAACACTTAAATCAGATGCGATGAGACATAAATTATAAATGGAATACAGATTTGAAGTTCAGTAATTCAACTGAACTGAGAAGATAGAAAAAGAGAGAGATGAGCGAACTCTTGCACTGTGAATTCTACAAAATTACTTCCATTTTGCTCTTCTCCCATCGGCTGTATTTATTTCTGGGCATGCTGGTTATTATGCATGTAAACTTCAAAAGCAATGGCCATGTCTATGAGTGTGTGCTTCCAGGCTTATGAGAAATGTGTCAAACTTGCCATAGTTTGGTGGTAAAACCACATATAAAGACTTAAACTTTTGTGTTTCACAGTTTGTTTCCATTCTTTCTAGCTTGTATCAGACATGGATGATTTTGCTATTATTTGATGTTAGAAAATTTTGTTTTGTACACAAACAAGCCTCTAAGGATTGAATACAGAGCCACCTCTTCTAATTGTCTGCCCAATGCTTTTTCATGCTTTATTCGAATGAGCTGAGCAAAAAGTTATAAATTAGTAAATTAGTTGTCTTCCAACATGAAATATTTCTTCCCTTAATGAGTTTTCTGCATTCATGTTGAGTTGTGTTGTATGTGAATTTCTGAAAATGCTACATTCAAGGGGCTCCAAAAAATTGAAGTTTTTTGAGCAACTTAATTAATAAATCTCGAGATAACCAACATAAAATTATATAAAATTGTAACTTTGTTTAAATTTAACAATAATTTTATTAAGATCTTAAATTTGACAATAATATTCCTTCAAATTCGGGTTAATGCCTAGACCGGACCGATTCTTGTGGGTTCGCCGATTTAAAGTGGTTAGTTCGGTTTGGGTCTAATACATTTGATCATCATCCAACATAACCTTTTAAACTTATACCATTATGTTGCATTATTTAATATTTGTGGTGCACAGATGGCATTAATTAATATTTGAGATAATTATTTTCCAAGGCTTCACTAATCTAAAATATTTTGTAACAAAAGATACATACACCAATAGTTAAAAAATATTTAATAATAAAGTTTAACACAAGATACTAAAGATGATAGAAGAATAAAAAGTAAATGCGTCACAGAAAATTTCATGTATTTTTTTAACCTGGAATAACTTCTCCAAGATGATTATGTGATAGTAATTTAAGAGCTACCTTCATATGAATAAGAAATGTAAATACAACTTTGAAATTGAAAGAACCATTGAAGTACTTCCTCTTATCCTTATTATAAGGCACCAACTAATAATTCTCACAAATCAATAAAAATAGTTAAAATCATTATATTTGTCCTAAAATTTATATAATTTCTAATAATATTAATCACACTAAACTCTAATATCATATTAATTATTACTCTCATCCATTACCCTTATTAATTATGGACATATATGGGAAAAAAAATATTTAATGTTCTTTGAAAATGAACCTTATAAAAATAACTAAATACACTTGTTAGTTTATACTTTATAATAAGGATAGTTTATGCTTTATAATAAGGATGGAGTATTCATCATCATTCAAACAGATAAAAAATTGATATATTGAGTTTACCACAACTCGGGCTTGCCAATAATCAATACTTCTTCCTTGGAATGGCCCAATCAATAGCTGAGCCGTTTGCCAAAATTTTAATGCATTAAACTTCTCAATAAATAATAAACCAAAAATGATTTACTACAATATATATTATATTCAATTGATTGATCTTTTTCTGTGTACAAAAGATTATAACACCATGAAGTCGCTTGCTACAGTGCCCACATCAGCCCGAAAGAAATTATTCCATCCGATTATTAATATAAAAGCTAACTAACTTATATATCATTATATTATATATCAGTTTATAAGTAAAACAAATTAATTTTGAGAAAAACGATAAATAAGATAACTTATTTAGTTTTTTAATCACTCAAAAAAAAAGTTAACTTATTTTTGTATTATAGACTGGAGATAATATTAGCTAATCCCTATGAAGAAGAGACAAATTAGAAATAGAAGTAATATGGGCTAAGGCATGAATGGATCAATTAAGAGCACACCTCAAACATGATTTTATCAAATCTTAACAACAATAACAACAACATTAACAACAAAAAGAGAACCCTGGTCTTTGGGTTAACCCAGAAAAGAGTTGGACACTTTCACCAAAGGAGGGGGGTTCGATCCAGAAGTTAGTTAAGCGTTAGAGGAGACATCCTAGCTTTTGGGTGCCTAGGTGAACGCCTGAGGATAATAGACAGCTCACCTTAACCAACATTGGTATCACCTATAAGGAAGAGAAATTTCGCCCCGCCCTTAGATTGTAAGTGAGTCCAACCCCTTTTCTAAACTTTATAATAAAAAAAACAACAAAAAGAGAGATAAAGTTATATTTAAATTATGAATCTGTAAAGAAATCATTTTTTCTTAGATCTATAGATGATCTATGGGTGTTATATACTGAAAAGTTGGATTATATTAAATCAGGTTGAAATTGAGGTAAAAAAATCATGATCATTTGATAACCAAGAAATCAAAATAATTATTGACATTGGGATAAGTAGCGGCAGACCCAGTGAAGAAAATGAGTTCTGGACTCCCAGGCCCAACATTAAAACCTTAATAGAAGAAACTATGTATCAAGATTATTAAAACTAACTCTCATTGAACCCAACCTTTGGAGGAAGGGAGATTTCGTTCTGCCCTTAGATTATGGGTGAACTCAACCCCTTTCCTAAAATTTCCAGTAAAAAAAAAAAAAAAAAAAAAAAAAAAAAAAAAAAAAAAAAAACTCATTGAACTGGTACTGGCTGAAAGGTCAGTAAGCCATATTGGAGTCAAATCAGAGCTAACCCTCAGCAAAACCGGTGAGAAAGTGAAGATTTCAAGGTTATTAATATACAATTATAAAGAAAAAAATTGGGTTAATGTCGGGATCGGACTGGTTTATCGACCAATTCTCTGGTTCTAGGCTGAACCGACTTGTCTGATCCAGTTATATATATAAGATTTTTGCAAGAAAAATAAAATAAAATGATATAGATATTTTTTGGTCAAAAAATGATAAAGCTATTTACAACATTGAAATAACTATATATTTTCTTAAATGTAAAAAAAAAAAAAAAAAAAAACAGTGATCGACCCGGAAATTATGAAACATTTTAGCAGAACTAATGACTCACTAGAAATAGGATTAATTAAAATATGTTAAGAATTAAAAAGCAAAGATTATAAGATGTGTGTAAGTATATGTATGTAAATAATAAGGGTGGGTTGCTACATTAAGTTGATTGGAAGCAAAGTAGCATGATTAAGAATTATGATGATGATATTATTGGTGTAAGCACACACCCACCACTTATTTTACATGATGAAAAAGAAATATCTGATTAATATATAATGGCATTCAAAAATAAAAAACCTACCATAACAAGAAATTTACGAGCCGCCTGTGAATTTGGTTCTTTCATAAATAAAAACCAGTTTAAAATAGAGCTGCTGTATATATATATATATATATTATTTTTTGGAACTCACAAATATATCGATTTTTTTTTTTTTTTTAAGGTTCTTGAACTAACAAAATTGAAAAATATGTTTCTTATTGACAGAAATAGTTAGAGTTGTGCACAAGTCCAAAATTATTAGCAAGAACATTTTTTTCAAAAAATATATATATATATATATATATATATATATATATATAATTGAGTTTATTATGTAATAAATATTTTTTTTTCTTTCCACTATCTAAATGGAAAGATAAAAAATAAATTTCATTGTGACTTACTGAAAAATAACAGATAAAATGTATGAGTGTAAATATAATAAATTCAGATTGTTGTTGTTTTTTTTTTTTTTACTCTGTTCACGACTCAATTTTTCTTATTAACATATAGACTTTGCTATTATTAATTAATTCAGATTTAAGTATTCTTAAACTTAATAAAATAGTTTTTGAGGTAGTTTTCCGTATTTATAATGTTTAAATGTGTGAACCTTATTTAAGAATGATTTAAAAGACAATACTTACATTAAGTTTCTAATATCAATTATATTATCACACATTGACATATATTCTATTTTTTAAAATATTATCATTCAATTATAAACCTAAATTAAAAAAAAAAATGACACATCACAACTAAGTCTAATTGAAGAACTTGTTATAATGAAAATAAGAAATTTGACTTAACTGTTTTCCTAATTTAAATTCCTTCCATTCAACCTCTAGTTTTTGCAAAAGAGATCCACTCTAAGCTCATAAACTACTTGATGGTAGGAAAGAAAAATAAAAATAAAAATATAGCAATTTTAAAAAGGCAAAAGCCAGATTACAAAAAAATAAATTAATTAAAAAATTTTGTTATAAAATATCACTAATAATTTTCTGCTGTATTAGTCACTCTTCTAACTAATCTTCTGATTTTATTTTATTTTTTTGGGGCCAGCAACCAATCTTTTAAATTTTATACCTTAATTAACACGTGATTTTCATGAAATTTTAAATAATTTATCATTAAACATGATGCTTGTAATTCAGCTTATTAGTTATAATAATAACCAATCATCGTTATACAACTTTTCTAGGAAATGACTGCAACAACTAACAATAATAATTATGTTTTGTATTGAGTTGCGGGTTTTTTTTGTACGTCGTAATTGCTTTAAAATAATTATTTTATTAGTTTTTATATTTTTAAGTAATTGTAACATGTACTTAATTAAACAAGTTAAGGAATATACTGCAACCAATCATTGTTCTCTGTTTTTGTTTGGGAAAATCTAAATGGGCCCTTTTAACAGAAAAAAAAAAAAAAAACCCCCAAAAAAGGTCCCAAGATTCTAAAAATTTCAGAAAAGGCCCATGATATAATTTCATTAAAATTTAATTGTTAACGGACCGATATAATTGTTAATGTTAGCGAGTAGGTTATTAACAACTAAATCATGTGACTATTAACAACAATATCCTAACAAATAAATAAGATCAGTTAACAATTATATCATCTTTTCGATTAAACAACTATATCAACCCTACTAACAACTAATGTTTTAATGAAATTATACTAGAAAAGGTCCTGGGACCTTTTCTGGGATTTTCAAAATATTGGGACTTTTTTTGTTGTTGGTTTTTTCTATTAAAAGGGCCCTCATATGAATTTCCCTTTTTGTTTTTACTACTGCTTCTCCCTTTAGTTGATAATCTAGTTAATTTCTTTTTCCATCCTCCGATTTCTGATACTTTATAGTGTACTTTTTATTATTTATATATTAATATCATTTTGTCTTATTATATAAAAAAATAAACAAACTAAAATCAAGGTAAATAAAATTTAATTTGGCAAAAAATGAAAACTAATTAAAAAATTTCCATCACAAAATTCATTATCCAAAGTTACCTGAAATTGGTTTAAGCTCAAGTGTAACTTATTTTTAATTAGTGGTGCAACTCTTTTAGCTAAAGATATCTTTATCTTGGCTAAAGAAAAGTTGCACATGATGCTCAAAAAAATTGAGTCATTCTCTATCTTTAGATAATAAATTTTAGGAAAGATCGTTTTTGAAATACTTATTGTTTCTTTCAATTTCTAAATTGGTGCTTATGTTTTTCTCTTCTTGTTAAATCATTTAGGTTCTGTTTGGTTTAATGGAGGGAAATGAAGGGGAATGATTTTAATTTTTTTTTTGGGGTATTTAATGTTACATTGTTTGGTTAAGGAAATGAGGGGAAGGAAAATATATATTTTTATATGGACAACTTTGCCATGGATAGCTAGTATATAATATACAATAATATGTATCCAATCCGGTAGTTATAATTATATTTTATAATTATACTTAAAATCTATATATAAGAATTATAAATATCATCCTGAAAAAAAATACTATTATTATAAATACTATTATTATAAAAATATAATAATTTAACTTATAATATATAATAATTATGAATATTATAGTCATAATATATAATAATAATTATAAATATAATTCCACATCACCCACCCCCACAAAAATATTTTGAGTTGCGGGTTAGTTTTGGATCTCAAAAGATTTCAAGCAGAAGAAGAAAAGGTATCGCTGCTGAGGTGAGTGGGGGAGATGATCACAGGCTCGTAGCTATGAGTCGCTGGTCAGAGGATGGGGATGACGGTGGGAACGGATCCTCCGTCGTCATCTTTCAAAAGTTACACCATTGATTTCAGACCATTCATTTTTTTTTAAATTTTTTTTTTTAATATTTCTTACCTAAGTCTAAAAAAGATCTTGGGATACTGAACCGAAATCTTGAAAAAATACTTCATGATTTTAAAAAATTATTTCAGGATCTTGAAAAAATATTTCAGGTATTGATGGGTACTAAAAAAAATATTTCATGATCTTGAAAAATTATTTTAGGATCGTGAAAAAATATTTCAGATACGGAATAATACTAAAATGATACTTCAGGATACTGACTTGTATTGAAAAAATATTTTATGATCTTGAAAAATTATTTTAGGATCTTGAAAAAACATTTCAGGGTACTGACTGGTATTAAAAATATACTTCATTGTTTTTTTTCAAGATCATGAAATATTTTTTCAAGATCTTAGGTTAGATCCCAAGATCTTTTTAGTACACGACAGTACCTTGAAATATTTATTTTTTTTAAAAAAAGTCTTAGCATTTTTAGGATATTGACTAGTACTAAAAAATATTTCAGGATACTGAATAACACTAAAAAGATGCTTAAGAATACTAACTGGTATTGAAAAAATATTTCACGATCTTGAAAAATTAAAAATTTTCAAGATCATGAAATATTTTTTTCAATTAATATCCCAAGATCTTTTTAGTAAGATACCGACAAGCATCTTGAAATATTAAAAAAAAATGAATGGCAAATATTAAGTGAAATCAATGGTGTAGATTTCTTTTAAATGATGATGAAGGATGAGGAGAAATTTAGACAATGAGAGGATCCGGTTCAGAGGTGAAGGGTTGAAGTAGCGTATAGGGCAGAAAAAACAAAAGGGTATTTTTTAGATATTAAAAATATTCATGGGCGAAGTAGGTAAACACAAGGTAAAATATTACCCCTCCTCTACAAAAGTGGGGATATTAAAAAAAAAAAATCTCTCCCCTTCTCTGATTTTCTTGTGCCAATCAAGGGGAGGGGGCAAAATCCATCTCTTTCAACAGGAGGGAGATGGAAGGGACATCAACATGCAAGTGTTGGTTGCAGAGACGGATCCACATAGTTGATAAGGGGGCACTTGAATTGGTGAATTCTTTTTTTTTTAAAAAAAAAAAAAAAAATTTAATACATGTTTGAATGATTTTCTCACATTTAAATTAAGTATCACCCTTAAATTAAATGTTCACCCTTAATACATTAAGATTGCACTTCGTGAATCGGATGGGATGAATGGTTGAATGATTGTTTAATATTTTATATTGAACAAGATGTATTTGATAAAGATTGATAATAAGATAATTATGATGAGATTTCAAAAAATAAAGCCTAGAAGAATGACATTATAATTATTTTTATTGTAATATACTTTTGTTTTTAAAATATATGTCTTAAACTTATTAAGTGTCATCCTTCATTATAATTTATGTAGTTGCATTTTTAATAGCTTTTATAAATGATAAGTTTGTAAAATAATTGCCTATTTTATTACATCATCAGTATTCACTTGATTTCATGAATATTTTTTTGATATTCTTTTCTTTTCTTGTTTATATTTTTTTATTTTTTAATGCATTTAAAATTTTTCTTAAAAAAAAAAAAATCGGGGCGTTGCCCCCAACCCCGTCGTCACTAGTGTCCCTTAATTAATTTTCTGATCCGCCAGTGGTTGGTTGGTCAGATGTATTTCAAATGGTAATGAGGGCTTGTTTCTTCTTGCTCTGTTTTATTATTTTGAATTGACATCCCCTAAATTCTTATTCATGTGGATTAAGTGAATTGTAAGAATTACTGGTCTGAGCCCCTTGAGAAGTATTGTCACTGTCGCTGAAGATAGCGGTGAATTAAAAGAATTGTCAGTCTTTGAGATGACGGGAACCATGGGAGAAGAGTGGAGATAATTTTATTTGATGGGTTTTTATTTATTTTTTTAATATGAGGACATTTGTGTCTTTTTTCTTGAATTTTGAATACCATTTGGGGAACTCGCATCTTATAGGAATATTGAAATTAGAAGCTTTTTTTTTTTTTTTTTTTTTTACTATTTTTAAAGTTCTTCATCTGAGATTCTCTCTTAAAAAAAAAATTAAAGAAGTGGGTTATAAAATTTTAATAAAAATAAAATGTAAAATAAAATAGTAGAAAAAATTAATGAAAAAATTTTAATCCCACTTTCCTAATTTTTTTTATACTTAAGTCGTAAAAATTTCCCCTGCCCTTCAAATCCCTAATACAAAAACTAACAAGACTAGCTGAATAAAGTTACAAGAGTTAACCATATTAAAAGAGTAAAATTAAAAGATGAACATGTATGCACTAAATTGCAAATAGAAGTAAACTCCTTGGCCTCCGTTCTGTCATTGAAGTTGAAATTTATGCTATCTTGCTAGGGTTGCAGATTGGCCTCAAGATGGATTTTCAGAGAATTGTTCTCTATTCTGACTCTCTTGATGCTATCAATATCCTTATGCGAGACTCTCCTACCGATCACCCCCTCAAGGATGTCATTGGGGAGACTAGAGACCTTCTTTTTCAGGACTGAGATGTGGAACTTCATCATACTCCAAGGAAGAACATCACCTATGCTACTTCATGGCAAAGTAGGGTCATCATGATGCTGTTGATGCCGACGTGGTTATGATTCCTGTTATTCCTAGAGGATGCCTCGATATGTTTTTGAAGGATCGACGATCCTGCCATTCCTAATTTTCTTTATTCTGTTTTGTTTTGTGTTGTATTAGGGGTTAGAGTTTTATAATCTAGCTCTTCTTCCCTTTCAAACTTTGACTTGCCTTTATTATTCAAAAAAAAGAAAAGAAAAAGAAGTAAACTCCAAATAGGTTAACAATTGTTTGCCCTAAATTTTAGAAGGAGAGATTTTTCTACAACTTCACATGAAAAATTAAACAGAAGAGCAGCATTTGATTCGTGAATATTACTCTTTGACTAGACAAAGAAATTGATCTTTATGTCATTTTCAAGAAGGTACCTTGTTAGATAAAACTATGTGCCTTCTGCGATCCTTCCTTGCTAGCTACTAGGTTATAGGATTTGCAGGAGTTCATGAGTTGACGTTGACAAGACCAAGCTAAGATTATTATTTTCATTAAAAAGGAAACAAGAAAATGAAAAGCCAAATCAAATAACAACAATCCATTATTATCAATTTATCATCAGTTCATGGAAACTGATGTGCTTTATAGTTGTTTGGGATACCAGTTGAAAAAATGACTTACAATCAATCTGACTTATGAAAAAGTTAAATTGTAAAATGTTATTTATATTTGGATTGGCAGTAGCATTAGTAGATTTTGTAATTTTAAATTATAGTACTTAAAAAATACTTTATGATATTGAAATATTTAAGAATACTGAATATTACTAAAAATATTTTTAGTATCAAATCGAGACTAAAATTTTAAAGTAAATACCCTTTTGGGTCCCCGACAAAAAACACGGACCCCAGGGGACTAAAATGGAACTTTTTTATTGACTAAAAATGGCTTTTTGGAAATTTGTGAGGGACCAAACTGTTCACCAATCGACCCTTATTCGTCCTTTTCAGGGATTAAAAGGGCATTTCTTTGAGTGAGGGACCAAAATGGGGTCCGTGTTTTTTTCCAGGGACCCAAAAGGGTATTTACTCAAAATTTTATAGGGTACTGACTGGTACTAAAAATATATTTCATGATATTGAACCGTACTAAAAAATACTTTATGATCTTGAAGAAGTATTTTATGATTTGAAAAAATATTTTTAGTATCAATCAGTACCCTGAAATATTTTTATTTTCATTAAAACAAGAAAATGGAAAGCCTGCTAAACCAAATAACCACAATCCATTATTATTATGATCAGTTCGTGGAAACAGATGAATGTGGTTCATCATATATCATACGACTCAGTCAAATGTTGCATCTATGGAAACTGTGGTGGTATGGTTATTTTGTGTGTCCTTTTCTTATTATGGTAAGCAACCTCAGTCTTTACTTACATTGAGCCAACACCACAATTAATTTCACTGCTCTCAGTCTATTTTTCATACCTCTTTCATTGTGAGAGATTCAAAGTGTGTTTGGTTTCACACTGAAAGACTACCAAAAGATCATGCTGGTTTTGGTGTAAGTAATTAATTTGTTTTGGTGTTTTTAAACATAAAAGTAAGTACATTTATGTATTTTTTTTAAAAAGTACGTTTAGGTAAAAAAAAAAAAAATCAATTAATTGTGAAATTCAAACTCACTCCAAGCAATTAATTAATTATAATTTTATTGATTATAAATGATTATAATCAAAAGAAGATTGGATCATTAGGGTCTATTTGGAATAACTGTGACAGAAGTGATTTATTTTCAATCTGACTTTTACAAACGTAAGATAGGATAATAGTCAGATTATAGATGTGATTTGTATTTGGATTGACAATAACAAAAGTGACTTTTTTTCCCAAAAAAATTGTTGAGCCTCAAAAAATATTGAAAAAAAAAATTAAAAAAAACGTATATTGATTTCAGTGTAAACTGTTAGTTTTGGTGAGTTTTAAAGATTACGAAATTTAAACTCATTTCTATTGACCAAGTCTAGGTTTGATTATAAATTTATATATGTATCAATAAGAGAATATCACCTTGAAAGGAATTATACCCTTATTAATCAAATAAAAAAATTAAACAATAAATATTAAATATTAAATTATAGGAACCAAATAAAAAACTAACAACCATTTTGGTTTTAATTTTAAAATATATGAGTTGTTGCTATCTGTTTTGCTATTTAACACCATAACAAAGTTATGATATTTAACAAAGAAAGAAAAATGTGTAGATACCAAATTAAAATTTTAGAAAATATAGGTACTTGTTCAATGATTTTGCATTTTAATCTTATCCTCATTAATTAAAATCCCTTCAATAAATACAATCAATAGAGGCCGTTTGAAGGGGAAAAAAATGTATACATTTGAAAAATAAAGCAAATTGAGGAGTTGCTGTTATATTTAAGGCTAGAAAAAGTTTAGTTTCTAAGCCGAATGTGATACTCCCTCCCTTTCATAGTAGTTAAAAATTCGATTTATCACGGTGATTTTACTTTTTACGATTTTTTTCTTCATTAAAACGATTTTATTAATTTTCCAAAAGCTTTTATGTTTTTATGATTTTTTACGATTTTTTTACGTTATGATTTTACATTTTACTATTTTTTATCCCTCTTCCGATTTTACGTAAAATCTCGATTTTAACTACCTTACCCCCTCCCTTCTTTTTTTGTCAAACCCTCCAATCTTTGATATATAAAAGCCAATTGACATTTTTTTTTATGGAAGGGTTGAGAAAGCTAAATAAATGACATTAAAGTATTTATATTTATAGTTTTCTTTAAAATAATTTGTCTTACTTACTATCTCCGATTCTAGTTATAGGATCATTTTTATAGTGTAATTTACATCATAAAAGTGTTCTTATAATTAGGATCGAAGGGAGTATAAAATAATATATAATCTAATGATCTACACAATATAGATTATGATTAAGTAATTTATTTAGATTTTTTAATCACTTAAAAAAATTAATTAATATTAATTAATTCGTACATTAAGGACACACGAGGTAGTATAATCTTACAAAATACAATCACGCATGTGCTGAAAACTTCAAAATGATTGTGTTTTATATGTAGCCCAAAACTAAAATTAGAGTTTGTGAGTTTTCTTCTCCTCTTTCAATGGGTTTGTGATTGATCAATTGGCACACAATTAGCGTGGAGAAATAAAAATCCAGTTTGGGCGGGTAATTAGTTATCCACGTGTAAAGAAGCTACACGTGGGGCCCTGTGGTTTCTCGCTTTCCGACGAAGGAAACGAATTAAACGGACAAGGAATATTAAAATTTGGTCCACCTGAGGCTGCGGGTCTGGGGCAAATATTTTGCCACTTGGAAACTATGAAATGACGAACGTGTCCTTTTCTTGGAGACCAAGCAAGTCAGCCAAAACGCACGCAACGCCAATTGAAATGAAATTGGCCGTTCTTCTCATCACTCTTCTTTTTGAGGTTACTTATCACTTCATCACCTTTTATTTTTCCTTTTTTTAACACTACAAAAAAAGATGCCATAAAATAATATTAAAATATAAAAAAATAATTTGTCTATCCTTATTATTTTACCTAATTTATAATCAAGTCCTTATAATTTTTTCTTTTCTTTTCATTGAGTCCTTACAATTTTTCAGATATATGCACTAGTCCTTATGCTCATGATTAATTAGGAAAAATTATAGGGACTCATGTTTATTTATTAAGAAAGTACCATAGAAATATTATTTTTGGGCGAGACATAAAAAGTATTCTGTATCAACAGTGAAGTTAGTGTAGACACTTCCCTGTCATGTTTATTTTTTTTATATTCATCTTGTAAATTTAGAATCACATTATTGTCAAAAAATTCATTTTGAATGCTAGCTTAGGTGTGAGGAAAAATGGATTATTTTTTAGATTCAAAGTTAAAAGACTACCCGATGCCACGTGGCTTAATACTTAAAAAATCTCCATGTTTATAATTATTTTGGTTATATTAATTTTTATTTAAAGGAATTAAGAGCATTGTTGTCAAACTTACAAATTATTTTTTCGAGTTTACCAATTTTATGTTTCTAACTTATAAAATCGTATCAGTTTGTACTTAACTCATGCTAGCCATAAACTCAATTATACTGGCAAGTTTATACATTGAGTTTATTGTTTTTACATTATAAAATTGTGTCAACTTGCTTTTAAATTCATGTTAGCTTGTTCATTTTGATAATGTGCAATTGTGGTTTTATATATAAACTTCATAGAAATTTCTTTTTTGGATATGATAAATTATATATGTTGATGGATTTAATTTTAGTTATTCATATTTAAAGTAAATTATTTCCATTTTTGTTTTTTATTATATATTTGTAACACGTATTAATAATGTTAATTCTTAAGAGTTTACTATTTGAGTTCATTATTCAAATTCATATCCTTATCACGAGTTTACTTAAATTTATGAGTTTAACAACCTTGATTAAAAGAACCGAAAGAGTGTAGAAGTTGTCAAAGCCATTTGACTCAATTAACACTAAGCACCTCCTTAAAGCTTGACGTAACGTAAGAGGTTGCAAGTTTGACCTATCATAAATATGATGGTGTGAGCTTTTTCACATGGGTAACGGGTGAAGGAAGACCCCAAAAAAAAAAAGAGAGAAATTTTCATTAAAGCACTGTAGGGCAAAATTAATTTTAGTTAAGAATCAAAACATTTTGAAATTTCACTGTAGTATTAAAAACCAAAATGAAAATAAGTTTTGTAAATAAAAAGATAATAATTCCCCTTGCTTTGTTTTTTTTTTTTAAAAAAAAAAAGTTAATTCAGAATGTTTTAATCCTCAACTGAAATCAATTCTGTTTGTCTTGTGGTCCTTTAACGAAATTATATATATATATATATATGAAAGAGTATTAAATGTGCCTAACTATACATCCATTGTTCCTCCCCCACCCTTCATTTCATATTTTCTTTTAGCTTTTTTTTTTCCCTATTTAGCTTCTTCACCATAAGATACGCAATGCTAAATACTAAATTTATTATATTTTTTTTATTATATTTGATAGAATGAGGGGTTTTTAATTATTTTAATTAGTTTACATTTTTAATTATTGTCATATTCATAATAAAATTAATTTAATAACATGAAATTGATAATATGGATTTCTAATTAAGATGGATTCTCTAATAATATCTTGCAAGATACCCATAAAAAATTATTTAATTAGGCCATTTAATTTCATTTCACAATATCCTCGATATGTTACATTGATTGATCTCAAATATATTTTGTATGTATCAATGTAATAGGAAATTATATTCCACCAGAAAAGCACACGTGTCTTACTCTATAATTACTTAAAAACTTAAGTTCATATAGAAAATAATTTTAAATAATTTTAAATAATAAATGTAAACAAGTAAAATTAAAAAAAATCATATTTTATATTCTAGATTATGAAAATATTTAATTCAATATTTTCCACCTACTTGGATCTAACTCACTCTATTAACTGATGGGTTACCATAAAATAACAGCAAAATAAGTTCATTAAGGTGTGAGGAACCACCATTAATGAGGTCCACTATGTTAGTCATTCCAATTAAATATAGATATTAATTCTAAAATATAATTGAATACCAAGTTTACCCCTTAGATGGTTATGCGTTATTTTAGCGGATAGGAAGACAAATGAAATCAGGGTGAGTGAGGGTAATATGGAACTTTCAAAAATATTATAAAATTAACTTCTTCTCAACTTTACATGCTGGCCGATGAAGGAATTTGGAGGGTTGTTGCAATCTTCGCGGATTTCAGTAACAGAAAAATCATGAAATTTTTCTCGGAGGAAAATATAAATAAATATTTTGTTTTATTACAAATTAAAATTTTGTTTATTTGGCTTCACGCGCCTTACCGGATCCGAACTTGATGACAAAGTGTGATTATGTGATGGGTTCCATCTTCATCGCTGAGCGTGTATGACACGCATGAAAAAGGAGTTTCACCTTGACTAATTGCTATTAAAATATTAAAAAAACAAAATCAAAGCTCTACAACTAATTTCAGAGAAAAGTTTATTTGTTTCCTAATCCTGTAAAATACATTTTAAATTTTCAACCCAAAAAAAATACATTTTTAATATTCTAATCTTGATATCATAAAAAAATAATACTAA
Source organism: Acacia melanoxylon (assembly GCA_019022615.1). Lineage (NCBI taxonomy): Eukaryota > Viridiplantae > Streptophyta > Magnoliopsida > Fabales > Fabaceae > Acacia > Acacia melanoxylon. The sequence goes on along the minus strand of JAFJYJ010000003.1, from coordinate 4,098,795 downwards.
TATTAAAATTATAGTATTTGCATTTTTTTCTTTTGCGTTAAAATAGCAGCCTCTCATTTAAATCTAAGACTTAAAAAAAGTTTATCAGTTAAATCCATGTTTTCATTTATTTATATATATATATATATATATATATTCTGAGTAAATTATATATATATATATACACAATTACACACATATATATGACATTATTAAAAATAAATTATACCCCACTTTTTCAAAGTCTATGCTCACAAAAGCCTCACTTATATATCTGATATTAAAATTTTAGAGATTTCGCTAATCTTTTGACAATTGTTTCGTTCATGTTAGTACTTAGTGGCGATATATCATTATGTTAATTTGATAATTTATGATTATTAGTATAATAAACAAGTAAAATTAATATTAAGAAAAGAACAATAAAAATTTGATAATAACCTACAACTGAAAATTGTTTAGATTTTCTAGAAATTTAATTTATGGATTTCAAATTATTAAAAATTCATCACTAAATTAAAAATAACTTTTTATAAAAAAAATTATAAAAAAGGGGAAAGCTCTAAACCCAGTGCTAAGACTCGCAATATAGTGTGACTGTGCGTTCAATTTTCCGTGTTCATGTAACCCAGAGCGACTCTTCCTCTTCGGCTTTAATGGCGTGAGAAATTACGCGAACTGCATACCTACGCTACCCAGTTATCGTCTGAAAATCCTTCAATCTTTGCATGCCTTACCACCAGTTCACTGATAAAATCCAAATGTGATCGTTACTGATGAAATTGAAATCTCCATCACCACCAAAAAAAACATCTCTATTTAAACTTCTGCGCAAGAGCCGATGATTGATAATGGTAATCTCGTAATGGGATGTGTTATTGAACTTTTTTAATCGGTATCTGTAAAAGGGTTTTCTGTTTCTGAGATTGCTTGGGGTCAGCTTTTTTTATTTTTTTTCCGGCGGTATCTGTTGGTTTGTTTTTATTGTCGGCGTGTGAAGGCGTTGAGACAGGGACGAGATGAGAGAAAACGTGAAGAATGACGAAGAGCTTGAGAAGCTGTTAGATGAGATCCCTCAGATAGCTTCGTACAATCTTCTTCATCAGCACCCACATGGTTATGATGGGGATGACAGACAGGCTATTCAAGGATTGTATGGTATGTATGATGATGGTCTGCTTAATCATATGACACAGTATCCATATGTTTCATCTCCTGTCAGTGGATTTTCTCTGCTATCAGATGGGTCTTCCTCAAGCCCGTTCTCTGGTAGGCATCTTTTCTCTGACAATGGATCGCCAACGCCACTCCCATCAGAGGAGCTTAAATCTCTCACATCTTGTGAGAGTTTTAGTTACACCAAAAGTTTCTGCTTGGATTCTGAAATGCCTGATTTAACTCTTAGGAAGAAGGATAATGAAAACTTGGTTGAGGAATTTGACCTCTGCACCAGTTTGAGAAGAATGCATTTTAACAGCCAACATGATAAGTCTTGTAATTTGAAAGATGCATCAATAGGCACAAATCGGCTTCCTTTTCCTGACTGTTTGGATGGAAATAATCCCATCAATGTTTATAAGCAAGAGGAATATAACAATTTCAAGAGAGCATTTCTTAACCGTAAGGTTGTTGAATCCTCTTTTCCTAGCAGTCCTGTAAGTTCTATGAGTCCTGATTCTGAAGCAGCTGTTGGCGTAGCATTTCCAGGATTTCCCCGTGCCGGTTTATTTGGAGCACGACACTCTCCCAGAAGGCCTGACATTATGATGTTGCAACCAAATGACTTTAGAAGCTCAGTGGACTCTTCTAAGTACAGAGGACAGCTGATAAATAACTTCTGTTATGGGGGAAATCTAGCACCAGAGCTTACTGCTTCTTTGAGTGGACACTCTATATCTGATACTTCAACTTATCCACATCAAAATGGAATGAGTTTGATTCAAGAGAGGAGCATGTCAAGATTCCCAAATTCTCCAATTCCTTCTAATTTAAGGCCATATTTGAGTGATAAAAGCTTACAGCAGCACAACCTTCCTAGCTCTAATACAAGAGCTTTCCCACTTTCAAACACAAGAATTCCACAATCAGGTCTGGATTCTATTACAAGTGAGGGGAGCTTCATCATCCAAGGTGAAGGTTTAAATTATGCCATTAGCAAGGGCTTTGATCATCCAAGGGGTCAGAGTAAGGGTGCTTTGCGTGAAACTGGTCATAAAAAGCATTTACGCAGGTCAGAGCCAGATATCCAGCGCCAGGTTTTGGGAAATTGTGGAATCCCTCAGAGTGATAGGATTGATTGCTCATTCCCCTTACTACCCAAGTGTAATTCCCTAGCAGAAGTTAGAGGGTACATATATTTAATTGCCAAAGATCAGCAAGGCTGTAGATTTCTGCAAAAAATGTTTGATGAGGGTACCCCGGAAGATGTTCAAGTAATATTTAATGAGATAATCAATCATGTTGTTGAACTTATGGTGAATCCTTTTGGAAATTACCTTATGCAGAAGTTGTTGGATGTGTGTACTGAAGAACAAAGGATGCGGATTATACTCATGGTTACTCCAGAACCAAGGCATCTTGTCAGAATCTCTTTAAGCACTCATGGGTAGTAATGCTATGCAACTTATGCAATTAATTCAATATTTGCTTAGTGTTCTTAGTTGTAATTTGACATTATCTACTTTTCTTTTGTCAGCACCCGTGTGGTACAGAAGCTAATTCAGACTCTCCAAACAAAACAGCAAATTTCATTAGTTGTGTCAGCACTTGAACCAGGATTCTTGGAACTTATCAAAGATCTAAATGGAAATCATGTGATTCAACGATGTTTGCAGTTCCTAGGCAATGAAGATAACAAAGTATGATTTTTCTTTGCTAGTAGTTTATTAATTGGATACATAAATCTGTATGCCTAACTCTTGTTCATACACTAAGCCTTTTGTGTATCAATTGTGTTCATTGAACATATGAATTGAATCTATATATGCTGGCAAATTTTGATTAACCAGAATCTGCAGGTTCTGTGTTCAGTGTCTTTCTTGCATGAAATGGAAAAGATATTGGGGCATTTTTAAGCAGCTGGATTTCTGTTTTCTATAATGAGAGGTGTCAACAAGTTTATATGATAAGTTTAGAATTATACAAGTCATTAGCAACTTCTATTATACAAGTCTTGTATTATGTAAGTTTAGACTTATATAATAGCAGTATAAATTGAACCGAATAAATGGTAGAAATGGAGAAGCATTAGATGGCCCTTGACAAGGTTTTCTTTTTCAACAATTCTAATCTCGAATATCTTTATAGGAAGATAATGCATTTAAACTAGAAGGCTCATCCATAAGCTGATAAGATTATGATTTCTTAAAAGTATTCCACAACACTTCTGTCTACAGCACCACAGTCATAGTTTGTGTAGGATCATGAACTAATAGAGTCCAAGAACGTTAATCTATTGGTTATTTTCTTAAAATAAATAAATAAATAAATAGTAAACTGGATTTCTATGGCCTTTACCTCTTTTTGGTAAATGTAGTCCATGTCAGATTAATACATTGTAACAATGATGTAGATCTAGATGCCAATGAAACTCTGGTGATATCAGCTAAAGGGCATGTGATTTGTGATTGAATTGAAGTTTACTTTGGGATTTGGCACATATTCTTTAGTGTATTGCCAGGTGATGTGGTGCAAATAATAACAAAAAGGCATAGATCTCTTGCAATGTAAGAGTTGTTTCTGGTTCATATCCCTATTAGATAAATAACATCCTTGTAGTGAGCTGTGTATGGCTGATGCACTAGTATTTTTGTTCTTTCTGAGTTCAATGCCTTGATGGGAATACATGCTAATTGAACCATTAGTCATCAATGCAATTTCTGTTGCTCTCATTGTTAAGGTGTGAAAAAACTGGAAAACATAAAATGCAAAATTGATTTTTTCCTTGTGGAAGTATTACATTTTTCCTGTTAAACATTGAACAGTTTATATTTGTTGCTGCCGCAAAGTATTGCATCGAGATTGCAACTCATCAACACGGATGTTGTGTTCTGCAAAAATGCATCAGTCATTCAAGTGGGGAGCACCGTGAAAGACTGATTGCTGTATTATCTGCTAATGCTCTTCTGCTAGCTCAAGATCAATATGGGTATTTTTTCTCGTTAAGCTCAAATCCTTTTAAGTTGAAGTTTAACTTATAGTATATCATTTTCAATGTATAAACCTTTTCTTTTTTAATTTTTGCTGTTGAGGCAACAATCTTTACTATATTGAACCATCTTCTCAGGAAATATGTATGGAACATTTCAATGTACCTGCATACAAATGTGGTAATCATGCCGCCATTTAATTTTCAAACAGAAAGCTTCAGTTTCTGCACATAGACAATGATTACTCGCTTCGTCTTAAGCTGTGGAAACTGTTGAAGGATGAAACATCCATGAACTCTAATGTCTATTTCATTATAAGCCCTTTTCTTTTTCAGCACCCGTTTGCTCTCTCTGCACATGATATATAGTTATCAAATTGATCCAGCCTTGCTATTTGCAATAAATCTTTGCAACTAATTCTTCATTGACTTATTTCATTTAGACATTGCTCAAGAGAGAATGAGATATATCGCCCTTTTCCCTTTTGGATTTTCCTTTCCAGGTTTCACCTAATTACCTTTGTTTTCTCTGCAGAAATTATGTTATTCAATATATCTTAGATTTGAGGAATCCATATGCCACTGCTTGTATAATTTCACAATTTGAAGATCACTATGTTCACCTGTCAATGGAGAAATTCAGCAGCCATGTGGTTGAAAAATGTTTACATGTATTTGATAGTGTGAACCAGTCAAGAATCATCAGCGAACTGCTCTCTGCCTCACACTTTGAACAGTTACTTCAGGACCCACATGCTAACTACGTTGTTCAATCAGCTCTTCGATATTCTGCGGTTTGTAACATAAGCATGATTGTAGTTTTTTTCCCTATTGCTTCACTGATGCTAATATCTTGAGGTCATAGCAATAATGCAGTTTGACAAAACAGTGACATATTAATCATTTCAAAATATTGGCACATATTAATCATTTCAAAATATTGGCATGCCTTGTTCTCTCTTCATTAAAATTGGGCTCGTTACGTCCTTTATCTAGATCTGCAAGTGCATGCCAATGCATTTTCGAACTGATATTAGCATTTATCAATCTTCGTTAACGGACTTTAATCCTCCGTTGGCTCTGCTTTTCTTTTCCTTTTCTTATGTTTGAATTTTCCTTCTAAACTAGGGTCCTGCTCAAAATGCACTAATCGAAGCGATAGAATCCCGCAAAGCTGTTTTGCGAAATATTCCGTTCTCCAAGAAGATTTTCTCTCAGAAGTTCTTGAAGAAGTGATGTACATTCTCCCCTGAGGCTAGAAGTGTTGTTGTTCTACATTACGAAAGCTGTATCCTGCCACTACAATTATAATATATATGCATTCTATGGTTATTTAACTGTAAGTTGGTACTGCTCATAACCATACAAAAGATTAACTCTTTAAAGAAGTGCTTATCCTTCTGGTCAGCTGGAATCTGGAAAGAGAAAGGTCAAGACAATTTTGCTGTTGAAAGTTAAGTTTCTAGACATGCTTCTGTACTATTTCTAATGTCTTGTATTTTAACATTCTGAATATGATCATCCTGTTAATTATGATGTTCTCACTGTATTAAGACTGTACAGTCTATAGAATGTTAGGATGCTTTTGCTGTTACTGTGTAAAGTACTTTGAGGAGGCTCTCTCAGAATAACTCACTCTGTTTTGTGGGCAAAGGGGGTCGATGGATCACGGAGCTAAGTTCTTTCCTTGGTTTTTTTTTTTTAAAAAAAAGAAATATCATTTAGTTCCATATTTTGCTTGGAATTGTGGGACCAAGTTCATGAAGTTCTGTGGTTATAGTTCTTGTTCTTGCACCCTCCTCTAGCTAATGGCTTGTTCCATATTTTTTTTAAAGAAAATATCAGGATGGTTTGAACTTTTACAGCATATTTGGTTTGAGGTGAGGGGAGGGGAGAGGAGGATATTGACCAAATTGCTCTTAATGAGAAGAATATTCATTTTTGTTGAGAGTGTAATTTTGAAGGTAAAAAAATTTCTCTCTCTTCCCTCCTTCCCCTCAAACCAAACACACCCAATTTCCTTTATTTTTCCTTTTTAGGAGGAAGATTTGTTTATTTTCTGAAAAAAAAAGAGGATCTTCTTGAATATTGAAAGATAAAAAAAACAACTACTTTATAAATTCTGCTAATAATGTTTTATATAAATTGTTAAGATTTGATGAATTGTCATTTGTAAGACTTTGATTTATTTGGTTATCCGTGTGAATTTTTCTGTAATATTTATATTATCATTTCTTAATAAAAATATTAAACATGCACGTACAGGTATGATTATTTCTTTTATTAAATGAAGTTTCTGAAAAACTTGAGAAGAGAAAAAATAATACATGAATGTTAAGAAACCTAATAATTTGGTGGCATGTGATTAGATTTAGACAGACACTTTGCCACTCATCCCAGCAATGTGGAAACCAACCGCTAAACCTATTAATTAGTTAAGTGATGAGACTGATCACGCAACTCATCTGTGGGGTTCGTAGTGGGGCCTTGAGGTAACTTGCTGATCAAGTTAGATAAAAGTAAGTGAATTTAGGTTTGGACAAAGCTTAGTTATATTTTATTAAGTGCTTGTTTGTATTGATGTTGGCAAAAATGACTTTTGTTTCAACTGACTTTTTCAAACTAAAGTTGAGGTATAAGTTAATAGCTGTAATATGATTTATATTTAGCTAGACTTTTGTTTGGATAATATATTGAGAATTCAGTTTCATAAGCTTCAAATATGAAGAAATGTTAAATGCTAAAAGCTAGAAAAAATTGCTTTAACTTTAAAGTCACTTTTGAGTAAAAAAATCAATGGCCTACGAAACCATGTCAAACATTTGAAGTTCTTTTCACGGCTAGAAGTTACTTTGAGATAGCTCCAAATGTGTCTTGGTTTCTCTATACTACCATATTTAATTATAGGGTTAAGTAGTAAATTTGTTCTGGAAGTACACGTTCAGGAGCAATTTTGCTTTGGAAGTTTTTTTTAGCTCAATGTTGTCTTAAAAGTCTAAAAACGTAGCAATCTTGTCATTTTTCGTTAAATAACCAACGTTGACCGTTAAAAAATTGACATTGACCATTAACTTTTTAATGAAAAAGGGAAAAATAGTTACGTTTTTAGACTTCCGCGGCAATATTGAGCAAAAAGGAAAAAAAAAAAAACTTCCAAGGCAAAATTTCTTTACGACGATCGTGTACTTCGAAAGAATTTGCTTTAACCCTTAATTATATGCATTGGTACTGCCCTTTCATTAGGAGTTCCTTTGATATGTGCAATTAATATGGATATTTTTGGGGCAATATTGCTCCTTAACAAAAACTTACGGGGCAAATTTGAATCTTAACCATGTATTATAAGAACCTAATTAGTGAAACTATAACAACATATAATTAAGAAAACTATAAGGATTTAATAAAAATAAGAAAATTATAAGGATCAAATTAAAAATAAGGTGAAATGGGTATTATTTAAAACAAGTGTGGGATTTGTATAGATGTTCTCCCTCGCTTGTTGATTAACAACCAATATACTAGATTTGCATCAAAGGTTAGGAGCTTTATGTCATAGCAACGTGAACAAAAATAATTTCATTTTATCACTCCATTGAATGCTGATTTGATTTCCTTTATTTATTTATTTATTTTTGATGAAGTGATTTCTTTTAGGGTCTATTTGATATGAGGGATTTGGGGTGGGAGGTAGGGGATGGAAAAAATTTTATGAGTGAGATTTAAGAAAACTAGAGGTGTGGGGTTAAAAGTTTTTAATTATTTTTTGTTATTCTTTTATCATATATCTCTTTTTTATTAAAATTTTATAACGCCGTACTTTTCTATTTTTTTTATTTTTTTATAAAATTCAACTCCAATTTTTTTTTTCCTCCGCTCACTTTCCCTCCACTCATACCAAACAACCTCTAAATTGTAAGTGATTTTGTGTTGTACCATATTTAGATATGAAAAAAAGTTTTGTTGTAAAAGTATAAAGTATACAAGTATGCATATGTGAATAAGTAGAATGAAAGGAACTATGAATAAGTTATACTCCCTTTGGTCTTAATTATAGGAGATATTTTGGAGTTAGTTTTGGTCCAATTATAAGAAGCAAGTTTTTACTTTTGTCAATTTTTTCCTATAGTACCCCTATTTATACTTTCTCAATAATAATTAAAGATAATAATAATTTAATAATACACCTATATATTTTATAAAGTAAATAATGTTCGCAACTCATTAATGTTATATACACCTCAATTATACTTTTTTTTAATAAAATAATTTTGAACAATTTTTGTCATATTTTTTCCATATCACCCCTACTAATACTTCTTCCCTAATAATTAATTTAACAACACGCTTATATTCTATCAAGTAAGAAACATTTCCGTAAATTTTCCGTAAATTAACACGTGGAAGAGTTCATTATTACATGGTTGAAGGCAAAAGTGTAGTGCTTTTACTTACACGAAGAACACAGGTGGGTGAATTTCATTAATTATAAATAAAAATATGAGAGTATTTCACCACCGACGCTCGTTGGTGGCAATGGCGTGAGTCTGCTGATTAATATTTGACCTCTTTCTAATTAAATAGTAATTTTCAATTTTCAGCAGGGATATTTTTGAAAAATAATTATAATTAAATAATTTAACTTCTCTCCTTAATCTCTCCAAATTCTGGTAAATAGTTCCTATAATTAGGACTGGAGGGAGTATATACTAAAAGATGTTCAAAATGTTAATAACAGTCTATCTAGTGTGATAAGTGAGTCCTCTATCAGGACATACAATCTCATATGAGGATGAGATGTTTTTGAAAACACGTGGGTTTTGTGGTCCAAAAATTCCAATCATAGTTCAAAAAATATTCACCAATTGCATAGAAAAGTTGAAAATTTTAAGCGGAGACAAATAAGTACTTCTCCTGGTTAAGCTTATTATAAGCGCACCAACTATGAAGTTTATTTGGTCGCTTTTTATAAAGTGACTTCTTATTCCCAATGTACATTAATTATTTTTTTCCATGTCTACCCATAATTAATAAGGGTAATGGGTGAGAGTAATAATTATTATGATGCTAGAGTTTAGTGTAATTAGTAGGGGTAATATTGGAAATTACCTAGATTCTAGGACAACTTTATTGATTTTAACTACTTTTATTTGTTTGTGAGAAAAATTAGTTGATGCCTTATAATAAAGACCAGAGGGAGTAAATATCACTCTCTGGCCCTGCCAAAAAAAAAAATAGAGAGAGGAACAAATAACCCATCACTAACTAATGTAGATATTTTTTTTTTCCTCTTTAATAAACAAAATAGATTTGCTCTTTTGGAACGTAGATATGTTTACTTGGTGGAATTCCACGTAACTAATGTTGGAAAGATTCCTAACATTGAAGTATGGTCCTTCATCTATTGTAAAGTTGTATCAAAATATTTATATTACACACACATATACATGAATATAAGATTTATCGTTTGTCATGTCATTTGACATAAGGTTTTATCAAGTCACTTTAAAACTTCGTCGTTTTAGGAGTTAGGGGAATTAATGAAGGGTCTTTTAGTAAAATTTATATAATAAATACAAAAACAAAAATATCAAAACACCATTCACTAATTTTTCTAACTCCCAAAACGACGTAGTTTTAGGGCGACTTGATAAAACCTTATGTCAACAATAAACTCATATATATATATATATGTGTGTCTGAGTGTGTGTAGTTGATTAAAAAAATTATATATAATTCTAAGAATTATAATTCTATAAATTTGATAAGATTAAGCTTCATTAGATTCGGATTATATCAGAAACCATCATAAAGTTTTCAAAAGGTGTTAGGTAATATAAGATTGTTAAATTTGTGAATTTAAGCAAATTCGTGAAAGTTAGGTAAGCTCGTATTGTAAACATGAATTATAAACTCATAAGAGTTTATTTTTATCATTAAATATATATTAATGATGTATAATTAAATAATTAAAATATAAAAAAATGACAACAATTTGATTTAAATATATTTTAAATTCAAATAATTGAAATTAAATCCATCAATATTCATAATTTATCATATTTAACAAGAAAATTTTCTATAAAATTTATTTATAAAGCCATTGAACATGATCAAATCAAATAAGTTAATATGAGTTTAAAGATGAGTTAACACAATTTTATAAGCTAGAAACGTAAAAACGGTAAACCCGGTATATAAACTCATAAATTTAACTGAGTTTACAATGATCACGAGTTTACCAGTGACTTGACTCAATTTTATTAGATAAAAATGTAAAAAATGATAAACTCAGGATAGTCAATTTATGCGTTTGACAATAATGGAAAAGATAGAATGTGTGTGTGTGTCAATTCGCACGTTTGAAAATAGTAAAGAAGATGGAAAATGTATATGCGCGCGTGGGGGACGAGACTTTCATTTTTTTTATTGGTGTATGTCTCTTTTTTGGTATTAAGGAATCGAGCCCTTTTGTGTATGCTTTATTAATTCATTGAAATTATCATATTTAATATTCATGCGACATCAGTTTCATGATTCCATCACCTTGCTCACATTCAACATTCTTGTCAAAGAAAAATATTTTGAATGCTAATTCTTTTATTATGACAATTTCTACAAATAATATGGAAAAGAAGCACTATGCACTTCAATTTCCCTTTTTTTTTTTTCAATAATAAGGCAATTTTATTCAAAGAGAAGTATAAAGATACATTAGAAAGATCGTCTCGCTTACAGCAGATTATAACATGAAACATATGCAAGAGTTCAATCCATAAACAACATAAATATAAAACAAACCAACCCAACAAACCTGAAAAAGAAAAACTAGAAACAACGTAATAGAAAAGATCAATAGGTTCCCATCATACCGTAGGTTCAACGGTCAAAGGGTTGGATACTCATTAAAAGGAAGGGTTTGATTCTTGAGAACGTTACAACGTAACTCTTGGAGAGGTGATTCACAATCTGGTTAAACACTTTAAAGGCACCTTGTAATCTCCAAGTTTAATCTCAAACTCTAGTTGTGTGCCACTAGCTAGTTTCCCTGCTCTTAACTTGTGGAAGTAGATTATCTCAGAATTCTTCCCTCCTCATCCTTAGTATCTTTTAATCTGAGCCGTCTAAAAATGAATCTAATATTTAGAGAGAGAGACTTTTAAAATTTTCATATTTACCGCATGCAGTTTTTTGACATTAATGAATCTGGATACTTAGATCAATTTTTGGACAGCTTAGATGAAAAGATACTGAAGGATGAGGAGGGAAGAGATTATGAGAAAATCCGGATCCCTTAACTTGTATGTGAACCCAACTCCTTAACTACTTTTTTTTTTTTTTTTTAAAAAAAAGTCGTATATGTTTGGATTAGCAGTAGAAGTTGCTTTTCCGACGTGATTTACGATGTACAAGATTAGTACGTAAAATGTGTTTTTATCTCAACTTACGTGAACATAATTTTTAAATGCTAACTCAAACATGGTTGTAAATACTAAAAATTAAAATGACTTCGAAATGGTACCAATGCTACATGCGTGAGGTACAAACCAGACAAAGGTAAATGGCGAACTGCGTCCTTTGCACTTGAAGTAGTGCAAAACACAAACCAGTTAAGATTGACACTAAGAAGAACCCCCGCCAATCTTCACGCCTCAACGGGAAGTAGATACTCTCCCCATCTCTCCTTATCTTTGATCCTGGCCGTCGAAATCTCGATCTAAGGGGTTAGAATTATTTTTCAAAAAACCGCGAAAATAATTCTGGCCTCTTGGATCAAGATTTCGACGGCTAGGATCGAAGATGAGGAGGGATGGGTAGAGGAAGGATGGGTAGAGAAACCAGACTCGCCTCAACGCGTAGGACACAAATATATTCAAAGACACTAACACATTATTCTATGTTGGGATAATGTGCTGAAATTTTTCTGAAAAGTAATGTTACCCTGAAAGTTTTTCCTAAAGAGTAATATTGGCCTGAAAGTTTTTTCAGATTCAATGTTGTCCTAAAAGTTTCAAATTGTAGCAATGTTTCCCTATATCGTTAAAAAAAACATTGATGATTAAAAAGTCGACGTTTACTGTTAACTTTTTAATTGTAAAGGGCATCATTGCTACATTTTTAAATTTTCGGGGCAATGTTGAACCTAAAAAAACTTTTGGAGCAACATTACTCTTCATTGAAAACTTTCGGAACAAATTTGCATTTTAACCCTTCTATATGTTCTCTCTTTTTTAAGATCATAAACAATACTAATATATATATATATATATATAGGGGAAATGATGTGTGCAGTGACTGTAGGTAAGATTTTTTGCAGTGAGGTTGATAGTGTTACCTATTTGAAACTTATTTGATTCCTAATTCCTATATCGGACATATTTGATTTATTGTTGCGAATAGAGAATCTGTTAATTGATTCCTAATTCTAAATCGGAAATAAATTATCGCAATCTTCATCTGCCTGTTTGCTGGAAATCACAATCAACAACGTCTCAATAAATCAGCGCGATCTTTTGATATTATAGCTATTGCGCGTTTTTTTTTCATCGACATAGAACAAAACGGTGGAGTATCAACCTCACTGCAAAAACTCTTACCTCTATATATATATATATATATATATATATATATATATATATATATATATATATATATTATGGTTATCTGATTGTATTAGATTTGAATATCATGGGACATGCTTGGAAGTAGCTCTCTTAACAACATTTTCTATATCACATGGATTTGAACGTAAGATTTCATGTTTAAGTGGTTAAAACCTTTTCCACCACGCCCACACCTTTTGTTAAATATTATTTCTCCTGGTATTTAATCTAAGACTTAATTAACTAAATTAATTATGTTAAGGAAGTTAATTAAATTAGTTAATATGACATCTTTTTTTTATAACATTCTAATAATCTTCTTTAATTTTCTTAATTTCTTATTTGCTTGTTGTGATTGGGTGAATGTCAATATGACAAATTTTGAAAAAAAAAATTGACAAGTATATAAAATAAACCTTACATTTAGGACAAATATCAACTCCTCAATTAAGTTTTACCTTAAAGACCGAAGGAGTATATAACATATAATGACTAATCACATTACTTACAAGTCAATAACAAGACGATTATGTTTTGAACTTTATGCAATGTACTTGCTTGAAATTTTCAAAGCTCTTCCCAGTTCAACAAACAGTGCCCTTAAGCCAAGCCTAGCAATTGCCAATTGGTCTCGAGCCTGGTCCTTTTATTGGGCCAAGCCTTGGGCTGGCTATTGAGCCCAGAGCCATGCAAATCTGTTTCTCATGTACGGGCAAAGGCAAGAATTAAAAATCAGAGTAGCTTATTGAAGTGATTAAGGTATTACTTTAAGATTTATTGATTTTAAGTCAAATCGGACTAATTAAATCAATAATATATAATTCAAAATATATTTAAATTTATATATTAATTATTAATTATTTATATTGAATTAGAATAAAATAAAATTTTATAGCGTTATAATACAAGAAATATGAAAAATAGCAGAGAATATTGAAAAAAAAAAAGACAATCTATTATTGGAATGTCTGATCTAAGAATTTCAAAATGAAAAAAGGTAAAGAAATTATCATAAAATATCCAGTACATTATATATGAAAAATAGCAAAGAATATTAAAAAAAAAAAAGACAATCTGTTATTGGAATGTCTGATCTAAGAATTTCAAAATGAAAAAAATGTAAAAATACGATTTAAAGAAATTATAATAAAATATCCAGTACATAATTTACATTTTTGAATTATTGTGGCCGGGGTGGTGGGAGAAATAGGATATGTTATTGTTTGAAATGCCCAGGAAAGAAGAGATATAAATATAAGGATTAAGGTGTAAAAATCCCATAAATTTTTATCCAAAGACCCAATCCCATATGCTTTTCAAGGTGCAAAACTACCTATAAATTTTTAAAAAAAGAGCAAAATAGCATCACCGTTGTGTCTGTTTGGGTTGACGTTCAAGAAATACGTTCACGAAATCGAGACAACACTCATCTCACATACTTACCTCGTATATCGTAAATCACGTTGGAAAAACAACTTTTACCGCTAACCCAAACAGACACTTACGTTGACACAGTGACTAAAGATGCTACTTAGATTATGACTCATCTAATTTTGATCCTAGCTGGCAAGGGAGGAAAAGTGCCCCTTTGTCATCTAATGGAGAAATCTCACACCACACACCTTCCTCACTTTAAGGTTACTGGAGAAATCCAAACCTGTAAACTTTTGTTAGGATTAACAATTGATTAGTTATTTGTAAATAGTTTTACTAGCTATTATATCTTTGTGTATCTTCTTATATGCCACATGGATGGTCAGGATTCTTTGTAACAATATATTGTTATACTCAATACTCTATATAAAGGACAAAAGCCCAGAGGAGGAAATCATCTCTTGGCTGATCATTTCTATTTTCTTATATTCTCTTTCTACTTCAAAGAACACATCATCCATCATCCATGAGATTGATAAACTTATAAATCAAACACCAAAATGACAAATCAAACCCAGGACGATTAATCGAAAAAGACAGAAATCATTCCATATATCATACAAACTCATGTAATCATTCCATTAATTATACCTAGCTCATTGAAGCTAGACATCTATGTTCTATAACAGAACAACTAGATCTACAAATCGCTCTAAGTCATTCATTGAAAAACTGAAAAAACAACCCATAAACTTCCAATAAAAGCACTGTGCACCACCAAATCTGAGGCTCCCCTGCATCGTCAATACCACATTTGTAATATTTCGACCTACACCAACTTGAGGCTCCCTTGCATCATCACTTTAAGCAGCAATTTTCGGTGGTACTTGTGGTGGGTCATCAAGCAGAGCCGCGGTAATTAGACTTCCATAAGAGGAAGGTCTGGTGGTATTAACAAATATGAGGTGAGAGAAGCCAAGAGCGGCGCAAGAGCTTCGTCTTTAAGGCTGAGGAGAATCATAGGGGAAGAGAGAGGGGCAGAGAAGGAGAAGAAGATTTTGAGGGAGGAAATATGAGATATGAGAGGAAAATGGTGAGACAAAGGAATGAAGGGAGAGGGATCGAGAAAGAGGGAATGAGTTCTTGCCATCGAAACTTCAGAGAGGTGGAAGAGGGAGGAAGGAGATGAGGTATGACAGGGGAGTACGACGGCGGACGACGGCTAGGACCATGTTCATCGAAGAGGACAATTGTGTTGCGGTTAGGGGGAGGGAATGAAGCCGATGCTGAATCTACTGATGTTAGGGGTAGGGTTGGGATTTGCATTTTTTTAAAAAATAATAATAAATTAATTATAGTTGGCATATGTGGATTATACATCTTTTTATTTTTTCCCTCTACTACTATGTTGGACATTATTAAGGGTAAATCAGTTTCCAAGTTAGCAATTTCAGTCAATATAACGATCAACATGACAGAAGTTAGCGATGATCATATTTTTGCTCTTGTTTACAAAGTTCATGAGTACTTTTACATATCTAAAAAAATATGGTATTGGCCGTACTTTGGGTAAAAACTCGTGGGTATATTTGCACCTTAACTCTAAATAGAAATGCATTTTTTTGTCAAGTAGACGGTATAATATACTCCCTCCAATCCTTAATATAAAATATATTTGGAAAATTGATCTTAATCCTAAATATAAGATATAGTTTTCATATTTATCAATCTTTTATTATTTTACCGCTATTGATGTTCCATCAATAATAATCAAGGGGAAGAGGGAATGAGAATTAAAAAAGATGACTAGGGTAATTTAGGAAACACATATATTATTAACTAATTTAACTAATTTCCTTAATCTAATCATGTTGGGTAAATATGTCTTATATTAAGGACCAGATGAGTAATTCATATTACATGAGGGATGTTTAATTTTGGGGAAAATAATTATTTAATCTATATAGTTTTGATTTAGTGCAATTTAATTCAACCCCTTAGTTTTAGATCAACTAAAATCCAATCTTTAAACTTTCATTCAATGCAATTCAATCCTTATGGTATTAACTATTTAAAATGTTGGTTTCTATATTTTCAAAAATAAAACTATAAGGATTAGATTTATTTGTTAAACTTATATACTATTTTTTTAATGGCTAAAACTATGATAATTAAGTTACAACTGAGTCTAAATATAGAGATTGAGTTTTAATTTTATTATGTCTCAAAACTATAGGAACTACTCCATCCGATCCTATTTATAAGTAACTTTCTTTTCTTTTGGGGATGGTCCTTAATATAATTTTTTTTTTGTCTCAAACTTTAGACTACTCTCCCCGGTCTTTTTTACAAGAGCCCGGTCCTTTTTATAAGAGATGGACAAGAGTCTCAGCATTTAATGATTTTCTTTTCTCAATTGTGTCCCTTATTAATTATATATATTACATTAATTAAAAGTTTGATGATGCTCATGTTAGCTCTATTCCCCTCTCTTACTTCCCCTCATAAATAAGGGCATAATTGAAAAAAAAAAACTTCATTTTAAGACATATTTATTATTTTAAACTAATTTTAACTATTTTCTTAAACTGCGTAATTTGATTATTGAGCTCTTTTAAATAGGACCGGAGAGACTACTTTTTCCTTTTCCACACCTAGTAAATACATTTCTTTATATTAATGAATCACTAATTTTTTTTTCATTAAATCATTTATTACTCATTCCCTCTCATATTTTATACTCATTCTCCCTCATATTTTTTTTCTCTCTCAATGCTCTTTTCATAAATATGAGCATAGTTTAAGAAAAAAAATGACATTTTTAACACATCCGTTTTTAATTTATCTTAACCGTAGTTTGTTTTATGCAATTAGGAAAAAAATTGCTTATAAAAATGATCGGAGGAAATATATTGCACAAAGTTAAAATTAAGGAATACCACTTTGTTCTATTTACAAGTCCTTTTTAACTATATCAAGGATATGTAGTTAACTCAATGATGATGTGATAAATTTCCAACTTTACCCTTATTTATGAAGGGTATTTTTCTACTTTTTCTTTTTTCTTTATTTTCATTAGTACAATTAATATGAGCAAAATTGTCACCATCTCATTTACTACCTTGAAACTAGACTTATAAATAGAACCAAATTTTTTGATTTAAAAAGACTTATAAATAGGATTAGAGTAGTAAGTTTCAATTTTCAAAAATTCAAGATTATAAGACTAAATGATTAAATTTTTTCAGTTTTGTTTTGGGAAAGAGTGAATTTTATTAATATATATAAAAAATACCCCCTCTGGTCTTTATTGTAAGGCACCAACTAGTAATTATATTTGGGTCTTTTTATAAAGTGATTTTCTTTGCTTTTAAAGCGCATTAATTATTTTTTCCATGTATCTTATAATTAATAAGGATAGTGAGTAATAATAATAATAATAAATATAATATTAGAGTTTAATGCAATTTATATGAGTAATATTAGAAGTTACTTAAATTGTATAAGACAACTTTATTGACTTTAACTGTTTTTATTGATTTGTGAGAATTGTTAATTGGTGCTTTATAATAATAAGAGGAGTAAGTAATCCCCACTATCTTTAGTTTTTTTTTTTAATAAAAAAATTCATATTTTAAAAAAGATATAAAAAGTGTATTACATAAAATAATAAGTTACATCTTCTTGTTTGGGCCACCGATCACGAGCTCGCTAGTGGAGGAAAAAACAAAATGGAGAAATAGGGACAAAGAAACCAAGTGGCGGTTAAAACTTTAGAGAGAGAAAGAATAACAACAAGTGGTAGCCATGTTTAAGTTTGACATTAAGAATTAATTATGATTAACTACTACTCCAAAGTAGGAGCACAAGTCGCCGCGCGCATGACACGTGCTCCGCCTACCGCTTGGATAACAGCGCCCAAGCGAGTGGTCCCATACCTACTTGTTGGTCTGTCCGCAACTCACGGCATACGTGGACCAATAGCGTCGCTGTAAGTGATCGGATCTGAGCGCCTCCCTCCCGTCCACGAATTCTGATATTCCCCTCCCTACGCCTTGATCTCCTCGCCACGTGGCACGTCCTTCGTGATTCCTTTCGAGTAGATTATTATTATGAAAAACAATAAAATATTCTCCACCATGAAAAACAGCCAAAAAGAAATTGAACAAAGCCAAAAAAAAATTCTGCTGGACGCTGCTTTTCTTCTCCGCTGAAAAGAGAGCTCTAGAAACCCCTAGGTATTCTCACTTTCAGATGCGAACAAGGGCCTGAACTGCTTTCTTCTGTAGTGGTGAATTCCAGTGCTGTGACTGGAGATAATTCTCGGCTGGCTTTTTGTCTCGGAAACTTTGGATTTTTCCCGGAAAATTTGTTCTTCAGGTATGTTTGCCGGAGTTTGGTGGATGTTGCAGATTTCTAGTTTAGGATTTCTCAATTTCTTTCTCTTTTGGTGGTCCAAGCTTGATCTGGTGTGTTTGTCGGGTTTGAGGTTACTAGTAGAGGGTACAAATTAAGCTGAAAGTACGAAAGGATCTGCAATTCCAATTGATCTTTACAGTGTTCTAATTGGGATTAATTTGATTCTTCTCTTTCTTGTTTTATTTCCCTATCCTTCTTTTTCAAAGGGGGAAAAACTTGAGGTAATATTGAAGATTAATACTCATTTCTGAGAGATTTAAAATATTTTGCTTGTTTTGGTTGCTCCTAGCTAGCTAGGGTTGGCTTATTCTGTTACTGAAACAGATTCTGTAGTGGTATATAATCTATTTTTAGTTATTTCCCTTTATCTTTATGAAGTTTTGAAGCTAAAATGTTCGATCTTTTGATAACTTGGATGTCAAATTGGCGATATATGTTGCTGTTCAGTACTTTCGGAAAGAACTTTTGCATTTCGATCTTAAATTTCTTACGTTTGGCTCGTTGACTTTTTTATTATTTATTTCTTTGTTACATATGATGTGATTTCTAACAATTTTCACAAAATTTGACGTTTCTAAGGAGAAGTTAAACTTTTAAATAATCGAAGGGCTCTGGTTTATGCTTAAAGTTTAGAAGCAGAAGATAGTTTTTCTTGTATATTTCTGTTCTTTCTTAAAGGTTAAAAACGAATGATATTTTAGTAATTTTAGATGGTGATCAATATGGTTCTTTAGTTTTTGTTTTCCAGCACCAGGTAGTCATAGGTTTTGATTACTTCAGTAATTTCAATTACTGAACCATAACTTATTACTGGAAGCAGCCTCTTCACTTGCGAGGCAAGGCTGCATGGATGTATTCCACCCCAAACCCCATCTGGTGAGAGTCTTGTGCGCTAGGCCCTTTTTGTTGAACCATAGCTCATTAACATAGAAAACTTATCTTTAGTTTGTTTACCTGGGCTGTTGAGAGAAAAACATTGAAGTCCCTTTTACTAACTTCAGCAGTGATTACCAAAATTTGAAACGTTGAAGTGTAAGCATTGTAATTCTTGAACTGAAAAGGTAGCTAGGAAATTGACTCAACTCTTTAATATGAGTAAATTACATTGATCTCCTGAGTTTTGCTCAAAAGAAAAATTCAAGTTGGACTGAAGAGTTGCACAATTACATTTCAAGGACTGAAGTTTATATTTTGAGAATGGAGGAGAGGTTAAAGTAATTTCAGGAAAGCTATATATATTAAAATTTTGAAGGATGCTAGTGATAAACAAGGCTGGTGGGAATAATAGTAACACGTTTAAAAAGTTGTGTGGAATTTTTATTGGGTTAAGGTGCAAATTTGCCCCAAAAGTTTTCACTGAGGAGAAATGTTACTTTGGAAGTTTTTTAAGGTTCAATATTGCTCTAGAAGTGTTAAAATGGAGCAATGTTCCCTTTTTTCCATTAAAAAGTTAACGGTCAACGGTAATTTTTTAACGGTCAATGTTAGTTTTTTAAACATTGTTACGTTTTGAAACTTCCGGGTGACATTGAACCTGAAAAAACTTCTAGGCAATGTTGCTCTTTAGCGAAAGCTTCAGGGGAAAATTTGCACCTTAACCCATTTTTATTTAATAATCTGATGGTGTATTTGAGGCGTTTTATGTGGTCACAAGTCTGACTTCATTATAACCGTTAACAACTGATGATATCTGAGGTTTCTGTTCAAAAGGAAATGACTAATGTCTTCTGTCGTTTAGGTAGATCATGGCTATTATTTCCTAAGACCTGTAACTGCTGTTTTTGACATAGAAAAGGGAATGCTTTTTGTTGAATAGATTTTAGATTTCATTTATTTTTGAAGCTTCAGTGCTTGTATCATGAATCAGTTGCAAGTATTTTTATACATGGTGTCTGTAACAGTCAATGCAAGTAAAAACGGTCATATAACTTAAGGTATGTCTTTTTTGTGTAAACTGTCTGACAGAGAAGCATCTTGAGGAGATATATTGCAAAGGACAAATGACATTAGCTCAACCGGTTTCATATATCTTCAATGGTGGATAAAATATCTCAGAGGAATGTCCAAATTCTGCATGCTTGAGGTACTACCGTACTAAATGTCACAGTTCAACTTTGTTACTGAATTTGATTGTAATATTTCTTCCCTTAGGTGTTTCAATGTAGATGCACTTGCCTATACTGAGCATAAGTGCCGTTTTTGGATTGACTAAATATTTCTGTTGTTTTTCGATACCCCCTCACTCACAGAACCATATATATATATATATATTATTAAAACACTTAAGTCACATTTTAGTTGTATTGGTAGCACATTGTTTCTTCTTTTGGTCGCTTGGAAATCCCATGTCTTTGGGCTTGTTTCATATAATTACATTAATTCTATTACGATATAAGTAACTACATCCTGAAGTTATGAAGTTAACATTGAGCAGTTAAGCTGGAGGAGATGTGACCCTATACTGTATTGAGATATCACTGTTTGGACTTTGTTTGATATTTTCATTGCCATATTAAATGTTATTCCTGGTCGATTTTCACTTTTGTACACAAATCTACCTTTGGTGTGTCCTTGTAGCAAAATCGTGTAAGCAGGCTATTATGCAATCTGAGTTGAAAAGAGCTAGGGATGAAGAAATGCCTTGCTAGTTATTAATAGTACTCCAGAGTCACTACACTTTGAATAGCTTGTTGTTGATTTGTGGTGAGTGTGGCTGATGTTACTGTCAATGTGAAGCTACACTCTTTGTTAGATGGTAAACTTAACTTAATATTTCTTAACTTCACTTCTACCTTTTTGTCTTGTTGTGACTCCCTTTTTTCTTTTTATTTGCATTGAAAGATTTATCCTTGTAAGAATCTATCAACTGGTCATGTTTAAGTGATGCTCCCTTGAGTTTTTCTATTTGGAATACTGGAACTACATTGTTGAGGTTTCTTGAGGTGGAGTTGTATCTGTGAGATTCTTCTAAGATCCTTTGACGTGAATAAAGTGGATTCTATTTTTATGATAGCAGACGAATTTATGGGTTTTATGGTTATGTTTATGCCAGCAAAATGGTGATGGCATGTATAACTGTATAAGTGTGAGCTTGAACAAAATTCTTATTCTAACTTTTGTGGCAACTGATAGCGACATGTTTCATTTTTGTAACATGTTATTATGTTGTTTCATTCCTTAGTCAGGATGTCTATGTTTTTTTTTGTTGGAGAGCATTTTAATGCTTACATATTAAATACGTCTCTTAAGTTGAGATGCTTATTCCTAGCATGGTGGTAACATAGGTATATCAGTTATTGCATGTTGAACGTGTTGATTCAACCTCTTGTAATGGGTTAATCTGATTCAACCTTGAAAGTTACAAAATTGTAGCAATGGATTTGCCCCAACAAACCCAAACAACCATAGTTTGTTGACCAAATTATGTGGTGGCATGCCTATGTGGCATCCACCTCACTCTTTTTTCCATGTCAAATTTAAGTACAAGAAAATCAAGAAAAAACCCAAGCTCAGATCCCTCTACTGGAGACTCAATATGTCCCTTAAACTCAGACAATCAATGCCTCAGACCTCTCCTTTCCAGTGAACCTCCTCAATGGGGTTCATCTCCGCCCCCACTCTCTATGTTCTAGACAATTTTAGTGTTCTAGGTAGGCAAGCTCTTCAACATCCCAAGTATAAACACAGAATCTCCACAAGAATCAGTGGAAATAATATGAGAGAAGAAATGTATTCTCAATGATGTATTGATAGTGAAGATACAAGTCCTACTTATACACAAAATATAAGGACATAATAGTAAAGATACAAGACACTAATGGAGGACATTAATGGATGAAATGATGGAGGGAATTAGGTAGTGATTAAAGGAAGGAATCATGGAGGTAGTGGAGCACTAAGAAGATAGGTAGGTAGAGTGGAGCATTAAGGATAATATTAATATAATATTCCAACACTCCCCCTCAAGTTGGATTATGTCCAACTTGCAACTTTCAACTTTCAAATGCAGGTTTGAGTCTTCGGTGCTTCTCATGGCTCCACAATGCTTCTACCACTGTACTCTGAATTTTGGGCAGTCTGTCTTCTTTCTGGCTAAAGTTCTGGTTTCCAAGTCTGAGGTTCATCACCCATATTCTCCCCCTGAATTGAAGAATGATTACTTTTCTCTCTTGTCACTAAAGCCCCGGTAAGGTCGCAAACGGAGATGCGCCGATATTGGTTCCAAGAGTGCTGATTATGACAGAGAGTGCACAAGTCTGGCTTGATGATATCCAAGGTGGCAATCCTGTTTATATCCTCAGAAAGATGGTTTCCAGTAACCAAGGTAGACTTTGGGTCTGGTAGTCCCTTGTTTGAGACAGTCTTTTACTTCCCTAGCGGTGCTTTCTTCTCCTATCCTCTTTTTGGTGGTGAGATCGAGGTTGTCTGATGGTGAAGGTAGCAATCTGTGTTGCTCTGGCAATCTTCGTTGCTCTGGCAATCTGTGTTGTTGCTTTGAGTTCTCCTACCACGGCGCTCTCTTCTCCTTTCCACTTTAGGAAACAACACTCACTGGAAATTTGTTGATGCTGGGATTTTTTTTTTTAATTGCAACATATGAAGGTCTCATAACTGCTTAAGTCTCCCAAATCCTTAGGCTTGTATTTCTGAGTCTCAGATGCCCACTTACTTTGTATGGACTTGTACTCCTGTTTGAGTCTCAGAGGCCTGCTTACTTTAGGCTTGTACTCCTTTTTGAGTCTCAGAGGTCCACTCACTTTGGGCTTGTACTCCTTTTTTTAGGTTTCTGGTCTGAGCTCTGTCTCATCGGTGTCTTCTGGCCGGACTCTGAATCCCTGTCTTTGATGCATGTGATGATGGGTTTGAAATCACCAGTGGAGTTCCGGAGTTTCTGTCCCTCTCGGTTCCAAAAAACTTCAATATGACAATTTAAGCCTTCGAATGGCAGTTTGGTCCCTCAATTTGACAAATGACATATTAGTCTTCTAATTTTGACAAATGACAGATTGGTCTGCCATTAAATCTGCTCCCAGTTGTTGAAATAAACCAGCCCAATTACTAATCCAGCCTAACAGTCTCCAATCCTTTGAACCCGTACACTACACGCAGGTTTGAGAAGGAAAAATCTGCCCTTGTCATGTGCCTCTTCTTTCCTTCGATGCAGAAGACGATGATTGATATGTTCTCTTCCTTTTCTAACATATGGGATCCAAAATCCTATTAGTCAAAAAATGACATCTTCAATCATGGGATAATTGCTTTCATGCACCTGAAAGGAAAACGTGTGGACTTTGTGGGTGAATTGCTGCTGTCCTGCGCCATGTGAGGTGGGACCCATCACTATTCATGCGCACTGTTCGGTAAATACTGTTCACTTTTTTTTTTTTTTTTTTTTTTTTTTTTGCTTTGTAAATCCACATGCGCACCAGTTTAGGCAGCTTGCAATTTTCCATGTTGTCACCCATTATTAGTGGTGGTCCCTCCTCCTTTTTCAGACACTATACATGTGTGATTGCAGGAACAACCAGCTTTGTCTCACACCTTTAATGAGGTCTGACTTTTGTCTCCTTTTCATTGCCTTTTGTTTACTTTGTCGTGCTCCATTCTGTCTTCCATATCTCTTTCCTTTTCTGCACTGTGCAGAACTGATATGTTTTTTTTTTTTTTTTACATCGTGACCTCTTCCTCTTTCTCATTCATCTTACTATCTTCTCTTCTTCCTTTCATTTTCTTCACAGCGCCGTATGAGAACCGGACACTCCTTCATTTTCTCCTGCTCTTCTCGTTCTCCTTCAATCTGCAGTAATGGCGAGGAAGGGACGGTGGAGCTGGTTCGCCGATGAGGAGGAAGGGACAGCGTCGATGATTCAGGTTCGGGTTCGCCGCTGATTCTAGTTCAAACTTGCCGGCTTTCATTTCCGGTGATACATGCCGCCGGTGAGAACAGACACCTTCACCTTCTTCTTTCTCTACTTTGCTTCGATCTGCGACTTTGTCGAAGAAGGACGGAGAAGAAGGTGCTGGTTTGCTGGTGATATTTCTGAACCTCGCCAGAATCTGGAAAATTTCGCCGGAAACTGCAGAATCTCACCTGTGAAACTGCGGACAACTTGTTGGAAATTCTCTGGTTCGAGTATTGAATCTGCAATGTTCAAATAATGATTGATTCTGCATCTTCATCAATGGGTCCGAAAGCAGTTTCAACAGCGGCGAGTTGTGGTCCGATCTCAAGCTCCGTTGAAGAACTCAAGTTCTGCTTTGTTGTTGAAGTAGGTGACTGGATCTGTCCAATTTTCTCTTCCTCTTCTCTTGTTCGTTCGGTGGCTTGAGGTGGCTTCTAGGCTCACTGAAAATAACCAGATTTACCGGTGATAACAGAAATGAAGAACAAAGGTGATTTGAAACTCCAGATTTTGAAGATTTGAAACTCCAGATTCTGAATATCACAACTGTTCTCCCTTTCCAGTTCTGCTTCTTTGGCCTGACAAGCTTTGCAATGTCGAGCTTTGTTTCTTTTGGCTTTGCAGTTCTGCTTCTTCTCTCTCTCTCTCTCTCTCTCTTTCTGAAAGGTCACCTAAGGTTCTGGTTGTGAACTCGTGATGCCTTTATTCTACCAGAAATATTCTACCAGAAAGGATGAGGATGGAAGAATGATTTGAGAAGATGAATGAGTTTTTGTTTGTGTTCTCTGATACTGCCAGAGAAAATGAGTGTCTCCCGGATTGGTCTCCCGGCGCTGTGTGTCTTGCAGCTTCTCCAACTATCTCTAGAGGGCAGCAAGTCACCAGCGCCGGAGAACCAGAACGGAACTACTAATTTGCTTCAGGAATTAAACCTGCTCTGATACCATGTGGAAATAATATGAGAGAAGAAATGTATTCTCAATGATGTATTGATAGTGAAGATACAAGTCCTACTTATACACAAAATATAAGGACATAATAGTAAAGATACAAGACACTAATGGAGGACATTAATGGATGAAATGATGGAGGGAATTAGGTAGTGATTAAAGGAAGGAATCATGGAGGTAGTGGAGCACTAAGAAGATAGGTAGGTAGAGTGGAGCATTAAGGATAATATTAATATAATATTCCAACAGAATCAAAGCCATCAATGGCACCCCAATACCCTATCCATTCCTTTGCATATTCATGATTGAAACCCCAACAATTCTGGAGATAGAGAAAACTGTCAACGAAGACAGAAGAAGGCGACAAATGAAGAACATGGTAGAAAAAGAGAGCAAACGTTCCAGATTTGAAAATTGATGAAGCTTCCTCATGAAATTTGGCTTTTGATCTGGATTTAGAATGGAATATGAACAGTGAACCAAAATTTGGCTCCTGATCTGGTCTAAGATCTGCATTGTCAACCATATCGTTGCCTCTAAAGCTAATCACCAGGTTGAAGTCTTCAAGGGAGAGGATGATTAGGGAGGTGGGAGACAAGGGTGGAGTGTGAAAATTGGTGGAAGCAGAGGCCTCACTATCACATGCCTCAATTCAGCCTCACCACCATCGTTAACCATCATCATCACAGACCTTAGAAGGTTGTCCTTGTGTGGTTGTAGATGAAGGCTGGCACTCATTGTTGTCGCTGGGTTAGTGCTCCCTGCTGCCGTTGGGTTAGTGCTTGATGCCGCCGCTAGGTGAGTGTTGCTCTTATGGCACTTCATGGTCGAAGGAGAGGGAGAGGAAGTGACGAGAAGGTTATGGATGATGAGGTGGTGACAAGTTGGTATATTGAGTGCCACATGATTTGCTAGTGATGCATTTTGGAATCAGATGTTCTCACTTAGTGGTCAACGTCAGGGTTATGTCCATTAAGGGTGACATTTTTATGATTTTGCAACTTTTAGGGCGATATTGCCCCCCCTAAAAAACTTCATGGTGCCCACAGCTCTTGTGAAAACTTCTGGGGCAGAAATGCCCTTTAACCCTAAAATAATTTATAGCTGTTATCTGGATTTGATTTGATACAGTAGCAATTTGCTTCCTTATGAATTTTTTTGAAAACTGATATTGTACCTGAACGTGCTTGGTTTGTCATGTTTAACTGAATTACTACTATTTTATGCGAGAACCTAGTTGCTGTCAATGACTTACTGGATTTGTCATTGGAAAATCCCATGGCGTGAAAGATTTTGGAACTCATTATCGAAAAATCTGAGTCATTACTAGAAGTGCTAGCATCATATTAATTGAAAACTACCACTGGAGCAAATTTTGTTCTTCATATATCTGGATTACCTTTCTTTTCCCTGCAAACTTGTAGCTATATTGGAATTTCTAAACTGATTTTGAATTAGTTCTGGAGTCTCTCATTTCTCTCTATTAGGTTATTTATTTGGTTCTGTATTGCCGGATTACTGTTTAAAACTCGCTAATTTGTTACTTTCTAACTATCTCTCTTTGTCACAGATTGAAGATAACGTGTGGGATGGATTTGGTGAAAATGATCATCTAGTGGCCCTATCTGGTGATGAACATACGGATCAGTTTGTGATTGAGGGTGATGGTAGTAAGAAACGACATCTGGAATTTCTTGGTACTGGAAGTACTGATTTAAGCACCTATGATACTCAGGGTCAGAAAGAATTTTACTCACCAACTATTACTCAGGAAGAAATGATGCTGGAAGAGGGTTCATGGTCTCATCAACGTGCAGGTGTCTTTCCTTCATGTGATAGTGAGGCATGTAAAGAAGTGAAAAGACTGACATCAGACGATACAAGGATGTCTGGTCATCATGACAAGAGTAGTAATATAGATTCTATTGACAGTGAGCTTTGCATGGATGACACTGTGCTTGGAGATAAGTGTGTTGTGGAAGATGACAGTGTGTGTGAATACCCAATCAACAACATATCTCAAGCTGACAATGAACTTAGCTTTCTTGATAATGATGGGTGGCTGGATATAGGAAACTTTGAAGACGTTGACAGGATGTTTAGGTAGGGAGGAATTGTTTCATTTGATAGGAATCTACTCACTTTTCCTATTTACTGAAATGCTAACCTATTTATCATAATGAATTAATGATATATAACTTAAATTTGCAGAAGTTGTGATTCTACTTTTGGAATGGGAAGTCTAAATAATGAAGAGGAGTTCTGCTGGCTTTCCTCCTCAAATGGCACCAATGGATCTGATGATGTATCAAAATCTACCTTTAAGTTATCAGGAACTGAACCGAGTCTGTTACAAAATATTTCAGATAATGATATGGATTCTAAAGCAGGTACTGATGGTCCTCCAATCAATGATTCCAATAAAAAAGCATCTTCATTCAATAAAAAATTGAGGACCCAAATGGATGTGGATGATGTAGTACCTGCTTCATTATCAGTGCTCAGTGAATCAGACATGAGATCTGGTTGCATTGATGACTCAATGCCTAAAGAAAAGGTAAGTCATAATGTTTCTCTTTTTTCATTTTACAACCTGGATTCTGATTTCTTGAATTTCTACTTATGGAGCAACAATTCTGCATGGATTCATTTATCATAATGCACACTCCAATAATATTGCTCTTGAAAGCACATGACATGATTTTGATTTATGCCTCTGTCCTTATGTAAAGTGAGAATTAAATTTTTGAAATTGTATAGCTATGTCATCATATAGAGACAACACTGATTCTTTTATTGTCTGGAACGAACAGAAAACACTGATTCTTGAAAGTTAATTTGAGTATTTAGAAATCTAAATCAAGATCATATATATTATTTCATTTTATGGTGATGCGGTGATCTATCCATGAACTACTAATCATTATCCCTATAATCAGAATTTTAACTAACAATGAGTGTGTATTAGGGCAATCAGGCAATATTCTTCCTCCTTGGTTGTCTTGTTTGTTATTTGTGCTGTATTTTTCTCATATGTTTTATTATTCATTGTAGTCATCTGGCTTGCAATGTAAATTTTGCAGCAATCCGTTAAATGAAATAAATTGTTTTTTTTTTTAAAAAAATTGTATATCACTAACAGTGTACTTGTTTTGTTGATGCAGAGGAAACTGTCAAAGCCATCAGAAGGAAGAAGGAAATATGAATACCTAGAAAATGGTAATCCTGTTTATCCTTGTGCTCCTCTACAACAGTATGGAGATGTCAAGAAACCTTTTGGAGCATCTTCTGGCAAAGTTAGTTCTCATAATAGTATCCAGAAACATAATAAACCAAACAGTGATCCTGATTCATTAGGATGCTTACAAACTCATGTTAACCTGCCAAAGCAAGGGTATAATGATTCTCCAAGTAACACTTCCCTCTTTCCAACTTTATCTGGATCCAGATCTGAACACAATAGCCATCCATCTCCTTCTCTTATAGAATCATCTTATGCTTCAAATGTGGAGAGCTCTCAAGCTCATTCTTTAGAGGCTGCTGCATTGACAGCAAATGGAAAGAGAGAGAGATTATATCATCCCAACGCTGCACAACCATTAACTAAGAGTTTCAAAATTGAAAATATGGCAGGTTCATTGCCATGTCAAAGTCCAGGTTCAGCTCAGCAGCTTGTACATCAGTTTGAAAATGAGAATGAAGGCCACAGTGAAGTTGATGGAGTTAGTGTAGGATTTTTACAAGAAACAGAGTCCTCAAATGTACAGGAAATCTCATCAGTGAGCCCTGTGGATGAGATCTCACTTGAACTGAGCTTTCATCAATTGCAATCTGTCATGGATCAGGTATTGGACATTTCCATGACATTCATGTTTGGTTCCATGTGTTTTATTTGTGTCTTGCTGACTATGAAGTTGAAATTAGCATGTGATGGTGATATTTCACGTGACTGTTAACACCACACCTGTAGTCCTCCTTGGCCCTAATGTGCAATAAGAGTTTGACCCTGAACCTAACATTCTAAAGTTCATTAGTTGGTTGCTTTGATCCCAATGATTCATATGCCTATTAGTGTGGTTTAGTAGTAGTAGTCTCTGTTAAAATTCTTAATGCTGTTGAATGCGGGACACCATGTAGGTTCTAGGCATGAGGAAAAAGAAAATCATTTTTGCGTTTATGTAAAACTAAATATGAAGTTTGTGTCAGTTGATTGACTCTTGATATTTGGATGGGCAATATAAATCATTTGTAAAGTGTGATAAAAACGAAATGGCAGCATGACAAAATTTATGCAAATTTTGGGCTTTAAGGGGTGCTCATAGTCTTTTTATTAATGACTTATTTATTATTTTCAATTCGGTAAGGGACTTCTTTGTCTCCTAATAGCATTAGCTTTTGGAATGATATAATTCTTGACATAGTTTAAGAGCCATGATATCCCAACCGTTTGGAGTTCAATCGGTCACTCCTCTCTCATAATTGAATAATTAATGAACATGGCCAATAAAATACGGCAAGAGTAATTGACCAGCAGTTTAAATGCTTGACATCTTTAGGTTAACCATTATCATTCATGCAAGCAAAGGTGAATGTAAAGTAGGACTTCTTTCTCTTACAGTTAGTGCACATGGTAGTTTATTAGCAGCCTTACCCGAGTTAATGCCAGTCATTAGTGAGGATCATTTTGCCTTACCCGAGTTAATGCCAGTCATTAGTGAGGATCATTTTGTGAAGACATCCATGGGGGATTTCAGCTGTTAAATAGAAGCCATAGAAGCTTAATTGGCCTACATGGAAATGTCACTTGACCCAACATGCAATGTTTACTGTGATTACGAAGTTGATAAATTGTCTTTCTAATGATATCTTCATTTGTTTACTTGAGTTTTCTATATTTATGGATTTATCCTTAGCCTGTTAAATTCTTAATTTGATATATTATTTGCTAAACAAAATAGAAGAGTTGATGAGATGTTCAGAAGTTGGTTACATGCATGAGACTCATTACTTAATGCCTGCCAAAATGTTGATTATAGTTTTACTTTGTTGTACACAACAATTACTGGATTACAGTTAGATGTAAGGACCAAACTATGCATAAGGGACAGTCTATACCGTCTGGCTAAGAGTGCTGAACAAAGACATAACTATGCCAAAGCCAATGGCAGCATTGGAGACAATATTGAAGCCTGCAAAACGATGATGACTCAAGATGTGAGCAGGTAATTGTTCGCATTCTTCTATTTCTTTTTACATTTATACATTTGTTGACTACCGGGCAATTTCTATAACGAATGCTGCTTGATGGATAATAAGTGAAAAAAAGAAAAGAAAAAAGGACCCAAAACTCATTTTTGATAATTTTAAGGGCTATTTTTTTAATTATCAAAGTTGAGGGAAGTGTTTTACAGATGACCCTAACTTGACGTGAGGTATCTACATTATTCCTTTGTGTATGTTTTGCTGACAAAGAAACAACAGCCTATTCAAGTTTCTCAATGTAACGGACAAGAATAAATGCATAGAATCCTGTGTTGAACTCCTCTATTGGTTCTGACTAACCTTCCACACTTTGCATAAATATGTGGAAAATAATAATGTTGATGAATCATTTAACCAAGCATTAACACAATTCCTTTTCAGGTGTTCTGGGTTCATGGACATGGAAACTGATACCAATCCCATTGATCGGTCTATAGCACACTTTTTGTTTCACAGACCTACTGATTCACCAGTGATGCCTCCAAGTGAAAAGTGACTCCCAGCTTTGGCATTTTTCTGTTAAATGTGTAGTTTCAAGTATATATGACAATGTACTAATATTTGGGCCCTTCTCAGACGCCTAATTTGCATTATTCTTTCTCAGTTTTATACCCTAGCATTAATGTATATTCTGCTGATAATCACAATACAAGGTAGCTGCTAAGTTTGCTTCAGCTCATTATTTATACCAAATTTATCTGTATATTAGTTTGTTGTTAGAATGTATTCATCTTTGGGTTAATCTTATCCTCACTAAAGAGACAAAGAAAATAAAATGGAGGGAGGGCCCCTCAACGCACAACATCAATAAAGGTAATTTCTTCAAAGATTTGCTTGTTATAAAGCATAATAGCATCATGCACTTTATAGACACTTTCATAACACTATTCTAAGCGTCTTTATATATTGCAAAAGTGTCTGACGCTTGGGATGAAACAAACCCCAAATGGGATTTGGTTCGGAACCACTACTTTCTTATGGCTTGCTTTTCACAATAGATTGCTTGGAAATAAAGAGAGAATGAGACATATCAACAAACTGTGTAGCGGTCACACTTCCTTGAAGAGAAGAATATAAGTTTAAATCTCATGAAATGTAGTGAAAATCCTGTAATGTGATTCAAGTGGGAAGTTTTTTGTTTGTTGCCCACCCGGTTCACTGGGGCTTCGCCCCGACTAATCTGGATCCGACCCGCGTCGCGCACTTGACTATGGTGGGAGAGTCTCCCAGTGAGGGTTTTTTGCATTCACAAGGCTCGAACCCGAGACCTTACTTAAGCGACACAAGTCGCTTACCATTCAAGTGAGAAGTTTGTTCGAGGATAAAACCCCCCAAAAAGAGAAAGAATGAGACATATGGGCTATGGCCCAAGATGATATATGTCAACTTTGTGGAAGTGAACCTAAAAGACCTACCTTTGTTCCAGCATGCCACCAAGGCTAATGAATTCCGGATGCTCTTTGAATAGACACACTGAAACCCCCCGTTTTTGGATTCAACTGGCAAAGGGGTCAGATATTCTCACTAAAGAGAGGGGGTTTAATCTTGGAGTTGGTTAAGGCACTGGCAGAGACACCTTAACTCCTAGGTAAACGCATGATAATAATATACGGCTCATTTTGCCTAACATTGGTATCACTTAGGAAGAAGGGAGACTTTGCCCTACCCTTGGACAATGGGTGAGTTTAACCCCTTTTCTATTTATATATATATAAAAAAAATAGAGACACTCAAACCTAGTTTCTCTTGCATCTTTATTTTCTAACCCTTGTATAGTCATTTTGCAGCATGGCATTTCTTCTTTGTAAGCCAAATGCTGCTTTTGCATTCATCTGAGTAATAAAATTCCACTTTTCCTAAAAATTTGCCTGGAAAAAAATTCCTAACTATAATATCTAGACAGTGATAGGTAGTACAATCTCTGAAAACTTACTCAGAATTTGAACTCAACGTAAAAGATAAATTATTGTTCTTGTAATTTATACACAAATATAATATAGAAATGATAAATCCTTCATATTTAATACTCATCATGTCCTTAATATAGAACCTACTTGGTGAGTTAATATTTATCATAAATATAAAACCTATTTTACATGTTAATCAATTTTTTCCCCAAATTAACATTGTTGATATTCTCTTAACTAATACAAAAGAAAGAAAGAAAGGGCATAAGGAAATTAAAGAAGATGATCAAGATATTTTTTTAAAAATATGATCTTAATTAATTTAACTAACTTTTTTAATCTAATTAAATTAGTTAATTATATTTTACCACGAGAACATCTTGTCATTTATTTTGGACAAATGAAATTGATCTCTCATGTATCAAAACATCAGATAAGGCAAACGTACATATGTTGAGGAAATGTAGGCTTTTTTTTCAATTTGCCCTTTTTAAAATAACTATTTAACAAAATGCCCTTGTTTGGAAACTATTTAAGCATTTGCCCCCGTTTAGTCGACTAATGCCCCTTGTTTAGTCGACTAAATCACGGCAAACAATTTTTTTGAACACCCTCTTGATTTAGTCGACTAAACATAAGTGTTTAGTCGACTAAATCGCGGGGGGAATTTTTTTAAACATCCACGCGATTTAGTCGACTAAACACTTATGTTTAGTCGACTTTAAAAATCTGACCCACCTTTAAAAAACACTTAGGATTTAGTCGACTAAATCAGTCCGAGGCGTTTTTTAAAAGCCCCAAACGCACATTCAAAACCCTAATCGACTATAGGAGCCGCATGCACCTCTCCTCCTCTCGTTTTTTCACTCAAACCTTGCTGAATCCATTGGTGGGTAGCGAAGGAAGCTTGATTCTAGTTTCATTTGTGTCGTATTCGGTATGTTTTCATCTCCATTGCGAATCTCCACCGTTGTTCTTGCGTTTTTTTGAACCCCATTTGCGTTTTTTCATTTTGTGCTTTCATTTGGTGATTTTCTTGTGTATCTTTGATTGATTTGTGTATGTTTGTTATATTCTCATCTCGATTTCGAATTTCCGTTGTTCTTCTTGCGTTTCCGCCGTTCTTCTTGTGTTTATGCGAACCCCCATTTGCGTTTTTTCATTTTGTGCTTTCATTTGGTGATTTTCTTGTGTATCTTTGATTGATTTGTGTATGTTTGTTATATTCTTATCTCGATTTCGAATTTCCGTTGTTCTTCTTGCGTTTCCGCCGTTCTTCTTGTGTTTATGCGAACCCCTATTTGCGTTTTTGCCTTTTGTGGTTTGATTGGGTGATTTTGTTATGTATGTTTGATTGATTTGAGTATTTACTTATGATTTATGGATAAAAATGAGGAATGTACATGTGAAAGTGGAAATATTTACATCGGTTGATAATTTTTTTAATTTTGGACGAATTTCACTTCGTTTTTCATCAATTTATTTCTTGTTGGTTGTGTTTATTTGTTAAAATGCTGAATGTTTGTTGTTTATAATGATGAATGTTTGTTTATGTTGATTTTGTGTAAGTTTGTTGTTTATTTCTTGTTGTGGTTGATTTTGTTGTTTATGTTGATTGGGTGATTTAATTGTTTATGTTGATTGGGTGATTTTGTTGTTTATGTTGATTTGGTGATTTTGTTGTTTACGTTAGATGTTTATAGTCGTTTGTTTATGATTAATGTTTTTCGAATAACCTATAATGTCCATTTGTAGGTTGTTGTTGCCATCATGCGTCGTAGACAAGCTCCTTCTAACACCGACAATGAGCGTGGGAGGCGGATTAAGCAACGAGCGAACCGCGGGGCATCCTCCTCTAGGGCACATCAAGAAGAGCCTGAGCCCGTTGTGGATCTTCCTTTCGGTTATCTATTCAATAACAATGTACAAGAGCATGAGCGATTCATGGAGAAATTTGCCACCAGACCCATCATCAAGCCAAAGTCATTAGATTTCGGATTCTTTGCGAATGAGGGATTTGACATAGTGGTGATGTTGCAGAATTCCCATCTGAGAGGCTTGGCGGAGAAGACTTGTCGGTATTCGAGGTTATGGTGAGAGCTTTCTACCATAACATGAGCTATATAAATGGTGATTTGCGGTCTCGCGTCTCAAGGGGTAGACATATATGTGACGCCCGATGACCGGAGGGTGTTACTTGGCTATGATTTTGATGGAGCGGGGGTGTTCGGTGTGATGTGGATAGCATGCTGAACTTAGAGGGATTTCATCGGGAGGACGCGGTGCATGAGATTCGGAAGCCGGGAGCCGATAGACCTATACTTTACGTGGGGGCCACCGACTGTTAGTGCCCGTATCCTCTTCTATGTCGTCACCCACATCTTGTTCCCTCGGGCTTACAATCATTCGAGGGTGTTGGAGGGTGACATTCCTGTTATGTGGGCTATTCGTCATAGCACTAACGTGAATTGGAGGCACTTCGTTTGCAATATGATGTATAAGGCCAAACAAGGCTAATCTTTGCACTCCCTTACGCGTATCCGGTTCGAGAGGATATTGGAGCATTTCGGTGTTCCTATGCACACCGAGCAAATGGTGAGTCGAAAACATGGAATGCCATCTTTGGACAGCGTCTACTGGAGCAGTGCAAGATCTCAAAGGGGCCAAATGGTGTGTGGCATTACTCTAATGTTGAGGAGGATGCTGGCCCGATTCCACCCGTTGTTGCTCCTGAGTTACATGATGATGATGACGACGATGCTGAGATGGAGGACTTTGTTGTGCCAGAGGGTGGATTCTCCCTTGATGATGTCATGAAAGCCATCTATGCTAACACGAAACGAATGCCAAGATGGAAGCAAAACTAAAAAGTGGCGGAAGAGCCACATTGAAAAAGAGAATGAAAGGTGGAGGTGGATGCGGGGTCGGATGAAGGGGATAGAGGATAGGCTTGGTCGGTTGCGGCTTGACGAGAGCGGGAGGTCGGCGGACGATGACCGGGGAACTCCATCGAGGAGGAGGCGACACATCCGAGCGGAAGCATAATTTATTTGTACCGCCATTGTTGTTTTTTGACATTTGCGATTTCGTTTGACTTGATGTTGCTTTTTAGTTTGTGTGGTTAGACTTTGTCTAAGTGTAATGACATTGATGTTTATTTTTAATGAATTTTGTTGCTTTTGGTTTATGTGGTATGAATTTATCCAATTAGGTATGTAAAATTGCATTCGCCTCTTGAATTGTATCTTTGGTAATCGAATTGGACAAAGTGTGAGTGGTGCCTCAAGTATGTAAAATTGAGTTGGAAGGTTGAATTGTATCTTTGGAAATCGAATTGGGCGGGTGAGGGTGCTTACGCTTGATTTAGTCGACTAAACCATACCGGTTTAGTCGACTAAATCAAGGCGAAGCACCCCTCACCCGTCCAATTCAATTTCCAAAGATACACAAAACCCGAAATATATCCCTTTTACATATCAAAGTGACTTGGGGCGGTATTTTGATCATCAATTAATGGTCTTGCATACGATTGAACCGCTAATGTTACAATAAATCAAATGCAAAGTTTGAAGCCAAAACAAAAAAACTAATAATCATAAACTCAATGCAAGACACGTTACATAGAATTCAAGATTGTCTAATCCTCGTTGGACATGTACGCACATTATGACCGACTTGGTTACAACTCCTACATCTTTGCCGATCGCTCGAGGGTTGAGACTCCACCCAATCCATTTCATTTTGTATCCTTGTAGACTTTGGTCTTCCACGTACGTGCCAAACTTGCGTTCGGGATAACCGTAGGGCCATCACCTTGTTGAATCAACAATTCATTGCCTATAGGGTACCAATGTGCGCATATACCGACTTATGTATGGCATAGTGAATACCGGGTCAACAAAATCATAATGGTTTAAATTTTCCATCTTGCATACTTGCTAATACATGGCTGCAGGATACCTTCTTGCCGTGAACCTCCCACATTGACATTTTCGATTGATCAAGTCAACCCTCACTATGTCACCTAAGGCGTCATGTGTAGATTGGTTGTGTGCGTCCTCAACCTCAAATAACCGTAAATTTACGTCATAGAGTCGCACGCGGTACGTGATCAAAATGATCCATTTTCTCGTATGGCTTCTTCAACCTTTTTTGACACTATCCTACCCGCGAGATACATGTTTGTTAATCTCAACACGCCTCGTGACGAAATATTCGACAAGTCTCGCTACAAGTCATCTTCACCAATGCCGTTATCGGCAGATTACGCACCCCGAGGACCTTGTTGACACACTCGGCTAGGTTAGTGGTCATGTGACCGAACCTCCGTCCATCTTCATCATAGGACCTACACCATTTCCCCTTTGGAAGTCGATCAAACTAGGACGCAACTTTGTGGATGTGTTTCAATAAATTCTTGAAACCGAATGTCAAATAGGATCTTTGAACTCATGTACCCCGCATAGACATTTTCGATTGTAAACTCATAACAATGGAAACAAGTAAATGATTACAAATATGTGCAAGAAGTACTTAAAATGTGAAATTGCATACCTAGTTTCATAACTGTTTTCTTCAATTGTATATCCTTAAACTTAGTATTAAAGTTGCTCCCGACATGACGTAGGCAATACACATGATAGGCGTATGGAGGCTGCCAATTACGATGATCTTTAACCGCCTTTATGATACTGGCGTGACGATCAGATATCAAACAAATACCCTGCCTCTGCGTCACATGATCACGTATGAGACAAAGAAACCACCACCAATCATCATACTTCTCACCGGGAGGAACAACAAAGAAAGGCAATGGGCGGGACCTTCCCATCCCCATCCCGTGAAGTCGCAATCAAAAGAGTACCTTTGTATTTTCCGTACAAGTGGGTGCCATCAACTTGTAGTATGGGCTTACAGTATTTAAAGGCTTCAATGGTCTCGGTTAAATGTCCAAAAAACCCTACGAAAGACGCGTAAGTGAACATAAAAACGACGATGGTCGGAACATTCATCTCGTATCAAGCTCCGAAAAAGAACCCACGTTACACTGCGTCATGTATGTCAACCAATTGGGCAAGAATGCATATGATTCCTCCCAATCACCAAATAACTTCACAATGGCCTTCATTTTCGCCTTCCAAGCCTTCATGTATGTTACATTATATCCATACGACGTTGTATCCTCTCTTGTATCAAAGACCGGTTTTAAAGTTTGGATCTTCTCTTAACATACCTAATGACAACAAAGCAAATTATACACGTCTTGTCAATAACTAAACCGAATGTAACTAAAAAACAAATGGAAAACTTACGATAATGGATGCACATATAACATCCGAATCTAGCATCTATGATCCCGGGTGAGATTCGGTTTAGGCGGTGTGCTCTTGACCCCACTTACGCACCACCCAACAATTTCCATTCTTGGGGAAAATTGCCCTCATATACCAGGGACAACCGTCGCATGGTTTCGACACCGCATCACAAACCTATTCTCATCGCTTTTTGCAACTTTGGCTGTACGATGAGACTTCATGCAATATAATTTCACGGCATGTTGCATTTCAGACTCAGAATGAAACTCCTGATACATATATAATGGATCACCTAAATGCCAACCACCT
This sequence comes from Acacia melanoxylon, assembly GCA_019022615.1. Taxonomy (NCBI): domain Eukaryota; kingdom Viridiplantae; phylum Streptophyta; class Magnoliopsida; order Fabales; family Fabaceae; genus Acacia; species Acacia melanoxylon. The sequence continues at coordinate 4,060,630 of JAFJYJ010000003.1, read as the reverse complement.
TGCCCCTCATCATCACCATACAACATGTCTATGTCATCATCACAAAGATGCCCAATTAATGGAGGAATAGTGTGGGCTTTTGTTCCAAAATGGCTCACTCTCAGTCCCTACATTTGTCAAGATGTTTTCTTTGTCAGAACCACCAAATAAAAAATTCAAATACAAACACAAATACAAGTTTACTAACTTACCACTTCTAATTGGGTCAACACGAATTGGTGGCATTGTTGCGATACTCGAGTTTACGGGTTCGTGTGGGCATCAAAATCACCCCGTACATCGTTATCCGAGCATTGTCACCTAGTGAAATAAACCTCTCAAAATCGTCCTCTTCATCGCTATGCATATTCTCATATTCCTCATCCTCCTCTTCCTCTTCATCCGTCAATGTTACCTGACTTAAGACTTGTGGAGGTGCAGATACACGGACAGGTCTGTCTTCTTGACCAAAATATTGTGCAGATCTTGTATGCATGGGTATAGATGATGATTCACCAGATTCAAGCTCAACATATATCTCAATAAAATTTTGTGCTCTCCGATTAGCAAATGCATCTATGACACATTCTACGTCTTCATCATCACATACATCGTTACTAATGTAGTACACACTATCCTTACCCACTATAGTCTCCACTTTGGCAATTAACCGATGAATACCTTGTCTTCCATGTAGCCCCAATTTTTGATAAATTCTTTCTTTGAGCTCGTTGTATGTAGTGCCCCGTTTGATTTTCATCATCTTCGTGTTTCCTTCAAATTGAACACCATCGGGACCTACAAAATGCCTTCCACTATAGTAGATTACGAATATGTGTGTTTGGACTTGAACTCATCCTTCACACAAGAATTTGGGAGCTAAAAAACGAAGGGTTTCAGGTTACAAACAAAAACAAAAGCTTAACAAAGTGAAACTACAAAGATTACACAACAATCATACCTTCAACTAGGTGGAATTGTATTAAACCTTGATGGGCCGCACTAAAACGAGAAAAGAGAGAGTATTGGAAGGGAAAGGGCTCCTATAGTCGATTAGGGTTTTGAATGTGCGTTTGGGGCTTTTAAAAACGCGCTTCGATTTGATTTAGTCGACTAAACCTAAGTGTTTAGTCGACTAAATCGCGTGGGTCAGATTTTTAAAGGCTTCTGTCTTGATTTAGTCGACTAAACATAAGTGTTTAGTCGACTAAATCGCGTGGATGTTTAAAAAAAAATTCCCCCCCGCGATTTAGTCGACTAAACACTTATGTTTAGTCGACTAAATCGCGGATGTTCAAAAAATTGTTTGCCCGTGATTTAGTCGACTAAACAAGGGGGCATTAGTCGACAAAAAGTGCAAATGCTTAAATAGTTTCCAAACAAGGGCATTTTGTTAAATAGTTATTTTAAAAAGGGAAAATTGAAAAAAAAGCCAGGAAATGTATCAAGTAACGGAGACAATTCAATAATGATACTTTTAGAATACTACAATGATAAGATAACTAGTGGCTTGTTGATGGCAGAAAAATTCCAAAAATCAACAGCCAAACATGCTCAACAAAATGAATATTATGATTGCCTTGCTTGAAGTTGTGAGTAGTCAACACATCTCAACAAGCATACAACAACTATTTGGTCTCTATGAGGACCTGAATTCCTTCCTGGCTTACTGGTATACTGGAAAGCTTCAATTTTATGGCCTCAAACTTGGCATTTTCTATCTCCTCACTAGTTAGCCAAAGAGGTAAATAGTGATCAATCAAGTCCTTTCCACAACTCAAGGGTGAACCTCCATTAAAACTCAGGGTTCTCCCAAACCTCATAATGCTTGCTAGATTAGTATCAGAAGGCTCTTCAGCATAACTCTCAAATATTTCCCGAATGGCTTCACACCAGATCGGTCGAGCTAGCTTAAGGAAGTCGTTCAAAACTAGCACCGGAAGATTCACACTTCCCAGTTCGGACTCATGGCGCCCTCCCCTCCCATGATAGTCTGAGCCACCGACCTTCAAAAGCTCGTAGACATCTGCTAGGTCATCGTATGCTGCAGGCGAAGATTTAAATATCATATTGCTAGGGAAAAAATTGAGGAAATTTTACTTCTATTTATGCAGTGAACATCATGAACCATCCTGTAACAAAAATAGTTTAGGACAGTTTCTACTTCAGTTTCTTCTTCAATAACCTAAGCTCAGATGAAAGAAAATGTGATTAGAAATTTTTAAGGGTTACGGTGCAAATCTACCCTAGAAGTTTTTGTTGAGAAACAATGTTGTCATAGAAGTTTTTTCAGGTCCAATGTAACCTAGAAAATTCCAAAATGTAGCAATGTTGCCCTATTCTATTTAAAAACTAACATTGATTGTTAAAAAATTGACGTTGACCGTTAACTTTTTAACGGAAATGGGCTGCATTATTCCATTTTAACACTTCTAGGACAATATTGAACTTAAGAAAACTTTCGGGGCAAATTTACACCTTAACCCAATTTTTAATTGTGTCCAAGCACAATGAGTGTATTAATTATCTCCATGCAAAAGTCAATCATAAATGTAGTTAGTGTTCCCATCAAAATTTTGGCAGTGATTTCATAAGGTATAGTTGATAAGATTTGAATAAACTAAGATATTAAAAGAAATTTGACATGGTTTTCAAAATGCAGAATTTGTAATAACTGGGTAGCCTTCATGGTTTCATTTCCTTACTGTAGGGAATAATTTACCACACTCATTCTCAAATAGATTACATTAGTTATTTTTCTTTTCCACAGAGGACTTACATCTTCCTATAGTAGTCAGACTTTAGTGGAAGAAGGAAACGGATTTTGAGTATTTCAAATAATGTACATTCAACTTTGATTTTTGATTTACTGTTAGATAGGCCATTCCATTCCAAAGGCACTGAAAACTGCAATTGATAGATGCCTAACAACAAAGAATCACTAGCAATAGTTGAACCAAACACTTAACTAGTTAAATCCTTCACCAAGCCAACCATTACTGGTGTTCAATATTCAACTGATTTGATAATGTACAACCAATCTAATTTTTGTTTTAAAAGGTAAACTTACAATCCTAAATTATGAAGTTACATTATGGTTTCAGTGACAAAAAATAGAGTAAAATTTACAAATCATTGAATAGTATAGTGTACCTGCCAATTTTCCATCACTTCTGTAGACCTCCATTCCATGCAGGCCAGCTTCTTTTAACTGTTTGATAACAGAAACAGGATTTTTTAGAGCCCATGGATGAGCTAGTACAGCTACACCACCTGTCTGACAGATCAACTTTATCGCTTCCTCTGCCAAAGGCTCACTTCCCCTGAAACATAAACACCATACTTTTTATTCTTTTCCTAAAGCACTACAAACAATAACATGTTAAAGATCAAGTTCTGTGGCATTACGTAGAGTAAGCAGGTCCACCATCAAAAAGATATCGTGCAAAGGCCTGTCTTAGATTTTCTACATAACCTGCCTCAAGCATAGCCCGAGCCACGTGAAGCCTCCCAGGGGCAATCCCTTTGCCTGCAATCCTGCAAACATGCTCCCACTTAAGAGGCAGCTTGAGCTTGTTCAGTTTTAAGACCATATTCTTGGCACGAAGAAAACGGCCATCCCTAATATTAGATAAGAACTTGTCCAGCTCCTCAAATCTAGTGGGTCCACAGCTACTATAATATGCTAAGATGTGTACAGGTTCCTCTGCTTCAGAGTCTCCTCTGCCAAGTAGATAGCCATAAATCAGATACATAAAAATATATTGCTTTTGAATATAGGAAGGATCCATTTCTTGTCTTGCTGTTAACTGATTCAAACAGAAATTATGGATTTGAGGATTTCAAACCCTTTCTCTCAACCAGCAAAAGTAATGGCGATAATCACGAATAACAAATATTTTGGAACATTACCTTGGAGAAAATATCGTGCTGATTTCAACACCTGGAATAATTTTGATGCCATATTTATGAGCTGCTTCAAGAGCCTCAGGGATGCCAGACATTGTGTCATGGTCTGTCAGAGCTAGAACTTTAACCTGTTACAAACAAGTAATATCAATTAAAAACGCGTACAAATATATTAAAACTCTATTAATACCACAGGTTTAATCCAATCATATTTTGCTATCATAGGAAACAAGTCTCTCAAGTTAACTTGGACAGAACCCATAACTCCACACACACCACCACTTCAAGAGCAGGATTTTCTTCCGAGAAGTCAATTCAGATTTTAAAACACAAATCATAGCCCAGTAACAAAAGGAAGTTAAAACTTCTTAGTTTAAGGAGTAAATAGGTCTTAAGAAATGTTAAGAAGGTATAAGCAAAAGTCTTGAGGACAGTAAGATGCCACATATCCTTGAGGCTTCTTGCTTATGAAAAAAGTCACTTGCTCTAAGCAGTAATATTATGGATCCATATGTTCTAGAGGGTATCTTATCATGCCTCGTTTAACTTCTCTCTTTTCTTTGATATCACTCTTCTATCTCTCCTCAATAACAGAGTACAAACTGAAGGAATTGTTTTGCAAATATTTATTTTTACAATTACTCATAACCTAAGACCAGTAAATTCCTTGGCAACAAAAATAACAAAGCATAATATAGATTCCTTAATTCTTCAATCAACAAAATAAAACATTAGCACTCAGCTATGTACTGAAAATCTATCAGGTTCAGCTTCATGAAAAGTCAATCTTTTTACTGGATATGTATCTTATTTTCAAATATGTTTGCTGCAGACTAATATTTATTTTTACAATTACTCATAACCTAAGACCAGTAAATTCCTTGGCAACAAAAATAACAAAGCATAATATAGATTCCTTAATTCTTCAATCAACAAAATAAAACATTAGCACTCAGCTATGTACTGAAAATCTATCAGGTTCAGCTTCATGAAAAGTCAATCTTTTTACTGGATATGTATCTTATTTTCAAATATGTTTGCTGCAGACTAGACAACAAACAAACAACCAAACAGAAAAAGGAGACACTTCTGTGAATCCTCTATGCTCAAAGAGCCTTCCCTCATGAGATAAAGCACCAAAACAACCTTAACAATGAAGAACCTTCCCAATATTTATTTTAGGATTAGAAGGGGGAAGCTACTTTTATAATCTTTCATCACATTATTCATATTTAAAATAAGTAAACTTTACCATAAAAGAGCAGAGGACAACACATGTTATCTCATATGCTATGGCTCCTATTCCCAGAAAATTCTGATTAGTCTAAAATATAAAACCTTCTCAATACTTAGGCCAACAGTTAAAGAAGGAGCAGCCGAGCAAGATTCATGCTTTCCAAGTTAACCTTTCTGGGTAAGGATTAGGAGATCTTAGATGAAAAACCACCAATTTAAACTAGAGAGAGACAAACCCTTTCTGGTACGTTTCTCAGTCTGACATACTATGAATATAGCAATGCTATCCAGATTCCAGAGTTCATTCATGACAGTAGATAGATGAGTAAATTACAAGAGACCACATCAAAACATCTATATGGAACTTTATTCATTGCAGAAAGCTGGTAAAATTTACTTTACCAAAACATAGAATACAACAGTAAAATTTCGAAGCAGCAAATTTAGTACTAATATAGGAACTACAGAACAACTGCAACATAGATACTTCATCTCATACGTAGCATCAAACTTTGTAGGTAATCTTCCAAAACTAAGAAATGTCAACAAATAAAACCAAACGAGAAGAAAGTTACCCCATTTCCGTGAGCCCTCTCGAGCAACTTGGAAGGAGACAAGAACCCGTCGCTGAACTTGGAATGCGAATGCAATTCAAACACCACTTTCTTCTCTTCCTGACCTATTCCCACTGTACTCTTCTGCACCCCAAAACCATCATCCTCCAAGCACAATGAATCAGGAGAAGGAGAAGGGTGATCCAAGAAAACCCATTCACTAACAGTCTTCAAAGCGAGAGTCTGCTCAGTGGTCATCTTCTTCTTATTACCCCCACCTCGCTTCTTCTTATTCTTATTGTTATTGTTCGTCTCGTTTTTGGAATCATTGAGACCCTGAAGCACGAGGCCATCTCCCATCACTGAATTGAAGATTTAGCCCAAAGGGGTGAAAAAAGATGCAAACTTTTTGAGGGATTGTTGGTTCCTGAGGGAGGGATATTGGCTATACATAAGGAATGTGAGAGGCTTGTATCATAGAGAGAGAGAGAGAGAGAGAGAGAGAGAGAGAGAGAGAGAGCAGGCAGAGAGGGTTTAGCTGTTTGTGCAGTCTTTTGAAGCACAGGTGTCGTCACCCTTGTTTCTCTGCTCAGACAAGGAAGGAGCATACCCAAAATAATACTCTCTCCCTCTCTGCGCTCTGCCACGTACGGCAAGTCGGCAAACCAATTTTATCACTTTGCATTTGGGTTTTTTGAAACAGTACGATAAGAACTGATCAAAGTTTTATCTGTATTGTTATAAGGTTTCGGTATTAAAATACTCTTCAATTTTGATCAAAAGAGTAATAGAGTAATGGCAATCATAAATTATTTTTTGAAATAAAAGTTACCATAAAATTTTAAAATTGAGGTAAAAACATTAAACTCAGCTAACTTCTATCTATTATATAATGAAAAAAATTAATCTACTGGCTTTTAAAGTTTTGACTCACTTATATTTTAGTTTCTAATATTTCTGAGTCATCTTATATGGCAAGAATTTGTTAAAAACTCAAATCTCCTCTGCCCGTTTCCTAGAAACTTCACTAAGCATCTGCAGTGTCCGTGATAGATTTATCAAAAGTACCCGATGGCAGCGAACAAGGGCGGATCTTTTCAATGACAAGGGGGGCATGGCCCCCCCAATTTTTTTTTTTTTTTTTTTTTTTTTTTTTTTTTTGCGATTTTTTTATAAAAAATTTAATCTAACTCTTCTAGTCTCCGGTGAGCTAGTTCAAGATCGGATTCTTCTTCTGGTGACAGAGGCTCCGGTGTTGTTTGAGTATGATACCAAGGACTAGATTCTGAGAAAATCAGTAGGGTTTCGCTCTTCCATGGAAGCTTCAAGCTTGGATCTTTCTGTTGCCATCTTAACAAGTCACCGCTCTCTATTTTTTATCGCAATTTCCATTTTCCAAGCACCATTGTTGGCATAAGTCACAACACTCGATCCGCACACGTCCCCTCTCATTATATCTTTTTTTTTGCTCGAATCCTCTCATCTATATCTGACTCTCTATCTCATTGAGAAGGGCAAATTTCCCACATAGATCCTCCCAGCTTCGTTTGAGTCAGATACCTTCAGGTCATCCTCCTCTTGTTCTGAATTTTCAGAGCGTTCAGCTTCCGGTTCTTGGACCTGCTCAGCGTTAGTGCTGTCTTGATTGACTTCGAATCCATCGAAAGCAGAAGAAGCCAAACAAAGATGGTAGAATGAGAGAGGAGAGGGAGTGAGGGAATGAGATTTGAGATTGAGATTGGGAGGTTTATGAGAAATGGGCATGGCAGGGAATTTGAGGGTAATTGAGAAGGAAGAAAGAGTGACGTAGAGGCTGTGGAGTCGATTGCAGAGGGAAGAGGAAGGGGCGGTTGAGGTGGCCATGGAAAGAGACGAGGTCGAAACTGAGAAGAAGGGTAAAGGCAGAGAGAATTGAGATTAGAAGTCAGGCATGGGAAAATTCTTGTGGGCCCACAACAAATAACTTTTCTCTCCCTCCATTTTCTCTCCCCTCCCCTCCCCCAAACCATGCATAGCCTTAGACATGAAGAAGGAAGAGGAGCAACGTTGAGGCTTTCCATTTGAGCGGGGAGAAGGATAAGGTTAGCTTGCCTTCCGATTTTTTTCTCTTTCATTTGTATCAAAAAAAAAAAAGACACTTTGATTTTTTATTATTCACATCAGCTACACTCATTCACACCCATTTTTCATTTTTCATTGATTGGTTGCTTTTAAATTGTGTATCATGGCCCCCCCAATTTTTTCCCCCAGATCCGCCTCTGGCAGCGAATTACTCATATTAGAGAAAAGGTTGAAGCCACTAGTATGCTTTTAACTCTGATAAGACACCCAAGTATGCAAGAAAAAACCATCTCAAAAAAAAGAGATCTATTAACTTTTGGATGATAAATAATAATCGTTGACAAAAAAAGAATGATAAATAATGAATAGCGCTTGAAAGAGGATGATATTAGAAAACATCAAAGCACACGCATTTCACAATATAACTGGTGCACAATCTCTCCTTTCAATAACAAATAAAACAACAAGTCCTTTATGTGATGTCTTCTTATGCTCGAAAGGAGCATTTGGAGGATCTGTCATAGATGCCACGGATGCCCAGCATGAATTCTAGAAAACAAAGGTGGAGGAAGATTCAAGTTGTTGGGGACAGGGATGCTGGTCATGTTTTTAATTTATGTAAAATCCACCTAAGCAATTTTTAATAGTATTTAAAAAAAAAATCGCCATATGGGATGACTCAGAAACATCAGGGATTAAGTTGAATGCGAGTCAAAAGTTCAGAAACTGAATCATATCAAGTCAAACTTCATGGATTAAGTTATAAGTGAATCAAAACTTTAAGGGTCAAAAAATTAATTTCGCCACTAAAATATATGGAAGTTAGTTAAGTTTAATGGTTTTGCCCCAATTTTAAAAGTTTATGGTTACTTTTGCTCCAAATAATAGGTTGTGGTTATTGTTGTACTTTTGATAAAAGTTAGAGGTTATTTTAGCACCTTGACCCATTATTATAATTTAAAAAACCCATATTTTGGTATTCTTTCTCGTTCTAAATATAAGACATAGTTGACCTTTTTTGGAGAGGTTGAAGTAACTAAAAAAATTACTTCATTATAATATATGTTGTGTATCATTATATTATATATTAATTTGGGTTAAGTAGCAATTTTGGTCTAGAAGTATACGCTCAAGAACAATTTTGCCCTGGAAGTGTTTTTTGGAGTAATGTTGTTCCGAAAGTCTAAAAACATAGCAATGTTGTCCCTTCGTTAACTGCCATAATGGTCAAACACTAGTTGACCCCATTATGCTCACATGGATTGTCTACTTCTAGGGCAAAATTGCTCTTAAAAAAACTTCCAGGATAAAATTGCTCCTGAACGTATATTTCTGAGGCAAAATTGCTACTTAAAAAAGTGACAAAGATGCCACGTAGACAATCCACGTCAGCATAATAGGGTCAACTAACGTTTGATCGTTAGAAATATTAACGGAGGGAACATTGTTTTTTTTTTTGACTTCCGGGCAATATTGCCCCGAAAAAAAACTTTCGAGCAAAATTGCGCTCCTAGGCCTTTAGGGAAAAATTAATACTTAACCTTATTAATTTATAAGTCACACAAATTAATTTGAAGAAAAAGTGCTCTAAAGTGATTTAGAGAAAATTAATTATTTGATCTTATGGTTTCATCAAATCTATAACTCAATCCTTATACATTAACTCGTCGTGACTCAATCCCTATCCCTTTCTCAGTTATCTCCATCCATCCCTATTTTTCAAAAAATAATGGAGTCTGTTAGAGCTCAATCACTCATCCTAAGCGGCACAAACGGTGACTAATAGTGTTAAATATACTTAACTGGTTGCCAAATCAGTGCCATATCTGATTAACTTAAATGACATTTTTTTTTCAACCCCTTAATAAATTAGGAAGCGACACTCGTACACTCATCAGGATAAAGCAAACCCTTCCTATAGAGATAATGGAGGAACTTTAATTGAGGGCAATTTAATAATTTAAAATTTATATTATAATGTTTGATCATTTTAAATAATACAACTTTTATTATCCTTTGTAATAAATATTATTCTCTTTAAGTCCTTTATTTTAATTTTGCTTTTTTATTTTTTTCTTGAAATATATTTTAAAAACAAATGGAATTTGAAACCTATATCTTTCTATAGTCAAAGCAAAACAAAACAAAACAAAACAAAGAAAGAAATTGGTCTGGAACAAGAACATCAAGTCGCAATAATGGAGGAACGAGAAAGCAATCGGATCTAAAGAAGATCGCAAGAAGATAAACCAACGAATGAGGGAGAGAGATGAAGCTTGGGGTGCGAATGATTGGAGAAGGTAGATAAACAATTAAATCTGGAGAAGACGAATGAACATGATAGATTGAGATCACGGTTCTGGTTCAGAAGTGTCGCCGGTGGAAGGTTCGTCGGAGATGAAGATGGAGAGGGGGAGAGAAAAGCGATGAAGCCCGTGGGGTTCTGATGGTTCGAATCTTAGGTCTTTTTTCTTTTTTTTTTTTTAAAAAAAATCACTGTCATCTTAGTGAATCAGATGTGGCACTGATTTGTCATCCAGCTAAATATATTTAACACCATTAATCACCGCTAGTGCCACATAGGACAAGTTCTAAGGGACTCAATTATTTTTTGAAAAATAAGGATGGATAGTGACAACTGAGAAAAGTATAAACCGAGTTAAAGATTGAGTTGTCAACTCATTGAAATTATAAGAATTAAATAATTAATTTTCCTAATAATTTATTTAAATTTATTAATTTCTAAAAAAAAGTCAACTAAATATTATATCTATAACTAAAGGTTTTTCCCCCATTAAGCATTAAGCAGTTAGTGAAGAAAGAAAGATTAAATAGGCGTGGGCTATTTTTATTTTATTTTTAAAACCCATATTTTGATACTCCCTCCGATTCTTAATATAAGACATATTTACCTACTTTGATGAGATTAAAGAAGTTAGTTAAGTCAGATTAATGTGGCATGTATTTTATAAAACACCATATTTTTCTTCCTTAATTACCTCACTCTATTTCTTGATTATTGTTGAGGGAGCATTAATAGAGGTAAATTTAGAAAAAGAAGATTGACAAATATAAAAATATGCCTTATATTTAGAATCAAGACACTTTTAAAATATGTTCTATATTAAGAACAACCGGGAGTGTTTTATTTTGCCATATTAAGCATTAAGTAGCTATTGAAAAAAGTTTAAAAATGTGTGGGCTAATTTGATTTCTTAAAATTTAATTAAATTAAGGGTTAAAATGTAGATTGGCCAACGAACTATTACCCAAGGAAAGATCCACAAAACATTAATTGAGGGTACCTTAATTATCAATCAACAATTAAAAAGTGAAAAAAAAAAATCACAAAAAGTGAAAAAAACACAGTCTTAGTTAAACTACCTCACCAATCATTTGTCTTTAGTGTCTCCATCTTCCATTAATTATCACAGTGTCGGCGACGTCGGCGTCTCCAAAGTTTCCATTGTTGCTGGGAGTTCCACTCACCCTCTTGAACTCATCAAGGTCTGTATGCAACTTCAGGGAGAGAATCACACACCGAAACCAAATCCAGTAGTCCATAGCTTCCGACTGGCACGCGCCTTGCACTTTGGTTCCGTCCCTCCGATGCCATAGGTAGCAGCCGCCGCTGCCACAACGTCTGCTCGCATGAGTCTCATCTTTGTTGGTGTTTGCCTTATCCAATAAGAAGGCATAACCGTTCTTTTCTCCAGCATCTCCGCCATCGTCCTCCACCAGTGCCTCATATTTTAACGTAATTGTGATAGTTGTTTTTTTAATTGTTATTTGATACTTATTTTCACTTTTTAATTGTTTATTGATAATTAAGGTACCCTCAATTAATGTTTGTGCCAGATACTCCTTGGGTAATAGTTCGTTAACCAATCTACACCTTAACACTTAAATTAAACATACATATAATGTTTTCTTATTAATTTCAAAATCATTATGCTCAATTTTTATAATGTTTTAATAGATAAATATATGTTACACCAACCCCATATAGATCTTCATCCTTTGTCACATGTTCAATCTTCTATGGGAGGTAAAAGTATGCATATGGACCTAAATTCATATGCCCTAAATAGTAAATATGCACAATTAAGTCCTAAGTAAACATTGGGTAAGGAATTTTAATATTATCTCAATAGATTTAATTAGAAGAGATGATTTTAATGATACTTTATTTAGTTTAGAAAAGGAAGGGAGGGGTTGGGATAAAAAAAATTCTGATACGGGCAACTTACCCTTATTACAAAAGAATGAGATTTGTGAGCAGATCTAAAACATGTCATCCCTGGAGATATGTGACATCTTTGATGGTAGAGCATGACGTCGATATTAAATTAAGAAGGCAATGACAAACGGACAATATGAGAATATCATTAAATTTTGAGATTAATTTAGTAATAATAAAATGGAAATGCGCATTTTCCCTTTAAATCCCCAATTTTGAAGGGAAAAATTAAGAGAGGCCTAAAAGTTTTATAAAGTCAAAAGGGGAGAAAAATCCTTTCCATTCCCTTCAAAACCCTTATACTTCATTCAGTCCTTAATATAAGATATATTTATCTAATTTAATTGAGTTATGTATTTACTATGACATGTATTTTCTAAAACACCTTAGACAAATTCTATAATTCTTGAATTCCCTCTCCTTCTTGATTATTGTTGAAGGAAGATCAATATGGTTAAATTAGAAAAAATATAAAAATTATGTCTTCTATTTAGAAAAAAGATTAACTCTCCAACTATGCCTTATATTAAGGATTGAAAGAGTACCAAACAATCTTAATGTAGCAAAGTTCAAATGTTCTTTCTACCATATTGTTTCTTCCATCCATTTTTTCCAAGTTGTTGGGTCTTTCATTGTTATGTAAAAATCTTGAGTTCAATATAATTATACACTATTAGACAACAGAGACATTAAGATGATTCTAGACGCCCCATATCACATAGCTGTCATGTGGCATGCCACTTTGGCTATCATGTTGCGCTTGAATGCAAGTTTAAATGTCTTGTTGATGAATGTCATTAAAGATACCACCTATGCTCATGTTATTGTCGAATTATTTTAATTATAGAGGCAGAACATCAATTTTGATTGGATAAGAAAGGCAGTTTTAAGTGAGTCCAAGATTCTTTTGTTTTTGTTTTTAAAAAAAAGATTAAAGTGGTACTGGATAGAATTATGGGGGAGGATTAATGTATTGACAATTTGTGTATCATTCGTATAGGACGAATTACAAGGCAACAGAAGAAAACATTGTGGAGAATAATAAAATGAATATACAGAGAAGAAAACATTGGGGGATAATTAATATTAACATTAACACAAAGACAAGAGAAAGAGATTGAGAATAAGACAAAGCATACACATTAATTATGACGGACAAAGCTGGGATGGATATGAGTATATGACCAACATCGACACTTAGGATTCTGTGACATTAATTAGGAAATGAGGTATCATTCATGGATTACTACTGTCTTCGCTGGATTTAAAGTATAAGTGGCTTTTAATCAAATCTTTGAAATTAATAAAGAGTGGTTAATTTATTAATACTCTTCTGATCCGATTTATAATTATAAGGTAGAGAGAAATAATTTTTTGATCTTATTTATAAGGTACATTATTAAATTTTTTGTGTAAATGTACAATTTGACAATTCATTCATTATAGTTTAGACTTCGTTTTTCTAAGGAATAATATAACTCTACTATAGATTTGTATATATATAACATGTAATAAATAACGGTTACATTCGATAAACATTATGTTTGTTGTGGCTGAGGTCGCGTAAGAATTTATAATGCTTATAAGTGATGGTTAATTATGTGTACTGTCATGATGTATTGCGAAGAGAAATTCGAAAAAACACAAAAATAATGGTTGTAGTTAATAACTGTTATTTATTTATTTAGTTACAAAAATGACGGTTTTTACGAAATAACCTTCGTATAACAATTACAATCGATTCAATCTTTTAACATTATACCAACAAAAACAAAAACATAACGGTTATATCAATTGACCATAAAGTATGAATGACAAAAACGACATTTCATAGACAATCATAATGTAAAGAACAAATCTAAAATTCACCTTTTCATAACCTCGTTCAGTTCGACATCGAGTACCAATTCGACTAAGCTAAATACTCTAGAGCAAAGTATTCAACCCAATTTAAACTTACCTATTCCTTTTATTTTTAGTAATTTTCTCCATCAATTAGCCTCGTCCTTCTCTCCTTCATTATGGTCTGGCGCTAGAGAGCTATTCCCATTTGCCCTCCTCTTTTAAAAGCTCTTCCTCTTCCTCCTCCTCCTCCTCAACCACCACCTCCTCTTCTGCCTCCTCTTCAAATAGAGGCTCTACTATAGACATTGGCTAGCCTTGACCACTCCATAAGACTTATCGCAGCATATAACCACAAGTTGAACATAAAGTTGAACTTCATCCTTCATCACAATAAGATTGTATATAATTACTTCCAGTAGACCTTTCATATCATTCCTATAACGTCGATGATGTGTCGAGAGAAGGGGAGAGGCAAAAGGAAAAGAACAATAGTAGTGGTTATGACTGAAAACTACTATTCACTAGTGCAAAAATCACTTTTTAAACTAGCTCCAGATCAGGTCTCGATACAGTAGGTCTTAAAAGTCAGTTACTTCATTCGGTCTTAAAAATCACGTTTTAGACTGGTTTCTCAAATATTAGGTCTAAAAAGTCAAACTTTTTAGACCTAACTTGACTTATAACAGATTTAAAATGTCTTACTTTTTAGACTGGTTTCGAAAAATATAAGGTCTAAAAAGTTAGACTTTTTAGACCTGACATGACTTATATCACATCTAAAATGTGTTACTTTCTAGTCTGGTTGAAAAAATATTAGGTCTAAAAAGTCTGACTTTTTAAACTTAACTTGGCTTATATCATCTAAAAAGTCGACCTTTTAAACCGGTTGTTTAAAAAACACGTCTTAAAAATTATTTTTATATTTGATATTTATAAAACTGGTTTTAAAAGTTAAACTTTTTAGACCCCATATTTTATACTTCACGTCTTAAATTTTTTAGACCTGTTTTTTTCGCATAATCAATCGATTTCTTCCTTTTACCCATCCTCCAATCCAATACCTTAAAGACAGTTTAAGCTACAAGCTTTAAACAATTCAATATGAGTTACAAATTGAATTATTGGAAATGAATATACAAAATTGAATTATTGAAAATGAAGATAATGCCAACAATATTTCAATTCAAGTGGGAACAAAATCAATCTAACAATTATTGTTCGTCATAGACCATCGACCACTCCAATATTTTCGTAGCTAAGGAATCATTACATACCACAACAACAATTCATAGCTTTTAAATGAAGAATATATACATGATGAAAAACACAAGACCTAAACTACTATTGTTCTAAGAGCTCATAAATGAATTCACCACAACATTTGTGGATGAAGTCAATATCTTCTTCAAGAAAGGGATCAGTTAGATCAAACATTTGTAATATCAAAGCTAGACAAATCATTAACTTGGTAAGTTGAAAAAATAAAATAAAAGTAGTACAAAATTGTTGAAATATACATTTACCTCTTGAGTTAATTCAGTCATGCCTAAGATGATAATGTTAAATATATGTCTCAACACATAAAGGCCGCATAAGTTGGATCCCAGTGGTTGCCTATGAGTCTAAAAAATAACATGACATAATTAAAACTGAATAGAGCATAGTTTATTGAACAAGTTTATAAAGCAAATAAATATGTACAAACCTTTGGTGTGATCCACTTAGGGTCTTTGACCTCATGTACATGCTTATCACCAATAGTGTGTTAGTATGTCCTCATTGCCCTATTATTGAAATAAAAAAGCTTACTTATTTTCCACAAATTCCATAAGGGATAAGTATCTTTTTTGCTCCGGAAGTTTTGGCTGAGAAGCACTGGATAGACGAAAGTTTTTTTTTGAGTAAAATTACCATGAAAGTTAACAAAATGTAGCAATTTTGCCCCCTTGTTAATTTTGATTGTCAAGTTTAACTGGTGTGCACACGTGGCATGCCATCTCATCAATCAAAATAAAGTTAAGTATCATTTTTGTCTCAAAATTTTTCGCTGAGGAGCAATTTTGCCCCAGAAGTTTACAAAATGTATCAATTTTACCATTCTGTCCCCCCAATATTAAATTTGACTATTAAATCAGTCAAAGAACACACATGTCATGCCTTGAAAAGGTTAAACTTGGAGTCAGAGAGGGAGATCCTTGAGACGTTGAGCTCAAGGCGACCGAAAGTTTACAAAACGTATCAATTTTGCCTTCTGTCCCCCAATATTAAATTTGACTATTAAATCAGTTAAAGAACACATATGTCATGCCTTGAAAAGGTCAAACTTGGAGTCAGAGAGGGAGATCCTTGAGACGTTGAGCTCAAGACGACCGAAATTTATGAAGTTGAACGGGTCAAAAGGATTGAAAGGTCTGTCGTAAAACCTAGAGGAAGCATAACTTATGATCTAAGCAAATGAAACGCAAAACGGAAAATGAATTGTCCCAAAAATTGGTTTAGTAAGAAAAATCAATAGCGATAGTGTTTACCTTTGTATAGATTAATTTAGGCCACCCACCGTGTGCCACAAGGTAAAACTATACTGCTCTTAAAAATTCCAACGATTTTAAGTGAGGGTGGCCTAGATCAATCTATACAAAGGTAAATACTATCACTATTGATTTGTTTTACTGAACCAATTTTTGAGACAATTCATTTCTCATTTTGTGTTTCATTTGCTTAGATCACAAGTAATGCTTCCTCTGGGTTTTGTGACAGACCTTTCAGTCCCTTTAACTAGTTCGGCTTCACAAATTCCGGCCGGCTTGAGCTCAATGTCTCAAGGATCTCCCTTTCTAACTGTAAGTTCGACCTTTTCAAGGCATGACATGTGTATTTTTTGATTGATTTAATAGTCAAATATAATATTGGGAGACAGAAGGGCAAAATTGCTACGTTTTTCATACTTCCGAGGACAAATTTCTCCTCAGTGAAAATTTTTGGAGCAAAAATGATACTTAACTCTATTTTGATTGATGAGGTGGCATGTCACGTATGCACATTAGTTAAACTTAACGGTCAAAATTAACGGAAGGGAAAAATTGCTACGTTTTGTTAACTTCCATGGCAATTTTGCTTCTAAAAGAACTTTCGTCTACCCAGTGCTCCTTAGCCAAAACTTTCGGGGCAAAAAAGATACTTATCCCATTCCATAAACTTCCAATAACAGGTAATGGAACAAAAGTGATAATTTTCTCTTATTCAAATGACATTGCTAGTTCACTACTTTATTAATGGAGTTCAAATGAAAACTTATGAGTTCATGGTCTTCTTCAGTTCATTCCCTGGTTTGTAGTGAAGGGAGCATAAGAAGACGATGATGTAACTCTTCTTGCATAAAAGCACCAACTGCCAATGATCATTGAAAATAACAGAATTGACTATTAATCCAATTTTTCAAGTAGCATGTATATTATGAAATAAAAATTTGCTTCTTACCCATGTACATATGGTGCCAAGAAACACTCTGGTTTGGTTTCATTGAGCCTCTCTAATAAGTATGTGTGTCTGATAAATTCAAAATTATTTCATGTACCTACAATAATGCAAGCACACAAACTATAACGGTTTAATTATATTGTTAAAATATTTACACTTACAAGAAGATATTTACATTAAAATTATTTGGATAATTGCTAATGTAAGCTCCTATTTATGAGCTATAAGGGACATTAAATCATCCGTCTCAAGAAAAACTTGTACCGCTGACTTGCCTGCAACTGAATCCATAGGCCATGATCTTGTTGTAAAAGATGTATCATATGCCATAAGAATCAATTGTTGCATAGCATTCAACTTAGGCTGTCAAACTTGTTGAGTGGTTGAGGTTTTGATCGAGGTTTCCTCAGCTCGAATAGAAACAAGGTTCTTTGGCCACAAGATGAAGGTACTCTTAACGTTACTCACAATATTTAAATCACTAGTAGGGATAGGGATAGGTGCATTTGCAATAATCACCTCTTCAACTGACACTATGACTTGTTTGTAACATCCCATTTTCAAAAGCAGTATATTTTTTTTTCATCAGAGTAGAGCATCAGAGCGATTGAGTAACTGATAATTAGATTCAAAATGCCGTAAGTCTGGCTGATTACAAAAGCGATACAATGACTGAGAGTTTTCAAAGTAAATAGCAGTAGAGGAAAGTCTTCAGTCGAGTCCCTATGCGTCTTCGCTTGCCTTTCTCCTGGTCCCGGTGCTCCGGAACCTGACGCTATGTTAAGAGCTGAGGTCCAATGCATACGGACCCCAGGTAACGGTTAACCTCATATTTACATATACAGTATATAAGCATAACACAAGCATATCCCAACATCATATAAGCCCCCTGGCAGATATGTCACACTTAACAAACGTTTCACACCTAGCAACACCAAGCATTTCACACCTAGCAACCGTATCCCGACACCCAGCAAGCATCATAACAGTACAATAAGCATACCACAGAGCTATCAACTACATGCATAACATAAACATCAGCGTTAGTGTTACAGTACGCGAACGTACCTTCGTTGACGGAAAACGATATGTTTTACGAAAAACAGTATTTTCTTGACAACGGCCCGACAATGGCCCAACGACGGTACAACAGCGGTATGATTATCACAGATATCCTATAAGGATAATATTTATCAAAGTCTAACATCATAACAGGCATTTCAGGTACAAATTATCATTTTGCCCCTGACTCCCCTAATCGGCGGAATTTCGCCAGAGCTTCGCTATTTTAACTCTATCTCTCCAGAATTTTGACATATCTCTTCCCCCAATAATATTTTCAAAAATAATACCATATTTACCCCTAAATATGATATCTAGACTATCTTGAAAAATTAAAGATAAATCTAGCATTTCTACTATATCTACTGAAAGAACTACCGAAACTAAAGACTAGGGACCGAAGAACTCACCCAGCACTTCGCTACTCCTTCTTGCTCTGACTTCTCTCTAACTTCTCTCTAGAAATCTCTTAGAATTGGTGAAGAATGAAGGAATGGGAGGAGCCTATTTATAGCAAAAGCGGATGGCATTTCGGTAAATAACTCGAACTTCAGTCTTAAGTTTTACTTTAACGAAATTCATTTTTGGTTGTTCGATCAAGCACTAACACTTTTAAATTCTGAGTATACTTTTTGATTAGTAGCAGGATACCGAAATTTATGGTCTAATTAGACTCTCCTGGTTGGACTGAACTTATTCTTCAGTGTTTGCAAAAATAACCTTCACTGGTCGTACTTTCGAGGTTAAATTATGTGGGTTCCAGATAAGTCCTTATATTTTCTCCAGGATTCCCACATCTTCACAACTATTCCAATTTGTATGGATTCTCACTTTATTTAAGTTTTACTGTATTTACTGGATTTCAAACCACTATCCAATTTACCTTTGGATTCCAAATTATTATCCAATTTACCTTTGGATTTCAAACTTTTATCAAATTTACCTTATTTTTTTTTCTCTTTTCTCTCCTTTTTTTTTTTATAAAAACCGTCCCCCTTTATTTTATTTTATTTTATTTAATTAATTAATTAATTAATTATTTCTTAATTAATTTACTTATATCTTAATCCAAGTAATTAGCCATTAATTACTTAATTAGTCATTTACTAATTATTGATAATTTTCATAATTAGGATAAATTATTATCTCACAACTATTTTACTTACATTGGTATTTTATATCCCATGTAAAATATTAAAATCATGGGGTCACTTATGATCCCCAAAATAATATTTACTTTTGCCTCATTATTTTCCAAAGGAAATAATCCCAAAAATTCCCAAAATTAGAGACAACATACTTTCTAATTTTTAATAATTATTTTACTGCCTCTAGGGATTTATCATAATATTTTCGGGCCATTTTATGCCCCATAAATGTATTTTAGGGATTTTAGCTCTTTATTCACCCTAATTTCAATAGAAATTACCTTAGAAAATAAGGTAATTATTACACTAGTTTTGAAACCACATATTCACCTATTTCCAATAGGTATTTTTTATCGAAATATGATACTTATCATAAATACGATTTTTAGGGTATTACATTGTTCATGTTGTATTTGTTGGTGGTGTAAAGTTGATTCCAAGTTATGGACACTCCTAGTGCAACTAATCATCTCAGAGGATCCTCCACAAAAAGGTCACACGGTTTAGCAATTTGAATTCCATGACCCTCTGATGACTGCCTAATAATGCAACAACTCCCATTAGTGTTTTGAATAGGTGCAAGTGAATGTGCCTTGGGAACACTGGTCTCCTGACGTGTGCTCACAATCATAATCATTTCCTCCTTTATCTTACTCAACTGGGCTTCTAATATTACATCAAATGAAGCTTCTACCTCTGCCCTTGCTCCGTGTAACACCCCAATTTCCGTAGCATAAATCGTGCCGGTGACACGTGGTTTTATAAAAATTCATCAGAGTTTTGAGGTGCTACAGCTTAGCGTTTTGCGGAAACGAAGAGCATGTACTAAAAAAATTTGAACAACAGGTATAACACTGAGTAACTGATATGAAATATACTCAGACATATGATGATGCCTGACGTATACTGATATATATATTACAAAATCTCCCGAAGGAATGTTTCATGTGATACAGTAATACAAAACTTGATAATTACATTTCTTTTATGTAACTATACCCTTTTCCGCCAAGCCTTAGGTAGACTTGGGACATAGAACCTAACTCGCTTAAATCATCTCATTTGGCCGGCCGGGTAGGTCTAGTGGGAGTCTCACCGTGCTAGGGTGACTGATTGACTGAACCACATAGACGACCCTTCTAGTTTAAGCACCAAATGATATGAAGTAACTTTATTATATTCATGCCATAAGGTAGGTTCTGTTGACTTTCTCCCTGCATTTCCTTTGACCGGTGCCTCCTCACGGCTCCGTCCATTAATGCTCCTACTCATGGCTCCATTCACAACGTCTTCATAAATCTTGGTTCCTTTCCTGAACCTCTAGTCAAGTCTAAGATTCAAAACAAATTGAATCTTAGGTAACAGCTTAACCTCATATGAAAAGTATAACGATATGCATGGCGGTATTCACAACATTTCACAAAGATAAAAACACTATTCAACATATCGGCAATAACATTACACAGCCCCCGCAGATGTATGTCATCCCAAATCTGCACACTCTCCGGTGCCACGATGTACGATCGTGTCCATAGCGCTAGGAAAACTCAAACGACGTTAACAATACCATAACCCGTGTATAAAGTGAATGTATATGTAGTGATCTAAGCCCCATAAACTTAGTCACGGTCATGACCCAAGACCAAGTCTTGTCCATCACTTCATGAATCATTCCATCGCATACATGCATACAAGACATATCAGAGTTAAAGTTACTGTACGTGAACGTACATTCCTTCCATGTGAATAGTAATACTATTCATGTATACGGTACTATTCATAAATACGGCACTATTTATGAATAGTAATATTCCCGTCCTTCAAATCTGACTCCGGAATCCTCGGATATCCTAACATATTATCATATCACTTAGAATAATATCTAAAAGGTTTAATTTACCTTTCTACCCTTGGTGAATTTGTTATTACCATTTTGCCATTACATTTTATTTAACAAAAAACGCTACTTTCAGCATTATGGCCAGATTTTCCTCTAACTTTGAAAAATCATATTTAATTCTAGAAAACTCGAAACGAGGATCCGTAAAATTCCCCGGAATCCTTAAGATGTCTAGTTTTTATTAAAAATACTTTATTTTATCCAGAATGTAAGAATCATTCCCAGTTTAATGTTCTTCAACACTGCCCAGATTTTCGTCCAGAAAACGTAGCCTAACTTCAACTGGTTGTATCTCTTTGTATAGAAATCAAAACGCTACATATTATATATATTCGGAAAGCCCTACATATCTACTTTATTTCTGGAAAGTTTCGTGATTTATGGCCTTCATTTTCAACATAAAAGATTAGCATTTCGTTCGCTGTTTGCCCAGAAAGTTTACTGAAAATTTTACCAGAACTTCGTTACTTTGATCTTCAACTTCCAAGAATTTTGCTCCATAATATTTTTCATCATATTTTTGAAATAAAGACATTTTAATCATAAAAACATGAAATCAAAACTTCTTGAAAGGTTTAAAGATCAAACATAAACTAACTATGCATTTAGAACTTAGAACTCAAGAACAAGAAAACTTACCCTTGAAGAACTTCCTCCTCCTTCTTGCTTCCCAAGAACTTCACTCTACTCACTCTCTAATCTTAAAATCAGATGTTTTAGACTGATTTTGGTGTGAAGAATTGTGAAGGGGTGATGTCTCTATTTATAGGGAGGAAAATGAGTCCTTAAGTGTAATTTTCACCTTTGGGTACTTCTATATAATTTTCTTCAAAATAAAATAATAACCATGCTTCACTTGCATCCCTTGCTTCCCTTGCTTGATGCATGGAATGCATGGGAGATTAAAATAATGAATAGTAAATACGTATTGTTGAATAGTGAATATGTATTTTTGAATAGTAAATACTATTCATGACCCGTAAAATACTGATTCCAATTTTGTCACTTTCAAAAATAGGGCCTAGTAGTCTCCCAAAAATAGGCTAATTTTCAAGTATTTAGGTCCAAAATTCGGGATGTTACACTCCGCGCTTGCTTCTGCCCTCAAAGTGGCCAATATATATTCCATTTACTCTTACTCACCACACTTGAGGCATGATGTTTGGTTGCTCTAAAGTAATCCCTTATGCCTACCCATCCTCCAACTCCCCTGACACGCCTCGGATGTTCGTGTTTTCCTATGGCAACAATCAAGATATCATTCCTCCCGTCTAACACAAATGATCAATCGCTTTGTTTTTTTTTTGAAGTTCCTCTTGTAAGCTACAGATAATGAACATAAGAAATGAAACTTGTTTACTAACTAAAATATTAACAATAAGGATACTTACACTTTTTTTAACAACTATACAAGTTTGTTCACTTGTATAAAAACCGTGTAACACCCCAATTTTCAAAAGCGGAATATTTTTTTTTATCAGAGTAGAGCATCGGAGCAAGAGAGTAACTGATAACCGTTAACTGTGGCGTATCTGTTTGTTCATAAAGAACGGTACATTTATCTGCGTATTCAGAGTATAGCAAAATACAACTCAAAATAAAAATCTTCAGCCTGTCATCACACGAGCTGCTTACCCTCGTCTTCAGTCCTCGGTCCTCCAGACCCTGAAGCTATGGTAAGAGCTGAGGTCCAATGCCCATCGGACCTCAGGTAACGGTTAACCTCATGATCAAGTATAAACAATATATGCATGACGGATATTCATAACATTACAACATTAACCAATACATAGCACACAGCAGATGTAAGACCAATCAATAACAGTACAATCACATGTAAAGTTAACTAGTCTGCACCAACCATGCCACGATAGCTATTCGTGTCCTCAGCGCTAGGAAAACAATCTCACGGCATTATCAAGACTATAACCCGTATCAAGCTGAATGTATAAACAGGTGATCTAAGCCTCATAAACTTAGTCACAATGCCTGACCCAAGATCAAGTCTTGTCCATCACTCTATGAATCATCCTATCACATATAAGCATACAAGAAGCATCAGAGTTAGAGTTACTGTACGCGTCCGTACCTTAGTCCGTTCGGATAGCGGTATGCTTGTCTGTTTGGTACGTCCTCTGATATTCCCGGATATCCTATAACAGTATTATCACATTACTACCTTGTAAATAATACCTTAAAAGATATTTTAGCCTCTACCGACTTTTTTATCCCGGGTGAATTTGTTATTCCGATTATATCCCTTTATTTTTCAAAAAACGCTACTTCCAGCATTTCAGGCAGAATTTCCGCTAACTTTGAAAATTCATAATTAATTCTAAAAAAATCGAAACGAGGATCCGTAAAATTCCCCGGAATCCTTAAGATGTCTATTTTTGAGTAAAAATACTAATTTTTACCCATAACTTAAGAACAATTCCAAGTTTTCACGTGTTCATACCTTGACCAGAAAATTTCCAGAAAACGTAGTCTATCTTTAAGAATTTTTATCTCCTTGCACAAAATTCAAAATGACACACTATAGGTATATTTGGAAATATCTATATGTCTAATTTAGCCATGAAAAATGTCAGAATTAATTAACTTCATCTTCAACATAAATTTATGGCGTTTTTACTACTGACTCCAGAAATCGCTTAACCGAAATTTTTTGCCAGAACTTCGTTACTTTGATGTTTGGCTTCCAAAAATTTTGCTATATAACATTTTCCATCATTTTTTTTTGAAATGGAGCCTTTTCTAACCATAAAAACATGAAAATAAAATTACTCTAGTATATTTAAGATCAAAGCAACATCTATCTATGAATTTAAGAACTAAAACTTCAAGAACTTACTTGCTATTGCTTCAACTCCTTCAAGAAGCTCCCAACTCTCTTCCACTCCTCTCTATATTCAGATTGCTACTTGATTTTTGGTGTGAAGAAATGAAGAACCTAAGGTGCCTATTTATAGCAATTTGTCATGGCACTTTGGTAAATTTTTCAAACCTAACTCTTCTTGCATTTTGGCCATTGGATCTAGGTTATTTCTTGAAGATCAATCCTCACCTTCCCTTGCTCAAACCGCCCCCCCTCTCCTTTCTATCCTCTTCCATTTCTCATTAAAGATCTCTTAGCAAAGGTACATTATCTTGACTTTTTAATACACCATGTGTTAATTAGATTAATATCTAGATATTTTTCAATTCTTTTCCCCTTCCACAAGCCATGGTAACCGTGGCTCTCTCCCTCTCATACACTCTTAAGTTGTGTTTCATTTATCTCATACAATCCACAACTTTAGCCCTTATTGGTTCATAGGTTATCACTTGGATTTAGGCTTTAATTCATGTAATTAATTTAGGCCATTGGATTTAACTTTATTAAATTTAATCTTGGCCCTTTATATATGTAGGAAAATCCTATTACTATTGAAGATCTTTTCTTAAGACATCACTTGTTCCTATTATGAAAATATCTTGATTTAAACACATTAAACTCCTCCCTCCATGTGTTAGGCGAAAATTAGGATCTTAGGAGTTGATATTTATTGATCTATTTATGATACTAATTAGCTCTAGTTTAATTAATTAGGTTCCTATCCTTTACTAGAGATGTGTAATTTGGCTCAAAATAATTAAATTCCTATTTTAGTGTCACACAATATTTTTCCTTGCTCATTTTAATTCCCCTTATTCGAAATTTATAGCTAACATTAGGCCATAGGATTTGTCTCTATAAGTGTTCCTAATCCTATGGTTGTTGGCTTAGTAAAGATTAAATTACTATTGTTGATTTTTTTTTCTTAAAGTTGCATTTATGACAATCATAGATATATATATATATATATATATATATATTATATATATATATATATATATATATATATATATATATATATATATATATATATATATATATATATATATATATATATATATATATATATATATTTGCAATTTCCTATCCAAAAATCTTATAATAATATCTAGATTTTTTTTTTTCAATTTCTTTCCTCTTCCACACTCCAAAGAAACCGCCCCATACTTCTTGATTTTATGTTTGATTTTTGTCTCAAAATATCCCATGTTCCAAGCCTCCCATTGGTCAATTAATTATCACAAGGATTAAGCTCAATTGTATGATTAATTATGAGCATTAGTAATTCATTTTTATGCTAATATTGAACCATTATTGGTTCTTGTTCTTTCATTAAATTAATTATGAGAATTAATACAATTATTTATTGTAAATTTAATTGTCACTTAATTGTTGGTAATTTCCTTTAATTGATTTAGGTATTTTTATAACATTTTATGGCTCTTTATAATTAAATAAAAACTATGTTGTAATATGACAATTTTAGGGTATTTAATGATCCCTAAATGAAATTAGAAAATTTGGGTCTTTGGTTTATTTAATTCTAGGAGAAAATTCCCTAAATTAAATTAAATAAGCTACTCAATTTTGAGACCACATATTCACCTATTTTTAATAGGTACTGTCTATCAAAATATAGTGGTTATACTAAATAGGATTTTTAGGGTATTACAAACCGCTCCTCTTTTGGTGAGCATACAACCATTTTTCTTTGCGACGTATTGGAGATGGTGGAGAAAGAAGAACATAAGGATTAGATTGAGTTTCTTCTCTCAATCTCTTTCGCTTGGCCGCCATCAACCATTTCTCAGACTTTTTATAACCACCACGAGACATTTTTTTACCATTCTACTGTGCTTTTTCCCTTTTTTTTTTTTTTTTTTTTTGTGAATAAGAATTCAAAACAAAAATTACCATAAATAAAGACAATTGATAACTAATTAAAATCCAAAATAAGTCACCTCATCAAAGCTTTTGGAGCAGTCCGAATCCTACAAAATTCTTGCCAAGTCTTTTCATCAAGATATGAATACTTCTTGCAAGGATTAGGACGAGACTTACAACCTTTCACCTTAATATGCACGTATTTGTTAGCTAGATCTGTCTTAAATTTCCTCTAGCGTTCACAACAATATGTCATTGTCTTCTTATACAACATGTCACTTTGAGGAATATCATAAGTGAGCTGTAATCCATGATTTATTTTTTCATTGTATCTTCTCAGAGCAGTGTGAAACTACCGCTTGCAAAATGGTCTCGGCTGTAGCACATTCAAACTCAATGATTGCCACTTTAGATACACATTCCAATGACTGAGTCCAAAGGTATATATTTATTCATCAAGGACTATAATATTAAATTGAAGCACACCTATAGTATATATGACTGATAGACAAAATTTTCTTCTAATTTATTTATAGTTCCTACGGCAACCAAACGTTAGCAACGTTGTGGTATTGCGTCATGTAGTTCATGAAGGACATAATCATGCATGGTCCCGAAAATATTGCTCCTATTAAGGTATATTATATACTCAATTCGTTCATATATACATTCAATTATAGCTATATATATATATATATATATATATATATATATATATCTAACTCCATCTATTGTTTCTTTTTGCGCACAGTATTTTTATGCCTCCTACACGAAGTTTACCCAATCATAATGGAAGAAGTGGCTGAAGAGTTGATGGCATCTCTGTAACTTCAGTTGGAGGGGGAAACCAGCTTGCTATGAATGACTGTAAATTTATATATACTGATTTGTTTGTTTTAAGCTTTTCATTTTAATAGTGTATACATACATGTACATGAATGACTAGCTGTAAATATATTTTGAGTTGTTGTATTGTTTTGTATGTGAATGACTGTAAATATATATATTATAATTCGTTATGTACAAATGTATGAAACAATTTAGCTCCAATAACTCAAGGTTGTTACCAAATAAACATCATTTATGTCAACTATATATAACGGTTGTTTAAATAAATTTGTTAAAATTATTAAAAATAATATATATTTATATTTTTGAAAGAACCATTATTTATGTTACTACATATATAATGGTTGTTAAAATGACACCGTTATGTATTATGCAAGCATTACCATATATTATGACAATTATTTATATATACTTGTTATTGATTATCACAACATTTTACATATCATTGCCTTACTGTAACATCCTATTTTCAAAAGCAGTATATTTTTTTTTTCATCAGAGTAGAGCATCGGAGCGTAAGAGTAACTGATACATATATTTAAAATGCCGTAAGTCCGGGCGATTACAAAAGCGGTACAATGACCGAGAGTTTACAAAAGTAGATAACGACAGAAGAAAGTCTTCAGCTGAGTCCCTATGCGTGCTGCTTGCCTTTCTCCTCGGTCCTCGATCCTCCTGAACCTGACGCTATGTTAAGAGCTGAGGTTCAATGTCCATGAACCTCGGGTAATCGGTTAACCTCATATTTACATATACGTATATCAGCATAACAAATGAATCATTCCTACATGTATCACTCCCAATGCGGACATACCGCTCCCAAATAAGACACACCGCTCCCGCCGAATACGTACGTATCGCTCCCGCCGCATACAGGACATATCGCTCCCGCCGCATGCATATGTTCGTTATCCTCTAACACCACCATGCATTCAAATAACATACCACCAACACATATACAACACACATATCACATATACGAATACAATATATATCAGTGTTAGTGTTACAGTACGCGAACGTACCTTCGTTGTCGACTACGGTACGTTTTACGGAAAACGGTAATTTTTTGACAGCGGGTGAAACATCGGTCCGATTATCTCAGATATCCTATAAGGATAACATTTATCAACTTCCAGCACTATAACAAGCATTTTAGGTACAAATTACCATTTTGCCCCTAGTTGGACCTATCGGCGGAATTTCGCCAGAACTTCGTTACTTTGATCTTATTCCATTTCAAAATTATCCTCACTATGTTTTTACCTCGTCAGGCATCTTTCAATGCAATGAGGCTTAAAAACAAGTACATGAATATATTCTGAAACTTCCTAGACCAAAACAACAGTTCTACTATAACTACCGAACTAAAGACTAGAACTTAAAAGCTAAGACCGAAGAACTTACCCGTTGAAGACTTCTTCACAATTTTTTCTAGAGCTTCTCTCTCTTCTTTCTCCCTCTAGATTTCGAATTCTAGCTTGAGAATGGATGTGAGAATCCAAGAGGAGCTCATGCCTTTATATAGGCAAAATTTGTGCCACTTTGGTAATTTCCACATTCCAAATCTTGTAATTTTTCCCTTCCTTATAACCATGTAAAATCAAGGCTAAATGGTGGTTAATTCTTGTCCATGGAAGCTCTTGGTCGACTTCTCCCCCCCTGTGACATCATCATTGATGATGTCACCCTAGCCGACTCCCGATCGTCTCCCGATCGGTACCCGATTCGCGTAATCTTGACGAATCGTGAAATCTTTGACGGCGAGTTTCAAGTTTCTTTCTTTCTCATTAGGAATATCTAGTTTAATGACATTTATGACCTCATTAAGAGTATTCCGTTATCTCGAAGATTTTAGGTCGACGCCTTGATTTACTGCAATTAAATTACGAAAGCACCAGCGTCTGGCAAAAATCCACCGGTTTGTAATATGATCTGACCTAAGTCATTAGATTCCTAATTCACGGCAACTACTTGTTTCAGTATTGACTCTAAATCCTCTATCTTCCTTTTCTCTCTCCTACCCGGTGTCTTAAATACCCTATTGGTTCCAGAACTGACTTCGGAGACAGGTCACTTCGAGAAGAATTTTCACTGGTTTATAAAAAGTGCAGTTGATACTGACTTAGTCTCCATCTTTAGGGGTAGAATTTTATTTCTAGTTGTTCTCACTTCTCCTGTTGGCTCTTTACCATATATAATATTATTTTAATCAAAATATCTAGATATATATATATATATATATATATATATATTTTTTATTTTTTATTTTTCTAAGCATAAAATATTTTATTAATATTTTATTAATATTTTTATTTATTTATTTAATAATTTCGAATTTCTCCCATTAAAAATAATTAATAATTATTTAAATTATTTTTAATTCATTTACTTTATACCTTAATTATCCCATTAATTACCAGATTAGCCACTTACTAATTTTTGATAATTTTCTTAATTAGGATAAATCATTATCTCACAACTATTTTACTTACATTGATATTTTATATCCCATGTAAAATATTAAAAATCATGGGGTCACTTATGATCCCAAAATAATACTTAATTGTTGCCTCATTATTTTCCAAGGGAAATAATCCCAAAAATTCCTAAAATTAGAGACAACATACTTTCTAATTTTTCATAAATATTTTACTGACTCTTGGATTTATCATAATATTTACAGTGCCATTTAATGCCTCATAAAATCATTTTAGGGATTTTAGCTCTATCTTCACCCTAATTTCAATAGAAATTACCCTAGAAAATAAGATAATTATTACTTCTTATTTGAGACCACATATTCACCTATTTCCAATAGGTATTATTTACTGAATTTATGATATTTATCATAAGTCAGATTGTAGGGTATTACACTTACTAAGTCTCAATATATAATGTGTGTTATATTAGAATCATTATAATATATACTGAACAAATCAAGGTTCGGAACCGTTATGTATCTACACTGAGCATATATAGTGCCACATATATGACAGTTCGAAGCCGTGATTTATGGTCGATAATAACCATCATTATATATAGGACCAAAGAAGTATTGACTTTGTCTAAACTGGTTTAGATTTTTTTTTTTTTTTTTTTTTTTTTTTACCTCTATCAATGAGGTTTTGAAAGGGAGAAAATTTTGATGAGCGAAGTTTAAACATTAATTATATGAGTAAAATTGACAAATAAGTATAAATTACTTTTTGAGTAACTTATATAATGTATCAAAGAATTCTTAATGTGGGTTGGGGTGAGTACTGAGTACAATTTTGGGTGTTTGAGATGGCTTCTAAAAATCACTTTGCATTTTAGGAGACAAAAATATTTTAGTACATTTATCTCGTGTATTATTACAACCATGAACCATCTTATCCTTCATTAACAAAAATAGGTTTTTTTTTTTTTTTGCCTGACCACTTAAAAGATAATAAAAGTAAAACAATGTAAACAAACATGCTCCCAACATGCATTACCATTATCATTAATTTATACTCCACCCCTCCTTATTTATAAATTCTTATTTAAATTTTTATTTTGTCTCTGAATATAAACTCTGATTCAAAATTTAAGGTATAATTATTACTTATTTTTAATAATACTTGTTAGAAAATAAAATTTAAATTTGAAAGTAGTCAAAGTTTAAAATAGTGAGGTATTAAATAAAAGGTGAAGATGAAAAGAAAAAACTAATTCTCAAGTGATACGTAGATTTTACTTCCTTTATCTAACTAGTAAATAGGAAAGGAATGGAGAAAGTATTAGCACTACATTAGTTTTCTTTCTTCGTAATGTTTTAAAGTGTATTCAAATGATCTCTCTTACTTATCTAAACATTATTAATGATTTATTATAAATTTTTTATTGATTAAAATGTTTTTTGAGAAATGTAAGTCATATGTAAGTTCTACATAAGGAAGAATCTCATCTATCTAAGTCTTTATCTTTGAAGAAATTTATTTACACTTCAATCCCAAATAAATTTCTAAAAATTCACTCCTGAGCCTAAACATTTAAGGGAAAAAACTTTTTGGTGGTCATCTACAAAAGACCTTGATGACTCATTAAGAATAGTTGTCGTAAGGGGTGTTCATGATTTCATGAGTCTCCAGTACCCACCTGTGGTAAAAATACATCCAACCTAGCTCGAAAAAGAGATAGAAAAACAATTGGGGCAATTTCAGGTTAAATCAAATGCCCGGCAAGAACCACATGACCTAGCGTAGTTGACACACTACAAAAAACGCCATATTATCAACAGAAAACGTTTGTCGCAGAAAAAACCGTGACACAAGACATTATTGACAGAATTACGTCGGTAATTAAAATTACTGAGGGAATTGCATTGGTAATTTCCATTAGTGGTTATTATTGACGGAATTCCATTGGGAATTTCCGATGGAATTTTTTCCGTTGGTAATACCGTCCCTTATCTGAAGTTTTTTTGTAGTGACTTAGCTGAGTTCTTTAAACATTTAGTAAGGGGTTCGATCCCTAGCGGTGTGTATGGATAGGGTCTCGTGGCTAGTACTAAAATCCCTTCAAAAAGTCTACAGTGAGAGAGGATCAGTCATTGCTTACGGCAGTGGATACCTTGGGCCTACGAAAAAATATAAAAAAATGCTAGGCAAGGCTAGATAGTGAGCAAGGTATGCTACTCAGCCCGAAAGTATATATGTAATTGTATTTTTTTATAGCAATATATGTAAATGTATTTAATACGCTCATATATATTTATCATTTGGCTGAATTCAATAAATATTTACTTACCATTCATCTAATCAAATCCAAAGCCCTCATTGCTATAAATGACGGTACAACCCAAAAGAGAATTAGAAAATTCACTTGTAAGAAACACCCAGAACAACATATTAACATTTACATTTTACACCAGCAAGCAAAATACACTCGTTAATTCTACCTCTTGTCAATAAATCAGTACCCGTCCTTATCTATCTATATATATATATATACACACACACACCCGTACTCATCTGAAGAGAAGTATCCCTATTGAATTAATTTATTTTATCACAAAATTCACCTACATAGTACTCATCTGAAGAGTAAACTATACTTGTATCCCTTATTGAATTAATTTATTTTATCGGCTCATGAAATGAATATAAATTTTAAAATTCAGAAAGGACAACTACATAGATTTTTTTTTTTCTTCTAAAGTGTGGATATTGTGTTAAGACCTATAGTAGTATTGAATATTTCAAGACCCCAGTTGTTTGTTGACTTGTTTCATCATGGATATATGTAGTGTTAAGACCGTTGTGTTTGGTTATGTAATTATGTGGAGTTATGGAATGATAGAAAGATATTTCAACATGTAGTGTAGTATTTATATTTTTTCTCTTGGAATATTTAAAATTGTGAAATTATGGAATATACTTGAAGTTCAAAATATTGTTCATCAAGGTTGGTGGATATCTTCACATATCATGAGTAGGGTGTCACCACTTGGGTAGAGAAGCCTGTCTAGCCGAACCCTACCCAGCTCTAGTCGGTAAGGGCTTATAAAATGTAGTTTGTTCATCTTTTAAGCTGGACACCAAGTAGAGGTTCTGCCTCACCCATGTGCAGCTCTAGTTGTTTTGCAGTGTCAAAAAGTGTGGTACTTTTATCCTCAATAGAGGGAGATTATTTTTGTTGTCGGTGGATATGTTTCTTATTTCCATCCTCACCACTTGGGCAGATAATCCTACCCTGCCCTGCCCAACCCTACGAAAGATTATTTAGACTTTCACCATGGAAGGAGCTACGAAATGCAACCTGTTCATTTTTGTTAATAAAAAGCGATCTATTATTTAATTAAACCTATATAAAGTAACACATTTAAAATTAAAATTTTAAGACTTAGAAATGCTATTGTCATGGAATTAATGGGTAAATAGAAAATTGAAATTTATAATTTTCTTAGGGAAAAATTATACTAAGAAAATTATAAATAGCTCAAAAGCAAGTGATCGGAAGTCTATAAAAATGATTTGTGAGCTGTATGTTAAAAATATTCTCTCTGTTTTTTTGGTGATTGTTGAAATTTTTTCGAATACACTATAGTTAGAAAACAAATACGGAGTAGTAGTATACTAGTATTCCCAAACGGTGACAATCTATTAGAACTGTGCATATAATTCTTGTGATTTAAACATGCACATGATAATAATAAAATCCATGAGAAAATTCACTTAATAAATCAATACATAATATAAAAAGTTTGAAGAATCTCATTGTCAATATAAACAATCTTAAGCCTCACCTCTTTATTAAACAAGTACCCACTCTAATCAGATGAAGTTGTCCCTGTAAAAGGCCTAGCTTATTTCCATTCTTAATTGTCATTTCTACCTCAAGCGGAATTTTCGAACCGATATCATTTTTTTTTTGTCAACAACCTGAATTTTGTTATTGTATGTTTATAAGTTTTTATTGAACTTTTAGGTGATTTAATCATTTCATTGGAACTTTAGAATAATTCCAAAAAAATAAAAATAAAAAGACACATACAGATCCCCCTAGCTTTGACCAAATTAAATGAGATAGGTCTACAATAATGATGGGGTATAGAGTATGCGCAGAAAAAGGAAAAGAGACGTCGAAGACGAACGTACAGTACTTAGCATGTGAGAGAAGACACAGTAGTACAGAACAGTAGATAAGGTTTGACGATTTCGACGGTTTTAACCATGCATGCATGAGATGCGGCCTCTCTGACTCCCTGCATGCGTACTATACTCTGCATTTTCATCTTTTCTGACTTGTCTCCTTCGCACTACAGCTTAAAAAAAAAATGGGTTGAGTAGTAATTTTGTTTCGAAAGGACACCCCAGGAGTAATGTTTTACTGAAAATTGTTTTGAATTCAATTTTACTCTGGAAGTATCAAAATGTAATAATGTTACCTTCCCTAATAGGTAGAAAAAATCTAAAATAAAGATAAGTGTGCGCTCAACTAACACACTCCAAAAAATGATACACTCAAAAAGTGCACTTCCAGTGTGCGTAAAAAAAAAAAGTAGTAGTCTGTACCCTTGAGTGTGCACACTCTAGTGTGCGTAAAAAAAAAAATTTGTTATTACACACTTTAGTTTGGGGGGTTACATTCGAGTGTGCTAACCTCATTAGGTATTATGGTTAGGGGAAATTACTACGTTTTGATCTTTTCTAAAATTGAACCCAAAAAAACTTTAAAAAAAAGGGACATTCATTTTCGATATACTTTAGACAAAATTATTATTCAGCCCAAAAGAAACTCATCTCTTTAGATCTGAATTCATCTGCCTCTCTGCTCGCTTCCCCAGTTAATGTTTCGTTTTCTATTATATGAAGCTGTGCTTTATTAATTTCGTTTTCTCTACCATTTCCTTCTATTCTTATCTCAATCACACCACTATGTTAATCATATTTAAAAGTGTTTATTTATGTAAATTGATATAAAACTCCTCTAATATATTTATTCTAAATAATGTAAATCATAATTAAAAAGTTGGTTCTAAAAACTCCAATTGACATTCCAAACAAGCACTTATCTTTTCCATGTTTTTCATTGCTTTTCAGTGTTATATCTTATGGAAACTCATAATAATAAACAACAATGACAATATATATATATGGCATCGCAGGAGCGGAACTACTGACAAATGCATGACTATGATCGTACTAAACGAGTCTTCCATTTCATCAACAGATAGTTTCTATTTATTGGAGTTAACCAAATCATTTTGATAAAACATTAGTTAGATTTTCCCTCAATTCTATTTATACAAGTTTGTGACCGTGGATTTTTTTTTTTCCTAAAAGTGTTTTTTTTTTTCAATTTTTAATAAATGTATATGTAAAAATATTTTTTTTTGAAAAATATCCTTATTTATGGAAAGAGAGAGGGTAAGATCGAGAATAAACAAATTAATGTTTATTAGGAAAAGAGGTGTGTGTGGAAGAGACAGAATGAGTAATTAATATGAGTAATTAAAAGGGTACTATGTGGCCAGTGTATATATATCTTAGCACATACTCCATTTACTAATAATCAGCAGATTCAAATATTAATGTTTTTTGTTTTCTTTTCCGTCTTTGTTCCGTGCGTTGCAGCTGTGTACAACAGCAACAATAATAGCTTTCTCCAATGGTGAAACCCTAATTTCTGGGTCAAGAGGACGTGTCAGTGGATCTGAGCAATGTTTCCTTATTTATGCTTAGCTTGTGTCGGTGAAGTACAGAAGCAAGAATATTTTCATTTAAAAAAAAAAACTAAAAAGAATCCGAGAGAACCATAACAATGTACCACATCATTTCAATTCTTTTCAATATAAAAACATAGCTCACATGATTTTAATTCTAGTTAGTTGATGACTTATTTTAAACAGTTTATGATTTATTTTATTTTTTAAAGAAACCTCTTAATTTTTAAAAAACTTAACTAACTAGGATTTAAATTAAGAGGTTTCTTTTTAAATAAAAATAAAAATAAAACATGAATTATTTTATACAAGTCATCAGGTAAATATGAGTGGTCTTGAACTAAGATTGGGTATGAGCGTGGGGTTTCACTTTCTGCAAACGACAGTTTCATCTGCAAAATTTGATGTACTCTTTTGTATATATGTATCAGACTTTAACTTTACTTTAGGGAAAATCCACCTCACGCTCCAAATAATAAAACAAATTGTCAAAAAAAGCGGGACCTTTTCTAGTATTATTTCGTAAAACGTTAGTTATTAACGTGTATTGATATAGTTGTTAACGAGTATTGATTTAGTTGTTAACAAGTAATGATTTAATTGTTAGGGTATTGTTATTAACGTTCTTGATTTAATTGTTAGCGTTTATGAAATAATATCGGAAAAGCGCAGCCTTTTTTCGATACGCGACTTTTTCTTAGGTTTTTTTTTTCTTTGCTAATTTGGACTTTGAGGGTTTTCCCTCAACTTTAGTGTGCTTATGATATGGAATGCATGCCTATTTAATTTATGTATAATTCACTAATTGAATGCAAACATTTTTTCTTTTTGGGACAAAAAATGCAAACATTTTGAATAAATATGTTTTCACTAAAATAGAAAATAAAAATCAATTTAGATTGTTGCAAGTGATAGGGACTCTCCTCAGTCAAAGCAAGTAGATGGAGATTTTAATTCAAACTCATATATATATATATATATATATATATATATATATTGACGTAACAACTTGGTTGCAAGTGCCCTTTACCCTCAATACTCCGGGAGTCGTTACACTTGACTGTTAGTGGGATATTTTTCTTGTGACTCATCAAAAAATAAAAATAAAAATTGTTTCAAAATGTAATACAAGAAAGGAAAATAAAAATAAATTTTGAAGTAATGATTGGTCGAGTGAAACTATAAAAATCAATAATAACTTTAATATTTTCTAAAAAAATTATTTGTATTCTTAATCAATTTATTTTGAACCATTTAAACTAAAAAGTGATATTTCCAAAGAAAATGGTGAATTATCTACCACAAACAGCAGGGAAAAAAATCTTACTTAGGTTAGCTTGAAAATGATATTTATGATAATGTAAGCGGATGGTATATTTTTTTTAATTTTGAATAAAATAATTTAAATAAA
This sequence comes from Acacia melanoxylon, assembly GCA_019022615.1. NCBI lineage: Eukaryota > Viridiplantae > Streptophyta > Magnoliopsida > Fabales > Fabaceae > Acacia > Acacia melanoxylon. The sequence continues at coordinate 4,024,006 of JAFJYJ010000003.1, read as the reverse complement.
AATAAAAATGTGACAATAAAAAAACATTTAATTAAAAAGTAGACATACATTAATTAAAATCGGAAAAAACTTATTGACTATAAAAATATTTAATTTAAAATATTATTATGATATAAAATATAAATAACATGGGTTGTTCATTACTAAAGTAGGTCTTCTTTACTTAGATAAATTTTTTATAAGTCACTACTTGTAATGTTCTATTTTTTTTTTTTTTAAATGTTAAAACTTTTAATTATAACAACATTTAGGAGTTGATTTTGGTCCTAATTATAGGACATAATTTTAATTTTTGTCAACTTTTTCCAAAAATACCCCTATTTTATTATCTCAAGTGTATTTGGTTTTATTTATGTGATTGAGGTTGTTGACTTACTTTTACTTATGTCATTTTGAATTTATATAAGAGTATTTTAGGAAAATGAGTAAAATTAACTAATTTAACTCATCTCCTTAATCTTCCAAAAACGGTTAAATTTCCTATAATTAGGACCGGAGGGAGTATTAGTTATGATACATCGATGATATTTGGGGTTAATAACTAAAGTAAATGGAAATGAGACACAAATTCAAAGAGAGTGAGAAAGAGAAATATATCCATATAGACTATAGGGTATGTTATGTGAGCGAGGATGAATAGGAGAAACAATGCTCCAACAAATAAGGAAATAGCAGACTCATACATATTTGTTTGGATATTACATCTTGGCTTATATCTATCTGCCTTATTTGCTTCTCCTGCCAACTTTGTCCTTTCTCACTGTTTCCTTTTAGTACCTTAGCCCACAGGGTCATTTGGATTCTGAAGAAATATCCAAGTAATTTTGGCGAGCAAAGCAATTTTGAAAGAGACTAACACGTAGAAGACAATGATCAGCATCTAAAGAACCTACTAGGTTTGGTTACTAATATGAGATCTCGTTTGTAGAGTGATTATATTAAGGACCAGAGTATATTGAAAACTTGAACATTCTGGGACTTATGGCAGAAGAGTTCATTTCCCAGGGCACAATTAAATCTCTCCTTGTTAGCAGCATCTCCCTTCCTTTTATTATTGCATTATTATAGCCCAAGATTAAAATAAGGGAGCAGTTGGAGATGGATCTCTAAAAATTAATAATCCTTATCAAATAGCACATGGATTTTCGCCTTGTTTTCCCTTATGTGAAATCACGCACACATATATATTTTCAAATTAGAGAATAAAAATAAGTCACAAGGTGAATACTTTGTAAATAAGTTTTTATAATTTTTTTATTTTATATTCATATAATAATTTATATTGACACTATGGTATTAATATTAAAACTTTTCTGAACTTGATAAGTGAAAAATTACTCTATACAAATAGAAAAGGACTTTCGTAGATGTAATAAATAGTCATAAACTTTTTAAAGTATAAATTATGAGTTAGGATTTTGATTAAAAAATAGTTAGGATGATATATTAAAGATAGAAACAAACTTCATCAAGTAAACAAATAGAACACATATTTTTCAACATGAAAAACTCCCTTAACATGAGAGATAAAAATTACGGGACCTAAATCAGAAAACTTCACCATAATAAATATTTTACAATAGAAAGTCTTCCGTATTCTACATGGTAAAAACCATCACTACGATAATACAAAAAAGACAAAATACATACTCAACAACCCATCTTTGACTACTACAGTCTTTAATTTTTTTGTTTTGTTTTAATCTTCAGGAAATTTAAATGATAAGATGAACTCATAACTGTGATGAGATTTTCTTCAAATTGGATAGACAAGAAGACCACTTAGAATCCATATTCTCTAGTTGAAGCCTTGCTTTTATTTGGTCTTCCACTTTGTGAGACCTCTCTTTCTTCACTGCTTCCAACTCCTTCATAAATCCAATAGCGTCAGAAACACTCTTCTTCTTTTGATCTTCAAGAGACAACAATTTGGTATCGCACTCTTTCATTTCATTTTCTTTGCTATACAGTTCAGCCTGCAACTTAGAGATTTCTGCCTTCATCTCCGCTACCCTTGTTTGAGCCTCAACCCTAGAATTCTAAGTCTTGTGAATTTCAGATGATTAAAAAAACTAAGGGGCCAAAGAGAAACAAAGAATTCCAGCCATCTGAGGAACTTTAGAAAAACAGTAACACTGTAGATTCTTAAATTCATGCCCTGTTATCAAATTAATCAATAAGGCAATTGAGAAACTTCATGATCAAAGCATGTCTGTCTTAGTAAAAACCAAGAACTTCATAAAAAAAAAAAAATCACATAAAAGTAAAGTCCAATTGTAATAAAAATCCTGTGATATTCAATTCCCATGGAAAAAGAGTGGATACGTTATTTTGGACATTTTATTTTTAAGCAGCAGTAGTGTCAAGTAAGGATCATCACAGCATTACATAAATTTTCACCTGAAAACTGGTGAATTTCTTAAAAAGATGAAGATGCTAAAGTAATCATAAAAGTATGTTAACATCTGCAGTAAAATCATCCAACCTTCTCAAGCTTAGATCTGATCCTTGCTAGAGAAAGCGAGAAGAACGAAGAACAAAGAGAGAATGGAATTGGATCACTTTATTATGATAAACTGTATATCAGCTAGTGATATATATATAAAGACTACAGATAGCAAGTGGTGGTGTACACGTGTGCCTTCTGTAACTACCTACTAACAGATCTGTTGACTAACCAAACTGTACATGCCAGCTAAGCATAACTAAGAGTTTCTGGTATATTCTAATATTTCCTATACTACTTGTTTTTGTTGATTACAAAATACATTCAGGCGATCACGAAAAGGAAAGAACATAGTTTTGCCCAATGGTTTGGTTAACACATCAGCTACTTGATCATGGGACGGTACATATCCAATCTGTAGTTGCCTAGCTGCTACTTTTTCCCAAAGAAAATGAAGGTCGATCTCCACATGCTTGGTTTTGGAGTGCAGAACCGGATTGGAGGCTAGTGCAATGGCTCCTGAATTGTCACACCAGACAACTGGAACTTCAACAATGGGCACATGCATTTGCTGCAACAGTTTCATGACCCATACTACATCTGAGGATGCATCAGCAAGGCTGCAATATTCTGCCTCTGTAGCCGAATATGAGGCAACTGGTTGGCACTTGGAGACCCAAATGATTGGATTAGTGCCTAAGTAGGTGCAGTAGCCGCTCACTGAGCGACAATCTTCCTTATTGGTAGCCCAATCAGAATCAGCAAACGCCTGAACATGAATCCTAGGCAGAGGACGAATAAGAAGCCCGTAGTCAACTATACCAACAAGAGACCATAATATTCGCTTAACTCCAACCCAATGTGGTGTAAGGGCCTTTTGAAGGAATCTGCTTAGTCTATTTACAGCAAAGGAGCTTTCTGGTCTGGTATAGCAAAGATATTGAAGCTTTCCAAGAACACTTCGATATAGCTTGGAGTTAGAAAAACACTGACTAGCTGTGGAAGAAAGCTATACACTACTAGAAAAAAACAAATTAGCGACGGAAACAATTCCGTTGCAAATTCACGTCAATTTGCGACGGATTAAAAATTTCGTCGCAAGATAATGCCTTTTGCGACGGAAAAAGATACCGTCGCAAATTTGCGACAGAATTTTTATCCGTCACGCAAATTAGCGGCGGATATCTGATCCGTTGCTAACTGGAGGACAAATGGCCGCCGGTTTTTGCTTTTGCGACGGATTTAAAATCCGTCGCTAAATGGCGGCCAAAAAGGCCGCCATTGGATGCTTTTTGCGACGGATAATGTTCCGTCGCAAAAGCCTGCGACGGATTATTCATCCGTCGCTACACCGGCGCGCAAAAAGGCCGCCGGTTTTATCTTTAGCGACGGATTAGAAATCCGTCGCTAAAAAATACGTTGCTTTTTGCGACGGAATTAATATTCCGTCGCAAAAAGCGGATTTTGCGACGGAATATTAATCCGTCGCAAAATCCATTAATTAGGGCTGGATTCTCCTTCACTCTCCCGATTTCGCCCCAGGCCCCACTCCCCCCCGGCTCCTCGCCCCCGGCCCTCCCTCTCCCTCCCCCGCTCCCTCCCGACCGGCCCGCCCCCCTCCCCCTCTCCCCTAGCTCCCTCGCCGGCCGGCCCCGGCTCCCTCTCCCCCGGCTCCCTCCGCCCTACCCCCCGGCCTTTGACCCCCGCCCCCCGACTCTCTCTCCCACCACTCCTCCTCCGAGCCCGGCCCCCCCCCCGCTCCACTCCCCCTGCGCACCACCCACCCACCCCCGGCTCCGGCGCCCCCATCTCTCTCCCCCACTCCGGCGCCCCCAGCTCCCTCCCACACTCCGGCGCCCGCAGCTCACTCCCAACTCCGGCGCCCCCAGCTCCCACCGGGCCACGCCCCGCTCCGGCGCCCCCGGCTTCGGCGACCCACAGCACTACGCGGCCCCAGCTCCTCCCCCCCCACTCCGGCGCCCCGGTTCCGCACCCACTCTGTGTTCCGGGTAAAAGCTTGTGTTTCATTTTTCTTTTCACCACATTATTTACATTATTTGTTATAGAAATTAGTATAGATAAAAATTGAAAAAAATAGTCATATTTATTACTTATGAAAAATTCTGTATATGGAAAATTGGTGAAGGCTACGGAAAATTGTTATGGAAAATTCTGTATATGTTTGGTGATTGTAAATCATGCCTAGTTTTGAGGTATATAACTACGATTGTGGTATTTAATATACAATACTTAGTTCATACGATATTTTATTTTGTGCTCAAGATGATACACTACTCATTGTTAAGGCGCACATCGGTTGATAGGCTCACCAAAATACTTATAGTGTTCTATTCGTTGTTTGCCCCTCCACAAGCATGTCCCCATGTTACGTGTGCTATCCTCATTCTCTCGGTTGCTTGCTTTGGGATCTCGTTATTTGTTCAATGTATGTGTTTGTTTTCTACTTCCTTGATTAAGTTACAATTGGTTGGCATAAGTGGCCAGTTGTATTGGCCACTTATATATATTTGTGTCATGTTGAGATAGATGTTAATTAGCTTAGTAACTAAATTAGCCAGGAAGTATGGAAGACAATCATGTTAGGAGTTGGATGTACAACCGTCTAACGATAAAAGACAACTAAATCCGATTCTTGGTGGGTTTGAAAGAGTTCATCAATTTTGCTTTGGCGCATTCAAATAATTCTAGTAGACAAATCGGGTGTCCGTGTGTAAAATGTAGGTGTTTAAGATTTAAAGATTCGGGAAAGGTCGGAATTCATTTGTGTAAAAATGGATTCATGAAGGATTATGAATTTTGGGAATTTCATGGCGAAGTCCGATGACACCGAGTGGTTATTACGAGGACAGTAGTCATCGAGAAAACCTTAATCAATATGAGCAGTTGGTTATGTATGCCGCGGGACCGTCCATCGGCAGATATTTTGATCCCGTTACACATGGTGAACTGTCATACATTGGAGAGGAGACCGATACACATACTCAACCATCATACATAAGAGAGGATCCTCATCCGGGAAGCGATAGGTTCTATAAAATGCTTCAAGAAGCGCAATGTCCGCTATGGGAAGGTTGCGAACACTTTGAAAGTAGTGAATATTCATCGCTATCGGCTACCCTAGCAACACTAAGCTTGAAGACCGATCACCATATGAGTGAGAGGAATTACAACGAAATGATGCGAGATCATAAGTAAAGTTGTTCCCAAAAACAATAATTTGCCGAAGGATTTTTACCAAGCAAAAAAAAAAAGTGAAAGAACTTGGACTTGGATGTGAAAACATCCATTCTTTATGAGGGATGTATGTTGTATTACAAGGAAGATGCTGAGTTGACCAATTGTAAATTCTGTGGACATGACAGATATAAAATTGTGGGGAAAGGAAGGAAAATGACCCGTCAAGTATTAAGCAAAATGTGGTACTTTCCTTTGGTGCCCAGACTTCAGAGATTGTATGTATCAGAACAAACAGCTGCTCATATGAGATGGCACCGGAACATCATAGAGATGAAAACTTTGTGACGCATCCATCCGATGCCGAAGCTTGGCGTAAATTTGACGGGCGAATCCTTTATTTGCTATGGATCCCCGTAATGTTCGTCTTGGTCTATGTTCGGATGGGTTCGCTCCTTTCGGCCAATACGGGCGGCAATTATTCTTGTTGGCTGTCATTGTCACGCCGTACAACCTCCCACCATCTATGTGTATGCGAAGAAAGTTTTTCTTTCTTAACGCCTTAATCCCCGGGCCATCCAACCCAAAAAAGAAGATAGACGTGTACCTCGGCCTTTGATAAACGAGTTGAAGATGTTGTGGAGTGAGGGGGGTTCTAACGTATGATATATCATTGAGCCGAAATTTCACAATGCGTGCTGCCTTAATGTGGACGATAAATGATTTCCCTGCATATGGGATGTTGAGTGGATGGCAAACGTCGAGAAAGCTTGCATGCCCGGTATGTCTTGAACAGAACATGGGTTTTAGCTTGGAACACAGTCACAAAGTCTGTTGGTTTGACAGGCACCGGCGATTCCTACCCCTTGATCATCCGTTTAGGAGAAATAAAAAAGACTTCACGCGGAATGTTACCGAACGAGAAGATCAACCTCGTCGTTTTAGTGGCGAAGAAATATGCGACAGGGTCAAAAATATTCAAAGTGTCGAAGAGGGGGCTGCTTCCAACACACCCGAGGGATATGGCGTTGATCATCATTGGAACAAACGTAGCATCTTCTTCGGGAACTACCCTATTGGAAAGATCAATTGTTAAGACACAACCTTGATGTCATGCATATTGAGAGCAATGTGTTTTGCAATATTCTGCACACCGTGATGGACACCAAAGGCAAGACGAAGGATACAATCAACGCAAGATGGGACATAGAAGCGATTTGTAGAAGGCCTGCTTTGCATTTGGTGGAGCATGACAGAATAAGTTTATGACGTTACCTGAACATCATAAAAATCTGAGAAAAGCATTTAACCATAAGGGAAGCTGGTGGTTGACCGAGAGGTGTTATAAATTGAGAAAGGGTTCGGGCAAGCAAGATTGGATTGACCACGATGTGGCGAGCCAATTACTTCAAAATTGGGCGTCGATGAGAAATTTAAAAATAGAAGTCGGAAAAATAAGCAAAATAGGGCCGGACGGGAAGGACCTTCATATGCGGCGGCTCCATTCCATAGAGTGAGCATAAACGGAAAGTTGTGAGTACACGTTTTTTTTCTATTAAAGTATTCAATATTTTGTACTTTGAAACAATTTATTAATGGTCATACTTTGTGTTTGCAGGCACTGTCTGGGGAAGTTCCTCCAGAAGATGTTGAGTGGACTGCCTTTGAGCGGACTCATACCCAGCAATCTGAAGGGAGTGAGAGGCACTGGATTAACACCAGGTCTCAGCAAGTTGCGGTGAGACATTTATATTGCATTTATTCTTTGTTCGGACACCAACATGTTTATTTCATTTCACATGGCTTATTTGTAATGTATTTTTTCGTTTGTAGGACACCTATCGGAGGCCGACACGGGAGAGACTCGCGAGTGGGACCCGGCCACGCATCCTCTCAGGCCGATAACGAGAGTCTATTCTTTCAGGTTGCAGGTGGATTTAACAGCAAAGGCAGAGTCTTCGGGTACGGTGCCTCTGCCAGCCAACTTAGGGAAACAAAGCGCTGCACATCCTCCACATCTGGCACTGAAGGTGTTTCTACAGGTAAATGTGATACATTTGATATTGATTGTTACATTTTCATTCTCTGGTCCATTTAAATAAAGTACAAAAAATATTATTATATTTCCTAATGTTTTTGCGAGATGAGGTGAAGAAGATGATCGCGTTGGTGGAGGAGCAAGCGGTGAGCCGAGCGAGACAAGGCAACAACAAATGGCGACGGCAAATGAGCTCCATGAGACACGCGAGATGGTTAGGCGGATGCAACTTCAAATCATGTCCCTAATGAAAAACAAGGGTCCGGAGCGGCTCCTGGTGGTGATCCTGGCGATCTTGATGATGATGATGCATGCACTGTTTAGACTACTTTTTTAGTACATGTTCTTTGGATATTGTCTTTTCTATGAATGACTCTTTATGACTATAAATTCAGTTTTTATGTTATACAACACGTTTTCTTTTATATATTTTATTATATAATTTTTAAAACAAAATTTAAAAATAGAATATTTTTTTTTAAAAAAATAATGGAAAAGAATATAACTTTAAAAGAAAAAAATGAAATTATAATAAAGAAAGAAAATTAAAAAAATCGAAATTTGCGACGGATAAGAATCTGTCACAATTAAACGGATTTGTATCCGTGGCAAATTTTGAAATTTTGAAATTTGCAACGATAATGAAATCCGTCACAATTGGTCTAATTTGCGACGGAGTATAATCCGTCGCAAATTTCAGAATTTGCGACGGATTATTATCCGTCGCAAATTAGACCAATTGCGACGGATTAAAAATTCCGTCACAAATTGCGACGGAATATATAAATCCGTCGCAAAATGAATTTGCGACGGAAAAACCCAAATTTGCGACGGATTTTTCCGTCGCAAAAACCGACTTTTCTAGTAGTGATATTAGTTGCTATTGGTGTATTAGTCGACTTAGCATTGAAAAAATGAACATCATGTAGTAACCCCGATATACTTTTGTCATGACATAAGTGTTGGGATTCATACACTCGGCGGAAGGAATTCATCCCATAGATTTTACGAATCCCATAGAGAGGACCTATCAACGACGTTTAAATCGGATTAGTTCATAACTGTACCTTTCGTATGAGTGTGCGTCTTGTTCGATCAACAGGAGCCGACTGAACGAATCCACTCCCTCTACCGGTATCCACACCGAACAGAACTCCAACACCGACGGTAGTGTGCTAGCGCCTTCAACGTCTTACGTCTCTTTTCTTTCTCTAGAGTTTTTCTTTCGCGGCTCGTCTTGTCTGTTTAAAACGACTTGAATCATTATCTTATAAGGTTTTTAAAACCCTAAAGGGCCGCATTAAAATATTCAAAATTAATCTTAATTAATCTTGAAATTCGAATTTGGATTAAAATAATATTAATTAAATCTGTCCAACAAATCTAATCTAATCTATTTATTTTAATTCGAATTAAAAGCCTGCTGATATAAATTAAATCGAGATATGATATCTATCTATTTAATTAAATCGAGATCTTTGTATCTCAATTCAAATTAAATCGAGATACGATATCTCTATTTGTTTTAGTTATTTAATTTATCAAATAAATTAAATACTATATAATAATATTATTATCTATATAAATAATAATAATAATATTTTCGAAATTACTATATACATATAGGGATACGATATTGTTACTACCATTTTTTGTTACTACCACTTTTTCACTGTTAGATAAGAATTTCAATATGAGAGAGAAATGATAAAGGTAGATGAGATTCGGATCTAACGGTGAAAAAGTGGTAGTAACATTGGTAGTGACAAAAAATGGTAGTGACAAAAAATGGTAGTGACAATATCTTATCCCATATATATATATATCCATCCTAAATTAAATGTTGTATTCAATAAATCGTAGACATATCTAAGATTCAATGAATCTGGACATTATTACTCGTGTTGGGCTATTCTTGTGTGCAACCTTGCAGGCACACATTAGATTGGCAGCGGGCCAATACTGCACCAGCCCACAAGTCATAAGCGGCCTCTAGCAAGACATTACGACTACCCAATTCCTATGAGGATGAATGATACGATACAACCTATCATACAACCATGCCACATCCCCTTTGTCACACGATATTTGGTCAAGGATAAAGCATGGATAGTGTCATCATCTTGTTCTTGACCATTACTTTCTCGATTCTTAAGTAGTCTAACAATTGAATTGGAAACTCCTTTCCATATAGTATGGCCATACATTTCCCGACTCACTCATCGAGGGGCCCAGTAATATCTCTCTACAAATGTGAGGGATAAATCTCATCTTGACCATCCACATTCCTCTGCATGAAAACCACTAATCCAGATCGAAGCCTTTATCATCACTTGATCAAAGGTGACTTTTGACTAGGTCAAAGATCAGCGACTCTCATGTAGGAATCCATGATGATCTCAGGTCAAAGGGCATTGTGACGTGGTTATACATGAGATAAGCTTATGACTTAATCCATGCAGCTTTCTCATAGTGGGTCGGTCCAGCACCTTGTACTCTTACAAGTGCCTATGACTTTGATTCGTATCTCCATACCTCATCAAAGTCATATTGGTCTTATTTCATCTTTGCTCCTGCATAAATGACCGATCGGGACATTTAGGACAATCTTTATGATACGTCCAAGGATACAATCATCAAAATAAACATGCAAATAATATGATAACAAAAAGGAGAAATATTTTAAATAACAACTGTGTTTAAAGTACAATGATTTGCCCCTAGGGCATAATTTCCAACAGACTCCCACTTGCACTAGGTGCAATCATTAATTTTCCTAATTCCCATTGTCCTAACATGACGCTAATGTTTTTCTTGTGCAATCGGCTTTGTAAGAGGATCATCAACATTGTCTTCTCCTGGTACTTTGCATATTTTTATATCACCTCTATCATTGATTTCTTTGATAAGATGAAATCGCCTGAGTATATGCTTTGTCCTTTAATATGACCTAGGCTTCTTGACCTGCACAATAGCGCTGCTATTGTCACAGAACAAATCTATTGGATTTGAGATGGTAGGAACCACCCCTAGTTCAGTAATGAACTTTCTAATCCAAACGGCTTCCTTAGCTGCATCCGATCTTGCTATGTACTCGGCTTCGTTGCGAGAATCGGCTACGATGCTCGCTTAGAGCTCTTCCAAACCTTATTGCACCACCATTCAAAAGGAATACATATCCAGATTGCGATCTTAGATCATCTTGGTCAGTTTGGAAACTTGCATCTGTGTAACCAGTCACACAGAGCTCATCACCCAATCCACCATATACCAAGAATAAATCCTTTATCCTTCTTAAGTACTTCAGGATATTCTTGATAGCAGTCCAATGACCCTCATCAGGATCTTGTTGATATCTGGTCGTCATATTTAAAGCAAATGAGACATCCGGTCGAGTACATAACATGGCGTACATGATAGATCCAATGGCGGAGGCATATGGAATCTTACTCATGCAATCTCTTTGATCAGGTGTACTAGGACACAGATCCTTACTGAGATGGATGCCATGAGACATGAGCATTTAACCCCTTTTTGGATCCTGCATACTGAATCTATGCAGTATCTTGTCTCTGTATGTGCTCTGACTTAGGCCTATCAACCTCTTGGATCTATTTCTATAGAATCTAATCCCTAGGATGTAAGTGGCTTCGCCTAAATCTTTCATTGAGAAAGACTTTCCTAACCAAGACTTAACACTCTGCAAGGTAGGGATGTCATTCCCAATAAGTATGATGTCATCTACATAAAGAACTAGAAATACAACTGTGTTCCCACTAACCTTCTTGTAAACACAAGGTTCATTGATGTTTTGAATGAATCCAAACTGTTTGACTACTTCATCAAAACGATGATTCTAGCTCCGACATGCTTGCTTCAATCCATAAATGGATCTTTGAAGCTTACATACTTTACCAGAGTCCTCTGGACGCACAAAGCCTTAAGGTTGTGTCATGTACACATCCTCAAGGAGCTTTACATTAAGGAAGGCTATTTTGACGTCCATCTGCCATATTTCATAGTCATAATATGCTGCAATGGAAAGAAGGATTCTGATTGATTTGGCCATTGCAACGGGGGAAAAAGTTTTATCATAGTCCACACCATGAGTTTGAGTAAATCCTTTTGCAACTAGTCGTGCCTTGAAGACATTTACTTTGCCATCCATGTCAGTTCTCTCCTTGAAAACCCACTTGCACCTAATAGTTTTTACACCTTCAGGTGGATCGACTAAGGTTCATACCTTATTGTCCTACATGGATTGCATTTCAGACTTCATGGCATTAAGCCATCTTTCGAGGTTTGGTCCCACTACGGCTTCTCGATAGGTAGTTGGTGCATTCTGCTCAATGAGCAAAACATCACGACTTCCAGTAATCAGAATCCATATCTTTGAGGCTGTAGTCGTGCTCTATCGAACCTTCATGGGCCTTGTGTTACTTGAGTAAGCTCAACAACTTGTTGTGAGTCTTCTCCGTTTTCTATCTGTGGTTCTATGTTGTCTTGTGACTCTCAAACTTCTTTGAGGTGTACCTCACTCCCACAGGTTCTTTTAGAGATAAACTCTCTTTCCAGAAAGACACCATTTCAGATAACAAACACTTTGTGATCAGTAGGATTGTAGACATAGTTTCGCTTAGTGAATTTCATCAAGTTGAGCTAAAACAAAGTTTTGATGTGGAATGAGAATTTTTAAAACTAAAAATTTATAAAGGCAAATATTCTTTGACTTCAAGGATAATGGAGCCTAGGATTCTTCTTCCTTTTTTGCATTTCATAAGACTTGGTTAATTTCCTCTCTAGTAGTATTTCAATACATATATGTGTTGGTTTAAGGTTCAAAAACACTTGACACGCTCTCTCAAGTCAAAATCAAGTTTCTCTTCTCATTAAAATGCACAATCTCTTGCTACAATTAATGAGAATCAATCTTTAAGCAACAACCCTAATGTGACAATGCAAGATTAGTCAATATATCTCTATTTTACCAACAAACCATCCATTTATCAAGTAAACTTCAAGACAAGCATGATTTCAATCAAGTTCTACACCTAGATTAGCTCTCTCAAGTCAAACCCAAGTGAATAAATCATCTAAATGGACGCCAATCACTTAGAAGCATTAAGGCAAGGTTGAAATCAACACACATATATATTTATCTACCAAAAGAGATGAATATTCAAGTATTAATCCATACAAAGGGTCAAAAGAACCCTAGAATGAAAGATTTAGCTACTCATGTCCAAATACAAAGAGATTCTAAACAAAACTATTGAATACATGAAGAAGCTAAGTAGAAAAGAGGAGAAAAGCGAAAGAAACATGGTGAAAACCCAAAAATCTCTCTAAGAATGAGCACCCAAGCCTCCAAAGTTGCCAAGATCTCTCTCCCAATCTCTTCCTTTGTGTGCTCACTGTTCCCTTGTGTCAATAATGCGTTTTTCAGCCTTTCCCTTTAGGTTAAATAGGGTTTTTCTGATTTTGAAATAAAAATGTGTAGCTGTACTTTTTGTACTTTTCACGACTATCTACGGCCATTTTGTCGACTTGTTGCGGCCAGTTACACAGAGAGCTACTTGCTACGGCCAGTTTGTCAAGTTGTTGTGGCCAGTTGTACATGTTCCTTCTAACTTTGCAACACTTCACTTCCTTTATTTCTTTCCTTGTTTCTAGGTTCTTATAGAGCTTCAAAACTTGTCTCCATCCTCCTACAAAAGAGGAGGATTTATCAATTCTCAATTGAATCACAAACTCTAAAGGATATAACAAGAATTTTGATTTTTGCTTGATACTTTGATATACACATTTTCTTCTATACACTTCATTTCCTATGCATATTTTGAACCAAAAATAGATAAAAAGACAGAGAAAATGTGCTGGAATGTAGTCAATTTCTAAGAGTTAACACTAAACCATTCTGTTTAGAGGTGTGTGGGCAAGAAAAATAGTGTTCTATGCCACAAGTGGCAAGATATGATTTAAATGCTAAGAACTCTCCACCTTTGACAATTGAACTTGTTGAATTTTTGTATGATACTTATTTTCAACAAGAAGCTGAAACTCTTTAAACTTATACAATGCATCAGATTTTTTATGTAGAAAGTAAATCCATGTGAAACAACTAAAAGCATCAACAAAGGCAATATAGAAAACAGAACCATAAGATTGAATAGGGGCAGGACCCCAAACATCCATGACTATTAATTCCAGTGGTGTTTGATATATATAAGATCCTTGATGACACATTAATGAGGACAAAATTCAACAGATACATTATTCTCACTAGTAAATTGAGAGACAGAGTTGGTAAGAAATGTTTTACCAGTAGATTGAATTGGAGAGAGCTCACCGGTGCCAACTTGCACTGTCCCTGTACCATGAAGGACTTAGCTAGGAGCAAGACATGAAGCATCATTAGTAATGTGCACTGTGGCACCAAAATCAGGATACTAGGAGGAATCATTAACAGTAGCAGAAGTCACAAGGAATGCTTGATCCGTTGGTAAATTTGAAGAATTAGATTCAATATTAGCAATTTTTATGGATGAAGGAGGTACGTATGCCACTGAATTGGCCACAACAAAAGTAGAATCAGGTAGTTTGGAAGAAGCATATGAGACAGATGACTCAGCAGACATAGGATAATATTCAAATGGAGAGTAGAATTCAGGTATACCATAATCAGCCACATAGTGTGCTTAAGCCTCAGATGATTGACCATAGGGAGGTTGACCATACAATGATGGATACTCATATCGGTAATAACATCTGTCAGCAAGATGACCAAACTTGTGACAGATTTGGCACAGCGCTCTCCAGTTGTGAAATCAACCTCAAACACGACCATTTCCACGGCCATCTCCTGGAGGAAAACTCGGCGAAACGAAAAGCTCTATTGCTATGTCCTGTACTTGGTCCTTGCGCATTATTGCAAAGTGTCGTAAATGAGTTCTTATTGTCAGTGTCAGTAGCATACGGATCAGCAACAGAAGTTGTGGAGTGAGTTTTCATGACATAAGTTGATGGTTTAGTGAGATTAACCGTGTGAGTGTCAGTATTAGACAGAAAAACCTTGTGGCGAGATTCAGAATCTAGTAGCATCGTTGAGACAATGTCAAGACCAAAATGAGGTCTCGAGGCATTAATTACAGCAATAACAGGCTCATATTCAACAGTGAGTCCATTCAAGATATGAAAGACATGTGTAACTTCATCGACTCTTTCCCCAAGCATAACTAAGTGATTGCAAATGAACTTTAGATTAGCCAGATAATCACGCATAGGCAGGTCACCCTTCCTTTGATTCGCCAATTGATTACGGTAAGACAAGATTTTTGCATTGAACTTGTTGGAGAAAGGATGATTTAATTTTGCCCAAATTTGAGCAGCAGTAGTAAGACCAACCAGATCTAGTAAGATATTTGCAGTGACTGAAGCTAAGAGCCAAGACGCTAACGCCGAATCCAGTGACTCGTACTCATCGAAGTCAAGATTTGGACTCTTTTTGCCATTGTCACTTCGAACCTTTTTAGGAGAAGGAAACGTGGTACCATCGAGTAGTGTACTCTATGTTGTTTGACCATAAAATACACTTGTTGTTTCAGTAATAGAAAATTGTTATCATCAAGCTTAATTGTGATTTTCTTGTTTAATTTGTGAAACCACGACTTGCAGGACTAGCCGCTGTCGATACAGCAAAGGAGTTGTTAGATCTAGATTCGACCGACATGTTTTCTTAAGTAATCAATCCAGAAATGGAGATCACCACAGTGACTGAGTCGTTTGAGCGTTTTATTGGCCAGGATCGGAGCTGACAGTGGTCGTTACAGCTCTGATACCATGCTAGAGAAATAGAGAAGAATGAAGAAGAAAGAGAGAATGGAACTGGATTACTTTATTATGATAAGCCGTATATCAGCTAGTGATACATATAAAGACTACAGATAGTAAGTGGTGGTGTACACGAGTGCCTTCTGTAACTATCTACTAACAGATCTGTTGACTAACTAAACTGTACATGCCAACTAAGCATAACTAAGGGTTTCTGGTATATTCTAATAATCCTCACTTCTGGATTTGGGGAATTCATCTTCTTTTTAACCTTCAATCGATAAAATCTGAGCTCCTTGATTTTCGCCTTTTTGTACATTTTAACTTTTCTCTTCTTGTCCTTGTTGTGGAACTACTATTATCAGGCTTCTTGACTAGAGAGAACCTTACAACATCATTGTTTGTGTCCAACTGAAATAAGGCATTACTGGTGTATCTAGCTACCAGCCAGTTTGATCTCTGAATGAAAAGGGAATCTGAGGAAGAAGGTAATGGGGCCAATATAATCTTGAAAGATGCCTTGTCAAACTGTAGTTTCTTGTATGCATACACATATCATGAGTAGAAGATATGGAGCAAGGGATTGTCCAAGGGTATGATGTGACAGAAGGAACATTTTCAACTAGACAGCGGAACCAATACGAGCTACCTCTACAGAGAGAGAAAATAAACACATTCAAAAGCCCAAGAAATGATTATGTACTTAAACAAGAGTAAGTTCACAACATGAACTGTGACATTTTAGACACTTCTATAATTTGGTTTCTTATTTGTTTGTATTGCTTCTTTTCCATCAAGAAAAGGATGTCTTTAATTACTTTGCAATTTCTAGAAAACCCTAACCATATCTGAATTAGATGATGGAGTTACGTAGAGACTTCTTCTTCAACAATTTCATTTTCTGATGCATTTGCACTTTGTAGCACGCACGTAACAAAAGAACAAGTTGCTAAAAAGGTAAAAATAATTAAGAAGTATATTGATGAGTTGCTTTTGTCGCTAAAACAATTAATTAAACTAAGTCCTAATTAATTATGCAGTTTAGGATCAACCTAGGTCATTCTTCCAAGGAGCAATTTGTGGGTTTTTCTTTAAGTTGAATTCAGGTGATGAAAAATGCAATGAAATGAAACTAAACTAACTAAATGCAAGATGAAAATGACTCTAAAACCTATATGATGGAACTAATCTAGATGCAAATGCAATTTTGGGGGGTTTTTATGAAAAGAGAACTAAAATTGTTACACACCTACCGGCCTCGCCCTTACGGGTGGCGGGTAGTGTGGTCCTTCACTTATATATTATTATACCTTATTTTTCCCAGGTTAAATATCGTCACATCGGAGTATAAACAGCGAGCACACATCGGTTTGGACAACAATATACCGATAAAGGTATGGTAAGATAAATTCTTCCCCGGAGGGGGTCAAAAGATACGATCATCCGGATAAACGGTGCCTATACAGGCCAAAATAATTAACTACAGTCATCCGGTAATTAAGATAAATTCCCAAAAGAAAATCATCAACATCCACCAAAATACTAGCCCTTCTCCGGAGCCTTACCTCTGTCCCTCTGCTATGCTCCGTTCTAGATGGCTTAGAAAGGGGGATTCAAAATTTGAATCCCAGAGTAACCGTTAATCTCATATAAAATGTATATACCATGCGTGTAAGAAAAACCATAAATAAGCAAATACCACATAACATTCAGTATCAAGGCACACAGCTAAATCCGGAACTAGAAGTCCTAATAGAACACAGCACAGACTGCAGTGGTCCTAATAGCACACAAAGACAGACCACGGGGCACAAAGACACAAAGGCCCTTTATGCACATAGCATGTTCCGGTTCCATAGCGCTTGGAAATAAATGATAACAAAATGTATGCAATTTCAAGGTAAAACATACATACACAAATCACACAGAGTATATGAGGATTAAGGTTACTACATGGCAGTCAACTACAGATAAAAACAACCTTCTCGGTGTAAAATATCACAATTATCCCTAAAATAATAAAAATGTAAATAAAATTAATTCCACCTCAACAAATATTTTCTTTGGTAAATTAAAATAAGCCCAATTAATGTGTCCATATTTACTAAATTCCTTTTCTTATTAAGGAATTTAATTTGGGCCTATAATCTCTGAATTTTCGTCCATATACAAAAATTTTCAGAAATAAAGTTTCAACTTCAAATATTCATAACTAAATCTAGAAAACTCCTTTTGGGTTGATTCCAAAGCCCAGATTACCCTTAATATGTCTAGTTTCAACAAAAAATACTCATTTGGGTCAGACCAAGTCGAAAATTCATCTATAGCCCAAAATACTTCTGCTGTCTGAAATAATTTCCAATTTCCAGGGGCTATCTTGAAATATTTATTTCTCTTAGAAAACAATTCATAAAAATACGAGATATATACCAAATTAATCCTTGAGATGTCTACGTTCTCAATATAAAATTTCATAATTTTCTAAGACCATTTAATAAGTCTAACGTTAAGAAGAAGGCATCTGACTCAACAGGAATCTCACCAAACAGCACCCCCAAGGCCCCAACGTTTTTGCACTTTCATCTAAGGTTCCAAAATTTTGATCCAAGTTCACCCTTATACAAAATCTCATTTTAAACACTTTAGAACCCTAAAAAAATACCAAAATCCATTCATATCATCAAGAAAACTCAGCTGCACGAAATTTATGATTTAATCAACAAAACACCAAATTTTCATTCCAACTTCATATCTTCCATATACTAAGTTTGATCTACCGTTTTAGGCCATGAATATTAATTTTAAACCTTTACTCATACTTTTCACTAGCCAATCAAACCCTAGAAAATATATACTCCAGTCCATGGTCATTTGTAACTTCAAATAACTAAAAGAAAAATACAAGAAGATTCATATGAGGCTTACTTGTCTTTGGACTTAAGCTTTCTTGAGTCTTTGTCTCCTTTTTCTACCAAAAACACTTCTGCCTACACCTCAAACCACCAAGGAAAAATTGTTCTTTAATTTCTTAGCCACAGTAGAAGGGGTAGAAGAGAGTATATTGAAGATCCAAAGCTTTAAGACTTACCTTAGTCTTAATCTTTCTCTTCCTCTTGCTTAAGCTTCTTGTGTTAGAGTTTCTTGTACTCCTTTCTTTCTCTCCCTCTCTCCGTGACCAGCTGCCCAAATGGAAGAGAAATGGTGTTTCAAAATGGTGCTCCAACCTAACCTACTAGGTCCCTAATATTCTTAGCTTTTGAACTTCCACAAGCCACTAATCTTCTTTTAATTTTTCCTCTTTCCCTTCTACGTGACTTGCGATGGAGATGAGGGAGTTTGCATTTTTTTTATTCAACTCTTGCCCCACATGCTCACTTTTCATTAATCAATGTTGTCCCTTGTTCCCTCCTCTCACTCTCCTAGAAGCATGTGGACATGGGCGATTTTTGGGGAAAAGAATGTCTTCCCAATGTCTCCACTTGCTCCCTCTCATGTCCCAACACAAGGAAAAATAAGAGAAATATGGGGATGTTACAAAAATCCTAAGAAAATGAATTACTAAAAAATAAGAAAATCAATTAAGAACAGATAAGATGGTTTACGTAAGGTACGGAAAAGGGAACAATTTAGGATTTACATGAAGTTAACTTTCTTTGCCCAAATTAATTAATTATACCAAAGAGAGATTAATGAAATATAGGAATTAATGAATTTAATTGCTTAATTGAAACATGGGAAACCCTCAAGTTTAATGACACTTATTCCACCGAAAACTCATAGTGAAATAAACGGTGACTAATTAAACTCATTAAAAACTAATCACATTTAATTTCAAAATAATTTTAGAAATCTTGTTTACAATTATCCAATTGAATAACTAGACAATTTATCAACCCAATTAAACCATTAAGATGATAAACCAAATTATCAATTAAATTAATAACGAAAACTCAATTAATAATTCAATTAACAATTCAAAGGTTGCAAACAAAACTCCAGCAATTGTTTTAAGCATAAAAACTTCAAATTATCAATCTAATCCAAAAGAAATATGTTTACAATCTAAAACTAGATTGTTTTCAATTAACACAACTTGAAATCCTTTAAAACTAAATTATATCAAGTCTTGAATTAAAAAGATAAAAAGAACAACACACCCTTGTGATATTCAAGTGTAAGTTCCTAGGCCTTAGCTTCCTCCAGCAATCTATAATATATCACCAGCAATCTGTCAAGTTAAATCTTTTTATAAGATCCTATTTCGGGTTATATAAGAATTTTATGTGCTTTTACAATTTATACTGCTAATTAAATCTATTATTTATTATAATCTATAATTTTTCTCATACTACATTCTCTTTAATATATTTTTTTCTGATAAAGTCTTTAAAAATTTCTCTCATTAATATTATATTTCTTTCTCTTATTTACCTCCTTATAAGAAGGGCATATATAGTTTTAAAAAGTTCATTCCTTAAATATTTATTATTTTTAATTCATTTTAGCTGTCTTCTTAAACCGTGTAGCTGATGCCAGATGGAGTGTAATTTAAAAGAGTTTCGTGAGAATCACACCATGACATGACGAGGAAAGGTTAACATTCAATTGCAAGTCAAATTTTTGTAATTATAAATAGTGTTTTATTTGCTCGCCCAAATGGTTGGTTTTTTTTTTTTTTTTTTGGGGGGGGGACTATAAATACTCATAACTTGTACATAATTGAGTGTATCAATAAAAACTAGTAAATAATTAATTTTGTATGTAAAACTTACTCCCTCTAGTCTTTATTATAAGACACCAACTAACAAGTTTATTTGGTCCTTTTTATAAGGTACTTACTTGTTTCCAATGAGCATTAATTATTTTTTTTCCATGTCTGCCCATAATTAATAGGGGTAGTGGGTGAAATTAATAATTAATATGATATTAGAGTTTAGTGCAATTAGTAGGGGTAGTATTGGAAATTACTTAGATTCTATGACAACTTTATTGACTTTAACAGCTTTTATTGGTTTGTAAGAAAAGTTAGTTGGTGCCTTATAATAAGGACCAGAGGAAAAATATATTATTCTCCCTGAAACTAAAGTGAGTATCTAACGTAAAAGACAAACCGTTTGAAGTGTGGCGGAATACTAGACAAAAATGTGAAAAAGAGAACTAGTGATTGGTTACTTAACATGCTATTGCAGCAACAAAGGAGAGCCCTTAATAATGAGTGATCGACCAATGCTTGTGGACTCTTGTATGGAAGTGATAGATCAGTCAAATTTAAGCCATATCGTTAGAAGAAAGGGAAAAAGTGAATATAGCATGGAAGGGCAAGCGTTGCAGACTTTGTTCCGTTGGGATCCCATAATTGATCTCTTTTGGAACCCTTCATGGTAGCTTGGGATAGTGGTGGTAGAAGTGACTTAGTTGCAATCTGATTTTTACAAACATAAGATAGGATAAAAATCGGATTGTAAATATGATGTGTTTAGAATGACGGTGAAAGAAGTAATTTTTTTCTAAATAGACTCTTGTTTAAATAATTATTTGAAAAGTCAGTTTAGATAAAAAATGATAAAAATGACGTGAATCTTATTGAACAATATCAATATATATATATATATATATATATTAGTTGTATATATTGTGATAATTGAAGATAAAAATTTAAATTTGATAAAAAAATTAAATTATTATTAAAAAATTAAAAAACTCTAAACTACTTAATTAAATATATTCTAATTGATAAATTAGATCATACAAATGTAATTTAATAGTGCATTGCTTATTGGATCGCTTATCCCTAATATTTTTCTCCAAAAACTTATCAAAATTCACTTTTTTTAAATAAGTCCATCCACGGACGGAACTTTTCATATACAAGGGGGGCCATGGCCCCACCAAAAAAGGAGTTGTCCAAAAAATTTAATGAAAAATAGATTTTTTTGTATACATTTGGCCCAAAAACGTATACATTTGTCGCAAAGTTATACGTTTATTTTTTGAAATATTTTTTCTTTTTAATTAGTTAATGAGTATACATTTGGCAACCAAATATTTATACAAGGCCCCAAAAAATTAATAAAAATTAGATTTTTTTTATACATTTGGCTCAAAAATTTATACATTTGTCCCACAAAGTTATACATTTGGCCCATTCAAATATTTTTCCTTTTTAATTAATTAATGAATATACATTTACTTTCAAATATTTATCTCAAGCTTCATCCCTGAGCCCAATTGAGATCACCGCTATCAAAAATGGTCCAAAATTTATATTTGTTTTCTTCAGTTTTATATAAGGTTTCAGTTTTATTTAAAATATCTTTTCCGTTTGTCTTTTCTTTGAATTAGAAGAGGGTTAAATGATGCCGATTTCTGTCCATCAACCATCAGCGTCTTGTATTTCCCTCCGCTCAATGTAGTGACGCCATTTATGTTGTAAAACACAGGTCTGAGATTATATTTAAAAACAAAAATCGCTAAAAAAACCAGAGGCAGGAACTTGGGAAAGGAGAAGATCGATGAAAAGCTTCAAGCTCTATAGTTCATTTGGCAAAACAGATGACAAGGAGATAATTTTCAATCACAAAAGCTATTCTGATATTTAACTCACTTAGATGAGAAATGGAATTTATCAAATCAAACGTTACCTTTATTCATGAAACTTAAATGGGTAGAGGTTTATCAAGAACTCTTCACTTAATTAGTTGGCCTAAGATAATCCAGTTTTGATAAAGATTTCCAAGTATTTTTTGGTAAGTGGGTTGTAGAACGCAGTTGATTTTCTATTTCGTAGAATAAATTCCGCGGAAAATAAGAACAAGTTGCTAAAAGGTTAAAATAATTAAGAAGTATATATATCATTCTACACTACAACAAAACTGTCTTTGTTACACAGTTAATTTTGGTAATAGTTTATGGTTTTGTGTCTCAAAGTATATATGCGCTAAAATATAGGGTTCAATATTTCACAGTTGTTCAGTAAAACCCGATAAATATTTGATGCAAACTTTGCGGTTCTTAGGCATTCACTGTAAAATATAGTAGACATCATTTGACGGTTATTGAAAACAATTGTGAAATATATGGATAGAATACTTTATGGTTCAGATGTCTAACTCTAAATTATTTGACACTAGAAGAGGTTTTAAAATCTCAATACTTCACGGTTCAATTCTAAACAACCGTGGAACATATAAGTTTCACAGTTGTTTAAAATTAACCGTGAAACACTTTCATGGCTTTTCAAACTAAATCATGAAGTAAATCAGCATATTTCGAAATATGATATCATATTTTTGGGTTAAATATGATATATATTTCGAAAATCATGTTGGGAAAAGAGTTCTGGTGAAATTTTGGAAGATTAGAGTCAAAACAGCGAAGCTCTGGCAAAATTCCGCCGATTAGGGAGTCAGGGGCAAAATGGTAATTTGTACCTAAAATGTCCGTTATGATGCTAAATGTTGATAAATATAATCATTTTAGGATATCTGAGTTAATCGTACCGCTGTCATACCGCCGACATCCCGCTGTTTACGCCGCTGTCAAATTTTCCGTTTTTCCGTAAAAGTACCGTTGTACCGCCGACAAGGTGCGTTCGCGTCTTTATGTAACACTAACTCGATGGTTATTGTATGCATATATGTATTTTCCTCTGTCATGCTTGTATTTTCTTTGTTGTGCCTTAACCTTACATCCGACGTATTGTTATTGCCATCCATATCCGATTATGTCCAATGTCCGTTGTGCCTTAACCTTACATCCGATTGTATTGTTATTGCCGTGCATATCGATCATATACATTTCTCCTTGTGCCTTAACCTTACATCCGATTTGTATTGTTATTGCCATATATATATACGATTATGTATACCCTACTTTGAACGTAGTAAGTGTCGTCAAAATTCCATGAATATCTCGTAGTACTTATATGATGTATGTAAACATGAGATTAACCGTTACACAGGGTTCGGTGCCTGGACCTCGCTCTTAACATAGCGTCGGGATCGGGAGGAACGGGGCCCAGGAGAAAGGCAAGCGGCCGCATAGAGACCCTACGAAGACATTCCTCCGTTGTTATGTACTTTTGATAACTCTTGGTCGTTGTACCGCTTTTGTATGTCAATAGGACTTACGGCATTTTAAATATATGTATCAGTTACTCAATCGCTCCGATGCTCTACTCTAATGAAATGAAAAAAAAAATTATACTGCTTTTAAAATTGAGATGTTACAACTTCAATTCACCATAACAATATTTTACAAGTGGGTAATCCACTCTATAATACAGATGAAAGAGTAACATCATTTGTACTAACAAACTTCCGAATAATTTGATGAGTAACTGGAGTCTACAATTTATATATAACTAAAATAACCACAAGAATGGTAAATAAATATTGATTCATGATTAATTCTTGTGAGAGTCATACTTCAATAATTCCAACGTATAAAATACTTAAAATATATATGTGCCAATGCATATTGGTTGGTATGTACAAGATTTCACAACATAAAAGAGACCAATGTCATCATTGACTACTGGATAAAACTTGGTTTCAAACTTTCCATGAACATGCATGGTTATATCTAACTAAAGGTAGAAACTGACGAAAAATCATAAATTCAATTAAAAAACTTAATAAGAGAATTTCTTTTAACTACTAAGAAATAATGGTGAAATTTTTATTTTTGAACACTTGTTTCATCAGAGGAACTAGCACAAAACATATAATAAATGCAGTGCAGAGGCAACAAAACAGGCGTAGCATGAAGCTAAGAATAACAAGTGCAGAACGGAGGCTTTGAAACAAGCGTGGACACACGGTCACGAGGATAAATAACCAAACGTAACTCAAGACCACGAAAACAAACTTGCGTACAGATCCCACAAATATCAAATGTGAGTGATATGTCCACAAACATCAAGCACTCTGCGTCTAGTTCCTTTGATAAGAATACTCAAAATTTTGTAAACAAAATCATTCCTTTCACTTCATGAAAATTTTCTCAAGTAAAATAAGTAAATAACTTATATAAAATATTTTAAAACCAAATTCTCAACTGTTTTTCCTTTGAGATATGTTAACAAACAAGTCGAATGCATTAGATATTATTCTTTATGATCTTCTTTTTGAATCACAATATAATGCATTATTTATCTTGTTTATGCATTATTCCTTCAACAATAAATATGCTAAAAATCTTCAACAATTTCTATATAAATATAGGAAGAATTATTATCAACCTTTTCCAAATATTAATAGGACCATAGTCAAATATTGTAACATCCTGAATTTTGGTATTTGAAATTTGAATAATATATGGAAATTAATTATGGAATTTTGGTTTAATAAATTACGCCTAAAAATTTTAGAAATAATATAGGAAAATTAAATGATGAAATTTGGCCAGATGGTTAAATTAATTATTTGAAAAATTAGGGAATTATTTTTCTTTAAAAATATATATATAATAAAACCAAGAAAAATAATGGCAAGAAATAAATTTTAGAATAAAACCCAATAACACAAAGCCTATATTTTTACCTCTCACTTAACCCAAACCAACTACTCTAATCCACTTTAATTTCCATCAACAAACATGTGATAAATGAGCAACACATATGTACAAATACATTGAGCAGCCCAACATGTAGACTAAAAGCCCAATGAAAACCCAGCCTATTTATTTCTCACGCTGGAGTCTGGACCATGCAGAAGAGGGAAACCAATAGCAACTTTATAAACCCATGATATACCCAATAAACCCACACCATAATATACCAACCCATTACCCTATTACCCTTAGCCACCCAAAACGCATCAGTAGGAAATTAGCAGCCAAAAACACGTAAACCAGATCAAAAGATTAGCAAGAAATCATTCCCATATCAGGCACGCCAGCACGGCAGAAAAAAGAAGAAGAGAAGACAAAAACCTCAGCGTATCTCCTTTCGGCGATAGACTAAACACGCAACAACAAACCCATCTCAAGCCTCACCCAGCATTTGACCATTAGCTTTTCCTTCCTTGGTCCAAACCCTTCATTCATTATAAAACCACACTCTTTGCTCTTCTTTTCATCCATTCACCTTCCAAGCTGCCTGAAATGCGTCTGAGAGAGAGAGAGAGTGAGGTCCGAGAACGAGAAGGGCGAGAAGGGCGAGAGAGAAAGAGAGAGAGAGAGAGAGAGAGTGAGAAGATCCAACCAGTTCATACTCTGTTTCAGATCAGCCAAAACAGAGGTGAAAGGAACCAGCGGAAACGTAGCGGAAATCGGCAGCAATCGAGGTTAGCTATCTGTCATGCGATATATATGAGTATATATATGTTCATAAAGCAAAAAAAAAAAAAAAAAAAACGTTTTACTGTTGCTTAATACACACACACACACATATATATATATATATGCAAAGTCGCTAGAACAAAGAAGCTAGCCGATATATAGATATATAAATGGTATTGATGCAATTTTCGTTGCACATATAAACATTGGGAAAAACACACACACATATATATATGTTCGCTGCTCTTGGAATGAGAAAGAAGAAAGGCTCATTGTTTTATGTATGTATACGCTTTTTTAGACTGAAAAATATATGTGGCTGTCATGCTTATATATATATAAATACATACATATCTTTGCATATGGGGAGGCTCACGGTTAGGTATATATTTACATAAGGAATGAAAATTTGCTGCATAAGTATATCATTGTTGCTATTTTTACTGCTTAAAAACTCAGAAAAAAATGTTGGTTTTGCTGTGAGAGTATATATAGGTATATATAGAACCAAAGCTTGTAAATAATAAGGGAGAAACTGATTTAGTTTGCTGCACATACTCAATGTGTTATGGATATATATATATATATATATATATATATATATACCTACGCATGAAGGAAAATAAGTAGGAAGCCTCATTGATTTAAATATATTCCATTGCATATAGGAAAGAAAGGAGGAGACTTAATATATATGTATGTGCTTGTCGGTTTGCAGCTGGTTTTGAAAAGAAAAAGAAAAGCATACCATCTGATATTGATATATATATATATATATATATATATATATATATATATATATATATCCAATGCTGTGTTTACTAAAATATTATTACATTACATTTCATGACTTTGGAAATAAATTTCAAATCCTACACGGCTGGACACTCATGCATGTGGTTTAATCTATTTCCTGGGCTAAGAATATAATGTTTTGTGAAACCGGACCGACCGGTTCGAACCGGAAATAGGCCAACTCCCGGAAAGCGGTCGATTTAAGGCGAAACCGGGCCCGAACCAGTTAACCCGGGTTGACCCGATGAAACCCGAGGTAAACCAACCGGGACAACGGGTCACCGAGTCCGCCTTATTTTTTTCCTCCCTCCAATTTGAAACGACGTCGTTTCCCTTCTTTTCATTTTTTTTAAAACTTCATATGAGTTGAAAGGAAAGAAAGCGATCAGTCTCTCACAAAAAAAAAAAAAAAAAAAAAAAAAAAACTGAGTTGACTTGATTTTGAGAGATTTTCGATTCTTCCATACCCTGTCAAAGTGTCATACTCAACTGCTCTCAGTCTCTCACACTACTTGGTGCTTTTGCTTCTCCACGCCATTTCTGTCTGGTCCAAGCTTCATCACTACTTCGTTCTCCCTCCGTTCGGCACTCCGACACAAAATCGTCTCCCTCCGTCGCTGTGGCAAGGTTGCGGAGCTTGCGTTGCGAATAAGCTTCGCCTCTTACACTACTCGGTGCTCTCTGCTTCTCGACGCCATTTCTCATTGTTCCAAGCTTCATCGAATCTTTGTTCTCCCTCCATCCAGCACGATATCGTCTCCCTCCGTCCGACACGCCCTTCACCGTTGCAAGGTTGCTGAGCTTGCATTGCGAAGAAGCTTCACCGTCGCTGGTAAGTAGTGTTTAGCATAGAGGTAAACCTGTTTTTGATTTCCTTTTTAGTTTTTTGTTGTTGAAATTTTGCCTCACTGCCGTTAATCTCCATTTTGTAGAGCTTCATTCATCTCCATTTCACAAAGTTTCGTTCATTTCCATTTGGGTTTGCTGAGCTTCAGGTTTATTATTTTTGAATATTTGAGTTTCTTTTTAGTTCTTCATTCTTCGTTCTGATGGTGTTCTGGTTTCTACTTGTTTACTTTTGGATGTCATATTGGTTTGATTTGGGTTCGTTTATTGTTTTCCTGAAGCTATCATGGTTGGCTCTGCTTAGTGGTTGCTTTGCTCATTTTTTAATATTGGCTTTGATTTGCCTTTTTGTTTCTATCATCCTCTGTTGGGTTTGGTTTGGATTTCTGAAGGTCTAGTTTGGTTTGTTGTTCAGTCTGTGAGGTTCTATTATGTGACGTTATGTGTTTCCTGAACCTGTTAATGCCAATGGAGGGAAATAGTAATAACGAAGGTGCCCAGAATACTACCACTCCTAATCCTGAGTCTAGCAATCCTCCCACACATTCTAGTTTTAAAAAAGATCCTGCTTGGGAATATGTTTCTTTTAAGAAAGAGGGAAAAGTAAATGTTTTTACATGCCCATTATGTGGTTCTAGTTATAGAGGAGGTGAGATAAATAGGTTAAAACAACATTTAGCTGGTGTTAGTGGTCAAATTTCTTCTTATAAAAAAGTTTCTCATGACGTACGTGCTAGAATGAAAGGATCTTTGGTAGAAGGGTCAAAGAAAAATCCTGTTCATAATGATAATGTAGATGAAGGAAATGTAGCTACAGAAAGTGAAGAACCGATTGTATCAAAAAGGAAAGTGCCTAACATTGTTTGGCTTGAAAATTATTTTGCACTTAGGACAACTCATGGTGCTCAACCAAGCATCAAGAATGCTTGGGCAAGTCAAGAAGCTCAACATAATGCGAAAAAAGTTTTTGCTCAATGGGCTTATGTGAATTGCATTCCATTTAATGCATTGACTTGTCCTTTGTTTCAAAAAGCCATCGACGCTGCTATTGCAATTGGGCCTGGATTTAAGGTCCCTAGTTTTCATGACTACAGAGTTAGCTTGTTGAGTGATTGCAAAAAAGAATGCCAACTTCTAATAGATAGCCATCGAGCGAAATGGAAAGAAAATGGTTGCACACTCATGGCTGATGGTTGGACGAATGTTAGACAACGAACTTTGATTAATTTCTTAGTCTATTCTGTACATGGAATGGTTTTTGTGAAATCAATTGATGCTTCATATTTAATTAAAGATGCCAATACACTATTCTCATTGTTCAAAGAAGTCATTGAGTGGGTGGGTCCTGAAAATATTGTCCACGTGGTGACTGACAATGCTTTTAAACTATGTAGCATGTGGTAGTTTGATAAAGAGAAATACAAAACCATCTATTGGTCAGCTTGTGTTGCTCATTTGTTTAAATCGGATTTTGAAAGATATTGCATCAATGCCTCATGCTTCAGACCTTGCGAAGAAGGCATCCAAAATCACTGTATTCGCTTATAACCATTTGATCTTCTTGTCATGGCTAAGAAAAAGACCTGGTTGGAAGGAAATTGTGCATCCTAGTGCTACAAGATTTGCCACCACATTTATCACCCTTCATAGCATATATTCTCACAAGCATGACTTACAAGCTTTGGCTATTGATAAGCATTTTTTGCAGCATAAGTTAGCATCCACTGAAGCCAAAAAAAACTTTCAGTGCAATCATTCTAGATAACTGGTTTTGGAACAATTGCTTTCAAATTGTGAGACTTGTATCTCCATTGATCAAATTGTTGAGAATTGTTGATTCAGATGAGAAGCCTTCAATGCCATATGTCTATGAAGGCATGCAGAGGGCTAAAAATGTGATCAAGGACGTGTTTCAAAAGAAAAAAGAACTATACAAGCCTTATAAAAATATTATCCAAAGTCGTTGGGATAAACATTTGAAAACTGAACTTCATGCAATGGCGTATTTGTTGAATCCTGCATTCTGTATAGTCATGATTTTGTCAGAAAGCATTGATGTTTGGAAGCTGTGATTGTGTAACATCCCATTTTCAAAAGCAGTATAATTTTTTATTTTATTTTTTTTCATCAGAGTAGAGCATTGGAGCGATTGAGTAACTGATACATATATTTATAAATGCCGTAAGTCTGGCTGATTTACGAAACGGTACATTGACCGAGAGTTTTCAAAATGAATTACAACATAAGAGAGTCTTGTCGGGACTGCATGCGGCTGCTCGCCATTACTCCTCGGTCCTCGGTTCTTCGAACCCGACGCTATGATAAGAGCGAGATCCAATTGCAATTTGGATCTCGGGTAACGATTAACCTCATGCTTAAATATGACTACATATACACGGCAATCAATACAACGAGTCCATAACGATGTATGATTAAAAATACATAACCACGTATGTAAGATAATAACCACGTATGTAACATAACCTCGTATGATACAACATTAATAACCTCGTATGTGACATAACCTCGTATGTAACATACCGTGTATATAGCATAACCTCGTACACTACTACACAACAATCATATGCAATCATATAATAAACATTAGAGCTAGTGTTACAGTACGCGAACGTACATACCTAACAACACATATACGCATATAATAAGCATCAGAGTTAGTGTTACAGTACGCGAACATACATACCTAACAACACATATACGCATATAATAAGCATCAGAGTTAGTGTTACAGTACGCGAACGTACCTTTTTGGCGGTACAACAGAACTTTTACGGAAAAACGTGAAATTTCCGACGGGGAAAAACGCGGTGTGACG
This sequence comes from Acacia melanoxylon, assembly GCA_019022615.1. Lineage (NCBI taxonomy): Eukaryota > Viridiplantae > Streptophyta > Magnoliopsida > Fabales > Fabaceae > Acacia > Acacia melanoxylon. The sequence continues at coordinate 3,993,739 of JAFJYJ010000003.1, read as the reverse complement.
GCGGCACAACGGCTCGATTAGCTCGGATATCCTATAAGGACAACGTTTATCAACATTTGGCATCATAACAGGCCATTTGGGCGAAAATTACTATTTTGCCCCTAGTACCCCTATTTGGCGGAATTTCGCGGAGCTTCGCCGTTTTCGCTCTATCTCTCCCGGAATTTTGACGATCTTTTCCCTTATCATATTTTCGAAATATATATCATATTTACCCCTAAATATGATATCTAGACTATCTTGAAAAATTAAAGATAAATCTAGCATTCCTACTATATCTACCGAAAGAACTACCGAAACTAAAGACCGGGGACCGAAGAACTTACCCGGACTTTGCTCGGACTTTCTCCGGAGCTTCTCTCTCTAACTTCTCTCTAAGGGGCAGATTTTTGGTGTGAAAAATGAAGAAGGTGCTCATGCCCTTATATAGGGAAAAATTGTGCCACTTTGGTAATTTCCATATTCCAAATCTTGTAATTTTCTCTTACCTTATAACCAAGTAAAATCAAAGCATAATGGTGTTTAATTCCTAGCCATGCAGCATGTTGGTCGACATTCAAGGCTGATTTGGCAGCAAACAATTGGTCCAAAAATGGTGAGTCAACTTGCTTTATGGCGGTTCGGCTCAAAATTTTCCCTGTTCGGTCTCCGTTTCGCGTCTCTTCGGAGAAATCTCAAAATTCTGGATTCATAACTTTGAAGATCTTCTCTTCCTCATCAATAATATCTAATTTAACTTAGATTTCGGTCCCTTACGGGTTCCAACATATCCGTTGAAGTTTTCTCGAAAAACGTGTCCGAACACGTCCGGTGTCGGAAATCGCTTTCGGAATCATCAATCTCTGGATAATAATTCAATGATTCCAAATATGTCCAGATAATTATAAACTCATCTCTAGATGTTGAGTTATAATTATTTTCTTCAAATTCCAAAATATGACCATCGGTATTTTTCCCTATTTCGTCTTATTAGGAAAATGCGCTACTTTCCTCGGAATTTACTTCCGGAAGAGGTCACTTAAAGGTAAAAACTCACTGATCAATATTTTACCTTGACTTTGGAATTCCTATTCTTGGTTCTCTAGATAGGATCCGTTTCCTATTTATTCCATTACTATTCACTATATTATATAATAATACAATTTTACAAAAATATCATGATATTTATTTTTTTTTTCTTTTATTTTTTATTTATTTTTCTAAGCATAAAATATTTTATTAATATTTTATTTTATTTTTTATTTTTTATTTATTTAATAATTTCGAATTTCTCCAATTAAAAATAATTATTTAAATTATTTTTAATTCATTTACTTTATACCTTAATTATCCCATTAATTACCATATTAGCCACTTACTAATTTTTGATAATTTTCTTAATTAGGATAAATCATTATCTCACAATTATTTTACTTACATTGGTATTTTATATCCCATGTAAAATATTAAAAATCATGGGGTCAATTATGATCCCCAAAATAATATTAAATCTTGCCTCATTATTTTTTCAAGGGAAATTATCCCAAAAAATTCCTAAAATTAGAGACAACATACTTTCTAATTTTTAACAAATATTTAATTGCCTCCTGGGATTTATCATAATATTTTTAGGCCATTTAATGCCTCAAAAATATATTTTATGGATTTTAGCTCTTTATCTCTCCTAATTTCCATAGTAATTACCTTAGAAAATAAGATAATTATTACTTATTATTTGAAACCACATGTTCACCTATTTTCAATAGGTATTATCTATTGAAATATAATATTCCGATAAATAATTATCCTAAGATTATTACATTTCTCCCCCCGTTAAACAAAATTTCGCCCTCGAAATTTGCTCTATACCAATTTAGACTTTGTACAGACTAACCTTCGGACTTATTCGCTCCTTAGCAACCACGTGCCAAAACTGTCTCCTTAGCAACCACGTGCCAAAACTGTCTCCTTAGCAACCACGTGCCGTGACGACAAAAGATACCTCGGTAGCTAGTTTTACGCACCGCATCTCTGCGCATGCAACCCGCTCCACGACTTATTCGCTCCAGAACTTTTCTCTATATGTCGGCCGCTCCACTTGATGATCGAGAATTTGCTCGGGTTTGACTTGTCAAGATCTTGTCATTTTGTACTTTGATATTTAGTATTTTCCGTGGCACCCATATACCCTGGTCAATACCGGATATCAAAATGTCTCCATGACGCCCATACATCATGGTAACACAAGATACCTTAAATGTTTCCATGACGCCCATACACCATGACAACACAAGATACCTCCTACTCAATGACACGATCGCGATCGATCGTAGTAACTAAGAAATATGCATTGGAAACTAAAATTTTCGCGACAAGTAAGATAACTATTTATCAAACCATAGGGAAATCCTTACTATACATGTATCTTAACGATTTCTTTCACCCCGTACTCGGGTGTAGTTTTCGAACACGGGACTTTTCGTCCATTAAAACACGGGACTTATTGTCCTTTCCCGAGTTTCTTTCAACTCAAAAGGTACTTCAAACACTTGTGTTAGCAGTACAATTCTATACAATACTCACTAACTCTAGGTCTTACATCGATTAGTTCAACTTGAGAGGCTTCAATAGGCGAGAGGCGTAAGTCATCACGCTGTCCTGCTGCAGCAAGACATATCTCGATCCATATCTAATGGCACCACGACCAAATCTATAACATCTACTTGGATCCGGGATAACCAACTCTTGGTCTTGTGACCAACTTCGTTCTCGATCTATGCAAGCTCATCTCACGATCTGTGTTCTACGCAATGATTTAAGTCTTACTCTTCAAGCTTTATCAACGATTATGAAAAATTTCGGCATGAATCTACGGTACTATCCCGCTAGATCCAGAAACTAAATATCTATGTTATTATTTCTATTTTTGATGTACAACTAAATGGTGTTAGAGCATTCGTCAACTCTTGCCAAAACGTAGGGATTACAAAACTGAGTAACTCGTAGATCATGGAAAGTGGGTATGTGTTCATGATAGTCATTTTGTCCATCCTGCGATGATTGATACAAAGTCACAAACTCTCGTGCTTTGTTCGGTAGCATTTGATATGGTGTTTTAGATGTTGATCCAATGTTAGGCATCAACTTCATAGTGAATTTTGACTTTTCTTTTACGAAGGAATATTTGTCGAGAGAGATTTTATTTGTGTCTGCGGGTTGTTTTTAGAATAAGGACTCAATCCCCTCGTCATCGTTTGATCATTTTATTGATCACTTTGCTAGTCCTACAGATTTTGAGAATGTCGTCGATGTTTGTGAGACAAAATTTTGAACGAGATATATATTCGACTTAGAATTTAGACATGCTTTATTAAGCAAAATAGTTCACACCCAATGGTGTAACTACTACTAGATTGTAAGGTATGTATGTATCCCAAAATGATTCGCCTATTTATCGGACATCTTTGAGTGATTAGCACCCGTGTTGTATAATATCTAAAGTAGATTCCTATTGAGAGATAGTTATGCGGATCCTCTCTGGAGATTATTCGTGGCTGTCTTCCTCTACCTCTGCCTCTGCCTCGGCCTCTGGGAGCTCCGGCTTCTCTTAAATTTGTCATGTCTCGTTCTTTCTCCTTTATTAGGGAAAACGTTAGATTTAAAAAGACAATGATTAGTCTATCGCAGACTTTATCACACTAATACTACAAACGAACGGACACTCGTACTATTTCCCTTTGTTTAGGATTTCGTTGATTCGGTCTACTCGAAACGGGTGCGGAATTTCGTATCGGGAGTTCCTCTACATGAGTCAAATACTACATGTACTTATCCTTGTTGGTCTCGGAGTTTCATCCGGCGTGGCCTAGCTCCACATATAAGCTGCGCGCTAGGACGAATAGTCGTCCGTACAAACCGACGATTATCAAAATTATCGAATTAATCGTCGGTCGATATCAAATATGAATATGGACGATGGATTTACGATTATGGGTTAGAATGATGCACCGACGGAGGGTGGTACACCGGTTCGAAATGCTATACCGGTCGGGGTACATCGACTTAGGGCTATATCGGTACTCATTTTCAAAAACATGCTCTTTAAAAAGGTTGATTTGAACATAACTCCGTTAACCGAAAACAGAATGGCCGGATAAGTGTCTATCATGGGGACCTCACCAACTCTATGGCGGCGATTGGCCACACCCACATAGACTAGCCTTAACTGTCCTACCATACTGTCCGTAATAACATAGTCATATCAATGCCAGGACTACTGCTCTGATACCAAAGTGTAACATCCCATTTTCAAAAGCAGTATAATTTTTGTTTTATTTTTTTTCATCAGAGTAGAGCATTGGAGCGATTGAGTAACTGATACATATATTTATAAATGCCGTAAGTCGGCTGATTTACGAAACGGTACATTGACCGAGAGTTTTCAAAATGAATTACAACATAAGAGAGTCTTCAGTCGGGACTCTGTACGGCCTGCTCGCCCTTCTCCTCGGTCCTCGGTTCTTCTGAACCTGACGCTATGATAAGAGCTGAGATCCAATTGCAATTTGGATCTCAGGTAACGGTTAACCTCATGCTTAAATATGACTACATATACACGACAATGACAATCAATACAACAGTCCATAACAGATGTATGATTAAAAATACATAACCACGTATGTAAGATAATAACCACGTATGTAACATAACCTCGTATGATACAACATTAATAACCTCGTATGTGACATAACCTCGTATGTAACATACCGTGTATATAGCATAACCTCGTACACTACTACACAACAATCATATGCAATCATATAATAAACATTAGAGCTAGTGTTACGATGCGCGCGAACGTACATACCTAACAACACATATACGCATATAATAAGCATCGAGTTAGTGTTACGGACGCGCGAACATACATACCTAACAACACATATACGCATATAATAAGCATCGAGTTAGTGTTACGACGCGAACGTACCTTTTGGCGGTACAACGGAACTTTTACGGAAAAACGTGAAATTTCCGACGGCGGGAAAAACAATGTGTGACGGCGGCACAACGGCGGCTCGATTAGCTCGAGATATCCTATAAGGACAACGTTTATCAACATTTGGCATCATAACAGGCCATTTGGGCGAAAATTACTATTTTGCCCCTAGTACCCCTATTTGGCGGAATTTCGCGGAGCTTATTTTTTCGCTCTATCTCTCCGAATTTTGACAGATCTTTTCCCTTATCATATTTTCGAAATATATATCATATTTACCCCTAAATATGATATCTAGACTATCTTGAAAAATTAAAGATAAATCTAGCATTCCTACTATATCTACCGAAAGAACTACGAAACTAAAGACCAGGGGACCGAAGAACTTACCCGAGACTTTGCTCGGACTTTCTCCAGCTTCTCTCTCTAACTTCTCTCTAAGGGGCAGATTTTTGGTGTGAAAAATGAAGAAGGTGCTCATGCCCTTATATAGGGAAAAATTGTGCCACTTTGGTAATTTCCATATTCCAAATCTTGTAATTTTCTCTTACCTTATAACCAAGTAAAATCAAAGCATAATGGTGTTTAATTCCTAGCCATGCAGCATGTTGGTCGACATTCAAGGCTGATTTGGCAGCAAACAATTGGTCCAAAAATGGTGAGTCAACTTGCTTTATGGCCTAGGTTCAATGATTTTTCCCTGTTCGGTCTCCGTTTCGCGTCTCTTCGGAGAAATCTCAAAATTCTGGATTCATAACTTTGAAGATCTTCTCTTCCTCATCAATAATATCTAATTTAACTTAGATTTCGGTCCCTTACGGGGTTCCAACTCAGTTGAAGTTTTCTCGAAAAACGTGTCCGAACACGTCCGGTGTCGGAAATCGCTTTCGGATCATCAATCTCTGGATAATAATTCAATGATTCCAAATATGTCCAGATAATTATAAACTCATCTCTAGATGTTGAGTTATAATTATTTTCTTCAAATTCAAAATATGACCATCGGTATTTTTCCCTATTTCGTCTTATTAGGAAAATGCGCTACCGGCCTCGGAATTTACTTCCTAAGAAGGTCACTTAAAGGTAAAAACTCACTGATCAATATTTTACCTTGACTTTGGAATTCCTATTCTTGGTTCTCTAGATAGGATCCGTTTCCTATTTATTCCATTACTATTCACTATATTATATAATAATACAATTTTACAAAAATATCATGATATTTATTTTTTTTTTTTTATTTTTTATTTATTTTTCTAAGCATAAAATATTTTATTAATATTTTATTTTATTTTTTATTTTTTATTTATTTAATAATTTCGAATTTCTCCAATTAAAAATAATTATTTAAATTATTTTTAATTCATTTACTTTATACCTTAATTATCCCATTAATTACCATATTAGCCACTTACTAATTTTTGATAATTTTCTTAATTAGGATAAATCATTATCTCACAATTATTTTACTTACATTGGTATTTTATATCCCATGTAAAATATTAAAAATCATGGGGTCAATTATGATCCCCAAAATAATATTAAATCTTGCCTCATTATTTTTTCAAGGGAAATTATCCCAAAAAATTCCTAAAATTAGAGACAACATACTTTCTAATTTTTAACAAATATTTAATTGCCTCCTGGGATTTATCATAATATTTTTAGGCCATTTAATGCCTCAAAAATATATTTTATGGATTTTAGCTCTTTATCTCTCCTAATTTCCATAGTAATTACCTTAGAAAATAAGATAATTATTACTTATTATTTGAAACCACATGTTCACCTATTTTCAATAGGTATTATCTATTGAAATATAATATTCCGATAAATAATTATCCTAGGGTATTACAGTTGATTTGTTTGAGACAAATTCATCAGCGATCTTTGATTATTATGTAACAATGATGAAGCAAATTAGTGTATATCACAAACGTAAAGAATCTTTTGCTAAAGTTTCTTGTGAAAAAACAGCCCATAAACTAGTCCCACGTAAGTACATTAACTTTCATATTCAAAAGCACATATTAAGATATCTGACATTAATAATACATAGTTACATACTAAATGTCTTTTATTTTATTTTGCGATGACCTTGTGGTTGTACTACGGGGTTCGTGAATCTGGAATTGCAAAAAATTACTTTACGCGTTCTTAGTTAAACTTCTACTTCTTATGGATGTGAAAGAAACTGGAGCTTATTTGAGCGTATCCATACTAAAAGAAGAAATAGATTGGAGCATCAAAGGCTTGATGACTTGGTTTTCACAAACTACAATCTAAGGTTAAAGTTTAGGTAACCTTGACTTTTGATTACTTGTTTTATAGTTTTATACTTTTATTACATATAAACATATATACACTTTATTAATGTTGGTATTCTATAATGTTGGTATTATAGGAATCAATTGAAGAAGAAGAAAGATAATTATGATCCCATTGATTATGAATCAATTGATAAAGTAGACTTTTGGGTGCTTGAGGAAGATTCAACTCCTGAATTTGATGATGTAGATGCGACAAATCTTCAACTTGAACAAATGGCCAGGGATTTTGGAGGTTCCTAACTATCTTTTCTATTATATAATATTATAATCCTACAAAATAATATAACTACGTTTTCTACATAAGTATTAATAATTCTATTCATTTCATTTATAGGTGATGATGATTTTAGTATTGCACCTCCATCTTCAAATGATGATCATGTTGCTTCTAGTGCCTTTACTTTTCCTCCTACAGCTCCACCTCTTGATGTCTCAATACCTAGAGAGTTGAATGATGTTAATGATGATGATTATTAGTTTATCAAAGGTGAGAATATTTTGTCATCATATACTTGTTTTTGATATTTTGCTACCATGAATATATTGTCTTAAATGTAGGTTGTAAAAAAAATTGTTAAGAATATTTGAATATGTCACAAGTATTGAAATATATGGTTATTTTGCTATTGATCTAAAGTATTGAAATGATATATAGTATGTCAAATTTAGGTTGGTGTGATGAGAAATTAATTATTTTCCAATTTTTTATACCTCATCGATTTAGCCCGGGTTGACTTCGGGTTGACTCCGGCCTGACCCACTAACCGATAACCTAGTACCTCGACCAGTTTAGTGACCGGTCCGGGTTTCAGAACCAATAGACACATGAACCTTAGAAGGGCTAAGCGAAAAAGAAATTGATAATACATAAGTATATGGTTGCATATAAATTTTGCTGTCATATGCATATTACTACATTTGGAAGATAAAAAAGTTTTTTCTGTCAAACCACCTATATAAATAAGAGGAACACCTACTGGCATATATTTATGTAGATATTAGGAAGCCATTTTGTTAATGTGTGTGTGTGCGCGCGCGCATTTTGGAATAATGGGAAATCTAACTATGTTGTTATGTGTATATATATGAAGCATATTATACATAGTATTAGTATTTATCAAAGGTTTTGGAGGAAACCATGAGAAACATTATACTTTAGAAAATCATGAGAAACATTAAATATAATGCATTAAAGCAAATTTACTTGATGATTGGTATTAGGATAACCTCTGAGAGTTTAAAATAATTGTAGGAAAATAATGATGATGATGATGATGATGATGATAGTAAAATAAATAAGTATTATTATTATTAGGAAAGGAAATAAGTAATAAAATAGGTAAATAAATAATAATAAATATTATTATTTATTAAGAAAGGGTATTATTATTAAGGGAATTTTTAGGGGTTAATTCACTTTTTAATCCTCTAAAAATCATTCGCGTAGTTAACTACTTTGCGACGCAATAAGTGACTAATGACAATGATAAACATTTATAGGCATACTTTGACACCTCTACTGATCACAACACCTTCAGACGAGTTAAGGATTCACGCTTGAGGTGGGTAACTGTTATCTTATTGGCTTGTATGTATGTATTCAGGTATGACTATGTTTGCTAGATAATTTATATATGTGTATCATAGCTATGGGTTGGGGTAGTGTTTCCCATAAGGCTATGTATCCTAAAGGGTTGTGGTCCTTGGTCGATAATTGCGGTTACAGTGCGACTTGTTTAATGTAAATTATTCTATGCTCAACATGTATTATATTGTGATTTATATTTCATACCTTCACATGAGATTAACTGTTACCCCTAGGGTTCATTCATTTGAACTCCAGATCGCATGAAAGAGACCGGTAGTGGATCGGGATCAAGAGGAAAGATGCAGCTGTAGGGTTACTACAGAAGAAACTTTTTGGAAAAATATTAGTAGACGGGCTGTATTTGTAATACCCGGATAATTATTTATCTGGAATATTATATTTCGGTAAATAATACCTATTGAAAATATGTGAATATGTGGTTTCAAATAATAAGTAATAATTATCTTATTTTCTAAGGTAATTACTATGGGAATTAGGAGAGATAAAGAGCTAAAATCCTTGAAAAATGTATTTTATAAAATGAGAAAATGGCACGAAAAACATTATGATAAATCCCATATGACTGCAAATATTGACAAAAACTTGGGAAGTATGTTGTCTCTAATTTTAGGAATTTTTGGGATTATTTCCTTGAAAAATAGAGAAGCATAAATATAATAATATTAAAAGCACTTTATGGCCCCATGATTTTTAATATTTTTCATGGGACATAAAATACCAATGTCAAATGAAATAGTTGTGAGATAATAATTTATCTTAATTATGAAAATTATCAACAATTAGTAAGTGGCTAATTAAGTAATTAGTGGCTAATTGTTTAGATTAAGATATAAGTAAATTAATTAGTAAATAATTAATTTAAAAGGAGAAATTCGAAATTAATAATTAAATAAATAATAAATAAATAATAAAATATTAATAAAATATTTTATGCTTAGAAAAATAAATGAAAAATAAATAAATATCTAGATATTTTGAATAAAATAATAATATAATCGGTATAGAGCCAACGGGAGATATGAGAACGAGATAGAAATGAAATTCTACCTCAAGATATAGAAATTTAGTCTTTTACCATTGGACCTTTTATGAACCGGTGAAATTCTATCTCGGATTGAGCGAGTCTCGAAGTCGTTTAAAAACCAACGGCGTAATTAGAGTCTGGGATAATTAAGATAAAGGCGAGATAGTCTAAAAGTGACTTATAAAAAACGCACCGTGTTTTTCAAACCAGGGATATGGTTACTTAGATCAGATCATATTGCGAACCAGTGATTTTCCGCCAAGAAATTGGTTCTATCCGGTGATTTAAAGTAATTGGTGTGTCCGAAAATCTTCGGCGATAACGGAATACCCTTAATGGGATCAAAAATATAATGAAACCCAGTAGTTTTTAAGAGAAAGAATGGAACTACAAAACCTAGTTCCCGAATTTTTGAGATTCGGCAAGATTACGCGATTCGGACACCGATCGGAGAAACGCTATCGGTAAGTCAGCATGCATGACATCATCTTCTTCTAGAAGGATGATGTCAGCATAAGAGGTGTATGGACAAGATGAAGCCACGTGGCGAAGTGCGATCCGACGGCTCGAATCGATCGATAAAGTTCGACTTATTTACCGAATTGTCATTCCTTCTTCTTTAAATAGAAGGCACTTCTCCTCTCATTTCTACACCAAAATTTCGTGCCTTAGAGAGAGGTTAGAGAGAAGGAAGAGCCCGGAGAAAGTATAGTCGAGTTCTGGGTAAGTTCTTCGGTCCCTAGTCTTTAGTTTCGATAGTTCTTTCGGTAGATATAGTAGGAATGCTAGATTTATCTTTAATTTTTCAAGATAGTCTAGATATCATATTTAGGGGTAAATATGATATATATTTCGAAAATATGATGAGGGAAAAGATCTGTCAAAATTCCGGAGAGATAGAGCGAAAATAAGCTCGCGAAATTCCGCCGATTAGGGGTTCAGGGGCAAAATGGTAATTTGTATCTAAAATGCACATTATGTTGCTAGATATTGATAAATATTATCCTTATAGGATATATGAGATAATCGTACCATTGTTAGCCGCTGTTGTACCGCCGCCGTCAATTGTTTCACCCATCGTCGAAATTACCGTTTTCCGTAAAAGTACCGTTTTAGTCAACGAAGGTACGTTCGCGTCTTAACACTAACTCGATATTTACCGTATACTTATATGTGATAGACGACCATACGAGTGAATTGTATAGATAACTTTACATGAGATGTGTACGTTAACGTAGATAACTTTACATGCGATGTGTCTTGTTAGCATAGATAACTTTACATGAGATGTGTCTTGTTGTTATATTAATCTTGCATCTCGCTACGTTCTTATGTCTTGATTAATCTTTGTGATTGTCTTCCATATCTTGTTTATATAAATATGAGGTTAAGCTGTTACCCGAGGTCCGTGTATTTGGACCTCGGCCTCTAAAATAGCTTCGGGGTCGGGAGGACCAGAATCGAGGAGAGAGGGAAGCAGCATGCTTAAGGACTCGACTGAAGACTTTTCCCTACTGCTATTTACTTTTGAAAACTCTCGGTCATTGTACCGCTTTTGTAATCAGCCAGACTTACGGCATTTTGAATATATGTATCAGTCGCTCAATCGCTCCGATGCTCTACTCTGATTGAAAAAAAAAATATACTGCTTTTGAAAATGGGATGTTACAGTATTAATTCGTTTATCATTTGTCTATTTTTGGATCAATGTATTAACATCCCACTATAGGATAGATATCACTCGTGATAGGATAGATTCGAATCGCAAAAACTTTATCCTCATATTTTCAAACTAAGTTATTTTATGAAAGTTTTATTCCGCAATTAAGTCGTCCAAACTACTTCGATGCGTATGCGCTTAAACTCTGATAAATATAGGCATATTTAGGACATGTGTTACAAATATAATATTTTGAAATTCCAAAACACCATTATTGACACTTAAAAGTTTCTTCAAACACAACTTTAATTTCATCACCTTATATAACAACGTTTCTATCCAGCATGTTTCTCAATGCATAAACCATATTTCAAACTTCTCTATCATTTGAGCAATTACACTCAATAATATCAAAAAGACACCTTTAAATATGAAACTTCATAATTTTCCATAAATACACTCAATTACAAAAAAGAAACTTATAATTAATCTTCTCTTCAAAATCTAATACTTAGTTGACCTTAACTCAACTCAAGATAGGATTTAAATGAGAATCAACTCAAAATATATTATGAATTATTCTTCACTATAAAAATATCATTAATACACATATTCAAATCAACCTCTTTCCAATCAAACATTTTATCAAACTCTTTGCAGGCATTCGAATTTAAGTCATAAAGCATAACCATAATTTATATATTCAAAACCATCTTGTTCCTCCTGTAACATTATCCTAAACAACTCTTTCCACAAAGACTAGCTAACTAGAAATACCCAATTTATATAAGATTTAACTTAAAAGAAAATAAGGATAAGAAAATTAGATCAACAAGTCACAAGCCATAAAGAAACTCCCTTCCTTTTTCTTTTATTCATTTGGCCCCCATTTATACATCCCCCGTTTTATTTGTTTGGCCCCCATTTAAACACCCCTTGTTTAAGACGGTCAATCACTGAGAAAGAGAAGAAATTTTAATCTGTTACACACCCAATATGACAGCGAAAGACAAGGAGAATAAAAGAAGAGTTTTTGAACACACACCCACACCCAAATATAGCATCTTGGACTAACGAAACAGAGGACGAAGTGATAAAAACACAGCTACACTTCTAGGAAGAATTGAGAACAAGGGAGATTTACAACGTTGGCGCTATGAGCACTGGCACACCGGCTACTGGACAAAAGAACCGAAAGGAATGGTAGAGCGAGTGATTGAGATTGTGTTTCAAATCCTTACTGGCCCTAGAGAACTCCTCTGTGACTTCTAGAGCTCTCCAGAAAAAAGAGAAGAAGCAACAACGGCGGACGAAGGCGAACACCGGCAATGAACAGCTCAATCGGCGGTGAAATTGTGAGCCGAAGTGCGGCCAGGACGAATTGGAAGAGGAACTAGGGATTTCTTCTTCAAAACCGTCCGCCATTTTCCTTCCCCTTTTTGTATAGAAGAGAAATACCTCTCTCCCTCCATCCCTCCCTCCTCCTTTTTTTTTTTTTTTTTTTTTTTTTTTCATATCACTTGACATATATCAAATCACCTCAAATCACTTGACAATAAAGAGTATTTTAGTATTTTTATTTTTGTATTTATTATATGATTTTTACCAAAAGATCCTTCATTAATTTCCTCTAATTTCAAAAAAGCAAAAAATATTTTAGGTGATTTAGATTTCTATAATCTTTTGTAATTTTTTTATGGGACGGATTAATCTGCATGCATGTTACAGTGGTTAAAATTTTCAGAATATATTATTTTACAGCAATTTTATTTTTTTTAAAAGGCATACAAACCTAATAAATAATTTGCCGCAATATATGGAGCATCTTTTTTATAGCTTACACATGTTTTAGAAATTTAGGCAAAAAATTACATGGAAACAAAAAATAAAAAAGAAAAAGAAAAGAAAGCTGGATATTTGTTTCATTGTTAACGTCATTTGGTGGGCCCAGCTCCAAGACCTCGCCCATTTGTATTTTGCTTTCTAAAACAAAACCATTTGAAGTAGAGGATGGCAGCGGATAGTAGGAGGCAGCGGAGAGAAGCCAAATCCCCAAAAAACTACAGTTTGATAAGGCATCTTTCAAGATTGGCATCATTACCTTCTTCCTCAGATTCCCTTTACATTCAAAGATCAAACTGGCTGGTAGCTAGATGCACCAGTAATGCCTCATTTGAGATGGACACAAACAATGATGTTGTAAGGTTCTCTCTCGACAAGAAGCCTGATAAAGATATAAGCTTGAGAAGGTTGGATGGTTTTATCGAATGACAAAGAAGAGAAAAGTTAAAATGTCTAGAAAGGCGAAAATGAAGGAGCTCAGATTTTATCGATTGAAGGTTGAAAAGAAGATGAATTCCCCAAATCCAGAAGTGAGGATCAGATATAAGCTTGAGAAGGTTGGATGATTTTACTGCAGAAGTTAACATACTTTTATGATGACTTTGGCATCTTCATGTTTTCAAGACATTCTCCAGTTTTCAGGTGAAAGTTTATGTAATGCTGTGATGATCCTTACTTGACACTACTGCTGCTTAAAAATAAAATGTCCAAAAGAACATGTCCCCTCGTTTTTCCATGGGAATTGAAGATCACAAGATTTTTATTACAATTGGACTTACTTTTATGTGAAAAAAGTCTTTATGAAGTTCTTGTTTTTCACTGAGACAGACATGCTTTGATCATGCAGTTTCTCAATTGCCTTATTGATTAATTTGATAACAGGGCATGCATTTAACAATCTATAGTGTTACTGTTTTTCTAAAGTGCCACAGATGGCTGGGACTCTTTATTTTTTCTTTGGCCCCTTAATTTTTTTAATCATTTGGTGTCTTTTTTTTTTAAAAAAAAAAAAAAAAAAAAAAAAAAACTTGAAAATCTGCAAGCCAAGCAGAAGGAAGCCTGGTTGATTGAGAAGCTGCGGAAATTTGAAGTACTAAAACCCCCAGCGGAAACATATGATCCAGAAATTTTAACGGAGGAAGAGATGCATTACCTGAAGCGTACTGGTGAGAAAAAGAAAAACTATGTCCCACTCGGGAGGGGAGTGTTTGATGGGGTAGTTCTAAACATGCATCTTCATTGGAAGAGTCATGAGACAGTTAAGGTTGTCTGCAAGCCTTGCAAGCCAGGATAGGTTCATGAATATGCCGAAGAGCTTGCTCGACTGAGATAAGCATTGTGATTGACATCAAGCCCAATAATAGTATAATTTTCTACCGTGGAAAAAACAAGAACTATGTGCAGCCAAAAGTAATGTCACCTCCAGATACACTGTCAAAAGATAAGGTTATTTCAGCGCTGTGTTATTCATTGGCCCAATTCAATTGTTAATATAACCTGATTTTGTATGCTAGACACTGCATCCTTTTCTGGCATTTAGAAGGCACAACTATTTTCTCCTTATTTCATACACTATTTCATGTTGAAATGATCTTCTTCATGATGTTATAAAAATGAAGGGTCTTGTATACGAGCCATCTTTTCCTGATGTTCTTATATGCTATGGTTTAAGGAGGATTCCTATTGTTTTAGCTATCTAAATTAATATTCATTAGGAGTATTTCGTTACACTTGATTTATTAAATGCTCATAATATTCTGGGCTTGGTGGTTTAATATAATAGATGGCAATATGAAATAGTACAGAGCAAAATTATATTCTTACAACGGAAAATACTCTTTTTTATGAGTGACTGATACTATTGTTTTGTTTCCTTGTGTCCTTATATATTCAAAATAACACCTTTTTAAATTTCATTAACCTTGATTTCCAGGGCTTGGAGAAATATAGATATGAGCATCCCCTTAAAGATACAAGCCAGTTCATTGAGAAGTTGGAGAAGGAGCTAGAAGAGTACCTTCAGTATCTTAAACGATTTAGAAAAGGGAGAGAAAGCACCTGAAGAATAAAGATGCTACACGTGAGTATCATATTACTTGATTAATAACTTGTATAAAGGATGCATCTTTTGGTTGCGAAAAAGAAAGAAAAGCCTCTTAATATATGTATATTTCTCTTTTCTGACTCTCTGAAGATTCAGTGAAGATAATTTGTATTTTATGATCAATCTGATGTACTGAATCTGTTGAAAAACCTGCTAACAATTTTTTTTTTTTGGTTGAGGTTAATCAGGAAGGACAGAAGTAAAAAAGCAAATGATGACAAGTGAAAACTGCCTTTACTAAGTGTTGAAACAACATGTTGTAGTGATACTTTTGGTGGGCCATATTATTGAAAGTTGTGGTTTCATCTCTGGGAATTGGGGCTGGGTGACTCTGTTTTTCCCGATCTAAAGGTCACATACCTGAGAAATGGACAAAATGAATTTGTTCTCTTGAGAAATGGCTATTCCCCAGTATCTTAGTTTAACATTAGGTCGCCATTTTTGGTAATCAAGGCTGTATATATATTTGATATTAATGCTTAATGATGCCAGGGGGGAATAAAAGTTATTGGATATGAAGCAGTTGCAAGGTATGAGACTTGAATCCTGCATTGGAAAGTTTGAGATTGTGATGTGGAGACTTGTATGAATCTCTGGCTCTCCAAAGATTCATATCTTAAGTCCTTCCTTAAGGCCAGGGTTCTGATCCTGTGGAGAATTTTCACGTATCTTCCCAAACCTAGGCCTGCTTTTAGCACAACAAAACAAAATCTTTACCCCTATATGTATCTGCATCGCTGGCCCATTTAGGTCCAGATTAAGTGGTTTTATGTTTTCCCAATCAACATATCTTGATTGTTTTATGATTAATGGTACCGTATATTGATCATGCATAATCATACATGTATTGCTGAAACCTTTATGTGTATCGCTTAGTCTTTTAAATTGTATCTCTAGTCAGTTTTTGAGGATCTCTGAAAATATGGCTTATGGCCAACCCTGAAATTTGTCACATTGGCGCCTAATATTCTGAACTGGATCCCCAACAACTCCATTCATCATTTCCTTTCTTTATTACATCTTTGCTAATAACAGACGTATGTGTTTGTCATATAATAATTCTGTTATTTTGCTGTAATCACTAGTTTTGATAAAAGACCAATAATGATTATATTCCTCTATCATCTTCGGATCTTATGAAAAATGAACAATGAGCCGTATCGTTTGCTATTAGTAAAAATAGCTGCATGTTTGTATTATTTTATCATAACTTCATGCTACTTCTGTTTATATTAGGCTCCTTTGTCAAATGAAGAAGGCCTTGTTGGGGATGTTCTTGGTGCGAGTGTGACAAAAGCAAAATGTCTTCGGGAACAACACAAACACAATGCTTTATAGTTCTCTCTTGCTTATTATAGCCTTCTTGAGTGCTTCCAAATTATTGTGCAATATCAATAAATTAAATCCAGAACTTTTTAATTTATTTGTGCTCCCCTATATGTTACTGTTATGACCCTACTTATTTTATACTAGCAACAAGAGACAATAGATGAAAACAAGGGAAAAGAGTGGAAATACATAAAATACTATCAAAGTAACACTTGCAACTTAACAAGAAACAGAACAAAATACACCACAACGAACACACAACACAAACATAAACACAATAGACTCGCCCAGTATTCGAGAGGTTGGCACTCTCCACCTGAGGCAAAAGCCGCACTCCAATCAAAATTCTTCTCTGCCCCTCCTTCTCAACCAAAGGGAAGATTTATTGACCCAAAAAGTAATCTTCACAGTCCCCAACTTAACCTTCTCATAACCCCAAATACTTCTCTATTTCTTTCTCCAGATTTATAGACCAACAAAAAGTGTCTTTCCTTTGTCTTGGATTTTCTTAGGTTGCTAAAAGTGGTCCTAATATTTACAGATTAAGGAAATAGCAGAGAGGCAAGTGATGAAGAAAGTCCAGAATCAGAAGAAGCTATAGGAGAATCAGATGAAGAAAGTCCAAAATCAGAAGCTAATGAAGTAAAGGATTCAGAACAAGCCAACAAACCTCTGCCATTTACAACTGCTTCACAAATTGAATCTCCACAGGTAAGATTATCGTATTTCTTCACAATATAAAACAAACGAATTAAATTTATGCGGTATTTTGAATATTTGTATATGTTCATATAGAGTGATAGAGAGACTCCATTTGCATTCTCAAGATCCACAATCAAAACCATGAGTTTTCCTCCAATAAGGCGTCTTCTCAAGTAAGTTTACACTTTAACGCATTATTTTGAATGACAAATGTTAGATTTTAATAGCTTGGAAACACAATTTTTAAATACATCATACTTTACAGTTTCCTTGAATGAAATAGACTTACATAATTAAACAACAGACAGTTCCTCTCTCCATTAACATGTTGTAAAGTTTAATTAGCTAGTAAAGAATATTGCTGTTGAAGAGATAGCGCTATAACTAACTGCAAGCTACTCCCTCCGGTCCTTATTATAAGGCACCAACTACTAACAGTTTTTGGTCCTTATTATAAGGCACCAACTTACTTTAACTAACTCATTTATTACTATTTTTCCATTATGCCCTCATTTTTAACTAACTCATTTAAACCTACATCATTAAAGTAGGGGTAAAGTTGGAAACATTTATTACTTTTAGACCTAATTAATGACTTAACTTCCATTCCTTGGTCTGCGAGAAATGGGTAGTTGGTGCCTTATAATAAGAACCGGAGGGAGTATATTACTTCTTTGTGCTATGCAAAAAAAATTAAAGAAATGAAGCCACCTTCTTAAGAAGGCTTGCAAGTAAACGAAGCAACCATGACTCCTTCATTTGAAATTCAAAAGGCTGAGAATTCAATAGTTGAGGCTCAAGTAGGGGAACCAGAATTGAAGGGGAAAATCTATAAATATTGCAAGCTGAACTGTGTAAAAGAAAAAAGAAATCAAAGAGTGTGAGATCAAACTGTTGTCTCTTCTCTTTACATGTAAAAGACCTTACTCTCTTCAGGTTGGACTTTATCTCCATCGTAACCTAAGGTGATATCTCGAACTAATTTAAGAGCCTTAAGGATTCTTTTAACATTTGCCGAATCTTGAGCTGCTTGCTCTCGCAACAAATCCTTTTGTTGTTGGACTGAATCAACTATGGTGTTTAGTTGTTCATTTATTATTCTTTGTTGATTTTCAAATATATTATTATACTGTTGTTCTGCTAAAATTTTTACTTCATTTTTTATATTTTGCTCTAATACCTGTATTTGTTTCTGAAGCATTTTCTCAAGTTCTAGCTTTAGTTCTTTTGTTGCGGCTTCTGTTGATGATGATGCAATTCCGCTGTTTTCTGAGAGAATTTGGAGTGTTCTAATTATGTCTAACTCCTCCCTCCTCAGAGAAGTGAGATTTGCTTCAGCTGCTTTGATCTGTTGCTGTTTCTGGCGTAGTTGATGCTCGATCTGCCTCATGACTCCTTCCATTCCCGTGTGAGCGTATCTGAAAAGATGTTGTTCTCAGATTTTATGTATTTGATGTAAGGTTGATACTGATGAAGTTGTAACTGCCATCGAACAAGTCTGCCTTTTTAATAATCTTCTTGTAGCTTGGTTACTAAGGGTTGAGGTTTTTTCAGATCTAAGATTGGAGTAGAAAGTTTATGTGGATTCGGTCATCATTTTCAAAGGTTAAACTATGGTGACTGTTAGTCAAGGCATAATTTATTATGTATGTTATAGTAAAAGGATAGTTTCCTTTTTTCATCGGTCTTTTTCTTCTCAGCTCATATCTAATAGTTACGATCTACATAAGTCTTTATCTTTTAGGCTTAATACTAATTGTATGTTTATATCGAATTTTAATTTTCCTTCAGTACGGTTTCCTGTTCCTGTTGCTATTAAGCATTCTGTGTCATCTATTATTATCCTGTCATCTCTTATTTCTTTTTTTTTCTTTTTTTTTTGTGCTCACAAATCTCTTATTTCTAAGAGAATAGGACTATGTATGCCTTCCATAAAGGTGCTTTTCATTAATTATGATTTGTATAGTTGATATATGTAACTAATTTTTCTTGCAACTTCAGCTTCTAATTTTTTAATTCTTTGATGAATTTGTGCCTTATTAACTACTGGTATTACTATATTTCCTTCTGTTTGCTCTCGAATTAATTGCTTCTTCTCCTATCATTAAACCATATTTTATTATGTTTTTTTCTTTATCAAGGAGTTTAATTTTGAAATTATGGTTTTCTTCTTATGAGAATTCAGTTTTCCTAATCTTTTGTCTATCAACTGTTCCATCAAAATAGAATGTTTGTTCCATTTTAATTAGTTATTCTTCGGATTTGTTCTTCAGGGAGTTTAAACCTATGGTTTTTCTTTCCGTTAAACAAGATAAAATCTTCCTGGATACTATATTTTATAGCTCTAAGGAAATCTGCTCCTAATAAAATCTTACTACTGCCTTCATCTACTAATATTTTTAGTTTTATTATCATATTTTCGGCAAAGGTTAGCTTTATTTCTGAAAAATATCTAATAATTTTAATGTTATTATCATATGTTCGTAATTCTACAGGTTTTTCTAAAAGATGATATTGATCAACATAATCTCGAGAGATATGTTCGTAATTTTCCTATCTCCTAGCACTGTTACAATTTGATACTGATAACGGATCAATAGAGATTGACATAATAAGGAAAGGATAGATGATACCTGAAAAGAAGTAGATACAGACGTTGATATTATATTTGATACACATGACTTGCTGAGATTATCAGCTTTGAATGCAGAGAAATACAGACGAATAATGAAGTCTGCTATTCAAGTTCGAAAACTTCTAACAGAGGAAGCAAAGAATCCAAATGATTCTTTCTATGACATTTCTTTCACAATTGTTTTCTCTCCTGCTAAGTTTAGGGAACACCTATTTAATATTTATACAGACTTTGGGCTCGGGATATTTCCTTCCTTACCCTTATATTATGGCTGGTTACATTATTGCGGACCACTATTACACCAACTTTTACATTATTACATCTTCTTTCGGGGCATTAGCGCTGTAAATGGCCGATAAAAGCTGGTTGCTTTTTTGTTTGTCGTTTTCCCGCCGGCAAGCCTTTTTCACTTTACAGCTCATTTTTCAAATGTTACTAGTAAACTCATAATAGTAACATAAACTCGTATCGTGGACTTACATTGTAAATTTGTAAGAATTTTCTTTTATCATAAAATAGATATTAATAGTGTATAATTAAATAATTAAAATATAAAAATGATAATAATTTGATTTAAATATATTTTAAATCTAAATAATTGAAATTAAATATGTCAACATTTATAATTTATTATATTTAATAAAAAATTTCTATAAAATTTATACATAAAGCCGTTGAGGATGACAAAATTAAAAAAATTAACACAATTTTGTAAGCTCGTAAGTTTAACCGAGTTTACATTGATATGAGTTTACTGAGACTTAACTCGATTTTGATAGTGAAAAGAGTATCATTCTGTTCTATTTGTAAGTCCATTTTGACTAAAACATTTGGTCTATTTATAAATCCAGGTTTCATATAATAAATGAGATTATAACAAATTTGCCCATATTAATTATACCTATGAAAATATAGAGAGAAGAAATAGTTGAAAAAAACCCAATTATAAATGAGGGTGATAAGTATATATTTTATAATCAAATAGGTATATATTTCATGATATAATGAGTTAGATTTATTAATACTTTGTACCTATTTAATAATCTTTATGTATTTATCAACCTTTTAATTAAATATAGGATAAAAGAATATTATAATAGAAAATCTATTGATATCCTAATTTATTATGCAGGAGATATTATATGAAGAAATATTATTTTATATATATATATATATATATATATATATATATATATATATATATATTAAAGGATAAAATAGAATAAAGAAGCCCGTGGGACCCGCAGCAAAAGAAACCTAAAGAATATCTATTAGAAGATCCCGTACAGGAAGCAATTATTACGGATGTTTAATGGTTTAAAGGATATTAAGGTGATATAATATAAGGAATGAAGATATATTCACAACGGCCCAACACGCAAAGGATCCAAGTGATATATATTAGGCAAGAGACGCACAGAGGGAAGGCGGAGAACAAGCACGAAACTGAACGAGAGTGAGAAGTCGGACGCACACGGAGCAGCGAGAGGAGCAGCTTTGTTTATCTTCATCATCTCCACAGAAGGGCGAAATGACTGTAGAAGTGACAAAGAAGTTTTCTTTACTCTCTCTCTTTATTCTTTGAATCTAAATTCCTATATTTGGATTTTAATCTTGCCATGTGTGGCTAATTTTTTTGCAGGAGCTATGAATTTATTTGTGGAATAGATTTTATTTTCATTGTTTAGTCATAATTCATATTAATTTTGGTTACTTAATCTTGTTTAATTTTATCTGTTTAGTGATTAGCCATTATTGAATATCAATTTGAGAATTAGGATTTATCTTGATGAAGAGCTGAGATTAAGTAATATGAGATTAGATTATGATTTAATTTGCGATTAAGATAGACATATACCTAATGACCCCATATAATTGTTGAAGAGTGTGTTCGATTTTTGTTGCCTCTTGAGTAACTAGGTTAGACATAACAAGTAATACTCAAGAGAGGTTGGACCGACAGATACTTATAGCTTTTTATACTCGAGATTAACAAAATTGATATTAAGGCTAATTAAATTAGTGAAATCAAGGTTTATGAAGCTAATAAGGAATTAATGACTCTGGGTTGCTCATTTAATATTTCTGGTAGTTAATTTATTTTGATTTTAGTTTTCTCTTAATTAAATTTAATCTGGTTTGCTCAACTTAAACAAAATTGTAAAATTAATGATTAACTGAAGTTATGGGTATTAAGTCTTTATGAGGACGATATCTTACTTACTTTTTATTACTTGATCATTTCAAGAGCACTTAGAGTTTTTAGGCTATAAAGTTTTGCCCTATCAAGTTTTTGAATGAGGGCAAAGTTAAAAATTTACCCCCATAATCATTGAGTCAACTATCTCTCTTTAATATGTGAGATTTAGTCAAAATGAACTTATAAATAGTGGTACTACTTATAAATAAGACTAGAGTGATACTAAGTTAAGAGAGCCCTTAATGAATGATTGCCCTCATGCATGTGGACGCTTGCATGCAAGTGATAAGTCAGTCAAAATTGAAAAAAGATGAGAGTGAAATCATGATCATGTAAGGACACCCCTTGTTGCCTTTCTTCTGTTGGAATATTTTTAAGTCATTTCATATTTAACACCTGATAATATTTCAAAAAAAATATCAATAATAAAAGAAATAGTAATAAGAAAATACATGAATTTAGGGGAAAAAAATGATCTTTTTATACCCCTAACAGATGGTGCCTCTATCGGTCATTTTATCTCTCGTCGTGACCTATCATGCCAGATTATACTTTATTTTATTTATTATTGGGTTAAGGAGCAATTTTACCAATAAACTATTGGTCCAGGAGCACCCAACACAATAAACTATCCATTGGATCTTAAATACCAACAAAGTTTTTAAAAGGCTAACTCAGCACAAAACCGTTACTATACAGAAACGTCCGTTAGTGGGCTGAATTGGGGAAAAAATGGAGCTAAAATACAAGGGTCAAAGGTGACTCAGCATATGACTCATATCACTTGGTTGCTACAACAAAGCCAATAACTCTGTTTTGGAGAAGTGACGAGAAATTGAGAAGGACCGACGGTGGCTGGTCCGACACCACACAACTCAAGAAGCCACATATCAGACAACAACCACCTCCCGCCGGCGAACCACTGATGGACGGCGACGAGTTTCATGCTCACAGGAGGACGACGAACGGTGACTCAAGCGCATGCAACACACCGGCTTCCAACATCTGACTTCTGTGGCTGAGCATGCGTATGTAGTGCAAGGTGTGCGAAGTGGTCGATCCCTCAACCACCCAGATGATAAACTCGTTCCGTCATCGCCTTGCCTCTCCCACTCCGCCTCACTCCCAATCGAAGAACAATTCACAAATCCATGGCCGATCCCTTGTGCAACAATAGGATTACAAGAATTCAGGAATCCAATTTCTGCCTATGCGAAGTGGTCGGAGAATACAGAGAATATAACTCTCGCCCAAAAATTACAAAAATTAGGGTTGTTGCAGAAGCATGAGCAAGGAGTGAAGAGACTTGAGATTACCGGGTTCAAGAAGGAAGCACTTGAACTCAGGGTTGAGATCGCGCTCGAGAGCTTCGTTTCTGGGTGCGAAGATGGTGATGTTGTGGGCAACGACAATGTCTTCGAGATTCTGTAGAAGCATAGCCTTCTCGACAGGTCAAGCCAGCCTAGGTTTCACCTTGCGGGTGCTGAAAAAATACTTAATGATCTTGAAAAATTAAAAAATACATCATGATCTTTAAAAATTATTTTATGATGTTGAAAAAATATTTCGAGTCGACCGTTTAAAAAAATACTTTAGGATATGGCGGAGGATATT
Source organism: Acacia melanoxylon (assembly GCA_019022615.1). Classification (NCBI taxonomy): domain Eukaryota; kingdom Viridiplantae; phylum Streptophyta; class Magnoliopsida; order Fabales; family Fabaceae; genus Acacia; species Acacia melanoxylon. The sequence goes on along the minus strand of JAFJYJ010000003.1, from coordinate 3,969,712 downwards.
GGTTGGTATTGAAAAAATACTTAATAATCTTCAAAAATTATTTTAGATCTAAAATAATTTTTCAAGATCATTAAGTATTTTTTCAATACCAACCCGATATTTTTTTAGTACCAGTCAATACTTTGAAATATTTTTTCAACATCCTAAAATAATTTTTAAAGATCATGATGTATTTTTAAGTACCAAGATCCTCCTGAAATATTTGTGAAAAAAGAAGAGAGAAATCGTGTTTGTCTACGCAAATGGACGGCAATGGACGCTAAGATGCGCAGAGGACCGAATCCAAATCCAAATAAAAAGGGGTTACATTTTTATTAATGAGTCATTATTGCAAAATTAAATATTAAATATAAAAAAAGGTTAAGTAGCATTTTTACCCCTAAGTATAAAAGCCATGAGCAATTTTGCCCTAAGTTTTTGTTTGGAGCAATTGTGCCTCTCATAACAACTCTAACGGTCAAAAACGATCAACTAACGGTTGACCGTTAGTTGTTAACGATTAACCCTAACGGAAGGCAAAATTGCTCCAAAAAAAAAAAAACTTCCGGGGCAAAATTGAATCCAAAAAAACTTCCAAGGCAAAATTGCTATTTAACCCTTTAAAATTTAGTGAAAGTATAAGGACTGCTGTATTATTTTCCCAAATAAATAAGTGAAAACAAAAAAAGAAGTTAGCCAAAGCAATTAATGACATTGTTATAGCAAGGAATTCATCTTCTTGAAGCCTATTGCTGTTTATCAAGTCCTTTGGTATAAGTTCCTTGAAGAGCTATAATTCATTTTCCAAGTGAAGATCTCCCAAGGGATAATATGTAAAAATTAGGAGATGTGGAAGATCGATTCTTAAAATTTTTTGATTCAAATTCTCATAATATATAATATTGATGAAGTATGAAGGAAATTTCCTTCTCTATATCTTACTTATACAATTCTTTCTCAACATTTAACATTTTTAGCATTTATTATTTCAATCTCTTCCATATTTAACTTTGATATTTTCAATAGTTATATTTAATAATTTTAGTAACAAAAAGTAAGTAAAACATGTATATGAAATGAAAATATGAAATATGAGTATTTTTTTAATGAGAAAAATAAATATGAGAACTTGGAAAAAGTTCCTTTTTTTAGGATGCTGCCAACAAAAGAGTAAACAGTGTACTCCCTTCGGTCATAAATATAAAATAAGTTTGTCATTTTTTGGAGAGATTAAGGAAGCTAATTAAATTACTTTAAAATAGTTATATTTGTTATTTTTTTCTAAACTATTTTGCCTAACTTATAAACAGATATATAATCTAAGGATACACAATATATTATATGATTAAACATCTTATTTAAACTTTCCTTAATCTCTCCTAAAAAGGTCAACTCGCCTTATATTTAGACCCGGATGGAGGATAAAATTAGTGTATTGTGAATCAAATTATCTCCCATGACAAAAAATTAAAACTTATATAAGAGGTTTTCCATGATTATTATTATTTTTTTTTTAAAATTCTATATGATTTTAATATAGTTCTTTTTTTTTCGCTAAATTATAAGGCCAAAGACACTAACAGAATAAAATTAAAAGATTTAATAAAAAAAATAAAAATTATGGATATCAAATTAAAATTTGAGTAAAAGCATATATTCCAACAAAATAATGTTCCCTCAATAAAAATATTGTTAAAAATAATTTATTTTTATTAAAAAAATACTTCCCCATCGTTTTTATAAGAGTTTGTAATTTGAATTTCCTTAATCCTTTTATAAAATTATATAAACATATTATATAAACATTTCATGTGTTTTTACAATTTTTACTAATTAATTCTATTATTTCTCATCATCTTTTTTAGTACATTCTCTTTAATACCTTTTTTTGGGGAAAATTACGAGTAGGTCCCAAGGATCGAAATAAATATAATTAGGTCTTTTGAAATCACTAAATTACATAGAAGTCCCTAAGGACTTTTTTGATATTATTTGTATTAACAACAGGAAATGTCATATTTTCAATATAAAGTGCCATATTTATAACAACATTTAAACACCTGACCATTTACAATAGAAAAAGTCATATTTACAACAACATTTAAGCACCGGATTTTGTTTCAAACTCAAGTCCCTAAATGTCCAGAGGTCATTTACAACAGAAAAAATGCTATATTTACAACAGGAAGTGCTATATTTACAACAAAATTTAAAATTTAGCCATTTACAACAGAAAAAGTCATATTTACAACAAAATTTAAACTCTAAACGTACGAGGTAATTTACAACAAAAAAAAAAAGTTATATTTACAAAAGGAAGTGTTATATTTACATAAAAAATTTAAAATATGACCATTTACAATAGAAAAAGCCATATTTAAACGGAAGTCTTTATATTTACAATAAAATTTAAAAACCTAGATTTTATTTCCATACAAATAATATTAAAAAAGTCCATAAGGACTTCGTGTAATTTGATGATTTTTAAAGACCTAATTATTTTTATTTCTAGTCCTCTGGAACCTACACGTAATTTTCCTTCTTACAAAGTCTTTAATACTTTCTCTCATTGTCATTACTATTATATTCCTTTCTCTTATTTACCTCCTTAGAAGAAGGCGTGCTTTAAAAAAAAGTTCATTCCTTATATTTTCATTATTTTTAACTTATTTTAACTGTCTGTCTTCTGTATAATTTAAAAGACTTTGGTGAGAATCACACACCATGACCAGACAAGGAAAGAATAACATTCAATTACAAGTCAAATTTTTGTAATTATAAATAGTCTCTTTTTTTTTCTCGCCCATATGAATGGTGTTTTAAAAAAAAAAAACATTCCGTCAAAGCCCTCTCTGGTCTGCCAAGCTCTTCACCGCTTTCAACTCTGAGGTCTGTGTTCTCTGGTTCAAACCTGAAGCTCTCCGGCGACGCAAAGAAGGTGAAGGAATGAAGGTGGCGGTGGTGGTGGAGAGGAAGCCGTTCGAACCTCCATTTTCCTCCCTCTTCCGAGCTCTCTCTCTCTCTCTCTCTCTCACCTCTGTCTTCACTTCTGAGCTCCGATCTGTCAAGCTCTGTCAGCAGCTGCAGTGGAGAATGAGGGAATGACGCTCACCGGCAACCACGGTGGAGGTTGAAGCCGCCGGCCAGGACAGAAGAAGGGTGATGGTGGAGGGAGCTAGAGAAGGTCTAAGGTTCTGAGCTCTGAACTTTTGTTTCTCCAAAAATGGTCCACGGCGCTGCGTGTCGAGGAAGAAGAAGAAAATCTGACAAAAATGAGTAAGGGACCGAAAGAGTTCATGTAGGGACTACCTTGAAAATATTCAAAAATTTATGGGCATAAATGAAATTTTAAAAATATGGTAGGTTATGTACTTTTATCTTCTCCTTTTACTACACATATTTGTAATTCTTGAAATTATGGGGACCTTTTCTGCAATTTTTCCCAGTACTTAAAATATTAATTTTGACAGTCCAAAATCTCAAATTTTCTTCTTAAACACCTAAAATGTAAGATTAAATACAAAGTATAAGAGGTAAATAAGAGGATTATTGTTAATCTCTATCACTATGACATTAGCTGAAGGGTGTGACCCTTAATATACTAGTCTGAGCTCTCATATTACAATCTCAGTTAGCCGCAATTTGGACAGTCCCTTCACAAATATATGCTAACATTTTTGCAAGGCTTTATTCCCACTGTCTTAGCTTCATGTATAATTGTCTCTCGTATGTTTCCCTATTATACTGGGTCATTAATATAAGATTTAGATAACTAATTTAAGTATATAAATAAAATTAGTTACGTTAGTTATTTTAATAAATATGGGTTGGTTTTTCTAAAATACTATCTTTCATCATAATTACTCTTGGATAGAAACCTTTTTATGATACTATAGAGAAAAATATTTATAAATACGGGAGATATGGTGGATTGAAGTCTTATATTTCAAATTGAATACAACCCCTAATTATCTCTTATATTAAGACGGAGGTAGTACTAGTTAATATATAAAACTTACTCTTGAAAATTTCTTTAGACTTGAGTTTTCATATGCATAATTTCAATATTTCACATATCTAATAAAAAGAAAAAACTTTAGGGGCCTAATTAAAAATTAGTAAAAATGATAAGGAGTTGTAGATTAATTATCCCTACAATTTTTTGAAATTTATCATGACATAGTCTTACTTTTATTTAGTGATAAAACTTCATACATTGTTTAATAGATCCTTTAACTATATTACTTCTATTTACTCTGGTTTGACTGCAAAGATCTTGTCATGTCGTACTTTGATATATAGTGTTTCCTGTGGTACCCATACACCATGGTAACACAAGATACCTTAAATGTTTCCATGGCGCCCATACACCATGACAACACAAGATACCTCCTACTCAATGACACGATCGCGGTCGAATTGTAACAACTAAGAAACATAGAACACGTCACAGAGGTTTTTCACGTAATTGTATGGCTAATACCTACGTCATATATTGTCTAGAGAAGATTCCTTTCAAGAGAGATAGTACCTTGGACCCTCTCCGGAAGTTCTCCCTCCACTGCACTGGTTATTGTGTACATTCGGCCTGAATTTTGTGGCCTTAACTTTGCAGCTATCTCCGTTTGTCTATCATCTTCTTCATTCTCTTCTTCATTATCAGTGTGTTGTTCCTCTTCGTGCCTTGCTTGTCTCTCTGCACGCAGTTCCTCTATCATCTCTCGCCGTTGTCCATCATCTCTCGCCGTTCACGTACTACGCCCATTATCTCTCGCAAGGCAATTTGTTATGGTTGGTTAGGTTCTTGAACTAGTTGTTCGGTCTACTACGGTATAGGGATTATCCGAGGTTGTCTACCTCGCCCTCTCACTCGGCCTCTCGAGCTCCGGCTCATAAGTAAATTCGCCCTATCTCGTTCTTTCTCTTCGTGAGTGAATACGTTTAGATTTAAAAGAAAAACAACAAGTAATTTATCACATACTTTACTAAGCATTTATACCACACATAGACCCTATCGCACTTAGTATTCAGACCGTAAATAAACAGACACCCGCAACCTTTCCTTCGTCATATCTTCGTTGGTTCTTTCTACTCAAAAACGAGTACGGAAATATGTGTCAGGAGTTTCTCTACATGAGTCAAATACTGCATGTACTTATCTTTATTGATCTCGGAGTTTCATCCGGCATGGCCCAGCTCCGCATATAAGCTCAGGTTAGGACAGAATAGTTGTCCAAGATAAAAGCGACGATTATCGGAATTATCGGAGTTATCGGACGATATCGTGGTTATCGGAATTATCGAGACGATATCAGAGTTATCAGAATTATTAGAATTATCAGAGACTGATATCAAATATGAATATGGACGATGGATTTACTAATTCTGGGTTAGAATGATGCACCGACAGAGGGTGGTACATCGGTTCAGAATGGTATACCAGTCCAGACTGGTACACCGACTTAGGGCTATATCAGTACTCATTTTCAAAACATGCTTTTTATAAAGGCGTAGAGCCTAACTCCGTTACTCAACCAATTTAGCCAGGTAGGTGTCTATCATGGGAGCCTCACCGTGCTAGGGTGATTGTCGATCCACATAGACTAGCCACCGCTTGACACCAAAAGGTTTGAAATAACTTAGTCGATCTTGTGCTGGACAACTGCTGGATACCAAAATCGTAACATCCCATTTTCAAAAGCAAAGATACTTTTTTTTTCATAGTAGAGCATCGAGCAATTGAGTAACGATACATATATTTCAAATGCCGTAAGTCCGGCTGCATTTTACGAATTCGCAGACACTTTATACGGGTGTTTACAAAAGAAAATAGCAGTAGAGGAAAGTCTTCAGCTGAGTCCCTATGCGTGCTGCTTGCCTTTCTCCTCGGTCCTCCTGAACCTGACGCTATGTTAAGAGCTGAGGTCCAATGCATACGGACCCCAGGTAACGGTTAACCTCATATTTATTTATACCACATAGACAGTATATGAGCACACTAACAAGCATACCCCAACATCATATAAGCCCCCTGGCAGATATGTCGCACTTAGCATACGGTTCGCACTTCACAATGGTATTCGCACTTAGCAATGGTATTCGCACTTAGCAACGGTATTCGCACTTAGCAATGGTATTCGCACTTAGCCAACGTATCCCAACACCTAGCAAGCATAATAACAGTACAATAAGCATACCACAGAGCTATCGACTACTTCACATAGACCTACCATACACATAGCACATAGACGCATACAATAAACATCAGCGTTAGTGTTACAGTATGCGAACGTACAACATAACAACTATACACACACAATACACAATACACATATACGTATACAATAAACATCAGAGTTAATGTTACAGTACGCGAACGTACCTTCGTTGACGGAAAATGGTACTTTTACGGAAAACGGTACTTTTGGATACGGTGAAACATCGGTACGACGGCGGTACAACAAATGGTCCGATTATCTTAGATATCCTATAAGGATAACATTTATCAACTTCTAGCAAGATAACGCATTTTAGGTACAAATTACCATTTTGCCCCGAACCCTAATCTACGGAATTTCGCGGAGCCGCTACTTTCGCTCTATCTCTCCGAATTTTGACAGATCTTTTCCTCATCATATTTTCGAATATATATCATATTTACCCCTAAATATGATATCTAGACTATCTTGAAAAATTAAAGATAAATCTAGCATTCCTACTATATCTACCGAAAGAAACTACCGAAACTAAAGACCAGAAACCGAAGAATTTACCCCGACTTTGCTCAGAATTTCTCCAGAGCTTCTCTCTCTAAAACATCTCTCTAGGTTGCGTTTTTGGGGTGAAGAAATGAGAAGAGAAGTGCCTTCTATTTATAGAAGAAGGGAATGGCAATTCGGTAAATAAGTTGAACTTTATCAGATCGATTCTGAGCCGTCGGATCGCACTTCGCCACGTGGCTCCATCTTGGCCCTCCATGTGTTGGATGACATCATCCCTTGTAGAAGAAGATGATGTCATCTTGCCGACTTACCGATAAAGTTCCCCGATCGGTGTCCTAATCGCGTAATCTTGACGAAACTCAAAATCCGGATCAAGGCACCAAGCTCTATTCTTTCTCTTTAAGAATACCCGGGTTAACTAAATTTTTGATCCCATTAAGGGTATTCCGTTGTCCGTTGAACATTTTCGACATGCGTCACCGGTTAAATCACTTCCGAAGTTCCACTTCTTAGCGAGAAAATCACCGGTTCGTAATATGATATGATCTAAGTAACCTAATTCCTGGTTTGAAAAACACGGTCCGTTTTCTATAAGTCACTTTTAGCACTATCTGCCCTTTCCTAATTATCCGGTACTCCTAATTACGCTGTTGGTTTCAAAAATGACTTCTGAGATAGTCCACTCTGAGGTAGAAATTCACTGGTTTATAAAAAGTCCAGTGGTAAAAGACTAAATTTCTATATTTTGAGGTAGAATTTCATTTCTATCTGTTCTCATATTTCCGGTTGGCTCTTTACCATATATATTATTATTTTATTCAAAATATCTAGATATTTATTTATTTTTCTTTTATTTTTTATTTATTTTTCTAAGCATAAAATATTTTATTATTTATTTAATTATTAATTTCAAATTTCTCCTTTAAATTAATTATTTACTAATTAATTTACTTATATCTTAATCTAAACAATTAGCCACTAATTACTTAATTAGCCAATTACTAATTGTTGATAATTTTCATAATTAGGATAAATTATTATCTCACAACTATTGCACTGACAATGGTATTTTATGTCCCATGTAAAATATTAAAAATCATGGGGCCAAAAAGTGCTTTTAATATTATTATATTTATGCTTCTCTATTTTTCAAGGAAATAATCCCAAAAATTCCTAAAATTAGAGACAACATACAAGTTTTTGTCGTATTTGTTTTGCCATATGATATTTATCATAATATTTTTATGGTATTACATCAATGAAAGTCAATAAATTATCAATAGTGTAAAAATTGAAGGAGGATAAATGGAACGATAATTTATTTACCAATGGAGGGCTCTTTTCAATAGTAGTTGATGGACTTCCCATTGTCATTTTATTTGATCTTTCTCCAACAGATGTTTCAATATCCTGCACAGCATTGAAGGACATCATTTTCTTGTTTCTTTGACAGTAAAGCATTAGAATATAGTCTTCATTAGATTGTTAGTGAACCTTTTGTGAATCATGAGGATGCATATTGTGTTCTATCTTGGGGAGCACTTGGTGATCAAGTGTGATTCCCTTGCCCTCAATGCCAACCAAATTATCCTATATATACAAAAAAACACCATGAAATTATGTCATTTACCCTAAATTCGACCTTTATCAAGAAAGACTGTATTCTCACATGTGGACACTCAGTTTCTAAAGGAACAAAAAATGTTGTTGGTGATGACTTGCTTGATTCTGGTTCCATGATTTGATTTGTTGTGAGAGGTCCTTCATCTAATTTTGAACCTTCTTGAGAAGTTGGCTCCATTGTTCCCTTTATAATGTGTTACATAGCACAAATAAACCATTCATCTTGCCATTAGTTCCAGCTCCATCTCTTCAGCAGGAGTAATCTTTACTAGCTAATTTAATTTTTCAATGTATAACCAAGAAGGTGTTTCTCGGGGATTTGCTCTTAAAATATCTGAATTAGATGATGATGGTTTGAATGGTAAAGCATAATAATCTTACTTGAGGAGATTCAATTTGTGAAGGAGCAACAAATGGCACATGTTTGTTCGTTTGTTCTAAATCCTTGCCTTCATCAGCTTCTGATTCTGGACTTTCTGCATCACTTGCCTCTTCTATTTCCTTAATCTGTAACATATAGGAGACCACAAAGAAATTTAAAAAGTTGTAGATTTAATTTATTTACATTGCTCCAAAATTTGGAGGCGATCAACATAAGTAAAAGAGAAATATATCTATTGGCTGCTTAAGTGTGATAGATTATAAGAATGTATGGTATACATACATTTGATGATTCATTGTTTTGTTTGGCTGTTGGTGGATCTCTCTTTACAGTCTTCTTTGCTATTTCTCTAAACCTCTGAACAATAATAGAATATATTAAAGAAATTGGAATGAGTAGAAGTCATTCATTAATGAACATATTAAATTGTAGAAGACCAAGTAAATAAAAAATAAAAATTGTGGATTAAATGAATTATTTTGCATCAAATTAAATTGTTAAGGGGGAAATTTTTTAGTGAACTTGAAAAATTTAAGTTTGGTATATGAATCGTGAATAGTAGTGTCCTTTTGAGAAGGAGGGGGGGGGAAGAAAAAAAAAAAGAAGTACTGGTCCTTTTGCTTTTTCTCCGATTTGATTGGAACGTTTTATTTTGGACTTACATTGATCATGTGTTCAATAAGATCAAGTTCATCCATGTTGCCTTTGTTCCTCTCAGATTTTTCAACCCAGTAGTCCCCATAACCTAACAAAACAAAACAATTCCAAGTATGTATGGTAATGAGAAAAATCATATCAAGTACATATGTAGCAATTGTAACTAATTAATTAACTATTTGGATGCTTACTATTAAGGAACTCATTATCAGCCGAAGTTAAAGAGATATTGGGACAACTCCTTACGTCAAGGAACATGATAGTCTGGAAATCAATTGCAGAGCAGATAGTATGAAGTTTTGGTAGATCTTCAAGGACTATCGCAAATAGCTTTGGGAAGACATGCTTGATGTTCAACTCTTGTGTGGTTCTCTGCTTCGTTTCAAATACTTGCTCAAGCTCTGGCGCACTTGTTATATACAATAACGAGAGCTGTGGAAGGCTACCACATGTGGAGATAGAGAATAGATATTTCAAACTCTCGCAGTCTTGCACACAAATTGAATGGAGATTTGGGAAACAGCATTCTTCATCATCATCCTGAATGATGCGCTCTAGCTCTTCACATTCAACTACATATAGATGTCTCAAATATGGTAGGCTTCTCGAGACAGATGCTGACAAGATAAATTTTAGTTGAGGGCAATCATTGATTATTATCTTGAAAAGATTTTGAAAGCTTAGATGAAGATGTTTTGGTCCCACACATATGTTTTTTAACATATTCAAGCCTTCCAACCGCAGGCTTTCCAAACTTGAATCCACAGATATTTGAAGTCTTTCAAGATCATACATTGTTTCCATCTCCAAGGATTCTAAAGTAATATGCTTCAAATTGCATAACTGCATTCCCATTACCTGTATCATAGGGGATATATGTGTGTGTGTGTTAGTATTAAAGATCGAAGCAATACACACACGCATATCAATCAATCGTAAACTAACTATAAGAAAAACAATTAATCACCTTTTTTCTTGAGAGTTGCTCTTGTCCTCTATGCACCTCCACTGATAAATCTATAAAAGAGTTTATAGGAAGTTGTGGACATCCATTCAAATTCTTATCGTATATAGACAATGCTTTCACGTAATAGTTTTTAGGGCACATACTAACTATATTTGGTACTTTCTTAAAGCATAGTTTGTTGAGAGCTGGAAGATCAATCTGATCAGTATTATGGTTCTGGTTAGGTGAGTTGTCATCACCACAAGATTTTCTAAACACATATTTCAACTGAGTAGCTCCTGAGATAAGCACAAATTCCAAGCGCACAAGGTTTCCAGAACAAGAAGCTGGAAATACATATTCCAAGTTGTCACATTCCTTGATTTCAATGGTGTGTAAGTTGGGAAAGATAGAATTAACATTCATATGATCATGACCATCTATCTCTTCTATTACTATATGCTCCAGCTTATCACAATGCGAGACTACCAATTCTTCTAACAGTGACATTGATGAGGCAATAGACACAGAAAACAATGACCTGAAGTTTGACATATCTTCAATATTCATCTTTCTCAAATTGCATGGGTATAAAGGTCGTGTGAAAAGTCCATTAGTGATATTGCCAATATACTTCTCCTGCATCCCGAACAAATATATGAGAATTGTACCCTCTTTTTTTTTTTTTTTTTTTTTTCTTTCTTTCTTTCTTTTGTCTCGTTGGAGTTGTAGCACCATAGGAGAATGGGTGTGAAAGAGGGAGGGAGGAGACATTTCATTTCTATTTTTTAAAAAAAATTATTTTCAATGAAATTTTATTTCTCTGATCTCATCTAACTTCATCTTTATTACATCGAAGCTACTAATATTGCAAATTATACAAGGAATTTGAATTTTCAAAATTCTAAAATCTTCTCAATCAATTCAATGAAACAATGAAGCCGAACTTAAATATTTTTTATTGTTAATTGTTCAAAAAAAATCCATGTGTAAATTTGATGTGAAAGAGTGATTTATAATACCGTCAGCAAAAGAATTAAGGACAGAGGTTGAATTACAATACCAATAGCTGAAATTCCTTAACAAATGATTTTTTTTTTTTTTTGGGGCCATTCTAAACAAGTGAAATTAAACCTGCAAAAGTGTTCTTTCCTTGAGAAGAAAAATACCTTGAAATTTAAAACCCTCCTTATATTATATATAGATCAATTTGTCAGTTAATAAAAGCTAAAATTGTGGCATATAAAAATAACATTATATACAAGTTAAAATTGTTAATTATGACTTGGATTTTGCATGTGTTTCCTATAGCATACCGAAAGTGCCTCTATGATAAAACCTAGAATTTAAAGTGTTACTGCTAACTTGGATTTTTCGAAATAGAACTCTATATTGAGCGTAAAGTAGACAAAATGATTTGTTTTTTTTTTTTTTCGTTTTTTTGAAAGACAATGAGCAAGCTAACCATTTAAGGATACCTGCCATTTTGGATTTGGGATTATTAGGGGTGGATCCTGCAAAATGGCTTTTTTATTTGTTATGGTAAGCTGATGACGGTGGATAAAATTACATTTTGACCCTTCATTTAAACTATGTAAAAAGATTTTGCGGGGATGTTAATTTCAAAATTTTAAATGCTATGGGGGGTAATGCACAAATGACTAATGGTGCGGTTCTTATTAAAATATATTTCAGCCTAAACATTATTATTACCAATTTGATGAACAAAATTTTTAAAAGTGATGGGTGATTACTTTCTCAATTAATTTTTTTTTAAATGAACTCCAGTATAGTATTTCTTATGCAAAGAAACATATATAAGTAGCATTAATAAAAAGTACGAAGGAGTATAATACACACACACCTACACACATGTACCTGTGAGATAGTGTGGTTCAGTTGAGCAGTCTTGGATGTAGATGGCTCATTTTCATTTGTAGTTTTTGGCAGAAAACAACACAAAGGACCCGAAGAGACATTGCGACTTGCACTCTTGTCTTTTTCCTTTGACTCCACACTTATATTTGTTGCTGATTTTTGTGGGAGATAACATTCTGGGTATATGTTGACAAACGATAGAACATTTTTAATAGACATTACTTTCAATGAATGGAGTGTGTTTTTGTTTTGCATTTGATGCAAACGTCCCTCTTTTGGATATTGCCCAAACATATATCGTAGATGATCACATTCAAAAATCTCAACACTCTCTAGCAGAGGGAGGTCTTCGCAAAAACAAATTGGCAATATGAATTTCAAATCTCCACACTTTTTAACACTGAAGAGTTTCAATTTTGGAAACATTGAGTCATTACTCATTAGATTAGGATCTTTATCATCCACTTTCTTTTCTACTGATGATCTCTCATCCCTTATTATGTATTGTAGCTTCGAACATTCAGCAATCCTCAAGATTTCTAGCTGTCTTAGAGTTTGAGCAGTAGATGGATGAAAAAGACACGTCATTGAACAATCCACTATTTCTATGGACTTGAGGTTGCCTAAATCTAGTTTTCCCTTTAACAATGTGCTATCCAACATGACACAATGCCTTAACTCTAGCATCTCCAGTTGCTTGAGAAAACCCTCAGGATAAGGACCGCAACATAATTCTCTTACTGCCACCTCAACAAGGTGGATTTCAGCTAACTTGGAGAAGATAGTCACTCCAGGTTTAAGTTGAAGATGCTCAGTATGGATCAAACACTTCATCTCAGACCAAGAAATCAAAGAAAGTTTGATTAAATCTTCCATAGCACCATCTTCTACCGAAACCATGCTAGGAATGAGATTGTTCCACCCTGTTTCGTTATCTCCTTCTAACATCAGAATCTCTACTCTTGTTGCCAAGGATTTAATTATCTCTTTAGAGAAGATTCTTTGTAATTTGGCTGGCTTAAAACTTCTTTTTATTGAAGTTTCCAAATGAAAAGAATCGAAGGTAGAGAAGTCGCTGCCATCTATATGGTATACTTGATATTTAGGAAGGGATGTAATTTGAGGAACCTTTGCACCAATAGGTATATTATGAACATCATTTGAGACATAAAAGACTTCTTCTAGTTGTGAGCATCTTTCAATTACATCAAATGGATTGTTCTCTTCAAGTGAACAACGTATCAGGCACAAAAATCTCAATTTATTTAACTCACTAATTTCATTTGGCAATTCAAAAATTGAACAATTAGTCAATTCAAGAGACTCAAGCTTTTGTAAGTTTCTCATCAATACGGATATATTACCTAACTCCCAATTTGTGAGAGACAGTGTTCGGATATCTTGTAGTGATTGAATTGATTTTGGTAGTGATAGAGCTGTTGTTCTACCAAACTCAATTTTAGAATGCAAAAGTAAAACTCTTAAACTCTTCATCCCTTCAAAGACTGTCTTTGGAACTTCCAAAGAATATTCATTTGCATTTATCCATATTAAGAGAATCTCGAGCTTGCTTTCATCAAAACAATTTGAAAAGCCATCTATGATCCAAGATGAATATTTTACACTCTCCTTCAATTTTGTCTTAGAATCCATGATCACTTGTATCTTTTCATTATCTATCTTCTCTAATGCCATTTCTCGGATCACATCATGCATCTTTACATGTTCTTCACCGGCCCTTAACAATAAAGAAGAATTTAGGAGTTTGTTTTGAATATCATGCACATAACTTCTTGTTATGTAGTATCGATCACCTTCTCTAAAAAGCCCCAAACCTATGGTAATTCTACTTAAAAGCTCTATGGGTATTTCATATGCTTGTGGAAAGATAGAACACAATAGGAAGAGAACTTGGGCATCTTTATCTTTTAGATAGTCATAGCTAAATCTCAAGGAGTTATAAATCTTTCTTTTATGTTCTTCAACAATGCCATGTCTTAATGGCATGGGGTTTTTCAATACTATCAAAGCTTCTTGCCATTGTTGTGGAGGCCAACTTTTTAAGGCTTTTGCCACCGCTACAATCATAACCGGCAATCCTCCACACTCGTTCACAATATCTCGTGCAACTTTTTTCAAATCATCAGGACAATCATTTGTACATGCAATTGTATGAGATAGGAAAAGATTTAATGCATCTTCCATAGGCAAGACATCTAATTGAAGAGTATTTTGACATCTCATGCTCACACAAACATCCAAAGAACGTGTGGTTAGCAGAACACAACAGCGACCCTTGTTATGGATACCATGTTGAATCCCTATATTTTTAAGATTGAGCTCTTCCCAGACATCGTCAAGTATAATGAGCACCTTTCCCGCGTGAGCAATCCTGATCCATATTTGTTGCGCATGAGTCAATAGCTTTTCTTCCTCTAACTGTAATTCCAATTGTTTTGCAATGTCATCTCGAATCCCTTTTTCATCAACAGGGGTAAAAACACTAATGAAGATGACTCTATCAAAGGGATTTGATTTTTCAACATGTTTCCCAACTTCTATCGCCATTGTGGATTTCCCTATTCCTCCTAGCCCTTGCAACCCTATCCTATATTTGTTGTCATCTTCTAATTCCTCCTTGATATTATCGAAATTTGCCTTTCTACTCTCAAAGGGCATGAACTCTTGTGAAAAATATTCCATGCCTGGCACTCCAGCTGCTTGTGCATATATATCAAATTCATGAACTTCGGAGATCAATTTTGGGATTAGCTCTTTCATCAAACTGTCCAACTCCTTGGCTCGCGTAATTTGTGAGAAGCAATTTGTACACAAGCTAAAGAATTTGGTTGGTTTAGTGTCTTGTTGTAAAAGTTCATTGGCTCTTTCACGCCAATCTTCAACTCTAGGGTCAACTAGAGTCTCATTTCTTTTCTTGGCCTCACCTATATGTAAATTTACACTTTCTAGTGTCGCAGATAACTTTCCTTGTTTGTTTTCAAAGTTTTTAACATAACTCTTGTACTTGAGTAGGTACCGAAGCTCCATCCATGCTTTAAGGACTATGTCTTGGATGAGTGTTTTTGCAACGTCGGTACAAATGTCCAACACGGCCACCATCTAACATAAATGGGATTACAGTTACAAAATCAACTATATCATCATATCAAGGTACTTGCCACCTATGATTTAAGATTGCAATATACTAATAAAAACCGTATTCATGGTTTGAGATTAAAATTCATAATGAGTGATTAATTATTGGATTTCTCTTCAATAGTAGGGAAAGTTCATATAAGAATGACATCTCTCTTTACTTCAACCAAGTAAATAAGTGTGTATAAAATATTTAAATGGATGCATATTCATCCTAAAATCAATTGTAGCAATAATGATCTGATCAAAATCATATAGGTAACAGTTTATATATAAGCATATATGTGGGTATATATAAAGAGTCACGATACTATATTCAAGAGTTATAATAAATGACACGGATTTGAATTCTGTGAGAATACTGATAACTCTCCACTTTTTATAGATTTGGGTTGATTTTAATGCCTAATTAGGGAGTCATGTACTCTATTTGTTGAATTATTATTTAGTTACTATTGTTTGTAAATAATTTATTCTTTCTTTAATTAGCGACATTTAAATTTTAGAGGACCCTCCTGACAAAGTAAGAAAAGATTTGGAGAAAGGAAAAGTAAGATGTAAAAGGACAACAAAAATTAGATAGATTAGCCACAACCTTCAACATGGTGGCATTGCACTGCAGAGACATTAGGGGGCATTTCTCAAGGGTTTGGAAGCGCAATTGAAGATTGGGAAGTCATTTGAAGCTTCATGAGTGATTTATTGTTAGTAGGGTTGATCATGGACCATATCGGACCATGTTTGGCCTCATCCCAAGGTCTGGTTCAGATAGAACCTTGGGCTAGACAAGATAGCCCAAGGTTCAGTCTGGTCCAAGACCAGCCCGAGCTCGGGCTAGACTTGATCGATCTAGTGGACTGTCTGAACTAGTCAAGGCAGTCCAAGACCTATTTGAAATGTTTTTTTTCTTTGCCATCTTTGAGAGGATGGAATAGAAACTAGATTAGGGAGGCCATTTTACAAGGAGAAAGGTCGAAAACGAAGAAGAAGCGAAAAAAATGGTAAAGGATTTAAATAGCGACCAAGTTTCTTCAATGAAGAAAGCTTTCATTCTATTCAGCGTCGATGGTGACGGTCAAATCACTCCTTCCGAGCTCAGAATCCTTATGCGTTCTCTTAGGTGCAACCCCACCCAAGCCCAACTCATCAAAGCCATCATCACCCAAGAGAATCTCACCTCCCCCTTCGACTTCCCTCGCTTTCTTAATCTCAAGGCCAAGCACATGAAGCTTGAGCCATCCGATCGCCAACTTCACGAAGCTTTCAAGGTTCTTGACAAGAAGTCCACCGGCTTTGTCTCCATCTCCAAACTTCAACATATCCTTACCAGCATTGGCGTGAAGCTAGAGCCTGCTAAGTTTGATGAGTGGATCAGGGAGGTCAATGTGGGTTCTGATTGTAATATGAGTGAGAGTGTGAGTGCGGAGTGCCTAAGTGGCAATTTTTTTAATATATATATATATATATATATATATATATATATATATATATATATATATATATATGGGCCATACTAGATCAGACTAAGGGGTTTGAGCCCTTGGCCCAAAGTCTGGTCCGGCCCGAGCAGACCAATCAGGTCAAGTCTGCCCATTGCTGTCTCAGATCATTTCTTTGAAACCAGACTGGATTGGGTCAGACTCCCTAGACCACCACCGAATTTTTTGCTCATCCCTAATTTTGTGCTAATTAATATGAAATTATTTGTATCATTGTAGTGATTTGAAATAAGGGAATTGCTTATAGTTATAGTCTTATACGCCATTGGTTAAGCATTTTAGAATTAGGCTTAATTGAAGATTGGGAAGATTATACAAGAATGACATCTCTCTCTCTCAACCAAGTGAGTCAGTGTTTGTGTATAAAATATTTTAATACATATTTATCCTAATAAAATCAACTATAGCCATCATCTTGACCAAAACCACACCAATAGCAATTTATATATAAGCATGTATAGGTATAAAGATTCACAATATTCACAAGTAGGTGTGTTTGTGTAGCATATAAAACATTTTAGATGAAAATGTTTAGGTGATTAAATATAAAAATATAGAAAAGGCCAATCATGGCTGAAGAAAATTGGTGTAGAATACAGCTAATTGAAGAAGTAAGAATACCAATAGTAGAAGAAACTAAAGAAGATACATCTAGGACTTCCCATTTTAATTATTTTACGAGAAGTGGTTATTTTTCCCAAAACAAAATACCGTTAAAAACTTGTTGGATGTTTGTTTAAACTTTTGCAAAAATAATAATTAAACAAACAACTTATTCGTTCATTTTTCAGTAGCTATTATAAATAAGTTCTTTTTTATGATCAATATATTCTAATTATTTTGAGAATCACTTTAAAATAAATAGTGGTAGTACTTTTTTATGTTCGTAATAAATCTGAAATAACTTCTACTTTTTAAAAATATGATCAATCACTTTTTATACAGTCGATAAATTTCTTTTATGAGCTCAAAGAAACATACTATTTTATTATTTAATTTAAACGAAATCACAATAATTTAAAATACCAACTGGGTTTTCTGATAAATTCTTTTAAATGTGATTTTTATAGCCTTATCTAAACAATCGATAAAAACCCTAAAAACATGCGAGTAATTATTGTTTTCACAATGAGGAAAATTAATAAGAAACTTATTAGATCTAGGAAGCCAGACCCACATCAATATCAATATTATTACAGAAAAAATAAAGTGCTGCATTGCTAAAAAAATTATAGAAAATATAGTTAATTTTATACTCCATATAAATATACATAACTCACTTTGGTTCATAATTCAAGAAAGCTGTAAGTGTTTCCATTAATAACTAATATTTACAATTAAAACTATGCATATACCAACCTGAAAAGGGAATCAAAATCTTCAAGTATGCTTCCCGTGACCAACCCAATATCTAAGAAATAAAAATAGCTTATAGAAAGTTCAAGAGAGAGAGAGACACACACACAAGCAGACGCAAACATAATTCATAAATCCTTACCTATCAGATTCCTATGCCTACTGCAACAGCCATGCGTTTGATATGTGTGTAAGCCTCTTTTGACTCCCCCCGGCCCCCCCTTTTGGTTTTTTTAACAAGGGGAACTAGGAGAACAACGATGAGGAAAGAACATTTGGACACTAGAGAAGGAGAAAAACAACAATGATCAACAAAAAATGAGAATAAAAATAATTCAAATACAAGAAAATAATGCAAGAAAAAACAGGTCTGTCCTTCAATAAACAAACTCTGGAACAGAAGCCAAAACATTAAGTGCTTGTTTGATTTTGTTTTTAAAAACATTTTTTTCCCTTAAAAAAACAAAAAGCTAAAAAACTTGTTTGGAAAACTATATTCAATAAGTTGTTTTTTTTAAAAAAATTTTAGTTGTTTTCTTGCTTTTGTTTTTCTATTTTTTTGGTTTTTTGAAGCCATCACTTATCCAATATCTACATCACACTACCTGTGACGATCACTACAAATCACCACAGGCGACGCCCACTGCCATGTCACTTTAAAAACATGTTTTTTTAAAATGACTATCCTAATTGGTTTTTTTTCCCTGTTTTCAAGACTTCTTTTTTAAAAAAACAATTTTATAAAACTTAAAAATAATAATACTGAAAACAGGAACAAACAGGCCCTAAATCGTTTTCCTTTTATATAGAAGAAGAAGAACATCAAAAGCTTTTCGTGAATGAAGAAAGACATGAAAGCAAGAACCCAAGAGGAGAACAGAAATTGCATAGAGAAGAAGCAGTAACAAGCTAGCTAGTGTGGTGAGAGTGGAGGGGTAATTGGCATAATTAGAAACAATTAATTTGATTATTAATTAATATTTTCTCTGTAACAACCCCATGACAGGCTGTGCCTTTATTATTAATCCTTTATTGGCTGGATGTACGTTTGTTACTACCTCCTATGCTTGATATAAGAAGTTATTGTTGTTGTTGTTGTTGTTGTTGTTTTTTTTATAAAAAAAAATAAAAAATAAAATAAAAAAATAAATTTATACTTCTAATATTTATAAATATAATAAATAATTTTTTAGAGGGAGTAAAAATTAATTGTATAAAATCAGATAAACATGCACTTCAATTATTCAATTTAAATAAACTTTAATGATTATAAAAAACAATCTGGGTTTTTGACAAAAAATTTTAAATGTGATTTAACAGCCTTGCCTAAACCATTGGTAAGAAACCTAAAAAAATGCAAGTAATTGTTATGTCCATAGTGACATAAATTAATAAGAAGGTAACTTTCTAGATATAGGAAGCTAGATCACTATATCATATCAACATTCATATGAAATATAAAAATTATATACAGCCACTTTGCTAACAAATTATAGAAAATACAGTTAATTTTATATTCCATGCAAATATACATAACCCATCTTGGTTTATAATTTAAGAAAGCTGTAAGAATTTCTATAAACAAATGAAATTTAGACTTAAAACTACGCATATACTAACCTGTAGGAAACAAGAACTGAAATCTTCAAGAATGCTTCACGTGACCAATCAAGATCTAAAAAGCAAAAATAAGTTAAATAACGTTTAAGAGATCATTTTGCACTCGTATATATGTATGTGCATGCGTATGTATGTATAAAAGAAAATGTTCATAATTCATAGTATCAGTTTTTATAAATATAATAAATCACTTTTATATACCGTCTAAAAATTGCATATATAAACTCAAAGAAACATGACTTCTAATTATTCAATTTAAATAAAATCTCAATGATTAAAAAAAAAACATGTGAGTAATTCTTGTTTTCATAGTGACAGTTAACCACCAGAAACTTTCAAAATGTAGGAAGCTAAACTATATCAATATCAACATTATATGAAATATATAACATATGTAAAGAACCATAATGTTCACAAATTGTAGAAAATACAGTAAATTTGATACTCCTAGTAAATATACATAACCCATCCTGGTTTATAATTTAAGAAATCTGTCAAAATAAAATTTTTTGAATAAATAAAATTTACAATTAAGATTAAGGCTGTTAAACTCACAAGCTTAAACAAACTCTCGAGATATGGATATAAACTCTGATTATAAAGAATTTATTTTCATCAATAAATAACTATTAAAATTATATGATTAAACAATTAAAGGGTAAAGAATTTCTCCAGTCACTGGAGATAAGTTATCTCTAGTGACTTGTAATACTTGGATAATTATTTATCCGGAATATTATATTTCGATAAATAATACCTATTGAAAATATGTGAATATGTGGTTTCAAATAATAAGTAATAATTATCTTATTTTCTAAGGTAATTACTATGGAAATTAGGAGAGATAAATAGCTAAAATCCATGAAAAATGTATTCTATAAGGCGTAAAAATGGCCGAAAATATTATGATAAATCTCATATGGCAACAAATATTGACAAAAACTTGGGAAGTATGTTATCTCTAATTTTAGGAATTTTTGGGATTATTTCCTTGAAAAATTGAGAAGCATAAATATAATATTTTTAAAAGCACTTTTTGGCCCCATGATTTTTAATATTTTACATGGGACATAAAATACCAATGTCAAGTCAAAAGTTGTGAGATAATAATTAATCCTAATTATGAAAATTATCAACAATTAGTAAGTGGCTAATTAAGTAATTAGTGGCTAATTGTTTAGATTAAGATATAAGTAAATTAATTAGTAAATAATTAATTTAAGGGAGAAATTCGAAATTAATAAATAAATAAAAATATAAAATAATAAAATAATAATAAAATACTTAGAAAAATAAATAAAAATAAATAAAAAAATATCTTGATATTTTGATTAAAATAATAATATATCTGGTAAAGAGCCAACAGGACATTTGAGAATGGATAGAAATTAAATCCTACACCAAAATATAGGGATTTAGCCTATGTCATCTGGACTTTTTATAAACCAGTGAATTTCTACCTCGGGGTGGACTATCTCTGAAGTCGTTTCTGAAACCAACGGACCAAAATAAGAGACCGGGGTTATAAGAGAATAGGCAGATAGTGAAAAGAGAACCCAGAGGGAAACGGAGTGTTGCGACAAACCACGAATAAGGTTTCTTAGGTCATGACATATTATAAAACCAGTGAATTATTGTCCAGAAAATGGGACTATCGGAAGTTATTTCCGTAACCGACAGCGTTTATCCGAAAATCTTCAGCAGACTACGGAATACCCGTAACAGGGTCAAAAATTTAGTTAACCCAAGTGATTTTAAAGAGAAAGAATAAAACTTCAAATACTTTGCTCTCGTTTTTGAGTTTCGTCAAGATTACGTGATTAGGACATCGATCGTGAACTTTATCGGTAAGTCGCAAGATGACATCATCTTTTTCTAGAAGGATGACATAGGCAAGACATGTGTAAGGCCAAGATGAAGCCATTTGTCCAAGTGCGATCCGACGGCTCAGAATCGATCTGATAAAGTTTGAATTAACTACCGAAATGTCATTCCTTACTTCTATAAATAGAGCCCTTCTCCCATTCACTTCTTCACACCAAAATCACTCTTGAGTTTCGAAATTCAAGAGAAGAGGAGCTACGGAGAAAGTCCGAACCAAGCGGAGTAAGTTCTTCGGTCCCTAGTCTTAAGTTCCGTAGTTCTTTCGGTAGTTATAGTAGGAATGTTGTTTTGATCTTTAATCTTCCAATATATTTTAGATATCATGTTTTTGGGTTAAATATGATATATATTTCAAAAATATGTTGGGGAAAGAGTCATGGCAAAATTTTGGAAGATTAGAGTCAAAGTAACGAAGTTCTGACAAAATTCCGCCGATTAGGGAGTCAAGGGCAAAATGGTAATTTGTACCTAAAATGCCTGTTAGGATACTAGATATTGATAAATATTATCATTATAGGATATCTGAGTTAATCGTGCTGCTGTTGTACCGCCGTCGTACCGCTGTTACGCCGCTGTAAAAAATTACCGTTTTTCGTAAAACGTACCGATTACCGTCAACGAAGGTACGTTCGCGTACTGTAACACTAACGCTGATGTTTATGTTATGCATGTATGTGCTATGTGTATTGTGTGTGTATAGTTGTTATGTTGCTTGAGTGCATATAAACGTTAGTGTGTATCAATATGCAAGCTGAGAGCGATGCATCCGTACATCTTCTTGGGAGCGATATGTCCACACTGCTGGGAGCGATATGTGTGATTATGCTAGGAACGATGTGTCTGCATTGTGTATGTGTGAAAATGCTGGGAGCGATGTGTCTACATTGGTTGTGTGTATGTGCTGTTAATGTTGTGAACGTCTGTAGTCCATATGTTGTATATATAAATATGAGGTTAACCGTTACCTGAGGTCCGGTGCACGTTGGACCTCAGCCCTTAACATAGCGTCAGGTTCAGGAGCACCGAGGACTGAGGAGAAAGGCAAGCAGGCCGCATAGAGACCCGACTGAAGACTTTCCTCCGTTGTTATTTACTTTTGAAAACACTCGGTTATTGTACCGCTTCGTAAAATGTACGGACTTACGGCATTTTAAATATATGTATCGCTTACTCAATCGCTCCGATGCTCTACTCTGATGAAAAAAAAATATTGCTTTTGAAAATGGGATGTTACAGTGACCTCCAAAACTACGTCATTTTGGATTAATAAAGGGTGTTTTCGTAATTTTGCACCCTTCATTAATTCATCTAAAATTACAAAAACGCTCTTCATTAATCCAAAATGACATAGTTTTAGGGGTCATTGGAGATAACTTATCTCCAGTGACTGGAGAAATATTTTTCCCGTAATTAAAATATAAAAATGATAACTTGATTTAAATATATTTTAAATACAAATAATTAAAATTATATCCATCAACATTCATAATTTATCATATTCAATGAAGAATATTCTATGAAGTTCATATATGAAGCCACTAAATATAATCAAATCTAAAAAGTTAGCATGTTTATTAAAAGCTATTTAATGTGATTTTGTAAGTTATAAACACAAAAAGGCAAACTCGATATGTGAACTTGTATTTGTACCGAACACGAATTCAAGAGTAAGTTGACATGATTCTGTGAGTTAAAAGTGTCAAACCAATAAAATCCGAAAGTCAAATCACTAGTTTAACAACAATTATTAAAACTAAGCATAAACTAAACTGGAACCGGAGTCGAAATATTTAAATATGTTTCATGTGACCAACAAATATCTAAATAATTAGAAATAAAAATAAGTTAAAAAGTTTCAGAGGCAATATGTGTGAGTAAAGAAGATGCGGACACCAAGCACTCGGGTAGTGCGGTGGTATGACGACGCTTATCCAAAGACGCAGACGTTTCGACCTTGCCTTAATTAGGTCTCCAATTCCAAAAAAAAGAAGAAGATGCAGACATAATTCATAGGTATGATGGAGCACAAAACCATACCTCAGAGATTTCTATGCGCTACGGCTACAAATTGCAATGCCTCCCAAAGCCTCTGATATTAAAACCACTTTTTCTTTTTTCCATTTTTTTTAAAGGAAAGGAACTATGAGAACAACGATGGTAGATAGAAAATCAAATATGGAATTCAAATACAAAGAAAAAACGGACAAAGTAACTAGGCAGAAAGAAGATTTCAACACAATTGTTTTTGGGTTTTCTCTAAACATTGAGGAGAACAATAACAGCAATGATCAACAGAGACGAGAGTAAAAGAAATAATTCAAATCAAGAAAATAAATGTAATACCCGGATAATTATTTATCTGGAATATTATATTTCAATAGATAATACCTATTGAAAATAGGTGAACATGTGGTTTCAAATAATAAGTAATAATTATCTTATTTTCTAAGGTAATTACTATGGAAATTGGGAGAGATAAAGAGCTAAAATCCATAAAATGTATTTTTGAGGCATTAAATGGCCTAAAAATATTATGATAAATCCCAAGAGGCAATTAAATATTTGTTAAAAATTAGAAAGTATGTTGTCTCTAATTTTAGGAATTTTTGGGATAATTTCCCTTGAAAAAATAATGAGGCAAAATTAAGTATTATTTTGGGATCATAAGTGACCCCATGATTTTTAATATTTTACATGGGATATAAAATACCAATGTAAGTAAAATAGTTGTGAGATAATGATTTATCCTAATTATGAAAATTATCAAAAATTAGTAAGTGGCTAATATGGTAATTAATGGGATAATTAAGGTATAAAGTAAATGAATTAAAAATAATTTAAATAATTATTTTTAATTGGAGAAATTCAAATTATTAAATAAATAAAAAATAAAAAAATAAAATATTAATAAAATATTTTATGCTTAGAAAAATAAATAAAAAAAAAGAGAAAAAAAAATAAATGTGAAGGTAATTAGAATAAAATAATAATATAATGCGGTGAATAGTCGGTAATTAGAAATAAATTCTACGGGTAAACCAAGTAAAAGTCTTTTCAAACTGATCAAATTAAGAACAAGTGAATTTTTACACGAAGAAAGAATTTACCGAGTTGTTTCCGCAATGATTTCAAATAAGACGAAAAGTTGATCGGATAGAGTAGAGTCGAGATAGGCAAAGTGAGAACCTATATAAACAATTGCGTCTTTTTAAACACGAGATTAAGTTAGGCAACAACTTTTTAATTGTCATTGTTGTCCAGAGGTTCTATCGAAATTTCCGTAAAAGCGTTTGTCCGAATATCTTCCGAAAGAATAATATGATCAAAAGAGGATCCAAATAGATAATATGAAAGAGGATGGAAAGATCTTCAAAGTTACACGCCGGATTTTTGAGTTTCGCGAAATCGCGCGAAACGGACACGACGGTAGCTTTATCGGTAGGCCATAAAGCAAGAGCCATCATGGATGACAACTCATCCATTGACTTTAGGCTCTTAGATTTCGATCTTGACCATGGATGGCCAAGAGTGTTTTGTCCTCAAAAATGCGATCCTACGGTCCATATTCGTCAAGACCGAAGTTCGAATTATTTACCGTTCGCCATCCGTCTCTTCTATAAATACCAAGCTCCTCTTCTTCATTTATCACACCAAAAATCTGCCTCTTAGAGAGAAGTTAGAGAGAGAAGCTCGAGAAAGTCCGAGCAAAGTCTCGGGTAAGTTCTTCGGTCCCCGGTCTTTAGTTTTTTCCTATTTTTTTTAAAAGGGCAAGCGGACGCTTAGGAAAGGAACTATATAGCCCTAAGTCGGTGTACCATCAAGAGAACAATCTTAACGATGGTAGATAGAAAATCAAATAATCAACAAAATCCCGAACAAAGGGAAATGGAATTCAAAAACGTAGAAATCAAAGAAAAAATGGATGAGAAATCGGAAAAACAAAAATCCCGTAACTAGGCAATAGAGAAGAAAGAAGAAGATTTTTAGTAAGGAATCCCCTAGAAATGCGTGTCTAAAATTTCCGTGTGATAAGTAGTTATCAATTGTTTTAGTGGGTTTTCATCTAAACAATGATGGAAACATTTAAGGTATCTTGTGTTACCATGGTGTTGCCATGAACAATAACAGCAATGATCAACAGAGACGAGAGTAAAAGAAATAATTCAAATCAAGAAAATAAAGCTTTGAAAAAAAGGTCCCTTCAATAGACAAACTCTCAAACAGAAATCAAAACTTTAAATCTTTTTTTTTTTTAACAAGAAAATCAAAAGATTTTTTTGATTGAAGGGAGAAACGCAAGCAAGAACCGAGGAAGAACGCAGAAATTGCAGGGGGAAGAAGCAGAAACCAGCTTGGGTGGTGAATAGTAGAGGGGGTATTGGCATATATAATTAATTCTTAGACTAATTTTTGTTGACATAAACTCTAAAGTCTTTGTTCATTTGTTGTTGACTTTGTCTTGTTCGGATTCATTAATTGATCTTGTCTGTAACAGCCCATGACAGCAGGCTGTGCCTTTATTCATTATTCTATCTCCATGTGACATCTAATAATGCCACATTATACTTAATTATTACTCCGTCCGGTCTTAATTATAATACCTAGTTGACTTTTTTGGAGAGATTAAGGAAGCTAATTAAATTAGTTTAGAGTATTTTTTTTTTCTTCAAACTAAATAATTTTACTAATAAACTAATATATAATCTAAGAAAACACAACATATGAAACGATTCAGTAACTTATTTAACTTATTTAATCTCTCCAAAAAAAAGTCAACTAAGTTTTATAATTAGGACCAGAGTTAGTACTAATTAATAATACATTTCACATTACAAGAAATGCTATTATTATATCGAGATACAAATTGTGAATCGAAAAGCCTATTTTTCGAATAGTTGATTGAAACGTACTGTGAATTATAAGATTGATGATCAATTTTAAGGACGATATTAATGAAATTTTTGTTATAAATATATGTATTATGTGGATGTTCATTGCATAGTAACCCTTGAAGGTCTATAAATAGAGGTCTTGTGTAAACATTCAGAAGTTACTTGAAATGAGTATTCCTCCATCTCTCTAGAATTTCTCTCTGACTTCTCTCTACTTTTCTTTACATTTTCTTCAGTTTTAGAAATGGATATCATATAGAAAAGTATTGAA
The DNA here is from genome assembly GCA_019022615.1 of Acacia melanoxylon. Taxonomy (NCBI): domain Eukaryota; kingdom Viridiplantae; phylum Streptophyta; class Magnoliopsida; order Fabales; family Fabaceae; genus Acacia; species Acacia melanoxylon. Next base: position 3,942,847 of record JAFJYJ010000003.1, on the reverse strand, counting down.
CCACATACAATTGTATATGGTTCAATACTTTTCTATATGATATCCATTTCTGCAGATATCTCTGAAACTCAAAAAGTTTCTTTCATTTTTGGTAGAATAAAATGCATATTCAATGCATAATTTTGTCCCTTCAGGTAACAAAATATTAGCTCTTCCGGAGCCTTAAATCAAATTTATACTTTCATTGCTCTTCTCTCTACTTTTCTTTACATTTTCTTCAGTTTTATAACACGTTATCAGCATGAGCTCTAACCAATTGAGCTTTGTGTTGTTCATCATCACCATCGTCCTTTTTCTTCCTCTTTACACCAAAGAAGTTTTTCAAATAGCTCAAAAGGAGACGTTTCAAGTTGAAAAATTGATTTCTGATCGGTGATTATGTGATCTCTTCATTCAGGTATGTTTTCTATTAAGTTTTAATTGTTGTTTTAAGTACTATGATCTTTGTGAATGAAAGAGGAAGAAGAGTTGCAGAGAGAGAGAGAGAGAGAGATGAGACGCAGAGACGGGCAGAGGAAGAAGGAGGAGAAGAAAAAAAAAAAGAAAAAAAGTCACGGATGAGTTTTGAAAAAATTTGTCCATGGGTCCCACATGTTTTTAATATTTAATTATTATAATTACTATTTAAATAGTAAATTCCAAAAAAAAAAGTCTGATGGTTTGAAAAATTTGGCAACGGGACCCATATGTTTTTAATATTATATTATTATAATTACTATTTATTATTATATTATATTACTATTTGCATAGTAAATTGCACATTGATTGCACAATAATTACGCAGATATATATATTAATATTATTTTAATTTTAAATTGCTGCTAACATATTTATGATTCAGAATTTTATTTTTATGATTGCTAACATATTTATATTTAAGTATTTATTTTTATGTTAGCATTTATTTATGTTTATTTATTTATATTTTATAATTATTATTAATTTCGACACCTACTTGGGGTTAAACCTCCTAACCTAGGAGTCTTGATTTAATATTCAGCATTTACCTTTATGTTATTTATTTATGTATTTATATTTTAATTACGACACCTACTTGGGGTTAAACCTCCTAACCAGAAGTCTTGATTTAATATTATGCATTTAATTTTATGATATTTAAATTAAGCATTTATTTTATGCTATTTAAATTAAGCATTTACTTTTATGTTAACTAACATAACATTTATTTTTATGTTACCTAACATAACATTTATTTTTATGTTAACTAACATAACATTTACTTTTATGTTTGCTAACATAACATTTATGTTATTGTTTCTAACATAACATTTATTGTTTATGTTTAATTTATTATTTGTCATTTTATTATTTTTATTTTCATTATTATTATTATTAAATATATCTCTTATTATATGATCATACGACATATATAATGGCCGAAACCATATATATAAGTTTATCCCGAAGATAAATGTTTAAAGCCATATTGTGATATGAGCTAAAAGTTGGCAAAGAAGCCAAATTTTGGCCAAGCCAAGAGAAGATATAAAGTGGCAAGCCCGAGAAGAGGCATAATTTAGACAAGCCAAGAGAAGGCATAAATTGTCGAAGCGAGAAGAGGCATAATTTGGCCTGAAGCCAAATGATTATTTGGCCTGATGCTGAGAGACATATTGGCCTGAAGCAAATAGATAAATTTGCCTGAAGTTATGAGACATGACCTGATCCATAATTTTTGTATGGTATCATTTGTATGAAATTCTCAAAGATGTATATTTGGCATTAAAATATTCTTTTGTTCTTTAGAACAAATTAATGAGATTGTATGACCACCAGAAGATGGTTGTTCTTCTAAAAGTTTATTATAAATGGGAATATTTAATTTGCTCCGGTAGTAGCAATATTGTGAAAAAGTCAAGAAATATTTTGAATTAATTTCTTGCCAGTGATCAAACAAAACAGTGAGTTTTGTTTTAAGGATCATGAATTTTCTCCAACATAATCAACTACATTCCCAGAAGTGAATGTAGTAATGAATGAATTTAATTATGGTTGTGGATATGTGTGTAAATATGTTTACATATGGACATGATTTTATTTATGATGGTTCAAATTCTCACCGGAAGTGAGGAAAGATTATTGATAAGAACCACAGAAAGAGATATTATTATTATTATTGGGTATAATAAACATGATAGAAATTCATATTATTGTTGTGGTGGCAAGGGTCATGATTTTTGTATTTATTGTATGCCATAATATATTTGTTAAAGGTCAAATATTTGATATAAACTATATGATAAGATAAGTATCATATGTAAATCAGCCTCAAAATCAATTTCAATAGTATGAGGCGTTGATTTTTGAAAATGTGGACCTATTTTGAGTTTTAATATTTCAAGGTATTATTTAGTAATTTACTAAAATACCATTTATGAATTTTGGGGTCATATTTTGTAATTTTCTCCGGACAAATTTCTCACCCACGTGAAGTCAGGTGAAGGGGGAGAAAAATTTGGCCGTGGGTCCCACGTGTTTATATTATTTTATTATTATGCATAGTAATTACTATTCACGAAAAAAAAATCTCTAAAAAAAATTGTTGATATTTTTGAATGGCAAGTAGCCATAATATTATGTTTTTATGGCAAGAAGTAGTCATAATATTATGATTTTATGACAAGAAAATTTATCATTTTTATTGCCATAAATTTATTATTTGATGTTTAAAAAGTTTATCAATTTTTATAATTGTTCTTTTATAAAAGAACAATATTGGTTTAAAGAAATGGCATGACAAGAAAATTTTTATGGATTATTATAAATACTAAGACCACGAAGATATTTGTATATACAAAGAATTTTAAGTTAATATATATATACAAAGAGTTTTAAGTTATTGTCTTAAAGACAAATAACTTGCATAGAAATTATGCCACACATGAGTAATATTTGTAAAGGCTAATAGTCTTGGAGACTAATTAGCATAGTTTGCCCACTTAATTTGAAAGATCAATGTTCATACTAAATTTGGTAGTATTAATTTGAGGCTCCGGAAGAGCAATGAAAGTATAAATTTGATTTAAGGCTCAGGAAGAGTTAATATTTTGTTACCTGAAGGGACAAAAATATGCATTGTATATGCATTTTATTCTACCAAGGATGAAAGAAACTTATTGAGTTTCAAAGATATCTACATAAATGTATATCATATAAAAAAAAGTATTGAACCATTTGTATATGTAAACCAGAAGTTTACAGTATGACCAATTAGGTCATGTGGTTAATAATGATATGAAAAATAATTGAGAATTCATATCTTTATGTGTAAACATATATTACAATTCATGACCAAGGAAAAATTGAAAATGAGTCTTCATTTTTCAAGAGCAGATACAAGGAAGAGATATTTGAGATATTTTTCATTGAGAAAATATAGTCCTCAAAGGAGGATGAGAATATATGTTGGGTGTTAATTTCATTTGATAATGAATTAAAGGATTTGAAAGTGAAAACCCACATTTGGATTGAAATCCATTGATGTATGTGAAATATTTTTAAAGCACTCACACTTGAGGGGGAGATTTCTAGAATACAAGTGTGAGTGAAATTTTGAAGAGTTATATACTTCATACATTAAGCCTATTTTGAAGAGTTATATACTTCATAAATTAAGCCTCTCTTATGAAGAACAAAGTCCATGAATTTTAAGAGGAATGTTTTGTCTCACACTTGAGGGGGAGATTGTTAGTATGCAAGTGTGAGCTAATTTGTAGAAAGTCATACTCATACTTCCCACATAATGACAAATATGATCTCCCGAAAATGAATGATAAATTATGATTGTGGATCATAATGTTACAAAGAAACCGTAAGTTTATTGAGTTGAGATATATGTTACAAAACTAGATGTTTACTATTTGTTGGCATGACTTGTTTGATCATCCAAGTCATATATAATACAAATAAAAATTTGTATTGACATCCATTGAAGAATCGAAAAATTCTTCATAAATAGTCTTGTTCTCAAATATAAATGACTATGAAAATATCATAGGTCATAATTGGTAATAATGGATCTCTGGAAATATATCAAACAGATTTATATGGGTCCATTGAAATAGCATGTAAACCATACAATGATATGATAAATTTAATAGATGCATCTATAAGATGGTTACATGTGAGATTATTTGCTTGCAACATGAAGTTTGCAGAAATAATTGCAACATGAAGTTTGCAAAAGAGATTGCAATATGAAGTTTGCAATAATGTTTGATGTTTGAATAAATTATGCGCGCAATTTTCCGAGATGATATGATTTAAGAATCATAATTAAAGCCTCCATAAATAAGCTGGATGAAAGCTTATGAGAACAAAATTTTATGTTGATATGTTTGATATTATATAGCAGCATTTATATAAGCCAACAAAATTCTCCCAGGTAAAATTGGCTTTTGGTCGGGGAGCCGACAAATTTCCATCCTAAAAGGGTTGAATGTGCAATGATTATAAATCCACCACAATGCACATAGATGGATATAGAAAGAAATTTGAGATAAAATGTTGTATAAGTACCTTCTATTTCTTGTTTGTCTCTATATGAAACAAGAAGATGTTTCTAAAGGAAACAAATGGATGTAGGAGACTTATACTTTGCATGATTAGTCAATTGTCGTTTGACATTGTTTTCTTACCATGAGGGGAGAAATTGGATAGCTGGAAAAGTGAATACATGGAATGCATTATAGCATTGTATATATCCTCGAATAATGTAATATGAACCGAAAGTTCATTAGATTATGCATTCATGAATTATTTGCCAGATAATATTACTAACCCAAATGAGATTTATTAAATCTCATACTCCAGCTGAAAATGCTCCAATCTGTATGAATATGAATGTGGCATGCTCGAAGCATGAGAAATTATTCGGTTCCAATTATAAATGTTATGGATAAATTGGAGCAATAATTATGATGATCATATTAAGGAGGTAGATACTCCAGAAGAGTATCGTGACATAACTAATTGTAAAAACCTCAAGGGAGGTTCAGGTACCTGAATTATATTGATTTTGATAAGTTATGTCGAATTGGAAAAATGAAACCGAAAAGATAAAGTTGTCGACAACAATTTTGAAAGATGATATCATGTGATCAAATGAGGATATTATATAAAGATATGTCACAAGAAGTTGACATAAAGGTGATTGGCCAAAAGGATAAGTGAAATTGAAAATGACGCAATTATAATCATATTATGATAGTTATGGACCAAAAGTCCAAATTGGGATATCTGAATGTTTATGTGAAAATAAACATTATCACAAGGTTAAATATGATTATGATGTGATTTTGTGGTGGATACAATATTTTATTAATCTGGCGGTTTATGAAACAAAGAAATATTATGCGTCTATTAAATATTGTTATATAGCCTATGCATATAGCTTATAAAATTATGAAGATTACAGAAGAATCTTCAAAGGATCAAAAAGTGCTAGTAGCACATGTCCTCAAAAGGACTTAATGTGGTAAGGAAGGACTTAAGGTGCTAGAAGCACATGTCCTAGAAAGACTTAATGTGCGAGAAGCACATGTCCCTGAAAGACTTAAGGTGCCAGAAGCACATGTCCCCGATGATTTAAGGTGCCAGAAGCATCAAAAGATTTAATGTGCCAGAAGCACGAGTCCCTAAAGGACTTAGGATGCTAAAAGCATCTAATTCAAGATATTGAAAACAATAAAGGGGAAAAGTTTATGTATGACTTAAATCAATTAGGGCACAGTGGTATAATCTTCTCAAGAAATATGTTGAAAGAAGGGTATAAAGAGAGTGGATCAATATACCCATGCATCTTTATGAAAAGATCTAGAAGTGAATGTTTTAATTGCAATTTATGTTGATGATATCAACATTATTGAAACGCTTCTAAAAGCTTCAATAAGGCAATTAATTGTTTAAAGATTGAATTTGAAATAAAGGACTTGAGAAGAATGAAATTACGTATTAGATTACGATTTAATACCTAAAGAATGAGATCTTTTGTTTATACAAAAGGAGGTCCTAGATTGATTTTATATGGATAAGTAATATCCATTATATATTTTAAAGTATTTGCGGGTGGATAAAGAACAATTTCAACCTCAAGCAAAGAAGTTGAAGAATGACACTTATGTATCATGCTTATTTGCATGAAATAATTCTTCACCAACACAAAGACATTGTGAGTAATGTAGTCATCGGGGGAGTAAAACTTATGTATTTTAGTATGGCAAGTTGATGTACGGTTTTGTGTAATACTGCGAATATTATATTCTCAAATTTTAATTATCTTATTTTCTAAGGTAATTACTTATCTAAAATCCTTGAAAAAGTTTTTATAAGTGGCTTGAAAATATTATGGTAAATCCCATATGACTGCAAATATTGACAAAAACTTGAGAAGTATGTTGTCTCTAATTTTAGGAATTTTTGGGATTATTTCCTTGAAAAATAGAGAAGCATAAATATAATAATATTAAAAGCAATTTATGGCCCCATGATTTTTAATATTTTACATGGGACATAAAATACCAATGTCAGTACAATAGTTGTGAGATAATAATTTATCCTAATTATGAAAATCATCAAAAATTTGTAAATGGCTAATTAAGTAATTAGTGGCTAATTGTTTAGATTAAGATATAAGTAAATTGATTAGTAAATAATTAATTTAAAGGAGAAATTCGAAATTAATAATTAAATAAATAATAAATAAATAATAAAATATTTTATGCTTAGAAAAATAAATAAAAAATAAAAGAAAAATAAATAAATATCTAGATATTTTGAATAAAATAATAATATAATCGGTAAAAGAGCGACGGAGATATGAGAACGAGATAGAAATGAAGTTCTACCTCAAGATATAGAAATTTAGTCTTTTACCACCGGACCTTTTATGAACCAGGTGAAATTCTATCTCGGATTGAGCGGTCTCGAAAAACCAACAAAGTAATTAGAGTACGGATAATTAAGATAAGTGCTAGTGCTAAAAGTGACTTATAGAAAACGCAATAGTGTTTTCAAACCAGGATATGGTTACTTAGATCAGATCATATTACGAACCAGTGATTTTCTCGCAGAAGAGCTGTTCTATCGGAAAGTGATTTCCGTAACCGTTCGCCCGTCCAAAATCTTCGGCGATAACGGAATACCCTTAATGGGATCAAAAATATAATGAAACCCAGTAGTTTTAAAGAGAAATAATGGAACTACAAAACCTAGTTCCCGCGATTTTGAGATTCGGCAAGATTACGCGATTCGAACACCGATCGGGAAACGCTATCGGAAGTCGGACATGTGATGTCATGCATGACATCATCTTCTTCTAGAAGGGATGATGTCATCCAACACATGGAGGGCCAAGATGGAGCCACGTGGCGAAGTGCGATCCGACGGCTCGAATCGATCCGATAAAGTTCGACTTATTTACCGAATTGCCATTCCCTTCTTCTATAAATAGAAGGCACTTCTCCTCTCATTTCTACACCAAAATTTCGTGCCTTAGAGAGAGGTTAGAGAGAAGGAAGATCCCGGAGAAAGTATAGCCGAGTTCTGGGTAAGTTCTTCGGTCCCTGGTCTTTAGTTTCGGTAGTTTCTTTCGGTAGATATAGTAGGAATGCTAGATTTATCTTTAATTTTTCAAGATAGTCTAGATATCATATTTAGGGTAAATATGATACATATTTCGAAAATATGATGAGGGAAAAGATCTCACAAAATTCGAGAGATAGAGCGAAAATAGCAAGCTTCTGGCGAAATTCCGCCGATTAGGGGTTCAGGGGCAAAATGGTAATTTGTACCTAAAATGCCATTATCTTGCTAAAAGTTGTTAAATATTATCCTTATAGGATATCTGTTATAATCGAACCGCCGAGCATTTGTTGTGCCGCACACCGTTTTTCCCATTGTCGGAAATTTACCGCTTTTCCGTAAAAGTACCGTTTTCCGTCAACGAAGGTACGTTCGCGTCGTTTGTACTAACGCTGATGTTTATAGTATGCATATATGTGCTATGTGTATTGTATGTGGTAGGGATAGCTCATTTGTTTGTATGTACGTTCGTGTCTTTATAACACTAACTCTGATGTTTATTGTATGCGTATATGTGTTATATGTATGGTATGCTTATGTGAAGTAGTTAATGTACGTTCGCGTACTGTAACACTAACGCTGATGTTTATAGTATGCATATATGTGCTATGTGTATTGTATGTGGTAGCTGATAGCTCTGCTGTTTGTATGTACGTTCGCGTACTGTAACACTAACTCTGATGTTTATTGTATGCGTATATGTGTTATATGTATGGTATGCTTATGTGAAGTAGTTAATGTACGTTCGCGTACTGTAACACTAACTCTGATGGTTATTGTATGCATATATGTATTTCCTCCGTCATTCCTTATGTACATTGTCCGTTTTGTGCCTTAACCTTACATCTTCCGTATTGTTATTGCCGTAAGGTTTTTAACCTTATGATTATTGTTATTGCCATATAACCTTATGATCTTTGAACGTAGTAAGTTGTCGTCCATATCCGATTATGTACATTAGAAAATATGATGTAATTAAGAGGGGTATACCCTACTTTGAACGTAGTAAGTGTCGTCAAAATTCCATGAATATCTCGTAGTCATGAGGTTAACCGTATTGGACCTCGGCTCTTAACATAGCGTCGGGTTCGGGAGGACCGAGGATTGAGGAGAAAGGCAAGCGAGCCGCATAAAGACCCTATCAAGACTTCTTATGTTTTTTGTAGTTACACCGACGTTAGACGTCCGAAAACAATGTCTTTTTTCCCTTATCTAGGTTTTTGTCCCATTGGGTTTTCCTTTTGAAAATGATGTTAATATTGGTTTTTAATGAGGTTTTTAAACATTAGAAAATATGATGTAATTAATGGATAATGTTGTACTCTTTTCTTTAGCTAGGTTTTATCTCACATTAGAAAGTGTATCAATGGATAATGTACTTTTTCTTTAGCTAGGTTTTATCTCACTCGTTTTCCTAGTTAAAGTTTTTAATGAGGCATATTCATAATGGACATCCAAGGGGGAGTGTTATAAATATATGTATTATGTGGATGTCCATTGCATAGTAACCCTTGAAGGTCTATAAATAGAGGTCTTATGTAAACATTCAGAAGTTACTTGAAATGAGAATTCCTCCATCTCTCTAGAATTTCTCTCTGACTTCTCTCTACTTTTCTTTACATTTTCTTCAATTTTATAACAATTTTCACATAAAAAAACATCAAAGATTTATAGGTATTAGCATTTTAAAGGTAAATAACACTTCAAGGAAAAAAGAATTAAATATATAGAGTTTTGATTGGAATAAGAGAAAGGAAATCAAGGATAATTATAGAAGTAACAGGAAATTCCTAAATAAATCTGGACAAAAAAAAGGAGTTTTTTAAAGTCAGGTTGCGCTAAATCCGATCTGATTTGTTGTGACCTAGTTCACCCATAATCACAGGAATTGCCAGCCTCGCACAATTCTGGGTTTAATTACAAGAACCAGTTGTTAGAGCAATGGAGGCATAGGCCCCAATTTTCTTAAGAAAAACAACCTATCTGTCTATTACAAATAAGTTCTTCTATATATATATATATATATGGAAAAACACTTCTTATGTTGTAGGGGAAGTGTATTCTCATGTCATACACACATGAAATGGTGGGACCCACATATATATAATTAGCATTATATATATATGTGGGTCCCACTATTTCATGTGTGTCTAGAAATCTTCTTCTTCTCATGCAACATGAAAAGTTTAAACCCCATATATATATAGTTTATCATTTATCATGTCACTTGACATGAGGTTGTGTCAAGTCACCCTAAAACAACGTAGTTTTGGGGTTAGGGGAATTAATGAAGGGTCTTTTGGTAAAATTCGTATAATAAATACAACAACAAAAATACCAAAACACCCTTCATTAATTTACCTAACCCCAAAATGACATAGTTTTGGGGTTAGAAGAATTAACAAAGGGTTTTTTCATAAAATTCATATAATATATACAAAAATTAAAATACCAAATTACCCTTCATTAATTCCCTTAACACCCAAAACGACATAGTTTTGAGATGACTTGACATAAGATTATGTCAAGTGACATGACAAAAGATAAACCCATATATATATATATATATACTCCCTCTGGTCCTTATTATAAGGCACCAACTAACTTTTCTCATAAACCAATAAAAGCAGTTAAAGTCAATAAAGTTTTTCTAGAATCTAAGTAATTTCCAATATTACCCCTACTACTTGCACTAAATTCTAACATCATAATAATTATTACTCTCACCCACTACCCTTATTAATTATGGGTAGACATGGAAATAAATAATTATTGCATATTGGAAACAAGCAAGTGCCTTATAAAAAAGACCAAATAAACTTGCTAGTTGGTGCCTTATAATAGGGACCAGAGGGAGTATATATATTTGGGTTTATCGTTTGTCATGTCACTTGATATAAAGTTTTGTCAAATCACCCAAAACTACGTCGTTTTGGGAGTTAATGAAGGGTGTTTTGGTAAAATTCATATAATAAATACAAAAACAAAAATACCAAAATACCCTTCATTAATTCGCCTAACTCCCAAAATGATGTAGTTTTGGGGTTAGGGGAATTAATAAAGGGTCTTTGGTAAAATTCATATAATAAATATAATAACAAAAATACCAAAACACCCTTCATTAATTTTCCTAACTCCCAAAACGACGTAGTTTTGGGATGACTTGACAAAACCTTATGTTAAGTGACATAACAAACGATAAACCATATATATATATATTAGCACCCAAGATCCGGTTTAGGGTTCATGACCGCTCCTTCCAACATAAATATCTCCTTTAGGACTCAAATTCGAGACCTAGAGGGATCTAACGAGGCTTTACATCACTAAACCAACTCTATGTTGATTCAAATAAGTTTTTTTTAATAACCAATAAGTTCTAATTATTTTCAGAAGCATTTTCAAATAAAAAAGTATTTTTTATGATTGCAATAAATGTAAATTGGCTTATACTTTTTATAAATATAATAAATAACTTTTTAGACAGTTCAGAAATTACTTTTATCTTTTTTGATTGAATAAAAAATTACTTTTAAAAACTCAAAGAAAGATGCTCTTTAATTATTAATTTGAAATATATAAAATCTCAATGTTAAGAAAATCAATCTGGGTTAGTTGATATTTTGTTGAAATGTGATTTTTACAGCCGTACAGAAACCATTGATAAAAAACGGAAAAACATGTAAGCGATTCTTGCTTTCATAGTGACATAAATTAACAAGAAACTGTTTAGATATGGAAAGCTAGACCATATCAATATAAACATTCATATAAAATAACTCATCGAAAAAAAAAATCATATGAAATATATAAAATATAAAGAGCCACGTTGCTCACAAAGTATAGAAAACACGGTTAACTTTTGTACTCCGTATAAATTTACATAACCCACCTAAGTTGATAATTTGAGAAAGCCGTAGAAGTTTATATGAACAAATGAGATTTATAATTAAAATTGTGCTCTTACTAACCTGAAAACAAGAATCAAGGTCTTCAAGTATGCTTCATGTAACATCCCATTTTTAAAAGCAATATATTTTTTTCCATCAGAGTAGAGCATCGGAGCGATTGAGTAACTGATACATATATTTAAAATGCCGTAAGTCCGGGCAAGCATGTTCGAAGCGGTACAACACCGTACCGGTGTTTACAAAAGAAGATAACAATAGAGGAACATAACAACAGATGTGTCTCCGACCGCAATTGTCTCCGTGGCGTCCACGTGACCCTATGCGTGCTGCTTCCCTCTCTCCTCGGTTCTCGGTCCTCCAGACCCTGAGGCTATATCAAGAGCTGAGGTCCCATGCATACGGACCCCAGATAACGGTTAACCTCATATTTACATATACAATATATCAGCATACAAACAAGCATATCCCAACATCATATAAGCCCCCTGGCAGATATGTCGCACCTAGCATACGTTTCACACTTCACAATGGTATTTGCACTTAGCAATGGTATTCGCACTTAGCAATGGTATTCGCACTTAGCAACGGTATTCGCACTTGGCAATGGTATTCGCACTTAGCAATGGTATTCGCACTTAGCCAACGTATCCCAACACCTAACAAGCATAATAACAGTACAATGAACATATCACAGAGCTATCAACTATCTCACAACAACATACAATACACATAGCACATATACGCATACAATAAATATCAGAGTTAGTGTTACAGTACGCGAACGTACATCAACTACCTCACATAAGCATACCATACACATAGCACATATACGCATACAATAAACATCAGCGTTAGTGTTACAGTACGCGAACGTACATAACATACATCAAAGCTATCAGCTACCACATACAATACACATAGCACATATACATATACAATAAACATCAGAGTTAGTGTTACAGTACGCGAACGTACAACATAACAACTATACACACACAATACACATATCACATATACGTATACAATAAACATCAGAGTTAATGTTACAGTACGCGAACGTACCTTCGTTGATTGTAAACGATCGTTTTACGAAAAACGGTAATTTTTGACAATGTGCAAAATGCAAGCAAGACGACGGCGGTATAACAACGCGGTCGATTATCTCGGATATCCTATAAGGATAACATTTATCAACTTCTAGCAAAGATATAACGGGCATTTTAGGTACAAATTACCATTTTGCCCCCGAACCCTAATCGGCGGAATTTCGCCAGAGCTTCGCTATTTTCGCTCTATCTCTCCGAATTTTGATGACAGATCTTTTCCTCATCATATTTTCGAAATATATATAATATTTACCCCTAAATATGATATCTAGACTATCCGGGAATTTTAAAGATAAATCTAGCATTCCTACTATATCTACCGAAAGAAACTACCGAAACTAAAGACCGCAGACCGAAGAACTTACCCCGACTTTGCTCGGACTTTCTCCGGCTTCTCTCTCTAAAACCTCTCTCTAGGCTGCGTTTTTGGGGTGAAGAAATGAGAAGAGGAGGGCTTGCTATTTATAGAAGAAAGGAGAGACAAGGTGGGAATTTCTTCAATTGTTTTCAGATCGGATTTCAACCGTTGGATCGCACTTCGCCATGTGGCACCATCTTGACCTTCCACATGTCCCACTTATGTCATCCTTCTAGAAGAGGATGATGTCATCTTTGCTGACTTACCGATAAAGTTCCCTGATCGGTGTCCGAATCGCGTAATCTTGACGAATCTCAAAAATCCGGGAACTAGGTTTTGTAGTTCCATTCTTTCTCTTTAATACTACTGGGTTTCATTATATTTTTGATCCCATTAAGGGTATTCCGTTATCTCTGCCGAAGATTTTCTGGACAGACACCAACGATTCTGGAAATCAAATCACTTAGATAGAACCAACTTCTTGCGAGAAAATCACCGGTTCGCAATATGATCTATCTAAGTAACCATATCCCTGGTTTGAAAAACACCGTTTTCTATAAGTCACTTTTAGCACTATCTCGCCTTATCTTAATTATCCTACTCCTAATTACGCTGTTGGTTTCAGAAACGACTTATGAGACCGCTCAATCCGAGATAGAATTTCACCGGTTCATAAAAGGTCCAAATGGTAAAAGACTAAATTTCTATATCTTGAGGTAGAATTTCATTTCTATATGTTCTCATATCTCCCGTTGGCTCTTTACCGATTATATTATTATTTTATTCAAAATATCTAGATATTTATTTTTTTCTTTTATTTTTTATTTATTTTTCTAAGCATAAAATATTTTATTAATATTTTATTATTTATTTAATTATTAATTTCAATTTCTCCCTTAAATTAATTATTTACTAATTAATTTACTTATATCTTAATCTAAACAATTAGCCACTAATTACTTAATTAGCCACTTACTAATTGTTGATAATTTTCATAATTAGGATTAATTATTATCTCACAACTATTTTACTTGACATTGGTATTTTATGTCCAATGTAAAATATTAAATATTATGGGGCAAAAAGTGCTTTTAATAATATTATATTTATGCTTCTCTATTTTTCAAGGAAATAATCCCAAAAATTCCTAAAATTAGAGACAACATACTTCCTAAGTTTTTGTCAAGATTTGTTGCCATATGATATTTATCATAATATTTTCGTGCCATTTTATGCCTTATAAATGCATTTTAGGGATTTTAGCTTTTTATTCACCCTAATTTCAATAGAAATTACCTTAGAAAATAAGGTAATTATAACTTATTATTTAAGACCACATATTCACCTATTTCCATAGGTAATATGTACTAATATATAATATTTCAGATAAATAATTATCCGGGTATTACACTTCACGTGACCAACCAAGATCTAAGAGGAAAAAAAGGTACAAGTTAAAAAAGTTTAAAAGACAATATGTGTGTGTAAAAGAAGATGATATAATTCATAGGTATGATGGCGTACAAATCCATACCTTAAGATTCCCCCCCCCAAAAGAAAAGGAACTATGAGAACAACGGCAGTAGAGAGAAAAATCAAATGAAGAATTTCAATACCCAAAAAAAAAAAAAAAAATTACAAAGTACTTGGCAGAAACAAGATTTGCACACAATTTTTATTTTTATTTTATCTAGATAAGAAGGAGAAGAAAAATTAAATAATTAACAAAGATGAGAGTAAAAAAATAGTTCAAATACAAGAAAATAAAGCCTTAAAAAACTTCCTTCACTAAAGAATGGAGCTGGTCCCACTTTTTTTAGAAAGTGATAATTGAGCCTTTTTTTTTTAAAAAAAAGTTGGGAAAGTCAAAGAAGGGCCTACTTCTTTTTTTGTTGGGATTGAATCTTTTCATTAACCAGCTTTTGACTGGATGTGATTTAGGGTGTGTTTGGTTTAAGGGAAATGGATGGTGGATATGTTACCTTATTTAATTTATTAGAGGGAAAGTGAGGGGGAAAAACCTTTTGTTTTGTTTAAGAAGGCAGAGGAAAGGTGGTTTAAGATTTTGGCTCTCTTCTCCTTCAAAGTTTATGAGTAAATACCCTTTCTGGTCCCTGACAAAAAACGCGATCTCCATTAGTTGACATTTTTTATCCCTCACAAATTTCAAAAAGGTCCTTTTTAGTCCCTTAAAAAGGATGAACAAGGATCGATTTTTTTGTAAAGGACAAAAATGGGGTCCGTGTTTTTTGTCAGGGACGAGAAAGGGTATTTACTCAAAATTTTAAACCAAATGAGGGGAGGGGATCATTTTCCCTTCCCTTCCATCCTCTCGTCAAATCAAATGAACCCTTAATTTTTATTTTATCTCCATGAGTCATCTAATAGTAATACCTTACCATAAGTGCTAGAGTGTGTTTGGTTTAAGGAAGGGAGAGGAAGGTATTTTTACCTTGTTTGGTTAGTTAAAGAAAAGGGGAGAAGAAAAGATCATTTGTTTAAAACAAAGGGGAGGAAGGGAATTTAACCCAAAATTTTATCTTCCCTCTCATCACCTAAATATTCAAACCAAATGAAGAAAAGAGTTCTCCTTCCACTCTTCCCTCGTGTCCGCCCATGCCAGCTTTTTATTTTTGGATATACAAGCTAAATTCCACATAAAACTGAGCACTCTTGAGGGGAAACAATTCCTTCAGTTGCCATAATAAACTCAGCAAGCTTTGTGTTCATCAAATTAACTCTATATATAAACTATGTCATCACATCTGAAGGAATTACTTGACAATCAAAAGACGAGGGGGGAATGCAATTTTTACTGCAAATTTCAATTCCGTGCATACAAAAGTGAAGGAATTAAAGTTTTAAATTATAAATAGTTAAAATAAAACATCATTAATAACAAAGACTTTTGAATGGCCACTTGACTAAGACATAATGAAATGAAGAATAAATGGAATGCAAATTAAAAACTAAATACATAGGGGGGGAAGCTAAGAAATATTTCTTAAATAAAGCAAATGTTTTTAGAGATGTGAACTTTTAAATGGTAATAATTGCTCGGATAAGTTAATAGGTGAAAAATTACTTTATAAATAGAAAAGGGTTTGCATGTATGTAATATAATAGTCAAAAGTATAAATACATTATAAACATATTGAAGTAAGAAGATCTGTCGATTTAAGAGAACCTAGTCCAGAAAACCAAAAATCTTCCATAATTCTTAAGATCTTAAGTGCTTCTAACTTCTTTTTATGGGATAACAACTTTGCCACTAGATATTAATGATATATTTGGATAAATATTTGAAAGAGAGTATATAAATCTGCTAAATATGTCATAATCAAAGAATTAATGTAATAACAAAGACTTTTGAAGACTTTTGAGGTAGTATGACATAAGCTTGTGTAATAAAGTAATTAATGTTTAATTAAGTAAATGGTAAGATAAGAACCATTAAAGTAATTAATGATAAAAATTAAGATAAGAAGCTGCATTAGGACAAACAAGTAAATGAGAACCGATAGAAAATAAATCGTATCTTGAAATCCTTGAACTAAGTAATAAATCTAAGTAGATATTATGAATAAGCAAATTCAAGCTTGAACATAATGGTTCCCAAAGTGATTTTGGTAAACTTTTGAAATTCATACTATTATGAAAATGAAGTTTAAAAATACCATAAATCAAGTCATAAAATGGTGATTCCAAAAGTATAAGTGAATCCTCAAGAAAAACACCAACATACACCTAACCAAATTAGGATTTGGGGTTGGAAGAAAGATGAAGAGAGATATGAGGGAGGGAGGGAGGTTTTTGAAGATGAGAATGAGAGATAAAATTGGATTCAATTAGTGTTTGAAATTCACATATAGGTTTGATTTGAGTTAAGTTTGAAATCCACCAATTAGAACCGCCTTGAAATTGCTATAAATATGAGGCAAAGCCTTCACAAATTCCTCACACCAAATCAGCCTAAGAGTGAACTGATTTTAGAAGTTCTTGAGTGAGTAGAGAGAGTTCTTGAGGCAAGAAGGAAGGAGGAGCAAAGTTCTAGGTAAGTTCTTATGCTCTAGCTTTTAGCTTAAATGTTGTTTTGATTCATAATCTTCCAATTATAGTGTTATTTACATGTTTTTATTATTATAATTAGCTTTTATTTCGAAAAAATGATGAAGAAGAAGTTAGAGCAAAATTTTTGGAAGATTATGGTCAAAGTAACGAAGTTCTGGCAAAATTTTGTCGGTTAGCGACTCCCGAAAGCAATTTCAAAAACGCTGGTATCTTATGTTGAACATGCTATGTAAAAATTCTGAGACAATTCATGGAGGGAGTAGACATATAGAGCTTTCCAAATATACCTATAGCATGTCGTTTTGAGTTCTGTGCTAGGAGATAAAAATGTTCAAAGATAGGCTAAAAATACTGGAAATTTCTGGGCAGAACATGTTGTTGCGAGAACTGGGAATTTTTTATGAAGTCTAGGTAGGAACAAATAATATTTCCTAAAATTAGACATCCTAAGGTTTCCGAGGAATTTTACGGATCCTCGTTTCGATTTTTGTAGAATTAGTTATAATTTTTCAAAGTTAGGCGAAAAATCAGCATTTATTGAGTAAATAAGCGTTTTTACGAAAATAAGGTGAAATAAATTGGAAATAGTTAATCCAGGGGTAAAATGGTCAGATATAGCCAAACTATCTCTTGAAATAATATTTGTGAATTAATAGAGACGATATTACCCTTATAGGATATCCGGGATCACCGTTTGACCATCCAAACGTACCATAGTCGACAACGAAGGTACGTTCGCGGCGTACTGTAACACTGACTCTGTTGCTTGTGTTATGCTTATATATGATTGCTGTGTTTATGAACCGAAACTCTGTGTTAATTATTTTGATACAATCATGAATACACGGGTTATAATTTTGATAATACCGTTGAAAGTTTTCCTAGCGCTATGGACACGACTGTACATCGTGGCACTGGTGAATGTGCAGACTGGGATGACAAACATACTGCAGTGGCTGTGTATTGTTATTGCCTTACATATATGTATTTCCTACATCTGTTATGGGCTTTTGTAGTGATATTTACTAAAATGACATGAATACCTGTGATACATATATTGTTTACATAAGCATGAGGTTAACCGTTACCTGAGGTCCGATGGGCATTGGACCTCAGTCTTAATTAATAGACAAGGTAGAATCATGAACCAGAGAAGGCACCAGTGGATGGAGCCGTAAAAAGACGCCGATAGACGGAGCCGTGAGAAGGCACCGGTCAAAGAAAATGCGGGAAGAAGGTCAACAGAACCTACCTTATAGCATGAATCTAATAAAGTTACTTCATATCATTTGGTGCTTAAACTAGAAAGGGTCGTCTATGTGGTTCAGTCAATCAGTCGCCGTAAATACTCGGTGAGACTTCCACTAGACCTTACCCAGCCTGGCCAAATGAGATGATTTAACTGAGTTAGGTTCTATGCCCCAAGTCCACCTAAGGCTTGGTTGAAGAGGTATAGTTACAGAAGAGTTGTAATTATGAAGTTTTGTATTGTTGTATCACATGAACATTCCTTCGGGAAATTTTTAATATACCAGTATACGTCAGGCATCATCATATGTCTGAGTATTTTTATATATCAGTTACTCATTGTTAAAACTCGTTGTTCAAATTTTTAGTACATGCTGTAACATCCCATTTTCAAAAGCAGTAATTTTTTTTTTTCATCGAGTAGAGCATTGGAGCGATTGAGTAACGATACATATATTTATAAATGCCGTAAGTCCGGCTGATTTACGAAACGGTACATTGACCAAGAGTTTTCAAAATGAATAACACCCGAAGAAAGTCTTCGCCGGTCTCCGTGCGGCCGCGCTCGCCTTTCTCCTCGGTTCTCGGTTCTCCCGAACCCGACGCTATGATAAGAGCCGAGATCCAATTACAATTTGGATCTCAGGTAACGGTTAACTTCATGCTTAAATACGACTACATATACACGACAGCAGAAATCAATACAACAGTCCATAACAGATGTATGATTAAAAACACATAACCACGTATACAAGATAATAACCACGTATGTAACATAACCTCGTATGATACAACATTAATAACCTCGTATGTGACATAACCTCGTATGTAACATACCGTGTATATAGCATAACCTCGTACACTACTACACAACAATCATATACAATCATATAATAAACATTAGAGCTAGTGTTACGACGCGAACGTACCTTTTTAGCGGCAACGTAACTTTTACGGAAAAACGTGAAATTCGACAATGGGAAAAACAAGTGTGACGGCGGCACAACAAATGCGCTCGATTAGCTCGAGATATCCTATAAGGACAACGTTTATCAACATTTGGCATCATAACGGGCCATTTGGGCGAAAATTACTATTTTGCCCCTAGTACCCCTATTTGGCGGAATTTCGCCGAACTTCGTTACTTTGACCTTATTCCATTTCAAAATTATCCCCACTATGTTTTTACCTCGTCAGCATCTTTCAATGCAATGAGGCTTAAAAACAAGTATAGGAATAAATTATAAAACTTCCTAGATCAAAACAACAGTTCTACTATAACTACCGAAAGAACTACGAAAACTAAAAGCTAAGGACAGAAGAACTTACTCGGAGCTAGGTAGAATTTTTGCAGAGCTTCTCTCTCTAGAGTTTCGGCCAAGGAAGAGAGAAGAATGGTGTGAGAAATGAAGAAGAGGAGGGTGCTATTTATAGAAGAAATTCAGGACGTAAAGGGAATTTTCTGCTTTGTTTTTGAACCGTTAGATCTAGGGTTTTGGGAGGAGCAATCTTGGCCCTCCATCCATAGGTGCCGACCTCTTTGGCCCAAAAAGTCAAAGAATGAGTTGTCATCTTGCTTTATGGCCTCCGTCCGATAAAGCTACCCGATCGGTGTCCGTTTCGCGATTTCGCGAAACTCAAAAATGCGAGCGTGTAACTTTGAAGGTCTTTTCATCCTCTTTCATATTATCAATTTGGATCCTCTTTTTGATCATATCCAGGTATTCTCCGGTGCGTCGGAAGATATTCGGACAAATGCGTCCGGTTACGGAAATCGCTTCCGATAGAACCAACTTCTGGACAACAATTCACTGAATCGTAAAACGTCCAATTGTTGCCTAACTTAATCTCGTGTTTAAAAAGACGCAATTGTTTCTATAGGTTCTCACTTTGCCTATCTGACTCTACTCTATCCGATCAACTTTTCGTCTTATTTGAAATTAGGGTTTTTGGTTGCGGAAACAACGCCTCGTAAATTCTTTCTTCGTGTAAAAATTCACTTGTTCTTAATTTGATCAGTCTGGAAAGACTTTTACTTCTGGTTTACCTGTAGAATTTATTTCTAACTTGTCCCCCGGTATGCCTATAAGCTGACTCACCGCATAATATTATTATTTTATTCTAATTACCATTTTAATTATTTAAACAATTCTTTTTAATTAAAAATACTTAGAATTTCGGCCCTCTCTTTTAAAAATTCAGTTTTAATTATTTTTCCATAATTTTTTCCATTTTTTAAAAATATAATATTTTTTACCAAAAATTCCCGTTTTACCCTGCCTTCGTTAAGGCTTAATCGAGACCTAATTTCTTCGTTTAGTGATCTTTTTAGGATCAGGTTTCTTCATATATTTATCTTTACCAATTTTACAGTATATTGTTATCTTGCAAACTTTTATACTGACATTGTCATTTTATATCCTATGTAAAATATTAAAAATGTTTACCCCATCAGGTTACTTTATGGTTCTGAAATGCTTTTTAAACTTTTCTTCATGTTATTCCCTCTAAAATAATTTATTAAATTCTCATAATTAGGGATAACACTTCCATATTTTTCTCATAATTTTTCATGATCTTTCGCATTTATCATAATAGTTTTAGACTGTTTTTATCACCATTATATCATTTTTAGTCATTCTGTTCATCGATTTTCCTGTAACTTTTTTGACAATTTACTCTATAATTATAACAATTTTCTATAACAGTTTTAAACTCATATTTTGCTTTATCAAAATATTCGTTAATTTCCTTTATCTCAAAATTTCCGCATTTACTAAAATCGGGTATTACATTTCTCCCCCTGTTAAATAAAATTTCGTCCTCGAAATTTGCTCTATAACAACTTAGACTCTGTTTATCTAAACTTCGGACTATTCGCTCCGGAACTTTTCTCTATATGTCGGCCGCTCCGCTTGACGAACGAGAATTCGCTCTGGTTTGACCGTAACGATCTTGTCATGTCGTACTTTGATATATAGTATTTTCCGTGGCACCCATATACCCCGGTCAACACCAGATATCAAAATGTCTCCATGATGCCCATACACCATGGTAACACAAGATACCTTAAATGTTTCCATGACGCCCATACACCATGTCAACATAAGATACCTCCTACTCAATGACACGATCGTGGTCCGATCGTAGTAACTAAGAAACATGCATTGGAAACTAAAATTTTCGCGACAAGTAAGATAACTATTTATCAAACCATAGGGAATTCCTTACTATACATGTATCTTAACGATTTCTTTCACCCTGTACTCAGGTGTAGTTTTCGAACACAGGACTTTTCGTCCATTAAAACACAGGACTTATTGTCCTTTCCCGAGTTTCTTTCAACTCAAAAGGTACTTCAACCACTTGTGTTAGCAGTACAGTTCTATACGATACTTACTAACTCTAGGTCTTACATCGATTAGTTCAACTTGAGAGGCTTCAATAGGCGAGAGGCATAAGTCATCACGCTGTCCCGTCTGTTGACAAGACATATCCCGACCCATACCTAATGGCACCACGACCATCTACTTGGATCCGGACAACCAACTCTTGGTGCTATGACCAACTTCGTTCTCGCCTATGCAAGCTCGTCTCGCCCGTGTTCTACGCAATGATTTAAGTTTTACTCTTTACGCTTTATCAATGGTTATGAGAAAATTTCGGTATGAATCTGCGGTACTATCCCGCTAGATCCAAAAACTAAATATCTATGTTACTATCTTCGAAGATCGCTATTCCTTGATGTACCGAAGTGGTGTTCCGAGCATACGTCAACCCTTGACAAAACGTAGGAATTACATAACTGAGTAAATCGTAGATCATGGGAAGTGGGTATGTGTTCATGATAGTCATTTTGTCCATCCTGCGATGATTGATACAAAGTCACAAACTCTTGTGCTTTGTTCGGTAGCATTTGATACGGCGTTTTAGATGTTGATCCTATGCTAGGTATTAATGTCATAGTGAATTTCGAGAATGTCGTCGATGTTTGTGAACGAGTTTTTGAACGAGATATATATTCGATTTGGAATTCAGACATGATTACATAAGCAAACTAGTTCACACCCAATGGTGTAGCTACTATTGGATCGTAAGGTAATACATATATGTAGGCATCCCAAAATGATTCACATATTCATCTGATATAACGAGTGATTAGTACCCGTGTCGTACAACACCTAAGGTAGGTTCCTATCAAGAGATAGTTATGTGGATCCTCTCTGGAGATTATTCGGCCTCGTTAGTTGTCAAAGCGAAAACCCGGCCTGGGTTTTGTGGCCTTATCCCCGTAGTCCTTTGAGGACAGTTCGTGTATAAGTGCCCCGGCTTCGACACTTGTAGCATATCCGCGATCCCCCGCACGCTTGGTTCTGGGTGGTTCGTTTTGCATTTTGGACATGGTCGGGGTCCGGCATTCCCCGGTTGTTCTCGTTGCTCAAATCGGTATGGCATCTTGCCTCCCCTTGAGGATTATTCCATGGTGCCGCCTCTCTGCGAGGAACTTCCGCGGCTCAACCCGTCACGACTTGCACCGCTGCGGTTGTCGATTCTTGATGTGCGTAGTTCCGTTATGTTACGTTCGATCAATCGGCATGACTCCACCGCTTGGATCAATTCTGGAACTGTTGGGATACCAAACTTTTTCCCTTATTTCGTACTTTTAGCCCGTCTACCATCCCGCTTGCCTTCCAGCTCTCGTCAACGTTACGTTTCGATATGAAGAATATCGAGACAGTTGGTAAACCGGGCGAAGTAGTCATCGAATGACTCCTCGTGACTTTGTCGAATATGGAGGAATTCGACTCCTTGATAACTTGTACCGAAGGAGGAAAATATTGTTCGTTGAACTTCTCCAGAAATTTCTCCCAAGTCACGGACAATAACGGATTTGCAATGTTATTGCAATGCTTTTCCACCATCGGTCGCATCCCCTTCCAGCTTATAGACGCAAGTTGGGCTTTTCGGTTTTCCGGACAATCCATCACTTCGAAGATCTTGTCCAGGTCTCATAAGCCGCCTTCACCGAATCGAGCTTACCACGAAAAACTCGGAGGTTTGAGCTTGCGAGTGGGTGACCCATTGCTTGCGTGGTCTCAACCACTCTGTTGGGTCGAGGTAGCACCGCTATTGCCCTATTACGTCGAGGGTGTCGAGATCTATCAGACTCCTCAGTTTCACGTTCATCATCAGGTTCGGTTTCATCTTCTTCCTCAGCTTTATGTCGTTCCTCATTGGCTCGGTCACCTTCAGCTTGTCTCTCTTGTCTTTCCACAAGGAGTTCATCAATAAGAGCCCTTTGCTCTTGCAGCATTATCCGCATGTCTTGCAACTCATTTTGTTCTGGTTGATGTGGTTCTTGTCATTCGGGTTCGTGCATTGGTATTCTTGGCTGTCTGCCTCTACCTCTACCTCTGCCTCGGCCTCTGGGAGCTCCGACTCCTCTTAAATTTGCCATGTCTTGTTCTTTTACCTTCGTTAGGGAGAACGTTAGATTCAAAAAGACATTAATTAGTCTTATCGCGACTTTAACACACTAATACTATGAACGGACACTCGTACGATTTTCCCTCACTCGGGGTTTCACAGTACGGAATTTCGTATCGGAGTTCCTCTACATGAGTCAAATACTGCATGTACTTATCAGAGTTTCATCCGGCGTGGCCCAGCTCCACGGCTAAGCTCCGGGTTAGGATGGAATCACCGCCCAGTATAAACTGACGATTATAAGAGACTGATACCACGAGTGGTGCACCGACGGAGGGTGGTACACGGGTTTAGGATGGTATACCGGTGCGATCGGTACACCGACTTAGGGCTATATCGTACTCATTTTCCAAAAAGTGCTCAAAGTTTTTGAAAAAGGCTAATTTGAACATAACTCCGTAAACCGAAAAAAGTAATGACCGGATAAATGTCTATCATGGGGACCTCACCAACTCTATGGCGACTGATTGGCCATACCCACATAGACTAGCCTTAACTGTCCTACCAAATTGTCCGTAATAACATAGTCATATCAATGCCAGGACTACTGCTCTGATACCAAAAGTGTAACATCCCATTTTCAAAAGCAGTAATTTTTTTTTTCATCAGAGTAGAGCATTGGAGCGATTGAGTAACTGATACATATATTTATAAATGCCGTAAGTCTGGCTGATTTACAGAAACGGTACATTGACCAAGAGTTTTCAAAATGAATAACACCCGAAGAAAGTCTTCAAAGGGTCTCGTGCGGCTCGCTCGCCTTTCTCCTCGGTTCTCGGTTCTCCGAACTCGACGCTATGATAAGAGCGAGATCCAATTGCAATTTGGATCTCGGGTAACGGTTAACCTCATGCTTAAATACAACTACATATACACGATACAAAGAAATCAATACAACAGTCCATAATGTATGTATGATTAAAAACACATAACCACGTATACAAGATAATAACCACGTATGTAACATAACCTCGTATGATACAACATTAACAACCTCGTATGTGACATAACCTCGTATGTAACATACCGTGTATATAGCATAACCTCGTACACTACTACACAACAATCATATACAATCATATAATAAACATTAGAGCTAGTGTTACGACGCGAACGTACCTTTTTAGCGGTACAACGTAACTTTTACGGAAAAACGTGAAATTCGACAATGCGGGAAAAAACAACAGCGGTGACGACGGCACAACAACGCGGCTCGATTAGCTCGAGATATCCTATAAGGACAACGTTTATCAACATTTGGCATCATAACGGGCCATTTGGGCGAAAATTACTATTTTGCCCCTAGTACCCCTATTTGGCGGAATTTCGCGTAACTTCGTTACTTTGACCTTATTCCATTTCAAAATTATCCCCACTATGTTTTTACCTCGTCAGGCATCTTTCAATGCAATGAGGCTTAAAAACAAGTATAGGAATAAATTCTAAAACTTCCTAGATCAAAACAACAAGGTTCTACTATAACTACCGAAAGAACTACGAAAACTAAAAGCTAAGGACGTAAGAACTTACTCGGAGCTAGGTAGAATTTTTGCAGAGCTTCTCTCTCTAGAGTTTCGGCCAAGGAAGAGAGAAGAATGGTGTGAGAAATGAAGAAGAGGAGGGTCTTATTTATAGAAGAAATTCGGGACGTAAAGGGAATTTTCAAAAGTCTTCAGCTTTGTTTTTGAACCGTTAGATCTAGGGTTTTGGGAGGAGCAATCTTGGCCCTCCATCCATAGGTGCCGACCTCTTTGGCCCAAAAAGTCAAAGAATGAGTTGTCATCTTGCTTTATGGCCTCCGGTCCGATAAAGCTACCCGACGGTGTCCGTTTCGCGCGATTTCGCGAAACTCAAAAATGCGAGCGTGTAACTTTGAAGGTCTTTTCATCCTCTTTCATATTATCAATTTGGATCCTCTTTTTGATCATATCCAGGTATTCTCCGGTGCGTCGGAAGATATTCGGACAAATGCGTCCGATTACGGAAATCGCTTCCGATAGAACCAACTTCGGACAACAATTCACCAATCGTAAAACGTCCGTTGTTGCCTAACTTAATCTCGTGTTTAAAAAGACACAATTGTTTCTATAGGTTCTCACTTTGCCTATCTCGACTCTACTCTATCTGATCAACTTTTCGTCTTATTTGAAATTAGGGTTTTCGGTTGCGGAAACAACGCCCGGTAAATTCTTTCTTCGTGTAAAAATTCACTTGTTCTTAATTTGATCGTCCGGAAAGACTTTTACTTCTGGTTTACCTGTAGAATTTATTTCTAACTTGTCCCCCTGGGCCCCGCCTATAAGTTGACTCACCGCATAATATTATTATTTTATTCTAATTACCATTTTAATTATTTAAACAATTCTTTTTAATTAAAAATACTTAGAATTTCGGCCCTCTCTTTTAAAAATTCAGTTTTAATTATTTTTCCATAATTTTTTCCATTTTTTAAAAATATAATATTTTTTACCAAAAATTCCCGTTTTACCCCCGCCGTTAAGGCTTAATCGAATTAATTTCTTCGTTTAGTGATCTTTTTAGGATCAGGTTTCTTCATATATTTATCTTTACCAATTTTACAGTATATTGTTATCTTGCAAACTTTTATCTTGACATTGTCATTTTATATCCTATGTAAAATATTAAAAATGTTTACCCCATCGGGTTACTTTATGGTTCTCGAAATGCTTTTTAAACTTTTCTTCATGTTATTCCCTCTAAAATAATTTATTAAATTCTCATAATTAGGGATAACACTTACATATTTTTCTCATAATTTTTCATGATCTTTCGGTATTTATCATAATAGTTTTAGACCATTTTTATCACCATTATATCATTTTTAGTCATTCTCTTTTCATCCTTTTCCCGTAACTTTTTTGACAATTTACTCTATAATTATAACAATTTTCTATAACAGTTTTAAACTCATATTTTGCTTTATCAAAATATTCGTTAATTTCCTTTATCTCAAAATTTCCCATTTACTAAAATCGGGTATTACATTTCTCCCCTGTTAAATAAAATTTCGTCCTCGAAATTTGCTCTATAACAACTTAGACTCGTTTATCTAAACTTCGGACTATTCGCTCCGGAACTTTTCTCTATATGTCGGCCGCTCCGCGACGAACGAGAATTCGCTACGGTTTGACCAAGTAACGATCTTGTCATGTCGTACTTTGATATATAGTATTTTCCGTGGCACCCATATACCCCGGTCAACACCAGATATCAAAATGTCTCCATGATGCCCATACACCATGGTAACACAAGATACCTTAAATGTTTCCATGACGCCCATACACCATGTCAACATAAGATACCTCCTACTCAATGACACGATCGTGGTCTGATCGTAGTAACTAAGAAACATGCATTGGAAACTAAAATTTTCGCGACAAGTAAGATAACTATTTATCAAACCATAGGGAATTCCTTACTATACATGTATCTTAACGATTTCTTTCACCCCGTACTCGGGTGTAGTTTTCGAACACGGACTTTTCGTCCATTAAAACACAGGACTTATTGTCCTTTCCCGAGTTTCTTTCAACTCAAAAGGTACTTCAACCACTTGTGTTAGCGATGCAGTTCTATACGATACTTACTAACTCTAGGTCTTACATCGATTAGTTCAACTTGAGAGGCTTCAATAGGCGAGAGGCATAAGTCATCACGTCCCATCCTGTCGCGGCAAAGACATATCCCGACCCATACCTAATGGCACCACGACCATCTACTTGGATCCGGGACAACCAACTCTTGGTGCTATGACCAACTTCGTTCTCAGTCTATGCAAGCTCGTCTCAGTCTGTGTTCTACGCAATGATTTAAGTTTTACTCTTTACGCTTTATCAATGGTTATGAGAAAATTTCGGTATGAATCTGCGGTACTATCCCGCTAGATCCAAAAACTAAATATCTATGTTACTATCTTCAGAAGATCGCTATTCCTTGATGTACAGGTGAAGTGGTGTTCGAGCATCGTCAACCCTTGACAAAACGTAGGAATTACATAACTGAGTAAATCGTAGATCATGGGAAGTGGGTATGTGTTCATGATAGTCATTTTGTCCATCCTGCGATGATTGATACAAAGTCACAAACTCTCGTGCTTTGTTCGGTAGCATTTGATACGGCGTTTTAGATGTTGATCCTATGCTAGGTATTAATGTCATAGTGAATTTCGAGAATGTCGTCGATGTTTGTGAACAGAGTTTTTGAACGAGATATATATTCGATTTGGAATTCGAGACATGATTACATAAGCAAACTAGTTCACACCCATGGTGTAGCTACTATTGGATCGTAAGGTAATACATATATGTAGGCATCCCAAAATGATTCACATATTCATCGATATAACGAGTGATTAGTACCCGTGTCGTACAACACCTAAGGTAGGTTCCTATCAAGAGATAGTTATGTGGATCCTCTCGGAGATTATTCGGCCTCGTTAGTTGTCAAAGCGAAAACCCGGCCTGGGTTTTGTGGCCTTATCCCCGTAGTCCTTTGAGGACGGTTCGTGTATAAGTGCCCCGGCCGACACTTGTAGCATATCTGATCCCCGCTACGGTTGGTTCCCGGGTGGTTCGTTTTGCATTTTGGACATGGTCGGGGTCCGGGCATTCCTGGGTTGTTACGTTGCTCAAATTGGTATGGCATCTTGCCTCCCCTTGAGGATTATTCCATGGTGCCGCCTCTTCTCGCGAGGAACTTCCGCGGCTCAACCCGTCACGACTTGCACCGCTTTGCGGTTGTCGATTCTTGATGTGCGTAGTTCCGTTATGTTACGTTCGATCAATCGGCATGACTCCACCGCTTGGATCAATTCAACTGTTGGGATACCGGCTTTTCCCTTATTTCGTACTTTAGCCCG
This sequence comes from Acacia melanoxylon, assembly GCA_019022615.1. Lineage (NCBI taxonomy): Eukaryota > Viridiplantae > Streptophyta > Magnoliopsida > Fabales > Fabaceae > Acacia > Acacia melanoxylon. The sequence continues at coordinate 3,914,185 of JAFJYJ010000003.1, read as the reverse complement.
TCTACCATCCCGCTTGCCTTCCGGCTCTCGTCAACGTTACGTTTCGGATATGAAGAATATCGAGACAGTTGGTAAACCGGGCGAAGTAGTCATCGAATGACTCCTCGTGACTTTGTCGAATATGGAGGAATTCTGACTCCTTGATAACTTGTACCGAAGGAGGAAAATATTGTTCGTTGAACTTCTCCAGAAATTTCTCCCAAGTCACGGGACAATAACGGATTTGCAATGTTATTGCAATGCTTTTCCACCATCGGTCTGCATCCCCTTCCAGCTTATAGACTGCAAGTTGGGCTTTTCGGTTTTCCGGACAATCCATCACTTCGAAGATCTTGTCCGCCTCATAAGCCGGTCTTCGACCGAATCGAGCTTACCACGAAAACTTGGAGGTTTGAGCTTGCGACTGGGTGACCCATTGCTCGCGTGGTCTCAACCACTCTGTTGGGTCGAGGTAGCACCGCTATTGCCCTATTACGTCGAGGGGGTGTCGAGATCTATCGGACTCCTCGGTTTCACGTTCATCATCGTCGGTTCGGTTTCATCTTCTTCCTCGCTTTATGTCGTTCCTCATTGGCTCGGTCACCTTCGGTTGTCTCTCTTGTCTTTCCACAAGGAGTTCATCAATAAGAGCCCTTTGCTCTTGCAAAAGCATTATCCGCATGTCTTGCAACTCATTTTGTTCGGTTGATGTGGTTCTTGTCATTCGGGTTCGTGCATTGGTATTCTTGGTCATGTCGCCTCTACCTCTACCTCTCGCCTCGGCCTCACGGGAGCTCCGACTCCTCTTAAATTTGCCATGTCTTGTTCTTTTACCTTCGTTAGGGAGAACGTTAGATTCAAAAAGACATTAATTAGTCTTATCGCAGACTTTAACACACTAATACTATGAACGGACACTCGTACGATTTTCCCTCACTCAGGGTTTCACAGAGTACGGAATTTCGTATCGGGAGTTCCTCTACATGAGTCAAATACTGCATGTACTTATCAGAGTTTCATCCGGCGTGGCCCAGCTCCACGGCTAAGCTCCGGGTTAGGATGGAATCACCGCCCAGTATAAACTGACGATTATAAGAGACTGATACCACGAGTGGTGCACCGACCAGAGGGGTGGTACACGGGTTTAGGATGGTATACCGGTGCGGTCGTACACCGACTTAGGGCTATATCAGTACTCATTTTCCAAAAAGTGCTCAAAGTTTTTGAAAAAGGCTAATTTGAACATAACTCCGTAAACCGAACAGAATGACCAGATAAATGTCTATCATGGGGACCTCACCAACTCTATGGCGACTGATTGGCCATACCCACATAGACTAGCCTTAACTGTCCTACCAAATTGTCCGTAATAACATAGTCATATCAATGCCGGGACTACGCTTCCGATACCAAAAGTGTAACATCCCATTTTCAAAAGCGTAATTTTTTTTTTTCATCGAGTAGAGCATTGGAGCGATTGAGTAAACGATACATATATTTATAAATGCCGTAAGTCCGGCTGATTTACGAAACGGTACATTGACCAAGAGTTTTCAAAATGAATAACACCCGAAGAAAGTCTTCGGCCGGGTCTCGTGCGGCTCCGCCGCCTTCTCCTCGGTTCTCGGTTCTCCCGAACTGACGCTATGATAAGAGGCGAGATCCAATTGCAATTTGGATCTCGGGTAACGGATTAACCTCATGCTTAAATACAACTACATATACACGACAGCAGCAATCAATACAACAGTCCATAACAGATGTATGATTAAAAACACATAACCACGTATACAAGATAATAACCACGTATGTAACATAACCTCGTATGATACAACATTAACAACCTCGTATGTGACATAACCTCGTATGTAACATACCGTGTATATAGCATAACCTCGTACACTACTACACAACAATCATATACAATCATATAATAAACATTAGAGCTAGTGTTACGACGCGAACGTACCTTTTTGGCGGTACAATGAACTTTTACGGAAAAACGTGAAATTCGACGGCGGGAAAAAAACAAATGCGTGTGTGACGGCGGCACAACAACGCTCGATTAGCTCGATATCCTATAAGGACAACGTTTATCAACATTTGGCATCATAACGGGCCATTTGGGCGAAAATTACTATTTTGCCCCTAGTACCCCTATTTGGCGGAATTTCGCCAGAACTTCGTTACTTTGACCTTATTCCATTTCAAAATTATCCCCACTATGTTTTTACCTCGTCAGGCATCTTTCAATGCAATGAGGCTTAAAAACAAGTATAGGAATAAATTCTAAAACTTCCTAGATCAAAACAACGGTTCTACTATAACTACCGAAAGAACTACGAAACTAAAAGCTAAGGACGAAGAACTTACTCGGAGCTAGGTAGAATTTTTGCGAGCTTCTCTCTCTAGAGTTTCGGCCAAGGAAGAGAGAAGAATGGTGTGAGAAATGAAGAAGAGGAGGGTGCTATTTATAGAAGAAATTCGGGACGTAAAGGGAATTTTACGCTTTGTTTTTGAACCGTTAGATCTAGGGTTTTGGGAGGAGCAATCTTGGCCCTCCATCCATAGGTGCCGACCTCTTTGGCCCAAAAAGTCAAAGAATGAGTTGTCATCTTGCTTTATGGCCTCGATCCGATAAAGCTACCCGATCGGTGTCCGTTTCGCGATTTCGCGAAACTCAAAAATGCGAGCGTGTAACTTTGAAGGTCTTTTCATCCTCTTTCATATTATCAATTTGGATCCTCTTTTGATCATATCCAGGTATTCTCCGGTGCGTCGGAAGATATTCGGACAAATGCGTCCGATTCTGAAATCGCTTAGATAGAACCAACTTCGGACAACAATTCACGAATCGTAAAACGTCCGTTGTTGCCTAACTTAATCTCGTGTTTAAAAAGACACAATTGTTTCTATAGGTTCTCACTTTGCCTATCCGACTCTACTCTATCCGATCAACTTTTCGTCTTATTTGAAATTAGGGTTTTCGGTTGCGGAAACAACGCACAGTAAATTCTTTCTTCGTGTAAAAATTCACTTGTTCTTAATTTGATCGAGTCGGAAAGACTTTTACTTCTGGTTTACCTGTAGAATTTATTTCTAACTTGTCCCCCGGGCTATAAACGACTCACCGCATAATATTATTATTTTATTCTAATTACCATTTTAATTATTTAAACAATTCTTTTTAATTAAAAATACTTAGAATTTCGGCCCTCTCTTTTAAAAATTCAGTTTTAATTATTTTTCCATAATTTTTTCCATTTTTTAAAAATATAATATTTTTTACCAAAATTCCCGTTTACCCCCGCCGTTAAGGCTTAATCGACCTAATTTCTTCGTTTAGTGATCTTTTTAGGATCAGGTTTCTTCATATATTTATCTTTACCAATTTTACAGTATATTGTTATCTTGCAAACTTTTATACTTGACATTGTCATTTTATATCCTATGTAAAATATTAAAAATGTTTACCCCATCGTGGTTACTTTATGGTTAAAATGCTTTTTTAAACTTTTCTTCATGTTATTCCCTCTAAAATAATTTATTAAATTCTCATAATTAGGGATAACACTTACATATTTTTCTCATAATTTTTCATGATCTTTCAAATTATTTATCATAATAGTTTTAGACTTTTTTATCACCATTATATCATTTTTAGTCATTCGTTTCATCGATTTTCCCGTAACTTTTTTGACAATTTACTCTATAATTATAACAATTTTCTATAACAGTTTTAAACTCATATTTTGCTTTATCAAAATATTCGTTAATTTCCTTTATCTCAAAATTTCCGTTTACTAAAATCCTGGGTATTACACATGCTATCCGTTTCCGCAAAACGCTGAACTGTAACACCTCAAAACTCTGATAAATTTTATAAACCACGTGTCACCGACACGATTTATGCTACGAATTTGGGGTGTTACATAGTAAAAGTCACATCAACAGTAATATAGAAAACACAAAATACATACGAAACAAAAACTATACTCTCTAGAGCTCTTATTAATGCTTTTTTTTTTTTTATAGAAAATTTAAACAGTCTCCGACTTGCGTTTTTTTTTTTTGGAGATATGCATATGTTTAATACGTGATAGTATTTTAAAAAATATTGTCTCTAATAAAAGAATAGAAATATTTCAGGGAAAAAAATGATCCTTTCTAGAAAATACCCCTAACAGATTGTGCCTCTATTGATAAATTTATCACTCATCGTGACATATAATGCCATATTATACTTTATTTTATTATTTAAAGGGTGAATTCAAAATGTAACAATCTTACTTTAAATAAGTGGGATTCTCATAAAGAAAAATTTAAACAATTTTAATTAGAGTAAAATACATCGACTATCCCTCTACTTTACCTAAATTACACAAACCTCCCTTCTATTTTGAAAACATATGTAGACCTCCCTCAAAATTAAAATGCATGGTACAGAAACCTCCCTTATATATTTGAGATTTCATTTCCATCCACTCAACCGTTAGTTAACCGTTAAATTTGACTATTAAACATTTTCTTTGACCAAAATACCCATCTTTTAACAAATAAATAAAAATTTATATTTTCCCAAAAGTAACTTGTATGCAAACGAAAATAATTCTAATCCATATATGTTCACAATTTCCAATACATTAATTTTTTTTTATTTTTTTATTATATTATAAAATTTAACGTTTTAAAATTTTATTGAAGTTTATTTATTTAATATTCTTTTAAAACTAGAATTATATTTCTTTGTTTGTTTTTTCCCCCAATGACACCATGATTGAAAACATATTTAAAAGGCATATTTTTAATCACCATACGTTATTAATAATGTAAATTTGATATATTATATAAGTTATATTTATTTAAAATTTTAATTTTTAAATACATTTTCTGCACAAATACTTATAAACTCGTTTATTTAAGTATGTATCAATTAAAATAATTAACCATATTTTAATTAATTTTTATATTTCTGCATTAATTAAATTATTATGTCGTTATCTCAATATGAAAAAAAGTAACATAGTTATTTACAAAACTAAAAAAATAAATTTAAACAAAGTAAAAAATATTAATTAAATTACTTGAACAATTTTAGCCAAAATTAGGGAATTAGTAATGATGAAGGGTAAATTAGTAAATAAAATTTATTTTAATTTTAATTTTAATTAAACAATAAAAATCTGTAACTGAGTTAACCGTTTGAAAGTGTATATTTTTAAAATAGAGGGGAGGTCTGTGTAATTAAGGTAAAATATAAGGGAGGTTAGAGTATTTTACTCTTTTAATTATGCCGCATACAAAGGAAGCAATCCAAATTCAACAAGGGATCCCAAAATGTTGCCGTCATATTACTGCTTTTCTGAACAATATCCTCAAAATTAACCCTTCAGAAATCCTTAAGCATGCTTATAGTTTCAAGCAAGTCCTGACAGTTCACTAACTTGCGATTATGATCTTTCCAACATCCATCTCTCTCTCTCTCTCTCTCTCTCTCTCTCTCTCTCTCTCTCTCTCTCTATATATATATATATATATATATATATATATATATAATTACAATATAAAGCTCTCATTAATTTTTGTTAAGTAACAATACATCAAAAACAGTAAAAAGATACAACATAAAAACTCCCATTTTATAAAACGGGTGTCAAAGTTTGAAAAGAAAGGATTCGTAAAATATGGAGAAGTGAAGAATAAGAAAGTTTTGAGTGGATTTGTGAGGGAGAGAGAAGCTCTGCCTTCTCTCTAGATTCTTAAGAATAATCGGATGACAGAGAGTGAAAAAGAGAGCGAGAAAGACTTTCCCCCGCCGCTTGCGGAGGAATGTCTCCGATCAACGAAGAAGGTCCGCATACGTCCGGGAGAGGAGGGAGCAGGAAATTTTGGAAGCTCTGTTGAAGAGGATGTGGTAATGGCGGAAAAGGGATCTATGCATGGTATCTCATATCGGAACAAACTTTTGAATCTGGATAGTGAAGGGAAAGCCAATAGATTTGGGGGGGGAGGTTGTTATCACCGATGATGACTTTCCGATCTGTAGGGAGAAAGGCATCCCCTCCAAAGACTTCACCAAGGAAGTACGTGATATATTGGTCCGAGGCATGGAACGCACTTTAATCATCAAGCTTTGCTTGGTCGGTTTATTTCTTACCGGACCTTCTAACGAGAACCCGGACCCTGTGGCGGCCCAAAGGGTTCCTACCACTTAGTCGCCATGAAGGGAACTTCTACTTCGCTACCTTTGAGAAGACGGAAGACTATACTAAGGCCTTAATGGGGGTCCTTGGATGATCTTTGGAGCCTATCTCACTGTGCAACCATGGACTCGGACTTCGACCCTATGTCATCTGTGGTGTCTAAGGTGGTTACGTGGTTGCGAATTCCGGGACTTTCCTTCCGGTACTACCATAAAAGCACTCTAAGGGCGATTGGTATGCTTTGCTAGGGAGGTGGTCAAAATTGACTACATGATGGAATCGAAGGGAAGAGGAAAGTATGCTAGGATTGCGGTACTCATCGACCTATTTCAGCCGCTGATACCCTGTATTAAAGTTGATGGCAAGACATATCGAGTTGAGTATGAGGGGCTGCCGACTATATGCTTTAGGTGCGGAAAGTTTGGACATACGAAGGAGCAATGTAAGGGGCTGGATCTGCAGGGCAATACGACAGAGGTTTGGAAACCAAGGGAGTCCCCTCATGCACCCATCCAAGTCGACGACGTCCAAAATAGCCCGGTGGCTAACGGCGGCACTATGACGGAGGAGCCACCCTCTCCGTATGGTTCGTGGATGCAGGTACAGTATCCTAGAAAAGGACACAAACAGAATCGGGGAAGGTAGCGAAATTAGCGGGATTGGATTTTAAACGGGGATCTCGCTATAATATATTGTTTGAATGCGAGGATATAGCGAAACTGTGGCGCATGAGGAGCGGCTGGATGGGGATGTGACTAGAATTGGTCAACGCGGCACGAAATCATAGGTATTCCTTAAATAATCGGAGACAGGAATCGTGGGGAAAGGATACATGTAGGAGTAGTGGGCGCGTGAACGAAGCCCACATAAATTAAAGAGTGGAAAGGCCCGCCCGGTCCGGGAATATAACAAGAAGGAGTTGAAGGAAGTCCTCCTCAAGCCCACCGAGGCCCTTCCAACCCAAAGGAGGCGGGCGATATGGATTGTATGATTGGGCCCTCTCCTAAGAACTATGACAGACCGCTTGTTGAAAGGTGATCTTCCCACGGACTTGCTTGCTAAAAGCTCGGCCCTTATACCCACTGTGGTAACATCGACTTTGGATAGCTCTAAGCATACGGTGGTTAGGTTACAGCGGCTGGATTCCTTGATGGATGTGAGTGGACCTAGCAAGCGAGAATAGCCCCATCAAGTACTATCTGTACCACCGGGGTTTGAAGGCCGACAGAAGGGAAAGGAGAATCAAGCACCTCATCGGGTGGCGTCGCAGAAACCTCCACATGGCATCAGACTCCAAAATTCTACAAGTAAGAGTATGAAAGTCCGTAGGAAACCCTTAGGTACGCATATATCTAAGGATGCGATAGTGGTGCTTTCCGGGAAGAACTTGGGGCATCCAAAGAAATCGAAGGTGGATCCACTTTGTCCATGAATCAACGGATGAGATCTATGAATATGTTACAAACCCACCAGATGGGATCTATGAATCTTTTCGAGAGGATGCTGTAGGTATCGCACGAGCTCGTCTCGTTTGTAATATCCCCTGATCATACTTGATCAGTCCCTTATTAACAAAAAAAAAAGTTTGAAAAGAAAGAATTATTGTCCCAATTAAATAGGGGAATTAATATGACAGTCCTTATACTTTCATCAAATATAATTTTGAGTCAGGTCCCTATATATATATATATATATATATTTTAACTTTTATTGAATCCTTAGTTTGCTCAATTACTAGCTACAGTTCTGGATTTAGGGCTCGAATGCTGGAGTATCAGAAGAATAAATATATATATGGTGTCAATTTACTTGAACATATTTTGCTATTAACAGTTTATTTTTTTTAAAAAATAATATCAAAATTTTAAATCTAAAGTGTCAAAAAAGTCCAAGTCTCATCGCTGTACCTGACTATGATTAGCACAAAAACTAATTTCCCGCTTTATCAGTTACTAAGAAAGAAAGTTACAAGTAAGCAGGCCCATCTGTAGGTCGATCTATATTGTTGGCTCTTTGTTCTTTCTTTTCCGCATTCGACAAAACCATTAACATCACAATAATGTGGAGGGGCCAGATTGATTGACTCCCACTCACAAATTTGACTTCATTCTTATCCACAGGGTTCAACCTTCCTCAACTTCTTCATTAGCTAAGAAAATTTTCTTAAATAAAGCAAATGTTTTTAGAGCCCTGAGCTCATGTGCCTGTAGATCATATTCTACATCATACTTCACTTTGTCCACTTTGTCATCTGTATTTCATAATTTATTACCTCCTAAATCACATCCAAAATAAATGTAATAATGGCTGGGATAAGCATAATATAGTGCTTTTGAAGTGTCACTTAATCCCTGAGCAAAAAAAAAAAAAAAAAAAGTGTCACTTAATGATATGAACTGAATAGGTGAAAAAATTACTCTATAAATAGAAAAGGGTTTGCATTTGAAAAATTACAGTCACATTTTTAATATTGAAAAATTACATCAAGCTAAGCAAATAAATAGAAGAACACACAATTTTTTTAATGTTGAAAACTCTGTCAATTTAAGCAATAAAAACCATAGAACTTAGTCCAGAAAACCACAAGTCTTCCACAATTTTTTCAACTTAAGCGATACTATTCTTTTTTTCAATTTTTTTTTTTTTTTTTTTTTTTGGGATAACCTCAACCACTAGTCACTATTAATATAGTAAAAGTCACTACAGCAATAATACAAAAAAAAAAAAAAAAAAAAAAAAAAAAAAACACACACACAAAATACATACGAAACAACAACTATAGTCTAGAGAACTCTTTTTTAATGCTTTTTATAAAATTTTTTTATATATAAAATTTAAACGATAGTCTCCAACTTTCAAAGGTTGAGGTTCCCCCCCCCCCCCCCCCCCCCCCCCCCCCCCCCCGGATATCCATATCTTTACTACGTGATAGTATCTTGAAAAAGATTTCTCTAATAAAACAATAGATGTATTTAGAAAGGGAAAAAAAAATTGATCCTTTCTAGAAAATACCCCTAACAGATGCATGGTACCTCTATTGGTCATTTTATCTCTCCTCGTCGTGACATATAAATGCCAGATTATACTTTATTTTATTTATTATCTTATTATTTAAAGGATGAATTCAAAATGTAACAATCTTACTTTAAATAAGTGGGATTTTCAGAAAGAAAAATTTAAACAATTTTAATTATGCCGCATACAAAGGAAGCAATACAAATTCAACATGGGATCCCAAAATGTTGCAGTGATATTACTGCTTTTCTCAACAATCTTCTCAAAATTAACACGTCAGAAATCCTTAAGCATGCTTATAATTAATTTCAATCAAGTCTTAACTGTTCTCTAACTTGGGATTATGTTCTTTTCAACATCTATATATAAAATAATTACAATACATCAAAAACAGTAAAAAGATACAACATAAAAATCCCATTTTATAAAACAGGGGTGTCAAAGTTTGAAATGAAAGAATTGTTGTCTAAATTAAATAGGGGAATTAATATGACAATCCTTATCCTTTCACCAAATGTAATTTTGAATCAAGTCCCTATACCGTCATCCTGAACTATAGCTAGTAATTGAGCAAACAATAAGGATTCAATAAAAGGAAAACAAAAATATATAGGACCTGATGTAAAATTTAGTGAAAGTATAAGGACTGGTGTATAAGTTTTCCTAAATAAATAAGTGAAAACAAAAAAAGAAGTTTGCCAAAGCAATTAATGACATATTTTTATAGCAATGAATTAATCTTCCTGAAGCCTATTGCTGTTTATCAAGTACTTTGATATAAGTTCCTTGAAGTGCTATAATTCATCTTCCAAGTGAAGATCTCCCAAGGGATAATAAGTAAAAATTAGGAGATGTGGAAGATCGATTCTTACAAAATTTTGAATCAAATTCTCATAATATATAATATTGATGAAGTAGGAAGGACATTTCCTTCTCTTAATCTTCCTTATACAATTCTTTTTCTCACCATTTAACATTTTTAGCATTTATTATTTCAATCTCTTCCATATTTAACTTTGATCTTTTCAATAGTTATATTTAATAATTTTGGTAATAAAAGATAAGTGAAACATGTATATGTAATTTTGACCCAAAAAAGACATGTATATGAAATGAAAATATGAAATATGAGTTTTTTTAACCGAAAAAATAAATAAATATGAGAACTAGGAAAAAAATCCTTTTTATAGCATGCTGCCAACAAAAAAGTAAACAATCTACTACATAAGAGGTTTTCTATTGAATTAAAAAAAATTCTATCTGATTTTAATATATATATATATTTTTTTGATAAAGCATAAGGCCCAAGGACACTAGTAGAATAAAATTAAAGGATTCAATAAAAGGAGAAAAGGTATGGAATTTAAATTTTAGTAAAAGCATATATTCCTTTAAAAAGTTTGCAATTTGAATTTCCTTAGTCCTTTTTATAAGAACCTACTTGAGGTTACATAAGAATTTCATATGTTTTTACAATTTTTACAATTATGTTTTTACAATTTTTATACTATATTTTTCTTAAATAACTTTTTTCTGATATTTTAATACTTTCTCGCGTTACTATTATATTTCTTTCTCTTAGTTGCCTCCTTATAAGAAGGGCATACTTAAAAAAAGTTCATTCCTTAAATAGTTGTTATTTTTAACTCATTTTAACTGTCTTCTTAAACGTGTAGCTGAAGGAGTATAATTTAAAAGAGTTTGGTGAGAATCACACCAGGCCATCTCTGGGTCTGTGTTGTTGGCTCCTTGTTCTTTCTTTTCGCTTCTTTTCCACATGTGACAAAACCATTGACATCCCAATAATATTGAAGGGATTAAATCCCACTCATAAAATTGACTTCATTCTTATCCATAGGATTCAACCTTCCCCATCTTCTTCATCAGCTAAGAAAATTTTCTTAAATAAAGCAAATGTTTTTAGAGCCCTGAGCAGAACATACTGTTGAAATGTCACTTAATGATATGAACTTAATAGGTGAAAAATTACTTTATAAATTGAAAGGGGTTTGCATAGACGTAATATAATAGTCACTTTTTAAAAAGTATAAATACATTATAAAGATATTGAAAAAATCACATCAAGCTAAGTAAATAATTAGAAGAACACACTACTTTTTAATGTGGAAGACTCTGTCAATTTAAGAAATAAAAACCATAGAACCTAGTCCAAAAAACCACAAGTCTTTCACAATTCTTAAGATCTTAAGCGCTACAATTGTTTTTTACTTGTTTTCATGGGATAACAACTCAACCACTAATCACTATTAACATAGAAAAAGTCACTACAACAATATTACAGAAAACACAAAATAAATACGAAGCAACAACTATACTACTCTAGTCTTATTTATAAGTTCATTTTGACCAAATCACACATACCAAGGAGAGGTATGTAGCTCAATGATTATGAGGTACATTTTCAACTTTACCCTCATTTATGAATGGGTACCTTTCAACTATTTATTCTCTCTCTATTTTCATTGGTACAATAATATGAACAAAATTGTCACAATCTCATTTATTTGGTCAAAAGGGACTTATAAATAGGACCAAATTTTTTGATAAAAAAAGACTTATAAATAGGACCAAAGTGGTAGTCTATAACTCTTTTTTAATTGAAAAATTAAACGATATCCAATAGTCAAATTTGAGCCATCTTTAGAAGAAAGGGCAAGCGGAAGGGCACGTGTTGTAGACTTTGCTGTGTTCGGATTCAGTAATTGGGGAGCACATAAGGTGCTTTATTTTTTTTTTTTTAGATTCAAATTATATGCTATTTTCTGAAATGTTTTTTGCACCCAATATCTTAAATTAATTAGTTTCTAGGATACTTGGTATTATAGGACAAACATTTCTAAATGTAAGACTAAAAACTAATTAATTTGAGATATTGAGTGCAAGAAAATCAAGAAAGTATCATATAATTTAAATCTAAATAAATAAAAAATAGAAAAATAAAAATGTGCTCATCACATAAGGTACACATAAGAGATGTGCACGTAATGGGAACCCCAATAATTAATCTTTTCTGGAACCCTCCTGACAGGTGGGGCCTTTATTTATTTTATGCCAAATTCTATTTTATTTTACGCTGTGTCATTTGGAGATGATCTTTCCTCCGTCATTCTTCACGGTCATGGTTCACCTGACAGTACACCTTGTTCACGAAACAAAGCTTGCTGGCCCGATTCACTACCGATGGATGTATCCAATTGAGAGGTACTCATTTAAAATTAATTACTTTAAATAAAGTCTAACCATTGATGGATCGATATTTTCCCTTCATTAATTTATAGGTTTCTTGGGAAACTAAAGTCTTACGTGAGGAATAAGGTGTGGCTTTGAAGGTTCATAGCGAAGGCTATATTGGGAATGAGGTCTTGTATTTTTGTTCCGGTACTTTGATGACATTGAGACGTCATTCAACCGACCGCCTCGTGTTGACGATTGTCCTGAGCCAGAGCCACCAAGAACATAGTTGTTAGTCCCTCGTGTTGGTAAACCAATTGGCGGAAGTGAGAATTTCAAACTCACGGCACTTGAGAAGATTCAATTGCACTAAAGTTGAACCGTACCTTCAGTAAGGATTCCACACAGATATATATATATATATATGTGTGTGTGTGTGTGTGTGTGTGTGTGTGTTATCCTATATATTTCTTTACATTTTATACTCAAATTTTATGCTCGTCATCGCATGTTTAATGGCAGGGAATTTAGGAGTCATGTGAAGCGTCAACTGAGGATCCGTACGCAGACATCCTCTGAAATTGATAGAAAGGTCCACAGAGAATTCCCTGGATGGTTTAGGAGGAGAATAATGAACGACCACAACCCGCACTCACCAGAATTCATAGCTCTCACACTCGGCCCGCTTGACCACGCCCAAGATTTACGGCATACAATGTCAATGGTTTCAAGTTTTGCACCGTTTCACGAGATCAGGGACTGCTGACCCAAAACTTGGGTGTATATGGCACGTTTGGGACGAGGAGTTATGTGAGTAGCAGTGATGGGAACATGCAGTTCGGTGACGTCCCATATTATGGAAAGCTGCTTGATGTGGTCAAGATAATTTACCAAGGCCTTTTCCCCGTGACACTGTTCAAGTGTTTGTGGGCGAATACGACAACGCCCCGGGGACTCACGACAGACGACTTAGGTATCACATCGGTGAATTTCTCCCGGCCTATTCACACTGGTCAGTATGAAGATGACGAGCCGTATATTCTTGCCTCAAAGGCCCAACAAGTTTATTATGTCGCCGATGAGAGGCACGTGGATTGAAATATGGTGGTTCACTTAAAGCCTCGGGACCTTTACAATATGAGCGATGGTGATAACGTCGCCTATGATTGTGAGCCGTTCCAGCCAGCCAGTTTCGACAATTTCTTCCCATTTGGTGATGACAATTTACCTATAGTTCGATAAGTTTTTTAATATACGTTTTATGACATAATAACATTTAACCAAAGTTTTATTTGTGTTCAAACATATTCAACTCACACGCAACATTTTATACAAACTCTCTTTGTAGGGGTGGTGACGAAGATTGAGAGAAAAAATTATGCAATGGATAGTTAATCTGTAATCTTCTTATAATTTTTTTTGGTCTACTTTTTTTGTTATTTGATTCATCATTTTATTCTTCATTAATTTGACTCATGTTTTCTTATATACTTCTATATATTATATTCTATATTCATTCTACTTTCTTTTTGTATTCAAATATTATTATATTTTAGTCTAATATTCGTATTTGATTTTTTATTTTGATTTCTTATTAACTTTTAAATATTTTAATTTTTAAAAAACCACAATAATGTTTGTAGCGGTCATGAAACCGCTACAACACCACAAAATCCGCTACAAACACACCCGCTACTAATGACGTGTCACTAACCGCTACAAAAATTGTACTAAACTGCTACAAAATGATTCGCAGATATCAAAATAAATACCCCCACCCACCCTCACTTAATGTGCGACTTGCTTTTTCTTCTGCTCGATCCCTACTTCAACTTCGGTTTTCTCTTCATATTTACTTATAGTTTTACGTTTTCTCAAATAGCTTAAGTGTTTGGAGGTAGGTGCCATTAAACCGTATCAATTCTATTGCTTATCTACCTCCTACTGGTACTAACTTTTGTTGTTTTGCAAGTGCATTTCGTATTTTTTTACACTTTCTCGTATATATTATTCCACTTTCATTCACATTTTCTATAGAATTAATTATATTTTAATTAATACATTCTTTCTACTTTCTACATATTCTTATTATTCTTGTTGTTTTCTATTATATATTAACCTTACGTAATCAAATATCATATTTTAATATGATTTATTTTCTCCAAAAATATAAATTATTATTAATACAATATGTAACTAATTACTTTAATTACTTTTTTTTTTAATTCCAACTATTTGTAGCGGTTAGGGAACCGCTACAAAAACGAACATATATGACATGACCGGAATATTTTGTAGCGGTTTCACGCCGCTATAACAATTAAATACTCAAAATTTCCGCCCAATCTTTTCCACAAAATGACGGGATATATTTTGTTGCGGTCAAGTAACCGATACAAAATTGGCGCCAAAATTTTTTTCCCACAATTTTGCGGGAATATATGTAGCGGTCATGTAACTGCGACAAATTTTGAAACCTTTGGCGATATCTAGTTCCGGTTGCGTAACCGCTACTATCCTGGTCAATCTCCACTTGTGGCGGTGTAATACCCGGATAATTATTTATCTGGAATATTATATTTCGGTAAATAATACCTATTGAAAATATGTGAATATGTGGTTTCAAATAATAAGTAATAATTATCTTATTTTCTAAGGTAATTACTATGGAAATTAGGAGAGATAAAGAGCTAAAATCCTTGAAAAATGTATTTTATAAGGCGAAAATGGCTAAAATATTATGGTAAATCCCATATGACCGCAAATATTGACAAAAACTTGGGAAATATGTTGTCTCTAATTTTAGGAATTTTTGGGATTATTTCCTTGAAAAATAGAGAAGCATAAATATAATAATATTAAAAGCACTTTATGGCCCCATGATTTTTAATATTTTACATGGGACATAAAATACCAATGTCAAATGAATAGTTGTGAGATAATAATTTATCCTAATTATGAAAATTATCAACAATTAGTAAGTGGCTAATTAAGTAATTAGTGGCTAATTGTTTAGAATAAGATATAAGTAAATTAATTAGTAAATAATTAATTTAATGGGAGAAATTCGAAATTATTAAATAAATAAAAAATAAAAAAATAAAATATTAATAAAATATTTTATGCTTAGAAAAATAAATAAAAAAATAAAAGAAAAAAAAATAAATATCTAGATATTTTGATTAAAATAATAATATATATGGTAAAGAGCCAACAGACATTTGAGAATGGATAGAAATTAAATCCTACACCAAGGTATAGGGATTTAGTCCGAGTCATCCTGGACTTTTTATGAACCAAAGGTGAAATTTATCTCGGATTGAGCGGTCTCGTGTCGGTTCTGAACCAATAGGTATTTAAGACACCTGGATAGGAGAGAGAAAATGCAGATAGAGGATTTAGAGTCAATACTTTGAAACAAGTAGTTGCCGTGAATTAGGAATCTAGTGACTTAGGTCGATCATATTACGAACCAAATGGATTTTTGCCTGGACGCCGACGCTTAAATTCAATTCAGAATCAAGACGTCTGTCCTAAAATCTTCAGCAGATAACGGAATACCCTTAATGGGATCATAAATTTCATTAAACTAGATATTCCTAATGAGAAAGAAAGAAACTTCAAACTCCTCGCACGTCAAAAGATTTCGCGATTCGTCAAGATTACGCGTTTTGGACACCGGATCGAAACTTTATCGATCGACTCGGATGTCACCATCAAGATGACATCATTTTGTTGACTATTGGGGAGGGGGAGGTCTGCACAAGCAAATGGAGGGCCAAGAGTGTTTTGTCCTAAAAATGCGATCCTACGGTCCCATATTCGTCAAGACCGAAGTTTGAATTATTTACCGTTCGCCATCCGTCTCTTCTATAAATACCAAGCTCTCTTCTTCATTTTTCACACAAAAAATCTGCCTCTTAGAGAGAAGTTAGAGAGAGAAGCTCAAGAAAGTCCGAGCAAAGTCTCGGGTAAGTTCTTCTGGTCCCCGGTCTTTAGTTTCGTAGTTCTTTCGGTAGATATAAGTAGGAATGCTAGATTTATCTTTAATTTTTCAAGATAGTCTAGATATCATATTTAGGGGTAAATATGATATATATTTCGAAAATATGATGAGGGAAAAGATCCATCAAAATTCGGAGAGATAGAGCAAAAAAAATAAGCTCGCGAAATTCCGCCGACAGGGTTCGGGGGCAAAATGGTAATTTGTACCTAAAATGCCTGTTATGCTTTAAAAGTTGTTAAATATTATCCTTATAGGATATCTGTTATAATCGAACCGCTGTCGTGCCGCCGTCACACCGCTGTTTTTCCCGCTGTCGGAAATTTACCGTTTTCCGTAAAAGTACCGTTTACCGTCAACGAAGGTACGTTCGCGTACTGTAACACTAACGCTGATGTTTATGTTATGCATGTATGTGCTAGGTGTACTGTGTGTGTTTAGTTGTTATGTTGCTTGAGTGCATATAGATGTTAGAGTATATCTGTATTGCTGGGTGCGATGTGTCCACACTGCTGGGGGCGATATGTGTGATTATGCTGGGTGCAATGTATCTGCATTAGTTGTGTATATGTGCTGTTAATGTTGTGAACGTCCGTAGTCCATATGTTGTGTATGTAAACATGAGGTTAACCGTTACCTGGGGTCCGTATGCATGAGACCTCGCTCTTGATATAGCTCGAGGTCCGGAGGACCGAGAACCGAGGAGAGAGGGAAGTAGCACGCATAGGGTCACGTGGACGCCACGGAGACAATTCTGGTTGGAGACACATCTGTTGTTATGTTCCTCTATTGTTATCTTCTTTTATAAACACCCGGTAAAGGTGTACCGTTATCGTAAAACAAATGGACTTACGGCATTTTAAATATATGTATCAGTTACTCTTACGCTCCGATGCTCTACTCTGATGAAAAAAAATATACTGCTTTTGAAAATGGGATGTTACAGGCAGTGAGATAACCGCGACTAATTGTCGAACAAGGTGTCAGTCTGGCGTTATATAGTGGCGGTTACTTTTAACCACCACAAATACAGTCACGTTCATGATATATGTAGTAGCAGATTTTTTAGACCGCTACAAATTGTTTTGCCACAGTGGATTTTTTTGTGGTTGTTGTAACCGCTACAAATGTCGTGTGTTGTGGTTAAAACCGCTACAAATAGGTCATTTTAACCGCTACTAATGGTCTGTTTTTTTGTAGTGTATAATGATTCAGAATGTTACACTGTTCTAGGGTAGTATATTTGTCCATCGAAGTATCCTGATATGGGATGAT
Organism: Acacia melanoxylon; assembly: GCA_019022615.1. Taxonomy (NCBI): domain Eukaryota; kingdom Viridiplantae; phylum Streptophyta; class Magnoliopsida; order Fabales; family Fabaceae; genus Acacia; species Acacia melanoxylon. The sequence continues at coordinate 3,896,518 of JAFJYJ010000003.1, read as the reverse complement.
ACTCAAATTTTAGCTTATCTATAGATGTAACAAGTTTATTTAGGAACATCGACTGACTCCAAATTATATTCGGAAGCAAGGTATATTGGATCAAGGTTGTATCTATGTCTGACTAATTTACGGATTTCCAGGCTATGTGCCACCTCTTAAAATAGTCTACATAAGGTGATTCATCGCTGTTCATAATGTTCAGTCATACTTTGATTTAAGCATCTTCTCCATTTTAGATCTTAGGTTTGACCATCACTTTATTTGTTCCTATGGTATCTTAAAGGATTATTATGTTTCATACCTCACGGTATTCGGCTTTTATTCCAAGGATCTAAAATCCTCAGGCTACCTCACCAGGATTATTCTCCTGAGGTTACTTTTATTCTTAAGTATGCTTAATTTTACAGCGTCAATTAGATCTGATGCACTACAATTACCATTTTGCGCTGATAACTCTCACAAGTTATTTTATTAGTTCTGGGTACTAATGTCAGTACACATACTACTATATACTGATAACTCTCATACATGGGTACTAGTACGGCATACTACCTCCCTAGAAAATACTGGGTACCTTCCATTTTCTTCCCCCGTTTCTATGTAATAGATTTACCACCGCTAAGAACTTAGTCAAAGACCTCTATTCCCGGAGCCACTCTCCATTGTACGTATGATAACCAGCCTCTACTAGGCATGGATTATTTCTCTTAGGGTAACTTAGTTTGTTCCTACAAGGAAACTTTAAATAGTAAGTTACTACCCTTACCGGAAAACTTTTAACCGAGAAGCCGATGTTAATACAGACAAACCTAAACAATAGGTTATTGTCTATAGTCAGACCTAGGTAGTTTTGTCTTCTAAATACAACTATCGCTTTTGTTTCGGGAATTTCATTCAGACTCTAATTTCTATATCAGAAGTCTTAGAGTTTTTTATAAGCTCTAACCCTTTTCCTTAGGGTATTTGTTCTATTGTATCACAATACCAGTATTATATCAGTACTCTTAACCTTGTTGTCCATACTATGCTCTTGAGACTAGCTATGAAGCTAGCTCTGATACCAAAATGTACACCCCAAATTGTGTAGCATAAATCGTGCCGGTGACACGTGGTTTTATAAAATTTGTCAGAATTTTAGGTGCTACAACTTAGCGTTTTGCGGAAACGGAGAGCATGTACAAATAATTTGAACAACGGGTTTAACAACGAGTAACTAATATAAAATACTTAGACATATGCTGATGCCTAACGTATACTGATATATTACAAATTTCCCGAAGGAATATTCATGTGATACAATAATACAAAACTTTATAATTACAACTCTTCCATGTAACTATACCCTCTTCAACCAAGCCTTAGGTAGACTTGAGGCATAGAACCTAACTCAGTTAAATCATCCCATTTGGCCAGGCTGGGTAAAGACTAGTGGAAGTCTCCCCGAGTATTTACGGAGACTGATTGACTGACCCACATAGACGACCCTTTCTAGTTTAAGCACCAAATGATATGAAGTAACCTTATTAGATTCATGCTATAACGTAGATTCTGTTAACCTTCTTCCTGCATTTACTTTGACCGGTGCCTCCTCACGGCTCCGTCCCTTGGTGTCGTTCTACGGTTCCATCTACCGGTGCCTTCTCTGATCTATGATCCTTCCCTGACTATTAGTTAAGACTGAGGTCCAATGCCCATCGGACCTCAGGTAACGGTTAACCTCATGCTTATGTAAACAATATATATATGTATGACAGGTATTCATGACATTTTCGCAATAATCACTACAAAAGCCCATAACAGATGTAGGAAATACATAATAATGTATGTAAGGAAATAACAATACAAAGCCCCTATAGTATGTTTGTTATCCCAGTCTGCACGACCTCCCAGTGTCACGATGTACAGTCGTGTCCTTAGCGCTTAGGAAAACTTTCAATGGTATTATCAAGACCATAACCCATGTACTCATGATTGTATTAAAAACAACTAAGACAGAGTCTCAGTATAGGAACACATCAATCATATATAAGCATATCACAAACATCAGAGTCAGTGTTACAGTACGTCGCGAACGTACCTTCGTTGTCGTTTTCGGTACGTTTTGTCGGTAGGCGATCACATATATCCTATAAGGGTAATATCGCCTTTATTAATTCAAAAATATTATTTCAAGAGATATTTTGTCTATATAAGACCATTTTACCCCTGGATTAATTATTTTCAACTTAATCCCATTTTAATTGCTTAAAAACGCTATTATTCAATAAATGGGCTGATTTTTCACCTAACTTTGAAAATCATAATTAATTCTACAAAACTCGGAATGAGGATCCGTAAAATTCCTCAGAATCCTTAGGATGTCTAATTTTAGGAAAAAATATTTTGTACCCAGATTTCATAAAAAATTCCCAGTTTTCGTAATTCCAGCCTCTGCCCAGAATTTTTCAGAATTTCGTAGCCCATTTTGTAGAATTTTTATCTCCTAGCAAAAAACTCAAAATGACATGCTATAGGTATATTTGGAAATCTCTATATGTGTACTTTCAACATGCATTTTCTTAGAAATTTAGCATAGCATCTTCAACATAAGATACCAGCGTTTTTTAAATAGCTTTCAAAAGTCGCTAACCGACAAATTTTTGTCAGAGCTTCACTACTTTGACCATAATCTTCCAAAATTTTTGCTATAACTCCTTCTTCATAATTTTTCGAAATAAATAAAATTATAACCATAAAAAAATGAATATAACACTATAGTTGGAAGATTATGAATCAAAACAACATTTAAGCTATAAATCACAGAGCTAGAGCTCAAGAACTTACCTAGAACTTTGCTCTTTCCTTCCCAAAGCTTCTCACTCTCACTTCCTCTCTATATTTCTGCTACTACAAGCTTTGTGCTTGATTGTGAATTGGTGAGGATTAATGAAGACTCTTGCCTTCTATTTATAGCAAAAGTTGGGTTAACTACCTAACATCTTCTACTCAATTTGAGCCCTTGGATTTTATCTTAACTAAGAAGCTTTAATCTCATCCCTTTAACCTCCTTAAACAGCCACCTCCTCTCCTTCTTTCCTCTTCATCTTTTTCTTCCCAAATGCTTAATTAGTTAGGTATAAGTTGGTGTTTTTCTTCAAGATCCATTTCCACTTTTGAAACCACAATTTTATGACTTGATTTATGGTCTTTTTAAACTTTTAAATCACAATAGTATGAATCTCAAAAGTTTATGAAAATCACTTTGGAGACATCTATGTTCAAGCTTAAATTATGTTTGTTCATAATATCTACTTATATTTGTTCTAGGGTTCATGGATTTCAAGCTATAATTTATTTTCTATTGGTTCTCATTCACTTATGTCTTGAATTTATCCTAATGGTTTTTATCTCATCTTTAATTTACCACTAATTACCTTTATTACATAGGCTTATGTCATTTTTACCACAAAGTCTTCATGTAATTAAGCTTGATAATGACATTTGTGGAGTAAATATCACAACTTACTTGGCTCATCTTTTGCCATGCCAAAACCGACCCCCCGCCCCCCCCCAATTACTCTTTAATTTGATTTTCATTTCATTTGCATTTGCCTCAAAGTCTTGGTTAATTAATTGATGATTGTGATGTTTTATTTTGGCTAATTACATAAATCAATTTATTCTTTTTTTTCTCCTTTGCTTGCACCGATTTCTCTCCCTTGTTTTTACTCTTGGATTGTGTTTCTCTTATCTCACAAATTCTATGTTAAAGCTTTCCTATTGGTTGCTTAATTTGCACAAGAATTAGACTTTATTAAATTAATTCTAAAACCCTTAGATTAGCTTAATTACATTTAATCCAAACCTTTGATGTTGGGTTGGAAAAATCTAGACACTAATAGTGATATTTGTTAGTGATTTATGATTAAGGATTAATACAATTTCTTAACCCTTTTAACTTGTAATTTTCGCCACTTTAATTAATTAAGGGGGAATTAATTAATCTGTGATTAAATATTGCTAATATAGTGTTTTAGGGGGTTTTAGACTTAATTTCCAAACTTTGATAGGTTTCTAGATTAATCTTGATGATTAAAAACTCCTTGTGTATTAATTTTGGCCTTTACATATCCTTAGGATATTAATTAAGTTGATATATTGTTAATTATGACCTTTTTAAATTAATTAATAATTAATTTCGAAAATTACAAAAATATTCCAATTATTGCAAATTTAATTGCCTAATAATTGTTGCTAATTTCCTCTAATTGATTTTGTCATTCATTGATGATTTTAATTGCTAAATTGCTAAAATGATATAATTAAGATTATACTTAATTATGATAATCTTAATTTTATGATCCCTAATAAGATTTAGAAAATTAAATCTTCAACTATCTTAATTCTAGGAAGAAATTACCTAGAAATAAAATAAGAATAATAAGAAAAATTGAGACAACATATTCACCTATTTTAAATAGGTAAAATTGACTCAAATATAATATTTAAGGCATATTATTTATCTAAATATAATATTTAAAATAAACATTTATTTGGGTATTACAATATTTGTTCATTATTGTCGCTGAGGTACTTTCTATTATGATTAGTAAGAGCCGAAATGACAAGCGAATTAAAGGTATTAAATTGAGTAATACCTAATAGATTTTTTGTTGATGATGCCCTCCTATACATGCATGCTAGTAATAGTAATTGTACTTATTTCGCTAATATTCTGATTTGTACTACACAGCCTCATGTCAGTTAATTAATCTTGATAAATCCAGTATTTTTTTCTCCTCAAACACTCCACCTGCAGTTAGAAGTATAGTAGGCGGCCTGTTGGGCGTCCCAGCAACAGATGATTCGGGAACATATATTGGCATACCAAGCATTTGGGGGAAAACTAAGTCCCAAGCTCTGGCTTATGTCAGAAAACGAGTAACAAGTAAAATTCAAGGATGGAGTCGGTCCCTACTATCTTTGCCAGTCGGGAAGTAATGATTAAAGCCGTTTATCCAAGCAATCCCAATCTACGATGAATTGTTTCGATTTTCCATTAAGACATGTAAGGAGATCAATAGCCTTATCGTTAATTTCTAGTGGGACGTCAATACCTTTGGAGGCAAGACTCATTGGAAAACTTGGAAATCTATTACCAGTAGTAAAAGTACCGATGGCATGGGATTTTGAGATCTATCGATTATGAATGATGCTCTCCTGGCTAAGACGGCAGTGAGGCTTTTGCTGAGGCCAAATGATTTATGAGCTAGGGTGCTAAACGGTGTGTACTCCCTAAACAAGACTTTATGGATGTGGATAAAGGCTATTAGGTCTCATGGTGGAAATCTGTTATGGTAGAAAGGGCTGGGTTATCGACTGACATCCACACCACGTGTTGGAGCATGTATTTTTCCATTGTCCCTGGACTTAATGTGTTTGGTATTTTTCCATTGTCCCTGGACTTAATGTGTTTGGTTCGGCTGTTCGCTAAGTGCTAGAATTGATGTCTCCATAATCTCCAACTTCAATGCTTGGTGGATTTTGATGACAGGTACTCCCTTGCTGAGTAAGCATGATCTTTCTTTGATTTGCTGGCTTCTGTGGTTTATTTGAAAAGCTAGAAATGAAATGATGTTTGACAATAGACAGCCAAATCTAGGTATTGTTAAATGTAATTTTGATTTTTGGGCTAACTATGCTATAAGGTTTAGGGATCCTTTTTTGTCGAGGGGTTGTGATAGTCCTGGCATTAATTGGTCTCCCCCTACATTAGATAGCCTTAAAATTAACTGTGATAGAGCCTTTTGACTTTATGAGAAAGATGCTACTATTAGAGTAATTTGTCATGATTTTGCTAGCTTTTTTAGATGGGGATTTGTCGATAAATTTGAGTCCATTTTTGCCTTCATGATTGAAGCCTTAGCTTTGAAAAGGGCCTTGCTTCTAGCTGTGGACCTAGGTGACAATAAAGTGATATTTGAAACGGATTGCCTCTCTTTGCTTACCTATGTTGAGGCCAAGTCACCGGACTTGTACGATTGGAGGTGTAGAAGTATTATCCATGATGTTATTTGTCTTCTGTCTTCTAAGGTTGGATTCTCATTGTCCTTTACCCCAAGAGGGGACAACCGTGCTGTGCGGATCTCTTGACAGCTAATGCTTATAAAAGAGTGTGCCCTATTGGGTGGGTTTCATGACTAACACTTGCTTTGTTATCTCTTCTAACTTTGGAGACTTAGAAGACTAGTGCTGGTGTTGATAATCCTTCACATTCTAGTTTTCCATTGGATGGTGGCTTGTTTTGTTTGTTTTAGTTTACTTGTTGTTTTCTTTTCTGGTTTGTTTCTGTTGTATCAGTTTTGTTTCTGTTATGCTTGTTGTTTGTTATTCAGATTGTTGTTCTTTTCTTCTCTTTGTAACCGTCACTTCTTTGAAGTTTTATTAATAGAATCTTCTTTGACAAAAAAAATGATATTATGAGAAAAAATATTATAACTTTAGGAGACAAAATATATTAAAGTTTTATATTTCAAATCGAACACAACTCCAATTATCTTTTATATTAAGCTGGAGGCGAGGTAGTTCTAGTTAATAAATAAAACTTACTCTGGAAAATTTCTTTAAACTTAAGTTTTCAAATGCATAATTTCAATATTTCAGATATCGATTAAAAAGAAAAAAATTTAGGGACTTGATTAAAAATTAGTTAAAATTATAAGGAGTTGTAGATTAATTATCTCTACAATTTTTTTAATATATCATGACATAATTTGTCAATAACTACTTGATGCATATAACTCTATTTTCCATGGCACAACCCCATTGCTTGCAATCCTGGAAACAGGCTTCCATTTATCTATGTGTAGTATTAGATTATATATTACACTACAAAAAAAACCATCATTTTTCGTGATTAATCTGTAGCGGTCAAATAAAACCGCTACAAAATCTTCAAATTGTAGCGGTTTTTGATGAAACCGCAACAAATTAGTAGCGGAAGCATTGGAACCGAGAGGCGGGCATCTTTGCTACAATATTTATAGCGGTTATCCTAACTAAACCGCTACAAATTTGACGCCAGCTTGGCGCGTAATGGCGTGAATGTTTGTAGCGCGAACTTTGTTGCAGTTTATTGAGAATAATCGCTACAAATTTGGCGCCAGTAATGGCGCAAACATTGTCTCGGTTAATGTCTAGCGGTTATATGAAAAAAAACCGATACAAAAAAGCGAAACGACACAGTTTTGTCACGATCAAAGTAAAGTGACGTCATAACCACGCCAAATTCTATCATTTTGTCACGGTTTTTACCTTAACCGCTACAAATATTTACACTATATATAGCACCTCAGTCCGTACATCAATTATAAATATTCAAAAAATTACTAAATCTGCATTGTCACTAAATGAACATTCTCGGCTTGGTAGTCGAAGAGATGCAAATATCTGCAGCCCTGATCTCGGAGATGAGTGCTGCAGATATTTGCCTCCCTTCCGATCGTTGATGCCGAGGATGTTCCTTCAGTGACAATCCAGATTTAATTATTTCTTTGACTTGAAGACTTCTACTCTTCTGAATATTGTCGAACATGGGACCGAAGATTGGGTCCAATATAGCCACCTTTCTCTCTTGAAAATATCTCTGATCAAAATGAGTCAATGAGTTTTCCTGGGAGATCGGTGGCTATACTAATCCGAATCTTCACGGGCATGTTGGACCATGTTTAGTAAACTTATTATTCCTAATTTATTATTCTCAACTAATTTGGGGAAATTAAAGAAAATAATTAAATTAATTGAGAGTTTTTTATTCTAATTATTTTGGTACTAATTTAAATTTTTTCCAAAATTTCCAAATTAATTAGGTTGGAAATTTTTTTGGAAAAAATTTAAATTAGTAGCGGTTTTCAAGAAAAACTGCTACAAAATCTCAAAGGACAAACAATTTGTAGCGGTTCTACTGAAAACCGCTACAAAATGGCAAAGGTCTGTCATTTTGTAACAGTAATGTAATCACTACAAAATTTCACGAAGAACGAGGCATATTTGTCGCGGTTTTTGTAGCGGTCAATTTGAAAACCGGAACAAAATTATTAATTTTGTAGCGGTTAACTAGGAAAACCCCTACAAAATGTAGCGGTTTTTTAATGGCACATGTTATTTTCATAATAACACGCGCAAGGTTTTGATTTTTCACCTTTTAACCTTTCAACTTGTACCTTTGAATATCATGGTTTCTAAGGATAAGGGAAAAGGGAAAGCTGTTGAACGTGAGAGTAGGCCTATAAGGGGCAGTTGTATTAGAGGTCGGGGCCATACGAGAAGGCGTGGGGCTCTGTCTATCCCTCTGCCCAGTCAGGAGCAGAACGGGTTTGATGAACTCTTCGCCGATGAGCCAATCCCAGGCATAGAGACCGTAGGGGGAGAAGGAGGCGCAAGCCTATCGTTAAGCGACATCAACGAAAATGACCAGATCCATATTGACATTCCCATAGCCGATGCGGAGCGCTTTTTTTACGAGGAGAACGAGCAGGACCAAGGGAACCCCCGACCGTCATCTTCGCGTTCTACCGGATTTGAGGTGGAGGTACAAGGTAAATGTAATTTTATTTTTTGACAAAAGTTAAATTTAAATTCGTTACGTTTAATTAAATTTTATTTAAACCCAACACAAACATGTTTTTATAATTGTGTAGATTCACATGGGAACACCAGCGTCCTCCCGCTGGATGTTTTCGGGGTCACTTATCTGGAGGGGTATTGCGTCGTAGTCCCCTTTAATGAGGACACGGACCAGCCGATCGGCAACAGTGGTCACCTACTGAACCGGTTCCTGTCAGAATTTTGCAGTTATTGGGCATGGTTCCCGATCTTCTTCCACGATTAGAAGAAGGTTCCGAAGGATAACAAGGACAAAGCGTTCGCTAAGATTGTGCGAGTAAGTTATGGTGCTTAATTAAATTGTACATGTTAATAGTTATGATTTGTGGTTTATTTATTTATTATTAATTAATTAATTACTAATTAAATTATGATACAAAAAAAGTTTAACGTGTGTTCCGCCGCGAAGAGGTACGTATCGATAAAAATATGGGAAGGCTGGAAGAGCCGAAGGGGTCGTTTCTACACCCAGCAGAATGGAGATGGGACGATTCCTCTCGCAGTTGATTGAGAGCCCTCTAGAAGGCGTGGAACCAAACGACCGGGCGGCTTTTGTCCAAGATAGGAGGAGTGCGAGAGGGACAAGTACATTTTTTAATTATTCATAGTTTATATTTGGTTTTAATTAATTAATTTATAGTTTAGATGTACTTTAAATATAGTTTACAAGATATCAAAATAATAATTAATTTAACTTAACATTTTGTTTTCTCCTCCTTGCAGGCTCTATCGCAAAGGAACACCATAAGTAGGCAATAGTAGAGGGTCAATCACACGGCAGGAACAAAGACGTTTGTTGTGACCTACAAATGAGATGGTATTTTGAAAGTTAAATTAATTTCTGGTTTAAATTATTATTGTTTTATTTTTAAAATAACAAAATTTATATTCTTTTAATTGTTTAGCAAGAGAAGGCTCGACAGAGAACCGTTAGACTAGACGGACTATGGACAACTATTCACATGCACACATAGACACCGTGATGGGACACCGACCTCGGAGGCAGCAAAGGAGATAATAGTAAGCTACAAAAAAATTATTTATATATTTAATTTAATACATTTAAATTGAATTAAATTTTTTCATTAATGTTTTATCAAAACTATGCGTCAGGCCCGGATTGAGAAGAGTTAGACAGATCTGTGAGCGTCGTAGCCTCCAGAGTCACAGGGGTCTGTGGATCCTACGGACCCATTCAAAGCTGCTGTGGGCCAGTCGAGCATCCTGGCTGTATTAGGGGCTTTGGGCTAGGCGTCAGGCCTAGCATGGTGTACGGAAAGGCCTCCTGCTCTGAGGCCAGAACCTCCAGCTCGAGAAGGCCACCACCAGAGGCGGTTGATACAATGATTGCCGAGAAAGTTGCTACGCAGGTTGCTGCAGAAAGGGCCAAGAATGAGGCAAGGAATAGGCGCATGCAGGAGAGTCTCAACCATTGGTACGCTAATCAGAGGCATGGCTGATATGCTGTTGCCAGGGCCTTGACAGAGTTGTTACCAAACAGACGGTTTCCAATTATGTTAATACCCTACAACTTGCCGCCTTGGATGTGTATGAAACAAAGCTCCTTCATTATGTCCATGATCATTCCAAGCAAAAAGGCACTGGGAAATGACATCGATGTGTATCTCCAACCGCTTATCAAAGAGTTGGTGGAGTTGTGGAATGTAGGCTTCGAGACGTATGACGCACACGAGAAGAAACTGTTCAACTTGCGTGCGGCGTTGATATGGACTATCAGTGGCTTTCCTGGACTGGGAACATTATCCGGCTGGAATGTGCATACCGGCCTTGCGTGTCCCACTTGCAATTTTGACTCTGACTCTGCGCCTTCCTCACAGTCGTAAGTGGTGCTTCATAGGTCATCGAAGATTTCTCAATGGTACACACAGGTTTAGGTTGCAACGCAACCGTTTCAATGGGCAACAGAAAAAAAGAGGACCTCCTAGGAATTTATCTGGTGCAAAAATCATAGAGCTGCTTGTGGATGTTGAATTTGAGTATGGGAAAAAAGACGATCCAGCAAAGGTCGGGACAAAGACTGCCAAGGCTTCTGATTTCGCGCCCCAGCAACGGCGAAAGATAAGCGTCTTCTTCACTCTTCCGTATTGGAAAGATAATTTGCTCCGACACAGTCTGGATGTCATGCACATTGAAAAGAATGTGTGTGACAATGTGTTGTACATGATTCTTAATGAACCAAGCAAGTCAAAAGATCATCTTCAAGTGAGGAAAGATTTACGAGAGATGGGAGTTTGTGGAGATGCGTGGCCGGATGAGCATGACAAATTTCAACCGGGAAAATTCACCCTGACAAAACTGAATAAGGAAATCTTCCTCGCGACATTGAAGGCTATAAAAGTTCCGGACGGGTATTCAAGTAACATTTCACGATGTGTTGACGTGCAGGCTCGAAAGGTTGCTGGGCTTAAGAGCCACGACTTACATGTGCTTATGCAACAGTTACTTCCGCTAGCCATCAAAAATATGTTGCCTCTCGATGTGTCGATCGTTTTGGTCGAGTTATGTTATTTCTTCTGAAAGTTGTGTTCCAAAGTTTTGATCGTGGAGGAGCTTGACCAGCTGCAACAGAAACTCATTCTTACGTTGTGTCATTTGGAGATGATCTTTCCTCCGTCATTTTTCACGGTCATGGTTCACCTGATAGTACACCTTGTTCACGAAACAAAGCTTGCTAACCCAGTTCACTACCAATGGATGTATCCTATTGAGAGGTACTCATTTAAAATTAATTACTTTAAGATTACTTCCTAGTCACACATTTCAACATTAATGTATCAACATTTTTCCTTCATTACTTTATAGGTTTCTTGGGAAACTGAAGTCATACGTGAGGAATCAGGCATGGCCTGAAGGTTCTATCGCAAAAGGTTATATTGAGGATGAGGTCTTGTATTTTTGTTTCAGGTACTTTGATGTCATTGAGACGTCATTCAACCGACCGCCTCGTGTAGACGATTGTACTGAGCCAGAGCCAAAGCCAAAGCCATAAGCAACAAAGTTGACAATCCCTCGTGTTGGTAAACCAGTTGGCGGAACTGAGAACTTCAAACTAACGGCACTTGAGAAGTTTTAAGCACATAGACATGTTTTGATTAATTGCACTAAATTTGAACCGTACTTTCTGTAAGGATTGCACACAGATATATGTTATCCTATATGTTTCCTTACATGTTATACTCATAGTTCTTGGTCGTCTTCACATGTTTAATTGCAGGGAATTCAGGAGTCATGTCAAGTGTCAGCTGAGGATCCGTATACAGACATCATCTAAAATTGATAGAAAGGTCCATAGACAATTCGCGAGTTGGTTTAGGAGGAGAATAATGAATGACCACAACCCGCACTCACCGGAATTCAGAGCTCTTGCACTCGGCCCCCTTGATCACGCCCAAAGATTTACGACATACAATGTCAATGGTTTCAACTTTTGCATCGTTTCACGAGATCAGGGATTGCTGACCCAAAACTCGAGTGTATATGGCACATTTGGGACCAGGAGTTATGCGAGCAGCAGTGACGGGAACATGCAGTTCGATGACGTCCCGAATTATGGAAAGCTGCTTGATGAGGTCAAGATAACTTACCAATGCCTTTTCTCTGTGACGTTGTTCAAGTGTTTGTAGGCGAATACGACAATGTCCCGGGTAGGGGTGGAAACAGGCCAGGCTTCACCCTTAACAAGACAGGCCTGTTTTGCAACAAGGTGGCCTGAGCCTGGCCTGTGGCCTGTTACATGCCAATTTTCCGGCCTAAGCCTGGCCTGTATACAAGCCTGGCCTAGCCTGTGGCCTGTTAACCATGCCTGTATGTTTAAAACTTTTTTAATTGGCTAACAGGCCACAGGCTTCAACGCAAAACATGCTATAAACATGCTTACTTTAAACAGGCCAAAAACAGGCCAATTACATAAATTAATATTAATGATCTAAAATACATCATAAAATATGAAACCAAATACAACAACATAACCATTTTCAATACAAGTTCACTAATTTAAATCGAATCAATGTAAAGTCACTAGACCTTCACATCAAATCTTCGAAAGACTGCCTCATTTCTCTAAACATCACCTCCTGCACATAAATTTTGACCAATATCAGAAAAGAAGAATGCAATTACAAATTTGTGCTATAAATGAAATCACTGCCGAATGTCTTTTGTTGGTTCCAAAAGCTGGAAGTTGAAATGATAGGAAACATTACTTACACTGCTTCTAGTTGCAGCCTTGGTAGATCTGTCTCATTTGTCTTGCTCACGGTGCTTTAGTGCCAATCTCCATCAGTCCATCTTACTTTCTTGCTTTTAGTGATATGATGACCATACAATTTGAAAAGGACCAGTAAAATCATATAAACATATGGGTATGATACATTAAATAAAATCCATAAGATATAATGATCAGCTCAAGGTCCAAAGAAAAATCCCTTACTTCAGTTGCTGCCTCAATTGGTTGATCTAGAATTCTTTTTACAGGAGCCAAGAGTTCTTTGCTCAAATCAGCCTCTAAACTGTTAATGTAATCCAGTTAATTAATAGAAAATAAATGCAAGAACATTTAAACATTTTAATTTAGTCTATTGTAGAGTAATACTTGTTAAGTTCCTATAATTTAGTTTAGCAGATTCCTCAACTATGATGGTTTTTTAATTGTTTCATTATTGTCTGTACATACATTTTTCTTACAACAAAAGCATATGGATTTGATGCAAAGTGAACCGATTCATCTGCGCAATACTTTCGTATTTACTATCCATAAAGGATCAACTAAGCATCACATGAACAACTTAACATAAGAAATTCCAAACAAAAGACCACATACCTAATGAGGGAGGCTTTGATGCAAAATGAACAGATCCCAAGGTTAAAGATTCAAAAAAAGCAAGCAGTATCATAGACCCATCAGGATCCCATGTTGCACCCTAATAGCACATCTTTGATGGCACGAAACATTGAAGACGATACATGTGCTAGTCAACAAACTTCTCCAGCACGTGTATAATGTCGTGTTTAATGAAATCTCAGATTTGGAAACTGAAATAAATTTTTGACACAACCTGGACAAAAACTAAAAGCTAGATCCAACACAAATTCCATATCTAAAGCAGTGATAAGATAACTTATTACTAAAAAATTCAAGATTTGAGAACTAAAGTGATTAACAACACAAATCGTAAAAGAAAGCCAAAGAACAATAAAATTCAGATCAAGAGAGAAAATCAAACATTAATCAATTAAAAGATTAAGAGAAAAAAAAAGATAGGCACACCGATTTCAAGCTCCACCAGTCAGATCTAGAAGATGGAAGTACTTTCCAGAGAATGATATAGATCTGGAAGACGAAAGCTAGAAGTGACCGACGGAAGTGGTGAGATCGAGAGCCAGAGAATGAGAGGATTTCGACTTAGGGGAGATGACTCACTGATCTACCAAGAAAATGAACTGAAGGTGTTAGGTAGGGTTTTTTTTTTCAAACAAGCAATATACGTGTCAGACTCTCATTGGAAAATAGAGGGAGTAATTACAATTTTATCCTTCTACCAGGCCGGCCTGACAGGCCTAAAAGGCCTCTTATTAGGCCTGAGCCTGACCTATTAAGCAAAAAAGGCCTAGTCTATTAGCCTGACAAGCCAGGCCTGACCAAGCTGGAAACAAGCCAGGCCACAAGTCCCTGACCTATTTCCACCCCTAGTTTCGGGGACTCACGACTGACGACTTAGGCATCACATCAGTGAATTTCTCCCGGCCTATTCACATTGGTCCGTCTGAAGATGACAAGCCGTATATTCTTGCCTCAGAGGCGCATCAGGTTTATTATGTCCCCGGTGAGAGGCACATGGATTTGAATATGGTGATTCAACTAAAGCCTCGGGACCTTTACGACAAGGGCGATGGTGATAAGATCGCCTACGAGAGTGAGCCGTTCCGCCAGTTTTGAAAACTTCTTCCCAGACGGCGATGACAATCTACCTATAGTTTAGTACGTTTTTTAATATACGCTTTATGGAATAATAACATTTAACTAAAGTTTTATTTGTGTTCAAACATATTCAACTCACACGTAACATTTTATACAATCTTTCTTTGTAGGGATGGTGACGAAGATTGAGAGAAAAAATTATGCCTACGATGTAATCTTCTTATTATTATTTTCAAAAAAAAAAATACTTTGTAGCGGTTTAAAACCGCTACAAATATGCATCAGTAACCGCTACTAATTATAACCGCTACAAAAAGCGAACACTCAATTGCTACAAACGTATGCGCGGATATCAAAATAAATACACACACCAAACCTCATTTAATATGCTTCAGTTTCCTTTTCAACGCATGTTTTCTCTCCATCTTCTCTTATATTTTTACGTTTTCTCAAAGAGGTTAAGTGTTTTAAGGGGGTAAGTGCCATTCAACTGGATCAAATCTAATTATTATCAAAATATTTCTTTTTTCTTCTACCCTTTTGATACTAACTTTTGTTATTTTATAGTTGTATTACGTCTATTTTTCAACTTTCTTTCTACTTTCACATGCATTATTGGATCCACTTTCACATACATATTTTTAAGAATTAATTTTATTTTTATTAACTCATAATTAGTTGTTATTATACTTATATATTCTCATTGTTTTAACTTAGATAATAACCTTATATAATCAAATATCATATTTGAATATAACTTATTTTCACTAAAAATATAAATTATTAATAATCCAATATTTATTTAATCACTATAATATTTTTATTTTTTCAATTTCATGCATTTGTAGCGGTTAAGCAACCGCTACAAATACAAACAAAGATACAAAACCCGCCTAAGCTACTTTCGAAAAATGATAGGAGCATTTTGTAGCGGTTGTTAACCGCTACAAATATAAAATATGAAAAAAATGGTAGCAATTTTTTTTTCTAAAAAATATGGCGGATTTATTTGTAGCGGTTAATCACCGCTACAAATATTCTTAAGAATTCAAACTATTGGCAGCAAAATATTTTCCCAAAATTTGGCGGGAAATTTGTAGCGGTTATTTGCCCACTACAAAGTATTTTCAAACGTTTGACGCTACTTTTTGATATAATTAGTAGCGATTATTGAACCGCTACAAATGTGCTCAAATTCAAATTTGTAGCGGTTTTGTGACCGCGACTAACGTTCAAACAAGGAGTCAGAGTAGCCTCATATAGTGGCGGTCATCGAAACCGCTACAGATATAGTAACAGTCAATGTTTATGGAGTAGCAGGTTTTTTAAACTGCGACAATTACGTTTGCCGCGGTAGATTTTGTAGCGGTTTCGTTAACCGCGACAAATGGCCTTAGTAACGCCAAAAACCACTACAAATATGTCATTTTAACCGCGACTAATGACCTTTTTTTTTGTAGTGTTAGTTCATATGTTATGTAAATTAATTTAGAAAAAAATGATAAATATGAAAGCTAAAATCGACTAAGATCTTATATTTAGGATCAAATTAATCCATAATTAGCTCTTAATTTTCGGACTGGAGGTAGTATTAGATAAGAATTTGTCCAACTCCTCAAATCTAGCAGGTGCACAATGCACAATTACTGTCATTTGTATTTCTTTGTTACCTCATAAGCCACGTGCGTAATAATTAAAATTATTGTTAGGATAAACAACTAAACATAACGTATGCTCTAGCAATATCATAACTTATTTCAATTTGATAATTGAAAAATGACTATTTAAAATAGAAAAGGATTTACACACAAACACACTCATATATATAAAAGGCATATTTTATAGAGTATAAAATATAAGTTGGAAAAATGCATTAAAGATATTTAAAAATTATATTAAGTAAATAAATCAAAGAATACAAAATTTTTTAACGTGGAAAACCCCCTCAATGTGAGAGATAAAATTCACGGGACTCAGTCCAGAAAACCTTCATTATGATTAATATTTACAACAAGTCTTCCACAATTCTTGACTTAAGTCAGGCACTCTCTCTCTCTCTTTTCCTTTTTGTGTGTGGATAACTCAACCACTAATCACTATTAACTTTGTGAAAATCACCACAATGATAATGTAGAAAATGCAAACTACATACAAAACCCAAGTTTGACTACGATCTAGAACTTTTTTTAATTAAGGAAATTAAAATGACAACCTCAAGCAATCAAAGCTTTTGTTTAAAATGAACTCCTAACATTAATGACGTTTTCTTCAAATTAGCTTAGACAAGAAGACCTTTTAGAATTCACATTTTCTAGTTCAGACCTTTCTTTCTTCATTGCTTCCATGTCCGCACCTTCTTCTGTTATTTTGAATAGTATCATTAGGTCATCATTCTCAAGTTGTTTAGACACACTAGGCATGCAAGTCTCTCACTGAGTGACCTTGGTTTCATCCTGAAGTGAATAAGAACAGACAAATCATTCTTACTAATATAATTATATAATCTAGTAAGAAAATTTGATATTTTCTCCAAGAAAAAATATAGAACTGCACAAAGAAAGTTATAAAATGGTAATCAACATAAAAATTATTATTAATTTTTTCAAAGAAAAAACATTATATTCAAAAAACAAAGCAATAAACTAGAAACATACTTGTTCATCTAAAAAATCTGATTGTGAGCTCTTTAATTTTGTTTCATCAGTACTTGAAGTTGCTATTTGAAGCATCTCGGAAGTAGAGATTGAAGGGATCTAAGACCCGAAAATACAGAAATTAATGTCAATGAAAGTCAGTAAATTATCAATAGTGTAAAAATTGAAGGAGGGTAAATGGAAAGAGTAATTATTTACCAATGGAGGACTCTTTTCAGTAGTAGTTGATGCACTTCCCATTGCCATTTTATCTAATCTTTCTCCAACAGATGTTTCAATATCCTGCACAGCATTGAACGACATTGGTTTCTTGTTTCTATGACAGTAAAGCACTAGAATATAGTCTTCTGTAGATTGTTAATTAACCTTTTGTGAATCATGAGGATGCATATCATGTTCTGCTTTGGGGAGCACTTGGTGATCAAGTGTGATTCTCTTGCCCTTGCCCTCAATGCCAACCAAATTATCCTAAATATACAAAAAAGCGCCATGAAATTATGTCATTTACGATAAATTCCACCCTTATCAAGAAAGACCGTATTCTTACATGTGGACACTCATTTTCTGAAGGAACAACAAATGCTGTGGGTGATGACTTGCTTGATTTTGGTTCCCTGATTTTATTTGTTGTGAGAGCTACTTCATCTAATTTTGAACCTTCTTGAGAAGTCAGCTCCATTGATACCTTTATAATGTGTTACACAGCACAAATAAGTCATTCAGCTTTCAGTTAGTTCTAGCTCCATCTCTTTAGCAGAAGTAATCTTTACTAGCTAATTTAATTTTTCAATATATAACCAAGAAGGTGTTCGTCGGGGATTTGGTCTTAAAATATCTCAATTAGATGATGGTTTGAATGGTAAAGTATGATAATCTTACTTGAGTGGGTTCAATTTGTGAAGGAGCAACAAATGGCACAGGTTTGTTGGTTTGTTTTGAATCCTTGTCTTCATCAGCTTCTGATTCTGGACTTTCTTCAACACTTGCCTCTTCTGTTTCCTTAATCTGTGACATATAGGAGACCAACAAGAAATTTAAAAAGTTGTGGATTTAATTTATTGATATTGCTCCAAAATTTGGAAGCAATCAACATAAGTAAAAGAGAAATATATTTATTGCCTGCTTAAGTGTGATAGATTATAAGTGTAATACCCTAAAAATCATATTTATGATAAGTATCACAATTTAGTGAATAATACCTATTGGAAATAGGTGAATATGTTGTCTCAAATAATAAGTTATAATTATCTTATTTTTCTAAGGTAATTTCTATGAAAATTAGAAAAGATAAAGAGCTAAAATCCATAAAATGCATTTATGGGGCATAAAATGGCCTGAAAATATTATGATAAATCTCAAGAGGCACATAATATTTATTAAAATTTAGAAAGTATGTTGTCTCTAATTTTAAGAATTTTTGGAATATTTTCCTTGAAAAATAATGAGGCAAAATTTAATATTATTTTGGGAACTCTAAATGGCCCCATGATTTTTAATATAATGCATGGGATATAAAATACCAATGTCAGTGAAATAGTTGTGAGATAATTATTAATCCTAATTAAGAAAATTATCAACAATTAGTAAGTGACTAATTAAGTAATTAATGAGATAATATAAGATGATTAAGATATAAAGTAAATTAATTAAAAATAATTAAAAGCAAATAAATAAAGGGAGGGCCGAAAATATTGGATATTTTAGGTGAAAAATAAATAATAATATAATTAAGAAAATATCATGATATTTTGTAATTTAATAATAATAAAAATGAGATATTTTGTAAAGAACCAACAGGATAAATGAGAACCGATAGAAATTAAATTCTACCTCAAAATAGGTGAACTAAGTATTTAAGATCTGGACTTATTATAAACAAGTAAATTTTTATCCCAGAGTGGGCTATTTCCGAACTCATTTCCGAAACCGGCGGAATGATTAAGAG
The DNA here is from genome assembly GCA_019022615.1 of Acacia melanoxylon. NCBI lineage: Eukaryota > Viridiplantae > Streptophyta > Magnoliopsida > Fabales > Fabaceae > Acacia > Acacia melanoxylon. The sequence goes on along the minus strand of JAFJYJ010000003.1, from coordinate 3,877,347 downwards.
ACCAGATAAGAGAGGAAAAGGGCAGATAGTAGAAACGAGAACCAATGGAAAATAAATCCGTTGTGGAAAACCATGAACTAGGCTTCCTAGGTCATGACATATTATAAACCAGCGAATTTTTTCCAGAAGTGGGTGTTACTCTAAGTCATTTCCGTAAATTGGCGTCTCCAAAAATGTTCGGTAGGGCAACGGAATACCCTTAATGGAATCAAAAATTTAGCTAACCCAAGTATTTTGAAAGAGGATGAATAGACCTTCAAAGACCGTGTGTTTAGGATTTTTGAGATTATTCAAGATTACGCGATTAGAACACCGAACATGGAACTTTATCGATGCTACTCATAAAGCAAGTGATGACATCACTTGGATGAAGTCATCTTTTGGAAGATGACATAGGGGGGGAGGTCGGTCAAGGGTTTTAATGGCCAAGATGGAGCCATGTGTAAAAGCAAGATCCGACGGTTGAAATCCGATCTGATAAAGCATGAATAGTGTCACAGTTTTGCCTATAAATAGAAGGCACTCCTCTTCACTTCTTTCCACACCAAAATTTTGAAATCTAGAGAGAGGTTAGAGAGAAGGAGGAGTCTGGAGAAAATGTAGCAAAGCCTTGGGTAAGTTCTTCGGTCCCTAGTCTTAAGATTTGGTGTTTCTTTTGGTAGTTATAGTATAAATGCTAGATTTATCTTTAATCTTCCAAGATAGTTTAAATGTCATGTTTAAGGGGTAAATATGGTATTTATTTCAAAAATATATTTGGAGAAGAGATATGTCAAAATTTTGGAGAGATAGGGTCAAAGTAGCGAAGCTCTGGCGAAATTTCGCCGATTAGGCAAACTAGGGGCAAAATGGTAATTTGTACCTAAAATGCCTGTTATAATGCTAAAAATTGATAAATGCGATATAATCCTTATAGGATATCTGTAATCGTACCGCTGTTGTTCCGCTGTCGTACAGCTGTTGTGCCGCTGTTGCACCGCTGTCAAAAGTACCGTTTTCCGTAAAACGTACCGAAGTACCATCAACGAAGGTACGTTCACGACGTACTGTAACATTGACTCTGATGCTTGTGATATGCTTATATATGATTGCTGTGTTCCCATACTGAGACTCTGTCTCAATTGTTTTTGATACAATCATGAATACACGGGTTATGGTCTTGATAACATCGATGAAAGTTTTCCTAGCGCTATGGACACGACTGTACATCGTGGCACCGGTGGATGTGCAGACTGGGGTAACAAACATACTGCAGGGGCTGTGTATTGTTATTGCCTTACATATTTGATTATGTATTACCTACATCTGTTATGGGCTTTTGTAGGGATTTTTGTGAAAATGTTATGAATACCTGTCATACATATATTGTTTACAAAGCATGAGGTTAACCGTTACCTGAGGTCCGATGGGCATTGGACCTCAGTCTTAAACTAATAGTCAGGGAAGAATCATGGATCAACGAAGGCACCAGTGGATGGAGCCGTGGAAAGTCGTAGATGGATGGAGCCGTGAGAAGTCGTCGGTCAAAATAAACGCAGAAAGAAAGATAACAGAACCTACCTTACAGCATGAATCTAATAAAGTTACTTCATATCATTTGGTGCTTAAACTAGAAGGGTCGTCTAGGTGGTTCAGTCAATCAGTCGCCGTAAATACTCAGTGAGACTCCCACTAGACCTACCCAGCCTGGCCAAATGGGATGATTTAACTAAGTTAGGTTCTATGCCCCAAGTCTACCTAAGGCTTGTTAAAGAGGGTATATGTAAGAATTGTAATTATAAAGTTTTGTATTACTGTATCACATGAACAATCATTCGGGAAATTTATAATATATCAGTATAAGTCAGGCATCAGCATATGTCTGAGTATTTTTATATCAGTTACTCATTGTTAAACTCATTGTTCAAATTTTTAGTACATGCTCTTCGTTTCCGCAAAACGCTAAGCTGTAGCACCTCAAACTTTGATGAATTTTTATAAAACCACGTGTCACCGGCACGATTTATGCTTTGAAAATCGGGGTGTTACAATAAGAATGTATGTTATACATACATTTGATGAGCAATTGTTTTGTTTGGTTGTTGGCAGATCTCTCTTTACAGTCTTCTCTGCCATCTCTCCTAGCCTCTGAACAATAATATAATGTATAAAAGAAATTGGAATGAGTAGAAGTCATTCATTAATGAACACGTTAAATTGTAGAAGACCAAGTGAAAAAAATTTGTGGATTAAATGAATTAATTTGTAGCTAATTAAATTGTCAAGGGGTAAAATTTTTAGTGAACTTGAAAAATTTAAGTTTGGCATATGAATCGTGAATAGTAATGTTCTTTCGAAAGCAAAAAAAAAAAAAAAAAAAAAAAAAAGGACTGGGTCCTTTTGCTCTTTCTTTCATTTGATTGGAAAATTTTATTTTGGTACTTACATTGACAATCTGTTCAAAAAGATCAACGTCATCCATGTTGCCTTTGTTCATCTCAGATTTTTCCACCCAGTCCCCATAGCCTAACAAAACAAAACAATTCCAAATATATATTGTAATGAGAAAAATCATATCAACTACATATGTAGCAATTGTAAATAATTAATTAACCATTTGGATGCTTACTGGTAAGGAACTCATTATCAGCCAAAGTTAAAGACATATTGGGACATCTCACTACTGCACTCAATGTGACGGTCTGGAATTCAATTGCAGAGCAGATGGTATGAAGTTTTGGTAGATCATCAAGGCATATAAGAAATAGCTTTGGGAAGACATGCTTGATGTCCAACTCTTGTGTGGTGCCCTGCTTCCTTTCAAATACTTGCTCAAGCTCTGGCGCTCTTTCTATATACAATGCCAAGAGCTGTGGAAGGCTGCCACATGTGGAGAGAGAGAACAGACATTTCAAACTCTCGCAGCCTTCCAAATAAATAATACGGAGATTTGGGAAACAACATTCTTTGTCGTCATCCTCAATGATGCACTCTAGCTCTGCACAATTTGTTATGCTTAGATATCCTAAATATGGCAGGCTTCTTGAGATAGATGCAGACAAGATAAATTTCAATTTAGGGCAATCATCGATTATTATCTTGAAAAGATTTTGAAAGCTCAGATGAAGATGTTTTGGTCCCACACATATGTTTCTTAACATATTCAAGCCTTCCAACCTCAGGGTTTCCAAACTTGAATCCACAAGACTTGCTATTTGAAGTCTTTCAAGATCATAAATTGTTTCCATCTCCATGGATTCTAAAGTAAGATGCTTCAACTTGCATAACTGCATCCCAATTGGCTGCATCGTAAGATATATCAGTATCAAAGAACAAAGCATTACATCAATAAATCATGAATTAATGTTAGAAAAATAATTAATTACCCTTTCTCTTGAGAGTTGTTCTTGTGTTTTTTCCCTTTCTATTGATAAATCTAGAAAACATTTTATTGGAAGTTGCGCGCATTCACCCAAACTGATATCTTGTAGAGACATTGCTTTCACATAATAGTTTTCAGGGCACATACTAACCATATTTGGTACTCCTTTAAGGCTTAGGTTGTTGAGAGCTAGGAGATCAATCTCAATACTCTGGTCCTGGTGAGGTGAGCTATCATCATCACAAGATTTTCCAAACACATATTTCAACTGACTAGCCCCATCGATAAGCAAAGATTCCAAACGCACAAGATTTCTAGAACAAGAAGCTGGAAATACATATTCTAACTTGCCACAATCCTTGCTTTTGATGGTGCGTAAGTTAGGAAAGATAGAGTTGGCATTCATATGATGATGACCATCTGCCTCCTCTTTTACTATATGCTCCAGTTCATCACAATTTGAGACTACCAATTCTTCTAATAATAACATTGATGAAGCAATTGATATAGAAAACAATGACCTTAAGTTTGAAATATCGCTAATATTCATTTCTCTCAAATTGCAAGGGTATAACGGTGGGGTAAAAATTCCATTAGCTCTATTGCCAACATATTGCCCCTGCATCCAAAACAGATATATGGATTCATCTTTCACAAATTCAAATGTTTATATTAAATTGTAATTTATTTTATTTGTCTCCTTAGAGTCGTAGCACCATAGGAGAGTGGATGTGAAAGCGGGAGAGAGGGGAAATTTTATTTTAATTTGTTTAAAAAATTATAATCAAAGAAATTTCGGTCTTATTTGTTTATGTTTTCGATTTTCTTAAAAAGATAGTTTTGTAAAATAGTTTTTTAAAACAAGTTTTTGAAATAAAAACAAAAGATTATGTTTGGATAATCACTCAAGTTTCTCAAATGGTGAAAAGTCATGGCGGAGAAGAAATTAAAAAGGGTTTCACAATTTTCTCAAACAAAAATTAAGAAATGCAACAAAAAGAAAAAGCAAGAAAGCATCTAAAAACTATTTTAGTTTTGGCTAAAGATATCTTTTAGTCCTTTAAGTTTTACATAAGGTATATTTTTAGTCCCTTAACTTCGTAAAGTATACTTTTGGTCCTAAAATTCTAACACCGTTAATGTTGCTCACGTAAAAATTTGACTTAATGAACTCAAGTGATGACTAATAGCATTTAATTACAAAAAATTTATATATTCTTCAATTTATTCATATTTTAAATTTAAGTTAATAGCATTTAATTACAAAATAATCACTTAAATTTACACCGTTATCACTTGAATTTTCATTTTCCATTAGCAAAATTAACGTGTTAGAATTTTAGGACCAAAAGTATACTTTATGAAGTTAAGGGACCAAAAGTTTTCTCATAAAACTGGACTAAAAATACTATTTTTAGTTTTTTATCTTTTAAAAACATATTTCTGTTTTGTTAAACACCTAACTAAAAAGAAATTACCAAACAAGTTTTTAATTTTTTTTAAAAAAAAATCTGTTTTAAAATTATGTAAACAAACAAAGCCTTTATTTTTCTGATGTCATTTACCTTAATATTTACTACATCTCAGCTACTAAATGCAAATTATCAGGGATTTAAATGTCCAACATTTTAAATTATTCTCTATCAATTAAATGGAACAATGAAGCAAAATTCAAATAGCTAATTTTTCTAAAGAGCGAGTGTAACTTTGAAGAAGATTTGTGTAAATTTTTGAAAGAGTACTCCATTTTGGGCTTAAAGTAGGAAAAAAAATTAATTTTTTGGAAGACAATGAAAAAGCTGAGATTTTTAGGATAACTTGCTATTTTGGATTTGGGATTATTAAGGGGTGGGTCCCTGCAAAATGGCTATTATATTTATTTTGGTAAGCTGACGTTGTGGATAAAATCACGTTTTGACTATACGTACTATGTGAAAAAAGATTGTGTGGGGATGTTAATTTTTAAATTCAAAATGCTATGGGTGATATATATGTAAATGACTCAAACGTTGAGGTTTTTTTTTTTTAAAAAAAAATGTATTTTAGCCTAAACATTATTACCAATTTGATCAACACAATTATTTAGAGTCATGTGTGATTACTTACTCAATTAATTCTTTTTTAAAAAAACAATGAACTCTATTCTATTAATTCTCAATGCAAATAACCATACGTAGCATTCATAAAAATTGATGGAGGAAAATATATATGTACCTGTAAGGCAATGTGCTCTGGTTGAGCTGTCTTGGATGTAGATGGCTCATCTTTATTTGTAGTTTCTGATTTTGGAAGAAAACAAAACAAAGAATCCCACCAAGAGGCATTATGACTTGGACCCTTGTCTTTTTCCTTTGACCACTCACTAGTATTTGCTACTGATTTCTGTGGGAGATAACATTCAGGATATATATATATGTTGACAAATAATGGAACATCTTCAATCGACATTACTTTCAACGAACGAAGTATGTTTTCATTTTGCATTTGATGCAATCCTTCCTGTTTTGGATATTGATCAAACATGTATCTTAGATTATTGCACTTAGAAAGCTCCACACTTTCTAGTAGAGGAAGGTCTTCACAAAAAGAAATTGGCAATATGAATTCCAACGCTTCACATCCTTGAACACTGAGGAGTTTCAATTTTAAAAACATTAAGTTGTGACTCCTTGGATTACGATCTTCATCATCCACTTTCTCTTCTACAGATGACTCCTCAGCCCTTATTATGTATTTCAGCTTAGAACAATTAACAATCTTCAAAGTTTCTAGGAGCTTTAGACTTTGAGCGGTGGATGGATGAAAAAGATACATCAGTGAACACTCCTGTAAATATATGGACTTAAGGTTACCCAACACTAGCTTGTCTTTAAATAATGTGTTTTCCAACTTTTAACAATTCTTTAACTCCAGCTTCTCTAGTTTCCTGAGAAAGCCATCAAGATGGCTACCATAACATATTTCTCTCACATCCACTTCATTAAGTTGCAGTTCAACTAACTCGGAGAAGTAAGTTGCTCCAGATCTAAGTTGAGGATGCCCGGCATGGATCAAACACTTCATCTCATTACATTTCTTCAAAGAAAGCTTGATTAAGTCATCCATAACTCCAGATCCAATTGAAATAATGCTAGGAATAAGATTGTTCCAACTTATTTCATTATCTCCTTCTAATTCTAGAATCTCTGCTCTAGTGGCCAGGGATTTAGTTAACTCTTTGGAAAATATTTTTTGTAACTTGCCCAGTTTGAAACATCTTTTTATAGAAGTATCCAACTGAGAAGAATCAAAGGCAGAGAAGTTGCTGCCATCTATATGGTATATTTTATATTCAGGAAGGGATGTAATTTGAGGAACCTTTGCGTCAATCAGTATATGATCATCATTTGAAACATAATATAGTTCTTCAAGTTGGGAGCATCTTGCAATCACTTCAAATGGATTGTTCACTTCAATCAAACAACTTTTCAAGTATAGAAATCTCAATTTAACTAACCCACTAATTTTATTTGGCAATTCATCAATTGAACAATTAGTCAATTCTAGAGACTCAAGCTTTTGTAAGTTTATCATCAACACAGATATATCACCAAACTCCAAATTTTTTAGAGACAATGTTCGAATGTCTTTTAGTGATTGAATTGAGTTTGGTAATGATAGAGCTGAAGTTCTACCATACTCAATTTTAGAATGCAATAGCAAAACTCTAAGGCTCTTTATCCCTCCAAAGATTGCATCAGAGACTTCCAAAGAACCATTTGCGTTTAACCATACTAAAAGAACTTTGAGTTTGCTACCATCAAAACAATTGGGAAAACCATCATTTATGATCCAAGAAGAATATTTCATATTCTCCTTCAATTCTGTCTTTGAATCCATGATCACTTGAATCTCTTCCTTCACTAGCTCCAGGGCCACTTTACGAATCACATCATGCAACTTTACACATTCTTCATTGGCCTTCAACAATAAAGAATAACTTATGAGTTTGTTTTTCTTACCACGCACTTGACTTCTCAATGTATCATATTTGTCAATTCCTGCAAACAACCCCAATCCTATAGCAATTCTGCATAAAAGCTCTACCGGTATTTCATGGGCTTTTGGGAATATAGAGCACAGTAGGAAGAGTTCTTGGGCTTTCTCATCTTTTAGATGAGTATAGCTTAACTTCAAAGAATTATAAAACTTCATCACATCTTCATCTTCATCAACAATCTCATGTCTTGATGGTTCAACATCACTTTTCAATGTTTTCAAAGCATCTCGCCATTCATTTGTAGGCCAGTCTTTTAAAGTTTTTGCCACTGCTACAACTATAACTAGTGATCTTCCACACTCATTTACAATATCCACTGCCACATTCTTCAAATTATCTGGGCATCTCTGATCAGTTTCCAGAGCATGAAAAAGGAAAAGTTTCAATGCGTCTTCCTCAGGTAAGTCCTCTAGTTTAATCCTCGCTTGGCAAATCATTTGGGTACATACATTCTCATAACGTGTGGTTAGCAAAACACAACAGCGACCCTTGCCATCGAAGTGATGCTGTATCCCCATGTTTTTAAGGTTGAGCTTTTCCCAGACATTATCAAGTATTATGAGCACCTTCCCAACGTTGGCAATCCTATTCCATATTTGTTCTGCGTGGGTCAATTGCTTCTCTTCCTTTAACTGCAATTCCAATTTCTTTGCAATCTCATATCGGATCCTTTTTTCATCCACAGGGGTAGACACTTCAATGAAGATGACTCTATCAAAGAGACTTGATTTTTCAACATGTTTTCCAACTTCTATTGCCATTGTGGATTTCCCCGTTCATCCCATCCCTTGCAATCCTATCATATGCTTATTCTCATCTTCTAATGCTTTCTTTAGTTCCTCAAAATTTGCCCTTCTACTCTCAAAGGACATGAACTCTTGTGAATGATATTCCATGCCTAGCACTCCAACTGCACGTGCAACTTCTTCAGGAAATTCTTTAACTTCAGCGATCAAGTTTGGGATATGCTCTTTTGTCAATTTTTCAATCTTCTTGGCTTGCGCAATTTGGGAGAAGCAATTTGTGCACAAACCAAAGCATTTGGTTGGTTGAGGGTTATGTTGTACAAGTTTTTTAGCTCTTTTGAGTCATTCTTCAACTCTAGGATCAACTAGAGTCTCATTTTTTTTATTGGCCTCAACTATCATTAGCTTTACACCTTCCACTATAGCTGAAAACCTTCCTCTTTCATTTTCGAAATCTTCAACATAACTCTTGTAGTTATGCAAATACTCAAGTTCCTCCCATGCTTTACTTGCCAACCATTGGATTAATGGTTTTGCTTCATCCCATGCCACCTTCGCCATCTATCATGTATATAGGGTCATGATTATAATATAAACTATATTGGGATATCTAATCACTTGCTACCTATGAACTAGGATTACAATACGCTAATCAAAACCATATTATTCTTGATTTGACATTCAAATTCATAATGAGTGATTAATTATCGGAGTTCCTCAATAGTAGGGAGCAATCATAAAATAAATAAATATATCTATCTACTTCACCCAAGTGAGGGGATAATATTTGATTGACTTATTGTATTTGTTGTTACTCAACAAAGATTTTAGTGCTAATTCATATGAAATTATTTGCATCATTCTTGTTATTGGCCGGCCACCTTTAATTTGAATGTAGATTCTGTAACTTGCATTCAAAAGAAGGGAATTGTTTATAGACCACCGGTTGAACAACTTATTAGAATAAGGCCTTTGTCTAATTTGCACTTGACACAGAAATAAACTCGAGAGCTTATGAAGTCAAGAGAGGGTGTGGGCTTAATTGAATGCTAACTTCCAATACAAGAGTCTTTTTGATTGTTATGGATTATATTAAAGTAACTTTGAATGTTGATGCTTTTTATTCTTGTTCAATGTTGTTGGAGATTATTATGAATTTATAATTGGGTTTTAATGTTTTGTTATGGTCTTATTAGGTTCAAATATTGCCTCTCAAAGAAGGCAAGAAAAAACATTCAAATAGGTCATGGAATAGTCCAGACAGCTTTTGGATCGGAGGTCCAACTCCTGAAGCTCGGGTTGATTTCGGATCGAGAAAACCTCGGGCAAGCTTGTCTAGCTTAAAGTTCTATCAGGACCAAATGTCGGGTTGAGGCCAAACCCGGTCCGGTTTGGTTCCCTGATCAACCCTACAAGAGACCATAAAATATATAACTACTTAGGGTGTGTGTATTTTTATGCCTCACAATAAAACATGTGTTGTATTTATACACAAAGGAAACTCAACTTAGAAACGGTTCACTGAGTGTGACAGAAAAGTGAATCACAAGAATATGGTTCAAGTCAATCGTGGCTGAAGAAAATTGGTACTGAAGACAGCTAATCAAAGAAGTATGAATATCTCCCTCAAAAGAAGAAGAAGAAGTATGAACATCGATAGGAAAAAGACTGAATGATGCATATCTATGACTTATTCCCATTTTAGTTATTTTACGAAAAAATAATTGTTCCCAGAAAATAACCTTAAAAGCTTGCTGGAGGTTTGTTTAAACTTTTAAAAACTAAATAATTTTTTTTGAAATAAAAAACTTCTTCGTTCTATTTTAGTAGCTATTTTAAATAAGTTATTTTTTATTATCTATGAGTTCTAATTATTTTGAGAAGCACTTTCAAATAAAAATACTTTTATAAACTCAGAGAAACATGTTCTTTAATTATTCAATTTAAATAAAATATAATGATTATAAAAAAGTAAATCTGGTTTTTTTGATCAATTTATTTAAATATGATTTTTACAATCTTACCTAAACCATTGATAAATTCTTATGTCCACAGTGACATAAATTAATAAGAAAGTAACTTTCTAGATAAAGGAAGCTAGACTATATCCTATCAACATTCATATAAAATATAAAAATTATATACAGCCACGTTGCTAACAAATTATAGAAAATACAGTCAATTTTATATTCCATGCAAATATACATAACCCATCTTGGTTTATAATTTAAGAAAGCTGTAAGAATTTCTATAAATAAATGAAATTAAGAATTAAAACTACGCATATACTAACCTGCAGGGAACAAGAATTGAAATCTTCAAGTATGCTTCAGGTGACCAATCAAGATCTAAAAAGCAAAAATAAGTTAAATAAAGTTTAAGAGATCATTATGCACGCGTATATATGTATGTGTATGCGTATGTACATATAAAAGAAGATGTTCCTAATTCATAGTATCACTTTTTATAAATATAATAAATCACTTTTTATACCCCTCTAAAAATTGCATATATAAACTCAAAGAAACATGACATCTAATTATTCATTTTATGTAAAATCTCAATGATTGAAAAAACAATTTGGGTTAGGTGATAGATATTTTTAATTGTGATTTTTACGGCCTTAATTAAAACATTGATAAAAACCTAAAAAGGTGAGTAATTCTTGTTTTCATAGTGACATAAATTAACCAGAAACTTTCAAAATGTAGGAAGCTAAACTATATCAATATCAACATTTATGAAATATAGAACATATATAAAGAACCACATTGTTAACAAATTGTAGAAAATACAGTAAAATTGATACTATAGTTACATATACATAACATCCTAGTTTATAATTTAAGAAATCTGAAAATAAAATTGAATAAATAAAATTTACGATTAAGATTAAGGATATTAAACTCATGAGCTTAAACAAACTTTCGAGATAGGGATATAAACTCTGATTATAAACTTGTAAGAATTTACTTTCATCAATAAATAACTATTAAAAGTATATGATTACATAATTAAAAATATAAAAAATATAACAATTTGATTTAAATATATTTTAATATAAACAATTCAAATTAAATCCATTAACATTCAAAAATTTATCATATTTAATAAAGAATATTTTATGAAGTTCATATTTCAAGCCACTAGATATGATCAAATCTAAAAAGTTGGCACAAGTTTAAAAGCTATTTAATGTGATTTTTAGTAGCACAGAAAGGCAAACTCGATATATGAATTTGTGAGTTATAAATGTAAAAACAATAAACTCATAAAGTTAAATCACTAGTTTAACAACAATGATTAAAACTATGCATGAACTAAACTGGAAACCGAGTCAAAATATTTAAGCATGCCTCATGTGACAAACAAATATCTAAATAATTAGAAATAAAAATAAGTCAAAAAAGTTTAAGACGCAATATGAGCGTGAGTAAAGAAGATGCAGACATAATTCATAGGTATGATGGAGCACAAAACCATACCAAAGATTTCTATGCGCTCCGGCTGCAAATTGCAATGCCTCCCAAAGCCTTCGATATAAAAACCACTTTTTCTTTTTTTCTTTTTTTCCTTTTTTTTTTAAGGAAAGGAACTATGAGAACAACGATGATAGATAGAAAATGAAATATGGAATTCAAATACAAAGAAAAAACGGACTAAGTACTAGGCAAGAAGAAGATTTGAACACAAATTTTGTTTTTTTTTTTTGGGTTTTCTCTAAACAATGAGGAGAACAATAACTGCAATGATCAACAGAGACGAGAGTAAAAAAATAATTCAAAAAAAAAAAAAAAGCTTGGAAAAAAGGTTCCTTCAATAGACAAACTCCCAAACAGAAATCAAAACTCTAAATTTTTTCTTTTTTTTGGGAACAACAAGAAAAATCAAAACTCTAAATTCTTTTTTTTTTTTTGGGAACAACAAGAACATCAGAAGATTTTTTGAAGAACGCAGAAATTGCAGATAGAAGAAGCAGGAACCAGCTAGTGTGGTGAGTGGGAGAGACGAAGCCAAATACATATAGACTCAGTGCTAGTGACAATTGAGCCACCTTTTAGAAAGTTGGGAAAGTAGTTTTAAAAAAAAGGGAAGGGCCTACGTTTTTTTTTTGTTGGGATTCAATAATTGATCTTTCTTTTAACTACCTTTTGACTGGCTGTGCCTTTAACTGTTAATTTATCTGCATAGGACATTTAATAATACCTTACCCCAAGTGCCTTTAATGTATGTATCCCCGCGCTCGAGCTTTTTTTTTTTTTTTGAGTCGAGAAATCGGGCCAACCCGTTTAAGCTTTACCCCTTCAAAGACCGGGCTTGTAAATTGAAACTTTTAAATAAAGCTGGGCTTGTAAACCAATGGCTTAAAATGGCCGACCTGTTATGTAATACCCTAAAAATCACGCTTATAATAAGTATCACAGTTTAGTAAATAATACCTATTGAAGATAGGTGAATATGAGATCTCACATAATAAGTTTTAAGAATCTTATGTTATAAGGTAATTACTTGTGAAAATTTGAAAAGAGAAAGAGTTAAGATCCACGAGAAGTGTATTTTATAAAGCATAAATGACCTAAAAATATTATGGTAAATACCATATGATAACAAATACTTGATAAAAACTTGGGGGAAGTATGTTATCTTGAATTTTAGAAATTTTGGGATTATTTTCCTGGAGAAATATTGAGCATAAATAAAATATTATTAAAAAGCACTTTATGGCTCTTTATTTTTAATATTTTATATAGGATATAAAATACCAATGTCGGTTCAATAGTTGTGAGGAAATAATTTATCCTAATTAAGGAAATTATCAACAATTAGTAAATGACTAATTAGGTAATTATTGGCTAATTGTTTAGATTAAGATATAAGTAAATTAATTAGTAAATAATTAATTAAACGAGGAGAAATTCGAAATAAATAAATAAATAAAAAATAAAAAATAAGATATTTGGATATTTGGAATATAATAATAATATATATGGTAAAGAGCCAACATGACATTTGAGAATGGATAGAAATTAAATCTTACACCAAAACATAGGGATTTAGTCTAAGACATCTAGACTTTTTATAAACCAAATGAAATTCTACCTCGGAGTGGCTACCTCTCGAAAGCCGATTAAGCCAACAAAGCAAATAAGAGACCGGGTATTTATGAGAATAGGCAGATAGTAAAAAGTGAACCCGTGGTAAACTTGAGTGTTGTGACAAACCAGGAATAAGGTTTCATACGACAGGACATATTTCGAACCCGTGAATTATTGTCCGGAAAACACGGTATCGGAAGTTATTTCCGAATCGACCGCGCGTCGCCCGAAATGTTCAACCAAATGAAATACCCTCAATGGGATTAAAAATTTAGTCAACCCAGGTATTGTTAATGAGAAAGATTAGACCTTCAAAACAACGTTGTCGGAATTTTGAGTTTCGACAAGATTACGCGATTCGGACACCGATCAGGGAACTTTATCGGTAAGTCAACACATGTGACGTCATGCATGATATCATCTTCTTCTAGAAGGATGATGTCGGCACATAGGTGTATGGCAAGGATGAAGCCAAGTGTCCAAGTGCGATCCGACGGTCGAAATCCGATCTGAAAAACTTTTGTGAAATTCTAACCTTGTCCCTCCTTTCTTCTATAAATAGAAGCCTCTTCCTCTTCATTCTTCACCCTCAAAACCATGCCTTAGAGAGGTTAGAGAGAAGGAAGAGCTCTCAGAAGTTCTAGCCAAGCCGGGTAAGTTTTTCGGTCCCTGGTCTTAAGTTTCGGTAGATATAGTAGAAATGCTAGAATTAGCTTTAAATTTCCCAGATAGTTTGAATATCATATTTAGGGGTAAATATGGTACTTATTTCGAAAATATGTGGGGAAAAGAGGTCTGTTGAAATTCCAGAGAAATAGAGCAGAAACAGCGAAGCTCTGGCGAAATTCCGTCGATTAGTCTAACTAGGGGCAAAATGGTAATTTGTACCTAAAATGCCCTAATGCTTCTAAAAATTGATAAAAATTGTCATTATAGGATATCTGAGTTATTCGGACCCATGCTTGTACCGCCGTCATCCCGCCGTCGTCACGGACGCATCTGCGTTTTTTCCGTCGGAATTTTCGTTTTCCACCGAAAGTACCAAAAGAACCGTCGCGAAGGTACGTTCGCGACGTCGATAACACTAACTCGATGATTATGATATGCTTATATATGCTTCTTTGTGTTCTGTCTTGAGACTCGTCTCGTTTGAAATTGGTGGAGTTATGAGTACACGGGTTATGGTATTGTTAACACCGCTTGAGAGTTTTCCTAGCGCTATGGACACGACGGTACATCGTGGCACCTAGGAGAGTGTGCGGGACTGGGATAACAAACATCTGCAGGGGCTGTGTATTGTTATTGCCGTATATACATATTTGTGTATCTGTTGTGGGCTGTTGTAGTAGTTTTTGTGAAAATGTCATACATATATTGTCTACATAAGCATGAGGTTAACCGTTACCTGAGGTCCTGCATGATTAGACAGGATTCGGGTAATGAACCGGAGGAGGCACCCGGGGATGAAGCTATAGATATACGCCGATGAGACGGAGCCATGAGAAGGCACCTCAAAGGAAATGCGGGAAGAAAGTCAACGAACCTACCTTATAGAATGAATCTAATAAAGTTACTTCATATCATTTGGTGCTTAAACTAGAAGGGTCGTCTATGTGGTTCAATCAATCAGTCACCCTAGCACGGTGAGACTTCCACTAGACCCACCCAGCCTGGCCAAATGAGATGATTTAACTGAGTTAGGTTCAATGCCCCAAGTCTACTCAAGGCTCGGATGAACAGGGTATAGTTACACAGAAGAACTGTAATTATAAGTTTTGTATTACTGTATCACATGAACATTCCTTCGGAAATTTCTAATATATCGGTATACGTCGAGGCATCATCATATGTCCGAGTATTTTCATATCGATTACTCGTTGTTATACCATTGTTCAAATTTTTAGTACATGCTCTCCCGTTTCCGCAAAACGCAAAGTTGTAGCACCTCAAAACTCTGATGAATTTTTATAAAACCACGTGTCAACAGCACGATTTATGCTACGAAATTTGGGGTGTTACATGTTAGGCCCTTTAATTTTTTTTCCGTTAACTTGACTTAACTATTTAATTTACTAATTTATATATGTTTTGTAATTGTTATAGAGTTATTTATCCATTTAATTACAAATACATATTTATGATTTGATTTATTATTTATTGTAAATAAAGATTATGAATGTATTCAACTATTCATGATGTGGGAGAAGATGTTCTTGATATTTTTGCTCATGATGCGAGCCTACTACTCGAAGTGAAGCACAATCAAATGTCTTTGAAATTGATGGTGGTGAAGAAGATGAAAATGATAGTCATCGTACTCATGTTGCTTAGTAGTAAACTTGTTATGCTTTGTGTGAGTTATTTGAGGGCAATAGTTTACTCGATTATTAATTAGTGATTGTGTTTGTTTGTTGCATTAAACGTGTTGTGTAGGCATTAATGTTCACAACATTTATTTGATAAATTAGAACTTTAATTGTTGTATTTTACTAATTATATTTATTTGAAAAAAAAAAAGCATGAAAATAATTTTAATCCATAAAAATGTCTTCCGATCCTGGCCCTTGTCGGGCCTTGAGAAACAAACGTTTTTCTTATTTAGGCTTAAAAGGGCTGGCCCTTCAAGGACCAACCCTATAGGACCGGACCATCCCTAATTCCCAACTCTACTTACTTTGAGTCCGCATAAAACCGAGCACTCTTTTAAGGGGAAACAATTCCTTCCGTTGCCATAATAAACTCAGCAAGCTTTGTGTTCATCAAATTAACCCTATATATAAACTATTGCATCACATCTGATTTCATTTAAGAAATGTAACATCCCATTTTCAAAAGCAGTATAATTTTTTTTTATCAGAGTAGAGCATCGGAGCGATTGAGTAACTGATACTTATATTCAAAATGCCGTAAGTCTAGCTGATTACAGTAACAGTACATTGATTGCGGACGTCTAACGTCAGTGTAACTATATAAACCGAAGAAGTCTTCAGCCGGGTCTCTGTGCGGCCTGCTTGCCTTTCTCCTCGGTCCTCGGTTCTCCTGACCCTGAGGCTATATTAAGAGCTGAGGTCCAACGCGCACCGAACCTCAGGTAACAGTTAACCTCATGTTTATATATACAACATAGACAGTATATGAGCATACAAACAAGCATATCCCAACAACACATAAGCCCCCTGGCAGATATGTCACACCTAGCAATCGTTCCACACCAAGCATTTCACACCTAGCAAACGTATCCCGACACCCAGCAAGCATAATAACAGTACAATGAGCATACCACAGAGCTATCAACTACTTCACATAAGCATACCATACACATAGCACATATACGCATACAATAAACATCAGAGTTAGTGTTACAGTACGCGAACGTACCTTCGTTGACGATAGACGGTACGTGTGACGATCGGTACGTGATCACAGATATCCTATATGCATAACAACGTATTTATTACTAATCAATATCATCATAGACATTTTAGTCCCAAATTACTATTTTACCCCTGACCAAATTACTATTTTACCCCTGACTTCACTAATCGGCGGAATTTCGCCAGAGCTTCGCTACTTTGACTCTAATCTTCCAAAATTTTGCCATATCTCTAACTCCAACATAATTTTCGAAATAAATACTTTAATTAACCCTAAAACATGATATCTACAATATATTGGAAGATTAAATATCAAAACAACATCTACCATAGAACTTCAAGAACTACCGAACTAAAAACTAAGAACCGAAGAATTTACCCTTGAAGAACTTCCTTCAACCCTCTTGCTCCCACTTCTCTCTAGCTTCTCTCTTCCCTCTTGAAATTTCGAAATAGGCAAGATGATTTTGGTGTGAAGATTTTGCAAAGTAGTGAATGGCTATTTTTAGGCACAAAATGCACTATTCATCACTTTTTCATATTGAATTCTAGCCATCCATTTGAACCCTTAGCTAACAAGTTTTCTCCTCCATTTTCCTCCACAAACTTGTCCCCCCCTATGTCATCCCTCCAAAGATGAAGTCATCCAAGTGATGTCACTCCCTTACTTTATGTATTTTACCCGATAAAATCCCATATTCGGTGTTCTAATCGCGTAATCTTAACAAATTTCAAAAATTCCTCGATGTCACCTTGGAGATCTATTCTTTCTCTTGAGAAATGTTTGGATTAACAAAATTTATGATCCCATTAAGGGTATTTCATAGCCTGTTAACCATTTTCGGACAAACGCCGTCGGTTACGGAAATGACTTCCGGAATAACCAACTTCGGGACAAAATTCCACTTGTTCATAATATGTCCAGTTGTTTTCCACTTAATCCAAGGATTTCAAGAAAGGATTTATTTTCTATCGGTTCTCATTTATCCCACTTGCTTTTTACAAAATATCTCTTCTTTCTTTATTATTATTTCCATCAAAATATCATGATATTTTTACAAAATTTGTAATACCCCGAAAATATTATGATAAATATCATATGACAACAAATACTTGACAAAAACTTGGGAAGTATGTTGTCTCTAATTTTAGGAATTTTTGGGATTATTTCCTTGAAAAATAGAGAAGCATAAATATAATATTATTAAAAGCACTTTTTGGCCCCATAATTTTTAATATTTTACATGGGATATAAAATACAAATGTCGATAAAATAGTTGTGAGATAATAATTAATCCTAATTATGAAAATTATCAACAATTAGTAAGTGGCTAATTAAGTAATTAGTAGCTAATTGTTTAAATTATGATATAAGTAAATTAATTAGTAAATAATTAATTTAAGGGGAGAAATTCGAAATTATTAATTAAATAAATAATAAAATAATAATAAAATATTTTATGCTTAGAAAAATAAATAAAAAATAAAAGAAAAAAATATCTAGATATTTTGAATAAAATAATAATATAATCGGTAAAGAGCCAACGGGAGATATGAGAAAGATAGAAATGAAATTATACCTCAAGATATAGAAATTTAGTCTTTTACCACTTTGGACCTTTTATGAACCTCGTGAAATTCTATCTCGGATTGAGCGGCCTCGAAGTCGTTTACGAAACCAACGGCGTAATTAGAGTACCGGATAATTACGATAAGGCGATAGTGCTAAAAGTGACTTATAGAAAACGCACCGTGTTTTTCAAACCAAGGATATGGTTACTTAGATCGATCATATTACGAACGAGTGATTTTCTCGCCAAGAAAGCGGTTCTATCGGAAGTTATTTACAGAATCGACGGCGTTTGTCCGAAAATCTTCGGAAGATAACGGAATACTCTTAATGGGATCAAAAATATAGTTAAACCCAGTAGTTTTAAAGAGGAAGAATGGAACTACAAAACCTAGTTCCCGGATTTTTGAGATTCGGCAAAATTACGCGATTCGGACACCGATCGGGGAAACACTATCGGTAAGTCAGCACATGTGATGTCATGCATGACATCATCTTCTTCTAGAAGGATGATGTCAGCCAAATAGGTGTAAGGCCAAGATGAAGCCACGTGGCGAAGTGCGATCCGACGGTGGAAATCCGATCTGAAGACATTTCATGAAATTCCCACCTTGTCCCTCCTTTCTTCTATAAATAGAAGCCTTCTCCTCTTCATTTCTCCATCCCAAAAACGCAGCCTAGAGAGAAGTTAGAGAGAAGGAAGAGCTCTCGAAGTTCTTGCCAAGCGGAGTAAGTTCTTCGGTCCCTAGTCTTAAGCTTCGGTGTTTTCTTTCGGTAGTTGTAGTAGGAATGTTGTTTTGATCTTTAATCTTCCAATATATTTTAGATATCATGTTTTTGGGTTCAATATGATATATATTTCAAAAATCATGTTGGGAAAAGAGTTCGCGAAATTTTGGAAGATTAGAGTCAAAAACAAAAACTCCGCGAAATTCCGCCGATTAGGGAGTCAGGGGCAAAATGGTAATGTGTACCTAAAATTCCCGTTATGATGCTAAATGTTGATAAATATCATCATTTTAGGATATCTGAGTTAATCGTGCCGCTATCGTACCGCCGACATCCCGCTGTTTACGCCGCTGTCAAATTTTCCGTTTTTCCGTAAAAGTACCTTTGTACCGCCGACAAGGTACGTTCGCGTATTGTAACACTAACTCTGATGGTTATCGTAGGCATATACGTATTTCCTCTGTCATGCTGTATTTCTCCGTTGTGCCTTAACCTTACATCTGACTGTATTGTTATTGCCGTCCATATCCGATTATGTACATTGTCTGTTGTGCCTTAACCTTACATCTGACTTTATTGTTATTGCCATCCATATCTGATTATGTACAATGTCCGTTGTGCCTTAACCTTACATCCGACCGTATTGTTATTGCCATATATATCGATTATGTATACCCTACTTTGAACGTAGTAAGTGTCGTCAAAATTCCCGTATATCTCGTAGTACTTATATGATGTATGTAAACATGAGGTTAACCGTTACACAGGGGTCCGTATGCATTGGACCTCGGCTCTTAACATAGCATCGGTTCGGGAGGGACCGAGGGCCGAGGAGAAAGGCAAGCAAGCCGCATAGAGACCCGGCCAAGACTTTCCTCCGTTGTTATCTACTTTTGTAAACACTCGGTACAATGTACCATTACGTAAACAATGGGACTTACGGCATTTGAAATATAAGTATCGATTCTCTTACGCTCTCGATGCTCTACTCTAATGAAAAAAATATATCTTTAACTGCTTTTGGAAATGAGATGTTACAAAATTCTTCTCTCCTTTCTCTTCAATATTTTCGGCTGCCCCCTCCCCCAAATATTGACTTTTCAACCCTTTTTAATCACTTAGTTTATGCCTTAATTATCTTAATTAGTAATTATTCCATTGGCTAATTAAACTCTTAGGTATTTATATAATTCACCTTATTCATTTCCTAAACAATTAGCCATTAATTATTTATTTAATCATTTACTAATTGTTGATAATTTTCTTAATTAGGATTAATCATTTCCTCACAACTATTGGACTGACATTGGTAATTTATGCTCCATATATAATATTAAAAATCACAAGGGGCAACTTATGTCCCTCAAAATAATATTAATTTTTGCCTCATTATTTTCCAAGGGAAATAATCCCAAAAATTCCTAAAATTAGAGACAACATACTTTCTAATTTTTAATAATTATTTAATTGCCATTTAGGATTTATCATAATATTTTTAGGGCATTTTATGACCCACAAATTCATTTAGGGATTTTTAGCTCTTTATTCACCCTAATTTCAATAGAAATTACCTTGAAAATAAGGTAATTATTACACTAGTTTTGAGACCACATATTCACCTATTTCCAATAGGTATTAGTTATCGAAATATAATATTCCAGATAAATAATTATACGGGTATTACATTTCTTCCCCCGTTAAACCAAATTTCGCCCTCGAAATTTGCTCTATACCAATTTAGACTCTGTACTAACTAAACTTCAGACTATACACTCTGGATCTTTATTCTATCAGAATATCTTCAAGCCGTTCGATCGAGAATTTGCTCCGGTTTGACCACAAAGATATTGTCATGTCGTACTTTGATATATAGTGTTTCCCGTGGCACCCATACACCGCGGTTAACACCAGATATCAAAAATGTCTCCATGGCACCCATACACCATGGTAACACAAGATACTGATGACTTCTCATTTTTAATAGATTTGATATATATTTTGATATATTTAGGAAGTCATCAATACTAAATTATTGAGATTTTAAGAGAAATTAATCTGGATGCATCATTTATGGGATTTTAATTTAAAATAAAAGTTTTGAGTTTAGGAAATAAATAATAGGAATAAGAAGTTTTTTAAAAAAATGAGTTTATTAGTACTATTATTATTAATAGTAGGATTATTGTTATTATACAATTGCCTTTTCTTTGAACCACCATTGTTTCAATTAGGCGGAGATGAGAATTCGGGCCCACAAAATTGGATTAAATGCTTTGGGCTGAATCAGAATTGGGCCCCACAAAATTGGATGGAATTGATGAATGGAAGACTAAAAAAGAGGCACAGAGACGCAGCGTTTTTGTGAGAAAGGGAATGAAAAACCTAAAGGCTAAATGGGAGGGCCGAACACGAATTGGGGGGACGCACAAAGAAGCTACGGGAGGCGACATCTTTTCATCTCCTCTCCATCACAAATTCACGTGCCACGTCGGGAAGCCTAAGAAACAGAGAACACACATCTGGATGAAATAGTGGCATCACATCTTAAATGCTTCCAACTACTTCCGTGACCGTGAAGGATTAACGTTGGAAGGAGGAAGCTTTTGACAGATTTGTTATCTTTGTTTTATTCTTTCCTTACTTCATCTAGAATTTCATTAAATTACTTGGCACTAATTAAAGTATTTTCCCATACCATTTGATCACTTTCATTTCATTATCCTACCTTGGTCATTAAAACCTTAAGAAAGTTCTTTTGATTTGAGCTCCTTTTGATTTGAGTGTGCAATTGGATAATGTATAAAATGGAGATTGAGATGATAAACAAGCTTATGGTAGACAAGTTGCAATAGGTGGAATTGAGTGAAACACAAGCCCTTGAATATTTTGAGAGATGAGTGTAAACACTTGACTCGTTTTGAAAATTTCTTTTATATAGATTGTATATGATGGAAAATTGGCCCCATGCATGCTTGGAAATGTTTTTGAGATGACTGAATACAGAAAGCTGGTTACTAACAGTAGTACTGTTAGTCCTTGGTGCACCATGGTTAACCTCGAGCTCGCTTGATATTTGTGGGATTCGTTCTCACGCTTGTTATTCGTGGGTCTTGTACTTACGCTTGCTTCGTAGCCTCGTGCTGCGCTTGTTTCGTGGCTTCGAGCTGCGCTTGGTTATTTACCCTCGTGGACTGTGTGTCCACGCTTGTTTCCGTGACCTTTATGCCCCGCTTGGTTATTTTCCCTCGTGGACTGGGTGTCCGCGCTTGTCATCCGTTCTGTAGAAGTCCTACGTTTAAACGAGCTTTGAGATTTACTGTTTTAAACTGATTTTGTTAAACAAAACGATTTATTAAGTATTTTGAATTATTTGAATCATGATCCTACATATAGTTCTGCTTTTAATTATGATCATATGATGTAGAAATTGAAACACTTGTTATTCCGTTATGTTGAGGTCTTATGCAAAGATGATGCTTAAGAATTATGGTTTAAATTGAGTATGTTAAATCAAATGTTTTACTATGTATTTGGATTTATTTGTTTAACGATATTTTATATAGTTTCACCTATGTTTATGATTGTATACTATAGAAATTGAAGTTGACTACCACACTGCTATGATTTAAAGTTAAATCTGTTTCAATTATCTTCATTAGTTCGTTTTTTGATCCCATTTTTAAAGAACTTAAAAAAAGAATAAGAATTTGGAAAAAGAATTTTTTTCAAAGAACAAATGGGACATTATTCACCGGACAATTATTTTGGTCTCAGATAATGTAGCTGACTTTGCTCCTCTTGCTGATCATTGAAGGTCCATACTGTTGTTTGAAGTTGAAGCATCATGTTGAAAATTCCTTGCTTGTATAAATTCACACCTATGTATTTATTACTGTAATTTAGGTGCTCCATGTATGCTATAGATAGGATCCTCACCTAATTTGCATGTTTTGTATGTATTGATAAGGAGCAAAGCTCCTCTTGACAATATCAGGCTATTGTAGAATTTTTTTAGGAGGTCCCGCTTGTAGGGATGACTCTTACGAAATTTCTACAAAAGTCAATAATTTTTTTATATAAAATATATTTATGATATTTATTTTACATATATTGGAAATATGTCTATATACAAGTATTAGAAATTCTATATGTTTTAAAGCTTAGGGAATGTGAATTATCTCATATTCCGGGCTGGTCACTTCTCGATTCTCGGGGTGTGACAACGGTTTTGTTTGACGCAATGGAAGAAGAATGAATAGAAAATGGCCCAAAGGAATTAATGACCAAAAAGCTAAGAAAGGCAGAGCGCAGCGTTTTGGGAGAGAAAAATGGAATGAAAAAGCAAACCTAAAGAGGAGTTCCAGAGGCGCATTTTGGGAGGAGAAAACAGAGCTACGAATTGGAGCGGCGGGAGACACAACGAGAGACGCGAGAGAGCAGTGTTCATACCTTCCAACACAATCGCATCTTCTTCCTCGTCGGCGACACCTTCACCTTCATTGTCGCCGGCGAGATCCTCCCTTCTTCCACCACCATCCAACTTCATCTCTCTCCCTCACCATTTCAGACCACAGTTGCGCTTTGGAAGCTCAGATTCGAACTGAACATAGAGTTCAAGAAATAGAGAAGCTGAACGACTTTTGTTACAGGGGAGTGGTTCGGGAGATTTGATTCTTTTCGTTCTGTTTGTTCTTTGAATCTGGATTTAATTTTTGCTGTGCTGTGATGGATCTGGTTAAAGCCATGTTTGGCTAGTTTGTTTTGCAACCTAGAGTAACTATGAACTTATAGGTAGATTACACTTTAATTTTATTATTTAGTTATAATTAATATTAATTTTGGTTACCTAATCTTATTTAGCTTTATCTATTTAGTGTCGATCATCACCGAATATGAATTTGAGAATTAGGATTTACCTTGACGAAGGAAATTTTAATTAGGCTCGAGATTAAGTAATATGAGATTAGATTACGATTTAATTTGCGATTAGGATAGAGATATACCTAATGGCCCCATATAATTGTTGAAGAGTGTGTTCGAGTTTTATTGCCTCTTGAGTAATTATGTTAAACATAACAAATTATACTCAAGAGAGGGTTGTAAGTAGACAAACGAGACACTTATGGCTAATTATACTCGAGATCAACAAAATTGATATTAAGGTTAATTAAATTAGTAAAAACAAGGTTTATGAAACTAATAAGGGATTAGTGACTTTGGGTTGCTCATTTTATTATTGTGGTAGTTTGTTTGTTTTGATTTTATTTTATTTGATTTTAATTCGATTCAATTATGATTTGCTTAACTTAAACGAAATTGTAAAATTAATATTTAACTGAGATTGTGATACAAAGTCCTCGTGGGAACGATACTTTTCTTATCACTTTATTACTTGGTACGCCCGTATACTTGCGGAGTTATAGGCTGTAAAGTTTTGCCCTATCAACCAGTTACTCATCTGCATCACTTTAAGGTTGACATATTTTATGCAGTGATAGATACTCAACTTCAAGAGTTGAATGATCGTTTTAGTGAAGTTAGTTCAAATTTGCTGGAATGCATGGCATGTTTAAATCCGTGCAACTCTTTCTCGGCATTTGACAAGAATAAGTTGTGTGAATTTGCCCACTATTATCCTTCAAATTTTGATTGGAATGATTTTGCCATGCTTGAATATCAGCTCGACACGTATATTGTTGATGTGCAACTTGATCCTGATTTTTTGAATTTGCAAGGAATAGCTGATCTTGCCAAGAGGATGGTTGAAAAGAAAAACATATTGTGTATCCTTTGGTTTATTTACTTGTAAAGTTAGCATTAACTTTGCTGTAGCAACTGCTTCTGTGGAAAGAGCATTTTCAGCTATGAAATATATCAAGACTGCACTTCGTAATAGGATAGGAGATGAATGGTTGAATGATTGCCTAGTGCCTTATATTGAAAAAGATGTATTTGATAGTATTGATAATGAGACAATTATGATAGAATTCCAAAAAATTAGACCTAGAAGAATGACATTGTAATTATTTTTATTGTAATATACTTGGCCTTGTTTTTCCCTTTATATTCTTTTGTTTTTTTTTAATGCATTTAAAAGTTTGCTTAAAAAAAAAATTCGGAGGCGCTGCCCCCGAATCCCCCCACCAATAGTGCCCCTCCACCAATATTTTTCTAGGTCCGCCACTGTATGTGTGTATATGTATGCAAGGTACACATAGTAAGATTTTGGGGGTGTGTGTGTGTTAGACTGCCAAGTTTTCATTTTTTTATTTTATATATATATATATATATATATAGTTTATAGATATATCTATATACACACACAAATACTTGACAGTAAACTCTTTCCATTTTCTTTCTCACTAATTCATTATCTCACTGTACAATGAGCTCTTCTATTGCTAGCAACGTGATTATTTTCTTCTAGGTGTGCAGCACATATATATAAACTATGACACTAACATGCTTGTTCTTTTCTCATGCAACAACGTTGGGTTCTTTTAAAAATATAGTTTTGGTTCTTTTCTTACTGTCATGTATATACTACTGCACATCTATATATATATATAGATGATAGCTTTCCTTCTTTTTCTTTTTCCCAAGTCATGGTATTTTATATATATATATATATATAGATGTGCAGTAGTATATACATGACAGTAACCACTTCCTACTTTACTTTACATGTGCAGCAATATGTATATACATATAAATGACAAGCTTTTGAGTTTTAACCCTATGCTTTATATTTATGTATATATATATAGGTGTAGCCATATATATATACACCAGCCAAGTTAAGTTTTTTTTCCTTCTCTCTTATCCATATATATATATTAGTTTTCTTTTTGTGCATCGTTTATACATATTGAGTAGCTAAATTTTCTTATTTTAAACTCCTAAAAACTGAGATTAACATGCAGACTTACTTCCAAACAAGATTGAAGGCTTACCTTCAAGTTCCGGCTTGTTCGCTCAGTCTTCCGCCAACGACAACAACACCCTGTTTTGGAGATGTTGAGCAGAGAGAGGATGAACCAGTTTTTTATTTATTTATTATTTAATATATAGTCTCTCACTCTCACTTGTGTGTTTAGTAAGGGGCTGAACTAATATAATGGAGGGTGGGGAAAGTGGTGACGGGAATAAATGAGCGGCAAGTTAAAGCAATATATAGCTGCAGTGTTTGAGACCCTTGGTGAAGCATGGTGTTGCTGCCACATCAAAGATAAAAAGGAGCAGAGGATATGGTGCTACTGTTGTTGGGCTCGAGATACATGGTAGCTGAGTTGTGGAGCTCAAGAGGCATGGGCTTCCACTGTTGCGTGATCCTTTTTTTCCTTTCTGCTGCTCTGTATTCCGTGATTTCCGATGAGAACCAAGCTAACGTGTTTAGTTGATGTATATTCATTTCGTACTGCTGCTGCGATTTTAGCTTAATAGGGCAATTTGTTTTTTTTTTTTTTTCTTTGTTTCTTTCCTGCTACGGGTTGGCTTAAATGAATGGTGTGAAGGGTTGGGTTATATGATGAATAATGGGTTGTATATTGGGCTGGGTCATATCACTAAATAAAGTAAAGGGGAGATGGATTCATTGATTAATTGAAAAGGCTGCATGTTGCGTTTTTAGCTTAATGCAGCTCAACTGTGTATAGCATAGAAAAACAAATCAAAGAGTGTGAGATCAACCTGTTGTCTCTTCAAGACCAAAATAAGAAGAGTGTTTATGACACCTTACACCATTGGATTCATGAAGGAGTTACAAGCAGTGAAGAAAGAGTGTTTACAAGTTGTTTAGTACTTCATTTAATGTTCTTTGTTTATTTTCAAATATATTATTATACTGTTGTTCTGCTAAAAATTTTACTTCATTTTTTATATTTTGCCCTAATACCTCTATTTGTTTCTGAAGCATTTTCTCAAGTCCTAGCATTAGTTCTTTTGTTGTGGCTTCTGTTGATGGTGATGCAATTCCGCTGTTTTCTAAGAGAATTTGGAGTGTTCTAATTAAGTCTAACTCCTCCCTCCTCAGAGAAGTGAGATTTGCTTCAGCTGCTTTGATCTGTTGCTGTTTCTGGCGTAGTTGATGCTCGATCTGCTTCATGACTCCTTCCATTCCCGTGTGAGCGTATCTGAAAAGATGTTGTTCTCAGATTTTATGTATTTGATGTAAGGTTGATACTGATGAAGTTGTAACTGCCATCGAACAAGTCTGCCCTTTTTATAATCTTCTTGTAGCTTGGTTACTAAGGGTTGAGGTTTTTTCAGATCTAAGGTTGGAGTAGAAAGTTTATGTGGATTCGGTCATCATTTTCAAAGGTTAAACTATGGTGACTGTTAGTCAAGGCATAATTTATTATGTATGTTATAGTAAAAGGATAGTTTCCTTTTTTCATCGGTCTTTTTCTTCTCAGCTCATATCTAATAGTTACGATCTACATAAGTCTTTATCTTTTAGGCTTAATACTAATTGTATGTTTATATCGAATTTTAATTTTCCTTCAGTACGGTTTCCTGTTCCTGTTGCTATTAAGCATTCTGTGTCATCTATTATTATCCTGTCATCTCTTTTTTTTTTTTTTTTTTTGTGCTCACAAATCTCTTATTTCTAAGAGAATAGGACTATGTATGCCTTCCATAAAGGTGCTTTTCATTAATTATGATTTGTATAGTTGATATATGTAACTAATTTTTCTTGCAACTTCAGCTTCTAATTTTTTAATTCTTTGATGAATTTGTGCCTTATTAAATACTGGTATTACTATATTTCCTTCTGTTTGCTCTATCGAAATTGCTTCTTCTCCTATCATTAAGCCATATTTTATTATGTTTTTTCTGGAAATTGTATTCCTAAGTTTATCAAGGAGTTTAATTTTGAAATTATGGTTTTCTTCCAATGAGAATTCCGTTTTCCTAATCTTTTCTCTATCAACTATTCCATCAAAATAGAATGTTCGTTCATTTTCCTGTTCATGAACTGTTATTATTCCAGATGATTCTTCCTTATTATGTTCCATTTTAATTAGTTATTCTTCGGATTTGTTCTTCAGGAAGTTTAAACCTACGGTTTTTCTTTCCGTTAAACAAACTAAAATCTTCCTGGATACTATATTTTATAGCTCTAAGGAAATCTGTTCCTAATAAGAGCTTACTGCTGCCTTCATCTACTAAGATTTTTAGTTTTATTATCATATTTTCAGCAAAGGTTAGCTTTATTTCTGAAAAATATCTAATAATTTTAATGTTATTATCACATGTTAGTATTTCTACAGCCTTCTCTAAAAGATGATATTGATCAACATAATCTCGAGAGATATGTGACCAAGACGATCCAGTATCAATTAATATATGTACAATTTTCGTATCTCCTAGCACCGTTACAATATGATACTGATAATGATAATTTTCAATTGCAGATAACAGATCAACAGAGATTTACAGAATAAGTAAAGGATAGATTATACCTGAAAAGATGTAGATACAGACGTTGATATTATATTTGATACACATGACTTGCTGAGATTATCAGCTTTGAATTCAGAGAAATACAGACAAATAAGGAAGTCTGCTATTCAAGTTCAATTCGAAAACTTCTAACAGAGGGAGCAAAGAATCCAAATGATTCTTTCTATGAGATTTCTTTCTCAATTTTTTCTCTCCGGCCTGCTAAGTTTAGGGAACACCTATTTAATATTTACACAGACTTTGGGCTCGGGATATTTCCTTCTTTACCCTTACATTGTTGCTGGTTCCATTATTACACCAACTTTTACATTATTACATCTTCTTTCGGGGCATTAGCGCTGTAAATGGCCGATAAAAGCTGGTTGCTTAGCGGGCGCATCTTTATTTTTGTTTGTCGTTTTCCTGCCGGCATGCCTTTTTCTGCCTACAAACATAAATCACATTTATTTTTTCTGCCCATCGTTGTAAAAAACTGGTGTTAAAAACATAAAAATTTATTGGAGTGATACGTGTTAAGACATAAGTAAAAACTGTTCTTATTAAAAACGGGTAAAAATTATGCTTAAAAACTTAAACACGATAAAAATTTACGTTTTTACCATTTTACTTTCTTTTTTTTAAAAAATGGTTAAATACCTAATTTGCCACGGAAGTTTTGCTAAGGAGCATCCAAAGACCCGAAAGTTTTTGTGGTATCATTTTTGGAAGTTTACAAAATGGAGCAAATATGCCCAGAAGTTTTTTTTTATGAGCAAATTTACCGGAAGTTTTGTTTAGGAGAAAATTTTTATAAACTTCCGGGCAAAAATGATACTAATCCAATGGTCAAGATTATCTTGGTGGGCATATTTGCTCCATTTTGTAAACTTAGGGGCAAAAATGATACCAAAAAACTTCCAGTCTTTGGATCTTTCCCTTAGCAAAACTTCGTGGCAAATTAGGACCTTAACCCTAAAAAATATATATCATATTTTCATTTCCCATAAATCAACAGACTATGTGGATGATGTTGTTTTTGTGATGACCAATTCAAGATTGGGCAAAAAAGAAGCTCAAAACTTCCAAGCATATAATTTTAATGATCTTCTATCCGAAGATGATTGGATAGTGGAAAATGAAGAAGATTAGGAAGATGTAGACAACTTAAATGTTGATATCTATGATGAGAAAAACTTGATTGAAGTTGAGGTGATGGAACCTATGGATGATCAAGATTTAGACATTTGAAGTTTTGTAAATGAACTTGTTGTAAGAGTAAGAGAAGAGAACATTGAGGACATGCAAGTTGATGTATGTTTGATTTGAATCAATTAATATAATTTAAGAATTGTTAAATTTTATTCTTTTGATGTTTTGAAACTTTGTTCTAGAAGTTGTTAAACTCTGAGTTTTTGGACTTATGTTTTATATAGTTATGTGACTTGTATCTTTTAAATATGAAGTTGTTTATTAAATTTTGAGTAGTGTTTTTTGTTTATATGCATATACATATAACAGTATTATCTTAATCTAAGAGTAATGATCTTATAAGGGAATTACTCCTTCCGGTCCTAATTATATGAACACTTTTGTAGTGTAAATTGTACTACAAAAGTGTTCATATAATTAGAACCAGAGGTAGTACTAGTTATATGATCATTAGAAATAGGAAGCCAGTTATGCCTATAGTAGGAAACAAAGGAAGGCTGTGATGAGATGTTCTAAAGAGGGAAGGTCTTGAAGGTGGAATATCACCTAGAGGGGGGTGAATAGGTGATCTTGAAATTCTTTCGCTAATTACTCAAGAACACTTAAAACAGAGATAGAGAGGAGAGCAATGAACACAAGAGATTATCTTTGGTTCGGTCCAACTCTTGACCTACGTCCAGTCCCGAAACACTGCGGGATTTCACTATCTCCAAACTTGATTACGGACTCAGAACTCTCGAGTAATCCTCTCACTAGGACTTACTCCTCTTTACAAGTTGTAACCAACTAACCGTGGACACAATTACACACTCGTAAACGAAGGATGATCCTTTCACTCTCGGACTCACTCCCCTTACAAGTTGTAATTGATACACCCACACTCAAGATACCTCTACCTTGAGATTTGAACGAATTGTAATACAAATGATAAGACTCTCTCACAGAGTAGATAAATGATAAACACTGAAGCTCAGTAATATCTGAAGATATGTACAGACTATAAATGGATTACTTTGAATGCTTTGTCTGTGTGTGCGTCTATGTCTGCCATTGAAGAATTCAAACCTTCGAGTATTTATAATGGTTGAAGATTGAGGACCGTTGAAGGATTTGAATCTGTCTATTTGAATGTTTGAATATGTCCGTTGGGAGTGTTCAAACATCTGCGCCTTCTGCTTAGCCATGATCAAGTGTCCGCTTGGTTGGGACTCTGTATAGCCGTTATTCACGTGGTCCAGGATGGAGAATAACTTAAAATATTGATTCGGTGCTTTTGACGGTATGGGTCATCCTTCATCATGTCGGCTTCTGTGTCTCCGTCCGTTTCGGTGCTTTACAGCTCATCGAAATTCAAACAATGGTTGATCATGTTGCTTGCTCTTTGAGCTTTATTGTCTAACGATAAATGGTGTGTTTGAATCCTTCATATAATCATAGGTTGTCATTCGGGTGGTCTCGAATACATATTAGCTTAGAATGTTGATTGGATGCTTTTTCGGCTATGGGCTATCTCGCATCTTGTCGACTTTGTTCCTTGACATTCTTAGTGTGTCGGTTTGTAAGAATTTGAACCTTGAGAAGTAACTCGAAAAGCAAAGCTTTGATCTTCTGAAATCTCATAAGCAAACTGGTTAAATATGATTAGAATCAATAATGATAATCAACAAGACATATTCCATGTTTTTCATATCAAAGAACCGTAGACATTCTTGGTGTTCTTCGTCGAATTTGAAACTTGATTATGAATCTGAAAAACACTCAGGAAGATGATCAATGATATCATAGTTAATATTGAATGATGTATTGGAAGATAAAATCAATTAACTAGATCAATTGGGTGAAGTTACAGATGAATCATGTTTGCTGTCAAGCTTTGGGTATCAATTCTCTCTGTGCATTCTCGAGAATCGCTGAAGGTATACTTGAGAATCGTTCTTCAAATCAGTTCCAGATTGCAGGACCTTCGATCATTCTCGAGAACCATTCTCGAGAATTGATTCCTCATTCTCGAGAATCACTTCAGAAAAACTATGTCTTGTGATTCTCTAATGCATTCTCGAGAGCCACCGTGATCATTCTCGAGAATCTACATGTATCGCAACTGGAAATATATGCTTCTTGATCATTCTCGAGAATCACCAAGTGATTCTCGAACCATTCTCGAGAATTGGTTTCCAATTCTCGAGAATCACTTCGTGAAACAGATAACTCGAAGAACATCGGGTGAAGCAATCGTTCATACTCGAGAATCCTTTGCTCATTCTCGAGAACCATTCTCGAGAATTGATTCCTCATTCTCGAGAATCACATGTAGCATAAAGCTTTTCATTCCTCATTCCCGATCATTCTCGAGAATTGCTGGTGCATTCTCGAGAACCATTCTCGAGAGTTTAATAATCATTCTCGAGAATTGTTTGCTGCGATGGTGAATTATCTGAGAACATAGATTAGCACCCATTCTGGAGAACCCTTAATCAATTCTCAAGAATTGATTTCTGCACATCGAGAACCATATCAGAAGAGATAGCAATTTTGTCAAAACACCCATATACTCATAAATCTCTTCAAACCTTCTTTCCAATGCAAGAAGAGTCACTCCAAACTTGTTGCATTTCGTTGGTTATCATAGGAAGAATGTAGTTGTTCTTAGTCAACTCTGATTGCAACTTCCTGAACATACTACCAACTTCCAAACATCATAACTCCTTCAATGGATCTTCGTTTTCTGTGTTCTTGATGTTTCTGGAAAGGTATTTGAGTCTAGTTTCCAATGGCACCGATTTCGGCGTAATCCGATTTGTCGTTTGTGAGATACACTCAAATTACCAAAGGTTGGTCTGGACTGTGACGGTGATTTGTGTTCCAACTTGCGAAAATCATATCTCTCTCGTCTGGACTCCTTTGGACTTGATATTTTGTCAAAATTACGTGTTGGATGTCTAGTTTCATATGCCACTGATTTCGTGTCAATCCGATTCCTGGTTTGTGAGATATTGTTGAATTACCAGAGGTCGCCCAAACTGAGCGCGAAACAGAGCTGCTGAAGAATTGCTGAATCCCGACCATTCTCGAGAATCAGAATGGCATTCTTGAGAACCATTCTCGAGAATGAGTTTTCAATTCTCGGGAATTGCCTCCAGATTTCACATATTCAGCTGCATTCTCGAGAATTGCTTCAGAATGGATTACATTCTCGAGAATTGATTCGGGAATACACTTGTAACTCGTTTTCACTCATTTTAACTTCGAATTGACTGTTCCAACTTCTATATGATCGTGGAGACTTCTAGAATCAATCGAGAGCTTGTATAATGATTTTCTCATTCCATTGAGCAAGTTCTTCCTTTCTTTCTTCTCTTTTCTTGATTATTTTCCATCATTAAAATTCACATCTACATTAAACATCAGAATTAGTCAAAGTAGAAGATAAATGTAGTATGTAAGCTTTTTGCTCTAGATAATGACATATATATAAGACATCATCAAAACTAATCATAGCTAACAGGTCTTAGCTCTAGGAGGAAAGCTTTGTAACAGTATCTATGTATGAAAGAGGATATAGATCCTTCCATCACCTACCTGTATCATTAGTGGTTAAACTTTGGCCTACTATCTCTACATGTTCATATAGACAGTCTATTCAGTCATGATATCAGAGCATATTTGAGAAGAGGTCGATAAATTGTTAGAATCATGATCAGGGATTCTCATTGCATGAGAGTGTAAACTAAGTTTTGGCTCTTACCCCAACATGGCCAGAACGGCTATCCATCGTTGAGGTTGTACAGTAGAGAGGCTGATACATAAAATAGACTCGAGGTATCCTGAGGGTGTTATGCATGTATGTGTATCTATATATGTTTGCATGTGTGTGTGTACATATATATACATATGTATGTATAGATGTATACATACATATATGTACATATGTACACAGACACATATATGCACATAGGTATATATGTACATATACATGTAGATGTATGTACATATGTACATGTGTGTGTGTGGATGTCGCACAATAAAACATGTCTTGTATTTTATAAATAAAGTATACTATTTCTGGTAAGTATCCCATCTTAATCATCGTGTACCTCTTTTTGTTGTCGTGGACGACAAACTTATGTAGTATCACAATTGTATAAATAACAATTAAATACAAGTAATTAATTAAAAATGACATAAATTATAACTATTTACATTTATAATATAATTAAACATAATTAGTTACCTTCACAACCTTGTCCCAAGCTATATTCTTTGGCATTCGGGGAACATTCTTCCAAGTCTTGAAGTAGATGGGGAACCACATCTAGTTTGAGTCCAACTCGTTCAGATAGCGGTTGATTAGGTGACCACTTTGTTTTCGATTAGATGGTCCGTGCCCTTATTCCATGAAATTATGACACGTAGTCCCCGATCTAAGCTATTGAGACCCCATGTCCAGCCTTTTGATGGTTATGTTCCCCTACTCACTTGCATAATTTATCACATACTTTAATTAAATTTAAATCCACATTTAAACCTATGGAATTTAAATATTAAATTTATTAAAACAATAATTAAATTTACCTTGAACTTGTACTTCAAATCTCGTCGACCGCGAAGATTACCATGTTAGTCGCAGTATATCACCTAAGAGGGGGATGAATTGGATGATTTACAAAATTTAAAACAATCTTAACAAATAATTAAATCAATAAGGAAAGGTTAGAAAAATATCACCAAAGTGTGTATAGATATTTATACTGGTTCGGCCTTAATATCTTGACTTATGTCTAGTCCTCAAAGCGTCTATGAGATTTTCACTATCTTTCAATGATTACACAAGCTCCTATAGAGTAATCCTCACTAGGACTCAGTCTCCCTTACAAATGCAATCAGACAACCACACTCAATGTCTTACTACTTCGAGATTTTACAACAATTAATAGAATGATAAAGACTCTCTTACAAAGTAGATATACGAATACTGAAGAATATGAATATCACAAGATATCTTAAAGAGTATTAATGAACAACAATTGTGCAATAAATTTATCGTTGTTGGTTGTTAGCTCTAAATTGAATGCTCTTCTGTTTATAGATGAACATCATTTTCAAAGGTTAAACTATGGTGACTGTTAGTCAAGGCATAATTTATTATGTACTCCCTCCCTCCGGTCCTAATTATAATTATAAGAACACTTTTGTAGTGTAAATTACACTACAAAAGTGTTCCTATAATTAGAATCGGAGGTAGTATGTTATAGTAAAAGGATAGTTTCCTTTTTTCATCGGTCTTTTTCTTCTCAGCTCATATCTAATAGTTACGATCTACGTAAGTCTTTATCTTTTAGGCTTAATACTAATTGTATGTTTATATCGAATTTTAATTTTCCTTCAGTACGGTTTCCTGTTCCTGTTGCTATTAAGCATTCTGTGTCATCTATTATTATTCTGTCATCTCTTATTTCTTTTTTTTGCTCACAAATCTCTTATTTCTAAGAGAATAGGACTATGTATGCCTTCCTTAAAGGTACTTTTAATTAATTATGATTTGTATAGTTGATATATGTAACTAATTTGTCTTGCAACTTCAGCTTCTAATTTTTTAATTCTTTGATGAATTTGTGCCTTATTAACTATATTTTATAGCTAATAAAATCTTCCTGGATACTATATTTTATAGCTCTAAGGAAATCTGTTCCTAATAAAAGCTTACTACTGCCTTCATCTACTAAGATTTTGTTTTATGATCATATTTTCAGCAAAGGTTAGCTTTATTTCTGAAAAATATCTAATAATTTTAATGTTATTATCACATGTTAGTGTTTCTACAGGCTTCTCTAAAAGATGATATTGATCAACATAATCTCAAGAGATATGTGACCAAGACGCTCCAGTATCAATTAATATAGGTACAATTTTCCTATCTCCTAGCACCGTTACAATATGATACTGATAATGACAATTAATTTTCAATTGTAGATAACAGATCAATAGAGATTGACATAATAAGTAAAGGATAGATGATACCTGAAAAGATGTAGATACAGACGTTGATATTATTTTTGATGCCGATGACTTGCTGAATGCAGAGAAATACAGACGAATAATGAAGTCTGCTATTCAAGTTCGAAAACTTCTAACAGAGGAAGCGAAGAATCCAAATGATTCTTTCTATGACATTTCTTTCACAATTGTTTTCTCTCCTGCTAAGTTTAGGGAACACCTATTTAATATTTATACAGACTTTGGGCTCGGGATATTTCCTTCCTTACCCTTATATTATTGCTGATTACATTATTGCTGGTTACATTATTGCGGACCACTATTACACTAACTTTTACATTATTACATCTTCTTTCGGGGCATTAGTGCTGTAAATGGCCGGTAAAAGCTGGTTGCTTAGCGGGCGCATCTTTATTTTTGTTTGTCGTTTTCCTGTCGACAATCCTTTTTCTGGTAGACAGCTCCTACGTTACAGCTCATCCTTCAATTGTTACTAAGGTTGTCAAAGTAAACTCTGGACCTTGAATCATAAATCTGTAAGAATTTACTTTTATCATAAAATATAAAATAGGTATTATCAGTGTATAATTAAATAATTAAAATATAAAAATGACAACAATTTGATTTAAATATATTTTAAATCCAAATAATTGAAATTAAATATGTCAACATTTATAATTTATTATATTTAATTAAAAAAATTCTATAAAATTCATATATAAAGCCATTGAAGATGACAAAATTAAAAAAATTAACTCAATTTTATAAGCTAGAAAGGTAAAAACAAGAAAACTCGTGAGTTTAATCGAGTTTACTGATTGATACTGAAGTTCTGAGAGAGTTGACTCGATTTTGATAGTGGAAAGAGTATCACTCTAGTTCTATTTGTAAGTCCATTTTGACTAGAACATTTGGTCCTATTTATAAGTCTAATTTCATGTAATAAATGAGATTATAACAATTTTACCTATATTAATTATATCTATCAAGATAGAGAGAGAAGAAATAGTTGAAAAATACCCAATTATAAATTAGGGCAAAATTGAAAATTTATCCCCATAATCATTGAGTCAACTACCTCTCTTTAATATGTGAGATTTGGTCAAAATGAACTTATAAATAAGATTAGAATGGTACTAAGTTAAGAGAGCCCTTAATGAATGATTGCCCTCATGCATGTGGACGCTTGTATGCAAGTGATAAGTCAGTCGAAATTGAAAAAAGATGAGAAAGTGAAATCATGATCATGTAAGGACACCCCTTGTTGCCTTTCTTCTGTTGGAATATTTTTAAATCATTTCATATTTAAAACCTGATAGTATTTCAAAAAATAATTATCAATAATAAAAGAAATAGTAATAAGAGAATACATGAATTTAGAAAATAAATAAACAATCTTTTTATACCCCTAACAGATGGTGCCTCTATTGGTCATTTTATCTCTCCCCGTGACATATCATGCAAGATTATACTTTATTTTATTTATTATTTTATTATTTAAAAGGAAGCAATCCAAAATTAACAAGGGATCCCAAAATGTCGTAGTGATATTACTCTTTTTCTCAACAATCTCCTCAAAATTAACCCTTCAGAAATCCTTAATTAAGCATGCTTATCATTTCAAGCAAGTCCTAACTTGCGATTATGATCTTTTCAACATATATATATATATATATATATATATATATATATATATATATATATATATATATATATATATATATATATATATATATATACAATATAAAGCTCTCATTAATTTTTGTTGAGTAAGTAACAATACATCAAAAACAGTAAAAAGATACAACATAAAAACTCGCATTTTATAAAACAGGGGTGTCAAAGTTTTGAAAAGAAAGAATTATTGTCTAAATTAAAGAGGGGAATTAATATCACAGTCCTTATACTTTCACCAAATGTAATTTTGAATCAGGTCCCTATACCGTCATTGTAACATCCCATTTTCAAAAGTAGTATTTTTTTTTTCATCAGAGTAGAGCATCGGAGCGTAAGAGTAATTGATACATATATTTCAAATGTCGTAAGTCTGGCTGTTTACAGTAACGGTACATTGTACCGAGTGTTTACAAAAGTACATAACAACGGAGGAAAGTCTTCAGTAGAGTCCCTACGCGTGCTGCTTGCCTTTCTCCTCGGTCCTCGGTGCTCCTGAACCTGACGCTATGTTAAGAGCTGAGGTCCAATGCATACGAACCCCAGGTAACGGTTAACCTCATGTTTACATACACCACATAGACAGTATATGAGCATACTAACAAGCATATCCCAATAGCACATAAGCCCCCTGGCAGATGTGTCGCACTTAGCATACGTTTCGCACCTAGCAATTATTTCGCATCTAGCAGTTCGCACTTAGCAACGTAACGCGGCACCCAGTAAGCATAATAACAGTACAATGAGCATACACAGAGCTATCAACTACCTCACATAGACATATCATGCACATAGCACATAGACGCATACAATAAACATCAGGGTTAGTGTTACAGTACGCGAACGTACCTTTGTTGACGAAAAACGGCACGTTTGACAGAAAACGGTACTTCCGACGTAAAAACAATGCAGAGACGCGGTTCGTGATTATAGATATCCTATAAGGATAATATCACATTTATAAATATTTGGCATCATAACAGGCATTTTAGGTACAAATTACCATTTTGCTCCTGACCCCCTAATCGGCGGAATTTCGCCAGAGCTTCGCTACTTTAATCCTATCTCTCCAGAATTTTGACATATCTCTTCTCCCAATATATTTTCAAGATAAATACCATATTTACCCCTAAAACATGATATCTAAACTACCTTGAAAAATTAGAGATAAATCTAGCATTCCTACTATAACTACCGAACAAAACACCGAAGCTTAAGACTAAGGACCGAAGAACTTACCCAGGGCTTTGCTACACTTTCTCAGAGCTGTTCCTTCTCTCTAAAACTTCTCTCTATTCTGAATTTGGTGTGGGAAATGAGAAGGAGAGGTGCTTCCTATTTATAGAAGAAGGGAATGACATTTCGGTGATTGATTCAAACTTTTTCAGATCGATCTTCGGCCGTCGGATCTAGGGTTTTGGAAAGGGTGAATCTTGGCCCTTAAATGGTGTGTGCCGACCTCCCCCTTGCCAAAAAGTCAAAGAAGTGATGTCATGCATGATATCACTTCTTTGCTTCATGAGCCGGTACCGATAAAGTTCCCAGTTCGGTGTCCTAATCGCGCAATCTTGCGCAATCTCAAAAAATCAGTAGCACAACGCTGAAGACATATTCTTCTTCTTCAAAACTACTTGGGCTAACTATATTTTTGATCCCATTAAGGGTATTCCGTTGCCTGCTGAACATTTTCAGTCAGACGTCATCGGTTACGGAAATCACTTCTGATAGCACCAGCTTCTAGATAATAATTCGCTGGTTTATAATATGTCCTGACCTAAGAAACCTAATCTCTGGTTTGTCACAACGGTCTCGTTTTGTATAGGTTCTCATTTTGACTATCTCTGTCATTTTCCCTTAAAACCCCGTATCTTAAGTGCTCTGTTGGTTTCGTAAATCACTTTGGAGCTAGCTCACTCCGGAATAAAATTTCACTCGTTTATAAAAGGTCCAGATGTTATAGACTTAATTCCTATATTTTGGTGTAGGATTTAATTTCTACCCGTTCTCAAATGTCATGTTGGCTCTGTACAGAATATAATATTATTCTAATTTAAATATCTAGATATTATTTAAAATATCCACAACCTTTTTCACACTATTTTCATAATTTATTATTATTATTATTTATTTAATAATTTTCGCCCCCACCCCTTTTAATTAATTATTCAATTATTTCTTAATTAATTTACTTATATCTTAATCTAAGTAATTAACCATTAATTACTTAATTAGCCACTTACTAATTGTTGATAATTTTCTTAATTAGGATTAATTATTATCTCACAACTATTGGACTAACATTGATATTTTATGCTCCATGTAAAATATTAAAAATCATGGGGCCAATTATGATCCCCAAAAATAATATTTAATTCTGCCTCATTATTTTTCAAGGAAAATAATTCCAAAAATTCCTAAAATTAGAGACAACATACTTTCTAATTTTTAATAAATATTTTACTGCCTCTAGGGATTTATCATAATATTTTCAGGTCATTTTATGACCCACAATTGCATTTAGGGGTTTTTAGCTCTTTATTCACCCTAATTTAAATAGAAATTACCTTAGAAAATAAGATAATTATTACTTATTATTTGAAACCACATATTCACCTATTTCAAATAGGTATTTATTTATCGAAATATGATACTTATCATAAATACGATTTTTAGGGTATTACAGTCATCCTGAACTATAGCTAGTAATTGAGCAAACAATAAGGATTCAATAAAAGGAATATATATATATATATATATATATATATATATGGACCTGATTTAAAATTTAGTGAAAGTTTATATAAGGACTGCTGTATTAGTTTTCCTAAATAAATAACTGAAAACAAAAAAAGAAGTTAGCCAAAGCAATGACAAATTGTTATAACAAGGAATTAATCTTCTTGAAGCCTATTTCTTTTTATCAATTCCTTAGAAATAAGTTCCTTGAAGAGCTATAATTCATTTTCCAAGGGATAATAAGTAAAAATTAGGAGATGCGGAAGATCGATTCTTACAAAATTTTGAACCAAATTCTCATAATATATAATATTGATGAGAATTTGATTCAAAATTTTGTACAATTCTTTCTCAGCATTTAACATTTTTAGCATTTATTATTTCAATCTCTTCCATATTTAACTTTGATCTTTTCAATAGTTATATTTAATAATTTTGGTAATAAAAAATAAGTGAAACATGTATATGTAATGAAAATATGAAATATGAGTATTTTTTAACGAAAAAAATTAAATAAGAGAACTGGGAAAAGTTTCCTTTTTATAGGATGCTGCCAACAAATATTAGTGTATTGTGAATCAAACTATCTCCCGTAAGCGTGACAACAAATGAAAACCTATATAAGAGGTTTTCCATTAAATTAAAAAAATTCTATATGATTTTAATATTTATTTTGATATAAAACTTTTTGCTAAAGTATAAGGGCCAAGGACACTGATAGAATAAAATTAAAGGGTGTAATAAAAAGAGAAAAAGTGTGAATATCAAATTAACATTTGAGTAAAAGCATATTCCTACAAAATAATTTTCCCTCAATGAAACTATTGTATAAAAAATAATTTATTGTATTAAAAAAAAATACTTCCCCTCCTTTTTATAAGAGTTTGCAATTTGAATTTCCTTGATCCTATTTGGGTTATATAAGCATTTCATGTGTTTTTACAATTTTTACTGCTAATTAATTTTATTATTTTTTATAATCTTTTTCTCATACTACATTCTCTTTATTAATTTTTTTCTGATAAAGTCTTTTATACTTTCTCACGTTACTATTATAGTTATTGCTCTTATTTGCATCCTTATAAGAAAGGCATACTTAAAAATAGTTTATTCCGGGAAATATTTATTACTGTTACCTCATTTTAGCTGTCTTATTATTAAACTGTGTAGCTGATGGAGTATAATTTAAAGAGTTTGGTGAGAATAACATTCAATTACAAGTCAAATTTTTGCAATTATAACTAGTGTTTTATTTTCTCGCCCATATAAATAGTTTTGTTTTTTTTAGAACTATAAATTGTCATAACTTGTAAATAATTGAGTGTACCAATAAAAACGTGTAAATAATTCATTTTTAATGTAAAACTTATATATTATTCTCCCTTAAACTAGAGTAATTATCTAACCCAAAAGACAACGTTTCAAGTGTGGCGGAATACTAGAAAAATGTGAAAAGAGAACCAGTGATTAGTTATTTAACATGTGACGGGGGTAAAATATATGACCTCAGACTCTACAAGTGTACGAAATGGTATCAAATAATAAAAAAGTAAGTAAAATATCATACCTAGACTTCGGTTAAGCGTTAATTTTACACTTTTGTTTAAATTGAGCAACCTAAATTGAATTTCATTAAATGAATATTAAAAAACAAAAACAAACTACCATAATAATCAAATGAGCAACCCATAATCACTAATCCTTTATTAGCTTTATAAACATTGTTTTCATCAATTAAATTAATCTTAATGTCGATTTTGTTAATCTCAAGTATAAATAGCTATAAGTGACAGTCAGTTCACTTACAACCCTATTTTAAGTATAAATTGTTATGTCTAACATAATTACTCAAGAGGCAACAAAACTCAAACACACTCTTCAACAATTATATGAAGCCATTAGATAGATGTCTATCATAATCACAAATTAAATCATAATCTAATTCCATATTACTTAATCTCATAGCCTAATTAAAATTTCATTCCTCAAGGAAAATCCTAATGCTCAACTTCATATTTAATGATGGTTAGTTACTAAATATATAAAGCTAAACAAGATTAAATAACTCAAATTAACATTAATTATAACTAAACAATAAAACATCCATAAGTTCATAGAAGGTTGTGTAAAAGAAACAATTTAGCAAAACATGACTGTAATTAGATTCAAGGCAGCAAAATAAAGTTCAGGTTTCTTAATCAAAGGAAAAGGAAGAAGAAAAAAAAAAGATAGAAACAGCCTCCAAGAAAGAGAATGGTGATAGTCTCCATTCAGCTTCTCGTCGGCGCCTCTAGTCCTTAACTCCGTCTTCTCTGTGACATCCTAAATTTTGATAATTATGGGAAATTTAGCCTGAATAGATTTTAATTCTAATATTTAGAATTAAAGGCATATTTTTCCATAAATTAAGGATATATAGTTGAGAATCATTTTTAGGGTGAATATTTTAGAGATAATATTTATGGCCAAAATAAATTAATTGAGGAAAGAAAAAGGTAAATTAGGTTTTAATTGGGCTAAGGAGTTCATCCCAAAACAAGAAGAAAGAAAGCAATTTGGACCCTTGTAAAGGGCCATAATATTAGGCCCAATATTATACACACTCAAGCCCAATGATATATTCTTCTTTTGGACAAACAAAAACGCAGCCCAACTCTGTTCGGCCCAATGCCACCCTCCTTATTTTCTCACAATCCAT
Organism: Acacia melanoxylon; assembly: GCA_019022615.1. Classification (NCBI taxonomy): domain Eukaryota; kingdom Viridiplantae; phylum Streptophyta; class Magnoliopsida; order Fabales; family Fabaceae; genus Acacia; species Acacia melanoxylon. The sequence continues at coordinate 3,834,677 of JAFJYJ010000003.1, read as the reverse complement.
TCATGCCAACTTTCTCACTTCAATAATGACAATTTCATCCCATATCCAACGCACATATACTCTCTCAGATTTCAATATACGCCCAATTATTCTCATTTCTCCACACAATCCAAACACACAAGACACATGCAACATGCATGTGCAACACATCACCCACTACCTAAAAATCTGATTACACACTCTCTCCCCCTTCCATTTCAGCGTCACTTTCCCTCCCCACTTCAGATCTCAATCCTCTCCTCCCTTCCTCAACTCCATCCGTCCTCCCTCCTTCCCTCAAACACCAAAAACGACTCTTCCCTTCTCCAAACCGTCCCCTCCCTTTCTCAAACATTCAACAACTCTTCCCTTCTCTTCTCCACCTACCGTACCCTTCTCCTCTCCTCCAAGAACAACCACTTTTCTCCAATCATTTCCCTCCTTCCATTCGGTCATCTCTCCCTTCTCATTCCTATTGAAGATCAACTGAGAAAGAAGAAGATAAAGAGTAAGTTGCAATTTTACTTGCAACAGCTTCTTCTATTCTCATGTATGTCATTATGGATGAGTTTAAACTCACATATATGTGAAATATATGGTTTAGGCAGGGATTTGGAAGAAAGAAGAGAGAGGAGAAACTGATCATAAGGCCAAGAATCAAGTGAGTGGTAAGCTCTTAATCTCTCTTTTGAAAATTTGGAACTTCCATGTCTTTGAATCAAACTTGGCTGAACCAAAATCTAGGAAAATAAATGGATTTTCGAAATTTTGAGCTCACCAACGTGTTCACCACTGAAAATAGTGTGAGAATAATTGGTGGATGAATTTTGAAAGGCACTTCCAGTTTTGGAACTGTGGAAGCAATTAGTTTGAATTCACGTTTTGACTGAGTGAAAGTACTCTAAAAATTATGAAACTATTCCAGAAGATAGATGACATGCATATCTTTAAAATGATGTGTATTTTTTATTTTTCTAAGCTCTGGTCAAAGAGAAATAAATTGTACAAAATGGCCAAGAGTTATGGAAATCAATCTAGACAATCTTTACTTTTTTGGGAATTGGAACGAATGGAGAGTGATTAAATGCTGGAATCAATTTTCTCAAAAACTAGACTTAATAAGGAGTTCATAGGTTTTTGAGCCACCTCGATTAGATACCTAGAACTCCAGATATGAATTTTAAAGATAAGTCATGTTTTATGGAAGTTTAATTGCACAGGAATGAAAATGAAAAATCTGGGATTAATGTGGTGTGTTATGACCTTGGGAATTTTTTTTCTCTGATAATATACTTGTCAAGGAAAACGTGGGTTTTGGAAGCACAATTAAATGATTTTTTTTTTTTTGCAATTAATTACAAATGATCAAAGTCTCTGAATTTTTTGGACAGTTAAGGTAAAAGACTGAAATTGGTGATTTAAAGTGGTTTAAGTTTAAACCAACAGTGAAAAAGGATAAAAGGGGAATAAACATGATAATTAAAGACACTTTTATCATTAGGAGTTAATCATCATCCCAAATTATAGGTATTTCCTAGAGAGCACGCATCCCGAAAAGTTTGGACGTATTAAGGGTTAATACAGCACCAAGTGGTAATTCTAACCTTCTATTTTTGCGTGTATGTTTGTGTGTGAATAAATACCATGATATGTGGAATGTATTTTATAAACATATTTGATTGCATACAGTATGTTTAGTGTTGGCCATTTACTGTTGTGCAAAGGAATTCCAAACCAGGTAGGTTCTGCGCATGTCTTCCGAGCACGTTGTTTTTGAACTGTGTTTTAATGTTGCATGTATGCTGAGTTAAATTCCTGATTGTGGTAGTTAAACTATGCATATGCTTATACACCAATTACAGAAGTTAACAAGTTACTCTGAGATTCATTCGTGAATCTCATACTTGAATAAAGGTGCAGGAAGTTCCTCGGGAAGAAGAGGTAAGGCGATGCTGTGAGGTTGGAGCCGGGAAGAAAGGAGGAACTCAGGAAGAGTTCATTTTGTTTTGTATATATTTATTTTCAAGTCAATTGGGATGATGTATATGAAGTGTATGCTTAATTTAAATTCGGGAATGACTGTAACTTGTTAAGATAGGGATAAAGTTATTTCAAAACCAAGTTAAGTTTTAAATTTTTTTATTTTATCAGTTACTCTTTCATCCAAACCAGATCCATATGCTCCTCTGTGTATTAATTCTGATAATGATCGGGAGATATAAGGGAGCGTTACATCCTCCACAGTCCTCTCGTCCTTCCGTGGAGATGATGAAGTGAACCATACACCTCTTCATCCTCACTCTGGTCTCTTTGTTTCTCGCTCGAGGACAAAGATGATGGAATGATGGAAGGTCACCGGCGACAATGGTGATGTAATGGTGTGGAAGGCAAATGGAGTGGATGAAGGTCTCAGTCCCATCGCGCTAGTTGGGTCTCTGTTTTTCCTTTTTCCCTCTGTGTGTGTCCGCCTTTTTTTGTGTGTCTCCAATTCTTCCTAGCGTCTCCCCCTTTTTTCTTGTCTATTTTTTTCTGTTAGTTTTCCTGGCCTCTGTGGCTCAATGCTGTCGATGTGACCAGAATAACGGGCCTAGCCCATGTGTTTTGGATGAGAAACTGACTGTGCTTCTTGTAAGCCCACATCCATTTCCATTTTTGGGACTTCTCTTAGGATCCTCCTTCCTTCTTATACATGCCTCACATGCATATTTTAAATTGCAGTTGTTGATAGCAATAAATAATACTATCTCCCGTCCTAATTATAGGACCACTTTTGTAGTGGTTCTATAATTAGGACCGGAGGGAGTAGCTATAACAAACATGTCTGACATGTGTTTCCGTATATTAACTTTAAATGTATGTATGTTGTCTTCTAATTTATTGAATAATAATTAATGTTATTTAAAAATTATATTTTAAATTAAAACCCCATAAATGATATATCCAAATTGATATCTTTTAAATTTTTTTTTTTAAAAAAATTAATTTAATATTAATGACTTCTCAAATATATCTTAAATCTATTTAAATTAGAAAGTCATCGTCATGCTACTATAGCATCAAATGAGAGCCCTTAATGAATGATTGCGTCAATGCATGTGGACTCTTGTATGGAAGTGATAGCACTACAAAAAAAGGGCATTTGTAGCGGTTAATTAGCCTATTTGTAGCGGATTTAACCGTTACTAATGACATTTGTAGCGGTTACTCAAACCGCAACAAAATCAACTGTGGCAAACCAATTTGTATCGGTTAAAAAAAAAACCACTACTCCACATATCACAACCGCAACTGTATCTGTAGCGGTTACAATTAACCGCCACTATATGACGTCATATTTACTCGTTGTTCGATCATTAGTAGCGGTTTATATAACCGCTACAAATGGAGCTCGACCACTTTTGTAGCGGTTACATAACCGCAACTAATTATATTAAAAAGGAGTGCCAAAAAAGGTTTCAAACTTTGTATCGGTTATATGACCGCTACAAAGTATTCCTGCACAATTTTTGGGGAAATTTTGGCGCCAACATTTGTAGCGGTTGTTAACCGCTACAAAAACATCCTGCCATTTTTTGGGAAAAATTTGGCGGCAATTTTTAGTATTTAATTTTTGATGGAACTACGGGTGGAATTCGGTAATTTGATTTTTTTTGGTAGTGCAACAAGGTTGGTACCTCAAATAAATTGCCTCTAACAAGAAGATATACGGGATACAAAAAAAGCCAATAAACTTAATCGACTCTCAATAAGGGTAACAAACACTAAAATTCTGAACCATTCAAATCTAATTTAAATCGCCCAAATTTAATTGCTTTGTTTCTTTTAATTTTTTTTAATATTTAAATATGTATAGAATCTAAAATATAAATAATTTTTCAATTAACAGTTTTTTAAAAAATAACTTAAAAATTTTAAATCTAAAGTTGCAAAAAAGTCCAAGTCTCATTTCTGTACCTGACTATGATAAGCACCAAAACTAATTTCCCACTTCAGTTACTAAGAAAGAAAGTTAAGGTAAGTAAGCCCATCTGTAGGTCTGTATTGTTAGCTTTTTGTTCTTTTTCCTGCTTCTTTTTCACATGTGACAAAACCATTCACATCACAATAATGTTGAGGGCATTGACTCCCACTCACAAATTTGACTTCATTCTTATCCATAGGATTCAACCTTCCTCATCTTCTTCATAAGCTAAGAAAATTTTGTTAAATAAAGCAAATGTTATTAGAGCCTTAAGTAGAGCTGTTAAAACGGATCACCCAGGCTCGTTATGCCCTAGCCCACGCAGGCTTGGGCCCAAAACCCCATAGGACCAAAAAATCCGCATGTTAAATAGCCCACATTTGCCAAATAATTATATAACTCTAAGGGTTAATTAGGGCCAACCCGCAGGCCAAAAATCATTTTAGAAAAAGATTATAACTACTCCTATCACAGTCCAGCAATATGATACTCCTGAGCAAAATATTTCTAGTGGTATACCTTTGAAGACCTCTTGATTACACCATCACACACAGCAATGACAAAAGTCATAAACATCATAACATGTTTGGGGAGGGGGAGAACAGAAACGCATGAACTTGAAAAGGCAACATTCCATTCTAAAATTAAATAACCTCTTATATTCTAAAAAGCATAATTACTCTTGTGGCAGGCCCTGCCCTGTTGCTTGCACCAAATTCTGCAACCCAAAACAGAGAACTTGGTGATAACTTGTAGATTCTGAATATGGTAATAACAATTAAAAATGAAGCTCGAGCAGATTCAGGGGAGGAAGAAAGAAGGGGGAAAGAATAAAATAGAGTAAATACCTTTTTTGGTCCTTTACAAAAAACGTGATCCCCATTTTACTCCCTTACAAAAAAAAAATAGTCTCGTAGACCCTCACAAATTCAAAATACACAATTGGTTGACATTTTTATCCCTCACAAATTTCCAAAAAGTCTTTTTTAGTCCATAAAAATGACGAATAAGGATCGATTTTTTTGTAAGGACCAAAATGGGGATCACGCGTTTTTTTGTAAAGGACCAAAAAAAGTATTTACTCAATAAAATATAAACATATAAAGTTATTTTTGATTTAGATTAAATTTAAAAGGCGTAAATAAATTTTGAGAGTTAAAAAAGAAAAAACAGATTTAATGAAAAATGTGAAAAAAGGATTTTTTTTTTTTTTTTTTTTTTTTTGGGGGGCACTGTGTCTTTGTCTTCATTAGGTTGGCCAATGGGGAGGGCCAGAGGGGGTCATCCTGCTTGCAAAAAGGAGAATAGTGAATTTGTTATTATTGATAGAAAATAAATATAAAAAATAAATAAATAATACGATATGTGGAGAGAGAGAGAGAGGGAGAGAGAACATGGTGATAGTTGAGCAATTTGGGAAGGGTCTTGGCGGGACAGTCTGTCTTCCTTATCTTTGTACCTCGTTTACAACGCTAAACTAGCAAAATAACCCAAGAGGGTACTAGATCCATCTTAAATGTTTTAAGTTATTTTTGGCCCACCCTATCATAACCCAACAGGAGTGAGGGTTATTTTGAGATAGGGCTAAAAATAACCCATCATATGGAAGCTAAAAATAAAGGGGCTAAAAATGAGGTTTATTGGACTAACCCACGGGATCCAGCCCATTTTGACAGGTCCCATAGAGCTCATGTGAAGGCGTAGATCTCATATTTTACATCGTACTTCACTTTTTGTTATCTATATTTCATAATTTATTACCTCCAAAATCACATGTAAAATAAATATAATAATTGCTGGGATAAGCATAGCATACCGCTCTTGAAATGTAACGAGTGATAGTATCTTAAAAAGGATTGTATCTAATAAAAGAACACATGTATTTAGAGAAAAAAAAATGATCCTTTCTAGAAAATACGTATGGTGCCTCTATTGGTTATTTTATCTCTTCTCGTCGTGACATATAATGCCAGATTATACTTCATTTTATTTATTATTTTATTATTTAAAGGGTGAATTCAAAATGTAACAATCTTATTTTAAATAAGTGGGATTTTCAGAAAGAAAAATTTAATTTTTTTTTTTAATTATGCCGCATACAAAGGAAGCAATCCAAATTCAACAAGGGATCCCAAAATGTTGCAGTGATATTACTGCTTTTCTCCACAATCTCCTCAAAATTAACCCTTCAGAAATTCTTAAGCATGCTTATCATTTCAAGCAAGTCCTAACAGTTTACTAACTTGCGATTATGATCTTTTCAACATCTATATATAAGAAAATTACAATATAAAGCTCTCATTCATTTCTGTTGACTAAGTAACAAGACATCAAAAATAGTAAAAAGATACAACAATAAAACTCCCATTTTATTGAAACAGGGGTGTCAAAGTTTGAAAAGAAAGAGTTATTGTCTAAATTAAATAGGGGGATTAATATGACAGTCCTTATACTTTCACCAAATATAATTTTGAATCAGGTCCCTATACCGTCATCTAGAACCATAGCTAGTAATTGAGCAAACAATAAGGATTCAATAAAAGGCAAAAAATGATATATAAGGGGATTTAAAATTTAGTGAAAATATAAGGACTGCTGTATTAGTTTTCCCAAATAAATAAGTGAAAAGAAAAAAAGAAGTTAGTCAAAGCAATGACATATTTTTATAGTAAGGAATTAAAGTTCTTGAAGCCTATTGCTTTGTATCGAGTCCTTTGATATAAGAAAAACATATATTCCTACAAAATAATTTTCCCTCAATAAAACTATTATTTAAAAAATAACTTATTGTATTAAAAAATACTCCCCCTCACTTTTTTTTTTTTTTGGGGTAAAATCCCCCTCCTTTTTATAAGAGTTTGCAATTTGAATTTCATTGACCCTATTTGGGTTATAGAAGTCTTTCATGTTTTTTTTTTAACAATTTTTACCGCTAATTAATTCTATTATTTCTTGTAATCTTTTTCTCATACTACATTCTCTTTAATATTTTTTTCTGATAAAGTCTTTAGTACTTTCTCTCATTACTATTATATTTTTTTCTCTTATTTACCTCCTTATAAGAAAGGTGCACTTAAAAATAGTTTATTCCTAAAATATTTATTACTGTTAACTCGTTTTAGCTGTCTTATTAAACTGTGTAGCTGATGGAGTATAGTTTAAAAGAGTTTGGTGATAATAACATTCAATTACAAGTCAAATTTTTGCAATTATAATTAGTGTTTTATTTTCTCGCCCATATGAATAGTTTTTTTTAGAACCATAAATTGTCATAACTTGTAAATAATTGAGTGTGTCAATAAAAGCTTGTAAATAATTGATTTTTTTATGTAAAACTTATATATTATTCTCGCTGAAAGTAAAGTAATTATCTAACCTAAAAGTACAAAACGTTTGAAGTGTGGCGGAATACTAGAAAAATGTGAAAAGTGAACCAGTGATTTGTCATTTAACATGTGATATGGGCAAAATATATGGCATAAGGAGGGAGTCCGTATTACTTACGGGTGGTATCAAGTATCGTTTCTTTGTATCCAAACTTTAGTTAAATATTGATTTTACACTTTCGTTTAAGTTAAGCAACCCGAATTGAATTGAATTGAATTAAATGAAAATAAAATAAAATTATAATTAAAATAATCAAACTACTATAATAATCAAATGAGCAACCTATATTCACTAATCTATTATTAGCTTCATAAACATTGTTTTCACTAATTTAATTAATCTTAATGTCAATTTTGCTCATCTTGAGTATAAATAATTATAATTACCAGTCGGTCCACCTACAATCCTCTCTCAAGTGTAAATTTTTATGTCTAACATAATTACTCAAAAGACAATGATATGGGGTCCTTAAGTATATATCTATCTTAATTGCAAATTAAATTAAATCATAATCTAATTTCATATTACTTATCTCAAAGCCTAATTAAAATTCTCTATTCAATGATCACTACTAGAAAACAGCTGATTAGTGATGGAATTTTTTTCATCACAAATTTAGGGGTGTTTGCGACGGAATTGAAATTCCATCGTAAAACCCCGTTACCCAGTTTGGGTTTTGCGACGGAATAGAAATTCCATTGCAAAACCACCGGTTTTGCGACAGAATTTCTATTTTCGTTGCAAATCGGCGGCATTTTGCACTGACGATTCATATTAATGAGTTTGCGACGAAATTTTATTTCCATCACAAACTCATTTTAAATTTCCCAACTTCTTCTTCCTTCTTCATTTTCACAATCCGTCCCTCCCTTTGTGCTTTCCTTCTTCATGTCCATCCTCCACCTCCCGTCATCGTGCCGCCGCCGCCGCCCCTAGTCTCCGCCGACGCCCCTGTCGCCACCCCTTCCGGTCTACGCCATCGCCGCTTTGCCAAGTAAGTTTGAATTTTTTTTCCTGCTTTTTTATCATTTATTGTTCGATAGTTGCTTTGTATTTGGACATGTTTGCTGTGGTTTATACACTTAATTGAGATCCTTTGGTATAATAATGCTTTGATTATATATAGTGGAGTTTTTTTTTTTAAAAAAAAAAAATTGGTTTAATTTTTGACTCTATGCTGCTGTCAAGATATGAATCTTTATACACAACCACCTCTTTTTTTTTTTTTTTTTTTTTTTTTTTTTTTTTTTTTTTTTTTTTTCCATTTTGCAATATAAAATGAATCTTATATATTTATCTCGCACAACACAAAATTACTTAAAATTACTTAATTTAAATAATTTAATACACACACATAAATAAAGAGTGTATATAGAATTATGGTCAAGTAGATAGATTTTTATAAGTCGAAAACTATAAAATTATAGTTAACATTGTTTTGATCAGTCGGCGAGCCACCAAGGAAATCAAAGTCCAAATCCAAAAGTCAAATCCCTGTTAATGTTATCAAAGAACAGTACACTGACTGTAGGTCCTTTTTTTTTAAGGAGTAAAAATACCTACGAGCTTTCTTTGGAGGAGCACCCACCACTATGTGCTTTTAAGTGGTGCAAAATTACCCATGAGTTTGTAAAATTGGAGCAAAAGTAATATTTATGTTAAAATTGACTAACTCCGTTAGTGAGCCATACTATTTTAAAAATAAAAATGTCTCAATCTTTTTGAAATTCTTTTACTGCCCTTCCCTATTCACCCAACGACACCCTTACACCCTTGATCTCTCCAATCTCTTCTTAGTTGTCGGTAGCGGCACCGGCAACCTCCACCAAGGACGGCGAAATCTTCAAAGCTCATGGGTATTTTGCTCCTTCACTCCTTTTGGATTCTGCTGCCTTCGATTTCTACCATGGCTCAGCGGCCGCTTCCTATGGATACTTTTCTGTAATTGCTCTGCCCCTTTTTCTGCACAGATTTGTAAATTATAGGGCCTTTTTCTTTATTTTTTCCCATTCATCAAAATATTTATTCTAACCCTCTAAAATCTCAAAATTTTCTTCTCAAACACCTACAATATAATATTAAGTACAAGATAACATCAAAAATCCAAGAAATCATTTGCATTAATATTTAACAAATTATGACCATTTTGCTCCTAATTATACTTAATTTAATACAAATGTCCTTAACTCAAATTAGTACTTAATCATGCAATCATGTCCTAGGAAATGCTTTAAAATCTCAAATTAATCATAAAAAAAGATTATAAAAATATGGTTCAATTAATTTCTCCACACTTGGACCTTTGTACTCCTAAACAAAGGCAATTAAGTACAATTTTCTAGATTCAAATCATCAATGCAATTGAAAGATGAGTAATTTTATAATTAGACAGTAATAGATCAATTTATTAGATTCCTCAAGCAAACACTAGTCATAGTCAAGCGATGCAAAAAAATTAGCTAACTACACAATCCAAAATATTAGAATGAAGCACAAGAGAACTCTTAAAATATTAGTGTTTGAAAAGGTCAATTGGACTTTTGAGGGTTTTAACTATGTGTTTGAGATAAATTTTTACTAATTGGGCTTTTAAGTAAAAAGTGACTTTTCTTACAAGCCAGAAATCGCAGCTATACACAGATGAGGTAGGTGAGAAATAAGTGAAATTATCGTTAGGCATGAAATGGTTTTTGCAAAAAAAATCACCAGCCCTCAATTATTATTCTCCTTCTACTCCCTTATTTGCACTACTAGAAAAAAGCTTTACAACATCTTATTTTTTTTAGCCTTTTTCCGTCCTTTTTGTTAGGGACTTCTATAGTGGAGGCATTATAAGTCAAGAGCTATGACATTCGAAATTGTTTAGGATGCCATAAGTCAGAAGCTACGGCTTCCTTAACAAATTTAGGACGCCATATACCCTTCTTTTTTTTTAAAAAAAAAAAACCCCTCAAACCTCAGGTTTTGAGGGTTGGCCGTGGAAGAGATCTATCAAAATAAAAGTGCCACAATCAAAATAACCACTGTGCAAGAAAACCAAAATCAAAATCAAAGTGCCACAATCGGCACTTATTACAAATTCAAACAAAATCAAAGAAAAAAAAAACTGAAGTTCACATCTTAGGAGGAGCCACATTTGGCATCAAAATCAAGAAAATAAATAACCGCCGTGCAAGAAATTAAAACCAAATCAAGAAAATAAATAACCAAATCGAAGTCACCTTCCGCAGATCTAAAACCGTCGTCGCAGATCTAAAGAGGGAGTAGAAGAAATATCAAAGTCATTGTTTGCAGATCTGAAACCGTAGTCGTAGATATAAAGAAACTGTTGTCACAGATATGAAATCGAAGTGCAAGAAAACCAATCTTTGTGTTCACCGTCCACCATGGCCTACGCGTTCACCGTCCGCAAATCGCCTTTGATTTCCGCCTTCGCCGTTACCTTTGGTGAAACAAAGTTGGAAGTTGGGAGAGGGACAACTTGGAAGCCTTCGATGTCTAGGCGTGAAAGTGAAAGTTGAGCTAGGGTTATGTTGTGAAACGAGAGTTGTGAGATTTTGAAAGTATTTAAGCGTCCCTTCTTTAGGAGTCCTAATTTAAAATTATGACATCAAAAATATAGCGCTAGGTTCACTTTTGGCATCCTAAATTTAAATTAGGATGCTAAAAGTCTCTTCTTCAGGCGTCCTACTTTTAAATTAAGACACAAAAAGTAACTTTTGACGTCCTTTTTGAAAGTAGGACGCCAAAATCTGCCACATAATTACAAAAATGTCATTATTTTTATTTTTTTTTCTTCCTTTTTTTTAAATAGGACGTTTTTTAGGAAAGTAAAAGTCATTTTATGTAGTAGTGTTGATCTATTCTCCACTCTTAGGCACAATAACTGTCGCTGCTTTCTCTTCATTCTCTCTGTCCTCTCAGCGTTGTTTTTCGTGGTCAGTTTCCATGCTCTGTTGTGTCGCTGTGGCTGTGAGTTTTTGGCCGTCTCTTTATCTCGCCGTCCATCTTGAACTCGACATCTCCTCTTCATTGTCTTTCCCTCAGACTCTTATGGTGTGTGCTCGGTTGTTTTTGGTGTTAGGTTGGCCGATCTATGCATGCAAGGGACCTCGCGGTTGGTTGGCTTGAAGTATCGATCTGGTCTTCGATCTTCTCTGCTTGTCAGATCTCTTGGCTGACAGTGGCTTCTTTTTGCATGGTAAGATTTAAAGCTTCATTTCAAAATTTTAATGAGGTGTCTTATAAATAAGACAAAAAAAAAAAACTTCTATCGCTGCCTTGTATATAGGATCAAAGGAGTAAAGGCAAGCCGAAAGTTCATGAATTAACTAGAGCTAGGACAGCAGCCTGGGTACATATCATAGAACAGCCAAGACACAAGCTAAGAGCAACATTGCAAATCCTTTAGGTCCATCTCTAAGCACCCAGCCGGAATATCCAGTACTAAGACTAACTCGAATTGCAAATCCTCCTATGCTAAGATGTGTAATGTCTCCTCTGCTTTGTCATTTGTATTTCTTTGTTACCTCATAAGCCACGTGCCTAATAATTGTTAGGATAAACAGGTAAACATAACGTACTGCTCTAGCAATAATGCAATATAATAACTTATTTGAATTTGATAATTGAAAAATGACTCTTTAAAATAGAAAAGGATTTACACAGTTATAATATATAATAGGGACATTTAGAGTATAAAATATAAGTTAGAAAAATGCATTAAAGATATTAAAAAAAATTATATTGAGTAAATAAATTAAGGAACACACAAATTTTTAACGTGGAAAACTCTCTCACATTGAGAGATAAAAACCACGGACCTAGTCCAGAAAATCTTCATTATGATTAATATTTGCATCAACAAGTCTTCCACCTTGACTCAAGCCATGTTCTTTTTTATTTTTCTTTTTTTTGGGGGTAACTCAACCACTAATCACTGTCAACTTTATGAAAATCGCCACAATGATAATACAGAAAATGCAAACTACATACATAACCCAAGTTTGATTACGATCTAGAACTTTTTTTAAAAAAAATTAAGGAAATTAAAATGACAACCTCAAAGGGTCAAAGCTTTTGTCTAAGATTCAATTTGTGAAGGAGCAACAAATGGCAGAGGTTTGTTGGTTTGTTCTGAATCCTTGGCCCTTGCCTTCATCAGCTTCTGATTCTGGACTTTCTTCATCTCTTGCAACTTCTCTTTCCTTAATCTGTAACATATAGGAGGCCACAAGGAAATTTAAAAAAGTTGTGGATTTAATTTATTGATATTGCTCCAAAATTTGGAAGCAATCAAAATAAGTAAAAGAGAAATATATCTATTGGCTGCCTAAGTGTCATAGATTATAAGAATGTTAGCTATACATACATTTGATGAGCTATGTGTTTTGTTTGGCTGTTGGCAGATCTTTCTGTACAATCTTCTCTGCCATTTCTCTTGCCCTCTGAACAATAATAGACTATATTATAGAAATTGGAATGAGTAGAAGTCATTCATTAATGAACATATTAAATTGTAGAAGATTAAATGAATTAATTTGCAGCAAATTAAATAGTTAAGTGGGGGGGGGGGAATTTTTAGTCATTCATTAGGCTTGGTATATGAATAGTGAATAGTGGTATCTTTTTTTTTTTTTTTTTTTTTTTTTTTTTTTTTGGGGGGGGGAAGGGAAGAAGTACTGGGTCCTTTTGCTTTTTCTTTTATTTGATTGGAACATTTTATTTTGGTACTTACATTGACAATGTGTTCAATAGGATCAAATTCATGCATGTTGCTTTTGTTCCCCTCAGATTTTTCCAACCAGCTCAAATAACCTAACAAAACGAAACAATTCCAAATATATATGGTAATGAGAAAAATCATATCAAGTACATATGTAGCAATTGTAAATAATTAATTAACCATTTGGAAGCTTACTGCCAAGGAACTTATCGTCAGCTGGAGTTAAAGAGATACTGGGACAACCCTCTGCTTCACGGATCCTGACGGTCTGGAAATCAATTGCAGAGCATATAGTATGAAGTTTTGGTAGATCTTCAAGCCATATCATAAATAGCTTTGGGAAGACATGCTTGATGTCCGACTCTTGTGTGGTGCCCTGTTCCCTTTCAAATACTTGCTCAAGCTTTGGCGCACTTGCTATACGCAATGCCGAGAGCTGTGGAAGGCTACCACGTGTGGAAATAGAGAATAGACATTTCAAACTCTCGCAGTTTTCCACAGAAATAATACGGAGATTTGGGAAGTAACATTCTTCATCATCATCCTCAACGATGCGCTCTAGCTCTTCACAATCTAATACATATAGACGTCCCAAATATGGTAGGCTTCTCGAGATAGCTGCGGATAAGATAAATTTCATTTGATGACATCCACAGATTATTAGCTGGGAAAGATTTTGAAAGCTCAGATGAAGATTTCTTGGTCCCAAGAAAACTCAGCTGCATGAAATTTATGATTTAATCAACAAAACACCAAATTTTCATTCCAACTTCATATCTTCCATATACTAAGTTTGATATACCGTTTTAGGCCATGAATATTAATTTTAAACCTTTACTCATACTTTTCACTAGCCAATCAAACCCAAGAAAATAAATACTCCAGTCTAAGGTCATTTGTAACTTCAAATAACTAAAAGAAAAATACAAGAAGATTCATATGAGGCTTACTTGTCTTTGGACTTAAGCTTTCTTGAGTCTTTGTCTCTTTTTTCTACCAAAAAAACTTCTGCCTACACCTCAAACCACCAAGGAAAAATTGTTCTTTAATGTCTTAGCCACAGTAGAAGGGGTAGAAGAGAGTATATTGAAGATCCAAGGCCTTAAGACTTACCTTAGTCTTAATCTTTCTCTTCCTCTTGCTCCTTGTATTATTTTGTGTTCTTGAGTTCCTTGCTAGATAATTTTCCTTGGCTTTCTTTTTTTTCTTTTCTTTTTCCTCCCTAAACCGAACCCTCCAGCGTCCAAAAGAGATGAGGGAAACTCTTTAAATGGACCTCCAACAAATGATCTTATACAAAAAGCAATATTGGCCTTTAATGCATTGTACTTGTTCCATGATTTAATGATATTTGTTTTTCTCTTCATCTTCCTTCTTCACGTGGTCAGCTGATGGGTATGAGGGAGATTTTATTTTTTTTATTTTTTTATTCAACTCATGCCCTACATGCTCACTTTTCATTAATCAATGTTGTCCCCTTGTTCCCTCCTCTCACTCTCCTAGAAGCATGTGGACATGGGCAGATTTTTGGGGAAAAGAATGTCTTCCCAATGTCTCCACTTGCTCCCTCTCATGTCCCAACACAAGGAAAAATAAGAGAAATATGGGGATGTTACATTTCTTCCCCCGTAAAAATAAATTTTGTCCTCGAAATTGTTTATACATACCTCAAACTCCTGGACATGAACTCTGGATACTGTTTCTGCATATTCTCAATTGTCTCCCACGTAGCTTCTCTGGGAGATAATCTTCTCCAGACCACTTTTAAAAAAGGAATACTTTTACGCCTGAGCTGCTTTTCATGATGATCAACAATTTGCTCTGGCTCGACTGTAAAAGTATGATTCTCTTGAACATCAATATTTTCATACTCAGGAACATGTTTTGAGTCCAGTTGATATTTCTTCTGTTGAGATACATGAAAAACATCATGTAATTTACTTAGATTCGGTGGCAAAGCTAGCTGATAAGCCACCGGTCCCCGTTTCGCCAATATTTCAAAAGGACCAATATACCGAGGACTTAATTTCTTTCGTTTAATGGCTCTACCCACTCCCGTGACAGGAGATATTTTCAAGAATACATGATCACCCACATTAAATTCTAGAGGTCTCCTTCGTTTATCTGCATAACTCTTCTGTCTGCTCTGAGTTGCAAGGAGTCTCTTCTTGATTAAACTGATTTGCTCGGAAGTTTTATCTACCATTTCCGGCCCGAACAACTCACGCTCAGATAAGTCTGTCCAACAGAGAGAGGATCAACATTTTCGCCCATATAGAGCCTCATAAGGAGCCACCCAAATACTAGAATAATAGCTATTATTATAGACCAATTCAGTGAGAGGTAAATATCAATCCCAAATTCCTTTAAAATCTAAGACACAAGCTCGCAATATAATTATACACTACTCTTCTTTTATCTTGTACCCAAGTATAGTGATTAATTTCACAGGACCAACTATCCATCTTCACAGCGCTTGGTTACGCAAATCCCACTGCTTGATTCGTTTTGCCACTTGGCTTATCATATTCTAGCCTATGGCTCATTCTATCACCACCACGTTGAATATTAAAGTCTTACTACTTAACAATTTCTAGCCAATCCATAGGCATCTCAACTATCACCTGGTATAGATTGAATATTTTGCAAGTCTCACAATATTCTTTGTACATGCTAGTCCAAAATCATCACGCCAATCAATATTCCATACAGTACTAAGTATCACAGGTTTTACAGCCCAGGGACTCTGCCCCATACAAACTCGTGCATCAGGTCTTACAGCCTCGAACCACTTATCATCTACTTTTCTTGAGCTTCCTCGATTTTAAGCTCTCAACCCAATTTTCCTCTTGTTTAGCATGGTAACTAGCGAATACTGTAAGATTTAACCAATTCAGATTTGTAGACCATTCTATCAGTTTCTATTCCGGTATTAATACTATCACCAACTGTACCATTTTTCGTTTCAACACAACGGCGACATCAATCATGTCACCACTCACTAGGTTGTCTCATACTTCAACATTTCGAATTTTCACATATTCGAATATATCTGTGGTTGCAGAAATTTTCATATTTTCAAACTCAATCTCCGCCAGCTCAAATTTCAAGAAAATAATTCATTGTCGGACTATTTTCAGAAATCATTTACTACCAGCACACTTAGTGAGCGGGATTATTCATTTCACAAAATCCAATAACTAAGAGGCACACGCCACCATTTCGCCTTGCCTCACCAGGACATATCCCAATCTTTTCATACAAACCATCAAAGTGATAATGCGCCTATCGTCGATGTAGGAGAATTTTTGTCCCCCTCATAAAGGCTCTCCACCGCTTTCCCAATCAAGCCATCCGTAATCACGCCACTATTGTGCACCGCTTTCCACCGACCCGGTTCGTAATCACGGCTAGTGTCGGCCCAACACGGCAAAATACGCGCCCCTCCAAGGCGGAACTACTTAGATTGGGAATATTCACCATTGGTGCGAGTGTCAACCTCTCCAAAACTAATCCCGTCAAAAGAACTTTCAATAATGGCCAGCGATTTCGAAACATTTTAAAACACTTGGCAAGATCCAGCAAACTGAGTATGTCTACTATAGTTTCTGACCTCTTCCGGTTCTGTACTGCTTCCACCACATACATGGTTCATAATTTAATTTCAAATCTGGGTCCCACCAGGACCCTATCTATGAGACAATATAATTATGAAATAACCATTACAACTGGTTTCAAATTCCATAGAAAACATTTCATTAAAATATTTCATTCGTAAAATTCAATTCCAAAATTTCAAATATTGCAAGCGCGTTAGCAAGTTCAAAAGTCAATTTTCACACATACCAGAACCGACAATTGACATAGAAAGTCATCAACTCCAATTACATTTAGGCTCTATCATTGGCTACTCGAACCATCTATAGGACACACGGTCCATTCCATTTCATTTGTTCGGTCACTCTAGATATAATTCCCTGTAACTCTCTCGGCTTGCATCTTTTTCGGCACTCTTCCTGATATTCATGGTCTAATAATTGTGAGCTTTTTGCCAACCTAAGAACATATTAGTCACCTAGGACTTTGGCCTCTCATTGAACACATATTGAATTTAACAACCCAAAATTATATCAATCTAGTAGGTCTCCTTACCCACTGTATATTCACGCCTTAAATGTGATCAATAATAATACATATAGCACTGGAGTACCCCTTGGCAATACATTGCATCATATAACCTCATCTGGGGTCGTTGTGTATATAAACTTATTATAATAATCCGGCTCCGTGAGTATAGTCTCGATTCAATTTTTCCCTACTAGCTAGTAACTTCCAAATACCTCATACACACGGGTACTATACTCTAGTACCTCAACACATTCAGATCAATTAGATGCCTAAGGAATCTCTCGTTATCAAAATAAATTCTTAGGTTCGTTCACCCAGTACAAAAACCTCGACTATACCCAATATACAAACTAGGATCATAACTCAGATTCCTAGTCTAAACCTTGAAACATTCAAGTAACATCAATACTATTCACGGGGTTCTGATTCTATCCTAATCCTCAATATCACATGGGTGTATTCTAACACTATTATTTCACCTCAAGTTCAAACATCAATCCTCAATCATCCCCAAATATGCTGAAAATTTATCATCAATTAATATTCTCAAGATTCATATTCTCGTGTATTAGAACCTTAGTGCAACCTCATTCACATTTTGACCTAAGCATTGTTTCAACTTAGATCAGATTCAAGCCTAGTCTCAAAAATTTCCTTATTCAATCTAACATCCTCTTAGTATCTCTAAGGATTACCATATGTCATACCTGAAAGTACTAAGGCCTCAAATCAAGGAAATCTTAAATTTCTATAATACTTCCCGGGTGGTCACCATTCAAAGATTTCTCTTATCCAAACACGCTTAACCTCAAAGTCCTGATAGGATCTGGGGATCTAAATCATATTCTGACTTGACTATCAAAAGCCCTAGGATTAACAACAGGATCTGCCTTCTATGCCATCTCATCTATTTCTAGAGCCTCAACTCAATAAACATGAACCCTATTTCCCCTTGCCATTGACGGATTTGGCTTGACAATAACGGAAGAAAATAAATACCATCTCCGCAAAACAATATCAATAAAAAACCATTAACATAAAATAATAGGAAAACATACTGATATTTCACATATGCCACTTTACAACATACTAATGTTTCAAAATATTTAAATATCAACAATTCACATACTGTCATTACATGATCAAATTACCATACTACCTTCTGCTAGGTTATCATAATATACTACCTAATACTTTGCAAGGTCTTCCTTCTTATTCCTTCTGTCTTCTTCATCCAAATGGTTTCACATGTAGGTGTGAACACTCAATCGCGACAGTGCCATGAGACTGAGGAAATTGGGGGCCAGATTGAGGTTGATAATCATATTTGCCATATTTACCCAGAAAGAGGTTCTAGGCATACGGTACAAGATAGCGTTCCTCTAGGCCTCAAATGAAAAATCTAATCCTATATCAAACCTCTGCACATACAGCCTAATATATCCTATTCATCCTAGTCAGAAAACAGAGAAACTGATTTAACTCAGTTGGTACATCCATGCTTGCCATAACGAACTCAACTCGGATCACGTTCGCCAACATCTCATTAGGCTCTGTGTTATGCCTAAAGCAAGGTATGATGTGAGCCCCTGATTCTGCCTCATCAATCTCAAGGTCTACATAATGCTTCGAAAAAAAACCCCTGGCAGCTCCATATCACCTATTGATAAATGATTTGAGTCATTCCCAACTTCAAGCCCAAAGGAGAACACATGACGCATCCCAACTATAGCTCTAAGGGTTCATACATGATTGTCTCCCATCTTATCTTAAACCATCAAAATAAACTTATATCAATTCCTCACCTAAATACCAATTTTACCAGTATCGTCCAAACCGTGCTCTGATACCAAAATTGTTACACACCTACCGGCCTCGCCCTTACGGGTGGCGGGTAGTGTGGTCCTTCACTTATATTTTATTCTACCTTATTTTTCCCAGGTTAAAAATCGTCACACATCAGAGTATAAACAGCAGAGCACACATCGGTTTGGACAACAATATACTGATAAAGGTATGGTAAGATAAATTCTTCCCCGGAGGGGTCAAAAGATACAGTCATCCGGATAAACGGTGCCTATACAGGCCAAAATAATTAACTACAGTCATCCGGTAATTAAGAAAAATTCCCAAAAGAAAAATCATCAACATCCACTAAAATATTAGCCCTGCTCCGGACCCTTACCTCTGTCCCTCTGCTATGCTCCAGATGAACTTCCAGATGGCTTAGAAAGGGCTGGGATTCAAAATTCGAATCCCAGAGTAACCGTTAATCTCATATAAAATGTATATACCATGCGTGTAAGAAAAACCATAAATAAGCAAATACCACATAACATTTAGTATCAAGGCACAAAACCAAATCCGGAACTAGCAGCCCTAATAGCACACAACCATGACAAAGACATGCAATGGTCCTAATAGCACACAAAGCCACGAGACCACCGGGCACAAAAGACACAAACAAAAGCCCACACAACATGTTCGATTCCATAGCGCTTGGAAATGAATGATAACCAAATGTATACAATTTCAAGGTAAAACATACATACACAAATCACACAGAGTATATGAGGATTAAGGTTACTACCTGACAGTCGACTACAGATAAAAACAACCTTCTCGGTGTAAAATATCACAATCATCCCTAAAATAATAAAATGAAAATATAATTAATTCCACCTCAACAATATTTTCTCTGGAAAATCAAAATAAGCCCAATTAATGTGTCCATATTTACTAAATTCCTTTTCTTATTAAGGAATTTAATTTGGGCCTATATTCTCTTAATTTTCGTCCAAATACAGAAATTTCCAGAAATAAAGTCTCAACTTCAAATATTCATAACTAAATCTAGAAAACTCCTTTTGGGTTGATTCCAAAGCCCAAATGACCCTTAATATGTATAGTTTCAACCAAAAATACTCATTTGGGTCAGACCAAGTCGAAAAGTCATCTATAGCCCAAAATACTTCTGCTGTCTGAAATAATTCCCAGTTTCCAGGGGCTATATTGAAATATTTATTTCTCTTAGTACAAAATTCATAAAACTATGAGTTATATACCAATTAATCCTTGAGATGTCTACTTTCTCCATATAAAATTTCATAATTTTATAAGTCCATTTAATAAGTCTAAAGTTAAGAAGAAGGCATCTGACTCAACAGGAATTTCACCAAACAGCACCCCCAACGTTTTTGCACTTTCATCTAAGGTTCCAAAATTTTGATCCACGTTCACCCTTATACAAAATCTCATTTTAAACACTTTAGAACCCTCAAAAATACTAAAAATCCATTCATATCATCAAGAAAACTCAGCTGCATGAAATTTATGATTTAATCAACAAAACACCAAATTTTCATTCCAACTTCATATCTTCCATATACTAAGTTTGATATACCGTTTTAGGCCATGAATATTAATTTTAAACCTTTACTCATACTTTTCACTAGCCAATCAAACCCAAGAAAATAAATACTCCAGTCTAAGGTCATTTGTAACTTCAAATAACTAAAAGAAAAATACAAGAAGATTCATATGAGGCTTACTTGTCTTTGGACTTAAGCTTTCTTGAGTCTTTGTCTCTTTTTTCTACCAAAAAAACTTCTGCCTACACCTCAAACCACCAAGGAAAAAATGTTCTTTAATGTCTTAGCCACATTAGAAGGGGTAGAAGAGAGTATATTGAAGATCCAAGGCCTTAAGACTTACCTTAGTCTTAATCTTTCTCTTCCTCTTGCTCCTTGTATTATTTTGTGTTCTTGAGTTCCTTGCTAGATAATTTTCCTTGGCTTTCTTTTTTTCTTTTCTTTTTCCTCCCTAAACCGAACCCTCCAGCGTCCAAAAGAGATGAGGGAAACTCTTTAAATGGACCTCCAACAAATGATCTTATACAAAAAGCAATATTGGCCTTTAATGCATTGTACTTGTTCCATGATTTAATGATATTATATTTTTTTTTTCTCTTCATCTTCCTTCTTCACGTGGTCAGCTGATGGGTATGAGGGAGATTTTATTTTTTTATTTTTTTATTCAACTCATGCCCTACATGCTCACTTTTCATTAATCAATGTTGTCCCCTTGTTCCCTCCTCTCACTCTCCTAGAAGCATGTGGACATGGGCAGATTTTTGGGGAAAAGAATGTCTTCCCAATGTCTCCACTTGCTCCCTCTCATGTCCCAACACAAGGAAAAATAAGAGAAATATGGGGATGTTACACCACACATATGTTTCTTAACATATTCAAGCCTCTTAATGTCAAGTTTTTCAAACTTGAATCCACAGGACTTGTTATTTGAAGTCTTTCAAGATCATACATTGTTTCCATCTCCATGTATTCTAAAGTTAGATGCTTCAAATTGCATAACTGCATCCCAATTGACTGTATCGTAAGATATATCAGTATCAAAGAACAAAGCAATGCATCAATGAATCATAAATTATTGTAAGAAAAATAATCAATTACCCTTTTTCTTGAGAATTGTTCTTGTCTTTTTTCCCCCTCAATTGATAAATCTATAAAATAGTCAATAGGAAGTTGCGCGCATTTACCCAAAGCGATATCTTGTAGAGACAATGCTTTCACATAATAGTTTTCAGGGCACATACTAACTATATTTGGTACTCCTTGAAGGCCTAGTTTGTTGAGAGCTGAGAGTTCAATCTCAATATTTTGGTTCTGGTGAGATGAGTTATCATCATCACAAGATTTTCCAAACACATATTTCAGCTGACTAGCCCCATTGATAAGCATAGATTTCAAGTGCACAAGATTTCTAGAACAAGAAGCTGGAAATACATATTCAAACTTGTTGCATCGCTTGATTTCAATTGTGCGTAAGTTGGGGAACATAGATTTGGCGTTCAAATGATGATGACCATCGACCTCCTCTGTTACTATATGCTCCAGTTCATCACAATTTGAGACTACCAATTCTTCTAATAATTGCATTGATGAAGCAACTGATATAGAAAACAGTGACCTTAAGTTTGAAATATCTTCAACATACAATTTTCTCAATTTGCAAGGGTGTAACGGTGGTGTAAAAATTCCATTAGCTCTATTGCCAACATATTTCCCCTGCATCCCAAACAGAGATATGAATTCATCTTTAACAAATTCAAATGTGTATATTAAACTGTAACTTATTTTATTTGTCTCCTTAGAGTCTTAGCCCCATAGAAGAGTGTATACGAAAGCAGAAGGGAGGGGAAGTTTTTCAATTTGTTTAAAAAATTATATCAAAGAAATTTTTGTCGTATTTGTTTATGTTTTCATTTTTTTTAAATAAAAACAAAAGAATATATTTGGATAATTATTTAAAAAATTACGTTTGAAAAATAAGAGATTGGAGGATAAAGATTACATGAGAACTCAAGTTTCTCAAATGGTGAAAAGTCATCCCGGAGAAGAAACTAAAAAGGGTTTCACATTTTTTTTCGAACAAAAATTAAGAAATGCAACAAAAAGGGGGAAAAACAAGAAAGCATCTAAAGGAACAGATTTCTGTTTTTTTTTTTTTTTTTTTATTTTGAAAACATATTTCTGTTTTTATTTTGAAAAAACCTAACAAAAAACAAATTACCAAACAAGTTTTTATTTTTTTAAAAGAAAAAACTGTTTTTAAAATTATGAAAACAAACAAAGCATTTACTTTTCTGATGTTATTTGCCTTACTCTTTAACGCATCTCAGCTACTAAACGCAAATTATCAGGAATTTAAAACACACATTTTAAATTATTCTCTATCAATTAAATGGAACAATGAAGCAAAATTCAAATAGTTACTTTTTCCAAAGAGCGAGTGTAAATTTAAGTTGAAAAGGAGATTTGTGTAACTTTTTGAAAGAATACTTCATATTGAGCTTAAAGTAGGAAAACAAACTAATTTTTCGAAAGACAATGAATGGAACAAGCTGAGATTTTTAGGATAACTTATTATTTTGGATTTGGGATTATTAAGGGGTGGGTCCCTGCAAAATGGCTATTTTATTTAGGGTTAAGGAGCAAAATTACCAACAAACTATGAGTCCAGGAGCAACCAACACAAATAACTCTTATGTGGACCTTAAATGCAAAGCAACTTTTGAAAACAGTAAGCAGGCACAAAGACGTCAATGTCCGTTTGTGGGAATTATATTGAGGCTAATAAACTGATTTCAAAATTCCATGTGGGACCTGAGTCAGCAAAATGTGGGGAAACCATATCTGTAGAGTCGTAGAAGCAATTGGACCAAAAAAAAAAAGAGTCGAAGAAGCAAGAACTGAATTAGGGCTCACACTCTATTTGGGGAAAAAAGAGTCGAACAATGTCCGACGGGATTCCAGGTCCGCCAGGTCTGACGGGTTTCACAGAACGGCATGAAAAACCATGATTAAAATCAGAAATGGTTTTAATCAGTTCAAACTAGCCACACAAAACAAACTCCCATGAACGGCATGAAACACCATGATTCCCAAATCCTTCCAGCCACCACGAGTCCAGCCACGAAACAAAAATGAAGAAAAAGTCCCATAACGGTTCAAACTTGCACAAAAACGATTCCACGAAGAAACATCAATAACTGTGACTAGTCAGATAGGAAGTAAAATAGGAAGGAAAAAAAAGGATTCCAGACACGATTTCAGAGCTAATCCAGTTCTTCATTCAGAGCTAAATAGACTTTCCCAATTCCCATATTCTCATTGCACAGTTAATGTACAGTGATAGACTAAAAAAATCAGAAGAATCAATCATGGGAGACAAATAATTGGCATAACATTTTTCAATCGAATTGAAGGCGGATCTAAATAGAGGCTCTGAAGATCAGATGGAAGACGAATCACAAACATGAAGAAGGTTCCTAGGTTGATCGAGTTAGTGCGATAAGGAGAGGGCTTCTTCCACTTGCGAGAGAACCAAGAAGACGAAATTACCACAGAACATAAATATATCTTTGATCCTTTGTCGATTTGGTGTTGGGCTGATCAGGTGAGTGCGACGAGGCGAGGCGGCGATCGGCGATGTTTACGGCTGCTTCGTTCAACTCTCCTTTTTTCCGCCAAATAGAGTGTGAGCCCTAATTCAGTTCTTGCTTCTTCGACTCTTTTTTTTGGTCCAATTGCTTCTTCGACTCTGCAGATATGGTTTCCCCACATTTTGCTAACTCAGATCCCACGTGGAATTTTGAAATCAATTTATTAGCCTCAATATAATTCCCACAAACGGATGTTGACGTCTTTGTGCCTGCTTACTGTTTTCAAAAGTTGCTTTGCATTTATGGTCCACATAAGAGTTCTTTGTGTTGGTTGCTCCTAGACCCATAGTTTGTTGGTAATTTTGCTCCTTAACCCTTTTATTTATTTTGGTAAGCTGATGATGTGGATAAAATCACATTTTTGGATATACTATGTGCAAAGATTGTGTGGGGATGTTATTTTTTAAATTTAAAATGCTATGGGTGATATGTAAATCACTCAAAGGTTTAAGTGTTTTTTTTTTTTTTTTTTTGTATTTTAGCCTAAACATTTTTACCAATTTGATTAACACAATTATTTAGAGTAATGTGTGATTACTTACTCAATTAATTCTTTTTTAAAATTAACGGACTTTATTCTATTAATTCTCAATGCAAATAACCATATTCTCAATGCAAATAACATTAATAAAAATTGATGCAGGAACATATATATGTACCTGTGAGGCAATGTGGTCCGGTTGAGTTGTCTCGGATGTAGATGGCTCATCTTTACTTGTAGTTTCTGATTTTGGAAGAAAACAAGATAAAGGATCCCAACAAGAGATATTACGACTTGGACCCTTGTCCTTTTCCTTTAACGCCTCACTAGTACTTGCTATTGATTTTCGTGGGAGATAACATTCAGGATATATGTTGACAAATAATGGAACATCTTTCATAAGCATTACTTTCAACGAATGGAGTGTGTTTTCATTTTGCATTTGATGCAATCCTCCCTGTTTTGGATATTGACCAAACACGTATCTTAGATTCTTGCACTTAGAAAGCACCACACCACCTAGTAGAGGAAGGTCTTTGCAAAAACAAATTGGCAAGATGAATTCCAACGCTTCACATCCTTGAACACTGAGGAATTTCAATTTTGAAAATATTGAGTTATGACTCCTTAGATTACAATCTTCATCATCCACTTTGTCTTCTACAGATGACTCCTCACCCCTTATTATATATTTCAGCTTAGAACAATTAACAATCTTCAAAGTTTCTAGGAGCGTTAGACTATGAGCAGTGGATGGATGAAAAAGATACATCATTGAACACTCCTCTAAATATATCGACTTAAGGTTGCCCAACACTAGCTTGTCCTTAAATAATGTGCTTTCCAGCTTTCGACAATTCTTTAACTCCAACTTCTCTAGTTTCCCGAGAAAGCCATGAGGATGGCTACCATAACATATTTCTCTCACATCTACGTCAATAAGTTGCAGTTCAACTAACTCGGAGAAGAAAGTCACTCCATATCTAAGTTGAGGATACCCGGTATGGATCAAACACTTCATCTCATAACATTTCTTCAAAGAAAGCTTGATCAAGTTATCCATACCTCTATCTCCAATTGAAACAATGCTAGGAATAAGATCGTTCCGACCTATTTCCTCATCTCCTTCTAACTCTAGAATCTCTGCTCTAGTGGCCAGGGATTTAGTTAACTCTTTGGAAAAGATTTTTTGCAACTTGCCCGGCTTGAAACATCTTTTTATAGAAGTATCCAACTGAGAAGAATCAAAGGTAGAGAAGTTGCTGCCATCTATATGGTATATTTCACATTCAGGAAGGGATGTAATTTGAGGTGCCTTTGCGTAAATCAGTATATGATCATCATTTGAAACATAATACAGTTCTTCTAAATGGGCGCATCTTGCAATCGCTTCAAATGGATTGTTCACTTCAATCAAACAACCTTTCAAGCATAGAAATCTCAATTTATCTAGCCCATTAATTTCTATTGGCAATACATCAATTGAACAATTAGTCAATTCTAGAGACTCAAGCTTTTGTAAGTTTATCATCAATACAGATATATCACCTAACTCCCAACTTTTTAGAGACAATGTTTGAATGTCTTTTAGTGATTGAATTGAGTTTGATAGTGATAGAGCTGAAGTTCTACCATACTCAATTTTAGAATGCAAAAGCAAAACTCTAAGGCTCTTCATCCCTCCAAAAATTGCATCGGGGACTTTCAAAGAACTATTTGCATTTAACCATACTAAAAGAACCTTGAGTTTGCTACCATCAAAATACTTGGGAAAACGATCATTTATGATCCAAGAAGAATATTTCATATTCTCCTTCAATTTTGTGTTTGAATCCGTGATCACTTGAATCTCTTCATTCCATACCTCCAAGGCCACCTTGCGAATTACATCATGCAACTTTACACATTCTTCATTGGCCTTCAACAATAAAGAAGAATTTATGAGTTTGTTTTTGCTACCACGCACTTGACTTCTCGATGTATCATATTTGTCAATTCCTATAGCAACTCTGCATAAAAGGTCTACGGGTATTTCATAAGCTTTTGGGAATATAGAGCACAGTAGGAAGAGTTCTTGGGCTTTCTCATCTTTTAGATGAGTATAGCTTAACTTCAAAAAATTATAAAACTTCTTCACTTCTTTATCTTCACCAACAATCTCATATCTTGATGGTCCAACATCAGTTTTCAATCTTTCCAAAGCATCTTGCCATTCTTTTGTAGGGTAGTCATTTAAAACTTTTGCCACTGGTACAATTATAACTGGTAATCTTCCACACTCATTCACAATACCCACTGCCACATTCTTCAAATTATCTGGGCAACGCTTACTAGTTTTCATGGCATGAAAAAAGAAAAGTTTCAAAGCATCTTCCTCAGGTAAGGCCTCTAGTTTAATCCTCTTTTGGAAATTCATTTGGGTACAGACATCCTCATAACGTGAGGTTAGCAAAACACAACAGCGACCCTTACTATGGAAGCGAGGCTGTATCCCCATGTTTTTAAGGTAGAGCTTTTCCCAGACATTATCAAGTATTATAAGCAACTTCCCAACGTTATCAATCATGCTCCATATTTGTTCTGCGTGGCTCCATCGCTGCTCTTCCTCTAATTGCAATCCCAATTTCTTTGCAATCTCATCTCGAATCCTTTTTTCATCCACAGGGGTAGACACTTCAATGAAGATGACTTTATCAAAGAGTTTTGATTTTTCAACATGTTTCCCAACTTCTATTGCCATTGTGGATTTCCCCGTTCCTCCCATCCCTAGCAATCCTATCTCATTCTCATCTTCTAATGCTTTCTTGAGTTCCTCAAATTTTGCCATTCTGCTCTCAAAGGACATGAACTCTTGTGAATGATATTCCATGCCTGGCACTCCAACTGCACGTGCAACTTCAGGAAATTCTTTAATTTCAGCGATCAAGTTTGGGATATCCTCTTTCATCAATTTTTCAATCTTCTTGGCTTGCTCAATTTGGGAGAAGCAATTTGAACACAAGCCAAAGCATTTGGTTGGTTGACGGTCATGTTGTACAAGTTTTTCAGCTCTTTTGAGCCAATCTTCAACTATAGGGTGAACTATAGTCTTATTTTTTTTATTGGCCTCATCTATCTTTAGCTTTACACCTTCCACTACAGCTGGCAACCTTCCTCTTTCATTTTCGAAGCCTTCAACATAACTCTTGTAGTTGCGCAGATACTTAAGTTCCTCCCATGCTTCTTTTGAAAAGCATAGGATGAATGCTTTTGCAAGATCCCATGCCACCTTCTCCATCTATCATGCATATAGGGTTATAAACTATATCGGGATATCTAGGCACTTGCCAACTATGATATATCTATCTATTTCACCCAAGTGAGTGGATAATATTTGATTGACTTATTGTATTTGTTGTTGTTCAACAAAGATTTTAGTGCTAATTCATATCAAATTGTTTGCGTCATGCCTGTTATTGGCCAATTAAGCCCACGCCCTCTCTTGACTTTATAAACTCATAGAAACGTGTTCTTTAATTATTCAATTTAAATAAAATATAATAATTATAAAAAAGTGAATCTGGGTTTTTTTTTTATCATTTTTTTTTAAAATTTGGTTTTTACAATCTTACTGAAACCATTAAAAAACCTTTAAAAAAAAATTGCAAGTACTTCTTATGTCCACAGTGACATAAATTAATAAGAAAGTAACTTTCTAGATATAGTAAGCTAGACTATACCATATCAAAATTCATATGAAATATAAAAATTATATACAGCCACGTTGCTAACAAATTATAGAGAATACAGTTAATTTTATATTCCATGGAAATATACATAACCCATATTTGTTTATAATTTAAGAAAGCTGTAATAATTTCTATAAATAAATGAAATTTAGAATTAAAACTACACATATACTACTAACCTGTAGGAAGCAAGAATTGAAATCTTCAAGTATGCTTCACGTGACCAATCAAGATCTAAAAAGCAAAAATAAGTTAAATAAAGTTAAAGAGATAGTGTTCAAAAAAGAAAAAGTTAAAGAGATCATTATGTACGCGTATATATGTATGTGCTTGCGTATGTATATATAAAAGATGTTCATAATTCATAGTATCCATTTTTATAATTATAATAAATCACTTTTTATACCGTCTAAAAATTGCATATATAAACTCAAAGAAACATGACCTCTAATTATTCAATTTAAATAAAATCTCAATGATTAAAAAAAAAGGTTTTATTGATTGATATTTAAATTTTGACAGTGAGTAATTCTTGTTTTCATAGTGACATAAATTAACCAGAAACTTTCAAAATGTGGGAAGCTAAACTATATCAATATCAACATTATATGAAATATAGATATATAAAGAACCATAATGTTCACAAATTGTAAAAAATACAGTAAATTTGATACTCCAAGTAAATATACATAACCCAACCTAGTTTATAATTTAAGAAATCTGTAATTTGAACAAATAAAATTTACGATTAAGATTAAGGCTGTTAAACTCACGAACTTTAACAAACTTTTGAGATAGAGATATAAACTCCAATTATAAAGTCGTAAGAATTTATTTTTATCAAAAAAATAACTAGTAAAATATATGATTAAATAATTAAAATATAAAAATGATAAAATTTGATTTAAATATATTTTAAATATAAATAATTGAAATTAAATCCATCAACATTCATAATTTATCATATTCAATAAAGAATTTTGTATGAAGTTTATATATGAAGCCACTAAATATGATCAAATTGAGGAAGTAAGCATGTTTATTAAAAGTTATTTAATGTGATTTTGCAAGTTAGAAACTCATAAAGGCAAACTTGCTATGTGAACTTGTGAATTCAACTAAGTTTGTACTTAACACGAATTTAAGAGTGAGTTGACACAATTTTGTGGGTTAGAAGCAAAGTTGTCAAACTTACGAGTTTAAGCAAACTCGTGATAGTGACGTATACTCGTATCGTGGACTCGAATCGTAAATTCGTAAGAGTTGACATTTATCATAAAATAGGTATTAATAGTGTATAATTAAATAATTAAAATATAAAAAATGACAAGAATATTATTTAAATATATTTTAAATCCAAATAATTGAAATTAAATATATCAACATTTATAATTTATTATATTCAATAAAGAAATTTCTATAAAATCTATATGTAAAGCCGTTGAGGATGACAAAATTGAAAAAATTAACACAATTTTGTAAGCTAAAAACTTAAAAACGGTAAATTTGATATGTAAACTTGTGAGTTTAACTAAGTTTACAGCGGACACAAATTTACTAGAGACTCGACTCGATTTAGTAAGGTAGAAACATAAAAACGGTAAACTCGGAGAGTCAACTTGCGAGTTTGACAATAATGGTTAGAAGTGTAAAAACAATAAATTCGGAAAGTCATATCGCTAATTTAACAAAAATGATTAAAACTATGCATGAGCTAAACTGGAAACTGGAATCGAAATATTTAAGTATGCTTCATTTGACCAAAAAATATCTAAATAATTAGAAATAAAAATAAGTTAAAATAGTTTAAGAGGCAATATGTGTGTGAGTAAAGAAGATGCAGACATAATTCATAGGTATGATGGAGCACAAAACCATACATCAGAGATTTCTACATATACAAAACCCATCCTAGTTTATAGTTTCAAGAAATCCGTGAAAGTTTTTTTGAATAAATAAAACTACCGGCTAAAATTACGGTTGTCAAACTTACTAGTTTAAAAAATTCTTATTATAAGAATATAAACTCAGATCGTAAACTCATAAAACTCAATTTATTTTTATTAATAAATAACTATTAAAAGTGTATGATTAGATAATTAAAATATAAAAATAGCAATAATTTGATTTAAATATATTTTAAATATAAATAGTTGAAATTAAATCTATCAGTATTCATAATTTATCTTACTCAATAAAGAATATTCCATGAAGTTTATACATGAAGCCACTAAATATGATCAAATCCAATAATTAGCAACTTAATAGGATTTTTGCAAGTTAGAAACATAGAAACGTAAACTTGGTATGTGAACTTGTGAGTTCAACTGATTTTGCAACTAATACGAATTTAAAAGTGAGTTAACATGATTTTATAAGTTAAAAGTGCACAAATAGTAAACTAGAACAACCAACTAATAAGTTTAACAACAATAATTAAAACTATGCATATACTAACCTGGAAACTAGAATCGAAACATTTAAGTATGCTTTACGTGGCCAACAAATATCTAATTACAAAAAAAAAAAAAAAACCAGTTAAAAACATTTAAGAGACAATATGTGTACGTGTGAGTAAAGAAGATGCAAACATAATTCATAAGTATGATGGAGTACAAATCCTTACCTCAGAGATTTCTATGCGCGACGGCTGCAATACCTTCGATATAAAAACCTCTTTTTTTTTTTTTTTTTTTTTTTTTTTCTTTTTTTGGTTTTCAAGGAAAGGAACTATGAGAACAACGATGGTGGATAAAAGGAATTTAAATACAAAGAGAAAACGTACAAAGTACTAGGAAGAAAGGAGATTTGAACACAACTTTTTTCTTCAATATAAGAACCTCTTTTTCTTTTTTGGATTTTTTTTTTTTTTCTGGTTTTTGGTTTTTGAGGAAAGGAACTATGAGACCAACGATGGTGGATACAAGGAATTTAAATAAAAAGAAAAAACGTACAAAGTACTAGGAAGAAAGGAGATTTGAACACAACCTTTTTTCTATAAACAAGAACGAGAAGAACAATTATTGAAGAAGAGCACAAAACTCTAAATCTTTTTTTGTATTTTTTCTTGGAAGCAAAAGAAGAACATCAAAAGCTTTCTGTGATTGAAGAGAGAAACGCAAGCAAGACCTGAAGAAGAGCACAGAAATTGCAGAGAGAAATGTGGTAGATTGTTGATGGGTATTGATATAAATAATTGGAAACAATTAATTCTTAGATTATTTTTTGTTGACATATGCTCTAAAGTCTTTTTGTAGTTGTTGTTGACTAGGGATGAGCATGGACTAGAGTGAACCGGACTAGGTTTTTGACATCAACCTGTGATCTGGTCTTAAAAGGACCTTGGGTTGTAGAATGTAGCCGTAGTTTAGTCTGATCCAACACCAATAAGATCTCGGTTGGACAAGACAGGGTTTGGTGGACTTCTTGAACTGGTCCAGGTAGTCTAGGACCTAATTTTTTTTTCATCTTGGGAATGCAAAATATGAATCTATTAAACATAATTGGGACCATAAAAATACCTATAATAATAATATAAAACGCATCACATAAAATTAAAACATCATAAATCTATAAGAATATCCAACAACATTCAACATCAATAAAAAAATGTTGGAGAAAAATATTTAAACATGACAAATACAATTAAGATAATAAAGATACCTATAATCATCATAAAAAATAAAACTTAATTATAAGTCCTTAAAAAAAAAACTCCAACAACATTAAGTAAAATGTAACATCTAAATTATTAAAAATATTTGAGAAAATTTGAACTAGACTAGACCAGTTCAAGTGGTTTGGTCTCATGGTCTAGAACCGGTTCAACTCGACCAGTCAGTCTGGTCTGATTTCATTATGTTGCTTATTTGATTGGATTGGACCAACTTGGGTTGGACCAAATTGGATCGGACCACCGGTTTTTGGCCAACCCTATTTTTGCCTTTGTTTTGTTCGTATTCATTAATTGATCTTGTGTGTAACCACCGCACGACAGGCAGTGCCTTTATTAATTATTCTATCCCCATGTGATATCTTTTTTTTGAACAATCCCCATGTGATATCTAATGTAATGCCATAGATTAATCTTCATTATTGCTACAAATTAATTCACAATAGCACATCTCTCATCACAAGACTCATCATTTTACATTTTATATTGAGAAGGTCGGTCGATCACCATTAGGCCTTGATCATACTAGAAAAAAATGTAGTCACAAAATAAATATAATGCAGCAAGTTGGCGTGAAAATGATTGAAAACGATAGAAAATGTGGTCACTAAAAAAAAAGTACTCATTTGTAAAAAAAAAGTACTAAAAGAAAACGGGGTCTCTCTCTCACCCAAGGTATATTGTTTATTTTCCAATAGAGAAAAAAGAAAAGAATATTAAACAATTTATTTGTCATATAATATAGTTTTCCATCAACATTAATTGATAGAGTTAAATATATGAGAGGAGTTTTATCTTAGATTGCGGAAAATGAGATTTGAAACTGCGGTTTGGGGTTACCTAAACACACTTTTTATTAATAGTGTGGGTTGACAATATCGAAAATATTATTAGGATTATTCAAACACTATATATATTTTTTCAAGGTTATTAAACTCAAACTGGACAAGCTGGTTCGACCTGAAAACCAGCGAATCAGCCAGATAATTGGTCTAGGTGAACCACTGAACCAGTTTACAATTCTTTTTGAAAGCAGGAATATCACCAAGAGGGGGGTGAATTGGGGATATAAAATTTTCTTCAAAAATACTCTGAAACAGACTCAGTAAAGCAAAGCTAAACAGAGAGGAAATAGAAGAAGGATGAACACAAGCAATTTATACTGGTTCGGTCTAAATCCACGACCTGCGTCAAGTCCCCAGACTCTCCGGGATTTCACTAACTCAAATGATTACACCCTCTGTAACTCTCGGAGTAATTCTCTCACTAGTTACTCCCCCTTACAAGTTGTAATCAAATAACTCAATCTCCAAGTCCCACGACTTGAGATTCTTACAATGAATGATTTCAATAAATGATACTCTCTCTAAGAGTGGATAATGATAATCACTGAAGTACAAGATATCCAAAGATATTAATGAAGCAGATGAAACAGCAAATAGCAATAAGTTTGAATTGAATGCACAACGTTTCGATAGTTGGCGAATTTCAATGCTTTTGGTATTTATAGTTGTTGCAATTAATGACCGTTGGTGAAGCTTGAAGATTAACCGTTGTGACTCTTCAAAATATAGCCGTTAGACTAAAGAAGCTTGGTTAATATTTTCGCCATTAATGATCCGGGAGGATTTGTGCCGTCACCACATTCTTTTATTCCTTCTGTTTTGCCCGTTGTGAAATTGCATTTATTGCGAGATCGGAATAACGGGAATATCTTTCAAATGTTTAGAAGAGTGATTGTTGAGATTGTGTCTCGATATGGTAACCTCATTTAATGCGTCTGACACAAAAATTGCTTTACAACAATCTGTTGTTAATCCGAGGTTTAATAATCTAAAACTCATTTAGCAAACTGATTAAAATCATTTAAGAATAGTAATGAGTAATGATTTGAAGAAATAAAATCATAATCAGTTGATCTAGATTTTCCGGAGACAGTAATTTTGAAAAGTGAAAGTGTTAACTTCAAGTTAAAATAAAGTTAACTCGAGTTAGTGACTCAAGGTAGTAAAATATTTGACTCAAGGAAATTGCATTTAGGAAGATAAAGTTGCAAGATGAAAGAGTTTGAAACATGACTTGAGTTGAAAAATAATTGACTTGACTCAATGACTTGAGGTACTCACTTGATATGTGTAATACCCTAAAAATCGTATTTATGATAAGTATAATAGTTTAGTAAATAATACCTATTGGAAATAGGTGAATATGTGGTGTTAAATAATAAGTTATAATTATCTTATTTTCTAAGGTAATTTCTATTGAAATTAGGGTGAATAAAGAACAAAAAACCCTAAAATGTATTTATAGGGCATAAAATAGCCTGAAAATATTATGATAAATCTCAAGAGGCAGAAAAATATTTATAAAAAATTAGAAAGTATGTTGTCTCTAATTTTAGGAATTTTTGGGATAATTTCCCTTGGAAAATGATTAGACGAAATTAAATATAATTTTGGGGAGCATAAAGTTGCCCCATGATTTTTAATATTTTACATGGGATATAAAATATCAATGTAAGTAAAATAGTTGTGAGATAATAATTAATCTCAATTAAGAAAATTATCAACAATTAGTAAGTGATTAACCAAGTAATTAATGACTAATTGTTTAAGCATAAGATAATTGCTTAATTAGTTAACTAAATTAGACCAAATGAAAGATTTAAACCATGGATTAATGGTGAGAATTAATCTTGAACAAACATACATATCAAGCTTGGGTTAAATATCACATTGATTTTTATCCATACTTTTATATTTAATTTCAAGATGATAAAGAGCAATTAGAGATATCTAATGAAGGCTAGGATTTTTGAAAGTCAAGAGCTAAATGGGAGACTTAGATAAACTTTATAATTAACACCTAAATGTATTCTTGTTTAATTGATAACCAACTACCAATTTGCATCTAGTTGCAAAGGACATTTAGAAGCTAACTAATGTCATTATTGAGTTTGTAAAAAATCTAGATATTAATTTATATGAACACATGGGATACGAAGTTGGAAGATGATAATAATTGAGCAATGGATTTAGCTATTTAAAAGCATATTGACTAAAAGAAATGCATGTCGGCTAGCACATGGATCAGCTTTGGTTTCAATTGAATAAACAATGCAATTGACAAATTAAAAACATATTAAATAGATAAAGACATAAGGGATGTCGGTACACAATGGAAGAATGAGAAGAGATGAAATTTTTGTTGAAAAGTCAATTATTTCAACACACCAATTAGAGAATAGAAGCATGGAATATGGATTAATTAAAATAGCACATTAAATGCTGAAATTGGGGGCTGGATGTCGACCAAACAAGCTGATGGATAGGATTAAATATGATAAAGTGATTTTTCATCTAATGGATAAGGTGAGTTTTGGTTAAATTAAATTGCCTCTTGTGTCCCCAATCTTTCCCTATAAATAGAGATGCTTCTCCTCTTCAATTCTTCACACCAAATCAGCCTAAGAGTGATCTGATTTTAGAAGTTCTTGAGTGAGTAGAGATAGTTCTTGAGGCAAGAAGGAAGGAGGAGCAAAGTTCTAGGTAAGTTCTTATGCTCTAGCTTTTAGTTTTTAGCTTAAATGTTGTTTTGATTCATACTCTTCCAATTATAGTGTTATTTACATGTTTTTATTATTATAATTAGCTTTATTTAGAAAAAATGATGATGAAGAAGTTATAGCAAAATTTTTGGAAGATTATAGTCAAAGTAACGAAGTTCTGGCGAAAATTTGTCGGTTAGCGATTCCTAAAGTCAGGGGTAAAAACGTCAGTATTTTATGTTGAAGATGAGGTTATAAAATTCTGAGCAAATTCATGGTAAAAGTAAACATATAGAGCTTTCCAAATATACCTATAGCATGTCGTTTTGAATTTTATGCTAGGAGATAAAAATTGTTGAAAATAGGCTACGAATTATGGGCGAAATGCTGGGCAGAGGTTGGAAACAATTAAATTGGGATTGATTCAAAAAATCTGGGAAATAAACAGTATTTTTCCTCAAAATTAGACATCCTAAGAATTCCGAGGAATTTTACGGATCCTCGTTTCGATATTTTTAGAATTAGTTATGATTTTCCAAAGTTAGGTGAAAAATCAGCCTATATGCTGTTAAGTAGCGTTTTTACGAAAATAATATGAAATCAATTGGAAATAATTAATCCAGGGGTAAAATGGTCATATATAGCCAAAATATCTCTTGAGATAATATTTATGAATTAATAGAGGCGATATTACCCTTATAGGATATCTGTGATCGCCTTCCGACCATCAAAACGTACCGTGATCCGCGACGAAGGTACGTTCGCGTACTGTAACACTAACTCTGATATTTACCGTATACTTATATGTGATAGACGACTATACGAGTGAATTGTATAGATAACTTTACATGAGATGTGTACTTGTTAACGTAGATAACTTTACATGCGATGTGTACTGTTAGCATAGATAACTTTACATGAGATGTGTACTGTTGTTATATTAATCTTCCATCTGCTATATACTTATGTTTTGATTAATGCTATGATTGTCTTCCATATGCTGTTTA
This sequence comes from Acacia melanoxylon, assembly GCA_019022615.1. Lineage (NCBI taxonomy): Eukaryota > Viridiplantae > Streptophyta > Magnoliopsida > Fabales > Fabaceae > Acacia > Acacia melanoxylon. The sequence goes on along the minus strand of JAFJYJ010000003.1, from coordinate 3,798,040 downwards.
TATAAATATGAGGTTAACCGTTACCTGAGGTCCGATATGCATTTGGACCTCAGCTTCTCAAATAGCTTCAGGGTCAGGAGGACTGAGAGCTGAAGATATGGGCAAGCAGCACGCTTAGGGTCTCGGCCGGAGAATTTACGTTGTTGACACGGCATGGTCATTGCAGGGAAGACACTCCCGTTGTTTTTACTTTGAAAACTCTCGGTCATTGTCGTACCGCTTTTGTAACCAGCCAGACTTACGGCATTTTGAATCTAATTATCAGTTACTCAATTGCTCCAATGCTCTACTCTGATGGAAAAAAATTATACTGCTTTTGAAAACGGGATGTTATACTTTGGTATCAGAGCAGTTGTCCTGGCATAGATCTGACTAAGTTATTCCAAAAACCTTTTGGTGCCGAAGGCAGGGCTAGTCTATGTGGATCGGCCAATCGGTCACCTAGCACGGTGAGGCTCCCATGATAGACACCTACCTGGCCAAATTGGTTGAGTAAAGGAGTTAGGCTCTACGCCTTTTTAGAGAACATGTTTTGAAAATGAGTACTGATATAACCCTAAGTCGGTGTACCGACCGCACCGTATACCATTCTGAACCGGTGTACCACCCTCTGTCGGTGCATCATTCTAACCCAGAATCAGTAAATCCATCGTCTATATTCATATTTGATATCAGACCCTGATCATTCTAATAATCCTGATAATCGTCAGTTTGTACTGGACGACTATTATGTCCTAGCGCAGAGCTTATATGTGGAGCTAGGCCACGGCGGATGAAACTCTGAGACCAACAACGATAGGTACATGCAGTATTTGACTCATGTAGAGGAACTCCCGATACGAAATTCCGTACCCGTTTCTGAGTAGACCGAATCAAACGAAATTCTAAACAAAGGGGAATAGAACGAGTGTCCGATCGTTGTAGTATTGGTGTGATAAAGTCTGTGATAGACTAATCATTGTCTTTTTAATCTAACGTTTTCCCTAACAAAGGTAAAAGAACAAGACATGGCAAATTTAAGAGGAGCCGGAGCTCCCAGAGGCCGAGGCAGAGGTAGAGGTAGAGGCAAACAGCTAAGAATACCAATGCACGAACCCGAACGACAAGAACCACAAAAGAACGGAACAAAATGAGTTGCAAGAAATGCGGAGAATGCTGCAAGAACAAAGAACTCTTATTGATGAACTCCTTGTGGAAAGACAAGAGAGACAAGCTGAAGGTGATCGAGCCGATGACGGACGACGAATGCTGAGGAAGAAGACGAAACCGAACAAAATGACGAACGTGAAACGAGGAGTCCGATAGATCTCGACACCCCTCGACGTAATAGGGTGATGGCAGCACTACCACGACCCAACCAAGTAGCTGAAACAACACAGTATTGGGTTACCCAATTCTGCAAATTAAAGCCACCAACTTTCCGTGGCAAACTCGATTCAGCTGAGGATTGGCTATTGAGGCTAGATAAGGTCTTCGAGGTCTTGGAGTGTCCGGAAAATCGAAAAGCTCAACTGGCAATCTACAAACTAGAAGGAGATGCCGACGAGATGGTGGAGGAGCATCGTGACATTACGAGCACGCTATTGTCCCATTACATGGGAGAAATTTATGGAGAAGTTCAACGAACAAGTATTTTCCTCCTTCGATTCAGCTAATCAAAGAGTCGAAATTTCTTCAAATCCGACAAGGACACGAGGAGTCATTCGATGACTATTATGCCCGATTTACCAATCTATCACGGTATTCATCACATCCGAGACGGGATGATGATGAAAGCGAAGATGGCGAACATACCGGGTACGTGGGCTAAAATATGAGATAAGAGAAAAGCTTGTATCTCGGCGGTTCCGGAAATAATTCAAGCGGTGGAGTCGTGTCGATTGATCGAACGTAACTGATGGAACTACGCACATCACGAAACAACAATAACAATGCGGTGCAAATCGTGGAGGGTTGAGCCACAGAAATTCCTCGCAGAAGAGGGAGGCACCATGGAACAACTCCCAAGGTGGAAGCAAGATGCCATTTCAGTCTGGACAACAGAACAACCCAGGAATGTCGGGACCCCGGCCATGTCCAAAATGCGGGAAGTACCATTCAGGCGTTAACCGTGATGGGAAACAAATTTGCTACAAGTGCCGTGGCCGGGGCACATGGCCCGGAACCGTCCCCAAAAGATCACGGTGATAAGGCCGCAAAACCAAGGTCGAGTTTTCACACTAACCGGTTCGGATGATAGGAATCCCCGAGAGATGGTCCAAGGTACTATCTCTCTTAGAAGGGAATCTTCTTTAGACTTTGTATGATGCGGGCATTAGCATTCGTCTAAACTACATGATTATGCAAAACGTAAAATTTTGTTTTAATGGACGAGAAGTCTTGTGTTTTTAAATGGATGAGAAATCCTTTGTTTTCAAACAGACGAGAAGTCCTACGTTTTTTTTATGGATGAGAAATCCTTTGTTTTCAAATGGACGAGAAGTCCTGTGTTTTTAAATGGATGAGAAATCCTGTGTTTTAATGGATGAGAAGTCCTGTGTTTTTTTTAAAATGAGTGAGAAATTCTGTGTTTTATTAGACGCGAAGTCCTGAGTTTTAAAACTATACCTGAGTACAGGGTAACAGAAATCGTGAAGATACATGTTTAGTAAGGAATCCCCTAGAAATGCGTGTCTATAAATTTCCGTGTGATAAGTAGTTATCTTACTTGCCGCGAAAATTTTAGTTTCCGATGCTTATCTCTTAGTTACTACAACCGGACCGCGATCGTGTCATTGAGTAGGAGGTATCTTGTGTTGTCATGGTGTATGGGCGCCATGGAAACATGTAAGGTATCTTGTGTTACCATGGGGTATGGGCGCCATGGAGACATTTTGATATCTGGTGTCAACCGCGGTATATGGGTGTCACGGGGAAACACTATATATCAAAGTACAAAATGAAAAGATCTTTACGGTCAAACCTGAGCAAATTCTCGATCATCAAGCGGAGCGGCTGACATATAGAGTAAAGTTCCGGAGTATCTAGTCCGAAGTTTAGATAGTACGGAGTTTAAATGGTAGAGTGCAAATTTGAGGCGAAATTTTGTTTAACGGGAGGAGAAATGTAATACCCTAAAAATCGTATTTATGATAAGTATAATAGTTTAGTAAATAATACCTATTGGAAATAGGTGAATATGTGGTGTTAAATAATAAGTTATAATTATCTTATTTTCTAAGGTAATTTCTATTGAAATTAGGGTGAATAAAGAACAAAAAAACCCTAAAATGTATTTATAGGGCATAAAATGGCCTGAAAATATTATGATAAATCTCAAGAGGCGAGAAAAATATTTATAAAGAATTAGAAAGTATGTTGTCTCTAATTTTAGGAATTTTTGGGATAATTTCCCTTGGAAAATGATTAGACGAAATTAAATATAATTTTGGGGAGCATAAAGTTGCCCCATGATTTTTAATATTTTACATGGGATATAAAATATCAATGTAAGTAAAATAGTTGTGAGATAATAATTAATCTCAATTAAGAAAATTATCAACAATTAGTAAGTGATTAACCAAGTAATTAATGACTAATTGTTTAAGCATAAGATAATTGCTTAATTAGTTAACTAAATTAGACCAAATGAAAGATTTAAACCATGGATTAATGGTGAGAATTAATCTTGAACAAACATACATATCAAGCTTGGGTTAAATATCACATTGATTTTTATCCATACTTTTATATTTAATTTCAAGATGATAAAGAGCAATTAGAGATATCTAATGAAGGCTAGGATTTTTGAAAGTCAAGAGCTAAATGGGAGACTTAGATAAACTTTATAATTAACACCTAAATGTATTCTTGTTTAATTGATAACCAACTACCAATTTGCATCTAGTTGCAAAGGACATTTAGAAGCTAACTAATGTCATTATTGAGTTTGTAAAAAATCTAGATATTAATTTATATGAACACATGGGATACGAAGTTGGAAGATGATAATAATTGAGCAATGGATTTAGCTATTTAAAAGCATATTGACTAAAAGAAATGCATGTCGGCTAGCACATGGATCAGCTTTGGTTTCAATTGAATAAACAATGCAATTGACAAATTAAAAACATATTAAATAGATAAAGACATAAGGGATGTCGGTACACAATGGAAGAATGAGAAGAGATGAAATTTTTGTTGAAAAGTCAATTATTTCAACACACCAATTAGAGAATAGAAGCATGGAATATGGATTAATTAAAATAGCACATTAAATGCTGAAATTGGGGGCTGGATGTCGACCAAACAAGCTGATGGATAGGATTAAATATGATAAAGTGATTTTTCATCTAATGGATAAGGTGAGTTTTGGTTAAATTAAATTGCCTCTTGTGTCCCCAATCTTTCCCTATAAATAGAGATGCTTCTCCTCTTCAATTCTTCACACCAAATCAGCCTAAGAGTGATCTGATTTTAGAAGTTCTTGAGTGAGTAGAGAGAGTTCTTGAGGCAAGAAGGAAGGAGGAGCAAAGTTCTAGGTAAGTTCTTATGCTCTAGCTTTTAGTTTTTAGCTTAAATGTTGTTTTGATTCATACTCTTCCAATTATAGTGTTATTTACATGTTTTTATTATTATAATTAGCTTTATTTAGAAAAAATGATGATGAAGAAGTTATAGCAAAATTTTTGGAAGATTATAGTCAAAGTAACGGAAGTTACGCGAAAATTTGTCGGTTAGCGATTCCTAAAGTCAGGGGTAAAAACGTCAGTATTTTATGTTGAAGATGAGGTTATAAAATTCTGAGCAAATTCATGGTAAAAGTAAACATATAGAGCTTTCCAAATATACCTATAGCATGTCGTTTTGAATTTTATGCTAGGAGATAAAAATTGTTGAAAATAGGCTACGAATTATGGGCGAAATGCTGGGCAGAGGTTGGAAACAATTAAATTGGGATTGATTCAAAAAATCTGGGAAATAAACAGTATTTTTCCTCAAAATTAGACATCCTAAGAATTCCGAGGAATTTTACGGATCCTCGTTTCGATATTTTTAGAATTAGTTATGATTTTCCAAAGTTAGGTGAAAAATCAGCCTATATGCTGTTAAGTAGCGTTTTTACGAAAATAATATGAAATCAATTGGAAATAATTAATCCAGGGGTAAAATGGTCATATATAGCCAAAATATCTCTTGAGATAATATTTATGAATTAATAGAGGCGATATTACCCTTATAGGATATCTGATCGCCTTCCGACCATCAAAACGTACGTGATCCGCGACGAAGGTACGTTCGCGTCTTGTAACACTAACTCTGATATTTACTTGTATACTTATATGTGATAGACGACTATACGAGTGAATTGTATAGATAACTTTACATGAGATGTGTACTGTTAACGTAGATAACTTTACATGCGATGTGTAATGTTAGCATAGATAACTTTACATGAGATGTGTACTGTTGTTATATTAATCTTCCATCTGCTATATACTTATGTTTTGATTAATGCTATGATTGTCTTCCATATGCTGTTTATATAAATATGAGGTTAACCGATTACCCGAGGTCCGATATGCATTTGGACCTCGGCTTCTCAAATAGCTTCGGGTCGGGAGGATCGAGAGTCAAGATATGGGCAAGCAAAAGACGCTTAGGGTCTCGGCGAGAATTTACATTGTTGACACGGCATGGTCATTCGGAAGACACTCTGTTGTTTTTACTTTGAAAACTCTCGGTCACTGTACCGCTTTTGTAACCAGCCAGACTTACGGCATTTTGAATCTAATTATCAGTTACTCAATTGCTCCAATGCTCTACTCTGATGGAAAAAAATTATACTGCTTTTGAAAACTGGATGTTATAATATGCAAGAGTCAATGACTTTCTCTTTGAAATGCACAAGTTGAAAACTTTAACTTGAAGTCAAAAATTAATTGCCTTGAGTTAATAACTAGAGTCATTAACTTGATATGCAAGAGTTAAACCCGATGACCTTTGAAAAAATGCAAGCTAAAAATCTTGACTTGAAGTCAACGAGTCATGCCTTGAGTTAATGACTAGAGTCATTAACTTGATAGGCAAGAGTTAAAGACTTTTTCTTCGAAATACACAAGTTAAAAAACTTTAACTTGAAGTCAAAAAGTCATGCCTTGAGTTAATGACTAGAGTCATTAACTTGATATTAAGAGTCAAAGTCGACAATTGAAAGCTTAACTTGATATAAGAAGTGAATGACTTGAGTTATTAACTTGATATTCAAGAGTCAAAGTCGATGCTTTCCAAAAGAATAGACAATTGAAAGCTTAACTTGATATAAGAAGTGAATGACTTGAGTCATTAACTTGATATTCAAGAGTCAAAGTCGATGCTTTCCAAAAGAATAGACAATTGAAAGCTTAACTTGATATAAGAAGTGAATGACTTGAGTCATTAACTTGATATTCCAGAGTCTAAGTCGATGCTTTCCAAAAGAATAGGCAATTGAAAGCTTTAACTTGAGTCAATAAGTATTTGGCTTGAGTTAATGAATTGAGTCATTAATTTGATATCCAAGAGTCAAAGTCGATACTTTTCAAAAGGAATAGACCAATTGAAGGGTTTAATTTGAGTCAATAAGTATTTGCCTAGAGTCAATGACTAGAATCATCAACTTGATATTCACAAGTTAAAAACGATGCTTTTTGGAAAATGCAAGTTTTGAACTCTTAACTTGAGGTACAAAGTTAATTGCCTTGAGTCAATGACTTGAGGCATTAACTTAATACTCAAGAGTAAAAACAATTGGTCCATAATCTTAATATCAAACAAATAACTCGAGGCATAAAACCATTTGACTGGAGTTAACAATGTTTATTAAAAAAACGTTCTAATCATTTAACTCGAGGCATCAATGGCTTTAACTTGAGGTATGTAAACTTCAACTTATTAACTCCAAGTCAAGGCATTTTAACTCAAGGCTTATGAGATCGAAACATCTTTCTTTTAAATAATAACACCACATGACTTGAGGCATGCAGAGATTAACTCGAGGCATCCAAAGGAAAAACTTTCAAACCATTATAGATTCAAGTTAACTATATAAAACATGGTTTAATCTTGAATCTATTAATTTAATTACATTATAATTGTTATTATCAAAACATCAAAAACATAGAGAACTAACACTTTTTACGTTTTTTTAAAATTTAATTTAATTTTTTATTTTCTTTTAAAATCATATTAATAACTTGAAATCTTCACTTTCTTACTAGTCCGGCCTTGTGCTAGCTCCATTTTGACTCGATCTGACTCATTAGCTCTTGATCCAATTATCTCAACTAGTTTAGTGTCCAATCTGAGTTTAATACCTTGATTTTTTCCCAACAAAGTCATAGTTTCTATTTGTAACATGATGTTTTGAATTTTTTTATTTATTTTTATTTTATTTATTTATTTTTTTTTTTTTACAGATGATTAAGGTCTTTTTTGTGTGGAGGAGGTTGGATTTCTCTCATTTCTCTTGTTCTAATTTTATTTTCATAATCTCATATCCACTAGTTAGATTAAAATAATAAATTGGTCAAATCCAATTTTTATAAAATTATTACTATAAATATTAATAAAATGATTCAAACTCTTAAAATCTGATGTATACAGTTAATAATTACATTACAAAAATAATTGAATTAAAAGTATCAGAATAATAATTTCATAAAATATTAAATCGAAAATCATCTATTTTATTATCTAATGGTAGATATGGAGTAATTTGAACAATGAAGCTTTTTGCTATGAGTATGTAGCATCATTAAATTTACATGGTTGTAAAAATAAATATTCCCAATTACATAGCAATAACCTCATCTCCGTTAATTTACATGGTTGTAAAAATAAAGATTCCCAATTACATAGCAATAACCTCATCTCCGTTAGAAGAAGCCAATGGAGAAGACGAAGTGCAACAACACCAGTTGAAAGACAAAATCACAAAATCATAGTCAAACAATAATCCAACAATAAACTTACACTTTGCAATTTTTCAATAAACCAACACAAGTTTTTCTCTCTTTTTCATTATTTTATTTTATTTCTTATTTTCAATTTTTTCTTTATATTTCCACAATTTTTTTTTTTTTAATCTTAGCCAACCTTGAAATATTAATATTGATATAATTTGGGGAAAATTTTCTATATATAGGATTACAAACCATATCAATGGCTTTTTGACCCTTTTGCCCTTAATTAATTAATAAACAAAATGCCCCTGTGTGAAACCATATCACCTTTCTGCCCCTGTTTAGTTGATTAAAACCCGATATGTAGTCAAATAAACAGTGCCACCAATTTTTTTATGTTTTCCCGTGATGAAATCGACTAAGCTACGTACTCGCCGATTACATCACGCCAGATCTGTTTTTTAAAAACCCCATTTGTGGCAAATCACAACCCTTATCACGAATGTACCCCCCTCCCCAAAAACAAATCTATCTCTTTTCTCATTTTTAGTGCGACCCATCAAAGTGTAATACCATCCCTCCTTGTTCAAAGTATTATTGTTGTGTAATCATTGTAGTTTCACTTTGTTAATCTAATTTTGTTAAAAATAAAAATAAAAATCTGAAACTCACCCTTTTGCATCTCCCAATTTCTGGTGTGAAGGATGAGTTCAAGTTCAAACACACACGTTATTGTAATCTACCTTAGTGGCAGGCATTTTGAAGGCCTAGATGGTGTTCAATTTGAAGGAAAAATAAAAATGATGAAAATCAAACGGGACACTACGTACAATGAGCTCAAAGAAAGAATTTATCAAAAATTAGGGCTACATGGCAGCCATTGCATTCATTGGTTGATTGCCAAAGTGGAGACTATAGTCAGTAAGGATAGTGTATACTACATTAGTAACGATATATGTGATGATGAAGACGTAGAGTGTGTCATATATGCATTTGCTAATCAGAAATCACAAAATTTTATTGAGATATATGTTAAGCTTGAATCTGGTGAATCATCATCTGTACCCATGCATACAAGATCTCTCCACAGTATTTTGGTCAAGATGACAGAGCTATCGGTTTATCTGCACCTTCACAAGTCTTAAGTCAGATAACATTGATGGAGGAAAAAGAGGATGAGGAAGACAAGAATATGCATAGCGATGAGGAGGGCGAACCTAAGAGTGTTATTCCACTAGGTGACACCTCAGATACTGATGTGGAGGGTGATTTTGATGCTAACACGAACCCAGTAAACCTGAGTACCGCAGCAACGCCACTGCTTTGTGTTGATCCAGTTAGCAGTGGTAAGTTAGTAAATTTGTATTTATAATTTTTATTTAGTGGTTCTGAAAAAAAAAACAATTTGACAGATGTAGGGTCTGAGATTGAGCATTTTGGAACGAAAGCCCGCACTATTTCTTCATTAATTGGGCGCACCGTGATGATGAGATGGATATGTGGCATGGTGATGATGACTTGCAAGGTGGTTGACATTTAGATGATCCATTATATTTGTATCAGCAGTTTCCTTCTAAGTCTAAAATGCAACATGCTGTGAAATGGGTCTGCTAGTAAAAGAAGCCATGAACCGTGCATGTTGTACTGCATCATTATCAACCAGATAACCAAAATAGAGATCAACAACGGGCTCAGGCTGTTGTGGCCTAGAGGAGGATGACCCATAGTCCTGCCGTTGCTTTGTCTGTCTCTCGCCCTCACTGTCAGTGTTAGTGGGAGCTTGTCTGCGATGCATGCTAACAACAAAGACCTACAAAAGGACATTACAGACTATCAACAAACACAATCAACAACAAAAATTTAAAAATCTGAATTGTAATTCGACCAACAAAATTATATCAACCGATGTAACCCTATTCACTTTCCCATATACATTCATCATTTTCATCCTTAAATAGGAATCAAATACTCGAATCAATGAAAGAGACATAACAAAACCACCCAATGAAAGCAGAAAAGAAAGTAGGGTTCACATAAACAAAAAAAAAAGATGGGCAAAATTCAAAATGGAGATGAATACATACCTTCTCAACACAAATGCCACTAGATTTTAGATCCCTTCTCAACCCATGAACAGATTCAAGGAGCTTTTTGCGAAAAATTTCGAGGGGGAGAGGCTTGGGTAGTTTAATCGACTATAAGGGTTTCAATTTGTCCCAAATGGGGTTTTTAAAAAAACAGATCTGGTGTGGTGTAATAGACTAAATACTGTAGCTTAGTCAATTAAATCACGGGAAAACATAAAAAAAATTTGGCGTCACTGTTTAATCGACTACATATCGGGTTGTAATCGTTTAAACAGGGGTAGAAGGGTGATATGGTTTCACATAGAGGCTTTTTGGTTATTAATTAATTAATTAAGGGCAAAATGGTCAAAAAGCCCCATATCAATAGCAATATAGGCTGCATTATATTAGTCCCATTTTTTTTAACTCCATGCAAATACACAAAGTTCACTATAACTTGGATGCACGCAAATGCAATAATGCAGTGAGGATCTTCAATATTCAAACTTGAGATAGCCAATCAAAGTCTGAGAAATAAAAATTAGAAAGTTTATGAAATAAAATAAGCAACTAATTATATATGCACGCGCAACACTTGATTTTGATGCTCTCTACTCGTGAAATTTAAATACTATTTTGAAGGCTAAAAAAAAGAAGAAATTTAAATACTATTTGTTATGGGCCAATATATTGGCCCAGGTAGGTTCCCGGCCCAATAAGGGAACCCACAGTGAAATCCCCCTTTTACCCAGGTAAATAGGGAACCAGATAAATGGTTCCCTACTACTCCATCGTGTCTGATATGTGCAGGACCGTACACGTAGTGGAGCAGAGACCGACAGAACGTGGGAAGTGCATAATGGCTGAGGGATGGAAGCATTTTCATGGGAGTGAAACCCTAGGTAATCCCTATAAATAGGAGGTTACCCACCAGGTGCACTCGACTCTCTCCATTTCCATTGCTTATTATTCACACACCGCACACACACCACCCTTGGGCTAAACGCCTTACCCGTGTTGCATTGTGATCTGAGCTCTCTCGACAGTATCTTCCTCATAGATATCATCGAGCTGGTGTCTTTCATTGATATTCGACCAATGGAAGACTCATTGATCCAACATAAACCATTCCCAGCTCATTAGAGCTGGACATCTGTGTTCTACTACAGAACATTGGCGCCGACCGTGGGGACCCGTAAACTTCGATTCCCAAGACCACAAAGCCACTGCTGATCATTGAGGATGACCGCGAGCACTAGGAGCCGCAGTCATGCAACTCCTACAGACCAACCGAGAGGAACCACAACAACGCTCACAGCAGGAGCGCATAGTCCAATACTCCAACTCGGTAGCTCCAAACCGCGATCACGTAACTACGGTAACCGAGGGCGAAATCGAGGACACAGCCCACTCTCCTCACCCGAGTCTGACTACCCGACAAGGGTAGCAGTGCATGCAGAATCTGAACATCCCTCCCCCTCCACGCGAGTTCCAGGAAGTTCATCCCGGTTCTAGGGTATTGCATAAGACGGTGGATTCACTGATTCAAAGAATGGAAAATATGGAAACTCGCCAACGACTTCAGAGAGAGGAGGATATCCGAGTTAGCCAAAATGCCATTTGGCGGCAAGATGAGCAAAAGCGGATGCGCCAAGAGTGGGAGGAGCATGCCGGCCAAAAGGGGAAGTAGGCGGAGGGTGCAAGGCGAGATAATGCTGGAACAAGTCGGGTCATGACCTCGACCTCGGTTCATACCAGAGAAGAACGCAGCAAAGACTGTGAGGAAGAAAAGATAGTTGAGCATGGCCGAGATAAAGTCACCGAGGAAGAGCAGCAGGAGATTTTGCTCCTGAAGGAAAGAATAAGGATATTGGAAGACCCTAACCGACCTATTGCCCGGGATAACGGGAAACCCAGCCGAACTAGTGACATGACGGCCACCAGGATAGACGGGGATGTCCATAAACTCGCTGGAGTCGACCTATCTCAAGCAAAAGGGACGGCTCCCCCGTCGTTCAGTATTCCCAAGACGATCCAAGAAGGGCATTGCGGAGATAGCATTCTACACCAGTTTTCTAAAGAAATCATGGCGGCCACCTACCCCAAAGGCTTGGACTCGCGGGAGTTGCCCAAGTACAATGGAACGCAAGACCCGTTGAACCACGTGAATAATTTCAAAATGGAGATCGGGGTGAAAGAGATCGCTGGTCCCATAGTCCCTCGATTATTCGCGGGGACTCTCCAAGGGGCCGCTCAAACTTGGTTCCATTCCCTGCCTTTGGAATCTATCCAGGACATGAAGACCATGGAACGTAGGTTCCTCCTCAATTTTGTGACTAGCAGGAAGCAGCCCAAGACCGAGTTCCAGTTGGATCAGGTTAAACAGTCGCCGACTGAAACCTTGCAAAAGTACCTGGATCGATTCAATGCCACGGCCCTCCAGGTGCTCGGGCTAAAAGAGGAAGTACATTTGCATTGCGTGATAGCCGGTCTTAATAGCGCATCCCGGCTCAAAAAGTCGGTTATGAAGAGCCGGCCTCAAACTTTGCACGACTTCCGGGACCGGTCAAAAACGTACCTGGAATTAGAGCAAATGGAGATGATGAGCAAGGGCCAAGGGAAAGGGGAAAGAGCCCACCGCCCAAAGGCAAAGAGTAGCACAACGGTTGAAAGCCGGAGTCCCGTGGTCGCGATAGAGAAGGCAGGCAGAGAGAAAAAAGACAACGAGGAAGGTTCGACAAATATACACTGTTAAGGGTGTCGCAGGCTAAAATTTGGAAGGACAAGTCGGCAACCGAAATGAAGAAGGTTGAGCGACCCCGGCTGATCCGAAGAGATGCTACTCTGGATAAGTCCTACTACTGCGAATTTCACGATCAGCACGGTCACACGACGGACAGCTGCTGGGACTTACGCGATGCCATAGAAAAATTTATCCGCGAAGGCAAGCTCCGTCGGTTTGTAATCCAATCGCAGGGACGGCTGAGCAAAAAGCGCCAAGGCTGGCGGAGCAAAAGTCCGCCCCTGAAGAAGAGGAGGCGAGATCCATAAAGAAAGGACCCAGACAACGACGATGAGTTTCCCGACTCCAAATATAACTGCAACGGGATTAGTGGAGGCCTCGGAGGTGGAGGAGACTCAATAAGCAAGCGGAAGAAGTATCTGAGGGAGATCCTCTCGATCCGAGACCGCCCAAGTTTTAAGCGGGACAATGCCAAACCCGAGCCTCCGGTCCTGTGCTTCACATAAGAGGACTTAGAAGATGTACCCCCAGGTCACCACGACGGGTTGGTCATCACGGGACAAGTGTTTAATTGCTCCGTGAAGAAGATTTTCGTGGACAATGGAAGTGCGGTGGATATCATTCTATGGGATGCATTCAAGAGAATGCGGCTCGACCCCGAAGATTTGAAACCGTGCAGGATGACCTTAACCGGGTTCAATGGCCGCGATACTAGCCCCAAAGGTTATATCGATCTGAAGCTCACGTTAGGGACGTGAGAAGCCTTTAAATCCGAGCGAGTCAGATTTATTGTAGCTGATTTTCCTTCCCAATACAACATAATCTTAGGACGCCCTACAATCCACGATTGGGACATGTTGGTGTCATCAAAGCACCAAAAGCTGAAGCTGGTTAACAAGAGGAACCAGATCGTCATGGTTGGGGGTGACCAAAAGGATTCTCGACAATGCTACTTCGACACGGTCAAGGAAAGTAAGGCCGACCTAGCACCCCGGAAGGGAAGAAGTAAGGCATCCAAAAGGGAGGAAGCGGGGAAGACGGTTAACCTCGTAGAGCTAGATTTGCGGAAGGAGGAAAGGATGCAAAGGGCAGAGCCGAACGGGGAGTTAAGGGACTTCGTCCTGGGACCAAGCCCAGGGCAAGTCACCAAGATTGGTAGGGGATTATCCCCGGAGATCCGTACGAGGCTTGAAGCCTGCTTACGGGACAATAGGGACATCTTCGCCTGGCAGCCATCTGAGATCCCGGGGTAGATCCCAGCGTATGCTGCCACCGACTGGCAATAAGCTCGGAGTCAAAATCGGTTGCCCAGAAAAAACGGAATATTGGGGCGGATAGGAAGAAGGCCCTGGAGTTGCATGTCAACGAATTGTTGGAAGCCGGCTTCATACGAGAAGTACAATACACTACCTGGTTATCCAATGTAGTAATGGTAAAAAAGCCCAGTGGCAAATGGCGGGTTTGCGTCGATTATAAAGACCTCAACAAGGTTTGTCCAAAAGATTCTTTGCCCATGCCAAGCATAGACCAGCTGGTTGACAGCTCGTCTGGGTTCAAGATGCTCTCCTTCATGGATGCATACTCGGGATATAACCAAATCCCCATGCATGAGGATGATCAAGAGAAGACAGCGTTTATCACTGAAAAGGCCAACTACTGTTATAACGTCATGCCCTTTGGACTAAAGAATGTAGGGGCCACCTATCAGAGAATGATGAACCGGGTATTCAAAGACCAGCTGGGCAAAAATGTGGAGGTCTATATCGATGATATGATCGTCAAATCCTCCCAGGAGGGAAACCACGTCCAAGATCTACAACAAACGTTCGACAAGTTGAGAGAACATCGGTTGCGGCTCAACCCGGTGAAATGTGCTTTTGGGGTGCCGGCGGGAAAATTCTTAGGATTCCTGCTTACGCATAGGGGAATCGAGGCCAACCCGGACAAATGTCAGGCCATCTTAGACATGCAACCCCCGAGAAACAAAAAGGAGGTGCAGCAGTTAACGGGGAGGCTGGTGGCTCTAACTAGGTTTTTACCGAGGTCCGCCGAAAACTCTCTCCCGTTCTTCAAGTTGTTAAAAAAGGAAACATCGGGTGAATGGACCGCCGAATGCCAAGAAGAATTTGCAAAGATCAAAGAATGTCTATCTGCTCCACCAGTGCTGTCTCGTCCAAAGCCGGGGGCGAGCTTGATTCTGTATTTGGCTGTGGGAGAAGAGGCCATCAGTGCTGTGTTGGTTAATGAAGAAGAGACAGGACAAAATCTGATATACTTTGTGAGCCGAGCTCTACAAGGATCCGAGGTAAGGTATCAAAATCGCTCTGTTGATGGCGGCAAGACGGTTACGCCCGTACTTCCAGAGTTATAACGTGGTAGTACGCACGAATCAACCAATCTGGCAAGTTCTCCATAAGCTCGACTTGGCAGGTCGAATGGCTAGCTGGGCGATAGAGCTGTCAGAATTCGACATAGTCTACGAAGCCCGGCATGCCATAAAATCCCAAGCCTTAGCTGACTTCGTGATGGAATTAACTCTCGGGAAAAATTCGGACGAGGACGACGGCCATGAAGGCAACAAAACTTGGAAGTTGTTTGTGGACGGATCGTCAAATAAAAAGGGAAGCGGGGCAGGAATCATTATCGAGAATTCAGAAGGAATCTCCTGGGAACATTCCCTCCGTTTTGATTTCACAACCTCAAATAACCAAGCAGAATACGAGGCACTCATCGCTGGATTGCTGCAGGCCAGGGAAAGCGGAGCCAAGAAAATCCATGTATCCACCGATTCCCAATTGATTGCATCTCTAATAGAAGGTAGTTACCAGGCTAAAGGCCCTTTAATGGTAAAATACCTGGGAAAGGTCAGACAACTGATGGCAGACTTTGATGATGTAACGGTGGTACATATCCCAAGAGGAGAAAACGTCAAGGCGGATGTTCTGTCAAAGCTGGCAAGTACCAAGAACCCCGGGAATCACCGTATGGTGGTTCAGCAGAACCTTCCACAACCGAGCTGTGTCATGATAATCTCAGAAGCTGGTGACTGGCGAAAGCTGATCGTCGACTACCTGGAGAGGGGTATCCTTCCAGAAGATGTTGCAAATGCCAGGAAAATAATAAGAACATCAGCTTCATTGTACCGAAAAGGCATTCACTCGCCGTTGATGAAGTGTCTTGACTCGGCTAAGGCCGGATACGTTCTATCCGAGATACACAAGGGAATAAATGGACACCACATTGGGGCCAGAGCATTAGCGAGGAAGGCGGTCAGGGCCAGCTACTTTCGGCCCACTATGGCCGAGGATTCCAAGGAGCACGTACGCCGATGTAACAGCTGCCAAAAGCACGCAAACATCATTCATACCCCCCCCCGTCCGAGTTAACTGGTATTTCGGCTCCTTGGCCGTTCTATAAATGGGGCATGGATCTGTTGGGACCATTTCAAAGGGCCCCCAGACAATTGCGCTGGCTCATTGTAGCGGTGGATTATTTTACCAAGTGGACAGAAGCTGAGCAGTTGGCAACAATTACTTCGGTACGAGTACATAAATTTCTCAATCGAAACATCATATCACGGTTTGGAATACCCGCCGAAATCATAACAGACAATGGAATCCAGTTCACCGATAAGGGTTTCCGCGAAATAATGACCGACCTTCATGTGCGACACCATTTTGCCTCAGTTGAGCATCCGCAGTCTAATGGGCAAGCCGAATCTGCCAACAAGGTCATCTTGGACGGGTTGAAGAAGAGAATGGAGGATGCCAAATCAAATTGGATGGAACAGCTGTATCCAGTCCTCTGGGGGCACCGCACCACCATTCAATCAGCAACCCATGAGACCCCATTCAGATTAACTTACGGATGCGAGGCAATGATCCCGGTCGAGATCGGTGAACCATCTTGGCGGAGAATCAGGGCTTTACACGACGAAGAGGAAAATAACCAATGTATAGCCATGGAACTGGATTTGGTGGACGAGGTCAGGATAAAGGCGCATTGTCAAGAGTTAGCTACTAAGCAACTCATTGCCAACCGGTATAACATGAAGGTTGTGCCCCGAACTTTTGCCAAAGGACACCTCGTCCTTCGCCGCGCTGATATAGGGAACAAGAACGCCGGCCAGGGTAAACTCGCCGCGAATTGGGAAGGCCCATACCGAGTAATGGAAGACTTGGGCAAAGGATCCTACAAGCTGGAAATGCTGAGGGGGAAACCCATAAAGCGGACATGGAATGCTGATAAACTCAAGACCTATTACAGTTAGCATGTTTCCTGTTTTATTTCATCTGATGTCCTCTTACGGAAATAGTGTACTAGTAGCTTTTAAAGCAAGCTTTTTAATGAATTTCGGGTCGGGATACCCATTTTCAACAATGTTGATTGTACTATGACAAAGCCGAGCACGCACTAAAACATGTAGGAATCATAGGCGCTCTAGCCCGATTCCCACTCTAGCCTGGTTCCAAAGACAGTGTTCCAGTTAGAACGTGCAAGAGCTGAGGGTATTGAAACCCGATTACAATAAAACATAATTGGAAACAAGGTGCAAGGGTATTCTGCTCAAAGAAAATTCATATAAATAAAACTCATATGGTCACATTTACAAAGACAAATGGTCATGACCTCGGCAGCAAAGCAAAAAGCAAACTACATGACTAAGACCCCGTTAAAGCTCAAGAAGGCGAGGGTGGGGCCTGCTCTCTTTCCCCGTCATCTTCATTGGCATCTGGCGGAATCAGCTGTCCCTTCTCGTTGACATAAGACAGGAGATCCGGCCCGGACATATTGAGAGCAATGCTGGGATTGAGAGCGCGAATCTGCGCCACTGCATTATTAAAACAACCCACGGCCGCATCCGCACTCTGTCAGTTTTGACTTGGCCTCAAGAAGAGCTTTATAGTGGTCAACATCGGCATGCGCCTTATCCATAGCTGTAACGTCTTTGGCTCGGAGCTCTTCAAGATGGTTGATATCTTGTTGGGCCGAAACCAATTTCGACTCGACCTTGGCTAAGTCGGCCTGGGAGGCCGCCAGCTCTGCGTCCGCAGCTTCTACCTTGACTGTGAGGGATTGTATTTCCTTCGCCTGTTCATCGGATTTAGCTCGTAAGGACTGGAAATCACATTGAAGTTGGGCGTGCACCGTAGACAAGGCGTTCAGCTCAGCAGAAACTCGAGTCCCATCCTCAGTAACTCTTCTCGCCTCGGCATCTTGCTTCAAGGCCGCAACTTCTTTTTTCAAAGAAACTATCTGAGCATAAGCCAGCTCGAATTTTACCTTGAGGATAGCGTAAGGTCGCAGCAAGGAGATGGCTCTATAACCCTCCAGTTCCACCACGGTCAGCCTTTGTTTGGCGGCCTCGGATAGCCCTCCAGCATCATGCATGAAAGCATGAGCGCGGGTTATGTCGAACACTTCTTTCGTTAATCCTTTCTCCCACAAGATGCCCTCAGGGAGGTCGGTGACCATAAGTTGATCCAGAGATCCGGTTGGACCCGAGGTCGTTCGCATGAGGGAAGACCCGAAGGATTGGTCAAAACTTCTGTGGCCGGCATGTGGGGGAGTTCCATGTTCGAGGCGGCCTGCTCTACCACGGTTTGCTTGCCTTTGGATTTTTTACGAGCAGCATCTTCATGGGCGTCTGGGGGTGCAGAGCGTTTTTGAGATCCGGCCCCGGTTAGAGTAGTCTCGATGACTGGGTTGGCCGGAACTTCCTCGATATTCCCAGAGCGATTCTTCAGTACCTTCATGAATGCTGGCTTTCCCATAACTCGACCTGCGAAACACAAAACGATATCAATACAAGATAAAATGCAAAGAAGAAATCAACACACGCGAGCAATGTCATACTACTTGTCGGGCGCCGCCTAACTAAGGGCGTGGTTATCAACTCGGTCGGATCCATGGGATCCTGTAAAGTGCCAGCAGTTTCCAAAAGTTTCACCAAGGTTTCTTCCTCGTCAGCAGAAAAACTTTTGGCTTGCGGGACATAATCGTCGGATCTAAGGGAATGATGGTGCGTAGACCAATATAGAGGAAACCTCTCTTCGGTCTCCCCGTTGTCAATTCTTCGCACAAACCAAGGTGCCTGGCCGGGAACGGCCTCAACTTTTATAAAAGCCGACTTGAAGTTTTTCCATGATTCTCGAAAAGGTCTAAAGAGCTTGCGGTCGCGAATACTTCGAAACGTCGTCCATCCGAACCATTTCGTTGAAGCCGTGGTAGAGACATTTGTTTCGAGTGGGGCAAAGAAGGACATGAAGGTCGGAATGCTACAAACGAGATCTGAATCACTGCAGAAGATCTCGAAAGCAACCGCAAACGCCCAACCATTGGGATGAAGTTGTGAGGGAACGAGGTGCAAGTGACTCAGCAGCTGGATTTGAAAATCGGTAAAGGGAAATTTCACTCCTAGGAGGGTGATCACATCCCGATAAATGAAAAAGAAGTGTGGATCTTTTTCCTGAGCCCGGCGGGAATCTACTGATTCACTTTTTGACGGTAATCGAACGGTATATCCCATCCCGTCCCCAACCCCGAGTTGTAAAAGATCGTTGATGGTTAGGGAGCTCTTCACTTGTGTAACCACACTACTCACAGCGGGAGTCAAATCAGGTAAAGCTTGAGATGAGGCAGAAGCACTGGACTCATCAGTCGGGGATTGGCCGGGTTAGTGCGATGAAGCCATGAATACCTAAGAATAAAATAAAAGGTGATGGTTAGAGAATGACATATACCTGGCTTAGTAGAACTGTCCTGGTGGACGAGCAAAGACGTTTGGTCGGGATAGTGGCCGCAGGGCGTAGCCGGGGTATCTAAAGAAACTAGGTTGTGTCGGCATTTGTCTAACAATAAATCGGCATCCCGATCCCGTCCCACTCGGGCTAAATCGATGCTCTGACGACAACACTCATCGTAGGGTGTGGAACCCGGAGTTTGTTGTCCGGGGTTAGGAAGGCTCTTTTGAGAGCAAAGACTTGTGGCTGCAGCGAAAATCGAGCCAGGAACGGTAAGGAACTCTGGGGTCAACACTGCTTTTCCTCTGTCAGAATATAATTCCCAGAAGGAAACCTTCTTAGGTTCGAGGACTCTTGGCAAAGAAGGGTCACTATCAATACCGGTAATTATTTATCTCGGAATATTATATTTCGATAAATAATACCTATTGAAAATAGGTGAATATGTGGTTTCAAATAATAAGTAATAATTATCTTTTTCCTAATGTAATTTCTATTGAAATTAGGGTGAATAAAGAGCTAAAAATCCCTAAATGTAATTGTAGGCCATAAAATACCCTGAAAATATTATGATAAATCTGAAGAGGCAATGAAATATTTATTAAAAATTGGAGAATATGTTGTCTCTAATTTAGGTAATTTTTGGGATTAATTTCCTTGTAAAATATTGAGGCAAGATTTAATATTATTTTGGGGATCATAATTGACCCCATGATTTTTAATATTTTACATGGGATATAAAATACCAATGTAAGTAATATAATTGTGAGATAATGATTTATCATAATTAATAAAATTATCAAAAATTAGTAAGTGGCTAATCTGGTAATTAATGGGATAATTAAGGTATAAAGTAAATGAATTAAAAATAATTTAAATAATTATTTTTAATTGGAGAAATTCGAAATTATTAAATAAATAAATAAAAAATATTAATAAAATATTTTATGCTTATAAAAATAAATAAATAAAAAAGAAAAAAAAATATCATGATATTTTTGTAAAATTGTATTATTATATAATATAGTGAATAGTAATGGAATAAATAGGAAACGGATCCTATTTAGAGAACTAGGAATAGGAATTCCAAAGTCAAGGTAAAATATTGATCAGTGAGTTTTTACCTTCAAGTGACCTCTTCCGGAAGTTAATTCCGAGGCCGTAGCGCATTTGCCTAATAAGACGAAATAGGAAAAATGCGATATTCACATTTTGGATTTGAAGAAAATAAATTATAAGTCAACATCCGGAGATGAGTTTATAATTATATGGACATATTTGGAATCGTGAAATTTTGTCCAGGAAGTTGATGATTCCGAAAACGATTTTCGTAACCGAACGCGCGACACGTTTTTCAAGAAAACTTCAATCAATGGCTTTGGAACCCCGTAAGGGATCGAAATCTAAGTTAAATTAGATATTATTGATGAGGAAGAGAAGATCTTCAAAGTTATGAATTCGAATTTTGAGATTTTCCAAGATTACGCGTTTCTTTGACACCCTTTGACCGAAACTTTATCTACAGATCGGCCGCTCGATGTCACCATCAAGATGACATCATTTTGTTGACTATTGGGGAGGGGAGGTCTGCACAAGAAATGGAGGGCCAAGAGTGTTTTGTCCTCAAAAATGCGATCCTACGGTCCATATTTGTCAAGACCGAAGTTCGAATTATTTACCGTTCGCCATCCGTCTCCTCTATAAATACCAAGCTCCTCTTCTTCATTTCTCACACCAAAAATCTGCCTCTTAGAGAGAAGTTAGAGAGAGAAGCTCGGAGAAAGTCTCGAGCAAAGTCTGGGTAAGTTCTTCGGTCCCCGGTCTTTAGTTTCGGTAGTTCTTTCTAGATATAGTAGGAATGCTAGATTTATCTTTAATTTTTCAAGATAGTCTAGATATCATATTTAGGGGTAAATATGATATATATTTCAAAATATGATGAGGGAAAAGATCATCAAAATTCCGAGAGATAGAGCGAAAACAAATGGCTCGGGGAAATTCCGCCGATTAGGGGTTCAGGGGCAAAATGGTAATTTGTACCTAAAATGCCTGTTATAGTGCTAAAATTTGTTAAATATTATCCTTATAGGATATCTGTTATAATCGAACCGCTGTCGAGCCGCTATTGTGCCGCCGTCGTACCGCTGTTTTTCCCGCTGTCGGAAATTTACCGTTTTACGTAAAAGTACCGTTTTCCGTCAACGAAGGTACGTTCGCGTACTGTAACACTAACTCTGATGCTTATTATATGCGTATATGTGTTGTTAGGTATGTACGCTCGCGTCGTAACACTAACTCGATGTTTATAGTATGCATATATGTGCTATGTGTATTGTATGTGGTAGCTGATAGCTCTGCTGTTTGTATGTACGTTCGCGTACTGTAACATTAACTCTGATGTTTATTGTATACGTATATGTGATATGTGTATTGCGTGTGTATAGTTGTTATGTTGTACGTTCGCGTACTGTAACACTAACGCTGATGTTTATAGTATGCATATATGTGCTATGTGTATTGTATGTGGTAGCTGATAGCTCTGCTGTTTGTATGTACGTTCGCGTACTGTAACACTAACTCTGATGGTTATTGTATGATTATATATGTTTGTTGTGTTCTGTTTGTTGTTGTAGCATACGTGGTTATGTTATATACACGGTATGTTACATACGAGGTTATGTCACATACGAGGTTATTAATGTTGTATCATACGAGGTTATGTTACATACGTGGTTATTATCTTGTATACGTGGTTATGTGTTTTTAATCATACATCTGTTGTGGACTGTTGTATTGATTGCTCATCGTGTATATGTAGTCATATTTAAGCATGAGGTTAACTGCTACCTGAGATCCAAATTGCAATTGGATCTCGGCCTTATCATAGCGTCGGGTTCAGAAGAACCGAGGACCGAGGAGAAGGGCGAGCAGGCCGTACAGAGTCCCGACTGAAGACTCTCTTATGTTGTTATTCATTTTGAAAACTCTCGGTCAAAGTACTACTTTTGTAATCAGCCAGACTTACGGCATTTTGAATATATGTATCAGTTACTCAATCGCTCCGATGCTCTACTCTGATGATATATGATCAAAAAAAAATATACTGCTTTTGAAAAATAGGGATGTTACAACTACCATTGCCTAAGGGAATGTCCTGGGATTTAATCCCTGCTTTTCGGGGTGAATCTTTGGTTTTGGAAACATACGGAAAGGCTCGGGCCATTCTGGATACCTAGAAAAGGGGAGCAAGAACTAAGAACCCACCCGACAGAACCCAGGAATACAGTAAAACCCAAAAGCGCGATAGAAACCCAGAAGCGCAACAACCCGAAAAAGTGCCAGATAAACCACATACATGGCATGAGCCTCGAAATGAGTCAAAAAGCAAGCAAGCACAGGATAAATGATAATACCTGGTGAAAAGAAAAGATGCAGCAAGATTAACGGCGGAAGGTGCTAGCTTGGATGCAAAGCAAATTCCTAAAGCCGAAGAATAGTCGAAAATGTCAAGTAAGACTAGCAGTTTTTGAAAAAGAAATATATATAGACGTTTGGAATTTGAAAAGCCAAGGGTCGCGACGTCGTTAATTTCGTCTAACGAAGTTAGAAACCCTAGGACAGGCGGCGGTCCAAGGCAACGTTTCGGGGGAAACGGCGTGAACATTAAATGCGCACGAAAACCAAAGGCTGTAATAACAGCCAATCCGCAAAAATGACGGTTGAGTACTAGAGAAATGTCAGAAAAGGGGGCACGTGGATCTGACCCTATCAATCCGTTCTTGAGGGCGGTTAATTTTAACTTAGCCCGGATTGTAGAGCGTTTTTGCTCTAAAATCAATTGTTCTTGAGGGCGGTTAATTTCAACTTAGCCGGATTTGAGGGCGTTTCGCTCAAAAATCAATCTCGCTCTCGAGGGCGGTTAATTTTAATCGAGCCGGATTGGAGGGCGTTTCGCTCAAAAATCAATCCGTTCTTGAGGGCGGTTAATTTTAACTTGGCCCGGATTGGAGGGCGTTTTCGCAAAAAAATCAATCCGCTCTTGAGGGAGGTTAATTTTAACTCGAGCCCGGATTGGAGGGCGTTTCGCTAAAAAATCATTCCGTTCTTGAGGGCGGTTAATTTTAACTTAGCCCGGATTGGAGGGCGTTTCGCTCAAAAATCAATCGTTCTTGAGGGCGGTTAATTTTAACTTAGCTCGGATTAGAGGGCGTTTCGCTAAAAAATAAATCGTTCTTGAGGGCGGTTAATTTTAACTTAGCCCGGATTGGAGGGCGTTTCGCTCAAAAATCAATCCGCTCTTGACGGCGGTTAATTTTAACTGAGCCCGGATTGGAGGGCGTTTCGCTCAAAAATCAATCCGTTCTTGAGGGCGGTTAATTCAAACTTAGCCCGGATTGGAGGGCGTTTCGCTCCAAAATCAATCCGTTTCTTGAGGGCGGTTAATTTTAACTTAGCTCGGACTGGAGGGCGTTTTCGCTCTAAAGTCAATCCGTTCTTGAGGGCGGTTAATTTTAACTTAGCCCGGATTGGAGGGTGTTTCGCTCAAAAATCAATCGTTCTTGAGGGCGGTTAATTTTAACTTAGCCCGGATTGGAGGGCGTTTCGCTCAAAAATCAATCGTTCTTGAGGGCGGTTAATTTTAACTTAGCCCGGATTGGAGGGCGTTTCGCTCAAAAATCAATCCACTCTTGAGGGCGGTTAATTTTAACTGAGCCCGGATTGGAGGGCGTGTCGCTCAAAAATCAATCCGTTCTTGAGGGCGGTTAATTCTAACTTAGCCCGGATTGGAGGGCGTTTCGCTCCAAAATCAATCCGTTTCTTGAGGGCGGTTAATTTTAACTTAGCCCGGACTGGAGGGCATTTTCGCTCTAAAGTCAATCCGTTCTTGAGGGCGGTTAATTCTAACTTAGCCCGGATTGGTGGGCGTTTCGCTCAAAAATCAATCCGTTCTTGAGGGCGGTTAATTTTAACTTAGCCCGGATTGGAGGGTGTTTCGCTCAAAAATCAATCCGTTCTTGAGGGCCGTTAATTCTAACTTAGCCCGGATTGGAGGGCGTTTTCGCTCAACAGTCAATTCGTTCTTAAGGGCGGTTAATTTTAACTTAACCCGGATTGGAGGGCGTTTTTG
This sequence comes from Acacia melanoxylon, assembly GCA_019022615.1. NCBI lineage: Eukaryota > Viridiplantae > Streptophyta > Magnoliopsida > Fabales > Fabaceae > Acacia > Acacia melanoxylon. Next base: position 3,773,438 of record JAFJYJ010000003.1, on the reverse strand, counting down.
CTTTAAAATCAATCCATTCTTGAGGGTGGTTAACTTTAATTTAGCCTATATCATATGGCGTTGTGAGAATGGAAGGCGGTTAATCCTATTCCAGCACTATCACAGTCATGCACCCAAGTTTCAAAAGCAAAGCGCGGGCGATGTGTAAAAGACAAAAAGGGAGATCCAACAATGCAAAGAAAATATTTTCCATTGATAAGTGAGTGGTTTACATCACGTTCATATAGGGAAATAAACTAAACCCTAGCCGCAAATGTACGCAACACAAAAGCTTGAAACAAGAGGCTCGTAGCCATATAGAGAAATGGAGGATGAAGAACTCTCTACACAAAAGAGAACTTCCAAAAACGCATGGGCGGAGACCCTTGTGGGATGTTTGGATATGGGGGACCTATTGGCCCATCGCTGTCACATCAAACCCTAACCATGGCATATCCTTGCCTTGACGGCTCCAAGCACAGGCCGACCCCCACAAAAATCTCCGCGTGTATTCAACGGAGCATGTCTGAGATCCCAGAGGAAATATTTCGCCAGGCATGTGAAGATTGGCAAATACTCCCGGAATCCCATACGCCCGTTGGAAGTTATGGATGAAGATTGGCAAATACTCCTGAAATTTGCACGATACGACCGCAGCTGGTATAAGGATTGATGTTCGCTTCTTCTTCCTTACTTTTCGCCCACTTATCAAAAGAAGCATTTGAGGAAAGGACAAAGGACTAGAACCTGCCCCCCCGTCATCAGTGATTCTGCTCGTCCAGAATGGAACTTCATCATGTAGAATGGGGCAAAAAGGATGAATACGCATAGGCTTATATAGAGAGGCGCGTCCAAACGGCATAACCATTTAATGCCTTATTCATCCTAATCTCCGTGAAAAACGTAACCGTCAAGGGCAATCAATACCCTCTTTATTGAAAAGCGCAAGGGCCGGCGGTAATAAATGTTACAAAACACAAAAGTGCAATGATGTCCACATCGGGAAACGGCGTGAGCATTAAATGCGCACGAAAACCAAAGGGGATCGTTACCAAAAGGCAGTGAACCCATATCCCTATGAGGATCAAATTGCGCCTGAGCAACGCGGTATGATATCTGCAAATCCTTTATGACAACCAATATTGGGGGCAGGCGTGGGAGGAACTCACAAACCGGATAAGACGAAGGCATAAGAGCAACGAAGTCAATCTCGGTTATCATAAAACCGCGAGAATTTCACGGAAAGCCCAACCCACCGCGAGAAGGCAACCTGCAACTCGGCGAGCAAAAGGTGGGGTGGCAAACGAAGGTGCGCCACCGATGGCCAAGAACAAGTTCGGTCATGACCGAGGTCATGAGAGTGGTTTCAACCAAAGACCGTTCAACGGCACGAAGTCCGGTCGCGGTAACATCGGACTAATGGAAGGTAGCCCATCATCTATGACAGAGAGCGACAAAACAGGACTAGTAGGACGAGAACCCCGGAGGGCTCTCTCCTAGACTGAGCTCGAATAAGAAAAGACTGGTTTAATCTTGGCACGCCGGAAGCCCGCCATACCGAGCTTGGGGGCAACTGTTATGGGCCAATATATTGGCCCAGGCAGGTTCTCGGCCCAATAAGGGAACCCACAGTGAAACCCCCCTTTTACCCAGGTAAATAGGGAACCAGATAAATGGTTCCCCACTACTCCATCGTGTCTGATATGTGAAGGACCGTACACGTAGTGGAGCAGAGACCGACAGAACGTGGGAAGTGCATAATGGCTGAGGGATGGAAGCATTTGCATGGGAGTGAAACCCTAGGTAATCCCTATAAATAGGAGGTTACCCACTAGGTGCACTCTGGACTCTCTCCATTTCCATTGTTTATTATTCAATCACACTGCACACACACCACCCCTTGGGCTAAACGTCTTACCTGTGTTGCATTGTGATCTGAGCTCTATCGACGGTATCTTCCTCATAGATATCATCGAGCTGGTGTCTTTCATTGATATTCGACCAGTGGAAGACTCATTGATCCAACATAAACCATTCCCAACTCATTAGAGCTGGACATCTGTGTTCTATTACAGAACACTATTCATCTTTCGTAAGCTAATGATAATGACGATCAGTTTTAGAATAGCGCATTTCACATCTCAAAGCTCATCATTTTACATTTTATATTACGAAACGATAACCATTAGGCCTTCCATTCAAGTGGCAGGAAAATGATTAAAAAATAGAACATGTGAAATGTGATGGTGGGTTGGCAAATGAATTAGATACTGGACGTACTATATTTAATTTTTTTTCAAAAAATTAATTTGATAGATATAAAATTTAAAATAAAAATAATCTTTTACGGAATAATTTTTATTTAAAAATCAACATTTAAAAATTTTAAATTTAGAAGGTTGATATCTGATAAGTTTGGGGGTGCTCATCACTCTTTATGAGCACCCAATTCCCAAACAAGGTCCGTTTGGAAAAGAGGAGTGCAAAGGTGAATTAGTACTCCGTTGGTCTCTTACTAATATATGATCTAAATTTTTGAATTAGTTCAACCTTTTTTATAAAATATAATTTGAGCTTGTCTTGAATATTAAATGTTTTTTTTACTTATTTTACCTTCATTAATGTAACATCATGAATTTTGGGTCTAAAGACTTGAGGATAAGCATGTATCAGGCAGACGATTAAGCCTAGTTTGGGAAGAGTCCTAACAATGTCGAGAGATAAAAACCTCTCGGGGACTATGTGGTACAGCCATACTAGGCAGTGGACCTAGTTTGTGCAAGCCGTATGAATAAATTGTCGGTGCAGAAGGGCTCGAAATGCTTATACGGTATCATTGGGTTGGTAGAAAGATGCCACCCAACTATGTTATAAAATAAGGCACGATTGGTTGAACAAAATGTGCCGGTATAAGTGTGCGTATGGCATTTCCTGGACACACATATGTGGTTTCATTTAGCGGGTCTTGGTATGTATGCTGTAATCCTGAGTAAAACTTGAACAGAATCCCGAGTAAATACCAATAAAATAGCTTTAATAAAGTAAGTCATGATGACACAACTTTTACGTTGGCACAATAGAAAGATGACATGTGTCTCTCATAATCACAAGTGAAAAGCTACTTTTGTGTTGGCCAAATAGAAAGGTAACATGTGTTCTCTATCATGACAAGTAAAAAGCCACTTTTGTGTTGGCCTAATAAAAAAATGACACACATGTTCCTTCATTATTATGGTAGACTAACATATATAGACATAGAAAGGCGTAGTCGATGCACAACAGTTAATTATTCATGTACTACCCTTTGTTGGTCCCAAGGGATGGAGGAGGCTAGCTTAGCCGAAAGATGGTTGTCGGTTCAAGGACCTAAGGTGCCCTTTCTTTTTAAGGGTAAGATGGGGTAGAGAAAATGCCTCAAGCTAATGTTCGAGTACCAGGCACTATGGCGCTAAAGTAACCCATACCATACTCCTAGGAAAAGCTGAAACAACCTGGGCGTGGGTACTAGCCATACCAAGCGAAATTCGCGCCCATATAAGGCAAAACTACTCAAATTTAGAGTATTCACTATTGGTGTGAGTATTAACCTCAGGTGTCAACCTCTCATATCCAATCAAAACAATTTTCAATTCAAACAAGCTTTTATCAATGGCAAGCAATTCAAGAAACATTCTAAGCACATCTGGTAAGATCCAGTAAATTGAGTATTTCTACAACAATTTATGGCCTCTTCGAAATCCGCACTGCTTCCACGACAAACATGATTCACAATTTAATTTGAAATATGGGTTCTATTAGGACTCTATTTATGAAAAAAAAACATAGTTAAAAAACAACCACTTCAAACTGGTTTCAAATTCCATAGAAAACATTTCATTCGAAACTTCAGTTCAAAAGATTCAATTTCAAAAATTCACAATATAGTAGGTGCATTGGCAAGTTCAAAATTAAATTTTCAAACATACCAGGAATCAGACAACTGATATAGAAGGCCATCAACTCCAAATATATCTTAGGCTCTAACTCTTGAAACTCAAGTCATCCATATGACACACAGTTCATTCCATTCATCCTACCATTCCAGAAATAATGCCTGTAACTCTCAGGCATACAACCTCTTCGGGACATTACCCGGTATTTATGGTATAGTAATTATGGGCTTCTACTAGCCCATGAACATATCAGTCACACAAGACTTAAGGCCTCTCATTGAACATATATCAAATTTAACGACCTGAGATTATACCAATCCAATAGGTCTCACTATCCATATACTGTTTATACATTGTACTTAAGATTAATCTATTACTTTGGGATCCTTCGGGATTCCAACCTCTGTTGCTACCTATGAATTTTATAGCGTATTGGATGAGGCTCTCAGGACAAAGCAGCGGATGTCAACAAAGTGAAATTGCGGAACTGGTTCCAGATTGTTCAAGGATATTCGTGACGTGATTTTTCGTGTGATTGCTGAGCACGCGGAGTAGGAATCACATATTAATTTATGTTAATTAGCCGGCTGTGGTCTCTTAATGTAGTAAGGGAAAATGTTTTCATTAGTTGATGCTTTACGTCACACTCTTTGTCTAGAACCAAAACAAAGTGGCGTTTTATTGAAATTGTATCATTCTTAAATGAAAAAATTTACAACCACAGAGAATATCATGATGAAAGAGGAAGAGCTTCTGGAGGAGGAGAAGCATATGCAGGAAGAACTGAAGAAGAGTACAGAAATTGCAGAGAGAAGTGTGGTAGATAGTTGATGGATATTGGCATAAATAATTGGAAACAATTAATTCTTGGATTATTTTTTGTTAACGTATACTATAGAGTCTCTGTGTCGTTGTTGTTGACTTTGTTTTGTTCGGATTCATTAATTGATTTTGTGTGCAACTACCCCGATGATAAGCTGGGCCTTTATTAATTATTCTATTCCCATGTGGCATCTAATGTAATTCCAGAGATCAGTCTTCATTATTGCTAATAATTAATCTAAAATAGCACATTTCACATCACAATGCTCATCATTTTACATTTTATATTGAGAACCGATCACCAATGTAGTCACAAATAAATATAATGCTGCAACTTGGCATGAAAATGATTGAAAACGATAGAAAATGTAGTCACTAAATATATGTGTGTGTGTATACACTATTTTTTCTGAAAAATGTACTCAAAGAAAATGGGGTCTCCCTCTCTCTGAGCCAAGTTATATTGTTTAATTTCCTATTGGAAAAAAAGAAAAGAATATTACACAATTTAGGGAAAATCCTAAGAAAATACAATTTGAATTTCAAAATCTCAAATAGATGATTTCCTAACAAAACAAGTTGTTAATTGCTTTACTAATATTGTTAATCCTATTACCATTGTTATCAACAGGATTTTGGAGTTCAAATGTTATTTTTCTGTCATTTTTCTAACAACTTATTTATCAAATAATATAGCTTTGCATCAACATTAATAGATAGAGTTAATAGGGTGGGCTTATTAAAAAACAATATGTATTTTTTCAGGGTTATTAAATTCGGACTAGAGAGACCAGTTCAACCTGAAAACTAGTGAACCGGCCAGATAACCGATCCAGGTGAACCACTAAACTGGTTCACTATTTTTTTTTTTTTTTTTTTTAAAAATTAATTTTTATTTTCTTTATAATTTCATATAACTTCTTGTAATCTTTATTTTCTCACTAGTTTGGCCTTGGTTAGCTTCGGTTTGACTCTAATCTGATTTATTGACCCTTGGCCTAGTACATCGACTAGTTCAATTCTTAGTCCGAGTTTAATAACTTTGATTTTTTTTCCCAACGAAATCATAGTTTCTCTTTGTAACATGATGTTTTGATTAATTTTTTTTTTTTACACATAATTAAGGTATTTTTTTTGGTAGGGGAGGTTGGACTGCTGTCATTTTTTTTTGTTCTAATTTTCTTCTTGTTATCTTATATCAACTGTTAGATTAAAAGAATAAATAGTTCAAAATCAATCTTTTATAAAATTATTACTATAAATATAAATAAAATAATTTAAACTCTTAAAATCTTGTGTATGCAACTCATAATTACAATACAGAAAAAATAAATAAATTGTAATTAAGTTTTTTTATAATAATAATTTCATAAAATATTAAACCTAAACCATCTATTTCATGATAGTAGAGATGGAATTATGAGAAAAAAAAAATGAGAAAGGGGGAAATCAGAGTATCTTCTAGGGGAGTAATCAAAGTTATTCTACACGAAGAAAGTATAACAATAGGGGTGAGATTGAAATTCTAACAATGACACACTTAAAATATGGATTTGGCTTCTCTCTTATACCCCTTTCTACCATTTTCCCTTCTTTTCCTTTTTTTCACAATTGGATTAAAATTTCAATGGTCCATATTTAACATATTATTAAAATATCATTATAATTTTGCATTAAAGATACAAAATTATAACAGATGCACAAAGTTTCGTGTCACCTTGGGCTGGTCTCAAACATTAGACCTAGGGAAGTATCTTGGGGTGCAACTACACCACAAGAGGGTTGGGATGGAAAGTTTTTAGGCTGTGATTTATAGGGTGAAAGCTAGGCTGGCTCGATGGAAAACTACGTCTTTCTCTCTAGCAAGAAGGTCAACACTTATTTTTGTAGTTTTGTCAGCTATCCTTTTGTATGTTATGCAAACTTCCCATCTACCTAGCAATGTCTGTGATACTCTAGATAAACAAAATAAGTCATTCTTGTAGGGTAGCACAAAGGAGAGTCATCGTACTCACCTAGTGGCATGGGATGAGGTTGAAAGTAGAGCAAACCACCAAGAGGGGGTGAATTGGGGATTTGAAACATTCTTTTTAAAGTATTCTAAAACTTAACAATAGAACAGAGGAGAAGAAAGAATAGTAAGACACAACAAATTTATACTGGTTCAGCCACAACACTTGACCTACGTCCAGTCCCTAGACACTCTGAGATTTTCACTATCTTTCAGAATCAGTTACACACTTTGCACTCGAAAGTTATCCTCTCACTAGGATACATTCCCCCTTACAAGTTGTACACTGATATTCCTAATCTCCAAGTCCCCTTGACTTAAGATCCTTACAATAAATGATTTTGATAAATGAAACTCTATTTAAGAGTAGACAATAATGAACACTGAAGTGCAAGAGTATCAACAGATACTTTACAAGAGTAGAAAACACAAAGAGTAGTTGAAACTTTGAATGCTTTTCGTTTTCTGCAGAATGGTTGTTGAGAAGACTTGAATGCAACTCCTTATATATGAAGAGATCATTAAATAACCGTTGGATTCATTAATGTGACTGTTGCCAACATTAATGAGTTGTTTAGGTTGAAACTTGGTCCAACCTCTCTCTTGATTAATGTTAATCCAAGTGCACAGAAGTTTATGGTTGACTTCCCTTGAAATTAGTCTATTGGAGGAGCAGCTTCTTGATAGGGAAAGTACACATTAATCCCTTAGCAACGTGCAAAGAATGATTGTCCAAAAGGATGCAAGGTTTCTGGACTTTGCAATAAATGTGTTGATGTCGCTTTTTTGCTTTAAGCTAAAACTTCATTTAATACTCTTTAAATCATCTGAAACTCACTAACAATCTGATTAAACATAGTTGAGAACAATAAGGAGTGATGATAAGAAGTATTAAGATCAAATACAAAGATTTCACAAATTCGAGTAATTTGATTTGCAAACTTAGCTATGCAAACTTAAGTTTGTTTAAGCAAACTAGAGTTTGCAACTCTTCTTTAGGAACCAAACTCAAATTAATAAACTCAAACTCGAGTTTTCCTTTTAATTTCCAGAGAAGACATTCGCAATTTGAGCTTTGAAATGCATTTTGAAAATATGAGCAAACTCGAGTCAATAAGTGACAAACTCGAGTATGAGACTTTTGAAGTGAAAATGAGTTTAAGTCCATAAATCTCAAAACTGGAGTTTTCAAAGGTTCAAAATAGAGCAAAGCTCCCTATTTGGTACAAACTCGAGTTATTAAAACTAAACTCAAGTTTCCACAAATGTTTAGCAAAATGAAAAACTCATTGTATGGTGCAAACTGGAGTTTGCAAGGTGATAATTGAATATTTCATACACTTCTTTTTATCTCTTGATTAATAATTTAGGACTCTTTAGTTAATAAATAATGGCTTTTATACTTATTTGGGCTTTGGGCCTTTGATTATATTTTAGCCATTTTTAATAATAAAATTCCAGTTTTATATTGCTTCACTATTCCTACCATAACTCTTGAACCAGACATCGGATTTGCCTCATTTTTGTTTCATATTTCAGATGATTCAGAGGGCTACAATTCTTATGAAGACATGAAGGGCAAATTCGGACAAGAGGGCGGTCGATTTTGGAGCCGAAGTCAGAATTTTAATTGGGCTTGAATTTGTAATTAAAACTCATTTATTTTATTATTTTCTGTTTTGGGCCCGAATTGGATTGGGGCCCCATTTTCGTTTTCCATTTTAGGTTAAGTGTGGCAGCAGCCACAAACATCCATTCATTCACGTTTTTAGACTTTGGTGGATCAAAATAGGAGTTTTCAAATTCTCTGAAGTGTTCTTCATGTTCTTCGTATTCTTCGCGTTTTTCATCTTTTCTTCTCGTTTTGCTTAGCCATGCTCGGCTAAGTTTCGTGGTTAACCTATGGATTGAGGGTCCCAAGAATCCGAGAGGACATGCGCTTCATTCGTAATCTGAATCGTCTGTTTATTTTAATCGGATCCGATTATAATTGCGGATTAGGTATTAGATTTAATACCTAGATTGATATCCCAAGGACATAGGTCGGACCGGGTTCTGAGAGAGCATTGTGCGATCGGACAGCGAGCTCGCCACGTGTTCGATCAAATGCTAGACGATCGTCTAGTCGAGGGAATATCTGGACGAACGCAAAGATCTCGGTTCATCCAGAATCAATCACGAGTTTGGTTATTATCTGTTTGTCCGATGAAGGTTATGGAATCCCAATTCTGGGTTAACTGTTTTTAATCTGTTTCAATCTCGTTTCAATCTGTTTTGCATATTTCATTTTGGTTTCAGTCTATTTTCGTTTTTAATCAGTTTAAATCAAAAAACCCCCAAATCTGTTACTGTTCTGTTCTGTTTTATTGTTGTTCGAATTGAACCGATTGTGAATTCATCGGGAAACGACCCGGGTTACATTATACTACAAATCTTTTCTAATTTGGTATTTTGGGAGATCACGGCAAATCTCTCGTCACAAGGTTAAACTGGAGTTTTCAAAACTTCAGAAATATTGAGATGCTCTCTGTATGGTCTAAACTCGAGTTTGTAAAACCAAACTCGAGTTTCCTCAAAAGAGAGAAAACTTTGAAACTTTCTGTCAAACACAAACTGGAGTTTGTAGAGCCAAACTGGAGTTTTCTCAAGTTCAAAATAGAGCAAGGCTCTCTGCTTGTCACAAACTCGAGTTTCCTTGAAAGGTTGGGAAACTTGAAAACTCTCAGTCAAGCACAAACTGGAGTTTCCAAATGGAAATTAGAGTTTGGCTAAGTTCACAAAATATTGAAAGCTCTCTTTCTTGTGCAAACTCGAGTTTATAAATACAAACTCGAGTTTGTCTTAACTTGAGAAACTTTGAGTGCTCTCTATAATACACAAACTCTTTGCTAATGCAAACTGGAGTTTGGCCAAGTTCATAAATTTTGAGCTACTCTCTGTCAAGTCCAAACTCGAGTTTGACATCCCAAACTCAAGTTTGCCTTTGACAATAAGTTTTTCAGCTTACCAAAGACAAACTTCAATTTGAGTTTACAATTGTCAATTATCATCAAAACACATAGAAAACTAATAGAGGTATGGAAGGAGAAGAAGTAGGGCGGTTTGGGCCTGCGCCATTCACGGTTCCAGAACCAAGCACTACTCATGAAGCTAGGTTGGGGGATGGTTACTAACAAGAACCCGTTCTAGGTCAAAGTACTGAGGGATAAGTATAAATGTGGAGGGGATCTTCTCCCTCGTATTGCTTTCGGGACTCTAGGATCGAAAGTTTGGTCAAGAATCAAGAAAACATGGAATACGCTTCTTGGAGGACTAGTAGTTGATCAAGCCAGGGGCATAATGAAGTGGAAGTAGGAAAGAAGTGGGACTTCTTTATGAAGTCGGCATATCAAGTGGTCTATAAGAATTTGAATGACCAAGGAAGAGACTAGAGTGGGTTGTGGAAAGTTAGGGCACCACAAAGATGCAAGACACTTCTTTGGTTACTAGCTCGCCATAGTTTGCTCACGAATGCTTGCTAGATGCAAAGGGGCCTGACTGTGGATGCAGCATGGTCCCTGTGTGGGGCGGGTTTTGAGGATACATTGCACGTGTTTTGGGACTATACATACTCTAGAGGAAAGTGGTCGACCCATCACAGTGGCGTATGTTTGGGAGTATAAGTCTTCCGGATTGGGAGTGGTGGAACATTCGTGGAAGGGCAGAAGAGAGACGAGAATGGGCTTCCCGATTTACAATCTTGTGTTGGTGGTTGTGGCGCTGAAGGAACTTGCTTGTGTTCGAAAATAAATTCCTCTCCAATGATAGCATTCTTGCAAGCTCAAGCGCTATAGAGTGGAGAGAAAGCACCATACAACTGATCATCTAGCAGAGACGAAGATCCAGGGGGAAACCTCAGCACCTAGCCGTGAGTCGTGGAGACCCCGGAGAGGGAGTGGGTGACGGTGAATGTAGATGGAGTGTTCTCAATGACAACTATGACACAGGTTTGAAGGGGCCTCGTTCGGAATTCCACTGGGAACTTTGTTAAGGGCTTCATACATCCTCTTGAGGATGGGGATGAATTAACTGCGGAACTCTGAGCTTGTCTCCTTTGGCTCAAGATGGCGTGGTCCTTGGGATTTAGGAAGGTGTGGTTGGAAACAGATTCCACCGAGTGTATTCACCTCATTCTTCATGAGCTTCAAGCGGTCGCAGCATAGGGACTCTAGCCTTGTCAAGGAAGTTAAAGTGCTTGTGGGTATGGATTGGGAAACAAAGGTCACTTACGTGCCTCATATGTGCAACCGTGCAACAAATATTTTGCGAAGAGCGGCCTACACACAGGACAGGGATTTCACGAAGTATACGAGCCATTGAGGATTTAGTGGTTCTTCTTAGCCAAGATTGTAATGAGACTACTACTCCCATAAGAATAAGCTGAGGTATCTCTCTTGTGTGTGTGTGTGTGTATAAAAGAAAAAAAGAAAAGAAGAACTACTATATATGTATTCATGATCATTCAATACAGAATATCCCAAAATATTTTAATTGGAAAATATCACTTAATGAAAAATAGAAATTTATGAATTCATTAAAAAAATACATACAGAGAGTTAGAAACTCAATTTTACCTAACAGCAGAGACACAAAGAAGTTTTTCGCTATGAGTATGTAGCACTATAGGCGGATCCACATATAAGAGAAGGGGGCAAGTGCCTCCCTTTGAATTGGGGAATTGATTTTTTTTTAAAAAAAAATAATAAAAAATTTAATACATGTTTAAATGATTGTCCATCCTTAAATTAAGTGTCCACCCTTAATATATCATGACTGCACTTTGTAATCGGATGGAGGATGAATGATTAAATGACTGTTTAGTGTTTTATATTAAAAAAATGTGTTTGATAGCATTGATAATAAGATAATTATTATAGAATTCCAATAAATAAAACCTAGAATGATGACATTATTATTATATTTATTGTAAAATACTTTTGTTATTAAAATATATGTACTTAAATTTATTGAGTGCACACCCTTCATTGTAATTTATGTAACTCCATTTTTAACAAAGACTTAGCATTGCTTTTCTAAATGACGGGTTTGTAAAATATTTGTCTCTCTTATTACATCATCGATATTCATTTGATTTCATGAATATCTTTTTGATATTCTTTTCTTTTCTTACATTGTTTATATATATTTTTAATGCATTTAAAAATGTCCTTAAAAAAATTTCCCCACTGGTGTCTCCCCTTGATTAATTTTCAGGATCCGTCACTGTGTAGCACCACTAAATTTACATTGTTGTCAAAATACACATAAACATTCCCAATTACATAGCAATAACCTCATCTCCGTCAGAAGAAGCCAAGGGAGAAGACGATGTGCAGGCAAACAAAAGTTGAAAGACAAAATCATAGTAAAACAATAATCCAACATTAAACTCACACTTTACAAAAAAAATAAAAATAAAAAATTCTTTTAAAAAAACTCAATAAACCTATACAAGTTTTTCTCTCTTTTTCATTTATTATTTTACAAAATTTTCTTTATATTTCCACAATTTTTTTTATCTTTGCCAACCTTGAAATATTAATATTGACATAATTTGGGGAAAATTTTCTATATATAGGATTAAAAACCATATCAATGGCAATATAATATAATCTGCATAATGTTAGGATCATTTTTTTTTAATTCCATGCAAATACACAAAGTTCGTTCTAACTTGGATGCACGCAAATGCAATAATGCATTGAGGAGATCTTCGATATTCAAACTTGAGATTGCCAATCAAAATCTGAGAAATAAAAATGAGAAAGTTTATGATATAAAATAAGCAACTAATTATATATGCGCCCGTAACACTTGATTTTGATGCTCTTTACTCGTGAAAATTAAATACTATTCATCTTTCGTAAGCTAATGATAATGACGATCATTTTCAAAATAGAGCATTGCTCATCTCAAAGCTCATCATTCTACATTTTATATTGCGAAACAATAAACATTAGGCCTTCCTCATACTAAAAAATGCAAGTGGCAGGAAAAGGATTGAAAAACAGAACATGTGAAATGTGATGGTGGGTTGGAAAATGAATTAGTTATTATTAAACGGTCTATATTTATTTTCTTAAAGAAAAATAATTTGATGGATATTAAATTTAAAATCAAGATAATCTCATAATGATTAATTTTTTTAAAATAATTTTTTATTTAAAAATCATCATTTAAAAATTTTAAATTTAGAGGGTTCAGATATGACAAGTTTGAGTGCCTCATCACTCTTCATGAGCACCCAATTCCCAAACTGGGTTCGTTTGGCAAAAAGGAGTGCAGCGGTGAATTAGTACACCATCGGTCTCTTACTATAAGATCTAATTTTTTGAATTAGTTTAACCTTTTTTATAATGTTTTTTTTTTTTTACTTATTTTATCTTCATTAATATTTTCTCTCTCTTTCTTTCTCTTGATCTTTTTCTCATCCATTCTCTCTCTTTTTTTAACTCTCACATACTCACTTATAAATAAGGACATATTTCAAAATATATTTCTTACATGTTTATTATTTTTAACTAACTTTTTTAAAAAAATTGATAACAATTTTAACATTTTTTCCATCGCCCAATTTAATTATTTGGATATTATAATAAAGTACATAGGGACTAGTTTACCCTCTAAAGTACATAGGGACTATCAAATAATTTTATTATGATTTAAGTATACATCAAACAAAATCTTCACTCTTCGACGCTTCTAATTAAATACCATACCAAAAGGAATATTCTATTTTATTCTTTTTTTTTTTTTTTTGCCTTATAAATTAATTGCCCCATTGGGTTCCTCTCCATTATACTTTCTCGAGCGTTTTTTATATACATCTTTCTCTCTCTTAGAGCAGGTCCATAATATAAGCAGCTTTTTTCTAACGGTTTAAAATTTTAACTATTTTTTTATTGTCTATCCCTATTAAATACATATCTTTATATTAATTATCATGTACTCGCAACTAATTCTCTTTAATTCAATCATTATATTCATTTTCTCTCATATTTTATACTCATACTCTTTCATATATATTTTTACTCATTCTCTCTCCTATGCTTATTTCATAAAGGGTTTAATATTTCTGTTTTTACTGCAGAAACATTTTTTTTGTCACCTTCACATAAAAGTGAACAGGTCCCACTAATATTTTCTTTCTCTTCTCTTTACAATGGGACCCACTCACTTTTATGTGAGTGTAGCAAAAAAAATGTTGTTCTAGCAAAAGCAGAAACATACATTAGACCCTTTATTAAAAACATTGTCTCCTTCCTTTTTTCCCTCCACCCCAGCGTCCTTTTTGAAGTTTGGAAGCTCCCAGGTTTCATTTACTTCATCTGTTCTCGTTTTCCTTATTTGGCTCTATGCACCACTTCGTTAAATAATTTCTCGAACGCACAAATTTGCATTGTTAATCTCATTAGAAAATGCTAAATTATTTAATTTTTTTAGTTTGACGTCATTCTTCGTGTGATTGCTAAGAACGCGGGGTAGGAATCGCATATTAATTTATGTTATTAGCCGGCTGTGGTCCCTAATTTAGTAAGAAAGAAAGGTTTTCATCAATTGATGATTTACGTTAAACTCTGTCTATAGAACCAAAACAAAGTGGTGTTTTATTGAAATTGTATCATTCTTAAATGAAAAGTTTTACAAATTCAATCCTCGCAAATTCCATTGACTGTAACAACTAGAGAGAATATCATGATGAAGGAAGAAGAGCTTATGGAAGAGGCGGAGCATATGGATTATGAAGGAAGAACTCACAGAAATTGCAGAGAGAAGTGTGGTAGATAGTTGATGGGTATTGGCATAAATAATTGGAAACAATTAATTCATATATTATTGTTTGTTGACATATGCTCTAAAGTCTTTGTGTAGTTGGTGTTGACTTTGTTTTGTTCGGATTCATTACTTGATCTTGTTAGTAACCACCCCCATGACAGGCTGTGCCTTTATTAATTATTCTATGTCCATGTAACATCTGATGTAATGCCAGAGATTAATCTTCATTATTGCTAATAATTAATTCAAAATAGCACATTTCTCATCACAAGGCTCGTCATTTTACATTTTATATTGAGAACCGATCACCATTAGGCCTTGGTCACACTAAAAAAAATGTAGTCAGAAAATAAATATAATGCTGCAAGTTGGCATGAAAATGATTGAAAACGAAAGAAAATGTAGTCACTAAAAAAATGTACTCAAAGAAAATGGGGTCTAACTCTCTTAGCCAAGTTATATTGTTTAATTTCCAATAAGGGAAAATGAAAAGAATATTAAACAATTTATTTATCAGATAATATAGTTTTTCATCAACATTAATTGATAGAGTTAATAGTGTGGGATGACAAAAAGGAAAATATTATTAGTATTATTCAAACACTATATGTATTTTCTTAGGGTTATTAAACTTGGACTAAACCTACCAGTTTGACCCAAAAACTAGCAAACTAGCCAGATAACCGATCCAGGTGAACTACTAAACCAATTCTCTATTATTATTATTTTTTTAAAAAATCTAATTCGATTTTTTATTTTCTTTAGCTAGAATTTCAAATTAATAACTTGAAATCTTCATTTTATCGCTAGTTTGGCCTGGGTTAGCTCTAGTTTGACTTCGATCTAATCCACTAACTCTTGACCTAGTACTTTGACCAATTCAGTGCCCGATCTGGGTTTAATAACCTTAATTTTTTCCCAACGAAATCTAAGTTAAATCAAAGAAAATTGTTTAGTGTAGACTCTTTGTTGTGAGATTTAGTGTTGGAAAAACTCATGGGCTTTGTTTGTTTGGTTTGTTGTTTTTTTTTTTCTATTTGTTAATTGTACTTTGAGTGATGAATTTTCTATAGTGTGTTTGTGGTGGGATTTGTGCTCTGGACCTGAGTATATTCTTGATGGAAATGGTTTTCAGTTATTACCAATTAATCGGGTTTTGTCATACCATTATGGATAATTGTTGCTTGTGTGAAAAGGTCTTTTCTACTTATGAAAACCTTATTCAAACATGTGAAAACTTTATTCGAACTTGTAAAACCCTTATCAGATATTGTAAATTCAAATTTGCAACTTGTCAAATCATTTAAAGAAGTTGTATAATTCTTTTGAGAACATGTGAAAACTTTGTCTAAATTTGTGAAATTCTTGTAAGATTTGATGAATTTTGATCTGACTTGTGAAATTCTTATAAAAAATTGTGAAAATCTTATCGATCTAAAACTTGTGAAAGCTTTTATCAAAACTTATGAAATCAAACCTTCCTTTTTGTTCTTAATTTTAAACTTAGAGTGATAATTCTGTCATTTTCTTTTAATTTTAAAAAGAACGAATTATGACCAAACACCTTTTTGATATTATGAATGTTCCTAACACCTTTTAGTCTTTTAACATTTTAAAGTTTTTTTTAAGGGATTTTTCCTAAAGAAAATGAGTACATTTGTCTTTCTTATTACATCTAAGGAAAATACATATATACTTAATCCAAAAACATACATACATACATATTACTAAAAAAATATGTTTTATTTTAAAAGTCCATACCAATTTTTTTAAAATAGAATAAAAATAAATCATAAAAGTGTCTTTAATTTTTATTAACATACAAATAAGTAGTATCAATTTTAATATTTAATTCGAAGAATAAGACTTAGTTTACGATTTAAGAATATTAAAGAAGATAAATAAATTATTTTAAAGTATTTATCTTTAATTTTTTTTAAATATTAATTTGCTAAATATATAAACTAATATATAATCTAATGACATAACTTCAGGCAACTGATTCAAGAATAGCTTTCTATTCAAAAAAATTGGAAAATTAATATATGAATTGATAATACCTCCGGTATACTGAAACCACCTTCAGGTGTAATGATACCACCTTTGGTATATTGATACCACTGATACCACCTTTGGGTGTACTGATACCACCCTACACTACCTTGAATCACCCACTCATATTCTCTCTCCCCCTATAATAAAAAAATGGATTGCTGTGGTGATAATGTAATGGGCCCTATTGGATCTCTGGTTGAGACATTACCTTGTATGGGCCATGAGGACGAAGACGTTGCAAGAAGGACTGGGTCTGCTTTAATTGTCAATTCCCCCTTCATTCATTAACCTCGGCCCAAATCGGTACCTCTAGCTCCTCCACTGCTGGGCGCGTTGTTCTTCGGTCTGAGGTCCCTGAATATAGAAGCACAAGAGATGGTTCACAATCCAAATGAAGCACGTGTAGAAGCATGAGGACATAGTGATATTTGGAATGTGATACTCACTGTGGTTGTGCTCTTGGTAGCTACGACTTATCAAGTTGTATTGAATCCTCCTGGTGGTGTCTGGACGGAAAACAGTCCCAACTCCGGCACCCTGCCACGTTCCCCGCAGCCAAGGTTGCTAGGAAATCTATCTTAGCCACCCAAAATATTGGTCAGTTTGGCGTCTTTCTGGCTGGGAATGCAACAAGATTTTTTTCTTTATTGGCATCATACATGACTTGACCGAAGAACCTCGCAAATTCGAGCTGATGATAGCCCTTTCCACCATACTCATGTCTTATTGCTTGTGTGCAATTATCATTACACCCACCGCAATCTAATGGTTGCCGATTCTCATGTGCTTGAGCATCTGCGCCCTAGTTTATCAAGTCCATTTAGGTCCATTTATTCTTTGGTTATTGTTTTAAAAGTCATAACTTCAGGCAATTGAAGTTATGACTTTTAATATATGAATATTGGAAAATTAATATATGAATTAATAATACCTTCGGTATACTGAAACCACCTTTGGGTGTAATAATACCATCTTTGGGTGTACTGATACCACATTTAATATATTGATACCACTGATACTACCTTTGAAGTGTACTAATACCACATTCAGGTAATACCAATACCACGTTCGGGTGTACTGATACCACATTCGGGTATACTGATACCACATTCGGGTATATTGATACCAACTTAGGTCTATTGATACCACCCGCGCTACCTTAAATCACCCACTATCTTGGCCACCAAAGATATTTCTCAGTTTAGCATCTTTATGGATGAGAATACAATATGATTTTTTTTTTCTATTGGCATCATAGAAGACCTTATCGGAGGATTCCTTCACAAATTGGAGCTGAGGATAGCCTTCTTCACCATAGTTTTGTCTTATGGTTTGTGTATTGTTATCATTACAGCCACCAGATACCAATGGTTGTCAGTTTTCATTTACTCGATCACCGGAGCCATAGTTTTATTAGGCTTATCTCTCCTTTTTTGGTATCTGATGTCTTCTACTAGCTTTTGTGCCATATCTTGTGCTTTTAGATTCTGCTCTTGTGCTTCTTGAATTTGATTAGCCGTGGTGGGTTGGAAATAACCACAGAAGAGGGATACCATAGAATCCGACGATGAAGAAGAAAAAGAAGATAAGCTCTCAGATTTGTCCTATGGAAATAGTTGTAATGTTTGAAGTTAAGAGTTAGAGTTTGAACATCAAAATTATTTTAGGATAATACTTGTCTAAATTTAGATTCTTTTGTGTGAATTGTGCTTATTGAACTTTGAAGATTTAGATTTTAGAATTTAGAATAATGGATTTGGATGGATGCTTAATTCTTATATATGTTTTTTTCAACAACAAAAAAAAGATCAAATGTAAATGGGTTACCCAAAACCCGGTCAGTCCGCTCATTTACGTGTTAGTCCATTTAAATGGGTTGAGGTATGGATATAAGCTAGCTCATACCCGTATAAAGTTAAATAGACGAATTATAAGTTTAGGCACAAGCTATCCAAACCACCTATTGGTGAAAAGAGTGTAGAGCCCAAGCCCATGAAGTGGATATTAGGCTGAGTAATGAAGAGAAGAGTGGGCCTAGTAAGATGAGGTGGCGTGTTACATCAGTTTGACAAGATGCCTGCTTGACTCCACACTCACACGTGGGTCATCTGGTTTTCCTTTCTCCCCACTAACTTACACCTTACAACTCATAGCCTCTCCTAAATACGGTATACTATCCTCACCCTTCTCTCTCTGCCTTCCCATGTCTTTTCCTCTCGTTTTTACGCTACTCCTCCTGCTGACCCTTTTTCTTTCTGTCTCATCACGCTCCTCCCTTCTCCAGTCAATAATGCATGTGCTTAATATGCTTTCGTTTAAGCCTTCTTTAACACACAACCCTCAAAACTCCACTAATGAATTCACAAATACGCATTTAGGAGAGAGCAAACTGCACTCGCATTGGACGCGAATCTCTCTGTTATTCACAAGGAGACACTATTCTGGCACTAGAGATCTGCGCAGTTTAGGGGTATATGAATATCAACGAAACACAGAAAACAACAGAGTGTTCCGACGAATGCACACGTTTCTACTGCTGAAGGACGGCGCTCTTGAATTCAATTTACAGACGATCATAGTAGAGATTAGCGGAGAGACTGAGAGATTCGAGACCATGTTGTCTTTGCTCGGCGAATGAGGAATTACATTCACTAGCAGTGAATTCGAAATACGTATTTTTTTTTTTATTTATGGAAATGGCATTTCGCACAAGTGAATTCAATTGGAATTCCTGTGAAAGAAACCAAAATGCCCTATCTCGTACATTTCTTTCCAAACCTTCTCGGATTCAAAAGTCATTTCCCCTGAAACAATTTCTCGCATGCTTTCTTCCACCCAATCACTTCTCGTGTTCACTTCCCTGTGGTTCCTCTCCAACACGACGTCGTTTTCTATCCTCTTCGTCTTCTTTTTCTTCTTTCCGAGACCTAAGCACCTCCTCCCCGCCATCCACGGAGCTTTGACGACGCCAGCGCGAAGCAGTGGAGCACCGCACAGGGGCAACAGCAGAGGGCCACGCAGTCGGCTATCATCCCGGCGGTGCATGACCGGCAATACTTGCCGGAACACTCTATCAGATCTCCGCTGTCGTCGACGGCGAACCTGCCCTTGCTCCTCCTGGAGGTAGGCCCAGCTGGAGAGGTCTCCCGCGACGAGTTTTTACGCGATGATCGAGGACGCTGATCTTCCATGTGATTTACGGGAGCAGTTTCGTTTGGATTCAGAGACCTGCCCCAAAATGAAAAAGAAGAGATCAGCCACTTCAAACTCAACACCCAAGCTCTCCCAGTTATACGTATTGTAGATGATAAGATCAGAGTTTCCATGCATTTTAACTTGGTAAAAACAGTGGTCAATTTGTACTATGTAACAGCACTACAACACTAATTTAGAGAAGGGCACAAAAAAAGGCAGAGTCATGTTCTTGAGAGGGAGAGGGAGGGAGAGAGTGCTACATTCACGCGCTTTAATCCGCCTCGATGGACACAGCATGAGAAGTTCAGAGACTGGTACTGGTTGGTGCTCTTCATGTTGATTTAACCATTTGAGTGGAATGGCACTTTACATTTACAGCCATGTAGAATTTTGCGTCCACCTTCACTTGACTAACTCATTGACCGTTTATAGGCCTAGATGCTTCGGATTTATAATATTTTTATCAAATATTTTGGAATTACGAGGAGGTGGAATAAATGCTTTGAATGCTGAAATAAAGTCTTATGTAAAAAATTCACCAAAAAAAAGTTATATGTAAAATGATCCTACATAAGTTGAGATGGAATAGGTTAAATTATAATTATAATAATTTTTTACTATATGTATGTATATCACGTGTGTATTATGTAACATCGTGAATCCTAAGTTTCGAGGGACTACAGAATTTAAATTATGAAACTCTTATACAAGATGGGAATTTTACAAGTCTCCCGCTTGTCATTCAGTTTCAGTTCCCTCAAATTAAAAGCAAATTGGGCTTATCCTAATTCCTAACTAACTCTCTCTTGGGTTGATGTTGGAAAAACATGTCCATACAAGTCGATACAAAGCAACTTTCATAAACTTACCTTATATGTCGTAAAACACGTTAGAAAAGTAGTTTCTACCACTAATTTAAATAGACATTAATCATGTACTCTTATCATACATTCAAGACTAGACACGCTTAACATGCATTGCTGCTTTTCAACAAAACTATGGCAAGTAAAGAATAATTATTAAGTATATATTTCCTCTAGTTCTTATTATAAGGCATTAACTAGCAATTGTATTTTATCCTTTTTATAAGGCACTTGCTTGTTTCCAAATATCATTATTTTGTTTCATGCATACCTAAAATTAATAAGGGTAGTGAGTCAGAGTAATAATTAATATAATATTAGAGTTTAGTGCAATTAGTAACGGTGATATTGAAAGTTATTTAAATTTTAGGACAACCTTATTGACTTTCACTATTTTTATTGGTTTGTGAAAATTGTTAGTTGATACTTTATAATAAGGACCATGGAGTAATATTTAGTGATAAAATTTTTAAGTTTTTAACTAACCAGAAAGTCAAACCAAATATGCTTAAAAATTATAATAATTTCTTTCAAACATTTATAACTTATAATTATAACGTGATTACTACCTATGCTCTTATTATATTGCCTGATTTGCCAAAAATTAAGTTGGCCCATACCAAAACTACCAGTTACAAAAAAAAAAAAAAAAAAAAAAAAAAAAGAGATATTTCCAAGTAACCATATACAAACATGTAACTTTTTTAAGGTAATGGTATCAATGCTGTTACTGTAACCTACTTTAATGGGTAAACCCATGACTGTAGAAGTTGGCCGGAGACCACGCTGGTATGTTTGTTGCACATAGAAAGAAGGAAACGTAAGTCACAACTGAAGGGAAAGACATGAATGCCATGCGAGTATAAGGGCGATCAGACGGAAGTGAAAGGGGTGGAATGGTAAAAAGGAAGTGGTGGTGAAAAATTAGGCAGGGGTGACCCAGAGAGCTAACTTGTCATTGCCTCAAAATGAAAAAGAATGGCAAGTGAGGCCGACAAGACACACAAAATAAGTATTTCAGAGAAATAATGTAACACATAATTAATTTAGTTTTATTAATCTTTCTAATACAATCAGTTAGGTTTTATATTAAGAACCGGATGAAGTAGAAAAACTACTTTTGGTCCTTAGTATCGTCTAGTTTGTAGTTTGCTCTATAAATTGAGTGTTATTTTAAGCACGGAGTTGCCAAAAGAACTTATCTTGATTTAATATAAATGTACAGAACTCACATTGGTTTTCAATTTCATTTTAAATGTATATAATATCAACTAAAATAAAATATAATCTTGTTTTTAGATGGATCATCATATTATATAAAATTTAATATGTTATGCTGAATAATTGCTATTTGCAATGAGTTTTTAAAAAGGGTTAAAGTGCTATTTTGTCCCAAAAAATTTTTTGGGAGGTAAATTTGGACGGTCTGTTATCACAGTTAAGTTTGACCATCAGTTAAACAAATATATTGAGCTGGTAATCCACATGTTGTCCTCGTCATCTTTGTTAAAATGTAATATCGCAATATTGCCTTGACAATTATCTAGATTACCTTTGACTGTTAGTTGATCAATTATGTTGATTTAGCATCTAAGCAACATTGAAGAAGAATAAGTTACATAAAGAGGAGGAGCCCATATTCACTAGAATGTAATAAAGAAAAATATTTAATAACTAGATGTATAAGGAAGATTGACAAGAATAAGGTTATCGAAAACTCTTCATTGTCGTACCCTAATTAACGACTCCAAGATAGACAAATAACTCTTTGATTTTTTTCTTTTACCGCAAAAGATGTTTTCACCTCTTTGATTGTTTGTAATCCTTCATATGGGATGCATTAAAAAAAACACATATTTTTAAATCTAACTTTGAAAAAAATGAAGTAGATGACACTTGAACTTGCTAAATAAGCTTATCGGGTTTATTAACAAGTAAACTTAACATGAATAACAGTTAAGGTAACATTGCTTCTACTTAAAAATTTCTCGGGTAATATTGCTCTTAAGTGAAAACTTTTGAGGTAAATTTGTACTTAAATCCAGATGACATGTGGACTGTTATTTCAATATATTTAGTTAACTAACAATCAAATTTAACTAAAATAGCAGCTACGGTACATTAGTTTCAGATTTGACACTTTTAGGACAAAATTGTCCTGAAAAACTGTACAAAGTTGCCTCTATATGACAACTTCCTCAGCAAAGCAGCCCTTTAAAAATGTCTGATTCATTTATCTTTTTGGTTTCACGAAGTTCATAAATTTCGAAACCGGAAAGAAAAATACTCAAATAATTCTAATAAATCTTGATTTTTAGAAGGAAAATTTTTGAGAAAATTACGCACAGGTCCCATGGAACGAAAATAATTACAAAAAAGTCCATTGAAATCACAAAATTACACAGAAGTCCTAAGGGACTTTTTTGATATTATTTGCATTAACAACATGAAATGTTATATTTACAACATAAAATGCTTATATTTACAACAATATTTAAACACTTGATCATTTACAATAGAAAAAGTCATATTTACAATAGGAAATGCCCATATTTACAACAATATTTAAACACCTAGATTTTGAACGTAGATAGGTCATTTACAACAGAAAATGACTAGATTTACAACAAGAAATGATATATTTACAACAAAATTTAAAAGCTGGACATTTACAACAGAAAAAGTCATATTTACAACAGGAAATGTCTATATTTACAACAACATTTAAACACATAGATTTTGAACGTAGATAGGTCATTTACAACAGAAAAAAGCTAGATTTACAGCAGGAAGTGTTGTATTTACAACAAAATTTAAAATCTGGCTATTTACAACAGAAAAAGTCATATTTACAACAGGAAATGCATGTATTTACAACAACATTTAAAAACCTGGATTTTATTTCCATACAAATAATATCAAAAAAGTCCCTGAAACTTCTGTGTAATTTTGTGATTTCAAGAGACTTTTTTTATAATGTTTTTCGTTCTTTGGGACCTCTGCGTAATTTTCCCAAAATTTTTCTTTGGGGAAGATTTTCCATCTTGAATGTCGCAACTCTTGCGAGGCGCGCTATATTTTGGGGAAGGATTCTTGCAAAGTATGCGACTTTCATTATACTACTAAATCTTGCTAATAACTGTTACAATATATTACATCTCGAAGCAGGCAAGCATCAGCAAATTGTTATTGCAGAGAAAATAAATTGTAAAAGAGCAATCTACGCCTAAAAATTTTCCTACTTCAAATTGTGCGTAGAGAAATAATTATAAGCCTTAGATCATGCATCAACATGTTTATTTCACTCTAAATCATGATAAAATTCCCACATTTTTCAAACTCATCTTGCCATTGAAATGGAAAACAATTGTACGATTAGGGTTCCAGGCTTGATGAGCAGTCTCTACCGGTCATCTCCAATAATACCTGAGGCAGTAGTACTGGTTGAGTAGAGAGAATCATCTGTTGTTATAGATCGATCTCCAGAAGCATCTTCTTCATCTTCTGATGTCCATGGAACCACCTCAATCTTCTCCACTTCTCTCACCACCTCCCTCATATCTTGCCGATTCTCAGGCAACCTATCGGTGCAACGCATTGCGATCTGAAGTAATCTTAGCATTCCAGGAAGGGCACCTCTCTGACTGGAAATTTCCTTATCGAATATCTCCGCCGTCCATTCCTCCCTCACTGCTCGGTGGACCCAGTTCCATAGATCCGACCCGGTGATTCCAGGTGGGGCTGAACATGTAGATAACCTGCCTGTTAAAAGTTCTATGAGAAGGCATCCATAGCTCCAGACATCAGATTGCTTTGATACTTTCCTGCTGTACCCATATTCGGGTGATTTGTAAACGACCATGCGTTGAGCTGCTTTGGGTTGTGCTATGAGTGAGGAAAGTCCGTAGTCGGAGACGAGGACCGTCTCGTTTTCATCTAGTAGGACATTTGAGGACTTCAAGTTTCCATGGGGAGCCATGGTGGTGGTATTGTTGGGCTTGGCATTGAGATGAAGGTATGTTAATCCTCTTGCTACCCCTTTTGCCACTGATAATCTTGAGTTCCATGTGAATGGAATCCGGTTTCCACTTCTGTTTCCTGTAATGAATGTCCAATCCAGTTTTGAGATGCATAACAAGGTAATAATATGTTCATTCTTAAATTGATTTTTCACTGTTTAGACAGATAAGAAAGATTTGAACCTTTTATCTTGTTATTCACACCCCTTGACACCTGAGCTAGCCCCAGGTAAACTACTCAGATTGATTGCTAACAAGATGGGGAAAAAAAAGGAATTATTTAGGTAAATACTCATCTTTCTCTTAGTTTATATTGTTAAGAGTGAAATTACCATGAAGCCTAAAGAAAAGATTCCCCTTCTCTGCAAATCTGTAGAGCAGCAACCTCTCATCTCTGGAATTGTAATAAGCAAGCAAAGACAATAAATTTGGATGCCTCAGATCAGCAATTTCATGCAATTGCTTTGCAAAATCCTCTCTTGTCATTGGCTTCAAGTCCCTCAGCCGCTTTACAACAATGGAAGCTCCTCCATTCAGCATAGCCTTGTAGCTGTTTCCCATTATTCCCTGACCCAGTCCCTCTGCAGACGCCTTTAAGAGTTCATTCATTTGAAACTTTGGTTCATCTGTAAAGAATATTAGCTCCTTCTTCTCGTCCACTGCCATAACTAACGAACTGTGACCATCTCTCATTTCGACCTTATCAACAGCATTCTCCATCACATCCTTATTAATGGGAATCTGCTGCTTCATAATGTTGTTGAGCTTCTTAGCTGTCTTGTAGTAAAAATAAGCTAGCAGGATTATTGCAAACAGAAGAATCACGTTGAAAATTATTAGGATAGTGGGAGTGTTGTCTTTATTTGAAGATCCATTCTGGTTTTCAGCCTCCTCGTTTTCTGAGTAGCCTCCTGGTGTTGGAACTAAGGCTTTCAAGCTAGAGCTGCGGGATTTGAGAGAAAGAGGACCTCGTAATCCCCGTGATCGAAAGTTTTGAGTTATTCGAACTTTTCCACGAAGATTATTGCCTGACACATTGATTATCTTCAAACTTGGTTGACTGATCTCTGGAAGTGGACCTATGAGCTTATTATCTTGCAGTAACAACGTTTCCAAGAGGTTAAGATTCAGAAGGGATCTTGTTATTGACCCATCAAACTCATTGCTGGATAAATCAATGTACTTCAAGTGATGATTATTGGAGAAATCCATCAAATTTCCCTTCAGGGAATTATTCTTGAAGCTCAGAATAGACAATTCGGTAAGGTTGAAGAACGCCTTAACATCAATTTTTCCCGTTAGCCCCATACCTTCCAGTATGATCCCTGTGACTCGACCACTGGTACTACACCGAATCCCAAACCATCTTGACGGTTCAGCCTCATTGCAGGGGAAGCCAATCCAATTACTATTCAGAAAAGGGTCTTTGAAAGTGGCCTTGAGACTATGAAGAGCATCTTTCTCCACAGGGTTACCAAAAGGACTATCTTGAGCCACAACAAGTGTGTTCATTAATTGTGTAGCAAGAAGAACAGCGACGAGACCATGTTCAAGAGCAAAACGTGGAAACCCCATGAGCTTCAAATTTGAAAGCAATGTAAATTGCTCTAGGACAATGAGATTTAATCACAGGTAAAGATAACCTTAGTGAAATGAAAGATCTTCCCTTATGAGCTCCAGGACAGCTAAACTAGCCCTGGTTAGTCGAAGATAACAAGGGAATCTAATCATGCCTTATTCTTCTGTGATTACAAGGTAATATATTGCATAGTTAAGCAGATTTCAAGAGAAACAGCTACATTATGAACCAGAAGACAATGATGTTTTCGGCTTTATCCTGTACATCCCACCTTCAAAATAAGGTGGACTTTTACATTTCCAAGGATGGACAATATTATTTGTGTTTTGCAGTTCATATGTGGAATGTGTGCAGAGTCAGACTCAGCCAAAAATTTAGCGAACTCGTCCAAACGTGAGAAACAAATCTGTCTGTATATATAGTAGTAGTATATTCTTTCCCTCGTTGGTCTGTTTTTCTTTTATCGGACTAAATTTTTATTCTTGTTGCTTAAACTTTGGTTGCGCTGTAATGTTATTCAAGTTATTTTTTATGGGCGTGAGAACCGCCAATAAAGGGGGGAAAAACATTCTTTGATATGATTTCTCAAGTTCACAACAAACTGTTTTTCTAAAGGGAAATATTATTATCTTCGACTGCAATATAAACTAGATTTTATATTTAGGGTATAAAACGTGTCTGTGTGTCAGTTTGCTTGGGCCGTGGTATATATTGTGATTTAGTATCCAAAAGAAAGAAATTTCAAAACTACTTGTTGGAATTCATGATAAAGAAATTACTGCCACATGACTTTTTATAAATTACAAATAATTTAATTAAATGGATTAAAAATTTGACTAAAATTAATTGAAGACAATAAAAATATAAAAATGCTACTTATTTTACAAAAATACTTTTATTTATAAAGATGGTGAGGATGAGTATAAAAATAGCTAGGGTTAAGGGTCTTAAATGCCATGTAAGTTTTCGCTCAGGAGCACTGGTAAGACGAAAGTTTTTTTTTTGACCAAAAATGCCACGGAAGTTCACAGGAAGCATCAATTTTGCCCTGGAAGTATCACTTTTGCCATGGAAGTTTTCGCTGAGGAGCAATTTTGCCCCGGAAGTTTACAAAACGTAGCAATTTTTCCCTTCTGTCCCTAAATATTAAATTTGACTATTAAATCAATCAAAGACCACACATGTCATGCCTTGAAAAGGTCGAACTTGGAGTCAGAGAAGGAGATCCTTCGGATGTTGAACTCAAGATGACCCGAGAATTTGTGAAGCCGTCTTGGTCGAAGGATGAAAGGTCTGTCACAAAACGCAAATAAAACGCAAAACGAGAAATGAATTGTTCCAAAAATTGGTTTAGTAAAACAAATCAATAGTAATAATATTTACGTTTGTATAGACTGATCATTGCTTAGATCATAAGTGATGCTTCCTTTCGGTTTTGTGATAGTCGACCTTTAATTTCAGTCCCTTTGACCAGTTCGAACACAAAATTATGCCGTCGCTTGAGTCAACATCTCAAGGATCTCCTTCTCCTGCTCTAAGTTTGACCTTTTCAAGGCATAATACGTGTGTGGTATTTGACGATTTAATAGTCAAATTTAATATTTGGGGAAAGAAGGGCAAAATTGCTCCTTAGTGAAAACTTCCGAGGCAACATTCCTCCTTAGTGAAAACTTCCGGGGCAAAATTGCTCATCAGAGAAAACTTCCGTGGCATTTTTGGTTCAAAAAAAACTTTCGTCTTACCAGTGCTCCTGAACGAAAACTTCCATAGCATTTAAGACCCTTATCCCATAAAAATATACAAGAGAGATACATAATTAACATAAGAATAGAATAAGTGCATTAAATATTTGGACAAATACAAAGTGTAACTTAAAAAGGGACGGACACTATTTAAAAATTAAAATAACTTATAGATGAGATTGACACTATTAAAAAATGATTAAAATATTCTAACTTCACTTGCATATTGTCTTAAAATTAAATATATCTCATCTACTTTGAAAACGTACCATTAAATCCAGACGGTTAACATTGTTAATAATATTCTAAGATAATATTTTTAATGAAAATTTATATTTTAAATAGATTTTATTTACTAATTCACCCTTCATGATACTAAGTCTCTATTTTTGAATTTTCTAAATAATTTAAGATTATTTTTCGCCCTTGATTTTTATTTTTTCTAAACAAAATATATTTGTTTAGTATTTTTTATCCTATTCAAATATAATTTTAAATTAATTTAGTAAATATAGATAATTTTTTTTTTTGAAAATTTGATTAATTATTTTAATAAATATATACAAACAAAATATGCCTATAACAATTTTAGAAAAAAGTAAAAAACTTAAATTTTATAAATTTATATAATTTATATAATCTCTCAAACATAATCTTTTTATACTCTATGATAAAATTAAATATATTTGAAATATATTTTTATCCATTTAAAAGATGGGATGAGATATTGTCAATACCATTTTTTTCAAATTTCTGACCTATTTTTCCAGCCCTGAGGGGCTGGGATTGAGATTCTAATCTAGATGAGATATTGTCAATACCAAAATTGAGATTCTAATCTAACGGTAAAAATGACAATATTCTATCCCTTAAAAGAAATCTAAATAAATAAGTTTTAATATTTCATGAAAAATAAAAAATTATAATTTTTATAATATGATCAAAATTAATAAATTGTATAACATTATTTACTATAATTTTTTTGGTTGTATAATTGTTTGAAAAATATAAATGTCTAAGTAATTCTTTTCCTAATGGGAGTATTTTAGTCGATATCCGAGTTTAAGAATCAAACATAACGGTCAACTAACAGTAAGATAGATGGAAATGAAATTTGAAAAATATGAGAGTTTTGTATAACATGTATTTTAATTTTAAAGAAGATTTATATGGGTTTTCAAAATAGAGTGGAGGTTTCTATTATTTAGATAAAACAAATGGGTAATTAATGTATTTTACTCTTCAAAAAATTATTCAAAAAATCTCACTCAAGTCCCTGTGACTAGAAAAAATATAAAAAGGGTCTAAGTGTAGATTCCTCCATAAAAAAAGTCCCTAGGCTTGTCAATGACATAGATGGATTTGTCAATAACAACTCTATAACTTACCAATATAGTCATATACACTTGTCATCAATGAAAGATGTTTTAGGTAACATGGATGAACTTGTTAATTGTCACTCTATGATTTGTCAATATAGTGACATACACTTGTTAATAAAAATTGATTTAGTTAATATAGATGGACTTGTCGATGGTCACTCTATGACTTATAAATATAGTCATATACACTTATTTTTGTCTTGTCACAATTACTTATTTTTCAATTAATTAAAAATTCATTTTATCCTCCCATCCCATTAATATCATACGAAACAAAAACATGGTAATTAATGAAGATTGCACACATTATATATTGCTTTGCATTTTTAGCTTATGTGCAATTGAACCAAACGGCCCTTAAGGTCTTGGGTTGAAAAGTTCTTAATTTGATAGTTAGATTGGTTATAGCACGAATATATTATTATATATTCAAATGCAAAAGAAAACAGATATGAGTATTTCTTATTGCCGTCAATCAGAAAAGTCCTTAGAGACGTTACAGCAAACCATGACTTGAGAGAAAGAAAACAGCAAATAAGTAAAGACTGAGAAACAAAGAAACCGAAAGACACAACGAAAGAAACTCAACCATTTAACATCATAGACAGGTCAAATAAAGGCTCAAAATGCTTTATTGGCAAAGTAGATATGCACACAACATAATAACCTATCCAGTCCTAAATATAAGATAAAATTAACTTTTTTAAATATATTAAGAAAGCCAATTAAATTAGTTTAAAATATTTATATTTGTCATTTTTTCTCCAAACTATTTTGTCTAACTTATAAACTGATATATAATCTAAGAGTACAAAATATATAATATGATTAAGTAATTTATTTAGTTTCATTAATTTCTGTGAAAAAAGTCAACTCTGTCTTATAATTTGGATGAGAGGGAGTAATAATTTAAGATCTAGGCTCTTCTCCAAATTGGTACAAGACTTTCTACATAAATTTTAACATAACCACCGTGAGATTAAGAACATTAATTAGTAGATTGATTGGACAAATAGGGGCTGCTTTTATATATCTTCTTCCAACTACATTTCTTCCTCCATCACCCAAAATTTAACTGAACGACCTGAAACGCTTCGTCAAAGTAAACCAAGTTTCTTGTCATGCACAACAACTTTACAATCAACAAGTTCATAAATGCCGTTCCATTGCTATGTCAAATATAACTATTCCATTCCACACATACCAAAAGACAGATCCGTTAGAAGACCCAATGGGAACAAATGAACTCACACCCTCCAAGAGTCTATCGCTTCCCAAATCCAAAAAAGAAAATGTCATTGTTGTCATCATAAATAACTCCGGGAACCTGTCTACCGCTCTTGCAGGTAGAGCAGTCAAAATGGGCTGAGCCCCGCGGGCCAGCCCATTAAACCCCATGTTTAGCCCCCATATTTTTAGTCCCCATGTGATAGGGTTATTTTTGCCCCTAGTCTAAAATAACCCTCACTCCTCTTGGGCTATGATAGGGCCACCTGCGGGCCCAAAAAAAAACATGAACAAGATGGATCTAGTAGTATATCACCAATTCATCCGGCTACAAGTGTTCCCTTACCAATTCGTGGAACATGGTAAGCAATTCATACTGTGACCTAGTTTGGCACATACTACTGTCAACATTAAAGATAATAATGACAATTTAAAATATAAAATTTATAACAAATAAAAGATAAATTATTAGATTTATTTTTCATGATCCTGAACATGCATGATAATTGAATACATTAGAATATTTATATATTAAAGTAAAAAAATTATGTATAAATAGATCCCCAAATTTATTTAACAAAATATTCTAGAAAATTAATATTTATAAGTCAGATTTTCACATTTACAAGTCAAATTTACAAATAAATGTTTACAAACCACCCTTCATATTTCCAAGTTTTTTTTTATAGCACATACTCCCTCCGGTCCTAATTATAAAAATTATTTATCGAAATTTGGAAAGATTAAGGAGAGAAGTTAAGTTAGTTAATTATAAATATTTTCCAAAAATACCCTGCTTAAAATTTAGAATGACATCAAAGGCAAAATGTGTACTAGTTTACATATATTATAGTCTTTTCATAACCCACAATACTTCAGGAACCGGCTTAGGTCCTTTGCGGACCTCTATCATTTTTGCCGGCATATATCGTCGACGTATAAGCGCCACACACACAATGGTTCTTTTTTCGCCTGAATTTTTTTATTTTATTTTTAAGAAAAAAAGACCATTGTGTGTGTGGGCGCTTATACGTCGACGTACATGATGCAGCGGATAAAGGTCTACAAAGGACCTAAGCCGCTTCCCAATAGTTCATCGATGAGACTGTTCTAGTTTATATAAATGTGCACTTTCTTTACTTCCCGTTGGGTTTTCCGTTTTTGTCTGTTCTTGCACCGTGGGTAGATGACTGTAATGTGTTAGTTTTTCTATTTCACTTTCAAATTTGGGTCTTCAAACTATTTGATCAAACTATATGACTGTAATGTGTTACTCCATCAAGGGCAATATATATATAAGTAACGTTGATAAAGTCAATTATATAAAAACAGTGAAGATTCATTATTTATATTAATCTTCAATTTTAATTTGTCAAACCAATAAATAAATATTTTAAAAAAAAAATTGGCCAAAAACAGTATAATTGGGGTGTATATGATATTAATGAGTTGTAAATATTACTTACTTTACAAAACATATAGGTGTATTATTAAATTATTATTGTCTTTACTTATTACTGAGGAAGTATCAATAGGGGTATTTTTTTTAAAAAAATGACAAAAGTTAAAACTTGATATTATAATTAGAACCAAAACCAACTCCAAAATGTGTTTCTATAATTAAGACCGGAGGGAGTATCACCAATATCTCTTGGTCTAAAATGATTCTTGGCCCGCGGGCTAGCCCTAACCCTTAGGGTTATATTATTTTTTGGCCCGTGCGGGTTGTTTAACATGCGGGCTTTTTAACTCTATGGGCTTTTTGGCCCTAACCCGCGTGGGCTAGGGCCTAACGGGCCGGGGTGGCCCGTTTTGACAGCTCTACTTGCAGGTGGATTCCATAAGAAAAGAGAAGTACCCAGGGTAGGGGCGGAGGCACGTTTGGGCAGGTGACTGCACGTGCGGTCACAAACTTTAAGATATATATATATATATATATATATTTCCATCATTCGATTGGAAAAATTAGGGTTTTTGTTCAGGAGTTGTGCTTCTCCTTCTTCAGTCTACGAAGTCATGCGGCGGATTAGGAGGCCGTGGTGATTGGTTCTAGCTTTTGGTTTAATCTCCTTATACTTTGATAATGTCAATAGCGTTACGGTTGTGTGAAGACACTTTGCTAACCTAGGAACGAAGTTATTTTCATTTGTCCATCATTCGATGTGAAATCTCAGTCCCCTATATCTTGGTGGAGTGAAAAAAGTTGGGGAAAAAAAATAATAGATCCCTTGTACAAAGTCACACCGTCATTTGAGGGAAGGTAGGCGATCTTTGGTTTTGTCTCGGCTTCTTATAAAGCTTCAAAATCAGATTCCAGCAATGCTTTGTGAATGATTTTATAATTGTTCTTATGTAAAGGTTAGTTGACTCTTGATTATTATTTTTCTATGTTGAAGTTTTCTTTTCTTTTATTGTTTATATTCTTTTGTTTCTTTTTTTTGCAGAAACTTTTTTGGTTTATACTGTTCCTTTGATCTATTGAAAGTGTCATGCTCTCTGGTGAATAGCCTAATGAGTTATAGTATTTGTTATGCTCCTTTGCTCTTTGTTGATGTTTGACTTTTTAATATCCTATCACATATGACAAACCATAATAATTTTTCCTTACATGTTGCTTTGAAATTTGATTGTGTAACATCTGAGTATCTGTATGCCACGAGATTAGAGTATATTGTTCTGTTTAAATTGATTTCCTTGGAAATACTTTTCAATTGAACCTTATTTATGATCCTAAACTTTACGAATAAGTGGATTGCCTTTTATCCTCCTTAAAAAAAAAATTCGGGGGCAGCCCCCGAATCCCATCACTAATTATGCACCCACAAACTTTAAATCCTAGCTCCGCCACTGACCCAGCAGGGACGCATAGGAACTGCATCGAAGACAGATTAGGCTGTTGCAGGTACGTAACAATGTTCGAAGGATTGGCACGCTACGAGTCCCTCGTGAAACGTCAAGGCCTCACATCTCACAATCGACCGCAAATAAGTTCAAAGGATCATTTCCACGATATTTCAAAACAAGACCACGGTTTTGATGATTATAATTACTGGGGTGATGGACGTGTTCTGCGATGAAAGATGAAGACTTGAAGAGATTTTTCCAATGTTTGCAGGCAGTTTGAAATCTGATTAGGGTTCGCTTGAGAATGTTTGTGATGATTCATAGTGTTGCTGCCATGCATTGCTATCTTCTTCTTCGTTTTTGCCAACGCCATGCTGCCCATGCACTACCGCCTGCTTCTTCATGGTGGTCGACTGGGAAAGACACATTTCTAAGGTAAAGCCTTGACAAATCAGATCAGAAGACGGAAGCTTCGCGCGCTTATATGTCCACCACTGAAAAAAGAAGATCATTTAGTGATTTGACTTTTACAAATTAAATTATGCGATAAGATTAAGAAGGTTATTGCTAAAGTTTTCTTTTTGTAATAATTAACAGTTATTCAAAGAAAATATTTTTTTAGCTAATTTATTTTTATAAAAAAAGTAAAGGGTTAAATACCATTTTTGCCACAAAGTATTCTTTAAAAGATTCGAAGACCGTAAGTTTTTTGGTATCATTTTTGCCCCGTTAGTTTACAAAAGGGAGCAAATATGCCCCAGAAGTTTTTTTTACGAGCAAATTTGCCCCGGAAGTTTTTTTTTTTTAGAAGTAAATTTGCCCTGGAAGTTTACAAAGAGAGCAACGATCCAACGGTCAAGATCAACCGATCGGCAAAATCATTATGTTTGTAAACTTCGGGGCAAAAATGATACCAAACAGATTTACGGGTCTTTGAGTGCCCCTTAGTAAAACTTTCATGGCAAAATTTGTATTTAACCCTAAAAGAAAAATAGAAATAACCAAAAGCTTCTAGAATACTCTAACCTGCTAGTCA
Organism: Acacia melanoxylon; assembly: GCA_019022615.1. Lineage (NCBI taxonomy): Eukaryota > Viridiplantae > Streptophyta > Magnoliopsida > Fabales > Fabaceae > Acacia > Acacia melanoxylon. The sequence continues at coordinate 3,738,937 of JAFJYJ010000003.1, read as the reverse complement.
AGATAGAATAATCTAAGTGATATGCCCTACCTAAATGATCCCATGATTAATAAAATGGATATTATTTAACTCTCGACTAGTTTATATATATATATATATATATATATATATATATATATATATATATATATATATATATATGGGAAACACTTCTTTAAGGCATGTTGTAGGAGAAGTGTATTAAATGTCATGTTACACACACATGTGAAATGGTGGGACCCACATATATATATATATAATTAGCATTGTATATATATGTTGGTCCCACCATTTCACGTGTGTGTGTGATGATCTTCTTCTTCTTAAATACGTAGAAGTTTAAACCCATATATATATATATATATATATATATATATATATATATATATATATATATATATAAAGGTAAGTTTTTCTCTTCAAGAAAGAAATCAACAATAAATAGGAAATTATAAAATAGGAATCTCATTAAAGCAAATAGAATTCTAATTAACTCCATATTTAAAGACCAATCTTGATGGGGTCTTCATTTTACTATTCATGTTCATACATAACTATATATGGACCTTCTAGACATCCATTACAAAATGCATTTGGGCCCCAATTTTAAATATCAAAGCTCCATTGGACTCCTCCAAGCCCATATGATTGTAATGGGCCTTAATAAACATGAGAATCGATTTCAATTGCTCCTTTTGGGCTCTCCAAACCTGTTCCTGTCTTTCTCAGCATCCATGTGTGTATAAACAAATGGCACACGTCAACGAAAAGTGACATAGTTGATTAAGACGTCGGCCTTTACTCTAAAAGGAAGAAGGTTCGATATCTACTGGTGGGTGTGAGGACCTCGTTGGTAAGCAATTTGTAAATACCTGTGTAAGCGCTTTTTGAGTTTAAAGGCGTACTCTGACCATGATGGGTTTCCAGTGTCTACTCCCACATAAACCTTTTTTACCAAAAACAAAAAAACAAATAGCACATGCCATGGTGGTTTTTAGGTGCCCTATCACGTGTCACATCATGCTCCGTGCAATGGTGGACACACAGCGGGCTAGGGTGGGCCCCCACCCCCTATTTTTTTTTTTTTTTTAAATAAAAAAACGCAGTAAAATAAAAAGTGACAGAGTCCCAGTTACATAAAAAATCTGTGTGTGGCTAGTCTTCATTCATGCTAATAGCTTTGAGCTTGAATCTTAACTAACGAATCTGCTATTGTTTGGCTTAAGAATGAATTTTTCACATGTACTATAATACTAGTAAATCTCCATTCCATCTCGCTGATTAGAATAATTGCGACCAAAATCTTAAAACTCTCGTTACTGCAAGAATTACTGAATTAATAAGCAACTGTACGAGATTAAGATTTGGTAGTAATGAAAAGTGACTTTGATTAAGTGAAGTGAAATTAAAACAAAGTAAAATTTATTTCCTTAACAAAAAAGTGAAATTGCTTTTATATTAGCGTTGATATCAAACAAATTAAAGTGATGATTTTTCAGCAGCCCAAAAGATTTGCACCCACAATTTGTCTTGTAATACCCGGATAATTATTTATCGGGAATATTATATTTCGATAGATAATACCTATTAAAAATAGGTGAACATGTGGTTTCAAACAATAAGTAATAAATATCTTATTTTCTAAGGTAATTACTATGGAAATTAGGAGAGATAAAGAGCTAAAATGTATTTTTAGAAAGTTAAATGGCGAAAAATATTATGATAAATCCCAAGAGGTAGTAAAATATTTATAAAAAATTAGAAAGTATGTTGTCTCTAATTTTAGGAATTTTTGGGATAATTTCCCTTGAAAAATAATGAGGCAAAATTAAGTATTATTTTGGGATCATAAGTGACCCCATGATTTTTAATATTTTACATGGGATATAAAATACCAATATAAGTAAAATAGTTGTGAGATAATGATTTATCCTAATTAAGAAAATTATCAAAAAATTAGTAAGTGACTAATCTGGTAATTAATGGGATAATTAAGGTATAAAGTAAATGAATTAAAAATAATTTAAATAATTATTTTTAATTGGAGAAATTCGAAATTATTAAATAAAATAAATAAAATATTAATAAAATATTTTATGCTTAGAAAAATAAATAAAAAATAAAAGAAAAAAATAAATATCTAGATATTTTGAATAAAATAATAATATATATGGTAAAGAGCCAAACGGGATGTTTGAGAATGGATAGAAATAAAATCCTACACCAAGGTATAGGGATGTAGTCTAAGTCATCTGAACTTTTTATGAACCAAGGTGAAATTCTATCTCGGATTGAGCGGTCTCCGTCGATTCTGGAACCAATAGGGTATTTAAGACACCTGGATAGGAGAGATAAAATGCGAGATAGAGGATTTAGAGTCAATCTTTGAAACAAGTAGTTGCCGTGAATTAGGAATCTAGTGACTTAGGTCGATCATATTACAAACCGGTGGATTTTTGCCTAGACGCGACGCTTCCGAATTCAATTCCGTAAATCAAAGACGTATGTCCTAAAATCTTCAAATAGAGATAACGGAATACCCTTAATGGGATCATAAATTTCATTAAACTAGATATTCCTAATGAGAAAGAAAGAAACTTGAAACTCTGCGTCGATTTCGCGATTCAAGATTACGCGTTTCGGACACGGACCGAAACTTTATTGAGTGCCGGCTCGGATGTCACCATCAAGATGACATCATTTTGTTGACTATTGGGGAGGGGAGGTCGGCACAAGCAAATGGAGGGCCAAGAGTGTTTTGTCCTCAAAAATGCGATCCTACGGTCCATATTCGTCGGATCGAAGTTCGAATTATTTACCGTTCGCCATCCGTCTCTTCTATAAATACCAAGCTCCTCTTCTTCATTTTTCACACCAAAAATCTGCCCCTTAGAGAGAAGTTAGAGAGAAGGGAGAGCTCTTGAAGTTCTAAGCCAAAGCCGGGTAAGTTCTTCGGTCCTTAGTCTTTAGTTTCGGTAGTTCTTTCGGTAGATATAGTAGGAATGCTAGATTTATCTTTAATTTTTCAAGATAGTCTAGATATCATATTTAGGGGTAAATATGATATATATTTCAAAAATATGATGAGGGAAAAAATCTGTCAAAATTCTGGAGAGATAGAGAAAACAGCGAAGCTCTGGCGAAATTCCGCCGATTAGGGGTTCAAGGGCAAAATGGTAATTTGTACCTAAAATGCCTGTTATAGTGCTAAAAGTTGTTAAATATTATCCTTATAGGATATCTGTTATAATCGAACATTTGTCGAGCCGCATTGTTGTCTTTGCTTGTCGTACCGTTGTTTCACCATTTGTTAAAAGTACCGTTTTAAAGTAAAAGTACCGTTTTCCGTCAACGAAGGTACGTTCGCGTCTTGTAACACTAACTCGATATTTATCGTATTCGTATATGTGATATGTGTGTTGTATATGTGTTGGTGGTATGTTATTTGAATGCATGGTGATGTTAGAGGATAACCGAACATTTGCATGCTTACTTGGGAGCGATATGTCGTATGCGGCTGGGAGCGATATATCCGTATTCGCGGGAGCGGTGTGTCTTCGCTGGGAGCGGTATGTCTGCATTCGCTAGGAGCGATACATGTAGGAATGGTTCATTTGTTATGCTTTGATATCTTGTATATGTAAATATGAGGTTAACCGTTACACAGGGTCCGTATGCATTGGACCTCGGCTCTTAACATAGCGTCGGGTTCGGGAGGACCAAGTACAGGAGAAAGGCAAGCGGCCGCATAGAGATCCGGCTAAAGATCTCTTCGTTGACACGGCATGGCTGTTGCTTGGGGGAGACACTTTTGTTGTTATTCACTTTAAAAACTCTCGGTCATTGTCCGTTTTTGTAAACCGGCAAATTTGACGGACTTACGGCATTTATAAATATATGTATCAGTTACTCAATCGCTCCGATGCTCTACTCTGATGAAAAAAAAAAAAATTATACTGCTTTTGAAAATGGGATGTTACATGTCTCTTCCTTTGCAAAGCATAAATTGCATTTGAAGATGGAATTAAAGCATTGGAATTAATGTGTAAACTTGTAGATAAATTTTATTCTATAGATTTCATAGAATAGGATGGAGTTACAACATTTTAAACTTGACAGTTCTAAACATTCAGATTTCATTAATTAAGCAACTACATCTGAATTATGTTAAGGGCTGGCAAGAATTATAAAGTTCATCATTTATCTTCTTATTGATAGAGTGATTAGACTTGTACTTACTCTTCTAATTTATACAGCAACTACTGAAAGATCTTTCTCTGCTACGAAGATAATATAATCAAGAATATGCTTTAAAATAGCATAAAAGACCAATTTTTTGATGATTCTTTGATATAATATTTTTTATTTTCACCGTGTCACTAAAATTTTTAGGTCCACCACTGGCTCCACGTACATATGCATTTGTCCATATCTTGATCCATTAACATTTCCAAGACTTAGCTTGATGATCTCCTTGAGGACTGTGGAGAGCCTGTTGGGCCTCTAATTGGATGAGTAAGCTTTATGACCTCCATATCAAACCCCTCCTACATGCTACTACCTTAGTTTCAAAATATAGAATATATTACAAACTATGTTCTATATTTAGGATTGGAGGAGTATCATTTATGCTAGCCTTTATTTCTTGTTACCATTATTTTCTACATTAAACAGTTGACCCTACACAACTTAAAGTCCCGTACATTAACCAAAGGTCTTAGGTATTCCCCAACTAGTGGGAGGTAATGAGTTCGATCCGCTTGTTGTAATTCAAGCCATTAGTGTTTCACATTGTAATACCAAAAAAAAAAAAAAAAATCCTATACATTAGTACTTTATAGGAAAAAAGATATTCCAGAAATCTTGAATCTGCTTGGGGGATAGAATCATTAGCATAAAAAAAATCCAGTCACTTTAAATGGTCTACATGAAAGTATTTTTTTAAGAAATAATTAAAATTATTTATTAAAAAATAAAAACACTAAAATTTCTCTCTGGTGAACTACATTAATCAATTTCTTTATATTAGCAAACATTACTCGCTTTATAAAATACATGGTGATTCTGTTGGTATAAAGTAGGCATGTTTTCTTCTCCTTGTCAGTACATTATTGTTCACTTGAGATGTCATTGAATTGAAAAATAGATAGCTGAGATTCAGTATTTTATAAAATCATTATTTTTTTAAAAGATGTACTAAATTTCATTTGCTGATGAAATAATACCATGTGGAATAAAGGTGGCTGCAGAAAAGGGGAAAATATTATAAATCCAGACGATAATTTCATATGCTTCAGGACCTCTTCCAGAAGTTATATTTCTATTTTAAACTCTATATATTTTTTATATGCACTGGGTTTATTCAGTATATGCTTATTGATGGGAGAAATGATTGGGGTCTTATTTTTTTTTTATTAATTAAATGATTTCTTGGTCACTTGTGTAACAATTTTTTGATCCAATCTAAGCTGCTAATTAGTTTGAAAAATGGCCCAGTCGTTCCATCTAAATTAGTTCATTTTTTTTTTCGCATGAGCATCTAGTATCTTAGACCTACCTCCTTTTAACTTAGAGGATTTATTAGGATCCTGATTAATTCAGATCGAGCCGGGTACGATTATAAGGACGAAAAGTTATAACACCAAACATTGTTGCCATCTAAATTAGTTCTTTAATCACTCTGGCTAATGAGTTCGGAAAACGGCCCATTGATAGGTGGGAGAAGTGATGAAATATTATTAAGCATAGAAATTAAATATTTTGATTCTCATGGAATAAGTTTTTATTAACTGACAAAAAAAAGAATAATTTTTTAATTTTTTTTTTGTAGTAAAATAAATCTGTAAAGCTGACCAAAAAATATGTAATAATTATTGTTTTTCAGTATGTGCTTGTGTAAAAGCATCAGCTTTTCTAATGGTGCATGAGCCCTACCATATATATATATATATATATATATATATATACCTTTATTATTTTATATTGTTTTTCCAGGCCAGCAAATATTTTATGTTGATGGATGTTAATGTTGATATTTATTATTGTAGTAATAAATCATTTCTTCCCTCCCCTCCTAAGTCCTAACCAATATGATTTCTTCACTATAATTAGTACTCTTGGGCCTTAGCTGTTTTTGAAAGGACTCGGCATGGTTTTAGATATAATTGAGATTTAGAAATGCCAAAGAGCTAGGTAACACTAATTATTAATTATTTATCAATAAACAAAATATATAGCTCAAATAGATCTGACAAATCGGAAATTCCTGACTATTATATATATATATGATCATAGAAATAATTAAAATAAATATCATTCTCAAGTAACAGGATCATTCTTCTTAAAACTTCCCGTCAAAATCATAATATATGTTTGTTTGTTTGTTTGATTGATTGATTTTGACTTTAATGTATGTTTGGTTGTTAAGTTTTATAATAAGTGAGTTCTGCCAAAAATAATAATTTGTGTGTTAATTGACTTTATTAACGTCCCTTGATACAGACTGAATACGTTAGGACCTCTCAAGTTTATGAATGGATAACCAGTTTTTCAGCAAGCTGAATAATCAATATTTGTAATTAATAAATAAGTATAATAAAATGTATTAATATTTCATTTATTTTAAAAATTTTCCTTCTAATTTTAAAACCTATACAGACATCTCCTAGAATCAATGGTACTAACAACCGTAACATATCATACAGATTTTTACTTTTAAGATTCTATTTTTATTTATTCAACTTTTAATTGATAATTAAATCACATGTGTTGGACCAAAGTACTCATATTTAATATAGATGTTTTATCTTTGTTTCAACATAATTTAGGTTAAGAAAATTTAATAAATATATTTTTAAATTTTTTAATCATTTTTTAAATTCTTTTGAGTTATGAATACTTAGTTTTTAAGTAATTCTTTTAGTTTTAAATACATGAGTTAGCCAAAATAATATTTTAAAGGCGTATGTTAAAAACTTAATGCAATAGTAATTTAATATAAGAAGTCATAAGTTAGTCAATTTGATTTATGTTTAATTTTATTTAATTTTATTAATTTTATTACAACTTTTTTAATTAATAAGTTATTTAAAGTTTTAAAATTTGATATAGAGTATAGAAAATTAGACTATGAAGACAAATGAATGTTTTAAAATTTTAAACTTATTTACAAACAATAAAATTAAGTACTCCCTTTAGTTCTTGATATAAGACATATTTGTGTATTTTATCTTGGTCCCAAATATAATATTGAAATTTCATTAATCTTTTTGTAATTTACCCTTATTGATGCTTTCTTAGCAATAATCAAGGAGAAGAGAGAATGAGGAAATTAAGGAAGATGATTAGGATGCTTTAGAAAATACATGTCATATTAACTAACTTCTTCAATCTAATCAAATTAGGTAGATATGTATCTTATATTAAAACTAGAATGGAGTATTTTAGAATGTTATTAGCCGTATAAAAAATAGTGCTAAATTAAAATGTAGGATTTGAAAATAGAAAAGAAGTCTCTATAATCTCTCAGTAAAACAAAAGGATGTCATTGTATTTTAATTACACACAGGAGAAAACTATAACCTACGTGTCATACATAATCTTCAGTGGAATAACTCAATAAAAAATAATTACAATCAATATTTAATTATTGCTCTATAAATAATACACTTCACAACAAACTTAACCATATCCTTTCCAAGAGCCATGGCAACAACAAGGCTAATCAGAAGTTTGTATTGTGTGATTTTGTTTGCACTTATTTTCATTCCTTATGGAGGTATGCATTTCAAACACAAAATCTACTATTCTGAGTTTTCTCATTAAGTTTGCTGCACTTTTCATATCCATTTTAATGTTCTTTTTGGTTTATTTGGAAACAAGTAGTACAATAATATGAAATAAACACAGTCTCTCAAATACTATATGTATCGATCAATTTCAAAAAAAAAAAAAAAACACATTTTTAATAAGGTCTTAATTATTGATTTCTAGATAGAGGCGATAGTTTGATTATTGACATCTTTTTAGTTTTTTCTCGGAAAATTCATCACATAATATATCTATGGATCCTTTTATCACGGTAGTAAAATTCAACCCGCCGATTCAACTGGTCAGACCACTGAACCAGTAAACCAATCCCTTGGTTGTCTGGATTCCATAAAATATACTCCCTCTGGTCTTTATTATAAGACTAAGTTGACTTGTTTTGGAGAGATTAAAGAAGCTAATTGAATTACTTTAGAGTATATTTATTTTTTCTCCAAACTAATTAGTTTGACTAATAAACTAATATATAATCTAAGAATACACAACATATGATATAATTAAGTAATTTATTTTGTTTCCTCAATCTCTCCAAAAAAGACCCAATCTTATAATTAGGACTGGAGGGAGTAATATATTTGTACTCCTATATGTTGTAAGCGTTAATAATTATATTGACGGAAGGAATGTGTGTGTGTGTAATATGTTTGGGTGAACAGATTCATACGATCCTAATGAAGGAATGATCTGCGAAAGGCCAAGCAAAGGATGGATTGGGGATTGCTTGGATTCATTCGAATGTGACATTCAGTGTTTTAGGGAGGGTTCCCTTTATGGAGAATGTCATGATACTTCTCCCTCTTCAGGCTTTTGCTTTTGCTCTGATATCTGTCCTCCTTAATTGATAATGTTATTATTAAGGAGTAACAAATAATAAGATGGTAACTAAGAATCAAATATAGAAATATACTCTGTGAGAGAGAGAGATATGAAAATTATGTAAGTGTGAGGTTTTTAAATTCAAAACAATAATATGTTTGCCATTTGGTCCTTATTATATATGAATATTTTTAATTTCCCTTTAGTTTATGTCCCTGAACTTGTCAAGCTTGCTGTAACTAAAAAAATTAAATTAAATATGTTTTTCTTATTGCACTGCATGTTTATCATCAACTAATATAGAGTGTGTTAAATGGGTTTTTTATGTTATGTTTTATATGTGTGTGTGTGTGTATATATATATATAGGGTTTATCATTTGTCATGTCACTTGATATAAAGTTTTGTTAAGTCACCCCAAAACTACGTTGTTTTGGTGGTTAGGGGAATTAATGAAGGATCTTTTGGTAAAATTCATATAATAAATACAAAAACAAAAATACCCAAACATCCTTTATTAATTCCCCTAACTCTAAAACGACGTCGTTTTGAGAGTTAGAAGAATTAATGAAGGGTGTTTTGGTAATAGGTATGAAATATTCAAGTGAGTTTAATTTATTTTTACTGAGGGATGTTTTATCACCATTGGTTTGAGGTTGTCAATTAAAATCACTTTTTAGAGAATTTAAATAAACATATATGCTTTCTGATTAAATAATTATTAGTCACATTACTAAGAAGATGAACACGCGTTGCGAACTTTCAATCCTTTTCTGATTAAATCAATTATGAGTGATCTCTATCAAATCATAATTAAAACTCTAAACTAATCATGCAGTGATCAAATCAAAACATAATTAAAATTGTGACACAACATGGCTCATACTTAACCTAAAATCCTCTCAAGCCAATGAGAGGACTTCTCTAAATTAATAAAAGAAAATACATAAGGAGAAACCTCGTTTCACATACGAGGGGAGTGGGATGAGAAGAGAATGTATATCGAGAATATTTAGAGAGAGGCATATGCACGCAGACTATATTTAAATTTACAACACTTGTAAAACTCTAGAGCCATATTGTTCACCATACCCAAACAACATTTGAAAGGTAAATCATAACATATATTAATTCATACAATTATAAAATAAAATATTATGATTAAATTTTTGAGTTTAAATTATATTATATAATATATATAATATAATATCATGATTTAAATTCTCTAATTTAAATTATATTATATAATATATATAATATAGTATCATGATTTAAATAATATCATGATTTAAATTCTCTAATTTAAATTACATTATTTAAATTATATTTAAATTCTCTAATTTAAATATATATATATATATATAATATAACGCATCCGGCATGATCGAAAGTTCCGAACGATTGAAACGTTTAGATCTGTATGACGTGATTTCGATTCGAACATCGTGCGATCTGAACAATTCGAGAGACGGCAATATCCGACTAGCGTTCATGAAAACCCTAACGCGAAATTACGTTTTAAAGCATACAGGATTCGGTTTAAACATATATACGCATATAGAAAAACCCAATTTAAACGCTTGGTTGATCTGGCTCTGATGCCACTACTGGGATCCGTACACGCAGCGGAGTATAAATTTTTACGAATCCCAAGAAGAGGATCGCTCAACCGCGTTTAAATCAAGGTTAAAGAGTCTGAATCATACCTATGCGAAATTCTCAGCGTTTCTTTCGATCTGAACACTTGGGCTACCTTCTCGATCAACAGGAGCAGACTCTACGAATCTCCTCCCTCTATTGGTATCCACATGAATAGTCTCCGAACACGATTGCGGCAGCGTGCTAGCGCCTTCAAAAACTCGCGTCTCTCTATTTGCTCTAGGGTTTCTCGCGGCTTTCTAATATGCCCGACTGAATGTAATCTATCTAAAAGCCAATCAGCGTATTATATAAAATTAATCCTCATTAATTTTGAAATTCGAATTTTAAATCTGGATTAAAATATATTAATTAAATCTATCTAATAGATCTAATGTAATCTATTTATTTAATCCGCATTAAAAGCCAGATCTGAAATTCGAATTTTGAATCTTTGATTAAAATCATATTAATTAAATCTATCTAATAGATCTAATCTAATATATTTATTTAATCTGAAACAAAAGCCTTCTAATTTAACTTATCTCTATAAATTAAATCCGAGAAATGATATCTATCTATTTAATTAAATCGAGATACTATATCTCAATTTAAATTAAATAGATGTATAATATCTTTATTCGAAAATTAAATGAGATACAATATCTCCATTTGTTTTAGATATTTAATTTATCAAATAAATTAAATACTAAACAAATATTATATAATAATATTATAATCATTATTTAATATTATTATATTATTTAATTTCAATTAATATAATATTAATATACATAATCTTCACCCCAGATAAATACAAATATTCATTAAATCTTAGACGTATCTAAGATTCAATGAATCTGGACACTTTTGCTAGATTCATGAATCTGGACACTTTTCCTAGATTCAATGAATCGGACACTTTCTTCGTGTTGGGCTATTCTTGTGTGCGACCTAACATTGGCCCATGAGATTGGCGGTGGGCCAATCTTCAGTCTTAGCCCACAAGTCGCAAGCGGCCTCTAGCAAGACATTGCGACTACCCAATTCATATGGGGATCGATAATACGATACTACCTATCGTACAACCATATCACGTCCCTTTTGTCACGCGATAATTTGGTCAAGGATGAGGCATGGATAATGTCAACTTCCTTTTCTTGACCATTACTTTCTCGATTCTCGAGTAGTCTAATAAGTGAAATGGAAACTCCTTTCCATCACAGTACGGTCATACATTTCTTAGACTCACTCATCGAGGGGCCCAGTATTATGTCTCTACAAATATGAGGGACAAATTCCATCTTGAGTTCTTGACCATTCAAATTCCTCCGCATGAAAACCACTTATTCCGATCCAAACCTTTATCATCACCCGGTCAAAGGTGATTTTTGACTAGGTCAAAAACTAGTGACTCATCATGTAGGAATCCATGATGATCTCAGGTCATAGGGCGTCGTGACGCGGTTATACATGAGAAAAGCTTATGACTTAATCCATGCAGCTTTCTCATAGTGGGTCGGTCCAGCACCTTGTACTCCTACAAGTACCCATGACTTTGATTCGTATCTCCATACCTCATCAAAGTCATACTGGTCTTATTTCATCTTCGCTCCCGCGTAGATGACCGACCGGGACATTTAGGATAATCTATAAGATATATCCAGGGACCAGCTATCACTAGAAACATGCAAATGAAGTGATAACTAAATGGAGAATGACTTGCCCCTAGGGCATAATTTCCAACAGATACCTCAGTGGATGTTTTAGGTGGAATGATGGATGATTCCAACCTTGAATTTGTCACGGTTCCATTCTGGATATTTCCATCAGCTGGCTTGTGAAGATCATGTGCTAAAAAATCATAATCAAACCAAAACATATGCTGAAATTCCCCGCACTCTTCACTTAAGCCATAGGGGCTAGTTTCTTTGAAAGGAAATTTATATTCAAGGAAACTCACATGCCTACTAACAAATATATTTTTAGTTTTCAGGTCAAGAAATAGATATCCTTTCTGGTTATCAGGAAAACCAAGAAAAACACAAGGAACATAATTTGCTTTCAGTTTATCATTACTTCTTAAGTCTGTTGCAAAAGTCAAAGAACCAAAAACTTTCAAGTTATCAAAAACTTGAGGTTTCTTATATACAATCTCAAAAGGGGTTTTATAATCTAAAATTCTAGATGGCAATCGATTAACTAGATAAGTGGCCATTTTGATACATTCCCCCCAATACATAATTGGTATACCATATTGCAATATGAGACCTCTAGCTACCTGGATTATGGTTCTATGCTTTCTTTCAACTACCCCATTTTGTTTTGGAGTATAGGGACATGAAGTTTGATCAACAATACCTTTACTCCTGAGATATTGTTTTAGCTCATTGTTTGTGAATTTTGTACCATTGTCACTTCTAAGCATCTTAACTGAAACTGAAAATTGAGTGAAGATATAAGCAATAAAGTGTTGAATACAGGTTGTAACCTCAGTTTTATTTCTAAGCAATAGAGTCTAGGTTGCCCTAGGAAAGTCATCAACAATTTTTAAGAAATAGGAATATCCTTGATGCGTTGGAGTCCTATATGGACCCCATACATCAAGATGCAATAGCTCAAAACAACAAGTACTCTTAATGCAACTTGAAGCAAATGGAAGCCTAGTTTGTTTCACTTGGACACATATCTCACATTTATTATTGATAAATTCTTTATCACTACATTTGAAATCAAGATGTCTCATTATAGTAGGAGGAGCAAGTCAAAGTCTATGGTGCAACATACACATTTGATTTATATCAAGATTTCTAATACTGCTTTGAGCAGAATTAAGCACATTACATGTTCTTTGAACAAAATCAACCATACTACATTGTCTATTAAGAGTTTTCAAACTGTACATGCCTTCAATCAGCTTACCAGTCACTATCACCCTGTCATCCTGAAGGCCCTGCAGTAAACAGAAATGAGGAAAAAATATAACAGAATACTGTTGTTCCTTTGTTAATGTAGCGACAGAGAGTAGGTTAAATTCCAAAGACGAAGCATCTAATATCCCATTCACAGTTAAAATATTAGTTATAGAGGCATTACCTATATGTGTGACCATTACTCTTGTGCCATCAGGTAATCTAATAGATTTCATAGGACCCTTATATATTTCATATGTATTTAAGAGACTCAAATTCCCAACCATATGAGTAGTTGACCCAGAATCAATAACCCAATATGAATAGGATTTAGAATAGAGAGAGGGAACAACTAAATCTGTACCAGCGAGAGCATGAATGGTAGGCTCAGAATCCTTTCTAAGGAGCTCCAATAGTCACTAGTATTACTCATTGGTGAAGGTTGGTCCCACAGTGTTGGTTGTGTTAATAGGTGCATCTTCCGGATGAGCTAGTTCACTGGATGTCTGATTAACAAACTGATCAGTCCCTTGCTTTGGTCGGTTGCCTCTGAAGCTTTGTGGATGACCCACAATTTGGAAACATTGCTCTTTGATATGCCCTCTTTTTCCACAGTGAAAACATTCTATATTAAGATTGCCACATCCACAGCCTCTACCATGGCCTCGTCCTCTAACAGCCATAGCTATCCCTTTAGTAACAGACGGCTGCTCAAAACTTGCAATGGAGCATTGAGCTTCATCTTATAAAATCATTCCAAACACTTGTCCAATAGATGGTACAGACCATGGCCTCGTCCTCTAACAGCCATAGCTATCCCTTTAGTAACAGACGGCTGCTCAAAACTTGCAATGGAGCATTGAGCTTCATCTTATAAAATCATTCCAAACACTTGTCCAATAGATGGTACAGGTATCATAAGCAAAATATGACTGTGAGCTTGACTATAGGATTCATTTAATCCCATTAGGAATTGCAACAACCTCTGTTGCTGAATCAATTCGGCATAGGCTATGGAGGTCGAACATTGACAAGAGGGGATATTTGTAATAACCCCACTTTTATGTAAATTATTGTATGAAGGTAATTAATATTATATTATTGAGATATATGGGATTTTCATCAAATCTAGGGCAAATGATATTTGTTTCCATCTAATTGGCTAATAAGGGATTATCATTGTGAGATGGCTAAGAAGACAAGAGAAAATTCAAGAACATGGACACATGGCAAGTAGGAAGATCATTAATAAAATGCATTTATGTCTTTGAAAATGACACATACACATGGCAAGATTAAAGTGATTATTAGCAAAATATCTTTGACTTTAAAGATAATAGCTTTATTAAAGATGCTATTATCAAATGACACATGGGCATGAAACTAAGATATGAATAAAAGAACATTATATACCCTTTTTGGCTCTTGAATGAGGCGCATACATAGAAGAGGAAATGGAAAGATAAAGCTTTATCATATGGATATTAAGGAAATGTGTAGAATAAGTCCACATGTTCTCTTATTAATTAAAGATTTATTAGACGGGACACTTGGACATCTTCATCAACCACATAATTAAAGAAATGGACACTAAAGAGGACACATGGAAAGGTGGATAATTAATGAAGGACACCTAAGCACTATGTGGAAATTTAATATAGGAAGAAGAAAAGTTGGGGACACCTTTGCATAATTAATTAAGGGACACCTAAGGGGGACACCTAAGCTATTAAGGTGTCAATTTAAGATTTAAGGAGAAAAAGAAAGGGACACATGTATATATTTTATTGCTAAGCTATGCCACCTAATTATCTTACTAATTAAGCAAGACATTACAACCACAAAATAAGGCATGTGATTGAAAAAGATATTATTGACTAAAGGAGACCAAGTGGCGTGACATAAGGAGGAGAAAGGGAAAAATCAGATCTTTACAAAGAAAAATGAGAAGAATCTAGAGAAATCAAGGGACAACTATCAAGGGCAAAACAGTAAAAGCAAATGGGAATATTCTTGGCACCTTAGCCTCTATAAATAAGACCTCACTCTCCTCATTTTTGGCAAGCAAGAAGCACCACCCACACTAAAGAAAAGAGAGATAGGAGAGTGTTGTGAGAATCACAAGCAAGGAGAATTCCAAGAAAAGAAGAGGTAAGGAAGTTATGGAAATTATCTTATTCATACAAGTATGTTTAAGTCTTCAATTAGTAATCTTGTATAATATTGTTGGAGTTCTAGCTATAACTCAAGGAGATCAAGGTGAAAGTATCTAAAGAAGTTAGAACTTTGAACAAGTAAGTTATCTTCCTTAACTTCTTGAAATTTCACAAAAGTTTAAGGAAATTTTGGTCAATAGCTAGAACTTGGTAATATGATTTTATTTTGATGATTTTGATGGTTTAAAAGTTTTTAAAATGGAATTTTGTATGAGAAAGAGTATGAGGTACAATTTAGAAAGCATAAAGCATGAATATATGGAAATAAGGAGGTAGAAAAACCAATAGGGGTATTTTCGGAAACTGTGAATTTTCACGTATTTATAGACTAAGAAAGTATTTTAAGACAAAAAATAGACATGTCAAGGGTTATGTAGACTTTTTGAACACCTCAATCAAGTTTTTCTACAATTAATTATGAATTTTTGAAGTTTGGTCAAATTTCCGAAATTTTCAGCACCATGTGCGAAAATAAGAAAAAATTTACCAAAGAAGAAATACTTGTTAATAAAGGAAATTAATGAGTTACAAAGGTGGAAAGACCCTTTATACAAGTGTATAATTACATAATTTAAAGGAAGGAGTTATATTGACAATAACACTGTTATATTATTTTATTTTAGGATTATAATTCTTATTTAATAGCTGGGTGTTTGCTATTTTATTGATCAACTACTTGAAGGTAAGTAACCTTAATTTCATGTACTTTGTGTGACTTTGTATGTATGTTTTACCATGATTGGTTATGCATTTAATGTTATGTGTTCCAAGCGCTTTGGATATCAGAATTGCTGTGTGCGACCCCTCGGCATGGTTATGTGCCATATTTGAGCAGTATGTGTTATATGTGACTGCTTGTTCCGGTTTAGGATGTATGCCTCGCTGTGTGCAACCTGTTGAATGCTGTATGTTTTATGGTTTTCTTGCATACTTTGTACATACATTGTATATGAAATTAATGGTTACTTTGGGATTCATTTATGAATCCCAGACTATTATACACTAGTGCAAAAAAGGGCTTTAAGATCGCCTCATTCAGAGCGGACATTGGAAGCACCGGTCTTAAAGGTATGACCGGTGGCGGTTTTGTAAATAAAAGGAACTTCTTATGTATGACCGGTGGCGTTTTGTAAATATAAAGAACTTCTTATACCAGATCATTTTTTCATCGGTCTTAAATATATTATTAAGACCAGTTCAAAACAAGGCCGGTCTTAAAAATGTTATTAAAAAATATTCAAATATCAATTACTTTATGGAGAAATCTCACACAACCGGACTAATATTTTATGCGGGCCAAAAGAATAAGGAAAAATTTAAATATAAAGGTAATAAAGTTTTAAGACCGAATGTAAATAATCACCGGTCTTAAAAGTTATTCTTTTAAGACCGGACATAAAATGCAGCCGGTATAAAATATAGAAAAATAGTTCGGATAAAAAATTAATTACTTTTAAGACCGGACTGTAGTATGACCGGTCTTGAATGTTAATTATTAAGACCGTCTCTTTTTGTGTCCGGTCTTAAAAATGAACCGCAAATATACATTTCTTCGCGCGTAAGCTTTTGTTACTATCACTGAAGAGCCTCTGTTTACGTTGCGAAACCCTTCCTGTTGCATTACCTCTCTTCCTGTCTCAAAAATGAACGGTGAAAACGATTCTACTCCTGTTCGGAACGCCGCCTCTTGCTTTGACCGGGTGTGAGTCGAACGAACCGTCTTCATCTGTCAATGAGCCTCGAAACCGCCGTGCACGTCGTGGTAGAAGAGGAACACAAATGTAGGATGTAACCCTAAGTCGGACTTCTGGGTCAAAGCTGGAGATTCAGTTTAATGAAAAGTTGCAACCTTTCGGTCCCATGAAATCCAAATATAATAGTTTTGTTGGCTATCAAGCACGCAGCCATGATAGCATCTTGATAGATGAGTGGAAAAGTGTGGACGATTCTAAAGTAAAGGATCCTATTTGGGACACTATCCGGCTTTCCTACACCGTCCCCGATCGTCCGAAGTTGAAAGAGAAGACATTGTCTTATTGTGTTGATCGGTGGAGGAAGTTTAAGACCTTTCTAGCTAACACCTATATTTTTGCCGAGGTTACCGCCCGAAAGAACGACCTTGGGATAAGTACCCGTATATTGATGAACAAACTTGGCAACAATTTGTTCAAATGCGGACCACTCCCGAAGCTCGGTGAGTTTATATTAAGTTTAGTTTGCCTTTTTGTGTGCTTATTAACTTTTTGTGCGGATATTTGAATGTTATTGTGTTCATCTAATCCTTTTAGTTAAATGGTTTGGTTTGTGAATAGAAGTATACATTTCCTGCCTTTGTCAATGCAAGTCTGATATGTAGACCCTGATAAAGAAATTAAGGAAATAATGATGGCATAAGAGTCAAGTCTCAATTATATAGTCTTAGTTCTGTTATAGTAGGCAGTTGTTAGACGTTGGTGTTATGATGTTAGTATGTTAATTGTGTAATGGTTTCTGTTATGAGTCAAGCCTCTAACTATATGTAAGAGGTTAGTCTAATATGTGTGGGAACCAGTTATGATGAATGAATTAATTGACTGAGTTGGCAGCATTTCTGCAACTCCCTTTCCTCTGTTTATCCCAATTTCTTCTACAATTCTACATCTTTCTTAAATAAAATGTTGAAACTTGATGAAGTGAATTTGACTAATGTTTGACCTTTATATGAAGCAGAAGTGTTCTAATTTCTGTTAGACATCAATGGCTGGAATTCATAAGTAATTTTTTTTTTCATTTCTGATTCACAGATAAGAAGGGAAAAAGCACAGGAGCTAGGGAGAAAGAATGATTGCCCGCATAGGGCTTCTCGCGGCGGATATGAAATGGCCAAAAAAGAATTGATGGCGGCCAAGCGGAAGAGATTGCAAGATGAAGCTGAATCCAATCCTTCAGCCGTAGTTGATCAGCCATCTCCTATACGTCGCGAGGAGTTGTGGTTGCATATTCGGCAAAAGCCAAGCGGCGCTACACGAGTGAAGAAACTCATGTAGTTGCTTTGAAAGAATTGTAAGTATCGTTATTGTTATTTTTTAGTTACTAAACATGTTTCATTACTAAGCTTCTCGTTATCTCGTATCTTACGGGAATATCTTAAAAATAAAGAAGCGAGGGATCTTTCGTGTTGGACGGGAGGAATGATGTTCGACCGTTGCGGCGGAAAACCGGATCACGCGGGCGTGTAAGGGGGGTTGGAGGACGGGTAGGCTGAAGGAATACTTTGGTAAATCCAAACGCCACAAACAAAGTATGATTACCGGGAGGAGATGGAACAGACGCGGCCAAAATAAATGAGGAAGCAGCGGTCAAAGCAGCGGCTCAAGAAGCTTCATTGACTGCAAAGTTGACTGCACGGTTTCAATCCCGGATGAGCAAGATGGAGGAGGAAATGAATCAATTGAAGATGCTTTTGAGCTCTCGTCCGAGAGACCGGTGTTCTCGTCACACATTCACTGCGGTTATGCGGCGAGCACTAGGGGAGCTGCATTGTTGGATAGCGATCGAGCAACCTCCTCCTCAAGTTCCATCCCCTCGTCAAGCCGCATCCCCTCCTCCTCAAGTTCCATCCCCTACTTGTTCATTTGACGCCAGGCAAAAATAACGACTTGGCAAACAATAATTATTTTACGATAAATCGTGGTCTCATCCAAGAAGTAGTAGGCGTCCTCATCCCGAAGATGTCTACCTTGACAAAATAGATGTAATGTCCCCGCCGATTCTGGACGGGAGATTAGTAATGCGGTCATTCAACTATTTATGAAGTAAGTATCGATTCTATATATGAGTACATAATTTAAATGCATCGTTTAGACACACATACATATATACTAATTCCCCGATCGATGTCATTATTGTAGGTTCTTGCATCAAGAATTGGTTGAACAGGCACAATCAACGATTTTGGATTCTTGTGCCCCGTCTATGCGAGTACAACAGAGAAGGACTTGAGACAAGAATACATGTCAAATAGGGTGTGTGAAGTGATAAGAAAGGTTTACGTGTTTCCATACTTCCACGGTATATACATATCACAATTCTTGTATGCAATTAACTTAATATAATTCCGCTACATATAATACTTCTTTGTGAATTTTCAGCCGCCACGGGCGATTGGTCCTCATGTCCATGGAGGATCATAAAGTTATCTTCTTATGCTCCACTCACAATAACCCAGATACTATAATGACGGAGACCGTCATCAAGTAAGCATGCATGTCATTGAAATTCTCTTGTCTGAAATCTCTACTGTAATGGTTTTAGTGAATTATTGATAAAGTTGTGATTTTGATAATAGTGCCATGATGACCTACCAAGTCAGGGTAAGACAAAAGCGTGGGAAAGAGGCCACTATTAAACCTTCGTGGTACACCCCAGAGGTTAGCACATATTTTAATTTGGACACTGAAACACTGCCTTGAGAACTTGGTCAGTAACCTATATATATATATATATATATGCTATATATTTCTTGTCACTTATCCTATATTATTTCTTGTTCGTTTTAGACCCATCGGCAACCAAAAGAATCCAACTTATGTGGCCTATACGTCATGAAACACATGTATGATGTTATCATCAGGCGAGGAAAGACAAAATTGTTAGCAAAGGTAAATGTATTTGATGTTATTACATATATTATGTCGAATTCGGTTTACGGCTTAATGAAATATGCACACAAGTTAATTCGGTTTAGCTTTAGTCTTTGATGTTACGATGTTTAGAGGTTCGGTCCCCGTCCCGATAATGAAGTGGAGCACATACGCAATGTGTTTTGTGAATATCTCGATCGCCTTATTAATTCTTAAATGTGGATGTAAATATATGTTGTAGCAAAAATAATTTTCGTAAATTTGTTTATTTTTTCGAACAAGTCATTCATTTGTAAATAAACATACAAACTGTGTATTTCAAGAATAAATTCGTTTATTCATTCTAGATATTTATGCTTGAAATTTGTGTTACAGGATGTTGTAAATGAGAAAGTCTTTGTTCATAAAAATATGGCGAGACCTTTAGGACCGGACGTAATTATCTGCCCGGTCTTAAACCTGCGGTGCTTTAAGTCTTCGTTAATTTTAAAAAAAAATTATGGGTATACTTTTAGGACCGGACGTAATTATCTGCCCGGTCTTAAAAATGAGCTAGACTTTTGGGAACGCACTTTATTATACGGCCGGTCCTAAAAGTCTACGTTTATATTAATAAAAAAATTATGGCTATACTTTTAGGACCAGACGTAACTATTGGTCCGGTCTTAAAAGTCTTCTAAAAATTCGCTAGACTTTTATGACCATGTTATTATATTTCGTCCGGTCCTAAAAGTCTACGTTTTATTATTTCAAAAATGTAAAGACTTTTAAGACCGTAGTTTTGTTATATATCCGCTCCTAAAAGTTAAGTCATAAAAGTATTTTTTTTTAAAGGACTGTGTATATATTTGTTTCCTCTTAATAGTTTTTGACTCGGTTTTCAGACAACCGAGGTTCTGGCGTTCTGCTCAACCGAGGTTTTGACGTTCCAACCTTGACAAAAATAGTCATTTGGTTTGTTTTTATTCGAATAAGGTAAACGATCTTTTTTTATTTTTTTGTTTTTTGTATGTTCTTAACTGTATTGTGAGAATTTTTAATGTTGATTTACGCGACGACAATGTTTTGTTTGTTTCCTTTTTTGTCGGAAAAAGAAAGAAGATAATGAAAAGGACATGGCGATCGAATATGGAAACAAAAGATATTTATATTATATATTTTTTTTTCGCGCCTGTGAGGAGCAGCGGCGGCGGATTACGTAAAAAAAACAGAAAAAAAAAAAAATAAAAACATTTACTCCCCCCCATCGTTGTCGGAGGGGAGGGAGTCGTTGGAGAGGTCGGACTTGTCGTCATCTGAAGGATGGTACTCAATGTCCTGGGCATCGAGTACCGCCTGCAGCTTTGCGTTGACGGCGTGATAGACTTGAAACAATTGGCCGCACCGTCGGTCTATATGATCGAGGCGGGCCAGGATGTGCTGGATCATCTGGTAGATTGTCGGTTCCGAAGGCAACGGAGGAGGAGGACCTCGTGGTGGTGGAGCAGCCATTACTGTGGATGTTTCATAAGTGATGGGGAAGAATGTGATGGAAGTAAAGTAACATCTAGTTTAAATAGAGAACCCTGCCCGAACAATTTGAAACGCCAAAAACAATAACGAGGAGACGCATAGTTCTGCAGAATACGAGGAGACGCCTAGTTGGGAAGTTTATTTGGAAGTCGAAGCAATTCTGAAATTCATTTGAACAGAGAACCTTTAAGACCAGACATTGTAAAAGATCCGTTCTTAATAAAATTAAATTGATTTTTAGGACCGGAGGAAAGACAAAATGTCGGTCTTAAAAGTAATTGAATTGATTGAAAAATAAATAATAGACTTTTAGGACCGGATATATTTAAAAAGGTCAGTCTTAAATTCAATGGAATTGAAAAAAAAATTAATTATGAATTTTAGACCCGCATATTTATTAACTCCACATACATCTCTCGTCCTTATTAAACTCATCACAATCTCGTAACTCCACACTACGCGGCTCTGCCCCAACCGCTCAAACCATGGTTAGATACAAGAGAACCGCTCGTAGGGGTACTCTTACTCGTGATGCTCGTGCCTTCCGTAGATCGTTATACGGTGCGCCTCCTCCATCAAGAGTGCGTTCTATTGTGCAGAGGAGTCTCGGGTCGTTGGACCCATTGTTATTTCGGATGATGAAGAGGTTCCTGCTCCCCCTTTCCAACAAGTTGCCCCACCCCCCTCCAGCCTTCAAACCATGAAGAGGTTCCTGCTCCCCCTCTCCAACAAGTTGGCCCCGGTAGCGCCCTACCGCCGACCCTCTCCTCCGTCCTCTGATTTATTGCGGCGATGCGATTAAGGCGGGAACTTGCGATATCCGGCGGGAATTTAATGCTTTTCACGCCGATATCGACAAGGATGTTTAGTCGATCAGATTCTTGTTTTTTATAATTGTCTGCTTGTTTTTTGTGTATGTACGTGTATATATATTCTCCAGTAATGTATGAAGCATTAAGAACTAAGCTTGGAATTTTCCTTTAATTTTCATCTTTTTTTAAAAAAAACAAATGAGGACTTTTAGGACCGGATGTTTAATAAAACTATGGTCTTAAAATTAAATGAATAATAACATATTAGGACCGTCCATTTGTAAATAAACGGTCTTAATAAAAGTTGCGACCGCCAAGCTTGTGTCTTTTTTTTTTCATATTCTCAATTTTTCCTTTAATTTTTTTTCATTGAGTTGCTGCTGCGCTCGCCCAAGCTAATCATCTTGTTGTTTAAAAAATAATAATGAGGACTCTTAGGACCAGATATGAATAAAACTCCGGTCTTAAAAGTAATTTGCCGGTTTTAAAAATGTAATTATATATTTAGGACCGTCTATTTTATAAATAACCGGTCTTAATAAAATCCAAAATATACTAAAACACAACTCTTTCGCGCGGAATAACAAATTTCCCTCTCAAAACTTCTCTCGTCGCGCCGATAGTGATTTCTCAAGTTTTGTCTCCAGTTTGTTTGTGTTGCTTCGTCGTCTGCATCGCGTTGCTCTCGCGACAATCGCTTTCTGTTTCCTTAGTTAAACGTCTATCGACCAAGCTGTAAGAGGTGTTTCGGTTAAATAATTTTATGGTTTTCTGGGTTTAACGAAATCGATGAAATGTTCTAGTGGGTTTCTCTGTTGTTAATGAATATTGTAGTTTGAAGATTATATTTGCGCTTTTGACCTACCCAACTAACCAACAAATGTTTTTAGGTTACTCTTGTCTGCAACATCAACGTTCGTGGCGGGAGAAGAAAGACTCTGAGACCATTTGAATTTATATGCTACAGGTGAGTCCACATTTAATTTCACGCGATGCATTTAATTTCCTCGTCATGCTTTAATTTTTATTCTTGGATTCACTGTGTTATTTATAACCAAAAGTGTTTCTTCGTTATGCATTTAATGGGCAAGTTTCTTCGTTGAGCATAAATATGAATTTGGTGTTTCCTTATTTTGTATCTGTGTCATAAATAGGAATTCTAGTATGGATCACGGTTGGATAAATGCGTTACGGACGAGTGTTGAATATCAGAATGGGGTGAGGGAATTTATAGAATTTGATAAACAAAATGCCCATGATGATAGTGGGAAGTTTTATTGCCCTTGTGTAAAATGTTTGAATGAGAGCGACTAAGTCCCGAAGTTATCTACACACATTTAATTTGTGAAGGATTTTGTAAGACTTATACGGTATGGGTATGGCATGGTGAAAAAGTACCAAGTGGGTCTCAACATGAGGAAGTGGCCTTTGATGATAATGACACGGATATGGATGATCACATAGAGGACATTATTCGTGATGTAGGAGAAGAGGCTTTTCATCAATCACATGCATATGGTAATATGTACGTGATGCGAGACCCCGCTATACCCTGGTTGTAAAAAATATCAATTGTTGAACGCTATATTGAAATTGGTAAGCTTGAAG
Source organism: Acacia melanoxylon (assembly GCA_019022615.1). Classification (NCBI taxonomy): domain Eukaryota; kingdom Viridiplantae; phylum Streptophyta; class Magnoliopsida; order Fabales; family Fabaceae; genus Acacia; species Acacia melanoxylon. Next base: position 3,714,996 of record JAFJYJ010000003.1, on the reverse strand, counting down.
GCACGTCATGGATGGAGCGACAAGAGTTTTTCTGAAATGCTTGAGGCTTTTAAGGACATGCTTCCGGATGATAATGTGTTGCCGCATCGATACTATGATGCTAAGAAAATACTCTATCCACTTTGGGGATGGAGTACAAAAAGATCCATGCATGCCCGAATGATTGCGTATTGTATAGAAAAGAGTTTGAAGAGAAGCGGGAATTGTCCGATATGTGAAACACCAAGGTACAAGTCAAACAAGGGGCCCGCAAAAAGTGTTGTGGTATCTTCCAATCATACCAAGGTTCAAGCGGTTGTTTGCGAATGAAAATGATGTAGAGAATTTGAGGTGGCATGCGGATGAGAGAATTTCTGATGGAAAGCTTCGACATCCGGCCGATTCTTCTCAATGGAAGAAAATCGATCATTTATTTCCAAACTTCGGCGAAGAACCTAGGAACCTTAGGCTTGCCCTTAGCACGGATGGCATGAATCCATATGGAAGCCTTAGCAAAGATACATAGTTCATGACCTGTGCTCCTTATTATTTACAACTTATCTCCAATGTTATGCATGAAACGAAAGTACATCATGCTTGTCTATGTTGATTTCGGGACCAAAACAACCCGGAAATGACATTGATGTTTACCTTGACCCTTGATCGAAGACTGAAGGAGTTGTGGGAAGAAGGTGTCGATGTTTTTGACTCTTTCAAGAAGGATGTGTTTAAATTGCGAGCCATGATATTTTGTACTATAAACGACTTCCCAAAGATATGGGAACTTGTCAGGGTATAGTGTAAAAGGCCATAAAGCATGTCCGGTTTGTGAAGAAGGCACACGCTACCATCAACTTCAACATGGAAGAAAGACGGTTTATCTTGGACATAGGAGATTTCTTAGACGGGGCCACCCATATCGTCGATTAAAGAAAGCCTTTTTTGGTGGCCAGGAGTATGAAGATGCTCCGGTGGCATTGATTTGGAGCAAGTTTATGAAAAGGTGAAAAATATCAGTGTCATCTTCGGTAAGACTGCAAAGAGTAGAAAAGAAACAAATATATGGAAAAAGAGATATGTATTCTTCGATCTTCCATATTGGTGCAATCTTGATGTGAGACACTGTATTGATGTCATGCACGTGGAGAAAAACGTATGTGATAGTATTGTTGGCACGCTTCTCAACATACAAGGTAGTTCCAAGGATGGTGTGAAGGCAAGATTGGATTTGCAAGCAATGGGAATACGTGAAGACTTACATCCAAGGCCATACGGGAAGAGAACTTATTGTCCCCCCTAGCTTCTCATACTTTGTCTAAGGATGAGAAATGAAGTTTTTGTGAGTGTTTACATGGCACAAAAGTTCCATCGGGGTATTCTTCAAATTTTAAGAGGCTTGTATCGATGAAGGACTTGAAATTAGTAGCTATTCGAGGCATCGCTGAATATGATCTTCGGGTCGTTTTGACTAGACTTTGTGTCTTCTTCAATGCGGTTTGTAGTAAAGTTTTCGAGATTGAAAAGTTGGATGAATTGGAGAATGAAGGATATCTTATCTTGTGCCACCTTGAGAAGCTTTTTGTTCCTACCTTTTTTGACATCATGGTTCATCTAATTGTTCATCTAGTGAGGAGATAAAGTTGTGCGGACCTATCCATTTACGGTGGATGTACCCAATTGAAAGATCTATGAAATTCCTAAAAGGGTACATGAAGAACGCATACCGGCCAGAAGCATCAATTGTTCAGAAATATGTTTTTGAAGAAGCCATGGAATTTTGTCAAAATTATTTGGCCAAAGTAAGACATATTGGGCTTCCAAAACGTCAGCATGCTAAAGGGGGTAGACGAGGGGCTTCGGTAAAGAGTGTGGATCCTGATGAATTGTCACAAGTCCACTTATACATCTTGAATAATGTTGATGAAGTTCAAGCCGGATAGCTGCTCATAAAGAAGGCGTAGGGAAGGAAAATCATCGAATGATCAACAAAGGTTGATTAGGGAGCATAACAGAACTTTTGCAAACTGGTTCAAACAAAAGGTCGAGGGAGAGGAATGTGTTTCTGATACAATGAAATGGTTAGCCCGTGGTCTTGAGGTTGATGTCATAAGTTGGAATTCGTATGTGATCAATGGTTATACATTTTACACGAAGTCCCTAGATGATAGAGCACCGTCCGAACGGTGGTGTTATGTTAGAGGTTTGATCTATGCACTTCTCCGAGTTTGAAACACAAGAGGCCTTTATTGGCGGTAATGCCATATTATGGGGTTATTGAAGAGATTTGGGAGGTAGACTATGTTAAAATTAGATTTCCCATTTTCAAATGCAAGTGGGTTAATGTCAATAATGGTGTTCAGATCGATCGGCTAGGATTTACATTAGTCGATGTCAATGGTAGAATTTTGGGTGATGAACCTTTTATTATGGCAGACCAGGCGAAACAAGTGTTCTATATCACCGATCAAGAAAATAAAATGTGGTCTGTAGCTCTCAAAGGTAAAAGGGTCATTGATATTGATGAGGAAAGTCATTCAAATTATGGTCTTCCTGAAAGTACTCTTTTTTCAAGGGGTCTACCGGAAATATTGAACGAAGAAGATGAAGCGGATAATGAACCCGGTATAAGAAATGATCATCAAGAAGGGATATGGGAGGATATCGCTTTATAAAAGAGTCAATATAATTCATATATAAGGTAATGTTCATATGCAAACTTCTTTGCAAACTTTAAGGTTTTAACTATATATATATATATATATATATATATTATATTCCTTCGATCTATGTTCTTAAACATTATTGTCACTGACTATGAAGTTTGTTCTTGTTCTATTTTTGTGGCAGGATCGGATCCTAAGGGGCATATTATAAAAGAGGATGTTACGTTGTTGGGTGGGAATCGAGATGAAGGCATGGTGAATATTCCATTGGGAATGTATTTGTAACTTATTGTATATTATGCATTGTAACTAACTTAGCTTATTCCATTGGGCATGTATGTTGTATTTGTCACGACTCATGGTGAATATTATTTGTAATTTTTTCCCAATTCAATTTATTCATAATTTGTTCAAAGCTTGTACTTATAGATTCGACTTTTATGTCTTTGGATTGGTTGGTGGATTTGTGAATGAATATATATATATATATATATGATCAGGAAGAACAGAACATGGATAAAATACGGGAAAATTTAGACCGGTAATAAATAGGCCAACTTTTAAGACCGGAGGATGTGTACATATTTGATATTAAGCCGGTCTTAAAAGTTTGTCTTTTAAGACCGGTGTGTTTATAAGTCCGGTCTTAAAATTCAATTTTTAAGACCGGAGAATTTATTGTCCGTCTTGAAAGTCGGTCTTTTTAAGACCGCGTATAATTAGTCGTCATGTCCTAGAAGCCGATATTTTTCGACCGGCTTTATAATTTTCCGGTCTTATAAATTTGATCTTTTAAGAGCGGTGATATTTTCCCCGGTCTTAAAAGTTGAGTTTTAGGACCGAACAAAACATATTTCAACCTTATGTAGTACTACTTTTAAGACCTAATGTTTTAAATGTCCTGGTCGGAAGATGTTCTTTAAGACCGGTTGTAGTCCGGTCTTAAATGTGGACTTTTAATACCGGCTGGAACAAGACCGGTCGTTGGTCCGGTCTTACGATGCCTCTTTCGTCCGGTCTTAAAGCCCTTTTTTGCACTAGTTATAAGAATACAGGAAATGCATCTAGGATAAGGCAGGAGTTTGGAGGTAAGACAGGAGAGCTTGATTGAGGATTTGTGAAGCATGGAGGCAGCTTTTTGTCATTGTATCTTTAGTTTTGGATGATTGTATATTAATAGTTATTTTGGGATATTTATTTGGATGACTATATATTAACCCTTGGAGGACTTATTTTTGTTAGTTATTTACTTTATTAGAATTATATTGTCCAAATTATTCTTATTGCTCTGCTGCGTAGATACTCTGATATGTGTTTATTTATTTGAAAGTAAAAGTCACTCTACCCGCCACCTGAAAAGGCGAGGCTGGTAGAAGTGTAACAATATTAACAAGAATGGACTACTTTTCCCAGAGTTCCTTGAGTTTTGAAAAATAACTAGAGACAACAAAGGAACCTTGCCTAAGAAGAGAAATTTCCCAGTGAAGAGCAAATATCCGGGAACCCGTTTTCTTATCAAAGAGTTCCTTAAGATCAGTCCAGACACAATGAGCTTCTTCATGAAACATAAAACCATTTGCTAATTCCTTTGATACAGAATTTAAAAGCCATGAAAGAATTACCGCATTATAGTGCTCCCACTGGTCTTTAAGCGTGTTAGGTTGATTGGATTTCTTGCAGGTCCCATAAACAAAACCGACCTTATGCTTCCCTCTTAGTGCAATTTTCATTGAGCAACTCCAGATGGCGTAATTTTCAGCGCTGGTCAATACTTGAGGAATGATGGTAGAACCTTGTGTCTCAGAAAGATGAAGGAATAAGGGATGAGAGAAAGGAAAATTCGCCGGATCAGTGGTTTTTCCGTCAGCCAAGTTAAGTTATTATCGTTCAAGTCCGAAATTGGAAAAGAGTCTCGTGATAAGGATAGAAGATTCCAAGGACTTTCAACAATAGAGCAAAGCATTTTAGAAACTCACTGACCGTGTTCGAGGATCGTCAGGTCGACTCTACTTGTGTCAGTTCTTCAGAGTGACAAAGGTCAGAAGATTCCAAGGACTTATAGATGTGCTTCACTCCTGAGTCGTGGGGTCCACCAAACAAGAGGATCTTGATTAGTGGCTCTGATACCATGTTAAGAAATAGAATATGGACCCGGTACACATTGACTTCAAGAGAAAAATCTATCTTTATTAAATGAAGAATATATCTGATACACACTTAGCTTAATGGGTACACCCCCCCCCGCCCACTATAACAAGTAAATTACTAAAATAACCCTCAGTAATTACTGTTTTACATATATAATTGAGATTTAGAAATGCCAAAGAGGTAACACTAATTATTAATTATTGATCAATAAACAAAATGTAGCTCAAATAGATCTGACAAATCCGAAATTCCTGACTATTATATATATGATCATAGAAATAATTAAAATAAAAATCATTCTTATGTAACAGGATCATTCTTCTTAAAACTTCCCGTCAAAATCATAATGTATGTTTGATTGATTTTGACTTCTATGTATGTTTGGCTTTTAAGTTTTATAACAAGTGAGTTGGGCTAAAAATAATAATTTGTGTGTTAATTGACTTTATTAACGTCCCTTGATACGGACTGAATACGTTCGGACCTCTCAAGTTTATGAATGTATAACCAGTTTTTCAGCAAGCTGAATAATCAATATTTGTAATTAATAAAAAAATATATTAATATTTCATTTATTTAAAAAAATTTCTTCTAATTTTAAAACCTATACAATCATCTTCTAGAATCAATGGAACCGTAACATATCATACAGACTTTTCTTCTACTTTTAAGATTTTATTTTCATTTATTCAACTTTTAATTGATAATTAAATCACATCTGTTGGACCAAAATACTCATATTTAATATAGATATTGTATTTTTGTTTCAACATAATTTAGGTTAATAAAATTTAATAAATATATTTTAAAGGTTTTAATCATTTTTAAAATTATTTTGAGTTATTATGAAGGCTTAGTTTTTAAGTAATTATTTTAGTTTTAAATACATGAGTTAGCCAAAATAATATTTTAAAGACGTATGTTAAAAAGCTTAATGCAATAGTGATTTAATATAATAAGTCATAAGTTAGTCATTATAATTTATGTTTAATTTTCTTTAAGTTTTATTAATTTTAATACAAATTTTTAAATATATTTATTTAAATATTAAATTGATTAATTATTTAAAAATTTAAAAATGTGATAGAGAGAATTTAGAAAATCAGACTATGAAGACAAATGAATCGTTTTAAAATTTTAAACATATTTACAAATAATAAAATTAAGTACTCCCTCTAGTCCTTAATATAAGACATGTTTGTATATATAGAGTTTATCTTGGTCCCCAATATGATTTTTAAATTTCATATCTGTTAGTCCTTTTTTAATTTACCTGTATTGATGGCCCCTCAAGGAGGAGAGTGAATGAGGAAATTAAGGAAGATAATTAAAGTGTTTTATAAAATACATGTCACATTAACTAACTTAACTAACTTCTTTAATCTAATCAAATTAAGCAAATATATCTTATATTAAGGACATATATGAATATTTTAGAATATTATTAGCCGTATAAAAAAATACTGCTAAATTAAAATATAGGTTTTGAAAATTGAAAAGAAGTCTCTATAATCTCTCAGTAAAACAAAAGGGTTGTATTGTATTTTAATTACACACAGGAGAAAACTATAACCAACGTAATTGCAATCAATATTTAATTATTGCTCTATAAATAATGCACTTCACAACAAACTTAACCATATTCGTTCCAAGAGCCATGGCAACAACAAGGCTAATCAGAAGTTTGTATTGTATGATTTTGGTTGCACTTATTTTCATTCCTTATGGAGGTATGCATTTCAAACACGAAATCTACTATTCTAAGTTTTCTCATTAAGTTGCTGCACTGTTCATATCCATTTTAATGTTCTCTTTGGTTTATTTGGAAACAAGTAGTAAAATAACATGAAATAAACACAGTCTCTCAAATACTATATGTATCTTAATGCTTGATTTCTCGATAGAGGAGATAGTTTGATTATTGACATCTTTTTAGTTTTTCTTGGAAAACCATCACATAATATTCCTATGGATCCTTTTGTCATGGTAGTAAAATTCAACCTGATTCAGCGAGTCACAGTGGTAGATCTTGGGATAAATATTTGAGCTAGCCAAATGTATACTCATTAAATGAAAAAAAAAAATTATGATTTTTTTTTTTTGGAGCCATGGCCTTGGAATAAATATTTGCCTGTGCAAAAATAATTAAATTTTACGTTATATTAATTTTTTTTAAAAAAATATGAATCTGTGTTTTTTTGGGACACTAAGATCAGCCATTGGCCGATCAGATCAGATTACTGAACCAATAAACCGATCCCTTAACCGTTCTGGTTTCCATAAAAATATATTTGTACTCCTATATGCTGTAAGTGTTAATAATTATATTGATGGAAGGAATGTGTGTGTGCGTGTGTGATATATTTGCATTGGGCGAACAGATTCATACGATTATTATGAAGCAATGTACTGCGAAAGGCCAAGCGATGGATGGTTTGGGGATTGCTTGGATTCATTAGACTGTGACGGTCAGTGTTATAGGGAGGGTTCCCTTTTTGGAACATGTCATGATACTTCTCCCTCTTCAGGCTTTTGCTTTTGCTATGATTACTGTCCTCCTTAATTAATAATTATATTATTATTAAGGCGTGACAAATAATAAGACGGTAACTAAGAATCAAATATAGAAATATACAGAGTTGAGGGGAAGAGAGAGAGAGATATATGCAAATTATGTAAATGTGAGGTTTTTAAATTCAAAACAATAATAGATTCTCCATTTGGTCCTTATTATATATGAATATTTTTAATTTCCCTTTAGTTTATGTCCCTGAACTTGTCAAGTTGGTTGTAGCAAAAAAAATTAAATTATATATGTTTTTTCATATTGCACTGCATGTTTATCATCAACTAATACAGAGTGTGATAAATGGGTTTTTGTTTGTTTGTTTTATATATATATATATATATATATATATATATATATATATATATATATATTAGAGAGAGAGAATGAATCATACTATTCATTCCATGCTTATAAACAATATTATTATTCATGTCAAATGCATTAAACTAATTTGATAAATTATTAAAAATAAAATTATATTTTTATGGAAAATACCTAATTTTTCAGTGCGATATATACTAAAAAAATCAACAATTAAAAGAAAATAAAAGGATTGAAAGTTCGTAATGCGCGTGTTCATCTTTTTAGTAATAATGTGACTAATAATTATTTAATCAGAAAGCGTATATGTTTATTTGAATTCTCTAAAAAGTTATTTTAACAACCTCAAACCAATGGTGATTTTTCATCCCTCAGTAAAATATATTAAACTAACTTGAATATTTCATTCCTACGTAGATGTGTCACGTGTTTATATCTTAACAAGGTGCAATTTAAGATTTCTTTATACGGAATTTGAAAAATAAGATTAATATTATAGTTTATTATGTTGTAGATTTTTTATCGACTTCGTTTTTAATAATTCAATTACAAAAAAAAAAAAAAAAGCTTATAACTCTTGCAATCATGTTCTTTATTGTTTATATATATATATATATAAATTTTTTTTTATATATATATAATTTTTTTTTTCGGGGGTCCGAGGAGTACTTTAATTAATTCTTATGAAATGCTTAGAAGTCTCAAGCAATTATTAAGAATGGGAGTGGTGTCAGTGTCGTTGGATGCGATTGATTTAATAATCGGCTAAACAAGCTATCTTTCCTAACTTAAATTAATTTTTTGACCCCACAAATTAAAAGCCAACCCCAGAATGCACAGGCATTCATAAAGCACAGCTCATAATTTTATTTTAATTTAATTACTTATAATATTATGTGTCTTAATTATGATATATAATAGTTTAATTTAGGGGTTCGTTGTCTTGTCACGCGTAGATCAAAATATTGATTAAATTAATTAAAAATATTAAATTTGTGCTTGGGGATCCGGCTTCTCCCTCTCTGACGCAAGCAGAGAGGAGGTTGTCCAATGGCTGCTGCAATATGTGGGGTAGGGCTTCATGGGAGGATGATTGAATTGAATGTGGCACTACGACAAAAAATGAATTTTAATTCCCTAAAAAACATTTATTTTTAAAAAAATGAAATAAAAAATAAAGATGGTAACATTTTCATAATTATATATGATAATTTTAACTTAGTGGGCATCCCTTTAACGAAAAAAGATGTCAGAAGTTGATTTTTGACGTTCATTTAAAAAAGTAGGACGTCAAAAGCCTTACTTTAAGTGTCCCAATTTGAAAAGGATATCAAAAACAGGACTTTTTGGCTCCAATAACATCATTTTTGGTGTCCCTTTTGAAATTAGGATGCTAAAATCCTGCCAAAAGAAGACTTTTGGCGTCCTAATTTTAAATTGGGATGCCCAAAGTGGGCTTCATCCTCGTGGTCATCCCCTTTTTCGCTCTTTTATTTTTTTATTTTTTTAAATAGTTGATATCTTAATGAACAGCATTTTTAAAGTGTGAGCTGTGAACAAGATCCCAAAAAAGTTTCACCTTCCTTCTACGCTTCCGTTGCTGGTGACGTCCCTTCTTCACCCAAAGTCTGGACCTGTTTGTTACAAAGAAAATTAGAGAAGGAAATGGAAGATCCCAATCTTCCCATGATTTTTGGGTGTTTGGTAGACGAAAGATCCAGTCAGCATCTTCCGGTGAGGTCCAATCTTCCCATATTTGAGGGAAGATGCTTTCCATCCAAAAATGGAGGGAAAGCTACAATCTTCCTAGGAAAGTGTTTTTTTCCTTCCGAAATTGGCCGTGGTTTTTCTTTTTCCCACTTAACCAACACCCAATTTTTCATACCAAACATCTCATTTTCCCTCAACTTAAGTTCCATTCCTCAGTATATCAAACTAATTCCACATTTTTAAAGTTAAAATCTTAATCTTCATTTCTATTCATTTCCCTCTTTTAAGTTCATTTCCCTCCTTAAATCTTCTTCACAACAAACGGGGCCTAAGTTGCGAACACACAAAGGAGAGAGTAGGTGCACTTCTAAGCTTCATCGTTTCAAAAGAGGAGGAAAGCTTCAGATTTGAACATCGAATCTCTATCACCATCACACTATACTTCACCGTCTACCATCACTAAGACTTCCATTACCACCATATTTGTAGTACAACATTTTTTCTTGGGATAATTCTTAATTGTTTAGGATTTTCTTAATGTTTTCCAATCTCAGATCTGTAGACAGCAACGGCGACCCACCAGCAACGATGTAGGACGGTGAGGCACCAGCGATTTCTAGGTCCTTTGAATTTCTTCGGTCCTCTTCCTCCAGCCATAGCTCGTGCGTGTAGGTCATGAACGACAGGTTTGAACCTCAATCTCCTATATTTGCAACATCGAGTCATCAACAGCAGTTTCGAACCTCGATCTCCCAAATCTGCAATGCCGAGTTGTTCGAAGCTTGATCTCCCATATTTGCAACGACCAATAGACGACAATGAGTTCAACCTTCCTCCTTCCGATTATTTTTCATTCGATTTGTATTTCTCTCTGGTTCTTGTTCATCTAAGAGCATGAGATATCGGCTTCTGGTTCTTCCTCCATCTTCAAATGCCCGTTTGGGTTTTTTTTTTTTTTTTTAAAAAATGTTATTGCATCCCTTTTTAAAAAGGATGCGTTAAGTCTCATATGACGGTCTTGTTTTTAATAAGGTTTTTAGGGGACGTTGTTTCAGACTTTATTACGTCTGTCACATAGGCGTTCCTTTGAAAAGGGAAATAGAAAGGGTTTAAAAACGGACGCTTTTTGTAGTAGTTGGCGACAATGATGGTAACAATGTGGGAGAAGGGAAATCGAAAATCGGAGGCCAGAGGCCTCATCGACTTCAAGATTGTCGGACTGAAGGGGTGAGTTACTGATTATAGATCTAAAGGTATTTCTCGAGATGTTTCTTCTCTCCTTGCTATTGCGAGCCTCGTATGATTTCTCGCCTCATCTTCTTTGATCTGCGCTTGTTGGTTTTGGATTCTGAAAGATCTTCACAGATACAGTGGCTTTGGGATGGGATGGTTTTGGCGAAGTTGGTTAGAGTTTCTAGGGGTTGATGCATCCCCATTGTTGATGTTGGTGCTTCTCTCTATGCTACGGACTGCGTAGAGATTGTGTCTTTGCTCTCTTTGTAGCAAATAGGATTTCAAAAGGGATGAGACCGATGATGTGGTTCTTGGAGCCTTCATTCCTTGTTTTCGGCTCAGGTACTGGTGTTTCTTTGCTTTTCCGGCGGATGCAAGTATATGACTTGGGGGCAAGTGCCCCCTTAAGGGTATGTTTGGTTTGAGGGAAGGGGAAGGAAGGGAAGGGGAGGGGAGAGAAAAAAAATGAGGGAGGAGAAAATTGTATTAAAATTTAGTGTAGTGGGGTCCACAATTTTTTTCTCCCCATTACATTTTTTCTCTCCCCTCCCCTTCCCTTTCCTCCCACTCCCTCAAACCATGCACACCCTAAAAACGACGTGACCTTTTTTTTTTTTTTTTAAAGAAAAAAAATATTATTATTATTATTTAAATTTAGAGTTAAATCCAAATTTAGAGTTAAATCCAAATACTAGAGAATAAAGTAATTACAATGGAATTCCAAAAAAATAAAGGCTTAGAAGGATGACATTATAATTATTTTTATTGTAATATACTTTTTGTTATTAAAATATATGTCTTGAACTTATTTAATAGTGTCAACCTTACTATTTTTAACAAAGATTTTTCTTATTTCTAATAATCTTTTAAATTATTTTTTTCCCTTTATATTATATTATTTTTTAATGTATTTAAAAATTTTCTTTTTAAAAAAAGATTCGGGGACAAATGCCGAACCCCGAATTCCCCCACAAATTGTACCCCCTTCTATAAATTTGTGGATCCGCCCCTGGCAGCAGCGACGATACATGTTGCCCTCTTTCTTTACTTTAAGGTAAGGTTTTATAGGTTGTACATGCTATTGAGGATTAGAGTTTTTCTTGTTTTGGAGTTTGACCTTTTTGTATTCTGCCTTTATTTATTTTATTTTATTTTTTGATAACAACTGGCATCCATACAAAGAAAACTAAGACTTATCCTTAGCAAGCAGACTTTCAAGCTTCATATCAGTCGCCACGAACACGTGGATTCTGCCTTTATTCTGGACCTTCTGTTATTGTCGGCTTTTATTTAATGAAACGAGCACAGTTCCCATGTGATGCACGGGTCCGAAATTGACATATTTGTATTTCACAAATTCCCTATTCTGCAACAATCCTAATTGCAAATTAAATGCATTGTTCATTAGATCAACATGAGAAACAATTAATCATACAAGAAATCAGACAAGGAAGGTGAAGTAACCTAGCTCTCTAGTCCAGGTTGCACATATCGGGAGGGACTCTCCTTTTATATAATCAACAGATCTCTTTTTATATCACTACTATAAAAAAGTCTATTAAAAACGTTTCTTGGACTCGTTTTAGATTCGGTTTCAATATAGCTGGTCTAAAAAGTCTGTTACTTTTAAGACCTTAATTTTTTTTTGATTGGTTTTTTAATATATAAGGTTTAAAAGATAAGACTTTTAAAATCGCATATGTAAAATAACCGGCCTTAAAAATAAGAATCGTAAGATTTTAATGACTTGTTGTGTGAAACAATGAAAGTATTTCAAAATAATAATAAAAAGGAAACGCCGACGAGTTGGGAAGAGCAGAAACACCGACGGTACACATAGAGACCAAAAATGCCAAGCAAAGTGATAGGGAAAATCCAGTGCAAACACAGACGATTGCAGAAAAACCCATATCTGCATGAAGACAACAAAAAGTCAGAAATAAAACCCAGATCTGCAAATGAAGGTCAACAATGTTTTGGAAGCAAAGTTGCAAAAGAAATTCGCAAGAGATACTCACAAATCCCCAGCTATTTCTAACAAACTCTTGACCTACTATTGCGAAGTCACATCGGCCTGAGAGGAAGAGTTCAATGTAAGCACGCTCATCGTACGCGGCAACACCTCCCTTCTTGGGTTCATCTCTTCATGCTTCAGCCGACTCTTCCTTTCCTCCGAAGCAACAAATAGCAAATTGGTCAACTTTGAGAGATTTAACCGCAACTAACAAATATGATATACAAATACAACGCTTCAAATTTGCCAACATGTGCAGATTTCATAAATCTCAACAAATGTAAATAAAAACAAAGCTTCAAAACCTAAAGGTACCGCAAGCGCAAAGTTGATATACAACGCTTCAGATCCACGGCCTCTGCCACCTTAAGCGCCTCACCGACGTTCGCAAGACCCTCGTCTTCTACCAAGGCAGAGCTTCCCGTGGCTACAACTGATTGGGTCACTAATTGGCACCGGTCATTCTTTTACTACCAAAGAAAATAGCTTTTACTTCCTAAGACACGTACTTTTTTTAAAAGGGGAATTAAAAAAATAAAAGCGGTGATATTTTTGTAATTATGTGTTAGAAAAGTTAATTTTTGGCGTCCGAATTTTAAATTTGGACACCAAAAGAACCATTTTTAGCGTCCCAAATTAAGAATTTGGACGCCAAAAAGCAACTTTTGGCGTCCCAATTTAAAATTAAGATGCCTAAAGTGTCCCTAAAAGTTGATTTTAGGCGTCTCCAAAATAAATAAAGACACCTAAATTTTACTTTAGGCTTCCTAATTATATTTAAGGATGCCTAAAGTGTCCTTTTCATTGTGCTCTAGTGATCGAACCATATTTTTGTATGATTTTTCATAATAAAATTGGGATTACTAATGCACTTTTTGAGACATTGATGCATGATTAAGCACTAATTTGAGTTCAGGACATTTGTATTGAATTAAGTAAAATTAAGGGCAAAATGATCATAATTTATTAATTATTCATGTAGATGATTCTTGGACTTTTGATGTTACATTTTGTATCTCATATGAATGAATATGGTCAGTACTTAGCTTCCATCTTTTGTCATTTCTTCATGGAGCTCTTCTGTAAAGCATATCTCAACTTCAATTATGAAACGTGAAAGCATTATTTCTCAATTTGATAGTTTCTCCTTGTAGTGGATCAAGGAATATCCGCATACAAAATGAGATCTTCTGCTACAAATTGAAAATTTTCTTTTCAAAAGAGATTTGTCAGTGCAGCTAGATATCAAAATATCACTTTCTATATGATATTTTCAAATTAAGGTAATGAAAGGAGAATATAAGATATTTTCAAATATGAAATTAATTCATCATCAAAACTAGTAAAAGATAGTGAATGCAAATGAGTAAACTTAAAAGAATTTCTTCAAATAAAGGAGATGAACTTTTAAGAAAGAAAACACAGGTGAAGGTGAAGCTCCCCCTCAACGAATGCATGGCTAAAAATATGAAACTCCCTTTAATGATACCTAGTAATAATGTGACACCAAACTTGGGTGTACTTGAAATTGGTATGAAGAAATCACTTATGCTTTTTATGATGATAAAAGAGTTTAAAGCATAAGGATCTTTTTCTATATATATATATATATAAAAAAAACGAGTTTGCTCAGGCTAAACTTCATAAAATAAGATGGAGTGAATGAAATCAAGTTAGCCTAACATGATTATGATTTATGCATGTTACAATACCTCACTCAAGTAATATCGTAATTACTTGAGTCATAATCATCTGTAATCCATAGATGCATCACTACTGGCTAGCCACTATCTGATGATGTGATCAATACTGAGGATCTCCCAGATTTGATGCATAAGGATGAGTTTCATGAGATTGCAGCCATCACTTATAATTTACTTGATTTCTCTCACGAATCTCTTGAATGATTTGCTATCACTTTTATAGTCACTCGAGTTACTTTGCAAGTGACCCCTCTCTGTTTATCTTTGTTTTTCGGCATGAGTACAGAGAATCCTGCAAAACAGAAATACATACTCTTTGGTACTCAATTTTTCTTGAGTCCACACAAGATTAGACATGACAACTCTTATGCTCTTATATAATTTAACCATATAATATTTGAGCAAAGAGTAGAACAATTAGAGATCAAAAAACATAATTTTACCCAATCTAATGAATTCAAACCAATGAATCAGATAGGGTAACAGCTAAATGATTTCAAGAAAGTTATTTCTCAATGACAATTTGGAAATACACTTTAAGTAGAAAAGTATGTCATTGATATGAATCTCAGTAATCCATGGATGAGATTAAAATTTTCAAAAATGATAACGAAACATGCAAATTGTTTCAAATCTTGAATGTTCTTTCAAACCGTGATAATGCATTATGAAATCAAGATTTTCATGAATGAAAGATTCATTTTTGAAACATGTTTAAAATCGATGCTCACTCTAAACATGGTGGAAGTATACATGATAAAGAATATATTGGAATGCTTCAGTTTTGGACAACATGTCGAACATTGAAGTTAACCTGTAGAAGAATTTTCCCAAAAGCAAAGATCATAAGGATAAAGCATTAGCAAGATCTTGCCTCTTAGAAATAGAGTCTTGAAATGTATGAACATTCAAGGTAAGAATTTGAATATAGTTACTCAAAAATAAATGAAGACAAATGTTGATGTATTTGAGTAACAGAATGGTACTATGATTCATGGATAATGAAGCACATACCCATTAGTTCAAATGACTAGAGTTCCAGAAAATCATCCTAGTAAGTTATTCCAGTAATGGTTAATGCATTAACATTCAATGCACTAATGAACATTCATAAATCTTAGAATAACTCACAGTGAACTAAGAATTTATGCTTTAAGCATAATACACACAAATTGAATTCTTTTCTTGAAGATAGGATTGAAACTCATATATGATCAACTCGTTCGACATAAGATCCAACTAGTTAGATAATGAAACAAATAAGTTCAAGCAACACATTGAATTCCAAAGATCAATAAGTGAAATGTAGAGAAAACTCAACTGGAAAAATTTGAAGCATATCCGACATTCAATATACAATATTAACTTCCAATTTTAAAACATCATTTGAATGCAATCAAAATATTTTTCAAAACATTTGTATGCATTTTCACAAAACAGAGTGAATTGAAATTCAAAACATGTTTTTGGATTGTGCATTTTTTTTTAAAAACAAAACTCAGAAAGTTTTGCACAATTTCATTTATTGTCCATTTAGCAATCTGGAAAAAAAAACTTGGAAAAACATAAATGATTGATTGCTAATGGAATGCAATGATGGACAAGTATTCATTACCCAAAAATGAATTAATCATAGTATGGGGTAAGAATTAGATATCACCGTAACTCCTCTTGTCCTAGTTGAAGCTTGCTTGGTTGAGAAGGATTAATGTAGATAACTTCTTTTCCGACGTTCACCATCAACATCAACCATTGCTTTTTTTTGCTTCTTCAAGAGTCGAATTGTTTCTCTATATAGTCGCTCTCTTGAGAAGCTTTTTCTTTGATCCTACAAAGACATATAAACCTTTTTCCCCCATGGTATCCAACTGTGCTTTGTTAAGCTTGTAGGAATCATAATAGAATTCATATGCTCCTACGAGAATAATCAAATCAAGACAATTGAACATAATGAATTAAACATGATTTTATGCAAAAAAAAAAAAATGCTTTCTTTTCAAATTATCATGTATGCATAAAAAATTAACTCATTGACCATTCAATCTCATTGAAAAATAAATCAGGATGTGAAAACCCAATTTCAAAATAGTTTGCAATGCTCATTCCTAAGGTTACAAAATATAAAACCTCAATGAATATTTCAGATGATAGCAAGGGAGGTTTTACCATTGTATACATTTGCCTTAGGTACTTGGAGGATTAACTTTGCTTACCCACTGATTCTTCATATATTTTCTTACAGTTGTCAGCAAAGCTTTCTTAGAAGATGTAGACTTCAAAAGTCTTCTGTTTGATATCTTAGAGATTCTTCTTTTCTTGTTCTCCTCAAGATAGTTGAATGATACTCTATGGTAGTTTGTTCTTGAGGTGGAACATACTCTTCTTTCTTGTTCTCCTCAAGATACCTTGTAGTTCTAGCAATGGTTTCTCCATGAGTTCTCCTAACTGATGTGAATCTTCTTTTCGGTTTATGAGAAACTCTTAGACTCTTCTTCTTCTCTGTACCTTTATGTCCATTCTTTTTGGAATCAATCTGTACACACAAGGCACTAGATGGACAGTTTGGTACCCACTTATACTTGGGTCCTTGACGGTCAGTATTGGACCTTGCTTGTCTTTTAGGAACCCAAACAAATTTATTTCTCACATTAGAATTTCTCCTAATATAGCATGTATGAGAAATATGGCCAGATTTTCCACAATAATTGCAAACAATATGATGATGTTTTTTATAAACAGTTTTGCAAGGATTGTGTTGGGCGAGTGGATGCAATGTCAAATGATCCATATTTGTATATTCTTCCTTCCAACATGATTTTCCAGCATGATTGAAAACATTTTTGTTTTTCAAGATAGAATCAGTAATTGGTTGAAAAACATTTTTATGCAATTGTTTAAAATCATTTTTCTTAAACATACAAGAAGAATTGGAACTTTTTACCTTAACAACATCTTGAGCTTCAGATAATGATTCACCATATTTGTGCATGATGACCTCTTCCTAGGAATCCTTATTCTCATGTTCTTTCGTTTTCAATATATCATGGAAGTGTTCAAAGATTTCTCCTTCTTTACCCTCAACTTCCAATTGTTCATCAATCGTGGACATACAACTTATAGTTTTAGATGAACTGCCAACACTATCAATTTCAACGCATTGGTTAGAAGCATATATAGAATCAAGAGTATCCCAAATATCTTTAGCATTAGAGCAACATTTAATTTTTACAAAATCATTTTCATTTAAAGCATTATATAAAATTTTCATTGCTCTAATGTTCAACGAAAATGTTTTCTTTTCTTTTTCTGTCCAATCATTTCTCGGTTTGAAATCAAAGACATTTATAAAAACATTCCACATATCAAAATCAAATGTTATAATAAAACTAGTCATTCTAGCTTTCCAAAACAAAAAATCAATATCTTTGAAAAATGGTGGAACAATATAGTTGAAACCTTCCAAAAATGAACAACACCCAAATTCATCCATTTAAACTCTTGAGACGGTTAAGTCCTTTAAACAAGAGTCTCGCTCTTATACCAAATGTTAGACCTGGCCGTCACCCAAGAGGGGGGTGAATTGGGTGTATGATAAAACTTTAGGAACTTTGAAAATCTTTTCGCAACTTACTGAAAGTAGTTTATATGACAGTAATGATTTATAAAGCAATAAACCATCATTCAAATATGTATGTTGGGAATATAAGAGATAAGGAAAGAGAATTTACAAATAGAGATTTATACTGGTTCGGCCAATCCTTGACCTACGTCCAGTCCCCAAGCTTCACTTGAGATTTTCAATCCACTATCTTCTTTTAATTTGATTACACGCTCTGTACTCGAAGTAATCCTCTCACTAGGATTCACTCCCCCTTACAAGCTATAATCAATACGACCACTTGAATACACACTCTGTACTCGAAGTGATCTTTTCACTAGGATTCACTCCCCTTACAAGCTGTAATCAATACAATGGGTTTCCCACTCAAGATCACCCAATCTTGAGAAACTCTCGGATATAATGTTTACAGATAAATCTTCTCTCTCAGAAGTAAATGTATAAACACTGAAGTACAATAATCGATCATCTCACTCTCTACTGTAAACTATATAAACATTGAGAAACAGAGTGTATGAGATAAATGTTGGATTCAGAATATCAGGATTTCAACAGTGCAAGCTCGTATCTCTGTTTTTCCATTTTGAATTCTTCTACTTTTATAGTTAAAGGAGAGCATTCGACTGTTGAGCAATTCTTCCCGTTCAAGATATGATCATTGAATATTCGTTGGAAGTAGTGGTTGAGTCTCTTGAAAATGTCCGTTGAGAGATAGCATTTAATGCGAGAGCGGAATAACAAAGAATGCTTTACATTGATAAGAGATGTGGTTACCGAGGATATCACTGGTTTTGGCAACTGCATTTAATGCTCCTCTGACACACAAATTGCTTTAAGTCAATTTGTTGTTAATCCATGGTATAATCATATGAAACTCATTAGCAAACTGATTAAAAGCAATTAGGAGTAGTAATGAGTAATGATATGTAGAAATGAAATCACAATCGATGATTCAAGATTGACGAAGACGGAGATTTTGAAAATAGTGGTGTTCATGCTCAAGCATGAATAAGTAGTGTGCTTGGGCATGCTATGAGAAAGTGTATTTTCAAGGAATGAGATAACTCAGTGCTCGAGCATGAAATCAAGCTTGCTCGGGCAAGCTTCTTCTGAAAATCAATCATCATCATCATTGCTCGGGCAAGTCGCAAAGGTATGCTCGGGCAAGCAACACTGGACACTTCTGTAATATTATTTATATCGTTAGTGCTCGAGCAAGCTCCAAGGGCATGCTCGGGCATAAGTCAGACCGAGGCAAGGAAGGCTTGTTTTAACGACTCTGCTCGGGCAAGCCTTTTCTCTTGCTCGAGCATGGTGCTTGAGCATGCTCAATTCCATGATTGGGCATGACTCTTTAACTTGCACATCCTCGATTCTGTCTCGATGATGCTCGGGCATGCCAAATGCTTTGCTTGAGCATGATTCTCCAATGTGCACCTCTTCGCTCTGAACTCGATGATGCTCGGGCATCACAGATATGTTTCTCGAGTACACTTCTATCTTTGAGGCTTTTGATCATACATGAATAAGCATTATATTCTCCAATACAAAGCTCAACTTCCAGAAGGTAGAGACTTTCAGAAATCAAGAGTATTGGTAGCACAATAGCCAATTTCCAGTAAGCTTAGGGTGTGCATGGTAACACTCCCAGAATGCATTTTTTCTTAATTTCTGTGCTCAGGAACAAAAATAGATGGGAATTGTGTTTGGTAAATCCGGTTTTTTTTTTCCTCCCGGATGAACCGGTTTTTTTTTTATCTTTGGGGAGTAAAAAAAAGAAGCTAAAATTTTCAGCTTCTCTGTTCTAGGGCACAAAATCAGAATCATTTTTCTCCAAAAAAAAAAAGGACTCCTTCATCTTCGAAGCAAAAATTTACCCTTATTCACCACAACCACCCCACCACCACCACCACCACCACCGCCACCACCACCACCACCGCACCGCCACCACCACCATCACCACCACCGCCGCCACAACCAACACCACCACCACCGCCGCCACCACCACCCCACCACCACCACAACCAACACCACCACCCCACCACCACCACCACAACCACCGCCACCACCGCCGCCGCCACCCCACCACCGCCCCACCACCGTCGCCGCCACATAAATATTTTTTTGCATATAAAAATTACATAAATAATTTTTTTAGGAAATTTAAATTTATTTGTAAAGTATAATAATTATATTAATTATTAAAGAAAAGGACATTTTGGTTAAAATATGAATTATATTTTTTAGCTATTTTTTGTTAAATATGAAATGTTGGCATTTTGGTTTTTTTTTTTTTCGTTGATGAAATTTGTAAACCAAAAATAAAAAATAAAGAAATAGATTTGTATTGTATTAGGTAATTCTGATTCTCGGAATGAAAAAAAAGTGTTACCAAACGTAATTCTGATTCTCGGAGTAAAAATAAAATGGGTTAACAAACGTAATTCTAATTCTCAGAACTCTTCCAAAGCACAGAATCGAAAAAAAGCTTTATTTCATCTCGAAACATCTTTGAGCAACGAGAATGGTTGCCATGCACAGCCTTAACGTCTTTGATATAACTCCAATTTTGGAAAACCACTCATTCTCAAAAATATCTTTAAGTCTTCTTTCCAATGCAAGAAAAATCAGCTCCAAACTCATTGTAGTTAGTCCATTATCATCAGATGAATGAGGTTGTTCTTAATCAGCGTTTTTTGCAACATCCTGAACTGACCATCAACTTCAAAACATCATATCTCCTTCAATGAATCTTTGTTTTTCATGATTTTGTTGTTTTTGGAAAGGCATGTGAGTTTAGTTTCAAATGGCATCAGTTTCAGCTCAATTGGATTTGTATATTGTGAGATACACTCAAAATACTAAAGATCGTTCTGGATTGTGATGTTGATTTTTGTTTCAACTTCTACAATTCATATCTCCTTGATTTGAACTCCTTTGGACTTGAATTTTATATCCCAATGACGCATTGAGAGTCTAGTTTCATATGCCACTGGTTTCATCTCAATCTGATTCCTGGTTTGCGAGATATCATCAAATTACCAGAGGTCACCAGCTGAAACGCGGAACAGAGTGCTGAAAAACGACCTTGCTTGAGCATAAGATTTTCTCTGTTGGAGCATAAGATTTTCTCTGTTGGAGCATCAGATTTTATGCTCGAGCATGAGCGGAATTTGTACGTGATAAGAGCTAGAAATGTACCATGCTCGAGTATGACATTGTTGTGCTCGAGCATGACTTCAAGAATGCAATTGTAGCTTATTTTAACTCCGAATTGAGCCATTTCAACTTCCATTTGATCATGGAGACTTCTAGAATCAATCTTGAAACTTGTGTAATGATATTCTCATTCCATCGAGCAAGTTCTTCATTCTTTCTTCTCTTCTCTTGATCATTCTTCATAATTAAACTATTTCTTTCTTCTTTGGACTCATCGTTCTCTACAAATTCTACCTTCTTCAATATCTCCTCTTCTTCTTGATTATTCCCAAAATATTTTCATAACTTCTTGCTTCCTTGACATTCTCTACAAGTTCTTCTTTCCGTAACCTCTTATCTCCTTCTTGACTAATCTACATTAAATATACAGTAGTTAGTCAATGTAGAAGATAAATATAACATACAAGCTTTTTGCTCTTAATAATGGCATATATATAAGACATCATCAAAACTAATCATATCCAACATATAGGACATTATCAAAACTATTCATATCCAAGAAAGGCAATTTGTTCCCATCTATGGAATTACAATGAAGAAAATGACGACAAGATCCTAGCAATGAGGTGATGTGAAATTTAAAGGTTGGCATATATCTAGTAAGATGGGGTGGAAAGAGGGCGTGATAAGATGGTTTAAAAAGTTGCCAGTGTTGGGGAAGAAGAATGTTGGCTATGAGTGTGGAGATCTTAGGTGATAGAAAACTACCAAACTTGGAAAATGATCATCCACGATTCACAAATGAGCATCCATGATTTGCAAATGAGTATCCATGATTTGAAAATGAGCTTCCACTAAGGGTGATTTGGTCTTTTACCCCTCACACTTATTGACTCTAAAAAATCTAAATGCTTCAGATCCCGTTTTCCAATTAATTTGTCAAATAGGGATTTTCCCCCAATTTTCCCTTAAAATAGCGTCAAAGAAATTTGGGGAAAAAAAACAACATCCAAGAAATAAAATAACTAACAATTGGGTGGGGGTTAATAAAACCCATTGTTGCTGGGAAAAAAATACGAGTAAAACATACCATATATATGCTTTGCGTGACTACCAAAAGAAGGATAAATGGTGGTGTGTACGTGTACATAATGAAAGAATTTAGGGAAAATGACACCAAGAATTCAAAAAGAAAAAAAAAATATCATAAAAGTTTCATGACATGTCAATAATAGCTCTTTTACTTATCCATAGTTGCTCTTTCACTTATGATTAATGATCTATGAGACTTTTCTAATATATTATTTTTATTGGTTGAGACATCGGTGTCATTTTCCCAAGAATTTATGGTGTTTATTGTGAGGAAACTATTTGAGACAGTGATTAAAGAACTGAACTAGACCAAGTGATTGAACTTGTTAATGACTCAGCTGTTTGGACAAGAAAACTGTTTTTATAAGCCGGGTAGAAACAGAGTTGAGCCGGTAGAACCCGGAGTTTGACAAGAGCCAGATATGGTGTTAAAAAAAAAAAAAAAAAAAAAAAAAAAAAAAACCCATAAAATTTAAAAATTGACCCTCTCAAAAAAATTCAATATATTTTCAAATTATTTGTTGCCATACCTTGTTAATTGAAAAACTCATATATTATGATATTGTTATGTTAATAATTAAAATTATTATGGATTTATTTCTTTTATATATATTATATCAATATGCATATATATAATTTTTTTTTTTTATATATTTTTTTTAATTATTATGCCACCAGTTTAACCGTCAATCCAACCGGTTGAACTATGAGAATTGTGAACCGTTAACTATATTTTCTTGTTCAATTCCTGATTTAGGTTTTAAAACATTGATTTGAAAGCAAAAAGATGTTGTAAATGTTACATGAAGTCAAATATAGGAATTAAATATATTAATATTTTTGCAGTAATGTGAGTTTTCATTTCATGTAAATACATTATAATATGAAAAATAAGTGCATTTAAGAATGAAAGAGCCCGTGAATCATAGTCCATCCCTCATAACACAATAATTTCATGCAAGTGGGGACCATGCATAATGGTGATGCTGCTCCAAGTTGAAAGTGAAACAAACAAAAAGGACATAATATTAAACATACAGTTTGACAAATGCTGTTCCCTGCCATGTACGATTGCATTTTATATAATTAATGCATGTGAGAGAGGGGATAAAAACAAAAGAAAACAAATCATCCAATATGAAAAACAAGAAAATTAAATACAGAAACGTACTAAATTCAATTCAATACAATTTTTACTTGTTAATGTAAATTGTTATGTTTGCCTTGTAAATATGAAAATTTTAAGAAAATTTTATATTTACCTTTCTTTGGTAATTTTTAAAAATAAAAAAGTAACTTGAAATAAGGATGATATAAAAAATATTTAACTTTATGATGTTCATACAGAATTTGAACTTACAACATCACATTCAAAAAAAAAAAATAGTGAAGAAGTTTAGTGTCATAAGGCTACATAGCTCCGACCATAATCCAAAATATTTTAACTTTATAAATTTTCAGTCCAGTGATTACATCAAAAATGTTTTCACCTTCTATTGTAATATTTCACACGTTATCTTGCCATATCATCTGCACTATTACATTAAATAATGTTCTTTTGAAAAAATTGAATCAAACGTGGCATAAAGGTCAGCCAATGAATCAAAACAAATAATAAAAATTTACATAGAAAGAGTCGATATAAAATTCAATATACCCATATCATCATATTAATATATATTTACACAAGTGATATCATTCACATATATAATTATGTGAACTATGTAACTTATCTCAAACGTTATGCAATTTCACGTAACTAAACTAAAGATACAAGAAAATATATACTCTCCGCTGTGACTTATATATAAGATCTCCCTCTGGTAGTTTCCAACTAATTTATACTATCAATAAAAATAGTTAAAAAAATCATTAAAATTGTCATAAAATTTAAGTGATTTTTAGTATCGGCCTTGTTAATTATTAAACTCCTTCATCATATATTAATTTCTACTCTCTCACTACTCATATTAAATATGGGCATATATGAATAAAATATTTAATAATCATTAAAACTATAAGAATGTGTTATAAAAATGACAAAAAAATTTCTTCTAGAAGACTTCTTATAAAATGAACAAGAGGGAGAAACAACTAACCAAGTCACATACATCAAAATGTTAATTAAAAACAATAAATTTGTGAATAACGTAATTTAACATGATATGAGTGATAGAGAATACTCCTATGTCCCTATTTTTAACGTTCTTTTTTTTTAATAATAATAATAATAATAGGCTTGTTCTTTTCTGTAAGGTCCTCTGAGTTTGTATAACTAATAAATAAATTTATACAATTTTTACCCTCAATTAGTTTCATACATTGCATTAATTAAAATGTTCACTCATTCCTTTTAGGGTTAAGGTGCGTCCAACACAACAAACTATTGGGCTTTAGGAGCGTCCCAACACAATTAACTATTAAGTGGGCCAATAATAACCAACACAACAAACTTTTAAAAAGGAGTTTCAAGACAACATACTTTTTTAAAAAGGAAGCGCTAAAGACAACGCCAGAAAGAAAAAGTTAACGTCCAGTTATCTAAGGTGAGTCCAACAAAATAAACTATTACTCCAAAGAAGCGCTTAGCACAAAATTCTAAATTTTACTAAATTAAATATTTTTTTTTTCAATTGTCATTATTCAAAACTATTTGTATAAATATCTATGGACAAAATTACTCATTCTTCAATTTTGTCAAAATTATAATTTGCTAAAATAAACAAAAGTTTTCATTAAAAATATAATTATATGATTTAAATAAAACTCAAGGTGTTTTATAGTTTATTATATATGTTAAACAAAAAAATATATGATTTATTTTTATTTTAGAAGAAATTTATGTGAGTTAAAAAAATTCATTTAATGTTAATAAAATTTAAAAAATCTATTACATCCTTAAAGAAATGAAATTATTTTTATTTTTATTTTTATAAAAAGAGTTTGATGGATATCAACTTTGTTCTTAATAATATAAATCAACAACTTGATGATATATGTGTTAATTAAATGATGTATTCGCTTATATGGATATGAGACTTTCGTAGGCCAAATTGCTCCTTAACCCATTACAATTGCTCTTTAACCTATTATTAAATTGTCCTTGCTCAAGCCTCTTAAGTTATCTTCTTTATTTTTTCAACAAGTCTCATATTCATATAATCAAGTAGATCATTTAATTAACAAATATATCATCAAATTGCGGATTTATATTATTAAGTATCAAAGTTGATATCCATTAAACTCTTTTTATAAAAATAAAAATTAAACTCATTTCATTTCTTTAAGGATATAATAGATTTTTTTAAAATGTTATTAACATTAAATGAATTTTTTAACTCACATAAATTTCTTCTAAAATAAAAATAAATCATATATTTTTTTTGTTTAACATATATAATAAACTATAAAACACCTTGAGTTTTATTTAAATCATATAATTATATTTTTAATGAAAAGTTTTGTTTATTTTAGCAAATTATAATTTTAACAAAATTGAAGAATGAGTAATTTTTGTCCATAGATATTTATACAAGTAGTTTTGAATAATGACAATTGAGAAAAAATTATTTAATTTAATAAAATTTAGAATTTTGTGTTGGGCGTTTTGGAGTAATATTTTTTGTGTTGGACGACTTTTAGATAATGACGTTAACTTTTTTGTTAATCTGGCGTTGTCTTTGACGCCTCTTTCTAAAAGTTTGTTGTGCTGGTTGGTCCGAGTAATAGTTAATTGTGTTGGACGCTCTTGAGCCAATAGTTTATTGTGTTGGATGCACCTTAACCCTTCCTTTTATTATCTCTCATTTTCTTTATTTTCTCACTACTCACTTTATCTTTTCCTCATATATTCTGTTTCATTATTTTTCTTATTATTACTCTCTCTCTTAGTCATACATAAATAAGGGCATATTTGGAAAAATATATTTTCCAAAAGAGATGAAAGAAAATGATGAATGGAAAAAACTAAAGAGAAACATGAAATCAATTAATAGTTAAAAAAAAAGTGCATTAATTTTTTAAACAAGCACAAATAATTATTTATATGCAGGACCAATCAGTACGAGGTCCCATGCAGAATGCAGCCAAAACCCTCACGCGTGAACCATCTAACCATCTATATCCGTCATTTTCCTTCCTCTTCCATATGTTCACACTTCACACACACACACACACACACATAAATTATTATGATCGATTCTCGATTTTACCAACTAGATTGAATTTAGGATGAAAAGAGTTAATCCCCCAAAATACAATGAATCAAGGTTTGAATCATCGTTAAGACCCCACCAGACTTTTAACAAATTCTCATTAATTACTCATATTTAATATAATGTCGGACTGCGTTTTCAACAAGATTATCTCTTATAGAAAGATACGTATGCACAAGAAGAGATTAAAACTAATTCTCAACTTTAACTTGTGTAGGAGCAAGCTGTGGCACGTAATTTCTTTAATTAATTGATATAAACGATACCAAGAAGTAATTAAATTCGTCGTACTACAATCCGATTCTCTATCCAATAATATCAATTGAGTTTACATATATTGATGAAACTTGTTATATATTAAATGCTCCTAAACCCCACTTGATCCATCACTGTCTCTATTTGTCTTCAAATCAACGTTGACTTCTTCAAACTTTTCTAATATCCATCCATGCATGCACATATTATTGTGGATGCTGTTCTCTTACGCCCTCCAGATAATGCTCAGATAATGCTCAAAACTAATCCCATACTACCAAATATTAAATAATACTTCTATAGACATAGTTGGAGAGTTTATGTTGGTCATAAATATAAGATATATTTGACATATTTATCAAGTTTTTCCCAAATCAATCTGGTTGATATTGCCTCAACAATGACTGAGTAGGGGATAGAGGGTGAGAATTAAAGAAAATGGTTATAATGTTTTAGAGAAAAAATGTTATATTAATTAATTTAACTAATTTTCTTAATCTAATCAAATTAATCAATTAAGTCTTAGACTAAGGATCAAAGAAGTATTATATTCAACTGTCTACTAAGTGACTATAAAATGATGTCTACTTTTCCATTTATAAGATTCCGTTTTTATTTTTGTTTTTTTAAAAATGAGGGCGTTATCATAAACATTAGAGTGAAGAGGAAAAGGCCAACGAAGTTTGGTGTAATCGGTAAAAGGTTGGCTCATAACTATAAGGTTGTAGATTCAAATCTCACCGATGTAAGGGCCTTGTTGATGTTGATGGGCAATCTGTCACTACCTTTATGGGCTTTGAGTCTGAAGGCATGCCCTAATCCTGATGAGCCCCAAGACCCAACTCTCCTAAACTTTTTTCAATAAAACAAAAACAAAAACGAGAGAGAGATTGAAGAGGAAGGGACATTAGAAACCTCAAACCCACGTATATCGCAATTGGTTTTGGAAACATTAGTTGTCTTCTCTTACTCATTGTTGATTCCCCAAGTTCTTAACCCCACAAATTAAAGCCTCAAAACCCTATAAATTAGAACCCCAACTTCATCACCAATCTCATCTCTCATCATTGAGTTAAAATTAATAAAGTAATGGAGGCTTCTGGTTTCTTCAACAGCCTAAGGTTTTTGCTATTGTTATTTTACAGTGCTGCGGCTTTACTTCTTGTGAGTGTGCATGGCCAAGGAACACGTCAAGGGTTTTACTCAACGTCGTGCCCTAAGGCTGAGTCGATTGTGAGATCCACGGTTCAAGCTCATGTCAAGTCAGATCGTTCTCTGGCTGCTGGCTTATTGAGGATGCACTTCCACGACTGCTTCGTCAAAGGCTGTGACGCGTCAGTCCTCGTGGCCGGCTCCGGGACAGAGAGAACTGCCGGGGCGAACCGCGGGTTGAGAGGGTTCGAGGTCATCGACGACGCCAAGAGACAGCTGGAGGCTGCATGCCCTGGTGTTGTGTCTTGTGCTGACGTACTTGCCCTTGCTGCTCGCGATTCTGTTGTTCTGGTAATTAACTAACTGACTTTAGTTACAGTTACTACTGACAGTGGCCGTATTATTTTGTGTACGTTTGGTTGGGAATAAATGCAGAGTGGAGGGGTAAAATGGGAAGTTCCTACAGGGAGAAGAGATGGGAGGGTATCGAAGGCTTCAGATGTCAATAACTTGCCGGCTCCTTCAGATTCTGTTGATCTCCAGAAGAAGAAGTTTGCTGATAAGGGCCTCAACACTCAAGACCTTGTAACTCTTGTTGGTAACTTCGCTCACTCTCTCTCTCCAACTCTCATAATTCTTGAAAACTAGGTTGTTATAAAGTTTATGCTTAAAATGTTTATATATATGTAAAAAAACGAAATATATAAGAAGTCATAATATTCACAAGTCAATTCATGATAGGGAGAATTTCACTTTAGACTCAAGACAATAATGTCTTTGCTTTAATTCTTTTAAGAAAAGATGCTTAATTGTCGCTGGAGATCTGGCAATGAGTCACCGACGGTCCTAAGGCCAAAGCTTTCTCCAAAGGCCGGCAATTGAAGCTTTGGCACTAGCCAAAGCTCCATCCATCAGATAATTTGTGTGGTTCATACTTATTCCACTGTGGATGAAGATTTTGCACAATTGCAAATAGGACTTGTTAATTTGTGTTGTTCATATGTTTATTGCACTTATTGAATTTGTGTTGTTTATTACACTTGATCATGAGGAGTTGGACACTTACAAATGGAACTTATTCATGATCATATGTTTTCCTGTTAACCAATTAATATGTGTTGTTCATATGTCTTTTTCACTTGTTCATGTTAGAGCTTCTATGGCCGGCAACAATCAAGCCTTTTTTTAAAAAAATAAATAAAGTAAGGGCATTAATGTCTTCTTACCCACAAAACTTATTTTCTTTAGTCCATAGGGGATGCAATGAAATTTCAGAATCTTTTGGGGTTACAGAAATAAAATTGGTCACATGGGGGTTAAGTGAAATTCTTCCTAAAATATACTACTCCTTTTTGTCCTTAATATAAGACCAATTTATCTAATTTGATTAGATTAAGGAAGTTAGTTAATGTAGTTAATATAAAATATTTTTTTCTTAACACAACAATTATCTTCCTTAATTCCCTCCATCTCTCTTTTACTTGATTATGGTTAAGTAAGCGTCAATCGGGTAAATTAGAAAAAGATTGATAAATATATTAAAAATATTACTTATATTTAGAATTAAGATCAACTTCACAGTTAAGTTTTATATTAACAACCAATATATATAGAGATAGATTCTAACTTCGTTTTTTATTTTTCTCCCATATTTTACTAAGCCGTAGGATAAAATCCAAACTACTCGGTTTAACGTGATGGGCTGCTCGGCGCTCATGGTTTCTTTTATTTGATTCCTTATCTTTAGCAATTTCAATGTTCGGCTTGTGATCAACTACAAACAATTTATACTAATTATTAACCATTTCAAAATTTTGCCTCTATAAATTGACCATATAATAAACCATTAGGGATGGGCCTACCTTGTTTTTTTCTTTTCTTTTTTTGGTCTTCGTCTCTAAATTCACCATGAACAAACAAGATTTTGGAACTACATCTTGCATTTAGCTTTCACATGTTAATTAATTAATTAATATTTGAATATATAGGAGGGCATACTATTGGAACTACAGCGTGCTTATTCTTCAGCAACAGACTCTACAACTTCAAAGGAAATGGTGGTCCTGACCCTACCATCAACCCTTCCTTCCTGCCTCAACTTCGGGCACTTTGCCCTCAAAACGGCCATGGTTCAAACAGGGTGGCGCTCGATTTCGGAAGCCAAAACCGGTTTGACACGTCGTACTTCGGTAATCTGAAGAAGGGCCACGGAATTCTGCAGTCTGATCAGGTGCTATGGAGCGATGCTTCCACAAAGCCCTTTGTTCAGAGGTACTTTGGAGGGAACAAATTTAATGTGGAATTTGGTAAGGCCATGGTCAAAATGAGCAACATTGAGGTCAAAACTGGGAAAAAGGGTGAAATCAGAAAGAAATGTTCTGCTATCAATTAGACTAGTTTAAATGTTGTGGATTCTCTCCAAATGAAATGATCTAAACTTATGTAGTATATAAGTCAAACTTATATTAATTTACAAGTAAAAGCCAGAGCAAAGCATGGCTTCCCAAAAGGGTTCTGAGTGAATGTATGGTTTTATAGGGTTGCACTGTGCTTTCTATCTATCAAGTATAGAAATAAAATAATGGCAAAGTAAAATGTCAAATAGTGTTTTTGTTATCTTGTAATATTCTGAACATGATGGGATTTTTGCATCTAATAGTTTAATTCCCCCCCCCCCCCCAAAAAAAAAAAAAAAACCCAGAAAAAGCATTCTCTAATGATCAATTTCAGTGGCACGGGATGTCTCCATTTAATCATCTTCCCTCCATTACCTCAAAATTGAGTCCAAACGCACAGTTCTCCGTTTAATCTTTCTATCTAATGTTGACACTTGAATCCACGATGATCACAAAATGAGAACATAATTTGCAGCACGCACACACGATCATAATTGGAGGCTGCAAAGGAAGGTTCAAAATTATTTTCACCAAACATTAACATTTGGTTGGTTTTAGTTTGAGATGCGTGGCACGTCCTTCCTTTCCATATTTAAGCGCCATATAACGTAACGACATCGTTTCATTTCTTTGAAGGTGAAGCTTGAGGAGGCCACGCAAGAGGGAGGTTGAGAGAAACTACTGGTTCAAAAATAGACCCGTCTGAAGCTTTGCATCTCATAAGCAACCATCTGACACAGAATCATTCTATATCAATCATTCTCATACAAGATTGGGTTGATACATTCGAAATCTTTTCAAGAGAAGCTAACCGTTACATCAATTTCTTGGCCTACTATGGTTACCAAATGGAAGTTGAAGCTGTCATGATAATGTTATTCCTGCAACCTTCTCAAATATTTACACCGTACCGTATAATGTAAAATCACTTAAAATAAATTAACCCAGAGATAGAAAACTATTTATATGTTGGGACTTGGAATAAACCTTTCTCTGTGGGGGAAGGGTATGGCGGTTTCATGATCCATGATGACCTTGTAGTGATATATGGCTTCAAACAATGGAGGCTCTTAAGAATGGTGGAGAACATCTTAGAGCCCGTTTGGTTCAAACAAAGGGTTGGAAAAGAAATATTTTGCCACAAAGGTGTTTGATTTGTACTGGAAAATAAAATAGGTTGATAGGAAAAAAATATTGGTATGAAGAAAAAGAGCTAAAAGACATTTTTGCCCTTGTTTTAAAAATATTTTTTAAAGACCCATGTTTTCACTTTAGTCCTCCTAACCATATGCCTTCTATGGGCTGTAATACCAAAAAATTATTATTTATCTTAAATACAATATTTTGATAAATAATACCTATTTAAAATAGGTAAATATGTGGTCTCAAATTTTGTGATGTGTTTATTTTATTTTCTAGGTAATTTCTCTTTAGAATTAAGGTAACAAATGGTTAAATTTTCTAAATTCTATTAGGGATCATAAAATACCATAAAGTATCATAATTAAATATAATCTTAATTTAATCATAAAGACAATAAAATGACATGGAAATACTTATTCCAATTAAAGAAAATTATCAACAACTAATGGGCAATTAAATTTGCAAAAATTAAAATATTTATGTTAATTTTCGTAATTAATTAATAATTAAATTAAAAAGGCATAATTAAGAAATGTAGGAGATTAATTTGTGATCAAAGGCTCATAAAAACCCAAGATTAGCATAAAGGGGATTTCTAATTATCATAATTAATATAGTAACCAATCATACTTTGACAATTAAGCCTAATAACATCCAAAACACTACATTAGGGATAATAACTTGGATTAAATTATCATCCCCTAAAGTTAATTAATAAGGGGCGAAAGTCACATTAACAAGATAAGAAGGGATTAAACAAAAAAAATATAAGATAAGATCACATGTGATATAAGATAAAAATCTACAAAAGTAAGTAGGATTTTTCTACATAAATGAAGAGCCAAGATTTAATTTCATAAAGCTAAATCCAATGGCCTAAATTAATTACATGTTTAAAGCCTTAATCCAAGTAAAAACCTATGAACCAATAAGGACTAAGTTGTAGAATGTGTGAGATAATGGAAATACAACTCAAGAGTGTAAGGAGGAGGAGCAAGACACGGTTTCAAGCTAGCTTGGGCAAGAAGGAAAAGCTACAAAAATCTAGATATTAATCTTTCAAACACATGTTGCAATTAAAGTCAAGATTAAGGTACCTGTGTAAGAGATATTTTGTAAAAAAATGGAAGAGGATTGAACGGAGGGGGGGGGGTTCATATGGGATTGAGGGCTGGGATGAGTGTTTAATAAAATAACCTAGATCCCATGGCTCCAATTCAAGAAGAGTTAGGTTTGGAAAATTTACCAAAGTGCCATAGCATTTTCCTATAAATAGGGACTTTGGGTTCTTCATATTCTCACACCAAAAACAACTACAAATCTGAATATAGAGTGAAGTGAGAGAGAAGGAGTAGTATCTTAAAGGAGTTAGAGCATTTGCAAGTAAGTTCTTTAAGTTTGAGTTCTTAGATTCATAGATAGACTTTGCTTTGATCTTAAATATGCTAGAGTAATTTTATTTTCATGTTTTTATGGTTAGAAATGACCTTATTTCAAAAAAAATATGATGAAGAAAATGATAGAGTAAAATTTTTGGATGAGAAAAATCAAAGTAACGAAGTTCTGACGAAATTTTTCGGTTAGGCGATTTCTGGAGTCAGTAGTAAAAACGCCATAATTTTATGTTGAAGATGAAGTTAATTAATTCTGAAATTTTTCATGGTTAAGTTAGTCATATAGAGCTTTCTAAATATACCTAGAGTGTATCATTCTGAAGTTTTTGCAAGAAGATACAAATTCTCAAAGAAAGGCTACGTTTTTCTGGAATTTTTCTGGGCAGAGTTTGGAAAATGAAAACTGGGAATTTCTCGCTGAATCTGGGTGAAAAAATATATTTTTCCATGAACATAGACAACCTAAGGATTCCAAGGAATTTTACGGATCCTCGTTTCGATTTGTTTGGAATTAGTTATGATTTTTCAAAGTTGGCAAAAATTCTGCCCAAAATGCTGAAATCAACATTATTTTGGAAAATAAAGGGTTATAATTGAAATAATAAATCCACCAGGGGTAAAAAGGTCAATAGTGACTATAATATCTCTTATGATATTATTTATGAAGAAATAATGTGGTAATACTATTATAGGCTATCCGAGAGAACGTACTGCTATCCGAACGTACCGACAAACAGACGTACTGCTATCCGAACGGAAAAAGGTACAGATGCGTACTATAACTCTAACTCTGATGCTTCTTGTATGCTTATATGTGATAGGATTTCATAGAGTGAATGTCAAGACTAGGTCTTGGGTCATGCACTGTGACTAAGTTTATGGGGCTTAGATCACCTGTTTATACATTCAGCTTGATACGGGTTATATAGTATTGATAATGTCGTGAGATTGTTTTCCTAGCGCTGAGGACACGAATAACTATCATGGCACTGGTTAGTGCAAACGTGGATAACTTTACATGTGCTGTGTGCTATGTACTGATTGTGTTGTTATAACCTTACATCTGCTATGTGCTATGTATTGGTTAATGCTGTAATGTTATGAATATCTGTCATACATATATTGTTTATACTTGAGCATGAGATTAACCGTTACCTGAGGTCCGATGGGAATTGGACCTCAGCTCTTACCAAAGCCTCAGGGTCTGGAGGACCGAGGGCCGATGACAAGGGTAAACAGCAAGCGTGAAGGCCTATTGGAGATTTTTATTTTCTAGAGAATGTTATTTGGGATATGTACTATGGTAACATTAATACTCGGATAATTGTACCGCTTATGTAAACAACCGGATACACCACAGTTAATGTTTTATCAGTTACTCACTTGCTCCGATGCCCTACTCTGATGAAAATATTTTATTCCGCTTTTGAAAAATGGGGTGTTACATGGGCAACCCATGGTCATGAATCACTTCAAATAATTCTAGCATATGAACTTAAATAATCACTAGTGCAAAAAGGGTTTTAAGACCGCCTCATTTAAAATGGACTATCGACGCCCCGGTCTTGAAGGTATGACCGGTGGCAGTTTTGTAAATATAAAGAACTTCTTATACCGGATCATTTTTTCATAGGTCTTAAATATATTATTCAAACCCATTAAAAAACAAACTGGTCTTAAAAATGTTATTAAAAAAATTCAAATATCAATTACTTTATGGAAAAATCTTGTACATCCGGACTAATATTTTCTGCGGTCCAAAATAATAAGAAAAATTTAAATATAAAGGTAATAAAATTTTAAGACCGAACATATTTAAAAGCCCGTCTTAAAAGTTATTCTTTTAAGACTGAACATAAAATGCGGCCGGTACAAAATATAGAAAAAGAGTGTGGATAAAAATTAATTACTTTTAAGACCGGTCTTGAATGTTAAATATTAAGACTGTCTCTTTGTTTATCCGGTCTTAAAAATGAAGAGCCAAATATACATTTCTTCGCGTGAAAGTTTTTGTTACTCTCACTGAAGAACCTCTGTTCACGTTGCGAAACCCTTCCTATTGCATTACCTATCTTCCTCGCCCACGTACCATTAGCCTCTGTTACTCTCTCATTTGCTCAGGCATTCCTCTCTTCCTGTCTCGAAAATGAACGGTGAAAACGATTCTATTTGTGTTCCGGGAACGCCAGTTACTGGTGTGAGTTAGACAAACCCTCTTCATCTCACAATGAGCCTCGTAACCGCCCTGCACGCCGTGGTAGAAGAGGCACACGAATGATGGATGTAACCCTAAGTCGTACTTCTAGGTCAAGGCTCAAGATTCAGTTTGATGAAAAGTTGGAACCTTTTGGTCCCAATAAATGCAAATATACTAGTTTTGTTGGCTATCTAGCATGCAGCAAGGTTAGCATCTTGACAGATGAGTGGAAAAATGTGGACTTTGGCACAGTAAAGGATCCTATTTGGGACACTATCCGGCTTACATACATTGTCCCTGACTGTCAGAAGTTGAAAGAAGAGACATTGTCTTATTGTGCTGATCGGTGGAGGAAGTTTAAGACCTTTCTATCTAACAAGTATATTTTTGCCGAGGTTCAGCTTGAAGAAAATCCTTGGGACAAGTACACATTTATTGATGATCAAACTTAGCAACAATTTTTTCAGCTGCGGACCACTCCTGAAGCTCTGGTGAGTTTATATTTAGTTTTGTTTGCCCTTTTGTTTGCTTATTAACCTGTGCGAATATGTGAATGTTGTTGTGTTCATCTAATCCTATTAGTTAAATGGTTTGGTGTGTCAATAGAAGTATACATTTTCTGCCTTTGTCTATGCAAGTCTGATATGTAAACCCTGGAAAGGTAAAATACTAAGAAGGTAATTAGGGAAATAATAATGGCATAAGAGTCAAGCCATTATTATAGTCTTAGTTCTATTATAGTAGGTAATGGTTAGACATTGTTGTTAGTTAGTTAGTATGTTAACTGTGTAATGGTTTCGGTGCAAGCTGTTATTGGGCCTTAAGAGTCAAGCCTCTAACTATATATAAGAGGTTAGTCTAATAAGTGTAGGAACCAGTTATGATGAATGAATGAATTGATTGAGTTGGTAGCAATTTTGCAACTCCCTTTCTTCTGTTTCTCCCAATTTCTTCTACAATTCTACATCTTCCTTAAATAAAATGTTGAAACTTGATGAAGAGAATTTGACTAATGTTTGACATTCATATGAAGCAGAAGCTCTCTAATTTCTGTTAGTGACATGGCTGGAATTCATAATTAATAGTTTTTTTCAATTCTGATTCATAGAAAAGAAGGGAACAAGCACAGGAGATAGGGAGAAAGAATGATTGCCTACATAGGGCTTCTCGTGGTGGATATGAAAAGGCCGAAAAAGAATTGATGGTGGCCAAGCGGAAGAGATTGGAAGATGAAGCTCAATCTAATCCTTCTGCGATAGTTGATCAGCTATCTCCAATACATCGCGAGGAGTTGTGGTTGCAAATTTGGCAAAAGCCAAGCGGCGCCTACACGAGTGAACAAACTCATGTAGTTGCTGAAAGAATTGTAAGTATCGTTATTGTTATTTTTTAGTTACTAAACATGTTTCATTACTAAGCTTCTCGTTATCTGTATCTTACAGGAAGATCTTAAAAAGAAAGAAGCAGAGGGATCTTTTGTGTCGGACGGGAGGAATGATGTTCTGACCGTTGTGACCAGAAAACCGGATCACCAGGGGCGTGTAAGGGGGATTGGAGGACGGGTAGGCCTAAAGCAATACTTTGGTAAATCTAAACGCCATAAACAAAGTATGGTTACCCGGGAGGAGATGGAACAGACGCTAGCCAAATTAAGTGAGGAAGCAGTGGCTAAAGAAGCATTGTTTCAATCCCAAATGAGCCAGATGAAGGAGGAAATGAATTAGATGAGGTTGCTTTTGAGCTCTCGTCCAGAGACCAGTGTTCCCTTCACACATTCACCTGCACCTATGCAGCAGAGCACTAGAGGGAGCTGCATCGTTGGACAGTCAGAGCAACCTTGTGACCTGTATGTGGAGGATCGTGATAGTCATAGACGATTAGTTACAAAAGGGACTGTCCACAACTTGGGATCAACTGTACACCACCAAAAAATGGCTGATGATGAAGTCATAGTGTCAGTTGAAAAGGTGATCATTAATGCACCTCTCCCTCTCCCAACTGATCAGCTGAAGCTTGTGAGTGATGTTAAGGGAACTTTCATCTCTTAGCCAGTGAAGCTTATACATGTCTCTACTCCTCTTGAAACTTCATACCCTCCTCGTCAAGCTGCATCCCCTCCTCAAGCTCTATCCCCTATTGTTAAGTTGACTTCCAAGGAAAAAATATGCGATATGCTGAAGAGTGGATATTTTAAAGATAAATCATGGCCTGTCAATGAAGTAGTAGGCCTCATCCTCAACCGGTTTACGTTGACAACAAAGATGTAACGTCCCTGCTGCTTCCTAGACATGAGCTTACTAATCCAATCCTTCAAATGTTTATGAAGTAAGTATCTGATTCTATGAGTACATAATTTAAATGCATCGTTTAGACACACATACATATATACTAATTCCCTTATCGATGTCATTATTGTAGGTTCATGCATCAAGAATTGGTTGAACAGGGTAGAACCAATGATTTTGGATTCTTATGCCCAGTCTATGGAAGTACAACACCCTTGGTGGAGAGACAAGAATACATATCAAGGAGGGTGTGTGAAGTGAGAAGAAAGGTGTACGTGTTTCCATACTACCACGAGTACATATCACAATTCTTGTCTGCAATTCACTTAATATAATTCTGCTACATATATCACTGAGTACTTTACTGCTGTGAATTTTCAGCCGCCACTGGCAGTTGGTCCTCATATGCATGGAGGAGCATAAAGTTATCTTCTTATGCTCCACTCACAGTGATCCAGGGCCTACGTTGATGCAGACCATCAACGAGTAAGCATGTCATTTTGATTCTCTTGTCTGAAATCTCTATTGTGAATTATATTTTCAGTGAACATTATTGATAAATTTGTGATTTTGATGATAGTGCCATAAGCACTTTCCAAATCGAGGTAAAAAAAAGCGTGGGTATCAGGCCACTTATCCTAAATGGCTCACCACAGGTTAGTACATATTTGGACACTGGCATACTGCCTTGTGACCTTGGTCAGTAAGCTATATATGCTCTTATATATATTTCTTGTTCGTTTTAGACCCGTCCGCAACCAACGGGGTCCAACGTATGTGGCACATATGTCATGAAACACATATATGATATTATCACGGAAGGAAGCACTAAATTAACTGCAAAGGTAAATGTATTTGATGTTACATATTATGGCTGAATTCAGTTTCTGGTTTAATGTTACATATGAAATATGCACGCAAGTTAATTCAGTTTCTATCTTTGATGTTACAGAGGTTTGCCTGTCCTGATCCCTTTCCTGATGATGAAGTGGAGCACATACGCAATGTGTTTTGTGAATATCTGTATGACCTAATTAAGTCCTAAATTCATTTGTAAATATATACTGTAGCAACAATAATCTTCTGTAAATTTGTTTATTTTTTCGAACAAGTCATTCATTTGTAAATATACATACGCAATATGTAATTTAATGATAAATTTGTTTATTTTTTCGAAGAATTTATTCATTCATTCTAGCTATTTAGTGCTTGAAATTTGAGGTACAAGATGTTGTAAATGAGCAATAAGAGACTCTGAAAAGTATTTGCGACTTTTATGACCGCATATTTTTTAAAGATGCGGTCCTAAAAGTCCCCGTTCATAAAAAATATGGCTAGACTTTTAGGACCGTATATTTGTTGAAAGTATGGTCTTAAAAATATTCGTTTATTTTAAAAATATGGCGAGACCTTTAGGACCGCATATTATTTATTTATCCGGTCCTAAAAGTCAACGTTTAATTCTAAAAATATGGCTAGATTTTAGGACCGTACGTTTGTTTAAAGTCCGGTATGAAAAGTGTTCGTTTATTTTAAAAATATGGCGTGACTTTTAGGACCGCATATTTATTTGAAGACCGGTCCTAAAAGTCTACGTTTAATTCTAAAAAAATATGTCTAGACTTTTAGGACCGTATATTTTATTATTGTCCACTCCTAAAAGTCTCTTCGTTTATTTTGTAAAATATGGCTTAACCTTTAGGACCGTGTGGTTGTTAAATCTCCGGTCTTAATACTCTTCCTTTAGAAATGTTGACTCGCTTTTCAGACAAATCATTAGGGTTCAAGACAACCAAGGTTCTGGCGTTCTGCTCAAGCTAGGTCCTTCGTTGTCGTCGATGTTACCTCTCCCGATGTTGAACGACATTATCGGTTTCCCTTTTCTTTGTCTCTTTTCTTTTTGTCGAAAAAAGAAGGAAGATAATGAAAAGGACACTAAAAATATTCAAATCAGGGCGAGGTAAAACCAACGACAACGACGGTCCAACCTTGAGAAGAATAGTCACTTTGTTTGTTTTTATTAGATTAAGGTAAACGATCTTTTTTTGTTTTTTGTATGTTCTTAACTGTATTCTGCGAATTTTTAATGTTGATTTACACGAGGACAATGTTTTGTTTGTTTCCTTTTTGTCAGAGAAAGAAAGAAGATAATGAAAAGGACAAGGCGATCGAATATGGAAACCAAAAATTTATTTATTATATTTTTTTTAATGCTGCAACAGCACTACATAAAAAAAACATAAAAACATCTACTCCTCCCCATCGTTGTCGGAGGGGAGGGAGTCGTCGGAGAGGTCGGAGACGTCGTCATCTGAAGGATGGTACTCAACGTCATGGGCGTCGAGTACCGCAGTCATCTTGTTGTTGACGGCGTGATAGACCTGAAACAGTTGGCCCAAGCGTCGATCTATATGATCGACGCAGGCCAGGAAGTGCTGCATCATCTGGTAGAATGATGGGTTCGGAGGCAATGGAGGAGGGTACAGAGGTGGAAGGGGATTAAGAGGAAAAAGGATGACCTGGTGGTGGTTGAGGACCTCGTGGTGGTGGAGCAGCCATTACGGTGGAGGTTTTAAAAGTGATGGAGAAGAATGTGAAGGAAGTAAAGTAACATCGAGTTTAAATAGAGAACCCTTCTTGAACAATGTGTAACGCCGGAAACAATAACGAGGAGACGCATAGTTCCTCAGAATACGAGGAGATGCCTAGTTGTGAAGTTTTTCTGGAAGTCGAAGAGACTCTGAATCATTCATTTGAACAGAGTGTAAGGATACGACTCTGCTATCTAAGTAATTTGAAAAGAATGAACCTTTAATACCGGATATTGTAAAAGATCCGTTCTTAAAACTAATATTTTTGAAGAAAAAATTCTTGCTTTAAAAAAATTGAATTGAAAAAAATAAATGAATTCTAGGACCAGATATAAGATAAAAGGTCAGTCTTAAAAGTAATTGAATTGATTGAAAAAAATAAATAATAGACTTTTAGGACCGGATATATTATAAAAGGTTGGTCTTAAAATCAATTGAATTGAAAAAAATAATAATAGAATTTTAGACTGCATATTTATAAAATCCACTCTTATAGTATATAAACTTCATACCTCTATGTCCTTATTAACTCCTCACTACCTCGTAACTCCACATTATGTGGCTCTCTGCCCCAATTGCTCAAACCATGGTTAGATACAAGAGAACCACTCGTAGGGGTACTCTTACTCCTGATGCTCGTGCCTTCCGTAGATTGTTATACGGTGTGCCTCCTCCAGCGAGAGTGCGTTCTATTGTGACAGAAGAGTCTCGGGTCGTTAGACCCATTGTTATTTCGGATGATGAAGAGATTGCCGCACCCCCTCTAGCCTTCAGACCATGAAGAGGTTCCTGCTCCCCCTCTCCAACCAGTTGGCCCCAGCACGCCTACCGCTGACCCCTCTCCTCTTTCCTCTAATGATGC
Source organism: Acacia melanoxylon (assembly GCA_019022615.1). Taxonomy (NCBI): domain Eukaryota; kingdom Viridiplantae; phylum Streptophyta; class Magnoliopsida; order Fabales; family Fabaceae; genus Acacia; species Acacia melanoxylon. The sequence goes on along the minus strand of JAFJYJ010000003.1, from coordinate 3,674,297 downwards.
GCTGATGTGAATAAGACAGGAACTTGCTGATCTCTGGCGGGAAGTTAATGCTGCTCACGCCAATATCGCCAAGGCTTTGGAGGATAATAAGCTTTAGGATGTTTAGCAAGATTCTTGTTTTTGATAATTTTCTATTTGTTTTCCTTTTGTATGTTTTCTTGTGTACGTGCATATTCTCCAGTAATGTATGAAGCATTAAGAACTAAGCTTGTGTCTTTTTTTGTTCATATTCTCCAGTAATTAAAGAAGCTTATTCTCCAGTTTTCCTTTAATTTTTATTCATTCAGTTGCTGCTGCGCTCACCAAAGCCAATCCTCTTTTTTTTTAAAAAAAAAAATAAGGACTTTTAGGACCGTATGTTTTATAAAACTCCAGTCTTAAAATTAAATGAATAATAAAAATTTAGGATCGGAGTCTTCTAAACCTCCGGTCTTAATAATTTAATTATATATTTAGGACCGGCTACTTTATAATTAATCGGTCTTAATAAAATCCAAAATACTAAAACATGTCTCTGTCGCGCGGAATATTAAATTTTCCTCTCTGAACTTCTCTTGTCGCGCCGAAAGTGATTACTCAAGTTCTGTCTCTAGTATTTGTGTGTTGCTTCGTCGCTGCTTCGCGTTGCTCTCTCGACAATCACTTTCTGGTTCCTTAGCTAAACTTCTATAAACCAAGCTGTAAGAGGTGTTTCGGTTATATAACTTTATGATTTTCCCCGCTTATCGTTCGAGTTGAACGAAATCGATGAAATGTTCTTGTGGGTTTCTCTGTCGTTAATGAATATTGTATTTTGAAGATTATATTTGCACTTTAGACCTACCCAACTGACCAACAAATGTTTTTAGGTTACTCTTGCTGTCTGCAACATCAACGTTCATGGCGGGAGAAGAAAGACTCAGCAAACCCATTTGAATTTATATGCTACAGGTGAGTCCACAAGACCTTCATGCAATGCATTTAATTTCCTCGTCATGCATTTATTTTGCTTCTTGGATTCACTGTGATACATTTATGACCAAAAGTGATTCTTCGTTATGCATTTAATGAGTAAGTTTCTCCAGAAAAAAAAAGACATAACCGACATTGAGCATAAATATGCATTTGGTGTTGCCTTATTTTATATGCAAGTGTTAATTTTTTCGGATTATGTATGTTAAATCTTTCTGTCTATAGGAATTCTACTATGGATCACAGTTGGATAATTGCTTTACGAACGAGTGTTGAATATCAGAATGGGGTGAGGGACTTTATAGAATGTGCTAAACAAAATGCCCATGATGATAGTGGGAAGTTTTATTGCCCTTGTGTAAAATGTTTGAATGAGAGGCGACTAAGTCCTGAAGTTATACACACACATTTAATTTGTGAAGGATTTTGTAAGACTTATACAGTATGGGTATGGCATGGTGAAAAAATACCAAGTGGGTCTCAACATGGGGAAGTAGCCTTTGATAATAATGACACGGATATGGATGATCGCATAGAGGACATTATTTGTGATGTAAGAGAAGAGACTTTTCATCAACCACATGCATATGGTAATATGTGTAGTGGTCCAGAGACCCCGCTATACCCTGGGTGTAAAAAATATCAATTGTTGAACGTTGTTTTGAAATTGGTAAGCTTGAAGGCACGTCATGGATGGAGCTGAAATGCTTGAGGCTTTTAAGGACATGCTTCCGGATGATAATGTGTTGCCGCATCGATACTATGATGTTAAGAAAATACTTTGTCCACTGGGGATGAAGTACAAAAAGATCCATGCATGCCCAAATGATTGCGTATTGTATAGAAAATAGTTTGAAGAGAAGCAGAATTGTCCGATATGTGAAACCCCAAGGTACAAGTCAAATAAGGGGCACTCGCAAAAGTGTTGTGGTATCTTCCAATCATACCAAGGTTCAAGCGGTTGTTTGCGAATGAAAATGATGCAAAAAATTTGAGGTGGCATGCAGATGAGAGGATTTCTGATGGAAAACTTCGACATCCAGCTGATTCTTCTCAATGGAAGAAAATCGATCAATTATTTCCGAACTTCGGCGAAGAACCTAGGAACCTTAGGCTTGCCCTTAGCACGGATTGTAACACCCCTACTATTGTAACTATTGTACTTGTAATTACAGTTGAATTAATAAGGAGTTTTGTTTCTGATTTAATTAATATTATTATTATTATTTAATTATCGTAAATAGATTAATTGGATAAATAATTTAAAGGAAGAAGAGCAAGGGTAAAACGATCAATTCCTAGTCCCTATCCTATTAAAATTTGTTCACCATGAGGAAGAAAAGAAAATCAAGTGATTTAAGTCATATTTAAGCCCAAACATGAAATGCGGGTCCCACAAGCGATTGACCGATGGAAATGGGACCGATAGGGACCAGTCGGGGTTTCCCTTTAGACTGAGCGGGACAAGTGTGGGGCCACTCAAAGAAGATTTGAGGGCGCCACATGTAGGTGTCCATCCAGGGGAAAATATATGGAGAAGTTGAAGATAAACCCAAAAAGAAGCACTAGTGTACCCAGCGGGGCCCGGTGGGGACCAGATGATTAGGAACTAGACAGAAAAGTGAAGGAAAAGGGATTAATTATTTGGGGTCATATTTTTGGGCCCCATTAGGTGCCACATGACCCCCTTTAATCATTAAAATATTTACTTGGGGAGCTAGAAAAGGAAATTAGAGTAAAAATCAAACCGCGAGACCCACATTCAAGGAAAAAGGGCAAAATGGTAATAAATGAGTAAAAATTAATTTGGGTTGACTTGTGGGCCCAAAGTGGCGTCCCATGTGTACTTTAGGGCAGGAGAAATCTTGGAGAAAAATTTGGTAATTATTAAAAAGTTTTGGGCCACAATCGCAATTTGTGAAAGTTCCGGGCCAAAGTGCATAATTTGCCCCAAAAGTAGGAAAATATCTAGATATTTTTGGATGGGGAGGCACCACTTGGCAGCTGCTGGACACCCCCGGATTTCTCTAGAAAAACTTGGGAATTAAGTCAAATCTCAGATCCAAATTACTCCATGCTAGCCAGAAATTTACACCGGTTAATTCCAGAATTCACCGGGTCAAATTCACCTTTATAAAAAGGTGTTTTCACCTTTCTTTTTCACCCTCTGCACGAATTTTTCAGAAAAGGAAAGAGAAAGCTCAGCCCTCCATAACCCAAGGCTCCAAGGTCAAGATCCCAAGTTCATCTACCGTTTCTCCGATTCTAAGGTAACACCGACAACTTCATTTCTTGTGTTCTTGTGGTGTAAATTCGTGCAAATAGTAGAAGCTTAAGGTTAAGGATGGATTCTTGAAATTTTAAGGTCATCAATGGCTCTGGAATGAGGTTTTTTATAGGGTATAGTTGTGGGTTAAGTTGCCGAAGTTGAAAACACCGAAACCACCTAAGTTAGGGTGCTGCCAGTTTCTGGAGAATCTGGGCAGCGAACCTTCTAACGCGTTTTTAAAAAGGTAAACGAACTCGGTTTAAGCTGAAAATATTTATGGGAAAACTAGACATCCGGGGCATGAATTTACATATATAATAAGATATATTTGGTCAGGATTCACTAGGTGAACTAAATAGTTGAAAAAGGTGTTCAAACTAGTGACGTGAATCTGGACCAGAGGAGAAAAAGTAAGCAAGACACCAAAATAATTGTACTTTCAGGCTCTGAATATATTTTTTCTGTGAAATAGACTTATCCAGGGTCTGCCTTGAGGGGCGGCTTAACGGAGACAAAGTTATAATTCCAGTAAATCCGGGGCCTGCCTTGGTAAGTCGGCCCGACGGTACAAAGACATGTTTGTTTGTGTATCTGTTTGCATATATGGTGTATTAGGCATGTTATTTGTACTCTCTCTTATTTACATGGTTGCATACATACACATCACACATTTAGTGCATGAGTACTGACGGTTACTCTGGGGGCCAATGTTAGTTCTCTGTGTGTTTTGATGATGTCTAACAATTGTAATAAGTACTTAATTAAAATTGGAAAGATCTAAGTTTTAGACAGATTGAAATTAAAGCCTAGTAAAATAATTTTGAAAATTGGTAACTCAAGTTGTTGAAAACAACTCAAGTTGCTGTCAAAACTCAAGTTTTTCATAGTCTCAAACAATGGATAACTCGAGTTGTCACTAAACAACTCAAGTTATAAGTTGTACTTCAGTTCCCAAAAGCCTCATCACGATATCGATTTTGGGTATCGATATAACTCGAGTTACAAGAAAAAACTCGAGTTTCCCAAGTGTTAAAAACTTTCTTTTGATTTTCGAAGTAGAAAAACTCGAGTTATAAATATAACTCGAGTTGCCCAACTCAAGTTATTTTTGTAACTCAAGTTATATTATGTGCGAAAGTTTTCCGAATGATTTAAATTCAAAAGTAACTCGAGTTATTCAAGACAACTCGAGTTGGACAACTCCGATTCTTCGCAATAACTCAAGTTATGTTTTCTGCGAAAACTTTCGTCGATTTGAATTCCAAAGAAACTCGAGTTAGAGTACAAAACTCGAGTTGGACAACTCCGATTATTACTATAACTCAAGTTATACCATTTGCGAAGAATTTCCTGAATAATTGATTCTCGAAGTAACTCGAGTTAGGCATAGTAACTCGAGTTAGCCAACTCAAGTTATTAAGGATAACTCAAGTTCTGTTCTTCATGCGCATATCTTGAACTAAATATAACTCGAGTTATGTGAAGCAACTCGAGTTGTTCATATCGATTTGAATATGTTTTTCTCACGCATTACGGTTTTCATTCGATTAAAGCTTGGGTATCTTATGTAATTAATTCTTATTATTCCTAACCAAGTTTAATCGTTTGCTAGTGTATTTCGAGATACTTCTAACATGTTTTTAAACTTGAAATCACGAAAAGTCAATATGTGTCGAAGCATTAAATGCGGTCCCGGACTTGAAGCCGAAAGAAGAAATAGACCTCTGGACATACCAAAATCATTACAGCCTCTTCCCGATAACATTCTCACTTTGGTTCTCAACGGACAAATCGAATAAAGAATGTTAATGAAGGATAACGGTCGAATGTCGGAAGAATACGAGGAAACGAGCAAGTGATTTACAACGGATATATTCATTACTCACAACGGCTCATTTATTCTTCTCAACGATCATCAATGCTACCAACCTATAAATAGAAGAAGCATTCAAGTCTCCAACTACTGAAACTCTGCGCATTAAATTAGTCATTAATAGCATTTACAGTTTCTACACAGAGAGATAATATCTTCGGATATATTAAGCTTCGGTGATTATTATTCTCTCTTTTAGAGAGTCTTCATAGATTATTCTTTATTGTAAGAATCTCAAAGTATTGGGACTTTGAGATTGGGACATTTGATTACAACTTGTAAGGGGGAGCAAGTTCTAGAGAGAGAATTGCTTCGAGAGTTACAGAGTGTGTAACATTTGAAATTAGTGAAATCCGGAGAGTCGGGACCGGACGTAGGTCAAGGATTTGGACCGAACCAAGTATAAATTCATTGTGTTCAATCTCACTTACCCTTACTCGTTTATCTCTTTTGCATTCGGCTTACGTAGTATTTACGCGAGAAAATTTAATATCTCCAATTCACCCCCCCTCTTGGTGATATTCCGTCTTTCAGCCAATACCAGACTCCAGAAGCTTTTGTTGAATCAGCGGGACGTGCTTGACGGAGAAAGACCTTTTTGGAGAGGTAGGATGGTAGTGTTGTTGAAGGATAGGGGATGCCCTATCATATTTTGTACTTTATCTTTTGGGATGACTGTATATTGTATTTCCAGTATTTACTACCGGATGACTGTACCCTAACCCTTCGGGGACTTTACTTTTTGTTAATGAATGCTTTTACCAGTGCAATAGTCATCCAAACCGATCTTGTGCTCTGTTGCGTGTACTCTGATTAATTCTTAATTGAACTTATAATGAAGGAAAGGTAACTGTTAAAAGGAATCCCTCTAACCCACCACCCGAAAGGGCGAGGCCGGTGGAGGTGTAACACGGATGACATGAATCCATATGAAAGCCTTAGCAGCATACATAGTTCATGGCCTGTACTCCTGATTATTTACAACTTATCTCCTATGTTATGCATGAAACGAAAGTATATCATGCTGTCTATGTTGATTTCGGGACCAAAACAACCCAGAAATGACATTGATGTTTACCTTCAGCCCTTGATCGAAGACTTGAAGGAGTTGTGGGAAGAAGGTGTCGACGTTTTTGACTCTTTCAAGAAGGAGGTGTTTAAAATGCGAGCCATGATATTTTGTACTATAAACGACTTCCCATCATATGGGAACTTGTCAGGGTATAGTGTAAAAGGCCATAAAGCATGTCCGGTTTGTGAAGAAAGCACACACTATCATCAACTTCAACATGGAAGAAAGACGGTTTATCTTGGACATAGGAGATTTCTTAGACGGGGCCACCCATATTGTCGATTAAAAAAGCCTTTTTTGGTGGCCAAGAGTATGAAGATTCTCCGGTGGCATTGACTGGGGAGCAAGTTTATGAAAAGGTGAAACATATCAATGCCATCTTCGGTAAGATTGCAAAGAGTAGAAAAGAAAAATATATATGAAAAAAGAGATATGTATTCTTTGATCTTCCATATTGGCGCAATCTTGATGTGAGACATTGTATTGATGTCATGCATGTGAAGAAAAACGTATGTGATAGTATTGTTGGCATGCTTCTCAACATACAAGGTAGTTCCAAGGATGGTGTGAAGGCAAGATTGAATTTGCAAGTAATGGGAATACACGAAGACTTACATCCAAGGCCATACGGGAAGAGAACTTATTGTCCCCCGGCTTCTCATACTTTGTCTAAGGATGATAAACGAAGTTTTAGTGAGTGTTTACATGGCACAAAAGTTCCCTCGGGGTATTCTTTAAATTTTAAGAGGCTTGTATCGATGAAGGACTTGAAATTAGTAGGCCAAAAGTCTCATGATTGTCATGTCTTGATGCAACAGCTACTCCCAGTAGCTATTCGAGGCATCCCCGAATATGATCTTCAGGTCGTTTTCACTAGACTTTGTGTCTTCTTCAATGCGGTTTGTAGTAAAGTTTTCAAGATTGAAAAGTTGGATGAATTTGAGAATGAAGGATATCTTATCTTGTGCCACCTTGAGAAGCTTTTTCTTCCTACATTTTTTGACATTATGGTTCATCTAATTGTTCATCTAGTGAGGGAGATAAAGTTGTGCGGCCCTATCCATTTATGGTGGATGTACCCAATTGAAAGATCTATGAAATTCCTAAAAGGGTATGTGAAGAACGCATACCATCCAAAAGCATCAATTGTTCAGAAATATGTTTCTGAAGAAGCCATGGAATTTTGTCAAAATTATGTGGCCAAAGTAAGACATATTGGGCTTCCAAAACGTTAGCATGCTGAAGGGGGTAGACGAGGGGCTTCAGTAAAGAGTGTGGATCCTGATGAACTGTAACAAGTCCACTTATACATCTTGAATAATGTTGATGAAGTTCAAGCCAGCATAGCTGCACATAAAGAAGCTGCAAGGAAAGAAAATCATCGAATGACTGAACAAAGGTTGATTAGGGAGTATAACAGAACTTTTGCAAACTGGTTCAAACAAAAGGTCGAGGGAGAGGAATGTATTTCTGATACAATCAAATGGTTAGCACGTGGTCCCGAGGTTGATGTCATAAGTTGGAATTCGTATGTGATCAATGGTTATACATTTTACACGAAGTCCCTAGATGATACGAGCACAGTCCAGAACAGTGGTGTTATGTTAGAGGCTGAATCTATGCATTTCTCCAGTTCGAAAGACAAGAGGCCTTTATTGGCAGTCATGCCATATTATGGGGTTATTGAAGAGATTTGGGAGGTGGACTATGTTAAAATTAGATTTCCCATTTTCAAATGCAAGTGGGTTAATATCAATAATGGTGTTCAAATTGATCGGCTAGGATTTACATTAGTCGATGTCAATGGTAGAAGTTTTGGAGATAAACCTTTTATTATGGAAAACTAGGCGAAACAAGTGTTCTATATCACCGATCAAGAAAATAAAATGTGGTCTGTAGCTCTCCAAGGAAAAAGGGTAATTGATATTGATGAGGAAAGTCATTCAAATTATGGTATTCCTGAGAGTACTCCTTTTTCAAGGGGTCTACTGGACATGAATGAAGAAGATGAAGCGGATAATGAACTCGGCATAAGAAATGATCATCAAGAAGGGATATGGGAGGATATTACTTCATAAAAGAGTCAATTCATAAGGTAATATTCATATGCAGAATTCTTTGAAAACTTTAAGGTTTTAACTATATTATATTCCTTCTATGTTCTTAAACAATGTCATTGACTATGAAGTTTGTTCTTGTTTTATTTTTGTGGCAGGATCCGATCCAAATGGGCATGTTATAAAAGAGGATGTTACGTTGTTGGGTGAGAATCAGATGAAGGCATGGTGAATATTATATTGGGCATGTCTGTTGTATTTGTAAGTAAGTTATCTTATTGTATAAATTAATTTAGGTGTTGTAGTCATAGTATAATCATTAATTAATAAGCCACATAACTCATGGTGAATAATATTTGTATTCTTTTTCCCAATTCAATTTATTCATAATTGTTCATAGCTTGTAGCTTAAAGTATTGACTTTTATGTTCTGGATTGGGTGGTGGATTTGTGTATAAATATGATCAGGAAGAACAGAACAGGGAAAAAATTATGGAAAATTTAGACTAGAAATAAGTACGCTGGTCTTAAATGTTCAACTGTTAAGACCGGATGTATTTATATGTCCGGTCCAAAAGGTCATGTTACATATTTGATATTAAGCCGGTCTTAAAAGTTGGTCTTTTAAGACCGGTGTATTTATACGTCTGGTCTAAAAATTCAATTTTTAAGACCGGATGTGTCACACCCGACATTCGTGTAATGAAACTCATCAGAGTAAGATACCACGAATGTCAAATCCTCTTTGCATAATGACATTCATCAGAGTATTAATGCACAAATTTCCGGAAGAAAAGGAGTTCTAGCATAGTAATACTTGATGCAAAGGTCTGGATACATAACTGAAATCCATAAGATGTTCTTACAAATATTACAAACTTCAAAATAGTCTAATACAAAACATAGATAACCAACAAAGCGAGTTAAGGTCCGCCTTAGCATCTTCGATTCACGGTATCCACCGCCTTGCCTTGTGAGCCACGTCTACTATACTTTTCACACCTTGAACTTTCAGGAATGTCTGGGATTCAAATGAATCCCAGTAGTAACGTTAATCACTCACATAACAATGCATGCACAGTACATGGTAGACAACCAATTGCAATCAATTCAATATTCAAGTTCGCATTCCAATTCATTTGAACACCATTCAAATTCAAAATTCAGTTTGAATTCATTCAGATTCAAATTCATTCAAATTCAAATTCATTCAAATTCAAATTCATTCAAGGACCTAGAGGTCCATTCCCTCAGTGCTGGGTATTCAAATGGGCATTTGCCCTTCTTTCACAAATGTACCGATTCCCTTATCGAACAACCACCCCCGGCCTTAACCGTGATGGTATCTAGGTTACCCCACATTCAAGGGCATTACCTTCCGGCCTTAACCTAGCGATAAGGTTAGGTGTTCAAAATTCAAGTATCACAATGGTTCATACATGCATATAAAGGCATACAGAATATGTGAGAGAAAGTTACTACCTGGATGTCTTCACAACTTCTTATTCTCACCAAAATTCTTCTTGCTCTGCCTATCTTTCGGCCAACACAAGTGTCTATATCCTATATTATTTGGAGATGGGTCATTACTCAATTTAATCTTAATAGCAACATTAAGATTACGCTTACTAAACCGACCCAAAAAGCTTATCTTTTTTATTCTCTTCGGTTGGTTATCCCATATTATTTATTCTATATTCTTCCCATAATTAGATATCTAGCCCTTCAAGTCTTATTCAAAAATCCCAAATTAAGGCTAGTTGTAATTTGCTCAAAACGTATTTATTTTCAGACTTGACAGAATTTCAGCTTTCAATTTCTCTAGGAACTTAGAAATATCATATCTTGGTCTAGAAAACTCGGAATCAAGTGGTTCAAGTTCCTAATCAAAGTTCTGTAAGTCTATATTATAAGAAAAATAATCCACTGACCAAATGATAACTTAATAATTCCCAGAATTTCGAATTGTAGAGACAACTTCAGTCTGCAAACTGGATTTTTCAGAATTTCCTGTCCAACTTTAAAAATTCATATCTGGGTCTAGGAAGCTCCGATTGAAGTGGTTGAAATTTCTACTTACACTCCTGTTAGTCTAATTCCTAGGAAAAATTATCATCACCTAATTCAACTTCGGAATTAAAACGGTTTTTACAAAGCATATCACTGACTAATTCTGAAAAACCATTTTCGTTCAGTTTTCTTGTCTGTCTTGGAAAATTCGTAGCCCCTTGTATACACCTCCTATCCATGTGTTCTTTGGCTCCTATTAAACCTTATTATGTGTACTAAGTGTACACAAAATTTCAAGGTCATACAAGGTCATCTAATCTGGTTTTTTCCTTGCTGTAACGTTACTGTTTCTGCTGCAAAATTCCCATTTCCAGAAAATACAGCAACCTGATTCCTTATGTTTAATAATTCATTTTGGCTTCCTTAAGCCTTCTCATTCTAAAACTGGGTTCTAAAACTTCTAAAAAAATGCTGTAGGTTCAGATTATTCTCCTAAACAGAACCATATACACGTGCATATTCTTGTCTATTCCAATTTTCTTAACAGTTTATGGAACCTCTTTTATTCTCTAATGATTTATGTGGCTATTTGAGATTTTCATACGTAAGATACACATCAAAACTTCCTCTGATTCAGTTCCATAAATAGAGTACCCACATGCAGAAACCCTCCATAACTTCTTAGCTTAAAATGCAAAACCCATCGAGTAGAATTTGCAAAACTAGAAAGAATGAAGCTTGATGACCTACCTTGGTTAGTTTCTGCAAGTTCCGACTTCTCTTCCTTTGGTTTCTACCTTCGGTTCCTTCCACCGAGGGCTCTTGATCTCTGCCTCTATTCCTATGTTCTCCCTCTCTCAGCGTTTCGTGTATAGGAGTTCATTTTTGACTTCTCTAAAGCTTCTCATCAGCTATCAAACTCACATTCTCTCTCTCTGCGTTTTTCTTCAGTTCTGTATTTCTGTTTCTAATTGATGGAAAGTGGACGGGATATGGCGAGAATGTGGTTATAACCGTGTGCAAGAGTGAGGGAGGTTGTGAGGTGTCCGAAACTTGAGAGGAATGTGTGTGAGGTGTTCGGTTTAGAGAAGAGAACGAGTGTTCTGTCAACTTGCATGAAGATATGGTGTTTGCTGCTCCCTTTTTGCTGTCGGATAAAAGAATGAATGTTGAATAATAATAAAATCGCTGCTGCAGAAATCCAACAGACTTGCAGAATTTCAAGAACGACAAGAGAATGTGGGTCTTTGTCCGAAAGTGCTGCAATGGAATGTGGTTTAAATAGGGAATAGATAGCACATGTAATGTCTCTTCTTATGCGCTGATTAATATCAGAAAAAGGTGGAGTGCGATCTGCATTCTTGCTCTTACCCATGAAGAAAAAGAAAGTGCAGTGTATGAAGGGAAATAGAAAAATGAGAAGTGGTGAGATTTTGCATAGGTTGCAGAATAAATTAATTAAAGAATAGTGGGGCATGCGCGCATGTGATTCTTCTATGCACTAGCTAAATAGGTTCTGTTGGTCGTAGAGAAAAAGATAATGGAAGAGTGGTTATGTGTCTAGATAGGCTGCAGAATAGATCAATTAATAATAAAAAAATGATAATGGAGTATGGGTAAGCTTGTGCTATTTCTTCTTATGCGTTGAATATTCAAGATAGGAACTTGTATTTCATTGAAGAAAACCAACGGTGCATGAGTGTTCAAGAAGTGGGATGTTACAGGATGTATTTACCATCCAGTCTTGAAAGTCAGTCTTTTAAGACCGTGTATAATTAGTCGTCTGGTGTTGGTCAATTTCCTTGATGGCAAGTGAGCTAGTCGAACAAGTAATAAAGTGAAGTAGAGTTTCGTCCCACAGAGACTGAGATACCAAAAAGTGACGCTCAATTGCTATGATAGTTGCGCAAACAGAAAGTAAATATGATTGGTTTGAGAGGTTTTTGCATTTATGCTAATAATAGAAATAAATAGAGTATCGTAGTTTTAAGAAGATATCAGTAAGAAGTTAGGCTGAACTCGGAATCACTCTTAAGTGCATCAATCCCCCAGTTGCTCTACCCATTGCTATAGCATCCATACTGCACAACTTCTGCAATGCTACAAGATAGCTACTAACTACAATGCTATTCGGTTAACCCACCACTATAATCTATCGAAGCTTCCGCGTCCAATACATATGATACTAACTATACTCCTTCCATATTCCTATGACAACTTTCTAGTTAGATCTGCATTACACACAGCGTGTCATGGTTATGAGAGGTAGACCCATTCCTGAAGCCTACAATAATAGGTCAAGCCTTGCACCGGCTGCCTAGCAAACACTATTTCTTAGAGGTCTAACCTCGACTCCTTGCCAGTAAGCCAAGGCCACAAATCTAGCCCTTAGCTTCCATTAATCGACTAGTAATTAATTTACTGATAAGCAAACCGAATCTATTAAATTAAGAACTTGCAACTGGGTTCATTTAGCACTTAAGAATTCATCCTCGTTCAGCCATAGGAAAATCAGTTCATGACTGACGAGGGAAACACAAAACAGATAGTAACAAAATGACCCATGATCTAATTACTAAAATAGAAGGAAAAAAATAGAAAGCTTGACGAAGTTCCAACGGCGTGGAAGAAGCCCTGTCACGTCACCACTCCACGTCTTCTTCTCTCCGTCTTACTGCAAGGAAGGATGCTGGGCTATCCTGGAATTCTCGTGCTTGTGAAATCTCTCACTCTTCTTTCGAGTTTGCCGAATGTGAAATCTTGTTTTGGCTCTGTGTGACTTTCCTAAGGTTGACTTGCTGTTTCCTTTTATACTCAGACTTTCTTGTGGCGCAAGTTCCAGCGAGCTGGGCTTTCCAAATCTGTCGAGATCCATCGCATCTTCTAACCATAGTAGATTGATTCTGCTGATCCTGTGGGATTCTTCAAATCTTTCAGTTTTGATCATCCGCATCTTCTATTTTATTACGTCAGCAATCTACCTGTCGTTCTCGACCTTCATTATTATCCCTGAAATCATCTAGATAAAAAGGTCAGAAAATATGCTGCATAGCATTGCGTCCTTTACTTTGCTTTAGCTTTCGTGATGCCTTTTATTGCACTACGAGTTCTTTGTTAGAATGCTATAGCATAGTAGCAGCTTTGCTATACGTTCTTTCTTTAAAACAATGTAACTTGCTCCTTTCTTAGCACATGTTTAGGATGTAAATGGTTTCTATCCTTCAGTTCCTTATATCATGAATATATGCCTTTTTGCTTGGATTGTTTGCAGTTAAGCTTTCATTTACCATACAATTCAGTCATGAAATATAGGGAAAACAAGGTATAATTTGTGCTCATCAAATACCCCCACACTTAGCTTTTTGCACTCCTGGGTAAAATAAGATGAAGCGAACAAAAACTCATAATCTTAGTACTCTTGTTTGTATAACTCTTGCTTACACAATTGCTTTCAGTTAACGTCCCCCATTCAGCCATCCCACTGCCCAATGCTAGCAACTCAAAATGCGTGGTATTGCTTAGATGAAGAAGCCTCAATAGGCTCTCAAGTCCAGTGTTTACGCTCTCTTACCCAGGGGATTTTAGTTTCTCTCTTGTCTTACGGGCCTAGAAGTTCCTTAGCCTTGTCAAAGTTCTACGATTGCTTCCTAGCATCTGAGTATTCGTTCATTAGAAGAACTTCTTGGGTTACAATGGTGAGGATGGATAGGAGTTTGAGATGGGAAATGTTGGTGAATGCTATAGCAAATTAGGTAGACAATTATCTTAGCTTCATCCGAGTGCTCCTCCTTGAACTTTGTATTTCTTGCTGCTCTTTATTCTAGGTCTTTCCCCTTTTCTTTTCTTTTCTTTTTTTTTCATAAGCAAAACAACAGCTCTTTTTGCAGCATTTCATGGGAGCACTCTACCCTAGCATTTTCCACAGTTTTCTTCTAGTTTTTCTGTCTATCTTGTTCTGCTATGGCACACTCATGTGGCTCAATGGGGTAGCAATATGGAGATGATGATAAATAGGTTGTGTATGGGATTTATGGGTATGACATGAATGCCTTTATCCTACGAACTTCAAACTCAGATGCCAAATAGTTTATCAAAGAACTAAGACAAATCAAGGATCAAACAAGGGCTAGCAGACATGCACACTTTAGAATATAACAATTAAGCTCAACTCAATCCTTCCATTGGGGGTTCTTCCCTTTAAACTTCCTCACTGCCACTTTACCCCGCATCAGATTAGCTAGCACTGTCAATTTCCCAAGCCTAAAGGTTCAGTTTCCTTAGGCAATCATGTTATGCTCCGTTATACAGACATTCCTTCTATTGCTACAAAATTATGTTCATACTTTATCATGCAATTTGAAAAAAAAAACAGTTTGTGCAAAAACTACATGCAGAGTAATTAGGATCACACACACACACGGAAATAGCATATCAAAGATTAAACCTTTTATCCCCCCCCCCACACTAGAACGATGCAATGCCCTCATTGCAGCAGTAGCAGAAAGAGATAGAAACAAAGGGGCATCGGACATTAGCTTGTCAGAACAAGCAGGGTCGTTAAAGTCTGAATAGTGCGATTCACAAAATCAATAACAAACAAACCAAAAGAAGAAAACAGAAAAAAAAAACTAGCTAAGCAGGCGGTGACCCTGGTGGAGTTGACGACCGCACGATTTCAGGAGGAATAGAGGGAGTAACATACCTGGGCCACGTGATGGTTTTGACAATCGGAACAAACCTGCCATAGCTTGCTCATGTCGTATTGCGATGGGAGGACTCCTACAGACATTCCAATGAAACTTATGAAAACTGGAAATAATAAAACAGAGCAAATTGTTCGGGCTGCCTCCCTGTAGCGCTTGGTTTAAAGTCATCAGCTAGACATAGTACTTGTTACTTAGGGTGATCTGAGGTCAATAGCCGTCTTGTCTCTCAAAACTGGATCCGACCAGTAATGTTTAATTCTCTGACCGTTGACTTTGAAAGTGTTCCCAATTTTTGGGTTTCTGAGCTCAACTGCGCCATGCGATGTCAAGGCATCGATCACAAAGGGTCCTACCCACCTGGATTTGAGCTTTCCCGGGAACAATTTCAGACGAGAGTTGTACAACAGTACTTTTTGGCCAACTTTAAAAGTGCGCGGGATCAGTCTCTTATCGTGCCATCGTTTAACCTTTTCCTTGGAAAGCTTTGCGTTCTCATATGCGTCCAAACAGAATTCTTCTAGTTTATACATTTGTAATAGCCGTTTGTCGCCTGCTGTGGTGGAGTCCATGTTCAGCTGTGCTATTGCCCAATAGGCCTTATGCTCCAATTCGACTGGAAGATGACAGACTTTCCCGAACACCAGTTGGTATGGGGAGACCCCTAATGGTGTTTTATATGCGGTGCGGTACGCCTATAAGGAGTCATCGAGCTTATCAGACCAATCCTTATGGTTCGGATGAACCACCTTTTCCAAGATACGTTTTACCTCTCTGTTTGACCATTTGATTGAGGGTGGTAGGCTGTAGCGATTTGATGATTAACTCCATACTTAGCAAGCAAGGCTGCAATCTGGCGACTGCAGAAATGAGAGCCTTCATCACTGATTATGGCTCGAGGAGTTCCAAATTTTGTGAATATTTGTTTCTTTAAAAACCTGCTAACGACTCTAGAGTCATTTGTTGGCAGAGCGGTTGCTTCGACCCATTTGGAGACATAGTCAACGACAACTAGTATGTACTGGTTGCCCTTCGACGGAGGGAAAGGGCCCATGAAATCGATGCCCCATACGTCAAACAATTCAACCTCTAAAATAGGTGTTAGAGGCATTTCATGCCTACGAGATATGTTCCCAGTCCTTTGGCATTTGTCACGTTTGGACACAAATTGATGGGCGTCTTTGAAGAGGGTTGGCCAATAAAATCCAGACTGAAGCACCTTCGCGGTCGTATGAACACCTCCATAATGCCTCCCATAGGGGGAGGAATGGCAGTGTCTCAGAATATCTTCTGAATCATCATCTGGTATGCATCGTCGAAGCATCTGGTCAGGGCATTGTTTGAACAGGTATGGCTCGTCCCAGAAAAACTTTCAGCTTTCATATAGGAACTTTTTCTTTTAGTGGTATGTTAAATCTATTGGGACTTCTCCAGTGACTAAAAAGTTCGCAGTGTCTGCATACCATGGGGTGTGGACGCATGCAATGGCGTAAAGTTGTTCATCTGGGAAGAATTCCTGAATTGGGATGCTCGACTTATCTGAGGAATGTCCCTCCAATCGTGAGAGATGGTCCGCCACTTGGTTTTCTGTCCCCTTTTTGTCACGAACTTCAATGTTAAACTCTTGAAGTAGCAATACCCATCTGATTAGTCTTGGTTTGGCATCTTTTTTTGCCAATAGATATTTTATGGGTGAGTGGTCCGTGAAGACTATCACCTTAGTGCCTACTAAGTAGGATCAAAATTTATCAAATGCAAACACCACTCGCCAACAAATCTTTTTCGGTGGTGATGTAATTTATCTAGGCACTTTGGATAGAGTTTTGCTTGCATAGTGGATGGAGTAGAAAATCTTATCATGTCTTTGACCCGATCTTTTGCTCCAACCGCTGAATCACCGCGTCGCACATGAGCTCAAAGGGTAGATTCCAGTCAGGGGCTAATATGATTGGGGTGGTAATAAGCTTCTTTTTTATGGTTAGGAACGCCTCCATGCAGGCTGTATCGAAATTGAATGGAGTGTTAAGTTCGAGCAGTGCACATAACAGTTTGGTAATTTTGGAGAAGTCTTTAATGAAGCGTCGGTAAAAACCAGCATGTCCCAGGAAGCTCCTAATTCCCTTTACTGTGGTAGGTGGCGGTAACTGCTCAATAACGGCTATTTTCACACGGTCAACTTCAATTCCTTTTTTGGAAATTTCATGCCCCAGTATTACTCCTTCTGTTGCCATAAAGTGACATTTCGCCCAATTGAGCACCAGATTTGTTTCCTCACAGCGCTGAAGGACTGATTCAAGGTTTTGCAGGTAGTCATCATATGATTTTCCAAACACTGAAAAGTCGTCCATGAAAATTTCTATGGATTTTTCCACCATATCAGAGAATATTGCCATCATGCAGCGTTGAAATGTGGCTAGCGCATTGCATAGTCCAAAGGGCATTCGCCGGAACGCGAAGGTACCATACGGGCAGGTGAAAGTGGTTTTATGCTGGTCTTGGGGTGCTACAATGTAACATCCCATTTTCAAAAGCAGTATATTTTTTTTTCATCAGAGTAGAGCATCGGAGCGATTGAGTAACTGATACTTATATTCAAAATGCCGTAAAACTGTCGTTTTACAACATCGATACGAGAACCGAGTGTTTCAAAAGTACAAAACATCTCGAAAGAAAGGCTTCCGCGAACATCAAAAGTAAAGGACAACATCGGAAAGTCTTCATCCGGTCCTTGAACCTCGCTACTTTTCTCTCTCCTGGTCCTCGGTCCTTCCAAACTTGATGCTAAGTTAAGAGCCGAGATCCAATTTACCACATTGGATCTCGTAACGGTTAACCTCATGTTTATGTATACACATACGTACAACATGACATCCATAATATCAACAAGACAACAATCACTCTACCACAACCCATGCATATGTATTGCCCCCGGCATGCGGACACATTGCACCCAAAGATACGTACCTATTGCACCCAAAGATACGTACATATTGCACCCAAGACCGACATATTGCACCCCAGACCGACATATTGCACCCAACAGACCGACATATTGCACCCAAAGATACGTACATATCCTCTAACCGCTATATGCACTCGCACGCATAACACCTCTACAACACACATACCACATATATGTAAACCATAAACATCGAGATAAGGTTACCGGACGCGAACGTACCTTTTTGGCGGTACAACGTAACTTTTACGGAAAAACGTGAAATTCGACAAATGGAAAACAAAAACATGGCGGTGTGACGGCGCAACAAATGCAACTCGACAATGGGTACGATTATCTCGTATATCCTATAAGGATAATATTTAACAACTTTTAGCACTATAATGTGCATTTTAGGTACAAATTACCATTTTGCCCCCGAACCCCTAATCTACGGAATTTCGCCAGAGCCATTGCTTTTCGCTCTATCTCTCCGTAATTTTGATGATCTTTTCCCTCATCATATTTTCAAATATATATCATATTTACCCCTAAATATGATATCTAGACTATCTTGAAAATTAAAGATAAATCTAGCATTCCTACTATATCTACCGAAAGAACTACCAAACTAAAGACCAGGACCGAAGAACTTACCCGCACTTTGCTCGACTTTCTCCGTGAGCTTCTCTCTAACTTCTCTCTAAGAGGCAGATTTTTGGTGTGAGAAATGAAGAAGTGGAGCTTGGTATTTATAGAAGAGACGGATGGCGAATCCGTAAATAATTCGAACTTCGGTCTTGACGAATATGGGACCGTAGGATCGCATTTTTGAGGACAAAACACTCTTGGCCCTCCATTTCTTGTGCAGACCTCCCCTCCCCAATAGTCAACAAAATGATGTCATCTTGATGGTGACATCTCGAGCGTCACGATAAAGTTTCGGTCCCTGTTCGAAACGCGTAATCTTGGAAAATCTCAAAATTCGAATTCATAACTTTGAAGATCTTCTCTTCCTCATCAATAATATCTAATTTAACTTAGATTTCGGTCCCTTACAGGGTTCCAACAATTGATTGAAGTTTTCTCTCAAAACGTGTCCTACGCGTTCGTTACGAAAATCGTTTTGGAATCATCAACTTCCTCGGACAAAAATTCACCGATTCCAAATATGTCCATATAATTATAAACTCATCTCCGGATGTTGACTTATAATTTATTTTCTTCAAATCCAAAAATGTGAATATCTCGCATTTTTCCCTATTTCGTCTTATTAGGCAAATGCGCTACCGGCCTCGGAATTAACTTCCTAAGAGGTCACTTGAAGGTAAAAACTCACTGATCAATATTTTACCTTGACTTTGGAATTCCTATTCCTGGTTCTCTAGATAGGATCCGTTTCCTATTTATTCCATTACTATTCACTATATTATATAATAATACAATTTTACAAAAATATCATGATATTTATTTATTTTTCTTTTATTTTTTATTTATTTTTCTAAGCATAAAATATTTTATTAATATTTTATTTTTATTTATTTTTTATTTATTTAATAATTTCGAATTTCTCCAATTAAAAATAATTATTTAAATTATTTTTAATTCATTTACTTTATACCTTAATTATCCCATTAATTACCAGATTAGCCACTTACTAATTTTTGATAATTTTCTTAATTAGGATAAATCATTGTCTCACAATTATTTTACTTACATTGGTATTTTATATCCCATGTAAAATATTAAAAATCATGGGGTCAATTATGATCCCCAAAATAATATTAAATCTTACCTCAATATTTTCCAAGGAAATTTATCCCAAAAATTACCTAAATTAGAGACAACATATTCTCCAATTTTTAATAAATATTTCATTGCCTCTTAGGATTTATCATAATATTTTCGGGGTATTTTATGGCCCACAATTGCATTTAGGGATTTTTAGCTCTTTATTCACCCTAATTTCAATAGAAATTACCTTAGGAAATAAGATAATTATTACTTATTATTTGAAACCACATATTCACCTATTTTCAATAGGTATTATTTATCGAAATATAATATTCCGATATATAATTATCCGGGTATTACATTTCTCCCCGTTAAACAAAATTTCGCCCTCGAAATTTGCTCTATACCAATTTAGACTTTGTACGTACTAACCTTCGGACTAATCGCTCCGGAATTTTTCTCTATATGTTGGCCGCTTCGCTCGATGATCGAGAATTCGCTCAGGTTTGATCCAAGATCTTGTCATTTTGTACTTTGATATATAGTGTTTCCCCGTGACACCCATTTACCGCGGTTGACACCGATATCAAAATGTCTCCATGGCGCCCATACACCATGGTAACACAAGATACCTTAAATGTTTCCATGGCGCCCATACACCATGACAACACAAGATACCTCCTACTCAATGACACAATCGCAATCGGAAAGTAACAACTAAGAAACATAGAACACGTCACAGAGGTAATTCACGTAATCGTATGGCTAATACCTACGTCATATACCGTCTAGAGAAGATTCCTTTGAAAAGAGATAGTACCTTGGACCATCTCCGGAAGTTCTCTATCCCCCGCACTGGTTATTGCGTACATTCGGCCCGAGCTTTGTGGCCTTAACTTCGCACTACTCGGACGCTTGACACCGATGTGTCCGTGCTTCCCGCATCCGTAGTGCAGACTCGCCTCTCGGCATTTTTCTCGGACAGTTCGAAATGATGTGCCCCGCTTCCGGCATCCATAACAAACCCGTCTATCACCACAAAGCTACGAAATGGTACTTCCCGCATCGACACGGTCGGGTTACGGCATCCTCGGGTTGCTCGCGCTCATACCGGAATGATCTCTTGTTTTCCCTTTGCGAGTCACTCCATGGTGCCTCTCTCTTTCGCGAGGAATTCCCACGGCTGCCCACGCTACGATTTGCACTACTTGTGCTTAAGTGCCGAGGTTTACGCAGCTCCTTTCTCGTTTCGTTCAATCGACGGCAAGATTCTACCGCTTGGGCTAGTTTAGGAAACCGCCGAGACACCGACCTCTTCTTTATCTCATATTTTAGCCCGTAAATCAGCCTATTTGACTTCCGGCTTTCATCATTGTCACGCTTCAAATAGGATGAATATCGTGATAAGTTGGTGAAACGGGCAAAATAATCATCGAAAGATTCCTCGGAACCTTGCCGGATGCTAAGAAACTCGTCTCCTTAATTACTTGTGTCGAGGAGGAAAATACTGTTCATTGAATTTTTCCGAAATTTCTCCCAAGTGACGGGGCAATATTGGGTTTGTAACGTTGTAGCGACGCTCTTCCACCATCGATGCGCATCCCCATCGAGTTTGTAAATTGCGAGTTGAGCCTTCCGATCATCTCGGACACTCCATGACTTCAAATATCTTCTCCGCACTCAACAACCAATCCTCGCCCAACTCATTTTTCCCATGGAAAGCCGGTGGTTTGAGCTTACAAAATTGAGCGACCCGGTTTGTGTGGTCTCGCACAGCTCTCCCTCGTCGTGGAGGTGATTGGGACCCGTCGTATTCCTCGCTTCCTCGCCGTGCTCGTCACTTTGCTCACTTTCTTCCTCTTCCTCGATTTCGATCCTCTCTTTGTCTCTCGCCTTGTCTTTCCCGCCTTTCTTCCAGCGGCTTCCTCAACAAGAGCCCTCGGTTCGTGTACAGCTTCCTCTCATCTCCCCGTATCTCATTCTCGTTCGGTTGGTTTGGTATTAGATCCACCCGAGGTTGTCTACCTCGTCCTCCACCACGACCCCCGCCCCGGCCTTCCGGGGGTTCCGGCCCTCTAAAATTCACCATATTCCGTTCTTTTCCTTCGTGCGAAAAACGTTGGATTTTAAGAAAACAATGTTTAGTATATCACGTACTAATGTCTACACTACACTCGCACTTAACATTCACACCGTACATAGACTCTATCGTACCCGCATTCACACTACAAACGAACGTACACCCGCAATATTTCCTCGTTAGGTTCTTGTTGGTTCTTTCTACTCAAAACGTATACGGAAATACGTGTCGAGTTCCTCTACATGAGTCAAATACGCATGTACGTGTCCTGGTTTGTCTCGGAGCTTCATCCGGCGTGGCCCAGCTCCAAGTAGAAGCCCTGGGCTAAGATGGAATTATCGTCCAGTACAAACTGACGATTATCAGAATTATCAGAATTATCAGAGTTTATCAGAGATTGATATCAGAGTTATCAAAATTATCAGGGTCTGATATCAAATATGAATATGGACGATGGATTTACTGATTCTGGGTTAGAATGATGCACCGACGTAGGGTGGTACACCGGTTCGAGAATGGTATACCACCGCACGGTACACCGACTTAGGGCTATATCGGTACTCATTTTCAAAACATGCTCTTTAAAAGGCGTAGAGCCTAACTCCGTTACTCAACCAATTTGGCCAGTAGGTGTCTATCATGGGAGCCTCACCGTGCTTTAGGGTGGACGACGTTGGCCGATCCACATAGACTAGCCATGCCTTCGGCACCAAAAGGTTTTTAGAATAACTTAGTCGATCTATGCCGGACAACCGCTTCGATACCAAAGTGTAACATCCCATTTTCAAAAGCAGATATATTTTTTTCATCGTAGTAGAAAGACGGAGCGATTGAGTAACGATACTTATATTCAAAATGCCGTAAGTCTCAAGTTTACAACATCGGTACAAGAACAAAGAGTGTTTCAAAAGTACAAAACATCGAAAGAAAGGCTTCCGCCGAACATCAAAAGTAAAGGACAACATCGGAAAGTCTTCATCCGGTCCTTGAACCCGTCGCTTTTCTCTCTCCTCGGTCCTCGGTCCTTCCGAACTTGATGCTAAGTTAAGAGCTGAGATCCAATTTACCACATTGGATCTCGTGTAACGTTAACCTCATGTTTATGTATACACATACGTACAACGACATCCATAATATCAACAAGACAACAATCACTCTACCACAACCCATGCATATGTATTGCCCCCGAAGATGCGTACACATTGCACCCAAAGATACGTGACCTATTGCACCCAAAGATACGGACATATTGCACCCGCCAGACCGACATATTGCACCCAAGATCGACATATCAGACCCAAATAGACGACATATCAGCACCCAAAGATACGTACATATCCTCTAACCGCTATATGCACTCGCACGATAACACCTCTACAACACACATACCACATATATGTAAACCATAAACATCAGAGATAAGGTTACCAGTACGCGAACGTACCTTTTTGGCGGTACAAATGTAACTTTTACGGAAAAAACGTGAAATTCGACAATGGAAAAACAATGTGATTGACGGCTGCACAACAAATGGCTCGACAATGGGTACGATTATCTCGATATCCTATAAGGATAATATTTAACAACTTTTAGCACTATAACGGGCATTTTAGGTACAAATTACCATTTTGCCCCGAACCCCTAATCGGAATTTCGCCAGAGCCATTTTCATTTTTTTTCGCTCTATCTCTCCGAATTTTGACAGATCTTTTCCCTCATCATATTTTCGAAATATATATCATATTTACCCCTAAATATGATATCTAGACTATCTTGAAAATTAAAGATAAATCTAGCATTCCTACTATATCTACCGAAAGAACTACCGAAACTAAAGACCAGTGACCGAAGAACTTACCCGAGACTTTGCTCGAGACTTTCTCCGAGCTTCTCTCTCTAACTTCTCTCTAAGAGGCAGATTTTTGGTGTGAGAAATGAAGAAGTGGAGCTTGGTATTTATAGAAGAGACGGATGGCGAACGGTAAATAATTCGAACTTCGCCTTGACGAATATGACCGTAGGATCGCATTTTGAGGACAAAACACTCTTGGCCCTCCATTTCTTGTGCAGACCTCCCCTCCCCAATAGTCAACAAAATGATGTCATCTTGATGGTGACATCCGAGTGCACGATAAAGTTTCACCCCCGGTTCCAAACGCGTATCTTGGAAAATCTCAAAATTCTGAATTCATAACTTTGAAGATCTTCTCTTCCTCATCAATAATATCTAATTTAACTTAGATTTCGGTCCTTACGGGTTCCAATGTACCCAAGCTTGAAGTTTTCTCGAAAAACGTGTCCTAAGCGCGTTCGTTACGAAAATCGTTTTTGGAATCATCAACTTCCCGACAAAAATTCACTGATTCCAAATATGTCCATATAATTATAAACTCATCTCCGGATGTTGACTTATAATTTATTTTCTTCAAATCCAAAATGTGAATATCTCGCATTTTTCCCTATTTCGCCTTATTAGGCAAATGCGCTACCTACTTCGGAATTAACTTCCTAAGAGGTCACTTGAAGGTAAAAACTCACTGATCAATATTTTACCTTGACTTTGGAATTCCTATTCCTGGTTCTCTAGATAGGATCCGCTTTCCTATTTATTCCATTACTATTCACTATATTATATAATAATACAATTTTACAAAAATATCATGATATTTATTTATTTTTTCTTTTTATTTTTTATTTATTTTTCTAAGCATAAAATATTTTATTAATATTTTATTTTTATTTATTTTTTATTTATTTAATAATTTCGAATTTCTCCAATTAAAAATAATTATTTAAATTATTTTTAATTCATTTACTTTATACCTTAATTATCCCATTAATTACCAGATTAGCCACTTACTAATTTTTGATAATTTTCTTAATTAGGATAAATCATTGTCTCACAATTATTTTACTTACATTGGTATTTTATATCCCATGTAAAATATTAAAAATCATGGGGTCAATTATGATCCCCAAAATAATATTAAATCTTACCTCAATATTTTCCAAGGAAATTTATCCCAAAAATTACCTAAATTAGAGACAACATATTCTCCAATTTTTAATAAATATTTCATTGCCTCTTAGGATTTATCATAATATTTTCGTGGGTATTTTATGGCCCACAATTGCATTTAGGGATTTTTTAGCTCTTTATTCACCCTAATTTCAATAGAAATTACCTTAGGAAATAAGATAATTATTACTTATTATTTGAAACCACATATTCACCTATTTTCAATAGGTATTATTTATCGAAATATAATATTCCAGATATATAATTATCCGGGTATTACATACAACAACTGATTGTATCCGGAATAACCATCCAAAAAGCAATAGTACTCCTTGCCAGCCAGCCTGTCTAGCATTTAATCAATAAATGGTAATGGGAAATGGTCCTTGAGGGTGGACTTGTTAAGTCTCCAATAGTCCATACATATTCTCCACCCAGTGACCGTGCATGTGAGGATTAGTTCATTCTTATCATTCTCCACTACGGTAATTCCTCCCTTTTGGGTACGCATTGTACAGGACTGACCCACTCGCTGTCAGAGATAGGGTAGATAATTCATGCATCCAACCATTTGATAATCTCCTTCTGCACTACTTCCTTCATGATGGGGTTTAACCTTCTTTGTTGTACAACTGAGTTTCGACATCCTTCTTCAAGGCGTATTTTGTGCATGCACATAGCTATTGTCCACCCGAAGGCTTTCTTAAATTTGGTAAGCACTACCAGAAGTTGGGTTTCCTGGTCATTTGTGAGATGTGCAGAAACAATGACTGGCAAAGTTTGATTATCTCCTAGATAAGCGTATTTCAAGTTGTCAGGAAAAGGCTTGAGATCCAAAGTTGGTGGCACATCTATGGATGGTTTGATTGGGTGCTTCCGACGTTGGTCACTTTCTAATGATTCGAACATCACGCTCTTTACCAGGTTGGGGTGGATATGATCCTTACCACTTAGCATTGCTGCCTGACCGATAACTTCCTCTCCTGTTGCTAGTTCCAACTCTCCAGGTACCCTGCCATACGATTCTTGAAGGGCTTCCTGTATAACTTCGTCCACTGTATCTAGCGCAGAGCATGTTTCTGTATCGTCTATGTGTTGCATTTCTTTGAATAGGTTGAAATTGACTTCCTTGTCACTTATCTTTAGTATAAGTTCCCCTTCATGTACATCCATTAAGAATGGTCGTCCCAGAATGACTGGCAATTCATATCCACCAACTTGATCATGTATAATGAAGTCCATGGGGAACATCAATTTCCCGACTTGCATCAGAACATTGTGGATTTCACCTGTTGGGTAGATCATGGTTCTGTCTGTTAATTGCAAGTTTGCTGTAGCAGTTTTCTCGTTACCGGTGGTTAGTCGTTGAGACACTAATCTTGGCATTAGACTTACCTGAGATCCAGGATCACATATTGCCCTTATGGTGGTTTGATTGTCTATTATGCATGAAATTTCAAGGTGACCTACACCTTGCAGTTTAAGTGGTCTCCCTGGTTGGCAAGAAATGCTACAAGTCTGGGTCAAAGGGATGATCTAAAGTCCCACCAGTTTTCCTTCCGGGATAGGGTGTCTTTAAGGAACTTCACATAGGTAGGCATTTGTCCCACAGCTGCTGCTGGTGCCATGTGAACGTCGAGCTGTTGCGTTAGCTCTACAAACTCTCGAAATTGCTTACTGAAGATTTGTGGTGGCATTTGAGCTTGTCTGGTGGTTACGTTCTGTGCTGTCAACTCAGTAGTATCACTCCCCAGTGACTCTGGTATGTGTTTGTTTATCTCCACTGATGGAAAACATGTTGTAGCATTGTCTACCAAGTTACCCTGCCGTAGCGTTACCTCTTGCTCATTACTCTCGGTGGTTGCACCCGTCTTGCTGTGAAGTAAAGGTCCTGAGCATTTCTCAGTAAGTACTGCAATTTGCCTAATTTGGTTTTCTAGTTTTTGAAGGGTGAACTGCTGACTTAGAATTTCTGAGTTATTTCTCGCTATGTGGTCCTTCAAAATGTCAACAAGATGCCTTTTTGGGTCCGAGTTTCTCTGACAGTGGTTGTGGGCTAATGAATCTTGGAGATTGGCTTGTACGACGGGACTGATTAATCCTTCGATGGCATTAGTCAAAGCTATCACCTGGGTTGTAAGGGTAGTTAATGCATCCGACGTGCTGATACTGGCGACTTCCCTACGTGTGATCATGTTGTTGTCAACCCAATGATAGCCTTGTGCTGTTATCTTTTCCAGCAGTTGGCATGCCTTGTTATATGGCTGCATGAGAATAGATCCGTTTGCGCAAGCGTCCACAAATGAACGTGTTTCGCCATTTAGGCCACTGTAAAAGGTTTCCAATTGAGCCCAATCTTGCAGTCCATTTTGTAGGCATCTGCTAAGCAGATTCTTGAATCGGTCACAAGCTTCGTCTACCAGTTCCTCAGGCTGTTGCTTGAAGCTGGCTATATCCTTCCTCAATTGTGCATTCCTTGTTGGTGGGAAAAAGTTAAGCAGGAACCTTCTCACGAGATCCTCCCAGGAGGTACTGAATTGGCTGGTAAATTGTTGAGCCACTTTCGAGCTTTGTCCCGTAGAGAAAATGGGAACAGTTTAATTTGAATGGCATCGGGTGTGACTCCTGGGATAATAAATGAGTCACAGATCTCCATGAAAGCTCTAAGGTGCGAATAAGGGTCTTCAGATGCCAGTCCTTCAAATTGTCCGGCAACATTTAACATTTGAATCATGACACCCTTGATCTCAAAATGTCCTATTTTGACGGTTGGGGATATGATAGCCGAACTCAGCTTATGAAGATCTGGAATCCCGAACTCCCTGATGGTTTTGTTCACATCTGGGTTTGGAGGTGGAGGGGCCTAGTTATCCCCGTTTATTACTATCTGCTCTCGTTGATTCTGCTCGTGGTTGACGGGCATATCCGCTATGCTTGTTGAGTCAAAAGGTTGACATCTTCGCTTCTGCTTCCTGCACCTTTGCTTTTCGGTGCATTCTATTTCAAGATCGTAAGGCTCTAGGTTGGCTAAAGGCGAGTTGCGCATACACTACAGAATGTACCTGAAAATCAAGAACATAGAAAAAGTGAGCTTTTTATTAGGTAAATCACTAAGGGTATCAGCAGTCCCCGGCAACGGTGCCAAAAACTTGTTGGTCGATTTCGTTGATGGCAACTGAACCAGTCGAACAAGTAATAAAGTGTAAGTAGAGTTTCCTCCCACAGAGGCTGAGATACCAAAAAGTGACGCTCGATTGCTATGATAGTTGAGCAAACAGAAAGTAAATATGATTGGTTTGAGAGGTTTTTGTATTTATGCTAATAACAGAAATAAACAGAGTATCGTAGTTTTAAGAAGTTAGGTTGAACTCGAAATCACCCTTAAGTGCATCAATCCCTAGTTGCTCTACCCATTGCTATAGCATCCATACTGCACATCTTCCGTAATGCTATAGCATAGCTACTAACTACAACGCTATTCGGTTAACCCACCACTATAATCTATCGAAGCTTCCGCGTCCGATACATATGATACTAACTATACTCCTTCCATATTCCTATAGCAACTTTCTAGTTAGATCTGCATTACACACAGGGTGTCATGGTTATGAGAGGTAGACTCATTCCTAAAGCCTACAATAATAGGTCAAGCCTTGCACCGACGCCTAGCAAACATCAAGCTTCTCGAGGTCTAACCTCGACTCCTTGCCGATAAGCCAAGGCCCCAAATCTAGCCCTTAGCTTCCGCTAATCGACTAGTAATTAATTCACTGATAAGCAAACCGAATCTATTAAATTAAGAACTTGCAACTGGGTTCATTTAGCACTTAAGAATTCATCCCCGTTCAGCCATAGGAAAATTAGTTCATGACTGACGAGGGAAACACAAAACAGATAGTAAGAGAATGACCCATGATCTAAATACTAAAATAGAAGAAAAAAACAGAAAGCTTGACGAAGTTCCGACGGCGTGGAAGAAGCCCTGTCATGTCACCACTCCACGTCTTCTTCTCTCTGTCTTATTGCAAGGAAGGATGCTGGGCTATCCTGGAATTCTCATGCTTGTGAAATCTCTCACTCTTCTTTCGAGTCTACCGAATGTGAAATCTCGTTTTGGCTCTGTGCGACTCTCCTAGGGTTGACTTGCTGTTTCCTTTTATACTCATACTTTCCTGTGGCGCAAGTTCCAGCAAGCTGGGCTTTCCAAATCTGTCGAGATCCATCGCATCTTCTAACTATAGTATATTGATTTTGTTGATCCTGCGAGATTCTTCAAATCTTTCGGTTTTGATCCTCCGCATCTTCTATTTTATTACGTCAGCAATCTACCTGTCGTTCTCGACCTTCATTATTCTCCCTGAAATCATCTAAATAAAAAGGTCAGAAAATATGACATATAGCATTGCGTCCTTTACTTTGCTATAGCTTTCGTGATGCCTTTTATTGCACTTCGAGTTGCTGTCAGAATGCTATAGCATAGTATCAGCTTTGCTATACGTTCTTTCTTTTAAAAAATGTAACTTGCTCCTTTCTTAGCACATGTTTAGGATGTAAATGGTTTATATCCTTCAATTCCCTACATCATGAATATATGCCTTTTTGCTTGGATTGTTTGCAGTTAAGCTTTCATTTACCATACAATTCAGTAATGAAATATAGGGAAAACATGGCATAATTTGTGCTCATCATCAGGTCTTAGAAGCCGCTATTTTTCAGACTGGATTTATTTTTGTCCGGTCTTAAAATTATGATCTTTTAAGAGCGGTCGAGTTTTTGTCCGGTCTTAAAAGTTGAGTTTTATGACCGAACAAAAAATATTTCAGCTTTATTAGTACGACTTTTAAGACTTAATGTTTTAAATGTCCGGTCTAAAAGAGTTTATTTAAGACCGGTTCGAGTCCGGTCTTAAATGTTGACTTTTAATACCGGCTAGAACAAGACCGGTCGCGGGTCCGGTCTTACAAGAAGTTACAACCTTCAATAAATGGTGGTGTGTAAAACATACCGTATATATGCTTTGTGTGACTACCACAAGAAGCATAGATGGTGGTGTGTACGTGTACATAATAATGAACGAATTTAGGAAAAAGGACACCAAAACTTGAATTAAAAATAATAATATCAAAAAAGTCGCATGACATGTCAATGATGACTTTTTTATTTATTAATAGTTGCTCTTTTAGTTGTTATTGACAAACTAAGAGACTTTTGTAATATTATTTTTGTTGGTAGGGACCTTAGAGTAATTTTTCCAAGAATTTATGGTGTTTATTGTGAGGAAACAATTTGATGCAGGGATTAAAGAATCGAACTAGACCAGTTGATTGAACTTGTAAATGACTCAGTTTGGACAAGAAAACTGTTTTTACAGTTAAGCCGTGTTGGACCAGAGTTGAGCCGCTACAACCCGGAGTTTGACAGGAACTAGAATGGTGTTTAGAAAACTAGACAATTTTTTGACTACTGGAAAAAAGCTGAAAATTTATTTATTTTTTTTAAAAAAAAAAACATAAGAGTTTAAAAATTGATCCCTCTCCAAAAATTCAATATATTTTTAGATTATTTGTTGCCATACGGTGTTAATTGAAAAACTCATATATTATGATATTGTTATGTTAATAATTAAACTTATTATGGATTTATTTCTTTTATATATATATATATATATATATATATATATATATATATATATATATATATATATAGAATTATTTTTTATTATATTTTTGTTTATTATTTTGTCCCCAGTTTAACCGTCAATCCAACCGGTTGAACTATGAGAATTGTGAACCGTTAGCTAGATTTTGTAGTTCAATACATGATTTAGGTTTTAAAACATTGATTTGAAAGCACAAATATGTTGTAAATGTTATATGAAGTCAAATATAGGAATTAAATATATTAATATTTTTGCAGTAATGTGAGTTTTCATTTCATGTAAATACATTATAATTTGAAAAATCAGTGCATTTAAGAATGAAAGAGCCCGTGAATCATAGTCCCTCATAACACAATAATTTCATGCAAGTGGGGACCATGCATAATGGTGATGCTGCTCCAAGTTGAGAGTGAAACAAACAAAAAGGACATAATATTAAACATACGGTTTGACAAATGCTGTTCTCTGCCATATACGATTGCATTCTATATAATTAATGCATGTGAGAGAGGGGATAAAAACAAAAGGAAAAAAATAATCCAATATGAAAAATAAGAAAATTAAATACAGAAACGTACTAAATTCAATTCAATACAATTTTTACTTGTTAATGTAAATTGTTATGTTTGTCTTGTAGATATGAAATTTGTAAGATATTTTTATATTTACCTTTCTTTGGTAATTTTTAAAAATCAAAAAGTAACTTGAAATAAGGATGATATAAAAAATATTTGAATTTATTATGTTCATTTTTCTTCCTATTAACTCACAACTCATTATACCATTCGTAAATAATTTGAACTGACAACCTAACATTCAAAAGGATAAGTATCATTTTTACTCAGAAAGTTTTGACTTAGGAGCATTAGGTACCCAGAAGTTTTTTTTTTTGGAGTAAAATTGACCCGAAAGTTAACAAAACATAACAATTTTGTCATTCCGTTAATTTTGACCATTAAATTTAACTGATATGTACACGTGGCACGCTATCTCATCAATCAAAATAGGGTTAAGTATCATTTTTGCCCTGGAATTTTTTGCTTAAGAGCAATGGGTATCCGGAAGTTTTTTCTTAGAGCAATTTTACCCCGGAAGTTTACAAAACATAGCAATTTCACCCTTCCTTCCCCCAATATTAAATTTGACTGTTAAATCAATCAAAGAACACATATGTTATGCCACCTCATCATCCACAACACTTAGCCCAATATGACGTGGCATCACACCTCCTCATCTCTTTCTTGTTGAAGGAATCATCTGTATTAAGGGCATCACTTAACCCAAAACGACGAACATAAAAAAATAAATATGGAAATATATCAATCTCGTCTTGTTGAAGGAATCATCGATATTGAGGGAATTAAAGGGTTAAACAGACTCAACAAGATCGGACTGAATAACGTAGGAAATCTTGTCTTCTTTGAGTTGCTGAAGGACATAGAGCCCGGAATCGAGGGTGCAGAGGAAGAAGCCTATTGTGGAAATGTTGAACTTGGAATCGGAGAGGGAGATCCTTGAAACGTTGAGCTCAAGGTGGCCAGAATTTGTGAAGTTGAACTAGTCAAAAGGACTTAAAGGTCTATCGCAAAACCCAGATGAAGTATCACTTATGATCTAAGTAAATGAAACGTAAAATGAGATATGAATTGTCCCAAATTGTTTCAGTAAGACAAATCAATAGTAATAGTATTTACCTTTATATAGATTGGTCTAGGCCACCCTCTCCTAAATCACTGGAATTGCTATGTTTTGTAAACTTCCGGGGAAAAATTGCTCTTAAAAAAACTTTTGGATACCCACTGTAACACCCCAAATTCCGTAGCATAAATCGTGCCGGTGACACGTGGTTTTATAAAAATTTATCGAGTTTTGAGGTGCTACAAACTTAGCGTTTTGCGGAAACGGAGAGCATGTACTAAAAATTTGAACAATTGAGTAAGCGATATAAAAATACTCGGACATATGCCGATGCCGACGTATACCGATATATTATAAATTTCCCGAAGGATTGTTCATGTGATACAAGAATACAAAACTTTATAATTACAATTCTTACATGTAACTATACCCCTTTTCAACCAAGCCTTGAGTAGACTTGGGGCATAGAACCTAACTCGCTTAAATCATCTCATTTGGCCGGGGTGGGTAGGTCTAGTGGAAGTCTCACCGTGCTAGGGGCGATCGATTGACGAACCACATAGACGACCCTTCTAGTTTAAGCACCAAATGATGTGAAGTAACTTTATTAGATTCATGCTGTAAGGTAGGTTCTGTTGACTTTCTTCCTGCATTTCCTTTGACCGGTGCCTCCTCACGGCTCCGTCCATTAATGCTCCTTCTCATGGCTCCATTCACAACGTCTTCATAAATCCTGGTTCCTTTCCTGAACCTCTAGTCAAGTCTAAGATTCAAAACAAATTGAATCTTAGGTAACAGCTTAACCTCATATGAAAAGTATAACAAAGATATGTATGACAGATATTCATTACATTTCAGCATTAACCAATACATAGCACACAACACATGTAAGGTTACAACAATACATAAGCACACAGCAGATGTAATGTCAACACAACAACAGTACATAGCACACAAAGCACATGTAAAGTTATCTATACAAATCCATGTATAGTTGAATAGTCTCCGCACCACCTGTGCCACGATGTACACTCGTGTCCTCGCTAGGAAAACAATCTCACGGCATTATCAAGACTATAACCCGTATCAAGTTCGAATGTATATAAACAGTGATTCAAGACAGAGTCTTAACCACTGTACATGACCCAAGACCAAGTCTTGTCCATGACTCTATGAAATCATTCCATCTCATACATGCATACAAGTCATATCGTAGTTAAAGTTACCGTACGCGAACGTACCTTCCTTCCGTGTGAATAGTAATTTACTATTTATGTATACTAAGACTATTCATAAATACGGCACTATGAATAGTAATATGCCCGTCCTTCAAATCTGACTCCGAATCCTGGATATCCTAACATATTACCATATTGCTTAGAATAATATCCAAAAGGTTAATTTACCTTTCTACCCTTGGTGGATTTATTATTCCATTATTACCCTTACATTTTCTTAAAAAAACGCAATACTGAATTTCTGGGCAGAATTTTTGATTAACTTTGAAAAATCATAATTAATTCTACAAACATCGAAACGAGGATCCGTAAATTCCCCGGAATCCTTAGGATGTATAGTTTTGAGGAAAAATACTGGTTCTTGTCCAGATATTAAGAATAATTCCCAGTTTTCACGTGTTCATCCTCTGTCCAGAAATATTCCAGAAAAACGTAGCCCAACTTTGGACATTTTTATCTCCTAGCACAGAACTTGAAATAATACATTCTATGTATATTTGAAAAGCCCTATATATCTAATTTGAACATGAATTTTCTCAGAATTTAAGAACATCATCTTCAATATAAAATACTGACGTTTTTACCCCTGACTTCAAAAATTGCTTACCGATAAAATTTCGCCGAGTTTCGCTACTTTATGATTAGCTTCCAAAAATTCTGCTATATAATCTTTTCCATCATTTTTTCGAAATAAAACTATTTCTAACCATAAAAACATGATAACAAAACTATATTGGAAAATTAAAGATCAAAACACTACTTATCTATGAATTTAAAACTAGAACTCAAGAACTAGAGAACTTACCCTTGAAGAACTTCCTCCTTCTTGCTTCCCTCTAGCTCTCACTCCTCTCTACTCTTTAGAAATCAGATGCTTTGGGGCTGATTTGGTGTGAAGAATATGAAGAGAAGAGTCTTCTATTTATAGAAGAAATTCAAGGCTATTCCAACTACATTTCTTCCTTAACCAAACACTCAAACCAAACACCCAAACCAAACACTCAAACCAAACACTCTTACACCAAACACTCACACCAAACACTCTTACACCAAACATTCATACCACCTTATACATATCTACCAATATCCAACTACCATTTAATATTTATTTACAAATATTAAATAAGTATTGGAAAATAAGATCCTTAATTCCATATAAGAATTTTCTTCCATAATTAACTCTCTAGGTCATAAAATATTGGTTCTAAAATTTCTAGACCAAAAAGTATCCTCTAACTATTTTTCCTTGAATTATTGGGAAAATAGGCCTCAAAATCTAGAAAATAGCTTTAAAACTATTTAGGCCAAATTTTCATAATAAATTCCCATAAAATATTTCTTATTTCCAAATCCAAAGATTTGGGATATTACATTCCTCTTTTTGGTTATAAATTAATTACCTTTTTATGTGCTATTTATATCATATTAAATAGCTCCAAAATAATGTCTCATAATTAACCATTCGTTAATTAATTCCAAAGTGGAATTTGGATGAAAATATAATCAATAGATTATAATTTCTTGAGACAAATATTCACCTTTGTAATTAATATGTATTATTTATCAAAATAAAGTATTTATGATAAATAGGAATTTTAGGGTATTACATTTCTCCCCCCGTTAAATTAAATTTCGCCCTCGAAATTTGACCGTAAAATCTTGAAAGATTATTTAGACTTCTAGTCTATTCCTTTCTATACATGTTTATTAGCACGTACTCTAATTTCATTCGAATTGCACCTGTGTATAGTATCAAAACACAAGATCCACCGATCCATTCTCTCAAGTGTTTGGTTATGCAGCCTCTCTCGCTCGACTCTTTAGCCTCTCGCTTAACACACATTGGCCTTCCGCTCAATCAATTACCACAAAGACGGAGATTCTAGCTTTATTACCTAGGAAATCATCCTTAGGCCTTAAGCATTTCAACCTTTACCTGGTACAATGAATGTTTTGCTAACTTAAGAGGTATTGTAGACATACTAGTCTAAAATCACCATGACAATCATCATTTAACACAAAGATTTAAGCATCACGGTCTTATAGCCTAGGGATACCGCCCCGTGCACACTTGCACACCATGTCTTATTGCCTCGAGCATCTGCTCGTCTATTTCATCTGAGTCTTTCCCATTCAAGCTCTCAGACTACTTTCACTTAGCACTATAGCTGACAACTACTATCTGGCTTAACTAGTTCAGTGTTCTAGACCTTTCTAATAGTTTCTGTTCCAAATTTTCCAACTACACCGCTTTTCAACACAATAGCATTGACAAATCGTCGCTACCCAAAAACCATTATGTTGTCTCATTTTCAAATTTTCAAACATTGAAAATTTTCCGTGGTCTCAAGACATTTCATAATCTGCACTATACAAAAAGTAATAGTGCTATCATTTTCAAACTTAATCGCCGCCATAACAAATTCATGAAGATACATTCACTACCGGAGCATTTTCAAAAACTTTTACTACCGGTATATACCTTTAAGAGGGATAACTCATTTCACAAAATTCAACTAAAAGGCACACACCACCACTTTGCCCCGGCTTACCAGGACATATCCCAATCCTTTCATACAAACCATCACAAATGACAACGCATCCGCCGACCGATGTGGAGAATTTCCATCCCCCACAAGGGCCCCAAAGTGTCCACACTAGCATATATAATAAAGGCTCTCCACCGCTTTCCAAGTCAAACCTAGTTCGTAGTCACGCCCACTACCGTGCACCGCTTCCTAGTCGACCGCCGTAATCACGGCTACCATTGTGCATCGCTTTCCCAGGCCAAGTTAGTCCGTAGTCACGGCCACCACCGTGCACCGCTTTCCCAACCGACCAATTCGTAATCACGGTTAGTGCCGCCGCAACACAAGAAATATGCGCCCCTTTAAGGCGGAACTACTCGATTGGGAATATTAACCATTGGTGCGAGTGTCAACCTCTCATATCCCATCAAACAAATTTTCAATTCAAATGAGCTTTATAACCGGCCCGATTTCAAACACTTTAAAACATCTCGGCAAGACCCAAGAAACCGTGTATATCTACAACAGCCTTTCGTCCTTCCAGCTTCCGTACTCGATTTTACCACAACACATTTGAAAACTCGCTTTCAAACTTTGGGTTTTAACAAAAACCCCCTTTTTTAAGACAACATCATTTCAAAATAACCATCACCGTGGTCTCAAATTCCGTTGAAAATATTTCTCTTGAAAACTCAATTTCGAAAATTCATAAGTTCGAAAAATCCATTCCGAAAATTTCAAATATAGCAGTGTATTGGTAAGTCAAAAATTCAATTTTTAAAACTATTCAGAACCGCATAACTAACCTTAGAAGGTCATTACTAACTAACGCATTCGGACCTCTCGTCCTGGCTATTCGAGCCATTCATAGAATGCTCGCCTATTCTTCTTTAGTCTCTGGGGCTATTCGTTTTGGTGTGCGATTTCGTTTCATAAAACTTATTCATTTATAGACATCTCGATACTTCACCTTTGATATTGGTTCATTTCCGCATCAACCAACCAAAGAATTCAACTTCCCCTACTGGTGGTAATCCGCTGAGAGCTTCTAGAAACATCTCAGGGAATCTATTCACAACTAGAATGTCTTCTAGTGCGAGTTCAGTTCTTGCTTGGATATCATAGCACAATATATGCTATACAAAGACTAGAGCACCTATGGCAATATACCGGATTACGAAAACCTTCCCTTTAGGGAACCGATTAGATATGGGACTTGCTACAATGTACTTACCTTGAGAATCGATATACGATAGTTCTACTTTATGGTTCGTTGTCATGGCGGCTGCACCTTACGGCTTGTCATCACGGTGGCTCGCTCTACGGCACTTTACTCGGTGCTTCACGCAGCTTTTATGACCGGTCGCTTCTCCGGTCAAGCATCCTTTGTAGGTAAAACCTCCTCGATCGAACTCCCCGTAGGTAGCCTTCTCCAATCAAAACTTTCCACAAGTAGCGTCTGATCGATCTCTCGAATCATTATAACAAGAACTCATATCTCTATCGTTCCTACCCTTTAGTGGTTTCGTAATCTACTATCTCTATGTTTGCCATCTTATCCGGGTCATTCCATTTGTGGATTTCACTATCCATTTACCTCCAGTGCATAATCCTTAGCTTAACTTTCCCTATCGGGTAATCACCCTCTTCTTAGGGAATTTATTTACCACTAATATCTCCACTAAGGTTATTGGTCCCACCTTGAAACTATAACCCATGGCTACTAAGGTTCTATCTCCTTTGTAGTAATGAAGTACCCGACTTATCATCTCACGCAAATCTTGAATGATGGTCACTTTCC
Source organism: Acacia melanoxylon (assembly GCA_019022615.1). Classification (NCBI taxonomy): domain Eukaryota; kingdom Viridiplantae; phylum Streptophyta; class Magnoliopsida; order Fabales; family Fabaceae; genus Acacia; species Acacia melanoxylon. Next base: position 3,636,727 of record JAFJYJ010000003.1, on the reverse strand, counting down.
TTTTGAAGTCAAGGTCCTTCGTAAAGTGTTCTCGATCAAGTCACGTAAATCATTCACAACTAGGTACATGTACTCTTCTAAATGCACCTGATGAGATGTCTGTGAACAGAGAAATTTGGACGCCCAATGTTTAAAATGTTAAACACCTTTTTGACATGATTTTGATATAATGTTCAAAACAACTCAACTTTTCGAGGAGTTTGCACTTTGTTAAGGGACTTACTCTCAGGCGTTTAACCTAAGGTAATCTCACTCATACTTTCTCAGGATTCCAACTCTCAGGTACTGGAACATACGAAATGCTCAGTCATATCTTGACCTAAGCACTATCTCTGCTTTAAGTCTATCATATATTCTCACGGTATCACAAAGGATTACTATGTTTCATACCTCACGGTATTCGGCTTTAGCTCAAAGGATCTCATCCTTATGCTACATCCCGTGGGGTTAAAAATCCTAAGATTTCTCTCGCCTAAGCACGCTTAACTTCATAACGTCTATCGGATCTAGGGTACTAATACCGATACACATACCACTGCATACCGATAACTCTCATAGGTACTAGTATGGCATAAATGCCTCCCCAGAAAATACTGGGTACCTTCCCTTTTCTATCTACTACACCCTTTTTATGTAATGGACCACCACCGTCAAGGATTCAGTCAAAGACCTCCATCCCCGAACCACACTCGTTGTACGCATGATGTCCGGCCTTTAGTAGGCAGGACTTTTTTTTAAAAAAAAAATTTAGTACTTAGTAGGTTTTCTGTTCCTACAAGGAAACTTAAGTAGTAAGTTACTATTCTTACCGGAAGACTTTTATCCGAGAAACCACTGTTTTCACAGACAAACCTAAACAATAGGTTACTTGTTTATTGGAAGACCTAGGTAGTATTGTCTTCTAAGTACAACTATCGCTTTTATTTCGGGAATTTCATTCGTACTCCGATTTCCATATCGAAGTCTTAGAGTTTTTCGAAACTCTAACCATTCCTTAGGGTATTTGTTTTATTGTATCACAAAACCAGTATTATATCGCATTCTTGTTTTTGTTGTTCATACAATGCTCTTGAGACTAGCTGTGAAGCTAGCTCTGATACCAAAATTGTAACACCCCAAATTCCGTAGCATAAATCGTGCCGGTGACACGTGGTTTTATAAAAATTTATCAGAGTTTTGAGGTGCTACAGCTTAGCGTTTTGCGGAAACGGAGAGCATGTACTAAAAATTTGAACAATTGAGTAACTGATATAAAAATACTCGCACATATGCCGATGCCCGACGTATACCGATATATTATAAATTTCCCGAAGGATTGTTCATGTGATACAAAGAATACAAAACTTTATAATTACAATTCTTACATGTAACTATACCCTTTTTCAACCAAGCCTTGAGTAGACTTGGGGCATAGAACCTAACTCGCTTAAATCATCTCATTTGGCCAGCCGGGTAGGTCTAGTGGAAGTCTCACCGTGCTAGGGTGACGATTGATCGAACCACATGACGACCCTTCTAGTTTAAGCACCAAATGATGTGAAGTAACTTTATTAGATTCATGCTTTGTAAGGTAGGTTCTGTTGACTTTCTTCCCGCATTTCCTTTGATCGGTGCCTCCTCACGGCTCCGTCCATTAATGCTCCTTCTCATGGCTCCATTCACAACGTCTTCATAAATCCCGGTTCCTTTCCTTAACCTCTAGTCAAGTCTAAGATTCAAAACAAATTGAATCTTAGGTAACGCTTAACCTCATATGAAAAGTATAACAAAGATATGTATGACGTATATTCATTACATTTCAAAGATTAACCAATACATAGCACACAACACATGTAAGGTTACAACAATACATAAGCACACAAAGATGTAATGTCAACACAACAACAAGACATAGCACACAAAGACATGTAAAGTTATCTATACAAATCCATGTATAGTTGAATAGTCCGCACCACCTCGTGCCACGATGTACACTCGTGTCCTCGCTAGGAAAACAATCTCACGGCATTATCAAGACTATAACCCGTATCAAGTTCGAATGTATATAAACAACATTCAAGACAGAGTCTTAACCACGGTGCATGACCCAAGACCAAGTCTTGTCCATGACTCTATGAAATCATTCCATCTCATACATGCATACAAGTCATATCGAGTTAAAGTTACCGTACGCGAACGTACCTTCCTTCCGTGTGAATAGTAATTTACTATTTATGTATACGCACTATTCATAAATACGGCACTATGAATAGTAATATGCCCGTCCTTCAAATCTCGACTCCGTAATCCTCGGATATCCTAACATATTACCATATTGCTCAGAATAATATCCAAAAGGTTAATTTACCTTTCTACCCTTGGTGGATTTATTATTCCATTATTACCCTTACATTTTCTTAAAAAAACGCAATACTGAATTTCTGGGCAGAATTTTTGATTAACTTTGAAAAATCATAATTAATTCTACAAACATCGAAACGAGGATCCGTAAAATTCCCCGGAATCCTTAGGATGTATAGTTTTGAGGAAAAATACTGGTTCTTGTCCAGATATTAAGAATAATTCCCAGTTTTCACGTGTTCATCCTCTGTCCAGAAATATTCCAGAAAAACGTAGCCCAACTTTGGACATTTTTATCTCCTAGCACAGAACTTGAAATAATACATTCTATGTATATTTGAAAAGCCCTATATATCTAATTTGAACATGAATTTTCTCAGAATTTAAGAACATCATCTTCAATATAAAATACTGACGTTTTTACCCCTGACTTCAAAAATTGCTTACCGATAAAATTTCGCCAGAGTTTCGCTACTTTATGATTAGCTTCCAAAAATTCTGCTATATAATCTTTTCCATCATTTTTTCGAAATAAAACTATTTCTAACCATAAAAACATGATAACAAAACTATATTGGAAAATTAAAGATCAAAACACTACTTATCTATGAATTTAAAACTAGAACTCAAGAACTAGAGAACTTACCCTCGAAGAACTTCCTCCTTCTTGCTTCCCTCTAGCTCTCACTCCTCTCTACTCTTTAGAAATCACCTCTTGGGGCTGATTTGGTGTGAAGAATATGAAGAGAAGAGTCTTCTATTTATAGAAGAAATTCAAGGCTATTCCAACTACATTTCTTCCTTAACCAAACACTCAAACCAAACACCCAAACCAAACACTCAAACCAAACACTCTTACACCAAACACTCACACCAAACACTCTTACACCAAACATTCATACCACCTTATACATATCTACCAATATCCAACTACCATTTAATATTTATTTACAAATATTAAATAAGTATTGGAAAATAAGATCCTTAATTCCATATAAGAATTTTCTTCCATAATTAACTCTCTAGGTCATAAAATATTGGTTCTAAAATTTCTAGACCAAAAAGTATCCTCTAACTATTTTTCCTTGAATTATTGGGAAAATAGGCCTCAAAATCTAGAAAATAGCTTTAAAACTATTTAGGCCAAATTTTCATAATAAATTCCCATAAAATATTTCTTATTTCCAAATCCAAAGATTTGGGATATTACATTCCTCTTTTTGGTTATAAATTAATTACCTTTTTATGTGCTATTTATATCATATTAAATAGCTCCAAAATAATGTCTCATAATTAACCATTCGTTAATTAATTCCAAAGTGGAATTTGGATGAAAATATAATCAATAGATTATAATTTCTTGAGACAAATATTCACCTTTGTAATTAATATGTATTATTTATCAAAATAAAGTATTTATGATAAATAGGAATTTTAGGGTATTACACCCACTGCTCCTCATATAAAACTTCTGGGGCAAAAATGATACTTAAACATTTTTGACTGATGAGGTGGCAAGCATTAGTACCACGTGTGCATATCAGTTAAACTTAACGGTCAAAATTAATGGAGGGACAAAATTGCTACATTTTGTTAACTTTCTGGGCAATTTTGCTCAAAAAAAAAAAAAAAAAATGGTACCCAGTGCTCCTCAGCCAAAACTTCCGAGGCAAAAATGATACTTATCCCCCATTCAAATAATAATAATGATGAAGAAGTTTAATGTCATAAGAAATGTTGTCAACATCGAGTTTCTATGTAGAAACGACACAAAACATAAAGTTTCTACTACTTAAGATCGGTATATAAAATTTTATATATATAACATACATACACAAATAAATATATATATATATATATATATATATAATTTTATATAATGACCTTAATGTCAGTACATAAAATTATATATATGTATATATGTATGTATGTATCTACATTTATGAAGAAAAAGTGAAAAAGAAGATATTTAAAAATAAATTAGAAATATTATCAAGCGTATGATCGAGTGAAAGACCATTATATTATATATTGATAAAATTTAATTATGAGAAATACAGAGCTAGAAAATATCATGCTTTAGTAGATACAAGTGCAAATCTAACAAAAGAGCAAAATATAATGTTTTACCGCTTTAAATGTGGAAAAGAAAGAGTAGAATTACCAAATTTATCTCTTGTTTCAACATTTTTTAATACATGACTATTTTTTATATTCAATTTCTTTTCCTTTGTTTTTATAAAATTGTTCTAGTTTTCTTAATCCATCTATAATATCTATCTTATTATTATTCATTATATGTATGTATGTATGTATGTATGTAAAAAAAAAAAAAACATAAATCACTATTCAAAATTCAATGAACAACTTCAAATTTAAAAGATATAAGTCACATAACTATATAAAACATAAGTTCAAAAATACAAAAAAGATTTTAACAACTCCTACAACCAAATTTCAAAACGCCAAAAGAATAATGTTTAACAATTCCTAAATTATATCAATTAATTCAAATCAAACATCATCTTATGTCATATTCTCTTGCTCTTATAACAAGTTCATTTTACTGTTTTTAATGAAGAAAATTGGGAAGATGTCAACAACTTCGACGTTGATACCCATAAAAACGGTAAAAACGTAAGCTTTTCCGTTTTTACACTAGTTTTTGACAACAATGATCACAAGGCTTAGCTCCAACCGTAATCCAAAATATTTTGACTTCATAAATTTTCAGTCCAGTGATTACATCAGAAAAGATATTCACCTTCTATTGTAATATTTTCTCACGTTATCTTGCCAAATCATCTGCACTATTACATGAAACATTGTTATTTTGAACAAATAATAAAAATTTACATAGAAAGAGTCGATATAAAATTCAATATACCCATATCATCAAATTAATATATATTTACACAAGTGATATCATTTCACTCACATATATAATTATGTGAACTATGTAACTTATTATCTCAAACGTTATTCAATTTCACGTAACTAAACTAAAGACGCAAAATATATATATATATATACTCTCCGTTGTGACTTATATATAAGATCTCCCTCTAGTCCAAATTATTTGAAGTTTCCAACTAATTCATACGTATCAATAAAAATAGTTAAGATTATTAAAATTTTCATACAATTTAAGTGATTTTTAGTATTAACCTTGGTAATTACACTAAACTCCTCCATCATATATTAATTTCTACTATCTCACAACTCTTCTTAAATATGGGCATATATGACAAAAATATTTAATACTCATTAAAACTATTAGAATGTCTTATAAAAATAACCAAAATTTTCTTCTAGAAGACTTCTTATAAAATGGACCAGAGTAAGTAACAACTAACCAAGCCACATCCATTAAAATGTTAGTTAAAAACAATAAATGTGTACAAAAAAACGTAATTTTTTTTAAAAAATATATCCTTATTTAACATGATACGAGTGATAGAGAATACTCGTCAGTCCCAATTTATAAGGTTCTTTTTTTTTCTTAATAGGCATGTCTTTCCTATAATGTCCTCTTTGAGTTTGTATAACTAATAAATAAATTTTTACCCTTTTTACCCTCATAATTTCATACATTGCATTAATTAAAATGTTGACTCCTTCCCTTTAGTATCTCTCATTTTCTTTATTTTCTCACTACTCACGTTATCTTCTCCTCATATATTCTCTTTCATTATTTTTATTATTATTACTCTCTCCCCCTCTTACTCATTCATAAATAAGGTGATAAGTATATATTTTATGAGAATTAGTTGGATTTATTGATATTATATACCTATTTAATTATCTTTTATATTTTGCTATCATTATAGGATAAAAAGATATTTTGATATAAAATCTACTTATTTCCTATTATATTTTGCAGGAAATAAGAGCTGATTTGGAAAGAAGTAGAAAAAGCAATTAAGAAGATATGCAATCAGCCAAACTCGGTGGTCCCACGCAAGAAAAATAGAAACAAAATCAATTGCGTGATCTGGTGGAGTAGATTACAAGATATAAGATATCTTTTTAATAAGAAAAGGAGAATCAGTGACCCATGGCCTAAGTTATATTTAGGTTATATATATGAAGAAAGAAAAGATCACGGAGGAGGATCAAGAGACACAGAACAAGAAGAAAAACAAAGAAGCAGAGGAGCTTCATTTTGGTTTTCTTTTTCATCATCTCCACGTATGACCGTGGAGGCGACGAGAAACTTTCTTTCATCTCTTTCCTTTATTCTTTCAACTGAGTTTCATCGTTTTGTTATAGCCATGTGTGGCTAATTCTCTTTTCAACCTAGAGGACCTATGAACTTGTTTGGGTTCTAGAGATTATTCCCATTAATTAGTTTTGCTTTATTTTATTTCAGTTTATTTAATCTTGTCTTTATTGTTATTGCTTCTTGATTGGCCATCATTGAGCATGTTTTGGAGATTTAAGGTTGAACTTGGAAGAGGGAATTTTAAATTGACCTTGGAATTAAATAATGTGGAATTAGGTTTTAATCTAATTTATGTGGAATTAGGTTTTAATCTAATTTGCGTCTAGGATAGGCATATACCTAGAAGCTCCGCATAATCAAATTAGAGTGTGTCCAATCTAAAACACATCTTATTTAGTTGTGTGAGGCATTACATAATTAATTAAGGTAGGTATATAAATGGACCAGAAGGCATTTATAGACATTGATACTCTAGATTAGCTGAGTAAGTTAAGTCAAAATTAATTTAGTGTGGATAAAATCTAGGAAACAAATAAGGGATTAGTGACTCTAGGTTGCTCGTTTGATTAGTGGTAGTTTGTTTATTTTAATTTTAGTTTTAATTTCTTTTCTCTTAATTAAATTCAATTTGTTTTGCTCAACCTAAATGAAAGTGTAAAATTAATGCTTAACTGAAGTTGGTGATAGTAAGTCCTCGTGGGAACGATACTTTTCTTATCACTTTATTACTTGATACGGCCCCTATACTTGTGGAGTTATAGGCTATAAAGTTTTGCCCTATCATAAGGGCATATTTAAAAAACATATTCACTAAATATTTATTGTTTTTAATTAATTTTATTTTTTTTATTAAACACCACAATTCACCTTACATATATATAGAAACAGAAGGAGTAAATGAGAAAAGAGATGAAAGAAAATGATGAAAGGAAAAAACTAAGAGAAACATGAAAACAATTAATATTAAAAATAGAAAAAGGGCCTTAAATTTTTAAACAAGCACAAATATTTATATGCAGGACCAATTCCATGTCAAAGAATATTCCTTATATATAGAAGGGGATGATTAATTAATACGAGGCCCCATGCATAATGCAGCTGTAACATCCCATTTTCAAAAGCAGTATAATTTTTTTTTTCATCAGAGTAGAGCATTGGAGCGATTGAGTAACTGATACATATATTTATAAATGCCGTAAGTCCGGCGATTTACGTAAACGGTACATTGACCGAGAGTTTTCAAAATGAATAACACCCGAAGAAAGTCTTCACCGGTCTCCGTGCGGCCCGCTCGCCTTTCTCCTCGCTCGGTTCTCCGAACCCGACGCTATGATAAGAGCCGAGATCCAATTACAATTTGATCTCAGAATCTGCTAACCTCATGCTTAAATACGACTACATATACACGATAAAGCAATCAATACAACAGTCCATAACAGATGTATGATTAAAAATACATAACCACGTATGTAAGATAATAACCACGTATGTAACATAACCACGTATGATACAAAGAATAACAACCTCGTATGTGACATAACCACGTATGTGACATAACCGTGTATATAACATAACCACGTATGCTACAACAACAAACAGAACACAACAAACATATATAATCATACAATAACCATCGAGTTAGTGTTACAAGACGCGAACGTACCTTTTTGGCGGTACAACGGAACTTTTACTAAAAAACGTGAAATTCGACAAATGGAAAACAAATGGTATGACGGGCAAAGACAACAAAGAAATTCGACAAATGTACGATTATCTCGTATATCCTATAAGGATAATATTTAACAACTTTTAGCAAGCATAACAGGCATTTTAGGTACAAATTACCATTTTGCCCCCGAACCCCTAATCGGCGGAATTTCGCGTAACTTCGTTACTTTGACCGTATTCCATTTCAAAATTATCCCCACTATGTTTTTACCTCGTCGGCATCTTTCAATGCAATGAGGCATAAAAACAAGCATAGGAATATATTCTCAAACTTCCTAGATCAAAACAACAGCTTCTACTATAACTACCGAAAGAACTACGGAAACTAAAAACTAAGGACAAGAACTTACTCGGAGCTAAGGCACAATTTTTCCGTAGCTTCTCTCTCTAGAACCTCTCTCTAGGATCTGAATTTTGGTGTGAAGAATGAGAGCAAGAGAGCTTGCTATTTATAGAGAAAAATAGGGACAAGGTGGGAATTTCCAAAAGTCTTCGTAAATGATTCTCGGCCGTTGGATCTAGGGTTTTGTAAGATGGAATCTTGGCCATCCATGGTCTTGGTCGACATCTAGGGCCCAAAAAGTCAAAGAATGAGTTGTCATCCAATGATGACTCTTGCTTTATGGCCTCCTATCCGATAAAGCTACCCGACGGTCCGTTTCGCGCGATTTCGCGAAACTCAAAAATCCGGCATGCAACTTTGAAGATCTTTTCATCCTCTCTCTTATTATCTATTTTGATCCTCTTTTTGATCGTATCCAGGTATTCTCCGGTGCGTCGGAAGATATTCGACAAACGCGTCCTACATTTTAAATCGCTTCCGATAGAACCAACTTCGGACAATAATTCGCAATCGTAAAACGTCCGCTTGTTGCCTAACTTAATCTCGTGTTTAAAAAGACACAATTGTTTCTATAGGTTCTCACTTTGCCTATCTGACTCCACTCTATCTGATCAACTTTTCGTCTTATTTGAAATTAGGGTTTTCATTGCGGAATCGACGCCTGGTAAATTCTTTCTTCGTGTAGAATTTCACTTGTACTTAATTTGATCAGTCTGAAAAAGACTTTTACCTCTCGGGTTTACCTGTAGAATTTATTTCTAACTTTTCCCTGGCCTCGCCTATAAGCCGACTCACCGCATTATATTATTATTTTATTCTAATTACCATTTTTAATTATTTAAACAATTCTTTTTAATTAAAAATACTTAGAATTTCGGCCCCCTCTTTTAAAAATTCAGATTTATTTATTTTTCTATAATTTTTTCCATTTTTTAAAAATATAATATTTTTTACCAAAAATTCCCGCTTTACCCCCTCGCTTAGGGCTTAATCGACCTAATTTCTTCGCTTAGTGATCTTTTAAAGATCGTGGTTTCTTCATATATTTATCTTTACCAATTTTACAGTATATTGTTATCTTGCAAACTTTTATACTCGACACTTAATCGCCATTATATATCCTATGTAAAATATTAAAAATGTTTACTCCATCGCTTACTTTATGGTTCAAAATGCTTTTTAAACTTTTCTTCATGTTATTTCCTCTGAAATAATTTATTAAATTCTCATAATTAGGGATAACACTTCCATATTTTTCTCATAATTTTTCATGATCTTTCAAATTTATCATAATATTTTTAGACCGTTTTTATCACCATTATATCATTTTTAGTCATTCGTTCATCGATTTTCCCGTAACTTTTTTGACAATTTACTCTATAATTATAAAAATTTTCTATAACATTTTTAAGCTCATGATTTTGCTTTATCAAAATATTCGTTAATTTCCTTTATCTCAAAACTTCCAGATTTACTAAAATCCGGTATTACATTTCTCCCCGTTAAATAAAATTTCGCCCTCGAAATTTGCTCTATACCAATTTAGACTCGTACTAACTACACTTCGGACTTATTCGCTCCTTAGCAACCACGTGCCAAAATTGTCTCCTTAGCAACCACGCGCCGTGACGACAAAAAGATACTTCACCGCTAGTTTTACGCACCGCATCTCTCGCGCATGCAACCAGCTCCACGACTTATTCGCTCCAAACTTTTCTCTATATGTCGACCGCTCCACTTGATGATCGAGAATTTGCTCGTGTTTGATCAAAGATCTTGTCATGTCGTACTTTGATATATAGTATTTTCCGTGGCACCCATATACCCCTTGGCCAACACCGGATATCAAAATGTCTCCATGACGACCATACACCATGGTAACACAAGATACCTTAAATGTTTCCATGACGCCCACACACCATGTCAACACAAGATACCTCCTACTCAATGACACGATCGTGGTCTGATCGTAATAACTAAGAAATATGCATTGGAAACTAAAATTTTTGCGACAAGTAAGATAACTATTTATCAAACCATAGGAATTCCTTACTATACATGTATCTTAACGATTTCTTTCACCCCGTAATCAGTGTAGTTTTTCGAACACAGGACTTTTCGTCCATTAAAACACAGACTTCTTGTCCTTTCCCGAGTTTCTTTCAACTCAAAAGGTACTTCAAACACTTGTGTTAGCATAATTCTATACAATACTCACTAACTCTAGGTCTTACATCGATTAGTTCAACTTGAGAGGCTTCAATAGGCGAGAGGCGTAAGTCATCACGCCGTCCCGCCGCAAACAAGACATATCCCGACCCATAGCTAATGGCACCACGACCATCTACTTGGATCCGGACAACCAACTCTTGGTGCTTATGACCAACTTCGTTCTCGCCTATGCAAGCTCGTCTCGCCTCGTGTTCTACGCAATGATTTAAGTTTTACTATTTAAGCTTTATCAATGGTTATGAGAAAATTTCGGTATGAATCTCGGTACTATCCCGCTAGATCCGTAAACTAAATATCTATGTTACTATCTTCGAAGATTGCTATTCCTTGATGCATGTGAAATGGTGTTCCGAGCATACGTCAACCCTTGACAAAACGTAGGAATTACATAACTGAGTAAATCGTAGATCATGGGAAGTGGGTATGTGTTCATGATAGTCTTTTTGTCCATCCTGTGATGGTTGATACAAAGTCACAACTCTTGTACTTTGTTCGGTATCATTTGATACGTTGTTTTTTATGTCATAGTGAATTTTGAGAATGTCGTCGATGTTTGTGAACAGAGTTTTTGAACGAGATATATATTCGATTTGGAATTCAGACATGATTACATAAGCAAAATAGTCCACACCCAATGGTGTAGCTACTATTGGATCGTAAGGTAATACATATACGTATGCATCCCAAAATGATTCGCATATTCATCTGATATAACAAGTGATTAGTACCCGTGTCGTACAATACCTAAGGTAGGTTCCTATCGAGAGATAGTTATTCGGATCCTCTCTCGAAGATTATTCGGCCTCGTTAGTTGTCAAAGCGAAAACCCGGCCTGGGTTTTGTGGCCTTATCCCCGTAGTCCTTTGAGGACAGGTTCATGTATAAGTGCCCCCTTTCCCGACACTTGTAGCATATCCGCTCCCGCACGCTTGGTTCCCGGGTGGTTCGTTTTGCATTTTGGACATGGTCGGGGTCCGGCATTCCCCGGGTTGTTCTCGTTGCTCGATCGGTATGGCATCTTGCCTCCCCTTGAGGGTTATTCCATGGTGCCGCCTCTTCGCGAGGAACTTCCGCGGCTCAACCCGTCACGACTTGCACCGCCGCGGTTGTCGATTCTTGATGTGCGTAGTTCCGTTATGTTAGGTTCGATCAACCGGCATGACTCCACCGCTTGGATCAATTCTGGAACCGTTGGGATACCAGGCTTTTCCCTTATTTCGTACTTTAGCCCGTCTACCATCCCGCTTTGCCTTCCAGCTCTCGTCAACGTTACGTTTCGGATATGAAGAATATCGAGACAGTTGGTAAACCGGCGAAGTAGTCATCGAATGACTCCTCGTGACTTTGTCGAATATGGAGGAATTCGACTCCTTGATAACTTGTACCGGCGGAGGAAAATATTGTTCGTTGAACTTCTCCGTAAATTTCTCCCAAGTCACGGACAATAACGGGTTTGCAATGTTACGCAATGCTTTTCCACCATCGGTCCGCATCCCCTTCCAAATTATAGACCGCAAGTTTGGCTTTTCGGTTTTCCGGACAATCCATCACTTCGAAGATCTTGTTCGATCCTCATAAGCCGGTCTTCACCGAATCGAGCTTACCACGAAAAACCGGAGGTTTGAGCTTGCAAAATTGGGTGACCCATTGCCGCGTGGTCTCAACCACTCGTTGGGTCGAGGTAGCACCGCTATTGCCCTATTACGTCGAGGGGGTGTCGAGATCTATCGACTCCTCGCCACGTTCATCATCAGGTTCGGTTTCATCTTCTTCCTCGCATTCGTCGTTCCTCATTGGCTCGGCCACCTTCCTCTTCTCTCTCCCCGCCTTTCGAAGGAGTTCATCAATAAGAGCCCTTTGTTCTTGCAGCATCCCCCGCATTTATTGCAACTCATTTCGCTCCGGGTTGCTGCGGTCCTTGTCGTTCGGGTTCGTGTACTGGTATCGGTATTATTCGTGGCTGTCTGCCCCTACCTCTACCTCGGCCTCGGCCTCTGGGAGCTCCGGCTCCTCTCAAATTTGCCATGTCTCGTTCTTTTCCCTTCATTAGGGAAACATTTAGATATACAAGGAAAACAATGATTAGTCTATCGCAGACTTTATCACACTAGTACTACAAACGTACGGACACTCGTACTATTTCCCCTCGTTCAGGGTTTCGTTGGTTCTTTCCACTTGAAAACTAATAGAACTTCTCAACATGGTTCAAATACCACATGAATATATCTTTGTCGGTCTCCAAGTTTCGTCCGGCGTGGCCTCGTCACACGTAGTTTCATCCGATGTGGCCCGAGCTCCACATATAAGCCTGGGTTAGGGTGAAGTTACCGTCCCGCATAACCGGCGATTATCGAATTATCGGATTATTAGAGACGATATTAGTACCGACAATGGATTTGCGGATTCTCGGGTTAGAGTGATGCACCGACAAAGGGTGGTACACCGGTTCAAGATGGTATACCGGTTCAAACCGGTACACCGACCTAGGGCTACCTCGCACTCATTTTCAAAACACGCTCAAAGTTTAAAAGGCTGATTTGAACATAACTCGTTAACCGAATGTAATGGCCGGATAAGTGTCTATCATGGGGACCTCACCAACTCTATGGCGACGATTGGCCACACCCACATAGACTAGCCTTAACGTCCTACCATACCGTCCGTAATAACATAGTCATATCAATGCCGTGACTACGCTCGATACCAAACCGTAACATCCCATTTTCAAAAGCAAAGATAATTGTTTTTTTCATCGAGTAGAGCATTGGAGCGATTGAGTAATCGATACATATATTTATAAATGCCGTAAGTCCGGCTGATTTACGAAACGGTACATTGACCGAGAGTTTTCAAAATGAATAACACCCGAAGAAAGTCTTCACCGGGTCTCGTGCGGCCCGCGCTTTCTCCTCGGTTCTCGGTTCTCCCGAACCCGACGCTATAAGAAGAGCCGAGATCCAATTACAATTTGGATCTCGGTAATCTCTAACCTCTACGCTTAAATACGACTACATATACACGATGCGGCAGGCAATCAATACAACAGTCCATAACAGATGTATGATTAAAAATACATAACCACGTATGTAAGATAATAACCACGTATGTAACATAACCACGTATGATACAAAGAATAACAACCTCGTATGTGACATAACCACGTATGTGACATAACCGTGTATATAACATAACCATGTATGCTACAACAACAAACAACACAACAAACATATATAATCATACAATAACCATCGAGTTAGTGTTACAAAGACGCGAACGTACCTTTTTGGCGGTACAACGGAACTTTTACGGAAAAACGTGAAATTCGACAAATGGGAAAAAATGCGGTATGACGGCGGCACAACAATGAAAAAATCGGGACACGATTATCTCGTATATCCTATAAGGATAATATTTAACAACTTTTAGCAAGATAACAGGCATTTTAGGTACAAATTACCATTTTGCCCCCGAACCCCTAATCGGCGGAATTTCGCGAACTTCGTTACTTTGACCGTATTCCATTTCAAAATTATCCCCACTATGTTTTTACCTCACGGCATCTTTCAATGCAATGAGGCATAAAAACAAGCATAGGAATATATTCTCAAACTTCCTAGATCAAAACAACAAGCTTCTACTATAACTACCGAAAGAACTACTAAACTAAAAACTAAGGACGAAGAACTTACTCGGAGCTAAGGCACAATTTTTCCGTAGCTTCTCTCTCTAGAACCTCTCTCTAGGATCTGAATTTTGGTGTGAAGAATGAGAGCAAGAGAGCTTGCTATTTATAGAGAAAAATAGGACAAGGTGGGAATTTCCAAAAGTCTTCGAAATGATTCTCGCCGTTGGATCTAGGGTTTTGTAAGATGGAATCTTGGCCATCCATGGTCTTGGTCGACATCTAGGGCCCAAAAGTCAAATAATGAGTTGTCATCCAATGATGACTCTTGCTTTATGGCCTCCCGGTCCGATAAAGCTACCCGACGGTCCCGTTTCGCGCGATTTCGCGAAACTCAAAAAATCCGTACATGCAACTTTGAAGATCTTTTCATCCTCTCTCTTATTATCTATTTTGATCCTCTTTTTGATCGTATCCGGTATTCTCCTAAGTCGTCGAAGATATTCGAACAAACGCGTCCTGCCATTTTAAATCGCTTCCGATAGAACCAACTTCGGACAATAATTCGTGAATCGTAAAACGTCCAATTGTTGCCTAACTTAATCTCGTGTTTAAAAAGACACAATTGTTTCTATAGGTTCTCACTTTGCCTATCTGACTCCACTCTATCTGATCAACTTTTCGTCTTATTTGAAATTAGGGTTTTCTGGCGGAATCGACGTTTGGTAAATTCTTTCTTCGTGTAGAATTTCACTTGTACTTAATTTGATCAGTCTGAAAAGACTTTTACCTCTGGTTTACCTGTAGAATTTATTTCTAACTTTTCCCTGGCCTCTTTATGTTCGACTCACCGCATTATATTATTATTTTATTCTAATTACCATTTTTAATTATTTAAACAATTCTTTTTAATTAAAAATACTTAGAATTTCGGCCCCCTCTTTTAAAAATTCAGATTTATTTATTTTTCTATAATTTTTTCCATTTTTTAAAAATATAATATTTTTTACCAAAATTCCCGCTTTACCCCGCCGTTAGGCTTAATCGACCTAATTTCTTCGCTTTAGTGATCTTTTAAAGATCAGGTTTCTTCATATATTTATCTTTACCAATTTTACAGTATATTGTTATCTTGCAAACTTTTATACTGACACCTGCCATTATATATCCTATGTAAAATATTAAAAATGTTTACTCCATCAAGTTTACTTTATGGTTCGAAATGCTTTTTAAACTTTTCTTCATGTTATTTCCTCTGAAATAATTTATTAAATTCTCATAATTAGGGATAACACTTCCATATTTTTCTCATAATTTTTCATGATCTTTCAAATATTTATCATAATATTTTTAGAATGTTTTTATCACCATTATATCATTTTTAGTCATTCGTTCATCGATTTTCCGTAACTTTTTTGACAATTTACTCTATAATTATAACAATTTTCTATAACATTTTTAAGCTCATGATTTTGCTTTATCAAAATATTCGTTAATTTCCTTTATCTCAAAAACTTCCGAGATTTACTAAAATCCCAGATATTACAAAAAGAAAAAGCCCTCACGCGTGAGAGAGTTATTCCCCCGCTTCACTAGAACACAAAATCTATGAGCCAAAGTTTGTCCACCGCTAGCTAACCATCTATATCCGTCATTTTCCTTCCTCTTCCATATGTTCACTCTTCACACATACACACCATAAATTATATTATGATCGATCCTCGATGTTACCAACTAGATTGAATTTAGCGGTGAAAAGAGTTAATCTCTTGTAATACGATAAATCAAGGTTTAAATCCTCGTTGAGACCCCACCAAAGTTTTAACAAATTCTTATTACCCACGTTTAATGTCTGACTGCGTCTTGAACAAGATTAATTATCTCTTATAGAAAGATACGTATGCACAAGAATAATTTAAAACCAATTCTCAACTTTAACTTGTGTAGGAGCCAGCTGTGGCACGCATGTTCTTTAATTAATTGATTTGAACGATACCAAGAAGTAATTAAATTCGTCGTACTATATATAAATTACACAATCCGATTCTCTATCAATTGAATTTACATATATTGATTAAACTTGTTATATATTAATTGCTCCTAAACCCCACTTGATCCATCACTGTCTCTATTTGTCTTCAAATCAACTTTGACTTCTTCTTTCTAATATCCTTCCATGCACGCACATATTATTGTGGATGCAATTCTCTTATGCCCTCCATTGGGTACCAAGTAATGCTCAAATCTAATCCAATACTACCAAATATTAAATAATACTTCTAAAGACAAAGTTGTGGAGTTTATGTTGGTCCTAAATATAATATCTATTTTATATATTTATCACTTTCTTACCAAATTAGTCCCGTTGATATTCCCTTAACAATAACCAAGTGGGAGATAGGGGTGGGAATTAAAGAAAAATGGTTATGTCCTTTTAGAAAAATAAATGTTATATAAACTAATTTAACTAATTTTCTTAATCTAATCAAATTAGTCAATTAAGTCTTACATTAAAGATGAAAGGAGTATTATATTCAACTGTATACAAATAAGTGACTCTAAAATAATTTCTACTTTTCCATATATAAGATTCCATTTTTATTTTTTGTTTTTAAAAAATGAGGGTGTTATCATAAACATTCGATTGAAGAGGAAAAAGCCAATAAAGTTTGGTTTAATCGATAAAAGGTCACCATAAACATAAGGTTGTGGATTCAAATCCCACCTATGTGATTTCCTTATTGGTGGCCAATCTCTAACTACCTTTGTAAGTGCTCTTTAAGTCTGGAGGCATAGTCCTCATGAGCCCCGAAACCCAACTCATCTAAATTTCTTCAATAAAAAGAAAAAGATTGAAACGGAAGGGACGTTAGAGACCTCAAACCCACGTATATCACACTTGGTTTTGGAAACATTAGCCGTCTTCTCTTACTCATTGTTGATTCTCCAAGCTCTTGACCCCACATACTAAAGCCTCGAAAACCCTATAAATTATAACCACAACTTCTTCATCACCAATATCATCTCTCATCATTGAGTTCAAATTAATAAAATAATGGAGGCTTTTGGTTTCTTCAAAAGCCTAAGGTTGTTGTTATTGTTATTTTACAGTGCTGTGGCTTTACTTCTTGTAAGTGTGCATGGCAAATGGACATGTCTAGGGTTTTACTCAACGTCGTGCCCTAAAGCTGAGTCAATTGTGAGATCCACGGTTCAAGCTCATGTCAAGTCAGATCCTTCTCTGGCTGCTGGCTTATTGAGGATGCACTTCCTCGACTGCTTCGTCCAAGGCTGTGACGCGTCAGTCCTCGTGGCCGGCTCCGGGACGGAGAGAACCGTCATTCACGGATTGAGAGGGTTCGAGGTCATCGACAACGCCAAGACACAGCTGGAGGCTGCATGCCCTGGTGTTGTGTCTTGTGCTGACGTACTTGCCCTTGCTGCTCGTGATTCTGTTGTTCTGGTAATTAACTAACTGACTTTAGTTACAGTTACTTCTGACAGTGGTCGTATTACTGTGTGTACGTACGTGAGGGATAAATAAGAATGATGATATGGTTGGGAATAAATGCAGAGTGGAGGGGTAAATGGGAAGTTCCTACAGGGAGAAGAGATGGGAGGGTATCGAAGGCTTCAGATGTCAATAACATGCCGGCTCCTTCAGATTCTGTTGATCTCCAGAAGAAGAAGTTTGCTGATAGGGGCCTCAACACTCAAGACCTTGTAACTCTTGTTGGTAACTTTGCTCACTCTCTCTCTCTCTCTCAACTCTCATAATGTCAAATAGGTTGGTATAAAGATTAGGGAAAATTAGAAAATACCACTCAACTTCAAAATGTCAAATAGGTGATTTCCTAACAAAACGAAATTGAATTTCTTTACTCTTGTTAATCTCATTCTTGTTGTTGTCAATAAGATTTTGAAGTTGAAGTGGTATTTTTATGTCATTTTTTCTAAAGTTCATTCTTAAAATGTTTATATATAAAAAAACAAATTATATAAAAAGTCATACCATTCACAAGTCAATTCATGAAAAAATATAGGGAAAATTTTACTTAAACATTCACAAGACAATAATGCCTATAGTTTATTTTTTAAAGAAAAATGTTTAATTATCGCTGGAGCTCCAGTCATTGACAGTCGCAAGGCCAAAGTTGCCTTGAACGGCCAGCCATTGAAGCTTTGGCACTGGCCAGAGCTCTGGCCACTCGATAATTTGTGTTGTTCTGATACTTATTCCACTGTGCATGAAGAGTTGCAGAGTCGCAAATAAGACTTGTTAATTTGTGTTGTTCTTATGTTTATTACACTTGTTCAATTTGTGTTCTTTATTACACTTGTTCATGCGGAATTGGACACTTACAAATGGAACTTATTTATGATCCTATGTTTTCTTGCTAACTAATTAATTTGTGTTGTTCATATATATATTTCACTTGTTCATCTCGAAGCTTAATTGGCCAACAACAATCAGACCTTTTTTTAAAAAAGCAAGGGCATTATTGTCTTTTTACCCGTAAAACTTATTTTCATTTTAGTCCTTAAGGGGTACAAAGAAATTTTAGAATCTTTTGAGGGTTAAATAAATAAAATTGGTCATATGGGGGTTAAGTGAAATCCTTCCTAAAATATACTACTCCTTATTGTCTTTAATACAAGACCAATTTGTCTAATTTGATTAGATTAAGGAAGTTAGTTAATATAGTTGGTACAATTTTTTTCCTT
Organism: Acacia melanoxylon; assembly: GCA_019022615.1. Classification (NCBI taxonomy): domain Eukaryota; kingdom Viridiplantae; phylum Streptophyta; class Magnoliopsida; order Fabales; family Fabaceae; genus Acacia; species Acacia melanoxylon. The sequence continues at coordinate 3,617,512 of JAFJYJ010000003.1, read as the reverse complement.
AACGCCCTAATTATCTTCATTAATTCTCTCAATCTCTTTTTTACTTGATTATGGTTAAGTGGGTATCAATAACGGTAAAATAAAAAAGGCTTAATAAATATTAGAAATAACTTATATTTAGAATCAAGATCAACTTCACAATTAAGTTTTATATTAAAAACTAAGGGAGTAATATTTGGCTAGTAATGATTTGTTAAAAGGCTACATGTGATTGACAAGTCATAAAATATGCATGTCTGGTGATAGTTCATGATAAAGGATTTAAACCTTTAAAATTTAGGGGAATGGGAGGAAAAATTCCTGCAAAATTTTATTAATGTAACTGACTTAAATTAGAGTATTGTTATTATATATTACTTACTTTTATGAGTATCAATGTTGTCTGCATATAAAACTTTATCAAGTTTTTCTTATCAATACAATTTTTAATGAGCAATTTTTCCTCAAATATTTTGAACATTTAATTTGAATTGTTGCCACCATTCAAAGATTTTTATTTTTGATTCCGTAGGTTAAAATATCAAAATAGAAAATCAATTCAAATATTATTTTCATTTTATGTTTTACACTCGTTTGAATAAAAATGTTAAAACACTAAACATAAAACAAAAAATAAAGTCTAGACTGGTCACATCAACATAAATAGATAAGCATTGTGTGCTCATCCTTTTTTCTTTGAAAAATTGGTAAAAAGTTCCTATAACATAATTAATTGATGAGAAGGACTTAAATTAATGTACTAGCTAGTACTTTGTATGCACAAAATTTGTAGAGTACTGGTACTCAATATGTATAAAAAAATTATTAAGTCTTTCTCACCAATTAAATTCATAACAGATAATTTTTCTCCAATTTTCCCTTTTTTTAATTTAAATGACAACTAAATACATTTGCAACAAATAATTTTTTATATATTGTAATGGAGGAAATTTTTCTAAATAAACGAAAAATATATAGAGAGAGAGATAGATTCTAACTCCGTTATTTATTTTTCTCCCATATTTTACTAAGTTGTGGGATACAATCCAAACTACTCAGTTTCACGTGATGGGCTGCTTGGCGCTTAGATCGTGTTTCGCTGCTCGTCCTTTAGTGCTCATCCCTTTTGGGGAGAAGTCTGGCCGTCAGATCTCATTTTTTAAGAAAAAAGTTTCACTCATTCCCGCCGTATTCGAAATATCTTTTTAAGTATCAATTAAGACTACGAAATATTCCTTAAAAAAATTTAGGATCATGAAGTATTTTTTAAGACTAAGTATCTTTTATCTTAGTCAAGACTTGAAAAAAATTAGATAATTTTTTGTGATATCGACCTCCAGACCGGTAAATACTTCATGATCTTGATTAGATCTTTAAATTATTTCATGATCGACTAAGTATTAAAAAAGATACTTTGATACTAACTGTGACCGATAAAAAAAATTATTAAAAAATGAGATATGTATCGTCAGATGAGATTTGACAGCCAAATCTCTCCTCCAAAAGGGATGACGTCCCTTGCTTGTCTAAAGGACGAGCAGGGAAACACATTGCTCAGTGCTCATGGTTTCTTTTCTATTTGATTGCTTATCTTTAGGAATTTCAATGTTCGGTTTGTGATCAACAACTAACAATTTATACTAATTATTCACCATATAATAAACCATTACAAGATTTTAAACTTCCCCTGTATGAGCCTACCTTTTTTTTTTTTTTTTATCTTCGTCTCTAAATTCACTATGAACATACAAGATTTTGGAACTACATCCTGCATTTAGCCTTCAGATGTTAGTTAATTAATTAATTAATATTTGAATATATAGGAGGGCATACCATTGGAACTACAGCGTGCTCATTCTTTAGCAACAGACTCTACAACTTCAAAGGAAATGGTGGTCCTGACCCTACCATCAACCCTTCCTTCCTTCCTCAACTCCGGGTACTTTGCCCTCAAAACGGCAACAGCTCAAACCGGGTGGCGCTTGATTTCAGAAGCCAAAACCGGTTTGACACGCCATACTTCGGTCATCTGAAGAAGGGGCAAGGAATTCTGCAATCTGATCAGGTACTATGGAGTGATGCTTCCACAAAGCCCTTTGTTCAGAGGTATTTGGGAGGGAACAAATTTAATGTGGAATTTGGTAAGGCCATGGTCAAGATGTGACATTGAGGTTAAAACTGGAGAAAATGGTGAAATCAGAAAGAAATGTTCTACTATCAATTAGACTAGTTTAAAAGTTGTGGCTTCTAAAGTGATTTAGCAAGAAGAGAAAATAGAACTTCTGAATATTATTGCTTAAACCGATACATGATACAAATGTCCTTTATATAGACACAATAAGTAACCTGTACATCATATTCTGATCTATTCTAGAAACATCTAAACTAACTATTTACATGTAACAATATCTCAACTAATCTATTATTTTAACTAAAATATATACACTAATACCCCTCAAGTGAAGCATGTATATCTATCATACCTGGCTTGGTAAGAGTGTACAAAACGAAGGTGGTAAAGCCTTAGTAAAAATATCTCACCAATTGGTCTTCGATTTAATAGGGAGATGATGATTAATGCCTTGTTGAGGCTTCTCACGAACAATATGACAATCGATATCCAAGTGTTGGTACGCTAATGAAAAGTTGGATTAGCGGCAATGTGCCTAGCTGATTGATTATCACAAGAAAGAGAGGCAAGACCGTAAACAAGAAGTCCGAATCACATAACAAATAACAAAGTCATTGTTATTCACATGTAGCGGCCAAAGCTCGATATTCAAATTTAGAAGAAGAAATATAAATAGTGGGTTGTTTCTTAGAACGCCATGTAATCAAATCCTGGTCAAGAAAATCACAAAAACTAGTAATAGAACGATGTGTATCCCAACAACCAGCCCAATCAATCACTAAAGGCATTAAGCATAACAATAGATGTAACAAGGAAGAAAACCTACGCTAGGGGCACCCTTAAGGTACCGTAACACACGATGGAGGGCCTATAAATGCATATCAAATGGTCATTGGACAACCGACTTAACTGTTGTACAACAAAAGATAAGTCTAGTCTAGTGTTAGACAGATACAAAAGGTAGCCAACCAAAGTCCTATAATGAGACCCATCAACCAGAGGAACACCAGAATCAATAGAAAGCTTCAGATTTCGAGACATAGGAGTTTTGGCAGGTTTACAATCAAAAAACTAACATCAGACAACAAATCTAAAGTAAACTTGTCTTCGCTAGGGAAATTCTAGTAGAACTCCTAGCAATTTCTAAGCCAAGAAAATATTTACCATCACCAAGGTCGTTGATCTTAAAACCATCATTAAGATAAGCCTTAATATGATCAATTTCACCAAATCATCCCACTAATAATGATATCATCCAGATATATCAACAAGGCAAGAAAAAGAAGTAAAAGAACTCTTAAGAACGAGAGAATGATCAGCTTGGGATTGATGATAGCCACAAGTAAAAGAGCTTTAGACAATTTAGAAAACCGTTAGCGGTCAAGCCTATTAAGGCCATAAAGAGACCAGTAATTTGCAAACCCGCGAGGAGAAAAGACTATTAAACCTATTGAAGGTAACATATAAACTTCCTCATCAAGGTCTCCATGCAAAAATGCATTCTTAACTTCGAGTTGCTTCAAATGCCAATTATGGGCAACTCGCAAGAGCAAGTAATACGAATAGTTGTCAATTTAGCAAATACGAGAAAAGTATCGTTATAGTATTCCCTCAACTTGTGTATAACCTTGAGCAACAAGTCCACCCTTATACCAATTAAGAGAACCATCTGAGTTATATTTCTTAGCAAAAGCCCACTTACAACCAATTGGGCGCTTACCAGGAGGTAAATCAGTTAAGACCCATGTTTGATTTTTCTGCTAAGCCTCAAGTTCAGACTGAATAGCATTTTTCCAACCCTCATGCTTAATAGCTTTAGAATAGGATTTAGGAATATCATTAGTAGAAATAGAACAAGAAAAAACAATGATATATAGGGGAAAGACGATGATAAGAAAGAACATGAGAAAGAGGGTGATAGATTCCTTTCTCTAAAGAATCTGGTACAATAGATGCACATTGAAGATTAAAATGGTAATCTTGCAGATAGGTTACTGTACGATGAAGACGAGTAGAACATCGTGGCATAGGACATTCAATATTGGAAGAGGGAATAGGGGAAGGCAATTCAGGAGAAACAGAGGAGGATGGTAAATCATAATAGTATAATGCGGAATTTCTTGTGGCAAAGGAATGGAATCCTAAGATCACATAATCAATGTTGCTAAATGGAAAAATTGATTCATAAAAGTATACATGGCGAAAGACATGAATCTCAACGAGTAAGCAAATTTAAGGTAACGAATCCTTTAGTACCAACCTTATATCCAAGAAAATGCATTTGCGAGCTCTTGAATCAAATTTGTGTCGGTTTTGCGAAAGAATGGAAGAAAAATATAGAGGCAACCAAAAACTTTCAACAAGTTAAAATCAAGAATCTTATTGTAAAGCATTTCAAAATGACTTTTGTTGCTTAAGAGTAGAGCGGGTGATCGGTTGAATAGGTAAATTGCATGAGTAAGAGCATAAGACCAAAAAAAATTAGGAATATTAGCTTGAAATAAAAGAGCTCCAGAACATTTATAATATGTTGGTAATTTCGTTCCACTCTTCCATTTTGTTCAGAGTTTCAAGACAAGAGGTTTGATGAATAATTCCATTTTTAGCAAAAAAAAAATCTATCATATGAAACTCTAGACCATTATCGAATGGATGATCTGAACAGAGGTACTAAATTGAGTGGTCACCAAAGAAATAAAGGATTGAATATAAGGCCAAACTTCAGCATTTATTCTCAAGCAAGTAAATCCATGTATATCGAGAAAAATCATCAAGAATAATTTAAACAATATTTATGGCCATGTACAGAAAGGTAAATGATATGGGCCCCATATATCGATGTGAACCAACCAAACATTTTATTAGAAGCACTAGTACTGATAGGGAAAGGCAACTTTTGTTGCTTAACAAAATGGCAAATGTCACAACAGTGAAATGCAGAATTGAAAGATACATCAGGTACTGTTTCTGAATAGTATGTAAAGTATTTTTGGATAAATGACCTAGTCTAAAATGCCAAAGATCAAAAGGAATTGGCTTAACAAGTAGTTGAAACATTATTGACTACGGAAAGGGAACCGTATCTGCTTGATTCATGATGTATAACCCTGGTTGAACCAATCATCCTCTTTAAAGGAAGGAGTCTGATGTGGCATTATAGTCTCTGAAAAGAAACAAAACAGGGAAGAAATTTAGTGAGTTTGGAAACAAAAATTAAATTTAAATGGAAATTCATGATATATAAAACATCCTGAATCATAAAAACATCATAAAAATGAACAATGCCACTATAAGAAGCTAATACCCGTGAACCATTAGGTAGATTAACAGAAATTGGAGATATACGCTTATAAGAGGCAAAGAAAGACAAATTAGCACAGACATGATCAAAAGCTCCCGAATCAATGATCCAAGAGTTAGAAAATGAATGAATAGAACATATAAAATGTATACTAGCATATGAATAGAACATATAAAATGTATACTAGTAGTAGAAACATTATTCACAGAGATGGAGGGTTTAGAAACCTAAGGTTGAGCAGAGGAATTATCAGTATGTACTAGGGCCAGCAGCTTTTGATATTGCTTAGGTGTGAATCCATAGGAAAATTAGCAACCCGAACAGGTTCAGTGGTGTGAGAACTAAGCATATTCTCGAAGATATTACATTAACCTTAAAGTTTCTGAATTTGAAGCCCGGTGGAAATCCATGCTTCTTGTAGCACGTTGCTTCAAAGTGTGCTTATACTTGCCACAATAGGTACACTGCTTAGTAGAACCCGGTGGATTTGGCTTAAACGGTCTAGAAGCAGGGGATCTCTGACTAACAGACTTAGAAAACAGAGTAGTAGTGTCACCAGTCTGATATCCCAATTAACGTTCTTGTTGTTGAACTAAGGAAAAGACTCGATTAATCTGTGGCAATGGATTGATGAGCATGATTTGAGACTTAACAGAAGAAAAGCGATCACTCAATCCTTTCAGAAATTTTATTACATAATCTTGGTCCAAGTGTTTCTTGTAAGTATCTATGACTCCACAAGAACATTTAGATGCACAAGAATAAGAAAGAACTGGTCTACATATCGATATTCATCCCACAAGATATTAAGCTTTGTAAAATAATCACTCACAAGAAGATCTCTTTGGCGCACATTTTGAATGTCTTCTTGTAAATCTGCTAGGCTAAACACATCATTCTCGGGAAAATCTTGCCTCGAGGATCATCCCATACATCACTTGCACGATCAACCCAAAGAATACTCGAGCAAGAGATGGTGTAATCGAACAAGTAATCCAAGAAACTACCATCATATTACAACGTTGCCATGCTTGATACATCGAATCTGAGGCTTGTGGAATAGGAATTGATCGGTTGATGAACTAAAAGCTTGTTCTTCGATAGTAGGGCCATTCTTATAGCCCTAGCCTACAAATGATAATTTCCACCGGAGAGAATTGGAGACACAAGAATCAACGATGGATTCTCGTTAAGGTGAAGATGAAATGGATTAGAGATATCTTCAAAGGGATTAATTGGTGCCAGATAGAAGAGACAGAACCATTAGAATTCACAGTTGAAGCCGCGACATCGAAAGACAGAACTGAGATGAAGGTAAAGGTGAAATGAAGAGAATCAGAAAGCATGTGAAAATACCAGATAAGACAATGAAACCTCTAGCTTAACGATCCCGTGAAATGGCAGGTAAAGTGATGAAGTTTCAACCAATTGTCAAAGAAGAGTAATGGCCGAAGCAAGAAGAGAAAAAAATTGAGAAGAAACACAGGATGTCAAATACTATCCCGCTTTGATACCATAAAGTGATTTAGCAAGAGATAATATAATTTCTGAATATCATTGCTTAAACTGAAACATGATACAAATATCCTTTATATAGACACAATAAGTAATCTACACATATTCTCATCTATTCTAGAAACACCTAAACTAACTATTTACATGTAACAATATCTCAACTAATATGTTATTCTAACTAAAATATACACACTAATAGCATCTCTCCAAATGAAATGATCTAAACTTGTATAAGTCAAACTTAGATTAATTTACAAGTAAAAGCCACAGCAAAGCATGGCTTCCCAAAAGGGTAATGAGTTAATGTATGGTTTTATAGGGTTACACTGTGCTTTCTATGTATCAAGTGTAGATATAAAATAATGGCAAAATAAAATGTCAAATATTTTGAAGATGACTATATTTTTGCATCTGATAACTTAACTTTTTCCCCTAAACCCAGGAAAGAATTCTTTAATGACCAATTTCAGTGGCACAGGATGTCTCCATTTAATCTTCTCTCCATTACCTCTCAATTGACTCCAAACACACAGTTCTCAATTTAATCTTTCTATAATGTTGACACTTGAATCCACGATGATCACAAAATGAGAATATGAATTGCATCACGCACACATGATCATAATTGGAGGCTGAAAAGGATGGTTCAAAATTAGTTTCACCAAACATTTGGTTGGGTTTAGATTGAGATGCGTGGCACGTCTTTCTTCCTTTCACAATTTAAGCGCCATATAACGAAACGACATCGTTTCATTTCTTGGAAGGTGAAGCTTGAGGAGGCCACGCAAGAGGGAGGTTGAGAGAAACTATTGGTTCAAAAATAGACCAGTCTAAAGCTTTGCATCTCACAAGCAACCATCTGACACAGAATCATTATCTCAATCACTGAACTAAACCAAACTAATATGCTACCTTCTTATACAAGATTGGGTTGATACATTCAAACTCTTTTCAAAAGAAGCTAATTGTTACATCAATTTTTTGGCCTACTATGGTTGTCAAGTGGAAGTTGAAGCTATCATCATAATGTTATTCCTGCAACCTTCTAACATATTTACTAAAATCACTTAAAATAAATTAATCCAAAGATAGAAAACTATTTACATGTTGGGACTTGGAATAAACCTTTCTCTGTGGAGGAAGGGTATAGCAATTTCATTATCCATGATGACCTTGTAGTGATGGCTTCAAACAACAGAGGATCTAAAGGATGGTGGAGAACATCATTGAGCCCGTTTGGTTTAAAGAAAGGGTTAGAAATGAATAGAAAATATTTTGCCACAAAGCTATTTGGTTTGCACGGGAAAATAAAATAGTTTGATAGGAAAAAAATTGGTACAGAGAAAATAAGCTAAAAGACATTTTTCCCTTGTTTTAAAAATATTATTTAAAGACTCATGTTTTCACTTTAGTCCATCTAACCATATGCCTTCCATGGGCAACCCATAGTCATGAATCACATCAAATAATTCCTGTGTATTAACTTAAATCATTCCCACATTGTTCTCTACGCCAAGCGTGAGAGTCGTAAGGTCGGAGGTATGGCAAGTGGTTGGCGTGGTGGATAGGAGGTTCGGCAGTGCAATCGGAGCTACTAAAGAGGGCAATGAGGGTGATCGGAGTTGTTTGATAGTGAAATAAGCGCTTTTTTATGATGGAGGAAAATCAAATATCAACTCCGATAGTATAGACAGAGGCAGATGCAGAGAAGATTTTAATTGGCAACGTCTTGTCAAACAAGACATATACAAGAGTCGCAATGGAGACAGTCTTGAGGAAAGCTTGGAATCTACAGGAAGGATTTAATGTTATCAAAATGGTAATGCATTTATGTTCAAATTCTCAGACTAAGAGGAAAATAGCAGAATCTGACGAGGTTGTCTGCGGTCTATTAATGGATGTTTGTTGAATCTTTTGAAAGATCAAAGTACAAATCTTGAAAAGAATTTGATTTTTGTTGATGTCTCGTATGGATCCAGATGCATAATGTGCGGATGGAAGCAATGTTCCTGGAGAAGCAATCACGATTGGAGCATATGTTGGCGAGGTGAGATGTTGGTTGAAGATCCATACTATAATGGTAGGTATTTTCATAGTTTCTTACGAACCAAAGTAATGTTAGATTTAAGGAAGCCATTAGCTTATGGTTTCTAGATGCCTAGATCGGATGGTATGAGAGTATTGATATCGATTCAGTATGAGAAGTTGTGTAATTTTTGCTATAATTGTAGGAGGATTGGGCATGATAATCACAATTTTAGATCTGAGAAATTGATGTTGTTGTTTAACCCTAAGGAGCCTTGATTTGGGGCTTGGCTTACTACTAATATGTGACGTAACTAGGATGAAGTAATGGTTGTGATTCGTAGTCAAATTTTGATGAGAGTTGCCGAGCCCTCACAAAATAACCAAGTTCAATAAAGATTGCAGTATAGAGAACCTGGATCGTTTCTCTCAAGGAATTCGCAGCGGCCTAAAATCAACAAAGAAACAAGTAACACAATAACCATAATGGGGGAGTTTTTCAATGTAATTAAAACAAACCAAAGACTAAAACAAAAGCAAGAAAACAAGATTAATCGATTAAAAACGATTAACCTAGAATTGGATTCCATAACCTTCATCGGACAAAAAGATAATAACCAAACTCGTGATTGATTCCGACAAACCGAAATCTCGTATTTGTTCGATATTCCCCGACTAGACGATCGCTTAAGATTTGATCGAACACGTGGCGAGCTCAAGTTGTGATCGCACAACGCTCTCTCTAACCCTATCCACCTATGTCCTTGGGATATCAATCTAGGTATTAAATCTAATACCTAATCCGCAATTATAATCGGATCCGATTAAAATAAACAAAACGAATTACATTACCGATTGAAAAGGTCCTCTCGGATTCACTAATCCTCAATCCATGGTCAACCACGTGCTTCAGCCAAGCATGGTCGGGCAAAACTCAAAGAAAAGATGAAGAAGAACATAAACATGATGAATGATTCGAGAAAATAATAAGCTTATCATTTAATCCCAAAAATCTCATAAAGCGTAATTGAGAATATGTTTTTCAGCCATCTAGTTTTACCTATAAATAGGAAGCACTATAGCTACAAGATTGGCCCAAAAATATGAAACCTTTTAAAAATAGGAAACCTCTAAGAATAGGAAACCTCTAATAAATAGGAAACCTCTAATAATTGGAAACCTCTAAAAATAGGAAACCTCTCAAAATAGGAAACCTCTAATAATTGGTCTTTTATTACAAAATTCGAGCAAAATAAAAATCCAGAAAAATGCGTCTGTCTTTTAGCTCCAATTTCGTCCATATTCTTGTCCGAATCAACCTTCCTAGTCTTCATAACAATCAGATCTCTCTGAATCATCTAAAAAACGAAGAAGAATGAGGCTAATCCCATATCTAGATCAAAAGTTATGGCGAAAAATAGTAAATCATTGTAAATCTGGAATTTTATTACCAAAAACGAATTTAATCTAATTAAAAGCTTAAAGCCCAATTAAGTAATAAAACTCATTATTTATCAATTAAAAATTCCTAAATTATTAACCAAGAGATACAAATAAGGGAAATAATATTCAATTATCAACTGGATAGAGGCAAAGTATGCTAGAAAGAAACAGGAGGAAGTATTATTGAGAAGGAAAGGTAAGGCTAAGTAGAAGGCTGATATGACTCTTAAGCTTGAAGAGGAGGATCTGTTTTTCTTCAAAGTACATAAAAATTTGGTAGAAAATAAAGGGCTGAATCAGAAGGAGGTTACAGGAATGAAAAATCGGGTGTTGTAGAGGAAAGTAGTGAAGACAGAACCTGCTTGGAGGTTAGAGATAATAGAAAATATAAAAATAAGTTGGAAGTATGGGGAATGGGGAAAAGACAAATTGATGCAAGAATGATAAGATGAAGGCTACTACTGAGGTTTCTGATAAGCTGGGTAGGATTAAGGTAGAGGGAGTTGATTGCAATATTAATAAGGCCTCTGTTGATCAAAAGGAGATTGTACTGGCTATGGTTTTGTATAATTGAAGGATTTTGAGTGATGTAATCAATGGGATAAATGACTTTGTGTTGAAGATAAATGCAGCTAAGGATTGGGATGTCTCGAAGTCAAAATGAAGAAAGATGGTTGAAGTGAAACTTAATCGTAAACCTGCAATTTCTGTATATGCAAATAATCTGAGAAAGATTAAGACAAGAATAAGAATGAATGCTAAGAGGAAAGGAAAGGGGGAAAGGAAAATAATTTAGATGAGGAAATGAAATTAGAGGATGAGATGAAGGTTTCTATGGATACCAATACAGTGGAATCTGGGTTTGTTTTCAATGCTGGAAGAGGTAAAAGGAAGAAGTGCTTATCTGAAGGTGTTGGTGGCTAACCGTTAATAGCTACCAAATCTCCATGAGACTTATTTTCTGGAATTGTTAAGGCCTAGGAAACGCCTTGACAATTAAATATCTTAGGGAAATGTGAAAAAAAAAAATTGCCCCTCAATAATCTTCCTAATGGAGACCAAAATAAGTGTTGAGAAAATAAAGAAAGTTAGAAAAAGATGTAACTTTGATCAAGAACAGCATGTCGAGCCGATAAGGTTAGCTGGTAGTTGGCTGTAGGTGGCATGATACTATTTCTTTGACAGTGCTATACAAATCAAAGAACATCATTCATGTTATGATTAAGTCAAATAGCTTGAATGTGCCTAAATTTGTCTCGTTTGTTTATGGATCACAAAAGGAAGGGGAAAGAAGGATTGTTTGGGTTATGTTGAGAAGATTGGCAGCAAATGTAAAAGATTCTTGGTTGGTTGTTGGTGATTTCAATGATCTATTGTCTCAGGCTGAGAAGGAAGGAGGTAATCCAAGATCTATGCGAAAGATTATTAATATTCAAAATCTATTATCTGATTGCAACTTAATGGATTTAGAATTCAAAGGTTTTAAATTCACCTAGTGTAATATCAGGTCTGGTGACATTGTGAAGGAAAGACTAGATTGGGCACTTGGAAATATAGAGTTTAGGGATGAATTTGAATAAGCTATGGTTTTTCATGTGGATCGTATTGGATTAGATCAGTATGCCTTGGAGGTTGATTGTTACTATAGTGAGGAGAAGGAAACAAGATCTTTTAAGTTTGAGGCCAATTGGGTCCAACATGAGAATTTTTTACAGATTGTGGGAGAGGGATGGAATGAGGTGGAAGGAGTTGTAGAGGACAATGTGATGGATTTGATTGAAAGACTAAATGCATGTCGAAAGAAACTTATGGTGTGGAGAAAAGAGGAGTTTCCTAACTTTAGGAAAGTGATCACCCAGTCGAGATGTATGTTCAATAATTATCATAAGGGTTTCATGACTGCTGAGAAATTGATAGAAGCTGAGGATTTGGTTAGACAGATTGAAGACACTTGGAAGAAGGAGGAAACTTATTGGTGGAAAAGATCCAGAATTTCAGATCTAAATTGTGGAGATAGGAACACAAAAAGTTTTCACAACACTGTCATTCAAAGAAGGCAAAGAAACAAAATCTTGAGACTAAAGGATGAAAATGGGACATGGTTGGAGGAAAGGAGGATATTAATAAATTCTTTAGTGAATTTTATTTGAAGCTATTTAGTTTATTGGTGCTTGAAGTGGATAAGAGAAGTGGTTACTGAAGTGGATAATGTTCGTCTAATGGAACCAATATCTAACCAGGAAATTTAAAAAGCTATTTTTCAATTTGGTGCCAATAAAGTACCTAGAACATATGATTTCTCAGCTTTGTTCTACCAGTTGGCTTGGAAAGAAGTAAGTAAAGAGGTTTGTGAGATGGTGCAGATGTTTTGGTAGAGGCAAATCTGATATAAACCAAATAATGGCACTAATATAGTGTTGATTACAGAGGTGGATAAACCAAAGGGGGTGCATCATTTCAGGCCTATTGGGCTATATGCAATGTTTCCTATAAGATCCTTGCAAAAATTATGACCAATAGGATGAGGGATTTAATGTGCAGAATAATTTCACCCAACAAAAAAGCTTTCATTCCTAGCCGAATGATTAAGAACAACATTGTTTTAACTCATGAGGCTTTCCACTATCTAAAGCATAAGAAGTCAAGTAATAAGTGGGAATTAGCATTAAAGATTGACATGAACAAAGCTTATGATCGTGTAGAATGTGATTTCCTAGCGGCAGTGATGTTGAAGATGGGATTCTGTAGTAGTTAGGTGAAGCGGGTCATGAAGTATATCTCAACTCCAAGATTCAACTTACAAGTGGATGGGCGTAGTGTGGATGCTTTTAACCTTGAAAGGGGTGTGAGTCAATGTGATCCATTATCTCCATATATGTTTATTATTGCTTCTGAGGTACTTTCTCTTATGATACAAATGCACATAGAGAGGATAGATCTGAAAAGTGTGAAGCGGCTTGTAGAGCACCATTTTTTTCTCTTTTTTGCTGATGATCCAATTCTATTTTTGAAGCATGATGAGGTCAAATTGTAAAGTAATAAAAATGATTCTGGATATATACTATGAAGCATTAGGACAGCTAGTGAATTTAGAGAAATCAAGTGTTTTTTTTCTTAGCCAATACACCTGTGAGAGTCAGGGAAAGGATTCCAGCATGTCTTGGTATTAAACACCCTAACAAGGCTGGAAAGTATCTGGGTCTTCCTGTAATCTAGGGGCACTTTAGAGCTACAACTTTAGCTTGTGTAAGGGAAAAAATTGGGCTAAAGCTACAAGGATGGAAGCAAAAGCTACCGACTTTCGCAAAAAAGGAGATTCTGATCAAGGCAATGGTGAATTCTATTCAGGCATATCCCATGACTTGCTTTCTGTTTCCAAAAGGTCTTGTATGGAGATTGATTGTCTAGTTTCTCAATTTTGGTGGGGACAGAAAGGTGAGCAAGGTTCTATCTATTAGAGGAATTAGAAGCGAATGGCTATGAAGAAAACTGAAGGAGGGATGGGATTCAGGGATCTTCTCTATTTCAATAAAGCCTTACTAGCAAAGACAGTGTGGAGATTACTAGAGTAGGAAAATGATTTATGGTGTAGAATCCTCAAAGGAATTTACTTTCCTAAGGGGAACTTCCTGAACATGAAGAAGTGAAGACATGTTTCATGGGGATGGACTAGCCTGTTGGAGGGACGTGATTTACTACCAAAGGAGTTTTGTTGGAAAGTGGAAATGGCAAAAACTTTAGTGAGTGGAAGGGCCAATTAATGGATTCAAGGATTGAATGGTTATAAACTTCATAGAGAGGAATTGACAGAAGAGGATGAAGAGGTAAAAGTAGCAGATCTTATCAACAACGGTTGTTGGAACCTTAGCCCCATTAATGCAAGGATTAGCAATGTGGAGAGGAAAATGATTTTAAAAATTCCTATTCCTACTAACATCTGTGTTGATCGTGTAGTGTGGATAGCCAATAGGGATGTTTGTTATTCAGTTAAATTTGGATACACAAAAGCTAAAAATAGTATGGAGAAAGAAAAAGTAAGAGATACAAATATTCCTTTTTCTGTTTCCAAAGTGTTATGGAAGTGTATTTGAAAGTCATGGTTCTACCGAAAATCCAATATTTTTTATGGAGAATAGAAGCTGAGGGCTAGGACTATTGCAACTAAAGAGGCCCTTTTTAAACAGAAATGTACTATTAATCTTATATCATGCATGCTTATCTGAAAGTGAAACCATTGAATATATGTTGTTTTTATGTCCTTGGACTAAGCAATGCTGGTTTGGTAGTCCCCTAGGATTTAAATTTAGCAAATGGTCCATGAAGAGATGTGAGGAACTGTTATATGATATGTTGCATGGGAAGGAAGTTCTACATATGTAACACCCTAATTTTCATAACTCTTATAAACATGGTATTTTGGTAAATAAATTAGCAAAATACAAAGGTGAATATGTGTCTCAAATGATTATAATCTATTGATTATAATTTTATCCAAATTTCACTAGGAAATTAGTGGACAAATGGTTGGATTTGAGACTACATATTTAGCACAATAAAATGTGACATAATTAACACATTAAAAAATGGTTAATTTATGATCAAAAGAAGCAAGAAATGTTATGAAAAACACTTAAGCAATTTAAAGGCTATTAGTAAAAACTAATGGACAATTAAGCACATGATTAAGGGAATAATTAGGCTTAATTAAATCAGCCCCTAAAGTAATGAAAGAGATTAACAAATAGAAGGCCAAGATTAAAACTAATAAAGTTAAATCTAATGGTCTTAATAAATCTCATAATTAAGCTAAATCCATGTGAGTTTATAGGAGCCAATAGGAAGCTTAACTCCTTGTTGTGAGACTTAAAGAAACACAAATTTTGAGTCAATAAAGAGGAAGGGGGACGATTTTGTGTTGGCTTGAGGAAGAAGAATAAGTTTTGTTATTAAAATCTAGATATTATATAATAACCACATGGGATAATAAGGAGCACATGGGGGGACAAATTGGAAGAGATAATTAATGGGATCACATGGTATCATTTATGGAGTTGGAAGAGGATAAAGGAGAGAGAGAGAGGAGGAGGGGGACGGTTTTGGTTGTTTGGAAGAGTGAAGAAGAGTGTTTGGTGAATGAAATAGGAGTGTTTGGTAAGTGAAGAAGAGAGTTTGGAACCAAACATAAGCCTTGGAATTTTCCTATAAATAGGCACCTTAGGCTTCTTCATTCTTCACACCAAATCAACCCCAAGTGGTGATTTCTAAAGAGAAGTGAGAGTGAGTGAGGAAAGCTTGAAGGAGTTGAAGCAAAAGCAATTAAGTTCTTGAAGTTCTAGTTTTAAATTCATAGTTAGATTATATTTTGATCTTGAATCTTCCAATATAGTTTTTATTTCATGTTTTTATGGCTTCATTTCAAAATTTTGATGGAAAATATGTTGGAGCAAAATTCTTGGAAGTTAAAGATCAAAAGTAGCGAAATTCTGGAAAAAATTTGGTTAGGAATCAGCAGCAAAAAGGCCATGATTTTATGTAGAAGATGAAGTTATAAAATTATGAAATTTTTCATGGTTAAAGTAGACACCTAAGAGCTTTCCAAATATACCTAGATTGTGTCATTTTGAATTTTTTACAAAGAGATAAAAAATTATTGAAAAGGGGCTACGTTTTCTGGAATTTTTCTGGGCAGAGGCTGAAAACGCTAAAACTGGAATGATTCACTAATACTGGGTAAAAACCAGTATTTTTCCTCAAAACTAGACTTCCTAAGGATTCCGGGAAATTTTACGGATCCTCGTTTCAATTTTTCTAGAGTTAATTATGATTTTCCAAAGTTGCTGCAAAATTTGCCCAGAAAATCCAGCACTTAGTTTTTTAATAAATGTAATGGCAAATGGTAATAACAAATCCACCAAGGGTAGAAAGGTAAATTAAACCTTTAGGATATTATTCTAAGCAATATGATATTTATCAAATATCATATAATAATCCGACGATAATGTATAGGATATCCGGAAGTCCGAGTCGGATCAAAGAGTCGAGCATTTTGGTAACTACATTGAAAGGTATGTTCGCGTACAATAACTTTAACTCTAATATGTCTTGTATGCATGTATGTGGTAGTATGATTCATAGGGTCATGACGACTATGTCTTAGATCATGCATGATGGCTAAGGCTTTGTCTTAGGTCACCGTTTATACATTCAGCTTTTTATACGGGTTATTATCTTGATAATACCGCTTGAGTTTTCCTAAGCGCCGAGGACCGCGAGGGGCCATCGTGGCACGGTTTGTGCGGACGTAGATAACTTTACATGTCTTGTGTGTTATGTCTTGTTATTGTGACTAATCTTACATCTCGGGCCGTGTCTTATGCATGTATTCTTAATATCATGAACATGTCATACATATACGAGTTATACTTTTCATATGAGGTTAAGCTACCCGAGGTCCGATGGGTATTGGACCTGAAATCTGTCTAAGGTTCAGAAAGGAACCAAGATCGAGAGAAGACACCGGTAGACGGAGCCGAAGAGAGGACCGATGGTCGAGAAGCCGTGAAGAGTAACCTTGATCCAAAGAAATGCGGAAGAGCGCCACTAGAGCATTCCTTCCGGCATGGATTTAATGAAGTTATTTCAAAACCTTTTGGTGTCTAAGGAAGGGTTTCGTCTATGTGGTTCGAAACAATAAGTCGCCGTGAACTCGTGAGACTTCCACTAGACTCCGACATACCAATTGGTTTGTTTGACTAAGTTAGGTTCATTGCCCCAAGTCTACCTAAGGCTTGGTTGAAGATTGTATAGTTACATGTAGGAATTGTAATTATACAAAGCTCTGTATTAATGTATCACCACGAATATTCCTTCTGGAAATTTTATTATACCAAAATATGTCGTGGCATCAAATATGTCCGGGGCATTTTGTATCGACAGTTACTCATTGTCCAAATGTTAGTGTATGCTCTCCGTTTTCGTGCTCAAAGCGATAGCACCTCAAACTCTATCACAATTTCTTTTAAAACTAAGTGTCAACCGACATGATTTCAAGTAAGGAATTTGGGGTGTTACAAGATAAGTATGGTAAATCACTATTTTCTACTATGTGTTGGTGGATTTAGAAGAAAAGATGTAGTTGGGTATTTAGAGAGCAGAAACCGATGCCAAAGAGGTTGTTAAATTGGTTAATGGTCAAGTGGAAGAGTTTTGGAGGTCTAAAACAAAGGTGGTGGAACTTATAAACAAAAATTTAAGGAAGGCACAGAGAGGAAGGTCTGTAGGTAGTGCCAGACCTAGGATTATTAAGATTAATGTGGATGGATCTTATAAGGAGACTACATGTGAGGCAGGCATTGCCTTGTACATAGTAGGAATAACATGGGTGAATTCGTTGAGGTCTTGAAGGCGCTGTGAATGTTGATTCACCTTCATGGTAGAATGTGGAGCATTAAAGTAGGCTTTACTGTATAGAAATAAATTTCAGGACAGCCAGATAATTGTTGAAACAGATTGTGAATTTTTGTACATATTGATAAAGGAAAAATCAATAGCTGGATGTGAATGGGTTAGTTGGGATTTAATGAAAGAAATCCTTGATTTCAGGAAATTTTGAGGTTGTGTTGATTTCCCTAGTTTGCAGATAGGGTAATAGAGATGTGGAGAGGATAGCAGCTGATACAGTAAAGAAGATGTACCAGTATACTTGGCTGCATTGTGCTTCATCTTCTTTAAGCAGTATTTTGATCCATGACTTTGAGTAGTCTAGGGAATGTAGCTAGTGATAATACAATTGATGTAATTGACAGTGAAGGAGTGGGATAGCAATTGGATTAGGATCGATATAGTTGTTTGGTTGTTTGTTATTGTTTTTTAGTCTAGTAAGAAGTGTGTTAGGTTGTACTAGTAGGTGTTTTGAGAGCTTACTTTGTCTTCTACTATTAACGCGCTGAATACTTGTTTTTTCATATTAATAAAATTGATTTTTTTCAAGGGGAAAAAAGGAGTAGTATTTCACTAGTAATGATTTGTTAAAGGCCACAAGTGGTTGAAAAGTCATAAAATATGCATGTTTGGTGATAGTTTATGATCAATGATTTAGACCTTTAAAATTAGGGAGAATGGGGAGGAAAAGTAAATTTTATTAATGTGACTGACTTAAATTAGAGCATTCTTTTTCTGTATCACATAATTGTATAAGTATCAATATTTTATTAATGTGACTGACATACATTAGAGCATTATTTTTTGAACATTTAATTTGAACTGTTACCTCCATTCAAAAGATTTTTATTTTTGATTCCATAGGTTAAAAACTCAAAATAGAAAATCAATAAAAATATTATTTTCATTTTATGTTTTAAACACGTTTAAATAAAAATGTTAAATGTAATAACTTTTTGGTATATATTGCCTATTATCAAAGTATAGCAAATAGTTCTACGGGCAAAACAAAGTTAGCGTTATTTACTTATAAAATACTTGATTACATACAAAAATACCCACAAGGTTTGTACATATTACTTAGAAACCCTAAACGTAATTACAAAAATATTCCTCAACAAATAACCCGCAACCAATCGCACAACAAAACATGGCATCTTCATTTGCCGACATCCTCCATCTTGCCTTGGGAGCCCCATCCAATACACTAGACAATTCAAGGTAGTAACAAGGGGCTGAATCTCAAAGGACCCTATGGTAACAGTTTAATCTCTTAAACAAAGATAGACAAGATATGAAAATTAACCACAAACAAAGAACTCGTCCACAATAAAGATAACAAAGAAATTGTTCACAATAGTATACTAGGAAAGATCGCACTGTGAAACCGCTCAAATCGTCTAAATGCAACTAGGTTCGTCACCTATGGACTACTGGTCCATTAGGCCTTAGCCATCAGGAAGGATCTCCATGGTCAGTCATTTCGCTTAATCAAGCCATGAGTGGTGCTGGCCCACATGAGATAAGACTTTCACAAATATGGTTCAAGCAAACATACACAATCATACAAAGTGTGAGAGTAAGAAATTACACATTTGATGCTTTACCATTTCGAATCAGCTCCTAATCCTTCACGCTCCAAGAAAATTGTCAAGTTATTGCAGAATTTTCAATTTTTATGACATGTTCTAGAAAATTCATAACTTGAGTTCTAGACCTCCGATTGATGCTCTAGACTCGTTTTAAAGCTTATAAGATTTACTATTTTATGATCAAGTTTCACAGAGATACAGGTCATTTTCTGTCACATGCCCTCATGACACACACACACACACACATATATATATATATATATATATGCAACATGAAAAGTTTACTATATATACCTATATTTTCTTGGGTTTCCTATATATATGTATATGCAACGTACAAAGCTTTGCACAACGTACATAGTGAAACTTTTTGGGTTTAATATATATATATATACTCACACACACAAAAACAGCAAGCAAAGTTTCTTATATTTTCCCAAAGGCATCAGTATATATACACACACATATATATGACAGCAAATTTTTTCTTTCTTCCCAAGTGCAGCGACGAATACATATATATATATATATATCAGGGACGGACCCAAGGGGGGTACTAGTGGCCCCCGCCCCCCCTAAAATTTAAAAGAAAAAATGGAAATGTGAAATGTGAGCAGAGGTGGACGGTGGAGTTGTGTCCAGATTGTGAAATGGGCTGTACAAATTGGAAGTAGAACAGAGGCTGAACCGCAGAACTATGTGCAGATTGTGAAATGGGCCCCACAAAATGATAAAGAAGGAAGAGCAAGACCTAAATGGAAGAAAAGGCACAAAGATAGAAAAAGAGACACGCAAATAACGACGAAAAAATAAAGGAAATAGAGGAGCAGCGAGATGCGCGGCCGTTCACTGAAAAGATCATCACCGTCTTCTTCATCGGAGAGCTAGAGGAGGAAGCTGTTCTGGGATTTGGGGGCTTTATCGGTGAACCAAACATTCACAATCATCACCCTCTTCTTCACTTTGAACCAGCAAAGAGATCGGCAAGAATAAGCGGTTTAATATTAATAATATTTTTATTTTTATCCATTAACTGTCGTATGTAGTAAGTCTTTACCCTCATATATATTGAATTCTCAAATATCAGACTCATTCTTAAGAAGTTGATTTTGCTTCATTGAAAAGAAATCCTGCACTAACCTTCCAATATGAAAATATCATATTAATCAACAAGATGAAATTCATTAGCTTATCTTAAACTTGGTCCATTTCAAAGGCAAGCTTCAAAATTATCCTTTCTCTAGGATAGAGAAGAATCAAAGACATTTTTGCTCTTCTTGATTTGATTTGTTTCCATCTTAGTTAGAGTATTCTCCAAGTGCAACGATGCCGCATTTTGTTTGCCTTGTCATTTATTTAGTAAAACTAGTGTGATATTGGTTGTTTTGGACTTAATAAATTTTGTTTGGAAAAATGTTAACTGATGGAGAAAATTGTGTTTTTTCTACGCCACATTGGGACAACACGAGTTTCAACACAAATTCAATTATACGATACGAGCTTTAACAATACTTAAAAACACGTAACTAAGAAAGGATTTGAATTTCTATAATAGATTTTTTTCAATTTTTTGTATATTATATTTGTATTGTATTTCAAATACTTTTAATTATGATATAATATTTTTTATTCTCACCCCCGCTATTAAAATTCCTGTCCTACACGTATATATCACATCAATGACAAGGTTGAACCATGTAAGTAGCCTTTTGCTTTGGGTTAATGCAGCGACATGTATCAGTAGAGTAGAATGACAAAGTTTTGGTTCCATATATATATTCAGCCACTTATTTCAAACGTCTTTGTTTCGAGACTCACACACAGAGCATGCATGTTGTATTGAAAACCAGATCCCAAGGCTTCAAACTCAAAACTTACGTTGGTAATTTTAGAAACCATAAGGAAGAGAAGCTTAATGACTTACCTTCGGTTGGTTTCTATCTTGCACGTTTGAACTCTAAGCTTCTTACCATCACTCTCGCCTCTGTTTTTTTTTTTTTTTTTTGAATCTATACAGAGTAAAAGACTCTCACGTTTCTCTCTCTTTCATTCTCAGTTTTCAGCTTTTGTTGAAGTAATATGGATGAAGAGAAGTCAAGAAGAAATGTTTAAATAAGGGTCCAGTCCGAGAAGGAAATATACAGAGGCAGACGGTGTGATCTTTGATGGGGCTCGAGAGGAATGGAAGAGCATGGGGTGTCGTGTGCGCCTGAGCCGCTGACTTCCAAAGGGATGGTGTTGTCAGTTGAATGCAGAAAACGGCGAAGCATGGCGTTGGTTTGCTGCTCAAAACATTTACTTAAGTATGGTGTCTCACTAACAATCTTTCCTCTGAGCTTGCGTGTATGAGTTGATTCATTAATTGAAGAATGATTAAAGTGTGTATTGGCCAAATAATAATAGCTATTGGAGGAGTATGGGCCTGGCCTATGGGAGATGCTTGCCGAAGAAAATGAATGAGTTTAATGATTATGGGCCAAAATGAGTCTTATTGGGTATATGGGCTATAAGTATTTAATGCAATGAAAACGCCGCATGAAATGAATAAGCACAAGAAAGGAGGTTGGTTTTGGCGCGCGCGCACACACATATATATAGGAGCACGTGGCTTAGTGAAATTGAGAGAATAGCTTGTGGGTCTCACCAAAATTATCCCACTTTGATCCTCTTTTGATCATTCATAAGGCTTTTATTTGCAACAAGTTAGTTTTGTTTATTTAATTGCAATTATTATAAAAAATAAATGTTATAATTAAGGAAAAATAGGCCTTAATTTCCCTATATTTTATTTTTTAATTTCTAAATCCAGAATTTGGGATATTACATTTTTCCTAAAAAAGCTGTGGGATAAAATCCAAACTACTTGATTTCACGTGATGTGGCCACTGTTGCTCATGGTTTCTTTTCTATTTGATTGCCTATCTTTAGGAATTTCAATGTTCGGCTTGTGATCAGCAACTAACAATTTATACTAATTATTAAACCATATAATAAGGCATTACAAAATTTTGCTCAATTTATATTTATATATAAACATCCCTTATAGATCTTGTGAACAAACATGATGTGTTCACAAGATATATTAGAACATACAAGATTTTGGAACTACATCCTGCATTTACCTTTCACATGTTATTTAATTAGTTAGTTAATTAATATTTGAATATATTGGAGGGCATACCATTGGAACTACAGTGTGCTTATTCTTTAGCAACAGACCTCTACAACTTCAACGGAAATGATTGTCCTGACCCTACCATCAACCTTCCTTCCTGCCTCAACTCCGGGCACTTTGGCCCTCAAAAAACAGCGACAGATTGAACCGGGTGGCGCTCGATTTTGGAAGCCAAAAACCGGTTTGACACGTCATACTTCGGTAATCTAAGGAAGGGGCAAGGAATTCTGCAATCTGATCAGGTACTATGGAGTGATGCTTCCACAAAGCCCTTGTTCAGAGGTACTTGGGAGGGAACATATTTAATGTGGGAATTTCGTAAGGCCATGGTCAAAAATGAGCAACATTGAGGTCAAAACTGGAACAATGGTGAAATCAGAAAGAAATGTTCTGCTATCAATTAGACTAGTTTAAATGTTGTGGCTTCTCCTGATGAAATGATCTAAACTTGTATATATAAGTCAAACTTAGATTACCAAAAGGGATCTGAGTTAATGTATGGTTTTATGTGGTTGCAATTGTTTCATTATCAAGTGTAGAAATAAAATACTGGCAAAGTAAAATGTCAAATAATGTTTTTGTTATCTTATAATATTCTTGAACGCCATGATTGGATTTTGGTGCATCTAATAGCTTAACTTTTTCCCCCTAAACCCAGAAAAGCATTATCTAATGACCAATTTCTAGTACTCTCATTCGTAGGAACTAAGTAATTTTTTTTAATTTTCTTAATTTACTCAACTTAAATGATTAGGTTTCACATAAAAAGACTAAGTAATCAGAATAGAGTTATATCCTTATATCCATATACCATTTAGACCAACACGGGTTAAGACCATGCATGATGCCTGGTACCTCGACAAACAACAAGCAAGAGGAGTTTGCAATTCCTTGAGGGTTGTGCATAACAGTGTCTGTAACAGCCTCCATATTTATTGTATAATTAATTATTTCAAACAACTTATTAAAATATTGAGTACTATTATGTTAGAAAAGGGGAAAAAAAAACAATTTCCCAAGGACTACCATAGTAGAAAGGATTGGAACAAAACATTTTAAGAATAATGATAGAAGAAAAGGAAAGACGTTAGTTTATCATGGTTAAAAAAGTATTGAACGTAATAACATAAACCTAAACCTTTATATCATGGTTATTGTGTCCATAGAAGAAAAGGAAAGTATTTTGCAACCTAAACCTCAAGTATCTTCCTGAACGTATCCCATTAGGAACCTTTGTCTGAAAAATAATACTCAACTACGGGGTGAGTCACTTGGACACACCACAATTACAATTTAACAAGTATGAAGATAATGATTACAAGATAGTTAAGTAGACTAAATATAAACTCATAAAATAAAGCATAAACTTATTTTTTCCACCAATAGTTCAAGGGGTAATTAAGTATGCATAAGACTCTCTCAACCATCCTTATAACCGCTGACAAAACCCATGGGTTACAACACATAACATGATTCGGCTTTATGACAAGATTGCACCAATGTCTCTAATAGTGAGGTGTAGCCTACCCAAAGCTACAAAGCCTATCTGACCAATGTTCCTTTCTCTGAACATGGAAAGGGGTCACATGTCCCTTGAGCTAACCCTTACCTATAATACTCGATTTTCGATTTATCGAAAATCTTGTATTTTAAAAAATATTGTTATCATAATAAAATTGGCAACATATGACATAAAGTCACATAAAATAATGAATATTTTAAATTTAAAAGAGTCATGTAAAGATTATTTTAAAAAAAACTTAATTAAATTAAGTGTCAATTTGGCAAATTGGCAAATGCTTGCACTAATTGGGATTAGTGACATAATTCTTCAATTTAATTATAGAAAATAAAAGAAAATAATAAAGGCCAAGAGAGGCTAATTATATTCAAAAATAATTAAGGCTAAAGAAGATAAAATAATACTCAATTAATAATGCATGAATATGCTTGATTAAATAAGCAACCAATTGAACATTGACATTTGAGATTAAAGGATACTTAAGCACTTAATTAAGTCATTAAAAGATATCAAAACTTTCCCAAAATTCAGCAAAACGTTCAGTTGATGGGAAGGAAGAGAAGTTAATTAAACTTTGTTAATTAGTGTTGAAAAGTCAACAAAAGAACTACCAATGAAAACACTTTAAACCATGGATAAATAACATATATAAAAAAGCATGTTAAATGACCAACAAGGAGGTATGTCGATACTCAAAGGAAGGGAAGAGATTGAGTTTGATAAAGTGCAAAATAATCCAATGGTTGGAAGGAAATTAAGATGAAGTTTTGGATCACCTTGTGAATTACCAAAATGACATTGGAATTTTTCCTATAAATAGGCCCTAATCCTCTTCATTTCTTCACACCAAAACACAAACACCTTTAATCTCAAGTGAGAGAGTGAGGGGCAATATTCTTGAAGGAGGGAGAAGGAGTTCAAAACACAAGGTAAGATTTTTAGTATTAAGCTTTGCGATTTTTGCAAATTAATTTAATCTAAAATGGCGAAAATCTTTACATGTTTTTAGGCTTCCATTGCATTTAAAATGATGAATGAGGTAAAAACATGTTGGAAAATAATTTTTATAATTCATGAAACAAGATAGTGAAAGATAGAAAAATTCCGCATTGACCTAGAGTAAGTCAAGTTAAAGCTATTATTTTATATATCAAATGAGCTTAAAAATTATGAAATTTGTAGAATAAATTAGACATGTAGGGCTTTCTAAATATATAAACTATGTAACGTTTTGAGTTCTACACAGGGATTAATCTATTTTTGAAGTTAAACCTTATTTCTCGGAATTGTAAACTCACCGTTGGTAAAAACTTAAAACTGGGAATGACTTTGATGTTTTGGCTTCTCGGGAATATTTTTTCCTTGAAAATAGACATGTCAATGGTCATGAGAAATTTGAAGCACTCAAACGGATTTTTCAGAATTAAATATGATTTTTCAAATTTAGTGAAAAAAATCTAGGTAAAATGTTGGAAATTGCGTTTTTTAAGAAAATGTAAGGACAACATTGTAATAATAAATCCACCAAGGGTAGAAATGTCAATAGTGGTGAAAATAATCCTTTGGGATATTATTCCTAAGCACTATGATATTTATCACAATATCATAATGTATGGAAAAGGAAATAATTGTTGGTAACGTTATAGGATATCCGGAAAGTTTGGGGTCTGGATTCTAAATTACGGCATTTTGGTAATTACGCAAGAAAGGTACTTTCACGTACTAGTAACTTTAATTGCCTATATCTGTGTATCCATATATGATAGAATGATTCATGAAGTCATGGACAAGACTAGGTCTTGGTCATGCAACGCGACTAAGTTATGGGGGCTTAGGTCACTGTTTATATACATTCACCTTGTACGGGTTATAGTCATGATAAAAACCGTAGGGTTGTTTTCCTAGAGTTGAGGACATGAGGATTAGTAGCAGGGTGAGAGTAAATGTAACATCCCATTTTCAAAAGCAAAAAGATAATTTTTTTCATCGTAGTAGAGCATCGGAGCCGATTGAGTAACCGATAATTAGATTCAAAATGCCGTAAGTCTAGCTGACACAAAGCAAGACAACAACCTAGAGTTTTTAAAGTAAATAACAACAAGTGTCTCCCCTCGGCAACACCCATGCTGTGGCAAAAAAGAAATCCTCCGGCTGGGACTCTAAGCGTTGCCGCTTGCCCTATTCTTTCAAGGGCCTCTGGCCCCTCCCCGACCCTCGAAGCTATTTTAAATGCCGAGGTCCAAATGCATCGGACCTCAAAAATCTAACCTCATATTTATATACACAACATATGGAAGACATCATAGCATTAATCAGAACATAAGTATATAGCATATGGAAGATTAATATAACAACAAGACACATCTCACATAGAAAGTTATCTACGCTAACAAGACATCGCATGTAAAGTTATCTATGTTAATGTACACATCTCATGTAAAGTTATCTATACAATTCACTCGTATAGTCATCTATCACATATAAGTATACACAAAGAAATATCGAGTTAGTGTTATGTGACGCGAACGCATCTCTTTTGGCGGTACAACGAAACTTTTACGGAAAAATCCAAATTTCCGACAAATAAAACAAATGTGTGACGACGGCACAACTGTCCTGATTCGACAGCGTACTATTATCTCGATATCCTATAAGGATAATATTTAACAACTTTTAGCAGCATAATGCATTTTAGGTACAAATTACCATTTTGCCCCGAACCCCTAATCGCGGGAGCTCAGCGTCATTGCCACGTTTTCGCTCTATCTCTAGAATTTTGACAGATCTTTTCCTCATCATATTTTCGAAATATATATCATATTTACCCCTAAATATGATATCTAGACTATCTTAAAAAATTAAAGATAAATCTAGCATTCCTACTATATCTACCTCCGAAAGAACTACCGAACCTAAAGACCAGGGACCGAAGAACTTACCCTAACTTTGCTCAGTATTTCTTTATCCGCAGCTTTCTCCTTACTTCTCTCTAAGAGGCAGATTTTTGGTGTGAGAAATGAAGAAGAGGAGCTTGGTATTTATAGAAGAGACGACGGCGTAACGGCAACACCCGAACTTCACCGACGAATGACCGCAGACGCATTTTGCGACAAAACACTCGCCTTCCATTTCTTGTGCAGACCTCCCCTCCCCAATAGTCAACAAAATGATGTCATCTTGATGGTGACATCCGAGCCGGTACCGATAAAGTTTCAATCGGTTGTCCGAAACGCAATCTTGACGACCGTTAAATGCCGACTCAGAAGCCAAGTTTCTTTCTTTCTATTAGGAATATCTAGTTTAATGAAATTTATGATCCCATTAGCGGATTCCAAGCTAGCAGCAAGCGAAGATTTTAGGCATCAAAGAAAAGCTAAGCAACTTGCATATATACTAGAAACCCACAGGAAAGCTGTCCCAGCAAAATCTTGACCGGTTTGTAATATGATCTAGACCTCGGCTAGGACGCGATTATGATTGAACGAGGTTTATTTTTCCTTATTTAAATTCATAGTTTTACGTTTGGTTATTTTCCATTAACGTGATCGACTCTTTGAAGTTTTATCTTAAAGAAGGAACCCGTAGCTGAGTTCTTATTTCAGCTAACCGCTCTTTGTTATAACTACGTTTTTTACACCGAGGTCCATGAACCCGCCATACGAACCTGGTTTCAATTAACACATCTAGATGAATGACATTAGGGCCGATGTGCCCTAGGTTACGAGCAATGTGGTACACCCGTAAAGGTCTTCACAAAATTGACGCGTCCAACGCCGCTTCCTTGATAAAGAAAGATGAATTGTCATGCCGACCCCGATCGGGTCAAAATGTTTGGCGGAGGCCAAAGGGGTACCTCGAACCTTAAACATGTGACATTTTGCCCTTATCTTGGTGAATGAACCCTGACGAGGAGCGAACTCCCAGTAGTGCGTTAAATAAAACACCCTACGGGTTATAAAGACAACCCTACCAAACGTCCCAGTTGAAAGTTTGGAAGAAATAAAAAAAGCAGATCCTAAGACCTAATTGAAGACCCTGCCCCGGTCAATGAGTCTCCAAGTGAAAATTGGAGAAACACAAAAAGACGATTAGTATAGTAAACAATGCACAAATCGGGAGATATATAAAAATTTACGATAAACGCCTTCGAACAAAGCGGCAATTGTTAAAATTCCAAATCCTGAGGCATCGGCATCCCGAAAGCAAAGACTAGAAAGAAGAAATTAAATGGCCCAGGAGTGAATGATCCGACGGACGCGCCATCAACGTTGGCTGAAGAATGCGCCACCATCACCACCTGATCTCCGCCATCAAGAAGTGACACCGATGCAACCTCGGAGACGAGGAGTGGAAAGAGCTTGCCGCCCTCAGAACATATCCGATGGTGAAATCCGTCAAGATTCAAATTGACATCCTGGATTCAAGTGACGAATCTGCGCAGGGCCATAATAAATGCATCCTTAGCGGTCTCCTAGCAGGTACCGGAAACTGCAATGTCCCGCATGTATTACAACATTTGTGAATCACATAGCTTTTCTTAGTATTTTTATGAGGCCGATCACTCACTTCCCCAAGCATGCATGCTTCTAAATATTTAAAAATTATTAGCGATGATTAGTTTTGATGATGTCAAATATTAAGAGCAAACAAAGTTGCATCATATATTGATATCCAACGTTGACACGTTAGATTTAATGTAGATTAGTGAAGCAAAGATTAGAAGATATCGAGTTTAATTTATGTAGAATGATTAAGAAGAAGATTAAGAAAGAAGTTATTGAGTTGGATTGATCAAGAGGAAGAAGAGATTAAAGAAAGAAGAACTTGCAAAATATAATGGGTATATCAATATTCAATTTCTTAGATTTGATGTTGGAAGTCTTTATGATTAAAAAGCTAGAATGACTTAATTTTGAAGTTAACATACCTCACCTGAAGCTATTTCATCTTTACTCGAGTAACTTTATTATCACTCGAGTTGCATGCAATATGTTTAGTAATTTGGATGTATCTCACGAAATACATCCAATTGAAGTGACACGTGTTGCATATGAAAGCAGAACTCAAAATTGGTTTCATAGACGCTAAGATCAAGCTTAAAGAGACTCGGACAAAAGAGATATGGATCTCAAAAGTTGACTCTTGATGCTACTCATGATGTTCCAGCGACCTTCATTCTTTCATTCTTTAAACGAAACTTGTTCGCTATACAACTAGACTTAAGAGGCATTTCAATGACATCAAGATCATGCTCAATAAAGAACACCTCGAAGAGATATGAATTTTGGAATTTCACGGTTGTATAAAGACACGATCCATAGAAGCTTCTATGTATTTGATCAAAACTTCTAGAATACAATGAATTTGGAGTTGATTCTTTTGTATTAGAAAAGAAGACTTAAAGAGCGTTATGGAGGTAGGTTATTTGACAAATTTGGACTTATATTCAAAAAGTTATGACCACTGGAAGTTGACCTCTCGTGCTAAACTATCTATGTTTTGAAAAGGAAAGGACAAAGGAGTGATGAAGCATTACTTCTAGAATTTGACAAGTCACTCGCAAATGAAATTTGAGTGATGTGAGAATTACTCGAGTGATTCATAATCACTCCAATGATTTGGAAAATCACTCCGAGTGATCGATTATCACTTGCGGGGAGCTTGAAAATGATATGAAAGTGATGTGAGAATCCTCAAGTTATGTATGATCACTCTTAGTGACTTGAGAAATCACTCGAGTGATCTATAATCACTTGCAAAGGATATTGTTACTAGATTTTTTTAATCTTTCATCTCATATTCTTTGATATTCTTACAAATTATTTAATTATTTGATTATATTGCTACTAATCATTCCTAATCATTACTAACCAAAGTTTATATGAAGATTAAAAATGATTAAACTTGGATTAAAACTCAACGGCCAAAAAGTAACTTTATCGGAAGTTGAACAAATACTGCCAACGACATCCAATGAGTCATATTTTAAGATACTCAAGGGGAAGAATATGATCAAAGGTCAAATTCTCTTCATAAACTATAAAAGGAGAGACATTCTAGATAAACATAAATAGAGAGTATGAACACCGTTGTTCAAAATCCCACTCGTGGCAAGTTAACCAATCGAACAATAATAAAGTAGTGAATAGAGTATCGTCCCACAGAGACTAACATTGATTAAGCAACCATTAATAGATTAAATGTTGCGGATGGTAATGATTATGATGGTTGTTTGACTAATGCTACTAATAACAAAATAAAATAAATGGTCGAGATCGTGGGTATGATAAAATCGAGTTAAAATAGGTAGAGCTTAGACTTCATCCTAAGTCGCATTAATCCTCGCAGATTTCATCTGTTGCATTGCTACAACAATCTCACGGCTTCCACAATGATACAAAACCACCTATCGCAATGTTATTCGGATTAACCCGGCTTACTAATTTATATAGAAGATTCCGTAATCCTATAAGCGTATGTTGGGATCCAGGTAACGTACGAATTGAATAAAAAACTTTACGAATCCCATAGAGAGGATCTATCAACGGCGTTTCAATCGGGTTCGTTAGAAAAACTGTACCTTTTAGAACTGGTGTGCATCTCTTTGCAAACACGTGGGCTAACACCTTCTTGCTCGATCAATCTCTAGGAGCCGAACAACTTCTCAAACACGTACGGCGTGCTAGTGCCTTCTTCCTTTGTGTCTCACATTTTTCTCTCTAAGTTTCTTTGCGGCTTGTCTCTCACTTTATTTTAATACGACTAAAGCTTTATTTATAGAGTTTCTAAAACCCTAATTGGGCGTATTAAAATATTCAAGATTAATCTAATTAATATTGAAATTTGAATCTTAGATTTAAATAGCATTAATTAAATCTTTGTCAACAGATCTAATCTAATCTATTTATTTAATCCGAATTAAAAGTCTCATAATTTAATTTATTTCTATAAATTAAATCTCGAGGTATGATATCTATCTATTTAATTAAATCGAGATACGTATCTCAATTCAAATTAAATCAGATATATGATATCTTTATTCGAAAACTAAATCTAAGATACAATATCTCTATTTGTTTTAAATATTTAATTTATCAAATAAATTAAATACGAAAAAAATATTATATAATAATATCATTAAATAATATTATTATTATTTAATTTCAAAATTATCTATATATATCCATCCTAGATTAAATGTTGTATTCATTATATCTTAGACACATCTAAGATTCAATGAACTGGACACTATTATGCTAGGTGTTGGGCTATTCTTGTGTGTGACCCCAGAGGCCCACGTACGAGATTGGCAGTGGGACAATAATGTACCGACCCACAAGTCGCAAGCGGCCTTTAGCAAGACATTGCAACTACCCAATTCATATGGGGATCGATGATACGATACAACCTACCGATGCAACCATGTCACATCCCTTTTGTCACACGATAATTTGGTCAAGGATTAGGCATGGATAATGTCAACTTTCTTGTTTTTACCATTACTTTCTCGATTCTTGAGTAGTCTAATAATTGAAATGGAAACTTTTTTCCATCGTAGTATGGTCATGCATTTCTCGGACTCACCTCCATCGAGGGGCCCAATGTGTATCTCTCTACAAATGTGAGGGACAAATTTCATCTTGACCATTCACATTCCTCGCATAAAAACCATTGATCCCGATCCAAGCCTTTATCATCACCCTAGGTCAAAGGTGACTTTTTACTAGGTCAATGATCGGTAGACTCATCATGTAGGATTCCATGATGATCTCATGTCAAAGGGCGTTGTGACGTGGTTATACATGAGAAAAGCTTATGACTAAATCCATGCAGTTTTCTCATAGTGGGTCGGTCCAGCACCTTGTACTCTTACAAGTGCCTATGACTTTGATTGTATCTCCATACTCATAAAAGTCATATCGTCTTATTAAATCTTCGCTCCGCGTAGATGAACGACTTGGGACATTTAGGATAATCTATAAGACTATATCCAAGGATACATTTATCACTATAAACATGCAAATGAAATGATAACTAAACGGAGAAATACTTTAATTAATAATAATGTTAAAGTACAATTATCTCTGCTCCTAGGGTATAATTTCAACAAGAAATCCCTTACTCTACTTCTCCCATTGTTACGAAAGATTTGCAACAAATATGTGTAGGTTTACAATATTTGGTTTCTTCCCTTGTATAACTCATCGGGAGTTTAATCAAGCTTCTTTCAAATGTAGGCCTTGTTTGGATGAATAAGCCATTACTCATTGCATCCACCAATAACACTTGCGAGCATTCTTTTCATTCATCATTACTTTTTGTCATCTCGGTAAGAACTCTGTTCTTCCTCTCTATAACTCCATTTTGTTGAGGGAGTTCTTGGAGTTGAAAATTGTTATCAATGTCATTTGCGTCGCATTATTATTCAAAAGCTTGATTTTCAAATTCTCCTCCATGATCTATCCTTTACCTTAAATGCACATATCTTTCTCATTTTGCACTTTCTTGGCAAAAGCAATGAATTGTTCAAAAGTTTTATCTTTTGCAAAAGGAAATTTTTCCAACAAAATCTTGAAAAGTCATGAACATTGACGAGGAGCATAAAGGTTGCACCAAGGCTTTTTACTCTAGTTGATCCAACTAAATCCATATGAAGAAGTTGGAGTGGTCTTTACATTGTGATTTTGCTTTTGATTTGAAAGATGGTTTAGTTTGTTTACTCTTTTGACAAGTATCACAAACCAAATCATTTTTGAATTGAAGGTTGGGTAAATTGAGAACTAATTCATTTTTGGATCCATTTTTCTAGTTGATTTATCTTGACATGAGCTAATATTTTATGCCAAAGCCAACTTTTATCAAATTTGCTAAGAAAACAAATTTGAAAGGGTGCTACTACAAGGTATATCAAAAGTATAATAGTAACTTTCTCTTGAAGTTTTGAACAATACTTTTAGTTGATTTTTGTTTATATTGGTAAGGTCATTTCTTATTCACAATAAGGCATTATTCGAATTGAAGATAATCTAGTTGTCTTGTCTCGCACTTTAAGTGACACTAAGGATATTATTGTGGCAAAGAAACTTCTACATAGTAGACGTCTTTTAATTCTCGTTTATCTTTTTCGCCAACTTCACCACCCCGCTATCCTCCCAAACTGGGTTACCTCCAAAGTTTACCTTGGCCGCTCAGTTTTTGGTCTCATTGTGACAAACTTGAATTGATCTCCAATCATGTGTATAGATCATCCATTATCAATGTACCACTCTATTAAGCCTTTTGATTCTCGTAGACATACCTAGAAACAATGTCATTTAAGTCTTAGGTACCATCTTTTTTGGGGTCCTTTTTGGTTAGTTCTGATTGAGGAAACACATGTGATCTCATAGGTACCCATTTATAGATACCTACGCGTGCAGGAGCTGATTTTGTGTTTATGTCCGCACAATTAGTGGGGGAGATTCGGGCGCCGCCCGAAATTGTTTTACGGAAAGTTTTAAATGATTAAAAAATGTAGACAGAAAAGAAAAGAAAACTTCAACTTAACATAGAAAAATAATAATCAAGAGGTAACTAAGTTATTACAACAAAACGATTACGTAAAAACATTCTTCGATTCTTCATTCCTTTGAAAATATTGCATTATATCTTCATTATCAATCTTATCAAACATATCACATTCGACATGCATGAGTTAAACCAATCATGTTCAAAACTATCAAAATAAACTACACATGAAATAATTAAAAAAATTCCGATGTCTTCAATACAACATATAGAAGATTGCATAACATTTTAACTCTTCCATAAAGAACGAATAAGACAATCAAGTTGATCAATACAAGCAAAGAGAAGAGAAAGGGAGAGCAAAATAGAACAAAGAATAAGGAGTCAAACAAGATTTTAATCTAAACTTTGAAAGAAGACATTCTTGTGGATGCCACAAGAAATAAATTACAAATGTTTGCCTCACATATAATCATAAGACTTTCTTCCCATTCTCTAGACCTGATAAGCTTTACTTTCTTCGCTAAAGCATCGAATTAAACTAGGTCTTAATTAATTATACGCTTTAGGTCAACTTTGGGTCATTCTCCCAAGGAGAAATACGTGGGTTTTTCTTTAGGTTGAATTTAGATGATGAAAAATGCAATGGAATGAACCTAAACTAAAATGCAAGGCGAAATTAAACTTACTAAATACATTAATGCAATTGACTCTAAAACCTAAATGAGAATGAAACTAACCTATATGAATCTGAATGCAATTTTAAAGGGGGGTTTTTGTTATGAGAGAAGAATTAAAATCCTAAGGAGAAAATTAATTAAAATCAAATCAAATAAAAAGATCTAGTTCGGTGGATGATGAAGCGGGACAACTTAGAAATTGAATGGAGTTAACTTTCTTAGCCCAAACCAATTAAATAGACCAAAGGGAGGTTATACTGAATTTAATTAACAAATTGAACATGGGAAACCCTCTAGCTCAATAACACATATTCCACTAGAAAACTCAATGAAATAAGTGGGCAAACAAACTCAAAAACCAATCACAAAAATAATCTTGGAAATCTTGTTTACAATTATCCAATTGAACAACTAGACAATTTATCAACCCAATCAAACAATTAAGATGATAAACCAAATTGACAATCAAAGGTTGCAAACAAAAATCCAGCAATTGTCTCAAGCATAAAAACTTCAAATTATCAATCTGTCAAAAGAAATATGTTCTGATCTAAAACTAGATTGTTCTTCACTAACACAACTTGAAACCCTTTAAAAACTAAAAGAACCTCAAGTTTGAATTAAGAAGATAAAAAGAACAACACTCCCTTGTGATCTTCAAGTGTAAGTTTAAGGGCCTAGCCCACGCCTCTCCTCCCATGGCCACCCTCCTTTCTCCAAGAGCCGAACAAATCGCTAACATGATGAATATGCCAACAAACTCACCAAGTCAGTGCAAAGGAGAATGAAGTGGAATTGATTCAATGAATGGTAGAGGTCCGCAAGTGTGAATGGCTAAGGAGATGAATGTTTGAACAATGAATTGATGTGTGTTTGTGCATGTAAGTGAATGATAGATGAATGAATGGATGAGTGGCGAGTGCCCCGCGTGACCGTGAATGTGCATCTCTCGGCTCTCAATGAGAAAGCGTCTTTTTATAGGCGGCGAGTTAGGTCGATTAATGAGAGGAAGAGAGGGTTTAGTGCCAACTACGTTAGACTCCGGCTATCACCCAAGAGTTGAATTGGGTGTCGATAAAAATTTGAAACTTTGAAAAATCTTTTGGAACTTAATGAAGGTAATAAATATGAATATAACTATTCATAAATCAACAAATAAATATTCAAAATAAATATTAAAATAATATTTCTTGGAAATATAAGAGTTTAAGGAAGAGAATACGTAAACTGTGATTTATCCCGTTGTGCCCAATCCACGATGACTACGTCTGCAGGTCCTCAGATCCTCCCGAGATTTTCAATCCACTATCTCCTTTGTTTAACCGGCACAAGAGAAAAAGCGCTTTACAACCAAGTTTGGTGGACGGCACTTATGCACTTTTACAATCTCTTGAGATACTCCCTTACATTTGGCAAGGATACCCGCTTGATCACACACTCGTATCTTTCGAAGTAATCACCCCCTAGGATTCCTCCTGTTGTAATCAACACATGTGTTTCCCACTCAGATCACCCAATCTTGAGTAACTCTCGTATAAGATAAAATGTTTGAGATAAATCTTCCTCTCTGAATGAATAAATACACCCAAGGCATTACAAATAATCTCACTCTCTAATAAATTATATGATCACTTTAAGAAAATAGAGAGAACATGAGATAAACATCAAGGCATTTTGAAAGGTGTAAAAAAGCTCATGTATTCCTTTCCATTTTTGGAATCAGTCTCCATTTATAAGCATGTAGTTGGAGGAACTAGTTGAAGGTACATTCGACCGCTGTGAATAGTAACACGTAGTGAATAGTAACGAGTTAATATTTGATCCGCTTGAATCTTAAATCCGTTGTGGAAAATAGCCGTCAGTCCGATTACGCATTGGTCCGTTGAAAATATTATCGTTGGAGTAGCATTTGACCGTTGGGCATATATCCGCTTGTGAGTAATATACCGTTGGACAAATCGCCTGCTGTATTACTGAGCGTTGAGAGTGTATGTATTTGTTGGAGCTTCTGTGTGTCTCTTTATTTTGTCTGCCAACATTCCTAGCCCTTTGTGGCTCACATTTGTTCATTGGATATTTTGGTAGTCGATGAAGAATGGTTGAACGTATCCTTCGGTATGAATAGTAAAGTAGCCATTCGATTTTCGCTTCTTCAAGATCTTCACTGCAATCTTCATCTTATGTATTATTCATCTGTTTAGAGAGGATTAGAAGTAGTATGAATGATCATGAGGTCTATCTGGACGTTAACCATAAAAATCAAAACTTCCCGACACGGTGTTTTCCAAGAACAAGTGATATAAACATTTCAGAATGTGTCAACTTCCGTGAGGCTATAAGTCTTTGCATTTAACTCCAAAATCAGCAAATTAAATATCCCTGGAAAGCTCTTGATGTCTTCTTTCCAATGAAAAAATAATCAATGCAAACCACCTTGTATTTTTGACCGTTATGATCCGATGAACGACAATTTCTTGTAAAACGTAGTTAGAACAACAGTTTCTGAATGTCAATTTTCGAAAATCATATCTCCTTCGTTTCAAGATCTTTTTGTTTGCTTCCAAATTCTGTGAAACACTTGTTGAGTCTATATTCATATGGAATTGGTTTCACTTTATTTGGTTGTGTATACTGTAGATATAGACAGAAAACCGACTATGCTGAGTTGATTCCAGAATCATATGTGTCAACTTTCGAAATTAATATCTCCGGTCTGATCTCCGTTTTAGTGTTCGAAATTTGGGAACACCGAATTTTGAGTCTAGTTTATATGCCACCGGTTTCAGCTCAATTGGATTTGTATTTTGTGAGATACACCCAAAATACCAAAGCTTGCTCTGCTGTGTGACGTGAATTGAACTATCAACTTCAACAATTCATAGCTCCTTCATCTGACCTCCTTTGGACTTGGGTTTTATGTCAAAATGACGTATTGAAAGTCTACTTTCATCCAAAATTGGTTTCACCTCAATCTGACGTCTAGTTTGAGAGATATCATCGAAACACCGAACGTCGCCCATGAAAAACGCTAGAACAGAAATGAACAGAGTGCGGATGTCTCGTCTCGGTCTGAATTGAAGTTCAGCATATTTACGGTTTTGCCATCAGAAGCATAATTCGACTTTGCCATTACAACTGAATTTCAGCATAATTACCGATTTTGCCATTGAAGGGGATTTTCCGAAATGACTTGAGGCAACGTCCAGGCAAAACAAATCAATACGGAACATATGGATCCGTATGTCCACCGTTCGTATATACGTACATCACCGTTCGTACATACGTCACTATTCATATATACGGTCTTGTAGCTCAAAATCGCCCTTCGTGATGATGCTCCAAATTGCTTAATTTAGCACCGAATTAAGACTTTCCAACTTCCGTTTTTGATCATCGAGACTTCGTGTATGGCACCATTCATGTATACGGTGTACTATTCACATATACAATACTATTCATGCTAATGCTTCAAATAGCTTAATTTGACTGCAATTAAGCTTATTCCAACTTCGCTTGATCATAGAGGTTTCCGGTATCACAAGAACTTGAGTGTTGATATTCCCATTATATTGTGCAAGTTCTTCATTCTTTAGTCTCTTCTCTTCTTGATTATTCTTCATTATTCAAGTTGGACTAATCTACATTAAACTTAGTAGTTAGTCAATGTAGGAGATAAATATATTACTCAATCTTTTTGCTTTTAATAATGGCATCTATATAAGACATCATCAAAACTAATCATATCTAACAAACTCGAGCCCATTAAAATTTAGGAAACTCAATACAATTCCACCATTAGATTTCCTTTCATCCAAGGATTTATCGAGTCTTGGATTCACATAATACAACATGCATGACTCTTCAACAATACGAGTGAGTAAAAGACTCTATAAGCTTTACTTCTTGAATAACGCAAATATGCCTTCATCCGCTTTGGGGTTGAACTTTCCGAAATTATCCCCTTCTGTTATTGTGATGAAGCACTTACGGCGAAAACATGCGGATGAGCTAAATTTGGCTCTTCCCTTGTGTACACCAATTTTAGCAAATGGAATTCTTGAAATAAGAGAAATTAATGAATATTTTGATGAAGCAAATTCATGAGTTAAAACTATTATAGAAAATTGTTATAATTGTTTTAAAAGATACAAAAAAATCGATGAACACGACTAAAAATGCAGTAATGGTATAAAAAAGCGATTAAAAACATTATGATAAATACGAAAGATCATGAAAAATTATGAGAAATTATGGGAGCATTATCTTTAATTATAAGAATTTAATAGATTATTTCAGAGGAAATAACATGAATAAATGTTTAAAAAGAATTCGAACCATAAAGTAACTTTATGGTGTAAACATTTTAATATTTTACATAGGATATAAAATGACAATGTCAAAAGATAAAGTTTGTAAGATAATAATATTATAAATTATAGAATTATCAACCATTGGTAAGAGAATGATTAGATAATTAATAGCTAATTGATTCGGTTAAAACAAGAGAAATATAGAAAGTTAAATTTATGGTAAAATCCTTAATTAAGAGATTAAAAATTTGGTAATTAGCATAAAATATACTTACTAATTATGATAACAAGATTAGAAAAATTAGTAAAGATAAATGTATGAAGAAACTTAATCCTAAAAAAGATCACTAAACGAAGAATTTAGGGCACGATTAAGCCTTAACGAAGGCGGGGTAAACGGGAATTTTTGGTAAAAAATATTATATTTTAAAAAAATGGAAAAAAAATGGAAAAATAATTAAAACTGAATTTTTAAAATGAAGGGGCCGAAATTCTTAATTATTTTAATTAAAATGAATTGTTTAAATAATTAAAATGATAATTAGAATAAAATAATAATATAATGCGGTGAGTCAGCTTATAGGCGTAGGCCAGGGGAAAGTTAGAATAAATCCTACACCAAGGTATAGGGATTTAGTCTAAGTCATCAGGACTTTTTATAAACCAAGTGAAATTTACCCCGGGTGTGGCTTTGTCTCCCGGTCGCCGAAACCAACGGGGTATTTAAGACACCGAGGGAGAGAGAAAATGCAGATAGAGGATTTAGAGTCAATACTTGAAACAAGTAGTTGCCGTGAATTAGGTATCTAGTGACTTAGGTCAGATTATATTACAAACCGAGTGGATTTTTGACTGGGGACAGCGACGCTTCCGAATTCAGATTCCGTAACGAGAGGGCGTACGACCTAAAATCTTTAGCGAGATAACGGAATGTTCTTAATGGGATTAAGAATTTAGCAACCCCGGATATTCGATTAAGGAAGTTTAAACCTTCGAACTCCGTTGTCGGAATTTTGAGTTTCGACAAGATTACGCAGGCCAAGATGCCGTCGGGAGACGATCGGGGGAGTCGGCTAGGGTGACATCATCAATGATGATGTCACAAGGAGAAGGGGAGATGTCGACCAAGCAATCCAAGGGCCAAGGGAGTGCCACGTGGCAAAGTGCGACTCCGACTCGCCGAAATCCAATCTAGAAACAAATTTGGAAATTCCGCACCTTGTCCCTATTTTTCCCTATAAATAGCAAGCCCTCTTGCTCTTCATTTCCATCCCAAAATGCGAAACCTAGAGAGAGGTTCTAGAGAGAGAAGCTCGGAAAAGTTCTGCCTAGCTCCGAGTAAGTTCTTCTGTCCTTAGCTTTTAGTTTCGTAGTTCTTTTCGCAGTTATAGTAGAACCTGTTGTTTTGATCTAGGAAGTTTGGAATATATTCCTATACTTGTTTTTTAAGCCTCATTGCATTGAAAGATGCCTCGACGATTTAAAACCTAGTGGGGATAATTTTGAAATGGGAATAAGGTCAAAGTAACAAAGTTACCGCGAAATTCCGCCAAATAGGGGCGGTAGGGGCGTAGGGGGCAAAAATGGTCTATTTCACCTAAAATTCCCGTTATGCCGCAAATATTCATAAGTGTGTTATTATTCGGGATTAGAATACTTCGACGTCCGAACATTGAGCCGAAATTCCATCGTTCCGCTGTTTGCATTTGAGCCGTTTTACGTACGGGCCGTCAAAAGTACCGTTTTTAGCCTAAGAGCCTCTGGAGATACGCACTTAAAGGGGTGCGGACGCTCTTGTAACCTAACTCTATGCTGCTTATATACTTTTGCGTTATAGATATGTTCATAGGCGAGGTTGTTGAGAATCGTCGGGAGATACTTACGGCTTTACCTTACGGATTATAGTATTGGTAATGCCATTTGAGTTATTCCTAGCGTTGAGGACACGTTTGTAGCGTGGCCTTTGGATACTTACGAGAACTAGTCGAGAGAGAGACTTTACATACTCGCTGTGCTTATGTTCGTCTATGTTATTGAACATAATATCCGCAACTGCTTTTGTGATGATATGTTGTATTGAAATGAATATACTAGTGCATTATCTTGTTTTATTTGAGCATAAGGTTAATCGTTACCTCGAGATCCATATGTGGAATGGATCTCGGCTGTGGTCGGAGGACCGATGTTTGGCGATCGAGGCAAGCGGGTGAGTAGGCCAAAGACGTGTCTACATTATCTATCGTTTTTCTTTAGTCTCTTTAACTTTTGAATTTCGGATGATCAGAATCCGATACATTTACACTATGGTCCATATTTTGAACTAATGTAAATTACTTACTCGCTCCAATGCTCTACTCGACTACTCGCTTGAAATATTTGGAAATTTTTTCTTTTTTAAAAAAAATCCACCGTTTTCAAATGGGATGTTACACCTTGTACGGCTGTAGGAGTTTTGCTCAACTTCTTCTAGAGATATGCCCGATTTGAGATGTAGCAAGCCATACATTGCATCGACCCAGAATACTTGGGAAGTATTGTTCTAATTTAACATAGCTCTTGCCATCTCGGTTAGGACTCGATTTTCTCTCCACAACACCCGTTTCTTGAGGTGTCCTCTTCAAATTTGAGAAGTTGTGATCAATTCCCATGTTGTTACAAAACTACGCAAATGCATGCTTTTTGAATTCTCCTCCATGATCAGTTGGAATTCTTGAAATAGAGAACCCTTTCTCGTTTTGGACCTTCTGGCAAAAACAACAAACTGATCCAAATGTTTCATCTTTTGAAAAAGAATATAGTCCAAGCAAATCTAGAGAAATCATCAACTATGACCAAAGTATAAAGATTGCCACCAAGGCTTTTTACTCTAGTGGTCTAACTAGACCCATATGAAGTAGT
Source organism: Acacia melanoxylon (assembly GCA_019022615.1). Lineage (NCBI taxonomy): Eukaryota > Viridiplantae > Streptophyta > Magnoliopsida > Fabales > Fabaceae > Acacia > Acacia melanoxylon. Next base: position 3,575,994 of record JAFJYJ010000003.1, on the reverse strand, counting down.
TGGAGAGGTCTATTAGTTGAAATTTCATTTTAAGATTTGAAAGATGATTTGGTTTGTTTTCCTTTTTTGACAAGCATCACAAATCATGTCCTTCTTAAAACGAAGTTTTGGAACACTAATCACCAAATCCTTTTTAAGTAATCTGTCAAGTTGGATCATATTGACATGAGCTAATCGCTTGTGCCATAGCCAACTATCATCCAAGTTACCAATAAAACACTTTTCGAAAACAAAATCATTTTTAGAAAGACAAAGTGTATAACAATTTCTTCTCTAGGGCTCTAAATAAAGCTTGATTTTTTATATTTTCCAAAGAGAGAATATCCTTATTTAAAATCAAGCACTCCTCGAATAATCAAAGATAACTAAGTTACCTTTTTATCGGTGCTCTGACACCTCGAGAGATTGTGACAAAGTCCTTTCACGAGTAGACATCTTTGATTTGTGGTCCTTCATTATTTCCAACTTCACCAATACCAGCAATCCTTTTCGGATTGGTTTCACCAAGGTCACCTTGCCAACATCCTTGGGCTTGATCAAGCAAATTTGGATTGATCTCCCGTCATATGTCTAGAGCATCCACTATCAATGTACCATTTGTTGGATTTCAATGCTCTAAGACAAATCTACAAAACATGAGAAATCAGGTTTTAGGTACCCATCTTTTATTGGGTCCTTTTGGATTAGTTTGTATCTTAGGAACCTTGTAGGATCACTTGGCACCCATTGATAATTTCCTATAGGTTTACTCTTTCTTTCCTTTTCATGAAAACGGGAAGAAGTAGTATGACCTTTACAGTGCAATAGTTGCAATGAGCAAAAGGATTTGAAGAATAAACAAATTTTCTAAAATAGTTCATATAACATTTTTCTCCAAATTTCTTTTTACCTTTCTTTTTATCAAAAATCGAGTTTATAGACAATTCATTTGTCATTTGTAAATCTTTGTCATTTCAAAATGACAATGAGCATTTCACTAGCTCTAGTGAATTTCTCAAGTGCCTTTGTGAGATGTACATTCTTTTCGTTAAATCAATGCGCTTCTCGCGACGGTGTTTTCACAAGAAATTTTTTGAACTTCAGTTCAAGAGTCACATTTTTCTTTTTCAAAGAAATATATTTTTTTAGCAAGTTTTTCAAATTGTAACACGCATAACCTTGTATTCAAGTGAATAATTCATCATAAGAGGGTTGTGAGTCGTATACCTCATCATTGTTCTTAAGTTGCTCTTCTTTTTCGGCAACTAAATGTGTATTGGCTTTATCTTCCTCATCTTCTTCATCTTCATCGGATAGCTGATCTCCCATATTGCTGAGACATAGGCTTCCTTCTTGAACTTATTGAATTTGTTATTGTCTTTGTCTTTGTTCTTCACCCATTCGACTTGATGTGACCGGGTTTTCACATTCGTAGCGTATGATTGGCTTCTTTGCCTCGATGCTAGAGCTACCTTTGTGAAACTTTTGTATCCTTAATCCTTGTCAGAAGCTTTTGAATCTTCGAACCATCATGCCCATTTCTCCCATCTTCGTCTTCTTCGTCATCATCATCTAACTCCTTAGCTTCTTTGATAGCTTTAAGAGCAACACCTTTTCTCTTACTAGTTGTTTCATCAAGTCCTTTTTGAACTTGAGCTTGGCCATATTCGAGAAAGACTACCAAAGAGGCTCGCTAGTAATCCCATTGATTCACTTGCGAGCTTCTTCAATCGCGGTGACTTTAGCTTCCCATTCCTTGTTGAGGATATTGAGAATTTTCCTCCTTGGATGGGTTGCTCATATTCTTACCCAATGCGTAAGGCTGGTTGATCACATCAGGTGAATCTTAATTGAAATTCGCCGATGGATTCACCGGGCTTCATACGAATAAGATCATATTCTGTCATGATAGTATTGATCATATTACGCTTTACTCCAACTGATTCCTTCATGAGCTATCTCCAGGAGCATCCCACATGGCTTTAGCAGATGGCGGTGTGGAAATACGAAAATACTCTTGTTGACTTAAGGCGCTTGGGTGAGGACAACTTTCTTGTTGAGTCTAATATTTTCCTACATTTTCATCATAGGCCTCTTGAGGCTTTGGAACTCTAAGGCCATTTTCTAGAGCAGTTGGATTGTAGTCTCAATCTAGAATACTCTCCATAGGCCATATTCAAAAGCCATGACAAAGACTACGAATTTGGCTTTCCATAAAGAATAATGCTTTCCACTGATCTGTGGTCTGTTTATCGAAATTCCAAGTCGGGTAGAATACCTTAATAGTGATCCTTCTCGAGATATTAATCCCTTCAGAGAAGACCTTGCTCTGATACCAAATGAAAGTGGAGCTTAATCACCAAGAGGGGGTGAATTAGGGATTTTTTTTAAAAAAATCAAACTGCTATGTTTTTTAACACTAAAAACAGAGATAAGCAGAGTATGAGAAAGGCAAACAAGACACTAGGAATTTATGATTGAACAGGCCCAATCTCTTGACCTACGTCCAGTCCCCAGACACTCTGGGATTTCACTATCTCAATTGATTACACATTATGTAACTCTAGAGTAATTCTCTCACTAGAACTTACTTCCCCTTACAAGTTGCAATCAATATCTCAATCTCCAAGTTCCCTTGAGATTCTTACAATAAATGAATTTCAATAAATGAACTCTCTCTAAGAGTGGATAAAGATAATCAAAGTACGGATGTATCAAAAGATACTTTACATAAGAAAACTCAAAGAGTAGTTGGAAACTTGAATGATTTTCATTTTAACAGATTGGTTGTTGAGAAGAATTGAATGCAGCTCATTTATACCAAGAGCATTAAATGGCCGTTGTAATCTTCAATGTAACATTAGAGACATTCGGGAAGGATTAGGTTAAGCTTTTAGGTCTTTCTCTCTCTACTATTTGGTTAATCCGGTTGCACGAAGTTTATGGTTAAGCTTTGGTCATCTTCTTGGATGTGGAAAGGAAACATCAAACCCTTTGCAACGTGTGTAGAATGATTGTCCAAAAGGATGCAAGTTTTCTGGACTTTGCATTTAATGTCCGACGACACATTTTGCTTTTGTTCAAATCTTCACTTAACATCCTCTAAATCATATGAAACTCACTAACAAACTGATTAAACATAGTTAGAAATAGTAATGAGTGATGATAAGAAGTATTGAGATCAAACAGAAGATTTCGAAATTCGAGCAATTTGATTTTCAAAACCAAATACACAAACTCGAGTTTTATTTATCTAAACTTGAGTTTTGAACTTTATAGAGAAAACATGTTTAAGTCCAAAAACTCAAAACTGGAGTTTCCAATTGCAAACTTGAGTTTCCAAAATGTTGAAATGAGTAAAGTTTCTCAGCAAGACACAAACTCGAGTTTCCAAAACTAAACTCGAGTTTCCTCTAAAAATTGGAAACCTTTGAAAATCCTTCCTAAGTGGCCAACTGGGTTTCAAAACAACCTGGAGTTTTCACAAAGTGGATAAAACATGGTAATCTTTACATCCAAGCACAAACTCGAGTTTCCAAATACAAACTCGAAGTTTCCTCATAACTTTGGAAAACTTAGAAAATGCTTGGCCAAGTGCAACCGGAGTTTCCAATTGTAAACCGGAGTTTGCTTTGGATGAAAAATATTTAGACTCGCCAAGCCCAAACTCGAGTTTGGAAACTCATTGGTTGATTTCCTTGATGGCAAGTGAACCAATCGAACAAGTAATAAAGTGAAACTAGAGTATCGTCCCACGTAGACTGAGATACTAAAGAGAACACTCATTTGCTATGATAGTTGCAAATGTAAAGTAAATGTAATTGGTTTGAGAGGTTTTTGATGATTACGCTAATAATGTATAAACAAAGTAAAATTAAGAAGATGTCGAGAAGTTAGAAGCAAACTCGGACTCTCCTTAAGTGCTTAATTCCCTCCATTTGCTCTACCCATTGCTATAGCATCTATACTTCTACCTTCAAATTGCTACAAAGATAGCTACTAACTACAAAGCTATTCGGTTAACCATTGCTATGATCTATCGAAGCTTCCGCATCCGATACATATGATATTAACTATACTCCTTCCATATTCCTATGGCAACTTTCTAGTTTTTATCTACATTATACTCGGTATCGGTTATGAGAGGTAGACCCATTCCTGAAGTATACAAAAAATAGGTCAAGCCTTGCACCTGTACCTAGCAAACACGTTTCTCGAGGTCTAGCCTCGACTCCTTGTCGATAAGTCGAGACCACAAGTCTAGCCCTTAGATTCCTCTAATCGACTAGTAGTTAATTTACTTGATAAGCAAACCAAATCTATTAAATTAAGAACTTGCAACTCGGGTTCATACACGCTAAGAATTCATCCTCGTTTAGCCATCGTGAAAAGTTAGTTCATGACTGACGAAGGAAACACAAAACAGGTAGTAACAGAATGACCCATGATCTAACTACGGAAATTAAACAAATGAAAACAAAAAAGCTTTACGGTTCCCCGACGGCGTGGATGAAGCCTGGCACGTCACGGCTCACGTCCACGCTTCTCTTCCCTCCGTCTTACTTTGCGAGGAAGGATCTTTGGGTTATCTGGAATTCTCGTGCTAGTGAAGTCTCTCACTCTTCTGTTGAGTCAGCCGAATGTGTAATCTTGTGTTGGCTTTCTTCCACCCTCCCTCTAGGGTTGTTCTTCTGTTCCCTAATATTCGGACTTTCGTGTGACTCGAGTTAAGCTGGGTGGGCTTTCCAAATGCAGCGAGATCTATCGCATCTTCGTTTGTGGGCGGTCGCGGATCCCGCAGATTCTTCAAATCTTTTCTGTTTTTGATCCTCCGCATCTTCTATTTCATTATGTCGCAATACGCTTGTTGATCTCGATCTTTTATTTCTATTCATGAAATCGGCTTAGATAAAAGGGTCGAGAAAAGTATGCCGCATAGCATTGCATCCTTTACTTTGCTATAGCTTTCGTGATGCTTTTTATTGCCTTTCGAGTTGCGGTCGGAATGCTATAGCATCGTATCGGCTTTGCTATACGTTCTTTAAAACAATGTAAATTGCTCTTCTTAGCGTATGTTCGGGATGTAAATGATTTCATCATTCAGTTCCTATATCATGAATATATGCCTTTTTGCTTGGATTATTTGCAGTTTAAGCTTTCATTCAGCATCCAATTCGGTCATGAAATATAGGGAAAACATGGTATAATTTGTGCTCATCAAAAACACAAACTCGAGTTTGGTCAAGTTCACAAAACTTGACAAAACTCTTCTCGTTTGGTGTAAACCGGAGTTTCCAAATGAAAACTGGAGTTTACTAAAGTTCAAAACTTGGGAGCTCTGCAGATGACCAAAACTCGAGTTTACAAAACCCAAACTCTAGTTTCCTCATAAGAGAAAACTTTTACAAACTTTACGGTAGTTGAAAACTGAGTTTTGCATTCTTCGGAAACTTGAAGTGTCTCGTATGGTACAAACTCGAGTTTGTAAACCCAAACTCGAGTTTGTCTTGATGTGAAAAGTTTGAGTGCTCTCTCGTGACTTGCAAACTCGAGTTTGTCAAAGCAAACTGGAATTTTCTTTACTTTATAAATTTGAGCTACTCTCGGTCAAGTCCAAACTCAAGTTTTGCTTCCGAAACTCGAGTTTGTCTTTGACAATAAGCTTTTCAACTTACCAAAGACAAACTTCAACTTGTGTTTACAATTGTCAGTTATCATCAAAACACATAGAGAACTTACAGAAACTAATTACAAAGTAAGACAAGAAAATATGAAACTGATTACAATATACTCTAATACCCCCATCAAGTTGGAGAATGTATATCAATCATTCTCGACTTGGAAAGGAGTGTAAAACAAATGGAGTAGGAGCAAGAGCTTTGGTAAGAATATCCGCCAACCGATCTTGAGAATTAATGGTTAGAAAGGCGCAACAAACGGTCTCACAAGGGACCCAAGCAACAATGAACGTGAAGAATACCAAACGGAGGCAAAGAACGAGTAGGTCACATAAGGACCACCAAACAACAAATAATTGCCAAAAAAAACCTCACTCGGAGGCAAAGAACGAAAAGTCACAAAAGGACCATCAAACAATAAATATTTGTCAAACACCTCACCAAAGGAAAAGAACGAATAGGTCACACAAATACCACCAAACAACAAATAATTGCTAAACACCTCACCGGAGGCAAGAACGAATAGGTCACACAAGGACCACCAAACGTAAACTCTAACTCTCTCGATTTTCTCATCGTTGTCGGAAAATTGAAATTAGAAAACAAGAGAAAAAAGGAGCAAAAAGAAGCCGAACCTGAGGAGCTTCCTTTGCTAAGCGAATCGATGAAGGATCGACGGAAGAACCATTAAGGTTGCCATCACAAGAAGGGGAATCAATCGATTGAGGTGTCATTGCCATGGAAGAATCAAAGCATCGGCCGAAATTGGTGAACGAAAGAAATTGTCGCGATGGACGATGAAGCAATCAGGGGTGAGAGGAAGCAAAATTGATCGCGATGGATGGAGCAATCGAAACAATAGGTCTCAAGAAAACAAGGAAAAACTGAAAGTGACCAGGGAAGAAGGAGAAAACTCAAAAAAAGTGTATAGGAAAAAAATATTTTAGATAGGTCAAAAACTCGACTCTTGGTACCATATTATGAAAGCAATAATAGGAAGAAATTAATTGTATTTCCTCTAATAATAATGTGTGAGTACAAGCTATTTATAAATAAATTGATAACCAATATTTCTAACTACTTGCTTTGAAAATAAGAAACTAATTACAAAATAAGTAAGACAAGAAAATAGGAAACTAATTACAAAGTAAGTAAGACAAGAAAATAAGAAACTAATTACAATATACTCTAATAAAATCATACCGAAAGAAACAAGCAAAATCACGGATCGAAGAGAAAAAGTAAAGCTTGTAACATGCTAACATGAACTAAAGATGGTGTTCCTACTCCGATCTCACCTATGGAAACTAACAAAAATGTTGGTGATGTTTTAGGGACCAAGATAAATATTTCCGTTGAAGGTCACAAGATCACCACCGAATATTTAAAAAAACCGAAACGCGGAGGAATAATGGAAAACACCACATGCAAGATGCTTCACTATTATTCTCATATTATTTTTCAAAATAGAAAAATAAAATAAAATAAATGAAAAAAAAAAGGTAGAGGGATAACAAACATGTTGTAAGACTGTTGAACCCAAGCAGGGGTGAATTGGGTGAAGATTAAAAACTTGGAACTTTGAAAATCTTTTCGCGTCTTCTAAATCAAAAGTTAGATATTCAAATAAACATATACCGGAAATATAAGAGATGAGGGAAGAGAATATGCAAACTAAGATTTATACTGTTCGACAATCCTTGACCTACGTCAGGTCCCCGAAGCTCCACTTGAGATTTTCAATCCACTATCCCTCTTGTTTAATCCAAGCACAAGAGAAGCTTATACAATCCCACAAGTTCACCCCGGGCACTTGTGAAGTCAAAACTCTCACCGAGATACTTCTTTCAATCGATTCTGTACACTTGTACTCAAAGTTATCCTCTCACTAGGATACACTCCCCCTTACAAGTTAAACGGTAACTCCAATCTTTCAAGTCCCACGACTTGAGATTCTTACAATGATTTAAAAATCGAAATGTTCTCTCTCAAAGAGTAAATGAATAAACAACAAGTACAATACAAATCATTTCACTCTTTATGGTGAGTTATGAGCACAAATTATGCCATGTTTTTCCTATATTTCATGACCAATTGTATGGTAAATGAAAGCTTAATTGCAAACGATCCACGCAAAAAGGCATATATTCATGATATAGGGAACTGAAGGATAGAAACCATTTACATCCTAAACATGTGCTAAAAAAGGAGCAAGTTACATTGTTTTTAAGAAAGAACGTATAGCAAAGCTGATACTATGCTATAGCATTCTGACAGCAACTTGAAGTGCAATAAAAGGCATCACGAAAGCTATAGCAAGGTAAAGGACGCAATGCTATGCGGCATATTTTCTGACCTTTTTATCTAGATAATTTCAGGGACAATAATGAAGGTCAAAGAATGACAGGTAGATTGCTGACGTATTACAATAGAAGATGTGGAGGATCAAAACCGAAAGATTTGAAGAATCCCTTAGGATCGGCGTGATCAATCTATTGTCGAGAAGATGGGATGGATCTCGACAGTTTGGAAAAGCGGCTCACTAGAACTTGCGCCACAAGAAAGTTTGATTTTAAAAGGAAACATCAAGTCAACCCTAGCGCGAGTCGCATAAAGCCAAATGAGATTTCACATTCGGCTGAAAGAAGAGTGAGAGATTTCACGAAGCACGAGAATTCCGGGATAACCCAACATCATCCCTTGCGGTAAGACGGAGAAGAAGACGTGGAGTGGTGACGTTATTGGGCTTCTTCCACGCCGGTCGGAACTTCTTCAAGCTTTCTGTTTTTCTTTTATTTTATTATTTAGATCATGGGTCATTTTGTTACTATATCATTTATGTTTCCCTCGTCGTCAGGCGATTTTCCTATGGGCTGAACGAGGATGAATTCTTAAGTGTTAAATGAACCCGTTGCAAGTTCTTAATTTAATAGATTCGGTTTGCTTATCGGTGAATTAATTACTAGTCGATTAGTGGAAGCTAAGGGCTAGATTTGTGGCCTCGGCTTCGGCAGAGTCGATGTTAGACCTAAAAGCTTGATGTTTGCTAGGCAGCGGTGCAAGGCTTGACCTATGATTGTAAGCTTCGGGAATGGAGTCTACTCTCTCATAACCATGACACACAGTGTAATGCAGATCTAACTAGGAAGTTTCCATAGGAATATGGAAGGAGTATAGTTAGTATCATATGTCGCGGAAGCTTCGATAGATTATAGTGGTGGGTTAACCGAATAGCGTTGTAGTTAGTAGCTATCTTTGTGGCATTCTTGCGGCTATGCGATATGGATGGTATAGCAATGGGTAGAGCAAGCTGGGGGATTGATACACTTAGGGTGATTCCGAGTTCACCCTAACTTCTCATTTGATACCTTCTTAGAACTACTATACTACGTTTCCATTTACGTTTATTAGCATAAGTACAAAAAACCTCTCAAACCAATTATATTTACTTTTACATTTGCGCAACTATCGCTAACAATGAAGCGTCACTTTTTGGTATCTCGGTCTCGTAGGACGATAATCTACTTACATTTTATTACTTGTTAAATGGTTCACTTGCCATCAGGAAATCAACCAATAGTGAGTTATGTAAGCATTGAGAGCGGAGAGTGTATGAGTTAAGCGTTGGATTCGTAATGTCAACATTTCGACAATGCAAGCTCTTGTCTCCAACCTTTGTTCTATCTTGAATGCTTCTCCTTTTATAGTTAGTTGCAATTTATGACTGTTGAACAATTCCTCCCGTTTAGAATATAACCGTTGGAATAAATATAGGTGTTGAAGCTTACGGCGTAATCATCGATTTTTGTAATCGATGTTAATCCTTCATATAATCATACGAAACTCATTAGTAAACCGATTAGACATGGTTAGGAATAGTAATGAGTGATGATAATAAGTAATGAAATCACAATCAATGATTTTGAGATTTCGGACAACGGTGATTTTTGAAGCATACATGTTAACTCGAGTTATCATTAATTGACTCAAGTTAAAAGGTTGTTGCTTTATTCATATTGCTTTCTGTCTCGACTTAACTCGAGTTATCATGCCTTGACTCGAGTTTCAAGATCATCCGATAGTAGCTCACTTGTGTTTGCTAGTATTGGTATTGATCCTCAATCTGAGCTTTTGATAATATGAAACTTGCTCATAAAGATCATTAATAACATTGACAAATATAGCAATTAGTAATTAATTGATAATAATAATTTCAGAATTCTCGAGATACATTGAAACGGTGCTCTTCTTACGTGCTTGAGTTGTTCATTCTCTGTGACCTTTGTTGACTCGAGTACCATTACCTTGACTCGAGTTAACAACTCTTCTCAAAATTTTATTGCTCTTTCTAAGGAATGACTCGAGTTAATCATGCCTTGACTCAAGTTACGCCTTTGTTCCAAACTTGCTTTGCTCTGTCGACTTGCACTCGAGTTACCCGTAACTTGACTAGAGGTTAGAGCTCATCAAAATTGGTTGCTTCCAAATTCTTTGAACCACTTGTTGAGTCTAGATTTTGAAGAAGGTGGAATATCACCTAGAGGGTGAATAGGTGATCTTAAAAATTCTTTTCGTGGAGTGATAAGTAAACGATGAAATGAAAGCGATAAAGTGTTAAAGATAAATGACACGCGAGAAATTATCCTGGTTTGGTCCAATGACCTACGTTGAGTCCCCGGACACTCCTCGGATCTTCACTATCTCACAATCACAATTACACACTCGTAACTCGAATGATCCTTTCTCTCTAGGACTCGCTCCCCACAAGTTGTAATCTTACACCCTTACTCAAGATACCTCTATCTTGAGATTTTGAACAGTTGTAAATCAACTAGTAAAACTCTCTCATAGAGTAAAATGATAAATACTGAAGCTTAGAAATATTTGTATAATCAGAATACAATTTCAACAATTGCAAACTTTAACTTTGTATACGCTGGTTGTATTTGATGAATTCAATCCTGTGAGTATTTATAGTAGTTGTAGAATGAAAGGCATTGACGGATTTGAATTTGTCCGTTGGAATATGTCCGTTGTGAGTATTTAAGCATTCGCTTATTTCGCCTTAATTGGATTTCGCTGCGTTGTATCTCTTTGCCAAATTTTCGCTGCTTTGAAGGCTCGTCATTTTCAACCGTTGAGTGTTTGATATTGTCTGCTTGGTTGAGATACTTTACGGTTGATATTCATGTTGCCTTAGATAGAGGATAGCTTAGAAGATTGTTCGGTGCTTTTTCGGTTATGGATACACTTGTTTCTATGTTGTCTTTTTCTATGACAATTTCAAAACTTGAATATGATGTTAATCTATGTGGAGATCTTACGCAACTCATTAACAACTTGGTTATGACATTTAAGTATAATAATGAGTATCATATGGAAGCAAAGAAGATAACACGGTGAATATTCAAATTACGCAAAACGAAGATTAAAGAATAAGTACCTTGCTTGAGCAACAATCCAAGCTTGCTCGGGCGAAGCTTCGTATGTATCGATTAAAAACATGCTTGGTCGCTGATGCTCAAGCAAAGATATTTTGTATACTCGAGCATGGTGCTCAAGCATGAATATATATCATTCTTAGGCGAAGCTTAACCCGAAGCTTGAAAATGATCTGCTTCGTTGACGCTCGAGCATGGTGCAATGCTTGCTCGAGCAAGCCATAGACGAGGCGCAAGAATGGGAGAAAGCAATCTTTTGCTTGAGCAAGCTCTTGCTTTTGCTCGAGCATGGTGCGCGAGCATGGAATTTCTCATGCTCGGGCAAGCTATAGAAAAGGGCAAGCGAAGTAGGCTGCTCAGGCAAGGTTAAGCTTCTGCTTCAGCAAGGAGTACGTGCAGACAATGTCTTGCTTACGCCTCGATCTGCTCGAGCAAGGATTTTATCTTGCTCGAGCATGATTATTCAATCATGCTGCTTTCGTTTCTTGCTCGATGTTGCTCGGGAAAGCTCAGTATGGTGCTCGAGCATTAATGATCATCCATCACTTCTTTTCTTCCAAATCCCGATGATGCTCGGGCAAGGTCTTGGGGGTGCTCGAGTAAGTTAATAACTTTATCAAAAACATGAACATTGTTATCATCAAAATATTGAGAACTAGCGTTCTCCCTTTTTGATGATGACAGTTAAAGACTATGATTAGAGTTACTGAGACACGGACACGATAGATATTAATAAAATTTCTCTCATCTCATTTCTTAACTTTTCATTATAGCAAAAGGTTATGGATAAGAATTACAAAGAAACGGAACCAATATGTATTCTAATCTACTAGCTACTCTCCCTTTGTCATCGGTGAAAGGGGACCTCCAACAGAGGTAGAAGGAGAAGGAGACTTGGCATGTCGTAAGAGATAGAGATGGATAGGAGAGGCAAGTAGAAGGATCACCGGAGGGACCACTATGAATGGAGATGTGGTGATATCCGCAATGGGGAAGGAGAGGTCGTAGGCATAGTGGACGATGAAGGTTGCAAAGAAAAAGTAGTACGAAGGATGGTCGAAAAAGGCACCTAGAGCATCTTCAAAGTCTTATTGCTTATCATATATGATAGAAAAACGTTTGTCCAGTGACTCTTCTAGCTGTTCCTTGAAGTCGTACAAATCTGTATCCATTTCTCAGCCAATGTTTACCTTCAGTTTAGTCATGTCTTCTGAAAACCCCTTGATCATCGCCTAAGTCAACCCGATAAACATCCAAGGACCGTAGAATGGGAGATATGGCTTTACGACGCAGCTTCAATAATGGTTTGGACGGCGGACTGAGAGAGGATGGGGGGGAGAGGAGGGTCCGGCCTTTGAAGACTCTCGCTTCGTCGGGGAGGTTGTGGGCGGATGTTTTGGAGATATCGGTGCTTTACCCTCGCTTTTCTTGGATGATACGTCGGTGAAAGAGATTCTCATATTCTTCATGTGTGTTTTGCCGAATAGGGAGGATACTCTTCCTTGTCGTCGACATGGTACCATATATTATTAGCTTCCAAAATCCAAGAAATCGGCGATGGATAGGGAATGGTAGCACGAAGTCTTACCTTTGCCTCGAGAGATAAAAATCATCATTTCTTCTAAAATCCATTTCCCAAGGTTCCGTGGCTCCATGGCAACAAGAGAGGCAAAGCGCTCAAAGTCCCTTTGCACAAAGTGGGTGAAACTCTGGCCTTTCTGAACAAAGCTTCTACTGTATACGTACCAGAGAACTCTGTACTCGTCTTTCATCATACCCGGGGTGACATTAATTTTCGTCCCTTCAATTGGGATATCCGAGAAAAGAATATGATGACACTCGACGGGAGAAAGCTTAGGACGATCTTTAGGGATGTTGACAATTCTGAGAAGCACATTGAGATCATAAGCAGTAAGTTTGATTTCTTTGTTACAAATGCTTGTGATCAGAACGTCTTCTTCATCTTGTTGGGTCTTTTCCTGTAGGTGCATGTTATTGTTAGCTCCTAATGTTTTGATGATAACAAGAATTCAAGTTTTGAAAAGGTGTGTCAAATTTGATCTTATATGTGCTCAAGCAATTCTCGAGAATAGCTCAAAGATTCTAAAGAATGCATATTGGATTCTCGAGAATGCACCACAACTCTCGAGAATGATCGGTCTGAATTAGAATCAGAAGAATGTATTTCTCAAGTGATTCTCGAGAATTGAAAATCAATTCTCGAGAACGGTTCTCGGAATCGGATGATTCTCAAGAATGGTCGATAGCCTCTTCGATGCATTGTTTCTCGAGTAATTCTCGAGAATTGAGAATCAATTCTCGAGAATGGTTCTCGAGAATCACAAATGATTCTCAAGAATGGTCGATAGCCTACACTAATATTCCTAAAGTAATTCTCGAGAATGATAACTAATTCTTGAGAATGGTTCTCGAGAATCGAAAGGATTCTCGAGTATTAACAAATGCTTCAACGATATTCGCTTTTGTGACTATATCTCGATTGATTCTCTAGAATTGATAACCAATTCTCGAGAATGGTTCTCCAGAATCACTGAGTAATTCGTGAATGATCGAAGACATCAATATAGTATAAAAGCAATTCTCGAGAATTCCAAACATCCTTCATATATATATCACTACGTAATTTGAATTCTCGAGTACCTTAATTACCACTCTCGAGTATCGAGCGAAACTTATTTCTTTTGTATACCAATTCTCGAGAATACTATGAACAATTCTCAAGAATGTCTGCTGTCATTTAACATTCTCAACGGACAAATCGTACAAAGAATGTCAACAGAGCATATTCACCAACCTCCGCATACTACGAAGAAACAGAGCAACAGACATATTTGTGACTCTCAACGGCTCTCTTCCAACCGCATTAATGGCGAACTCTAAAAATACCCGAGATGCATTCAATTTTGCCAACAAGCTAAACATTTGTGCAATTAATTCGAGTTCGATTCATTATTTGTTTCAAGCTTGTTTCATTAATATCTTCGGATATCTTGTGTTCTTCGGTGTTCATTTATATCTACTTGTGAGGAGTCATTAAACACTTATTCATTTCATTCGGATTGTCGGACTTAAGGTTGAGGAACCTTAAGTAAGGGTGTATTAATTACAACTTGTAAGGCCGAGTGGAGTCGAGAGGATCATCCTTCGTTCACGTGTTGTGTAATTATATTTGAAAGATAGTGGAATCCCAAGTGTTAGGGACTGGAAGTAGGTCGTGAATTAAGACCGAACCGACTATAAATTACCTTGTGTCTATTTCACTTATGTGTCTCATTCTTATATTCTTGTGTCATCATGTGGATTTCGAAAGAGTTTTTGAAATCACCTATTCACCCTCCTCTAGGTGATATTCCATCTTCATTTGGTATCGAGCGTGGTTTCTCGGTTGGGCTTAACATCCGAGATAGATCGTGGAAGGAATATTACCAGACGGTGCCTCCATCAATCGTCCACCAAGCTTGACGGAGAACATTATTCATTACGGAAATCAAAGTTCGAGTGTTCGTGTTAGCTACCGAATATGGTCTCTGCGAGTAATTGAAACGGAGACTATGTTCCCACAAAGATCAAAGCGGTATCGCGTTCCCAAGTCGGGAGGAGTTCGATGAAAATGATAAGAGAAACATTACTCTTAACAAAAAGCCATTCTAATGCTACAAAGTGCTCTCGGTCAAAGGAGTATTTTCAAATATGTAACTTGTCAACGGCAAAGGAAATGTGGAAAGCTCGAGGTAGCATATGAAAGGACCACTGGCATTAAATAAAATCGTATCGCTAACCATCGAGTATGATCTTCTTCGAATAAAGACTAGAGAAACTATTCTTTGAGTTTCAACTTCGCTATACTCATCTTGTCAATCAACGGCGGCCTTGGGTAAAACATATGAACAAGGTCCTCAAGTCAGAAAAATTCTCAATATTCGATAAAAGATTGGGAAGCGAAATTACAATGAATAGAGGAGACTCGTGGAGAATCAATGGTTTTTACATTGCTGCATTATTCGAAGCTTATCCGAAAATACGAAAGAAAGCTGAAATTTAAGAAGGAACTAGATGAAGTCAATCCTACCCGAAGCAAAGGTGTTGCTCTAAATGCTTTGTGAAAGAGAAGGAAGATAAAGACGAAGACGAAAATGATGATGATGATGATGAAATTGGATTGTTCGTGAGAAAATTCAAGAAGTTTTACAGAAAGGGTCAAGGGTTTAGAAGTAGGTTCCAGAAAGGCGGCCCCAGTAAACAAAGAGAATTCAAGGACAGGGATCAAGTTATTTGTTACGAATGCGAGAAGCCGGACACTACAAGTCGAATGCCCCCAAATGAAGGATAATGATAAAGAAAGAAGAAAGATTCAATCACTTCAAAAGAAGGCCTACGTATCGGCATATGGGGAGATAGTTCTTCGGAAGAAGAAAGTGAAGAAGAGAAAGAAATAGCAAATGTATGTCTTGTAAGCGAGAGGAAGAAGAACCGGATCATGACAAAGAGGTATATGATTCACAACCTACCTATGATGAACTATTTGATGAATATAATGAAATACAAGTTGAATTTGAAAAGGTAGTTGAGGAATGTATAACCTTGAAGAGGGAAAACATGACTCTCAAACTACAAGTTGAAAATCTTTCCTGTGAAAATCTAGTTTGCGATGATTTCCTGGATTTAGAGAAAAGAAATTCATCTCTTACGAAAACACTTGAGAAATTCACTAAAGGAAGTGAAATGCTCAATGTTATTTTGAAAGCACAAAATTTACAAATGATCGATCGGCGCATCGGTTACAATCTCATTTTTGATAAAAATAAAGGGAGAAAGAAAAGAGGAGGAAAGTCATATTTAAATTATTTTCAAAAATCTTTTTATTCCTCAAATCCCTTTGCTCATTGTAGTTATTGTAATCGAAAGGGCATAATACTTCATCATGCTTTCCAAGAAAGATAGAAGAGATAGACACTGTTGCTTGACTATAAGTGGGTACCTAAGGGAACCTATGTTCCTAAGGCCCGAACTAACCTCAAAGGACCCAGCGAAATTGGGTACCTAAAGTTTAATCTCCTCGATCTGCGAGTGTGTTTAAGAGCATCAAGAATCAACAAATGGTATATTGACAATGGATGCTCAAGACACATGACGGGGGATGCAGACAAATTTGTGGCAATGAGATCAAAGGATGGTGGCAAAGTCCCTTTTGGAGGAGATCAATGCGGAAAGATCACGGGGATTGGTGAGATTGGTGCAAAAAATGGACCTCTAATCAAGGACGTGTATCTTGTTGAAGGTCTGTCCATAATCTCCTAAGTGTGAGTTGTTAGTTCTCTAAGGGTTTTGATGATCTCCAATACTTGTAAACAAAACGAAGGTTTGCTCTCAAATATTGTAAAACTCTTTGTAAGAGCAAAACTCGAGGTTTCCACGAAACCTCGAGGTTTGGCCTTACGGAAAAAGAACTCAAGGTTTTTGGATCGAGCAAAACTCAAGGTTTTCGAGAAAACTCGAGGTTTCTTCATACGAGACTTCTCAACATTTTTTGGAAAATGGAAAACTCAAGGTTTTTGTTAAAACCTCGAGGTTTAAACTTACGGCAGAGTCTCCTAAGTTTTGAACACTTGAAAACCTCAGTTTTTGTCTAAAACCTCAAGGTTCTATTTTAACATGAAAATCCGTGGGTTTTCGCAAGATTTGTGAAACCTCGAGGTTTGGTAATAAACCTCCGAGGTTTTGACCTACCGAGAAAATTCATGTTTTGGCGGTTTTTCAAAACCTCCGGGTTTGAGCTAAATGTAGTTTTCTCAAAGTTTCCAAGATTATGAGAAAACTCTAGGTTTCGGGACAAACCTCGAGGTTTGTCTAAGCGAGAGGATCTGTGTTTTCCAAGTTTAGAAAACCTCTAGGTTTATTCTCAACCTCCGGGTTTTTGTTTTGGCACAAAAACTCGAAATTTCCACATTTGAGCGAAACCTCGAGTTTGGGTGAGAACCTCGAGGTTTTGGCATCCGAGAGCAAACACCTTTCCTCTCGATTTGGAAAACCTCCGGTTCCTAGAAAACCTTCGGTTTACCTTGGCGCGATTTTTCAAAGGTTTCACATTCAAAATGAAACCTCCGGGTTTTGTCAAATAGAAAGGTTTGAAGAACAAACCTCGAGGTTTCAAAGCGTCTTTAGAATTTCAAATTCTGCGATTTTGTAAAACCCTCTTGTTTGATCTTAGTATTTCCTATCATTATTCTCTAATGTTCCTAGACATATCTAACCACTTTGTTAGTGAGTTTCAGATGAATTAGAGAAGTATTATTGAAGGTTTAAAGCAAAAGCAAAAAGTGTTGTCAGCACATTAAATGCAAAACCCAGAAAGTTACATACTTTTGGGTAATCCATCTGCACACGGTTACAAAGAATTAAAGAATGATTTCCGCATCCAAAGAATTTCTACTCCATGGATTAATTTGCGTAGTCAACTCGAACTTCGAATAGGATTAAGTGGAGCTGAGATTAGATAGAGATGAAGACCAAAACTGAACCAGAACCTTGTCTAATGAAGGCAACAGTTATATTGAAGATTACAACGGTCACTTAATGCTCTCTTGATATAAATAGAGCTGCATTCAAGTCTTCTCAACCAACACACCTGCAGAAAATGCATAGCATTCAAAGTTCTTCAACTACCTTTTAGTTTTCACTTGTATTGTGTCTTTTGATACTTAGAGCTTCAGTGTTTATTTCTATCCACTCTTAGAGAGAGTTTATTATTACAAATCATTTATTGTAAAGAATCACAAGTCAGGGGACTTGGTGATTGGGTTCATTGATTACAACTTGTAAGGGGAGTAAGTTCTAGTGAGAGAATTACTCTTGAGTACAATTAGTGTGTGTAATCTTTTGATATAGTGGAAATCCCAGTGTGGGCGGGGACGGGACGTAGGTCGGTGGTTGGACCGAACCGATAAATCCTTGTGTCTTGCTCTTCTATTCTCCTCTGTCTAACTCTGTTTTATCTAACAAAAAAGAGCAAGTTTCTAAAGATTTTTAAACATACCCAATTCACCCCCTCTTGGGTATTTTGCTTCATTTTCATTTGGTATCGGAGCAAGGAGTCTTCTCAAAAGAGATTAAAATCTCGAGAAGCTTCGATCAACCAACCACCGGTTCACCAGAGTACTACTCATTACGAAAAGCAAATTCAAAGTCTTCGTAATGGCTTCGAGTATGGTCTACGGAGAGTATTTGAAAGAGGAGACTATGAACCATCAACTACTAAAGATGGAGTAAGGACTCCAAAGCTTGAAGAAGAATATGATGACAATGACAAAAAGCTAGTCACTCTCAACAGCAAGGCTATTCTCATGCTCCAGAGTGCCTTAAGTCAAAGCGAATACTTTCGAATATGCACTTTAACTTCTGCAAAACCTATGTCGGATGCTTTGGAGCTAGCACACGAAGGAACCACCGGTGTCAAGGAGAATAGAGTCAACACTCTCATGACTGAGTACGATCTTCTTCATATGAAGCCAGGAGAATCTATTGGCGAGTTCCGGCTTAGATTCACTCATCTGATCAATCAACTTGCTGCATTGGGAAAAGTCTATGATCAACCAAGGTTGAAGTCGAAAAAATCTTGAACATTCTCGGAAGGAACGAGAAGCCAAGGTTATAGCAATCGAAGAAGCCCATGGCGCGTCAATGGCATCGGTAGCAGCTCTGTTTGGCAGCCTAGCTGAATATGAAGGAAAAATGAAGTTCAGAAAGGGTCTTGATGAAATCAATAGCAAGAGCAAAGGGATAGCTTTTAAGGCCATCAAAGAAGCTAAAGAGATTGATGATGATGATGAAGTAGAAGACGAGGAAAAAGAGCTTGGCATGATCGTTCGAAGATTCAAACGGTTTTATCGAAAGGATCAAGGATACAAGAAATTTCACAAAGGTGGCTCCATCTTGAGGCAAAGAAGCTGATCATCTCGCTACGAATGTGAAAAGCCTGGCCATATCAAGTCTGAATGCCCCCACTGAACAACAAGGACAAATAAAGAAGAAGTTCAATCTATTTAAAAAGAAAGCCTATGTTTCAGCCATTTGGGGAGATAGCTCATCCGGCGAAGATGAAAAACCGATAAGGAAGACAAAGCAAACATTTGCTAAGTTCTTTGAGGAAGAAGACCAACATGACAACAATGATGAGGTATACAATTCAAAACCGACTTATGATGAATTGTTTTGAATACATAGTTATTCAAGTAGAATTTGAAAAACTTGCTGAAAAATATCTTGCTTTGAAAAAGAAAAACATAACTCTTGAAATGCAAGTTGAAAAGTCTTCTTCCATTCAAAATGCTATTTGTAAAGGGTGTTCTGATCTAAAGAAAAAGAATTTACATCTTACAAAGGCACTTGAGAAATTCACTTGAGGTAGTGAAATGCTCAATGTTATTTTAAAAGAACAAAGATTTACAAATGATAGATCAAGAATCGGTTACAAACCAAGTTTTGATAAAAGAAAAGGCAAAATGAAATTTGGAGAAAAGACTTATATGAATTATTTTAGAAAATCATTTCACTCTTCAAATCCTTTTGCACATTGCAATTATTATGTCGAAAGGGTCATACTACTTCTTCCCCGTTTTCATAAAAAGGAAAGAAAGAGTAAACCCATGGGAAACTATCAATGGGTGCCTAAGGGATCCTACAAGATTCCTAAGACACATACTAACCCCAAAGGACCCAAGAAAGATGGGTACCTAAGACACGATCTGCTATGTCTTGCGTTTTGTCTAAGAGCATCAAATCCCACAAGTGGTACATTGATAGTGGATGCTCAAGACATATGACGGAGACCAATCCAAGTTTGCTTCAATCAAGCCCAAAGATCGGCAAGGTGAACTTTGGTGGCAACCAATCTGGAAAGATTCTTTGGAATTGGTGAAATTGGCAACAATGAAGGACCACAAATCAAAGATGTCTACCTTGTTGAAGGACTTTGCCATAATCTCCTCGGTGTAAGCCAAAGCACGATAAAGGTAACTTAGTTATCTTTGATTCGAGGAATGCGTGATAGTAAGCAAGGATGCTCTCTTTTAGAAAATATTAAATTAAAAGCTTTATTCGAGCTCTAGAGATGGAAATTGTTATACACTTAGTTTCTCTAGAAATGGCTCGCTCGAAAAATGTTTTGTTAGTAATCTAGATGATAGTTGGTTATGGCACAAGCGCTAGCTCATGTCAATATGATCCAACTTGACAGTTACTTAAAAAGGATTTGGTTATTGGTATTCCAAAACTTTGTTTTAAAAACGACATGATTTGTGATGCTTGTCAAAAGGAAAACAAACCAAATCTTCTTTCAAATCTAAAAGTGAAATTTCAACTAATAGGACCTCTTCAACTACTTCATATGGATCTAGTTGGACCAGGTAGAGTAAAAAGGCTTGGTGGTAATCTTTATACTTTGGTCATAGTTGATGATTTCTCTAGATTTGCTTGACCATTTTCTTATCTTCTAAAGATGAAACATTTGATCAATTTGTTTGTTTTGCCAAGAAGGTCTAAACGAGAAAGGGTTCTCAATTTCGGGGAATTCGAACCGATCATGGAGGAGAATTGGAAAAAAATGCATTAGCCGAATTCTATGACAACCATAGTATAGATCACAGCCTTCTCGGCCCCCAAGGACTCCTCAACAAAATGGTGTTGTGGAAAGAAAGAACCGAGTCCTCACCGAGATGGCAAGAGTTATCTTTGAATGAGAACAACACTTCTCAAGTGTGTTAGGGCTGATGCAATGAGCACCGCTTGCTATATCTCTAATCGAGCTTACCTCCGAAAGAAGTTGAACAAGACTCCTGTGAAATTTGTACAAGGGAAGAAAGCCAAATTTGGGTCATCTCCATGTGTTTGGATATAAGTGCTTCATCCACAACAATGGTAAGGACAACTTGGGAAAGTTTGATCCAAAGGCGTATGAAGGTATATTTTTGGGTTATTCAAATAAGTAAGGCTTATAGAGTTTTCAATACTCGTACTCGAATTGTTGAAGAATCTATGCATGTTGTTTTCTCGAATCCAAAACTGATAAATCCTTGTATGATGAAGAGAAAATGTTTTCAAAAATCAATTCTTTTCAAAAACTACTCCTACATCTATTGAAAACCACGAAAATGTTTTTGAGGCCGATCCCCAAAACAATATTGAAAATGCTGATCGATCCTCATCCTAGAGCTTGGAAGTTCATAAGGAATCATCCTTTGGACCAAGTAATAGGAGATGTACATCAAGGAGTAAGAACTAGAAACAACACTTTAAATGAAGTAACTTTTTTCGCCTTCATATCTCATATCAACCCTCAAAAATAGATGAAGCCCTTTACAATGATTGGGTGATAGCTATGCAAGAGGAGTTACATCAATTTGATAGAAATCAAGTTTGGGATTTTGTACCTAGGCCTAAAGACCATCCTATTATTGGCACTAAATGGGTATTCAAGAACAAACGAGATGAATCAGCAATCATTTTCCGTAACAAGGCAAGATTGGTTGCTAAAGGCTATAATCAAGAAGAAGGAATTGATTATGAAGAAACTTATGCTCCATGGCAAGATTGGAAGCCATAAGAGTTCTTCTAGCCTTTGCTTGTATCAAAGGATTCAAGCTCTATCATATGGATGTGAAAAGTGCTTTTGTAAATGGTTTTATACAAGAAGAAGTTTATGTTGAACAACCTCCTGGTTTTCAAAATGATCATCATCCAGATCATGTATATCGTCTCAAAAAGGTCCTATATGGTCTTAAACAAGCTCCTAGAGCTTGGTATGAGCGATTAAGCAAGTTCCTTCTTGTCAAGGATTTATTAGAGGAAAAGCATATACAACTCTCTTCATAAAGAGTAATAAGCTTGGTGAAATTTTAATTGTTCAAATTTATGTTGATGACATCATATTTGGTGCTTCTAATGATGCTTTGTGTGAAGATTTTGCTAAGAATATGCAGGGAGAATTTGAGATGTCCATGATGGGAGAACTCAACTATTTCCTTGGTCTGCAAATCAAGCAAAGAAAAGATGGAATCTTCATATCTCAGGCCAAGTACCTCAATGATCTGAAGAAGTTTGGGATGGATCAATGCAATGGAGTCGACACTCCAATGAGTTCCACTTTGCTTCATTGGATCTTGATGAAAGAGGCAAGGACTTTAATATTACAAGAATAGAGGAATGATTGGATCATTGCTCCTATTTGTCTCAAGTCGCCCGGACATCCAATTCGGTGTGGGATGTGTGCAAGGTTTCAATCCGCTCCAAAGGAGTCTCATGCCGAGAATATGAAGAGAATCTTCGATACCTTCCGACACAAAGACCACTTGGATTGTGGTTTCCCAAAGGTCAACCTGAACATCTGGTGGCATATTTAGATTCAGACCATGCCGGCTATAAGACGGATAGAAACAACACAAGTGGCCAATGTGATTTTCTTGGTGGCTCACTGGTCTCTTGGTTCAGCAAGAAGCAAACCAGTGTTGTTGTGTCCTCTACTGAATAAGCCGAATATGTAGGCGCTCAAGTTGCTGTGCTCAAGTCCTATGGCTTAAACAACAACTATCTGATTTGGGAATCAACCTGAAGGAGATCCCAATATTGTGTGACAACACAAGCACAATAAGCTTGGCAAAGAATCCATTCAACATACTCGGACCAAGCATATTGATGCGAGGCATCATTTCATAAGGGATCATGTTCAAAAGAAAGATGTCAAAGTCATGTTCATCCCAACTCATCTTCAACTAGCCGACATCTTCACCAAACACTTGGCTAAGGAACAATTTAATTTCATAAGAAGAGAATTGGGAATGGTAAATCCCAATGAGTTGTAATTATTCCTACTCGATGTTAGTTATGGTTTTGATGATTGAAAAATTACTAACTTAAGCATCGAGTGTCTAGACATGTTTTATGCGGGATATTGAAAAATCGAGTTTTGCGACGAGGAGGTAAACCTCAAGGTTTCGAGCAAACCTTGAGGTTTGGTCGTGGAATGTCGGGGTCGAGAACAATGTTTTTTTTTTTAAAAATGAAACCTCGAGTTTTCATTAGAAACCTCGAGTTTTCATAAGCGAGAGATATCCATTTTGAAGAGTTTCAAAACCTTGAGGTTTTGAGGAAAAACCTCGAGTTTTGAACGCGATGTTTCAAAGATTCACAGAACATCTTTGAAGTCCAGGTTAGTACATGTTCATCAAACATCGAGGTTTGACAAGAAACCTCGAGTTTTGATCTCACCTATATATAAGTGACACTATTTATGTTCTTCAAAACTCGACCTAAAACTCTAGGTTTAAACTCGTTTTTCTCTCTTCTCCTGTCTCTCTCATTTTACGACCTAAATTCACCCTCTAAACCCACCAATGGCTTTGAAATCAAATCCCCAAGTCATATCCGCCATCGATTCCGGTCGGGAAGGAACCAAATCGTGGTCTCCTCCTCCTCCTCCTCCACAACGACCAGTGAGGATAAAAACCATTCCAAATCGCCTCCACCTTGGTGCAGATCGTGCGATTCGAGGAATACGTGGCAAAATCCCTAAGGCTCAATCGCCAAACCCTAAAAGAAAAGGAGTTTCGTTCCAAGAACCACCTAAGTCCCGGGCCAAGAAACGAAAGGAACCTGAGCCCAAGGGAAAAGGAAAGGCAAAGGCTACTGAGGCTTCCAAACCTAGCAAACAAGCAAGAAAGAAGAGGGCTTCTGTGTCCCAATCTCAGCAAACCTCAAGAGGGCAAGCTTCGTCTAAAGCAACTACTTCTGCTCAGGATCAAGAGGCAAAAGAAGTACCTTCAGTGATTAGGAATGCCATTTCGGACATCTACAAAAATATCTCTCCACCCGAAGGTTTTGCAACCGCTCCTCTACTATGACTAAGGAAGAGAATGACAAATTTAGGGAAGGATACTTACATCGTGACTTACGTCTGTGATTTTGTTAATTTGAAGGATTTCCTCAATGAGTGTCATTTTGATATGTCTCCTTGGCTAAAATAGTATGAGTCCTTTGTTTCCAAAAGGCTGAAGCGATTGATGTCAAGCTATCCACTCAGTTGTATCTCACATCGACCTCGGTGACAAGGTGGACAAGATTGTCAAGCACTTGCACATTGGACCTACTTCAGTCCTAGCACTTCAGTCTTGCTTACGGTTCCTCATCTCCTTCCTTCACCTTCACGAGTCCCCAGATTCCCACTTCTTCACCATATCCATCCACTCCAATTTTCTCTTCACCTATTCCAGCATCTACCCCAGCAACTGAGATCCTTCCTTCTACATCCCCTACTACCCCCGCAACTGAACCTTTCACTGAAGTCACTACCCCAGCCACAGTGATTCTACCATCATCTGTCACTCCTACCACTGAGATCTTTGAAGATGACAAAGGGGGAGAGAATAGCAAGGATTAGAATTTGAGTTTTGGAGAACTTAGAACTTATGTTTTCTCTTTACGATATCTTGTAGTTCATTTTGCTCGTATGCGACTTATTCTTTCTAATATGAACTACAACTTGTTGTTATCATGTTTATTTAAGCTTCTATTGCTCGTCTCGACATTTATATTTTTGCCTAAGTTATGACATTTACAAATTTTCTCAAAATGAACTTCTTAAAAAATTGTCGTTTCAAAGTGTGTTTCAAGATGAGAACTCTCTCAAATTCTCAATGATGTTTGTATACAAGTGTTGTCATCATCAAAAACGGGGAGAATGTTAGTTCTATAAGGGTTTTGATGATCTCCAATACTTGTAAACAAAACAGGAAGTTTTGCTCTCAAATATTGTAAAACTCATTGTAAGAGCAAAACTCGAGGTTTCCACAGAAACCTCGAGGTTTGGCCTTACAAAGAAGAACTCAAGGTTTCTGGACTGAGCAAAACTCAAGGTTTTCGGAAAACTAGAGGTTTCTTAATACAGAGACTTCTCAACATTTTTTGGAAAATGGAAAACTCAAGGTTTCGTTAAAACCTCGAGGTTTGGACTTACGAGAGAGTCTCATAAGTTTTGAACACTTGAAAACCTCCGAGTTTTGTATAAAACCTCAAGGTTACATTTTAACATCAAAATCCCGGGTTTCACAAGATTTGTGAAACCTCGAGGTTTGGTAATAAATCTCCCGGGTTTTGACCTACCGGAGAAAATTCATGTTTTGGCCAATTTTTTCAAAACCTCTAGTTTTGTGAAAAACCTCGAGGTTTGAGCTAAATGTAGTTTTCTCAAAGTTTCCAAGATTATGAGAAAACTTGAGGTTTACGGATAAACCTCAAGGTTTGTCCTAAGAGAGAGGATCTGTGTTTTCAAGTTTAGAAAACCTCCGGGTTTATTCTCAAACCTCCGGTTTTTTTTGGCGCAAAAACTCGGAATTTCCACATTTGAGCGAAACCTCGAGTTTTGGTGAGAAACCTCGAGGTTTTGGCATACGAGAACACCTTTCCTCGATTTAGAAAACCTCCGGGTTTACCTTGGCGCGTTTTTCAAAGGTTTCACATTCAAAATGAAACCTCGAGGTTTCGATGAAACCTCCGGTTTTGTTAAACAAAAAGGCTGACTCTTTTTGCAATCTTGAGGACCTCCATTTTTGGGTTGAAACCCCGGGTTTGATGTTTTGGACTTAAATTAACTTTAAATGCTACAGTCCAAAACTCGAGGTTTGAAGAACAAACCTCGAGGTTTCAAAGCGTCTTCGAAATTTCAAATTTTGCGATTTTGTAAAACCCTCTTGTTTGATCTTAATACTTCCTATCATTATTCTCTAATGTTCCTAGACATATCTAACCACTTTGTTAGTGAGTTTCAGATGAATTAGAGAAGGTTTATTGAAGGTTTAAAGCAAAAGCAAAAAGTATTATCAGCACATTAAATGCAAAACCCAGAAAGTTACATACTTTTGGGTAATCCATCTGCACACGCTTACAAAGAATTAAAGAATGATTTCCACATCCAGCAGCTGCTACTCCAACGGATTAATTTACAGAGAGTCAACTCTGAACTTCTGAACAACTAGATTAAGTGGAGATTAGAGAGAGAAGAAGACCAAAACTGAACCAGAACCTTGTCTAATGAAGGCAACGGTTATACTGAAGATTACAACGGTCACTTAATGCTCTCTTGATATAAATAGAGCTGCATTCAAGTCTTCTCAACTAACACACCTACTGAAAACGCATAGCATTCAAAGTTCTTCAACTACCTTTCAGTTTTCACTTGTATTGTGTCTTTTGATACTTAGAGCTTCAGTGTTCATTTCTATCCACTCTTAGAGAGAGTTTATTATTACAAATCATTTATTGTAAAGAATCACAAGTCGGGGACTTGGTGATTGGGTTCATTGATTACAACTTGTAAGGGGGAGTAAGTTCTAGTGAGAGAATTACTCTTGAGTACGAGAGTGTGTAATCTTTTGATATAGTGGGAATCCGGTGTTCTTTGGGACCGGACGTAGGTCGGTGGTTGGACCGAACTAGTATAAATCCTTGTGTCTTGCTCTTTTATTCTCCTCTCTGTCTATCTCTATTTTATCTAACAAAAACAGAGCAAGTTTCTAAAAGATTTTTAAACATACCCAATTCACCCCCCCTCTTGGGAATTTTTCTCCATTTTCATGAGTCAAAGTGCCGATAAGAATAACTGGATCATTTTTTGTTCAGAAGAATGTCTCATTGTCAACAAAGATGATCTTCCAATTGATAAAGGTAAACTTAAGGTATTATTTAAAGCTCATAGAGAAGGTAACTGCTATACCTTAGATTTACCTAAAGTCAGTATTGAAAAATATTTTGTTAGCAACTTGGATGAAAGTTGACTGTAGCATAAGCGTTTGGCTCATGTGAACATGTTCCAACTAGACAAGCTGATAAGAAAATATTTAGTTGTTGGTTTACCTAAATTACGTTTTAAAAATGATATGATTTGTGATTCATGTCAAAAGGGTAAACAAACCAAATCGTCTTTTAAAAACAAGCCTGAAATCTCGACCAATCGACCACTTCAACAACTTCATATGGATTTAGTTGGACCATCGCGTTTCACATGGACCATATTTTTATCCTCCAAAGACGAAACATTTGATCTGTTTGTTATATTTGCCAACAAGGTGAAAAATGAGAAAGGTACACATTATTACAGACCATTCGAACAGATCATGGAGGTGAATTTGAGAATCAAGAGTTCGGAGAATTCTGAAGCTACGGGATCAATCACAATTTCTCAACTCCAAGGACACCACAACATAATGGAGTAGTCGAAAGAAAGAATCGAGTGCTCACAAAAATGGCTTGTGCAATGTTAAATGAAAACTAGACCTCACAAGTTTTAGAAGGCGATTCTATGAGCACGGCTAGCTATATATCAAATCGAGCCTATCTCGGAAGAAACTTAACAAGACTACATATGAGCTCTACAAAGGGAGGAAACCGAACTTGGCTCACCTTCACATCTTTGGATGTAAGTGTTTTGTTCATAACAATGGTAAAGACAATTTGGGAAAATTTGATCCCAAATCCGATGAAGGTATATTTCTTGGTTACTCAAATAGAAGTAGAGTATATAGAGTTTTTAATAAACGTACACGTATAGTTGAAGAATCAATACATGTTGTATTATGTGAATCCAAGATAGATGATCCTGATGATGAGGAAAAATGTTTTCAAAAACCAATTCTTTTCAAAAACCACTTACTGCTTCTATTGAAAATCCAAAGAATGTTTTAGAAAGTGGTCCTCAAAACAATTTCAAAAATCCGATCAATCTCAACCTAAGGCTTGGAAGTTCATCCGGAATCATCCCCTGGACCAAGTGATAGGTGACATTAATCGGGAGTAAGGACCAGAAATAGCACTCTAAATGAAGTAACTTTTACGCATTTATTTCTCACGTTGAGCCCTCTAAGATTGACGAAGCCCTTTCCGACAATGATTGGGTGATAGCAATGCAAGAGGAATTACATCAATTTGGCCAATCAAGTTTGGGATTTGGTACCTAGGCCTAAAGACCATCCGGTCATTGGAACTAAATGGGTATTTAAAAACAAACGAGATTAATATGCAATTATAGTCCGTAACAAGGCTAGATTGGTTGCCAAAGGCTATAATCAGGAAGAAGGGATTGATTATGAGGAAACGTTTGCTCCAGTGGCAAGATTGGAAGCAATAGGTGTACTCTTAGCCTTTGCGTATATCAAAGGATTCGGACTCTATCAAATGGATGTAAAGAGTGCCTTTTTAAATGGTTTTATTCGGGAGGAAGTATATGTTGATGATAGGGCAAAACTTTAAGCCTATAAACTCCGCAAGTATACGGGTCGTACCAAGTAATAAAGTGATAAGAAAAGTATCGTTCCCACGAGGACTTGGTATTACAAACTTCGGTTAAACATTAATTTTACAATTTCGATTAAGTTGAGCAAACCAAATTGAATTTAATTAAAGGAAAAGAAATTAAAAAAATGAAGTTAAAATAAACAAACTAGCACAATAATAAAATGAGCAACCCAGAGTCACTAATCCCTTATTAGTTTCATAAACCTTGTTTTCACTAAATTAATTAGCCTTAATATCAATTTTGTTAATCTCGAGTATAAATAGTTATAAGTGCTGTTGGTCCACTTATAACCCTCTCTTGAGTAAAATTAGTTATGTCTAACATAATTACTCAAGAGGCAATAAATCTCGAATACACTCCTCAACAATTATATGGGGCCATTAGGTATATGTCTATCCTAATCGCAAATTAAATCGTAATTGAATCCCATATTACTTAATCTAAGAGCTTAATTAAAATCTCCTTTCGTCAAGGTAAATCTTATTTCTCAAATTCATATTTAGTGATGATCGGACACTAAATAGATAAAGCCAAACAAGATTAAGTAACCAAAATTAATATTAATTATAACTAAATAATAAAAACAAAGTCTAATCCACACCTATAAGTTCAAAGTTCCTCTAGGTTGCAAAGAGAAATTAGCCAAACATGGCTTTAACAAAATCCAAACAGCAAGATTAAGTCAGAATCAAAGAAACAAAAGGACAGAAAGGTAGAGATCAAATCTGTCATTAAATCTCTCGTTGTGGCTTGTAAAGATGGAGCTCGCCGCGACCGCCAAGTGAGAGGAAGCCGCCGGCGAGAGAGGAAGAAGAAGGTTAAAGGTCTCGAAGCTCGAATCCTCTTGCGCCTCTAGCTTTCTTCCTCAAGTCATGAATATCGCTACGTACAAAGACCTCTGCGAGAATCCTCCTTTTCCCAGCGTGAAAAATCCCGAAATGCCGCCTCTGCGTATCTCCACTCGTAGCTATTAGGTCACCAATTCCCTTCTTTCAAAACGTGTCGTCGCTCTCCATTTCTCTTCAAATAATCATCTTTAATTCATTTGTCCTTTCCCACGTGCAGGCATACGGTTTTTCATGATTTTCAATTGGTGGGACCTATGTGTCCAAATTCCCAATTCAATTGCCGCATGAATGTGCTCTCCTGGACATTTTAATCAATTCCACAATCAAATATTAACATTGCCAAAACGCATGTGTGGTAATGGAACAAAAGAGAATTAATAATAATACTACTAATAATAATAATATATATAAAAAAAACTGATTTTTATTTCTTTATTTTTTTTAAAAACTTCCTATTACTATTATTTATTTCCTACACTCAAAAGCTTTTATTTTAAATTGAAATCCCCCAAATAATGTATCCAAATTGATATCTCTTAAAATCTCAATAAAATCTCTTTAAATTAGTAATAATGACTTCTCAAATAAATGAAAATATATCTCAAATCTATTAAAAATGAGAAGTCATCGGTTGAACAACCTCCTAGTTTTGAAAATGAACATCATCCGATAATGTCTATCGTCTTAAGAAAGCCTTGTATGGCCTTAAACAAGCTCCTAGAGCTTGGTATGAACGTTTAAGTAAATTTCTTTTAGAACAAGGCTTTGTTAGAGGAAAAGCGAGATACAACATTATTTATTCGAACCAATAAAGTTAATGAAATTCTAGTTTTGCAAATATATATAGATGACATAATATTCGGTGCTACTAATGATTCTCTTTGTGAGGAATTTTCCAAGAAGATGCAAGGAGAGTTCGAAATGTCAATGATGGGAGAGCTTAACTACTTTCTTGGACTACAAATAAAGCAACGGAAGGATGTGATATTCATCTCCCGGACAAAATATCTCGTGACTTGCTCAAAAGTTTGGATTGGAGCATTGTAATGGTGTAGATACTCCAATGAGCTCAACGGCCTCGTTGGATGCCGATGAAGAAAAAGGAAAAGACTTCAACATAACTAAGTACAGAGGAATGATAGGCTCACTACTCTATTTGACTGCTAGTCAGCCGGATATACAATTCAGTGTGGGAATGTGTGCGAGATTCCAATCAGCTCCTAAAGAATCACACACCGAACACGTCAAGAGAATTTTTTGATATCTCTCGGACACAAAGGAATTGGGTCTCTAGTTTCCAAAAGGTCAACAAGAATTCTTGGTTGCATACTCGGACGCTGATCATGCTGGGTACAAAACTGACAGAAAGAGTACCAGTGGACAATGTGAATTCCTCGGAGGCTCACCGGTATCTTGGTTTAGTAAGAAGCGGATCTTCAGAGGCCGTGTCATCAACGAAGCCGAGTATGTTGCTGCCTCAAGCTGCTATGCACAAGTTTTGTGGTTAAAACAACAATTATCTGACTTGGGAATTCACTTGAAAGAAATTCCAATTCTGTGTGATAATACAAGTACGATAAGCTTGGCGAAGAATCCTGTTCAACACACACGGACCAAGCACATTGACGTAAGACATCATTTCATTCGAGATCATGTACAAAGAAAGATATCGAGTGATGTTCATCCCCACTCTTCTTCAACTGGCCGACATTTTCACCAAACCACTGGCAAACGAACAATTCACATTCATTCAAAGGGAATTGGGAATGGTAAATCCCAATGAACTGTAAGTAACGTTGGTTCAATCATATTAATTATGTTTTGATGATTATGTGACACTAACTTTGGCATCAGAGACTCCTAATAATGTTTTTGCGGTCTCTGTTGAAGAATAAAAAACGTAGGTATACGGGAGATATCAATTCTCGAGAATAATTTCATTATTCTCAAGAATTGAAGTAAACTATTTTTTGTATAACACTTCTGAATTCTCGAGAATTGCAGAGTATTCTTGAGAACCATCGGGTTTTTCTATTCGATGGTTGTCACTGTTCATAATAATGCAAATGATTCTCGAGAATGATTAAGTCATTCTCGAGAACTGCTCTGTTAAAAGATATTATCAGAGTTTAGACAATAGGTCGCTCTCGATAACTAAATAAAGCTCTCGAGAATTGTCAAGTCAAGACTCACCGGCTTTCATATCTAGTCAAGTAATTCTCGAGAATCAAGTGTCAATTTTCGAGAATCACACGACCCATCACTTATACTCAAGAAAAATGCCTAAGATTCTCGATAATTACTAAATTCTCCGATAGCGCTTCGGCTTAGGTCTCATGTCGTTTTGCTTCGGGAGACATGTCATTTTAGTTCTCAATTCCTTAAAACCCTAACGGACTAGGTTCACCATTTCATTCCTTCTCCCATTCTCGAGAACACAGGTCGAGAATCCTCTTTGAATCCATCTTCTCTTTCACTCTCTCACTCGTTCCACTTAATCGATCTCCTGCAATGGGATCATCTTCGTCAGAAACTCCTGAGAGACCGCTCACCAAGAAACCTCGTACTAAGTATCGGCCAGAAAGTGCAATCTTCAAAACAAACCGAGACCCCCAAATCCAAATCCAAAGGAGTATCTATTGTCGAATCTCCAAGACCAACCACTCGACTCCGAGACCTATTCTCTACCTTCCAACAAATCAAAAGGAAAAGAAAAATCTCAATCCAAGAGGCGAAGGAACTCGTGCGACTCGGTCCTCTCAATTATATGGCGATTCTTTACTAGAATTTGACGAGAAGCGAACGAAAGACCTTGAGGATCGAGTTCAAAAGCCTCCTCACAATTGCAAGACACCTTCCTCTTTTGACACAAAGATAGCTGGTCAGAAAAGCATTCTCCACTGTCCTCCGTGTTTACGTCGGACCCACCGGTAATCCCATCGGACCTAAATTTTTCAATTCTTTATGAGGAATGCCCTTTTTGTCCGTCTGTCTGGCCGAAATTAGAAGAATTTAGAAGAGAATGTAATCTTGATCTATCACCATGGTTGAAACCTTACTCACCAATATTAGACATCCACCCTTTATTCACCTCGGGTGGTGAAAATCTTCTACTTGTGACCGAAGACAAGGATGAGGAAGAGATTGTCTTAACCACCACCGTAAGAGGAAGAAGATCAAGATCATTGCAAATGATATCAATACCTATCTTGGGGTTACTGATCCACTTG
Source organism: Acacia melanoxylon (assembly GCA_019022615.1). Classification (NCBI taxonomy): domain Eukaryota; kingdom Viridiplantae; phylum Streptophyta; class Magnoliopsida; order Fabales; family Fabaceae; genus Acacia; species Acacia melanoxylon. The sequence goes on along the minus strand of JAFJYJ010000003.1, from coordinate 3,543,462 downwards.
AAGATCCACCCAAACTATCTGAACCAGAGTGTTTCAGGGTCCTTTTCCCCAACAAGTCATATGATGGTAAAATCCTCAAACTCAAGCCTGCTAAAATGTCAGATACCTACAGGGTTCTTTGGTATCTTTACAGTCGTAATTTAGTAAACAAAGGGCAGAGTTTTACCCATTTTGTTAACAGAGACTTCAAATAACTTGCTTCCATCATCCTCAAGGAACCTCACAATCATTTCAAGATGAATTATAATATGAATAAGATGAATCTTGATCTCACTCAACTGATGCATGAGCTTGAGAGTCTTTGAGAGCTCTAGTCAAGGTAGGGCGGTGCATTATTTGCTAGTGAAAGTTCTGTGAAACCTAAGGGGAAACCCAAAGGAAAGAACAAGAACAAGAAAAAGAAGAAATCAGGTATTCCAGTTGCTAAAACGGTTGCAATGAAGCAGCCAAAAGGCAAGTGCTTCAAGTACGGACAAAAGGGGCATTGGAAGAAAAATTGCCCACGTATGAATCAACCAGGTATGGGTAATTTACATGTGATTGAGGCTTGTTTAGTGGAGAATCACGATGAAAAATGGATCGTTGATTCAGGAGCCACTAACCATGTTTGTTACTCTTTGCAGTGGTTCAAACATAGCTTGCCTGTAAGTGAAGGACAAAGAGTTTAGAAGCTTGGAACTGGGAGCTTGTGTGCACTTTAGCGATGGGACAAGTTATTTTATCTTTTGATAATTGCAGAACTTTGGTTTTAGAAGACTTTTTATTTATTCCGAGAATTTAAGAGGAATTTAATTTCGTTAGTTGTTTGGAAAAACATGGTTTGACAGTTGAGTTTAATTCCTCGCTTTCAATAAGAAGTAAATCTTCTTTTATTTGTTCGTGTAATGATTAATGGTCTTTATTTCCTTAATCCTGTTCCCTGTGAAGTTGATCATGTTGAATTAAAAGATGTTGAGCATATAAATTCATCAAAGAAAAGAAAAGTTTCCAATGAAACTTATCTTTGGCATTTGAGGTTAGGTCATATTAACTCTAACAGGATACAAGGTTTGGTCAAAAGTGGGATTTTAAAATCCTCGAACTTTGAACCGATACCGATGTGAATCTTGTTTAGAGGGTAAAATGACCAAGAGATCCTTCAAGGCCAAGGGAAAACGTGCCACACTTCAGCTGGAAAGAAGATTCTCGAGAATGCATATTGGATTCTCAAGAATGCACCGCAACTCTCGAGAATGATGGGTCTGAATTAGAATCAGAAGAATGTATTTCTCAAGTGATTCTCGAGAATTGAAAATCAATTCTCGAGAATGGTTCTCAAGAATCGCCAGATGATTCTCGAGAATGGTCGACGACTCTTTTAATGCATTCTTTCTTGAGTAATTCTCAAGAATTGAGAATCAATTCTCGAGAATGGTTCTCGAGAATCAGCAAATGATTCTCGAGAATGGTCGATAGCCTACACTAATATTTATTCCTGAAGTAATTCTTGAGAATGATAACTAATTCTCGAGAATGGTTCTCGAGAATCGAAAAGATTCTCGAGTATTAACAAATGTTTCAACCGATATTTGCTTCGTGACTATATCTCGAGTCATTCTTAAGAATTGAGAACCAATTCTCGAGAATGGTTCTCGAGAATCACTGAGTAATTCTCGAGAATGATCGAAGACGTCAATATAGTATAAAAGCAATTCTCGAGTATGAACATCCAATTTTCGAGAATGCCCAAACATCCTTCATATATATATCACTCTGTAATTCGAATTCTCGAGTACCTTAATTACCATTCTCGAGTATCAGCGAAACTCATTTCTTGCTGTATACCAATTATCGAGAATGCTATGAACAATTCTCGAGAATGTCTGCTGTCATTTAACATACTCTCTTTGTGATCCGTAAATCTTTGATTATGAGTTGATTGTTTATCCTTACTGGTTTATGTCTCTTCTAATCATATTTAATCAGTTTGCTAGCACTTTTCAGGGATGATAAAAGTTTTTTAATCTTTAAAATCCCATAAAGCAATTTCGTGTCAGAAGCATTTAATGTGAATCAGAGACAAAGCACAAAAGAAGAACATGGATGACTAAGCCACTATAAAGCATTTCAAACATTTCCAATCAATATTCTACACAAGTCTCAACGGACAAATTGAACAAAGAATGTCAACAGAGCATATTCACCAACCTCCGAATACTATGAAGAAACAGAGCAACGGACATATTTATGACTCTCAACGGCTCTCTTCCAACGGCATTAATGGCGAACTCTATAAATACCAGATGCATTCAATTTCGCCAACAACTGAAACGTTGTGCAATTAATTCGAGTTTAGATTCATTCGCTGTTTCAACTGTTTCATTAATATCTTCAGATATCTTGTGTTCTTCAGTGTTCATTTATATCTACTCGTGAGGAGTCATTAAACACTTATTCATTTCATTCAGATTGTCAGACTTAAGATTGAGGAACCTTAAGTGAGGGTGTATTAATTACAACTTGTAAGGGGGAGTGGAGTCTGAGAGGATCATCCTTCATTTACAGAGTGTGTAATTATATTTGAAAGATAGTGGAATCCCAAGTGTTATGGGGACTGGACGTAGGTCAGTGAATTAAGACTGAACCAGTATAAATCGCCTTGTGTCTATTTCACTTCTGTGTCTCATTCTTATATTCTTGTGTCATCGTGTAGATTTCGAAAAGAGTTTTTGAAATCACCTATTCACCCCCCTCTAGGTGATATTCTATCTTCAGTTATGATAGAATACCCGTACGACCTCAGGGGATAAAGGCTTACTAATGCCTAGAAGTGGCATGAACTGAAGTAGCCAATTGGTTAAGTCCAAGTTGCACTTCTCCTTAAAGTGAGCTAAGTCAACGTATACTATCGGACAGAATGGCCTCGATTCGAAATAGCGAGAAAACAGTATGGTCTTCAACAACTATATGCCCGAAATCATACCGGTGAAGGTTCGGGCAACCGACCATCCCGAGGTCGACTAGTCACAACTTCCTCCTTTTTGCTTTCGAAGCTTGAGATTTCAAAGAGAATGAAACTTTCTTCTTGCTTTACGAGGCCTGTGATTTTTCACTCACGGAGGCTTAAGGATTGAAGGTCGATCCTCTTTTCCTTAGACAGGTATCTCATCAATCGTCTTTTTGGAGTTGACATAATTTGAAGACGAGGAGATGGTGACCTCGTGCGTTTGCCTTTTCCGATGGGAGAGACCCGGTCTTGAGTCTCGTTGTCGGCATTGTTGATTCCTGAATGACCACATTCTTCTTTGGCTTTTCTACTTCCTTAGGCTTGTTAGTCGATTTCCCCAGCTTGGGTGTGGAGATTTTTGAAGATTTTTCGGACTCAGCGACTTTCGGCTTATAGTATCTAGATTTCTTCGCAGAAGAGTGTTTCGAAGGAGATTTATCACTAGAGCCAGCCATCGATTTTTGGAAATTTGGAAATTTGTGGGAGGAGGTTCCGATGGTGAGAGTGGAGAGATGATGTAAAATGAGGAGAATCAAGGAATTTATTTGGTGAGAATGAATACTCTCGGCAATCGAACGGTCGTAATGAATGAATTTGAGTAACGATTCTTAAACGGTCGTAACGGTTGGAAGAGATTTTGAGAGGAGAGAGGGCTAGGGTTTGACGGAAGACAAGAGGAAAATGGGTTGCTTCGTTTGAAATGAAACGACGCACACCCTTTAGGAGACCACAGTGGCCGACGTTGCTCGAGCAACCTTTTCTGCGTGCTCGAGCAAGGTTCTTGCTTGAGCAGACTTTTTGTCTTGCTCAAGCATACACCAACTCATGTAATTTTGATTTTTATTGAGAGAATTAGGAGTAAAATGAAATAGTACGATGATTAATTCTAACCTCCCATTAAGTGTGCAATTTGAACACTTAATTCAATAAATGGATGGGAAATGTTGGAATCAATGAAGGCGATTGAAACGTACATCGGTGTGACGTGCTCGGGCTGACTCGGGAGTGTTGCTCAAGCATTGTTCTCCATTTCTTATGTAGCTTTTCGTAGCTCCGTTGTTGCTCGAGCAAACTTTTGGGGTTGCTCGGGCAACACTCATTACTCCTCTAATAGTAAGGAAGCCAGCACCCGCTATTGCTCGAGTAGGCTTGTCCGACGTGCTCAAGCAATCTGTTTTTCCTTTCATGCTTCTCAGTATTACTCGGGCAGGCTTGGCAAGCATGCTCTACCTTTATTTTAGTTATGATATACCGTTGTTACTCGAGTAGAGTCAAGGGGTGTGCTCGAGCAAGATGCTTTGACTCATATTTTTCCTTATACTTTTCGCGTAGTTGCTTGAGCAAGATTGTTGATATGCTCGAGTAGGGATGACTCTGTTACTCTCTGTTTTAATTCTTAGGAACAGAGTCCTGCAAAAACACAAGCTAGAACCTCCGATGCTAAAGTTAGTCTTTAATCATCAAAACATAATTAATTTGGACTGAACATCACTTTGACATCTTTCTAGTTGTAGATGAGTTGGAATGAACATCACTTTGACATCTTTCTTTTGTACATGATCTACGATGAAGTGATGTCTCACATCAATATGCTTCGTTCTTGTGTGTTGAACTGGATTCTTTGCCAAGCTTATTGTACTAGTGTTGTCACAGAGAATTGAGATCTCCTTTAGATGAATTCCCAAGTCAAAAAGTTGTTGCTTTAGCCATAGGACTTGGGCACAGCAACTTGAAGCGGCAACATATTCAGCTTCGGTAGAGGATACGGCTACGATTGTTTGCTTGTTGCTAAACCATGATACGAGTGATCCTCCAAGAAATTCACACTGACCGCTTGTACTCTTTATGTTAGTCTTATAGCCCGCATTTCGAGTCGAATATGCAACTAGGAATTCTTGTTGACTTTTTAGAAACCGAGAGACCCAATTTCTTTGTATCCGAGAGATATCGAAAGATTCTTTTGACATGTTCGGCGTGTGATTCTTTAGGAGCTGATTGGAATCTTGCGTTCCCACACTAAATTGAATGTCCGTGCTGCTGGCGTCAAATATAGTAAAGATCCAATCATTCCTCTGTATTTAGTTATGTTGAAATCTTTTTCCTTTTTCTTCATCGGCATCTAGAGGCGGTTGAGCTCATTGGGTTATCGGCTCCATTGCAATGTTTCATTCCAAATTTCTTGAGTAAATCACGGAGATACTTCGTTTGTGATATGAATATACCATCCTTCACATTGTTTGATTTGCAGCCAAGTAGTTAAACTCTCCCATCATAGACATTTCGAATTCACCCTGCATTTTCTTGGAAAATTCTTCGTCAGATTTGGGATCAAACTTACCCAAATTGTCCTTATCATTATTGTAGACGAAGCATTTGCATCCAGAGATTTGAAGATGAGCCAAGTTAGGTTTCCTTCCCTTATAGAGCTCATATGAAGATTTGTTGAGCTTCTTTCGAAGATAGGCTTGGTTTGAAATATAGCCGGTCGGCTTGTGCTCATTGCATCGCCCAAAAGACTTGTGAGGTCTTGTTTTCATTTAGCATTGTACGGGCCATTTCGGTGAGTACACAATTCTTTCTTTCAACAACACCATTTTGTTGTGGAGTTCTTGGGGCGGAGAAATTGTGATCAATGCCATGAGCATCACAAAAATCTCTGAATGCTTGATTCTCAAATTCACCTCCATAATCGGTTCGAATAGCTGAAATGCAAATACCTTTCTCGTTTTGTACTTTCTTGGCAAACACAACAAACAAATCAAATGTCTCATCCTTAGAAGATAAAAAGATAGTCCAAGTGAAACGAGAGTAATCATCGACAATAACTAGAGTATACAAATTGCCACCAAGGCTCTCAACTCTTGCTAGTCCAACTAAATCCATATGGAGTAGTTGAAGAGGTCGATTGGTCATGATTTCGAGTCTTATTTTTGAAAGGTGATTTAGTTTGTTTACCTCTTTGACAGGAATCACAAATCATGTCATTTTTAAATTGAAGTTTAGGCAACCCATGAACTAAATCTTTTCTTAATAGTTTATCCAGTTGGAACATGTTCACATGAGCCAAACGCTTGTGCCATAACCAACTTTCCTCTAAATTGCTAACAAAACATTTCTCAGATTTCATTTTAGGTAAATCTAAAGTATAGCGTTTCCTTCACGAGGGTCTTTGAAGAAAGTCTTAAGTTTACCTTTATCGATTGGGAGACCATCTTTGTTGACAATAAGACATTCTTACGAGTCAAAGATAATCTAGTTGTTCCCGTTTGCACTTTGACTTACGCTTAGGAGGTTGTGACAAAGTCCTTCCACAAGATATACATCTTTGATCGAGGTCCATCCTTTGTACCAATCTCTCCAATTCCAGAGATCTTTCCAGATTGGTTTCCTCCAAAGGTACCTTTGCCACCATCTTTTGATCTCATTGCAACGAATTTGGTTTGATCTCCCGTCATGTGTCTGGAGCATCCACTGTCAATGTACTACTTGTTGGTTCTTAATGCTCTCAGACAAACCTACAATTCAAATGAGGTTAACCTTTAGGTACCCAATGTTTCTTGGGTCCTTTCGGGTTAGCTCGGGCCTAAGGGAAAACATAAGTTTTCTTAGGTACACACCGATAATTACCAACATGTTTATCTCTTCTATCCTTTATATGAAAACATGATGAAGTAGTGTGACCTTTATGATTACAATGTTTACAATGAGCAAATGGATTAGAAGTATGAACTGATTTATGAAAATAGTTCAAATAAGATTTTCCACCAGTTTTCTTTTTACCTTTCCTTTTGTCAGAGATAGGATTATATCCTATGCCTGATCGATCATTTGTAAACCTTTGAGTTTTCAGAATCACATTGAGCATTTCACTTCCCTTAGTGAATTTCTCAAGTGTTCTCGTAAGATAAGAGTTTCTTTTCTTTAAATCCAGGCATTCATCACGAGATAAGTTTTTCAAAGGAAAGATTTTCAATACGTAGTTTAAAAGTTATGTTCTCTTTTTTCAAGGCAAAACATTCATTGACAACCTTTTCGAATTCAGATTGAATTTCATTATATTCATCAAATAATTCATCATAGGTTGGTTGTGAATTACATACCTCATTGTTGTTTTTGGCTAGCTCTTCTTCCTCGCCACCAAACAGACGTTCACGGTTTCTTTCTCTTCTTCGCTTTCTTCGTCGAGGAATCATCTCCCTATATTGTTGACACATAGGCCTTCTTTTTGAACTGATAGGACTTCTTCTTATCTTTATCGTTGTCTTTTAGTTGAGGGCATTCGACTTGTAGTGTCCCATTTTTCACACTCGTAATGATGATTTGATCTTTCCTCTGAATTCACGTCGTTACTTATGTCACCTATTTTTGAAGCCTCGATCTTTTCTCGTAGAACTTCTTGAATCTTCGAACAAACATGGCCATCTCGTCATCGTCCTCATCATCTTCTTCTTTTCTTCCTTTTCCTTTATAGTGTTAAGAGCAATTCCTTTGTTCCGGCTATTGTTGGTCTTGTCTAGGCCTTTTTGAATCTCGGTTGCTTTCATATTCGGACAAGCTTCCGAACAAGGCGGCAAGAATGAAGCCATTGATTATCCACGAGCCTCCTCTATAGCGGTGACTTTAGCTTCCAGTCTTTTGTCGAACATTGAGAATTTTCCGACACGAGGACCTTGATCATAGATTTTACCCAAGGCCGCCAATTGATTTGTCAAATGAGTATATCGAGTTGGAACTCGGCAATGGTTTCTCCTGACTTCATTCGCAGTAAGTCATACTCAGTGGTCCGAGTATTAATACGATTCTCCTTGATGCCGGAAGTACCTTCATATGCAATCTCCAGAGCCTTCCACATTTCCTTCGCAATTGACAGATTGCATATTCAAAAGTACTCCTTTTGACAAAGAGCACTTTGAAGAATTAGAATAGATTTACTGTTGAGAGTGACATTCTTCTTATCATTCTCATCGAATTCAGCTTCCATGTTTCGAACAGAGATTCCTCCCTCAATCTTTGTAGGCGCATAATCTCCAGTTTTTATCACTCGCCAGAGACCGTATTCGGTAGCCATTACGAACACTCTTAATTTTGCTTTCCAGAAGGAGTAGTGTTCTCCGTTGAATCCTGGGGGTCGATTAATTGAGGCACCATCAGGCAATATTCCTTCCATGATCTTTCTCAGGATGTTAAGCCCAACTGAGAAACCAGGCTTTGATACCAAATGAAGAACGTGGAATATCACCTAGAGGGGGTGAATAGGTGATCTTAAAAATTCTTTTCATGCGTGATGAGTAAACGATGAAATGAAATCGCAAAGTGTTAAAGATAAATGACACGGAGAAATTATCCTGGTTCGGTCCAATGACCTATGTCCAGTCCCAGACACACTCTAGGATTTCCACTATCTCACAATCACAATTACACACTCTATAACTCAGAATGATCCTTTCTCTCTAGGACTCACTCCCCCTTACAAGTTGTAATCTTACACCCTTACTCAAGATACCTCTATCTTGAGATTTTGAACGAGTTGTAAATCAAGTAGTAAAACTCTCTCACAGAGTAAAATGATAAATACGAAGCTTAGAAATATTCGTATAATCGAATACAATTTCAATAATTGCAAACTTTAACTTTGTATACGCCGGTTGTATTTGATGAATTCAATCCTGTGAGTATTTATAGTAGTTGTAGAATGAAGATCGTTGAAGGATTTGAATTTATCCGTTGGAATATGTCTGTTGTGAGTATTTAAGCATTCGCGCTTATTTCGCCTTAATTGGATTTCGCGCGTTGTATCTGCTTTACGAAATTTTCACTGCTTTGAAGGCTCATCAATATTCAAGCATTGAGTGTTTGATACTGTTTCCTTGGTTGAGATACTTTACAGTTGATATTCACGTTGCCTTAGATAGAGGATAACTTAGAAGATTGTTCCGGTTCTTTTTCGGTTATGGGCTACCCTGTTTCGATGTTGTCTTTGTCTATGACAATTTCAAAACTCGAATATGATGTTAATCTATGTGGAGATCTTCTGCAACTCATGAACAACTTGGTTAAAAGCATTTAAGTATAATAATGAGTATCATATGGAAGCAAAGAAGATAATACGGTGAATATTCAAATTAAGCAAACGAAGATTAAAGAAACAGAGGTACCTTGCTCGAAAGCAACAATCCAAGCTTGCTCGGGCAAGCTTCGTATGTATCGATTAAAAACATGCTTGGTCGTTGATGCTCGAGCAAAGATATTTTGTCTACTCGAGCATGGTGCTCGAGCATGAATATATATCATGCTCGGCAAGCTTCTTCACGAAGCTTGAAAATGATCTCTCCGTTGATGCTTGAGCATGGTGCAATGCTTGCTCGAAAAGCCATAGACGAGGCGCAAAAATGTGAGAAAGCAATGCTGCTTGAGAAAGCTCTTGCTTTTGCTCGAGCATGGTGCGCAAGCATGGAATTTCTCATGCTCGGGAAGCTATAGAAAAGGGCAAGTGAAGCGGCAGCGGTACGCTCGAGGCAAGGTTAAGCTTGCTGCGTGAGCAAAAGTACTGCGGACAATGTCTTGCTTCTACCTTGATGCTACTCGAGCAAGGATTTTATCTTGCTCGAGCATGATTATTCAATCATGCTGCTTTCGTTTCTGGCTCGATGTTGCTCGGGTAAGCTCAGTATGGTGCTCGAGCATTAATGATCATTCATCACTTATTTTCTTCCAAATCCCGATGATGCTAGGGCAAGGTCCTGGGGGTGCTCGAGTAAGTTAATAACTTTATCAAAAACATGAACATTGTTATAATCAAAATATTGAGAACTAATAGATTCATATGGAATTGGTTTCACTTCATTTGGTTGTAAGTAATGTGAGCTACATACAGTAAATCAAGCCTATGCTGAAATGAATCCAGAATTTTGAGTGTCAACTTTCAAAGGCCATATATTCCTGGTCTGAACTCCGTTTTGGTTGGTTTAACTCTTGATGGAACGAATTTTGAGTCTACTTTCATATGCCACCAACTTCAGCTCAATTGGATTGTAGATTGTGAGATACACCCAAACTACCGAAGCTTGGTCTCAGTGTGTGACGTTAACGATGTTCCAACTAGTGAATTCTTTTTCTGGAGATAAGCGTGAAACTAATATAGATAATCAACTTGTTAGATATAAGATCTAATTTGATTGAGAATGAAGAATGAGGAGTTCAAGCATCATATTGAATACCAAAGATCAATATGTGAATGATAAGAAAAAATCAACTCGTACAAATTTGAAGCATATCCAACATTTAGTACACAATATTAACTTCCAATTTTGAAACATCATTTGAGCGTAATCAGAATATGGATATTTTTCAAAACATTTGTATGAATTTTCACAAAACAGAGTGAATTGAAATCCAAACAAAATTTACACTTGTGCATTTAAAAAATATAAACTTAGAAAGTTATGCACAAATTCACATGTTTGATCATCATAAATTCACTAACAAATTGATTAAACATAGTTAGAAGTATTAGTGATTGATGATATGGAGTATTGGAGTCAATCAGGAAGATTTCACAAATTCGTTAGATTTGAATTTCAAACTCTGCGACTCATACTCGAGTATGTTCTGAAATACTCGAGTTTGGCACTGTGCACTTATATCAATACTTGAGTATCCAAGATGATACTCGAGTATTCCACTTCCAGAGAGGAATGTCGTGATTTGATCTTTGGACCATATCTTTGAAATAGGATCAATACTCGAGTATTGGACTTTTGATATGAAAATAAGTTTAAGTCCAAAATCTCAATACTTGAGTATGCACTCAATACTTGAGTATCCAAATCATTTGAAAAAGAGTAAAGCTCTCTCGTATGCCCAATACTCGAGTTTCAGACTCAATACTCGAGTATGCAAATTATTTGAAAAACTTTGTGAAATCTTATGCCAAGTCAATACTTGAGTATTCAAACAATACTTGAATATTCAAATTATGTGTAAACATTTGAAAAACTTTTTGACAATCCATTACTCGAGTATTCACACCCATACTTGAGTATTCACAAGTTGAAAGTTTTTGGTGACTCTACGTAACATTAATACTTGAGTATTGTAATGGATACTTGAGTATTGAAAGGTATGTGAAAAACTTATATCCTTTCTGTCAAACCGATACTCAAGTATTCATACCAATACTTGAGTTTTCACATATTGAAAACTTTGGTGACTCTCTATATGACCAATACTTGAGTATTCAAATAGAATACTTGAGTATTGAAAAACTTTAGAAAAGTTGAAAGAGTCTCTGTATGGTCAATACTTGAGTATTCAAACCAATACTCGAGTTTGGCTCAGGGTGAAAAACTTGGAGTGCTCTCCTTCGTAAGGTCAATACTTGAGTATCCAAAGGAATACTTGAGTATTGCTTTGTTTAATGAAAATGAGCTATTCACTTCAAGTCAATACTCGAGTATTGAAACCAATACTTGAGTATTCTCAAAAAATTGAAAAACTTAGAAAACTCTTGACAAACCGGCGGAGTTTGGTTTTGACAATAAAGTTCCCGATTGAAATTGAATAAGTTTCAAAACCTTTTAACTTAACTAAAGATAAATCAAACATAAATTTCATATAATTATAGTATGAGGTAAGAATTAGATATCACCGTAATTCTTCTTGTCTTTGTAGAAGCTTGCTTGGTTGAGATGGATTGATGTAGATAACTTCTTTTTTCTGACATTCACCATCAAACATAGCTTGTTTAGCTTTCTCAAGATTTGGATCATTTCTTTATGTTGCATTCTTGAGAAGCTTTATTTGATCATACAAAACCGTATAAAGCTTTTTCTTTCCTAGTATCCAATCTTACTTGGATCCAATCATCGTTAGCTTGTAGGAACCAAAATTCACATGCTCTTATGAATATAATTAATTCAAAACAGCTGAGCATAATGAACATGACTTTATGCATAAAAGAAGTACTTTATTTTCAAATCATTATGTATGCATAAAGAATTAATCATATTGAACATTGCAATCTCTTTCAAAAATAAATCAAAATGTGAGAACCCAAAAAAGATAGTTTGCAATGCCCATTCCTAAGACTACAAAATATAAAACCTCAAAGAAAATTTCAGATGATAGCATAGGAGGTTTTACCATTATATACCTTAGCCTTAGGTACTAGGAGGATTGACTTTGCTTAGCCATTGGTTCTTCATATGTTTTCCCATGGATATATGCAAAGCTCTCTCAGAGGATTTAGACTTCAATAGTCTTCTATTTGATATTTGAGAGATTCTCCTCTTCATGTTCTCCTCAAGATAATTGAATGGTACTCTATGGTAGTCCATTCTTGAGGTGAAATGTACTCCTATTTTCCATTGCTTCTCTTGATTTAAGGATAAGGTTGTAGTAATGGCTTCTCCATGAGTTCTCTAACCGATGTGAATCTTCTTCTAGGTTCATGAGAAACTCTTGGACTCTTCTTCTTCTCTGTACCTTTATGTCCATTGATTTTCAAATCATCATGTACACATAAATCCCTAGATGGACATTTTGGTACCCACTTATAGTTGGGTCCTTGTATGTTAGTATTGGACCTTACTTGTCCTTTCAGAACCCAAACAAATTTATTCCCCACATTAGAATTTCTTCTAATATAGCATGAGTGAAAATATGCCCAGATTTTCCACAATAATTGCAAATAATAGAATGATGCTTATTATGAACATTTTTGCAAGTATTGTGCTGGTCATGAGAGTAAGACTTCAAATAATCTTCATTTGAACATTCATTTTTCCCACATGATTTTCCAGTATGATTGAAAACATTTTTGTTTTTCAAAATAGAATCAGTAATTGGATGAAAAACATTTTTATGCAATTGTTCAAAATCATTTTTCTTAACTACACAAGAAGAACTGGAATTGTTTACCACATGTGTATGTTGAGCTCCAGAGAATGATTGATCATAATCGTCCATGAGCTCTTCCTGGGAATCCTCTTCCTCTTGTTCTTTTGTGTTGACTGGATCATGGAAGTATTCAATGATTTCTCCTTTTCATTCTCCACTTCCAATTGTTCATCAATTGTGGATATGCGATTTATAGTTTCGGATGAACTCAAACACTTTCAATTTCCACATATTTGTTAGAAGCATATATATATAGAATCAAGAGTATCCCAGATTTCTTTAGCACAAGAGCAAAACTTGATTTTCTCAAAATCATTTTCGGTTAAAGCAGAGTGAAGAATTTTCATTGCTCTAATGTTCAATGAAAACTTTTTATTTTCTATTTCTGTCCAATCCTTTCTTGGTTTGAAATCAAAAACATTTATAAAAACTGTGACATCCCAAAATTTGGACATAGAGAATTAAAAATATGATTTGGGATTATTGTGAAAAATTTAGCCTTAATGAATTTTAAAATTTATATTTGGAATTAAAGGCATATTTTCCCATAAATTAAGGACAAATTGTTAGGGAGTAATTTTTTGGCCTAAATATTTTGGAGACAATATTTGATGGCCTAAAGGAATTATTTGAGGAAGAAAAATCCATAGATGAAATTAAGGATTGATTTCTATCACCTAACTAATGTTTGCAATTAAATTGGGAAATCACTATATTGCAAACAAAAGCCTTGTAGGGAATTATATGAGATTATTTTGTGACTGGGCCCCACAACTCTCCCTCTTTTTCTATGGATGTGGAACACGTCTACATTCATTTTTATTTGCTTCATCCACGACATGACAGAATACCACTTTCCTTTCCCTCTTCCAAAATGATGCCACATATACACATAATACTCCCTCCATCCAATAATTATTTTCGGTCCATATTTACTAAACCAATTCAGCCCACCTTCCATCACTTAAACCATTGTTATTTCTTGGGCATAGACCGAACCCATTTCACCCTCCCAACTATTCTCTTTGTTTGATCCAGCGGGTTCATTACACACACACTTTAATATCCAATTAATTCCCTCTTTTGTTTTATATCCTCCAGTCACAGCGGATCACTCATCCTTCCATTATTTCTTCCGCCACCTCATCCCTCCTTCATTATTTTTCGACAGCACACCACACCATCTGCACAATTAATTATTTCTGCTAATATCCACTCCCACATACCATTATCCTCATTCAGTCGACACAAAGAAGAGAGACACCGAGAACATGAGAGAGGGAGCTGAGTCCGTGAGAGAAAGGGAGAGTCTAAGAGGAAGAGAAGGATCGATCATTGCATGCAAACCGAGAAACTAAGATAAGTCCCCTAAATCTGTTTCTAACTTCAGGTTTTTCAGTTGGGGTTAGTTTGGGAGTGAGAGGTGTGATCGAAAATTAAGCTTGGGAAAAAGAAACCACTGAATACATGCAGGCTGAGTTAAGATTAAAGCTGATGATCAAGATTATTGGTGCTACATATGCTTAATTTGTTCTGGTTTATGGTTTTGGAATTGAATGCTTGCTGTCTATATGAGTAAGGCGTTGGCTTCTCTGAAATCAAGGAAAAGGAAAACGAAATTATAGATGATATTATTGTTTAGATGTTTATCGGGTGGCTGCATGTCTCATTCGGTTCTGTTTTCTTGTGATAACTGAATCAAACCTTTATGTTTTAATGAGCATGGCTGTGACCTCTTTAAGGAGAAGGTAAGAGGAAATATAATACGATTATGGTGGTAATTTAGCACGTAAGTTTGAGTAGTTGAAGCCAAAATTATGAAAGTGAGATACATGTGTAACCATGTGTATTTCTATCTAAGTAATTAGAGCTTTGTGACAGATTCCTTAAATGGAAAAGGGTAAAGGAAGTTAATCATGTCAAATATATGAGAATTATGTGATGCTCTGTGAACTTTCTTGGGCTGTTAGGAGAAGCTTGTGTGTCTACTTTTATGAAAATCTTTGAGAGATGTTCAAATATTAAAGTAGGAAGGTTATAATAATGTAATTTGGTTGTATATGTGTTAATATGATGAAGTTGAGAAGTTTTGAATAGGAGGAAACGTTGCTAATTCATGGTAAAAGAGTGCAGTGTTTATATTTTTGAAATGTGGGAATTTTCTCAGCCATAAATCAACTTTGTGACATTAATTTATGAAAATAGACTTATCAAGGTTTAAGTAGAAACTGGAATCACTCTATTTGGAGTTGTTTAAGTCAAGTTATGAATTTTCCAAATTCTCAGAAAAATTAAAGGCTGAATTTTTTATAAGTCTTAGTATAGTCACATAAGTTGTTAATTGTACTTAACCTTTGAAGTAAAGGTTTCTTTGGATAAAATGAAAGGTCAAAAGGCTGAGATGATAATTATCCTATGGTGAATAGTATCAAAATAAGTCTCAATTAGTATACATCCCTAGTCATATGGATACTAAAGGATAAGTATTTTGGGATGGGTCTAAAGGAGCTAAATCTTAATTATGTTATTAAGATTACATTGATTAGTGACACATCTCTATATGTAAATGTTAGTTATAGGACCGAGAATCGCACATGCCTCGAAGGATAAGCGTCGATAAGAATGCGGGTGGAAGGGGTTTTGTCGGTAAGACCAACAGGTAGTAACTATAATCTCACATTCTTTTTATTGCTATATATGTTTTTATATACCATATTGTATGTCCCGCCTGTATGGGGCTAGCACCACTCGTGGCTCGATTGAGCGGAAGGGCCGACCATGGGGCCAACCTCCCGGTGGCTAGGCAGGGCCTAGTGCATTCATTATTTTTGGTATTGAATTGCCAAAATGAATTTTCCTTTTCGCAAAGGTACTTGAAAATCATTGAATGAACACTGGTATTACAAGCTGCATTATACTTGGTATGTAATACTTGTTGTTTGAATTGGAATTTGAACTTGAACTTGAATTTGAATGCTTTATATGCTGTGTGGACTACTCTGTTTGGTGAATTTACATGTATTGCATATGCTAGAATTTGAGATTAACCTGTTACTCTGGGATTCATTCATTTGAATCTCAGAGCCTTCCATAAATCCAAGATGTGGCAGCATAGTAGGCAAGGAGGAAGAGGCAGGGCATAGATATTGCTTGATCTTGAGAAGAAGGTGGTGTTGATGATGCAAATAAAACATATAGTTTCACTATTGTATATTAATAATTTTATTTCCTTATGACTTAGATAATATTTTGAGATAGCCGTATGTGGCTACTGGGATGTATATTTATGTAGATACTATGATCAGATAGTAGTAGAACATATATGTATTGTATTGTTGCAGGTGGGGCACGTATATCACGAGCCCATAATGAAATGGATGATCAAGTGAATGGTAGAGCATTAGATTAATTGGAGAAATAAGGAAATACTTTGATCAAACCTAACAAGGTTACATGTATGATGCATTAGCAATGATAAGTTTGAACCACTGAGAAAAGGTTTTCAAATGTTTCAGAAAAACTCATTCGAATTATAATATTTTTTTGAACTCTTTATAAAAAGGGCTTTCATTTCTAGAATCAAACTTAGCCCAGTGGTTTAAATTTTTGTTAAATAATACATCAAATTGCATGATAGTTGAAGAATTCACTCTGTTCTGGGCTCAGAACAGTGGGGTGTTACAAAAACATTCCACATATAAAAATCAGTTGCTTTAATAAAACTAGTCATTCTAGCTTTCCAGAACCAAAAATCAATATCTTTGAGGAACGGTGGAATGGTACAATCAAAACCTACTGAAAACGAGGAACACCCAAAATCAGCCATTGAAACTCTTGAGACAGTTAAGTGCTTTAAACAAGAACCAGGCTTTGATACCAAATGAAAGACCTGGCTGTCACCCAAGAGAGGGGGTGAATTGGGTGTCTGATAAAAACTTATCGTCTTTGAAAATCTTTTCACAATTTACTAAAAATAGTTTGTATGACAAAGAAATGATTTATGAAGCAATAAACAATCAATCAAATATGTATCTTTGGGAATATAAGAGATAAGTGAAGAAAATATGCAAACGAAATTTACCTTTGGTTCGGCCAATCCTTGACCTACGTCCGGTCCCAAGCTTCACTTGAGATTTTCAATCCACTATCTTCTTTCAACTTTATTACACGCTCTGTACTCGAAGTAATCCTCTCACTAGGATTCACTCCCCCTTATAAGTTGTAATCAATACACACACTTGATTACGCACTCTGCACTCGAAGTAACCCTCTCACTAGGATTCACTCCCCTTACAAGCTGTAATCAATACAATGGGGTTCCCACTCAAGATCACCCAATCTTGAGTAACTCTCAGATAGTGTGGTAGGATGTTTACAATGAATATTCTCTCTCAGAAGTGAATGAATAACATTGAAGTGCAATACAAATAATTTCACTCTCTCTGATAAACTATGTCAACATTTGAAAAACAGAGAGTAAAATAATATGAAGATCAGAGTATGAGCATTTTGAAGATGTAGGCTTGTGTCTTGCCTCTTCTGTCTTCTTTTATAGGTAGAGATCAATATATGACCGTTGGATGAAGAAATATATAAGTTAGACTCAGATGGAAACTAGCCGTTAGAACTTCGTTTTCTGAACAAGCAACCAATACTCGAGTATTCATTTGGAAACTCGAGTATTGAGGTTGTTGCGTAACTCCAGGTTCCTCTGTCGATCAAAACTCGAGTATTGAGATGGAAAATCGAGTATTGGAAGATGCTCTAACATTCGGCTCTACTTCGATGAAAACTCGAGATTCAACTTACATACTCGAGTATTCATCTTGTTGAACTAACCATCAACTGTTAGATATGATTAGTTTTGATGATGTCTTATATAGATGCCATTATTAAAAGCAAAAAGATTGAGTAATATATTTATCTCCTACATTGACTAACTACTAAGTTTAATGTAGATTAGTCCAACTTGAATCATGAAGAATAATCAAGAAGAAGAGAAGAGACTAAAGAATGAAGAACTTGCACAATATAATGGGAATATCAACACTCAAGTTCTTGTGATCTTGAAACCTCTATGATCAAGCGGAAGTTGGAATAGCTTAATTCGGAGTCAAATTAAGCTATTTGAAGCATTAGCATGAATAGTATTGTATATGTGAATAGTACACCGTATACATGAATAGTGCCATACACAAAGTCTCGATGATCAAAACGGAAGTTGGAAAGTCTTAATTCGGTGCTAAATTAAGCAATTTGGAGCATCATCACGAAGAGCGATTTTTGAGCTACAAGACCGGTATATGAATAGTGACGTATGTACGAAACAGTGATGTACGTATATATGAACAGTGACATACGGATCCATATATGTTGCTGCATTGATTTGTTTGCCTGGACGTTGCCTCAAGTCATTTCCTCGGAAAATCCCCTTCAATGGCAAAATCGTAATTATGCTGAACTTCAGTTATAATGGCAAAGTCGTAATTATGCTTCTGATGGCACAACCGTAAATATGCTGAACTTCAATTCAGACCGAGACGAGACATCCGCACTCTGTTCAGCTCTGTTCTGCGTTTTTCATGGGCGACGTTCGGTGTTTCGATGATATCTCTCAAACTAGACGTCGGATTGAGGTGAAACCAATTTTGGATGAAAGTAGACTCCCAATGCGTCATTTTGACATAAAATTCAAGACCAAAGGAGTTTAGATGAGGAGATATGAATTGTTGAATATGACAGTGAAATCAACGTCACACAGCAGACCAAGCTTCGGTATTTTGGGTGTATCTCACAAAATACAAATCCAATTGAGCTGAAACCGGTGGCATATGAAACTAGACTCAAAATTCGGTGTTCCCAAATTTCGAACACTCAAAACAGAGATCAGACCAGGGAGATATTAATTTCGAAAGTTGACACATATGATTCTGGAAGCAACTCAGCATAGCTTCGGTTTTCTGTCTATATCTCACAGTATACACAACCAAATAACGTGAAACCAATTCCATATGAATCTAGACTCAACAAGTGTTTTACAGAATTTGGAAGCAACCAAAAAGAGCTTGAAACGAAGGAGATATACATTTCGAAAGTTAATGGTTGCTGAAACTCTGTTTTCTGGACAGTCTTCATTCAGATGATGATAATGATCAAAATACAAGATGTTTTGAGTTGATTCTTCTTTCATAGGAAAGAAGACATCAATAGCTTTCAGGGAAATTTAATTTACTAATTTTGGAGCTAAATTCAAAGAGATATAGCCTCTGGAAGTTGACACATGTTCTGAAACGTTGATATCTCAAAAAGCATGAAAATCACCGTGTCCTAAAATCTGTTGCTTATGGAAAACGTCCGAGATGAACACCAAAACCACTTATACTACTTCTTAACATTATTTATATCATTGGTGTATAAGTTTCAGGTGATTAACGTTTGAATTAAGATCAAGACCGATGGAAGCAAAAATCATCGCCGAAGCAAACACACAGTAACATCGAAGTTGAACCATTTGGTCAAGCAAGAAGACAACGGTCATTTGATGAAAACAAGAATGAAGGAATTCAACCAAGCATTTGATGAAATGAGAAAAATGAAGGAACGTGTGTTTTCACCAACGGGCGAATGCTCACAATGTTCAAAACATTTCAGCGGATGAATGCACAACCAATGCTACAACGGTAATACACGATTAAAGCTTCAATGGACCGAAACTCAACGGCAATATACTCAAACGGTCAAATGATTTACAACGGTAATATTTTTCAAATGGACCGAAGCGCAACGTACGAGAATGCTTCAACGGATCGGTCACTATTCACGATGGTCACTATTCACAACGTTCAAAATCCAACGGACATATGCTTCCAACGTACATGCTTATAAATTGAGAAGCATTCAAGGCGAGAGGAGACAACGAACGATCAACGAAACAATTTCCTTCTCGTCAAAATGCCTTCGATGTTTATCTCATTTTCTCTCTATTTTCTTAGTGATCATATAATTTATTAGAGAGTGAGATTATTTGTAATGCACTTCGGTGTTCATCTTATCACTTCGAGAGAGAAGATTATTTGTAATCATTCATTACAAAGGTTGTATCCTTACGGTGTGTAAGGGGAGTATCTCGGTAAGAGATTTGTAAAAGGCTGCTCAAGTGCCCGACTAAACTTGTGGGATTGTAGTGGTTCTCAAGTACCCGATTAAAGCAAGTACCCGATTAAAGCTTGAGGGAGATAGTGGATTGAAATCTCAGGAGGAGCCTGGGGACTGGACGTAGGTCATCGTGGATTGGGCCGAACCAGGATAAATCACAGTTTGCATATTCTCTTCCTTAAACTCTTATATTTCCAGTAAATATTATTTTAATATTTATTTGAATATCTGAATGTTGATTTATGAATAGTTGTTTTCATACTCATTACCTTCATTAAGAGTTGAAAAGATTTTCAAAGTTTCTAAATTTTTATCTTACACCCAATTCACCCCCTCTTGGGTGACAAAAAATGGTTCTAACATTTGGTATCGGAGCGGGGCTCTTGTTTAAAGGACTTAACCGTCTCAAGAGTTACAATGGCTAATTTTGGGTGTTGCTTTCTTTACGAAGGTTTCGATTATACCGTTCCACCGTTTTTCAAAGATATTGATTTTTGGTTTTGGAAAGCTAGAATGACTAGTTTTATCAAAGCAACTGATTTTCTTATGTGGAATGTTTTTACAAATGTTTTTGATTTCAAACCAAGAAAAGATTGGACGAGAAAAGGAAAAGAAATTTTTTTCGTTAAACATTAGAGCAATGAAAATTTTATACGGTGCATTGACGAGAAAATGATTATGAGAAAATCAAGTTTTGCTCTAGTGCTAAAAATATTTGGGATACTCTTGATTCTATTTATGCTTCTAACAATTGTGTTGAAGTTGAAAGTGTTGACATGATTCATCGGAAATTTCAAACGCACATCTATGAGTGATAAACAAATGGAAGAAGGCAAAATTAGAGAATGTTTTCATGATCCAACAACACAAAAGAACAAGAGAATGAGGATTCTCAAGAAGGTCTCATGGACAATTATGGTCAATCATTATCTGGAGCTCAAGATGCACATGAGGTAAACAATTTCAATTCTTCTTGTGTAGTTAAGAAAAATGATTTTGAACATTTGCATAAAATTGTTTTTCAACCAATTACGATTCTATTTTGAAAAACAAAAATGTTTTCAATCATGCTGGAAAATCATGTAGGAAGAAAGAATATACAAATTTGGGTAATTTGATATTTCATCCACTCGACCAGAACAATATTTGCAAAACTGTTCATAATAAACATCATTCTATTATTTGCAATTATTGTGGAAAATCTGGCCATATTTCTCATACGTGTTATATTAGAAGAAATTATAATGTGAGAAATAGATTTGTTTGGGTTCCTAAAGGACAAGCAAGGTCCAATACTAACGATCAAGGACCCAAGTATAAGTGGGTACCAAAATGTCCATCTAGTGCTTTATGTGTGCGGGATAATTTGAAAATCAATGGACATAATGGTACTCGAGAAGATGAAGAAAAATCCAAGAGTTTCTCATGAACCTAAAAGGAGACTCACATCAAACAAGAGAACTCTCGAGCACCCATTGCGAAACCACAAGGTCAAATCATAAGAAGCAATGGATACAAGCAAGAGGACTATCTTCTACCTCAAGAACAAATTACCATAGAGTACCATTCAACTATCTTGAGGAGAACAAGAAGAGGAGAATCTCTCAAATATCAAATAGAAGACAATTGAAGTCTATATCTTCTGAGAGAGCTTTGCCAATACCCACAAGAAAACAAATGAAGAATCAGTGGGTAAGCAAAGCCAATCCTCCTAGTACCTAAGGCTAAGGTATGCAATGGTAAAACCTCCTATCTTTGTCTTAAAATCTTCTTTGAGGTTTTATATTTTGTAACCTTAGGAATGATCATTGCAAATGATTTTGAAATTAATTTTTTACATCCCTTAAAAATCTACTTGATAAATTTATAAAGGGATTGCAATGTTCAATAGTTTAATTCTTTATGCATACATGATGATTTGAAAAGGAAGTAATTCTTTTATGCATAAAGTCATGATTAATTCATTATGCTTAATTATTCTGAATTGAATATATTCATAAGAGCATGTGAATTTTGGTTCCTACACGCTAACGAGAGATTGGATCCAAGCAAGGTTGGATACCAAGAAAGAAAAAGATTTATATGGTTTTGTAGGATCAAAGAAAGCTTCTCAAGAATGCATCATAGAAGAATCATCCAAGTCTTGAGAAAGCTAAACAAGCTATGCTTGATGTTGATGGTGAACGAGAAAAAGGAGTCATCTACATTATTTCATCTCAACCAAGCAAGCTACTACAAGGACAAGAGGAAATACGGTGATATCTAATTCTTACCCTATTTTGCACTTAAATGAATTATATATGTGGGTAATGTATACTTGTCCATCATTGCATTCCATTAGCAATCAATCATTTATGGTTTCCAAAATATTTTTTAGATTGCTAAATGGATTTGTAAATGAAATTGTGCATAACCTTCGAGTTTATTTTTTTAAAAAAAAAAAATTGCACAATTCTAAAACTGTTTGAATTAATTCACCTTGTTGTATAAAAAATGCATACAAAATGTTTTGAAAAATATTCATACTTTGATTGCATTCAAATGATTTTTCAAAATTGGAAGTTAAATCTTTGTATATTGAATGTCAGATTTGCTTCAAAAGAGTTTTCTCTATCATTCACATATTGATCTTTGATATTCAATGTGTTGCTTGAACTCCTTTGTTTCATTCTCTAACTAGTTAGACCTCATGTCTAACGAGTTGATCATATATGAGTTTCAAGCCTATCTTCAAGAAACGATTTCAATTTGTGAATCATGTATGCTTAGTTGGCTGAGTTATTCCAAGCTTATAAATGTTCATTAGTGCATGGAATATTAATGCATTAACCATGATATGGAATAACTTACTAGGATAATATCTTGATACTCTAGCCATTTGGACTACGAGTATGTGCTTCATCATCCAGGAATCCTAGTACTCTCTTTATTACTCAAATACATGAGCATTTGTTTTCATCCATATTTTTGAGTATACATTTGGATTCATATTATTGCCTTGAATATTCATATATTTCTAGATTCAATTCAAAGAGGCAAGATTATCTCCTGTCGATAGCAAAGTCATTGTGCCTATATATTTCTATCATACTTAGCCCTTTTTTGGCTAATTCATTTTCCTTATGACTTTTGCTTTTGAGAAATTCTTCAACATATTAACTTCAATGTTCGACATGTTCTCCAAATATTGAAGCACCCGATATGTTCTTTAACAAGTTGACTTCCACCATATTTAGCATGCACATTGATTTTAAACATATTTTAAATTTTTCCATACATTAAAATCTCAATTTCATAATGCATTATCTTGTTTTTAAAAGAACATTTGAGATTTGAAATAATTTGCATATTTTATTATCATTCTTGAAAAATATGATCTCACTCATGAACTATGAATTGATAAATGCTTATCTTTATGGATAAGATTTTCTATACTCAAACTTACATGAATTCTCATCAATGACATCTTTTCTACATCAAATGTATTTATAAAATTGTCATTGAGAAATAACATTCTTGGTATCTTATAGTTTAACCCTTAATGTTTCATTGGCTTGAATTTATTTAATTGGGTAAAACTATAGTTTGGTCTTTGATTGACTTATTATACTCTTTGCTCAAATATCACATGATTTAATTCTATATGAGCATAAGAGTTGTCATGTCTAATGATTTGTGGACCCAAGATACATTGGGTACCAAAGAACATATATTTGTTTTTGCGGGATCTTCTCGTTCTTGCATTGGGAAATAAAGGAAGATAAGCTTAAACCCATCCATATGCATCAAATGCGGGAGATCTTTAGTGCGATCACATCATCGATAGTGGCTAGCCGTGATGCTTCTATGGATTACAAATGTTTATGACTCAAGTAATTACGATATTACTTGAGTGAGGTATTGTATTTTGAAATAATATATATATACCATAATCATGCTAGGCTAACTTGATTCTATTCGATTCTATCTCATGAAATTTAGCCTGAGCACATTCATTTTAAAAATGATCCTTATGCTTTAAACATTTTTATCATCATAAAAAGCATAAGTGATTTCTTCATACCAATTTCAAGTCCGCCCGTGTGAATTTGAAAGTTCTTAATTCGAGATACCATGTTATGTCCATTGGAGTTAGAGGAACTCTATATCTCATAACATTTGGTGTCACATTATTATTGATATCATTAAAGGGAACTTCATTTTTTTATCATGCATTCATTAAGGGGGAGCTTCACATTCACACGTGTTTTATATCATAAAAGCTCATCTCTTTTATTTGAAGAAAACCCTTTTTAAATTTGCTCATCTACATTTACTATGTTTTTATTAGTTTTGATGATGAGTTAATTTCATATTTAAAAATATCTTATATTTTCCTTTCATTATTTTTATTTGAAAATATCATTTAGAAAGGAATAATTTGATATCTCGTTTGCACTAACAAATCTCTTTTGCAAAGAAAGTTTTTCAATTTGTAGCAGGAGATTTTGTTATGTATTACAACTTTCCTTAATGCACTACAAGGAGAAACTATTAAATTAAGGAAAGATACTTTGGCGATCAATCATTGAAGAAGTTTGAGATATGCTCTACAGACGAGATCTATGAAGAAAAAGATGGAACACGAAGTGCGATCATATTCATTCGGATGAGATACAACTCAAGAAGCCCGATACTTTAGTCTCATTTCACATCTCAAAATTTGTTCGAGCACATCACAAATCTCAAAGCTAGCAAATGGACTTCATCATTCATTCATCGTTTGCGAGATTCTACATGAGCATTTCTAATCTCTATCTTTTTATATTCAAGAGAAATTTTACACATGCTTGGTATCTATATGTTTTAAATGTGAAAGATTTCTTGAAAACCTCTCCAAATTATTTCAAATTTGTTTTCATAAAAAACATTCTAAATTGCATCATATTTAGAATGAAAACAATTTCACATTGGGGAGAGAAAATCGGTTTCTTGATTCTTTATAATATGGTCTCATATTTGTCACCCTAAGAACTTCTTCTTCACTTCAACTTTTTGCTAATGACAAATAAGGGGAGAGAATGGCGAGAAAAATATGTTGCATCTAATATATTTTCATATTTATACATATTTTTCTTATAGTATTTGCCATCATCAAAAAGGGGAGAATGTTAGATATGATTAGTTTTGATGATGTCTTATATAGATGCCATTATTAAAAGCAAAAAGATTGAGTAATATATTTATCTCCTACATTGACTAACTACTAAGTTTAATGTAGATTAGTCCAACTTGAATCATGAAGAATAATCAAGAAGAAGAGAAGAGACTAAAGAATGAAGAACTTGCACAATATAATGGGAATATCAACACTCAAGTTCTTGTGATACGGAAACCTCTATGATCAAGCGAGAAGTTGGAATAGCTTAATCGGAGTCAAATTAAGCTATTTGAAGCATTAGCATGAATAGTATTGTATATGTGAATAGTACACCGTATACATGAATAGTGCCATACACAAAGTCTCGATGATCAAAACGGAAGTTGGAAAGTCTTAATTCAAAGTGCTAAATTAAGCAATTTGGAGCATCATCAATCCACGAAGAGCGATTTTTGAGCTACAAGACCGTATATATGAATAGTGACGTATGTACGAAAGCGATGATGATGTACGTATATATGAACAGTGACATACGGATCCATATATGTTGCTGCATTGATTTGTTTGCCTGGACGTTGCCTCAAGTCATTTCCTCGGAAAATCCCCTTCAATGGCAAAATCGTAATTATGCTGAACTTCAGTTATAATGGCAAAGTCGTAATTATGCTTCTGATGGCACAACCGTAAATATGCTGAACTTCAATTCAGACCGAGACGAGACATCCGCACTCTGTTCAGCTCTGTTCTGCGTTTTTCATGGGCGACGTTCGGTGTTTCGATGATATCTCTCAAACTAGACGTCGGATTGAGGTGAAACCAATTTTGGATGAAAGTAGACTCCCAATGCGTCATTTTGACATAAAATTCAAGACCAAAGGAGTTTAGATGAGGGAGATATGAATTTTTGAATATGACAGTGAAATCAACGTCACACAGCAGACCAAGCTTCGGTATTTTGGGTGTATCTCACAAAATACAAATCCAATTGAGCTGAAACCGGTGGCATATGAAACTAGACTCAAAATTCGGTGTTCCCAAATTTCGAACACTCAAAACAGAGATCAGACCAGGGAGATATTAATTTCGAAAGTTGACACATATGATTCTGGAAGCAACTCAGCATAGCTTCGGTTTTCTGTCTATATCTCACAGTATACACAACCAAATAACGTGAAACCAATTCCATATGAATCTAGACTCAACAAGTGTTTTACAGAATTTGGAAGCAACCAAAAGAGCTTGAAACGAAGGAGATATACATTTCGAAAGTTAATGGTTGCTGAAACTCTGTTTTCTGGACAGTCTTCATTCAGATGATGATAATGATCAAAATACAAGATGTTTTGAGTTGATTCTTCTTTCATGGGAAAGAAGACATCAATAGCTTTCCAGGGAAATTTAATTTACTAATTTTGGAGCTAAATTCAAAGAGATATAGCCTCTGGAAGTTGACACATGTTCTGAAACGTTGATATCTCAAAAAGCATGAAAATCACCGTGTCCTAAATCTGTTGCTTATGGAAAACGTCCAGATGAACACCAAAACCACTTATACTACTTCTTAACATTATTTATATCATTGGTGTATAAGTTTCAGGTGATTAACGTTTGAATTAAGATCAAGACCGATGGAAGCAAAAATCATCGAAGCAAACACACGGTAACATCGAAGTTGAACCATTTGTCAAGCAAGAAGACAACGGTCATTTGATGAAAACAAGAATGAAGGAATTCAACCAAGCATTTGATGAAATGAGAAAAATGAAGGAACGTGTGTTTTCACTGGGCCGAATGCTCACAATGTTCAAAACATTTCAGCGGATGAATGCACAACCAATGCTACAACGGTAATACACGTTAAAGCTTCAATGGACCGAAACTCAACGGCAATATACTCAAACGGTCAAATGATTTACAACGGTAATATTTTTCAAATGGACCGAAGCGCAACGTACGAGAATGCTTCAACGGATCGGTCACTATTCACGATGGTCACTATTCACAACGTTCAAAATCCAACGGACATATGCTTCCAACGTACATGCTTATAAATTGAGAAGCATTCAAGGCGAGAGGAGACAACGAACGATCAACGAAACAATTTCCTTCTCGATCAAAATGCCTTCGATGTTTATCTCATTTTCTCTCTATTTTCTTAGTGATCATATAATTTATTAGAGAGTGAGATTATTTGTAATGCACTTCGTGTTCATCTTATCACTTCGAGAGAAGATTATTTGTAATCATTCATTACAAAGGTTGTATCCTACGGTGTGTAAGGGGGAGTATCTCGGTAAGAGATTTGTAAAGGCTCTCAAGTGCCCGACTAAACTTGTGGGATTGTAGTGGTTCTCAAGTACCCGATTAAAGCAAGTACCCGATTAAAGCTTGAGGGAGATAGTGGATTGAAATCTCGGGAGAGGAGCAGGGGGGACGGACGTAGGTCATCGTGGATTGGGCCGAACCAGGATAAATCACAGTTTGCATATTCTCTTCCTTAAACTCTTATATTTCCAGTAAATATTATTTTAATATTTATTTGAATATCTGAATGTTGATTTATGAATAGTTGTTTTCATACTCATTACCTTCATTAAGAGTTGAAAAGATTTTCAAAGTTTCTAAATTTTTATCTTACACCCAATTCACCCCCCCTCTTGGGTGACAGCCAGTTCTAACATCAACTTTCAAGGATCATATCTCCCTGGTCTGAACTCTGTTTTTGTGTTCAACTCTTCATGGAAAGCTCTGTGAGTCTACTTTCATATGCCACCAATTTCAGCTCAATCAGACTTGTAGTTTGTGAGTTACACCCAAAACATTGAAGCTTGGTTTGCTCTGTGGCGTGGATTTATATGTCAACTTCCACAATTCATATCTCTCTCATCCAAACTTTTTTTGGCTTTAATTTTATATCCAAATGACACATTGGGAGTATAGTTTCTTATGCTACTAATTTCACTTGAATCCGATTTCTGTTTTAGGCGATATCATCAAATTACCAGACGTCGCCCGTGCTGAACGTGAAACTGAGTTGATCACCATTGCATACTCGAGTATTGACTTGGATACTCGAGTATTCCTAGTCCAGAGAGGCCAGAGATGCTGAATACACTGTATACTCGAGTATTGATGAACATACTCGAGTTTTGACTCCTAAACTCGAGTATTGAGTTCTTTACTCGAGTTTTCTCATTCTGAAGCTGATTTTTGCTGACTTTAATTCTTAATTGAGCCATTCCAACTTCCATATGATCTTGGATGTAATACCCTAAAAACCCTAATTATCATAAATGATATATTTTGATAAATACTACAAGGAGAGTATATTGTCTCAAATTTTGTAATTTGATTATTATGAATTTATGAGCAATTTCTCCTTGAGATTTAAAAGGATCAAGTGTGAGTCTTGAGATTTCATTTAGGGATCATAATATACCCTAAAATAAATATTGAATTTTAGTAAATAAATGCTAAAAATGCAAAGGTGAATATGTGTCTCAAAGAAATATAATCTATTGATTATATTTTTGTGCAAATTTCACTTTAAAATTAATTAACCAATGGTTGGATTTGAGACTACATATCTAGTACAATAAAATGTGACATAATTAACACATTAAATAATGGTTAATTTATGATCAAAAGAAATAAGGAGTGTTATGAAAACACTTAATTAAATCAAGTGCCAATTAGC
Organism: Acacia melanoxylon; assembly: GCA_019022615.1. Lineage (NCBI taxonomy): Eukaryota > Viridiplantae > Streptophyta > Magnoliopsida > Fabales > Fabaceae > Acacia > Acacia melanoxylon. Next base: position 3,514,587 of record JAFJYJ010000003.1, on the reverse strand, counting down.
AAATAATAGGCAAATAAGCTTTGCACTAATTAAGATTAGTTGCATAAATTTTCCTAATTAATTAGGGACTTCAAACATAAGATATTTGCTAATGAAATAACATATTAAATGACTAAATAAAGAGAGATGTCGGCCATGAATAGTCAAATGTGATGTGAAGATGTTTTGTGTAATGAGAACCAATAGAAAATAAATCGTACAGAAAAATATTAATCATAGATCAAATATAAGGGTATATTTAGAACAAGCGTATTTTTATCTTGAATAAAAGTATCTCTAAAGCTTTTTCTGAAACACTTTTGAAATTAACTTTGGGATGACCCAAGGGGTATTTGGAAATTTCGGAGCGACACGACCTTGGAAATAAATCACCGAATCATAAAATACACGAGATAGTTAAGCAACTAAGTTAAGAAGCACATTTTCGTAGCGAAAGTGTTCAAAAGAAAGAAAACCTAGGGATCAAAGAAAGGAGCTTCCAGAACAAGCCAGAAACTTCTTGGATAAGCTAACTTAGCCAAGAAGTTAGAGGAGAGAGGGAGGAATTTCGGTCGAGAGAGAGAGGAAAGAGAGAGAAAAAGGAAGATTCCTGAACCATTGGGATAAATTTCAATCATAACTAAACGAGAATGGATACATAATAAATTATATCTTGATATTTATGAACTACTATTCAAATGTAAGGATTAATTATGAACCAGTGCAGTTTTGTCGCGAGACAGGGCTTACGTAGGGCCATTTCCGAAACTTTTCGGGTAATTTTAGGCTAATTTAGGAACTAGTTTGGAATTCTGAAGAGTCCATTATTCCTAGTTTGAAATTATAGTAAGGAAAAGTAAATCAGATCGTATTACAAACCTTAAATGAAGTTTTGTCAAATCGGTCGACCGCCAGAAACTGCGGGTCAAGTCGGAGAAACTTGGTGAACAAGTAAGCTAACTTGTTGACCAAGTTAGCTAGAAAAATCATAATAATGATGAGAGAGAGAGGGGGCACGAATTGGATAAGAATTAAGGGGTAGGATTAGTGTTTTCAACTTTACCTAGATCCGACGGTCAAAAACAAAGATGCCTGAAGTTCAACTTATCTACCAAACTGCCATAGCCTTTTACTATAAATAGAGGCATAGCTTCTTCATATTTTCTCACACCTTTAGCATCTAATCTAAGATATAAAAGTGAGAGTGAGTGGCTTGGAGAAGGAATTAGCAGGGTTCTGCAAGGGTAAGTTCTCTAGTTCTTAAGCTTTTAGCTTTATATTCATAGCTTTGATCTTTAAATTCTTAGAATAGTTATAATTTCATGTTTTTAAGATTTTATTTAGTCTTAAATTTGAAATTATGATGGGGAAGGAGTTCTAGCAAACTTTTTGGAAGAAAACCCGGAAATAAATTGAAATCCTAGCGAATTTGGCCGGTGAAGATGTCTTAAAACCAGCCGGGAATGCCAAAATCTTTCAAAAATAAATAGTGTTTTGAAATGCTGGGGAAAATTTATTATGAAAATAGATATCCTAAGGTTCTCGAAGAACTTTACGGATCCTCGATCCAAGTTCTGTAGAATTAATGGCGATTTTTCAAAGTTAGGCGAAATTCTGGCCAAATGTTGAATTTCCGGCGAAAATTAAGGGGAAAAATATAAAATAATTACCCCAGGGGTAAAATGGTCATTTTTGACTAGGATATCTTTTAGGATATTATTTTTTAATTAATAAATTACGATATTGCCCTTATAGGCTTTCTATATACACGATTGCCGATCGTCGACGTACCAATATTGTCAACGAAGGTACGTTCGCGTACTGTAACACTAACTCTGATGCTTATTGTATTCTTATATGTGATAGACGACTATACATGTGAATTGTATAGATAAATTTACATGTGATGTGTACTGTTAACATAGATAACTATACATGTGAATTGTATAGATAACTTTACATGTGATATGTACTGTTAACATAGATAACTTTACATGTGATGTGTACTGTTGATATATTAATCTTACATCTACTATGTACTTATGTGTTGATTAATGTTGTGATGTCATACATATTTTGTTTACATAAGTATGAGGTTAACCGTTACCTGAGGTCTGATGTGCATTTGGACCTCAGCTTTTAAAATAGCTTCAGGGTCAATAGGACTGAGCGCCGAAGATAAGGGCAAGCAACACGCTTAGAGTCTTGGCCGGAGAATTTCTTTTTGGGCTTGTATTATCGTATTATTATTCAGATCATTGTACCGCTGTATAAGCAACTAGATACACCAACAGTTAATGATATATCAGTTACTCACTCTTTTACTTGCTCCGATGCTCTACTCTGATGAATTTTTTGTTGTTGTTCCGCTTTCAAAAATTGGGGTGTTACATTGGAGGCTTCTAGTATCAATATAAGAACTTGAATAATGATATCTTCATTCCATTCAACAAGTTCTTCCTTTTTCCATCTACTAACTTGATCATTCTTGATCATTTAACTTTTTCTTTCTTCTCTTCTCTTCTTCTCTTGATCATTTTCCACAATTCAATTCTTTCTTTCTTCTCTTCTCTTGATCATTCTCTGTCATTCAACTTGTACTCATCATTATTTTCAAGTTCTACCTTCTTCAATATCCATAAAGCCCAGCCTATACTGTACTTGTTTCTGAATTTAATGTGTCAACTTTCCGTATCAGCACTATTCATGTATACTCACTCCACTGTAGCTCAAATATGATGAAGTTTCATTCCATCTTCTGTTTGATCATAGAGACTTCCAGAAGAACATATAGTGTAAGTTCTTATTTCTTTAGCCTCATTTCTTGGTCAATCTCCATAGTTCAACTTGGAATAAACTTCTTCAATATCTCCTTCTTGATTAATCTCTGTAATTCAACTTGGATTAATCTGTATTAAATATAGCAGTTAGTCAATGTAGGAGATAACTATGTTACTCAATCTTTTTGCTTTTAATAATGGCATCTATATAAGGCATCATCAAAACTAATCAAAACCAACATTAATCATCGGTTGCTCAAACATGACAACCTCCCCTACAAAGTCTCCAAGAGTCTTTGCATTATTATTGTCAAAAGCTACCACCGGGAGGCCATGAAATTGCACCCAGTAAGGTGTCTTATCAAAACTAACATCCTTAAGAACCATAGAGTCCTCCCAAATCTGAAGGTATAGAAGAAAGCCCTAAATCGTCCAAGGCCTACCTTTTAAGATACGACTATAATCTTTGATATCCCAAAAAAAAAAAAACAGGAAGATGAGCTTGCTACGGTCAAGTTCATATACCTCCATTTCATCTTTGAGTTGCCACTCCTTTTTTATCATAGAGATGACTATGGGAATATTCAAATTTTTGTTGGTATAAAGCTTCCCAACTAGTGATCCACCATGTTGTTCACCCTTCTCATCCAAATTTAAGACCACCTGTTTCATCCTCCTAGAGCTACTGCTATCCCCAACCTCCATACCGTAGTAGCTAGAACCGGAAAAGATGAGGAACTATTGAAACCCGTGTTCACCAGGAACCTAGCACTCGCTCACACGAGAGAGGAGAGAGCTCACCCAGGGGTGAGAAGTGTTGTCGTTTGGATTTTGCTTTTGTAGAATAACTTTTGTATAAAAATGATAGTGTTTGGATATTGTTATCAGAATAGCGTTTTCAGGGTCAAATTTACCAAAAAGGACACTAACTTCTGGTATAATTGCATATAAAGGATAAGGTTGTATTTTAAATATTATAAACATTATATTTCATAATAAATACCAAAAATTAAATAAAATTGTTAGAAAAAAATAAATTTATGCCATTAGTAAATTATGTAACATGATAAAAATTAGATCAAAGATATATGTATTAATAAATTGTATAGAAAAAAATCAGTATCGACAAAAATCCTTTATCTAAAACAATATCTTTGATATTAATATACATTATTTATTCAATAATTCAATGTTTGAAGGCTAAAAAATGAAACCTTGAACATACAAAAATATTTTGTTATAATTTAATGTAAAGGATAATGTTGTATTTTAAATATTTTTAACATTAACTTTCATAATAAGGATACTAACGGTATTGAAAAAATAATTCTCATGGTCTTAAAAATTTATTTTAGAATTTTGAAAAAAATATTTCGGGGTAATGACTGATCTTTAAAAAAACTTTTAGGGCACCGACGGTACTAAAAAGATACGTAAGGATACTAAAAAATACATCAATATCTTAACTTTATTTTATGAATATTGAAAAAATATTTCGGGGTAATCACGATCATGGAAAAAATTTCGGGGTACTTATGGGTACTAAAAAGATACTTTAGGATACTGACTGGTACTAAAAAATAATTCCATGGTCTTAAGAATCTATTTTAGGATCTTGAAAAAATATTTCAGGGTAATTACTAATCTTGGAAAAAAAAATAGGGTACTGACGGGTATTAAAAAAATATGTAGGGATAATGACTATTACTGAAAAATACGATGATAGAAGAGGAAAGAGAAAAATCTTAAAAAATAGATTTTCCCAAAACCTAGGTTTTGAACCTAAGTTTTGGAGTCAAAACCTTGGTTTTGGTCTAGAATAACTTCTGGACATTTTATTGATGTTTGACAAACTGTTGTCAAAACCTAGGCTTTGTTTTCATCCAAACAATCTCATAAAGAATAAAAACAAATGCAAATGATAATTGGAAAAGAGGATAGTAAGGTAAAAGAAAGTTAAAATAAAGAAAGAAATTAAAGCTAAGATTGAGTACCATTTTATGCCAAGAGGAGAGTAGAATATATAGAAAATTAAAACATAGGCTTCTAGAGCAAACTCGTGCTGATAACGTATTATGAAAATAAGGGGGAAAAAGAGATTGAGATGAAAGAGATGAAGAGAGAATTGGATAGAAAGATGGACTAATATCTTATTCATTTGGATACAACCAAAGTGTAGTACATATTGCTCTATTTATAGGCCCTCAACCTCAATCAAGAGTTACATAAAGTAAATATCAAATTTAATCATAATGAGTGCAAAAATTGTAACCTTTGAGTTATGACCCTAAAGACTGCTCATTAGAGAGGTCATGAAGTGTAGAAAATGAAAGGCCTAAAGTTAGGAGTTTATGGACATCCACGTTATCTAGTTTTTTTACAACAGGAAGAAAACAATTTTTTTTGTTCCACTACTATAGAAGGCACTTTTAACATTCATTTTTAGGACAATAAGATGACTGTTTTTAGGAGGTAGTATATGTCAGTTTCATTGAAAAGTTTTGAAATCGACGACTGTTCTTACACAGTTGTTGCAAGTCTCACTTACAACGAATGTTTTCTGAAAAACAATCGTCTTTATGTTTTTTTTTTTTAAAAAAAAACTATATTCGTAAGTCTCACTTACAATGACCGTTCTCTAAAAAATAGTCTTGTATATATATATATATATATATATATATATATATATTAAAAACTATATTAGTAAGTCTCACTTAGAACAACTGTTTTACTAAAATAGTCATTGTAAGTCTTGTAGGAATTCTTACAACGCAGCGGATTAAAATTTTAAGAATCCCGTCCCGAGGATCACTCAGGTGCGTTTAAATCAAGACTAGGGAATCCGAAACTACCTTTGGTGAATCCGTTCGCGTCTCGTTTCCTTTGAACTGGTGGGCTACCTCCTCGATCAATAGAAGACGACTCGTTGAATCGGCTTCCTCTTTGGTATCCACACGAACAATTTCCCGAACACGGCTACGGCGGTGTGCTAGCGCTTCTTCGTGTCTCTCTAGGTTCTTCACCACCAGATCAGATTTTCTCTCATTTTTCTATTTTGGCTTATACACACAGACAACCTTCATAAGCCTCAAAAGCTTCTATCCGTTTTTATGTGCATCAATACGTATTCATACGTATTAATGTACAATTAATACGTATTAATGTATAATTAATCTGCATTAATGTACAATCAATACGCATCAAGAATTTGAATTTCGAATTTCAAAAACTGCTTTTTGAAATCTGAATTTCGAATTCTTGAATTAAAAAAATATTAATTAAATCTATCTGATAGATCTAATCTAATGTATTTATTTAATGCAAACTAAAAGCCTTCCGATTTAATTTATCTCTATAAATCAAATCCGAGAAATAATATTCATCTATTTAATTAATTATGAGATACCATATCTCAATTTAATCTAAACAGATATCGATATTCTTATTCGAATATTAAACGAGATACATTATCTCTATTTGTTTTAGATATTTAATTTATAAAATAAATTAAATACAAAACAAACATTATATATATAATAATATTATAATCTCCATTAATAATATTAATATATATATATATATACATTAATTTCGAATTTTAATAAATATATATAAATATATATTTATCCTAGATTAAATTTAGTATTCATTAATTCCAGATCAATCTGAGATTCAATGAACCCGGACACAAATGCTCGTGTTGGATTATTCTTATGTGCGACCACAGCAGCCCATATGAGATTGGCGGTGGGCCAAAAATCGTATCAGCCCACAAGTCGCAAGCGGCCTCTAGCAAGACATTGCGACTACCCAACTCACATGGGGATCGATATCACGATACAACCTTATCATACAACCATGTCACGTCCCTTTTGTCACGCGATAATTTGGTCAAGGATGAAGCATGGACAATGTCAACTTCCTATTCTTGTCCATTACTTTCTCGATTCTCGAGTAGTCTAATAAGTGAAATGGAAACTCCTTTCCAACATAGTATGACCATACATTTCTTAGACTCACTCATCGAGGGGCCCAGTATTATCTCTCTACAAATGTGAGGGACAAATTCCATCTTGACCATTCACATTCCTCCGCATGAAAACCACTGATCCCGATCCCAAACCTTTATCATCACCCGGTCAAAGGTGACTTTTGACTAGGTCAAAGATTAATGATTCATCATGTAGGAATCCATGATGATCTCGAGTCATAGGGCGTTGTGACGCGGTTATATATGAGACAAGCTAATGACTAGATCCATGCAGCTTTCTCATAGTGGGTCGGTCCGGACCTTGTACTCTTACAAGTGCCCATGACTCGATTGTATCTCCATATCTCATCAAAGTCATATCGGTCTTAACTCATCTTAGCTCCGCGTAGATGACCAACCGGGACATTTAGGATAATCTATAAGATATATCCGGGGATGCGATTATCAATACAAACATGCAAACGAAAATGATAACAAAAAGGAGAATACTATAAATATCCTAAACGTTCATTGTACAATGACTTGCCCCTAGGGCATAATTTCCAACAAGTCTCTCTATTAATTTTTTAAAAAACTATATTCGTATTTTCTGTCCACAGATTTTTTGTAATAAACAACCAGGATAGAGATATAAAAACAGAGTAATATAAACAACCAATTCCCAGAACAGAGAATAAAGAAAAGTAAGTGACATCAATTATAACGCCTTGCATATATATAAAAGTTCTCTAAGCATGGTTAATACAAGAATGTGCACAAGTTAACAAGTTAATATAACCAAGTATCAAATACTGTGTAAAAAAAAAAAACCTTTTATCGATTCTTATACACATCTTCTATCCGTTGTAGAAGATGTCCAGCTAAAAGATCTCGTATCACATTAATGTCTTCCATTGTGTAGGGTTTCTCATGACTAAAAATCTGCAGGAAAATTGAAGAACAAGTTAACATAAATCAATCAATTTAATGAAATAACTAACAATTTACTTACAAGAACAAAAATGAACTTTGTTTGAGAATGAAAAAAATTATAACATGTTCAAAATCTGAAATAATTCCACTAATAATGATATTATACATATTTAGTATAACGTAGTACCCGCACTCAGTTTTCCTTTGTTGGCGAGGACTCTATACATAAGAAAGAAAATGGTAAAAATGAATAAAGGCAATTGTAAAGTGATTGTCAATTAAAGAACTTGAGTTTAAACAACTTACTTTAGGCTGGTACTACTTCGTGGTAGTAACTTTAGTTTTGCACTTCCCACCCAATATATAATACGTCTTGAGTGAGCTCTCATTAGAATCAAAAGCAGAAGACATTAAAACAATTTGTTCAAGTAAAAAATCAATGGTTTACAAACAATTTAACTTACGTGTTGACAATGGTTTTGATCTCTTCATTCAGCATGCCACCTAATGAATCAAACCAATAGATGTTGTTGATGGAGGGGTAAGCAACATAGAATCCAATGTAACTATAATAACATATATAGATTAATATGAGGTTAGCTAACATTATACTTCTGAACTTAACAAACTGAGTATGCCTTAAATAGATAAAAAAAGTTACTTGCCAGTCAACAATTGGTGCCAAATAACATGGCAACTGAGTCTCTCCGATTGTATACCCCATATAGCTCATCCTTTCTCCGATCTTGTTCCCATTCCTTTCCACACGCCTTAGGAGATAAGAATCCATAGGATGTGTTTGTCTCCACTTGGGCACACATTTTGTGGGAGCAGCTACCATAAAATTAAAATGAGAAATGACTTAGTGAATATATAATCCTAAAAATCACTGCATGAATTAAAGTTAAAAATAAAAAATAAACTCACTTGATTACAAACATAACCCATCCCATGTATATCTCCTCTAAAGATAAAAATTCTCTAATATCTTTGCTATCAAGCACATGTGATACGAGCACCGTCTACCCATAATCCCAGAAGGCATATGCAAGTCAACCTTCTTAATTTTGTTATGGGTACTTTGGAGTTGTGCCAATAAGGGTAACCTTTCTGCTTGTTCTTAATCCTAGCAACACATAAATAAAAGATTATAAGTAGAATGTCAAAGAAATTCAAGTAAATTAATAGTAAGGTGTTTCGTATCACTGGAGGTGTTGTCGCAATCTGAACTAGTTGTTGAGCCCAAAGGATGAAAGATCCTTTTGCCTGACCAAGTATGGCAACCTTATCATCAGGGAACAGGACGTCTACTCCTTCCTCCCCCTCTCAAACACTTGTAGTATTGACCCTACGTTGATCGTCTAGAATTTGTTGATGATTGTGGGCAGTTGCATATGTGTATACAATAGCATCGGCAATAACATACAACATCGGGACATCCAACAATAGAGGGCAAGGTTCTCCAACATCTGGTGGAGGAGTAGGGTCGCCAAGTCCTATATCTGGGGGATTGTAACTGCCTTTGGTGCTGGGAAATGCCGAGGATTCTTGTGTAAGAGAAATGGAAGAAACAATTAGATTAACGCAAGGCATAACTCAATGTTATCTTAATTGAGTTTATTTACAAACCTGAGATCTATTTTCCGATTGACCCATCCCGGCTTGAATGCTCGACATTGCCATCGATCTCATCTCACCTCGTAGCTTTTCTCAAAGTGATCAACGAAGTTGCAACTCGTGCTCTTCTTTGACTTCCTCTCGAATTAAGGCACAAATTTCCTCTCAAACCTTGTCCACAAGCTCTCTATTGGGTTCACTGTTTTCAGAATGTTGTTAGTTCTCGGAGTTTTGATGATAACAAGGTTTGGAATTGATTAAAGTTTTTGAATTAAAAATTGTTAAGGTTTTGAATCAGTCAATCTTTCCTATGTTAAGAGTGTACTCGAGTATGGCTTCTTTCCTACTCGAGCATGCTCTATCTGAAAGTTTGTTTAACTGTTCACAGGATATTACTCGAGTATTGGTTCATTAGTACTCAAGTAGTATATCAGATATGTATCACTGCGCTGACATCAAAAGTTTAATACTCGAGTAGAGAAGTACTTTGATTGAACCATATTTTTATATTAATTTTCATATTAAAATTGGGATTCTTAATATATTTTGTCATAGTTGTTGAGCTTAAAATGTCTTTCTTGTGATAAATTGGGATCAAGAGTAAAATACATTAAAATAATATTAAAAAGGGCAAAATTGTCAATAAATTGTAATTACTCTTAATCATTGTTTTTTATGAGAATATTTGATGTTAGCTTAATTATTTTTTTATTGTAGGTGGTTGAAGAAGTTAGATCCTTGAAAATGGAAGTTAAAGCTCAAAATATAAAAGTTTTAGTTTAGTCCCTCGGTGAAACCTTTCACATTTTGCATATTGGTCCCTGGTCAAAACTTGTGTTTTGACCGAAACCAAACTAGGTCAGCTGCTTTCTTCTCCATAAAATGAATGCGGGACCCGACATAACAAACACCGTGCGCCACGTAGAGGAGATCTTCGACTTTCACACTCTCATCACCTTCACCATCACTTCTCCGTCGTCAGCGACTTCACCTTCTTCTACACCGTCGCCGGCGTCCTTCTACAAGCTTCTACATACCTTCCTCCCCCAACACCGAAAGCAGAGCTACTGTGCAACTCGACAGAACACGAGAGAGAGGGATATAACAAAACAGAGTGCACCACGAGCTGGAGAGGGAATCAGAGCTTCGTCGAAAATCACCTACCACCATCCCTTACCATAGCCGGAGTTGGAGCTTTGAACGACCACCATTGTCAACCTTCTTCGTTCTGAATTTTTCAGATTCATTCCATGGTTGCCCTGTGAGATTCAAACGAGTTCCAACTACCTTATGTTCATGAGTTGCTAATTCCTTGCTTCTTGGTGATGATATTTGTGCTTGAGCCCAATGGACTATATATACGGGAGTTTTTCTATCAATCCGTTAGTCTAGAATTATATATTTAATTGCCTAGATTTAGGAATTATCGTGTATGATTCTGGAACTAAGATTAATGATTATTGTCTCTATTGGTTTGATTTTTGTGATTGAGATTGGATTTGTAGTATGAAGATTATATGTATTTGAATTACTTTGTGGTTGCATTGAGACTATGTTGATTAGCGTGATATTGTCTAATTAATGTGGTTGATTTGTGCTTGAGGGACTGATTAGTACTCAATTCCAAGAAGACTCATTTTTACATTATTCCAATCTTAATTACACATTAAGTGGTTTTAAACAATATCTCAAGAGGTAGTAGTTAGCTACGATCGTAGGAACTACTATTAATTGAGAATATTAGACTTAAGTGATATCTTGAGGTTTTTCCTAATTAAGACTTAATGAACTTTAATTCTCATAATTCTTGAACAAGGATAGTCACTTCTTCATTACCAAGAGCATCTATCATCTATATTTCCATTTTCATATTCCATTCCATTTTATAAAAATACCAAAAATAATAGTTAGCATTTAATTAAATTGCATTTCTATTTTAGTTTATTAATTTAAAAATCCAAAACCCAATCCCCCCTTGTTTCCATTTCATTTGCATGACATTTAGATTACTTAGGATTCAATAAAAGGCTCCTCGAAAAGAGAGAACGATCCTAGGTTTGCCTATACGCAATCCTTGGTTAATTGTTGATTGTGGACCCCAAGGCTAATGACAAAAGGTCTTCATCATACTGCTACTTGAGTAACATTAAAAATCATAACAAAGTTCAGAGATGCTATCATCAGTACTCGAACACTACCACTGGCTTACTCGAGTAGGCTACTCGAGTAAGGACTCCTGCCTACCCGAGTACAGAGGTCTTCTGTCAAAGTAATAGCTTCTTTCAATACGTTACTCGAGTATATAGTAAGTAGTACTCGAGTAAAGGTAATATGCTACTTGAGTAATACTCACTTCGGTCCTAATTATAAGACCACTTTTGTTGTACAATCTGCACTACAAAAGTGGTCCTATAATTATGACTAGAGGTAGTATGTTTTAGCTCTTATATTTGCTCTCTGGTTGAAGTATACCCAAGTACAGCTTTACTGTTACTCGAGTATGTATGTCTCAACACTATATATGCTCTCTGCCTAAAGTGTACTCGAAACCTTTGTTCTACTACTACTCGAGTATCATACTCGAGTATGAGGAGAATGGTACTCGAGCATCAGTTGCTAATAGTTGTCTAAGTAAATTGTTTTAGCAAAGAACAGATAATACTCGAGTACTGAGAATTGTGTACCCAAGTAGACTACACGAGTATGGGCACAATTCTACTCGAGTAATAGCATTGCAGAAGACCAGATATGAACTTACTGAGATGGTACTCGAGTATGATTGTTCGATAGGCTTCTGTACAAGTCATTTACTACATGGGTACTCGAGTACTATTGCATTAATACTCGAGTATGACCAGTCATCCTCATAATGCTTCGCTGTAACAGTAATCGTAAATTTAAATCTTTTGGGTTACTATATGTTTCTGTTTGAATCTTACTCAAACTTACTTATGCTATTACTAACTATCTTTTGAGTAGATTTCAGATGATTAACAAACGTTTAAAATGTGATTAGCCGAAAAGCTACTTCGTGTGTCAGAAGCATTTAATGCTTGCAGAAAATATATCCTACAAACGGAATAAAGCTTCATAGAAGACAAAATCATTCCTTCGAGGCATACCCATTCCGACAAATGGTCTGAGTCAACTTCTGAACACACGTACGATGACAAGCGAATTAATGAAGCAACGTTCGACTATACCTAACAGAAACCATTTGTGTCTAACAGAAGATTGAAGAGTCTCAACGGCTACATTCAAAGCTCTTCAACGGATATCAATGGAAGTTGATATAAAAGCTCATCTCATTCAATTCCTCCAACGACCGAAACTCTGTGCATTCAATTTGACATTATTGCAACTTACTGTTTCATTCACTTCACTTAATATCTTCGGATATTCTTGTACTTTAGTGATTATTATTCATCTACTCAGTGAGGAGTTTAAATACTTATTTGATTATCTATTTATCGGTTTAGTCTCAAGGTAGAGTGACCTTATGTGTGGGTGTATGATTACAACTTGTAAGGGGGAGTGAATCCTAGTATGAAAGGATTACTTCGAGTACAGAGTGTGTAATTGTATTTGTGATTGTGAGATAGTGAAAATCCTAGTGTCTGGGGACTGGACGTAGGTTAAGAGTTGGACCGAACCAGTATAATTTCTCTGTGTTCATCTATCTGTCTCTGTCTCTATTTTATTGTTCATCGGGCGAATAGCAAAAAGAATTTTTTAAATGCCCTATTCACTCCCCTCTGGGTGATATTCTACTTTCAAATGTGAGGAAGTTCATCCAAAATGTCTCGAGAGACTGACTCCCCCTAACTTGACTAGGGTGATCTGGCTTCCCAAGCACCGAGGCTAAGATGTCCATCCTTCCAGTTGGAGTGAAAGAACCTTGTTGACTCTGCTGTTTAAGTTCATCATGTAGCATAGGGTTAGGAATATAAATTAATTGCATAATCTTTAAGGAAACTGAAACACACTTAAATGAACTCTATATTAACTATTCACAATCTTTGCAAATGATTGAATTTATGAATTTTCCTCCCTTCCTTCTATTTTCTGTGACGTGGGGGCGGAGGTGGGGTCTGTACGCAATTCTAGGATTTGGCTTTTCTGCTTTCTCCATTTTTGCAAATAAGCTTGTATGATCTTCTTTTCAAGCATTTGATAACCCCCACGAGACATGAAATGATCATATTTATTTTTGGCTCGCCTCTCTTTGTTTGCTTGATTTAGGAAAACTGAGTTAGTGAGGTCAAATAAATTTAAATAAAATGTATCATACTATGATGAACATATTATATATGAAATTTGGGATCCTATCTGTTAGTTCTCTATGTTTGTTATGATGATAACAGACAATTGTAAATGAAAGAAAAGTTATTGATTCAAGTAAAATGTTTTTAACTTGATGAAAACTTGTTTCAATAACTGGTTTAAGTTTCTGTCTTAAACTGACTTGAGTTGAGGCTGACAGACTCGAGTCAAGTGTTTTTGAAACTTGACTGACTCGAGTTAAAGCCTTTGTAAATTCTTTTTATGAAAAGCATCAACTCGAGTTTTGATGCTTCAAAGTGCCACTAGTAGAAAAAAGGGCTTTAAGACCGCCTCGTTTAGAGCGGAGTAATGACGCACCGGTCTTAAAAGTATGACCAGTGGCAGTTTTGTAAATATCAAGAACTTCTTGGACCGGATCCTTTATTAATGGGTCTTAAATATATTATTCAGACCGCTTAACAAAACAACCGGTCTTAAAAATGTTATTAATAAAATTGAAATATCAATTACTTTATAGAGAAATCTCGTACAGCCCGACTTATATTTTCTGCGGACCAAAATAATAAGGAAAAATTCAAATATAAAGGACTAAAGCTTTTAAGACCGAACATATATAAAAACCGGTCTTAAAGGTTATACTTTTAAGATCAGACTTAAATTGTGGCCGGTACAGAATATTGAAAAAAATTAAACAAAAAGTTTATTATTTTTAAGACCGGGTTTTATTAAACGACGGTCTTAAATGTTAACCTTTTAGACCGTCGTTTTAGTTCATCCGGTCTAGAAACAAAAGCGCCAAATATTCGTGCGAAACCTTACCTTAGGACTTATACGTTGCTCTATCTAAACTCTGAAACCCATGTTCTTGTTGCGAAACCCCTCTTCCTGTTGCGTTACCTCTCTTCCAACCCACCACCACCATCCTCTATTACTCTCTCACTTTCTCAGGCGTTCCTCTTTTGCACCACCACTCTTAACCTCTCTTCCTTTCTCGAAAATGAATAGAGAAAACAGTTCTTGTCTTGTTCGTTCAATGCCAGTTACTGGTCTTACTGGTGTGATTCAAAACGAACCTCTTCATCTCACAATGAGCCTCGTAATCACCCTACACGCCGTGGTAGAAGTGGCACACAAATGAAAGACGTATCCGTAAGTCGGACCTCTGGGTCAAAGCTCGAGATTTAGTTTGATGAAAAGTTGGCTCCTTTCGGTCCTAATAAAGGCAAATATAATAGTTTTGTCGGCTATCTAGCACGCAGCAAGGCTAGCATCTTGAAAGATGAGTGGAAAAATGTGGACCTTTGCACAGTAAAGGAACCTATTTGGGACACTATCTAGGCTTACATACACTGTCCCTAACTGCCAGAAGTTGAAAAACAAGACATTGTCTTATTGTGCTGATCGGTGGAGGAAGTTTAAGATCTAGCTAACACCTATATTTTTGCCGAGGTTTAGCCTGACCCTAATCCTTGGGATAAGTACACATTTATTGATGAAAAAACTCGGCAACAATTTGTTCAGCTGCGGACCACTCCTGAAGCGTTGATGAGTTTATATTTAGTTTTGTTTGCTTATTAACCTGTGCGGATATGTGAATGTTATTGTGTTCATCTAATCCTGTTAGTTAGATGATTTGGTGTGTGAATAGAAGTATTTATTTCCATCCTTTTTCTTGCATAAGAGAAGCATGTCTTAGTTCTATGCAAGTCTAATATGTAAACCGTGCAAAGGTAAAATACTAAGTAGGTAATTAGGGAAATAGTAATGGCATAAGAGTCAAACCATTATTATAGTCTTAGGTAGTTATGTTATAGTAGGTAGTAGTTAGACATTTCTATTAGTTAGTTAGTATGTTAATTGTGGAAAGGTTTCGATCTAGTTCTGCAACTCCCTTTCCTCTGGCTCTCCCAATTTCTTCTACAATTCTACATATTCCTTAAATAAAATGTTAAAACTTGATGAAGTGAATTTGACTAGTGTTTGAGGTTCATATCAAGCAGAAGTTCTCTAATTTCTGTTAGTGAGATGGCTGGAATTCATAATTAATAGTTATTTTCAATTCTGATTCACACAAAAGAAGGGAACAAGCACAGGAGATAAGGAGAAAGAATGATTGTCCGCATAGGGCTTCTCGCGGCGGATATGAAAAGGCCGAAAAAGAATTGATGGTGGCCAAGCGGAGGAGATTGGAAGATGAAGCAGAATCTAATCCTTCTGTGATACATGATCCGCCATCTCCAATACATCGCGATCAGTTATGGTTGTATATTCGACAAAAGTCAAGCAGCACCTACACGAGTGAACAAACTCGTCTAGTTGCTGGAAGAATTGTCAGTATCGTTATTGTTAATTTTTAGTTACTAAACATGTTTCATTACTAAGCTTCTCATTATCTGTATCTTACAGGAAGATCTTAAAAAGAAAGAAATAGAGGGATCTTTTTTGTCAGACAGGAGGAATGATGTTCTGACCTTTGCGACTGGAAAACCGGATCACGTGAGGCGTGTCCGGTTGGAGGACGGGTAGGTCTGAAGGAATATTTTGGTAGCGCCAAATGCCAAAAACAAAGTATGGTTACTCGGGAGGAGATGGAACATACGCCAAATTTAGTGAGGAAGCCATATGTGGAGGATCCTGATCATCATGATAGACGATTAGTCGCAAAAGGGACTGTCCACAACTTGGAATCAACTATACACCACCAACAAATGGTTGATGATAAAGTCAGATTGTCAGTTGAAGAGGTCATCATTGATGCACCTGTCCCTCTCCCAACTGATCAGGTTAAGGTTGTGAGTGATGTCATTGGAACCTTCATCTCGTGGCCAGTAAAGCTTGTACATGTTTCTACTCCTCCTGAATCTCCATCCCCTCGTGAATTGGTTGGCACGGCTAAGTTGAGTGCCAAGCACAAAATTGTCCTTATGGTATCCAATAAATAAGTTGGACTTAATCAGTGGCCTGGCAATACAGAAGTACGCCTCCGTAATAAGCACCCGGTTTTGGTTGACCAAGATAATCTAATTTCCCTGCTATTTGATAAACAGGAGCTTACTGATACAATTATTCTCATGTTTATAAAGTAAGTATCTTCTTTTATGAGTACATAACATAAATGTGATACACTCACATACGTATATACTAATTCCTTGACGTCATTATTGTAGATTCTTGCATCGTGAATTGAAACAACAGGGCAGAAGCCAGGATATTGGATTCTTGTGCCCACAGTACATAAGTCAACCACCCTTAGCGGAGAGACAATCATACATAACTTCAAGGTTGTCCACCAATAGGAGAAAGTGGTACTTGGCACCATACTACCATAGGTACATATCATAATTCTTTTCTGCAATTCCCTTAATTCTGCTATATATTATTGAGTACTTGTCTGTTGTGAATTTTTAGTCGCCATTGGCAGTTGATCTTGATTTGCGCGAATGAGAATAAAGTGGTCTTTTTATGCGCCATTCACAAGGATCCACCACCTACATTGAAGCAAATCCTGAACAAGTAAGCATGTCATTTTGATTGTCTCGTTTGAAATCTTTGCTGTAAATTTTCAGTGACCATTATTGAGTAAATTTGTGATTTTGACAATAGGTCCTTGATATCATTCCAAAAAAAGGTCAAGAAAAGGTTTGGGACTGAGGTCAAAGAGCCTAAATGAATCATACTAAAGGTTAGTACATATTTGGACACTGGCACACTGTCTTGTTAACTTGGTCAGTAGCAATATATGCTCTTATATATTTCTTGTTCGTTTTTAGACCCGTCGGCAACCAAAGGAGTCCAACTTATGTGGCCATTACGTCTTGACACACATGTATAATATTGTTATGCAACCAATGACTACCATCACTGAAACAATAAATGTATATTACATAACTTTGCCTGTGCGCTGACCCCTTTGATGTAAGGAATGACGACTAATATATTTATGTCTTTGATGCTACGACGTTTGACTGTGCGACCCCTTCACGATGGTGATATTGAGCGCACACGCAATGTCTTTTGTGAATATCGTATGATCGATGATCTCGGAAAGTCAGAAAAATAATTGATTTTTTAATTCATTCGTAAATATATGTTGTATCAACAATCATCTTCGGTCTATAAATGAACAATTGTCCAATTTATGATAGTATACAATAATAATTTGTTAAATCATTTCAAACAATTTCCTTGTGTCCATTTGTGGTTGCTGAATGTATTGGATGGTGGATAAAACTATTTATTGCTTATTTTTTAAAAAAATTACTAGAAGTTTAGGATCAGATATTTTATAAATGTCCGTCCTAAAAGTCTTCGTTTTCATTTAAAAACTATGCCGGACTTTTAGGACCGTAGATTTACTAAATGTCGGTCCTAAAAGTCTTCCATTAATTAAAAAAATATGCCAAACTTTTAGGATCGTAGATTTTTTAAATGTCCGGTCCTAAAAGTCTTCATTTAATTTAAAAAACATGGCCACACTTTTAGGACCGTATTTGTTTTAAATGTCCGAGTCCTAAAGGTCTTCATTTAATTTAAAAAATAACTAGCCATTAAGGCCCACTCTATTCGCGGTTGAGAGGCAATATATTTATTAACATATTTTTAGATAAAAAATTACTTAGATATTTAAGGAATAATCATAATATTAAATTAAATATTTATTAAATATTTTGTAGCTACCGCCTACATTATTAATTTAAAATTATTATGTAACTACTTTCCCAATTATTCTTATTTCATAACCGATTTACTTAATTTATTTAGAGAGAATAATCAAAACATTAAATTAAATATTTGTACCTATTACAACCTCAATTATTAATTTACATTGTGTAACTATATCATCTCCATTATCCATATTTCATAATTGCCTTCCTTTTAATTTTTAATTTTTTCTTATTTTAGTGTTTTGAGTCTGCCATTTTTGCTGATGTACATTTTGGCTAGAGAGATGCTTACTGCTCTACTTTTATATAGTTAAGATGAAGCTAGATTGTTTTCCACCAGATATTCAGATAATGCATAAACTAAACACACACGAGAACAAAATTTTAAAATATTTTATTTAATAATTTTATGCTGCCCTAAAAGGGCAGCGACTATTACAAAAAAAACCATAAACAACTAATCCTCCCCATCATTGTCGGAGAGGGAGGAGGCGTCAGAGCCGTCGGAGGCTTCGTCTACAGAAGGATGGTACTCCACGTCATTGGCGTGGAGTACCATGTTCAGCTTGTTGTTGACGATATGAACAAGCTGAAACAATTGGCCCAAGCGTCGGTCGATGTGATGGACGCGGACCACAACGTTCTGCACCAACTGCTTGACAGTCAGATTTGGAGGCAATGGAGGAGGGGGCTGAGGCTGATGAGGAGGAGGAGGAAAAGGAGGACCTGGTGGAGCAGCCATTACAGTAGAGGCTAGGCTGTGGAGAAGGCCGTGTAGAAGTGATGGAGAAGAATGTGAAGAAACTAAAGTAACAACGGGTTTAAATAGAGAACCCATCATGAAGAATATGAAACACCAGAAACTTTTTACGAGGAGACGCATAGTCCTCAAAATATGAGGAGACACATAGTTGGGCAATTTACCTGGAAGCCGAAGAGACTTTAGATCATGTGAACAAAGTGTAAGGATACGACTCTGCTATCTGACTACTTTTGAAGTGACTGAACATTTAATACCAGATTTTGTAAAAGATCTGTTCTTAAAAGTATTATTTTTTAAGGAAAAAGTCTTACTACAAAAATAAATAATTGAAAAAAAAAATAAATGACTTTTAGGACCGAATATAAGATAAATGGTCGGTATTAAAAGTAATTGAATTGATTGGAAAAATAAATAGTAGACATTTAGGACCGGATATATGATAAAATGACGGTCTTAAAAGTAATTTAATTGAAAAAATAAATAATATACTTTTAGGACCAAACATATGATAAAAGGACGGTCTTAAAGTAGAAACACAAAAATCATAATAAATTGCGTATCTTATATCTCTGCCCTTATTAACTCCTCACACTACCTCTCTGTCCTTAATAACTCCTCACTACTTAGCTCTCTGCCCCAACTGCTCAAAGCCTCAAACCATGGTTAGATACAAGATAACTCTTCATAGGGGTACTCTTAGTCCTGAAGCTCGTGCCTTCCTTGGATCATTATACGGTGCGCCTCTTCCAGCGAGAGTGCGTTCTATTGTGACTGAAGAGTCTCGGGTCGTTGGACCCATTGTTATTTCGTATGATGAAGAGATCGTCACACCCCCTAGCCTACAGACCATGAAGAGGTTCCAGCTCCCCCTCTCCAACCTCTTGGCCCCAGCGCATCTACTGCTGATGCGAGTAAGACAGGAACTTGCTGACCTCCGGCAGGAAGTTGATGTTGCTCACGCCGATATCGCCAAGGCATTAGAGGATAATAAGCTTTAGGATGTTTAGTTAGATTCTTGTCGTTGATAATGTTTAGTTTGTTTTTCTTTCTTTTTTTTCCTTGTGTACGTGCATATTCTCCAGTAATGTATGAAGCATTAAGAACTAAGCTTTTGTCTTTTTTATATTCATATTCTCCAATAATTAAAGAAGCTTATATATTCTCCAGTTTTCCTTTAATTTATTTTATTCATTCAGTTGCTGTTGCGCTCGCCCAAGTGCCAATCCTCTTTGTTTTTTAGTTTGGTTAATTAATAAATGAGGACCTTTATGACCTGAAAAGTATTTGACTTTTAGACTTGGAGTTTTTATAAAATCCAGTCTTACAATTAAATGAAAAGTAAAAAGTTAGGACCGAGTCTTGTAAACCGACGGTCTTAAAAATTAATTAATAAAATTATATTTTTAGGACCGGATACTTTATAATTAACCGGTCTTAACAAAATCCAAAATACTAAAACATGTCTCTGTCGCGCGGAAAATTAAATTTCCCTCTCAGAACTCCTCTTGTCGCGCTGAAAGTGATTACTCAGGTTCTGTCTCCAGTGTTTGTGTGTTGCATCGTCGCTTCTTCGTGTTGCTCTCTTGACAATTACTTTCTGGTTCCTTAGCTAAACGTCTATAGACCAAGCTGTACGAGGTGTTTCGGTTATATAACTTTATGATTTTCCTGCTTATGGTTCTAGGTTTTTCATGGGTTGAACAAAATCGATCAAATGTTCTTGTGGGTTTCTCTGTTGTTAATGAATATTGTATTTTGAAGATTATATTTGCACTTTAGACCTACCCAACTTACCAATAAGTGTTTTTAGGTTTCTCTTGTTGTCTGCAACATCAACATTCATGGCCGGAGAAGAAAGACTCAGCAAACAAATTTGAATTTATATGCTACAGGTGAGTCCACAAGACCTTCATGCGATGCATTTAATTTCCTCGTCATGCATTTATTTTGCTTCTTGGATTCATTGTGATACATTTATGACCAAAAGTGATTCTTCGTTATGCATTTAATGGGCAAGTTTCTCCGTAAAAAAAGAAGAAGACATAACCAACATTGAGCACATATATGCATTTGGAGTTGCCTTCTTTTATATGCAAGTTTCAATTTTTTCGGATTATGTATGTTAAATCTTTCCGTCTATAGGAATTCTACTATGGATCACAGTTGGATAAATAATGCTTTACATACGAGTGTTGAATATCAGAATGGGATGAGGGAATTTATAGAATTTGCTAAACAAAATGCCCATGATGATAGTGGGAAGTTTTATTGCCCTTGTGTAGAATGTTTGAATGAGAGGCGACTAAGTTCTGAAGTTATACAAACACATTTAATTTGTGAAGGATTTTGTAAGACTTATACAGTTTTGGAGATGAACCTTTTATTATGGCAGACCATGCGAAACAAGTGTTCTATATCACCGATCAGGAAAATAAAATGTGGTCTGTAGCTCTCCAAGGAAATAGGGTCATTTATATTGATGACGAAATTCATTGAAATTATGGTCTTCCTGAGAGTACTCCTTTTTCAAGGGGTCTACCGGACATGAACGAAGAAGATGAAGTGAATAATGAACCCGGCATAAGAAATGATCATCAAGAAGGGATATGGGAGGATATCCCTTTATAAAAGAGTCAATTCATAAGGTAACATTCATATGTAGAATTCTTTGAAAACGTTAAGGTTTTAACTATATTCCTTCTATATATGTTCTTAATTAAACAATGTCACTGACTATGAAGTTTGTTCTTGCTTTATTTTTGTGGCAGGATCCGATCCAAAGGGGCATGTTATATGTAAAAGAGGATGTTATGTTGTTAGGTGGGAATCAAATGAAGGCATGGTGAATATTATATTGGGCATGTATGTTGATTTACGTGATGTATTTGTAACTCATTGTATTTGTAAGTAAGTTATCTTATTGTATATATTCATTTAGGTGTTGTACTGTCATAGTATAATCATTAATTAAGAGGCCACATAACTTATGGTGAATAATATATATTTGTATTCTTTTCCCAATTCAATTTATTCACAATGGATTGTTCATAGCTTGTAGCTTATAGTATTGAATTTTATGTCTTTGGATTGGGTGGTGGATTTGTGTATTATATAATCAGGAAAAACAAAACAGGGAAAAAAAATCAGGGAAATTTGGACCTGAAATAAATACGCAGGTCTTAAAAGTTCAAATTTTAAGACCGGATGTATTTATATGTTTGGTCTTAAAGGTCTGGTGTACATATTTGATATTAGGCTGGTCTTAAAAGTTGGTCTTTAAAGACCGGTGTATTTATACGTCCGGTCTTAAAATTTAATTTTTAAGACCGGATGCATTAATCATCCAGTCTTGAAAGTCAGTCTTTTAAGATCGGTATAATTAGTTGTTTGGTCTTAGAAGTCGCTATTGTTTAGACCAGATTTTTTTCTGTCCGGTCTTAAAATGTCGATCTTTTAAGAGCGGCCTATTTTTTTGTCCAGTCTTAAAAGTTGAGTTTTAGGACCGAACAAAAAATATTTCAGGACCATATAGTACGACTTTTAAGACCTAATGTTGTAAATGTCCGGTCTAAAACAATTTCTTTAAGACCGGTTGGACTCCGGTCTTAAAAGTTAGACTTTTAATACCGCCTGGAACAAGATCGGCGCTTGTCCGGTCTTACGATGCCTCTTTTGTTCGGTCTTAAAACCCTTTTTTCCACTAGTGTGCTATCAGTCAAAAGGAGTGCTTCCGAATATGTAACCTGTCAAGTGCTAAAGAAATGTGGAAAGCTCTGGAAATTGCTTATGAAGGAACTTCAGGGATAAAGGAGAATCGGGTTAACACTTTGACAACTAAGTACGATCTCCTTCATATAAAGACCGGAGAATCCATCAGAGAGTTCCAACTTTGTTTTACTCATTTGATCAACCAACTGTCACCTTTGGGAAAGACATATGAACAAAACTCTCAAGTTAGAAAAATCCTAAAAGTTCTGACGAAAGATTGGGAAGCTAAAGTCACAGCTATCGAAGAAGCTCATGGAGAATCAATGCAATTAGTAGTTGCTTTGTTTGGAAGCCTATCTGAATATGAAGGCAAACTGAAATTCAAGAAGGGCTTGGATGAAATCAACAACAATAGAGGCAAAGGTGTTGCTCTCAATGCTGTTAAAGAAAAGGAACCCAAAGACGAAGATGATGATGATGAGATGGGCATGTTCGTTCATAGATTCAAGAAGTTCTACAAGAAGAATCAAGGCTTCAGAAATCGATTCCAGAAGGGAAGCCAAAGCAACGAGACGTGAGTTCAAGGATAAAGAACGATCATCATCTGTTATGAATGTGAGAAGCCGGACCATATCAAATCCGAATGCCCTTGGCTGAGGGAAAGGAAAAGGAGGAGAAGAAGAAGAAATTCAATCATATCAAGAAGAAGACATATGTATTTTCCATATGGGGAGATAGCTCCTCGGATGAAGAAGAAAATAAGGAAGAAGAGGTGGCAAATGTATGTCTCATAGCAGAAGCGGAAGAACAATGTAAAAACGAGGATGAGGTATATGACTCTGAACCCACATATGATGAATTATTTTCTAACTATGAGGAGTTTCATTCTAAGTTTAAAAACATTGCGAAAGAACTCATTGCCTCAAGGAGGAAAATTAAATAGTTTGAGCAACAATCTAAAGATTCTCCTCTAGCTTGCGAAAAATAAATTTGGAAATTCACTAAAGGAAGTGAAATGCTCAATGTAATTTTGAAAACTCAAAGATTTACAAATGATTGATCAGGCATAGGTTATAACCCTATTTTTGACAAGAAAAAGGAGAAAAAAGAAACTGGTGGAAAATCTTATTTGAAAGGGGCATAATAATTCATCATGTTTTCATAAAAAAGAAAGAAGAGATAAACCTGTTGGTAACTATCAATAGGTACCTAAGGGAACTTATGTATTCCCTGAGGCCCAAGCTAACCTAAAAGGACCTAAGAAAAGATGGGTAGTTAAGGCTTGACATTGTCTGAATTGCAAATTTGTCTGAGGGCATCAAAGACCTATAAGTGGTACATTGATAGCGGATGCTCCAGACACATGACGAGAGATCAATCCAAGTTTGTGGCAATGAATAAAAAGGATGGTGGCAAAGTAACTTTTGGGGAAACCAAAATGGGAAGATAACTGGAATTGGTGAAATTGGTGATAAAGAAAGACCCCCGATTAAAGATGTCTATTAGGTGGAAGACCTTTGTCATAACCTCCTGAGCGTGAGCCAAAGTGCAGACAAGAACAACTGGATCATCTTCGATTCAGAAGAATATCTCATAGTCAACAAGGATGATCTTCCAATCAATAAAGGTAAGCTTAAAATTTTATTTAAGGCACCGAGAGAAGGTAACTGCTACCCCCTAAATTTACCTAAAGTTAATTTTGAAAACTATTTTGTTAGCAACTTGGACGAAAGTTGGCTGTGGCATAAGCAACTGGCTCATCTGAACATATTCCAACTAGACAAGTTGTTAAGAAAAGATTTAGTTCTTGGTTTACCTAAAATGTGCTTTAAAAATGACATGAATTGTGATTCTCGTCAAATGCGTAAACAAACTAAATCATCTTTCAAAACTAAGTTTTAAATCTTGACCAATTGACCACTCCAACTACTTCATATGGACTTAGTTGGACCAACGCGAGTAAAGAGCCTTGGTGGCAATTTATATACTCTGGTCATTGTCGACGATTTCTCTAGATCTGCTTGGACTAATTTCTTGTTTTCTAAGGATGAAACATTTGATCTATTTGTCATGTTTTCCAAGAAAGTGCAAAATGAGAAAGGTGTTTGCTTTTAGGTATTCAGACTGATAATGTAGGTGAATTTGAGAATCAAGCTTTTTGGGAATTCTGCGATGCCCATGGAATTGACCACAACTTCTCGACCTTAAGGACTCCACAATAGAACAGTGTGGTTAAAAGGAAAAATTGAGTCCTCACTGAAATGGCTCGAGCTATGCTGAATGAGAACAAGACATCTCAAGTATTCTGGGCAGATGCAATGAGCACGGCATGTTATGTCTCAAATTGAGCTTTTTTCTGAAATAAACTCAACAAGACTCCATACGAACTCTACAAAGGAAGGAAACCAAACCTAGCATATTTGCACATTTTTGGATGCAAATGCTTCATCCACAACAATGGTAAGGATAACTTGGGAAGGTTCGATCCTAAGTCCGACGAAGGTATATTTCTGGGCTATTCTAATAGGAGTAAAGCTAATAGAGTTTTCAATAATAGAACTCGTGTTGTAAAAGAATCAATTCCTATTGTGTTTTGTGAAACTGAGCCTGCAAGTTTCTTGATAAAGATGAACTTATTTTTCAAAATCAACCCATTTCAAAAACTCCTTTTATTCCTGAAAGTTCTGAAAACTTTTTAGAAGTTGAACCTGAATATGTTTGTGAAATGGAGGATGTTACAATTGGGCCCCCTCGATGAGTAAGTCTGAGAAAAGCATGACCATACTATGATGGAAAGGAGTTTCCATTTCAATTGTTAGACTACTCAAGAATCAAGAAAGTAATGGTCAAGAACAGGAAGTTGACATTATCCATGTCTCATCCTTGACCAAATTATCGCGTGACAAAAGGGACGTGACATGGTTGTATAATAGGTTGTATCTTATTATCAATCCCCATATGAATTGGGTAGTCGCAATGTCTTGCTAGAGGCCACTTGCGACTTGTGGGCTGGTACAGTATTGGCCCGCTGCCAATCTCATGTGGGCCTGCAGGGTCGCACACAAGAATAACCCAACTCGAGCAATAATGTCTAGATTCATTGAATCTTAGATATGTCTAAAATTTAATGAATACAACTTTAATATAGGATATATATTATATTATAATATAAATTTGAAATTAAATAACAACGATATTATTAATATGGATTATAATATTATTATTTATTTTGTATTTAATTTATTTGATAAATTAAATATCTAAAATAAATAGAGATATTGTATCTCGATTTAATTTTCGAATAAAGATATGATATATCTTATTTAATTTAAATTTAGATATAGTATCTCATATTTAATTAAATAGATAGATATCATATCTCGATTTAATTTATAGAGATAAATTAAATCAGAAGGCTTTTAATTTGGATTAAATAAATAGATTAGATTAGATCTATTGGATAGATTTAATTAATATATTATTTTAATCCAAATTCAAATTTCAAGATTAATAAGGATTAATTTTGAATATAATAGGTCGATTGGGTTTTGAAACACCTACGGGACATTTTGCAAGACGTATTATAAAAGCCGCGAAAAACCCTAGAAAGAAAAGAGAGAGACGCGTAAATACGAAGCGCTAGCACGCCGCATCGGTGTTGGAGGCTATTCGTGTGGATACTGGTAGAAGGAGTGGACACTCGAAGTCGGCTCCTATTGATCGAGTAGGTAGCCCATGAGATCGAATTTAACGAAACGCTCACGAGTTCGCATAGGTACGGTTTCTAACGAACCTTGATCTAAACGCCGTTGATGGATCCTCTCAAGGGATCCGTAAGTTTTAATGGATGAGAATCCTTCCACTGCGTGTACGAATTCCAACAATTACTTCCTTGGTCTTCAAATCAAACAACGCAAGAATGAGATCTTTATCTCTCAGATGAAGTATCTCCATGATTTGCTAAGAAAGTTTGGGATGGACCAATGTAATGGAGCCGACACTCCAATGAGCTCAACCACCTCTCTGGATGACAATGAATAAGGCAAGGACTTCAACATAACTAAGTATAGAGGAATGACCTGATCATTGCTACACTTGACCGCAAGTAAACCTGACATTCAGTGCAGTGTGGGTATGTGTGCAAGATACCAAGCTACTCCAAAGGAATCACATGTGAAGAGAATCTTTCGCTATCTTGCTGACATGAAGGAGCTCGGACTGTGGTTCCCCAAAGGTCAATCAGAATACTTGGTGGCCTATTCAGACTCGGATCACTCTGACTACAAGACCGATAGAAAGAGTACAAGTGCCCAATGTCAATTTCTTGGTGGCTCACTTGTTTCCTGGTTTAGCAAGTGTTGGGATTCGAACAGGTAGCGGAAGAGATTTATCAAAATAAATTTTGAATCCCAATGAAGCATCTATCAATGGCCTTTAAATTAGAGTAGTCAAAATTGTACCTTTCTTCCTAATGTACTGGTATCCACACAAACAAGACCCTAACACAGGCAGTGTACTAGCGCCTCCAACGTCCTTCTCCGTATCCTCTAGGTTTTTCTCTTGCGGCCAATCTAATACGACTTGCTCATTATCTTATAGGGTTTTTTCAAACCCTAATGGGCCGTATTAAATATTCAAAATTAATCTTAAT
The DNA here is from genome assembly GCA_019022615.1 of Acacia melanoxylon. Classification (NCBI taxonomy): domain Eukaryota; kingdom Viridiplantae; phylum Streptophyta; class Magnoliopsida; order Fabales; family Fabaceae; genus Acacia; species Acacia melanoxylon. The sequence continues at coordinate 3,487,238 of JAFJYJ010000003.1, read as the reverse complement.
TAGTTTTGAAATTTGAATTGATTAAAATAATATTAATTAAATCATTCAACAGATCTAATCTAATATATTTATTTAATCGAATTAAAAGCAAGCCGATTTAATTGATTTTCATAAATTAAATCGAGATATGATATCTATCTATTTAATTAAATATGAGATACAATATCTCAATTCAAATTCAATCTCGAGATACGATATCCCTATTCGTTTTAGTTATTTAATTTATCAAATAAATTAAATACAAAACAAATATTACATAATAATATTATATATAAATATTATTATTATTATTTTTGAATATATATATATATATATGTATATGTATATCCATTCTCTCTAGATTAAACGTTGTATTCATTAAATCTTAGACATATCTTAGATTCAATGAATCTGGACATTATAGCTCGTGTTGGGCTATTCTTGTGTGCAATCCTATAGGCCCACATGATATTGGCAGTGGGCCAACACTGTACCAGCCCACAAGTCGCAAGCGGCCTCTAGCAAAAAATTACGACTACCCAATTCATATGAGGATCGATGATACGATGTAACCTATCATACAACCATGCCACGTCCCTTTTGTCACACGATAATTTGGTCAAGGACGAACCATGGATAATGTCATCCTCCTGTTCTTGACCATTAATTTCTCAATTCTTGAGTAGTCTAACCACTAGTGCAAAAAAGGGCTTTAAGACCAGACGAAAGAGGTATCGTAAGACCGGACCAGCGACCGGTCTTGTTCCAGCCGGTATTAAAAGTCCACATTTAAGACCGGACTACAACCGGTCTTAAAGAACATCTTACAGACCGGACATTTAAAACATTAGGTCTTAAAAGTAGTACTACATAAGGTTGAAATATGTTTTGCTCGGTCCTAAAACTCAACTTTTAAGACCGGGGAAAATATCAGCCGCTCTTAAAAGATCAAATTTATAAGACCGGACAATTATAAAGCCGGTCTGAAAAATATCGGCTTCTAGGACCTGACGACTAATTATATGCGGTCTTAAAAGACCGACTTTCAAGACTGGACAATAAATTCTCCGGTCTTAAAAATTGAATTTTAAGACCGGACTTATAAACACACCGGTCTTAAAAGACAAACTTTTAAGACCGGCTTAATATCAAATATGTACACATGACCTTTAAGACCGGATATATGGATACCTCCGGTCTTAAAAGTTGAACATATAAGAGCGGCCTATTTATTACCGGTCTAAATTTTCCTGTATTTTATCCTTGTTCTGTTCTTCCTTATCATATATATATATTCATTCACAAATCCACCAACCAATCCAAAGCACATAAAAGTCGAATCTATAAGTACAGCTTTGAACAAATTATGAATAAATTGAATTGGGAAAAAATTACAAATAATATTCACCATGAGTCTGTGACAAATACAACATACATGCCCAATGAAATAAGTTAGTTACAATGCATAATATACAATAAGTTACAAATACATTCCCAATGGAATATTCACCATGCCTTCATCTGATTCCCACCCAACAACGTAACATCCTCTTTTATAACATGCCCCTTAGGATCCGATCCTGCCCCAAAAATAGAACAAGAACAAACTTCATAGTCAGTGACAATAATGTTTAAGAACATAGATCGAAGGAATATATAATATATATAGTTAAACCCTTAAAGTTTGCAAAGAAGTTTGCATATGAACATTACCTTATATATGAATTATATTGACTCTTTTATAAAGCGAAATCCTCCCATATCCCTTCTTGATGATCATTTCTTATGCCGGGTTCATTATCCGCTTCATCTTCTTCGTTCAATATTTCTGGTAGACCCCTTGAAAAAGGAGTACTTTCAGGAAGACCATAATTTGAATGACTTTCCTCATATTCAATGACCCTTTTACCTTGGAGAGCTACAGACCACATTTTATTTTCTTGATCGGTGATATAGAACACTTGTTTCGCACAGGTCGCCATAATAAAAGGTTCATCACCAAAACTTCTACCGTTGACATCGACTAATGTAAATCCTAGCCGATCGATCTGAACACCATTATTGACATTAACTCACTTGCATTTGAAAATGGGAAATCTAATTTTAACATAGTCTACCTCCCAAATCTCTTCAATAACCCCATAATATGGCATTACTGCCAATAAAGGCCTCTTGTCTTTCGAACTGGAGAAGTGCATAGATTCAGCCTCTAACATAACACCACATTGCGGACGGTGCTCCTATCATCTAGGGACTTCGTGTAAAATGTATAACCATTGATCACATACGAATTCCAACTTATGACGTCAACCTCAGGACCACGGGCTAAACATTTAATTGTATCAGAAACACATTCCTCTCCGTCGACCTTTTGTTTGAACTAATTTGCAAAAGTTCTGTTATGCTCCCTAATCAACCTTTGTTGAGTCATTTGATGATTTTCCTTCCTTACAGCTTCTTTATGAGCAGCTATGCTGGCTTGAACTTCATCAACATTATTTTAGATGTATAAGTGGACTTGTGAAAATTCATCAGGATCCACACTCTTTACCGAAGCCCCTCGTCTACCCCCTTCAGCATGCTGACGTTTTGGAAGCCCAATATGTCTTACTTTGGCCAAATAATTTTGACAAAATTCCATGGCTTCTTCGAAACATATTTCCGAACAATTGATGCTTCGGCCGGTATGCGTTCTTCACGTACCCTTTTAGGAATTTCATAGATCTTTCAATTGGGTACATCTACCGTAAATGGATAGGTCCACACAACTTTATCTCCCTCACTAGATGAACAATTAGATGAACCATGATGTCAAAAAAGGTAGGAACAAAAAGCTTCTCAAGGTGGCACAAGATAAGATATCCTTCATTCTCCAATTAATCCAACTTTTCAATCTCAACAACTTTACTACAAACCGCATTGAAGAAGACACAAAGTCTAGTCAAAATGACTCGAAGATCATATTCGGCGATGCCTCGAATAGCTACCGGGAGTAGGCTGTTGCATCAAGACATGACAATCATGAGACTTTTGGCCAACTAATTTCAAGTCCTTCATCGATACAAGCCTCTTAAAATTTGAAGAATACCCCGAGGGAACTTTTGTGCCATGTAAACACTCACAAAAACTTCGTTTCTCATCCTTAGACAAAGTATGAGAAGCCGGGGACAATAAGTTCTCTTCCCGTATGGCCTTGGATGTAAGTCTTCGCGTATTCCCATTACTTGCAAATCCAATCTTCCCTTCACACCATCCTTAGAACTACCTTGTATGTTTTAAGCATGCCAACAATACTATCACATACATTTTTCTCCACGTGCATGACATCAATACGGTGTCTCACATCAAGATTGCGCCAATATGGAAGATCGAAGAATACAGATCTCTTTTTCCATATATTTGTTTCTTTTCTACTCTTTGCGGTCTTACCGAAGATGACACCGATATGTTTCACCTTTTCATAAACTTGCTCCCCGATCAATGCCACTTTGGAGCATCTTCATACTCCTGGCCACCAAAATAGGCTTTCTTTAATCGACGATATGGGTGGTCCCGTCGAAGAAATCTCCTATGTCCAAGATAAACCATCTTTCTTCCATGTTGAAGTTGATGGTAGCATGTGCCTTCTTTACAAACCGGACATGCTTTATGGCCTTTTACACTATACCCTGACAAGTTCCCATATGCTGGGAAGTCGTTTATAGTACAAAATATTATGGCTCGCAATTTAAACACATCCTCCTTGAAAGAGTCAAAAACATCGACACCTTCTTCCCACAACTCCTTCAAGTCTTCGATCAAGGGCTCAAGGTAAACATCAATGTCATTTCCGGGTTGTTTTGGTCCCAAAATCAACATAGACAGCATGATGTACTTTCGTTTCATGCATAACATTGGAGATAAGTTGTAATTAATAAGGAGCACAGGCCATGAACTATATATCTTTGCTAAGGCTTCCATATGGATTCATGCCATCCGTGCTAAGGGCAAGCCTAAGGTTCCTAGGTTCTTCGCCGAAGTTTGGAAATAAATGATCGATTTTCTTCCATTGAGAAGAATCGGCCCGATGTCGAAGCTTTCCATCGAAATTCTCTCATCCGCATGCCACCTCAAATTCTCTCGCATCATTTTCATTCGCAAACAACCGCTTGAACCTTGGTATGATTGGAAGATACCACAACACTTTTGCAGGCCCCTTGTTTGACTTGTACCTGTGTTTCACATATCGGACAATTACACTTCTCTTCAAACTCTTTTCTATACAATACGCAATCATTCGGGCATGCATGGATCTTTTTGTACTCCATCCCGGTGGACGTAGTATTTTCTTAGCATCATAGTATCGATGCGGCAACACATTATCATCCGGAAGCATGTCCTTAAAAGCCTCAACCATTTCGGAAAAACTCTTGTCGCTCCATCCATGACGTGCCTTCAAGCTTACCAATTTCAATACGGCGTTCAACAATTGATATTTTTTACAACCAGGGTATAGCGAGGTCTCGCATCACCGCACATATTACCATATGCATGTGATTGATGAAAAGCCTCTTCTCCTACATCACGAATAATGTCCTCTATGTGATCATCCATATCCGTGTCATTATCATCAAAGGCCACTTCCTCATGTTGAGACCCACTTGGTACTTTTTCACCATGCCATACCCATACTGTATAAGTCTTATAAAATCCTTCACAAATTAAATGTGTGTAGATAACTTCAGGACTTAGTCGCCTCTCATTCAAACATTTTACACAAGGGCAATAAAACTTCCCACTATCATCATGGGCATTTTGTTTAGCAAATTCTATAAATTCCCTCACCCCATTCTGATATTCAACACTCGTCCGTAACGCATTTATCCAACCGTGATCCATACTAGAATTCCTATTTATGACACGATACAAAATAAGGAAACACCAAATTCATATTTATGCTCAACGAAGAAACTTGCCCATTAAATGCATAATGAAGAAACACTTTTGGTCATAAATAACACAGTGAATCCAAGAATAAAAGTTAAAGCATAACGAGGAAATTAAATGCATCGCGTGAAATTAAATGTGGACTCACCAGTAGCATATAAATTCAAATGGTTTGCGGAGTCTTTCTTCTCCCGCCACGAACGTTGATGTTGCGGACAAGAGTAACCTAAAAACATTTGTTGGTCGGTTGGGTAGGTCAAAAGCACAAATATAATCTTCAAAATACAATATTCATTAACAACAGAGAAACCAACTAGAACATTTCATCGATTTCGTTAAACCCAGAAATCCATAAAGTTATTTCACCGAAACACCTCTTACAACTTGGTCGATAGACGTTTAACTAAGGAAACAAAGCGATTGTCGAGAGAGCAACGCGAAAGCGATAATGACGAAGCAACACAAACAAACTGGAGACGTAACACGAGAAATCACTATCGGCGCGACGAGAGAAGTTTTGAGAGGGAAATTTGTTATTCCGCGAAGAGTTGTGTTTTAGTATATTTTGGATTTTATTAAGACCGGTTATTTATAAAGTAGACGGTCCTAAATATATAATTACATTTTTAAAACCGGCAAATTACTTTTAAGACCGGAGTTTTATTCATATCCGGTCCTAAGAGTCCTCATTATTATATTTTAAACGAAAGATGATTAGCTTGGGCGAGCGCAAGCTGAACTCAATGAAAAAAAAAATAAAGGAAAAATTGAGAATATGAACAAAAAAAAGACACAAGCTTGGCGGTCGCAACTTTTATTAAGACCGTTTATCGGCGTGAAAAGCATTAAATTCCCGCCGGATATCGCAAGTTCTCGCCTTAATCGCATCGGCCGCAATAAATCGGTAGAGGACGGAGAGGAGAGGGGTCGGTAGGCGCGGCTGGGGCCAACTTGTTGGAGAGGGGGAGCAGGAACCTCTTCATGGTCTGAAGGCTGGAAGGGGGGTGAGGCAACTTGTTGGAGAGGGGGAGCAGGAACCTCTTCATCATCCAAAATAACAATGGGTCCAACGACCCGAGACTCCTCTGTCACAATAGAACACACTCTTGATGGAGGAGGCGCACCGTATAACGATCTACGGAAGGCACGAGCATCACGAGTAAGAGTACCCCTACGAGCGGTTCTCTTGTATCTAACCATGGTTTGAGCAGTTAGGGCAGAGAGCCGCGTAGTGTGGAGTTACGAGATTGTGATGAGTTTAAGGACAGAGATGTATGTGGAGTTAATAAATATGCGGGTCTAAAATTCATAATTAAATTTTTTTCAATTCCATTGAATTTAAGACCAACCTTTTTAAATATATCCGGTCCTAAAAGTCTATTATTTATTTTTCAATCAATTCAATTACTTTTAAGACCGATATTTTGTCTTATATCCGGTCCTAAAAATCAATTTAATTTTATTAAGAACATATCTTTTACAATATCCGGTCTTAAAGGTTCTCTGTTCAAATGAATTTCAGAATCGCTTCGACTTCCAGATAAACTTCCCAACTAGGCGTCTCCTCGTATTCTGCGGAACTATGCGTCTCCTCGTTATTGTTTCCGACGTTTCAAATTGTTCGGGCAGGGTTCTCTATTTAAACAAGATGTTACTTTACTTCCATCACATTCTTCCCCATCACTTCTAAAACATCCACAGTAATGGCTGCTCCACCACCACGAGGTCCTCCTCCTCCGTTGCCTCCGGAACCGACAATCTACTAGATGATCCAGCACATCCTGGCCCGCCTCGATCATATAGACCGACGGTGCGGCCAGTTGTTTCAGGTCTATCACGCCGTCAACGCAAAGCTGCAGGCGGTACTCGATGCCCAGGACATTGAGTACCATCCTTCAGATGACGACATGTCCGACCTCTCCGACGACTCCCTCCCCTCCGACAACGATGGGGGGGAGTAGGTATTTCTTTTTCTTTTTTCTGTTTTTTGTTGTTGTTGTCTGTACTGCTGCTGCTGCTGCTCCTCACGGGGCAGCATTAAAAAAATATAAATTAAAGATCTTTTTGTTTCCATATTCGATCGCCATGTCCTTTTCATTATCTTCTTTCTTTTTCCGACAAAAAAAGGAAACAAACAAAACATTGTCGTCGCGTAAATCAACATTAAAAATTCTCACAATACGATTAAGAACATACAAAAAACAAAAAAAGATCATTTACCTTATTCAAATAAAAACAAACCAAATGACTATTCTTGTCAAGGTTGGACCGTCAAAACCTCGGTTGAGCAGAACGCCAGAACCTCGGTTGTCTGAAAACTGAGTCAAAAACTATTAAGAGGAAACAAATATATATACACAGTCCTTTAAAAAAAAATTTATGACTTAACTTTTAGGAGCGGATATATAACAAAACTACGGTCTTAAAAGTCTTCACATTTTTGAAATAATAAAACGTAGACTTGTAGGACTGGACGAAATATAATAACAAGGTCCTAAAAGTCTAGCGAATTTTTAGAAGACTTTTAAGACCGGACCAATAATTACGTCTGGTCCTAAAAGTATAGCCATATTTTTTTTATTAATATAAACGTAGACTTTTAGAACCGGCCGTATAATAAAGATGTGGTCCCAAAAGTCTAGCTCATTTTTAAGACCGGGCAAATAATTACGTCCGGTCCTAAAAGTATACCCATAATTTTTTTTTAAATTAACGAAGACTTAAAGCACCGCAGGTTTAATAACTATGCGGTCCTAAAGGTCTCGCAATATTTTTATGAACAAAGACTTTCTCATTTACAACATCTTGTAACACAAATTTCAAGCATAAATATCTAGAATGAATAAACGAATTTATTCTTGAAATACACAAACTTGTATGTTTATTTACAAATGAATGACTTGTTCGAAAAAATAAACAAATTTACGAAAATTATTTTTGCTACAACATATATTTACATCCACATTTAAGAATTAATAAGGCGATATAGATATTCACAAAACACATTGCGTATGTGTTCCACTTCATTATCAGGACAGGGACCAGAACCTCTAAACATCTGTAACATCAAAGACAACTAAACTGAATTAACTTGTGTGCATATTTCATTAAGCCAAAAACTGAATTCAGACATAATATATGTAATAACATCAAATACATTTACCTTTGCTAACAATTTTGTCTTTCCTCGCCTGATAACATCATACATGTGTTTCATGACGTACAAGCCACATAAGTTGGATTCTTTTGGTTGCCGATGGGTCTAAAACGAACAAGAAATAATATATGATAAGTGACAAGAAATATATAGCATATATATATAGGTTACTGACCAAGTTCTCAAGGCAGTGTTTCAGTGTCCAAATTAAAATATGTGCTAACGTATGGGGTGACCACAAAGGTTTAATAGTGGCCTCTTTCCCACGCTTTTGTCTTACCCTGACTTGGTAGCTCATCATGGCACTGTTATCAAAATCACAAATTTATCAATAATTCACTGAAACCATTACAGTAGAGATTTCAGACAAGAGAATTTCAATGACATGCATGCTTACTTGTTGACGGTCTCTGTCATTATAGTATCCGGGTTATTGTGAGTGGAGCATAAGAAGATAACTTTATGATCCTCCATGCACATGAGGACCAATCGCGTGGCTACGAAAATTCACGACGAATTTATATTAAGTTAATTACATACAAGAATTGTGATATGTATATACCCGTGGAAGTATGGAAACACGTAAACCTTTCTTATCACTTCACACACCCTATTTGACATGTATTCTTGTCTCAAGTCCTTCTCTATTGTACTTGCATAGACAGGGGCACAAGAATCCAAAATCATTTATTGTGCCTGTTCAACCAATTCTTGATGCAAGAACCTACAATAATGACATCGATCGGGGAATTAGTATATATGTATGTGTGTCTAAACGATGCATTTAAATTATGTACTCATATATAGAATCGAGATACTTACTTCATAAACAGTTGAATGATTGCATTACTAATCTCCCGTCCGGGAATCAGCGGGACATTACATCTATTTTGTCAAGGTAGACATCTTCGGGATGAGGGACGCCTACTACTTCTTGGACAGCCACGATTTATCGGTAAAATAATTATTGTTTTCCAAGTCGGTTATTTTTGCACGACGATCAAATGAGCGTGGGGATGGAACTTGTGGATGAGGGGATGCGGCTTGACGAGGGATGGAACTTGAGGAGGAGGTTGCTCGGCTCGTCGTCCAACAATGCGGCTCCCCTAGTGCTCTGCTGCGCATAACCGCAGTGAATGTGTGACGGAACACTGGTCTCGGACGAGAGCTCAAAAGCATCTTCAATTGATTCATTTCCTCCTCCATCTTGCTCATCCGGGATTGAAACTGCATGCGATCAACTTTGCGATCAATGAAGCTTCTTGAGCCGCCGCTTTGACCGCTGCTTCCTCATTTATTTGGCCAGCGTATGTTCCATCTTCTCCCAGGTAATCATACTTTGTTTGTGGCGTTTGGATTTACCAAAGTATTCCTTCAGGCCTACCCGTCCTCCAACCCCTCTTACACGCCCCGCATGATCCGGTTTTCCAGTCGCAACGGTCAGAACATCATTCCTCCCGTCCGACACGAAAGATCCCTCTGCTTCTTTATTTTTAAGATCTTCTTGTAAGATACAGATAACGAGAAGCTTAGTAATGAAACATGTTTAGTAACTAAAAAATAACAATAACGATACTTACAATTCTTTCAGCAACTACACGAGTTTGTTCACTCGTGTAGGCGCTGCTGGCTTTTGCCGAATATGCAACCACAACTCCTCGCGACGTATAGGAGATGGCGATCAACTACTTGAAGGATTGGATTCAGCTTCATCTTGCAATCTCTTCCGCTTGGCCGCCATCAATTCTTTTTCGGCCATTTCATATCCGCGCGAAGCCCTATGCGGGCAATCATTCTTTCTCCCTAGCTCCCGTGCTTTTGCCCTTCTTATCTCGTGAATCGAAATGAAAAAAAAAACTATTACTTATGAATTCCGTCATTGATGTCTAATAGAAATTAGAACACTTCTACGCTTCATATGAAGGTCAAACATTAGTCAAATTCACTTCATCAAGTTTCAACATTTTATTTAAGAAAGATGTAGAATTGTAGAAGAAATTGGGATAAACGAGAGGAAAGGGAGTTGCGTAAATGCTTGCCAACTCGGTCAATTAATTCATTCATCATAACCGGTTCCCACACATATTAGACTAACCTCTTACATATAGTTAGAGGCTTGACTCATAACAACTTGCCCCGAAACCATTACACGTTAACATACTAACATCATAACAACAACGTCTAACAACCGCCTACTATAACGAAACTAAGACTATATAATTGAGACTTGACTCTTATGCCATCATTATTTCCTTAATTTAATTAATTTCTTTATCGGGTCTACATATCGACTTGCATTGACAAAGGCGGAAATGTATACTTCTATTCACAAACCAAACCATTTAACTAAAAGGATTAGATGAACACAATAACATTCAAATATCCGCACAGGTTAATAAGCACACAAAAAGGCAAACTAAACTAAATATAAACTCACCAAAGATTCAGGAGTGGTCCGCAGCTAAACAAATTGTTGCCAAGTTTGTTCATCAATATATGGGTACTTATCCCAAGGCTATTCTTGAGGCAGAACCTCGGCAAAAATATAGGTGTTAGCTAGAAAGGTCTTAAACTTCCTTCACTGATCAACACAATAAGACAATGTCTTCTCTTTCAACTTCGGACGGACGATCGATGGACGGTGTAGGTAAGCGGATAGTGTCCCAAATAGGATCCTTTACTTTAGAATCGTCCACACTTTTCCACTCATCTATCAAGATGCTAACATGGCTGCGTGCTTGATAGCCAACAAAACTATTATATTTGGATTTCATGGGACCGAAAGTTGCAACTTTTCATTAAACCGAATCTCCGGCTTTGACCCGAAGTCCGACTTAGGGTTACATCCTCGCATTCGTGTTCCTCTTCTACCACGACGTGCACGGCGGTTTCGAGGCTCATTGACAGATGAAGATGGTTCGTTCAGACTCACACCAGTCAAAGCAGTAGCTGCCGTTCCCGGAACAGGAGTAGAATCGTTTTCACCGTTCATTTTCGAGACAGGAAGAGAGGTAATGCAACAGGAAGGGTTTCGCAACGTAAACAGAGGCTCTTCAGTGATAGTAACAAAAGCTTACACGCGAAGAAATGTATATTTGGCGGTTCATTTTTAAGACCGGACATAAAAAGAGACGGTCTTAATAATTAACATTCAAGACCGGTCATACTACATCCGGTCTTAAAAGTAACTAATTTTTTATCCGAACTATTTTTCTATATTTTATACCGGCCGCATTTTTATGTCCGGTCTTAAAAGAATAACTTTTAAGACCGGTGATTATTTACATTCGGTCTTAAAAATTTATTACCTTTATATTTAAATTTTTCCTTATTCTTTTGGCCCGCATAAAATATTAGTCCTAGGTTGTGTGAGATTTCTCCATAAAGTAATTGATATTTGAATATTTTTTAATAAATTTTTTAAGACCTGCCTTGTTTTGAACTGGTCTTAATAATATATTTAAGACCGATGAAAAAATGATCCGGTATAAGAAGTTCTTTATATTTACAAAACGCCACCGGTCATACATAAGAAGTTCCTTTTATTTACAAAACGCCACCGGTCATACCTTTAAGACCGGTGCTTCCAATGTCCGCTCTGAATGAGGCGGTCTTAAAGCCCTTTTTTGCACTAGTGAACAATTGAAATGGAAACTCCTTTCCATCATAGTATGGCCATGCTTTTCTCAGACTTAGTCATCGAGGGGCCCAGTTGTAACATCCTTCATTTTACTTAACATAATAACTAATTAAGTGTTGATTAATAACTAAGTAATGCTCTATCATCTACCAAAATATACAAAATAAATCAGAGTATGCAGAATGAGCCCTAACTTGGCAATATACATTCATCCAACATATACCAAAAAGACGGAAACACTACTTTCGGCAGAAGTGGCCTAAGCTTCTGAGGTCTTCCCTAATGGACCCGCAAGAGAACTATCACCTGAAAAATGTTGGTAACCATCAATCCAACTCGTACACATACTAATATGTGCTTGTGAGGTGCCAAGTGGAACAATATATATATAACCATGGTATTAAAAGTATAATTCACTAATATACACATTACAAAATTTCATGCTGGAGTTCTCGTGCTTAGTGCTTCTCTCCCTCTTCTTTCGAGCCTGGCCGAATAAGAATGTTCTATGGTTCTTTACGACTCGACTCTTTAGGGTTGATCATCTTTTTCCTTTTATAGTCAGGTTTACTTGCGGTGTAAGTTCAGTGTTCTGGTCCTTTCCAAATCTGTCAGGTTCAACTGATTTAACTTTCCAAATTTGATAGATTGCTTCTGCTAATTCTGTGGGATTCTCCAAATATAGATTTTCGATCCTCCACATCTTCTATCCCAATCTGTTGACAATCTAATCGTGAACTAACGTCCATCCATCAACCTGTACTTAATTCCTGAAAAGCCCTCATGGAAAAGTTAGAGCATACGGTGCACAACATTGCTTCCTTTACTCTGCTATGACATATGAGTTGCATTGTACTACAGCTTGATGTGGCTGACTCTATGCTATAGCATTGTATCGGCAGTGCTATGTGCATTCATAATAAACTTTTAAACTTGCCTTCTTCTTATGCACATGTACAAGATATTTATGTATTCATCGTAACTTGTGAGATATATCCTATATTTCCCTTATGCGTGAATTATGACACAATTGTTTAGATAACATGCTTTTAGGCTCATATTCAACTTTGAAAACAATCACACAGTATATGAAAGACAGAATATCACCAAGAAGGGGTGAATTGGGGATATAAAAATTTTCTTGCGTAAATACTCTGTTAGCCGAATGTGAAACAGGGATAAACAGAGTAAGGGTAAGAGAGATTGAACACAATGAATTTATACTGGTTCAGTCCAAATCCTTGACCTACGTCCAGTCCCCAGACTCTCCGGGATTTCACTAATCCAAATGATTACACACTCTGTAACTTACGGAGTAATTCTCTCTCTAGAACTTACTCCCCCTTACAAGTTGTAATCAAATAACCCAATCCCAAAGTCCTAATACTTTAAGATTCTTACAAGAAGAATAATCAATAATGAACTCTCTAAAAGAGCAGATTAATAAACACTGAAGTATGATATATCCGAAGATATTAACTCTTTGAGGAGGAACAATAAATGATCTTAATTGCTAATTGAATGCACAGCGTTTCGGTAGATGGAGACTTGAATGCTTCTCCTATTTATAGATTGGCAGCATTGATGATCGTTGAGAAGAACTTAATGAGCCGTTGTGGGTAATCAATATATTCGTTGTAATTACTTGCTCAGTTTCTTCGTATCCTTCCGATATTCGACCGTTATTCTCTGTTGACATTCTTTATTCGATTTGTCCGTTGAGACTCGCAAGAATGTTGTCTAGGAAATAGCCGGAATGCTTTTTGATTGTCCGAGTTCTATTTCTTCATTTAGCTTTGATATCTGGGACAGCATTTAATGCTTTTGACAAGAATTCGCTTTTCGTAATTTCTGGTTTAAAAACATGTTAAATATATCTGAAATACACTAGCAAGCTGATTAAATTTGGTTAGGAACAATAATGTTCAATTTTATCAAACACCCATCACTTAATCAGCTGATATCAGATTGCGCAGACGAGGATTCAAATATTGAGATGCATGACTCGAGTCATGCCTAGAGTCATAATTTCAAAATCCATTAAGATGACTTGAGTGATGACTGGAGCAACTATGAATAGAAGGTATTTCGATGATGTGCCTCGAGTCATGCCTAGAGTCATAATCTTAAAATACACTTAGATGACTCGAGTGATAACTGAAGTCATTCTGAAGTAATTTCAAACAGAGAGTATTTTCAATGATGTGACTCGAGTCATGCCTAGAGTCATGCAAGTGATGACTTGAGTTATGACTTGAGTCATCGCTGAGAAATTTTAAACAGAAAGATTTGCACTGAGATGACTTGAGTCATGACTGGAGTCAATAATAGAAATAGGCGAAAAATAGTATGATGACTCGAGTTATGCCAGGGATGACTCGAGTCATTTTATTGGGGAAATTATTTGCAAAGTCTGAGATACATAGATGACTCGAGTTGGTTAATGATGACTTGAGTCATACACAATATTTTCAATTGTTTTTGAAGCTCAGTGACTTGAGTCATGACTAGAGTCAAAATACAAAAATTTAAGTAATTTGCAAAGCAAAGTCTAGATGAAATCTTTTTGGCTTGAATCAATCTTACAATTGTCAGTCATCATCAAAACACATAGAGAACTAACAGTATAGGAAAAACATGACATAAATAGTACTCATCAAATACCCCCACACTTAGCTTTTTGCACTTCTGGGCAAAAAAATAATAATAGAGCGGAACGTTAACTCATAGCAGTAGCATACCTATCTATACATTTATGCCCTCACTCTTGCCCTCAGTTCACATCCGCATGCAAGCAATCCCACTGCCCAGTACTAGCGGCTCATGATGCAAGATGTTGCTTAGATGAGGAAGCGTTAAGAGGCTCTCAGGTTCAGTGTTTACGCTCTCTTACCCTGGGGGTTTTTCTTTTTGTCTTGTCACGCTAACTTAGAAGTTCTATAGCCTTGTCAAAGTTCTAAGATTACTTCTTAGCATCTGAGTTTTCATACGTCAAAAAGGCTTCATGGGTTTTAATGTGTGGATGGTCATAAATGTGTGGAGATGAAAGACAATGATCATTGCTGTAGCAGGGTGTTAGACAAATTCCGAGTTGTATGTATTCTAGCATGTTGCCTCACTTAAACCTTTGTATTGTTTTGCTGCTCCTTTGTTTTTTTTTGACAACGGTAACTTTTCTGCAGCATTTTTAGTGGAGGCGCACTGCCATAACAGTTCTTCGTAGTCTTCTTCATACTCGCCCTCCTAACTAGTTCTGCTATAGCATAGTCTATAAGGCTCAATAGGGTAGCAACATGGATGGTGATGTTTCATGGCTTGTGTATGGGAGTGAAGGGTATGATATGAATGCCTTTATGCATTGTTTAATCAGATGCCAAATAGTTTACTAGAGAATTAAGACAAATCAAAGATCATACATGGGTTAACTGACATACACACTAGCATAGAAAAAGTTAGGCTCAAATAAATCCTTCCATTATGGGTTTTCTCCCTATTCTTTCTCACCATCACTTTACCCCACATTGAGCTAACTAGTACTGTCAATTTCCCAAGCCTAACGGTTTAGTTTCCTTCAAGCAATTATGCTATGCTTAGTCATACAGATACACATACTACTGCTACTGCTCTCTGTTCGCGCTCTATCATGCATTGTAAACAATTCAGTGTGTGCAAAAGCTAATTATAAGGGTGATTTGAGCAAAGAGCATTGATTTTGCAAGCACAGATTGAATTACCCAAATCATCCTCCCCCCACACTTGAATGATGCAATGCCTTCATTGCAGCACGTAAGAACACAATAAAACGCCGAAAGGAACAGGGTTGTGTATGTTATTTTCCTATTTGTGTTTTGATGATGATTAAGGTTGAAAACAATGTATGTTTAAGAAATGTAAGCAAAACAATTTTAACTCAGTTTAAATCACATAAAACATTTTGCTGTCAGATTGGCTTGAGCCAATGTTACAGACTCGAGTCAATCACTTGTTCATCTATCGCCTAAATTCCATATTGACTCGAGCCTGGAAAAATACTGCCTCGAGTCTGGGTCTAGACTCGAGCCTGGTTGCTCTTAGACTCAAGCCAATCATCTTTTATCTTAAGAGAATTTTTCAAAGTATAATCATTTGACTCGATCCTACAAAGAGTGTGCCTCAAGTTTGTGAATAGACTCGAGCCAGGACTTTGAGAAACTCGAGCCAAAGGTCTCAATTTTAAATTGATTTTAAAGTATGATTTTCTTGCCTCGAGCCAATGATTTGTCCATCTCAAGTCGATGTCAATTTTCAAATATTCTCGAGTCTTAAACGTTGCTTCGACTCGAGCCTGAGTAAAAGGTGACTCAAGCCAAGTTCATCTCTGTTTGTGAGTCTTTATCTATAATCCCAGATTCTTCAAGTATATTTCTACATTCTTCATTTCATCTATCATTAATGTTCTTAACTTCATTAATCAGCTTGCTAAGTGAGTTACAGATGATTTGAACACACATTAACTCAGAATCTAGATAAAGCAATCCGACGTGTCAGAGGATTTAATGCACTTACCTGTTCGAGACCTTCAGCCAACAGACATACCTTTGGACATCAAAAGACATCTTCAAACAAGATTATTTCATTCTCTTTGATGGGCTTCCAACGGTCATAATTGGAGGAACAAAGTAATAAAAGAATATTGGAATACAATTATAGGGACTTCCGCGCCTCAACTTTAATGAACATATTAAAGAATCTCAACGGATATTTCTTCAAGCTTCTCAACGGTCATAAATGAGATCAACTAAAAATACCTGAAGCTTTGAATTCTCCACCTACCAAAATCTTTGTGCAATCAATTCGACTCAACTACTTTTGCTTTGTTTCATCTACTCATTAATATCTTCGAATAATTATTCTTCAATGTTTATTAATCGACTCTTTTGGAGAGTTTATTATTGAAATATTTCATTGTAAGAATCTCAAGTCATGGGACTTGGACATTGGGCTATTTGATTACAACTTGTAAGAGGGAGTAAGTTCTAGTAAGAGAATTACTCCGAGAGTTGCAGAGTGTGTAATCATTTGAGTTAGTGAAATCCTGAAGAGTCTGGGGACTGGACGTAGGTCGAGGATTTAGATCGAACCAGTATAAATTGCTTGTGTTCTTCCTTCTTCTATTTCCTCTCTGTTTAGCTCTGTTTTACAGAGTGTTTCAGAATATTTTTGAAGAAAATTTTATATCCCCAATTCACCCTCCCTCTTGGTGATATTCCCTGCTTTCATTTGGTATCAGAGTGTAGGTTATCTATTCGTGGTTCCCCTATATAAAAGATCCAATGGAAGAAATATTTCCTGATGGAGCTTCGATCAACAGACCACCTGGTTTCAATAGAGAGCACTACTCCATCTAGAAAGCCAAATTCAAAGTCTTTGTATTAGCTTCTGAATATGGTCTTTGGAGGGTGCTTGAGAGAGGATATTATGCTCCTGTAACCGTTGAAGATGGTGTTAGAACACCTAAGCTTAAAGAGAAATATGATGAAAATGACAAGAAGCTGGTCACTCTCAACAATAAAGCTGTGCTCATGCTGCAAAGTGCCTTAAGTCAACAAGAGTACTTTTGTGTCTGTACTATATCCTCAGCCAAAGCGATGTGGGATGTGCTTGAGATTGCACATGAAGGAACTACTGGAATCAAGGAGAATAGAGTCAATACCCTCATGACAGAGTACGATCTTCTTCGTATGAAGTCTAGGGAATCCATTGGGGAATTCTAGCTTAGATTCACGCATTTGATTAATCAACTTGTTGCTTTGGGAAAAGAATATGACAAACCTGTTCAAGTAAGAAAAATCCTGAATATTCTTAGCAAAGAATGGGAAGCTAAAGTCACGACTATCGAAGAAGCCCGTGGAGAATCAATGGCCTCTGTGGCAGCTCTCTTCGGTAGCTTATCAGAATATGAAGGGAAGATCAAGTTCAAACAAGGACTTGATGACATTGGTAGCAAAAACAAGGGAATTGCTCTTAAAGATGTCAAGGAGAACAAGGAATCAGATGATGATGATGAAGACAAAGATGAAGAGCTAGGCATGATGGTCCGGCGATTCAATAAGTTCTACAAGAAGGACTATGGATTCAGAAAGTTTCACAAGGGTAGCTCCAGTTCTGACCCTAAGAAGCCAATCATCTACAACGAGTGTGAAAAGCCTGGGCACATCAAGTCTGAATGCCCCTAGCTAAAGAACAAGGATAAAGGCAAGAAAAGATTCAACAAATTCAATAAGAAAGCCTATGTCTCAGCCATTTGGGGAGATAGTTGATCTGATGAAGATGAAGCTAATGAGGAAGAAAGAGCCAACATCTGACTCGTGGCTCAAGAAGAGGAATCTGAGAGTAATGAGGTATATGATTCATAACCTTCATATGATGAGTTATTCGCTGGATACAACATTTTACAATCTAAATTTGAAAAGGTTGCTGAAAAATATATTGCCTTGAAAAAGAAGAACATAACTCTTGAACAACAAATCAAAAATTCTTCTTGTGAAAATAATGTTTGTGAAGATTGCATTGATTTAGAGAAAAAGAATTTGCATCTCACAAAAGCACTTGAGAAGTTCACTGTAACACCCCTACGGTTGTAACCAACGTACTTATGGTTAATGTGATTAATATTCCAAATTGGGAAAAAAATAGAATATATCTAAAAGAATTGAAGAAAGCCCAAAGGGAGATACCTTGTTGACCAGCAGGACCCACGGGGACCGGTAGAAGGAGACCGGACTGGATAAAATGGAAAGACCAGAGGAAATGGGGAGGACGGATTGGGTGGGCCCAGAGTGGCGCCACCTAGCTCCCTCAATTGTTATAAAATGACTTGGAGAGCAAGAAAGAGCAAAGTCAACAAAAAAGTCAACCGAGCCCCGCCGACTAGATACAAAGGGAATAAATCAGATAAATTGGGAGGAATAGGATAAAGACCAAGGGATCTGAATTGTTGGACCCAGGAGGCGCCACTTAGGCTTAGGAAAAGTCTAGAAAACTTGGGGAAAAAGTCAAGGGTAATTAATGAGCTCGGGCCAAAATTGGCAATTTCCATAAATTCCGGGACAAAGTAGGTAATTTTCCCTAAATGTAAAGAAAATATCAAGATACTTGTGGAAGAGGAGGCGCACATTGTAGCAATCTAGGAGCCTCTGGAATTCTCTAGAGTTGCTTGGAGAGGAAGAAAAGGGAAATCAATGCAAAAGTCAAACCGCGGGTCCCACATGCAGAGAAAAGGGGCAAAATGGGAATAAAAGTGAAAAAAATTAATTGGACCAGGTTTGTGGGCCCAAAATGGCGTGCCATATGTCCTTTTGGACAGGTGAAATGATGGGGAAAAGTTGGAAATTATTTAAAAGTTTTGGGCCACAAATGTAATTTTCCAAAGTTTCGGGCCAAAACTCGTAATTTTCCCCAAAGGAAGATAAGGATCTGCACGTTTTTGGAGGGGGCAGTGACACTTGGCAGCTGTTGGAAACTCCTGGAAAATTCTAGAATAACTTGGGGATTAAACCAAAAGCCATTTACATTTTAGACCGGAATTTACGCTGTTAGTTCTAATTTTACCGAGATCAAATTTACCTTTATTTAAAAGGTAATTGACCCCTTATTTTCACCTTAGGAGGAAAATTTTTTCCATAGAACAAGGGAGAGAGGTCTGCAACTCCATAACTAAGCTCCAAGCTCAAGCCACCAAGTTTATCCAACGATTCTCCGATCTCAGGTAACACCGAAAATCTCACTTTCTCAAGTTCTTGCTCAAGTATTTTCGTACAAAGGGTGAAAGCTTGGAGTTGTGGTTAGATTTTTGTATTTTTAAGGTCCTAAATGGCTCTGTAACGTGATTTTATGTGGGGTTATGTGGTAGTTTAAGTTTCCGAATTAAAAACACCGAAAAACTTATTGGAACAAGTTTGTAGTTAAATCTGGAATTTCTGGCAGTGTATCTTCAATTGGGCTCTAAAAATAGTAAACGACCTTCAAATAATCTGAACTTTTACAGGTAGAAATTAAACATCCTAAGGTTCATCGTGATGTATAATTTTGTATGATTTTGGTACAGATGCAACAGGTCGAATCTGGATCAGGAGGTGTAAAAGTGGGTATAAGTTAAAATAGGTGTACTTTCAGGGTCTGAATGTATTGTTCCTGAAACATATAAATTATAGTGGTTTAAAGGGCATTGGTTTCATGTGGAAATGAGTTTTTTGGAATTTACTAAAATTCGGTGAAGTAGGGACAAAAATACTGAATTTCTAGGAATCTGTGGTTGAGCTCGGTTTTTGCAAATAAGAAAAGTATATGAACCCAGATGGCTTTTGTAATTATTTTTCCTATGAACTAGACATCCTGAGGGTTCCATTGTCACTAATTTTGTGTTAAAAAGATTTTCCTAGAATTTATTAAAAATCGGCAAAGTTGAAATAGTGGTTCTGGAAAATTCTGGTGTAGCTGAAATTCATAGAGATTAAGAGTAGAGTTGATATCCATAATTGAAAGCATGATATTTTTTTGTAACTAGGGTGTTAGCTCGTCTGGACCATATCAAGAGAAGTGTTTGCTAATTTCAAGGTGTTCCAGGTAGTAACTGTTGACTCGCATACTCTATGTTACTTTTGCATGTTGTGTTGATCATGATGTAGGAGATCGGGCTGTACTACCTATTGGACTGGGTGTCCTTAGGGATTTGCTACAATACCGAGGGCATGTATGATCGGGGTATGGTGCCTATTGGGCTGCATTACCAAGAATTGTTGGGGTAGGTAGGGCTTATATGATTGTGTGTTTATAGGTTACTACCGAGGCCCCTGCGCGCGAAACGTATCGTGGGGCTTGTTTTGACCAGGCGGCCTAGCGGATTGTGCCGGAGGCAGAACATACATGCCAGATTACTGTGCCTGAGGCAGAATTGTTTGCTTTACCTTCTTGATTGTGATTTACATTGCATGCACTGCATACATATTGTATTTGAGTCTAACAGTTACTCTAGGGTTCAACTTTGAACTCCAGACTATTGTGAAGATACAGGGGTGAGAAAGTAACAAAGCTTGAAGAAGGTAGGGCCGATCCGGAAGTTGAAGAAATAGGGGATGCCCTATTATCACTTTTGTATTTGGATACTTTTGGGATGACTGTATTATTATTTGTATTTATTTTTGGATAATTGTACCCTTAACCCTTTGGGGACTTTTACTTTCTGTTTATTTTACTTTTACCAGTACAGTAGATTGTCCAACCCCGTTAAATGCTCTGTTGCGCTCACTCTGATACATGTTAAATGGACCTAATAATCAAATAAAGTTAACTAAGTAAAGGAATCCCTCTAACCCGCCACCTGAAAGGGCGAGGCCGGTAGGGGTGTAACATTCACTAGAGGTAGTGAAATGCTCAATGTCATTTTGAAACAGCAAAGATTTACAAATGACAGATCAGGAATTGGTTATAAACCTGATTTTGATAAAAAGAAAGGCCAAAAGAAATTTTGAGAAAAATCTTATATGAACTATTTTAGAAAAACTGTTCACTCTTCAAATCCTTTTGCACATTGCAATTATTGCAATCATAAAGGTCATACTACTTCTTCCTATTTTCATAAAAAGGAAAGAAAGAGTTAACCTTTCGGAAATTATCAATGGGTGTCTAAGGGATCTTATAAGGTTCCTAAGACATAAACTAACCCAAAAGGACCCAAGAAAATATGGGTACCTAAAACCTGATTTCTTGTGATTTGCAGGTTTGTTTGAGAGCATCAAAATCCAACAAGTGGTATATTGACAGTGGATGCTCTAGACATATGACATGAGATCATACTAAATTTGCTGCTCTTATGATCAAGGATGGTGGCAAGGTGACTTTTAGTGGAAATCAATCCGTAAGGATTGCTGGGATTGTTGAAGTTGGCAACAACGATGGACCTCAAATCAAAGATGTCTACCTTGTGGAAGGCCTTTGCCACAACCTCTTCAGTATGAGCCAAAGCACAGGCTGTAATATCCTAAATCTTGGACCCTGGGAATTAAGAACAAGCCTAGAGTAGGCAGACGACTAAGCCCGGTTCGGAAAGAGTCCTACGAATGATGATATATAGGAAGCCTCTTAGGGACTGAGTAACTTGGCTATGCAGGTCAGTGGACCTAATGTGTATAAACCGTGGAATTAAAGTGCCAATGGAAAAAGGGCACAAAAGACCCATACGGTACAAATCTGGTTGGAAAAGATTCCCCCTAACTATGTCCTAAGGTATAGGACAATTAGTTGAGTGAAAATATACCGGTATAAGTAAGTATAAAGCATTTTCATGGCGGTCAGGGATGCCCTGCGTTTTTGAAGATCAGGGGTCAGTGTAATCACTGCTGGAGGACACGTGTCACTGCGGGATTGAAAAGCAAAAAGTAAGTAATGATTACAGGGGTAGAAAAGTCAAATCCTTACCCCTTAAGTATTCAATTTCGTCCACCCTGGAGAGAGAAGGAAAAATCAGATGATTTTACTCATAATCAGGCCCAAACACAAAAGTACGGGTCCCACAAGCGATTAACTAGTAGAAAGGGGACTGATAGGGACCAATTAGGGGCTTCTTTTGGATCAAACGAGACAAATGTGGGGCCACGTTGGGAAGTCAAGATGCGCCACATATGGATGGGTAAGCAGGGGGAAAATATATGAAAATCTGAAGAAAAGTACAAAAGAAAGCACCCTCTTAACTAGCGGGACCCAACATTGACCGGTGAAAGGAGATTGGACAATATAAAGTGGAAAAGACAGAGGAAAAGTATGAGGGCAGATTTTATGGGGCCCAAATGGCGCCACCTAGTACTTTTAATGATTAAAAATTTACTTGCAGGAAAAGAAAAGCAAAATCAGTTCAAAAGTCAAAGTGTGGGTCCCACTTTCTGGATAAAAAGGGAATAAATCAGATAAATTGGGAAAAATAAAATAAAAATCATGGGATCAAATTTGTGTCGCCACCTACCCCCCTAATCATTAAAAACGACTTAAGTAAAAAGAAAGAGAAAATAAAGAAGTTTCGGGCCAAAACTGGTAATTTTCATAAATTCTGGGCCAAAGTTGGTAATTTTCCCCATATGAAAGATAAAATCTGAATAAGTGGAGGAGGGAGGCGCCACTTGCCCAGACCCTAGAAGCTTCTTGTTTTTCTTGGGAATTAAGTCAAAAAGCCGGATGAATTACATTAATTCTTGGAATGAGTTTTACTCCGATTATTCCGACTAATCAGAACTTTTACTATTATTAAATTCAAATGCTCTCTCTCTCCTAGACCAAGGGGAGCACGAAATTTTGTAGAGGAGAGAGAGAAGATCTCAGCAAGTTTCCATAGCCAAATCAACTCCAAGCTTCATAGATCATCAACCGAACTTATGAATCAGGTAAACACTGAAAACCCGAACCTTTGCTACTTGAACTTGTGATTTTCGTGCAAGGGGTTAGGGCATGGTGTTGCAATCTGATTTTGGTGTTTTTTATGGTCTCAAGGTGTTTAAAATATGATTTTGTATGGGGTTATGCTATGGTTTAAGTTTCCAAACTCAAAACAGAGAAAAACACCAAGAACAAGCCTATTTGTTGATTCTGGAATTTCTGGCAGCGAGACTTCCAATGCGCTTTAAAAATAGTAAATGTACTTTGTTTGAGCTGATATTTTACAGGGAGAAATTAAACATCCAGGGATTCACTTTGATATAAAATTTTGTGTTATTTTGAGTTTGCTACTAAGAGATATAAATTGTTAAAGTTGAACCAGGGAGCAACTGGGCGAATTTGGACCAGGGAGTGAATAATTGGCTACACGCAAAACTAAGTGTGCTTTTGACTTCTGGAAATATTTTTCATGAAAAATAGACATTGTAATGGTTCAAATGGCACTACTTTCATGCAAAACTGAGTTTTGTTTTTGAATTTATTAAAAATAATGGAAGTTGGGCCAGATTCACAGAATTTCTGGAAAATTCTGTGTGGGTCCGGTTTTGACAAAAGAAATGTAAGTGTATTTTTTGAAATACTGAAAATGGTGTATTTTGGTGTTATTAGGTCAAGGGTATTTTTTGAAAATTCGCCGGGCATAATAAATATTAAGGGCAGTATGTAACACACCAGGTAGTAACCGCTTTACTCAAATATATTTATGTGTCTTGTTGTATGTTTGTATTTGCCATGTGTGTTTTTGTATGTACTACCAAATATGCATACAAAGTTATGTGGTTCCTAGCGCTAAGGAAGATCAGTCTGAGGCCAGCCTTGATTGGCGGCTGTACGGGTTGAGGATCAGTCCAGGGCTGGCCTGGTAAGGGCGGCTCTAAGGGTTGAGAATCCAATGAGTACAAGGCTTGCCTTGGTAAGGCAGCTGTACGGGTTATATGGATTGTGATGTGTGGTTATTATGTATGTTTCTGCTTGCATATGTGGTATGTTTGGCATTACTACTGTGATTTTATATCTGACATGGTTACACACATGCACCTTACACATTTGGTATTTGAGTATTGACAGTTACTCTGGGGAGCCAATATCGGACTCCAGAAGCTTCTGCAGCTGCAGGGGAGCGTGCCTGACAGCGAAGACCTTTTTTTTTAAGAGGTAGGGCCTGGCAGTGCAGTGAAGAATAGGGAATGCCCTATCCTATTCTGTATTTTACCTTTTGGATGACTGTATTTATTATTTTGGTATTTACCATGGATAACTGTACCCTTAACCCTTCGGGGACTTATATTTTCTGTTGTTTTTACCTTCACCAGTACAGTATTTAGTCCAAATCGGTCATGTGCTCTAACCCGACACCCGAAAGGGCGAGGCCGGTAGGGGTGTAACACAGGCAAAGGTAACTTTGTTATCTTCGACTCTAAGGAATGCTTGATAGTCAGCAAGAATGATTTGCCCTTAGTTCACATCAAATCAAAAGCCATATTCAGGGCTCCTAGAGAAGGTAATTGTTACACTCTAAACCTCTCTAGTAATTGCAATAAAATTACGTCTGAAAATTGCTTTATTAGTAACTTGGAAGAAAGTTGGTTATGGCACAAGCGTATAGCTTATGTCAATATGTTTCAACTTGACAAGTTGCTAAGAAAGGATTTAGTCATTTGTTTAGCAAAGCTCAATTTCAAAAATGACATGATCTGTGATGTTTGTCAAAAAGGTAAACAGACTAAATCATCTTTTAATAATAAAAAAAGAGATTTCGTCCAATAGACCCCTCCAACTACTTCATATGGATTTAGTTGGACCAACAAGAGTAAGAAGCCTTGGTGGCAAACTCTATACTCTGGTCACTGTTGATGACTTCTCAAGATTCTGTTGGACTATATTTTTATCATCAAAAGATAAAACCTTTGATCAGTTTGTTGTGTTTGCCAAGATGGTCCAAAACGAGAAAGGTATCTCTATTTCAAGTATAAGAACTGATCATGGTAGAGAATTCGAGAATTATGCCTTTGAAGAATTTTGTGATGCTCATGGATATATCATAATTTCTTTGCTCCGAGGACTCCTCAACAAAATGGTGTTGTGGAAAGAAAGAATCGAGTTCTCACTAAGATGGCAAGAGCAATGTTGATTGAGAATCAAACATCTCAAGTATTCTGGCATGATGCAATGAGTACTGCTTGCTACATATCAAATCGTGCATACATTTGGAAGAATCTTAAGAAGACATCTTATGAGATTTACAAAGGGAGAAAGCCCAACCTTGCCTATCTGCACATCTTTGGTGTAAGTGCTTTGTGCACAATAATGGTAAGGATAATCTGGGTAAGTTTTATTCAAAATCTGATGAACGTATATTTTTAGGTTACTCTAATGGAAGTAAGGCTTATAGAGTTTTCAATACCCATACTCGTATTGTTGAAGAGTCTATTCATGTTGTATTTAGTGAAACCAAGTCTAATAAGCCTTTGGATGATGATGAGGAAAATGCTTATAGAAATCAATTCTTTTAAAAAACTACTCTTGCCTGTAACACCCCAACTTCTGTAATATGTGTACAGACATGTATTAATATAGTAATAAGGAATTTTTATTCGTATTTGAAGCATTTATCTTCCAGAAATTATGGTATAAATTATTTAAGTACCTTAGGATGAAAAACCCTTGGTTATAATTGAATGGAAAATCTACTAAGTCGAAATAAGAAGAAACCATGATCAATTGTGTAGTAACTTGCACATGAAGTAAACTCAATTGTGTAGTAACTTGTGCATGATCAATTAGTAGGACGGGAATACTGACCCTGTGGGACAGGGAATGCATGTTCAACCAAGGAGGAGATAGAGGATGTGTGTCTGGATCAAGTATAGAAGGAAGATTCAGTAATAGTAGTGCTACGTTGGACACGTGGCATTTCAGGGTCGGAAGTTGGATTATCGGGTAGCATGTAGTACGAGGTGGTTGTAGATACTGAAGTATAGATTTCTTGCTCCCCAAGGCACTATATTTTCTCCACATGTGGTTAGGGAAAAGAGACTATTGATTCGGGCCCACAAAAGTCCAGTTGAAGGGCACGAGTTACGAGGAAAAGTGTAACCGGCAAAAAGGAGCTAAGCGGGACCGGTTAGGGTTTCCTGTAGTCGGGCCCAGACACTGGACACAGAGGGAGGACAAAACTAGTGGGCTCAGAAGAGAGAGATGTTAGTTCTCTGTGTGTTTTGATGATAACTGACAATTGTAAACACAAGTTGAAGTTTATCTTTGGTAAGTTGAAAAACTTACTGTCAAAGGCAAACTCGAGTATTGGTCTCAATACTCGAGTATTGACTTGACAGAGAAAGTAGCTCAATTTTATTAAACAGTAAATATCCCAGACAAAAAAACACAGACCCCATTTTAGTCCCTACGGACTAAAATGGGACTTTTTTATGGACTAAAAAGGGCTTTTTGGAAATTTGCGAGGGATCAAAATGTTCACCAATTGACCCTTGTTCGTCCTTTTCAGGGACTAAAAAGGGCATTTCTTTGTGTGAGGGACCAAAATGGGGTCCGTGTTTTTTTCTAGGGACCCAAAAGGGTATTTACTCTTTATTAAACAAAGCAATAATCAAATTTCCATTTGGAAACTCAAGTATTGGATTTACAGAGAGCACTCCAAGTTTTCTCACCCTAAGCCAAATTCGAGTATTGGTTTGAATACTCAAGTATGCATCATATAGAGAGTCTCTCAATATTTCCTAAAGATTTCAAAACTCAAGTATCTGTTTTGAATACTCAACTATTGGTCATACAGAGAGTCACCAAAATCTTTCAACTTGTGAACACTCAAGTATGAGTTTGAATACTCGAGTATGGGATTAACAGCAAGTTTTCAAACTTTACACATGTCCTTGAAAACTCAAGTATTGACTTGACATAGATTTCTCAAAGTTTTTCAAATCCTATGAATACTCAAGTATGGGTCTGGAAACTCGAGTATATTACAGACATAAAGTTTTCAAGTTGTATACATTGTTTGAATACTCAAGTATCATTTTGAAAACTCAAGTATTGACTTGGGAGTGACTTTTCAAAGCTTTTCAAAATCTTTGAATATTCGAGTATTGAGTTGGAAACTCGAGTATCGGGCATACAGAGAGCTTTGCTCTTTTTCCAATGATTTGAAAACTCAAGTATTGAAATGAAAACCCAAGTATTGAGGTTTTGGACTTAAACTTATTTTCATATCAAAAGTCCAAAACTCGAGTATTGGTTTTGGACACTCGAGTATTGTTCCTATTTCAAAGATATGGTCCAAAGCTCAAATCACGACATTCTTCTCTGGAAGAGGAATACTCGAGTATCATCTTGGAGACTCAAGAATTGATATAAGTGCACAGTGCCAAACTCGAGTATTGAAGAACATACTCGAGTATAGGTCGCAGAGTTTGAAAATCAAATCTGACGTATTTGTGAAATCTTCTTGTTTCACCTCAATACTTCTCCTCTACATTCACTACTAATCTTAACTATGTTTAATGAGTTTGTTAGTGAGTTTCAGATTGTTTAGAGGACATTAAATGAAGATTTGAACAAAAGCAATGTCAGAACATTAAATGCAAAGTCCAGAAACTTGCATCCTTTTGTACCAACATTCTCTAAACGTTGCAAAGGGATTAATGTCTGCTTTCCCTAAGCAGTAGCTGCTCTTCCAACGGATATATTGCAAGGAAAGTCAACACTAATCCTCTGGACAAAAGGAATTAACTGAAGAGTAGAGAGAGAAGACACCAAAGTGCCTCCAACAGCTAGATTAGTGCACCAACAGTCATAATGAAGTTAGCAACGGATCTTTAATGCTCTCTTAATATAAATAGAGTAGCATTCAATTCTTCTCAACAACACACCTACTGAAAACGAATTACATTCAAGTTTTACAACTACTCTTTCAGTTTTCACTTGTAAAGTATCTTCTGATACATCAAGCTTCAGTGTTTATTATTATCTACTCTTAGAGATAGTTCACTGATTGAAAATCATTTATTGTAAAGAATCTCAAGTCTGGGGACTTGGAGATTGGGATATTGATTGCAACTTGTAAGGGGGAGTAAGTTCTAGT
Source organism: Acacia melanoxylon (assembly GCA_019022615.1). Lineage (NCBI taxonomy): Eukaryota > Viridiplantae > Streptophyta > Magnoliopsida > Fabales > Fabaceae > Acacia > Acacia melanoxylon. The sequence goes on along the minus strand of JAFJYJ010000003.1, from coordinate 3,458,975 downwards.
GAGAGAATTACTCTTGAGTTACAGAGTGTGTAATCAATCGTGATAGTGAAATCCCAGAGTGTCTGGGGACTAGACGTAGGTCAAGAGATTGGACCGAACCAGGATAAATCTCTTGTGTCTTGCTATTCTTCCCTTATCCTCTGTCCAGCTCTGTTTTAGTGTTTGAAAACAGAGCAAATTTTGAAAGATTTTTAAAATCCCCAATTCACCCCCTCTTGGTGATTAAGCTCCACTTTCATTTGGTATCAGAGCAAGCTCTTCTCTTAAGAGATTAACATCTCGAGAAGGATCACTATGGAAGGTATTCTACCTAATGGTGCTTTGATCAACCGACCACTAGGATTCACTGGAGAGCACTATTCATTCTGGAAAGCCAAATTCAAAGTCTTTGTATTAGCTTCTGAATATGGTCTCTGGAGAGTGTTTGAAAGAGGAGATTATGTTCCGGAAACTACTGAAGATGGAGTGAGAACTCCAAAGCTCGAAGAAGAATATGATGAGAATGACAAGAAACTAGTCACTCACAACAACAAGGCTGTTCTCATGCTCTAGAGTGCCTTAAGTCAAAGTGAATATTTTCGAATATGCACTTTAACTTCTGCTAAAGCTATGTGGGATGCCTTGGAGCTAGCTCACAAAGGAACCACTGGAGTCAAGGAGAATAGAGTCAACACCCTCATGATTGAGTACGGCCTTCTTTGTATGAAGTCAGGGGAATCAATTGGTGAGTTCCGACTTAGATTCACTCATCTGATCAACCAACTTGCCGCATTGGAAAAAGTCTATGATCAACCGTTCAAGTCGAAAAATCTTGAACATACTCAGCAAGGAATGTGAAGCCAAGGTTACTGCCATCGAAGAAGCTCATGGTGCATCAATGGAATCTGTAGCGGCCTTCTTTGGCAGCTTGTCTGAATATGAAGGCAAGATCAAGTTCAGAAAGGGACTTGTTGAAATCAATGGCAAGAGCAAAGGCATCGCTCTTAAGGCTGTCAAATAAGCTGAAAAGACTGATGATGATGATGAAGAAGACGAAGAAAAAGAGCTGGGAATGATCGTTCGAAGATTTAAAACATTCTACAGACAAGATCAAGGATACAAAAAGTTTCACAAATGTAGCTCCAGCACTGAGACAAAGAAGCCAATCATCTACTACGAATGTGAAAAGCCTTGTCATATCAGTCAGATTACCCCCAGCTGAAGGATAAAGACAGAGACAAGAAGAAATTCAATAAGTTCAAGAAGAAAGCTTATGTCTCAGCAATATGGGGAGACAGCTCATCCGATAAAGATGAAGCTGAAGAGGAGGACAAAGCTTGTAATAACCTAAATTTCGGGTATAGAGACTTGAGAATAAGCCTAAAGTGGGCAGACAACTAAGCCCGGTTCGGGAAGAGTCCCAAAAATGATGAGAAATAGGAAGCCTCTCAGGGACTAAGTAACTTGGCTATGCAGGTCAGTGGACCTAATGTCTATAAACTGTGGAATTAAAGTGCCAATGGAAAAGGGGCACAGAAGACCCATACGGTACAAATTCGGGTGGAAAAGATGCCCCCTAACTATGTCCTTAAGTATAGGACAATTAGTTGAGTGAAAATATGACGGTATAAGTAAGTATACATCATTTTTAGGGCAGTCAGAGATGCCCTGCGTTTTGAAGATCAGGAGTCAGTGTAATCACTGCTGGAGGACACGTGTCACTACGGGATTCAAAAGCAAAAAGTAAGTAATGATTACAGGGGCAAAATAGTCAAATCCTTACCCCATAAGTCATTAATTTCACCCACCTAGGAGAGAGAAGGAAAATCAGATGATTTTCTCCATATTCCGGCCCAAACATAAAATGTGGGTCCCACAGGCGATTGACCGGTAGAAACGGGACCGATAGGGACCAGTTAGGGGTTCCTTTGGACTGAGTAGAACAAGTGTGGGGCCACTCTGGGAAGTTTGGAGGGCGCCACACATGAATGCCCATTCGGGGAGATCATCGAAAAAGTGAAGAAAAGTGCAAAGGGAAACACCCACGATGACCAGTTGGAACCAATATGGACCTAGAAGGAGATCGGACCAGATAAAGAGGAAAGTCAGTGGAGGAAGTTGGAAGGCAGATTTGGTGGGCCCAAAGAGGTGCCACCTAGCCCCCATAATGATTAAAAACGTGGCTTGAGGAAGAAGAAAGAGAAAAGCAGTGTAAAAGTCAAAGTGCGGGACCCACGTACTGGAAAAAGGGGAATAAATAAGATAAAATCATTAAATTTGATTGGAAGGGTCCAGAAGGTGCCACATGGCTCTAGGAGAAGTCTATAAAACTTGGGGAAAAAGAAAAGAATAATAAAGAAGTTTCGGGCCAAAACTGGTAATTTTCGTAAATTTTGGGCCAAAGTTGGTAATTTGCTCCATTTGAAAAGTAAAAATCAGCCAAACTTGGATAAGAATGCGCCACAATTACCCTCCTAGAATGATCTGGAATTTCTTTCAAAATAAGTCAAGAGACCTTGATCCAATTCATTAATTACTGGACAAGAATTTACACCAGTTATTTCAGACTGCCTGGATTCTTCTAATTATTTTAAAAGGACATAAACTCTCTCTCTCTTAACCATAAGGCACGAAATTTTCAGAGAAGAGAGAGGATTCAGGTGAGCTTCCATGGCCAAGAACAAGAGCCAAATCATCAAGAACATCAAGCCGGATCTCCGATTTCAGGTAAACACCGAAAACCAACTCCTTAAGGTTCAAGTTGAGATTTTCGTGCAACCTGCTAGGGCTTGGTGTTGTTGTTGGATTTTTGTGTTTTTGATGGTATTAATGTGCTCAAAACATCATTTTTCATGGGTTTAAACTATAGTTTAACTTTTCGAACTCAAAATCACCGAAAAAGCCTTAGGAACAAGCTTACCGTCAATTCTGGAATTCTGGGCAGTGAGTCTTCATCATTGTCTTAGAAATAGTAAATGACCTTTGTTTAATCGGATATTTTACAGGGAGAAATTATACATCCAGGGGTTCACTTTGATATAAACGTTTTTGTTATTTGGAGTTTTAGACTAAGATATAAAAATTTCTAAAGTTGAACCAGAGAGCAACTGAGCGAATCTGGACCAGAGGGTGAAAACTTGGCTACACGAAAATATAAGTGTGCTTTTGGTTTCTGGAAATATTTTTCCTGAAAACTGGACATCTTAGTGGTTCCAATGGCACTGTTTTCATACAAAAATAAGTTTTGTGGAATTTAGTAAAACTCCTGGAGGTTGGGTCAGATTCACAGAATTTCTGGAAAATATTCTGTGTGAGCTCGATTTTGACAAAAGAATTGTGAGGGTATTTTTGGAAATACTAAAAATTGTGTATTTTGGTGTTATTAGGTCAAGGGTATATTTGGAAAGGTCACCAAGCATAATAAATATTAAGGGCAATATACCTCACCAAGTAGTAACCACTTTACTCCAGCACTTTTATGTGTTTGTTGTATGTTTTGCTTGCCATATGTGTTTTTGTATATGTGTTGCCAAATATGCAAACAGAACATGTTTGTGTCCCTAGCGCTGAGGGTGCTTGCCGGGGTCTGCTTGTGTGGCGACTCAATGAAAGCAGGCGGTGTCTGCCAGGGTCTGCCTGCGTGGCGACTCAACGGAGACAGATTTGTGCTTCCGGGCCTGTCTTGGTAAGGCGGCCCAACGGAGCAAAGATGTGTTTCTGTGTGAGAGTAGAAGAGCAAGACACAAGGATTTATACTAGTTCGGTCCAATCTCTTGACCTACGTCCAGTCCCCAGACTCTCTGGGATTCTCACTATCTCAATTGATTACACACTTTGTACTCAAGAGTAATTCTCTCACTAGAACTTACTCCCCCTTACAAGTTGCAATCAATGAACCCAATCACCAAGTCCCCTGACTTATGATTCCTTACAATAAATGATTTACAGAAAAGAAACTCTCTCTAAGAGTAGATATTGATAAACACTGAAGCTTTAAGTGTCAAAAGACACAATACAAGTGAAAATAGAAAGATAGTTGAAGAACTTTGAATGCTATGCGTTTTCTGCAGGTGTTTTCTCTGAGAAGACTTGAATGCATCTCTATTTATACCAAGAGAGCATTAAGTGACCGTTGTAATCTTCAATATAATCGTTGCCTTCATTAGACAAGGTTCTGGTTTAGTTTTGGTCTTCTTCTCTCTCTAATCTCCACTTAATCCAGCTATCCAGAAGATCAGAGTTGACTCTCTGCAAATTAATCCGTTGGAGTAGCAACTACTTGATGTGGAAGGCAGTCATTAATCCTTTGTAGGTGTGTGCAGAAGGATTACCCAAAAGTATGCAACTTTCTGGGTTTTGCATTTAATGTTCTGACATCACTTTTGCTTTAGGTTTAAACCTTCAATAAACATTCTCTAATTCATCTGAAACTCACTAAAAAAGTGGTTAAACATATCTAGGAACATTATAGATTAATCATTGGAAGTATTAAGATCAAACAAGAAGGCATTGCAAATTCGTCAGATTTGAAATTCCAAAGACGCATTGAAACCTCGAGGTTTGTTCTTCAAACCTCGAGTTTTGGACTGTAGCAAGTGAAAGAGATTTAAGTCCAAAACATCAAACACCGGAGGTTTCGAGCCAAAACGGAGGTTTTTAATACAGCAAAGAGCGACACCCTTTCTGTTTGGCAAATACTCGAGGTTTTACCAGAAACCTCTAGGTTTCACTTTGAATGTGAAACTTTACAAAATCGCGCCAAGAGCAAAACTAGAGGTTTTCTAGAAACCTGGAGGTTTTCAAAATCAGTGAAAAGTCGTTTGCTCTCGGATGCCAAAACACGGAGGTTTTGTATCAAAACTCGAGGTTTCGTTTAAACGTGGAAATCCCGAGTTTTTGCGCCAAAACGAAACCTAGAGGTTTGAAGGTAAAACTGGAGGTTTTGTAAGTTTGAAAAACATAGATACTTTAAATGCGGACAAACCTCAAGGTTTGTCCTCAAAACTCGAGTTTTCTCTTAATTTTGAAAAACTTTGAGAAAACTTCATTTAGCTCAAACACGGAGGTTTCTCATGACACTGGAGGTTTTGAAAAACTGGCCAAAACATGAGTTTTCTTAGGTAGGTCAAAACCTGGAGGTTTATTCACAAACCTCGAGGTTTCACAAAACTTGTGAAACCTGGGATTTTCATGTTAAAACGAAACCTTGAGGTTTTAGACAAAAACTGGAGGTTTTCAAGAGTTCAAAACTTAGGAGACTCTCTGTAAGTCAAAACCTCGAGGTTTGAACAGTAACCTCAAGTTTTTCATTTTCCAAAAAATTGATGAGAAGTCTCTGAATGAAGAAACCTTGAGCTTTCTCTGAAAACCTTGAGTTTTGCTCAGTCCGTTTTTCTCTGTAAGGTCAAACCTTGAGGTTTCTGTGAAAACCTTGAGGTTTCTGTGAAAACCTCGAGGTTTACGTGTAAACCTCGAGTTTTGCTCTTACAGTGAGTTTTACACATTAGAGAGAAAAACTTCATACTTTGTTTACAATTATTGGATATCATCAAAACCCTTAGAGAACTAACACAATCAAGCCCAAGGATGGTGGCAAGGTAACCTTTGGTGGAAATCAATCTGGAAAGATTCTTGGGATTGAAATTGGAAACAATGAAGGACCACAAATCAAAGATGTCTACCTAGTAGAGGGACTTTGTCACAATCTCCTCGGTGTAAGCCAAAGTACTGATAAAGGTAACTTAGTTATCTTTGATTCTGAGGAATGCTTGATTGTAAGTAAATATTTACTCCCTTTAGAAAATTTAAAATCAAAAGCTTTATTTAGAGCTCCTAGAGAAGGAAATTGTTATACACTTAATCTCTCTAGAAATGGTTACATTTACGAAAAATGTTTTGTTAGTAATTTGGATGATAGTTGGCTATGACACAAGCGATAAGGCGATGTCAACATGATCCAACTTGACAGTTACTTAAAAAGGATTTGGTTATTGGTGTTCCAAAACTTCGTTTTAAAAATGACATGATTTGTGATGCTTATCAAAAACGGAAACAAACCAAATCATCTTCAAATCTAAAAATGAAATTTCAACTAATAGACCTCTTCAACTACTTCATATGGATCTAGTTGGACCAACTAGAGTAAAAAGCCTTGGTGGCAATCTTTATACTTTGGTCATAGTTGATGATGTTTCTAGATTTGCTTGGACTATTTTTCTATCCTCTAGAGATGAAACATTTGATCAGTTTGTTTGTTTTGCCAAGAAGGTCCAAAACGAGAAAGGTTTCTAAATTTCAGGAATTCGAAAACCATACATTTGCCGAATTCTGTGACAACAATGGTATAGATCACAACTTCTCAGCCCCAAGGACTCCTCAACAAAATGGTGTTGTAGAAAGGAAGAATCGAGTCCTCACCGAGATGGCAAGAGCTATCTTTGAATGAGAACAACACTTCTCAAGTGTTAGGGCGATGCAATGAGTACGGCTACTTTACATCTCAAATCGGGCATATCTCGGAAGAAGTTGAGCAAAACTCCCTATGAGCCGTACAAGGGAAGAAAGCCAAACTTGGCTCATCTGCATGTTTTCGGATGTAAGTGCTTCATCCACAATAATGGTAAGGACAATTTGGGAAAGTTTGATCCCAAAGCGGAAGAAGGTATATTTTTGGGTTATTCGAATAGAAGTAAAGCTTATAGAGTCTTTAATACTCGTACTCGCATTGTTGAAGAGTCTATGCATGTTGTTTTCTGTGAATCCAAAACTGATAAATCCTTGGATGATGATGAGGAAAATGTTTTCAAAAATCAATTCTTTTCGAAAACTACTCCTGCCTCTATAGAAAATCCTGAAAACATTTTTGAGGCTGATCCTCAAAATAATTTAGAAAACCGTGATAGGAATCATCATTTGGACCCAGTGATAGGTGATGTAAACCAAGGAGTAAGAACCGGAAACAATACTTTGAATGAAGTAACTTTTTCAGCCTTTATATCACATATTGAACCATCTAAGATAGATGAAGCCCTTTCAAATAATGATTGGGTGATAGCTATGCAAGAGGAGTTACATCAATTTGATAGAAATCAAGTTTAGGATTTGGTACCTAGGCCTAAACACCATCTGGTCATTGGCACTAAATGGGTATTCAAGAACAAACTATATGAATCAGAAATCATTGTCCCTAACAAGGCAAGATTGTTGCTAAAGGCTATAATCAGGAAGAAGGAATTGATTATGAAGAAACGTATGCTACAGTGGCAAGATTGGAAGCCACAAGAGTTCTTCTAGCCTTTGCTTGTGTCAAAGGATTCAAGCTCTATCAAATGGATGTAAAAAGTGCTTTTCTAAATGGTTTTATTCAAGAAGAAGTTTATGTTGAACAACCTGCCAGTTTTCAATGTGATCATCATCCAGATCATGTTTATCGTCTCAAAAAGGCCCTTTATGGTCTCAAGCAAGCTCCTAGAGCTTGGTATGAATGATTAAGAAAATTCCTTCTTCATCAAGGATTTATTAGAGGAAAAGCAGATACAACTCTCTTCATAAAGAGTAATAAGCTTCGTGAAATTTTAATTGTACAAATATATGTTGATGACATTATATTTGGTGCTTCTAATGATGCTTTGTGTGAAGATTTTGCTAGGAATATGCAGGGAGAATTTGAGATGTCCATGATGGGAGAACTCAACTATTTCCTTGGTCTGCAAATCAAGCAAAGAAAAGATGGAATCTTCATATCTCAGACCAAGTATCTCAATGATCTGCTAAAGAAGTTTGGGATGGACCAATCCAATGGAGCTGATACTCCAATGAGCTCAACCACTTCATTAGATGCTGATGAAGAGGGCAAGGACTTCAATATCACAAAATACATAGGAATGATTGGATCACTGCTCTATCTTACTGCAAGTCGCCCCAACATCCAATTCAGTGTGGGAATGTGTGCAAGATTTCAATCTGCTCCAAAGGAGTCTCATGCTGAGAATGTGAAGAGGATCTTCAGATATCTTGCTGACACAAAAACCCTTGGTTTGAGGTTTCCTAAAGGTCAACCTGAACATTTGGTGGCATATTCAGATTTAGACCATGCTGGATATAAGACGGATAGAAAGAGCACAAGTGGCCAATGTGAATTCCTTGGTGGCTCAATAGTTTCCCGGTTCAGCAAGAAGCAAACAAGTGTAGTTGTGTCTTCTACTGAAGCTGAATATGTAGCTGCTTCAAGTTGTTGTGCTCAAGTCCTTGGCTCAAGCAACAACTATCTGACTTGGGAATCAACCTGAAGGAGATCCCAATATTGTGTGACAACACAAGCACAATAAGCTTGGCCAAGAATCCAGTCCAACATACTCGGACCAAGCATATTGATGTGAGGCATCATTTCATAAGGGATCATGTTTAGAACAAGGATGTCAAAGTAATGTTCCTCCGGGATAAGGGTCTTAAATGCCATGGAAGTTTTTGATCAGGAGCACTGGTAAGACGAAAGTTTTTTTGGGACCAAAAATGCCACGGAAGTTGACAAAACGTAGAAATTTTTCCCCGTAAGTTTACAAAACGTAGAAGTTTTGCCCCTCCGTTAATTTTGACGGTTAAGTTTAACTGAGTGCACACGTGGCATGCCACCTCATCAATCAAATAAGAGTTAAGTATCAATTTTGCCCCAGAAGTTTTCACTGAGGAGCAATTTTGCCCCGGAAGTTTTCACTGAGGAGCAATTTTGCCCCGAAAGTTTTCACTGAGTAGCAATTTTTCCCCGGAAGTTTACAAAACGTAGCAATTTTGCCCTTCTGTCTCCCAATATTAAATTTGACTATTAAATCAGCCAAAGATCACACATGTCATGCCTTGAAAAGGTCAAACTTGGAGTCGAGAGAGGAGATCCTTGAGATGTTGAGCTCAAGGCGGCGGAATTTGTGAAGCCAACCGGTCAAAGGACTTGAAAGTTACTGTCGCAAAACCCAGAGGAAGCATCACTTATGATCTAAGTAAATGAAACGCAAAACGAGAAATATTATTGGAACCAATTATTGATTTGTTTTACTGAACCAATTATTGTTTCATTACGATTTAATAGTCAAATTTAATATTGGGGGATAGAAGGGCAAAATTGCTACATTTTGTTAACTTTCAGGGCAAAATTTCTCCTCAGTGAAAACTTTCGGGGCAAAATTGCTCCTTAGTGAAAACTTCCGGGGGAAAATTGCTCCTCAGTGAAAACTTCCAGGGCAAAAATGATACGTTTCATTGATGAGGTGTCATGCCATGTGTGATGAGGTGGCATGCCACGTGTGCACTTAGTTAAACTTAACGGTCAAAATTAACGGAGGGGCAAAATTGCTACGTTTTGTGAACTTCTGTGACATTTTTGGTCCAAAAAACACTTTCGTCTTACCAGTGCTCCTGAGCAAAAACTTCCATGGCATTTAAGACCCTTATCCCATGTTCATCCCAACTCATCTTCAACTTACTGACATCTTCACCAAACCATTAGCCAAATAACACTTTAATTTCATAAGGAGAGAATTGGGAATGGTAAATCCCAACGAGTTGTAAGTATCTCTCTCTCTCTCAATGTTAGTTATGGTTTTGATGATTGTTAGAAACTAATTTAAGCATTGGAGTATCTAGTTATATTTTATACAGGATGCTTGAAATACTGGTGTTTGTTGTCGAAGGAAGAAAACTCGAGTATTGGAGACAATACTCGAGTATGTTGGGGTCAGAGAGCAAACTTGACTTTTGGAGAAAATGAATACTCGAGCATGTAAGTGGAATACTCGAGTTTCCACCAGACAAAGAACAACCATGTTTTGAAGAAGATGCATACTCTAGTGTGTAAGTTGGATACTCGAGTATTGGTCGCGGAATTTCAAAGGTTCACCTTACACCTTTGAAATCCAGGTTAGTAACCATTCTTCAAAACTTGAGTATTGCAATGAATACTTGAGTATTTTTGCATCTATATATATAGGTTACTATTCATGTTCTTCTAAACTCGCCCCAAAATTCAAGTGTGCCCTAGACATTCTCTCTTCCTTTCTCTGATTCTCGATTTTCTCGACCAAATCCTTCACCTCAACTTCCGACATGGCTTCCAAACCAAATCCCCAGGAGATTCACGACACTAGCTGCGACCAAGGGCCAAAGTCTTGGTATCCTCCACCTCCTCGACCCAAGAGAGTGAAAACGCTCCCCAATCGTTTCCATCATGGAGTTGATCGATCAATTAGATGAGTAAGCGAAAATATACTTGAATCTCCTTCTCCTAACCCTAAATCGAAAGGGGTTTCATTCAAGCAACCTACTCCATCGCCTTCGAAGAACAAGAGGACTGAACCTGAACCAGTCACAGGAAAGGGAAAGAAGAAGGTGGCTGAGCCTTCCAAGCCTGCTAGGAAGAAGAGGGCTACTACAACTACATCACACACCACTGAGCAAGGCCAAGCTTCCTCCAGAGCTACTTCTTCCACTTGCAATCAACATGAGAAGGAACCTCCAGTGATGGCCAATGCTGTAGAAGATATCTACCGTCACCCTGCTCCTCCTCAAGGTTTTACCTTAGCATCTTCAGCTCTTACTTCTGAACAAAATACCAAGTTTAAAGAAACATATATGAAGAAAGATTTCTGCCTTGTCGTAGCAGTAGACTTAGTTCAGCTTCATCAGGATTGTAATGTCAACCTATCCCCTTGGCTCGAACCTTATGACTCATTCGTATCTATCTCTGCTCCCTATACTCCCAACTTGGTTAGATTATTCTACTTCAATATGGAGTCTGCTAATATCCTAGATTCGGATGGTGAGCTAGTTGAGGAAAGAATAACAACTGTTGTCAAAGGTGTCAAATTCACTTTGTCTGCCTCGATTCTTAATACTATCCTGAAGATTGACAACCCTCATCCTGTTTCTTCACCAAATTATACTAACTAAGAGATCTTCTCTACCCTTAGGCCCAATGAGCCTTTCCCTAAAAATCAACAGTAGCTGCTATCATTCAAACCTGGCACAATGTCTCCTATAAACCGAGTTCTCTGGTATATCTATTCCAGGAACTTCATCTAGAAGGGAGGGAGTTTCACACATTTTGCCCAAAGAGATTATCGCTTCTTCACTAATTTTGTGAAAAATGATCCTTTGAATCTTGGCCACTGGATCTTCCAGGAAATGATTAGGTTTAAATTTTCTTCCAGAAGGCCTTCCCACATACTATTTCCATCTCTGATTTTTGTTATCCTATTTTACCACAAGATATGGTATGTTGGTTCTGCTGAGACCTTGAAGAATCCTCCATTATTTGGCAAGGCTCAACTCAACCTCATGAGGATTAGCTTTGAAGCTGAAGATTCTGGTCAATCTCGGGCTCCTTCAAGATCTCAAGCTAGAGCTTCACAGGCAAGAGCTCAGGAAGCCCAATCAGCTCCTCATCCTCCTCCTCAGTCGTCTCTACCTTCTGATTTTGATGCTCGAGTGAAGAGCATTGTGGGTGCTGTTATAGCTGCTATGTCGATAAAGATAGAGTTTGAGGTTAGGAAGCTAGTGCATGAGGTCACCAGAGAGGCAAGCAAGAGATGGTTGATGCTCAGGATGACATGAAAGAGCAAATTGAGGGTGTTTCTTATCAGAATAAGGCTCTCAAAGAAAAGGTTGATGATCATACCGGACACATGATGGATCATGATGTTAAGCTCACTACCTTGATGGTGTCGAATGTGAGCCTGAGTGATAAGCTGGACAAGATATTGAAGCATCTTGGCTCCTCTTTCGATGTTGGTCCCTCGGTAGGTCCTGCTGTGAAACCTGAGTCTGAACCATCATCCTCATCCCCTTCTTTTACCTTCACTAGTCCTCAGATCCCTACCTCCTCTCCTATGCCTGCTTCCACCCCTACCACTGAGATTCTAGCCTCTCCATCTCATATTACCCCATCTACTGAGGTTCTACCACATTCACCTCCTTCTACTCCAGTCATCGACCCTCTCCAAGAACCCTCCATCTTAGCTCCATCTCTTTTTGAAGATGCCAAAGGGGGAGAGAAAGGCCAAGAGTAGAACTTAGAGTTTGGGAAGTTTGAAGCACTTGTAAATTTGAATGTTTTGTTTGAACTTATCTATCCAAGTATTAATGAATGAATGCATTTTGTGAATTTACATGTTTACTGGCTTCTGTTGCTTATCTCTGATATATTACAATACTGAGAATTATCTTATGTGCAAAATTACTTTTCAAAATGACCAAGTATTTTAAAATGCTGCTTCTGCCAAAATCTTGAAGTTTCAAATTCTATCATTTGATTTCAAAATGCAAATCCTCTCAAACTCTTGGAACTTTGGTTTACAAGTGTTGTCATCATCAAAAAGGGGAGAATGTTAGTTCTCTCGTGTTTTGATGATAACTGACAATTGTAAACACAAGTTGAAGTTTTTCTTTGGTAAGTTGAAAAACTTATTGTCAAAGACAAACTCGAGTATTGGTCTCAATACTCGAGTATTACCTTGACAGAGAGTAGCTCAATTTTATTAAACAAAGCAATACTCAAGTTTCCATTTGGAAACTCAAGTATTGGATTTACAGAGAGCACTCCAAGTTTTCTCACCCTAAGCAAAACTCAAGTATTGGTTTGAATACTCGAGTATGCATCATACAGAGAGTCACCAAAATCTTTCAACTTGTGAATACTCGAGTATGAGTTTGAATACTCGAGTATGGGATTAACAGAAATTTTTCAAACTTTACACATGTCCTTGAAAACTCAAGTATTGACTTGACATAAATTTCTCAAAGTTTTTCAAATCCTATGAATACTCGAGTATGGGTGTGGAAACTCGAGTATCTGACAGACATAAATTTTTCAAGTTTTATACATTGTTTGAATACTCAAGTATCATTTTGAAAACTCAAGTATTGACTTGGGAGTGACATTTCTAAGACAATGCAGGGAGAATTTGAGATGTCCATGATGGGTGAATTCAACTACTTCCTTGGTCTTCAAATCAAGCAACGCAAGAATGGCATTTTCATATCTCAGACCAAGTATTTAAGAGATTTGTTGAAGAAGTATGGTTTGAGTGAATGCAATGGAGCTGATACACCTATGAGTTCTACTGCCACTTTGGATGCTGATAAGAAGGGAAAAGAATTCAATATCACAAGATATAGAGGAATGATTTGCTCATTACTCTATGTGACAGCAAGTAGACCTGACTTCCAGTTCAGTACGAGAATGTGTGCCCATTTCCTATCCGCTCCTAAGGAGACTCATGCTGAACACATGAAGAGTATATTCAGATATCTTGCTGATACAAAAGAATTGGGATTATGGTTTCCTAAAGGACAACCTGAACATCTTGTATCATATTCATATTCAGATCATGCCGGATACAAGACAGATAGAAAGAGCACAAGTGGCCAATGTGAGTTTCTTGGTGGTTCACTTGTCTCATAGTTCAGCAAGAAGCAAACAACCGTATCTGTATCTTCAACTGAAGCTGAATATATTGCTGCATCAAGTTGTTGTGCACAAGTGTTGTGGCTCAAACAGCAACTTCAAGATTTGGGAATTCATCTCAAGGAAATCTCAATCCTTTGTGACAACACAAGCACAATAAGCTTGGCAAAGAATCTAGTGCAACATACTCGGACCAAGCATATTGATGTTAGACATCACTTCATAAGGGATCATGTTCAGAAGAAGGATGTCAAAGTGATGTTCATCCCAACTCATCTGCAACTTGCTGATATCTTCATCAAACCATTAGCAAAGGAACAATTCAATTTCATCCAAAGAGAATTGGGAATGGTAAATCCCAATGAACTGTAAGTAATGTTAGTTCAATAGAATTGATTATGTTTTGATAATTAACAAAGACTCACTTTAGCATCGGAGAATCTAGCTAATATTTTTGCAGGACCTTAGTTACATGAAGAAAAAGCAGAGGTAATCATATAAGAAATAGCCTCGAGTCAATTAAAGGGCCACCTCGAGTTTCGCCCTAGTCAAAAACCAAAGAGTTAAAAAAGGGGGACATTGACTCGAGCCAGCTGAAGCACCTCGAGTCAACATGAAGGCAGAGAGATAGACAATTTGAGAGAAGTTTTTACCTCGAGCCAGAACGTAAACCTCGAGTCAAAGGCAAACAGAGAGTTTGAAGAATGCAAAGCAGTTATTGCCTCGAGTCAGTAAGTATCACCTCGAGTCAACAACATATTCTTGCTATTCAGGTTAGTACAAGTCCTTCTATAAGTATAACCTTGAGTCGGTACCTCGAGTCACATTTACTAATAACCTCGAGTCACAATTTAAATTTACTATATGATTCTCTGCATCGCTTCAATCTTCACTCTTCTCACATTCCCGCATCTCTTCAACTAGCCATTATTCTCTCGTGAATCATCTTCTCTCAAACCAAAAGCCTAACTCTCAATCTCCCATTCTCTGATAATTCCGCCCAAGACAAACCCTAAATCTCCAGCCAAATCCAATGACTCAGACCCAGAGTTTGTGGCCTCTGAATCATCTTCACCTCCTCCATTAGAGCGACCTAAGTGAACGAAGATGGCTCCAAAGCGATATCGTCCAAAATTTTCGTTCGAAGAAGGCGAACCTAAAAAGCCTAAGAAATTGAAGGTTGAAGAACCTCCAGTCATTCCTCCAAAGAAGCCCATTGACAAAGAAGCTCTGACTCAAAAGCAAAAGGAAACCGTGGTTGCTGTTAGCTCAAAACAGACAAAGAAGAAGTATGTTGTCGTATCGTCTGAGTTTCGTGGAACTTCACGAACCCAACCATCTGTCTCAACATCAAAGGGCTTTGCTTCTGCATCCAAAGCATCAGCTTCTGCATCCAAGGCCTCTGTACAACAATCGGCTTCAAAGGTATTCGAAGTACCTTCTCTTGTCTCCATATACCATACTCCTTTAGATCATCCTCTTCTGGATTTTGTCTCTGGTCCTATTCTATTCTCATATGAGGATGGAAAGAAATTTAGCAAAGATTATGCTCAAAGAAATTTCTGCCTTGTGGTGTCTGTGGACCTGATAAGCTAAAATCTCAATGCAATCTTGATCTTTATCCCTGGTATAAGGACTATGCATCATGTCTGTCCATCCATGCTTCATATAGTCCCACTCTAGTTAGAGTCTTCTATTTCAATATGTCTGTGAACACCCTTTTAGACAAGCATAATCATATAGCTGAGGAAAAAACCTTTACCATAGTGAGAGGGAAAAGAATTGCTATTACAGCTGACTACTTGAATGATCTGTTACAAATTCCAAATCCACCTCCTGTCTCTGAGATTCATTATGACAATGAACAAATTTTTCAAATTCTTCTTCCAGGAGAACCTTTAAATGAACCAGTAGGATCCCTCACCTTTCCTCCTATTCAAATGCCACCTCTACATCGAGCCTTGTGGTATATCTACTCAAGGAACTTTGTACAGAAAGGCAAAAAATTTACCCATTTCACCCAGCGTGACTATACAATGTTTTCTTCCATAGTGGCCAAAGTTCCTCATAATCTTGGTCACTGGATTTTTGGTGAAATGAAGAAATTTGCCAAGCACTCTAAGAAAAACTCCACAATTCCATTTCCTAGTCTAGTGTCTGTCATTCTCTTTCATGAGAAAATTTGGTATTTGGAGAAAGATGAGATAGCCAAGAAACCTAAAGAATTTGGGCAACACATTTTAAACTTGATGAAGATCAACTTTCAAGAAGGGTCTGGCCAATCTAGGGCTCCAGGTCCCTCTAGATCCAGAGTTTCCAAGCCAAGAGCTCCTGTTTCTGGTCAAACTGAGCATCTTGAGCCTGGCCCATAATTGACTTCATAGCCTGGTCCCTTCTCTATGGGAGCCCACATCAAGGCTATAGTTGAAAAGGCTGTTGCAGACAATTTTGACCCCCTTCATATCTCCCTGGCTACACAAAATTCTCTGTCTGTTAAGCTAGAGTTTGAAATTGGGAAACTAGTGAAGGAAGTAACCACAATTCAAGAGAACCAAGAGGAATTGAAGGAAGAAGTTGGAAATCTAAGTGGGCATATAGACGATCATGGCACATCAATTACCTACATGCATAACACACTCTGGATTCTCTCCAATAAGGTTGATAAGATTCTTTCTCAGTCTGGTAGCTCTGGTTTTGGCATTTCATCTCCAATTCTCAAATCCTCCCCTCCTCCATCCCCTTCACCTTCCTTTGCCTTCACCACCTCTCCTAAACTTACCACTCCTGTCATTTCAACCCCACCCGCTTTACGCCTCTGTCACTTTCCCTGTTCCTCTATCGACCACTTCTTCTGTGAAGATTACCTATTCTGGGTCTTCCACAGTTGAATTGTTTGTCGAGGATGATCTAGATACATCCATCTTGCCTCCTACCCTACCTATCATTTGATACTCCCCTCTGCCTTTTCCTAGCTCATCTCAGCCATTCTCATCTTAATTTCAGAAACCTCCTCTATGATTTCCCTCTTTTTGATAGATGCCAAAGGGGAGAGGTTCTGTATTTTGTGTTGCAAGCTTTTGTATTTACTCTGTATTGATCTTTGCTTGCTGATATCTTGGTCTTCTGTTGTTAATTTCACATTTGTATGACTTTTGATTTATCTTTCTGACTAAGCGTTCTATGGTTAATGCTTCTTCGGATTAATCAAGTTACTTATCCCAGTGTCTCTTGCTATATCTCTTGCTGCCTCATTTCTTGGTTTCCAGCAAATATTATTTTTGATTGCTTTTTTTTTTGAAAACCTTTTATGGTTAAAATCATTTTGGCTTCTTCACAAATATTGTCATCATCAAAAAGGGGGAGAATGTTAGTTCTCTATTTGTGTTTTGATGATGATTAAGGTTGAAAACAGTGTATGTTTAAGAAATGTAAGAAAAACAATTTTAACTCAGTCAAAATCAGAGAAAAGATTTTGCTGTCAGATTGGCTTGAGCTAATGTTAAAGACTTGAGTCAATCACTTGTGCATCTATCGCCCAAATTCCATATTGACTCGAGCCTGGCAAAATACTGTTATTTCTCTATGTGTTTTGATGATAACTGACAATTGTAAACACAAGTTGAAGTTTGCCTTTGGTAAGTTGAAAAACTTACTGTCAAAGGAACACTCGAGTATTGGTTTCAAAACTCGAGTATTGACTTGACAGAGAGTAGTTCAGTTTTATTAAACAAAGCAAAACTCAAGTTTCCAATGGACAACAGAGAGAGAGTCACCAAAGTTTTCAACTTGAGAAAACTCGAGTATGGGTCTGGAAACTCGAGTATCGGATTGACAGAAAGTTTTCAAGTTTGACACATGTTTTGAAAACTCAAGTATCGATTTGAAAACTCAAGTATTGACTTGGCATAAGATTTCTCAAAGTTTTCAAAATCTCTGAAAACTTGAGTATGGATTTGAAAACTCGAGTTTCGGGCATGCAGAGAGCTTTGCTATTTTTCAATGATTTGGAAACTCAAGTATTGAAATGGAAACTCTAGTATTGAGGTTTTGGACTTAAACTTATTCTCATATCAAAAGTCCAAAACTCGAGTTTTGGTTTGGAAACTCGAGTTTTGTTCCTATTCAAAGATATGGTCCAAAACTCAAATCACGACATTCCTCTCTGGAAGAAGAAAACTCAAGTTTGATTATGGATACTCAAGTATTGATATTAGTTCACAGTGACAAACTCGAGTATGAGTCGCAGAGTTTGAAAATCAAATCTGACGAATTTGTGAAATCTTCTTGTTTGATCTTAATACTTCCTATTATCTCTCATTAATATTCCTAGCTATGTTTAACCACTTTGTTAGTGAGTTTCGATTATTTAGAGGATATTAAATGAAGATTTGAACAAAAGCAAAAAGTGATGTCAGAACATTAAATGCAAAGTCCAGAAACTTGCATCCTTTTGAGCCATCATTCTCTACATGTTGCAAAGGGATTACTGTCTGCTTTCCCTAAGCAGTAGCTGAAGAACCGGCTATCACCCAAGGGGGGTGAATTGGGTGTCTGATAAAACTTTCAAAAACTTTGAAAATCTTTTCGCAACTTACTGAAAGTAGTTCGAATGACAAAATTAGTTTGTAAAGCAATAATCAGTCATTCAAACATATATGCTGGAAATGTAAGAGTTTAGGGAAGAGAATATGCAAACTGAGATTTAGACTGGTTCAGCCCAATCCTTGACCTACGTCCAGTCCCCAAGCTCCACTTGAGATTTTCAATCCAATATCTCCTTGTTTAACCGGACACAAGAGAGGCGTTTGAAGAGTATTGAAGATACTATTAAAGATAGGCGTTCGAAGAGAATTGAAGATAGACCTCAGAGATCTCAACCTACAACAAGCCAGAAATCGCAGGCTTCAGAGAGTAAGAGGCAACAGGCCTCGGGCAGTCGACAAAAAGCCTCCGGTGCAGGCACTGCAAGACCCTCTGATCTCATTTGGCTGCAAACGCTCTTGAACCTTCACCGGGTATGAATACTAGTCCTGTAGTGATTCATGATCAAAAGAATTTTGAATTTTACTATGGGAATAGACCATTCTGTCCCACTGTTATCTGGATATGGATCGCTTTCGAGATGAGTGCAATTTGGATCTATCTCCCTGGCTTCACCAATACTTGCCATTGTTTCGTATTCGAATTCCCTATTCTCAGGCTATTGTTCGTCTATTTTATCACAACATCTCTATTCAACCAAAAGTACATGAGGACGATGACGATACTCTAGTCACTCGATTAGGGGCCAAGAGATTAAGATCACGGTCGCGGACTTGAACATCATTCTCAGAGTTGTTGATGCTCCAAAAGATCCACCTAAGTTATCTGATGACGAATGCCACAGTATTCTGCTCCTGACGTTCCCTATGATGGTGATAAGTTAATGTTCAAGCCAGCTATGATGAATGACACATACAGAGTCATCTGGTACCTTTATAGCATAAACATGGTTCAGAAAGGGCAGAGCTACACTCATTTCGTGTCTAAGGACTATCAATTGTTTACATCCATCATTGCCAAAGAGCCGACGAATATTGGCTAATGGATTCTGAGTGAGATGTCTATTTTCCTGTCTTAGGCTCCAACTCAAAAGAAAGCCACCATTCCTTTCCCAAATGTGGTATCTCACATTCTTGCCACGAACAACATTTGGCACCTATCTGACGACACGGTAGTGTTTCCTCATAGATTTGGCAAAGAATACATGATTAGGATGAGAATTTCCTTCACTGAGGTCACGGGTAAGAAGAAGAAAGAAAAGAAGGAAGCCATGAAGAAGGCTGTGTCTACGTCATCTAAGGCCCCTGTGAGGCTCAATCCTCTCGGGATGGGACTCCTACTGCTTCTACTGCTACCCCTCCATCCTTTGCCAATGCTGCCATTCAATCTATCGTGGAGAAAGTCGTTCACAATGCATTAATTCCTCTGGTAGATCATTCAAATCAAGTTACCAAAGTTATGAACAATCTTCAAAAACTAATTATTGACATGATCAAGACTATGGAATCTGAGATGGCAAAATTGGCCAAGTTCATCGAAACTAGGTTTCAGGCTATGTATGGGGTTCAAACCGAGATAAAGCAAGAGATCCAATCTCTTCAGCAGCACGTCTTCAGGCTGGATAGGACGTTGGATAATTTAGGCGTCAGAGTGCACAAAATATGATCGGGGAAGAGGAAATTCTGAAAGATATGGGCCACAATTTGTGACAGAACATTATTCCATCGCAAATCATGAGATTTGCGACAGAAAATTCTGTTTGTCGCAAAACGGCGTGAAATTTCATGTCGTTTTGCGATGGAAAGAATTTTCTATTACAAGTTTTAAGACGGATTCGTAGATCCGTCGCAAAACCTCGGTGGGTTTTGCGATGGATCCAGAGATCCGTCGGACGGAGATATTTGTTGCAAACCGCACTAACAGTTTGCGATGGACCTCTGTCCGTCGCAAACTAGCGTCCTTTAGGCCACCAATTTACGACAGACCAGTTGGTCCGTCGCAAATCAGCTGGCTTTCGTGACGGGTTTCTAAATTCCGTCACAAAACTGCTGAATTTGCAATGGAATTTAAAATCGGTCACAAATACCCCCAAATTTTCAACGGAAATAATTCTGTCGCTATTTTCCTATTTTCTAGTATTGCTACTCAAATGTATCCAAGAATGAATTGGTTGATTATGCAAATGCTAGATTTTTGTATGATCCACACGATGGTAAATCACAAATAGGCTATATATTTACATGTAGAGGTGCAGCTATTTCATTATGATCTATTAAACAAACTATATTAGCCACATCATCTAACCATGTAAATATTATATTCTAGCAATGCATGAAGCTAGTCGAGAATGTGTATGGTTGAGGTCAGTAATACATCACATACAAACAACATGTCATTTATCTTCAGGTAAAATGGTCCCAACTGTTCTATATGAGGATAATGCTGCATGTATTGCCCAACTTAAAGAAGGTTATATCAAGGGTGATAGAACGAAGCATATTTTACCAAAATTCTTCTTCACTCTTGTGACCTTTAAAAGGATGGTGAAACAGATATCTAGAAAATCAGTTCAAGTAAAAATCTAGCATATTTATTCACCAAGTCACTTCCAGATACAATTTTTGAAAAGCTTGTCAATGGCATCAGTCTTTTGAGACTCAAAGATCTCAACTGATGTTGTCTAGATGGGGAGTCAATACACACTGTACTATGGAAGATAGAAGAATACATATCTCTTTTTCCATATTTTTTTTTCTTTTCTACTCTTTGTAGTCTTACCGAAGATGACACTGATATTTTTCACCTTTTTATAAACTTGCTCCCCAGTCAATGCCACCGGAGCATCTTCATACTCTTGGCCACCAAAAAAGGCTTTATTTAATCAACGATATGGGTGGTCCCGTTGAAGAAATCTCCTATGTCCAAGATAAACCGTCTTTCTTCCATGTTGAAGTTGATGGTAGCGTGTGCCTTCTTCACAAACCGGACATGCTTTATGGCATTTTACACTATACCCTGACAAGTTCCCATATGTTGGGAAGTCGTTTATAATACAAAATATCATGGCTCTCAATTTAAACACCTCCTTCTTAAAAGAGTCAAAAACATCGACACCTTCTTCCCACAACTCCTTCAAGTCTTCGATCAAGGGCTCAAGGTAAACATCAATGTCATTTCCGGGTTGTTTTGGTCCCGAAATCAACATAGACAGCATGATGTACTTTCGTTTCATGCATAACATAGGAGATAAGTTGTAAATAATAAGGAGCACAGGCCATGAACTATGTATGCTACTAAGGCTTCCATAGGGATTAATGACATCCATACTAAGGGCAAGCCTAAGGTTCCTAGGTTCTTCGCCGAAGTTTGGAAATAAGTGATCGATTTTCTTCCATTGAGAAGAATCGGACGGATGTCGAAGCTTTCCATCAGAAATCCTCTCATCTGCATGCCACCTCAGATGTTTTGCATCATTTTCATTCGCAAACAACCGCTTGAACTTTGGTATGATTGGAAGATACCACAACACTTTAGCAGGCCCCTTATTTGACTTGTACCTTGGGGTTTCACATATTAGACAATTATGGTTCTCTTCAAACTCTTTTCTATACAATACGCAATCATTCGGGCATGCATGGATCTTTTTGTACTCCATCCCCAGTGGACAGAGTATTTTCTTAGCATCATAGTATCGATGCGGCAACACATTATCATCCGATAGCATGTCCTTAAAAGCCTCAAGCATTTCATAAAAACTCTTCTCGCTCCATCCATGACGTGCCTTCAAGCTCACCAATTTCAATACAGCGTTCAACAATTGATATTTTTTACAACCAGGGTATAGCGGGGTCTTTGCATCACTGCACATATTACCATATGCATGTGATTGATGAAAAGCCTCTTCTCCTACATCACGAATAATGTCCTCTATGTGATCATCCATATCCGTGTCATTATCATCAAAGGCATGTTGAGACCTACTTGGTATTTTTTTCACCATGCCAAACACATACTGTATAAGTCTTACAAAATCCTTCACAAATTAAATGTGTTTGGATAACTTCAGGATTTAGTCACCTCTCATTCAAACATTTTACACAAGGGCAATAAAACTTCTCCCTATCATCATGGGCATTTTGTTTAGCAAATTCTATAAAGTCCCTCACCCCATTCTGATATTCAACACTCGCCCGTAACGCAGTTATCCAACTGTGATCCATAGTAGAATTCCTATAGACGGAAAGATTTAGTATACATAATCCGAAACAATTGACACTTGCATATAAAATAAGGCAACACCAAATGAGACTTTGTGCTCAATGTCGGTTATGTCAAAAAAAAATTACGAAGAAACTTGCCCATTAAATGCATAACGAAGAATCACTTTTGGTCATAAATGTATCACAGTGAATCCAAGAAGAAAAATAAAAGGATGACGAGGAAATTAAATGCATCGCGTGAAGGTCTTGTGGACTCACCTGTAGCATATAAATTCAAATGCGTTTGCGGAGTCTTTCTTCTCCCACCACGAACATTGATGTTGCGATGACAAGAGTAACCTAAAAACATTTGTTGGTCATTGGGTAGGTCTAAAACGCAAATATAATCTTCAAAATTCAATATTCATTAACAACGAGAAACCCACAAGAACATTTCATCGATTTCGTTCAACCCGAAAACCATAAAGTTATATAACCGAAACACCTCTTACGGCTTGGTCTATAGACGTTTAGCTAAGGAACTAGAAAGTGATTGTCGAGAGAGCAACGTGAAGCAGTCGCCGAAGCAACACAAAAACACTGGAGACAGAACCTGAGTAATCACTTTTGGCGTGACAAGAGAAGTTCAGAGAGGGAAATTTAAATTTCCACGCGACAGAGACATATTTTATTAATTTTGGATTTTATTAAGACCGGTTAATTAAAAATTATCTGGTCCTAAAGATAAGCATTTTATTAATTTAATTTTTAAGACTGGAGGTTTAGAAGACTCCGGTCCTAAAGTTTTACTATTCATTTAATTTTAAGACCGAAGTCTTATAAAACATCCATCCTAAAAGTCAAAGACTTTTTAGACCAAATTTTTAGGACCGGACGTTTAAAAGCCTTCGGTCATAATTTTTTATTTTTCATTTTATTTTAAGACCGAAGTCTTATTAAACATCCGGTCCTAAAAGTCCTCATTTTAAAAAAACGAGGATTGGCTTTGGAGCGCAGCAGCAACTGAATGAATAAAAATTATAGAAAAACTGGAGAATAAGCTTCTTTAATTACTGGAGAATATGCACCAAAAAAAGACACAAGCTTAGTTCTTAATGATTCATACATTACTGGTGAATATGCACGTACACAAGAAAAAAAACAAAAGAAAATCAAGCAGAAAATTATCAAAAACAATAATCTGACTAAACATCCTTGGTGATATCGGCGTGAAAAGCTTTAACTTCCCGCCGGAGATCAACAAGTTCCTGTCTTATTCGCATCAGCCGCAATGCATCATTAGAGGAAAGAGGAGAGGGTTCAGCGGTAGGCGCGGGGGCCAACCGATTGGAGAGGGGAGCGGGAACCTCTTCATGGTCGAAGGCCGGAGGAGGGGGTGCGAAAGAACCTCTTCATCATCCGAAATAACAAAGTGGGTCCAACGACACGAGACTCTTAACCGTCACAATAGAACGCACTCTCCTGGAGGAGGCGCACCGTATAACGATCTACGGAAGGCACGAGCATCAGGAGTAAGAGTACCCCTACGAGCGGTTCTCTTGTATCTAACCATGGTTTGAGCAGTTGGGGCAGAGAGCCACGTAGTGTGGAGTTACGAGATTGTGAGGAGTTAATAAGGACAGAGAGGTATGAGGAGTTAATAAATATGCGGTAAAAAATAATATTATTTATTTTTTTTCAATTCAATTGATTTTAAGACCGGCCTTTTATAATATATCCGGTCCTAAAAGGCTATTATTTATTTTTTAAATCAATTCAATCACTTTTAAGACCGACCTTTTACCTTGTATCCGGTCCTAAGAGTCTATTATTTATTTTTTTTCAATTCAATTGATTTTAAGACAGACCTTTTAAAATATATCCCGTACTAAAAGTCTATTATTTATTTATTTCAATCATTCAATTACTTTTAAGACCGATCTTTTATCTAGTGTCCGGTCCTAAAATTCATTTTTTTCAGAGTCGTATCCTTACACTCTGTTCAAATGAATGATTCAGAGTCTCTTCGACTTCCAGATAAACTTCTCAACTAGGCGTCTCCTCGTATTCTGAGGAACTATGCGTCCCCTCGTTATCGTTTCCGGCGTTTCACATTGGTCAAGCAGGGTTCTCTATTTAAACCTGATATTACTTTACTTCCTTCACATTCTTCTCCATCACTTCAAACATCCACGAATGGCTGCTCCACCACCACGAGGTCCTCCTCCTCCGTTGCCTCCGGAACCGACAATCTACCAGATGATTCAGCACATTCTGGCCCACCTTGCTTATATAGACCGACGTTGCGGCCAGCTGTTTCAGGTCTATCACGCCGTCAAAGACAAGCTGAAAGCGGTACTCGACACCCAGGACATTGAGTACCATCCTGAAGATGACAACGTCTCCGACCTCTCCGACAACTCCCTCCCCTCCGACAACGATGAGGGGAGTAGATGTTTTTATGTTTTTTTTCTTCTGTTTTTTTGTCTGTACTGCTGCTGTTGCTGCTCCTCACGAGGCAGCAGTAAAAAAATATAATAAAAAGTTTTTTTTGTTTCCATATTCGATCGCCATGTCCTTTTCATTATCTTCTTTCTTTTCCGACAAAAAGGAAACAAACAAAACATTGTCCTCGTGTAAATCAACATTAAAAATTCACAGAATACAAGTTAAGAACATACAAAAAAACAAAAAAACGATTGTTTTCCATATTCGAATAACAACAAACAAAGTGACTATTCTTTTCAAGGTTGGACCGTCGTTGTCGTCGGTATTACCTCGACCTGATTTGAATATTTTCAGTGTCCTTTCATTATCTCCCTTATTTTTCGACAAAAAGAAAAGAGACAACGAAAAGGGAAACCGATAATGATGCTCAACATCAAGAGAGGTAACATCGACGACAACGAGGGTCCTAGCTTGAGCAGAACACCAGAACCTCGGTTGTCTTGAACCCTAAAATTTTGTCTGAAAAACGTCTCAAAAACTATTAAGAGCTAACAAATAGACGGTATTAAAGGTTAAGCCATATTTTTTAAATTAACGTATTTTTATGACTGGACTTTTAGGAGCGGACAAGTGACAAAAATACGGTCTTAAAAGTCTCGCAATATTTTTAAAATAAACGAAGATGGAATTTTAGGACCAGACAAGTAACAAAAATACGGTCCTAAAAGTCTCGCCATATTTTTAAAATAAACGAAGAGAATTTTAGGAGCGGACAAGAAACAAAAATACGGTCCTAAAAGTCTCGCCATATTTTTTAAAATAAAGAAGATTGAAGATGGACTTTTAGGAGCGGCTTTTTAACAAATTTACAGTCTTAAAGTCTAGACATATTTTTTAGTTAATTAAACGTAGACGTTTAAGACCGGTCATAACATAAAGATGCGGTCCTAAAAGTCTAGCATATATTTTGAAGACTTTTAAGACCGGACAAATAAATACGTCAGGTCCTAAAAGTCTAGCCATAGTTTTTTTAAAATAAACGAAGACTTTTAGCACCGGACTTTCAGATAGTATCTTTTTTCTCATTTACAACATCCTGTACCTCAAATTTCAAGCACTAAATATCTAGAATGAATGAAAGAATTCTTTGAAAAAATAAACAAATTTATTATTGAATTACACATTGCGTATGTATATTTATAAATGAGTTTAGGACTTAATAAGGTCATACAGATATCCACAAAACACATTGCATATGTGTAACATCAAAGCGTAAACCGAATTAACTTGCGTGCATATTTCATATGTAACATTAAGCCGTAAACCGAATTCACCATAATATGTAACATCAAATACATTTACCTTTGCAGTTAATTTTGTCGTTCCTCCCGTGATAACATCATACATGTGTTTCATGACGTACATGCCACATAAGTTGGACCCCGTTGCTTGCCGATGGGTCTAAAACGAACAAGAAATATATATATATATATATATATAAGAGCTAGCATATATAGCTTACTGACCAAGTTCACAAGGCAGTGTGCCAGTGTCCAAATATGTACTAGCCTCTGGTTTTAACCATTTAGGATAAGTGGCCTGATACCCACGCTTCTTTTTTACCTCGACTTGGAAGGTCCTCATGTCACTATCATCAAAATCACAAATTTATCAATAATGTTCACTGAAAATTCACAGTAGAGATTTCAGACAAGAGAATCAAAATGACATGCTTACTTGTTGACGCTCTGCGTTAATGTAGACCCTGGCTCATTGTGAGTGGAGCATAAGAAGATAACTTTATGATCCTCCATGCACATTAGGACCAACTGCCAGTGGCGGCGGAAAATTCACAGCAGTAAAGTACTCAGTGATATATGTATCAGAATCAAGTGAATTGCAGACAAGAATATTGATATGTACCCGTGGAAGTATGGAAACACGTACACCTTTCTTATCACTTCACACACCCTCGTTTACATGTATTCTTGTCTCAACTCCAAGGGTGTTGTACTTGCATAGACTGGGCACAAGAATCCAAAATCATTGATTCTGCCCTGTTCAACCAAGTATTGATGCATGAACCTACAATAATGACATCGATCAGAGAATTAGTATATATGTATGTGTGTCTAAAAGATGCATTTAAATTATGTACTCATAAAAGAAGATACTTACTTCATAAACATTTGAACAATTGCATCAGTAAGCTCCTATCCAGGAAGCAGCAGGGACGTTACATCTATGCTGTCAAGGTAACCCTCTTCAGGATGAGGGACGCCTACTACTTCATTGACAGGCCACGATTTATGTTTAAAATATCCTTTGTTTGCCAAATCGGCTATTTTTTCCTTGGCAGTCAAATTAGCAGAGTAGGGGATTGAACTTGAGGAGGAGGGGATGAAGCTTCAGGAGGAGTAGAGACATGTACAAGCTTCACTGGCCAAGAGATGAAGGTTCCCTTGACATCACTCACAAGCTTCAGCTCATCAGTTGGGAGAGGGAGAGGTGCATCAACGATCACCTTTTCAACTGACACTCTGACTTCATCATCAGCCATTTGTTGCTGGTGTATAGTTGATCCCAAGTTGTGGACAGTCCCTTTTGCAACTAATAGTCTATGAGGTTTTTCCACATACAGGCAACAAGGTTGCTCTGACTGTCCAACAATGCAGCTCCCTTTAGTACTTGGCTGCATAGGTGCAGGTGAATGTGTGACGGGAACACTGCTCTCTGGACGAGAGCTCAAAAGCGGCCTTATCTCGATTCATTTCCTCCTTTATCGCTCATCCGGGATTGAAACATTGCTTCTTTAGCCGCTTTCCTCACTTAATTTGGCCGCGTACTTCCATCTGGGATTGAAACATTGCTTCTTTAGCCGCTGCTTCATCACTTAATTTGGCCAGCGTCTATTCCATCTTCTCCCGGGTAACCATACTTTGTTTGAGGCATTTGGATTTACCAAAGTATTCCTTCAAGCCTACCCGTCTTCCAACCCCCCTTACACATCCCGCGTGATCCAGTTTTCCGGTCGCAACGGTCAGAACATCATTCCTCCCGTTTGACACAAAAGATCCCTCTTCCTGTAAGATACAGATAACAAGAAGCTTAGTAATGAAACATGTTTAGTAACTAAATAATAACAATAACGATACTTACAATTCTTTCAGCAACTACACGAGTTTGTTCACTCGTGTAGGCGCCACTTGGCTTTTTCCGAATATGCAACCACAACTCCTCACGACGTATTGGAGATGGCTGATCAACTATCATAGAAGGATTAGGTTCAGCTTCATCTTCCAATCTCTTCCGCTTGGCCGCCATCAATTCTTTTTTGGCCATTTCATATCCGCCGCGATAAGCCCTATGCGGGCAATCATTCTTTCTCCCTATCTCATGTGCTCGTTCCTTCTTTCCCGTGAATCGAATTGAAAAAAAAACTATTAATTATGAATTCCGGCCATCTTACTAACGAAATTAGAGAACTTCGCTTCATATGAAGGTCAAACATTAGTCAAATTCACTTCATCAAGTTTCAACATTTTATTTAAGAAAGATGTAGAATTGTCGAAGAAATTGGGAGAAACAGAGGAAAGGGAGTTGCAGAAATCTTTTCCAAGTCGATCAATTCATTCATTCATCATAACTTGTTTCCTACACATATTAGACTAACCTCTTACATATAGTTAGAGGCTTGACTCTTAAGGCCCAATAACGACTTGCGCCGAAAACCATTACACAGTTAACATACTAACTAACCAACAATGTCTAACCACTACCTACTATAACGAACTAAGACTATAATAATGGCTTGACTCTTATTCCATTATTATTTCCCTAATTACCTTCTTAGTATTTTACCTTTTCAGGGTTTACATATCAGACTTGCATAGACAAAGGTAGGAAATGTATACTTCTATTCGCACACCAAACCATTTAACTAACAGGATTAGATGAACACAATAACATTCACATATCCGCATAGCTTAATAAGCACACAAAAGGGAAAACAAAACTAAATATAAACTCACGAGCTTCAAGAGTGGTCCGCAAACAAATTGTTGCCAAGTTTGTTCATCAATAAATGTGTACTTGTCCTAAGGATTTTCTTGAAAGTGAACCTCGGCAAAAATATACTTGTTAGCTAGAAAGGTCTTAAACTTCCTCCACCGATCAGCACAATAAGACAATGTCTTGTCTTTCAACTTCTGATAGTCAGGGATAGTGTATGTAAGTCGGATATTATCCCAAATAGGATCCTTTGTTGTGCCAACGTCCACATTTTTCCACCCATCTATCAATATGCTAACCTTGTTGTGTACTAGATAGCCAACAAAACTAGTATATTTGCATTTATTGGGACCGAAAGGTTCCAACTTTTCATCAAACTGAATCTCCAGCCTTGACCCAGAAGTCCGACTTAGGGTTACATTCATCATTCGTGTGCCTCTTCTACCACGGCGTGCGGGCGATTACGAGGCTCATTGTGAGATGAAGAGGGTTCGTTCGACTCACACCCGTCCACGCACGATGGTGGTGTTCCCGGAACACGAATAGAATCGTTTTCACCGTTCATTTGTCGAGACAGGAAGATAGGTAATTCAACAGGAAGGGTTTCGCAACGTAAACAGAGGTTCTTCAGTGAGAATACCAAAAGCTTTCGCGCGAAGAAATGTTTATTTGGCGGTTGATTTTTATGACCGGATATAAAAAGAGACGGTCTTAATAATTGATATTCAAGACCAGTCTTATTAATGTCCGGTGTTAAAAGTCTGGTCTTTTTTATCCGCACTCTTTTTCTATATTTTGTATCGGCCTCATTTTATATCCGGTCTTAAAAGAATAACTTTTAATACCGGCTTTTAAATATGTTCGGTCGTAAAACTTTATTACCTTTATATTTAAATTTTTCCTTATTATTTTGGACCGCGAGAAAATGTTTAGTCCGGGTGTGTGAGATTTCTCCATAAAGTAATTGATATTTGAATTTTTTTTTAATAACATTTTTAAGACCGGTTTGTTTATTAACTGGTGAATAATATATTTAAGACCGACGAAAAAATGATCCGGTATAATAAGTTCTTTATATTTACAAAACTGCCACCGGTCATACGTTAGAAGTTCTTTATATTTACAAAACTGCCACCGGTCATACCTTTAAGACCGGGGCGTCGAAAGTCCGGTCTAAATGAGGCTGTCTTAAAACCTTTTTTTGCACTAGTGTATACAATTTTTAATCTAAAAATATATATGAGATTCAATAAAGCAAATGAGACGATCCGATTTGGAAAAAGCATTGAGTTGGAAAGGATAAAAGGATGCATAAAGAGTTTCATGAAAAAAAGGGGGCGTATAGAGAACAAAAAGAATAGGACGCAATGGGATGGATAAATTTAAGTATATTTTTCATTTGGTTATTAAAAAAATTTAGCAACGCAACATATTGATATTTTTTTCACAAGTTATCCAAATATTAAAATATGATTAGACATAAGTAATATGTAAATAACTCCCTAACTTAACTTAGTTTGTATAATTATTATTTATCTACTAAAACAATTATTTTAGTAAGGCATTTTATCTGTTATTTGTTTACATGATTGTGAAAAAATAATTTTAAGATATAGAATGTAATACCTTAATTTTTATAATTCTTATAAACATTGTATTTTAGCAAATAATTAGCAAAATACAAAGGTGAATATGTGTCTTAAGGAATTACAATCTATTGATTATATTTTCATCCAAATATCACTTTGGAATTAATTAAGCAATGGTTAATTATGAGACATTATTTAGGGGCTATTTAATGTGATATAAATAGCACAAAAA
Organism: Acacia melanoxylon; assembly: GCA_019022615.1. Classification (NCBI taxonomy): domain Eukaryota; kingdom Viridiplantae; phylum Streptophyta; class Magnoliopsida; order Fabales; family Fabaceae; genus Acacia; species Acacia melanoxylon. Next base: position 3,428,522 of record JAFJYJ010000003.1, on the reverse strand, counting down.
ATAGTAACAAATTTATAATCAAAAGAGACAAGAAAAGGTTAAGAAGCCACTTAGTTAAATTAAAGCAAATTAAATGACAAGTTAGCTTGGGCTAATTATGATTATTGGCATATGATTTTATGTTGATAAAAGGAAATAAAAGAATTAATAAGGGCCATCATTTTCAAAAATAATGAGGCCATTAGAGGGCTGATTTAAATGTCAATAAATCATAGGATTGTGACACATGTTAATAAACAAATCCAATGGCTCTAATTTAAGCAAGAATTAAGCTTAATCCTCATGTAATTAAATTGACCAATGATAACACTTAACCATTGGTTATCTGCCAAATGAAAAATAAATCTAATGGCTAGGAAAAAGATGCATGTCGACAGCTATAAGGAAAGGAAGAGAAAAGATTATAAGTTTGTGTTGAAAAGTCAATATTGGCAACTAGGCAATTAGAAGCTTGAGCCAAAGAGTTATTTGTTAAATAAAAGAAAACACATTAATGGCTAAGGAGAAGGAGGGAGGTCGACATGTCCAAGGGGAGGTGGGGATTGAGTTTGATAGTGTTTTTAATCTTATGGTTGTGAAGAAAGAAGAAACTTTGGGTGACTTTGGTAATTACCATTGTGACCTTGGCATTTTTCCTATAAATAGGAGGCACTCCCTTCACAATTCTTCACACCAAAAACCACAACACATCTGATTTTATAATTAGAGAGTGAGTAGAGTGAAGTTCTTGGAGCAAGAAGGAAGAATGAGTAAGAACTTCAAGGGTAAGTTCTCTAGTTCTTGAGTTTTAGCTTTTGGTTCTTAGTAAAATGTTAGTTTAATCTAGAAAATGGTAAAATAAATTCCTATGCTTGTTTCTAGGCTTCCTTGCATTGAAAAATGCCTAATGAGATAAAAACATGTTGGGAAATAATTTTTGGAAATCAATAGATCAAGATTGTGAAAATTGTAGAATTTTCGGTTTAAAATTTTGTGCAGTCAGCGAAAAATATGCTTTTATTTTATGTAGCAAATGAAGTCACTAAATCATGAAATTTTACATGAATAAATTATACATGTAGGGCTTTCTAAATATATAAAATTTGTACCGTTTTTAGTTCTACACAAGGAGATACAATTTGTTGAAGTTAAGCCATTTTTCTAGGATTACAACTGGACAACATTGAGAAACAATTAAACTGGGAATGATTCCTGATGTTCTAGCTTCTCGGAATATTTTTACTTGAAAATATACATGTCAAGGGTCATGATAAATTTTACAGAACCTCATTTCGAGGTTTTTAGAATTAATTATGATTTTTCAAAGTTGCTGGAAAATCTGCCCAGAAAAACCAGCATTGCGTTTTTAAGCAAATGTAAGGGTAAAAATGGAATAATTAATCCACCGAGGGTAGAAAGGTAAATTAAACCTTTAGGATATTTTTCTAAGAAATATTATATTTATCACAATATCATATAATATCCGACAATAATGTATAAGATATCCGGGAAGTCCGGAGTCGGATTCAAAGGTCGGGCATTTTGGTAACTATGCAGTGAAGGTACGTTCGTGTGCAAGTAACTTTAATCGCCTATATCTTGTATGATTATATATGATTGAATGATTCATAGAGTGATGAATAAGACTAGGTCTAGGGTCATGCACCGTGATTAAGTTTATGGGCCTTAGTCACATTTATATACATTCAGCTTTGTGCAAGTTATAGTAGTCATGATAATGTCGTATGGTTGTTTTCCTAGCGCTGAGGACACAAGGAGCTGTCGTGGCACTGGTTAGTGCAAATGTTTCGAACATTACATTTTCTGTTGTTATGTATTGTTGTGTTGTTGATATTACATTTGCTGTGTCCTATGTATTGTTGGAACTTTGCATCTGCTGTGTGCTATGTATGGTTAATGCTGAAATGTAATGTATGTCATATATTGTTATATCTGCTATAGAGGTTAATTGTTACCTAAGATTCAATTTGATTGAATCTCGGCCTTGACTAAAAGTTCAGGAAAGGAACCTGGATTTGAGAAGGCGGCATGGACGGAGCCAAGAAGAGGCATCGATGGATGGAGCCGTGAAGAGGCACTGGTCGAGACGAGAGTCTGAAGAAGTCTGAAAGGACTAGTTTCTGGCATAATTCCGATAGAGTTGTTTCAAACCATTTGGTGCTTAAACTAAGAATGGGTCGGTCTATGTGCTTCAGTCATAAGTCACCGTGAAAGACGGGGAGACTTCCACTAGACTTTACCAGGCCTGGCCAATGGGTTTGATTAATTGTATTGGGTTCTGAGCCACAAGTCTAGTTAAGGCTTGGTTTAAGATTGTATAGTTATCATGTAAGAGTTGTAATTATACAAGTTCTGTATTATTGTATCACTGATGCGTTGCTTTTGTCGCTAAAGCAATCAATTAAACTAGGTCCTAATTAATTATGCAGTTTAGGGTCAACCTAGGTCATTCTCTCAAGAAGCAATATGTGGGTTTTTCTTTAAGTTGAATTTAGGTGATGAAAAATGCAATGAAATGAAACTACCTAACTAAATGCAAGATGATAATGACTCTAAAATCTATATGAGAATAAAACTAATCTATATGAATTTGAATGCAATGTTGGGGGTTTTTTTTTTTTTGTTATGAGAGAATAATTAAAATTCCTAAGAAGAAAGTTGATTTAAAAGCAATTCAAACACACAGATTTAATTCAGTTATGATGATAAATGGGACAACTTAGAATTCACATGGAGTTAACTTTCTTAGCCCAAATCAATTAATTAGACCAAAGGGCCGAATGGAAAATCGGAATTAATTAATTTAATTACCTAATTGAAACATGGGAAACCCTCAAGTTCAATAACACGTATTCCACTAATAAACTCGGAGAAATAAGCAGTGGCTAATTAACTCATTAAAAACCAAACACGCTTAATTTCTAAATAATTTTGGAATCTTGTTCACAATTATCTAATTAAACAACTAAACAATTTCTCAACCTAATTAAACAATTAAATCAATAAATCCAATTGACAATCAAATTAATAATGAAAACTCAATTATTAAATCAATTGACAATCCAAAGGTTGTAAACAACAATCCTGCAATTGTCTCAAACATAAAAACTTCAGTTTATCAATCCAATCCAATAGAAGTATGTTTACAATCTAAAACTAGATTGTTCTCAATTAACATAACTTGAAATCATTTAAAACTAAACTATCTCAAGTCTCGAATTAAAAAGATTAAAAGAACAACACTCCCTTGTGGTCTTCAAGTGTAAGCTCCTAGGCTTTAACTTCCCCCATGCTCCTTCCAAGTTGCCTCCTAAAGATCTCAAGCTGCCATGGAAATCATTCATTCACCAAGCTTCATGCAGCTCACGGCCATAAGAATAGATGAATTAATAATTCAATTGATTAAAGGCGATGGGTCCCGTCGTGAGAGAATGATGCCAAAAGCAATTCACCAATTTGTTCCAGCATATGCAGCAACAAGATGAATGAATCAAATTGATGCTTTGCGTGATGCGTCTTTTCGGCTCCCTCTATCCGTCTATCTGCAGCTGCGTCTCAGCGTGTGTCGCTGCGTGCGTCTGTGTACGGCCAGGTCTCTCCGTGAATGAGTAGTCCTTTCTCAGTATGCAGCTAGGTTAATTAATAGGAAGAAAGAGATCGATTTTTGGGAAAATCACTTTCAGGGCCCTTTTTGGAGAAAAACCCCCAAAAAAGGCCCTAAGATTCAGATAATCCTAGATGGGATTGCCAGAATCTTAGGGAGTTGTTAACGGGGCTGATATAGTTGTTAACAGGGTACTGATATAGTTGTTAACGGGGCTGATATAGTTGTTAACGGGGTACTGATATAGTTGTTAACAGGGATGATTTAGTTGTTAGAAAATTGTTGTTAATGGTACTGATTTAGTTGTTAATGACCTACCCGTTAACACCTATATCAGCCTCGTTAACAACTCACGCAAGATTCTGAAAATCCCTGCCTTTTTGGGGCTTTTTCTCCAAAAAGGGCCTTGAAAGTGATTTTCCCTTGATTTTTGGATAAGCCCATCAAAATTTAAGAAGCCCAATATAATTTCACCATTAGATTTCCATTTAGCTTCCCTGAAAAATTCTGCACCGTAGGATCTTCTAATATGATAAAATCGTGATCTATCATATCTAAAAAAAATCTTAAGAAATATTATTTAATCACAAGATCATAGGATAACGATCAAAATATTAATAATTTTAAGCCCAATAATCTCATAATTAATTCAGATTTATATTATTTTCTAAAATTAGCTAGTAATCCAAATATTATCTAATAATTCCAAATTAGCCTAAAATAGTCCCCAAAATAAATGAATAAGGTGGGAAAATTGGCATTTATCAACTCCCCCACACTTTTCATTTGCACTCCCGGGCAAAACAAATCAAGACCAAGGGAGAATAAACGAAAAAAAAAACAAAAACTAAACTAAACTAAAGCTTAAAAAATGAATGTTCCAATCACAAGCAATGAGTAAACAAAAGCATTTCAACACCTATTATATCTAAATGATCTTCTCATGAATTAAGAAAGCAAACATCATGGCAATTTGCTTGACAAAGGGGAACCTGAGCTAGAAATCTCTCACCAAGGATAATATGTATGCCACTCTTCACTCAAAAGTGTATAGGTCTATGTTTATACTCAAGTTCATCCCTATTCAATACTCTTTCCATAGGCTTGACAAGAATCTAAATTCTCCACCACTAATAAAGCAAGTGCATCCATAAATCCAAAGGACTTTTATTAGGTTGTAATGGGGCTAATTTTAAGAAAAGAAGGGTACGATGTGTAGAAAAACAAAGTTGAATATCTTAAAAGTTGAAGAGAATGATACAATAGAGAATATGAGATGCAAAGAACGAAATCAAACCTGAACTGAGTCATCATTCCTTTTCCTTTTTCTTTTTCTTTTTTTCCTCTCTTTTTGTTCTCCTTTTTTTCCTTTTTCTTTTCTTCATTTTTTTTTTCTTTTTCACGATAACCTACCATATTTTTCACAATGACCTTATTCCTAACTTTATACATATTCTTCCTGAAGAGAGAATATCACCTAGAGGGGGTGAATAGGTAATCTCAAAATTCTTTTTGCAAACCCACACGAAGACAATTAAAACAGAAACAGAAAAATGAGGTAGAGAAGTGTAATAGACACAGGACAGTTTATACTGGTTCGGTCCAAAATCACTGACCTACGTCCAGTCCCCAAAACACCTAGGATTCCACTAACTTTCAAAACAATTACACACTCTGTAAACGAAGAATGGTCCTTTCACTCTCAGACTCCATTCCCCCTTACAAGTTGTAATTAATACACCCTCTCTTAAAGTTCCTCAACCTTAAGATACAATTGAAAAAGATATAAGTGTTTAAGAACTCCTCACGAGTAGATAGGATATTGAACACTGAAGTACAAATTTAATGAAACAGTTGAAACAGCGAATAATGTTAAACTCGAATTGATTGCACAGTGTTTCGGTAGTTGGCTAATTCAATGCTTCTCGTATTTATAGTTGATACCATTAATGACCGTTGGAGAAGATTGAGAATCATACGTTGTGATTCTTCAAGATAGCCGTTAGAGAGATACACTTTCACCGTTGATGATCCAGGTGGAGTTGCCGTCACAACATTCTTTCATTCCTTCTATTTTGCCCGTTGTGAGATAGCATTAATTGCGCAGTCGGAATTGTTTGTGATAGCTTTACCTCATTCAGAGTATTGGTTTCCGAGAGTATCACTGGTTTAGGTAGCAACATTTAATGCTCCTAATACTCGTATTGCTTTATTCAAATTTGCTATAAACTTGATAATTAATTCATGTTTAAGACATCTGAAACTCATGAATAAACTGGTTAAAAGCATTTACAATCTGCAATGAGTAGTTAATTGGAGTAATAAGATTAACACAGCAATTAAATAAGTTACGCATATGTAGATTTTAAAACCAGGTACCTTGCTCGAGCAAAATCAAGATATGTGCTCGGACAATAGATGATGCAATTGGTTAATGCTTGAGCAAAACACAAAAACATGCTAGGGCAAGTCTTTTTGAAAAGATTTCAAGAAAGGGATTTTATCGATGATGCTTGAGCATGCTGCCAGAGTTTGCTTGGGCAACCTTCAAACGAAACCGGAGAACGGGTTGATCGACTACGCTCGAGCAACTCGGTTATCCTTGCTCGAGAATGGTCCGCGAGCATGCTTCCTATCTTTGCTCGGGCAAGGTTCATTTTGAGATGAGGAAACAGATTGTTCGACTTTGCTTGAGCAATTTTCTCATTCTTACTCGAGCATGATACTAAAGTATGCTTTTCAGTTTTGCTCGAGTATGATTCTGAAGTGGAGGATGCTCGAGTAGGCTGCATCTCTTATATTTCTTGCTCGAGCATGATGTTCCAATCAACAAAATTATCTCTTGGCTCGATGTTGCTCGAGCAAGTCTATATGCTATGCTCGAGCATGCCTTTCCTGGAACATTTGATTTTTGCCTTATACCCGACGTTGCTCGAGCATGCCTTTATGTTCTGCTTGAGCATGCTTAAGTCTAATCAGTTTAGATATGCTCGGGCAAGATCTCATCTTTGCATGGGCATGGTGAAGAGAGTCTTTCTAGATCGATGTTGCTCGAGCATGAATGTATGCTCGAGCATGCTTTCCTTAGAAAAAGGTATTACCCGATGTTGCTCGAGCATGGCTGTATGTTCTGCTCGAGCATGCTTCCCTGAAATGCTTAAATTGTTTTATTAGAACCTCTGAGTATTCCTTATCAATATCTTAGAAATTGTGATCATCAAAATACAGGAACTAACACTTCCATCCAAAACAGATATAATGCAATTCTCTTCAACTCTTAAGACATTCAAAAGGGTAGAGATTTTTTTTAGCAGTGGGTGTAGGCAAAATTAGAAAAAAAAAAAATAGGCTCAAAGGGCTAAACAAAGGATATGCATGAAAAAGGTAGGCTTTTTGGCTTATCTGGCTAAAATCAAATGAATACCTTTATCATTTTTATGAATACTCATGCATAAAATGCGGCCTCAAATAAGATTCAAGTCAAGTTCTAGATCAAGTAAAGAGATAGGGGTGCACACTAAAAAAAATGTATTAGGCTCAAAATCTCACTAGGAATATGATTACTAGCCTAAATTCACCAAAGTCAAATTCATTGCCACTAGGTTCACCAACTCAAAACATGATTGATCACTTTTCAAATCCAGAATGTATCATACTAAAGGTACTTAAAACTTGCAATTTTCACATTCAAAACAGTTGATCCCTCCCCACACTTAAACATTGCATGGTCCTCAATGCAAAACAGTCATAATAGATCACAAAGTTAAGTAATATGTAGCACTACGCAACTCAGTAATATGACAATGAGTAATATGACAAAGCAAAATAAAAGAGTGAAGGAAGGAATACAACCGAGGTCTACGTGGTGTCACGCAGTACAGCAACCTCCACCGTCTGAGTGGAGAATCTGTCAAAGAACGGTTTCAAGCGGTGTCCATTAACGATGAAGCATTTTCCATTTGGCTCCCTTTTGATCTTCACAGCTCCATAGGGGAAAACATCAGTGACAATGAAAGGCCCCTCCCATCTAGAGCGGAGTTTTCCAGGCATGAGTTTCAATCGGGAAACATAGAGTAGAACTTTTTAGCCCACTTGAAAGTCTTTCTTCATAATAAGTTTGTCATGGGCTGCTTTAGTTCTTTCCTTATAAATTCTCGCATTCTCATAAGCTTATCTTCTTAATTCTTCAAGCTCTTGAAATTGCAACTTCCTTTCAATACTAGCACTAGCAAGATCGAGGTTGCACCTTTTAATTGCTCAGTATGCCTTGTGCTCCACCTCCACTGGCAAATGACATGCTTTACCATAGACAATCATGTATGGAGACATGCCAATGGGACTTTTATATGCTGTGCGATATGCCCAAAGTGCATCATCGAGCCATTTACTCCAATCCTTCCAGTTGGTTTGCACGGTCTTTTCTAAAATGAGCTTGATTTCTCTATTAGAGAGTTCTGCCTGATCATTCGTCTTAGGGTGGTATGGGGTGGCCACCTTATGCATCACTCTATACTTACCAAGCAAGCTCAGCAAACTCCAATTACAAAAATGAGTTCCTTGATCACTAATGATGGCTCTAGGAATGCCAAATCTACAAAGAATGTGAGAGCGAACAAAGGAAACCACTACAAAAGAGTCATTAGTACGAGTGGGATTGCCTCAACCCACTTTGACACATAATCCACAGCCAGCAGGATGTACAAATAACCAAATGAAGTGGGAAAAGGTCCCATGAAATCAATTCCACACACATCAAAGACTTCACAGAATAATAAGGATTGTTGGGGCATCTCATGCTTCCTAGAAATATTACCCACAAATTGGCACCTGGAACACTTCTTACAAAATTCATGGGCATCACAAAATAGACTTGGCCAAAACAATCCACTTTCCAAAACTTTCCTATCAGTACGCTTGGCACTAAAATGTCCCCCAATGCAAGAGTATGGCAAAAAGTCAAGACAGACTCAAATTCAACATCAGGAATGCATCGCCTAATAATTTGATCACTACATATGTGCCACAAGTAGGGATCATCCCGTATATAGAATTTAGCATCTCTCTTAAACTTATTCAAATGATGTTTATTCATGTCATCGAGCAAAACAGATGCAACTAGATAATTAGCAATATTAGCATACCAAGAGATAGAAACAATAACCTCACAAAGCCTTTTATCAGGAAAGTCGTCTAAGGGTAAAGATGTTACCACAGGTGTTTCAATCCTACTCAGGTGATCAGCTACCATATTCTCTGCACCACTCTTATCACGAATCTCCACGTCAAACTCTTGTATCAGAAGCACCCACATAATAAGGCAGGGTTTGGAGTCCGGTTTCTTAAATAAGTACTTGATAGCTAAGTTATCGGTAAACACAGTCACCTTTGTGTGAAGGATATAAGATCAAAATTTCTCTAACCCAAAGACGATTGCAAATAATTCTTTCTCTATAATAATTCTTTCTCTATGGTAGTGTAGTTAGCCCGAGCGGCGATCTAAAGTCCTAGATGCATAGGCTATGATATGTTGTCTCTTCTCTACTCTCTAGGCAAGAACGACACCTAATGCATAGTCGAAGCATCACACAAGAGTTCAAATGGAAGGCTCCAATTAGGTGGGTGAATGATGGGGTGTAGTAAGTCTCTTCTTTAACTCATCCCATGCATACCGCAAGCATCATCAAAAACAAAACCCACATCTTTCTACAATAAACGAGACAATGGCAATGTTGTCTTACTAAAATCTTGGATGAATCTTCTATAAAATCCAATATGCCCAAGAAAGGAACGTACATCTTTCACACATGAGGGATATGGAAGAGAGGAAATAATATCAACCTTAGCTTTATCAACTTCAATACCATCATGTGAAACAACATGGCCTAAAACAATTCCTTTCTTAACCATGAAATGACATTTTTCAGAATTCAACACAAGATTATATTGAATGCATCTTTCCAAAACCATGTCCAAAATAGCTAAGCATGCATCAAAAGAATCACTGTAAATAGTGAAATCATCCATGAAAACTTCCATGCAATGCTTAAGAAAATCAGAGAATATGGAAACCATGCAACATTGAAAAGTACAGGTGCATTACATAACCCGAATGGCATGCGTCTATATGCAAAGGTTCCAAATGGACATGTAAATGTGGTTTTATCTTGGTCCTCGGTGCAATAGAAATTTGGAAATAACCGGAAAAACCATCCAAAAAGCGATAATGTGATTTACCAACCCGATCTTTCTAACATTTGATCTATGAAGGGAAGGGGTAATGATCCTTTCTAGTCACTCTGAATTCAATCTTCTATAGTCAATACATACCCTCCAACTATTTTGAACTCTAGTCGGGACTAGCTCACCTTCATCATTACGAACAACAATAATACCAGTTTTCTTAGGGACTACTTGAACTGGATTTACCCAACGGCTGTCAGAAATAGGGTAAATTATACCTGCAGAAAGAAGTTTAGAGACCTCTTTCTTTACCACATCAAGGATCAATGGGTTGAGTCGTCGTTGTGGGCAGTCTTCTGACTTTGGCACCATATTCTAACAGGACCCGGTCCGTGCACACATTTGGGCTGATTCCAGGGATATCAGCAAGATTCCATCCAATAGCTTTCATCCGTCGCCTAAGTACCTCTAGCAGGCGGGTCTCATCAGCAGCTATGTCATTAGCTACAATCGCAGGAAGTGTCTCGTCCTTCCCCAAATAGGCATACTTCAATGAGTCCAGAAGTGGCTTTAACTCTAAAGATGGAGCTTGTTGAATTGAAGGTACGAGCGGCTTCAATTCAACATTAGTCAAACTAGAAACCTACATAGCAGACTCACAAACAGAAGAGAAAACTTTTCCACCTTGGAGAGTATTAGTAGAAACTGCAAGAGCAGAAGAATCAACAGACACATCACAATCAACATCAATAGTGCCATCAGTTGCACTCATGTCATAGATAGAATTAGAATCTGAGATCTCCCCATCAGAAATATGATCAATGCTAATCAATAACTTAGAATCAGATAATGAAGATAATTCAATTTTATCCATGGCAGCAATCACACTAAGTAACCAAGAAAGTCCATCGAATCAAGTGTAGTATCGGATACATGACCACTAGAATCACTAATGCTACAAATAGTCACAGAAGCATCATGTCTAGAATGTCTCATAATCTCAATAGCATCAGTGAAAATATCAATACATCATCAAGGTGAGCACATGTATCACAATTACCCATTTTAGCACATGAGCAAGAGATTGTATCATCTAAACCAGCAATATCACAGGATCTACTAAGCATACTCTCTTTAAGATTTACAACGAGTCATCCGTAATAGCATCAATAAAATTAACATCTATCTCTCGCACAATCATCGGGGATGTCTCATAGATTCAAGCACATTAAATTTAATGGTTTCACCAAAGAAATTCTAAAGTAAGGCTACCGATGCACATCTATCATAGCTCTAGCGATTTTAAGGAAAGGTCTACCTAAAATTAAAGATGAATGTCCTTTCTGCCTAAACCGACCATCATCCATATCAAGAACATAGAAGTCTGCAGGGAATATGAAATCTTTTACCTTAACCAAGATGTCCTCCAGGACGCCTTCTGGGACTGTGCAACGTCTATCAGCAAGGGATGCAACAAGATTTGTGGGCTTAAGCTCTACACCCTTGAGTTGATCAAAGACTGATTTTGGCATAACATTATAGCGGCTCCCAAGTCTGCTAAGGCATCAAAAAATTCAACATCACCAATAGTGCAAGGTATGAGAAAACTACCAGGATCTTTGCACTTCATTGGCATTGGCATTTGATAAAGAGAGGAGACAACTACCCCTAAGTCAACCTTGCCTTCATGCTTAAACCTTCTCTTTGTAGTACACAATTCCTTCAAGAATTTTGCAAATTTAGGCACTTGTGTAACTAAGTCAACTAGTGGAACATTAATCACCACCTTCTTGAATATATCATAGATTTCATTGAACATCTCGAAACTTCCTTCTTTTTTCCTTTCACCTTAGCTACCACGGAGGAAAAGGCGGGGCCTTTGATCACTTGCTTTCCTTCATCCTCCTTTTCTTGCTCTTCATTAGGTACCATATGTGTTTTTTATAAGGTGGGTTGATCCTGTGATGTGGAAGCAGAAGGAGAGTCATCAACAACTTCCTTGTCTTTTGAAGTATTGATGGTAACAAGATCTGCAGAGGGGATTATCTTTCCACGTCGAAGAGATGCAGCATTAACTCCACCTATATTTGGATTCTGATGAGTTCCAGCATTTGGATTGGTTACCACTTGAGATGGAAGCCTTCCTGAACCTTGACTCTGTTCATTACCGTGTACATTAGATGATTGACCAATATGAGTTAGAAGAGTCTCAATTTGTTGTTGTTGTTGCTGCTGTTGTTGCATTAGGATTTTCATCATAGCTTCCATCTTGTTATCCCACTTTGAACCTTCATCTTGCACTGGCATTGATTGTCTAACTTGTTGAAACATTTTGCCACCAGAATTTCCACTTTGATTAAACTGTGCTTGCTGAGATTGGCCATTTCCATATCAAAGATTTGGATAGTCACGCCATCCAAGATTATATGTATTAGAGTAAGGATCATATTTTTGGCTACCTTGAGTCATGGGTCTAGAAGGATATATTGCATTGCAAGACTCAGCTCTGTCATTCAAGTAGGGGCAAGAGTCAGTAGCATGAGTGGCTAGAGAGCAAATAGAACAGAGTGGCCCTATTAAAGAAGAGTTATCTTTGTGGGTTAAAAGAAGTAGAGGGCCTATAGGATTGACCATATTAGAAGAATTTTGCATATGGGACATAGCCATTTTTTTCCACAGCAGATGTAAGCCTATCAATTTTGCTCTCTAGGTGATACTCAAAATTAGAAGAAAGCAATCCCACCTCATTAACTTTTACTGGTTGTCTAGAACCAAATTGTTGGTTGTTCTTAGCTTTCTTTTCAGTCAATTCCCAAGCATCATTGACAATGTCAAGAAGACTACTACCGCGGCCCGTTTGAATCGACAAATCTCTCTAAAGGTAAGAGCCCTTCATGGAAGTATTCGATCAATAATGTATCTGCAATTTGATGGTGAGGGTAGCTAGCACACAGTGTTTTAAAACGTTCCAAATACTCATTTAAGGATTCCCCAACAATTTGTTGACATCTACTTATGTCTTTCCTAATAGATGAAGTGCGAGAGGCTGGGAAATACCTTTCCAAGAATAGTTTCTTCAGTTGATTCCATGAAGTAATAAATCCGGGGGAAAACGAAGCAACCGAACTTTAGCAGATCCTTCCAAAGAGAATGGGAAGGCACGCATCTTAATTTGATCTTTAGTCACATTAACCGTTTCATAGCAAAGGCAAACCATGTGAAACATCTTCAAGTGATTGTATGCTTCCTCCCCTGAAAGGCCATTAAATTTTGGAAGCAAGTGTATCAATCCAGATTTCAACTCAAAATTCACATTAATATCAGGATAGTTTATGCACCAATTTTGAAAATGCAGATCAGGTGAACCCAATTCATTAATGGTCATAACAGGATCAACAATATGAGCATCTAGATTTGCATTATTATCAGCATTAATTAACAACAATATGAGCATTTGGATTTGCATTATTATCAGCATTAACAACAATATTATCACCGTCCATATTGACCTTAGAATCAGAGGATTCAACAATGAGCTTAACAAGGGAACTGCTGCCTACAAGAGTACTAGCTCTTATTCTTCTTCGTTGGTGAAACGTCCTTTCAATCTCAGGATCAAATTCAAGCAATTTTTAAGAAGAGGATCGGGTCATGCAATAAACACATACCTATGAAGTCACCTAAAAGCTCAAACCCGCAACGGCGCCAAAATTGATTCGTTGCTTTTGTCGCTAAAGCAATCAATTAAACTATGTCCTAATTAATTATGCAGTTTAGATAATTAACGGCGCCAAAATTGATTCGTTGCTTCGTAAAACTGCACCGATCTACAAGGGGAGCTGATAGATGAGCAAGCTTCCCCTTTCGATTCACGGAATGTGATCATCTTGATTATTTGCTCATTTCTCTTTTCTTTTGGAACGGATTATGAGTTTAGTTCAAGAAGGAGATATAGACAACAATTTAAAAAAGTCATTGAACAGGGATTTGCATAAAAAGATATCGTAAACTTTTTTTAAAAGGTACTACGTTCAGATAAAAGATACAAAGGATAAAAAAATTAATAATAATAATAATAATTTAACCATTAGGAGTGATTTCTGATGACTAACAAGTGAAAACGATAAAAAATTACTTCATATATACATCAGATAAGAATCTTGCTATTTGCGACATAATGGGCAATTACTCTTCCTCAACAACCAATTGACAATACAATTTCCATGAAAGACGTGAGAACAAGGCATTTGAACTGCATCAACCCTGAAGTCTTCGCTACAAATACTACAATTGTTACTTAGCCCTTCTTCTTCAAGTTGCACTCCCTTCAATTTGCATGCTTGATTGTTACTCATAAATGTTTCTATAGGTGGATCGCAGTTGTAATGGTAAAAGATGTCAACATTCACCACCACAGTCATGAAAAATTTACGGTAATGCCTGATAGGCATAGGCAAGTTTTTTACATAATTTAGAATCTGTTCCTCCATAGATTTCATTTTTTCTTCAGGAATATTAAGAATCGAAAGAATATAACTTGTTGCTTCCTTCATTGAATGACATGGAATGTTGAAGAAATCATATGCAGCAGTATCGATTTGTATTTCTCTGTTCTTAAGATGCCTGTTTGAAATATGACAATAATGTTGCTTTAAAAGAGTTCTAATATTGAGGTTTCTAAGGCATGCAAGAGGGCGTTGTAGTTGTCCATTGATAAATGGGCGAAAAGGACGTTCTGGCTGTCCATCGAGAAAATCGCAATGTTGAGCTGGTTCCCATTTTTGAATTCTACAATCATATATGCGGATATCTTCAACATAATAGGACTCCATAGCCTAATTTTTCCTTAAAAAAATCAAAAGAGCAAGTTAATTGGGAATGAATATACGTATTTGTATACCGTAGTCTGAACTGAATACTTAGTTATATGTACGTAAAGCATAATACCTGACAAGCTGGAGATGGAAGGGACAGTCGCTAAGTATCTCTCTCGGCCTCTTTGTATCTCCTTTGATACTTTTTCAATGCAACGAAGAACGCCTATATCTTACTTATATAGAGAAAATTTTCCAAAATCCTATAAGAAAGCAAATTCCTTATCATGATCATAATTTAATTTAAGGAAAGTAAATCTTAAATTTAAACAACTAAAAGATTTTCCAAATAAAAATAGCATTTAATCCCGGTGTTTTGGATAAGAGATTCAGAGGCTTTCCCCGAGCCTAAAGATTTCTTAGCAGCTAGCCGATTTCATTCTTACGTATGTCACTGGTGTGAATAGCCTTTCCCGTAATATAAAAAAAATGCTGAATTGTCAGCGGAGTCGAGAACTAGCAGCTACTGTTGGAAGATGGAATTGTTTACTTCAATTCGCCAACTCTTCTTTCAGAACCTCGACCAAAAGTAGCTCTAAGAATCAGTCGGGGAGGCCTCGAAGGTAAGCTCTAGGCGTGTGAGCAAAGATGATAGGTGCCAAAGAATCGCAGCTTTATGGATAAGTCTGTCTTTGTATTAGCCTGATGACCGGTTGGATCAAACTGCGACCCATATTTATAAATCTTAACTAAAAGATTTTCCAAATAAAAATAAAATCTTTTATAATCTTCAGATAAAAAAAAAAAAAATCTAATTTTTTAAATTAAGGATAATTTTTGTCTCAAAACAAGTAGATCGTACAAAAAAAAAATATTTTTTTCAGTTTGTTACAATATATTCTATCTATCTATCTTCCATATATCTTTTTTTAATGCCGTCTATATCTATCAACATTATATCATCCATAACTCCAATAAATATTTTTGTTATAAGCATTACTAATTTCTTCTTATTTCTCATCACTTATCAAAAAAATAAAAATTTTAAATTAAAGCGATAGATTTTTTTGTTATATATGTATAGCCATTGATAAATTATAAATACTAATTTCTGACTTAAAAGCGTTGATTTAATGGCTGAAAATTTTAAAATCAATCCATTTGAAATAATGATACATAATATTTAAATCATGATTACACTATTATTGGTTACTTTTGAAAATAAGTATTTATTTTTAGGAAAATAATTAGGTCAAATTCCTTGTATTCATCATATCAAATTCTCCAATCACTTGTGATCATGTATCTTTTTTGAAATAATATAATTCAATTATATACCCTTATGAAAAAAGAAAAAAAAACACAACTATATGCGATTGGAGAATTTGACATTGTAAATAAAAGTAATTAGAGAAACGAAGATGAAGAATCTTAACCAATTAGATGGTTAGGATCATGAAAGACGCTCTCCAAGTCAATAACCATTTTTTTTTTTTTTTTTTTTTTTGATATATAGGCGATAGGAGAGGGGGATTGAACCAAGGCCAAAGAAAAAACAAATCAATCCACCGCACTAACAAGAGCGCTAGTAAGTCAATAACCAATTAGACATGGAGAGTGTGGGACTTAATGTAGGGCCGAATTCTCCAAACTAGGCCCAGATTCTAATGGAACACACGTGAGGCAGGCTACATTGTCATTCCCGGCCCAAATCAAAACGGCTCGTTAAAGGAAAAGGGGCCGATTAGGCATGCCAGCCCACACAATCCAATGGCGAGGTCCAGCTGTTCCACCCAAACACCTAGTCAAATAAATCTGATTAATCTTGTTATCAAAAAAAAAAATCAGATTAATCCCTTATTATGCTCTATAAATCTGAATCAAACAAAGAAAAAGAAAAAAAGAAGCTCTATAAATACCAGGCTGCTCTTCTGACTCTCTCACTCACTCCAGACTGTCTTCTTCTCTGATTACTCTGTACCCTCTTATCAATCAATTTCATTATTTTCTCTTCTTTGTTAACTCTTCTATCATACTGTATTTTCTACTCCATATTAAAACAATTCTGATACATTGATATGCATTGAAAATTTATTTTAATTTAGAATTTAAAAAAAAAATCATTTTTTTAGATTTTTTTAACGAACAAAACAGGTTGTAATTATCTTACATGGTGCAGATAAAAATTCTACAATATAACTATATAGAATTCTAATTTAATAAGAAAGAATATATATATATATATATATATATATATATATATATATATATATATATATATATATATATATATAGTGTGTACAATACAATATTGAATACATTTAATTGATTACCTATTGATTACTTGTACAAACTGTTTTGGTCGGAAACCAGATGTGGCTAGCCCGGATGGACTAGCCTGTTTGATTGTTTGCTTATATGGAGCGGACTTGACCTAGGCGCGATGCCTAGGGCCTACGTACAGCTCGTAGAGGGATCAAAGTCCACGTAGTTCGAGGACACACGTTGGCGTTTAGCCAAATGGGTGGTGTGTATGCTCCGGCAAAAAGAGTGTTCTCTCGCACCTTAGGGTTAACCTCTACGTATTTATAGGGTGTGCCTCGGGTGGGATAGTATGGGCGTAATCCACTTGCCCTAGTATCATAATCGGTCGAATCTATCTTTAAATAAGATAGATCTCCTTGATTATAGATAAGATAGGATTTCCCTTTATTATAGGTAGATCCGATATGTGATATATTCCTTGTTGGGCCGTTTAGGCGTTTCGGCTGTCTAGGCGTTTGGGCCGGACCGTAACAGATGTGCCCCCCAGGCCGTGGTTCGAGGTTTCGAGCCGGGATGTATTTTGTTCCCAAGCGGGTTATCCGGGGTAGGCATCGTGAACCTTACCCTCTCGTATGTCTACCGCGCATTGTCGGGTTGGGTCATTCTGGCCCTGGCGACCGAAGTCACTTACTCACAGATCCGAGGTAATGTCTCAAGGATCCGAGGTAGTATCTCGAAGATCTGAGGTAGCGTCTCGAAGATCTGAGGTCTTATCGGGGAACTTGTTTGGTTTCAAGGCCGGGGTTCTCACTGCGATTGTCATCATCTTGATGAATTTGGATTCATTCGTATTCTGTTACCGATTTGCTCGTTTAGGCGATACTTTCTTCCCAAGGCGGGATAATTTTTTTTTTCTCTCGCTCTTTGTTTTCGATTGCCTCGGTCTCGGTTGATGGTGAGCCCCCATGGGGTTTTGTTAGTTCTTCTTATCCACTTTGACAACCGTATAGTAGTTGGGATTTTTGTCTTTGCCGGATGCTTTTTGTCGGACTTCATTCACCGGGTCGAGCTTTGCAATCGTGGGCCTTACCTTGCCGAGCTGAGTTACGTTGATCCGGGCTGTCAAGGCGGCTTACTTCGAGGATCCGAGGTCTTATCTCAAATATCCTGAGTAGTGCCGCGATGGTTCGCCAGTATTTGAATCCAGGTGTTGACCCCGGCTATCGAAGTCGAGATCTTTCGTATCCGAGTTGTTCCAGCTTGATTTGCTTTTATCCGTGTGTTGATGAATTCTGCTTCATTTGCGTTCTGATCGAATTGCCCCCAGCTCGGTAGCTCAAGTGTTTGAACCGCTGAGATGTATCATGCCCCGGTACTTTCGCCCGAGGTGCGATACCGAGATTGATCGGATCCGTTGGCCTAACATGTTGGATTTTTAATCTGACTGGGCTTGACCTAAGAATGTCACCTAGGGCCTACGTATCCTAGTAAGGGATCAAAGCCTACGTAGTTCGAGGTATTACCAATCCTTTACGGGTGCCGTTACGTGAAGGTTTGAACCAATTCACTATTTACCTCGGCCATGGAGGTTATGTTCTCAAGAATCGAGGTCCGATCTCAAGATCCGAGGTCCTTTATGGAGGTGTGCCGAAT
The DNA here is from genome assembly GCA_019022615.1 of Acacia melanoxylon. NCBI lineage: Eukaryota > Viridiplantae > Streptophyta > Magnoliopsida > Fabales > Fabaceae > Acacia > Acacia melanoxylon. Next base: position 3,410,006 of record JAFJYJ010000003.1, on the reverse strand, counting down.
CTTGATTTTGTCAAGATTCTCCTATTTTTGAGAAATTTGTCTCAGGTGCCGAGGTATGAGATAAGGTCAATAGTCTAGGTTAAAAAACCTTCTGCCTTCTCAATCATTGCCCCATGCCATGGCAATCCGAATAACCCCGAAAGGAATGAACCGAGCTTACCGGCTAGTTTGTTGTATCTCCGGATTCCCACCGGCCTATTTGTTGTAGCACCGGATTCTCCTAGACCGAATTATCCTGAAGAGGAACGGATCGGGCTTGCTTATATTGCTGACAGCTTTACAGTGCCATGCTTGTCTTGTCGTCCCCGGCTGGCGTCAAGGGCTCTAGGTCGGGGTGCATCGACTATGAACATATGTTCATAGTTCCAGTGAATCCCAACGTATGTTGGTGATTCTGTGACCGGGCCAGGGTCTTTAGTAATGCAGATCTGTTGTTTATCGTCCAGACTTGCCATCTGGGGAAGTTTGGTAGGGTTTTCTTAGTTAACCACATAGGGTGTTTATTTAACGCACTACCGAGTTCCGGCTCCCTTGTCCTGGGTTCAATTGCCAAGATAAGGGCAAAATGTCACATGTTTGGCCGAATTATCCTAACTCCAAGCCAAACATTTGGACCCGATCGGGTCGGCATGACAATTCATCTTCTTATCAAGGAGCGAGCGTTGACGCGTCAATTTTGTGAAGACCTTTACGGGTGGGTTCACATTGCTCGAAACCAAGGCACGTCGGCCCTAGTGTCAGCCATCTAGATGTGTCAATTAAAACCGGGTTCTAAGACCGCGGTGTAACCGGGTATGTGGACCTCGGTGTAAAAAACTTAAGTTATAAATAGCACGCACTTTGAATTTCCACTGGGGGATTTAAATAATCCACTGCAATGATCTAACAAAAACAAGGAAATTGAATTATCATAAATGTAAATTTGAAATCAAGATCAAGAAAATAACCGTGCTCAAACATGATGCGTTTGAGGTGTTGCGAGTCTTGGCGGGATCTAGCTATAGTAGATCTTTAGTTTGTCGGCGTTACGAGTCCTTTTGATTGGCTTCCTTCCCAAGGTTTCGAGTATGTATGCTCCTTTTCCGAGCATCTCTTTAACCCAATGCGGGCCTTCCCAGTTTGCCATTGGCTTCCCATCCCTGGCGTTCTTGTTTCTGACGTCTGCTCGTTGGTGTACGAGGTCAAGCTGGTGAAGGCCGGTTGTAGCGGTTTTGCTTAACAAAAAACCCAGGCTTATCGGCCGTGGTAATGGTATTCGATTAATCCGAGGTCTAATTAAGAAGCGCGGATTTCACGGGTCATCTTCGAGTTTATCCGGGGGTCCAATCAAGGAGCGCGAGTCAATCAGGTAGTCTTTAGTTTATCCGGAGTCCAATTTAAGGAACACGGAGTCAACTATACTTTACACGGAGCCCGAATTTTAAGCGTACTAAGTATAACCGGGGTCTATCTTCTTTTGCTTTCCGCAAAACTTTGCACGGAGCCCGGGTTTTAACTATGTTAAGTGTAACCAGGGTCCTTCTTCTTTTTCTTTTGGAGGTGGAGTCCTCCATAAACATTTTTATGAATTTGTTTATCCATGATGGGTGTCGTAACCCAGAATTTATTTTTACACGGAGCCCGGATTTTAACTATGTTGAGTGTAATCGAGGTCCGCCTTCCTTTCGCGTCCTGCGAAGCTTCGCAGGGAGCCCGAATTTCAACTAGATTCAGTTAAAACCGGGTCCGCCTTCAAATCTTTACGTAGATCCCGAACGTTAACTAGATTCAGTTAACCGGGTCCGACTTTAGAACTTTGCGCGGATCCAAACATTAACTAGATTCAGTTAACCGGGTCCGACTTCAAAACTTTGTACGGATCCCGGATTTCAACTAGATTCAGTTAAAACCGGGTCCTCCTTCTTCTCCTTTACAGGAATTTAAGATAGACTTAGCGGCCATAGCCGTCGTAACATGATTCATGAAAGCTGGTTTATGTACCTCGGATTCCTAACGTTTAGCTCCGACATGATCTTCGGAAACAGGTTTATGTACCTCAGATTCCTTCATGTTTAGCTCCGACATGATCTTCGGAAACAGGTTTATGTACCTCAGATTCCTTCATGTTTAGCTCCGACATGATCTTCGGAAACAGGTTTATGTACCTTGGATTCCTTCATGTTTAGCTCCAACATAATCTTCGGAAACGGGTGTATGTACCTCGGACTCCTTTTCATGTTGGCGTATCGTCAACCTCGACTATCACGATGGAGTCGGGAGGCCATAGACATTGAATCGGCCTCGGCCTACCAATAACCTCGGCTATCTAGATTTGCTCGTTTGAGATTCTCAAACGGGTATTGAACTCGCAACTGTATCAATTCCTAGATCTCATCCTCCGTCCGGTGGCTATTGTTGCGCGGTAGGCCGGAGGGCTGTTGTGCGGGCTCCGACACGATGTCTCGTAACCTCGATCTCGGCTTCGGAAGCTCCGCTACTTTCTTTCTCTATCTCGGCCTTTTCATGTTTCGGCGTTCGGGCATCTCGGACCCGGCCACTACAATCTCGGCCATTATTAAATGACATAGAGAGTTCAAATGTTGTGATTGCTTATAATCCAAATAGGGCATCTAAATTTATGCCGGGGAATTGAAAAGTCTGGGTTCCCAATCTGAGAGGATGACAATCCTATGTTCTCGAGGAGAGAGATAACGATCCTGGGTTCTCTCCTCCCGACGAGAGATCACGTGGAGACATGAAGAGTTAAAAGGAAACCCGTGTAATGATCTGAAAATACTCAAAGTGAAATAGAAGATGTAGAAGAATCTCGCATGGGTGATAGTAAATCCTCTTAAAAGAATTCGCAAAGAGAGAACCTGCCGATCTTCAGAAATACCCAAATTGAGATACAAGATGTAGAAGAGTCTCGCATGGGTGACAGTAAATCCTCTTTAAAAGAATTCGCAAAGAGAGAACCTGCCGATCTTCAGAAATACCCAAATTGAGATACAAGATGTAGAAGAGTCTCGCATGGGTGACAGTAACTTTGAGGAGTTTTCCATTTTAGAGTTTCTCTTAAATGAGTTCTCAATGAGAGAATTCTCAAAGAGAGAACCCGACGATCCTTGCAAGCTCTTGTCTCATCATGTGGATTTAGAGGATAATTATAAGAAACTCCTTCTCTTAAAGGAATTCTCAACGAGAGAATTCCCAAAGAGAGAAATTGAAGATCTTCCAACTCCTATTTTGCTCTTGCATAGATGAAGGCCTCCCAACATCACCGAGCCGTAAAAATAACTCCTTTGGTTGAATCAGCCTTGGTTTACCAACAACCTCGGCTATCCCTATTTGCTCGTTTGGGATTCTCAAACGAGTATTGCGCGATGGGCCCAGAGGCTGCTGCGGAATTTCAGGAATTTCCTGTGCAAAGGCATCTGACTGCTGCTTCTAGTATTGACCACCTTAGGTCACGGGAATCAAAATTTAACGATCCCCACGGACGGCGCCAATGTTTTGGTCGGAAACCAGATGTGGCTAGCCCGGATGGACTAGCCTGTTTGATTGTTTGCTTATATGGAGCGGACTTGACCTAGGCGCGATGCCTAGGGCCTACGTACCCTGTAGAGGGATCAAAGTCCACGTAGTTCGAGGACACATGTTGGCGTTTAGCCAAATGGGTGGTGTGTATGCTCCAGCAAGAGTGTTCTCTGCACCTTAGGGCTAACCTCTGTATTTATAAGGTGTGCCTCAGGTGGGATAGTATGGGCGTAATCCACTGCCCTAGTATCATAACGGTCGAATCTATCTTTAAATAAGATAGATCTCCCTTGATTATAGATAAGATAGGATTTCCCTTTATTATAGGTAGATCCTGATATGTGATATATTCCTTGTTGGGCCGTTTAGGCGTTTGGGCTGTCTAGGCGTTTGGGCCGGACCGTAACACAAACTTAATTATTTATACGATTTTATTACTACTTATACAATTTTAATACAATTATCTGCAAACCATTTTTTAACTGACAAAAAAAAAAAAAAATTGTAACTTTCTCCAATTTTTTGCTATATTTTTATATTATAATCCGATATCGGTTTGGGTTTTATGTCTACCCCTCCCAACACAAGCGTCTCTTTAATACTCAAACTTGAAACCCAAAGAGATCTAGTGGGTCCTTACACTGTTAGATCAACTATATGTTTGTCAATTTTTTTGCAGTTATCTTTGTTTTGTATTTATTTTTTTGGGGCAAAAAATGTTTGTTTTGCATTTCAGTGTATATAATTTTCTAGGATTAAGGTGCAAACAACCGCAGGTATTTTTTTAAGGTACATTCAATGCCCAAAAGTTTTTGTGGTGCACATACCTAAAGTATTTTTTTCAGATATGTCCATTACTCTAAAGTACTTTTGTGTGCAATTTTATACTTATCAATTTAGATAATTTAGAGTGACGGGTATACCTGAAAAAATACTTTAATTTTTTAGATACACCAAAAAAATAGTTTATAATACTGGATGCACTTAAAAAATACTTCGTATATTAGATGTATTTAAAAAATACTTTAAAAATTAGGTGCATCACATAATTCCTTAGCACGTAGTCCAGTGCTTGACCTTCCTTAACCCAATTATCTATGGGTCTTGTTCCTCTCACATCGCCCCTGCGCCCATCCTCACGGTCCCATCTCTGGACCGTCCAAATCTTGATCCAACGGCCCAGATTTTTTTAAAAAAATTAATAATTTTTTTATGACAAAAGCAAGGGCTGATTTCAAATATATTTGCATATGCCACAATTTCTCAAAATTATTTTGCACAAGTAATCAACATTTTGTCAAATTGTGAACTATACAATTATACAATATGCAATATGCAGCCTCCCTTATATCACCGTCCACCCTTGTACCGCTGACTGGAGTCATAGGCTAATACATAGTACAATAGAAACTCATTCATTTGACTGTATGGTTCTAAGCTCACCAAAACTTAAGATACACCCTACCAAAGGTATAGAGCTTAGGTCTGGACTATTGCTCCCCTCCTTATAAATAACAACTAAGGAGGTGTCACATGTCCCACAACCCAATGCAATCACGGCGAGGAGGAGAACATGGAAGAAGGGGCCCTAAAAAGTATCATTCACTGTGCACTGAGTGATCGTATAAAGAAATCATATCATTCAAATTCATCCTTAGTCAAACCCATCACACATACATCCGTCATGATAATTATATTCAAAATAAAGTGTATTAAAATAAACTTCCATTTATATAAAATATTATCACCATGTAAATCCAAACATCTCATAAAACCTCGTCAAACCAAACTGTCATTTAAAATTCGGGACCAAAATGTCATGTCTGAAATTCGGGATCAAAGTATCATTTCTGAAATTCGGGAATAAATTGTCATTTCTGAAATTCGGGACTAATTTGTCATTTTTGAAATTCAAGGGCAAGACCGTAATTTTCTTTGGCACAAACTATAATTTTCATGGGCGCAAAGTTTGTAATTTTCGTGGGTAAAACACCTAATATTCAGTTTTTATTATAATAATATTATAACACATACATATAAATCGAGTCTATAAAAAAAAATTTATAATCATACACAATTCACAAGTATATGGAAGAATTTTCAGAGTTACCTGTTACTCGCTAATTCCCAAATAATGACCAAAAAGCTACTACAAGGCTCCCAAATAATTATCACCTTACTCTCATTTTCTCTCTTCTCTCTCACTCTCTTCCTAGCGAAAGGTGAATTGTAGTGTGTGTGTTTGTGTAGGTGGTGGGGGGTATTTATACTAAAAATCCCCCTACCTTTTTCATTGGCGGGAACGGTGCTCCCCCTTTTTTTTTTGTTCTAAAAGGGGCACCGAATGCTCATATTTCAAAAAGGATGGGCGCCGTTCGACCATATTCAAAAGTATGGCACTGTTTCCCTTATTTTCAATATGGTAGGTTCCAAATCACCAAATTTTCTACGTCCCCACTCTCCCATTTCAAACATAGTAGGCCTCGTTCACTATTTCCCTTCATCTCATCCTTCTGACATTTTTTTCTCTTCATTTCTACTATATATATATATAACATATTAAAATATAATATTTTAGTATATAAAAATTTAAATTCTAACCTTAGAAAATTTACTCATACTAAATCCCCGATAAATCAATTAATCTATTCTATAATATTATAGTTTCAAATACAAATTCGGGATGTTACAACATGGAGGAGATTTTATATTTATATTATATATATATATATATATATATATATATATATATATATATATAATTTTAGGAGAGGAGTTAGGCTCACCCACGATCCCGGGGCATGACACCTAAGCCCACTCGCAAAAGGATTTAGGACTAAGAAAAAGACACATGCCTCCACCTCAGCTTGGGTTACCCCTACTTCCCAAGCTTTGGGATATCTCTCCCGCATCGCGACGGTGTCAGGATTCGAACCCTCTCCATTTGTGAGAGTTTCCAAATCCCTTACTGCTAAACCCACAGACAAGGGGTTGTGTAGGAGAAATTTTCGTCTGCACCAACATGACACTCTAACGGGGACGATTTCCTCGAATTTCTTTTCTCCTTTTCTTCTCAGAATCTCATTTCCACTCTTAGATGAAAAATGGACGATTCAGATTTAATATTTTCTAGAACAATTATGATAGTGTTTTATAGATTAATTAATTTTTATTAATTTTGTTTGTATTACAGATATAAATTGTGTAAATCATGATTTAATAGTTTAAGTTTATTTATTCATATTCAAAATAATAGTTTTATAAAGTATTAAATATGGACCATCTATTTTTTTAAATATGAGGGTGGAGATCAGATACTGAGAAGGAAGAAAATGAGAGAAGAGATTTTGAGAGAATCCAAACCCCACTCTAACATTGACCAAAGTTAGATGAACTAAAAAAAAACACACATTGTTGCGCTCAAATGGTTTGGGCCATTCCAAAAACAAAATCATGGGTTTAATTCTTTTGTGCCGTCAGAATTTATAACAACAACAACCAATAGAGTTTGGATTGCAGTGAAACGCTAATCCCTCACAATATATGAAACTAATATTCAAATCTCCGTTGGAAGAGGTGTTCACATTTAATAACCGATAGTGCCTCGAATAGGTCGCCTCCAAAAAAAAAAAAAAAAAAAAAAGGAGGATACCTATGCTTAGAGGGGGAAAAATCAATAACAACAACATCTAGGCAATGATTTAAAAATGAGAGAAAGTTAATGTTTTTATTTTTGAAAATAATTGTGTAGGATTTAAAAATAAAAGGAGACGGGTATAATTTGATACAACTTGCGAGAAATTCATACATACGGTTCACTTTATTTTTCATGAGAAAGATCAATATATTTTTTAAAATAAAAAAAGGGCACAGTTCATAAATATGAACATTGCAGTTTCTTATAATTTTTATATTTTATTTTTACCGATTTATGTCATTCTAATTTCTAATAATTCACTCACATGACAAATTCTTAGTAGTTTTGTGCGTCCCCACTTCCAAAAAGTTTCCCCTTTTATTATAGGATTCTTACATATTTCCCATCGGTCTAATATTTATTTTATCTTCATCATTATAATTGTTACATTATCTTTGAGGCATGCATGATCCTTTTAATCCCTCTAACACTACTAGAAAATATTAAAATAGTGACGAAATTTGTGAGGGAAAAAAATCCGTCACAATTTATTACGGAAAACAATTTCTGTTGCAAAATTCAAAAAATATTTTCCCATTTTCGACGGAAATAAAAATCCGTCGCAAATTTTTGCTACTGAAACAAATTCCGTTGCAAAATTTAAAAATATTTCCTCATTTACAATGGAAATATGGATCCGTTGCAAATTTTTACGACGGAAACAAATTCCGTCCCAAAACTCAAAAAATATTTCCCTCGCGAATTTCTACCATCTCTCCAGTTCCACTTAAACAAACAAAATCTCTCCAGTTTAGGCGAAAAATTTCATTCGCGCGCGAAGCTCGCCTGTCTTCAATTGTTCACTCACAAAAGTGCTCCACCTTCATCGCCCAACTAATCCAGTGGTCGCCATCTTCCTATGTTGCTGAGCCCTAATTACTCTTATCGTCCTTTCTGCTATTAGCGCTGCTCACGCCGTGCTTCCCCTGCCGTTGTTGTTTCACTGTCCCTTGCCTATGGTTGTCTTGCCGCTGCTTTGGCCCTCTTTTTTGGGTTTGCTCTCCGGATCTAAGTGTATATATTCTCTCAATCTCTCTCTCTCTTCATCTACCTGCCTCGCCATTTTCCCGTCTATGCACTTTTCATTGTTATTCTTTTTCCTGTATAGTTGTCGGCGTAGTTGAATTTCTCAAGCTCTTGTATAGGATTTTGCCTGGTGGAGCTGGTGTGGTACTATACTATTTGATTCGATTTTTTCTTGTTTTTGCTGTGTTTTTTACTTCTACAGTCCCTTGCTACTCTCAATTTGTTCATTTCTTTAGCGGAATTTGAGTTCTCCCCCTGTTTCTTGGATTCTTTTTGAACTGTGAACTTTTTGGGATTTTCCCTTCATTTCGGAACTTGAGATCTAATTGGGTTTCCCTTTCGTGTTCCTGGGTTTATGTAATTTGAAACGTAGGGAGGCGTTTTCTTTTTCTTTTTGGTTCGTGAGTTTCTCTTTCTCCAATTTTTATAGCTTTTGAATATTTTCAAGCTTTTTTTTTTGTTCCTTAATCTTTGAACTTCGTTCTTTGGGGTGGTTTCTGTGAAAAATTTGTGAGCAGAAGATCTTCAATTCAATTTTGGTCATTGATTCTCTTATTACCAAATATCTAATAATAATCCTAACAATTTACTACAAGATCGTTGTTTTAGTCTTCCCTTGTTCAAATTCGAGCTCAAAGTCAGTGGTAGTGGTGACAATCATTTTATTGGAGGCTGTTAGACAGAACTTGAGGTTATTCCTCATCCAATCTATGTTGCTTCGTTTTGCTGTAACTTAAATCTAGCGTACAACAATTTCTTTGAACAATGAAACAAAAGAATGTTCTATTTGACTTGGTTATAGCGTTTCATTGTGCATTTGTAGCAGGCCTCTTAGATGTATATTGCTGGGTCTTTACTTTCTTGTTCTTCATCCTTTTGGATACCACTGATTTAGGTCAATTTTAAATATTTGGATTTTTCTTTATTTTAGCTTGACATTTTAACTCCATAACAGGTTGATGCTCATATATACTTATGGAAGTGGAATGAAAGAATTGTAATTTCAGATGTTGATGGAACTATTACCAAGTAAGGCTTCTGATGATGAATATGTCATTACACTTAAACATAGATGTTGTGCCATTGTTGTTATTCTTCTTGATCCTTTCTTGGTCTTATTTAATTAGATGTCCATGTTATAATTAAATCTGCTTGTTTACTACTCTTGTAAATTTTTATGTGTTTTGATGCCATAGAAGTTGTTTCAGGTTTAACTAAAGCTAAAATGGGATGCAGGCTTTATTACCTCAGGATCCGGCTTTTAGAAAGGCTTATAGACTGTTTATATGACATTCAGTCATAGTAGATTAGCAGTTGGCCAGTCACAACTTGTATTCTCATTGCTTTACTCTTAAAATGTTTGAAGCTAAGCATCTTATCTTCTTATGCTCTAACAATATGCTGGTCAGGCAGAGACTAAGAAATCCTTTTCAATACCATAAGAAATCAATGTACTTAATGACTCTAGCTCTTGTCTTTTAGCTGGTTACCGAGTGGCTTTAATGCAATATATAACATTCTTCCATATTCATCTATATCTTGTAAAACTTAGATGATTGACACATCTCTTTGCTGTGTATTGTGGGAAAAAATATGTTCATGTTTTCATTTGTAGTTAAAACTACATAGACATTTCTTTGATGAAGTTGTAAAACAAGAAAAAGCTAAAAAGAATTAATTCCTGCTGCTGCCGCCACTGTTTCTCTCTGAACTTTGTCTCCTTGATTCTCAAAAGTGTTTTTTTTTTGCGAGAAGAAGAATGATTTTTTGGCAAGGAGAGAAAGACAATTGTGATTGCCTTCTGTTTCTGTAGTGATGTAACAAACGCTCTTCTCTTTTATAATTATAGATCTATGCTAGTACACACACACTCTCACAAACTAGGTTTGCATGATTCCTAACAAGAGAACAAGAGTTCAACTGATCATAAAGTTCAACAATAGTTGAAGATGAGTCAGCCTAAAATCAAGCACCGAGTTGGTAAATACGAGGTTGGAAGAACCATAGGTGAGGGAACGTTTGCAAAAGTGAGATTTGCAAGGAATTCAGAGATTGGGGAACCTGTGGCTCTCAAAATTCTTGACAAAAAAAAGGTTCTCAAGCACAAGATGGCTGAACAGGTAGTTCTTTGGTTTGCAAATCTTTTGTTTTTGTCCTGTCCCATTTAATCCATTTTTTTGTACTGTTTTTCTTGTACTTTATTGGTCAAGTTTCTATCCAAGGCCTACATAGATGAGTTTGCATATGAGAAATGTGTTTGTAAAATGGATAAGAATGGAAGTATCATTTTTAATAAAGTCCCTATGATATGATGAATAGTCTAGTTTATATTCTTGCACTAGTCTTACCAAATCATTAGTTGATTTACAGAGAACAACTTTGAACTTCTAAAATGAATGAAATCTGACATTTTGCCTAGGCCTCTAGCACTATCTCCTCCAAGACCTCCTTCATAATGATCTATGGTCATAGGAAAAGAAATTATGTAAAACACAAATATTTAACAAATTGATTTCAGTGCTCACATAATTTGGAGTCCTGCTGGCCTGCTGGGTGCTGGCAATAGAAGGAAGAAAAGAAATAGAGTCCTTTTGGCCAATTTCAAATGTGCTGATAATTTTGATATGTTTGCCTTTCATCTTGCATTTCGCCCCAGTTGGGACTCTGGAGAAGTAAACAAACTTTACTTGATGGAAATCGGATGATCTTACTTTATAAAAATATATTATCATGATTTGGGACCTAGCTATTCTCAATGTTGTGTTTACTTTGTTGCTAGCTTCCATTAATGATATTGTGTAATGCTGAAGCAGTCTTGTAATTTTACCATAGAGCTTCCATGCATATGTATTCATAGTGTTTTTTTTTCTTGCAAAGAATATTTCACCAGTTCTCCACATTCCACTTTTAGTGCCTGGGAAAGCACTAGTTATATGACCAACCTACTAATTCTCTATTGCGCTTTTTCTCTATTTGCACATGTTTACATTGATATGCCTAGTTAAATTGATATCTAACTTCACAAGGGATATTAAGAAATGTTATATTTTGTTTGACATTTTGGTCTGTGATGCTAGCTTCTTCTATAATCATTCCCTGCAAATCTGCAATATCCATGTCATTGTAAATCTGAGCATGTTATGGAAATGCTAACAATTAGAAAGCTATCCAAATAGAAACGTTTATAAGAAAGATAGTGAGTGATACACGTGTATAGTTGTATTCAAACTGAAGGCTAGCTAATGGAAGTCATGGTGTACTAGTGTGAGGAAACACTAGTATTTCTATTGATGAATAAAGTCTTTCTTTAGCTCCTCCTGTCATCTTGTTATGTTTCTTGATCAAAGTATTTCTCTAGACAACTTACCATATATCATTAATTTTGCAGGATATGGTAACTGCATTTACATGAGAGCTGGGTAAGTTCAATAGTTGACAAGTCAAAACATGCTCAAATTATGTATACAATTACCATAAGACCCCATATCTGACATGTGTATCCTCTTTTTCGCTATTTTTTTGCAGAAACACAACAGCGGTGTCTTCAACTTCGTCATCATCATCACCGTAGAGAGAAATAACCTCATGGGGTTCCAGTTTTCTTCTTGCAACGACTCTCTTCCTTGTATTGACCCATGCGGGAAAGTTTAAGGAGGCAGCATGATTTTGCTTTGTTAAAATCATCCTGTTTATATTTCAATGTATAACTTATTTATGATTTGTGTGATTTTTAGTTCATTTTGTTGGCAATATTGTTGTTTATATTTTGTTTTATTTATGTATAATTTTTTTAGGATTACTACTGTTTCTATTTCTTCATATACACTTTTTTTAATATATTATTTAGTATTGTTTTTTTTATACTATATTTTTTATTTGAATTGTTACTGTGGAAGAGCCCTACTAATTATAAAATATTTTTTCTTTATTTGAGTGTTTGTTGTGGAACGGTCCTAATAATTATTAATTTTTTTTTTCTAAATTTATATAATTTTTTAATTTTTTTTTCCGAGCAAAAAAATATATTTTCTTTTGAGAAATTGAGATTTGCGACATAAAATGAATTGCATCGCAAAAATTGAGATTTGCGACGGAAATTGAATTCCGTCGCAAAATAGAAATTTGTGACGGAAAAAGGAATTCCAAAGATCGAAATTTGCGACGGAAAAGCAATTCCGTCGCAAGGCGCCGGATTTTTTTTCGGTCGCAAATCCCAGAATTTGCAACGGAAATTTGATTTTCCGTCGCAATTGCGAAGTTTTTGGCGACAGACGAAATCCGTTGCAAACGAATTTTGCAACAAAAAACCCTCTTTTTGCGACGGATTTTTTCCATCGCAAAAAATTGACTTTTTTTTAGTGTGATCTTCTTATTGTCTTTAGTAAAATTTTATTATGCCTCATTTCAATCTTTTTTTCATACATTTTTTATTTCAATTTATCATGCATGACTCATTGCTCTCTCTCAACTCTCATGTCGTTTGAACCTATAACCATGTGGGTGAGGAATCTGTTCCTCATCAAACCACCATGGCACTCGAACTCATGCATGACTCTAAGTTAGCTTTAATATATAGAAAATATTGTCAAATTTTGATGTTGATAAATCTATACGAATACGATAGAGAAAGGTCAAATCAATAAACTATAATTTCATATGCTCAATGAAAAAAAACTGCTATTAAATAATCGTTTGCAATTCTTTTTCTAGAAACATATGGTATTCATGTTAATTAGTTTCCTAGCTAATTTAGTAGCTCATGCATTTGGTTGTATCAAGCTAAACAGGATGAATTAATGTGTTGCTTCATATTGAAAAAATGCATATATATATACCACCTCCATTCATAAATAAAAGACCTAGTTTAAAAGTAAATTTTAGTCCTAAATATAATATTCTTTTTCAGTTTATCTCTTATATTTAACATTTTTTTCTAGAATAATTTACTTGACTTATGAACTGATATACAATCTAATTATATACATAAGTATTTTAATTAAATAATTTATTTAGTTTTTTTAATCTCTATAAACTAATCAACTAGATTTTATATTAAGGACAAGTGTGTGTTGGAGAGGCGGCGGAGTGAAGTTTTATTATATTTTGAAGAGTTTTACATGATGCGTGGGGGCCTTGGAAGTTAAGAAATGTCAGAATAATGATTAGCAAAGTCCCATTATTAATTGAAAGTTATATTTTAGAATATTAATGCATTTTCCAGAGCTTGAAACCCATTCTCTGCGTTAATCAGAACACTGAATAATCAATTCATATATGGCATGAAAACATAAACTAAATACTCTTAAGAGTTTAATTTTAGACTACGATGGAGATTAAAGCATTCCCAAGTTTCAAATTAAGTCTAAAGTACTTATACATTCCAATTAGAGAAATTTGATTTTAAAGTCATAACAAAAATCTTAATATGTAATTGAAAGCATCTTATTAGGCATTCAGGGGAAATAATTACTTCATAAGTCAAAATAAAGGAAAATAACATCCTAGATGTATATCCATAGTAAATTTAAGAGTAAAATACTCTATTACTCTAACCATTCTTTTGTTTTGCCTTTTATATAAATAAATAAATAAATATATATATATATATATACATATTACACACATATATATATGTATGTATATTCGATATATATATATATATATATGTTGGGTTTATCGTTTGTCATGTCACTTGATATAAGGTTATGTCAAGTCACCCCAAAACGACGTAGTTTTGGGGTTAAAGAAATTAATGAAGGGTCTTTTGGTAAAATACGCATAATAAATACAAAAACAAAAATACCAAAACACCCTTCATTAATTCCTTAACTCCCAAAACGAAGTAGTTTTGGGGTTAGAGGAATTAATGAAGGGTATTTTGGTAAAATTCATATAATAAACACACACACACACAAAATACCAAAACACCCTTCATTAATTCCTTTAACTCCCAAAATGACGTAGTTTTGGGGTGACTTGACATAACTTTATGTCAAGTGACATGACAAACGATAAACTCATATATGTTAGACACACACACACACACACATACATATACATATACATATACATATATATCTATATATACCATATAAGCGAATGTACCAGGTTATATGCTCAAATATAGAGAAGATATGGGTATGACGATACTATAACCAACCATCAAGCTTCAGGGTTTGACCGGATATGATCCGGGTCATGGAAGGATACCTGTCCTCTTTCATACAAGAATACTTTTACAGAGAGTATAAATTTCTTAGACCTTCCTCCTTCAGATCACATTCAGCATAGCCTTCATTCGTTTCCTACCGGAGGCGTAACTAAAACTTGATTTTATGGCTTTTTATATGATCATAACCAAACCTTAGCCTTATTTGAGAAACTAACCATGTGTGTCTTACAAGACCATAACTAACAAATTGTTGATAATATTACTCTCTAATTCAATCCCCTTAGAAAATTAAAAACTCATACGTACCTTAAATTTGTTCCGCAGATATTGGAAATATGCTTTAAAGAAGGAAATGATTAAACTGCTGAAATTTTATTTCTTAGGAAAAATGTATACAAGAGAGCAAAGTAGTGATTTGAGTGATATCTCAAACTCGATGTGTGTTGCAATGCAAGATTACATAGCTTTATATAGACAGTCGGCATCCCAACTATTTCCTAATCTGTCATAAAACATTTACGTAAAGTAACAAAAAGTCTAAAAACTATAAAAGTCTACCTAATGTACTTTGTACTTCTTGTCTCCTTACATTTAGTACAACTTTACACATATGTACTTTACATTTACTATATGATAACTCTTAAAAACTTTCCGTAGCATAACTTCACACATATCTGCACTATAATAATCACATAAGACAAATGCACTTTTTTTTGTTGATTTTCGTTTTTTTATTTTTATTTTTGCAAATTCTAGTCAGTGTCGGCAAAACTTTCACCATACACGTTGCATCTTCTTTTACACCTCTTTGCTTCCAACTTTTAGCTTGTCAGCACTTTATCAGTGTCAGCAAGCTTCCTTTGTCTTCTTCTACTTGTCTTCGAATCTTCAAAGGATACTGAGATCTGTCTCCAGATCTTCAATATCTTGCATGACTCTTTCTCTTTCTTCACAATTCTTACACCTGTGATTAGAATACTCTACCAAGAGATTACATATCTTCTTCTTTGTTTTTTTGAATTTTCCATCTTATTATTTCTCAATCTGTCATGCCATTGTACGAACAGTGGCTGATCAAGTGAAGTCTTTCCAAATGCTGCAATTATTGATGTCATTCCGCAATAATATACTCATTGCTTCTCACTTTTAATAGCTCTAGTCATTTCTTGAAATATAATATGGTAATTTTGAGCTCTAATATTAGACATCTTGTTCTGAAATTCCTGGTCATCTTCAATGTCTTATTTTATCTCTGCTTTTGTCTCTATGGGCTTCTTTGTAGTTCCAAGCCTAATTAGAGTGATTAGAGCATAAAACTTCTCTGGTGTGATTTCTGCAACTGTAGAATAAAATCTAATATATACGCTGTGTTGGGTTACAACTCCAACATATATTTTGACTGCTTCTTGCAAGGCTGATGGTAATTCTTTGATTTCTTTGGGATCAGGATTATTGGATAAATAAATGGCATGTAACATTCCATATTGGTATAGGATTCTTATTAAATCTGGTGAAGTTCCTGGGTAGGCTACAACTTTGTTAAAGGCAAAATGGGAGGCATATTTAACATGTGGGTCGGATATTTTCATGTTTCCAGTTTTTCTAGCAAGGGTTCTGAAGTATTGAAATTTAGAATAAGTATCAAAGGAATTACTTCTGGTGATTCTAAGTGTTAAAGTTGAGGCTTCAATGACTTTTCCTTTTTCTTTTCTTTGAGCTTCTTCTTGCATTTAGGCTTTTATAAGTTCGTTAAAAGGGGGTTACTGTTTGAGGTGTTTGGGCAGTAGGCCCACTAACATTTTCTTAGGTAGATGACCCATTTCTATTTGTCTGGGTTTGGGTAGATGACCCAACTTGAGTGTATGACTCATTTAGAGGGCTTAATTCCATATCAGTTTGTACTGCTGATTTAGCTGTACTTACATTTCTTTTTCCATGTCCTTCCAACTTCTCCATTATTTTGAATAGAGTTTCTACTTGTTGGTTTAGATGAGCAATATTGCTTAGAAGATTTTGTATGGTTGAACTGCATTGACTGTTTAACATACTAAAATTAATTTTTAGAATGTTCAAATATGCTAATGCTGTCTGGCATGCATTACAAGTCTGGTTAGAATTCATTTCTGAACTTGTTCCTGCGTTTCCAGGGTTAAATTCCATCTGCTCATAAAATCTGTAATAAGATCATTCTTTCCTAGCACATATTCAATAATATAATGATAATATTGAAAGTGGAGCTTAATCACCAAGAGGGGGTGAATTGGGGATTTTAAAAATTCTTTCAGAAAAGCTCTGTTTTTCGAAGACTAAAACAGAGTAGACTATGGAGTAGAGAAGAATAGCAAGACACAAGGAATTATACTAGTTCGGTCCAATCTCTTGACCTACGTCCAAATCCCGGACTCTCGGGATTTTCACTATCACAATTGATTACACACTCGCACTCAAGAGTAATTCTCTCACTAGAACTTACTCCCCCTTAAAAGTTGTAATCAATGAACCCAATCACCAAGTCCCCTGACTTGTGATGCTTTACAATAAATGATTAGTAGGTAAGAGACTCTCTCTAAGAGTAGATAGAAATAAACATTGAAGCTCTAATGTATCAACAGATACTTCACACAGAAAAACTCAAGAGTAGTTGGAAACTTTGAATGATTTTCGTTTTCTGCTGTCTTGGTTGTTGAGAGGAATTGAATGCAGCTCTATTTATACTGAGAGTGCATTAAATGACCATTGGAAGCTTTAACCAAGGATTAGGATGTGTTTTGGTCTTCTTCTCTCACTAATCTTCACTTACTCCAGCTGGGCAGAAGTTCAGAGTTGACTTCTAGTGAATAAATCCGTTGGAATGGCAACTGCTGGATGTAGAAACATTCTTTAATTCTTTGTTGAGCGTGTGCAGGTGGATTACCCAAAAGTATGCAACTTTCTGGGCTTAGCATTTATTGTTCTAACATGTTTTTTGCTTTTGCTTTAAACCTTCAATTAGTATTCTCTAATCCATCTGAAACTCACTAACAAAGTGGTTAAACATAGCTGGGAATATCAGAGAATAATAATGACAAGTATTGAAATCAAACAAGGAAGTTTTTACGAATTCGTTAAACTTGATTTTCAAAACTTGCGACCAATACTTGAGTATGTTCTTCAATACTTGAGTATGTCACTTTGTGCACTAATGTGAATACTTGAGTATTCTTTTCGCAGAAGGCACTACATGATTTGAGCGTTGGACAATTTCTGTGAGTAAATCCAATACTCGAGTATTGAAACCAATACTTGAGTTTTGAACTTTTTATGTGAAAATAAGTTCAAGTCCAAAACCTCAATACTTGAGTATTCAAATCAATACTTGAGTTTTCAAAATATTTGAAAAAGAGCTAAGCTCTCTGTATGCCCAATACTCGAGTATTCAACTCAATACTTGAGTATTCGATTTGTTTGAAAACTTTGTGAAATCTTTTCCAAGTCAATACTTGAGTATTCACTTTAATACTTGAGTATTCAAATCACTTGGAAATAGCAAACCTTTCTGTATGGCCAATACTCGAGTATTCAACTCAATACTTGAGTATTGAACTGTTTTCAATATTTGTGAAGTCTCAGTCATTTCAATACTTGAGTTTTCATTCCAATACTTGAGTATTCATAAACATGTGTAAAGTTTGAAAACTTTCTCTGTTTGTCCAATACTTGAGTATTCAAACCAATACTCGAGTATTCACATGTTGGAATACTTTGGTGACTCTCTATAACCAATACTTGAGTATTCAAATGGATACTTGAGTATTGACAATTTTGCCTTTCAGCGAAAGAGTCTTTGTAAGATCAATACTCGAGTATTGAAACCAATACTTGAGTATTGACTTATAGTGAAAAAACTTGGAATTCTCTTTGTAACTCCAATACTTGAGTATTCAGGAGAATACTTGAGTATTGCTCATCTTTGTTAAAATGAGCCATTCTTTGTCAACTCAATACTTGAGTATTGAAACCAATACTCGAGCATTCACTTGACAAAGTGAGTTTTTCAACTTATCAAGACAAATTTTAACTTGTGTTTACAATTACCAGTTATCATCAAAACACGTAGAGAACTAACAAATATGCCAAATCTCCTTGCCATTTGAATACTACCTCCGGTCTTAATTATATGAACACTTTTGTAGTGCAATTTACACTACAAAAGTGTTCATATAATTAGGACAAGAAGGGAGTAACATTTTATTTGCCAATTTTTCTATTTTTATTCCTTTATCAAACGACAAGATTTTACTTGTGTATTATCAGTCCTAATTATAAATTACGCATTAAATATAAATAATTCAATTTTTTCTACTACTTTACTATTACTAATAATTCTTTCCAATTCGAATGATATTTCCATTGTGCTTCTAAGAATTTTCCACTAGCATATCTAGTTATAATTTCTTCTCCTTTTTCATTTTCATGATATAAAGCTGCACCCCAATACTGATCAGATGCATCAGTATATATTATCCATTTTACATCTTTATGCAATGGCACTAGTGCAAAAAAAGGGTTTTAAGACCGGACAAAAGAGGCATCGTAAGACCGGACCCGTGACCGGTCTTGTTCCAGCCGGTATTAAAAGTCCACATTTAAGACTGGACTCGAATCGGTCTTAAAGAAACTCTTTTAGACCAGACATTTAAAACATTAGGTCTTAAAAGTCGTACTAAATAAAGATGAAATATTTTTTGTTCGGTCCTAAAACTCAACTTGTAAGACCTGGACAAAACTCATTTGCTCTTAAAAGATCAGCATTTTAAGACCGGACAAAAATAAATCTGAGTGCGAAAAATAGCGGCTTCTAAGACTGACGACTAATTATACGCGGTCTTAAAAGACTGACTTTCAAGATCTGGATGGTAAATACATCCGGTCTTAAACATTGAATTTTTAGACCGGACGTATAAATACACCGGTCTTAAAAGACCAACTTTTAAGACCGGCTTAATATCAAATATGTACACATGACCTTTAAGACCGGACATATAAATACATCCGATCTTTACAGTTGAACATTTAAGACCGGCGTATTTATTTCCGGTCTAAATTTTCCCGATTTTTTTCCCTGTTCTGTTCTTCCTGATCATATATATATACACAAATCCACCACCCAATCCAGCACATAAAAGTCGATACTTTAAGCTACAAGCTATGAACAATTATGAATAAATTGAATTGGGAAAAAGAATACAAATATTATTCACCATGAGTTATGTGGCTTCTTAATTAATGATTATACTATGACTACAACACCTAAATTAATTTATACAATAAGTTAACTTTCTTACAAATACAACATACATGCCCAATATAATATTCACCATGCCTTCATCTGATTCCCACCCAACAACGTAACATCCTCTTTTATAACATGCCCCTTTGGATCAGATCCTACCACAAAAATAAAACAAGAACAAACTTCATAGTCAGTGACATTGTTTAAGAACATAAAAGGAATATAATATAGTTAAAACCTTAAAGTTTTCAAAGAATTCTACATATGAATATTACCTTATGAATTGACTCTTTTATAAAGCAATATCCTCCCATATCCCTTCTTGATGATCATTCTTATGCCGGGTTCATTATCCGCTTCATCTTCTTCGTTCATGTCCGGTAGACCCCTTGAAAAAGGAGTACTCTCAAGAAGACCATAATTTGAATGACTTTCCTCATCAATATCAATGATCCTTTTTCCTTGGAGAGCTACGACCACATTTTATTTTCTTGATCGGTGATATAGAACACTTGTTTCGCCCGTCCGCCATAATAAAAGGTTCATCTTCAAAACTTCTACCATTGACATCGACTAATGTAAATCCTAGCCGATCGATCTGAACACCATTATTGACATTAACCCACTTGCATTTGAAAATGGGAAATCTAATTTTAACATAGTCCACCTCCCAAATCTCTTCAATAACCCCATAATATGGCATGACTGCCAATAAAAGCCTCTTGTCTTTCGAATCGGAGAAGTGCATAGATTCAAATTCTAACATAACACCACTGTTCTGGACGGTGCTCCTATCATCTAGGGACTTCGTGTAAAATTTATAACCATTGATCACATACGAATTCCAACTTATGACATCAACCTAAGGATCACGTGCTAACCATTTGATTGTATCAGAAACACATTCCTCTCCCTCGACCTTTTGTTTGAACCAGTTTGCAAAAGTTCTGTTATGCTCCCTAATCAACCTTTGTTCGGTCATTTGATGATTTTCTTTCCTTACAAACTTCTTTATGTGCAGCTATCTTTGGCTTGAACTTCATCAACATTATTCAAGATGTATAAGTGGACTTGTGACAATTCATCGGATCCACACTTTTACCGAAGCCCCTCGTCTACCCCCTTCAAAGACATCTTTGACGTTTTGGAAGCCCAATATGTCTTACTTTGGCCAAATATTTTTGACAAAATTCCATGGCTTCTTTAGAAACATATTTCTGAACAATTGATGCTTCTGACCGGTATGCGTTCTTCACGTACCCTTTTAGGAATTTCATTGATCTTTCAATTGGGTACATCCACCGTAAATGGATAGGGCCGCACAACTTTATCTCCCTCACTAGATGAACAATTAGATGAACCATGATGTCAAAAATGTAGGAAGAAAAAGCTTCTCAAGGTGGCACAAGATAAGATATCCTTCATTCTCCAATTCATCCAACTTTTCAATCTCAAAAACTTTACTACAAACTGCATTGAAGAAGACACAAAGTCTAGTTAAAACGACCCGAAGATGATATTCGGGGATGCCTCGAATAGCTACGGGAGTAGCAGTTGCATCAAGACATGACAATCATGAGACTTTTGGCCTACTAATTTCAAGTCCTTCATCGATACAAGCCTCTTAAAATTTGAAGAATACCCCGAGGGAACTTTTGTGCCATGTAAACACTCACAAAAACTTCTTTTCTCATCCTTAGACAAAGTATGAGAAGCCGAAGGACAATAAGTTCTCTTCCCATATGGCCTTGGATGTAAGTCTTCATGTATTCTCATTGCTTGAAAATCCAATCCTTCCTTCACACCATCCTTGGAACTACCTTGTATGTTGAGAAGCGTGCCAACAATACTATTACATACGGTTTTCTCCACATGCATGACATCAATACAATGTCTCACATCAAAATTGCGCCTTACATGGAAGATCGAAGAATACATATCTCTTTTTCCATATATTTGTTTCTTTTCTACTCTTTGCAATCTTACTGAAGATAAAACTTATAGTTTTCACCTTTTCATACACTTGCTCCCCGATCAATGCCACCGAATCATCTTCATACTCTTGGCCACCAAAAAAGGCTTTCTTTAATCGGCGAAATGGGTGGCCCCATCTAAGAAATCTCCTATGTCCAAGATAAACCGTCTTTCTTCCATGTTGAAGTTGATGGTAGCGTGTGCCTTCACAAACTGGACATGCTTTATGGCCTTTTA
The DNA here is from genome assembly GCA_019022615.1 of Acacia melanoxylon. NCBI lineage: Eukaryota > Viridiplantae > Streptophyta > Magnoliopsida > Fabales > Fabaceae > Acacia > Acacia melanoxylon. Next base: position 3,388,112 of record JAFJYJ010000003.1, on the reverse strand, counting down.
TACTATACCACGACATGTTCCCATATGTCAAAGTCGTTTATAGTACAAAATATCATGGCTCTCATTTTAAAGACCTCCTTCTTGAAAGAGTAAAAAACATCGACACCTTCTTCCCACAACTCCTTCAAGTCTTCGATCAAGGGCTCAAGGTAAACATCAATGTCATTTCTGGGTTGTTTTGGTCCAGAAATCAACATAGATAGCATGATGTACTTTCGTTTCATGCATAACATAGGAGATAAGTTGTAAATAATAAGGAGCACAGGCCATGAACTATGTATGCTGCTAAGGATTCCATATGGATTCATGCCATCCGTGCTAAGGGCAAGCCTAAGGTTCCTAGGTTCTTCGCCGAAGTTCAGAAATAAATGATTGATTTTTTTCCATTGAGAAGAATCGGCCGGATGTTGAAGCTTTCCATCACAAATCCTCTCATCTGCATGCCACCTCAGATTTTTTGCATCATTTTCATTCACAAACAACCGCTTGAACCTTGGTATGGTTGGAAGATACCACAACCCTTTTGTAGGCCCCTTATTTGACTTATACCTTGGGGTTTCACATATCGGACAATTCTACTTCTCTTCAAACTCTTTTCTATACAATACACAATCATTCAGGCATGCATGGATCTTTTTCTACTCCATCCCCAGTGGACAAAGTATTTTCTTAGCATCATAGTATCGATGCGGCAACACATTATCATCCGGAAGCATGTCCTTAAAAGCCTCAAGCATTTCAGAAAAATCTTGTCGCTCCATCCATAACGTGCCTTCAAGCTTACCAATTTCAATACAGCGTTTAACAATTGGTATTTTTTACACCCAGGGTATAGCGGGGTCTCTGCATCACTGCACATATTACCATATGCATGTGATTGATGAAAAGCCTCTTCTCCTACATCACGAATAATGTCCTCTATGCGATCGTCCATATCCGTGTCATTATCATCAAAGGCCACATCCCCATGTTGAGACCCACTTGGTAGTTTTTCACCATACCATACCCATACTGTATAAGTCTTACAAAATCCTTCACAATTTAAATGTGTGTGTATAACTTCAGAACTTAGTCGCCTCTCATTCAAACATTTTACACAAGGGCAATAAAACTTCCCACTATCATAATGGGCATTTTGTTTAGCAAATTCTATAAAGTCCCTCACCCCATTCTGATATTCAACACTCGTCCGTAACGCAGCTTATCCAACTGTGATCCATAGTAGAATTCCTATAGACGGAAAGATTTAACATACATAATCCGAAAAAATTGACACTTGCATATAAAATAAGGCAACACCAAATGCATATTCGGGGGTATGGCTCCCCCTCTTTGTACTCGATAACATGTTTTAGGTCTGGTAGGAACTTCTTTAACTGTGATACATGGAAGACATTATGAAGCCTACTCAGATTCGGGGGTAAGGCTATCTGATATGCCACTAATCCAAATCTTGCCAAAATTTCAATTGGACCAATGTAGCAAGGACTTAGTTTCTTCCTCTTGATCGCTCTTCCAATTCTAGTAAATGGTGATACTTTTAGGAATACATGATCCCCAACTTCAAATTCTAGAGGTCTTCTCCTTTTGTCAGCATAGCTTTTCTGTCTACTTTGTGCTGCTAGGAGCCTCTTTCTAATAATTTTGATTTGCTCTAAAGTTTCATCAACAAAATTTGGCCCATACAATTTTCTCTCAGACAATTTTGTCCAACACAAGGATGATCAACACTTCCTTCCATATAATACTTCATACGGAGCCATTTGAATGCTCGCATGATAGCTATTGTTATAAGCGAATTTGGCAAGTGAAAGGTTATGATCCCAACTTCCCTTGAAATCTAATACACACGCCCTTAGCAAATCTTCCAGCGTCTGTATTGTTCTTTCCGATTGTCCATCTGCCTGAGGATGATAGGTCGTACTAAACCTCAATTTTGTACCCAGAACTTCATGCAGAGCTTTCCAAAATTGAGAAGTAAAGCGAGGATCTCTATCAGAAATAATAATCTTTGGTGTACCATAAAGTCTTACTATCTCCTTTATATAAATTCCTACCAGCTTCTCAGGAGAATAGTTGACACTGATGGGAAGAAAGTGTGCCGACTTGGTAAGACGGTCGACAATTACCCAAATTGCATCATAATTTATGATCTTGGGCAATCCCACCACTAGATCCATGGTAATGCTTTCCCACTTCCATTCAGGAATTTCCAGACTTTGAAGGAGTTCTGGTGGTTGTCGGTGTTCAACTTTAACTTTCTGATATGTAAGACATCGAGCTACGTATTTGGTCATGTCGCTCTTCAATCTCGGCCACCAAAATTCAGACTTCAAGTTCTGGTACATCTTGACCGCCCCTGGATGAAGAGTATACTTGCTCTTGTGCGCCTCATCCAAAATCTTTAGTCTCAAATCAGCCTATGGCGGTACATTCATACGCTTCCTAAATCTGATTAGTCCACCTGGTGAAAGATCATAATCCTTAGTTTCACCGCATGAGATCATTTCTTGAATGGACTTTGCTCGTTCGTCTTGTCTTTGAGCTTCTTCAATTTTTGCTCTTAAATCACTCTTTCCTTGACTAACACTAAGGTTAGCAAGAGTTACTTTATTGTGTTTTTGTGTGTGTTTAAAATTACTCAATTTAACAAATTCAAATCCCGAAATTCTTCTAGTAGGTTTTGTTCTTGTACCATCACATATGCCACCTACACCGCCTTTCTACTCAAAGCATCTGCAACGACATTAGTTTTTCATGGATGATATTTAATTTCTAGGTTGAAATCTTTCAACAACTCCATCCATCTACGTTGTTTCATATTCAATTCTTTCTGATCAAAGAGATGTTTGAGACTTTTGTGGTCGCAGTACAATTCAACAACAGTACCGTATAGATAATGCCGCTATATTTTCCAAGCAAACACAATTGTTGCAAGTTCCAAGTCATGAGTGGGGTGGTTCAATTCATAAGGTTTCAACTATCGAGAGGCATACATCACCACTCTGCCCTGCTGCATCAGGACACATCACAATCCTTGCTTACTAGCATCAATATATACCACATAGGTCTTACCGAGATCTGGGATAATCAAAACTGGTGTGGACGTCAATCTCTCTTTCAGCTGCTTGAAGCTTTCTTCACAACGTTCATCCTACACAAATGATCGGTTCTTTCTTGTAAGCTTCGTCAATGGCAAGGCAATTCAGGAAAAATTCAGTATAAATCGTTAGTAATAACCAACAAGACCCAGAAAACTGTGTATCTCTGATACAATCTCTGGTCTCTTTCAATTCAGTACTGCTTTCACTTTGCTAGGATCTACAGAAACCCTTTCTTGTGAGATAACATAGCCAATAAATTTGACTTCTTGAAGCCAAAACTCACACTTGCTCAACTTGGTGTAGAGTTGCTTGTTTTTCAAGATATTCAGCACAATTCTCAAATGATTCTCATGCTCTTCGCTACTTCTTGAGTAGATCAGGATGTCGTCGATGAAGACTACCACGAATTGATCCAAATACCGATGAAAGATTCAATTCATGTAGTCCATAAACACAAAGTGTATTGGTTAAACCAAACAACATTACTAAAAATTCATAATACCTGTATCTGGTTCTGAAAGCTGTCTTTGGAACATCCTCAGCTTTTACTCATAGCTGATGATAGCCCGATCGCAAGTTGATCTTCGAAAACACGCTAGAACCAGATAACTGATTGAGTAAATCATCAATTCAGGGGAAAGGATACTTATTCTTGACGGTCACCTTATTTAATCCTTGGTGGTCAATACAGTCTCAAGCTTCTGTCCTTCTTCTTTACAAATAATACTGGAGCTCCCCATAGAGAAACACTGGGTCGTATAAACCCTTTTCTCTAATAATTCTTCAATTTGCTTCTTTAGCTCTGCCATTTCATTGGGTGCCATTCGGTAAGGTGCTTTGTGTTAGTTCTCTATGTGTTTTGATGATAACTGACAATTGTAAACTCAAATTGAAGTTTGTCTTTGGTAAGTTGAAAAACTTACTGTCAAAGACAAACTCGAGTTTGGGATGTCAAACTCCAGTTTGGACTTGACAGAGAGTAGCTCAACTTTTATGAACTTAGCCAAACTCCAGTTTTCTTCAGCAAACTCGAGTTTGTGTGATACAGAGAGTACTCAATGTTTTTCAAGTTAAGACAAACTCGAGTTTATATTTGTTAATTCGAGTTTGTACAAGATAGAGAGCTTTCAATATTTTGTGAACTTAGCCAAACTTCAGTTTTGTTTTATAAACTCTAGTTTACGTTTGGCAGAAAGTTTCAAAGTTTTTCTCTTTTAAGTAAACTCGAGTTGGATTGTGGTAACTCGAGTTTGGACCATATAGAGAGCATCTTAATATTTCTGAACTTTTGAAAACTCTAGTTTACCTTTGTAAACTCAACTTTGCACCATACAGAGAGTTTTCCATTTTTCCAAAACATTTGTGGAAACTCGAGTTTGTACCAAGCATATAGCTTTGCTCTATTTTGAACTTTTGAAAACTCTAGTTTATGTTTGTAAACTCCAGTTTTGAGTTTTTGGACTTAAACGTATTTTTTCATTATAAAAGTTCAAAACTCGAGTTAGTCACTAATGAACTCGAGTTTTGTTCCTATTCAAAATATGCTTCAAATATCAAATCGCGACGATTCTTCTCTGGATGAAGTAAACTCGAGTTTAGCTTTGTAAACTCCAGTTTATGCTTATGAAGGAAAGTTGCAAACTCCAGTTTGGATGAACAAACTCGAGTTTGTGTCGCCCAGTTTGAAAATCAAATTGCTCGATTTTTGTAAAATCTTTATGTTGATCTTAATACTTCTTATCATCACTCATTATTATTCCTAACTATGTTTAATCAGTTTGTTAGTGAGTTTCAGATGGTTGAAAGAGAATTAAATGAAGATTTAGCTTAAAGCAAAAAGTGATGTCAGTGCATTTATTGCAAGATCCAGAAAAGCTTTCACTCTTTTGGATAATCATTCTTTGCACACTGCTAAGGGATTAATGTTTTCTTTCCTTATCAAGAAGCTGCTCGTCCAACAGATTTATTTCAAGGGAAGTCAATCATAAACTTTTGTGCACATGGATTAATAGAAGATTAGAGAGAGAGAAGTGACCAAAGTGTTCCTAATAGCTAGTCCAATGGCTACATTGTTCAATCCAACGGTCATTTAATGCTCTCATATATAAGGAGTTGTATTCAAGTCTTCTCAACAACCAATCTGCAGAAAATGAAAAGCATTCAAAGTTTCAACTACTCTTAGTGTTTTCTACTTGTAAAGTATCTGTTGATACTCTTGTACTTCAGTGTTCATTATTATCTGCTCTTAGAGAGAGTTTCATTTATTGAAATCATTTATTGTAAGAATCTCAAGTCAAAGGGACTTGGAGATTGGGAATATATGTACAACTTGTAAGGGGGAATGTATCCTAATGAGAGGATAACTTCGAGTACAAAGTGTGTAACTGATTCTAAGTGATAGTGAAAATCCCAGAGTGTCCGGGGACTGGACGTAGGTCAAGTGTTGTGACCGAACCAGTATAAATTTGCTATGTCTTGCTATTCTTTCATCTCCTTTGTTTTGCTCTGTTACAGTGTTCAGTTTCAAGAGCACTTTAAAAAGATTTTTTAAAATCCCCAATTCACCCCTTGGTGATTTGCTTTGATTTCACTTTGGATATTGGTCCAGTTCCAGGCATAGTTTCAATGCCAAATTCTACTTCTCTTTTCGGAGGCAATCTACTAATGTCTTTTGGAAACACCTCAGGAAATTCATTCACTACTTGAATGTTCTCAAGTCCAGTCTTAATTTCTGTCTATACTAAGAAAAATACAACATACCCTTGGCAACCCTTTTTAGACACTTCTCAGCTTCAACTACTGACGAAAATTCAAGTTTATATTGACATTGTCATCCCTCTGCGGATTTGGGAATACAATCCTCTTATTACCGCAGTCTAACAGTAGATTATTTGCCGTCAACCAATTTAAACCCATTATTACATCAATACAATGCATGGACAAATAAATTAAATCCACCACAAATTCATGGCCATTAACATTCACAATACAATTCAAACATACATTTGCAGTCCCAGACTTAACGCTAAGAGGTGTTGACACAACTAGGTCATAAGGCAGTCTATGGGTACTTAGTCCTAGATATTCAACGCAATCATTTGCAATAAAAGAATGACTAGCACTCGAATCAAACAATGCTTGCAATATATTTCACCTTGAATCATTTCTGGAGACTTTCTTGCCTCTTTGTGTGTCATGGCAAATACTCTTCCTTGATTCTGAGACCTCTTCTCTATGGCACGCTGTGGGCATTCATGGCTATAGTGACCCATCTTACGACAATTATAGCAAATAAACTGCCCACTACAATATCTCGCCCCGATGAAATTTTCCACATTGGGAACATGGTCGAGGTTTTGATGGTCTTTGGTTGGCACGATCTCCGGACTGAGAGGGGTTTTTTGTTACTTCCTTGATGTTTAAACCATGTCCCTTTTATTTTATGGAAAGAATTTCTTTGGTTGGACTCGCCTCGATTTATGGTATCCTTGGTCAACTGCAGATCCCTCAAATTCCTCTCAACCATCCTACATTCCTCAATTTCAAGGTTGAACTTTTGGAATTTTCGGGAGACCAACTTTTCTTTCATTTCATATTTTAGCCCCTTAATTAACCTTCCTGACTTCCACTTCTCATCATTATAAAATCTCAGAGTTGTGGGGTAATGAGATAGGCGATTAAAACAAGTCAGATAATCATCAAATGTCTCCTCATTACCCTGTTGAATGGTTAAGAATTTTCACTCCTTGGCGTCCCTGGTAGATGGAGGAAAACACTCTTCGTTGAATTTGTCTTTGAAAGATTCCTAGGTGATAGGGATGTTCCGGGCCTGCAAAGTCAATTCCATGTTTTTCCATCATCTATTCGCATCCCCTTCAAGCTTATATATCGCCATTTCTGCCTTTTCTTCTGTAGGGCACTCCATTACAAGAAACATCTTTTCCATCCTTAGTATCCAATTGTCAGCTACTTGCGAGTCAAAACTCTCGCAAAAAATCGGAGGCTGGTGCTTACGTAATCGTGATCTAGTACTTGAATGGTGAATCTGAGCTTAATTGTGTGTTATCTGATAGAATGTTTAAGAATTCATGCACATAGGGAAATAGAGGATAAATTCTACAAAATGTTGCGTCAATGTCATTATCCTGCTCATATGCATAAGAAAAGGGCTACTATATGGTTTACCCTGAAAGCGCATAACGAATCTGATATAATGTTATAGCATATGGTATGCTCACATCTATGATAACAATACAATGCGACCACTATGCTGTAGCATTGTAAGTGATGCAGAGTTATGCGCTACGTTACTCTAATCTTTCCTCGCGAGTTTTCAGGAAGTTAATACAGGTCATCTAGACGGATGTTTAGATGGCGGTTGAATTGACTTTGGCTGAATCAAGAAGATGTGGAGAATCAAAAGAAAGATTTGAAGAATCCCGTAGTATTAAAAGAAGATCAATTAACCAAATCTAAGGATTTGGACCTAATAGATTTGGAAGGCCTAGCTCACTGGACGTACGACGTCAAAACACCAACTATAAGAGGAAAGCGCGGCTAAACCTAAAGAGTCGTCGAAGTCATGTGAGTCAAAGCAGTCAGTACAATTCCAATCCGACTGGACTCACACCGAAGGAATGAGAGAATTACCGATTAAGAGAACTTGCAGACAAGACCTACTCTTCCCTAGAGCAAGACGGATTGTAGAAGACGTAAAGACGTTGCATGACAGGACGCCTCTTATGCCGTCAACCTTTCCGACGAGCTTCTTTGTTTTCTTCTCTTATTTTATTTTTGTAAATATTTCCATGGGCTATTCTGTGTTACTTTGTTTTGTGTTTCTCTTATCAGTCGTGAACTAAATTTCCATTGGTTATGTGAGGATAAATTTCCAAGTTGTAGAATGAACCTAGTTTGCTAAGTTCTTAATTTAATATATTTTGTTTGTTTAACAATAAATTAATCTATAGTCGGTTAGCGACGCTAAGGGCTAGATCAGTGGCCTTGGCTTACCGACAGGAGTCAAGGTTAGACCTTTGTTAGACAGTGTTTGCTAGGCAAGCCCGTGCACGACTCGACTTAAATTGTAGGCTACAAGAATGTGTTTACCGCTCATAACCAGAACACCTAGGATAAAATTGACAGTCTAAACTAGAAAATCGCCATAGTAATATGGGAGAAGTAAAGCGAGGAATGTACTTACAAAATATGGACGCTTTTGTATAGAATAGTGGTGGGTTAGTTGAATAACGTAATGAAAGGCGATTTTGCTGTAGCATTGCGAGAAGCTGAGCAACATAATTTCTATAGCAATGCGTTGCGTGCAAACTAGGAGAATAATGTGACTTAGAATGAAATCCAAACTTAGCCTACTTTTAAACTGAAATCTTCCTTCGACTTCCAACCACTCATTTATTTCTTGTCATTAGTAATAGTGAAAACAAACAAACCAACTATAATTTCACTTCACATAACTGTCATAGGAAATTGGCATGATCTCTAGTATCAACAGTCTCTGTGGTCGATAACTCTACTTACTCTTTATTACTTATTCGACTGGTTCACTTTCCACAAGGAAATCGACCAACAAGTTTTTGGCGCCGTTGCTTGGGACTGAAACTACCTTTTATGATTGTAAGTTTTTTTTCGATAAGTTGTGTTTTACCTCACCAAGCTCACTCTCTTTATCTCTAATTTTCAGGTACCTTCTGTAGTGTGTGCATAGCTCACCTTTTGCTGACCTTGAGTCGTACGATCTGGAAATTGAATGAGCCTATAAATAAAGGCGCAGAAATCAGAGGCGAAGGAGTCGCCTGAGAGACTTTGTACACATGGTAGAAGTGCAAGCTAATTGAGACTCGGATCAAGAGGAGCGACACCTACTCAATGGGGATGACCATATCCCTCACCAACCAAATCATAACGCTGATATAGACTGAGCAATCATGGAGTTTAGAGTCCTTAACGTAACTAGACTCAACTCGGCTATCACACCCCCAAACTTGACTGTAGGACACTTTGAAATCAAAGGTGTCATGTTCCAAATGCTCAATTCAACCAAACAATTTTGGCGGACTCCCCTCAGAAGATCCTCATCTGCATCTCAAATCATTCACGGAGGTCTGTGACACGTTTGTCATTCCAGGAATGACAACTGACGCCCTCAAAATCAAATTGTTCCCATTCTCACTCAGGGACAAGGCTCGAGTGTGGGTGAATACTCTACCTGCTAACTCTATCACCTCCTAGAATGACCTGGGTAGCAAATTCTTGCTTAAATTCTTCCCACCAACCAAGAACGCCCATCTAAGAGAAGACATCACCAACTTCCGATAGCGCCCTAGCGAATCTACTTATGAAGTTTGGGAATGATTCAAGGACCTACTCAGAAGATGTCCACAACACGAACTGGTGAATGGGTGCAATTGGAGACTTTCTATAAAGGTTTGGAAGGACAAACACAATCGATAGTCGATGCCTCTACGAATGGTTCACTCTTGATGAAATCCTATAATGAAGCTCACGAGCTCTTGGAATGCATGGCCATGAATAGTCATCAGTGGCTAGCAGATCGACTCCTTCCTTCCAGACCAGTAGCAGGAGTTCATGAACTTGATGTGATAACAGCCCTTACTGCGCAAGTGTCTTCACTAACCAATATGATCAAGTCAATTAGTCTCCTTACTAACACCTCGTCAATGCAACCTGCTCAAGTAGCCTTTGTGTACTATGGTGGAGAGGATTCCTACTCTCAGTGCTTTACTAAACTTGAATCTGTCAACTATGTGAATAACTACAATAGGGGCAGCAGAACCAACAACCCATACTCCAACATGTACAACCCAGGATAGAGGTAGCACTCGAATTTTTCTTGGACGTCTCAGAATCAACCACTTGTTGGTCCCTTAGTATGCCCTTTGTACTCCAATAGATCATTGAATCCACTTTGGTTCAAATAGCAAGCAAGGTAGCAAGGCGCTGACTCAGCCCCTCAATCTTTAATGGAAAGCCTACTCAAGGAGTATATGGCCAAGAACAACACTATCATACAAAGCCAGCAAGTATCGCTTTGCAACCTTGAGAACCAAGTTGGACAGTTTCTACAGCACTCAATAACAGACCATCAGGCTCTCTGCCTAGCAACACTGAAGTCCCTAGGAACCATGGAAAAGAACAGGTCAAGGCCATTGAACTAAGAAGCGGCAAGAATGTGGAGCTAATAAAGGTCTCAAAAAGGCTTATCGAGGACGCCGAGCCAGTATCAGGCCAGACAAAGAAAGGGTGAGAAGCCACAGAAGACATCGACGAATTAGACTAGCACCCATCGGTGCTACAGCAAAAGGATAGTGGGTCCTATGCTACAACATTCCCAACATATATCACGCCAGATGTTCGTGTAGTGATGCGAGATGCTATAGCATTACCATCACAACATGCCTCCGACCTAGGACCATCCCGAGTCTTAAAGTAGCCTCTGCCTTCCCACAAGGGATCCAAAAGCAAAATCAAGAGAAGCAGTTCTAAAAGTTCCTGGACATGCTGAATCAACTGCATATCAACATCCCTATGGTGGAAGCACTGGAACAAATGCCCGTGAAATTTATAAAGGACATCTTGTCTAAGAAAAGGCGGCTGGGTGAATTTGAAACAGTAGCCATTACATAGGAAAGCAGTGCTTTACTGCTAAACAAGCTACCTCCAAAACTGCAGGACCTAGGTAGTTTCACAATACCTTGTACCATTGGTCCCAATTACTGCAGAAAAGCGCTCTACGATCTGGGTGCCATTAACCTGATGCAAATGTTCGTATTTAAGAAGTTGGCAGTCAGAGACACAAAACCCACTACGGTAACACTGCAACTGGCAGATCGGTCCATCGTCTACCCAAAAGGCAAAATTGAAGATGTACTGGTACAAGTGGACAAATTCTTCCTAGTTGATTTCATTGTAATGGATTTTGAAGCTGATCAAGAAGTCCTGATCTTTTTGGAAAGGCCATTCATGGTGACTGGGACCTTGATTAACGTCCAAAGAGGAGAACTCACTATGCGAGTTAACGATGAAAAGGTCATGTTCAACATTCTGAAAGCAATGCAATACTCTAATGACATTGAAGAATGTTCAATTGTCGACATTGTGGACGACCTGGTACAGGAGAAATTTCAAAAACCTTGTTCCCCAGATTTTGTTGAAACATATCTAACTGATTCCGAAGACCAAAAGGATCTCACAGCCGAACTCAGCTTCCTCAACGACAACCAATTCCTTAGAAAGAGAAGGACCATGTTTGAGCCATTAGAACTAGACTGGAATCGTAAACAAACAGTGCAACCCTCTATAGAAGTTCCACCAGTATTAGATCTTAAACCACTGCCAGAGCACTTGAAGTATGCTTATCTAAAGGACAACAAAACACTCCCAGTCATTGTCTCTCCTCATCTCACAAGCGAACAAGAAGCCAAGCTCCTAGCAGTCCTGACAAAATTCAAAAAAAACTTTCGGATGGACCATTGCTAGCATAAAGGGAATCAGCCCGTCATTATGCATGCATAAAATCCAGCTAGAAGATAGGTGTCGAAAGTCTATAGAACATCAGAGGAGGTTGAACCCTATAATGAAGGAAGTGGTGCGAAAGGAGATCATTAAATGGCTAGACACGGGCATTATATACCCTATCTCGAATAGTGAATAGGTTAGCCCCGTTCAGTCTGTACCTAAAAAGGGAGGGATCACTGTTATCAAAAACGACAAGAACGAACTAATCCCAACACGTACAGTCACTAGTTGGAGAATATGCATGGACTATCGCAAGCTCAATAAGGCGACCCTGAAGGACCACTTTCCACTACCATTCATTGATCAAATCTAGATTGACTGGCAAGTAAAGAATATTATTGTTTCTTGGACGGTTACTCTGGGTACAACCAGATTGTTGTAGCACCGCAGATCAGCATAAAACCACCTTTACATGCCCCTACGAAACCTTTGCCTTTAAACGAATGCCCTTCGAATTATGCAATGCTCTAGCAACATTTCATCGATGTATGATGGCAATCTTCTCAGACATGGTGGAAAAATCCATAGATATTTTCATGGATGATTTCTTTGTATTCAGGAAATCTTACGATGACTGTCTATACATAACCTTGAAGCAATGCTGAGACCTGCGAAGAGACAATTTTAGTCCAAAATTGGGAGAAATGTCACTTCATGGCAAACAGCACGCAACGATGTATCTGTTTTCGATCTTAACTTTGTAAAAAGATGCGCTCCTCAAGATTGCCCAACGTAACTTTAGTATGCCAAAGCACCTTTCTATGACATTCCAAGCAGATGAATGTCGCATATTGAAGCAATCATGAGCAGTTTGGGGTTGGTATCTTTGTCTCCTATAACATCTTAATTTTATTTTTTGGATTTAATTGTAATTATGAAATAATTATATATGATTATGGAAATTAAAGTGTAATTGTGAAAAAAAAAATCTGGAATATATATATATATATATAATAAAATAAAGTTGGGCCTTTGTGGTAAAAAAAAAAAAAAAAAAAAAAAAAGGGATACGCTGGCTGTGCGATAGAAAAGAGGGAAAAAAAGGAGAAATGATTAATTCCACCGCCTTTGACAATTAATGAGGGGTGAGTTGGAATGTGTGTATATATATATATATGTATGTATGTATGTGTGTGGTATGTGAAGTGTGTGGCGGTGAATAGAGTGAAAAGAGAGGGAGAGACAGAGGAGAAAACGTAGAGAGGGATTGAGAACGTGAGAGAAGAGAAGAAAAAAAAAGAGAAAAGAAGAAGATGTGGGTTTTCTAAGGTATGTTATTTATCTTATAAAACCATTTTGGTAGTTAAATTAACTTCTTGTCAACAAACTTCCTTCATAAAATTAAAGTTGTTCTATATATTTTTCTCTTTCAAATGAAAGTAATATTGTGTTTGTTAGTGAAAATTTTGAGGTTATGATTTTGGAAGAGTTTTGATTTTTGACAATAGATGACTGTAAATATGTATAGAACGATTAATAACTAGTTTTAATCGGTTTAGATTTATCAATTGATTTTTGTAGGAATTTAAATTAATTTTTATTTAAGAAGTTTAGAATTTATATCATAATAGATATTTCTACCGATTAAAAGTTGTATAAATTTTACTTTGGGTTAATGGAGGAATTACTGAGATTTTAATCGGTTTAGTTTTGAAATTTGAAGAATTAAACTGTTATTTTCAGTTTTCATTATAATTATATATTATTATTATAATTTGTGTAATTTAAGTTATATGAAATTATAATTATGATAATGTAGAGCTTATTTGTAACTGGTAATTGCTCGTGTTTTACTCATCGAGATAAGGTTTAGCTTGGAGTTGAAGTAACAGAGGCTAATTTATTTCATATGCTTGTTTTGGACTGTATGGTGTTTTCTAAACCTTACTTTTACATGAACTACTGGCATGTGTTTTGAAAAATTATGCGTATATCTGAATATGAAATTGTTTCAGTGAAGCAGTGTATTTTCCAATATATGAATACTGTTAATGAGATTGTGAAAGTTGTGATAGTTATGATGTTTGTTGTGAAATGTTAAATATGGAATAATGAATTTTGTAAGATATTGCCATTATGATGTTTGTTATGGAATGTTGTATATGGAATAAAATATTGCACAATGTTTTTGAAAGTTATACTATAATGATATATTGTTTATCTGCTATGGGATATGTTGGATTGTATGGAAGAGATTTAGGGTGAAATTGTGCCCATTGGCTCTCTCATTCCTAGCTCGAAATTTGAGTTGAGTGTTTTGGGCAGACACCTCCGTGTTACGGTATATCGGTGGTAGCATGGGAGGGGACAATATTCTTAAAGTGACTAGCTAACCTTGGCCAAGTGTACTAGCACTGATGGGCTGTACCACGTCCAGAAGATATAAGGAGGAGCAGGATAGTTGAGTGGGGAATGGTTCTAATTATTGTTAATTATTATGTATTAATGAATTATTAGATGTTGATTTTATAACCATGTTAGCAAACCTGCTTTTCTGATTTACAATCCTTTCCTGCATATTTGGTAAATTAAATTTGGTTACTGGGACTTTATGTCTCACCCTGTCATTATCAATATTTTTCAGGCTAGACTTCTAATTTTACTAGAAGTCAAGGGAAGCAGCCAGAGGCATAAGAGTTGCTAACTTTGTAAGTCTCTTTTGGTATTGGTGTTGTATTGATTTCTATATTGCCATTTTAGGGTCCATATGTTTTGGAAATACTATTTTAACTGTTTGGAGATGACTGTTTATTTGTTGTTGAACCAAAGGTTTTATTTTGTACACTAATATATTTTGGTGGATCCACAATCAAAATTTGTGTGGAAAATGTTTTGGTGTAGACCCTTTGTTGCGGATTTGGTGTTGAAAGACTCGTGGGCTGTGTATTCTTTTGTTCGATAATTGTGCCCTGAGTTATAGATTTTCTGTAGTGAGTTTGTGGGCAGAATTTGTGCTTTGGACTCTGATGTGCTTATTTTGAAAAGAAAAGGGTTTTCGTTAATCACTTGTTAATCCAGTTTTGTGAAATCATTATGGTTAATTAATGATTTGTGAGGAAGGACCTTGTCATCTCCACTCATTAAGGTGGTACCTTTGCCCTCTATATGGCGCCAAAAAACCCTGGCAATTCGTGTACCCCGCATCAACCAAGTAGTAGTTTCTTGGCCACACACAGCAAATGCATTAATTATTTTTTCCTACAAATTGAACTTCAACAAAAGAAAGTGACTATTTTTTACCCAATTATTACCCCTATCTTGCGGTACTCGTAAGCCGTGTGATCTCCTTATAGAATCCTTCAACACCCTCCCATCCGGGCAAGACATAAATGAATTGGTCATCCGGTGAGCATATACCAAGGACATTGGTTGTTATCTCTCATTTCCTATTTTAGTACCTCCCCTTGACTTCTGCAGGGACTTGTACAATTATGTGCGTACCATCTAATGCACCAATGCACCCCTGAAAGCACAAACACATTGTCCCCTGCTAGATTAAACACAATTTGTTGAATTATAGTCAAGTAAACCACTGACACAATAACACATTGTACGTACCTTGAACTACTTCCACCGATGATCATTTAACTCCTTGAAATGGGCACCAATTTCTTCAGAAGCAATGATTGTAGTCTAATTGTAGCATTAAGCACCAGTTTAAAGTATCTACTAATTGTTTCACTCGATCTTCCAAACTCAAACTGAATAACTATGTTCTTCACATGATGCCCCAAGTTGTAAAGGAACATTGCCACTTGCTCATCAACTAGCATATGTTTAGTTACTTTCAAACCACCAATTGTGTCTAACATGTGACACAATTTATCAAACGTCGTCCGATACTTCCTAATTTGGTTGAAGCAAGTGGTGTCACTATTATATATCATAGCCCTCAAATTCGCTCTCTTGACATGAAAATCTAATCTAAATGACCTATCCGGTAAGTGCCTTGGTCTACCTACTCCCACTACTACTATCATTCTCACAATCAACCTCCTCACTTCTAGAAGCAAAGCTAACACCCCGCCAACATTGCAACCATTTCCTATGACTGGCTCCATAACTACAATTTTTTTCCACACCGATTTCCTTTCCATTATAATCTACTACTCTTCTTTACAAACTATCACTATTTACATTCAAACATATCTCATTTTCTCCCGAACCACTTATTTTACAGTAGCACTTATAACCCAACAAAACACATCACACTCTTACTAAAATAATGTCCCCCTAATTCTATACTTCAATTGTGTTAACTTTGTATTTCACAGGTACGCCAATCTGGTTTTCATGTTAGCTATACAAAATTTAAACACGATTTTCATATTAATTGCACATACCCACACCCAACATTCACTTTCATTTGTAACACAGTTAACATTATCAGCAAATATATTCTACACACAAGCAGAGACGCATGTATAGGGGGAAAAAGCTATTTCATCGCCTATTCTAGCTACCTCTCTCTTTTAGACATTTCCTCACTCACCATAACCCACAAACATATAGATTATCACACCATGGAAGCAACAGGGCATCGGGCAATATTACTGATAGATAGCTAAAACAACAAACAATACAAACCCATTGCAACTTACCTCTGTTCCACCTTCAAGTTGCCTCTGCATTGAACTTGTGTTGCGCCTCCTACTATCACTGTTGTCACTATCTTCCTTAGCTATTTCTTTGTCCAGCTCTTGCCTCGCACCTCTTTTTAAACAGGTCCACTATTGACAATAGGGCTTTTTTGTCCAACAATTTCACTCTCACGGTAACATTTGCACGA
This sequence comes from Acacia melanoxylon, assembly GCA_019022615.1. Taxonomy (NCBI): domain Eukaryota; kingdom Viridiplantae; phylum Streptophyta; class Magnoliopsida; order Fabales; family Fabaceae; genus Acacia; species Acacia melanoxylon. Next base: position 3,371,663 of record JAFJYJ010000003.1, on the reverse strand, counting down.
TCCCGCCGCTTTTTGAGGGATTCAATTTTCCCATGTTTGAGGGAATATCATGCCAGGTGGGAAATCAGGTTGACTAGATATGTGCGCGCCAAACGGGGGAACCCAGTCCAAGTTCCCACTCCCTCTCTTAAAATCCGTGTAACAAACATGCCCTTAATTATCCAATGACTCTCTTAAAAAATTATTGAACCATCAGTTTCTAAACAAAACAAAATTTCATGAATCTATTTTAAAAGGTTACCAAACAATTCCAATGATGCATTGGGCATCAGTGACGAACCCTGAGGTGGGCAATCTCCAAAGCTTCTTGGGGATGGAGGAGGCGGAGAATGAAACCAAAGGGCTGTGGATGCAACGAGTTTGGAGCAGAAGAATTGACTTTCAGAGTTAATGGCGGTTTAACGTGGTGAAATGCTTTTCTGTAAAAATAATCCAGGTGGCAGTATTTAGTTGCCTAACTGGACCTAAGGAACTTGATATAAGTTTAATCCTTCTATAAAATCATATAATACCTCCAATCATAATTATAAGACCTAGTTGACTTTTTTTGGAGAAATTAAGGAAGCTAAATGTGTTACTTAATCATTTCATATGTTATGTATTCTTAAATTATATATTAGTCAAACTAATTAGTTTAATTTAAAGAAAAATAAAATAAAAATACTCTAAAGTAATTTAATTAGCTTCCTTAATCTCTTCAAAAAGTCAACTGCGCCTTATAATTGGATCGGAGGAAAGACTTTATAACAATTTCTCAAATATGATTTCATATAACAATTTTTCTTATATTAATTACTTTCACTATAAATCTTGTTTCACAAGTCCAACTAGTTATGATTTATTCCCGAAAGTCCTTGCAACTATATTTACAACATAATCCATCATCCAAACCACATTTACCACAAAGAAATCAATATTATTACATCTATTTAGCTTCATACAAGACAATTTCATAATTCATAATTATATCATTTAATACCAAAGTAGTATAATTTCAAAGAGAGTATTACTCTATAGTATCCGCTTCATTTTTCAGTAATCTTTGTATCCAATTCACCTCTTTCCTAATTCACTCGCACCATCCTTGCGGCTCTACTCTGATTAATCAAGACAGCAATAATTTTCCCATTTTACACTATTTTTCATAGTCTTATGTACAACTTTATCAAAATTATGGATGACCATAATGATGGATAACAACTCAAATTAAGTCTTTGCGAAAGGAGGAAATTCATACCAGCCTTCAAGGCCTATCCCCTCACTAAGGGGACGATCAACATCCATGGCATCTATATCTTGGCTATAATCCACCACATAATCTAGTTACCACAAAATTATTATCTTAATCAGACCTCTGTATCATCAATTTTCATCCTATCAGCTATCCTGTGTGGCTTGCTTTTGTCCTCCATCTCCGACCAATCGATATCAACAATCCTCCAAGCCCATTGCCGTGCCTTCTTCATAAATGCGTCATGGCTTACGGCACTGTTATCTTTAAGAAATATTGCAATATTTTATAGCAATGGACCAAGTGGTTCTGTATATTGTCAACAATGAGCCGGAAAATGTGACCTTCAAATATGATACTCTTTCAAAAGTCCTTAATATAAAAAATATTTATCTAATTTAGTTAGATTAAGAAAATTAGTTGAGTTAATTAATATGACATGTATTTTTAAAAATGTTCCATTAATCTTCCTCATCAGTTCCCACATTTCCTCTTCTTTTTAATTATTGTTGAGAAAGCACCGATAGAGTAAATTAAGAAAATATTGATAAAATATAAAAACTTTATCTTATATTTATATTTAAGACTAAAATCAACTTCAAAATATTTCTTATATTAAAGACAGGAAGAGTAATAGATCAGAGAACTTGTGTCTTACATGAAGAAGAGCCTTATAACTTTGAATTGGAGATGATATAGCTTGATGGAAAATATCCTCATTCAAAGAAAACATATCATGAACTATTATTATGTGGTTTGGATTGATAGGGAAGCTGATTTGGTTGCTAACTCGCTAGCCAAAGCTACTATTAAGGGCTATTTGGTATGAAGGATTTGGATGGAAGGGGAGGGGAGGGAAAATTTTGTGAGTTGGATTTAAAAAAGTTGAAAGAGTGGGGTTATAAAACTTTAATAAAGATAAGAAGTAAAATAAATGAATAAGAATAATTAATTAAAAACTTTAAACCCCATTTCTCTAATTTTTTAAAATCTAAACTTTTCCTCCCCTTTCTTTGTACCAAACTGGCCCTTAAGAAGGTGTGCCCTTTATATTTTTTATTTTTTTTAAAAAAAATGAAAATTTGAAATCCATTACTCAATGAAAGAGAATTATAACGCCAAAAAACAAACAACGAAGAAACAACAACCCTACCCATCATTCTTCATCAAGGCCTGCCTCGTGGAAAGTGGCCTTTAGATTGGTTTCTTTGCCCACCACCTCTTATGTAAGGGATTTTATTTGTCTTTTTTATATATATAGAAATTTTAGGTGAGGAATTGGACTTACCTACTTCGGCGCATGACCACGCGTGACTTTGCTCCCGGGAAATACAAGACCGAGAGTACAAATGTCTCCACTTCATTTTACGTTTTCACAAGTTCACATTACTTAACGCCTTTCCCAAATGTCTTGACCAACTATAAGATCGAATCTCCTCCCTTTGATGAGAGTATCCAATCTTTTCGGTTGAGTGAAAAAAATAAGGGGTGGAGTTTATTTGTCTTGTTTGAAAGAGAGTTGGAGGAGTTGACTAAATTCGTCTCTTCGCTTATGGTGTTTTTCCTTTCACTTCTTTTGTTTATAAGCACTGACTCGACGTCTGAAAATTGCCTTTAATTAAATAACATTTTTCCTCTTAAATTCTACCATCTTCCACAGCATTATAGGTGCACCGGTTAATACAAATATAATTAACTACTACTTTCGATCTTAATTATAAGACTGAGTTAACTTTTTTTGGGAGAGATTAATGAAGCTAAATAAGTTATTTAATCTTATCATATGTTGTGTATCCTTAAATTATATATTAGTTTATTAGTCAAACTAATTAGTTTGGAGAAAAACATAAAAATAAAAATAACTCTAGAGTAATTTAATTAGCTTCCTCAATCTCTCCAAAAAAAGTCAACTTGATCTTATAATTAGGATCGGAGGGAGTATTAAATATGTTGAATAAGCTTAGTTATCGAAAATAAGGCATCCATTCTGTTCTTAATTAAGAGTCAAAATTAATATAATATAGGGTAAATGTGCAAAAATACACATGTGTTTTACCTTGAGGAGCGCTTAGCACCAAATGTTTTTCTTATGTGCAAAACTACACATGAACTTTTAAAAGTGGGGCAAAAATATCATCACCGTCAGAATTATTTAACATACGTTATCTTTTCGGTGGGCCCCACATTATTAAAATAAATAAAAATACCTAGCTTTGTGATTTCCTATACTGCCCTCCCTTCCCTCTATCAGTCGCTCATCATCGTGTGTGCCCTCCCTTCCCTCTATCAGATTGATCAGGTTCCTAGGTCAGCTGGGAATAAAAAACGCATACCTGAGGATATATATCAGGTCGGAACAAAGAAAAGGAGGCGGACATTGAGTGTACAGCGCTGTGAAGCTCGATATGCTTTTTTTTCCTCTAGGCTGAACTTTCCCTCTCGCCGGCGGCACCAGTTCCTCCTTCTGTTGCCGGCGAGCGTCCATCCTTCACCACCGTCTTCCTCTGTCCTCACCCACTGAACTCAGCTGACAAATTTTATAGCTGCAAAGCGTTACAGAGTCGGATAACACATATGCAAAAGGAGAGGCGAAAACCCTCATCTTCCTTCACTTTGTTTGATTCTCCACTCGACCGTCACCCCCTCTTCCATCTCACCACTCCTTCATCTTCACTCCGTCATTCACCAACGCCACAGCCACATGGACCCACATCAGAACAAAGACGAGAGACAGAGCAGAGAGAGACAGCGCCGCGAGTTCAGCTTCCACCTTCCTTCGATATGGACCTGGCCTTTCCCGAGTCTAAGGAGGTAATGGAAGACGATTGGGAAAAATAGGTTTAATCCTTCAATAAAATCATATTTTATAACAATTTCTCAAATATGATTTCTTACAACAAATTTTCTTATATTAATTACTTTCACTATAAATCTGTTTCACAAGTCCAACTAGTTATGATTTATTCCCGAAAGTCCTTGCAACTATATTTACAACATAATCCATCATCCAAACCACATTTACCACAAAGAAATCAATATTATTACATCTATTTAGCTTCATACAAGACAATTTCATAATTCATAATTATATCATTTAATACCAAAGTAGTATAATTTCAAAGAGAGTATTACTCTGTAGTATCCGCTTCATTTTTCAGTAATCTTTGTATCCAATTCACCTCTTTCCTAATTCACTCGCACCATCCTTGCGGCTCTACTCTGATTAATCAAGACAGCAATAATTTTCCCATTTTACACTATTTTTCATAGTCTTATGTACAACTTTATCAAAATTATCGATAATTAACCATAATGATGGATAACAACTCAAATTAAGTCTTTGCGAAAGGAGGAAATTCATACCAGCCTTCAAGGCCTATCCCCTCACTAAGGGGACGATCAACATCCATGGCATCTATATCTTGGCTAGAATCCACCACATAATCTAGTTACCACAAAATTATTATCTTAATCAGACCTCTGTATCATCAATTTTCATCCATAGTGTGGCTTGCTTTTGTCCTCCATCTCCGACCAATCGATATCAACAATCCTCCAAGCCCATTGCCGTGCCTTCTTCATAAATGCGTCATGGCTTACGGCACTGTTATCTTTAAGAAATATTGCAATATTTTATAGCAATGGACCAAGTGGTTCTGTATATTGTCAACAATGAGCCGGAAAATGTGACCTTCAAAAATGATACTCTTTCAAAAGACCTTAATATAAAAAATATTTATCTAATTTAATTAGATTAAGAAAATTAATTGAGTTAGTAAATATGACATGTATCTTTTAAAATATTCCAGTAATATTCCTCATCAATTCCTATATTTCCTCTTCTTCTTAATTATTGTTGAGGAAGCATCAATAGAGATAAATTAAAAAATATTCATAAATATGATAATTTTATCTTATATTTAAGATTAAAATTAACTTATCAATTTGTCTTATATTAAGGACACAATGACAGAGAACTTGTGTCTTACATGGAGAAGAGCCTTATAACTTTGAATGGGAGATTAGATAGCTTAATGGAAAATATCCTCATTGAAAGGAAATTTATCATGAACTATTATGTGGTTTGGATTGATGGGGAGGCTGATTTGGTTGCTAACACACTAGCCAAAGCTATATTAGTAGGGGCTATTTGATATGAGGGATTTGGATGGGAGGGGAGGGGAGGGGAAATTTTGTGAGTTGGATTTAAAAAAGTTGAAGGAGTGGGGTTATAAAACTTTAATAAAGAATAATAAGTAAAATAAAAGAGTAAGAATAATTAATTAAAAAATTTAAACCCCATTGCTCTAATTTTTTAAAAATCTAACTAATATTTTCCCCCACACACTTTTCCTCCCTTCGAGGTGTATGTACCCAAATTTTTAGATTGAAATCCATTACTCAGTCAAAGAGTATTATAACGCCCAAAAAACAAACAACGATGAAATAACAACCCTAGTCATCATTCTTTGAGCCTGATTGGATGAAAACAAAACCTAAGTTTGGCCAAAATTTTGCCAAACAACAATAAAAAAGTTAGAATCAATTCAGGAGCCAAAACCTAGGTTTTGGGGAAAAACAAAAAACTACTCTTTTTAGATTTTTTCTCTCCTCTACTATGATCAACTTTTTATGATCTTAAGTATTTTTTTATTACCTTTCAATACCCTGAAATTTTTTTTAAGATTAGTCAATACCATGAAATATTTTTTCAATATCCAAAAATAAAATTTTAAGATCATGAGAAGTATTTTTTAGTAATAGTCAGTGTCATTAAGTATCTTTTTAGTTTCTGTCAGTACCCTGAAATATTTTTTCAAGATCTTAATATAAGTTTTCAAGATCATAAAATATTTTTCAATATCAATCTATACTCTTAAGTATCTTTTTAATTCTCGTCAATACCCTGAAATATTTTTTAAGATCAATCAATACCTGAATATTATTTCAAGATCCTAAAATAAATTTTCAAGATCATGAAGTATTTTTTTAGTACATCAGTCTGTCTCAAGTTTTTATTTTTGTACACAAATTTATGTAATTTTTTTGTAATTATTATGATATTTAATGTTAAAAATATTTAAAATACAACCTTATCCCTTATATGCAATTACACCAAAAGCTAATGTTCATTTTGGTAAATTTGGCCCTAAAAAAGCTATTCTGATAATAATATCCAAACACTATCATTTTATTAAAATCACTTTTTTCAATAATCTATTATGCAAAAAGCTATTTTGAAAAAGTCATTTTACCTCATAAATCCCAAAAGATATTCTCCAAAAACTAAATCCAAACGCCCTCATCAAGGACCGCCTCGTGGAAAGTGCCCTTTAGATTGGTTCTTTGCCCACCACCTCTTATGTAAGGGATTTTAATAGCAGTCTTGTTTGAAGGAGAGTTGTAGGAGTTGACTAAATTCGTCTCTTAGCTTATGGTGTTTTTTCTTTCTCTTCTTTGTTTATAAGCACTGACTCGACGTCTGAAAATTGTCTTCAACTGCTTCCTAAACCCTTAAGATGTCTCCCCTAACGCCTTGATCAATGTAGGGTTTGAACCCCCTCCTTTTAGGTGAGGAAGTCCGACCCCTTCACCAGTTGAACCCAAAGGACAAGGAGTTTGATAATTTAAAAGATAGCCGATACTCTTGAAAGAATAAAGGGTTAAGGTGCATTTTTGCCAACAAACAAATACAGAAAAAACATCCAGCACAAATATTAATTAAGGGTACCTTAAATACCAACAAACAATTAAAAAATCTGTAGATTGGTAACAAACTTTTAAAAATGTGCGGTTAAGCAAGACAACATACAGATTAGAAAAAAGATAATGTCATTATCTAAGGTGCAGATTAATCAACGAACTTTTCTTTCGGGAAAGACCAAAGACAAAAAAGTTTTACTTTCGGAGCTCCCATCACAAAATTTTTAATTTCACTAAATTAAATAAAAAATTTTCAATTGTCATTATTCAAAACTACTTGTATAGATATCTATGGACAAAAATTACTCATTTCCTAAAATAATTATATGATTTATTTTTATTTTAGAAGAAATTTATGTGAGTTAAAAAATTCATTTAATGTTAATAAAATTTAAAAAATCTATTATATCCGGAAAGAAATGAAATGAATATAATTTTTATTTTTATAAAAAGAGTTTAATGGATATCAACGTTGACACGTTAATAATATAAATCCTAAAACTTGATGATATTTTTGTTAATTAAATTATCTATTGATTATATCAATATGGGACTTATTGGAAAAAAATGTCATTAATTAAGTATCTTGGAATAGCCTCGGCAAATTATTTATGGGACTTTTTTTTAAAAAAATTTAACAAGTCTCATATTCATATAATCAATAGATCATTTAATTAACAAAAATATCATCGTTTTAGGATTTATATTATTAAGTGTCAACGTTGATATCCATTAAGCTCTTTTTATAAAAATAAAAATTAAACTCATTTCATTTCTTTCCGAATATAATATATTTTTTAAATTTTTAAAAATTTATTAACATTAAATGAATTTCTTAACTCACATAAATTTCTTCTAAAATAAAAATAAATCATATAACTTTTTTAAAACATATATAATAAATTATAAAACACATTGAGTTTTATTTAAATCATATAATTGTATTTTTTAATTAAAAAATTTGTTTATTTCAACAAATGAGTAATTTTTGTCCATAGATATCTATATAAGTAGTTTTAAATAATGACAATTGAAAAAAAATATTTAATTTTGTGAAATTAAAAACTTTTTTTGTCTTTGGGAAAGAAAAAGTCAAGTTCGGCCAATCAACCTTCAAAACTTTTTTTTCTAATCTGGCAGTTGCTTAACTTTTTTAAAAGTTCATTGGCCAATATGCACATTTTTAATTTTTTTGTTGGTATTTAAGGTGATCCTTAATTAATATTTGTCTTTGGATCTTCTTTCGTAATAGTTTGTTGGCAAAAATGCACCTTAACCCAAGAATAAATTAAGGGAAAAATAGAAAGTAATCTTTAATTCCCCCCCCCCCCCCCTCCTCTTATGAGAGGCCTAGGGATGATTCTTCAAACAAAAAAGTATTCAATCTCAAGAGGAAAAATTGGTTAAAATACCTCTTTAAAAATTTTATTGCTCCTAAAACTTGATATGTTTTCATACGTGACTAGTACGATGGAAATCTCCATACACAATAAGTAATCTACTCATTCAAAGGAGCGTTTGTCTCTATTGATTTCATCTTCCTTGTTGCGGCCCAACCATATCCACAGATTCTGGATTATTGATTCATCATATGCGTCATGCCTTACGGCACCAAAAAGCCCCATTTCTAATTAAATATTACTTTAGTCTTATTACTAAAAAAATTGGTTTGGTATATAAATCTAGTTTTATATAATAAATAAGATTGTGACAATTTTATCCAGATTAATTGTATTCATAAAGATAGAGAAAGAAGAAACAGTTGAAAAATACCCAATCATTGAGTTAACTACCAGATTAACAGTTGAAAAATGAGGGTAAAGTTAAAAATTTATCCCATAATCATTGAGTTAACTACCTCTCTTCATGATATATGAGATTTAATTAAAATGAACTAGGAGAGGAGAGTAATATACATTGGTGGATTTTTTTCACCTCGTGGGACCCCCACGGAGCCAACTTTGAATTTAGCTCTCGCAACGTGGCGGCCATTCATTCCTTCACTGTTACATTTCTCTATTCTATCGCTTCAAGTTTTCAGTGGCCTATATGTAATTGGTCAAGCGTGAATGCAATTTCATAGTCTTAGACAACCGGATCACTCATACTTCTAGTCTCCTTCCTCTACTGCGGTATGTTATATTTCTTCTTTGATTATCATCACTTTCTTTAATTTGTGCTTGCTGTTCATGAGATTCTGTAAGATTTTCCGTTTACAAGATTATCTCTCGCCCTAGTTTCTTGGTATGGATTCATCGAGTTGGAAATTGCAAGTGCGAGTTGGAAATTTTATATTTACTTGCTTTTGTTTGGGAATGAATTCATGCATTGCCTTGTTCTTGGTTTTTGTACTGCAAAATGCAAATCGTGTGATTTTGGGATTAAACAAGAGATCGAAAGCGACTTAAGATTTAGGTGGTTTGTTCTGCTGCTATGATGGTGGTAATTTATCTGAATGTCTTAGCTATCGTTAAGATTATGTATTTTCGTCTTTTTGGTGCGTTTGATACTACTCCTTGTTAGGCTTATTAAGTGTTGTTTGTTTTCTTGCTATTTCTTTTGGGCCCATTTGGGATAGCGGTAAGAGAAGTATTTGCAATCTGACTTTTGTAAAAGATGGGATAAAAGTTATATTGTAAATGTGACTAATGTTTGGAATGACGATGAGAGAAGTGATTTTTTTTCAAATAAGCTCTTGTTAAAATGATTATTTAAAAAATCAGTTGAGATGAAAAATGACATGAATCTTATTAAATACTATAATTATATATATATATATAGTGAAAATTTAAGAGAAAAAATTAAATTTAAATTTGATAAAAAATAAATTATTATTAGAAAGTTAAAAAACACTAAAGAACTTAATTAAATATATTATAATGGATAAATTAGAATGTATACAAACGTATATTTAATAGTTCATTGCTTATTAGATTACCTCTCGCTAAATTTTTCTTCAGAAGCTAAAAAAAATCACGTTAGAATCTGAAAAAAATGACTTCTATTAGAAGTCACTTTTTTTTAAATAAACCCACATGAGACAACCACTATACTAACCGGTCCATTTTTCTCAGCTAGGTTTAAATCACGGTGTGTTGGGCTTTTTTCCTCCCTCACTGCTATGCCAAACAGGCCTTTATGTGTTGAATAGGGTGTGTTTCTATTGGCCAAACGCGAAAAACAAAACAACTAGCCGCTAAGTTACCGATTTTCTGTTGTTTAATTGTTTCTAATATGATGATGTTCACAGAATCAACATGCGACTTATATCTCTTTCTCGAGCTTATGTATTTTTATCAGCAATACCACTGCTACTATTGGTCTCACCACTGTCTCATGCTTTATGGAAGAAGGAAAGTAACATCAAAGAAGCGGTTTTTCTTTCCCCCAAGTTTGAACTAGGACCAGGATCAGTTGAAAATATATTCTACCATGATATGGACTTTCCAAGAGGCCATATTGCCCTCAAGAGTTTCACTGGTGAAGTAGTTGATGAAGAAGGCAATTCTGTACCTCTTCATGAAACTTATCTCCATCATTGGGGTGTATTAAGATACCATCAACGTAAAGGGACAGAAGTAGTGACACTCAGAAGTAATGATGGCCATCGGGTCCTTAGTGAGTCAGGCCCAGATCACATTCTAGTGAGGAACAGTGGCATATGCCAGGATGGATCTGTTGCACAATATTTTGGGATTGGATCTGAAACACGGGGAACAGCGACCGATATTCCAGATCCTTTCGGGATAGAAGTAGGTAATCCTGCAGAAATTCCAGATGGGTTTGAGGAGAAATGGATGCTTAATGTCCATGCCATTGATACTAGAGGCGTAGAAGATAGGTTGGGGTGCACTGAGTGCATGTGTGATCTCTACAATATCACAGTGGACGAGTATGGTCGGCCTTTGAGGCCCGATTATTTAGGTGGTTTGCTGTGCTGCTATCATAAAACTCAATGCAGGGTGAAGGAAGGCTTTGAGGGACCAAGGAGAAGCCTTTACTTGAGATATACAGTTAAGTGGGTTGACTGGAGTGATTCGGTAGTGCCTGTTAAGATTTATATAATGGACGTGACTGATACTTTGCACGTACCAAATGGTTCGTATGTAAAGGCCTTGAGTGCAAAGCATAACTGCAAGGTAATTATTCAGTTGACAAGTTCATGGGTCTGAATCCTAGTTCAACTTTAAAACATAATTATAGTCTCTCTTGTATTGTTGAGTGTATGGCAGCAACAAGTATTTCTTTGTTACAGGTTGAGTATGACGTTGATTCTTGCAGCAATGACAATAAAGATAGCAATGGATGCATTGATGTCAAGAGAACAAGCCTCCCAATGCCAAGAGGTGGTTATGTCATCTATGGTGTGGCTCATCAACATGCAGGTGGAACTGGTTCAACTCTGTATGGACAGGTGATACTTGATTTGTATTTTTCAATCCTTAATTACTATTTTAACTAGTACTCCCTCCGGTCCTTAATGGAAGACTTATTTATCTAATTTGATTAAACAAAAGAAGTTAGTTAAGTTAGCGAATGTTTTCTTCTAAATCATTTTAATCATCTTTCTTAATTCCTTCCATCTTTCTCTTACTTGATCATTGTTGAAGGAGCATCAATAAGGGTAAATTAGGAGAAGATTGACAAATATGAGAAATAGGTTTTACATTTAGGACCAAGATCGACTCCCCAATTGGGTCCTACATTAAAAACTGGAGGAGTATATATAAAAATTTGACATGGAAAAGAGTTATGAGCAATGATTGTGACCGAGCAAATTAAGTAGGATTGTGTAAGTTTGGATCTTACATTGTAGTGTTTGAGCGTTTTTGAGTAATTCACTATGTGAAAGAAATGGGTCATTTCCTTGTTGAAAGCCTTCTTTTAAATCAGTAATCTTTCACAAATCCACACCACTGTGGTATTATAGCAGTACAACTTGTTTTCTGAAGTTAGTGAGATGGTGACAGGATGGAAGGGTTCTATGTTCTTCAATGCCAAGTTATGGAACTGGAAGTGAGGCGGGGAATGAAGAAGGCTACATTGTAGGAATGTCCACTTGTTATCCTCAACCTGGTTCTGTCAAGATAATTGACGGCGAAACTGTAACTCTGGAATCCAACTACAGCCGCAGCAGCCAGCCACATGCCGGAGTTATGGGGCTCTTTTACCTCTTGGTCGCAGAACAACTGCCAGACCAACTCTCAAAGCATTCCTCTCAGGCTTCATTATTTTCAAATATAGACAATATATTTTACTGATAGTCTGTTTGTAGCATTTTAGATAGAGTCTAGTCTCTTGCTTATATGTTAGAAATGTCACAGTAGTTTCTTGGACAGGTCAAGCAAGAATTGTCTCGGTGACAATTTTTACTGCACTGTTATGTTGAAAAATAATAATGTAATATTTTGTTCCATGTAGTTTTTATTTATATATATGGGGTTTAAACTTCTCATGTTGCATGAGAAGAAGATTTCTACACATATGAAATGGTGGGACCCACATATATATATATATATATATATATAAATATATATAATGCTCATTTTTTATATATATATATATATATATGTGGGTCCCACCATTTCATGTGTGTGTGACATGAGAATACACTTCTCCTACAACATGAGAAGTGTTTTTTTTCTATATATATATATATATATATATATATATATATATATGCTGATAATAAATGGGTGAGTTTGATTCTATGTTATGGATTCTTCCTTTGCTTTCTGCCCTTATGTTTGTTTTCTATGGCCAAACTTCATGATCAACCAAAACTTTCTTTTAGGAACTGATAGACTTTTCAAGATCTTTGAAGAGAAAATACAGTGAATTGTTATTTCTCTATTTATTGCTTATGGTGAAATGAATCGTTTTGTTGGTATTTGAATAGTGAATGGGTTTTTACTGATCAATTTTCATTTACTCTTATCAATATTTTTGTAACATGGCATCCTCATCTCTATTGATACTGTTGGTAGTACTAGTTCGTAGCAAATGACTGATGTGATCCAATGGGAACAATCTGATCTTTTATTCTTGGGAGAATGACTTATAGATCCCAACCAAGGGAAATAATACATTGACAAGTCCCATAAGTTATTAATGACAACTGATTCACTTATTAATTCCCTTTGTTCACTTGTCAATGAGGACTTTTCTAATATTATTTCCTTTGATTGAGATTTAAAAGTCATTCTTCCTTTATTCTTCCAGCTTCCTAATAGGGCCATTTAAGGGTTTTGGTGCAACCAATTAAAATTCTTCTTCAGGAAGCATGTCAAACACATAACTATTTACCTCATCAACAACAGACAAGGTAGATGTTGGAATGGCATGGTCCCTAAAATATGTTTTATCATTTAAATGATCCAGTAATGCAGGATAAGTATTCTGTACAATGCAGTCCAATGGATCAGAAGTGGATTGCAACAGGAACTCTTCTAGGATGAAAATTAGTTTCACTGGTTTCTTCAACTGTTGGCACTCTACCATCTTCAACAGAAACAATCCAACAGAAATCTCTTGAATCGCTTTACTATCCTGACTTGATGGAGAGCTTTCTAAGCGCATTTCTTAACCTACCATAAACTCATATAATTTAATCATTTTAAAAGGGGAAAAATTCCAAAAATGTTCCCTACTACAAAATTTATTACGTAATGTTACATAAAGACTCAAGTCTTTGGGTTGGTGCAATTCAACTTATTTATTTGTGTAATATAACTTCGTCTCTCTGTATAAATATCTTCCATTTTACATATACTCCATTCGGTCCAAAATATAAGATATTGTTAACTATTTCACACGAATACGTTAACAATATATATATATATATATATATATATATATATATATTAAAGAAGAAATATTAATAAAGTCATTTAATTATTTTTAAATTGATAAATTTACCTATTTTTCCTTAATTAAAAAAATATATAATTTTTAAATATGTATTTAATATTTGTCACTTCTCTCTCTTTCCTACAAGGGGTGAAAGTGAAGAACAATACTATATTATAAAACCTATTTAACTTTTTCTAGGAGATTAAAGAAGTTAATTAAATTACTTTGAAGTATTTATATTTATCGTTTTTTCTTCAAACTAATTTGTCTGACTTATAAAATAAAATATAATTTATTCATATACATATGATATGATTAAATAACTTATTTAGATTTTTTAATCTCTCAAAAAGGTAAATTATGTCTTAGATTTAAGACAAAATATAGTAATTAATTATTGTGTCAACCTCACCAAAAGATTTTCTAGAAGATTTCTTTTAGTAATAAGTTGCTTATATGAATAAGAGTTGCACCACTGAGAGTCGGGATGAAAAAAAAAAGTTATTTATACTATAACTAATCCAAACAGACCTTAAACATATATTTCTTCTAGTCCTATTTATTAGTTATATATATTGCATTAATTAAAAGGTTGATGATACGTATATTTATTTTATTTTTCTCTTTTACTTGCTCCTCATAAATAAGACATACTAGATAAAAAAAGTTTATTTTAGATATACTTATTATCTTTTAACTAATTTTAACCGCTTTCCTAAACCGCATAATTTTGTTAACGAGTACTTATAATGAGAACTGATGGAGTATTCAGTATTTTACCAAATTTAATTTGCTTGAGTAATACATTTTGTAATGAGAGATTTTTCATCCATTTCCATTTGAATGAAGTATAGACTGATTTATACTACCTCCGATCATAATTATAAGACATAGTTGACTTTTTTGGGAGAAATTAAATAAACTAAATAAGTTGCTTAATTATTTCATATATTGTGTATTCTTAGATTATATATTAGTTTATGGGAAATATACTTCGAGAAGTGTATCCTCATGTCATAAATATAAAAAGATGTGGGTCCCACCATTTCCGATTTTTTTTTATAAAAAAAAATGTGGGTTCCACCATTTCATGTGGGTAGGAATCTTCTTTTTTCTTCTACATATGAAAATGTAACCCTTAGTTTATTAGTTAAACTAATTAGTTTAAAAAAAAAAATAAAAATATTTTAAAGTAATTTAATTAAACTTCTTTAATCCTTAAAAAAAAATCAACTAATTTTATAATTAGGATTAGAGGAAGTAATATTTATTTTTTCCGACAATGGAGGTGTTGTATAGATCCTAGGCTTGATTTTGTCCACCTATCGCCGACCAATCGATATCAACAATCCTCCAAGCCCATTCCCGTCCCTGCTTCATAAATGCATCATGGCTTACCTCACCAATTACCACCTCAAATCCAAAGCAGTGGGCCAGGACCCACGTTTTTCTCGGGTCGGATCCTTTTATTGGTGTTTTGTCATTGTCTCTCATGGTTTCAAATCTGGACCATACATTTGATAAAATTGCCTACACCAACAACCTCATTAAGTCAAATCAATAATTTTTAGGATTGAATGATGGGAGATGAAAAGAAAGTTAGCTATGGGAGATGAAGAGAAAGTTAGCTAATGAGGCAATCTTCTTCCGTTTTTCACAGGAAAACTTTCCTCTCTCTGGACAGGGGACACACGTTTTTCTTGGGGAAAACTTTCCTCTCTCGTGAATCCCCCACTTGGAGCCCGGCTTCAAATCACAGTTTCACACCGCAACGGGGTTTTCGTGTCGTGTTCTTCCTTTTCCTGAAAAGTCACACTATTTTATCGTCCAGAGTTTTGAATTTCTTGCTCACTTGCCGTATATAATCACTTCGTTTGTGAATTTGCGACTGCATTATCATATTCTCAACACTCAGCCAGGTCATACTTCTCGTCCTTCCTCTCCTACGGTATGCTATTTATAGTTTGTTCTTGGATCACTTTCTTTGTGCTTGCGGTTCATGAGTTTCTTTTGAATTTTCCGTCTACAAGATTTTCTCGCCTTATTTTCTAGGTATGGGTTCATCGATTCGGTAGTTGGAACTTTGTGTTTTTTTAACATCCTACTAATAAACTTTAGAACAAGGAAGCTGTTTTTCTTTCCCTCAAGTTTGAACTAGGACCAAGATCTGTTGAAAATAGATTTTACTATGATATAGACTTTCCAAGAGGCCATATTGCACTCAAGAGTTTCAATGGAGAAGTAGTTGATGAAGAAGGCAATTCTGTACCTCTTCATGAAACTTATCTCCATCATTGGATTGATGTTAGATACCATAAACGTAAAGGGGTGAAATTCAGAATTAATGACGGCCATAGGGTGCTTAGTGAGTCAGGCCCAGATCACTTTGTGGTGAGGAACAGTGGCATATGCCAACTTAATACTCTTGGACAGTTTTTGGCCTTGGATCTGAAAGACGGGGAACAGCTACAGATATTCCAAAACCTTTTGGTATAGAAATAGGTAATTCTGCAGACATTCCTGATGGATGAGGAGAATGGATGCTTAATGTCCATGCCATTAATACTAGAGGAGTAGAAGATAGGTTGGGGTGCACTGAGTGCAAGTGTGATCTCTATAACATCACGGTGGATGAATATGGCCGGCCTTTGAAGCCCGATTATTTAGGTGGTTTGTTTTGCTGCTATGATGGTGGTAATTTATCTGAATGTCTTGGCTATCGTTACGATTATTTATTTTTGTCTTTTTGGTGCGTTTGATACTACTCGTTGTTAGGCTTATTCGAGTGTTGTTCGTTTTCTTGCTATTTCTTTTGCATTGTTGATTTTCTGTTATGTGTTGAATATGGTGTGTTTCTATTGGCCAAACGCGAAAAAACAAAACAACTAGCCGCTAAGTTACTAATTTTCTTTTGTTTAATGATTTCTAATATGATGATGTTCACAGAATCAACATGCAACTTGTATCTCTTTCTCGAGCTTATGTATTTTTATCAGCAATACCACTGCTACTATTGTTCACACCACTGTCTCATGCTTTATGGAATAAGGAAAGTAACATTAAAGAAGCTGTTTTTCTTTCCCCCAAGTTTGAACTAGGACCGGGATCAGTTGAAAATAGATTTTACTCTGATATAGACTTTCCAAGAGGCCATATTGCAATTAAGAGTTTCAATGGAGAAGTAGTTGATGAAGAAGGCAATTCTGTACCTCTTCATGAAACTTATCTCCATCATTGGCTTGTAGTTAGATACCATCAACGTAAAGGGGTGAAACTCGGAAGTAATGACGGCCATAGGGTGCTTAGTGAGTCAAGCCCAGATCACTTTATGGTGAGGAACAGTGGCATATGCCAACGTAATACTCTTGGACAGTATTTTGGCCTTGGATCTGAGACACGGGGAACAGCTACAGATATTCCAAAACCTTTTGGTATAGAAATAGGTAACCCTGCTGACATTCCTGATGGATTTGAGGAGAAATGGATGCTTAATGTCCATGCCATTGATACTAGAGGAGTAGGAGATAGGTTGGGGTGCACTGAGTGCAAGTGTGATCTCTATAACATCACGGTGGACGAATTTGGCCGGCCTTTGAGTTTGAGGCCTGATTATTTAGGTGGTTTGCTGTGCTGCTATCATAACACTCAATGCAGGGTGAAGGAAGGCTTTGAGGGGGCAAGGAGAAGCCTCTATTTGAGATATACAGTTAAGTGGGTTGACTGGAGTGATTTGGTGGTGCCTGTTAAGATTTATATAATTGACGTGACTGATACTTTGCAAGTAATGAATGGTTCGGATTCAAAATCCGCGAGTACAAGGCATAACTGCGAGGTAAGTAATTATTCAGCTGATAAGTTCATTGGTGTGAATCCTAGTTCAACTTTAAAACATAATTATAGTTTCTTGTATATTTGGATGTATTGGAGCAACAAGTATTTATTTGTTACAGATTGAGTATCAAGTTGAGTCTTTCAGCATTAAGCAGAAGGATGGTAGTGACTGCATTGATGTCAAGAGAACAAGCCTCTCAATGCCAAGAGGCGGCTATGTCATCTATGGTGTGGCTCATCAACATTCAGGTGGAGTGGGTTCAACTCTGTATGGACAGGTGATACTCAATTTCTACTTTTCAGTCTTTAACTATTATTTTAACTAGTATATGTGAAGATTGAACTTGGAAAAGAGTCATAAGTGATGATTGCGTCCCAGCAAAAGTGTGGTTGTAAATTTGCATCTTACTCTGTTATGTGTATGTTTGAGCATTTTTAAGAAATTCACTATGTGTAAGAAATGGGTGAATTGTGTTTTACCAATTAGTAAGGGCACCATTTCCTTATAGAAAACCTTGCATCAATATTTTTTATTTGGAAGGTGGCAGGGGTCAAAGTCTAAATAATTCCTTAGAGCTCACATTTCATTAATTAATCTCTTCTATAGCTTTAAATCAACGGTCTTCCTTAAATCTGCATCACTGTGGTATTATAGCAGTACAGCTTGTTTTCTGAAATTAATGAAATTGTTTCAGGATGGAAGGGTTATATGTTCTTCAATGCCAAGTTATGGAACTGGAAATGAGGCTGGGAATGAAGAAGGCTACATTGTAGGAATGTCCACTTGTTATCCTCAACCTGGTTCTGTCAAAATAATCGGCGGCGAAACTGTAACTCTGGAATCCAACTACAGCCGCATTAGCCGACCACATACCGGAGTTATGGGGCTCTTCTACCTCTTGGTCGCAGAACAGTTGCCAGACCAACTCTCAAGACATTCCTCTCGTGCTTCATATTTGCAAATATAGACAATATATTTCACTGATAGTCAGTTTTTAGAATTTTAGATAGGGTCCAGTCTAGGCTAAAATTTTACTACATTGATATAAAAAAAGGTTAAGGTTGAAAAATACTCATAAACTTTTTTTAAAAGTGCACCTAGTACCATAAACTCTTTTTTGGGTGCAAAATTACGTAGCACCTAGTTCATAGGTATTTTTGCACCCACAAATATTTATGGTGCTAAGTGTACTTTTGAGAAAAGTTTATGGGTATTTTAATACCTTGATCGTATAAAACAAATCAACACAATATTTTATGCCAGCACATGTATTTTTCCATGTAATATATATATGTATATGCTGTGTGTAAATGAGTAAGTATAATTCATAGGCACTTTTGCAACAAAATTTTTTTATAGTGTTAGGTGCACTTTTGAGAAAAATTTATGGGTATTTTTATACTTTAACCGTATAAAATAAAATAACGCAATATTTTATGCCAACACATGTATTTTTCCATGTATTATATATATTTATATGTTGTGTATAACTGAGTAAGTATAATTCTATATTATGTATTCGTCCTCTGCTTTTGGTCCTATGTTTGGTTTCTCTTGTCAATGTTTTTAAAGTGTCATGAGTGATGATTGTGACCCAGCAAATTAAATGGAATTGTAAGTTTGGATCTTACTCTGTTGTGTTATAGAGTTTATGAGTCATTGACTATGTGAAAGAAAATGATTGAATTGTTTTTTTAGCAATTATTTGAGTGGACCTCACATTTACGGCACTGTTATCTTTAAGAAATAATGCAATGTTTTATAGCAGTTCTGTATATTGTCAACAATGAGCCGGAAAATGTGACCTTTAAATATGATGTTATCCTTAATATAAAATATATTTATCCAATTATTTTCTTCAATTTCTTCATTCATTTTATTTCTTTATTATTGTTGAGGAAGCATCAATATGGGTAAATTAGGAAAATATTGACAATATAAAAAATGGTGTCTTATAGTTAAGATTAAGATCAATTTTTAAAATATGTCTTATGTTAAAAACTAAAAGAGTAATAGTGAACCTGTGTCTTACATGGAGAAGAACGTATGACTTTGAATTGGAGATGCGATGGATGGCTTGATAGATAATATCCTCATTGAAAGGAAATTTATCGGGAGCTATTCTATGGTTTGGATTCATATTGGTTGCTATGCTAACTCGCTAGCCAAATCTACTGTTAGGGATTGTTTGGTATCAGTGATTTAGATGAAATGGGAGGAGAGGGGAAATTTTAAGTTGAATTTTAAAAAATTGAAGGTGTTGGGTTATAAATTGGGAAATTAAAATAAAGGACTTGGAGAAAATAACATTTATTGTAAACAACTATAAAAATTTTAATTATTTAGAATGACTGAACATCATAATATAAATTTAAAATTACTAAATTGCGGTTAATCAAACCTCTTGTATTATCTCTTGTATTCATAATTAAAAAAAATAACTAAAATTAAAACTACAACTACCCATCATGATATGATCATGTCTTTTTTTTTCAATATATCATTTAATTAATAACGGTTAAACTCATTTTATTTTTATTTTTTTCATCAATTTATATCATCAAGTTGCCTTAGATTTATTTTATCAACGTTGATTGTAACACCCCAAAATCTAACACCCAAAATCTCGCCAAAACACTTGAAATAGCTCCAATGAGGATGATCAACATCCAAATCATTAAAATACATAACTAGTTCAATTCAAAATGTATTTTTGAGTCAACATAAATTCCAAAATATTTAATAATAAAATACAAAGCGGAGTCTTATAAATCGTGACAAATATAATAACATAACATAAATTCTAGGAAGACAACCGAGCCTTCAAGGCTCACTCCATAGATTCTTTCCCTTGCTCCCTACTAAACAATCACCCGAAAAATTGTTAATATAGAGTGAGATTGACATCCCAAGAACTACGAAAGTTTCTACCGTACACAAGCAAGTCACACATGACAAAAAGCGGAGCCGATTACATATATATTTGTATATACCATAATTTCATACAACCATAATTATCATAATATCAATGTGAACCATACAAATATACAATATGCATATCACGGCCTCCCTTATATCACCGTCCATCCTCAACCGCGATTGGAGCCATAGGCTAACACATAGTCCAATAGCAACTAATCCATTTGACTAGATTGTCCCAAGCTCACCAAAACTTAAGATACACCCTACCAAAGGTATAGAGCTTAAGTATGGACTATGGCTCCCCTCCTTAAAACAATACAACTAAGGAGGTGTCACACGTCCCACGCTCCAATGCAATCCCGCCAAAGGAAAACATGGAAGAAGGGGCCCGACAAGTGTCATCCACCGTGCACGTAGTGATGACATACCACGTGGTAAAAGATCTCAACATAAAATCCCTCCTTACTCCAACCCATCACATATGCATCCGCCATGTCAGACATATATTAAATCACCAATAATATAATTAAATATCAAGGTACAATAAATCATGCTTCAATTAATATAAAACATCATATTACAATACATACACATATACATATAATTCAGTCCTTTAATTTTAAATAAAAGATAGCTACTCACAATCACATACAATTCATAAGTATATGGAAGAATATTCGAGTTACCCGTTAATCCCTACTACAGTAATCACACACAAGTGTTACTCCAAAGCTCTCAATGAGAGTTTGAAAAGTTACAAACAAAATTATATCTATCAATATATTACTCAAAAACAAATACCTCTAGAATTAATCTAATACTACTCTAATCCTAAGATACCCTCAAAAAATTAATATCATATAGTTACATACTTACGAGTTGCTACGTATGATCTTTTATATCCAGATTTTATATTAGCTAGGAATCTTAAATAACAAGACAGGTGGGTTCAAGTATTATACTCGTTAAATAGCAGTAGAGTAAAAATAATAGGCTTAATAAATATATATGTTTATAAGAGACCGGGGATAAATGGATTATTAGTGAGAATCATTAAATTTATAACCTCACGCGGACCAAGGTAAGGGAAATTATTTTGGCTATATATTTTTTTTGGTCAAAAGTTTTGGCTATATTGATGAAGTATCTTTCACACACATTCAGGGCCGTGGAAGAGATAAATGGGATAAATGTACTCACACATACAAATCAAATGACTAAAAGAAATGAAAAGGCTTGGACCTTTATGTAATATGTACGCACAGGGAGGGAAGATTAGAGAGTACTCATCTCTCATATAACAAGTTAAAAGGCATATTTGGCATTTAAAATAAAATGAATAAACAAATAAAAGTCAAGAGTGGTTCAGATGTAGGTACTAGGGGCTAATATGTTATAAGAGAGAAGTACACACAAATAGAAAAGAAAAGCACAGAGGCCTTGGATATGAAGTGTGTGTGTTTACAGTAGGATATACCCAAAAATAAAAGAAAACAAGAAAACAAAAGGTTCGCAATATACACAGAGGTATATGAAAGGGACTAAAGGTCATAAAAGGGGAGTTAATGGTATTAGAGTATATAGTTAGTGTAACTAATTAGTCCTATTTTAGTGTAATTAGTTCTATTTTAGTGTAACTAGTTAGTTCTATTTTCATGTAATTTGTTATTTTGTATATATCATTTATTGAGTCTTATTGGGTCTATATAAAGACCTTGTATCGACATTGGGAGAAAATAATATTCTACAATTTCATTTTTCTCTTCTTGCTAAATCATAACATGGTATCGAAAGGGTTAGTCTTTGACATCCCGTATTCTTCTCAAAATTTTTGGACTCTTCCCGTACCAATTTTCTTGGTTTGTCCTATTCACTTTTAGACTTTTCTCATTTCCTCTTTCATCTTTTTCTTCCAAACCCGATGGCTTCACTTTCTTCTACCATCGATTCATCTATCGGTGCTTCATCTACCTCTCCCACAGATTCGCTCCAAACCATTGCAAATCCTTTCTATTTGCATCCAAATGAAAACCCTTCCCTGATTCTTGTGTCGCCTATTCTCACCGGGCCTAATTACCATTCATGGGCTCGTGCGATGCGGAATGCGTTGTTGTCGAAGAATAAGCTAGGGTTTGTCAATCGTTCGATTCCGACCGAAATCAACTGATTCATTGTTTCCGGTTTGGGAACGGTGCAACATGATGGTATTATCATGGTTAACCCGTTCGATTTCGTCGTCTCTTGCTCAGAGTATACTATGGATCGATCAGGCTTGCGATGTATGGGATGATCTTCGTGCGCGTTTTTCTCGAATGATATTTTCGACTTGCGATTTGCAGAAGAAATCCAGAATTTGAAGCGATCGGACCAAATCGTGAGTGATTATTTTACAAAATTAAAGATTCTCGGGATGAATTTTTAGCATTACGTCCGATAGTCTCCTGTTCTTGTAATCCAAAGTGTTCTTGTGGTGCAATTGCAAGTTATAAACAACATTTAGAACAAGACTATGCTATTCGTTTCTTGAAAGGACTCTCGATCGATTTTCCCCGTGAAATCTCAAATAATGTTGATTGATCCTCTTCCACCTATTAATCGTATATTTGCGTTGGTACAACAACAAGAAAGGGAAATGGGATATCCTTTGTCCGGCTACCGCACTTTTCAACAAATCCTCCGGTTCTCGATTCCCTGGATCTAAGCAGACTAATTCGTCCAATTCTGCTTCCTCTGGTTCTAGTAAACAATGCACCTATTGTGGTAAACCCAGACATACTGAAGCCACTTGTTACAAGAAGCATGGCTTCCCACCAGGATTTAAGTTCCGAACTTCCACCGTGAATGCTTTGTATCGTCGAGCCTATTCTCGCCAAGATTCTACCGACTCCTCTCGGGTTGCTAATCCTTCATACGCTTTCACACCGATCAATATAAACGGTTGTTGGCACTTGTTCAAGCGAGACACTTCCACTCGCCCTCCGCTTGTCAACAAAATTTCTACCAATGGTATTTCTTTAACTTGTGCTTTTCGGTCATTTTCTAACTCCTGGATCATAGATTCGGGGAGCTACCGATCATGTGTGCTCTAACATTTCCTTATTTGCCTCTTATAAGCGTATATCACCTATTTCGTAAATCTTCCGGATGGTACTTCGGGTATTATCTTCCTATTGTGGCATTGTTCAATTTACTAATACTTTTGTTATTCGGGATGTATTATATGTCCCGAATTTTCATTTCAATTTGATTTCGGTTTCCAAACTTACTAAATCTCTGTCTTGTATTGTCTCCTTTCGTGACATTGCAATGCCACATCCGACTCCGGCCTTCGGGGAGGATGATTGGTTTAGTCAAGTCATTGAAGGGCTCTACATCATGAATTGTGCGGATATGGGTTCTTCTCCTTTAGTTAGTAGTATTTCCACCACTCTGCATTCCATACCTTTTGACCTTTGGCATTTTCGTTTAGGACATTTATCTCAACATGCTTTGTATTCACTTCATAGACAACATCCATTTATTCCTTATGATTCCTCTTTTACTTGTCAGTGATGTCTCGTCATTTTGCCAAGCAACGAAAGTTGCCTTTCCCCGTAAGCAATAGTACTTCAAATAAAATTTTTGGTTTAGTTCATATGGATATTTGGGGTCCCTACCACTTACCCTCTATACATGGTCATAAATACTTTTTAACCATCGTTGATGATCATTCCCGTTATACATGGATATATTTGCTTAGGAACAAATCTGAGACTCGGTCTTATATCAAAACATTTGCGAACTTAGTTTCTACTCAATTTCATACATCTCGTGCAAATCATTAGATCTCGATAATGGCATTGAATTTCAAATGTCTGATTTTTTTGCTCAAAATGGCATTATTCATCAACCTTCTTGCATTGAAACTCCCGAATGTAATAGTCGAGTAGAACGAAAACATCAACACATTCTTAATGTTACTCGTGCTCTTTTATTTCAAGCCCATGTTCCCAAAGTATTTTGGTCTTATGCTCTTACTAATGCCGTATACCTCATCAATCGTTTACCTACACTAATTTTGGGAAATAAGAGTCCCTATGAATTATTGTTTGCTAAACCTCCTGATTTTACACACTTAAAGGTTTTTGGGTGCCTTTGCTTTGCTTCTACTCTTTCCCAAAAACGAACTAAACTTGATAAAAGAGCGCATAAATGTGTTTTTCTTGGATACAAGACTGGTACTAAGGGTTTTGTCACTTTAGATATCCATACTCGCAGATTCTTGTTTCTCGTCATGTACATTTTTATGAGTCTTGTTTCCCCTTTTGCAATTCGATTCTATGCACAAGCCTCGATTCAATTCCTTTACCTCAAGCTCTTCCGCCACTTGATGTTTCGATTTTCCCTTGATTCTCGTGTCTTCTTCTTCGATGTTTCCCCATTTCGGTTCTCTTGTTGGTTCCCCTTCTTTCCTTTGTTGCGTCGTTCTACTAGACCACATAACCCACCCAATTATTTGCATGATTATCATACTACTCTTCAATGTGCTTCACCATACCGTTCTTTGGAGGCGGTATTTATCACCCTCTTTCTAAAGTTCTTTCTTATCATCGTCTTTCTCCTTTATATCACCATTTTGTTTGTTCCATATCAACGATGATATTCCTAAGTCATATTCTAAAGCCATTAAACATGAGGGTTGGAGAAATGCTATTAATGCTGAACTTGATGCTTTGCAACTAAATCAAACTTGGGTGATAACCGATTTGCCTCCTAATAAGCGCCCGATTGGTTGTAAGTGGGTTTTTGCTAAGAAATATAACTCGATGGTACTCTTAATCGATATAAAGGTCGCCTTGTTGCTCAAGGATATACCCGGAGTTGAGGGTATTGACTATAATGATACATTTTCCCCGGTTGCTAAACTAACTACCGTGAGATTATTACTTGCCCTTGCTTTGCGGCTCATAATTGGCATTTGAAACAATTAGATGTCAATAATGCATTCTTACATGGTGATCTTGATGAAGAGGTATATATGCTTCCTCCTCCTGGATTGGTTGTTTCTTCTCCAAACAAGGTTTGCAAATTACAAAGGTCCCTTTATGGTCTTAAGCAAGCTAGTAGACAATGGTTTTTCAAATTGTCTAAAGCTCTTGTTTCTTGTGGTTTTCAACAATCTCAAGCTGATCATTCTTTGTTTATCAAGAATTCTCCCACTTCCTTTACTATTTTACTCATTTATGTGGATGATATAATTGTTGGTGGGACCGATTTGGATGAGATTAATCGTATTAAAGCTTTTCTTGATGATTGTTTCAAAATCAAGGATCTTGGTGATGTCAAGTATTTTCTCGGGTTTGGAGATTGCTAGGAACTCTAAAGGCATTTCTTTATGTCAAAGAAAGTTTGCCTTAGATCTTTTATCTCATTCTCGGTTTCTTGGATTGTAAGCCCGCCAAGACTCCTATGGCTCGTAACCTTAAATTGTCCAAGGATTCTCGTACTTGTTTTGGCCGATTGTTCCGAGTATCGCACTTTGGTTGGCCGTCTTTTATACCTTACTAATACTCGTCCGGATTTATCCTTTGCTGTTCAGCAACTTAGTCAGTTTATACAGCACCCTACTGATGTACATTTGCGTGCTCTTCATAGAGTTTTTCGCTATATTAAAGGTTCTCCTGTCGTGGTCTTTTCTTTCCAGTCACTTCTATTGATAGACTTAATGCTTTTAGTGACTCGATTGGGCTGGTTGTCTTGATACACGGCGTTCCATCACTGGTTTTTGTGGTTTTCTTGATCAAGCCCTGATTACGTGGCGTTCTAAGAAGCAACCGACAATCTCCACTTCTTCTTCGTAGGTCAATATCGTGCCTTGGCAAAGAACTACTTGTGAATTACAATGGCTTTCTCATTTATTGAGGGATTTTGGTCTTCCTCTTTCTAGTCCTCGCTCTCTTATATTGTGATAATCAATCTGCTAGACATATTGTTTAACCCTACTTTTCATGAGCGTACTAAACATTTGGATATTGATTGTCACATTGTTCGTGAGAAACTTCAACATGGTTTGATTCATCTTCTTCCTATTAAATCAAGATCGCCTAGTGATATTTTCACTAAGGCTTTGCCTCCTTCTTCCTTTTGTACACTCCTTTGCCAAGTTGGGCATGATTAACATACATACTCCAGCTTGAGGGGGTATTAGAGTATATAGTTAGTGTAACTAATTAGTCCTATTTTAGTGTAATTAGTTCTATTTTAGTGTAACTAGTTAGTTCTATTTTCATGTAATTTGTTATTTTGTATATATCATTTATTGAGTCTTATTGGATCTATATAAAGACCTTGTATCAGTACATTGGGAGAAAATAATATTCTACAATTTCATTTTTCTCTTCTTGCTAAATCATAACAAATGGGACAACTGGTGCGGTAGTTAACAAAAAAATCAAACAGTAGCATAGAGAGGAAGGGAATAAGGTTGAAGAGTATATATATATATCCACAAACACGCCACAAGCAGTAGAAGTGAGGGTTAGGTGTGAAGAATAACAATAAACTCACACGTATTAATGGAGCAAGAGATAATGGATTTGACCAAATTTGACAGAACAGTGGAAGGGAAAGTGAAAACAAAGGACGTGTTCAGACTGATGGAACAGTGAAACGACATATGAACAGTAAATGAAGAAAAGAGTGAACATGAGATTTAGCAAGGGAGGCGCGGCGTCTGGAGCTTAAAGACATCAAGTGTTTATATAGGAGAGGTATTAGGGTTAGGGTTTTTAATAATATATATATTTTTAAAATAAATAAAATAAAATAAAATAATAATATTAATAATATTTGGCAACATTTTTTTTTATATTATTATTTATTCTCATACAAAGATATATTCACACACACACAACCATATATTTAGAAGAATTATTTTAAACATGTATTTTCATTTTCTTTTAATACTTTATTCTTCATTTTAAATTATGAATTTATTCTAACCTTTTTGACTAAGTAAAACTTAAACTACAATTAACTCTAAGTCTCAAAAATTTAGGATGTTACATTGATATCAATTAAGCTATTTTTACAAAAATAAAAACTAAATTTATTTCATATTTTTCAAGATATAATAGGTTAGTTTGGTTTTTTTAGTTTTAATAACATTTTTAATCGACATAAATTGCTTCTAAAACAAAAATAAATAATACAAAATTTATTGGTTTAACATATATGATAAATTACAAAATGCCTTGACTTTTATTAAAATTATATAATTTCATTTTTAATTAATTTTTTATTTTTAAAAAATATAATTTTTACAAATTGAAGGATGTGTAATTTTTTTTCATAGATATATATTCAAGTTGTGAAAAATGAAAATTTAGAAAAATATTGTTTAATTCAATGAAACTTAGAATTTTGTATGAGTTTTAAAAATAAAATGTGGAAGAAAATGTAGGAAGAAATGCATAAAATTTTGTTATGGACATTTTAATACTTTTAATTTTATATTTTTATATTTGGTCCTTCTCCATAAATATCTTTTCCTCTTAGTCCTTCATTCTAATCTTCCCTAGACATCCTTAATAAAGATAAGAACTAAAATAAAAGAGTAAGAATAATTAATTAAAAACTTTAAACCCCACTTCTCTAGTTTTTTAAAATCCAGGGAAAATCTCATTTAAAGCCTTTTGAAATATCTAAATCCTAAATTATGCTTCTCAATTTAACAAACTATAAATCAAGTCATATGACCCAAATTGGGATTTAAAAATTTAGTCAAGAAAATTGGACCTTTGTGTCACTCGATTATTAAAAAAGAAAACTCGCAAACACTGGGATATTTTTTTGATAAGAATTAATTCTAAGAACTGAGAGAAAAGAAATATAAGCAAACTAAGTGATTCCACTATCATCTGACATACAGTAGATTCTTCACAAGACAAAATCTAAAGGCTTAGTGCCAGTGAATTAAGGAGTCTTCTTTGCAAGGGAATCTGCAGACCCATTATCTTCTCGACTAATATTTGTATTCCCATTTCCGTTGAACCATATTTTGCAATTCTAGGATACGATTAGTGTTTTCATGCAGGTCGAAATTCACAAGGTTTCTGAGTCCAACTACCTCTAATGAATCAAGAAGAGTTTCACATTCTGAAAGCCTCCATCCCTAACCCCACGGAGACCTATGACACAACACCATAACTTGGCCATAAAGCTGTAGTCTTTTTCAAGTTTGACTTCAAGATCGATCCATTACTTAGACAAACCACTCCTTAGAAATTACTCTCCTGAGTGTTATTCCTTGAAAGTCTCTGCTCTTGCGACTTATTGAAGCCAGGTGATAAATTTCGAAAGCACTGTACCTAGTGAAGCCACATCCTAAGAATTTTTGCTCGAACACATCCTAAGAATTGCTAGACTTCTTATTTGGGGGTTTGCTTTCACATCGTGATTGGGACTCTCGTGATCGTAACTCAAGTTGGGAATGACAGTGTTGGTGTTGTTTCAAAATCAATAATCCTTAGTGAATCAGAGATCTCAATAGAACTTGAAGAAGAGAAGAGAGAATGAGAGAAAGATAAAACAAACTAAAAAAAAAAGACAGAGATAAGTAGAGGACATATGGGTAAACTCACTCAACCCTAAAATTATGAATTAGGTTTTATGACTTGATTTGTAATATATTAAATTTAAAAGCCTAATTAGGATTTTGATATTTTAAAAGGCTTTCAATGGGATTTTTTTCCCTAAAATCTAACTCAAAAAGATTTTCTCTCCACATACTTTCCCTCCCCTTCTCTCATACCTAATAGACCCTAAGGGCTTGTTGGGTTTGAAGGAGAGAGAGAGAGGAAAAAGAAATTTTTTACCCTCTGATTTGACAGAACCTTAGTCGCCTCATGGTTAAATCACAATTTAACACGAATTAAAAATGCAATATAGTGCAAATAACTCGGAATCGTTCTCTTATCAAGGAGCCTTGTATTTTGAATTTCCTAGGTTGAACTAAGTGCTAAAAAACTGGGTTAGAATAGGGGTTTTGAAATTGATTTTTACTAAACTAAAAATTATAAAAATAATAAGAAACTAATTCTAAGTTTTTGGTCTTTTTGGAAAATAATGAAAAATACTTTGGATTAAAAGGGATTAATAATGGATGCTTTCTTGGTAATGAAGGAGATGGCTATCATTGCTTTAAAAAATATTTGGGGAGTTAATCTTTTCATTAAGTCTCAAGATCAACCTCAAGATAACACTGAAATTCAATAATCTCAATTAATAGTATTTCCTACGACATAGCAAGCTACTACCTCTTGAGATATTGTTAAAATCCACTTAATGTGTAATTTAAATTAGGATGATAGAACTTGTATCTTCTTAAAGTTGAGTCTAAACAGTCCCTCAAAGCGCTAAAATCAATCATGATTACTAATCACCAACATGAAAGCAAGCATAATTTCATCAAGTCATAAAAGAAATTTAGAAATTAAAACATCAAATTAATCATCCAATTGAAACCACAAAAATTAATCCTCATGGGCACATAACAAGAATCCAAGTCTCAAAACTAAATACTGATAAACTTAAATAAGGAAATCAAATAAATAGTCTAAGCAAAAAGATTAAATTCAAGAACTCCCTTATTGAAGAACAATTGCTCAAGCCACGAATCTCCATCACCAAGAAGCAAAGATTTAGCCACACATAGCCATGGGATGAACTCTAATATATTTTGGAATCAAACAAGAATTGCTGGAAAATCCAAGAACTCCCGGAATCTATGGAAGATGGAGGTCGGTGAT
Source organism: Acacia melanoxylon (assembly GCA_019022615.1). Taxonomy (NCBI): domain Eukaryota; kingdom Viridiplantae; phylum Streptophyta; class Magnoliopsida; order Fabales; family Fabaceae; genus Acacia; species Acacia melanoxylon. The sequence continues at coordinate 3,341,335 of JAFJYJ010000003.1, read as the reverse complement.
GATAGATAAAGAAGATGATGATCTAGGCGATGATTCTGTGAAGGTCCGAGTGTGTGATAGATGAAGGTCCAGCGATCCCAAGTCGATGATGCGTCGTTCGCGTGAATGTCCCAGCTCTCCTTTTCTTCTTGCGTGGCGTTCTTTCTTTAATAAATCAGGTCCTGTTTTTGCGTTGGATCTCTGTGTGGTCTGCGTGGTGCTGGATATTTTATAAATCAGGTCCTCTCCATCTGATATATATCTCTTGCGTAATCCCCTTCTTTATTTTCGCACACAATATATATCTCTATATATATTGGATCTTTAATATATCATATCCCCCTTTTATCGCGGTACTGATATCTTCCGTGTAATCCTCTATTTCTTCATGCATATATCTGATATATATAAAAAAGAAAAAAGAAAAAACCTAATTCCCTTGGTCAAAACACAGAGTTTTGACCAGGGACCTAAGTGCAGACTTTTTAAACTTTTTCATGTAGAGAGACTAAACCAAACTTTTGTAATTTTGGTTCAAACTTCAATTTTCAAATTCGATCTAATCTTTTTTTAGCCATCTACAGATAAAATAATTAATCTAAAATCAAATATTCTCATAAAAATCAATGATTAAGAGAGATTACAATTTCTTTGACAATTTTGCCCTTTTTAGTCCTAATTTAAAGTATTTACTCTTAATCTCAATTTATCACAAGAAACACATTTTAAGTTCAATAACTATGACAAAATGCATTAAGAATCCCAATTTAATTATAAAAATCATATAAAAATATGGTTAGATCACCCTCCTCTTTACTAAATTACCCATGAAAACTTTTCAATATTTCAAAAATATATTCTCAACAAAAAAGAATATTATTCCCATTAATGGCAATTTGGTCAATATCTTTCTTTCTACTCCCTTCCCTCAAACCAAATAGGCCCTTAAAGAGGTGTGCCCTTTAGATTTCTTTTTTCTTTTTATTTTTTTCTCAATGAAAATCTGAAATTCATTACTCAATCAAAGAGTATTACACCGCCAAATAAGGAACAACGAAGTAATAACAACCCTACCCATCATTCTATCAGGGACCGCCTCGTGGAAAGTGGCCCTTAGATTGGATTCTTGGCCGACCACCTCTTATATGTAAGGGATGTTACTAAATTCGTCTCTTAGCTTATGGTGTTTTTCCTTTCTCTTCTTTGTTTATAAGCACTGAATCAACGTCTGAAAATTACCTTTAATTAAAGAACATTTTTCCTCTTAAATTCTACCAATCTTCGATAGCATTATAGGTGCGCTGGTTAATAAAAATTTAATTAACTACTCCCTCCGATCCGATTTATAGGACATATTTCCCAAACTTTGAAGAGATTAAGGATAGTAGTTAAATTAGTTAATTATAATTATTTTTCTAAAATGCCCTTATTTAAAATTTAAAATAGCTTTAGGAAAATATTGTTGAATCAATAACCTCATGCGCTTGTGCCTTTCTAATCTCACACGACTTCTCCAAGTTCGGCATCGTCGACTTCTCTGAGCTCTCACACAGTCCGGCATCGTAGACTTCTCTGAGCTCTCACACAGTCTAAAGAATATATGTAAATCCATGAGGTGTGGGCCTTTTTTTTTTTCATAATAAAAAAATGTGTGATGTGAATGTGTTTATCAACCCTTCACACACATGTATCACTCACAAACACACACACACATATATATACACGCATGCACATACATACACACACACACATATATACATACACACGCACACACATACACACACATATCTATCTATATATACACATACCTAACACACACACATATCGTAGACATCTCTGAGTTGTCACAAAAAATAGTAGAATTGAGGTGTATATGACATTAGTGAATTGAAAGTATTACTTATGGCATTAGTAAATTGCAAGTATTACTTAGTTTATAGAATATATAGTTGTATTATTAAATTATCATTTTGTTTAATTATTATTGAGAAAATATAAATAGGGGTATTTAAAGAAGAAATTGACAAAAATTAGAAAATTGTCCTATAATTAGGACCAAAATCAACTTTAAAATGTTATCCTATAATTAAGACCGGAGGGAGGGAGTATTAAATATGTTGAATAAGCTTAGTTATCGAAAATAAGGTATCCATCCTGTTCTTAATTAAGAGTCAAAATTATACTCTCTCCGGTCCTAATTATAGGAGCAAATTTTGAGTTGGTTTTGGTCCTAATTATAAGAGCAAGTTTTAACTTTTGTCAATTTTTTCCTATAATACCCCTATCTATACTTTTTCAATAATAATTTAATAATATACCTATATATTTTATAAAGTAAATAATGTTTGTAACTCATTAATGTCATATACACCTAAAATATACTTTTTTTTATAAAATAATTTTGAACAATTTTTGTCATATTTTTCCCATATTACCCCTACTAATACTTCTTCCACAATAATTAATTTAACAACACGCTTATATTCTATCAAATTAAATATTCTACTTTATTTTTTATTTTTAAATAATAATTTTAATGCTATTTAGTAATATCAAGATTACCACACACACATAGCATGTTTTATAATATTAGGTATAATGCAAAAAAATTGGACAACCCGAATAGCATGTTTTATCCGATTCTTCCAGCAAGAATATTATAACAATTTATAATCGCGGAGAGTATGGACATGTGCGGGATTCAACAAGTGTTTCCTTAATGTCATTTTAAATTTTAGGTAAGGGTATTTTAGGAAAATAGATATAATTAACTAATTTAACTTTCCTTCTTAATCCCTCCAAATTCTGTTAAATAGCTTCTATAATTAGGACCGGAGGGAGGAGTAATACTAAATGAACTTGCGAATCTTCATGCCTTAATAATCAGCAGAGACTCAAACAGACAAGCAATAGTGATGATTTTTAATTGTTCTAGCTAGGCAAGGGGGAAATGGGAAAACAATCAAGACAAAATTACACTTTTAGTTTTAAAAAATCTAGTATTTTGAAAAAATCTCAATTAAATATAATTAAAATTTAAAAATATAAATTTCGATCAACACTTTAAAGACCGCATAAAATAATTAATTATCGTGTCCACCCCACCAAAAAAATTTGTAGTAGATTTCTTTATTATGGATCAGCGCTTCGAGGATCCAAACGTACGAGGAAAGACGGGCATTAAAAAACAAAAACAAAAAAAAAAAAAGAGAGAGAGAGAAATGTATGCATGACATTAGGAATGATAAAAAATGATAAATTTTTTCCTTTATATTATTCCATGTGGTCATAATTATAGGAATACTTTTATAGACAAATTGCACTACTAAAATATTCTTATAATTAGGATTGGAGGTAGTATATGATATGATATTATATTTTTTTTAAAAAAATAAGAAAATAATATTTAAACTTTAAAATTTTAAATCAGTTTTATTGTCTATAAAAGTATAGGTATTAACTATAAGAACATAAATAGTAAATCACTGATTTAATATTTTGAAATTCAAGTAGTATTTTCTTACTTTTTCTTCTTCTTTTTGAGGGAAAAAATATGAGTTATTTAATTCGCGAGAAATACTTGGTAAATCTTTTATATGCATACTACAAAGAAATTATGCACACACAAAATACTCTGATTTTGGGTTCTTGTCATTTAAATTTTCAATGGAGAATTTTTCCCCAATTTTCTCTAAAATTTAAGTATTTTAATATTTCATATTTTTTTCCAATAGTAAATTAAGTAGTTATATTTTTTACGATTTTAGTTTAAATAATTCTCTTAGATATATCATTGTATATTATGTGTGTGTTATTTAATAAGATTCATGACATTTTTAATCATTTCTCATCTAAACTTGTTTTTCAAATTATCATTCAAACAAGTTTTAGGTTTTAAAAAAAAGTCAATTTTGTCACTGGAAATCTAAACATAAATCACATTATATTATCTAACTTCTACCCTAACTTAAGTTTCGAAATGTCAAATTGAAAAATTGTTACTTTTACTACAACTAATCCAAACAGACCTTATAAACATACTCCCTCCCGTTCTATTTATATAAACCCAAATTTTAATTGTCTTGGTTCTTTTTAGAAGTGCTCAATAAGATTGTCTGAGCAATTAATGAGTTTTTTCTTTTTTCTTTTTTGCCCTTCATTAATTATATGTATTGTATTAATTACAAGACTGATGCTACTATATTTACTATATTTCTCTCTTTTACTTAGTCCTCATAAATAAGGGCATACTTGATAAAACATTATTTTATACATACTTAATATCTTTAACTAATTTTAACAGCTTTCATAAATGGTATAATTCGGTTATGGAGATCTTATAAATAGATCGGACGGAGTATTCAGTATTATACCAAATTTAATTTGTTCAAGTAATAAATTTTGTAATGAGAGATTTTTCATCCATTTCCGTTTGAATAACCTAATTTATTAGAAAATTAAATGAAATAAAGATTGATTTATATTTTATTTTTTTCCTACAAGGGAGTCATAACGTAAGTAGCTTGATTTTGTCCTCCTCTCTCCGACCAATCGGCCCTTGCCGTCCCTTCTTCATAAATGCGTCATGGCTTACGGCACTGTTATCTTTAAGAAATATTGCAATATTTTATAGCAATGGAAGAAGTGGTTCTGTATATTGTCAACAATGAGCCGGAAAATGTGACCTTCAAATATGATACTCTTTCAAAAACCTTAATATAAAAAATATTTATCTAATTTAATTAGATTAAAGAAAATAGTTGAGTTAATTAATATGACATGTATTTTTTAAAATGTTCCATTAATCTTCCTCATCAATTCTCACATTTCCTCTTCTTTTTAATTATTGTTGAGAAAGCACCAATAGGAGTAAATTAAGAAAATACTGACAAATATAAAAACTTTATCTTATATTTATATTTAAGACCAAAATCAACTTCAAAATATTTCTTATATTAAAGACATGAAGAGTAATAGATTAGAGAACTTGTGTCTTACATGAAGAAGAGCCTTATAACTTTGAATTGGAGATGAGATAGCTTGATGGAAAATATCCTCATTCAAAGAAAACTTATCATCAACTATTATTATGTGGTTTGGATTGATAAGGAAGCTGATTTGGTTGCTAACTCACTAGCCAAAGCTACTATTAAGGGATGTTTGGTATGAAGGATTTGGATGGAAGGGGAGGGGAGGGGAAGGAAAATTTTGTGAGTTGGATTTAAAAAAGTTGAAAGAGTGGGGTTATAAAACTTTAATAAAGATAAGAAGTAAAATAAATGAATAAGAATAATTAATTAAAAACTTTAAACCCCATTTCTCTAATTTTTTAAAATCTAAACTTTTCCTCCCATTTCTTTGTACCAAACTGGCCCTTAAGAAAGTGTGCCCTTTATATTTTTTATTTTTTTTTAAAAAAAATGAAAATTTGAAATCCATTACTCAATGAAAGAGAATTATAACGCCAAAAAACAAACAACGAAGAAACAACAACCCTACCCATCATTCTTCATCAAGGCACGCCTCGTGGAAAGTGGCCTTTAGATTGGTTTCTTTGCCCACCACCTCTTATGTAGGGGATTTTATTTGTCTTTTTTATATATATAGAAATTTTAGGTGAGGAATTGGACTTACCCACAGTTCAAAGGCAAAGCGCTGTGACTTTGCTCCCCAGGGAATACAAGACTGAGAGTACAAATGTCTCCACTTCAGCCTACGTTTTCACAAGTTCACATTACTTAGAATGCCTCTCCCAGTGTCTTGACCAACTCTAAGATTGAATCTCCTCCCTTTGATGAGAGTATCCAATCTTTTTGCCGGTTGAACCAAAAAACAAGGGGTGGAGTTTATTTGTCTTGTTTGAAAGAGAGTTGGAGGAGTTGACTAAATTCGTCTCTTCGCTTATGGTGTTTTTCCTTTCACTTCTTTTGTTTATAAGCACCGACTCGACGTCTGAAAATTGCCTTTAATTAAATAACATTTTTCCTCTTAAATTCTACCATCTTCCACAGCATTATAGGTGCACCGGTTAATACAAATATAATTAACTACTACTTTCGATCTTAATTATAAGACTGAGTTGACTTTTTTTGGAGAGATTAATGAAGCTAGATAAGTTATTCAATCTTATCATATGTTGTGTATCCTTAAATTATATATTAGTTTATTAGTCAAACTAATTAGTTTGGAGAAAAACATAAAAATAAAAATAACTCTAGAGTAATTTAATTAGCTTCCTCAATCTCTCCAAAAAAGTCAACTTGATCTTATAATTAGGATCGGAGGGAGTATTAAATATGTTGAATAAGCTTAGTTATCGAAAATAAGGAATCCATTCTGTTCTTAATTAAGAGTCAAAATTAATATAATATAGGGTAAATGTGCAAAAATACACATGTGTTTTACCCTGAGGAGCGCTTAGCACCAAATGTTTTTCTTATGTGCAAAACTACACATGAACTTTTAAAAGTGGGGCAAAAATACCATCACCGTCAGAATTATTTAACAGACGTTATCTTTTCCGTGGTCCCCACATTATTAAAATAAATAAAAATACCTAGCTTTTTTGATTTCCTATACTTCCCTCCCTTCCCTCTATCAGTCGCTCATCATCGTGTGTGCCCTCCCTTCCCTCTATAAGATTGACCAGGTTCATAGGTCAGCTGGGAATTAAAAACGCATACCTGAGGATATATATTAGGTCAGAACAAAGAAAAGGAGGCGGACATCGAGTGTACAGCGCTGTGAAGCTCGATCTGCTTTTTGTTTTTTCCTCTGGGCTGAACTTTCGAAAGTGGAGCTAAATCACCAAGAGGGGGTGAATTGGGGATTTTAAAAATCTTTTTCGAAAAAACCTCTTGTTTTTGAACACTAAAAACGAGATGAACAAGGATGAGAGTAGAAGAGCAAGACACAAGGATTTATACGGTTCGGTCCAATCTCTTGACCTACGTCCGGTCCCCGGACTCTGAAATTTCACTATCTCAATTGATTACACACTCTATACTCAAGAGTAGTTCTCTCACTAGAACCTACTCTCCCTTACAAGTTGCAATCAATGAACCCAATCACCAAGTCCCCTGACTTGTGATTCCTTTAAAATAAATGATATACAGAAAAGTAACTCTCTCTAAGAGTGGATATTGATAAACACTTTGAAGCTTTAAGTGTCAAAAGACACAATACAAGTGAAAACAAATGTGGTTGAAGAACTTTGAATGCTATGCGTTTTCAGGTGATGTGTTAGTTGAGAGGACTTGAATGCAGCTCTATTTATACTCAGAGATCATTAAATGACCGTTGTAATTCTTCATATAACCGTTGAATTAATAATCCAGCTGTTGTAGGCTGTTATAGTGTCTTCTCTCACTAATCTTCATTTAATCCAAATTGTGCGAAGTTCAAGGTTGACTTCTCTCGCGAATTAGTCCATTGGAATAGCAACTCTTTGGAAGTGGTAGGTAGACATTAATCCTTTGTAGACGTGTGCGAAGGATTACCCAAAAGTATGCAACTTTCGGGGTTTGCATTTAATGTTCGACATCACTTTTGCTTTATCTTTGAACCTTCAATAAACATTCTCTAATTCATCCGAAACTCACTAAAAAAGTGGTTAAACATATCTAGGAACATTAGAGATTAATCATTGGAAGTATTAAGAACAAACAAAAAGGTTCAAGGAATTCGCAGAATTTGAAATTCTGAGTATGCGCCGAAACCTCGAGGTTTGTTCTTCAAACCTCGAGTTTTGGACTGTAGCAAGTGAAAGTGATCTAAGTCCAAAACATCAAACCTGGAGGTTTTGAACCAAAACCGGAGGTTTTTAACACAACAAAAAGCGACACCCTTTCTTTGGAAAATACTCGAGGTTTTATCGAAACCTCGAGGTTTCACTTTGAATGTGAAACTTTGCAAAATCGCGCCAAGTGCAAACCCGGAGGTTTTCCGAAAACCCGGGAGGTTTTCAAAACCGTGAAAATTCGTTTGCTCTGGATGCCAAAACCTCGAGGTTTTGTATCAAAACTCGAGGTTTCTCTTAAATGTGAAAATCTTGAGTTTTTGCGCCAAAACGAAACACGGATTTGAGAATAAAACTGGAGGTTTTGTATGTTGGAAAAACATAGATACTTTTCTGTCTGGACAAACCTCGAGGTTTGTCCCCAAAACTCGAGTTTTCTCTTAATTTCGAAAACTTTGAGAAAACTTCAATTAGCTCAAACCCGGAGGTTTTCGCACAAAACCGGAGGTTTTAAAATGTTCAAAACTTAGGAGACTCTCTCGTAAGTCAAAACCTCGAGGTTTGAACAAGAACCTCGAGTTTTTCCATTTTTCGAAAAAATCGATGAGAAGTCTCGTATGACGAAACCTTGAGGTTTCTCCGGGAAACGTGGAGGTTTCTCTCGGAAACCTAGAGTTTTGCTCGATCCGTAAACCCGGAGTCCTTTTCACGTAAGGCCAAACCTCGAGGTTTGAATAGTAACCTCGAGTTTTGCTCTTACAAAGGGGTTTTACACATTTGAGAGCAAAACTTTATGCTTTGTTTACAATTATTGGAGATCATCAAAACCCTTAGAGAACTAACACTTTCCCACTCGCCGGCGGCACCATTTCCTCCTTCTGTTGCCGGCGAGCGTCCATCCTTCACCACCGTCTTCCTCCATCCTCACCCACTGAACTCAGCTGACAGATTTTAGAGCTGTAAAGCGTTACAGAGTCGGATAACACAGATGCAAAAGGAGATGTGAAAACCCTCATCTTCCTTCACCTTGTTTGATTCTCCACTCGACCGTCACCCCCTCTTCCATCTCACCACTCCTTCATCTTCACTCCGTCATTCACCAATGCCACAGCCGCACGGACCCACATCAGAACAAAGACGAGAGACAGCGCCGCGAGCTCAGCTTCCACCTTCCTTCAATATGGACCTGGCCTTTCTCGAGTCTAAGGAGGTAATGGAAGACGATTGGGAAGAATAGGTTAGCTTGAGATTCTTAGTGGAGAGGATGATGCTTCTATGTTTGAAGTTTATGGGTTCTTGTTTCATATTTTTAAAATGATATGGAGAGATTTGTGTAGATATGATATTATTTTTGCTTTGATTATATAAGTTTGTGTAAACATCGATTGATTCCCGTCTTCTTCCATTGATGGTTTTGGGTTTGATTTGTATCTTTGCATTTTGATTTGAGTTTATGGATGGTGTGTTCTTGTCTGGTAATGTAATGCGAGCCTTATGAAGGTCATTGTTCTTGGATAGAAAAGAACTGCAGAGGATGAAGGTTGGGAGGGAGAGGGTGTGAGGGGCATTTTGGTATTTTTATAACGCACTTAACTAAGCAATTTTGACGGAGATGGCATTTTTGCCCCACTTTTAAAAGTTAATGTGTAGTTTTGCATCCAAAAAAAACATTTGGTGTTGGGCATTCCTCAGGGTAAAACACATATATATTTTTACACCTTTACCCTATAATATAATACCAAATGAGCTTACGAATCTTCATGCTTTAGTAATGAAAAGAGACTCAAACATACAAGCACTAGTGATGATTTTTAATTGTTCTAGCTAGGCAAGGGGGAAATGGGAAAAAAAGAGAGAGACAAAAATGCACTTTTAGTTCTAAAAAATTTAGTATTTTGGAAAAATCTCAATTAAATCTAATTGAAATATAAAAATTAAATTTAGATCAACACTTTTAACAAATTTCTAATGAGGTCGAGAAGCTCTTTTTAATTACAAATTTCTAGATGTTGTTAAGCATAATGTTGTCAAAATCGAGTTTCTACGTAGAAATGAAGAAGGCGGTAGAAACGACACGAAACGTAAATTTTATACTACTTAAGGTCATGATATATATAAATTATATATATATATATATATATATATATAATGTAAAAAAATGGGTTAAAGGTCTAATTTGCCACAGAAGTATTGATAAGGGGGCACTCAGCACCCGGAAGTTTTTGTGGTACCAAATTTGCTCCGGAAGTATGAAAAAGGTACCAAATTTGCCCAAAACTGACGGAAGATCAAACGGACGTTTGCCATGTAGGATTTTTTTTTTGGGTTAAATACCTAATTTGCCACGGAAGTATTGATAAGGGAGCACTCAGCACCCTGAAGTTTTTTTGGTACCAAATTTGCCCTGAAAGTATAAAAAATGTAGCAAATTTGCCCAAAACTGACAGAAGGTCCACGTAGGTCGTTAAAATGCCACATGGCTAGGAAAGAAACATAGTGGAGGGTGAGTCATATGCCAGATCATGTAACCACGTCAGCACCTCATTCATCTCTCTCTCTTCCCTCTCGCTTTCGGCGGTTCGTGCTTCTGAATTTTCACCCACTCCTTCACCAACGGGTATGCCAGCTTCCACAACAATGCCTGCCAACTCTGTTTGCGACCTTTCTCTACTTCATATTCGATTGGTTTCGATCCCTAGAAATATAGGTACGATAGCCATCAGTTAGAATTAGCTCTAAATCTGCAAAAGCCATCAGTTAGAGATAATTCCTAGAACAATTTTGTATTCCCATTGTACTCTAAAAAATGCTCTACCAAGAAATCAGACAGTTCTCCGAATCAAGATAAATAAAAAACCGCCAATAAATCTTGTTAGAGATAGTCATATGGATTGTTAAAATTTTCACCAAATCGTAAAATTTCAGAGAAGCAAAATAAGGGAATTTGGAGGGGGGGAGTGAGGAGGCATTACCGAAGATTTGAGAATCGAGAAATTGTAAGGGTCTAAGGGATAAAATCGTTTGGTATGGATTTGCCACACCGCCCGGGTGTCCTCGGCCCATATCGGAGAGCCATGGTGTTCCCAATGGTCCCAATGATCTGGCATATGACTCACCCTCCACTGTGTTTCTTTCCTAGCCATGTGGCATTTTAACGATTTACGTGGACCTTCCGTCAGCTTTGGACAAATTTGTTACTTTTTTTATACTTTCGAGGCAAATTTGGTACCAAAAAAACTTCCGGGTGCTGAGTGCCCCCTTATCAATACTTCAGTGGCAAATTAGGTATTTAACCCAAAAAAATCCTACATGGCAAACGTTCGTTTGACTTTCCGTCAGTTTTGGGCAAATTTGGTACCATAAAAACTTCCGGGTGCTGAGTGCCCCCTTATCAATACTTCCGTGGCAAATTAGACCTTTAACCCTAAAAAAATCACTATTCAAAATTCAACGAACAACTTCATATTTAAAAGATATAAGTCACATAACTATATAAAATATAAGTCCAAAAACACAAAAAGAGTTTAACAACTCCTACAACCAAGTTCCAAAACACATTAAGAGAATAAAGTTTAACAATTCCTAAATTATATCAATTGATCCAAATCAAACACATCATCTTATATCAATTGCATGTCCTCAATGTCCTATTCTCTTGCTCTTATAACAAATTCATTTGCAAAACTTGAAATGTCCAAATCATGACCATCTATAGGTTCATTACTTCAACTTAAATTAAGTTTTCCTCATCATGGGCATCAACATTTAAGTTAACATCTAAGTTGTCTACATCTTCCCAATCTTCTTCATTTTCTACTATCCAATCATTATCGGATGGAAGAACATCAAAATTATATGTATGAGAGTTTTGAACTTTATTTTTCTCTCAATCTTGAATTGGCTATCACAAAAACAACATCAAAATATTGCGCATTTGATTTGAGGGAAATGAAAATAGGGTTTTTCTTTTTCAAATTTTTAATTTTTTGTTTTAAGTAAAAATGGTTTAAGTTTTTATGCGGCGTTTTTACTGTTTTTATTAAGGACCGTTTTTACTTTCATTTTAACATGTATCACTCCAGCAAAAGCAACGTAACTAGTTTTTGAAAATGGTTAAGAGACTATGATGCCCCTCTGTAATTAGAAAATGAAAATTGAAGGTAGGTGAAAGCTGATTATAAAATGTTTAAGAAGTTCACATTTTTTTTAAAATGAAGTTATTATAAAATCAACTGGGTTTAGTTTAGATTTTCCATAATATTTATAAGTTAGGTTGTGTAATTTATAAGTTAAACATGTAAATATTAATCCTTTTATGATTTTTTTAGTATTAAATAAAATTCAGGAGATTTATTTGTATTTAATTTTTGGGTTAAAGAGTTTTTTCCCTTGTTTTTTAACCAAAAATAAGAGTTTTTTCCCCTTAAACTATTTTCGCATGACCATTGTGTAAGTAAACTATTAAATAATGCAATGCCATCTCTAAAGTATTAAAAATGGTACAGTATTACCCTTTTTTTTAGCATTCATTATTTTAAGAGTTAGTGGTCTTATAAAATAGAGAAAAAGTCTTAGAATATCATAAATAAATACTCTAAGAAAATTAATACTAATTAAGTAACAACAATTACAAATAAAACCCTCATAAAAGATCAAAATATCATTTTAACTTACTACTTTATTTATAATTTTTGGACTTGATTTATATTTAATTTTTTAAGGGGTACTTATTTGTAATTCTTCTTTAGTATTTTTGTCATTTTTTCCCCGTAAACTAATGGTCAAAATAATCCCTATTCTTAATATAATTTTAATATAATTTAGAGACGACACTGCATCGCTTGACCAATACATAGCTCCTGAAGTCAAAAAGGCAATATATAATATCCCTATCCCCTCCAATGGGCCGGAAGACAAATTGGTGTGGACCGGTGCCAAGAATGGAGTGTATACGGTGAAGTGGGCTACCATTGCCGGAAAAGATTGGAATTCTGCTAATGTGGATAGGGCTGGCTCTTCGACTGTCATTCACACTTCATGCTGGAACTCGATTTGGAAAATAAAAGTGATCCCGCGGGTACAACAATTCATATGGCGGCTTTTGAGTAAGGCAGTTGCCACCAAGTTCGCACTGTTTCGGCGAAAGAGGTCCCAAGATAGCCAATGTCCAGTATGTGCGGATGCCGAGGAAACTATCGAGCATGTATTCTTCCATTGCCCTTGGACGAGATGCATTTGGTTTGGCTGCTCGCTCGGGGCTAGAGTTGATGTCTCCACCATATCCAACTTCAATGCCTGGTGGATCTTGACGACAGGTACCCCCATGCTGAGTAAGCATGATCTTTCTTTGATTTGTTGGCTTCTGTGGTTTATCGGAAGGCTAGAAATGAAATGACTTTTGACCATAGGCGGCCAAACCCGAGTATTGTGATTGAATTGGCTCGGAGAAGTAATTTTGATTTTTGGGCTAAGCTGTGCTAAAGGGACTCGGGAACCTTTCTTGTCGAGGGCCGTGATAGTCCTGGCACTATTTGGTTTCCCCCAGCACGAGACAGCCTTAAAATTAATTGTGATGCAGCCTTTTCTTCCTCTGAGAAAGATGCTGCTATTGGGGTTATTTGTCGCGATTTTGCCGGCTCCTTTAGATGGGGGTTTGTGGATAAAGTCAAATCTATTTCTCGCTTTATGATCAAGCCTTAGCCCTAAAGAGGCCCCGCTTCTAGCTTTGGATATGGGTCATGATATGGTGATTTTTGAGTCGGATTGCCTCTCTCTCGCTTTCTTGTGTTAAGGCCAAGTTACCAGATTTGTATGATTGGAGGTGTAGGAGTATTATCCATGATGTTATTAGTCTTTTGTCTTCGAAGGTTGGGTTCTCTGTGTCCTTTTCCCCGAGAGGGGGCAACCGTGCTGCGGATCTCCTTGCAGCTGATGTTTATAAAGAGGTGTGCCCTGTTGGTGGGTTTCGCAACCAACACCCGCTTTGTTATCTCTTCTAACTCGGAGGCTCGAAGACTTTTCTTTGGTGTTGATATTCCTTCGCATACCGCTTCTTCATCGAATGGTGGCTAGCCGGTTTTTCTTTCCTAGTTTACTTTTTGTTTTTGGAATTTTCTTTTGGTTGTATTTGTTTGTTGTCGAGTTGTATTTGTTTTGCTTATTTTGTAGTTGTTTGTCCTGTTTTGTCTTTTTGCTTTTCGGGCTATTGTTTATTAGTGTCCTATTTGTAACTGTCTTGATGTGTTATGAATAGAACTTCCTTTGACCAAAAAAAAAAAGATAGTCATACTCTTGAGAGAATAATACGGAAACAAAATAGAAAATAATATTTAATATTTTTTTATGAGAGGCCTATGGATGATTCTTCAAACAAAATAATATTCAATCTCAAATGGAAAAATTGGTTAAAATACCTCTTTAGAAATTCTATTGCTCGTAAAAAATAGGGAAAATCCATATGGGGCCCAAATAATAAAGAAAAACCTAAAAAAGGCCCAAAGATTTTGCAAATCCTAGAAAAGGCCCCATGGCCTTTTTTGGTATAATTTCATTAAAACGTTAGTTGTTAACGGGGCTGATATAGTTGTTAACGGTACTGATTTAGTTGTTAGGATATTGTTGTTAATGGTACTGATTTAGTTGTTAATGACCTACCCGTTAATAATTATATCAGGCCCGTTAACAACTTACGTTTTAATGAATTTATACCAGGCCTTTTCTGGGATTTTCAGAATCTTTGGGCTTTTTTTTTGGATTTTTCTTTATTATTTGGGCCCCCACATGGATTTTCCCTAAAAAAAAACTTGATGTGTGTTCATACTAGAACCGGGAAATCGGGCCAAGCCCGTCGGGCCGGCCCGTTTAAGCCCTAGCCCTGCAGGGCTCGGGCTTGAAAAATAGGCCTGAAATTTGAAATTGGCCCTATAGGGCCTTGGGCTTAATCAGTAGCCGCCCGTAGGCTTGTTTGATTTGTAGCTTTTTTTTTTTGAAAAAAATTAATTACTTAGACTTCCACTTAATAAATGTGTTTATTTGTAATTACTTAGATTTTTTTAGTTTAAACTATAATTCTTTTTTATGTTTATTATTATTTTGTATTAAAACACATAATTAGTTATTATAAATTTTAAAGAAGAGATGTTTTCATATTAAATAAACACATACTTTGGTATTACAATATTATATAAGTAATAAATTATAAATGTATTTGGTGTAAAATAAGTATAATTATTTTTACTTGTCAGTAAAATCATGTATAAACCGAAGGAATCTGCAAACACATACAAAATTACGAGAGGGAAAGACATTTTGTCGTGGACATACATAAAGCAATTCCTTTGTTTAATATTTTTTTGAAAAAAATAGGAAAAAACATATTCTTTGTGTTTTTTTTTGTTTTTTATTACGAATTAATGAATGTGTTTATTTGTTAAATGATTTATATTGTTTAGATATTAATGTTGATAACATTTATTTGATAGATTAGAACTTTAATGATTGCAATCTACTAATTATATTTCTTTAAAATAAATCGAAAGAAAAATAGTTAAAATTTGGAATAATAATTTTCAGGCCCTGTAGGGCTGGCCCTGGTACTATCGGGCCGGGCTTTTAAAAAAACAGATGTTTTCCTTATCCCAGGCCCTGTTGGGCCCAGACCTTGTAGGGCCAGGCTCTGTTGGGCCGGGCGGCCGAATTCCCAGCACTAATTCATACCATACCTGACTGGCTGACGGGTTGGGTTTGTCTCATTATCTCTTTCTCATTATTCCTCATTATCTCTAAATCATATCCATCCAATCAATTATAATACCACTTTAACCTTTCTCTCACCTTCCCAATCAATGGCCCAGATGGGCTAATGAGGGAAAATGAGAAAATGGACGAGGAGAGAATCCTCTTCCTGGCTGACTAGTACTATGAAAATTTCCGTACACAATAAGT
This sequence comes from Acacia melanoxylon, assembly GCA_019022615.1. Taxonomy (NCBI): domain Eukaryota; kingdom Viridiplantae; phylum Streptophyta; class Magnoliopsida; order Fabales; family Fabaceae; genus Acacia; species Acacia melanoxylon. The sequence goes on along the minus strand of JAFJYJ010000003.1, from coordinate 3,325,674 downwards.
AATCTACCCATTCAAAGGAGCATTTGTCTCCTACTGATGCTGATGTGATCCTTGTTCCATCTGTTCCCAGGGGATGCCTAGAAATGTTTTCTAGAGACCAGCTGGTCTGCTTTTGTTAGTTTTCTTTTAGTTTGATGTATTAAGTGAAAGACAGAATATCACCAAGAGGGGGGGGTGAATTAGGGATATAAAATTTTCTCGCGAAAATGCTCTGTTATATGCTCTGTTGGGATAGTGCAAAACAAGGATAAACAGAGTAAGGGTAAGAGAGATTTAACACAGTGGATTTATACTGGTTCGGTCCAACTCTTGACCTACGTCCAGTCCCCAGAAACACTCTGGGATTTCACTATCTCGAAACTTGATTACACACTCTGTAACTCTCGAGTAATCCTCTCACTAGGACTTACTCCTCTTTACAAGTTGTAACCAAATAAACACAGACACAATTACACACTTTGTAAACGAAGGATGATCCTCTCACAAACTCCACTCCCCCTTACAAGTTGTAATTGATACACCTTCTCTTAAGGTTCCTCAACCTTAAGATTCAACTGATAAACAAATATTCAAATAGTGTTTAACTCCTCACTGAGTAGATAAATGATAAACACTGAAGTACAGGAATATCCGAAGATATTAAATGAAACTAATGAAACAGAAGATTGCAATAATATCGAGTTGAATGCGCAGCGTTTTTCTCCACGGTCGTGTAGATTTTAATGCTTCTAACATTTATAGTTGGTGGCATTTATGACCGTTGTTGAAGCTTCAAGTTTATCCGTTGAGATTCTTCGAATTAGCCGTTGAGTGTAATAAATATTTCCGTTGAAGAATGTTTACTCGGACTAATCGTAATCGCTGAATTTCCAACGTTGACATTCCTTATTCAAATTGTCCGTTGAGGCTTGGTGAGAATGTATCAAAGAAATAGCCGTTTATTGTTGTCAGAAGGTCATCTGCCATAATGGTGAATATCTCGCTTTGCATTAAATGCTTCGACACATTGTTGCTTTATTTCAAATTAGCGTTAATCCCCATAAAACTCTTCGAAACTCATTAACAAACTTGTTAAACATGATTAGGAACAATAATGAGTGAAGATATAAAATAAGTAAACCATACTCGAGAGATTTAGCAAGGTTTAGAAATCGGTTTTTTCAAACCGATAAATTTGGCTAGAGTCAAGATTTTTGGCTAGAGTCAAGTTGTTCTATAATAACATGCTAGGCTAGAGTCAGAATATTCAGGCTAGAGTCTGGGTCAAAACTCAAGGTACATTGTGTTGGCTAGAGTCAATTTATCTCATGGGAGTTCTTTAGGCTAGAGTCAAAGTTATCTGGCTCCAGTTTGGGTCAAAACTCCAGTTACACAGAGTAGGCTGGAGTCAGATGGTCATTTGAAAATAGTGGTCAAGAACTTGGTTAAAGCCAATGCTCTTTGGCTAGAGTTCGGGCTTGGCTAGAGGCAACGAAAATTGGCTAGAGCCAAAATTTGCATTCGACAAATATAGATAGGATATTGGCTCGAGTCAGATGAAGTTGGCTAGAGTTCAGGGCTTGGCTCGAGTCAGAGTAAATTGGCTAGAGCCAAAGGTTGTATTCTGAAAACTTTAGATAGGAGCGTGGCTCGAGTCAGATGGGGTTGGCCGGAGTTAAGGGCTTGGCTCGAGTCAGAATAAATTGGCTAGAGCCAAAGCTTGCATTTTGACAATTGTAGATGTGGAGACGGCTAGAGCCGCGAGAGATTGGCTAGAGCCAATCTGGCAGATAAAATGCAGATGTGAATTTCACAAAGTAAAACATTTTGTTTTCAATCATAAGTATTGAAAGAGGTTAGTTATCATCAAAACAAACATTGGGAGCCAACAGTAATCAAAGGAAATCATTTTTCAATTCATAAAATGAACTTTATGAATAGAGGCACATAATCAATTAACTTAATTAAGGTGATATTTGAAACTTCGAATTTTCATAGTATATCAAAGATCAATTACATTATAATTATTATAATCAAAACATCAAAAACTATGAGAACTAACATTAAGGACTTGATGTTCATGATCTAGTCCTTTTTCCATCACCCAAGTTTTAACTTGCCTGTACTTTTTTTTAAAAAAAGGAGCATTTGTCTCTATTGCATTGATTTCATCTTCCTTGTTGCGGCCCAACGATATCCACAATCCTCTAGATTCTGGATTCATCATATGCGTCATGCCTTACGGCACCAAAATGCTCCGTTTCCAAATCAAACACGCATTCTTAGTGGATTTTTTCACCTCGTGGGACCCCTGTGGAGCCAACCTTGGTCTCGCAACGTGGCGGCCATTTCATTCATTCACTGTTCCGTTCTCTATTTATGCAGAAAATGACAATGCCGAGTCGAGTCACTGTCGCCTCCAGTTTTCAATTGCCTATATGTAATTTGTCAAGCGTGAATGCAATTTCATATTCTTAGACAGCAGGATCACTCGTACTCCTAGTCTCCTTTCTCTACTGCGGTATGCTATATTTCTTCTTTGATCACTTTCTTTAATTTGTGCTTGCTGTCCATGAGATTCTTTAATATTTTCCGTGTACAAGATTATCTCTCGCCCTAGTTTCTTGGTATGGGTTCATCGAATTGGAAATTGCAATTTCGAGTTGGAAATTTTCTGTTTACTTGCTTTGTTTCATATGCTATGTGGGGGAGAGTTCACATAGCATGCTTAGATTTACATGCTTATTATGTGCTTATACCTCTAATTAGAGGTATAAGCATGCTATGTGGATTCTACTATTATGTATTTTCGTCTTTTTGGTGCGTTTGATACTACTCGTTGTCAGGCTTATTTGAGTGTTGTTTGTTTTCTTGCTATTTCTTTTGTATTGCTGATTTTCTGTTATGTGTTGAATAGGGTGTTTTTCTATTGGCCAAACGAGAAAAACAAAACATTTAGCCGCCAAGTTATTGATTTTCTGTTGTTTAATGATTTCTAATATGATGATGTTCACAGAATCAACATGCGACTTGTATCTCTTTCTCGAGCTTATGTATTTTTATCAGCAATATCACTGCTACTATTGGTCACACCACTGTCTCATGCTTTATGGAAGAAGGAAAGTAACATCAAAGAAGCTGTTTTTATTTCCCCCAAGTTTGAACTAGGACCAGGATCAGTTGAAAATAAATACTACTATGATATGGACTTTCCAAGAGGCCATATTGCCCTCAAGAGTTTCACTGGTGAAGTAGTTGATGAAGAAGGCAATTCTGTACCTCTTCATGAAACTTATCTCCATCATTGGGCTGTAGCAAGATACCATCAACGTAAAGGGACAGAAGTAGTGACACTCAGCAGTAATGATGGCCATCGGATCCTTAGTGAGTCAGGCCCAGATCACATTCTAGTGAGGAACAGTGGCATATGCCAGGATAGATCTGTTGCACAATATTTTGGGATTGGATCTGAAACACGGGGAACAGCGACCGATATTCCAGATCCTTTCGGGATAGAAGTAGGTAATCCTGCCGAAATTCCAGATGGGTTTGAGGAGAAATGGTTGCTTAATGTCCATGCCATTGATACTAGAGGTGTAGAAGATAGGTTGGGGTGCACTGAATGCAAGTGTGATCTCTACAATATCACAGTGGACGAGTATGGCCGGCCTTTGAGGCCTGATTATTTAGGTGGTTTGCTGTGCTGCTATCATAAAACTCAATGCAGGGTGAAGGAAGGCTTTGAGGGACCAAGGAGAAGCCTTTACTTGAGATATACAGTTAAGTGGGTTGACTGGAGTGATTTGGTAGTGCCTGTTAAGATTTATATAATTGACGTGACTGATACTTTGCAAGTACCAAATGGTTCGAATTCAAAAGCCTTGAATGCAAAGCATAACTGCAAGGTAAGTAATTATTCAGTTGATAAGTTCATGGGTCTGAATCCTAGTTCAACTTTAAAATAGTCTCTCTTGTATTGTTGAGTGTATGTGAGCAATAAGTATTTCTTTGTTACAGGTTGAGTATGACGTTGAGTCTTGCAGCAACAACAATAAAGATAGCAATGGATGCATTGATGTCAAGAGAACAAGCCTCCCAATGCCAAGAGGTGGTTATGTCATCTATGGTGTGGCTCATCAACATGCGGGTGGAATTGGTTCAACTCTGTATGGACAGGTGATACTTGATTTGTATTTTTCAATCCTTAATTACTATTTTAACTAGTACTCCCTTCGGTCCTTAATGGAAGACTTATTTACTTAATTTGATAAAACAAAAGAAGTTAGTTAAGTCAGCGAATGTTTTCTTCTAAATCATTCTAATCATCTTTCTCTTATTTGATTATTGTTGAGGGAGCGTCAATAGGGGTAAATTAGGATAAATTAGGAGAAGAATGACAAATATGAGAAATAGATTTTACATTTAGGACCAAGATCAACTCCCTAGTTGAGTCCTATGTTAAAGACCGGAGGAGTATATACAAAAATTTTACATGGAAAAGAGTTACAAGTAATGATGGTGACCAAGCAAATTAAGTATGATTGTATAAGTTTGGATCTTACTCTGTAGTGTTTGAGCGTTTATGAGTAATTCACTATGTGAAAGAAATGGGCCATTTCCTTGTTGAAAGCCTTCCTTCAATATTTGGGATTTGGAGGGTGATATAGAGGTTGTAGCTTTAAATTTGTAATCTTTCACAAATCCACACCACTGTGGTATTATAGCAGTACAACTTGTTTTCTGAAGTTAGTGAGATGGTTACAGGATGGAAGGGTTATATGTTCTTCAATGCCAAGTTATGGAAGTGGGAGTGAGGCAGGGAATGAAGAAGGCTACATTGTAGGAATGTCCACTTGTTATCCTCGACCTGGTTCTGTCAAGATAATTGACGGCGAAACTGTAACTCTGGAATCCAACTACAGCCGCAGCAGCCAGACACATACCGGAGTTATGGGGCTCTTTTACCTTTTGGTCGCAGAACAACTGCCAGACCAATTCTCAAAGCATTCCTCTCAGGCTTCATTATTTTCAAATATAGACAATATATTTTACTGATAGTCTGTTTGTAGCATTTTAGCTAGAGTCTAGTCTCTTGCTTATATGTTAGAAATGTCACAGTAGTTTCTTGGACAGCCCAAGCAAGAATTGTCTCGATGACAATTTTTACTGCACTGTTATGTTGGAAAATAATAATGTAGTATTTTGTTCGATGTAGTGTTTTATACATATATATAAAATATATGCTGATAATAAATGGGTGAGTGTGATTCTATATTATGTATTCTTCCTTTGCTTTCTGCCCTTATGTTTGTTCTCTCTGGTCAAACTTCACGATCAATCTTGAGCAAAAAAAAAAAAAAAACTTCACGATCAACCAAAACTTTCTTTTAGGAACTGATAGACTTTTCAAGATCTTTGAAGAGGAAATACAGTGAATTGTTATTTCTCTATTAATTGCTTATGGTGAAATGAATCGTTTTGTTTTGTTGGTATTTGAATAGTGAATGGGTTTTTTGCTTTCTGCCCTTATGTTTGTTCTCTCTGGTCAAACTTCACGATCAATCCTGAGCAAAAAAAAAAAAAAAACTTCACGATCAACCAAAACTTTCTTTTAGGAACTGATAGACTTTTCAAGATCTTTGAAGAGGAAATACAGTGAATTGTTATTTCTCTATTAATTGCTTATGGTGAAATGAATCGTTTTGTTGGTATTTGAATAGTGAATGGGTTTTTACTTGTCAATTTTCATTTACTCTTATCAATATTTTCGTAACATGTCATCCTCATCTCTATTGATACTGTTGGTAGTATTAGTTTGTAGCAAATGACTGATGTCATCCAATGGGAACAGTCTGATCTTTTATTCTTCCAGCTTCCTAATAGTGCCATTTAAAGGTTTTGGTGCCCCCAATTAAAAAAACGTTTGAAAATAACTATTTTTTATTACTTGAACTTTTGAAGTATATGCTTTTCTTTGGTTTGCACATATATAGGTACCTTCATATCCTTATTCTTTTTTTCAAGTGAATTCATGAACTCTAAAGTTTTAAGTGATTGTTTTCTTCTTAGAATTACTCTCCTTATTTTTATTTTCTATTTATTAAGTCTTATTTACTTAATTGTTTGAATTAGTAAATTACATCCTCCCTGCGAGTACAACCCCAGAATACTCTGGGATTATTAGTATATCGATCACGTACACTTGCGGAGGCGATCGTGGTCATTTCAATATGGCCCAGGTTAACATGCCAGAGAAAAACTTAGAGAGCAACAAGCAACTTTTGGAGTGAAGCAGAACAACAACTGTTTTGTTGTTTTAAATATTTATGTTTATAGATATCAACATTGAGAGGAGATGTCAGCTTTTGGATGTGGTTTTTGTTACTTATTTATGTTCCTTTTAAAATCATATTTCTTGTTTTTAAAAGGTACGTTGTGGTAAATTGTGTTCTGCTATCTTCATCAGGTTCTCTCACTTTTTTTTTTTTTTTTTTTTTTTTTCAAATTATTTTTATGAATAGAAAACAAGTTTAATGCGGTGTGAAACTTTTCTTTTTAAATTACCAACAGCTTAATACAAAAATAGCTAGCAATAAAAATTCTCATTTTATGAACTATTACAAGAATATCAAACAGTACAACATGAATAAAAATGCATCTGCGAGTATGTGACGGAAGCAACTTTCAAAATTTCCCTGTCATACACTTTTAAGCAACTTTCAAAATATTTAAGTGAGTTGTGACGGAAGCAACATGGATAAAAATTTGCTTGACATACGCTAAGGAAGACACCGAGGGATTATTTAAATGAACTATGTGACGGATTATTTATTAGATTCATTGATCCTTGTACCGCAGCAACAGTTGACCAAAAAAAATAGAGTACCGCAGCAACAAACTTTCAAAATTTGGTTCCTTGTCACACGGGAAATTGACCAAAATAAGAAAGAAAGAAAAAATATCAGATTAAAGCACTTCTAAAAACATTTACCGAATAATGATGGGGCTGATCACTGACAAGTGACGCCACCAGTAGGGCAACACTGTTGACGCACCAGTGGCGTCAACAGTGTTGACGCCACTGGTGCGTCAACAGTAATTGACGCCTAAAACGCGTCAATTAATTAAATTAAAAGACGCCTTTAGGCGTCAATTGCGTCGTTTTTTTATTATAAAATAATAATAATAATTTTATAACATAATTTTAAATTATGAATAATAATTAAAAAATATAATTTTATAATATAATTTTAAATTATGAATAATAGTTATATTTAATTATAAATAATAACTGTAATTAATAATTAAGGAAATTAAAATTTATTATAAAATATGTAATTTAATAACCTCCTTAAGTTTGCTTTTAGCTAGCTACTCAGATTTTTTTCCTTTTTTTTCTTTGTATCTAATAATTAAAGACCTAAGCTTCCTATTGGTTCATCCATTTTTAAAAGGATTTAATTTAATTGTGTAATTAGCGTCTTTCTGGATGCCAAATCAAAACTATTTTACACATTCACTATTAAATTATTCTAACACTTTACACATAATTCAAAAAGACAGTCTTTAAATTAAAAAAAAAAACGAAAAGAAAAAAAAAAATCTGATTTAATTATTAATTATAATTAAATATAACTATTATTCATAATTTAAAATTATAACACTCTACTCAGATTTTTTTTTTCCTTTTGAAATAATAATAATAAAACAATAAATAAATAATAATAAATATATTATTTCACTTTTCTTTGTATTATTAATTAATAATTTCCTTTATTATTTATTCCCCTTTTTAATAATAATAACAATATCTATTTATTATTTATTTATTTATTCTTTTTTTATTATTATTATTATTTCACTAATTATTAATATTTCTCTACAATTAATTTAAACTCTTTAAATTAGGAATTTAATAAATGCTCACACCACGTAAAATATGCTTCACTATATACATATCATTTTGTAAATAATATTATAAGTGAAATAATATAGGAATTAGTTAGATTAGATCCTATTATATAGGAGTTTATAAATACTAATAACATAAAAATATATTTTTATTATGATATATATATACACACACACATATATATATATATATATATATCATCAAAAATCTTTCTCTTCCCCTTTTTTTTGGTATATTCTCTTCCCATACACACACACACACACACACACATACATACATACATACATTTCACAGTTAGGTTTTTCCCATGCTCAACGTTAACCTTTACATATATTAGCAAATTTTTCCCTATTACGCGTTGAGTATCAAAGGGAATAAGGAAAAATTTGCTAATATATGTCTTTCATAGCTAGGTTTTTCCCATGCTCAACGTTAACCTTTACATATATTAGCAAATCTTTCCCTATTCCCTTGGATACTCAGCGCCTCATGACATGTTGAGTATCCAAGGGAATATGAAAAAAATTGCTAATATATGTAAAGGTTAATGTTGAGCATGGGAAAAACCTAGCTGTGAAAGATATATATATCCCTAGGTCCCTTCTTAACGCAAATGCCACTAGATTTTAAATCCCTTCTCAACCTACCAACGGATTCAAGAAGCTTTTGGGGAAAATTTTCGAGGAGAAGAGGCTTGGGTAGTTTAATCGACTATAAGGGTTCTGATTTGCCCCAAATGGGGTTTTAAAAAAATAGATTTGGCGTGGTGTAATCAACTAAGTACTGTAGCTTAGTCGATTACATAACGGGAAAACATTTAAAAAAAATTGGCATTGTTTAGTCGACTACAGATCGGGTTATAATTGACTAAACAGGGGCAGAAGGGTTATATGGTTTCACACAGGGGTATTTTGGTTATTAATTAATTAATTAAGGGCAAAAGGGTCAAAAAGCCCCAATGGGCCTCATATATGAGTCCATAACAGTTTCCCCCCAGCCCGGTAGCTCAGGTCTCTGAGATGTCGGGATGTACTGAATTTTTAACCCGACTTTTATATCCAAGTTGTTCATCTTGATTTTCTGGATTTCCATTCAGCTGCTCTCTGAGTTTCATTTCATCTTGCCCCTAGGCATGCATACCGGGTTGGCTTATTTATTCAAATTCATTTTCACTCATGATGGCCAGGATTATGCTTGCAATTTTAACCCGGATTATCGAGTTTGCATATTTCGACCATGTACTGCCCCCAATCCGGGACATCATGCAAAGACTGGCATACAAACAGACTCTATCAGCCTTTACCGCTTACAACCGTACGCGCACCACGTCATAGTGTGTTATCGCCATTTCATGTGTAGTGGCCACTCCTACCGCCTTTGGTATTTGTGTGCATTTAATGCCCACGTCGTTTCGTATTAGTCATCATTGCACTTTTTGGGGGGAAATCTACTTTTCAGTAGGAATTGACCTCGCTGCCCCTGACTCTTCGAATTCAAAACATTTTTATATATTCAAACTTCTCTCCTCTTCTCATCACTTTACGTTCAAAGCTTTTCTTACCTTCACAGAGGAAATTCTCTCATCCACAGAAGTTCCTTCTCTCGATACTTCATCCTCCATTTCTTAATCTTCTTCAGCCTTTTCCAGAATCAGGTACTTTCACTGTTTCCCTGTCTTCTTTCATAGTCGCTTTACTTTGCCTATCATCTTCCTCCCTCTTCAACTATATTTTCCTTTATCATTTTGCTGTTTTTCTGGGTTTCCTGCGTAAACACTTAGGGTTTCTGGGTTTTCTAGGTTTCCAACTACCCTTGTCGTACCTTATTCTTCCCAACCCTAAAAGTTCCTCCTGCTTTACCCTGATTCTTTCCTCTAAAGTGCTCATGGACAAAGATAGTCCTCCGCCTATAAAAATGTACGGTGAACCAATCTCAGAAAAAATAGAGAAGTAGTTAAAGTACTTTCTGGCGGAGCAAAGTTTTGGCTCTAGGCAATACCTCGCACCGAAGAAGAGAAACAAGAAGCACTACTTCGCAAACCCCGGGGTAGTAGGAGCAGAAAGGTGGACCAAGAACAACTGTGAACGAATTAATATTTGAGTGCTTATAATCCGGGATCACTTCCTATTCCATCTACATCTCTCAACCGGGATCATTCCTCATTTGCTCCGACTTCCCAAACTGCCTGGCCAAAGAATGTATCACAAACTAGACTGGCATCTCATCTGAGGAACGTCATCGACCCTTGTGATAACTGTTGTTATGAGCACATCACTCTCGTCAATCTCGACCGTGCCTCAGAAGCTGAATCACGCTTGTCCTTTTGCCGACATAAATTTATTTCCACAACCATCCCGGCCTCCCCCAGCCTGAACCATCCCGGCGTTGCCTCACTTGCATCATCACATGATATCTCTTTTGGCTCAGGTATATGTCCTGCTTTTGACTTTTACCTTTTTTATTATAGGTATTAATGGGTTCACTTTCATCATGCCATATCGAGCAATCCGCGACTGGGGAATCAACCTCTACTAATCCCTCCAAAGCTTCCGAGACTTCGGACCAGTGGTTGCCGAGAAGGTGTTATGTATTAAGAACACCATGACTGCCGAAGAACTCATTGCGCTAGGCCTCAGCGATAATGAAGACTTTGTCTTTCGTTTACCCCTTGTTTCTGAGTCAATAGCCTTTTGCCGAAATAGGGATGATGACCCACATTTCTTTTACTTTTATCGAGATTTGATTTCCTGTCTTAATGTTCGCTTCCCTTTTACCGATTTTCAAATTAAGCTTTTAAATTACTTACATCTTGCCCCCTCCCAACTTCATCCCAACAGTTGGGCGTTCGCCATCACATTCAAAAATTTCTGCAAGGCTCACGATATAGCCTGTTCGATTCAAGTTTTCTTTCGCTTTTTCCTCATTCATGGTAAGGAATTCGGCAAAAAAATCCTTTTCCCATAAAGGCTGGACCTTGCTCCAGAGCATTGCCGGCTTGAAACTCTTTGAAGTTTTTATCGACTCTTTCAAAGGTTTCAAGACTGCCTTCTTCAAGGTTGTTGCCGTACTTGGGCAACATCCTTGGTTTCTTAACACTATTAAGACCGGGGAGTTGGAGGAGAGATTCCCCATTTTCTGGACCTATGTTCATCATAAACTCTCCCCTTCGGCATTTGACTTATCCACCCATAGCTTTTCTGATGCTGAAAACACAGCAATTTCCTTCATTGAACACTTCATTGAAGAAAATGGCACCAAGAAGTCGGTTAACTATATTCCTAAGCCCCTGGCCAGGAAACGACTTTCGGCGAGTATGAATATAGTTTTTTACTGTATTGTCTTGCCCGCCTCTTGTTCTATTAAATGAGTAATTGATCCTTGTTTTTTTGTCTTACAGGTCAGAAAATGGGGAAACGACCTGGTTATCTTGACGTGACGCTCTGCGACACAGAAACCGTGGGTGCATAAACAGGCGAGAAAAGCTCGGCCCCAAACCCGTCCAAAATAAGCTGGCTAAGAGAACCAAGGTTACCAAGAAGACTCCACCCTAAAAAATGAAGGGCGCCTCTGCCTCAGCTGCTCAAGAAGTCATCCCGACATCACCTCCTCCAAACCCCGCCGATCGAAACCGAAAGCGATGAGGTTATTCAGGATCCTCCCCAAGTCCAGTTGCCCTGATCCACTATTTGGGAAAAAGGGGTTTCAAGAGAACTTCGCCTTGCTCTCTGCCCTCCCAAGAACTATTTCGAACCAGCTAAAGTGACCGACGTTGAGGAGAAAGAACTTCAAGAAATCAAACACTTAGGCTTGAGGGCCGTCACAAGCCAAACCATGGCCTATTTAAAAAAATATGCCACTACTCATACGGAACTGAAGAATGTCACGACTGAGAAAGATAAAGCCAATGAGGTGACAGTCCGAGCTCTTAAGGAACTACAAACGGCCAGAATGGAGCAGGACAAAATGCTCACGAGGTGCAGGTGGCCAAGACCGAGAAGGAGGGCATTCATAAAGAGCTTCTACAGGTTCAGGAGGATCTTCGAAAAACGAAGATAGATCTCTTTCACGAGCAACGGGCTCATGAGAGGGTTCTCCATGCCCTGAACATGGTGAAGACCATGCATGAAGAGCTGCAGGCGGAGCTAAAAAATTACCAGAAGGAGCTCACAGCTGCCCGTGTCGATGTTTCTCGGTTAAAGGAAGGCGTGAAGGACTCTTTCGACAACGCTCTGGAGCAGGTTCAATTCCTGAACCCCAATGTTGAATTGAACCTTAATGGGGCGCATTATAACGCTTATGTTGAAGACGGGAACTTCATCCCTCCCCCTTCGTCTTCCGCAAACCAATCTACTCATCTCTCGGAAGTGAACCCAGAGGAGAAGGAAGGTGAAGAGGCCAATCCTTCAAACCTGGCCGAACCGAATACTAATGCCCCTCCTTGTTGAAGAGCCAGGATGCCGGTTTTGATTGTAGTTCTTTGTTTGGGGTACTGAAACCCCCTGTTTACTTTTCTTTGTAGCTTTTTCCTGGGTTCATAACCCAATTTATTTTCTTTGTAAGTTTTTGGTTTTCTTGCAACAATTGTCACGTAAATAATTTCAATTTCAATGAAAAACTACTTACATTTTTGCGTCGATCGCTTGCTTATTGCTTGTCGAACCTGAATATTTCTTCGAGCTGGACTTTCACACGACATTCGTTGCCTTTTATGAACCTGAATTTATTTTCAAAGTTCTACTGTATGACTGGGCTAGAGTCAAAAACATTTGCGCAGAATCTGCTTGAATATTCGTCCGGTATTAAAACCAGGTATTATATTCGCCACGGTTTTCATTAACCTATCACGTTACATTCTGGCTCGGTCGACCAGAATTTAATCCAGAGTAAAGGCAACCCGTCACATGCTTAAATTTAGTTTTCGTTAAATAAACTGTAAGCATTTTGACCTGATCAGGGTCAGCATGATGGCTCACTTCATTACCTCGTAAAGAACATTTTTGATGCATCATGGCCCCGCGGCCTTCCAGCTTTACCACGTTCCAATGGAAACACGTTTTAACTGTTCTTTCAGCTTTGTGCTTTGTTTAGACCGGGTTTCGTACCCTAAGTCATTTATCCATTGTTCCACATTTTATTAGAAACCGGGTTTCGTACCCTAGATTCATTCATCTATGCGACTCAAGCAATTTGGAGTGAACTCTCAATCGAGAAGTTCTACGTTTATTTGCATAGACTTGGCAACATAGTCGTCTCTCCCGAAAGGGATTTTACAATAGACTCGCGACACGGTCGCCTCTTTATAATTCCAACAAAGGAATTTTACATAGACTCGCGACAGGGTCACCTCTTCATAGAACTCGGCTTCAACTGTAGTATGCCTTCAGTTTATCCACATTCCACATTCTCTTGACCGCCTTCTTTTTCAAGGTCTCCAACATATAAGCTCCTTTGCCGAGATTCTCTCCAACTCGGTAAAGGCCTTCCCAATTTGCCGCTAGCTTTCCATCCCTGACATTTTTGTTGCCAATGTCAGCTCTTCGAAGCACTAGATCACCCTTTTCAAATGACTGTGGCTTCACCTTTTTATTGTATCTTGCCACGATAAGTCGTTTTGTGGCTATATCCCAGCAATGTGCTGCGACTCTAACTTCATCAATTAAGTCCAACTCTACTGCCAGTGCTTCACTGTTCTCTTCTTTCTCCTGCAAAGCCTTGACTCTCCACCATGAGAGCTCGCCGATTTCCATCGGGATCATAGCTTCACACCCATACGTCAATCTAAAAGGAGTTTCCCCTATTGATGTCTGAATGCTGGTCTGGTATCCCCACAAGACGTAGTATAGCTGCTCCATCCAACTAGACTTTGCCTCTTCCATCCGCTTCTTTAATCCATCTACGATGACTTTGTTTGTGGCCTCGGCCTGTCCATTGGATTGGGGATGTTTGAAAGAAGCAAAGTGTTGTTTAATCTGGAAGGCAGAAATCATTTCCAGGAATCCCTTATCAATGAATTGAGTTCCATTATCATTGACCACTTCCACCGGGATCCCAAATCAGGATATGATATTCTTCTCGAGGAATCTCTGTACCCGAGCTGAAGTGATTGTCTCCACTGGTTCCACCTCTATCCATTTAGTGAACTAGTCGATAGCTACTATGAGCCATCACAGCTATCCCGGAGCTGCCTTGAATGGTCCCAACAGATCCATGCCCAATTTGTAAAATGGCCATGGTGCCGAGATAGACTTTAACTCTACTGGGGGAGACCATATTATCCTGGCATGTTTTTGGCAACTATCACATTTCTACACGTGGTCTTTAGCATCTGCCACCATTGTCGGCCAATAATACCCAGCTTGCAGAGCCTTTCGAGATAACACCATATGCTGCCCATTGATTCCTTCATGGATCTCGGCCAACACATACTCAGCCTCTTCCGAATATAGGCACTTTAGCATTGGGGACTGCAAGCCTTTGTGATATAATTGATCATCCACCACCGCATATAAAGCGTCGGGGAGGATTCTGATGAGCACAAATTCTTTGCTTCGATTGAATCGTCGGGGAGGATTCTGATGAGAACAAATTATGCCATGTTTTCCCTATATTTCCTGACTGAATAGTATGGTAAATGAAAGCTTAACTGCAAACAATCCAAGCAAAAAGACATATACTTATGATATGGGGAACTGAAGGATAGAAACCATTTACATCCTAAACATGTGCTAAGAAAGGAGCAAGTTACATTGTTTTTAAGAAAGAACGTATAGCAAAGCTGATACTATGCTATAGCATTCTGACAACTCGAAGTGCAATAAAAGACACCACGAAAGCTATAGCAAAGTAAAGGACGCAATGCTATGCGGCATATTTTCTGACCTTTTTATCTAGATAATTTCAAGGATAATAATGAAGGTCGAGAACGACAGGTAGATTGCTGACGTAATAAAATAGAAGATGTGGAGGATCAAAACTGAAAGATTTGAAGAATCCCGCAGAATCAATCTACTATAGTCAGAAGATGCGATGGATCTCGACAGATTTGGAAAGCTCAGCTCGCTGGAACTTGCGCCACAAGAAAGTCTGATTATAAAAGGAAACAGCAAGTCAACCCTAGCGGAGAGTTGCACAGAGCCAAAACGAGATTTCACATTCGGCAGACTCGAAAGAAGACGTAAGACGGAGAGAAGAAGACGTGGAGTGGTGACGTGACAGGGCTTCTTCCATGCCGTCGGAACTTCGTCAAGCTTTTTGTTTTTCCTTTTATCTTAGTATTTAGATCATGGGTCATTCTGTTACTATATGTTTTGTGTTTCCCTCATCAATCATGAACTGATTTTCCTATGGCTGAACGAGGATGAATTCTTAATTGTTAAATGAACCCAGTTGCAAGTTCTTAATTTAATAGATTCGGTTTGCTTATCGCTGAATTAATTACTAGTCGATTAGCGGAAGCTAAGGGCTAGATTTGTGGCCTTGGCTTATCGGGCAAGGAGTCGAGGTTAGACCTCGAGAAACAATGTTTGCTAGGGCAAACCCGGTGCAAGGCTTGACCTATTATATTGTAGGCTTCAGGAATGGGTCTACCTCTCATAACCATGACACCATGTGTGTAATGCAGATTTAACTAGAAAGTTTCCATAAGAATATGGAAGGAGTATAGTTCGTATCATATGTATCGAACGCGGAAGCTTCGATAGATTATAGTGATGGGTTAACCGAATAGCGTTGTAGTTAGTAGCTATGCTGTAGCAATTACGGAAGCTGTGCAGTATGGATGTTATAGCAATGAGTAGAGCAACTGGGGGATTGATGCACTTAAGGGTGATCCCGAGTTCAACCTAACCTCTTACTGATATCTACTTAAAACTACGATACTCTGTTTATTTCTGTTATTAGCATAAACACAAAACCTCTCAAACCAATCATATTTACTTTCTATTTGCACAACTATCATAGCAATCGAGCGTCACTTCTTGGTATCTCAGTCTCTGTGGGACGATACTCTACTTACACTTTATTACTTGTTCGACTGGTTCACTTGCCATCAAGGAAATCGACCAACATATTCCTCTGTCAAGGTAGTCAATAATTGGTTTTCTCCAATCACCGGATGCCGAGATAATCATGACGCAACTCGGCTCTGACAAACTTTGCTGGATGATAGTTCGATGATTGTCAAGGCTCTTGGTACTTGCCAATTTGGACAAAATATTGGCCTTGGTGTTTTCACCTCTCGTGATGTGAACAACGGTTACTTCTTCAAAGTCTGCCATGACTTCTTTTACCTTTCCAGGTGCTTAATCAGCAAAGGGCCCTTAGCATGGTACGTCCCTTCAATTTGTGCTGCCATGAGCTGTGATTTAGTAGACACGTGCACTTTCTTGGCTCCGTTTTCTTTGTCTTGAAGCAAATTGGCAAGAAGAGCTTCATACTCGGCTTGATTATTGGTAGTCCAGAAATTGAGTTGGAGGGACTGCTCCATAGAAACTCCTTCTGGGCTTTCTACTAAGACCCCGGCTCCGCTACCCTTATGCTATGCATGGTTTGAGGGAAGGGAAGGGAAGGGAAGGGAAGGGGAGGGGAGAGAAAAAAAAGGAGAGGAGGGAAAAAAAATTTCAAAGTTGAGTGTAGTAGGGCTCACAAGTTTTCCTCTCCCCTCCTTTTTTTTTTCTCTCCCCTCCCCTCCCCTTCCCTTCCCTTCCCTCAAACCAAACATACCCTTAGTGTTTGAGGAGCCATCAACAAACACCTTCCAAGTCTCCGCATTTTCCATTTCTCCTTCATTGGACAGGGTTAACTCCATTAAGAAATCTGCCAAGGATTACGATTTTGTGGCATGTCAGGCTTCATAGGGAATATCAAACTCAGACAGCTCGATGGCCCAACTAACCATTCTCCCAGCCATGTCTGGCTTATGAAGGACCTGCCGGATAGGCTGACTTGTCCTGACCACGATCAGGTGGCTTTGAAAATATGGACGGAGCCGTCTTGCCGTAGTGAGTAGTGCGAAGGCCATTTTCTTAAGCTTTTGATATCTCAATTTTGAGCCTTGTAGAGCCCGACTATACCGGGACTTGGCCATTCTATGTTTCCCTAACCAACACGACGCTTACTGCTTCTTTGCCCATGGATAAATACAAGATCAGAGTCTCTCCTGGCTCCGGCCTAGACAAAACCGGCGGAGTAGATAAGCATTGCTTTATTTTTGTGAAGGCCACTTCACACTCTGGGTTCCACCCGCCTTGAGCTTCCTTCTTCAACAATCTGAAAAATGGGAGAGAATTTTTTGCCGACTTGGGTAGAAATCTAGTTAGAGCTGCCAATCTTCCCGTCAGCTGATAGACCTCTTTCTTGTTTCTTTGAGCCTTCATATCCAGCACGGCTTGGAACTTGTCCAGGTTGACTTCAATTCCTCTGTTCGTGAACAAAAAGCCTAAGAACTTTCCAACCGAAACTCCAAATACACATTTAGCCGGGTTTAGTTGAATCCGGTACTCTCTCAGCTTATCGAACGTTTGCTGCAAATCTTGGACATGACTCGTTGGCTTTGCAGATTTGATGATCATGTCGTCAATATGTACTTCCACGTTCTTCCCAAGCTGGTCTTCGAATACTCGGTTCATCACCCTTTGATAGGTGGCCCCTGCGTTCTTCAAGATGAAAGACATTACATTGTAGCAATAATTGGCCTTTTCAGTGATGAACGCCATTTTCTCTTGATCCTCCGGGTGCATGGCGATTTGATTATACCCAGAATATATGTCCATAAAAGAGAGTAATTAAAAATCGGATGAATTATCGACCAACTGGTCTATACTGGGCATTGGAAAAGTGTCTTTGGGACATACCTTGTTTAAGTCGGTATAGTGGTGAGTATTCCCGCCTGTCACGCGGGAGACCCGAGTTCGATCCCCGGCAACGGCGTCATTTGATGAGGGCCTTTTTGTCTTTAGCCTTGGAGTCCACAATCAAAAATAACCAGGGATTGCGTATAGGCAAACCTAGGATTGTTCTCTCTCTCGAGGAGCCTTTTATTGAATCCTAAGTAATCTAAATGACATGCAAATGCAATTAAAACATGGGGAAAAATAGGTTTTGGATTTTCAAATTAATAAAGTAAAATAAGAATGCAATTAAATTAAATGCTAAACTATTATTTTTGGTATTTTTAATAAAATGGAATTGAGTATGAAAATGAGTATGAATGCTCTTGGAAATGGAATAGTGACAATCACAGTTTAATTAAATATAGGAGTTAATTTTCACTAAGTCTAGATGAAAAACCCCAAGATACCACTTGAGTCCAATATTCTCAATTAATAGTAGCTCCTACTACCGTAACAAACTACAATCTCTTGAGATATTGTTTAAAACCACTTAGTGTGTGATTAGGATTAAATTAATGTAACTTGGTCCCTCTTGATATGAATGCGATACCACGCCACTCAATTAATCCAATTCAATTATACTATCTAACAATACCACGTAGAAAGCATAATATCATTAAATCAATAAGGAAAATACACACATATATAAATCCAACAAGCAACAAAAATCAAATCCAATCACATAGGTCCAATCCACAAAGTAATCCAACCGGGTAAACTAAGTCTCAACATTACAAAATAATATTCCTAAAACTAGGAAATTAAAATGTAATTAGAGAAAATAGATTGAAACAAATAAACTCCCCTGATTTTAAGCTCCAGCCACTCGATCCATCTCCACCAAGCAAAATGAATCAGCCACCCATTGACTTAACCATAGCCACAGATTGTTTGAAGCATTAAAAATCCATGGAAAATAATGAGTAAGTGGAAAATCAAAGGAGAAATGCCCGAGCAACGAAGGAATGAGAATCTGAAAATCAAAACCAGATCCGACGGTGAGGAAAAGAGGAAGAACGATGGAGATAGTGGAAAGTGATAATGGCCGAAGGAGAGGGAGTGAAAGAAGCTGGTGATGCTGATTCTTGGCGATGGATGGTGGTGGTGGTTCAGTGTTGGAACGACAGGGATTAATGGTGAGGCTAACGATGAGAATGGTGTGATTGAGGGAGGAAGAGTGGTCAAAGGTCGAAGGTGCGAGTCCGTGAAGGTCCTGTTTGAATTTGAAGATCTCGTTCCCAGCGTCTCTGTTTTCTTGTTTGTCGGCTGTGCTCTTTCGTTCTCTCAGCTCACGGTGAAGAATGGGAAGCAGAGGGAGGTCACCGGCGGTGGTGAAGGTGAAGGTGACCGCCGGCGACGATGAGGAAGGTGGAGTCGAAGGTGCTCGGTCCGAATGCCTCACGGTCTCCAATCGTCAATCCCTCCTCTCATCAATTCCTGCGGCGCTGGTTTTTAATGGATATTAAATCTCCCTCAGCTCAGGTCTCACGCTAGGTCAGAGGTGTCCCTGGTCAAAACGCAGAGTTTTGACCAGGGACCTAAGTGCAAACCTCAAAAGTTTTGAAGAAGGGACTTAGATGCGAAGTTCCAAATCTTTGTAGAAGCGTAACCGAGATTCCTAAAACATCTAGGTCCTTTTCTCGTAATTTGTCTCTGGACCTTTTCTTCGCTCATTTGCAATTTCTAGGAATTTTAGGGCACTTTGATGTAATTTTCTCCTTCCTCAAAAATATTAATTTTCGACCCAATTGACATTTTTTCCAAACTCTTAAATTTTCTTCCAAAATACCTACAATGTAAGATTAAACACAAGATATCATCAAAAGTCCAAGAAATCATTTGCATGAATAATTAATAAATTATGACCATTTTGCCCCTAATTTCACTTAATTTAGTACAAATGCCCCTAACTCAAATTAGTGCTTAATCATGCAATAATGTCCGAGAAAATACATTAAAAATCCCAATTTAGTTATAAAATATCATATAAAAATATGGTTCGATCAAACTCCAAATACACATTTAGCCGGTTTTAGTTGAATCCGGTACTCTCTCAGCTTATCGAATGTTTGCTGCAAATCTTGGACATGACTCGTTGGCTTTGCAGATTTGATGATCATGTCATCAATATATACTTCCACGTTCTTCCCATGCTGGTCTTCGAATACTCGGTTCATCATCCTTTGATAGGTGGCCCTTGCGTTCTTCAAGACGAAAGACATTACATTGTAGCAATAATTGGCCTTTTTAGTGATGAACGCCATTTTCTCTTGATCCTCCGGGTGCATGGCGATTTGATTATACCCAGAATATACGTCCATAAAAGAGAGTAATTAAAAACCGGATGAATTATCGACCAACTGGTCTATACTGGGCATTGGAAAAGTGTCTTTGGGACATACCTTGTTTAAGTTGGTATAATCTATACAGACTCTCCATTTTCCACTCGGCTTTCTGACCATGACCACATTGGACAACCAGGTGGTATATTGTACCTCCCGAATAAAACTGGCCTCTAACAACTCCTTTACATGCTCTTCCAAAGATTTCCCTCTCTCTGGGTAGAGCTTCCTTTTCTTCTAGGCTACTGGAGCTGACCCCAGACGTATTGCCAATCTGTGACAACAAAATTCTGGATCTACGCCTGGTATCTCTGACGGTTTCCACGCAAACACGTCTTTATTCCTCTTGAGAAAATATTCCAACTTTGCACAAACCGCGGGATGCAACACCTTTCCGAATTTAGTGATTTGTCCCGGTTCAGTGCCCAAAATGAGATCCTCTAATTCGCCATTTGACTCTGTTCTTTGGATTTTTTTCTTCCTCGTGTAAATCCAGTTCGACTTGATTTACCAACTTGCCTTGTAACTTCATTCTAGCCTTGCTCGAAGTATCATCTTTATTAATCCGAGGTGGCAACGGATTATCGTTGCTTTCTTTGACCGTCTTGAAGTAACATTGCTGAGACTCCTTTTGATCTCCTCTGACAGTGACGACCTCATTCTTCTTGCTTACCATCTTCAACTTTTGATGCTTTGTCGATACTAGCATATCCCAGTTATGTATTGTCGGCCTTCTCAAAATTATGTTGTAAGGGGACGGAAAGTCGGCAACCACGAACCTAACCCTTTTCGACTTAAAGGAATCTTTTGTCCCTAACATCAACTTAAGGTCTACGTAACCTTTGGGACGCGTATCTTGCCCATTGAAGCCCGTCAGAGTTGTCTTGCATGGCTTCAGTCCTCCGGGTCAAACTTCATGTGTTTGAATGCATCTCATAGGATGATATCCACTGCACTACCATTATCCAACAAAATCTTCTTCACTCGGTAGTTGACCAAAGTTCCAGTAATCACCAAACCATCATGATGGCCCGGAGCAACATCCTTCAGATCTTCCTTGGTGAAACACAGCACGGGAGGTTCTGGTTTACTGGACTCTTCTTTGAACTTTGGGTGATCCTGGATTGAGAGGTCTCCCTCATATACTTCTTTCTTTGACTCATTGAGTCTCCGCCTCCTCCAAACGCTCCACTGATAACGTTACAGTCATATTCAGCTTCAGGGAACTCGTCGTCGCTTCCCTCTGCCTTCCTTCTGCTTTTGATCTTTCATTCTCTTCTCAGGGGCCGGGCTCTTTCTTCGTCCCCCTGGGCGCTTGTTATTTTTCCTCCCCTAGGTTTTGATGACATATTGCCGCAACTTCCTTTCCCGAACGAACTTCTCAATGGCGTCCCGGAGGTCCCAGCACTGGTTCGTAGTATGACCTGATTGGTCATGGAAGTCATAGAACCGGGATTGATCCAAAGTTGCCTTATTATAAAGCGACCGAGGTTTATCCACTTTCTTCATCTCGGTCAGGGCGACCTCCTTCCACAATTGCCCACGTGAAATATTCAACAGAGTATATTTCTCATATTTTCCCTCAGCTCTACTCCCCCGGGATTTATTGTCCGAGTTCCGGCCACGGAAATCTTGTCTTTGGCTTCCTTGCTCTCCCTTTCCCCTCGAAGATCCTCCAAGCTGTTCCTTTCCTCTGGGAGGTAGACTCCTCTTCTTGTTATTTACCACGTTACTGGCAATCTCCATTTGTTCCAACTCTAGATATTCCTTGGCCCGAGTTCTGAAATCCACAAGGGTCTTGGGTTTCTTTTTGAAGACCGACTTTGCCAATCGAGAAGTAGCATCTAGGCCAGCTATGAGCAGATGGACGTGTAGATTCTCCGGCAGCTCGTGCACTTGCAAAGCAGCATCTTTGAAACGATCTAAATACTTCTGGAGCATCTCCCCGGGCTGTTGTTTGATCTTGTCGAGAGTAAACTCAGATCTCGGCTGCTTTTTGCTTGTAATAAAATTCGTCTTGAACTTATTTTCCAGTTCATTAAACGTATGGATTGACTTCGGACGAAGAGTATGGAACCACGCCTGCGCCACTCCTCGTAATGTACCCACAAACAAACAGGGAACTATATGCCCCGTGAATCCCTTCACATACATCTCTACGTCAAACGTGTTAAGATGTACTTGTGGATCTTGACTCCCATCGTACTTCGGCAAGTCCCTTGAATCAAAGCCCTTGGGGTAAGGAGCATTCACAATGTCGTTCGAGAAAGGGCTTCTGTTATCTTGTCCATCATACCTCCTCCTATAGCCCTCAGGCCCGTCCTCTGTGAAGTTCAGGGTCAAATCTCAGCTTTTGTCGTCTTCCCCCCGATCATCTGAGATCTGCTTGTCTTTTACGAGCGCCAAGCTCGGGATCCGAATCTCAGGGTTTCTAGTCTGGTCTTGCCTGACTAGGTTTTGTCCGACATTATCAATTTACGGGCCACCCGTACCAATTTGTGCAGCAGTCATGATACTAACCCGACTAGGGCCACTCACATCTCGATCAATGTTTCGGGTAGGGTTCTCAAGCAATCTCAGGCGTTCCTCCAACAACTGTATTCTCCGCCCCTTTCCCTCGGGAACCCAGACCTGGTCATGGCCGGCCAAGTTCTCTTCCATATGATTTATACGCGATCTCTCCATGTCTATATGAGCCGAAGCCGAGGCATTTGCCCGACTTGGGCCGCGGCGTCCCGATCCGTATTGTGGACAAGGATATTTATCCAGTTATGGCCAGCAGCATCTCGGCCTGTGTTCCGAACTAGGTTTTCCAACCATCTGAAATGCTCATCCAGCAGTTGTTTCATCCTTCGTTCTTCTTACTGCCGCCAGATGGCATTACGGCGGTCCATATCCTCCTGTATAAGTTGGATATCTTCTTGTCTCTAGAGTCGGTTACGAGTCTCCATTTCCTCCATTCGTCTGAACAACGACCCAATCGTGTTTTGCAATAAGCAAATTTCTGGGTCCTCAATCTGAAACTGCCGAGGAGGATCTTGCTGTTGCACTAGTGGTTGGACTTGCTGGATAACCCAGCTATGAGGGCCTGGAGAGGTTGCGGTGTCGACTATCTTCGTCTCAGTCTCTACCATAACTTGGTTGTGATCTGAAGCAACCGGATCCTCATACTGAATCGTTCGCTCCTAATTTGGCTGAGGTTGTCCCTCTGGCAACTGATCCTGCTGAGGTATCTGGCTACGGCTTCTGTTGTTTGCAGCCATTTTCAGTGGTTTGGGAATCAAAATTTATCTCTCCCCACGGTCGGCGTGAATGTTTTGTTGTAGAACACAGATGTCTAGCCTCAATGGACTAGTATGTTGTCTATATTGGATCAAAGGATTCCCAATGGTATCTATTAAGGAGACACCGAAAGAAATGTCTATATACTCTCACAGATATCTATGTAGAAGATACCAACAAGAGCGATGGATAACTGTGCAACACGAATATAGCGTTAAGCCAAAAAGGGGTGCGGTGTGTGCACAGTGAGACTGAATAGTAAATAAGATGAATAGAGAATGTGCACTTGTTGGGTAATCTTCTATTTATAGAGATTACCTCTAGGATTTTGGCCTAAGGGCCCTGTGTGCCTCTAGCCTCTCGTGCCTGCTCCACTACCTGTACTGTCTATGATTATAGGCATGGTTATAGGGTGATTAGCGTTTTACTTGATTTTGGAGGAATTCTGTCATAAATTGCCCTTGGTAGGCCGCATGGCCAATGTGCCTCATATATGAGTCCATAACAGATGGTTTTTTCCCATAAAAACCATTATATATTTATAGTAATATTAATAGCTTTATTTAAACATACGTTATACTATAAAGTTAACATATAAATAACGGTTATTAAGTAATAACATCGAAGCTAAGTTTTTTTTTCTCTCTCTAAAAAATGGGGGGTTTTGGTTTCGGTATCCCCTATATTTACATTTGTACATAACAAAATATATATATATTCACTATTAAAATCAAAAGTTTAAAACAAACAAATTATAATTTACCATCATTCAAAGCAGGTTTCGTTCCACTGAAGTTGTAGAGTACTCACCAACTCTCTAGCCACTTCTTTCATTTGTAACAGGCTAAACATCGTGAATGAAGTGAATATCGTGCATAAAAGGAAATAATAGATGAAGTTAGATATTGTAATATATACTTGACTGAATATATATCTAAACAAATGAGCCCACACACACAAACATACCTTTACAGGATCAATATTATTGGATTGTACAAGATTGTCTTTCATTAACCACATCACGCAGTACCTACAATTGTTATTATTTTTTCAGTCTCTTCAAAGACGAGGTCCCGTGTTTGAGTTGTGCAAAGTGCATAGAAAATTATTTAACTCTTGTTTTTTAACATAAGACAATTGATCTTTTTTTCAAAAAAAATTATTAAATTTCAATTTTCTTCGTATAATTAAATTTTATTAATAGGAGCATTTGTTTCTATTTGATTGATTTCATCTTCCTTATTCCGGTCAATCCCTATCAACAATCCTCTATGTTCACCATTGCGTCATGGCTTACGCCTGACGTACAGCACCAAAATACTCCATTCTGTCATATTCTGAGCCAGCCTTCAAATTACCTCGCAACCTGGCTGCCGGATCCTTCCTATCGTTTTCTTTATTTATGCACAAAATGAAAATTCCGGGTCACTATCACATGAAGTATTCGAAGGAAAGTTCTGTAGCTGTGCATGCTTTTATACTACTCTCTCTAAATATGTGTGTGTGTAAAATTTCTTAGACAGCCGGATCAGTCATATTTCTAGTCCCTCCTCTACTGTGGTATGCTATTTCTCCTTTGTTCACTTTCTTTGTGCTTGCTGCTTATGAGGTTCTCTTGAATTTTTCGTCGAGTTTATTGGTATGGGTTCATCGAGTTGGAAGTCGCAATTTCGTGTTTTTTAACATGCTACTGGTTACTTGCTTTTGCTTCTGAATGAAATCATCCATCGGATTTTTTTTTTTTGGGGGGGGGTTGTTTCTATACTTAAAAAGAATGCAGATATATCATGGGATTTTTGGGACATCACTATGATTTACCTGTTATTGAAATATGAACAAGATCTAGGAGCAATATAGGGTTTGTTTGCTTTTTTTTTAAAAAAAAAAACACAAAGTATCTTAAGTCACTTTGGACTAGAGCCTAATCTCTAATCTCTGTTAGCTGGGAACGTTTTAGTTAAAACCTCTTAACAAGTGTGTTTCCACCAGTGGGGGATGGGTCTAATAGAATAGGTTAGTCCCTCACAACATAGTAAATCAAAGTTCGAATCCCCATTGGACAGAGTGTGCCCACATTTAGTGCCCAAACAATATTTTAAATAGGATTGCCTTCAATAAGAGGATATATATAATTAGTAGAAAAAAAAAAACGCACTTCCTAATATTCAAACTTGTGTTGTTCTCTTTACGGAGTAAGATTGTTTACCATCTCAACGGTTTGTTTGATTTTGTTTTTGAAAACAAAACAAAAGCTTGTTTGAAAAAACTGCTTTCAGTAAGTTCTTTTTTAAAAAAAGAAGTTTTTAGGTTTTTTTTTTCCCTTCTCTTTTTTATTATTTAAAGCATTCATTATCCACTATCGACACCACACCGCTCGGTGACGACTACGCCGCTTCATCGCTGGCAATGGCCGCCGCCACAACACTTCAAAAACAGATTTTTTAAACAATTATTCAAATAGATCATTTTTTTTCCCCAAAACTTGTTTTAAAAACTATTTTGAAGAAAAAACAGAAAATATAATCAAACAGGCACATAGTTTCTTCTAATAGTTGTTTCATACACTACTTGGTAATGCTTCATTGCGACTAAAAATTTCTGTGATGGTGGTAATTTATTTGAATGTATTAGCTATCATTATGGTTATGTATTCTTCATCTTTCTAGTGCTTTTGATACTATTCGTAGTTCGGCTTATTTCAGTGTTGTTTGTTTCCTTGCTGTTAATTAGAAGTTTATGTCACTTAATGATTTCCAATATGACAGAATCAAGGTGCGACTTATATCTCGTTCTCGAGTTTTTATATTTTTATCAGCAACATTACTGCTATTAATGGTCGCTTCACTGTCTCATGCTTTATGGAAGAAGGGGAAAGTAATATCAAGGAAGCTGTTTTTATTTCCCCCAAGTTTGAATTAGGACCAGGATCAGTTCAAAACAAATATTACTATGATATAGACATTCCAAGAGGCCATGTTGCCATCAAGAGTTTCGATGGTGAAGTAATTGATGAACAAGGCAATTCTGTACCTCTTCATGAAACTTATCTCCATCATTGGGCTGTTTTCAAATACCATCAACGTATAGGGGTGACACACACAAGTAATGAGTTATTTGATTCAGATCATGTGTTGGTGGGGAACAGTGGCTTATGCCCAGATATTCTTGCATAATATTTTGGTGTCGGATCTGAAACACGGCGAACAGCTACAGAAATTCCGGATCCATTCGGGATAGAAATAGGTAATCCTGCAGAAATTCCAGATGGGTTTGAGGAGAAATGGATGGTTAATGTCCATGCCATTGATACTAGAGGTGTAGAAGATAGGTTGGGGTGCATTGAGTGCAAGTGTGATCTTTATAACACTACGGTGGACGAATATGGCCGGCGTTTGAGGCCGGATTATTTAGGTGGTTTGCTGTGTTGCTATCATAAAACTCAGTGCAGAGTGAAGAAAGGATTTGAGGGACCAAGGAGAAGCCTCTACTTTAGATATACAGTTAAGTGGGTTGATTGGAGCGATTTGGTAGTGCCCGTTAAGATTTATGCACTTGATGTGACTGATACTTTGCAAGTATCAATTGGTTCAAAAGCCTTGGGTATAAAGCATAACTGCATGGTATGAAATTCTTATGGTGACAAGTTCATCAGTCTGAATCTGAGTTCAACTTAAAACAAAAAAAAAACAAAAACAAAAAAACTCTCATGCTGTTGGGTGTTTGTAAGCAACATGTATTTCTTTGTTACAGATTGAGCATGAAGTTGATTCTTGCAGCAATGACCATAAGGATAGCAGCAAATGCATTGATGTCAAGAGAACAAACCTCCCTATGCCAAGAGGTGGCTATGTCATCTATGGTGTGGCTCATCAACATGCAGGTGGAATTGGTTCGGCTCTGTATGGACAGGTGATACTTGATTTCTATTTTTCTGTCTTCAATTACTAACTAGTGTTAATTATATATAGACAAGCACGCACGCACATATATATATGAAAAGATTTACATGATTATGATCCAGCAAATTAAGCAAGGTTGTGAACTTGCAGCTTACCACGTTTCTCTTTGTTTGAGCCTAATGGGTGAATTGGTTTTTACCGATTAGAAAGAGCATCATTTACTTCCATTGGTGTATAGAAACCTTCCTCCTTTTTTATAGGTAAAGGAACAAAATGATATTAGTACAATTAAAAACATTACAAAGTGGCATAAGAAATATTTGTGATTTTGAGGGAGATGGGGGTTAAAGTTTTGACAATTCCTCAGAGCTCGTATGCCTTTAGACTGGTCTATAGCTTAACAATATCCACACCACTGTGGTATTTATAGCAGTACAACTTGATTTCTGAAATTAGTGAGATGATTACAGGATGGAAGGGTTATATGTTCTTCAATGCCAATTTATGGAACTGGAAATGAGGCAGGGAATGAAGAAGGCTACATTGTAGGAATGTCCACTTGTTATCCTCAACCTGGTTCTGTCAATATAATCGACGGCGAAACTCTCACTCTGGAATCCAACTACAGCCGCGGTAGCCGACCACATTACGGTGTTATGGGGATCTTCTATCTCTTAGTCGTAGAACAGCTGCCAGACCCACTTTCTTGGCATTCCTCTCGTTCTTCAATGTTTGAAAATATAGACAATATATTTTCCTGATAGAAAATTTCTAGCAGTTTTTAAAGTGGAGTCTCTTTTACGTATACACAATAAAGGGAAAGTCGGTAAAAAAAAAAAAAAAAATCCGGTTTGAAAATTGTTTTGGCCAAAAGGACTTGAATTCTCGTACTTTTAGCAAATTAAATTTCTCAAGATTCATGTATTTTCTATACATATACATATCAAGTCCGTATGGCTAATAAATTTTTTAAATAGGGATAGTTCACCAGTTTTTCCTATAAAAATATGAAGTCTTGGAAAACAAGAGCAAGAATTGTCTTGGTGACAACTTCCACTGTATGCTTATCTTCAAAGAATAATGCAGTAGGTGTACTGTTCCTTGTGGTATATCTAATGACAGTAAATGAGTCAGTATGGTTCTAAATTGTGTATTTTTGCCCTTCTCCTTTTGGCCTCTTTTGTATGGTTTCTGATCAATATTCTTGAAAAGTTAAGAAGCTAGAAGGGGCCCTCCAATTTCATGACCAACCAAAACTAAATTTTCTGTCGATAGAATTCATTGACTTTATTAGATCTTCTGAAGAGGAAATGAACAGTGAAAATGATTATTTTACTATTGCCTAGGGAAGATTTGTTTTGCTGATATTTAAATTAAATAATCATTGAATTCAAGGATTTCTTTCCCTTTAATTAATTCCTCAAACTCCTTGGTTGCTGAAGTACGTGTTAGGCTTTGTACGCCCGACATAAATACATTTTTGAGGATAAAAGTAAATATAAACTTATAAAATATGTGCAAAAATACACGTTGACTATAAGTTGACCGTTTGTTTGAATTTTTTGACAGAAAATGGTGACATGGAAGATTAAGAAACAACCTGGAATAATAATTTGCTGACTGGGTAAGAAAAATTGATTTTCATCTATTCTTTATCTCCACCTCACCCTTTCTCTTCTCTTCCTCTCCCTTCCAAAAAAAAGTGACAATTTGGAGATAAAGGATTAGTAGAATTAATTTTTCTTGCCTAGTCAATAAATTATTATTCCTAATTAAAGAAATATTTACATACTTCAGGAGTAACACATCATCTAAACTTCGTCTAATAAAATCACAACAACTCATATCATTTTAATCCTAGTTGGTTGATAACTCATTTGAAAAAAAATCTAATTTTATCTTGCTTTTAAGAAAAAACATCTTAATTTTTTTAAAAAACTAAAATAAAATGAACAACCAATTGTTAGTTCTCTATGTGTTTTGATGATAACTGACAATTGTAAACACAAGTTAAAGTTTGTCTTTGGTAAGTTGAAAAACTTACGTCAAAAAGACAAACTCGAGTTTTGGTCTCAATACTCGAGTATTGACTTGATAGAGAGTAGCTCAATTTTATTAAACAAAGCAATACTCAAGTTTCCATTGGAAACTCAAGTATTGAACATACAGAGAGCACTCCAAGTTTTTCACTCTGAGCCAAACTCGAGTATGGGTTTGCATACTCGAGTATGCATCATACGAGACTCTTTCAATATTTTCTAAAGGTTTTCAAAACTCAAGTATCTATTTGAAAACTCAAGTATTGAACTTATAGAGATGCCAAAGTTTTCAAAGTGAAAACTCGAGTATAGGTCTCGGATACTCGAGTATCGTATTGACGAAAAGTTTTCAAGTTTTACACATGTTTTTGAAAACTCAAGTATTGACTTGGCATAGATTTCTCAAAAGTTTTCTAAATCTCTGAATACTCGAGTATGGATTTAGAAACTCGAGTATCGGGCATACAGAGAGCTTTGCTCTTTTTTCAAAGATTTTGAAACTCAAGTATTGAGATAGAAACTCTAGTATTAAGGTTTTGGACTTAAACTTATTTTCATATCAAAAGTCAAAAACTCGAGTTTGGATTTGGAAACTCGACTTTTGTTCCTATTTCAAAGATATGGTCCAAAGCTCAAATCACGACGCTCTTCTCTCGGAAGAAGAATACTCGAGTATGATCATGTATACTCAAGTATTAATATAAGTCCACAGTGACAAACTCGAGTATTGAAGAACATACTCGAGTATGAGTCGCAAAGTTTGAAAATCAAATCTGACAAATTTGTGAAATCTTCTTGTTTGAATTCTATTCTTAACTATATTTAATCAGTTTGTTAGTGAGTTACGATGGTTTAGAGGACATTAAATGAAGATTTGAACAAAAGCAAAAAGCAATGTCGAACATTAAATGCAAAGTCCGAAGCTTGCATCTTTTTGAGCCATCATTCTCTACACGATTGCAAAGGGATTAACGTATGCTTTCCCTAAGCAGTACCTGCTCTTTCAACGGATCTATTACAAGGAAAGTAAACACTAATCCTATGGACAAAAGGAATTAACTGAAGAGTAGAGAGAGAAGACACCAAAGTGCCTCCAATAGCTAGATTAGTGCACCAACATATATAATGGAGTTTGAAACAGTTATTTAATGCTCTCTTAATATAAATAGAGCAGCATTCAATTCTTCTCAACAACAAATCTGCTGAAAACAAATTGCATTCAAGTTTTCCAACTACTCTTTCAGTTTTCAGTTGTAAAGTATCGTTTGATACATTAAGCTTCAGTGTTTATCATTATCTACTCTTAAAGAGAGTTCACTGATTGTAAATCATTTCATTGTAAGAATCTCAAGTCAGGGGACTTGGAGATTGGGATATTGATTGCAACTTGTAAGGGGGAGTAAGTTCTAGTGAGAGAATTACTCTTGAGTTACAGAATGTGTAATCAATTGAGATAGTAAAAATCCTAGAGAGTTTGAGGACTGGACGTAGGTCAAGAGGTTGGTGTAATACCCTAAAATTTGTACTTCTCCTAGATATCATATTTTGGCAAGTAATACCTATTAAATTAGGAGAATATGTTGTCTCAAATTTTTGGTAGTGTATTCATTTTAATTCTTGAGCAATTTTCTTTAGAATTTAGCAAGGCAGTCCAACTT
The DNA here is from genome assembly GCA_019022615.1 of Acacia melanoxylon. Lineage (NCBI taxonomy): Eukaryota > Viridiplantae > Streptophyta > Magnoliopsida > Fabales > Fabaceae > Acacia > Acacia melanoxylon. Next base: position 3,294,673 of record JAFJYJ010000003.1, on the reverse strand, counting down.
TCTAATTTTCAATTAGAAATTATAGGATAGCATAAAATGTCATTAAAATTGGCTTAATCAAGTGGTATATTTTAAACCATCAATTAGGATGTCTTACCTTGATCTGTAATTAAAAGGACATAATTAAGGATTTAAAAGAACCAATGAGAAAACTCAAAAGCATTTTTGCATTTAATTAAAAATGCATAAAATAATAAAATAAAAATTTAAAAAATAAAAAAGGAAAAGGGGCGTGTAAGAAGAGAGAAAGAGAGAGAGAGAGAGAGAGAAAAAGGCCAATTTGATAAAATTTGAAATCCTAGAGTAAATTGGATAATGGTTTGAAATCCAAGAAATATCCGATGTACACGAGAAAAAATCAAAGCAACAAATAAAGTGAGAATCTATACAAATTTAAATAGTTGTGAAGAAGTGGGAATCCTAGAGGAAATATAAGGACTTATCTTGAACCCACATAATTTAACCTCGAAAGTAAGTCTAGTCAAGGTTATTTTTGCAAACGTTGAAGAATAAGTTTAGTGCAACCAGGGGAATCTAATTAGACCATAAATCTAGATATCCAACTACTAATCAAAAAGCATACTCGAATTTAAAAGTGTTAGTAATCGATCAAGCAACTTAAATGAATTTCATTAAAGTAAAACTTAAGACTCAACTGGAAGAAACTTACACCGTAAGATTTCACTTTACTTTTGAGAAAGAAAGGAAAAAGATGATGGAAGAGAGAGAAAGGGGGCGGTTTTGGTGTTTTTAAGGGCCGGGATGAGAGTTTCAAACTTTACCTAGATCCTGCGCTTTGTATTCGAGATGACGAAGTTTGAATTATTTACCAAAGTACCATACACTTTCACTATAAATAGGACCCTACATTCATTCATTTCTTCACACCAAAATCAACTCTCAAGAGTGATTTTCTAGAGAGAATAGAGAGGAGAAGGAGCTGGAAGTCAGAGTAGCAAGGTTCTTCAAGGGTAAGTTCTCTAGTTCTTGAAGTTCTAGTCTTAAATTCATAGATAGTTGTAGTTTGATCTTAAAATGCTAGAAGTAATTTTATTTTCATGTTTTTATGATTAGAATTAGCTTTAATTCGAAAAATTGTTGAGGAGTTGTTATAACAAAATTTTTGAGAAAAACATCGAAGTAACGAAGTTCTGGCGAAATTTTCAGCTAGGCAAAATTTTCTGGGGTCAGGGGTAAAATAGTTAGTAATGGCCAAAATGTGTCGTAGTATACTATTTACACGGTGATAATGCAAAAATACCCTTATAGGATATCCGGAAACTAACGGAAGGCATTCCGACCAAACACGTACCACGTGCTATTCACGACGAACTAAGGTACGGACGCATACTGTAACACTGACTCTAATGCTTATTATATGCTTACATGTGATAGATGATTTCATAGACTGAGACTCTGTCTTAGATCACTATTTATACATTCGGCTCTATACACGAGTTATAGTCTTGATAACGCCAAAAAGATGTTTTCCTAGCGCTGAGGACACGAGCAGCTGTCGTGACACTGGAGAGTGCAGGCGTGTGTGTGAATTTACATCTGCTGTGTACTTATGTACTGTTGTTGTGTTAATCTTGCATCTGCTATGTGCTTATGCATTGATTACTGCTGTAATTTTATGAATATCTGTTATACATGTACTGTCATATTTGAGCATAAGGTTAACCGTTACCTGAGGTCCGATGGGCATTGGACCTCAGCTCTTACGATAGCTTCAGGATCTGGTGGGCCAAGGACCAACGATAAAGGAAAGCTGCACGTGTGATGTACCGACCGGTGATTTACTTTTATACCGTCCTTTTTGATTACTCGGATAACTGTACCGCAATTACTACTAGACTAATATTCTGATATGAACATCTGAATGCTTATCATTATTTATCAGTTACTCAATTGCTCCGATGTTCTACTCTGATAAACGTTTAAAAAAAAAAAAAAAACTTTCGAAAACAAAACGGTTGACCGAACCAGTACAAATTCCTTGTGTCTTGCTCTTCTTCCCTATACTCTGGTTAGCTCTGTTTTAGTGTTAGAAAACGAGAGCAATCTCAAAAGAATTTTAAAATCCCCAATTCACCCATCCTTGGTGATTAAGCTCCACTTTTACCAATATTTTTCTTAAAAATAAGATAAAATTTATTTTATTTTTTAGATGAGTCATCAATCAACTAAAATTAAAATGCTCGAGTTGTTATGTTTTCATTGGACAAAGTTTATATGACGTGGTATTCCTAGAGTATGTTAATATTTCTCTCCAACTGTTTCTTAATCATCCACTCCATCCTCCATGTCACCATTTTCAGTCAAAAAATTCAAACAAACAAATCAACTAACGGCTAATGTGTATTTTTACACATATTTTTGCCTATAAAAAAATATTTGTGTTGGGTGCACTTTTGGGAAAATCTCATTGTATTTTTGCACCTTAACCCTTTGTTCTAAATGTTGGAGGCAAATAACTAATTTGTAGAAATTGATAAAATTAATTAAGATAGTTGTTTATAAAAAATGTGTTTCTTTTCCTAAAATATATATTCTAATCATTTCGTATTGGAACTTCTTTGATGAAAACCACTTAATATATGCAATTAATAAATTTTTGGGACGAAAAATATATTAAGTTTTATACATTTAGAATTAAAACAAATTAAACTTATTTATTTAATTTTTTCATTTAAGATGAGTAATAATTTAGCTCCTTTGTTTCTCTCTATGTTTCCACTTCATAAAGACGAAGTATCCGCTTTGGCTTTCTCTCCTCCTCCCCTTGTCTTTGTTGGAATGACATTGTAGCCATCCTAAACTGAATTCTATGTATGAAGAGCACCTTGGACTCAACTTGGATGGGGGAAAAAGTATTTGATATGATTTCGGACTTAAAAGTTGTTTTAAACTTGAAGAAACTTTTTCAATCTTTTAACTTTTGGTTATTTTTGCTTTTCTTTTGATTTGAATATTTAAAAACCGAGTTTTTAATATATTATCTAAACAAGTTTTGGTGAAATTGAATTTTCTATCAAAGTTTTTCCAAACATAAGTTACATTATACTTGTATTAATTAACTTTCACCTTAACTTTATAGTTAATAAAAGTCAATTTTGTCCTCACTAATCCAAACAAAGGCTTATATCTCAGACGCGACGTCTACTTAAAATGGTGCCATTTTGCACCAAAACACTGAGCAGCTGTGCTTTTTTAAATTATATATATATATATATATATACCAACCTGGGGGAGTGACCCCAAAGGATCTGAGGGGAAAGGGAGAATGGGAAACAGAGAAGTAGAGAAAGCAATAACGAAATTAAAACATAAGTAAAGAACTGGAATTAGACGTGCTGAAGAGAAATAAAGAAATTAAAACAGACGGTAGTAAACTACGCCGATCTAGTTCATAAACAGAGAGAGAAGAGTAAAGAAGAGATGCAGATGCAGAAAGACATAAAGAAAGCACAAGTTTATTCAAATCATAAAAACTTACAGGAAAGCAGAAGGCAGAAGAAAGCTTAAAAGAGAGAGAAGGGAAAGAGTGTAGAGAGAAGGCAGAGAGGGATGAGAGAAGGCAGAGAGAATGAGTAGAGAGAAGGTAGAGAGATAGTTCGCCGATCGTAACCGCCCTCAACCGAAAGGATTTCAGTTCTTAAAACATTCGAATCACTGTTTGAACAGATTCCCGGTTGATGACCGTGCGCGATTTTGAGCTACGGTTCCGGTTGGTGACCGTCGTTGATTTATAATGTATTTAGCTACAAAGTAAACCGTAACTAACTACAAAGATCTGGATATTACGGTGTTTAGTGCTTATATGTTCAAAAACACCTAATACTATAATACAGGTCAAGATTATTTATACAGCTTTTACACATGGAAGCTACGGTTGGTATCTTCCGTCAAAAATCACTGTGCAAGTTATTCTTCGCCCAAATTGACGACGAAATCTTCATCTCCATCATCACCGTGGTCCGGATTTCCTTCCGTTGAAGTACTAGCCGATTTATGGTTCCAACTGCTCCCTGCTGCTGGAATTGTTTAAGCAAGAGAGTGAGCTGTTTGAAGTATACTTCTTGATCTCCAGCAGCTGCAAGTATTGATTGTGCATGGGATTTTTGGTTCAAAAACCTGCTTTGGTCCGTAGCGCAAAGATGGTTAGGATTGTGTTTGAACCAGAGATCTACTGCTTTAGAGTCTACTTTGGATTGGTCAAATTTTGCCCACCATCTGACAAAAGGCTATCATTGAAGGAACGGCAAAACTAGTGCTTTTTTATCATTATGAGAAAAACTGTATTGCCAAGAAAAAATCCAGGATACAAACTAATTTGGAAAAGTAATGGAGATCAATTGGAAAATGATCTCCATTATGGTTATATTTTGTTTTAAAAAGGCTCAATGCTTTATGAACGAGGAAGGTGGAAGAATTTCGAATGGGTCCGAAAAATTCCCACCATTGTTTAAACCATTGAGGAAAGGTATACTTGGTATTTTTCTTGAAATAAAGAAACCAAGTATGTTTGAAAATCTTATTTTGATCATAAAAGACATTATACCAGGCTTCACAAGAATCCCGCAATTATATCCTCTAGGATCATATTCAATTTTAAAGGGGACATGTTTATGCAAATCTTGTCCCCATTGGGAGGGGGTAAGAATTTGTAAGATTTGGAGAGTAGAATGAGTAATGAAAGTTCCTTCTTTATCCTCTTTTCGAGATAACTCGATGGATTCAGAATCTACTAATATTAGCTCATAAAATTCTCTTGTTTTTTGTAAATTGGTAGGAATAAAATGAAATCCCGAAGGGAAGACTTTTAATGCTACCTGGTTGGGTGTTTGAAAAAAGAACTCAGGTTCAATTTGTAGGATATTTTTAACCTTATCCGGTTTGGGAATGTAAGGTGTATCCATTGGGTTGGTAGCTGATGAGACTACAATCTGTTTAGTAACCCGAGGAGGCTTTTTCTCGGGCTAATTGAGATTAAATTCAGCATTAGCTAAATCATACTCCTTTTTACTTATTGCCCGTGAAGAAGAGGCAAGTAATGACAAAGCGAGTGCTCTATCATACTCAAGGGCACCGGGTCCTATTATCCTTTTGAACTAATACTTCCCCCCAAGTTTTTGTAGGAGGTTTCTTAGCGTAGGATTCAACAGTTTTCTTATCAGGTTTGGTGGAGGCGAGTCTTTGGGTCGAAGACTCAATTTGGGTTATTGGGGTCGAAGACCCTGATTTTGTTTGAGATCTTGTTCGCAATCTTGGTTCCTGTGTTTGGGAAGTAGATTGACTAGAAGATGATCCCGGAGTTGGTAGCAAAGATCCCTGAGTTTGGGGAATAGATTGCTGTTTGAGAAGTTGTTTAATGATCTCCTTCAAATCTTCTTCAGAGACCAGACTTTGTGCATCTTGGAAGATGCTTTGTTTATCATCCTCTTGGATAGCTTGTTTATCCCTTTGTTCCTCACCTGGTAGCTTTTTCTTTCTGGTCATTTCTGGAGTTGGGAAATTGTTTATGGGTTAAAAACTCTCAACTCTAAGAACTACCTTGTAGAAACTCACGGGTGAGAAAATCAAGAAGAGAATTGGAAGCACCTTTGATAAATTCAATGTCAAAATCAAAAGCACTTAAAATTGCTTGCCATCTCGGAAAAATTTGTTTTGATGCAAGGTTTTTAACATCTTTTTGTAAAACGTCTTTTGCAGATTTACAATCAATGCGTACTAAAACCTTTGATTTAGAAGATCAGCTTGAAATTTTGAAATGCATAAAACTATGGTCAAAATTTCTTTTTTGATCGTAGAATAATTCTTTTGGGCGGGATTCCAATGTTTAGACGTAAAAGAAATTATTTGTTCTTTACCGTCGTGACGTTGTTTGAGAACACCACCGTAACCTAACTCCGCGTCGGTTTGACGATTTTGAAGGTAGAAGGGATTGGAAGGTTAAGGCAAGGAAGCTCCTTAACCTGTTGTTTAATTTGCTTAACTATTTGGGTATGAACATCTGACCAAGAAGGAGGATTGTTTTGTAGACGTTCATAGAGTGGTTTAGAAAATTTGCTAAGTTGTGGAATAAACTCAAGAACATAATTTAAACATCCTAAGAATCTTTGCAATTGATTTTTGTCAAGAATTTGATCGGGAACTTATCAAAGAAATTGAATTGCCCTTTCAATTGGGGTGATAGTTCCTTGACAAATCCAATGTCCAAGAAATCGAATTTTTGTTTGAAATAAACTGATTTTTGGTTTGGAAACAACTAAACCATTTATTTCATCAATCCAATAAATTTATAAACATGTTTAAAATGATCTTCTAATGAATTTGAAAAGACCAAACATCATCAATATAAACAATAATATACTGACTTTGATCCATAAAGATCTCGTTCATAATCTTTTGAAATTCAGAAGGAGCATTTTTAAGTCCAAAAGGCATAACATTCCACTCATACTGACCAAATGGGACAGTAAAAGCAGTTTATACCTATCGTTTTTTGAAATTTGAATTTGCCAAAATCCAGATTTCATATCAAATTTAGAAAAGATCTTTGCGAATGTAAATGTTTTAATAAATCAGCTTTATTTGGAATTGGATATCGTATCCATTGCAAAGCTTCATTAAGAGGTTTATAGTTTATAACAAGGCGAGGTGTTCCACGTTCAATTTCTGCATTTTTATTGACGTAGAAAGCTGCACAAGACCAAGGGCTTTGGCTTCGTCGAATGAGTTTTTTGTCAAGAAGATCTTGGATTTCCTTTTTACAGGTTTCAAGAAGTTCTTGATTCATTTGAACGGCTCGAGCTTTGGTTGGAATATGTTTTTCGAAAAGTTTGGTTCGTAAGGAAGACTTACCGTATGATGCTTTCGATTCCAAAAAGCATTAGGTAAATCGGCGCAAACCGTTTGGTGAATCTTGTCCAAACAAAGCTGAATTTTTTGTTGAATAAGAGATTGTTGAAGTTGGTGCTCAATTCGTTTAAAAGAGACTTCTTCTTTGAGAAAATTGATCTGATTTTGCTTAAGAAGAATATGATTTAATTCCCTAATTTTTGGTTTTTGAGTAAAAGGGAAGAGAAGATCTTGTCCTAAATATTTAATTGTAACTCCATCAGAAGTAGTTGAATATGGCATTATCATCGTAGCAAATGGTGCTCCGAGGATAATATCAGATGCCATTGTTTTCATTAAAATGAAAGGAACTTGGAGTTGCCAATTATCATTTTGGACAATTGCTTTAGAAACTTTATACTGAACAGGGCAATAAGACTTTGAAACACCTATGAACCGCTCAAGTAGTTTTTTCAAAATATTTAGTTGGAACTAAACCTTCTAAAATACAATTGGCTTGGGCTCCGATCAAACAAACTGGTTGGTCAAGAATAAAATCATTGATAATAATCTTGACTTTAATATAAAATTTTTGGGTAAAACATTTAGAAATTACATTTAAAAATGAAGTTTCTAAATTTGGATCTTCAAGGGGATCATCATCATTTTCTTCTAAAACTTGATCAGTATTTTCGTTAGAAGGATTTTGGGAAGATGAAAGAAATTGTTGAATTTGAAAAAGAGCGGACTCATGAGTCTGCTGAGAGGTCTTAAGTTGTTGAACTTCAACTTTAAGATTGTTTATTTCAAATTGAAGATCAGCCATGGTTGTTGGTTTGACAGAACGCTTAAATCTTTCCATTGTTTTGGTTAGATCATAAGTATTCTGAAGAACCGATAGTTTAGAATTAGAAGATGAAGAGGGAGGGGAAGATTGTGAGAAAATATCTTTAAATTTAGAAAGATACTCACTTTTATCACAATCTGGAAGTTTATTGATGACATCAAGTAGCAGATCATGCTCCTTGGAAATGACATTTATTTGAGGGTAATCCTCTCCGTAGAAGATGAATTGAATTCATCATCTTGATTTGGTTGATCTCTTCAGATGAACAAGAAGTTGTATCATCTTCAGAGGACCCAGAAGTTGTTTCTAAGAGAAGATTGTTGATTTGTTGTCTAAGAGGTTCTTCGAGGGAAAGTTCATTGATTTTAGTAGAGACTCGGCAGTGTTTAGCATAATGACCAATTTTCCCACATTTAAAGCAAGAAGCATTGTTTTTATTGAAAAAATCCTTTGAGGATCGATTAGGCTTAGATTTAGATTTGTAGTTTGAACGAAAATTTCGTTTGGGTTTGTTTTGGTAACTTTGGAAATCTTTATTAAATCGTTCCTTAAAATAGGGTCGTTTAGAAGAACGAAAAGGTTTGTATTTTTGAAAAGATTTATCAAAACGAGAAGTTTTATGGGGTTTTGATTTGGGTTTTGAACAAGAAGAAGTCCAAATTGTTCACAAAAAGATCCTAATTCCTTTCTATTTATACTCTTTTCTTTTGCAAGTTGATGTTTGATCCCATCATTTTGGCAAATTTTTAGAGCAAGTTTTTTTGAACATGGGCAATCAATTCACCATATGTCAAAGTATCATAAGGGATGTTGCCATCATATAAAGTTCTTAGTTTATCTCTAACTTTATCACCAAAAGATTGTGGTAATCCAAACTAGAAATTTTTCTTTCCAAAAACCTTTATTGGCATCATCTCTTGTAAGTACCCGAGTCATAAAAGTATCTTTATACCATCTAAACTCAGATAAAGATCGACATTTGATGTTTGAAAGCAGTTCAGAAGAGCGATCTTGCCAAATAGTTGGATCTCCAATAAAATGTTTAATAATTGTGAAAACAAGAGTATTTACAGAATCAGAAATAGGTTCTCCATTATGAAGAATGGGAGTTCCATCTCGACTCAATTTGGATAGAAGAGAAAATGGTTGATTTTTCTTCAAGAGATAGGTAGAAATCCCACCAACCTTTTAGTTGACCAAGAAACCGGATACTAAGAGATTAGTAATTTCTATATCGTTTAAACTTTTTGAAGTATGGTAAGCAAAAGACATACCATAGTCATTTGTTGTAAAATTTGAAGAATATTAGTCTCACTCTGTCCATCTATATTCCATTCATAGATGTCATTTGAGTTAAAAGACTTAAAAGTTTGATCATGTCTTTCTTCGCTAAAATATCTAAAGGATGGGCCTTAGGATAGTATAACTTTGAAGTTTTTTGAAAGGAAGGTTTTTGCCATCGTTGGTGATTTATTTGAAAATCAGTTTTAGAATCAGAATCAGAAAGTTTTTCTAAATTCATAATTTTGTTTGAAGAAGATGATTCTGGAGGAGTGTCAGGAATAACTTTACGTTGTAGTTCAGAAAGAGGAGTTTTTGGTTCAGCATCTTGCTTTAGTTGCTGTAATCGCTGATCAATTTGCCTTATTACACTAGCATTGGTTTTTTGTTGTATGCTTGTTGCTAGTTTTGGATCAATCTTGAAAGGTTTAAACAGAGGTTGTTTAAGTGATAGTGCTTCAGTCTTGACTTGTGAAGAAGACGAAGAGCTTAATGAAATGTTAACAACATGATCTCCAATAATTTGAAGATACTTTTGATTAGTGTAGTTATTTTGTTCAATGATATTGATGATGTCCCTGGCATTTGGGGGATCATCGAGGTTACGGTTTTGAAAGGAGAAGCAAGAACAGTCTATCCTTATTATTGAAAACATCGGGAAGTTGATATGTCCCTTTTGGTGGAAGTTTTGAAGAAAGTACTTGGTTATCGAAATTTTCCACTCTTTTTTGGTCATATTTATTGAACGTTGAAATGGATATTCTATTCCTTGTTGTAAAGCATAAGCTTCAAACCATTCAAAAAATGGAATATTCATTTCATACTTTTCAAGGAAACTGTAGAAAATTTCTTGGATCTGCTTTCGCAATGCTCCTTTGAAATGTTCTAAAAACCAGCTTTCTTTGCAAAGTATTTTGTTTCGAGTAAAATTCCTTTTGCAAACTTTGTTTATCAATCTCAAAATGATGTTCAAGAACACCAATAGAGTGAGGCTCACCTAAATCCGTATAAGACATTGAAGCTACGGAATCTAGATCATCCTCTTTTGATAATTTGCATGAGAAATTGTACCGTAATTATCAATTCCTTGTATTCCAACATTAGGCTTATCCTCTTCTCGAGTTTGGAGGAGGGAAAGAGGAGGGCGGAGTGATAGGAGAAGTAGGTGGCGGAAGATGAATGACCGGAGGTGGTGAGGAGTAGGTCTCTCGGAGGAATATTGTGAAAAGTTGGGAGTAGGTGATCTAAAATCTTCATATCTTGAAGACATAGATCCGAAGAAGAGGAATTTGATCGTCTAGTTCTCCAAAAGAAAGATGGACAGTTCATTGCATTTGTGAAATTTTAGTTATATGAGAAGTGAGTTTTGGTATAGCTTGTACAGCTTTTTCCATTACCCAAGTCTCGGGAAGATGAATATCCTTCCAAAGGATTGTTCGAGGAATGGTAATGTTTGTATTTGTAGGATCGCCGAGGAAGACAATAGTTTGTCCATTGTCTATTGGTTGTTGAAGAAGAGAAGAAGCTGAAGAATTGGAGACCTTATACTGTATCCTATACATTAGGGTAACAGGAATAGATCCGGGTTTCATGGAAAATCCACTGAATGAGAGATTCAGCTTCAAAGCTTCAAGAACATGTTTATCGTTTAAATCAATAGTAAATGCAAAATGCTGGTGCCCCAAAGGAGGTGTTCTTCGCATCATGTTGCCATGTAATTTTGATTTTCGAGGGTGCCATATGGCTAATTCAGATGTAAATGCAAAATGCTGGTGCCCCAAAAAATCAAATGTAGAGAAACCAAGCTTATAGGATTATCCTCAAACCTTTTCTTTCTTTCTCTTGAGCAATTGACGAACAAATCTGAAATCTTCGACAAAGGGTCGTGTCCTTCGATCCCAGACAAAAGCGGGTCCCTCCTTGTCGAGAAGAGGGTAAAATAAAATGGCGGAATCAAGATGAAGGTGAATATTGAGAAAGAAGAAGACCTTGAATCAAAGCCCACAGTGGATTGAAGCTCATGACGATGGGTTCTATATATCCACCGTCAGAGAAAAAGGAAGGGAATTGCAGAGAGAGAGAGAAAAGAGGTTGGAGGGTAGAGAGAGAGAGATGTGTGTGTTTATATATGTGTGTGTGTGTGTGTGTGTGTATTCGAAGATGGAAGATGGGATGGTTTTTCAAAGTCAAGCATATTATTGTATTTTCATAATAATAATGTGGGCCCTACCCCAAAAATATAACATCGTCTAGATAGGATTTAACGGTTCTGTGATTTTTGCTCCAATTTTCAAAGTTCATGATTAGTTTTGCACCTCTATAAAGCATTTAGTGTTGGGTGCACCTTGAGTAAAAGCTCATGTGCATTTTTGCATCTTAACCCTTATCTAAAAACTTAGTTTAAAATATAAGCGGTCTAAATTTAATGTTTGATAAAATATTGTTTTAAGGTTTAAATAGTGTTAGTTCTCTAAGGGTTTTGATGATCTCCAATAATTGTAAACAAAGCATGAAGTTTTGCTCTCAAATGTATAAAACCCACTATAAGAGCAAAACTCGAGGTTTGCACAGAAACCTCGAGGTTTGGCCTTACAGAGAAAAACGGACTGAGCAAAACTCAAGGTTTTCAGAGAAACCTCAAGGTTTCTTCATACAGAGACTTCTCAACATTTTCTAGAAAAATGGAAAACTCGAGGTTTCGTTTAAACCTCAAGGTTTTGACTTACGAGAGTCTCCTAAGTTTTGAACACTTGAAAACCTCAAGTCTTTGTCTAAAACCTCAAGGTTTTGTTTTAACATGAAAATCTCGGGTTTCACAAGTTTTGTGAAACCTCAAGGTTTGTCATAAACCTCCGGAGTTTGAGCTAAATGAAGTTTTATCAAAGTTTCCAAAAATATGAGAAAACTCGAGGTTTCCGGACAAACCTCGAGGTTTGTCCAGGCAGAGAGGATCTGTGTTTTTCCAAGTTTACAAAACCTCCAGTGTTATTCTCAAACCTCCAGGTTTCTGTTTTGGCGCAAAACTCAGGATTTCCACATTTAAGCGAAACCTCGAGTTTTGATACAAAACCTCCGGTTTTGGCATCCAGAGAGCAAACGAATTTTCACCGATTTTGAAAACCTCCAAGTTTCTAGAAAACCTCCAGGTTTGCTCTTGGCTCGATTTTGTAAAGTTTCACATTCAAAGTGAAACCTCGAGGTTTCTGGTAAAACCTCGAGTATTTGCCAAACAGAAAGGGTTTTGCTTTTTGCTGTATTAAAAACCTCCAGTTTTGGTTTGAAACCTCCAGTTTGATGTTTTAGACTTAAATCTCTTTCACTTGCTACTGATCCAAAACTCGAGGTTTGAAGAACAAACCTCGAGGTTTCATAGCGACTTCAGAATTTCAAATCTGACGAATTTACAATACCTCTTGTTTGATCTTAATACTTCCTATCATTATTCTCTAATGTTCCTAGATATATTTAACCACTTTTTCAGTGAGTTTCAGATGAATTAGAAAGTGTTTATTGAAGGTTTAAAGCAAAAGCAAAAAGCATGTCAGAACATTAAATGCTAAACCCAGAAAGTTGCATACTTTTGGGTAATCCTTCTGCACATGCTTACGAAGGATTAATGTCTACCTACCACATCCAGTAGCAGCTACTCCAACGGATTAATTTGTAGAGAGTCAACTCTGAACTTCTGCACAGCTAGATTAAGTGGAGATTAGAGAGAGAAGAAAACCTAAGCAAAATCAGAACCTTGTCTAATGAAGGCAACGGTTATATTGAAGATTACAACGGTCACTTAATGCTCTCTTGGTATAAATAGAGCTGCATTCAAGTCTTCTCAACTAACACATCTGCTGAAAACAAAATACATTCAAGTTTCCAACTACTCTTTCAATTTTCACTTGTAAAGTATCTCGTTGATACATTAAGCTTCGTGTTTATCATCATTCACTCTTAGAGAGAGTTTCTTTTCAGAAATCATTTATTGTAAAGGATCACAAGTCTTGGGGACTTGGTGATTGGGTTCATTGATTGCAACTTGTAAGGGGGAGTAAGTTCTAGTGAGAGAATTACTCTTGAGTACAGAGTGTGTAATCAATTGAGATAGTGAAAATCCCAGAGAGTCTAGGGACTGAACGTAGGTCAAGAGATTGGACCAAACCAGTATAAATCCTTGTGTCTTGCTCTTCTACGACCATCTTAGTTCATCTCTGTTTTTAGTGTTAAAAAACGAGGTATTCGATAAAAGATTTTTAAAATCCCCAATTCACCCCCCTCTTGGTGATTTAGCTCCACTTTCAAATAGAAAATTCGCCTTAGAAGTATATGCTCAAGAGCAATGTTGTCTTGAAAGTTTTTTGAGTCTCAAAGTCACCCCAAAAGTTTCAAAACGTAACAATGTCACCCAAAATTTAATAGCCCAAACGGTGAATCATTAGTTGAATATACTGAGGTATTTTTGACACATAGGATGTGATGTGACGTACTAGTCCACATGTTACCCCACATCAACATCTCCACTCTTTCTTTCAGAAACACCTCAAGAATCTCATCTACAGAAACATCTCCTTCTTTCCTTCATTCTTGCCGAAATCTCACCTCCATAAACACCTCCTTCTTCTAGAACCCTTGCCTTCACTCTTTCATCTACTCTCTTCCATCTCACACTCAACGCCTCCCCCTCATCATGAATGTCAGCATCATCAGTCATTGCTAACCCCACCTCCACACGAATCTTGAACTTCAAAGCCCATCGTTAGCTTCGATTGACATTGCTAGCCTTTAATCTCATCCCTCACCATGAACGCTAGCACCATCGGCAATTTATTTATATATTCTCATCCCTCAAAGAAGGATGGGAATATATATTAGGTATGATTCTCCATCGATCATAAAATATTTAGAACCATCTAATGGATATTTATTTACGACGTGATTTTCCGATTGTCATTTTGATGAATCAATTTTCCCAACATTAGGGGGAGAAAATAAGCAGTTGGGTAAAGAGATTAGCTAAAATGAATTATCATTGGCTCATTTTGATCCTTGCATAAAACAATGTAAACTAGAAGTTCAAAAGATAATTCATTTGCAGAATTTAGTTAATCTAACACCAGAAGTATTTATTGACCCAAAGAATGTGATAAGTCACATGTCTCCAGCTGCTAATACACTTATTCGAATTGATTTCCTTGAAGGACAACCTATTATAAATGAATTTAAAGCATGTAAAGCGTGGCAGGCCCATCAGTTCCAAAGATTAAAAAAAAAAACCTCGAAAGAGAAATAAAGCTAAGAATATAGATGATCAAGTCAAGAATAATTAAAAAAAAGTTAGTAGTTCAAAAAGAGCCATTTTCTGAAGGGTTATTATCTCCAGTAGAGACATCTCCAGAAGAGAATGTTATAGTCCCAGAAGAGACCCAGGTACCTGAAATGTGTGAAAATAATGAGATCTCAATAAATTATGTTATGAATAGTATCCGATAGGATCAAAATGAAATTAACGTTGATGACATCTTTGCTTGTCATATAGCATATGGTGTAATGAATAATAATGAGGATCGTGAGCTAAAATCTATGAGAAAGTACCAATAAAGAAAGGATTGGCCCTTATGGAAAGATGTAATTAATACATAATTAAAATCATTGGAAAAATGAAAAGTATTTGGACCTATAATCCATACACCTGAAGATGTAAAGCCAGTTGGATACAAATTGGTCTTTGTACGAAAGAGAAATGAAGGGTGAAATTATAAGATATAAGGCATGTCTTGTAGCCCAAGGTTTTACACAAATACCTAGCATTGATTTTGAAAAAACGTATTTACCAGTAGTAGATGCAACTACTTTTCATTATTTGATTAGTCTAGCAGTAAATGAAGGACTTGATCTACGCCTAATGGATGTTGTGACTTCCTATTTGTATGGATCACTTGACAGTGATATTTATATGAAAGTCCTTGAAGGACTTAAGATGCCAAAAGCATCCAATTCAAGTTCTTAAGAACAATGCGCAATTAAATTAAATAAGTCTCTATATGGCTTGAAGCAATTAGAGCGCATGTGGTATAATCATCTCAAGGAATATCTATTGAAAGAAGGTACAAAAATGACTCAATATGCCTATGCATCTTTATGAAAAGATCTAGAAGTGAATTTACTATAATTGTTGCATCATTGGAACTCCTGAAAAGTTTCAAAAGACAATTAATTGTTTAAAAAAAGAATCTGAAATGAAAGACTCGGGAAGAATAAAATTCTATCTTGGATTACAGATTGAGTACCTAAAGAATGAGATATTTGTATATCAAGAAGTTTATACAAAGAAGGTCCTAGAGCAATCTTATATGGATAAGTCATATCCATTATGTACCCCAATGATTATAAGGTCTTTGCAAGTGGATAAAGACCTATTCCGACCTCGAGTAATTAGCGAAGAAGGTGAAGAAGAACTACTTGGTCAAGAAGTACGATACCTTAGTGCCATTGAAGCACTATTGTATCTTGCTAATTACACACATCCTGATATATCATTTGTTGTTAATTTATTAGCAATATATAGTTCTTCACAAACATGAAGGCATTGGAATGAAATAAAACACATGATTCATTACCTCATAGGCACTATGGACATGGGATTATGCTACTCAAATGCATCCAAGCATGAACTGGTTGATTATGCAAATACTGTATTTTTGTCTGATCCATATGATGGTAAATCACAAACAAACTATCTGTTTACATGTGGAGGTACAACTATTTCATGGTGATCTATTGAACAGACTATATCAACCACATCATCTAACCATACGAAAATTCAAGCAATACATGAAACAAGTCAAAAATGTTTATGGTTAAGGTTAGTAATACATCACATATGAACAACTTGTCATTTATCTTCAGGAAAATGGTCCCAATAGTTCTATATGAGGATAATGCTGCATGTACTGCCCAACTTATAGAGGGTTATATCAAGGGCAATAGAATGAAGCATATTTCACCAAAATTCTTCTTCACTCATGACCTTCAAAATGATGGTGAAATAGATATCCATCAAATCAGTTCAAGTGAAAATCTAGCATATTTATTCACCAAGTCACTTCCAGGTACAATCTTTGAAAAGCTTGTCCATGACATCGATCTTCAGAAATTCAAAGATCTCAATTGATGTTGTCAAGAAGGGGAGTTGATACACGCTGCACTCTTTTCCCTTATCTAGGTTTTATCCCACTGGATTTTTCTAGAAAGGTTTTTAATGAGGTAGCACTAGACAGTGTATCAATAAATGATGTACTCTTTTCTTTGACTAGGTTTTTATCTCATTGGTTTTTTCCTCGTCAAAGTTTTTAATGAACACATTCATAATGGACATCCAAAGGAAAGTGTTATAAATATATTAATTATGTGAATTTTTATTGACTCTTGACCTCCACATTATGTCACCAATATATTGATGACACAATGATGTGGGACCAACGCACATTATTTCTCATTTCCCACGTTCTTCAGCCGCCTTCACGTGGTGTTGAAAAATTGGTCAGGGGAAAATTACATCTAATGACCCAGGTGGAAATTACACTAAAAGACCCATTTTCCACCATTAAAAATACACAACACTCAAGGTTATGGATTCGGCTTCGGTCCACTGCTCCTTCCCATCCACTTTCTTAACACAACGTCGTTTTGGCGCAAAAACAACACCAAATGCTCTTTTTTCAAAAAAAAAAATCAAGATACTATAGGTACTAAAAAGATACTTCAGGATATTGACCGGTACTAAACAAAATACTGACTGGTAATTCATGATCTTGAAATATTATTTTAGAATGTTGAAAAAATATTTTAGGGTACTGACTAGTACTAAAAAGATACTTCAGGATACTGGCTGGTACTGAAAAAATACTTCATAATCTTGAAATATTTTAGATCCTAAAATAAATTTTCAAGATCATGAAGTATTTTTTCATTACCAACCAATATCCTCAATCGCATCCCGAAATATCTTTTTAGTACCAACAAGATACCTAAAATATTTTTTCAAGATCATTTTTCAAGTCTTTTTTTCGACTGCCAAGTCGATATCCGAATATCTTTTTAGTATCTACAGTACCCTAAAATATGTATTAAAAAAAAAGAGCATCAAGTGTTGTTTTACGCCAAAATGGCTCTGTTTTAAGGAAGTAGATGGTAGAGGATAGGAAGTAGCAGTGGACTGAAGTCGAATCCCAAGGTTCTAGAGTGAAGGAAGAGGAAAGTGTGTGAGAACAAAGCTTTGTAAGCATATTATGAATGAGAATTACTCCTCATTTTTTATTTTAATTTCTCTTTATCACCTCTTGCTCTTTTTATCCCACTTTTTTTTTAGTTTTATAACAGTATAAAGTTAAAGCATTAAATTAAAGGTTTGTTTTAATTTTTAATTTTGAGAATTGTTGATATAGATTGCCGGGATTAAAGGTGATGAAATCGATAGTTACAAGGGAAAATTGGGAAAAATGCCCATTAGAAAATTAATTGGTGAAGAGAACTTAAATCAGAGTATTAATACTCTGTGGTAACAAAATTTGCTGAGTACAAATATTGGGTTCACATTAGGTGCTTGTCCTAATATGCTTCTTATGTGCTTGTCCCTCTAATTAGAGGGACAAGCACATTTTTTTTTTTTTAGATTAAAATTATATGTTGCTTTTTTATTTTTGTTTTTACACCCAATATCTTAAATTAATTAGTTTCCGGGATACTAGTGTTACGGGACAAATATTTACGTAATGCGGTTGAAAACTAATTAATTTGAGATACTGGGTGCAAAAAAAATTTCAAAAAGCAACATATAATTTTAATCTAAATAAATAAAAAATTAAATAAATAAATAAATAAAATGTGCTTGTCCCTCTAATTAGAAGGACAAGCACATAAGAAGCACATAAGGGACAAGCACCTTATGTGCTTCCACAAATACTACGTGTTTTTTTTTTTTTTGCCAGTACTTAGTGGGCACAAAAATTGATCTAACCCTCCTCATCAATTAAATTTCTAATGGGCATGTTTTTCCCAATTTTTCCTTAAAAAACACTCCTTAGAATTAAATTTGAATTGTAGGGGCACAAGTCAACAACAATACCAATAAATCCTTTATCTCACTAGGTGGTGTTGTCGGGTTGATTATATGGTTTGCAAAAAGCATTGTGCCACCGATGCTTTTCAATATATATTGTGCAAGAAAATATATAAAAGCTAACCTTTTAACTTTGACTTTAACTTATTCACAAGTTTTGTTAAAGAATTCACAATATTTCATTAGATTTTAACAACTTGTGTTTGCCCAGTAAAAAAGTTTACATTGTCAACTCATTCACAAATTTTGTTAAGGAATTCACAACATTTTATTAGTTTTTAACAAAATGAAATTTTTTACTTGATAAACGAAAGTTGTTAAAACCTAATGAAATGTTGTAAATTCCTTAACAAAATTTGTGAATGAGCTAATAGTGTAAACTTTTTTACTAAGTAAATGCAAATTGGTAAAACCTAATAAAATATTGTGAATTCCTTTATAAAACTTATAAATGAGTTAGAGTCAAAGTTAAATTACTTAAATATATTATATGTTCTATTTATTATATTATATATCAGTTTATAAATTATATAAATTAGTTTGAACAAAAACTATGAGTATAAATACGTTAAAATAACTTATTTTGTTCCTTAATCTCTCTAAAAAAATCAATGGATTTTTATATTTAGGACTAGAGAAGTAATTCATTATGTGCAAAAAAATAGGTCAATTGGTTTTTACTGATTAGGAAGGGCATCATTTACTTCATTTGGTGTATAGAAACCTTCCTCCTTTTTGTTTTGGTAAAGGAACAAAAAATGATACTCTCTCGGGTCCTTATTATAAGACATCAACTAATAATTCTTACAAACCAATAAAAACAATTAAAGTCAATAAAGTTGTTCTAAAATTTAAGTACTTTCTAATATAACTTCTACTAATTGTATTAAATTCCAATATCATATTAATTATTATTTTCACCCACTACCCTTATTAATTATGAGCATACATGAAATAAATAATTAATGCTCTTTGGGAACAAGCAAATGCCTTAAAAAAGATTAAATATATTTATTAGTGTCTTATAACAAGGATCAAAGGAAATATTAGCATAGTTAAATACAAAGTGGCATAAGAAATATTTGCGATTTGGAGGGTGACGGGGGTTAAAATCTTGACAATTCCTCAGAGCTAATATGCCATTAAACTAGGGAAGAAGATCTTCTCCTTATCGTGTTTCTCATTTTTTTCCTATTAGCTTTATCTGAGTCTTTGATTGAGAAAGTGAGAGAAAAATTAAAGTAGTATTATATTGATTTGACGAATGTGATTTAGAATTATGAGGGATGATAAGAAAAAGACGATAATAGAAACCCAACCCTATACCTTTAATCAACAAAATCCACGCCACTGTGGTCCCATAACAGTACAGCTTGTTTTCTAAAACTAGTTAAATGGTTTTAGGATGGAAGGGTTATAAGCAAGGTTTTTAAATTTAAATTGGCCACTAGACCAGCCAGGTTACTAGGTTAAGAGTCAGAAGGTCATATTAGAGTCAAACTGAAGCTAACCCAGGACCAAACTGGTGAGAAATTAAAGATTTTAGAGTTATTAATATAAAACTATAAAGATTTTTTTAAAAAAAAAAAGGAAAAATCGATTTAAAAAAAGAGATGATGACTTCTCAATTTTAATATAGCATTAAGATACAAAAATATACATGATCTTATACCCAAAGTGCGTCTAACACTAAATGCTTTTTTGAGGGATAAAAATAACTATATGGTTATAAAAAAAGGGGGCAAAAATCACATTCCCATCAGTTGACTGTTAGTTGACTTAAAAAAGGTAAAATATAGACGATGACTCCCTGCCAACTATATTGGAAATCCCAGTATTGGCACAACTGCAAAACATGCTTCAAGTGTTGAATTCCACCCACAATGGCTCCAAAATCCTGCAACAGAACTGTGGCACAACACCTTCAACTGCTCACACCATGGCACCACCAGACCCTTATCCCCACAATTCTCTTTCAGCCACTCTGTATCTAAACGACCCACCCACAGAAATCAAAACCCACTGGCTTTCAGAGCGGAAGCAAGCTCTTCCATCTGGGCACGAGACATGGAAAACGAACTACCCATAGAGATGTACAATACTGACAAATTTCTGAGAATCTAGCAACTTTATTATAGGGTCAATGTTAGTGGTTGATGAATCATTGGGTGGTTCGAGTTCCATATAAGGTATGGCAGGGCCTATGGGATGGAGACGAAAGGGGAATCCATGCTTAGATTTTAGATAATTTATTTGTTCAGCCTCTATCTCTTGGATCGTATTGAGGAGGAGACAATCAGTTTTGGTCAATCCCGATATGCAATTTAGGGCAATCTTCATAAAAAACAGATCGCTTTCATCAAACAGCCTTTGAAGATCAGTGAGTTGTGAGGAAGAGAGTAGCCTACTGTGCTCAGCTTGCTCATGTGCATCATTAAATCGTTATCGATCAAGTCAATACCTAAAAATTCCTAAACCACTTTGTTTAGGTAAAGAATTAAACGTCGAAGAGAATATAATAATTGATGACGACAAGCAAAAATACTGTAAGTTACTCTTAATGAGCTAATGAAACGGGTGAGGTGTGGAATTTATTACCCAGAAGATGAACCGACAAAGACCGGTCAGGGGCGGGGGCCAAGATATCCAGTTGACAGAATGTTTCGAAGAAGGACACCGACATAGTCCACAACAGAGCCACCGGAATATTCCTAAGTTTTGCAACAGCAACCGGCCAGGCTAGCTTAGCATCAGAAACTATAGCTGTAACCGGCGGCTGAAGCTGGTCGAGAAGCTTCTCAAATGCAGGTCTCAACTTGGTGGCAAGGGCTTCGGTGAAAGAAGGAACATCGTCGAGGATCTGGGAGTCCAAGGGGATGACGTTGGGGATGGTAGCGAATCTGATAGTGGGAGGCTTAGGGTAAGATTGGATGAAGCCGAGCCACTCTTGGGTGACGACGAAGGTGATGATAATCTCTGTGTCTCGTCTGGAAGCGAGGAATTTGCAGAGATTCATCATGGGTTGACGTGTCCCCTGGTGGGAAAGGCGGGGCTTTTTATAAATAACTAACGTTCAACTGACGAAAATGTAATTTTTACCCACTTTTTTATAATTACATAGTCATTTTTATCCTTAAAAAAATATTTAGTGTTGGGTGCAGTTTAAATAGAAGCTTATATGTATTTTTGCCCCTTAACCCTTTAATATATTTAAGATATTGTTATGGATATTTATAATGGGCCTTAGACAGCCCATAGTAAGCACACCGAGACA
Organism: Acacia melanoxylon; assembly: GCA_019022615.1. Classification (NCBI taxonomy): domain Eukaryota; kingdom Viridiplantae; phylum Streptophyta; class Magnoliopsida; order Fabales; family Fabaceae; genus Acacia; species Acacia melanoxylon. The sequence goes on along the minus strand of JAFJYJ010000003.1, from coordinate 3,273,316 downwards.
GCTATCATGGAATGCCCATGATAGCCCCATGACCCCATGACCAGATAATGCCCACGACACAGGAAATAAACGTGCTAAGGTGGGGAACGTGTTAAACAGGCCCCCTACTCCTTACTATAAATAAGAAGAAATCTCTTAGGTGAAAGGTACACAAGTATTCATTCCGAATATTTACAGTCTTACACACTAAGCGCACACACCACCCCATTGACGGAAATCCCGTCTCAGTGTAGCTTGGTGATTCATCTATCCGATGATATCTCTTCAATAGATATCGTCTGGTAGGTATTTAATCATATATCAACATTATACTAGCCCATAGGGGTTAGACATTTATGTTCTGCTAGAACATTGGCGCCGTCCGTGGGGATCTATAAATTTCGATTCCCAGATCACTAAAAGACATAGACTCACTGCTGAAAATGGCGAACACCCGGAGTCGTAACCCATCAACACGGCAAGGTCAGGTGCCGGAGGAACAACCATTTCAAGATCGTTTACCGGAGAAGGAACAGGTTCCCGTACAGACTGAAGAAGAAACCTCGGAATCAGATTCCTCTCCTCTTTCGAATAACATGGTAATTCAACAAGTGGTACCAGAAGTTGTCGCACAAGACCCAATGTTAGAATTTCAGATGACAAATCCTGATATCCTTATGTTACAAACAACCCTCGGTTCTGTAATGAATCGGATGGAGGAGATGGAAACTCGTAACCGCCTCCAAAGGCAAGATGATATCCGACGAATGATGGAAGAGATTGACCACAGAAATGCGAATTGGAAACAATTGTTTGACGAACATGCTAGGCGAGTTGATCAACCAAGTCGGCATGCAGAAAAGAACAAAGACGTGGCTGGCCCCAGCAGAACCAATATTTCAACATCAACAAGTGTCAGAACATCGACACTGGACCCTCAGGAAAATGAGATGCAAGGAGATGATCAAGCCCGAGGTTCTCAAGGTGTCGGGGATGATACATTAAAAACACAATTGAGGAGCAACCCGGCCGGTGATATCACTAAAGGGGTTAAAAACTTAAATGGGCCTAATCATATTGTGGCTACAACTGTTCAAGACGAGCGAAATCCAACTTCAAAAGAGAAAAGGAGAGGGGTAACCAGAACACGGAGTTCATCAAAAGAAAATGGAGTCCCAAGTTCTGATTCTGACGTTGAGGGCAACATTCCTAGTCCATTCTCGGCCAGAATCATGGCAGCCGCATATCCTAAAGGATTAGACACAAAGGACTTCCCTAAGTATGATGGGAGTCAAGATCCACAAGTGCACGTCGGGAATTTCAAAATGGAAATTATGGTGAAAGGATACACTAGGCCTGTGATACCTCGGTTATTCGCAGGAACATTGCGAGGAGCGGCTCAAATTTGGTTTAATTCTTTACCAATTGATTCAATCCCAGACATGAAGGATATGGAAAAGAAGTTTTTACGAAATTTTGCCACCAGTAGAAAGCAACCCAAGACAGAGTTCCAACTTGATCAGGTGAAACAACTACCTGGTGAAACATCACAAAAATATTTGGAGCGCTTTAATGTTACGGCATTACAAGTGCCGTGGTTGAAGGAGGAGATTCATCTACACTGTATCATGGCTGGGTTAGACAAATCTTCGCGTTTGAAAAAGTCAATCATGAAACGTCGCCCCAAAACTTTGGCCGAATTCCGAGATCGATCCAAACAATACATAGAACTGGAACAGATGGAAATTATGAGTCAAGCACCAAAAGAGAAGAATAGAAATTCACCTACTCGTGATAAGGAGCAGCACAGTCAAAAAAGACAAGACTCCCGAAACAAGCCAAGAGGGCGCAGAGCGGAAGGAAGATATGACTGCTACGCTCCCTTAAAGATTCCTCCAGGGCAAATTTGGAAGGAGGTCTCGATGACCGAGATGAAAAATGTAGAGAGACCACGACCATTACGGAATGAGGCTAATCTAGACAAATCTCGATATTGCCAGTTTCATGATCAACATCGTCACACAACGGATGTGTGCTGGGACTTGAGGAACGCAATTGAGAAGTTCATCCGAGAAGGCAAGTTGCGTCGATATGTGATTCAAACACAAGGACGGCAAAACAAACACCCAGGGGACCGAAGCAGAAGCCCACCACCGGACAAGAAAAAACAGGAGCAGAAAAAGGGTTCGAAAGCAAGTGATGATGAATTCCCAAAATCAAAGTATGATTGCAACGTGATAGTGGGAGGTTTCGGTGGAGGAGGAGACTCCACTAATCGATGAAGGAAATACCTTAAAGAAGTTCTCCTTGTCCGGGAAAGACCAGAATTTAAAAAGGACTCTTCAAAGTCGGAGTCGCCAATGCTCAGATTCACTCAAGAGGAATTGGAAGATGTGGTCCCAGGACATCATGACGGATTGGTCATTACCGGGATTATGGTGGACTGTCGAGTTAAGAAGATCTTCGTAGATGACGGCAGTGCGGTTAATATACTTCTTTGGGATGCATTCAAAAATATGAAATTTGATTCCGAAGATTTGAAGCCATGTAAGACCACCCTAACGGGATTTAACAGGCAGGATACTCATCCTAAAGGGTTCATTGAGTTAAAGTTGACTTTGGGAACAAATGAGGCGTTTAAATCTGAAACGGCTCAATTCATTGTGGCCGACTTCCCTTCCCCATACAACGTAATCTTAGGGCGTTCGATTATTCATGATTGGAACATGTTGATATCCTCAAAGCATCAAAGGCTCAAGTTCGTTAACAAGAAAAATCAAATAGTTACCGTTAAAGGTGACCAAAAAGATTCCCGACAATGCTATTTTGAGGCGGTCAAAGAGAACAAGAATTCCAAAACTGGAGTTACGGATAAGATGATAGAAAAGTCGGATAACAAATCCGTTCATTCAGTCGAGCTGGACTTAAGGGAAGAAGAGAAAATCCGGAGGGCAGAACCGAATGACGAGCTTGACGACTATATTTTGGGAGATGAGCCCGATCAAATTACCAAAATTGGGAGAAGGCTGGATCCCGAGATCCGTCTGGACTTGGAACAGTTTTTACTAGACAACAAAGACGTCTTTGCATGGAAGTCTTCTGAAATTTCAGGTATTGATCCCGAGTTTTGCTGTCACAAATTGGTGATTCATCCCGATTCAATACCAGTGGCGCAGAAAAAGAGGAAGCAAGGTTTAGGCCGAAGTCAAGCATTGGCAATGCATGTCGAAGAATTGATAGAGGCTGGATTTATCAGGGAAGTACAATATACAACGTGGCTCTCCAATGTGGTTATGGTCAAGAAACCAAGTGGAAAATGGCGTGTTTGTACGGATTACACCGACCTAAACAAAGTATGTCCAAAGGATGCATTCCCAATGCCCAATATAGACCAGTTGGTTGATGAATCTTCCGGTTTTCAACTTCTATCCTTCATGGATGCCTACTCGGGGTATAATCATATTCCCATGCATCCTGATGATCAGGAGAAGACAGCTTTTATCACGGATAAGGCAAATTACTGCTATAATGTGATGCCGTTTGGCCTCAAGAATGCCGGGGCAACGTATCAGAGAATGATGACCAAGGTGTTCGCAAACCAACTGGGAAAGAACGTGGAGGTATATATAGATGATATGATAGTAAAGTCTAAAGAGCAGAAAGCTCGCATCCGTGATTTGCAACAAATGTTTGAAAAGATATGGAAACATCAGATTCGATTAAACCCGGCAAAATGTGATTTTGGAGTTCCATCAGGAAAATTTCTATTTTTTCTATTGACTCACCGGGGTATTGAGGCCAACCCGGAAAAATGCAAGGCGGTACTGGAGATGGAGGCTCCAGCTAGTAAGAAAGAGGTTCAACAACTGACTGGGCGGTTAGCGGCTTTAACTGCATTCTGCGCCGAAGTCGGCAGAGAAGTCACTTCCTTTTTTTCAAATTATTGAAGAAGCAAGGCAAAGGATGGAACTCGGAATGTGATGAGGCATTTGTAGAAATCAAGCAATGTTTGGCATCCCCACTGGTTTTATCCAGACCTGAACCTGGAGAAAAGCTGATCTTATACCTGTCGGTAGGTGAAGAAGCTGTAAGCGCCATGTTGGTGCAAGAGACTGAAGATGGGCAAAAACCAGTATATTTTGTAAGTCGGGCGTTACAAGCTGCTGAGTTGAGATACTCGAAGCTTGAGAAGATGGCTTTTGCGTTGCTGATTACAGCAAGGCGACTTCGCCACTACTTCCACGGCCATTCAATTATTGTAAGAACAGACCAGCCCATACTGCAAGTTCTACATAAGCCAGATCTAGCCGGACGAATGACAAGTTGGGCAATTGAATTGTCTGAGTTTGATATCACGTATGAAGCCCAAGATGCTATAAAGTCACAAGCGTTGGCTGATTTCCTGATGGAGCTAACTCCCTCGAGAAAGGAGGAGAAAACAAAAATGGAGCCCTGGAAAGTATTCGTAGATGGTTCTTCAAATGTGAAAGGAAGCGGAGCAGGAGTAATTGTAGAAAGCCCTGAAGGAGTGGCGCTGGAACTTTCCCTCCGACTAGAATTTCCAACATCAAATAACCAGGCCGAGTATGAGGCTTTAATTGCCGGTCTGCTTCAGGCAAAAGAAAATGGAGCTCGGCAAGTACGCGTATCCACTGATTCTCAATTGGTAGCTTCCCAAATCCAGGGAACTTATCAAGCAAAAGGGCCATTATTGGCCAAATATTTGGTAAGGGCGAAAGATATTATTGCAAACTTTGACAAGGTCACAGTTGTGCATATACCTTGGACGGAAAACACTAGAGCTAACATACTTTCCAAATTAGCCAGCACAAAGAGCCCAGGAAATTTTCGAACAATAGTTCAGCAGAATCTTTCAGAGCCAAGTTGCACGATGCTTATTTCATACTCAAGCGACTGGAGAAAACCAATTGCCGACTATCTGGAAAGAGGAAAAATCCCTGAAGATGCCATCGAGTCAAGAAGATTGATGAGAACAGCGACTGTTTATGTAATGGTCGATGACCAGTTGTACCGTAAGGGTATACATTCCCCAATGGCTAAATGCCTTAATAAGGAGGAGGCCCTATATGTTTTGGTAGAAATTCATGAAGGTATAAACGAACAGCATATGGGCGCAAAAGCATTAGCTCGAAAAGTAATATGAGCCGGATATTATTGGCCGACAATGGCACAAGATGCCAAAGACCATGTCCAAAAATGCAACAGTTGCCAGAAACACGGTAAGATAACGCGGCTTCCTTCGACAGACCTCGCCCAGATCTTGGCTCCATGGCCATTTTACAAATGGGGCATGGACCTCTTAGGACCATTTAAAGCGGCTCCCAGACAGCTGAAGTGGTTGATTGTGGCGGTGGATTATTTCACGAAATGGATTGAAGCTGAACCGTTGGCAACAATTACCTCAGCCAGAGTGCAGAAATTCTTACAAAGAAACATAATATCACGATTTGGAATCCCGGCCGAGATTGTCAATGACAACGGAACCCAATTCGTGGATAAGGGTTTCCAAAGTATGATATCCAACTTTCACATAAAGCATCATTTTGCTTATGTTGAACACCCACAATCCAATGGACAAGCGGAAGCAGCAAACAAAGTAATTGTCACTGGATTAAAAAAACGAATGGAGGAGGCCAAGGATACCTGGGTGGAACATCTCTACTCGGTTTTATGGGGATATCGGACTACTATTCAAACATCCACTGGAGAGACTCCTTTCAGATTAACTTATGGATGTGAAGCCATGATCCCAGTCGAGCTCGGCGAACCTTCGTGGAGGAAATTGAAAAATTCACAGGAAGAGCAAAAGAACAATGAAGCTATTGCAGTAGAGCTGGACTTGATTGGTGAAGTCAGATACATAGCTCATTTTCAAGACTTAGCCTCAAAGCAACTTATTGCTGCTCGATATAATAGAAAGGTAAAACCACAATTGTTTAAGAAAGACGATTTGGTGCTTCAAGAGCCGACATAGGCAACAAAAATGCACGGATGGAAAGCTCGCGCTAACCGGGAGTCCATGGTCCATATCGTATCAAAGATGAACTCGGGCGCGGAGCATACACGTTGGAATCTTTGAAGGGAAAGACAATTAAAAGGACCTGGAATGCGGATAAGATAAAAGCATACTACAGTTGAAGTCCTAAGGGATAAGTGTGTCAAGTTTTATTGTTACTTTTAGTTATTTAGTTTATGCAATTCCTTGTGTTAACTTTATTTTCAAACAACTCAGTCACAGGTAAAAGTAATTTCCCATCGGAATTCTACTTGATGAATACGGATGACTGAATGAATAAAGAGTGCAGGGTCATAGAACTCGCATTTCGCAACCTGAAGCACGCAAAAATTGAGTTGTTAAATTCGTAGTTGTTGTATTGCAACAACAAAAAGAAACATGTATGAATTGAAGTGAAAAAATCTTTCATAGATCATATAGCGTGAAGCCGCCAAAAAAAAAAAATTGATGGAAACTCATATTACTTAATTCGTGTTCATCAAAACAATGGCCAAAAATAATAAACATGCGCGAATTTGAGCAAACGCCCAATTTTGTGAATCATGAAATAACGGCATAGCCGTAAAACTCGATATCATGTATTCTAACATGATAAAGAAGAAAAAGAAGTGTTTCTCTAACCTTGATCACGTTAGACTTAAAACCTTCATTTCCCAAGAAGAATTATAAATCGGATAAGCATAGAAGTTGTTATGAAAGAAAAGTAAGACTTAGTCAAGCAACTAACAATAAAGTTAAATAATTTTATAAAGCCGGCAAGGCATGTCAAAGTCTTCACAAAATAAAGTCACCCCGAGGTGACAATTACAAAAAGACAGGCAAGCTAATACAAATTTCTATGGCTGATTGAGAGGAAGAGGTGGGTCGGGAACGACGGTCTCAGGAATCACCTCGGGATCTGGAATAAATGGAGCCGGGATAAATTTCCCATCCTCGACATAGGCGTTAAAATGCACGCCCTCTAGATACAAAGTCACCGAAGGATTCAGGAATTGAACTTGCTCCAAAGCATTGTTAAAGGCGTCAGTCACACCAGATTTCAGCTTGGAGAAGTCAGCTTTAGCGGCGGCAACAGCCCCCTTGTAAAAGGCAAGCTCTGATTCCATATCCGAGATTATCGCTTTATGTCTAGCCATGGAATCCACGGCGCTCTCATAAACCTTTATCCTCCGAGAAACTTCAGACTCAGCTTGATTCAGATTTTCGCGAGTAATGCGTAATTCTTCCTCAAGACTTACTTTCTCCGCCTTAGACACTTCAAGGTCGTCAAGGCTTTAGGCCAATGCCTCGTCAACTTTGCTCTTGTCAGCATCAAGAGAATCTAAGTCGTCTTCCAAAAGACCGACCTTCTCTTTAAGATGAGCGACGAGTTGGCGAGTCCAAGATTCTTCAAATTCGGTCGTTCCATCTCCTTCATTCTTTGGCCTCGGCAGCGTCAATCTCTTTCCGTCAAAATAATGAAGAGGTGGGCGAATAGCTTTGCGAAGGTTACTGGGAACTTTGTTTTCCCAGAGGTAAGAATCCGGGATTCAAACTGAAACTTTGGGGGCGGCCCTTTCTCCCCGAGGTTGTTCAGGTTCGGGAACGGCGGTAGGAGCAGGCGGAATGGTAGCAACCTTAATAGACGGAACAGAAGCTTTCTTCTTGGAAGCAGCTTGCGTGATAGGCTCTCCGCTGGAATCCTTTCGTTTTCCACCAGGAGTCGTTGAGTGGTCCACAGGAATTGCTGTTTCCTCTGGACGGCACGTCACGTCAAGATAATCATGTCTTTTTCCCATCTGTTTACCTGCAAAGAAAGGCGAACAAGTCAGATGCTGATATAAAACAAAGCAAATAAGACTACACAAGTTAGCATACCCGAGATGGGTCGTTTTTTAATAGCAGGGAAAATGTAATCAGCCGAGTTCACCAATTTATCCTTTTTACTAGCGAGCTTGGTAAGGGAAACTATGGTGTCGTCCTCAGAGTCAGAACATCGGGAAAGGGAAGGTTGAAAATCTTTAGAAGATAATTTGTGATGCCCAATACACCAGTATAAAGGGAATCGCTCCTCAACTTCTCCCAATGGCAAGGTTTGCAAAACCCACGGCGTTCCACTGGGTTTTGCTCTAACTTTGAAAAATGAATCTTTAAACCCTTTCCAAGAATCGGTGAAGGGCCTGAGAAATTTGCGTCCATGAGAGGCGCGGAGAGAGGTCCAGCCAAAAAACATTTTTCCCCCTCTATGATGACATTGGTCTCTAAACAAAGAGAAAAAGCTACAAAAAAACAAATGACGGAGCATTTGATTTTGTGTTTTTTACAATAATTTTCAAAGGCTACGGCAAAAGCCCAGCCATTAGGGTGTAATTGCGAAGGGGCAAGGTACAGATGGTGAAGTAGACACATCTGGAAGTCGGAAAATGGAAAACCTATACCGAGCCGAGTAACTACGTCCTGGTAGAAATAAAAGAAATGGCAGTCATCGTCACTTGATCGGCTAAAGGCCACTGATTCGCTTACTAAAGGTAAGCATATGTCGTATCCTTCTCCACCTCGGACAGTGCATGCAAGCTCTTCTGCAGACATTTTATTTGTTATACGGGTAACGACGTGGCTCACGGCGTACTCTTTGATGAGTGACATTCGTGAAGACCCAGAAAGATCGGTTTCTTCAATCTCGGATTGATTAAGTTGTTCAGAAGATGAAGACATTTAATACCTATAACAAAAAGACAAAAGGCTAGAGTCAGAACCATGAGTTATACCTGGAATAACAGGAATATCATGGCGAGCATTGAAAGATATGGGAACAGAATGAGTCCGTGAAGCGACAGCTAAGGTATTCTCGAGTCCGAGAGTACAACGACACTTATCCAAGAGTAAATCGGCTTCTCTGTCATGACCAAGATTGGCAAGATCAATTGCTTTGTAACAGCATTCTTCGCATGGGCCAAAATTTTGAGTCAGCAAAGTCGGTCTAGGAACTTCGAAAGATGGAAGAGAAGCAGGCAAAGGAGTTGAAGAAATGGCAGATGGCCCAAGAACTGGTGAAGTAGGAACTGGGATACCCTCCATAGTTCTACTCCCCCGAGAAGTACCAAGTAAGCTTTTCATCCTTTCCTCATCACTAGGAAGAATGGACCAAAGCCAGAGTTTAGTCCGTCCTGAAACACGATCGAGGATTTCCCTATCTTCTTCTGGAATAGGTCTACCATACATATCTACTAGCATGCGGGGATTAGGATCCATCTTAACAAACAACCGCAAGATGTTAAAAGCAAGGTTAAATGCAGATAAATGCATACATTCCCACGATATACCCAAAAAGCCAAGTAAAGAGATAGAAAAGGAAAATAAATCCAAGGGTGTTGCAAACTCAGACCAATGATAGTGCTTCACAATGGTTTTACAACATTTAGATCCTTCGTAGAGGAATTCGAATTGGATCATCACGCTTCTTCAACACCCGAGAAAAAAATCAAAAGCAAGAAGGATAGAACAACAAAACCATAATAGAGTTGGCTTCAAACCAAATGTTTAAGAAATAGCAAGGGTAAGATTTAGAGATTTCAAATATACCGGGAGCGAGAAGATGAAGAAAAGTCGACGGTTGCGTAGAGTTAACTCGACAAAAAAAAGCCGAGAGAAATTCTCTACAAAGGAAGGCAAGCGTGTAAAGAAATCAAAAAAGGTATAGAAAAGCTTTTATAGACATTGTAGTGTGATGACGTTTGGAGACCAATCGTCTCGTCAGTTACGAGAAGATCAAGAGAAAATCCTAGAAAGAGGTAATCATGGCGAATATGAAATGACGCGAGGAATTAATGTGCACGATAACCAATGGTGGCTATCGAGGAAACGTGACTGTAAGTGTCAGAAATGGCGGTGATATGCTGCGGCTCGGGTAAGTGAAAAGACACCCGGGAAGATGGACAATCATGCCCACGAATATATCGGCATTATTATCAATTAACTCGGATATAAACTCGGCCAAAATAAAGATGGAGTTTCACTTTATCAAAAGCGACGGGCCTGTCTCAATTCAACGTAAGAAGCGGAGAAAGTCGGGCCACACCTAAGGACAAAATCATAAACCAACATCGGGTTATTGCATCAGAATAAACTCGGACATTCGGGAACCCGAATAACCGAGATTGGGGGCAACTGTTATAGATCTTTATAATGGGCCTTAGACAGTTAAGGCCCATAGTAAGCACACCGAGACAGTTATCATGGAATGCCCATGATAGCCCCATGACCCCATGACCAGAAATGCCCACGACACAGGAAATAAACGTGCTAAGGTGGGAACGTGTTAAACAGGCCCCTACTCCTTACTATAAATAAGAAGAAATCTCTCGAGTGAAAGGTACACAAGTATTCATTTCGAATATTTACAGCCTTACACACTAAGCGCACACACCACCCCATTGACGGAAATCCCGTCTCGAGTGGTGTAGCTTGTGATTCATCTATCCGATGATATCTCTTCAATAGATATCGTCTGATAGGTATTTAATCATATATCAACATTATACTAGCCCATAGGGTTAGACATTTATGTTCGGTTAGAACAAATATATTTTGATATATTTCGAAACCATTAATATTAAATTAATGAATTTTTATTGATAGAATCAGGATGACATGTATCAATTACGTGCCATTTCAACTTAAAAGCTAAAATTTTAACTAATTTTTTTTAAAAAAATTATTATTATTTTCTTTTCAATATCTGCAGTCTGCACGATGGCATTGGGTTTGTTTGGGATACCGGTGGACAATCGGACTTATGGAAAAGTCTGATTGGGTATAAGTCGATTGGGTAAAATTCCGATTGTGAAACATGATTTATGTTTGGATTAGTAGTTTCATAAGTAGCTTATGGAAAAGTCCGATTGGATAAAACTTGTTTGGAATGACTTATGAATAAGTGACTTTTGAGATAATTATAAGGAAAAAATTAAAATCAAAATTACTAAAAATATGAAAAATGTAAAATTACACTCTAAAATATTTTAATGTATTTGATGCATTTTTTTTTCTTAGAAAAAAATATTTTTATGTAAGCTCATGTTGATAAGCTCCATAAGCTCTAAAACCCAGCTTATGAAATTAGTCCAATTTAAGCTCATAAGTCCTTTTGGCAGCCCTTTGTATCCAAACGAAAAAACAGAAAAAAAAAAAAAAAAAAAAAAAAAAAAATACCCATAAGCACTTGTGAAACAAGAAGGAAGTCCAAAAGCTCTATTTTTAAGTTGTTCCAAACATGCTCATTGTTTGGAATGCAAATGGGGCCCACAAAATTAAAAGGGAAGATCTAATCTAAGAGGCGCAAGAGAGAGAGGCGGCCGTTAGTTTTTTGGGGTGCTGAAAAGAGAAACGGAGTCGCTGGTTCGACGGGTCCTGGGAGGAGACACAGTCGCAGACCTTCATTGCCTTCTCCGTCGCCGGCGACCTTCGCCCACACCTCCATCGTTGCCGGTGACCTTCGTCCATCTTTACATTCTCACCGCCACAGGGCCGAGCTTCAGCAACCAGAAGAGAGCAGCGGCACGAAAAGGGAAGAAATAGAGCACGGCCACAAGTTCTGAAAACGAGAAATAGAGAGGCAAGAGGAGCGCCATTCACTGTTTCGGTCTCCTTCCTTAGCTCGCCGTCAACCGAATCAGTGGTGTGTTCTTAACTTCACTGCTCGGTTTTTATCCCCTTTCCCTTTGATTTTCATTATGTTCCTGAATCTGGAATTTATTGCTGTGTTGATGTGGATTAAAGCCGACTAGTTTGTTTGGAGGAGCTATGATTAGACTTTGGTTCTCATTGTTTAGATATAGTTAATACTAGTATTAATTTTGATTACTTAATCAATCTTGTTTAATTTTATCTATTTAGTTAATACTAGTATTAATTTTGATTACTTAATCAATCTTGTTTAACTTTATCTATTTAGTTATCGGCTGTTATTGAATATGAATTTGAGCATGACGAAGGGAATTTTAATTAAACTCTTAGATTAAGTAACATGAGAGTAGATTACAATTTAATTTGCGATTAAGATAGACATATAAGCTCTTGATGAGTAATTATGTTAGACATAACATTTTATACTTAAGAGAGAGGGTTGTAAGTGGACCGACAGACAATACTCAAGATTAACAAAATTAATATTAAGGCTAATTAAATTAGTAAAATCAAGGTTTATGAGATTAGTAACTTTGAGTTGTTAATTTGATTATTGTGGTAGTTTGATTATGGAGAGAAGAGGGAAGAGAGAGAAATGAGAGATAGGGGAGAGAATAGAGGAAATGCTTTTGTTTTACTCATTCATGAAAAATGATCAACAACCAAAATAATAGCCTAGGAGTCTCCCTTTATATAAGATTAACTCTAACGGCCAATAATTACTCCCTAACAATCCTAATCTACTGTGGCTCATAGAACCAGTGAGTGCCACTTAAATCCTCTAAGTGTGGCCTCATGGAATTAATTGTGCGCCAGCACTTAATCCCTAATAATAGCCTAGGACTCCTCTTTATATAGGATTAACTCTTAACGGCTAATAACTACTCCCTAACCTTCCTAATCTACCGTGGGTCATAAAACCAGTGAGTGCCACTTAAATCCTCTAAGTGTGGCCTCATGGAGTTAATTGTGTGCCAGCACTTAATCCCTAATTAACCCTAATTTTATCCCTAATTCTTAATATTTACAGCCTATATATATCAATGCCCCCCCCCCCAAAAAAAAAAGGAACTCTTGTCCTCAAGGGTCAACAACCACAAAAGTAGGAAACTGTTGCTGAAAATGATAGAGCAAAACCCACGAAGCCTCCTCTTTGGACAATTGCTTCCATTTGACAAGAACCTAAGTTACAATACGACCCTTCCTCCTACCAACCTGCTTCTTCAAAATTTGTTCTGGTTTTTTAGAAGTAGGAGGTTCTGGCCAATTAATGGGTGGGTGCCAAGGCCTCACAGATGGGTCAGGACACAACATCAGTAAAGAGATGTGGAAAGTATCATGAATCTACATATCATCTTATCTTACAAAAGTAATGCAGTGGGTGTATTGTTCCTTGTGGTGTATATATAATGAAAGCAAGGGAGCATGCATATATTGTGTATTTTTGCCCTTCTCCTTTTGGCCTCCTATCTATGGTTTCTGATCAATATTCTTGAAAAGTTGAGGTACAAGGATGGCCCTCAAACTTCATGATCAACCAAAACTAAATTTTCTATCGAAGTGATTGAACTCATAGACTTCACAAGATCTTTGAAAGGGAATGAATGCAGTGGATGGTTGTTGCCTAAGGAAGAACTGTTTCACTGATAAATTAATTAGTTATTTTCCTAACATGGTATCCCCTTCTCTTTTTATAGTGATGGTAGTTTCTATTATACACACTGTTCTTTAGTTTTTTTCTGCCATAAAATGGTAACAATATGATTTCCTTTTATACATGCATTTTCTTGAAAATGGTCACTGAGGGATTTCTTGGTATGAGGGGATGGGAGGGGAGGGAATTTTTTTTTAGTTGAATTTTAAAAAAAAAGAGAAGTGGGGTTGAAAGTTTTAATTAATTTTTCTTACTCTTTTATCTAACATTCATTTTATTAAAATTTTGTAACCCTACTTCTTCAATTTTCTTAAATCCAACTCAAAAAATTTCTCCTCCATTCCAAAAAAAAAAATTCTGGGGCACTGGAGAAAAATTCCTAAAAAAATGGCTCCTACATTTCTTTTTGTGGTTCTACTTAATAAAATATCCACATTGGCTCTGCCCTTGTCTTTAATATTTTTAGTATTTCTCAACCTTTTGCCTTTGGTCTTATATCATAGATATTACCTTCGGTTCTTAATATAAGTTCGGTCCTCAATATAAGAGTCACTTGGGATTAGATTTGGTCCTAATTTTAAACTTCAATTCTCTTTATCTCCCAAATTTATAATTTTGTTTTAAAATATTCCTATTGATAGCCTATATTAAGGAGTTTCTATTCACATGTAATCATGATGAAAGATGATATTTTATGTAAAGTTGAAAACAACATTCACTTGTTACAAATAACTAATATAACTAAATTTATCTAAATTAATCAACTAACATTTATATTAAACAAATGTAGTAATATTTTTGAAATTTCCAATGTTATTATAGATAAGCTTGGTTGGTTGATAGATATTTGCTTGGTTGGATTAATTGTAGAATCTATTTTTCCAATGTGATTTACGATATACTACTCTGCAGTTTCTATTTATAAGTCCTCTTTTAGGTAATAAATGAGATTTGTGACAATTTTTCTCATATTAATCGTACCAATAAAAATAGAGAGAGAAGAAAAAGTTGAAAGATATTTAATCATAAATGAAATGAGGGCAAAATTAAAAATTTACCCTATAATCATCGGACAACTACCTCTCCTTGGTATGTATGATTTGGTCAAAAGAAACTTATAAATAATACCAAAGTAGTACATAATAAGTTTATGAGATAAATTTTATCTCGAGTTGTGTGAACATGCCTCTTAAACAATAATTTAAACATGCATCATTGTAGATACTAACGGCTTTTGATGACCTACAAAGTGCTTGTTTGGAGTTGTTTATCATAAGTAAGTTCATGCAAATCGAAAATAAACTCTTCTTATACATGATAAATCCAATCATCATTTTAAACAAGCCTAAAATTAACTAATCAAGTGATAGATCAAAAAGATGTGGACACCATGTAGGTTTCTGTTGATAGAAAAGGAGACATCTGATTTAACTTAGTAATATGGGTATTATTGTTATTGTGAAATTAATTAATTTTTTCTGATATATTTCCTTCCTGTTTATTCAGGTGGAAAATAATTTTTCAATCAAGAAAAAATGTTAAAGAAAAGAGTAAAAATAATCCAAAACTTTCAATCACACTTCTAGTTTTTCAAATCAAACTCATTAAAATCTTATCTCTCTTTCAACTAAACATTGAGTTAAGGTCTTAAGTAGGAGGGAATTTTCTTAACATTAGGAGGATTTTATTTACAAAAGTAAAATTTATAACTTAGATTGTTGAATTCAATCACTGTTAATTAAAATAAAACGTTTATTTTAGCTATTGATGTTATAAGCAAAATCAATATGACCTCCCATTTTTTTGAGAGTTTTTTTTATAATAAATACACAGTTTATTATCTCATCATAAGAGCAATATAATAAGGAGCAACATATTTAGGATCCCTAATCGGTGACCTCCCCGACGCCTCCTAACTGCGAGGTTTTTAGAGAGTTACTCCCTTTCGTCCTAGTTATAAGATCTATGTTAACTTTTTTTTAGATTAAGGAAGTTAATTAAGTTACATAATCATATCATATGTTGTGTGTCTTTATTTATATATTAGTTTATTAGTCAAACTAATTAGTTTAGAGAAAAAATAAAAATAATCTAAACTAATTTAATTAGTTTATTTAATCTTTTTAAAAAAATCAATTTGATCTTAATTATTAAGATCTGTTGGAATATATGAGAGTGTTTTTTTTTGTTATAAAATATATGAGAGTGTTTTTTTTTTTTGATAATAATAATAATAATAATAATAATAATAATAATAATAATAAAATAAATGTTCAATAGACATCTAACTTGACTTGATTAAATCGGGCCAGGCCGACCTAGTTAAACAAAACACAGAATAGGTCTTCGGCAGGCCTAAGCCACAGCCTTCTCGCTTGGTTTAAGAGTTGAGCCGTCCGGAACCAGTTTCTCATCCGGTTCGGGTCGGGTCTTCGGATCCCACGGCAATTGATCATTGACGCCAAAATCCAAACCCAATTATTATCGATTCGGCCTCCCAATTGAACCCTTCTCCTGGTTCGTCCCCGAATTCCCTCTCGCCTTCATCCACTGTAGCTGTCTGTCTCCATTGCCATCGGAGGCTTATCACGGTGCCTCATCCTTGCCCTCTTTCATGAAAAGAAGTGTATAGTCTATATAGGCTTTGATTTGGGGAATCCTTGAACTTTTCTTTTGCTCTTTCTCGTGTTATCCCAATGCATTAAACTTAATTACTTGCATTCGACTGAGTGAATGATGTATTTTGATTAATCTTTGAGCGGAAATTTGGGGATTTTCTTGAACTGAAATACTTAGGTCTTACAAGAATCCAAATATGTCAACGGGCAAACCCAAAGACGGTGATCTTCAGGTGGTTTCAGTGACAGATAAGTCGAAACCGCCGCTTCCGCTGGCGACAGCAGCATCCAATGCACTCGTGGAATATACTCCGCCTGCTTTTAAGGAGGAAGAAGAGGACCTTGAGGTTAAGCTCCGACGGATTATTGATAATGTGCCTGTCCGTGTCAGTAACACCTCTGGTAGCTCTGCTGGTTCTGGCTCTGGTGACTTTCATCAGGTAATTTGAAAGATTCAAAATTAGTTTTTAGCCATTGGAAGCAAAATATAATTGTTTTTTTTAATATTCCTTTAAGTACTCTTCTTTTTTTTACTCTAGCTGGTTCTAAGGAGGTTTGATAATGAGAATGCATGTTACTGTTAGCACTTACTTGGAGGAAGTGGAATTAACTTTATAGTGCTGGTAGTCGGTTAATATTATCCAGGCTAGCATATCTTGTACTAAATCTTCAGGTTGATGGCATATAGAATTCATCCAATCCGTTAATGAACCTATCAATAATGAAGCAAAGGGGCATCACGTCGTTTATCCTGTAATAGAATATATTATATAGATCCTAAATGCCAAAAAGAACAAAGTGAAGCTGTAATTTTATCTGCCATTCTGGGGATCTGGTTTATGCATTGGTGGGCCATAAATGTGAGTTTCTGAAAGAAAGTGTATAGTAGTGGTAGTTTTATGAACTAAAGGTGCATGTTAAAATGTTTTCTGCTCATCTAGTATATTGGAGAGATTGACCTTGTGGTTAAGGATTCTTAAGGACATTATACAGCTGATGTTGCACTAATGTTCGGGGATTAACCTTCAAAGAGTAGCTTTCGCTTCAAAATGTGGTCTAAGAATGATAGGAAAAAGGAGAAAAATAAGGAGTCTATGGACAGGTGGGAAGTGGGAACTGCTAAACTAACGGGGAATAACATTGATAAATTTTTTCTTTTAGGTGAGGGTGCTGCATTAGCCAAGGCCTCTTTTAAATGGGTTCTTGATTTTTGCAAGAAAGGGTGTGATTTTGGTTTGTCTGCAAGGTCTCTTGATTTAGATCTGTTTCCAAAAATTTTGAGCTGGGAAATCAGGGTCTGATGCTAAACCCCTCACCAAAACAGCTAGACCATGAAAACCCTCCCAAGACATCTTTTGACTTTATTAATTTTTTGCTTTTAGGAGAATATGGGGCCGAAGCCCAATAATTAATTACATTATCTTTTGACTTTATTAAGATTTGGTAATAAATGTAGGCATGCTGATCTGCACCAACATAATGGGGACATGGTGACACATTGATATGTCAAATCTAAAACATGTAAAATATAACATGGAATGGTGTACATCTTATCATATTTGCTATATTCATATCCTACTTCTTAATATTTTATATTTAGTGATATGCTTTTATTAAAAAAGTTGACGAACATTATCTTATCTTTTAAGTACCTACACTATTTTCCCCCTAGAAAATCTATTGAAGAAACAGAGGCTTTTCTTCTTTTCATCTCTCTGAATGTTGATATCGATACAATATAAAGTAGGGTTTGGCACTTTCTAGATACCACCTAATAAAAGCTTGACTCCTAGACTTATCATATCTACCTCATTCTCCTAAATCACAAACGGTAACATAACTAAAATAATAAAAATGAAGAAAAGCAGAATAAATAAATGAGTAATGGGCCTGTGCTTATTTATATCCAACATCTACTAAAAGATGTTTAAACTTTACTTTTCTGATTATTTATGTGCTACATGAACACTATGAAAGAGCTATATGTTCAGCTGTGTCTGGTGCAAGTTTGAGCCTTACAGTTTTTGAGGCCTTACATTTCTATACGTGTCAAATACATGCTGTTTGGGTAGTTTGTTCCCATGACACGTGACATTAAGTGTGTCTGTGCTCTAAAAATCCGGTGGTAAACACTATATTGAAGTAGTTCAGTGGCATTGGAATGCTTCATGTGGTATTTCCTTCACAAATGCATTTGTGTATAATCATGTATCAACTTGTTGGGAAGGTCGGAAAGCAATAAATATGTTCTAATTTTTTCCCATTTTCCTGAGTTACTCAAATTCCTCTTTCAACAGTATCGGCAGATGAGACGGAAAGAGCAAGATAGACTTGCAAGGATGGAGGTTGATTATCAGAAAAGGAAGGAAGTGGCAGAGTTTAATATGAGACGGGAGGAAAGATTAAAAGCTGCTGAGGAACGAACAGAAAAGAAGAGGTTGAAGCGTCAAAAGAAGAAGCAAAGAAAGAAGGAGAAGAGGAGTAAATTGAATGCTGGAGATGAGCAGCAACATAAAGAAGAGTCTTCAGATAATGGGGACTCTGATGATGAATAGTTGGCAGCGTCATAATGAAACAAGCCTTGGTTGTAGCATAATACTTCTACCTCTTTCATGGGTACACTAATTTAGTATTTGTTTGGAAACACGTTTCATGCTTGCCAAAAGGCCTAAATGTGGTTTTGGTTTTGGCAAACTTGTTTTCAAACATGTCCTGAGATGGAATATATACACAATCATGCTTTACTTCATTGGGGTTTCCAGGTTTTGTATTGTGTTGTGAGATGCTGTCTTTGTAACATCAAGCCATGGGACTTAGTTTTCATCATTCTATTAGTCGTGAAAAGAAATTTTCAACAAGAACACAGTGAGTTTTTAACCATAACAAGCAAGATTTTGCTCGAAGAATATTTTGTAATCCTCCTCCTACCTTAAGAAAAATCCCATAAATAAAGTAATGTAGTTAAAGATAATAAATTATAGGAAAAATGTTATTTAAATATCATGAATTTCAAAACCTCAAAACGTCAATTAAAATTTGCAAAAAAAGGATAAATGTTGATTTTAAAATTTATGAATTTATATTACATCATCTCTTTATCTTTATCTCCTCTCCCTCTCTCCTCTCCCTCCCTCTCTCCTCCTCTTTGTGCGCCATGTCCAACCTCTCTTCCTCTTTCTCTCTCCTCTTCTCGTCGTCATGTCCGAGCTCTCTTCTCCTCTTTCCGCCGCCATCTCTCTCTCTCTCTCTCTCTCTCTCTCTCTCTCTCTCTCTCTCTCTCTCTCTCTCTCTCTCTCTCTCTCTCTCTCTCTCTCTCTCTCTCTCTCTCTCTCTCTCTCTCTCTCTCGATGGTGTTGTTGGTCGTTATGGTCGAGTGGTAGTTGTCCTTAGCGAGAAAAAAAAAAACGAAGGTGGAGGAAGGTTGAAATTGATGTTTCTGGAGGAAGCCAGGAGGCTAAGGAAGAAAAAGGCAAACAATAATAATAATAATAATAAAGAGGCTGAGGAAGAAGATGATGAACAGTAAATAATGAGTTTGATAAGTTTTGTAATGAGAATAACAAGTTCAGTAATGAGTTTAATAGCTGCATTCGTCAGGTGGAAAACATGTTACTCTGGTGAAAACAAAATCGGAGCACTATGAACAAAAGTCGTAATAGGAATAACAAGTTCATTAATGAGTGTAAATGGAGGAAATCACCAAGAGGGGAGTGAATTGGGGATTTTAAAATTTTCTTTTTAAACACCCTGAAAATATACAAAAAAACAAGGTAAAACAAAGGAGGAGGAGAGAAGCTTGACACGGTAGAATTTATACTTTTGTTTTTACCTACGTCCGTTTTCCATCTAACACACTATGTTTTCACTAACTCAAATTAGTTACACACTCTGTACTCGAAGGTTATCCTCTCACTAGGATACACTTCCCTTTACAAGTTGTAAACTGATAAACTCAATCTCACAGGTTCCCATAACCTTGAGATTCTTACAATGATTGATAATCAATATTAAACTCTCTAAAAGAGCAGATAAAATAATCACTGAAGTACAGTGTATCAAAAGATACTTTACAAGTAGGTAGAAAACACTAAATGCAGTTGAAACTTGATAGCTTTTCGTTTTCTGTGTGTTGGTTGTTGTAGAGACTTGAATGCTACAGCTTATATATGAAGAGAGCAATAAATGACTGTTGGGATCATTAATGTAACCGTTTGAGACATTAATCTAGCTATTAGGTTGTAACTTGGTCCAGTCTCTCTTGCTTTGAGTTAACCCAGGTGCTCAGCTAATCTTGTTGACTTTCCTTCAAATTAATCCATTGGGAGGTGAAGCTTCCATAGAAGGAAAGAAAATATTCAAACCTTTGCAAAGTTCAGAAATTGATTTGCCAAAAGGATGCTAAGTTTTCTAGACCAAAAACACAAAAACCTTCCTCCACGTCCGCCTTTTGCTTTAAGCCTTAATCTTCATTCTAATACTCATTTAATTATCTCGAAACTCACTAACAAACTAATTAAACATAGTTAAGAATAGTAATGAGTAATGATAAAAAAAATATCTAGATCAAGCATAAAGATTTCGCAAATTCGAGAAAGTTGATTTTCAAACAAAGTGACACAAACTTGAGTTTGTTCTTCAAGCAAACTAGAGTTTGCAACTTTTACTCGAGCCAAACTTGAGTTTAGAAACTCAAACTCGAGTTTGGTTTTTTCTCGAGAAAAGATCATCGCGATTGAGCTTTGAATAACATTTTGAAATAGAGCAAACTCGAGTCAATAAGTGACAAACTCGAGTTTGAGACTTTTGAAGTGAAAATATGTTTAAGTCCACAAAGCTCAAACTAGAGTTTCCAAATGCAAGGGAAGGTTTTCTTAAGTTCAAAATAGTAAGGAGAGAGTTTTGCTAACTCAAACTCGAGTTTGCTTAAAAGATGAAAAACTTTGAAAACTCTCTACCAAGAGCAAACTGGAGTTTGCTTAAAATAGGAAAACTTTGAAAAATCTATGTCTAACATAAACTCGAGTTTACCATGGTAGACTCGAGTTTGCTTTAAAAAAACTTAGAGTGCTCTCGGTTTGATTCAAACTCGAGTTTGATTTTTGTTTAAATAACTTGAGAACAAAAAATGTCATTAAATTTCAAAACAAAATTCATTTTAAGTTTATTATTATTAAAATTTGCAAAAAACATATAAAGGTGATAATAACAAGTTCAAATGAGTTTTAAAATGTTGAAAACATGTCATTTACAAAATATATCTTCCCATTAATAAACTTGTTATTCCTATTTCGACTTTTGTCATGGTGCTCAAATTTTGTTTTCACTAAAGTGACATGTTTTCCATTTGACGAATGCACTTATTAAACTCATTATTAAACTTGTTGTTCTCATTAATGAATATTACAAAACTTGTCAAACTCATTATTTACTGGTCATCATCTTCTTCCTCAACCTCTTTTTTTTTTTCCTTTTTTTTGTTCACCTTTTTCTTCCTCAGCCTCATGGCTTCCTCCAAAAACACAAATTTCAACCTTCCGACCTTCGCCTCGTCTACTACTCGGCATAACGACCAACAACACCACCGTCAAGAGAGAGAGAGAGAGAGAGAGAGAGAGAGAGAGAGAGATGGCGGCGGGAAGAGGAGGAGGAAGAGAGGGAGAGGAGAGAGAAAGACAAAGAGAGCTCGGACATGGCGATGTGAAGAGAAGGAGGGAGAGGAGAGAGAAAGAAAGGGCATAATGGTAAATTCATCAGCATTTTAAAATCTCAATTTGATCACTGTCACCTTTATGTCCTTTACAAATTTTAACAGACGTTTTGAGGTTTTGGAATTTTAAATGGAATTTTTCTTAAATTATATCTCAAAATTAAGGGATGTTGGAAAGAAATATGATTACTTATTTAGTAAATTATGAAAATATAAAAAAAATTATGAAATAATCAATAATCAATTGTTTTTATTGATTAATGAATCTAAATTAATCTTTTTCTTTTGAATTAAGGTATTACAAGTTTTTAAAAATAAAAGTTGATTGATGGTTTCCATAACAAGTAGAAAAGTATAATAAATAGATTCTAAATGCTATCAAAACACTCCCAAATCATGAACCATTATTATTTTGGAAAAGCGTCGTTCAGGAGCCAATTGGTTTTTTGAATCTTTCATTTGTTACCGAGGACAATCAATTCAAGCTATGCGTTGGAGAATCAGGAGACCACAAGGAAACATGGCAAAAATTGGTTTAAGGGCCTCTGTATACTGGATTACCAAGTGCTCTATTTTCAAAACTCTTTCAAAAGAGTCATAAAGGATATTTTGTGTTAAGAAACAATGGTTTCCAAAGGAAGGAAATTGGAAGCTCTCATCAAATGTTATCCTCTAGAACATAGGAATCATGCCCATTTTTTATTGTAGAAGCTTGATGTAAAGTCATTTGATATTTTTAATGAAAATAGATTATTACCAAAAAATTAAAAAATAAAATCAATACCTTGACACATGAATCCCCTCTCTCCCCTCTCGTCAATCTAAATCTAGATTATCCATTTGAAGGGGAAAAAGCTAACTTAGAGTTGAAGGTTTAGTCGGAGTTGACTAGTTCATCGAGTCCTAAGTTAGTCGGATCGACTAATTGATTGATTCATTGAGTTTGACAATATTGGGAAGGGTTTAATGTTTCTTTTTTTGTTGTAGAAATTTTTTTTCACACCACACTCACATAAAAGTGAGTGGGTCCTACTAATATTTTCTTTTACAATGGGATCTACTCACTTTTATGTGAGTATTTACGAAAAAAAATATTTCTGCAAAGAAAAAAAAAACATTAAACCCTATTTTAAAACTAAATAATGCCAAGAATTGAGCCGCTGGTTTGGTTTTACGCTTTTAAAAGATAAAACTCATTTAAAAAAAAGTTTTCGATAAGTTATTTTTTTAGAAAAAATATAAAATTGTTATTAAAAGGCTATTGTTTAATCTTTTATGTTTCTATCATGTTTCATTTTAATCCTTAAATTTATAAAATATAATTTTAGTCATTTGCTGACTCATCAATTTTAAATGACAATGGTGCAATTGAATGCTGATAACACAACATCTGGCCTAATTTTTTATCATGTGATTTACTTACATTATTTAGAATAAGATATTGTCATTACTACCATTTTTTATTACTACCATGTCACTACACTTTCTCACCGTTAGATTATAATCTTATCTATCTTTATCATTTCTTTCTCTTATTGAGATTCTAATCTAACGAGAAAGTTATAGTAACATTAGTAATGACAAAAAATGGTAGTGATAATATTCTATCCCATTTTATTTTTAAGTAAAAATTTAAATAAATTATTTTAATCCATCTCTTTCTGGACTCTAGCATACTCTGCGAGTCCACATTAGGTGCATATAATTAGGTGCTTATTAAGGGCTAATACCTCTAATTAGAGGTATTAACATTTTTTTTTAATATATTATATTTATTTAGATTTAAATTATATCTTTAACTTTTTCGAGATGTTTTTTTGTCATTATCTCAAATTAATTAATTTTCATAATAATGATGTTATAGACAAATGCAAAACTAAAAAAATTAATTAATTTAATATACTTACGAAAAAAATTCTCAAAAAGCGGTAAGCGTATAATTTAAATTTAAAAAATATAATATATAAAAAAATTAAAAAAAAAATGTTAATACCTTTAATTATTAGTACCTAATAACCACATAATTATAAGCAGAACTTCATACTCTGCTGCGTCTTCACTTCCCAGCGCTGCCGTCAACGCTTGCCTCACCGATCACAGGTCATCTGCCGTTGCACCACCTCTTCTAGTTTCTTCATGCTTGTCCTGTGATTTCGCTGCACCGATCAATAGCCATTGAAGTTGGGTCTTCGAAGGCTTGGTTTCGGGTTCTCAAAGTTGGGTCATCTTTCAAAGGCATTGAAGGTTGTAATAAATCCAAACTGGTGTCTATCTGATTTTATGGTTTGTTTTGCGATGTTGAGCTTGTCTAAAAAGTTTTTTCCTTCGCTGTTTATCATTGGCAAGAAGGTTTCTGCTCCAACAAGAATTTTTTCTTTTTTAATAATTGATTCACCTGCGACTTGTCGCTGTGGTTCTTGAGAAAGCAATGGCCCATTTCATTTTTTGATTTTAATTACGATTTATGGAAATTTTCTATGAAGAATTTTTTTGGAAGTATGAGGATGAAGATGAAGAAAGGCTTTACGCATAAGGCAAGGATTCCGATGGAGTGATAACTTCAATGACATGTCTCGCTTAAGTAAAAGTTCGCTGGTGTAACATCTAAATTTTTCAAAACAACTATCTCAACAATCAAAGGTGGTATTTGCCCACAGTTTCCTTCTATGGCAAATTTCCATGGTATACAAGCATCTATGTCAGTTCGAGCAGGATTATTGTGTGCTTCAGGCCTTGGGGCTTTAGGGTTGATGGTGCCTCAATCCTCAAATTATGCAGCTTCAATGCCTTTGCAATCTGCCTTCTCCTGTATTTCCTTCTCGTATTGCCCTTGAGATATTTTACTTTCTCTGAAATTTTCTTCTTTATCATTCTCTTGATTGATTATTTCTGCTTTCCAGGTGCATACTTTGAGAAGATAATAATAATCTGCAAACTCCCTGGTACAACTCATTCTTCTTGTTTAAAATCATTGGCTATAAGCGATTAAGCATGTTGGAAGAATTTTTTTCATTTATACAATGTATATTAGTCATACCCTTGGTATATATGCGATGTAGTTTCGTGTCAGCATGGTCGAGGGTTTGTAGGTGCTGGGAAAAATTCATTATTGATACTTGTGGTTTAGCCTTAGCGTTTTAATTATTGAATTTAATATGTGAATAATTGATATTTTATTATAATGTTAAATTTTTTGGATTAAATTTTAACAATTGATTTCTTTTCCCCTGATTTGAACATGTATCCATTCAAGCAGTTGTATTATGAGAACTCGGTCACATTTTGTTGCTTCAAAATTAGTAACATCAAATTTGAGACATTAAGCATTCCCAGGAATGAAGTGAATGTATCACAACCACCGGAGAAATTAGAGCTTGGGGTTGATTTTTTCTGAACTGTGTGCTGAAATGGACAGTAGATTACATCATTGAATAATGTTTTGTCCATTGAATATCTATGATCAAACTTATCTAAACAGAAACATCTTCATATTGGTGAGGAGGGGAGAGGAGTCTGACTTACAAAAATTTGATTTATTTGTTGAGCAAAAGAAATCAAGGAAAAAGGTGAAAATGATGTCGAGTTTTGGGATCGCAGAAGAGACAAACATAGTGTTGAAAAAAGATCAATGTTTGTTATATACACATTGGATGGAATAATGAATCTATAAGGCTCTATAGTTTCACTTGATTTTAAATCAAGTTCTTGTAATTTTTTTTATCAGCTTCTTATAGTTGTACCTCTAACAAGGTCCTTGTACATTTCCTATGAGGTTCTTATAGTGTCATATGATTTTTAATTAAGTTACTGTAGTTCTTTTATACAAGTCCTTATAGTTATCCAATCTCTTTTTTATTATTAATATTAGTTTGTAACAAATTTAAAAAATAAATTTATTTAATGATTTAATTTGAATTATTTTCAATTTTTTATTTGTTTATACTTTATACTAAGATTTACAATAATCTATAATGGTGTAATTTATTGATATTTAAGCATGCATGCATGTCACATTAATTGTGATTGTCTTAAAATTAATATTTGAGTATATTTGAATTTATACTTCAATAGTTCATGTTGCTCCTTCTGGGATCTACTGAGGTTAGTAACAAAACAATTTTGTATGGTACTATCTTGTCTAAAAGGATGATGTTCTATTGCAGCTCGTTTGTATGGATAGTATCAATTTTGGATGGTTAAACTGCTCCTAGTGATCATAGTAGTTCTTAGCATCTCAGTCTTGGGGGTTGGTGAACCCTCAAAGCAAAATCTAGATCTACATAGCCTAGCTGCAATAGAACATCATCATCCTCCTAGTCAGGATAGTTAATACCATAAAAAATTGTTATGTTACTAATATCAGTAATGAATCCTAAGAGTAGTGATATGAACTACAATTCGGCAGCTTTGCACATGAACATTAATGCCATCAAGGGCTTGCAGGATGTCGTGAAGACCAGCCTGTGTCCAAAGGGCACCATCAAAATGTACTGCCACCATTTCCTATTTCTTTTCCCCATTTTATCCGATGCTTCTCCTTTTACTTGTTCTGCTCACGTTGTTGCATTGTCTTTCCTGAATCAGGTTGCTTGGTGGGGATGGGGATGTTAAGCTCACTATGATGGGAACTCTCTCTTGAAAAAGAAATTGTGAGTCTGGTTGCTATTTTCCAGTAATTCTGTTGCTACCCATTAATGTTACTTTTTTGATCTAACATTATGAGGATGCTGCAGTATATTTGATTTGTTTGTAATGCTCACTGAAATGATAAATGAGGCAGGTGCAAAATTAGTGAATAGGGAAAAAATAAGGTGTTTTGGAGAGCTCTTTATGATATTATAATGTCAATGAAAATTTTCCTTTTGGGTAATTGGAAGTACAATTGGTGGAAAGAAGGGTTCAGACTATATACAACCCTTCATCGACCCTCAGAATCTCATCTCACCAATGTAGTAGTCTCCAGCAATATCTTAATAACTAAGCATGCCAAGTCTGGTGATCTAGAAGCAGCACGCCACTTGTTTGATGAAATGAGACATCGAACGGTTGTCTCATGGAATACCCTGATTTCTGGCTATTCCAAATGGGGAAGATACAGTGAAGCTTTAGCTCTTGCTTCACTCATGCATCACTGTAATGTCAAACTCAATGAGAGCTCCTTTTCTACATTACTGAGTGCATGTGCACATTCTGGATCTCTGTGTTATGGGAATCAAGTTCATTCCTTGCTTTTAAAATCTGGTTTTGTGAACTTTGATCTTGTGGGAAGCTCTTTGCTGAATTTTTACTCATGTTGCTGTAAAATTGAGGAAGCTAAGTTGGTTTTTGATGAGCTGTATGATGGGAATGAGCTGTTGTGGAGTTTGATGCTTTTGGGATATGTCCGGTGTAACATGATGGATGATGCATTGGATGTATTTAATAAAATGCCAACCCGGGATGTTGTGGCCTGGACTATATTGATATCAGGGTTTGCTAAGAGTGAAAATGGGAGTGAAAGGGCTTTAGAATTGTTTGGGTGGATGAGAAGTTTTGGGACATTACCAAATCAGTTTACCTTGGATTGTGTTATAAGGACTTGTGCTAAACTTAGGGTTCTACATCAAGGGAAGGCTGTTCATGGGCTCTGTATTAAGTGTGGGTTTGATTTTGATAGCTCAATTAATGGCGCACTTGTTGAACTTTATTGCTATTGTGAAGCCGTACATGATGCCATTAGAGTTTATGAGAAAATAGAAGAGCCTTGTTTGAACATTTCGAACTCATTGATAAGTGGCCTTGTCTCAACTGGAAAAATCACCGAAGCTGAGCTAGTCTTCTTTAGATTGAAGGAGAAAAATCCAATTTCAATCAACATGATGATTAAAGGTTATGCTATGAGTGGACAAGCTGAGAAATCAAAGAGATTATTTGAGCAGATGAGTCCTAAGACTATAACATCCTCAAATACTATGATTTCTGTATATTCCAGATATGGTGAACTTGGTAAAGCAGTGAAGATCTTTAATGAAACTAAAGGGGAAAGAGACTCTGTGACATGGAATTCAATGATGTCTGGTTACATTATGAACAATCAGCATGAGGAGGCTCTGAAACTTTATGTAGCTATGCGCAGATCAGAGATTGACTATACCAGATCAACATTCTCTGTCCTATTTCATGCTTGTGCATGTCTTGGATTTCTCCAACAAGGACAATTACTTCATGGAAACTTGATTAAAACACCATTTCAATCTAATGTTTATGTTGGGACTTCACTTATAGACATGTATTCCAAATGTGGTCAACTTACTGGTGCTCAAAGGTCATTCATTGACATTTCTTTACCCAATGTGGCTGCATGGACCGCCCTTATAAACGGCTATGCATATCATGGACTTGGCTCTGAGGCAATTTCTCTCTTGGAATCCATGCTAGCTCAAGGAGTTGTCCCAAACGCAGCTACTTTTGTCAGCATTCTTTCTGCTTGTGGCCATGCTGGTCTAGTTGATGAAGGATTGGCAATTTTCTACTCAATGAAAACATGCTACAGAGTAAATCCAACCATAGAACATTACACATGTGTGGTGAATCTTCTTGGTCGTGCAGGCCATCTAAGAGAAGCTGTGGAGTTTATCAGAAGGGTGCCTATTGAAACAGACGTGACAATCTGGGAAACTTTGCTTAATGCTTGTTGGTTCTGGAAGGACATGGAAATTGGTGAAAGAGCTGCCAAGAAGTTGCTCAGTTTCAATCTGAAATCGATATCTGCTTTCATTGTTTTGTCCAACATATATGCTGTTAAAGGCAGGTGGGATCAGAAGCTGAATATGAGGAAGAGATTGCAGAGCTTGAAATTGAGAAAAGATCCAGGGTGCAGTTGGATTGAATTGAACAATAATATTCATGTATTCTCTGTAGAGGATAGAAGCCATCCTTGTTCTGATGTTATACTTGAAACTGTAGAGCATATTACAGCAACTATAAATTCTATTATACCCTTACGGCTGTCTATATTATAGTATGGGGGAATAAGTGATGGCCTTGTTGTTACATGATATGATATGTGGTTCATTAAGTTGTGTAACAGTAATGTGAATTGATATCTATTGAGAAGTTTATGATTCTCTCCCCCTCCCCCTATCATTTTTTTCCTTTTGGTTTTTGTTGAAGCAAATGTTTTTTCCTTTTGGTTTTTGTTGAAGCAAATGAAGTCCTGGGATTTGTTGTCCTTTTTTGCATGACATAGTCCCAAGGGATTTTTTGTCTTTTGACTGATTCTCTAAAAATACTAATTCCACTAATGTGGTACTGAGTTGCATGCTCAAGCTCTGAAGATTCTTTCAAACATTAATGCATACTGTAACAAACACAACTCAAAATGGGGAACAACAAATTAAGAGTGTTTATGACTTTATGCATGTGTTGTGCCTAATTCAAGGGTCTGACGTATCTTTATAGATTGAGAACAAGTGAGAATAAGCTCTTCATGCTGGAAAATTATTTGCAAGTGAGAAATGCAAGAACTGTATTCACTTCATTTTCCTCAGTTTTGAAATGATTGCAGGGATGGCTGTTTCTCAAGATGACATACCACTCTGGTCCTATTTATAAGTTCCTTTTGACCAAATCACACATACCAAGGAGAAGTAGTTAGCTCAATGATTATAGAGTTAATTTTCAACTTTACCCTCATTTATGATTGAGTACCTTTTAATTCTTTTTTCTCTCTCTATTTTCATTGGTACAATTAATATGGGCAAAATTGTCACAATCTCATTTATTTGGTCAAAATGGACTTATAAATAGGATCACATTTTTTGGTCAAATGAGACTTATAAATAAGACTAGAGTCGTAAGTGGAGAATGGGAGATAGCGCAACTTTTACCGTGCTTTATTGGTGAACTTATGAAACAATCTGAACGTCACATAGTTGAAGGCAAGTAATCAATTACTTGTAGTTCGACTGCTGAGTGGCGAAGTACAATATTTAAATCGTGATCTAGTATTATAGCAGAAGCTATTCTCTTTCAAGTTTTTGTCTCTATCCTACTGTTTGTTGCTACTTTACAGGTAAGTCATGTCTTTATCTTTTGGAATGGCATGTCTTTTTAATGGTATTGTTGTTAAGTACTTCGATCTTAATTATAAGAGCTAGTTGACCTTTTTTGGAGAAATTAAGGAAGCTAAATAAGTTATTTAGTCGTTTTATATGTTATGTTTTCTTAAATTATATATTAGTTTATTGGTCAAACTATTTAGTTTGAAGAAAAAAATAAAAATAAAAATACTCTAAGCTAATTTAATTAGTTTCCTTAATCTCTCCAAAAAAATCAACTAGCTCTTATAATTAGGACTGGAGAGAGTACTCAATAATTCTCAATCTTTTTGTGCTAACTTCCAGAGAGTCAAATATCTCACATTCATGACAGAGGAAGATGTCAACAAATGAAAACCTATAATTAAAAGATATTCGATCATTAGTCTGCCTTTCTGCTTTAATGGTAGCTTTCTAGCGGTCGTCTGCACTTAATTTTCAGACTTTTCTTATATTTGCTAATCTTACCTTCTTTTTCTATGTTTATAGCTGGTCCCAAGCTCAAGTAAATGAGGAGAGTTGTGTTACATGCTCAACAACTAATATAAAACACTGCCGAATCTTTATATGGATCAATGAAGAAATTGAACAAATCAAGTGCTAAAATTCAAGTCTTATTGAATACTAATAGTGTGTACATATAGATGAGAAAAGGATGGGTCTAGCTAACCCTAGATATTTTCTCTCTATAATATCAAATATATCAAACAGAAAAATGATTTCAAATTTTAAACAATAGCGCCTAGAATCATGCTAACGAACTAGGATCCTAATTAAAGATTATCAAATATTAATTATTATTAATTAGGCCTATCTATTCTAAACTCAATTCTAACACTCCCCTCAAGCTGGAAAATATATATTTGAACATTTCCAATTTGTTTGTAAACTCGTTGAACTTGGGCTTCATAAGAGGCTTGGTCATCACATCTGCTATCTGTTTTTCTAAAGGCACATAAGCTAAGTCTATCGAGTTTCAATCTTTTTTTTAATGAAGTGCCAATCAATTTCAACATGTATGATCATGTCGTGGATTATTTGCCATTTTGAGAGTGGCCATACTATCACACCACATCTTGATTGGTGTAGTTGGTCATAATCTCAATTCTTCCAAAACACGCAATACCTCTATTTCTTCACATACTCCTAGTGTCAATGCTCTATATTTCTGATTCTGCAAAGCTTTTTGACACTACATGTTTTTTGCTTCTCCAGGTCACTAGGTTTCCCTAGGCAAATGTGCAATAGCTTGTTGTTGAGCGTCTATCATATATTGATCTAGCCCAATCTGCATCAGTAAAAACTTCTACACCATTTTCTTCTTTGCTTCCTGGTATTTGTTTATTTCCATCAATGTAGACTTCTGCATTCAACTGTCTACTTTAAAAAAAGAAAAGACCCTCACCAGGTGTATTCATCAAGTACATGAGGATCCTATTTATTGCTAGCAAATTGACTCACTACCCCTACTGCATAGGATATATCTGGTCTAGTGTGAGATAAATAGATCAGCTTTCCCATTAATCTCTGATATCTCTCTGTGTTCAGACTTGCCATCTGGTTTAGTCTCCAAATTACAATTGGAGTCTCCGTAGGTCTTGCACCGAGCACCCTTGTTTCCTTAAGAAGAGCCAAAGTATATTTTCTCTGAGATATGCTATTTCCTGTGGGTGATCTTGCAACTTCTAACCCAAGAAAATACCTCAGATTTCCAAGATCTTTTACTTCAAATTCTACAGCCAGCTTATTTTTCAGCTTTGCAATCTCTTCTACATCGTTCCTGTCACCACTATATCATCCACATAGACAATTAAAATAGTAATATGATTAGAGTTTTAAACAAACAAGGTATGATTAGCTTGACACTATTTATACCGAAAACCATTCATAGCACGTGTAAATCTCTCATACCAGGCCCTTGGAGATTGTTTCAACCCTTACAGCGACTTGAGCAGTTTACAAACCTTGCTAGAATTTTCTGGATTTCGCAACCCCAATGGCACTTCCTTGTACACCTCTTCCAAATTACCATTTAGGAAAGCGTTCTTGACATCTAGCTAATGTAACGACCAATATAGATTAGCTGCAAGAGAAAATAAAACATTTATAGTATTGAATTTAGCCACATGAGCAAATATTTCCTGATAATCAATACCATATGTTTGTTTGAATCCTCGAGTAACCACACATACCTTATATTTGTTAATTGATGAGAAACAGAGAGGAAGAATTCACTCTCATTAATATATCTTATATGAGAACATTGCTAAGCTATATAAGGCCCCAAGGAGAACACTCATCTATGAGGCAATAATGAGGAGCAATAAAGAGAGGATTACAATCAATCAAATGAAATCAAAATCATGCCTAAACTATCTAAGCTATTATAATCAAGGGATATAATAAAATGCCATAATCAAGGGATTCAGTAATTAATGATTGATTTCCAACACTCCTCCTCAAGTCGAAGAGTAGATGTCAATAATTCCCAACTTGACTCAAAATCCTTTAAACTTAGCTCTGCCTAGTGGTTTAGTCATGATATCTGCAATATGATCTGCATATCGTATGTGTAACAGATTCATGATGTTTGCTTCAATATTTTCTTTTATGAAATGTCTGCCTATCTCAACATATTTTGTTCTTTCATGATATACTAGGTTCTTGACCATTTTAATGCTAGCCTTGTTGTCACACCAGAGTTGCATTGGTCCCTCATGTTGAATTCCCAACTCACTCAGTAATCTGATAACCTAAATTCCTTTACATACTCCACTTTTAACAGCTCTCAGTTCTGTTTCCACACTACTTTTTGACACCACGATCTGTTTCTTGCTTCTCTATGTAACCATATTTCCCCACACATATGTGCGATACCCTGAGGTTGACCTCCTAGTTTCTCTATCCCTTGCATGGTCTGCATCGATATGGATTTCAATGTTTATGGTAGTACCTTTCTTAAAGAATATTCCTCTTCCAGGATTAAGTTTCAGGTAACTCAGAATTTTGTATATAGCTTCCATGTGCTCTTCATGTGGCTAATGTATAAACTGACTTACTATTTTAACTGCATAGCTAATATCAAGATGTGTGTGGGTTAAGTATATCAATTTTCCCACAAATCTTCTATATCTTTTTGAGTTTACCAGAACATTGTGTGGCTTGAACTCTAAGTGGCATCCCTCTTCCATTGGTTTCCCCTCTAGTTGGGCACTCAACATTCCTATCTCATGTAACAGGTCTAGGGTATACTTTTGCTGAGATACATTGAAGCCCTTTTTTGTTCTTACTACTTCCATGCCTAGGAAATATATCTTGTTATTACAACATTTATTTGATAAATTAGAACTTTAATTGTTGCAATTTACTAATTATATTTCTTAAAAAAAAAACACAAGAAAAAATAGTTATAATTTATAAAAATAGCTTTTCACTGTAGGACTAAATTATGTGTTCTCGAAATGCCGAGCGCTTAAAAAATTGATGTTTTTCTTACTACTGCTACGAGAACTTTTCAAGGGCCGACCTTAACTCCCAACACTATCTGTAATATACCCTATAAAAAAACCTACTTACCATATTTCTTAATCTTTTTTCAATTTATCCTTACTAATGTTCTCTTAATAATAATTAAGAAAGGGAAGGAATAAGGGGATTAATGAAGATGATTATGATATTTTAGAAATACATATTATATTAAATAATTAATTAACTTCCTTAATTTATTCAAATGAGCTAATTATGCTTGGTATATTAAGGATCGTGATATGATATTGTCACTATCAATTTTATGTTACTACCAAGTCACTACCACTTTTTCACTGTTAGATCAGAATCTCAATAGGAGATATCATTTCTCTCTCCTATTAAGATTATGATCTAACGGTGAAAAAGTGGTAGTGACTTGATAGTAACATAAAATTGGTTGTGATTAGAGAAAAAGTAATACTTTTTTTCCTTTTCTTTTCTTCCTGTTTTGACCCCGATCACAATTCCCAGGTCACAGGAGCAACATAAGGGCTTCCGATTCAATAGTACTCTTTAATCGCTGCCGCCTTCAGCTCTGGTTCCCCACCGCCTGCTTCTCCGTGCAGCTTCTATCGACGGTGAGTGCTCCCACCGACACAAAACTAAGCACGAAAATCCAATCTTTCAATAGGGGGCAATCTAACCTGAAAGTAACTTCCGAGGATTCCAGAGTAGCATACCCAGGAAAGCTTATAAATTCTTTCGCATTCGGTGTAAATAATGGGAAAGAA
This sequence comes from Acacia melanoxylon, assembly GCA_019022615.1. Taxonomy (NCBI): domain Eukaryota; kingdom Viridiplantae; phylum Streptophyta; class Magnoliopsida; order Fabales; family Fabaceae; genus Acacia; species Acacia melanoxylon. The sequence continues at coordinate 3,239,320 of JAFJYJ010000003.1, read as the reverse complement.
AGCGAAAGGCTCAAGGAAGGGCAAGAAAGCGTGGAGGGCTAACATTAGTACAGAAGACATTGAAGACTTCGTTGAGAAATCAACTAAGGATGCTCTCTCTGGTGGCCCCATGGATTCCGTTCCCAGCGAATCCCTCTTTTATGTCGACAAGTCTAAAGGTTATTACTCTTCCCTCTGTTTTTCTTTTCCCTTTACTGCTATGAATGTTATATTCCCATTGTCCGGCGTTGACAAGCTTATTTTGTTTATCAAAGGTTTATGTTTAACTCGACGCATACGTTTTCTAAATTATTTCCATCCTAGTTTCTGTGAAAATTTGTGGTGGGGGTGATAGACAACTTAATAGTCTGGAAATTTATGAATGAAGGTAGCTTGATTTTGTTTGAATGGACTTGATCTATCTGTTCTTTTTCATGCCTTCCCAGCTTGGATTTTGGGGTCTGGTTTTGACTCATAAGTCCTTTTTCTGCTTGCTTTTATTTACTTCAGGAATTGATTATGAGATGTGTAGTGACATGTAGTTTTCACAAGAAAGTGGGGAAGATGGACAATAAAACGTATTTGTTTAGTGCCTATAAGATTGAAATACAGTTCATATTTTTCTTTTTTAATCATTCCTCCTGGATATTTTTAGGTCATAGTTATGTGATATTGATTATGTCTGAGTTTGTGTTTGCGCTGAGCTAAACTAAACTATATTTCTAGATCTTTCTGTGAAGAAGAAGATTGAAAAACATAGGGAAAAAGTACTTCGTTGTGACAGCTTGCTACAGAAGAACCCATTTTTAAACCCGGTGCCGTCTTCAACTTTGAAGAAGTCCACTAAAAGGCACAAAGAAGTTCATAATGCAAAAGAAGCCAATCATGATGACCTTAAGGTTAGTCAATTGTCCATCCCCTAAATCTCCACGAATGGCATTACTTCTTTTTCTTCCTTTCCCACAAAACTTCCTTAGAACTTGTTTAATATACTCTCTTCCATCTCATGTTGTCAGGTTGCTTCTGGATCTGCTTCTGGCATGTTTGATCTGTGGGGAGATATAGGTACATTACATTATATGCATGTTCTTATTGGTGCCTGTGTTTTTTCTGTAATTAATATTGCGTTTTCTTTGAATTTTTTTTTTGCAGCTGATGAAAATGGCGAGGTAAAAAAGGTAATAATTATATTGATTCTATCTATGCATTGATAGTTTCATTTTCCCTTTACTGTGTTTTCTGTGGATAATATGTTAGAGTATGCCTAACAGGTATCAAAGCCTTCTCTTATTCCAGCAGTAGAAGTTGATCCTCCTGGATGCTCATTCAACCCTTCATTTGAAAGCCACCAGGTTCATTGCTGAGGAATTATTCTTTGTTTTTCTGTTTCCTCATCTTGTAAAGACTAACCATGACAAATTTAAATTTGAATTTGTTCAACCAGGATACATTAGCTTGTGCTGTTGCACAAGAAATGCAGAAAATCTATAAAGATGAATTGGGACCTGAACCTGTACCATTAACTGTCCCTGGAGAAGCTATTGCGGAGGAAGATGTAAGTCTTTACTCTTGTACTTACTACTCAATACTCATTAAATTTATCGATGTGGAATTACTCATTAAATTTATTGATGTGGAATTATCATTCATAGCAGTATTACTATTATTTTCCAACATTCAAAGCCTTGGATGTTGGATATGTAACTTTACAATCTATGTTTTATATTCCTACCTTGAAAGTCCTCCTTTGAAATCTTGTTTGGGAAGGTGATCTGGCCTTAATCATTTTCCTGAACTCTTTGTGATGCTTGTGTTTATTCTTTTATTTGTCCTAATCTTTACCTGAATTCTGGCTACTACATGCAATTTTTTTCAGATGTATTTTCTTGAAGTGGATGATGGGAGTGATGATGAGGAAGAGAATCTTGAAAATGATGACACTGAATTGGAGAAGCGGTAAGCCATTGTAGCTTTAATTAGCCTGATCATGTTTTCACGGTGTTACGTTGTGATAATTTTCCGTCACTTCAAATAAAATGTTTTCCTTCAATTTCCCTTATGGCATGCGGCATTCTGTAAATTGATTTTGACCTTCTAATTCTTGATCACTTAGTTTGAAGGCCTAATATTATACGCTTTCAGTCCTTCCAGATATTATCTGGCAAAATAAAATAAAAAATCCCCTCTGAACATTCAATCGATTTTTTTTTTTTTTTTTTTTTTTTTTAATGATTAGCCGTCTTATTATTGTTGTTTCTTCTTTAAACTCTAAACATTTACTAAAATTATCCTGAGTAAATTTACTCTGTATTTGGAATACATGCTTGATGGTTATGCCCTTTACTTTGTATGTTAATGTTAAAAACACTTGATTCTTGCATCAAATAATTTGGATACGTTTTATTTACTCGCTAGATAAGCGTAACCCAACTGTTTCTTTGATAAATAGCTAATGAATTAAATTGTTTCAACAACTATGGGGCAGACCTACTAAAACAAAAAGAGTGACTCAAGTTGAGTTGAACAAGAGAGCTAGGCGCAAGGAGCAATTAAGAAAAGAAGCTAAAGAAAAGAAGTTGGAGCAATTGTCAAAAGAAATTGATAGGTAATATATTGTCTTTTTGTTTCTCCCTCAAAAGATAATACTAATAATTATGAGATTAAGTTGAGTGGAAATATGGTCATTGTGGCTGCAGCGTACAAAATATCATTCAAGAAATTGAGAAGGAAGATGAAGAGAAGCACAAGAAACGTCTCAGGCGATTTGTTGCGAAACAAGAGAGGCTGAAGTCACGTCCACCTCGTTTGGGAAAATACAAGTAAGCAGTCTTCTTTTGAATTGGGTGTGCCGGTGTAACAAGTATTCTTCCATGTTTAGTGTTACACTTCATAGTTCTTGTTATAAAAAAACCCAAAATCCATAATTATGATTTCTGATTCTCGATTGAATAGATATGAGCCTGAACCTGTTCAAGTTCTACTCTCTGAGGAGATAACAGGGTCCATCCGGAAGCTCAAGGTAAACTTGGAAACCTCTGATTCTGTCACCTGGGGCTCTATTTTATTTTACTACCTCCTGTCTTTAGTATAAGATATTCTTAACTGATTTGGTAGATTAAGGAAATCAGTTATTTGTTAAAAGTGTGTTGAAACTACCCCTTATTGCAAACTCCTCTTGACATTTGTAATCAATAGGGGTAATTTAGAAAACCAATGATAAATATGAGGACAAAGTGGATTGAGGTCTGTAGAATCTGTTATTATTAGAATATTTTAATAGTCCCGTAATTATAGGGATTAACTAAACCTAAAGATTATAGGAGATTATTGTTAGGATATTAGCTTTCAAATTTCAAATCTAGATCTCTATTTTGTCTATAAATGTAATCGTTCTCTCATATGAATACACACATGAATTATTCTCTCTGCAATTCTTCATGGTATCAGAGCACTAAGAAGAAGAGGAGATTAATTGATTAATTCAAAACGTTGCCCACTGCAGCGTTAAAGACTCGATCGTAAATGTTGCCCACGTAACGTCATCTCGAGCTTCTCCAGTCTCGTCCAACTGGTTCCACTCGACCTTCAAGGCAAGTCGAGCTTCTCCGTCATCTCCAGTCACGTCTGACTGGTTGTCACTCGTCCGTGACTTGTCATCTCCAGTCTCGTCCGACTGGTTGTCACTCGTCCGTGACTTGTCATCTCCACTAAGGTCCGTCGTCCTCGGACTCAAACACCTCTGTTATGTCGTCCGACGATCAGGGATCGTCATTCTCGCCATAGTCGACTGGTTCTCGTGAGGTCCGGCGTTCCCAGATCGTGAGGTACTTTGTTGCTCTCGTCTGACGTTCAGAATTGTCCGTCTTCGTCTCTACGTCCTGTCACAGCGTTGTCATTCAGGTTCACGAGAACGTCCGACGATCACAAATCAGTCCGTCCGACTGGTCAAAATCGTCCTCTGCCATCTTCGGCATTATTTTTATCTCGTCTTGTCCGACGCCATTCCAAGTCAGAGTTTAGATCGTCCTTCCGCTGCAATTCCAGAACTCACGATCATCCGCTTTCATCTCAGTTTTTCCTTCTCGGCCCTCCAGACTCAGGTTCATGTTACTGTGTTACTTCATTTGGTTTGGCTTGTTTCGTTTGTTGTCAGATCAGTGGGTATATCGGGTAATATTTGGGCCTTTATTGTGATTCATTTGGCGTCACTGTTTCTCGGTCTCTTCATTCCATTGCTGCTGGGCTTTATTTGGCCACTGGACTTTGGGATTATTTGCTGCTGGATTTTATTTTTATTTTTAAAACCATTGTAATTTGAAGCACTTTCTTATTACATGGTCAATATGTCTTCAAAGTCTGATGCCTCGTCTTTCGTGCCACGATCTGGGTCTAGTGACATCTCTACCGTTCTTATTGTTTCTGGGAAACTTACCAGTGACAATTATCGAGAATGGTCTCAATCCATGATTCTTGCTCTAGATGGAAGGGACAAACTTGAATATATTAATGGGGAAGCTGAAATGCCTCAAAAATCCGAAACCCAGGCATTTCGAAAATGGAAGTCAGAAAATGCTTTGGTTTCCTCTTGGTTGATTAATGCTATGTCCTCCTCACTCAAGAAGAGCTTCATGTATCTTCCATCAGCTCGTGAGATTTGGGAGGCTCTCCGTGAGACATATAGTACTGTAGGGAATCGTTCTCGCATATTTGACGTGAAGAAGAAATTGTGGCTGCTGAAACAGGACCACATGTCACTCGATGAGTATTATCTGGAAAAATCAGCTCTGTGGCAAGAGTTTGATGCCTTAACAAATAAAACTCATCATTGCGGGGCTGATGCTAAAGAGGACCCCAAAGAGAAAGAAGACGAAAGAGTCTACGAGTTGTTGGCTGGTCTTAATATGATCTATGATGATGTTCGGGCACGGATTCTCAGTCAAGACCCCTTGCCTTTTGTACGTGAAGTCTATACCACTTTGCGCGATGAAGAGGATAAGCGCAAATCAATGCTTCAGAATCAGAATAATTCCGCTGCTACTCATGTACCTTCTGAATCTTCAGCATTGGTACATCGATCCATGGAATCCAAAGGTTCTAAAGTGCGACCATCCCGTGATCATCAATGTAAGAAACCGGGCACACCAAAGACACCCGCCGGGATCTTCATGGTAAGCCCTTGACCGGAAGCCAAAGAAAGGAAGAGGAAAAGGTTATGTGGCTGAAGCCTTCAAAGAACCAACCCAAAATGACCAGCTAAGTAAGATCATGGAAATGTTAGTCACACTACAGACTACAAAACAACCAACTGCCACAATCGTCAGGAGAGGTAACTTCTTCCAAGCCTTAGCTGTAATTAAAGGTCGATGTATAGGGAATTGCTGGATTATTGACTCAGGTGCCTCAGATCATATGACTGACAATAAAGCTCTTTTTTCATCCTATACACCTATCACCAAGGGAGTGACTGTGCGGATTGCTTATGACTCTCAGTCTATAGTGACCGGAATTGGTTCTATCAAAATCTCTACTACACTTACTCTTCACTTTGTATTGCATGTTCCAAAATTGAAGTGTAATTTATTATCAATGAGTCAATTAGCTAATGATGAACGATGTCAGGCTAACTTCTTTGCCACTTACTGTATTTTTCAGGATCTGCTGACGGGGATGATGATTGGGAGTGCTAAAGAGCTTGATGGTCTTTATTACCTTAATGAAAGCGATAGTCATAGGATTAAATCTTGCAATAAAGTGTCTCTCCTTAGTAGTAGTGACTTGGAGTAATGGCACAACCGTTTAGGTCGCCCAAATTTCAATTACATGTCTCAAATGTTTCCATCTCTTGTTTCCAATAAAATTGCTTCTGATTTTCAATGTGATTCATGTGAAAAGGCTAAACACCATCGTACTTCATTTCCAAAAAATCAATACCATGCATCAAAATCATTTTCCATAATTCACAGTGATTTATGGGGACCATCCCGCACACCAAACCGATCAAAATCCAAATGTTTCATCACTTTCATTGATGACCATACGCGTGTCAGTTGGGTTTACCTGTTGAAAGACAAAACCAAGGTACATCAAACCTTCCTCAACTTCCACAGTATGATCCGAACCCAGTTCCAAACCAATATCCAGATCCTACACACTGATAACGGGACTGAATACTTCAATCAGTCCCTATCTACCTTCCTATATGATAATGGCATTATTCACAAAAGCACTTGTCCCAATACACCCCAACAAAATGGCATTGCCAAACGAAAGAATCGCCATATTCTCGAAACTGCAAGAGCCATCATGTTTAGTAGTAATGTTCCTAAATATCATTGGGATGATGCTATTCTTACTGCTACATTCCTCATTAACCGAATGCCAAGCCGACCACTATCTTACAAAACACCACTTCAATTCCTGCATCAATACTATAACCTCCCATACCTCGAAAACACTCTGCCACTTAGAGTGTTTGGCTGCACATCCTATGTCCACCTCCATCATACCAACAAACTTGACCCTAGAGCCCTTCGTTGTGTCTTTTTTGGCTACTCTAATTCCCAAAAGGGATACAAGTGTTATGACCCGGTTTCCAAACGCCTTTTCATTACCTGTGATGTCACCTTTCATGAAACTACTCCTTATTATTCCCTGTCTGCAATTCAGGGGGAGAGAGATGGTGAATTCCAGACACCAAAAGATGACCAAACGTTACAATCTATACACCTCCAATCTATACACCTATCCAAACAGAGCCGGATGCCTTTGATAATCCTGATAATGTGCCAAGTCTAGGGGGAGGCACAAATAAGTGGGGTAAGACCTACGTACGACGAAATAAAAAGAGTAATGAGTCACAAGCTATTAGCACTCACCAGGAGTCAGAACCAGAGGCAGGTCCAGGAGAAATAGTGGTAACAAAGAATTCTGACCTTGATCTTCCCATCGCAGTACGGAAAAATCCCAGATCATGCACTCGACATCCTATTGAGCAGTTTGTCTCTTATAAAGCCCTTTCATCTAAATACAGGGCATTTGTTTCTCACCTTGATATCCTAAGGGTACCAGACACTATTGATGAGGCCATGGCTATACTTGAGTGGAGGCAAGCTGTCCTGGAAGAGATGGAGTCCCTCAAAAGAAATAAGACATGGGATACAGTAGATCTACCTCAAGGAAAGAAGCCTGTTGGATGCAAATGAGTATTCACCCCAAAGTATAGAGCAGATGGAACACTTGAGAAATACAAAGCTAGACTGGTTGCAAAAGGTTTCACTCAAATATATGGGGAAGATTACACAGAAACGTTTGCTCTGGTAGCCAAATTGAATACCATCAGAATTCTCTTATTTGTTGCAGTAAACTTAGATTGGGATCTGCACCAAGTCGATGTAAAGAATGCCTTCCTCAATGGAGACCTCAAGGAAGAAGTATACATGAAGTTACCTCCATGGTTCCCAGGAAAAAAGGCTAACCAAGTCTGCAAGCTAAAGAGGTCATTATATGGGTTGGAACAATCTCCACGTGCCTGGTTTGATAGATTCACTCGAGTTCTGAAGAGACACGGGTATACTCAGGGGCAGAGCGACCACACTTTGTTTGTCAAACATCACAAGGGTAAGATGGCTGTTTTAGCCGTATATGTTGATGATATAATTCTTACTAGAGATGACGAGGTAGAAATTAATCAAATCAAGCCAACCCTAGCACGAGAATTCCAAATCAAGGATCTTGGAGAAATGAAGTATTTTCTTGGGATGTGATGAGAAATAGAGGAAGAATTCACTCTTATTGATGTGTAATATGAGTACATAGCTAAGGTATATATAGTCTCCAAAAGGAGAGTGAACATTCAGCAATGAGTGGAGCGAGATAGTGGAGGAATTAGTGGAGGAATAAAGTAAGGATAGTGCAGCACTAAGAATAAAGTAAATAAGAATCCTATAATTAAAGGGATATGCCATAATTGATGTCGATATGCCATAATTGCTTTGTCTGATTTCTAACACTCCCCCTCAAGCCGGAGAATATATGTCAATCATTCCCCTTGCCTCGAAATCCTTCAAACTTCGTTACGCCTAGTGGCTTAGTGAAGATATCGCAATCTGTGCAGATCTTATGTGAGATAAAGTCATAATGCCCCGGCTTCAATCTTTTCTTTAATGAAGTGCCTATCTATCTCAACATGTTTAGTTCTATCATGATATACTTAGGGTTCTTGACCATTTCAATACGGCCTTGTTGTCACACCAAAGTTGCATTGGTCCATCATGTTGAATCCCCAACTCCTTCGGCAATCTCATAACCCAGATTCCTTCACATACTCCTTTCTCAACAGCTCTCGGTTACGCGCACTACTTGTTGACACGACATTTTTCTTACTTCTCCATGTAACCAGATTTCCCCACACATATGTACGGTACCACGAGGTTGACTTCCTAGTTTCTCTATCCCTTGCATGGTCCGCATCGGTGTAGATTTCGATGTTTACGGTAGTACTTTTCTTAAAGAATATTCCTCTTCCGGATTAAGCTTCGAGATAGCTCAAAATTACGTGTACGGCTTGCATGTGTTCTTCCTGTGGTTGATGCATAAACTGACTTACTATTCCAACTGCATAACTAATATCAGGACGTGTGTGGGTTAAATATATCAATTTTCCCACTAGTCTTCTGTATCTTTCTGAATCAGTTGGAACACCTTGTGGCTTGATCTCCAAATGGCATCCCTCCTCCATAGGTGTCCCCTCCGGTTTGGGCACCCAACATTCTGTCTCATGTAATAGGTCTAATATATACTTTCTCTCGAGATACATTGATACCGTTCTTGGTTCTTGCCACTTCCATGCCTAAGAAGTACCTTATTTGTCCAAGGTCTTTCACACGAAATTCAAAGGATAAGTCCCGTTTTAGTTGAGCTATAGATTCTTCATCATTTCCCGTAATGACTATGTCATCAACATAGACAATCAATATGGTGACTTTGCCATTAACACGTTTGATGAATAATGTGTCATCTCGCTTGTCCCCGAGTATACCCAAGCTTTTTCACCGCTTTGGTGAATCTACCGAACCATGCCCCGGGAGATTGCTTGAGACCATACAATGACTTTCTCGAGTTTACACACGAGTTGTTGGGAGCTAAGACTCCTTCCGGAACTTCCATGTATACTTCTTCCTCTAGGTTTCCATTCGAAATGCATTCTTCACATCTAGTTGGTGTAATGGCCAATCCAAGTTTGCTTTTGCAATTGATAATAATACTTGGATGGTATTGAACTTGACTCTTTTGGAGCGAATGTCTCCGATAGTCAATTCCATATGTCAGGTATAGCCTTTTGCAACAAGTCTTGCCTTGTATTTGTTGATACTACCATCTGGATTGAATTTTGGGGTGAAAATCCATCTCGCATCCCACTTTGTTTTCTTTCCTTTAGGAAGAGTTGTAATCTCCCATGTTCTATTGTCTTTGAGTGCTCGTAGCTCTTCTTTTGCAGCTTGCTTCCAATTTGGATCAGCCATAGCTTGTTGAAAAGAGTTTGGAATTGTTATCGTACCTTTGTTTACAACAAAACTTTGCATTTTTGCGAGATAGATTACCATATGAGACAAAGTGTTGAATTGGATGTTGAGTACACGATCTTACCCCTTTTCGCGAGCTATCGGCCATCCTAACTCTTCGATTTAATCCTGGATTGGATTCATGGTCGTTCCTTTGAATGGGAGAGATAGTTCTACCGATTAATCGGTTCATCTTGAACTTGTGATCTGGACTCTACCTCTTTATCGTGGTTCGAAGATCTATCCCCGAATTGATCTCAACATGTGTTTCCGATTCATTATGTGCAAGTTGAGGTGGAATTGGTTGGTTTGTGGGAGCAAGTGATTCAAGTGTGGGTATAAGGCTAGGGCCATGATGGTGATGATAAGTCGGGTGAGCTTTTGGGATTGATGTGTCCGGTTTAGCCATTCAACGTTAGAATACTCCCCCCGAATGGGTAATTTAGGATAATATGCTTCTTCTTCCAAGAATACGGTATCGCGGGAGACAATAAGTTTCTTAGAAGAAGGACAGGTAGCATTTGTACCCTTTTTGAGTAGTGGAGTAGCCAAGAAAGATACATTTGTCGGCTCGAGCACCAAATTTGTTGCCATCCTTTTTGTGCACAAAGACAACACAACCAAATACCTTAGAAGGTAAAGAATTGATTAGAGGGCAATTTGGAAAGAATCCAAGGAGTTTTTGAATTGGGGTGTCATAATTGAGAACTTTGGATGGCATACGGTTAATGAGATAAGCTGCTGTTTTGATGGCATCATCCCAGAAGATTGTAGGGACATTTCGCTCCATTAGCAAGGCTCGCTTACTTCCAACAATGACGATTTTTTCGCTCTGCGCCACTCCGTTTTGTTGGGGGGTGTAAGGACATGAAGTTTGGTGATGAATTCCGTGTTGATCAAGAAATTCTTTGAAGGCGGTACTCATGTATTCCTTTGCATTATCACTTCGTAATACCTTAATGGAAGTGTTGAATTGGGTTTGCGAAAGGTATAGAAGGTTTGAAATACTTTGGCTACTTCCGATTTGTCTTTCATCAAATAAACCCATGTTGTTCGGTGTGATCATCAATGAAAGTAACGAACCATCTAGTATTGGAGAGGGTAGTTATTACATGGCCGGGGCCCCAAATATCACTATGAATTAGTGTGAATGGTGAGGAAGGGGTATAGGGTTGTTTGGGATATGAAGAACGAGTTTGTTTTGCAAATTGGCAAGTTTCACAATGAAAAGGGGTAGAATTTTTATTGAATAGACTTGGAAACACATGCTTCATATAATCAAAACTAGGGTGGCCTCGGCCGAAGCGGTGCTACAAAAGTACATCATTGTTTTGAGAATTCGAGCTAACCGGTGCCCACCTTGTTTGCGTGCAAGTTTATTCTTCAAATTCAAGCCTTCAAGGTAGAATAATCCATCCCATTCTCTAGAAGTCCCAATCGTCCGCCCCGATTTTAAATCCTGAAAAACACATAAACCATCATCAAAGATCACTCGGCATATTTGACCTCTAGTCAACTTGCTCACAGATATCAGGTTACACGTGAGTTTAGGTACAAACAAGACATTTTGTATGGTTAATTGATTAGATAATGTGACCGTGCCAATACCCTCTACCCTTGTGAATATACCGTTAGCTACTTTGACTTTGAGGTGTTCATGACAGAATTTTAGGTTGTTGAATAATGTTTTGTTACCGGTCATATGATCCGTAGCTCCCGAGTCAATAATCCGGTACTAGTCATCACAAAGCATTGAGGGCTACAATAGAATTACCCGATTGAACCAAATTTACGCTGGAATAGAGTTTGACTTATTACGCTTGTCGAGTATCTGCGAAGCATCTGTAATTCTTCATGACTCAGGCAACCATCATTCTCAACCTTAGATTCAGCATTAGTCGGTGACTTTGGAAGTTTGATTTTCCATTGGAAGGTTTTCCATGGAGTTTCCAAGATTCTTCTTTATTATGGCCTTTCTTCTTGCAATAGTTGCACCATTTGATAGGCCTTCGTTCCCCGTGTGATCCTGGGCTACGAGTGCCGAGCTTTCGATTGGGTTATGTCGATTCAAGAGTTTCCTACTTTCCTCAAATTGCACAAAATTAACAACATCAAAGAGTTGAGGAAGTGGCTTTTACCCATAATTCTGCCCCTTATCTCTTCGAAAGTGTCATTTAGGCCTAGGAGGAAGTCATGTATCCGTCCTTCTTCCACGATCTTTTTGTATAGTTGTGCATCTTCGAGGTTTTTCCGGGGATGAACCTCAAATAAATCTTGCTTTGTTGCCACAATTTCAGCAAAGTATTATAATATTCATTACGAGACATGTTACCTTGTCTTAGATCCGGAGTTGTCGCTTTAGGTGAATCAAGGCAGCGGTGTTTTCAAGTGAGGAGTAGGTTCTTCGAGCAAGCGTCCCATATTTCTTTTTCTTTGTGTGAGCAAGTAGGTATCCTTCGCGATCTCTAAAGTCATCGAGTTGCACAACCAAGTCATGACTTGGTTGTTTTCAACAAACCATGTGTCGAAATTGGGAGCATCGGGGGCTGGTTGAGGGGCTGCCCCATTAATGTATTTCTCCTTTCTCTTACCACGAATATACCTCGGCCACGCTTTGTGACCACTTGGAGATAGTTTTTACCATTAAACTTATGGTTAATGATCATACCGTGATTTTCTCGAGAAATCCGGTACCATTTACGTGATTACGGGTGGTGCTGGATTTTCGAGAAATCTGGTGGTATCTCTGTGGTTTCGGGTGGTACTTGTTTGGTTTGGTGGTTACGAAGATGAAGAGTTTGGAGTTTCAGAATTTGTACCGGACATAAAAGCTTGGGGAATCATTCACATTGCATGCATTTTCGGGAATTGAGCCGAACCGAGGAGGGATTTGAGAGAAATCCATGTTACGACTGTTTGCGGAAAAAGGATTCAGATTGCCGGAATCGGAATTGATGCTGAAATCGCTGCAGAATTCCATTGTTCTCGACTGTTTACCGAATCTGGAATTAGTGGGGCTGATTCTGAATTTCTGCCTCTGTTTGCTCGATACCATGATGAGAAATAGAGGAAGAATTCACTCTTATTGATGTGTAATATGAGTACATAGCTAAGGTATATATAGTCTCCAAAAGGAGAGTGAACATTCAAGCAATGAGTGGAGCGGATAGTGGAGGAATTAGTGGAGGAATAAAGTAAGGATAGTGCGGCACTAAGAATAAAGTAAATAAGAATCCTATAATTAAAGGGATATGCCATAATTGATGTCTGATATGCCATAATTGCTGTCTGATTTCTAACAGGATGGAAGTAGCTCGATCCAAGAGAGGAATCTATATCTCCCAAAGGAAGTATGTGCTAGACCTCCTAAAAGAAATAGGGATGACAGGTTGTAGACCCAGTGACACACCTATACAGGTTAATAAAGTAGATGAAGAAACAGATCCGGATAAAGCGGTGGATATAGGGAACTATCAACGAATGGTAGGCAAACTAATATATCTGTCGCATACCAGACCAGACATTGCATTTGCAGTAAGTGTTGTTAGCCAGCATTCACATGATCCTAAACAGAAACATTTAAATGAAGTCTACAGGATCCTCCGTTATTTGAAGGGATCTCCGGGATGTGGTTTGTTATTTAAGAAAACTGACAAACGGAATGTAGAGTTGTTTACAAATGCTGATTGGGCAGGCGATCAAGATGATAGGAAATCGACATCTGGGTATTGCACATATGTGTGGGGTAACTTGGTCACATGGAGAAGTAAAAAGCAAAGTGTAGTTGCAAGAAGCAGTGCTGAAGCTGAATACAGGGCTGTAGCACTAGGAATCTGTGAAGGCATATGGATAAAGTGTGTCCTAGAAGATTTGAGGAAGTGCATAAATCTACCAATCAAGGTCTATTGCGATAATGTGGTTGCGATTAATATTGCGTATAACCCGGTTCAACATGACAGAACCAAACATGTTGAGATATTTTATAAGGAAAAAAGTTGATGAGGGTATCATTGATCTAAGGTATATACCTTCTAAAGAACAGAATGCAGATATCCTCACTAAAGGATTGCCCAAGGACACATTTGAGTATCTAATTGGCAAGTTGAACTTGATTGACATCTACAGTCCAACTTGAGGGGGAGTGTAGAATCTGTTATTATTAGAATATTTTATTAGTCCCATAATTATAGGGATTAACTAAACCTAGTGATTATAGGAGATTATTGTTAGGATATTAGCTTTCAAATTTTAAATCTAGATCTCTATTTTATCTATAAATGTAATCGTTCTCTCATATGAATACACACATCAATTATTCTCTCTGCAATTCTTCAAGGTTTTATATTTAAAACCAAAGCCAACTCCCTATTACCTCTTATATCAAGATCGAAGTTGGTAATTTTTTTGGGAGTGAGTCTACCTGTTTACTTGCGTTAACTCAATTGCATTCTGATTGTTTTCTATTGGTATGAAGGCTTGTTCCACCCTGGTAAAGGATCGATATAAGAGCCTAGAGAAAAGAGGATTGATTGTTCCAACTGGCCGAAGAAGGTTTGTGCACAAAATGTCCGTCTACTTCTGAATTCTCTGATAAATGATATGACCACAAGGTTTCCTGATATTCTGTGGCAGAATAGCATTGCAAGTTTGGGCCTTGTTGGGTTCCTATTTTCAAAATAGTTTTTTGTTTTTAAAAGAAAAAACTTGTTTGGTAATTAATTTCTGGTTTAGTGTTTTTTAAAAGAAGTAAACAATATGTTTTTTTTTTTTTTAAAAAAAAGAGAACAATTTTTATATATTTTCTGTTATGTTGTTCTGTAAAAATGGGCAATAAGCAGAGAGCCCTATTTTTCTTCGGCACTTGACAGTTTGAACTCTCACCTCCCAAACTCGAACTCGTCTCCAGTCTCAGCTTGCATGTTGCTAGGTATCCTTGAAGTTGATTCTAATAACAATTATTTCAATCAAGCATTTATATTTTTGTGTCCTCATATGTTTGTTTAGAACAATCATTCAAACGATTTTTTTCCCTTCCCAACACTTATTCTGAAAGACAGCCTTACAAAACTATTCTTAAAACACAGAATCAAACAAGGACTTGACTTTTTTTGTTCCTTCACTATATTTATGTCTCTTGAAAGGCACTATAGGAATTCAATTCAAACTGATAATACTGTGCTCTTGTGTGTGCACTTAAGCAGGAAGCCAGGCAGGAAGTAGACGTCGCCGTTGCCAATTTCCAAGGGAAGATGAAGATGATCTCCCACACGACAATTTTGTTTGCCTTTTGTTTTCTCTGGTTTACTATTTTAATTCTGAAGTTAAGATTGCTTTGCGTGTTTTGATAATTGGGATTCAAAATATTTAACCTGTGTATTTTATAATATAATGTGTAACACCGCGAAATTTGTACAAGATTGTTTTGAATTAATGAAATTAGATGGGAGTATGCCCAAGTTCTATGATACAGCCCAACGTCTCTAAATTTTGGGATTCGTTTCAAATGAGCAGTCAATAAAGAGCTTGGGAAGAACGGAGGCTTCAGTCCACTTCTGTTAGCATCCTCTGCCAATCACTTCTTCAAAACAGCGCCGTTTTAGCGCAAAAGTGACACGGCTGCTCTTTTTTTTTTTTTTTTTTTTATTATTATTATTATTATTATTATTATTATTTATACACATTTTAGGGCAAGACTTGTAGATATTAAAAAGATCTTGGATCTTGGATATTGAAAAAATAATTTATGATTTTGAAAATATATTTTAGGATGTTGAAAAAATATTTGAGTCTTGACGATCTTAAAAAGATATTTGAGAATACTTGACGAGGATCTTGGTTGATAAAATATCTTCATGATCTTGAAAAATTATTTTACTATGCAGTTCCTTCTACTTCCTCTTTATATGTCACCGTCTAAAGGTGCTCCTCCTTTTAAGTTCTTTGGCGGTGCATGTTTATGTTGTCCTCGACAACCACATGGGTTGGGAGTACTTTTTTTTTACAAAAAAAAATATGTGAAGGCATTTATGTCATTTCAATTTAATTTCAAAAAGGACAAATCAAGCCTAACACTTCTATGTTATTATGAATATTTTGTTAGTTCTCGGAGTTTTGATAATAACAAGACTTAAATAATTAAAGATTTTATATTGAAAAGGTTGAGTTTTTGATACACTAAATATTCTCCATCTAATAAGGTTGTTATCGTCAGTTGGCCTATTAGTAGAAAGATTACTTGAGTAATGTCGTGGTTCTTAGCCAAGATTAGAAGATGCCATCTATGCTGCTACTTGAGTAAGTATAATTTGTTACTCAAGTATTATCACTACTGGAACAATCAATGTTAATTTACATGATATTACTCAAGTAACAAAAATGTTACTCAAATAACTTTTGTTCCGGTCGCTATTATTCTGAGACCTATTCGATATTACTTTTGAACCTTACTCAAGTAACATATTCGCTACGCAAGTAATATTGTTCTAGAGGCAAATATTTTCGAACTTACACTGTTACTCGGGTAAGAGGAAGAGTCAAAGAATCAAAACGATTCACTGCATCATTAATCTCTGTCTTAATCATATTGGTTATTACCTATTTATTCGTAATCTCACTCAAACTCTTTCTTATTATAACTAATAGTCTTTTTGAGTGATTTAGAGTGGATTAACCATGTTTAAATTGAGATTAGCCGAAAAGTCGTTCGTTGTGTTAGAAACATTTATTGCTCGCCGTAAACAAAGCCAACAACCTGAATGAAACCTCGTAGTAGACAAAATCATTCCTTCGAGGCATACCAATTCCGACAATTATTCTGAGTCAACTTCTGCACAAGTACATCAATGACGAACGCAATTAATGAAGCAACGATCGACTTTACTCAACGGAATTCATCTGTGCCTAACGGAATTACGAAGTGTCTCAACGGCTGTTCTGCTATAGAACACAGATGTATAGCTTCAATGAGCTAGGGATCGTTAATATTGGATCAACGGCCTCTCAAGGATACTCAAGAGTTAAGCACCAGAGAGAGGGCTTCAACTCGGTGATATCTATGAAGGAGATATCAACGAGTGAACTCAGACCACAGTGCTACACGGAGATGGCGATTCGCCTGAGGGTGGGGTGTGTGCACAGTGTGACTGAATGATAAACAATGGAATAGAGAATGTTCTGAGTGCACCTGGTGGGTAATCTCCTATTTATAGGGATTACCTAGGGTTTCACTCCCATGTAAGTGCATCCATTCATCAACCATTATGCGCCTCCCACGTTCTGCAAACACCTGCTCCACTACCTGTACGGTCCTGCATAACAGACACGATGGAGTAGTGGTGAACCATTTACCTGGCTAAATGAGTGTATTGCTGTAAGCCCTCTTATTGGGCCGCATGCCTGCTAGGCCCAATATAGGAGTCCATAACAGTTGCCCCCAAGCTCGGTATTTCAGGTTTCTGACGTGCCGAGATTAGCTTATGAACTAACCCCGTCTTTCGTATATTCGAGTTCAAGTTTTAACCCCATCTTCTGGGATTCTTTTCTTGCTCGTCATGCTTTATCGCTCATAAATGATGGGCCCAATTTCAAGCACCTCTTCAACCTTCATAATGACCGAGACTTGTGGCGACGAGTGATCTTTGGTCAAAACCGAAGCTATGAACTCGGTCATAACCGGCTTATGAGCTCCTATTACCTTGCCGAACTCTCCTCACTTTCTGAGTGATGGGTTGGCTTTCTTCACTCATCTCTTCACTTTTATGATAACCGAGATTGACTTTGATATTTTCGAAACTCAGCCTTAACTGGCGTTACGAGTTCCTCCCATGTGTTGCCCCTAATATTGGTTGTCATTAAAGGTTGGTCGTACACGCAGGCGTGATTCTGTAAAGATAATGGCAGTTGTTCACCTACCCACCTTGGGGTATGCAATCGCCGCCTTTTCGCAACAATCTTTCTTGTTTTTGGTGCACATTTAATGTTCGCGCCTTTTCCGATCCAGCCATTATTGCATTTTCCCACTAGGAAGACATTGATTGGCGTTGGCACTTGCGCTTTCCCATGAAAAAGGGATTGATTACCCCTTACACTTACATTCTTCCATTGAAAATGTATTAATTGCCCCTAGCGTTTTGAATATCAGAATTGAAGAGGCACTAATTACCCCTGACGTTCCCAATATCATAATGCCTATATAAATTCTTGTTTCTTCACCTTATTTGCCCCATCCTATACTTTCCAAACCTCCGATCTTTCTGCCTTTTTCTTCAGTTTCAAACGTCTCATACGAAGAATTGCAGATGTTAAGGAAATCAGGCTCCTGCCCCTCGTCTTTCCCTTTAATGTTTTTCAGAATGAGTGGGCGAAAAGTTAAAAAAAAAAGACAAACATTGATCATAACGCCGCGAGTAATCTCCATCAGCGGCAATCTTCAAATATATTTTTCAATCTTCATCCACATCCCCCAACGGGCATCTGGGAGTCCAGATATATTTGCCAGTCTTCACCCGCCTGGCTCATTTTCAATGTGGGATCTCAATCAAGTTCCGTTGGCTACTGGGGAAGATCTTTGTCTTGAAGATCTCTGACTCAGAGATCTTCACCTCACGGTGATTCCCTGACGTGAAATCAGTTGCCACCGACGGGTTCACCATGGCTGATAGGGATCTGCACCACATGACAAACATCTGGGAATTCACTCAGCATCATAGAGTTCTTCATACGAATCTGCCGCTTACTGCTGATGAATTTGGGTGCCCAGAATCTGTGACAGCTTGAGAAGATCCTACTAGGAAGTAGTCAAACCGGATTCGGTTGTAATTTGACTTTGTATCTCCTTATTAGAGTCAAGAATTCAGTTTATTTTCCTGTAAGAATGTTATGTAAACGATTCATTTACTAATGGAAAATATTTTGTCTTGTGCTGGTCTCTCATTTTTTCATTCTGTATCTCACTGATTCTTTGTTTTTGAACAACGGATGTATCTTTCAGCTTTGCCCTTTGTTCATTTACACGCATATTGAATTGAATCCAATCTTACCCTTTACGAAAACGCCGACCAATCCGAACTAAAGCTAAAAGTAAACCGCCCTCCAACCCGGGCTAAGTTAAAGCAAACTGCTCTCCAGCACGGATTGAATTTGAGCAAACCGCCCTCCAATCCGGGCTGAGTTAAAGCAAACCGCCCTCCAGTACGGATTGAATTTGAGCAAACCGCCCTCCAACCTGGGCTGAGTTAAAGCAAACCGCCCTCCAATCTGGGCTGAGAAAAAAGAAAATTTTGAACTATTTTCGATAAGGCTACACCTGTTAGCCACGTGTCTTGACACATCACGGTGCTCAACCGTCGCCTTTGTGGATTGGTCATTTCTGCCGCCTTCGATATTTGCGCGTATTTAATGCGTATGTCGTTTCATTTGAAGCGTCAGCACCTTTCTAGGTTTTTTTTGAATTTTTATAATGACGTCGCGACTCCTGACCTTTCAAATTCGCAACGTCTATATATTCCCCTTCACTCCTTCATTGTACCACTTTACACTCACGCCTTTCTTAGCTCTCAGAAAATACGCCTCCTTCTCGAAGTGCTTTTCTACTTCAGCGGCCTCTTTGCAAATCTTCAAATTTCAACACGTAATGCCACTGTTTCCTCATTTGCTTGCTCTTGCATGACTCGGTAACTAGTACCAATTGCTTTAGTAATTCTCTGGGCGACATTTTATGAGCGTTCAAACTTTTTTGAATGTCTTTCTGGGCTTTTGACGTGTTTCTGGGTTTTTGATGTATTTCCGGGTTTTCTGGGTGGGTTCTTAGCATCTGTTGCCTTTTCTAGGTGTCCAGAATGGCCCGTACCTTACCGTATGCCTTTAAACCCAAAGACCCTTCGGCCCTCAAACAACCAGAGACTCGCATCAATGACCTTCCTGGGCCCACGAAACTCTCATTATGGGAATCGTCTTCCGCTAAAGAAAAAGTTAGTAGGAATAAATCTCGCCAGTCCCATGTACGTAAAGGCAGACATAGTAAAGGCGTTGAAATTTATCCGCTTTCTTCTCGTGGGTCATCCATTGCTCCTCCCCCAACTTCTTCAGAAACTTTGAACCCGAAGTTAACAAGAAACCTTCCTATCCCAGGATTATTAACTCGGGTCCGACTCCATGTGATGAATGCTGTCACAAAAGTATCGAACTAGCTCGGCAAGATCGCGACCGGGATGCCGATTTACTGTTAGATAGATGCCGATGTAACCTTATTCCTCCAGCTACTTCGGCTTCTTCCGGCTTTAAATCGCTTGGTTGAGCATCTTTAAGCTTTCACCGAGATAGTTCTGTTGCCTCAGGTATATATCAATCTCTGATTTTTACCTCCTTATTTTATTTTTAGGTATAAATGGCTTCGTCATCACACCATCCTGTCCAGTCTACGACTGACGAGTCCAGCGCGTCTGCCTCTTCCCAAGTCCCAACCGGGACAACCCCTGCTGTTAACATTTGCGTCACACGCATCAAAAATACCCTGACCGTATATGATTTGCTGCTATTGGGGATCGAGGATGGAGAAGGTTATACTATCCGCCTGCCCCTGGAGGGTGAATCCATGGATTCTTGCCGTCAAAACAACAATGATCCCCATTTCTTTTTCCTCTACCGGGATGTCATCACCCTTTTTGGTGAACAACAAAAACAAAGTAGTAGTCGTTAATGGAGATAAGAAGGAGTCCCAGCAATGTTATTTTGAGATTGTCTGGGAGGGACAAGGCGGACCATCATCACCGCCTCAGATTCGTAGAGGTGAACGACCCCAAAAGCCAAGAGTGAATAGACACCCAGTAGGACTGGTGGAGCTCGACCTTAGGGACGAGCCCGAGGTCCCTCGTCCGGAACCCGAGGGCGAGTTAGACGAATTAATCCTCGGACATAATCCCTCGAAAACCACGAAGATCGGAGGCGCGATGGAGCCGGACCTGAATACCAGGTTGATTGAGTTCCTGATATAGAACTAGGATGTATTCGCATGGACGTCTTCCGAGATACCAGGGATTGACCCCAACTTCTGCTGCCACAGATTGGCTATTCGACCGGGGTCCACGCCTGTGGCGCAAAAGAAGAGAAATATTGGGGCCGAGAGACGAAAGCTTTGGAGGATCACGTCGACGAGCCGTTGTTGGCGGGGGTTCATCGTGGAAATACGACACTACGTGGCTCTCAAACATGGTTATGGTAAAAAAACCAAATGGAAAGTGGAGGGTATGCACAGATTATACCAATTTAAACAAAGCTTGCCCTAAAGACTCCTACCCGATGCCAAACATCGATCAATTGGTGGACAGCTCATCTGGTTTTCAATTGCTATCTTTTATGGACGCATACTCAGGTTATAATCAAATCCCCATGCACTCGGACGATCAGGAGAAAACGGCCTTCATGACCGACCAGGCCAATTATTGCTATAACGTGATGCCATTCGGATTAAAAAATGCCGGGGCCACCTATCAGAGGATGATGAATAGGGTCTTCGCCGACCAAATTGGATGGAACATCGAGGTTTACATCGATGATATGATCATGAAAACCAAAGACCCGGAGGATCATATTATAGATCTAGAACAGACGTTTGAGAAGTTAAGGAGGTTCTAGATCTGTCTGAACCCGGCTAAATGTGCATTTGGGGTCCCAGCTGGGAAATTCCTGGGTTTTATGTTAACAAACCGCAGAATCGAAGCCAATCTCGACATGCAAGCCCCAAGGACAAAGAAGGAAGTCCAGCAGCTGACCGGCCGACTGGCCGCACTTACCAGGTTTTTACCGAGGTCGGCTGAGAATGCGCTCCCATTCTTCAAATTGTTAAAGAAGGAAACGCAGGGAGGATGGAACACGGACTGCGAGGCCGCCTTTGAAAAGATCAAACTCTATCTGGAAACCCCACCAGTCCTATCAAAACCCGATCCAGGTGAGTCATTATTCTTATACTTGTCAGTTGGAGAAGAAGCAGTGAGTGCGGCCCTGGTAAGGGAAACCGAAGTCGGCCAAGCCCCGATTTATTTTGTAAGTAAAGCATTGCAGAGCTCGGAACTATGATACCAGAAGCTTGAAAAAGTGGCCTTCGCCCTCCTCGTCTTGCCAAGAAGGCTTCGGCCTTATTTCCAGGGACATCGAATAGTAGTCTGAACTAGCCAACCACTCCGTCAAATATTACACAAGCCGGATCTGGCAGGAAGAATGACTAGCTGGGCCATCCAGTTGTCCGAGTTCGATATCACTTACGAAGCCCGACATGCGATCAAATCTCAGGCATTGGCGGATTTTGTAAGGGAACTCACCTCGGGCGATAAGATCGACGAAGATCAAGAGAAAGTATGGAAGGTTTATGTCGATGGTTCCTCGAATTCGAAGGGTAGTGGAGCTAGAATCATAGTGGAAAGCCCGGAGGGTGTGGCCATTGAACATTCCCTTCAACTAAAGTTCCCGACATCAAACAACAAGGCCAAATACGAGGCATTGCTTGTCGGATTAGTGCAGGCCAGAGAACACGGAGCACAAAGAGTAAGGGTTTTCACCGAATCCCAGCTCGTAGCAGCACAGATCAAGGGTACGTACCAAACAAAAGGTCCGTTATTGGCTAAGTATCTCAATAAAGCAAAGGAGGTGATCTCTCGCTTCGAAGAGGTAATTATCACTCACATTCCGAGAGAGGAAAACACCAGAGCCGACATCCTTTCCAAGCTAGCCAGTACCAAAGGCCCGGGAAACCATCGGACCGTCATCCAGCAAAACTTAACAGAACCGAGCTGCATCATGACTATCTCGGCAGCAACAGATTGGAGAAAGCCGATTGAAGATTATTTAGAAAGAGGAATTATTCCAATCGACTCCACCGAAGCTAAGAAGTTGATCCGAGAAGCTGCCGTCTATACAATCGTTGATGACCAACTATACCGGAAAGGTCTGCAGTCTCCAATGATGAGATGTTTGGGCTCGTCCGAAGCCAAATATGTTCTGGCCAAGATACATCAAGGAGTAAACGGCCATCACATGGGGGGCAAAGCCCTGGCCAGAAAAGCCCTAAGGGCTGGTTACTACTGGCCAACCATGAAGGCGGACGCTATGGAAACCGTCAAAACATGTGATAGTTGCCAGAAACACGCCAGGATCATTTGGCCCCCACCATCTGAATTAAAAGGCATCTCGGCCCCTTGGCCATTTTACAAATGGGGCATGGACCTCCTCGGCCCTTTCAAAGCAATGCCTGGGCAATTAAGGTGGCTTATTGTGGCAGTGGACTATTTCACTAAGTGGATCGAAGCCGAGCCCTTAACCACCATAACCTCGGCACGGATACAACGTTTTTTTCGTCATAACATTGTCTCGCGATTCGGCATCCCAGCTGAGGTAGTCACGGACAACGGGACCCAGTTTATAGACAAAGGGTTCCAGGAGATGATGTCGGACCTGGACGTCATACAGCACTTCGCTTCAGTCGAGCATCCCCAATCAAATGGCCAGGCCGAAGCAGTCAACAAGGTCGTCCTCGACGGCCTAAAAAAGCGGATGCAAGATGCTGAGTCCAACTGGATAGAACAACTCTACAGCGTACTGTGCGGGTATAGGACAAGCGTGCAGATGTCAACCCAGGAAACCCCTTTCCGGTTGACTTATGGATGTGAGGCGATGATCCCGGCTGAAATAGGACTGCTGTCATGGAGGAAGGTCAAAGCACTGCAAGATAGTGAGGAAGCTAACGATGACGCCTTAAGGACGGACCTAGACCTAATAGACGAGATCAGAGTCACGGAACATCGCAAGGAGCTAGCCGCCAAGCAACTCATCGCGACCAAGTACAATCGGAAAGTCAGACCCCGTTCCTTCAACAGGGGCAATCTAGTACTCCGACGCGCAGATGTTGGAAATAAAAACACTAAAGATGGCAAGTTGGCACCAAATTGGGAAGGTCCTTATCGGATCAAAGAGAAGCTGGGCAATGGAGCGTATACATTGGAAACATTGGCTAGGAAGCCCATCAAAAGAACATGGAACGCCGACAAGCTCAGAATCTACTATAGTTAGACCTCGGCTCGGCACTAGCACAACCTCAGACACCCCATGTCTGATCCTGGTTATTTTTTCAATTTTAGTATTTAAATTTAAGTCATTTACATTAGTTGTTTGTTAAGGTATGACATTATCTTGTAACACCCCATTTTTCAAAAGCGGAATAAAGTATTTTCATCAGAGTAGAGCATCAGAGCAATTTAAAAGAGCGAGTATCTGAGAAACATTCATTGTTGGTGTATCTAGTTGCTTTTATAGCGGTACAATGATCCGAATATTTAATAATACGGTAATACAAGTCCAAAAAGAAATTCTCCGGCCGGGACTCTAAGCGTGCTGCTTGCCCTTATCTTCGGCGCTCAGTCCTCCTGACCCTGAAGCTTTTGTAAGAGCTGAGATCCAAGGCCCATTGGATCTCAGGTAACGGTTAACCTCATGCTTATGTAAATAATATATGTATAACATCACAACATTAATCAACACATAAGTACATAGCAGATGTAAGATTAATATATCAACAGTACACATCACATGTAAAGTTATCTATGTTAACAGTACACATCACATGTAAAGTTATCTATACAATTCACATGTATAGTTATCTATGTTAACAGTACACATCACATGTAAAGTTATCTATACAATTCACATGTATAGTTCTCTATCACATAAAAGTATACAATAAGCATCAGAGTTAGTGTTACAGTACGCGTACGTACCTTCGTTGATGGTTTTCGGTATGTTTCGACGGTAGGCGATCACAGATATCCTATAAGGGTAATATCGCCTCTATTAATTCAAAAATATTATTTCAAGAGATATTTTGGCTATATATGACCATTTTACCCCTTGATTAATTATTTTCAACTTAATCCCATTTTAATTTCGTAAAAACGCTATTACTCAATAAATGGGCTGATTTTTCGCCTAACTTTGAAAAATCATAGTTAATTCCACAGAACTCGGAATGAGGATCCGTAAAATTCCTTGGAAACCTTAGGATGTTTAATTTTAGGTAAAAATATGAGTTCTTGCCCGGAGTTCATAAAAAATTCCCAGTTTTCGCAACAACATGTTCTGCCCAGAAATTTTCAGTATTTTTCGCCTAACTTCGAACATTTTTATCTCCTAGCACAGAACTCGAAATAACAACTTCTAGGTATATTTGAAAATCTCTATATGTCTACTCTCACCATGAATTTTATCAGAATTTTGGCATAGCATCTTCAACATAAGATACCAGCGTTTTTGAAATTACTTCCGGGAGTCACTAACTGACAAAATTTCGCCAGAGCTTTTGCTACTTTGACCATAATCTTCCAAAAATTTTGCTATAACTTCTTCTTCATCATTTTTTCGAAATAAATCCAATCATAACCATAAAAACATGAAAATAACACTATAATTGGAAGATTATGAATCAAAACAACATTTAAGCTAAAAATCACAAAGTCAAGGCATAAGAACTTACCTAGAACTTTGCTCTTGCTTTCCCAAAGCTTCTCACTCTCACTTTCTCTCTTACTCTTGGTTAATACCAGCTTGCTTTGCTTGTGAATTGGTGAGGAATAAGGCATGCACTACCTCCCTATTTATAGTAATTCCTTGGTTAACTACCTAACAACTTTAACTCAATCTCAACCCTTGGTTTTAATCTTAGTAACTAAGTTTTAATCTCACCCCTTAACACCCCTTAAACCGCCCCCTTCTTCCTCTTCTTTCCTCTTCATCTTTTCTTCCCAAATGCTAATTTAGTTAGGTGTAAGTTGGTATTTTTCTTGAAGATCCATTTCCACTTTTGGGATCACAATTTTATGACTTGATTTATGGTCCTTTAAAACTTTGAATTCACAATAGTATGAATCTCAAAAGTTTACGAAAATCACTTTGGAAACAACTATGTTCAAGCTTAAATCGTGCTTGTTCATAATATCTACTTATATTTGTTCTAGGATCAAAGGATTTTAAGATACAATTTATTTTCTATTGGTTCTCATTCACTTATGTCTTGAATTCATCCTAATGGTTTTTATCTCATCATCTTTAATTAATTAACCTTTATTTATCTTTATTACACAAGCTTATGTCATAGTTACCACAAAGTCTTCTTGTAATTAATTTTGATAATGACACTTTTTAGAGTAAATATCTAGATTTGCATTTGCTACATCTTTTTCATCCACAAAACCGACCTCCCCCCTAAATTTACCTTTCATTTACCCTTCATTTCATCTCAATTAAGTCTTTGTCAAGTAGCCACAAAAGTCTTTGCTATTAATGATGTTTTATTTAACTAAATATAATTTAAAACTTTAATTCCCTTCACTCTTGTATGCACCGGCCGAAACTTACCCTTGAATTTCACTATTGAATGTGTTTTAATTGTCTCACAAATACTATGGACAACTCTCTCATTGGTTGATTCAATTGACACAAGGATTAAGCTTTATAAAATCTATTCTTAAGCCTTTGGATTAGCTTTATCAAATTTAATCCAAGCCTTTGATGTTGGGTTGGAAAAATCTAGACACTAATAGTGATATTTTATGATCCCTAAGAGGATTTAGAAAATTTAATCTCCAACTATATGAATTCTAGTAAGAAATTACCTAGAAATAAAATAAGAATAATAAGAAAAATTGAGACCACATATTCACCTATTTTAAATAGGTAATATTGACTCAAATATAATATTAAGGCATATTAATTATCTAAATATAATATTTAAAATAAATAATTATCCGGGTATTACATTATCAGCTCTTTGGAGTTTGGTATTCCTTTTAATGAAGAAATCCCCAGTGAATGTTTTCACAATACAACTTAAGTTTACACCGAGGTTTCCAAAACCCGGTTTCAATTAAACCCATGGATGACACTAGGGCCAACGTAGCCGGGTTACACGAGCAATGCGAAGTTGCACCGTATAGGTCTTCGCAAAATTGACGCGTCAACGCTCGCTCCTTGATAAAGAAGATGAATTGTCATGCCGACCCTGATCAGGTCAAAATGTTTAAAGCGTTGCGTTGCGGACACCACGTTTTAGAGATGTGACAATTTACCCTTATCTTGACGATGAACCCGGACGAGGGAGCCGGAACTCGGTAGTGCATTAAAATAAACACCCTCTGCGGTTAAACAAAGAAAACCCTACCACAGATTCCCAGACGATAAATCTGGAAGAAATCGCAGATCTGCACAATTAAAAGACCTTGGCCCGGTCATGCAAATTTTAAAGATATGTCAGAAAATGCTATGGCGATATATTAATTAAAAGGTTCAAAGATGTCTATACAGCCGGCACATACGCCGGATAAATACAAAAATAAAAAGGGCACAGACGCCCGAAACAAAAAGCAAGCGGATAACGACGACCACCTCAACGCCTCAGGAGTCAGAAGCAACCGGCTTCTCAGGACCCATGCCATCTTCGGAAGGAGCGTCGGGCGCGACATTAGGTTCTCCCTCTCCCCCCTGTCTGGAACCTTCAGGCTCCGACACTGAGGCATCTTCGGGGGACGAAGGAGGAGAAAAGAACTGGCCCTGGTGAACATAAGCGAGATAATGACACTTGCTGAGATCCAATGTCACATTAGGATTCCAGTGCTGGATCTGGGCCAAGGTCATGTCAAACGTGTCCTTCGCAGTCCTGGCCACGGTTGTAGAACAGTTGGCGTGGGCCTTCTGGGCATCTTCGAGCTCGGTTTTAACCCCAGATAACTCCTCGGCTAAACTCCCCCGTTGAGTCTGGACCGTCTTCAGGGCGTCCAGGCATTGGGAATGAGCAGCCTGTACGCTAAGAAGCTCGGACTTGGTGGACGTCAGCTCACCCATAGTCTTCTCAGCCCTTTCTCGACGGCACTTAGCTCCTCTTCTAGCTTCTTCCTCGCCGCCATTGCCAGATCTCTTTCTGCCTCCATCGGCCGCTTCTCAATCGAGATTCTGACTACTTGGTGCTTAAGATGAAGCATAGATTGCACCAAGCCAACCCCTTGCAGCAGATGATGCTGCACAGCGTGGACCACACGCTCATCGGCCTCAATTAGGGGGACCATAGTATCAAGGAACCGATGAGGAGGGAAGAAGGCAACACTGAGCTCCTCAGTTACCCCCTTTTCCCAAGCGACACCACGTGGCAACTTAGAAGGAGGAGGAGGCAGAGGGGAAGGCGTAGCCGGCATGGACTGGGAGAATGTTGGAACCTCCTCGGTCACAAATTCCTTCTGAGAGGTCTGCGATCGCCCAGCAGCAGGAGAGGGAGAAATGTGAACCTGGACAGAGGCCCGGCTCCTCTTTGACGTCGGAGCTTGGGACACAGCTCCTACCCGTCCTCGACTAGACTCGGCTACGGCACGTTTCCGGGACGGATTACCTGAGGAAGCCTCGCCGCCGGGGTTCAACTGGGTCAGGTAGGGGGGCAGCGGATTCATCGATTGAGCTGCAGAAAAAATGCAAAGAAGCACAGCAGATTAGAGAAGAAAATCCCAATCAATAAATAGCAAGGTGTAAGAGAAAAAACCAATTTATACAAAGGGATCATAGAAATTACGAATCCCGGTTTGGAACCAGGACCGGTAATAAAATAAGCTGCACTCCGGGTGCCGTATGTGGCAACATAAGACACCAGTCGGTCAACCGATAGAACCTCCTCGGCGGGGAGATCGTCAGATTCAACTTGGTAGGAGGAGGAGGTCCACTTGTGATGATTGTATGTCCAATACAGTGGGAACCTCCACTCCACCGTTTGCCCCTCGAGCCCATTCAGAAACCAGGGCTGTTCCCCTGGTTTAGCTATTATCTTGAAGAAGCTGTTCTTGAAGTGCTTAAAGGAGTCCGAAAAAACGGTTAAAAGCTTCCTATCAGTATCACCGCGGAGGGAGGTAAGCCCTTTCAAGTTATCGGCCTCCTTCCCAGAGCGGGGGGTAAAAGGACAGAAGAAATAAAAAAAATAAGGTGGTGGTACAAGGAATGGGGTCAAAAAAGGAGTGACATAAGCGTTCAAAGGCTACCAGGTAGGCCCACCCGTTCGGATGAAGCTGCGAGGGGGCCAGATGAAGATGGCTCAGGCAGGATATTTGGAACTCGGTAAACGAAAAGCGAATACCGAGCCGAGACAAGTAGGCCTTATAAAAAAAGAAAAAATTGGTGCACCCTACTACCCTAGAAGAGCAAACGGGTTCATCAGCGTCAGGAGGACTCAGGAAAACACCCTCCAGCTCCCCCAGCTTCATCCGATCAATAGCGGTGGCAATCATCAGAGAACGTGTGGTAAGCACGTCATGCGTTACCCAGGGAAATCGCTTAACAAGAGACGCTGAAGGAACGGTGGAATCCGCCTCCCCGACATAGGATTGACCACTAATTGGAGAAGAAGATGACTCCATTTAGACCTAGAAACACAGAAAAGAAAAAAGGGCAAAGATCAGTAACTGAAGGGTATACCTGACGCGTGCATATTAATGCTAGAAGAAGGGCGACTTCCGGTGTTAACGGCCGAGGTAGAAATTATGGGGGACCTATGTCGGCAGGAGCCGAGGGTAGTATTCGCCAGGAAATCCCAGCCGTTCGCGATGAAATACGAGCTGTCGGCGAGACAGTCCCAACAAGGGCCGAGGTATCCCTCAGGCATGGATTCTACCTTGGCGCGCGGAGTGGGCTCGTAGAAATTAAGAGGCTCGATCAGGATGGCTTCAGGTACATCTCGGCTTACGGGGTTCGGCAATCCGCTTTGGAAAGGACGAGCATTTGGGCCCCTACTTGAAGCACCGTGGAGTAAAAGGTTAGATCTAACCCCCTCAGGCAAAGGTGTCCCCAATATCCAGTGGCTGGCCCTCTGGAAACGAGCGCGTAATGCCTCGTCTTCATCTTCTAGGGTGAGAGATGGGTTTGAAAATGACAAAGGATTATTCCTATCCATCAAAACACAAAGGTAGAAACCTAGAACATGCACAAAAGGGGATGAGACGTAGGAGAAGTCAAAGGGGATATTCTAACAAAAAGGGACATGCACCTGGAAGGAGGAACACAGAATTCTATTTCTACCCAGAAACTCTCACGGGGACTCAGTTTGACAAAACCAGAAATGCAGAAGTACGCGTAGACAAGAAGAGGAAATGGCAGATGGAAATCAAAAAAGCTGTAAAAAAACAATAGTAACAGAAGAGAAAAATGTATACCTGAGTAGAAGAGATAGGCAATGAACTGAGTAGTAGAGGGAGCGTAGTTGGAACAATATTGCAGCGAAGAGCAGAGAGAGTCGTGAAAATAATAACGTCAGATGAATAGAAAAGTGAAAGCAAGTAGGAGTAATGGAGGGAAGTGCAAAGCAAAGTTCAAACGTCGGGGGTAAAAGAGAGAGTTTACCCTATTCGTAGGGGTGACGTGCGACGCAATAGGCGCATTAAATGCGCACGAAAACCACTGACGGCCAAGCAGGGCGGTTGTGTTCCCGAGCCAACCCAGAGGAGACAGGTGTCAGGGGGCAATGATGGCGAAGGCAGAAAGACGCTAGTCAAGAAATACAACTGCACGGTTGGAAACACCTCGTATTCCATGGCACCACGACACTTAGCTGGGGCTCGGAGACATAACCATAAAGTACGTAGCATCCCAGGCCTCGGAATACCTCAGAGAGTATACCACTACGGCGTCAGCCTGGACCTTGGTCGCTGGGCCTCGTGTCATTAAGACAGAGGGAATCCACAACCGAGTAGTCCGACCTATCGACAGGATACATCCCGGCAGCTCAAAAACTTGAACTACCGGGCTGGGGGCAACTGTTACGGACCTACCTGAGGCCCAACACAGGGGCGGCCCAATACAAGATACTCCGTATATCCGAATATATCTATATTCATGGAAGATCTATCATATCAGCAATCAGGGATAAGATAGATCCGGCAGTTATGATACCAGGACGTACCCTAGAAATACAAGAGTCAAACCCCAAGGTGCACACGTTCTAACTCAACCCTATTTACATTACGCATCACTGTGCACGATCCCCACTGAAACATCCCCCATCCCCCCTTTTGGCGGATAGCCTATAGTGTCTGATGATCCTAAGTGCCTTCCTGGGATATCTCCTCCATAGATACTTTCCTTTAAGCCATTTGATCCAAGATTAAAGACTACCCCAACGGGGCTGAGCATCTCGTTTTACACCGTAACATTAAGTATTTAAAATTTAATAAAAAGGATAATTTCCATACTTTTAAGTATCAAAATAACTAATTTGCAACATGAAAATATTTTACGTTAAAACATTAAAAATTATAACATCAAAATAAATAGGAAAAATTCTATTAAAAGTCTTCTTAAATACCCAAAATCTAAAAAGGGCTTCTAAATTTGACATATTCTAACTTAGGTCAAACAACTTAGTTGAGGATTTTATAATTGAGTAATTTTACATATATGCCCTCTTACTCCTTCTCTATCGCTGTCTCCTCCCCTTCAAGTTTCAATCCTGTATCTTGAAATAATGTTGGGTAAATTTGATTTATCCTTTTTTTTTTCTTTTCCCGGATAAACCGGTTAATTTTTTGTACTGGAGAATAAAAACAAAAAACAAAAAAATTGCTGCTTTGTCACAAAATCAGAATAACGGTTATGAAACTCATCCTTCAGCCTCGCACTCAGCCCTAGTTCGCCGCCTCTCACTCACCTCCGTCCCCTTCAAAATCGGTAATCACTCATTCTGTTGAAATCCTCGGTCTCTTTCTCTTCTCGGCATCGCTCACAGCCTTCTTTCGGCGTCGCCCACCCTACCTCTCGACGTTGACCACCCTGCCTCTCGACGTCGCCCTCTGTTTCTTCTTCTTCATCAGCTGAGCCATCTTGTTGGTACGAACAAAATCATCCTCCTCCTTCTCTACGGGTTTTCCTTAGAATAAAAATATATAAGTTCAGTCTTGTTTTCCCCCCAATTTCTGTTGTTTTGCTGTTTCTCTCTTGCCTTTAATTTATTTATTTCGCGGGGTTTTTATTTTCGCCAATGTTATTTGGATTTGGGGATTTTCAAGTGGTGTGATATCGGAAGTTCGAATGAGCCAATGAGTTTTGTAATACTGACTAGTAATCGTTTGATTTTGAATATATGGGTTTTGAATGATTATGATTCCAGTTTTTGGTCGAAGCTTCCAACTATAGATTTGAATGAAATGGGATTGGATTCTTTTGTTATTGGATTTAACAAAGATTCTCGGAGTAAAAATAAAATGTGTAATTCTGATTCTCTAAACTCTTCCAAAGCACAAAATTGAAAAAAACTGTCAGAAACAGAGTGCTAGGACTAGGGAACAGAATGGTTGCCATGCACATCCTCTGTATCTCGCAACTCGCTGTTCTCAATTTTCTCCCTTTGACCTCGTGGCTGCTCCGTCTCTGCCATTGCTTCCTCCGGCGTCGTCTTCCCCTCTGCTTAGTTTAGCAGACTCAGCTTCTTTCTTAATAGGTATGAAATAGTGAGATACAACTTCATTATTATGATAGCAAATTAAGGGACCTGACGCATTGGCTTTTAAGTTGATAGGAACTTGTCTATTAGCAAAGCTGAACACTTGAAATGTTTCTAATTTTTTTTGCTTGTTTAAGTTTCCTCTACCTAGAGAATAATAGGGTGGGGACATGAACATGTAATCTGAAAACTTCAAATGATTTTAGCGGAAAGTACTTTTAGATTTCCTTTCATCCACCTACTTTTAGAATATCCTGTTGTTAGAATTTGGGAATCAAAGGTGGATAAATACTACTTTCTTCTTGTTTCTTTGTTTTGGTGATACAGCATAATCTTTTTCTCATTTTTGAAGAGAAATGAAGAGAATGATAGCCATAGGGTTTGAGGGTTCAGCCAACAAAATTGGTGTTGGCATTGTAAGTTTAGATGGTACAATTCTTTCAAACCCTCGCCACACTTACATTACACCTCCTGGACAAGGGTTTCTTCCAAGAGAGACTGCCCAGCACCATCTTCAACATGTTCTTCCCCTAGTCAAGTCTGCTTTAAAAGAAGCTCAAATTACTCCGGATGAGATCGATTGCATCTGTTATACCAAGGGTCCTGGCATGGGTGCTCCATTACAAGTGTCTGCTGTTGTTGTCCGTGTTCTTTCACAGCTTTGGAAGAAGCCAATTGTTGCAGTGAATCATTGTGTGGCACATATTGAAATGGGAAGGGTTGTAACAGGCGCCAATGATCCTGTTGTTTTGTATGTAAGTGGTGGGAACACTCAAGTCATTGCTTATAGTGAGGGACGATACCGAATTTTCGGAGAGACCATTGATATCGCTGTAGGAAATTGCTTGGACCGGTTTGCCAGGGTTTTAACACTTTCCAATGATCCAAGCCCTGGATACAACATCGAGCAGGTTCATCGCTTTACTAGAACTGCATTTTAGAGCAAATATGTACAGTATTGGTCATGTTTCTCTTGATATTTGGTACACTCTGTATTGATTCTAAATTTTGTGCAACTCCAGGAGAGATAAATTATATAATCTATTAACAAGACTCAAAAAATAATATTTGACATATTATTTACCCCAATATTTTGGAAGGCTTCTTTTATCCTCATTGTATTCCAAGGTTCAGCATTTAGTTCCTTTTTAAGAACGAAGATCTTGTATATTTTGCCTCTTTCCACTTGGGGGTTGGGGTTGTGAGAAGCTATGTTGCTGCACCTCCTTTTTCATTCTGTCAGGAGAATGTTTGAATAATTGTTCTTAAAAAGTTTGAAAATGAATTTGCAAATTCTTTCTGTTTGTGTTTGGTATTTGAGACTCTGTGCTATTACTATGTTAATTTACAAATTAGGAAATGATGAATTTTATGGGCATTTTCTTTTGTTGTTGGAACCTATATTTTATCTGTTTCATTTCTATTGCACTGCATTACATGTTCTTACACACCACTGGATGTATAAGAAAGGAGCTAAGAGAACATTTTTCAACCATCGTTTTTATTCATATTACTCCAATCATCATATTTCTTAGCTTGCCATTTGTTGTTTTCTCATCTCCAGCTTGCAAAGAAAGGGGAGAAATTTATAGACATTCCATATGTTGTTAAAGGAATGGACGTGTCGTTTAGTGGAATATTGAGCTATATTGAAGCAACTGCTGAAGAAAAGCTAAAGATCAATGAGTGCACCCCTGCAGATTTGTGCTACTCTCTGCAGGTAAAATTTATGCTGCCCCCTTTGTTAAGAATATTGAAAGAAAAAAATCAGTAGGATCAGAATTTGATTTGCAAATAATAAATAAATAACAGAAAACAGAATAAAGGGTAGTTATAGGAGGCAGTTGTTGATTAGCTAACAGTACCACTATACTGCCTATATATAGATGTGAAGTGCCCACTTGCAACCAGATTATAATGCGATAGGGCTTGGTGCATTCCCTTGTTTCTCTCTTGTGTCTCCTCTCTCTCTCTCTCTCTCTTTTATTTCCCTCTATTTCCTTTGTTCTTCCCTCTCTTTCCCCCCTCTCTCATTCTCTATTACAATAATACTATACAATAGAATTCTTTTAACGTATTGCAGGAGACATTGTTTGCTATGCTTGTAGAGATAACTGAGCGCGCTATGGCTCATTGTGATAAGAAAGATGTTCTCATAGTTGGTGGTGTAGGTTGCAATAAGCGGTTGCAAGAGATGATGAAAATAATGTGTGCTGAACGGGGTGGAAGGTTATTTGCCACCGATGATAGATATTGTATTGACAATGGTGCAATGATAGCATATACTGGCCTTCTTGCTTTTGCCAATGGCACATCAACCTTGCTTGAAGAATCTACGTTTACCCAGCGTTTTCGGACAGATGAAGTGGAAGCAATTTGGAGAGAAGCTAATCAGGGAAAACAGAACGGTCTTGCAGATCAAAATGTTTGACTTTCTGATATTGAGGTTGGTCTTTTTCCGGGAAGCTCTTAATGTTGAATATAGAATTTATATCATTATCTGGTTTTTCTTGTGCAAAATTTCTTTATCCTTAGTCGAAGATTAGGAGGGAAATATTACTAGAGTAATCTGAGTTCAGGATTGAGGTGAAGTGATATTAAATTTAGTTTCATGGGTCCTTTTTTCATGGAATCTCTGCATAATATAAACATGCTTATAAATAACTTAGTAGAAGGAATGCTGTTTCAGAAATTGAATTGATTATCTTTTTTCGTTTCAATCGAACTGGCAATAGAATCCAAATGCAGCCTTTCCTATATTCTGAGATATTTCTCCTGCACATTACAGGGCTAAATATCCTGTTGCAATGGAGATAGACAAGTGGAATGGAACTCATCATGTGTGATATATATGCAAAATCAGCATCGATGTAGCCAAAGGGTAATCATCAAGGTCCTTGAAATTTATTCATATAGTAAAATTATATATAAAAGGGTTTTCAATTGTTTGGTGTTATTATTTTGGGAAATTGTTGTATTGCCTCATTGCCTCTGTATCCTTCATGCCAACATTTATTAGGCGTCCTTCCTTTGTACTACTCATCTCTAGGTCTAAGTTATGTACTCTTGACTGTTATAGAGCAATGTTAATTAGCTATTTTATTCCTCTAGATCATTCTCATTATATATATATATAAGCCTTTAGCTCAAGCTTATTTCTTTATGCGTATCCAGTTGGCAAAAAGTTTTGAGAAATAAACTTGGTAGACTAAAGCTACTTCACTCACGATTCTATGTGAAGTTACAACTGTGTTGTGCAGATCATTGATTTTATATGCAATGAGCAAACTTATGGCCTAAACAGAGAGTTGCCACTTCTGTATGAAAAAAGAAGTCTGATTTGAGCGTACAGAACACCATGACACGTAATGTCCTCTTCTCTTTTCATCATAGTAGCATTTTTGAAGTGATTTTTTATAGTGTACTAAGTACGTGAGAGGAGTTTTTTTTCAACATACATAAAAGTATTTGTAAGAAACTAATGCAAACTAGCTAAAACAATAATCACGGTGTCACTATTGGCAACAGCCCCTGCCACGTTACTTCAAAAACATATTTTTTAAAAGACTACCTGAACAAATTTGTTATTTATTGTTTTATTCTCAAAAAAAAAATTGATTTTTTTTTTATAAAATTATTTTGGAAAAAAAAAAAACAGAAAACAGCATCAAACATGCTCATATTATTCTTCTATTCACTGTAGTTTCCCACTTTGTTCTCATTCCATTCCCGTGCTTCTATTGCGAAAAGCTTTTACTTTTTCATCCCAGCTCTCCCAAGTTCCAGCCTTTTTTAACCATCAGTAAATCCGTCCTCTAAGAACCACCCAGCTTCTCTCCTAAAAGGAGCTTGGTGAATCTGATGTGGCGTCTGAGGTGAAGTTTTAACCTGAAGAGGTCTGTGGCGTAATCTAAAGATCAATCATATCATTTTGTAATGTAATTAAATTAACTAATAGTATTTGTTAAGTTGAATGGTTGCGATGCAGACTAAGAAGGACCAGTGATGAAAGCAGAAAATGCTCACGTCAAAGCTCACAAAATGGGTCTTTCAATTTAGAGGGCCACTAATTAAAGAAAGGCATCAGTACATATTGTGATGTCTTCCAAAAAAAAAAAACCAAAATTATGTTGAGAATGTTATAAAACTAAAGAAAAAGATAACAAGAACAAGAGAAGTTCTAGGAGAGGAGAGAGAAATTCTCATTCAAGTCTATTCTGAATGTTTACACAAGCGCCTATTTATAGGCTTCAATAATTACTATCAGCAATGGACATCCACATAATAATATATTTGTAACACTCCCCCTTGGATGTCCATTATGAATGTCTTATAATTAAAAACTTTAACTAGGAAAAACCTGAGTGGGATAAAAACCTAGCTAAAGAAAAGAGTACAACATCCATTTATACACTTCCTAATTTGCCTCATTAAAAACCTTTCTAGGAAAACCCAGTGGGACAAAACCTAGATAAGGAAAAAGTACTGGCGATGTATCGACTCCCCCTCTTCATTACATCAGATTTTTCTCCCCCGATGACAACATTACATACAATAATTTTGTATAGATAAATAACTATATTTTGCTGATCATCAAGATACATCCGTGCTTTATGGTACTTACGGACCATGTAGTTCTCCTTCATCTTCTTTTCAAATTCTTTCTTTCAAGGTAGTCAAATATTGTATTGTTCTCTATTGAACAATAATAACATCATGTCGTATATTCATTGTCCATTGTGTACCGCAAATTCTAAATTTGCCAATAAAAGCATAATGAATATTAACATAATTACTAAAAATCACATAAATATCATATACTTCGAGATCTTTTCATAAAGATGCCTGGACATATAGAATTATTTTGTGCATCATTCTTTCAATAAATATTTAGGCTTCAAGCCATATATAGACTTATTTAATAATGTTCTCGAGAACTTGAATCTTTTTAACGTCTTGAATCCTTTAGGGACTTGTGCTTCATGCACTTTAATTCCTTCAGGGATATATATACTTCTGGCATTTTAAATCCTTCAGGGATATATGCTTCTGGCATTTTTAATCCTTCGAGGACATGTGCTTCTGGCACCTTATGTCCTTTTGGGACATGTGCTTCTGGCACCATCTTATTAATTTTGTCTTATGATCCACATTATCATTCATTATATCATGTGCTATATCATAAGCAAATATATTGTCAACGTTGACTTTCTTTTTGGTCTCATCGAATAACATTCATAGTTTATTGAGATCTCATTATTTTCACATTTTCATGTACCTGGGTCTCTTCTGGGACTACAACATTCTCTTCTGGAGATATCTCTACTAGAGATAATAACTCTTCAGGAGATGGCTCTTCTGGAGCATTTAACTTTTATTAATTATCCTCAACTCGATCATCTATATTCTTGGCTCCTTTTTCTCTTTTGAGGATTTATCTTTAAAATCGATGGACCTACTACGCTTCGTAGCGGGCTTTAAATTTATTTATAGTATGTTGTCCTTCGGGACATCAATTACGATAGGAGCATTAGCGGTTGGAACATGTGACTTTGTCACTTTCTTTAGGTCGATAAATGCTTCCGGCATTTGATTAGATAAATTCCGCAAATGAATTATATTTTAAACTTCCGTTCATATTGTTTTGTACAATAATCAAAATGAGTCAATGATAACTCATTCCAGCTGATATCTTTTCCCAACTGCCTATTTTCTCCCCCTCATGTTGGGAAAACAATATCGAATCTCAATTGACAAATCATGCAGTGTAAGTCTCCTAAATCCATTTGTTACCTTTAGAAACATCATTTTGTTCCATTTAGAGACAAACAAGAAGAAGGGGGTCCTTACACTGCATTTAACCCAATATTCATACTATAACACTCTATGTGCATTGTAGAGAATTTATAAGTATTGCACATTCAAACATTCTAAGATAGAATTAATCTGGTTCTTGACCAAAAACCAATTTTACGGGGAGAGTTTTGTTGGTTTATATAAACGATACAATAATCAAATATACCAACATAGAAACTTTGTTCTCATAAGCATTGATCTAGCTATTTATGGATGCTATAATACATGATTTCTAGATCATATAATCTGAAATAGTGTGTTTTAATATATACAAACTTCAGGTTGCATTCTTACAAACTTACGGTTGTAAGCTTAGAATATCACATGTAATCATTTTGTAGATGCATCTTTCAGATTTACATGTTATTTTGATGGGCCCATATAAATATATTTGATATATTTCTAGAGATACTGAGATCCATTACTAATCATGATCAATGAGAGCAAGCATCATATAACACATAGACAATATGTTGGTTATTCATGAAGAATCTTCTAGTTCTTCAATGGATGTCAATACATAATCTTATTTGCATTATGTATATATGACTTGGATAATCATACAAGTCATGCCAACAATTAATTTAAATCGAAAACTTATTGTTTATCGTAACATATATTTCAATCAATCATAAATTTTTGAATACTATGACATCCATTTTGGGAGATCTATTAGATAATGAGAAGTATATAACTTTTCAAACATTTTCTCACACTTGTTTTCTAACAATCTCCCCCTCAAGTGTGAGTCATATAAACATTTTCAAAATCATTTTCGAAAAATTTATGTTTAGTCTTCGGAGTAAACATATAATATTACATCACTAAATACACAGTCCACCATATATGAAGATATTCATAATCAAAATAATGTAGAATCACACAGATTTAGAATCACACATATGATTCTCATAGCGATAAATTTATGAAATATGATGACAAAATAACAACAAATTAATCATTGTATTAACTTCTGGGCTTATTCTTTCTCTATAGTTCATTGCCCTTTTATTGACAAATATTGGATTTGTATCAGCAAACTTCCAGTTTGTATTTACAATCCCTACATTAAAATTTGTAAACTTCTAGTTTACAAAAGCATACGTTTTCTATATTATATCTATTTCTGCAGATATCTTATAGAGTAATTAATACATAATTTTGTTTCTTTCAGGGTAAAATATTAGCTCTTCCGAAGCCTTCAATCAAATGTATTCTAATGTGATTAGAATACAAACTTAAAACCTTATGACTTCGGTCATTTAATATTCATGGTAAAGGATCTAATTCTATCGGGATATGATTAGAATATAATGCATTTTAATGCGAGATCAACCATAGTCATATTTTGATCTATTATTTCAGCTTAGATCGATTCAAACCAATCCTCAATCATACCATATTAATTCTATTATTCTGCATACCTCAAGGTATTCAGATCTTAAATCAAGAAGTTTCAAATTTTTAAATATTTCCCAGAGACTCACCCTTCTCGAGATTACTATCATCTTAGCACGCTTACGATCAGAATTCCATTTTCAAAAATCGAGTCGACGTCTCGAATCACCACATCCAAAATAGATTTCCCGGAGATACGTTCATAAAATAATCACTACGTGGCGTACAAAAATCCAAACGGTACAGAACTAGCAACTACTAGGTTGCATTAGGTTTCATTTAGGGTGCGGTGCCGTAAATTTCTGCGTGATCAAAAGTCTACACGGTTTTGAGCTAACGACCCATTAGAAAACGGCGTTGCTTAATTAAAATAAATCTAGACGTTACAGGCTCAGCTATAAATCGAGGAAGACGAAGGGTAAATGCCTTACTCACTATCAAGTATTTCAAAACTTCAGCATACCTATTTCCTCTGCTGCATTCATACCTTTCTCTATATCTTTCATATTATCTTTAAACATGGCCGGTCCAAGTAACTTCATTCCAGGTTTAGTCATACAACCCTTTCTTTCTTGAAGCTTTACTAAATGATAACCGAGTCTAATATATTGGCTGATTTATCTAACAATGTACGTCATTCCTTACCTTCTTATAATCCCTTAGAGGTATACGTTCATCCTTTTACTTCAATGTCTTATGTTCCGGGGCTAATGAACCTCATCCATCCCCTAGGGTTCAAGATCCGACTCCTTTAATTACAAACCAAGAAGTATCCGACGGGTCCATCAAGGTGACCGGTCAAAAGATGTCGTAACATGGCCGAACTTATGGAATCAACCAAGCCCGCTCAACCAAGGAATTCCC
This sequence comes from Acacia melanoxylon, assembly GCA_019022615.1. Lineage (NCBI taxonomy): Eukaryota > Viridiplantae > Streptophyta > Magnoliopsida > Fabales > Fabaceae > Acacia > Acacia melanoxylon. The sequence continues at coordinate 3,199,162 of JAFJYJ010000003.1, read as the reverse complement.
TCGGTTTGGCCGAGACTTCTAATCCATTCTCATGTAGTTGCTGCCATGTTCGAGGAGATCATTCATACCAATGGGTTTCAATACCATAAACTTGAAGTTCATGGGAGGATCGGTATGATAAGCCATGCTATCTTTCACCCGGGACGTACAAGGAGGTTCCTCCGGACCTCGAATGTTCGATTTTGGTAAGAAAAATATAGAAGAAATCAAACATTTTCTGAATAGTTATTGTTTGAATCAAAACTCTTTAGGGTATGTCCTGGTGTCAGATCCCCTATCAGCCTACTATGAGGCTCTTAGTGTTGGTTTGGAATGGACCAAAACTCAAAATGAACCCATCGGTAGTTCATTTCCAACTACTACGAAAACATAACCAATAAAGGTAAAGAACCCATGGTTGTAAATAATAATCCTCCTATCCCTATACATAATAATCCTTTAGTCCTCATACCTAGAGATTCATATAGGTCAAGGGCTGAACAAAACATTAGGGGTGAATTAATATCAATAGATGATCTAAAAGACTTCTTCCATTTACCTCAACAAGAGGTGGCTAAACGAGTCTGTTTATGCAAAAATGTTGTACGAAAATATGTAAAAGAGGAGGAATACACGGCCTTACGTAAAGGTTCGAACTACCATGAGTCGAATTGCGGATTGAAAGAACGCTTTCTTCCGGTGATCCTGTCTCAAGAGTAACTATTTGAAAGAGAAATTAGTAGACTTAAACATGAAATGGTCGAAGCTTGTGGTGGGATTGTACCAACGGTTGCTCTTGATATTTGAAATAACATTCTTTATTTTATTTTGGTAAATAGGTCACATTCTAATTTTCCTTTCACCAACATTCATGATTTATTACTTTAGAATATGGGGTGCTCTATAATTTATTTCTCATATCCCATTATTCTAATTCCCATACATATTAATCATATGCATTAAATTCATAATAATAACTATAGTAAAGGTAAAACAACAATTACTACGTAAATTAATGCGCTAATGGTAATTACCATATAAATAGTAATTACTATACAAATGGTAAAATAATAATTACCATTGTAATTTACTGCATCAATAGTAGTTACCGTGTAAATAGTATTTATCTTATGGTAATTACTATGCAAATAAAATATTAGTAAAAGTTGTGCAATCATATAAATAGTAAAATAGATCTTACCATTATAATTTACTGCATCAATAGTAATTACAGTATGAATAGTAATTACCCAATGGTAATGACTATACAAATAATAATAATAATAATAATAATAATAATAATAAAATAAGCAAATAGTAATAATATTAATAAAATATGTAAATAATAAAAATAAGTAAATAGTAATAATATTAATATTAATAATATGAATAAAAAGAAGGAACCAAGAAGTAGCTACGAAGGTGAAAAGCAATTGATAATAAAATAATGTGTGCAAATTAAAAAGTCAAAAAGGCTATAGAAGGATGTAGAATTAAAGGCTCTGGGAGTAATTTCCATGAAGAAGCAAAAGTTATAAAGAAGTCAAATATGGCGGCTGGAAATATAGAAGGAACAAGAACCTAGTTGAAGACACGTGAAAGGAAATGAAGTTGCAAGACGGTGTAGGTCAACTTACATATTTAATATTAATAATTTTGCATATGGGACATCTACGTTTTCACATTTGAATTTGACTTAAATTATCACCTTTTCCTTTTATAATAATTTAATGCCAATTTGAGTGTGCAAGAAGACAAAGAAAAAGAAACAAACTTGATTCACGCGCGAAGACAAAGAAAAATGAACTGTTTTCTTCTTCATTTTCGGTGCCGTAGAAGACAATACAATCGGCTGCGTTTTCTTCTTCACGTGACTTCCAAAGACCTTCATGGACCACGTTTTGACTCTCACTCACCTTCCTCGTTCAATCTCTCCTTCTTTCTATGTTATTTGATAATTAAAACAGAGCACACACACACCTCCAGCTCTAAAGCTCTCTCTCTCTCTCTCTCTCTCTCTCTCTATGGCTTTTGTTAAGGCAACACGGATGAAAGAAGACTAAGGAGCAGCGACTATATAGAGAGAACTAAGGGTCTGATTCAACACAAGAGAATGACAGACCAGAAAGAGAGACCATTATGTAAGTAGCGTTGGGCTCGAGGGGTATGGGAAGGGCTGTTTCTTGATACAAGAAGCAAGGGCTGCTTGGTTTGTGTGTATAGCTAAGGCCGAAAGCAAGATTTGGGTGTATGGAGAAAAGCGATATGATGATTTTGTTTCCATCGAGTCTTTTCTCTGTAAGTAGCAAGCAAGCAACGCCGTATCCGGTGAAAAACCTGTGCAAGGCGATCGACCGGATCGTGGCCATGCAAGCGAACCTCCTCCCATGCCTCGAGGCTCAAACGACCTCTCCACCGACATTTCACTAAGGCGAGATGACTGAAAATGGAGGGCGATAGAGAGAGGCTGAACGGGATGGTGATATCAGGAAGATCGGTGATGATGATTAACAAGCTCAGTTGGTTAGAGCTTCGTGCTGATAACGTGTTATAAAACTAAAGAAAAAGATAACAAGAACAAGAGAAGTTCTAGGAGAGGAGAGAGAAATTCTCATTCAAGTCTATTCTGAATGTTTACACAAGGCCTCTATTTATAGACCTTCAATAGTTACTATGCAATGGACATCCACATAATAATATATTTGTAACAGAGAATATATTATTTGAGAAGATTTCTGTGTAAAAAAAGAAAACTTTTCGCAAGAGTATATTTCTACTTATTAAGTGATTAAATCGATATTCTGCAATAAATTTTCCATAAGAATTTATAATTTTCTTGTAAAATTAGGAAAAATGTCTTGTGCTTGAAAATTAGATTGTATTGAGATTCCCTATGATTGATTTAACTCATGATGGCAAAAAATTTGATATTTTCCATGCTAATTCAGTTCTCTTGTGTTCGTCTGTGTATGTTTTTTCAAAAGCAAAACTATCTGGTATTTTGGGCTTGCCTCACTCAGACTTAATAAACTAGCACAACCCTCTTATTGGTCATGTGGTTTTTTTCCCCGGTGTCAAATCATCCCAGAGATATAGCCCATTTATAAATCTGTATTCCTTTGATCCTTAATGTAAGACCTAATTAATTAATATGAGTATATTAAAGATGTTAGTTAAATTAGTTAATATAATATATTTTTTCTAAAGCACTATAGTCATATTCTTTAATTACCTCCCTCCCTCTCTTACTTAGGGTGTGTTTGGTTGGAGGGAGGGGATGGAAGGAGAAGGTAATTGCTCCCCTCCCCTCATTCGGTTTAAAATTTTAGAGGGGAGGGACCCTAACTCTATGTTTGGATGGAGAGAAAAGTAAGAGGAAAATAGAAGAAGTGAATGCTAGGAATAAAAACTTTCTAAAATGGTTTTTTTTTTTAATACTATTTTTGGGAGTTTTTCCTCATAGTTTTCTTTCTCCCCTAATTTTCTTTCCATTTTGGCTCCTCTCCAAATTGGGGGGTTGTGGAGGAGAGCTAAGATTTTGGACTATTTTATCCTTATAATTTTTGTGATATTCCAATAATGCTTATGATAAAAAATATTATAATAGAAAGACAGATTATTAAAAAAAATTATAGTAAAATTAAAATATATTATTATACAAAAATTACTATAATTAAAACATATGACATTATAAGTTTAAATAAAAATATTGTTAAATTAATCTAAGTAAAAATATATGTTTATAATTAAAGACTATTATGATTAAATAAATTTTTTAAAAAATATTTTTTAAATAAAATATATTATTATGAAATTAATTTAGAATAAAAATATGTTTTCATAAATAAAAATATTATTATAGTTAAGAAATATATTATTTTAAAACTAATTTTAAACAAAAAAATATTATTACAAATAAAAAATGTAATTGCGTGTTTAAAATATATTATTATATTAATTATAAATAAAAATATTATTATATTTGTTCTAGTGTGGAATCGGATATGTCTAGCCAAGTGGACTAGTACTTTGATCTTGGATCGGATGGCCTACTTAGGAGTATCTATAGTCAAGATATCCGGGAAAGCACGGGACCACTGCACACAATAGGCTTTTCGCCAAGGGGGGATGGGGGATGTGTTTAGTGGGGATCGTGCACAGTGATGCGGAATGTAAATAGGTCTGAGTTAGAACGCGCGTACCTTTAGGGTTTACCCTTTGTATTTATAGGGTGTACCTTAGGTAGGATATCCATGATCTATCATAATCCATGGCCGTTATATCATATCTCGGATATGGTCTCTGCTATATTGATATTATAGATAATAGCGGGATTATCCAATATCCTCGGAGCATCCCATGATTGGCTGGGCCATATCGTCCCTTAATGGGCCATATCGGCATTATATATTGCCACTCGGCCAAGGACTCCATCTCGTGCGATGGGAATCTCAAAGATCCGGCCGAACAATTGCCCCCAGCTCGGTAGTTTAAGTTTTGAGCTTGTCTCCTCCGGGATGTATCCGGTTTTCGTGCGCATTTTGAAAGACGGAATTATATATTGCCACTTGGCCAAGGACTCCATCTGTTCGCATGGTCCGAGGTCACGTCTCAAAGATCCGAGCTGATACTGGGGTGCTAGATGATCTATAGTCATGTCTCCAAGCCCAGGCTAAATGCCATGGTACTATGGAATCCGAGGTGTTTCCTGTTGTGTAGTCGTATCTCGAGGCCAAATTTAAAACATGTTAAATATATCGTCTCTTGATTAAACCAATAATAATCGCCATCATTGCCTCAAATATTGTCGACACTTGTCTCCCATCCGGATTGGCTCGGGAACGTAGCCATTTAGCCCCGATGTGACTTTGCCATCCGCGGTTTTTTGTCGTGCGCATTTAATGCCCCTAGTGCGTCGTTTACGTCACCCCAATTGTTTTCAAAGCTGAGTGGGGCGAATTTTCCCTTTTACCCCCGACGTTTGAACCTTTTTTTTGTTTTGTACTTCCCTCCATTACTCCCACTTACTTTCACTTTTCCATTCATTCGACCTTCTACTTTCACGACTCTCCTTGTTCTTCGCTACGACAGTTTTTCAACTAAGCTCCTTCCGCTGCTCTTCTTAGTCCTCCGCACCTTCCTTCTACTCAGGTATACATTCTTCTTTTTCATTTACTATTTTTATAGCTTTCGTGGTTTTCATCTGTCATTCGTTCTTCTTGTCTGCGCGTTTCGCTGAATTTCTGGTTTTCTGGTTTTGTCGAAGTGAGAACCAGTGAGAGTTTCTGGGTAGAACTAGGATTCTGGGTTCCTTCTCCTGGATACATATTCCTTTTTTGTTGTTGGAATAACCCTTTTCTGGTTTGGCTTCTCCTGTGTCTCATCGACCCTTTTCTGCTTGTTCTAGGTCACACTTCTGTATTTTGATGGATAGGACTAGGCTTTCGTCGTTTCCAAACCAAGCATTAACCCCAGAAGAAGAAGAGGTGCTACGCGCCCGTTTCCCTAGGGCTAGTCACTAGATATTGGGTTCTCCTTTGTCTGAGGGGGAAAGGTCTAGAGCATTGCTTCATGGTGGTTCACATAGGGGGAGTGCTGGGGGTCCCGTTCAGCCTCTGCTAGGGGCCCAAACGCTCGTCCTGTTCTGGGTGGATTGCCGAGCCTTGTTGGCCAAGGTGTACCTGAAGCCATCCCGGTCGAACCTCTTAATTTTTACGAGCCCCCTCCGCGCTTAAGGGCAGAGTCTATGCCCGAGGGATATCTCGGCCCCTGCTGGGATTGTCTCGCCTCTAGTTCACATTATATCGCGAGCGGCCAGGATTCCCTGGCGGATGCTACCCTCGGTTCCTGCCGGCATAAGTCTCTCGCGATTTCCACCTCGGCCCTTAGAACTGGGCTTCGTCCTCCTTCTTTTGCTAACATGCATGCGTCAGGTATACCCTCCAGTTATTGATCTTTGTCCTTTTCTTTTATTTGTTTCTAGGTCTAAATGGAGTCACCCCCTCGCCTAATAGGACCCCTTCAGTGACTGGAGAATCAGACTCTGCCAGTCCACCTCAAAGTCTTCTAGCAAAATACCCCTGGGTCGCCCATGGGGTACTAACGACTCAATCCTTGATGTCGCAGTCCGACATCGTGAGGCTAGAATTGGGGGATACTTCCCATTGTGTTCTATGTCCGCCTTCGACTAGAGAGCTTGTTTGTGCCGTCAGGGAAGGAACCAATCCCTCCTTTTTATTTTTCTTTAGAGATTATGCTACCCGGCTCGGTATTCGCTTCCCGTTTACCGAATTTCAAATAGTTGTTTTAAGTTATCTCCGGCTTGCTCCTACTCAGCTCCATCAAAATGGGTGGGGCTTCGTTTTGGCCTTTGAGCGCCTCTGTCAATCCTTTCCCCAGCCGATTCCTGCTAAATTATCCATATTCTTTTATTTCTTCTGCCCTTTTACACTCGGTCTGATAAGAACAATGAGGACTTGAGAGGTTTGACATCCCTTCGAGGTGTACCCGGCCGAAAAATTTTCTACCCTTATTCTGATTCTTTTAAACATTTCAAAACCAGTTTCTTCAAGGTTGTTGCTATTTCCGGGCAGCATCCTTGGTTCCTCCACGGTCCCAAATCCAAGGAGGTGGAATGGAAGTTCCCGTTGTACTAGACCGCGGAGCACCACAATAAGGATTCTACCTCTTATCAAGTAGACGGGGACGATCTTCCCGCCGAGGATGTCATCTCGGTATCCCAACTGGTAACCAATGTTAAAGAGCACGGTGTAAGCACCGTAGCTTGGATACTTTCTCATACCGTGGCCGAGCTTGCAGCGACGCGGCATATATTTTCCCTCATTGTGTCTGATTTACTCTCTTTGTATTATTTGGCTATTTAATTGATTTGATTTTCTCCTCTAACCTGGCTTATTCTCTTTACATTGCAGCTCAAACGATGAATTCGCTGCCCCTCTACCTGACTCAGTTGAATCTCGGCGGAGGGGCCCCTTCGCGTAATCCATCGCGGAAACGTGTTGTGGCCGAGGCTGGTCGAGGACGGGTACGAGCTGTGTCCCAAGCTCCGACGTCTAAGAGGACCTGAACCTCTGCCCAGGTCGGCATCTCTCCATCTCCTGCTGCTGGGCCATCTCAAACCTGTCAGAAGGAGGTTGTGGCTGAAGAGGCTCAACCTTCTTCTCAGTTCAACCTGGCTACGCCTTCCCCTCCTCTTCCTCCTCTTTTGAAGTTGCCGCGTGGTTTGGCTTGGGAGAAGGGGGTAACTGAAGAGCTCAGTGTTGCCTTTTTCCCTCCCCGTCGGTTCCTCTACACTGTTATCCCCCTGACTGAGGCCGATAAGCGTTTGGTTCACGTTGTGCAGCATCATCTACTGCAAGGGGTTGGCTTGGTGCAATCCATGCTTCATCTTAAGCACCAAGTAGTCGGGATCTCAGCTGAAAAGCGGCGCATGGAGGCGGAAAGAGATCTAGCCGTGGCGGCGAAGAAGAAGCTGGAGGATGAGCTGAGTGCCGTCCGGGAAGGGGTTGGGAAAACTGTGGATGAGCTGAAGTCCACCAAGGACGATCTGGCGAAGACGAGCTCTGAGCTTCTGAATGTACAAACTGCTCATTCCCAATGCCTGGATTCCCTGAAGACGGTTCAGACTCAACGGGGGAGTTTGGCCGAGGAATTGGGTGCGGTCAAGGCCGAGCTTGAAGACACCAAGAAGGCCCACGCCAACTATTCTTCGACCGTGGCCAGGACCGCCAAGGATGCATTCGACATGACCTTGGCCCAGATCCAGCACTGGAACCCTGACGTGATGTTGGATCTCAGCACGTGCCATTATCTTGCATACGTTCACCAATGCCAGTTCTTCCCTCCTCCACCGTCCCCGGAAGATGCTTCTGTGTCGGATCTTGACGGCTCAGGGCAGGGAGGGGAAGGAGATCCAGAGGTCATGCCTGACACTCCTTCTGAAGGTGGGATGGGTCAAGAGAAGCCGCCTGCGTTCGACCCCTGAGAGGCTGAGGTGGTTCTCGCCAGTAGCTTTTTGTTTCAGGCGTTTGTGCCCTTTTTGATTTTGTATTTGTCCGGGGTATGTACCGGTTGTATAGACAACTTTTTAATCTCTTTATTAATATATTGCTTTATCGCTTTTTAATTCTGAGGTAAGTTTAAAAATTGCATGACCGGGCCAGGGTCTTTAATTGTGCAGATCTGCGTTTTCTTCCAGACTTGTCATATGAGAATCTTTGGTAGGGTTTTCTTGCTATAACCGCGTAGGGTATTTATTTTAACGCACTACCGAGTTCCGGCTCCCTTGTCCGGGTTCATCGCCAAGATAAGGGCAAATTGCCACATGTTTAAACCGTGGTGTCCGTAACGCGACGTTATAAACATTTTGACCTGATCAGGGTTGGAATGACAATTCATCTTCTTATCAAGGAGCGAGCGTTGACGCGTCAATTTTGTGAAGACCTATACATGCAACTTCACATTGCTCGTAATCTAGGCACATCGGCCCTAGTGTCATCCATCTAGATGGGTTTAATTGAGACCGTGTTCATGGACCTCGGTGTAAAACTTAAGTTATGGGCAGCACGAATTTGAAAACCTCCACTGTGGAGTTCTTTAAGATGAAAATCAAACTCCAAAGAGCTGATAATGTTAACGGAAAATAACTAATGTAAATGACATAAATTTAAATACTGAAAAAGGGAAAAAATAACCGGGCTCAATCATGGGGTGTCTGAGGTGGTACGTGAGCCGAGCCGAGGTCTAGCTGTAGTAGATCCTCAACTTGTCGTGGTACGTGAGCCGAGCCGAGGTCTAGCTATAGTAGATCCTCAACTTGTCGGCGTTCCAAGTTCTTTTGATGGGCTTCCTTCCTAGGGTTTCCAATGTGTAAGCTCCGTTGTCTAGCTTTTCTTTGATCCGATAAGGACCTTCCCAATTTGCTGCTAGCTTGCCATCTTTGGCGTTTTTATTTCCCACATTTGCGCGTCAAAGTACTAGGTTGCCCCTGTTGAAAGAACGGGGTCTGACCTTCCGATTATACTTTGCCGCGATGAGTTGCTTGGCGGCTAGCTCCTTACAATGCGCCATGACTCTTATCTTATCTATCAAGTCCAGCTCAGTCCTTAAGGCGTCTTCGTTCGACTCCCCATCATCTTGCATTGCATTGACCCTCCTCCATGATGGCAGCCCTGTCTCCACCAGGATCATCGCTTCGCATCCATAAGTCAACCGGAAAGGGGTTTCCTGGGTTGAGGTCTGCACACTGGTCTTATACCCCCACAGTACACTGTAGAGTTGTTCGACCCAATTGGACTCTGCGTCTTGCATCCGCTTCTTTAAGCCATCTAGGACGACTTTGTTGGCTGCTTCGACCTAGCCGTTTGATTGTGGATGCTCGACCGAGGCGAAGTGTTGTATAACATCAAGGTCTGACATCATATCCTGGAACCCTTTGTCTATAAATTGGGTGCCGTTGTCCATGACTACTTCAGCTGGGATTCCGAATCGAGAGACAATATTGTGACGAAAAAACCTCTGTACCCGTGCCGAGGTTATAGTGGTTAAGGGCTCGGCTTTGATCCATTTAGTAAAGTAGTCTACCGCCACAATGAGCCACCTAAATTGCCCAGGGAAGCTTTGAATGGCCCGAGGAGATCCATTCCCCATTTGTAAAAGGGCCAAGGGGCCGAGATGCCTTTTAATTCTGATGGCGGGGGCCAAATAATCTTGGTGTGTTTCTGGCAACTCACACCTTTTGACGGCTTCCTTAGCGTCTGTCATCATGGTTGGCCAGTAATATCCGGCACGCAAAGCTTTCCTAGCCAGGGCCTTGCCTCCCATGTGGTGGCCGTTAACGCCTTGATGTATTTCGGCCAGCACATATTTGGCCTAGGATAAATCCAAACATCTCATCATTAGAGAGTGCAAACCTTTTCTGTATAGCTTATCATCGATCATCGTATAGACGGCGGCTTCTCGAATCAGTTTCTTTGCTTCGACAGAATCCGTCAGTATAATCCCTCTCTCAAGGTAATCCTCAATCGGTCTTCTCTAATCTGTGGCCGTCGATATAGTCATGATACAGCTCGGCTCTGTTAGGTTTTGCTGGATGACGGTCCGGAAGTTTCCCGGGCCCTTAGTGCTGGCAAGCTTTGAGAGGATGTCGGCAAAGGTATTTGCTTCTCTTGGAATGTGGGTGACGATCACCTCTTCGAAGTCGGAGATCACCTCCTTTGCCTTATTGAGATACTTAGCCAATAAAGGACCTTTTGTCTGATAGGTGCCCTCGATCTGTGCTGCTACGAGTTGCGAGTCGGTGAAAACCCTTACTCTTTGTGCTCCATGTTCTCTAGCCTGTAGTAATCCGGCATGTAAGGCTTCGTATTCAGCCTGGTTATTTGAGGTCGAGAACTTCAATTGAAGGGAGTGTTCAATGGCAACACCCTCCGGGCTTTCAACTATGATTCCAGCTCCGCTACCCTTTGCATTCGAAGAACCATCAACATAAACCTTCCACATTTTGTCTTGAACTTCATCGGTCCTATCAGCCGAGGTAAGTTCCCTTACAAAATCTGCCAACGCTTGCGATTTGATTGCATGTCGGGCTTCGTAGGTGATGTCGAACTCGGACAATTGGATGGCCCAGCTAGTCATTCTTCCTGCCAGGTCTAGTTTGTGTAATATTTGTCAGAGCGGTTGGTTTGTTTGGACTACAATTCGATGTCCCTGGAAGTAAGGCCTGAGTCTTCTTGCCGAGACGAGTAGGGCGAAAGCCACTTTTTCAAGCTTCTGGTATCGTAGTTCCGAGCTCTGTAACGCCTTACTGACGAAATAAACTGGGGCCTGGCTAGCTTTGGTTTCTCTCACTAGGGCCGCACTCACTGCTTTTTCTCCAACTGACAAGTATAAGAATAGGGACTCACCCGGATCAGGTTTTGATAGGACTGGTGGGGTCACCAAACAGAGTTTGATCTTCTCAAAAGCCGCCTCGCAGTTCGTGTTCCATCCTCCTTGCGTTTCCTTCTTTAACAACCTGAAGAATGAGAGCGCGTTCTCAGCCGACCTTGGTAAAAACCTGGTGAGTGCAGCCAAGCGGCCGGCCACCCGTTTCTTGAACTTCCTTCTTCGTCCTCGAGCACGTATGTCGAGGACGGCCTTGCATTTATCGGATTGGCTTCAATTCCGCGGTTTGTCAACATAAAACCCAGGAATTTCCCGGCTGGGACTCCAAATGCACATTTGGCCGGGTTCAAATGAATCTGAAATCTTCTTAACTTGTCAAACGTTTGCTTCAAATCCTGGACATGGTCTTCCGGATCTTTAGTTTTCACGATCATATCATCGATGTAAACCTCGATGTTTTGTTCGATCTGGTCAGCGAAGACCCTGTTCATCATTTGTTGATAGGTGGCCTCGGCGTTTTTAACCCAAAAGGCATTATGTTGTAGCAGTAATTGGCCTTGTCGGTTATGAAGGCCGTCCTCTCCTGATCATCCGGATGCATGGGTATTTGATTATAGCCGGAGTAGGCGTCCATGAAGGATAGCAATTGAAAACCCGACGATTTGTCGACCAGCTGATCAATGTTTGGCATCGGGTAGGAGTCTTTTGGGCACGCTTTGTTTAAGTTGGTATAATCCGTGCATACCCTCCATTTTCCATTTGGCTTTTTCACCATAACCACGTTGGAGAGCCACGTAGTGTATTGTATTTCTCTGATGAATCCGGCTGCCAGAAGCTCCTCGACGTGCTGCTCCAAAGCCTTCTGTCTATCGGCTCCGATATTTCTCTTTTTCTGCGCCACAGGTGTGGACCTCGGCTGGATAGCCAGCTTGTGACAACATAAGTTAGGGTCAATCCCTGGGATCTCGGATGACGTCCATGCGAATACGTCTTGATTCTGCCTTAGGAATTCGATCAACCTGACTTTCAAATCCGGATTCATTGCTCCTCCAATCTTCGTAGTTTTTGAGGGATTCCCTCCGAGGATTAATTCTTCCAACTCGCCCTTTGGTTCCGGACGTGGGATCTCGGGCTCGTCCCTGAGGTCGAGCTCTACCATGCTTACATGTCGTCCGGGCTTCCTGAAGTTTTCTGCATTCAGGACTTGTTCACCCCTTTGAATCCGAGGTGGTGATGATGGTCCGCCTTCTCCCTCCCGGACTGTCTCGAACTAAAACTACCAGGACTCCTTCTGATCTCCGTTAACAACAACCACTTTGCTCTTGTTGTTTACCATCTTCAACTTCTGGTGCTTCGTGGATACTAGCATGTCCCAATTATGAATGGTCGGTCTGCCTAATATGATATTATATGGTGAAGGGAAATCAACCACTATGAACCTTACCCGTTCTGATTTGAAAGCCTCTTTGGTTCCCAACGTTAGTCTTAGGTCGATATATCCTTTGGGAGGTGAATGTTCCCCGTTGAACCTTATGAGGGTTGTTTTGCATGGCTTCAAATCCTCTACATCCATCTTCATCCTGTTGAAGGCATCCTAGCTAATGATGTCTGCCGAGCTCCCTGCATCAACAAAAACCCTTTTAACCCGACATAGGGCCAAGGTTGCCGTGATAACCAACCCATCCTGATGTCCCGACACTACGTCCTTTAGTTCTTCATTGGTAAAGACTAATGGCAGTGGTGTTGGTTTGGTTGGGTCGTCTTTGAACTTTGGGAGATCCCTAACAGAAAGGACTTCTCTCAAATATTTCTTGCGCTGGCTCATGGTATCTCCTCCCCCGCCGAAACCTCCGCTGACAACGTTGTAGTGGAATTGGGCCTCTGGGAACTCGTCTTCCTCGCTGGCCGACTTTCGGCGCTTCTCATCTTTCTTTGGGTTGGTGGTCGGACTTCTACTTCGGCCTCCTTGCTTGCGTTTGTAGTTTTTACGCCCCTAGGTTTGTATCACGTATTGGCGTAGTTTGCCCTCTCTGATGAACCGCTCTATGGCGTCCCAGAGTTCAAAACATTGATCCGTAGTGTGCCCCGGTCCGTCGTGGAATGCACAAAACTTGGATTGATCTATTGTGGGTCGAATTCGGGGAGGCCGAGGTCTGTCAGTTCTTTTCATCTCGGTCTGGGCCACCTCCTTCCAAATCTGGGAACGAGGGGCGTTCAAGGGGGTGTATCTCTCATACCGTGTTTTTCCTTCAGGTCTTCCTTCTTGAGTGCGGGCATCTCGGTTCCGTGTGTGCTGAAAGACCTCTCCCTTTGTTTACTGGGTTGACCCTTATCCTCGGGCGACATATTTCCCCGCTTCTCGGTCCCAACAGCATTGGTGATCTCCATCTGTTCAACGTCCAAGTACTGCTTTGCTCGGGTATGGAATTCGGTGAGCGTGTAAACTCGGTTCTTAAAGATATTCTTAGCCAACCGAGACAAGGGATCCAACCCATCTACGGTGCAATGTATATGGACATCTTTAGGGAGTGAGTGTACCTACAAAGCTACTTCTTTGAACCGGTCTAAATATTTCTGGAGCGTTTCCCCCTTTTTCTGTTTGATTCTACTTAGAGTGAATTAGGACTTCGGCTGCTTCTTACTAGTCGCGAAGTTCAACTCGAATTTATGTCCGAGTTCTTTGAAATTGTGTATTGAGTCGATGGGCAAGGTATGGAGCCACCTCTAGGCCGGTCTGGTTAACGTTGCTGCAAAAATCTGTGAGATGATCAGGCCCTTAATCAGTCGAACAAACATGAGCAGCTCGAATGTGTCGAGGTGAGCGCGTGGGTCCTGGGTCCCATCATATTTTGGGAGGTGGGTCAAATCTAGATTCTTTGGATACAGAGCGGTGGCAATTTCCTTTGAGAAAGGGCCCCGGTTGAGATCGGTCAAATACTTCATTTTATACTCTTCAGGGGAGGCCCGAGGCCGAGTTATTCTCTTCATATCTCGGTCTTTGGCTTCCGAGATCTTTTCCAAGCGCAACTTTTTCAAAGCCAAGGTTGATGGTCGAACTCGTCCTCAGCCCGTTCCCTGAGAAGTTCGGCTTACATCTCGCCGCGATGACCTCGGCCTTTCACTGGAAGGTGAACTACTGTTATTTTGTGACGTCATTTCCTTCCTTCCACGTGAGTCTTCTTGGCATCTTTTCTCGACTAAAGTCTCAAACTTGTTGAATCGTTCCTCCATTATCTGCTGTATTACTCTAGGATCTTCCTGGCGTTGGAGGTTACTGCATTTTTCATTATTTTCCATTCGCCTCAGCATTGACTCCTGCGTTTTCTGCAGGAGGACGACGTCCGAATTTGGAGCCGAGGTCTCCGTTATTGCTACATCATGTGTTTTGGCAATAACAGGAGGGGAGGATGCCGTGTCAGAAACGTTCCCCTCTGGAATATTTTTCGGTTGTTCTGGAGCTTGATTGTTCTGATTAGCCTCAGCCTGTTGTGGATTCCCAGGCTGAGTGTTCCGACTGCAACTTCTCGTGTTAGCCATCGGTGGTCACGGGGATCGAAATTTACGGTCCCCACGGTCGGCGCCAATGTTCTGGTGTGGAACCAGATATGTCTAGCCAAGTGGGCTAGTACTTTGATCTTGGATCGGATGGCCCTGCCGGAGTATCTATAGTCGAGATATCCGAGAAAGCACGGGACCACTGCACACAATAGGCTCTTCGCCAAGGGGGGATGGGGGATGTGTTCAGTGGGGATCGTGCACAATGATGCGGAATGTAAATAGGTCTGAGTTAGAACACGCGTAACTTTAGGGTTTAACCTTTGTATTTATTGGGTGTACCTTAGGTAGGAGATCCAGGATCTATCATAATCCATGGCCGTTATATCATATCTCGGATATGGTCTATGCTATATTGATATTATAGATAATAGCGGGATTATCCGATATCCTCGGAGCATCCCGTGATTGGCTCTGTCCCTTAATGGGCCATATCAGCATTGGGCTTGATGGGAATCCGTAACAATATTGATTAGATAAGATGTAAATTAAATTATAGAACATATAAATAAAAAAATATAACTAAATATGTTCGGGTAGAATGGTAAATTATTATTATTCATTCCCTTTTAAACCAAACAAGAGATCATTAAAAACACCCACCACCCCCTCCTACCAACCAAATAAAAAAAGAAAATCCCTTACATTTTTCATACATTCCCTCCCGTTCCATCTCCTTTCTTCGAACCACACATGCCCTTAATTATTGTTAAGGGAATATTAATAGGGTTAACTTAAGAAAAAACATATAAACATGTAAAATAAGACTTACATTTAGGACCAATATCAACTCCCTAATTAAGTCATACATTAGAATTGAAAGTGTAATAAAATATAGGGAAAATTATAATAAAGGACCTAGGATAAATAATATTTATTAAGAAAGACCATAAAAATAGTAATTATTTTGAAGGACCAAAAATTAAAATAGAAATACTAAATTGTCCTTGTGTTATTCCCAATTCTCTTGTATTCTCTCTCCTCATACGAAACAGATCTCACTATCTGATTCGTGTTTTCTTTTGATTACGAACCTACTTTATTGATTTTCATCTATTTTATTGGGAGTCTTTAATTTATATCAAACTCGATCCTGTTGTTCCTTTTTCAAGGAAGATGCTAATGTTCCCTGTCGTGTTGGAACTGTATGCTGTGGGATGCATAGGCACCACATTACATAAGGGCTCAACTAGAATAAAAGCCAAGAGATCCTTAAATGTCAACCCAACCCGCGAAATTGGTGAAGCTGCCTTCCTCGAACTTGGTATATGGATTCCCATGGCGCTTCATATTCTGATACAACCAATCTCATCATCACACATCATTATCATTCTAGTGTAACCTTGATAAAAGAAGCTTGCAAAAAAAAAAAAGAGAAGCATATTGCAGTGGATCCTCTGTCCCTCAAAACCGCAAGAACCAACAATTGTTTCGCCACCATTACAGCCTCCAAAGTCCAAGTTCTTGAGCATCAGCCAACCCATTTCCGCCACCTCCTCCCCCTGCTTCACCTCCATTCTTAGATGAGTTTGATCTTTGGTCCGTAATTAAACACGATTCGACCATTATTCATCATTATGATCTTGGCAGCTTCACGAGTAGGTTCAACTCGAGGAACATTAGCATCTTCCTCATAAAAGGAAGAACAGGATCGAGTCTTATATAAATTAAGGACTTCCAATAAAATAGATAAAAATAAAAAAATGTAGGTTCATAATGAAAAGAAGATGTGAATCGGATAGTGGGATATACTTTGTACGAAGAGAGAGAATACAAGAGAATTTGAAAATAACACTTGGGCAATTTAGTCTTTCTATTTTAATATTTTAATTTCTGGTCCTTCAAAATAATTACTATTTTTATGGTCCTTCTTAATAAATATTATTTATCCTAGGTCCTTTATTATAATTTTCCTTGAAATATACTCTATAAAAAATACACACACACACACCATTATTCTTACCTCAATCATAGGGTAGAAGCATTTGAAAATATTGTCCCGCCTCCCACTCCAAAAGAAGCGTTTGGATTAATTACAGGCTAATAGAGTTTCCTTTTTGTGACTTTTAAAAATTAAAAATTAAAAAATAATTTCCTTTCAATTTAAAATGTTACCATTTTGCTTAATGAAGGAGACAAGATTACTAAACAAGCTACACATGTTATTTATTTTTTTGTGCTACTTGCAGAATTAGTCCTGCACTCGGCCAGGGGCGATGCCAGGAATGAAAATCAGGAGGGCGAAAATTACATAATGAAACCCAGTGGAGTCAACATTTGAAATTAGAGGGAGAAAATTACAGAATTGGACCCAAAATTTTCAGAAATTATGATTTAGCCTCATAAAATTTCATTTTTTTTAAGTTTAGTCCCTTTATGAGACTTTTTAATAGGGACTAAAGTGAAAACATTAAAAATTTTATGAGGAAAAGCGTAATTTCCAAAAATTTTGGGTCAAATTATGTAATTTTAGGGGGGGCGGGGCCACCCCTAGCCCCTGATTCCGCCCCTGCACTCGGCATTGAACTGCGTCATGGATGGAGGGGCAAAAAATTATTAAATAATCCAGCAAGAAGTATCTTGTCATTTATCACTATTAAAGAAATTGCGATATGTGATGGTTATTAACTACCATACATAACGGTAAAACTTCTTGCACTATTTTTACCTTCTAAATCACCTTTCTAGCTCTTAAAGCCTTCACAAAAGTTGTTCCCCTCGATAAAAAGCTTCATTTATATGGTTTTAGTTTCTTGAGAAGAGATGTTTTGTGCGGTTTACAAAATGCCAAAGTTAGAGAAATCAAGAACAAACCCTAGAAAGTGAAAGAGGTGAGCTTAGGCTTCATTTTAAGAGATATATATATATATATATGGTATGGATCGGTGGATTTTTGTGGAATCCTCTTGTTGCCCTAATTTTCGGTCAAATAGGGATTTTAGGGTTTCATGATGCTTTAAACAAATACATGTGGTTATATGATGTTTTGGAAGCATATGAATCTAGTTTAGTGAGTAAATTGTGAATTGTTATTTTGAAACTGTAATATTTCATTCAAAATAGAGCATGGAGAAGGGGTATGATTTTGCTGCTTTTAAGGTATCTAATGGATTCCTTGGGAAAAATTGTATAGGAATAGGTTGTTGGTATGACTTTATAAAGAATGGATTTGAAATCCAAAAATTAGAATAATGCTGCCAATTAGGGTTTCTTGCTTGTCAGTCTGCATGTGTTGTGTTTTTAGGTAATAGAATGTTGTCCAATGGCCATGAAAAGTTTCAGTATAAAAATAGACTTATCAAGCTTTAATTGGGTAGGTCATTTGTGCCATTTGGACTAGTACATTAAGAATTATGAATTTTTGAAGTTAGGCATTGAATTTGGAATGAATTATGTGACAGTGAGGTTTTAGTCGTAATTCTGGAATTTTGTAGCTATAATTGGCTTTGGGTAATATTTTATCTTTAAAATATACTCAAATATCTTTGAATAGGAATTTTAATAACCCCAATTAGAATTCTATATAATTAATTTTTTTTTTTTCAAAATTTGGTCAAAATGCTGGCAGCTTTTAGCTACCATGCAAATTTAAGAGGGAAAGGGCCAACTTCAAGGGTAAAAGTAAGCCTATGAGGATAAGGAAGACCCATTAGGCATTCATTTTCCATGGCTATAATAATATGACTATGTGTTTAGAGCCATGAGAAGTCAAAACAGAAGAAGAATGGAAGATGCTTCAAGCAACTCCGATGGTTGGAAGAAGAGAAAATCGAGGAAGGGCATTAGTCCACAAGATAGTGAACTTACATTCATATATTTGATGTGAATTGATGTGTTGTATTGCTTTGTTGGATTATGTGAAGCATATATGAATGGATGAAGCTCTGTTTTTGTTTATACTGTGGTCATATGTATGTTGCACAAAACATTGAGCATGCAAAAATGTCATTATGTGAACAAGAGCCTATGTAAGACAAGCATATCTTGCACTAGCGTTAATCTTGCATGCATTGTTAGTATTGTTGATATTGAGATTCCCCCAAATCTCACCCTCCCCCACCAACTGTATAGGTACGTGAATATGAAAGAGAAGAATGCTTGAAGATGAACCAGAAGAAAGAATGATGAAGAATTGAAGAATGATTGTGTAATAATTTACTGTATGTAAATTATTTGCGCAACAAATATATGTTCGTATGGAAAGGAAACTTTTTGTTGAACGGTAAATGGAATCACTAAAAACAAGAATTAACTTTGCTATTTGGTAATAATAACGACTAATAGTCGTGAATGATTTATTAATCCTTAAGTAATGAATAGTAACGCTTCCGATACGTAATTAAAGGGGTATGTGGACAAGTCTTAGATATTTGGTATTAGAGCAAAGATTCTTGCACTAGGTCAATGCTCTCTACTGCTGTGAATTGGTGTACTGATACCTTATTAGTGATTTTATAACTAGAATAGAATGAGTGATGGACCAACCTAGAAAAATAGAATTTTCCCCCGAATGCTAGTTGGTATACTGGTATAAAGGAAGGGGTAAAGCTGTATATAGAGAATGAAACGGAGCATTATGATGTATACTCAGTTTAAATGGGTATAAACTCCAGAGAATTTGATGCCAAGCAATCCTATGACCCGGATTTCAATGGTACTTCGTGGTTAAGTGTGCTCAGGTGAGAGTAATCTCGGGATGGGTGACCCCCTGGGAGGTATCATAGAAATTTGAAACCTCTTGATTTAAGGCTTGAGTGCTTTGATGTATGAAATACAGTGATCCTTAGGGATGCTGATAATGTTAGAATGAATACGGTAAAGGTTGAAGATAGGCTTGAATTCGATCTAAGCTGAAATAATGTTTAGGTGAAAATGTGACTAAAATTGCATTATAGTTCCAATACATGAAAGTATGAACCTTGTGATTAATGTTGCGCTGTCAGCAATGATTTAGGAATATTTGAGGATATTGCCTGAATGTTATGAGGATAGAATAAAAGCTATGAATCATGATGATCCTAGCATGCTTGTTGGGTATGGCTAAGGTCCAAAATTACGTTGATGAACCTAAAAGGTGGATAGGCATCCAGAGGGTTGCTACGAACTAAATCGTGGCCAAAGAATCAAACTTAATAGTTGAATTGATTCTTTAGGCAATGGATTAAGTAGCAAATTTTCCCCAGAAGTATATGCCCAGGAATAATTTTGCCTTGGAAGTTTTTTTGGGCTCAATTTTGCCCCGAAAATTTAAAAACGTAGCAATTTTGCTCTTTTCCGTTAAAAAACTAACGTTCACTGTTAAAAAATTGACATTGACCGTTAACTTTTTAAGCGAAAAGGGCAAGATTGCTACGTTTTTAAACTTCCGAGGCAAAATTGCTCATGGGCATGTACTTCCGGGGAAAATTTGCTACTTAACCTAATGAGGTTTCTAAAGGTTACTAGTTGCTAATCTAGCATAGGGAAAGATTTTAATCATAGAATATTCTTTTAGAAAGAATGATTGATGAAATAAGATAAAGAATGAATCTGCCTACTATTTCACTAACTTGAGGCTATACTAGGAGTCGATTGGTAGACGACATACAATGTGTTAAAAGGTATAAGTAGAATATGTTGATTAGGGAAGTAGAATTTGTAATGTTGCTTGGATATCAAAAGTCCATTCAGCCCCAGATGAGACGACAAAATTAAAGAAAGTCGGTTATGGAACTACTAAAGAAGAGGGACCTTAAAAGATCTGGGTTTCTTATTATAATGGTACTTCCATTCAAAGACGACCAATTGGAGAGAGCTACTTATGAAGAGTTTTGATCAGAGAGGGCTACATATGGAGGGTTTTGATAG
Organism: Acacia melanoxylon; assembly: GCA_019022615.1. Lineage (NCBI taxonomy): Eukaryota > Viridiplantae > Streptophyta > Magnoliopsida > Fabales > Fabaceae > Acacia > Acacia melanoxylon. Next base: position 3,178,876 of record JAFJYJ010000003.1, on the reverse strand, counting down.
AAAAGGGCTACCTACTAAGGGCTCTGATCAGAGGAACTAACTAGTCAGAGTGACTGAGTAAAGCGCTGAGTGAAGTACCGTAGAGTGGAACCACCATGACGTCGAACCATAGAGTGAAGCCTCCGTGACATCGAACCGTAAAGTAGAGCTACTTGGGCATCGACTCTTAAGGTTGATGCATTGTAATAAGTCCCACATCGGATGGGTTTCCTAGAAAAATTGGTTTATATGACTCAGTGTATCGCCATAGGGTGCTCCAGTGCAATGTGTTGAAGGAAAGACATAAGAAGGGAATTAAGGAAGAACATGCTCGATGATATAAAGGAAAGCAACTCTTGCTCTCATATCTTATGCAATGGTTTTGCATGTATGTGTTTGCCATCAAGTATATTTGTGTTATGAAATATATATGGTAGGTAGTAAGACCTATTGGGCCAATGCATCCTTAGGCCGTCAAACCTGATACGCATTACGATCGTGAGACCAAGAATACTGAGCATCATCCCAAAGAAGTTGCAAAGCATGAGAATTACGGGCAATGTCCTAGAATGGTCGGAAGGCTGGAATAGAATGGACAGTGTGTCCTATGAATGCTAAACTTGACTGGGTAGGTCTTGTAAATCAATATGGATGTTTGAGAATAAATGATTTCTTTTGCGTGCTTCGTGAACATTACATATGTGTATGAATGGCTTGAGTAGCAAGAGTTGGAGCCTGGAATGTATTTAGGATTTATGACCTTCTAGAACAGTTGTCTGGTTCCTAGGTATATTCGAAAATTGAACTTTGAATTGGTAAATGCATCTACCGTATTTGTGAATTTTATGAATTGAATTTTTCAACAGAATTTAAGACTAGTTTGTGGTGGTCACTTCTGAGCTATGTTGTCTCATGGAACCCAGAATAATGGAAGCAGTACAAAATTGGAAGATGCCAGAAACTGTTATAGAAATACTTAGATTGCTGAATCTTGCCAAATGTATTCAAAAAATTTCTTGAATAGCTTTGCATTGATAAAAGCTCATTTGAAAGAAAGAATTGCTTATGTGGGATATGTCTGTGAAAGGATTTCAAAAGGCTGTAAGAGAGGCTGAAACTCGCACCAGTATTGAATATTCCCGATCTGAGAATGCAACTCTTGTGTGATCTGCAATGGATGCAACTTGTGTTGTTGATAGAAAATGAAACTTGTGTGGTTTGTAGTGAAGCGATTGGGATATGTCTTGGTGAAGTAGGAAAGAATGGTGGCTTGTGCCTCTCAACAGAACCTTGTGAGATGAATTATCCCACTCATGAATTGAGCTAGTAGTGATTATGTTTTCTTTGAAAATGTGAAAGTACTATTCTCATATAGTGCGATTATGAAAATATATTGTGACCACAAGAATTTTTAATATTTGAAAAATAATGAAAATTGAATATGAGACAACATAGTAGAATGGAAAAGCAGTGACGTGATTGTTGTCGATGATGCATTGAATTGAAAAGCGGTGCAGTTGTTGATCATGATAATACATGAATAGAAACTGATGGAATAGTCTAAATCGGAACTGATTAAGTCAGATAGTACTTGCTAGCTATAGGATAGTCAAGAGGAAAGTAGTTTGAGAGCTTAGATTGAAGAAGCTTAGACAAATGATAGACGAGTGAGGTCTATAAGAATATAATTGAACGAGAAAATCTCTAGAATTTGAGGTGTTGCTAGGATGTAGAAATAAAGAAATGAAACCCTCGCTATAGTGGTCCTTTTAAAGTATTATTAAGAATTAGACTAGTACCAAATTTTGAGGGTGAAATTTATTGAACGAGGGGAGAATTATAATATCCCAAATTTTGGAACTAGAAGTTTAAGAATAAGCTTGAATCAAGTGAAATGCTAAGCTCAGTTTGGGAACAATCCTAAGAATGTCCAAGAGCCATAATAACTTTTTGAGACTAATTTGGGAACTAAAATATGATATTTAGTTCCAAATAGTCAAGGGAAAATACCTAATGCCCTTATTTAAAGTCAAATAGGAGCTATGCCTAACTTGGATCCAAAAAGAAGAGGAAATGGCATCTTGGAAGAAGAAAGAAAGGAAAATAAAAATAAAAATAAAGAAGTAATATAGAGAACTAAAAGAGCTAATGGCTCAAGAAACAATAATGCCATAATCAAGGGCAAATATACAATTGCCACTTGATATTGAGGTCAAAATTGGAAGACTAAATGAAGGGCCAAAATTTGCTCTTCAAAAGTAATAAGTAATTATGAGAATGAAAAGCAAATCAACTCTCCCTTTTTGAAGAGTAATTTGGGTCAAGAATGAAGAAGAAAGAGGGGAGGATTGATGTCAAATTAACCAAAGTCATTGTGGTTAAATTAACCATACAACTTTATTCAAGAAGCCATAAAGTGTTGACACATGGACCTTTCTTGCCTCCTTAGACAAATTGTGGCCAAGTAAATTGCAAGAAGGAAAGAATGAATTTTAAAACATTTCATACTCCCTCACTCACTTAAGAATTTGGCCAACACCCACAAAAATAGAGAAAAGAAGTGGAAAAAAGAAAAATGAAGGAGAAAGATTAAAGTTGGAGAACAAGAAGCAAGGTAAGACTTCTTGCATGATTTTCACCTTCTATATCACCTTTCTAGCTCTTGAGGCCTTCATAAAATTTGTTTCCCTCACTAAAAGCTTCATTTATATGGTTTTAGTTTCTTGAGAATAGGTGTTTTGTGTGGTCTACAAAGTGCCAAAGTTGGATAAATTAAGAACAAGCCCTAGAAAGTGAAAGGGGTGAGCTTAGGCTTCATTTTGATGTACGTATTGTGTGGATTGGTGGATTTTTGTGAAATCCTCTTGTTACCCCAATTTTCGGTCAAATAGGGTTTCTAAGGTTTCATGATGCTTTGTTAATATATATGTGGTTATACGATGTTTTGGAAGCATACAAACCTAGTTTAATGAGTAAATTGTGAATTGGTGAATTGTTGTTTTGAAACCTTAATATGTCGGTTAGAATAGAGGATGAAGAAGGGGTATGATTTTTATTTTTTTAAGGTCTCTAATGGATTCTTTGAGAAATTTTTTGTAGGAATATGTTGTTGGTATGATTTTAGAAAAAATTGAATTGAAATCCAAAAATTAAAATATGCTGCCAATTAGGGTTTCTTGCGTGTCAGTCTGAATGTACTATGTTTTTGGGTAATAGAATGTTGTCCAATGGCCATGAAAATTTTCAGTTTAAAAATAGGCTTATCAAGCTTTGATTGGATAGATCATTTGTGCCATTTGGACTAGTACATTAAGAATTATGAATTTTTGAAGTTAGGCATTGAATTTGGAATGAATTATGTGACAGTAAGGCTTTAGTCGTAGTTCTGGAATTCTGTAGCTAGAATTGGCTCTGAGTAATATTTTATCTTTAAAATATACTCAAATAACTTTGAATAAGAATTTCAATCACCCCAATTAGAATTCTATAGAATTCATTATGATTTTTCAAAATTTGGTCAAAATGCTAGCAGCTTTTAGCTACCATGCGAATTTAAGAAGGAAAGGGAGAAATCTAATAAGTGTAAACTCCAAGGGTGAAAGTAAGCTTATGAGGCTAAGGCAGCCCCATTAGGTATTCATTTTCCATGGCTATAATAATATAACCACGCGTTTAGGGCTATGAGAAGTCAAGAAAGAAGAAAAATGGAAGATGTTTTAAGCAACTTCAATGGTTGGAAGAAGAGAAAACTGGGGAAGGACATTAATCCATAAGGTAGTGAACTTACTTAACTTACACATATTTGATGTGTATGATGTGTATTAATGTGTGGTATTGCTTTGTTGGATTATGTGAATCATGTATGAATGAATGAAGCTCTGTTTCTTTTTATACTGTGACTATATGTATGTTGCATAAAAGCTCTGTTTCTTTTTATAGTGTGGCCACATGTATGTTGTACAAAACATTGAGCATGCAAAAATGTCATTATGTGAACATGAGCCTATGTAAGGCAAGCACATATATCTTGCACTAGCATTCGTCTTACATGCATTATTAGTACTATTTGCTTTTGAGATTCTCCTGAATCTCACCCTTCCCACACAACCATATAGGTACATAAATATGAAAGAGAAGAATACTTGAAGATGAACCAGAAGGAAGAATGACCAAGAATTGAGAATGACAGTGTAATAATTTACTGTATGTAAAATATTTGCACAACAATATATATATGTTCGTATGGAAATGCAAGTTTTAGTTGAACGGTAAATGGAATCACTATAAACAAGAATTAACTCTGATATTTGATAAGAATAACAGCTAATAGTCATGGATAAGTAATTAATTCCTAAGTAATTGAAAGAACGCGATACGTAATTAAAGGGGTATGTAGAACGGGTCTTATAGCGTATGTGGTCATGTGTTATTGGTACTCACCACTCCACTTTGCACTAAAACTAATGTCTAATTAAGAAATTATCTTTATTTTAAATCATGTACATATTTAAATAATTTCTTAAAAAATAAAAGTAAAAAAATTAATTTGAATTATCCAAATTAGATATGCACATTGGGCAATTGTGATGAGTTCTTGTCTTCTTGATACTCATACCACCATTTCATTCAAATGGCCCGACGCTCAATAGAGGTACACGTGCACAAGTTTTAATTAGTCACACATGTGAACTAAATGGCATTGCATTAGTAATTAGCAATTTCTTACAGGCGCTGGCCCAAAAAAAAAATGTTTACAGGGCAATGAAATCAAATAACAGAAGCTCGCTCAGATTCATGATTTTTTTCCCTTGGATTCACGAGTTATTATAACTGATACTTAGTACTTATTTCTTCTGAGTTAACGTTGCGTTTCTAGTCGTTGATGATTTGTAAGATTCTAAACGTTTTTACGTGGCCATCTCGCTGGAGGCTTAATAGAATTGAATCGCTCTTAGTGCTCATCGGGCACTATAATTTTGAGAAAATGTGTAATTTTGTCCTAGAAAAATAACCACTAAAAAGCGTGGGAAATTTGGAAGTTTTTTTACGAGCAATATTATGTTGGAAGTGACCAAAATGTAGCATTTTTGCCCTTGTCATTATTTAAAGCTAACTTTAATCGTTAACTGACATGTGGCACTCCACTATCACTCAATTTGCCACCACATGGCACTTAATATCACATCTGGAAGATTTTTTTTCTAAAAGAAAAAAAAAAGAACGCCCTCTCTTCCCTATCGGCACACAACCCTTGATTTTTCCTTTCACGAATTTACCAGATGTGCGGAGGAGAGAGAATCTTATGAGCCTGTTTGGTTTGAGGGAAGGGAGAGGGAGGGAGAGAAGAGAGAGAAATTTTTTCTCTCATCTTTACTAAATAGCCTATAGAAACTTTTCAATATTTTAAAAGAGATAGGATATTGTCACTACCATCTTATGTCACTACCATTTCACTACCATTTTCTCACCATTAGATCTCTTATTTGATCCAACGGTCCTAATTTAACCTACTTAAAACCTTCTTCCTTCTCCACATTTCTCTCTCTTCCGTTCTCTCGCTCGCTCCCACGCATCGCGTCCCAGAATCGCTAGAGTGGAGGAAACAAGACATCAATGAAATAAAGCATTCCATATTTCCTCCCCTCTCGCTTGTTAGACAAAGACAAAGGCGGGATCAGTGGCTTGTCTAGGAAAATTCTGGCATGATTCATCCCAATTCACCAAACTGCTGAAAATTCTTGTTGTGGAATTAAATAACCGTTTCAAAAATCACTTCTAAAAGAGTAACCAAATTGGGTTGTTGCATGGTTCAAATACATTCTTAAGGTTGTCCCTGAGGGTTCTGATCCTTACCCTGCTTGGTTGCCCCTGAAAAAAAAATTGTTTCAATTGTTAATACCTATGTATTGACTGATTCTAGAATATGTAATATCAATACGTTTAACATACTGATTTTTAAATCTTGATTAGGGCATGTTAAGTTTTGAATAATCAATCAGATCAGATTTAACTAAAAAAAGTATTTTAGAAGATCTGATGGTAACTATTATTTTAATTGTTCGTAGGAGTAATTGAATGAGAATGATGAAGCAAGGAAATCACGCCAGATTCATTATGATGATGCTGGACCGTGAACAAGTTTGTGATGAAGAGCTACAATGGATGACGATGAGGATGAATTTCTGAAGGCTTTTAAGGTTGACTCTCATTCAACCTGGACGCGATGCGTGGGAGCAGAGCGAGAGAATGGCGATGCAGAGCGAAAGAGCGGAAGAGAGAAATGTGGAGAAGGAAGAAGGTTTTAAGTAGGTTAAATTAGGACCGTTTGATCAAATAAGAGATCTAATGGTGAGAAAATGGTAGTGACATAAGATGGTAGTGACAATATCCTATCTCATTTTAAAATTATATTCTCAATAAAAAAATATTCTTTTTATTAATAGCAATTTAGTCAATATTCTCTCCTCCTACTCCCTCCCCTCAAATAAAACAGCCCATTTGAGAATCACCAAAAGCAAGGGTATTGCAGAAGGGCACAAATTTATCTGCGGTGGATTGTCTGTCTTCTACTGCCCATTTAATTCTTCTTATCGTTTCCATTATTTCTTGTTGGTTTTGCAGTTGCATTGAGCATGAATTTATCTATTTCAAACCTTGTTTCCCTGCCTTCCCATGGTAAGATCGTGTCTAGCGGTGAGAGAGGAAGACGATGAAGACTATGAACATGGGTGTACAGGAAAGGGGGAGAGGAAGGTGGAGATGAAGTGGAGGGGCAGAAAAAGTGTATGAAGATGAGGTGGCCTTTTATGTGCCATGTGGAGCACTTACTTAACCTTGAATAATGGTCACAGTAGAATTACTGTATTTTGGTTACAGGATAAAAGTATTCCTAAAAAACCTTCAAGGTACCCACGTTTTTAAGGGGGCAGCTACGGTCCATTGTGGACTGTTCACTGCCCCCTCAAGGAAGTGATTTTTTTTTTTTTTTTTTAAAAAAAGAGGCAGAGGTTCATTGCCTTGTAGGGGGCAGTGAACGGTCCATTGCCTTGTGGGGGGCAGTGAACGGTCCATTGCAGTGGACCATAGCTGCCCCCGTTTTTAAGTGGTTACTTTTTGAAGCAAAATTGCTCTTTATCTCGATGTTCTTAATTATGATGAGATTCGTATAATCTAAATACTCTTTCAGGAATTTAACATAAGATATATTTGAGGAGTTGATCTTGGTATTAAATATAAGACAAATTTTTCATTTTTGTCAATCTTTTTCTAATTTACTCCTATTGATGCTCCCCTCAACAATAATCAAGGAAAAAAAGAAATGAGTTAATTAAAAAAGGTGAGTAGAATTTTTTAGATAATACATGTCATTTAGACTAAGTAAACAAACTTTCCTTAATCTAATCAAATAAGGTAAATGCGTCTTATATTAAGGATCAAGTGAGTATTTTTTTTTTATAACCATTTGAGCCCCTGGTGTTTGGAACTTTTTTTGAATTATATTATCAAGTATTTTGGCTACCGATTAATTCGAATTGAGGCTTTGCGACTAGAGTTACTCTCCCCAAAAGCCTTTTTGAATATGGTTGAATTCCAACCAGTTCACTTAATAGGTTAGCATTTGCATAAATTTTCAACTTGCTAGGTTAGCATTGAATCATATATGTTATGAAATTTTAAAATATATATCTTTTTTTTTGTTTTATTATTTTTCAAACTTTTGAAATGAACAATTCAAGTGTCTAGTATATTTGTGCCATAAAATAATTTGATAAAGATACGGAAAAACAACAAGTACAACATTTGACTCTTTTTTGTTCCTTCTTTTTGTGTGTGTATGTGCGCGCGTGCCAGAATACTCTTTTTTGTTCATACTTTATTTAATTTATAATTTGGTACGTTAAGGCCAAGCATATTTGACTAAAAAATATTTTATATATAACTATACTTTATTTAATTTATAATTTGTTACGTTTACCTTTTCAATAATTTTTTTTTAATTTTTTTTTCCCTTTTTAGCATAATTGGCTCCCAAACAGAGACTAATCGTGGTAATAAAATAAAGTTACAACAGCAAAATTAAATGATTTGATAAAAAAAAGTATTAAATAAAAAATTGAGGGAAAGTACTGGATTCTGCAAAATAGTTTCCCCTTTTTAATAAGTTGTATATAAAATGGAGCCAAGCAAAACTTCAATTGAGAAACTCTTTCAAGATGATTTTTTTTCTCAATTTATAAAAGTTTAACTCAACTTCATGTGAGAATGTTTATGGTCTCCTTGTTTTTTTATGGTTGAAATTTCGTAGTCTTTTTTATTGGACCTTAGTATCGTTCCAATAAAATGGCTTTAAATAAAATTGTTCCTTAATTTTTTTAACAAATTATAAATAAAAATTGGTGTGTGTGTGTATGTTTTTTTTCTTGCCAATGTTATTCGAACAGGCACCATTCACCAACGAACCATCAGCAACGGCTAGTAATTATAAAACGGCTAGTTTCTTTTCCAAATTTCTTTCTTCACTTTCTCTCATTTCACTACTAATTGCTACTTCTCTTTCTCTCTCTCCCTTAAATGATTTCTCTCTCTCTCCCTTTCGCCTTTCCAAGAATTCCCGTTTCTTTTATCATCATCTTCTTCTACACAATTCTCGATTCAGTACAACGAACGTTTTCCCGCGAAATTTCTGCTGATCATTCTTCTCTCTTCAATGGCGTTCCACAGAAGCTCTCCTGCGAGATGCCTTTTCACGCCACCGCCAAAGTGGAAGTCCATATCATTCGCTCCGTTGCAATCTCCGGCGACGCCAATTTCAGAAAACAACCGAACATCGCCCGCAAACAAAGATGATAATCTTTTCCATGTTATTCACAAGGTGCCTTCTGGTGATTCACCCTACGTTAAGGCCAAGCATGTTCAGGTAACAAGATGAATCCTCAATTCCTCGTCTTTCTTTCTTTCTAAACGTGTTACTAAACTTTAGTTGCGTCCGTTAATCTTGATCAGGTTTTCTTATTCGTTTCTTGGTCTTGTAATTCCTTCCATGGGAGAATGGAAGACTTATGTTCTCCTTTCAAAAATCTTTAGGTTTACGATATAGCGCTTTTTGATGAAATCTGGTAGTGAATTTTCTTTTCTTTTGTAGTAAAGTTTTGATTTCTGGTAATATTAGCCATTTGATAGATTCTTAAGAACAAGCCATAAAGCTCACTGTCTTGTAATGAACTATAAAAGTTAATATGGATTTACTTCGTCATTTTTGTCTCGAATATCTTCAAGGGTTACATATGGAAAAAAATTGATTGATTTGAAGGACTTGTATATATTTGTGAGGCTCAGTATCTTGCAATGAAATATGGTAGTTTCTCTTTACAGAGCTCACTGTTTTGTAATGACCAATAAAAGTTAATATGGATTTACATGGTCATTTTGGTCTAGAATATCTTCAAGGGTTACATATGGAAAAAATTGATTGATTTGAAGGACTTGTTTATATTGGTGAGGCTCAGGATCTTGCAATGAAATATGGTAGTTTCTTTTTACAGAGCCTTGTGATGTCTCTACCAGTATTCATATTTTTAGTTTGTATTCAATTTCTTCTTTTTTGGATATTTCAAGACTGATCACATATAGTGAGATAAGGTATAGAGATAGAAAGAAACCAGAAAATGAGTATAAAGAAGGAAGTGACTTATACAGTTACTATTTTTTACATTATTCTCTTATTCAATACCAGATGATCCAATTTTGCATAGTCTTAAATCTTAGTTATTTCTTGGGGATTCTTGTTGCATGAACAGTTGGTGGATAAGGATCCAGTAAAGGCAATATCTATGTTCTGGGGAGCTATAAATGCAGGGGATCGTGTGGAGAGTGCATTGAAGGACATGGCCTTAGTTATGAAACAGCTGAATCGATCTGACGAGGCCATTGAAGCCATCAAATCTTTCCGTCATCTCTGTCCTTCTGATTCTCAGGCATCTATCGATAACATCTTAGTTGAACTCTACAAGGTAAAACATCCATCTTGCTTGTTTCATTCCACTCATTCATTCTCTGAACATTATAGTGTATGAGACTCTGTGTATATCAGTGTGCTATGAAGAGCTTCACTTATCGGCGGGTGTGTAAACTCTCTTTTTGATGAACTCTTCAAGGCTAGCTGCCATTTTTAGTGTTAACAAAGTAAACCTTAGTTTTCTTCTTTTCTCGCATGCTTCTTTCTAGCCATTTAGTGTCTGCAATACTGCACATAATTGTGAATGTGTGTGTCTGTGTCTATACACATACATCCATATCTGACAGAGAAAAATATATGTGTGTGTGTGTGAGTGAGAGAGAGAGAGAGAGAGAGAGAGAGAGGTAGTGTTATGGGGAATTTGACTTTTGTTTGGTATAAGCTCTCATTTTGTTGCAATTGTTTTAGCATTTGTTTGGAGTAATTATTTATTACCATATACACAGATTTTAACATAAATGGTAAAACCCAGGAGAAAACTTTGTCTCAGATGTAATTATTCACAAATATTACTGATGATCAGCTTCACATAAATCCTTTGACCAAGCATGAAATTGACTAGGAAAGACTAGTTATGGAAACAATGACGGTGTATCCCTTTGATCCATGTCCTTTGATATTAGGTAATTTGCTTCATGTTAGGAATCAGAAACGGTTGTCCCTAAAATTTCAATTCTTTAGCACTATATAATTATTAAATTAAGCTTGCAGCATTTCATATGGGCATAAGTTTTTTTATTAAATTAGCATTATATAATTATTAAACGTTTGGTGGCATACACTGTTAGGCCCCGTTTGTTATGAGGAAGATTTAAGGAAGGAAATGAACTTAAAGGAAAGAAAGGAATGGAAAGGAAGATTGAGAGGAAACTTTAAAAATGTGAGCCGTTTGGTATACTAGGGAATGGAACTTAAGTTGAGGGAAAATGAGATGTTTGGTATGAAGAATTGGGTGTTGGTTAAGTGGGAAAAAGAATAACCAGGGCCAATTTTGGAAGGAAAAAAAAAAACTTTCTTGGGAAGATTGCAGCTTTCCCTCCATTTTCTGATGGAAAGCATCTTCCCTCAAATAAGGGAAGATGACCACTCACCGGAAGATGCTGGCTGGATCTTCTGTCTACCAAACACCCAAAATCCATGGGAACTTTGGGATCTTCCCTTTTCTTCTCTAATCTTCTTTCTACCAAATGGGTCCTTATAGAAGGAGATGATTTGTTGTTGCACATGGAATCTTTACAGTTTAGAGAGAAAGAAACTAAAATTGTGAAGGATATGTTTTGTACTATATCAGTGTTCCACACTCAAGTAAACTACATCATCATTTACAGTTCTAATTAACACGTCCCAATCCCACTTTCCTTTTTTCTGTTTGACTTTTTTAAAAATCAACACGGTACAATATTTTTCTTCCATTGGTAAAATAACATTTATTTTTGTTATGCATATCCTCCCCCCCCCCCCAATCCCATATTTTACTACTCTAGTGATAGTGACTTGTATAAAATCCTCCTATCTAACGTGAGTTATTTAATCTCATATCTATATTTGACATGAATATTAATTAGTAGTGCTCACCTTTCAAGCACGTAAACCACACATACTTAATTACTACGTTTTATTCATGTTTTTTTGTTGTTGAAAGCATGCTTTCAAGTTTAAAAAAAAAATGGCATCAGTGTCACAACATGTGATATTGGACGCTGCCCCAAACTACGTTGCTCCATGCTCCATGTCTCACATGAACTTAATCCAGATTCTTGCCAAGTGGCCATAATGTGGCAGACCACTGAAAGAAGCCAATCTCAGAGATTCTTTCAGAGTTCTATAATTAAGCAGGCCTCATCAGAATGATCAGTTCATACAAGTTATCTCACTTTCCATGAACTGATTCTCCCTCTTCTATTTTCCTACACAACCAAATATACACTCTAAAGGACTATAACCATATATTGTTAACTGAATGATTTACATATTGGGGTTAATCCCTGTTTGGTAAATAATCATTATTCTCAACATCCTTCTGTAATTTGCAGAGGTCAGGAAGGATTGATGAAGAGATTGCAATGCTTCAACAGAAACTGAAGAAGATTGAAGATGGTGTTGCTTTTGTTGGAAAGAGAACAAAACAAGCAAGATCTCAAGGGAAGAAGATTCATATAACTGTTGAACAGGAGATATCAAGGTGGGTTTTTTTGTTTTTTAAGATAATTCATTCTTGCTCTTCCTCCTTGTTTCTATTCAGTCCTTAAACTGGCCTTTCTCACTAATATTAATATTTGAATCTTCATCAATACTAGGATATTAGGGAACCTTGCCTGGGCTTACTTGCAGAAAGGTGATTATAAAAGTGCTGAAGAACATTATAGGTGAGATTTTAGAATTAGTTGTTTATATAAATTATTGACTCATTTTTCAATTCTTCAAATAGGAGACGAACAAATTTTCATTTGTCTTTGTTCCCAGAAAAGCACTGTCTTTTGAGCCTGATAGGAACAAGCAGTGCAACCTAGCAATCTGCTTGATGCAAATGAACAATATAACAGAAGCAAAGTTTCTGCTTCAGGCAGTAAGCTCAGCCTATAAGAACAGGAAGATTGATGATTCTTTTGCTAAATCTTATGAACGAGCTTCTGAGATGCTAGCTGAGATAGAGTCAAAGTCAAAGTCTCAGTCGAAGCCACAGCCACGGCCAAAGTCACAACTAGTAGTAGCCAAAGATTGTAAAGAAAAACCACTATGCCAAACCCAAAACTCCATTGTTGAACATAAAAAAGGTTCTTTCTTTGAAACTTTATCTGGAAAAAGGTCTGGAAGAAGGGACCATAACGTTCTTCCTCCCCATACAGAACAAAAAAGATGTTCATGGGGCTCAAACAACAATGGATATCATCAAAGAAGGGAAATCTGGGGTGGGGTGAATTTCTGTGGAAGACCTCCTTATAATGATAAGTATGATGACACAGCATTTGTGAAGTTCCCCGAAAAGGTCAAACATGGTGCGAACGAGTCTTCAATTGGTGTTGTTGACACAGAGAAAAATAATCAGAGTTCTGGTCAGTGTACTGCAAATTCTGCTGCTGTTGGAAATTGGAAGCCAACAATGTTGAAGAAAAGCTGGGCAGATATGGCGGAAGAAGATGAAGCAGAGTTATTTTGTGGAAAGTACAGAGCTTTTGAGGGTGATTATGATCAAGCTGATAATGACAATGATGAGAATTGTAACAGAAACATAATTGGAACATGGGACCTAAAAGATGATGGATCTGAATCTGGGAATGTCTCTTGGCCAAGGAATCCTACAGTGAGGCGTTCTTTGTGTTTTGATGAGAAGATGACACCAAAAAGGGCTGCCAAATTAGAATACGTAAGAATGGTAATGAATGAAAAGGATTCAATTTTTCAGGGGGGAAAACCTGCAAGGAGAAACAGGTTGCAGGTTTTTCAGGATATTACCCCAGGAACCCCATGAGCTACCAACTCCAAGGCACATGACAATATAACAGTGTTGATAATTCTGTTTTTATTCTTTCCCCCCCTAAATATCAGTATATTTCATTCATAGCCCATGAACTTGAACCCCAATTCATTTGTATGATAAAAAGGAGTGTGTTGTTACAACACTCCATACAAGTGTTGTAATTAGCATTGGGTAAGGTATGCTGTTGATGATGGATTTGGTCGATTCATTCGCTTGTTGTAATAATGATGTTATGTTGTATGAGTTCACAAGAAATTCATGTATATTCCTTTTGCAAATTTTGCTTCAGTTCAAAAAGTTTCATCAATTTGTTCAGATTCTGAAGTGGCTGACAGATTTAGCTAATTCAGTGATGGTTATTATGATGGCTATGTAGTTAGGCTTCCTTCTATAGACAATTACTTAGAAAAGCAATGCCAAAAACCTGTATTTACTAAATGCCTCTCAAACACATAATGATCTCCATCTTTAATTATAGATATAGCTTTTTTTGTTGAAAAGACAAACTGGTTCACTAACTGATAGAGTCATCATTACAAGTATTATGATTTAGGAAAGAAAAAAAGTATCTTGATTTAGATTTCATTCTGTAATTTCCTGTAATATTCATTTGATGTTAAGAGAATGTATGTGATGTAATTGAAGCTGTTGGCTTCCTTATTACCCTGTATTTTTGTGGAAATATTGGAATTTTATTGTTAATATTCCCTATTTATTAGTCTTAATAAGTAGTTATTAGGAATTTCTTTTAGACTTGGCTAAAATATACTTTTAGTCCTTTAAGTTTTACATGAGATATACTTTTTAGTCCCTTAAATTTATAAAATATACTTTTAATCTTATATTTCTAACACCGTTAATGTTGCTAATGGAAAATGTTGGTGCAACAAACTCAATTGATGACTGTGAGGCTGACAAAACATATGTAATTTTATTTTTTTAAGGGTTAAGGTGCAAAAATACACATGTGCTTTATCCGAAGGAGCACCCAACACCAAGTGTTTTTTTTTGGGGTGCCAAAGTGACTGTGGTTACAATTCTTGAGCGAAAGTAATAGAAAACGTTAATGGAGAGGATGATGACCATTAAGTTACAATGTTTGACCTAAAACGTTGATGTGTATGATGAATTGGAGTGAGAAGAAGGCAAGTGGAACCAAAATTGTTGACTAGGAAATATTAGGCTGCACTGAACAAAATTGGGGAAGACAACAAACCCTAAAAACATAAAAGTGACTTCAGGCTAAAATTGTGACGTGGAGAAATTGCTGAGGAAGGAACCAAATGCTAAGCTAGGGTTCATTCATGGATTGAATGAAAATCGATTGGGAGTGAGTGACCAAAGGATTCGTACAACATTTTTTGATTTGGTGAATGAAGATGACAGCGACGTGCGATGGTTTCTGATGTGGTGAGTGAAGATGACAGTGATGTTCGACGGTTTCTAATTTGGTGAGCAAAGATGACAGGGACGATCACAGCGACGATAACGTAGAAGAAATATGGAGTGAGTGAGGTGAAGATTGTGGTTGCGGAAGTGGAGAATTGAGAAAGAGTGGCAAAAAGAGGATTTGCACGTAAACGGGGAATCTTTGAGCAGAACATGTAGGGGAAAATCGACAAAAAATTGTTCCAAGTAAGCAACGATTGGGACCCATAAAATTTTGCTTTCTTTGTTTTGTGTATTTGTTATTAGTTTTTTGTCAGTGACAGTGAAATGGCATGGAGGCCCCTGATTTCATTTATTTTATGTACTATGTAGAGGTCATGGCATCGAAGGGAAAGGACAAAGCAGTAATCCAAGATGAAGACAATGGGGAAGAGATGCTAAGGCTTGATTGCGGAGAGGGCATAAGTCTATTATAGATAGTATTTTACATGCAGTTGGGGTTGGGGAAAGTGAGAATAGAGTCAGTGGGAATGGTGAAAAAAAGTGTCCTGGAAACGGACATAGTGAATGAGGACAACACAGTAAAAGGAAATATGGAAGGTGTGATTGAGGAAATGGGATGGGGTGATGACTATAATGATATTGAGTTTCTTGGTTTTGACGAGAATGTTGTGAGAGAGGAAATGGACATAGTCAATGAAGATGGGTCTGATAACATGATTCAGAAAGGAAAACAAAATGTTGCAAGTATATATAAAAGATGTTCCAAAGGATGAGGAAGAGAGTGTTTGTACTGATGAAGGCTCTAAATGGTTTGATGATGATGATAGTGATGATGGCACATATATGGCTTAAAGTTGTAGTTCAAATACAAAAGAAAGTGTGTTTGATAATTTAAAAGTTGGGGAGATGAATGTGGAAGATGATAGTGATATAGATGAGGATGGATTGGTCTACGAAAGTGATGATGGGCCTCTACAAGAGTGGACTGTCTTCATGAGGCTGAGGTTGAGGTTGAGACTACTAGGCCTTCTTTTGTTGTTGGCATGACATTTAAAGACAAAAAAGAACTTAAGAGGGCTATAGATAAGTACACTATCACCCATGGCATGAACCTAAAAATTGTCTAAAGTGATAAGAAGACTTTCAAGTTGGTGTGTGAAGAGGGATGCCCCTTTGCACTATATGCATCTACATAAGGCCTAGTAGCGGGGTGGCAAGTGAAGTCACTAGACATATGTGTGCTCGTGTGTATGAGAATCTAAGAGTTTCATCTATGTGGTTGGTAGAGCATTTCAAGGAGAAGGTGCAAAAAGCCCCTCAATTCAAGACAAAAGAGATGAAGAAAGAAGTTCAGAGGGATCTAAAGGTGAGTATGAGTTTACATAAATGTAAGAAGGCGAAGAAGAAGATAATGGAGGAAATGGAAGGCAGTTTCAAGGATGAATTCGGAAAGTTGGAGGCATATTTCAATGAGTTAAAAATAGCAAATCCTGGGTCAGATGTGTCTGTCGAGGTCAACACAAAGGCATTGGGACACAGAAGAAGAATATTCAAGAGGATGTACTTATGCTTTAATGCTTTAAAGGTATAATTAAACATGATATATATCATGCTCATCAAATACCCCCACACTTAGCTTTTTGCACTCCCAAGCAAAATAAAAGATAGAGATAATAGAGCAAAACATTAACTAATAGCAGCAGCCAGCCTATCCCCATAACTATGCCTATGCTATTGCTCTTAGGTCTCGTCCTCGTCCAGGCAATCCCACTGCCCAGCACCAATGACTTGTGGTGCAAGATATCGCTCAGATGAGGAAGTGTCAAGAGACTCTCAGATTTAGTGTGTATGCTCTCTCTCATTGGGGATTTATTTTCCTCTCTTGTCACGCTAACCTAGACGCTCTATAGCCTTATCAAAATTCTAAGATTATTCTCTAGTATCTGAGCTTTCATTCGTCAAAAGGGCTTTTTGGGTTGTAATGTCGTGGATAGCCATGTCTGTATGAGATGAAATATGATGATCAATGCTATAGCAGGGTTCCAGACAGTTTTCTTAACTTTAGCCAAGTGCCTCAATTGGACAATGTTTCACTTTGCTGCCTCTTTATTCCAAAGCTTTTCCGTTTTTTTTTTTAAATTAACAACTCTTTTGCAGCATTTTTTAGCGGAGGCACTATGCCGTAGCATTTCTTCACAGATTTCTTCACACTCGCCTGTCTAATGGAATCTGCTATAGCATATTCAAATAGGCTCAAAGGGGTGGCAATATTGAGATTGATTCTCTATGGTTTGTGTATAGGAATGAATGGTGTGACACGGATGCCTTTATCCTACAAACTAATTGCTCATAAACCAGATAGTTTATCAAAGAATCAAGACAAATCAAAGATCATACATGGGTTAGCGGACATGCACTCCTAAATAGAAACAATTAGGCTCAAATAAATCCTTCCCTCGTGGGTTCTCTCTTTATTCTTCCTCATCGTCACTTTACCACACACCACGTTAACTAGCACTGTCAATTTCCTAAACCTAACGGTTCAGTTTCCCTCAGGCAATCATGCTATGCTTAGTTCTACAGACATTCATCCTACTGCTATAGGTTTCTGTTGCTCTAGCAGATTTTTTTTTTAATTTTGCCCGTTTGCACATTAGCTAAACCTGAGTTATTTGAGCAAGTTGCAATCACAGATTAGCAGGTGCAGATAAAACTAATGATCCCCCCACACTTGATCGATGCAATGCCCTCATTGTAGCATAAAAGAATCACAATAAGATCGAGCAGCACGGGGTGGCGGGCGGGGAGAACGATAAGGATAGAGCGAAGCAAATAAAAGCATCATTCACAAAAAGTGCCTTGAGGCAAACACCCTGGGCGGCATCAGATAGTCAGTAAAACAAGAAAAGAAGAACACAATAGCATAAAAATTAAAGGAAAACTAGGGGGCAGGAGGGGCCGGCAGATGTCGGGCGTAAACCGGTGGGGGCATCCGGCCACGCCTTGGCATTTGTTTGACCCTGGGCATGTTGGATGGTGGGTGGGGTACAGTTTTGGCGCTGGAATTGGAGGGAGTAGAAGAGACGCGAGACGAGAGGATGCGGAGAATAGACAGGGTCGCTCGAAATGTGGACGTAAAGTGTTACGACTCTTAGGTGACAAGTTGGCGCGTTTCAACGTGAAATGGGCCCAATAGCAGTGGCCCACCAGTAAAAGAAAATTGCACATAAAAAGGAGCATACGTGGGTAGCGTGGGTCTTGGGCTGAGGCCAGTGTGCCTGCTGTAGCATTGGCCAGGTTGCATCGCCTCTTGCGGCTGCTAATAAAAAGAATGAACAATAAGAAGCTGGGCTGCCTCCCAGTAGTGCTTGGTTTAAAGTCTTTAGCTAGACAATGTTGTAGCATTTTAGGACTAAGGTAGTGCAAGGGCGTTGCGTGCGCCTTTTCCCTCGTGTCTATCATCCTCTAAGGGTAGATGTTCCTCGGCCGAGTCTGTGAACTGTACCGTCTTTAGAATTGAGAAGGTCACATGGTCATCATTGACTCTCATTGTGAGTTCTCCTTTTTCCACATCAATCAAAGTCCTCCCAGTAGCCATGAATGGTCTTTCCAGAATGATTGGGACCTCGCGATCTGCTTTGAAGTCAAGGATGATAAAGTCCACCGGAAATATGAACTTATCAACTTTCACCAGGACATCCTCAATTTTTCCTTCTGGTAGGACAATAGAGCGATCAGCTAACTGCAATGTGACTGTTGTGGGCCTTACTTCCCCAACTGCTAATTTTTTCAAAACTGACATTGGCATTAAATTAATACTTGCTCCGAGGTCAGATAAGGCCTTCCCTGAGTACTGAGATCTAATGGCACAGGGGATTGTGAAGCTGCCAGGGTCTTTTAATTTCGGTGGTAGCCTATGTATTAGCATGGCATTGCAGTCCTGGGTTAATGCTACCATTTCGAACTCTTCCAGTCTCTTCTTCTTGGACAAAATGTCTTTCATGAACTTCATATAGCTAGGCATTTGTTCCAGTGCGTCCACCAAGGGGATATTAATATGCAACTGGGGGTAGCATGTCGAGGAATTTCCGAAATTGCTTCTCTTGACCTTGCCCTTGTAGCCTTTGTGGAAAAGGAGGGGGTCGCTTTGGCACACTCGGTGACTCTAGCTCACGGTTCTGCTGTGATGATGATGCCGTAACATTCCTTTTTTTACCGTTGCCCGCAGTCGTCTAGTATGCGGAATAGAGGTATTGCCGTAGCATCGGTATCCTGCTCAGTCCGCATTGGAGTTGAATGATGTCGTTCTTCATTGAGGGGCTGCTCGGCACTTTCCTTCCCTTTCCTTGGTTGCCCCAAATTCGGCTTAGTGAATTCAGTAAGTGGTTTAGTTACTCTCTTGGGTTCCAGACTCTTGCCGCTACGAAGTTCTATTAGCTTGACTTCTTCTTTTCCTTGGGTCCTGGGGACTTCAGTGTCACTCGGCAAGGATCCTGAGGGCCTATTGTTGAGAGCAATCGCTAGTTGTCCGACTTGGTTCTCGAGGTTTTGAAGAGTTACCTGCTGATTCTGAATGATTGCGTCGTTCTTTGCCATGTATTCCTTCATAAGGGTCAACATAGAGTATTGTGGTTCTGAATCATTGCCTTGCTGCCATGCTTGCTGGGTAAACCCTGGGGGGTTTGATGGTCTGTTTGAGTAGATGGGCCAGATGATTGCCCTGCTGTTTGTTGACCTTGGGAGCTCCACGAGAAATTGGGATGCTTCCTCCATCTTTAGTTGTATGTGTTAGAGTAAGGATTGTTGGTGTTACTGCCCCTGTTGAAGTTGTTGACGTAGTTAATCGATTCGGGGTTGGTGGAGCACTACGAGTAGGGGTGCTCTCCTCCACAGTACACACAACCTACCTGAAGGAAGGGTCAGTCCTTTCACCATATTGGTTAGAGAAGATACTTGAGCTGTGAGAGCAGTCATAGCATCCAATTCATGTATTCCAACAACAGTTCGGGATGGTGTAGCTCTGTCTGCATGCCACTGATGGCTATTCATAGCCATGCGCTCTAATAACTCTTGAGCTTCTTCATAGGACTTCATCAAGATGGACTTGCCGGATGAAGTGTCTACAATTGATCGTGTTTGTCCATCGAGACCTTTGTAAAATGTTTCTAGCAACCTACTCACATAGCCCGTGTTGTGGTCACCTTCTAAGGAGGTCTTTAAATCTGTCCTAAGCTTTGTATGTAGATTCACCATACTTTTGTTGGAAATTGATGATATCCCCTCTGAGTTGAGCGTTCTTAGTAGGTGAGAAGAATTTGCTCCCTAAATCATTCCAAGAGGAGATCGAATTAGCTGGTAAGTTATTGAGCCACGTCTGTGCCTTGTCCCTAAGAGAGAATGGAAATAGTTTAATTCGAACGGCATCGGTCGTGACTCCTGGAATGACAAATGAGTCACACACCTCCATGAAAGTCTTGAGTTTTAAGTGAGGGTCTTTTGATGGAAGTTCTCCAAATTGTTCGGTTGCATTCAGCATCTGAATCACGACACCTTTAATTTCAAAGTGTCCCGCATTAAAGGTTGGTGGTGTGATAGCCGAATTCAATTTGCTCAAATCTGGGATCCCAAATTCCATGATAGCTTTGTTCCCATCTGGATTTGGAGGGGGAGGGACCTGATTGTCCATGTTTATCACTTGCGGCTCCCTTCAATCCTGATCATGATTGACAAGCATATCCGCTATGTCTGCGGGGTCAAAGAGTTGACTTCTTCGCTTCTGCTTCCGGCGCCTTTGCTTGTAAGTATGTTCGATCTCAGGGTCGTAAGGCTCTAGGTTGCTTGAAGGTGAGTTACGCATGCACTACAGAATGTACCTGAAAATTGAGAAAAAGAAGGAGTGAGCTTTATTTGTTAAATCACAACTATTCAGCAAAAAGGGCGTCGTCATTATAGGTATCTACAGTCCCCCACAACAGCGCCAAAAACTTGCTGGGTCGATTTCCTTGATGGCAAGTGAACCAATCGAACAAGTAATAAAGAGTAAGTAGAGTATCGTCTCACAGAGACTGGGATACCAACTAATGACATCGTATTGCAGAATTAGTTGTGCTTAAAAAGAAAATAACTTGATTGGTTTGAGAGTTTTGATAGGTATACTAGTAAACAAGAAAATAATTAATTGATCGTAGTCATAAGAAGATATCAATAAAAAGATAGACTGAACTCGGAATCCTTTCTAAGGATATCATTCCCCCAGCTGCCTATACTCAATGCTATAGCATTCATACTGTATAGCTCTCGCAAATGCTACAGCATGAACACCCTATGCAAAGTTATTCAGTTAACCACACCACGCTAATCTACCGAAGCTCTCGTGTTCGATACATACAATCCTAGTCTGTACTTCTCCCATATGTCTATGGTGACTTTTCTAGCCGGATTATCAATACAAATCAAGGTGTTATGGTCATGAGCGGTAGACTCATTCCTGAAGTCTACAATAATAGGTCAAGCCTTGCACCACCGCCTAGCAATCATCTTCTCGATGTCTAACCCCGACTCCTCTCGCAAGCCGAGGCCATTGATCTAGTCCCTAGCTCTCTCTAATCGACAAGAAATTGAATTACTGATAAGCAACTGAATATATTAAATTAAGAACTAGCAAATGGGTTCATTCTATACTTAGAAAATCATCCTCGTTTAGCCTTAGGAAGTTAGTTCATGACTGACGAGGGAATCACAAAACAGAGTACTACAGAATAGCCCATGACAAAAGATTGACCGGAATTAAAATAAAGAAACATGAAATAGAAGCTTGATGGATGCTCCGACAGCGTGGAAGAAGCCCTGTCACGTCACAACTCCACGTCTTCTTCACTCTGTCTCACTAGAAAGAAGGATGCTTGGTTCTCTTAGGGTCCTCGTGCTTCGTGACTTCTCTCACTCTTCTTTCGAGGCTGGTCGTGTATGATTGGACTCTTTTTTTCTCGACGACTTCTAACTCCCCTTTAGGGTTGGCCGTTATTTCCTTATATAGTCTGGTCTACTTGCAGTGTACGTTCATCCATCTGGGCCTTTCCTAATATGTCGAGGTCCGATCGTATCTATCCTTTAACTCTCAATAGATTGATTATGCTGATCCTGCGGGATTCTTCAAATCTTTTAGTTCCGATCCTCCGATCTTCTATTTCAATACATCAGCAATCTAACTGTTATCCTCGACCTACACTATACTTCCTGAAATAATCTTGACAAAAGATCAGGATATATGCTGCATAGCACTGCGTCACTTACTATGCTATAGCTTCAGGGTTGCATTGTATTGCACTTCCATAAAGCTGTCCTGATGCTATAACACAACATCGACTATGTTATGCGACTTTCTCATAAAACCTCAAAACTTGCTTCTTTCTTAGCACATGTTTAGGATGTAAAAAGAATTCATCCTAAAGTTTCCTGTACAATGAATTAATGCCTTTTTGCTCAGATTAAATGCAGTTACGATCATATTCACCATACAATTCAGTCATAAAATACAAGAAAAACATGGCATAAATCATGCTCATCAACAGCCGGAGATGCAACTTGTGAAATTGAGGAAAGGATGTGTCGGGACTTTCCTAACTTGTTTCCTTAAGTATGTGGTTGTGCTCGTCTTGATTGAATCATTGTATTTATGGTTGTGTTGTGATTGAATTTGTATGACGCGGTGATATTTTGTTTTGATGTGTCGCGTGCCAAATTACTTTGGCAGTGTTGTTTTGACTTTGTTGATATTATATTAGAATCTTGAGATGTGGATTATCTTCCTTAATGACTTGTTGAGAATTTTGGGGACAAAATTCTATTTAGATGGGGAGAATTATAATATCCTATTTTTTGCATTTAATTTTAAAATAATAATAATAGGATATCTAAAATAATAATAATTAGTGGGCATTTAGTCAATTGGACAAGGAGTAGTATACCCACTCCCAACCACTCCTTCAACTACTCCCTACCCCTTTATATAAACACACACCCACACTCAAACATTGACATACACACACGGTCATAGAGAGGCAAGAGGTGAGAGGAGAGTGTGAGGAAGAAGGAGAGGAAAAGAGAAGATGTGGAGGCTATTTTAAGGTATGTTATTTATCTTATAAAATTATTTAGGTAGCTAAACTACCTTCTTTTCAACAAACTTCCTTCATGAAAGTTATTCTACATATTTTTCTCTCTCTAATAAGGGTCATATTGTGTTGGTTAGTGAAAATTGTGGGGTTATGATTTTGGAAGAGTTTTGAGTTTTGGCAATAGATGAGTATATATATGTAGAAGATGATTAATAGTAAATTTTAATCGGTTTAGATTTGTTGGTTGTTTGTTATAGGAATTTTTTTAAAAAAATCTATTTGAAAAGTTTAGGATTTATGTCCTATAAGATGTTATTACCGACTAAATATTGTATAAAAAATTTATTTGGGTTAATAGAGATATTATTGAAATTTGAAGGACTGGTCTGTCATTTTTGAAATTTGTAGGACTAAACTGTCATTTCTGAAATTCGTAAGTTTAAAATGTCATTTCTGAAATTCGTAGGACTAAACTGTCATTTCTGAAATTCGTATGACTAAACTGTCATTTCTGAAATTCTTAGGACTAAACTGTCATTTTTAAAATTTAAACCTCAAACTGTCATTTTTCAATTTTTATTATAATAATATATTATTATTAAAATTTGTATATTTTGAATTATATGAAATTATAAGTTATAATTTTGGTTATGTAGAGTTCTGAAGAGTTATTAATGGTTAATAGATTGATTATGGTAGATTGATTTTTTTTGTTTTGTTTGAACTTTTGGATTAGGAACAGTGTGATAATAATTGGCTTTGGCGAGAGGTAACCACTTTCCTCTTGTTGTGCATGCTTGTATGATGTTTGCGAGTGATTTTCAGTTATATAAAATTATAAAATTTTGTTGATAATGCAATTGTCTTTTGGGATTTATTTTCATGGAGAAATGACTAGTAATATTATAATATATGAATTGGTGTTGAATTATGAGATTGAGAAAGTTATGATGATGTTGATGAGTATTCTGATAGAAATTTCCTTGTGGAACTCTATGTTTTGAATTGTGAAATACACACACACACACACACACACACATATATATATATATATATATATGTATAATAGTTGGGAATTAAGATATTATGACATGTATACGAGAGAGATTTAAATAGCATGATATGAATGTGAAAATCTTGAGAAATTCTCATTGAGATATTTATTGTGATAATTATCGTGATGGTTTGATTGTGAGGAGATGGAGTAGTTTGTTTCACCACGTGGTATAGCCTCCATTGTGCACGATAGTTGGCTTTCTACCATCCCACTAGTTCAATGAGGGACTGACCAAATGTTTCAATGAAGGCTTCCGACACCCCACTAGTTCAATGAGGGGAAAAGACCTACCGGTCTAAGGCATGTGCTCTAGGGATTTTGATAGGTACTCATTATATGACCAGTGAGCTTTTGAGTAGCCAACAATATGGATAACAACTTAGCCTATGGGTCTAGTCGATGAAAATAAGGCGTTTCGGTTGGATTGATGAGAGGTAACTTGAGAATTGTGTTATGGAAACTTTGATATGGAATATGCGATACAGAATTCTTGCTATAGAATTTATTATATGAAATTTGATATGGAAATTGTGATATAGAATTTGTGATACAAACGGAATATAGGATACGAAATTTGTGATTTGGAAATTTTTGAATTATATTTCTAATACTTTGTTATATAAACCATTCCACTTGACACCTCACGAGCATTTATTTGTATGCCCGATAAGATAGATTGATGGTTACTCATTTTTTAGGTGATAGTTCTCGTACCAGTCTATCAAGGAAGATTTCGAAAGCGTAAGCTACTTCTACTAATAGTAGTGCTTCCATCTTTTTGGTATTTGTTAGATTATTGTATATTGCCACATTATGGCTCATTTTGCATACTCTAGTTTATTTTAATATTTTGATAAATGATGAATTGATTATTATTCTTGATAAAAAAATGGAGGATGTTACAATATACCTCTCTTAGAGATTATGATACGGATATTTATAGTGATGTACTTAAAGATGTAAGTTTTCAGTCACAATACATGTCCCCTCCAATCTTGTATGATTTCTTATGCCAACTTAAATTTTAGATTCTTTAAGCCACATGGTTTAGGCAAAGTAATGTCTATAAATGCAACTATTATCTTAGTGATAATAGATGCAAGCTTTCTTACCCGTGGTTGATGATCATGTGTTAAGAGGATATTGTTTGTTCTAATATCTATGTGTATGATGTTATTGTTTGTTCTAATATCTCTATGTATGATGTTATTCTCATGCAAGTTAATAAGCCTTTAGCAGATCCAATAGCTAATTTAATCCCATATTCCCATCTAAGTGGAGTTCGAGAATGTTCTACATCAATTTAGTTGAAGTAAGTCTTTAATAAGCCATATCTAGAGCATATAAAAGTATCTTTGCAGTGCTCTCAATTTAACTGTTTATTATCATTATGATACTTGAAAGATGCTTATTCCACTATATTTTAATGAAGATAACATCCAACAAGCTTGTCCAAAACTCTCAATGACTACCTCAAAACTTGCCATGAGTTATGATAACTTTATTTCAACAAAATGGACCACAAAGTTCATTGTTGCCTCTATACTAGTGGTTAAATTAGCACACTTTTTTTCCTGGTCTATATATCCCAAGCCATGAATATTGACTTATGATGGTTCCTTTCCCATTTCATAATAGACCAAGCCCAACAAGTCCAATTCAGTTTATAAATGCAATTTTTAGTGTACCCAGGGATGCTTGAAAACTTCCTTCAAGATCTAATGATTACCAACTAATTACTTTGATCTAAGTCGCCATGAATATATGCCCCTTCTTTTAGCCAAGCAACCAACACAAGCTATACCTGATTCATATCTTGCACAATAAAGATAAACTTTAGAAGCAAAAAAGGAGGGAAAAAGCAAAACCTCCTGTGTTTAGCTGTAATGCTTTGAATTCTTGTACAAATATACTTTGTATATGAATATCTAGTTACACTTCAAGCCTGCCAAATCAAACTTTATTACTTTGATGCATATTCTTCCGAGGTCATATATTGGTTATTCTTTTGAGTTAAATAATCATTATCATGAATACAATTTATAGGAACTAATGGTGGTTATAAATATGTTTTGAAAGGGACTTGCTAATGCTGTTGGTGAAGTGCTTCCTGGGGCTAAGCACAGATTTTGTGCCTACCACATTTATGCAAACTGGAGCAAGAAGTTGAGAGGGAACGAGTTAAAGAAGAAATACTTCACTTGTGCATGAAGCACATTTGTATAGGAATTCAAAGATAATCTCACATCTCTGGGTTCAATCAAGAAAGAGGTAGCTAAGGATGCACTAACTTACAGTGTCAACTCATGGGTAAGAGCTTATTTTACTCTAAGATATAAGTCATGGGTGGTGAATAACAACATGAGTGAGTCATTTAATGCGTGGATAGACGAGTATAGGTTCTAACCCATGATTAGAATGTTTGATGGGATTATACTTGAGATGATGGCAAAATGGGTAAAATGTGATGCAAATGTGTGTGGCTAGAATAATGAGAACAACCCTAAATGTATGGATCTATTTGAGTCAAATAGGTACCTTGTTGTTGATTGTAAAGTATTCTTTAACGTGATGAGGGATATGAGGTTGTAGAGGGATGAGATAGGCACTTAGTTGACCTTTGTAGAGGAATGTGTACATGCAGAGCTTGGGATTTAACGTGCATAGCTTGTCAACATGCAATTTGTGCAATGTATCATGCTAATATTGATCCCAAGTCCCGAATATCACACTACTATCACAAGGACACCTATCTTGCAACCTATAGAACAAAACTACAACCAGTTAAGGGAAAGAAATTTTGGGACACTGAAAATTTTCTCCCGATGCAACCTCCACCTGTTACTAACTTGATTGGGAGATCTCAAAAGAAAATAACCAAAACTAAGGAATTAGACAAAAGAAGAAAGAAATCTGCCTCTCACCGTCATGCAAGTGGATCAAGTGGGACAACTCCTTCCCATATTCCTGAACAAGGGCCTATAGAAATATTAACCAGGCGTGGTAAGACCCCACAAGTACACCCACTGCAACAAACCAGGACAAAACAAATCAACTTGTAAAGAAGTAAGTAAAACTGTTGTGATTCGCTACTTTCAGTAATGTCAACTTGTCAATGTACTACTACATTTTACAATTTTAGGATCCAGCTGCAAACACATATTAGAAAGGTACAAAAGGGAGTCATCGGTCCTCTATATAGCCCCCTGTAAAAACCTAACAAACCCAACAATTTTCACCATCCAATTCTCAGTCCTCTCAACAGCCCCTTGAACCAACACGACAAACCCCACAAGCACATAACCATAGTCAAAGTTTCCAACCAACACCATCCAATTCCCAACCCTGTAAATCATCACACAGGAGAGCAACAAGATCCTCCACCTACAAGGCAAGAGGTGAAAGTGGTTTTGGGATAAGATTTGACGAGGCCATAGGAAGTAGTGTTTACAATGTTAGTATGTTAATTACACTATTTAGTGGATTATGTTTATTTCTACTAAAAAAATTTCTCACTTGTTGGTTATGTTATAGCCTCGACTTAGTTCTGAGGTGGTTATCTAACAGGGCACTATTAGTTACGGTTAATCACGCAGGGGGTGAATTATAAAAATTAAAATAATCTTAACTAATAAATAAATCAGGAATGAAAGGTTAGAGAAATATCACCAAAGTGTGCACACAGATTTATACTGGGTTTAGCTTTAATAATGTGGCCTACGTCCAGTCCCCAAAGCTACTATGAGATTTCCACTATCTTTCACAAACCGATTACAATAAGCACAAAGTAATCTCACCAGACTCACTCCTTCTTACAACTATAACCGAACAACAAAACTCAAGGTCCCACTACCTTGAGATTTTAAAACAATCAATTGAATAAAGATAACTCTCTCACAGAGTAGATATATGATCACTGAAGAATTCAATATCAAAAAGATATCAGAAAGTATTAATGAGCAAAAGCTTGAGCAATAAATGATATCATCGTTGCTTGTTAGCTCCGAATTGAATGCTCTTCATATTTATAGCCGAGCGCCATTCATGATCGTTGTTGAAGCTCCAAGCAAGAAAGTTGCGCAGTATAAGTGCTATAGCAATGTGTGAAGCAACTGGGGGATTGATATGCTTAAGAATGATTCCGAGTTCAGCCTATTCTCCTACTGATTTCTTCTTATGACTTCAATATTCTGTTTACTTTCTTGTCATTTAGCGTAATCACAAAAACCTCCAACCCAATCATATTTTACTTTATGTTCACACAACTATTACAACAGTTGAGCGTCACTTCTCGATATCTCAGTCTCTGTGGGACGATACTCTACTTTCACTTTATTACTTGTTCGAATGGTTGCCATCAAGGAAATCGACCAACACTATCCTCTGCTTGAGTATACTTATTCCTCTTTCATTTCACTAATTCAAAACCTTATTCTTTTTACAAGTCTTGTTATCATCAAAACATATAAACCAAGAACTAACATTCTCCCCCTTTTTTTGATGATGACAACACTTGTTAATTTTTGAAATCATTTTGAAAAGTTTAAGATCAATAAGAAAGAATATCAAATGCAATGAGATATAATATAAAGAGAGTGAGACATTAGTACACAGAGTTATATAATTGTTATATTGTCCAATATATAGCCAAATGAAAAAGGATAAAGAAAGAGTAGTAAACATCATCAGTCAGTCCAGCCATAGCCAAGTCTCATTCTCTCCATTTGTCATCAGGCAAAAAGGAGGGAAAGGTGATGTCAGATGAAGGAGCTAGAGGAGGTAAAGGCTGAGGAGGAGGTAGTATAGCAGAGGAGGAGAAAATGGAGGATGAAGGCTGGTAAGGAGTGAAGGTAGGAGTAGCAGAAGTGGAAGGTACAGAGGGTGGATGAGAGGGAGGTTCAGAGGGAGTAGTGGTAATGGGCATAGGCTGGGAAACAGGAGCAGGCTCAGATGGAACAGTGGAAGTGGATGGTACAGAGGAAGTCAAGTGAGGGTCTGCAAGATTGATGCCAATAGCAATCAGGGCGCCTTTGTACTGAGTCATCTTCTGGTTTTGTTCACTCTGTTGATCAAGTAGAGTCTAAAACTTCTCATTCATTTCTGTGACCAGATGAGTCAAACGTGCCTCCAGGGGATTGATCAGGGAAACATTAGTTTGGATCAAGGTTTCTAACTTGTGGTAAACAGAGGCCTGAAATGCTATATTGTTCTGAATCAAAGGAGCAAGAGAAGCCTCAATAGCCTCATTAATAGAGGCAGTAGAAAATGAAGGACTTGGAGCATAAGCAATAGATGATATGGCCTATGATGACTGAGCCTTGTCGATTATGGATAATGAAGGCATAAGCTTCTTCACGGATTGTCCCTTAGGCTTTCTAGAAGCCTTAGTGAATGAAATCCTCATTCAGATCAAATGTTGTTGTCCAAACTTGTGAGGCCATATTGGGTTTTCATCCGGGAGACCATACCATATATTGTTTAGGGCCAAGATGTGGGAAACCAAGTTAGGGAAAGGAATAGTAGAGCGTTCAGTGGAATGAGAACAAAAATGTACCATCTCATTAATGATCCATTTCCCTAAGTTCCGAGGCTCCTTAGATATTATAGAAGCAAATAAGGGGTATCTCACTTGACAAAATGAGTGAAGCTCTGACCTTTTTGTACAATGTTCCTACTATAGATGTACCAGATAACCCAAAATGTGTCATTCATATTAGCAAGCTTAAACTTCAAAGCACCAGTAGGTTCACCAGGCCTCAGAATACTGAAAATCTCATGGTCGGGCAGTTTCTTAAGAGTCTCAGAAGGAATGTCAATGACCCCAAGAATAGTATTCAAATGATCAACAGTGATCTTAAGATTTACGTCCTTAAATGAAGTTACCAAAACTTCCTCATCATCTTCATCCTCTTTTTCAGCAATCCTCATATTGTAATAGAAGAGTTTCACAACTGTAGGACAGCAAGGAGTGCGAATACATAACAGAGGCTCATACTGATGAAGCCACGATGATAGGTCAATATTGCATTCAGTTCTCAATGATTTTAAATCCACTTACACCGTTGGGAAAAATGGTCAATTACCGTAATGCAATCAACCATCCCTTTAGCTTTGGCGAATGACTGGTCTTGATGAGGTAATTCTAGTGGCGAATCACAACCCTTTTAGCTTTGGCTTTTGGTTGAGGCTTATCAGTTTGGACTTTGGGACGCTAAAAATACGAGCAAGGTTTCTTTGTGGGTGGTTGAGGAGGCGATTCTAGTGGTGAATCCAGCGAGGTTTAAGAGCTAAGACCCACTTTGAGGTTTTTAGTCCGAGCCATAGAAAATGAGAGTAAGATGCTTCTCAAAAAAGGGAATGAAGAATTGTAGAAGAAGAGAGAGTGAGGGTTTTGGCGATAATAGATGTTCGACGATGATAATGAGAAATCTGGGAGTTTTAGGGAATTTATGGAGGGAATAAAAAGGGATAACAGACGGGAATATGAAATCGTAGAGTCCTTTGGGAGGAATTGAAACGACACTTCCAAACAATAATGGATTTGAGACAGGAAGGGGTGAACGGGTTTGAAGGCTTTTAAGAGAAACGAGATGACAAAATGAAACAACGTAAGGGAAAATGAGACTAGGACTGTTCATATAACTAATGTTCACTCATCTTTGCTCGAGCAACTTCGAGCTTGCTCGAGAAAAGACTACACATGGGTCATGCTCGAGCATGATTGCAGAAAATGTAAAAATGCTGAAATACCTTACTTCAAGTTTGTTTTGTGAACACTTGAACCCCTTTGAAGAGAGACTTGATCTTTGTGAGTTGATTTTGTCTTTCAAAGTCCACATTCATTAAATTGTTGGAGGGTTACTCAAGTATGTCTGAGAGTTTGCTCGAGCAGGCTTTGATCTGTGCCTTTATGTTAGTTCTTTTCACATCTTTGCTTGAGCATGCTAGATACCTTGTTCGAGCATGCTATTTCTTTGCTGGAGCACTTTACTCGAGCAAGCTTGCCCCTTGCTTGTGCACACTTAGTCCAGTAACCTGAAAAAAAATGGAAGAATCTAATGATTTCTTGATATTACTCGAGCAGATTATGATAATGCTCAAGTATAAACTAAATTTTGCAAATGATTCATAGGCAATTTCTATGATGTTGCTTGAGCATCTCGAAAGCATGTGCTTGAGCATCATAGCTCTCTATTTTACTCTTTTTTGTATCGTAGAAACAAAGTGTCCGAAAAAAAAAAATTCTAGAGACTTTGATGCTAAAATTAGTAATGTTTTTTCAAATAAAACTTGAAATTAACTAGTAATGAAGAAATTACTTAAAGCTCATTGAGGTTTACCATACCCAATTCTCTTCTGATATATAGGAACTGATCTTTTGCCAACGATTTGGTGAAAATATCAACAAGTTTTATATGAGTGGGAATGAACAACACTTTAACATCCTTCTTCTGAATATGGTCTCTGATGAAGTGATGTCTTACGTCAATATGCTTGGTTCTTGAGTATTGAACGGGATTTTTCGCCAAGCTTATTGTACTTGTGTTGTCGCAAAGGATCGAAATTTCTTTGAGATGAATTCTCTGGTCTTGAAGTTGTTGTTTGAGACAAAGCACTTGATCATAACAACTTGAAGTAGCTATATACCCAGCTTCGGTGGATGACAAAGAGACAGTGTTTTGTTTCTTGATGAACCACGACACAAGAGATCCACCGAGGAACTCACATTGTCCATTTGTGTTATTTTTGTCTGTTTTGTTACCAGCATGATGTGAGTCTGAGTAGGAAACAAGATATTCATTATGTCCTTTAGGAAACCAAATTCCAAGATCCTCTGTGTCTGTAAGATATATGAATATTCTTTTAACTATCTCAGTATGAGACTCTTTCGGAGCTTATTGATATCTTGTACACATTCTCACACTGAATTGGATATATGGTCTACTTGTTGTCAAATATAATAATGAACCGATCATCCCTCTATACTTGGTTATGTTGAGATCCTTCCATTTGACATTAGCATCAAGAAGTGTTGTTGAACTCATTAGAGTGTCAGCTCCATTACACTGATCCATCCCATATTTCTTGAGAAGGTCTCAGAGATATTTGGTTTAATAGATGAATATCCCATTCTTTCTTTGTTTGATTTGAAGTTCGAGAAAATAGTTCAGTTCTCCCATCATGGACATTTCAAACTCTCCCTATATAGTCTTAGAAAACTCTTTACACAAGGAATCATTATTAGCACCAAATATATTGTCATCGACATAAATTTACACAATTAGTAAATCATCTTTCTTATTGTGTTTGATAAATAGAATTGTGTTGACTTTTCCTCTGACAAATCCTTGATCAAGAAAAAATTTGCTCAGTCTTTCATACCAAGCTCTAGGAGCTTGTTTAAGACCATATAGAGCCTTTTTGAGACGAAAGACATGATCAAGATGAGACACATCTTCAAAACCAGGAGGTTATTCAACATAGACTTCTTCTTGAATGAAACCATTTAGGAAGGCACTCTTGACATGCATCTGATAGAGTTTAAATCCTTTGATACATGCAAAGGCTAAGAGTACTCGTATATCTTCCAATCTAGCTACTGGAGCATATGTTTCCTCATAATCTATGCCTTCTTCTTGATTATAGCCTTTGGCAGTCAATCTTGCTTCTTCTTTTTTCTGACAACGATTGCAAATTCATCACGTTTGTTCTTGAATACATATTTAGTGCCAATGACCGGATGGTCATTAGGCCTAGATACCAAGTCCCAAACTTGATTTCTTTCAAATTGATTCAATTCCTCTTGCATTGCTATCACCCAATCATTGTCTAAAAGGGCTTCGTCAATGTTGGGGGTTCAATCTCAGAAATGAAGGCACAGAAGCTGACTTCATTAAGAACTCTACTCCTTGTTCTTATTCCCTCATTGACATCTCCTATAACTTGATTTATAGGATGACTCTTATTGTATCTCCAGGCTCTAAGTTGACCCTAATCTGAAGATGGAATATCACCTAAAGGGGGGGTGAATAGGTGATTATAAAATTCTTTCACCGATCGTTCAAGAACACTAGAAAACAAAAATGGAAGAAGAACAGAAAGACATGAGAGATTATCCTGGTTCGGTCTAATTCTTTGACCTACGTCTAGTCCCCAGAACACCTGGGATTTCACTATCTTTCAAAACGGTTACAATTACACACTGTACTCGGATGATCCTCTCACTAGGACTTACTCCCCCTTACAAGCTATAATTGTACACCCACACTTAAGGTTCTACAACCTTAAGATTTTACAAAACAATAATCAAATAAATGTTTAGAAACTCCTCACGAGTAGATAAATGATAATCACTAAAGTACAATATATCTGAAGAAATTAATGAAATAGATGAAACAATTGAATACAATAAGCTCGAATTGAATGCACAGCGTTTCGGTAGTTGGAGAATTCAATGCTTCTAGTATTTATAGCTGCTTCAATTAATGATCGTTGGAGAAGCTTGAAGATTGACGTTGTGACTCTTGAATATAGCCGTTAGTCAAATGAAGCTTCGTTGGTCACTTTCGTCGTTAATGATTTTTGCTCTTCGAAAACATTCTTCATTCCTTTTATTTTTCCTGTTAAGAGATAGCATTTAATGCGTGAGCGGAATATCTGTAAATGCTTTACATTGAATAGAAAAGTGGTTGCCGAGGATAGCACTGGTTTTGGCAACTACATTTAATGCTTCTCTGACACACATATTGCTTTATACCAATTTGTTGTTAATCCATGATTAAATCATCTAAAACTCATTAGCAAATTGATTAAAAACAATTAGGAATAATAATGAGTAATGATATGTAGAAATGAAATCACACACGATGATTTAGGATTTAGGAAGACAGTGATTTTGAAAATAGAGGATGATCTTGCTCAAGCATGACTATTAGTATGCTCGGGCAACCAAAGAGAAAATATGTTATAAGTGTAGAAAATCACCCTATGCTCGAGCATTATTGAGCTACTACTCGAGCACCCTGCTCAAGCACTCAATTGTACTTGCTCGGGCATGCCTCAGAAGCAGTGTTTAAAATCCTCAATTATCACTAATGCTCGAGCAACCACGTCCCCATGCTCGGGCATCATTGTGTGCCAACGTCGCCAATGCTCGAGCATCCAAGAGGCAATGCTCAGGCATGACCCAAACAGAGTCGATGAAGAAGCTTAGCAATACTGCTCGAGCATGGCTTATCCCTTGCTCGAGCATGGTGCTCGAGCATGACAGAATCATGCTCGGGCACGAGTCATACAGAGACACTGAATGAGGAGTGTTTGATATTGCTCGAGCACACTGCTTACCTCTCGAGCAGCCCTAGTCAATTCATTAGATAATGCTTGGGTATTTAAGAAACCTTGCTCGGGCAGCCTTTTTGAAACACTTGAACCATTTATCAGATAGAGTATGCTCAAGCATGAACTAGCTCTTGCTCGAGCAACCCATAACTTAGACACAAATTACTAAATTCAATAACTCAGAATTTGTAATCATCAAAACATACTGAGAACTAACATAATCATCTGGATCAAAATCATTTTCAGATTCAATTTCCAATTGAGAAGGGGGGTTTTGAAATAGTTTGAGGCTCCTTAGGATGAATCAATTTAGCTTCATCATCTAAAGGTTTGGAAGAAGGGTCTGACTCAGAGAAGATAACATGAACAAATTCTTCAACAACACAATTACGTTTGTTATATACTGATGAGCACTATTTATGCCATGCTTTCCCTGTATTATATGACTGTATTGTATGGTGAATATGAGCTTAACTGCAGTTAATCTGAGCAAAAAGGCATTTATTCATTTTATAGGGAACTTAAGGATAAATTCCACATACATCCTAAAACATGTGCTAAGAAGAGAATGAGTTATGAGGTTTTATGAGAAAGTCGCATAACATAGCCGATACTATGCTATAGCATCAGGACAACTTTATCGAAGTGCAATACAACGCATCCCTGAAGCTATAGCAGAGTAAGTGACGCAGTGTTATGCAGCATATGTTTTGATCTTTTGTCAAGGTTGTTTCAGGAAATATAGTGCAGGTCGAGAATAACGATTAGATTGCTGACGTATTGGAATAGAAGATGCGGAGGATCGAAACTAAGATTTGAAGAATCCCACAGGATCAGCAGAATCAATCTACCGAGATTAGAAAGAAAGATACGATTGGACCTCGACAGATTAGGAAAGGCCCAATTTGCTTGGACGTACGCCGCAAGTAGACCAAAATATATAAGGGAACAACAGCCAACCCTAAAGGCGTCGAAGTCATCGAGAGTAAAAGGCAAATCCTATACGGCCAGACTCGAGAGAAGAGTGAGAGAAGTTACAAAGCACGAGGACTCCAAGAGAACCCAACATCCTTTCTGGCAGTGAGACGGAGACAAGAAGACGTGGAGTTGCGACGTGACAGGGCTTCTTCCCCGCCATCGGAACCTCCATCAAGCTTTTTGAGTTTTCCTTTATTTTAATTCTAGTTAATCTGTTTGTCATGGGCTATTCTGTTGTGCTCTATTTAGTGATTCCCTCGTCAGTCATGAATTAAACTTCTTATGGCTGAGCGAGGATGATTTCCTAAGTTTGGAATGAACCCAGTTACTAGTTCTTAATTTAATACATTCAGTTTGCTTATCAGTGAATTAATTTCTTGTCGATTAGCGAGAGCTAAGGGCTAAATTAGTGGCCTCAGCTTACTGAGAGGGAGTCAAGGTTAGACATTTGAAAAACAGTGATTGCTAGGCAGGATGGTGCAAGGCTTGACCTATTATTGTACGCTTCAGATATGGGTCTACCGCTCATAACCATACACCTTGATTTGTAATGATAATCTGACTAGAAAAATCGCCATAGACATATGGGAGAAGTAAAGCAAGGATTATACGTATCGGACGCGAGAGCTTCAATAGATTAGAGTATTGGGTTAACTGAATAACATTGTAAAGGGGTGTTTATCTTTGTAGCATTACGAGAGTCAGTGTGCAAAGATAAATGCTATAGCAATGCGCATAGGTAACTGGGGGATTAACATACTTAGGAAGGATTCTGAGTTCAGCCTATCTTTTACTGATATCTTCTCATGACTATGATCATTTAGTTATTTTCTTGTTTATTAGTATAACTATCAAACTCCCAAATCAATCAGATTTTACCTCCTGTTAAACACAACTAATTCTGTGATTTGGCGCTATCATTCGATATCTCAGTTTCTTTAGGACGATACTCTACTTACTCTTTATTACTTGTTCGACTAGTTCACTTGCTATCAAGGAAATCGACCAACATATACTCTATAAGTTTTACTTCTATTTAAGTAGCCAAGAAATATACCTTCATTTGACATAGGATCAAATTTTCCAAAGTTATCCTTACCATTATTGTGGGTGAAACATTTGCATCCAAATATGTGCTGATGTGATAGATTTGGTTTCCTTCCTTTATACAGCTCATAAGAAGTTTTATCAAGCTTCTTACGGATATAAGCTCTATTGAAGATGTAACATGCAGTGCTCATAGCATCTGCCCAAAATACTTATGATATGTTTTTCTCATTAAGCATAGCCCTGGCCATCTCATTAAGGACTCTATTCTTTCTTTCCACTACACCATTTTGTTTAGGAGTCCTTGGTGCTGAGAAGTTGTTATTGATTCCATTAGCATCACAATATTCACCGAAGGCTTGGTTTTCAAATTTTCCTCCATGATATGTCCTTATTCTTGAAATGAACATACCTTTCTCATTTTGCACTTTCTTGGCAAATACAATAAATTGTTCAAAATTTTCATCTTTTGATGAAAGAAAGATAGTCCAACTAAATCCATATGGAGAAGTTGAAGTGGTCGATCAATCGTGATTTCATTCTTTGATTTAAAAGAGGATTTAGTTTGTTTACCCTTTTGACAAGCATCACAAATCATGTCATTTTTAAAAGTAAGTTTGGGTAAACCGAGAACTAATTCCTTTTTAAGCAACTTGTCCAGTTGGTGCATATTGATATAAGCTAAATGTTTATTCCATAACCAACTTTCATCCATGTTGCTAACAAAGCATTTTTCTAAATAGTATCATTACTAGGCATTTCAAAAGTATAACTATTACCTACTCTGGATTCTTTGAATAATACCTTTAGGTGATTCTTATTGATCTGGAGATCTTTCTTGTTCCCAATTAGGCATTCCTCTGAATCGAAGATGAGCCAATTATCTTTATCTGCATTTTGGCTAACACTAAGGAGATTGTGGCATAGACATTCTACATAGTAAACGTCTTTGATTTGAGCTCTATCTTTTTCACCAATTTCTTCAACTTCGGCAATTCTGCCTGATTGGTTTCCTCCAAAGTTTATTTGCCACCAGACTTTGGTTTCATTATGAAAAACTTGGATTGATCTCTAATCATGTGTCTCGAGCATCTACTATCAATATACCACTTGTTCTTTGATGATTGTAGACATACCTGCAATCAATGATAATTATGTTTTAGGTACCCATTTTTTCTTGGGTCCTTTTTGGTTAGTTTGAACATAAGGAAAAACATATGATCCCTTAGGTAGCTATTTATAAGTACCTACTGGTTTGTATATTTCCTTTCTATGAAAGTAAGAGGATATACTATGCCCTTCTCGGTTGCAATAATTCCAATGAGTGAAAGGATTAGATGAATGAACAGACTTTCGAAAATAATTCAGATGAGATCTTTCTCCTTTTTCTTTCTACCTTTTTCTTATCTAGTTCAGGACTATATCCTATTCTTGACCTACCATTGGTAAATCTTTGAGCTTTTAAAATCACATTGAGCATTTCACTACCTTTAGTTAACTTCTCAAGATTTTTGTTAAGATAAGAATTTCTTTTCTCTAAGGCAGAGTAGTTTTCACAAACTTCGTTATAGTTTTCTTTAACTTGTTGCTCAAGAGCTTTAAGTTTCTTCTTTGAAGATATAAGTTCTTTGGAAACTTTTCTGAACTCAGAATGTAAAGCATTATATTCAGAAAATAATCCATCATTAGTAGGTTCATAATCAAGCACCTCTTCGTCTTCAGATTCCTCTTGAGCACAAGGCATATGTTAACTATTTCCTCTTCTTCTCTTTCATCAACAGAGGAGCTATCTCCCCAAATAGCATATACACAAGCTTTCTTCTTAAAGTTATTCTATCTTTTCTTCTCCTTATCCTTGCCCTTCAGTTGAGGACATTCGGATTTGATATGACCTGGTTTCTCACATTCGTAGCAGATGATTTGATCTTTGTCTTTCAACTCTCCTCTGCTGCTTTGTCCTCTTTTCTGGAATCTTTTGAAGCCTTAGCCCTTTTTGTAGAACTTTTTAAATCTTCAGACAAACATACCAAGTTCATCATTTTCTTCATCTTCATCTTTTTCTTTTGGCTCTTTATCTTTAACGGCATTGAAGGCAATACCTTTGCTCTTATTGTTGATCTCGTCTAGACCCTTTTTGAACTTCAGTTTGACTTCATATTCAGATAGACTTCCTAATAGAGCTGCCACTGATCTCATTGATTTTCCTCGAGCTTCTTTGATGGCTATGACTTTAGCTTCCTATTCCTTGGTAAAGACATTCAGAATTTTCCTCACTTGAGAGTTTTGATCATACGTTTTACCCAAGGCTGATAACTAATTAATCAGATGAGTAAATCGTAGTTCAAACTTTGCAATAGATTCCCCATACTTCATATGAAGTAGATCGTATTTAGTCATTAGAGTATTAATACGATTCTCTTTTATACCAGTGGTGCCTTCGTGAACTATTTCTAGAGCCTTACACATTTCTTTAATGATTGTCAGATTGCATACATGGAAGTACTCCTTCTGGCTTAGAGCACTCTGAATCATCAGAATGGCCTTACTGTTTAACGTAATTAGCCTTATGTCATTTTCATCGAATTCTGATTCAAGATTTGATACTCGAACTCCATCTTCTAGCTTTGTGGGGAAATAATCTCCTCATTTGATTATTTGCCATAGGCCATACTCAATAGCCAACATGAACACTCTAAACTTGGCTTTCCAGAAAGAATAGTGTTCACCATTAAAACTTTGTGGTCGGTTGATGGATGCACCATTGGGCAATATTCCTTCCATGGATCCTTCTCGTGATGTTTAGCATGTAAGAGCAGACCTACGCTCTAATACCAAATGTTAGTTATGGTTAATCACCCAAAAGGAGGGTGAATTGAGTGAGTTATAAAAATTAAAACAATCTTAACCGATAAATAAATCAGGAAGGAAAGGTTAGAGAAATATCACCGAAGTGCGCACACAGATTTATATTGGTTCAGCCTTAACAATGTGGCCTATGTCCAGCCCCCAGAGCTCCTCTAAGATTTCTACTATCTTTACAAAACGATTACAATAAGAACAAAGTAATCTCACCAGATTCACTACCCCTTACAATTGTAATCGAATAATGTAACTCAAGGTCCCAATACCTTGAGATTTTACAACAATCAATCGAATAAAGATAACTCTCTCACAGAGTAGATTTATGATCACTGAAGAATTCAATATAAAAAAGATATAAGAAAATATTAATGAGAGCAAAAGCTTGAGCAATAAATGATATCGTAGTTGGTTATTAGCTTCGAATTGAATGTTATTCGTATTTATAGTCGAGCGCCATTAATGACTATTGTTGAAGCTCCAAGCTAGCCGTTAAGAGACTTCATCGTTCCATTAGACACAAAAGACTTCCATCATTGAAGATTTGAGGATATGTCGCTTTTTATTGTAAATCACTAGATGAAAACTTTTAATGATTTTTGCTTTCTGGGGTCTGCAGCTCTATTTGACAATCTTCATACGACATGCCTTTGGTTTAGAGTTGACTTCTAGTAAATAAATCCGTTGGAGTTCTTTAATGCTCTACAATCGTGACTAAGGAGGTGTATATAAGAATGATAATAGAAAGCATTAAGATCAAACACGAAGAAATCACTTCGTATCGTGCACTAATGTGAATACTTGAGTATTCATCTGAATACTTGAGTATTCGTCTTCCGAAAGGCACTATATGATTTGGAATGGATATTTGAAAAAGAGCCAAGCTCTGTACTCGAGTATTCAACTCAATACTTGAGTATTGAACTTTGAAAACTTTGTAAAAACTTTTCAAGTCAATACTTGAGTATTCATCTCAATACTTGATCATTTGACCTGCATTTGTGATTTCCATTCCCTTAAATGATTTTCTGTATGAAGTTTCATATGAATACTTGAGTATTGGCATTTTTGCCTTTTAGCGAAAGAGTTTCTGTAAGATCAATACTTGAGTATTGACTTATTGTGAAAAAACTTGAAATGCTCTCGCAATACTTGACGTATTTAATGCTTGACTAAGGAGGTGTCACTATCGCTTTCGACATGTTCGTTGCTTTTTGACGATTTGCATGAAATCCTTTTGTAAATGATTTAAAATTCACTTAGTAAATATGGTTAATAGTATTGAGAATAATAATGAGTAGTGTTCAGATGAAATTAGATGTTAATCAGATATTTTGAATTTATGAAGGCGAAAAAGATAAAGTGCTTGAAGCCTTTGTAATGATCTTGCTCGAGTATAGCATAAATGTGCTCAAGCAATTTTCAATTATACTCATATAAGAGAGTTTCATAAATATGCTTACTCGAGTAAGCATATACTTCTGCTCGAGTATCATGCTAGAGTAAGTGCCTCAATATACTCAAGTAACTTCTATAAATAGCAATAGATGAATGTTAAAACGTATATGCTCAAGTAAATACTTTCATGTGCTCAAGCATAATGCTCGAGTAAGGATTAAAACCTGCTCGAGTAAAATTATGCAGAAATGAGTTTATAGATAACAAGGTAAATGTACTCGAGCAAAGGATCAACTTGCTCGAGTACAGTGCTCGAGTAAGCATCCTGAAAAGAAGAGGTTATGTTCACAGATCATTTATACTCGAGTAGATCAAAACCCTTGCTTGAGTATATTGCTCAACCAGAGCATATCCATGCTCGAGTAAACAGTGATGCAAGAAAAGGTTAGTAAACTTGCTCGAGTAGACCCAAGGCTGTGCTCGAGTATAGTGCTCGAGTAACCTGCTGGGCTTGCTCGAGTAAAGCTTCTTATGTGCTTGAGCAACATGCTCGAGTAACCTTCTAGGCTTGCTCGAGTAAGCACATTCAAAGACTCAGGCAAAGTGATTAGCATGATATTGCTTGAGTATATCTTCTAAGCTTGCTCGAGTAAGAAATCTGCTCGAGCAATCACTTACTTGCTCGAGCAAACTCCTGCTCGAGTAAGCTATCCTCTACTCAAGTACACTTCTTCCTTTTTTCATTTCACTGATTCAAAACCTTATTCTTTTTACAAGTCTTGTTATCATCAAAACATATAAACCAAGAACTAACAGGCATAGGACTTGAGTCTTTGCACAACAATGCTGAAGTGCAAACGAAATTTCCTATCCCAAATGAAAGGGAATTGAGATTGTCTAGGGGCTGCAACTCTGGCGAACTAAGGGGTTCAAGAATCATTTAGTTTTAACCTGAACAAGTCAATGTTACTCCACCATCAAATCTTCCATATGAACTTCCAGGATTGCAATGGAGAGAAAAATCATGTGTCACAACCAGGTAGCTCTTAGCTCAAAAGCAAAGGCAAAAGCAAATTCAGAGGAACAAAGACAAAGTGAAGATGCCTGCTTTTGATGTCTAGATGTGTCCTTGGATTGTGTAATTATTTTTTTACAAAATCTGTAGAGGTCAAACTCTTTTGAATGCTTCCTACTTTTGATGTACAAAATCTATAATTATTTTACTGTAAAAATGCTTGCTAGCCTGCTCATATTGCCATATGGTATTGGCACTTTTGGAATACTTTTGGTGTAAAGTCCTTCTACAATACACAGGCAAAATTAGAAGAATGAAGACAAAGCAAAGATGCTTGCTTTTGATGTCTAAATGTGTCCTTGGGTTCAAACTCTTTTGAATGCTTCATGCTTTTGATGTACAAAATTTGTAATTATTTTACTGTAAAAAGGCTTGATAGCCTGCTCATATTGCCACATGGTGTTGGCACTTTTGGAATACTTTTGATGTAAAGTCCTTCTGCAATACACAGGCAAATTCAGAAGAACGAAGACAAACCAAAGATGCTTTCTTTTGATGTCTAAATGTGTCCTTGGGTTGTGTAATTATTTTGGTACAAGATCTATAGAGGTCAAAATCTTTTGAATGCTTCATGCTTTTGATGTACAAATCTATAATTATTTTGCTGTAAAAAGGCTTGCTAGACTGCTCGTATTGCCACATGGTGTTGGCACTTTAGGAATACTTTTATTGTAAAGTCCTTCTGCAATATTGATGAACTTGTTTAGGGAATGATTATGGAATTTTTACCCATGCTTTTAGCACTTGTTTTATGGTCATCATTTACTTTTGCTCCATTGTAATTGGTAGGCTACATTTTTCCTGTATTCGATGGTCAACAACATGTTTACTTGTTTAGGTAATAATTCTATATTTTTTTCTTGGCCGCATTATCTGAAAATACTGAATGTATTTGTTATGTCTTTTGCACTTGTGTTAGAGTTATTTACTGAAATGAAAGATTCATCAATTTTATATTAAAATTTGCAATGCTTTTAGCATAATGCACTTGCATATTAACAACTTTTTATATCAAGTTTCAATGAGGCCTTTAAGAGGGTCAATGTCACATTTAGTTCAACGTCAATATTATATGCTTGCCTAAGTAGCTAAGCTTCTTAGTTTTGTCATTCCTATTATCATCCTTCTTTAATCGAAGAGGCAAACCGATTTCTAACTAACATAGAGCTCAAAGATTAAGCCCCTTAATCAGAAAAGTCTCACACTAAGAGTGATTTCAACCACCAAATTGGATTCCCAACCATACATATGTGTGCAATAGTGAGGATTACTAAAGCAAGGCATGTCGTAAGGAAGCATTCATTGAGCACTTGAAACATAGGTACACATAACCCATTAACAATACATTACCACCAACAAATACATTATAGACCACTTAAACATTGTTCAATCCTTCACAAGAACAACAAAAATCTGCATAAACCCTTACAAATACGTTACTACCAACGACACCCAAGTCA
Source organism: Acacia melanoxylon (assembly GCA_019022615.1). Classification (NCBI taxonomy): domain Eukaryota; kingdom Viridiplantae; phylum Streptophyta; class Magnoliopsida; order Fabales; family Fabaceae; genus Acacia; species Acacia melanoxylon. Next base: position 3,135,683 of record JAFJYJ010000003.1, on the reverse strand, counting down.
GCAACAATGTTGTTAATGCAAGTTTGAACTTCAATTTCCCTTTCTTTACTTCATTTTCTTTCACTTTATGTCTAGATTTCAGATTCACCACCTCACCATCAAGTGCAACAAGCTCTTTGTACAACCTCGTGCATGCATTCCCTCTTCGAAGCTGCTTGTTCTCGTCATATAACTTGTCTATGTCATTGAGTAAATCTTTAATAACTGCATTTTCCATTTCCTTAAAGCCATCATTGTGCCATTTGAAATATCCACAGCCACCATCCTATGAAATTTCATCACAACCACTAAAAATCAAGAACCCAGCCCATTGCTAATCATTCCATATCTAACAAAAATTCTGGCACCCATAAAACCTCCTACCTGGGTTTCTTCTTACCACGACATCCACCTAGGAGCCAACAAATTGTGATGGCAATACCGAGTCAAACCTTCATAGTGTTCCTCGTGACTAGGTTGTCTAAGAAACACCATCTTCCTTCTTAATTTCTTGTTTCTCCCTATCGTCGACGTTGAAGATAACTCCATGGAGCTCACTCTCGATTTCTCATTCCTCAGAACTCGCATCTATCAATTGCTTCCTCTCGGTTGAATCTCGTTTGCGAACCACAAAAGTTGGGGACTCAGGACGTGGTTCTATGTTTAAAAGCCAACTCCCCCCATTTCCACGTTTCATGACATATGGATAATACCTGGCACATTTAACACCAACCTAGCAGACATCCTCACCATTAACGTTTTCTGTGACTTTCGCTTCAGAATTGTAAGCACATAGTTACTTTTACACCCAAGAAAGCACTTGGTGTTGGGCGCTCCTTCAGATAAAGAACATGTGTATTTTTGCACCTTAACCCCCTTTTTTAATATAAGCCAACAAATCTTGCAAAGGAAATTGAGGTTTTGATATTTAGATTATTAAAATAATATTTTTTAATAAAATCAAAGTTTTGATATTGACTGCTTCATTAGATTTTTAGATTTTTTTTTATTTACACACATTTTAAATTTAAGATTAATAGCATTTAATTACAATAATATTACTTAAGTTTACATAGTTATCACTTGAGTTTGTTACATCAGCATTTTTTGTTTACAACATTAACGATGTTAGAATTATAAGATCAAAGGTATACTTTTTAAAGTTAAGAGACAAAAAGTATACTTCATGTTAAGTTAGAGGGATAAAAGTATACTTTAACCTTTAGACTTTATTAGCATTGATTATCTTGTCTCCTTCCCTTGTGTATAAATAGGGCTCTGTAAGTCAATATTCATATATCAGAAATACATATTCTTTCCTGAAATTATCCACATGGTATAAGTGTTAATGGCTCAAAATTGCGATTAGGGTTTGCAAGTTATAGATCGTATGAAGTCTCCTCTCCGATATCTTAGGGCAATCTCGTGCGCAATGATAAAAGCACTATCAACTCTCACCACTTGCCACATCAAGAAGAGGACCTCCCAATCAGCGCTCACCCAAAAAATTGTAACGAAAGGCAGCATGTGTGGACCACACACGCCGCCACAGCATTCTGCAACAGCCACTGGACAAAATCACATTGCTTCCATATGTCCTGTTCTAGCAGAAAATGAGTCATGAAGACAACAAAAGGATTTTCCAAGTCTCACTTCAAGAACACCATAACTTAGCCCTAGTTTATCTTCTGGCTTGTTATTTTGGCCTTTAACATGCTTTATCCCATTTTCAACCAAATGTTCAGCACCTCCCCTTAGCATTCATACTTCCAAGATCACAAGAAATTAAGGAGAATTTGATTCCATCACCAACAAAAACAAGAATCTAGAATCAAGAGGCTAGAAACATCACTTACTTGGCTTGCTTCTTATGTTCCTTGCACTTTTCTCTTCCTCCGTTGGTCCTTAGGGTTTCAGCCTTCACTTTAAAACCACCATGCAAGAAGACTTACTAGGGCTAAAGGCTTTCACATGAAAAGGAGAAGAAGAGATGGAAGTTATGACATGCTTCCTTGGCTTTTCCTTCCCTTCTTCCTTCTCCAAGTTTCGGCTAGCACCTCCTCTTTGTGTTTACTTGTGTTTAGCCGACCTTTAGCATGAGGAAGGGAGTGTTTTGAGTGTCTTAAGCTACTTGGAAGACAAGCTCATGGGTCCCACAAGTGATCTTGACCGATTTGCCCTCTTTTTTTACCTCTCACATGTGATCAATATGGCATGTCTTCTTATTTTCTCCCTTGTCCTTGCTCCCATTCGAAATGTGTGTGTTTATAGTTTCTTGAATGTCCTCAAACATGAGTCAAAAAGCATTAAATCCACTTTTCCTCCTTGCTTGGTCGTGGCAACAAATTGTTACATGATTGGGAGGCTTATTTAATACACTTCTTTGATTTTTTGGCATGAGATCACTTCTTCTTTCCTTGTGTTCTTGTTTGCCGATTTTAAGGACCCTTGGAAGAGACTTATTAATTTTTGTTCTTATCTTGAAGACACATGTATAGGTGTCTTATTACAAAGTCAACTTACTTCCCTAACATGACATGTGGCAATGTTTGATGCAAGAAGTGATAATTACTTGAACTTTGAACTTTGACCTATAACATGTCATGAATTCAAGAAAAATCCATGTGATCTCCTCCCTTTCTTAGTTGGCCGAAACTTGCATACATATGTGGCTTCATAAATGCTCTTCAAGATGTGTCAAATTCAATTAATTCCATGCCTTTCTCTTGTGTACATTTGGCCAAAATCTAAGGCTTATATAAGAGGCTTCTTGATTACACCTTTGACTTATGTCACATGCTCTTCTCCCTCTTTGGCCACTTGGGCGAATTTGATTATCAATTGGGAGGCTTCTTGATTAATTTTATTGACTTAAGGTCACATGTACATGTGTTTGATTAAATATTAAATAAGTGTGACATGTGCAACATTAATTTCCTCTACAAAACTCATTTTTGCACAACAATCCAAAGCTGACAGAATTTTCAACTAACTTTGAAAATTCATATTTCTCTGTCCAGATGTCCAATTGCAATGATTCCAAAGGCTATGTGACCATTATTAAGTCTATTTTGAGGTAAAAATATCTCCCACAGTCTGTCACATATCAATTATTCCAAAATCAACCTTTAAGACACTCTGGTATAGAAAACGTTCCAAATTCTAGGGCTAATAACTTCAAAAATTCATAACTCATTATATATAAATCCAATTGACCTATATGACATATCCAATTAAAGATTATCATGATTCTGAAAAGTTTCATAGCCATTGAATATCATTTGCTTAGTCAAAAGTACATCACAAACTAACCGCCTTCCAGAATCCAATCACAAAGATCAAGGGAAATCCCTTCACAATATTGTCACACTTCCCGAACCAAAAAGTTAATGTCCTTAAATTTGGTTAATCATCATCTCGCCATAATATAGGCTTATCCTCAAGTCTCTAGGCTCTATTTCCATAATTCTTTTAAGAACCATAATACTGATAAAAGTAGGTTGATGTTTCTTCTTCCTGTTAACTTTTATATAACCTGACTTTTAAAAGCTCATCAAATACTTCTTGCCTAATAAAGAATCCTTCAATACTGATCTATCTTCTTTGACAAGTGCAATATTAAAGAATATATTGTTTGATTTCACAGTTAAAATCCAAAAGAATGAATATAATCAACAATGAACTATAACTATGGAAGAGGAAGTTATAATTCAATCAATTAAAAGCCAAGCAAATGAGGGGAAAAAAATAATAATACTGGTTTCACTTGTTAACATCAGAGTTAAAGTATCCTCAAAAAAGGGCAAGGGACAGTAACATCCCAACCATAAGGGAATTAACATCTCCTTATGAGACATCTTAGCAGGCCAATGAGGATCCACTGAAAATAACATTTTGGTAACAAAGAGCTATTGCTTTAGACATGCCATCTACCTGAAACAGACCACACTGAGGATGGATTTAGTGCTTCTTCTTTTTTTTTTTTTTTTTAAAGAAAAATCTTTTATACATATCTCATATTGTATTATTAATTAATACATAATACTTTTGAAAAAAATATTAATATGCAAGTCCTTATAATTTACGTCAATTTTGAATGAGGTCCCTATAATTTATTTTGTTTGAATTGGGCCTTATTGCTTGATCTGTTAATTTTAATTTATAACCTTTTATGAAATTTTATTTATAGAATACATGGGCTTAATTAAAACGGTGTTAAATTAAACGAAGTAAATTTTATAATGTCTATAAAATTCTATAAATTAATATTAATGATTTTTAACAAAGTAAATTTGATACAAATTATCTGTTATATCCGCACCGTCTCCGCTATAATCGGTGTAAATGAAGAGCTGTAAAAAAAGATTTTTCCCCCTGTAATGTCTTATTCTATCTTGAAGATAAATTATGATTTCTTGAATTTGTGACTGATGTGATAATATATGATGGAAAGGGTGATTGCGATTATTAGGTTTGATTTTTGGGAGAGTTACTGGGCTCAAAGAATGGATTTAATTATCAAAAAGTCTCACTAAAAATTGAGTAGCATATAATAACAAATTCCAGTGTAAGAAATGACAACACCTCATTTATTATTGAGACTTTTTAGTAATTTAGTCATTTTCTTGGACCTCATAGTATAATTCCCCCTTGCTTTTATTATTACTGCAATATTATTAAGGGAAAAAGACATATAAATATCATCTGAATTATGAAAACCCAAAAAGTCTGCTAATATATTGGGAAAAAAAGATCTCAAGAGACTAATATGAGATTTTGAAATGTTATGATTTTACCAAAATGCTCCTCAAGTTTTTTTTTTCTCTCTTTTTTTTTTTTTTAAAAAAAAAAGAAAGAACCATCGCTAGCACTGAAGCTCCGCTGGCTGGCTACCGGAACTCCGGCGCTAGCGGCCATAGCTTCTGTGATAATTTGAGTAATGTGATTGACTATTTGAGTAAAATGATTGACTAATTGAACTCCTTAAGCCTTGTGTAGCGTTGTTGGCAAGTTGAATAAAGGTAATGACATATCAATGACAACTTGAGTGTAGTCATTTACAACTTTGAGAGTGCAAGTTGTCAATCGCTATACTTATATTGTTATTGCTTTTATTCAACTTATCAACGACGCCAGATAGGGCTCATGTAGCTCAAATAGTCAATCTATATGCTCAAGTAGTCAATTTCATTACTCAAGTTGTTATCGGAGCTCCGGCCATTGGCATTGGTGCTCCGATGATGGCGAAGGCATCTCGGCACCAGAGAAGGTTTTTCTTTACTTTTTTCAAAAAATAACATGAGGGGTATTTTGGTAAAATTAATAATTTAACCACCCCTCTAAAGTCTAACTGGCTGTTTGGTGTTTGGTGTGAGGGATTTGAAGGGGGAAGAAAAACTTTTGAGTTGAATTCAAAAAAAAAAAAATTTTTTTGTAGAAATTAAGGGTTTCTCTTTTAGAAACTTAGAATGCAAAGCGTTTTCCTTCTCCCAATAAGTGCACTTACCGATATTTGGATTTATGTTCTCCTCTCTCGCAAGGTGCACTTCAATTAACAGCTTGTTGGTGAGATTAAAATTCTTGAATTAATTTTTCTTAATATTTTTCTTAATTTTTAATTTTATTAAAATTTTATATTCTCACTTCTCTAATTGCTTTAATTCAACTCATTAAATTTTTCCTCTCCCTTCCCCTCATACCAAACGGCCCCAAGCTTTGCGATTAGCAACATTTGATCAATGTGTCATGTCAGTACACTCCAATTAGTATGATTGAATTGAGAAAATGTAGTGGAATATAATTAAGGGTGGAAGTGGATTTTGATTTGTTTGGTATTTTGGATGATTCTACCATCTTATTTTTAGCCTAAAAACACAACCCCTACCTCTTTTCCAATGACCGCCCTCCATTTTCATGCCAATCACTGTCGTAGACAGCCAACACCACGTCACTATAGAGTTCAATTGCATTGAGTGATTTATGTAATGGATCCCACATTGTAAGATAATGGTGGCTATTGCATCAATCTAATAAGATACTACCTCCGGTCCTAATTATAAGATATAGTTGATTTTGTTTGAAGAGATTAAAGAAGCTAAATAAGTTACTTAATCATTTTATATGTTGTATATCTTTAGATTATATATTACTTCCCTCCTCTATAACATGGTCCCAATTATAAGATCTATTGAGTTTTATGAATTTTTTAATGAAAGATTAAAAGAAGCTAATTAGCTTAGAGTATTTTTATTTTTATTTTTTTCTTCAAACTGAATAGTTTGACTAATAAACTAATATATAATATAAAAAAACATAACATGTGAAATGATCAAGTGATTTATTTAGCTTCCTTAATCTTTCCAAAAAAAATCAACTAGCTCTTATAATTGTGACCTAAGTAGTAGTTTATTAGTCAAACTAATTACTTTGAAGAAAAAAATATACTCTAAAGTAATTTAATTAGCTTCCTTAATTTTTTCAAAAATAATAATAACTATGTCTTATAATTAGGACCGGAGGGAGTATTAATTATAAAAAATAATATCAATATCAATTATATTAAGTGAGTGAATCAAACAATCCTTTTCCTCTCTTTTGTTATCTAAGTTGATGCTATAAGAAAAATTATTTTAAACAAAATTTTGTTTTAAGTTTTCAAATGTAATTTTTTAGAACAACTATCCAAATTATCTTTTTTTTTAAAATAAAAAAACTTGTTTTCTGAAAAACAATTGTATAAAATTGTTTTAAGGGAAAGAAATGAAAACAAAAACAAATATGGCCTAAAGCTTCTTAAAACTCTTTATTTAAACTCTAAGGCTTTGTTTGGAAGTTCCATTTTGGAGGAAAAAGAAATAGAAGAGAGGGTTTTGGTAGTTCCTTCCCTTGTTACAAAAATGACTACCAAAACCCTCACTCTTTTTCATTTTCCTCCAAAATGATCTCCCAAACAAAGCCTAAATTTCTAAGTCTTTCATGTATGCCTTGAACTTTGATCGTTTTGTCATAAAATACTGCATTGGACTTGGTAAAAACAATCTTTCTACAAATTTTGATATCATTCAAATAATTGATTCGATGAAGTGATGTCTTTGAATTAGTATCTCTTTAAGCAATATAATCCTTTATTTCTTCAACTAATAAAAAATCTTTTATTGTTTTCATGAACCAACATAGCTTTAATAGCTTATAGTGTTTATTTAAAATATTTTTTTCATGAAAAGTAGGATCTTTTTAATGTGTAAATTTTCCTTAAACTAACACTTTCTTTGAACAGCTAAGTTACCACAGATGTTGGTTTTATAACATTTTGAAGATGCCTTTAATTAGGTATTACAAAGACATCACCTTACATATATAGCATGCACGGCACGCACGCATGGAGCAAAAGTGCACATTTATTTCTTTACCTTTACAAATTGTTTGATTTTGGTTTTATAATTTTGCATGATATATTTTTAATCTCTTAATTCTAACACTATTAATAAAAAAAATGTCAATATTATACGTATAAATGTTAACAAAACATTTAAAATTCAAACATGTATTAAGTTAAACATTTTTTAAGAAAATAGTAATGATTTGCATAGTAAAAATCATCATTTTTTAGCAAAATAATAAAAATAATCATTTCAGATTGAAAATATATATACTTTACAAGATTAAGAAATGAAATAGAACTTTATGTACATCTAGAAAACCAAAGGACAACTTTTGCGTATATATTTGTTCAATTTGAAATCTTGATTATGGCTAAATAAATTTTATTTTTTCCAATTTTTTAACAAACCTATTACACCCTCTGTCATAAATATAAGAAAGAGTTAATTTTTTTTTAAAGTAAGATTAATGAAGTTAATTAAATTATTTTTTATTTTTTATCCAAACTAATTAGTTTGACCAATAAACTGATGTAAAATTTAATGATATACAATATATGATATGATTAAATAATTTATTTAACTTCTTTATTTTTTTTTCCAAAAAAGTCAACTCGCCTTATATTTAATTGGAGGAGTAACTTATAATGAGCTAAGTTTGATTTTCTATTGTCTAAAACAAAATGAATTGAATGAGATAATCCATTTAAATCGTAACTCATGATGGGTTAGCTTATTTATCTTACTTTGATGGCTCTAAAAGAATTAATAAATTATGAACTCTATCATAAAGAACGTGTTTATTTTTTGGGATAATTAATTTGAAAGTCTTATAGTTCCAACCAATTTTTAATTAAATCCTTTTAATTTTTAATTTTTTTTATCACGTCTTTATATTTTTATTTGTTTTTAATTAAGTCTCTGTGTTTTTTCTCTTTTTATCAAGTGCTTCTAAATTTTATCTGATTTTTCATTAGGGCCTTATATATTTTTATTTTTTTCAAATTTACAATTCTAATTTTTGCTTATTTTTACAATTATAATGTTTGAATAATAATAACATTTTCTAAGGATATAATTATACTTAATTACTCTAATTATATTATTTATTTTTTAATTATATAATTGTTAATTAAAATTTCTGATAAGTAAAAGTATAAGGACTCAATAAAAAGAATAAAATTATCTGTATTTAAAAAGAAAAGAAAAGAAAATATAGGTACACAATTAAAAATTGGTCAACACTATAAGGACTTGTAATTTCATTTTCCCTTATTTTATTTAGAAATGAATGTTTCTATCATATAGACTATCCTTTATTTTTTTCTTTTGAAATCTATCATATAGACTAGCTATACAATTGGTCGCTTCCCAAATTTATAATTTTATTTGTAAACTTTTTTCATTAAAGAGAACACTTAAGTCAAGTTTTTTATATCCATTTTGTTAAGTTCTTCATTAACATGTAACCAAGAACCTTATGTCTGAATTATTATCATTTAACAATAAACTCATATGAAAAAATAGGACATATGATCATGAATGATTGGAGAACTTGATATAATAGATATAAGACTTAACGTAACTATGATCCTTTCGTTAATTAGACATGTAAGAGAGAGTTTCTATGAATGAAGAGTGGTTATCAGAATAGATGTTTTAGGAAAATCAGTATACATTATTTTACAAATAACTAATTTTATTAATCTTTGTAAATATTAAAAGTTTAAAGTATAGCTTTGGTCATTTAAATTTAGATAATGTTTCATTTTAGTCCCTTAACTTTAAAAAATGTGTTTTTTGTCCTTTTAAGTTAACACATTAACTTCACTAAACAAAAATGATGAGTCAATAAATTTTAAATGTTGATATATCCCAATTTTAATTCTTTAATATTATTATTTTCTATTTAAAATTTAAAATCAATCTTATGAAAAGTGAAGTTAATGGTGAGTCGGTATTTTAAATTTGCTGACAACATTTTCTGTTGGTGAAGTTAATAGTATTAACTTAAAAGGATTAAAAACACATTTTTAAAAGTTAAATGACTAAAACGGAATCTTGTCTAAATTTAAAGAACCAAAAGTATAATTTAGCATGTTAATAATATAATTCTCACGTTTAACTTTTAAAAAGTATATTTAATAAAGGGTTAAGGTGCAAAAATACACATATGCTTTTATCGTGAGGAGCCAATAGCAAGTGCTTTTTTTAGGTGCAAAAGTGACTATGTGGTTACAAATTAGGTACAAAATACCTTTTGACCGTTAAGTTTGACTTTTTGTGCTGACTGGACGATGACGTGGCATTTCAAAGGTGTAAAAATACGCATGTGGTTTGTCAAAAAGAGCGCTTAATACCATTTTTTTTTTTTAAAAAAAAAAATAATTTTATTTTAATTAAAAAATATTTTCAGGGAACTGACGGGTACTAAAAAGATACTTTAGGCTATTGACTGGTACTGAAAAATTACTTTATGATCTTGAAAAATTATTTTAGGATTTTCAAAAAATATTTCGTGGTACTTGACTCGTATTAAAAATATATTTCGGATATCTTGTATTTGTCTTTGAAAAAATACTTCATGATCTCGAAAAATTATTTCTGACTGGTACTCAAAATATATTTTAGGATGCTGGGTGACATTTAAAAAAGACTTCATGATCTTGAAAAATTATTTTAGGATCTTGAAAAATATTTCAAGGTACTGAATGGTATTAAAAAAATATTCTAGGGATCGACGCCAAGATTAAAAATATACTTCAAGATATTTTTTAAAGATCCTAAAATAATTTTTCAAGATCATAAAGTAATTTTTCAGTACCTGAAGTATCTTTTTAATACATTTCGCCAATTTTTTTTTTTAAAAAAAGCAAAGTTCACTTAAAGGAGAAAAACACTAGCCAGATCCAAATAAGGAGAAAATTTAGCAATTATTAATTAGAAAATTTAATAAGGATTTTTTTTAAAAAAAGAAAATAAATTATGGAAATAAAATTTTTACTGTTTTTACCCATTGAATAAATCCTTTTTCCCAAAATGATAAATCAAAAGAAAAAATTTGGCCTCCACGAAAAATACCTGGAGAAATAATATTTTTCCTTTAATTGAAGTAAAATTATTAAATTAAAAAATAAAAATTTGGTGTTGGGCGCTCTTTTTGACAAAAACCACATGCCAGTATTTTTGCACCTTTGAAATGCCATGTCATCGTCCCGTCGGCAAAAAAAAGTCAAACTTAACGGTCAAACGGTATTTTTGCACATAATTTATAACAATGTGTGCACTTTTACACCTAAAAAAGACTTCCTACTGACGCCTCTCTCACCAAAGACACGCGTATTTTTTGCGCACCTTAACCCTTTAATAAACTATTCATAGTTTTTATTAATGTTATTAAACCTCAACCGGCCATTGACCCAGTTGAGATATTAGGTTAAGGGTCGGTGAGTCAAATCAGAGTCAACTCGGGGACCAGACCGATGAAGAATAAAAAATAAATAAAAAATTAAATCTCATCATAGTATCAGACCATCAAAAATCAATTCAATACTTTAAATAACTAATACGATAATCATATACTTATTCAACATTATTTACAATTTCTTTGATATGTTGACATCATAAGATCAACCTACCATCCAATAACACTATAATCAATAAGCACCAAGTATTCTTCCTAGCAAATTATCAAAATAGATAAATAATAAGAAATTATTCATACCTATAAATCTTTAATCACTAAACTAATAGTCATTAATACAAAAATTATTATTAATTTCAAGTGAAATTGTCATTTATAATTCATACCCCCATAAAAAATAATTTTTTTTTTTTTTTTTTAAAAAGCAATCGGGTCAACCCAAAGAATCGCCTTGATTGAGACTGTGTCACCCCTAGTTGCTATAGTACATGTTTATAGACTTGACCAGATCGGTTTCATGCCCGGCTCGCTTGATTCCAGGTTGACTTAGTCATTCCGCTCCGGATTTGATAACCATGATTTTTATCTAATTATTTTCATTTGTTTGAAAAATAAATCAAAATTTATTTTTCAATTTTAATGAGAATTACTTAAAAAGAATATAAAAACAAACTAAACAGATTATATTTTGATTTCAATAATTTTGTCAATTTCCCTTTTCGTTAGTTTTCTTTCAAATAAAGAAAAACACACAAAATTTACCCCTTTTTTTCTCCCCTCTATCTTTTGACTTCGTGAGGAGCGAGGAGTAGGACTGAGGACAAGGGAGCCCTGTGTTGAAGCCCCACATTTCCTGGCTCGGCTTCACTTCATTGAAACTGCCAGCTCCAACCTTCCGATTCAAAAATTTGAGGTTAGTTCTCTCTTGCTTCCAACCCCAAAGTTTACGATTTCTCCATTTATGAAGCAACCTATTTTGGTTCGAGAGCTATAAAATTAAGCTGATATGAAATCTCTTTTGGGTCTGCATGTCCTAAGGAAGATTTGAGGTGGGTTACCTCTAGCTTACAACAACGCCTGCAATTGTTTTTCCTGAATTTGCTTTTATATATGCCATTGAGCTCCTTAACTGAGTACTTTTAAGAGAGGCTAATTTTAATTACTTTTTATGATCACCATATTCTGTAATGAAAATTGTTGCCTGATTATTGAAGGTGATGATGGAAGCTCAGCTTTTACTTTTTATCGGGAGCAGCTGTTTGATCAAGCCATCCCGTGCTGGCCATTTTCAAGTTACTGGCATTTCCAGAAATTCATTTCTACAATGTCGTTGTGCCCCAGCTGGTACATCAGTTTACAGTTTTAGGTTATGGGTCTGTTCATTTCTGGATGTTGGAGCCATCCGATTGAAATCAATAAAATTAAATTTGAGTAGTCATTCTGTAATACTTTTAGGAGTTTATGATGTACTTCCTCCAAACTCTTGGATATAGGCTGCACAAATTTAACATAATTCACTTATTGCCCTTGCACTATCAGTATAGTTTTCTATATATTTAGGAGAAATAAGTGCATAAACTGCCCATTGTAATGTTAAGATAGATGAAATCTTCCACCATCTTTTTCCCCCCTCAAACTTTAATTTATGGGATTATGTTGCATTTATTGATAGTGTTCACAAATCACCGGATAAAGTGTTCGATGAAGCCATATAGACTATCAGAGCTTACTCAGACAGAGGTTGAGAACCTTAAGACTCGCCCTCGCATAGATTTCTCTTCCATTTTCAGTGTGGTAAGCACATGTTGTTCTTTTTCATCCTCTAGAGGCTTCTCATCTACTTTTTAGCCCGGAAAAAAAAATCTTGTCATAGATCAATATAACTAAAGTGGTACTTGGTTGACTTTAAAATTCATGTTGCGCAGGTAAATCCCATTGTTGATGATGTCCACGAAAGAGGCGATGCTGCAGTTAAAGAGTTGGGGCTTCTTGCGTCTTATTCCTTTGAAATTTGTTGATATTTGGTGTCTATCTTTCATTTTTAATTTTTTATAAAAAGTTTTATGCTAGTGTTTTTTCTACTATTGAATTACCCTTTTGCATCTTCAGATTATCTTTTGGTATTGACTAAAACTTCAATTTTTTTGTACTTTTGTTTTGTAGGTATACTTCAAGATTTGACAAAGTAGAACTTGATAAAATAGTTGAAGATGTATCAGAGCTTTCGGACCCTGTGGTATGTCTATTAGAACATGCATCCTAATTAGAGAGCATGCTAATTGATTGGAACAGTATTTAAAGTCATGTTTTCCCTTTTCTGCAGCTCAATTCAGACGTTAAAGAAGCTTTTGATGTTGCCTACAGAAATATATATGCATTTCATGCTGCTCAGAAGTCTACTGAGAAAACTGTTGAGAACATGAAAGTATGTAAAGCTATTTTTGTGTGTGAGTTTGGTTGGGTGCACAAACCTGAGTGCAGATGCGCCAACGTTGTGCTAAATGAGATTTGAGTGACTTATCTTGGACCCATTGATGACTGTATAGTATTGTAGAGAATTGCAAGTTTTAATGGCTGGATAGTATTAATTTAACAGATGCAGTTCATATATGTTGGTGATAATTTGTTTTGTTTTGTTTTAAGTAGGTGCATGACACTCTATCCAAGGAAAGCTAGATAGTTATAGAAGATGAAAATAATGGAAGATCCTTTCCAATCAAGATATTCTATATCTCTTTTCTTATCTTCTCTATTTCCATCTGTTTGCTTGTGTACGTCTAGTGATTTCTTTAATATGCCTCCATGCATGTTATTTCTGGGTTCTCAGTGTTACTCAGTGTATTAATGTGACCTTTTGAGGTTGCTGATAATGTTAGGGAGTCAAATGCAAGCGAGTTGCTAGAAGCATAAATTCTGTGGGTCTTTATGTTCCTGGAGGAACTGCAGTATTACCTTCAACTGCGCTGATGCTTTCAGTTGTAAGTTTAATAGATTTTTCATCATACTTAATAATAATTCTTCACCATCCTGTAACTTCTATTGTGATTATTGATATACGTAAATTCCAGATTTTGCTGACATATTTTTATACCAGCCTGCACAGATTGCTGGATGTAAAACTATTGTTCTTGCAACTCCACCAACTCAGGATGGCAATATATGCAAGGTAGTCGTCTATATTGAGGGAAAGAATCAGTATGAGGTTATTTTAGTTCTGATGAAGGTTTTCCTGTAGGAGGTACTGTACTGTGCAAAGAAGGCTGGAGTGACTCACATCCTCAAAGCTGGAGGAGCTCAGGTTTGAAGTAATGTAACATAACCCATGAATGGTTGTGTTATTTGAGGCTGATATGCTCAGATTTAGATGTATGTTTTTCTATTTTTATGGTATAATTTGTGTAACAGTTACAATGACTTTTTTCTCCATATCAGGCTATATCTGCCATGGCTTGGGGAACAGAGTCTTGTCCCAAGGTGGCTAACTTGCCCTTCACTCATCTCTCTTTTAGGCTTTTCCTTTCAATTTGTTGGTATCAATTAATAGTCATAAAATGGAGTTTTATTATATTACTTAATGTTTTCTTGTATTAATTATGCGTTTTCTATTTGATCATTCTGACTTTATTGAACCTTCATGATTTGATATGTTGGAACTTAAGAAGAGGGAGAAAAAAAGGAAGAGAAAATAATATGAATCGCTTTCCTTTATTCCTTGGGAATAAGCTGAATATAAATGGGAAGGAGGAGACAAATATCTCATCAAATCAGCAAAAGATGAAAGACAAATCTTTCGAACCTAATGTGACCAGCAATGGTTACTAATATGAAAGAAATAAAATAAAGAGAAATAATGCTAAGAAAGATGGAATAAAAATATAATAAATGGGAGAAATTCTTGAGATCACTGATATGTGCTCATATCTATCTTGTATAATATAATCATTCTCATAGGATAAATTTATTATCTTATATACCCCATTTTGATACCGGTGCACCTTCGTGGTCTGATTTCTCGGACTTTACCTAGTGATAGGTTATGACTATTGAATTTCCTGTTATTGGGAAATTAGAGTATGCTCAGATTTGTTTTTATTGGTAATACTCAGCCTGATGAATATTTGGTGACCAAGGGGGATTTTATATCATAATTTGTTCATCGTAATTGTTAATTAAATTAGGCATATTTCCTTGTGTGTTGCACAGGATTTGAGAAATGAATTGCTGTTAATGGCTTATAAATTGTGGCTTGTTATAAATTCTATAATCTATATTATAAACTAATAGAATTTCTTATGGACTGATTTGAATGGATGAAAAAACTCAAGATTTGAAATGGCATGGAGCTAAAAGAGTTGATACAGCAACCATTGGGCATGGAATTACACAGAACTAATTAGCGTGAAATCTGTTCATTAGCTATATAAGCCATGACTTGAAGATTGACTTTCTATAGCTTATATAATATAGTGACGAAAAATTGCTATGCTTAAAAATTTTCATCTCAATTTTTAAATATGTGAATTTATTTATAAAATTTTGCAGGTTGAAAAGATTTTTGGCCCTGGAAATCAATATGTGACAGCTGCGAAAATGATATTGCAAGTAAAGAAGTTTTCATTTAATATTTGAATCTGTTTCCAATATTTTTAAAAGGGTTTTTGTGTTTTAGCTTTAATTTTTTGCTCATCAAAATTTCCTTCAGAATAGTGAAGCCATGATATCAATTGACATGCCAGCTGGTCCATCTGAAGTTTTGGTCATTGCAGACAAGCATGCGATTCCTGGTCATGTAGCTGCTGATTTACTCTCACAGGTTTGCTAGATTTTGAAATGCTTCTTTTTGCTCTGCCAAACATTATCCATTCATATTAATAGTTTCGGACAATTTTAGAGGGAAAAAATGAACTAATTTTAGTGCAGCCAAAGTAGAGTACATAAGTGCCCTTTGTGGCCCTAGTTTTAGCTCAAGCAAAGGTTGAGGGTCATTGTTGTTCACATCAAATTTGAGTCTTCATTATCGTATTGCGGATGATTTCCTCTGTTGAGAGATGACTTAATTGCACAACCTTCCCTCTATTTAACAGTCATGATCTAAGTTTTTGTGGACAATTTGAGAGGAAAATATATTCTGAATCCATTAATCTCTGAATAAAGAGGGTACATATGGGCTTTTATATAGACAAACCTAGAGCTAACCCTAGAATCTAATTTAATCTCATCAAATCAAAGTAAATCAAAATAATTAAGATATAATATCTTAAGATATAATATATCTATATCTAATCCTGAGATATTATATTTATATATAATCCTAAGATATAATAAATATCAAACTTAATAATAAGATAATAATTAATCTAAATAATCAATAATATTCCAATAGTTTTCTTCCATCCTCTTTCTTCTTCATCTTTGTTTGTTTATCTTTGTTCATAACCATGTTTCCTCCGGGACTCTGGGGGTTTAGGATACAAAGCATGGTTCACTTATTTTTAGGCTTGACAATTTGTTTATGTAATGTTATCTTCTTTTGAGTATTCAAATGGTCTCTGATGGTGATTCTTCTTTTTCATCTGTATTTTAATAGAATAAGTTGTGGATCCTTAAAGATACAGCTTCAGTGAAGGATAACTTTTTCGAATTCAAAGAGCTGTAGATTTATTGCGAGACGTCATTGAGGATGTTGAGTTTATATTTGGGTGATAGTTTACACAATAGAACTTTAATGGCGTGAAATTTTGTGCTTGAGCTTTTGATTGGTCCTTCATCTTTTTGAACTTTGTTTCAAGCCCGCTTGTCCTTTTCCAATGATAAAAAATTTGTATAGTCTTGAGAACTGACTTAAGCATCTCTTATCTGCGTTTTGCCTTTCATCCGGACCTTATGTCTGTATTTAGCCTATATCCAAAATAAAAACCCGCAAAATCTTGTGATTTGCTTATGCTACTCTCATTTACCTTAACCTATTCAATAGGAAAGACCAATGAATAGGCCTTTTCTTGAGAGATTTATGGAACACTTAATTGAGGAAAAGGAACTTTTTGTTTGCATTAGTATGCTTTGAACATAAATGCGGGCGTGGTTGAAATATCAATGTGTAAGGTTGTGTAACCACCGCTTCTGGCCTTATATTTCTTTGTATGCATTCAAAACAAAACGAAGAAAAGAATGA
The DNA here is from genome assembly GCA_019022615.1 of Acacia melanoxylon. Lineage (NCBI taxonomy): Eukaryota > Viridiplantae > Streptophyta > Magnoliopsida > Fabales > Fabaceae > Acacia > Acacia melanoxylon. The sequence goes on along the minus strand of JAFJYJ010000003.1, from coordinate 3,118,729 downwards.
AATTTAAAAAAGAAAGAAATTGAAATATAGATATTAATGGAGACTTGTTAGCATTGGATTCTAAGTCCCACATTGAGTAGTATGGGATGCCCAATAGGGTATTTAAGTGGGTTGTTTCCCCCACCTCAACAACTAGCTTTAAGGGTGGGAATGGACCCATCATACACACACACACACACACACACACACACATGTTGCACAAGTAATATAATAGTGAATGGAGTATTGTACCAAAGGATTTGTTAATTGATGTAGTGTATAATACCTTTCTCATATTAATCCCACTCTTGTTAAAGAGATCCATTTGCTTTCAGACCAATGGGTTACATACTACTTAAAACTTGACTCTGCTACTTAATGTTCTAGATTATTTCCTGCTTAACAAGAGAGATCTTTTAGCATTCTTGTACCTTTCTGACATCTCCACAACAAACTTATGAATTTTCAGGCTGAGCATGGTCCTGACAGTCAGGTTGTTCTTGTAATTGTTGGAGATGGTGTTGATTTGGATGCTATACTGGAAGAACTCAGCAAGCAGTGCTACAGCCTGCCGAGAGGAGATTTCGCCTCTAAAGCCTTGAGCCACAGTTTTATTGTGTATGCACGCGATATGCTTGAGGTTTGTCTGTTGTTCAACTCTTTTCTTGCCAATGGCTGTATACGATATGATAGCAATAAATGCTAATGTTGTCCTAATTGCAATTTCTCTCCTCCGCAACATAACATTTTCACCTAAGTTATAGTTTCCCTCTAGCTGGTTAAAGTTCAGCTCATCAATAAGTTTCAAGGAGCTAAGAAATAGTATTTGTTTTTGGATCTTCCAGGCAATTAATTTCTCAAACTTATATGCACCTGAACACCTTATTATCAATGTAAAGGATGCAGAGAAGTGGGAAAGTTTTATTGAGAATGCAGGTATAACATTTTCCTTAATGTTGCTTTTATATTTTCTGATGTAGAAAGTGAAGAAATGAGAACAGATATTTTGTGTGCAGTAATGGATAAATTTTTGTATACAAATCTTATGTGCATCAAAACGCTAATGGTCTTTCTGAAAGATTGCATTTCTTGCGGAAGGTTTGGGAATATCCCAAACTTCCATTGCAATAATATGATAAAGATGATGATTCAATCCAATTGAATCAAGGAAAACCTTACACTTGGTATTTCAATTCAATCCTTGGGAGATCATTGTTTATGATTTAGTTCCTTGATTATTAAAATACTGACAGTGTTGCGCTTGTGCATCCCATATCCATCCAAAACTGAACACTAATTTTTTTTTGAGTTAAAGGGGTGCACACTAACAACCTAAGGTTATAAGCAGGATTGAACCCGCAACCTACCACTCAGAGAGAGTTCTCATGCACAACCGCACAGCACAGGCTACGATGTCATTGGCAACAATAAACTAATATGTGGGTTGACCTTGATGATATTGAGTGGCTATGCTTTGAATGACCAAATTGGAAGTCCTTGTCTCTCTCAAGCAGTCTTATTTCTCTGGCCCTTTTAGAAAAACAGCTTAGTCCTGCTTGCAATAGTGAGCCTCCAAATAGCAGGGGTTGACTGGTCAAGATTTTGATCCTTTTTTTTTCTATTAATTTTTTCCTGAGTTTGTGAGAGGTGTATGAAAGGAATTTAGATCGCCCATGGTACTTTATGGGACATTAGAGAGAGACAGGAAGAATGTTGTAGGATCATATGTTCATAGGTGGGCTTCACCATTCGTTTCAGATCTCTCTCTACTTTTCCAAAATGAAGTACTTCAGGGGATCTGAATTCGACTATGGTTGCGATTCTCCTTCCCTTTCAGATGCATAAAAAAAGAAAAGTAAAATGTCACCTTCAAAAATTCATCACTGATTCATTTTTCGCGAGAACATAGAACTGATTACCTCTGCTGCATGCAGGTTCAGTGTTCTTAGGGCCATGGACACCGGAGAGTGTTGGTGATTATGCAAGTGGAACAAACCATGTGCTTCCCACATATGGATATGCGAGGATGTACGGTGGCGTGTCATTGGATTCTTTCCTCAAGTACATTACTGTTCAGTCTCTCACAGAAGAAGGTCTTAGAAACCTTGGACCATATGTAGAAACCATGGCCGAAGTTGAAGGGCTTGAAGCCCACAAGAGAGCGGTTACACTAAGGCTTCAGGACATAGAAGCCAAGCAGGTTCCAAGATGATGAGATATCTCTTGCTAGTCCTCAATTACCTGTTAATTTATCTTCTACTAGAGAATAGTAAACCCCCTTTTGTGTAAAACAAATTGTTTCATTTTTACCTAGTGAGATTTCTGTGGCCCATACATGTTTTGATACTTTATTTTCTTAACTGTTCATCATTTTTTGGGGTTTTGTAATCAGATTGGAAGTGAGTGGTAATAAAATCTATGAAAATATGAAGTGGTTTTACGTGTGGCTTTATGTTTCAGCTGGTATTGTTCTCTATCGACAGCTATGCGGGGCTACTTTATTTATTTTTGGGTGACAAGCATATGAAATTTGGTTCAACCTATCGGTTAAGATTTAAATATGTTCAATTTTTTAAACAGAGGGTAATTCTTATCATCCTTTTAAGTAATACTTGTAACGCTCAAACTTGGGATTTTATTTAAAATAAATTAGATCCATTGTCTTTGATCCAAATTGTGATGGTTATTATAGGTGCATGAAAGTGGACTTTGCCTATGAAAATTTTTTCGCTTAAGAAATGATATATTAACCCAACGATTTAAATGGTTGTATTTCCTTTTGGAGGGAAATTTACTCTTGAGGTACATGTGGTTTTCTTTGGTACAGTCACTACTGGGACAGAGTTGGTGGAGAGTTTTCTATCTTCCTAAAGGTGGCTCTGTTAGTTTTGGCCTGCAAGATCGCTTCTCTATTGCTTGCTTTGCTATTAATCGCCTATTCCTGCCGTTTCTACATCTTTGAATCTGGTTTCTCTTCTGATTTTTCCTACTTCCCCTGCTTTTCTTTTGGGATTTGCGTTTTTTTCTGGCATCATGAGATTGTCGGTTTGTGAAGATCACCGTAGAACTTAATGTCTTAATTATTATCTCTTTGCCAAAATCGTAAGTCCTAGATGTATTCATGTTTCGAAAATCCAAGCTTTGATGAATATTCATTAGTCTCTTCAAGCTCCTGTACGAGTCATTCAACAACGCCCAACTACTTAGTTCTTCACTTCCAGAGTTCTGCAGATCGAATGGTTGTTATCTGTCAAGGATCTTGGCTTCTTTAGAATCTTGTGGCAGCAGTCTCTGTATGGACACCTGAAAACTCCCATTTCTCATGTGTCTTTCTCATTTTATCAGGCTTGGCTTCAAATTCTTGGGCTTCCTCTATAGATTATTACACAAGGGAGGTGGCTTATATGATTGGTTCTTTCTTTGGGGAAGCTGTTGATTATGATCAGACTTCACTGTCATCTTAGTCTTCAACTTCAGTCCAGTAAGTTAATCCCTTTGTCGGTTCTGTTTGAGCACTTTGGTGGTTGCTGCATGCATTGTACCTTAGTGGGGGCTTTACCAAGGCACTGTCCTAAGGCGGTGACGTTGATTAAATTCGGCTTTCATCAAGTGGGCCCTCGATCTGGTCGTATCACGTTTAACAATGGTTTATATTGTTTGAATCGAACTTTGGGTTTTCACTTATGGGCTTCGTCTCCGAACTCTAACTCTTGTTCTTTTTCTGAGTCTTCACCGGACCATGTGGCTTCTCCCAATAATTCTCATACTCCTGAAGATTCTCCTTTAGGACCTAATGCTTCTCAGTCAAGTGAAAGCACAACAACATCTTCTCTACAGCAGGCTTTTTCTCAACCATCGTCTTCTAGCATCTCTTCTTTTATGGCAGTTGGCAAATGAAAGCAATCTCAATCTAACTTTCATTCTTTTAGTGCAAACCGAACTAAGCTTCTTACTCCGAGCAATGATACTGCTCCTCTTTCTCGCTCAAGAATTTTCATGCCTTCTAACGTTCTTGGAGTCTCCTGAGGCAACTTCAATCTGCTTCATATTGTTGTTTGGGATTTAAGGAGCAATTCTATACTTTCCATGTCCAGTTATCTGATGTAAGGTTCTGTTCATGTCTCTTCACCATCTTCAAGAAGCGTCCACGAGATGAGCTTCATGCTCATGTTCTGGGTTCTAGCAGAGCTTGTGTCAAAAAGCTATGCACATCTGGATGATCTTACTAGGGAGGGACCTCTAAGTTTCTCAGCAGCCACTTAGAGGTCCATCTTGCTGTGCTGCTTCTTTTTGCTAAGCTGCTCATTGATTTCTTTTATGTTATTGTATGGTTTTTTCTTGTGTGTTATTGCAGGTTTGTAGCTTTTGCCATCAATTTCTCCTCTTGCGTTAGCTGGAGTTTGGGTTTGTTCGTTCCTTTCTGTTTTTGGCATCTGCCCCTGTCCGTTTGCCTACTCTCTCTTCCTATGGCAAGTTCCGAGCCACGTTGGTTTCACTCGGGCGGCCCATGTCCTCTTGGCGACGTGCTGCAACACTCCTCCGTTATATCTTGCTTGACACCTCCTGGCTCCATCTGCGTAATGACGGAACGTCTTGATGGCGAGCTCGGCCTTGGCCCCAGCTGGTCCTGACTGATGTTATAAAATTTGTTAGAATATATATGTATTTATTATATGATATTTTATTTACCACAATTTGGCCCAAATATATCTTCTCTCAGTAAGGATAATGTTTGTTTCATTACTCATTAGATCATGGGAGAAAAGTAAAATTAACTTGTTTGAGATACTAGAAAAGATTAAGATCATCTTATATATCGTTTTAATTTATAATTATCTGTTATTATTTATTTGTATTTTCTAGATTATTTGATACTATTTTGTAAATACTCCCTATCTTTATTTAAGGAACCAACTAACAATTCTCATAAGTCAATAAAAACAGTTAAAGTAATTAAATTTGTCCTAAAATTTAAGTAATTTTCGATATTGTCCCTATTAATTACACTAAACTCTAATATCATATTAATTATTACTCTATTTTTTTCTCCAAAAAAAAGAGAAATAATTAATTTTTATTAATTATTACTCTCACTCACTACCTTTTTAATTATGGGTATACATAGAAAAAAAATATTTAATGCTTATTTGGAAACAAAGCAAAGTGTTTTATAAAAAGAACGAAATATACTTGTTATTGATGCAGACTTATAATAAGAATTAAAGAGGGTAGTTCAATATGTTTATTTTTTGGCCCGCTAAATTTTTTTTTTTTTCTGGTTCCGCCACTCTGCGTTTTTAGCGATTCTTGATGGCTCTCTTTTGGCTGTGAACCTTCTTGTCTGCAGACGCCATTTGCTGCTTTTTCTGTGTGTGTTGCTTTTGGTTTATGCATGCTTGTTTCTTTGCTTTGTCACTTTGTAGTCTTGGGCTGCTTGGTTTTGCTTTCATTGCTGATGTAATGTAGCCCAAGTTTATTATAATCGTTTAACTGTGTGTTTAATGAAGTTTGTCTTTAAATAATTTTAAAAAAAAGTGTGTTTTTCTTCAATTTTTAATGTAGTGGCTGTATGTTTTTTCTCATTATTAAATTATTTAATTTTACTCTATTAGTACAATTAGATTTCGTACAAGGATAAAGAATGCTAATAGAACAAAGTTACAGAGGCTAACGATTCTAAAAGAGTAAATAAGAAGAAAAATACATAGATACCAACTTAAAAATTGAGGTAAACTACATGTACTTCAAGAATGGTTATCCATGGGTCGGGGTAGTATTTTTTTTCGGTTTCATGGTCTATTAGAATCCTTCAAAATTAGGTTTTAATTTAAATTTTGAATTTCGAAAATAAAATAAGGATAATTGAATTGGATTTATATGCAAATTTTTGTGTGATGAAATACGCATAATTCCTTCTTATAAAAAGATGAAACATTTTATCAAAGTAAAAAGATACAAGTGTGGCAACTTGTAAGCCTGTTTGGAGTTTGATCAAAAAAAAAAAAAAGCCTGTTTGGAGACCCGGCTTGGGCAAAAAAGCCAAGTGAAAAAGTTAGGTATAGAAAAAGTCTAATATGAGGTATTTGTGATGGCTTTTTCTTAACTAGGCTTTTACAAAAAGAACTTCATTTTGCAAAAGGCTCAGAAAGGGAGTGGCAGACGTGTTTGAACATTGTATATTGGTGTGAGGTCTGCATTGGATTGTTTGAGCGTGCTGACACATCGCACACAGTAGTGATGATTTAGCCCACTTTTAATGATTTTTTTTTTAATTTTTTTTCCTTTTTTTTTAATAACTTTTTATAATAACTTTTTTTTTATCATATATGTATGTAGTATTGAAACAAATTCATGCCATTTTCAGTCATTTTCTGTCTCAAATGAATTTTGAAATAATAATCCAAATACTCATCATTTTTTTGAAAAAAGCCACTTCTACAAAAGCTAAACGGATCAAATACAAATAACATTTACAATCTGATTTTTTTCTTATCGAAAATTTTCACGTAAAAAGTCGATAAAAATAAGTTATTGCTCCCACCGAGAACAAGACTAATAATACTCAATGAATGAAGCAATCTAATTACCTGAAATTCTTGCAACTTGCACAGCGTAATAGTCCATCGAGAAAAAAAAATTGAATCAAACATGCACAATGGCAATAGGCATGTCAAGTTTCCAATAAAAAAACTTCAAGTGTTAATCCTTAAAGTGCCCAAGTGCCTTGAGTAAGGATTAACGATCGATCATGACCATTCTTAAGAAATACCACAAAACAATGCTTGAATTGTTGAATAACTCGGATTTCATCCCTGACGTGCCAACAAATAAAGATGGATTGGAAATGGAATTTTTAGATACATCACTGCTACAGATTTTAGTTTTTATAACGCTTAAAACATACGTAGCTAATAAATATTATGTATGTCGAGGTGGGGTCGCATAAGAATATATAACGCTTATGCGCACTGACATATACTATGAGGCGGAACTCATGAAAACACAAAAATAATGATTGTAGTTAATAACTGTCATTTATTTAGTGACAATGCAAAAATGACAGGTTTTTCGAAACAATTGTCATGTAACATTTACAAACGATATGACTTCTAACCTACTAGAGGGGCTAGGATGGGCCCCACCCCCTAATTTTTTTTTTCAAAAAAAAAAACAAAAAACAAATGAGAAATGGGTCTGTCACTGTGTGGGTTACCAGATTCATATGATAGGAAAGAAAGTACGTGATGAGGGTCAAGCTGGTGATTCATATACAGATGTGCAGAAAGTCCAAATTAGTAGTCATAACTTGTTAAATGAATTTATCTTTTCTGCTTTCAAAATGTGATATATTTATATATTTCCTTTAGTCCTTATTATAAGATACCAACTATATTTGGTCTTTTTTATAAGGCACTTACTTGTTCCTTAGGGGAATTATTTTTTTTTTCCATATATGCCCCTAATTAATAAGGATAGTGGGTGAGAGTAATAATTAATAGTTTTGTGCAATTTGTAGGGGTAATATTGGAAGTTACTTAAATTTTAGGACAACTTTATTGACTTTAACTGTTTTTATTGGTTTATAAGAATTGTTAGTTGATGCCTTATAATAAGGATTAGAGGGAGTATATAGTGTTTCCTTAAACATGTTATAACTTGTAAAATATCGGCAGTTACATTAGTTAGAGGAGGAGGAGTAAAGGATAAGAAAAATCCAACTTTAGAAAGCAAGAAGGTTGATGATGCCCTCAAACACTATACTTTTATTTATGATATGCTTTTTTTAGTCCTTTTTATAAGATACCAATTAATAATTCTCATAAACAAATAAAAATAGTTATAGTCATTAAATTTATCCTAAAATTTAAGTAATTTCTAATATTACCCTAACTAATTGTACTAAACTCTAATATCATTAATTATCACTCTCACCCACTACTCTTATCAATTATGGGCACACATGAAAAATATTTAATATTCTTTGGAAATAAGAAAACAAGTTCGTTAATTGATGTCTTATAATAAAGACCAGATGAAGTAGTATTTTTATTTTCACCCCTATCATTACAATTCCTAGCTCCGCCACTGCTCTTATATCAGCGAAAACAAAACATAATGGTCTTCAAAAACAATTATCATGTAACACTTTCAAACCATATGTCTTTCCCAAGTACCATTTCATTGGACATAACTCTTCATAACATTGTCGGACCTTTATAAGTCATTATCCTTCATAACATCCGTTAAACCTCTATTTAAACTCACATATTCCTTGTGATTCTTACTACTTTTCTTCATCGTCCTCCTCTTTCTCTCCATCATGTTAACATCCCATGGAGCTCCTCCACTGCCACCACCACCTCCTCCTCCTCCTGAAAATAATTAATCCAGGGGTAAAATGGTCATTTGAGACTAAGATATCTATTAGAATATTAATTATGAATTAATAAATGCGATATTACCTTTATAGGATATCCGTGATCATAATTTGACCGTCCAACGTACCGTGAACAACAACGAAGGTACGTTCGCAACATACTGTAACACTGACTCTGATGCTTATAGTATATTTATATATGATGGTTATGTTCATATACTAAGACTCTGTCTTAAATTGTTCCTTATACATATATACGGGTTATGGTTTTAATAATGCCGTTAGAGTTTTCCTAGCGCTGAGGACACGATAGGCCATCGTGGCACTAGTGAATAGTGCAAACTGGGATAACATACATACTGCAGGGGCTGTGTACTGTTATTGCCTTACATATTGTTAATGTGTTGAAAATGAGATTTTGTACTAATGTAATATCTGTCATACATATATTATTTACATAAGCATGAGGTTAACCGTTACCTGAGGTCCGATGGGTATTGGACCTCAGTCTTAAACTAATAGTTAGGAAAGGATCATGGATCAGAGAAGGCACCAGTGGATGGAGCTGTAAAAAGACGCCGATAGACGGAGCCGTGAAGAAGCACCGGTCAAATTAAATGCAGAAAGAAGGTTAACAGAACTTATCTTATGGCACGAATCTAATAAGGTTACTTCATATCATTTGGTGCTTAAACTAGAAAGGGTCGTCTATGTGGTTCGCCAATCGATCACCGTTAACATCGGGAGACTTCCACTAGACCTTACCCGCCTGGCCAAATGGGTTGATTTAATCGAGTTAGGTTCTATACCCCAAGTCTACCTAAGGCTTGGTTGAAGAGGGTATAGTTACATGGAAGAGTTGTAATTATAAAGTTTTGTATTATTGTATCACATGAATATTCCTTCGGGAAATTTGAAATATATCAGTATACGTCGGGCATCAGCATATGCCTGAGTATTTTATATCAGTTACTCGTTGTTCAAATTGTTTTTAGTACGTGCTCTCCGTTTCCGCAACACGCTAGTTGTAGCACCTCAAAACTCTGATAATTTTTATAAAACCACGTGTCACCGGCACAATTTATGATACGGAATTTGAGGTGTTACAAAGTTACTAGTTAAGTTTGAACAAGTTTGAAAACATTTTAAACTTAACCATTAACTTCATTTTGTTAATTGTTAGTTATCATCAAAATACATATAGAACTAACACACGATACTGCAGAGTCTCATTAATTAGTTATGCTGTGATGCTGCAGCAATGCTACAACATTGATCATGCAATAATTAGAAATACATTAGTCTTTAGTCCTTTTTCTGCCTATATACATGATAACTTCTAAAATGCATTAGTTCAACTCTTCTAATCCTTATTTCCACATATGCATGAAATCTATCACAACTGATCATATCAACACATTTGAAGCATGAAGATTCTTTTCAAACCAGTCACAATATAGTGGAAGTATATAGCATAATTAAGATTCATCATAAAACATCCAATCAGTTTGAAATTTGAAAAAATTTGTACTCGTTCAAAAGCTATAGATCTTCCAGTTATGAGAAAGTCGTACATTCAACCTCAAAGTTTTCTTTCTTCAATTCTAGCCAGGTTGACATAAGGTTCGTGGTTTTTCTTTCATTGTACATTTTCGTGAATTCATTCAAGGCGCGGATGGTTATTATGTTTTCATTGGGGTTTTTGTTTCTACATGATTTATGCTAGATGGGGTCTTTGAATAAGTAAAGGATGTATGTTGATCAGCTAATGAGAAACTACTGGGATTGGGCAATAGATTTCCTCGAGTTTTTATTTGCGCGTAATCCCGCAAACAAAGATTTGATCCTTTGCCCCTGTGTGAAGTGTGACAATGTATAGTGGTGTGATCGAGAAACTTGTATATCGTACTTATTAATTCATGGAATCGATCCTACTTATACATGTTGGACAAGGCATGGGGAGATAATTAGTAGGGTGGTTGAACATACGAAAATTTGTACATAACTTGATTTCGATAAAAGTGAATTTGACGCTGACCTTCTTGATTAGATGGCTAAGGCATTAAAAGAGGACCTCCTAGATTGTCCTAAGATGATGGAAACTTTAAGGGCAATGCGATGAAGCGATTGCATGAGGGGTGTACTAAGTTTACCTTATTAAGTGATGTGTTGATGTTGTACAACTTGAAGGTGAGAAATGAGTGGTTTGATACAAGCTTCACAAAATTGCTCGAGGCTTTGAACAAAATGCTACCGACCAAAAACGTACTTTCTCCTAAAACATATCCACAAAGAAAATGTTGCGATTCGTCGGCCTTAGCTACGAGAAAATACATACTTGCCCCAACGATTGTGTCTTGTTTGGAATGAATATACATCACTAACACATTGTTCAATGTGTGAAAGCCATGCTACCAACAGAATGGGAAGAGCCCAAATAAGGCATTATGATATTTCCCAATTATACTAAGATTTAAACGCCTGTATAGCAAGCCTGATGATGCAAAAAATTTAAGGTGGCATGCAGATGAAAAGACAAATAACAACATGCTTCGATATCCTGCTGATTTTCCAGAATGGAAGAAGTGTTATGAACCACCCTGAATTCGCTAAAGATGTTAGGAACCTTTGCCGTGCAATGGCTACTGATGGGATGAACCTGTTCGGGATGCAAAACAGTACCCACAACATATGGCAAGTAATATTGTTTTTATATAATATTTTTCCTTGCCTTTGATGAAGCACAAGTACTCCATATTGTCCATGCTAATCTTAGGGCCCAAGCAACCTAGGGATGAAAGATGTCTACCTCTACTAATTAAAGACTTGAAGTGCTTTTGGGATGATGGGGCCTTGGTGTATGATGCTCATGAGGAAGAAATGCTTAACTTGAGAGCCATGATCTTTAGCCCTATCAATGACTTTCCTGCATAAAGTAAAATTTTATTTGTGTCTGGGTTGTTTTTAGAATAAGGACTCAGTCCCATCGTCATCATTTGATCATTACATTGATCACTGCTAGTTCAACAAGATTTGAGAATGTTGATGTTTGTGAAGCAGGAATTTTGAACGAGATATATATTCGACTTGGAATTTAGACATGCTTTAATAAGCAAAATAGTTCACACCCAATGGTGTAACTACTACTAGATTGTAAGGTATGTATGCATCCCAAAATGATTTGCCTATTTATCGGACATGCTGAGTGATTAGCACCCGTGTTGTATAATATCTAAAGTAGATTCCTATTGAGAGATAGTTATGCGGATCCTCTCTCGGAGATTATTCGTGGCTCGTCTTCCTCTACCTCCGCGCTCGCCTCGGCCTCGGGAGCTCCGGCTCCTCTTAAATTTGCCATGTCTCGTTCTTTTTGCCTTCATTAGGAAAACATTAGATTAAAAAGACAATGATTAGTCTATCGCAGACTTTATCACACTAATACTACAAACATCAGACACTCGTTCTATTCCCCTTTGTTTAGAATTTCGTTGATTTTGTCTACTCAGAAACGGGTACGGAATTTCGTATTGAGAGTTTCATCCGACTTGACATCGTCATAGAGTTTCATCCGGCGTGGCCCAGCTCCACTTATAAGCTCTACGCTAGGATAGAATTGTTGTCCAGTACAAACTGACGATTATCAGAATTATCAGAGTTATCAGATATTGATATCAGGATTATCAGAATTACCAGAGACTGATATCAGAGTTATCAGAGATTGATATCAGGATTATCAGAATTACCGAGACGATATCGAGTTATCGAGAGATTGATATCGGGATTATCGAATTACCGAGAGACTGATATCGAGTTATCGAATTATCGAGTTATCGAATGATCGTGGTCTCGATATCAAATATGAATATGGACGATGGATTTACTCGATTCTCGGGTTAGAATGATGCACCGACGGGGTGGTACACGGTTCGAGAATGGTATACCGGTCCAGATCGGTACACCGACTTAGGGCTATATCGCACTCATTTTCAAAACATGCTCTTTAAAAAGGCGTAGAGCCTAACTCCGTTACTCAACCAATTTAGCCAGGTAGGTGTCTATCATGGGAGCCTCACTGTGCTAGGGTGACTGATTGGCTGATCCACATAGACTAGCCCTGCCTTCGGCAACAAAAGGTTTGGAATAACTTAGTCAGATCTATGCCAGGACAACTGCTTTGATACCAATGCGTAACATCCCATTTTGAAAAGCAGTATAATTTTTTTTTCATATATCATCAGAGTAGAGCATCGGAGCGATTGAGTAACTGATACATTTATTAAAATTGCCGTAAGTCTGGCTGATTTACGAAGAGGTACAAAGGACCGAGAGTTTTCAAAATGAATAACAACGAAGAAAGTCTTCGCCGGGTCTCGTGCGGCTTTGCTCGCCTTTCTCCTCGCCTCTCGCTTCTCCGAACCCGACGCTATGATAAGAGCGAGGTTCAATGCACATTGAACCTCAGGTAACGGTTAACCTCATGCTTAAATATGACAATATATATACACGACAGCAGCAATCAATACAACAATCCACAACAGATGTATGATTAGAAATACATAACCACGTAGGTAACATAACCACGTATGATACAGCAATAATAAGAACGTATGTAACATAACCACGTATGATACATCAATAATAATAACGTATGTAACATAACCACGTATGTGACATAGCAACGGGTGTAACATATCCACGTATGCTACCACCATAGTGTGAATACAACAATCATATATATTCATACAATAAGCATTAGAGCTAGTGTTACGGTACGCGAACGTACCTTCGTTGTCGACTACGGTACGTTTTACGGAAAACGGTAATTTTTGACAAATGGGTGAAACAAAGGGTACGACGGCGGTACAACGAAACAAGCAAATGGTCGATTATCTCGATATCCTATAAGGATAACATTTGTCAACTTCTAGCAAGATAACGGGCATTTTAGGTACAAATTACCATTTTTCTCCCGAACCCCTAATCGACGGAATTTCGCCAGAGCTTATTTTTCGCTCTATCTCTCCGAATTTCGACAGATCTTTTCCCTCATCATATTTTCGAAATATATATCATATTTACCCCTAAATATGATATCTAGACTATCTCGGGAAATTTAAAGACAATTATAGCATTCCTACCGAAAGAACTACGAAACTTAAGACTAAGGACCGAAAAAACTTACCTGGGCTCCGCCGATTTTCTCCGGATCTTACTTCTCTCTAACTTCTCTCTAGTTTTCGAATTTGGGGTGAAGAAGAATGAAGAGGGAGAGCTCCTATTTATAGGAAAAGGAAGGGAAAAGGTAGGAATTACTTCAATTGTTTTCAGATCGAATTTCAACCGTCGGATCGCACTTCGCCACGTGGCTCCATCTTTGCCATCCATGTGTTGGATGACATCATCCCTTCTAGAAGAAGATGATGTCATCTTGCTGACTTACCGATAAAGTTCCTTGATCGGTGTCCTAATCGCGTAATCTTGACGAAACTCAAAATCGAAAGCAACGTTTTGAAGTTCCATTCTTCCTCTTTAAAACCACTTGGGTTAATGAAATTTATGATCCCATTAAGGGCATTCTATTCCGTTTCGCTGAACATTTTAGGACAGACACCAACGGTTACGGAAATCACTTCCGGAAGTGTCAGCTTCTGGACAGAAATTCGCTGGTTCGTAATATGTTCTGACCTAAGAAACCTTATCCCTGGTTTGTCACAACTATTTTGTTTTCTATAGGTCTTATTTCTTCTATCTGCCCTATTTCTCATTTATCCTGTATCTTAATGACCCAGTTGGTTTCAGAAATGAATTCGGAGATAGTCCACTCCGAGGTAGAATTTCACTTTGTTTATAAAAAGTCCAGATGACTTAGACTATATCCCTATATTCTTGGTGTAGGATTTTATTTCTATCCATTCTCAAATGTCATGTTGGCTCTTTACCATATATATTATTATTTTATTCAAAATATCTAGAAATTTTTTTTTTTTATTTATTTTTCTAAGCATAAAATATTTTATTATTTATTTAATTATTAATTTCGAATTTCTCCCATAAATTAATTATTTACTAATTAATTTACTTATGTCTTAATCTAAACAATTAGCCACTAATTACTTAATTAGCCACTTACTAATTGTTGATAATTTTCATAATTAGGTTTAATTATTATCTCACAACTTTTGACTTACATTGGTATTTTATGTCCCATGTAAAATATTAAAAATCATGGGGCCAAAAAGTGTTTTTAATAATATTATATTTATGCTCTATTATTTTCCAAGGAAATAATCCCAAAAATTCCTAAATTTAGAGATAACACACTTCCCAAGTTTTTGTCAATATTTGCAATCATATGGGATTTATCATAATATTTTCATGCCATTTTCTCGCCTTATAAAATACATTTTTCAAGCATTTTAGCTCTTTATCTCTCCTAATTCCCATAGTAATTACCTTAGAAAATAAGATAATTATTACTTATTATTTGAAACCACATATTCACCTATTTTCAATAGGTATTTATTTACCGAAATATGATACTTATCATAAATACGATTTTTAGGGTATTACATTTCTCCCCCTGTTAACAAAATTTCGCCCTCGAAATTTGCTCTATACCAATTTAGACTCTGTCTATATAAACTTCGGACTATTCTCTCTGGAACTTTTCTCTATATGTCGGCCGCTCCTCTTGGTAATCGAGAATTTACTCTCCGTAACACAAGATACCTTAAATGTTTCCATGGCGCCCATACACCATGGTAACACAAGATACCTCCTACTCAATGCCACGATCGCGGTCTGGTTGTAGTATCTAAGAGATATGCATCTAAAACTAAAATTTTCGCGGCAAGTAAGATAACTATTTATCAAACGGAAATGCATTTCTAGGGATTTCTTACTAAACATGTATCTTAACGATTTCTTTTACCCCGTATTCAGTGTAGTATCAAAACAAAGGACTTCTCGTCCATGCAATCACAGGACTTCTCATCCATTCAATAAAGAATTTTCACGTTCGCACAAACATATGGTTAAAACGAATACTAGCACTCGAATCATACAAAGTCTGAAGAAGATTCCCTGCCATCTTATGTGTTGATTTGTTCAACTTGAGAGGCTTCAATAGATGAGAGGTGTAAGTCATCACGCTTGTCCCGTCAGCAAAGACATATCCCGATCCATACCTAATGGCACCACGACCGACTCATCTACTTGGATCCGGGATAACCAACTTTTGATGCCGTGACCAACTTCTTTCTCAGTCTACGTAAGCTTGTCTCACAGTCTTTGTTCTACGCAATGATGTAAGTTTTTATCAATGGTTATGAGAAAATTCGACATGAATCTGCGGTACTATCCCACTAGATCCAGAAACTAAATATCTATGTTACTATTTTTAGCTCTTTCTCGTCCAGAACTGATTTTACTTTGCTGAATTTAACAACTTTACCGTCATATGACAGAACATGCATTTTGGTTCAAGTATTCCATGAACAAAATGAATGTATATTTTCATTTTGAAAGACTTCTCAAGGAATTCAAGATGCCCGTATTAAATCCTGAAAGCTATCTTCTGAACATTGCTATTTTGATTTGCGAATGAATGGTATTAAAGCGTATGTCAATTCTTGACAAAACGTAGGAATTAAATAACAGAATGAGTCGCAGATCATGGGAAGTGGATATGTGTTCATGATAGTCATTTTGTCCATCATGCGATGGTTGATACAAAGTCACAAACTCTTGTGCTTTGTTTGGTATCATTTGATACGGTGTTTTAGATGTTGATCCTATGCTAGGTATCAACTTCATAGTGAATTTTGACTTCTCTTTTTCAAGGAATATTTGTCGAAAAATTTTATTTGTGTCTCGGGTTGTTTTTAGAATAAGGACTCATCCCCATCGTCATCGTTTGATCATTACATTGATCACTGCTAGTTCAACAGGATTTGAGAATGTTGATGTTTGTGAAACAGGAATTTTGAACGAGATATATATTCGACTTGGAATTTAGACATGCTTTAATAAGCAAAATAGTTCACACCCAATGGTGTAACTACTACTAGATTGTAAGGTTTGTATGCATCCCAAAATGATTCGCCTATTTATCGGACATGCTGAGTGATTAGCACCCGTGTTGTATAATATCTAAAGTAGATTCCTGTTACGAGATAGTTATGCGGATCCTCTCTGGAGATTATTCGTGGCTGTCTTCCTCTACCTCTGCCTCTGCCTCGGCCTCTGGGAGCTCCGGCTCCTCTTAAATTTGCCATGTCTCGTTCTTTTGCCTTCGTTAGGGAAAACGTTAGATTAAAAAGACAATGATTAGTCTATCGCAGACTTTATCACACTAATACTACAAACGATCGGACACTCGTTCTATTCCCCTTTGTTTAGAATTTCGTTGATTTGGTCTACTTAGAAACGGGTACGAAATTTCGTATTGAGAGTTTCATCGTCACGAGAATCCGTGACATCGTCACGGAGTTTCATCTCCACCCAGCCCACTTATAAGCTCTGCGCTAGGATAGAATTGTCGTCCGTACAAACGACGATTATCGAATTATCGAGTTATCGAGATTTGATATCGGGATTATCGATTACCGACTGATATCAGAGTTATCAGAGATTGATATCAGGATTATCAGAATTACCAGAGACTGATATCAGAGTTATCATAATTATCAGAGTTATCAGAATGATCAGGGTCTGATATCAAATATGAATATGGATGATGGATTTACTGATTCTGGGTTAGAATGATGCACCAATAGAGGGTGGTACACCGGTTCAGAATGGTATACCAGTCCAGACTGGTACACCTACTTAGGGCTATATCAGTACTCATTTTCAAAACATGCTCTTTAAAGAGGCGTAGAGCCTAACTCCGTTACTCAACCAATTTAGCCAGGTAGGTGTCTATCATGGGAGCCTCACCGTGCTAGGGTGACTGATTGGCTGATCCACATAGACTAGCCCTGCCTTCGGCACCAAAAGGTTTGGAATAACTTAGTCAGATCTATGCCAGGACAACTGCTCTGATACCAATGTGTAACATCCCATTTTCAAAAGCATTCTAATTTTTTTTTCATATATCATCAGAGTAGAGCATCGGAGCGATTGAGTAACTGATACATTTATTCAAATTGCCGTAAGTCCGGGCGATTACGTGCGGTACGTTGACCGAGAGTTTTCAAAATGAATAACAACAAAGAAAGTCTTCACCCGGTCTCGTGCGGCTCGCTCGCCTTTCTCCTCGCGGTTCTCGGTTCTCCCGAACCCGACGCTATGATAAGAGCGAGGTTCAATGCACATTGAACCTCGTGTAACGGTTAACCTCATGCTTAAATATGACAATATATATACACGACAAAGAATCAATCAATACAACAATGTATGATTAGACAATACATATGTATGATTAGAAATACATAACCACGTAGGTAACATAACCACGTATGATACAACAATAATAAGAACATATGTAACATAACCACGTATGATACAACAATAATAATAACGTATGTAACATAACCACGTATGTGACATAGCAACGGGTGTAACATATCCACGTATGCTACCACCAAAGTGTGAATACAACAATCATATATATTCATACAATAAGCATTAGAGCTAGTGTTACGGTACGCGAACGTACCTTCGTTGTCGACTACAGTACGTTTTACGGAAAACGGTAATTTTTGACAGCGGGTGAAACAACGGTACGACGGCGGTACAACAAATGTCGATTATCTCGATATCCTATAAGG
Organism: Acacia melanoxylon; assembly: GCA_019022615.1. NCBI lineage: Eukaryota > Viridiplantae > Streptophyta > Magnoliopsida > Fabales > Fabaceae > Acacia > Acacia melanoxylon. Next base: position 3,100,600 of record JAFJYJ010000003.1, on the reverse strand, counting down.
ATAACATTTATCAACTTCTAGCAAGATAACGGGCATTTTAGGTACAAATTACCATTTTTCCCCCGAACCCCTAATCGACGGAATTTCGCCGAGCTTATTTGTTTTCGCTCTATCTCTCCGGAATTTCGACGATCTTTTCCCTCATCATATTTTCGAAATATATATCATATTTACCCCTAAATATGATATCTAGACTATCTGGGAAATTTAAAGACAATTATAGCATTCCTACTATCTCTACCGAAAGAACTATTTGAAACTTAAGACTAAGGACCGAAAAACTTACCTAGGGCTCCGCCAGACTTTCTCCGGGATCTTACTTCTCTCTAGTTTTCAAATTTGGGGTGAAGAAGAATGAAGAGGGAGAGCTCCTATTTATAGGAAAAGGAAGGGACAAGGTGGGAATTACTTCAATTGTTTTCAGATCGGATTTCAACCGTCGGATCGCACTTCGCCACGTGGCTCCATCTTTGCCATCCATGTGTTGGATGACATCATCCCTTCTAGAAGAAGATGATGTCATCTTGCTGACTTACCGATAAAGTTCCTTGATCGGTGTCCTAATCACGTAATCTTGACGAAACTCAAAAATCGAAAGCAACGTTTTGAAGTTCCATTCTTCCTCTTAAAATATCTTGGGTTAATGAAATTTATGATCCCATTAAGGGCATTCTATTGCCTCGCTGAACATTTTAGGACAACACCAACGGTTACGGAAATCACTTCCGGAAGTGTCGGCTTTCGGACAAAAAAATTCGGCCGGTTCGTAATATGTTCGACCTAAGAAACCTTATCCCCGGTTTGTCACAACTATTTTGTTTTCTATAGGTCTTATTTCTTCTATCTCGCCTATTTCTCATTTATCCCGTATCTTAATGACCCAGTTGGTTTCGAAAATGAATTCGGAGATAGTCCACTCCGAGGTAGAATTTCACTTTGGTTTATAAAAAGTCCAGATGACTTAGACTATATCCCTATATTTGGTGTAGGATTTTATTTCTATCCATTCTCAAATGTCATGTTGGCTCTTTACCATATATATTATTATTTTATTCAAAATATCTAGATATTTATTTTTTTATTTTTATTTTTTATTTATTTTTCTAAGCATAAAATATTTTATTATTTATTTATTATTTATTTAGTTATTAATTTCGAATTTCTCCCTTAAATTAATTATTTACTAATTAATTTACTTATGTCTTAATCTAAACAATTAGCCACTAATTACTTAATTAGCCACTTACTAATTGTTGATAATTTTCATAATTAGGATTTAATTATTATCTCACAACTTTTGACTTACATTGGTATTTTATGTCCCATGTAAAATATTAAAAATTATGGGGCCAAAAAGTGCTTTTAATAATATTATATTTATGCTCTATTATTTTCCAAGGAAATAATCCCAAAAATTCCTAAATTTAGAGATAACACACTTCCCAAGTTTTTGTCAATATTTGCAATCATATGGGATTTATCATAATGTTTTCATGCCATTTTTCTCGCTTTATAAAATACATTTTTCAAGGATTTTAGCTCTTTATCTCTCCTAATTCCCATAGTAATTACCTTAGAAAATAAGATAATTATTACTTATTATTTGAAACCACATATTCACCTATTTTCAATAGGTATTATTTACCGAAATATGATACTTATCATAAATACGATTTTTAGGGTATTACATAGTGAAATCCCGGAGAGTTTGGGGACTGGACGTAGGTCAAGGATTTGGACCGAACCAGTATAAATTCATTGTGTTCAATCTCCCTTACCCTTACTCTGTTCATCTCTGTTTCGCATTCGGATTACAGAGCATTTATTTCAGAAAATTTTATATCCCCAATTCACCCCCCCTCTTGGTGATATTCCGTCTTTCAAATATGGCATGTTGATTTGATTAAAAAAAAGGAACAACATCAAAGAGGAGCAGCTAATGGTATTTCTATGACTGGTATGTCAATATTCAAACCTTAAAGCCCTGCTGGAGGTGGTGCAATCTAAATGTACTATGATTTTCTTAAAAAAATAAATTTATCTTTCTTAGTGAAAAATATTGCTAGACAAAGTTTATCTCAAATGGTTGGATTAACACTCCAATGACCAAATGATCTTTGGCTTCTGCAAAACAGGCAGTGGTAATTGTTTTTTCTTTTCATTTTTTGAAGTTATTTTTACTTCTCAAGTTTAGAGATCATCAGTATTGGGTTGAGCTAATATGACATGTTGATTTGATTAAAAAAACAGAACCAACATCAAAGAGAAGTAGCTTATGGTATTTCTATGACTGGTATGTCACAAGAATTGAAAGGTTTTGTTTGCTGACAATTTATTGGGTTAATGTGAACTCAATTATTGTCATGATTTTTATTTTGTTAATAACATGAATTGACTTGCGAAAAAAATTCCAAATGAAAAACATAAATTTGAAAAGTATATTAGGTTTAAAATTCCATACCATGTGTGAGGCTGTCAAATCCAGTGAATAGTAATGATACTTGTTTCTGCTGCACATCTGATTCCAACACGATTAAATTAACAATAAACATAAAAGTATAATATCTTTTAAATTTGATTGCGGGAGAGCTTGTAAATATTCTCATTCATTAATTAATTGTCAACTGCAGAGAACAAAGCAGGCAAAAGACAAGACGCATCTTTTCCATTTTGGTTACATTATTCTCATACCGTATTGAGATGAATTGATTTGAATTGTTACTGAATAAGGAAGATATTTTAGCCAATATTTAATTTGATTATTTTTTTAGCGAATAATTAAACTAATTCTTGATTCTTGATATTCGGAGAGCATCAATTGTCACAATTTGATTTTGAGATAAACATACAGAGTACTTTGTAATAAGTGCTCTGGCCCCCAAAAAAAAAAAAAATTTCAAGTGCGAGTTTGGTTGACATAATAAGAAGTAATGTAATGCAATATAATAAAATGAAATTTAATGATGATTATATGAATTTGTTTGGTTCGTTATTAAGAAAAAATGATACATATGCATAAAAAATGTTTCATTGAATTACAATGAACATGAGAATATATAGGAGTATTATAGCAAGAGACAAAATTACCCTATCTACACATATATGTATAATATATATGTTAGGTTCTTGATGATTTTTTAAAATTTTTGTAGTTTACATGTTGGGCTCATAATAATTTTTTAATATCCAATGGAAGGAATATTATTTAATATGGGATATTTTAATATTTTCAGTGGTGGAATATATATATTTTTAGTGGGGAAGTATTGTTTAAAAGTTTTTATATAATTAACTAATGGTGGTAATTATTTGTACCCTCTCACTTTGCTCGAGCTACTTCGTATCCTCTCACAAAACCCCTTGCAATTAAAAAATATTTAATGGTGGTAATTATTTAATATTTAACAAGATTTATGAATGGGCACCTTTATCAAATTAAAAAGTTATAATGGAAGTAATTTCTTTTTCTCTTGATTACAATATGTATGCATCCTCATTCATCATTCCTAACAAGTAATCTCGATTACATCAAAGGATGTAATCATAATTGTAAAATGTAATCCTCTTTATATTGTATAAGCTCAACTAAACGATGTAATCGGTCTATTGCATCGGAATCAATGTTATTAATTAAACCTGACCGACCTCGAACCAAATGGGGTACTAGGTCAAGGGTTTGTGGGTCAGACCGGAGTCAAACTGAAGCGAACCAGTGGCCAAACCGGTGAGAAATTGAATATTTTAGGGTTATTAATATGAAATTATAAAGAATTTTTTTTTTAAAAATTGTATTTTAAAAAATAGGTTCATGCCTAGACTAGCTCGGTTCATTAGTTTATAGGCCAAACCGACCGATCCGGTCTAGGTTTTTTAACACTAATCAAGAATACATGTAATTTATCTCCCATGGAACCAAACCAAACAGGATAAAATTGAGGAATTTGGGGGAGAGGGACAATATTTTATCAGACCAAAGTCAAACTGGAGCGAATCAGTGGCCAAACTGATGAGAAATTGAATATTTTAGGGTTTGTAATATGAAATTATAAAGAATAAAAAAACCAATTTTTTTTTTTTTAAAAAAACAAGTTGATGCCTGGACCAGCCCGGTTCACCGGTATCTAGGCCAAACTGACAACACTAATCAAGAATACATGTAATTTATCTTCCGTGGAATCAAACCAAACAGGATAAAATTGGGGGATTTGGAGGAGAGGGACAATATTTTATCAGGTATTGACTATTAGAATTTCTAGCAACCTTCCACCCACAACCTTCACCGTCACTTCATCAACCTCCATATGTTCGTGGGCAAGCAAAGAAGACCCCAAAGAATTTTTTTTTTCCAAAGAAAAAAAAAACAAGAAAATAAAAGTTTCGATCTTAGCTCCTCTGTAACGCCTCCTCTACAAATTTATAGTTATATGTATTATTATAATAACATTTTACAAAACATATTATATTTATAATTATAATATTTGTAATATTTGTAAATACAAATATAAAATAATCATATAATTCTAATTATAAGGGAAAAATTGTCCATATAAAAATGTTTTATCTCCTCTCCCCTCCCCGAACCAAATAAGGTAATATTAAAATGCATTCCCTTCCTTACCTTTTAATCAATCCAAGCCAAGTATTATTAAAATTCCTCGCATCCCCTTCATTAAAATCCCTCCCCTTTGTTGAACCAAACAGACCCTTGTCATTTCTAACCATTTATGCTCAATAAAAATAAGCATAGATTCAATTCTATCCTTAACCTTTTACCTTTCTTGCAGGACTGTTCAATTTTATTGAATAGCGCAAACTTTCTCAGATGGAATAAGTTTTTGGAGATGTGTGTGGTGGGAGTCAAAAACAGGATTATATTCACAGAGCTTTCTTCTTAGCATGTGGTTCTGTCCCTGTTTGATTCTCCACTTTCTTGCTGTTTTTTCAGTGAAATGCTGCATATGAATAAAATAGACTAAACAAAATGGTTGACAAAAATTGAGTGAAATCGTTCAATCATCATATTCTTTCTTTGAATGGGAATATATTTCACGGGAAAGTCAACTATACTTCATTCATATTTGTGACAAAAACAAATTAGGGACATAAACTTTAGATTGGTGGAGAATCAAATCTAGAAAGTGTAACACCCCAAAGTCCATACTTGAAATCGTGTTAGGTGACACTCAGTTTTAGAAAATCGACAGAGTTTGAGGTGCTACAGCTTAGAGTAATGCGGAAACGGAGAGCATGCATTTACGTTCGGACAATGAGTAACGAGATAAAATGTCCAGACATATGCTGATGTCCCGACATAAGCATATATATTAAAAATTTCCCGAAGGAATATTCATGTGATACATTAGTATAGAGCTTTGTATAATTACAAATCTTTATGGTAACTATGCAATCTTCAACCAAGCCGTAGCTAGACTTGGGGCAATGAACCTAACTCGCTTAATCAAACAATTTGGCCGGTAGGTGTCTATCGTGGAAGTCTCACCGAGTTCACGCGACTTATTGACCGATCCACATTGACTAGCCCCGCCTTCGGCACCAAACCGTTTGAGGTCACCTTATCGATTCGTGCCGTAATGAATGCTCGATGACGCTCTTTCCAAAGATTTGCTTTGTCCAAGTGCCTCTTCCCGGCTCCATCCATCAGTGCACCTTTTCAGCTCTGTCCATCGGTGTCTTCTCACGGCTCCATCTACCGATGCCATCTCTGATCTAGGTTCCTTCCCTGACTTTTAGTCAAAGCTGCAGTCCAATACCCATCGGACCTTAGGTAACAGTTAACCTCATATGAAAAGTATGACAGTATATGTATGACAGATGTTCATTACATTACAGCAATAATCAATACATAAGCACACAGCAGATGCAAGATTCATCACAATAACAGTACATAGCACACAGCACATGTAAAGTCATCTACGTCTACACAAACCAGTGCCACGATGGCCCTCGTGTCCTCAGCGCTAGGAAAACTCAACGGTATTATCAAGACTATAACCCGTATAAAGCTGAATGTACAAACAGTAACCTAAAGCAGAGTCTTAGCTACGGCACATGATCGAAGACATAATCCTGTCCATGACCCTATGAATCATACTACCACATACATGCATACAAGACATATCAGAATTAAAGTTACTGTACGCTAACGTACCTTTCACCGGGTAATTGTCAAACGCCCGACCTTTGAATCTGACTCCGGACTTCCTGCATATCATATACATTATCGTCGGATTATTATATGATATTTGATAAATACCATATTTGTAACATCCCATTTCCAAAAGCAGTATATTTTTTTTCATCAGAGTAGAGCATCGGAGCAATTGAGTAACTGATACATTTATTCAAATTGCCGTAAGTCCGGCTGATTTACGTGAAGCGGTACATTGACCGAGAGTTTTCAAAATGAATAACAACAAGAAAGTCTTCGGGGGACTCGTACGGCCCGCTTGCCATTCTCCTCGGTCCTTGGTTCTTCCGAACCCGACGCTATGATAAGAGCGAGATCCAATTGCAATTTGATCTCGGTAACGGTTAACCTCATGCTTAAATACGACTACATATACACGACAACATCAATCAATACAATAGTCCACAACAGATATATGATTAAAAACACATAACCACGTATACAAGATAATAACCACGTATGTAACATAACCTCGTATGATACAACAATAATAACCTCGTATGTGACATAACCTCGTATGTAACATACCATGTATATAGCATAACCTCGTACACTACTACACAACAATCATATACAATCATATAATAAACATTAGAGCTAGTGTTACAAAGACGCGAACGTACCTTCAACATAAAACAAGACGTTTTACGAAAAATGGTATTTTCTCGACGTCCCGACAATGGACGATTAATTCAAATATCCTATAATGATGATATTTATCAACATTCAGCATCATAACAGGCATTTTATGTACAAATTACCATTTTGCCCCCGACCCCTAATCGCGGAATTTCGCGTAACTTTTACTTTGACTCTAATCTTCCAAAATTTTGCCGATCTTTTCCCTCATCATATTTTCGAAATATATATCATATTTACCCCTAAATATGATATCTAGACTATCTTGAAAAATTAAAGATAAATCTAGCATTCCTACTATATCTACGAAAGAAACTACCAAACTAAAGACCAGGACCGAAGAACTTACCACGACTTTGCTCGGACTTTCTCCCGATCTTCTCTCTAAAACCTCTCTCTAGGCTGCGTTTTTGGGGTGAAGAAATGAGAAGGGGAGGGCTTGCTATTTATAGAAGAAAGGAGGGACAAGGTGGGAATTTCATCAAATGTCTTCGATCGGATTTCAACCGTCGGATCGCACTTCGCCATGTGGCACCATCTTGACCTTCCACATGTCCCGCTTATGTCATCCTTCTAGAAGAGGATGATGTCATCTTTGCTAACTTACCGATAAAGTTCCCCGATCGATGTCCGAATCGCGTAATCTTGACGAATCTCAAAATCCGGAACTAGGTTTTGTAGTTCCATTCTTTCTCTTTAAAACTACTTGGGTTTCACTATATTTTTGATCCCATTAAGTTACGGAAATAACTTCCGATAGAACCAACTTCTTGCGTAAAATCACCGGTTCGTAATATGATCTTATCTAAGTAACTATATCTCCGGTTTGAAAAACACGGTATGTTTTCTATAAGTCACTTTTAGCACTATCTCCTTATCTTAATTATCCGGTACTCCTAATTACGCCGTTGGTTTCGTAAACGACTTCGAGACCGTTCAACCGAGGTAGAATTTCACCGGTTCATAAAAGGTCCAAAGGGTAAAAGGCTAAATTTCTATATCTTGAGGTAGAATTTCATTTCTATCTCGTTCTCATATCTCCCGTTGGCTCTTTACCGATTATATTATTATTTTATTCAAAATATCTAGATATTTATTTATTTTTCTTTTATTTTTTATTTATTTTTCTAGCATAAAATATTTTATTAATATTTAATTATTAATTTATTATTTATTTAATTATTAATTTCGAATTTCTCCCTTAAATTAATTATTTACTAATTAATTTACTTATATCTTAATCTAAACAATTAGCCACTAATTACTTAATTAGCCATTTACTAATTGTTGATAATTTTCATAATTAGGATAAATTATTATCTCACAACTATTTGACCGACATTGGTATTTTATGTCCCATGTAAAATATTAAAAATCATGGGGTCATAAAGTGCTTTTAATATTATTATATTTATGCTTCTCTATTTTTCAAGGAAATAATCCCAAAAATTCCTAAAATTAGAGATAACATACTTCCTAAGTTTTTATCAATATTTGCAAATCATATGGGATTTATCATAATGTTTTCGTGCCATTTTCTCGCCTTATAAAATACATTTTTCAAGGATTTTAGCTCTTTATCTCTCCTAATTCCCATAGTAATTACTTTAGAAAATAAGATAATTATTACTTATTATTTGAAACCACATATTCACCTATTTTCAATAGGTATTATTTACCGAAATATAATATTCCAGATAAATAATTATCCGGGTATTACAATATTGCTTAGAATAATATCCTAAAGGTTTAATTTACCTTTCTACCCTCGGTGGATGAATTATTCCAATTTTACCCTTACATTTTCTTAAAAATGAAATACTTAATTTTCTCGGTGGTAATTTGCCCTCACATTTTATTAAAAACGAACTTTTAAAACTCATAATTAATTCTAGAAACATCGAAACGAGGTTCCGTAAAATTCCTCGGAAACCTTGGCATGTATATTTTCAAGGAAAAATACTTGTTTTCTCCCAGAATTAGTGAATCATTCCCAGTTTTAACCTCTTCCCATAATTTTTCCAGAAAACATAACCCAACTTTGGGAATTTTTATCTCTTTGTACAAACCTCTAAATGATACACTCTAGGTATATTTGAAAAGCTCTATGTGTTTACTTTAACCATGAAAATATTCAGAATTTAATAACCTCATCTTCTACATAAAATCATAGCCTTTTTATTGATAACTCTAGCAAACTTTCAACCGTAAATTTTGCCAGAATTTCGCTACTTTGATCTTCGATCTTTAAGAATTTTGTTGCATAATATTTTTCATCTAATTTTCGAAATGAACTCATTTTTAACCATAAAAACTTGAAAACAAAATTGCTCTTGAATATTTAAGATCAAAGCATAAACTAACTATGAATTTAAACTAGAACTTCAAGAACTACAAAAGCTAAAGACTAGAAAACTTACCCTTGAAGAACCTTGCTACTCCTTCTTCCTTCTTGCTTCTCACTAGCTCTCACTTCTCTCTACTATTTGGAGTGGTTTTGGTGTGAAGAATTGTGAAGGGAGAACTTCCTATTTATAGGAAAACTCCAAAGCTCATGTTGGGTTCCAAACTCTCTTCTTCACTTACCAAACACTCCTATTCCATTCACCAAACACTCTTCTTCACTCAACCAAACACTCCAATCCATCCCTCTCTCCCTTTCTCTCTCCTTAATCCTCTTCCAACTTCATTAAATGCCTTAACTCAAGTACTTTATCCTCTTCCAATTTGTCCCCTCAATTATCCTATGTGTGTGTTATTTATAATATAAACAATTATTCTCCTCCTTCTTGCTCAAGCCAACCGTCCCCTCCCCTTTTATATTGACTCTTGGCTTGTGTTTCTTTTGTGTCTTATAATCCACAACCTAAGCCTCCTATTGGTTCACCCTTTTATTACATGGATTTGGCTTAATTATGTAATTAATTAGGACCTTTGGATTTAGCTTTATTGAATTTAATCTTGGCCTTCCATTTGATTCTCAAGTTGCATGTGCTCTTATCCATATTATTGATTAATCTTTTCCCTCTCCCTCCATGTGCAATTCGTCCTATACACTTGACTTTAGGGGTAGATAGTTTAATCCTAAACATTATTGTCCCTTTATTGCAAATGACATAGGTTAATTGATTTGCTAATTAATCAAAGCTATTAGAAAATTATTGACAAACTTAATTCCATCTCTTTAGGCCCTTAATATTTAAATTGAGACATCCCTCAATCTATGCTTTAATTTGTCTCTTGATTAATTTTGAAGATTTACTTAAACACTTTAATTAGTGTAAGCTTAATTGCTCATCAATTGATAATTTCCTTTAATTTGATTAAGTGCTTTCATAGTATTTTCTTGCTTATTTTGATTAAACAAGAATTAGGTTTTACTATGATAATCTTGTTGTATTTTATGATCCCTAAATATAATCTTAAAATTGGTCCTTGATTAATTTAGTTTCAAGGGAAAAATTGCCCAAAAATTATAATTAACAAATTACAAAATTTTGAGACACATATTCACCTTTATTTAATATGCCTTATATATCAAAATATAGTATTTATGATAAATAGAATTTTGGGGTATTACCGAAAGTGATTCAATAATATTAGTTTGATTAGTTTGTAATTTTTTGTGAAGATGAAAAAGAGAGACTCGGGCTCTTAAGTGACTGTGATGGTCTCTATTTATAGAGCCACACTATTAGTCATGTTTTCTCACACAAAAAATGAGTGAGATTTAACACATTAACACTAAAATTCTTTGTCGATTGATGAATGGAAGATGTTTCCAAATGTCATCAAAGTCTTCCAATATTATGGCTCTACAATATTGGTTGACTGGGAAGAAGTTTGAGAAGCTTGTTATTAAGTGATTATTGAAGAGGTTAGCTTCTAATTCAGCTCCATAAGCAATAATGGTATGTTTTGTGTTGTGTTAGTAAAGTGAGAAAAAACCTAGCTAACAGAGTAACAATGGTGATTGTGTGAAAGGAAGCTAACTGGACGACTTGGTGGTTGAAGAGGAGAGATCCACGGTTAAAGTCTTGTGATACTTTCTTTAATTCACAATGTAAGAATTAGATAACTAATTTAAAGAGATTAAAAAAATTAGTTTACTAAGTTATTTGTTAAAAAAATGTGTGTTAGCTTCCCTAAAGTATCCCTTCAAAGCATTTGTATGAGAAATTACTCATTTCTTGGAAAACTTATTTCATATGTACAATCAATAAAAAAAAAAACTTTAGGAAAATAATCATAAATTTGGAAAATAAAGTAGATCTAGAACTTATATTTAATATCAAAATATATCCCCTACTAGCTCTTACATTTTGGACAGACACGTGTGCAAAGTTAACACCATTAGTTTGACGGGTTTGGATTCTCTCAAGATCTCTTCTCTCATTATCTTCTCAGTATCTGATCTCCACCCTCAAATTTTTAAAAAATAGATGGTCCAGATTTAATATTTTATAAAACTATTATTTTGAATATAAATAAATAAACTTAAACTATTAAATCGTGATCTACACAATTTATACTTTTAACACAAACAAAATTAATAAAAAAATTAATTTATAAAACATTATCATAATTGTTTTAGAAAATATTAAATCTGAACCGTCTATTTTTTCATCTAAGGATGAAAATGGGATTCTGAGAAGAAAATGAGAGAAGAGATTTTGAGGAAATCCGTTCCCTTAGTTTGACCCCTAAGTCCTTTTCAAACTGCAAGGACTAACGTTGTTAGATGAAGTAAACTTAAAAGACTAAAACCTCTTGTTCAAAACTTCAGGGACAAAAACCAAAATGAAACCAAACTATAGGGACCAAACATTATATTAACCCCAAAAAATTTCTTCACTGATGTTTTTGAATTACAGCTCCTAGGCTGTCATAAAAATTCACAATATATTTTCAACTAGTACCTCACATTTTTTCTCACTAAAGTTACAATAGAAAATATTGTGTGTCTTGCATAAATCCACAGCTTTTCATAAAACTGATGATTAGCAACTTGCCATGTTTCTAATAGCAACCAATAAATAAAACGCCAGAGCAGCATCTTATAGGCTAAAATATCAACACATTCCATATTTTATAACCAGAGAAGACACCAACCAAATGTTTCAGATTGACAAACAAGCACCAAAGAAATAACTTGTTAGACCCATAGACAGTCAGGTGATAACTTGATGAGTATGCGACACATCACCTTAGCCAATGTACCAAAAAAATATTGGTTTGTAATTGAGATTGATGGTGATTGTGATTGAATTTTGAAAAATGATTGCCATTAATAGTGATTGTTGAGGTTTCGGAAAATCGTTCGTTAATAAATGGCAACAATAGCAAATTTAAAAATAATACATGTCATTAATGCTGATTGACATCCGGATATAGGGTTGGTGTTGAGCAAGGAGAAAACGTAAAAGGGGGAAAATAAAAATAAAAGTAAAAGTGAGTCTCCCATTTATGATGATTAGCACTAAAGTTAGGAAATTGATTTTCTGTCATTATGGAGAAGAAAAAATATAAAGGCTAAAGTATACTTTTAGTCCTTTAAGTTTATATGAGGTATACTTTTGGTCCCTTAACTTTATAAAGTATACTTTTAGTCCTATAATTTTAACACCGTTAATTTTGCTAACGGAAAATGCAAACTCAAGTGATAACGGTGTAAACTTAAGTGATGACTGTGTAATTAAATGTTATTAAGCTTAAATTTAAAATATAGGTAAATTGAAGAATACATAAAATTTGTGTAATTAAATGTTATTAATCATCACCCGAATTTGTCATACAAATAAGCGTTTTCCGTTAGTAACATTAACGGTGTTAGAATTTTAGGACTAAAAGTATACTTTATAAAGTTAAGGGACCAAAAATATATCTTATGTAAAACTTAAAGGACTAAACGTATACTTTAGCCAAATATAAATTATAAATTATAAAAATCTCTTATTTACATTGATTGGATTCAAGTTAGGAAATTTAATCAAGGAAATTTAATCAACTTAAAATTAGAAAATAAATTAAACATGAGTCAATAAAAATGATGTGACGGGAAAATATCTTGCAATTTTACACTCATCCTTAATTGGAAAATCAAAAATAGAAAGATTCCTTTTGTTTCTGAAAAAGAAAAACGATCCTATTCCAAAAATAAGAAAAGGAAACGAATCAGAGTAATTAATTAAGATTCGCAGAAGGATATGAATTTGTAATTAAAACAAAGGAGGATCTTTCACATTCAATGGTTCAGATCTCACACGTTGGCCTATATAAACCCAACTTTGGGTACTGATTTAGGCAATACATAACCATAGACATTGTCTGTGTCTTATAATTCCGTAGTTATTATAGTAGTGGAGCTTCCTGAACTCCAAGATCTGAAAGGAGGTGAGGGGTGGAGTTGACTGCTTGTTCATGGATACCTATGGCCTTCGCAAATCAAATGAAAGCTTAAATATATGCGTAGCTCAAGGGTCTACATGAACTTGGAGATAGGGTCACCTTGATCCTTTTTTATATTGGAGTGAAGGAAGCTCCACAATCATATTTTATCCCAATTAAAAGGTTTAATTATCTATGCAATAAGGGTGCTAATGAAGGTTAAGTCAACTCCTCACAATGTGGTGAGCCAAAGTTTGAATCCCTGCAGAAAGATATGTTCAAATTTAGGGTCCAGTGATAGGTGATAGTGCCTCAAACGGGCTTCCAAAAGAAGAATACATGTATTTATCAAAACAATCATCTGTAATAAGTTTTGAGATAAGAATACATGTATTTATCAAAACAATCATCTGTAATAAGTTTTGAGATAATGGATATATATGACCTAATATTGTGTGGTAATGAAGACTCAAGTCGTATGTATATCTTTTCTAAGACATATATGACCTTAAGTATGGGTCCACAATATTTTAGGTTCGATCGTCTATATTCCGTATGTCTAATTCTTGTTACTTACTTAGTTGGCTGGTGTGCTGGATCACGATCTTTCATAATATATGTGTGTGGACTTGCTGATGATTAATTATTGTTTACATTCTTTTATAGCAGGAGACCAGTTCGTCTGTATGTATATGAATATTTACAATATCGCCTTGATCTATACGCCCTATTGGCTATGTGGGATTTAGAATCGGATTGGGTAATGAACATTTTAAGACTAAATTGGATTTAGTTTTGATATTCTGGTGAGGTCCGATCCAACCAAATCATGACTGTTGTTTCATGCCTAGCTTTTTTCTCTTCAGTTCTTCATTTGAAGCGCCGACATTGGCTCAGACTTTAGCATCACGAATGAAAGAAGACAAGGGTAATTGTACTTTTCGTTTTTAAATCTTATTTATGTAATATTAATAAAATGTTTTTCAGCTGTTATTTTGGTCGAAACCTTTTCAGCTTCGTTCCTTACTTATAAAATACAGTGTAAAATACTCTACTCACCATCTTATTTTGCCTTAATTACACAAATCTCTCATCTATTTTGAAAACATATATTTAAGTCCAAACCAATACCTCTATTCAGAATATTGTAAAAAGATATTTTTAATTAAAATTTATATAAAAAATAAAATTTATTTCCTAATTTAACCTAAATACTAAACCCCAAATTTTATTGGTCGTTTGTAAATATCACAAACTTTTGAAAATTTGAGTAAGTTTTTTTAAATGTTTGTGGAAATTAAAAATATGACATTATGAATTACTTGACTTATACAATCTCTCAAACCTATATAGTTTTTCTTATATTTCATGAAAAAAATTATGTATGTATGTGTGTGTATGTATGTGTGTCTATATAGATATATAAACACACGCATACATATATATACATAACATATATATATATATATATATATATATATATATATATATATATTGGCTATGTGGGATTTAGATTAGGATTGTGTAATACCAACTTTTCACGTTTGGTATTGAGAAATCGGATTGGGTAATGAACATTTTAAGATTAAATTGGATTTAGTTTTGTACTTTTGGTGAGGTCCGATACAACCAAATCATGACTGTTGTTTCATGCCTAGCTTTTTTCTCTTCAGTTCTTCATTTGAAGCGCCGACATCGGCTAAGACCTTAGCAAAAGATAATTTTGGAATAAAACCCAACATGCAACCTTTCTTCATTATTCAATAATACCCAACCCATTAACTCCCTCAGCCCAGCACGTGATAATAGCCATACTCCCCAAGTTTATTTAATCCATTCAACAAGACAAGGCCCAACAATTAAACCAACCCATTTGACTTGCACCAAAACGCAACAGCAGAAGCAAAATCAATTAATTTAGTTTTCCCTTTTTCTTCACTGCACACTTCGGTCTGAACACGTAAAAGACATTGAACATAGTCAGCAAATTAGCCATTAGCCATACTTCTCCAGCATGATTATCTCACCCTCGATACACGCAAGATCAGAGGTGTCATGCTTCTCCAGACCCCACCATACATTTTGAATTCAGCACCATTTATCTCTGAATATTTCCAGTCAAATCGGACCCTTAGGTCCTTATATAATGGTTGTTCTTGGAATTTCATTCATTCACCTTGCTGCAAGCAAAACCGAGGTCAAGAACGAAAGGGAGAGCGAGAAAGAAAGAGAGTCAATTGTGAATAATCCTCATTTATCTTCCTCTGTGTTTAGCACCGAAAACAGGGGTGTGCGATTCCAGTGAAGATCACAACGTGTAGTCTGGAAAGTTGAAGGTCATCATCGGGTTCCTCTTCTTTCTAGTTTCTATTTGTTTTCCAGCACAACTTTTGAGTAGTAAACCATAGAAACCAAACCATAAGAGTTTTTCTGCTGCATAAACTGCAAATCGGGGGTTGTGTTGAAGAAATATAGATTTTTGGTTTCAAAATACATATATCAACATTGTATATGCATGATAAGGGGAGGAAAACTTGGGTAGTATGCATATATAAATGAAGCCAAAACCTTTGCGGTGTATTACTGATATTCTGAATAAAACGTTGCACACTTGGAAAACCATGGGAAACGACTCTGACATCCTTTATTTACCTGTCACTTAACCTATACACTCTATCACGAACTTGGCAATGAAAGCTCCCTTAAACCGTCACCACATTAACCTATACACTCCATCACGAACCCGGTAATCTCCCTTAAACCGTCACCACCTTAGCCCATACATCCAATCACTATCCCGGCAACCATCCTTAACTCATCACCTTAGCCCATACACCTAATCACTATCCCGGCATAGACTACTATGGAAACGTGAGACGTACCACACATAAATTAGTGAACCCTGGACTCATAGGGATTAGGATCAACCCTGAACCAATCTACAATCCTAGACCTGAGTACCCTCCCAAACCCGAATACCATCCTTCACCAGAGTACGACCCTGAACCCATACCAGAGTACCCTTTTGAACCTTTGAACTTATATTCCCCTACACCTATACATGAACCAGGACCCGTGTACCATTATCGACCGGAGTACCCCCTTTTACCTATATATGATCCTGAACCCCTAAATGTTGCACCCTTGGATATGGCACAACCTCCGCCAGAGCCAGAAGAACCAAATCCATCTGGCGATTCGTCTGTTGGAGACAACTTTGATGACCCTCAGTTTCATAACCTGACCTCTGATAATGAATGTTACTCTCCATAGGTACCTATTGTCCTAAACCATGTCTTAGATCAAAATCGAAGCTGGTAGATATCCTGCAATCCGACTACATATTTGTTGAGCAAAGTACAACAACTATGAAGGAGGAATACTACAAATACTTAGAGTGTACAAAAGACGAGGTCTGATAGGAGAGATGTGCACTTCATTCCTTCCTACTCCCGTAAAGATTAGGCGAAGTCTACTCTGTACCATTTCCCTCAAACTCGCTTTTGAATAGAGAAGACAAACAAGCTACTGGATGGTGAAACTATAGCCCATTTCCACCCTTTTCTGTGACGTCTTGAACTACTAGTGGACAACTATACATAGACGGGAAGCAATATCGGCGTCAGTGAAAGAAAGCTATGGAGAAAAGTAGTAGAAGCTATATTATAATAGATTGACTAGTGTGGTTTGTATGTATGAATCACTTCTCTAAAACCCCTGAGAAGTTGTAAAATAACTGATATTACCAAGAAGGGTCTGTAATATATAGACTGGTTTGACAAGTATGTTAGAAAGTGCTAATGACTGTAACATATAAAATGTTGAATATAAGTGTGTTTGCAAAATATTATTAATGACTACTTCTTCCTAATATCTATGTTTGTTATTCTTAATGTATTAAAGGAAAAATTAAGAATGGCAAATTTTAGAGGAGCTGGAGCTCCCAGAGGCAGAGGTAGAGGTAGGGGAAGAGGCAGACAACCTCGAATGGTACAAATATCAGTACAAGTACCTGATCAACAAGGTCAAGAACCTAACCAACCAGACCAGAAGGTTTTGCAGGAAGTGAGGAGAATGCTGCAAGAGCATATGGGTTTTATTGATGAACTCCTAGTAGATAAGCAGGAGAGAAGAACTGCAAGACAACAAGTAGAAGGGCAGCAAACTGAAACTGACCAATAGGGTAATGCTGAGGAAGAAGACGAATAAGACGAGGAACACACAGATGAAGCCGAGGAGTCATATAGATCTAAGTCACCTCCTCGACCTGATAGAGCAATGGCAGTGCTACCTCAACCCAACAAAGTAGTTGAGACTACACAATATTGGGTTACCCAATTCTGCAAATTGAAGCCACCAGCCTTCCGTGGTAAGCTTGATTCGGCTAAAGATTGGCTAATGAGACTAGACAAGATCTTCGAGATCATGGAGTATCCAGAGAATCAAAAAGCTCAACTAGCAATCTATAGGCTGGAAGAAGATGCGGACAAATGGTGGAGAAGCATTGGGGTGACGCTACGTGCACATTATGTTCCCGTTACTTGGGAAAAGTTCCTAGACAAATTCAACGAGCAATACTTTCCTCCCTCGATGCAAGTGATCAAGGAGTCAGAATTTCTTCAAATTCGACAAGGTCATGAGGAGTCATTCAACGACTACTTTTCCCAATTTAACAGTTTTCCATGGTATTCATCCTACTTAAAGTGTAACAACGATGAAAGCTAGAAGGCTAATAGGATAACACAAGGGCTAAAATACGAGATAAGGGAAAGGCTTGTGTCTCAACAGTTTCAAGAGTTAAATCAAGTGGTGGAATCTTGCCGGTTGATTGAATGTAACTTGAAGGAGCTGCGTGCATCCCGAAATTATAACAACAGCAGTGCAAACCGTGGCGGGTTTGGCTGTGGAAATTCTCACAAAAGAGGAAGACATCATGGAACAACTCCCGAGGTGGAAGCAAGAGACCATCTCAGTCTGGACAGCAGAGTTATTTAAGAATGTCAGAATCCTAACCATGTACAAAATGCAGGAAGTACCATTATGGTACTAATTGTGAGGGGAAATAAGTATGCTTTCATTGTCAAAGGCCGGGGCACATTAGCCGAGATTGTCTGCAAAAGACTACAGAGAAAAGGCCAGAGAACCCAGGCCGGGTTTTCACATTAACCAATGAAGAGGCCAGAAAATCTTGGGAAATGGTCCAAGGTACTATTTCTCTCAATGGGAATCTGCTTAAGGCATTGTATGATTCGGGTGCTAGTCATTCGTTTATTTCATATGATTGTGCAAAATGTCTAGGAATGCATGCCTATAGATTACCCTATGACTTGATTATAGCTGCCCCACTTGGCGTGAAATCTTTAGCTTCTGATGCATGCTTAAATTGTATTGTGAGTATCAATGGACAAGAGTCCACTGTAGATCTTATCCGATTATCGTTATATGACATTGATGTCATCCTCGGTCTTAATTGGCTAACGGAGAAAAATGCAATGATCGACTGTGGTAATAAGAAGATATTGTTTCCACACTCACAAAGAAGTGGCAAGAATGATGTAAGTCTAAATTTTCTCACTGTTGCGGAAGATGAAAGATGCATGAAGCATGGATGCCAAGGGTATATGGTTTTCTTCTCAATCAAGGTAGAAGTCGAACCTTTGCTCGAGGACATCTCAATCGTGAATGAATTCCCTGATGTGTTTCCAGAGGATCTCACCGAGTTACCTCCAGAAAGGGAAGTCGAATTTGCCATTGAATTGATGCCCGGAACAGGATCAATATCAAAAGCACCGTATCGCATGGCACCTAATGAGATGCAAGAGCTGAAGAAGCAGATTGAAGAACTGCTGGAGAAAGGGTTTATCTGACCCAGTGTGTCACCGTGGGGAGCCCCAGTGTTGTTCGTGAAGAAGAAAGACGGGAGCTTACGACTTTGTATCGACTACCGAGAGTTTAACAAGGTGACCGTCAAGAACAAATATACACTCCCCAGGATTGACGATCAACTCGACCAATTATCTAGTTCTTGTGTCTTTTCAAAGATTGATTTGCACTTGGGATACCATCAACTACGAGTCAAAGCTATGAATGTTCCAAGGACGGCCTTCAGGACCAGATATGGGCATTACGAATTCATGGTGATGCCTTTTGGTTTGACAAATGCACCTGCTGTATTTATGGATTATATGAACCGAACATTTCGTCAACATCTAGATAAATTTGTAGTGGTGTTTATTGACGACATCCTGATCTATTCAAAAAGTATAGAGGAGCATGAAGAACATATGCGACTAGTACTGAGTGTACTCAAGGAAAAGCAATTCTTTGCTAAGTTAAACAAATGTGAGTTTTGGCTATCAGAAGTGAGATTTCTGGGTACAAAGCTGAAATTCAGTATGGCTTACCACCCCTGCATCGTTGGTCGATGCGAAAGAACAATACAGAAGCTAGAAGATATGTTGAGAGTGCGTGTATTGGATTTCAAAGGAAATTGGGATCGACATCTTCCATTGGCAGAGTTCTCATACAACAACAACTATCATGCAAGCATACAAAATGGCTCCGTTTGAGGCATTGTACAGGCGGAAGTCTCAGTCACCTATATGCTGGACGGAATTGTCTGAGAGACAATTGCTTGGACCAGATATAATTGATCAGACCTCCGAACAAATTTCTTTGATCAAGAGGAGACTCCTATCAGCGCAAAGCAGACAGAAGAGCTATGCTGATAAAAGGAGAAGACCTTTGCAGTTTGAAGTTGGAGATCATGTGTTCTTAAAGATATCCCCAGTAACCGGTATCGATAGAAAACTTAAGAGGCGAAAACTAAGTCCTCATTACATAGTGTCGTTCGAAATATTGGCAAAACATGGACCAGTTGCTTACCAAATGGCCTTACCCCTAAACCTGAGCCAACTCCATGACGTTTTCCATGTTTCTCAGTTGAAGAAATACCAACCAGACCGCGGACATGTCATTGAGTATGAAGAAGTCGAATTGCGACATGACAATACCTTTGAAGTCGAGCCGGAGCGAATTCTTGAATATCAAGAGAAGCGACTTAGACACAGAAGTATTCCGTCTGTGAAAGTGGTCTGGAAAGGGTTGTCTCTTAGGGAGACAACTTGGGAAACAGAGGAGGATATGAAGAACAAATATCCGGAGTTTATGGCTCAAAGTGTAATTTGTGTAGAGTAAATTTCGAGGGCGAAATTTTATTTAACGGAGGGAGAAATGTAATACCTAAAAATTCCTTTTTAATATAAGTATTACATTTTGGTGAATAATTAGCAAAAATGAAGGTAAATATGTGTCTTGAGTTATTTTAACTTATCAATTATAATTTTAGGCAAATTTCCCTTGGAATTAAATAAACAAAAGGCAAAATGTAAGACTAAGATTATGGATCATATAGTGTGATATAATTAACACATAAAATAATGATTATTTTATAATCAAAAGAGGTAGGGAGTGTTATGAAAACACTTAATTAAGTTAAAGGAAGTTAGCAAAAGCAATTGGGTAATTAAGTTGCACTAATTAAAGATCAATTGCATAGTTACTTAAATTAATCAATGACAAATAAAAGGTATCAATAAAAGGGCAATTAAGCACATGTTTAAGGAGATAATTAGGCTTAATCAAATCAGCCTCAAAAGTCAACAATTACAACTAAGATCAATGGCTAAGATTGTTCAAATCCAATGGTCCTAATTAATCACCAAATTAAGCTAAATCCTCATGAAACTAAATGAGCCAATAAGAAGCTTGAATCATTAGATGATAGACACATAGAAACACACATTTCAAGAGTCAAGAAGAAAGGAGGGGGACGGCTAGCTCTAATGGAAGGAGGAGATATCATTTATCATGGTTGAGTTAGAGCTTTGAAAAGTCAAAATTATCAACTTGCCAATGAGGAGGCTTAAAACATGGGATATTTTGCAAATTAAAAACATATTAAATGGTTGTAAGAGGAGAGGCATGTCGGCATCAAATGGAAGGCAATGATGAAGTTTCATAAAGCTATTTTTAATCCAAAGGTTAGGGTGAAAATCTGATTTCTTTTAATTACCAATGTGCCATAGAGTTTTTCTATAAATAGCCATCAACCTCTTCACATTTCTTCACACCATTAACCATAAATACCTATGATCCTTTGATTAAGAGAGTGAGAGTGAGAGTTCTCTTGGAGCTAGAAAGAAGTAGCAAGGTTCTTCAAGGGTAAGTCTCTAGTTCTTGAGCTTTAGTCTTTAGTTTTTTTCAAAAAAATTAGTAAAATGTTAGTTTAATCTAGAAAATGGTAAAATAAATTCCCATGATTGCTTTTAGGCCTCCTTGCATTGAAAAATTCCTAATGAGGTAAAACCATGTTGGGAAATATTTTTTGGAAGTAATGGAACAAGATAGGGAAAGATGGGGAATTTTCGGGTTTTCTGGGCAGTTGGAATCAGTCAGATAGAAGGCATTATTTTATGTGTAAATTCATCTTCAAAAATTATGAACTTTTACATGGTTATAGTAGACATGTATGGATTTCCATTGATATAAAAGGTGTAGCAATTAGAGTTCTGTAGAAGGAGATAAAAATTCTTGAAGTTGAGTCTCATTTTTAGAAGAAAATCTGAATAGTGATTGGAAAAAATTAAACTGGTATTGATTCACATATTTTGAGTGAAAAATGTTATTCTTCCTCAAAAACAAACATGTCAAGGATTGTGTGGATTTTTACGGAACCTCATTTCGATTTTTTTAGAATTAATTATGATTTTTCAAAGTTACCGAAGAATCTGGGCAGAAATGCTAACATAGCGTTTTTAAGGAAATGTAAGGGTATAATTGGAAAAACAAATCTACCATGGGTTAAAAGGTCAATAGTGGCTAAGATATCTCTTAGGATATTGTTTATAAAGGAAATAATGTGGTGATACTATTATAGGATATCCGGGAAAATCAAGAATCGTACCGAATAGACGAACGTACCACTAGCTATACGGACTAAGGTACGGACGCGTACTGTAACTTTAACTCTAATGTGTCTTGTATGCTTATATGTGATAGATGATTCATAGAGTCATGGACAAGACTAGGTCTTGGGTCATATACTGTGGCTAAGACTTGGTCTTAGGTCACCTGTTTATATACATTCAGTTTGTGCGGGTTATAGTCATGATAATGCCGTATGGTTGTTTTCCTAGCGCTGAGGACACGTGGATTCGTGGCACAGGGTGATTGTGCAAACGTTACAAACATTACATTTGCTGTGTGCTATGTGTTGTTGTGCTGTTAACATTACATTTGATGTGTGCTATGTATTGTTGTAACCTTACATCTGCGCTGTGCTATGTATGGTTAATGCTGAAATGTAATGAATATCTGTCATACATATATTTTTTATACTTAAGCATGAGGTTAACTGTTACCTGAGATTCAATGGGAATTGAATCTCAGAATTTACCCTAACTTCAGGATCTGGAGGATTAGAAGCCGGTGGGAAGGGTAAACAGCACACATGAGGACATAGTCAGATTTTTTATTTTGGACTGTATTATGTTAATATTTGAATATTTGGATAATTGTACCTCTAAGGTGCCGACTAGTTACACCGCAAAGAGTTTAAGCTTGTAGCCACTTATCAGTTACTCACTCACTCAACCCAACTAATACTCTCAATCGCTCCACTTTGATGATATTCGTATATATTGCTTATTAATATAGATAACAGGTAATATGGAATATGGGGTGTTACATCTGGTCCTAAATATAAGACAAAATTTGTAGTGCAATTTGTACTATATCCTATATTTAGGACTGGAGGAGTAGTAAGTATTCTATAATAACTCTTGCAATGTTTTGATTGCTCAAATTGGTTTCTTCTTGCTTTTTCTCATTACATTCTACACAAAAATAAATGACATTTTAATATCCTTACCGTGATGAAATGGTGCAATTTTGAATATTTTACTATTTTTTTTTTATTTTTTCCTTTTTTAAAATTGTGCTGTGTTCATTTATTGTCGTCGAGATATTATAAAAAAAATTAAGAATAAATCATTTTATCACTATAAGATATTAAAATGTCACTCATTTTATATAAAATCTAATAACCAAAATAAATAAGAAAGAATTATATTAGAGGCCCTAAACCCCCAATTTTTGTGACCACGTATTGGGATGAGTTGATTTTGATTGTTACTGAACTAAGAATATTTTTTATCCAATATTAATTTGAATATTGTTGAGTGAATAATTTGACTAATTATTAATTATTGATATTCAGAGAGCATCAATTCTCACAATTTGAGTTAGATAAATATACAGAGTACTTTGTAAACCATTTAGTGCGATTTCTAAGCATTTGTGCTCACTAGAATTAATCTGAGATTCAGTCCTATCCTTAACGTTTGGCTTTACCTGAATTAATATAAACTTAATAGGAATAACAAAATAAGCCATGCACTGTTCATTCCCTCACAAGTTCAACATTACCAGCTTCAGTTGCAAGCTGTTTCCATTTGTATGCAACCCGTTATTGTTTATATATCACGGAGCGTCAGGTGTCAGCCATGGAAAATTTTGAATTTCAAAATGCCGTTCACTGTTAAAAATGCCGCTTATTACACTGTCATGTGTCTGCGGCTTCGTGTGTCTGCTTTTATTGTTCTCATCTCTCCCCTCCTTTTATTTCAATTTCTCACCTACTCTTTCATATTTGCAGAGTCCTCAAACATTCTCTGCTTTCCTTCTTCTAATGGCACAAGTTCAAATTTTTGAAACCTTCTTCTATGATTTATGCTTCCTTCATTTTTTTGCCATCTGAGCGAAGCCGAATATCAGGCCATCTAAGCGAGGTCGAAGATCGGGAGGGAAGAGAGGTTGAGAGTTAGGAGCCCAGTTTTGGACGAAGATGCAAACATGATGGGAAGAGAGTGGGGCTCTGGAGATGCCGCAAGAGAGGCCGGCTTGGGTGATTTGAGGATGTAATTTTTCTCCCTCCATGTTTCCATTTTCTTTAGGTTTGATTCACTTCTTCGATGCTTCCATGCACTTTCTCAGTCTCTCTCTAAGGTGTTTTTGTTTCAAATACTTTGGTTTATTCAAGTTCGCTCTTAAAGTATGTTTGTCATGTTTTCGTCTAACCGAAAATGGATATGTATTGCCAAAGGTCAGATGCTATGGTTCCTTGCTTTTTTTTGTCTTTTTCATCTAAAGTGTTTCTTACATTTCATCAGAGTTTGGTATTCCAAGGAAAGATACCATGGAAAACGTTTCAAAGACAAGGACCAATAAAGCTCCACTCTGGTCATGTGTTTCTTATATCATAACTGAAGCATCTTTAAATTTTAGTTGTCTGTATTATGCACTTATTACTTTCTGGGTCTAAATGGTCTACTTTCTGGGTCTGAATGGTCTGAACAGTATGATTATCCAGTTCTACTATTATTACATTTTAAAAATTTGTCATGGAAAATGATGACCATAAGCACTTCTTGGTTGTTAAGATACCCTTCAAACCACTCAATGGTGTCAAGGTCAAGGTAATTTGTTGGTTCATCCGAGAGTAATAAATCTCTCTCAGTGAAGAATAAGAGTTCTCTTTGGCAAAGGTTGTATGATGGAACTTATGGAAACTCCTGATCAAATTGTTGCTGCCGAAAACCTTATTATTGAAGTTCTTGCCGAGGTATTGCAAAGTGCATCTTTGAAAGAGGGGAAAATTTGAGCATTACTAATATTCAATTGGTTTTGGTTTAAATTATAGATTACATATCTCGGATTCAAGGAAGTGGTACCATCTGATGCTGTGATCTTCCTTTTGTAGGTGAATCGTCTTCGAGAAAAAAAACTCTAGAGCTTTTGTCCTCAAGTTTTGTTTTTCTGTAAGTACATTTGTTTTTTCAATCTTACCAAGCAAAGTAGTAACAATGAGGGGTTGAGGCTAAGTAGAATAGGTGAAATGGATTCTTTTTATAAGTATCTTCATTCTGTTAAATATGACTTGTAACAATTCTGTATTGTTGTCCCTATAGTTCAATCATTAAAGTAAATTAGTGTTTGTTTGTCTCCAGTTTTAAATAATCTCTTTTTGTGTCTTGCAAGACAAAACTACTCACTTATTTAAGCCTACAACTTATTCAAATGCTGAAAACATAAAACTCTATCTCCTTCATGCATTATGAGTCGGGCCGGACCCAAAAACCATTATTACTAGAATGATGCCTCTATAAAACAGGGCAGTGATAATTGTTTTTTTCTTTTCAAGTTTATAGATCATCAGTTTTGGGTTGAGCTAATATGGCATGTTGATTTGATTAAAAAAAAGGAAAAACATCAAAGAGGAGAAACTAATGGTATTTCTATGAAGAAGATAACAAAGGGTGGTCGACGATCACTGTGCTACACAGGTGCGGCGTTTCGTCAAAGGGGTGGGGTATGTGCACAGTGTGACTGAATGTAGAGTAATTCAATGGAGAGTGTTCACCTGGTGAATGTTACTTCTATTTATAGAGATCACCTAGGGTTTTTGCTGCCTCTTCCGTGATTACATCCTGCCATCAATATGCGCCTCTACGTTCTGCATGTTCCTGCTCCACTACCTGTACGTCCCATGATTATAGGCATGATTTATAGAGTGATTAACGTTTTACCTGATTATGGGAAAATACTGTCATTAATACCCTCATTGGGCCGCATATCTGCTAGGCCCGTTATATGGGTCCATAATAGTTGCTCCCAAGCTCGGTAGGTCAGGTTTCTGAGATGCCGAGGTTAGCTAGCTGCCTACCCCGGACTTTTGCCTTTCTGAGTTATTCGGCGTGACTCTTCTTTCTTTACATGCTCGTCAAGTTTCCTTGTACTCCGCCGATTGCCCCCAGGCGCGGTCACTGAAGTAAATTGACGACTTAAGCTGTAACATCCCATTTTCAAAAGCAGTATATTTTTTTTTCATCAGAGTAGAGCCTCGGAGCGATTGAGTGACTGATACATATATTAAAAATGCCGTAAGTCTGGCTGATTACAAAGGCGGTACAATGACCGAGAGTTTTTATAGTAAATAACAACGAAGTGTCTCCCCGGCAACACTCATGCCGTGGCAACAAAAGAAATCCTCCGGGCCGGGGACTCTAAGCATGCCGCTTGCCCTTATCTTCGGCGCTCGGTCCTCCCGACCACGAAGCTATTTTAAATGCTGAGGTCCAAATGCACATCGGACCTCAGGTAACGGTTAACCTCATATTTACATACACAACATTTGGTGTGAAAAATGAAGAAGAGGAGCTTGGTATTTATAGAAGAGACGGATGACAGAACGGTAAATAATTCGAACTTCAGTCTGACGAATATGGACCGTAGGATCGCATTTTTGAGGACAAAACACTCTTGGCCCTTCATTTCTTGTGCAGATCTCCCCCTCCCCAATAGTCAACAAAATGATGTCATCTTGATGGTGACATCTGAGCCGGTACCGATAAAGTTTCAGTCCGGTGTCCGAAACGCGTAATCTTGACGAATCGCGAAATGCTGATGGCAGAGTTTCGAAGTTTCTTTCTTTCTCATTAGGAATATCTAGTTTAATGAAATTTATGATCCCATTAAGGGTATTCTGTTATCTGCTGAAGATTTTAGGCCAGACGTCTTCGGTTACGGAATTGAATTCGGAAGCGTCGTTGTCTAGGCAAAGATCCACTGGTTTGTAATATGATCCGACCTAAGTCACTAGATTCCTAATTCACGGCAACTACTTGTTTCAAACATTGACTCTAAATCCTCTATCTGCATTTTCTCTCTCCTATCCTGTCTTAAATACCCTATTGGTTCCAGAACTGACTTCTGAGACCGCTCAATCCGAGATAGAATTTCACTGGTTCATAAAAAGTCCAGATGACTCATGCTTCATTCCTATGTTTTGGTGTATGATTTTATTTCTATCCATTCTCAAATGTCCCGTTGGCTCTTTACCATATATATTATTATTTTAATCAAAATATCTAGATATTTTTTTTTTCTTTTATTTTTTATTTATTTTTCTAAGCATAAAATATTTTATTAATATTTTATTATTTTTATTATTTATTTATTTAATAATTTCGAATTTCTCCAATTAAAAATAATTATTTAATTTATTTTTAATTTATTTACTTTATACCTTAATTATCCCATTAATTACCAGATTAGCCACTTACTAATTTTTGATAATTTTCTTAATTAGGATAAATCATTATCTCACAACTATTTTACTTACATTGGTATTTTATATCCCATGTAAAGTATTAAAAATCATGGGGTCACTTATGATCCCAAAATAATACTTAATTGTGCCTCATTATTTTTCAAGGAAATTATCCCAAAAATTCCTAAAATTAGACACAACATACTTTCTAATTTTTTATAAATATTTTACTACCTCTTGGGATTTATCATAATATTTTTAGGCCATTTAATGCCCTAAAAATACACTTTAGCTCTTTATCTCTCCTAATTTCCATAGTAATTACCTTAGAAAATAATATAATTATTACTTATTATTTGAAACCACATGTTCACCTATTTTCAATAGGTATTATTTACCAAAATATAATATTCCAGATAAATAATTATCCGGGTATTACATAAGCCAGCTTTAATATCTGATTTTTTTTAACACATTCTCCTAAAGTTGAATCAAATCCATGCCACGTCATGAATGACGGGCTAGTTTCCCTCATACCTTCATGTAACTGTCATGACATCCGGGATTTACATTTGCTATTGTAACTCGGCTATAGCCGACTTTATAACTCCTGCCACGTGCTGGTCCCAATCCGGGTTGTCATAGGAGCACGCTAGTGGACTTGGCCCTTCGCTAAAATTGGTGACTGTTCGTTTGCCCGCGTCGTAGCGCATAACCGCCTTTTTGATGTAACGGCCAAGCGTCCATACCCGCCGCCTTTAGTTTTCGTGTGCATTTAATGCTCATGTCATTCCACTTCCGCCATGATTATCTCTCATTAAATTATAATCATAATTGTCCTCGTACATTGACGTTACTACCCCCGGCTCTTCATATTTGAGATCATCTTGACTTTATTACCCCCGACCTTTTAAATTCGTAACACATATATTCCTGATTCCCTCTTCTTCTCATTACCATTCGCTCAGAGAATTTTTTTCATTTTCGTGAATCATTCTTCACTATCACTAATCTTTTTTCTCCCGATAGCTTCGTCACACTCTCTTCACCCAGGTAGCTGCACTGCTTCTTTTTCCTTTTAAATTTTTCTTTGTGTCGTCTGTCATCCCTTTCATTTTTCACCCGCGTTTACGAAAATTAATTTTTCTAGTTTTTTGGGCTCTCTGGGTAGGCATGTTGAACTTGTTGAGTATTACTGAATGTCGCCTTGTTTTACTTGTATCATCCCCCCTTGTTATTTCTTTGAACAAAATACGCGGGTATTGGATGGCTGTGATGACCAGAAACTATTAATTCGGGTATTGGATGGTTGTGATGACCAGAAACTATTAATTCCTTTCTGAACGAAACTTGTTGAGGAACCATTTCTGCACCCATCGCTGGAATGAGGCATCTCAATACCTTCTGTCGTTCTTAAAGTTATATATTTTCTACCTGCATTTGTCTTTACATTGTTTTGTTCTTTTTCTTCTGGCGTCTTGATCTTGTTTTTTCTGGGTATTGTCTCCAGAAGCTTTTGATCTTCTAGGTTTGCAAATGCCAGTGTCGTGACGTGTTCCCTTAAGTATTGTTATCCCTAGTGTCCACCCTTACCCTCAATGGATGCAAGCCAGGATTTGCGTGATAAATCCAGGAGAACCGGGAGTGGTAACAACATCGAGGGCCACCGTCCTCAATCCCTGTGCCAAACACATTAACCCCGAGATCTTCCTCTCGAGTTTCCATCCAATACTTAGGTCAAAACACCACAATCCCAATTTTTCAAGCTCGGGTACTGACACCGTGTGATGAGTGTTGTTACAAAGCCCTTGATTTCACAAAAATTGATCGTTATAAAGAAGCCGACTTAATTTTAGGTAACTGCTGGTGTAATGTCACTGTTTGAACCACGGCAATTACTGCACGTTTGAGTTGACGTGGTCCCACATCTTTTGATTTTCACCCCGGCAGCTCTACTTGTGGTGTATATTCCAAAGTCTGACCTTTGCCCTTTTGCTTTATGATAGGTATAGATGGCTTCATCTTCAAATCACACTAATCAATCCCTAACGGGAGTCGAACTCTTCGGTGATATGGCAAAACTTTATAGCCTATAAACTCCGCAAGTGCACGAGCCGTATCAAGTAATAAAGTGATAAGAAAAGTATCGTTCCCACGAGGACTTTGTATCACAATCTCAGTTAAGCATTAATTTTACAATTTCGTTTAAGTTAAGCAGATCATAATTTAATTTAATTTAATTTAAATAAAATAAAATAAAATCAAAACAAACAAACTACCACAATAATAAAATGAGCAACCCGTAGTCACTAATCCCTTATTAGTTTCATAAACCTTGTTTTTACTAATTTAATTAGCCTTAATATCAATTTTATTAATCTCGAGTATAATTAGCCATAAGTGCCCGTCGGTCCACTTACAACCCTATCTTGAGTATAATTTGTTATGTCTAACATAATTACTCAAGAGGCAATAAAACTCAAACACACTCTTCAAAAATTATATGGGGCCATTAGGTATATGTCTATCATAAGCGCAAATTAAATCGTAATTTAATCCCATATTATTTAATCTCAGAGCCTAATTAAAATCCCCTTTGTCAAGGTAAATCCTAATTCTCAAATTCATATTTAATGATGGCCAGTCACTAAATAGATAAAGCTAAACAAAATTAAGTAACCAAAATTAATATTAATTATAATTAATTAATAAAAACAAAGTTTAATCCACACTATAAGTTCAAAGTTCCTCTAGGTTGCAAAACAAACTAGCTACACATGACTTTAATCGATCCGGGACAGCAAAACGAATATTCCGAGTTCAATGAGAAAAAGAAAAAAAAAACCACGCAGAAGTCACCGCCTCCCACTCTGGTTCTTCCTTCTTTCCAGTCGTGCCTCTGCTTCGGAGTAGATGATGGGTGGTCGCCGGCGACGATGATGATGAGGGTGAGGGTCGCCGGCGACGATGGAGTGGGTATGCGAAACTGAAGGTTGCAGGCGTGAAAAGTCTCCGTCTCAAATGTCCACCTCTGTTCTGTTCCTTCTTTTTTTTTCGTTCTGTGCGTCTCACTCTCTTAGATTAGGGCTTTCTTTTTAATCCCAATTTCCCCAAAACGGTGGCATCTCTTCCTTTCTTTCTTTTTTATTCCAAGTCGTGCTCTTTTTGCTTTTTAGGTCTTTCTTCAAATGGAATTGGTGGGGCCCAATTCCATTCAATCTCCAAACAATCAATGCCCTGCCATGCTCCTACGCCTTTTGTCCCTTTAAAAAGAAAAAAAAATACTATATTAATAAAAATCATACTGATTACATATATGTTTTATATCATTATTATTATTTTTAAATAAACTTAAAAACTTATTTCCTAACTTGACATCCCACGAGATGATGCACCCATATTAATATCTTTTAAAATCTCAATAAAATCTCTTTAAATTAGTAATAATGACTTCTCAAATATATCTCAAATCTATTAAAAATGAGAAGTCATCATCTGGTTCCTCCCAAACCTCCAATACTCGGGCCCTGGTCGTTAGTGATGTCGTGACAAGCTTTAAAAGCAAAATGACCGTCGATGAAGTCACCCGCAGCGGCCTCCAGGATGGCGAGGGATACACCATATGCTTACCCCAAGATAATGATTTGGTCGCCTCCTGTCGATCGAATCATAGGGATCCTCACTTTTTCTACTTTTACCGAGACGTTATCACCTGGCTTAGCTTGCAATTTCCCTTCTTTGACTTCCAGATGTCCCTTCTGAACCACCTACATCTTGCTCCCTCCCAACTTCATCGCAATGGCTGGTTGTTTGCCATTGCCTTTGAAATTTTTTGCAAGGAACAAGATATCATCTGCACCATTCCGGTTTTTTGCTACTTCTTTTCCCCCCTTAGAGACCAACGTCGTCACCTGGGGAAATACCAAATGGTTCAGCTGGACCTCACTTCGAGCCGTCTGTGATCACAAGTTTCTTCGTCCTTTTACCGACTCATGGAAAGGCTTCCAGCTGGCCTTCTTTAAGGTAGTCGCCGAGTGCCGGAACCTATTCAGGACAAGGTGACCAAGAAAACTGCCCCTCCAAAAGCGCCCCCTCCTCGGATGCCTATGCCTCCATCTCGACCATGCACCCGGTTAACCCCGCCTCTGAACCGCAGGTTATCCGGGATTCCTCTCCTGAGCCACCAGTCGCGACTGATCCTCTCCTGGTTCAATTTTCTCGATCCCATGTTTGGGAAAATGGGGTTTCAAAAGAACTTCGGTGAGCCATTCGTTTTCCCTCCCATTACTTTAACGGAAAAGCTCTTACTAATGCCGAGGTTAAAGATCTTCGGGAGATTGAACACTTTGGAATGAAGATCGCCGGTTTGAGCCAGACCGTGGCCTTCCTTAAGGATAAATATGCCAAGCTTATGGAGGAGAAGGTAAAGGCAGAGGGAGTGATTACCCGCACTCTCATGGAATTACAAACAGCAAGAACGGAGCAAGACAGGCTATGTGGCGAGTTGCGGTGGCTATAGCTGAGAAGGGGAACCTTCAAACAGAGCTGCAAAAGGTTGAGGAAGAGCTGCAAAAGGCCCAGTCGGAGGTAGCTAGGAAGCAAAAAATTCATGAGAGTGATCTTCATTCCATGAATATGTTGAAAACCATGCATGAGGAGCGAGAGGCGGAGGCCAAGCATTACAAAGAAGAGCTCGCAGCTGCTCGTGCCGACATCGTCTGACTGAAGGACGACATTAAATATTATTTTGACAACGCTCTGGAGCAGGCTCAATTCCTAAACCCCAGCGTTAAACTGAATCTTAGGGGGGCATACTACAATGCCTACATTGAGGATGGAAAATTTATTCCTCCCCCATCGTCTTCTTCAGACCCGTCTGCTCCGCTAGAGGTTGTGCTGCCCGAGGTCATTCTCGAGGAAGCGGGTGAAGTGGTCAATCCCTCTGCCTCGGTCAATCCCATTGCTGATGCTCCTCCTTCTTGAAGAGGCGGGATGCTGGTTTTGCATATAATGTCTCATTCGGGATACTGAAGCCCCTGACTTTTTAATTTTTCCTGCAACCTAACACTTTATAATTTTCAACCACATGTCAATGATTTATGCTTTACGCACCCTGAAAGTCTGCTAGTTGGGTGTCGAACCCGAACATCCCTCTAAGTTAGACTTACGCCTTATATTCGCTGCCCTATACCAATTTTACTTACTCGATGATTTGATGCTCCAGCGTGTTTGATTCGAGGCTCAACCTGGGACAACGGTAAATTCGTCTTGTGTTCAAGGACGGCTTTCTTTAGCCAAAACTTTAAACAATCCGACTTGATCAAGGTCGGGACCACGATTTACCTCATTGCCCTTAAGACCTCGCCACTCTATGGCTTCATGAGCCTTTGGGTATCATCTTTTGCCAATTAAACTCGAGTTTGCATACCCTGAGTTTATTTAGTAAAACTACCCTTGCGACATGATTTATGAAAAACGGTTTCTTACCTCGTATTCATACATGTAAATTTATTTTGGTGGCACAGCCGCTACACATGATTTACAAAAACAGGCTTTGTACCTTAATTTGTACATGTAACTTAGTTTGGCGGCACAGCCGCTACACATGATTTACAAAAAAAGGCTTCGCACCTTAATTTGCACATGTTTATTTCCGACATGATTTATGAAAATTGGCTTTTAGACCTCGGATTCATACATGTTCATTTTTGACATGATTTATGAAAACTAGTTTTTACACCTCGGATTCATACATGTTTATTTTTTACATGATTTATGAAAACTGGTTTTTACACCTCGGATTCATACATGCTTTACTTTGACATAATCTATGAAAACAGATTTTGTTTACCATGGATTCATACATGTTTATTAGTTTGGCGGTACTGCCATTATAACATGATTTCTGGAAATGGGTTCCTAGACCCAAAATTCTTTATTCATTTGAATCTGGCGGCAAAGTCATTGTACATGATTCTCATAGGCATTTACATAGACTTGAGAACCAGTCACCTCAAGACAACCAAAAACTAATAAACGTACTGGCTTGCAACAATGTTACCTTTTCATGAAACTTGGCTTTAACTATAATAGGCCTTCAGCTTATCCGCATTCCCATGTTCTCTTGAACGCCTTTTTCCCCAACGATTCAAGCATGTAAGCCCCCCTATCGAGCTTCTCTCTGATACGATAAGGGCTTTCCCAATTTGCAGCGAGTTTCCCATCACCTGTGTTCTTATTGCCTATGTCGGCTCTCTGAAGGACGAGATCACCTTTTTCAAATGACCGAGGTCTCACCTTCTTATTGTATCGAGCTGTAATGAGTTGTTTGGCAGCCATGTCTCGGCAATGCATTGTGACTCTGACCTCGTCGATTAGGTCCAACTTTACTGCGATTGCTTCACTATTCTTGTCTTCTTCATGTAGAGCCTTAAATCTCGGGCTCGCCAATTTCAACCGAGATTATTGCTTCACATCCATAAGTCAGCCTAAAGGGGGTTTCTCCAGTCGCCGTTTGAACTCTAGTCCGATAGCCCCATAAAACAAAGTACAATTGTTCCACCCAACTGGATTTTATATCCTTCATCCTCTTTCTCAATCCATCCACAATAACCTTGTTGGCCGCTTCGACTTGCCTGTTGGATTGCGGATGTTCTACGGAGGCGAAGTGGTGCCAGATATGAAAGTTGGCCAAGATCCCTCAGAAGTTCCTATCCACAAACTGGGTCCTATTATCAGTTACTATCTCGGCTGGGATCCCGAACCGGGATATAATATTTCTTGGAAGAAACTTCTGCACCCATGCTGAGGTAATTGTTGCTAATGGTTCTGCTTCTATCCATTTTGTAAAGTAATTTACTGCCACTTTAGCTGCCCTGGGGCTGCCTTAAATGGCCTTAACAAATCCATGCCCCATTTGTAGAATGGCCACGGAGCCGATATTGATGTTAGCTCTGCTGGTGAAGCCTGTATCACGTTGGCATGCTTCTGGCAATTATCACATGTCTGGACATGATTCTTAGCATCTGCCGCCATCGTGGGCCAATAATATCCGGCTCGTACAGCCTTTCAGGCAAGCACTTTTGCACCCATATGTTGTTCGTTGACTCCTTCATGTATCTCGGCCAAAACGTACTCGGCTTCTTCCGAGTTGAGGCATTTCGACATAGGGAAGTGTAGGCCTTTGCGATATAGCTGGTCGTTTACCATCGCATATGAGGCTGCCATTCTTATCAACTTCCTCGATTCAATTGAATTATCGGGAATGATCCCTCTTTCCAAATAATCGACGATGGGCTTCCTCCAGTTGCCGGACTCCGAGATAACCATGATGCAACTTGGTTCTAATATACTCTTCTGAATTACGATTTTGTGGTTTCGTGGACTTTTAGTACTTGCTAGCTTTGATAACACGTCCGCCCTGACATTTTCACCCCTAGGAATATGCACCACGGTGATCTCATTAAAGTCTGCCATCAATTCTTTTACTTTTTCCAGATATTTGACCATTAGAGGACCCTTGGCCTGATATGTCCCTTCTATTTGCGCTGCCACAAGCTGGGAATCGGTGGACACGTGTACTCTTGTGGCCCCATTTTCCTTTGCCTGAAGCAGCCCGGCAATCAAGGCTTCATACTCGACCT
Organism: Acacia melanoxylon; assembly: GCA_019022615.1. Classification (NCBI taxonomy): domain Eukaryota; kingdom Viridiplantae; phylum Streptophyta; class Magnoliopsida; order Fabales; family Fabaceae; genus Acacia; species Acacia melanoxylon. The sequence continues at coordinate 3,065,553 of JAFJYJ010000003.1, read as the reverse complement.
GATTATTTGAAGTTTGGAAGTTAAGTCGGAGAGACTGCTCTATTGACACCCCTTCCAGACTTTCCACTATGACTACGGCTCCACCCCCTTGGGTGTTTGATGAACCGTCCACAAATACCTTCCATGCTCCTGTAGTTTCTACGGATCCTGGCTCGGATGGCGCCAATTCCAACAGAAAATCCACCAATGCTTGGGATTTGATGGCATGCCGAGCTTCATAAGAAAAGTCAAACTCTAACAATTCTATTGTCCAACTAATCATCCTGCCCGCTAAGTCTGGTTTATGAAGTACCTGCCGAATCGGTTGATTGGTCCTCACGATGATTGAATGACCATGGAAGTATGGGCAGAGTCGTCTGGCCGTGGTAAGCAAAGTGAAAGCCATCTTCTCTAGTTTCTAGTATCTTAGCTTTGAACCCTGTAAAGCCCGGCTTACAAAGTATACGGGCTTTTGGCCTTCCTTTATCTCCCAAACCAACACAAGGCTTACCGCCTCCTCCCCTAACGATAAATAAAGATCAAACTTTCTCCCGGTTCGGGTCTAGACAACACTGGTGGAGTCGCCATACATTGTTTAATTTTCTCAAAAGCCGCCTCGCAATCTGAGTTCCATCCACCCTGGGCTTCCTTCCTCAACAACTTGAAAAAGGGGAGTATTTTTTAGCCGATTTGGGTAAAAACCTTGTTAGGGCAGCCAGCCTCCCAGTCAGCTGCTGCACTTCCTTCTTGTTTATCGGCGCCTTCATTTCCAGTACCGCTTGACATTTGTCTAGGTTTGCTTTGATACCTAGGTTTGTTAACAAAAAACCCAAGAATTTACCAGATGGAACTCCAAAAGCACACTTAGCCGAGTTTAGCCGAATCCGGTGAGCTCGCAGCTTATCGAATGTCTATTGCAAATATCGAACATGGCTCCTTGGTTCCATCGATTTGACAATCATGTCGTCAATATATACTTCAACGTTCTTCCCGAGTTGGTCCTCGAACAACCTTAGTCATCATTCTCTAGTAAGTTGGCCATGCGTTCTTCAACCAGAACGGTATCACATTATAGCAATAATTTGCCTTTTCCATGATAAATGCCGTTTTCTCTTGATCCTCTGGATGCATGGAAATTTGATTGTATCCCAAGTACGCATCCATAAAAGATAGGAGTTGAAAGCTAGAAGAACTATCTACCAATCGATCTATGTTAGGCATCGGAAAGGCATCTTTCGAACATACCTTATTTAAATCTTTGTAGTCTATACAAACTCTCCACTTGCCATTTGGTTTCTTGACCATGACGACATTGGACAACCATGTTGTATACTGCACTTCTCGGATAAATCTAGCTTCCAGCAATTCTTCTACATGCTTTTCTAACGCCACGCCACGCTCTGGGCCGTGATTCCTCTTCTTTTGAGCTACTGGGGTTGACCCCTGATGTATCGCCAATCTATGACAACAAAACTTGGGATCTATCCCAGGTATCTCGGACGGCTTCCATGCGAATACATCCTTTTTTTTCTTTAGGAAATCCCTTAACTCGGCATGAATCTCGAGATCCAATGCCTTGCCAATTTTGTTAGTTTGCTCCAGCTCAGTGCCCAAGACAAAGTCTTCCATCTCTCCATTTGGTTCCGCCCTCAAGATTTTGTCTTCCTCCCGCAGGTCTAGCTCTACCAAATGGATAGATTCGTTCAACGGTTCTTTTTCGCCTTTGTTTAACCTCCCTGCTCTAGGAGCCCGAGTCTGTGAAGATGCTTTCTCATTTTCTTTGACGGTTTCGAAGTAGCACTGTCGGGATTCCTTCTGGTAACCCTTTATCGTAACGACTTCATTCTTCTTGTTCAGCAACTTTAATTTCTGATGCTTTGACGACACCAACATGTCCCAGTTATGTATGGTTGGTCACCCCAAGATGACATTATATGAGGATGGAAAATCAGCCACGATAAATCTGACACGCTCCGACTTAAACGCCTCCTCCGTTCCCAAGGTCAACTTCAAATCTATATAACCTTTAGGTCGAGTATCTTGCCCATTGAATCCCGTTAAAGTTGTCTTGCATGGCTTTAAGTCTTCAGGGTCAAACCTCATGTGCTTGAATGCGTCCCAAAGAATGATGTCGACTGCACTTCCATTGTTGACGAAAATCTTCTTAACTCGGTAGTTTACTATCGTTCCTGTGATGACCAACCCATCATGGTGGCCTAGCGCTACATCCTCCACGTCTTTCCTTGTAAAACAGAGCACTGGAGGTTCCGGTCTTGCGGAGTCTTTCTTGAATTCTGGGTGGTCCTTGATAGAGAGGACTTCCCTCAAATACATTTTTCACTTACTCACTGAATCTTCCCCGCCTCCAAAACCTCCGCTAATGACATTACAATCATACTTAAAGTCGGGGAACTCGTCATCACTGACCTCCACTTTCTTCTTCTGATCTCGCCTTTTCTTCTCTCGAGGCGGGCTCTTCCTCCTCCCCCTTGCCTTTATTATTTTGCCGTCCCTGTATCTAGATGACGTAGTGGCAAAGTTTTCCCTCTCAGATGAATTTTTCAACTACGTCCCTCAAATCCCAGCAATTTTCCATTATATAGTCATGTTGATCATGAAACTCGCAATACTGGGACTTGTCTAAAGTGTCCTCTTTTCGAAGTGGCCGAGGTCGCTCGACTTTATTCTTCTCAGTCATGGATACCTCCTTCCAAATTTGCGCCTGAGACACTTTCAACGGAGTGTATCTATCATATTTTCCTTTAGCCCTGCCTCCTCAGGGTTTGCTATCCCCACCGCGTCCACGGGAGTCATTTCTGTTCCCGCCGTATTGCTCTTTGCCTCTAGGTGGCAGACTTTTGACCTTTTCTTTCGATACTCGGCTTGACATTTCCATTTACTCTAGCTCTAAATACTGTTTCGATCGATCTCGAAAATCCGCCAAAGTATCAGGACGCCGTTTCATGATCGATTTCTTCAGGCGAGATGAACTGTCCAGGCCGGCTATGGCACAATGCAAATGTACGTCCTCCTTTAACCCAGGAACTTGTAGGGCAGTATCTTTGAAACGCTCCAAATGTAATGTTTCCCCAGGTGCCTGCTTCACTAAACCGAGTTGGAACTTCATTTTGGGCTGCTTCCTACTAGTGGCGAAGTTCAAAAGGAACTTCTTCTCCAGGCTCCTCATATCCTAGATGGAATATAGTGGCAGAAAGTTAAACCAGAGTTGCGCTGCTCCACGGAAAGTCCTCGCAAATAGCTGAGGTATGACAAGCCCCACAAACCCCTTCACCATGACCTCCATTTTGAAATTATTGACATGAACTTGTGGGTCCTGGCTCTCGTCTTATTTCGGAAAGTCCCTCGAGTCTAGACCCTTCGGATAAGTGGCAGCCATGATCTCGTCCGAAAAAGGACTCGGCATTCTATCTTCGTCGTGTCCTCTGGCATTCCACGTGTTGGGGGTGCCATGTCCTCCTTTCCGTTATCCACACTCTCGACAGATCGCTTCCCCTTTGCCTGATCTAACTCGGCATTAAGTACTCGGGGAACACCCATATCAATTCCAGTGGCCGTCGTATCACTCACCCGGCTAAAATTACTAGTATCCCGACCGACGTTCCGAGCAGGGTTCTCAAGCCTCCTTATGCGTTCCTCCAATAGCTGCATTCTTCTACTCTATCCTTCAGGAACCTGAACTTGGTCATTGACGACCAAATTCTCCTCCTCATGATTTTTGGAAGGCTCTTCAATGTTGGTGTGCCTAGAAGTCGAGACCATAACTCGACTTGGGCCAACTCCATCCCGCCCTGCTTTCTGAACCTGCTGCTACCTTTGTCCGATACGCTCTTCCAGCATTTGTTGTATCCTTCGCTGCTCTTCTTGCCGCCATATGGCATTTTGGAGGTCCAAATCCTCCTTAATACATTGGGCATCCTCTTCTCTTTGGAGTCGGCCCCGAGTCTCTATGTTCTCCAAACGATGGAGCACCAACTCCAGGGTGTTGTGCAACAATCGGATATCATGATGTTCAATTTGAAACTCTTGAGGAGGAGGAAGAAGATTTGACAGCTGAGCCAATTGTTGCCCTTGATGGACACCTTGACTCGGATGAGGGGAATTAGCGGTATCCTTTATCTCACCCTCCGCCCTTATGGTGACATGGTTAGGATCTGGCGCAACCGAGTCTGAATGTTGGACTGCTTACTCCTGGAACGGCTGCTGCGGCTGTCCCCCTGGCAACTGATCCTGCCGATGTGCCTGACTGCGACTCCTAGTGCTTGCAGCCATACTCAGTGGTCGTTTGTGGCTTTTCATGGTTTAGGAATCGAAATTTATGGATCCCCACGATCGGCGCCAATGTTCCGATGTGGAACACAAATGTCTAGCCTTAATGGACTAGTGATTGATTTATGTTGGATCGAATGAACTCCCTAAGGTATTTATCGAGTAAACACATAGGAGAAAATTATTACCCAATGCTATCTATGAAGAAGATAACAGAGGGTGGTCGACGATCACTGTGCTACACAGGTGCGGCGTTTCGCCAAAGGGGTGGGGTGTGTGCACAATGTGACTGAATGTAGAGTAATTCAATGGGGAATGGAGAGTGTGCACCACGTGAATGTTACTTCTATTTATAGAGATCACCTAGGGTTTTTGCTGCTTCTACCGTGATTACATCTTGCCATCAATATGCGCCTCCACGTTCTGCATGTTCCTGCTCCACTACCTGTACGTCCCATGATTATAGGCATGATTTACAAAGTGATTAGCATTTTACCTGATTATGGAAGGATACTGTCATTAATACCCTCATTGGACCGCATATCTGCTAGGCCCGTTATATGGGTCCATAACACTAACGTTGTTAGATGAAGTAAACTTAAAAGACTAAAACCTCTTGTTCAAAACTTCAGGGACAAAAACCAAAATGAAACCAAACTATAGGACCAAACATTATATTAACCCCAAAAATTTCTTTAATCGATGTTTTTGAATTACGAACTCTTAGGTCATCATAAAAATTCACAACATATTTTCAACTAGTACCACACATTTTTTCTCACTAAAGTTACAATAGCAAATATTGTGTGTCTTGCATAAATCCACAACTTTTCATAAACCTGATGATTAGCAACTTGCCATGTTTCTAACAGCAACCAATAAATAAAACGCCAGAGCAGCATCTTATTGGCTAAAATATCAGAACATTCCATATTTTATAACTAGAGAAGACACCAACCAAATGCTTCAACTCACTACTACACAAAAAATAGCTTTTACTTCCCTAATTGGCGTCCTACTTTGAAAAAAGGAAGTAAAAAAAAATGCGGTGGCATTTTTGTAATTATTTAGAGAAAATTTCATATATTAGGCGTCCTAATATTTATTAGGTCGCGGAAAGTATACTTAAAACATCTAAAAATTATATTAGGACGCCAAAAGTTACCTAAAGTACACCAAAAGGGGCGGCAAACGAAAGGGATAGCGGGAAATATGATGTTTTTGGCGTCTAATTAATTTATTAGACGCCATAAATTGGATTTTTGGCGTTTAATATAAATTCTACGACGCCAAACGTGCCTTAATCACAACTCTAGCCTTTCTCATTCTTCCTTGTCGATCAAGCAGATAGCGCGCAACTCCGACTTCTCCTTGCAAAATTCTTCATTTCTCCCACCATCTCCCACCGTCGCGCCTCCGCCTTGCTTCCTGAAGTCCACCGTCCCTGAGCTCGTACTCCCTCCCTATTCCCATCGTTCCTCCTCTTGCAGTCCGTCGGTCATCGGCAGTCGTTCCATCTCCGCCACTATTCGTTCCTCAAACTTAGGGACAGGGCCTTGTCCGCCCGACGTGGCTCCACTTTCAGTGATGACGAAGACGACACCGTCACCACCGCCACCGACGACAAATCCAAGACCCAAAAACATCAAAACTTCTTTTTCCTCCCCACCAATAAGGCTTCCCATTATCTCTCACGATTCGGCTCTAGTGCCTACTGTGTCTGTGCCCTTGCGATTTTTCTCACCCTTTTCTTAGTCTCCTCCTTCCTCTTTAGTTCTCGAGGCTTCGTCTGCATCTCATCTTCGCTTAGTCTTGTCTCTCGTGCTGGATTCTTCGGATTCGACGGTCTTGAATCGGATTTTGGTGCCCTCGGCGTGCCCTGGTGTGAGTATCCCTATGCATCTGAGTTGATTTGTTTAATTTAGCAATGCTGAATGTTATTTTTGAATTCAAGTGTTTGTGTTATTCGAATTTTTTGGTTTTTCATTTGGATCCAGGAAAACTGCTAGCTTGCAAATTTACTATAGATCGGCATTTAGTATGGAAGGAGCTTATTTTTTCCCCACCCCTTCCAATAATCCAACAGTAGAAATAGCATCTGTTCTTTTGGAAATACTGGTTTTAGGAATGTATCAGTAATATTTTTTACATTTCAAAGACTTGTCTTGCTGGCAGATGAGATAGTGATTAGTTTCTAGTTCTTTTTTCTTTGTTGATTCTGAGTTCCCATTTGTTATCCACAATACAATGAGCAGAATTGTTAGTTAAATCACCAAATTGCCCTTAATGATTTTAGCTAGAGTTTATGGAAAACCATTGCGCATGGCTAAGCTTTCTCTACATGAACATTATTTTACCTATAGTAGATAGTTGAAGCTTTGTGTACATTAAGATATATTGCACACGTGAAAAAAAACTTCCATGTGTGACTAAGCAAGTGGCCATAAAAGAAGATTACTTTGCTTATGGCCGAAGCTTTTTATACACGATTGACTACATAATGAACAGTGGAACAAAACTTGTGCGCGCAAGTTATTTTGGCTAATGCTAATGGAAGAATATGGAAGCAATAACAAAGATAACCATTGTCAAATGTTGTTTTTTTGAACTTATGTCTAGCTTATCGCGAGAGAAGGTGATGTAGTTAAGCCAGGTGATAAGGTAGCTGTAATTTCAAAATCTGGTGAAGGTGTCGCACATGTTGCTCCCTCTGAAAAAAAAAAGCCCTCCAAAGCAACTCCTAAGCCATCTTAAGAAAAAAAGCCAAAACCAAAGGTGGCTGAGGAAAGTCCAAAGGCCCCACCTCCTCCTAAGGAAAAGCCCCAAGCTCCATCTGTGACAACACAGCCCTCTCAGGCCCCAGTGAAAGAACCTCAACTTCCACCCAAGGAGAGGGAAAGAAGAGTAAGTTTTATCTTCTCACCTTTAGTTTCCTTTTAAAATTATTTATTTAGTATCTTGCTAATACCACCATTTTTGTGCAAATTATTTTTCAGGTTCCTATGACAAGACTTAGGAAACGTGTGGCAACGCGTTTGAAAGATGCACAGAACACTTTTGCCTTGTTGACAACATTTAATGAAGTTGATATGTAAGTATCTTGTCCATAGTTGAAGACCATTAATATCAGACACTTTCTGCTTGTATTATTTGCTAGAACTGCCATTGAGTGTGGTAAGATTTGTAAAGTCTATATATGTTGTTTGCAGCCAAATTTAAACTTGATTTGATAATTTGGTGATTTCTTGATGCTATATATTTTAGGACTAATTTAATGAAGCTCCGAGCTGATTACAAGGATGTTTTTGTTGATAAACATGGTGTGAAGTTAGGACTGATGTCTGGATTTATTAAGGTAGTAGCTGTGCCATGTGTTATATAGTTAATTAGTGTTATTGTGTCTTTATCATCCTCATGTTAATGATAATATCTTGTTATTTTAGGCTGCAGTGAGTGCACTCCAGCATCAGCCAATTGTCAATGGTGTCATTGATGGAGATGACATCATTTACAGAGATTATATTGAGATTAGTATTGCAGTTGGCACATCAAAGGTGTGTTCATTTTAAAAGTTGTCACGCCTTGAAAACTAAGGGGTGACCTGCACAGAATTTGAGTAGACTCACATTCCTTAAGCCTTAAACTTATATATGGACATTAAATAATACTCATAACTATATTTGGAGCTATGCTCCACTATAGCATATACATGTACATATATCCCAATTTACAAGGAAAGAAAGGGATCCTACCTATAGACTACATGGAACATCTAGATATAGTAATAATACAAAAGTATGGATTTATGATTACATCATATAGAAGCACTACCAAAATGAGCCAGCGAACTTTAAATTATTGAGAAGGCTCTTCACTGCTCAGCAGCAAGTACGGGGTCAGCAATGCTATCTAAACCAAAACAATTTTTTTCAGTGAATAACTCCCATTTATAGAATTTAATAAAATAAAGAAGAATAAAATTCAAACATTTTTATCTTCCGATAAAAAAAACCAATATGGCAATAAATCACAATTTAAATATCATATCATCAAGAATAAAAAATAGAACTCTATATAGAATCACCAATCAAATAACTCGAAATGCATAATAAATTGTTTTGTTTGACTAAATCAATTTAAGACAGTAAATCTCAAATCTCATCTTTTTGTAGGACATCAACATAACGAAATAACAAGCGTGGACACAGTCCACGGGGAAAATAACCAAGCGCGGCATAAAGGCCACGAAAACATGCGTGGACACACAGTCCACGTAGGTAAGTAACCAAGTGCGGCTCAAAGCCACGAAACAAGTGCAGCTCGAGGCCACGAAACAAGCGCAGGTACAAGACCCACGATAACAAGCGTGAGAACAAATCTCACGAATATCAAGTGAGCTCAAGGTTAAACATGGTGCACCAAGGACTAACAGTACTAATGTTAGTAACCAGCGTTCTGTATTCAGTCCTCTCAATTCTTTTTCAAGCATGCACGGGGCCAATTTATCAAAAGCAATGAAAAATTCTTCTTTCAATACCATGATAGCTCGTATCAAATACAATATAATAGCATAACTCGACATGAAATTTTTTTATCAAATTCAACCTGTCGAAAAAAACCTTTTCCAAGTAATAAAACTCGCGTACAAACATTTCGAATGTGTAATACCCGGATATTGATTTATCTGGAATTTTATATTGAGATAAATATATGACTAATTCAAGAAGGTGAATATGTGGTCTCGAAAAAATAAGTTATAATTATCTTGTTTTTAGGGTAATTTTTATGGAAATAAGAAGAGATAATGAGCCAAAAGGCCAAAAATGCGTTTTTGGGCCATAAAACATCTTGAGAAAATTGTGATAAATCTTAAGAGGCAATAAAATATTTATTAAAAATAGGAGAGAATATTGTCTCTAATTTTGGCAATTTAATAAATTATTTCCTTGAAAATATTAAAGAGAAAATTTAATATTATTTTTGGGAACCCTAAATGGCCCCATGATTTTTAATACTTTACATGGATCATAAAATACCAATGTCGATGAAATAGTTGTGAGATAATGACTAATCCTAATTAAGAAAATTGTCAACAATTAGTAAGTGGCTAATTAAGTAATTAGTGGCTAATTGTTTAAGCTTAAACAAGAGAATATTTAAGGCAAATTATGTAAAACCCGTTAATTAAGTGTTTATGGCCAAGATTAGCCTAAAATATACTTATTAATTAATTGACAAAGATTAAGAAAAATGTACGAGATTAAGTACATGGAAACCCCTACATCTTAAAAGACTGCTAATCGTAGGATTAGGGCTTTAATTAAGTTTTCTAATTAAATTAAATATATTATTAACGAAATTAAAAATTAATTAAAAAAGAAAATAAGGGGCGAAATTTGCTAAATGTGAAAAGGGTTTGAGCTATTTCAAAAATATATTATAATATTTAAGTAATTAAATAATAATATATTCGGTAGAAAAAACCAAGTTGGCTAATTGAGAACCGATAGAAATAAAATCTTATCCCAAAATAGGTGAACTAAGTAGCTAACGTCTGGACTTATTATAAACGAGTATAATTTTATCCCAGAGTGAAATTATCTCCGAAGTCATTTCCTAAACCTAAGAGTGATTAAGAGATGGATAAATAAGAAAAAGGGCAAATAGTAGAAACGAGAACCTATAGAAAACAAGACCGTTGTGACAAACCATGAACTAAGTTTCTTAGGTCAGGTCATATTATAAACCAATGAATTTTTTCCAGAAGTTGGTGCTACCAGAAGTTATTTCTGTAACCGACGGCGTTTGTTCGAAAATGTTCAGCAGACTACGGAATACCCTTAATGGGATCAAAAATTTAGTTAAACTAAGTATTTTGAAAGAAGATGAATAAACCTTCAGCGCTGTGTTGCCGGATTTTTGAGATTCTCCCAGATTACTCGATTGGAACACCGAACAGGGAACTTTATCGGTACAGTCGCATAAAGCAAGAAAGTGGCATCATGCATGACATCATTTTTTTGACTTTTGGGAAGAGGGAGGTCGGCACACATAAAGCAAGGGCCAAGATTGATTCTCTCAAAAACCCTAGATCCGACGGCCGAAAACTGATCGATAAAGTGTGAATAGTGCACAAAATTTGCCTATAAATGGCACCTTACACTCTTCATATTTTCACACCAAGATTTCGCATAGAGAGAAGTTTTAGAGAGAAGGAGGAGTCCGGAGAAAATTGTAGCGAAGCCCTGGGTAATTTCTTCGGTCCCTAGTCTTAAGCTTTAGTAGTTATTTCAGTAGCTATAGTATAAATGCTATGCATATCTTTAATTTGCCAAGATAGTTTAGATATCATGTTTTAGGGATAAATATGATATTTATTTCAAAAATATATTGGAGGAAGAGATATGGCAAAATTTTGGAAAGATTAGAGTCAAAGTAGCGAAGCTCTGGCAAAATTTCGCCGAGTAGTCAAACTAGAGGCAAAATGGTAATTTGTACCTAAAATGCCTGTTATGATGCTAAATATTGATAAATGTGATATTATCCTTATAGGATATCTTTGATCACGAACCGCTGTTGCACCGCTGTCGTACCGCGGTCAAACGTGCCGTTTTCTGTCAGAAGTGTTGTTTTCTGTCAAACGTACCGAAGTACCGTCGACGAAGGTACGGACGCGTATTGTAACCCTAACTCTATGCTGCTCATATACATATATGCGATAGACACGTTCATAGACTGAGGCTCTGTTTAGGGTCGTCAATCGTACTTACAGTTTACACGGGTTATAGTATTGGTAATACCGTATGAGTTTTCCTAGCGCTGAGGACACGTGTTGTGATCGTGGCACAGGGTATGTGCAAACATGTTGTGGGACTTTACATATTGCTTTGTGCTTATGTTCTGTCATTGTATTGATCATACATCTCGCTTTCTGTGCTTATGTGTTGATATGCTTTCTTTGTATTGTTATGAATATCTCGTTGTCGATATACTTGTTTTATTTGAGCATAAGGTTAACTTACACGAGACCCAAATTGGAATTGGATCTCAGCTGTAGCTTCAGGGTCTAGAGGACCGAGGGTTGGAGACAGGGGCAAGCAGCCGGAGTAGGATTCAAGACAGAGATTTAATTACCATCAATGTATTTACTTTTGAACACTAGGATGACTGTATCTATACTATTGCACTATGGTTAATGTTTTGTTACGGTTCAGTTACTCATTCGCTCCAATGCTCTACTCTGATTGATTGAAAAAAAAAATCCGCTGTAAAAAATTGGGATGTTACAGAATGTAATACTATCTCAAGATGAAAATTTATAAAAGATATCTAAAAAAATTTCTTATCAATTCAACGTATAATCATGAGGTATAATATGATCCAATAGAAGAAGAATAAATAATAACAAATAAAGTAATCAATATTTACTCATTTCAATATCTATGAAGAAATTGAGATAATTCAAATAAACTTTCATTGATAAAATCGCAACCATAGAATGAGGTAATTAAATTTAGTTAAAATATAACAAATAAAAATATCATTTAAAATTTATAATGGGACGATATTCATTCACCTGCTGTGCTTCCAAATATATATAACTTACTCCATTCCTCGGATTTTGTAACGATTCTTACTCCTTGATTCCTAAACACCAACAATCACATAACTATCACCCTTAATATTTAAGCCTTATCAACCTCTTTGGATTAACAACAATCCACAACAACCTAATGAACACCAATGAAATACATAATCTCTAAAATTTAATTGGAAATTAAAGAACCTTATCTTCAACCTTTTTCACTTTCATATATAACACTAAATACGACCAATTCAACCCCAATTCAATTTTTAATAAAGGAAATCCCACATAAAACCACAAAAATAAATAAAATAAAAAGAATAAGGTAACATTCTTTGTGTACTCATATGCTACCATCACTTTCCAAAATATACTTCGACACACATCCATCAAGCATATAAAGAAATAAAGTCATATCCAAAGAAAAAGCTTTATATAAGACCATAGTCTTCCATTTAATAAAATATTCTTTCACTTCATATTGACTATCTCATTAATCTAAATCCATACAATACAGAAAAATTATAAAATAGTCTTCATTTCAATCTCCCTCATATGAGATATAACATTGAATTTAATCAATAGCATAAACCTTAACCTACAATCTCAAAAGAATCCAAAGAACCCTAAAAGAAAATATCACAATCTTGTTAATGTAACACCCCAATTTCCGTAGCATAAATCGTGTCGGTGACACGTGGTTTTAGAAAAATCGTCAGAGTTTTGAGGTGCTACAGCTTAGTGTAATGCGGAAACGGAGAGCATGTACTAAAAATTTGAACAATTGAGTGACTGATATAAAATACTCAGGCATATGCTGATGCCCGACGTATACTTGGTATAATAAAATTTCCCGAAGGAATATTCATGTGATACAAGACTTATATAATTACGTAAATTTATATTGTAACTATACTATTTCGACAAAGCCATTTCTTGACTTGGGGCATAGAACCTAACACGCTTAAATCAAATCCATTTGGCCAGGGGTAAAGTCTAGTGGAAGTCTCCCCGAATTCACGCGATCGATTGATCGAACTACATAGACGACCCTTTCTAGTTTAAGCACCAAATGGTTTGAAGTAACCCTATTAGTTTCATGCCGGAAAGGTAGGCTCGTTAACCTTCTTCCCGCATTTGATTTGACCGGCCTTTCTTTCCGGCTTTGTCTTTTGATGTCCCGTTCTGCCTCTATCTCGCTGTCTACTTGTGCCTTCTCTTGGCTCCATCTACCGGTGCCTTCTCGATCCATGATCCTTTCCGACTATTAGTTAAGACCGAGGTCCAATGCCCATTGGACCTCGTAACGGTTAACCTCATGCTTATATAAACAATATATGTATGATGAGATATTCATGGCATTTCAAAGAACAACCAATAAGCACACAAAGGATGTATCTCAACGGACATAAGCACACAAATGTATCCCAATAGTACATAAGCACACAGCAGATGTATCCCAATAGTACATAAGCACACAGCAGATGTAAAGTTATCGTCTATCACATATAAGTATACAATAAGCATCAGAGTTAGTGTTATAGTACGCGAACGTACCTTTCACCGTGTATTGGCCAACTTGCCTGACTATTGATCATCGTCGGATTATTTCTTTTTCCCATAATATCACAACTAATATTCTACCTCTTAAAATAATATAAAAAATGATATTTCCACCCATTTTGACATTTCTACCCTTGGTGTATTCATTATTACAATTTTGCCCTTACATTTTCTCAAAAACGCAATACTGAATTTCTGGGCAGAATTTTTGATTAAATTTGAAAAATCATAATTAAATCTACAAATATTAAAACGAGGATCCGTAAAATTCCTCGGAATCCTTAAGATGTCTACTTTTAAGAAAAAATATTGGTTATTTCCCAGATTTTATGAACAATTCCCAGTTTTCGTATTTTCATCCTCTGTTCAGAATTTTCCAGAATTTCGTAGCCCATTTTGTAGAATTTCTATCTCCTAGTACAAAATTCAAAACGACATGCTATAGGTATATTTGGAAAGCTCTATATGTATAATTTTAAAATGAATTTTCTCAGAAATTTAGAACATCATTTTCTACATAGGATACTAGCGTTTTTATAATTGCTTTCAGAAATCGCTAACCGACAAATTTTCGCCAGAGCTTCGCTACTTTGATCATAATCTTCCAAAAAATTTGCTATAACTTCTTCTTCATCATTTTTTCGAAATAAAGCCAATTATAACCATAAAAACATGAAAATAACACTATAATTGGAAGATTATGAATCAAAACAACATTTAAGCTATAAATCACAAAGCTAGAGCTCAAGAACTTACCTAGAACTTTGCTCCTTCCTTCCTCTTGCTTCAAGAAATCACTCTACTCACTCTCTAGCTTCTATAATCAGATCACTTTGGGCTGATTGGTGTGAAGAATTGTGAAGGCCTTAGCTCCCTATTTATAGCAATTTGGCCATTAACTTCCTAACATCTTTTCTTCATTTTTAGCCCTTAGATTAAACTTAGTTGAGAAGTTTAAATCCTACCCTTACACCTAGTAAAACTGACGTCTCCCTCTGCCTTGCCTCATCATCTTTTTTTCTACCTCAAAAATCTTATTTAGTTAGGTGCAAGTTGGTGTTTTTATTCAAGATCCATTTCCACTTTTCAAATCTCAATTTTATGACTTAATTAAAAGTTTTTTTTAAAACTCTTAAATCACTTAAGTATGAATCATAAAAGTTTGTGAAAATCACTTTGGAGATAATCAACTTCAAGCTTAAATTGTGCTTGTTCATAATATCTATTTATATTTGTTCTATGATCAATGGTTTTCAAGATCGATTTATTTTCTATTTGTTCTCATTTACTTGTGTCCTAATTTATCCTAATGGTTTTTATCTTACCATTAATTAATTAACCACTTAATCCCTTTATTACCTATGCTTACATCATCATTTACCATTAATTCTTCCTTTGTGTTTAATAGCATTTATGGTATGTACACAATTTTCTCCTTTGATAATGACATGCATGTGCTTAACAATTAATTACTTCAATTCAGATTTTTCCCTTGCACAAACCGTGTACCCCTATTTGGCTCTTCAATATTGTGTTTTAATTATCTTATATCATCTAGAAGAAATCCTCTTATTGGTTGATACTTAATTCACATGGATTAAACTTTATGATATTTAATTAAAGCCTTAGGATTTAGCTTTATTAATTTTAATCCAAGCCTTTGATGTTGGGTTGGAAAAATCTAAACACTATTAATGATATTTGTTAATGATTTAGGATTAAGAATTAATGCAATTACTTAGCCTCTTTAATTAGTAATTTTCGCCACTTTAAAATAAGTTAAGGGAGAATTAATTAATCTTGGTTAATATTTCTAATATAGTGTTTTAGGTGTTATTTGGCCTAATTGTCAAAATTTGATAGGTTTCTAAATTAATCTTGATGATTAAAAACTCCTTGTATACTAATTTTGGCCTTTAAATATCATTTGGACCTTAATTTAATTGATATATTCTTAATTATGCCCTTTTTAAATTAATAATTAATTAATTTCGAAAATTACAAAAATATTCCAATTATTGCAAATTTAATTGCCCAATAATTGTTGCTAATTTTCTCTAATTGATTTAGGCATATTTTGATGATATTTAATTGCCTTTATTGACAAAATTAAAATCCCACTTAATTAGGATAGTCTTAGGATATTTTATGATCCCTAATAAGATTTAGAAAATCAAATATATGATCCCCTTAATTTTAGGAAGAAATTGCCTAGAAAAATAAAATAATTATAATAGAAAAATTTGAGACCACATATTCACCTATTTTAAATAGGTATTACTTATTCAAATATAATATTTAAGATATATTATTTATCCAAATAGAATATCTAAGATAAATAATTATTTGGATACTACAATTTCTATGTCATTTAATTACCTCCCATGATTAAATTAAGATTATGCTTAATCATGAAAATTTTATTATAATTGCCTCTTGATTTTCGAAAAGCATTTCCTTTATTAGATATTCTCTAATTGCCTTATGATCATCTATAATAGTTATTATTTTATGTGATTTAATATCACCTTTTATAGATCCTAATATGTAGTCACATAAATAACCATTGGTTAATTAATTCCAACATGAATTTTGCATGAAAATACAATTGATAAATTCACCTTTGTATTTTTAGTATTTATTTACTAAAACTCAATATTCATTTTAGGGTATATTATGATTCCTAAATGAAATCTCAAGATTCACACTTGATCCTTTTAAATCTCGAGGAGAAATTGCTTCATAAATTTATAATAATCAAATTACAAAATTTGAGGACAAGATATCTCTCCTCAAGTATTTATCAAAATATATCATTTATGATAATTAGAGTTTTTAGGGTATTACAGTTATTGCTATTTCAATACATACTTTAAGAATCCATCCATTAACTCAAACTTAACCCCCGCCTCATCTATACACACACATATTCAAACAATAACCACATTTAACATAGACATTGAACAATCTTACTCTTAAATTTTAGTCCTTAATACATATAGAATAGTTAATTATTTTATTCCCATCAAATTCTTCTCCTCCACATTTTCACAAACACCTTGGGTGCATTAACATTCAACAAGTTTATCAACCTTCATAATCTTCAAATCCTTTGCCCAACAATTTTCTTGATATCAATATACAAACATGTCTATGTATGAACTTGCTATGCTTCTTTCAACTTTTTCCCCCTTTTTACCAAAACGGAAATTTAATTTCAAGAAACCAGAACTTAAGCTTGCTTTCATAGTCTTATAACTAAACACATCAAAAACCAATTGAAACTTAATACACACACGACAGCCACTTAGAAACATAGGAAGGAGGAGAGTTTTGAATATATACCAACATAATCAAAGCGCGCACACAAAATTGTAATCCATCGTTGATTAAAGCAAAGAAAGAAGAAGCTCTCATATAGATGACTTCAACTAAACTCATAGCAACTAGCAGATTCGCACACCATACGAACACGTCAAAACAAATAAAGGAGAAAAGGAGTTTGTATACATGCACACACCAGCAACAAGAAAAAAAAAAAAACGACAGTGTCGAGCAAGAAAGGAGAAATCCGACTGACCGAGACAATAGACGAGCAAGAAGGAAAGAGCACCACCCGAAGAAGTGGCGGGTTGAGGCTAACAAACAGGGTTCAATAGCGAATAGGGAGGATGGAAGTGGTGTTTGTCTAGATTGAGAGGTTCTTGAAGCTTACTCTTCTCCTTAATTTAGAAATGGTCGAGCAAGGGGTTGAGATTTGGGGAAAATCTGTTGGTTTTTTTTTTTTTTTTCTTTCCTTTAAAAACAAAAAGGGCATCTTGGTAATTTCATGGCAATAAAAAATAAATAAATAAAACACTCATTGAGTTAACAGAGATTTGGAACCCAAAACCCGGTAGGAGGAAATTAACAAGGTTCCTTTAGACAACCTATCCACTTTCATTAAAAAGTTATAACATATAATTAAAATACTAATTAGAATTAAATAATTTTCCTATATTATTTCCAGGGCCATTACAAAAGTATTTATAGTTATTATTTGAATGATGTTTAGAATTTTGTTGCATGAATCTTGATTCAGGGTTTAATGTGTGGGATCTGTTATAGCTAATTTGGTTCTGCTACCAGTCTGAAAGACACAAGTCAAGATGAGCCTGTTTTGTTTCCTTTAGCACTTTTGCACATGCTGTAGTGTGAGATTGTCAAATAATCTATTTTTCAATATCTTCTTAACTATTAATTCAAGGACAACTAGTAGAAGATTTTCTTATCATGATTTTATCTTTCAAGAAGAATTGATCAGTGAACTTTTAGTGTTATAAGAGCCAAACCTTGCTTTTTTAACATTACATTTTGTTGGCTAGACAGTTCCGTTTTTACCAGTGTCTGGCATGAGATCTTTTGTGTATCTAAATATGGTTAATTCTCATGGAACTTTGTTTCAAGGGCCTTGTTGTTCCGGTTTTAGGCAATGCTGATGGAATGAATTTTGCTGAGATTGAGAAAGAAATCAACACCCTTGCAAAAAAGGTAAATGATGGTACTATATCAATAGATGAAATGGCTGGAGGTACGTTCACCATATCAAATGGCGGTCTTTATGGAAGCCTTCTGAGTACACCAATCATTAACCCCCCTCAAGTTTTTGTTCTGATTCATTCCACTTTGTCATTTAAGTCTTAGGAAGATCCGTTTCAATGATTATGAATATTGGTATTTTGATAATTATTATGTCTATGACTCCTTATCAAGAAAAAGACTCATGTTTTTCATGTATTATCCTAAACTTTGACAGACAGCAATCCTGGGCATGCACTCAATTGTGAATCGGCCAATGGTAGTTGTGGTCAGATTGTTGCAAGGCCAATGATGAACATTGCTCTAACATATGATATGATGATCGACTAATCGATGGAAGAGAGGCGGTTTATTTCTTGCGTCGCATTAAAGATGTTGTGGAGGATCCCCGCAGGCTGCTTATTGATGTTTGAAGCTGTCTGAAGCAAATTTTCATGTATACTGATATACCACTGAGTTTTTGGCCGCTGACCTTCCATAAATGACCTGGCACCTGGGAGGCTTCAAAATTCGAGTTATGTTTTGGTTCATTTGAAGGTTCTTTAGCAAGGTCATGCTTACCAATCGCTGCCTGAATTATCTCCTGCTTTTATCTTATTTCCACTGATGCAAGAGGAGGCTAAGAAAGTGATTCCAAATAAGGTGAATTTTCAATGGGATAGAGAATTTCAATTGTGTGCCATTTATTCATACGCAGAATTTCAATTAGGAAGAGGATTTTCAGGTGCCTTGGTAATAAAGCTTCAAATATACAGAGTTGTAATTGAACCTGATTCTGTGTTTAAAATTTTGTTAGGGATTTATAGAAGCTTTCTAATGAAGAAGTGATTTTTAAGGTTAAGAACCAAGTTTTTTGTAATACCAATGAAGAAGGAAGAAGCTAAACATGTTTTTTTTTAAAAAAAGACTCATTCAAATTAAACAATAGCCCGTTTTGAAATTGTATGACTGAGGCCTGAATGAATTTGTGTCCAGGTTTGGGATTAATTAATTAGATAGAGATCAAGGCCTATGTTTTGCATGGGCTCTAAGATGAGTTGTATTGTTGATATTTTATAGATACTATAGTTTTTGGTAAATTTTGTAGTTTGTTCTCTCAAAATGGATCAAGTTAATACTTTCAAGTTCCCAACTTATACAAGGTCTCGAGTTCGAACTTGTGAATGTAGAAAAGCCCGTTGGAAGACTCTCCTACCATAGCCAAGTCCAAGTAGAGAACCGACGTGGGTTTATCCGAAAGTAAGTAGTTCAATTCAAGTTATTTCATTGACAGTGGAATTCGATATGCCTTTATTCATTAAAAAGAAATTCAAGTAACCATTTGCTTTTGATTTATAGTGCCCTCGACAACCAGGAGGCACTGAGTGCGAATATTATGTCATGCTCTACATGTATTTTGTCATTCAGCGCAGACTTACTTCAAATTTTGACGAGGTACTTGCTCCTTCATTCTCAAATGATAAAATTTTTTGAAGTTGTACTTTAATTGTATAATTAATTCATCCACTTGATTGATTTATCTTATACCTTGTTTTTCATTTTACAGATTTTTGGTACTGAGGTTGCCTACTCAGAAGAAGAAATCGATTTGGTTCGAAACCTGTTGGCTGGACATCTTCTTCAACACATAGATGAATGAAGTTAGTCCTTATATTGCTTGATTAGTAGCAGGTAGCTAGACAACTTTTTAACACTTTGTGGTGATTGTTGTACATAGAAGTAGTAGTAGTTACCACTTGAATTAGTTAGAGCTAATTGGTTAAGATGATTTGAAGTTAGCCACTTACAATTTGTTGTTACTACGTTGCTACCTCTATATCTGTCCAACTTATCATCAACTATGTGTCTTGGGATATTTGTTATATATACATGCATGTATTCTGTTTCTGTATAAGGTTAGCTGAGCTAACCTTTTAGCACATAGCTAGGTGTTGTTTTATTTTATCACATTGTGGTGATTGTTTCCTACTGATATGTAAGAATGTTTTTTGTAAAGGATTGTGGGATAGTGAATATACGAAGCAAGTATTTTTTTTTTTTAAAAAAAAAAAACACTTAAGGAGTCTAATTCTGGGAATTAGACTCCTTAAGTCATGACTTACGGCATCTAATTCTCATAATTAGACTCCTTAAGTGAAATCTGAGAGGGCAATTGTCATGACTTAAGGAGTCTAATTACAATAATTAGACGCCTTAAGTCATGACTTAAAGAGTCTAATTCTTAGAATTAGACGCCTGGCAACAATAAGTGAAATACATGTCAGATTGGCAATTGTGCCACATTTAAGGCATCCTATTTCAATAGTTAGACGCCTCAAGTCAGAATTTAAGGCGTCTAAGTTTTAAATTATAAATTATAAAAATCTCTTATTTACATTGATTGGATTCAAGTTAGGAAATTTAATCAAGGAAAATTAATTTAAAAGGAAATTAATCAACTTAAAATTAGCAAATAAATTAAACATGAGCGAATAAAAAATGATGTGAGGGGAAAATATCTTGCAATTTTACACGCATCCTTAATTGGAAAATCAAAAACAGAAAGATTCCTGTTGTGTCTGAGAAAGAAAAACGATCCTATTTACCCAAAACTAAGAAAAGGAAACGAATCAGAGTAATTAATTAAGATTGGCAGATAGATATGAATTTGTAATTAAAACAAATTAAAGGAGGATCTTTCACATTCAATGGTTCAGATCTCACACGTTGGCCTATATAAACCCAACTTTGGGTACTGATTTAGGCAATATATAACCATAGACATTGTCTGTGTCTTATAATTCCATAGTTATTATAGTAGTGGAGCTTCCTGAACTCCAAGATCTGAGAGGAGGTGAGGGGTAGACTTGACTGCTTGTTCATGGATACCTATGGCCTTCGCAAATCAAATGAAAGCTTAAATATATGCGTAGCTCAAGGGTCTACATGAACTTGGAGATAGGGCCACCTTGATCCTTTTTTATATTGGAGTGAAGGAAGCTCCACAATCATATTTTATCCCAATTAAAAGGTTTAATTATCTATGCAATAAGGGTGCCAATGGAGGTTAAGTCAACTCCTCACAATGTGGTGAGCCAAAGTTTGAATCCCTGCAGAAAGATCTGTTCAAATTTAGTGTCCACTGACAGGTGATACTACCTCAAATGGGCATCCAAAAGAAGAATACATGTATTGATCAAAACAATCATTTGCAATAAGTTTTGAGATTATTGATATATGTGACTTAATATTGTGTGGTAATGGAGACTCAAGTCTTATGTATATCTTTTCTAAGACATATATGACCTTAAGTAATCGTTTATATTCCGTATGGCTAATTCTTGTTAATTAGTTAGTTGGGTGGTGTGCTGGATCATGATCTTTCATAATATGTGTGTGGACTTGCTGATGATTAATTATACAATTATTGTTTACATTCTTTTATAGCAGGAGACTAGTTCGTCTGTATGTTTATGAATACTTACAATATTGCCTTGATCTATACACCCTATTGGCTATGTGGGATTTAGATTAGGATTGTGTAATACCAACTTTTCACGTTTGGTATTGAGAAATCGGATTGGGTAATGAACATTTGGAGACTAAATTGGATTCTGTTTTGATCTTCTGATGAGGTCCGATCAAAAGAAATCATGAATGTTGTTTAATGCCTAGCTTTTCTCTTCAGTTCTTCATTTGAAGGGCCGACATTGTTGGGAAAAATTTTCTTTTAATCCCACTTATTAGGAAATTGGAGGTATAAACAGATGAAGAACAATAATTTAATTATAAGAGAAAACTCAAATAAAAATACACAACCGTATTTATCTCACACACTAATTTTTTTTTTAATGTCTCACAAACTATCTTATATTTTTCTCACAAGATAACTCTCTCACTTTTCTCTAACATAGTGCTATGGCACTATTTCTCTCTATCTTTCTATCTCTCTTTTATCATTTTATTCTCTGATGGATCTCACAATATAATTTTCTCTGAGGCACTCTCTCTCTTTTAGTGCTTCTCTCTTTCTTCTAACAAGACTCTATCTCTTATAGGTCTTATGACACTTTCTCATATCTCGGTCGATACTTCTTATCTCGCCCTCGCTACATCTTTCTCTCATTCATCGGACTCCGATCTGCCACATCTTTTCTCGATGAACTACTACATCTTTCTCTTCTTGATCATCAGATACTACTGATCTGCCACATCTTTTCTCTGATGATCTGATCCATCTTTCTCAGAGAGCCACAACGTTCTCTCTTCTCTTATTGTAGAGATACATTTAATCTCTCTACATCTCTCTCTGCTCTGATCAGATCTTCTTTCTAATCTGATGATCCTATCTTCGGATTCAGGATAATTTCTCCTCGTTGCATTGCTTCATATATATAGACTATCACAACCGCCTAACATATATTATTTTATTGTTTGCTATGCCGACCTTGTGTGCTTTCATCGTAGCGTCTTCATTTTTCTTGTAGCTTCAGGATATCTCTATATTAGTGTAGGCTTTCATATTGGACTTTCTCTACATCCTTCCTGTTGCTTCCTTTGTCTCTATTTGTGTAGGTTTTTGCTTTTTCTTTTCAGCCTCCAATATTGACTTTTCTTCATTTCCTTTTGCTTCACATGTAAATTGCCCACCGTGCCTTTACTTCTACATTCTTCTATTACCTTCTTGACTTTCTTGCATCTTCTTTTCTTTCTAGCCGTCTTTGTTGACTTTACTTCTTCATTGTATTTTAATATACAATTCACACACTTTTCCTTCGTAGCTAAGCCACAATGCTTCTTTCATTATTTCGACACTATTCTTGATGCTTCTATTTCCTTCATGTTCCTTCTACATCTTTCACAGCTGCAAGTCTTCTTTGCTTCTTTCTTCTCGTGCTTGAAAAACTATAGCTAGAGACTTCTGCAAATTTTCAGTTTGTCAATGACATCAAATTGAGTTTGAATTCTAACAGACATTGGCTAAGACTTTAGCATCACGAATGAAAGAAGACAACGGCAATTGTGTCTTTTCGTTTTTAAATCTTATTTATGTAATATTAATAAAATGTTTTTCATCTGTTTTTTTGGTCGAAAGCTTTTCAGCTTCGTTCCTTATTTATAATATAGCGTAAAATACTCTAGTCACCATCTTATTTTACCTTAATTACACAAATCTCTCATCTATTTTGAAAATATACATTTAAGTCCAAACCATTAACTTTATTGAGAATATTTTAAAAAGATTCTAAAAATATATTTTAATTAAAATTTATATAAAAAATAAAATTTATTTCCTATTTTAACCTAACTACTAAACCCCAAATTTTACTTGATCGTTGTAAATATCACAAACTAAACTTTTAAAAATTTGAGTGAGTTTTTTTAATGTTTGTGGAAAAAATATGACATTATGAATTACTTGTGTTACAGACAGTGAATATAATATCTAACTTATCTATTAGGATCTATCTACAATGAACGAGTATCCCAACTTACCCATGATCAAGGAAGATCTTAGGATATGATATGGCAGTTACAATACTCGGGCCATGGATCATATGAGGTCCAGCGACCTAAGGTACACTCTATAAATACAGAGGTCAAGCCTTAAGGTACACACGTTCTAACTCTGAACTATTTACATACAGTCATCACTGTGCACACACATCACCCCCTTTGGCGAGAGCCTCGTTTGTGTACTCTCTCCTGGATATTTGCCTTATAGATATTCAGGCAGAGCCTATCGATCCAATAACAAAACATTAGCCCACTAGGCTAGACATCTGTGTGTTGGGAACTAATGATTGGTTCTGTCTATAAAGATTTTGGATTTGCTCATAATGATCAAATTATATCCGGTCTTGTTTCCACTTTTCCAGTCATTCTAGATACATTTTTGAAATATTCAACAAGAACAACTTGACTTATACAATCTCTCAAACCTATATAGGTTCTTATATTTCATCATGAAAAAAATTATGTGTTATATATATATATATATATATTAAGTCATTTAAGAAACTAAAAATAAATAAACTTTAATAAATACGATGAAAAGTTTAAATCATAATTTTTTATAATTTCAAAATTAATAAATTTTTAATATATTAGAAAGTTAAAAAATCTGTTAGAATTAATTTTTGGCGGGATAAGTTTTTTTTTTTGGCTCATATAAATATGTGTGTGTGAATAATTCTAAAATTAAATAGGGGCATTTTGGTCAAACAAAGTTTAAAGGCACGCAAACTTAACATCCAACTCATGGTTTGGGTGGAAGAAAATAAAATCTCAAAATATAAAGGAGATTTGTGTTACATACATTTTAATTTTAACAGAGTAAAATATTAAAATTTCACTCATTTTATGTAGAATATAATGATTAAAATAAATAAGAAAGAATTATATTAGAGGCCCTAAACCCCACTTGGAGCGACCAGGTATTGGGATGAGTTGATCTTGATTGTTACTGAACAAGGAATATTTTTTATCCAATATTAATTTGAATATTTTTGAGTGAATAATTTGATTAATTATTAATTATTGATATTCAGAGAGCATCAATTCTCACAATTTGAGTTAGCGATAAATATACAGAGTACTTTGTAAATCATTTAGTGCGATTTCTAAACATTTGTGCTTACTAGAATTAACCCTATATTCAGTCCTATCCTTAACTTTTGGCTTTACCTGAAGGACTATTTGTTTGGTTACAAAACCTGAAGGACTACGCAATTAGAATAGCACCAACTCCCTCAAATTAAGTGTTTGAAGATGAAAAGGCTAAAAAAAATTCCAAAAACTAGATTAGATTCACGAAGCTTTATTCTTGACATGTGATTCTGTCCGTGTGATTCTTCATTTTTATTAACTGTTCTTTGGTGAAATGCTACATATAAATGTTGACATGTGAATAAAATAGATTAAAAAATAGTTTGACAAATATTGAGTGAAACGCCTTGAACCATCTTCATATTCTTTCTTTCGAGGGGTATATATTTCACCGAAAAGTCAACTATATATATAGATACTTCATTTATGTTTGTGAGAAAAACAATTCATGGAGTAAGACTTTAGATTGGTGGAGAATCATATCTAGAAAGTGATTTAATAATATTTAGCACTATTTTAATTTGTTCATAATATTCTGTAGGGTTGAAAAAATGAGATTCGATCTCTTAGTGAATGTGATAATCTCTATATATAGAACCACTAATAGTCTTGGTTTCTCGCAAGAGAACGAGTGAGATAACAAACTAACACTCAAATTTTATTGATGCAAGATGTTTCGAAATCTCATCAAAGTCTTCCAATATTGTGGCTCTACAATATTGGTTGACTGGGATGAACTTTCAGAAGCTCATTATTAAGTGGTTGAGGAGGAGCTTAGCTTCTGGTTCAAATCAATAAGCAATGGTTAGTGTTGTTTTGCGTTAATAAAGTGAAAGGAAGCTCATTGGACCGCATGGTGGTTGAAGAGGAGGAATCAATGGTCAGCGTCCTTTGATACTCCCTCTAATCCTAAATATAAAAGTTTGGTAACAAAGAAGATTAGTTTTGTTAGTTCTTTTTTTTTTTTTTTTTTTGGGGTAAAATTTGTTGGTCGCCCTAAAGTATCCTTCTGAGAATTTGTATGGAAAACTACTCCCTTGATAGAAAACCTCTTTAATCGGCAATCAATAGTTGGAATTTAGGGGGGAAATATAAATTTGGAACACGGTGGATTGAGATTAGGATCGGAAGAAGTTACATATTAATTAAGTGAGAGGAGAGACATTTCCTATCTTGCTCGTAAGGTAAGAAACAAACTATAAACCCTCCCACTAGTCATAAATATAAGACTTAACTGACTAAATTATTTAATCATAGTATATATTGTATATCATTAGATTATATATCAGTTTACATGTCAGACAAATTATTTTGAAGAAAAAACGATAAATATAAATACTTCAAAGTAATTTATTTAGCTTTCTTAACCTCTTTAAAAAAAAACCCCACAGTCAAAGACTCAACATGAAAGGCAAATGGCCTTTATAAGAATTTTGAGCAGATTCAATTCATTTCCCAAAGACATTCCCGTTGTGGCACGCAGATCCTGGAATAGACTCTTGGAAAACAGAACTCAGTTCTGTTAAGAAGATCAGAGCTAAAAACTCTTGGAAGTCCTAATTAACTACTATATATACTACTCTTCCTCCTGCGGCGAACAGTGGCTGTCGGCCTTGTTGATTCCCGTGATTTCTCAAACAACCACACGGCACCACCACCTTTGTTTCTTTTAATCTGAGTCCTCCGAAGTCCGAACCCAAACCCCTTCGGAACTGATCTTTCTGTATTTGCATTTCTGTCACTTTTCTCAGGTCACTCAAACTTGTATTACTTTTTCTCCTTACATCCTCCCTGCTTCACCAAGTAATTTATGCATTTTTCCTTCTTTTTTTGAGTTGGGTATTTGGATTCTGTAGTTTTATTTTTATATCTACAATTTCCCGATTTCCTATGCTATCTGTCGGTTTTGAAATCCGGACCGGTCACTGGACCGGTTGAGGTATTTGGTTAAGGCCAAATGGGTCGGGAAATTGAACCTAGGTATTAATTAAAAAATATAATTTAATTAAATAGATAAAAATATTCATATTTCAATAATACAAAATATTTAGTGGTTAGTATAAGTACCAAACCCAAATCTATTTTTAGGCCCAATATTCACTCCACCCTCTACCCTCAATTTCCTTACCTGTTATTAATTTATAGAAGAATAAAATATTAAAACCCAAAGCAGAAAACGTCCATATCTCTTTCTACTTATCATTGCTAACCTTGTCACACTCACATCACATCGCCAGCCTTACCTCCCTCACCTACTTCGTCCTTTTCTCCTCTCTTTCTCCAGCCTCGTCTTCTTTCTACTTCACCGGTAGGACCAGGCTTGCCTCCGATGCTGTCAATATCCACAACCCACCTTTTCTTCCTACACGGCGCCGTTTTGGTGCCAAAATGGTATTGTTCAACTTTTTTTTTTTTAAAAAAAATAAAGCATTAATCATCAAGTATTTTTTTAAGACCGTCTGTACATCCTCGAAATATTTTTTTAAGATTCTAAAATATCTAGAATCTTGAAAAAAATAATTTTTCAAGATCATAAAGTATTTTTTCAGTAGTAGCCAGTATCTTGAACTATCTTATTAGTGCCAGTTGGTATCGTGAAACATCTTTTTAGGATCAGTCAGTATCTTGAAGTATTTTTTTTAGCACCAAATATATAGTTCGGGATACAGGCTACTCGAACAAATACTTTATGATCTTGAAAAATTATTTCGGGATCTTGAAAAAATATTTTAGGATCTTGATCAGTACTAAAAAGATATTTCGGATACTGATTGGGGCCGAAAAAATAATTTATGATCTTGAAAAAATATTTTAGGATACTGACTGATACTTAAAAAAATACTTTAAGATACTGACGTATGCTAAAAACAAATACTTGAAGATTAATGCTATTTTAAAAAAAAAAAAAAAAAAAAAAAAAAGTTGAACAGTGCCATTTTGGCACCAAAACGACGCTGCATGAAAAAAAGGAGGGCAGCGGATATTAATAGCACCGGAGGAAAGCCTGGTCCTCACCTGTATCACCATGGTTACAACTCACAACTCACAAGGTCTCTCTTTCTTCTCCTTCATCAGCTTCACCTGCTTCACTTTGCTCTTCAGATCTCTCTCCCTCTCTTATCCTTCTCGTTCCATGTCTCGGTATCCCATAGAGAAGGTCGAACCAGAGAGAAGCTTAAAGAAGCTTGGAATCCAGATTCCAGACTGCACCAGAGAGCTTCAAGCATATCGTTGCTCCTCCTTTGGCTTCCATAGCACCATCGCCGGCGTCGACGCTGAGAAATGCTTCCGATCTTTCTCTCTCCTCCTTCTTATTCTGCACTTCTGTGTCTCTCGACTCGGCCAACTCGGCCGGTTTAGGCCGAGTTGACTCCGGGTCAATTCGTGACCCCGGTTCAACCCCAACTCGGACCGGTTTTCCAGCCGGTTCTCCGGTTTTCTGTATGAACCAGCCGGTTCGGTCCGGGTTTCAAACCCTTGGTCTTTTGCGTGAATTTTGTATGCTAAGATTGATTTTTTTTTTTTTTTGGCATCTAGAATGGGTGTTGGCCGTGAAGTCTCTATCTCACTCCATGGAGCTCATTATAGCTCTTTTCCCTGTTCGTTAAATGAAAAATACTATGCCCATGCCCATGCCTCCGGCGAATTAATATACCAAAGTAGGTTCCACTTTCGGTGGCTATGCTTCTTTGTTTTATTATTGTTTAGTATTCAGGATATTTGAGTTGTTCGTGTAAATAATTTCTTTAGTTTGAAGCTTTTTTT
Organism: Acacia melanoxylon; assembly: GCA_019022615.1. Taxonomy (NCBI): domain Eukaryota; kingdom Viridiplantae; phylum Streptophyta; class Magnoliopsida; order Fabales; family Fabaceae; genus Acacia; species Acacia melanoxylon. The sequence continues at coordinate 3,037,208 of JAFJYJ010000003.1, read as the reverse complement.
TTTTGCACGGCTTGTACTTTGTTCTTTGTTGGCTTGTAATTTTCCATCATCGTTGTTGTTGTTTTTACCATTTGGCCTTTACACTGATATTCATTGTTCTTAAACTTTATTTATTGCTTCTCTTGTCTACTATTTGATTTATTTTATTTATGTGGTGGGATGTTAGAATCCAATTGTACGTTACTTGTGATCTGCATAGAAGTGTGAGATTCAGATTTGAGCTTTGTACGGACTTTCAGCCTTTTGACCTTAAGGACTAGCTCTTGCCTCTTGGGGTGTAGGATTCTTAAAAGGGATAGTCTCGGTTTGTAGAAATATTTCTATCATATGGTATATATCTAACTGGTGTTGTAATATGATCCATTTGCTTATATCCAGCTTAAACCTTTGTAGTGGACTATATAAGTATTGTTAGGTCTTAGTACGTAGGTGATGGGTGAAAAGCAGTTTAGAACTGTTAGTAATAGGAAGCTAATTCATTTTTGAATTTGTTGTGTTGGGATGTTAGTTGTTCAACTAACTTTTGTTTAAGCAGATACTATTATTTTTTTCCCATCACTCTAGGATGGTAATAAAGTTGATGACTTTGTTCTAGTTCCAGTTAAGTATTATCTTGGAAGAGGTATCTGGGTAGTCCAATTAAAATATTATTTTTGTATCCTTAAACAGCTTTCCTTTAATGAACTTGTAATTGTGAAATATTGAGGAGGTTTTTCAGTTGGGGGAACTTGAAAGCTTGTTGATAGCACTAGACAAACTTTATCAAGAACGAATTGTTTGACTTTTATGTAGTCTACATTATCTTCCATGCCCCTTATTGAACCATTTGTCATTCCTTTGCTTCTCGAGAAACTTTCGGCTTCCTTACTTTCAGAATAGGTTTGTATTAATGGTTGGTGAGATAAAATTGTTTGGTAGCGCAAAGTAATCCTTTGGTGTCATGTGTAATGCATGTCATCTATTTAGTAATTATTTTACAGGTTAAGAAGAATATGCTGAACAATGGGAAAAGGAAAGATAAAGATGGAGAAATACAACGAAAGTTGTCTGCATACATATTGTTCACAAAAGCGTTTCACAAGAAAAAGAAGAACAATGAAGAGCTCAAGCCTTTTACAGAGAAGAACATACATGCACAAAAGGTGTTGTTCATTGTAGCAATCAACTAACAAAGCAAGAGGAAGAAAGAGACCTTGGAGTAGTTATATTATGAATATAGTAGTTATATTATGAATATAGGCAACTAATCATATTATACAATTGAGAGTACTATTGATGGGCATGATGTTATATACAATCAATTTAGAATACTACGTTGGTTCAAGTACTCCATGCAAGAACTCCAAGAATTGATTGTAACCATGAAGAAAGAGATATGAAGAAATAGATATGTGTATTTTGTAACTTAATTGTTAATCAACTTAATGATATTATTGTATTCACATGATTTCAGTGGTTAATGAAGTTTTTCATACTTGATTCTTGTGCACTAAATTGAGTTTATCAAAATGAATGTATATGTTTGTGATTGACAATTGTAGGAAAATGCACTAATGAGTGCAAGGGCATCCATTTGCATATTTGATTCTTGACTAGTGTGAGCTTGATGGGGAGAGGCTATATATGCAAGTGATTGAGCAAGTGTCTGCTTTTAGTGATGTGGACTTAAATTTGTAGTTGTTTAAAAATAGTAAGCCCTCTCCATACTCCCCTTGTCCAGTTTTTGAAAAGTCTATGTCCATTTGTTGACAAATTCATGTCTAAGTTTTGACAAGTCCATCTCCATGTTTTAACAACTTCATCTTTAGGTTTTGACAACTCCTTATCCAGGTTTTGACAACTTCATCTCCACTTTTTAACAACTCCATCTCCATGCTTTGACAATTCCATCTTCACATTTTAACAACTCCTTCTCCAGGTTTTAACAACTTCATCTCCACGTTTTAATAACTCCATCTCCAGGTTTTGATAGTGTAACACCCCAAATTTCATACTACTTATTATGTCTGTTGACACATAGTATTTAGGAATACAGACATATGCTGGTTATATTAAAAATTTCCTGAAGGAATATTCATATAATACAATTACAGACCCAAATTCTAGTCAATCTAGACCTATGGCTTAGAACCCAACTCAGTCAATCAAACCTATTGGCTAGGTCGGTGTTTAAGTCTAGTGGAAGTCTCCCCGTCTTTCATGGCGACTTATGACTAAACCACATAGACCAACCCTTCCTTAGTTTAAGCACCAAATGGTTTGAAATAACTTCATCAAATTCATGCCAAAACTAGTCCTTATTAAACTTCTTCCAGCCTTCGTTCAGTTTGGTGCCCCTTCACGTGCTCTGTCCATTAGTGCCTCTTCACGGCTCCGTCTACGTTGTCTTCTTAGATCCAGTTCCTTTCCTGAACCTTTAGTCAAGTCTGAGATTCAATACCCATTGAATATCAAGTAATAGTTAATCTCTATAGCAGATATAATATATGACAGTTATTCATAACATGGATAACAACAACATTCAGCAAACACATCGATACCCGACTATAGTGGCATACAGCACATGTATCATTACCGTCTAAGCACTCACCCATGTCTCGTGACCTTGTCACAGATCCTCGGCACTAGGAAAATAAGCATGCAGCTTCATCACAATAATCCACAGTTATACTGAATGTAAACACACATGTGACCTCGGACCAAGTCCTAGTCACGGTGCATGGTCAAAGACCTAGTCTTGCCCATAATTCCAATCAATCATGAATCAAAAAATTATATATACATACAAGATATAGACGATTAGAGTTACAGTACGCGTCCATACCTTTCTTTGCATAGCTAGTGGTACGATTCCCTTTCGGTACCGATTCCCGACTTTCCCGGATATCCTATATAATTATCGTCGCATTATGATATTGTAATAAATATCATATGACTTAGAATGATATCCTAAGAGATGTTTTCGCCACTATTGACCATTTTACGCTTGGTGGATGATAAGTACATATTTTATAATTAAGTAGGTGTATATTTTATGTTATAATGAGTTGGATTTATTAATATTTTATACCTATTTAATTATCTTTTATATAGTTATCTATCTTTTAATTAAATATAGGATAAAAGAATATTATAACAGAAAATCTATTTGAAGATGGAATATCACCTAGAGGGGGTGAATTATAGGTGATTATAAAAAATCTTTCGCTAAAGCTCAAGAACATAAGACAGAGACGAGAGAGAAGAACAATGAACACAAGAGATTATATTGGTTCGGTCCAACTCTTGACCTACGTCCAACCCCCCGAAACACTCGATTTCACTATCTCGAAACTTGATTACACACTCGTAACTCTCGAGTAATCATCTCACTAGGACTTACTCCTCTTTACAAGTTGTAATCAAATAAGCATAGACACAATTACACACTCTGTACTCGAGATGATCCTTTCACTAGGACTCACTCCCCTTACAAGCTGTAATTGTACACTCATACTTAAGGTTCCACAACCTTAAGATTTAACTGATAAACAAATAATCAAATAGTGTTTAACTCCTCATTGAGTAGATAAATGATAAACACTGAATTATAAGAATATCCGAAGATATTAAATGAAACTAATGAAACAGAAGATTGCAATAATCTCGAATTGAATGTGTAATACCCGGATAATTATTTATCTGGAATATTATATTTCAATAGATAATACCTATTGAAAATAGGTGAACATGTGGTTTCAAATAATAAGTAATAATTATCTTATTTTCTAAGGTAATTACTATGGAAATTAGGAGAGATAAAGAGCTAAAATGTATTTTTAGAGCATTAAATGGCCTAAAAATATTATGATAAATCCCAAGAGGTAGTAAAATATTTATAAAAAATTAGAAAGTATGTTGTCTCTAATTTTAGGAATTTTTGGGATAATTTCCCTTGAAAAATAATGAGGCAAAAATTAAGTATTATTTTGGGATCATAAGTGACCCCATGATTTTTAATATTTTACATGGGATATAAAATACCAATGTAAGTAAAATAGTTGTGAGATAATGATTTATCCTAATTAAGAAAATTATCAAAAATTAGTAAGTGGCTAATCTGGTAATTAATGGGATAATTAGGGTATAAAGTAAATGAATTAAAAATAATTTAAATAATTATTTTTAATTGGAGAAATTCGAAATTATTAAATAAATAAAAAAATAAAATATTAATAAAATATTTTATGCTTAGAAAAATAAATAAAAAATAAAAGAAAAAAATAAATGTGAAGGCATTTTGAATAAAATAATAATATAATGCGGTGAGTCAGCTTATAGGCAGACCGGGGGAAAGGTTAGAAATAAATTCTACAGGTAAACCAGAGGTAAAAGTCTTTTCAGACTGATCAAATTAAGTACAAGTGAAATTCTACACGAAGAAAGAATTTACCAGACGTCGATTCCGCAACCGAAAACCCTAATTTCAAATAAGACGAAAAGTTGATCGATAGAGTGGAGTCGATAGGCAAAGTGAGAACCTATAGAAACAATTGTGTCTTTTTAAACACGAGATTAAGTTAGGCAACAACTGGACGTTTTACGATTCGTGAATTGTTGTCCGAAGTTGGTTCTATCGGAAGCGATTTAAATCGGACGCGTTTGTCCGAATATCTTCGACTCACCGGAGAATACCTGGATATGATCAAAAAGAGGATCCAAATAGATAATATGAAAGAGGATGGAAAGATCTTCAAAGTTACACGCCCGGATTTTTGAGTTTCGCGAAATCGCGAAACGGACACCGATCGGGTAGCTTTATCGGCCGGAGGCCATAAAGCAAGAGCCATCATGGATGACAACTCATCCATTGACTTTAGGGCTCTTAGATTTCGATCTTGACCATGGATGGCCAAGAGTGTTTTGTCCTCAAAAATGCGATCCTACGGTCCATATTCGTCAAAGACCGAAGTTCGAATTATTTACCGTACGCCATCCGTCTCTTCTATAAATACCAAGCTCCTCTTCTTCATTTCTCACACCAAAAATCTGCCTCTTAGAGAGAAGTTAGAGAGAGAAGCTCTGGAGAAAGTCCGAGCAAAGTCTCGGTAAGTTCTTCGGTCCCCTGGTCTTTAGTTTCGGTAGTTCTTTCGGTAGATATAGTAGGAATGCTAGATTTATCTTTAATTTTTCAAGATAGTCTAGATATCATATTTAGGGGCAAATATGATATATATTTCGAAAATATGATGAGGGAAAAGATCTCATCAAAATTCGGAGAGATAGAGCGAAAACAAATGGCTCCGGCGAAATTCCGCCGATTAGGGGTTCGGGGCAAAATGGTAATTTGTACCTAAAATGCCTGTTATGCTGCTAAAAGTTGTTAAATATTATCCTTATAGGATATCTGAGATAATCGTACATTTGTCGAGCCGTTGTTGTGCCGCCGTCACACCGCCACACTTTTTCCCGCCGTCGGAAATTTACCGTTTTTCCGTAAAAGTTCCGTTGTACGGCCAAAAGGTACGTTCGCGTCTTTGTAACACTAACTCGATGCTTATTATATGCGTATATGTGTTGTTAGGTATGTACGTTCGCGTCGGTAACCTTATCTCGATGTTTATGGTTTACATATATGTGGTATGTGTGTTGTAGAGGTGTTATACGTGCGAGTGCATATAGCGGTTAGAGGATATGTCGTATCTTTGGGTGCAATATGTCGGTCTGGGGGTGCAATATGTCGATCTGCTGGGTGCAATATGTCGATCTGGGCTGGGTGCAATATGTCGGTCTATGGGTGCAATATGTCTCGTATCTTTGGGTGCAATAGGTCAGTATCTTTGGGTGCAATGTGTTCGCATCTTTGGGGGCAATACATATGCATGGGTTGTGGTAGAGTGATTGTTGTCTTGTTGATATTATGGATGTCTTTGTCCGTATGTGTATACATAAACATGAGGTTAATCAGTTACACGAGATCCAATGTGGTAAATTGGATCTCGGCTCTTAACTTAGCATCAAGTTCGGAAGGACCGAGGACCGAGGAGAGAGAGAAAAGCGGCGGGTTCAAGGACCCGGATGAAGACTTTCCGATGTTGTCCTTTACTTTTGATGTTCGGCGGAAGCCTTTCTTTCGATGTTTTGTACTTTTGAAACACTCGCTTCTTGTCGTACCGATGTTGTAAACAAATGACGGACTTACGGCATTTTGAATATAAGTATCGATTACTCAATCGCTCCGATGCTCTACTCTGATGAAAAAAAAATTATACTGCTTTTGAAAACGGGATGTTACAGAATGCACAGCGTTTCGGTAGTTGGCGAATTCAATGCTTCTAGTATTTATAGTTGTTGCAATTAATGACCGTTGGTGAAGTTTGAAGAAATCCATTATGACTCTTGAATATAGCCGTTAGACAGGTGAAGCTTTGTAGACTCTTTCATCGTTTAATTATCCAGGTGGATTTGTCTTCATTCCTTCTGTTTTTGCCCATTGAGAAATAGCATTTAATGTGAGATGGGAATAGCAGGAATGTCTTTCGGATGATCAGAGGAATAGCTGATGCAATTGCGTCTCGATATGGAAGGTGTATTTAATGCGTTCTGACACATAAATCGCTTTACAACAATTTGTTGTTAATCTTTGATATAATCATCTGAAACTCATTTAGCAAACTGATTAAAAGTATTTAAGAATAGTAATGAGTAATGATTTGAAGAAATAAAATCATAATCAGTTGATTTAGATTTTCCGGAGACGGTGATTTGAAAATCAACGAGATATGACTCTAGTTAAAAAGAACATGCCTAGAGGCATAGGCATTTTAATTGACTCGAGATAAGAATAAATCGTTTGAATTTTTATGTTGAAAATATTTGAATATCAGAAAAGTTTAACTTCGAGTTAAAATAAATTGCCTTGAGTTAAAATGACTTGATGCAAAGTTAATGTGACTCGAGGCAACTTTTAAAAGATATCAAGAAAGTTAACTTGATATTTTGACTCGAGGCAATTTCTTTCTTTAAAAGTTAAAAACGAATTTGAAAGAAATTGAAAACTTGACTTGAGTTAAAGAAATAATTGCCTTGAGTCAATGTGACTGGAGGCAAGGATAAAAGTGACTTGAGGCAAAATATATTGGCCTGCACAAGTCGAGAAGAGATGCTTAACTTGAAAGGTGCCTTGAGTGACTAGAGGTAATTTACGTAAAAGACGTTAGTTGAGAAAAATAGAAGAAGATTTGCCTAGAGTCATATATTTATGCCTTGAGTCATATTAACTAGAGGCAAGTCACTAAATGACTTGAGGCATAAAGTGGATTTTAGCATAATTACAAGTTTGTCATTAGATGATGTTTCGAAACATATGCGCTTGGAGTGAAAGGAAATGCCTTGAGGCAAGTCACTAATTGCCTAGAGTCAAAAAGTGGCTTTCAGCATAATTACGATTTTGCCATTAAAAGTGGATTTTCAGCATAATTATGATGTTGCCATTAAGTGATATTTCAAAACATATCCTGGAGTGAAAGGAGATACCTTGAGGCAAGTCACTAATTGCCTTGAGTCAAAAAGTGGCTTTCAACATAATTACGATTTTGTCATTAAAAGTGGATTTTCAGCATAATTACAATTTTGCCATTAAAAGGTAAATAGATTGATGCGTAAAATGCCTTGGGTCAAAAAGTGAAATGCCTAGAGTTAAAAGGTGAAAATGCCTAGAGTCATAAAGTAAAAATCAAAGCATATAACTCGAGGCTTTATTCATCCTTAAGGCGCGAATATGGATTTTCAAATATTCAAGCAAGATAACTCGAGGCACATATTATTTGACTAGAGGCAAATTAAAACTTCAAATTTTCATCTCAAATTAAGGTTCAATTACGTTATAATTGTTATCATCAAAACATCAAAAACATGAGAACTAACACTATTGATATCCTATTTTATTATATAGGAGATATTATGTGATCTAAGAAAGAAAATATAGGAAAGGCAATAAGCATCATTACCTAGGCAATAAATTAAATCAATATAGTACAATATATTATTATATTATAATATAATATAATATATTGTTATGTTAGATCAAATTTGTCACGGGAAAAAGCAGATCCGCACACGTAGGAGAGACGCAAGCCAACATTATATAATTAGGAGGATCGATTATATAATTAGGAGGATCGAGTAGACCTAAATGAGGGGAGAACGATCACGGCACACACATGAGGTACACATCACGAATAGCAGCAGAGACGCAAAACGATCAACAGATACGCAACGCCACAGACGAAACGGCACCGCTCTTCCTTTAGGCTGTTTCTTTGAATCTAAATTGCTATCTTTATTTTATGGATTTTATTATAGTCATATGTGGCTAAATTTCCTTTTCAATTATGTAAACCTATGAACTTGTTTTTTAGATATTATTCCCACGGATTAGTTTTGCTTAATTCTATTTCAGTTTATTTAATCTTGTCTTATTTGTTATTGCTTATTGGGTGGCCATCATTGAGCATGTCAATTTAAGATTTTCTTTTCCAAGTTCAATCCTAAATCCCCAAAACATGCTCAATGATGGCCACCTAATAAGCAATAACAAATAAGACAAGATTAAATAAACTGAAATAAAATTAAGTAAAACTAATCCGTGGGAATAATATCTAAAACTCAAACAAGTTTATAGGTTCTCTAGGTTGAAAAGGAAATTTAGCCACACATGACTATAATAAAATCCATAAAATAAAGATAGCAATTTAGATACAAAGAAACAGCCTGAAGGAAGAGCGGTGCCGTCTCATCCGTGGCATTGCGTATCTGCTGATCGTTTTGCGTTTCTGCTGCTATTCGTGATGTGTGCCTCATGTGCATGTTGTGATCGTTCTCCCCTCATTTAGGTCTACTCCTCCTAATTATATAATGTTAGCTTGCGTCTCTCCTGCGTGTGCGGATTTGCTTTTTGCCGTGGCATATTTTATCTAATATAACAATATATTATATTATATTATAATAATATATTATACTATATTAATTTAATTTATTTCCTAGGTAATGATGCTTATTGCCTTTTCTATATTTTCTCCTCTCTTAGATCACATAATATCTCCTATATAATAAAATATGATATCAATAGATTTTCTGTTAATTAAAAGATAGATAAATATATAAAAGATAATTAAATAGGTATAAAATATTAATAAATCCAACTCATTATACCATAAAATATACATCTATTTAATTATAAAATATGTACTTATCAGTGGATTTGTTTTCCAATTTTACCCTTACATTTCTTTAAAAATGCAATTTCCAACATTTTGCCTATATTTTTCACTAACTTTGAAAACTCATAATTAATTCCACAAAAATCTAATCGATGTACTTCTAAAGCCAAAATGACCCTTGACATTTCAATTTTCTATGAAAAATAACAGCTTTAAATTGAAATGCATGAGTCAATACTAGTTTTAATTTTTCCAACCATTGTTCAGATTATCTTCCAAAAACGTGACCCAACTTCAAAAATTTGTATCTCCTTGTAAAAAAACTCAAAACGTTACAAATTTTATATCAAAAGAAAACCCTACATGTCTACTTTACCTTTGTAAAATTTCATGATTTTAGGACTTCATTTGAAACATAAAATAACACCCATTAATTCGACTGACTCCAGAAAAACTGAAATCTGGAATTTTCCCATTTTCACAATATTGCTCCATTGATTCCAAAAATTATTTCCTACCATGTTTTTACCTCATTCAACATCTTAAATGCAATGGAGGCCTAAAAACATGTAAAGGAAATTACTTTACCATTTTCTAGATTAAACTACCATTTTACTAAGAACTAAAAATAAAACTCAAGAACTCACCTCAAGAACTTTGCTCCTTCTCTCTAGTTCAAAGAACTCTCACTCTCACTTATAAATCAGATTTCTTGAGCTGATTTGGTGTGAATAATGAAGAGCTGGGAAGCTCCTATTTATAAGGAAAATTCAATGGTAAAAAATGGTAATTAACAAGGTAATCAAAAACTCCATCTTTCCTCTCATCCATTGATCTCATCTTCACTTTATGAAGCTCAATCCTATCCCTCCATTTAAGTGCCAACATGCCTCCCCTCAATCATCTATTTCATGTGCTTTTCATTAACTAAATATACCATGGTTCAAGTCTCCTAATCGGCTAGTTAAAATATTTGACTTTTCAAAGCTATCTTAATTATTATATGATAAATCCTATCTTAATTCCTTCCATGTGCAAGACGCCACTTTCAATAACTTTATGGGAGTTGATTGATTAATTTAATTACCATGCTAATCAAGAGCTTAATTGTCCTTTTATTGCAAATGTCAAAGGTTAATTGATTTGCTACTTAACCAAGGTTATTAGAGCATTATTAGCAAACTTAATTTCATCCCCTTAGGCCCTTAATATTTTTGAAATTAATAGCCCTCCTGTAATACCCAAAAAAAAATTATTTATCATAAATAATACCCTATTATATAAAAGTGAATATGTGGTCTAAATTTTTTTGTAATTTGTTAATTATAGTTTTAGGTATTTTTCTCTTGGAATTAAATAAACAAAAGGCAAAATATAATATTAAGATTAGGGATAGTAAAATGTGACATAATTAACACATAAAATAATGGTTATTTTATGACTAATAGAGGCAAGAAAATATTATGAAAACACTTAAGTAAATTAAAGTAAATTAGCAAATTCTAATTGAAAAATTAGCTTGTGCTAATTAAGGTTATTTGCAAATGCCTTCAAATTGATAAAAGCTAAGACAATGGAAATAAGTAAAGATTAAAGTACATTAAGCTTGATTAATAAAATCACTAATGACCATGATTTAACTGATGAACCAATCCTACAATTAAAGATTGTGATTAAAGGAAATAAAAACATTTGATTTCAATGCTAATTAAGGATTGAATAAGCTACCCCAAAAGTCAACAAAAGGGGTGCATGGTACATGAATAAATCAAATAATCTTTTTTAATTGGATGAGCAATGCAATTGGTTATTTAAAACAGATTAAATGATTAAAGGAGATGGTTCATGTCGGCCAGCATTTGTGTGGGTGGGATTTCTTTTGCTTTCAATAAATTAATCAAAGCATTTGGCAATTAAAAATCACAATGAATAGCTGATTGGGTTATGCATGTCGGCAAAACATGGAAGGCAAGGATGAAACTTCAAAAAGTGCATATTTAATCCAAGGGCTAGGGTGAAAGTTGGTCATATTTAATTGCCAATTAGGTCCTTGATTTTTCTCTATAAATAGAGAACTCCCCCCCCCCCTCTTCACATTTCTTCACACCATCACCACAAATACCTTTGATCCTTTGATTAAGAGAGTGAGAGTGAGAGTTTTCTTGGAGCTAGAAAGAAGGAGCAAGGTTCTTCAAGGGTAAGTTCCTAGTTCTTGAGTTTAGTTTTTTTTTTAAAAAAAATTCATAGTTAATTTATGCTTTGATCTTAAATCTCCAAGAGCAATTTTATTTTCAGGTTTTTATGGTTAAAAATTTCTTTATTTCGAAAAATTGATGAAAAATATGGTGGAGCAAAATTTTTGGAAGAAAGAGATCAAAGTAGCGAAATTCTGGCGAAATTTTCGGTTAGAAGTTTTCCAAAGTTAGCAATATAGAGGCTATGCTCTTATGTTGAAGATGAAGTTATTTAAATCTGAGCTTTTTCATGGTTAGAGTAGACATATAGAGCTTTCCAAATATACCTATAGTGTGTCATTTTGAATTTTGTGCAAGGAGATAAAAATTCTCAAAAATAGGCTACGTTTTCTGGAATTTTTCTGGCCAGAGGTTGAAAAATAAAACTGGGAATTGTTCGATGATTCTGGGTAAAAACCAGTATTTTTCCTCAAAAGTAGACATCCTAAGGATTCCGAGGAATTTTATGAATCCTCGTTTCGATTGTTTTGGAATTAGCTATGATTTTTCAAAGATAGCAAAAATTCTGCCCGAAATGCTGAAATCAAGGGTTTTTAAAAAAAATAAAGGGATATAATTGGAACAAAAAATCCACCAGGGGTAAAAAGGTCAGTAGTGGCTAAAATATATCTTAAGATATTATTTATGAGGAAATAATGCAGTAATACTAATATAGGATATCCGGGAAAAATCGGGGGACGTACCGCAATCCGCACGGACTAAGGTACGGACGCGTACTGTAATATTAACTCTGATGCTTATTGTATGCTTATATGTGATAGAGTATTTCATAGAGTCATGGACATGACTTTGTCTTAGACGTGCACCGTGACCAAGACTCGGTCTTAGATCACTACTTATACATTCAGCTTTATACGGGTTATAATCTTGATAACGTCGTAAGATTGTTTTCCTAGCGCTGAGGACACGAGGAGCTGTCGTGGCATTTGTTAGTGCAAACATGGATAGACTTTATATGTTATGTGTGCTATGTACTGTTGTGTTGTTATAACCTTATATTTCCTGTGTGCTATATATGGTTAATGCTGTAATGTTATGAATATATGTTATACATATATTGCTTTACTTGAGCATGAGGCTAACCGTTACCTGAGGTCCGATGGGCATTGGACCTCAGCTCTTACCATAGCCTCAGGGTCTGGAGGACCGAGGGCCGATGACAAGGATAAGCAGCACGCGTGAAGACCTGGCTGGAGATTTTTATTTTGTAGAGAATGTTATTTTGGGATAGGTACTATTGTAATATTTGGATAAATGTACCGCTAATGCATACAACCGGATACACCATAGTTAATGTTTTATCAGTTACTCACTTGCTCCCTGATAACAATATATTATTCCGCTTTTGAAAAATGGGGTGTTACACCTCCTTTGATGCTTTCTAATTGATTCTAATTAATTTGAAGAATTATACTAACCATTTTAATTAGTGCAAGTTTAATTTTCCAATAGTTTCTACTAATTTCTCTTAACTTGATTAAGGGTTTTCATAACCTTTCCTCGTTTTTAAAATAGCTATATTTTTCATTGTCTTCTAAGTCTTATCATTAGGCGAAAACATAGTCCCAATAGGTAGTTATAGTGTTTAGCCTTAATCTCAATTAAGGCAAGTCCATTAGCTAAAACTTTGTTGTCAAAATGCCCCAATTTGGTTAAATGCCTTTTAATCATTTTTTTTTTGTCTCATTTGATTTGAATTGGCTATTATTTTGTGTTTTAATTATGTCACATTTTGTAGCCCTTAATTGTAGTCTCAAACCCTACTATTTGTGTATTAATTTCATAAAGAAATTTGCCTAAAGTTATATCCAATAGGTTTAATCTTTGAGACACATATTCACCTTCATTTTTTACTAATTATTCACCAAAATAAAATATTTAAGATGAATATGAATTTTGAGGTATTACAGACAGCTCTATCTCTACATTTTCACAACTCCTTCTCCAAGTTTTGACAACTCCTTCGCTGATGGTTTTCACCAATTTTCATTTTCTCTAAAATGATTAAAATTAAATTAAAAATATAATAATTATATAAACATTAATATCGATATAAGTCTTTTTTCTCTCGCTAATATCAATATAAAATTTTTTTTAAAAAATATTACTCATCAGTTATTTTATTTTATATTTATGACTTATTTAATTATTTAGTGATGATCTATTTCAGTCCAAAGAAAAACAAATTTAATAATATTTTTCCATTGAACTCAATTATTGTCATGATTTTTATTTTGTTAATATCATGAATTGACATGCGAAAAAAAATTCCAAATGAAAAGCAGACATTTGTAAAGTAGATTAGATTTAAAATTCCACACAACGTGTGAGGTTGTGAAATCCAATGAATAATAATGATACTTGTTTCTGCTGGACATCTGATTCCAACACGATTAAATTAAAGATAAACATAAATTTGATTAGGGGAAAGCTTGTAAATATTCTCAGTCATTCATTAATTGTCAACTGGAGAGAATAAAAAATGCAAAAGACAAGACGCATTTTTCCATTTTGGTTACATTATTCTCATACCGTATTGATTTGAATTGTTACTGAATAAGGAAGATATTTTAGCCAATATTTAATTTGAATTTTTTTTTAGCGAATGATTAAATTAATTTTTTATTCTTGCTTTCCAGAGAGCATCAATTATCACAATTTGATTTTGAGATAAACATACAAATTAAAGTACTTTGTAATAAATCATTAAGTGCTCAGGCCAAAAAAGGAAAAAAAAAAAAAAAATTCAAGTGCCAGTTTGGTTCACATAATAAGAACTAATGTACGACCCTCCTTCATCTCTTTATCGTCGGCAGCTTGTGGCACCATCACAAGCAGCCAGCGAGTATCATTCTATGCCACAACTACGTCAGAATGGTAGATCGGTTCCCAGATCTTTGATCTATGGCCTTCTCCCTTTGATTTTTGACGGTTGTAGACTTCTCTCATCCTTGTGACGAGTTTTTTCCTCTTCTTCTTCTTCAGATCTGTTCTGCGATGGTGAGAGCTATTTGTCTTTTGTTTATTTTTTTGTAGTGCTGGGTTTGTGGTGGTGTTCTTGTTTTTTTTAGGAAATAAACAAATCTGTGAGATCTAAGTATAAATCCTTTTGATTGGATAGTTGTTTGAACGTTATTAAATTCGACTATCACCTAGTGGCTTACATCAAAGATTTCCTCCCCATGTTTGCTTGAACGGAGGAGCAAAAGCAGCAGCACTCCACCCCAAGCAATCTTTTTCCAAAAAAAAAAACCAACACTTTATTTCACTTCACTTATAACCTTGAAAAGTTTTGATCTTTTATTTTAAATCTTTAATGTATGGTGAAATTTGGCTTATTATTTTGTTTTGATTTGACTTTGTTTGTATTCCATCTTAGCTCCTTTAATGTAATGATGATTATATGAATTTGTTTGTTTCGTCAACATATGCATAAAAACGTTTCATTGGATTACACTCATGAGAATATATAGGAATATTATGGCTGTTACCCCTATCTAATATTATAATATATTCGTTATATTATTATAATTATATGTATTATTATAATAATGTTTACAAAACATATTACATTTATAATTATAGTATATATAATTTTAAATTTTATAATATTTGTAAATACAAATATAGTCATAAATATAATCCCTTATAAATATTATAATCATATAATTATAAGGGAAAAGTTGTCCATATAAAAGCGTTTTACCTCCCATCTCCTCCTAAACCAAACAAGGTAATATTAAAATTTCTTCCCTCCCTTACCTTTTAATCAATCCAAGCGGGATAATATTAAAATCCCTCACATCCCCTCCATTAAAATCACTCTCTTTCCCTCCCCTTCGTTAAACCAAACAGACCCTTGTCATTTCTAAGCATTTATGCTCACTAGAAATACCATAGATTCAATTATCCTTAACCTTTGGCCTTTCTTGCAGGACTTTTCAATTTTATTGAATAGCGCAAACTTTCTCAAATGGAATAAATTTTTGAAGATGAAAAAAAGGGGGTGGGGGAGTCAGGATTAGATTCACAAAGCTTTCTTCTTAGCATGTGATTCTGTCCCTGTTTGGTTCTCCACTTTCTTGCCGTTTTTCAGTGAAATACTACACAAATTTTGAAATATGAATAAAATAGACAAACAAAATGGTTGACAAAAATTGAGTGAAATCGTTGAATCATCTTCACATTCTTTCTTTCAATGGGTATATATATATTTCACCGGAAAGTCAACCATACTTCATTCGTATTTGTGACAAAAACAAATCATGGACATAAACTATAGATTGGTGGAGAATCATATCTAGAAAGTGATTCAATAATATTAGTTTGAAATTTTTTGTGGAGATCAAAAAGAGAGACTCGGTCTCTTAAGTGACCGTGATGGTCTCTATATATAGAGCCACACTATTAGTCATGTTTTCTCAAAAAACAATGAGTGAGATATAACATATTAACACTCAAATTCTTTGTCGATTGATGAATGGAAGATGTTTCCAAATATCATCAAAGTCTTCCAATATTGTGGCTCTACAATGTTGGTTGACTGGGATGAAGTTTGAGAAGCTTATTATTATGTGATTATTGAAGATGTTAGCTTCTAATTCAGATCCATAAGCAATAATGGTATGTTTTGTGTTGTGTTAGTAAAGTGAGAAAAAACCTAGCTAACAGTGTTTATTGTGTGAAAGGAAGCTCACTAGACGACTTGGTGGTTGAAGAGGAGAGATCCATGGTCAAAGTCTTGTGATACTTTCTTTGGTTCACAATGTAAGAATTAGATAATTAATTTAAAGAGATTAAAAAATTAGTTTAGTAAGTTATCTGTTAAAAAAATGTGTTAGCTTCCCTAAAGTATCCCATTTAAACATTTGCATGAGAAATTACTCATTTGTTGGAAAACAAAATGTGTGTTAGCTTCCCTAAAGTATACCATTTAAACATTTGTATGAGAAATTACTCATTTGTAGGAAAACCCATTTCATATGTGCAATCAATAAAAAAAAGTTTAGAAAAATAATCATAAATTTCGAAGATAAAATAGATCTAAAACTTATATTTAATATCAAAATATCTCCTACTAGCTCTTACATTTAGGACAGACACGTGTGCAAAGTTAACATTGTTAGTTTGACACCCAAGTCATTTTCACACTGCAAGGACTAACATTGCTATATGGAGTAAATTTGAGGAACTAAAACATCTTGTTTAAAATTTCAGGGACCAAAACCAAAATGAAACCAAATTATGGGAACCAAACATTATATTAACCCCTGAAAATTTCTTCACTGATGTTTGTGAATTTCAGCTCCTAGGCTGTCATAAAAATTCACAACATATTTTCAACTAGTACCAGACATTTTTTTCACACTAAAGTTACAATAAAAAATATTTTGTGTATCTTGCATAAATCCACAACTTTTCATAAAACTAATGATTAGCAACTTGCCATGTTTCTAATAGCAATCAATAAATAAAACACCAGAGCAGCATCTTTTAGGCTAAAATATCAGCACATTCCATATTTTATAACTTGATTGACAAACAGGCACCAAAGAAACAACTTGTTAAACCCATAGATAGTCAGGTGATAACTTGATGAGTATGCGACACATCACCTTAGCCAATGTAACAAAAAAATCTTGGCATTGAAAAAGAATAATCATCTAGAACAATGAAATCTCTTAGTGAGTATCTCATTAATCAATTTGCACATACATTCATCTCTATAAGCATGAGATTATAGAGACTGTCCAATCACGCATGAAAAGACCCCTAATCTCTCCGAGAACATCTCTTCCACATGAGGTTCAAGGCTTCAACTGAATCACTGTTGCTATCTTCCATAAGTTCAGTACAAGTACTATGAGGGCTCCCAATTTTCCCATAAAGACCATGAATACATTATACAATTTCAGTCACAGTTACAGATAGAAACTAGCATCTAAAGGTCACTTCATACTGAGACGCAGAGAATTATTACAACACTACTCAATGTTAACATCTTAAGAGGAAGACAAGGCATCATCAAATTTGAGACACAATAACTAGAAATTACGCAAAAACACTTGGAAATATGAAGCGTAAGTATTCCTACGTGATATTGTACATGGCAAAGTCTCCATCATAAAGCATATTAATTTATTAAGGTCCAAACAACAAGGCTTGAATTAAGTGGGGAACTTGTAACATTAACCAAAAGATACAATACAAAGCGTTTATTCATCATATCTTCATGTATTAACTTACCCATAGCTGAAGAATTAATTTTCTACTAGCTATCCAAAAGCCAATCACGTGAAAAATCTGCTTCAACCATAAGGTCTACTTATTTTGGTTGCTGCAAACACAACTTGAAGCAGAACCAAATGGTGCATCCCAGTGATCAAAATCCCAATACAAAAAGCTAAGATCAAAATCCCAGTGATTATAACGGGGTAAAATCCAAATGCAGTAAGAAAATAGCAAGTTTAAAAAAGGAAAGTAGCTCAAGCTCAGACTTTGTGAAATTACAAAACAGAAAATATTTTTCAGAGAAATATAAAAAGGATGATAGCTAGATATATGAGAACTGAAGTTAGATGTAGTATGCCTCTAAGAACCTTCTAATTTTAGAAAACAAGTGACCCAAACTCAATAAACTCTACAGGCAACAGCAGCAGCAGGAGGATTCTTCTCTGTTGAAGTTACGAACTCTGGTGGAGGATGAAACTCCATCGGCTTAAGAAGAAGGATCAGGCAGGTATGGGGGTAGAAAATCAGCAGACTGTAGAGGAGGGATTTGAGAGGGGTAAGATGGCCTTTTTACTTCACCGTGGAGAAATGGCTCATTCCATCAGGTGGAGGGAAGGCAGATTCCTACAATTGTAAGGAAGTCCAATTTTTTCCATGTACACCAAACGCAGCCTAAGGAAACCCAATGGCCAAATCATAGTCAAATGCTTGATATAAAAATTAATTAATAATAAAGTGAAACTGCCCTCATATACATAGTACCGTAGTAGCATAGAACAACAAAAATATTAGTCAGATTTTTTAAAACGAGGCCACTGATGTTGGACCAATAGAACAAAATGCAAGGGAAGGAGAGAAATAGGAAGATGATCGAACAGATAGAAAGAGGAAGAAAGGGAATCTAAGAAAATACAAAAAAAATTGTTCCCCGTGCTCCCTAAAACGTTACAGCCAAGCACACATGCAGAAAACAAAAATGAAAATGGTAATAAATTAGAATATCCATAATTACACAGATGGCTTAATTTGTAATTTACAAATGATTACCTGTGCCACCATTGACCATGCACTCCAAATTCTCTTTTTCCTTTCTTTATCATTCACCATTGGGAAAATTAATGATATTTGTCTTGCTTAACAAACAAAATCAGGTAGTAGAACAAAGAGCACAAGCCTGGTAAATGGCACATCCAAATGTGATGGAGAACTGGAAAAGCCCCAGTCAACCAGCATAAATTCCTCCTGAGGCCCCCCATTATCAAATGGCCATACTGATTTAGCTTCTTTAAATCAGCTACAAAGCTATAGACTTAGCCCATAGTCCCAAAAATGTCAGGAAGCAACTCGCAATGTACAATATAATTTTGTTCTATGTGACTTCATAATGGGCTAACAACCCAGCCAGTGATGGGATTTTGCCTACGAACTCCAAACTTCCTGTGTCCACCACTTTGCAACCGTTCAAGCACTGCATAAGTAATTGAATCTGGGCTTAATCCTTGCTGCTTAAGTTTTGCATAAAGTTCCACTGCCTCAGCAGTTCTCCCACATCTCTCAAGACAGTCAAGTAAGATATTATATGTGACAATATTAGGAGAGCATCCTTTAGCAAGCATTTCATCAAACAAACTACAAGCCATCGCAACTTTATCTGTTTTGCCAAAGCACTCAATAAGTGTGCTATAAGTGACAACATCTGGATTTAATCCTTTCTCCAGCATTTCTTTAAACCTCATGTGAGCTTCATCAAGATCCCCATTTTTACCAAGGCAATTAATCAAGCAGTTATAAGAGATAACATCAGGTTTAAAACTACTAGCCTCCAGTTCTTCAAAAATTTTAATAGCATCATCAACTCTTCCAGACCTTCCAAAGCTGGCAATCAGAATGTTGTAGGTAAATATATCTGGCAGAGGACCATCTTGTTTCATCTTTTCAAAAAGATCATGAATGTGTGATATTTGCTTCAATTTTCCAAGAGCTGTGAATACTGTGTTATACATGATTGTATCAGTGCTTAGACCCTTTTCATGAATTTTATTTAGAAGCTCTATAGCCTCTATTGTCTTACCAGAGAGGCATAGACTCTCCAACATGGCCATACAAGCATCCTTGTCACCCTCATTAAAAAAGCTCCACATGTTGCAAAATAGCCTGTGAGCCTCACTTAAATGGCCCAATGCGCACAGAGTCCTTACAAGATATGCATATATTTTCTTATTCATATATTTATTTGACAACTTCAAAATAATATCAAGTTTGCTGAGTTGCCCTTCAGCAATTAGAACATTCAGAAGCACACTGTATGTGAATTCATTGGGCTGGCAATCATTCTGCACCATTTTTGAGAAGAGTTGGATGGCCTTGTCAACCATCCGGCCCTTAGCAAGTGCTTGAATCATAGTATTATAAGCAATCAAATGAAGAGTACAGCCCTTATTTAACATTTCTTGAAAAAGAGCTATTGACTCATTAGTTTTACCAATTTTTCCAGTCATTCTGATCATAATGGTGTATGTGAACATATCAGGCTCACAGTTCTTCCGTTTCATGTCTTCAAAAATCTTATATGCTTGGTCCACCTGCCAAACAATCGCATATGAAAGAATCAGGATTAAAGAAATATGTATTTTGAAAATAAATTAAAACCCTGTAGAAATCTTTGACAACCTTAAAGCTACCCATTTAATTTTCAGACCAGTGGTGAGCAAATAATTCAACTTTCCATGTGAAAACTATACAGGTAAGTGAGTATGCATGGTATAATATCCGATCTGAATTCTTGCTACAAACAGATAATGTAAAATTCAAACCTTCTCATCCTTGACCAAAGCATCCAAAAGCATGTTATAAGCAAAAATGTCCAACTTGTAACCACGCCGTTGCATGTCCATATATACATCTAAAGCCTTGCCTGAATCATAGGACCTCAAATATGCCTGAAGCAAACATTTGTAAGTGTAGGCATTCAACCTCAAATCCCATTTCTTCACCAGCCCAAGACACCTCTCTAAGTCCTCACCAGTTCCAAAGAAACCAATCAAGATGTTGATGGTAGAGATGGACCCACATATGCCATGCTGGAGCATATCATCAATAATTGAACGGGCCTGATCAAAACGCTGAGGTGAGGTAGACTTTGATAGGATGAGTAAGAGACGATTGTAGGTGAAGGACTCATGTCGGAAATTTGGGTAAAGGGAAGAGCAAAACTGGAAAAACTTCAAGGCAAGTGAAGGGGTTTTCAAGGCTTTGAGGATTTCAGATGCTTCTAAGGGGGTGAGGGTTATAGAGAGGGATTGTAGGTACTCAGAGAGATCTGAAAAAGGGTCATCAAAAGATAGAGTTGTGGATGTGGATTGTGGGTGCTGACAAAGGAGGATTTTTGTTGCTTTACAAATTAGGTCATAACGAGGAAGTATGTACCCTCTATTGTCAATGGGAAGTGGTGGTGGCACAGTAACCTCAGCAGCAAGAGACCGACCTGTTGAAGATGTGGAGGTGATCTTTGCTGTGTACCTAGTGGCAAAGTGGCGGCGCGTCACACGCATAACTAGATGGGGATGAACACATAGCATATAGTGCTGATGAAGCATGATGTCGAAATGGATCTATAGTTGGGGATGCAGTCGTATAGCTAAAAAATTATTCATTATTCTTCATGTCACGAACCTGATGAAATAAGGAAAAAAGGCAATGAATAAATCAATAATGAAACTGAGAAACATTTTTCTTAAATAAAAATCAATTATTCTTATAAACATGAATAGTTCTCAGTTCTCACTAATATATAATCTTTTCAGACTGCAATGTCCCATATCACCATGGTCATTTCAGAATTTTACGAGGAATCGAATCGATAGGTTGGCACAATATAGTTAAAATCCTCAATTAATACAAAAATATATTGAAGTACCACAAGATGAAACCTGGGAATTCCATTAAACAATTATTTATTTATGTTTGGCAGAGCTTGCACATTATGGAAAAAATGAACAGAGGAATGGATCCAGATATAGTACACTTAAAGATCCCTTGTTCTTGTCATTTGAGATAAGCTTGAAGCTATTCGTTTTATATAATTTTGCACCTGCTTACAAGCAGTTGAAAATTTTATCAAACTTGATATGCACTAAGTAACAAATTAAGCCCAAAGGTAAGTCCACGACTTCAACATCATTCCATAGCAATTCGTATTAACATATTTGGATATATTGATAAAGAGAAATTCAGCTTTCTCATCATTTTCATGGACTGAAATATTATTTGCAAAGAAGAAGCATAACAGATTAGCAGTTTTGCAAAGGCGAACATCAGCGAATAGTTTACACCAACTCAAACGAAAATATTTGCTCCTCACAAATGTAATATAGCCAAACTCAAACGGAAGTTTGGATGAAAAGAGAGATTTGGGGTAAGGAATCCATACCTTCAAGGTAAAAATTTCGCCCTCCAACTCACACAAACCCGCCATTATCTATCTCTACTATTAGCGCGGTCACCTTCAGCATCGATTCCCTCTTCGCCGTCAAGTCTCAGCCGACGGCGACGTTGGTGCACCGATCCCCCTCATTCTTGGCTTTGCCGTCTGTTCTAGCCAATAGGAAGGACAGGGAAAGTACACAACAGAAAATCCCTAGAACTGATTACTGATTTTTTTTAAAAGACTAATTTTATTTTAATTTATTAAATAATAGTAACCACCCTTATTATAAAGCACCAACTAACAAATATACATGACTTTTTATAAGACACTTGTTTGTTTCTAAAGAGCATTAAATATTTTTTTCATTTATCCCATAATTAATAAGGGTAGTGAATGAGAATAATAATTAATATGATATTAGAGTTTAATGCAATTAGTATAAGTAATATTAAGAAGGGTTAAGGAGCAATTTTACCAATGTTATCAAACTCGGACACGGACCGGCATGTTCGGACCGGAAACCGGCGAACCGGCCGTGAAACCGGTCCGGAAAAGCATAGAAACCGGGGTCAGAAGCTTTTTTTTTAACGTCAAGTGAAGACGTTTACAGATAAAGAAAGGGAGAGATGGAGAGAGAAATGGAAAGATGGGGTCGAAGACTCTGAGCGTCGTCGGCTCCGGCGTCGAAGACGACTTGCAGACATGGGGAGAACAGAGGAGGAGGCCTGAAACTTTCTTTGTCCTCTTGCACTTGCTTGACTTCAAGGAAGGAGCCATGGCTGAAACAGTTGAAACGAGAGAGAGAGACACAGAGTCGCAGAGAAAACGCTCAAGCATAGAGAAGAGAGAACCCTAAAATCTTCCGAAAGAAGTGAAAGAGGACGTCTTTATTTTTGGCTCAGAAGGACATCTTTATTTGAACAAAAAAAATGGATATCTTTTTATCCCATAGACAATACTCAATAGAACAGAGTGGTCATACAATTTCATTCTCCAAGGATAATAATAATAATGATGTGCAGGAGTGAAAAGACCTTTCACCGAGTACTTCATTTTATTCAATGGACAAGGAGCAATCGTACATCTTCATCTTTCTAAACAGAGGATAATAACTATTATAGGATTTTTTTTTTTAATAATTTCATATTAATAATCCCGAAATCCTCACTAACTCACCTGCAGGTTTGGCCCTGCTTAACTCCGGGCTCGACCCACCGACCCTTAACCCGCACTGACTTGCGGTTCAATCCATTCGGTCCGGCTTTAATAACCTTGAATTTTACCAATAAACTATTGGCTCAGGATCACCCAACACAATAAACTCTTGACTGGACCTTAAATGCAAACTAACTTTTTAAAATGTTAAATCAGCACAAAGATGTTAGGGTTCCATCTGTGACTTCATCTCTCTTCCTCTCTCATTCATGCTTCCTTTCTCTCCTTGGTCTGTCTTCTTCATCCATCGTCTTCATCCATCTCTCTCCCTCCTCACTTTCATCTTCTTCATCCATCTTCTTCCTTTTCTTCACCGGATCCTCTTTCCTCTTCATCTTCTCTCCTCGATTTGTCTTAAGTCTGCGGCTCCGATGAAAACGTGATGGCCGAACAACGGTGGAGCACCAGTGAAGCTCGATCTGCTCCGATGAAACTCGAACACGAGACGGCCGAAATATCGACTTCTCTTTCCTCTAGTTTTGGCCCATTTGCGCGAGTGAAGGGCAGATTTGGTAAGTTTTGGATGGTGTGTTTCTCTGAATGCTTGTTCTAGATCTGTGGAGTCGCAGAGAAAAAAACAATGAATCCTAACTTCGTCTTCTCTCTCTTGCTCTCATAATCTGAAGTTGAATGATGTTGCTCAGCTATTTGTCCTGCACATGGCTACCGTTGCAGGAGAACTGGTTTTT
The DNA here is from genome assembly GCA_019022615.1 of Acacia melanoxylon. NCBI lineage: Eukaryota > Viridiplantae > Streptophyta > Magnoliopsida > Fabales > Fabaceae > Acacia > Acacia melanoxylon. The sequence goes on along the minus strand of JAFJYJ010000003.1, from coordinate 3,013,192 downwards.
GAGGATCGAAATGGGTGAGCTCTTCAAGTCTTGCACATGGTTTTAAGAAGAATAATCTGTGCGCAAGCTAACAAACAGGAGTGAAAGGCTTCACCTGGAATTGAAAGGGGAGGGGTCTTGGAATGCTACCTAGGACACACGCCCTGCCAAGTGGCTTCACTGTTCAGACTTGGCCTGGCTTCTCTTTGGCGTTTGCGCCTGTCTCGCACCGCCTATTTGGCTTGAAACGAATCCTAAAGCTCTGGCCTCCGATGAAAAAATTGACGATGGTGAATTGGAGGATGTCAGCCGCGACAAAGTAGATGAAGTCTATTTCGATTACAGAGTCACAAGTTCCGTACACTTCACTTTCCTTTTCTTCTTCCAAACTTCAAATATTTATCTCGATGTGTTTATGTGTGTGGATAAACACTTCTTGGCAATGATTTTTGTGCTATTAGAGATTAATAATGCTGCTTATATGCCTAGAATTCACATTTGAAAGCTTATTCATTCATCCATTTTACCTTCTAACTATAAAGTCGACTTCTCGTTATATTATTATTTTTATTCTTAATTATCATTTTAATTATTTAAACAATTATTTTGTAATTACCAAGAGCAAGATTCTAAAGAGTTCTGTGATTGTCTGTTCTTGTTTCTAGATCAAGATTTTGAGTGATTGAAATGTTTTTAATGAGCTATTTTCTTGTGATGACGATAATTTATTTATTTTTTTGAACCAAGACAGTGAAATTAAATAAGGTCTACAGATTGCATATTTTCTTTTGATTATGATACTAATTGTTCAAATTGGTGAAATGCGTCTGGTGCAGGGGTGCCTGCTAATGGACAATGCTTGTTCAGAGCCATAGCTCATGGAGCTTGTTTAAGAAATGGGGAAGAAGTGCCTGATGAGAATTGCTAGAGAGAGCTTGCTGATAAACTAAGAGCTCAGGTAAGATTAGAAGAGGCGACAGAATCTGTGGTGAGAGAGAATGAAGAAGAGCCTGATGAGTCAAATAAACGTCCATTAAAAACTCATCTAACGGATTGTGTTTTTTAAACATTTTAAAAAGTTAGTTTGCATTTAAAGTCCAGTTAAGAGTTTATTGTGTTGGGTGCTCTTGAACCAATAGTTTATTGGTAAAAATGCACCTTAACCCTATTAAGAATTACTTAATTTTAGGATAAATTTAACGACTTTAATTGTTTTTATTGATTTATGAGAATGGTTAGTTGGTGCTTTATAATAAAAATCAAAAGGAGTAGAACAGTAAACATTTTTATTGAACTAGTCATCAAATTAAAACAAATAAGATAGTTAAAAGAGTAAAATGCGCTTACCTCCTTTACACTTTGCCTTAATTACATAGGTCTCTTCTTTATTTTGAAAACATACACATAAGTCTAAACTATTTGTTTGGTCAAGAATTTTTATTTTTAATTAAATTTATATTAAAATAAATTTTATTTATTAATTTTCCCTTCATAATTACTAATTTCGTAATATTTGCAACAATTTTTTAAATAATTTAAGAGCTTTTTTTCTTAATTTATTTTTTTAAACAAATAGTTAACTCTTTTTTTTTTTATATTGAGATAAAGACTTAATTAATTTAGGGTAAAGGTGCAAAAACTCACCTATGCTTTTCCTCAAGAACGTCTAAAACCAAATGTTTTTTGGGATGCAAAAATACCCATAAACTCTCAAAATTGAAGCAAAAATACCATCTCCGTTAAAAGTTGCCAACTTCCATTTATTACTATTTGAAAGTACCAAAATACTCTCAGCTCAACGTCAATCTCAATCTTCAACATCATCCCATCCAAATTCCTCACCGACAATCATCAACCAGAATCATCCACTCAACCTCAATGTTCATCCTCTTCTCTTCCAAATCCATCATCGACAATCATTAACCAGAATCAAGTGTAGTTAAATCTGCATTAAAGTGAATATATCTCCAGCAATAGTGATATAATAGCTTAAACTTCTCATAAATTACATATGGACACTATCATAAACAGGGGCTATGCTAATTTCAATTCCAATTCCAAATTGAAACTAAGACATAGCAGAATGGCAAGCAACACACATGTTGATCATACAAAACATCAAGCATTATGATAATTGAATATTTCATACACTTCTTTTTATCTCTTGATTAATAATATAGGACTCTTTAGTTAATAAATAATGGCATTTATACTTATTTGGGCTTTGGGCCTTTGATTATATTTTAGCCATTTTTAATAATAAAATTCCAGTTTTATATTGCTTCACTATTCCTACCATAACTCTTGAACCAGACATCGGATTTGCCTCATTTTTGTTTCATATTTCAGATGATTTAGAGAGCTACAATTCTTATTAAGACATGAAGGGCAAATTCGGACAAGAGGGCGGTCGATTTTGGAGCCGAAATCGGAATTTTAATTGGGCTTGAATTTGTAATTAAAGCCCGTTTTTTTATTATTTTCTGTTTTGGACCTGAATTGGGTTGGAGCCCCATTTTCGTTTTTCCATTTTAGGTTAAGAGTGGCAGCAGCCAAAAACATATTCTCATTCACGTTTTTAGCTTTTGGTGGATCAAAATAGGAGTTTTCAAATTCTCTCAAGTGTTCTTCATGTTCTTCGCGTTCTTCATCTTTTCTTCGTTTTTGCTTAGCCATGCTTGGCTAAGTTTACGTAGTTAACCCATGGATTGAGGGTTCCACGAATCCAGAGGACATGAGCTTCAATCGGTAACGTAATTCGTTTCTGTTTATTTTAATCGGATCTGATTATAATTGCGGATTAGGTATTAGATTTAATACCTAGATTGATATCCCAAGGACATAGGTCGGACCGGGTTCTGAGAGAGCGTTGTGCGATCGTACAGCGAGCTCGCCACGTGTTCGATCAAATGCTAGACGATCGTCTAGTCGAGGAAATATCTGGACAAATGCAGAGATCTTGGTTTGTCCAGAATCAATCACGATTTTGGTTATTATCTTTTTGTCCGATGAAGGTTATGGAATCCCAATTCTGGGTTAATCGTTTTTAATCTGATTAATCGTTGTTAATCTGTTTCTGCATATTTCCGTTCTGTTTTAGTTTAATTTCGTTTTTAATCTGATTAATCGTTTTTAATCTGTTCTGCATATTTCGTTCTGTTTCAGTTTGTATTTCGTTCTGTTTTAGTTTAATTTCGTTTTTGATCTGTTTAAATAAAAAACCCCCAATTTAATATTGTTACGTTTTTATTTATTCTTTGATTTAAACCCACTACAAATTCCTTGAGAGAAACGACCCAGGTTACATTATACCGCAAATCTTTTCTAATCAAGTTATTTTGGGAGATCACGGCGGAAGAGCAAGCGCTCGTCCCACTTTGAAAGAATTAGCTACCCCTGATGTGGGCAATCAAAATTTGTGTATTCGATATCCTGAACTTGCTGCTAACTTTGAATTAAAATCTGGTCTTATCCATTTGTTGCCCAAGATTCATGGTCTTGCAGGTGAATGTCCTCACAGGCATCTAAAGGAGTTCCATGTGGTATGCAGCACAATGAAACCTCAAGCAATTGATGAGGACCACATTAAGCTGAGATCTTTCCCATTTTCCCTAGATGGCGCGGCTAAGGATTGGCTATACAATTTGCAACCAATATCTGTTGGGAGTTGGGATGATATGCAGAAGTTATTCCTTATGAGGTTCTTTCCTTCCTCAAAAGCCATTGCTATTCAGAAGGAGAACACTAGTGTTAAACAAATCAATGGGGAGACCATGTATGAGTATTGGGAGATGTTCAAGCGATTGTGTGCAAGCCGTCCACACCACCGCATTTCGACCAACTCCTCATTACATATTTCTATTCCGGTTTGTTACCGATGGATAAAAGTTTCGTGGATGCATCCAAAAAGGGGCCTTAGATGGCAAGACACCCGAAGAGGCCCGAGAGTTGATATCTACTATGGTGCTAATTCTCGGCAATTTGGCACCGGGGCCAATGGTACTCCCGTTTACCGTGATTCAAACACCTCCGGTCCGATCGATTCTCGAAATTGGAGAATAGACTTGATGATCCGACTTCCTTGTGAGGCGGTTGGCGGTGACCCAGACAGTACAATCTTCCCTCCTCGTTGGGTACTCATGTGGGTTACTGTTCGACCCTTGTCATTCTATCGATTCAACTTGCCCTACTTTGCATGATCCCGCTTATCAAGACCCGGTCGAGGCCGCAGAGGTGTTTTTCCGGAAAAGCCACAATACCAAAGAATAATGCTTATTCTAATACTTACAATCCGGATGGAGAAATCACCCCAATTTTTGTTGGAACCGAATCGAACCGCAGTAACCAATATCGCGACTGGGAATTACCAACAGACAATACGAGACCACATAATTTCCAACAAATCAGCCGCACCTCATTTGCCGCACCACCTCCTCGACCGGCCATATGTGCACCTCCCAAAGCGCACAATAGCAAGCTAGTACCGCAGTAGTGGTGGTTCCTCACTTGAAGATATGATGAAGCAATTTGCCACAAACTCTATACAAGCGGTTCCAACGAAAGAACCGAAACTTCCATTCGAGTTTACAAACACAGATTGGCCAATTGGCAACATCACCGAATCAGTTTCAACCCCAGGGATCCAACACTCTCCCTTCGCAAACAATTCCTAATCCTAAAGGGAATGTGAGCGTTATCTCCCTTCGATCTGGCAAGCAATTGGAGGAACCTAAACCAAATTGTAGATGTGACTTCCACATCGAAAGAAAGTCGAAAAATGTGAAGATTGACTCTAAAAAAAAAAAGGCAATGCAGGCAAGGTGAAGAGGAAGACATTCCCATTCAACTTCCTTTCCTCGAGAGCCCCGATCCAAGAAGTTGGCGTAAAAAGCACAAGAGAAGGATATACTTGAGACATTCGAAGAGTAGAGATCAACATTTCTCTCTTAGATGCAGTCAAACAAATTCCTAAATATGCCAAGTTCCCGAAGGAGTTATGCACCAACAAGAGGCGGCGAAGGGGAATGAACGGGTGAGTTTGAACCCGAATGTATCGGCCCCTCATCCACCTACCATGCCTCGCAAGTGCAAGGATCCAGGGGACGTTTTCTATCCCTTGCCTTATTGGTAATTACAAATTTGATGATTGCATGATAGATTTAGGTGCTTCTATAAATGTCATGCGCTCCGCATCTATCTATAGATCTCTTGGTCTTGGTCCCTTGCGTCCAACTGGTGTTATTGTTCAATTAGCTAATAGGAGCAATGCCCATCCTTCTGGTTTAGTTGAAGATGTATTAGTCAAAGTTAATGAATTGATATTCCCTACTGATTTTTACATCTTAGATATGGAGGATGAGTCTTCTATCAGTAGATCACCAATCATTCTAGGGAGGCCTTTCATAAAAACAGCTAGGATTAAGATAGATGTGTATTCTGGTACTCTTTCCATGGAGTTTGGTGATATTTCTATGAATTTTAATATCTTTGATGCCATGAAACATCATAGGGAAGAGCACTCTGTTTTCTCGTATTGATGTGATTGATGATCTTGTGGATGATGTTCTTGCCGATTGGTGTCTTGATTATCCCGATTTTTCATCCGAGAGTGATTACGCCATTTGTGCATGTCTTGATAATGAATGGTGCTCTGTTTGCACTTATTTGGTTAATGCTGCATTATTTGTTGATTCTGACTTGTTGGGTGATTCTGCATTACTTGTGGATTCTGATATTGATTCTGAGTTTGAGCTTCATCCTGATCCTGATGTGCATCCTAATTTTGATTTTGATGAACTTAACTCTGACTCTGATTTTGATGAGCTGAATTCTAATATTAACATTGAGTTGTGTAGACATAGTTCTTCTATTTCTTTGAATGTGGTTTCAAGCATTTCCAGTGTGATGACATCCGAGTTGTTGCAACAACCACCCAAGCTTCTTCCTTCCACTGAGCAACCACCCAAACTTGAGTTAAAATCCCTTCCAAATCACCTGAAATATGCATTTCTGGAGGTGGATGAATAGTTGCCGATCATTGTGGCAAATAATCTTCTTCCGACCAAGAAGAGAAGTTCGCTAAGCTTATTGAGGGCGAACAAGAAAGCCATTGGGTGGACATTAGCTGATATCGTTGGCATTAGCCCTTCCATGTGCATGTATCGAATTCTGTTGGAAGAGGACTCTAAGCCGGTGAGGCAATCTCAGAGACGCCTTAATCCCCTTATCCTTGATGTGGTGAAGAAGGAGGTCACTAAGCTTCTACAAGTTGGTATCATCTATCCCATTTCGATAGCCATTAAGGGTTAGCTCGGTCCGGTGGTTCCTAAGAAATCCGAGTCACCGTGGTAGCCAATCGAAGAATGCGCTCATTCCTACTCGAGTTCGAATAGTTGGAGAGTTTGCATTGACTATAAGAGACTCAACCAAGCCACTCGCAAGGATCATTACCCTTTACCTTTCATTGATCGATGTTAGAACGATTGGCCGGCAAGTCTCATTACCGCTTCTGGATGGCTACTCCGGATACTTCCGTCCATATTGCTCCCGAGGATCGGAGAAGACGACCTTCACATGCCACTTTGGAACATATGCCTACCGAAGGATGCCTTTTGGCCTCTGCAACGCACCTGGCACCTTTCAGCGTTGTATGGTAAGCATTTTCTCTGAGTTTCTAGAGGACTACATGGAAGTCTTTATGAATGATTTCACTGTATATGGGTCTGATTTTGATGCATGCTTAGCTAATTTGTCTAGAGTTTTGCATAGGTGCATTGAGTCTAATCTTGTCTTTAATTATGAGAAGTGTCACTTTATGGTTGAGTCAGGTATAGTCTTGGGACACATAGTGTCTAGGAAAGGGATTGAGGTAGACCCTGCTAAGATAGATGTGATTACTTCTTTGCCTTACCCCGTATCATGCGGGAAGTTTGCTCTTTTCTTGGTCATGCAGGTTTCTATCGGCGTTTCATTAGGGATTTCAGTAAGATTGCCCGACCCTTGTCCAACCTTCTGCATAAGGACACTGATTTTGTATTTGATGATGCTTGCAAGGCGGCCTTCGATCATTTGAAGCGTTGCTTGACTACAACCCCAGTGATCCAGCCACCAAATTGGTACCTCCCCTTCGAGTTGATGTGCGATGCTTCCAACTATGCGGTTGGTGCTATCTTGGCACAACGAGTCCACAAAGCATCTCATGTGATTGCATATGCCTCCAAGACTTTGGATCCCGCTCGCCTAATTACGCACGACCGAAAAGGAGTTGTTGGTTATTGTATTTGCTTTTGATAAGTTTAGGTCATATCTGCTAGCTAGTAGAGTAATTGTTTTCTCTGACCATGCTGCTTTAAAGTTCCTTTTGAAAAAGGAAGATGCTAAGCCACGACTCATCCGATGGATGTTATTGCTCCAATAGTTTGATGTTGAGATTCGAGACAGAAGTGGAGCACAAAACTGGGTAGCTGACCACTTGAGTCGTATCACCCATTCTCCCTCTCACCCCTCTTCTATTCGAGATGATTTCCCTGATGAGCAGCTTCTACAGCTGCAAGGTGAGCTTCCATGGTATGATGATCTAGTTAACTACTTGGTAGCTGGTGTTTTTCCTATAGACTCTACTAGGGCCCAAACCTTTAAATTGAAAAGTGAGTCTAAATATTATGTTTGGGATGACCCTTATCTGTGGAAATTTTGTAGTGACCAAGTAGTTAGGAGATGTGTGCGATCATGAGTTTCACTCTATATTGCATTTTGCTCATGCTTCACTCGTGGTGGTCACTTTGGACCCCAAAGAACTAGGAAAGTGTTAGATAGTGGATTGTTTTGGCCTTCCTTGTTTCATGATTCCCATCTCGTTTTGTAAGTCATGTGATAACCGTCGGAGAGCGGAGTATTTCCCGTAAGCATGAGATGCCCCAGAACCCTATATTGTTTTGTGAGATCTTTGATGTTTGGGGTATTGATTTTATGGCTCCATTTCCCGCCTATATGGTTATACTTACATACCGCTAGCTGTTGATTATGTCTCGAAACGGGTTGAGGCGAAAGCCACTAGGACTAATGATTCTTCGTGGTGGTGGATTTTGTTAGGTCTAACATTTTCTCGGTTTGGCATTCCTAGAGCTATTATCGGTGACCGGGGCTCCCATTTTTGCAACCGAAGCATGGGTGCCTTGTTACGCAAGTATGGAGTGCTTCACAAGGTCTCCACAAGATACCATCCTCGCACCAATGGTCAAGCCGAAGTCTCAAATAGAGAGATTAAGCAAATCCTTCGTAAGATCGTAACTCTACCCGGAAAGATTGGAGTAAGCGATTAGAGGATGCTTTGTGGGCATATCGCACCGCCTACAAGACTCCGATTGGGATGTCTCCTTATCGGCTTGTCTTTGGTAAGGCATGTCATCTTCCGGTTGAGTTAGAGCATCAAGCCTATTGGGCCATTAAGCAATGTAACATGGATTTGGCTCAGTCTGGGATGGAGCGGAAGCTACAATTGCAAGAGTTGGATGAGCTTAGATTGGATGCCTATGAGAGTTCGTGGTTATACAAGGAAAAGACTAAGGCATTCCATGATAAGCATATTTTGAGGAAAGAATTTTCTGTGGGCCAGAAAGTTCTTCTGTTTAACTCCCGTATGAAGTTTATGCATGGTAAGCTTCGATCTAAATGGGATGGCCCTTTTGAGATCACTAACATATTTCCATTTGGTGCTGTTGAGCTATGTGATCCACCCACAGGAGAACCTTTAAGGTTAATGGGCACCGCCTCAAGCAATTTCATGAGGGATCCCAGCAGCAGACTGAGGAAGCAGAGATTCTCCTCATTGATGCCACTTATCCTCCTTAAACCCTTGGGGAGTATTCTTCTTTCTTCTCCCTCTATCTCTTTTATTTGTTTTCCTTTTTCTACTTTGCTTTTTGAAAATAAATACAATCTCTCTTTCTATGATTGCTACATATTATGAACTTGGACATTTTGGTTTTAATGGATCATTCCGTTTGGTTTGCAATTCTTGACTCTTCGATTGCATGTCTTGGTAGTTGATTTGATGATGTTGATTACCTAAGTTGGTATTGACCTTGTGAGGTTTTGGGCCTGCTTGAATGGAATTCATCTATTACCATTCTTTCTTTCATGTGTGCATCTGCTCCTGATTTGTGTTCTCTAGAACTTGCTCTTTTTCTTTTTGAAACTACATTTTTCACTTACATGCATAAATATGATAGAAGCTTGTTAACCCATGGATTGAGGGTTCCACGAATCCAGAGGACATGCGCTTCAATCGGTAACGTAATTCGTTTCGTTTATTTTAATCGGATCCGATTATAATTGCGGATTAGGTATTAGATTTAATACCTAGATTGATATCCCAAGGACATAGGTCGGACCGGGTTCGAGAGAGCGTTGTGCGATCGCATATGCCGAGCTCGCCACGTGTTCGATCAAATGCTAGACAATCGTCTAGTCGAGGAAATATCTGGACAAATGCAGAGATCTTGGTTTGTCCAGAATCAATCACGATTTTGGTTATTATCTTTTTGTCCGATGAAGGTTATGGAATCCCACCCGGGTTAATCGTTTTTAACTGATTAATCGTTGTTAACTGCTTTCGCATATTTCCGTTCGCTTTTTAGTTTAATTTCGTTTTTAATCTGATTAATCGTTTTTAATCTGTTCTGCATATTTCGTTCTGTTTTAGTTTAATTTCGTTTTTTATCTGTTTAAATCAAAAACCCCCAATTTGTTATTGTTCTGTTTCGTTGTTGCTGATTTAAACCCACTGCAAATTCCTTGAGAGAAACAACCCAGGTTACATTATACTGCAAATCTTTTTCTAATCTGGTTATTTTGGGAGATCACGGCAAATCTCTGTCACATTACCAGAGACAAATTCAAGAATCTAAAGATCAAAAGGACCCAATAGTCTTAAAAGACTCATGAACATGCCTCAGAATTGCCTTATCTCTATTCCACTCTGGCGTTGGAGCATTCACAATATGGGCATAAAGCTTATTCTTCACACATGTCCCAAAAATCAAACTATGAGTTCCAGCACCATCGATCTTATACACATAATAGATCTGACCATTCTCATCCTTCTTCTCCTTCGACTTCAAGCCATCCGCATTCGCAATCATATCCTGCAATTCCATATCCGATAACGCCAGATTGTTTAGAACAGTGTCCTTCCAATGCCAACAGCGCTGAATCGTCTCTGAGCCATATTAGCTGAACCACCAGAGGAGGCGATCCCTTAAGAATGTTGGAGACAGGGAACAACAGAAATTTCCTCAATGGGGTCACCGATTTGGGTGCCTTATCCAAGAAATAGCCAACCAAAAAACTATCAGAATAAGCCTAGATGAGAAGCGCACCTTGAACGACAGAAATCTCGCCATTGTTGCTATCGTGTTTTGCCATTGGAGCAATCATGATTTCCACCCTCAAACGTCCTCCTTTAAATCTAAGCTTCAAATCTCTTCTCAGCCATGGTTCAATGGGCCACTGTCGCCTCTGGTAGAGGTTGCCGCCGATGCCTTTCACATTATCGAGGTTGCCGCCACTGAAAAGGAAATAGTGGAGATTGAGGTGAAGGGGAAGGGAAGATCAACAGATGAAGGGATAGAGGGGTAGTGAGGGAAATTAGAAAATTTTAACAATTTTTCATTTTAATATAGTGGGCCCAGCACAAAATTAACAGAAATTGTATTTTTGCATCAATTTTGAGAGTTCATGGGTACTTTTGCATCCCAAAAAACATTCGGTGTTGAGCGCTTCTGAAGATAAAGCACATGTGCATTTTTGCACCTTTACCCATTAATTTAATTAATGTAGACAGAGAAAACTTAATGAAAAATATTGTTAATTCTTTTAGGGTGTAGGTATAATTTTAACAATATTTTATACTAGGGACATCTAACACCATTAAGTTTTTTAGGGTACTTTATACAAAAACATTATAAATTGACAAATTTATCAAAGCCGATCAAACACGCACTAGTGGGTCCCACATGGTGATTTCTTTTTTTTTTTTTTGAAAAGTTGCTTCTTCCGCTCCTCTCTCTCTCTCTCTCTCTCTCTCTCTCTCTCTCTCTCTCTCTCTCATTTGCTACTGACACACTTGGTAGCGTTTGGAAACTTTCCAAAACCTAGGTTTTGCGCAAGTCGAGGTAAGTATGTGATAGGAGTTTTTTCTCAGCTTGCGTAAAAGACAGGTTTTGAAGTGTTTCCAAACTCTACCGGTGGTTCACTACTCACAATGGGTAATTTTTTTATTTTTGCAAATTGTTATCAATTAATTTTTTTTTCATAGAAATAAAGACTTAATTAATGCAGATAGAGAAAAATTAATAAAAAATATGGTTAATTCTATGAGCGTAAACTTACAATTTTAACAATAATATTTTATGTTAAGGACATCGGGCACCATTAAGTTTTTTAGATACTAAAATACACATAAACTGATAAACACACTAGTGGAAAAAAGGGTTTTAAGACCAGCCAAAAGAGGCATCGTAAGATCGGACCCGCGACCAATCTTGTTCCAGGCGATATTAAAAGTCTAACTTTTAAAACCAGACTCAAACCGGTCTTAAAGAATCTCTTTTAGACCGGACATTTAAAACATTAGATCTTAAAAGTCGTACTATATACACTTGAAATATTTTTTGTTCGGTCCTTAAACTCAACTTTTAAGACCGGATATAAAATAGGCCGCTCTTAAAGTATCAGAATTTTAAGACTGGACAAAAATTAATCCGATCTAAAAAATAGCGGCTTCTAAGACCAAACGACTAATTATATCAGTCTTAAAAGACTGACTTTCAAGACTGGATGAAGAACACATCCGATCTTAAAAATTGAATTTTTAGACGGACGTATAAATACAACGGTCTTAAAAGACCAACTTTTAAGACCGGCCTAATATCAAATATGTACACCAGACCTTTAGGACCAGACATATAAAAACATCCGGTCTTAAAATTTGAACTTTTAAGATCAGCGTATTTATTTCAAATCCAAATTTTCCTGAATTTTTTCCCCGCTTAGAAGTTCCCGATCATATAATACACAAATCCAATACATTATCCAACACATAAAATTTGATACTATAAGCTACAAGCTATGAACAATCCATTGTGAATAAATAGAATTGGGAAAAGAATACATATATTATTCACCATGAGTTATGTGGCCTCTTAATTATTGATTATACTATGACAGTACAACACCTAAATGAATATATACAATAAGATAACTTACTTACAAATACAGCACATAAATCAACATACATGCCCAATAATATAATATTCACCATGCCTTCATCTGATTCCCACCCAACAACGTAACATCCTCGATCTTTTACATATAACATGTCCCTTTGGATCGGATCCTGCCACAAAAATAAAACAAGAACAAACTTCATAGTCAGTGACATTGTTTAATTAAAAACATATATAGAAGGAATATAGTTAAAACCTTAAAGTTTTCAAAGAATTTTGCATATGAATATTACCTTGTGGATTGACTCGTTTATAAAGGGATATCCTCCCATATCTCTTCTTGATGATCATTTCTTATGCCGGGTTCATTATCAGCTTCATCTTCTTCGTTCATGTCCACAAAAATTTGAATGAATTTCTTCATCAATATCAATGTCCAGTATAAGTCTTACAAAATCATTCAAAAATTAAATGTGTGTGTATAACTTCAGGACTTAGTCGCCTCTCATTCAAACATTCTACACAAGTGCAATAAAACTTCCCACTATTATCATGGGCATTTTGTTTAGCAAATTCTATAAATTCCCTCACCCATTCTGATATTCAACACTCGTCCGTAAAGCATTATTTATCCAACTGTGATCCATAGTAGAATTCCTATAGACGAAAAGATTTAACATACATAATCCGAAAAAATTGAAACTTGCATATAAAATAAGGCAACTCCAAATGCATATATATGCTCAATGTCGGTTATGTCTTTTTTTTTTTACGGAGAAACTTGCCCATTAAATACATAACAAAGAATCACTTCTGGTCATAAATGTATCACAGTGAATCCAAGAAGTAAAATAAATGCATGACGAGGAAATTAAATGCATCGCATGAGGTCTTGTAGACTCACCTGTAACATATAAATTCAAATGTGTTTGCTGAGTCTTTCTTCTCCAGCCACGAACATTGATGTTGCAGACAGAAAGAGAAACCTAAAAATACTTGTTGGTCAGTTGGGTAGGTCTAAAGTGCAAATATAATCTTCAAAATACAATATTCATTAACAACAGAAAACTCATAAGAACATTTCATCGATTTCCTTTCAACCCATGAAAAACCCAACCATAAGCGGGAAAATCATAAAGTTATATAACCGAAACACCTCGTACAAAATTGGTCTATAGACGTTAGCTAAGGAACCGAAAGTGATTGTCGAGAGAGCAACGCAAAGAAGTGACGACGCAACACACAAACACTGAAGACAAAACCTGAGTAATCACTTTCGGTGCGACAAGAGAAGTTCTGAGAGGGAAATTTAATTTTCCACGCGACATTTTATTAATTTTGGATTTTTTAAGACCGGTTATTTATAAAGTATTTGGTCCTAAAGATATAATTTTATTAATTAATTTTTAAGACTCGCAGCTTTAGAAGACTCGGTCCTAAATTTTTACTATTCATTTAATTGTAAGACCGGATGTTATACAAACTCCGGTCCTCAAAGTCAAATACTTTTCAGGTCATAAAGGTCCTCATTTATTAATTAATTAACCAAACTTAAAAAAAAAAGGATTGGCTTTTGCGAGCACAGCAACAACTAAATGAATAAGATAAATTAAAGGAAAACTGGAGAATATATAGGCTTATTTAATTACTGGAGAATATGAATATAAAAAAGACTAAAGCTTAGTTCTTAATGTTTCATACATTACGGAGAATATGCACGTACACAAGGAAAAAAGAAAGAAAAAAAAAACTGAACATTATCAACGACAAGAATCTAACTAAACATCCTAAAGCTTATTATCCTCCGGCGATATCGGCGTGAGCAGCATTAAGTTCCCACCGGAGATCAGCAAGTTCTTGTCTTACTTGCATCAGCCACAATGCATCATTAGAGGAAAGAGGAGAGGGGTCAGCAGTAAGCGCGCTGGGCCAAGAGATTGGAGAGGGGAAGCTGGATCCTCTTCATGGTCTGAAGGCTGGGGGGTTCGGCAATCTCTTCATCATCCAAAATAACAATGGGTCCAACGACCCGAGACTCTTCCGTCACAATAGAACGCACTCTAGCTGGAGGAGGCGCACCGTATAACGATTCAAGGAAGGCACGAGCTTCAGGACTAAGAGTACCCCTATGAGGAGTTATCTTGTATCTAACCATGGTTTGAGGCTTTGAGCAGTTGGGGCAGAGAGCTAAGTAGTGAGGAGTTAATAAGGACATAGGGCTGGTGTGAGGAGTTAATAAGGGCAGAGAGCTGAGATACGCAATTGATTATGATTTTTGTGTTTCTACTTTAAGACCGTCCATTTATCATATGTCCGGTCCTAAAAGTATATTATTTACTTTTTCAATTAAATTACTTTTAAGATCGTCATTTTATCATATATCCGGTCCTAAATGTCTACTATTTATTTTTCCAATCAATTCAATTACTTTTAATACCGATATGTTATCTTATATCCGGTCCTAAAAGTCAATTATTATTTTTTCAATTATTTATTTTTGTAAAGTAAGAATTTTTCCTTAAAAAATATTACTTTTAAGAACGGAACTTTTACAAAATCCGGTATTAAATGTTCAGTCACTTCAAAATTACTCGAGATAGCGAGTCGTATCCTTACACTCGTTCTCACACGATCCGCAGTCTCTTCGCCTTTCCGGTAAACCGCCCAACTATGCGTCTCCTCGTATTCTGAGGACTATGCGTCTCCTCGTAAAAAGTTTCTGACGTTTCATATTCTTCAAGATGAGTTCTCTATTAAACCCGTTGTTACTTTAGTTTCTTCACATTCTTCTTCATCACTTCTACACGGCATCCTCCACCGCCTAGCCTCCACTGTAATGGCTGCTCTACCAGGTCCTCCTTTTCCTCCTCAACCTCAGCCCCCTCCTTCATCGCCTACAAATCCGACTGTCAAGCAGTTGGTGCAGCACGTGGTGGCCCGCGTCGATCACAGGGACCGACGCTTGGGCCAATTGGTTCAGCTTGTTCATACCGTCAACAACAAGCTGAACATAGTACTCCACGCCAATGACGTGGAGTACCATCCTTCTGAAGACGACACCTCCGACGCATCCTCCCTCTCCGATGGGGTGGATTAGTTTTTTTTTTTTTATGGTTTTTTGTTGTTGTAATAGTCACGCCCTTTTTAGGGCAACATAATAAATAATAAATAAAATCTTTTTAAAATTTGTTCTCGTGTGTGTTTTAGTTACGTTTATGCATTATCCGAATATCTCGGTGATAGAAAGCAATCTTAATCTTAACTATATACAAGTAGAGCAATAAGCATCTGATCTCTAAGGCAACACGTACATCAGCAAAAATGGCAGACTCAAAACACTAAAAATAAAAAGCAAGGCAATTATGAAATATGGATAATGGAGAGGATATAGTTACACAACATTTAATAAATATTTAATTTAATAATATCTAAGTGATTTTTTATATAAAAATATATTAATAAATATATTGCCCACATTTTTAGGACCAGACATTTAACATAACTACGGTCCTAAAAGTGTGGCCATATTTTTTAAATTAAACGAAAACTTCTTAGGACTGGACATTTAATAAATCAACGGTCCTTAAAGTCTGGCTTATTTTTTAAATTCAACGAAGACTTTTAGGACCGGACATTTAGTAAATCTACGGTCCTAAAACTGGGTGCTTATTACGGAGGCCTACTTCTGTATTGACAAAGCCACTGATTAAGTCCAACTTGTTTATTGGTTACCATAAGGACAATTTTGTCCTTGGCACTCAACTTAGCAGTGCCAACCAATTCAGGAGGGGTTGGAGCTTTAGGAGGAGTAAAAACATGTACAAGCTTCACTGGCCACGAGATAAAGGTTCCAATGACATCACTCACAACCTTCATCTGATCAGTTGGGAGAGGGATAGGTGCATCAATGATGACCTCTTCAACGACACTCGACTTCATCATCGGCCATTTGTTGGTGGTGTACAGTTGATCCCAAGTTGTGGATGACAGTCCCTTTGCAACTAATCGTCTATCATGATGATCGGATCCTCCACATAAAGGTCACAAGGTTGCTCTCGATCGTTCAACAATGCAACTCCCTCTAGTGTTCTGCTGCATAGGTTCAGGTGAATGTGTGAAAGGAACATTAGTCTCTGGACGAGAGCTCAAAAGCAGCTTCAATTCATTCATTTCCTCCTGCATCTTGCTCATCTGAGATTGAAACATTGCAGTCAATGAAGCTTCTTGAGCCGCTGCTTTGACCGCTGCTTTCTCATTTATTTTGGCCACCGTCTGTTCCATCTCCTCCCGGGTAATCATACTTTGTTTGTGGCGTTTGGATTTACCAAAGTATTCCTTCGGCCTACCCGTCCTCCAACCCCCGTTACACGCCCCGCATAATCTGGTTTTCCAGTCGCAATGGTCAGAACATCATTCCTCCCATCCGACAAAAAAGATCCTTCTATTTCTTTCTTTTTAAGATCTTCCTATAAGATACAGATAACGAGAAGCTTAGTAATGAAACATGTTTAGTAACTAAAAATTAACAATAACGATACTTACAATTCTTTCAGCAACTAGACGAGTTTGTTTACTCGTGTAGGCGCTGCTTGGCTTTTGCTGAATATACAACCATAACTAATCGCGACGTATTGGAAATGGCGGATCATGTATTGCAGAAGGATTGGATTCTACTTCATCTTCCAATCTCTTCCGCTTGGTCGCCATCAATTATTTTTCAGCCTTTTCATATCCGTCGTGAGAAGTCCTATGCGGGCAATCATTCTTTCTCCCTATCTCCTGTGCTTGTTCCCTTCTTTTCTGTGAATCAGAATTGAAAACAACTATTAATTATGAATTCCAGTCATCTCACTAACAGAAATTAGAGAACTTCTGCTTGATATCACTACAAAAAAAAATCAATTTTTTCTACGGAAAAATTCCGTAGCAAAAAAGCCTTTTTCCGTAGCAAAATGGATTTGCGACGGAATTTGCTATGGATTTTGTCCGTAGCAAAAAACCGCGTCGCATTTGCGACGAATATGGAAAAATTAGTCGCAAATTTGCTACGGAAATTCATATCCGTCGCAAATTTGTGACAAAAATTTCCGTCGCAATTTGCTACGGAAAATATTTCCGTAGCAAATTCTCGAATTTGCTACGGATATTATTCCATAGCAAATTCCTACGGATATTATTCCGTAGCAAAATTCAAAAATTTGCTACGGATATTATTTCGTAGTAAAATTCAAAAATTTGCCGTTTTCAGAATTTGCTACGGATATTATTCCGTAGCAAATTCTCAAATTTGCTACGGAAATTAATTCCGTAGCAAATTTAATCAATTGTTTTTAAAAAAAAATGATTTTTTTTTAGAAAATTGAATACAAAAAGTAGTGTACCATATAATAACAATTATAAAAAGCTTACATAGAGAAAATAAAATATATATAATAATGTTGCAAAGAAAAAAATACTAAAAAGTAGTCTAAACAGCAGCATTGTGATCATCATCATCACCAGCATGGTCATCATCACCGGGAGCCGACCCCAAACCCTTGTCTTGCATTAGGGACATGATTTGGAGCTGCATATGCCTCATCATCTCCGCTTGCTGAGTCATCTGCTGCCGCATCATCTCCCGTTCCTGATTCAGCTCCTGCCTCATCATCTCTTGTTCCTGAATCATCTGCTGCCTCATCATCTCCGCTTCCTGAGTCAGCAGCTGCCTCATCGTCTCCTGTTCCTGGGTCATCTGTGTTGCTTGCTCCTCCACCAACGCCTTCATCTTCTTCAGCTCATCTACAAAATTATGAAGTATTCATTATTTGTACTTCATTTGAATGGACAAAGAGAATGGAAATTATCAATATCAAATGTATTACGTTTACTTGAAGAAACACCTTCAGTGCCGGATGAGGAGCGCTTTGTTTGTTTCAGTCGGCTGGCAGAGGCACCATATCCAAAGACTCTCCCTTTCTTGTTAAATCCGCCTGTAGCCTCAAAGAACAGACTCTCATTATCGGATTGAGAGGATGCGGGGTCAGTCCCACGCTGCGAGTCTCTCTCCTCCGACAGCTTCTGATAGTTTTCCTACAAGCACAAAAATACATAACAAATAAGACATGTAAAATGAAATAAATATGGTGGTGCATAAAACAAGTAATAAAGGCAATAAATGTCTAACCGCTATTTGCTGCGCCCTTGGGTTAATCCATTGCCTCTCACTCCCTTCAGACTGCCGAGAATGGGTCCCCTCAAAGGTAGCCCACTCAATCGATCCTGCAGGAACTTCCCTAGACTCTGTCTGCAAACGCAAATGATGACCTTAATTAATTACTTCAAAGTACAAAATATTGAATACCTAAATAGAAAATAATGTGTACTTACAACTTTTCGTCGATGCTCACTAATTGAAATGAAGCTGCCAGCATATGACAGTCCTTCTATTTTAGCCCTATTTTCCTTATTTTTCACACTTATGTTCGAAACTTCTCATTGTTTTCCCAATTGCCAAATAATTTCGTTGCGCCTCTCGTGGAATCCAATCTTGCTTGCCTCTTGCCCTTCTCAATGAATAAAGCTTTTGAGACAACCACCGGGCGGCCTTGTGGTTATAAGCTTTTTTCAGATCTTCACGATGTCCAGGCAACGTCATGTGTTCATCCTGAAAATCAATAACGAACAATTAGTGCTCCAAATTGTAAAAGTACTTAATTAATAACCATAAAACAAATAACTTACCAAGAACTCATTGAACCAAACATCTTGATTTTCCTTAGGAATATCTGTCGACTTGGCCCAAGGATGATTGTAATTACGGAATAATTGGGTCGAGATGAAATTCCACACCGGATTATGAGGCACAAATCTGAAGACAGTGGAAATCATGCAAATATTAGCATACAAACCAATTAGAGAAGAAAATTGTAACATTAGTGGTAACTTGGCATGACTTACTCGCTGCTGTCAGCACGGATCCAAAGCTTCCCTGTAGAAGAATCTATTGAGCCCCAGATTGGTGTATTGGAGGAACTACCTTCTCCCCCGACGTGGATCTGAGGCGACGCAGTGTGCTAAGGAAGAAATGTGAAATATTGAAGATGTTTGTACATAGATAGTTTCAAGAAACTAAACATATGTAAATCAATCAGAAATGGTAAAGTAAACATGTTGTCCCCCTTGCTATGGATCAGGGGGTAGACGGTGACGACGACATATAAAGCGACGGTGAAGATGACAAATAACCCGACGGTGAAGATGACATATCAAATGTTGGCACCTCTGGGGAGCAGATGGCATCGCCCTACCCCCTCTAATAGCACGAGGTTGGGCTCGACCACTACCACGTCCACTACCTGAACGTCCTCCTAGATGCTCCATCTCTGAACACTTATGGACATAATGTCAAAAAATATATAAAACAAAGATATTTAGTTAATATGACAGTAGCAAAGTAACACAGTATGTAGTATAACAGATCGTCATAAACAAAGAACTAACACAAATCAACCGGACGATTCCTGCTCATCGACATCTACTTGCACGTCTTCCTATGAACTCTCATAGTCGTCGAACTTAGATTCACTATCAGAGAAGCTCACTTCTGCCTCATCCTCATCGTCTGATTTCTCATCGTTAATTTGTATAGGAATCAACTCTAACTCCGCACGAGAATCAAAGAGATTGCTTGGTACTTCGTCGTTGAAGATGTTTATGGGCAGTACATGTTCTAATCAGCTTGGAACGGTTCAGCTATACCGTCATTTGATTCTGGCTCTTTCGACTTTGGTATAATATTTCGTGCTTTGGTTTTAATAACTCCCCTCCACCCTTGGCGAGATGTGGGGTATGATGTATAGTAAACTTGTTCCGCCTTGTTGAGCAAGGATGAATGGGTCATAACCAACCGTATATCTCCTTGTCCAAAGGATCTCAATATTTCCATGTTTGTCCACTTTTGTCCCACGCGACTATTATCAAACCACTCACATTTAAAAAGGGTCACCACCTTGTCCCACGGGTAACTCAGCTGAATTATCTCAAGTAACTTACCGTAGTAGTTAGTCTCTACCTCGTCAACTTGGTCACCTCGACAACATACACCGTAATTGCAACATAGTGTACCAGCGTTCGCGTCAACAGTTGAAAACCGATACCCATTGATTATATATTTGTTGCATCGGGTAACTCTAATTGCAGCTCCATAAGATAAACTCCACGCAACTTCATTGGGATCTGATGGATTTTCCACAAAATAGGATCGAAACCATTTTGGAAACTCAGAGTTCATGAATTGATCAACTTGGGACATCGACATTGAAGGATTTTCCGATTGGACCCAATTAGAGAAGTAACTGTAACAAAAAAACTGAAGTTAATACTTTAATATTTACCGTAATAGTAAAACAGAAAAAAAAAACTTACTTTAAGTACTGGGCGGCCTCTTCACAGTTGTTTAGAATGTACCACTCCGCAATTCGCTTATCTCTTCCGTCAAGAGTTTACCTCCAACGTTTTCCCACGACTTGCCCTGGAAAATTAAATATTGATTTTTGATCCCTCGTATCACCGGCATCATCGTTGCGAGGTACCCCTCTCCATCTTGACATCATTTCGGGGGATAATAGTATGACGCAAATTTTGCGGCCTCTTCGACTAGATATGCTTCAAATGATAGATCCTTCAACGTACCTTGCATTTTTGATCTTGTGCTTAAGTGTGCGTAAAAACCTACAATGGAATATCGGGGTATTTATAAACTAAAGTACCATGTCGGTCAATTAATAACAAATAAAGAAAGAAATATATATATTACCTCTCAAATGGATACATCAATCTATATTGTTGGGGGCCTCCTACCTTTGCTTCGTAGGCCAAGTGAACGGGCAAATGTTCCATTGAGTCAAACAAGCTAGGAGGAAACACCATCTCTAACTTGCATAGCGTTATGGGCATGCTCGCCTCCAGGTGCTGTAACTTTTCAACATTAAGCTCTGAAGCACAAATTTCTCTAAAGAATATGGAAAATTCCGTTAGAATAGACCATATATGCTTCGGTAGTGCTTTGAAGGCCCACGTCAACAATCTCTGGAAACAACATGACAATCATGACTCTTCATCTTGCTCAACTTCCCCTCGTGCATGTCGACACATCTTTTCCAGTTTGACGCATAACCGTCCGGGAGTTTCAGATCTTTAACCCATTGCAACAATTCTAAATTCTGCTCTTTGTTGAATGTGTACGGCGCTCTAGGTTTGGAAATCCGTCCAGTGCCACTGTCCACCAAATGCAAAGCGTGCCTTCGCAAATCGCTTCAATGTCCGGTCTTGCGTTGATCGTGTCTTTCGTCTTGCCCATGGTGTCCATCACGGTGTACGAGATATTGCAAAACACATTCCTCTCAATATGCATGACATCGAGGTTGTGTCTTAACAATTGATCTTTCCAATATGGTAGTTCCCGAAGATGCTTTGCGTTTGTTCCAATGATGATCAACGCCATATCCCTCGGAGTTCGTTGGAAGCAGCCCCCTCTTCAACACTTTGAATGTATTTGACCCTGTCCCATATTTCTTGGCCACTTAAACGATGAGGTTGATCTGCTCATTCGACAACATTCCACGTGAAGTCTTTTCTATTTCTCCTAAACGGATGATCCGGGGGTAGGAATCACCGGTGCCTGTCAAACCAACTGACCTTGCGACTGTGTTCCAAGCTAAAACCATGTTCTGTTCAAGACATACCGGGCATGCGAGCTTTCCCGACGTTTGCCAGCCACTCAACATCTCATATGCAGGGAAATCATTTATCGTCCACATTAAGGCAATCCGCATGGTGAAATTCTAACTTAATGATATATCATACATAAGAACCCCTTCACTCCACAACATCTTCAACTCGTCTATCAAAGGCCTGAGGTACACATCTATCTTCTTTTTTGGGTTCGATGGCCCAGGGATTAACGTGTTAAGGAAGAAAAACTCTCTTCTCATGCACATAGAATGTGGGAGGTTGTACGGAGTCACAATGACTGGCCAACAGGAATAATTCTTGCCCGTATTGTTGAAAGGAGCGAACACATCCGAACATAGACCAAGACGAACATTACGGGGATCCATAGCAAAGAAAGGATTCGCCTCGTCAAATTTATGCCAAGCTTCGGCATCGGATGGATGCGTCACAAAGTTTTCATCCCTACGATGCTCCCTCGCCATCTCATGTGAGCAAAGTTGTTTCTTCTTCGATGCATACAATCTCGTAAGTCTGGGCACCAGAGGAAAGTACCACATCTTGCTTAATGCATGACGGGTCATTTTCCTTCCTTTCCCCACAACTTTATATCTGTCATGTCCACAGAATTTACAATTGGTCAGCTCAGCATCATCCTTGTAATACAACATACATCCTCCGGGGCGCAATGAATTTTTTCACATCCAAGCCCAAGCTCTTTCACCTTTGTTTTTTGCTTGGTAAAAGTCCTTCGGCAAATTATTGTCTTTGGGAACAACCTTACTCATGATCTGCATCATTTCGTTGTAATTCCTCTCACTCATATTGTGATCAGTCTTCAAGCTTAGTGTTGCTAGGGTAGCCGATATCGATGAATATTCACTATTTTCAAAGTGTTCGCAACCTTCCCATAACGGACGCTGTGCTTCTTGAAGCATTTTATAAAACCTAGCGGCTCCGGATGAGGATCATCACCCATGTATGATGGTTGAGTATGTGTACCGGTAGCCTCTCCCATGTATGATGGTTCAGCATGAGTAACGAGATCAAAATATTGGCCGATCGACGGTCCCGCGGCATCCATAACCAATTGTTCATATTGATTAAGGTTTTCTCGATGACTACTGTCCCCGTAATAACCACTCGGTGTCTGTCGGACTTCGCCATGACATTTCCAACATTCATAATCTTTCATGAATCCTTTTTGACACAAATGAATTTTGACCGTGCCCGCATCTGTAAATCTTAAACACCTACATTTGGCACATGGACACCTGATCTCCCTACTTGAATTATTTGAATTCGCTAAAGCAAATTGGATGAACTCTTCCAAACCCGCCAAGAATGCTTGAGTTAGTTGTCTTCTATCAGTTAGACGATTGTACATCCAACTTCTATCATGGTTGCCTTCCATACTTCCTAGCTAGTTCAGTTACTAACCTAATTAACATCTCAACATACCACAAACATATGCATTGAACAAAGAACAGATTCCAATGCCAAGCAACCGAGAATGAGGATAAAGACACCGCAATACGGGGACATGCGATGTGAGTGGGCAAACAAAGAATAGAATACTAAGTATTTTGGAGTTTCTAACATATATGGGCTAGATCAAAGAGATTATTTAACACTTAATCAAATTTATTGTATAACTTGTTAAAGATAGATTCAGATAAAAAAATTAAATGGAATATTTTTTAATCAAATTATTAACAAAGTATTTTTATAATAGCCTAAATCAAATAGTAAATTCCACTAATTTTTATAACTCATACAAATTTGATTATTCTTTAATGTCACACCTTCCTCCTCCTACTTTACATTAATTAATTAATTGCCTTATCCCTAAATTTCATTTCTCAACACTTCACTTTTCTAATTTCAACACCATCCTATTTAAAGATTTATGTATCATTACCAACTAATACAAAATCATAATTTTATCACACCAAGATCGAATTGGAATTTCTAAATTCCTAAAAAGTGTTAGATAAAATACTTCACATAAAATAATTCTATACGTTTATTAACTCGTGTTTACTGAGATAATTTTTTTTTTAATTTATCTTCGTCCCAAAAACAATGCAAGATTAAAAAAAATCAATATCATAAATAAAAATCAAGAAAAACCCAATAATTAAAAAAATCATGGAATCTCCTACAAACTATGGGCATAATTCAAATTAATAAACACATTAAGTATCAAGATCATTATGTAATTAATAGCAAAGGAGAAACTAAAACAAAAAAGAAGATTTATCTTCTACTAACATACATATTTCGTCCCAAAAAACAATGCAAGATTAAAAAAATCAATATCATAAATAAAAATCACTAAAATCCAATAATTAAAAAAATCATGGAACATCCTACAAACTATAATCATAATTCAAATTAATAAACACATTAAGTATCAAGATCATTATGTAATTAATGAAAGAGCGCCTATCACCCAAGAGGGGGGTGAATTGAGGGTCTGATAAAAACTTTGGAACTTTGAAAATCTTTTCGCTTCTTCTAAATCAACAGTTAGATATTCAAATAAACATATACTGGAAATATAAGAGATAAGGGAAGAGAATATGCAAACTGTGATTTATACTGGTTCCGGCCTAATCCTTGACCTACGTCTAGTCCCCAAGCTCCACTTGAGATTTTCAATCCACTATCTTCTTGTTTAACCGGGCACAAGAGAAAGCCTTTACAACCTTATAAGTTTAGTCGGGCATTTGTGCAGCCTTTACAATCTCTTACCGAGATACTCCCCCTTACACACTGTAAGGATACAATTACACCATTTGTAAACGAAGGATGATCCTCTCACTCTTGGACTCACTCCCCCTTATAAGATATAATTAATACACTCACACTTAAGG
This sequence comes from Acacia melanoxylon, assembly GCA_019022615.1. NCBI lineage: Eukaryota > Viridiplantae > Streptophyta > Magnoliopsida > Fabales > Fabaceae > Acacia > Acacia melanoxylon. Next base: position 2,988,396 of record JAFJYJ010000003.1, on the reverse strand, counting down.
TTCCACAACCTTAAGATTTGATCACTTAAACAGATAATCAAATAAGTGTTTGACTCTCTCCGTAGTAGATGAATAATAATCACTGAAGTACAATACAAATCGTTTCACTCTCTATGATAAGCTATATAAGCATTGAGAACAGAGTGTATGAGTTAAGCGTATATTCATAATGACAGCATTTCGGTAGTGCACGCTCATGTCTCTACTTGAAGTTTGAATGCTTGTTCTTTTATAGCTAACCAATAGCATTCGACCGTTAGAGCAATTCTTCAGTTGAGCTTCTTAGAATATGATCGTTGGAACTAGCCGTTGAAGCTTCTGTGGTGCATTTAATGTATCTGACACATCTTTTGCTTTTTCTTAATCTTCAGTAAAGCATCGTTTGATCATCTAAAACTCATTAGCAAAATGATTAAAAGTAATTAGGAATAGTAATGAGTAATGATATGTAGGAATGAAATCACACATGATGATTTATGATTTACGAAGTCGGAGATTTCAAAGCAGGGGTGACCTTGCTCGAGCATGATCAAGCTATGTGCTCGGGCATAAGACTTGAAAGAGTATTTTAGAGAGAACGTGTTACCCAGTGCTCGAGCAAGAAACCAAGTCTGCTCGGGCAAGCTTCTTTTGAAAATCAATTACTATCGTTGATGCTCGGGCAACATTTAGAGGCATGCTCGGGCAAGCAACTCTGAAGATTGACAACTTTTGTCAATGCTCGGGCAAGGCACAGATGTATGCTCGGGCAAGAGTCTTTGAAGACCTTTTAAAAAGGATAGATAACGATGTTGCTCGAGCAACCTACCAAAGCTTGCCCGGGCAAGGGCCACACAGAGCCGAGAAGACAAGTTGACTGACTCTGCTCGAGCACCCTTTTTATGCTTGCTCGAGCATGGTGCTCAAGCATGCTTTCTCACCTTGCTCGGGCATGACCATTACCTTGCACATTCTCGCTTCTGCTCGGGCACGCCAAATCACACTGCTCGAGCATTCTTGGTCTTGGGTATTAAGTTCTTTGAGGCTTCTAATCATGTATGAATAAGCATAATCTTCTTCGGTACAAAGCTCAACTTCCAGAATGTAGAGACTTTCAAAAACCAAGAATATTGACAGCACAATAGTCAATTTCCAGTGAGCGTAGCTTCTTCGATGTGGCTTCAATTATGGCAAACTACCCATGCTCATAAGGCTCTTCAAGTATTCTTTCCAATGCAAGAAGAATCAGCTTCAAACTCATTGTAGATCATCCATTATCCTTAGATCAATGAATGATGTTCTTGACCAGCGTTTTTTGCAACATTCTGAACAGATCGTCGACTTTCGAAGGTCATATCTCCCTGTTATGAACTCATTTTTGGTTTTTTCAAGTCTTGATAGAAATCCTTTTGAGTCTACTTTCATATGCCATCGATTTCAGCTCAATCGGATTTGTCGTTTGTGAGATATGCTCAAAATACCGAAGCTTGGTCTGGACTGTGATGATGATTTTTGTACCAACTTTAAAAAATCATATCTCTCTCATCTAAACTCCTTTGGGCTTGAATTTTATATCAAAATGACGCATTGGGAGTCTAGTTTGATATGCCACTGGTTTCGTCTCAATCTGATTCCTGTTTTAGGAGATATCATCAAATTACTATAGGTTGCCTGTGCTGAACGTGAAACAGAGCTGAACAGAGTGCTGAAAAATGTTTTTGCTCGAGCAAGAGCGGAATTTGAGTGGAAATGCACCTTGCTCGAGCATAACTTGGATTGTTGCTCGAGCATGACTTCAGGAACTCAATTATGGCTTATTTTAACTCCGAATCGAGCCATTTCAACTTCCATTTGATCATGGAGACTTCCAGAATCAATCTTAGAACTTGAATGATGATTTTCTCATTCCATTTAGCAAGTTCTTCTTTCTTCTTCTCTTGATCATTCTCCATAATTCAACTCTTTTTTTTTCTTCTCATGATCATACCCAAAATCCTTTATAACTTCTTGCTTCCTTGACATTCTCCACAATTCAATTTGGACTAATCTACATTAAATATAGTAGTTAGTCAATGTAGGAGATAAATATATTATACAAACTTTTTGCTCTTAATAATGGCATCTATATAAGACATCATCAAAACTAATCATAACCAACAATTAATAGCAAAGAAAAAACACCAACAAAAAAAGAAGATTTATCCTCTACTAACATGCATATTTCAATTATGTAATAAAGCAAATCTAACATATATATTTCCATGTAGTTATAAAAAAATACATCAAAGCTAACACAGCAAAGTGACCGGACGGAGAAGAGGACGAGGGGGGAGGTGTGAGCCGATGGCGGAGGGGGGAGGAGCTGGGGAGGGGCGGAGGAGGAGCTTGGGGACGAGGGCGGGGGCCGAGCTGGGAGCCGGGGGCGGAGCTTGTGGGGGGTTGAGCCGGGGGGCCGAGCTTGGGGAGAGCCGGGGCCTGGGGGCGAGCCGGGGCCGGAGGAGGAGCCGGGGGTCGGGGTTGTTGGGGTCTGTAGATTCGGGGGAGCAAAGTCTCATTAATGAGACTTTGCTTTTTGCGACGGGATCTTGGGATCCGTCGCAAACCGTTGCAGCATGCTTTATTGCGGACATTTTTGTCCGCCCCGTTGCGACGGACCTAATGTCTCTGTCGCAACTTGGGTCCGCCATCTTGCGATGGACCCCCCGTCCGTCACAACTTGGGTCCGCCATCTTGCGACAGACTGCCCCGTCCCGTCGCGTAATTTGGTGGACCCAGGGTCCGCCAAGTTGCGACGGACCATATGGTCCGTCGCCTTCTGGCGGACCTAGGCTGCCAAATTAACGACGGATGAGGTAATCTGTCGCAAAAATCGGTATTTTTGCCACGGATTATGTATTCCGTCGCTTTTTTTGTTTTTGCTACGGATTTTGAAATCCGTAGCAAATTCCAACAATTTTTCTACGGAAAATTTTCCGTAGCAAAATCCGTCACTATTTCCTAATTTTCTAGTAGTGATATGAACCTCAAACACTAGTCAAATTCACTTCATCAAGTTTCAACATTTTATTTAAGGAAGATGTAGAATTGTAGAAGAAATTGGAAGAACCGAGAGGAAAGGAGTTGCGTAACCGCACCAAACCTTTACACAGCTTAACATACTAACTAACTAATAGCAATGTGTAACCACTACCTACTATAATAGAACTAGCAAAGACTATAAATTATTTCCCTAATCACCTACTTAGTATTTTACCTTTGCACGGTTTACATATCAGGCTTGCATAGAACTAAGACATGCTTTAGTATTTTACCTTTGCATGGTTTACATATCAGCTTGCATAGAACTAAGACATGCTCCTCTTATGCAGGAAAAAGGATGGAAATATATACTTCTATTCACACCCAAACCATCTAACTAACAGGATTAGATGAACACAATAACATTCACATATCCGCAAAGGTTAATAAGCAAACAAAAAAGGGAAAACAAAACTAAATATAAACTCACCAAAGCTTCAGGAGTGGTCCGCAGCTGAACAAATTGTTGCTAAGTTTGTTCATCAATAAATGTGTACTTGTCCCAAGGATTATGGTCAGGCTAAACCTCAGCAAAAATATAGGTGTTAGCTAGAAAGGTCTTAAACTTCCTCCACCGATCAGCACAATAAGACAATGTCTTGACTTTCAACTTCGGCAGTCAGGGACAGTGTAGGTAAGCCAGATAGTGTCCCAAATAGGTTCCTTTACTGTGCGAAGGTCCACATTTTTCCACTCATCTGTCAAGATGCTAGCCTTGCTGCGTGCTAGATAGCCAACAAAACTATTATATTTGCCTTTATTAGGACCGAAAGGAGCCAACTTTTCATCAAACTGAATCTCGAGCTTTGACCCAAAGGTCCGACTTACGGATACGTCTTTCATTCGTGTGACACTTCTACCCTGGCGTGCAAGGCGGTTACGAGGCTTATTGTGAGATGACAAGGGTTCGTTCTAACTCACACCAGTAAGACCAGTAACTGGCGTTGAACGAACAGGACAAGAACCGTTTTCTCCATTCATTTTCGAGAAAGGAAGAGAGGTTGAGAGTGGTGGTGTGAAAGAGGAACGCCTGAGAATGTGAGAGAGTAATAGAGGATGGTGGTGGTGGGGGAGGAGAGAGGTAATGCAACGGGAAGAGGGGTTTCGCAACAAGAATGTAGGTTTCGAGTTCGAGAGAGCAATGTATAAGTCCTAAGGTAAGGTTTCGCGCGAATATTTGGCGCTTTTGTTTTCAGACCGGATGAACTAAAACGCCGGTCTTAAAGGTTAACATTTAAGACCGTACTTTAATAAAATACGGTCTTAAAAGTAATAAACTTTTTGTTTAATTTTTTCAATATTTTGTACCGGCCACAATTTAAGTCCGGTCTTAAAAGTATAACCTTTAAGACAGTTTTTTATATATGTCCTAAGTCTTAAAAGTTTTAGTCCTTTATATTTAAATTTTTCCTTATTATTTTGGTCCGCGAAAAATATAAGTCGTTTACGAGATTTCTCTATAAAATAATTGATATTTCAATTTTTTTAATAACATTTTTAAGACCGGTTGTTTTGTTAAGCGATCTAAATAATATATTTAAGACCCATTAATAAAGGATCCGGTCCAAGAAGTTCTTGATATTTATAAAACTGCCACCGGTCATATTTTTAAGACCAGTGCGTCATTACTCCGCTCTGAACGAGGCGGTCTTATAGCCCTTTTTTGCACTAGTGACATTTACAAATTGGGTGAAATTTACCAACCCGTTAACTTAGAGGAAACAGACGCTAGTGGGTCCTATATTCTCATTGACTCACTTGGTGGTTCAATTCCAGGTCTAGCTCCTGTAAAGCAGCCATCAACCTTACTGTTGGGTGGTTCTTCTTGTTACATTGGATTCGAATCATTGCATCCAAGCCAATGATCTTCACATCGATGTCTAAATCTATTAGCTTGTTATTTACATGGTTTTTGGTTGTATCCGGCTACTTTTGCAAAATCATTATTGTTTAATTCTAGATTATGGAGCTCCAACTTGAACTCGTTGATGTAGAACCTTTGATTAATCTTCTTTGCCTCTCTGCTTTAACTTGCTTCAGAGTCTCCTCCTTGCCATTCGCCATCCTCTTTTATGAGGTCTCTTTTCTAGCTCTACCACTCTACTACTATTCGCCTCCTTCACCACGGATGCTTCAAGATCCAATTAAGTTGTAACACCCACTTTTCAACAACCAAAAAGTTAACCAAAATATTTGAAATATTGTCAATCAACAAAAATCCATATTTACCTGGCCAACTTAATTTTCCAAAATCAATTTAGAGTTAATAAAATATAGAAGTCTTATGGTCATGGCAAATACAAATAACACAACATACACTAGGAGTACACAAGAGTCTTCAAAACTCACTCCACAAGTGTCTTCCCGTGCTCCCTACTAAAATAATATCCTTAAAAAAATGAATATTGCAACCATAAGATCTTAAGATCTCATTAACCATTGGTTATTCAGAAATATACATGCAAACCAAGATCGAGAACATACGGTTTAAGAATACTGTTCACCTCAAAATAAATATATTTATATTATACTTTATACAAACCTTTCACAAACCAGCTCTCGACTCAGTTACCAAAACTCACAAAAAGAGACCCAAATCATCATAATTCATTTTTCAAACATTTTTCATAAAAGATATCATATAATATACTAAACAAATATGCAGTATACAATATGCCTCCCTTAATCACCGTTCATCCTTATACCACTGACTGGAGTCATAAGCTAACACATAGTCCAATAAAAACACATCCATTTAACTGGATTAACCCAAGTTCACCAGATCTTGAGATACACCCAGCCAAAGGTATAGAGCTTAAGTCTGGACTATGGCTCCCCTCCTGGAACACAACTAAGGAGGTGTCACCTATCCCACAACTCCAATGCAATCCTGACCAAAGGAAGACATGGAAGAAGAGGCCCTGACAACTACCATTCACTATGCACTGAGTAATGGCATAAACAAATCTCATCATAAAAATTCCTTTTTACTCCAACTCATCACAAATATACCACCATTCATATGCATCAATGACAAACCATCACAATAACATAATAATGTTTTCATCATAGCACATAAGCATTCATAAAAAGTTTTAAAGTACATAACCATGAGTTCTAATATACAACAAGCATACTTGAAAAGTTTTACCCAGGGTTACCTCTACTCCAAGCTTATAGGTGGTCACACAAGAGTTACTTCCAAGCCCTCAATAAGAGGCTACCAAAGCTACAAATATGAATATCTATTAATATATTTCTCAAAACAACTCTAAAGCTTAGATCTTCCTTTCTAAAAATTTATATTATATAGATACAAGTTACCACATATCAACTTTTATACAACGATAAGTTTTATATTAGTTGGAATTTAAAAATAAAAGTTATCTACAGTACATAAGCTTTAATATATATATATATAACAAAACATGTTTATCATAATATGTGAGCGTTGGAACGTACAAAAGAAACGAAAGTCTGTGAACTATTTATGACCAAAGAATGCCTTACAAGGTATGTATGTATATCGAAAGAGGCAAAATGAAGGATAAGGCTGGCTGTTTGTTATACCGAGGGAAGGAGAAGATTGAGAGGAACATTCCATATAGGTGTATATATAATTAAGGGGTCTTAAATAAAAGAAGTACCAAGAGAAAAAGAAATAGCAAAAGCTTAAGAAAAATATATAAATAAAAATACACCCCATCCCTTTGCACAGGTGACAAAAAGAATACCAAGACAAGCCTAAAGAGGACCATAAAGCTTGAAGGGAGGATCGGATAAAGAGGTATAAAATCAAAATCAAAACAAAAATAAAACAAAAATGTATGAAGGACGACAGTTTTCAACATGGAATTGTGAGATTTAATATACAATGGTTGCATACAAGGTTAAAACTCGGACCTGGTCGGTGAACCAGTGGGAGTGCTTGGTTAAGGGTCGAATGGGTGGGGCAGTTAAGAGGGTCAAACGGTATTAATGAAAAAGTAATTTCATTAAAATAGATAAAATATTCATATTTTAATAATTAAATATATTTTATAATTAAAATGTGAGAGGATGTGATGTGATTATATATAATATTATATTAATATTTTTAAACAAAGAGATCTGACGATCTCTTATTGATCACGCAAGGGCTATACCACACAGGATGTGTCGAATGAAATATAGCATGGGAATACGAGCTAAAACCAGAAGTGGTATCATGGGAGTATGAGCAAAATCAATAAGTGGTATTTGGTATGGTTTGTAACGTCTCTCACCTTCAACTCTCTCTCTCACGAGGCGGTGATATTTCACTACCGGGATATCGGTCTTTATCTCTTCTTCTTTCATCGTCTTCTCTCCTCCGGTCCTCCTTAAACCCGTCGACAATGGATTCTTGGACCTCCATTGTCCCGCCTCCTTCGTTCAGGCGATCTCCATCTTCCGTCTTTTGACTAAAGAAGCTCCGACAGTCTGACCTTCAACCTTCGACGAACACATCGCGATCTCCGTCTTCCGTCCAAAGAAAGCTTCGACCTTCGACGAACCCAGATCGTAATCTCTGCCAGCCACCGCGACACTCTTCCCTCTCGCTTCTCCTTCTCTTTCTCATTCATCGATTTTATTTTTAATTTTTTTTTTAAAAAAAACCGATCATTTTACTCTAACTCGACCAACTCAGTAGGTTTAGGCCGAGTTGACCGAGATGACTCCGAGTCAACTTGGACCCCGGTTTTATCTGTAGCTCGGACCGGTTTCCCGGCCAGTTCGCCGGTTGTCAGTCCGAACCGGTCAGTCCGGTCCGGGTTTCATAACCTTGGTTGTATATCCACACAAAAAAAATAAAAAAATAAAACGCATGATGTGATGGAGAAAGGAAATACAAACATACGCGCACCACAAATTAATGGAGAAAGGTGAGGTACGATGGATTTGACTAGGCAGAAAGGAGAAGGAAGGAAGAGGCAAAACTATTGACAAGACAAGACTTTGAATAGAGAAAATGAAAACGCAACTGTGTGACTGCGTGTAGCGGCACTAAAGAGTATGAGAGTTGTGAGAGGAAAAGAGGGGGTTTTATAAGGATAGGGTTTGAGTTTGACTCTCTTATTAAAATAATATTATTTTAAAAGATATAATAATATATAATTATTTTCTCTTTTATCTCATTCTTTTTATTTAGATATAGATTAGATTATATTTTTCCTATATTTTTTTCTTATTATTCTTATCAATATCATTTATCATTGTTAATTAATCAATTTTAATAAAAAAATTGATAATATAGTTATTTATTATTATTATTATTATTTTCAGCTCTTAATTTCATACTTCTAGATCTTTTCTAAACCCAGGATTACTTAATAAATCATATCCTAATAACACTTAATTATTATTAGAAAAATTAGGATGTTACACAAGTGATTAGAATCGCTGCCGCCACTAGACTTCCCTTATTAAATATCTATTTACCAAAATGCCTCTGTCATAGAAACTATTCAGACATATGCCCTTGTTTAGTTGACTACACCCCTCATGTAGTCGACTAAAACGCGGGACATTCTTTTTTTTTTTTTTAATATCCCGTGATTTAGTCGACTAAGCTACAATGCTTAGTCGACTACATCGAGACAGGGTTTTTTAAAAACCCCAATCGCGGCATAATGGAACCAATCACTAAACACCCTTTCCCCTTTCCAATACTCTCTCTCTTTTTCTCGGTTTAGTACGACGTCAGGTTTAATACCATTCCACCTTGTTGAAGGTATAATTGTTGTGTAATCTTTGTAGTTTCACTTTGTTAAGCTTTTGTTTTTGTTTGTAACCTGAAACGCTTCCTTTTGCGGCTCCCAAATTCTGATGTAAAGGATGAGTTCAAGTCCAAACACGCACGTTACTTTAAATTAAGGGTTGAGATTTTATATCTTTTAAAGTTATATTATAATATTACATAAAAATTAAAGATAAATTGTTAAAAGTTGCTTTGGAAATAAATAAACAAGATATTGTTCGCTTTTCAACCCAATCTAGTGATGAGATGGGAACAAAGGAAAGAACCCAAATCTATTATCTTGCCTCCCTTTCTATTTCTAACCACAGTATTAGGTGAAGATTTAGACTGTTCAAAATTGATCTATTAAATCATACGAGTATCATAATCAAAATAAATAATTAAATTCAAATTGCTAAAATTAAATCTGAATAATTTAAAATTATATTAAAAACAAAATAATAAACCATTTTATAAGAGATTAAATATGAATAATTCAAATATTACCCTATTAATTGGAAAAAGATATAAAAAAAACAGAGAGGAGAGAATATCTCCGATTAAATAACTGTTATTTGTGTATTGCATGATGGGAAAGGAAAAAATATATATTATATTTCATGTTTTTCTTAATTTTCGAACTATTAAAATCTATAATTTTGAGCATGATATAAAAAATTTATCTATTCTATTCACACTATAAATAATCTAACCTATATTTTAGATTTTACGCACCATGGCTCACAACAATTTATTTTTTCGCCAACTCACACCAATTTAATATTAAACAAGCATTAAATTAAATATTTGTTCACAAAAATATATATAATATGGATATAGATATTTTTGTTCTCCTTAAAATAGATGGAGACTAATATAATTATTTATAATGTTCATATTTTTAAAGTATCAACTTTCTAGTTAGTATTTATAAATATAAAGATGTTTATATTATTATATATCATATTTCAAATTTCAAAGTAGACATGATTTTATAACAGGTGCTGATGACGTCGTCGTCTTCCTCAAATATTAATAATTCCATATCAAAATAAATAAATTGTAACGATTTTTTTACCCCTAAGATGCTTAGCTTCACAGATTAATTTTGACCGAATTATTTTGAAGAAATATATATTTAGAAGATTGGCTGAAAATCTTATCCCATCTATTCGTTTAATTAACGGATAGCAGAAATTTTTTTGAAGATTTTTTGATTTTTTCCTACATAATATTTTTTTTTTCTGTAATTATATATAATATTTAATATATATCTAGATAAAAGAAGGAGTATTTTTTTCCGATTATCAAAAGAGCAGTATTTAACGGTCCGCTGTAGTGAGGTGTCGCGTTCGATGAGGTAGATTATAGTAACGTGCGTGTTTGGACTTGAACTCATCCTTCACACTAGAATTTGGGAGCTGCAAAAGGGAGGGTTTCAGGTACCAAAAAAAACAAAAGCTTAACAAAGTGAAATTACAAAGATTACACAACAATTATACCTTCACAAGATGGAATGGTATTAAATCTTGATATGCCGCACTAAAACTGACAAAGAGGGAGAGTATTGGAAGGGGAAAATGGTGCTTAGTCGATTAAGGTTCCATTATGCCGCGATTGAGGTTTTTAAAAAACCCCAATGTCGCGAAGTAGTCGACTAAGCACGGTAGCTTAGTCGACTAAATCACGGGATATTCAAAAAGAGAATGCCCCGCGTTTTAGTCGACTACATGAGGGGTGTAGTTGACTAAACAGGGGCATATGGGTGAATAGTTTCAGGACATCGGCATTTTGTTTAATTGTTATTTAATAAGGGGACTAAACGGGGGCATATGGGTGAATAGTTTCCAGACATGGGCATTTTGTTTAATTGTTATTTAATAAGGGAGAAATTGGTCAAAAAGCCTCATATTAGAAGCAGGAAAAATCACACCGAAAGTAAAAGAGGCAACGTTTGTAGAGGGGAGGGAGAGAGCTGGAAGAAGAGGCCATTTTTTAAAAAACAAAATCACCATGTGGGACCCACTAATGTCTATTTGCTCCAAGTGTTTGGGTTTTGATAAAATTGCCCTAATTTGTAATATTTATATGTATTTTAGCATCCTAAAAATTTTAATGGTGCTAGATGCCCCAAACATAAAATGTTGTTCACCCATTCTTTTAATAGATGCATACTTAAACAATCGTGTTTTAAAATGTTTGTGCAAAAAAGGTATTTAAGAAATTAACATTTAAAATTAATAAAAGTTATATAATAACATGAAAATATGCCTTTCAAATATATTTTCAATCATGGTATCATGGCAAAAAAAGAAAGAAAGAAATGTGTTTGAGAAAATGATATTTAAATACCATTTGAACTTACAAAACCCTCAAAGTCTGTTAGCATATGAAAATGACCGAAAGGTGATGTGATAGGAATCTGAAAATTTGAAGTTTATGTATTTTTACCAAAATGCCCCTAATATTTAAATTAAAAAAGGAAAAAAAAGCACTCATTTGGAGCATTTTGGTAAAAATGCACAAACTTCAAAATTACAAATTCCTACCATATTATTTTCTGTCATTTCCATATGTTAAGCTGTTGGTTGAATTCCTTGTGGCAATTGAACAAGTCAAACAAGTAATAAAGTGTAAGTAGAGTTATCATCCCACAGAGACTGTTGATACCAAAGATGATGCCGGTTTTTCTTGAAACTTGTGTGTGATGAGAGTAAAGTTGGTTTGGTTGTTTGTTTATCTATTGCTAATGACAAATAAGTAAATAATTGATCGGAAGTCGGAAGGAAGATATCAATTTAAAAATAGGAAGAACATCTATGTTTAGAAGGATTTATGGATGTAGAATACTTTTTTAGCTTGAGAAGCTAAAATGAAAAGCTCTTCTTTATACCCTTCCTTGTTCAAATTCATTTGTATCAGTCATCAATTCTCAAGCCATGATTATTTTCAACCCACTTGCAACAAAAAATAGGAACTTGGAAGCCGATATAATCCAACTCCCAGATTTGGTCAATCACCCAAAAGTATGACATCTTCGCATAGATAGGATTTCTATCTTTGGAACTTGATACATGCATGGTGTTACCTACAAGAGTTACACCACTATTTTACATTATGCTTCGATCATCTTGCTCTTCGGTGTAAAAGGTGAACTCATTGATGATATAGCTTGCATAAGACGTCACTTGATTGTTTGGACCATATGCTATGAACTTCAATTTGCTAGAAATTGATTTAGGATCAGCTTTATACTCGTGAAGGACTTGATCTTTAAACCATGTTGTAAAAATGTTTATTATGTTGTTGAGCACACCATCTTTCTCCTTTGTAGGGATTGTCCATTTGAATTTGATATATGGTTGTGCACTTAGTTGTCAACCTCCTTAGAGTTGTGCATCACATATAGATATGCTTGCTCCAATTGTTGGTCTAAGATGGTTACAACTTTCCTACCCATGATCCCTGCCCTATTAGTCCTTCTTCCCTCGTGCCAAGACACGGGAAGCCCAATATCGCTTGAATGCTTTAAGTATATGGCAAAAAATTCAGCAGCCTTTTCATAGATATATCTTTCAATAATGCAACCCTCCAAACAACTTCGTTTTTTCACAAACCCTTTCATTATCTTCATGAAACATTCAACTGGGTACATCCACCTTAGATAGGCTGGGCCAGAAAGTTGTACCTCTCTAACCAAGTGAGTTGTTAGGTAAACCATGATGTTAAAGAATGCAAGAGGAAAACACATCTCAAGCTCACACAATGTGTACGATTCGGTATTGCAACCTCAACAATTTCTTAAGGTCAATCACTTTACTACAAAATGACTTAAAGAAGAAACATAATTTGGTGATTGCAACTCACACCTCCTAAGGCAAGATACTCCATATAGCCATCAAAATCAAGTTCTCCATCAAGACATGGCAGTCATGAAATTTTAGTGCCATCAGTTTCAAATCCTTCACTGACACGAGTCTTCTAATGTTTGAAAAGTAACCCTCTATTGCATTGATTAAAGCAAGAAACTGACAAAAACTAGTTTTTTCTACTTTTGATTATGTGTGAGCTGCGGGACGAATAAATGTATGGCTTCCCCTCTCCTCTGGTGTTGATTCTTCCCTTATTCCCACATCAACCATGTCTAACCTAGCATTTATGCCATATTTGGTCTTCTTTGGCATATAGAGTAATGTGCCAACAATACTTTTACACACATTTTTCTTAATGTGCATAACATCAAGAAAATGTCTCATATCCAGGGTCTTCCAATAAGGCAAGTCAAAAAAAATTGACCTTTTTTTCCACCGGCTTGTCCCAACATCCCTTGCAAAAGGTTTTCCAAAAAGACATTTTATAGCTTTCACCTTTTGATATACCAGTTCACCAATCAAAGATTGAGGTGCCTTGCCATCTTTTGATTTCCTATTGATTTTTTTTTTTTAAAAAAAAAAGCTAGTAAGTTGCTCATGAAGCACCCATCTTTGATGTCCCCAAGTAGGGATTCTTCATGCCATTTTTCACAATGTTTTGTTTGTTTCCTTTTTTGTCAAAAAAAGAAAGAAGATAATGAAAAGGACATGGTGATCGAATATGGAAACAAAAAGATCTTTAATTTATATTTTTTTTTGCTTTGTCCCGTGAGGAGGCGCGGCAAATCTGAGAAAAAAAAAAACAGAAAAAGAAAAAGAAATATCTACTCCCCCCATCGTTGTCGGAGGGGAGGGAGTCGTCAGAGAGGTCATCATCTGAAGGATGGTACTCAATGTCCTGGGCATCGAGTACCGCCTGCAGCTTTGCGTTGATGGCATGATAGACCTGAGAAAGCTGGCCGCATCGTCGGTCTATATGATCAAGGTGGGCCGGGATGTGCTTGAATCATCGGTAGATTGTCGGTTCGGAGGCAAGCGGAGGAGGAGGACCTCGTGGTGGTGGAGCAGCCATTCTTGTGGATGTTTCAGAAGTGATGGGGATGAATGTGAAGGAAGTAAAGTAACATCGGGTTTAAATAGAGAACCCTGCCCAAACAATGTGAAACGTCGGAAACAATAACGAGGAGACACATAGTTCCTCAGAATACGAGGAGACGCCTAGTTTGGAAGTTTATCAAGAAGTCGAAGAGATTCTGAATCATTCATTTGAGAAGAGAGTGTAGGGATACGACTCGGGGAACCTTTAATACCGGATATTGTAAAAGATCCATTCTTAAAAAAATTGAATTAAAAAAAGAAAAATTTAGGACCAGATATAAGACAAAATGTCGGTCTTCAAAGTAATTGAATTGATTGAAAAAATAAATAACAGACTTTTAGGACCGGATATATTTTAAACTGTCGGTCTTAAAATCAATTGAATTGAAAAATTGAAATAAATTTTAGACCCGCATATTTATTAACTCATCATACCTCTCTGTCCTTATTAAACTCCTCATACCTCGTAACTCAACATATATACCTCTCTGTCCTTAGTAACTCCTCACAATCTCGTAACTCCACACTACGTGGCTCTCTACCCCAACTGCTCAAACCATGGTTAGATATAAGAGAACCGCTCGTAGGGGTGCTCTTACTCGATGCTCGTGCCTTCCGTAGATCGTTATACGGTGCCTCCTCCATCAGAGTGCGTTCTATTGTGACGAGAGGAGTCTCGGGTCGTTGGACCCATTGTTATTTTGGATGATGAAGAGATTGCCGCACCCCCCTCCACCCTTCAGATCATGAAGAGGTTCCTACTCCCCCTCTCCGACCAGTTGGCCCCAGCGCGCCTACCGCTGACCCCTCTCCTATTTCCTCTAATGATGTATTGCGGCTAATGCGAATAAGACAGGAACTTGCTGATATCCGGCGAGAATTTAATGCTTTTCACGCCGATATCGCCAAGGATGTTTAGTCAGATTCTTGTTTTTGATAATTTTCTGCTTGTTTTTCTTTTGTATTTTTTCTTGTGTACGTGCATATTCTCCAGTAATGTATGAAGCATTAAGAACTAAGCTTGTGTCCTTTTTTGTTCATATTCTCAAGTTTTCCTTTAATTTTTGTTTCATTGAGTTCTTTCTTTGCGCTCGCCAAAGCCAATCCTCTTTTTAAAAAACATGTCGACTTTTAGGACCGGATGTTTAATAAAACTACGGGTCTTAAAATTAAATGAATAATAAAACATTAGGACCGCTAAGCTTGTGTCTTTTTTTGTTCATATTCTCAAGTTTTCCTTTAATTTTTTTCATTGAGTTCTTCGCTCGCCAAAGCCAATCATCTTTTTTTAAAAAAAAATGAGGACTTTTAGGATCGGATGTTTAATAAAACTCCAGTCTTAAAATTAAATGAATAATAAAAAATTAGGACCGGCGTTTTGTAATTAACTGGTCTTAATAAAATCCAAAATACTAAAACATGTCTCTGATGCGCGGAATATCAAATTTCCCTCTCAGAACTTCTCTGTTCGCGTCGAAAGTGATTACTCAGGTTCTGTCTCCATTGTTTTTGTGTTGCTTCGTCGACTGCTTCGCGTTGCTCTCTCGACAATCACTTTCTGGTTCCTTAGTTAAACGTCTATCGACCAAGCTGTAAGAGGTGTTTCGGTTAAATAACTTTATGGTTTTACTGTGTTGAACGAAATCGATGAAATGTTCTAGTGGGTTTCTCTCCGTTGTTAATGAATATTGTATTTTGAAGATTATATTTTCACTTTTGACCTACCCAGTGACCAACAAATATTTTTAGGTTACTCTTGCTATGCAACATCAACGTTCGTGGCGGGAGAAGAAAGACTCCGCAAACCATTTGAATTTATATGCTACGGTGAGTCCACATTTAATTTCACGCGATGCATTTAATTTCCTTGTCATGCTTTAATTTTTCTTCTTGGATTCACTGTGATGTTTATGACCAAAAGTGTTTCTTCGTTATGCATTTAATGGGCAAGTTTCTTCGTTGAGCAAAAATATGAATTTGGTGTTTCCTTATTTTATATACGTGTCATAAATAGGAATTCTACTATGGATCACGGTTGGATAAGCTGCGTTACGGACGAGTGTTGAATATCAGAATGGGGTGAGGGAATTTATAGAATTTGCTAAACAAAATGCCTATGATGATAGTGGGAAGTTTTATTGCCCTTGTGTAAAATGTTTGAATGACAGGCGACTAAGTCCTGAAGTTATCTACACACATTTAATTTGTGAAGGATTTTGTACGACTTGTACAGTATGGGTATGGCATGGTGAAAAAATACCAAGTGGGTCTCAACATGAGGAAGTGGCCTTTAATGATAATGACACAGATATGGATGATCACATAGAGGGCATTATTGGTGATGTAGGAGAAGAGGCTTTTCATCAATCACATGCATATGGTAACATGTGCAGTGATACAGAGACCCCACTATACCCTGGTTGTAAAAAATAGCAATTGTTGAACGTTGTAGTGAATTGGTAAGCTTGAAGGCACGTCATGGATGGAGCGACAAGAGTTTTTCTGAAATGCTTGAGGCTTTTAAGGACATGCTTCCGGATGAGAATGTGTTGCCGCATCGATACTATGATGCTAAGAAAATACTACATCCCTTTGGGGATGGAGTACAAAAAGATCCATGCATGTCCGAATGATTGCGTATTGTATAGAAAGAGTTTGAGGAGAAGCGGGAATTGTCCGATATGTGAAACACCAAGGTACAAGTCAAACAAGGGGCTGCAAAGTGTTGTGGTATCTTCCAATCATACCAAGGTTCAAGCGGTTGTTTGCGAATGAAAATGATGCAAAGAATTTGAGGTGGCATGCAGATGAGAGGATTTCTGATGGAAAGCTTTGACATCCGGCCGATTCTTCTCAATGGAAGAAAATCGATCAATTATTTTTGAGCTTCGGCAAAGAAGCTAGGAACCTTAGGCTTGCCCTTAGCACGGATGGCATGAATCCCTATGGAAGCCTTAGCAGCATACATAGTTCATGGCCCGTACTCCTGATTATTTACAACTTATCTCCTGTGTTATGCATGAAACGAAAGTACATCATCCTAGTTATGTTGATTTTGGGACCAAAACAACCCGGAAATGACATTGATGTTGACCTTCAGCCCTTGATCGAAGACTTGAGGGAGTTGTGGGAAGAAGGTGTCGATGTTTTTGACTCTTTCAATAAGGAGCTGTTTAAAATACGAGCCATGATATTTTGTACTATAAACGACTTCCCAGCATATGGGAACTTGTCAGGGTATAGTGTAAAAGGCCATAAAGCATGTCCGATTTGTGAAGAAGGCACATGCTACCATCAACTTCAACATTGAAGAAAGACGGTTTATCTTGAACATAGAAGATTTCTTAGATGGGGCCACCCATATCGTCGATTAAAGAAAGCCTTTTGGTGGCCGGGTATGAAGATGCTCCGGTGGCATTGGCCCGGGAGCAAGTTTATGAAAAGGTGAAAACTATCGGTGTCATCTTCGGTAAGGCTACGCAAAGAGTAGAAAAGAAACAAATATATGGAAAAATAGATCTGTATTCTTCGATCTTCCATATTGGCGCAATCTTGATGTGAGACACTGTATTGATGTCATGCACGTGGAGAAAAATGTATGTGATAGTATTGTTGGCATGCTTCTCAACATACAAGGTAGTTCCAAGGATGGTGTGAAGGCAAGATTGGATTTGCAAGTAATAGGAATACGCGAAGACTTACATCCAAGGCCATACGGGAAGAGAACTTATTGTCCCCCAGCTTCTCATACTTTTTCTAAGGATGAGAAACGAAGGTTTTGTGAGTGTTTACATGGCACAAAAGTTCCTCGGGGTATTCTTCAAATTGTAAGAGGCTTGTATCGATGAAGGACTTGAAATTCGTAGGCCAAAAGTCTCATGATTGTCATGTCTTGATGCAACGGCTACTCCCGGTAGCTATTTGAGGCATCGCCGAATATGATCTTCGGTCGTTTTGACTAGACTTTGTGTCATCTTCAATGCGGTTTGTAGTAAATTTTTCGAGATTGAAAAGTTGGATGAATTGGAGAATGAAGGATATCTTATCTTGTGCCGCCTTGAGAAGCTTTTTTTGTTCCTACCTTTTTTGACATCATGGTTCATCTAGTGAGGAGATAAAGTTGTGCGGACCTATCCATTTACGGTGGATGTACCCAATGGAAAGATCTATGAAATTCCTAAAAGGGTGCGTGAAGAAGGCATACGGCGGAAGCATCAATTGTTGAAATATGTTTGAAGAAGCCATGGAATTTTGTCAAAATTATTTGGCCAAAGTAAGACATATTGGGCTTCCAAAACGTCGAGCATCTTGAAGGGGGTAGACGAGGGGCTTCGGTAAAGAGTGTGGATCTGATGAATTGTCGGAAGTCCACTTATACATCTTGAATAATGTTGATGAAGTTCAAGCCATACATAGCTGCTCATAAAGAAGCGTAAGGAAAGAAAATCATCGAATGGTGAACAAAGGTTGATTAGGGAGCATAAGAACTTTTGCAAATTGGTTCAAACAAAAGGTCGAGGAGAGGAATGTGTTTACGATACAATCAAATGGTTAGCCCGTGGTCTGAGGTTGATGTCATAAGTTGGAATTCATATGTGATCAATGGTTATACATTTTACACGAAGTCCCTAGATGATAGGAGCACCGTCCAGAACAGTGGTGTTATCTTAGAGGCTGAATCTATGCACTTCTCTAGTTCGAAAGACAAGAGGCCTTTATTGGCAGTCATGCCATATTATGGGGTTATTGAAGAGATTTGGGAGGTAGACTATGTTAAAATTAGATTTCCCGTTTTCAAATGCAAGTGGGTTAATGTCAAGAATGGTGTTCAGATCGATCGGCGAGGATTTACATTAGTCGATGTCAACGGTAGAAGTTTTGGTGATGAACCTTTTATTATGGCAGACCAAGCGAAACTAATGTTCTATATCACCGATCAAGAAAATAACTATGTTAAAATTAGATTTCCCATTTTCAAATGCAAGTGGGTTAATGTCAATAATGGTGTTGGATCGATCGGCGAGGATTTACATTAGTCGATGTCAACAGTAGAAGTTTTGGTGATGAACCTTTTATTATGGAAGACCAAGCGAAACTAGTGTTCTATATCACCGATCAAGAAAATAACTATGTTAAAATTAGATTTCCCATTTTCAAATGCAAGTGGGTTAATGTCAATAATGGTGTTCAGATCGATCGGCGAGGATTTACATTAGTCGATGTCAACGGTAGAAGTTTTGGTGATGAACCTTTTATTATGGCAGACCAAGCGAAACTAGTGTTCTATATCACCGATCAAGAAAATAAAATGTGTGCACGTAGCTCTCCAAGGAAAAAGGGTCATTGATATTGATGAGGAAAGTCATTCAAATTATGGTCTTCTGAGAGAACTCATTTTTCAAGGGTCTACCGGAAATGAACGAAGAAGATGAAGCGGATAATGAACCTGGCATAAGAAATGATCATCAAGAAGGGATATGGGAGGATATCGCTTTATAAAAGAGTCAATATAATTCATAAGGTAATATTCATATGAAAACTTCTTTGAAAACTTTAAGGTTTTTACTATATTATATTCCTTCTACGTTCTTAAACAATGTCACTGACTATGAAGTTTGTTCTTATTTTATTTTTGTGGCGGATCGGATCCAAAGGGCATGTTATAAAAGAAGATGTTACGTTGTTTGGTGGGAATCAGATGAAGGCATGGTGAATATTTTATTGGGCATGTATGTTGTATTTGTAACTTGATTGTATTTGGATTGTAAGTAAGTTATCTTATTGTATAAATTAATTTAGGTGTTGTAGTCATAATATATTCATTGATTTAAGAAGCGACATAACTCATGGTGAATATTATTTGTATTCTTTTTCCCAGTTCAATTTATTCATAATTGTTCATAGCTTGTACTTAAAGTATCGACTTTTATGTCTTGGATTGGGTGGTGGATTTGTGAATATTGATCGGGAAGAAGCTGAGCAGGGGAAAACATTCGGAAAATTTAGACCCGATGTAATAAATAGGACGGACTTAAATGTTCAAGCTGTTAGGACCTAGGTGTATCCATATGTCAGGTCTTAAAGGTCATGTGTACATATTTGATATTAAGCCGGTCTTAAAAGTGTGTTTTTTAATACCGGTGTGTTTATACGTCCGGTCTTAAAATTCAATTTTAAGACCGGACAATTTATTGTTCGGTATTGAAAGTCGGTCTTTTAAGACCGCGTATAATTAGTCGTCGGGTCTTAGAAGCCGCTATTTTTCAGACCGGGTATATTTTTTTCCGGTCTTAAAATTTTGATCTTTTAAGAGCGATCGAGTTTTTGCCGGTCTTAAAAGTTGAGTTTTAAGACCGAACAAAAAATATTTCAGCCTTATTTAGTCAGAGCTTTTAAGACCTAATGTTTTAAATGTCCTCAAAGAGTTTCTTTAAGACCGGTTATAGTCTGGTCTTAAATGTGGACTTTTAATACCGGCAGGAACAAGACCGGTCGATGGTCCGGTCTTACGATGCCTCTTTTGTCCGGTCTTAAAGTCCTTTTTTGCACTAGTGAATGACTGTTGTAGTCTTCATTATAACCGTTGCCTTCATTAGACAATGATTAGCTTGAGCTTAGGTCTTCTTCTCTCTCTACTTTTCTCTTAATCCAAATGTGCGAAGTTCGAGTTGACTTCTAAAAAATAAATCCGTTGGAATGGCGGTGCTGGATGTAGAAACATTCTTTAATTCTTTGTTAAGCGTGTGCAGACGGATTACCCAAAAGTGTGTAAGCTTTCTGGGTTTTGCATTTAATGTCCTGACATCACTTTTTGCTTTTGCTTTTAACCTTCATTTAATATCTTTAAAACATCTGAAACTCACTAACAAAGTGGTTAAACATAGCTAGGAATATTAAGGAATGACAATAGGAAGTATTAAGATCAAACGAAGGTTTCACAAATTCGTCGGTTTGAATTTCAAACTCATCGATGAAAACTCGAGTTTTGTTTCTCAAAACTCGAGTTTTGGACTTTGGTGTGTAGAAACGATTTAAGTCCAAAACATCAAAACGAAGGTTTTCTTCCAAAGCTGGAGGTTTTCAAAACATTGAAAAACATCAAACTTTACGCTTTTGGCCAAAACTTGAGTTTTGATATCAAAACTCGAGTTTTCATTTAAATATGAAAACTTGAAGAAAGCTGCGCCAAGTCAAAACGGAGGTTTTGGGGAAGCGCGATTTTCAAAAAGCGAGAAAATTCAAAGACTTTCGCTTTGAGCAAAACTCGAGTTTTGCAATCAAAACTCGAGTTTTCACTTTCTTGTGAAAATTTGGAGAAAACTTTGCCAAACTCAAAAGGAGGTTTTGAAAACCCGCTAAACAACTCGAATGCTCTCTGCGCAACTCAAAACTCGAGTTTTGATTCAAAAATTGAGTTTTCACAATTTTAGTGAAAACTTGGAAAATTTCAAGTTAAATTGAAAAATGGAGGTTTTAGCCAAAGCTGGAGGTTTTCAAAGTTTAAAAACTTAGGGAGACTCTTTGTAAGTCCAAAACTTGAGTTTTCAATGAAAACTAGAGTTTTGTCTTTTCCAAAAATATTGAGAAGTCTCGTATAGTGAAAACTTGAGTTTTCTCTGAAAGCTGGTGATTTTGCTTAGCTTAGTCAATTGAGTTATTCTCTGTAAGATCAAAACTCGAGTTTTGTAACCAAAAATCGAGTTTTCCTTTGTCAACAAGTTTTTTTAACTTATCAAAGAAAAAACTTCATACTTTGTTTGCAATTGTTAGTAATCATCAAAACCCTTAGAGAACTAACAATCTTGACCGTTCACGTTCCTGCACATGAAAACCACTGATCCTGATCCAAGCCTTTATCATCACCCGGTCAAAGGTGACTTTTGATTAGGTCAAAGAGTAGCGATTCATCATGTAGGAATCCATGATGATATCAGGTCAAAGGGCGTTGTGACACGGTTATACATGAGAAAAGCTTATGACTAAATCCATGCAGCTTTCTCATAGTGGGTTGGTCCAGCACCTTGTACTCTTACAAGTGCCTATGACTTTGACTTGTATCTCCATACTCATCAAAGTCATACTGGTCTTATTTCATCTTCGCTCCCGCATAGATGACTGACTAGGGACATTTAGGATAATCTATAAGATATATCCAAGGATCAGTTATCACTATAAACATGTAAATGAAATTATAACTAAAGGAGAATGACTTGCCCCTAGGGCATAATTTCCAATAGCCACCAAGGAACTGACATTGTCCACTGGTACTCTTTCTATCAGTTTTATATCCATCATGATCAGAGTTTGAGTATGCTAAGAGATATTCATTGCCTCCTTTGGGATACCACATTCCAAGCTCGGCCGTGTTGACAAGACATCTGAAAAGTCTTTTCACTGTCTCGGCTTGAGATTCCTTTGGAACGGATTAATATCTTGCACACATTCCCATACTAAATTGAATGTCTTAGAGAATTTTTGACACAAATAATCATTATAGCACCGAATATAATATCATCTACATAAATTTGCACAATTAATAAATCATTTTTCTTATTGTGCTTGATGAAGAGAGTTGTGTCAACTTTTTCTCGGATGAATCCTTGATCTAGGTGGAATTTGGTCAGTCTTTCATACCAAGCTCTAAGAACTTGTTTAAGACCGTATAGAGCCATTTTGAGACATTAAACATGATCAGGATGGGAAATGTCTTCAAAACCAAAAGGTTGCTCAATATAGACTTCTTCCATAATGTAGCCATTAAGGAAGGCACTTTTGACATCCATTTGATAGAGTTTGAATCCCTTGACACACGCAAAGGCTAGGAGTACTTGTATAGCTTCCAAGATAGCCACTGGAGGATACGTTTCCTCAAAATCAATACCATCTTCTTGATTATAGCCTTTTAGTCACCAATCTTGCCTTGTTTCTGACAATGATTGTAGATTTATCATGTTTGTTCTTGAATACCCATTTGGTGCAAATGACCAGATGGTCCTTAGGCCTATATACCAAGTCTCAAACTTGATTTCTTTCAAATTGATTCAGTTCCTCTTGGATTGCTATCACCTAATCATTATCTGAAAGGGCTTCATCAATGTTAGAGGGTTCAATTTCAGGAATAAAGGCAGAAAAGATGACTTCACTTAGGACCTTGTTCCTAGTTTTCACTACTTCATTGACATTCCGTATAATTTGAACTATTAGATGGCTCTTACTATATCTCCAAGCTCTAGGTTGACCCTAATCTATAGGTTGATCTTGATTTTGATCAACATGTTCAAGATCATTCTCTGTTTCATTTTCCAATGGAGAAATAGACTTTGAGATGATTTGGGATTCCTTAAGATGAATCAATTTAGTTTCATTGTCTAAGGGTTTGGCAGAAGGGTCAGATTCAGAGAACACAACATGCATAGACTCTTCAACAACATAAGTGTGTTTGTTATAAACTTTATAGGCTTTACTTCTATTAGAATAGCCAAGAAATATATCTTCATCTGAATTAGGATCAAATTTTCCCAAGTTTTCCTTACCATTGTTGTGAACAAAAACACTTGCAGCCAAATCTATGCAGATGAGCTACGTTTGGTTTCCTTCCTTTATAGAGCTCGTAGGGAGTCCTGTCAATCTTCTTTTTGATGTATGCTCTATTTGATATGTATCATGTTATGCTCATTGCAACTGCCCAAAATACTTATGACACATTCTTTTCATTTAGCATTGCTCTTTCCATCTCCATAAGAACTCTATTCTTCCAGACACATTCTTTTCGTTCAGCATTGCTCTTTCTACGACACCATTTTGTTGAGAAGTTCTTGAAACTGAAAAGTTATGGTCAATATCATTTTTATCATAGTATTCCTCGAAAGCTTGATTTTCAAATTCTCCTATGTGGTCTATCCTTATTCCTGAAATGCATATACCCTTCTCATTTTGCACTTTCTTGGCAAAAATTGCCACCAAGGCTTTTAACCCTTGCTGGTCCAACTAAATCCATATGGAGAAGTTGGAGTGGTCGATCTGTCGTGATTAGATTCTTTGACTTAAAAGAAGATTTAGTTTGTATACCCTTTTGACAAGTATCACAAATCAAATCATTTTTAAATCAATGTACCACTTACTATTCTTTGATGCTCGTAGACATACCTGCAAACAATGTTATTTAAGTTTTAGGTACCTATCTTTTCTTAGGTCCTTTTTGGTTAGTTAAATTAGTTTATTCATAAACTATCTTTAATAAGTAAATAAGGAAAAGCGTGCATGTGTGTGTGTGTATTCTAAGCTATTAACTGATTATGAACTGCAGAGAATAAATCAGGCAAAAGACAGCTTGTATGTTTCCATTTCGGTTACTCTATTTTGATACAGAGAAACCCAATTAGTAAGCACAATAAGGGCCACTTGGAGTGACCCTGAACGTACTGGGATGAGTTAATTTGACTTGTATATGCGAACAGAAAATATTTTTATGAGTGAACAATATAATGAATTAGTAATTCTTGATATTCAGACAGCATCTATTCTCACAATTTGAGTTTGAGATATACATACAGACTATTTTGTAAATCGTTTAGTGCGATTTCTAAGCATTTATGCTCACTAGCACTAACCCTAGATTCAGTCATATCCTTAACCTTCCGCTTTACTTGAAGGACAATGCAATTGAATAGAGCCAACTTGCTCAAATGGAATAAGTGTATTTTGAAGATGGAAAGGGGAAAAACAACATGCAAAAAACTAGATTCGATTCAGAAAGCTTTCTTTCTAGCATGTGATCCCTTTGTGATGCATCAATTTTTTAACTGTATTTTAGATAAATATTTCACCCAAAAGTCAACTATATATAAGCTTCATTTTTATATATTTTTTACAAACAAATCATGGACTAAAATTTAGATTGATTGGTGGAGAATCAAATATAGAGAGTGATTCAATAATATTTAGCATTAATATCTTAATTTGTTTGTAGGGATAAATACCAATTTTGCCATGGAAGTTTTGGTTTTGGGGCACCTAGCACCTGGAAGTTTTTTTGATATTATTTTTGTCCTGGAAGTTTACAAATGTAGCAATCTTGCCCATCGGTTGATCTTGACCGTTGGATTGATCATTTTTTGGTATCATTTTTGCCCTGGAAGTTTACAAAAATTTGCTCCTAAAAAAAAATTCCAGGGAAAATTTGTGTAACACCCCAAATTCCGTAGCATAAATCGTGCCGGTGACACGTGGTTTTATAAAATCTGTCAGAGTTTTGAGGTGCTACAGCTTAGCGTAATGCGAAAACGAAAAGCTTCTACTAAAAATTTGAACAACGAGGTTAACAATGAGTAACTGATATAAAAATACTCACACATATGCTGATGCCTGACGTATACTGATATATTATAAATTTCCCGAAGGATTGTTCATGTGATACGATAATACAAACTTTATAATTGCAATTCTTCTATGTAACTATACCCTCTTCAACCAAGCCTTGAGTAGACTTGGGGCATAGAACCTAACTCAGTTAAATCATCCTATTTGGCCAGGCTGGGTAGGTCTAGTGGGAGTCTCACCGAGTATTTACAAGACCGATTGATCGAACCACATAGACGACCCTTTCTAGTTTAAGCACCAAATAATATTAAGTAACCTTATTAGATTCATGCTGTAAGGTAGGTTCTGTTATCTTTATTTCAGCGTTTACTTTGACCGGTGCCTTCTCACGGCTCCGTCCCTCGGCGTCTTTCTTTGGTTCCATCTACCGATGCCTTCTCAGATCCATGATCCTTCCCTGACTATTAATTAAACCTGAGGTCCAATGCCCATCGGACCTCAGGTAACGGTTAACCTCATGCTTATGTAAACAATATATGTATGACAGGTATTCATGACATTTTCACAAAATTCACTACAAAAGCCCATAACAGATGTAGGAAATACATATATGTATGTAAGGCAATAACAATACACACCCTATGTATGTTTGTTATCCCGGTTTGCACTATCAAATCCAAAGGCCACGATGGCCTATCGTGTCCTCGGCGCTAGGAAAACTCTCAACGGTATTATTAAAACCATAACCCGTGTACTCATGATTGTATCAAAAACAATTGAGACGAGTCTCGATAGGAACACAAACAATCATATATAAGCATATCACAAGCATCAGAGTCAGTGTTACTGTACGTCGCGAACGTACCTTCGTCGCTTTTCACGGTACGTTGGATGATCAAACAGTGATCTCGGATATCCTATAAGGGTAATATCGTCTCTATTAATTCACAAATATTATTTCAAGAGATAGTTTGGCTATATCTGACCATTTTACCCCTGGATTAATTATTTCCAATTAATTTCACCTTATTTTCGTAACAACACTTATTTACCCAATAAATGCTGATTTTTTCGCCTAACTTTGAAAAATCATAACTAATTCTACAGAACTCAAAACGAGGATCCATAAAATTCCTCGGAATCCTTAGGATGTATAATTTTAGGAAAAATTATTGGTTCTTTCGCAGAGTTCATAAAAAATTCCAAGTTTTCGCAACAACATGTTCTGCCCAGAAATTTCCAGTATTTTTAGCCTATCTTTGAACATTTTTATCTCCTAGCAAAGAACTCAAAATGACATGCTATAGGTATATTTGGAAAGCTCTATATGTCGACTCCCTCCATGAATGTTCTCAGAATTTGGGCATAGCATCTTCAACATAAGATACCAGCATTTTTGAAATTGCTTTCGGGAGTCGCTAACCGACAAAATTTCGCGAAACTTCGTTACTTTGACCATAATCTCCCAAAAAAATTGCTATAACTTCTTCTTCATCATTTTTTCGAAATAAAGCCAATTATAATAATAAAAACATGTAAATAACACTTTAATTGGAAGATTATGAATCAAAACAACATTTAAGCTAAAAACTAAAAGCTAGAGCATAAGAACTTACCTAGAACTTTGCTCCTCCTTCCTTCTTGCCTCAAGAACTCTCTCTACTCACTCAAGAACTTCTAAAATCAGATCACTCTTAGGCTGATTTGGTGTGAAGAAATGAAGAGGGAAGCCCTCTATTTATAGGGAAATTTTAAGGACACAAGTGGCAATTAAATTTGACTAACACTCACCTTAACCATTGGATTAAAATGACACTTTATTAACTTTAATCTTCACCTCTGCTTTAGTGCCGACTTGCCCCTCCATTTATCCATTTAATTGTGTTTGGCTTTTGTGTAACATCCCAAATTTTTGGGATTTGAAAATTTGAAATATTATGAGGGAATTTCATTAAGAAAATTTGGCCTGAATTAATTGTTTGGGATTTATGGCCTAGAGGAATTATTTAGGAAAAGAAAATCCTTATATGAAGTTAAGGATTAATTTATTTTTCATAAAATACAATTAAATAAGTAATGGTCTTGAATTATAAATAAGAGTCGGAAGAAAATTAAGTGGGTTAATTTTTAGTGGTCTAACCCAAAACGCAGTGGATATATATATATATGTATCCATGTTCCTCTGATAAGCGGCTCATTTGATCTCCCGGCCTAACACGTGAGAACATTAAAATACTCATCCAAATTTCCATATCATTTTTTCATTCTTCTTTCCCCCACCCAATTTGTGACCATGCATATTTTTTTTTTTGATAAGAAACAAAGGTTTTGGAGGGGTTCAACATCAGTCCCCCACCAAGGCCAGGGCACGGCCCCGGGCTCTATGAGCACTTACTGGGGACTTACGAGATCGCCTACCAAAGGAGTCCCAGCGACAGCAGAGGGGATCGAACCCACGACCCAAGGGCCTAATCCTGGATCCCTTACCATCTATGCCAACTCACATTGGTTCGTGACCATGTATATTCATCCCCAGCTCAAACCAATTAAAACCACTCAACCCATTAGTTGTCATATGAGGTCCAACCCATTGCTCATTCCTACGATCCTAACACTCTCCCTCACGAAAACACACGACATCAAATAAACAATCACACGCCCTGCGGAATCCTTCTCGAGCAGCCCACCCACACCATGCACCAACATGCTTCTCGAGCCAGTGTTCGCGTACCTTACCCCCCTCTCATTATAAACCATCTTTGCCTTCTTGCGGCAACAAGACAAGGAGAGAAAAGATAAAGAAACGTAAAGGGTGTGAGACGGAGAGTAAGTCCAAGAGAGGGAGATTACTGGAAGAAGAAGGAGTACCAAACACTCCTCCATTTCTGGTTCATCCCATCGGCCTTCACAAAAGGGCGGGAACAAACGCAGAACATAGAGATAGAGAACCGAGGACGAGAGGAAGCATCGGAGAAGGAAAATAAGGATAGAAGCAGTGCTCACGCTGCATGCAAGCTTCGGGACGACTAAGGTGAGTTCTTGGAACTTTTTCCTTCTAGTTTCCATGACCTTAGTGTGCTGTTTTTGCTGTTTGGTCAAGAAGAATAAAACTGAAAACGAAGCGCTCTTTTTTAGGACTCAAAACAGTGGTCTTGTGAGCTTCTGTTTCATAGTCAAATGTCTGTGTTTTTCCATGAAATTGTTACAGGGCATAGTATACTAAATAAGCTTTAAAACAAGTCAAAACCCAGCAAAAACGGACATGTAGATTGAGAGATATGATTTTCCAAAGTTCTACCAAAATCTGAGACGTTTTCTGCACTTGCAGAAAACAGTACTTTTCGAGTCTGATTTTTAAATAGCAAATGTTTCCTTTTTTACTTGAAAATTTTACAGTATGTAGGATACCTTTCAAAATTTCCAACGAGCCAAAGAACACCCCAAACGGAGGTCTACAACTCCGGATATGATTTTTGGAAGTTGAGTTAAAAATCTGAAACTTTCTGGTATGATTCTGGAGCAACCATATGACGTTGCATTTCGGACCAAGTAAAATTTTTTTTTTCCCTGAGATTTTGTTATGACATATTAGACCTCTCAAGCTTTCCAAAAAGCCAAAAAACAGCTAAAAAGGATTTGTACAAAGGGAGATATGATTTTCCAAAGTTTAGCCAAAATCTGAAACGTTTTCTGCACTTTTGGTGAACAGTGCTTTTTGGGCTTGATTTCAAAATAGCAAACCTTTGTGTTTTTGCTTGAAAATTTTACAGTAACGAGTATACATCTCAAGCTTTCCAAAAATCCAAAGAACACCTAAATCGGACTTGTGGAATGAGAGCTATCATTTTTCAAAGTTTGGTCAGAAAACCTGGAAAATCTTGTTCAAGATTTAAGTAATGTCTACTTTGCAAATTTCTGGGAATTATACAGCCATTATTTGTTTTGATGACCATTTGTCCCTTATACTAGACTTATATAACTTTGAATAGAAATTTGGATCACCCCAATCGGAGATTTAGAGAATTAATTATGAATTTTCAAAGTTTAATGAAAATTCGAGGAATTAAGTTAGGTCTAAAAGTAGGAAATTAAGGGAATTTTAGGGGTTAATGCATAATTCACGTAGTTAGTTACTTTGCTACGTAAGAAGCGACTAATGACAGTGATAAACATTTATAGGTATATCTTGACACCTATACCGATCCCAACACATCCCGACAAGTTAAGGATTCAAGTTCGAGGTGGGTAAATCATTATCTTGTTAGCTTGTATGTATGTATTTCTTGTATGATGATCATATTTGCTAGATGATTTACATGTTTATTTTCCTAGCTATGGAATTGAGGCTGCGGTCTCATAGGGCTACGTGTCCTAAAGGGCTGCGGTCCTTGGCCGTTAACTGCGGTTACGGTGCGACTTGTTTACTGTGAATTATTCTATGCTTATACATGTGTTATACTGTTATTTACATTTCATACCTGCATATGAGATTAACTTGTTACCCCAGGGTTCATTCATTTGAACTCCGATCACATGAAAGAGACAGGTAGTGGATCGGGATCAAGAGGAAAGAAGTAGCTGTAAGGGTTATAGCGAGATGGAACTTGTCGGAGAAATATGATTAGCCGGACTTTAGTTTATCGTTTATCATCTTGTCTATTTTGGATTACTTTGTATTAACATCCCACTTTGGGATAGATTTGAATCGCATTAGATTATCCTCAGGATTTCAAAACTAAGTTATTTTATGAAAGTTTTTATTCCGCAATTAAGTCGTCCAAACCACTTCGATGCCTGTGAGCTATAACTCTGATAATTAAAGGCGTATTTAGGAAGGGTGTCACATTTTGCATTTGGTCCATGCGTCATTTATTATGTTTTGAAATAGCAAGCTAATTGATTTAATCATTTAATTGAAACCAAAGCTACCATGTGCTGGCCGACATCATTCCATTTAATAAGCATTTAATAAGTGTTCTTTTATTTAATTAACTATGCCATCATTATTAAATAATAACTTTTATCCAAACTCCTCACATGCAAGACGTGGTCAACAATTGCAACTCCAATGATTTTATTTTATTAATCTTTGACTAATTATTCCCATCAAGGTGTTTTAAATATTATTAGGCTCATTTGATTGGTTATAATATTAATCATGATCATTAGTAACCACTTCCATGCTAATCTTAGTCCTTCATTAGCTATTGGTTCTTAGTTAAAGTAATACATTCTTAATTATGACCTTTTTTATAGGATTAGCAATCTGTTAGGATTTAGGGTTTTCATGTACTTAATCTCATACATTTTTCTTAATCTTTTCCAATTATTTAGCAAGTATACTTTATGCTAATTTTAGCCATAAACATTTAATTAAAGGGTTTTACATAATTTACCTTGGATATTCTCTTGTTCAAGCTTAAACAATTAGCCATTAATTACTTAATTAATCACTCACTAATTGTTGATAATTTCCTTAATTAGGATTAATCATTTTCTCACAACTATTTCACTTGACATTGGTATTTTATGTCCCATGCATTATGTTAAAAATCATGGGCCATTTAGGGTTCCCAAAAATAATATTAAATTTTTCCCCTCATTATTTTCAAGGAAATAATCCCAAAAATTTCTAAAATTAGAGACAATATACTTTCTAATTTTTAATAAATATTTTATTGCCTCTTGGGATTTATCATAACATTTTCAGGCCATTTTATGCCCCATAAATGCATTTTAGGGATGTTAGCTCTTTATCTCATCTAATTTCCATAGAAATTACCTTAGAAAATAAGATTATTTTATTATTTGAGACCACATATTCACCTATTTTCAATAGGTATTATTTACTAAATTGTGATACTTATCATAAATATGATTTTTAGGGTATTACATTTCTCCCCCCGTTAAATAAAATTTCGCCCTCGAAATTTATTCTATCCCAACTAGACTTCCAGTCTATATTTTTAGAATATATCTACTAGTGGGTTTTTCCCCAAATTGTCTCATTTAGAGACAATCTCTCTCAACTAACTTTACAACTGGGATACTCCTATCTCTGAGTCACTTCTTTTGAAACCAAGAATTTGTTTTGGTTTGACTATATAGATACTGTCACCTGGTATTTTTATACATCGTATTTATATAACATGATCGCCGTCAATATGATATTTCTTCAATGAGAAATACAGAAAATACTATGAAGTTTATTAAAGTTTGGGGGTAAAATTACTGTTAGGTCTTTGATCTATACCTTCACTATCTTCTTGAATATGCCTTATGAAATGAGGCATTCGATCGTTTTATCATAACTTTCAGTCATTCATAATGACAAAATTCTAACAATGACATATCACATCAACACAAGAAATGAATCCACTCACAAACATTCAGAAACATGATCTACCACATCTAGCCTAAGAAAATTTCCGCTCTGACTATAGTTCCATCGAACATATAAGTGATTTATACTTTTACCTATACAAGACTTCAAACGATGCTATCACGTTTATGAAAATTTGAGAAATAAGCTTTATCGGGGGTATTTATAGCTTTTCGGAGAATTTGCTTTAACAGGACAAAGTCCTCATAGTATTCAAGTAGCCTTTCATCTTGAATTACCATACGAGCTATTAATACTAACTTCCTGTGGAAAGTATCCACACGATGTTTACTTTATATGGATGATACTTACTCTCTAATTCACAATCTTACAGGAACTTTATATTGTGATGCCATCTATTACCGAGTTTATTTTACCTCAAAAGGTATTTCAAACACTCGTGGTAGCATTACAATTCTATGGTTACACCGTAGAGGTAAAGCCTCCATATTCTTAAAGAAAATACGATAATCACTAACTCTAGGTTATGCGTAGATTAGTTCAACTTGAGAGGCTTCAACAGACGAGAGATGTAAGTCATCACGCTGTCCTGCTGCAGCAAGACATATCCCGATCCATACCTAATGGTACCATGACAGACTCTATAACATCTACTTGGATCCAGGATAACCAATTCTTGGTGCTGTGACCAACTTCGTTCTCAGTCTATGTAAGCTCGTCTCACAGTCTTTGTTCTACACAATGATTTAATTTTTATTTTGTGAGTTTTGTCGATGGTAAAGCAAGTTACGAGAAAATTCGATATGAATCTGCGGTACTATCCCGCTAGATCCAGAAACTAAATATCTATATTGCTATCTCTGGCTCTTTCTAGTCCAGAACTGCTTTCATACTGTAATCAGGTATATTTAATTGTGGCGTATCTGTTTGTTCATAAAGAACGGTACATTTATTGAGTATTACTACGGTACATATCTAAAAATAGAAATCTTCAGTCGGGTCTTGTAACACCCCAATTTCCGTAGCAAAAATCGTGCCAGTGACACGTGGTTTTATAAAAATTCATCAGAGTTTGAGGTGCTACAGCTTAGCGTTTTGCGGAAATGGAGAGCATGTACTAAACATTTGAACAACGAGTAACTGATAAAATACTCAGACATATGATGATGCCTGACGTATATTGATATATTACAAATTTCCCGAAGGAATATTCATGTGATACAATAATACAAAACTTTATAATTACAACTCTTTCTATGTAACTATACCCTCTTTAACCAAGCCTTAGGTAGACTTGGGGCATAGAACCTAACTTAGTTAAATCATCCCATTTGACCAGGCTGGGTAGGTCTAGTGAGAGTCTCACCAAGTATTTACGGCGACTGATTGACTGAACCACATAGACGACCCTTTCTAGTTTAAGCACCAAATAATATTAAGTAACGTTATTAGATTTATGCTGTAAGGTGGGTTCCGTTCATCTTCCGTCTGTATTTACTTTGACCGGTGCCTCCTCACGGCTCCGTCTATCGGCGTCTTTCCATGGTTCCATTTACAGGTGCCTTCTATGATTCATGATCCTTCCCTGACTAATAATTAAGACTGAGGTCCAATGCCCAATGGACCTCAGGTAACGGTTAACCTCATGCTTATGTAAACAATATATGTATCACAGGTATTCGTATCATTTTAGCAAATATCACTTCAAAAGCCCATAACAGATGTAGGAAATACATATATGTATGTAAGGCAATAACAATACAATACCCTGCCTATGAGTATGTTTGTTATCCCGTGCCCGCATATCACCAGTGCCACGATGGCCTATCGTGTCCTCAGCGCTAGGAAAACTCTCAACGTGTTATGAAAACCATAACCCATATATTTATGATTGTATAAAAACAATTGAGACAGAGTCTCAGTATAGGAACACAGCAATCATATATAAGCATATCACAAGCATCAGAGTCAGTGTTACAGTACGTCGCGAACGTACCTTCGTTGACGGTTCCCGGTACGTTTCAATGGTAGGCGATCACAGATATCCTATAAGGGTACTATCGTCTCAATTAATTCACAAATATTATTTCAAGTGATATTTTGGCTATATTTGACCATTTTACCCCTAGGTTAATTATCTCCTCATTATTTCACTTAATTTGCGTGAAAAACGCTGTTCATCAGCATAAGGGCTGATTTTTCGCCTAACTTTGAAAAATCATTATTAATTCCACAGAACTCGAAACGAGGATCCGTAAAATTCCTCGGAATCCTTAGGATTTCTACTTTCATTGAAAAATAGTGGTTACTTCCCATATTATATAAAAAATTCCCAGTTTTCATGATTACAACCTCTGCCCAGAAATTTTCCAGATAATATGGCCTATCTTTAAACATTTTTATCTCCTAGCACAGAGCTTAAAATGACATGCTATAGGTATATTTGAAAATCTCTATATGTCTAATTTCAACATAAAGTTTCTCAGAATTTTGGCATAGCATCTTCAACATAGGATACCAGCGTTTTTGAAATTGCTTCCGGGAGTCGCTAACCGACAAAATTTTGCCAGAGCTTCGCTACTTTGACCATAATCTTCCAAAAAAATTGCTATAACTTCTTCTTCATCATTTTTTCGAAATAAATCCATTTGTAACCATAAAAACATGATAACAACAATATATTGGAAAATTAAAGATCAAAATAACATTTAAGCTATGAACTTGAACTTCAAGAACTACCAAAAGCTAAATACTAGAAACTCAAAGCTTGCTTAGCTCTTGAAGAGCTTCCTCCTCCTCCATGCTTCCCTCTCACTTTCTCTCTACTCTTTCTTTCTAAAACCCATCCACTTTTGGTTGACTTTGGTGTGAAAAATTATGAAGCCAAAGGTCTCTATTTATAGAAATTCCTTGGTTCATCTAATTGGTGGATTTCAAATGTAAGTTAAATCAACCCTATAGCACTCTCTCTCTCCCTCTAACCGACTTCTCCCCTTATCTCTTACACCCTTCATTTTTTTCCCAAATCCTAATTTAGTTAGGTGTAAGTTAGTGTTTTTCTGGAGTATTCATTTCTATTTTTGGAATCACAATTTTATGACTTGATTTATGGTATTTTTAAACTTGGTTTTCACATTAGTATGAATCTCAAAAGTTTACCAAAATCACTTTGGAAACCACTATGTTCAAGCTTGATTTTTGCTTATTCATAATATCTACTTAGATTTGTTACTTAGTTAATGGATTTCAAGATATGATTTATTTTCTATCGGTTCTCATTTACTTGTGTCTAGAATTTATCCTAATGGTTCTTATCTTACCATTTACTTAATTAACTACTAAATCCTTTATTACACAAGCTTATGTCATCAATTACCAATTAGTCTTCATGCATTTAACTCTTGATAATGACATGTTTAGCATAATATCATGATATTATTTTTGGCTCATCTTTTCTTCTTTGCTAAATACACGACTCCCCTCCCTCTTTCTTCTCTTCATCAATTCTCAATTAATGACCTCATGTGCCTTTGTTCCCTAATTAAATGCTTGCATGTGCTTATAGAATTAATTATTAAACAAATATATTCTTCTTCTACAAGTTTGCAAAACCGTGTAAGCCTTCTTGTTCTCTAATTTTTTTGTGTGTTTTATTCACCTCACAATATCTAGAAAGAATCCTCTCATTGGCTAATTCTAATTTCACATGGATTATGATTTATGAAACCAATTTTAAAGCCTTTAGCTTTATTAAATTTAATCCAAGCCCTTGATTTGTGTTAAAAAAATCTTGATTACTATTCTTGATATTTGTTTAAAATTTATGATGCACTTGGATTTAATAAATTGTGCTATTACCTAGCCAAATTTATAGGTGAATTTCGCCCTTTGCAAAAAAAATAGGGGAATTAATTTAATCTTGGTAAAAATCCCTAATATTGTGTAATAGATGTTTTTAGGCTTATTTGTCAAAGTATGATTGGTTCCTAAGTCAATTATGATCATTAGAAATTCCCTTAATATTAATCTTGGGTCTTTGTTAGCCTTTAATTACTAATTAAACTCATATACTTCTTAATTATGCATTTTTAATTAATTAATAAATTAATTACGAAAATTATATTATTTATTGCAAATTTAATTGCCCAATAATTGTTACTAATTTTATCTAATTGATTTTGTCATCCTTTGATGATTTTAATTGCTAAAAGGATATAATTAAGTTTCTACTTAATTATGATAGTCTTAGGGTATTTTATGATCCCTAATAAGATTTAGAAAACTAAATCTTCAACCATCTAATTTCTAAGAATAGAATCACTTAGAAATAAAATAAGAATATTAAGAAAATTGAGACCACATATTCACCTATTTGAAATAGGTAATATTGACTCAAATATAATTTTTAAGGCATATTATTTACTTAAATATAATATTTAAAATAAATAATTATCCGGGTATTACAGGTCTCGCACGTGCTGTTTACTCTGTTTACTTTTGTCTTCGGTCCTCCGGACCCTGAAGCTAAGGTAAGAGCTGAGATCCAATGCCCATCGGACCTCAGGTAACGGTTAACCTCATGCTTAAATATGACAATATATACATGAGATATTCATGACAAAGAACAATCAATACAAAAGCCCATAACAAATGTATGATTAGAAATACATAGCCACGTATGTAAGATAATAACAACGTATGTAACATAACCACGTATGCTACAACAATAACTAGAACATAACCTCGTATGTGACATAACCACGTATGTAAGTCTTAGTCGATGAACACGACAATCATATATAATCATACAATAAGCATCAGAGCTAGTGTTACAGTACGCGAACGTACCTTCGTTGACGTTTTACGGTACGTTTGACGGTCGGTATGCGATCACAGATATCCTAAAAGGGTAATATCGCATTTATTAATTCATAAATGATATTCTAATAAATACCTTAGTCACAAATGACCATTTTACCCCTTGTGTATTTATGTTTTTCATTATCTTCCCTTTAAATTTCGTAAAAACGTATTTAACAGCATATAGGCTGATTTTCCACCTAATTTTGGAGAATTTTAATAAATTCCACAGAACTCGAAATGAGGATCCGTAAAATTCCTCGGAATCCTTAGGATGTCTAATTTTAGATAAAAATATGACTTCTTGTCCAGAATTAATAATCAATTCCCAGTTTATATGATTACAACGCCTACCCAGAATTTTTCCAGAAATTTTAGCCTAACTTCGAACATTGTTATCTCCTAGCATAGAACTCAAATCGACATGCTATAGGAATATTTGGAAAGCTATATATGTCTAATTTCAACCTGAATTTTCTCAGAATTTTGGCATAGCATCTTCAACATAAGATACCAGCGTTTTTGAAATTGCTTTCATGAGTCGCTAACCGACAAAATTTCGCCAGAGCTTCGCTACTTTGACCATAATCTTCCAAAAATTTTGCTATAACTTCTTCTTCATCATTTTTTCGAAATAAATACAATGGTAACCATAAAAACATGAAAATAACACTATAATTGGAAGATTATGAATCAAAACAACATCTAAGCTATAAAACTCAAAGCTAGGGCATAAGAACTTACCTAGAACTTTGCTCTTTCCTTCCCAGAGCTTCTCACTCTGACTTCCTCTCTTGCTTTTGGTTAATACCAGCTTGCTTTACTTGTGAATTGGTGAGGAATAAGGCATGCACTAACCTCCTATTTATAGTAATTCTTGGGTTAACTAGTTAGCAACTTCTAACTAATCTTAACCCTTGGTTTTAAGTTTAGTAAAAAAAGCTTC
This sequence comes from Acacia melanoxylon, assembly GCA_019022615.1. NCBI lineage: Eukaryota > Viridiplantae > Streptophyta > Magnoliopsida > Fabales > Fabaceae > Acacia > Acacia melanoxylon. Next base: position 2,951,143 of record JAFJYJ010000003.1, on the reverse strand, counting down.
AATCTCACCCCTTAATCCCCCCTTAAACAGCCACCATCTTCCTCTTCTTTCCTCTTTATCTTTTCTTTCCAAATGCTAATTTAGTTAGGTGTAAGTTGGTGTTTTTCTTGACGATCTACTTCCACTTTTGGAATCACAATTTTATGACTTGATTTATGGTCTTTTAAAACCTTTAAATCATAATAGTATGAATCTCAAAAGTTTACGAAAATCACTTTTGAAACCACTATGTTTAAACTTGAATTTTGCTTATTCATAATATCTACTTATATTTGTTACTTAGTTCATGGATTTCAAGATATGATTTATTTTCTATTGATTCTGAATCACATATGTCTTGAATTCATCCTAATGGTTTTTATCTCATTTTTAATTGATTTACCACTAATTACTAATTATTACACAAGCTTATGTCATTTACCACAAAAGTCTTCATGTTATTAACTCTTAATTATAACATTTGGAGTGTAAAAATCTGTTTTACTTGGCTTCCCTTGCTCCACCATGTTGGTCGACTTCTCCTCCCCCCCTTATACCTCAAATTTGATTTTTATTTCACATCCATTTGCCTTAAAGTCTTGCTTAATCAATGTTTGAGTGTGATGTTTTATTTATCTAATTACACTAAATTAATTTCTCTTCATTTTCCCTTGTGTATGAACCGAAAATCACCTCTGAATTTTACCTTAGGATTGTGTTTTCTGTGGCACCCAACTTAAGAGTGCCTTTCTTTATCGAGTTTAAATGCACAGGCATCGAAGTAGTTTGGACGACTTAATTGCGAATAAAACTTTCTAAAAATAACATAGTTTGAAAACATGAGGATAAGCTTTTCGCGATTCGAATCTATCCCATAGAGGGATCTTATTACATTAATCCAAAAATAGACAAATGATAAACGATAAATATTCGGTTCGTCCGTTCAAGACTTTCCAAATAGTTCCTTCTGCTGTAACCCTTACAGCTACATCTTTCCTTTTGATCCCGATCCACTACCTGTCTCTTTCATGCGATCTGGAGTTCAAATGAATGAACCCCATGGGTAACAGTTAATCTCATATGCAGGTATGAAATGTAAATCACAGTATAACACATGTATATGCATAGAATAATTCATAGTAACAAAACACACCGTAACCGCAGTTAACGGCCAAGGACCGACCCTTCGGACACGCAGCCGTGTTAGGACACGCAGCCCTATGAGACCGCAGCCTCAAAATCCATAGCTAGGAAATAAACATATAAATCATCTAGCAAACATAATCAGTCATACAAGAAATACATACATACAGGCTAACAAGATAACAGTTACCCACCTCAAGTTTGAATCCTTAATTTGTCTGAAAGTGTTGGGATCAGCAGAGGTGTCAAGGTATGCCTATAAACGTTTATCATTGTCATTAGTCACTTCTTGTGCCGCACAACATCTAACTAAACGAATTATTTATAGAGGGTTAAAACTAGATTAATCCCTAACATTCCCCGTAATTTCCTTACGTTTAGACTTGACCTTAAATTCTCAAAATTTCCATTAATCTTTGAAAATTCATAACTAATTCTCTAGATCTCCAATTGGGGTGATTCAAATTTCTATTCAAAGTTCTATAAGTCTAGTATAAGGGACAAAAAGTCTTCAAATCAAATAATGGCTGTATAATTCCCAGGAATTTGCAAAGTAGACGTTACTTAAATCTGGAACAAGATTTTCCAGGTTTTCTGACCAAACTTTGAAAAATGATAGCTCTCATTCCACACGTCCGATTTAGGTTTTCTTTGGCTTTTTGGAAAGCTTGAGATGTATACTTTCTACTGTAAAAGTTTCAAGCAAAAACACAAAGGTTTACTATTTTGAAATCAAGCCCGAAAATCACTGTTAACCAAAAGTGCAGAAAACGTTTCAGATTTTGGCTAAACTTTGGAAAATCATATCTCCCTTTGTACAAATCCGTTTTAGCTGTTCTTTGGCTTTTTGGAAAGCTTGAGATGTATACTACATACTGTAAAAACTTCAAGGAGAAAATAAAATGTTTACTTGGTCCGCAATACAACGTCATATGGTTGCTCCAGAATCATACCAGTAAGTTTCAGATTTTTAACACAACTTCCAAAAATCATAACTGGAGTTATAGACCTCCGTTTTGGGTGATCCAAAGCTCATTGTAAACCTTATTGAGTCTACTATATACTGTAAAAATATAAAGGGAAAATGCAAATGTTTGATATTTCAAAATCATGCCCGAAAATTACTGTTCACTGGAAGTGCAGAAAACATTTCAGATTTTGGCCTAACTTTGGAAAATTATTTCTCCCATTCTACACGTCCGTTTTGGGTGGGTTTTGACTCGGTTTAAAGCTTAATATGTCTACTATCTTACATAAACATTTCGTGCAAAAACTCAAACCTTTTCTATAGGAACAGAAGCTCACAAGACTACTCTGTTTTCAGTCCGAAAAACAGAGGTGTTTACGGTTCTGTCATTTTTCTTCACTCAACCAGCAAAACTAATGTGTAAAAGCCATGGAAACAAAGAGGAAGAGGCTCAAAGAACTCACCTTGGTCGTTAGGCAGGCTTACACGGACGGTTCCAACCTTCTTCCTTTCCTTCCCGACTCTCACTCACACGTCAACTTTCGGTCTCTCCTCTCTACGTGTTCTTCTTTTCTTTTTGTGTTTCGCTTAGATTAAAATGAAAGGAAGTGTGGAGTGTGGCTCGAGAATAATGGAACACAGCTGCTGTCTTCAAGAGAAACCGTAACCCGTGGAGCAAATGTGTATGGGCTATTGAAGACACGAGAGAAGCAATGGAACGTGGTGTTTGGCTTGTCTCTAAAAGTGAGATATAATGAAGGAACAAATGGAATATAATGGAGTGTTTGCATCGTGTGCTTTGCTCAGTCCGAATAGGCTGAAAAATAATGAAGGAATGGGTGCTATGATCTCACATCGCTGGAAAGAAGGAATGGAACATGTGGAATATAATAAAGAAAATGAGAGGGACGTGAGCACATGTATGAGAAAAAGAGTGAAACATATGGGTTGGCCGAACATCTTGCGCAATGGAAAATGGTTCAAATGAGGAATATGTGGAGCATGTGGTGTTGTCTAATTTTTTTTTTTTTTTTTTTTTTATTTAATACGCATAACACTCTTGCTCCAATGTCGATGCATATTCACTCTCATACTCATCCAACCGAAAGTGAATTAGTGATGAAAGAATAATTAGAATATGGCGTGAAAATGGGTTGGCTATATGGTAAATGAGGAAGCTGAATTGTCCACCGAAAAATGGGATGTTACAATACTTCTTATTAGAATTTATTCTTTTCTCAACATAAATTTAGGGGAAAATAAGCCTAAATCTCAAATAATTATTCTCATAATTATTTTAAGCCAAATTCCATAATTTAATCTCCATAAAATATTTTAAATCTCAAATCCCAAAATTTGGGATGTTACATTTCTCCCCGTTAATTTAAATTTCGACCCCCGAAATTTGTTACACGTTTTGCGACTCGAGCCATAAATTCCGGTACTTCTCCTTCATGCTTTCCTCGCTTCCCATGTTGCCTCTTCGGAGATAAACCCTTCCACCACTTTCACCAATGGGATACTTTTGTGCTCGAGCCGCTTTTCTCGTTGATCAATAATCTCTTTCGGCTCAACCACGAAAGTATTGTCATGTCGGAGTTCGACCTCTTCATACTCTATGACATGACCACGGTCCGGTTGATACTTTTTCAGTTGGGAAACATGGAATACATCATGAAGTTTTCCCATGTTTGGGGGTAGGGCTAACTGGTAGGCTACTGGTCCACGTTTCGCCAATATTTCAAATGGACCAACATATCGAGGACTTAACTTTTTCCTCTTTAATGTTCTACCAACCCCGTGAATCGGAGATATCTTCAAAAAGACGTGATCTCCTACTTCAAACTCCGAGGTCTTCTCCTTTTATCAGCATAGCTTTTCTTTGCTTTGTCTTTGCTAAGAGCCTCTCCTTGATCAACTTAATGCGTTCGGAGGTTTTGTCAACTATCTCTCGTCCCAATTAGCAACCTCTCGGACATTTACATCCCAAAAATGGGTGATCGACATTTTCTCGCCATACAATGCTTCAAAAGGAGCCATCCGAATGCTCGAATGATAGCTATTATTGTATGCAAATTACCCGCCAATGGGAGATATTGATCCCAATTTCCTTTGAAGTCCAATACACACGCTCTCAACATATCTTCTAGCGTACGTATGGTTCGTTCGGATTGACCATCGATCGGGGGTGATAAGCCGTACTAAATTTTAACTTTGACCCAAGAGCTTCATGTAAAGCTTGCCAAAATCGGGATGTGAATCGAGGATCTCGTCCGAAATAATACTTTTCGGTATACCATGGAGTCTTACTATATGCTTGATGTAGACCTCGGCCCGGTTTCCCAGGAGAATAACTTGCACCGATGGGAACAAAGTGTGCCGACTTGGTAAATCGATCAACAATTACCCGGATCGCATCAAAATGTCGATCTTGGGCAATCCCACTACCAGGTCCATGGTAATATCCTCCCACTTCCATTCTGGAATTTCAATTTTCTCGGTAGTCCCGCGGTTGTCGATGTTCAATTTTCACCCTCGACAAGTTAAACATTTGGCCACATATTGGGTTACATCTTTCTTCAACCCCGGCCACCATACTTCGATTTGAGATTATGGTACATTTTGACCATGCCTGGATGTAAGGTGTATTTACTCTTGTGAGCTTCATCCAGTATTTTCTCGCTTCAACTCGTCATTTGGCGGTATATAAATTCTCTTTCTATACCTCACCAATCCACTAGATGACAAATCATAATCTTGAGTTTCATTTCGAGATATCAACTCTTGTACAAGTAATTGCGTGTTTATCTTGCTCCCGAGCCTCTTTAATTTCATCCCTCGATCATACTCTCCTTGACTAACGAGAAGATTTGCAAAACAAACCTTGTGAGGCTCTTTTGATTCCTTAGCAATTTGATTCGACAGATTCAGATCCCCGAAATCTTCTAGTAATTTACGTTCGTGGATCATCATGAATGCCGTCTCGTGCTACCTTCCTACTCAAGGCATCTCGCAACAACATTGGCTTTCCCTGGGTGATATTTAATTTCCAGTCGTAATCCTTCAAAGAATTCCATCCATCTACGCTGCCTCATGTTTAGCTCTTTCGGTCAAAAAGATATTTAAGGCTCTTGTGGTCACAAAGTACAATTCCACGGTATTGCCATACAAATAATGCCGCCAAATTTTCAATGCAAAAACAATAGCCGCGAGCTCCAAATCATGAGTTGGATAGTTTGACTCGTGAGGCTTCAAATTGTCCGAGAGGCATAAGCCACCACTCGCCTGTTGCATCAGGACACATCCCAATCCATGCTTACTAGCATCACTGTAGACAACATATGTCTCATCTGGATCTGGGATAGTTAACACTGGTGCTATGGTCAACCTCTCCCTCAGCTCTCTGAAGCTATCCTCACAACGCTCATCCCAAACAAATGATTGGTTCTTTCGCGTCGCCTTCGTTAATGGCAAGGCAAGTCTGGAGAAATCTTTTATGAATCTGCGGTAATAACCCGCGGACCCAAGAAACTCCGTATTTCGATCACCGTCTCGGTCTCTTCCAAGTCCTAGTACTTGCTTCCACTTTACTAGGATCAACAGCGACCCCCATCTCGTGATATCACATGGCCCAGAAATTTAACTTCCGAAAGCCAAAAATCACACTTACTCGCCTTGGCGTAGAGTTTCTTCACTTTCGCATTAAGTACCCGCCGTTGATGATGTTCATGTTCCTCCTTATTCTTGGAGTAGATCGAGAATGTCATCAATGAAGACTACTACAAATCGATCTAGATACTCACGAAAGATTCGATTCATATAATCCATGAACACTGCAGGTGCATTAGTCAAACCAAAAGGCATCACCATAAACTCATAGTGTCCATATCTGGTCCTGAAGGCTGTCTTTGAAACATCCTCAGCTCTTACACGTAACTGATGGTATCCCGAGCGCAGGTCAATCTTCGAGAAAATGCAAGAACCGATAATTGGTCTAACAGATCATCAATTCTAGGGAGTGGATATTTGTTTTTGATTGTCACCTTGTTCAACTCCCTATAATCAATGCAGAGTCGAAGACTCCCATCCTTCTTCTTCACAAACAGTACCGGAGCTCCCCAAGGTGACACACTGGGTCGGATGAATTCTTTCTCCGGTAATTCTTCGATTTGCTTCTTCAATTCGCCATCTCACTAGGCGCCATTCGTAGGGTGCTTTAGATATGGGTCCCGTACTGGCATCAACTCAATAGTAAATTCAACTTCCTCACCTGGCAATCCGCTAATGTCTTCTCGGGAATACTTCAGGGAATTCGTTCACAACCGGTATGTTTGATAAGGATGATTCGGTCTCGATCGCAACGAGAAGAACACCATATACCCTAGGCAACCCTGGTTCAGATCTTTCTTCGCTTCTAGGCGGTGAGAAAATTCAAACCGTTTTACCGTAGTGTCCACTGTTGACCGTGGGTACGGATTTGCTTGTTACCGATCGATCAAAGCATCGTTGGCCGTCAACCAGTTCAATCCCGATGATGTCAATACCAACTAACGGTAGACAAATTAAATCTAATGTGGACACATGTCCATTTACAATCAACACACAATTTAAGCACGCATCTGATACTACAGACTTAACACCAAGCGGTGTACTTATGATCAAATCATATGGTAATCTATGGGTATTTATCCCTAGCCTTTTAGCACAATCACAAGCAATAAAAGAATGGCTAGCACCCGAATCAAATAATGCTTGCAAAGAATTACCATTTAATGAGATTGTACCTTGGATCATATCAGGAGATTTTCTAGCCTCTTCATGGGTTAAAGCAAATACCCTTCCTTGATTTTGCGGCCTCTTTTCCCCTGTATTCTGCGGGCAGTTAAAACTGAGGTGTCCCGGTTGGTTACACTTGAAGCAGATCAGCTTGCCGTCACAATTCACCCCTGGGTGGCTTTTTCCGCACTTCACACAAGATCTGGGCATTGGTGGTCTTGGATTGTTTTGCCTGAAGTGATTGGGCCTCTTGTTTCCGCCCCTATAACTGCACCGGTTGCTCTCCTCTTTCGATTACTCATGGAATTTCCACGACTATGCCCACCGTTATTCATCTCCATCCCGCTCGCATGCAATTCCTTCGGAGTTGCGTTCAATTAGCCTACATTCTTCCTCGCTTGATGGAATGTAAGAAATCTTCGGGAGACTAATCTATCTCTCATCCCAAAGTTCGGTCCTTTGTGAGCATGTTTGCTTTCCACCCTTCATCTTCATTTTTCTTTAGGTAGGAGGAATAGCGAGACAGTTGACAAATCTTGATAGATACTTTTCGAAAGACTCTTCCGGTTTTTGTTTGATGGTTATGAACTTATACTCCATCTCTACTTGAACTGTATGGGGAAAATACTTTTCATTGAACTTCTCCCGGAACAGCTCCCAAGTAATTGGTCTATATTGGGCACGTAGAGCCTTGGCCACGCTCATCCACCAATGGTCTGCATCGCCTTCCAGTTTGTAAATAGCTAATTGCGCTTTTCTTTCTTCTGGACATTCCATAACTTCAAAGATTTTCTTCAGTCTGAGTAGCCAGTTTTCAGCAACTTCTGCAGTATGCTCACCAGTAAATGTTGGTGGGTTGTGCTTACAGAATTGGATAGTCCAGTATTGAGACTCTCTAGCAAGTCTCTGTCGTTGTGGTTGGACAGGAGGTGGAACCTCTATCTGTAGAGGGTTATCCTCTTCTTCCATTTCCACCATCTGGGCTAGTTGTGCTTCCGCAAACGGCTTCAAAGACGCCTTTCTTCGTTTCGCTCGTTCTTAACAAAAATACCTCCTCCCCGAGTTCTTTCAAAGCATCTCGATGTTCATCCAATACTTGTTGTATGGGATCCTGAACTAGTGGTACTTGTTGATTGGTCCTTCCCCGCCTCGTCCTCGACCTCTACCTCGGCCTCGCCCCTTCCACGTGTAGGTGGATTTGCTTCTTGTTGGGGGCGCCCGTTCGGAATTTGCCTTCGACGGCTCTTGTGTTGGCCATTGTACAACTATAGTACTTTATATCAAAAAGAATTTGATTGTTAATAACGAGGTATAATAATCATTCCCGATACTCATATGCATTTAAACATACTTCATACTTGTTACTAACATTCCAAGATCTTGTCGAAGCATAAGGCACTTGCTATTTACATAACGTCATTCTTTAATAGAGCTTCCCTAGGACTTTAGGAATAGTTGTTACATTCCTACTGTAATCAAGTACTAGGTTGGGTTTCCTAGTAGTTTTCGCCCACAACACACCTACGTGAGTTGTTTTATTATATGCTACCATACGTACGTCGGGGTAACTCTCTCTCCCGTAAATCCTTATCTTTGTTTTCAAAACAACTAAGTTTTGTTAAAACCTTTTCAAAACTTTTGTCCAAACCCGGCTCGATACCATAATTGTGGCACCCAACTTAAGAGTGCCTTTCTTTATCGTAGTTTAAATGCACAGCATCGAAGTAGTTTGGACGACTTAATTGCGGAATAAAACTTTCTAAAAATAACATAGTTTGAAAACATGAGGATAAGCTTTTCGCGATTCGAATCTATCCCATAGAGGGATCTTATTACATTAATCCAAAAATAGACAAATGATAAACGATAAATATTCGGTTCGTCCGTTCAAGACTTTCCAAATAGTTCCTTCGCGTAACCCTTACAACCTACATCTTTCCTTTTGATCCCGATCCACTACCTGTTCTTTTCATGCGATCCGAGTTCAAATGAATGAACCCCCGGGGGTAACAGTTAATCTCATATGCGGTATGAAATGTAAATCACGATAACACATGTATATGCATAGAATAATTCATAGTAACAAAACACACCGTAACCAGCGGTTAACGGCCAAGACCGCAGCCCTTCGGGACACGCAGCCACGTGTTAGGACACGCAGCCCTATGAGACCGCAGCCTCAAAATCCATAGCTAGGAAATAAACATATAAATCATCTAGCAAACATAATCAGGTCATACAAGAAATACATACATACAAAGCTAACAAGATAACGATTACCCACCTCAAGTTTGAATCCTTAATTTGTCCGAAAGTGTTGGGATCAGCGAGAGGTGTCAAGGTATGCCTATAAACGTTTATCATTGTCATTAGTCACTTCTTGTGCCGCACAGCATCTAACTAAACGAATTATTTATAGAGGGTTAAAACTAGATTAATCCCTAACATTCCCCGTAATTTCCTTACGTTTAGACTTGACCTTAAATTCTCAAAATTTCCATTAATCTTTGAAAATTCATAACTAATTCTCTAGATCTCCAATTGGGGTGATTCAAATTTCTATTCAAAGTTCTATAAGTCTAGTATAAGGGACAAAAAGTCTTCAAATCAAATAATGGCTGTATAATTCCCAGGAATTTGCAAAGTAGACGTTACTTAAATCTGGAACAAGATTTTCCAGGTTTTCTGACCAAACTTTGAAAAATGATAGCTCTCATTCCACACGTCCGATTTAGGTTTTCTTTGGCTTTTTGGAAAGCTTGAGATGTATACTTTCTACTGTAAAAGTTTCAAGCAAAAACACAAAGGTTTACTATTTTGAAATCAAGCCCGAAAATCACTGTTAACCAAAAGTGCAGAAAACGTTTCAGATTTTGGCTAAACTTTGGAAAATCATATCTCCCTTTGTACAAATCCGTTTTAGCTGTTCTTTGGCTTTTTGGAAAGCTTGAGATGTATACTACATACTGTAAAAACTTCAAGGAGAAAATAAAATGTTTACTTGGTCCGCAATACAACGTCATATGGTTGCTCCAGAATCATACCAGTAAGTTTCAGATTTTTAACACAACTTCCAAAAATCATAACTGGAGTTATAGACCTCCGTTTTGGGTGATCCAAAGCTCATTGTAAACCTTATTGAGTCTACTATATACTGTAAAAATATAAAGGGAAAATGCAAATGTTTGATATTTCAAAATCATGCCCGAAAATTACTGTTCACTGGAAGTGCAGAAAACATTTCAGATTTTGGCCTAACTTTGGAAAATTATTTCTCCCATTCTACACGTCCGTTTTGGGTGGGTTTTGACTCGGTTTAAAGCTTAATATGTCTACTATCTTACATAAACATTTCGTGCAAAAACTCAAACCTTTTCTATAGGAACAGAAGCTCACAAGACTACTCTGTTTTCAGTCCGAAAAACAGAGGTGTTTACGGTTCTGTCATTTTTCTTCACTCAACCAGCAAAAACTAATGTGTAAAAGCCATGGAAACAAAGAGGAAGAGGCTCAAAGAACTCACCTTGGTCGTTAGGCAGGCTTACACGGACGGTTCCAACCTTCTTCCTTTCCTTCCCGACTCTCACTCACACGTCAACTTTCGGTCTCTCCCTCTCTACGTGTTCTTCTTTTCTGTTTTGTGTTTCGCTTAGATTAAAATGAAAGGAAGTGTGGAGTGTGGCTCAGAATAATGGAACACAGCTGCTGTCTTCAAGAGAAACCGTAACCCGTGGAGCAAATGTGTATGGGCTATTGAAGACACGAGAGAAGCAATGGAACGTGGTGTTTGGCTTTGTCTCGCCGAAAGTGAGATATAATGAAGGAACAAATGGAATATAATGGAGTGTTTGCATCGTGTGCTTTGCTGTCCGAATAGGCTGAAAAATAATGAAGGAATGGGTGCTATGATCTCACATCGCTGGAAAGAAGGAATGGAACATGTGGAATATAATAAAGAAAATGAGAGGGACGTGAGCACATGTATGAGAAAAAGAGTGAAACATATGGGTTGGCCGAACATGCTGCAATGGAAAATGGTTCAAATGAGGAATATGTGGAGCATGTGGTGTTGTCTAATTTTTTTTTTTTATTTAATACGCATAACACTCTTGCTCCAATGTCAGATGCATATTCACTCTCATACTCATCCAACCGAAAGTGAATTAGTGATGAAAGAATAATTAGAATATGGCGTGAAAATGGGTTGGCTATATGGTAAATGAGGAAGCTGAATTGTCCACCGAAAAATGGGATGTTACAATACTTCTTATTAGAATTTATTCTTTTCTCAACATAAATTTAGGGGAAAATAAGCCTAAATCTCAAATAATTATTCTCATAATTATTTTAAGCCAAATTCCATAATTTAATCTCCATAAAATATTTTAAATCTCAAATCCCAAAATTTGGGATGTTACATTTTCATTGTCTTACAAACTCTATGTAAAAACTCTCCTACTGGTTGATTAAATTGCACAAGGATTAGACTTTATTTAATTAATTCTAAAACCCTTAGATTAGCTTTAACAAATTTAATCCAAGCCACTAATGTTGGGTTGGAAAAATCTAGACACTAATAGTGATATTTGTTAGTGATTTAGGATTTAGGATTAATAAAATTTCTTAATCCTTTTAATTATCAATTTTCGCCATTTTTAATATTTAAAGGGGAATTAATTAATCTTTATTTAAATATTGCTAATATAGTGTTTTAGGGGTTATTAGTCTCAATTACCAAAATTTGATAGGTTTCTAAATTAATCTTGATGATTAAAAATTCTTTGTGTATTGATCTTGGCCTTTAAATATCTTTTGGATATCAATTAAGTTGATATATTCTTAATTATGGTCTTTTTAAATTAATTAATAATTAATTTCGAAAATTACTAAAATAGCTCAATTATTGCAAATTTAATTGCCTAATAATTGTTGCTAATTTTCTCTAAGTGTTTTGTCATTCTTTGATGATTTTAATTACTAAAATGATATAATTAAGATTCTACTTAATTATGATAATCTTAGGATATTTTATGATCCCTAATAAGATTTAGAAAATTAAATCTCTAGTCACCTAAATTCTATGGAGACCTTTCCTAGAAAATAGGATAAACATAACAAAAAATTGAGACCACATATTCACCTATTTTAAATAGGCATTATTTATCCAAATATATTATTTAAGATATATTATTTATCCGAACATAATATTTAAGATATATAACTATTTGGGTTTTACATTTCTCCCCCCGTTAATAAAATTTCGTCCTCGAAATTTGAACGTATATTTTAGACGACTAATCTAGACATACAGTCCATTCCCTTCCTATGGATCCTTACTAAACATGCACCTTAACAATTTCATTTACCTTGTACCTAGGTCTAGTATTTAAACACAGGACTTCTCGTCCTTCCTCATCGTGCTTGGTTACGCATACCTTACCGCCTAACTCATTCAGTCACTCGGCTTAACACACATTGGCCTTCCGGCTCAATCTATTACCACAGCACTAAAATTTTTTACCCTCAATACTTAGGAGATTATTCTCAGGCTTTAGGCATTATTCTTATTACCTGATACAATGAATGTTTTGCTAGACACAAAACATACTATAGACGTACTAGTCTAAAGTCATCACGACAATTCTAAGTACTATTGGTCTTTTGGCCTAAGGACACCTCCTCTATGCACACTTGCAATATCATTTAAATACACACTAGAAACTAAAGTCTTTACGCCAAGTAGGCTAGCTATTAACAGGTCGTAAGAAATATATATGTATGCATCTCAAAAATGATTCACATAATCATCTGACATAATGAGTGATTAGCACCCGTATTCTACAATATCTAAAGTATATTCCTATCGAGAGATAGTTATGTGGGTCATCTCTAGAGATTGCTCGGCCTCGTTTTTTGTCAAAGCAAAAACCCGGCCTGGGTTTTGTGGCCTTATCCCTACAGTCCCTTAAGGATAGTTTGTGTAAAAGTGCCCCGGCTTCTGACACTTGTAGCATATTCGCTCCCCCGCACAAGTAGTCCCTGGGTGGTTTGTTCCGCATTTTGGACATGGTCGGGGTCCCGGCATTCTTGGATTGTTCTGCTATCCAGACCGGAATGGCATCTTGCTTCCACTTTGGGAGTTATTCCATGGTGCCTCCCTTTTCTGCGAGGAATTTTTGCGGCTCAAACCGCCACGACTTGCACCGCTGCTGTTGTAATTTCTTGATGTGCATAGTTCCTTCAAGTTACGTTCGATCAATCGGCACGATTCCACCGCTTGAATTATTTCTTGGAACAGCTGAGACACAAGCCTTTCCCTTATCTTGTATTTTAACCCATGTACCAGTATGTTTGCCATACTGCTTTCATCATCATCCCGCCTCAGGTGTGATGAATAACGTGACAGATTGGTAAACCGGGCATAATAGTCATCGAATGACTCCTTGTGCCCTTGTCGGATGTGAAGGAATTCTGACTCTTTGATCAATTGAACTGAGGGAGGAAAATATTGATCGTTGAATTTCTCCAGAACCTTCTCCCATGTAATGGGACAATAGCGTGCTCGTAACGTCTTAGCGATACTCCTCCACCATCTATCCGCATCTCTTCCAGTTTGTAGATTGCAAGTTGAGCTTTTCGATTTTCCGGACATTCCATGACTTCGAAGACCTTGTCCAACCTCATTAGCCAATCCTCAGCTGAATCGAGCTTACCACGGAAAGCTGGTGGCTTTAGCTTGCAGAATTGGGTAACCCAATACTGTGTTGTCTCAGCTACTTTGTTGGGTCGTGGTAGTACTGCCATCGCCCTATTACGTCGAGGGGGTGTCTGAGATCTATCGGACTCCTCAGCTTCACGTTCATCATCTTGTTCGGTTTCGTCTTCTTCCTCAGCATTTTGTCGTCCCTCATCGGCTCGGCCACCTTCAACTTGTCTCCCTTGTCTTTCTACAAGGAGTACATCAATAAGAGTTCTTTGCTCCTGTAGCATCCTTCTCATTTCCTGTATCTCGTTTTCCTCTGGTTGTTGTGGTTCATGTTGTTCGGGTCCATGTACTGGTATCGGTATCGTTCGTGGCTGTCTGCCTCTACCTCTACCTCTGCCTCTGCCTCGGCCTCTAGGGACTCCGGCTCCTCGTAGGTTTTCCATTCTTAATTTTCTTATTAAGAACAACAGACGTAGACGTTAGAGGGAAATAGTGATTGGCACGTATCGCAAACATATATATATTCGTCGCAAAGTTAATATATCACGGTAGTTGTTATGTAACATCCCATTTCCAAAAACAATATTTTTTTTTTCATCAGAGTAGAGCGTCGGAGCAATTGAGTAACTGATACATTTATTCAAATTGCCGTAAGTCTGGCTGATTTACAGAAGCGGTACATTGACCGAGAGTTTTCAAAATGAATAACAACGAAGAGAGTCTTCGCGGACTCGTACGGCTCGCTCGCCATTCTCCTCCTCGGTCCTCTGTTCTTCAGAAACTGACGCTATGATAAGATCTGAGATCCAATTACAATTTGGATCTCATGTAACGGTTAACCTCATGCTTAAATACGACTACATATACACGACAGCAGCAATCAATACAACAGTCCACAACAGATGTATGATTAAAAACACAACCACGTATACAAGATAATAACCACGTATGTAACATAACCTCGTATGATACAACAATAATAACCTCGTATGTGACATAACCTCGTATGTAACATACCGTGTATATAGCATAACCTCATACACTACTACACAACAATCATATACAATCATATAATAAACATTAGAGCTAGTGTTACAAAGACGCGAACGTACCTTCGTTGACTCAGAACGCACGTTTTACGAAAAATGGTATTTTCTCGACAATGGCGCAACAAATACGACAATGGGACGATTAATTCAAATATCCTATAATGATGATATTTATCAACATTCAACATCATAACAGGAATTTTAGGTACAAATTACCATTTTGCCCCCGACCCCTAATCGGCGGAATTTCGCGTAACTTCGTTACTTTGACTCTAATCTTCCAAAATTTTGCCAGAACTATTTTCCCAACATGATTTTCGAAATATATATCATATTTAACCCAAAAATATGATATCTACAATATATTGGAAGATTAAAGACTAAGCTAGCACTCCTACTATAACTACCGAAAGAAAACACCGAAGCTTAAGACTAGGGACCAGAAAACTTACTCACGGCTCCGCTAGAATTTCTCCGGGCTCCTCCTTCTCTCTAACTTCTCTCTAGGTTCAAAATTTTGGTGTGGGAAATGAGAAGAAGAGAGGTTCCTATTTATAGAGGTTTTCGGGTTAAAAACTATGCAACTTCATTAAACAACCTACAACTTCGGGTCGATCTTGCACCGTTGGATCACATTTCGCCATGTGGCGCCATCTTGACCTTCCACATGTCCCGCTTATGTCATCATTCTAGAAGAGGATGATGTCATCTTTGCTGACTTACCGATAAAGTTCCCTGATCGGTGTCCGAATCGCGTAATCTTGCCGAATCTCAAAAATCCGGGAACTAGGTTTTGTAGTTCCATTCTTTCTCTTTAAAACTACTGGGTTTCATTATATTTTTGATCCCATTAAGGGTATTCCGTTATCTGCCAAAGATTTTCGGATAAACGCGTCGATTCTGGAAATAACTTCCGATAGAACCAAACTTTCTTGCGTAAAATCACCGTTCGTAATATGATCGATCTAAGTAACCATATCCCTGGTTTGAAAAACACGGTGCATTTTCTATAAGTCACTTTTAGCACTATCTGCCTTATCTTAATTATCCGGTACTCCTAATTACGCCGTTGGTTTCGAAATGACTTCGAGACCGCTCAATCCGAGATAGAATTTCACCGGTTCTTAAAAGGTCCAAAGGTAAAAGACTAAATTTCTATATCTTGAGGTAGAATTTCATTTCTATCTCGTTCTCATATGTCCCGTTGGCTCTTTACCATATATATTATTATTATTTTATTCAAAATATCTAGATATTTATTTATTTTTCTTTTATTTTTTATTTATTTTTCTAAGCATAAAATATTTTATTATTTATTTATTATTTATTTACTAATTAATTTACTTATATCTTAATCTAAACAATTAGCCACTAATTACTTAATTAGCCACTTACTAATTGTTGATAATTTTCATAATTAGGATTAATTATTATCTCACAACTATTTTACTTACATTGGTATTTTATATCTCATGTAAAATATTAAAAATACTGGGGCCATAAAGTGCTTTTAATATTATTATATTTATGCTTCTCTATTTTTCAAGGAAATAATCTCAAAAATTCCTAAAATTAGAGACAACATACTTCCCAAGTTTTTGTCAGTATTTGTTGCCATATGATATTTATCATAATATTTTCAGGGTATTACATGTTACATCCTAATATTTTTTGCAGTTTCCTTTGCTAGTCTCGTTGTATCGATCTGCCATCAAGTATTCTGTTCGTAGAGCACCTATCAACTCTTTGTTTGTATCTAGGACATGTCGTAGGAGATTCGGTTTGTAAAAAGATTCACTCTCAAAGTTAACTTGATAGCTTAGCAGCTGAAAATATTCACAGTTGTCATTATCGGATGAATGATCTGATCCTATAGGTTTCTCTGGCTCAAAAGGTATACTAGCTATCGGTTCGGTGTAATACATAGGATCAGGGTCGTGTACAGGTTCAAGGTTGTACACTGACTCAATAGGGAATACGTTCAAAGGTTTACTATTATTAATGTGTACAAGGGGACCTTCTTAGTGAGGGCGATGCACCGACTCCGAATGGTACACCGGTCTATGGTTCACTGGTTTTCGTGCGATACGTCTTACATGTTTCTAGTAGTTTATGTCTGGAGATCTATCTCCGTTTATTACTACAACGTAATAACATGGTTATATCAGTACTCGTTTTCAAAAATATGCTCCAAAGTTCGAAGGCTTTAGAAACTAACTCCGTTAATCAAACAATTTGGCCAGGCTAGTGTATTTGTGGAAGTCTCGCCGAATTCACAAGGACTGATTGACAACCACAAAACCCTTTCTAGTTTAAGCACCAAACTGTTTGTAGCAACATAGCTAAATCTATGCCAGAATGAATTTCTTTGATACCAAAATTGTAACACTCCAATTTTCGAAAGCGGAAAAAAATCATCAGACTAGAGCATCGGAGCAAGTAAAAGAGTGAGTAACTGATATATCATTGACTGTGGTGTATCTGTTTGTTCATAAAGAATGGTACATTTATCGAGTATTACTACGGTACATATCTAAAAATAGAAATCTTCAGTCGGGTCTCGCACGTGCTATTTACTCTGTTTACTTTTGTCTTCGGTCCTCGGTCCTCCGGACCCTGAAGCTAAGGTAAAAGCTGAGGTCCAATGCCCATCGGACCTCAGGTAACGGTTAACCTCATGCTTAAATATGACAATATATACATGACAGATATTCATGACAGCAACAATCAATACAAAAGCCCATAACAGATGTATGATTAGAAATACATAGCCACGTATGTAAGATAATAACAACGTATGTAACATAACCACGTATGCTACAACAATAACTAGAACATAACCTCGTATGTGACATAACCACGTATGTAAATCTTAGTCGATGAACATGACAATCATATATAATCATACAATAAGCATCAGAGCTAGCTAAAAAGTATGACCGGTGGCATTTTGTAAATATAAAAAACACTTTTAAGACCGGATTAAA
This sequence comes from Acacia melanoxylon, assembly GCA_019022615.1. Classification (NCBI taxonomy): domain Eukaryota; kingdom Viridiplantae; phylum Streptophyta; class Magnoliopsida; order Fabales; family Fabaceae; genus Acacia; species Acacia melanoxylon. The sequence goes on along the minus strand of JAFJYJ010000003.1, from coordinate 2,933,536 downwards.
AAGAATCCGGTCTTAAACGTATGACTGGTGGCAATTTTGTAAATATAAAGAACACTTTTAAGAACGGATTAAAAAGGATCTGGTCTTAAAAGTATGACCGGTGGCAATTTTGTAAATATAAAGAGAACTATTTAGACCGGATGTTAAAAAGAACTAGTCTAATTTTTTTTAAAAAAAATATATATTACTTTTAAGACCGGATGTTTTAAATATCCGGTCTAAAAAGTTAAAAATAAATAAAATGTATATTTTTTTAAAGACCGGATGTTACAAAGAACCGCCTAAAAGTTTAACTTTTAAGACTTCAATTTGATAATATCCGCTCTCTTCTCATTTTCACTTCCCCACCCCGCGCATTCACAAAAATGGCTACCGTAGCCTCGCATTTCGGAGATCTCGTGGTTCAACAACAATCCGAGAATGATTCGTGTGCGCTTGAGTTCGTGTTCGTTGCGTTTTACATTTCCGTAGCTCAACAACAATATATATATATATATATATTGTTGTTGATATATATATATATATATATCTCAACATCATTCTCGGATTGTTGAGATATATATATATATATATATATATATATATATATATATATATATATTATATCTCAACATATATATATATATTGTTGTTGAACCACGGAAACAGAAACGCAACTGTAGTAAATCATTGACGTAGATTTCGGCTTAAGTTTGAAATTAAATATCAATTTCTTATTTCTTTGTTTTATTGCTCATCTCCTCATTCTCGGCGACGACAAAGCTCCAAACTTGATTTCCATGGGAAACGAGTCTCGATCCGTAACGTCGCTCTCTTGAGGTAAACCTATTATATCTGTTTTGCTTATTTCTGCGTTCTAGATCAATTGTTTTTGTTTGTTGTTAATTTTTTTTGAATATATTGAGATATGCACACACACAAAATGACAGATAGATAAGCGAACGGAGGAGTAGAAGAAGATAGATGAATGGCTTCTCATAACTTCTTCGAGGAACGCAAAATGATATTACTCTTCTCCTGACCTCCCTCTTTGTCCATGTATCGTTTTTTTTTTTTCCACCAAAAAATTTCTTTGTTCCTTCTTCTTCGTCTACCTCTTCTTAGAGTTCTCACTAAGGCAGCTTAGATACTTTCCTCTCTCAATCTATTCGTTTTAGTTCCTCTGGTGAAAGATCTGGAAACAGAGTTCTCTCTGAGGCGGCGGCTCAGGCGTCTACAATCTCACCTTTTATTCATAGAAAGGAATTTTTAAGACCGGACTTGAAAATATATACGGTCTTAAAAGTTCATTCTTTTTCTTTTTCTTTTTTTTTTAAATGGACTTTTAAGACCGGATGTTTAAAAAGTCCGATCTTAAAAGTGTGTTTTTAAGACCGGACGAGCATCCGGTCTTAAAAGTAATAGACTTTTAAGACCACCTGGAACAAGACCGATCACAGATCCGATCTTACGATACCTCTTTCGTCCGGTCTTAAAAGCCTTTTTTCCACCCGTGATTGTATAGATAGAATTCGATGATTTGTTTTAATTTGTTGGCACTTGTTGGCCAGAATTTGTTATTTTGTACATATTTAGATACATCCACCCAGAACTAGGTCTGTTTGGGTGTTTGGTATATATATGTCGTTTTTGTAGGTTATTTTGTAGGGTTTGGTGTTTGGTATATATATGTCGTTTCTGTAGGTCATTTAGACACATCCACCCAGAACTAGGTCTGTTTGGGTGTTTGGTATATATATGTCGTTTCTGTAGGTAAGTTTTGTTACTCTGTAAGTACATTTGTCTTTTTAATCTTACCAAGGAAAGTAGTAATAATGAGGAGTTGAGGCTAAGTAGAATAGGTGAAATGGATTGTTTTTATAAGTATCTTCATTCTGTTAAATATGACTTGTAGTAATTCTGTAGTTGTCCCTACAGTTCAATCATTAGAGTAAATTAGTGTTTGTTTGCCTCCAGTTTTAAATAATCTCTTTTTGTGTCTTGCAAGACAAAACTACTCACTTATTTAAGCCTACAACTTATTCAAATGCTGAAAACATAAAACTCCATCTCCTTCATGCATTATGAGCTGGCTGGACCCAGCAAACCATTATTACTAGAATGATGGCTCTGCAAAACTGTAACACCCAAATTCCGTATCATAAATCGTGCCGGTGACACGTGTTTTTAGAAAAATCGTCAGAGTTTGAGGTGCTACAGCTCAGCGTGTTGCGGAAACGGAGAGCATGTACTAAAAATTTGAACAACGAGTAACTGATATAAAATACTCAGACATATGCTGATGCCTGACGTATACTGATATATTACAAATTTCCCGAAGGAATATTCATGTGATACACTAATACAAAACTGTGTATAATTACAACTCTTACATGTAACTATATCGTCTTCAACCAAGCCTTAAGTAGACTTGGGGCATAGAACCTAACACAGTTAAATCAACACATTTGGCCAGGCCGGGTAAAGTCTAGTGGGAGTCTCCCCGAATTCACAGTGACTGATTGACTGAACCACATAGACGACCCTTTCTAGTTTAAGCACCAAATGGTTTGAAGTAACCCTATTAGTTTCATGCCGAAAGGTAGACTCGTTAACCTTCTTCCTGCGTTTACTTTGACCGGTGCCTCCTCACGGCTCCGTCCATCGACGTCTTTTTACGGCTCCATCTACTGGTGCCTTCTCTGGTTCATGATCCTTTCCTGACTATTAGATTAAGACTGAGGTCCAATGCCCATCGGACCTCAGGTAACGGTTAACCTCATGCTTATGTAAACAATATATGTATGACAGATATTCATGGCATTTCAGCAACAATCAATACATAAGCACACAGCGGATGTATCCCAACAGTACATAAGCACACAGCAGATTTATCCCAATAGTACATAAGCACACAGCAGATGTATCCCAATAGTACATAAGCACACAACAGATGTATCCCAATAGTACATAAGCACACAGCAGATGTATCCCAATAGTACGTAAGCACACAGCAGATGTAAAGTTATCGTCTATCACATATAAGCATACAATAAGCATCAGAGTTCGTGTTACAGTACGCGCACGTACCTTTCACCGCGTATTGGCCAACTTGCCTGACTCTTTGATCCGACTCCGGACTTCCCGGATATCCTATACGTTATTTTCGGATTATTCCATTTTCCCATAATATCACAACTAATATTCTGTAACACCCCATTTTCGTAAACATTTTCTCGCAGTTTGTGATTAGAGTTTGAGCGCCGGAAATTTTTTTAAATAAAAGAGAGTCACTGAATAACATTCATAATAATATGTTCTGGTAGTCATAAGTACATTCATCTGATGTTTCTCTAACAAAAATAAACTGCTAATTTATTCCTCCGTTGGCTTCTCTACGCCGGTTCCTTACCCTTTTCTCGATCCGAACTCCTCTCGGATCCCGGCTACATCAACACCGAGATCCAATGCCCATTGGATCTCGGAACTGTTAACCTCATGCTTATGTACACGTATATGCATAGAAGATATCCACAATATTTCGCAAAATATCATATATCGATCATATTAGATCATAGCAAGCAATAACATTACACAGCCACCGCAATATGTATGTTACCCTCGATGCGCACATAATCCAAAGGCCACGATGTACGGTCGTGTCCTCGGCGTTAGGAAAACTATAATTCGGTGTTATTAAATCCATAACCGTATATTTATAATTTCAACGTCTCAATGTACGTAATCTCGTTTTCAACATTTTCAACAACGAAACTCGTATAGGAACATAGCAAACACACATAGAATACAATAAGCGCAAGAGTTAAGGTTACAATACGCGTCCGTACCTTTTCGGCGGTACTACAGAACTTCTACAGAAAAACGTAAATTTCGACGGCGGGAAAAACAGCGGCACGACGGCGGCTTGATTAGCTCAAATATCCTATAAGGACAGTGTTTATCAAAATTTGGCATCATAACAGGCCATTTGGGCGAAAATTACTATTTTGCCCCTAGTTAGGCTAATTGGCGGAATTTCGCCAAAGCTTCGCTGTTTCCGCTCTTTTTATCCAAAATTTTACCAGATCTCTTTTCCCACAAATATTTTCAACATAAATATCACATATACTCATAAAATATGATATCTAAAACTATTCAGAAAGATTAAAAGAAATTCTAGCATTTCTACTCTATCTACCGAAAGAACTACCGAAGCTTAAGACTAGGGACTGAAAAACTTACTCCGGCTTTGGCTAGAAATTCAAGAGCTCTTCCTTCTCTCTACTCTCTCTCAAGGCTGCGGTTTTGGTGTGAAAAATGAGAGGAGAGGACCTTGCTATTTATAGGGAAAAACAAGGACAAGGTGGGAATTTTTGAAAATTTCTCCAGATCGGATTTCGACCGTTGGATCGCACTTGGGACAAATGGGCTGATCTTGGCCTTACACATATGGTGCCGATCTCCCCCCCCCCCCTTGTGACATCATCTTTGATGATGTCACACATGTTGACTTACCGATAGTCTCCCCGATCGGTGTTCGAATCGCGTAATCTTGTCGAAACTCAAAATTCCGACAATGGTGTTTTGAAGGTTTAAACTTCCTCAATCATAATATCTCGGGTTGACTAAATTTTAAATCCCTTTAAGGGTATTCCATTGCTGCCTGAACATTTGAGGCCGACGCGTCGATTGCGAAATGACTTCCTAGAAACCAACTTCGGATAATAATTCGTGGATTCGTATTACGTTCGACCTAAGGAAACTCATTCCCGGATTGTCACAACACTCAAGATTACTACGGGTTCACTTTTCACTATCTCGCTTATTCTCCGATATACCCGGTTTCTTATTTTCCCTATTGGCTTCGTAATCAACTCCGAGATAGTCCACTCGAGGTAGAATTTCACTTGTTCATAACAAGTGCAGTTGTTTCGACTTTGTTTTTACATCTTGAGGTTTGATTTTTTTTTTCTATCCATTGATCCTTAGCTATCGTGTATTTCTACTGATTATATTTTTTTTTAATTAATTAATTTCGATTTTTAATTTAATTTAATTAGTTTTACTAAATAATTTATTTATACCTTAATCTAAACAATTAGCCATTAATTATATAATTAGCCATTTACTAATTGTTGATGATTTTAAGATTTAGGATAAATTATTTTCTCATAACTATTGAACCGACATTGGTATTTTATATCCTATATTAAATATTAAAAATCAAAGAGCATAAAGTGCTTTTTAATATTATTTTATTTATGCTCAATATTTTTCCAGGGAAATAATCCCAAAAATTTCTAAAATTCAAGATAACATACTTTCTTAGTTTTTTCCAAGATCTCATTATCATATGGTATTTTCCATAATGCTTTTAGATCATTTTTCGCCTTATAAAATACATTTTCCATGTATTTTTAGCTTATTTTCCTTTCAAATTTTCACAATAATTTCCTTAGAAAATAAGACACTTAAAAACTATATTGTTTGATATTCCATATCCATCCATTTGAAAATAACAATTTCTCTTATTTTAACAAGACTCGGATAGATATTTATCCGGGTATTACATATTCTATCTCTTAAAATAATATCAAAAAGGATATTTTCACCCATTTTGACATTTCTACCCTTGGTGTATTCATTATTACAATTTTGCCCTTACTTTTTATAAAAACGTAATACTGAATTTCTCGCGAATTTTTTATTAACTTTGAAAAAGCATAATTAAATCTACAAAAATCGAAACAAGGATCCGTAAAATTCCTTGGAATCCTTAAGATTTCTACTTTTAGGAAAAAATATTGGTTGTTGCCCAGATTTTATGAAAAATTCCCAGTTTTCGTATTTTCATCCTTTTTGTAGAATTTTTATCTCCTAGCACAAAACTCAAAACGACATGCTATAGATATATTTGGAAAGCTCTATATGTCTAATTTGAGCATGAAGTTTCTAAGAATTTTAGAACACCATCTTCAACATAAGATACTAGCGTTTTTATAACTGCTTTCTAAAATCGCTAACCGACAAATTTTTGCCAAAGCTTCACTACTTTGACCATAATCTTCCAAAATTTTTGCTATAACTTCTTCTTCTTCATTTTTTTTGAAATAAATAAAATTTAAACCATAAAAACATGAAAACAAAACTATAATTGGAAGATTATGAATCAAAACAACATTTAAGCTATAAACTACAAAGCTAGAGCTCAAGAACTTACCTAGAACTTTGCTCCTTCTTTCCCAAAGCTTCCACTCTCACTTTCCCTCTATGTTTCAGTTTCTCTATGCTTGTGAATTGGTGAGAAAATATGAAGACATAAGCCTTCTATTTATAGCAATTTGTGGGTTAACTTCCTAACAACTTTCCTTAAATTTTAACCTTTGGATTTTAACTTAACTAAGAAGTTTTCATCTCACTCTTACACCTACATAAGAACTGACCTCCTTCACTCCTCCCATGTAGTTTGTTTGTTTCAATTTTTAGTTACCGCAAACGCTTATTTAGTTAGGTGCAAGTTTGTGTTTTTATTTAAGATCCATCTCCACTTTTCAAATCTCCATTTTATGGCTTAATTAAAGGTCTTTTTAAAACTCTTAAATCACTTAAGTAGGAATCATAAAAGTTTTTGAAAATCACTTTGGAGATAATCAAGTTCAAGCTTAAATTGTGCTTGTTCATAATATCTACTTATATTTGTTCTATGATCAATGGTTTTCAAGATACGATTTATTTTCTATTGGTTCTCATTTACTTGTGTCCTGAATTTATCCTAATGGTTTTTATCTTACCATTAATTAATTAACCATTTAATACCTTTATTACCTATGCTTACATCAACATTTACCATTAAGTCTTCTTGTCATTAAGTTTGATTAAGACACTTATGGTTAATATCTAGATTTATTCTTTGCTTCATCTTTTACTCCAATAAACCATGTACTCCTCCCTCAAGTTGCTCTTCAATTTGGTTTTTTAATTATTCCATAATATCTAGAAGAAAGCCCCTTATTGGTTGATTCTAATTTCACATGGATTATGCTTTATAAAATCAAATTTAAAGCCTTTAGATTAAGCTTTATTAAATTTAATCCAAGCCTTTGATTTGGGTTGGAAAAATCTAAACACTATTTATGATATTTGTTAATGATTTAGGATTAAGAATTAATGGATTTGCTTAGCCTCTTTAATTAGTAATGTTTGCCACCTTAAAATAATTTAAGGGAGGATTAATTAATCTTGGTTAATATTTCTAATATAGTGTTTTAGGGGTTATTAGGCCTAATTGTCAAATTTGGATAGGTTTTTATATTAATCTTGATGATTAAAAACCCCTAAGATACTAATCTTGGCCTTTAGATATCATTTGGATATTAATTAAGTTGATATATTCTTAATTATTCCCTTTTTAAATTAATTATTAATTAATTTCGAAAATTACAAAAAATATTTCAATTATTACAAATTTAATTGCCCAATAATTGTTGCTAATTTTCTATAATTGATTTAGGCATCTTCTCGATGCTATTTGATTCCCTTTATGATATAGTTAAGATTATACTTGATTATGATAATCTTAAGATATTTTATGATCCCTAATAAGATTTAGAAAATCAAATATATGATCCCCTTAATTCTATGAAGAAATTGCCTAGAAAAATAAAATAATTATAATAGAAAAATTTGAGACCACATATTCACCTATTTTAAATAGGTATTACTTATTCAAATATAATATTTAAGATATATTATTTATCCAAATAGAATATCTAAGATAAATAATTATTTGGATATTACAATTTCTATGTCATTTAATTACCTCCCATGATTAAATTAAGATTATGCTTAATCATGAAAATTTTATTATAATTGCCTCTTGATTTTCGAAAATCATTTCCTTTATTAGATATTCTCTAATTGCCTTATGATCATCTATAATAGTTATTATTTTATGTGATTTAATATCACCTTTTATAGATCCTAATATGTAGTCACATAAATAACCATTGGTTAATTAATTCCAACATGAATTTTGCATGAAAAAACAATTGATAAATTCACCTTTGTATTTTTAGTATTTATTTACTAAAACTCAATATTCATTTTAGGGTATATTATGATTCATAAATGAAATCTCAAGATTCACACTTGATCCTTTTAAATCTCAAGGAGAATTTGCTCATAAATTTATAATAATCAAATTACAAAATTTGAGACAATATACTCTCCTTGAAGTATTTATCAAAATATATCATTTATGATAATTAGGATTTTTAGGGTATTACAAAACAGAGTAGTGGTAATTGTTTTTTCTTTTCAAGTTTATAGATCATCAGTTTTTGGTTAAGCTAATATGGCATGTTGATTTGATTAAAAAAAAAGGAATAACATCAAAGAGGAGCAGCTAATGGTATTTCTATGATTGGTATGTCAATATTCAAACCTTAAAGCCCCGCTGAGGTGGTGCAATGTAAGTGTACTATGATTTTCTTAAAAATAATTTATCTTTCTTAGTGAAAAATATTGCCGACAAAGTTAATCTCAAATGGTTGGATTAAAACTCCAATGACCAAATGATCTTTGGCTTCGCAACGAATGGGTAGTGGTAATTGTTTTTTCTTTTCATTTTTTAAAGTTATTTTTACTTCTCAAGTTTAGAGATCATCAGTATTGGGTTGAGCTAATATGGCATGTTGATTTGATTAAAAAAATAGGACCAACATCAAAGAGAAGTAGCTTATGGTATTTCTATGACTGGTACGTCACAAGAATTGAAGGGTTTTATTTGCTGACAATTTATTGGGTTAATGTGAACTCAATTATTGTCATGATTTTTATTTTGTTAATAACATGAATTGACTTGCGAAAAAAATTCCAAATGAAAAACATAAATTTGAAAAGTATATTAGGTTTAAAATTCCATACCATGTGTGAGGCTCTCAAATCCAATGAATAGTAATGATACTTGTTTCTGCTGGACATCTGATTCCAACACGATTAAATTGAAGATGAACATAAAAGTATAATATCTTTTAAATTTGATTGCGGGAAAGCTTGTAAATATTCTCATTCATTCATTAATTGTCAACTGCAGAGAACAAAGCAGGCAAAAGACAAGACACATCTTTTCCATCTTGGTTACATTATTCTCATACCGTATTAAGATGAATTGATTTGAATTGTTACTGAATAAGGAAGATATTTTAGCCAATATTTAATTTGATTATTTTTTGGGAGAATTCCATATAAAGACGGTTGAAATAAGGAAATCTTATGTAAGGCTGGTAAATTCAACAAATATTGAATTGAGTCAATGACCTAATCTAGGATATTTAAATGTTGAGTATTTTCCAATAATACCCCTAACCCATAAAGAAAAGAGGAAAGGAAAAGCCAGAGTTCCGCGTTATCATCATCACTCTCTCTCGTGTGCCCCAAGGAGCGTGAATGACGCCAAGAGAAGCCGCCGCTTTCGCCGCCGTGCCACTGCTATCACTGTGAGGAACCTGTTCGTGGCAATGAACCAGAAGAAGATGATTCTCTCTATTTTGTTGTTTGGTATTAGAATCCTCTTTTTGGGTTCAATTTTTGTCCTCTTTCGTTTCCATGTTTGGCGTGCCCAATATAGATTTATGCCCACTCATGTACTTATCTACACATTCACAGGTTCAAGCGCTATATCCTGTATATTTGTGTGACATGTTTCACCAGCAATGGAACTTCGGTCTTCATTTTCATGTGTCCCAACAAATTGCGCATTTCACTAACCACACTACCTCGTCACCTGAATTTTCTCAAGCCATTTGTTTTGTTATGGAAGGCTGCTTTGCTCCCTGTTTGAGCAAAAATTTAATAAGGCCTTCCCCCTTCTTCCTATCTGCCTGCCTAGGAATAACCCATACTTTATGTTAAATTTTAAGATATACAATGTAATCCTTGATCACTGGTTGATTAAATCCATGGAGTCTGATTTTGGCAGGAAAAACAGAGATTGAGGCGACCTTTGGGTCTAAATGTTTCCTAACCCTATAATGCAGATTTTGGCGTTTGTCGAGCTGTGATGAGCATTTTTTGTTGTCAGTAATCATGGGTTAATGGTATTATTGAGAAATAAGCAACATTTCAATATCCTAGATTGGGGCATTGACTCAATTTAAGATTTGTTAAATTTACCAGCCTTATATAGGATTTTTCTATTTCAACCGTCTTTATATGGGATTCTCCCTTATTTGTTTAGCGAATAATTAAACTAATTATTGATTCTTGATATCCAGAGAGCATCAATTGTCACAATTTGATTTTGAGATAGACATACAGAGTACTTTGTAATAAGTGCTCAGGCCAACAAAAAAAAATCAAGTGCGAGTTTGGTTGACATAATAAGAAGTAATGTAATGTAATATAATAAAATGAAATGTAATGATGATTATATGAATTTGTTTGGTTCGTTATTAAGAAAAAATGATACATATGCATAAAAAATGTTTCATTGAATTACAATGAACATGAGAATATATAGGAATATTATAGCAAGAGACAAAATTACCCTTATCTACACATACATGTATAAAATATATGTAACATCCCATTTGAAAACGGCGGAATATTTTTTTTTTTTTAAAACGTTTCCAAATATTTCACGCAGAGTAGTCAGAGTAGAGCATTGGAGCGAGTAAGTAATTTACATTACATTCAAAATATGGACCATAGTGTAAATGTATTGGATTACGGTCATCCGAATTCTCAAAAGTTAAAGGAACTTAAAGAAAACGGAAAATAACGTAGACACATCTTGGCCTACTCCAAATGCTTGCCTCGATCTCCATGCATCGGTCCTCTTGACCCGATGCTACAAAATGAGATCCATTCCACATATGGATCTCGGTAACGGTTAACCTTATGCTCAAATAAAACAAAGATATACGTACAAATGTATATTCATTTCAATACAAAGATATCATCACAAAAGCAAACAAAGCGAGATGTATGATCAATAACATAGACAAAAACATAAGCACAAAGCAGTATGTAAAGTCTCTCTCAACTAGTTCTGCACATATCCAAGGCCACGCCACAACGTGTCCTCGCTAGGAATAACTCAAACGGCATTACCAATACTATAATCCGTGGGTAAAGTCAAGTATCTCCGACGATTCTCAACAACCTCGCCTATGAACGTATCTTTAACGTAAAAGTATATGAGCAGCATAGAGTTAGGGTTACAAGACGCGTCCGTACCTTAGTTGCGATATCCGGCTCTTCCGGCTAAAATGGTACTTTTCGACGGCCGTACGTAAAAACAAATAAACAATGCTCAACAAATGCAAACAAACGGAACGATGAAATTTCGACAAATGGTTCAACGTCGAAGTATTCTAATCAGAATAATAACACACTTATGAATATTTGGCAGCATAACGCATTTTAGGTGAAAAAGACCATTTTGCCCTTACTACCCCTAATTGGCGGAATTTCGCGTAACTTCGTTACTTTGACCGTATTCCATTTCAAAATTATCCCCACTATGTTTTTACCTCGTCGGCATCTTTCAATGCAATGAGGCATAAAAACAAGCATAGGAATATATTCAAACTTCCTAGATCAAAACAACAGTTCTACTATAACTACCGAAAGAACTACGGAAACTAAAAACTAAGGACGTAAGAACTTACTCGGAGCTAAGGCACAATTTTTTCCGAGCTTCTCTCTCTAGAACCTCTCTCTAGGATCTGAATTTTGGTGTGAAGAATGAGAGCAAGAGAGCTTGCTATTTATAGAGAAAAATAGGGACAAGGTGGGAATTTCCAAAAAGTCTTCAGAAATGATTCTGGCCGTTGGATCTAGGGTTTTGTAAGATGAAATCTTGGCCATCCATGGTCTTGGTCGACATCTAGGGCCCAAAAATTCAAAGAATGAGTTGTCATCCAATGATGACTCTTGCTTTATGGCCTCCGGTCCGATAAAGCTACCCGACGGTGTCCGTTTCGCGCGATTTCGCGAAACTCAAAAATCCGGTATGTAACTTTGAAGATCTTTTCATCCTCTCTCATATTATCTATTTTGATCCTCTTTTTGATCATATCCAGGTATTCTCCGGTGCGTCGAAAGATATTCGGACAAACGCGTCCGATTACGGAAATCACTTCCAATAGAACCAACTTCGACAATAATTCGTTTGAATCGTAAAACGTCCAGTTGTTGTCTAACTTAATCCCGTGTTTGAAAATACGAAATTGTTTCTATAGGTTCTCACTTTGCCTATCCGACTCTACTCTATCCGATCGCTTTTTCGTCTTATTTGAAATTAGGGTTTTCGGTTGCGGAAACAACGTCTCGATAAATTCTTTCTTCGTGTAAAAATTCACTTGTTCTTAATTTGATCAGTCTGAAAAGACTTTTACCTCTCGGTTTACCTGTAGAATTTATTTCCAACTTTTCCCTCGGTTCCGCCTATAAGCCGACTCACCGCATTATATTATTATTTTATTCTAATTATCATTTTAATTATTTAAAAAATTCTTTTTAATTAAAAATACCAATAATTTCGTCCCCTTAATTTTAAAATTCAGATTTATTTATTTTTCTATAATTTTTTCCATTTTTTAAAAATATAATATTTTTTACCAAAAATTCTCGTTTTACCCCTGCCTTCGTTAGGGCTTAATCGAGACCTAATTTCTTCGTTTAGTGATCTTTTTAGGATCAGGTTTCTTCATATATTTATCTTTACTAATTTACGTATATTGTTATCTTACAAACTTTTATACCGATATTGTCATTTTATATCCTATGTAAAATATTAAAAATGTTTTCCCCATCAAGTTACTTTATGGTTCCGAAATGCTTTTTAAACTTTTCTTCATGTTATTTCCTCCGAAATAATTTATTAAATTCTCATAATTAGGGATAACACTTCCATATTTTTCTCATAATTTTTCATGATCTTTCAAATATTTATCATAATATTTTTAGACCTGTTTTTATCACCATTATATCATTTTTAGTCATTCTGTTCATCGATTTTCCTGAACCTTTTTTGACAATTTACTCTATAATTATAACAATTTTCTATAACATTTTTATGTCATGAATTTACTTTATTAAAATATTCATTAATTTTCCTTTATCTCGTAATTCCGCATTTGCTAAAATCCGGTATTACATTTCTCTCCCCTTAAACAAAATTTCGCCCTCGAAATTTAATCTACACTAACTAGACTATGGGCCATAAACTCGGGTACTTCTCCTTCATGTCACTCTCGGTTTCCCAAGTTGCCTCGTTTGATGACAAACCCTTCCGCACCACCTTCACTATCGGTATAGTTTTAGTCCTAAGCCGTTTCTCCCGGTGTTCGAGAATTTGCTCCGGCTCGACTACAAAGGTGTTATCATGCCGTACTTCAACATCATCGTACTCTATGACATGATCTCGGTCTGTAGGTATTTCTTCACTGTGACACGTGAAAAACATCGTGGAGATTACTCGGGTTCGGGGTAACGCTAGTTGATACGCAATCGGTCCTCGCTCGGCTAACACTTCAAATGGTCCAACGTAACGCGGACTAAGCTTCTTTCTCTTCGGTGTTCTCGACACCTTCATCGGAGATAATTTCGTAAACACATGGTCTCCGACTTCAAACTTCAACGGTCTTCTCCTCTTATCTCGCATAGCTCTTCGTCATCGTGCGAATGAGTCTCTTCTTTATCACAGCGATTTCCTCGGAGGTCTCTTTTAGCATATCCGGTCCAAGCAACTGCTTTTCAGACGCATCTGTCCAGCATAAAGGCGATTGGTACTTTCGCCCATACAAAGCCTCGAACGGGGCCATTTGTATGCTTGAATGATAACTATTGTTATACGCGAATTCTGCTAGTGAGAGGTGTTCGTCCCAATTTCCTTTGAAATCCAGGGCACATGCTCGCAAAGATATCCTCCAAATACCGTATTGTTCTCTCTCGATTGACCGTCGGTTTGAGGGTGATAAGCCGAACCGAACTTCGCTTGGTACCCATTCCTTCATGTAGTGCTTGCCAAAAGCGGGATTGGAATCGAGTATCCCGATCGAGATAATACTCTTAGGGACTCCGTGCGCCTCACGATTTCTTTGATGTAGATTGCGGCCAATCGTTCGGAGAGTAGTGGATGCTAATGGGTATGAAATGTGCCGACTTGGTTAATCGGTCGACGATCACCCAAATGGTATCGTGATGCCGATCTTAGGTAGACCTACCACAAGATCCATGGTCACATTCTCCCATTTCCACTCCGGCAGCTTCTAGTCCTTGAAGAAGACCGGGGGTCGCCGGTGCTCAATCTTTACTTTCGGCAAGTTAGACACCCAAATACGTCGAGTTACGTCTCTTTTCATTCCAGGCCACCAAACTTCGGCCTTCAAGTTTTGGTACATCTTGACCATCCCCGGATGTAGAGTGTACTTACTCTTATGAGCCTCATCCAAAGATCTTCCGCTTCGTTCATCAACCGGCGGTATGTAAATGCGCCCCTTTGTGTCCGACCAATCCACTCGATGAAAGGTCGTGGTCTTGGGTTTCACCTTGAAAGATCTTCTCCCACATGGAGATTGCCCAATCATCTTGTCTCGAGCTTCATCAACTTCATCTCTCGTGTCGTACTCCCTTGACTCACAAAAAGATTTGCAAGGTAGGCGTCACTTGGTGCGTTGAAATTCATGCAGATTTGGTTTGAAAGATTCAGGTCTCTGAAATCTTCAAGTAATTTTTGCTCTTGTATCATCATGTATGATACTTGCACCTTCTTCCTGCTTAGAGCATCTGCAACGACGTTTGCTTTCCCTGGGTGATACTTGATCTCCAGGTTGTAGTCTTTCAACAATTCCATCCAACGACGTTGCCTCATATTCAGTTCCCTTTGATCAAAGAGATACTTCAGCTCTTGTGGTCACAAAGATAGTTCTACGGTCACCACACCGTATAGGTAATGCCTCCATATCTTCAAAGCGAACACGATGGCAGCAAGCTCCAAATCGTGTGTAGGATAGTTCGACTCGTGCGGCTTCAGCTGACGAGAGGCATAAGCCACCACTCTGTTAGTTCTCATATGTTTTGATTATGATTGACAATTGTGAAAATGAATTCGAGTCAAAAGAATTTGATTTAAAAAGATAAGTCGAGAAATCACATTTTTGACTCTAGTCATGACTCAAGTCACTGAGCTTTGAAAACAATTGAAAATATTGACTATGACTCGAGTCATCATTAAACAACTCGAGTCATCTTTGTACTTAAACTTTGCAAAGTGACTTCCCCGACAAAATGACTCGAGTCATCCTTGGTATAACTCGAGTCATCATTTCACTCTAAGCTTCTGTTCAAAATTCTCAGACATGACTCCAGTCATGACTCAAGTCATCTCAACACAAAATATTGATCATGACTCGAGTCATCATTAATCAACTCGAGTCGCCATGTATCTCGATACATGACTCCACCATGACTCAAGTCATCTCAAATAAGCAAATTGATTCTGTTTGAAATTTATCGACATGACTCCAAATCATGACTCAAGTCATCTCAAATAAGCAAATTGATTCTCGTTTGAAATTTATCGACATGACTCCAAATCATGACTCAAGTCATCTCGGCGCAAATTGATTCTGTTTGAAATTTATCGACATGACTCCACCATGACTCAAGTCATCTCAAATAAGCAAATCTTTCTGTTTGAAATTTCTCAACAATGACTCAAGTCATAACTCAAGTCATCACTTGCATGACTCTAGGCATGACTCGAGTCACATCATTGAAAATACTTTCTGTTTGAAATTGCTTCATAATGACTCCAGTCATCACTCGAGTCAACTTAATGGATTTTGAAATTATGACTCTAGGCATGACTCGAGTCAAGCATGACAATATTTGAATCTTCATCTGCGTAATCTGATATTAGCTGATTAAGTAATGGGTGTTTCATGCAATTGATTATTATTGTTCCTAACCAAGTTTAATCAGTTTGCTAGTGTGTTTCGTATATATTTAACATGTTTTAAATTTGAAATTACGAAAAGAGAATTCTGTCGAAGCATTAAATGTTGTCCCGTATATCAAAGCTAAATGAAGAAATAGATCTCTCGGACAATAAAAAGCATTTCGGCTATTTCCTAGACAACATTCTTACTCGTCTCTCAACGGACAAATTGAATAAAGAATGTCAACGGAGAATAACGGTCGAATGTCGGAAGCTTACGAAGAAACTGAGCAAGTAATTACAACGGATATATTGATTACCCACAACGGCTCATTAAGTTCTTCTCAACGGTCATCAATGCGCCAATCTATAAATAGGAGAAGCATTCAAGTCTCCATCTACCGAAACGCTGTGCATTCAATTAGTCATTAAGATCATTTATTGTTTCTACTCAAAGAGTTAATATCTTCGGATATATCATACTTCGGTGTTTATTAATCTGCTCTTTTAGAGAGTTCATCATTGATTATTCTTCTTGTGAGAATCTCAAAGTATTGGGACTTTGGGATTGGGATATTTGATTACAACTTGTAAGGGGAGTAAGTTCTAGAGAGAGAATTACTCCGTGAGTTACGAGTGTGTAATCATTTGGATTAGTGAAATCCCGAGAGTCCGGGGACCGGACGTAGGTCAAGGATTTGGACCGAACCGATAAATTCATTGTGTTCAATCTCTCTTACCCTTACTCTATTTATCCCTGTTTCACTTTCGGCTAACAGAGTATTTACGCGGGAAATTTTTATATCCCCAATTCACCCCCCCTCTTGGTGATATTCCGTCTTTCATTTGGTATCAGAGCAGGTCTTCTCTGAAGAGATTAACATCTCGAGAAGGATCGATGGACGGAATCCTACCCGACGGAGCTTCTATCAACAGACCGCCTTTGGTTTTAGTGGAGAGCATTACTCATTCCGGAAAGCCAAATTCAAAGTCTTTGTTTTGGCATCGAATATGGATTGTGGAGAGTATTCGAGATAGGAGACTATAATCCAACAATACTCGAAAATGGTCTTAGAATCCCAAAGCCTGAAGATACCTATGAACAACCTGTCCAAGTGAGGAAGATTCTTAATATCCTTAGCAAAGAATGGGAAGCCAAGGTAACAGCTATTGAAGAAGCTCGTGGAGAGTCAATGAGTTCTGTAGCAGCCTTGTTTGGCAGTCTGTCCGAGTATGAAGGCAAAATGAAGTTCAGAAAAGGACTAGATGAGATCAGCAGCAAAAACAAGGGAATCGCTCTCAAAGCTGTCAAAGAAGCAAATGAGGCAGAAGATGATGAAGAGGTAGATGAAGATGAAGAGTTGGGCATGATAGTCCGAAGGTTCAAAAATTCTATAAGAAGGACCAAGGATTCAAGAAGTTTCACAAAGGTGGCTCTAGTGTTGAGACGAAAAGCCAATCATCTCGCTATGAATGTGAAAGGCCCGGCCACATCAAATCGAATGTCCCCACCGAAGAACAAGGAGAAAGAAAAGAAGAAATTCAGCAACTTCAAAAAGAAAGCCTATGTATCGCCATATGGGGAGACAGCTCATCCGACGATGATGAAGCTGAGGACGAAGAAAAAGCCAACATATGCCTAGTAGCTCAAGAAAAGGAGCAAACCGAAAATGATGATGAGGTATGTCTGAGAGCATCAAAATCCAACAGGTGGTATATTGATAGTGGGTGCTCTAGACACATGACGTGAAATCATACAAAATTTGCTACTCTCAAGACCAAAAATGGTGGTACTGTGACTTTTGGTGGTAATCAATCTGGAAGGATTGCTGGAATTGGTGAAGTTGGGAACATCAATGGACCTCAAGTCAAGGACGTCTACCTTGTAGAAGGCCCGTGTCATAATCTCCTCGTAAGTGTAAGTCGAGTACCGACAAAGGCAATCTTGTCATCTTCGACTCGAGGAGTGCTTGATCGTTAGCAAAGATGATCTGCCCTTAATCAACCTCAAATCAAAAGCTTTATTTAGAGCTCCTAGAGATGGTAATCTGTTATACTCTAAACCTCTCTAACAATTTCAATGAACTTTCCTCTGAAAATTGTTTTATCGAACTTGGAAGAAAGTTGGCTTTGGCACAAGCGTTTAGCTCATGTCAATATGTTTCAACTTGACAAGTTACAGAAAAAGGATTTGGTCATTGGTTTACCAAAACTAAATTTCAAAAATGATATGATATGCGATGCATGTCAGAAAGGAAAACAGACTAAATCATCTTTCAAATCCAAAAATGAAATTTCATCTAACAGGCCTCTTCAACTACTTCACATGGATTTAGTTGGACCTCGCTAGAGTGAGAAGCCTCGGTGGAAATCTCTATACTTTAGTTATTGTTGATGACTTCTCAAGATTTTGTTGGACTATGTTTTTATCATCAAAAGATGAAACCTTTGATCGTTTGTTGTGTTTGCCAAAAAGGTCCAAAATGAGAAAGGTATCTCTATTTCGTGAATAAGAACTGATCATGGTGGAGAATTCGAGAATAATGCCTTTGAAGAATTTTGTGATGCTCATGGGATAGACCACAATTTCTCTCCCCAAGGACTCCTCAACAAAATGGTGTGGTGGAGAGAAAAAAATCGAGTTCTCACGTAAATGGCAAGAGCAATGTTGAATGAGAATCAAACTTCTCAAGTCTTCCGGGCGATGCAATGAGTACGGCATGTTACATATCAAATCGTGCATACATCCGAAAGAAACTCAAGAAGACACCCTATGAGCTGTACAAAGGAAGAAAGCCCAATCTGAGTCATCTACACATCTTTGGGTGCAAGTGTTTCGTGCATAATAATGGTAAGGATCATTTGGGTAAGTTTGACTCAAAATCTGATGAAGGTATATTTCTTGGCTACTCTAATAGAAGTAAAGCATATAGAGTTTTCAATACTCGTACTCGTATTGTTGAAGAGTCTATCCATATTGTGTTTAGTGAAACCAAATCTGAGAAACCTTTGGATGATGATGAAGAAAATATTTATAGAAATCAGCTTCTTTTCAAAGACTACTCCCCGCCTCTCTTGAAAACTCGAAGATGTTTTTGAAAATGCTTCGAAAATGATTTTCAATCTCAACCTAAAGCTTGGAGATTCATTAGGAATCATCCTCTGGATCAAGTTATAGGTGATGTAAATCAAGGAGTAAGAACCGAAATAGCACTTTGAATGAAGTAACCTTTTCTGCATTCATATCTCACATTGAACCCTCTAAGATTGATGAAGCCCTTTCAGACAATGATTGGGTGATAGCAATGCAAGAGGAGTTACATCAATTT
Source organism: Acacia melanoxylon (assembly GCA_019022615.1). NCBI lineage: Eukaryota > Viridiplantae > Streptophyta > Magnoliopsida > Fabales > Fabaceae > Acacia > Acacia melanoxylon. The sequence continues at coordinate 2,914,282 of JAFJYJ010000003.1, read as the reverse complement.
GATAGAAATCAAGTTTGGGATTTGGTACCTAGGCCCAAGGACCATCCGGTCATTGGCACTAAATGGGTATTCAAGAACAAACGAGATGAATCAGCAATCATTGTCCGGAATAAGGCAAGATTGGTTGCTAAAGGCTATAATCAAGAAGAAGGAATTGATTATGAAGAAACTTATGCTCCAAAGGCAAGATTGGAAGCCATAAGAGTCCTTCTTGCCTTTGCCTCGTGTAAAAGGTTTCAAACTCTATCAAATGGATGTGAAAAGTGCTTTTCTAAATGGTTTTATTCAAGAAGAAGTTTATGTAGAACAACCTCCCGGTTTTGAAAATGATAATCATCCATATCATGTGTATCGTCTCAAGAAGGCCCTATATGGTTTGAAACAAGCTCCAAGAGCTTGGTATGAGCGATTAAGCAAATTCCTTCTTGATCAAGGTTTTATCAGAGGAAAAGCTGACACAACACTTTTCATAAAGAGTAATGAGTCTAATGAAATTTTAATTGTCCAAATATATGTTGATGATATTATATTTGGTGCTACTAATGATTCTCTTTGTGAAGAATTTTCCAAGAAAATGCGGGGAGAATTTGAAATGTCTATGATGGGAGAATTGAATTATTTCCTTGGTTTGCAAATTAAACAACGGAAGGATGGAATATTCATCTCTCAAACAAAATATCTCGAGATTTGCTCAAGAAATTTGGCCTTGAAAATTGCAATGGTGCGACACACCAATGAGCTCAACACCTCTCTCGGATGCTGATGAAGAGAAAGGCAAAGACTTCAACATAACCAAATATAGGGGAATGATTGGTTCCTTGCTATACTTGACCGCCAGTAGACCAGATATCCAATTCAGTGTAGGGATGTGCGCAAGATTTCAATCAGCTCCAAAAGAGTCACATGCGAACATGTCAAGAGGATCTTTCGCTACCTATCGACACAAAAGAATTAGGCCTTTGGTTCCCAAAAGGTCAACAAGAATTTCTCGGTTGCATATTCGCACTCGGACCATGCCGGATATAAGACCGATAGGAAGAGTACAAGTGGACAATGTGAGTTCTTTGGAGGTTCACTAGTATCTTGGTTCAGCAAGAAGCGTACAAGTGTGGCGTTGTCTTCAACCAAGCCGAGTATGTAGCTGCATCAAGTTGTTGTGCACAAGTGCTTTGGCTCAAACAACAAATATTAGATTTAGGGATCAACTTGAAGGAGATACCAATCCTATGTGATAATACAAGTACTATAAGTTTGGCCAAGAATCCAGTTCAACATACTCGAACAAAGCACATTGATGTGAGGCACCACTTCATAAGAGATCATGTTCAGAAAAAGGATGTCAAAGTGATGTTCATCCCAACACATCTCGCAACTTGCCGATATTTTCACTAAACCTCCGGCCAAAGAACAATTCATGTTCATAAGAAGAGAATTGGGAATGGTAAATCCCAATGAATTGTAAGTTAATTCTCTTCCAACAATGTGAGTTATATGTTTTGATGAGTTAAAAGTAACTAACTTAAGCTTCGGAGTGTTTACAGAATGTTTTTGCAGGACTATATCAGTTAAACCATATATCTAATCTTAATCTGATATGCCTCGAGTCATTTGATAAATGCCTCGAGTCATGATGCATTCTAAACACTGACAATGATCTGAAATTTTGCATACGACTCGAGTCAGATAGACTACCTCGAGTCACTCTCAACACAGAAGGCAATCAAACCAATTGGAACGAAAAATGACTGGAGTCAGAAAAGATTCACTCGAGGCGCTCCTCGAGTCATCCAGAAGTAACTCGAGGCAATACTCAAAGCAACCAGAAGCTTGTCGAACATCACTCGAGTCATACCTCGAGTCACTGGTAAGCGAAAGGTTAAGTATTTTTCACATATGACTCGAGGCACTCATTTAATGACTCGAGTCATACTGTTTTTATATATATCTGTCGCACCTGTTGCTCTTCACTTCTGCCGTTTCTGAAAACCCTAACTCGAGGCGTTCTTCATCGCCCTTCTAATTTCTCCTCTTCCTACCTCTGCATCCTCTTCCAATGGCTCCTAAAATCTCCAAACCGACGAAAGAATCATCCTCGATTATGAAGCCACCGTATCTTCATCCCCTCCTCAATCAAAAAGACCCAAAAGACAGAGGAAGCCTTCGACAAAGCTCAAGGACAAAAATACCGCAAAACTCCTTCAAAAAGGCCCAAGAAGTTAACGATTCAAGAACCTCCCGAGGTTCCTCCTCCAAAGCCTATTGATCCCGAAGCCGCTAAGCGGAGAGATAAGGAACCAAAGTGGTGGGTGCTCTCAAGAAGAAGAAAAAAAAGAACCATGGTGTTTGATGCTCAAGCTTCGGCTCTAAGAATCAAGTCGGTTCCAAAGCAGTTCCATCTGGCTCTAAGGTATCTCAACCTACCAAATATATTTTTAATCCTCCCAATCTTGTGAAACCTCCAAATTCTGATTTCATCTGTCAACCCACTCCAATGTCTAATTCTGAGATGCTAGAGTTTAAAGAAAAATATTCGCTAGAGGTTTCGTCCCCACGGTGTATGTGGATTTAGTCAAACTGAAAGATGAGTGTGATCTTGATTTATCCCCGTGGCTAGATCAATTTAAGAATTTGTTGGCTATAAACACTCCTTACACTCCCTCACTAGTCATGCACTTCTATTTCAATATGTCCATGGCTAATGTAGTCAATGAAAGGGGTCATATCATTGAGGATAAATGCATCACATCTGTTAGAGGGAGATCCATCACTCTCTCTGCCAATATAATCAATTCTCTTCTTTTTGTTGAAAATCCCCCACCTGTGCCTCACATTGTGTATGACAAAGAAAGATTTTTCAAAATCCTGAGGCCTGGTGTTCCATTTGATGGGAAACTTAAATTTTCCCCGTTGATATGCCTCCTTTCATAGGGCCTTATGGTACATATATTCGAGGAACCTAGTTCGTAAAGGCAAGAATTTTACTCACTTCAATTCAAATGATTACACTGTTTGCATCTCTCGGTTGACAAAGTGGTTTTTAACATAGGACACTTTGGGTCTATCAAGAAATGAAAAGATTCAAATTTGAATCCTCTCCTTCACCCACAATCCCATTTCCAAATTTGGTGTCTCTTCCGTTATATACCAATAAAATTTGGTACCTTGATCTTTTTGAAAACCCGTCAAGCCTCGCGGTTATTTGGTCAACACCATTTAAACCTTATGAAAATCTCCTTTAGAGAAGGTTCAGGGCAGTCTAAAGCCCCTTCCAAGTCTAGAGCTTCTATGCTCGAGCCAATTGAAGTCCAATCCTCTCGCCTCCTCGGCCTTCACCAAGGTCCTCAAATCTTAATGCTGAAATCAAGCAAATTGTGACCAAGGCTATGCAAGAGACTTTCAAAGACTCTCCAGTCAACCCACATTGCTCAATACCATGAGCTTTCTGATAAGTTAGAATCAGAGGTTGGAAAATTGATTGCCTCACTCACCTCCATGAATGCAAAGATAGAATCTGTGGATGAGTCAATTGAGGCTGTTGCAGGGCACTTTGAAGATCTTGATCAGAGATTTGAGAGCATGCATGGTTTATATCAGCTTTTGGATTCTAAGCTCTCCAAGCTACTCAAGGAAGACACTACTGGTCCCTCTAGGATGGATCCCTCTCCACGCCATTCTCCCATATTTTCTCCCACACACTCTCCCATCTTAACTTCACCACACACATCTCCAGCTCCTCCCGAATCCACTCCAATCTTACCCACTCCTCCAGCTTATATTCCTCCCATTTCCTCCGCTCCTCCCACTGTCATTCTCTCTTTTCCTCGCACCTCCACCGTCAAATCATCTTCGGGTGACACGGCGGACTTGTTTGATGAGCACTCCTCAGAACTTCCATCACCACACCCTCTTCTCCTAACCCAAACTCACCTCTACTTCTCCCTTCTCCACCTACACCTCCATCTCTCACTCTCTCCATTTACTCACCTCTGCCCATTCTCCAGGCTTTGCGTGCTTCCCTGTCCTCCACTCCTCCCATTTTGCCTGATGACAAAGGGGGAGAGAATGAGAAGAAATGAAGAGCTATAATTTATGGTTGTCTGCAATTTGAATTTCAATTTCTAGCACTTTCTATTTTCTGCAATTGTTCCTTGCAATCTCTATTTCTGCAAATTCTTCTGCTGTTTCAACTTATTACAACTTGTTTCAGTGTGCAAAGTTTGCAATTTAAGTTGTTCTCTCATTCTGCAGATGCTATTAGTTTTATTAAGCTTACATTATATTTATTATCTGCAATACATGAGCCATCCATGAACTTCAAATGTTTCTACAAATGGCATCTGTCTTTGAGTCATAAATCATTTATGAAATTGTATAAATTCATATTACAAGTGTTGTCATCATCAAAAAGGGGGAGAATGTTAGTTCTCATATGTTTTGATGATGATTGACAATTGTGAAAATGAATTCGAGTCAAAAGAATTTGATTTAAAAAGATAAGTCGAGAAATCACATTTTTGACTCTAGTCATGACTCAAGTCACTGAGCTTTGAAAACAATTGAAAATATTGACTATGACTCGAGTCATCATTAAACAACTCGAGTCATCTTTGTACTTAAACTTTGCAAAGTGACTTCCCGACAAAATGACTCGAGTCATCCTTGGTATAACTCGAGTCATCATTTCACTCTAAGCTTCGTTCAAAATTCTCGAGACATGACTCCCATGACTCAAGTCATCTCAACACAAAATATTGATCATGACTCGAGTCATCATTAATCAACTCGAGTCAGCCATGTATCTCAGACATGACTCCAGTCATGACTCAAGTCATCTCAGCGCAAATTGATTCTGTTTGAAATTTATCAGACATGACTCCAGTCATGACTCAAGTCATCTCAGCGCAAATTGATTCTGTTTGAAATTTATCAGACATGACTCCAGTCATGACTCAAGTCATCTCAGCGCAAATTGATTCTGTTTGAAATTTATCAGACATGACTCCAGTCATGACTCAAGTCATCTCGAAATAAGCAAATCTTTCGTTTGAAATTTCTCGAATGACTCAAGTCATAACTCAAGTCATCACTTGCATGACTCTAGGCATGACTCGAGTCACATCATTGAAAATACTTTCTGTTTGAAATTGCTTCATAATGACTCCAAACTCATCACTCGAGTCAACTTAATGGATTTTGAAATTATGACTCTAGGCATGACTCGAGTCAAGCATGACAATATTTGAATCTTCATCTCGCGTAATCTGATATTAGCTGATTAAGTAATGGGTGTTTCATGCAATTGATTATTATTGTTCCTAACCAAGTTTAATCAGTTTGCTAGTGTGTTTCAGATATATTTAACATGTTTTAAATTTGAAATTACGAAAAGCGAATTCCTGTCAGAAGCATTAAATGCTGTCCCAGATATCAAAGCTAAATGAAGAAATAGATCTCTGGACAATAAAAAGCATTTCGGCTATTTCCTAGACAACATTCTTACTGTCTCTCAACGGACAAATTGAATAAAGAATGTCAACGGAGAATAACGGTCGAATGTCGGAAGCTTACGAAGAAACTGAGCAAGTAATTACAACGGATATATTGATTACCCACAACGGCTCATTAAGTTCTTCTCAACGGTCATCAATGCTGCCAATCTATAAATAGGAGAAGCATTCAAGTCTCCATCTACCGAAACGCTGTGCATTCAATTAGTCATTAAGATCATTTATTGTTTCTACTCAAAGAGTTAATATCTTCGGATATATCATACTTCAGTGTTTATTAATCTGCTCTTTTAGAGAGTTCATCATTGATTATTCTTCTTGTGAGAATCTCAAAGTATTGGGACTTTGGGATTGGGTTATTTGATTACAACTAGTAAGGGGAGTAAGTTCTAGAGAGAGAATTACTCCGTGAGTTACAGAGTGTGTAATCATTTGAATTAGTGAAATCCCGGAGAGTCTGGGGACTGGACGTAGGTCAAGGATTTGGACCGAACCAAACCGATAAATTCATTGTGTTCAATCTCTCTTACCCTTACTCTATTTATCCCTGTTTCACTTTCGGCTAACAGAGTATTTACGCGGGAAATTTTTATATCCCCAATTCACCCCCCCTCTTGGTGATATTCCGTCTTTCACACTCTGCCCAATTGCATTAGGACACAACCCAATCCTTGCCCACTGGCATCACTGTAGACAACATATGTCTCATCAGGATCTGGGATGATCAATACTGGTGCCGTAGTCAACCTCTCCTCGCCTCTCTCGAAAGCTCTCCTCACAAGCCATCTCCCCATACAAAGGGTTGATTCTTCCTCGTAAGCTTTGTCAATGGTAGGGCAAGACGCGAGAAATCCCGTATAAATCTGCGGTAATATCCCGCCGCACCTAGAAAACTACGTATCTCATCACCGTCTCCGGCCTCTTCCACCCGTAACTGCTTCCACCTTGCCTGGGTCAACAGCAACTCCGTCGCTAGATATCACATGGCCCAGAAATCTCACTTCCGGCAGCCAAAATTCGCATTTGCTCAACTTTGCGTAGAGCTGCTTCTCTCTCAGTATGTTTAATACTAAGCGCAGATGTTCTTCATGCTCTTTTCTACTTTTGGAATAGACGAGAATATCGTCGATGAACACCACCACAAACTGGTCTAGGTGTTGTCGGAAGATACGGTTCATGTAATCCATGAATACCGCAGTGCATTTGTCAATCCGAAAGGCATCACAAGGAATTCATAATGCCCATATCTCGGTTCTCGAAAGCCGTCTTGGAAATATCATCGTCTTTGACTCGCAACTCGATGATATCCCGAACGTAAATCGATCTTTGAGAATACGGTGGAACCATATAATTGATCCAAAAGATCATCAATCCGGGGAAGTGGATATTTGTTCTTGACGGTTACTTTGTTGAGTTCACGATAGTCGATACAGAGTCGGAAACTTCCATCTTTCTTCTTTACGAACAGCACTGGGGCTCCCCACGGTGATACACCGGGTCGGATGAACCCCTTCGTAATAGCTCTTCAAGTTGTTTCTTCAACTCCCCGCATCTCATTTGGAGCCATACGATACGGCGCTTTGAAATTGATCCCGTACCAGGCATCAATTCAATGGTGAACTCGACTTCTCTCGTAGGAGGTAGCTCGGTGAGATCCTCCGGAACACGTCAGAAACTCGTTTACAACAGAATGTTCTCAAGTGAAAGCTCGCCGCTTTAACCGAGAAAAAGATCAAATATGCTTGGCATCCCTCCTTCATGCATCCGTCGCCTCCGTAGCAGAGAAAAATTCAGGCTCACATCAACTTTGTCTCGCTAGGTGAATCGAAGAACGTTATCTTCTTGCTGCTACGCTTGATCATCGCACCGCTCGTTGCTAGCCAATTTAACCCGAGTATGACATCTATGCCATGAAGTGGCAATGGATAAGGTCCACTTCCGAAACTCGTCCATCAACGCTCACGGTACAATTAATACATGCATCGAAGCTAAGGATTTCAAGCCAAGTGGTGTAGATACTATCGATCATAAGACAATCTAGAGGCATGCATTCCTAGACGATTTGCACAATCATAGGAAATAAACGAATGACTAGCACCCGTATCAAACAATGCTTGCGTAGATTTCCGTTGATAATAACAAGACCTTGCACCATCTCTTGAGACTCTCCGGCCTCCGCATCGCCGCAAAAAACCCGGCCTTGGTTCGCGGTCTTGCCACCGCCGCAATCTCCGGACAGCTCCGGCCGATATGCCCAGTTTTTGGCACTTGTAGCAGATCGGCTTCCCATCACAAATGCCTTGGATCCGGGATGGTCCTTTCGCACTTTGGGCAAGTTTGGGTCCCCGCTGACCGGATAACCTTGTTGCCCTTGTTGGAACGGCTTCTTGCCTCCGCCTCGGAGTTGTTCCATGGAGCGTCCTCTTCGGGAGAGGAACCTCCGCGACTTGATCCGCCACGGTTTGCATTGTTGTTGTTGTTGAGATGTTCGATCCTCCCGAGCTCCTTCGATTACGCTCGACCGAGACGGCATGATTCAACCGCTTGAATCAGATCCGGAAATTGCTGTGACACCAGCTTTTCCCGAATCTCAAACCTCAGACCATCTACCAATCGACTCGCCTTCCAGTTTTCGTTGTCGTTGGTCTTCAGATATGACGAGTATCGAGATAGGTTGGTGAATCGCGAAGTAATCCTCGAATGACTCATCATGGTTTTGTCGGATATGTAAGAACTCCGACTCCTTTATTACTTGTAACGAGGAGGGAAATATTGTTCGTTAAACTTTTCCAAGAACTTCTCCCAAGTCACAGGGCAAACGCGTGCCCGCAATGTCACCGCCACGCTTCCCACCGGCCGGTCGGCATCTCCTTCGAGTTTGTAAATTGCCAACCGGGCCTTGCGGTCTTCGGACGTCTAAGACCACAAAGATCTTATCTAACCTCATCACCCGCCTTACCGAATCGGTCTTACCGCGGAAAACCGGGGTTTCAACTTACGTAATTGAGTTACCCAATGTTGCATGGTTTCCACCTCTCTATTGCGTTGCGGTAGAACTACCAAAGCTCTATTCGGCGAAGGTGATCGAGATCCCTCCAACTCATCCGCCTCTTCATCGTTGTCGTTTCTTTGATTTCGGCTTGTCTTTCCTCCGTATACGTTAATAAGAGCTCTTTGCTCTTGCAAAGCATTTGCTTTACTTCTTGCGGCTCGATCACCGCTCGGGTTGGTTATTCTCGGGCTCGGGTGTTGGACTTCTTTGAGGTCATGTCGCCTCGACCACGTCCTCTCTACCTCTAGTTTGGCCTCGTCCACGACCCCTATTTCTTAGGTTCGCCATTCTTTAGGTTTATACCTTTTTATTTATAACAAGAGATAGGAATAAGGGAATTAGTACGTAAATAAGCACACAAAACAACATATATTATTAATGCATCTTATTTGTACAAGTTGACCTCGACGTTGGTCATATCCTAAACTATACAAAATTCTACAATCCCTTTTTATTCTAACAGAATATCTCACAATCTCTCAGGGCATTTAGAGAGTTTTAAAGCAATACAATACTATATAGCCTCTATCTATGGTTCCACAAACTTTCTTACACCGTCTCGCTCTTTCTACATGTCTTTGGTGCACTATGCTTTTCGATAACGAAGATAAATACGAGCGTCCGCAATAGGGCCTTCGTCCAGCAGTTTGTTAGTGAGTCTGGCCCAAAAACGGGTCACAGGGAAACAGAAGAGAGTGGATCTAACCCAGTCTCCAGGCGAATGTGGGTTCCTCTGGTTTTGAGAATTTTGAACCAAGTGAAGGAAGGTCAAATACCTTTCCTTCGAAGTGTTTGTAGACTGTTCTGCAAACAAGTAAAATGATTCTAATAGTTGGGTTAAGGCCGTATTACTTCCTAACACGAAATGAAAATCGTCAAGGGTGGCTTCTTCATTGTCGAGGTTTTGGATGTCCGAGAAATCGAAGTTGTCTCTGTTCATCTCTACACATTGCACTAGGTCATATCAATACTCATTTTCCAAAAAGTGCTCAAAGTTTTTGAAAAAGGCTAATTTGAACATAACTCCGTTAACGGAATGAATGGCCGATAAGTGTCTATCATGGGGACCTCACCAACTCTATGGCGACTGATTGGCCACACCCACATAGACTAGCCTTAACTGTCCTACCATACTGTCCGTAATAACATAGTCATATCAATGCCAGGACTACTGCTCTGATACCAAAAATGTAACATCCCATTTGAAAACGGCGGAATATTTTTTTTTTAAAAACGTTTCCAAATATTTCACGCAGAGTAGTCAGAGTAGAGCATTGGAGCGAGTAAGTAATTTACATTACATTCAAAATATGGACCATAGTGTAAATGTATTGGATTACAAATATCCAGAATTCTCAAAAGTTAAAGGAACTTAAAGAAAACGGAAAATAACGTAGACACATCTTGGCCTACTCCAAACCGCTTGCCTCGATCTCCATGCATCGGTCCTCTTGACCTGATGCTACGGTGAGATCCATTCCACATATGGATCTCGTGTAACGTTAACCTTATGCTCAAATAAAACAAAGATACGTACAATGATATTCATTTCAATACAAAGATATCATCACAAAAGCAAACAGCGAGATGTATGATCAATAACATGGACGAACATAAGCACAAAGCAAAGATGTAAAGTCTCTCTCAACTAGTTCTGCACATATCCAAAGGCCACGCCACAACGTGTCCTCGCGCTAGGAATAACTCAAACGGCATTACCAATACTATAATCCGTGGGTAAAGTCAGAAGTATCTCCCGACGATTCTCAACAACCTCGCCTATGAACGTATCTTTAACGTAAAAGTATATGAGCAGCATAGAGTTAGGGTTACGAGACGCGTCCGTACCTTAGTTGCGGATATCCGGCTCTTCCGGCTAAAATGGTACTTTTCGACGGCGTACGTAAAAACAAATAAACAATGCTCAACAACGGCAAACAAAATGAACGATGAAATTTCGACGGTTCAACGTCGAAGTATTCTAATCAGAATAATAACACACTTATGAATATTTGGCAGCATAACGGGCATTTTAGGTGAAAAAGACCATTTTGCCCTTACTACCCCTAATTGGCGGAATTTCGCGAACTTCGTTACTTTGACCGTATTCCATTTCAAAATTATCCCCACTATGTTTTTACCTCGTCAGGCATCTTTCAATGCAATGAGGCATAAAAACAAGCATAGGAATATATTCTCAAACTTCCTAGATCAAAACAACAGGTTCTACTATAACTACCGAAAGAACTACGGAAACTAAAAACTAAGGACAAAGAACTTACTCGGAGCTAAGGCACAATTTTTTCCAGAGCTTCTCTCTCTAGAACCTCTCTAGGATCTGAATTTTGGTGTGAAGAATGAGAGCAAGAGAGCTTGCTATTTATAGAGAAAAATAGGGACAAGGTGGGAATTTCCAAAAAGTCTTCGTAAATGATTCCGCCGTTGGATCTAGGGTTTTGTAAGATGAAATCTTGGCCATCCATGGTCTTGGTCGACATCTAGGGCCCAAAAATTCAAAGAATGAGTTGTCATCCAATGATGACTCTTGCTTTATGGCCTCCGGCCCGATAAAGCTACCCGATCGGTCCGTTTCGCGCGATTTCGCGAAACTCAAAAATCCGGGTATGTAACTTTGAAGATCTTTTCATCCTCTCTCATATTATCTATTTTGATCCTCTTTTGATCATATCCAGGTATTCTCCGGTGCGTCGAAAGATATTCGGACAAACGCGTCCGGTTACTTTAAAATCACTTCCAATAGAACCAACTTCTCGGACAATAATTCGTTTGATCGTAAAAACGTCCAAATTGTTGTCTAACTTAATCCTGTGTTTGAAAATACGAAATTGTTTCTATAGGTTCTCACTTTGCCTATCTGACTCTACTCTATCTGATCGCTTTTTCGCTTATTTGAAATTAGGGTTTTCGGTTGCATAAACAACGTCGATAAATTCTTTCTTCGTGTAAAAATTCACTTGTTCTTAATTTGATCAGTCTGAAAAGACTTTTACCTCTGGTTTACCTGTAGAATTTATTTCCAACTTTTCCCTCGGTACGCCTATAAGCCGACTCACCGCATTATATTATTATTTTATTCTAATTATCATTTTAATTATTTAAACAATTCTTTTTAATTAAAAATACCAATAATTTCGTCCCCTTAATTTTAAAATTCAGATTTATTTATTTTTCTATAATATTTTCCATTTTTTAAAAATATAATATTTTTTACCAAAAATTCCCGCTTTACCCTCGCCGTTAGGGCTTAATCGACCTAATTTCTTCGTTTAGTGATCTTTTTAGGATCAGGTTTCTTCATATATTTATCTTTACTAATTTACAGTATATTGTTATCTTACAAACTTTTATACTGATATTGTCATTTTATATCCTATGTAAAATATTAAAAATGTTTTCCCCATCAAGTTACTTTATGGTTCTCCGAAATGCTTTTTAAACTTTTCTTCATGTTATTTCCTCTGAAATAATTTATTAAATTCTCATAATTAGGGATAACACTTCCATATTTTTCTCATAATTTTTCATGATCTTTCAGTATTTATCATAATATTTTTAGACCTGTTTTTATCACCATTATATCATTTTTAGTCATTCTCGTTTCATCGATTTTCCTGAACCTTTTTTGACAATTTACTCTATAATTATAACAATTTTCTATAACATTTTTATGTCATGAATTTACTTTATTAAAATATTCATTAATTTTCCTTTATCTCGTAATTCCGTTTGCTAAAATCCGGTATTACAATATATGTTAGGTTCATGATGATTTTTTTAAATTTTTGTAGATTACATGTTGGGCTCATAATAATTTTTAAATATTTAATGGAAGGAATATCATTTAATATGGGATATTTTAATATTTTCAGTGGTGGAATATATATATTTTAGTGGGAAAGTATTTTTTTTAAAACAAATTATATAATTAACTAATTATTTTAAATATTTAATAGTGGTAATTATTTAATATTTAACCGCATTTATGAATGGGCACTTTTGCCAAATTAAGAAATTATAATGGCAATAATGACTTTATCACTTAATTACATGATGTATGCATCTTCATTCATCATTCCTAGCAGTGTAATCTTGATTACATCAAATGATATAATTATAATTATAAAATGTAATCCTCTTTATATTGAATAAGCTCAACCAAACGATGTAATCAGGATCAAGGTTATTAAACCCGAACGGGTCACTGAATTGGTCAAGAGAGCCAAACCGGTGAGAAAGTAAATATTTCATGGTTATTAATATAAAATTATATAAAAAAAATCGATTTAAAAATAAAAACAAAAACCGGCTTGATGCCTGGACCAGACCGGTTTACTGACCAGTTCACTTGTTTCCGGGCCAAACAGGCCGGTCCGATCCAAGTTTAATAACGATCAAGATTACATATAATTATCTCCCATGAAAACAAACCAAACAGGATATAAGGGTCAATTTGGTTTGAGGGGAGGGGAGGGACTTTGCTCCCCTCCCCTTGTTTAACGTCTAAAAATTTTCACTCCCCTCCCCTCCCCTTATAGCACCCCCCCCGAAAAATGGAGGTATTTGGAGGAGGGGGACAATATTTTACCATGTGTTGACTATTACCTATAGAGGACCGTACCCTCTCACTTTGCTCGAGCTACTTTGTATCCTCTCACAAAACCCCTTGCATATAAAAAATATTTAATGGTGGAAATTATTTAATATTTAACAACATTTATGAATGGGCACCTTTGTCAAATTAAAAAATTATAATGGAAGTAATTTCTTTTTCTCTTGATTACAATATATATGCATCCCCATTCATCATTTCTAACAGTGCAATCCTAATTACATCAAAGGATGTAATCATAGTTGTAAAATGTAATCCTCTTTATATTGTATAAGCTCAACTAAACGATGTAATCGGTCTATTGCATCAGAATCAATGTTATTAAACTCAGACTAGTGACTGAACCAGCCGAGGAACTAGGTCAAGGGTTTGTGGGTCAAACCGGAGTCAAACTGAAGCAAACCAGTGGCCAAACCGGTGAGAAATTGAATATTTTCGGGTTACTAATATGAAATTATAAAGAATAAATAAAACCAAATTTTTTTAAAGAAAAAAACATGTTGATGCCTGGACCAGACCGGTTCACCGGTTTCTAGGCCAAACTGACAACACTGATCAAGAATACATGTAATTTATCTCCCATGGAATCAAACCAAACAGGATAAAATTGGGGGATTTGGATGAGAGGGACAATATTTTATCATGTATTGACTATTGGAACACCCCCCAACAACAAACCTCCTTCTTCTGCATCTCGATCTCCAACCTTCGAAACTTATTTTCTAGCAACCTTCCAGCCACAACCTACACCGTCACTTCATCAACCTCCATATGTTCGTGGGCAAGCAGCTGCACCCCAGCAATTTTTTTTTCTGAGAAAAAAAAACCAAGAAAAGAAAAGTTTCGATCTTAGCTCCTCTGGTTGTAACACCCCAAGTTCCGTAGCATAAATCGTGCCAGTGACACGTGGTTTTATAAAAATTCGACAGAGTTTGATGTGCTACAACTCAGCGTGTTGCGGAAACGGAGAGCATGTACTTAAAATTTGAACACTGAGTAACTGACATAAAATACTCAGACATATGCTGATGCCTGACGTATACTGATATATTACAAATTTCCCGAAGGAATATTCATGTGATATATTAATACAAAACTTTGTATAATTACAACTCTTACATGTAACTATACCATCTTCAACCAAGCCTTAAGTAGACTTGGGGCATAGAACCTAACACAGTTAAATCAACCTATTTGGCCAGGCTGGGTAAAGTTTAGTGGAAGTCTCCCCGAATTCACGGCGACTGATTGACTGAACCACATAGACTGACCCTTTCTTAGTTTAAGCACCAAATGATTTGAAGTAACCCTATTAGATTCATGCCAGAAGGTAGCTCTGTTAACCTTCTTTCTGCATTTGCTTTGACCGGTGCCTCCTCACGGCTCCGTTCATCGGTGTCTTTCTACGGCTCCATCTACCAGTGCCTTCTCTGATCCTTGATCCTCTCCTGAACTATTAGTTTAAGACTGAGGTCCAACGGGCATTGGACCTCAGGTAACGGTTAACCTCACGCTTATGTAAACAATATATGTATGACAGATATTCATGATATTACAGCAATAATCAACACATAAGTACACAGCAGATATAAGATTAATATATTAACAGTACATATCACATGTAAAGTTATCTATACAAATTCATGTATAGTAGTTTGCACCTTACGTGCCACGATGGCCTATCGTGTCCTCAGTGCTAGGAAAACTCTAACGGCGTTATCAAAACCATAACCCGTATAAAGCCGACAAAAGATATGTAGTGATCTAAGCCCCACAAACTTAGTCACGGTGCATGACCCAAGACAGAGTCTCGTCCATGAATTTATGAAAGTATCTATCACATATAAGTATACAATAAGCATCAGAGTTAGTGTTACAGTACGCGAACGTACCTTTCACCGCGTATTGGCCAACTTGCCTGACTTTTGATCCGACTCCGGCTTTCCCGGATATCCTATATGTTATCACCGGATTATTCCTTTTTTCCATAATATCACAACTAATATTCTATCTCTTAAAATAATATCAAAAAGGTTATTTCAACCCATTTTGACATTTCTACCCTTGGTGTATTCATTATTACAATTTTGCCCTTACATTTTCTCAAAAAACGCAATACTGAATTTCTGGGCAGAATTTTCAATTAACTTTAAAAAATCATAATTAAATCTATAAAACTCGAAACGAGGATCCGTAATATTCCTCGGAATCCTTAGGATGTATAATTTTGAGGAAAAATACTGGTTCTTTCCCAGATTTTAAGAATAATTCCCAGTTTTCATTTTTCCCAACGTTGTCCAGAATTTCGCCCAAACAAATGGCTTAATTTCAACAATTCATTTCTCCTTGTGTAGAACTCAAAATGCTACACTCTAGGTATATTTGAAAATCCCTATATGTCTACTTTAACCATGAATGTTCTCAGAATTTTAGAACCTCATCTTCAACATAAAATACTGGTGTTTTTACCCCTGACTTCAGGATTCGCTAACCGACAAAGTTTCGCCAAAGCTTCGCTACTTTGATCCTAATCTTCCAAAAATTTTGCTCCATAATATTTTTCATCATATTTTCGAAATCAAGGTATATTTAACCATAAAAACATGAAATCTAAAATACTTGGAAGATTTAAAGATCAAACATAATCTAAATATGAATTCAAAACTAAGAACTCAAGAACAAGGAAACTCACCCTTGAAGAACTTCCTCCTCCTTCTTGCTTCCCACTATGATTCTCTCTACTCTCTTCCTCTCTAAAACTCATCTACTTTGGTTGAGTTTGGCGTGAAGAATATGAAGAACCTAAGCTCCTATTTATAGTAAATTGGTGTGACATGTTGGTAGTTAAATGGAACTTGCCTCTTCTTGCTTTTGAGCCATAGGATCTAAACTTAGTTAAGAAGTTTTAATCTTAACCATTGGACCCATACTTAATGAAGAAGTTTCAATTTAATTTTAAAAGCATTTCTCTTGATTTTTCCTATTGGTGGATTTCAAATTACATTGGATTAAGCCTATTTTCGTTTCCTTCCTCATCTTTTATGCCTCAAAACTGTCCCCCCCCCCCTAACTCTTTTAGTTTGTTTGTTTCAAATTTTAGTTACACCAAGTGTTCATGTAACTAGGTGAAAAAATGGTAGTTTGGTTAACAACCAAACAAAAATATACTTTAGGGGTTATCTTGTAGTTTATTCAAGTTTCCTTCTTTAATACTCTAATCTCAAAAATCATGGCTTCATTAGAAGCCTCGAATAACCCTTTAATCATTTTAAGATTACTTGCAAAAGTTAGGGAAAAGATTTTGAAGATAACCTAATCCAAGCTTAAAATATGCTTGTTCATAATAAATCCTTATATTTGATTTATGATCAAAGCTTCTCAAGATACAATTTATTTTCTATAGATTCTCACTTACTTGTGTCTTGAATTTATCCTAATGGTTTTTAACTCACCATTAATGAATTTACACATTTTTCTATCTCCTACACTAGACTCACAACACACACACACACACACACTCACTCACCGTAATATCCAAATAATTATATATCTTAAATATTATGTTTGAATAAATAATATATCTTAAATATTATATTTGGATAAATAATATATCTTGAATATTATATTTGGATAAATAATGCCTATTTAAAATAGGTGAATATGTATTCTCAATTTTTCTGTTATGTTTATTCTATTTTCTAGGTAATGTCTCCCTAGAATTTAGGTGACTAGAGATTTAATTTTCTAAATCTTATTAGGAATCATAAAATATCCTAAGATTGTCATAATTAAGTATAATCTTAATTATATCATTTTAGCAATTAAAATCATCAAAGGATGACAAAATCAATTAGAGGAAATTAGCAACAATTGTTAGGCAATTAAAATTGCAATAATTGGAATATTTTTTTTGTAATTTTCGAAATTAATTAATAATTAATTTAAAAAGGTCATAATTAAGGATATATCAATTAAATTAGTATCCAAAGGATATTTAAAAGCTAAGATTAGCATATAAGAGATTTTTAATCGTCAAGATTAATTTTAAAACTTGTCAAATTTTGGCAATTAAGCTTAATAAACCCTAAAACATTATATTAGCAATATTGATCAAAGATTAATTAATTATCCCTTTAATTAATTTAAGTGGCGAGAATTGCTATTTAAAAGGGTTAAGAAATTGTATTAATCCTTAATCCTAAATCATTAACAAATATCACTAATAATAGTGTTTAGATTGTTCCAACCCAAAATCAAAGGCTTGGATTAAATTTAATAAAGCCTAATCTAAAGGCTTTAAATTTTGATTTCATAAAGATAATCCATGTGAAATTAAATTAACCAATGAAAGGATTTCTTCTAGATGATTTAATAAGTATTAAAACACAAATCCAAGAGGAAATGGAGGGAGTAATACACGGTTTCTTGGAGTGAAAAGATGAAGCAAATAATATCTTGATATTTCCCAAATACAAGTCATAATCAAGCCTTAATTGAGCAAAGACTTTTAAGGCTAAATGATAATGACATATTGTGAGATTAAATTGAAATGCAAAGCAAATTCAACTAAATTAAAAGGGGGGCGGTTTCTTTAAGTGCAAGAGAAAGCAAGAGTGAAAAATCAAAGATATTTGCTTAACATGTCTTAATCAAGAAGACTTTTGGGGTAAAAAGTGATGTAAGCCTATGTAATTAAGGGTTAATTAATAAATGGGAGATAAAAACCATTGGATGAATTCAAGACATAAATGAAACGGTAACCAATAAAATAAATCAGATCTTGAAATCTTTTGATCCTAACAAATATAAGTAGATATTATGAACAAGACAATTTAAGCTTGAACATAGTTGTTTCCAAAGTGATTTTCAAAACTTTTGAGATTCATACTTGAGTGATTTTAAAATTTAAAAAAGACCATAAATCAAGTCATAAAATTGTGATTTCAAAAGTGGAAATGGATCTTGAAGAAAAATACCAACTTATACCTAACTAATCAAGCATTTGGGAAGAAAAAAGATGAAGAGGAAAGAAGGGAGGAGGTGGCAGTTTTTTATGGTTAAAGGGATGAGATTAAAGCTTCCTAGTTAAGTAAAATCCAAGGGTTAAGATTGAGTTAAAGTTGTTAGGTAGTTAACCAAGGATTTACTATAAATAGAGAGTTAGTTCATTCATTATTCTTCACCAATTCACAAGAGCAAGCTGGTATCAACCAAAAGGAAGAGAGAAAGTGAGGGTGAGGAGCTTTGGGAAGGCAAGAGCAAAGTTCTAGGTAAGTTCTTGAGCTCTAGCTTTGTGATTTATAGCTTAGATGTTGTTTTGATTCATAATCTTCCAATTATAGTGTTATTTACATGTTTTTAGGGTTATAATTGGCTTTATTTCGAAAAAATGATGAAGAAGAAGTTATAGCAAAATTTTTGGAAGATTATGGTCAAAAGTATGCGAAGCGAAAAATTTGTCGGTTAGCGACTCCCGAAAGCAATTTCAAAAAATGCTGGTATCTTATGTTGAAGATGCTATGCTTAAATTCTGAGAAACTTCATGTTGAAAGTAGGCATATATAGCTTTCCAAATATACATATAGCATGTCATTTTGAGTTTTGTGCTAGGAGAACAAAATTCTACAAAATGGGCTACGAAATTCTGAAAAATTCTGGGCAGAGGTTGGAATTACGAAAAATGGGAATTGTTTATGAAATCTGGGTATGAACCAATATTGTTTCTTAAAATTAGACATCTTAAGGATTCCGAGGAATTTTACGGATCCTCGTTTCGAATTCTGTGGAATTAATTATAATTCTCCAAAGTTAGGCGAAAAATGAGCCTATATGATGTTGAATAACGTTTTTACGAAATAAGAGGAAATAAATTGAAAATAATTAATCCAGGTGTAAAATGGTCATATATAGCCAAACTATCTATTGAGATAATATTTGTGAATTAATAGAGGCGATATTACCCTTATAGGATACCTGTGATCGCCTACCGCCGAAACGTACCAAAAAATGTCAACGAAGGTACGTTCGCGTACTGTAACACTAGCTCTGATGCTTATTGTATGATTATATATGATTGTTGTGGTCATCGACTAAGACTTACATACGTGGTTATGTCACATACGAGGTTATGTTCTAATTATTGTTGTACCATACGTGGTTATGTTACATACGTTGTTATTATCTTACATACGTGGCTATGTATTTCTAATCATACATCTGTTATGGGCTTTTGTATCGATTGTTGCTGTCATGAATATCTATCATGTATATATTGTCATATTTAAGCATTAGGTTAACCGTTACCTGAGGTCCGATGGGCATTGGGCCTTAGCTCTTAATATAGCCTCAGGATCCGGAGGAATCAGGATCGAGGACAAGGGAAAGCAAAGACCGGGAGAACCCGGTGGAGAATTTCTTTTTGGATATTTATTATCGTACTCGTAAATATTCGGATAATTGTATCGCCAGATAAGCAACCGTGATACACCAACAGTGAATGTTTATCAAATACTCACTCTTTTAAATTGTTCCGATGCTCTACTCTGATTAAAATATCTTGAAAACACTTTAGAAAATTGGGGTGTTACACTCACAACACATAAAACCCCCTCTCATTTTTCTCTTCAAGTCATCATCATTTCATTACCCCAAAGTCTTCTATTGTCATTAATAGCATTTATGGGAAGTACATAATTTTTCTTCATGATTAAGACTTGCATGTGCTTAATTATCTTGAGTAATTCATTTAATTAATTACTTCAATTCTTCATTCAGTTTTTTGGTGTAAAAACCGTGTACTCCCCCCCCCCTGCTCTCTCTCATTTTGTGTTTTCATTCCTCTTAATTCATCTAGAAGGAATTCTCTCATTGGTTAATCTTTATTCACAAAGATTACACTTTATGATACTTAATTAAGGCCTTAGGATTTAGCTTTATTACTTTTAATCCAAACCTTTAATTTGTGTTGGAAAAATCCTACTACTTTTGATGATATTTGTTCATATATTATGTGCTCTTAGGATTTAAAATTTTTGCAATTATTTTGCCCTTTAAAAGAGAATTTTCGCCACATATTTAAAATAGGGAAGATTTAATTAATCTTGGCTAAAATCTCTAAGATAGTGTTTTTAGATGTTATAAGGCTTAATTGATAGGTTACTATATTAATTATGATCATTAGAAATCCTCTTTATGCTAATCTTGGGTTTTTATTAGCCTTTGATCACTAATTAATCTCATATATTCCTTAATTATGACTTTTTAATTTAATTATTATTTAATTGCGAAAATTAACATAATTACTTTAATTATTGCAAACTTAATTGCCCAATAGTTGTTGGTAATTTTCTCTAACTGGAATAAGTATTTCTATGTCATTTAATTGCCTCTCTTGATTTAATTAAGACTATGCTTAATTATGATAATTTTATGATGTTTTATGATCCCTACAAGAAATTAGAATATTTGGTCTTTAGCTTATTTAATTTCAAGAAGAAATTACTTAACATAATAATCAATAAGCTTCTAAAGTTTGAGACCACATATTCACCTATTTTCAATAGGTATTATTTGTTAAAATATGATACTTATAATAAGTGAAAAGTTTAGGGTATTACACTGGTAACGCCGCCTGTATAAATTTATAGTTATATGTATTATTATAATAACATTTTACAAAACATATTATATTTATAATTATAATATATATTATATTTGTAAATACAAATATAAAATAATCATATAATTGTAATTATAAGGGAAAAATTGTCCATATAAAAATGTTTTATCTCCTCTCCCCTCTTGAACCAAATAAGGTAATATTAAAATTCATTCCCTTCCTTACCTTTTAATCAATCCAAGCCAAGTATTATTAAAATTCCTCGCATCCCCTTCATTAAAATCCCTCCCCTTTGTTAAACCAAACAGATCCTTGTCATTTCTAAGCATTTATGCTCACTTAAAACAAGCATAGATTCAATTCTATCCTTAACCTTTGACCTTTCTTGCAGGACTGTTCAATTTTATTGAATAGCGTAAACTTTCTCAGATGGAATAAGTTTTTGGAGATGTGTGTGGTGGGAGTCAAAAACAGGATTATATTCACAGAGCTTTCTTCTTAGCGTGTGGTTCTGTCCTTGTTTGATTCTCCACTTTCTTGCTGTTTTTTCAGTGAAATGCTACATATGAATAAAATAGACTAAAACAAAATGGTTGACAAAAATTGAGTGAAATCGTTGAATCATCATATTCTTTCTTTGAATGGATATATATTTCACGGGAAAGTCAACTTTACTTCATTCATATTTGTGACAAAAAACAAATTAGGGACATAAACTTTAGATTGGTGGAGAATCATATCTAGAAAGTGATTCAATAATATTAGTTTGATTAGTTTGTAATTTTTTGTGAAGATGAAAAAGAGAGACTCGGGCTCTTAAGTGACTGTGATGGTCTCTATTTATAGAGCCACACTATTAGTCATGTTTTCTCACACAAAAAATGAGTGAGATTTAACACATTAACACTAAAATTCTTTGTCGATTGATGAATGGAAAATGTTTCCAAATGTCATCAAAGTCTTCCAATATTATGGCTCTACAATATTGGTTGACTGGGAAGAAGTTTGAGAAGCTTGTTATTAAGTGATTATTATTGAAGAGGTTAGCTTCTAATTCAGCTCCATAAGCAATAATGGTATGTTTTGTGTTGTGTTAGTAAAGTGAGAAAAAACCTAGCTAACAGACTGTGGCGGATCTTGGGATAAATGTTTGGAAGGGCCAAATGTATACTCATTAACTAATTAAGAAAAAAAAAATATTTGGGGGGGGGGAATGTATAAATTTTTGGAACAAACGTATGAATTTTTAGGCTAAATGTATAAATTTTGTATTAAAAAATCTATTTTATATTAAATATTTAGGACAATTTTTTTTTTGGCCGGGGGTGGGGCGGGAGCCATGGCCCCTCTGGCCCTTGAGAAGCTCCGCCACCGCTAACAATGGTGATTGTGTGAAAGGAAGCTAACTCGGACGACTTGGTGGTTGAAGAGGAGAGATCCACGGTGTAACATCCCATTTTCAAAAGCAATATATATTTTTTTTATCAGAATAGAGCATCGGAGCGATTGAGTAACTGATACATATATTTCAAACTGCCGTGAGTCCGTCGACATGAAAACGGACGAAGGACCGAGAGTTTTTATAGTAAATAACAACAAAAGTGTCTCCCGGCAACACTCATGCCGTGGCAACAAAAGAAATCCTCCGGCACGGGACTCTAAGCGTGCCGCTTGCCCTTATCTTCTAAGGCGCTCGGTCCTCCCGACCGGAGCTATTTTAAATGCCGAGGTCCAAATGCACATCGGACCTCGGGTAATCGGTTAACCTCATATTTATATACACAAGATACGGAAGATCAAACACAGCATTAATCAACACATAAGTATATAGCAGATGGAAGATTAATATAACAACAAGACATCACGTGTAAAGTTATCTATGCTAACAATACACATCTCATGTAAAGTTATCTATGCTAACAATACACATCTCATGTAAAGTTATCTATACAAATCACTCGTATAGTCGTCTATCACATATAGGTATACAGTAAATATCAGAGTTAGTGTTACAGTACGCGAACGTACCTTCGTTGTCGACTACGGTGACGCTTTACTTAAAAATGGTAATTTTTTGACAATGTGGTGAAATAATGTATTTGACGACGGCACAACAAATGCTCGACAATGGCGTTCGATTATAACAGATATCCTATAAGGATAATATTTAACAACTTTTAGCATTATAACAGGCATTTTAGGTACAAATTACCATTTTGCCCCTGACCCCCTAATCGGCGGAATTTCGCCAGAGCTTCGCTATTTTAACTCTAATCTTCCAAAATTTTGCCATAACTCTTTCCCCAACATTATTTTTGAAATATATATCATATTTATCCCAAAAATATGATATCTACTATATATTGGAAGACTAAAGATAAAAACAAAGATTCCTACTATATCTACAAAATAAAACACCGAAGCTTAAGACTAGGACCAAGAACTTACCCTTGAAGAACTTCCTTCAACCTTCTTGCTCCCACTTCTCTCTAACCTCTCTCTAGGATTTCTTTGTGAATTGGTGAGTTTTGAAGAGAAAGGGAAGGGCTATTTATAGCCAAACACTTAGGGACCCAAATGGTATAACAATTTGCTCTTCCTTAATCTTGGCCATTAGATTAGAAAACACTTTTTGAAATCCAATCTTCACCCTCCATTGTTTGGTCGACATGCAGCCTTTCTTTAATCATTAAATGTGTTTTGCTTTTGCCAATTACATTGTTTAATCAATTAAAAATTCCATCTGATTCACTCACGCGCCACTTTTGATTTTTCAATCTCTAATATATAATGGTTTATAAATCTCCATCTCTTCTCTTGTCTCATGGCCGACATACTCCCTCTCACAACCATTTTTGTTGCTTTTTGATTAACAAAATAACTATTAGTGCAATTACCTAATTGGCTAGTTGTTTTATTTGACTTTTCAATTTACACTTTATGCTTTATTAAAGCTTCATTCCCTTTCATCTATTTGTGTACCGACTTGCATCACTCTTTTAGCTCTTTCAATTGCTTTTAATTATAATACCTTGATTTATTAGATATTCTTTTATCCTCTCATCTTGATTCCTATTGGTTCCCTTATTATCACATGGATTTAGCTTAATTATGGTATTTATGAAGACCATTGGATTCAATTATGTTTGTTTAAATCCAATCTTCACCTTTAATTGCATTTGCTATTAATTAATTGATTAATTAACACATCATGAAAAATTAGTGTTTTAATTTGGTAAATATTATTTCATCCTTTATTGGCTTAATTATGTTCATGTATAATTAGCCTTTAATTTCCGAAAATTATTGCATCCCTTTGATGTCTCTAATTTGCCTTTAATCATTTTAAAATTAAATATATGAGTTGGGTAAAATCAATGTGATATTTATCCCAAGCTTGATATGTGTATTTGTGGCATAAATTCAATGAATATTAGGTATTTTATTCCCTTTAATACCTATTTATTTTCAATGCCATCTACCTTTTTTATTTAGGCTAAAATATAACCCTAATAGGTAGTTACATGTGTTTGCCACTAATCTCAATTAGTGCAAGCTTAATTACCAATTAATATTGGCTAATGTGTTCTAATTTAATTAAGTGTTTTCATACCCTTTTCTTCTCTCTTTTGGTTATAAATTAACCATTATTTAATTATGTCATATTTTATTGTCCCTAATATGTAGTCTCATAAATAACCCTTGTTTAATTAATTCCAAAGTGAAATTTGGATGAAAATATAATCAATAGATTATAATTCTTTGAGACACATATTCACCTTTGCATTTTGCTAATTATTTGCTAAAATACAATATTTATATGAATTATGAAAAATAGGGTATTACACATGGTCAAAGTCTTGTGATACTTTTTTTAGTTTACAATGTAAGAATTAGATAACTAATTTAAAGAGATTAAAAAAATTAGTTTACTAAGTTATTTGTTAAAAAAAATGTGTGTTAGCTTCCCTAAAGTATCCCTTGAAAGCATTTGTATTCTGTGTCTTGCATAAATCCACAGCTTTTCATAAAACTGATGACTAGCTCTTACATTTTGGATGGACACGTGTGCAAAGTTAACACCATTAGTTTGACGGGTTTGGATTCTCTCAATATCTCTTCTCTCCTTTTCTTCTCAGTATCTGATCTCCACCCTCAAATTTAGATGGTCCAGATTTAATATTTTATAAAACTATTATTTTGAGTATGAATAAATAAACTTAAACTATTAAATCGTGATCTACACAATTTATACTTTTAACACAAACAAAATTAATAAAAAGATTAATTTATCAAACACTATCATAATTGTTTTAGAAAATATTAAATGAATCGTTCATTTTTCATCTAAGGATGAAAATGGGAGTCGAGAAGAAAAGGAGAGAAGAGATTTTGAGGAAATCTGCTCCCTTAGTTTGACCCCTAAGTCCTTTTCAAACTGAAGGACTAACGTTGTTAGAAGAAGTAAACTTAAAAGACTAAAACCTCTTGTTCAAAACTTCGGGGACAAAAACCAAAATGAAACCAAACATTATATTAACCCCAAAAAATTTCTTCACTGATGTTTTTGAATTACAGCTCCTAGGCTGTCATAAAAATTCACAACATATTTTCAACTAGTACCACACATTTTTTCTCACTAAAGTTACAATAGAAAATATTGTGTGTCTTGCATAAATCCACAGCTTTTCATAAAACTGATGATTAGCAATTTGCCATGTTTCTAATAGCAACCAATAAATAAAACGCCAGAGCAGCATCTTTTTGGCTAAAATTTCAGCACAATTCATATTTTATAACCAGAGAAGACACCAACCAAATTCTTCAGATTGACAAACAAGCACCAAAGAAACAACTTGTTAGACCCATAGACAGTCAGGTGATAACATGATGAGTATGCGACACATCACCTTAGCCAATGTACCAAAAAAATCTTGGTTTGTAATTGAGATTGATGGTGATTGTGATTGAATTTTGAAAAATGATTGTCATTAATAGTGATTGTTGAGGTTTGGGAAAATCTTTCGTTAATAAATGGCAACAATAGCAAATTTCAAAACAATACATGTCATTAATGCTGATTGACATCCAGATATAGGGTTGGTGTTGAGCAAGGAGAAAACGTAAAAGGGGGAAAATAAAAATAAAAGTAAAAGTAAATCTCCCATTTATGATGATTAGCTCTGAAGTTAGGAAATTGATTTTCAGTTATTATGGAAAAGAAAAAATATAAATTATAAAAATCTCTTATGTACATTGATTGATTCAAGTTAGGAAATTTAATCAAGGAAAATTAATTAAAAAGGAAATTTAATCAACTTAAAATTAGAAAACAAATTAAACATGAGCCAATAAAAAATGATGTGAGGGGAAAATATCTTGCAATTTTACACGCATCCTTAATTGGAAAATCAAAAAGAGAAAGATTCCTTTTGTGTCTGAAAAAGAAAAACGATCCTATTTACCCAAAACTAAGAAAAGGAAACGAATCAGAGTAATTAATTAAGATTGGCCGAAGGATATGAATTTGTAATTAAAACAAAGGAGGATCTTTCACATTCAATGGTTCAGATCTCACACGTTGGCCTATATAAACCCAACTTTTGGGTACTGATTTAGGCAATACATAACCATAGACATTGTCTGTGTCTTATAATTCCATAGTTATTATAGTAGTGGAGCTTCCTGAACTCCAAGATCTGAAAGGAGGTGAGGGGTGGAGTTGACTGCTTGTTCATGGATACCTATGGCCTTCGCAAATCAAATGAAAGCTTAAATATATGCGTAGCTCAAGGGTCTACATGAACTTGGACATAGGGTCACCTTGATCCTTTTTTATATTGGAGTGAAGGAAGCTCCACAATCATATTTTATCCCAATTAAAAGGTTTAATTATCTATGCAATAAGGGTGCTAATGAAGGTTAAGTCAACTCCTCACAATGTGGTGAGCCAAAGTTTGAATCCCTGCAGAAAGATATGTTCAAATTTAGGGTCCAGTGATAGGTGATAGTGCCTCAAACGGGCTTCCAAAAGAAGAATACATGTATTTATCAAAACAATCATCTGTAATAAGTTTTGAGATAAGAATACATGTATTTATCAAAACAATCATCTGTAATAAGTTTTGAGATAATGGATATATATGACCTAATATTGTGTGGTAATGAAGACTCAAGTCGTATGTATATCTTTTCTAAGACATATATGACCTTAAGTATGGGTCCACAATATTTTAGGTTCGATCGTCTATATTCCGTATGTCTAATTCTTGTTACTTACTTAGTTGGCTGGTGTGCTGGATCACGATCTTTCATAATATATGTGTGTGGACTTGCTGATGATTAATTATTGTTTACATTCTTTTATAGCAGGAGACCAGTTCGTCTGTATGTATATGAATATTTACAATATCGCCTTGATCTATACGCCCTATTGGCTATGTGGGATTTAGAATCGGATTGGGTAATGAACATTTTAAGACTAAATTGGATTTAGTTTTGATATTCTGGTGAGGTCCGATCCAACCAAATCATGACTGTTGTTTCATGCCTAGCTTTTTTCTCTTCAGTTCTTCATTTGAAGCGCCGACATTGGCTCAGACTTTAGCATCACGAATGAAAGAAGACAAGGGTAATTGTACTTTTCGTTTTTAAATCTTATTTATGTAATATTAATAAAATGTTTTTCAGCTGTTATTTTGGTCGAAACCTTTTCAGCTTCGTTCCTTACTTATAAAATACAGTGTAAAATACTCTACTCACCATCTTATTTTGCCTTAATTACACAAATCTCTCATCTATTTTGAAAACATATATTTAAGTCCAAACCAATACCTCTATTCAGAATATTCTAAAAAGATATTTTTAATTAAAATTTATATTAAAAAAAAATATTTCCTAATTTAACCTACATACTAAACCCCAAATTTTATTTGGTCGTTTGTAAATATCACAAACTTTTGAAAATTTGAGTAAGTTTTTTTAAATGTTTGTGGAAATTAAAAATATTACATTATGAATTACTTGACTTATACAATATCTCAAACCTATATAGTTTTTCTTATATTTCATGAAAAAAATTATGTATGTATATATATATATATATATGTGTGTGTCTATATAGATATATAAACACACGCATACATATATATACATAACATATATATATATATATATATATATATACATGTATGTACACACACTTGTACACGTGTGTCTGCGTGTCTATATATATATATATATATATATATATATATATATATATATAAAGTCATTTAAGAAACTATAAACAAATAAATTTTAATAAATAAGATGAAATGTTAAAATCATAAATTTTATAATCTAAAAATAATAAATTTTTAACATATTAGAAAGTTAAAAAATATGTTAGAATTAATTTTTGGCGGGATAAGTTTTTTTTTTCCCGCTCATATAAATATGTGTGTGAATAATTCTAAAATTAAATAGTGGCATTTGGTCAAATAAAATTTAAAGGCAAACTTAACATTCAACTAATGGTTTGGGTGGAAGAAAATAAAATCTCAAAATACAAAAGAGAATTTTGTTACATACATTTTAATTTTAATGGGAATATCTGTGTAATTAATACAAGATAGAGGGGTGTCTATTTAGAGTATTTTACTCTAAAATATTATCATCTAAATAATATAAAATATGAACAGTTCATTTCAGATTTATGCAAAGCATAAAACTGATGTTCTAATCCCCCACAAAAAACCCCAAAAACCAAAAAAAAAAAAAAACAAAAACACACACACACACACGGATTGCGCTCTCATGGCTTTTAAATTTATAATGTATTTATTCTCTAAGTAAAAAATTTAAAAATCATAAATGAAATATGAACCTAAGTAAATTGGTGCTTCTTACCGTACTCATCTACTCCTTAATGTAAAACCTAATTAACTAATTTGAGTAGATTAAGGATGTAACATCCCAAATTTTGGGATTTTAAAGTTTGAATAATACATGGAGATTAATTATGAAATTTTGGTTTAAAATAATTATGAGAATAATTATTTGAAAAATTAAGAATTATTTGCTTGTAATAATTGGAAAATAAAAACAAGGAAATAATTGGAAGAGATAATTTTGGAATAAAACCCAACATGCAACCATTCTTCATTATTCAATAATACCCAACCCATTAACTCCTTCAGCCCAGCACGTGATAATAGCCATACTCCCCCAGTTTATTTAATCCATTTGTAATACCCGGATAATTATTTATCTGAAATATTATATTTTAGTACATATTACCTATTGGAAATAGGTGAATATGTGGTCTCGAGATAATAAATTATAATTACCTTATTTTCTAAGGAAAATTTTATTGAAATTAGGGTAAATAAAGAGCTAAAATCTCTAAAATACATTTATTATGCATAATGTGGCTTGAAAATATTATGATAAATCCGGTTAGGCAATCAAATATTTGCTAAAAATTAGAAAGTATGCTGTCTCTAATTTTAGGAATTTTTGGGATTATTTCCTTGAAAAAAAGAGAAGCATAAATATAATATTATTAAAAGCACTTTTTGGCCCCATGATTTTTAATATTTTACATGGGATATAAAATACCAATGTCAAGAAAATAATTGTGAGATAATAATTAATCCTAATTATGAAAATTATCAACAATTAGTAAGTGGCTAATTAAGTAATTAATGGCTAATTGTTTAGATTATGATATAAGTAAATTAATTAGAAAAATAATTAATTAAGGGCTGAAATTCGAAATTTAAAAATAAAAAAAAAATAAAAAAAAAATGCTTAGAAAAATAAATAAAAAATAAAAATAAATAAAATAAAATATCTAGATATTTGTAATATAATAATAATATATTTGGTAAAGAGCCAACAGACATTTGAGAATGGATAGAAATTAAATCCTACACCAAAATATTGGGATTTAGCCTATGTCTTTCCGGACTTTTTATAAACCAAAGAATTTTTACCTCGGAGTGGACTATCTCGTGTCATTTCAAACCAGATGAGTCATTAAGATACAGGATAAATCAGAAATAAGGCAGATAGTAGAAATGAGAACCTATACAAAACGAGACCGTTGTGACAAACCAAAGATTAGGTTTCTTAGGTCAGAACATATTACGAACAAGTGAATTTTTGTCCAGAAGTTGGTTCTATCGGAAGTTATTTCCGTAACCGACAGCGTTTACCCGAAAATATTCAGCAGACTACGGAATGCCCTTAATGGGATCAAAAATTTAGTTAACCCAAGTAGTTTTAAAGAAGAAGAATATGTCTTCAACACTGTGCTACCGGATTTTTGAGTTTCTCCAAGGTTACGCGATTCGGACACCGAACCGGGAACTTTATTGGTACAAATCACATAAAGCAAGCTTGTGACATCATCTTCTTCTAGAAGGATGATGTCATCCAACACATGGATGGCAAGGATGAAGCCACGTGTCGAAGTGCGATCCAACTACGAAAACCGATCGATAAAGTTATGAATAGTGCAAGACTTTTTCTATAAATAGGCTCCTCCCATTCCTTCATTCTTCACCAATTCTAAGAGATTTCTAGAGAGAAGTTAGAGAGAAGTCAGAGCAAGAAGGAGTAGCGAAGTGCTGGGTAAGTTCTTCGGTCCCTAATCTTTAGTTTCGGTAGTTCTTTCAGTAGATGTAGTAGAAATGCTAGATTTATCTTTAATTTTTCAAGATAGTCTAGATATCATATTTAGGGGTAAATATGGTATTATTTTCGAAAATATTATTGGGGGAAGAGATATGTCAAAATTCTGGAGAGATAGAGTTAAAATAGCGAAACTCTGGCAAAATTCCGCCGATTAGTCAAACTAGGGGCAAAATGGTAATTTGTACCTAAAATGCCTGTTATGCTGCTAGATATTGATAAATATTATCCTTATAGGATATCTGAGATAATCGCATCGCTGTCGTACCGCTGTTGTGCCGCTGTTTGCACCGCTGTCAAAAATTACCGTTTTCGTAAAACGTACCGAAATACCGTCAACGAAGGTACGTTCGCGTACCGTAACACTAGCTCTAATGCTTATTGTATGATCATATATGATTGTTGTGTTCTGATTACTGTGGTAGCATACGTGGATATGTTACATACGTGGTTATGTCACATACGTGGTTATGTTCGAATTATTGCTGTAGCATACGTGGTTATGTTATTATCTTACATACGTGGTTATGTATTTCTAATCATACATCTGTTGTGGACTGTTGTATTGATTTTTGCTGTCGTGTATATATTGTCATATTTAAGCATAAGGTTAACGGTTACACGAGGTTCAATGTGCATTGAACCTCGCCTCTTAACATAGCGTGAGGTTCGGAGAACCGAGGATCGAGGAGAAAGGCGAGGCCGCTCGGAGACCCTACTGAAAACTTTCTTTCCGTTATTATTTACTTTGAAAACTCTCGGTCACCTGGACCGCCCGTAATCAGCCGGACTTACGGCATTTTGAATAAAAGTATCAGTTACTCAATCGCTCCGATGCTCTACTCTGATGATATATATGAAAAAAAAAATATATTGCTTTTGAAAAGGGGATGTTACACCATTCAACAAGACAAGGCCCAACAATTAAACCAACCCATTTGACTTGCACCAAAACGCAACAGTAGAAGCAAAATCAATTAATTCATTTTTCCCTTTTTCTTCACTGCACACTTCGGTCTGAACACGTAAAAGACACTGAACACAGTCAGCAAATCAGCCATTAGCCATAC
Source organism: Acacia melanoxylon (assembly GCA_019022615.1). Taxonomy (NCBI): domain Eukaryota; kingdom Viridiplantae; phylum Streptophyta; class Magnoliopsida; order Fabales; family Fabaceae; genus Acacia; species Acacia melanoxylon. The sequence goes on along the minus strand of JAFJYJ010000003.1, from coordinate 2,882,727 downwards.
TTCTCCATCGTGATTATCTCACCCTCGGTACATGCAAGATCAGAGATGCCATGCTTCTCCAGACCCTTAGGTCCTTATATAATGGTTGTTCTTGGAATTTCATTCATTCACCTTGCTGCAACCAAAATCGAGGCCAAGAACGAGAAGGAGAGTGAGAAAGAAAGAGAGTCAGTTGTGAATAATCCTCATTTATCTTCCTCTATGTTTAGCACCAAAAATAGGGGTGTGCGATTCCAGCGAAGATCACAATGTGTAGTCTGGCAAACTGAAGGTCATCATCGGGTTCCTCTTCTTTCTAGTTTCTATTTGTTTTCCAGCACAACTTTTGAGTAGTAAACCATAGAAACCAAACCATAAGAGTTTTTCTGCTGCATAAACCGCAAATCGGGGGTTGTGTTGAAGAAATATAGATTTTTGGTTTCAAAATACATATATCAACATTGTCTATGCATGAAAAGGGGAGGAAAACTTGGGTAGTATGCATATATGAATGAAACCAAAACCTTTGTGGTGTATTACTGATATTCTTATAAAATGCTGCACACTTGGAAAACCATGAGAAACGACTCCGACATCCTTTATTTACCTGTCACCTAACCTTTACACTCTATCACGAACCTGGCAGTGAAAACTCCCTTAAACCGTCACCACCTTAACCTATACACTCCATCACGAACCCGGTAATCTCCCTTGAACCATCACCACCTTAGCCCATACATCCAATCACTATCCCGATAACCATCCTTAACACATCACCTTAGCCCATACACACAAATTAAATCCCGACAATCACTCAACTCATCAACTTAGCCCATACACCCAACTACTATGGAAAAGTGAGACGTACCGCACGAAAATCAATGAACCCTGGACTCATAGGGATTAGGATCAACCTTGAATCAATCTAAAATCCTGAACCCAAGTACGCTCCCGTACCAGAATACCATCCTTCACCAGAGTACGACCTTGAACCCGTACCAGAGTACTCTTTTGAACCTTTGAACTTATATTCCCCTACACCTATACATGAACCAGGACCCGTGTACCATTATCGACTGGAGTACCCCCTTTTACCTATATATGATCCTGAACCCCTAAATGTTGCACCCTTGGATATGGCACAACCTCTGCCAGAGCCGGAAGAACCAAATCCATCTGGCGATTCGTCCGTTGGAGACAACTTTGATGACCCTCAGTTTCATAACCAGACCTCTAATTGTGAATGTTACTCTCCGTACGTACCTATTGTCCTAAACCATGTCTTAGATCAAAATCGAACGCTGGTAGATATCCTGCAATCCGACTACATATTTTCCGAGCAAAGTACAACAACTATAAAGGAGGAATACTACAAATACTTAGAGTGTGTAAAGATGAGGTATGATAGGAGAGATGTGCACTTCATTCCTTCCTACTCCCGTGAAGATTGCGCGAAGTCTACTCTGTACCATTTCCCTCGAACTCGCTTCTGGATAGAGAAGACAAACGAGCTACTGGATGGCGAACCTATAGCCCATTTCCACCCTTTTTTGTGACGTCTTGAACTACTGGTGGACAACTATATGTAGACGGGAAGCGAGATCGGCGTCAGTGAAAGAAAGCTGTGGAGAAAAGTAGTAGAAGTTATATTATAATAGATTGACTAGTGTGGTTTGTATGTATGAATCACTTCTCTAAAACTCCTGAGAAGTTGTAAAATAATTGATATTACCAAGAAGGGTCTGTAATATATAGACTAGTTTGACAAGTATGTTAGAAAGTGCTAATGACTGTAACATATTGAATGTTGATTATAAGTGAGTTTGCAAAATATTATTAATGACTACTTCTTCCTAATATCTATGTTTGTTATTCTTAATGTATTAAAGGAAATATTAAGAATGGCGAATTTAAGAGGAGCTGGAGCTCCTAGAGGCAAAGGTAGAGGTAGGGGAAGAGGAAGACAACCTCGAATGGTACAAATACCGGTACAAGAACCTGATCAACAAGGTCAAGAACCTAACCAACCAAACCAAAATGTTTTGCAGGAAGTGAGGAGAATGCTGCAAGAGCATAGGGGTTTTAGATGAACTTCTAGTAGATATGCAAGAGAGAAGAACTGCAAGACAACAAGTAGAAGGGCAGCAAGTTGAAGCTGACCAACAGGGAATGCTAAGGAAGAAGACGAATAAGACGAGGAACACACAGATGAAGCCAAGGAGTTAGATAGATTTGAGTCTCCTCCTCGACCTAATAGAGCAATGGCAGTGCTACCTCAACCCAATAGAGTAGTTGAGACTACACAATATTGGGTCACCCAATTCTACAAACTGAAGCCACCAACCTTTCGTGGTAAGCTTGATTCGGCTGAAGATTGGCTAATGAGACTGGACAAGATCTTCGAGGTCATGAAGTGTCTAAAGAATCGAAAAGCTCAACTAGCAATCTATAAGCAGGAAGGAGATGTAGACAGGTGGTGGAGAAGCATTGTGTGACGCTACGTGAACGTTATGTTCCCGTCACTTGGGAAAATTTCCTAGACAAATTCAATGAGCAATACTTTCCTCCCTTGATGCAAGTGATCAAGGAGTCAGAATTTCTTCAAATTCGACAAGGCCATGAGGAGTCATTTGACGACTACTTTGCCCGATTTACCAGTCTATCACGGTATTCATCCTACTTAAAGCATAACGACGACGAAAGCTGGAAGGCTAATAAGATGACACAAAGGCTAAAGTACGAGATAAGGGAAAGGCTTATGTCTCAACAGCTTTAAGAGTTAAATCAAGCGGTGAAATCTTCCTCGGTTGATTGAGTATAACTTGAAGGAGCTGCGTGCATCCTGAAATTATAACAACAGTAGTGCAAACCGTGGTGGGTTTAGCCTCAGAAATTCCTCACAAAAAAGGAAGACATCATGGAACAACTCCCGAGGTGGAAGCAAGAGACCATCTCAGTCTTAGTCTGGACAACAAAGTTATTTAAGAATGCCAAAATCCCGACCATGTACAAAATGCGGGAAGTACCATTATGGTACTAATTGCGAGGGGAAATAAGTATGCTTTCATTGTCAAAGGCCGGGGCACATTAGCCAAGATTGTCCGCAAAAGACTACGGAGAAAAGGCCACAAAACCCAGGCCGGGTTTTCACACTAACCAATGAAGAGGCCAAAAAATCTCCGGAAATGGTCCAAGGTACTATTTCTCTCAATGGGAATCTACTTAAGGCATTGTATGATTTGGGTACTAGTCATTTGTTTATTTCATATGATTGTGAAAAACGTCTAGGAATGCATGCCTATAGATTACCCTATGACTTGATTATAGCTACCCCACTTGGCGTGAAATCTTTAGCTTCTAATGCATGCTGAAATAGCATTTTTATGGAAATGTAAGGGTATAATTGGAATAAAAAATCCACCAGGGGTAAAAAGGTCAATAGTGGCTAAGATATCTCTTAGGATATTGTTTATAAAGGAAATAATGCGGTGATACTATTATAGGATATCCGGGAAAATCTGGAATCATACCAAATAGACAAACATACCACTAGCTATACAAACTAAGGTACAGACACGTACTGTAATTTTAACTCTGATGTGTCTTGTATGCTTATATGTGATAGATGATTCATAGAGTCATGGACAAGACTAGGTCTTCGGTCATGTACTGTGGTTAAGACTCGGTCTTAGGTCACGTGTTTATATACATTTAGTTTGTGCGGGTTATAGTCATGATAATGTCATATGGTTCTTTTCCTAGCGCTGAGGACACGTGGATTCGTGGCACAGGGTGAGTGTGCAAACATTGAAAACATTACATTTGTTGTGTGCTATGTATTGTTGTGTTGTTAACATTATATTTGGTGTGTGCTATGTATTGTTGTAACCTTACATCTACTGTGTGCTATGTATGGTTAATGCTGAAATGTAATTAATATCTGTCATACATATATTGTTTATACTTGAGCATGAGGTTAATTTTTACCTGAGATTCAATGGGTATTGAATCTCAAAATTTACCCTAGCTTCAGGATCTGGAGGATTAGGAGCCAGTGGGAAGGGTAAGCAGCACGCATGAGGACTCAGCCGGAGTTTTTATTTTGGATTGTATTATGTTAATATTTGAATATTTGGATAATTGTACCTCTAAGGTGCCGACTAGATACACCGCAAAGAGTTTAAGCTTGTAGCCAATTATTAGTTACTCACTCACTCAACCCAGCTAATACGCTTAATCGCTCTACTCTAATGATATTCATATATATTGCTTATTAATATAGATAACGGGTAACATGGAATATGGGGTGTTACATCTGGTCCTAAATATAGGACAAAGTTTGAAGTGCAATTTGCACTATATCCTATATTTAGGACTGGAGGAGTAGTAAGTATTCTATAATAACTCTTGTAATGTTTTAATTGCTCAAATTGGTTTCTTGCTTTTTCTCATTACATTCTACGCAAATACCCCAGATTATTATTAATAGTAATGATAATAATAATAATAACAATAATATAGTAATAATAAAAATTTAGAATTTAATAATGTTTGTATTGTTTTATAATTTATTAATTGGCAATAGTTAAAGAGCCCAGCCCATAGCTAAACCCTAATTTTAAATTATAAACAAAGGTCTAGCCACCTAACCCTAGCAAACGTTAAATACTTCTCTCCTCCTCTACTACTTTTTCTATTCTTTCTATGCGTCAATTATTCTTCTAGGAGGTTAGCAAAACAGAGACCAGGTAATCCTAATACCACTGTATGTATGTAAATACAAATCCAACGAATCAAGAAAACATACACATATGTCTTTTAATTTGAAAACAAAGGCGACAAGTTTGGCATATTAGCTATCAAAGTCCTTCCGATTACTTAACCTTTGTTGATTGTTAATTGATCTTCTAGCTTTGTTAGATTTGATATAGCTCCACACGTTGTAATATTCTTCCAACTATCAACTATTCATGTTTTTGTCTCTTCTAATTACTGTTGCTTGACGTTATTACCTTGACGCGATGTCAAACTTATTGTTCTATTTTTTTGTCAAGCCTAATAAAGCCAAAAAGGGATAATGAGTAGAGCCAGGGATTTAAATGATGGTCATGAGAATTTCTCATGACAACCTTATAGGAACCCATAAGTAAAATGGATAATGAGTAGAGCCAAGGATTTAAATGATGGTCATGAGAATTTCTCATGACAACCTTATAGGAACCCATGAGTAAAATGGATAATGAGTAGAGCCAGGGTTTTAAATGATGGTCGTGGTAATTTCTTATGACAACCATATAGGAACTCATGAGAATTTATTTTATAGTTAAATTTGAAAAATCCATTTTTGTGTGTGTTGTATATATATGCATGTTGTTGGTGTTAGCTGTATCAACACAACAATTGTATGTTGTGATGATTACAATACAAGTGTTTCAAATATATATGTACAAGTACGAATTGAATTGAATTGATTACAATACAAGTGTCTCAAACATATATGTACAAGTACGAATTGAATTGAATTGATTACAATACAAGTGTCTCAAACATATATGTACAAGTATGAATTGAAGTTATTACAATACAAGTGTTTCAAATACATATTGGAAATAATTTGGGAATTTATTATATGTGTATTTAAAATAATTTAACAGTGGGAGGATAGCTTTGGGATGATACCTCCTAAAGTGATGAACACAACCCTTAGGTTTTATGCCTCCAATATATTATGTGATGTGAACCGATAGTATCCGTTCTTCCCAAAGTGGTGTCTAGCAAGGTTTCCCGGGACACTAGTAGCAACTTTGGAAAGAGGTGTGCACACTATGAAGAAATGTTTTATGGCCAATTTGATGATTTGTGACTGGCAGGGTTTCCCGGGTCATAGGGTAAATTGGCAGGGTTTCCTAGGTCTACCATGGTTATCTTCCCACTAAATAGATCAGGTTTCCGGTCTAAATAAATTTAAAAATATAATGAATAATATTTGATTCGATGTGAATATTTAGACATGATGAATATTGAAATTGATATTTGATTCAATTACTATGTGATTATATATTTGATTCGATTACTATATTTGAGCTATATCATCTTTGTTTTTATTAGGATTACCAGCTTTGCTGATGTTTGTGTTTATGTGGTCACGATGATCCTTCTGGGGAGCATCTTTTCGATAAGCAAGTTCGGTGTTCGGGCTTGTAGTGAGAAGTGAGGAAGAACCTTCAATGATTTTAGCTAGTTTTTATTTTTTTATTTTTTATTTTCTGAATAAAACACATTTATTTAAGTTCGGATTTATGTTAATGTAATAAGTTAGCCTTGCACTTGTCCTAGTACAAGTGCAGCGGTAACACCTCCCAAATTTGATTATTTCGAAATTCAGTAATTATTCATAAAATTTATTGCAATTCTAAGTTATTATATTTGTTAGAAATTTAGGGTGTTACAAACATAAATGACATTTTAATATCCTTACGGTGATGAAATGGTGCGTTTTGAATATTTTTTTATTTTTTGAAATTGTGCTGTGTTCATTTACTGTTGTCAAGATATTATAAAAAAAATTAAGAATACATCATTTTATCACTATAAGATATTAAAATGTCACTCATTTTATATAAAATCTAATAATCAAAATAAACAAGAAAGAATTATATTAGAGGCCCTAATTAACCCCCAATTGGATTGACCAGGTACTGGGATGGGTTGATTAATACTTTGAAATTGTGTTGTGTTCATTTATTTTCTTTGGGAGATTATAAAAAAGATTAAGAATACACCACTTTATCACTATAAAATATTAAAATGTATGTCACCCATTTTATGTAGAATCTAATGATCAAAATAAATAAGAGAATTATATTAGAGGCCCTAAACCCCCAATTTTTGCGACCACGTATTGGGATGAGTTGATTTTGATTGTTACTGAACTACGGATATTTTTTATTCAATATTAATTTGAATATTGTTGAGTGAATAATTTGATTAATTAGTAATTATTGACATTCAGAGAGCATCAATTCTCACAATTTGAGTTAGATAAATATATAGAGTACTTTGTAAACCATTTAGTGTGATTTCTAAGCATTTGTGCTCACTAGAATTAACCTGAGATTCAGTCCTATCCTTAACATTTGGCTTTACCTGAATCAATATAAACTTAATAGGAATAACAAAATAAGTCATGCACTATTCATTCCCTCACAAGTTCAACAGTACCAGCTTTGGTTGCAAGTCATTTCCATTTATATGCAAGCCGTCACTGTTTATATACCACGGAGCGTCAGCCATGGGAAATTTTGAATTTCAAAATGCCGTTCACTGTTAAAGATGCTGCTTATTACAATGTCATATGTCTGCGGCTTCGTGTGTCTGCTTTTATTGTTCTCATCTCTCCCCTCCTTTTATTTCAATTTCTCACCTACTCTTTTAGATTTGCAGAGTCCTCAAACATTCTCTGCTTTCCTTCTTCCAATGGCACAAGTTCAAATTTTTGAAACATTCTTCTATGATTTATGCTTCCTTCATTTGTTTTCCATCTGAGCGAAGCTGAATATCAGGCCATCTAAGCGAGGTCGAAGATCGGGAGGGAAGAGAGGTTGAGAGTTAGGAGCCCAGTTTTGGACGAAGATGCGAACATGATGGGGCTCTGGAGATGCCGCAAGAGAAGCCGACTTGGGAGATTTGAGGATGTAATTTTTCTCCCTCCATGTTTCCATTTTATTTAGGTTTGATTCACTTCTTCAATGCTTCCATGCATGTAATACCCGGATAATTATTTATCCGGAATATTATATTTCGATAGATAATACCTATTGAAAATAAGTGAATATGTGGTCTCAAATAAGAAGTAATAATTATCTTATTTTCTAAGGTAATTTCTATGGAAATTAGGAGAGATAAAGAGCTAAAATCCATAAAATGTATTTTTGAGGCATTAAATGGCCTAAACATATTATGATAAATCCCAGGAGGCAATTAAATATTTGTTAAAAATTAGAAAGTATGTTGTCTCTAATTTTAGGAATTTTTGGGATAATTTTCCTTGAAAAATAATGAGGCAAAATTAAGTATTATTTTGGGATCATAAGTGACCCCATGATTTTTAATATTTTACATGGATATAAAATACCAATGTAAGTAAAATAGTTGTGAGATAATGATTTATCCTAATTAAGAAAATTATCAAAAATTAGTAAGTGGCTAATCTGGTAATTAATAGGATAATTAAGGTATAAAGTAAATGAATTAAAAATAATTTAAATAATTATTTTTAATTCGAGAAATTCAAATTTTTAAATAAAAAAAAAAAAAAAATAAAATATTAATAAAATATTTTATGCTTAGAAAAATAAATAAAAAAATAAAGGAAAAAAAAAAAAATGTGAAGGCATTTTGAATAAAATAATAATATAATCGGATAGAGCCAACAGAGAAGTGAACAACTAGAACTTAAATCCTACCTCCCGATATAGGATTGAAGTCATAAACAACAAGACTTTTTATAAACCGAAAATCCATCTCGATTGAGCGGTCTCGAAGTCGTTTCGAAACCAACAACGTAATTAGAGTACCGGTAATTAGGAAATGGCGATAGTGCTAAAAGTGACTTAGAGAAAACAAGCGAGTTTTGGAAACCAGGAATAAGGTCACTTAGATCAGATCATATTACAAACCAAAGAATTTCGCCTACAAACTAGTGTTTCCTAATTTGATTCCGTAACTCAAGCGTCGAGCCTAAAATCTTCAAAGCAGATAACGGAATACCCTTAATGGGATCATAAATTTCATTAAACTAGATATTCCTAATGAGAAAGAAAGAAACTCCGAAACTCTGCGTCGGCGATTTCGCGATTCATCAAGATTACGCGTTTGGACACCGGATCGAAACTTTATCGGTAGATCGCTCGGATGTCACCATCAAGATGACATCATTTTGTTGACTATTGGGGAGGGGGAGGTCTGCACAAGAAATGGAGGGCCAAGAGTGTTTTGTCCTCAAAAATGCGATCCTACGGTCCATATTCGTCGATCAAGTTCGAATTATTTACCGTTCTGCCATCCGTCTCTTTTATAAATACCAAGCTCCTCTTCTTCATTTTTCACACCAAAAATCTTCCCCTTAGAGAGAAGTTAGAGAGAGAAGCTCTGGAGAAAGATCTGTCAAAATTCTGGAGAGATAGAGCGAAAACAATGAAGCTCCGCGAAATTCCGCCGATTAGGGGTTCGGGGCAAAATGGTAATTTGTACCTAAAATGCTTGTTATGCTGCTAAAAGTTGTTTAATATTATCCTTATAGGATATCTCGAGATAATCGTACCGCTGTCGAGCCGTTGTTGTGCCGCCGTCACACCGCCGTTTTTTTTTCCCCGATGTCGGAATTTACCGTTTTACGTAAAAGTACCGTTTTCCGTCAACGAAGGTACGTTCACGTACTGTAACACTAACTCTGATATTTACTGTATACTTATATGTGATAGACGACTATACGAGTGAATTGTATAGATAAATTTACATGCGAGATGTACTGTTAGCATAGATAACTTTACACGTGATGTGTACTGTTGTTATATTAATCTTCCATCTGCTATATACTTATGTGTTGATTAATGTTGTGTTTGATCTTCCGTATGCTGTGTATATAAATATGAGGTTAACTGTTACTCGAGGTCCGATGTGCATTTGGACCTCGCATTTAAAATAGCTTCGGGTCGGGAGGACCGAGCGCCGAAGATAAGGGCAAGCAAGACGCTTAGAGTCCCAAGAGGATTTTCGACACGGCATACGGCATTTGCCGGAAGACACTTCGTTGTTTTGACTTTGAAAACTCTCGGTCACTGTACCGCTTTTGTAATCAGCCAGACTTACGGCATTTTGAATACAATTATCAGTTACTCAATCGCTCCAATGCTCTACTCTGATGAAAAAAAAAATTATACTGCTTTTGAAAATGGGATGTTACAATGCACTTTCTCAGTCTCTCTCTAAGGTGTTTTTGTTTCAAATACTTTGGGTTATTCAAGTTCGCTCTTAAAGTATGTTTGTCATTTTTTTCGTCTAACAGAAAATGGATCTGTATTGCCAAAGGTGAGATGCTGTGGTTCCTTGATTTTTTGTCTTTTTCATCTAAAGTGTTTCTTACATTTCATCAGAGTTTGGTATTCCAAGGAAAGATACCATGGTAAACGTTTCAAAGACAAGGACCAATAAAGCTCCACTTTGGTCATGTGTTTCTTATATCATAACTGAAGCATTTTTAAATTTTAGTTGTCTGTATTATGCACTTATTACTTTCTGGGTCTGAATGGTCTGAATAGTGTGATTATCCAGTTCTACTGTTATTACATTTAAAAATTTTGTCATGGGAAATGATGACCATAGGCACTTCTTGGTTGTTAAGATACCCTTCAAACCACTCAATCGTGTCAAGGTCAAGGTAATTTGTTTGTTCATTCGAGAGTAATAAATCTCTCTCAGTGAAGAATAAGATTTCTCTTTGGCAAAGGTTGTATGATGGAACTTATGGGAACTCCTGATCAAATTGCTGCTGCTGAGAAGTTTATTAATGAAGTTCTTGCCAAGGTATTGCAAAAGTGCTTCTTTGAAAGAGGGGAAAAGTTGAGCATTACTAATATTTAATTGGTTTTGGTTTAAATTATAGGTTACATATCTCAGATTCAAGGAAGTGGTACCATTGATGCTGTGATCTTCCTTTTGCGGGTTGAAAGTGGAGCTTAATCACCAAGAGGGGGTGAATTGGGAATTTTAAAGATTCTTTTGAAATTGCTCTGTTTTTCGAACACTAAAACAGAGCTGGACAGAGGATAGGGAAGGACAGCAAAACACAAGAGAGTTATAGTGGTTCGGTCCAACTTCTTGACCTACGTCCAGTCCCCAGACACTCTGGGATTTCACTATCACAATTGATTACACACTCTGTAACTCAAGAGTAATTCTCTCACTAGAACTTACTCCCCCTTACAAGTTCCAATCAATATCCCAATCTCCAAGTCCCCAGACTTGAGATTCTTTACAATTTGTGAACTCTCTCTAAGAGTAGATAATGATAAACACTGAGGCTTAATGTATCAAAAGATACTTTACAAGTGAAAACTGAAAGAGTAGTTGTAAAACTTGAATGTAATTCGTTTTCAGCAGGTGTGTGTTTTTTTTAGAAGAATTGAATGCTACTCTATTTATACTAAGAGAGCATTAAAGATCCGTTGTAAACTCCATTATGACCGTTGGTGCATTAATCAAGCTGTTGGAGGCACTTTGGTGTCTTCTCTCTCTACTCTTCGGTTAATTCCTTTTGTCCAGAGGATTAGTGTTGACTTTCCTTGTAATAGATCCATTGGAAGAGCAAGTACTGCTTAGGGAAAGCAGACATTAATCCTTTTGCAAACGTGTAGAGAATGATGGCTCAAAAGGATGCAAGCTTCTGGACTTGCATTTAATGTTCTGATATTGCTTTTTGCTTTTGTTCAAATCTTCATTTAATGTCCTCTAAACAATCTGAAACTCATTAACAAACTCATTAAACATAGTTAAGAATAGTAGTGGATGTAGATGAGAAGTATTGAGATTAAACAAGAAGATTTCATATATTCGTCAGATTTAATTTTCAAACCACGCGACCTATACTCGAGTATGTTCTTCAATACTCGAGTTTAGCACTGTGCACTTATATCAATACTTGAGTATCCAACATGATACTCGAGTATTCCTCTTCCAGAGAGGAATGTTGTGATTTGATCTTTAGACCATATCTTTTAAATAGGAACAATACTCGAGTGTGCAAATCAATACTCGAGTGTTGGACTTTTTGATATGAAAATAAGTTTAAGTCCAAAACCTCAATACTTGAGTATTCATCTCGATACTTGAGTTTCCAAATCATTTGAAAAAGAGTAAAGCTCTCTGTAGACCCAATACTCGAGTTTCGGACTCAATACTCGAGTATGCAAATCATTTGAAAAACTTTTTGAAATCTTATCCCAAGTCAATACTTGAGTATTCAAATAATTGTATAAAACTTGAAAAGTTTCTGTCAGTCAGATACTCGAGTGTTCAGAGAATTTGAAAACTTTGAGAAATCTTTGTCAAGTCAATACTTGAGTTTTCAAAGACATGTGTAAAGTTTGAAAACTTTCGTAATCCCATACTCGAGTATTCATACTAATACTTGAGTATTCACAAGTTTGAAACTTTTTGGTGACTCTACGCCAATACCAATACTTGAGTATTCTAATGGATACTTGAGTTTTGAAAGATATGTGAAAAACTTGTATGTTTTCTGTCAATCCGATACTCGAGTATTCCAACCAATACTCGAGTATTCTCAAGTTGAAAACTTGGGTGAATCTTTGCAAGATCAATACTTGAGTATTCAAAACACCTACTTGAGTTTTGAAATCTTTAGGAAATATTGAGAGAGTCTCTGCATGATGCATACTCAAGTATTCAAACCAATACTCGAGTTTGGCTCAGGGTGAAAAACTTGGAGTGCTCTCTGTAAGTTCAATACTTGAGTATCCAAAGGAATACTCGAGTATTGCTTTGTTTAATAAAATTGAGCTACTCTCGGTCAAGTCAATACTCGAGTATTGAGACCAATACTCGAGTTTGCCTTTGACAGTAAGTTTTTCAACTTAACAAAGACAAACTTCAACTTGTGTTTACAATTGTCAGTTATCATCAAAACACATAGAGAACTAACACGGGTGAATCGTCTTTGAGAAAAAAATTCTAGAGCTTCTGTCCTCAAGTTTTGTTACTTTGTAAGTACATTTGTCTTTTCGATCTTACCAAGCAAAGTAGTAATAATGAGGGGTTGAGGCTAAGTAGAATAGGTGAAATGGATTCTTTTTATAAGTATCTTCATTCTGTTAAATATGACTTGTAGTAATTCTGTAGTTGTCCCTACAGTTCAATCATTAGAGTAAATTAGTGTTTGTTTGCCTCAGTTTTAAATAATCTCTTTTTGTGTCTTGCAAGACAAAACTACTCACTTATTTAAGCCTACAACTTATTCAAATGCTGAAAACATAAAACTCCATCTCCTTCATGCATTATGAGCCGGGCTGACCCAAGAAACCATTATTACTAGAATGATGCCTCTGCAAAACAGGGCAGTGGTAATTGTTTTTCTTTTCAAGTTTATAGATCATCAGCTTTTGGTTGAGCTAATATTGTTAGTTCTCTATGTGTTTTGATGATGTCTAACAATTGTAACAATTTGCGAAGTTTTAAGTTCAGACAAATTGCACTTTAGTTCCTTGAAAAATGATTTTGACTTTTAGTAACTCAAGTTATTCTCTCGCAACTCAAGTTATAGAATTCAGAAAATCAAAGACAATAACTCGAGTTATCACTAAACAACTCAAGTTATGAGTTGTACCTCGCCCCAAAAGTTCCATCGCGATATCAGAACTTGGGTATCTGATATAACTCGAGTTACAAGCATAAACTCGAGTTATCAAATCGCCAAAAGCTTTCTGTCTGATTTCATCATTTGAAAAACTCGAGTTATATAGTATAACTCGAGTTACATAACTCAAGTTATTTTTATAACTCAAGTTATGTAATTTGCGAAAGTTTTCTGAAAGATTTGATTTTCAAATTAACTCGAGTTATTCATAGTAACTCGAGTTAGACAACTCAAGTTATTCTTATAACTCAAGTTGTATTATTTGCGAAAACTTTCTATGATTTGAATTCCAAAGAAACTCAAGTTAGTCAAGATAACTCGAGTTATCAAACTCAAGTTATCCATCATAACTCCATTCGTTCTTATGCGCATATTTATTGATCTCATGATAACTCGAGTTAACCCATGTAACTCGAGTTACTTATATCGATCTTGATTTCTTCATCTACGCAATCTGATTCTCATCTAATTAAGTCTTGGGTATTTTATGTAATTGATTATTATTATTCCTAACCAAGTTTAATCATTTTGCTAGTGTATTTCAAATACTTCTAACATGATTTTAAGCTTGAAATTACGAAAAGAAAATTTGTGTCAGAAGCATTAAATGCAATCCCCGGACTTGAAGCCGAAAGAAGAAATAAACTTCTGGACATTCAAAAAGCATTTCAGCCTCTTCCCAGACAACATTCTTACTGAGTCACAACGGACAATTTGAATAAAGAATGTCAACGGAGAATAACGGTCGAATGTCGAAGCTTACGAGGAAACTGAGTCAAGTAATTACAACGGATATATTGATTACTCACAACGGCTCATTAAGTTCTTCTCAACGGTCATCAATGCTACCAAACTATAAATAGGAGAAGCATTCAAGTCTCCAACTATCGAAACTCGCGCATTCAATTAGCCATTAAGAGCATTTACAGCTTTCTACACACAAAGATAATATCTTCGGATATATTAAGCTTCAAAGGATTATTATTCGCTCTTTTAGAGAGTTTTCATTGATTATTCTTTCTTGTAAGAATCTCAAAGTATTGGGACTTTGAGATTGAGACATTTGATTACAACTTGTAAGGGGAGCAAGTTCTAGAGAGAGAATTGCTTCGAGAGTTACGTAGTGTGTAATCATTTGAAGTTAGTGAAATCCGAGATTCTCGGGACTCGGACGTAGGTCAAGGATTTGGATCGAACCAGTATAAATTCATTGTGTTCAATCTCCTTACCCTTACTCGTTCATCTCTCGTTTTCATTCGGATTACGAGCATTTATTTCAGAAAATTTTATATCCCCAATTCACCCCCTCTGGTGATATTCCGTCTTTCATTTGGTATCGAGCAAGGTCTTCTCGAAGAGATTAACATCTCGAGAAGGATCGCATGGACGGAATCCTACCGACGGAGCCTCTATCACCGACCGCCTGGTTTCGGTGGAGTGCATTACATTCGGAAAGCCAAATTTAAAGTATTTGTTTTGGCTTCGGAATATGGATTAATGGAGAGTATTCGAGATTGGTGACTATAATCCAACCATACTCAAAATGGTCTTAGAATCCCAAAGGCCAAGATACCTATGATGACAATGATAGGAGAAATATCACGCTCAACAAAAAAGTCGTCCTCATGTTGCAAAGTGCATTGAGTCAACAAGAGTATTTTCGTATCCGTACGCCGCCATCTGCTAAAGCCATGTGGGATGCTCTGGAGATAGCTCATGAAGGAACAACCGGAGTCACGGAGAATAGAGTAAATACCCTCATGACCGACTATGATCTTCTTTGTATGAAGTCTGGCGAATCTATTATTGAGTTTCAACTGAGGTTCACTCATTTGATCAATCAACTCGCCGCCTTGGGTAAAGACTATGAACAACCTGTTCAAGTGAGAAAGATCCTTAATATCCTCAGTAAGGAATGGAAAGCAAAGGTAACCGCTATAGAAGAAGCTCGTGGAGAGTCAATGAGTTCTGTAGCAGCCTTGTTTGGTAGTCTGTCCAAATATGAAGGGAAAATGAAGTTCCGAAAAGGACTCGATGAGATCAGTGGCAAAAACAAGGGAATTGCTCTCAAAGCTGTTAAAGAAGCAAACGAGGCGAATGATGATGAAGAGGTAGATGAAGATGAAGAGTCAAGCATGATAGTTCGAAGGTTCAAAAAATTCTATAAGAAGGACCAAGGATTCAAGAAGTTCCACAAGGGTAGTTCCACCTTGAGACGAAAAAGCCAATCATATGCTATGAGTGTGAAAGGCCCGGCCACATCAAGTCAGAATGTCCCTAGCTGAAAAACAAAGATAAAGAGAAGAAGAGATTCAACAACTTCAAGAAGAAAGCTTATGTGTCAGCTATATGGGGAGATAGCTCATCCGACGAAGATGAAGCTGAGGATGAAGAAAAGGCCAACATATGCCTAGTAGCTCAAGAAAAAGAGCAAACTGAAAATGACGATGAGGTATATGATCTCCAACCATCTTATGATGAACTATTCACTGAATATAGTCTTGTACAATCTGAATTTGAAAAACTTGCTGAAAAATACATAGCTTTGAAAAGAAAAAAAATATAACTCTTGAATTGCAAGTTAACAATCTTTCTGAAAATGTCATTTGTGAAGATTGTGTTGATTTACGTAAAAAAATGTACATCTTAAAAAGCACTTGAGAAATTCACTAGAGGAAGTGAAATGCTCAATGTTATTTTGAAACAGCAAAGATTCACAGATGACAGATCAAGAATTGGCTATAAGCTTGATTTTGACAAGAAGAAAGGCAAAAAGAAACTTGGTGAAAAATCCTATATGAACTATTTCGTAAAAATCCGTTCATTCATCAAATCCTTTTGCTCATTGTAATTATTGTAACCGAAAAGGTCATACTACTTCTTCCCCGTTTTCATAGAAAGGAAAGAAGGAGTAAACTTATAGGTAACTATCAATGGGTGCCTAAGGGATCCTACAAGGTTCCTGAGACACAAACTAACCCGAGAGGACCCAAGAAAAGATGGGTACCTAAAACCTGATCTCTTGTGATTTGCAGGTTTGTCTGAGAGCATCAAAATCCAACAAATGGTATATTGATAGTGGATGCTCTAGAAACATGACGGGAGATCATACTAAATTTGCTACTCTCAAGACCAAGAATGGTGGCACTGTGATTTTTGGTGGAAATCAATCCGGAAGGATTGCTGGAATTGATGAAGTTGGCAACAACGATAGACCTCAAGTCAAGGACGTCTACCTTGTAGAAGGCCTGTGCCATAACCTCCTCAGTGTGAGTCAAAGTACAGACAAAGGTAACTTGGTTATCTTCGACTCAGAGGAATACTTGATAGTCAGCAAGGATGATCTGCCCTTAGCCAATATCAAATCAAAAGCCTTATTTAGGGCCCCTAGAGAAGGTAACTGTTATACTCTAAACCTCTCTAATAATTTCAATAGAATGACTTCTGAAAATTGCTTTTATCAGTAACTTGGAAGAAAGTTGGCTTTGGCACAAGCGTTTAGCTCATGTCAATATGTTTCAACTTGACAAGTTACAGAAAAAGGATTTAGTCATTGGTTTACCAAAACTTAATTTCAAGAATGATATGATATGTGATGCTTGTTAGAAAGGTAAACAGACTAAATCATCTTTCAAATCTAAAAATGAGATTTCATCTAACAGACCCCTTCAACTACTTCATATGGATTTAGTTGGGCCTGCTAGAGTAAGAAGCCTTGGTGGCAATCTTTATACTTTAGTGATTGTTGATGATTTCTCAAGATTTTGTTGGACTATATTTTTATCATCGAAAGATGAAACTTTTGATCAGTTTGTTGTGTTTGCCAAAAAGGTCCAAAACGAGAAAGGTATCTCTATTTCAGGTATAAGAACTGATCATGGTGGAGAATTCGATAATCATGCCTTTGAAGAATTCTGTGAAGCCCATCGGATATACCACAATTTTTCTGCTCCAAGGACTCCTCAACAAAATGGTGTTGTGGAAAGAAAGAATTGAATTCTCACTGAGATGGCAAGAGCAATGTTGAATGAGAATCAAACTTCTCAAGTCTTCTCGCGGATGCAATGAAAATTACGGCATGTTACATATCAAATCGTGCATACATCCTAAGAAACTTAAGAAGACACCCTATGAGCTGTACAAAGGAGAAAGCCAAATCTTAGCCATCTACACATCTTTGGGTGTAAGTGTTTTGTGCACAATAATGGTAAGGATCATTTGGTTAAGTTTGACTCAAAATCGATGAAGGTATATTTCTTGGCTACTCTAATAGAAGTAAAGCTTATAGAATTTTCAATACTCGCATCAAATCATTGAAGAGTCTATTCATGTTGTGTTTAGCGAAACCAAATCAAAACCTTTGGATGATGAAGAAGAAAATGCTTATAGAAATCGATTCTTTTCAAAAACTACCCCCGCCTCTCTTGAAAATTCTCAAGATGTTTTTGAAAATTCTTCCGAAAATGATTCTCGATCCATGACCTAAAGCTTGGAGATTTATTAGAAATCATCCTCTAGACCAAGTGATAGGTGATGTAAATCAAGGGGTAAGAACTAGAAAAGGAACTTTAAATGAAGTCACTTTCACGCTTTTTTATTTCACACATTGAACCCCAAAGATTGATGAGGCCCTTTCGCACAATGATTGGGTCATAGCAATGCAAGAGGAATTGCATCAATTTGATAGAAATCAAGTTTGGGACTTAGTACCTAGACCTAAAGACCATTCAGTTATTGGGACTAAATGGGTATTTAAGAACAAACGTGATGAAACAAAGAATCATTGTCCGTAACAAGGCAAGATTGGTTGCTAAAGGCTATAATCAAGAAGAAGGAATTGATTATGAAGAAACTTATGCTCCAGTGGCAAGATTGGAAGCCATAAGAGTTCTTCTAGTCTTTGCTTGTATCAAAGGATTCAAGCTCTATCAAATGGATGTGAAAAGTGCATTTTTAAATGGTTTTATACAAGAAGAGGTGTATGTTGAACAACCTCCTGGTTTTGAAAGTGAACATCATCCTGATCATGTGTATCGTCTCAAGAAGGCCCTATATGGCCTTAAGCAAGCTCCTAGAGCTTGGTATGAGCGATTAAGCAAGTTCCTTCTTGATCAAGGTTTTATTAGAGGCCAAGCTGATACAACTCTCTTCATCAAGAGTAATAAGCTAAATGAAATTTTAATTGTTCAAATTTATGTTGATGATATCATTTTTGGTGCTACTAATGACTCTATATGTGAAGAGTTTTCTAAGACAATGCAGGGAGAGTTTGAGATGTCCATGATGGGTGAGCTCAACTACTTCCTTGGTCTTCAAATCAAACAACACAAGAATGACATTTTTATATCTCAGACCAAGTACTTAAGAGACTTGCTTAAAAAGTATGGTCTAGATGGATGCAATGGAGCTGATACACCTATGAGTTCTACTGCCTCTCTGGATGCCAATGAGAAGGGAAAAGATTTCAATATCACAAGATATAGAGGAATGATTGGCTCATTACTCTATCTGACAGCAAGTAGACCTGACATCCAGTTCAGCGTCGGAATGTGTGCTCGCTTCCAATCCGCTCCTAAGGAGACTCATGATAAACATGTAAAGAGGATATTCAGATATCTTGCTGATACAGAAGAATTGGGATTATGGTTTCCTAAGGGTCAACCTGAACATCTAGTAGCTTATTCAGATTCAGATCATGCCGGATACAAGACAGATAGGAAGAGCACAAGTGGCCAATGTGAGTTTCTTGGTGGTTCACTTGTCTCTTGGTTCAAAAGAAGCAAACAACTTGTCTCGGATCATCAACTAAGCTGAATATATTGCTGCATCAAGTCATTGTGCACAAGTACTATGGTTGAAACAACAAATTCAAGACTTGGGAATTCTTCTCAAGGAAATTCCAATACTTTGTGACAACACAAGCACAATAAGCTTGGCAAAGAATCCAAAGGCAACATACTCGGACCAAGCATATTGATGTTAGACATCACTTCATAAGGGATCATGTTCAGAGGAAGGATGTCAAAGTGATGTTTATCCCAACTCATCTGCAACTTGCTAATATTTTCACCAAACCTCTGGCCAAAGAGCAGTTCATGTTCATAAGGAGAGAATTGAGAATGGTAAATCCCAATGAACTATAAGTTAATTCTTTCAAAACTATGTTAGTTACATGTTTTTGATGATTTAAGGTTACTAACTTAAGCTTCGGAGTGTCTACATAGTGTTTTTGCAGGAGTATGCAATTGTGGTACTGATATTTGACAAAACTCTTCTGCAATTTCGCTTTTGTCAAAGACATGCATACTGATATAACTCGAGTTATTTTTCAACCAACTCGAGTTATCAAAGTTACAGAAGCAAACAAAATCGTAAAGCTCAGAAAGAACTCGAGTTTGTGGAGGCCACTCGAGTTACAGAACTCGAGTTATCAATAAAAACTCGAGTTCCAGGAATATCGCTCGTCACTCAGTGTTAATTTTCTTAAGTTACAACTCGAGTTACTCATTAAAAAACTCGAGTTGCTCTCTGCTATATATATCTCGTCGAATCTAGACCCTTCATTTCTCACGACTCTCAAAGCCTAACCCAAGTTCTTTCGACTTCTCTCATCTTCGACTCTGTTCTTCTTCTTCCAAATCTTTCGAAATGGCACCAAAATCCTCTAAACCCCTAAAAACCCGAAGGATTCCTCATCTGATTATGAGCCAACCATCTCATACTCGCTGAAAGCTCTGTCGCGACCCAAGAGAAAGAGAAAACCATCAAGCAAAGTTTATGAAACTCACACTGAAAAGCCGAAGAAGCTAAGAATAGAAGAGCCTCCTGAAGTTCCTACACGCAAGGAGATTGACCGAGAGGTTGCTACTCGAAAGGACAAGGAACCAGTCATCGCGCCTCACAAGAAAAAGAAGCAAGTTGTCATAGCTTCCGATGTTCAGAGTTCCAAGGCTCAAGCTAGTTCAAAGACTCATGCTTCTGGTTTAAAGGGTCAAGGTGGTTCTGTCTCTAAGGTATCCAAACCTCAAACTTATGTTTTCAACCCACCTAACTTAGTTAAACCCCCAAATCATGAATTTATTTGTAATCCCACTCCTATGTCTAGTGCCCAACTACTAGATTTCCAAGACAAATATTCCTCTCGTGGCTTTTGTCCCACAAAAGTATGTGGATTTGGAAAAACTCAAGGAACAGTGCAATCTTGACTTGTCTCCTTGGTTAAGTCAGTTTAGGGATCTCTTAGCAATCAACACTGCCTATTCACCCACTTTAGTCAAACAATTTTACTATAATATGTCTATGGTTAATGTAGTTGGTAGGAAGGGTGCAATCATTGAAGATAAATTTATTACGTCAGTTAGAGGAAAATCTATCACTATTTCTTCTGATGTAATCAATTCACTGTTGTTTATTGAGAATCCTCCACCTGTTCCCAAATTCAGCTATGACAAAGAATTTTTTTTCAAAATCCTTAGACCTGACAAAGTTTATGAAGGGGAACTCAATTTTTCTCCTGTTGACATGCCGCCCATTCATAGGGTCTTGTGGTACATATATTCTAGGAATCTGGTCCAAAAGAGTAAGAATTATACTCATTTTAATGCCACAGATTATGCTCTTTTTGCATCATTGGTAGACAAAGTCCCTTTCAATATAGGACATTGGGTCTACCAAGAGATGAAGAGATTCAGATTCGTGTCATCAAGCCCTAAGTCTACCAATCCTTTTCCTAACTTGGTATCTCTCATCCTCTACACCAACAAAATTTGGTACCTTGAGCTTCACGAAAAATCTGTCAAGGCAAAAATGTTTGGGCAAACACATTTGAATTACATGAATTTGTCTTTTCATGAGGGCTCAGGTCAATCCAAAGCACCTTCTCGATCCAGAGCCTCTATCTCTAGACCAACTGAAGCTCAATCATCTCCTGCACCATCTCAGTCTCAGCTTGCACCTCAAACATCAAGCCTCAATACTGAGATCAAGAGCATTGTGCTTAAGGCTATGCAAGAGACATTTGGCACACTTCAGACCACTATGATAGCACAATATTATGAGTTATCTGATAAATTGGAATCAGAGGTTGGCAAGTTGGTGGAATCTCTCACTTCTAGAAATGACAAGATTGATTCCATGAATGAGACGTTGGAGAATGTAGAAGGTCATTTTGGTGATCTTGATCAGAGATTCGAGAGTATGCATCTTCTGTATCAAACACTGGACTCCAAGCTCTCCAAGATACTGAAGACTGAAGATGCTGGTCCCTCAGGGTTTGTTCCCACTCCCAAGCACTCTCCCATACTTTCACCTACTCACTCTCCTATTCCTTCTCCAAACAATTTCTCCATTCCCTCTCCTCCCCATCAGTCTCCACCTAAATCCTCTCCACCTCAGCCTGCCACCACTCCTGTTCTGCCTTCCCCTCACATGTCTCCTCAGCCTCCTGAGACCACTCCCATTCTTCCCACTCATCCTCTTTATGCTCCTTTCATCTCATCTGCTCCACCCACTGTGGTTCTTCCTACACCTCAGAACTCCTCTATCCCATCCTCCTCTGGAGACACCGCAGACCTATTTGATGAGCATTCCTCTGGTGCTTCCATTTCCCCACCTCACTCTCCTAAGACTTCCTCACCACTAGCTCTCACTTCTATACCTGCACCACCTTCCTTATCTCTCACCCTTTACTCACCATTGCCTATCCTTCAGGCTTTGCGTGCTTCCCTAGCCTCTGATCCTCCTATTTTGCCTGATGACAAAGGGGGAGAGAGTGTGAAGAAATGAAGTTTGCAGTTTGTTTAAGTTTTTTAGCTTCTGAATCATGCAAGTAATTTAGCTAATGTGTTTAAATTTTCTGAACTTCATTGTAGCTTCTGTGTTCATGAATTCTGCAAGTATCTCAGGTATTTTGATAGCTATTGATAATGATTGAAAATGTTTCTATGTGCTTCTGATATGATTCTGCTCACTGATAGCTTGACAAATAGATTAATTGCAAATTCATTTTTTCATCAAAAATTTACAAGTGTTGTCATCATCAAAAAGGGGGAGAATGTTAGTTCTCTATGTGTTTTGATGATGTCTAACAATTGTAACAATTTGCGAAGTTTTAAGTTCGACAAATTGCACTTGAGTTCCTTGAAAATGATTTTGACTTTTAGTAACTCAAGTTATTCTCTCGCAACTCAAGTTATAGAATTCAGAAAATCAAAGACAATAACTCGAGTTATCACTAAACAACTCAAGTTATGAGTTGTACCTCGGTTCCCAAAAGTTCCATCGCGATATCGAACTTGGGTATTCGATATAACTCGAGTTACAACATAAACTCGAGTTATCAAATCGCCAAAAGCTTTCTCGTCCGATTTCATCATTTAAAAACTCGAAAGTTATATAGTATAACTCGAGTTACATAAATCAAGTTATTTTTATAACTCAAGTTATGTAATTTGTGAAAGTTTTCTGAAAGATTTGATTTTCAAATTAACTCGAGTTATTCATAGTAACTCGAGTTAGACAACTCAAGTTATTCTTATAACTCAAGTTGTATTATTTGCGAAAACTTTCTGTATGATTTGAATTCCAAAGAAACTCGAGTTAGTCAATATAACTCGAGTTATCAAACTCAAGTTATCCATCATAACTCCGCCTGTTCTTATGCGCATATTTATTGATCTCATGATAACTCGAGTTAACCCATGTAACTCGAGTTACTTATATCGATATTGATTTCTTCATCTCGCGCAATCGATTCTCATCTAATTAAGTCTTGGGTATTTTATGTAATTGATTATTATTACTTCTAACCAAGTTTAATCAGTTTGCTAGTGTATTTCAGATACTTCTAACATGATTTTAAGCTTGAAATTACGAAAAGCAAATTTGTGTCAGAAGCATTAAATGCAGTCCCAAACTTCGAAGCTGAAAGAAGATATAAACTTCCGACATTCAAAAAGCATTTCAGCCTCTTCCCGCACAACATTCTTACCGAGTCACAACGAGAAATTTGAATAAAGAATGTCAACGGAGAATAACGGTCGAATGTCGAAGCTTACGAGGAAACCGAGTCAAGTAATTACAACGGATATATTGATTACTCACAACGGCACATTAAGTTCTTCTCAACGGTCATCATGCTACAAAACTATAAATAGGAGAAGCATTCAAGTCTCCAACTACCGAAACTCTGCGCATTCAATTAGCCATTAAGAGCATTTACAGTTTCTACACACAAAGATAATATCTTCGGATATATTAAGCTTTAGTGATTATTATTCTGTTCTTTTAGAGAGTTTTCATTGATTATTCTTTCTTGTAAGAATCTCAAAGTATTGGGACTTTGAGATTGAGACATTTGATTACAACTTGTAAAGGGGAGCAAGTTCTAGAGAGAGAATTGCTTCGAGAGTTACAGAGTGTGTAATCATTTGAAGTTAGTGTGTAACATCCCATTTTCAAAAGCAGTATAATTTTTTTTTCATATATCATCAGAGTAGAGCATCGGAGCGATTGAGTAACTGATACATTTATTCAAATTGCCGTAAGTCCGCGACTTACGTGCGGTACGATGACCGAGAGTTTTCAAAATGAATAACAACGTAAGAAAGTCTTCACCGGTCTCCGTGCGGCGCTCGCCTTTCTCCTCGCTTCTCGGTTCTCCGAACTCCGACGCTATGATAAG
This sequence comes from Acacia melanoxylon, assembly GCA_019022615.1. Classification (NCBI taxonomy): domain Eukaryota; kingdom Viridiplantae; phylum Streptophyta; class Magnoliopsida; order Fabales; family Fabaceae; genus Acacia; species Acacia melanoxylon. The sequence continues at coordinate 2,858,635 of JAFJYJ010000003.1, read as the reverse complement.
AGCCCGAGGTTCAATGCACATTGAACCTCGTGTAACTTAACCTCATGTTTAAATATGACAATATATATACACGATGTTAAAGAATCAATACAACAACCACAACAGATGTATGATTAGAAATACATAACCATGTATGTAAGATAATAACCACGTATGTAACATAACCACGTATGATACAGCAATAATAATAACGTATGTAACATAACCACGTATGTGACATAGCAACGGGTGTAACAAATCCACGTATGCTACCATCATAGTGTGAATACAACAATCATATATATTCATACAATAAGCATTAGAGCTAGTGTTACGGTACGCGAACGTACCTTCGTTGTCGATACGACGTTTTACGGAAAACGGTAATTTTTGACACGGGTGAAACAAACAGGTACGACGGCGGTACAACAAATGATCCGATTATCTCGAGATATCCTATAAGGATAACATTTATCAACTTCTAGCAAGATAACGTGCATTTTAGGTACAAATTACTATTTTTCCCCTGAACCCCTAATCGACGGAATTTCGCCAGAGCTTCGCTGTTTTCGCTCTATCTCTCCAGAATTTCGACATATCTTTTCCCTCATCATATTTTTGAAATATATATCATATTTACCCCTAAATATGATATCTAGACTATCTGGGAAATTTAAAGACAATTCTAGCATTCCTACTATCTCTACTGAAAGAACTACTGAAGCTTAAGACTAAGGACCAAAAAACTTACCTGGGCTCCGCCGTATTTTCTCCGGGCTCTTCCTTCTCTCTAACTTCTCTCTAGTTTTCGAATTTGGGGTGAAGAAGAATGAAGAGGGAGAGCTCCTATTTATGGGAAAAGGAAGGGACAAGGTGGGAATTACTTCAATTGTTTTCAGATCGGATTTCAACCGTCCACGTGGCTCCATCTTGGCCCTCCATGTGTTGGATGACATCATCCCTTCTAGAAGAAGATGATGTCATCTTGCCGACTTACCGATAAAGTTCCCCGATCGGTGTCCTAATCGCGTAATCTTGGCGAAACTCAAAATCGAAAGCAACATTTTGAAGTTCCATTCTTCCTCTCGTAGGTATATCTCGGGTTAATGAAATTTATGATCCCATTAAGGGCATTCCGTTGCTCAACATTTTAGGACGTACACCAACTTACGAAAATCACTTCCTAAGTGTCGCTTACGTAAATTCGCTGTTCGTAAATATGTTCGACCTAAGAAACTTTATCCCCGGTTTGTCACAACTATTTCGTTTTCTATAGGTCTTATTTATGCTATCTCGCCCTATTTCTCATTTATCCCGTATCTTAATGACCCAGTTGGTTTCGAAATGAATTCGAGATAGTCCACTCGAGGTAGAATTTCACTTGGTTTGTAAAAAGTCCGGATGACTTAGACTATATCCCTATATTTTGGTGTAGGATTTTATTTCTATCCATTCTCAAATGTCATGTTGGCTCTTTACCATATATATTATTATTTTATTCAAAATATATAGATAATTTTTTTTTTTTTATTTTTTATTTATTTTTCTAAGCATAAAATATTTTATTAATATTTTATTACTTATTTAATTATTAATATCGAATTTCTCCCTTAAATTAATTATTTACTAATTAATTTACTTATGTCTTAATCTAAACAATTAGCCATTAATTACTTAATTAGCCACTTACTAATTGTTGATAATTTTCATAATTAGGATTAATTATTATCTCACAACTTTTGCACGACATTGGTATTTTATGTCCCATGTAAAATATTAAAAATCATGGGGCCAAAAAGTGCTTTTAATAATATTATATTTATGCTCTATTATTTTCCAAGGAAATAATCCCAAAAATTCCTAAATTTAGAGATAACACACTTCCCAAGTTATTGTCAATATTTGCAGTCATATGAGATTTATCATAATGTTTTCAGGCCATTTTCTGCCTTATAAAATACATTTTTCAAGGATTTTAGCTCTTTATCTCTCCTAATTCCCATAGTAATTACCTTAGAAAATAAGATAATTATTACTTATTATTTGAAACCACATATTCACCTATTTTCAATACGTATTATTTACCGAAATATGATACTTATCATAAATACGATTTTTAGGGTATTACATTTCTACCCCCGTTAAACAAAGTTTCGCCCTCGAAATTTGCTCTATACCAATTTAGACTCGTCTATCTAAACTTCGGACTATTCTCTCTGGAACTATTCTCTATATGTCGGCCGCTCCTCTTGGTAATCGAGAATTTACTCTCCGTAACACAAGATACCTTAAATGTTTCCATGGCGCCCATACACCCTGGTAACACAAGATACCTCCTACTCAATGCCACGATCGCGGTCTGGTTGTAGTATCTAAGAGATATGCATCGGAAACTAAAATTTTCGCAGCAAGTAAGATAACTATTTATCAAACGGAAATGCATTTCTTGGGGATTTCTTACTAAACATGTATCTTAAAGATTTCTTTTACCCTGTATTCAGGTGTAGTATCAAAACACGTGACTTCTCGTCCATGCAATCACGGACTTCTCATCCATTCAATAAAGAATTTTCACGTTCGCACAAACATATGGTTAAAACGAATACTAGCACTCGAATCATACAAAGTCTGAAGAAGATTCCCTGCCATCTTATGTGTTAATTTGTTCAACTTGAGAGGCTTCAATAGATGAGAGGTGTAAGTCATCACGCTTTCCTGCTGCAGCAAGACATATCCCGATCCATACCTAATGGCACCACGACCGACTCATCTACTTGGATCCGGGATAACCAACTTTTGATGCCGTGACCAACTTCTTTCTCAGTCTACGTAAGCTTGTCTCACAGTCTTTGTTCTACGCAATGATGTAAGTTTTTATCAATGGTTATGAGAAAATTCGACATGAATCTGCGGTACTATCCCACTAGATCCGAAACTAAATATCTATGTTACTATTTTTAGCTCTTTCTCGTCCGAACTGATTTTACTTTGTCAATTTAACAACTTTACCGTCATATTTACGAACATGCATTTTGGTTCAAGTATTCCATGAACAAAATGAATGTATATTTTCATTTTGAAAGACTTCTCAAGGAATTCAAGATGCCCGTATTAAATCTCCGAAAGCTATCTTCTTGAACATTGCTATTTTGATTTGCAGCTGAATGGTATTCTGAGCGTATGTCAATTCTTGACAAAACGTAGGAATTAAATAACAGAATGAGTCGCAGATCATGGGAAGTGGATATGTGTTCATGATAGTCATTTTGTCCATCATGCGATGGTTGATACAAAGTCACAAACTCTTGTGCTTTGTTTGGTATCATTTGATACGGTGTTTTAGATGTTGATCCTATGCTAGGTATCAACTTCATAGTGAATTTTGACTTCTCTTTTTCTGAAGGAATATTTGTCAGAAAAATCCTCGCGTAAATCAACATTAAAAATTCGTAGAATACAGTTAAGAACATACAAAAAAACAAAAACATAAAACAACCGTTTACCTTATTCGAATAAAAACAAAAAAGTGACTATTCTTGTCAAGGTTGGACAGTCGTTGTCTTCAGTGTTACCTCGACCTGAGTTGAATATTTTCAGTTTCCTTTCAGTATCTTCCTTATTTTTCCGACAAAAAGAAAAGAGACAATGAAAAGGGAAACCGATAATGCTGCTCAACATCATGAGAGGTAACATTGAAGACAACGAGGGTCCTAGCTTGAGCACAACGCCAGAACCTCGGTTGTCTGGAACTCTAAAAATGTGTTAAACGTAAAATGCGGATGTTCAAGTAAAATGCGGTCCTAAAACTCTAACATTGAAGAACGAATTTTTAGAAGACTTTTAGGACCGGATGTTCAAGTAAAATGCGGTCCTAAAACTCAAACAAATTTTTAGAAGACTTTTAGGATCGGATATTCAAGTAAAATGCGGTCCTAAAACTCTAAAACGAATTTCTAGAAGACTTTTAGGACCGGATGTTGAAGTAAAATGCGGTCCTAAAAGTCTAGCCATTGTTTTTTAGAAGACTTTGAAGACCGGACGTAATGATATGTCCGGTCCTAAAAGTCTAGCCATATTTTGAGAAGACTTTTAAGACCGGACAAATCATTACGTCCGGTCCTAAAAGTACAACCATAAGTTTTTTAAAAATTAACGAAGACTTTTAGCACTGCAGGTTTAATAACTATGTGGTCCTAAAGGTCTCGCCATATTTTTATGAACAAAGACTTTTCTCATTTACAACATCTTGTACCTCAAATTTCAAGCATAAATATATAGAATGAATGAACGAATTTATTCTTGAATTACACAGTTTGTATGTTTATTTACAAATGAATGACTTGTTCGAAAAAATAAACAAATTTACAAAAAGAAACTCTTAAGACTTTTAGGAGACTTTTAGGACCAGATGTTCAAGTAAAATGCGGTCCTAAAACTCTAAAACGAATTTCTAGAAGACTTTTAAGACCGGATGTTGAAGTAAAATGCGGTCCTAAAAGTCTAACCATAGTTTTTTAGAAGACTTTGAAGACCGGACGTAATGATTTGTCCGGTCCTAAAAGTCTAGCCATATTTTTAGAAGACTTTTAAGACCGGACAAATCATTACGTCCGGTCCTAAAAGTACAGCCATAATTTTTTTAAAATTAATGAAGACTTTTAGCACCGCATGTTTAATAACTATGCGGTCCTAAAGGTCTTGCCATATTTTTATGAACAAAGACTTTTCTCATTTACAACATCCTCGTACCTCAAATTTCAAGCATAAATATCTAGAATGAATGAACGAATTTATTCTTGAATTACACAAGCTTGTATGTTTATTTACAAATGAATGACTTGTTCGAAAAAAGAAACAAATTTACGTAAAATTATTTTTGCTACAACATATATTTACATTCACATTTAAGACTTAATTAGGCCATACGTAGATATTCACAAAACACATTGCGTATGTGCTCCACTTCATTATCGTGAAAGGGACCGAAGCTCTAAACATTTCTAACATCAAAGACAAACCGAATTAACTTGTGTGTGCATTTCATTAAGCCGAAACTAAATTCAGCCATAATATGTAACATCAAATACATTTACCTTTGCTAACAATTTTGTCTTTCCTCCCCTGATAACATCATACATTTGTTTCATGACGTACAAACCACATAAGTTGGACTGTTTTGGTTGCCGATGGGTCTAAAACGAACAACAAATATAGGATAAGTGACAAGAAATATAGCATATATATAGCTTACTGACCAAGTTCACAAGGCAGTTTTTCAGTGTCCAAATATGTACCAACCTATGGGGTGTACCAGTTAGGTTTAATAGTGGCCTCTTTCCCATGCTTTAATCTTACCTTGACTTGGTAGGTCAACATGGCACTATCATCAAAATCAAAAATTTATCAATAATGTTCACTGAATATGCAACGTAGAGATTTCGCAAGAGAACCAAAATGACATGCTTACTTGTTGACTCGCCTCCTTCAATATAGGATCCGCTTATTGTGAGTGGAGCATAAGAAGATAACTTTATGATCCTCCATGCACATGAGGACCAAGCCGCCAAATGTGGCGGCTGAAAATTCATAGCAGTAAAGTACTAGAGATATATGTAGATGAATTAAGTGAATTGCAGACAAGAATTGTGATACGTACCCATGGAAGTATGGAAACAGGAACATCTTTCTTATCACTTCACACACCCTGGTTGACATGTATTCTTGTCTGATCTTTTGGGCCATTGTACTTGCATAGACCGGGCATAAGAATCCAAAATCATTGATTCTTCCCTGTTTGTCCAATTCTTGATGCAAGAACCTAAAATAATGACATCGATCAGGGAATTAGTATATATGTATGTGTGTCAAAACGATGCGGTTAAATTAAGTACTCATCATAGAATCGATACTTACTTCATAAACATTGAATGATTGGATTACTAAGCTCCTGTCCAGGAATCAGCAGGGACATTACATCTATTTTGTCAACGTAAACATCTATAGGAATTGGGATGCCTACTACTTCTTGGACATGCCACGATTTATCTGTAAAATAATTATTGTTTGCCAAATCAGTTATTTTTTGCTTGGCAGTCAAATGAGCAGTAAGGGATGGAACTTGAGGAGGAGGGATGCGGCTTGAGGAGGGATGGAACTTGAGGAGGAGGGGATGCTTGACGAGGGGATGGAACTTGAGGAGGAGGTTGCTCCGACCGCTGTCCAACAATGCAGCTCCCCTAGTGCTCGCCGCATAACCGCGGGAGAATGTGTGACGGAACATCGCTTCCGGACGAGAGCTAAAAAGCGACTCATCCGATTCATTTCCTCCTTCATCTCGGCTCATCCGGATTGCCACATTGCTTCTTTTAGCCGCTGCTTCCTCACTTAATTTGGCCATCCGGGATTGAAGCATTGCTTCTTTAGCTGCAGCTTCATCACTTAATTTGACCAGCGTCTGTTCCATCTCCCTCGGGTAACCATACTTTGTCTGTGGCGTTTGGATTTACCAAAGTATTCCTTCAGGCCTACCCATCCTCCAACCACTCCTTACATGCCCCGCGTGATCCTGTTTTCCAGTCGCAATGAAACATGTTTAGTAACTAAAAAATAACAAAAACGATACTTACAATTCTTTCAACAACTACACGAGTTTGTTCACTTTCGTGTAGGCGCCACTTGGCTTTTTGCCGAATATGCAACCACAACTCCTCGTGACGTATAGGAGATGTCCGATCAACTACGGTGCGAAGGATTGGATTCAAATTCATCTTGCAATCTCTTCCGCTGCCGCCATCAATTCTTTTTCGACCATTTCATATCCACCGCGAGAAGCCCAATGCGGGCAATCATTTTTTCTCCCTATCTCCTGTGCTTTTTCCCTTCTTATCTGTGAATCAGAATTGAAAAAAAACTATTAATTATGAATTCCAGCCATTGATGTCTAATAGAAATTAGAACACTTCTGCTTCATATGAAGGTCAAACATTAGTCAAATTCACTTCATCAAGTTTCAACATTTTATTTAAGAAAGATGTAGAATGGTAGAAGAAATTGGGAAAAACAGAGGAAAGGGAGTTGCAGAAATGCTGCCAACTCAGTCAATTAATTCATTCATCATAACTGGTTCCTACACATATTAGACTAACCTCTTATATATAGTTAGAGGCTTGACTCTTAAGCCCCAATAACAGCTTGCACCGAAACCATTACACGCTTAACATATTAACTAACTAACAAGAATGTCTAACCACTACCTACTATAACGTAACTAAGACTATAATAATGGCTTGACTACATATCCGCACAAAGTTAATAAGCACACTAAAGGGCAAACAAAACTAAATATAAACTCACCGAGCTTCGTGAGTGGTCCGCAAAATGAACAAATTGTTGCCAAGTTTGTTGATCAATAAATGTGTACTTTTCCCAAGGATGTTCTTGAGGCGAACCTCGGAAAAATATAGGTGTTAGCTAGAAAGGTCTTAAACTTCCTCCACCGATCAGCACAATAAGACAAGGTCTTGTCTTTCAACTTTTTGCAATCGTGGACAAGTGTTTGTAAGCCGGATAGTGTCCCAAATAAGATCATTTATTGCGCCACGGTCCACACTTTTCCACTCATCTCGTCAAGATGCTAACCTTGTCAAGTGCTAGATAGCCAACAAAACTAGTATATTTGGATTTATTAGGACCGAAAGGTTGCAACTTTTCATCAAACTGAATCTCTAGCCTTGAGCCTCCCCGTCCGACTTAGGGTTACATCCTGCATTCGTGTGCCTCTTCTACCACGACGTGCAGGGTGGTTACGAGGCTCATTCTAAGATGAAGAGGGTTCGTTCTGACTCACACGAGTCACAGCAGTAACTGGCGTTCCCGGAATAGGAGTAGAATCGTTTTCACCGTTCATTTTCGAGACAGGAATAGAGGTAATGCAACAGGAAGGGTTTCACAACGTAAACGAGGGTTCTTCAAATGATAGTAACAAAAGCTTTTGCGCGAAGAAATGTATATTTGGTTGTTCATATTCAAGACCGGATATACAAAGAGACGGTCTTAATAATTAACATTCAAGACCGATCATATTAATCTCCGGTCTCAAAAGTAATTAATTTTTTATACGCACTCTTTTTCTATATTTTATACCGGCCGCATTTTATGTCCGGTCTTAAAGAATTACTTTTAAGACCGGCTTTTATATATGTTCGGTCTTAAAACTTTATTACCTTTATATTTAAATTTTTCTTTATTATTTTGGACCGCATAAAATATTAGTCCAAATGTGTGTATATTTTTTAATAACATTTTTAAGACCGGCTTGGTTTTTAACGGGTCTTAATAATATATGAAGTTCTTTATATTTACAAAACGCCACCGGTCGTATAAGAAGTTCTTTATATTTACAAAATCGCCACCTACATAAGAAGTTCTTTATATTTACAAAACTGCCACCGGTCATACCTTTAAGACCGGTGCGTCTAATGTCCAGTCTAAATGAGGCGGTCTTAAAGTCCTTTTTTGCACTAGTGATTTAATGATCTCTGTGTATAAATAGAGCAGCATTCAAGTCTTCTCAACTAAAACATCTGCTGAAAACGAAATACATTCAAGTTTCCAACTACTCTTTCAGTTGTTACTTGTAAAGTATCTGTTGATACATTAAGCCTCAGTGATTAACATTATCTACTCTTAGAGAGAGTTTCTTACTTGAAAATCATTTATTGTAAAGAATCACAAGTCGGGGACTTGGTGATTGGGTTCATTGATTGCAACTTGTAAGGGAGTAAGTTCTAGTGAGGGAATTACTCTTGAGTACGAGTGTGTAATCAATTGAGATAGTGAAAATCCCAGAAAGTCTGAGGACTGGACGTAGGTCAAGAGATTGGACCGAACCAGTATAAATCCTTATGTCTTGCTCTTCTACTCTCATCTTAGTTCATCTCTATTTTTAGTGTTCAAAAACAGAGCAATTCGAAAAAGATTTTTGAAATTCCCAATTCACCTCCCTCTTGGTGATTTAGCTCCACTTTTAAAGATAGAATTTGTCTCTAACATTTGTAGAGAGATAATACTGGGCCCCTTGATGAGTGAGTCTGAGAAATGTATGGCCAGATTACGATGGAAAGGAGTTTCCATTTCAATTGTTAGACTACTCAAGAATCGAGAATGTAATAGTCAAGAACATGAAGTTGACATTATCCATGCCTCATCCTTGACCAAATTATCGCGTGACAAAAGGGACGTGACATGGTTGTACGATAGGTAGTATCGTGTCATCGATCCCCATATGAATTGGGTAGTCGCAATGTCTTCTTGCTGAGGCCGCTTGCGACCAAGTGGATCGGGTACAAAGATTTGCCCATCACCAATCTCATGTGGGCCTATAGGGTCGCACACAAGAATAGCCCAACACGAGCAAAAGTGCCGATTCATTGAATCTTATATATGTCTAAGATTTAATGAATACTATATTTAATCTAGGATATATATATATTAAATTCAAAATTAATATAATATTATTATTTAATAGAGATTATAATATTATTATATAATATTTGTTTTGTATTTAATTTATTTGATAAATTAAATATCTAAAATAAATAGAGATATTGTTTCTCATATTTAATTTTCGAATAAAGATATCATATATCTGATTTAATTTAAATTGAGATATAGTATCTCGTATTTAATTAAATAGATAGATATCATATCTCGGATTTAATTTATAGAGATAAATTAAATCGAAGGCTTTTAATTCGGATTAAATAAATATATTAGATTAGATCTATATATTTGATAGATTTAATTAATATATATTATTTTAATTCAAATTTGAATTTCAAAATTAATTTAATTAATTTAATTAATTTTGAATATACAATACGCCTAATAGGTTTTGAAAACCTACGGGACATTTAGTCGACGTATTAGAAAGCCGCGAAAAAACCCTAGCGAAAAGTGAGACGCATTATAACACCCCAAATTCCATACTTGAAATCGTATCGAGTGACACTCAGCGTTTTAGAAAATAGATAGAGTTTGAGGCGCTACAACTTAGAGTAATGCGGAAACGGAGAGCATGCACTAATATTTGGACAATGAGTATCTGATATAAAATGCCCAGACATATGCTGATGCCCCGACATAAGCTGGTATATTAAAAATTTCCTGAAGGAATATTCATTGATACAATTACAGAGCTTTGTATAATTACAATTCTTACATGGTAACTATACAATCTTCAACCAAGTCGTAGCTAGACTTGGGGCAATGAACCTAACTCGCTTAATCAAACAATCTGCCGGGTAGGTGTCTATCGTGGAAGTCTCACCGAGTTCACGACTTATTGACTCATCCACATAGACTAGCCCTGCCTTCGGCACCAAACTGTTCGAAGTAATTACCTCGTTAAATCTGTGCCAGGATAAATGCTCTGATGACGCTCTTCCGGCATTTGCTTTGACCGGTGCCTCTCTTCGGCTCTATCCTTCGGTGCCTTCTCTGATCCTGGTTCCTTTTCCTGAACCTTTAGTCAATGTTGAGATTCAATCGAATTGAATCTCAGGTACCAATTAACCTCATATGAAAAGTATAACAGTATATGTATGACATATATTCATTTCAGCAATACATGAGCACACAACAGATGTAAGAATGGTCATAATAACAGTACATAGCACACATCACATGTAAGGTTATCTACGTCTGCACAAACCAGTTCCACGATGGCCCTCGTGTCCTCAGCTCTAGGAAAACTCAATGGTATTATCAAGACTATAATCCGCATAAAGCTGAATGTATAAACAATGACCTAAGACAGAGTCTTAGCCACGGTACATGATCCAAGATATAGTCCTGTCCATGAACCTATGAAATCATACTACCACATACATGCATACAAGACACATCAGAGTTAAAGTTACTAGTACGTGAACGTACCTTTCATCGGGTAATTGTCAAACGCCTGACGTTTGAATCCGACTCCGAACTTCCCGGATATCCTATACATTATCGTCGGATTATTATATGATATTTGATAAATACCATATTGATTAGAATAATATCCTAAAGGTTTAATTTACCTTTCTACCCTCGGTGGATGAATTATTCCAATTTTACCCTTACAGTTTCTTAAAAATGCAATACAGAATTTTCTGGGCAGAATTTGCTGTAAAATTGCTCGGAAACATTTGCTGTAGAATTTTACCCTTACAGTTTCTTAAAACTCATAATTAATTCTAGAAACATCGAAACGAGGTTCCGTAAAATTGCTCGGAAACCTTGGCATGTCAATTTTCAAGGAAAAATACTGGTTTTCACCCAGAATTAGTGAATCATTCCCAGTTTTAACGTTTTCAACATCTGCCCAGAATTTTTCCAGAACACGTAGCCTTATTTCAAGAATTTTTATCTCGTTGCACAAAACTCTAAATGATACACTCTAGGTATATTTGAAAAGCCCGATATGTCTACTTTAACCATGAAACATTCAGAATTTTATAACTTCATCTTCTACATAAAATCATAGCCTTTATGCTACTGACTCCAGGAAATTTCCAACCGACAAATTTCGCCAGAATTTCGCTACTTTGATCTTCAACTTCCAAAAGTTTTACTCCACCATATTTTCCATTAAATTTTCGAAATAAAGACATTTTTAACCATAAAAAAATGAAAACAAAACTATATTGGAAGATTAAATATCAAAACACTACTTATCTATGAATTTAAAAGCTAGAACTCAAGAACTAGAGAACTTACCCTTGAAGAACCCTCTCCTTCTTCATTCTTGCTCCAAGAACTTAACTATACTCACTCTCTAACTCTATAATCAGATGCTATTGCTTGTTTTTGGTGTGAAGAATGCAGTGAACCAAGGGCTCCTATTTATAACAAAAGTCTAAGCTCATGTTTGGTTCCAAGCAACCTTATTCTTATACCAAACACTCCTATTCTTCTTGCCAAACACCTCTTATTCTACCTCCCAAACACTCCAAATTTGTCCCCCCTCCTCTCTCCCTCCTTTATCCTCTTCCATTTCCATTGAAGGCCCCCATGTGATTGCTTATCCTCTTCCATTTCAATTAATGAACCCATGTGCTCCTTATCCCATGTGTTTATTAGATAATATCTTGATATTAATTTCAAATTTTATTCAATCCTTCCCATGTGCTAGCCGAAATGCCTCTCTTCCGTAGCCATCCAATGTGCTTTTATTATCACATAAGTGTCTTGATTAATTCATGAAAGAGAAAAATAAGATCCTATCTAATTGATTTAATCATTATAAAAAGCCACCCATGTTCATGCGCCATTTTTGGTGGACCAAGGGGCTGATCATATAATCCAATTAGCACCCCTTAATGAAGTGATTTATGTGCCAGTAAATATATATACTTGTCATGGTAGGATTGGTTCTTCTATTTTCACATGGATTTAGCTTAATTGTGTGATTTATTAAGACCATTGGATTTAGCTTTATTAGCTTTAATCTTAACCTTCCATTTATTTTCACAAGGATTAAGCTTATTTATAGGATTAATTAACCCTTAATTGTATTTGCTATTAGTTAATTGATTTATTAACTAATCATAAAAATTAGTGCTTAATTAGGAAAGTATTATTTCATCATCATTGGCTTAATTATTTTCAAATATAATTAGCCCTTATTTGATACTTTTAATTTGTCTCTACTCATTTAAAAGAATTATGCAACTAATCTCAATTAGTGCAAGTTTATTTTGCTAAAGATAATTGTTAACATAACAATTAAACTAAGTGTTTCTTTATCCCCTTTTTCTTGTTTTATGAGCACTTAAAATAGTTATTATTCTATGTGATTTTATGTCACATTTTATAGCCCCTAATATGTAGTCTCATAATTAACCATTAGTTAATTAATTCCAAAGTGAAATTTGGATGAAAATATAATCAATAGATGATAATCCTTTGAGACACATATTCACCTTTGTATTTTGCTAATTTATTTATCAAAATACAATGTTCACATGAATTATGAAAATTAGGGTATTACATGCATAATTTGAAGGCGCTATCATGCTGTCGTCCGTGTTCGAGAGCTGTTCGTGTGGATACCGGTAAAGGGAGGGGGTTCATAGAGTCTGCTCCTATTGATTGAGTAGGTAGCCTACCAGAGAAAATCTGAACCAGAAGCTCAGAATTTTGTTAGTTCCCTATTGTAACATCCCATTTTAACAGCGGATTTTTTTTTTAAATCAGAGTAGAGCAGAGTAGAGCATGGGAGCGGAAGAGTAACTGAGTAACTGAACCATTAACAAAACGTTAACCATAGTGTAAGAGTAATGATACGGTCATCCAAGGTTCGTAAGTAAATACGTAAAACAAGTAAATAAATCTTCATCCGGAATCCTACGCCGGCCGCTTGCCCCGATCACCAACCCTCGCCCTCCCGACTGAAACTACAAATTGAGATCCATTTCCCATATGGATCTCAGTAACTTAACCTTATACTCAAATAAAACAAGATATGGACAACAAATATTCATAACAAAATAACGGTATATCGATATCAAGACATAAGCACGCAGATGCATGATCATAACAACGATGTAACATAAGCACAAAGCAATATGTAAAGCCTAACAACATGTTCCACATACCCTATGCCACGATCACAACACGTGTCCTCGCCGCTAGGAAAACTCATACGGTATTATCAATTCTATAACCCGTGTAAACCGTATGTATGATTGACGACCCTAAACAGCCTCGCCTATGAACGTATCTATCACATATATGTATATGAGCAGTACAGATTAGGGTTACAAGACGCGTCCGTACCTTTGCCGACGGCACTACGGTACTTTTCCCGAAAAACGGTATTTTGACAAAATGCGACACGGGGTAACAAAAATGAATGACGGCGGTACACAATGGACGAACATCGGTCCGATCAACTCGAGATATCCTATAAGGATAACATTTATCAATATTTAAGACTATAACGTGCATTCTAGGTAAAAATTACCATTTTGCCCCCGACCCCTAATCGACGGAATTTCGCGGAGCCCCATTCGCTTTCCGCTCTATCTCTCCGAATTTTGACAGATCTTTTCCCTCATCATATTTTCGAAATATATATCATATTTACCCCTAAATATGATATCTAGACTATCTTGAAAAATTAAAGATAAATCTAGCATTCCTACTATATCTACCGAAAGAACTACCGAAACTTAAGACTAAGGACCGAATAACTTACCCAAGGCCCGGCTAGAACTTCCTCAGAGCTCTTCCTTCTCTCTAACCTCTCTCTAGGATTGGTTGTGGTGTGAAGAAATTAGAGAAGGGAGCTTGCTATTTATAGAGATTTTCATGTCACTATTCATGCTTTATCAGATTGATTATCGGCCGTCGGATCGCACTTGGACAAATGGCTTCATCTTGGCCTTACACATGTCTTGCCTATGTCATCCTTCTAGAAGCAGATGATGTCATCTTACTGACTTACCGATAAAGTTCCCTGATCGTGTCCTAATCGCGTAATCTTGACGAAACTCAAAAATCCGAGAACTAGTTTTTGTAGTTCCCTTCTTTATCTTTAAAAATGTCTAAGTTAACTAAATTTTTGATCCCGTTAAGGGTATTCCCTAGTCTGCTGAAGATTTTCGGATAAACGCTGTCGGTTACGGAAATAACTTCCGATAGAACCAGCTTCTGGACAAAAATTCACTGGTTCGTAATATGTTCGACCTAAGAAACCATATCCCTGGTTTGTCACAACTAACTTGTTTTCTATAGGTTCTCATTTCTACTATCTGCCCTATTTCGATTTACCCTAAGTATCTTAATGACTCATTTGGTTTCGAAATGACTTCCGAGACAAATTTCACTCCGAGATAGAATTTCACTGGTTTATAAAATATCCGGATGTTACGACTTTATCCCCATGGTTTGAGGTAGGATTTAATTTCTATCCATTCTCAAATGTCCCGTGGCTCTTTACCAAATATATTATTATTTTATTCAAAATATCATGATATTTTTTTGTTATTTTGTTATTTTTTATTTATTTTTCTAAGCATTTTATATTTTACTATTATTTTATTATTTTTATTTATTATTTATTTATTTATTTCAAATTTCTCCCTTAAATTAATTATTTACTAATTAATTTACTCATATCTTAATCTAAACAATTTGCCACTAATTACTTAATTAGCCACTTACTAATTGTTGATAATTTTCATAATTAAGATTAATTATTATCTCACAACTTTTGCAATCGACATTGGTATTTTATGTCCCATGTAAAATATTAAAAATCATGGGGTCAAAAAGTGCTTTTAATAATATTATATTCATGCTTCTCTATTTTTCAAGGAAATAATCCCAAAAATTCTTAAAATTATAGACAACATACTTCCCAAGTTTTTGTCAATATTTGTTGCCATATGAGATTTATCATAATATTTTCAGTCCATTTTTATGGCCTACAATTGCATTTTTAGGGACTTTTAGCTCTTTATCTCCTATAATCTTCATAGAATTTTCCCTAAGTAATAAGATAATTATGCTCATTTATTGAAACCACATATTCACCTATAACCTTTAAAGGAATATTTATTTATAATTAATAGTCATCCGGGTATTGAATATCCGGGTATTACACCTATGTGTTTTGATGATAATTGACTATTGTAAACGCAAATTAAAATGTGTTTTAGTAAGTTGAGAAACTTGTCGTCAAGTGAATTGTAATACCTTGATTTTAGCAAATCTGGAATTTCGAGATAAGGGAAAATTATTGAATATTTTAATGAAGTAAATTCATGAGATAAAACTGTTATAGAAAATTTTTATAATTATAGAGTAAATTGTTGAAAAAGTTACGAAAATCTGATGAAACAGAATGACTAAAAATGATATAATGGTGATAAAAACAATTAAAAGAATTATGATAAATACTTTTAAAGATCATGAAAAATTATGAGAAAAATATGGAAGTGATATCCCTAAATTATGAGAATTTAATAAATTATTTCGTGAGGAAATAACTTGAAGAAAAGTTTAAAAAGCATTTCAATCATAAAGTAACCCGATGGGGTAAACATTTTTAATATTTTACACAGGATATAAAATGACAATATCAAGATAGAAGTTTGTAAGATAACAATATACTGTAAATTAGTAAAGATAAATATATGAAGAAACCTAATCCTAAAAAGATCACTAAACGAAGAAATTAGGTCGATTAAGCCCTAACGGGCGTGGGGTAAAACGAGAATTTTTGGTAAAAAATATTATATTTTTAAAAAAATGGAAAAAATTATAGAAAAATAAATAAATCTGAATTTTTAAAAGAGGGGGTCGAAATTATGGTTATTTTTAATTAAAAAGAATTGTTTAAATAATTAAAATGGTAATTAGAATAAAATAATAATATAATGCGGTGAGTCGGCTTATAGGCGGGCCGAGGGGAAAAGTTAGAAATAAATTCTACAGGTAAACCAGGTAAAAGTCTTTTTCAGATCGATCAAATTAAGAACAAGTGAATTTTTACCCGAAGAAAGAATTTACCAGACGCGATTCCAACCGAAAACCCTAATTCCTAATAAGACGGAAAAGCTGATCGTATAGAGTAGAGCCGATAGGCAAAGTGAGAACCTATAGAAACAATTGCGTGTTTTCAAACACGGATTAAGTTAGGCAACCACCGGACGCTTTACGATTCGACGAATTATTGTCCGTTAGTTGGTTCTATCTAAGCGATTTCCAGAATCGGACGCTGCTTGTCCGAATATCTTCCGACGCACCGGAGAATACCTGGATATGATCAAAAAGAGGATCCAAATAGATAATATGAAAGAGGATGAAAAGACCTTCAAAGTTACATGCCCGCATTTTTGAGTTTCAGAAATCGCACAAACGGATACCGATCGGTAGCTTTATCGGGCCGGAGGCCATAAAGCAAGAGCCATCATGGATGACAACTCATCCATTGACTTTAGGGCTCTTAGATTTCGATCTTGACCATGGATGGCCAAGAGTGTTTTGTCCTCAAAATGCGATCCAACTACCGAATCCGATCCAAGACTTTTGTGGAAATTCCCACCTTGTCCTATTTTTCCCTATAAATAGCAAGCCCTCTTGCTCTCATTCTTCACACCAAATTCGAATCCTAGAGAGAGGTTCTAGAGAGAGAAGCTCTGGAAAAATTCTGCCTTAGCTCCGAGTGAGTTCTTCTCGTCCTTAGTTTTTAGTTTCCGTAGTTCTTTCTGGTAGTTATAGTAGAACCGTTGTTTTGATCTAGGAAGTTTCGAATTTGTTTCTATGCTTGTTTTTATGCCTCATTGCATTGAAAGATGCCCGACGAGGTAAAAACATAGTGGGGATAATTTTGAAATGGAATACGGTCAAAGTAACGAAGTTCGCGAAATTCCGCCAAATTAGGGGTAGAAGGGCAAAATGGTAATTTTACCTAAAATGCCGCTTATGATGTCAAATCACTAATGAAAGTGATATTGCTCGATAGGGCATCGAAACTCGATTTGCTACCGTTACGCCGCCCGACGTGCGTCGTCGAACATTTCACGTTTTTCCGTAAAAGTACGTTTTTCCGCGAAAGTACCTAACGTCGTCAACGAAGGTACGGACGCGTACTGTAACACTAATCTTGTACTGCTTAAATGCATATATATGTGATAGATACGTTCGTAGACCGATATACAGACAATTTTACACGGGTTATAGTCATGATAACGCCGTATGTTTTTCTAGCGCTGAGAACACGAGTGGTATCGTGGGACTGGTGAATAGTGCAAGCCGTTATTGTTGTTTTACATTGTGGGGCTTTACATACCGCGTAATGCTTATGTTTTGTCGGCATAATGATCATGCATCTACCGTATGCTTATGTAGTGATATACTTGTTGTATTGTCTAGAATATCCGTTATCCGTATACCGTATTGTTTGGGTTTGAGATTAATCATACCCGAGATTCAATGCGGTGAATTGAATCTCGCTATAGCTTCGTGGATCCGGAGGAATACGGATCGAAGATCGAGGCAAACAAAGATTAGACGTGCAAACGAGACTTATCTATCTTTACCGCTTTCGCTATTCACTTTCAAACTCTAGGATTACCGTAATCATTACAATGTTACACTATGGTTGATGTCTGTTATGAATCAGTTACTCACTCGCTCCAATGCTCTACTCTGACTACTCTGCTTGAAATATTTGGAAACGTTTTTTTAAAAAAAAATTCCGCCGTTTTCAAATGGGATGTTACACAAAGTGGATCAAAGTATTGTACTTAGGATTAAAGTAAACTTTTTCTCTAACTCTTATAATTAAGACCGGAGGTGTTGTTTCACATGAGACTGATGAGAGCATCTCTTTTGTGCCAAATGGTGTCCTCAGTAAAATAAAAGATGAAGACGTGATTTTCAATAATGGTGAGGGTTCTATATGCAATTGGGCTAAAATTGAGGAGAATTTTGTATATTTAAGCCTGAATATTATTAAATTGATCATACCTTCTAAATATGTACTGTGCTATAGGATTATGATATTAAAAAAATAAAAATAAAAAGATCACAACTCTGATATATTTGTAACCATTTATTAATGGTCTCACGCCTTGACAATTTTAATGCTATCAATGATGGGCAGAAATCATGTTCGATTTGGTAAGTACCTCGCAACTTAATTAAATCTTGCCAAAAGAAACTAATGAACACCTTGCCCATATCATCGGAAACATTACTAAAATGAAGAATATATATTACTCCCTCCAATCCATAAATGTAGGACCTAATTGTGGAGTTAACCTTGGTCCTAAATATAATACTTATATATTTCTCATATTTGTTAATAGTTTCCTTATTTACATATGTTGATACTCCCTCAACCATAATCAAGTAAAAGAGGTATGGAGGGATTAAGATGTTGGAATATACTAGTCTATCCTTGGTAGATTAGGGCACAAACTCAATTCAGAAGGGGCTATTATGAAACACATGGGTTCATAAAAGAGAATAATTCCTTTATGGTTTAATAGTTATGTCTATTCTTATGCAACCGTAAGCTTAAAAGTTACATATATTCCTATATGATAATATGTACGCTGTATAAAGGATATGAGTTTGCGGGAGTAAGTGATCTGAAGAGAAATTCACAAAATAATGGTATTTTCCTTCCAATAAATGTTCTCTTCTCCTCCCCTCTTGGGTATATTTGATGTATAACGTAATCAGAGACCACATCAGTGCTTCAATTTCGTGTGAGCACTTTAGGGAGTCAATCGGATTCCAGACACGCCCGAAATTCTTACAGAATATAATCAGGACCTTTTAGAAAAAAAGGTATGTCATATTAACTACCTTAACTAAATCTCTTAATCTAATTAAATTAGATAAACATGTCTTGTATTAAACACCGGAGGGATTTTGTGTTTTTACAACCACATGAACAAAGATTACAACAACCTGCATACTAAAATAATCTCAGCTAAAGTATTGAGAAACGGAGTTTCTTTCACATAGAAAACTTAAAAAAGAAGCTATAACTAATAAATAATATTCCCTTCAGTATTAAAAATAGCAGATAGATAACAAATTTATAGTTATGAAAGAAATTATTTATTTCTAACAAATGTGTGTTGATTTTTTATGTAAATACCACTTTAATCATTATCCCCATTGATTAAAACCTTGCCTTTAATATATGTAATCAATTGGGATAACTTTAAAAAGAAAAAGAAAAAAACTTTGCCGACAAAATAGATTGATCTGAACCTGCTGAAGCTAAGCTCCCCAATCACTTCATAATAAATAAGCTTCTCAAACTTCATTCCAGTAATCCAATACTGTAGAGCCACAATATTGGAAGACTGTGATGAGATTTTGAAACACAGCATTTCGCATCGACATAGAATTTGAGTGTTAATAAGTTATTTCACTCGTTGATCTCTTGTGAGAAACCAAGACTATTAGTGGGTTTATATAGAGAGTAACAGTATATCACTCGTTGATCTCACTAGCAGATCGAATCTCTTTTTTTTTTTTTTTTTTCAACACCACGAAAAGTTACAAAAAAACAATTAAAATAGTGCTATATATTATTGAGTCACTTTCTATATTTGATTCTCCACCGAACTAAATTTTTATTAAATGAACTAGTTGGATTTTCGGTGAAATATATACCCCTTGATTTGTTTAGTCCTTTTTATGCATAATTCCAAAATTTATACAAGTTAAAACAAGACCAGAAACAAAAAGGCCTCGTGAATCTAATATTCTTTTTGGAATTTGTATCTTTTTCATCTTCAAAAACACTTGTTCGATTTGAGTAAGTTGGCGCCATTCAATTTCACAGTCCTTCAAAGTAAAGACAAAGGCTAAGGACAGGATGGACTCTATGATTAATTAAGCATAAAGGCTTAGAAATCACACTTAGTTATTTACAATTCCAATGGAACAATATTAATCCAATATATTAATGTTTTACTTTACTTTAATCTAATATATATAACATTTATATGGAGCCAATCTTTATGCTAGACACCGGTATATTCTGCTATTGGAGGCAATCCTAAGCCATTGTTGATTGGGCACTAGATGCTGGCATCTCTCCTAGTAGGGATTCAAACCTTCGGAAGGCAATTTGACTAATGTAACTTGTGAATGGTGTTATGTGTAACACCCCGTTTTTGTAAACATTTTCTTGTCGTATTTGATCAGAGTTGAGCAATCAGAAATTTTTTTCGATTTAAAATGGAAACAGAGTCACTAAATAACATTCATAATAATATGTCTGATAGTCATAGTAGTACAATCATCCGAATATTTTTAAACAAAATAGACTACAATTTATTTTCTTCATCTTCTTTCCTATGCCGGCTCCTTACCCTTCACCACGTCCCGAACTCCTCGAGATCCTGAAGCTATATTAACAGCTGAGATCCGATGCCTATTGGATCTCAGGTAACGGTTAACCTCATGCTTATGTAAACAGTATATGTGTAACATCCCATTTGAAAACGGCGGAATATTTTTTTTTTAAACGTTTCCAAATATTTCAAGCAGAGTAATCAGAGTAGAGCATTGGAGCGAAAGAGTAACGATTCATAACAAACATCAACCACAAGTAACATTGTAATGATTACGGTAATCCTAGAGTTTGAAATTGGATAACCGAATGTGGTAAAGATAGATAAGTCTCCGGCCGCACGTCTCATCGCTTGCCTCGATCTTCGATCCGTATTCCTCCGGATCCGAAGCTATAGCCGAGATTCAATTCACCGCATTGAATCTCGTGTAACGTTAATCTCAAACCCAAACAATACAAAGATACGTATAACGATATTCTAGACAATACAACAAGATATCACTACATAAGCATACAAATAGATGCATGATCATTATGCCGACAAAACATAAGCATTACGCAAAGATGTAAAGTCCCACAATGTAAAACAACAATAACAGCTTGCACTATTCACTGCCACGATACCACGCATGTTTTCGCGCTAGAAAAACATACGGCGTTATCATGACTATAACCCGTGTAAAACTGTCAGATATCGGTCTACGAACGTATCTATCACACATATATGCATTTAAGCAAGACAAGATTAGTGTTACAAGACGCGTCCATACCTTCGTTGACGACGTTAGGTACTTCCGCGGAAAAACGTACTTTTTACGGAAAAACGTGAAATGTTCGACAAACGACGTCGGGCGGCGTAAGAATCGGCAAATCGAGTTTCGATGCCCTATCGAGTAATATCACTTTCATTAGTGATTTGACATCATAACTCGGCATTTTAGGTAAAATTACCATTTTGCCCTTCTAGCCCTAATTTGGCGGAATTTCGCGTAACCGTTACTTTGACCGTACTCCATTTCAAAATTATCCTCACTATGTTTTTACCTCGTCGTGCATCTTTCAATGCAATGAGGCTTAAAAACAAGCATAGGAATATATTCTAAACTTCCTAGATCAAAACAACAGCTTCTACTATAACTACCGAAAGAACTACTAAACTAAAAACTAAGGACGTAAGAACTTACTCGGAGCTAAGGCAGAATTTTCCGAGCTTCTCTCTCTAGAACCTCTCTCTAGGATTTGGATTTGGTGTGAAGAATGAGAGCAAGAGGGCTTGCTATTTATAGGGAAAAATAGGGACAAGGGAATTTCCACAAAAGTCTTCGAGATCGGATTCCTACTATTGGATCACATTTTTGAGGACAAAACACTCTTGGCCATCCATGGTCAAGATCGAAATCTAAGAGCCCTAAAGTCAATGGATGAGTTATCATCCATGATGGCTCTTGCTTTATGGCCTTCGGCCCGATAAAGCTACCCGATCGGTGTCCGTTTCGCGCGATTTCTCAGAAACTCAAAAATGCGGGCATGTAACTTTGAAGGTCTTTTCATCCTCTTTCATATTATCTATTTGGATCCTCTTTTTGATCATATCCAGGTATTCTCCGGTGCGTCGGAAGATATTCGGACAAACGCGTCCTTTACGGAAATCGCTTATAGAACCAACTTCGACAATAATTCGTCGAATCGTAAACGTCCAAAGGTTGCCTAACTTAATCCCGTGTTTGAAAATACGTAATTGTTTCTATAGGTTCTCACTTTGCCTATCCGGCTCTACTCTATCCGATCGCCTTTCCGTCTTATTAGGAATTAGGGTTTTCTTATTGCGGAATCGACGTCTGGTAAATTCTTTCTTCGGGTAAAAATTCACTTGTTCTTAATTTGATCAGTCTGAAAAGACTTTTACCTCGTAGTTTACCCGTAGAATTTATTCCTAAATTTTCCTCGGTCCGCCTATAAGCGACTCACCGCATTATATTATTATTTTATTCTAATTACCATTTTAATTATTTAAACAATTCTTTTTAATTAAAAATAACCATAATTTCGACCCCCTCTTTTAAAAATTCAGACTTATTTATTTTTCTATAATTTTTTCCATTTTTTAAAAATATAATATTTTTTACCAAAATTCTCGTTTTACCCCCGCCTTCGTTAGGGCTTAATCGACCTAATTTCTTCGTTTAGTGATCTTTTTTTAGGATCGTTTCTTCATATATTTATCTTTACTAATTTACAGTATATTGTTATCTTACAAACTTCTATACTGATATTGTCATTTTATATCCCGTGTAAAATATTAAAAATGTTTACCCCATCGTGTTACTTTATGATTCCGAAATGCTTTTTAAACTTTTCTTCAAGTTATTTCCTCCGAAATAATTTATTAAATTCTCATAATTTAGGGATATCACTTCCATATTTTTCTCATAATTTTTCATGATCTTTCGGTATTTATCATAATACTTTTAGACTCGTTTTTATCACCATTATATCATTTTTAGTCATTCTGTTTCATCGATTTTCCCGTAACTTTTTCAACAATTTACTCTATAATTATAAAAAATTTCTATAACAGTTTTATCTCATGAATTTACTTCATTAAAATATTGAATAATTTTCCCTTATCTCAGAAATTCCAGATTTATTAAAATCTGGGTATTACAATACTACAAACGAACGGACACTCGTACTATTTCCCCTCGTTCAGGATTTCGTTGATTCGGTCTACTTAGAAACGGGTACGGAATTTCGTATCGGAGTTCCTCTACAATACTCAAGTATTGAGTTGACAGAGAATGGCTCACCTGTCATTAAAGATGAAAGCAATACTCAAGTATTCCCATGAATACTCAAGTATTGAGGTTACAGAGAGCATTCCAAGTTTTTCACAATGAGTGAATACTTAAGTATTGGTTTGAATACTCGAGTATTGACCATATAGAGTCTCTCTCACTAAAAGGCAAAATTTCCAATACTCAAGTATCCATTTGAATACTCAAGTATTGGTTATACGAGAAATCATCAAAATATTCAAACATGTGAATACTCGAGTATTGGTTTGAATACTCGAGTATTGGACAAACAGAAAGCCTTCAAACTTTGCACATGTTTATGAATACTCAAGTATTGAGATGAATACTCAAGTATTGAATCTGCAGAGACTTCACAAAGTTTTTGAAAACATTTCAATACTCGAGTATTGAGTTGATTACTCGAGTATTGGCCATACAGAGAGGTTTGCTATTTCCAAGTGATTTGAATACTCAAGTATTAAAGTGAATACTCAAGTATTGATCTCGGAAAGATTTCACAAAGGTTTTCAAACAAATTGAATACTCAAGTATTGAGTTGAATACTTGAGTATTGGGCATACAGAGCTTGGCTCTTTTTCAAATGTTTTGAAAACTCAAGTATTGATTTGAATACTCAAGTATTGAGGTTTTGGACTTAAACTTATTTTCACATAAAAAAGTTCAAAACTCGAGTATTGGTTTGAATACTCGAGTACTGACATTATTCAAAGACATGGTTCAAAAGCTCAAAACTTGAAGTTCTTCTCTGGAAGATGAATACTCGAGTATTGACATGAATACTCATGTATTCACATTAGTGCACAGTGACATACTCAAGTATTGAAGAACATACTCAAGTATTGGTCGCGAGTTTTGAAAATCAAGTTAAACGAATTTGTGAAAACCTCCTTGCTTGATCTCAATACTTGTCATTATTATTCTCTGATATTCCCAGCTATGATTAACCACTTTGTTAGTGAGTTTCAGCTTGTTTAGAGGAGATTAAACGAAGATTTAAAGCAAAAGCAAAAAGCATGTCTGAACATTAAATGCTAAACCCAGAAAGTTGCATACTTTTGGGTAATCCCTCTGCACACGCTTACAACGGATTAATGTCTACCTACCACATCCAGTAGCTGCTATTCCAATGGATTAATATTCAAGAAGTCAACTCTGAACTTCTGTACAACTGGATTAAGTGAAGAGTAGAGAGAGATGACTCCAAAATGCCTCCAACAGCTAGATTAATGCACCAACGGTCATAATGGAGCTTGCAACGGATCTTTAATTCTCTCTTAGTATAAATAGAGTAGCATTCAATTTCTCTCAACAACCAAGACTGCAAAAAATGAAAATCATTCAAGTTTCCAACTACTCTTGAGTTTTTTTGTGTAAAGTATCTGTTAATACATTAGAGCTTCAGTGTTTATTCTTATCCACTCTTAGAGAGAGTTTCTTACTTGAAAATCATTTATTGTAAAGAATCACAAGTCAGGGGACTTGGTGATTGGGTTCATTGATTACAACTTGTAAAGGGGAGTAAGTTCTAGTGAGAGAATTACTCTTGAGTGTAGAGTGTAATCAATTGTGATAGTGAAAATCCCAGAGTCCGGGACCGGACGTAGGTCAAGAGATTGGACCGAACCAGATAATTCCTTGTGTCATGCTATTCTTCTCTACTCCATAGTCTACTCTGTTTTAGTGTTCGAAAAACAGAGCTTTTCTGAAAGAATTTTTTAAAATCCCCAATTCATCCCCCTCTTGGTGATTAAGCTCCACTTTCAAATTTTGCATAGGTATGATTTCTTTAACGAACCTTGATTTAAACGCCATTGATAGATCCTCTCAAGGGATCCGTAAGTTTTTAATGGATGAAAGAATCCTTCCATTGCGTGTACGGATCCTAACAATGGCTTCATTGTATCTTGGTTTAGTAAAAACAACCAACAAAAGGCTAGGGAATTATGGGTAAGAGAAATGAAAGTATTAAATAAACTACCTAATGGAAAAAGACAATATTAACTTAATTGAAATTATTTACATACCTAAGATTTACATTCCTCTTGACCTAGCCCAATTTGAATGATAGACATCACCAAAGATCTTACCTCTTCACGAAGCTTGTGTAACATCTCTTGTCGGAATGATTGGCAAATTTGCACCTTAAGCTCTTGATGAACTTCCTCTCGAACCCTGGACACAAGCTCCCTACTGGGTTCATTTTGTGACAAATGTTGTTAAGTGCGTCCAAAATATCTTGTTAAACCAACTCCCCTTGGTTTCCCTCTAACATGACCGATGTGATCTGGCTTCCTAATTGTCATTGATTAGATGTTCATCCTTCCACTTGAGTGAAGGAACCTTGGCTACTCTGCTCTTCAAGTTCATCATGTAGCATACAATTCATAAATGAAAATTAATTACTTGGAATCTTTCAGGAACATAAAACACACTTAAATATACTTTACATTAACTACTTACAACCTTTCCAGCAACCTCAACGACAACTGAATTTATGTATTTGCCACCCTTCATCTTCCCTACTTTCCATTTTCTGTGATGTAGGGGAGGAGCCAGGGCCAACACAATAAGGCTAGGGTCTGATTTAGCTACTTCATGCATTTTCTACAAATCTTATTTCATGATCTTCTCTTCAAGCTTTTGATAACCACCACGAGACATGCAATGCTAATAATAATTTTTAGCTTGCCTCTCTTTATTTGCAGTACTTAGTTCCTGTGAAAGGAAAATAGAGAAAATTGAGTAAATAAGGTTAACTAAATTGAAACAAAATGTTTTATACTATGATAAAAGAAATTACCAAAATTTTTGGCTCTTACGTGATGCCATAAACAATCTCTAGTCTTCTGGAGCAAGATAAGAGTACTTTCAACATGGATCCTCATTCCTCTTTGCCCCTCAAATGTATTCTTTTGTGAGGTTTTGCTTGAAATCTTTTCAAACCTAACGAACCTCCGCCATCCAAAGCTTGTACATCTTCTTGGTGTCTAAGACAATGTAAGTTTGCTCCAAAGTACAACATAAGATAATTATATTTGAACCAGTATATACCAATAGTTGATCTCAAATCATGTCCTTCATTTTTTGTGGAACTCACTTTCAATTAGGCCAAAGAATGCCAACTTTGCTTTGACCCACATAGCCTATATAGTTATGAACCTATCTTACTATGGACCAATTGGATGCATATCACATCAAAAGTCCCCATGCACCCTCTCCCATTGTTAGTCATGATGTGCAACCATTATTCGAAGCTTATGTTTGCCTCTAACCATTTTCTTAATAAGGAGCTGTTATCCCTTTGTTCCTCACCAAAGCCTCTATTCTTTTGTTCCTTATCAGAACCCTCTATGTTCCTATTAAGAAATCAATGTCAGATAGGTAAGTCAATTGTAATTAAATGAATAAAATAAAATAACTAAAATTTAAAAGGGTTAAGGTGCAAAAATGCACATGAGCTTTTACTCAAAGGGCATCTAACACCAAATGCTTTTCCGAGGTACAAAAGTACACATTGACTCTTAAAATGGGTGCAAAAATAACATGATCGTTAAATGTAACTTAACACCATTAATTTTTGTGGTGGGTCCCACGTTATTTTCATGAAAATACCAAAATGCCCCTAATTCACAAAAAGAAAAACACAGAATACCAAAATGCCTGCAAAATTCATGTGTCCGTCGAAGAGAATACCAAAATACCAAAAACAAATATTGAAGAGACTCCCTTATCGTCAAGTGTGAAGTTGAAGGTTAATCGGAGGGGTTTGAGTTTGGGTCTATTAGATATTTTTGCCAAAGCTAAATATCGGCCCCTGGGGAAGATGGAAATTACCCCAGGTACGGCGACATAGAGTGTGAAGAAGATTGAAGAGCCATTGCTATCGTCGAGCGTGAAATCAAAGTTTAATCGGAGGGGCATGAGTTTGGGGCCATCAAAGATCTTTGCCACATCAAGATTCTGACTAGTAGGAAAGCTGAAAACGACCCATAGTACGGAGACTCAAAGTCACCGGAAATTGTGCTTCTTGCAACTTCAAGATATTGAGAAATCAAAATCAGTGATAAACGAAAGAAGGAAAAGTATCACTATTAGTCCGAAATCACAAAAAAATGCCAGTAAAATTGAATCCCAAAAGCAGGCAGCGACCACCAAAGCGGGATGTAAGAAGCTTGTGAAGAAGGAATCTTCATTGATTCAAGTAAGAAAACTCTTCAAAAATAGTGAAAAAGAAAAATCAATATCCACTAAGAAGCCATTGAAGCCTGGACGAGTAGTAGCAAGCAGGTATTGAAGGAAACAAAATACTGTGAAATAACTCAAATTGCTGATCTTAATTCACTTATAAAACATCCGCAAACATGAACAACATTGGAATATTTAATCTTAAATTAATTTATATGCCTCAAAAACTTGAATTGAACTGTGATTAAAACCTCAAACGGTTGAGTTGAGACACTTGTTGTTCTAATAGGTACAACATGGTTTCTAGTAACCAATCATTTGGGACAGCCATTGAAGCAGCTCGGAAGAGCTCGTTGCCGGAGAATGAGAAGGAAGAATGTGGGAAGAAGGCACGAGGGAGTGTTGGAATCACAAAGGAGGGAGGGGTATTCTGTGTGTTTTTTAATTAGGGGAATTTTGGTATTTCTATGAAAATAGTGTGGGACCCACCATAAAAATTGATAGTGTTAAGTTAGATTTAACGGTCATGTTATTTTTGGACCCATTTTGAGATTCATGGGTATTTTTGCACCTCTAAAAAGCATTTGGTGCTAGGTGCCCTTTGAGTAAAAGCCCATGTACATTTTTGCACCTTAACCCAATTTAAAAAATCATAGAGTATTATTTCATTTCTTAAGGTCTTACTTTATGTGTTTTCCCATATTCCTTCACAATGATAATTTCTAGTAGCATATTCATCTTCATCTACCAATTTTGTTTCACTTGGTCTAGGTGGATTTGTAGTGAAAGATTACATGTCGTGTCAAGGTTCAAAGTTGGATTATTGTCCTTCTATTTTTTATAATTGGAGTACAATGGACATTTTTTTATTTGCAGGATCTGTGACATAAAACAGTTTTTTCGCCTCGCTTACTAGAATGAAGGGCTCATCTTTATAATCAACTCTTTGAAGATCAATAGAGGTAAATCCAATAGCATTATTGTTAACCCACTTACATTTGAATATAGCAACTTTGAACTTGGTATCGCTTATCTCCCATATCTTTTCAACAACTCCATAATAGGTAATGGATGCCAATATGGGGTTTTTATCTTTTAAACTAGAAATGTACATTGCTTTAGCTATCATCTTCACCCCACTATTTTGCATAGTACTTCTATCAGCTTGGGCTTTTTTGTAAAAAGAATACTCATTTATATTATAATTGCTTTAAGTGACGACCTCAAAACAAGGCCCCCAAGCTAACCATTAGATAGTATCAAACATACTGGTGTCATGTGATATCTTTTCTTTGAACCACTCTATTAATGTCTTATTTTTCTCATTAGCTATCTACATGTCGTTTTCCCTTGAATACATGAGCTTCAAACTCTTTCTATGTTCTTCTAAGTATAGCTAAAGTTCTTCTATATATTCAAAATATACAAGTGTACTTGCAACACCTCTTCATGATGCATACTCGTCACTTTGAACCCTCATGTTCCCTTATTTCTCCCCTCTTCATGTCGAGACTATGCCTTAACCCCTGATAGATTAGCTTTGAAAAAGTCCATAGCCTCTTCAACTACAAATTTTTCAATAATCGAGGCTTCAGATCAATAAGGATTTTTATAATATCCTTTTAAGTTCTTCATGTATTGGTCAAAATAGTACATCCACCTTAGGTAAACTAGATCACAGAGCCTTATCTTTCTTGCCAAATGAACTATCAAATGCACCATTATATCAAAAAAAAATGTAGGAGCAAAATGCATGTCTAGTCGAGACAGAGCAATATAAGACTCATTTTCAAATTTTTCCAACTTTTCAATGTCATTGACTTTCCTACATATAGCATTAAAGAAATTACACAATCTTGTTATAGTGCTTTACACATCATCTTTCATAATGCCTCAAATAGCTACTAATAATAGTTGTTACATCAATACATGATCACCATGGGGCTTCATTCTTACTAACTTTAAATCGTCCACTGAGACAAGCCTTCTCACATTAGAAGAATACCCTTGTGGCATTTTAATGTCATGCAAACACCCACACACTTTTTTTTCTCGGCTTTTGACAGTGTATGGGTTGTTGGTTTCATATACACCCTCTTATCATCATCTCATAGTTGTTGATATAAACATTATTTTATTCCCATTTCAACCAAGTCTAGTCTCACACTAAATTCATCCTTAGTCTTCCCTGGTATGTGCAAAAGCGCCTCGATAAGGCTATCACAAATGTTTTTCTCCATATGCATCACATCAATACTGTGTCTCATATCAAGACTACGCCAATATGGAAGATCAAAGTGATGAATCCCTATTGGGTTAAATATCATTTTTTTCCACGAAAGTATTGGTAAGAGGGCACTTAGCACCCGGAAGTTTTTTTGGTATCATTTTTGCCCCAAAAGTTTACAAAAGGGAGCAAATATGCCCCGGAATATTTTTTTAGGAGAAAATTTGCCCCGGAAGTTTTTTTAGGTGCAAATTTGCCCTGGAATTTTACAAAGAGAGCAACGATCCAACGGTCAAGATCAACTGATCAGCAAGATCATTATGTTTGTAAACTTCCTGGGGCAAAGATGATACCAAAAAACTTTCTAAAATTTGAGTGCCCCCTTACCAATACTTCCATGGCAAATTTGGTATTTAACCATCCCTATTTTATCATATATTTTTATACTTTATTTATGGGATTTTATCATGTTATTTGGGCCAAAAATGCATTTATTGTGATTAATTGGGCTTAATAATGGTTACTTGAAAGTAGTGTTAAAAGGGTAAAACTGTCATAATTATTATAATTACTTTTAATTATTGATTCTTGGGAATATTTGATGTTGGCTTGATTGGTTTAAATTGTAGGTGCTTGAAGAATTTAGATTAAATTTGAATTGACAGTTTGGTACCCAAATTTCCAAAATGCTAGATTGGTTCCTACAAAAACTGTAGTGTTTTTGGGCAATTGAAATATGTTTTTAGGTCAATCTCTTATCTGATTTTGGAGGGGGGTCAACACACACAAGCATCATCACCATCGAGTCTTCTTTATTTACCTTCAACATTCCTTAACTCCGCTTCCATCCATCTCTAGTCTTACCCGCAATCCTCCACCTCTATCATCATCTCAATTGCCTCCTCCATCATCGACGACCTTCACCTTCCCCTTCATCTGTCTGTGATCACTCATCACTATTTGATAGCCAAAGCAGAGCTTAAGGCTTGGTGTAGTTGTTATCTTGTCATGAGCATTTGATTATTCCACTCCTTGAAGACTTTGTGAAGCTACCTGGAGTTTTTTGTGTTATTAGAGAGTTCTTCTACCTTAATTATTTTCAATTTCACTCATTTGTGATTATGAATTGTGATACCTAAGTTTCTAGGATTGTAATTTGTGGTTGTATTGAAATGTGTTTCAATTGTGCATATTGATACTTAAATTTATATTGGATTTTGTATTTTGATGATTTAGTAGAATGCTTGTTAGGATAATTGTTAGCCTTGTTCTATCATTCATGTGTTTGATGCTCTTAATTGGCCGGATAGCACTACTAAAAATTTCGGTTTTTGCTACGGAAAAAATCCGTAGCAAAAACCCATTTTTCCGTAGCAAAACATGTTTGCTACGGATTTTGCTACAGATTTAGTCCGTAGCAAAATATCGTGTGGCAATTGCTACGGATTTCGTGAAATCCGTAGCAATTGCGACGGATATGAAAATCCGTAGCAAATTGCTACGGATATTAAAATCCGTGGCAATTGCTACGGATATTAAAATCCGTGGCAATTTGCTACGGATTTTTAGATCCGTCGCAAATTGCTACGGAAAAAATCCGTAGCAAATTTGAAAATTTGCTACGGATATTTTCTCCGTAGCAAATTTCACAAATTTCTAATTTGCTACGGATTTTTTTCCGTAGCAGATTTGTTTTTCCGTAGCAAATTTCAGAATTTGCGGAGATTTTCTTTTCGGTAGCAAATTTAAAATTTTTTTCGAAAGTGATTTTCTACTAATTTTTATAACACATACAAATGTGATTATTCTTCAATGTCACACCTTCCTCCTCCCAAATGACATTAATTAATTCATTGTCTTATCCCTAAATTTCATTTCCAAACACTTCACTTTTCTAGTTTCAACATCATCCTATTTAAATATTTATGTATCAATACCAACTAATACAAAATCTTAATTTTATCACACCAAAATCAGAATTGGAATTTATAAATTCCTAAAAAGTGCTAGATAAAAATACTTCATTATTCATTATTTTCATTATTCCAAATTAAGCAAACATAATACAAAATCTTAAAGTGCTAGAATTGGAATTTCTAAATACTTCATCAATACCAACATTATAATTATATAATTATTTTATTTAATATTGAATTCTATTTTATTTTTTTTATTACTAAATATACTAATTTTATTATAATAATAATATATTATAATAATAAATGATAAAAAAAATTGAATAATTTAAAGCTCTACTTCATTTAATTTGTTATTGTTCTATTAAGATTTTTACCTGTTATTTTTCTATTTTTATATTGTTACAAAGAGATTTTTGAATCACTACAATTCATATCATATATACTTATACAAAGTAGATTTTTATATAGAAATCTATATAGAATTCTACTAAGTATATCTAAATGAGTATGAGTATATATAATAAATTATTCAATTTTTAATTAGAATTCTAATTTTAATTATAAATATTAAAAAAATAGTAATATTGAATATTCATTTTAGAATAGTTAATTCTATTATAATTATATAATTATTATATTTAAATACAAAATCTTAATTTTATCTTAATTTCACAATTTATCTTATGTAAAAAAAAAAAAAAACGATTTAAACTCATGTAATCGATAATCTTCTACCAACATACATATTTTCATAATAAAAAGTGCTACAATTGGAATTTCTAAATACTTCATCAATATCAACTAATACAAAATCTTAATTTTATCTTAATTTCACAATTTATCTTATGTAACAAAATACAATTTAAACTCATGTAATCGATAATCTCATACCAACATACATATTTTCATTATTCCAAATAAGCAAACATAACATAAATATCAAATTGTAATAAAAAGAAAATATACTTCAAACTAACCCGCAAAATCGAAGGGGATTTGTTTGTAACCCGCAAAAAAAATGAAAGGTAAAAAAAACTACAAAAAGGGGAAAAAAAAGGCAGCTTACATACCTTGCAAAAACGGGGATCGAACGGGAGAAGCCGACGAGAGGAGGGGCGACGGAGATGGGGGAGGGGGTCGGGATGAGGGAGGGAGGCCGGAGGGGGGGAGGGGGGGAGGAGGGGGATCGGGTGATGGTGGAGGAGGGGGGTCGTGGGTGAGGGTGGAGGAGGAGGGTCGTGGGTGAGGGGAGGAGGGGGTCGGGAAGAGGGAGGGTGGCGGAGGTGGGGAGGGGGGCCGGAGGTGGGGAGGGGGCCGGAGGCGGGGAGGGAGGGGCGGGGGGCGGGAAGGGGAAAATTGGGTGAGGGAGGCGAATGTTGCAGCTTTTAGGCCGCAACATTTTGCGACGGATCTATGATCCGTCGCAAATTTTGCGACGGATCCGTGATCCGTCGCACTATTTTGCGACGGATCACGCATCCGTCGCAAAAAAGCACTAAAGTGGCGGCCTTTTTGGCCACCACTTTGCGACGGATCTATGATCCGTCGCAAAATAGTGCGACGGATCACGCATCCGTCGCAAAAAGCACTAAAGTGGCGGCCTTTTTTTGGCCGCCACTTTGCGTCCGGATTCGTGATCCGTCGCACTATTTTGCGACGGATCACAGATCCGTCGCAAAAAGCGCTAAAGTGGCGGCCTTTTTGGCCGCCACTTTGCGACGGATTCGTGATCCGTCGCAAAACAAGGCGACGGATCATAGATCCGTCGCAAAGCGCTAAAGTGGCGGCCAAAAAAGGCCGCCACTTTGTGACGGATCTCGTGATCGGTCGCACTTTTTTGCGACGGATTACAGATCCCTCGCAAAAACGCTAAAGTGGCGACCTTTTTGGCCGCCACTTTGCGACGGATCTGCGATCCGTCGCACCATTTTGCGACGGATCATAGACCCGTTGCAAAAACGCTAAAGTGGCGGCCTTTTTGGCGCCACTTTACGACGGATCATCTATCCGTCGCACTATTTTGCGACGGATATCCGATCCGTCTCTATACTCGCGACGGTTTGCTATTTCCGTCGCAATATCCGTAGCTATTGCTACGGAAATTTTATTCCGTCACTATTTTTTTTTTTGCTACGGATTTAAAAATCCGTAGCAAAATCCGACACCATTGCTACGGAAAATTTTCCGTAGCAAATTCCATAGCTATTTCGTATTTTTCTAGTAGTGTAGGTTTCTAGCAATGTTTATTAGGAGTTGAGAATGCCTTTTGCAAAGAAAATTTAAGTTAAATGCCATTGAGATGTCTCTTATAAACTAAGGGTAATCTAGTGGCTAGTTGAGTTTAGCTAATTACAGACATTTTTTGTGTGAAGGTTTCTTCAAAAGCACTAAGTACTTAATAAAGAAATTGAACTCAAATTAAGTATGAACAAGGAAAGCTAGTGGATTATGTCATCAAGAAATCTTATTTTAATGGGTAAAGGTGCAAAAATGCACATATGCTTTACCCTCAGGAGCGTCCAACACCAAGTGCTTTTTTTAGATGCAAAAATACACATGAACTTTGAAAATTGGTGCAAAAGTCACAACACGGTTAAATACTGCATGATGGTGTTAGTTTTTATGGTGGGGCCCACATTATTATTCTGAAAATACAGTAATGCCCCTTATTTGAAAACAACATCCCATCTCCACCTTCGATTCTTCATCATTCCCTCAACACACGCAACCTCACAAACCTGTAGAACAGGCTAGATCCGTCCTAAGTTCCCTTTCTTTGTTCAAGAGTGCGGCGACGCTTCTCCTCTCCAGCCGCTGTTACAGAAACTCTTTGTGGAGCGGCAGGACATTTCGTCACCGGCGTTGAAGGTCTGTGAATCCGTCGAATGGAACAGAGCGCCGTCACTGGTGGGATCGTACTATAGGTGGTCGACAATAGGGATGGGAGTTTGAGTATCCAATAAGGAGATATTGCGCTCAATCTGTCATTATGTTCATCCTCAAAGTTTTCCCTAACCCCTTTTCTAAATCAAACTTCAATCCCTTGTACAAACCGAAGGTCCCAATCTTGAATCTAGACCATTTGATTGACGATCTAAAGAAAGAGACGTTCAAATCGGAGGGCGGTGATGTTGTGGTTGTTG
The DNA here is from genome assembly GCA_019022615.1 of Acacia melanoxylon. NCBI lineage: Eukaryota > Viridiplantae > Streptophyta > Magnoliopsida > Fabales > Fabaceae > Acacia > Acacia melanoxylon. The sequence continues at coordinate 2,823,494 of JAFJYJ010000003.1, read as the reverse complement.
GATTTGCGCTCTTAGTTCCAAATTACTCGACATTTTTGGGTAAGTCAGGGTTCTTTGTGGAGGATATTCTTGTTATAAAGTGTTACAGAAGGAGGGTTCAGGAAAATGTTGCTTACAACGGTGGAGGATAATAATGTGGGCCCTACCACAAAAACTAACACCGTCAGGAAGTATTTAACAGTTCTGTGACTTTTGTACCAATTTTGAAAGTTCATGTGTATTTTTGCAGCTAAAAAAAGCACTTGGTGTTGGACACTCCTAAGGGTAAAGCACATATGCATTTTTGCACCTAAAAAAAGCACTTGGTGTTGGACACTCCTAAGGGTAAAGCACATATGCATTTTTACACCTTTACCCTATTTTAATATTTTTCTTCACTGCATTTCATTCATTAAACTTTTGAAAAACCTTTAAAAAGTACCTTAGCTTAGTTTAGAATAGTTAAATAATTTGATTATACTCTTTGGTTAATTTTTTATCAATACTTAGTTAGCTAAGGACTAAATATTAATCGACTCCTCAAAGAGATCTCAGTAACATCCCAAATTTTGGGATTTGGAGTTTAGGAATAAGATTGAGATAAGTAGATTGTCAAGTCAATAAGAGCTAAAAGTCTTAGGCTTATATTGCAGAAAAGCTTACGATAATTATTAAAAATTATTTTTGGACCGTGAAAATTAGGGGAAAATTTATGAAAATATTATTTTGAGGATCTAGAAACATTATGTGGGTATTAATTACGAAATTTTTGGCCTAAATAGTAAGTTATTTTCTGGATTTTAGGGTCTATTTTCCCGAAATTTAAGGATAAATAGTTAGAGGATAAATTGTAACCTAGAAACTTTAGAATTGATATTTTATGGCTTAGAGAAGCTAATTGAGGAAGAAAAATCCTTATATGGAATTAAGGATTTAATTCTAGCACTTATCCAATATTTACAACTAAATGGTTAAGAGGACCAAGTTGCTAACAAGAGTCTTGTAGAGGGTCAAATGGAAATTATTTTGTAGAGTAAACCCAACATAAACATGACAGCTCAACTATTCCTATTCCTTCATTTCTCAATTAAATCATTCCAGACAAGGACTCCATTTGAACAACTGTAACATCCCATTTTCAAAAGCAGTATATTTTTTTTTTCATCAGAGTAGAGCATCGGAGCGATTGAGTAACTGATACATATATTTATAAACGCCGTAAGTCCGGCTGATTTACAAAAACGACAATGACCGAGAGTTTTTAAAGTGAATAACAACAAAAGTGTCTCCCGGCAACAGCCATGCCGTGTCAACAAAGAGATCTTCAGCCGGATCTCTATGCGGCCCGCTTGCCTTTCTCCTCGGTACTTGGTCCTCCCGAACCCGACGCTATGTTAAGAGCCGAGGTCCAATGCATACGGACCCTGTGTAACGGTTAACCTCATATTTACATATACAAGATATCGATAACAAATGAACCATTCCTACATGTATCGCTCCCAAATGAATGCGTACATACCGCTCCCAAAGACACACCGCTCCCAAATGAATACGGATATATCGCTCCCAGCCGCATACGTACATATCGCTCCCAGCCGCATGCAAATGTTCGCTTATCCTCTAACATCACCATGCATTCAAATAACATACCACCAACACATATACAACACACATATCACATATACGAATACAATAAATATCAGAGTTAGTGTTACAGTACGCGAACGTACCTTCGTTGACGGAAAACGGCACTTTTACGGAAAACTGTACTTTTTGACAGCGGGTGAAACAGCGGTACGACGGCAGTACGACGGCGGTACATTTATCTCAGATATCCTATAAGGATAATATTTATCAATATCTAGCAGCATAACGGCATTTTAGGTACAAATTACCATTTTGCCCCGAACCCCTAATCGGCGGAATTTCGCCAGAGCTTATTTTTTCGCTCTATCTCCGTAATTTTGACATATCTTTTCCTCATCATATTTTCGAAATATATATCATATTTACCCCTAAATATGATATCTAGACTATCTTGAAAAAATTAAAGATAAATCTAGCATTCCTACTATGTCTACCGAAAGAACTACCGAAACTAAAGACTAAGGACCGAAGAACTTACCCCGGCTTTGGCTTAGAACTTCAAGAGCTCTAACTTCTCTCTAAGGGGCAGATTTTTGGTGTGAAAAATGAAGAAGAGGAGCTTGGTATTTATAGAAGAGACGGATGGCAGAACGGTAAATAATTCGAACTTCAGTCTGACGAATATGGACCGTAGGATCGCATTTTTGAGGACAAAACACTCTTGGCCCTCCATTTGCTTGTGCCGACCTCCCCTCCCCAATAGTCAACAAAATGATGTCATCTTGATGGTGACATCTCGAGCCAGACCGATAAAGTTTCGATCCGGTCCGAAACGCGTAATCTTGACGAATCGCGAAATGCCGACGCATAGTTTCGAAGTTTCTTTCTTTCTCATTAGGAATATCTAGTTTAATGAAATTTATGATCCCATTAAGGGTATTCCGTTATCTGCTCAAGATTTTAGGACAGACGTCTTGATTACTGAATTGAATTCCGAAGCGTCGCGTCTAGGCAAAAATCCACCGGTTTGTAATATGATCCGACCTAAGTCACTAGATTCCTAATTTACTTTAAACTACTTGTTTCAAAGATTGACTCTAAATCCTCTATCCGCATTTTCTCTCTCCTATCCGGTGTCTTAAATACCCTATTGGTTCCGAACGACTTCGGAGACCGCTCAATCCGAGATAGAATTTCACTGGTTCATAAAAAGTCCAGATGACTTAGACTACATCCCTATACCTTGGTGTAGGATTTTATTTCTATCCATTCTCAAATGTCCCGTTGGCTCTTTACCATATATATTATTATTTTATCCAAAATATCTAGATATTTATTTATTTTTTATTTTATTTTTTATTTATTTTTCTAAGCATAAAATATTTTATTATTTATTTAATAATTTCGAATTTCTCCAATTAAAAATAATTATTTAAATTATTTTTAATTCATTTACTTTATACCTTAATTATCCCATTAATTACCAGATTAGCCACTTACTAATTTTTTATAATTTTCTTAATTAGGATAAATCATTATCTCACAACTATTTTACTTACATTGGTATTTTATATCCCATGTAAAATATTAAAAATCATGGGGTCACTTATGGTCCCAAAATAATACTTAATTTTGCCTCATTATTTTTCAAGGGAAATTATCCCAAAAATTCCTAAAATTAGAGACAACATACTTTCTAATTTTTTATAAATATTTTACTACCTCTTGGGATTTATCATAATATTTTTAGGCCATTTAATGCTATAAAAATACATTTTAGCTCTTTATCTCTCCTAATTTCCATAGTAATTACCTTAGAAAATAAGATAATTATTACTTATTATTTGAAACCACATGTTCACCTATTTTCAATAGGTATTATCTATCGAAATATAATATTCCGATAAATAATTATCCTATTACAACAACAAAGTCACGTGCTTGCTTCTCTCATGTGTCAACACTTCAATTCACTCTTCATTATATTCATTAGGCCATACTTCATCAGTCCATTATTTTTCATTCGGCCCATCCAAAACAGAACCCCTTTTAGCCCACATTCTCATTTCTTTAATTAAACCAATTAACCATTTCAGTCAGCATTTATTCATTCCCCATTTCGTATTCATTTCGTGCAAAAATAGAAAGTGAGAGCGTGAGAGTGAGTTCCAAAGCGAGAGCTGCGAGAGAAGAGGGAGAAGACCGAAGAGCTTGAAGGAGGTGAATCATACATACAAGCTTGATTCTTGACTAAGGTGAGTGTCTTGAACCTCCTCACATCCGTATTTTTCTCTGCTGCTACATCTTTTGGGAAAGATTAGGATGATGGAAATCTGATTTGAGAGAGGAAGTGAATAACATATAGGTTAAGATATGGAAATCATGCCTAGAGGTTAGTATAGAGCTTGTGGTAGCTAGATCTTCACATGCATGTTGATTTTTGAAACTTGGGGTATGATTTTCGGACCTGGAAGTTGCTGAATGATGGGTTCTGCCGTTTGAATTATTTGTACAGAATATATGAGGCAAGAGTGTCTATGTGCCATATTAAATATGGATGTAGATGTTTTGAGGTTGTATGACGATGGGTGCTTATTGGTGCTGAAATTTGGAAGTGAAAAAAATAAAATGAAATCAGAATAACACCTAAAGTGCCCAATGAAAGAGAAAGTGCGTAGTGCTTGAATAAGATGTTGGTAGAGTAATATAAATGATATACTGTTGTTGACAACTTTAAAGATCAGAGTGGTTGAAGCTTATTAAAAGCTCATTATAATTGCTGTTTCGAAAACCCGGAGTGTCAAAAAGATTAGTTTAAGTTATTGGATTGTGGTTTAAGTTTTAAGATGATGATAGAATAATAGTTACTAGATTATATAAAGCTGGAAAACTATTTCGGGATAAAGGAGGATGGCACAAACTTGTAAAGTTTGAGTAGTGGAGGCTGAAAACTGATTCAGATATTACTGTTTAATGTCCTTAAATGCTGCATAAATGTTTTAGATGTGCAACCCATGTCCGGAGACCAAAAATAAAATAAAATAAGGTTTAAACCTTTTTCTTGAAGCTGAAGTTTTCAGTTGTTGGTATGGGATGTTGCTCGAAATTTAGCAGTCAAGGTCTTAGAAAAGTTTATTATTTTGATGACCATTATTTACCCAAAATATAGAGAATTGAAATAAAGTATGTAGATGGCATTTAGAAGACATAATACTATGGTTCGAATAACACTATAAGAGCTGAAAATTTTCAGAATCAAGAGAGATGTTGTGCATGTGTGTTTGGGTGTTAGAGTTTCTAAATGAGGATTGAATCGGTGTTTTTGAAGTTGAACTTAGAAGACTTGAGATTTAGAATCATAGATAATTGTGTCGTACGTGTGATTGAATGATAAGTAGGTAAATTCCATTAGAGGTTGATATATGAATTTCAAAATTTATAGGAATTGGCAATTGTCAGAGCTCAAGAGAAAAGCGAACAAAAAGGGGTTTTGGTAAAGGTATAGTTTCAGAAAGAGCAAGAGGTGAGTGAATAGCGTCCCTAATTTTTATAAATAATATTTTTATTGTTGAACTTTTATGTTAATTTTCATATTTAATAGTATGATTTTGAGTAAGAATATTTGTGGATAGTATAAGATTAAAGAATTCTGATTTTATTCGTTATTAGCTATTTTCTTCCAAGTGTTTCAAAGTATAATTTATGATTATGCAGTTAAATAGAAATGAGACTTTTGAGATATTTTTCATAAATGTTATATTGAAATGATCTTGGATTGAAAGTCTATAAGCTATAATTTACTATTTGAAATGGAATGTTTTTACGCGAGTTCTTGATGTTTTGAAAGGATTTTATCGACATATTGAATTTTGAAGGAAAGTCCCGAAATATTGTTTGTGAAACTACATGTCGGGGGATTTGATTATGAAGTATGAGATAGAGCCGTTATTATCTTGAAAGAAGAATTTTTATTACTTTGATAAATTGACCCCAAGCATGCTTGAAAATGTTTTGGAGAGGACTGAATACAGAACGCTGGTTACTAACAGCAGTACTGTTAGTCTTTGGTGCACCATGGTTAACCTCGAGCTCGCTTGATATTCATGGGATTTAGTTCTCATGCCTATTTCATGGACTGTGTGTCCATGCCTGTTTCATGGACTATGTGTCTATGCTTATTTTCATGGTTTCGAGCCATGCCTGGTTAGTTACCCTCGTGGACTGTGTGGCCACGCTTGTCATTCGTTCTGTAAGAAGTTCTACGAAAAAAGGATGCGCTTTGGGAATTATGTTTTAAATTGATTATGTTGAATTAAAGGTTTTACTACTTACTTGAAATTATTTGATTAACGATATTTTACATAAAGTTCTATTTTATTTATGACTTACTGTTTTAAACCGATTTTGTCAAACAAAATAATTTATTATGTATTTTTGAAGTAATTGATTCATGATCATGTATATATATATATAGCTTTGTTTTTATTCATGATCGTGTTATATAGAGATTGAAATTTATTTCTATATTGTTAATATTAGAAGATAAAAATGTTCAAATTATTTACTCCTGCAATTTATTAAACTATAAGAATGGGACGTTATTCACCGGAAAAAAATCTGTTTTGGTTCAGACGATATTGCTAATCCTATACCTCCTGCTGAGCGGTAAAGAACTTCCTTAACGACTTAAAGCTTGCGGTCTCATTTTGGAGTTCTACTAGTTGATGTAATTATAAATCTAGACTTTTTGTATTATTATTAGTGCTAGATGCTCCACGCAGTCTATAGGTAGGATCCCTACCTCATTTTTGTTGTATGGAACACATGAACATTCTATATTATGGTATTATGGGGTTTTTTTTTTTTAATTAGCATTTGTATGTAAGTTTAAGGCTTAAGGAATGTGAGTCCTCTCATATTCTGTGCCGGTCACCCCTTTGGGTTTTCGGGACGTGACAAGATCGACCTTGGTTAGCATCACTATAGTTCATATTAATCTAGTTTTTATTTGGTGGCCCCCATGACATGGCTTGTCATTAAGAAAATTGACCTCTTATTTCATATGTTCTTCTCACCCATAGTCCTCTAATTCTTACCAAAGATGCCATTGAATTTTTGTACCGACTATTAACTTCCTCTCCAACTAATGCCTTTAGAGCTATTCCATTCTCTGCTAAGCTGTTAAAACTCTTTTTTAAGCTATAGTATGAGTCCAATCAATGAAGAAACCTCCTATGACCAACGTATACCTTTTTTCTTCCATGCTTAAGTTGATGGAAGTGTATGTCTGCTTCACATATCGAACATGCTTTGTGCCCCTTCACACTATACCTGGAATAATTTCCATAAGTAGGAAAGTCATTTATCATGGTGAAAATCATTGCATATAGCTTAAAGGACTCCTGCTTATATGCATCAAACACGTCTACGTCGTCCTCCCACACTACTACAAAAAACCTAAAAAACGTCCTAAATAAGACCCAATTAAGGTCCCTTTTCAAAGGGACGTCTCGACGGGGGTTGTTAAAAATGCACGCTTTTGGCGTTGTAACATCCCATTTTCAAAAGCAGTATATATTTTTTTTTTCATCAGAGTAGAGCATCGGAGCAATTGAGTAACTGATACATTTATTCAAATTGCCGTAAGTCCGGCTGATTTACGTGCGGTACATTGACCGAGAGTTTTCAAAATGAATAACACCCGAAGAAAGTCTTCATCGGACTTTGTACGGCCCCGCTCGCCTTTCTCCTCGGTCCTCGGTTCTTCCGAACTCGACGCTATGATAAGAGCCGAGATCCAATTACAATTTGGATCTCGGGTAAATCTGTTAACCTCATGCTTAAATACGACTACATATACACGATGCAAAGAATCAATACAGCAGTCCATAACAGATGTATGATTAAAAATACATAACCACGTATGTAAGATAATAACCACGTATGTAACATAACCACGTATGATACAAAGAATAATAACCTCATATATGACATAACCACGTATGTGACATAACCGTGTATATAACATAACCACGTATGCTACAACAACAAACAGAACACAACAAACATATATAATCATACAATAACCATCGAGTTAGTGTTACAAGACGCGAACGTACCTTTTTGGCGGTACAACGGAACTTTTACGAAAAAACGGTAAATTTCCGACAATGGAAAAAATGGTGTGACGGCGCGGCAACAACAGCGGCTCGACAAATACGATTATCTCGTATATCCTATAAGGATAATATTTAACAACTTTTAGCAGCATAACAGGCATTTTAGGTACAAATTACCATTTTGCCCCTGAACCCCTAATCGGCGAATTTCGCCAGAGCTTCGCTGTTTTCGCTCTATCTCTCCAGAATTTTGACAGATCTTTTCCCTCATCATATTTTCGAAATATATATCATATTTACCCCTAAATATGATATCTAGACTATCTTGAAAAATTAAAGATAAATCTAGCATTCCTACTATATCTACCGAAAGAACTACCGAAACTAAAGACTGTGGACCGAAGAACTTACCCGACTTTGCTCGTACTTTCTCCCGAGCTTCGCTCTCTAACTTCTCTCTAAGAGGCAGATTTTTGGTGTGAGAAATGAAGAAGAGGAGCTTGGTATTTATAGAAGAGACGGATGGCGAACGGTAAATAATTCGAACTTCGCCTTGACGAATATGGACCGTAGGATCGCATTTTTGAGGACAAAACACTCTTGGCCATCCATGGTCAAGATCGAAATCTAAGAGCCCTAAAGTCAATGGATGAGTTGTCATCCATGATGGCTTTGCTTTTTATGGCCTCCTACCCGATAAAGCTACCCCCGACGGTGTCCGTTTCCCGTGATTTCACGAAACTCAAAAATACGGGCGTGTAACTTTGAAGATCTTTCCATCCTCTTTCATATTATCTATTTGGATCCTCTTTTTGATCATATCCAGGTATTCTCCGTGCGTCGGAAGATATTCGGACAAACGCGTCCTATTACGGAAATCGCTTCGATAGAACCAACTTCGACAAGAATTCACCAATCGTAAAACGTCCGCTTGTTGCCTAACTTAATCTCGTGTTTAAAAAGACACAATTGTTTCTATAGGTTCTCACTTTGCCTATCTGACTCCACTCTATCTGATCAACTTTTCGTCTTATTTGAAATTAGGGTTTTCTTTGCGGAATCGACGCCTGGTAAATTCTTTCTTCGTGTAGAATTTCACTTGTACTTAATTTGATCAGTCTGAAAATACTTTTACCTCTGGTTTACCCGTAGAATTTATTTCTAACTTTTCCCCTGCCTCCTATAAGTTTGACTCACCGCATTATATTATTATTTTATTCTAATTACCTTCACATTTATTTATTTTTTCTTTTATTTTTTATTTATTTTTCTAAGCATAAAATATTTTATTAATTTTTTTTTTATTTATTTAATAATTTCGAATTTCTCCAATTAAAAATAATTATTTAAATTATTTTTAATTCATTTACTTTATACCTTAATTATCCCATTAATTACCAGATTAGCCACTTACATTTTTTTGATAATTTTCTTAATTAGGATAAATCATTATCTCACAACTATTTTACTTACATTGGTATTTTATATCCCATGTAAAATATTAAAAATCATGGGGTCACTTATGATCCCAAAATAATACTTAATTTTTGCCTCATTATTTTTCAAGGGAAATTATCCCAAAAATTCCTAAAATTAGAGACAACATACTTTCTAATTTTTTATAAATATTTTACTACCTCTTGGGATTTATCATAATATTTTTAGGCCATTTAATGCTCTAAAAATACATTTTAGCTCTTTATCTCTCCTAATTTCCATAGTAATTACCTTAGAAAATAAGATAATTATTACTTATTATTTGAAACCACATGTTCACCTATTTTCAATAGGTATTATCTATCGAAATATAATATTCCGATAAATAATTATCCTAAGATATTACAGGCGTCCTACATAATATTCAAGACGTCTTATTTAAGGCGTCCTAAAACCCAATAAGGATGTCAAAAATCACATATCAAGGGTAATTTGGCGTGATTTGTGGCGTCCTGATTTCAAAATCAGGACGCCACAAATTTGATTCTAAATGATTTTTAATGATTTGTGGCGACTGATTTTGAAATCGGGACGCCATTGATTCATTCGAATGACCAGGCGACCTGATTTTGAAATCAGTCGCTACAAATCATTCTCAATGAATTGTGGCGTCCCGATTTTGAAATCGGGACGGCACAAAGTTTATGAATTTTTTTCATACCTGGTACATATTTTTTACTGGGCATTCAAATTAAATTTACAACACAGCAAACATGTGCATATCTGCAAACTCAAAACATTTTTTCACTGCTCCCTAAACCCTAAATTTTTTCAGCAAAGAATATAAAGACCACTAACTGCACTAAGTTTGTAGTTTGTATAACTGCATCAGCGCAACTCAAATGTTTTTCAAAGGAATAATAATACCTTTGAACGAAAATTGTAGAGTCGAATAATAGCATATTGCTACATGGAATCACTATGAACATGTCCACACCTCCAGCCTAAAGTGGAAATCAATCCAGACAACAAGATACTTTAGGGATCCCCAATGTTTTCCTCCCTTCCAGTAGATAAAATAAATAAGATTCCTTATAAACCTTGTGGGGTTGAAAACTTAATTAATACCATAAATCCATAATAAACAAATGATTGAAGATTGTAATACCCTAAAAATCGTATTTATGATAAGTATCATATTTCGGTAAATAATACCTATTGAAAATAGGTGAATATGTGGTTTCAAATAATAAGTAATAATTATCTTATTTTCTAAGGTAATTACTATGGGAATTAGGAGAGATAAAGAGCTAAAATCCTTGAAAAATGTATTTTATAAGGCGTAAAATAGCCAAAAAACATTATGATAAATCCCATATGACCGCAAATATTGACAAAAACTTGGGAAGTGTGTTATCTCTAAATTTAGGAATTTTTGGGATTATTTCCTTGGAAAATAATAGAGCATAAATATAATATTATGAAAAGTACTTTTTGGCCCCATGATTTTTAATATTTTACATGGGACATAAAATACCAATGTCAGTGCAAAAGTTGTGAGATAATAATTAATCCTAATTATGAAAATTATCAACAATTAGTAAGTGGCTAATTAAGTAATTAGTGGCTAATTGTTTAGATTAAGACATAAGTAAATTAATTAGTGAATAATTAATTTAAGGGAGAAATTCGAAATTAATAATTAAATAAATAATAAATAAATAAATAATAAAATATTAATAAAATATTTTATGCTTAGAAAAATAAATAAAAATAAAAGAAAAAAATATCTAGATATTTTGAATAAAATAATAATATATGTGGTAAAGAGCCAACGTAACATTTGAGAATGGATAGAAATAAAATCCTACACCGAATATAGGGATATAGTCTAAGTCATCCTGGACTTTTTATAAACCAGTGAAATTCTACCTCGGAGTGGACTATCTCCGAATTCATTTCAAACCAACTAGGTCATTAAGATACATGATAAATGAGAAATAAGGCGGATAGCGTAAATAAGACCTATAGAAAACGAAATAGTTGTGACAAACCGGGATAAGGTTTCTTAGGTCGAACATATTACGAACCAGCGAATTTACGTCCGGAAAGCTTTGAAACTTCCTAAGTGATTTCCGAATCGATGACGTCTGTCGAAAATGTTCAACGTACAACGGAATACCCTTAATGGGATCAAAAATTTAGTTAAACCCGGTAGTTTCAAAGAGAAAGAATAGAACTTCAAAACCTAGTTGCCGTGTTTTTGAGTTTCGTCAAGATTACGCGATTAGGACACGGATCATGGAACTTTATCGGTAAGTCAGCACATGTGACGTAATGTGTAATACCCGGATAATTATTTATCTGTAATATTATATTTCAATAGATAATACCTATTGAAAATAGGTGAACATGTGGTTTCAAATAATAAGTAATAATTATCTTATTTTCTAAGGTAATTACTATGGAAATTAGGAGAGATAAAGAGCTAAAATGTATTTTTAGGGCATTAAATGACCTGAAAATATTATGATAAATCCCAAGAGGCAATAAAATATTTATTAAAAATTAGAAAGTATGTTGTCTCTAATTTTAGGAATTTATGGGAATATTTTCCTTGGAAAATAATGAGGCAAAATTAAGTATTATTTTGGGATCATAAGTGACCCCATGATTTTTAATATTTTACATGGGATATAAAATACCAATGTAAGTAAAATAGTTGTGAGATAATGATTTATCCTAATTAAGAAAATTATCAAAAATTAGTAAGTGGCTAATCTGGTAATTAATGGGATAATTAGGGTATAAAGTAAATGAATTAAAAATAATTTAAATAATTATTTTTAATTGGAGAAATTCGAAATTATTAAATAAAAAAAAATTATGCTTAGAAAAATAAATAAAAAATAAAAGAAAAAAAAAATAAATGTGAAGGCATTTTGAATAAAATAATAATATAATCGGTATAGAGCCAACAGGAGAAGTGGGAACAACTAGAACTTAAATCCTACCTCCTGATATAGGATTGAAGTCATAAACAACAAAGACTTTTTATAAACCAAAGGTGAAAATCCATATCGGATTGAGCGGTCTCGAAGTCGTTTAAAACCAACAAACGTAATTAGCAATACCGGGTAATTAGGAAATGGCGATAGTGCTAAAAGTGACTTAGAGAAAACAATCGAGTTTTGCAAACCAGGAATAAGGTCACTTAGATCGATCATATTACGAACCAGTGAATTTCGCCACAAACTAGTGTTTCCGGAATTTGATTCCGAATCAAGGCGTCAGCCTAAAATCTTCAGAGATAACGGAATACCCTTAATGGGATCATAAATTTCATTAAAGTATATATTCCTACCGAGGAAGAAAAGTACTTCGAAACTACACCGACAAAGATTTCGCGATTCGGCAAAATTACGCGATTCGAGCACCGATCGGAACGGAAGCGGTAAGTCAAGATTATGACATCATCAAAGATGATGTCATAAATGGGCAAGTAGGGCAGCCCAACTAGGTGTAAGGCCAAGATTGTTTTGTCCTCAAAAATGCGATCCAACGGTGCAAGATTCATTCTGGAAACAAATCCCTTAATTCCAACATTGTCCCTCCATTTTCCTATAAATAGGAACCTCTCCTCTTCTCATTTCCCACACCACAACTTCGAAACCTAGAGAGAAGTTAGAGAGAAGGAAGAGCTCTTGGAAGTTCTTGCCAAGCCGGAGTAAATTTTTCGGCCCTAGTCTTTAGTTTCTGTAGTTCTTTCGGTAGATATAGTAGGAATGCTAGATTTATCTTTATTTTTTCAAGATAGTCTAGATATCATATTTAGGGGTAAATATGATATATATTTCGAAAATATGATGAGGGAAAAGATCTCGTCAAAATTCGGAGAGATAGAGCGAAAATAAATAAGCTCGGCGAAATTCCGCCGATTAGGGGTTCGGGGGCAAAATGGTAATTTGTACCTAAAATGCCTGTTATAGTGCTAAAAGTTGTTAAATATTATCCTTATAGGATATATGTTATAATCGAACAGCTGTCGAGCTGTTGTCGTGCCGCCGTCGTACCGCTGTTTCACCCGCTGTCAAAATTACCGTTTTCCGTAAAACGTACCGTAGTCGACAACGAAGGTACGTTCGCGTACTGTAACACTAACTCTAATATTTATTGTATTCGTATATGTGATATGTGTGTTGTATATGTGTTGGTGGTATGTTATTTGAATGCATGGTGATGTTAGAGGATAACTAAACATTTGCATGCGCCGGAGCGATATGTCCGTATGCGGCTACGGGAGCGATATATCCGTATTCGCTGGAGCAGTGTGTCTTCGCTGGGAGCGGTATGTCTGCATTCGCTGGGAGCGATACATGTAGGAATGGTTCATTTGTTATGCTGATATACTGTATATGTAAATATGAGGTTAACCGTTACCTGGGGTCCGTATGCATTGGACCTCAGCTCTTAACATAGCGTCAGGTTCAGGAGGACCAAGGACCGAGGAGAAAGGCAAGCAGGCCGCATAGAGATCCGGCTGAAGATCTCTTCGTTGACACGGCATGGTTGTTGCCGGGAGACACTTTTGTTGTTATTCACTTTAAAAACTCTCGGTCATTGTACCGTTTTTGTAAATCACGGACTTACGGCATTTATAAATATATGTATCGTTTACTCAATCGCTCCGATGCTCTACTCGATGAAAAAAATATATACTGCTTTTGAAAATGGGATGTTACATAATGCATGACATCATCTTCTTCTAGAAGGATGATGTCAACCAAATAGGTGTAAGGACAAGATGAAGCCACGTGGCGAAGTGCGATCCGATGGTCGAAATCCGATCTGAAGACATTTGATGAAATTCCCACCTTGTCCCTCCTTTCTTCTATAAATAGCAAGCCTTCCTCTTCATTCTTCTTCACCCCAAATTCAAAAACTAGAGAGAGGTTAGAGAGAAGGAAGAGCCCGGAGAAAGTCTGGCGGAGGCCTGGGTAAGTTTTTCGGTCCTTAGTCTTAAGTTTCAGTAGTTCTTTCAGTAGAGATAGTAGGAATGCTAGAATTGTCTCTAAATTTCCCAGATAGTCTAGATATCATATTTAGGGGTAAATATGATATACATTTCGAAAATATGATGAGGGAAAAGATCTATGGAAATTCTAGAGAGATAGAGCGAAAACAGTGAAGCTCTGGCGAAATTCCGCCGATTAGGGGTTCAGGGGCAAAATGGTAATTTGTACCTAAAATGCCCGTTATACTGCTAGAAGTTGATAAATGTTATCCTTATAGGATATCGAGATAATCGACCGTTTGTTGTACCGCTGTCGTACTGCTTTCACTCGATGTCAAAAATTACCGTTTTCCGTAAAACGTACCGTGAAGTCGACAACGAAGGTACGTTCGCATCTTGTAACACTAACTCGATGGTTATTGTATGGATATATATGATTGTTGTATTCACACTATGGTGGTAGCATACGTGGATATTTACACCCGTTGCTATGTCACATACGTGGTTATGTTACATACGTTATTATTATTGCTGTATCATACGTGGTTATGTTACATACGTTATTATTATTACTGTATCATACGTGGTTATGTTACATACGTTATTATTATTGCTGTATCATACGTGGTTATTATCTTACATACGTGGTTATGTTACATACGTTATTATTATTGCTGTATCATACGTGGTTATTATCTTACATACGTGGTTATGTTACATACGTGGTTATGTATTTCTAATCATACATCTGTTGTGGACTGTTGTATTGATTGCTGCTGTCGTGTATATATATTGTCATATTTAAGCATGAGGTTAACCGTTACCTGAGGTTCAATGTGCATTGAACTTCAGCTCTTATCATAGCGTCAGGTTTAGGAGAACCGAGAACCGAGGAGAAAGGCGAACAGCCGCACGAGACCCGGCCAAGACTTTCTTCCGTTGTTATTCATTTTGAAAACTCTCGGTCATCATGTACCGCTTCGTAAATCAGCCGACTTACGGCAATTTGAATAAATGTATCGATTACTCAATCGCTCCGATGCTCTACTCTGATGATGTATGAAAAAAAAATATACTACTTTTGGAAATGGGATGTTACAAAGATAACTCACGCGATAAATTTTCCTTTGAAGATATGTGGAGAAATTGAAGCGAATATGCAAAAGGCAATGTGCAACTGATTGGAAAAACAAGGGAAAAAAGAAATGAGCAAGTTTGCAAATTAGCGCAGAACAAGTGTCAACAATGAGAAAAGCATAAACTTGCCAGGTAAAACAATAAAAACCAGCCAAACTTCATAGCATTGTCAGTCCTGTGACAAGAGAGAGCACAAAATTATGAAACAATAGAATGATAACAAATTTTAATTAATATATAAAAAATATTCACCTTCAACAGATACATACCACATCCCAACAATATGCACAAGAATCACCAGAAGCAGTGAACACAGATCTTCCCTAAAATTAGGCAAGGAAATAGATTCTAACTCAACAATTAAGAACAAAAAAAAAATTTCCACACATAGTCAAGGAGGAAAGGAAAAATACAAACCTTGGTATCAACAACAATAGCATTATTCTTAGGAATAGGTGAAAGGGAACCCCAAGGACCTCTGAAAGACATCAATAAAATGAAATTTGGTATTGGAACTAGAACAAGGATGGAAAACATAGCAGTCCAGAATTGAAAATGGGAATATAGAAAAAACTGATCAATAAGATAACCAGAACTAGAGGAACAGAGATTTGATTGAGTTGAATACCATAAAATAAACCATGACCTATATGTGCATGTCTAACTACGAAAAAAGATGTTTTTTTTTTTTGTCTGGAGAAAAAGATTCAAAAACAGCATTAAAATTATATAGAAAAAACAGAACAATACCACTTATCTCTCAAACTCTAAATTATGTATGGGTAAACAATGTCTAGTTACTAATATAGATTAGTTGAGCATATATGTTCTCAAACTCACTTGTGCTAAGGATTCACCAGATCAAGTAAAGGCTTGATATCACCTCCTGCAAACATGTGGGATGGCATGTGTAAGACAATAGGAAAGCTCCATTATAAAAGAAAAGTGGGCAAAAGGATACATAGAAGAAGAAAATGAAATTGACTTATCAAATCAGAAGCCTGTGTTGTGATGGGAGAGACATGGCAGAAATAAAAAAATTACTCCAAAAAAAATAACAAGACCAATGAAGAAGCAGGAGAAAGAGGCAAGACTAGCATCAAAATTGCAGAGTAAATGAACATATTACTGTCAAGCTTCATGAATGTCAAAATTAAGAATGTACAATCAATCATTTTGAGGCAAAATCACACATTGAATTCTGTCCCTTAACATACACAAGTGCATGTCTAACCTCATGGCGTGTAATTCTTAACCAGCAGATTAGCTTTAATTTATTTCCATAGTCTCCTATGTTATTTATTTTGTTTCAATCTTATATAAAAAACAGGAAAACTAAGCAAATAGACCACATGAACAACTTTATAACCCCTAGTTTCACAATTTTTAAATTCTTTACTGAACAGATACTAACAAGAAAAGTATAAAGGGTAAAGAAAAAGAAACAATAACCGTATAATCAACTAGTCAAGCTGATTCAAAGTTAAATTGCAACAGTAAGATTTATTACTGAGCAAAGATGATGAATCCTTTGGTCCTGCAAGTTCCTTCCATCTCCATCCTTGAATCCGACCATCATCGCCATAACTGCATGACAAAGCCACGGTCATGAAATGGGCCAAATGATAAACATACCATGTCTCACTGTCCATGCAAGCACGTACAAACATTTAAACATGCATGAGTTACTAGTTCATTAATACACATTCATAGCAATTTGCTTTCTTCAATGATAAGATAATTGAGACTTATAGGGCTGTATATAAATGTTAATATTTAGACACTCTTTTTATTCTAATAATCTTCAGGCAATAAAATATTTTTCTTTTAGATGCGAGGAGATGATTTAGAGTAATAAATCTCGAAATCACAAGCCACTGCCCAACATTTCTTAAATCTAAGGCAAAGTCATATGAAGGAAATTCCTCTCAAGTATTTTACCTCTCCTTGTTGTATCTTTAAAACATACCCATTGTCCACCATCCAATGTAACATTCCTGCTGTGATACCCTTTGTGACAGAGAACACTGGAAAAAGGCTATCGGGCTGACATACCCATTGTACACTGGACGAGGATCATATTTACCAAGCACTCCAGCAGTAGTGTCAATAATCACCTCTCAATCTTTATAGGCACAAACCTTGACAAAAGATTATCCAAACCAAATTTTAGAAATTAAAATAAAGATCCTTTGCCAATGTATGAACAAAGCAGAAGGAAGATACAGTCGATGGAACTAAAGGAACAAATGAAAACAACATAGGCACACCAATTCACAATCATAAAACAAACCAATAAGAAAGAACCCATTCACACTCGATGAATGTGTAATACCCGGATATTTGTTTATCTGAAACCCTATATTTGAGAATTTGCCTATTTTTGGGAGACTACTAGGCCCTATTTTTGAAAGTGACAAAATTGGAATCAGTATTTTATGGGTCATGAATAGTATTTACTATTCAAAAATACATATTCACCATTCACGTGGGACCCACACATATTTTAATCTCCCATACATTCCATGCATCAAGCAAGGGATGCAAGTGAAGCATGGTGTATTATTTTATTTTGGGGAAAATTACATAGAAGTACCCAAAGGTGAAAATTACACTTAAGGACCCATTTTCCTCCCTATAAATAGAGGCTTCACTTCTTCTCATTTCTCACACCAAAACCATGTTCTAGAGAGAGGTTAGAGAGAAGGAGGAGTCCGGAGAAAGTCTAGCGGAGCTCGGGTAAGTTCTTCGGTCCCTAGTCTTTAGTTTCGGTAATTTTTCGGTAGATATAGTAGGAATGCTAGAATTATCTTTAAATTTCCCGATAGTCTAGATATCATGTTTAGGGGTATATATGGTATTTATTTCAAGAATATACTGGGAAAAGAGATATGTCAAAATTCTGGAGAGATAGGGTCAAAGTAGCGAAGCTCTGGCGAAATTCCACCGATTAGGGGGTCAGGGGCAAAATGGTAATTTGTACCTAAAATGCCTGTTATAATGCTAAATACTAATAAAAATGATATAATTCGTATAGGATATCTGTAGTCGAACCGCTGTCATACCGCTGTTATACCACTGTTGGGCCGCTGTCAAAAATTACCGTTTTTCGTAAAACGTACCAAAGTACCGTCAACGAAGGATATCCGAGGATTCCGAAGGCAGATTTGATGGACAGGCGTATTACTATTCATGAATAGTACTGTTTACGTGAATAGTACCGTATACATGAATAGTAAATTACTATTCACATGGAAGGAAGGTAGTTCGCGTACAGTAACACTAACCCTGATATTTATTGTATGCGTATATGTGCTATGTGTATTGTATGTGGTAGCTGATAGCTCTGCTGTTTGTATGTACGTTCGCGTACAGTAACACTAACTCTGATATTTATTGTATGCGTATATGTGCTATGTGTATGTTATGTTTATGTGAAGTAGTTGATAGCTCGGTAGTATGCTCATTGTACTGTTATGATACTTGCTGGGTGTCGGGATACGGTTGCTAGGTGTGAAATGCTTGGTGTGAAACGTTTGCTAAGTGTGACATATCTGCCAGGGGGCTTATATGATGTTGGGATATGCTTATTGGTATGCTTATATACCGTATATGTAAATATGAGGTTAATCGTTACCTAAGATTCAATTTGTTTTGAATCTTAGACTTGACTAGAGGTTCGGGAAAGGAACCGGGATTTATGAAGACGTTGTAAATGGAGCCATGAGTAGGAGCATTAATGGACGGAGCCGTGAGGAGGCACCGGTCAAAGGAAATGCGGGAAGAAAGTCAACGAACCTACCTTATGGCATGAATCTAATAAAGTTACTTCACATCATTTGGTGCTTAAACTAGAAAGGGTCGTCTATGTGGTTCAGTTAATCAGTCACCCTAGCACGGTGAGACTCCCACTAGACCTACCCAACCTGGCCAAATGAGATGATTTAACTGAGTTAGGTTCTATGTCCCAAGTCTACCTAAGGCTTGGCGGAAAAGGGTATAATTACATAGAAGAAATGTAATTATCAAGTTTTGTATTACTGTATGACATGAATAATTCCTTCGGGAGATTTTATAATATATATCAGTATACGTCAGGCATCATCATATGTCTGCTTATTTTTATATCAGTTACTCATTGTTAAATTCGTTGTTCAAATTTTTAGTACATGCTCTCCGTTTCCGCAAAACGCTGAACTGTAGCACCTCAAAACTCTGATAATTTTTATAAAACCATGTGTCACCGGCACGATTTATGCTACGGAAATTGGGGTGTTACAGAATGACTACAACACCACACACACATACGAGAATGAAAAGGTAAAACACAATCATAAATTGATTAGATTAAAAAGAAAAAAAAAAGCTAAAATATACTAAATATACTAAGTCACCAATAAGAAATAGGGGCATGCACTTGAATACCAAGTATTTTATCATTGCTTCCCAGTTCAATCAGAAGTTGCCTCAGTTTGGTTTCTGCATCAGAATGAACAGGTGTATAAAGATCCACCTACTATTTACTTATGGTCCTCGATTAATGTACCTGACCACATTCTCCTCAATTCAGCCAAAAAACAAACCAACGAAGTTGAAGATAGAATCATAATAGTTCAAAAGACACACCCACTCAAAACAGATTCTGCAAATGGCCTCATTATGTCCAAATACACAATGCGTACATTCATGGTGGATGAAAGACCTAAATCAAAGCCAGGTAGATAAAAAAGGTTATGAGTAGATAATTAAACATCACTCCGGAGTTTATGACTCCCGAGAACATTTCTTCGGTTGTACTCTTGTAGATAACACAACTCGAGCCGTGGGTCTCCTTAGATCAACGACCCCGTTCCCTAGTTACTTGCGCTTTTGTATCTCTTTTGTACATGTATGTTAATATACTCATTTTCACTCAAATCTCATCACATTTGAACTTAAAGGCGATGGATTAAAATGAAACCCCAAATTTCTTTCCGATTCGACAGGCTAATAGGTAAAATCAGCATTGAATCATCATAAATTTTTTATCGAAACAAGAATATGAAGTTGAATATACCTGTAAAGTTAATAGATGGAGGGACCGAAAGAAGGGGGATGCGCGACAACGAGCTATGGAAAAATAGCTAGGGCTCGGACGTACAAGAGATCGGTGAAGGAGGGGGATCGGCGCCGGAAACAAAGCACGAAAGCCGATCGAAGGACGACGTGAAGAGGGAAGACGGAGGAGACGGAGCTGATGCGGCGGCAACAAAGTGAGGGAAAAGATATTGGAAGGGCGATTGTGAGAGAGCCAGGTGAGTGTGAGTATTAGTGTATCTCAGAGAGATTGTAGGTTTAATTAATTAGTACACCCTCAATTCGATATTTTGAAACTTTGGCGTCCTAAAAAATAGTTCAGGACGCCATATTTTCAATTTTGGCGTTCTGATTTTATTTTCAGGATGCCAAAAAATTTCCTGCCATCCAAAAAATCATCAAAAATTTTCTGGCGCCAAAAAATTAATATTAGACGACCTAAATATATTTTAGGACGCCTAAAATTTAATTTTGGCGTCTTGATTTTATTTTCGGGATGCCAAAAAATTTCTTGGCATCAAAAAATTCCTCAAAATGCGTCAAAAAAATAAATTTAGGCGTCCTAAATATATTTTAGGACGACTAAATTAATTTTAGGTGTCTTAAAATTATATTTAGGATGTCTAAGTCTCAAAATTCAGCCAAATAATTATGAAAATGCCACGCCTATACTTTTTACTTCCTTTTTTAAAATAAGGATGTCTTTTAGGGAAGTAATATCCACTTTTTGTAGTAGTGCCACAACATCTTCAAGCTCTCACTCAAAGGAGCCAAGTAGACATCGATATCGTTCCATGGCTGTTTTGGTCTAGAAATTATCATAGAAAGCATCATATGCAAGTACACAACCAGGGAGGTAAGTTGTAAATCACCATGAGAACTAACCATGCACTATTTGTGCTACTAAGAGTTCCCTATGGATATTCCATCTATACAAAGCCCAAGCTAACGTTTTCTTGTCTTACTACCAAATACAAGCACTACAAAAAAATGCTGGATTAGGGACAAAATTACTGACAGAAAAAATTCCGTCAAAAATTACCGACAGAATTTGATTTGAGACAGAAATTATCGATGGAATTCTGTTGGTAATGTCTTTTGCCATGATTCTTTCTGCAACGGATATTTTCCGTCATAAATCCAATTACCTACGGAATTCCGTCGATAATTTCCCTCGAAATTTCGTTGACAATCTGGCATTTTTTTTTGTAGTGAAGAAACATTTTATCTATTTTCTTCCATTGTGGAGAGTCAGCTGAGAGCCAAAGATATTTTCCATTAGATATTCTCTCATCAGAATGCCACATCTCAACTTCTTTGCTTCTGTTGCATTAGCAAACAAATGTTTAAACTGCGGTGTTATTGGAAGATACCACAACACCTTTAAAGGTTGCCTTCTAGTTGTCTTATCAACACAACTACCATCTTTCCTTATTATGTATCATGCAGTTTACAATTTAGACATTCACTTAGTCTTTCATTATTTTTCTATACAATATGTAGTCAATAGGGCAACCGTGTATCTTTTTATACTTCATACCCATCTTACATAAGATTTTCTTGGCCTCTTACATATAATTTGGAAGTAAAGTATCATGTGGAAACATATCACACAACAATTCAACTAACAATACGAAACTACTATTGGTCTACCTACAAGTGGCCTTTAAGTGGACCAAATGCAAAATACCTGACAAGCGAGTATACTTGGTACACCTAAGGTACGAAGGTGTCTTTGCATCACTCTGCAAGCTGTCATATACATGTGATTGCCAAGGGACTATACCTCAACATCATGAACCATTTCCTTCATTCTATCATCAGGTACGTTCTTCACAATTTCCTTCTTCTAGGACACAGAAGTAGTTACTTTCTCACCATGCCTTATCCACTTTGTGTACAGAAGATTTATTTCATCACAAAGTAAATGGTCCCTTATATCATTAATATCCTGTCGGCTCTTATTTAAACACTAGAAACAAGAACCAAAATACATCCCATTGTTACTATGTGCATTCTTTTTAGAAAATTTAATAAACTCTTCCACCACATTCTCATATCCTTCACTAGTTCTGCATACATCAAACAATGATCTAAGCCATTTAAATAAGACTCGAGTTTATAACAATTGTCTTAAGGGCATATATATGAATATGTGTGAAGGAAGGGGTTGCCTTACTCATTTTTTTTAAAAAAATTCAAAGCATTTTCCCTAAGACATTCAAAAATTTTAATAACAACCAAATCCATCAAACATTTCATATCTCAAAGTTTGCACCAAGTAAGCAAACTTAATCTTTTAAATCTCAAATAGACATCTTTTCATCATTATCATCATCATCATGAAGTCATATGACTTCCATATTCATTCAATTCCCAAGATTCAACTTAAAGAATCAAACCATCATCCGAACACATGTAACTTCTTAGTTCACAATTGGAATTGTTTCATAATTTGAGCTATGATACTTATAGTCATATCTAGCTACTCATTTTAATTGGGATTTCCCTCTCAAACACTTTATCTAATACCGAACATGCAAAGAGGAAATTGAAATTCATTAAACAAATTTGCTTTTCTTCAACTTTCTCACCCATCAGCTTTTGAAAGTTATACCATCTTCCAACCCATCAATAACTACACCTTCAAGAAATTTATTTACTCTCCTAAACTCCCTGAAGCCATTTAGCAACAATTTTCAATAACATGAGATAGGATTATAACCCTCAATTCCTCTAAAACCTATAATTTCTCAATCAATCATTTCATCAAGCACCTTACAAGCATTTATAATAAATAATAAAACAAACATCCAAATGCATAATCTACCATCAAACAATAAGCTTTTAAGCATCAAAATATCTTAAAATTCCTAACTCTTTTTTCCTTTTTAATCTGCCCTCCACCATAATTTTTCGTAGGAAAGGGATTCCAAGCAATGAAAGCAACCAACCACTACATATAAGAACATGAGGCTGATAAATAGAGTCACTATACTTAAATGCCCTTGAGGAAGACGAATGCAGAGACTGTCATTGTGGGAAACAGGGCAAGGGAGACGAAGTTACAAAATCTCGACTAAAATCAGATGGAGCTCTCCAAGGGACTCGGATCTAAGCAAAATCCTAACTAAAATCATGACGGGCAGTGGTGCAAAACGACGGTAGAGAGGCTCAAAGGAGTGAGCGGCTTGAGAAAATAAGAAAAAGAGAGCAATTGCGAGCTCAGGGTAGTCGCTAGCAGAGCAGGAGAGCAGAGGAGTTGCGAGCTTAGGACAAAAAGAGAGGACTATCGGGTTGGCGATGGTGGGTCTAGACATTTAAAAACCTTTTAATGTCTGTTTTTCTGTAAACAGACGTTAAAAGCTTACTTTTAACTTCTATTTCTTAAAACAGACATCACAAAGCGAGGCTTTAACTTATGAGAAATAGATGTTAAAAGTAAGGCTTTGAACGTCTGTTTATAAAAAAAACAGACGTTAAAAGGCAGACAAAAATTTCAAATTTCCCACATGTTTTACTTCTATTTTTTAAAAAATAGACGTTAAGGAATGATGTTAGCAGTGTTTTCTGTTTACGTTGATTATTTCCTAATTTTCTAGGTGTTTGGGCGTGTGGCAAGTGCTTTTTTTTTTTTTTTTAATAAACGAAAGTCGCCTAGCTAGTTCATATCATGGGATCTGATACACACGTCACTTCAGGCGTGGTTCTTTAATAGTTAAGTTAATTTATGTTGGCGTCTATGTCTTTTTTCTTATTTAGTCAAGGGTGTTCCAAAACTAATTAGGGCTTGAGACTAATCTTTTTTAGACTTAAAGCTCAAAGGATTTTTACATCTCTTAAGAATTGCCCTTCACGCGAGGCGTCTATTTCTTTTAACTACACATAAAAGGGAGAAAAGTACTTGATACGTTAAAATCGACATACACTAATTCTAGTAGAAAGAGTACCATGTAAAGACGTTTAATTTTGAGTACGATAAAGCACATTTGTAAAGGCAAAAAACATTGTTAAGTTGGAGAAGTGGTTTATAGATCAATTATATATCCAAATATAATAGAGACCTGTTCTTTATAGCCCAAATGATACCAACCACCTCTCTTAAGATTATTATTAATTTTTTATTTTTTTTGAATCTTGAAGTTGTGAGTTCAAAATTCGCTAAGGATTAATAGCAAGAAAAAAAAAAGACTAAATATAATATAGCTATAAAAATATATTCTAGTTTTAACTATATTTTTAATAATTTAGTTTTAATTATAAACATTATGTTTTGATTAATTAGTGTATTGAAATGGAGCGGAGTGAGACAAAAATAATGTAGATCCTGTATATCCTCATGGGATCAACCTCTATATATAACATAGTTCATGGGTTCGCCATCACAAAAATTTTATTGGATTTCTGAATATTTAACTAGAATGTGATGATTCACCAATTTGTTTTTTTTTTTAAAAAAAGAAATAACGGAAACCACTTATAATGTTCTAATGTTCTCAAGTAGTTTATCTCCATTTTGTTACACTCTATAAAAAATTATAGCTTGATTGTTCTTTTACTTATTATATTTTTTTAATTATTGTTGCATATCAATTTTATATTTATCGGTTACAGGCAACGGAATCATGTCTGATGAATTTGCTTCAAAAAATCAAATTATGATTGGGATGAGCTAATCGTTGTGAGCTTAGAGGCATGTTACGCATAATCACCTTATTAGTAGAGTTATGGATCAGAATTACAAAATTAGACAATAACCATATGACCTAATGATGCTATAAACTGAATCGGAAAAATTGATTTCGAAACTGATTTCAACATGCTTGTTGTACCCGGAAAAATTGTAAAAACTCGAAATAGATATATTGAGATTGTGAAATTTCTTTTGCGCACAGCATTTTTCAAAAAAAGATAATACTAAAGAGACATAACTGAATATCAATACTTACAAAAATAAGGTCTTCATATTTACAAAAGCTTTTCTAGTTTCAGCAACGACCCCAAACTGGGGCCATGGACCCACAATATTGGAAGCCATTGATGAAACACAGAAGCTTCTACCATTTCCATTATTCAAATATAATAGAGGTAGTGAGTGTTGTTGATGTGCATCTCATTGCCTTGTGAGAAACGAAGACTACTAATGGCTTTATATAGAGAATGTCACTGGACAATGTTAGAAACAAAATTCTGCTAAATATATTTGTCTATTCTTCTCTTAAGATTCGATTATATATGCATATATTCTGAATGCCAGCTCATGATTCGTCTGTCTTAAAAACGAACAAATTAAGTTGATCGCAATGGAATGTCTTTTTTAGGTGGAAATAAAATATTTAATGTACGGGTTGACTCTCTTTCCACTAAATGAAAGCAAGAATATAATAAAGATTAGTGTTGTTAAACTAACAGTTAACTGTCCGAGTTTACCATTTTCATGTTTTTAGCTAACAAAATCATGTCAAGTCACTCTTAAACTCATTATAGTTCTAAACTAAGTTAAACTCATAAGTTCACATACCACATTTACTATTTTTATGTTTTTAACTTACAAAATCATGTTGATTCACTTTTTAAGTCATGTGAACATTTTTTATTTGGTCAAGTTTAATAGCTTTATATATGAATTTTATATATAAAAAAGGGTTAAATATCATTTTTACCACGGAAGTATTGGTAAGAGGGCACTTAGCACCTGAAAGTTTTTTTGGTATCATTTTTACCCCGAAAGTTTACAAAAGGGAGCAAATATGCCCTGGAATATTTTTTTTAGGAGCAAATTTGCCCCGAAGTTTTTTTAATGTGCAAATTTGCACGGATGTTTACAAAGAAAGCAACGATCCAACGGTCAAGATCAACTGATCAACAAGATCATTATGTTTGTAAACATCCGGGGCAAAAATGATACCAAAAAAACTTCTGGGTGCTGAGTGCCCCCTTACCAATACTTCCATGGCAAATTTGGTATTTAACCCTAAAAAAAATGAGTATGATAAATTATGAATGTTAGTGGATTTAATTTTAATTATTTGGGTTTAAAATATATTTAAATCAAATTGTTGCTATTTTCATATTTTAATTATATACCATTAATACTTATTTATTGATTAAAGTAAATTCTTATGAGTTTGCGATTCCAGTCCATGATATAATTTTACGTCACAATCATAAGTTTAGTTAAATTCGTGAGTTATACAATCTTAACAAAGATGATTGTTTTGAATTGTTCTGTTGTAAAAACTTCAGTGGATTTAGATAGGAGAATTTTGAAAATCTGATCATTCTGTCCAAATAAATTGGTCCAACTAGACATGTCATAGTTAATTTAATTCATGTGTATAATTTGTTTTAGGCTAGATCAAGTTCAGGTCTTTAATGAAACAATGTTAACCAACGATGTATTAAACTCTGATCTAATTAATAACTTTGAAATTCCCTTGACAAAGACATTTAATTTGTTTATTTCATCAAAGAAATAAACTTCGAAATTGCTTACAACTATGGTCGTTATTGTAAGTCCATTTTAACTATTTTTCACATATCAAAGAATTACAGTTTAATAATTAAATATGCCTTAAATTAATAAAAAAAATTGACAAATTAAATTTACTCTTACTAAAATTTTCTTTCTCTCTACAATTACAAAAATTATCACCTCTATTATCTCCACTTTTCCGTTGAGGATTAAATAATGGTAAGAGTGGAAAATAATTATCAACAATTAAACTCCAATTGAACTTATATTTAGGACAACAAATTCCTTCTACAAGTGAACTTATAATAAAAACTAGAGTGGTATGATATACTGTCCTATAAAATTTATAAATAATAAATAATAAAAATTAAGTAACCGTAGTAGTGGAAGCTCCGTGAAACATCGAGAATCAAACTTTGTCTTGCATTGAATTTTCATTGAATAAGCAAATTGTGACTAATCAAATACATTTGGCATTTTTCTTTTCTTTTGCCTCTTTCCTCTTTCAAAGCCTTTGATTCGCATTGGTATATTGGAATCGTTGGAGTAATATTAATGCCCTTAATTCTTCACATGTCATATATATACACACATACACACACATATGTATGTATATGTATATCTGTATGTGTATATGTGTGTGTGTGTGCATGTATATGTATATGTATATATATGTATGTATGTGTATAACCTGAATCTTCATGTAAAATCTATTTATTTAGATCTGTAAAATCTTAGTGATTTTGTAAAACCATGTGTATTGCTTGAATCTATGGTCCATTCTGTTTCCGATCAATATGAGCACTTAACAATCGAATCCAAATTTTTTCAATATTTTTCTATACATAATATTGTTAAAAAAAGTTTCCACTATAAGTTGTTCTAGTGTCATTGAGATTCTTGATCCTTTTTCCTTTCAGACTAGTCAATTCTATTTCTAGATTATACATATTCGCATGTGTATATATCAAGAGAATATATATAAATATATACATATAAATTCAATCCAACGAATCAATCTTCATGCTCCACATGTCAAATGCCCTTTTTCCTTTTGAATATTATAAATTCATTACAGTTTCAAAACCTTCTCTCTTGTGCATCTTATTTTATCAATGATTAAATTATTAACATGTATTTTCTAATTTTACATTAATGTTAGTCCATTTTATATCGATAGTGAAATGTTAAATATTAGCTTATTGAAAATCCAAGAAAATATTATATAAGCTAACTAATTGAAAAATACCTTCTCCTACCATCAAATTTCATATTTTGACCATTAAGCTCTTCCTCTTTAAATTATTGCTAAACCTACAAAGCATACGCCACATCAGATGAATAAAGCTTACCTGGCAAATGATGTATAATGTTTTATATTTTACTATATATCCATCAATCACAATTTTTATTTTATTATTGTCACTAAAATGCATATGTACACTTGCAAATTCACCTATGAACTTCACCATCACTGCCACCACCAACAACAACAAGCCTTATCCCAATATCTAATATTTTGATAAATTGTTACTCAAAATGTCCCACCCATTAACTTCGCCGAATGTTTTCTTCGGTCTTCTTCTGCCCCTTATCATAAAAGTCCACACTATAGATTAGGATTGTAAATTTTGATATGCGTACTTGTTATTTTGCTATTATTTGTTGTTAAAATTACTATTTATAAATTTTGATATAGATAATTCCTATGACACTTACTTTCCAACCAATTGCACTTCTTCACAGGACAATTAGCCGATCCTTGGCCTCGTGATTGCTTAATGGTAATATTGTAGTTTGCTGTTTCTCTGGTAATTTAATTAAATTAGTATCAACACCGGTCGTCTCATCTTAAACGAATGGCTTCCACATGTTGTACATCAAAGCCGCTTCCTCCTCCGAGTCAAACGTGCTCGGCCACTTTCGATCTCGGGGAAACATGTCTCAGATCTCCGCCGCCCACTGCCCCCACAATCGTTGCCAGGTACACCACAAAACATCTTCCCATTGCGGAGGCACTGTTTTAAGCAAAATGAAAATACAAGAACCTGACTGCCGAGAAAGAAGGGTCCATTTTTTTTTTCCAGTGAGTCTTTTTTTTTTTTAAACAAAAAATACTACATCAAGTCTATAATATAAGAGGTAGATAACTTTTTTTAAAATATGAAGGAAATTAATTAAGCTGGTTATTTATAATAAATGTATATTGGTTTCTCTAAAATGTCATTTATAATTATGTACATTATAACTACCTTTTGATAGAAACCCCAAATCAATATGAATACTTTGGGGCAAAAATTACAACTTTTTGTGACAAAGTGGACTAAAGTATTGTACTTAGGATCAAAGTAAACTTTTTGTCTAACTCTTATAATCAAGACAGGAGGTGTAGTATGACATGAGAGCGTCTCTTTTGTTCCAAACGATGTTCTCAGTATAATGAAAGATGAGGGCTTGATTTTCAATAAAGGTGATGGTTTTACATGCAATTGGGCTAAAATTTAGGAGAATTTTGTATATTTTAGCCTGAATATTATTAAGTTGATGATACCTTCTAAATATGTACTATACTATAGGATTATGATATTTAAAAAAAACACAACTTGATATATTTTTAACCATTTATTAATGGTCTCACATCCTATGTGAGATTGAGAGTAAATGATCTGAAGAGTAATGCACAGAATAATGCTCTTTTCCCTCCAAAAAAGGTTCTTTTGCATAGATGTTCTTTTCTCCTCCTCTCTTAGGAATGTTTGTTGTGTAACGTAATCAAAGTTCACATCGATGCTTCAATTTCATGTGGATACTTTTGTGAGTCAATCAGATTTCATGTACGCCCGAAATCCTTACAGAATATAATTAGGGTCTTTTAGGAAAAATATGTCATATTAACTGTTCTGGTGTGGAACCAGATGTCTAGCCCGATGGGCTAGTACTTTGATATTGGATCAATGTACTCCACCAGGATACCTAGGGAGTCGATATCCTGAAGGAGATGGGATCACCGCACACTATAGACTATTCGCCTTAAAGGGGGGAAGGGGAATGTGTCAAGTGAGGATGTGCACGGATAATCGAATTTACTAGGTTTGAGTTAGAACGTGTGCACCTTAGGTTTATGCCCTTGTATATATAGGGTATGCATTGATATCGTAACTGTGTGATCTATCTTATCTCTTGATTGTAGATATGATAGATTCTCCATGATTGTAGGCACATACAAAATATATAATATATTTCGTGTTGGGCCGTCTAGACATTTGGGCCGATATGCCGGACCGTAACAGTTGATCCCCAGCTCGGTAGTTCAAGCGTTTGATCTGCCGAGATGTATAGTGCTCTGGTAATTTCTGTCTGAAGTGAAATACCGAGGTATCCTTACCCAGCGGTCTAGTATGTAGGATTTTGATTTATTTGGGCTTGACCTAGGTGTGGTGCCTAGAGCCTACGTACCCTGTGAAGGGATCAAAGCCATCGTAGTTCGAGATATTGCTAATCCTGTAGCCGGGTGGCATATGGTGAAGGCCTGAGCCGGTTCACTATTAGCTTCGGCCCCGGTAGTTACGTTCTCCGGAATCAGAGGTCCGAGCTCAGGATCCGAGATCACGCATAGGGGCTTGCTGAGTCCGTGATATTGCTGAGCTATTTCATTTTTTGAGAAACTTTTATCCTCGGGGGCCTGGGTCTGAGATAAGGCAAAAAAGTTCCAGCATGTTTCCCAGTCAGCAAACCTTCTGCCTTCTCCATCATTACCCCTGCCATGTGGCACCTGTGGACTGGCGAGGGATTTTAACCGTCCTGCTTCGCTGTCTTTGGATTTCGTGTGCCTTTAATGCTCTTAGCGTACGTCGCACGTCATACTTACTTTCCCCCTTTTACCCCTGTCATTTGAACTTTTGCTTTACTCTTCCCTCCGTTGCTCACATTTTCTGTCATTTTTCAATCACTTGACTTCTCTATCTTTCTCTATTCTCTGGTACGACACTTTCGCCATGATGAAGCTTCCTTTGATCCTGTCTCAGTACTTCATGCACTCCTTCTTACCAGGTATTGTTATTTTCTTCTTCTCTACTTACTGTAATGTGACTTTGGTAGCTTTGATCATTCATTCATGTTTTCCTTCTACGTAGTTTCTGTCTAGTTGGCTTTTTCTGGTTTTCTGTCTGGGTTTGTTTTGGTGAGTTCTAGTGACAGCCCTTGGGTCATCGTGGGGTTCTGAGTTTCTTCCCCTAGGTGTATGTCCCTTTTTGTTAGAATATCCCCTTTGACTCCTCCTGCGTCCCATCCCCTTTTGTGCCTGTTCTAGGTTTCTACCTCTGTGTTTTGATGGATAGGAATAATCCATTGTCATTTTCAAACCCATCTGTCACCCCAGAAGAAGAAGAAGAGGCCATACACGCTCGTTTCCCGAGTCCAGCCACTGGATATTGGGGACACCTCTGCCTGAGAGGGTTAGATCTAACCTTTTACTACATGGTGGTTCAAGTGGGGGGAGTACTAGGAGGTCGCGTTTCCACTCTATTAGACGTCCAAATGCTCATCCTTTCCAAAGCGGATTGCCAAACCCCGTAGGCCGAGATGTCCCTGAAGCCATCCCGATCGAGCCTCTTAGTTTCTACGAGCCCGCTCCACACGCCAGGGTTGAATCTATGCCTGAGGGATACCTCGGCCCCTGTTGGGATTGTATCGCCGACAGCTCGTATTTTATCGCGAACGGCTGGGATTTCCTGGCGAATACTACCCTCGGCTTCTGCTGACATAGGTCCCCCATTATTTCTACCATGGCTGTTGACCTCGGAAGTCGCCCTTCTTCTAGCGTTAATATGCACGTGTTAGGTATACCCTTTAGTTACTGATCTTTGCCTTCTTTCATTTTTGTTTGTTTTTAGGTCTACATGGAGTCATCCTCTTCTCAAGTAAGTGGCCGATCCGACCCCGAGGAGACGAATTCCTCCGTCCCTTCCAAAACTCTCCTTAAGCGGTTTCCCTGGGTAACATACGACGTACTCAATACTCGCTCTTTAATGACCACAGCTGAGATTAATCGGATGCAGCTGGGGGAGTTCGAAGGTTGTTTCCTGAGTCCTCCTGATGCTGATGAGCCCGTTTGCTTATCTAGGACGGCCGGGCGTACTAATTTCTTTTTCTTCTATAAAGCCTACCTGTCTCGGCTCGGTATTCGCTTCTCGTTTACCGAGTTCCAAATATCTTGCCTAGATTATCTTCATTTGGGCCCCTCCCAACTTCATCCCAATGGGTGGGCCTACATAGTGGCTTTTTAGCGATTGTGCAGCTCTTTCGTAAATCTCATTCCTTGCACGACTGCCCTCTTTTTTTATTTCTTCTGTCTGTTTACCCCTTGCTCTAGTAAGGAGGCGGATAAATTGAAGGGGCTCACTTCACTTCGAGGTGATCCTGACAGGTACGCTGAGGAACTTCTCTATTTCATAACTTCCCTTTCCTTCTGGCCTTCCTTCATGAGTTCGTACCTCTCGGTTCCAGGTACGCTGAGGAACTTCACTTTTTGACTTATGCGGTTGTCCCTTCTCCTCGGGTGATATATTTTCCCGCTTCTCGGATCCGACAGCATTGGCGATCTCCATCTGTTCTACGTCCAAATATTGTTTTGCTCGGGTATGAAATTCGGTGAGCGTCTGGACTCGGTTCTTAAAGATATTCTTAGCCAACCGAGACGAGGGGTCCAAACCATCTACGATACAGTGTATATGGACGTCATCGGGGAGTGAACGTACTTGCAATGCCACTTCTTTGAACTGGTCTAGATACTTCTGGAGCGTCTCCCCCTTTTTCTGCTTGATTTTACTCAACGTAAATTGGGACTTCGGCTGCTTCTTACTTGTTGCGAAATTCAACTCAAATCTTCGTCCGAGCTCCTCAAAATGATGTATTGAGTCGGGCGGTAAAGTATGAAGCCACCTCTGGGCCGGTCCTGTTAACGTTGCCGCGAAGATCCATGAGATGACCGGACCCTTAATTAATCGAACGAACATGCCTAACTCAAAGGTATCGAGGTGGACACGAGGGTCCTGAGTCCCATCATATTTCGAGAGATGCGTCAAATCTAAACATTTTGGGTACATAGCGGTTGCAATCTCGTTAGAAAAGGACCCCGGTTGAGATCGGTCAAGTATTTCATCTTATATTCCTCCGGTGACCCCCGAGACCGAGGTAATCTCTTGACCTCGCGGTCTTCGGGTTGTGTGATCTTTTCCAGGCGTAATTTTTTAGCTGCCGATGCTGAAGGTCGAGTTCAAACTAATCCAAATCCCCGGAGAGGCTCGGCTCGTATCTCGGCGTTCTGGCCTCGGACGTCTTGTGGGAGATTGACTGCTTGTATCTAGAGATGTCCCTTCCGGTTTTTCAGGTGAGTTTTCTCACTCCCTTCTTCCGACTAACTTCTTGAATTTGTTAAATCGATCCTCCATCATCTGCTGTATTATTCGGAGGTCTTCTTGGCGTTGGAGGTTACTCTACTTTTCGTTATTTTGCATGCGCCTCGGAATTGATTCCCGTGTTTTTTACGCCCAGGAGGGCGATGTCGGGGTTCTCGAACCAAGACCTCGGTCCGGCTAAATCATGAGTTTTGGGGACTATAGGAGGGGATGCCGTATCTAAAACGTTCCCCTCCTGGACCTCCTCCGGTAGTTGCGGAGTCTGATTTTTTTGAGTAGCCTCAACCTGCTGTGGATTTCCAGGTTGAGTATTCCGAATGCAACTTCTGGTGTTGGCCATCGTTGGTCACGGGAATCGAAATTTACGGTCCCCACGGTCGGCGCCAATTGTAATACCCGGATAATTATTTATCTGGAAATTATATTTTAGCAAATAATATCTATTGGAAATAGGTGAATATGTGGTCTCAAATAATAAGTTATAATTATCTTATGATAAATCCCAAGAGGCAATAAAATATTTATTAAAAATTAGAAAGTATGTTGTCTCTAATCTTAGGAATTTTTGGGATTATTTTCCTTAGAAAATAATGAGGCAAAATTAAATATAATTTTGGGGAGCATAAGTTGCCCCATGATTTTTAATATTTTACATGGAGCATAAAATACCAATGTCAATGAAATAGTTGTGAGAAAATGATTAATCCTAATTAAGAAAATTATCAACAATTAGTAAATGATTAATTAAGTAATTAATGGCTAATTGTTTAAGCTTGAACAAGAGAATATCCAAGGTAAATTATGTAAAACCCTTTAATGAGATGTTTATGGCTAAGGTAAGCATAAAGTGTACTTGCTAATTAATTAGAAAAGATTAAGAAAAATTGGTGAGATTAAGTACATGAAAACCCTAAATCCTAAAAGGTTACTAATCATAGGATTAAGGCCCTAATTAAGCATTCTAATGAAATTAGACAAATTAAACAATGGTCAATGGTTAGGATGTAATCTAGTAAAGCAAGATCAAAGGCTACAAGAATTTCTAACAATTTTAAATGCCTAAATCCATGTAATTAAGAATGGACCAATAGGATAATTTTGTGTATTATAATAATAATGTAAATGGGATATTTTGTAAACAAAACAAGTAGGATAAATGAGAACCAATAGAAATTAAATCCTATCTAGAAAACCATGAACTAAGTTTCTAAGATCAGGACATATTATAAACAAGTGAATTTTTATCCAGAAGTTGGTGTTACCGGAAGTCATTTCCGTAACTGACGGCGTTTGTCCGAAAATGTTCGGCAGGCTAGGAAATACCCGTAATAGGATCAAAAATTTTGCTAACCTATATATTTTGAAGGAGGAAGAATAGGCCTTCAAGATTATGTTGTTGGATTTTCGAGATTGTTTAAGATTACGCGATTAGGACACCGAACAGGGAACCTTATCGGTACAAGATCATAAAGCAAGTGTGTGACATCATCTTTGATGATGTCATTCTTGCATAAAAGCAAGGGGAGGTCGGCTAGGCCATCCAAAGGCCAAGAAGAAGCCTTGCAACAAAACCAAGATCCAACGGTTGAGATTCGATATGATAAAGCATGAATAGTAGCACAAATTTCCCTATAAATAGAAGGCACCTCCAATCAAATTTTCTCACCAATTCACAAAGAAATCATAGAGTGAGGTTAGAGAGAAGTGGGAGCAAGAAGGTTGAAGGAAGTTCTTCAAGGGTAAGTTCTTCGGTTCTTAGTTTTTAGTTCGGTAGTTCTTGAAGTTCTAGGGTAGATGTTGTTTTGATCTTTAATCTTCCAATATATTGTAGATATCATGTTTTAGGGTTAAATATGATATATATTTCGAAAATTGTGTTGGAGAAAGAGTTATGGCAAAATTTTGGAAGATTAGAGTCAAAGTAGCAAAGCTCTGGCGAAATTCCGCCGATTAGGGGAGTCATGGGTAAAATGGTAATTTGGGACTAGAATGTCTGTTATAATGTTGATCATTGATTAGAAACGTTATTATCCTTATAGGATATATGTGATTACGCTTTGATCAACGGTCGTGTACCCAATTCCGTCAACGAAGGTACGTTCGCGTCTTTGTAACACTAACTCTAATGGTTATTGTATGCATATATGTATTTCCTCTGTCATGTTGTTTTTCCTCCGTTGTGCCTTAACCTTACATATGACTGTATTGTTATTGCCGTCCATATCCGATTATGTCCAATGTCCGTTGGGCCTTAATCATACATCCGATTGTATTATTACCCATTGTGCCTTAACCTTACATCCGACTGTATTGTTATTGCCGTGCATATCTGATCATGTACATTTCTCCTTGTGCCTTAACCTTACATCTGACTGTATTGTTATTGCCATATATATCTGATTATGTATACCCTACCTTTGAACGTAGTAAGTGTCGCCAAAATTCCATGAATATCTCGTAGTACATATATGATGTATGTAAACATGAGATTAACCGTTACCCGGGGTCCGGTGCATTGGACCTCGCCTCTTAACATAGCGTCAGTTCGGAGAACGAGGACCGAGGAGAAAGGCAAGCGGCCGCACGAGACCCGGCTCAAGACTTCTTCGTTTATATAGTTACACGACGTTAGACGTCCGAAATCAATGTACTGTTACTGTAATCAGCCAGACTTACGACATTTTGAATATAAGTATCAGTTACTCAATCGCTCCGATGCTTTACTCTGATGAAAAAAAATTATACTGCTTTTGAAAATGGGATGTTACACCAATGTTCTGGTGTGGAACCAGATGTCTAGCACGATGGGCTAGTACTTTGATATTGGATCAATGTACTCCACCAGGATACCTAGGGAGTCGATATCCTGAAGGAGACAGGATCACCGCACGCTATAGACTATTCGCCTTAAAGGGGGGAAGGGAAATGTGTCAAGTGGGGATGTGCACTGTGATACTGAATTTACTAGGTTTGAGTTAGAACGTGTGTACCTTAGGTTTATGCCCTTGTATATATAGGGTATGCATTGATATCGTAACTGCGTGATCTATCTTATCTCTTGATTGTAGATATGATAGATTCTCCATGATTGTAGGCACATACGAAATATATAATATATTTCGTGTTGGGCCGTCTAGACATTTGGGCCGATATGCCGAACCGTAACAGTATTTTAACTGGATCCCTTGATCTAATCAAATTAGATAAGTAAGTTTTATATTAAACACTGGAGGGATTATGTGATTTCACAACCACATGAACAAAGATTATAACATCTTGCATACTAAAATAATCTCAGTTAAAGTCTTGAGAATTGGAGTTTCTTTCACATAGAAAACTTAAAAAAGAAGCTATTATTAATAAATAATATTCCTTCAAGTATTACATATATAGATATTAAAGAAATTAATTATTTGTAACAAATGTGTGTTGTTTTTTTTAAAAAACCACTTTAATCATTATCCCCATTGATTAAAACCTTGCCTTTAATATCTATAATCAATAGGGATAACTTGAAAAAAAAAATATAAATTTGTCCAACAAAATAGATTGATTTGAACCTGCTGAAGCTAAGCTCCCCAATCACTTAATAATAATAAGCTTCTCAAACTTCATCCCAGTCAACCAATATTGTAGAGCCACAATATTGGAAGACTTTGATGAGATTTTGAAACCTAGCATTTCTCATCGACATTGAATTTGAGTGTTAATAAGTTATCTCACTCGTTGATCTCTTGTGAGAAACCAAAACTATTAGTGGCTTTATATAGAGAGTAACAGTTATCACTCGTTGATCTCTAAAAGAGATCGAACCTCTTTTCTTTCTTTCTTTTTTCAACACCACAAAAAGTTACAAAAACAATTAAAATAGTGCTATATATTATTGAGTCACTTTCTATATTTGATTCTACACCGAACTAAATTTTTAATAAATGAACTAGTTGGCTTTTCGGTGAAATATATACCCCTTGATTTGTTTAGTCTTTTTAATGCATAATTCCAAAATTTATAGACAGCAATCAACTAAAAACAGTTGTGCAAACACAGCATTGAACAACCATCACAGTATCACAAGTTAAAAAAGCAAGAAACAAAAAGGCTTCGTGAATCTAATATACTTTTTGGAATGTTTATCTTTTTCATCTTCAAAAACACTTGTTCGATTTGAGTAACTTGGCGCCATTCAATTTCACAGTCCTTCAAAGTAAAGACAAAGACTAAGTACAGGATGGACTCTATGATTAATTAAACATAAATGCATTGAAATCACACCTAGTGATTTACGATTCAAATGGAATAATATATTAATATAATGTTTTACTTTACTTTAATCTAATCTATTATCTTATTATATATAACGTTTATAGGGAGCAAATTTTTATACCAGGCACAAGTATATCCTCCTATGGGAGGAAATCTTATTCGAGACATTGTTAATTGGGCACTAGATGTTGGCATCTCTTCCAGTAGGATTCGAACCTTAGGAAGGCAATTTGACTAATATAACTTGTGAATGGTGTTATGAGTTGGAATATTTCGCTTAATAGCATTGTATTTTATTGTTTTTTAGCTTAAAATAATGGCCATATAACTTTTCCTTTAAATTTTGTAAACCATGTATAAAATGACGGACTAACATTTATTATCAACATAAAAATGAAAAAAAAAAAATTGTAATGTTCATAATTGTTTCCTTGTATAACTTGGTTTGATTTTGATTTTATTTGGATTCATTAGATAAAATTAGTTCAGATGTATTCTGAGTGACAATCACGTCATCCACTACTAACACCGTACAAGTTAAACCAACAAATTATGAATAATCATACAAACTAACAAATAATGAATATAGGGACAAAGTACGTACCTATAATTGAGGAAACTACAAGGACCCAATCATAAGGGAAAAACACTAGAATGACTTAATTAAAAGTGAGATGGAAATATAGGGACTTGGATATCAATTTTTTTCCCGGGATTTGCATAAAACTTCCATATATTTTATGTTAATTAACTTTTGACATTAATGAATAATGAGTATGACAGAGACGTAACAAAATTATCCGACATTCAAAGTACTCTGTATGTTTACCTGAAACCCAAATCGTGGGAATTGGTGCTCTCTGAATATCAGAACTAATAATTGATCAAATTATTCACTAAAAATCTTCCATCTACAGTAAAATTCAGATTTATTCATCCCAGCATGTGGTCACTCCAAGTGGTCATCATAGTGCTTACTCTTTGGCTTTCTCTGTATCAGAAAAATGTAACCAAAATGGAAAGATGCATGCGGTCTTTTGCCTGTTTTATTCTCCGCAGTTGACATTAATCAGTTAATTAATGACTGAGAATATTTAAATGCTTTTACTCAGTTAATTATTAAGGATATCAAAATTTTATGTTTGTCATTAATTTAATCATGTCCGAAACAGATCAGAAGTTTAGCTGAAACAAGAATCTTTAACATATGTAAGCAGCTCATTATAAATCATAGGGAGAATGACTTTGAGGTCACAACTAAGGAAACAATGTTAGGAAAGTCCCCATTAACAATTGAACATGGTGGATTAATAAGTACAACAATTATTATTAACAACTTATGAGACTTGTTAATGGATTATTTCCCTTGGTTGGGACTTGAATGTTATTCTCCTTAAATTATACTTCTCCAGTTCTAAATGTAGGATCTAGCTTGGAAATAGATTTTCATCCTATATGTAAGACTTTTTCATATATCATATTTATCATTTTTTTTAAAGTAATTTTCCTAATTTATAATATGATATATAATCTAATGTTACATATAAATATTTAAGAGAAATCATATCACATATGTTATGATTCAATAATTTATTTAACTTCCTTAATATCTTCAAATTGCATAAATAGGTCTTACAAATGTTTATTTGTGATACTAAATTTCAATCGCACCACACCAAGGTTTCAAATGTTGCAAATATACGTGAAGGACAGATTTCTCATTTTTTTTATTGACTAAATTTCACATTAACCTGCCTAAATTTTGGATCATGTACAGATAATCTTCATAACCTTTAAAATTTTACAATAAACCCCCTAAACTGTGTATTTATGCATATAATTCTCATACGATTACTTTTATTCATTATTTATTCACGCACAGCTTAAATTTTACGTGGAATGGAAGTTTGAGGGATTACATATACTCAACAACAAAAATTAGGGGGTATATAATTGATAGTTGGGGGTTACCGTGCAAATTTAAAAGCTCAATGAGATTTATTATGAAGTTTTAAGGGTTAAGGGGCCATAAGATATTTGTATTTGGTCCAAAATTATTTAGTAGAGTTGTGTAAATTAATTATTATTATTTAAAAAAAAAAAAAAAAAAAAAAAAAAAATCACAATGCATAGAGAAAGCTTAGGATGTGAGGTAGTGCTAAAAAAGAAAATGTGAGTAGGTGCATTTTATACATGATATATACCCATTTGTAGGCATCGAGGCCTTAAAGCCCAATGACAGCAAACTTCTTCCTCATCATTCAACAAGTCTTTCTCTCGAACCCTTTATAGGTATTGGGTGCATGATTTATGTAACACCCCAAATTCCGTAGCATAAATCGTGCCAGTGACACGTGGTTTTATAAAATTTGTCAGAGTTTTGAGGTGCTACTGCTTAGCGTTTTGCGGAAACGGAGAGCATGTACTAAAAATTTGAACAACAGGTATAACACCGAGTAACTAATATGAAATACTCGGACATATGATGATGCCCTGACGATATCGATATATATATTATAAAATCTCCCGAAGGAATTATTCATGTGATACAAGAATACAAAATTCTATAATTACATTTCTTCTATGTAACTATACCCTTTTCCGCCAAGCCTTAGGTAGACTTGGGACATAGAACCTAACTCGCTTAAATCATCTCATTTGGCGAGTACGGTAGGTCTAGTGGAAGTCTCACCGTGCTAGGGACCGATTGACGAACCACATAGACGACCCTTCTAGTTTAAGCACCAAATGATGTGAAGTAACTTTATTAGATTTATGCCATAAGGTAGGTTCTGCTGACTTTCTTCCCGCATTTCCTTTGACCGGTGCCTCCTCACTGCTCCGTCCATTAATGCTCCTTCTCATGGCTCCTATTCACAATGTCTTCATAAATCCCGGTTCCTTTCCCCGAACTTCTAGTCAAGTCTAAGATTCAAAACAAATTGAATCTTAGGTAACGCTTAACCTCATATGACAAGTATAACAATATATGTATGACAGATATTCATTACATTTCAAATTAACCAATACATAGCACACAAAGATGTAAGGTTACAACAATACATAAGCACACGGTAGATGTAATGTCAACACAACAACAAGACATAGCACACAAAGACATGTAAAGTCATCTATACAAATCCATGTATAGTTAAATAGTCTGCACCACTCGTGCCACGATGTACACTCGTGTCCTCGCTAGGAAAACAATCTCACGACATTATCAAGACTATAACCCGTATCAAGTTGAATGTATATAAACAGTGATTCAAGACAGAGTCTTAACCACGGTGCATGACCCAAGACCAAGTCTTGTCCATGACTCTATGAAATCATTCCATCTCATACATGCATACAAGTCATATCAGAGTTAAAGTTACTGTACGCGAACGTACCTTCCTTCCATGTGAATAGTAATTTACTATTCATGTATACGGTATTATTCATAAATACGGCACTATGAATAGTAATATGCCCGTCCTTCAAATCTGACTCCGGAATCCTCGGATATCCTAACATATTACCATATTGCTTAGAATAATATCCAAAAGGTTAATTTACCTTTCTACCCTTGGTGGATTTCTTATTACCATTTTGCCATTACATTTTATTTAATAAAAACGCTACTTTCAGCATTATGGCCAGATTTACTTCTAACTTTGAAAATTCATAAGTAATTCTAGAAAACTCAAAACGAGGATCCGTAAAATTCCTCAGAATCCTTAGGATGTCTACTTTTGTGGAAAAATACTGGTTGTTACCCAGATTTAGTGATTCATTCCCAGTTTTCACGTGTTCATCCTTTGCCCAGAACATTTTCAGAAAACGTAGCCCAACTTTGGACATTTTTATCTTCTAGCACAGAACTCGAAATAATACATTCTAGGTATATTTGAAAAGGTCTATATGTCTAATTTAACCATGAATTTTCTCAGAATTTTAGAAATTCATCTTCAATATAAAATACTGACGTTTTTACCCCTGACTTCAAAAATTGCTTACCGATAAAATTTCGCCATAGTTTCGCTACTTTAATCCTAATCTTCCAAAAATTTTGCTATAACTTCTTCTTCATCAATTTTTTGAAATAAAACCATTTCTAACCATAAAAACATGATAACAAAAATATATTGGAAAATTAAAGATCAAAACACTACTTATCTATGAATTTAAAACTAGAACTCAAGAACTAGAAACTTACCCTTGAAGAACCTTGCTACTACTTCTTCCTTGCTCCAAGAAGTTCACTCTACTCACTCTCTAATCTTAAAATCGAGATGCTTTGAGCTGATTTTGGTGTGAAGAATATGAAGAAAGAGTCTTCTATTTATAGAAGAAATTCAAGGCTATTCCAACTACATTTCTTCCTTAACCAAACACTCAAACCAAACCTCAAACCAAACACTCAAACCAAACACTCTTACACCAAACACTCACACCAAACACTCTTACACCAAACATTCATACCAACTTATACATATCTACCAATATCCAACTACCAATTAATATTTATTTGCAAATATTAAATAATTATTGGAAAATAAAATCCCTAATTTCATATAAGGATTTTCTTCCATAATTAACTCTCTAGGTCATAAAATATTGGTTCTAAAATTTCTAGACCAAAAAGTATCCTCTAACTATTTTTCCTTGAATTATTTGGAAAATAGGCCTCAAAATCCAGAAAATAGCTTTAAAACTATTTAGGCCAAATTTTCATAATAAATTCCCATAAAACATTTCTTGTTTCCAAATCCAAAAATTTGGGATATTACATTCCTCCTTTTGGTTATAAATTAATTACCTTTTTATGTGCTATTTATATCATATTAAATAGCTCCTAAATAATGTCTCATAATTAACCATTGGTTAATTAATTCCAAAGTGGGATTTGGATGAAAATATAATCAATAGATTATAATTTCTTGAGACAAATATTCACCTTTTGTAATTAATATGTATTATTTATCAAAATAAAGTATTTATGATAAATAGGAATTTTAGGGTATTACAATTTATGACAAAAGAAAAACCATTTAAAATATTCTAAAATATGACTTAGTTAATTTGAATTCAGTCCAATTGATTTAACATATAGATATTATATTTTACATATGGTATTATATATAATTCGAAAGACACACCAGATTCAAAAAATTCATAATCATGTAAAAAGAAAATCTTTTTCTTATCTTTTTGAAATGTGTGGAAAACGTTGGGTTTCTAATGTGTGAGCATTTCGAAACACAACAATCTCACTTTACTTGAATAGTCTTGACTCGTCAATACCATTCATGAACCAATTAATTCAAATAATCAAATAAATAAAAATACATAATTCATAATATGTAAACTTTTTGTTTTATGTATTTAGTACGCTATTATGTTGTGTTAGAGATATTAAGGTGAAATTAAATGAGTAGTTAGCTGAAACTCTAGCTAGTCTATATAAGGGGTCATCGTTAATGTGTTAGGTGTATAGGATAGTGAGATTCACTCATGTTAAGAGAAAGGTTAATGTGAGTCTCTTTATAGAGAGTGAAATCCCTCCTAGATCCCTAGAGTTGGGGTTAGTTGTTAATTAACCGAGGGTTAATCATTGTTAAACCGTAGGTTAAAGTTTGTATGAGCATGTTGCTCTCTAATATAGTTAGTATATGATTCTTCAACTTCTCTATTATGTTCCTCTAATTGTCATTCTTAACATGGAATAGGAGCAGTCTATTTTTGGGTTAATGTTTTCCAAGACCCAATGGATATTTTGTTGTCGAGCTTCTTTTGTGGGTAAATGGCTGCGTTTTGGCAGCTTTTTGAGAATTCTTAATGAAGACTTTCGATCTTATTTTTCCACCACATGATCATTCGACGTCCAGAATTTCTTCCTTGCCTTTGATCCAAATACGAAGGCTCTCAATCCCGATAATCTTGCGTCAATCACAATTGTAACATCCCATTTTCAAAAGCAGTATATTTTTTTTCATCAGAGTAGAGCATCGGAGCGTAAGAGAAACTGATACTTATATTCAAAATGCCGTAAGTCTGGCTGATTACGAAACGGACGGTGGACCGAGAGTTTTCCAAAAGTAAATAGCAGTAGAGGAAAGTGTCTCTTCGGCAATACTCATGCCGTAGCGACAAGGGATAGTCTTCAGCTGAGTCTCTGTGCGGCCTGCTTGCCTTTCACCTCGGTCCTCGGTCCTCAGAATTTTTTTTTAAAAACGTTTCCAAATATTTCAAGCAGAGTAATCAGAGTAGAGCATTGGAGCGAGTAAGTAATTTACATTACATTCAAAATATGGACCATAGTGTAAATGTATCGGATTACAGTCATCCAGAATTCTCAAAGGTTAAAGAAACTAAAGAAAACGATAAATAATGTAGACACGTCTTGGCCTACTCCACTGCTTGCCTCGATCGCCAAACATCGGTCCTCCGAGACCACGATGCTACGGTGAGATCCATTCCACATATGGATCTCGGGTAACGCTTAACCTTATGCTCAAATAAAACAAGATACGTACAAGATATTCATTTCAATACAACATATCATCACAAAAGCAATCGCGGATGTATGATCAATAACATGGACAAACATAAGCACAAAGCGGTATGTAAAGTCTCTCTCGACTAGTTCCGTACATATCCAAAGG
This sequence comes from Acacia melanoxylon, assembly GCA_019022615.1. Taxonomy (NCBI): domain Eukaryota; kingdom Viridiplantae; phylum Streptophyta; class Magnoliopsida; order Fabales; family Fabaceae; genus Acacia; species Acacia melanoxylon. The sequence goes on along the minus strand of JAFJYJ010000003.1, from coordinate 2,779,341 downwards.
CCACGCCACAACGTGTCCTCGCGCTAGGAATAACTCAAACGGCATTACCAATTCTATAATCCGTGGGTAAAGTCAGTAAGTATCTCGACGACTCTCAACAACCTCGCCTCTATGAACGTATCTATAACGCAAAAGTATATAAGCAACATAGAGTTAGGGTTACGTACGCGTCCGTACCTTCGTTGACGACGTTAGGTACTTCGCGGAAAAACCTAATTTTACGAAAAACGTGAAATGTTCACGGTGGCACGTCGGGCAATAACGGCGGAAAATCGAGTTTCGATGCCCTATAAGAGTAATATCACTTTCATTAGTGATTTGACATCATAACGGCATTTTAGGTAAAAATTACCATTTTGCCCTTCTACCCCTAATTTGACGGAATTTCGCCAAAGACTTCGCTACTCTAACTTTCACTTTTCAGAACTCAATCCCTACTAAGTTTTTACCTCGTCGCATCTTTCAATGCAATGAGGCTTAAAAACAATAGTAGGAATCTCATTCCTACTTACTAAATCTAACTAACATTTCTACCAACTACTTGAACTAAAGACTAGAACTTAGAAGCTAAGGCCAGAAGAACTTATCCGTTGAAGACTTCTTCACAATTTTTCCGAGCTTCTCTCTCTTCTTTCTCCCTCTAGATTCGGTTTCTAGCTTGAGAATGGATGTGAAAATCCAAGAGGTGCTCATGCCTTTATATAGGCAAAATTTGTGCCACTTTGGTAATTTCCACATTCCAAATCTTGTAATTTTTCCCTACCTTATAACCATGTAAAATCAAGGCTAATTGGTGGTTAATTCTTGTCCATGGGAAGCTCTTGGTCGACTTAGGGGGTGATGTGGCAGCAAGCAATTGGTCCAAGAATGGTGACTCAAGCTCACTTTATGCCCTGGGCCCGATAGAATTTCCCCGATCGGTGTCCGTTTCGCATAGTCTCGGAAAATCTCAAAATTCTAAATTCATAACTTTGAAGATCTTCTCTTCCTCATCAATAATATCTAATTTAACTTAGATTTCGGTCCCTTACGGGGTTCCAACGATCCAAAAGTTTTCTCAAAACGTGTCCGGCGCATCCGATTACGAAAATCGTTTTCGGATCATCAACTTCCTGACAAAAATTCACTGATTCCAAATATGTCCATATAATTATAAACTCATCTCCGGATGTTGAGTTATAATTTATTTTCTTCAAATCCAAATTGTGACTATCTGCATTTTTCCCTATTTCGTCTTATTAGGCAAATGCGCTCACCTGACCTCGGAATTAACTTCCGAAGAGGTCACTTGAAGGTAAAAAATGACGATCAATATTTTACCTTGACTTTGGAATTCCTATTCCTGGTTCTCTAGAGAGGATCCGTTTCCTATTTATTCCATTACTATTCACTATATTTAATTATATTATATAATAATACAATTTTACAAAAATATCATGATATTTAAAATTTGTTCCTATCTCCATTTTTTTTTCCAATTTTCGGCTGGACCCTTTTTCTTTTTATTTTATATTTATTTATTTATTTATTCAAATTTTTCCAAAAATTTCACAAAATTACCTAATTGGTCCATTCTTGTATTTAGGCTTAAAAAAAGACCTAAACTCACTTATTTTTCACAAAATTCTCCAATTAATTACTAAATATGTTCTTACTAATTTTAAGCCAAAAACCACTAATTTTAGGGTTTTACAAAATTACTTATGAATTTCCTTTTCTTATGCTTAAGTAATTAGCCGAAATTACTTAACTACTTTATTATCACTAGTTGATAATTTTCTTAATTATAATGCCTCATTACCTCATAATTCTAGCACCGACATTTCGTTTCCATGTTTTCGCATTATTCTAGAATTTGAGAGGGTATTATGGTCATTACAATACTTTTTGAGCATTCTTATTCAATTTCTCCAAGCTCATAATTTATCAAATTATCACAATTAGAGATAATATACTCTCCTAACTCAAATAATTATTTCATTGCCTTTTAGGATTTTTCACAATTTTCCTAAGTCATTTTGCATACCAGGGTATTTTGGTCATTTGGCACTTTGGCCCTTAAATTCTCTAATTTCCCACGAACTCATCCTAGAAACATAGACTATAATAACACAAGTCTTGCAACAATAATTTCACTTATCGAAATAGCCAATTTATTTACCAAAATGTAATATTTCGGATTAATAAATATGCGGGTATTACAATTTCACCTGGTTCATAAAAGGTCCAAAGGTGGTAAAAGACTAAATTTCTATATCTTGAGGTAGAATTTCATTTCTATCCGTTCTCATTTCTCCTTGGCTCTTTACCGATTATATTATTATTTTAATCAAAATATCTAGATATTTATTTATTTTTATTTTATTTTTTATTTATTTTTCTAGGCATAAAATATGTTATTATTTATTTAATTATTAATTTCGAATTTCTCCTTTTAAATTAATTATTTACTAATTAATTTACTTATATCTTAATCTAAACAATTAGCCACTAATTACTTAATTAGCCACTTACTAATTGTTGATAATTTTCATAATTAGGATAAATTATTATGTCACAACTATCAGACCGTTGGTATTTTATGTCCCATGTAAAATATTAAAAATCATGGGGCCATAAAGTGCTTTTAATATTATTATATTTATGCTTCTCTATTTTTCAAGGAAATAATCCCAAAAATTCCTAAAATTAGAGACAACATACTTCCTAAGTTTTTGTCAATATTTGCGTCATATGGGATTTATAATAATGTTTTCGCCATTTTCTCCTTATAAAATACATTTTTTTAAGGATTTTAGTTAACTTTATCTCTCCTAATTCCCATAAGAATTACCTTAGAAAATAAGATAATTATTACTTATTATTTGAAACCACATATTCACCTATTTTCATAGGTATTATTTACCGAAATATAATATTCCAGATAAATAATTATCCGGGTATTACAACAATGCTCGACGCTCCATTGCAAGTTGCCGGTGCAAGCTCCAGCATGCTGCCGTCGTATCGCCATCCGGCGACCACCATTTAGAATCTTCATCGGACCGTTTATGAATCTTGGATAGTGGCCAAGTCATCGCCATCCGAGATTACTGTTCGTGCGTTCGTCATCGTATCACAGATTGTTGAAGACAAAGTTTTAGATGAATTGATTATTCAAAAGTTTAATCTCCCCCCTTCATAATTCTTGGTGGCGAGTTCTTGATCTCTGGCTTAGGATTGCATTCTTTTCCTATTGTTTTCAGCCTGGTTGAGTGCGATTCGAATTAAAGAATCCAATTCAAGTCCAAGTCTTCGTTGTTCTTGGCTGAGAAAAGTGGCCCAAGATTCACTACTACTTGCTTGGAGTTTTCTGAATTAATCGTTTGTTCGCTGCTTAGTTACTCCAAAGCCATTCATGAATCCTTCGATCGATTGTGTCTTCTGGTTACCACCAAGGTGAGCGATAGAGGTTTATCTAGAGGACATCATCAATGACTCGATCCTTATGTCTTGGCTCTTCAAAGCAAGTGAACTTATATGGTGGCAATTTCTCAACATTCATGAAACACTTATGTTGGCTTGGGGGAGGAACTACACCTCTGGTAAATGGAATGGTGATCCTGATGACAAAGCTTGAATCTTCTAGATCAATGGTTGGTCCCTATTTCCCTTTCACAAGTGGGTACAACATGGCTCAGTCTTCCAAGAACATGAGTTCAGGTTTTGGTTTCAATGGCAATCCTGTTTGATGTTGTTAGAATTATTGTACCCTGTTGTGCTTTCTTAATTGTGGAAAAGTTTATTACTTCAAACAGCAAGTTCTGAATTTTATTACTTAAAGGCAGGGGTGACATGGTCAATGTTCGCTATTATAAAATTTCTGGTTTGAGAAGAGTTTGCATTGGCAATAAAATGAAGTAAAAACATGGATTAAAGTGGATGTGAAGTTGGTCCAATTGGTCTGATGTTTGCTTGCTTACGAAGCTCAATTTGGACTGAGATGCTAGCATGTGACAAATCCACTCCTGAATCCTTCAGTGTTTGTGGTAGTGAATCCAACAACCCTTTTGAGTACACACTTGACATGCTAATGGCCGTGAAGAGTTAGGAATTGGCAGGGCCTTAATGGTTATTCCAGGATGTTGACTCATTGCCTTCAGTGTAGTATAAGAACTAGCTAGTACCAGCTACATTCTAAGTTTATGGAATGGGACGCAATATATCTCCTAGAGCATGGGATTTGTTAAAAAGAAAGGAGTAGGTTTTGTTCCTGCTGAATCACAAAAGGCATTGGCGCCTGAGACAATTGTTTTACATACAAGCTCAAGATACAAAGGCTTCAAATGGCAAAGATGACTCACTGTCCTTCAAGTCAAAGTTTGAAGATGAAAGCTCACATGAACCATCTAGGTGGTTGACATCAACGAACAATATGTGGGATTAGATCTCACAATTTATGAAAGATGTGAAAGAGCTTTTGCTTAATAAGGGTCAACAATCTTTGAAAGTGAGAAGGATCATGACAGCATTAGAGAATGTAATCATATACAGTGCAGGGTCAGATATTTTAAAGGGTAAAGAAGATTGCAAATAGGTTTTGTTCAAAGAAGTATGAGAGGGGCAAAGAGTATTGATGGTGTTCCCTACAAAGAGAAGCATCCCTGTTGATATGGAGAAGAATATTTTGAAGAAATCTCTGTATTGTAAATTGAAATTTTTTGGTTTAATTCACCTTAACCCTCTTGTTTTTGTGTTGCAAGTTGACACTTGTTTGAGTATAAGTGTCAATTTGAGGGGCATGTTAGAGATATTAAGGTGAAATTAAATGAGTAGTTAGTTGGTTGAGACCCTAGTTTATATAAGGTGTCATGGTTAATGTCTTAGATGTGTAGGACAATGAGATTCACACCATATTAAGAGAGAAGTAAATGTGAGTATCTCTCTAGAAAGGGAAGTCCCTCCTAGATCCTTAGATTTGGATTAAGTTGTTAATCACCCTCAAGTAAGGGATAATCATTGTTCAACCCAAGTGAATTATAGTTTGTATGAGCATGTTGCTCTTATGTGGTTAATACAAGATTCTTCATCTTCTCTATTATATTTCTCTAACTGCTATTGTTAACGTTGTTCATAAGTAATTGTCCGATTTATATAAAAAATTATGGTTTTTGTAACTATGGTTTTGAAAAGACATAATTGGTTTGTGCATTAATCTTTCTAGTATACATATAAGAGTAATTACTCAGAGTTGATTGTAACAATAAATTTTTTCTCCTCTCTTTTTGGGCACAATCTTCATATGAATTTCTATAATTCCAGTAACAAATCAAGAGATATAATATATATAAAACTAATCGAAAGAGAAATCAATAAATCATAATTTCATTTAATTTAGAGTAGTACAGGTATTTTATATGAAAAATATGAGGGCATGCACCAGATATCTATAAGATCGTGCAGTAGAATTATTCCTCGAAATCTAGTCATGCCATCACATATTGTCTTGGATGGATCATAGCCTCATTAAATACATTTCATCCTAATGGCAATCCAAAATCTAACATATACCTATTGATCTAGCTAAATCAGCTCAAAATTCTCCAGAACAAATCCTTCATTTTGCATTAACGCTTATGTTGTTACTGATAAATGTATTTGAAGATAGGCTTTATGGGGACAAAAAATATCTTATCCTTAATATAAAATCTCGTTCGGATTGCACTACGAACGAGATCTTATATTAAGAATCGGAGTTGGTGCTTCAAATTTTATTTAACAATATGTTTTCAACTCATCGTGTTAGCTACCCCAATTTATAATGTAGATGAGTGAGATATTTACGCCAGGAAATTTCTCAGTGATAAATAGATTGCTCCATATCCTATTTTGGTATGTCTCTCTCCGACCATCAATTTATTTTCTAACAGGTAATGCAGCTTGAACAAGTGCTAGTAATTAGAAGAAGCTTGTGAAAACTGGCAAGGATTTGTAACAATGGAATGATGAGCATATTGTAATTTTACTTATTCCTGTTAATAAATGTCTAAACAACATGCATACTAGAATAGCCACCCATATATGTAGGTGAGCTACAACGGTCTATGGCGCGGGCGCACATATATATATTCTTTCCAGATCATATACAGTAACTTCTAAACTGATGAAAATTAATTATCAAGATTTGAATATGAGTATAATAATTTCTCTTAATTAAAACAATCAATTGGTGTGAGTGGAAGAGTACTTTGAAACTCCAATATTATAAGATACTCGCTCTGGTTTTTTGTACAAGGATTTTTTAAGGGTTACACGGGTTAAAAAAAAAAAGGGCTTTTAAAACTAGACGAAAGAGGCATCATAAGACCGGATCTGCGATCAGTCTCAATATAGGCGGTCTTGAAAGTCTGTAACTTTTAAGACCAGATGCAAACTCATCTAAAATAAATGTTTTCAGACCGGACATTAAAAATATTAGGTCTTAAAAGTCATACTATATAAACCTAATATATTTTTTGTTAGGTCTTAAAACCCGACTTTTAAGAGCGGACAACTAAATACACCGGTCTAAAATGATCGACTTTTAAGACCGGTTTCTTATATAAGCCGGTCTTAAAAGTTTGACTTTTAAGACTCGATATTTAACACACCAAACAACCAGTCTTGGAGCTTTGAATTTTTAGAAAGACGGTATTTTAAACTAAGCTATGAACAATCCATTATGAATTTCAAATTGAATTGGAAATGAATACAAATATTATTCACCATGAGTTATGTGGCCTCTTAATAAATATACTATGACAGTACAACACCTAAATGAATATATAGAATAAGATAAGTTTCAAATACAATGAGTTACAAATTAGACAGCACCTAAATGAACATACAGGCTCAATTCACCATGTCTTCATCAGATTCACACCCAACAATGTAAAGTTCCTCTTTTATATAACATGCCCCTTTCGGATCCCGCCACAAAAACAAAAACAAAAACAAAAGCTACACAGTCAATGACATTGTTTAAGAACAGAGGAAGGAATATAATTAAAACCTTAAAGTTTTCAAAGAATTTTGCATATGAATATTACCTTATGAATTTATAAAGTGATATCCTCCTATATCCCTTCATGATGATAATTTCTTATGCTGGGTTCATTATCCACTTTATCTTCTTCGTTCATGTTTAGGAGACCCCTTGAAAAAGGAGTACTCTTAGGAAGACCATAATTTGAATGAATTTCCTCATCAATATCAATGACTCTTTTTCCTTGGAGAGCTATAGACCACATTTTATTTTCCTAATCAGTGATATAGAACACTTGTTTCACTTGGTTTGCAATAATAAAAGGCTCATCTCCAAAACTTCTACTATTGATATCGACTAATGTAAATCCTAGCCGATCGATCCTAACACCATTATTGATATTAACCCACTTGCATTTGAAAATGAGAAATTTAATTTTAACAGTCCACCTCCCAAATCTCGTTAATAACCACATAATAAGGCATGACTGCCAATTTAGGCTTCTTGTCTTTCGAACTAGAGAAGTACATAGATTTAACCTCTAACATAACATCACTGTTCTAGATGGTGATCCTATCATCTAGGGACTTCGTGTAAAATGTATAACCATTGATCACATATGAATTTCAAGTTATGACATCAACCTTAGGACCATGTGCTAACAATTTTATTGTATCATAAACACATTCCTCTCCCTCGACCTTTTGTTTGAACCATTTTTGCAAAAGTATTTTTTAGCGGCACCTCTATGACACCTCAAATTTCATACAACTTATTGTGCCCGGTGAAACATAGTATTTAGGAATATGGTGCTACATGTCAGAGTGAAGTGGAACGGAGAGCATAGATTAACGTTTGGATAATGAGTAACTAATATAAAATGCCCAAGCATAAGCTGGTTAACTTAAAACTTTCCCGAAGGAATATTCATGTGATACAATAATACAGAACTTGTATAATTACAACTCGTACATAGTAACTATACAATCTTAAACCAAGCCTTAACTAGACTCGTGGCTTGGAACCCAATACAGTTAATCAAACCCATTGGCCATGCCAGGTAAGGTCTAGTGGAAGTCTCCCCGTCTTTCACGACAACTTATGATTGAACCACATATACCAACCCTTTCTTAGTTTAAGCACCAAATGGTTTGAAACAAATCTATCGGATTCATGCCAGAAACTGTGTCTCTCCACGTGCTCCTTCCATCGATGCCTCTTCATGGCTTCGTCCACTGATGCCTCTTCCCGACTCCATCCACGTCGCCTTATTAAATTAAGGTTCCTTTCCTAAACCTTTAATCAATTCTGAGATTCAATCGGATTGAATCTCAAGTAACAGTTAACCTCATGCTCAAGTAATAACAGTATATATGACAAATATTCATTTCATTTCAGCATCAACCATACATAGCACACAGCAGATATAAGGTTACAACAATACATATCACACATCAAATGTAATGTTAACAGCACAACAATACATAGCACATAGCAAATGTAATATTCACAACGTTTGCACTCACCAGTGCCACGCCTCCATGTGTCCTCAGCGCTAAAAAAACAATCATACGACATTATCATGACTATAACCCGTACAAAGCTGAATGTATATAAATAGGTGACCTAAGACTGAGTCTTAGCCACAGTACATGACCCAAGACCTAGTCTTGTCAATGACTCTATGAATCATTCTATCGCATATAAGCATACTAGACACATCTAAGTTAAAGTTACAGTACGCGTCCGTACCTTTCACCGTGTAGTTACCAAAACGCCCACTATTTGAATCCGACCCCGGACTCCTCGGATATCCTAACATATTACCATATCGCTTATAATAATATCCTAAGAGTTATTTATGTCATCTTTGACCCTTTTACCCTTGGTGGATTTGTTATTCCAATTTTACCCTTACATTTCTTTAAAAACGCAATTTCAGCATTTATGCCCAGATTTTTTGGTAATTTTGAAAAACCATAATTAATTCTACAAAACTCGAAATGAGGTGCTGAAAATTTCTTCATGACCCTTGACATGTCTATTTTTAAGGAAAAAAATTCCCAGAAGCTAGAAGATCAAGAATCATTCCCAGTTTAATATTTTCTCACCGCTGTTCAGTTTTAAATTCAGAAAACAAGGCTTATCTTCAAAAATTCATATCTCCTTGACCAGAGATCAAAACGTTACATATTTTATATATTTAGAAAGATTTATATGTTTACTTTATTTATGTAAAATTTCATGATTTAATGACTTGATTTGCTACATAAAATAATAGCATCAATTTCGCTGCCTCTAGGAAGTTGAAAAACTGGAAATTCTACAATTTTCACAATCTTGATCCATTGATTTCAAAACTTATTCCATAACATGTTTTCCACTTCATTTTGCATTTTAAAAGAAATGGAGACTTCCAAACATGAAAGGAATTTTTCTAACAATTTCCTAGATTAAACTACTATTTTACCAAATATTAATACCAAGACTCAAGAACTAGAGACTTACCCTTGAAGAACTTTGCTCCTTCTCTTCCCAAAAATCTCACGTCTCACTTTCTCAATCTAGAATCAAAGGAGTTTGTGTTGGTGTGAAGAATTGTGAAGAGGTTGATGGCTATTTATAGAAAAACTCTTTGGCAACAATGGTAATTATATGTGTCCAAACTTTTCACCCTATCCATTAGATTAAAAAGAGCTTTATGAAACTTCATCCTTGCCTTCCATTTTGGTGCCGACATGCCTCTCTTCAATATCCATTTCATTTTGCTTTTTAATTGCTAAATACATTGTTTATTCAATGAAAAATCCCATTTGATTCATTCCATAACTCATGCGCCCCTTTTGTTGACTTTTGGAGTAGTGGATTGATTAATTCATTTACCATGTAAATCAATAGCTTAAGCCTCTAATTGGTAATTTAATTTCATGAGGATTAAGGTTATTTCCTTGATTATATTTTTCCCATTGGCTAGTTGCAATTTTTGACTTTTTCAAAGCTAATTATTAAGGTTTAATTATCATGCAAATAAAGTGTTTATACACATTTTAATTACATTTGCCATTGGTTAACTTAAATACATGAAGATTTAGGACTAACACTTTAGGAAATATCTCAAAATCACTTGGCTCATATTTCACCACAAGGCTAGGCGCACATGTGGTCCATTTGGGCTATTCATTAGGCTTGAATTAATTAGAAGAATTATGCAAACCATTTAATTAGTGTAAGTTAATTGCTCATTTATTTTTGCTAGTTTCCTTTAATTTACTTAAGTGTTTTCATAATATTTTCTTGCCTTCTTTGGTCCTAAAATAACCATCATTTTATGTGTTAATTATGCCACATTTTATTGTCCCTAAATAATGTCAATTAACTAACCATTGGTTAACTAATTTCAAAGTGAAATTTGAACAAAAATATCATCAATAGATTATATTTCTTTGAGACATATATTCACCTTTGTATTTTGCTAATTTATTTACCAAAATACAATGTTTATATGAATTATAAAAATTAGGGTATTACAATCTCTGCATCACTGCACATATAATCATATGCATGTGATTGCTCAAAAACTTCTTCTCCTACATCACAAATAATGTCCTCTATGCGATCATGCATATCCGTGTCATTATCATCAGGCCACTTCCCCATGTTGAGATGCACTTGGAAATTTTTCACCATGCCATACCCATACTGTATAAGTCTTAAAAAATCCTTTACAAATTAAATGTGTGTATATAACTTCAGGACTTAGTTGTCTCTAATTCAAACATTCTACATAAGGGCAATAAAACTTCCCACTATCATCATCGGCATTTCTTTTAGCAAATTCTATAAATTCCCTCAGTCTATTCTCATATTTAACACTCGTCCTAAAGAATTTATCCAACTGTGATCAATAGTAGAATTCCAATAGACGGAAATATTTAACATACATTATCGGAAAATTTTGAAAATTGCATAAACTAAGCCAACTCCAAATGCATATGCTCAATGTAGGTTATGTATTATTATTTTTTTGAAGGACAAACTTGCCCATAAATGCATCACGAAGAATCACTGTTGGTCATAAATGTATCACAGTGAATCTAACAAGAAAAATAAATGGATGACAAGGAAAATAAATGCATCGCATGAAGGTCTTGTAGACTCACCTATAGCATATAAATTCAAATGCTTTTGCCGAGATTTCTTCTTCATGAACGTTGCTTTTGCATACAACAAAAGTAACCCTAAAAACACTTGTTGGTCAGTTGGGTAGGTTTCAAGTGCAAATATAATCTTGAAAATACAATATTCATTAACAACAGAGGAACTCACAAGAACATTTCATCGATTTCATTCAACCCATGAAAAAACCAGAACGATAAGAAAAAAATCAAAAAGTTATATCAAATCGAAACACCTCTTACAATAGGTTGGTCTATCACCGCTGAGCTAAGAAACCAGAAAGTGATAAGCTGACTAGCACTAGCTTGTCGGGAGAGCAATGCGAAGCAGCGAAGAAGCAACACACAAACACTAGAGACAGAACATGAGTTATCACTTTCAGCGCGACAAGAAGAGAGGTTCAGAGAGGGAAATTTAATTTTTCGCACGACAAAGACATTTTTGAGCATTTTGGGATTTTATTAAGACCGATTAATTTTAAAGTATGTGGTCCTAAAGGTATACATTTAATATTTTCTATTCCTTTAATTTTAAGACCAGAGGTTTATAAAGAATCTGGTCCTAATTTTTTTATTCATTTAATTTTAAGACCAGAGTTTTATAAAATATCCAGTCCTAAAAGTCTATATTTAATTTTATCTTTTCAATTACTTTTAAGACCGGTTTATTATAAAGTGCCAGGTCGTAAAGGTCCTTATCTACTTTATGAAAGGAACAACAAAAGAGAGGATTGGCTTTGGCAAGAGCAGTAGTAACTGACAATGAAAATAAAGGAAACTGGAGAATAAGCTTCTTTCATTACTTGGAGAATATGAAAAAAGAAGAAGATACAAGCGTAGTTCTTTACGCTTCTTACATTACTGGAGAATATGCACATACAAAAGAAAACTAAGAAAAACAAATTGAAACTTAACAACAACAAGAATATGACTAAAAATCCGTAAGCTTATTATCAGCAAATGCCTTGGTGGCATCGATGTGAGCAGCATTAATGTCCCGCCGGATATCAGAAAGTCATTGTCTATAAGAGGAGATTGGCATTAATGCACCATTAGAGGAAAGAGGGGAGGGGACAACGGTAAGCGTGCTGGGGCATACAAAAGAAAACTAAGAAAAACAAATTGAAACTTAACAACAACAAGAATATGACTAAAAATCCGTAAGCTTATTATCGAAATGCCTTGGTGGCATCGATGTGAGCAAAGATTAATGTCCCGCCGGATATCAGAAAGTCATTGTCTATAAGAGGAGATTGGCATTAATGCACCATTAGAGGAAAGAGGGGAGGGGACAACGGTAAGCGTGCTGGGGCCAGGAGGTGGGCGAATATCGGTTGAAGGCTAGAGAGGGGGAGTGGGTACCTTTTCATGATCTGAAGGTTGGAAAGGGGCGACAATCTCTTCATCCTTTGAAATAACAATAGGTCCAACAACTCGTGACTCTTCCTTTAGAATAGAAGGCACTCTCCCGTCAAGCGCCCCGGATATTGATCTACAAAAGGCATGAGCATCTGAAGTACCCTATGAGCGCTTATCTTGTATCTAACCATTGTTTGAGTAGTTAGGGACATAGAGGATTATTAAGGACGGGGTGAGGAGTTAGGGCAGAGAGATATGAAATGGATTGTGAAAATGAATGGGAGTCAATTGGTTTTTATGATTTAAAAATACTTTTAAGAGCATATTTTACCAATATCCGGTCCTAAAAGTACTTTTAAGACTGGTTTCTTATAAAGTATCTGGTCCTAGAAGTCTCTAATTAATTTTTTCTATTTAATTACTTTTAAGACCGATTTCTTATAATGTATCCGATCCTAAAAGTCTACAATTTATTTTTTTATATAGAATTTTTGTTATCCTATATTGGTTATATGATCTACTTTCCCTCCCTCGTTCCACAACTAGTTTATTACCATTTTTTAGGGAACAGGGGTTGCTAAGAAGATCGAAACAAATGCAATGTACTTTATTTTATTAGTAGAGAATATGAACAAAAGAACAAGAAAAATGAAACTAAAAATGAACAAGAAAAAAACTACAAGTTCTTAACATTATTGATAAATGCCTTGGCATGAGCTTCATAAGCACCGTAGTTCTGTCAGATTTCAGCAACTCGCTGTTTAAGATAGGCGACACGAGCCTCAATAGACTCAAGATGGGAGGAGACAGCGTTAGGCGCGCTGGGGTCGGGAGGTTGACAAATATTAGTAGAAGGATGGAGGGGGGAGCGGGAACCTCTTCAACGTCTGAAGGTTGAAGGCGGAGCGGGCATGTCTTCATCGTCAGAAATAACAATGAGTCCCATGACATAGGACTCTTCTGTTAGAATAGAAAGTTGGAGGGGGAGCGGGCATCTCTTCATCCGTTCTATGCAAGGCTCGAGCATCAAATGTATCTCTGTGAACGGTTGTCTTGTATCTAACCATTGTTTGAGTAGAGAGCATTATCAAGACGGGGTGAGGAGTTAAGACAAAGAGGTACGAAATGGATTAAATGTGAGAATGAATGGGAGTCAATTGGCTTTTAAGTGTTAATTTGTAATTACTTTTAAGACCGGATTTCACCAATGTTCGGTTCTAAAAATACTTTTAAGATCGAATTGTAAAATATCTTGTCCTAAAAGTCTATCCTTATTTTTTTAAAAAAGTAAGAATTTTTTTCGTTAAAAATAATATTTATAAAACCGGTTATGTTACAATAACCGGTCTAAAAAGTTTCGTTGTTCAAAATTCTTCGATACTGTTGTATCCTTATACTCTATGTTCAATGCTTCAGAGTCTCTTTTGCTTCCAAGTAAACTTCCTAACTATGCGTCTCCTCATCATCTGAGGCCACTCCAACTATGGTGATCTATTTAAGCCCCTGTTACTTTAGTTTCTTCACAATCTTCTCCACTTCCTCCTTTTCCTCTACAACCTCCACGGCCTCTTCCACGGCCTCCACTATAATGTCTAGTTCACCCTATCCTCCTTTTCCTCCTCCTCCTCTGCACCCTCAACGGCCTCCTCCACTGCCTCCAAATCCATCAGCCTAGCTGTGCTTGCCAGGGTCGATCACATAGATCGATGCCTGGGCAAATTGGTTGGGCTTCTGCATACTGTCCACTCCAAGCTCAACCAAGTACTCCACGCCAATGACATTGAGTACTATTCTTTTGAAGAGTACCTCTCTGACAACCCCTCCTCTGGCAATGATGTGGAGGATTGAGGGTTTTTTTTATAATGTTTTTTTCTATGTACTAGATGCTGCCCTTTATCGGGCAGCATAAAAAATATTATGAATAATATTAAATAATTTTGTACCATTTTCATTTTTCAAGTGCTCCATACACAGTAGTAAGGAAATGTAGTCACAAACAAACAAAACAATGTCCTTGTGTGTCATCGTTTACATTGAAAATTTGCATAATACAACGTTAAGAACAAGAAAAACATCGTTTACATTGTTTGAACAAACATACAAAACAATACAGTGATAATTCTTCTCAAGGTTGGGCCCTCAGGTATCCTTGCTTTTACCACGCCCTGATTTTGATCATTTTCAGTGTCTTTTTTCTTTGCCGTTGTTCTTTTTCTTAAAAAAGAAAAAAGACAAAGAAAAATGAGATTGAGATTGAGGATGACCAAAATCAAGAGAGGTAAAAACGAGGACACATGATGGCAAATGTGGAAGAATAGACCCACCCCTGCGAGTGGTTGTCTTGAACCCTAGGGAATTGTTTGATTAGAGACAACGATTACAGGGTTGCCATAGAGTATATATAGTCACTTTAAGACATGATTTTAAAAATATCCAATCCTAAAATCCTCAACATATATTTTGAAATTAAAAGAACACTTTTAAGACCTGATTATAAATAAATCCGGTCCTAAACATGTCACCATTCTTATATTTAAACGAAGACTTTTAATACCGGATTTTTAAACAGTATGGTCCTAAAAGTTATATTTTTAAGACCTGATTTTAAAACAATCCGGTCCTAAAAGTCTCGCTATATTTTTTAAAATTAGACCAACACTTTTAGGATCGGGCCTTTAAAAAATATCCGGTTCTAAAAGTCTAGCATTAATTTTTAAAGGAAAAATAACGTTATACATTTTAGTTCGCTTGTTTACAACATCCTGTCCTAAAGGTATGAGTACTAAATAGCTTTACCCACCATCCAATACATAGAACAACCAAAAATGGACACAAGGAAATTGTTGGAAATGAATAAACAAATTTATTATTGATCATTAAACAAATTGTACAATTGTTCATTTACAGAAGATGATTGTTGCTACAACATATATATACAAATGAACTCAGAACATTGTTATTTTGATTGTACGAGGTCATACATATATTCACAACACGCTTGCGTATGTGCTCAATATCATCATAAAAAAAGGGGTCAGCACAGGCAAACGTCTGTAACATCAAAGACATCAACTAAATGAACTCGCGTGCAAACATATATATCTATATATGTGTGTGTGTGTGTAACATTAAGCCAGAAATTGAATTCATTCATAAATATCATATCTAACATCAAATACATTTACCTTTCCAATGAATTTAGTCTTGCCTTGCATGATAATATTATATATGTGTATCAAGACATAATGGCCACATAAGTTGGATTTCTCTGGTTGCCGACGGGTCTAAAAAAGAACAAGAAATATATAAGAGCATATATAGCTTACTGACCAAGTTCCGAAGGCAGTGTGCTAGTGTCCAAATATGTACTAACCTTTGGTGTGATCTATGTAGGCTCTTTGGTATGATACCCATGCTTTTTCTTGACCTCGATTTGGAATGTCCTCATCGACCTATCATCAAAATCACAAATTTATCAATAATGGTCACTGAAAATTCACAACAGAGATTTGAGACAAGACAATCAAAATTATATGCTTATGAGTTCATGGTCTCCTTCAATGTAAGCCATGGTTCGTTGTGAAAGGAGCATAAGAAGACCACTTTATTCTCCTTCATGCACATGGGGACCAACTGCCAATGGCGACTGAAAATTCACAGTAGACAAGTACTCAATGATATGTAGCAGAATTAAGGGAATTGCAGACAAGAATTATGATATGTACCTATATATTGATGTATGGTGCCAAGTAAAACTTTTTGATATTTCCACACACCCTCTGTGATATGTATTCCCGTCTCTTTTTTAAGGGTGTTGTACTTATATAGTATGGGCACAAGAATCTAAAATCATCGCTTCTGCCCAATTTACCCAATTTATGATGCATGCACCTACAATAATGACATCAGAGAATTAGTATATATGTATATGTGTCTAAACGATGCATTTAAGTTATGTATTCATAGAAGAAGATACTTACTTTAAAAATATGAGCACAATTGCATTAGTAAGCTTCTGTTTAGGAACCAGCAGGGACAATATATCATCCATGACAATGAAAATGGGTTGCTTATCAGGGAGGCCTACAACTTCATTGACAAGCCACGATCTAGTTCCAAAAGATCCATTGAATACCATAACGATAATTTTTTCCTTAGCATTTAACTTAGGCGTGTCAATAACTTCAAGGGCTGGAGCTTCAGGAGGGGTTTTGATCTGGATTTGATTATAAGGAGTAGAAACACGTACAAGCTTCATTGGCCACGAGATGAAGCTTCCCTTGACATCAATCACAACCTGCAGATCATCAATTGGGAGAGGAACATGTGTATCAGAAATGATCACCTCTTCAACTAACACTCTGACTTCATCATTAGCCATTTATTGATGGTGTACAGTTGATCCCAATTTGTGTACAATCTCATGTGCAACTAATCAGCTATCAGGATCCTCCACATAAATGTCACAAGGTTCAGGACCCTCTGACTGTCCAATAATGCAATTCCCTTTAGTGCTCTGTTGCATAGGTTTAGGTGAATGTGGCATGGGAACACTGGTCTCATGACGTGAGCTCACAATCATGATCATTCCTTCCTTCATCTTGCTCAGCTGGGCTTGAAACATTGCAGTCAATGAAGCTTCTTACTCCTCTGCTCGCGCCACTGCTTCCTCACTCGCTTTGGCCACCATATGTTCCATCTCCTCCTGGGTAACCATACTTTGTTTATGGCATTTGGATGATCTAAAGTATTGCTTTAGGCCTACCCGTCCTCCAATTCCCTTTACACACCCTGCATGATCTGGTTTTCTAGTCTCAACGGTCAGAATATCATTCCTTTTGTATGATAAAAATGATCCCTCTGCTTCTTTCTTTACAAGTTCATTCTATAAGATACGGATAATGAGAATCTTAGTAATGAAAAATGTTTAGTAACTAAAAAATAAAAATAATGATACTTACAATTCTTTCAGCAACTACATGACCTTTTTCACTCGTGTAAGCCCCGCCTCTCTTTTGGTGACAATACAACCATAAGTTTTTGCAACGTATTAGAGATGACGTATCACATATCGTAGAAGGATTGGATTCAACTTCTTGTTCCAATCTCTTTTGCTTCGCCGCCATCAACTCTTTTTTAGCCTTTTCATAATTGCCACGAGAATTCTATGAGGGCAATAATTCTTACTACCCGTCTCTTGTGCTTGTTCCCTTTTTTTTTCTGTGAATCAGAATTCAAAACAACTATTAATTATGAATTCCAAACTATCTCACTAACAGAAATTAGAGAACTTCTGCTTGATATGAAACTCAAACACAAGTCAAGTTCACTTCTTCAAGTTTTAAGACTTTCATAGAACAATAGTGAACTTTTATTGTATAACTTAAACTACAATCATATTCACATAAGAACTAAGACATGTTTCTCTGATGCATGACAAAGGATGGAAATGTATACTTATATTCACACACCAAACCATCTAACTAACAGGATTAGATGAACACAATAACATTCACATATCTGCACAGGTTATTAAGAAAACAAAAAAGGGCAAAAAAAAAACTAAATATAAACTCACCAAAGCTTTTGGAGTAGTCCGCATCTGAACAAATTGTTGCTAAGTGTGTCCATCAAGAAATGTATACTTGTGGCAAGGATTAGGGCGATGCTCACCAACTAGAACCTCGATATGAATCTATTGTTAGATAGCTGGGTCTTAAACTTCCTCTAGCGATCAGCACAATATGACAATGTCTTGTTTTTCAACTTTTGACTATTAGGAACATTGTATGTCAGCAGGATAGAGTCCCAAATAAGATCATTTACTTTCGCCTTCTCGACATTTTTCCACTCATCTATCAAGATGCTAGGCTTGCTCCATGCTAGCAGGCCAACATAACTCGTATATGTGGTTTTATTAGGGCCGAAAGGATTCAAATTTTCATCAAATTGAATCTCGAGCTTTTCCTTAGCAGTCCAACTTAGGGCAAGCTCTTTCAACCATGTGCCTCTTGTAATACCCTGAAAACCCTAACTAATATAAGTAAAATATTTGGATAAATATTTCTGAGAGAGTATATTGTCTCTAATTTTGTAACTTAATTGTTATAAATTTATGAGCAATTTCTCTTTAAAATATCATTTAGGGATCATAATACACCCTAAAATAATTGTTGAATTTTAGTAAATAAATTCGGAGACTACCAAGGTGAATAAGTGGTCTCAAATAAAAAGATATAATTATCTAATTTTCTAAGGAAATGTCTATGAAAATTAGAAGAGATAAGTTGCCAAAGGGCTAAAAATACATTTTTAAGGCATAAATTGGACTGAAAATATTATGATAAATCATAGAGGGCAATAAAATAATTATTAAAAATATGGGAGAATATTGTCCTTAATTATAGGAATTTAATAAATTATTTCCTTAGAAATAATAAGGGGAAATTAATTATTAAATTAAAAACCCTAAATTACACCCCATGATTTTTAGTATTTTACATGGGATATAAAATACCAATGTAACTAAAATAGTTGTGAGATAATAATTTATCCTAATTAAGAAAATTATCAAAAATTAGTAAGTGGCTAATCGGTAATTAATGGGATAATATAAGAGGATTAAAATATAAGATAAATGAATTAGAAAAATATATAATTAAGGGCTGAAATTCGTAATTAAAAAATAAATAAAATAAATAAAAAATAAAATAAAAAAATGCTTAGAAAAATAAAAATAAATAAAAAATTTAGATATTTGTAATATAATAATAATATATTTGGTAAAGAGCCAACAAGACATTTGAGAATGGATAGAAATTAAATCCTACACCAAAATATAGGGATTTAGTCTAAAACATCCGGACCTTATATAAACCAGTGAAATTATACCTCAGAGTTGACTATCTCCGAAGTCATTTATGAAACCAACTGAGTCATTAAGATACAGGATAAATAAAGAAAAGGGTAGATAGTGCAAATGAGAACCAATAGAAAAACAAATTGTTGTGACGAACCAGGGATTAGGTTTCTTGGGTCTGGACATATTATGAACCGGTGAATTTTTGTCCGGAAAATTTGGTGCTATCGGAAGTTATTTCCGTAATGACGCGTTTATCCGAAAATCTTCGGCAGCCTATGAAATACCCTTAACGGATCAAAAATTTAGTTAACCCAAGTGGTTTTAAAGAGAAAGAATAAAACTTCAGGCCTTGCTCTCGAGATTTTGAGTTTCTTCCGGATTACGCGATTAGGACACCGAACTAGGAACTTTATCGATGCTTAGGCTCATAAAGCAAGCGAGATGACATCATGGATGATGCAATCTCTTATAGAAGAATGACATGGGCATGAGGTCGGCACACACATCCAAGGGCCAAGGAAGTGCTACGTGTCGAAGTGCGATCCGACGGCCAAATCCATCGATAAAGTGATGAATAGTGTCATTTTTTCTTCTATAAATAGGAAGCTCTCCCCTTCTCATTTCCCACCCCAAAACCGTGCCTTAGAGAGAGGTTAGAGAGAAGGAGGAGCCCGGGGAAAATATAGCGGAGCCCTGGGTAAGTTCTTCGGTCCCTAGTCTTTAGTTTCGGTAGTTCTTTCAGTAGATATAGTAGAAATGCTGATTTATCTTTAATTTTTCCAGATAGTCTAGATATCATGTTTAGGCATAAATATGGTATTTATTTCAAAAATATATTGGGAAAAGAGATATGTCAAAATTCTGGAGAGATAGGGTCAAAGTAGCGAAGCTCTGGCGAAATTCCGCCGATTAGGGGGTCAGGGGCAAAATGGTAATTTGTACATAAAATGCCTGTTATAATGCTAAATACTGATAAAAACGATATAATCCATATAGGATATCTGTAGTCAAACCGCTGTCATACCGTTGTTATACCGTTGTCGGGCCGCTGTCAAAAAATTATCGTTTTTCGTAAACGTACCGAAAGTACCGTCAACGAAGGTACGTTCGTGACGTACTGTAACACTAACTCTGATGATTATGATATGCTTATATATGATTGTCAGTGTTCTGTCTTCGAGACTCGTCTCATTTGAAATTGATGAAATCATGAATATACGGGTTATGGTATTGTTAACGCCGTTGAGAGTTTTCCTTAGCGCTTTGGACACGACTGTACATCGTGGCACTGGGAGGTCGTTCAGACTGGGATAACAAACATACTGTAGGGGCTGTGTATTGTTATTGCCTTACATACATATATGTATTTCCTACATCTGTTATGGGCTTTTGTAGTTATTATTGCGAAATTGTCATGAATACCTGTCATACATATATTGTTTACATAAGCATGAGGTTAACCGTTACCTGAGGTCCGATGGGCATTGGACCTCAGTCTACATGAATAGACAGGAAAGGGTCATGAACCAGAAGAGGCACCAGGGGATGGAGTCATAGATAGAGTCGGAGTAAATGCGAGAAGAAGGTCAACAGAACCTACCTTACAGCATGAATCTAATAAGGTTACTTCATATCATTTGGTGCTTAAACTAGAAAGGGTCGTCTATGTGGTTCGTCAATCGGTCACCCTAGCACGGTGGAGACTCCCACTAGACCTACCCGGCCGGCCAAATGGGATGATTTAACCGAGTTAGGTTCTATGCCCCAAGTCTACTCAAGGCTTGGTTAAAGAGGGTGTGGTTACATGTAAGAATTGTAATTATAAAGTTTTGTATTACTGTATCACATGAATAAATCCTTCGGGAGATTTTGTAATATATATCAGTATACGTCAGGCATCATCATATGTCTGAGTATTTCATATCAATTACTCAATGATATACCTGTTGTTCAAATTTTTAGTACATGCTCTCCATTTCCGCAAAACGCTAAAGCTGTAGCACCTCAAACTCTGATAAATTTTTATAAAACCACTTATCACCGACACGATTTATGCTACGAAATTTGGGGTGTTACACCTCTTCTATCATGACACATTTTATAATGGAAAAATAAATCCGTTGAAAACTTTTACAAGAGAAAAAGAATTTCGACGCACTTTGCAACTGAAAATGAAATCCGTTGCAAAAGTTTGCAATGGAACAACAATTTGCCGCAATTTGCAACGGAAAACACAAATCCGTTGCAAAAGTTTGCAACGGAAAAAATATTCCGTTGCAATTTGCAACGAAAAACACAAATCCGTTGCAAATGTTGCAACGGACAAAAAATTCCGTTGCAAATTTTTTTATCTAATGTAACTAATAATTAAATGTTAAAGCTTTCATGGACCATCTAAGGCTAGCAGTGTATTTAATATATATTGGTATATAAAATGTACAATAAATTATGTAATTCATTAACCATACATAATGTAACTAAATATTTTCTTAGATTCTACACATCATCCAAGCCACGTGTAGTCAATGTTACTATAAGAGATAGTATTATTCATGAGTCGGTAACAATATATAATACCTCTTATTATATTTATACACGATTAATACATAAGTTAATTAATGTTTGTTTCTATTAATTCATTATTTTCCCTTTTTAACCATTATATATATTCATCATCACTCAAACAAAATCTCTTCTTTCCACTCTAACATTCATGCTATC
Source organism: Acacia melanoxylon (assembly GCA_019022615.1). Lineage (NCBI taxonomy): Eukaryota > Viridiplantae > Streptophyta > Magnoliopsida > Fabales > Fabaceae > Acacia > Acacia melanoxylon. The sequence continues at coordinate 2,757,221 of JAFJYJ010000003.1, read as the reverse complement.
GATTTGCCCTCCACTTCCCATCTCAAGTTCTTAGCTTTTGTCTGAAAATTTGAATGGCAAGCATATAACATTTTATAAAATAATATTTTATATTTTTCTTAATTGTAGTTGTGGAGTATTTCCAAAATTGAATTTATTTTCATATTTTAATAGTAATTTTGTAGAATGTTAAGGAGGCTTGAGGAGGGACAATTTAATAATAGGTTAAGGAGAAATTTGGCCTATGAAAGTCCTATATCCATATAAGCAATAGATCATTTAATTAACAAATATATCATCAAATTGCGGATTTATATTATTAAGTATCAAAGTTAATATCCATTAAGCTCTTTTCATAAAATTAAAAATTAAACTCATTTCATTTCTTTCAAGATATAATAGATTTTTTAAATTTTATTAACATTAAATGATTTTTTTTAACTCACATAAATTTCTTCTAAAATAAAAATAAATCTTATAATTTTTTTGTTTGTTTAACATATATAATAAACTATAAATCACCTTGAGTTTTATTTAAAAAATATAGTTATATTTTAATTAAAACTTTTGTTTATTTTAGCAAATTATAATTTTGACAAAATTGAAGAATGAATAATTTTTGTCCATAGATATCTATACAAGTAGTTTTGAATAATGACAATTGAGAAAAAAATATTTAATTTAGTCAAATTTAGAATTTTGTGCTTTCAGCTCTCTGTAAAAGTTTGTTGGCCAATCTGCACCTTAGATAACGGACGTTAACTTTTTCTAACGGCGTTGTGCTAAGCGCTCCTTTTTAAAAGTTTGTTGGTATTTTTGGTCTACTTAATTGTTAATTGTGTTGGACGCTCCTGAATCAATACTTTATTGGCCAAATCACACCTTAACCCTTTTTTAAATAACTACAATTTTCATTTATTTTCTACAGATTATTTTTTTTCTAATTTTTGAATTTGTAATGGAATTATAATTCCGTTGCAACTTGCAACAAAACATTACTCCGTTGCAATTTGGAACGGAGTAAAATTGCAACGGATTTTCGTTCCGTTGCAAATTGCAATGGATTTTTTATTCCGTTGCAAATTGCAACTAATTCATTTTGGGTTGCAATTTGTAATGGATTATTTTCTGTCGCAATTTGCAACGGATAAATTTTCCGTCACAAATTGCAACGGATGTTACAAAATCCGTTGCAAATATGTTTGCAACGTCCTTTTTATTATGAACAAGCATGTTTTAAGCTTGGATTAGGTTATCTTCAAAATCATTTTCTCAACTTTTGGAATTAATCTTAAAATGATTAAAAGGCTATTAGAGACATCTAATAAGAGCCATGATTTTGAAAAATTATGGATTAAATGAGACTTGGATAAATTGCATGATTTACACTTAAATGCATTCTTATTTAATTAGTAATCAACTAACCCATTTGCATTTAGTTCCAAAGCCTAGTTGAGAGCTAACTAATCTTTCAAAAAATCTAGATATTCTTCTAATCATACATGGTGAGAAATTGGCCAACAATGCAAAGCTTTTTGGATAGGAAAAATATCTAGATATTATTTTAATTAACACATGTTGGAATAAAAGTCAAAAATGGAAGAGGATAGGGGAGAGAGAGAGGGAGGTCAGTTTTGGGAGAGAGAAATGGTGAGGATGAAGCTTCACAAAAACCCTAGATCCAATGGTCCAAAAACAAGATGAGAAGGTTTGGAAGAATTGCCAAAATGCCATCACAAATTACTATAAATAGGGGCTTGGGGTCTTCATAATTCTTCACACCAAAAACAAGCATAGCATCTGATTCTAAGAGTGAAAGAGTGAGTGAGAGTCTTGGAGAAAGGAGGAGCAAAGTTCTTGGTAAGTTCTCTAGCTCTAGCTTTAGAGTTTTTAGTTAAAGTATTATTTTAGTCTTTGATCTTCTAAATTTATTTAGATTTCATGTTTTCTGAGTTTAAAAATGAGTTTATTTCGAAAAATTGATAAGGAAGATGTTATAGCAAAATTTTTGGAAGCATATAAGCAAAGTACCTAAGCTTTGGTGAAAATTCATCGATTAGGCGATTTCTGGAGTCAGTTTCGTAAAATCCATAATTCTATTTGAAAATGAATTTATTTTAATCTTAAATTTTTCATGGTTACATTAGACATATAGACCTTTCTAAGTATGCCAAAATTGTGTCGTTTTGAGTTTTGTGCTAGGAGATAAAAATTCTACAAAATGGGCTACGTTTTCTGAAAGTTTTCTGGGCAGAGGATGAATATGTAAAAACTGGGAAGTGTTCATAAAATCTGGAAAATAACCAATATTTTTTCTTAAAATTATACATCTTAAGGATTCCTAGGAATTTTACGGATCCTTGTTTCGAGTTCTGTGGAATTAGTTATGATTTTTCAAAGTTGGGTGAAAAATCAGCCACTTGTTGTACAATAGCGTTTTTTACGAAATTATAGAAAATAAAATGTGAAATAATTAAACCAGGGGTAAAATGGTCATTTGAGACTAACATATCTATTAAGGTATTGTTTAGGAATTAATAAATGCGATATTACCCTTATAGGATATCCGTGATCACAATTTGACCGTCCCACGTACCGTGAACAACAACGAAGGTACGTTCGCGACGTACTGTAACACTAATTCTAATGCTTATAGTATGTTTATATATGATAGTGATGTTCATAAACTAAGATGCTTTCTTGGTTCATTATTTTCACATTCATCTTTACACGGGTTATAGTCTTAATAATACCGTTGAGTTTTCCTAGCGCTGAGGACACGAGTGGATCGTGGCACTGGTGAATAGTGCATACCGAGATAACGAATGTGTGAATCGGCTACGCCGTTATCTCAAATCATACATCTGTTATGGGCTTTTGTAATGATAATTGCTGTAATGTCATGAATATCTATTATAAATATATTGTTTACATAAGCTTGAGGTTAACCGTTACCTGAGGTCCGATGGGCATTGGACCTCAGTCTTAACTAATAGTCAGGGAATGATCATGGATCACAGAAGGCACTAGTAGATGGAGCCGTGGAAAGACACCAATGGACGGAACCAAGAGAAGGCACCGGTCAAATTGAAGAAAGCGAACAGGAGCTACCTTATGGCATGAATCTAATAAGGTTACTTCATATCATTTGGTGCTTAAACTAGAAAGGGTCATCTATGTGGTTTAGTCAATCAGTCGCCGTTAACATCGGGGAGACTTCCACTAGACCTTACCCAACCTGGCCAAATGGGATGATTTAAGTGAGTTAGGTTCTATGCTCCAAGTCTACCTAAGGCTTGGTTGAAGAGGGTATAGTTACATGGAAGAGTTGTAATTATAAAGTTTTGTATTATTGTATCACATGAATAGTCCTTTGGGAAATTTGTAATATATCAGTATACGTCGGGCATCAGCATATGCCTGAGTATTTTATATCAGTTACTCGTTGTTCAAATTGTTTTTAGTACGTGTTCTCCGTTTCCGCAAACGCTGAGTTGTAGCACCTCAAAATTCTGACAAAATTTATAAAACCACGTGTCACCGGCACAATTTATGCTACGAAACTTGGGGTGTTACGTTAGGTCTGCCTATACGCAACCCTTGGTAAATTTTTTATTGTAGACCCCAAGGCTAAAGACAAAAGGGCCCTCAACAGTGTCATACTTAAGCACTAAAAAGTTATTTCTTCAACATACAAAACTGGAATGTAACTATAATCAATATATAGAAGCATGTACACTCTCTCTATCTCTGTTTTTCTCTGTTTTATATATAATACACACACATGCTTATTCATCTGAACCGGATCGGAAGGAAATTAGTTGATAAAAAGCTTCACAAACTTCGTCCCATGTCAACCTAAGACTATGACGAGATTTGGACACACCTTCCCTATGAATTGAGTTCTGATATTATCTCGTCCATTTCCCTATGAATTGTTTTATATAGAGAGAGATAACTGTTTCAGTATCACTTCTTGATCATTTCACTAGGAGATCGAATCTCATTTAACACCACAAAAAGTTATGAATTAAGTAAATTAAAATAGAGCTAAATATTTTTGACTCAACTTCCTGATTCGATTCTCCACCAAACTAATTTGTCTTTATCGCAGATATAAATGAAGTGTAGTTGACTTTATGATGAAACATATACCCCTTGGAAGCAAGAATATGATGGTTCAACGCATAACTCTATTTCGTTTGTCTTATTTTATGCATATTTCAAAGGGAAGAGTCAGATTCAATTATGAAGGGGTGGAGAATAAAAGCATATATAGTAAAATATATACATAAATATGAGGAGCTAAGAAATATATTACACCTATATATATATGTATAGTATATGAGTTAACGTGCAAATTTTCCTCGGAAAATTTTACTTAGAAGTAATGTTGTCTTAGAAGGTTTTGAGTTCAAAGTTTTTCAAAAGTATTAAAATGAAGTAAAGTTGCTCTTTATACCATTCAAAATGGTAATTGTCAATGTCATTTTTTTGACAGTCAGCATTAGTTTTTTAATAGGGCAAGCAACATACATTACGATGTTTTGAAACTTCTGGCAAAATTTGAGTGTATGTTGGCCCAATTCAAATTTGCATTGTCCTTTTCCTTTAGGCAAATCAACAGGTTAAGGATCGGAATGAATATGTGATTAACGCTTTGAGCTTATATGCTTAGAAATCACATACACTTAATCGTATGCTACACAGGTCAAATATTGGATTGTGAATTACTCACCAATAAACCTAATAATCTATACTTTTAATATTGTCCTCCTTTTACATGTAAGTTTTCCATAAATCCCATATAAAGTAACTTGAAATAATGAAATTCAAAAACAGGTTGCTAAAGTCAACAAATTCCTAATTTGGTTAAAGATTCAATTGAGGGTTTCATAATGTCGGAATATTGACTTTACTGCCCTCCTCTCTCTTCTCTTCTCTCTGGATACTTTCATTCTGTATATTTATTTCTGAATCCCTCTCCCACAACAACTTCAACTCTATTCTCTCTCTCCTGCAACAACCTCAACTTTGTTATGTTTTTTCCATTGTCGTAAACTTTTACATTGATTCGCGTATTTTGTGTTATCTCCTTTTTTACACATGCATGACAACGTTTATTTATTCAATCATTTTTTTTAATTTGCACAGAGTATAAATTAAATGTCCTTCCCATAAGGTTATTCTTATTTCACTTGTAATACGTAAAAATTCCTATTTAATATAAATAATTTATTTTGATGGAAAATTTGAATAAAAAGGAAGGTGAATATGTGTCGCAAATTATTTTAAATTGTTAATTATAATTTGAGATAAATTTCACTTTGAGTTGAATCAACAAAAGGCAAGATATAAGACCAAGATTAGGGATCATAAAATGTGATGAAACTAGCACATAAAATGATGAGTATTTATGACTAAAATAGGCAAGAAATGTTATGAAAACACTTAAGAAATTTAAGGACGGGCAATTAAGCTTACACTAATTAAAATATTTGTGTAACTCTTCAAATTAATCAAAAGACAAATTAAAAAGCATAAACTGAGGGATGTCTTATTTTGAAAATTAAGGGCCAAAGATGATGTAATTAAGCTTGTTAATTAAAACACTAATTGTCATGATTAACTAATAAATCAATTAACCAATGAAACATATAATCAATGGGGCATTTAAACACTTCAATTGAATCCTAATTGAGGATTAAAGTGATCAGCCCCCAAAGTCAATATAAGGGATGCATAGGCACATGGGAGACTTAGTTAAACTTTTTAATTAACACCTAGGTGTATTCTTGTTTAGTTGGCAATCAATTACCTACTTGCGTCTAGTTTCAATGGACACTTAGAGCTAACTAGTGTCATTAATGGATCCATAAAAATTAGCCCCTAAAGTCTTTTAGCACATGGGATAAAGGAAAGAGGATAAGATGGTGGAAGAAGATAGGAAATTGTGGAAGAGGATAAGATTGTGGTAGAAGATAATAAGGTGGAAGAGGATTCGGAGAGAGGGGGTGGTTTGGAGAAAGGAAGAAAGAGAAAGAAGAAAACTTGTGGAAGGAGTTGAAGAGAAGGGTAGTTTGGTAATTGCACATGTGGGGCCCACTAGACATGAATTGTGCCTATAAGTAGGAGGGCTTTCCTCTTCATATTCTTCACACCAAACTTATATCAAAGTGGTTGAGTTTAAGAGAAGAGTGAAATCCTTGGAGCAAAAAGGAGGAAGGAGAAGCAAGGTTCTTCAAGGGTAAGTTCTCTAGTTCTTGAGTTTTAGCTTTTAGTTCTTAATATAATTGTAGTTTAATCTAGAAAATTAGAAAATAAATTCCTATACTTGTTTTTAGGCCTCCTTGCATTGAAAAAATGGTTAATGAAGTAAAAACATGTTGGGAAATAATTTTTGGAAATCAATGGATGAAGATTGTGAAAATTGTAGAATTTTCGGTTTAAAATCTTGTGCAGTCAGTGAAAAAGATGCTATCATTTTATGTAGCAAATGAAGTCATTAAATCATGAAATTTTACATGAATAAATTTTACATGTAGAGATTTCCAAATATATAAAATATGAAGCATTTTGAGTTCTACACAAGGAGTAACATATTAAGGGATTAAAAACTGGGCAGCGTTGAGAAACTTAAAACCTGAGAATGATTCTTCATGTTCTAGCTTCTGGGAATATTTTTCCTTGAAGATAGACATGTCAAGGGTCATGAGGAATTTTTCATCACTCAAAAATTAGTTTTGTAGAATTAATTATGATTTTTCAAAGTTGCTGAAAAATCTGCCTAGAAAATCCAGTATTGCGTTTTTAAGAAAATGTAAGGGTAAAAATGGAATAATTAATCCACCAAGGGTAGAAAGGTAAATTAAACCTCTAGGATATTATTCTAAGCAATATGATATTTATCACAATATCATATAATAATACGACGATAATGTATAGGATATCCGGGAAGTCCGGAGTCGGATTCTAAAGGTCGGGCATTTTGGCATACGCAGTGAAAGATACGTACGCATACTGTAACTTTAACTCTGATGTGTCTTGTATGCATGTATATGATTGAATCATTCATGAATCGATGGACAAGACTAAGTCTTGGGACATGCACTATGACTAAGTTTATGGGGTTTAGGTCACCTGTTTATATACATTAAGCTTTATGGGGTTATAGTCTTGATAACGTCGTAGGGTTGTTTTCCTAGCACTGAGGACATGAGGAGCTGTCGTGGCATTGGTTAGTGCAAATGTTGCAAACATTACATTTTTTGTGTGCTATGTATTGTTGTGTTGTTGACATTACATTTGTTGTGTGCTTTGTATTGTTGTAACTTTACATCTGCTGTGTGCTATGTATGGTTGATGTTGAAATGTAATATCAGTCATATATACTATGATTAATTGAACATGAGGTTAACTGTTACCTGAGATTCAATGGGTATTGAATCTCATCCTTGACTAAAAGTTCAGGAAAGGATTTTGGATCTGACGAGGCACCAATGGAGAGATTCGTGAAGAGGCACCGATGAACAGAGCTGTGAAGAGGCACCGGTCGAGACGAAAGTCAGAAGAAGTTTTAATAGAGACTAGTTCTAGCATGAATCTGATAAAGTTATTTCAAACCATTTGGTACTTAAACTAAGGAAGGGTTGGTCTATGTGGTTCAGTCATAAGTCACCGTGAAAGACGGGGAGACTTCCACTAAACTAACATCCATCCTGGCCAATAGATTTGATTGACTGAGTTGGGTTCCAAGTCACAAGAATAGATAAGACATGATGTAAGATTGTATAATTACTATGTCAAGATTTTTTATTATACAAGTTCTGTATTATTGTATCACATGAATATTCCTCCGGGATTTTTAATATACCAGGTTATGCCTGGGCATTTTATATCAGTTACTCATTGTCCAAACATTAGTGCATGCTCTCCATTCCACATTACTCTGAGCTGTAGCACCGTATTCCTAGATACCACGTGTCAACGGGCACAGTAAGTGGTATAGAATTTGTAACATCCCATTTTCAAAAGCAGTATAATTTTTTTTTTCATCAGAGTAGAGCATTGGAGCGATTGAGTAACTGATAATTGTATTCAAAATGCCGTAAGTCTGGCTGATTACAAAAGCGGTACAGTGACCGAGAGTTTTCAAAGTAAAAACAACAGAAGTGTCTTCCGGCACGGCCATGCCGTGTCAACAACGAAAATTCTCCGGCCGAGACCCTAGCGTCTTTGCTTGCCCATATCTTCGGCTCTCGATCCTCGACCACGAAGCTATTTGAGAAGCTGAGGTCCAAATGCATATCGGACCTCAGGTAACGGTTAACCTCATATTTATATCAACAGCATATGGAAGACAATCACAGTATTAATCAACACATAAGTATATAGCAGATGGAAGATTAATATAACAACGATCACATATCTCATGTAAAGTTATCTATGCTAACGACACATCGCATGTAAAGTTATCTATGTTAACAAGACACATCTCATGTAAAGTTATCTATACAATTCACTCGTATAGTCGTCTATCACATATAAGTATCGGTAAATATCGAGTTAGTGTTACGATGACGCGAACGTACCTTTTGGCGGTACAAACGGAACTTTTACGGAAAAACGGTAAATTTCCGACGGCGAGAAAAAAACAACAGATGTGACGCGGCACAACAGCGGCTCGGCAATGTGCGATTATCTCGAGATATCCTATAAGGATAATATTTAACAACTTTTAGCAAAGATAACGGGCATTTTAGGTACAAATTACCATTTTTCCCCCTGACCCCTAATCGGCGGAATTTCGCAGAGCTTATTTTTTTCGCTCTATCTCTCTAGAATTTTGACAGATCTTTTCCCTCATCATATTTTCGAAATATATATCATATTTACCCTAAATATGATATCTAGACTATCTTGAAAAATTAAAGATAAATCTAGCATTCCTACTATATCTACCTGAAAGAACTACAAAACTAAAGACCGGGGACCGAAGAACTTACCCGAGACTTTGCTCGAGACTTTCTCCGGAGCTTCTCTCTCTAACTTCTCTCTAAGAGGCAGATTTTTGGTGTGAGAAATGAAGAAGAGGAGCTTGGTATTTATAGAAGAGACGGATGGCGAACGGTAAATAATTCGAACTTCGGTCTTGACGAATATGGACCGTAGGATCGCATTTTTGAGACAAAACACTCTTGGCCATCCATGGTCAAGATCGAAATCTAAGAGCCCTAAAGTCAATGGATGAGTTGTCATCCATGATGGCTCTTTGCTTTATGGCCTCCGGCCCGATAAAGCTACCGATCGGTGTCCGTTTAGCGATTTAAAAACTCAAAAATCGGGCGTGTAACTTTGAAGATCTTTCCATCCTCTTTCATATTATATATTTTGATCCCCTTTTTGATCATATCCGGAATTCTCCGGTGCGTCGGAAGATATTCGGACAAACGCGTCCCGATTCGGAAATCGCTTCCGATAGAACCAACTTCTGGACAACAATTCACTGAATCGTAAAAAGTCCAGTTGTTGCCTAACTTAATCTCGTGTTTAAAAAGACACAATTGTTTCAATAGGTTCTCACTTTGCCTATCTGACTCCACTCTATCTGATCAACTTTTCGTCTTATTTGAAATTAGGGTTTTCGGTTGCGGAATCGACGTCTGGTAAATTCTTTCTTCGTGTAGAATTTCACTTGTACTTAATTTGATCAGTCTGAAAAGACTTTTACCTCTGGTTTTACTGTAGAATTTATTTCTAACATTTCCCCTCTTCCTTTATAAGGTGACTCACCGCATTATATTATTATTTTATTCAAAATGCCTTCACATTTATTTATTTTTTCTTTTATTTTTTTATTTATTTTTCTAAGCATAAAATATTTTATTAATATTTTATTTTTTTTTTATTTATTTAATAATTTCGAATTTCTCCAATTAAAAATAATTATTTAAATTATTTTTAATTCATTTACTTTATACCCTAATTATCCCATTAATTACCAGATTAGCCACTTACTAATTTTTGATAATTTTCTTAATTAGGATAAATCATTATCTCACAACTATTTTACTTACATCGGTATTTTATATCCCATGTAAAATATTAAAAATCATGGGGTCACTTATGATCCCAAAATAATACTTAATTTTTACCTCATTATTTTTCAAGGAAATTATCCCAAAAATTCCTAAAATTAGAGACAACATACTTTCTAATTTGTTATAAATATTTTACTACCTCTTGGGATTTATCATAATATTTTTAGGCCATTTAATGCTCTAAAATACATTTTAGCTCTTTATCTCTCCTAATTTCCATAGTAATTACCTTAGAAAATAAGATAATTATTACTTATTATTTGAAACCACATGTTCACCTATTTTCAATAGGTATTATCTATCGAAATATAATATTCCGGATAAATAATTATCCTAGGTATTACATTTCTCCCAGATTAAACAAAATTTAGCCCTCGAAATTTGCTCTATACCAATTTAGACTTTAACCTTCGGACTATTCGCTCCGGAATTTTTCTCTATATGTTGGCGCTTCGCTCGATGATCGAGAATTCGCTCGGGTTTGGCCGTCAAGATCTTGTCATTTTGTACTTTGATATATAGTATTTCCGTGGCACCCATATACCTCGGTCAATACCGGATATCAAAATGTCTCAATGACGCCCATACACCATGGTAACACAAGATACCTTACATGTTTCCATGGCGCCCATACACCATGACAACACAAGATACCTCCTACTCAATGACACGATCGCGGTCCTATTGTAGTAACTAAGAGATAAGCGTCGGAAACTAAAATTTTCGCGGCAAGTAAGATAACTACTTATCACACGGAAATTTATAGACACGCATTTCTAGGGGATTCCTTACTAAACATGTATCTTCACGATTTACGTTACCTGTACTCGGGTATAGTTTTAAAACTCAGGACTTCGCATCTAATAAAACACAGAATTTCTCACTCATTTTAAAAACACAGGACTTCTCGTCCATTTTAAAAACATAGGACTTCTCGTCCATTTGAAAACAAATGATTTCTCATCCATAAAAAAATGCAGGACTTCTCGTCCGTTTGAAAACAAAGGATTTCTCATCCATTTAAAAACACAGGACTTCTCGTCCATTAAAACAAAATTTCACGTTTTGCATAATCATGTAGTTTAGACGAATGCTAATGCCCGCATCATACAAAGTCTAAAGAAGATTCCCTTCTAAGAGAGATAGTACCTTGGACCATCTCTGGGGATTCCCTATCATCTGAACCGGTCAGTGTGAAAACTCGACCTTGGTTTTGCGGCCTTATCACCGCAGCCTTTTGAGAGGACAGTTCCGAGCCATGTGCCCGCTTCACGGCACTTGTAGCAAATTTGTTTCCCATCACGCTTAACGCCGAATGGTACTTTCCGCAGTTTGGACACGGTCGAGATCCCGCACTCTTGGGTTGTTCTGTTGCCCATTGGAATGGCATCTTGCTTCCACCTTGGGAGTTGTTCCATGGTGCCTCCTCTTCTGCGAGGAATTTACGTGGCTCAACCCTCCACGATTTGCACCGCTACTTTGTTATTGTTGTTTCGTGATGTGCGTAGTTCCATCGGGTTACGTTTGATCAATCGACACGACTCTACCGCTTGAATTATTTCCGGAACCGAGATACAAGCTTTTCTCTTATCTCATATTTCAGCCCACGCACCAGTATGTTCGCCATACTGCTTTCATCATCATCCCGTCTCAGATGTGATGAATACCGTGATAGATTGGTAAACCGGGCATAATAGTCATCGAATGACTCCTCATGTCCTTGTCGGATTTGAAGAAACTCCGACTCTTTGATTAGTTGAACCGAAGGAGGAAAATACTGTTCGTTGAACTTCTCCATAAATTTATCCCATGTAATGGGACAATAGCGTGCTCGTAATGTCACGCGATGCTCCTCCACCATCGTCCGCATCTCCTTCTAGTTTGTAGATTGCCGGTTGAGCTTTTCGATTTTCCGGACATTCCAAGACCTCAAAGACCTTGTCCGGCCTCAATAGCCAATCCTCGGCGGAATCGAGCTTACCACGGAAAGTCGGTGGCTTTAGTTTGCGGGTGGGTAACCCAATGCGTGTTGTTGCAGCTACTTGGTTGGGTCGCGGTAGTGCTTTGCCATCGCCCTATTACGTCGAGGGTGTGTCGAGATCTATCGGACTCCTCGGTTTCACGTTCGTCATTTTGTTCGGTTTCGTCTTCTTCCTCGGCGTTCGTCAGTCATCGGCTCGATCACCTTCGGCTTGTCTCTCTTGTCTTTCCACAAGGAGTTCATCAATAAGAGTTCTTTGTTCTTGCAGCATTCTCCGCATTTCTTGCAACTCATTTTGTTCGTTCTTTGTGGTTCTTGTCGTTCGGGTTCGTGCATTGGTATTCTTGGTTGTCTGCCTCTACCTCTACCTCTGCCTCGGCCTCTGGGAGCTCCGGCTCCTCTTAAATTTGCCATGTCTCGTTCTTTTTCCTTCATTAGGGAAAACGTTAGATTAAAAAGACAATGATTAGTCTATCGCAGACTTTATCACACTAATACTACAAACGAACGGACACTCGTACTATTTCCCTCGTTCAGGATTTCGTTGATTCGGTCTACTCAGAAACGGGTACGGAATTTCGTATCGGGAGTTCCTCTACATGAGTCAAATCGCATGTACCTATCCTTGTTTGTCTCGGAGTTTCATCCGGCGTGGCCCGCTCCGCATATAAGCTCAAGGGTTAGGACAAAATAGTCGTCCGTAAAACCGCGATTATCGGAATTATCGAATTTTCGTCGATATCAAATATGAATATGGACGACAATTCTATGATTCTCGGTTAGAATGATGCACCGACGAGGGGTGGTACACCGATTTAGAATGGTATACCAGATCCAGGCTCGTACACCGACTTAGGGCTATATCGGTACTCATTTTCAAAACATGCTCTTTAAAAAGGCGTAGAGCCTAACTCCGTTACTCAACCAATTTGGCGGGTAAGTGTCTATCATGGGAGCCTCACCGTGCTAGGGTGATGATTGGCGATCCACATAGACTAGCCTTGCCTTCGGCACCAAAAGGTTTTTAGAATAACTTAGTCGGATCTATGCCGGGACAACTACTCGATACCAAACCGTAACATCCCGTTTTCAAAAAAAGTATAATTTTTTTTTTTTCATCGAGTAGAGCATTGGGCGATTGAGTAAGCGATAATTGTATTCAAAATGCCGTAAGTCGGCTGATTACAAAAGCGGTACGGTGACCGAGAGTTTTCAAAGTAAAAACAACGAAGTGTCTTCCCGGCAACACCATGCCGTGTCAACAACGAAATTCTCCGTGAGACCCTAAGCGTCTTTGCTTGCCCGTATCTTCGCTCTCGGTCCTCCCGACCACGGGCTATTTGAGAAGGCCGAGGTCCAAATGCATATCGGACCTCGGGTAACGGTTAACCTCATATTTATATCAACAAATATGGAAGACAATCACGGTATTAATCAACACATAAGTATATAGCGGATGGAAGATTAATATAACAACAAGACATATCTCATGTAAAGTTATCTATGCTTAACAAGACACATCGCATGTAAAGTTATCTATGTTAACGTACACATCTCATGTAAAGTTATCTATACAATTCACTCGTATAGTCGTCTATCACATATAAGTATACAATAAATATCGAGTTAGTGTTACGATGCGAACGTACCTTTTGGCGGTACAACGGAACTTTTACGGAAAAACGGTAAATTTCCGACAGCGAGAAAAACAGCGATGTGACGGCGGCACAACGGCTCGGCAGCGATACGATTATCTCGTATATCCTATAAGGATAATATTTAACAACTTTTAGCAGCATAACGGGCATTTTAGGTACAAATTACCATTTTTCCCCGAACCCCTAATCGGCGGAATTTCGCCGGAGCTTATTGTTTTCGCTCTATCTCTCTAGAATTTTGACAGATCTTTTCCCTCATCATATTTTCGAAATATATATCATATTTACCCCTAAATATGATATCTAGACTATCTTGAAAAATTAAAGATAAATCTAGCATTCCTACTATATCTACCGAAAGAACTAGAAACTAAAGACCGAGGACCGAAGAACTTACCCGAGACTTTGCTCGAGACTTTCTCCAGGAGCTTCTCTCTCTAACTTCTCTCTAAGAGGCAGATTTTTGGTGTGAGAAATGAAGAAGAGGAGCTTGGTATTTATAGAAGAGACGGATGGCGGAACGGTAAATAATTCGAACTTCGATCTTGACGAATATGGACCGTAGGATCGCATTTTTGAGGACAAAACACTCTTGGCCATCCATGGTCAAGATCGAAATCTAAGAGCCCTAAAGTCAATGGATGAGTTGTCATCCATGATGGCTCTTGCTTTATGGCCTCCGGCCGATAAAGCTACCGATCGGTGTCCGTTTCGCGCGATTTCGCGAAACTCAAAAATCAGGCGTGTAACTTTGAAGATCTTTCCATCCTCTTTCATATTATATATTTTGATCCCTTTTTTGATCATATCCGGGAATTCTCCGGTGCGTCGGAAGATATTCGGACAAACGCGTCCGATTCGGAAATCGCTTAGATAGAACCAACTTCTGGACAACAATTCACCGAATCGTAAAAAGTCCAGTTGTTGCCTAACTTAATCTCGTGTTTAAAAAGACACAATTGTTTCAATAGGTTCTCACTTTGCCTATCGACTCCACTCTATCGATCAACTTTTCGTCTTATTTGAAATTAGGGTTTTTCGGTTGGAATCGACGTCTGTAAATTCTTTCTTCGTGTAGAATTTCACTTGTACTTAATTTGATCAGTCTCGAAAAGACTTTTACCTCTTCGGTTTACTGTAGAATTTATTTCTAACATTTCCCATTCACTATATAGGTTGACTCACCACTGCATTATATTATTATTTTTTATTCAAAATGCCTTCACATTTATTTATTTTTTTCTTTTATTTTTTATTTATTTTTCTAAGCATAAAATATTTTATTAATATTTTATTTTTTTATTTATTTAATAATTTCGAATTTCTCCAATTAAAAATAATTATTTAAATTATTTTTAATTCATTTACTTTATACCCTAATTATCCCATTAATTACCCGGATTAGCCACTTACTAATTTTTGATAATTTTCTTAATTAGGATAAATCATTATCTCACAACTATTTTACTTACATTCGGTATTTTATATCCCATGTAAAATATTAAAAATCATGGGTCACTTATGATCCCAAAATAATACTTAATTTTTGCCTCATTATTTTTCAAGGGAAATTATCCCAAAAATTCCTAAAATTAGAGACAACATACTTTCTAATTTTTTATAAATATTTTACTACCTCTTGGGATTTATCATAATATTTTTAGGCCATTTAATGCTCTAAAAATACATTTTAGCTCTTTATCTCTCCTAATTTCCATAGTAATTACCTTAGAAAATAAGATAATTATTACTTATTATTTGAAACCACATGTTCACCTATTTTCAATAGGTATTATCTATCGAAATATAATATTCCAGATAAATAATTATTCGGGTATTACAGAATTTGGGGTGTTACATCACTCATCTCATAATTTAAAAATATATCAATAAGTATGCAATATATATGATATCATATCAAGTTTACTGAGTTTTTTGTAGTTATAAACTTAAAATCTCTGATTATATTGTTCACAAATGAAGGAAAAAATGTTTAATTTATGAATACATAGCATAAATGGTGGGAAACAGAATTGTGATGGTGAAGTTAAGCCTACACGGATCCAAATATTAGTAGAAAACAAGATCTGTGTTGGGTAGACAGTAGCATATGGGTAGACAATACGCGGATTCATCATGATTTCTGATTAAGATTTAGCTGTTTTCACGCACACACATCACAGTTATGAGTGGGTGTAATAAAAAGTCACATCAATATATATATATATATAAAATCTCATCCCATCAAGCCATCACGAAAACGGCTTATGGACAGCTTCTCTCACAAATTACTCTTCATAAGCTGGATGAACAACTTCTCGGGCTGCGTTCAAGAGCTGTTCTTCATTTGCAGTTCCCCGCCACAATTGAAATTCAAATGACTCATCGATATACGCGACATAAAAAACGTCCCTAACATCTTCTCTCACCAAAATGCCTCCTCCTTTGTCCTCTGTTCCAAATAAACGGCCAGCAAGGATAGCATCTTGACCAGAAGGAGAGCGAGACCAAGAAAGGAGAGAGAAGACGCCGGAGAAGGTACCTAGTCTTTCCTATTAGAGCATATACTTTTACTTCACATTCATAATCCCATTTGCTGTGTTTGCTTAGCTTTTCGATGGCCTGTTACCATGAAATTCCTGTATAAACAAAGAACTTTCTTCCATCTTCTGACATTTGATTGAAGTAAGGGATTTCTTTTTTATTTGAGCTTTCTTTTCTTTATTTTTGTTTCGTTTTTCTTCATCTATGCCCATGGTTCCTCTTCTCCTCTTAACCTGATTTCATACCTTTTAGAGAGATGGAGACAACGACGGAAGTGATGAAAAGGCAACGCCAAAAAAGCTAGAACCTTTCATGTAGATCAAGGACAAGGCGGCAACTCCAGGATCATATTCCAAATCAGCATTGCTGGCTTCATCTCCAGCATCTTCTCCTTCAAAGGCTACGGAGGCACCAGCTCCAGCCACCAAACCTCCAGCATCTTCTCCTCGGGCGACCGCTCCTGTAAGCTCACCCCCACCATCAGTTCCTGTTTCTTCCCCCTTCTCCTATTCCAGTGAGCTTGCCACCAGCCAAATCACCGTCATTGCTAGGATCACCTGCACCACCCACGAGAGCTCCAGGACCTAGAGAAGATGCATTCTCTCCTGGACTTACATCTGCGAACGATGAGGTAGATACTTGAGTTCATCCTTTTGCTCTCTGTTTATATTTGATTTACCGACAAAACCTTAAGAAAAAAAATAAAAAAATTACCGACAAAGGCAAATAAGTTTTCTCCTTCCAATATTTCATTCTTCATTCCTCTAGTCCATTGTTCCTGCCCATAACCTTCTAAATGCAGACATGTTTTCTATGTGGCAGTCGGTTGAAAGACGTCTACATGAGGCGTTCGGTTGAAAGACGTCTCAATGTTATCAAAGTACCTTAAAGGACCTCATTCCCTATACAACCTTCACTTATAAAACCTTCTGGCCACGTCTTATTCCTTATGTAAGATTTCAATTTCCCAAGATAACTATAAAGTAAAGAAGGAAAAATGTGCATAAATGTTGAAATGTTCGACTAGCAAATTTAGAGAGTAATGCTGATGCGCATATGTAAAATGAGTACATCTTAATATGACACATCGATCAATATTGAACTGGGACAGCAAGCTTTATTTCATGAACAGGGTGGACTGTCAAGTGAATCATCATTGTTAAAAAGGACGGAGGAAAGATCACCTCCAAATGACACATTGTAAGAATGATTTTCTGTTGCAGCTAATTGAGCTCCTCAACGATCAAAACCTTGGAACACAACTTTCAAATGAAAGAACACAACTCCACTAAAACGATCGACACATCAAGAGGTAACACATTTTTTATTGCTAGCGAAAGTAACGTTGCATAAGAACATGTGAGTCATGACTCTTCAACCTAACAACCTTGTGAGTCTGTATGTTAATACATCATGAAATGTTGCTTGAATACCCATCAGGAACTTTTATTTTCTTCAACGTTGCGGGAAGATTTCCTTATTCAGTTTTGTGATGGTGAATTTTGCCGATTGAAATTTGTCATGTACATCTAGCCACTCGCTTCACAAAATCCCTTGGCTCGTAAATCTTTACTCGCTTGAAGATGATTTTTTGATTTGCTTGGTTCGTTAAGCATTGTGAACAGCACATTGTCGCATACATTATTTTTTAATGTGCATGACATTAAAACTGTGTCGAAGAAAATTATCTTTCCAATATATAAGAGATAAGAATATGTTTATCTTCCACCATTGCTGAAGCACAGAAGCAAAAGTCCCTGCCGTATTTCCCCCACTTTTTGCTGCATCGTCAATTTTTCAAACTCAAATTCAACATCTTGAAGTTGCTATAAGATATCTGCACTGGATAAAGTATGAGAAGGTCTTCTTTTTTCATGTTGCCCATTGCAACCTAAACTTTTGCTTATCATTGAGAAACCTCCGGTGGTCCATGAAGCACCAATTTTGAATATGGTGAAGGCGACTGCGTCAAAGTCAAAATTACAAGCCGAACACGCCGTCTCAATGTACATATTCCACCGGATAATGTTCACAGGCTATGAAAGTCACTAATTATCCACATCAAGGCTGCACACAAGTTGAAAAGTGTCTTCTTATACGCGCCATATGTCTTGATGCTGACATTTCACAAGTCCAGCAATTTTGCAATAAGCGATTGGAGATACACATGATATCATTATCCAATGCCTTTTTGCCTAGAATGATCATAGAAAAACTAAAGGAGTTTTGTTTCATACACATCCAGGGGGCAATTATAGGGAATTAAGACTATAGCCAAATATTGTAATTTGTGCTAAGATTTCCAAATGGATTAAAACCGTTGTTCGACAAAACAAGCCAAAAATTTGTAAGGTCTGCAAAAGTTGGAAAGTTTGTGTCGAATGCTATCCAGGCTTCTGCATCCCGTGGATGTTTTAATTTACCATCTTTGTTCTTGTCAACTTTATGCCACCTCATATGCTCAGCTGTTTTAGATGTAATACCCTGAAAACCATAACTAATATAAATGATATATTTGCATAAATATTTCAAAGAGAGAATATTGTCTCTAATTCTGCAACTTTATTGTTATAGATTTATGAGCAATTTCTCTTTGAAATTTCATTTAGGGATTATAACACACCCTAAAATAAATATTGAATTTTAGTAAATGAATACTAAAAATACAAAGGTGAATATGTGGTCTCAAGTAATAAGTTATAAATATCTTATTTTTCTAAGGAAATTTATATGGAAATTAAAGGAGATAAAGAGCCAAAAAGCTAACAATACATTTATAGGGCATAAAATGGCACGAAAGTATTATGATAAATCTTAGAGGGCAATTAAATAATTATTAAAAATTAGGGGAAATATTGTCCTTAATTATAGAAATTTAATAAATTATTTCCTTAGAATAATAAGGGTAAAATTTGGTATTATTTTAGAAACCCTAATTAGGCCCCATGATTTTTAATATAATGCATGAGATATAAAATACCAATGTCAAAAATAGTTGTGAGATAATAATTAATCATAATTAAGAAAATTGTCAACAATTAGTAAGTGACAAATTAAGTAATTAATGGCTAATTACTTAAATTAAGATATAAAGTAAATTAATTAAGAAAATAAATAAATAATAATATAATAAGGGGGGCGAAAATAGTAATCAAATAATAATAATAATAATAATTAAGAAAATTAGGTGTGAAAAGGGTTGTGGTTATTTCAAAAATAATATCATGATAGTTAGTAATTAAATAATAATATATTCGGTTGAAAGACCAGTTGGGAAATGAGAACCGATAGAAAAAAAATCCTATCTCAAAATAGGTGAACTAAGTATCTAACGTCATGAACTATTATAAAATGCATGTTATGATGCTAAATGTTGATAAATATTATCCTTATAGGATATCTGTGATAATTGTATCGCTGTCGTACTGCTTTTGTACCGCCGTTATACCGTTGTTGTGCCGCTGTCAAAATACTGTTTTCCGTCAAAAGTACCGAAGTACCGTCAACAAAGGTACGTTTGCGACGTACTGTAACACTTACTCTGATGCTTGTGATATGCTTATATATGATTCTTTGTGTTCTATCTTTGAGACTCTGTCTCAATTGTTTTTGATGCAATCATGAGTACACGGGTTATGGTTTTAATAATACCGTTGAGAGTTTTCCTAGCGCCGAGGACATGATAGGCCATCCTGGCACTGGTGATATGTGCAGACTGGGGTAACAAACATACTGCAGGCAATAACATACATAGTTGATTATGTTTTTCCTACATCTATTATGGCTTTTGTAGTGATTTTTGTGAAAATGTTATGAATACCTGACATACATATATTGTTTACATAAGCATGAGGTTAACCGTTACCGAGGTCCAATGGGCATTGGACCTCGCCTTGAATTAATAGTCGGGAAGGGTCATGAACCGGAGGAGGCACCGGGGATGGTGCCGTAGAAAGACATCGATGGACGGAGCCGTGAGAAGGCACCGGTCAAAATAAATACAGGGAAAAAGCTAAAAGAACCTACCATATTGCATGAATCCAATAAGGTTACTTCATGTCATTTGGTGCTTAAACTAGAAAGGGTCGTCTATGTGGATCAGTCAATCAGTCGCCGTAAATACTCGGTGAGACTCCCACTAGACCTTCCCAGCCTGACCAAATGAGATGATTTAACTAAGTTTGGTTCTATGCTCCAAGACTACTCAAGGCTTGGATGAAGAAGGTATAATTACATAGAAGAAATGTAATTATTAAATTTTGTATTACTGTATCTCATGAACATTGCTTCGGGAAATTTTTAATATATCAGTATACGTCAGGCATCATCATATGTCTGAGTATTTTATATCAGTGACTCATTGTTAAATTCGTTGTTGAAATTTTTAACACATGCTCTTCGTTTCCGCATTACGCTAAGCTGTAACACCTCAAAGACAAATTTTATAAAACCACATGTCACCGGCACGATTTATGCTACGGAATTTGGGGTGTTACATTAGATGCCGTAAACAATCTTTGTAAGCGAGGTTTTAAAGGAAAGTACCAGAGAATCTTTGCTGGTTTATTCTTTTGCTTTTTCCTCTTCCGAACTGTCCCGTAACTCAAAGTGTGACATCGCTTACAATTCTCCCTGGGAGCATCTTCTCCTCAATATAGCATACAATCGTTGGTCATGCTTCAATTTTTTTTTTCCGTAGTTCAAGCTTAATCTGTTAATAATGTTCTTGACCTCGTAGAACGTTGCTGGCATCTCTGCGTTAGGGAATGCATCTTGTAATATTTCAAGCAACATTGACATTTCCTTTTCAGTGATCCCACATAAGCACTTAATATGATACAATTTGATCAAGAAAGATAATTTGGAATATTTTGGACAACCTCAATATAAAGGATGGTCTGCCTCACCCCTGAGGCTGTAAAAATTTTGAGCCGCCTCATTCCTCAAGAAAA
Source organism: Acacia melanoxylon (assembly GCA_019022615.1). Lineage (NCBI taxonomy): Eukaryota > Viridiplantae > Streptophyta > Magnoliopsida > Fabales > Fabaceae > Acacia > Acacia melanoxylon. The sequence continues at coordinate 2,736,007 of JAFJYJ010000003.1, read as the reverse complement.
TAGGTTTTATATAATCGCTACAAATCTGATTGAGTATTTGTATTATGTAGGGGTTTTTAGGAATAACTGCTACAAATCTGATTGACTGTTTGTATTCTGTAGTCGTTTGTAGGAACAACTGCTACAACTATTCAAGACTCTTCACATTCTGTAGCAGTTTGTTCTTAAAACCGCTACAAACTTTCAATTATAGAAAGAATTTACATCATGAAGCTAACAATTGGTTTGACAATAGTTGCCAACCATGTAACATCCCATTTTCAAAAGCGGTATAATTTTTTTTTTCATCAGAGTAGAGCATCAGAGCGATTGAATAACTGATACTTATATTCAAAATGCTGTAAGTCTGGCTGATTATAGTAACAGTACATTGATTGCGGACGTCTAACGTCAATGTAACTATATAAACAGAAGAAGTCTTCAGCCGGGTCTCTGTACGGCCCGCCCGCTTTCTCCTCGGTCCCCTCGGTTCTCCCCGAACTTGACGCTATGTTAAGAGCCGAGGTCCAATGCACGGACCCTGTAACGGTTAACCTCATATTTACATATACAGCATATAAGCACAACAAATGAATCACTCCTAAATGTACCGCTCCCAGCGAATGCAGATGTACCGCTCCCAGCGAATCAGAACAAACCGCTCCCAGCGCATGCATATGTTCAGTTATCCTCTAACACCACTATGCATTCAAATAACATACCACCAATACGCATACAACACACATATCACATATACGCATATCATAAATATCGAGTTAGTGTTACGACGCGAACGTACCTTTGTTGACGGAAAACTATGACGTTTGACTTTAAAACTGACTTTGACAATGAAAAAAAATGGTACGACAACAAGACAACAAATGTATGACAAATGTACGTGATTAAAGATATCCTATAAGGACAATATCATATTTATCAAAGTCTAATATCATAACAGGCATTTTAGGTAGAAATTACCATTTTGCCCCTAACTCCCCTAATCGGCGGAATTTCGCCAGAGCTTCGCTATTTTGACTCTAATCTTCCAAAATTTTGCCATAACTCTTTTCCCAACATATTTTTCGAAATATATATCATATTTAACCCAAAAACATGATATCTACAATATATTGGAAGATTAAAGATCAAAACAACATTCCTACTATAACTACCGAAAGAAACACTAAAGCTTAAGACTAGGGACCGAAGAAATTACCCAGGGCTTCGCTACACTTTCTCTGGACTCCTCCTTCTCTCTAAAATCTCTCTAAGATTCGAAATTTTGGTGTGGAAAAAAGAAGAGAAGTGAAGGCTATTTATAGAAAAATTTGTTCACTATTCACACTTTATCAAATCGGATTCCGGCCGTCGGATCTAGGGTTTTTTAGAGACATCATCTTGGCCATCCAATGCTCCTAGCTGACCTCCCCTTGCCCCAAAAGTCAACAAGATGATGTCATGCATGATGTCATCCTGTTGCTTTATGTGACTGTACCGATAAAGTTCCCTGTTCGGTGTTCTTATCGCGTAATCTCAGCAGATCTTAAAAATACGGCGACAAATTTCTCTGAAGGTCTAGTCTTCCTCTTTCAAAATACCTGGTTTAACTAAATTTTTGATCCCGTTAAGGGTATTCCGTTGCCTGCTGAACATTTTCGGACAGACGCCATCGGTTACGGAAATAACTTCCGGTAGCACCAACTTCTGGACAAAAATTCGCTGGTTTATAATATGTCCTGACCTAAGAAAACTAGTTCATGGTTTTTCACAACGGTCTTGTTTTGCATTGGTTCTCGTTTCTACTATCTCGCCCTTTTCCTCTTCCATCCGGTCTCTTAATCGATCACGGGTTTCGGAAATGACTTGAAAATTGACCCGCTCCGGATAAAATTATACTTGTTTATAAAAAGTCCAGATGTTAGATACTTAGTTCACCTATTTTGAGATAGGATTTAATTTCTATCGGTTCTCATTTACCCAACTGGTCTTTCTACCGAATATATTATAATTTAATTACTAATTATCATGATATTATTTTTGAAATAACTACAACCCTTTTCACACCTAATTTTTCACCCTTCCCCTTTTATTTTCTTTATATTTATTTTTTAATTACTTTAATATTATATCTTAATTTAAGTAATTAGCCATTAATTACTTCATTAGTCACTTACTACTTGTTGATAATTTTCTTAATTAGGATAAATCATTATCTCACAACTATTGCACTTGACATTGGTATTTTATGTCCTATGTAAAATATTAAAAATCATGGGGTCACTTATGATCCCAAAAATAATATTTAATTTTGCCTCATTATTTTCCAAGGAAAATATTCCCATAAATTCTTAAAATTAGAGACCACATACTTTCTAATTTTTAATAAATATTTTATTGCCTCTTATGATTTATCATAATATTTTCGAGCCATTTTATGCCCCGCAAATGCATTTTAGGGATTTTAGCTCTTTATCTCTTCTAATTTCCATAGAAATTACCCTAGAAAATAAGATAATTATAACTTATTATTTGAGACCACATATTCACCTATTTCCAATAGGTATTATTTATCGAAATATAATATTCTAGGTAAATAATTATCTGGGTATTACAAACCATATGAAAAAATGCAAATGTGGTGCTAGGTAACATGTTACGTATCATGATACCAAGCACATGTCATTTGCATTTTTTCATGGGTTGGCAGCTACTTCTAAACCATTATTAAGCTTGATGCCGCAAATTCTTCACCCCTAACAGAATAATTTGTGTGGTAAACTGTTTGAATAGGCTTTAACTTTGTAGTGTTTCTATAAGTATACGCCACAAATGTGCAAAATTTTTGTATTTTGTAGCGGTTTCTAGGCCTAACCGCTACAAATGTGCATGACTTTTTGCATTCTATAGCGGTTCTTCCATTTAAACCGCCACAATTTTCACTCCATAATGCAATTAGCTAGCGCTACATTTGTGACAGTTTCTGAAAGGAAACCACTACAAAATTGGCGCCATATTTTGTAGCAGTTCTTTTGTGATGACCGCTACAAAGGTCGTTCCCTAACCAGCGTGCCACTTGGTGTGAGTTGTTGTAACACCCCAAATTCCGTAGCATAAATCGTGCCAGTGACACATGGTTTTATAAAATTTGTCAGAGTTTTGAGGTGTTACAGCTTAACGTAATGCGGAAACGAAGAGCATGTGTTAAAAATTTGAACAACAAGTTTAACAATGAGTAACTGATATAAAAATACTCGGACATATGCTGATGCCTGACGTATACTGATATATTATAAATTTCCCGAAGGATTGTTCATGTGATACAGTAATACAAACTTTATAATTACAATTCTTCTATGTAACTATACCCTCTTCAACCAAGCCTTGAGTAGACTTGGGGCATAGAACCTAACTCGTTAAATCATCCTATTTGGCCAGTCGGGTAGGTCTAGTGGGAGTCTCACCAAGTATTTACTGACGATCGATTGACCGAACCACATAGACGACCCTTTCTAGTTTAAGCACCAAATAATATGAAGTAACCTTATTAGATTCATGCTTGTAAGGTAGGTTCGTTATTCCTCTTTCTGCTTTTACTTTCGGCCCGGGCCTCCTCACGGCTCCGTCCCGGCGTCTTTCTATGGTTCCATCTACGATGCCTTCCATGATTCTTCCCTGACTATTAATTAAGACTGAGGTCCAATGCCCATCGGACCTCAGGTAACGGTTAACCTCATGCTTATGTAAACAATATATGTATGACAAGTATTCATAACATTTTCACAAAAATCACTACAAAAGCCCATAACAGATGTAGGTAATACATAACCAAATATGTAAGGCAATAACAATACACAGCCCCTGCAGTATGTTTGTTACCCCAGTCTGCACTATCAAATCCAGTGCCACGATGGCCTATCGTGTCCTCAGCGCTAGGAAAACTCTCAACGGTATTATTAAAACCATAACCTGTGTACTCATGATTGTATCAAAAATAACTAAGACAGAGTCTCAGTATAAGAACACAACAATAATATATAAGCATATCACAAGCATCAGAGTCAGTGTTACAGTACGTCGCGAACGTACCTTCGTTGATGGTACTTCGGTACTTTTTACATAAAACAATATTTTGACAGCGGTACAACATCGGTATGACAACGATACGACAGCGATACGATTATCACAGATACCCTATAAGGATAATATTTATCAACATTTAGCATCATAACAGGCATTTTAGGTACAAATTACCATTTTGCCCTTGACTCCCCTAATCGGCGGAATTTCACCAGAGCTTCGCTACTTTGATCCCGACTCTCCCAAAATTTTGACATATCTCTTTTCCCAATATATTTTCAAAATAAATACCATATTTACCCCTAAACATGATATCTAAACTATCTTAAAAAATTAGAGATAAATCTAGCATTTCTACTATAACTACCGAAAGAACTACCAAAGCTTAAGACTAGGGACCGAAAAACTTACCCAGGGCTTCGCTATATTTTCTCTGGGCTCCTCCTTCTCTCTAACCTCTCTCTAGATTCGAAATTTTGGTGTGGAAATTGTGAAGAGAGGTGAAGGCTATTTATAGGCAAATTTTGGTTACTATTCACACTTTATCATATCGGATTTCGGCCGTCGGATCTAGGGTTTTTGCAAGAATTAATCCAGGCTATCCATGTGTGTGTGCTGACATCACTTGCCACTAAAGTCAACAAATTGATGTCATGCATGATGTCATCTTCTTGCTTTATGTGACTGTACCGATAAAGTTCCCTGTTCGGTGTCCTAATCGCGTAATCTCGGGAATCTCAAAAATCCGGCAGCACAGCGTTGAAGATCTATTCATCTTCTTTAAAACTACTTAGGTTAACTAAATTTTGATCCCATTAAGGGTATTTCATTGTCTCTGCTGAACATTTTCGAACGGACGCCATCGGTTCTGAAATAACTTCCTAAGTGCCGCCACGGATAATAATTCACTGGTTTGTAATATGTCCTGACCTAAGAAACCTAGTTCATGGTTTGTCACAACGGTCTCGTTTTACAGCGGTTCTCATTTCTACTATCTGCCATTTTCCCTGTTTATCCTGTATCCTAAGTACCTGTTGGTTTCGAAATGACTTTTTAGATAGCTCACTCCGGATAAAATTTCACTTGTTTATAATAAGTCCGGATGATATAGACTTAGTTCCCATATTTTGGTGTAGGATTTAATTTCTACCGTTTTCAAATGTCCCGTTGGCTCTTTACAAAATATCTAATTTTATATTATTATTAAATTCTAAATATCTAGATATTATTTTGAAATAACCACAACCCTTTTCACACTATTTTTTTTAATTATTATTATTATTATTTATTTAATAATTTACCCCCCCTTTTTATTTAATTATTTAATTATTTAATTATTTCCTAATTAATTTACTTTATATCTTAATCTAAGTAATTAGCCATTAATTACGTAATTAGTCACTTACTAATTGTTGACAACTTTCTTAATTAGGATTAATTATTATCTCACAATTATTTTACTGACATTGGTATTTTATATCCCATGCATTATATTAAAAATCATGGGGCCTAATTAGGGTTTCTAAAATACTATTAAATTTTTCCCCTTATTATTTCCAAGGAAATAATTTATTAAATTACTATAATTAGGGACAATACTTTCCCTAATTTTTAATAATTATTAAATTACCCTTTAAGATTTATCATAATATTTTCAGGCCATTTTATGCCCTATAAATACATTTTATGGATTTTAGCTCTTTATCTCTTCTAATTTCCATAGAAATTACCTTAGAAAATAAGATAATTATAACTTATTATTTGAGACCACATATTCACCTATTTCTAATAGGTATTATTTACTAATTTGTGATACTTATCACAAATACGATTTTTTAGGGTATTACAGTTGTCTCATTGCAATTTTTTTGGGGACTGAAACCATTACAAAATCCGACATTTGTAGTGGTTTTTTTGGAACCGCTACGAATAGACCTTTTTTTTGGTAGTGATGTAATTAGTGTAGGAAGCAGAATTAAACATCAAATTGAATTTAAATTCGACTGAACATGGCCGAAAAAACTGATTATGAATTGGTTGGCAGAAAAGATATGGACTGAAAGAAGTTGACATTAATGGAATTGCATATCAGTGTACGTGTATGAGTGTGTGTGTAGTTTTATGGGGAAAATAGCGCTAAAAGAGTTCTAAAGTTCACAATTTGTCTAAAAAACTGTTGGAGCAAAACTTGTAAATTAATACATTGAACAATTAAAACTTGGTGTTTATTTCTAAGGTAAAAAATGATAAGGTAAGAGTGTAAAATTTCAATAAAATAACTTTGAAGAATAAGAGAACCAGTTTCAAGTGGATTTGTAAAATTTAAAGAACTTGTGTAGTAAAAAGAAACTGGTAAATTTACAACTAAATAGTGGAAGAGGACTTATAAATAATAATATCTTAATAAAACATTATAAAATAATAATAATTTCTTAAAAACTCAACGGCCTTGGCAGCGACCATCCAGCGACTAGCCAATGATGGACCTATTGTTGATGAAGGTGGTCAAAAGGAGGTTGGGTAAAGGGCATTTTTGTCATTTTTATTTGGAAAAAAAAATGACACTCAAGCCCCTTAGGTCTTCATAAAATTAATCAGTTAAATCCGTTAGACATAATTCAATCAAAATGTCTTTTATATGGGATTCAATTGTCATTTCCTTAAAATTTATATGGAATTGCAACTGATGAATTCAAATTTAAAATTAATGATAAACTAATTTACTATGTATGTTTGTATGTATGAAAACTGTTAGTGAAAACAAAGGCAATTCAAAACGGGGTCAAACTCCAAAGCTATATGCTCAAGAAGTTAGCTTATATTTTATTGGATATTCAATTAGCTTATATTTGATATTTCACTATTGATAATAAATAGAATAACATACGAAGTCGTAAAATTACAATTTACATGTTAATAATTTAATCAATAATAAAATAAGATACATAAATAAGAGAAGGTTTTGAAACTATAAATGAATGTTAAGTTCAAGGCTTATGCTTGAAACACTGTAGGCATATAATCTTTTACATGCACATATTCCATTGACATGCATGTGTGGAGAATGATGATTGATTCGTTAGATTGACACAGACACATACACAGTCTTGATATAACATGCAATAGAATTGAGAATCAGAATTGTTTAATCCTGAGGTTAAAGGATCAAGGATCTCAGTGCCACTATTATTGAACAACTTATAGTGGAGATTTCTTTCCTTTCCACTTTATTATGTATACAGAAATATTGAGAAAAAGCTAGATTCGATTGTCAAGTGAAACAGATTCAAATAATGGCACATGGTTTTACAAAATCGTTATGATTCTATTGACATAAATAAGTAGGTTTAACATGAGAAAGATTCGGCATACAAACACACTCTCTCTCATACACATATATATTTTGTATTTGACATGTGAAGATTTATGTGCTATAATATTACTTGAACGGTTCCAATATAACCAATGCGAATCAAAGCTTTGAAAATGGAAAAGGAACCTACAGATGCCAAATGTATTTGATTAGTCACTATATATGTTTCGTGAACCACATGTTGCTTTAGTTCAGGAAAATAATTCAATTCAAGAGCAAGATTGATTCTCAATTTTTACGTGTTTCCACTAAAATATATGGTTACTTAATTTCTTTAATGAATAATTTGTTTTTGACAATCAGAGTTTATTTCCATGACTATATAAAACAAAGTAAACGTCTATATCATGGGAATTTCTAAACTATTAAATCAGAGTTTAATGCATTGGTTAACATTATTACTCTCTCCAGTACTTAATATATGACTTATTTATTGCCTAACTCTATTAGATTAAGGAATTAAGTTAGTTAGATTATTTTATATGACATGCACTTTTTAAAACATTCTATTTATTTTCCTTAATTCTCTCATTTCTCCTCATTGATTATGGTTGACGGGGCATCAATGAGGGTAAATCAAATTAGGAAAATGTTGAAAAGTATGAAAAATAAGTCATATATTTAGTATCAAGATCAATTACCCAAATACACCCTATATTATAGACAAGAGGGAGTACATTTTATTTAGCTATAAAAAAAATTATAGATGAATTAAATTAACCGGAACATGTCCTATTGGAACGAAACAAAGTTCAGATTAATTAGATCTAAAAAGTTTTATTTCGATAGAATATAACAACATTCTCAAGATTCTCGTATCAGCCATATTGTGTATCCAATGAAGCTTTTAATCCATAGTTATAATTAACCTAGTCTTTTTTTAATGGTTAGTTCTACTATTGCCATCACAAGTACATACTAATACCTACTTCCTAGTGTTGCAACTTATTTCTTTTTGATAATTCCCCGACCATTAAAATGATGAAATATTTTACTGATAAATCTTACAAAAAAAGTTTTTATAGGATACATTTTTCAGGAATTTTTTCCTTTAAATAGTTCATTTTACAACAGAGAATAAAATAAAATAAAACCAATCATCTTTATTCTGACTTGCATCTACTGGGAATTTATAGGAAGTCAACTCCTTTAATTTATTACATATTTTCTTTCCAACTAAAAACGAAATATTTCTACTTTATCAACTTTATTCGTATTTATGACAAATGAATTATGAACTGGCATTCATATTATAAGCATATATAATCGAATCTGAAAAAATGAATAGTCAAAATATTTAGTAAAATTTTGTTTCTAACATTGCCTAGTGATAGTCTCTAAATGAAGCCATTAGTAGTCTTCGTTTCTCACAAGTCATATGGCAATAAGATATACACATGAACACTCAACCTCAATAATGGAATTGGTAGAAAAGCTTCTGTGTTTCATCAATGGCTTCCAATATTGTGGGCCCATGACCCCGCAAAATTGGGTTCATTTCTGAAACTTGAGAAGCTTTTGTCAACCTGAAGACCTTACTTCTTGGATCAGATCATCAGGAAGTATTGATATTCATTTATGTCTATTTAAATTATATTTTATGCACAAAAGAAATTTCACCTCAATCTTTTGAATTTAATGGTAGGGTTTTTTCCATTTATTGATATTAAAATGTTTTCCCTCTTTGTTAATTAGCTCTCTTTCACCATTGAGTTGAACCCTGGAAGAGAAACTATTTCCAATCTTTTTGTCGTGTTTAGCTACGTGTTCAATTGGGAGATTTTTGTTAATTGGAAGCAAAATGTTCAATTGGTAGCTTAACTGCAATATTCAATTGACACAATTATCCATTTTTAGTTACGCTGTTTTTTCACCTTACTTGTTATTTGGCTATTATTAGTTGTTAAAATTACTATTTATAAATTTTGATATAGATACTTCCTATGACAGTTACTTACCAACCAATTGCTCTTCTTCTTCACAGGAGAATTCGCTGATCCTTGGGCCTCGTGATTCCTTAATGGTAGCATTATAGTTTGCTGTTTCTCTGGCAATTCAATTAAATTAGTATCAGCACCGGTCGTCTCCTCTTAAACGAATGGCTTGTACATGTTGTACATCAAAGCCGCTTCCTCCTCCGTGTCAAACGTACCAGGCCACTTTCAATATAGTGGAAACATGTCTCAGATCTCCGCCGCCCAGTGCCCGCACAATCGTTGCCAGGTAGACCACAAAACATCTTCCCATGGGGGAGGCACTGTTTGAAGCATAATGGAAATACAACAAGAACCTGCCTGCCGAGACAGAAGGGTCCTTTTATTCCAGTGAGTGGTTTTTTCTAATAAAAACAAAATACTACCTCCGGTCATTAATATAAGAGATAGATAACTTTTTTTAAGGCCCTGTTTGTTACACGGAACCTTGGCCAGGGAAAGGGAATTTTAGACACTTCCCTCTAATAAAACACGTTTGGCGCGCCTATCTTCCTGGAACCTGAAATCTCCAATCTTCCCGCCCTCTCCAATGTTCCCTTAAACGCAGTAACTTGCATTCCATTCGAAAATGGAGAGAAAGCTGAAATATTCCCGGAGAGTGAAATCCTATGACGAAATTGGCCCTGCAAATTTTTGCACTCAGTTCTTCTTCTTCCCGCTTCTTCTTCATTAAATATAGTAGACTAAGATCGACAATTTCATGGCCGCTTGCTTCGATGCTTCAATGGCAGGCATCACCAAAACCCACTAACCCTCCCCGAAAAATCCAAGCGGCCTCCAATTCAACGATAAGTCAAGCAACTCTCTGAAATTTTGCCGACCCTCTTGCTCTGATTGTGTCTCCGCCGTGCCCGGTTGCAGAACCTAGAACACCCACCACAAGGTTCTTGAGAAAGTCGACTAGAACGACCATGAAGAGGAAGTGGAACAACATGAGCAAGAACAAGAAGACGATGTGTGGGTCTGTGTTGTGGTTTTTACTGTCTTGCATTTATATTACTATTGTTTCTCTCAAAAATGCCTACTTCTGTTTCTTTCATATTGTTGTTCCTGGAATGTTCTGATATAAACAGATACACAAGTTTGGTTACTAGGTCCAATTTTTCATTCGAATGCGTTGTCACTTTAGTGCTTTACGTTCGAACCCAACGCCAATGTTCGAACAGTTTAGAGGCATTGTGGGAATTTCACCTAATCTTCCCACACCAACACCCAATTCTTCATACCAAACATTTCATTTTCCTTCAACTAACTTCCATTCCCTAGTATGCCAAATAGCTCACATTTTTAAAGTTCCCTCATAATTTTCATTTCCTTCCTCAAATCTTCTGTGTAACAAACATGGCCTAATATAAAGAAATTTAGTTTAGTTAGTTATTTTGTAGTAAATGTCTATTGGTTTCCCTAAAATCTCATTTATAATCATGTACATTATAGCTACCTCTTGATAGAGACCCCAAATCAATATGAATACTTTGGGGGGGAGGGGGATCACATTTTTGTTAAACAAAGTGGATCAAAGTATACTTAGGATTAAAGTAAACTTTTTCTCTAACTCTTATAATTAAGACAGGAGGTGTTGTTTGACATGAGAGCAGGGGCGGATCCAGAAATTTACGGAAGGGGGGGCACTATTGGTGCGGGGGTTCAGGGGCAGCGCCCCCGAATTTTTTTTTTCACTTGTCAGCAAAAGCACAAAAAATAATTCAACATGGAGCAACCATATTAATTGGTCTCAAACATTAGTGCAACACTCATTTAATCATTATCAAAAGCATAAGCATGTAGGGGAACAAGGAAGAGAAAGCTAACATCTTTTGTTTGACCCAACCGGTGAGCTCTGTCCATCGCCTGCTGATCCCATGAGGGATTCCAATTGTTCTCATAAAAAATTACCATGTCAGCAGCCGTCAAGGTGATAACCCAATCCACCTGTTCTTGTACTAAGTAAGAACACAAAAACATCATTCCTGCAACAATAAAATTACCAATAGCACAAGTGTAACTAAATTTTTTTTCACTTGTCATCAAAAGCACAAAAATAATACGATTCGAAGGTTTTCACTTGTCAGAAAATTAAAAACCTACATGCTCCAAGCAATTTTTTGTGCTAGGAATGTCCACCTAAAATACAGAGAAAATGCAACAAAATGCTAGGAAAGTATATCAAAGAAGTAAGCAACCACTCATTAGAAATGAACTTTACCTAATAATTATACTTAAATACATTTAAAAAATAAAAGAATATAAAGGGAAAAGTAAGACCAAGTGCGGTTAGAAATAGCAAGCTGGACACCATATATTTTAACAACAAAAGTATATTACAATAGAAACAATTACAATGTCATCCTTCAAGGCCTTATTATTTGGAATTCCATCATAATTGCCTCATTATCAATGCTATCAAATACATCTTTCTCAATATAAGACACTAAGCAATTGTAACATCCCATTTTCAAAAGCAGTATATTTTTTTTCATCAGAGTAGAGCATCGGAGCGTAAGAGTAACTGATACATATATTTCAAATGCCGTAAGTCTGGCTATTTACAGTAACGGTACACTATACCGAGTGTTTACAAAAGTAGATAACAACGGAGGAATCAAAATTGTCTCCGTGGCGTCACGCGCCGTGACAACAAAAGATGGTCTTCAGTCGAGTCCTTAAGCGTGCTGCTTCCCTCTCTCCTCAATTCTCGGTCCTCCTGAACCTGACGCTATATTAAGAGCTGAGGTCCAATGCGCCGGACCCCAGGTAACGGTTAACTTTATGCTTAAATATGACAATATAAACATGACAGATATTCATGACAGCAACAATCAATACAACATCCACAACGAGATGTATGATTAGAAATACATAACCGCGTATGTAAGACAATAACCACATATGTAACATATCCACGTATGCTACAACAATAATAACCTCGTATGTGACATAACCACGTATGTGACATAACTGCGTATGTAACATAACCACGTATGCTACCAAAATAATTAAAACACAACAATAATATATATTCATACAATAAGCATTAGAGCTAGTGTTACGGTATGCGAACGTACCTTCGTTGACGGTATTTCGGTACGTTTTACGAAAACTGTAATTTTTGACAGTGGGTGAAACAGCGGTACGACGGCGGTACAACAGTGGTCCGATTATCTTAGATATCCTATAAGGATAACATTTATCAACTTCTAGCAGTATAACAGGCATTTTAGGTACAAATTACCATTTTGCCCCTGAACCCCTAATCAGCGGAATTTCACCAGAGCTTCGTTGTTTTCGCTCTATCTTTCCAGAATTTTGACAGATCTTTTCCCTCATCATATTTTCGAAATATATATCATATTTACCCCTAAATATGATATCTAGACTATCTTGAAAATTTAAAGATAAATCTAGCATTTCTACTATATCTACTGAAAGAACTACCGAAACTAAAGACCAGAGACCGAAGAACTTACCCAGGGTCCGGCTAGAACTTCTTCGGGCTCCTCCTTCTCTCTAAAACCTCTCTCTATTTTGGTTTTGGGGTGGGAGAAATGAAGAGGAAGGCTTGCTATTTATAAAAGAGAGGAGGGACAAGGTGGGAATTTCATCAAATGTCTTCGGATCGGATTTCAACCGTCGGATCGCACTTCGCCATGTGGGCTTCATCTTGGCCTTACACCTACTTGGCCGACATCATCCTTCTAGAAGAAGATGATGTCATACATGATGTCATGTGCTGACTTACCGATAGCGTTTCCCCGATCGGTGTCCGAAACGCGCAATCTCGAAGAATCTCAAAAATCCGGTAGCAAGGCACCGAAGTTTTATTCTTTCTCTTCAAAACTACTTGGGTTAACTACATTTTTGATCCCATTAAGGGCATTTCCTTGTCTGCTGAAGATTTTCGAACAAACGCCATCGGTTACGAAAATGACTTCTGGTAGAACCAGCTTTTGGACAAAAATTCACTGATTCGTAATATGTTCTGACCTAAGAAACCTTATCCCTGGTTTGTCACGACTAATTTGTTTTCTATGGATTCCCATTTTCACTATCTGACTTATTTCTGATTTATCCTGTATCTTAAAGACTCATCTGGTTTCAGAAATTACTTCGGAGATAGTCCACTCCGAGGTAGAATTTCACTGGTTTATAAAAAGTCCAGATGTCTTAGACTAAATCCCTATGTTTTGGTGTAGGATTTAATTTCTATCCATTCTCAAATGTCATGTTGGCTCTTTATCAAATATATTATTATTTTATTCAAAATATCTAGATATTTTTTATTTATTTTTATTTTTCTAAGCATAAAATATTTTATTATTTATTTATTATTTATTTAATTAATAATTTTGAATTTCTCCTCTTAAATTAATTATTTACTAATTAATTTACTTATATCATAATCTAAACAATTAGCTACTAATTACTTAATTAGCCACTTACTAATTGTTGATAATTTTCATAATTAGGATTAATTATTATCTCACAACTATTTTACTTACATTGGTATTTTATATCCCATGTAAAATATTAAAAATCATGGGGTCACTTATGATCCCCAAAATAATATTTAATTTTGCCTCATTAGTTTTCAAGGGAAATTATCCCAAAAATTCCTAAAATTAGAGACAACATACTTTCTAATTTTAGCAAATATTTTATTGCCTCATAGAATTTATCATAATATTTTTAGGCCATTTAATGCCCTAAAAATACATTTTAGCTCTTTATTCACTCTAATTTCAATAGAAATTACCTTAGAAAATAAGATAATTTTAACTTATTACTCGAGACCACATATTCACCTATTTCCAATAGGTATTTATTTACTAAAATATGATACTTATCATAACTACGATTTTTAGGGTACTACAGCAATCATTCAACCATTCATCCCCCATCCGATTGCGAAGTGCAGTCTTGATGTATTTCATAGCTGAAAATGCTCTTACCACGAGATGCGCTTGCTACGAGACAAAGTTAATGCTAACTTTACAAGTAAATAAACCAAAGGATACACAATATGTTTTTTCTTTTCAACCATCCTCTTGGCAAGATCGCTATTCCTTGCAAATTCAAAAATATCGATCACATTGCACATCAACAATATACTTGTCGAGCCGATATTCAAGCATGACAAAATCATTAAAATCAAAATCAAGGATAATAGCCAAAGAAAATTCACACAACTTAGTTTTTTCAAATGCCGAGAAAGAGTTGCACGGATTTAAACATGCCATGCATTCCAGCAAATTCAAACTAACTTCACTAAAACGAACATTCAACTCTTGAAGTTGAGTATCTATCACTGCATAAAATATGTCAACCTTAAAGTGATGCAAATGAGTAACTGGTCCTCTACGTTTTGTTCTTCCTTGTACTTGCGAGACACTTTCCATATCGTGGATATCTATATCATGTTTTATACAAAATTCAAGTCTTCAAATAGATTATCCCACCCATTTTCTCTCATCTTCAGTAATACCACCTTTGAAACTTTTACAAGAGCCATAGCATTAACAATATCTTGATCTTTTCTCTGAAGTGCTTGTGACAACTCATTCGTTATTGCTAAGACCTTGATCATCATCGTGCAAAAGTAATACAAATTCAAAAGTTTCCATACAAATCATAAGGCCAGAGGCTTCAGACCTTTTTGCATGCATAAGGGTTGTATCATCTTTTATAATTTCTAGCACATCAAGAACAGGATCAAACAATGTACACAGACTTACCAATGATCGGTAATGTGAGCTCCAACATGTGTCCCCTGGTTGAGACAAACTCATTTCTTGATTCAAGCCTCTCCTTGATTGAACATCATCACTTGCAATACTTTTGACTAATTCTTCCAATTGCTTTTCTCTCAAAATATTTGCTCTTTTGCAAGAAGCACCAACTACATTACACACCAATGATATAAAATTAAAGAAGTCAATCAATGCGTAAACCTTTTTTGCACAAGCTACTAGAGCTAACTGAAGTTGATGTGCAAAGCAGTGAACATAGTAAGCAAAATTATTTTCAACTAAAATCAAGCTTTTCAGACCATTGAATTGACCACTCATATTGCTTGCGACATCATAACCTTGACCACGAATCTTTGTCAAGCTCAAGCCATTTTTGGCAAAAATTAACTCAATAGATTCTTTAAGTGAACTAGCTAGTCAGTAGTATCCAAACATGAACAAGACCAAGAAAACGCTCAATAATGTCACCGTTGCAGTTCACATATCTTAAAACAATGACCATCTGTTCTTTAATTGATATATCACGAGCTTCATCAACTACTATAGAGAAGAAATTATCCCCAATGTCTGAAATAATAGCTCTGGTAACTAAACTAGTAGCAACATGTGTAATATCTTTCTGAATTGAGGGAGCTATCATTTTGAGATTCTTTGGGGCATTATTCAAAGATACATTATTTACCTCCTCATTGCTTTCACAAAGGAATTTTACAAGCTCCACAAAATTTCCCTGATTCATTGAAGCATCTATCTCATCATGTCCCCGGAAAGCCAAACGTTGTCGTATGAGATATCGAATACATCGAATAGAACCATTCAGACGTATACGATAATCCTGTTTGGCTTTGTCAGAAATGTCAGACATAACAATGTCAATATGTTGGTTTTGATTCATCAAATCTTTGGTAGCACTAAAGCACAACTTATGAATGCTTCCAACCTTTCCAACATGTTTAAGAATCTGTTGTATCTCCTTCCAATTGCTAAATCCTTCTCCTACAAATGAATCCCGACCACCCCTTCC
Source organism: Acacia melanoxylon (assembly GCA_019022615.1). Classification (NCBI taxonomy): domain Eukaryota; kingdom Viridiplantae; phylum Streptophyta; class Magnoliopsida; order Fabales; family Fabaceae; genus Acacia; species Acacia melanoxylon. The sequence continues at coordinate 2,719,813 of JAFJYJ010000003.1, read as the reverse complement.
ATCACCATGCTCACAATTAAATAGATAACAATACAAGCAAAATATAGCATCTTTTGATTCACTATACTCTAACCAAGTGTCAAACTCATTGTATCATTGAGGATTGAATCTACGCATTTTACCCCCAATTAAGGATTGAGGAAAGTTGTCAAGTTTTGGTTGACAAGGACAATTCATTAGATAATTCTTCGAATGATTTTCCTTTCTTTAGCACTCTTTGCAAGGCTCATAATAGGAAGTCTTTTACCCGGATCAGGAACATACAAATCTGGTGGACCTTCTACTGTTGGTTTGTTCTGACTTGAGGGAGTAGCACAATCATCTTGAGTTAAATCAATAAATGAAGATTCCGATCGAGAACGTTTAGTTCTACTACCACTTGACTTTGTAAAAAAAGAACCTAAATATCTTTCCATCCTAAAAAATGGCAAATGACAAAACATGAATCAATAAATAATATATCTAACAAACAAACATATTGAAAAACAAAAGTTACATAATAGCAAAAACACCAAATGAGACAACACATTTGCAAATAGACGGAAATAGTGATTGTGGGCGAGACAACACATTTGCAAAAACAATAGCAAGCAACATATTAAAATGACGTCGTTCGTATTTTATGTGTGTGTCAAGGATAAGAATGGAATCATCTTATAGACTAGATTGCTAGACAATGTGTTTGAATGAATCAGTTGTAATCTAGTGATATGAAAATCAATATATACCATTCAAGATATGCATTCTTCAAGAACTACTGGTAAAAGTTGTAATCTAGTGATATGAAAGGCGAGCTTACCCTTATACTACTAGTATGTTTGGTGCTCTACTTTAAATTAATTGTATGTAGTAACAATATCAGATCAAGAAGTCATCCTCTTCTCACCATGAAAAAAAGAAATGAATCAGAACAAGAAGTGCACAAAGAAAAGTAAAAATTTCATGAGAAAGGTCTCGAACAAAGAGTAACCATCTTGATTAAATTCAAAACTGATTATTCCATAAATGTTTCATACAATCAGAAAAAAATTGGTCAAATGGGATTCCCTTGGGAGAAACAGATGGCAAAAGCCAACCAACACACGTATACAGTGTGTGTGTGTGTAAAGCAGAAATGCAAAGCCATGATACCAGAACATAATTTTATATCATTCCTGACCCAACCTAAAGGCTTACATTAATTCATTAGTATCTTACCAACTGAACGTTGAATTCATAAGCAGAGGAAAGCACAAAAGGCTGAAAGATTACCATTAAATATCCTCTAACTCGGTAGAAATTGCCATTTGCACCAGTAAATAATGCAATCTCACAGAAAAATGATCTATCTTTGATATTATGGTTTCAATGCCAACAACCATCCTACATATCTTATCTTTCAAGAACTCCATAAGTAAACCACTAATAAGTTAAAAGTTTATTAGAATTAAGAATAATATGTTATGCACTTGTATTTTACTAAATTTTAGCTTTTGGGTTGAATATATAGCTCTTGATATAATATCTTTAAGTGCAGGGGCATACAGGAAATTATAATATTATTCATTATTCACAGGCTTTTACTTAACAGTTTGAGCCTACAGACAAAATGGTCCTTGACCACATAAAATCAAAGAGATACAACAGAATTGACGTTTCTACAATTATAACCTTTCGCAGAAGGTTTTATAATTAGCTATGTGAACAACTAAGCATGTGTTTTAATAGTTAATTTATAATCTTCCGATTCTGAGAATTAACATTTCAAAGATAAATTTTTTGAACAAAAAATATCAATCGGTTGTTATTCTGTCATTGACATAAGATCAAAAGTGCAAAATTTCTTAATTAAAAGCTTATCAGTCTGTCATATTTCTTTAAATCAAAAGTTGTTATTCTCTCATCAGTATTATTATTAATATTACAGAGTGATTCATATCAAGGAACTGGATGCTATAATTTATTTTACAGAGTGATAGGAGAGTGATTCATTATAGAGTGATTCATATCAAATTATTTGACATTCTGTCAAATACACACACACACATAACCCCACTTGGTAGAAACTTCCGTGATATAAAAATGGAAATGGACAGACATTCCAACTTATAAATCCAAAGAGTCTCTGGCGCATTTGGATTTTGTGATGAAAACTAACCATAAATGAAATGAAAAACAATCCAGCCAAGCACAATGATTGGTGGTTCTCTTATTTATACAGATAATGGAAAATCAAACTAGGCCATCTGATTAATAGCCCTAAAACACTAAAAGCAAAGTGAACCCGAAAACTCACGATGAACGGTGATCGGCGAATGGCGAATTGTGACCCACAGCTGAACTTGAAGACCCACGGCGAACGGCGACGAACGACTCCTGAACAAACGAACAAAAGCGACGAGAGGGGGGCACTTGATTCCTATTTGGATTTAATAAAAGCCAAACTGCCGAATGACTCCTCCGATGGAACTTGATTCCTATTTGAATTTAACCCTAACTTATTTTTTTATTTTTTTAAAAAAACGACGTCGTTTTAAGGGGGCACTTGCCCCCCAAGTCATACACCTGCGTCCGCCTCTGCATGAGAGCATCTCTTTTGTGCAAAATGGTGTCCTCAGTAAAATAAAAGATGAAGACGTGATTTTCAATAATGGTGAGGGTTCTATATGCAATTGGGCTAAAATTGAGGAGAATTTTGTATATTTAAGCCTGAATATTATTAAATTGATCATACTTTCTATATATGTACTATGCTATAGGATTATGATATTAAAAAAATAAAAATAAAAAGATCACAACTCTGATATATTTGTAACCATTTATTAATGGTCTCACGCCTTGACAATTTTAATGCTATCAATGATGGGCAGAATTCATGTTCGATTTGGTACGTACCTCGCAACTTAATTAAATCTTGCCAAAAGAAACTAATGAAGACCTTGCCCATATCATCGGAAACAATACTAAAATGAAGAATATATATTACTCCCTCCAATCCATAAATGTAGGACCTAATTGTGGAGTTAACCTTGGTCCTAAATATAATACTTATATATTTCTCATATTTGTTAATAGTTTCCTTATTTACATATGTTGATACTCTCAACCATAATCAAGTAAAAGAGGTATGGAGGGATTAAGATGTTGGAATATACTAGTCTATCCTTGGTAGATTAGGGCACAAACTCAATTCAGAAGGGGCTATCATGAAACACATGGGTTCATAAAAGAGAATAATTCCTTTATGGTTTAATAGTTATGTCTATTCTTATGCAACCGTAAGCTTAAAAGTTACATATATTCCTATATGATAATATGTACGCTATATAAAGGATATGAGTTTGCGGGAGTAAGTGATCTGAAGAGAAATTAACAAAATAATGGTATTTTCCTTCAATAAATGTTCTCTTCTCCTCCCCTCTTAGGTATATTTGATGTATAACGTAATCAGAGACCACATCAGTGCTTCAATTTCGTGTGAGCACTTTAGGGAGTCAATCGGCTTCCAGACACGCCCGAAATTCTTACAGAATATAATCAGGACCTTTTAGAAAAAAGGTACGTCATATTAACTACCTTAACTAAATCTCATAATCTAATTAAATTAGAAAAACATGTCTTGTATTAAACACCGGAGGGATTTTGTGTTTTTACAACCACATGAACAAAGATTACAACAACCTGCATACTAAAATAATCTCAGCTAAAGTATTGAGAAACGGAGTTTCTTTCACATAGAAAACTTAAAAAAGAAGCTATAACTAATAAATAATATTCCCTTCAGTATTAAAAATAGCAGATAGTTAACAAATTTATAGTTATGAAAGAAATTATTTATTTCTAACAAATGTGTGTTGATTTTTTTATGTAAATACCACTTTAATCATTATCCCCATTGATTAAAACCTTGCCTTTAATATATGTAATCAATTGGGATAACTTGAAAAAGAAAAAAAAAAGAACCTTTGCCGACAAAATAGATTGATCTGAACCTGTGCTGAAGCTAAGCTCCCCAATCACTTCATAATAATAAGCTTCTCAAACTTCATTCCAGTAATCCAATACTGTAGAGCCACAATATTGGAAGACTGTGATGAGATTTTGAAACACAGCATTTCTCATCGACATAGAATTTGAGTGTTAATAAGTTATTTCACTCGTTGATCTCTTGTGAGAAACCAATACTATTAGTGGGTTTATATAGAGAGTAACAGTATATCACTCGTTGATCTCACTAGCAGATCCAATCTCTATTTTTTTTTTTTCCAACACCACGAAAAGTTACAAAAAAAACAATTAAAATAGTGCTATATATTATTGAGTCACTTTCTATATTTGATTCTCCACCGAACTAATTTTTTATTAAATGAACTAGTTGGCTTTTCGGTGAAATATATACCCCTTGATTTGTTTAGTCCTTTTTATGCATAATTCCAAAATTTATACAAGTTAAAAAAAGACCAGAAACAAAAAGGCTTCGTGAATCTAATATACTTTTTGGAATTTGTATCTTTTTCATCTTCAAAAACACTTGTTCGATTTGAGTAAGTTGGCGCCATTCAATTTCACAGTCCTTCAAAGTAAAGACAAAGGCTAAGGACAGGATGGACTCTATGATTAATTAAGCATAAAGGCTTAGAAATCACACCTAGTTATTTACAATTCCAATGGAACAATATTAATCCAATATATTAATGTTTTACTTTACTTTAATCTAATATATATAACATTTATATGGAGCCAATCTTTATGCTAGACACCGGTATATTCTGCTATTGGAGGCAATCCTAAGCCATTGTTGATTGGGCACTAGATGCTTTGGCATCTCTCCTAGTAGGGATTCAAACCTTCGGAAGGCAATTTGACTAATGTAACTTGTGAATGGTGTTATGAGTTGGAATATTTCGCTTATAGCATTGTATTTTATTGTTTTTTAGTTTAATTTAATGGCCATATAACTTTTCTTTTGATTTTTTTAAACCATGTATAAAATGATGGAATAAAATTTATTATCAACATAAGAATTTAAAAGTAATTATTATGTTCATAATTGTCTCCTAGTATTTATATAAATTGTAATTAGGTTGATTTTGATTTTATTTGGATTGATTAGATCAAATTAATTCAGAAGTATGCTGAGTGACAAGTCATCCACTACTAACACCGTACAATTTAAGCCAACTAATTATGAATACCCATACAAACTAACAAATTCTGAATATAGGTACCAAGTCCCTATAATTGAGGAAACTACAAGGATCCAATCAAAAGGAAAAAAGCACTATAATGACATAATGAAAATGAGATGAAAATATAGGGACTTGGATATCAATTTATTTTTCCCGGAATTTGCATAAAATTTCGATATATTGTATATTAATTAACTTTTGACATTAATGAGTATGACAGAGACCTAACAAAATTATCCGACATTCGAAGTACTCTGTATGTTTACCCCAAAATCAAATTGTGGGAATTGATGCTCTCTGATTATCAGAACAAATAATTGATCAAATTATTCACTAAAAAATCTTTCTTGTATAGTACAATTCAGATTTATTCAACCCAGCATGTGGTCACTCCAAGTGGTCATTATAGTGCTTACTCTTTCGCTTTCTCTGTATCAGAATAATGTAACGAAAATGAAAAGATGCATGCTGTCTTTTGCCTGTTTTATTCTCCGCAGTTGACATTAATCAGTTAATGGCTGAGAATATTTAAATGCTTTTCCTTAGTTAATTATTAAGGATATTAACTTTTTTGTTTGTCATTAATTTAATCATGTCCGAAACAGACCAGAAGTTTAGCAGAAACAAGAATATTTAACATATGTATGCAGCTCCTTTTAAATTATACTTCTCCATTTCTAAATGTAGGATCTGGATTGGAAATGGATTTTCGTTCTATATGGAAGATCTTTTTCATATCTCATATCTATCATTTTTTCGAAACTATAATTTGATATATAACCTAATGTTACATATAAATATTTCAGAGAGATCATGTCACATATGTCATAATTAAGTAATTTCTTTAACTTTTTAAATATTTTCAAATTAGATAAATAGGTCTTACAAATGTTTATTTGTGATAATCAATTTCAATCCCACCACACCAAGGTTTCAAATGTTGTAAATATACGTGAAAGACATATTGCTCATTTTTTGTTGATTCAATTTCACATTAATGTGCCTAATCTTTGGATCATGTATAGATAATCTTCATAACCTTTAAAATTGGGTTAAGGTGCAGATTGTAATACCCTAAAAACTAACTTATGATAAATATCATAAATTAAGTAAATAATACCTATTGGAAATAGGTGAATATGTGGTTTCAAATAATAAGTTATAATTACCTTATTTGCTAAGGTAATTTCTATTGAAATTAGGGTAAATAAAGAGCTAAAAATCCCTAAATGCGTTTATGAGGCATAAAATGGCCTGAAAATATTATGATAAATCTCATATGGCAACAAATATTGACAAAAACTTAGGGAGTATGTTGTCTCTAATTTTAGGAATTTTTGGGATGTTACAATTTGGTATCGAGCTAGTTAAGTTAACCATGATCGGGGTTCTCACGGTGTGATCTGTGGCGAAGCATTGGCTCTTACCCCGACATGGCCAGGATTGGTTGCATGCGCAGTGATGCGGTGCGTAAAACTAGCGGCTGAGGTATCTTTTGTTGTCACGGCACGTGGTTGCTAAGGAGACAATTTTGGTATCAGAGCAGTTGTCCTGGCATAGATCTGACTAAGTTATTCCAAAAACCTCCAGAATTGTCTCCTTAGCAACCATGTGCCGTGACGACAAAAAATACCTCAGCCGCTAGTTTTACGCACCGCATCACTGCGCATGCAACCAATCCTAGCCATGTCGGGGTAAGAGCCAATGCTTCGCCACAGATCACACTGTGAGAACCCCCGATCATGGTTAACTTAACTAGCTCTGATACCAAAAATGTCTCCTTAGCAACCACGTGCCGTGACGACAAAAGATACCTAAGCCGCTAGTTTTACGCACCGCATCACTGCGCATGCAACCAATCCTGGCCATGTCAGGGTAAGAGCCAATGCTTCGCCACAGATCACACTGTAAGAACCCCCGATCATGGTTAACTTAACTAGCTCTGATACCAAAAATGTAACATCTCATTTTCAAAAGCAGTATAATTTTTTTTTTCATATATCATCAGAGTAGAGCATCGGAGCGATTGAGTAACTGATACATAATTTCAAATGCCGTAAGTCTGGCTGTTTACAGTAACGGTACACTGTACCGAGTGTTTACAAAAGTAGGTAACAACGGAGGAATCAAAATTGTCTCCGTGGCGTCACGCGCCGTGACAACAAAAGATGGTCTTCAGTCGAGTCCTTAAGCGTGCTTTGCTTCCTCTTTTCCTCGATTGTCGGTCCTCCTGAACCTGACGCTATATTAAGAGCTGAGATCCAACGCGCCGGACCCCAGGTAACGGTTAACCTCATGCTTAAATATGACAATATAAACATGACAGATATTCATGACAGCAACAATCAATACAACATTCCACAACAGATGTATGATTAGAAATACATAACCGCGTATGTAAGACAATAACCACATATGTAACATATCCACGTATGCTACAGCAATAATAACCACGTATGTGACATAACCACGTATGTGACATAACTGCGTATGTAACATAACCACGTATGCTACCACAATAATTAAAACACAACAATCATATATATTCATACAATAAGCATTAGAGCTAGTGTTACGGTACGCGAACGTACCTTCGTCGACAGTACTACGGTACTTTTACGGAAAATGGTAATTTTTGACAGTGGGTGAAACAGCGGTACGACGGCGGTACAACAAATGTCCGATTATCTCGATATCCTATAAGGATAACATTTATCAACTTCTAGCAGTATAACAGGCATTTTAGGTACAAATTACCATTTTGCCCCTGAACCCCTAATCGGCGGAATTTCGCCAGAGCTTCGCTGTTTTCGCTCTATCTCTCCGGAATTTTGACAGATCTTTTCCCTCATCATATTTTCAAAATATATATCATATTTACCCCTAAATATGATATCTAGACTATCTTGAAAAATTAAAGATAAATCTAGCATTCCTACTATATCTACCGAAAGAACTACCGAAACTAAAGACCAGAGACCGAAGAACTTACCAAGGGTCCGGCTAGAACTTCTCCAGGCTCCTCCTTCTCTCTAAAACCTCTCTCTATTTCGGTTTTGGGGTGTGAGAAATGAATAGGAAGGCTTCTATTTATAGAAGAAGAGAATGGCAGTTTCGTAAATAAATCGAACTTTATCATATCGATTCTGAGCCGTCGGATCGCACTTGGACAAATGGCTTCATCTTGGCCTTACACATGTCTTGCCTATGTCATCCTTCTAGAAGAAGATGATGTCATCTTGCTGACTTACCGATAAAGTTCCCTGATCGGTGTCCTAATCGTGTAATCTTGACAAAACTCAAAAAATCCGAAAGCAACGTGCTGAAGTTCAATTCTGTCACTTTTAAACCACTGTATCTTTTGTCGTCACGACACGTGGTTGCTAAGGAGACATTTTGGTATCAGAGCTAGTTAAGTTAACCATGATCGGAGGTTCTCATAGTGTGATCTGCGGCGAAGCATTGGCTCTTACCCCGACATGGCCAGGATTGGTTGCATGTGCAGTGATGCGGTGTGTAAAACTAGAGGCTGAGGTATCTTTTGTCGTCACGGCACGTGGTTGCTAAGGAGACAATTTTGGTATCAGAGCTAGTTAGTTAACCATGATCGGGGGTTCTCACAGTGTGATCTGTGGCGAAGCATTGGCTCTTACCCCGACATGGCCAGTGGACGGTGGTGACCGTAGCTGGTTGCACAGGCCGTGAGGCGGTGCGTAAAACTAGCGGCTGAGGTATCATTTGTCGTCACGGCACGTGGTTGCTAAGGAGACATTTTGGTATCAGAGCTAGTTAGGTTAACCATGATCGGGGGTTCTCACAGTGTGATCTGTGGCGATGCATTGGCTCTTACCCCGACATGGCCAGGATTGGTTGCATGCGCAGTGATGCGGTGCGTAAATCTGGCGGCTGAGGTATCTTTTGTTGTCACGGCACGTGGTTGCTAAGGAGACAATTTCTTTTGTCGTCACGGCACGTGGTTGCTAAGGAGACATTTTGGTATCAGAGCTAGTTAAGTTAACCATGATCTGGGGTTCTCACAGTGTGATCTGTGGCGAAGCATTGGCTCTTACCCCGACATGGCCAGGATTGGTTGCATGCGCGGTGATGCGGTGCGTAAAACTAGCGGCTGAGGTATCTTTTGTCGTCACGACACGTGGTTGCTAAGGAGACATTTTGGTATCAGAGCTAGTTAAGTTAACCATGATCAGGGGTTCTCACAGTGTGATCTGTGGCGAAGCATTAGCTCTTACCCCGACATGGCCAGGCGATTTGGTTGCACAGGTCGCGAGGCGGTGCGTAAAACTAGCGGCTGAGGTATCTTTTGGTGCCACGGCGTGGATTCGCCAGGAAGACATTTTGGTATCAGAGCCTGGTTTCGATCCAGGGACCTGTGGGTTATGGGCCCACCACGCTTCACCCTCTGTCGGTGCATCATTCTAACCCAAAATCAGTAAATCCATCGTCCATATTCATATTTGATATCAGACCCTGATCATTCTGATAACTCTGATATCAGTCTCTGGTAATTCTGATAACCTTGATATCAGTCTCCGATAACTCTGATAATTCTGATAATCGTCAGTTTGTACTGGACGACTATTCTGTCCTAGCGCAGAATTTATATGTGGAGCTGGGCCACGCCGAATGAAACTCCGAGATCAATAAAGATAATTACATGCAGTATTTGACTCATGTAGAGGAACTCTTGACCCGAAATTTCGTACCCAATTCTCAGTAGACCGAATCAATGAAATCCTGAACGAGGGGAAATAGTATGAGTGTCCGTTCGTTTGTAGTATTAGTGTGATAAAGTCTGCGATAGACTAATCATTGTCTTCTTAAATCTAACGTTTTCCCTAATGAAGGAAAAAGAACGAGACATGGCGAATTTAAGAGGAGCCGGAGCTCTCAGAGGTAGAGGTAGAGGTAGAGGTAGAGGCAGACAGCCACGAATAATACCAATACCAGTACACGAACCCGAACGACAAGAACCACAGCAACCAGAGCGAAATAAGTTGCAAGACATGCAGAGGATGCTGCAACAACAAAGGGCTCTTATTGATGAACTCCTTCCTGAAAAGTAGGAGAGAGAAGAGGAAGGTGGTCGAACCGATGAGGAACGACAGAATGCTGAGGAAGAAGATGAAACCGAACAAGATGATGAACGTGAAACTGAGGAGTCCGATAGATCTCAGACGCGACTCTGTATTGAATTAAGAAAATATAGGTATTGGCTGCCAAGAAATAAAATTTTATGGGCCATGTTCTGTCATAAGTAACATAGATATTTGGTTTCTGGATCTAGCGGGATAGTACCGCAGATGCATGTCGAATTTTCTCATAACCATTGGTAAAACTTACATCATTGCGTAGAACAAAGACTGTGAGACGAGCTTACATAGACTGAGAAAGAAGTTGGTGACAGCATCAAAAGTTGGTTATCCCGGATCCAAGTAGATGAGTCAGTCATGGTGCCATTAGGTATGGATCGGGATATGTCTTGCTGCAGCAGGACAGCGTGATGACTTGCACCTCTCATCTATTGAAGCCTCTCAAGTTGAACTAATCCACACATAACCTTGAGTTATTAAGTATTGTATTTTCCTTTGAGTATATGGAGGCATTACCTCTACGGAGTAACCATAGAATTGTGGTACAGAGGACAGAGAACTTCCGGAGATAGTATTAGCTAATCGGTTAAATCATATGATTACGTGATGTGTTCCATGTCTTCCTAGTTACTACAACCGAACCACAATCGTGTCATTGAGTAGGAGATATCTTGTGTTGTCATGGTGTATGGGCGTCATGGAAACATTTAAGGTATCTTGTGTTACCATGGTTATGGGCGCCCTGGGGACATTTTGATATCTGGTATTGACCGTGGTATATGGGTGCCACGGGAAACACTATATATCAAAGTACAACATGACAAGATTGTTGTGGTCAAACCAGAGCAAATTCACGATCACCAAAAGGAGCGGCTGACAGATAGAGTGAAGTTCCGGAGTGTATATCCCGAAGTTTAGATAGTACGGAGTTTTAGATGGTAGAGTGCAAATTTCGAGGACGAAATTTTGTCTAATGGGGGGAGAAATGTAATACCCTAAAAACTGACTTATGATAAATATCATAAATTAAGTAAATAATACCTATTGGAAATAGGTGAATATGTGGTTTCAAATAATAAGTTATAATTACCTTATTTTCTAAGGTAATTTCTATTGAAATTAGGGTAAATAAAGAGCTAAAAATCCCTAAATGCGTTTATGAGGCATAAAATGGCCTGAAAATATTATGATAAATCTCATACGGCAACAAATATTGACAAAAACTTAGGGAGTATGTTGTCTCTAATTTTAGGAATTTTTGGGATGTTACACAGATATGCTAATGAACTTTTACCCAAGGAGCATCTGACACAAAAACAATTGATGGTACCAAATTGGCCAACAAACTATTAAAAAGTGAAAAAAAAAATTTGGTGCATATTTGCCAACAAACTATTACCCCGTCACTGTCTTGGTGACACCGTCTTCCATTGACTGTCACGATCGGCGACTCCAAAGCTTCCATTGTTGCTTTGGGTGTTCCACTCACCCTCTTGAACTCATCCAAAGAAATCCACGACTTTCAACCGGCACGCGCGGCCTTTCACTGGGTTGCATCCCTCCGATGCCACAACCAGCAACCACCGCCACGCGCACCGCTCGCATGGGTCCCATCTTTGTTGGTGTTTGCCTTATCCAACAAGAAGGCTTGACCGCTCTTTTCTCAAGTGTCTCCGCCACCGTCCTACGCCCGTGCCTCATATTTTAACGTAATTGTGATAGTTGTTTTTTTTATATAGTTATTTGGTATTTTTTTTCACTTTTTAATAGTTCTTTGGCCAATTTGGTACCCTCAATTGTTTTTTGTGCCAGATGCTCCTTGTGTAATAGTTCATTAGCAAATTTGCACCTTAACCCTTTAAAACTTTACAATAAAACCCTTGAACTGTGTATTTATGCATATAATTCTCATACGATTAATTTTATTCATTATTTATTTACACGCAACTTAAAGTTTACGTGAAATGGAAGTTTGAGGGATTATATATACTCAACAGAAAAATTTAGGGGGAGTATATTTCATAGTTGGGGTCACCGCACTAACTTAAAAGCTCAATGAGATTTATTATGAAGTTTTAAAGGTTAAGGGGCCAATAAGATTTTTGTATATGGTCGAACATTATTTAGGAGAGTTGAGAAAATTATGTTTAAAAAAAACAAATTCACAATGAATTGAGAAAGCTTAGGATCGATGTTAGTAGTGTTGAAAAAGAAAATGTGATAGAGATGCACGCAGGGAGGTAATATATACCTATATCTATATGATAGGCATAGCAAGATGGAGGTATGTTCTATTTTCCTAGTTGGTGATTGTAACACCCTAATTTTCGAAAGCGTTTTGATCAGAATAGAGCATCGGAGCAAATAAAAGAGTGAGTATCTGATACAATACTAACTAAGACGTATCTGTTTGTTCATAGAGAATGGTACATTTATCCAAGTATTGTCATTATAACTGTATAAAATCCCAAAACAAAAATCTTCTGCCAGGTCTCCACGCGTGCTGCTCACTCTTCTTACTCTAGTCTTCGGTCATCGGTTCTCCGAACCCTGAAGCTATGGTAAGAGCTGAGGTCCAATGCCCATCGGACCTCAGGTAATGGTTAGCCTCATGCTTATGTAAACAATATATGTATGACGATATTCATGACATTTCAGCAATAATCACTACAAAAGCCCATAACAGATGTAGGATTAGTAATACATAATCACATATGTAAGATAATAACAATACACAGCCACTGCACATGTATGTTATCCCAGTCTGCACTATTCACCAGTGCCACGATAGCATGTCGTGTCCTCAGCACTAGGAAAACTCTAACGGTATTATCAAAACTATAACCCGTGTAAAGCTGAATGTGTATATAGTCACGGTGCATGTCCAAGACAGAGTCCTGTCCATGACTTTAGGAAAGTATCTATCACATATAAGTATACAATAAGCATCAGAGTTAGTGTTACAGTACGCGTCCGTACCTTAGTCCGTGTGGATAGCGGTACGTCTTTCTGTCAATACGTGTTCTCGGATAGTCTATAATAGTATCATCGTATTATTAACTCAAAAATAATATCTTAAGAGATATTATAGCCACTGTAATACCCTAAAAATCGTATTTATGATAAGTATCATATTTTAGTAAATAATACCTATTGGAAATAGGTGAATATGTGGTCTCATATAATAAGTTATAATTATCTTATTTTCTAAGGTAATTACTAAGAAAATTAGAAGAGAAAAAGAGCTAAAATCCTGAAAAATGTATTTTATAAAATGCGAGAAAATGGCTGAAAATATTATGATAAATCTCATATGGCAACAAATATCGACAAAAATTTAGGAAGTATGTTGTCTCTAATTTTAGGAATTTTTGGGATTATTTCCTTGCAAAATAGAGAAGCATAAATATAATATTATTAAAAGCACTTTTTGGCCCCATGATTGTTAATATTTTACATGGGATATAAAATACCAATGTCGAAAATAGTTGTGAGATAATAATTAATCCTAATTATGAAAATTATCAACAATTAGTAAGTGGCTAATTAAGTAATTAGTAGCTAATTGTTTAGATTAAGATATAACTAAATTAATTAGTAAATAATTAAATTAAGGGGAGAAATTTGAAATTATTAATTAAATAAATAATAAATGAAAAAGTAGTGTGAAAAGGGTTATGGCTATTTCAAATAATATCTAGATATTTGGAATTTAATAATAATATATCTGGTAAAGAGCCAACAGGACATTTGAGAATGGATAGAAATTAAATCCTACACCAAAATATAGGGATTTAGCCTATGTCATCTGGACTTTTTATAAACCAGTGAATTTCTACCTCGGAGTGAGCTATCTCCGAAGTGATTTCTGAAACCAACATAGCACTTAAGATACAGGGTTTTAAGGGAAAATGACAGATAGTCAAAATGAGAACCTATACAAAACGAGACCATTGTGACAAACCAGGGATAAAGTTTCTTAGGTCGGGACATATTACGAACCAAATAATTCTTGTCCGGAAAGTTTGGTTCTATCAGAAGTCATTTCCTTAACCGACAGCGTTTATCCGAAAATCTTCAGCAGACAACGGAATACCCTTAATAGGATCAAAAATTTAGTTAACCCAAGTAGTTTTAAAGAGGATGAATAGACCTTCAGCGCTATGCTCCCGGATGTTTGAGATTGTGTAAGATTGCGCGTTTTGAGCACCGAACGGGTAACTTTATCGGTAGAGGACCATAAAGCAAGCTGTGACATCATCCTGATGACATAGGATGACATCATGGGACGTTTTTTGTGGTGGAGAATGAAGGAGGAAGCTTGGTCTACATGAAGCCACATCTTCATCATCTTAGCCATTGATGAAAAGTTAATCCGACGGTTGAAATCCATGGAGATTTTCTATAAATAGCCACCACCTCCCTTTGAGTTTTTCACACCAAATTCCCTTGAGAATTTCGAATATAGAGAGAGGTTTTAGAGAGAGAAGCTCGGAGAAAGTGTAGCAAAGGCCGGGTAAGTTCTTCGGTCCCTAGTCTTAAGCTTCGGTGTTTTGTTCGGTAGTTATAGTAGGAATGTTGTTTTGATCTTTAATCTTCCAATATATTGTAGATATCATATTTTTGGGTTAAATATGATATATATTTCAGAAAATATGTTGGGAAAAGAGTTATGGCAAAATTTTGGAAGATTAGAGTCAAAATAGCGAAGCTCTGGCGAAATTCCGCCAATTAGGGGGTCAGGGGCAAAATGGTAATTTGTACCTAAAATGCCTGTTATAATGCCAAATCTTTATAAATGTGATATTATCCTTATAGGATATCTGTAATCACGAACCGCTATTGTACCGCTGTTTTTTGTACCGTTTTCTGTCAAACGTGCCATTTTTCGTCAACGAAGGTACGTTCGCGTACTGTAACACTAACTCTGATGGTTATTGTATGCATATATGTATTTTCCTCCGTCATGCTGTATTTTTTCTGTTGTGCCTTAACCTTACATCTGACTGTATTGTTATTGCCATCCATATCCGATTATGTCCAATGTCCGTTGTGCCTTAACCTTACATCCGACTGTATTGTTATTGCCGTGCATATTTGGTCATGTACATTTCTCCTTGTGCCTTAACCTTACGTCCGACTGTATTGTTATTGCCATATATATCTGATTATGTATACCCTACTTTGAATGTAGTAAGTGTCGTCAAAATTCCATGTCTATCTGTAGTACTTATATGATGTATGTAAACATGAGGTTAACCGTTACCTGGGGTCCGGTGCATTGGACCTCAGCTCTTAACATAGCATCAGGTTCTGGAGGAACGAGGACCAAGGAGAAAGGCAAGCAGCACGCATAGGAACTTGGTTGAAGCCTTTCCTCCGTTGTTATCTACTTTTGTAAACACTCGGTACAATGTACCATTACTGTAAACAACCAGACTTACGGCATTTGAAATATATGTATCAGTTACTCTTACGCTCCGATGCTCTACTCTGATGAAAAAAATATATACTGCTTTTGAAAATGGGATGTTACAGCCACTATTGACCCTTTTTACCCCTGGTGGATTTGTTATTCCAATTATAACCCTCTATTTTCATAAAAACGTTGATTCAACATTT
This sequence comes from Acacia melanoxylon, assembly GCA_019022615.1. Classification (NCBI taxonomy): domain Eukaryota; kingdom Viridiplantae; phylum Streptophyta; class Magnoliopsida; order Fabales; family Fabaceae; genus Acacia; species Acacia melanoxylon. The sequence goes on along the minus strand of JAFJYJ010000003.1, from coordinate 2,703,912 downwards.
CAATAGATTTTTCGCCTAACTTTGGAAACTCATAATTAATTCACAAAAACTCGAAACGAGGATCTGTAAAATTCCTCAGAATCCTTAGGATGTCTATGTTCAAGGAAAAATATCCATGTTCACCCAGATTCCCTGAGTCATTCCCAGGTTTAAGGTTTCTCCCCTCTGCCGAGAATTTTCCAGAATTTCGTAACCCAACTTGGTGAATTTTTATCTCACTGCACAGAGCTCAAAATGATACATTATAGGTATATTTGAAAATCCCTATATATATACTTTAACCATGCAGCTTACCAAAATTTTAGAACTTCATCTTCAACATAAAATACTTGCGTTTTTACTATCGCCTTCAAAAATCGCTAACCGACAAAATTTCGCCAGAGTTTCGCTACTTTGATCTTCAACTTCCAAAAAAATTTCTCCATCAAATTTTTGAAATAAAACCATTTTTAACCATAGAAACATGAAAACAAAACTATATTAAAAGATTAAAGATCAAACTAGCATTTCTACTAAAAACTACAAGAACTTAAAACTTAAAACTCAAGAACTAGAAAGCTTACCCTTGAAGAACTTCCTTCTTCTTGCTTCCCACTAGCTCTCACTTCTCTCTACTCTCTTTAGAAAATCACCTCTTGGGTTGATTTTGGTGTGAAGAACTGAAGAGGAGTAAGGTCTCTATTTATAGGAAACTCCAATGGCGACTTTGGTAAATATGCAAAGCTTCATGAGTCCTTGGATCTTGACTTAAGTATCCTTTGTGCAAAGTGATACTTAAGATTAAATGTATAAGTTGGGTAAAAATCATGATGATATTTATCCCAAGCTCATTATGTATGTTTGTTCAAGATTAATTTTTATCATAAATCCATGATTTGAATCCCTCATTGAACCTAATTAATCAATTAGGGATTTAGATTACTTGTGTCTACAATTTTCCCATTGGTTTAGTTTAACAATAATTGAATTAAATCAATAAATCCTCCTCTTGTACACACACACACACACACACACACAACACAACACTCAAAAACGTGGCCTCACCTCCTCCTTGATTTACTTTTGATTTTGTGCTTTATATTGAGTCTTATAAATAATACTTAGGCTTCCTATTGGTCCTCCTAAATTTACATGGATTTTAGTTTAATTAGTTGGAACCATTAGATTGAACTTTATGAAACTCAATCTTGATCCTTTATTTTGGTAGAAATATCCTATCACTATTGGAGATTTTTATTTTAAATCCCATGTGCTCTTAGCTTTTAAAATACATTAATTACAAAATATTCTCCCTTATTCTCCCATTGGCTCATCCAAATTCACATGGATTAAGTTTAATCATGTACTTAATTAGGACCCTTAGATTTAGCTTTATTAAATCTAATCCTAACCTTCCATTTATGTTGAAGAATCTCACTTTACTATTGAAGATTTTTACTTAAAATTGCATGTGCTCCTATCTTAACAATATCTTGATATTTTAACAATTTTCTCTCCCCTTCCCATGTGCCAAAACCGCCCCACATATTTGACTTTAGGGGTTGATGATTTAATCCCTAATTAGTACTCCTAATGTGGTGTTTAGGATGTTATTAGGCTTATTTGTTATTATGTGATTGGTTCCTAGATTAATTATAATGCTTAGCAACTCATTTTATGCTAATATTGAATCTTCATTGGTCCTAGATTTTTAATTCAGTTAAAATATCCTAATTGATTATTTTTTAATTGCCACTAGATTAATTATGAAAATTTACTCAATTATTTTAATTAATGTAATTTAATTGTTGCTAATTTTCTTTAATTGGTTTAAGTATTTTCATAACACTTTATGGCTCTTTATGATTAAATAAAAACTATGTTATAATATGAAAGTTATAAGGTATTTTATGATCCCTAAATGAAAATTAGGGAATTTAACTTTGATTTATTAAATTTCAAAGAAAAATTTCCCAAGAATTAAAATAAATAAGTTACAAAATTTAGAGACAACATACTCTCCTATTTTAAATATGTATTATTTATCAAAATATTATATTTAAAATTGTCGGTTATTACAAAGATGGCAACACATGCATTCAAAATTTAGATGGACGGAGATTGAAGTTTGTAGATGCACAAGATCTACGGATGAAAATTCGGCATTAAGTTTTTGTTTCTCCTTTCTCTTCTCTTCTTTCTTTTATCTTGTTATTTTGTCATTGGTTAGCTATTATTTTAGTCATGACAATATTCGATTTATGTAGCTAAACCCTTGTTTTGGATTATTTAGTTTGATTACGGATTGGTGGATGATGATTTCTTCTTTTAAATATTGATTTTTTTATTATATTTGTTGATTTAATTGTGTGCTTGATTATCTTGAAAATAAGAGACATCTGATTGGGATTATTTTGGTGCTCTAAAGGAGCCTAGACATAGGAAATTTAGACTAGACCTTCAATTCAATCATGTAGGATTAGGTTTCTGGATTTAATTTGCTTGTAGGATAAACATATACCTACTTGCCCTACATACACACAAAAAAAACCACCTTTTGTAACGGTTACTCTGTAGCGATCAACAATAATCTCTACAAATAGTCGATTTTGTAGCGGTTTATGCATAAACCGGAACAAACTCATAGCGACAGCAATGGCGCCAAAGTGTAGGCTTGTTTGCAACGAACTTTGTAGCGGTTACGATAAATACAACTGCTACAAAGTTGGTGCCAGCTTGGCGCGTAATGGCGTGAAGGTTTGTGGCGGGGATTTTGTAATACCCTAATTTTCATAATTCATGTAAACATTGTATTTTAGCAAAATACAAAGGTGGATATGTGTCTCAAAGAATTATAATCTATTGATTATATTTTCATCCAAATTTCACTTTGGAATTAATTAACCAATGGTTAATTATGAGACATTATTTAGGGGTTATTTAATGTGATATAAATAGCACATTATGTTACACCCCAACCGGTCTCGCCCTTTCGGGTGGCGGGTTAAAGGGATTTAGTTACCTTTCTTTCAGTATTAGGTCCATTTAACATGTATCAGAGTGAGCGCAACAGAGCATTTAACTGGTTTGGACAATCTACTGTACTGGTAAAAATAAAATAAATAGAAAGTAAAAGTCCCCGAAGGATTAAGGGTACAGTTATCCAAAATAAATACCAATAGTGATACAGTCATCCCAAAAGTATCAAAATACAAAAGTGATAATAGGGCATCCCCTATTTATTCAACTTCCCGTATCAGGCCCTACCTTCTTCTGCTTCCGCCTGCTACTTTCTCACACCTGTATCTTCACAATAGTCTGGAGTTAAAAGTTGAACCCTAGAGTAACTGTTAGACTCAAATACAATATGTATGCAGTGCATGCAATGTAAATCACAATAAGGAAAGTAAAGCAAACAATTCGCGCTCGAGCACGATGTCGGCATGTATGTTCCCGCCTCCGGCACATTCCCGCGACCACCGGTTAAGACAAGGCCCACGATACGTTTCGCGCGCAGGGGCTTCAGTAGTAACCTTTAAACACATAGTCATATAGGCCCTACCTACCCCAACAATTCTCGGTACTGCAGCCCAATAGGCACCACAGCCCGATCACACATGCCTTCTTTGATGCGTAGCGAATCCCTAAGGACACGCAAATCCAATAGGTACTGACCGATCTCCTACATCATGATCAACACAACATGCAAAAGTAACATAGAATATGCGAGTCAACAGTTACTACCTGGTACTCCTTGAAAATAGCAAATACTTCTCTTGTTGATCCAACGAGTTAACACCCTAGTTACAACAAAATACCACACTTTCAATAATGAATACCAACTTTACTTTTAATTTCTATGAATTTCGCCTATCACAGAATTTTTCCAGAATCACCGTTCCGACTTCACCGATTTGTAATAAATTCTAGAAAAATCATATTAACACAAAATCAGTGCAAACGGAACCCTTAGGACGTCTAGTTTATGGGAAAAATATTTATAGAAGCCATCTGGGTTCACATCCATTTATTATTTACCAAAACCGAGCCTAACCCAGATTTTCCAGAAATCCAGTGTTTTTGGCCCAACTTCCATGATTTTTAGAAACTTCTATAAAACTAATTTTCATATGAAACCAACGCCCTTTGAACCATTAAGATGTCCATTTTTAAATAAAAATATACCCAGAAGACAAACGTTTATATGTTTTGGCGTGGGGTCACTTTTACACCCTCTGACCAGATTCGCCCCTGTTACTTATGTACCAACTTTAGCAATTTTTATCACCTAGTTGAAAAGTCCAAATCTTACAAAATTATACATCAAGATGAACCTTAGGATGTGTAATTTCGACCTATAAAAGCTAAGCCAAAACCGAGTTCCTTTGCTATTTTTAAAACCCGGTTGAAGACATGCTGCCAGAAACTCCAGAATTGAAGATATGCTTAGTTTAAGGGGTTTTCGGTGTTTTCGACTTCGGAAACTTAAAACATAGGTTAGCCCTACACAAAATCATGTTTTAAACACTTTGAAACCATCAAAATATCCAAAATCAGAACTTATCACCAAGCCCTAACCAGGTGCACGAAGTTACTTAGCAAGAATTCAAGAAGATGGAGTTTTCGGTGTTACCTTCGACCGGAGAATCGGTGGATGAACTTGGGGTTTTGGGTGTTTGAACTTCAATTATGGTGGCTATGGATTTGCAGAATCTCTCTCCTTTTTCTCTGGGAAATTTCGTGCTCTAGGGTGAAAAGAAGAGTGAAATTACCTTTTTAATAAAGGTAAGATTGATCCAGTGGAAGTAGAATTAACTGTCGTAAATAACTCGTATGAAATTCATCTGGCTTTTGGCTTATTTCTCAAGTAAATCTAGAATTTTCCAGGGCCTCCTAGGGTTCTGCCACGTGCTGCATCCCTCACCCAAAAATATCTGAGATATTTTCTGCTTTTGGGGAAAATTACACGTTTGGCCCGAAACTTTCGAAATTGCGATTTTGGCCCATAACCTTTCAATAATTACCCACTTTTCCCCATCTTTTCATCTGCCCAAGAGGACACATGGCACGCCATTTTGGGCCCACCTTTCAGCCAAAATCAATTTTTACCCATTTATTTCCTATTTTGCCCTTTTGTCCAAAGTGTGGGTCCGCGGTTTGACTTTTTACCGATTTCCCTTTTCTTCTTTTCCAAGCAATGCTAGAGAATTCCGTAGGCTCCTAGATGGCTGCCATGTGGCGCCTCCTCTTCCACAAGTATCTTGATATTTTCTTTACATTTAGGGAAATTACCTACTTTGGCCCATAATTTATGGAAATTACTGATTTTGGCCCGGGATACATTAATTCCCCCGACTTTTCCCCAAGCCTTCTAGACCTTTCCCAAGCCTAAATAGCACCTCCTAGGCCCCACAAATCAAATCCTCTGGTCTTTATTCCATTCTTCCCTATTTTATCCGATATATTCCTTTTGCCCGCACGGCGGGGCCGCAGATTGACTTTTTGTTGACCTTTCTCTTTCTTGCTCTCCAAGTCATTAGGGGGTTTGGGTGGCGCCACTTTGGGCCCACCAAATCCGTTTTCCCCATTTCCTCTTGATCTTTTCATTTTGTCCGGTCCGGTCTCCATTTGAGCTTTCCTCAACTTTTTCCAAAGTTAAGTACATTGGTTACAAACCGTAGGGGTGTTACACATAATATAGTAATTAATTTATAATCAAAGGAGATCAAGAAAGGATTATGAAGACCCTTAGCCAAACTAACATGAATTAGTACTTAATAATTAGTAAATTAGCTTGTGCTAATTGAGTTTAGTGGCTTATGATTTCAACTTGATTAAGGGAAATCAAATAATCAATGATAAATGCAATTAAAAGGCATATAAGCATTGGATTAAGAGTTAATTAAACTTTGTTAATCAACGTTGAAAAGTCAACAATAGCAACTAACCAATGGGAAAAATCAAAGAAATGAGATTAATCCTTGTGAAAATAAATGGACCAATTAAAGCATTAAGCCATGGAATTGTTTCTACATTAAAAACCAATTTAAAGACCCCATTTCATGGAGCATGTCGGCAGCCCTTATGGAAGGATGGGATTTGATTTCAAAAAGTAGAATTAATCCAAAGGTTATGAAGAAAGAAGGAAAATTGAATCACTTTGTGATTTAACATTTAGCCTTGAGATTTTCTCTATAAATAGAGAACTCTCCTCTTCATTTTTCTTCACACAAAACTCAAATCAAATTGATTGAGTTAGAAAGGAGAGGAAAAATTGGGAGCAAGAAGGAAGAAGGAGTTGAAACTTAAGGTAATGTTCTTGAGCTCTAGCTTTTAGTTCTTAGCATAATTGTAGTTTAATCTAGAAAATTAGAGAATAAATTCCTATACTTTTTTTAGGTCCTCCTTGCATTGGAAAATTCCTAATGACGTAAAAACATGGTAGAAAATAAGTTTTATATATCAATGGATCAAGATTGTGAAAATTGTAGAATTTTCGGTTTAAAATCCTATGCAACCAGCGCAATTGATGCTATTAGTTTATGTAGCAAATGAAGTCATTAAATCATGAACTTTTACAGAAATATAGTAGAAATGTAGGGCTTTCTAAATATATAAATTATGTAGCAGTTTGAGTTCTACACAAGGAGTAACATATTGTTGAAGTTAAGTCATTTTTCTGAGATTAAAGCTGGACAGCGTTGAGAAACAATTAAACTGGGAATGATTCTTGATGTTATAGCTTCTAGAAATATTTTTCCTTTCCAATAAACATGTCAAGGGTCATGAGGAATTTTTCAGCACTCAAAAATGATTTTTCTAGAATTAATTATGATTTTACAAAGTTGCTGCAAAATCTGCCCAGAAAATCCAACATTTGCGTTTCTAGAAAATGTAAGGGTAAAAATGGAATAATTAATCAACCAAGGGTAGAAAGGTAAATTAAACCTTTAGGATATTATTCTAAGTAATATGATATTTATCACAATATCATATAATAATCCGATGATAATGTATAGGATATCCGGGAAGTCCGGAGTCAGATTCAAAGGTCGGACGTTTTGGTAACTACACAGTGAAAGGTACGTTTGCGTACTAGTAACTTTAATCGCCTATATCTTGTATGATTACATATGATTGAATGATTCATAGAGTGGTGGACAAGACTAGGTCTTGGGTCATGCATCGCGACTAAGTTTATGGGCCTTAGTCACATGTTTATATACATTCACCTTTGTGTGGGTTATAGTCTTGATAACGCCGCAAGTATGTTTTCCTAGCGCTGAGGACACGTGGATTCGTGGCACAGGGTGAGTATGCAAACGTTGTTAACATTACATATGCTGTGTGCTATGTATTGTTGCAACCTTACATCTGCTGTGTGCTATGTATGGTTGATGCTGATATATAATGAATATCTGTCATATATTGTTATATCTGCTATAGAGGTTAACTGTTACCTAAGATTCAATGGGTATTGAATCCTAGCCTTGACTAAAGGTTCAGGAAAGAAACCAGGATATAAGAAGACGATGTGGACGGTGCCGTGAAAAGGCACTGATGGACGGAGCCATGAAGAGGCACCGGTCGAGCGAGAGTCTGAAGAAGGTTCATCAGAGTATAGTTTATGACATGAATCCGATAGAGTTGTTTCAAACCATTTGGTGCTTAAACTAAGAAAGGGTCGATCTATGTGGTTCAATCATAAGTCGCCGTGAAAGACAGGGAGACTTCCACTAGACTTTACCCGGCCACAAGTCTAGTTAAGGTTTGATTAAACTAAGAATGGGTTTGATTAACTGTATTGGGTTCCAAGCCACAAGTCTAGTTAAGGTTTGGTTTAAGATTGTATAGTTACCATGTAAAAGTTGTAATTATACAAGTTCTAAATAATTGTATCACAATAATATTCCTTCAGGATTTTAATATATCAGCTTGTGCTTGGGCATTTTATATCAGTTACTTATTGTCCAAACCTAAGTGCATGCTCTCCGTTCCGCATTACTCTGAGCTGTAGCACCGTATTCCTAGATACTACATGTCAACGGACACAATAAGTAGTATGGAATTTGGGGTGTTACACTTTTGGTATCAGAACTAGTTTCAGAGCATGGTTTCGACATCTAGGTTAGGAGTATTGATATAATACTGGTATTGTGATACAGAAAGGACATACACCCTAAGGAAAAGGGTTGGGTTTTGTTAAGTTAAAACCCTGATATAGAGTAGATGGCACAGAATGTGGGTTCTGTTGCTAAAATCTAGGGCTCTGATATGGAAATCGGAGTCTAAATTAAATCCCCGCCCAATGTTTCAGGAATTTAAAATGAAAGCTTTACTAAGAAGACAATATTGCTTAGGTTTTCCTATAAACAGTAACCTATTGTTTAGGTTTCTTTGTAGAAACAGTGACCTATTGATTAAGTTTCCTTGTAGAAATAGTAACTTACTAAGTTGACCTGAAGGGATAATCGCTGTCTAGTAGAGGCCGGACACCATGCGTGCAATGGAGTGTGGTTCTGGGCATGGAGGTCTTTGACTAAGTCCTTGACGGTGGTGGTCCGTTACATAAAAATGGTGCAATAGATAAAAAAAGAAGGGAAAGTACCCAATATTTTTGGGAAGGCAGTTATGCCGTACTAGTACCTATGAGAGTTGTTGGTACGTAGTGGTATGTGTACCAGTAATAGTACCCAGATCTGACAGACGCTTTGGAGATTAAGCGTGATTAGGCAAGAGAAATCTCAGGATTTTTAACCCCTGGGATGTAGCATAAGGATTTGAGATCCCTTAAGCTAAAGCCTAAATACCTTGCGATATGAATCATGGTGATCCTTTGGGGATACCATGAGAATAGATATAGTGATGATAGGCTTGAAGCAAAGACAATGATTAGGTCAAGTTATGACTGAGCATTGCCTAAGTTCCAGTACCTAAGAGTAGGAACCCTGAGGAAGTATGAGTAAGGTTGCCTTAGGTTTCAATACCTGAGAGTTAGTTCCTTATGGAACCATACAATAGCTAAAACCTCAGTTGCTACAGGTTATGGTTTCAAGGTGGGACCGATAACCGTAGAGATGTTAGTGGCTAATAAATTCCCTAGGAAGTGGGTGGTTACCCAATAGGGAAAGTTAAGATAAAGATGTTTCCTGGAGCTAGACTGATAATGGAAGTCCATGAATAGAATGACCCTGGATAAGATGGCAGATATAGAGATAGCAGATTAAGAAACCATTAAAGGGTAGGAACCTGATAGAAATATGAGTTCTCATTATAATGATTCAAAGACGATCAACTGACGCTACTCGTGGAAAGATTTGATCGGAGAGGGCTACCTACGGGGATTTTTGATCAAGGAGGTATACCTACAGAGGATGCTAACCGGAGAGGCTAACCAGTCAGAGAAGACTGAGTGAAGAACCGAGTAAAGTGCCGTAGAGCAGAGCCACCGTGACGTCGAGCCGTAGAGTGGAGTCGCCATGACAACGAACCATAAAGTAGGGCTACCAATGCATCGGTTCTCAAGGTAAGTACATTATAATGAGTCTCACATCGAATAGGTTCCCTAGAGAAAAGGTTTACGTAATCCAGTATATCGCCATGGGGTGCTCCAGTGGTGTATAGCATATATTGTGCTATAGTGTCCAGGCAAGAACTGAACTTGTGCTAGAAGACATTCTAGATGTGAACAAGTTCCCTGAGATGTTTCTAGAAGCTCTCAGCGGATTACAACCAGTAGGGGAAGTTGAATTCACTATTGGGTTGATGCCTAGAACCGAACCAATATCAAAGGCACCGTATCAAATGGCTCCAAATGAATGAGTTGTTGAGAGAAAAAGCACACACCAATCCGGAAATTTTGATTCTTGCCATGGCGGGAGGGTGTATGGCCCACGATGAATGATCGACGCACTGATGCCTAGTGACTCAACTCCAGTCCGGTAGATTGGGAAGTATGTGAGACCAGAGGAAAGCGATGGTCGTGGATTGGTTGGATCCGAAGGTTTCAGTTGAAGCTACACGGATTGGGGTATGTCTTGGTGAGGACAAAGTGGTGATGTGTACCTCTCAAATGTTCATGGTAGGCAGTAGGACCTTTGGGACCGGTGTGTCCAGAGGTCGTTGGACATGTATATGTTCGATGAAAAGCTATAAGTCCTGTGATACTATTGTGTCTACATGCTGGCAGAAGCTCACAGTTGTTAGACAACGAATATTCAGAAGTGTCTCGAAAAGTTTGTGAAGCCTGAAAGTACGGGCAATGCCCAAGATAGCTGGAAGATTAAAGTAGAATAGACTAAACATTTTACGGATGGCTTGAGTAGCCAAGGACAGAGGTCCGAATGGGATAGGTAGTGATGACCTTCTAAGATTAGTTGTCTGGTTCCTAAATAGGTTTAAAAAATTGAATTTTTAAACTTGCCAATACACCTGCTGCATTTGAAATTTTTGGAATTGATCTTTCGAACTTGTGAATTTTCAAATTGAGTTTTCAAATGAAATGTTTTCAAAAGTGACCATTACTCTTTTGAAATGATGTTGTCTTATAAAAGGGGTTTTGTTAGAACCCAGAGTTTGAAACTGAGTTTTCAACTATGTTGTGGTAAAGGCAGTACAAAACTGGAAGGACAGAAGCTGTTGTAGATGTACACGGTTTGTTGGGTCTTGCCAGATGTTTTATAATGTTTGAAATCATTGGCCTTTGTTAAAGGCTCTTTTTTAACAAAGAGTTTTGAGGGGATTTTGTTTTGAGAGAATGAAAATCGCACCAGCAGTGAACATACCCAATCTATAATATTTTGCCTAGGGCGTATGTTTTTGTTGTAGGATGTTACTGTCTATGGCTGGGCTGAGTTCCCAGTAGATGGGGTTGCTACTGTAGGCACATGTAGGGCCTCACTATCTATGGCTGGACCGGTTACCGGTAGATAAGGCTGCTACTTTGTGTGCCAGTGTGAACACTGGGTTTCTTATGGGAGGGGCGGATGTTCTCCCACATTTGACGGTACTGCTGATGCCTGGTGACTCGACTTGAGGCCAGAGGGATGCAGAGGCCGGTTTGATGGTACTGTTGATGACTGGTGACTCGATTTGAGGCCAAAATGATTTGGATTATGGGATTGGGATAAGACGCTCGTTGTACCAAGTGGTTGAAGTGGTGGCGTGTGCTCTCAATTGTAAAATTTTGTAAATTATCCCGCTCACGAAAACATGCCTATAGTAAAAGTTTTTGAAACTAATTCGGCAGTGAATGTGTTTTCACAAATTTGTGTTGGCAGCGATTAAGTTTAAAAATGTGATAGCATTATTACTTTTTGGTATAGTGCGGATTGCAAAATGTACTGCGACCACGGAAAATTTTCAATGTGTGAAAATTTGAGCAGTGTGTAAAAATGTACTTGCTTTGTTGAGCAGTCCTGCGTTTGTTTCTAGGACATGTAGTCCTTCCGCAGTTAACACTGTGCATATGGTATGTTGTATTTGTGTTACTGCACGTTTGTTACTAAATGCTATTATCTGGTGTTTTCCTGATTATGGTTACATACATACACTGTTTATGGATTACATATGAGATTAATGGTTACTCTGAGATTCATTTATGAATCCTAGATTTTTGTAAAGCTTTAGGAAGTACTTCGAGGGCTGTATTTGGAGAGACGGGTAAGACTGCTGAGCAGAAGTAGACAGAGTTGAAAGTGGCGGAGGATGAATATTTTGATATTTATTTTGTGAATGAAAAAAACTGTATATTATTTTGGCCTCTTGGGCATTCGTGGATGACTGTATGTCTAACCCTTCGGGGATTATATTTTGTTGCTTATTTTTAATTTACCAGCATTGTCTCAAATCCAAAAACGGGAAATGCTCTGCCGCGTAAACCTCTGATGCATGCTAGTAAGTAGTAATTCGTTACTATAAGGTAATAATAAAAGGGATTCCCTCTACCCGCCACTTGGAAGGGTGAAGCCGGTAGGGGTGTAACAGTTTTTCTTCCTTTGCTACTGTCTATCTTCTGCTATGTTCTTCTTCTTCTTCCCCAAAACTAAAATCATGTAAACTATAAGGTCTAAAGATGGTTATATATATATATATATAACAAACCAAACATATTAAGAAATTTAGTGAAAACGATGTAACACATGTTTAAATTTATCCAAAAATATTACTCATGCCTCCGGTCCTTATTATTTATAAGGGTTATATAACTAATTCACGGATATTAAAACATTAGTTAGTTAGTTTTTTGTGACAAATGTATTTTGCTTTCCTTAAAATACTCTTTCTAATAATGTATATTTCAATTACCATTTGATAAAAATCACATACTATGTGCAATTATAAAGGATATTTTTGGAGATTATAAATTGGGAGACAAAATGATTGAGATATTATATTTAGCACAAAAATGAACTCTTTGTCAAGCTCCTACCTATAAAACCGGAGGTAGTATAACTTTAATTACCAAACTAACGTTTATGAAGAAATGTGGGATCGGTGCCTCTTTTTCTGAAAATGTGCGATTTGGGGAAGAACATAATTCATGTTTGTTGATAGTTTGAATAACGCCTTAAAAAATGATAAAATAAAATATTTAAAATAAAACCCTATAAAGAAAAAGATCAGACGGAGTGTCATAGTTAAGCACTAGAAAGATATTTCTTTCACGTACAAAACATGAATGTAGCTATAATCAATATATAGAACAGAAGCATGTAGACTCTCTCTTTCTCTCTCTCTATATATATATATATCATACACAGTGGTGGAACTAGAGGGCTAGGGTGGTTCCCCCTAATTTTTTTTTTTTAAAAAAAAATATGAGAAATGGGGTCACATTATTGGTAGTGGCAGAACCTTGCTTGTCTTGTGGGTTTTAATTTAATGGGCCTCTTACAGCAAGTGACCCAATAACTACCTATGGCCCCCACCCCTCATATATCATATATGGTTGATGGTTCATTCCTCACAGCTTACGCACAGTTGGCACTAGACACAGAAGAAGTAATTGCTGCAAAGAACATAATAAGATTTAAGGTTGGGTTAAATATCATTTTTGTCACGGAAGTATTGGCTATGGGGCATTCAGCACTCGAAATTTTTTTTTAGGAGCAAATTTTTGTAAACTTCCGGGGCAAAAATGATACCAAAAATAATCAATCCAACAGTCAAGATCAACCGATAGGCAAGATTGCTATGTTTGTAAACTTCCGAGGCAAAAATGATACCAAAAAAACTTTCGGGTACTGGGTGCTCCAAAACCCAAACTTCCGTAGTAAAATTGGTATTTTTCCCATTTAAGGTTCACATATGTCCCTTTTAATTCATTCCTCACAGTCGGCACGAAAGATTTATTTGGGTGCGTAGGTAAGTGATATAGTTTATCTTTCTAGTATCTTATCTTTTAGTTGGATGGAATTTGTTTTATGAAAAAGTCTACGATTTGTTAGATTTTGAAAATTTGAGGCTTCTAGGTGATCATTTCGCTTTTATGGAGTTAATGAGGCTTGAGTAAAAGTTGTATGATTTATATTTTTACTTTAGTGCTTCATTTGAGGAAAATAAAGTTAGGGTTTAGTTGGAAAATTTGTGATTTATGATATCGAGTTTGTGATAAGCAATTTGCGAAATGGAATGTGTGATATGAAATTTTGTGAATTATATCTCTATATGAAATGGAATGTGTGATTTGGAATTTTGTGAATTAATTCATGCTTTTTGTAGGTGATTATTATGAGGAAGATGTTAGTTATGATTAGTTTTGATGATGTCTTATATTGATGTCATTATTCAGAACAAAAAGTTTACATACTACATTTATCCTATACTTTAACTAATTCTTATATTTAGTGTAGATACAAAGTTTAATACAATGAAGAATGATCAAGAATGGAGCTTGAAGAAAGAAGAACCTGTTAATTATCATGAGAATATCAATATTCAAGTCTCTGTGCTCAAATAGAAGTTAGAACGGCTCAATTCGGAGTTAAAATAAGCAAGTTCAAGCTTCCGAATGAATACTAGTTTGTTTGGGGGCTTTAATGCAATTTCAGCATTTGTTTCTCGCCCAAACAGTGCCTTGCTCGAGCACAACTAATTCCATGCTCGAGCAACGTATTCCAGCTCTTATTCTCGCCCAAACAGTGCCTTGCTCGAGCAAAAGGAAAGGCATGCTCGAGCAAAAACGTCCTTCAGCTTACTCTGTTCAGCTCTGTTTCTGGCGACCTTCGGTAATTCAACGATATCTCCCAAACCAGGAATCGGATTGATGTGAAACCAGTGGCATATGAAACTAGACTCCCAATGCGTCATCTGGATATAAAATACAAGCCCAAATGAGGTCAGATAAATTATATATGAATTTTACAAGTTGCCATAAATATCACCGTCACAATCAGGAACAAGCTTCGGTGTTTTGGGTGTATCTCACAATCTACAAATCCAATTGAGGTGAAATCGGTGCCATTGGAAACTAGACTCAAATACCTTTCCAAAAACATCCAGAACACAGAAAAAGAAGATCAATTGAAGGAATTATGATGTTTTTAAAGTTGATAGTCTGTTCTGGATTCTGCAAAAACGCTGGATAAGATCAACCTCCACTCATCTGATGTTAATGGACGAAATACAACTAGTTTGTAGTTGATTCTTATTGAAATGAAAGGAATATTTGAAGATCTTTCTGAGATGAGATGATTTGCTAAATTTGGATTTTTGCCGAAGACGTTATGCTCGCTCGAAATTCTTTGTCAATATAATTGCTTCTTGAAAGTCTCTATACTCTGGAAGTTGAAGCTTTGTACTGGAGAGTATTATGCTTATTCACATATGATCAAAAGCTTCAAAGAACATGATGCCCAAGCATCAACGAGTTCAGAGTGAAGATTTGCAATTTGGAAAGTCATGCTCGAGCAAATCGAATGTTGCCCGAGCAACAACGGGCTCATCAAGAAAGAAGGAAAGCACAAGCAACTTTGCCCGAGCATCCCTTGAAAAAGGCTCGAAAGCATACCTTGCCCGAGCAAGGTTATATGTCTTCCCGAGTAACATCGGATGTTGAAGAAGGATAAGAGAAAGCACTAGCCATCTGCCCGAGCAACCTCCAGAAACACCAGAAAGCAATACCTTGCCCGAGCAAGGTTCTTGGTCTGCCCGAGCAAGAGTGAAACAGAAGCGAGGATCCAAATGTCATAGTCCTTGCCCGAGCATAAGAAAGTGCTTTGCCCGAGCACATGCTCGAGCAAGAAGAAAAGCTTGCCCGAGCAACCTTGGAGCTCTTCCTAGTTTTGACTGCTGAACCTTGCCCGAGCAAGAAGGAAGTCTTGCTCGAGCAACATCGTCGGAAGACAATACTTCCGATATTTTGAAGAGCTTGCCCAAGCATAGATATCACCATGCTCGAGCATCGTCTCGCAAGCAAGGAAAATGTTTGCCCGAGCATTGGCAAACGAAAAGTCTTCTACACCGAGATACGAGAGCACGCCCGAGCAAGCCAACAATCTTGCCCGAGCAAAGTCATCCCCGTTCTCAAAAAGCTTCGTCTGCGTAAATTCTCGATGATGACATTTATCTTATTACTTATGATTATTGCTTATTAAGTTTACCAAATGCTTTTAACCAGTGTATTAGTGAGTTTCGATCATCAAGGCACTAATTACCTGCTGATTAGAATAAAGCACTTTGGTTTGTCGAAGCATTAAATTCAAAGTAGAGACATTCACCATTTTGGCAAGAAACCTTCGAGCAAGCAAAAAAAGCATTCCCCATACCTTATGCAAAATTCGAACGTGTCTCAACGGACAATTTGAATAAGGAATGTCAACGAAGAATAAACGGTCGAATGTCGAAATGTCGAAGCATACGAGGAAAGAGCAAGTGTTTTGCAACGGACATATTGATTACTCACAACGGCTCATTAATCCCTCTCAACGGTCGAATGCTTTCCATCAACTATAAAAGGAGAAGGATTCAAAATGGACAAAGAGAGATACGAGCGTGCCCGCCGAAATGCCAACATTATGAATATACACTTAACTCTTACTCTCTCGTTTCTCAATGTTTATATAGTTTACGGTAGAGAGTGAGATGATCGATTATGTACTTCGGTGATTAGCATTCATCTACTCGGTGAGGAGTTCTTAAACACCGATTAATTCTTCTAGTTGTAAAAATCTTAAGGTTGTGGAACCTTAAGTGTGGGTGTATCAATTACAACTTGTAAGGGGAGTGAGTCCAAGAGTGAGAGGATCATCCTTCGTTTACGAGTCGGTAATTGTATTCTTACGGTGCGTAAGAGGATATCTCGGTGAGAGATTGTAAAGGCTACACAAGTGCCCGACCAAACTTGTGAGGTTGTAAAGGCTTTCTCTTGTGCCGGTTAAACAAGGAGATAGTGGATTGAAAATCTCAAGTGGAGCTTGGGACTGGATGTAGGTCAAGGATTGGGCCGAACCGGTATAAATCACGGTTTGCATACTCTCTTCCCTTATCTCTTATATTTTCGAAGTACATGTTTATTTGAATATCTAACTGTTGATTTAGAAGAAGCTAAAAGATTTTCAAAGTTCCAAAGTTTTTATCAGACACCCAATTCACCCCCCCCTCTTGGGTGATAGCCAACTCTTTCAGAAGAGTGCTACCATTAATACTTATTTTAAGAGAAAGAATAATGAGTTTTTGCCCTCGTCTACTGCTAATGTTGAATTGTCAAATACTAGGACTCCTTCTTCAAAGTCTCCTAGAATTGAAAAGGAAGAGGTCGTTAAAGAAGTAGATCTTGCTTCTTTGGAAATAGATCCTGCACTATACGCTTTCCAATATGGAAATATCCTATAAATCAACAATAGGAAATTCGTTGTGCTTATCTTAAACTTAGCATATTTCAATGCAAGCTTCAACATTATCCTTTTTCTGGGCCAGATTGTTACACCCCTACCGGCCTCGCCCTTTCAGGTGGTGGGTTAGAGGGATTCCTTTACTTAGTTACCTTTCCCTCATTATTAAGTTCATTTAACTTGCATCAGAGTTAGCGCAACAGAGCATTTAACCGGTTTGGACAATCCACTGGTAAAAGTAAATAATCAGAAAATAAAGTCCCTGTAGGGTTAAGGGTACAGATTATCCAAAAAAATAAATACCAAAATAATAGTACAGTCATCCGAAAAGGTGAAGTACAAAATGATAGGGCATTCCCTATTCTTCACTGCACCGGTACGCCTTTCCTTTCCAAAAAGGTCTTTCTAGATCAGGCACATTCCCCTGCGTCTTCACAAGCTTCTGGAGTCCGACATCGGCCCCCAGAGTAACCATCAGTACTCATGCATTAAATGTAAAATGTGTAAGTATGCAACTGTGTAAAACGTGTGAATACAGGTATCAAGCCAAATACACCATACACTACAAAAAAAGGGTATTAGTAGCAGTTAAAATGACATATTTGTAGCGGTTACTGGCGTGACTAACGATATTTGTCGCGGTTATGCATACAGCTACAAAATCTACTGTGGCAAACATATTTGTCGCGGTTAAAAATACCCGCTACTCAATACAAAATAACCGCTACTGTATTTGTCGCGGTTCACATAACCGACACAAACTGAAGCTGCGACGACTCCTTGTTGGACCACTAGTTGCGGTTATAAAACCGCTACAAATTGGGTGTGATAATATTAGTAGCGGAAAAAAACCGCTACTAGTTGTGTGAAAATTGGCTCCAATGTTTTTAAAATATTTTGTAGCGGTTATACAACCGCGACAAATGTTCCCGCCAAAAACATTTTGCCGCCGGGATATTGAAATTTTAGGAATGTTTGAAGCGGTCAAAAACCGATACAAATAAATCCCGCCATATTTTTTAAAAATTTTTGCATATATTTGTAGCGGTTGTGAAACGTGACAACAATTTCTCGCCTTATATTTTGGCAGGTTAATTTGTATATTTGTTCCCTTTTGTAGCGGTTTAGGAACCGCTACAAATGTATAAAATTGGAAAAAAAATTAATTATTATATTGATTAAGTAAATACGAGTATTTATTATTAATAATATTTATTGAAAATAAATGATATTAAAAAAATACATTTGAGTATATAAAGTAACTATCTCGGGTATTAAACGATGAAAATATGTACGTATAATACAAACAAATTATGAGTTCATAAAAACAATTAATTTAAAAAAAAAAAAAATGTCTGTCAAAATGGATCAAGTAACGTATATGCGAAGTAGAACAAAAGTTAAAAAATAGACGCAATCCAACTATAAAATAAAAAAGTTAGTATGAACGGGGTAGAAGGAAAATGAAATATTTCGATAAACATAAGATTTGTTCCGGTTGAATAAAACTTACCCTCTTCAAACACATAACCGTTGTGAGAAAACGTAAAAGTATGAGAGAAACCGGAGAGAAAACGTGTGTTGAAAAGGATATTGAAGCATATTAAATGAGGTTTGTTGGGGGTATTTATGGTGATATCTGCGCATCCGTTAGTAGGGTTTAGTGCTCGCTTTGTGTTGCGGTTTCTGTTAGTCGTGGTTAGTGATGCTTTTTTGTGGCGGTTCTTTTTGTAGCGGTTATTTCTAATTTTGTAGCGGTTTATAAAGGCTACAACTAATAAATATGTTTTTTTTAAAAACATAACATAAAAACAAGATTACAGATTATCGTTGACATAATTTTTTCTTTCAATCTTCGTCACCATCCCTACAAAGAAAGTTTGTATAAAATGTTAGGTGTGAGTTGAATATGTTTGCACAAATAAAACTTTAGTTAATTAAATGTTATTATTAAAGAACGTACCGTACTATAGGTAAATTGTCATCGCCGTACCGAACTGACAACCGCGATACAAAGGACGATCGCTCTCATCCATTAAGGTGAAAAATTCCCGAGCTGCATCATTCCTGAAGAAAACTGGTTCGCACCACGAACCTGTCGACCGTGAAGTTGTCTTCTTGAACACCGAAAGCATCGCGAACAACTTCATTAACCGGATCATCTTGATTTGCTACTTGTGTACTTCCAGGCAGATGAACCCCATATCTCATACCACGTGTCTCACCATGAACTTCCCGAAATGTATATGCTTCCTAAATTGCTTCAAAGAAGATGTTCCATAGCTCCTTCTCGTGTTTGCCACTTTTTAAACTTGCACCGACAACACGGCCACTTGATCTTTCTATTAATGTTGGCGTGAGTGAAGGCAAAATCTAAGAAAGCTTTCAATCCTGCTAAATATACGGGAGAATTTCGCGGCAACTTGATCCAAGACTTATCCATATGTAGTAAACAAATGTAATATACGGTACAAATGAAAAGAGAATGTTTAATTAGCTTCAATGCAAGCTTCGACATCCTTAAATGCAACATCCAGCGTATTTGTAGCGGTTTAAACCTGCGACAAAATTACTGTCAATATTTGTAGCCGCTACATAGACCGCGACATATTTCCATTTGAAATTCAGTAATATTTGTAGCGGTTACTAACCGCCACAACAACCGCGAAAAAACTTGGCGCCTATTTCCATTTGAAATTCAGATGTGTCACGGTTATTGGATAACCGTTACACGTGTTGGCGCCTATTTTGAAGTTGAATTTTAAAAAAGAAAAATTTATTCACTAATTGCTAACTCCATTTAATATTTTACAATATCGAATTAAATTTTAATTATAGATAACAATAATTAATGACCTTACATAAATGTATAAGTATTCAAATAATACTCCAATATCAAGAACCGACTAAAATAAAAAATACCATTTAATTTAAGTAAATAAAATCGTCAACAAACCAAATAACATAGTCCGTGAGGAGGGAGGCGGGGATGAACAAATAAATACTAACTATCGGTGCGATGATCGATCCCGCCTCGGGGGCTCGTGCACGACCCGGAGCGCATCACCCTCGTCATCGCGAGCGGGAGGACGCCGGGTTTGATCCTCGTAGACGGGCCGAGGGGGAGGGGAGGTGGTGGGGAATCCTCGTCGGCGAACGAAGGGGAGGCTCGGGAGCTGGAAACCGTACGTCGGGCATCAACACGAGACAAGGCATCATGAACAAGTAGCCCGGTGTATGCGGCGACTCACGTACCAACGGTCATATCTCTCTTGCCGGCGCCTTCTCTTGGCCTCGTTCGCGGCCTCTCGTGCGACCGCTCGGAAACCTACGCAAAGCAACCTTCGCGGCAATGATCGCATCAACCTCCGCCGGTGGTGGCCTTCTCGAGCCGGAGGTGCCGGCCTCGGGCGGGGAGGCCTTGCCGAATACCATGCTAGGTCTTGCGCCTGGCCCCATACCCGAAACGCGTCCGGGATGCATGACTTGGCCCACGGCTTTCAATGGGGCCGTAGGATCCACGAGACCCACGTGACTCGGAGGCCGCGACGCTCGCATTTGCGACTCTTCTCAATCCGGCCTGACGCACGCGGTTGTCATAAAACATTAATGAAACAATTTTATTAACTTTAAATGTATTAAAAAAAAAGTAATTAAATTTTATGTAGCTTACTATTATCTCCTCTGCCGCCTCCGAGGTCGGCGTCCCATCACGGTGTCTATGCGTGCGTGTGAACAGCTCCCCATAGTCCGTCTGACGGTTTTCCTGCCGAGCCTTTTCTTGCTGAAACAATTAAAAGAATATAAATTTTGATATTTCAAAAATAAAACAATCATCATTTAAACCATAAATTAATTTAACTTGCAACATACCATCACCGTAGGTCACAAATGACGTCTTTGTTCTGCCGTGTGATTGACCCTCTGTTGTTGCCTGCTTGGTGTTCCTCTGCGACAGCGCCTGCAAGGAGGAGCAAACAAAATGTAAAGTTTAAACTATATTTAAACTATAAAGTTATTTCAACTATATCTAAACTATAATTAAAAAACTTACCTGTCCCCTCGGACCCCTCCTATAATGGACAAACGCTGCCCAGTCGTTTGGCTCAACGCCGTCCGGAGGGCTATCGATCAACCGCTAGCAGGCATCGTCCCATCTCCATTTTGTGCGTCGTATAGACGACCCCCTCCCAAGGCTCTTCCACCCTTCCCCTATTTTCATGAGGACGTATCTCTTCGCGGCGGCTCGCACTTTAAACTTTTTCTCGTATCATGATTTAATTAATAATTAATTAATTAATAAATCAATAAATAAATATCAAATTAATTAAGCACCATAACTTACCCGCACAATGTCAGTGAACGCTTTGTCCTTATTCGGAACCTTCCTCCAATCCTCGCAGTAGATCGGGAGCCATGCCCAATTCCCCCCAAATTCTGACAAGAACCGGTTGAGTAGGTGACCACCGTTGTCGATCGGCTGGTCCGTGTCCTCGTTAAAGGGGACTATGACACGATAATCTTCCAGATAAGTCACCGCATGAACATCCAGCGTCCTCCTGCTGATGTTCTCATGTTTATCTGCACAATAATAAAAAAAACATGTTTGTCTTGCGTTTAAATTAAATTAAACGTAACGAATTTAACTTTAACTTTTCTCAAAAAACAAATTACATATACCTTCTACGTCCACCGCAAATCCGGTAGACCGCGAAGACGACGGTCAGGGGTTCCCTTGGTCCCGCTCGTGCTCCCCATCCAAAAAGCGCTCCGCTTCGGATATGGGAATGTCTAAATTGATCTGCTCATTTTCGTCGAGGTCGCTGAACGACAGGCTTCCTCCTCCTTCTCCCCCTACGGTGTCTATGCCTGGCACATACAGTAGCAGGCCACCCACCAGAATCCCATACTAGGACAAAGGACCATCGTCCATGGAGCCCTGCTCCAAACGCCTGCGTGGGTGCCGGCCCGACAAGGCAAATCACGTGCCCCTACAAGGCGAAACTACTCGGATTGGGTGCATGTACTGCTGGTGCGAGTATCAGCTTCTCAGAATTAATCCCCTCATAAAAAATCCCAAAAATGGCTAGCGACATCAAAACAATCTCAAAACATCTAGCAAGATCCAGTAAACTGAGTACATCCACAACAGTTTCTGGCCTCTTCCAATTCCGTACTGCTCCCACCATAGTTCACAATTCAGTTTCAAATATGGGTTTCACTAGGACCCTATCTATGAGACAACATAGTTTCAAAACACACATTTCAAACTGGTTTCAAATTCTACTGAAAACATTTCATTCAAAATACCTCATTCAGAAAATTCAATTTCAAAAATTCACAACATAGCAGGTGCGTTGGCAAGTTCAAAATTCAATTCTTTTACACTTACCAGGAACCAGACAACTGACATAGAAGGTCATCAACTCCAACTTACATCTCAAGCTCTATCCTTGGCTACTCGAGTCATCCACAGGACACTCAGTCCATTCTATTTCATCTGTCAAGCCATTCCAGAATAATGCCTATAACTCTCAGGCTGACAACCTCTTCGGCACTCTGTCCGGTATTCACGGGTTAGTATTTATAGGTTATTGCCGGCCTATGGACATATCAATTTCCATAGGACTTAAGGCTTCTTATTGAACACTTATCAAACTTATCAACCCAAAATCATATCAATCTAGTAGGCCTCCTTACCTACTGTATATTCATATAATAATTCTTTTACACTAAAACTGGAGTACCTTATAGCAGTGCATTGCATTGTATCAACTTCATCTGAGGTCATTGTAATTTTTTGATAATAACCTAGCTCCAGACATCATCTCAGATCCAATTTTCCCCTATAGGATGTTCAATCCATATAACAGGGATCCATTAGCCACTACCACTTTCTGTCTCGATCAAGAGACCATAACCTTGTGGCTATCGAGGTTCTAGCTATCATTTAGTTCTATTGAGACGCTAATTCTCAACCACACTTTCTCAGGGAATATTCGTATTCAGGATCTTTCCCTAAGCTGATACAACAACTATCAACCTCAAAGTAATCCATAGCATATAGGTACTATCCTCGAACATACCTCAAATAACACAATATCAACCAATATTATCAAGGGTTCTACTCTCAATCATTCTTTCTAAGGGAACATCATAAGATTAAAATCATTCCCTATTAGCTAGTAACCTCCGAATACCTCATACATGTGGGTACTATACTCTAGTGCCTCAATGTATTCAGATCAATCAAATGCCTAAAGAATCTCTTGTTATCAAATCAGATTCTTAGGTCACTATTCAATTGGCAGCAACTCTATGGATGGCTACAAAATCTTAGGTTTATCAACCTAAGTCTAGAACCTCAACCATACCAAATAAACATGTTACAATCATCATGATTCATATCTTACAACATTCAGGCATTATCCTCAAAAACCTCAAATTGATAATCGTCAGATTCACAATCGACTTCTTAGACCTCAACATTAGTTAGGCTAAGGAATCATATTATCTCAACAATACCCAAAATACAGACTAGGATCACGATTCACAATTCCTAGTCTAAACCTTGAAACATTCAAATGTTATCAACCCTATTCACGAGGTTTGGATCTAAATCCTCAATATCACAGGGGTATACTCTAATATCATTCTATTACCTCAAGGTTACTCATCAATCCTCAATCATACCCAAACGTTCTGTCAACTCAGTATCGATTAATCACATTTTACCTAGGCATTAATTATGCTCAAGATCAGATTCAAGCCTAGTCTCAATCATCCTTACTCAATCTAACATCCTTATAGTATCACTAAGGATCACCATAAGTCATACCTCAAGGTACTATAGCCTCAAATCAAAGGATTTCATATTCCTCTGATACTTCCCAGGAGGTCACCCATCCCGAGATTTTCCTCGCCTAAGCATGCTTAATCTTAAAGCGCCTATCAGATCCAGGGTACTAATACCGATACAAGTCCACATATCACTGGATATTGATAGCTCAAATATTTACAAGTACCAATGACATATATGTCGTCAGAGAAACTAGGTATTGTCCCCACAGGGAAACCTAAACAGTACTAGCTTCTCCATGCAACTCCCTTTTTAGTTCTCGTAATATCGGGTAAGGATTTTATTCAGACCCTGATTTCCATATAAGGAGTCCCAGAGTTAGCAACCGAATCCATATTTTGTGCCGCCACTTCCATTATAAGAGCCTTATTTTATCGGAGCCCGACCCTTTCCTTAGGGTGTATATCCTTTCTGCTCCATTTGCCAAAAGTTATATCAGTACCATTAACCATTTTAATTTACCAGTACCGTCCAAACCATGCTCTGATACCAAAATTGTTACACTCCTACCGGCCTCGCCCTTTCGGGTGGCGGGTTAGAGGGATTCCTTTACTTAGTTACTTTTCCTTCATTATATTATTAAGTTCATTTAACTTGCATCAGAGTTAGCGCAACAGAGCATTTAACTGGTTTGGATAATCCACTGTAATGATAAAAGTAAATAATCAGAAAATAAAGTCCCTGTAGGGTTAAGGGTACAGTTATCCAAAAAAATAAAAACCAAAATAATAGTACAGTCATCCGAAAAGGTGAAGTACAAAATGATAGGGCATTCCCTATTCTTCACTGCACCGGTACGCCTTTCCTTCACTGCGTCTTCACAAGCTTCTGGAGTCCGACATCGGCCCCTAGAGTAACCATCAGTACTCATGCACTAAATGTGAAATGTGTATGTATGCAACCGTGTAAAACGTGTGAGTACTGGTATCAAGCCAAATACACCATATATACAAACAGATACACAAACAAACACATCTCCGTACCGTCGAGCCGCCTTACCAAGGCAGGCCCCGGATTTACCGGAATCACAATCATGTCTCCATTGAGCCGCCACTCAAGGCAAGCCCTGGACCAGGCCAACCCTGTATCCGTTGAGTCGGCCCTCAAGGCAGACCCCGGACCAGGCCACCGCGCATGGGAACACAAGCATTAACATGCTCTGTATGGATATTTGGCAATAGTATACACAAAAAACACACATGGGAAAAACACATACAACAAACACATAAAAGTGCCGGAGTACAGAGGTTACTACCTATGGGGTGTGCTCAGCTTTAATATTTTAGTGTGCCTGGTTGCTTTTCCAATTATGCCCTTGTCCTAAAGAACACCAAAATACATTATTTTTAGTATTTCCAAAAATACCCTTGCATTTATCACAAAATCCGAGAATAGGCAGAAACTTCCAGTGCTTCAGGTCCAACTTCAATGATTTGTAATAAATTCTAGAAAAATCATATTTACATGAAACCAGCGCCATCTGAACCATTTATGTGTCTAGTTTTCAGGGAAAATATGTCCAGAAGCCAAAAGGACACTTATTTTGGCGTGTAGCGAATGTTCTACACCTTGGTCACATTTCGCCCTGTTGCACACTGGACCAACTTTAACAATCTTTACCTCCTAGTAGAAAAATCCAAATAACACAAAATTATACCTCACGGTGAACCTTAAGTGGTTTAATTTATTCCTGTAAAATATCAGATTAAAAAAAGTTCATTTACTATTTTTAAGGCTCAGTTGAAGACTTTCTGCCAGAATTTCCAAAATCAACAATAAACTTGCTCTTAGAGATTTTTCGGTGTTTTTGAGTTCGGAAACTTAAAATACAACTTAACCCCATACAAAATAGAGTTTTGAACACTTTGGGACCATAAAAAAAAATCTAAAATCAGACTCCAACACCAAGTCCCAACCAGTTGGACGAAAATCACAAGTTTAAGTTCCAAAAGTGCGGGTTTTCAGTGTTTACCTGAATCGGAAGTTCGGTTGATGATCTATGAAGCTTGGACCTTGATTAGCTATGGAGTTTGGCTGAAAATTTCTCTCCCTTCCTCTGGAAATTTCGTGCTCCTTCTTTAAGAGAGAGAGAGAGAGAGCATATGTCTTTTAATAAGAGCCAAAAAGATCTGAGCAGTCTGGGATAAGATTTCACAAAGTTTTCAAATTCTTTGAATACTCGAGTATTGATTCTGAAACTCGAGTATTGGGCATACAGAGAGCTTTACTCTTTTTCAAATGATTTGAAAACTCAAATATTGAAATGAATACTCAAGTATTGATATTTTGGACTTAAACTTATTTTCATATCAAAAGTCCAAAACTCGAGTATGATTATGGATACTCGAGTATTGACATTAGTGCACAGTGACAAACTCGAGTATTGAATAACAGACTCGAGTATGAGTCGCAGAGTTTGAAATTCAAATCTAACGAATTTGTAAAATCTTCCTGATTGACTCCAATACTCCATATCATCAATCACTAATATTTCTAACTATGTTTAATCAATTTGTTAGTGAATTTCGATGATCAAACATGTGAATTTGTGCATAACTTTCTAAGTTTATGTTTTTGAAATGCACAAGTCTAAAATCATCGGATTTCAATTCACTCTTTTTGTGAAAAATGCATACAAATGTTTTGAAAACATATCCATACTTTGATTGCATTCAAATGATGTTTCAAATTGGAAGTTAATATTGTATATTGAATGTTGGATATGCTTCAAATTTGTCCAAATTTGAGTTTTTCCTATCATTCACATATTGATCTTTGATATTCAATATGTTGCTTGAACTCTTTAGTTTCATTCTCTAACTAGTTGGACCTCATGTCTAACAAGATAATCATATATGAGTTTCAAGCTTATTTCCAGAAAAGAATTCAATTTGTGAAAATCTTATGCCTAATGCATAAATTCTTTTTGATCCAGATATTCCAAGCTTTATGAAAATCTTCTTTTTGTAACCGAAAAAATCAAATTAATATCTCGTTATTTAAAAATCTCTATACTTTTTCATATTCATTAAAAGTAATTATCATTTAAATGACAAATACGCATAAAATATTTACTAAACTTAATATTTATAGAAAGAAATATCTTGAGTGGCTTATTAAATTTAATTAAAATATAATTATAAAATACTAATAACAAAAGAAATGCCATAAATATAGCTCAAATCAAAATCCTAAGAATCTGCTTTTTGTAACCGAAAAAATCAAATTAATATCTGTTATTTAAAAATCTCCATACTTTTTCATATTCATTCATTTAAAAGTAATTATCATTTAAATGACAAATACGCATAAAATATTTACAAAACTTAATATTTATAGAAAGAAATATCTTGAGTGGCTTATTAAATTTAATTAAAATATAATTATAAAATACTAATAACAAAAGAAACGCCATAAATATAGCTCAAATCAAAATCATAAGAATCTGTTTTTTGTAACCTAAAAATCAAATTAATATCTATTATTTAAAAATCTCCATTTTTTTTTTGGCAACATGGGGTATGAGAATTGATTTTTTTTTTTTAATAATGGGTGACCTGAATTAAAATTCAAGTCGCCAATTTGTGAATTTTGGCGACACGAATTTAATTTAGGTCGCCAATTGAATAATTGTGGCGACACAATTTAATTCGAGTCGCCAAAATTCATATCTTTTTAATTTTTTTTCCTTCTTTCTTATTTATATCCTCCCACCTTTTTCATCAGTTAATCGTCCCTCTCTCTCTCGAACGCATCATCATCATCGCTCTCCCTTGCACGCCAAAGTCTCCACATCTCAGATAAGTCGCCGTCACTCACCGCTCCCCGTCAACATCGCTTGCCGTCAACACCAGCGTCTCCTCCTCTGCACCACGTTGCAACCATGCCGAAGCTCCTCCTCCGTTGTCCACCAAGCTCAAGCGCCGCAAAGAGAACACATATGCGAGCTCAGATCGACGAACCAGAGCTCCTCCTCCTCTGTTTCTTCCGGCGACCTTGGTTCTGTTTTGCTCGTCGCTCATCGCAAGTCTTCAGGTTCTAGATCTGCCGTTCTTCTTAGATCTGGAATTTTATATTTTTAGATCTGCTGTTCTAGATCTGCTTCTACATATTACTACTTGTTAAACTTGGGATGGTTTGTATATATATATGTGCTTCACACTTAAGAATGATATTTCCATGTTTGAAAACTGCTATTAGGTTTGAAGCAAATATTCCATATTGATTAATTATTGTTGGCTTGGATCCCACGTACTTTCGAATTCGATTTGTTTTATTTCAATTCCGTTGATGTTTCTTTGTAGTTTTCTCGGAAAACTCTCTCTCGCGTTCTAACGTGCATCCGATATTTGATTAAATAAGAATTGGGGCTTCAGGTTTTAAAAAACAAAAACAAAAAAGCAATAAGGCGACCTGAAACTCGTTTCAGGTCGCCTTAGCTAAGGCGACCTGAAAGAATTTCAGGACGCCTTATTACTTTTTTTTTAACTTCCCCCTGCCCAACGTCCCTATAAAAAGGGACATTAATTGGGCTTTATTTAGGACGTTTTTTTGGCTATTTTGTAGTAGTGTGCCTTTGTTCAGGAGTACTAAGGTTTAAGTGTGGGGGAATTGATCGAACCATATTTTTATATGATTTTCATAATTAAATTGGGATTTTTAATGTATTTTCTTGGACATTATTGCATGATTAAGTACTAATTTGAGTTAGGGACATTTGTTTTGAATTAAGTGAAATTAGGGGCAAAATGGTCATAATTTATTAATTATTCATGCAAATGATTTCTTAGACTTTTGATGCTATATTATGTTTAATCTTGCATTGTATGTGTTTTGGAAGAAAATTGAAGAATTGGGAAAAATGTCATTTGGGTCAAAATTAATGTTTTGAGGACTAGGGAAAATTACAAGAAAGGCCCCAGCAATTTCAGAAAATTGGAAATCAAGGAAGAAAAGGGCCGAGACAAATTACGAAAAATCCCCAAAGTTATTATGATTTACATTCGACACGAAACATTTCAAAATAGTTCGCTTTAGTCCTCTCCCGAACTTTTAAAACTTTCACTTAAGTCCTCAATGTGATACACTGCGTTTTGGAGAATTAGGTTTTGCTTTCCTCTTCATTCAGCAGCTGAGGCCCGTGGAGCTGGGGGAATTAAGAGGACCCGACAGATTCAATATTGAAAGAAGACTGAGCGCCGCGAAGAGGAATCAGACATATGACTTCATCGTCTTTACACCACACGACCATCACCTTCGCCCTTCATCCACTTCTCTCGCCGGCGACTTCCTCTTCCACCACTTTCGCCAGCGAGCAACCTCCCTCCACCACTTCCGGTGACCTCCAGGTTTCACTCCCACCGTCATACTATCGCGACAACCTGAAACAAAGAGCTGATACCTTCACGCCACATCACCCACGCATTTTCTTCGATTCAGACCTTCACCTTCATCGTCTCTCCTAATCGCCTACCACACTGAGCTCTATTCTGAGTTCACATCACAACACTTTGTCAGCCCCTTCTCTCACCACTACAGTTTCTCCCACCTTTGCTTTAATTTGTCTTCATTCTCTAAAACTTCACCACTGAGCCATGATTATTTGAAGGAACCAGAGGTGTTTTCAAGAAGCTGTGATTATTGTAAAGTTTATGTGTGGCTGATCTTTCAACGGTGTTATTAAAACAATAACCCGTGTACATCATGATTGCATTAAAAATATTTGAGACAGAGTCTCAGTACAGAAACACAGCAATCATATATAAGCATAACACAAGCACCAGAGTTAGTGTTAGAGTACGCCGCGAACGTACCTTCGTTGACGGTATTTCGGTACGTTTTACGAAAAACAGTAATTTTTGACAGCGGCCCGACGGCGGCCCAACAACGGTACAACAGCGGTACGATTTTCACAGATATCCTATAAGGATAATATTTATCAATTTCTAGCAGCATTACAGGCATTTTAGGTAAAAATTACCATTTTGCCCCTGACCCCCTAATCGGCGGAATTTCGCCAGAGCTTTGCTATTTTGACCATATCTCTCCAGAATTTTGACATATCTCTTTTCCCAGTATATTTTCGAAATAAATACCATATCTACCCCTAAACATGATATTTAAACTATCTAGGAAATTTAAAGATAAATCTAGCATTTCTACTATATCTACTGAAAGAACTACCAAAACTAAAGACCGGGACCGAAAAACTTACCCGGGGCTCCGCTATATTTTCTCGGGCTCCTCCTTCTCTCTAACCTCTCTAGTTTTTGATTTTGGGGTGAAGAAATGAGAGGAGAGGGCTTGCTATTTATAGCAAAATCCCGACACTATTCATCACTTTGTCGATCGATTTCGTGTCGGATCGCACTTTGACACGTGGCACTCATCCTTGCCCTTCATGCCTTGGATGACATCATCCTTCTAGAAGAATATTACATCATCCATGATGTCACCCATGTGCTTTATGGACCTGTACCGATAAAGTTCCCAGTTCGGTGTCCGAATCGCGTAACCTTGGAGAAACTCAAAAATTCGGTAGCATAGCGCTGAAGACATATTCTTCTTCTTTAAAACTACTTGGTTTAACTAAATTTTTGATCCCATTAAGGGTATTCCGTAGTCTGCTGAAGATTTTCGAATGACGCCAACGATTCTGAAAATAAATTCCGAAGTGCCGAAAACTTACGGATAATAATTTGGTTCGTAATATGTCCCGACCAAAGGAAACTAGTTCATGGTTTGTCACAACTATTTCGTTTTCTATAGGTTCTCATTTTGACTACTGTCATTTTCCCTTAAACCCCGTATCCTAAGTACACGATTGGTTTCGAAATGACTTCGAGACAACTTCGCTCCGGATAAAATTTCACCGGTTTTTAAAAGGTCCGATGTTAAAGACTTAATTCCTATATTTTAAGGTAGGATTTTATTTCTACCCATCCTCAAATGTCTCCATTGCTCTTTTACCGAATATAATATTATTTAATTATAAATATCTAGATATTATTTGAAATATCCATAACCCTTTTCACACTAAACTTAATTAATTTTATTATTATTTTATTTAATAATTTCGCCCCCTTAATATATTATTATTATATTTATTTTCCTAATTAAGTTACTTAATATCTTAACTTAAGTAATTAGCCATTAATTACTTAATTAGTCATTTACCAATTGTTGATAATTTTATTATTTAGGATAAATTATTATTTCACAACTATTTGACTGACATTGGTATTTTATATCCTATTTAAAATATTAAAAATCATGGGGCCAAAAAGTACTTTTAATAATATTATATTTATGCTCTGTTTTGTTAGAGCATAAAATAGGAAATAATCCCAAAAATTTCTAAAATTAGAGAGAACACACTTCCTAAGTTTTTGTCGTATTTGTTGCCATATGTTATTTATCATAATATTTTCGGCCATTTTTCGCCTTATAAAATACATTTTTCATGGATTTTAGCTCTTTTTCTTTTCTAATTTTCACACAATTACCTTATAAAATAAGATAATTAAGACTTATTATTTGAGACCCCACATTCACCTATTTTCAATAGGTATTATTTACTAAAATATGATACTTATCATAAGTACGATTTTTAGGGTATTACAGTTGCCACTTATTTCTTTTTAATAATTCCCCGACCATAAAAATGGTGAAATATTTTTCTGATAAATGTTACAATAAAAAGTCTTTATAGGATACATTTTTCACGATTTTTTTTAAAATGTTTCATTTTACAGGCGAGAAAAAAAAAATCAAATTAAACCAATCATCTTTATACTTACTTGCATCTACCGGGAATTCATAGAAAGTCAACTCCTTTAATTTATTAAATATTTTCTTTCCAATTAAAAAATAAAAATTCTATTTCATCAACTTTATTCGTATTTATGACAGACAAAGCATGAACTGGCATTCATATTATAAGCATATATAATCGAATCTGAGAAAAGAATAGTTAAAATATTTAGCTGAATGTTGTTTCTAACATTGTCTAGTGATAGTCTCTATATAAAGTCATTAGTAGTCTTCGTTTCTCACAAGTCATGTGGCAATGAGATATACACATCAACACTCAAAACCTCAATAATGGAATTGGTAGAAAAGCTTGTGTTTCATCAATGGCTTCCAATATTGTGGGCCCATGACCCCGCAGAATTGGGGTCATTTCTGAAACTTGAGAAGCTTTTGTTAACATGAAGACCTTACTTCTTGGATCAGATAATCAGGAAGTATTGATATTCATTTATGTCTCTTTTAATTATATTTTATGCGCAAAAGAAATTTCACCTCAATCTTTTGAATTTTATGGTAGGGTTTTTCTATTTATTGATATTAAAATGTTTTCCCTCTTTGTTAATTATTAGCTCTCTTTCACCATTGACAATCTTTTTGTCATGTTTAGCTACGTGCTCAATTGGGAGATTTTTGTTAATTGTAAGAAAAATGTTCAATTGGTAGCTTAACTGCAATATCCAATTGACACAATCATCTATTTTTTGTTACCCTATTTTAAAACTTACTTGTTATTTGGCTATTATTAGTTGTTAAAATTACTATCTATAAATTTTGATATAGATACTTATTATGACAGTTACGTTCCTACTGCTCTTCTTCTTCAAAGGACAATTCGCTGATCCTTGGGCCTCGTGATTGCTTAATGGTAGCATTATAGCATTCTTCTTCAAAGCCGATTCCTCAGATCTCCGCCGCCCACTACCCCACAATCGTTGCCGGTACACCACAAAACATCTTCCCATTGGGGAGGCACTGTTTTAAGCAAAATAGAAATACAACAAGAACCTTATTGCCGAGACAAAGACGGTCCTCTTTTTAACAGTGAGTGTTTTTATTTTTTATTTTTTAAAAAATACTATCTGCGGCCCTTAATATAAGAGGTAGATAACAATTTTTTTTAATATTAAGAAAATTAGTTAAGTTAGTTAGTTGTAATAAATATATATCGGTTTTCCTAAAATATCATTTATAATCATGTACATTATAACTACCTCTTGATAGAAATGTCAAATCAATATGAATACTTTGGGGAAAAAATCACAAATATTTTGGACAAAGTGGATCAAACTATTGTACTTAGGATCAAATTAAACTTTTTATCTAAATGTGCCTCCCCTAGGTTCAAACTCCAACCTCCAGTTGTTTCAGGTCATACACTTCTCAAGTCTCATAATAGGCAACCGATATTGTAGAGCCAAAATATCTGAAGCCTATGATGACACTTGGAAATATCTCCCATCAAGACACACACAGATTGGAAGCCTATGAGTTACTAGAAGAGAGAGACTATTACTCCTTGATCTCATAAACATACACTAGTGCAAAAAAGGGCTTTAAGACCGCCTCATTTAGACCGGACTTTCGACGCACCAGTCTTAAAGGTATGACCGGTGGCAGTTTTGTAAATATAAAGAACTTCTTATGTATGACCGGTGACAATTTTGTAAATATAAAGAACTTCTTATACCAGATCATTTTTTCATAGGTCTTAAATATATTATTCAGACCCGTTAAAAAAATAAGCCGGTCTTAAAAATGTTATTAAAAAATATTCAAATATCAATTACTTTATGGAGAAATCTCACACAAATTTTGACTAATATTTTATGCGGTCCAAAATAATAAGGAAAAAAAATTAAATATAAAGGTAATAAAGTTTTAAGACCGAACATATTTAAAAGCCGGTCTTAAAAGTCATTCTTTTAAGACCGGACATAAAATGCGGCCGTATAAAATATAGAAAAAGAGTGCGGATATAAAATTAATTACTTTTAAGACCGAATCATAATATGACCGGTCTTGAATATTAATTATTAAGACCGTCTCTTTTTATATCCGGTCTTAAAAATGAACCGCCAAATAAACATTTCTTCGCGTGAAAGCTTTTGTTACTCTCACTCAAGGACCTCTGTTCACATTGCGAAACCCTTCCTGTTGCATTACCTCTCTTCCTGTCTCGAAAATGAACGGTGAAAACGATTCTATTCGTGTTCCGGAATGCCCGATTCTTGGTGTGGCGGGTGTGAGTGAGAACGAACCCTCTTCATCTCACAATGAGCCTCGTAACCGCCCTGCACGACGTGGTAGAAGAGGCACACAAATGATGGATGTAACCCTAAGTCAGACTTCTGGGTCAAGGCTGGAGATTCAGTTTGATGAAAAGTTGGAACCTTTCGGTCCCAAGAAATCCAATATACTAGTTTTGTTGGCTATCTAGCACGCAACAAGGTTAGCATCTTGACAGATGAGTGGAAAAATGTGGACGTTCGCACAATAAAGGATCCTTGGGACACTATCCGCTTACATACACCGTCCCTAACTGTCAGAAGTTGAAAGTCAAGACATTGTCTTATTGTGCTGATCGGTGGAGGAAGTTTAAGACCTTTCTAGCTAACAAGTATATTTTTGCCAAGGTTCAGCCTGAAGAAAATGCTTGGGACAAGTACACATTTATTGATGAACAAACTTGGCAACAATTTGTTCAGCTGCGGACCACTCCTAAAGCTCTGGTGAGTTCATATTTAGTTTTGTTTGCCCTTTTGTGTGCTTATTAACCTGTACGGATATGTGAATGTTATCGTGTTCATCTAATCCTGTTAGTTAAATGGTTTGGTGTGTGAATAGAAGTATACATTTCCCGCCTTTGTCTATGCAAGTCGATATGTAAACCCTGAAAAGGTAAAATACTAAGAAGGTAATTAGGGAAATAATAATGGCATAAGAGTCAAGCCATTATTATAGTCTTAGTTCTGTTATAGTAGGTAGTGGTTAGACATTGTTGTTAGTTAGTTAGTATGTTAACTGTGTAATGGTTTCGGTGCAAGCTGTTATTGGGCCTTAAGAGTCAAGCCTCTAACTATATGTAAGAGGTTAGTCTAATATGTGTAGGAACCAGTTATGATGAATGAATGAATTGACTAAGTTGGCAAAATGATTTCGCAACTCCTTTCCTCTTTTCTCCCAATTTCTTCTACAATTCTACATCTTTCTTAAATAAAATGTTGAAACTTGATTAAGTGAATTTGACTAATGTTTGATGTTCATATGAAGCAGAAGTTCTCTAATTTCTATTAGTGAGATGATGGAATTCATAATTACTAGATTTTTTTCAATTCTGATTCACAGAAAAGAAGGGAACAAGCACATGAGATAGGGAGAAAGAATTATTGCACGCATAGGGCTTCTCACGGCGGATATGAAATGGTCGAAAAAGAATTGATGGCGGCCAAGTGGAAGAGATTGGAAGATGAAGCCGAATCCAATCCTTCTGTGATAGTTGATCAGCCATCTCCAATACGTCGCGAGGAGTTGTGGTTGACGAGAGGAAAGAAGTAGAGGGATCTTTTGTGTCAGACGGGAGGAATGATGTTCCGACCGTTGCGGCGACCGAACCGGATCACGCGGAGCGTGTAAGGTGTAATACCCTAAAATCGACTTATGATAAATATCATAAATTCAGTAAATAATACCTATTGGAAATAGGTGAATATGTGTTTCAAATAATAAGTAATAATTATCTTATTTTCTAAGGTAATTACTATGGAAATTAGGAGAGATAAAGAGCTAAAATGTATTTTTAGAGCATTAAATGACCTAAAAATATTATGATAAATCCCAAGAGGTAGTAAAATATTTATAAAAATTAGAAAGTATGTTGTCTCTAATTTTAGGAATTTTTGGGATAATTTCCCTTGAAAAATAATGAGGCAAAATTAAGTATTATTTTGGGATCATAAGTGACCCCATGATTTTTAATATTTTACATGGGATATAAAATACCAATGTAAGTAAAATAGTTGTGAGATAATGATTTATCCTAATTAAGAAAATTATCAAAAATTAGTAAGTGGCTAATGGGATAATTAAGGTATAAAGTAAATGAATTAAAAATAATTTAAATAATTATTTTTAATGGGAGAAATTCGAAATTATTAAATAAATAATAAATAAAATATTAATAAAATATTAATAAAATATTTTATGCTTAGAAAAATAAATAAAAAATAAAAGAAAAAAATAAATGTGAAGGCATTTTGAATAAAATAATAATATAATCGGTATAGAGCCAACGGGAGAAGTGGGAACAACTAGAACTTAAATCCTACCTCCTGATATAGGATTGAAGTCATAAACAACAGCATTTTTTATAAACCATTGAAAATCCATCTCGGATTGAGCGGTCTCGAAGTCGTTTAAAACCAACGGCGTAATTACGAGTACGGGTAATTAGGAAATGGCGAGATAGTGCTAAAAGTGACTTAGAGAAAACAAGCGAGTTTTGGAAACCGGAATAAGGTCACTTAGATCGATCATCATATTACGAACCGGTGAATTTACGCCTACAAACTAGTGTTTCCGGAATTTGATTCCAGTAAATCAAGGCGTCAGGCCTAAAATCTTCACGAGATAACGGAATACCCTTAATGGGATCATAAATTTCATTAAAGTATATATTCCTATTGAGGAAGAAAAGTACTTCGAAAACACCGACAAAGATTTCGCGATTCGGCAAAATTACGCGATTCGAGCACCGATCAGGGAACGGAAGCGGTAAGTCAGCATTATGGGCAAGTAGGGCAGCCCAACTAGGTGTAAGGCCAAGATTGTTTTGTCCTCAAAAATGTGATCCAACGGTGCAAGATTCATTCTGGAAACAAATCCCTTAATTCCAACCTTGTCCCTCCATTTTCCTATAAATAGGAACCTCTCCTCTTCTCATTTCCCACACCACAACTTCGAAACCTAGAGAGAAGTTAGAGAGAAGGAAGAGCTCTTGGAAGTTCTTGCCAAGCGGAGTAAGTTTTTCGGTCCCTAGTCTTTAGTTTCGGTAGTTCTTTCAAAAGCTATAATAGAACTGCTTGTTTTTAGCTTTAGTCTTCCAATATATTATAGATATCATATTTTTGGGTAGATATGATATATATTTCGAAATATGTGATGGGAAAATAAGTATGGCAAAATTTTGGAAGATTAGAGTCAAAACGGCGAAGCTCGCGAAATTCCGCCGATTAGGGGTTCAGGGGCAAAATGGTAATTTGTACCTAAAATGCCTGTTATAGTGCTAGAAGTTGATAAATTGTATCCTTATAGGATATCTAAGATAATCGGACCGCTGTTGTACCGCCGTCGTACCGTTGTTTCACCCGCTGTCAAAAAGTACCGTTTTCCGTAAAAGTACCGTTTTCCGTCAACGAAGGTACGTCCGCGTACTGTAACATTAAACTCTGATATTTATGGTATGCGTATATGTGATATGTGTTGTGTGTGTAATATATCCGTTGTTTGTACGTTCGCGTACTGTAACCCTAACTCTGATATTTATTGTATTCGTATATGTGATATGTGTGTTGTATATGTGTTGGTGGTATGTTATTTGAATGCATGGTGGTGTTAGAGGATAACTGAACATATGCATGCGCTGGGAGCGATATGTCTGTATGCGCTGGGAGCGATATATCTGTATTCGCTGGGAGCGGTGTGTCTTATTGGGAGCGGTATGTCTGCGCATTCGCCGGGAGCGATACATGTAGGAATGATTCATTTGTTATCTTTGATATCTTGTATATGTAAATATGAGGTTAACCGTTACACGAGGTTCAATGGACATTGAACCTCGCTCTTTAACATAGCGTCGGGTTCGGGAGGACCGAGGACCGAGGAGAAAGGCAAGCGGCCGCATAGAGATCCTGGGCGAAGATTTCTTCATTGACACGGCATACGGCCGTTTGCGGGAGACACTTTTGTTGTTATTCACTTTAAAAACTCTCGTCATTGTACCGTTTTTGTAATCAGCCAGACTTACGGCATTTATAAATATATGTATCAGTTACTCAATCGCTCCGATGCTCTACTCTGATGAAAAAAAAATTATACTGCTTTTGAAAATTGGATGTTACATAAGGAGGGTTGGAGGACGGGTAGGCACGAAGGAATACTTTGGTAAATCCAAACGCCACAAACAAAGTATGGTTACCCGGGAGGAGATGGAACAGGACACCGGCCAAAATAAGTGATGAAGCAAATGGCGGCTACGAAGCAATGTTTCAATCCCAGATGGAACAGACGCTGGCCAAATTAAGTGAGAAAGCAGCGGCTAAAGAAGCAATGTTTCAAGCCCAGATGAGCTAGATGAAGGAGGAAATAAATCAGATGAGGTTTTTTTTGAGCTCTCGTCCAGAGAGCAGTGTTCCCGTCACACATTCACCTACACCTATTCAGCAGAGCACTAAAGAGAGCTGCATTGTTGGACTGTCAAAGCAACCTTGTTGCCTGTATGTGGAAAAACCTCATAGACTATTGGTTGCAAAAGGGACCGTCCACAACTTGGGATCAACTATACACCACCAACAAATGGTGATGATGAAGTCGAGTGTCGATTGAAAAGGTGATCGTTGATGCACCTCTCCTCTCCCAACTGATGAGCTGAAGCTTGTGAGTGATGTCAAAGGAACCTTCATCTCTTGGCCAGTGAAGCTTGTACATGTCTCTACTCCTCCTGAAGCTTCATCTCCTCCTCCTCAGGTTTCATCCACTCGTCAAGCTGCATCCCCTCCTCCTCAAGTTCCATCCCCTACTGCTAATTTGACTGCCAAGGAAAAAATATCTGATTTGGCAAAAAAATGATATTTTAAAGATAAATCGTGGCCTCGAATGAAGTAGTAGGCGTCCTCATCCCGAAGATGTTTACCTTGACAACGTGGATGTAACGTCCCTGCTGCTTCCTGGACAGGAGCTTACATCTGCAATTGTTCAAATGTTTATGAAGTAAGTATCTTCTTCTATGAGTACATAATTTAAATGCCTCGTTTAGACACACATACATATATACTAATTCCCTGATCGATGTCATTATTGTAGGTTCATGCATCAAGAATTGGTTGAACAGGGCAGAATCAATGATTTTGGATTCTTGTGCCCAGTCAATGCAAGTACAACATCCTTGGAGTTGAGACAAGAATATATGTCAACCAGGGTGTGTGAAGTGAGAAGAAAAGTGTACGTGTTTCCATACTACCACAGGTACATATCACAATTCTTGTATGCAATTCACTTAATATAATTCTGCTACATATATCACTGAGTACTTTACTGTTGTGAATTTTTAGCCGCCACTGGCAGTTGGTCCTCATGTTCATGGAGGATCATAAAGTTATCTTCTTATGCTCCACTCATAGTGAGCCAGAGCCTATATCGACGCAGAGCGTCAACAAGTAAGCGTGTCATTTTGATTCTCTTGTCTGAAATCTCTACTGTGAATTTTCAGTGAACATTATTGATAAATTTGTGATTTTGATGATAGTGCCATGAAGACCTTCCAAGTTGAGGTAAAAAAAAAGGCGTGGGTCTCAGGCCACTTATCCTAAATGGTTAAAACCAGAGGTTAGTACATATTTGGACACTAGTACACTGCCTTGTGAACTTGGTCAGTAAGCTATATATGCTAGCTCTTATATATATTTCTTGTTCGTTTTAGACCCATCGGCAACCAACGGAGTCCAACTTATGTGGCCTGTACGTCATGAAACACATGTATGATGTTATCATGGGAGGAACGACAAAATTAAGTACAAAGGCAAATGTATTTGATGTTACATATTATGGCTGAATTCAGTTTCTGGCTTAATGTTACATATGAAATATGCACGCAAGTTAATTCAGTTTCTGTCTTTGATGTTACGAGATGTTTGCCGGACTGTTCCCTTTCCCCGATGATGAAGTGGAGCACATACGCAATGTGTTTTATGAATATCTCATGACCTAATTAAGTCCTAAATTCATTTGTAAAATATACGCACAATGTGTAATTCAATAATAAATTTGTATATTTTTTCGAAGAAATTCGTTCATTCATTCTAGATATTTAGTGCTTGAAATTTGAGGTACAGGATGTTGT
Organism: Acacia melanoxylon; assembly: GCA_019022615.1. Classification (NCBI taxonomy): domain Eukaryota; kingdom Viridiplantae; phylum Streptophyta; class Magnoliopsida; order Fabales; family Fabaceae; genus Acacia; species Acacia melanoxylon. Next base: position 2,664,317 of record JAFJYJ010000003.1, on the reverse strand, counting down.
AAATGAGAAAAAAGATACTATCTGAAAGTCCGGTGCTAAAAGTCTTCATTTATTTCTAAAAATATGGCGAGACCTTTAGGACCGCATAATTATTAAACCTCTGGTGCTAAAAGTCTTTGTTTATTTTAAAAAAAACTATTGCTAGACTTTTAGGACCGGACGTATTTATTTGTCCTGGTCTTAAAAGTCTTCTAAAAATATGCTAGACTTTTAAGACCGCATCTTTATGTCATGACCGGTCCTAAAAGTCTACGTTTAATTAACTAAAAAATATGTCTAGACTTTAAGACCGTAAATTTGTTAAATAGACGCTCCTAAAAGTCCATCTTCTTCGTTTATTTTAAAAATATGGCGAGACCTTTAGGACCGCATATTTATTAAACCTCCGGTGCTAAAAGTCTTCATTTATTTCTAAAAAGACTATGGCTAGACTTTTAGGACCACATATTCTTTAAACATCCGGTCCTAAAAGTCTTCTAAAATTCGCTAGACTTTTAGGACCGAATGTTTATATTATGATCGGTCCTAAAAGTCTACGTTTAATTAACTAAAAAATATGTCTAGACTTTTAGGACCGTAGTTTTGTTATTTGTCCGCTCCTAAAAGTTCAGTCATAAAAATATTTTTAAAAAATATGGCTTAACCTTTAGGACCGTGTATTTGTTAGCTCTTAATAGTTTTTGACTCGGTTTTCAGACAAATTTTTAGGGTTCAAGACAACCGAGGTTCTTGCGTTCTGCTCAAGCTAGGACCCTCGTTGTTTTCGATGTTACCTCTCTTGATGTTGAGCAAGCATTATCGGTTTCCCTTTTCGTTGTCTCTTTTCTTTTTGTCGGAAAAATAAGGAAGATACGAAAGGAAACTGAAAATATTCAACTCGTGTCGAGGTAACACCGACGACAACGACGGTCCAACCTTGAGAAGAATAGTCACTTTGTTTGTTTTTATTCGAATAAGGAAAAAATTTTTTTTTGTTTTTTTGTATGTTCTTAACTATATTCTGTGAATTTTTAATGTTGATTTACACGAGGACAGTGCTTTGTTTGTTTCCTTTTTGTCGGAAAAAGAAAGAAGATAATGAAAAGGACATGGCGATCGAATATGGAAACAAATTTTTTTATTATATTTTTTTACTGTTGCCCCGTGAGGAGCAGCAGAAGTAGCAGTACAGACAAAAAAAAAACAGAACAAAACATAAAAACATCTACTCCCCCCTATCGTTGTCGGAGGGGAGGGAGTCGTTGGAGAGGTCGGAGACGTCGTCATCTTCAGGATGGTACTCAACGTCCTGGGCGTCGAGTACCGCCTGCAGCTTGTTGTTGACGGCGTGATAGACCTGAAACAGCTGGCCGCAGCGTCGGTCTATATGAGCGAGGTGGGCCAAAATATGCTGAATCATCTGGTAGATTGTCGGTTCCGGAGGCAACGAAGGAGGAGGACCTCGTGGTGGTGGAGCAGCCATTACTGTGGATGTTTCAGAAGTGATGGAGAATAATGTGAAGGAAATAAAGTAACATTAGGTTTAAATAGAGAACCCTGCCTGACCAATGTGAAACGCCGGAAACAATAACAAGGAGACGCATAGTTCTTCAGAATACGACGAGACGCCTAGTTGGGAAGTTTATCTGGAAGTCGAAGAGACTCTGAATCATTCATTTGAACAGAGTGTAAGGATACGACTCTGAATCATTCAATTGAAAAAAATAAATGAATTCTAGGACCGGATACAAGGTAAAAGGTCGGTCTTAAAAGTGATTGAATTGATTAAATAAATAAATAATATACTTTTAGGACCGGACATATTATAAAAGGCCGGTCTTAAAATCAATTGAATTGAAAAAATAAATAATAGACTTTTAGGACCAGATATATTATTAAAGGTCGGTCTTAAAATCAATTGAATTGAAAAAAATAAATGAATTCTAGGACCGGATACAAGGTAAAAGGTCGGTCTTAAAAGTGATTGAATTGATTAAAAAAATAAATAATAGACTTTTAGGACCAGATATATTATAAAAGGCCGGTCTTAAAATCAATTGAATTGAAAAAATGATAATATAATTTTAGACCGCATATTTCTTAACTCCTCATACCTCTCTGTCCTTAATAAACTCCTCATACCTCGTAACTCCACACTTCGTCGCTCTTAAAAATATAAACTCCTCATACCTCTCTGTCCTTATTAACTCCTCACAATCTCCTACCTCAACACTACGTGGCTCTCTGCCCTAACTGCTCAAACCATGGTTAGATACAAGAGAACCGCTCGTAGGGGTACTCTTACTCCTGATGCTCGTGCCTTCCGTAGATCGTTATATGGTGCGCCTCCTCCAGCGAGAGTGCATTCTGTTGTGACAGAAGAGTCTCGGGTCGTTGGACCCATTGTTATTTCGGATGATGAAGAGGTTGCCGCACCCCCCTCCAGCCTTCAGACCATAAAGAGGTTCCTGCTCCCCCTCTCCAACCAGTTGGCCCTAGCGCGCCTACCGCTGACCCCTCTCCTCTTTCCTCTAATGATGCATTGCGGCTGATGCGAATAAGACAGGAACTTGCTGATCTTCGGCGGGAAGTTAATGTTTTTCACACCGATATCGTCAAGGATGTTTAGTCAGATTCTTGTTTTTTATAATTTTCTGCTTGTTTGTCTTTTGTTTTTTTTTTCTTGTGTACGTGCATATTCACCAATAATGTATGAATCATTAAGAACTAAGCTTGTGTCTTTTTTTTTGTTCATATTCTCCAGTAATTAAAGAAGCTTATTCTCTAGTTTTGCTTTATTTTTTATTCATTCGATTCTTCTTTGCGCTTGCCAAAGCCAATCCTCATTTTTTTTTTCTTTTAAATGAGGACTTTTAGGACCAAATGTTTAATAAGACTCCGGTGTTAAAATTAAATGAAAAATAAAAAATTATGACCATAGTCTTTTAACCCTCCGGTCCTAAAAATTTCATTATATATTTAGGACCGGCTACTTTATAACTAACCGGTCGTAATAAAATCCAAATTAATAAAACATGTCTTTGTCACACGGAATATTAAATTTCCCTCTCTGAACTTCTCTTCTAGCGTCGAAAGTGATTACTCAGGTTCTGTCTCCAGTGTTTTTGTGTTGCTTCGTCGACTGCTTCATGTTGCTCTCTCGACAATCACTTTCTGGTTCCTTAGCTAAACGTCTATAGACCAAGCTGTAAGAGGTGTTTCGGTTATATAACTTTATGGTTTTATGGGTTGAACGAAATCGATGAAATGTTATTGTGGGTTTCTCTGTTGTTAATGAATATTGTCTTTTGAAGATTATATTTGCGCTTTAGACCTACCCAACTGACCAACAAATGTTTTTAGGTTACTCTTGCTGTCTGCAACATCAACGTTCGTGGCGGGAGAAGAAAGACTTCGCAAACGCATTTGAATTTATATGCTACAGGTGAGTCCACAAGACCTTCACGCGATGCATTTAATTTCCTCGTCATGCTTTTATTTTGCTTCTTGGATTCACTGTGATACATTTATGACCAAAAGTGATTCTTCGTTATGCATTTAATGGGCAAGTTTCTCCGTAAAAAAATGACATAACCGACTTGAGCATAAATATGCATTTGGTGTTGCCTTATTTTATATGCAAGTGTCAATTTTTTCGGATTATGTATGTTAAATATTTCCGTCTATAGGAATTCTACTATGGATCACAATTGGATAACTGCGTTACGGACGAGTGTTGAATATCAGAATGGGGTGAGAGACTTTATAGAATTTCCTAAATAAAATGCCCATGATGATAGTGAGAAGTTTTATTGTCCTTGTGTAAAATGTTTGAATGAGAGGCCACTAAGTGCTGAAGTTATCCACACACATTTAATTTGTGAAGGATTTTGTAAGACTTATACAGTATGGGTATGGCATGGTGAAAAAATACCAAGTGGGTCTCAACACGCCTTTGATGATAATGACACGGATATGGATGATCACATAGAGGACATTATTCGTGATGTAGGAGAAGAGGTTTTTCATCAATCACATGCATATGGTAATATGTGCAGTGATGAAGAGACCCCGCTATACCCTGGTTGTAAAAAATACCAATTGTTGAACGCTGTATTGAAATTGGTAAGCTTGAAGGCACGTCATGGATGGAGCGACAAGAGTTTTTCTGAAAATCTTGAGGCTTTTAAGGACATGCTTACGGATGATAATGTGTTTCCGCATCGATACTTGGATGCTAAGAAAATATTTTGTCTACTGGGGATGGAGTACAAAAAGATCCATGCATGCCCGAATGATTGCGTATTGTATAGAAAAGAGTTTGAAGATAAGCAGAATTGTCCGATATGTGAAACCCCAAGGTACAAGTCAAATAAGGGGTCCCAAAAGTGTTGTGGTATCTTCCAATCATACCAAGGTTCAAGCGGTTGTTTGCGAATGAAAATGATGCAAAAAATTTGAGGTGGCATGCGAGATGAGAGGATTTCTGATGGAAAGCTTCGACATCCTGCCGATTCTTCTCAATGGAAGAAAATCGATCATTTATTTCCGAACTTCGACGAAGATCCTAGGAACCTTAGGCTTGCCCTTAGCACGGATGGCATGAATCCATATGGAAGCCTTAGCAGCATACATAGTTCATGGCTTGTGCTCCTTATTATTTACAACTTATCTCTAATGTTATGCATGAAACGAAAGTACATCATGTTGTCTATGTTGATTTCGGGACCAAAACAACCCGGAAATGACATTGATGTTTACCTTCACTTGATCGAAGACTTGAAGGAGTTGTGGGAAGAAGGTGTCGATGTTTTTGACTCTTTCAAGAAGGATGTGTTTAAATTACGAGCCATGATATTTTGTACTATAAACGACTTCCCAACATATGGGAACTTGTCACGGTATAGTGTAAAAGGCCATAAAGCATGTCCGGTTTGTGAAGAAGGAACACGCTACCATCAACTTCAACATGGAAGAAAGACGGTTTATCTTCGACATAGGAGATTTCTTAGATGAGGCCACCCATATCGTCGATTAAAGAAAGCCTTTTTTGGTAGCTAGGAGTATGAAGATGCTCCGGTGGCATTGACTGTGGAGCAAGTTTATGAAAAGGTGAAAAATATCAGTGTCAATTTCGGTAAGACTGCAAAGAGTCGAAAAGAAACAAATATATGGAAAAAGAGATCTGTATTCTTCGATCTTCCATAGTGGCGCAATCTTAATGTGAGACACTATATTGATGTCATGCACGTAGAGAAAAACATATGTGATAGTATTGTTGGCATGCTTCTCAACACAAGGTAGTTCGAAGGATGGTGTGAAGGCAAGATTGGATTTGCAAGTAATGGGAAGAGTAAATACCCTTTTGGGTCGCTGAAAAAAAGGGACCCCATTTTGGTCCCTCAAACAAAGAAATGCCCTTTTAGTCCCTGAAAAGGACGAATAAGGGTTGATTGGTGAACATTTTGGTCCATTGCAAATTTCCAAAAAGCCCTTTTTAGTCCATAAAAAAGTCTCATTCGTGTTGTTTTCCAGGGATCGAAAAGGGTATTTACTCTAATGGGAATACGCGAAGACTTACATCCAAGGCCATACGGGAAGAGAACTTATTGTCCCCCGGCTTCTCATACTTTGTCTAAGGATGAGAAAACAAAGTTTTTGTGAGTGTTTACATGGCACAAAAGTTTCCTCGGGGTATTCTTCAAATTTTAAGAGGCTTGTATCGATGAAGGACTTGAGATTAGTAGGGCAAAAGTCTTATGATTGTCATGTCTTGATGCAATAGCTACTCCCAGTAGCTATTCGAGGCATCCCCGAATATGATCTTCGGGTCGTTTTGACTAGACTTTGTGTCTTCTTCAATGCGGTTTGTAGTAAATTTTTTGAGATAGAAAAGTTGGATGAATTGGAGAATGAATGATATCTTATCTTGTGCCCCTTGAGAAGCTTTTTCTTCCTACCTTTTTTGACATCATGGTTCATCTAATTGTTCATCTAGTGAGGGAGATAATGTTGTGCGGACCTATCCATTTATGGTGGATGTACCCAATTGAAAGATCTATGAAATTCCTAAAAGGGTACGTGAAGAACGCATACCACCCCGAAGCATCAATTGTTCGTAAATATGTTTCTAAGAAGCCATGGAATTTTGTCAAAATTATTTGGCCAAAGTAAGACATATTGGGCTTCCAAAACGTCAAAGATGTCAAGGGGTAGACGAGGGGCTTCCGTAAAGAGTGTGGATCCTGATGAATTATCACAAGTCCACTTATACATCTTGAATAATGTTGATGAAGTTCAAGCCAGCATAGCTGCACATAAAGAAGTTGTAAGGAAAGAAAATCATCGAATGACTGAACAAAGGTTGATTAGGGAGCATAACGAACTTTTGCAAACCGGTTCAAACAAAAGGTCGAGGGAGAGGAATGTGTTTCTGATACAATCAAATGGTTAGCACGTGGTCCTGAGGTTGATGTCATAAGTTGGAATTCGTATGTGATCAATGGTTATACATTTTACATGAAGTCCCTAGATGATAGGAGCACCGTCCCGGAACAGGTGGTGTTATGTTAGAGGCTGAATCTATGCACTTCTCCAATTCGAAAGACAATAGGCCTTTATTGGCAGTCATGCCATATTATGGGGTTATTGAAGAGATTTGGGAGGTAGACTATGTTAAAATTAGATTTCCCCTTTTCAAATGCAAGTAGGTTAATGTCAATAATGGTGTTCAGATCGATCGGCTAGGATTTACATTAGTCGATGTCAATGGTAGAAGTTTTGGAGATGAACATTTTATTATGGCAGACCAGGCGAAACAAGTGTTCTATATCACCGATCAAGAAAATAAAATGTGGTCTGTAGCTCTCTAAGGAAAAAGGGTCATTGATATTGATGAGGAAAGTCATTCAAATTATGGTCTTCCTGAGAGTACTCCTTTTTCAAGGGGTCTATCGGACATGAACGAAGAAGATGAAGCGGGTAATGAACCCGGCATAAGAAATGATCATCAAGAAGGGATATGGGAGGATATCGCTTTATAAAAGAGTCAATTCATAAGGTAATATTCATATGCAAAATTCTTTGAAAACTTTAAGGTTTTAACTAAATTATATTCCTTCTATGTTCTTAACAATGTCACTGACTATGAAGTTTGTTCTTTTTTTATTTTTGTGGCAGGATCCGATCCAAAGGGGCATGTTATAAAAGAGGATGTTACGCTGTTGGGTGGGAATCAGATGAAGGCATGGTGAATATTACATTGGGCATGTATGTTGTATTTGTAACTGATTGTGTATTTGCATTGTAAGTAAGTTATCTTATTGTATAAATTAATTTAGGTGTTGTATTCATAGTGTAATCATTAATTAAGAAGCCACATAACTCATGGTGAATAATATTTGTATTCTTTTTCCCAATTCAATTTATTCATAATTGTTCATAGCTTGTACTTAAAGTATCGACTTTTATGTGCTGGATTGGGTGGTGGATTTGTGAATATATATGATCAGGAAGAACAGAACAGGGAAAAAATTTGGGAAAATTTAGACCGGTAATAAATAGGTCGGTCTTAAATGTTCAATTATTAGGACCGGATGTATTAATATGTTCGGTCTTAAAGGTCATGTGTACATATTTGATATTAAGCCGGTCTTAAAAGTGTGTCTTTTAAGACCGGTGTATTTATACGTCCGGTCTAAAAAATCAATTTTTAAGACCGAACGAATTTACCGTCCAGTCTTGAAAGTCAGTCTTCTAAGACCGCGTATAATTAGTCATCAGGTCTTAGAAGCCGCTATTTTTCAGACCGGATTTATTTTTGTCCGGTCTTATAATTTTGATCTTTTAAGAGCGGCCGAGTTTTTGCCTGGTCTTAAAAGTTGAGTTTTAGGACCGAACAAAAAAAAAATTCAGCTTTATGTAGTACGACTTTTAAGACCTAATGTTTTAAATGTCCGGTCTAAAAGAGTTTCGTTAAGACCAGTTCGAGTCCGGTCTTAAATGTGGACTTTTAATACCGGCTGGAACAAGACCGGTCATGGGTCTGGTCTTACGATGCCTCTTTTGTCCGGTCTTAAAGTCCTTTTTTGCACTAGTGATATCTAATCTCATCTTCTGTGACACCTCACAAAATTTCAAACAAAAAAGTGCTAGAGAATCTAAAGATGATTGAAAGCTTTTCACTCAATGTTATCCTTTTTTTTAATTAGCTCCTTATAGTTTTTTGTTTTATTTATTGGGTCCTTATAATTGTTTCAATTATAAGTGTTGATCGATGTACTTTTATTATGTCAATTTGTAAGAGAAATGATATTAGTAACTGATGACGTGGATTTCCATCAACATAAACTTGGATAATTTTGTTACATAAAAAACCAAATTACAAATTCTATATAGAAACAACGAGAAAGTTATGAACATAATTTTTATTTCTTAATTGTGACAACTTATATGTTCTTTGGTTAATACCCACATTATCCATAATTTACATATTAGCATAGCGAGTAATGTTTAAAATTTTCCTTAGATATAAAATGTATAATACAAGAAAATATATGAAAACTATACAATTATGATATTTTGGTTTATTTTCATGAATCATGATGGCGTTTTTAATTAATTGATTTCTAGAATTTTGAAATCAAATGATCCTCATCCAAGTGGTTGTTAAGATAGTGCTTACTTGATGCTTCCTCGGTATCAGAATGTAACAAAACTTTAAAAGATGCACGCCGTCTTTTGCCAATTTTATTCCCTGCAATTGAGAATGAATTAATTAATGGCTCAGAATATTTACATGATTTTCCTTTCTTATCCAAGATATTACTCCCTCCGGTCCTTAATACAATATATATTTGGAGAGTTGATATTGGTTCTAAATATAAGACATGATTTACATATTTGTCAATATTTTTCTAATTTACCTCTATTGATGCTCCACTAACAACAATGAAGGAAGAGGGGGAATTAAAGAATATGACTATAGTATTTTAGAAAATACATTTCATATTAACTAACTCAATCAACTACCTTAAGCTAATCAAATTATGTAAGTATATCTTATATTAAGGACCGAAGGGAGTATTAATATTCATGTTTAACATAATATCGTTTGGTCTTGTCCACATAATAATAAGAAGTCGAAGAAAAATAGAAAAAAGTAACAGGTTCTCAATCCCGTACAAAAATGTCTAAATCTATGGAGAAAAACCACTTTACTGAAAGTTGTACGTAGAACAGATTCTAGTTTTCTTTTTCATATTACTTAGTCTGGAGGGTGGATGTATCAGGATCCAAATGACTTTGTTGTGTCTTCGAACCAGGGGCTAGAAGATCTCAGACACAGACACCAACAAAGTCATTGGGACCGTGATCTATCCTATCTTACTTAATGGAAACCCAGAAAGGTTGATAAACTGAGAATCATTATACTTGATGGTTACCAGGTAACACACACATTGATTAGAAGATGCTTAATCCAGTGGACAGTCCGAGCCTTCCGAGACTTACCTCTTGCCCACGCTCAAGGACACTGTAGGATTCAAGCATCTTCCCAATCAAGGTATACAATACTGGCACATTCAGTATCCTGATTTTCAGTACTCTCTCATATTGAATCGTGATCTTGATTATGTTCTGATGCACAGGATCCTCATGCAGAGGCAAGTGCAGAGCATACTTGGAATCTAAGGAGCAGATAATACTAACATACTAAGAACTAGGGCTTTCAGAAGCAAAAGGAGAACTTAGAAGGAAGGCTGTAATACCCGGGTAATTATTTATCTGGAATATTATATTTCGATAAATAATACCTATTGAAAATAGGTGAATATGTGGTTTCAAATAATAAGTAATAATTATCTTATTTCCTAAGGTAATTTCTATTGAAATTAGGGTGAATAAAGAGCTAAAAATCCCTAAATGCAATTGTGGGCCATAAAATACCCCGAAAATATTATGATAAATCCTAAGAGGCAATGAAATATTTATTAAAAATTGGAGAATTTGTTGTCTCTAATTTAGGTAATTTTTGGGATTAATTTCCTTGGAAAATATTGAGGCAAGATTTAATATTATTTTGGGGATCATAATTGACCCCATGATTTTTAATATTTTACATGGGATATAAAATACCAATGTAAGTAAAATAATTGTGAGATAATGATTTATCCTAATTAAGAAAATTATCAAAAATTAGTAAGTGGCTAATCTGGTAATTAATGGGATAATTAAGGTATAAAGTAAATGAATTAAAAATAATTTAAATAATTATTTTTAATTGGAGAAATTCGAAATTATTAAATAAATAAAAAATAAAAATAAAAAAATATTTTATGCTTAGAAAAATAAATAAAAAATAAAATAAAAATAAATAAATATCATGATATTTTTGTAAAATTGTATTATTATATAATATAGTGAATAATAATGGAATAAATAGGAAACGGATCCTATCTAGAGAACCAGGAATAGGAATTCCAAAGTCAAGGTAAAATATTGATCGTGAGTTTTTACCTTCAAGTGACCTCTTCCGTTAATTCCGAGCTCGGTAGCGCATTTGCCTAATAAGACGAAATAGGGAAAAATGCGATATTCACATTTTGGATTTGAAGAAAATAAATTATAAGTCAACATCCGGAGATGAGTTTATAATTATATGGACATATTTGGAATCAGTGAATTTTTGTCCGAGTTGATGATTAAAAACGATTTTCAGAATCAACGCACCTGGACACGTTTTCGAGAAAACTTCAACATTGGTCACATTGGAACCTGTAAGGGACCGAAATCTAAGTTAAATTAGATATTATTGATGAGGAAGAAAAGATCTTCAAAGTTATGAATTCAGAATTTTGAGATTTTCCGAGACTACGCGAAACGGACAATCGATCGGGAAATTCTATCGGACCAGGCATAAAGTAAGCTTGAGTCACCACTCTTGGACCAATGGCTTGCTGCCACATCACTCCCCAATGTCGACTAAGGGCTGCCCATGGTCAAGAATTAACCACCATTTAGCCTTTATTTTACTTGGTTATAAGGTAAGAGAAAATTACAAGATTTGGAATATGGAAATTACCAAAGTGGCACAATTTTTGCCTATAAGGCATGAGCACCTTCTTCATTTTTCACACCAAAAATATGCCCCTTAGAGAGAAGTTAGAGAGAGAAGCTCGGAGAAAGTCTCGAGCAAAGTCTCGGGTAAGTTCTTCGGTCCTTAGTCTTTAGTTTCGTAGTTCTTTCAAAAGTAGATATAGTAGAAATGCTAGATTTATCTTTAATTTTTCAAGATAGTCTAGATATCATGTTTAGGGGTAAATATGATATATATTTCGAAAATATGATGAGGGAAAAGATCTGTCAAAATTCTAGAGAGATAGAGCGAAAACAAATAAGCTCCGGCGAAATTCCGCCGATTAGGGGTTCGGGGCAAAATGGTAATTTGTACCTAAAATGCCCGTTATGCTGCTAAAAGTTGTTAAATATTATCCTTATAGGATATCTCGAGATAATCGTACATTTGTCGAGCCAAGCTGTTTGTTGTGCCATCGTCACACCTGTTTTTTTCCCGTCGGAAATTTACCGTTTTACGTAAAAGTACCGTTTTCCGTCAACGAAGGTACGTTCGCGTACTGTAACACTAACTCTGATGGTTATTGTATGATTATATATGTTTGTTGTGTTCTGTTTGTTGTTGTAGCATACGTGGTTATGTTATATACACGGTTATGTCACATACGTGGTTATGTCACATACGAGGTTATTATTGCTTTGTATCATACGTGGTTATGTTACATACGTGGTTATTATATATCTTACATACGTGGTTATGTATTTTTAATCATACATCTGTTGTGGACTGTTGTATTGATTGCCGTTGTCGTGTATATATTGTCATATTTAAGCATGAGGTTAAATCAGTTACCCGAGGTTCAATGTGCATTGAACCTCGCCTCTTATCATAGCGTCGGTTCGGGAGAACCGAGAACCGAGGAGAAAGGCGAGCGGCCGCACGGGACCCGGCTGAAGACTTTCTTCGTTGTTATTCATTTTTGAAAACTCTCGGTCAATGTACCGCTTCAGAATCAGCCAGGACTTACGGCAATTTGAATAAATGTATCAGTTACTCAATTGCTCCGATGCTCTACTCTGATGAAAAAATAATAATACTGCTTTTGAAAATGGGATGTTACAAAGGCATAAGGGAAAACACACCGGAGAATTTTATTGATTCTGCGGTCTGGTTACAACTGAACACAAGGCTTGCTTATATAGAGAAGCAAAGCCATATCGGAACAAGCCAAGGATAAAACGCACTAGCAAAAGCAGTGGATGAAAATAAAAGGCAGCAGGCAGTAGGACATACAGGTATAGATACCACATAATAAAGACACATCACGCCTGGAAAAGTAGTGGACACGTAATACACATATAAAACACATGACTTAAAACTGGAAACTTGCTGAAACTGGTTGTCGACATTGACTATGGGGACCACCCCTTGCAAATCGGTTCGTGACTTGGAGAGAGATTATTGTTGTCACTGTCACTGTCGTAGAATTGGAGGTAACTGAGCGGGTCATGGTAACATGGATCTGGGCCAGCTGGTTCATCTTTTGGGCTTTGGACTTGTGGCTGAGTGCAATGGGCCGGATATTGGGATGAGCTTGGAAGTGACAAGGACAGCTGGGTGAATTCATTTCCACAATCATCTTCATAAGGATCTTGAGAATCTTGGAGAATATTTCCCTGAGAGTCAAGAGGAAGTGCAGCTGCTGGTGAGGAGGTTGCATAGTTGGATGAGACATAGTGAGGTTCCGGCGGGTATAGTTCATCATATGCATAAGCTTTATTTTCACCAGGTACGGGGCCAAGGATGGTGCATTCCTTCAGAGAGTACTTATTGTAGATGGCAAGGATGATGCCAAGTTCTTTGAACTGCATTGGGTCTGGTTGAACCCAATCGAGTGACTCTGGCCAATGTTGTGCACTGGTCTCCAAGTAAATACCATCAGGCTTGTGTGCATGATATTTCCTGTTAAGAAAAAACAAAGAAGAAAATATTTTTTGTTTTCTTTTTTCTACATCCCAAAGCTTATTATCAGTTAATATATTAAATAAAGTGCCTCTCCAAACATGAAGAGGAGCAAAGAGAGTAAGGAGTTTGACAAGAGCTGAGTCCATATTACGACAGTCACATAGATAATGGTAGATGGGTAAAGGAGCAAGAGCAATGGCACTGGTGTGGAGGATGGTCATAGACCAAACATACCAAAGTAGTTCATCAGGTATAGGACCTTGAATGAACGGGATGGTAGTGTATGGGCATATGGGATTGAAGTGCTGTGCTTTTGGAGTAATATCAGTTTTATTGAAAAGGATATGAAGCCAAGAGTGAAGGTGCTCGGTGGCATATCTCTGAAAATCTGTGAAACAGTGGAGGTCTGTATTCGGAGGAAGGATATCTGCTTTTGTATGATAGGTCATGGTGATGGGAGGATGGCTTTCTGAAATGGTGAGGATATACAAGGGTCTGGAAGAGAAGATCTGTGGATGAGGAGGAAGAGTCTTTTGTGGTCTAGAAAGAAAGTCTGCAAGGATGTTCTGAGGACCTTTAAGGTGTTTAACTGAGAATTTATAACGAGAAAACCAATCTTTCCACCGGAGTAATCAAGGGCCGCGGTAATTTCTTCTGGATCTAACATCTTTGGAAAAGACGTATTGTCCATTTCTACTGTGAAGTGGTAGGGGCTCAGATGGAAGCTAAATTTTTCAATTCCTCGCTTGACAGCAAGGATTTCTTTATAGGTGGCATGATAATGCTTTTCTGAGTCTTTGAATTGTCCACTAGCATGTCCACAGTAGTCTCGTACTCCATTAACTTCTTCAAGAAGTATTGCACCCCAATAATCTTCACTGGCATCAGTTTGCAAGATGCTTTGTCCTTGATCAAAGATCTTTAATGGTGGAGGATTTTGAGCAATCCTTTTTAGGGTAATTACAGCATCTGTCTGTACTTGAGACCAAGGTGGTGGATTCTTTTTTTAACATTTTGTACAGATGGCTAGTATGATGGGCCAACTGAGGGATAAAGTCTCTTAAAAAATTAACAATCCCGAGGAATTGTTGAACTTGTTTGTAGGAGAGATTGTCATCAGGGAACTTAAGTAAATCCTGGGCAATATGCGGTCCTGGGCTGTATTTACCATCTTTAAAAGGCATTCCAAGAAAATAAACTTCAGTAATACCAATGTCACTCTTCTTGGAGGAGAGCATGATGCCATGTTGGGCTATAATCTGGTAGAACTGGGCCAGTAGTAATTGGTGGTCTGCTTCAGTTGATGAGAATAAGAGAATATCATCAATATAAATGAGAGCATTATTGATGATGGGCTCAAATATCTTTATCATGGCCTTCTGGAACAATGAAGGGGCCACTTTGAGTCCAAAGGGCATTACAGTCCATTGATATTGAGCATTGGGTATACAAAACGTTGTTTTGGGGCGATCCTGTGGTTGGATCCCTAGTGGCCAAAAACATACCTTGAGGTCAAATTTTGAAAAAACATGGGCCGAGCCTTTCAACTGGGCGAATAGGGCTGTAGGCTTAGGAAGAGGAAATTTGTCATCTTGGAGAAAATGATTAAGAGGTTTATAATCAATCACAAGCCTTTTCTTTCCTCTTTTAATCTCAGATCTTTTCTCAACATAGAATGCTTGGCATGCCCATTCTGACTTGGTTGATTCAATAAGTCCTTGCTTAAGTAGAGCAGCACATTCTTCTCTAGCAAGCTTCAAATCATCTGGGTTCATTCCTGGATGTGAAGCTTTAGTTTGATTGATATCTTCATTCCTTTTGAAAGGAAGACTAATGAAGAAATCTTTATTTTTCCATAATGGAGAAGGATGTGGAAACTGGTCATGACTGTCAGCACAATATTGGAGTAATTGCTCTTTGACATCTGAGTACTGCGGTGGAGCATTCTATAGTTCATAGAGAGAGGGAATTTCTGTACAGGGGCTA
Organism: Acacia melanoxylon; assembly: GCA_019022615.1. Classification (NCBI taxonomy): domain Eukaryota; kingdom Viridiplantae; phylum Streptophyta; class Magnoliopsida; order Fabales; family Fabaceae; genus Acacia; species Acacia melanoxylon. The sequence continues at coordinate 2,649,313 of JAFJYJ010000003.1, read as the reverse complement.
AAATTGGATTTCCATCTTATTCCCTTGGGAAGTATTGTCAGGTTCTTGGTATGATAGAAAGAATCAAAACCAAGAAGGATATCTTTTCCTGGTAGTTCACTTCCTAGCACATTAATCTTTAAAGTACATCCTGGGAAGAACTTAATGCTGATTTTTCTTCTAGTGATCAAATCAATTTTGAAAATCTTTCCGCCAGCAGTAAAGAAATATTGATTGTGAGGAACCCATTCTTCAAGAGGAAGGATATTAGGTTTCATCACTGTATGGGATGAACCTGTATCAAAAAAGGCTATTGCAGTAATGGGCTTTGAGTATTTTTCTGGGAGGACCTGGACTTGAATGTTAGGCAATGGAGTCTTCAGATTAATTTCTGGTTTGGAATTCAAAGATCCAAGACACCCAATGGATGGAATTTGGGGAGAAATTGGTTGGACAATATTGATGACTCCTGGGGAGTAATCTTCTTCTTCAGAGTGATATTCTTCAGATTCAGAATAAGATGAGTCTATTGATTCTTCATAAGAAGGAATGACATATTGTGTTTCTTCATTCTACTCATCTTGTGTTAGTTATGCTTAGTTTTGATGATGTCTTATATTGATGCCATTATCTAGAGCAAAAATATATCATATACATTGACTAACTACTTTGTTTATTATAGGTTAGTCTAAATTAAATTATAGAGAATGATCAAGAATGGAGTTTGAAGAAAGAAGAACTTGTTAAATATCATGAGAATGTCAATATTCAATTCTCTGTGATCAAACAGAAGTTGGAACGACTCAATTCGGAGTCAAAACAAGAAAGTTCAAGCTTTCGGATGAATACTGGTTTGTTTGGGGGCATTTATGTAATTTCAGCTATTTCTATCACTTGAACAGTGTCTTGCCCGAGCATATTGAGTTTCTGAAGTCATGCTCGAGCAATAACAATGTTATGCCCGAGCAAGGTGCATTTCTAGCCCAAAATCGCCCAAAATCCGCTCTTGCCCGAGCAAAGAAGAAAGCTTGCTCGAGCAAGGTTGTTCTTCAAAGATACTTGCTCAGCTCATTTTCCGGCGACCTCAATTCGATGATATCTCCCAATCCAGGAATCGGATTGACAAGAAACCAGCTGCATATTAAACTAGACATCCAACACGTACCTGTGACAAACTATCATGCCCAAAGGAGTCCATATGAGAGATCTATGAATTTCGTAAGTCCGAACAAATATCAACGTCACAGTCCAGACCAACCTTCGGTAATTTGAGTGTATCTCACAATCTACAAATCCAATTGCGGTAAAATCGGTGCCATTGGAAACTAGACTCAAATACCTTTTCCAAAACATCAATAAAATAGAAAACGAAGATCAATTGAAGGAGTTATGATGTTTTAAAGTTGATAGTCTGTTCTGGATTCTGCAAAAACGCTGGATAAGATCAACCTCCACTCATCTGATGTTAATGGACGAAATACAACTAGTTTGGAGTTGATTCTTATTGAAATGAAAGGAATATTTGAAGATCTTTCTGAGATGAGATGATTTGCTAAATTTGGATTTTTGCCGAAGACGTTATGCTCGCTCGAAATTGCTCATCAATATGATTGCTTCTTGAAAGTCTCTATACTCTGGAAGTTAAAGCTTTGTACTGGAGAGTATTATGCTTATTCACATATGATCAAAAGCTTCAAAGAACATGATGCCCAAGCATCAATGAGTTCATAGTGAAGATTTGCAATTTGGAAAGTCATGCTCGAGCAAAGCGTAATGTTGCCCGAGCAACAACGGCTCATCAAGAAAGAAGGAAAGCACAAGCAACTGCCCGAGCATCCCTTGAAAAAGGCCTGAAAGCATACCTTGCCCGAGCAAGGTTATATGTTTGCTCGAGCAACATCGGATGTTGAAGAAGGATAAGAGAAATCACTAGCCATCTGCCCGAGCAACCTCCGGCACCGAGAAAGCAATACCTTGCCCGAGCAAGGTTCTTTGGTCCGCCCGAGCAAGAGTGAAACAGGCGAGGATCCAAATGTCATAGTCCTTGCCCGAGCATAAGAAAGTGCTTTGCCCGAGCACATGCTCGAGCAAGAAGAAAAAGCTTGCCCGAGCAACCTTGGAGCTCTTCCTAGTTTTGACTCGCAACCTTGCCCGAGCAAGAAGGAAGTCTTGCTCGAGCAACATCGTCTGAAGACAATACTTCCAAAAGATTTTGAAGAGCTTGCCCAAGCATAGATATCACCATGCTCGAGCATCGTTTGCAAGCAAGGAAAATGTTTGCCCGAGCATTGGCAAACGTAAAGTATTCTACACCGAGATACAGAGAGCTTGCCCGAGCAAGCCAACAATCTTGCCCGAGAAAAGTCATCCCTGTTCTCAAAAAGCTACGTCTGCGTAAATTCTATGATGATGACATTTATCTTATTACTTATGATTATTGCTTATTAAGTTTACCAAATGCTTTTAACCAAGTGTATTAGTGAGTTTCAGATCATCAAGGCACTAATTACCGACTGATTAGAATAAAGCACTTTGGTTTGTCAGAAGCATTAAATGCAAAGTAGAGACATTCACCATTTTGGCAAGAAACCTTTTGAGCAAGCAAAAAGCATTCCGGCCATACCTTATACAATATTCAGAATGTGTCTCAACGGACAATTTGAATAAGGAATGTCAACGAAGAATAAACGGTCGAATGTCGAAGCATACGAGGAAACAGAGCAAGTGTTTTACAACTGACATATTGATTACTCACAACGGCTCATTAATCCCTCTCAACGGTCGAATGCTTTCCATCAACTATAAAAGGAGAAAGATTCAAAATGGACAAAGGGAGATATGAGCGTGCACTGCTGAAATGCCGACATTATGAATATACACTTAACTCTTACTCTTTGTTTCACAATGTTTACATAGTTTACAGTAGAGAGTGAGATGATCGATTATGTACTTCAGTGATTAACATTCATCTACTCAGTGAGGAGTTCTTAAACACCGATTAATTCTTCTATTTGTAAAAATCTTAAGGTTGTGGAACCTTAAGTGTGGGTGTATCAATTACAACTTGTAAGGGGGAGTGAGTCCTAGAGTGAGAGGATCATCCTTCGTTTACAGAGTGTGTAATTGTATTCTTACAGTACGTAAGAGGATATCTCGGTAAGAGATTGTAAAGGCTACACAAGTGCCCGACCAAACTTGTGAGATTGTAAAGGCTTTCTCTTGTGCCCGGTCAAACAAGGAGATAGTGGATTGAAAGTCTCAAGTGGAGCTTGGGGACCGGATGTAGGTCAAGGATTGGGCCGAACCAAGATAAATCTCTCGTTTGCACACTCTCTTCCCTAAACTCTTATATTTCAGCATATATGTTTTGAATGACTGTCTATTGGTTTATAAATTATTACTGTCATTCAAACCTCCTTCAGTAAGTTGCGAAAAGATTTTCTAAGTTTTTGAAAGTTTTATTCGACACCCAATTCACCCCCCCTCTTGGGTGATAGCCAGGTCTAACATCGTGTTCTTCAAGATAATCTTCAATGTCTACTGTGTTATCTGAAATCATCAAAATCTTTCGGAGCTTCTGCATAACTTTAATATCTCCCTTAGTCTTCTTAGCACAATTTTTTTTGCAAAATGTCCTGGCTTTCTGCAAATAAAACATCTAGAGCCTTTGGAGAAAGGTTTTCTAGATTTAAAAAATCTAGATTTCTTTCTGAATTTTGATCGCCTTGGTTTCCTGTAAGATTTCTGGAAAGGTTGAGAATAATGGTGATAATGGGACTTCTTCTTTGAAGGACAATAACAATCCTTATGATCCTTGCATTTAATCTTTAGATAGGGTTTCTTGCACGCAGGCTTGAACTTTGAAGCTTTTTTCTGCATATCCTTGAAAAATTTATGTTGTTCACAGAGTTTATCAAGAGCATTGAGAGCAAGTTGGTACAATTCTCCTATTGAGATGTCAGCAATGTCTCTTTGGAGAGCATTAATGCTTCGATTAAGTTCTGATTGAAGTTCATCAGGAAGTGAGGCAATAAAGGTATGGCGGAGGTTCACGTCATTACCACCATTCAACATGTGGTATTTTGTATCATTCTTTGATAATGAGTTTGAAGATCTCTTCTGTTTAACGAGCAACACTTCATTTCAAAGAATTCTTGCTTTTCCCTTTTTCGGATGATATTAAAATCACCGATAAATTCTTTGTGAATGACACCAAGGAGAGTAGCGACTTCTTCAACTTGAACTGCTTGAATTTTCTGGTATGGAGAGAGGTTTTGGAACCATTCTCGGAGAGTACCAGTAAACCTAGAAACAAATTCTTGTAATGCCTGTCTAAGAGGAATATGTTGGGCAGAAATTGCAAATCTATCCAGGCACTAAATTCTTGGAGGCGAAATCTCCATTTTTCATAAGGAACATCATCAAAAGCGAACCATGGACCACTAGTAGGCTTGTAGTTGTGGTCATGTCTTTGATTCTGATCATCAGGTTGTTCAACATATGATTCATCATACTCTTCTTCTTCTCCTGGTCTAACCATAGCAATTCTTGATATATCAGCAAACTCAGCTTCAGAGCTAGCATCTGAATAAGTCTGTGATGAACTATCAGACTGAGTTTCTTCTGCACTAGATGAGTCTTGTAAAGGTGTGAAAGGGTTAGGGCTTTGGATAATACCCATGGTTGAGGTATGAGGAGGCGGAATGACTGGAGTTGTAGGCTGTGTAGAGATTTGTGAGCAGGATGTAGTGGAAGTGACGGTTGAATATGAAGGTGGTTGAGTGGCCTGAGAAGGGTTGACAGGCTGCTTTGATTTTTCTTGGGATGGAGATGTAGGTGGAGCGGTATTAGAGGATGGTTCATTTATTCGAATGCCTTGAGAACCTGAATGAGATCCAGGGTCATACGTTTGGAAAAGAGTGAAATATGGTGGCCTTGGTCTAGGGTAGGTGAAATGGGTTCTTGGCTGTGGTTTGGTCTGTGGAGGTAATTTTGGTGGTGAAAGCTGAGCGAACAAAGGATAGTTGAATTTGAACTGTTTGCTGTAGTCTGCTTCTTCTGGGAAGGCTGTAGGAGATGAAGGGAATAAAGGGGTTGGTATAGTTGAGAATGAAGGATAAGGCTCATAGATGGCCTGAGACTGTTTCTTGGCCATATCTAGTTCAATTCTCTTCAAATCTGGATGAATAGCTTGAAGCTCAATTTCCTTTTGCTTGAATTGAGATCCCATGTATCCTCTTTCGATAAATGCTTTGAGTTCTGCATCCAGTTTGTTAGCTTGTTGCCTCTGATGGAGATAAAGATTTTTCACCTCTTCAGATATTTGATCAATCTGATAGGCTAATCCATTTGTCTTAGTAGTCAGAGAATCAAGCTTTGAATCAATCCATTTTAAAGTGGTATTCTGGCAAATAGCATTCTGAGTCTGCCAATTGAGAACTTCTTCAGTTTGTGAGGATTGATAATTTCCTTGAGCATCTACTGTGTTGGGAACCACATAGGGCCTGGAGGGTACCCTGGTGGTCTGGTCAATTCTTCGTTCAAGAGGAGGAAATTCTTGCTCATATGGATTGAGCATAGCGATGCAGGAAACTGGTTGAGGAGTAGCTAGAGTAGGGATCTAAACAAATGGTTCTGGAGGAGTTGCTGGAACAGCATCAGGAAAATATTTCTGGACAAGGTCATAGTGACCAGTCTCTATCATTAATTCAACTAGAGACATGTCCTTGGATGATTTAGCTGGAGGAGGAGGAGGCTGCCAACGACGTGTAGAACGCCGTGAAGAAACTGGCTGTGAGGTGCCATAGTCATCATTATCATCAAACTTCTTAAATCTGTGAGATCTGCAAGTAGGTCTATGAGAGGACTTGTTCTTCTGTGCTTGTTTGTGTGCATATTTACAAGGATATAATCCTTGTTCATCATCAGAGTCTTCCCACCATTCTGGAGTATCACACTCACAGTTTGGGTCACACATTCCTGAGCCTGGAACATCCCATAAAAAATGACCATTAATATGTGAAACATAACAGGGTTTAGCGTCTTGGTTAACCCATGCTATTGGAGGGTCTTTTCGTGAGGGAGTGTAAGCTGGTGTGAGGGCTAAAATCCTTCCAGGTCTGGTAAATGTGGTCCTTGCAACACCATATCTAAGATCTTGAATAGTTGGAGGAGTGGTAGTATGAACATCTGGTTGACTTCCATGGAAAAGCTTTTCATAGTTGGTAATCCATTGCATAGGCATAATCTGAGCAAGCTCTTCTTTTGGAATCTGACGAGGGATCTGGATGATAGAGGTTTCGTCTGCTCTTTCGGAAACAACAACAAGAGCATCAGTCGTGGAGTTTGGAAGCTGGAGATCATAAGCATGATTCTGGAGACGATATACAATCTGGTGATGGAGAGTAGCCATAATAGCTTGAGGATCTTGTTCAGCTCCTGTGATCTGGATATGGACCTTAAGTCGCCTAGGAAGAGTCCTATCAGAAATACTGACATTATAATCTGGCGGATGGTCAGGATGACACTGCCGTTGCTTAGAGTGGTAAGAAGTGCACTAATAAGAGAATCCGAATACTTCTTATAAGTGGAGTCTAGGAGAGCTACTTTAGCAGTAACAAGGAGTCCTTTTTTGCCATGGAGAGTGAGAACCAGGCGGATAGCACCAAAATGAAGATGGGTGAATCCTTCTGATTTCCATTTATCAATGAGATCTGGAGCAATTTCGATAGTAGAATATTGTTCCTGAGAGGTTGCAGGAAGAGTGCACTGTTCAAGTTTGGTGGACTGAACAACTTCTTTAACATCTGGTCTTCTAGTTCGAACCATGGATCTGATAGAACTGGTGAACGAGTTGGATCTATGGTAAAAACTGTATGGACTGAGAAGAGGGAGATCAATATTTCTAGTAAGGGGATCAGGATGATGGGTAACCTCTATGAGGTTTTCTATTTTGTTGGATAAGGTTCTTTTCATGGAAGAAGAGAGGGTTCTAGGAACAAAAGGAGAGATTAAAGAGGTAGAAGGATAAGAGGTTGACTGTCTGGCTGATTCACTCATGGTTTAGAATATGCTTCTTACTCACCTTTGTTCTAAATATGTTGGTTTTATCTGCAAAATTCGTTCAGGCTCTGATACCACACTGGAGGGTGGATGTATTAGGATCCAAATGACTGTGTTGTGTCTTCGAACCAGGGGCTAGAAGATCTCAGACACAGACACTAGCAAAGTCATTGGGACCGTGATCTATCCTATCTTACTTACTGGAAACCTAGAAAGGTTGATTAACTGAGAATCATTATACTTGGATGATTACCGGTAACACACACATTGATTAGAAGATGCTTAATCCAGTGGACAGTCCGAGCCTTCCGAGACTTACCTCTTACTGAAAAAGTTGGCCGAAAAAACTGAATATAAATTGGTTGGCCAAAAAAAATATGGACTGAAAGAAGTTGACCTTAATGGAAGTGCATATCAGTGTACTTGTATGAGTGAGTGTGTGTGTAGTTTTATGGGGACAATAGCACTAAATGAGTTCTAAATTTTTCAATTTGACTAAAACACTTTTGGAACAAAACTTGTAAATTAATAATACACTGAACAATAAAAACTTGGTATTTACTTCTAAGGTAAAAATTGCCAAGGTAAGAGTGTAAAATTTCAATAAAATAACTTGGAAGAATAGGAGAACCAGTTTCAAGTGCATTTGTAAAATTTCAAAAAATCGCGTAATAAAAAGTAACTTGTAAATTTACAACTAAATAGTGGAAGAGGCCTCTAAATAATAATATCTTAATAAAAGATTGTAAAATAACAATAATTTCTTAAAAACTTAACGCTCTTGGCAGAACTTTGATCGAACCATATTTTTATATGATTTTTATAATAAAATTTGGATTCTTAATGCATTTTCTCGATTTTATTGCATGATTAAACACTAATTTGAGTTAGGGACATTTGTATTGAATTAAGTGAAATTAGGGGAAAAATGATCATAATTTGCTAATTATTCATGCAAATGATTCTTGGACTTTTGATGTTACATTGTGTTTAATCTTGCATTGTAGGTGTTTAAGAAGAAAATGGAGATTTTTGAGGATAAGAATTAATGTCGAAAAAGGACCAGAATTAAAGTTAGAGAAGGACCTTAAATTGATAAATGTCAGAGAAGAACCAATGGGTGAAACACTGCGTTTTGATTAATTAGGTCTTCTTCTTCATTCAAAAGATGAGACGTGAGCCGGGAGTTTTAAAAGGGAGTAGCGCCGCGGATCATCTTGGGACCTGAGACACCAGACGTGACCTTCATCCTTTCCACTTTCACCCCATTGTCGCCGGCGACTATCCTCCCTCCAGAACTTTCGGCGACTGACCTACACCATGAGAGGGGACTGGTTTTCACAGAACAGAGACGCGATATAAGGAGGAGCTGAGCATTGCGCTGTGACCACCCCAGGGAACCTTCTATCGACCTCCGTCAAGTCACCCTCACCATGCCTCCATCATGGACAACCTAAACTAGAGACGCGATAAGGGAGGTGCGAGATGAGAGATATAGAACGCACGAATTGAGGAGGGACCACGCTTTAGCACCATCGACCTTCATTATGTTTCTGTTTCAGCACCACAGCGCCATGAAGAGCATCATCAAGATCACACTAGACAACTTCTCTCCTGACGATGTTCACTCTCATTTTTCCACCATCTCCATCGTCTTAGTTTTGCTGATTATCTTCTGTGTCACCACCCATTACATTTTCGTCTCCATCGTCACTTCACCTCCTCTGCAATGGCCTTGAGGATTTAAGCTTGCTGGAGTAGAATCTGAAATCATGAGTAGCTGAGGAGTCCAACTCTTGGGATTGGGAAAGATGGACTTGAGTTCCAAAGCTTCAAATAGGGGAGTTTATTTGTTCAATTTATTTTCTCTAATTGAATGTGAATTTCCTAATTTTAGAAATATTGTTTTGTATTGTTGAGACTTAGTTTACCCGGTTGGATAACTTTGTGGATTGAACCTTTGTGATTGGATTGGATTTTTATAGCTTGTTGGATTTATATATATGCATTTCCTTATTGATTCAATGATATTGTGCTTTCTACGTTGTATTGTTAGATAGTATAATTGAGTGGCGTGGTATCGCATTCATATCAAGAGGAAGCAAGTTGCATTAATTTAATCCTAATCACAAACTAAGTGGTTTTAAACAATATCTCAAGAGGTAGTAGGAGCTACTATTAATTGAGAATATTGGACTCAAGTGGTATCTTGGAGTTTTTCATCTAGACTTAGTGAAAATTTACTCCAACATTTAATTGAACTATGATAGTCACTATTCCATTCCCAAGAGCATCCATTCATTATACATTTCATACTCCATTCCATATAGTTAGCATTTAATTTAATTGCATTCTTATTTTATTTTAGTTTATTAATTTGAAAATCCAAAACCTATTTTTCCCCTTGTTTTAATTACATCTTCATGGAATTTAGATTATTTAGGAATTACTAAAAGGCTCCTCGAGAAGAGAGAACGGTCCTTGGTTTGCCTATACGCAATCATTGGTTTAATTTTGATTGTGGACCCCAAGGCTAAAGACAAAAAGGCCCTCATCACGACCATCCGAGGACTAGCCAATGATAGACCAATTATTGATGCTGTTGGTCAAAGGTGGTCAAAAGGAGATGGGGTAAAGGGATTTTTTCTCATTTTCATTTGTAAAAAGAAAACTGAAACTCAAGCCCCTTGGGTCTGTATATAATTAAATAGTTAAATCCGTTAGATATAATTCAATCAAAATGTCTTTTATATGGGATCCAGTTGTCATTTCCTCTTGAATTGCAACTGAATTCAAATTTAAAATTAATAGTAAACTAATTTACAATGTATGTATGTATGAAAACTGTTGGTGAAAACAAAGCCAATTCAAGACGGGTCAAACTCCAAAGCTATATTCTCAAGAAGTTAGCTTATATTTTATTGGATTTTCAATTAGCTTATATTTGATATTTCACTATTGATAATAAATAGAGTAACATACAAAGTCGTAAAATTATAATTTGCAGGTTAATAATTTAATCAATGATAAAATAAGATACATAAATAAGAGAAGGTTTTGAAACTATAAATGAAGGAAAAGTTCAAGGCTATGCTTGAAACATCATAGGCATTTAATCTCTTACATGCACATATTCCATTGACATGCATGTGTGGAGAATGATGATTGATTCATTAGACTGACACACACACACACTTGATATACACATGCACATATATATAATCAAGAAATCGAATTGTCCAATCCTGAGGCCAAAGGGTCAAGAATCTCAGTGTCACTATTATTGAACAACTTATAGTGGAGACTCCTTTTCTTTGCACATTATTATGTATATAGAAATATTGAGAAGAAAGCCAGATTCGATTCTCAAGTGAAACAGATCGAATTGACTATAGATTCAAATAATGGCACATGGTTTCACAAAATCGTTATGATTTATTGACCTATATAAGTAGGTTTTACATAAAGAAGATTCGACATACACACACACAAACACATTTAACATATTTAACATTATCACATTAGGTATAACTGAATTCACTCAAGAGGTTAATGTGTATTTCAACAATTTTGTACGAATATACTTTTAATTTTTTTTAAAAAACTTAGCATGCAATTTAATGATTTTCATGGCTTTGATGTTACAGATATTTGATCTTATTGATCCCTTCCCTGAAGAAGATACACAGGTGGAAAAAAGGATTTTAAGACCGGACAAAAGAGGCCCCGTAAGACCGGACACGACACCGGTCTTGTTCCAAATTATTAAAAGTCCGTAACATTTAAGATCGGACTCGAACCTGTCTAAAAGAAACTCTTTTAGACCGGACATTTTAAAAGTTAGGTCTTAAAAGTCGTACTATATAGACCTGATATGTATTTTATTCGGTCCTAAAAATCAACTTTTAAGACCGGATTTAAACCATAGACCGGTCTAAAAATATCGACATTTTTAAGACCGGATAAAGAAACTCCGGTCTAAAAAATACCGACTTCTAAGACCAGACGACTAACTAATCCGGTTCTAAAATTAATTAAATTTAAGACTGGTCTTAATAAAGCCGGTTTTAAAAGTTGAACTTTTTAGACCTAGTCTTAATAAACAATGGTCCTAAAGGACCAATTTTTAAGACCGGACATATAAATTCATCCGGTCTTAAAATTTAACCTTTTAAGACCGGCGCTATTATTTCCCGGTCCAAATTTTCCAGAATTTTTCCCTACTTTGTTCTTCCTGATCATATATATATATTTACACACATCCACCACCCAATCCAGCACAAAAAAGTCGATACTTTAACCTACAAGCTATGAACAAGCCATTATGAATAAATTGAATTGGGAAAAGAATACAAATATCACCATGAGTTATGTGGCCTCTTAATTTAGTACAACACCGTAATGAATATATACATGTAATAAGATAACTTACAAATACAATGATGAGTTACAAATATCGCACCATGTCTTCATCTGATCCCACCCAACAACGTAACATGATATCCCCTTTATAACATATATATCGAATCCTCGCCACAAAATAAAACAAGAACAAAAGCTTCACATCAAAAGACATTATTGTTTAAGAACATGGAAGGAATATAGTTAAAACCTTAAAGTTTTCAAAGAATTCTGCATATGAATATTACCAAATGAATTGACTCTTTTATAAAGGGATATCCTCCCATATCCCTTCTTGATGATCATTTCTTATTCCGGGTTCATTATCCGCTTCATCTTCTTCGTTCATGTCCTAGACCCCTTGAAAAAGAGTACTCTCGGGAAGACTTTAATTTGAATGAATTTCATCATCAATATCAATGACCCTTTTTCCTTGGAGAGCTACGTACCACATTTTATTTTCCCCGATCGGTGATATAGAACACTTGTTTTGCCTGGTCTCGCCATAATAAAAGGTTCATCTCCAAAACTTCTACCATTGATATCGACTAATGTAAGTCCTAGACGATTGATCCAAACACCATTTTTGACATTAACCCACTTGCATTTGAAAATGGGAAATCTAATTTTAACATAGTCCACCTCCCAAATCTATTCAATAACCCCATAATAAGGCATGACTGCCAATTTAGGCCTCTTGTCTTTGGAACTGGAGAAGTGCATAGATTCAGCCTCTAACATAACACCACTGTTCTGGACGGTGCTCCTATCATCTAGGGACTTCGTGTAAAATGTATAACCATTGATCACATACGAATTCCAACTTATGACATCAACCTCTGGACCACGTGCTAACCATTTGATTGTATCAGAAACACATTCCTCTCCCTCGACCTTTTGTTTGAACCAGTTTGCAAAAGTTCTGTTATGCTCCCTAATCAACCTTTGTTCAGTCATTCTATGATTTTCTTTCCTTACAGCTTCTTTATGTGCTTCTATGTTGTCTTGAACTTCATCAACATTATTCAAGATGTATAAGTGGACTTGTGACAATTCATTAGGATCCACACTCTTTACTGAAGCCCCTCGCCTACCCCCTTCAACATGCTGATGTTTATGAAGGCCAATATGTCTTACTTTGGCCAAATAATTTTGACAAAATTCCATGGCTTCTTCAGAAACATATTTCTGAACAATTGATGCTTCTGGACGGTATGCGTTCTTCACGTACCCTTTTAGGAATTTCATAGATCTTTCAATTGGGCACATCCACCGTAAATGGATAGGGCCGCACAACTTTATCTCCCTCGCTAGATGAACAATTAGATGAACCATGATGTCAAAAAATGTAGGAACAAAAAGCTTCTCAAGGTGGCACAAGATAAGATATCCTTCATTCTCCAATTCATCCAACCTTTCAATCTCATAAACTTTACTACAAACCGCATTGAAGAAGAAACAAAGTCTAGTCAAGACGACCCGAAGATCATATTCGGCGATGCCTCGAATAGCTACTGGGAGTAGTTGTTGCATCAAGAGATGAAAATCATTAGACTTTTGGCCTACTAATTTCAAGTCCTTCATCGAAACAATCCACTTAAAATTTGAAGAATACCCCGAGGGAACTTTTATGCCATGTAAACACTCACAAAAACTTCGTTTTTCATCCTTAGACAAAGTATGAGAAGTCGGGGGACAATAAGTTCTCTTCCCGTATGGCCTTGGATGTAAGTCTTCGCGTATTCCCATTACTTGCAAATCCAATCTTGCCTTCACACCATCCTTGGAACTACCTTGTATGTTGAGAAGCGTGCCAACAATACTATCACATACATTTTTCTCCACGTGCATGACATCAATACAGTGTCTCACATCAAGATTGCGCCAATATGGAAGATCAAAGAATACATATCTCTTTTTCCATATATTTGTTTCTTTTCTACTCTTTGCGCCTTACCGAAGATGACACGATATTTTTCACCTTTTCATAAACTTGCTCCCCAAATAATGTCACCGGAGCATCTTCATACTCCCGGCCACCAAAAAAGGCTTTCTTTAATGGATGATATGGGTGGCCCCGTCTAAGAAATCTCCTATGTCCAAGATAAACCGTCTTTCTTCCATGTTGAAGTTGATGGTAGCGTGTGCCTTCTTCACAAACCCAGGACATGCTTTATGGCCTTTTACACTATACCCCGACAAGTTCACATATGCTGGGAAGTCGTTTATAGTACAAAATATTATGGCTCGCATTTTAAACACCTCGTTATTGAAAGAGTAAAAACATCGACACCTTCTTCCCACAACTCCCTCAAGTCTTCGATCAAGGGTCAAGGTAAACATCAATGTCATTTCCAGTTGTTTTGGTCCCGAAATCAACATAGACAAACATGATGTACTTTCGTTTCATGCATAACATAGGAGATAAGTTGTAAATAATCAGGAGTACGGGCCATGAACTATGTATGCTGTTAAGGCTTCCATAGGGATTCATGCCATATGTGCTAAGGGCAAGCCTAAGGTTCCTAGGTTCTTCGCTGAAGCTCAGAAATAATTGATCGATTTTCTTCCATTGAGAAGAATCGGCCGGATGTCGAAGCTTTCCATCAGAAATCCTCTCATCAGCATGCCACCTCAATTTTTTTGCATCATTTTCATTAGCAAACAACCGCTTGAACCTTGGTATGATTGGAAGATACCACAACACTTTTGCAGGCCCCTTATTTGACTTGTACCTTGGGGTTTAACATATCGGACAATTCTGCTTCTCTTCAAACTCTTTTCTATACAATACACAATCATTCGGGCATGCATGAATCTTTTTGTACTCCATCCCTAGTGGACATAGTATTTTCTTAGCATCATAGTATCGATGCGGCAACACATTATCATCCAGAAGCATGTCCTTAAAAGCCTCAAGCATTTCAGAGAAACTCTTGTCGCTCCATCCATGACGTGCCTTCAAGCTTACCAATTTCACTACAACGTTCAACAATTGGTATTTTTTACACCCGGGTATAGCGGGGTCTCGCATCACGCACATATTACCATATGCATGTGATTGCTCAAAAGCCTCTTCTCCTACATCACGAATAATGTCCTCTATGCGATCATCCATATCCGTGTCATTCTCATCAAATGCCACTTCCCCATGTTGAGACCCACTTTGGCATTTTTTCACCATGCCATGACCATACCGTATAAGTCTTACAAAATCCTTTACAAATTAAATGTGTGTGTATAAGTTCATGACTTAGTCGCCTCTCATTCAAACATTCTACACAAGGGTAATAAAACTTCCCACTATCATCATGGGCATTTTGTTTAGCAAATTCTATAAACTCCCTCACCCCATTTCATATTCAACACTCGTCCGTAAAGCATTTATCCAACTGTGATCCATGGAAGAATTCCTATATATATGCGGAAAGATTTAACATACATAATCCGAAAAAATTGAAACTTGCATATAAAATAAGACACACATAATCCAAATGCATATATATGCTCAAATGTCGGTTATGTCTTTTTTTTTTACGGAGAAACCGGCCCATTAAATGCATAACGAATCATCACTTTTGGTCATAAATGTATCACGGTGAATCCAAGAAGCAAAATAAATGCATGACGGGAAATTAAATGCATCGCATGAAGGTCTTGTGGACTCACCCGTAGCATATAAATTCAAATGGGTTTGTGTGTCTTTCTTCTCCTACCCACGAACGTTGATGTTGCGTACAAAGAGTAACCTAAAAACACTAGTTCGTCGCCGGTAGGTCAAAAGTGCAAATATAATCTCCAATATACAATATTCATTAACAACAGAGAAACCCACAAGAACATTTCATCGATTTCGTTCAACCCATGAAAAACCCAGAACCATAACCAGGAAAATAATAAAGTTATATAACTGAAACATCTCGTACAGCTTGGTCTATAGACGTTTAGCTAAGGAACCAGAAAGTGATTGTTGAGAGAGCAACGCGAAGCAGCGACGACGCAACAAGCAAAATGTGGAGACAAAACCTGAGTAATTACTCTCGGCGCGACAAGAGATGTTCTGAGAGGGAGAATTAATTTTCCCCGCGAAAGAGACATGTTTTAGTATTTTGGATTTTATTTAGACCGGTTAATTATAAAGTGTCCGGTCCTAAATATATAATTTTATTATTAAGACCGGTTAGTTATAAAGTGTCCTAGTCCTAAAGATATAATTTTATTAATAATACATTTTTAAGACCGGCAATTAAGAATACTCCGGTCCTAATATTTACTATTGATTTAATTTTAAGACCGGTGTTTTATAAACATCCGACCCTAAAAGTCAAATACTTATGGAGTAAACATCTTCGTTTATTAATGAACCAAACTTAAAAAAATAAGGCGAGCGCAGCAGAACTGAATTAATAAAATAAATAAAGGAAAACTGGAGAATATGAATATAAAAAAGGCACAAGCTTAGTTCTTACTGCTTCCATACATAACTGGAGAATATGCACGTACACAAGAAAAAAGAAAGAAAGAAAAACAATAACTTAACATTATCAACGACAAGAATCTAACAAAACATCCTAAAGCTTATTATCATCCAATGCCTTGGCGATATCGGCGTGAAAAGCATTAACTTCCCGCCTGAGATCAGCAAGTTCCTATCTTATTCGCATCAGCCGCAATGCATCATTAGAGGAAAGAGGAGAGGGGTCAGCGGTAGGCGCGTCGGGGCCAACCGATTGAAGAGGGGAGCAGAACCTCTGCATGGTCTGAATGCTAGAGGGGGGTGCGGCAACCTCTTCATCATCCGAAATAACAATGGGTCCAACGACCCGAGATTCTTCGGTCACAATAGAACACACTCTCGCTGGAGGAGGCGCACCGTATAATGATCTAAGGATGGCAAGAGCTTCAGGTGTAAGAGAACCCCTACGAGGAGTTCTCTTGTATCTAACCATGGTTTGAGGCTTTGAGCAGTTGGGAAGAGAGCTCCGGTTGTGAGGAGTTAGGAATTGAAAGGTATAGTGAGGAGTTAATAAGGACATGGAGGTAACTAGCTAGTGTGTGGAGTTAATGAGGACAGAGAGAGGGATACGCAATTGATACACTCTTTTTATTATATGTGTTAACCGAAAAGTATATTATTTATTTTTTCAATTAAATTACTTTTAAGACCGTATTTTTAGAATAATTCGGTTCTAAATGTCCACTATTTATTTTTCCATACAATTCAATTACTTTTAATACCGACCATTTATCCTATATCCAAATCCTAAAAGTCAATTATTTTTTTATCGATTATTTATTTTTGTAAAGTAAGAATTTTTCCTTAAAAAATATTACTTTTAAGAATGGATCTTTTACATAATCCGGTATTAAATGTTCAAATCACTTCAAAATTACTCGAGATAGCGTAGTCGTATCCTTACACTCGTTCACATGATCCGCAGTCTCTTCGGCTTCAAGGTAACCGCCCAACTATGCGTCTCCTCGTATTCCGAGGAACTATGCATCTCCTCGTAAAAAGTTCCCAACGTTTAATATTCTTCAGGATAGGTTCTCTATTTAAACCCGTTGTTACTTTAGTTTCTTCACATTCTTCTCCATCACTTCTACACGGCCTCCTCCACCGCCTAGCCTCCACTGTAATGGCTGCTACACCAGGTCCTCCTTTTCTCCTCCTCATCTTCAACCTCAGCCCCCTCTGCCATTGCCTCCAAATCCAACTTGTTAGTTCTCTAAGGGTTTTGATTATCTCCAATAATTGTAAACAAAGCATAAAGTTTTACTCTCAAATGTGTAAAACCCACTGTAAGAGCAAAACTCGAGGTTACTTGTTCAAACCTCGAGGTTTGGCCTTACGAAGGACTCCCGGTTTTCGGACCGAGCAAAACTCCGTGGTTTCCAGAGAAACCTCCTGGTTTCCGAGAGAAACCTCCAGGTTTTGTCATACGAGACTTCTCATAAATTTTCTCGGAAAATGAAAAACTCGAGGTTTGTGAATAAACCTCCGTGTTTCAACCTACCTAAGAAAATTCATGTTTTGGCCAGCTTTTCAAAACCTCCGTGTTCATGAGAAACCTCCGTGTTTGAACTAAATGAGGTTTTCTCAAAGTTTTCCAAAATTAAGAGAAAACTCGAGTTTTGAGGACAAACCTCGAGGTTTGTCCAGATTTAAAGTATCTATGATTTTCAAACTTACAAAACCTCTAGTTTTACCTTCAAACCTCTAGGTTTCTGTTTTGACGCAAAAACTCAAAATTTTCACATTTAAGAGAAACCTCGAGTTTTGATACAAAACCTCCAGGTTTTGGCATCCAAAGAGCAAACGACTTTTCATTGATTTTGAAAACCTCCAGGTTTCTGAAAAACCTCCGGGTTTGCTCTTGGCGTGATTTTGCAAGGTTTCACATTCAAAGTGAAACCTCGAGTTTTGATACAAAACCTCCGTGTTTTGGCATCCGAGAGCAAACGAATTTTCATTAATTTTGAAAACCTCCAGGTTTCTAGAAAACCTCCAGGTTTGCTCTTGGCGCGATTTTTTCAAAGGTTTCATATTCAAGTGAAACCTCAAGGTTTCTGATAAAACCTCAAGGTTTCAACGCGACTTCAGAATTTCAAATCTGACGAATTTGCAATACCTTCTTGTCTGATCTTAATACTTTCTATGATTATTCTCTAATGTTCCTAGATATGTTTAACCACTTTTTTAGTGAGTTTCAGATGAATTAGAGAATGCTTATGGAAGGATTAAAGCAAAAGCAAAAAGTGGTGTCAGCACATTCAATGCAAAACCCAGAAAGTTGCATACTTTTGGGTAATCCATCTGCACACACTTGTAAAGCATTAAAGAATGATTTCCACATCCAGCAGCTGCTACTCCAACCGATTAATTTGCAGAGAGTCAACTCTGAACTTCTGCATAGCTGGATTAAGTGAAGATTAGTGAGAGAAGACACCAAAACTGCCTACAATAGCTAGTTTTTCGAATGGGTTCAAGTCTAAACGGATCTGTAACGGTCATAAGCTTCAACTAGCATAAATACTTGAAGATTTGAAGACTCCATATGAAATACAGAGAACACAGAGCAGAAAAACGCATAGACACAAGATGACATCTTCAAGATGCTAATACTCTGATTTTCATATCATTTACTCTCTGTTCTTAATGTTTACATAGCTTAACATAGAGAGTGAGATGACTTGTAATTGTGCCTCAGTGTTTATTCATTCACTTCTGAGAGAGAGAAAATTCATTGTAAACATCCTATCATTCTATCTGTGAGATACTCAAGATTGGGTAATCTTTAGTGGGAAACACATTGTGTTGATTACATGCTTTGTGGGGGTGAATCCTAGTGAACGGATTACTTCGAGTACGAGTGTGTAATCAAGCAAGTGTATTGATTACGCTTTGTAAGGGGGAGTGAATCCTAGTGAGAGGATTACTTCAAGTACAGAACATGTAATCAAGTTGAAAGAAGATAGTGGATTGAAAATCTCAAGCGGAGCTTCGGGGACCGGACGTAGGTCAAGGATTGGGCCGAACCAAGATAAATCGGTTTGCATATTCTCTTCCCTTATCTCTTATATTTCCAGCATATATATATCTGAATGTCCATACATGTTTAAATGATTGACTATTGCTTTATCAATTATTATTGTCATTCGAACTGCCTTCAATAAGTTGCGAAAAGAATTTCAAAGTTCCTTGTGTCTTGCTCTCCTACTCTCATCTTAGTTCATCTCTGTTTTTAGTGTTAAAAAACAGAGGTATTCGAAAAAGATTTTATCAAACACCCAACTCACCCCCTTCTTGGGTGATAGCCAGTCTTTCACAACCGCAAGCGGTTGGTGCGGAACATTGAGGCCCGCGTCGATCACATTGACCGACTCTTAGGCAAATTGTTTCAGCTTGTTCATACCGTCAACTTGAAGCTGAAAATGGTACTCGACGCCAATGACTTCGAGTACGATCCTACCTCCTCCGACGCCTCCGACATCGAGGAGGATTAGTTGTTTTATAGTTTTATTTTTTTTTTGCTATTTTTTTGTAATTGTCGCTGCTCTATAGGGCGTTGAAAAAATTAATAAATAAAATATTTCCATATTTTGTTCTCGTGGGAGTTTTAATTAATTAGTTGATATGCATTATCCGAACTCGGAAAGCAATAAGAAAGTCAATTATGAAATATGGAAAATGGCGACTCAAAACACCAAAATAAAAAAAAAAGAAAAGCAATTATGAAATAAAGAGGTTGTAATATGTACAAATTTTTAATTTAATGTTTTGATGCGATTAAAAATATATTAATAAATATATTTTTCCGATGAAAGATTTTTAGGACCGGCTATTTTTTAAATCTACGGTCCCGAAAGAATGGCATATTTTCCAATAATAAACAAAGACTTTTAGGACCGGCTATTTAGTAAACCTACGGTCCTAAAAGACTAGCATATTTTTCAATAATATACCAGACTTTTAGGACCGGCTATTTAGTAAACCTACGGTCGTAAAACACTAACATATTTTTCCAATAATAAACGAAGACTTTTAGGACCGGTTATTTAGTAAACCTACGGTCCTAAAAGACTAGCATATTTTTCAATAATATGCCGACTTTTAGACCGACCTATTTATAAAACCTACGGTCCTAAAAGACTGGCATATTTTCCAATAATAAACGAAGACTTTTAGGACCGGCTATTTATAAAACCTACGGTCCTAAAAGACTGGCATATTTTTCCAATAATAAACGAAGTCTTTTAGGACCGGCTATTTAGTAAATCTACGGTCCTAAACTTCTCGCATTTGTAAATTAAGCAATAAAAAGTTGTATCCACCATCCAACAATACATTCAGCAACCACTAATGGACACAAGGAAATTGTTTGAAAAGAATTAAAAAATTATTATTGTATACTATCACAAATTGGACAATTGTTCATTATACAGACCGAAGATGTTTACAATGAATTCACTAATCAACTAGTTTTCCGATTTTCTGAGATCAGCAGATCATATAGATATTCACATAAGACATTGCGTGTGCGCTCAATATCACCATCAGGAAAGGGGTCAGCACAGTTAAACGTCTGTAGCATCAAAGACAGAAATATATTAGTGGTCCTTCCTTGCATATCAAAGGGGTCAGCGCACAGGCAAAGTTATGTAATACATTTACCTTTACTTGGGTGTTAGTCACTGGTTGCATGACAATATCATACATGTGTGTCAAGACATAATGTCCACATAAGTTGGACTGCTTCGATTGCCGACGGGTCTAAAAATAAACAAGAAATATATATAAGAGCATATATTGCTACTGACCAAGTTCACAAGCCAGTGTCCAAATATGTACTAACCTTTGGTTTGCTCCATGTAGGCTCTTTGACTTCAGCCCCAAACCTGTTCTTGGAATGATTTTAAGGGCCTATTGTCAAAATCACGAATTTACTCAATAATGGTGTCAAAAAATTTACAGCAGAGATTTCAGACTAGACAATCAAAATGACATATGCTTACTTGTTCACCATCTGCTGCAATGTAGGCGGTGGATCGTAGTGAACGGAGCATAAAAAAACCACTTTATTCTCATTTGGGCAAATCAGGACCAACTGCCAATGGCGACTGAAAATTCACAACAGACAAGTACTTAGTAATATGTAGCAGAATTAAGGGAATTGCATAAAAGAATTATGATATGTACCTATTGTAGTATGGTGCCAAGTACCACTTTTTCCTATTGTTGGAGAACCTTGATGTTATGTATGATTGTCTCTCCGCTAAGGTTGGTTGACTTATGTACTGTGGCCACAAGAATCCAATATCTTGGCTTCGCCCCGTCCCAATTCACGATGTATTAACCTACAATAATGACATCGGGGAATTAGTATATACGTATGTGAGTGTCTCACATTTATGTTATGTACTCATAGAAGAAGATACTTACTTTATAAACATGAGAATCATTGAATCGCAAGCTCCCGTTTATCAAACAGCGGGAAATTATATCATCTTGGTCAACCAAAACCGGTGCTTGTTTTTAAGACCTACTTCGTATTGACAAAGCCACCGATTAAGTGCAACTTGTTTATTGGATACCATAAGGACAAGCTTGTCCTTGGCACTCAACTTAGCCGTGCCAACCAATTCGTAGGGGGCCGGAGCATCGGAGGAGTAGAAACATGCACAAGCTTCACCGGCCATGAGATCAAGGTTCCAATGACATCACTCACAAGCTTGAACTCATCAGTTGGGAGAGGGAGAGGTGCATCAACGATCACCTCTTCAACTGACACTCTGACTTCATCATCAGCCATTTGTTGGTGGTGTACAATTGATCCCAAGTTGTGGACAGTCCCTTTTGCAACCAATCGTCTATCATGATGTTCAGGATCCTCCACATAAAGGTCACAAGGTTGCTCTGACTGTCCAACAATGCAGCTCCCTCTAGTGCTCTGCTGCATAGCTGTAGGTGAGAGTGGCAAGGGAACACTGGTCTCTGCATGAGAGCTCACAAGCACCTTCATTTGATTCATTTCCTCCTTCATCTCCCTCAGTTGGGATTGAAAATAGGTAGTCAATGAAGCTTTTTTAGCCGCCGCTTGCTCATTCAATTTGGCCACCTCCCCGTGCCACCGTCTCTCTCCATCTCCTCTCGGGTAACCATACTTTGTTTCCGGCGTTTGGCGCTACCAAAGTATTCCTTCAGCCTACCCTTCCTCCAATCCCCCCTTACACGCCCCCGTGATTCGGTTTTCCGGTCGCAACGGCGAACATCATTCCTCTCGTCCGACACAAAAGATTCCTCCGCTTCTTTCTTCTTTAGATCTTCCTGTAAGACATATAATGAGAAGCTTAGTAATGAAACATGTTTAGTAACTAAAAATTAACAATAATGATACTTACAATTCTTTCAACAACTAGACGAGTCTGTTCACTCGTGTAGTCGCCGCTTGGCTTTTGCCGAATATACAACCATAACTCATCACGACGTATTGGAGATGGCGGATCATGTATCGCAGAAGGATTGGATTCTGCTTCTGCTTCATCTTCCAATCTCTTCCGCTTGGCCGCCATCATTTCTTTTTCAGCCTTTTCGTATCCGCCGCGAGAAGCCCTATGCGGGCAATCATTCTTTCTCCCTATCTCCTGTGCTTGTTCCCTTCTTTTATGTGAAACGGTGAAAACAACTATTAATTATGAATTCTAGCCATCTCACTAACAAATTAGAGAACTTCGCTTGATATGAACCTCAAACACTAGTCAAATTCACTTCATCAAGTTTCAACATTTTATTTAAGGAAGATGTAGAATTGTAGAAGAAATTGGGAGAACCGAGTAAAGGGAGTTGCGAACATCACCGAAACCTTTACACGCTTAACATACTAACTAACTAATAGCAATGTCTAACCACTACCTACTACAAAAGAACTAGCTAAGACTATAATAATGGTTTGACTCTTATGCCATTATTATTGTTAGTTCTCTAAGGGTTTTGATGATCTCCAATGATTGTAAACAAAGTATGAAGTTTTGCTCTCAAATGTGTAAAATTCACTATAAGAGCAAAACTTGAGCTTTGCATAGAAACCTCGAGGTTTGGCCTTACGAGAGAAGGACTCCAGGTTTCTAGACTGAGCAAAACTCAAGGTTTTCATAGAAACCTCAAGGTTTCATCACACAGAGACTCCTCAGCATTTTCAAGAAAATTGAAAAACTCGAGGTTACTGTTTAAACCTCGAGGTTTAGTCTTACGAGAGAGTCTCCTAAGTTTTGAACACTTGAAAACCTCCAGTTTTTGTGTAAAACCTCAAGGTTCTGTTTTAACATGAAAATCCCAGGTTTCACAAGTTTTGTGAAACCTCGAGGTTTGGTCATAAACCTCCAGTTTGAGCTAAATGAAGTTTTTTCAAAGTTTCCAAAATTATGAGAAAACTCGAGGTTTCTAGACAAACCTCGAGGTTTGTCCAAGCGAGAGGATCTCGTGTTTTTCCAAGTTTACAAAACCTCCAGTTTTATTCTCAAACCTCCGGGTTTCGTTTTGGCGCAAAAACTCGGGATTTCCACATTTAAGCGAAACCTCGAGTTTTGATACAAAACCTCCGGTTTTGGCATCCGAGAGCAAACGACTTTTCACCGATTCCGAAAACCTCCGGGTTTCTAGAAAACCTCCGTGTTTGCTCTTGGCGCGATTTTGTAAAGTTTCACATTCAAAGTGAAACCTCGAGGTTTCGATAAAACCTCGAGTATTTGCCAAATGAAAAGGGTGTCGCTTTTCGTGTTAAAAACCTCCGTTTGGTTCGAAACCTCCGGGTTTGATATTTTGGACTTAAATCTCTTTCACTTGCTACGGTCCAAAACTCGAGGTTTGAAGAACAAACCTCGAGGTTTCATAGCGACTTAATTTCAAATCCGATTTAATTTGCAATACCTTCTTGTTTGATCTTAATACTTCCTATGATTAATCTCTAATGTTCCTAGATATGTTTAACCACTTATTTAGTGAGTTTCGATGAATTAGAGAATGTTTATTGAAGGTTTAAAGCAAAAGCAAAAAGCATGTCGAACATTAAATGCTAAACCCGTAAAGTTGCATACTTTTGGGTAATCCTTCGCACACGCTTACAAAGGATTAATGTCTACCTACCACATCCAGTAGCTGCTATTCCAACGGATTAATTCGCAGAGAAGTCAACTCTGAACTTCTGCACAGCTGGATTAAGTGAAGATTAGTGAGAGAAGACACTATAACTGCCTACAACAGCTATATTATCACTTCAACGGTTATATGAAGAATTACAACGATCATTTAATGATCTCTGAGTATAAATAGAACAACATTCAAGTCTTCTGGATAGAACACACTTGCTGAAAACGCATAGCATTCAAAGTTCTTCAACTACCTTTCGTTTTCACTTGTATTGTGTCTTTTGACACTTAAAGCTTCGGTGTTTATCAATATCCACTCTTAGAGAGAGTTTCTTTTCTCGTAAATCATTTATTGTAAAGGATCACAAGTCTCGGGGACTTGGTGATTGGGTTCATTGATTGCAACTTGTAAGGGGAAGTAAGTTCTAGTGAGAGAATTACTCTTGAGTACGAGTGTGTAATAAATTGAGATAGTGAAAATCCCGAGAGTCCGGGACCGGACGTAGGTCAAGAGATTGGACCGAACCAAGATAAATCCTTGTGTCTTGTTCTTCTACTCTCATCTTAGTTCATCTCTGTTTTTAGTGTTCAAAAACAGAGGTATTCGGAAAAAAGATTTTTAAAATCCCCAATTCACCCCCCTCTTGGTGATTTAGCTCCACTTTCAATTATTTCCCTAATTACCTACTTAGTATTTTACCTTTGCACGGTTTACATATCAGACTTGCATACAACTAAGACATGCTCCTCTTATGCAGGACAAAGGATGGAAATATATACTTCTATTCACAAACCAAACCATATAACTAACAGGATTAGATGAACACGTACAATAACATTCACATATCCGCACAAGTTAATAAGCAAACAAAAGAGGGCAAACAGAACTAAATATAAACTCACCAATGCTTCGAGTGGTCCGCGGCTGAACAAATTGTTGCCAAGTTTGTTCATCAATAAATGTGTACTTGTCCCAAGGATGATGGTCAGGCCTAACATCTGCAAAAATATATGTGTTAGCTAGAAAGGTCTTAAACTTCCTCCACCGATCAGCACAATAAGACAATGTCTTGTCTTTCAACTTCTGAGAGTCAGGGACAGTGTATGTGAGACGGGTAGTGTCCCAAATAGGATCCTTTACTGTGCGACGGTCGACATTTTTCCACTCATCTGTCAAGATGCTAGCCTTGCTGCGTGCTAGATAGCCGACAAAACTATTATATTTTTGTTTATTAGGACCGATAGTAGCCAACTTTTCATCAAACTGAATCTCGAGCTTTGACCCAGAGGTCCGACTTACAGATACGTCTTTCATTCGTGTTCCACTTCTACCACGGGCGTGCAGGGCGATTACGAGGCTCATTGTGAGATAAGGAGGGTTCGTTCTAACTCACACCAGTCGCACCAGTAACTGGCGTTGAAGGAATAGCAGAAGAACCGTTTTCTCCGTTCATTTTCGAGAAAGGAAGAGAGGCTGAGAGTGGTGGTGCGAAAGAGGAACGCCTGAGAAAGTGAGAAAGTAACAGAGGATAGTAGTGGTGGGCGAGGAAGAGAAGTAATGCAACAAGAAGAGGGGGTTTCACAACAAGAACAGGAGTTTCGAGTTTAGAGAGAGCAACGTTCGATCCTAACTCTTAAGGCAACGTTCGCGCGAATATTTGGCGATTTAGTTTCCATACCTGACGACCTAAAAGGCCGGTTTTAAAGGTTAAACTTTAAGACCGTCCATAATAAAAATCCCGTGTTAAAGGTAATAAAATTTTCGAATAATTTTTTTCAATATTTTGTATCGGCCATACTTTAAGTCCGGTCTTAAAAGTATAACCTTTAAGACCGTTTTTATATATGTCTCGGTCTTAAAAGTTTTAGACTTTATATTTAAATTTTTCATAATTATTTTGGTCCGCGTAAAATATAAGTTCGGGCCGTAAGAGATTTCTCTATAAAATAATTGAAATTTTAATTACATTTTTAAGACTCGGTTGGTTTTTTAAGCGGTTCGAATAATATATTTAAGACCCTTTAATAAAGGATCCGGTCCAAGAAGTTCTTCATATTTACAAAACGCCACGGTCATACCTTTAAGACCGTGCGTCGTAAGATTCGCTCTAAACGAGGCGGTCTTAAAGCCCTTTTTTGCACTAGTGATATTGACTTCATCCACAAATTTTGTTGTGAATTCATTTATGACCTCTTACAACAATAGTGAGTTTAGGCCTTGTGTATTTCATCGTGTATGTATTCATCATTTGAAGGCTATGAGATGTTGTATGTGATCAGTAATGATAATAGTTAGGGTTAAGGTGAAAAAGTACACATGAACTTCTACGTACTCAAAGGACACCCAACACCAAATATATTTTCAGAGGTGCAAAAATAACATGACCGTTAAATCTAACTTCACACCATCACTTTTGTGGTCGGTCCCACAATACTTTCATGAAAATACCAAAACACCCCTAATCCAAAAACAAATGCAGCCTCAACAAGAACACGAGAAAAATTAATGGTGATACCCATCAGATCTGGTTGCAGCACTTGGCATTTCTCCAATTTACAATCTTTCATTGCAACGCACAGACGCAGCCTCAACAAGGTACCCTAATTTCATTTCAACTTGGAATCCATGAATTGGAATCTTCTTCCATTTTTATCATAAATTCTCTCTTTGTGATTCCCCTCAAGCCCTAAAATCCTCGATGCCTATGAATCTCCGGTAGAGAAAGGCTCAAAGCAACCAAACTACCGCACTACTCCTTGAATACATCAACTAGGAGATGAACAAACAACGAATTGCTTATCAAATAGCCTTACCCCCAAATTTGAGCAGACACCATGACATATTTCATGTCTCTCAATTGAAAAATTACCAACCAGATCCTGAGCATGTCATCGAGTATAAAGATATTGATGTACAAGATGACCATACCTATGTAGTTGAGCCTAAGCGGATCATTGATCATCAGGAGAAACGTCTCAGACACAAAAGTATTCCGTTCGTTAAAGTGATCTGGAAGGGGCTAACTCCTCGGGAAGCGACCTGGGAAACGGAGGAAGACATGAAGAAGAAGTATCCGAAGTTTATGGCTCAGAGTGTATTAAATGTATAACAAATTTCGAGACAAAATTTAAATTACGGAGGTTGAAATGTAACATCCCAAATTTTGGGATTTGAAATTTGAATATCATATGGGAAATTGAATTGTGAAATTTTCCCTAAAGTAATTATGAAATTAAGTATTGGAATTTAAGGCATATTTTCCCATAAATTAAGGACAAATAATTATGAGAATAATTGTTGGAAATTTAGGCTTATTTTGGGGAAAAAGAATAATTCAAATAAGAAATAATTTAGGCCTAAAAAGTATGGAATTGATATTTTATGGCCTAGGAAGAATTAATTAAGAAAGAAAAATCCTTATAATAAATTAAGGATTTATTTTGGGCATTTATATAATGTTTATTAAATGTTTACAATTAAATAAGTAAAGGACTTAATTGCAAATATAAGCCTTATAGATGATTCAAAGAGGATCAAGTAGGATAATGTTTATGGGCCTCAACACAACACTCTCTAATTTTACACATCACATTAACTCCCTCAATGTCCATTGTCTCTTGGCCCAACACATGAACAGCAAAAGCAAGCCCATTTTTTCTCAACCGACGTGCCTATATCCTTGTATGCAGAACCATACTCACCTATTAGCTATCTATTCCATTTCTTCATTCTTTTTTTCCATCAGGCCGAAGGAGTAAAAAAGAGACCACAACTAAAACACAATTTCACCATCAACCCCCACGGCCTATGATGAAAGCCCAAATCGTAATTCCCCTTCATTCATTTAAACCATTTCCATTCATTTAGTGAAACCATACTCACTACAGAAACACATATTATCTCGGCTTGAACACGTCAAAAATCACTGTCAACGCAATCAGTAAACCAGCGACTTCCACGGGATCTCACAATCGGATATGGCAGCGAGAGACTACCAGACCATGTCTCTCGAGCCTAGTGCTGTGTAATTTCCATCGGTTCATCCTCTCTTCTCCTTAGACCAAGCTCGTTGTATATATATAACCGTTGGTTCTGAAACTTTCCTTCATTCACGTTAGTTAACAAAAGCCAGAGATCAGCGAGAAAGAGTGAGAAGCTGAGTTGGGAGTAAGAGAAAGAGAGAGAGACCGAGAGTGGAAGGGAGACTGAGAGAAGAACCGTGGAAGGAGAGAGAGAGTCAAGAACCCAAAACTCTCCCACTGCGTTTTGCGTCCGAATCAGGGGAAGTAAATCAGAACGCAATTCTCGTCGCTCAGGCTTGGAGTCGAAGGTGAGTTGTTGAACTTCTTCTTCCTCTTATTTCCGTCATTGCCCATCGAAAAGACATGAACATTAAGCTGTAGACAATTGTTTTTGAAAAAACATGTGTTGCTGAAATTAAAACCGTCAACAGGGTCCCTGTTGCGTCTCTGGATTTGTTTCGGTTTTGCATCTGTTTGCTATTCTTATATATATATTGAACTCAAACGCCTACTGTTCTGTACGTGTGTGTGTGTGTATATATATATATTGCGAAGCTGATGCTGAAACCAAAAACAGGGAAGTTTAAAACCAAACTAAAATATGTAATGTAGCTTATATATATATATGCTTGCTGTCAAAACCTTATTTTGCTATCATGTAGTGTATAACTATATATATGTGCGTGATAGCAGAAAGAGAAAGGAATGAGTTTGTTACTGATTGAGATATATATATATATATATATATATATATATAATGGTTTTACTGTCATTGTGTGTGTATATGATTTATATATACACACACACAAGAAAACGTTATATATATATACATATATCAATGTGCTTGGAGATTTATAGGAAAAATACGTTTGGATATTGTTACAGGTATAACACTATATATATATATATGAAGAGAGAAGATCTTGTTGATACATATATTATATTCATATAGGTAGATCTTGTTATATATATATATATATATATATATATATATATATATATATATATATATATATATTTATATTTATATTTATATTTATAAATATGCTAAATCATATGCATTTGAAATAATAGGAAAAAGCTGGTTTATATATATATATATATATATATATATATATATATATATATATATATATATGTATCACAATAAAATGTATTTATATGTTGTTAGTATTTATAATATTATTTACAAAATAATATATATATATATATATATATATAGTGAAGAATATTATATGTGGTGTGAACATTTATTAAACTCCTAATTTAAATTGTTAGGATAGTCTATGAGAGTTTAAAATAATTATAGAGACATAATAATAATAATATTATTATTTGTTCAAAATAATAATAATATTTAATAATATGATAGTAAATTGGAAAAATTGGGCCTAGGAATAAAAATGACAAATAAGAGCCGAAATATACATGTTGGCTTTCAAAAATTAAAATGGATCTTGGAGAGTTAGTACAGGCCCAATAGCCTTACACTAAGCCTAGTCTCATGACATTGGAGATTATGAAGAGTTTGAAATCAAATAATAA
This sequence comes from Acacia melanoxylon, assembly GCA_019022615.1. NCBI lineage: Eukaryota > Viridiplantae > Streptophyta > Magnoliopsida > Fabales > Fabaceae > Acacia > Acacia melanoxylon. The sequence continues at coordinate 2,619,658 of JAFJYJ010000003.1, read as the reverse complement.
CATGCCGTCTGTAAATGTATATTTATAGGACTCGATAGTTGCTAAGACTATTAAACGAACGTGAAACCAATTGAAGATTCAATCAGGTAATAACTTAATCCTCACACACTTTGTATGACTGTGTATGTATGTTTTAAATCATACATGTGCTTGTCCCGTCCCGTATGGGCCAGCACCACTTGTGGCTCGATTGAGCGGAAGGACTGACCATGGAGTACCTTCCCGATGGATAGAATTAGGGTAGGGCCTATTGGACGGAAGTCCTTAGGTGGCTAACCTAGTTGCATTCAGAGGACTCTAATGCTTCCGATTGAGAACTCTGGCGATTCTAGGGGACTCTCGGTAGGTCCTAGTCTACTAATTCTAGTTGGATGTCCCGATTGAGAACTCTGGTGTACAGGGGGACTCTCGGTACAGCCACAACGTATACCTAGCGCTATGGTTATGTGATCTGTGTTCGCTACATGAGATCTACACTAGGTTTATTGAATGCTATGTTGTTGTGGACTACTTGTTATGATTGACTGTCATATACCGTTTATACTCTGTTTGGGAGATTAATTGTTACTCTGGGATTTAAATTGAATCCCAGATGTCCCTAAGAGCTCAGGATCTGAGCAAGTGTGGACTACTGATGGCTTTTGTTTAGATTTAATAGGCTTAGGAATTTACATACATGTTTTGTTTAATTCCCTTTTTGTAATTTTAATATTTTGGTACTAATACATTCACAGATTACTGTATTAAGAACTTAGTAGGTTATTCCTGCACACAACCAAGTATGTTTTATTTATCATTTTACTATTATATCCCTGTGTTGCTTACTATCATTCGCTGCAATACTCTGATAAGTGTCGTAATTACAAGAGGTATGACACAAACGGCATTTCTCTGGCATTGAACATGAACCTGTGCAAGGAAAGGTTCAAGCAGGGGAGGGATCTGACAAGAAAGATGGAGGGCAAGTTGGGAATTAAAAAAATGGTTTTTTTTTAAAAATGATGTGGGGCCCACCTTAAAAGTAACGTCAGTTAGGGGTATTTAACGGCATGTGCATTTTTGCATCAATTTTGAGAGTTCATGTGCATTTTTGCACCTCCGAAAAGCATATGATACTGAGTGCACCTTGGAAAAAAGCTCATGTCATTTCTGCACCTTTACTCTTATAGTTATTAGATCGATTTTGTTCCCACTTCAATTGGAATATTGTTTGCATTATATTCATTTTCAATAATTAATCAATTTGTATATTCATTTCCAACAATTTATATTCTTTTCATTGTTGGATATATTTGATGGTGGGTAAGAGGATGAAATAGAGTGGATACGTAAGAAAACACGAAAAAATTTAGACCGGATGTTATAAAGAGCAAGTCTAAAAAAGAATTAAGACAGAGACTTTTAAGGCCGGTTTAAAAAATATAAGGTTTAAATACTATGTTTAAGACAAGTGTTCAATACAACTGGTCTAAAAAGTTATACTTAATTTTAAGACCAGATATTGTACACAACCAGTCTAAAAAATCGGACTTTTTAGACTTGATATTTTTTTTGCAACCGGTCTAAAAAGCCCCAATTTTTAGACCTAATATTTGAGTAACCGATTTAAAAAGTGATTTTTAAGACCTGTTGCTCAACCAATCTAAAAAATAACGTACTTTTCAGACTGATTGCATCAAAACCTCATCTAGAATTGGTCTAAAATGCAATTTTTCACTAGTAATTATCAGAACTATGGGTATTATTAGTGCCATAGGAAGTAGAACTTGTCATTTGAACTGGAAAATAAAACTCATTCAGTCAACCATATGGAATAGAGGAATGGGTTTTCAAGAAAAAAACAATGCACGAATAAGGAACCAACCTAGTCAAGATGAAATGAAAAATAAGGAGAATGCGGAATGCAAAATGCAAGAGAAGTCATACCTTAAAATAAGGAGAACAGAGCACGTGAAGGAATGCAACCAAGCTAGGGCTTCGAAATGCAGCTGTTGGACTGAAGTTCAAAGAAAGCAATGGAGGATGTGGTTCACTTGAAAGCATTTCTCGATGGCTAAACAATTCAACTAGAGTTGTGGGGTTCCAAGGATGGTGGGAAAATAATTTTTAAGCTTTTTTCTGGAATTTAGGGTCTATTTCCCAAAAATTCAAGGAAAAATAGTTGGAGGATAATTTTTAGCCTAGAAATTTTAAATTTGATATTTTATGGCCTAAAGAAGCTAATTGAGGAAGAAAATCATTATATGGTACTAAGGATTAATTCCTAACACTTTTTAGTGTTTGCATTTAATTGAGAAAAGGACCAAGTTGCAAACAAAAAATTAGTAGAAGGGCAAAAAGGTCTTTTCCCACCCTCACAACACTTAGACCTCCCTTTTAATTCACTCCTATGTCCCTCATTTGACACATACACACTTATACTCAGTTGGAATTGAGAGAGAGAGAGAGAGAGAGAGAGAGAGAGCTAGGGGGAGCAAGGGAGAAAGGGCCGAGAGAGAAGGAGAGCCGAAGAGTGAGCAAAGAAGAGGAAGAAGAGTGGTCAAAATCCACATGCAGTAGTATAATCTTACTTTGGTGAGTCTTCTAAGCCCTTTTCCATCTTCATTTCGGTTGATTAGTGCTATTCTTGGGGTTAATTTGTTGCTGAAAGATGAGTGTTGGTGGGATAAAAGTTTCTGTCGCCATGAAATGAAGATATGTGCAATAGTATGCTGATTTGATGTATGATTTAGTGTTCTTTGGCTCTGCAATTTATTCACAAAAATAGAGCATGCAAATGGGGTTTAAAGGTTCTGAATTTCTAGAGTTTAAGCTATGATTTTGAGGTTGCATGTAATCTTTTTCCGCTTATCTTCTTGACCAAAAAACAAAGAGTAATATGCATGCAATTTATGGAACAAAAGCTTAAGTTTATGGGTGAGTTTGAGCCAGTTTATTTGAGGAACATAGGGTTAAATTTGTGTTTTGAAAGATGAATCTAAAAATAACACTTATCAAGAAGAAACATATGGTTGAAATGAGGTTCTTTGGTAGAGTGTTAATTCTAGAAAATCAGAGGTGCTACTAGTTTCGTGTGAGGTTTTGATAGGGAAAACGATTTTCTTTATCTGTGAAATTTGGTAAGGAGTTAGTACACATAGTAGTGGTATCAATACACAAAGTAGTGATATCAGTATTATCATTATGCTTAATTAATGATACAGTGATGGGCACATGTATTAATTGATAGCATTATCAGGGGGATTTCCATGCTGCTTTAAATTTTACAGCTGTTATGGAGGCTCCTGTTATTTTTATATGCCGGAATAACGGATGGGCCATTTACACACCTACTTTAGACCAATTTCAAAGTAGTTTCTTTACCCCTTTTTTGACTTTGGTACCGTCTCTACAATTCATTTTTTACGATAAACCAAAATAGATGAGTTTCTCAATAAACCAACAAATGGGTTCAATTCTTCTTAGAGTTTTCTACAAGATTCTTCCATGGCTGAACTACATATTCATTTCGTTAGAGCTTATTCTTGATCCTGTAACTGGCTTTTCTTTTTTGTTGAAATAAAGGGACTTTTAAGACCGAATGTGTTTTCACAACTAGTCTTAAAAGTCCATTTTTTTGTGATAGAAAGGGACAAGGAAAACCTTTTAATATTTTAAAATAGTATTTAATATAATACCTTACAAAATAAAAAGAAATTAATATTTATAATGGTCTTACTTTAGGATATTAATAGAAGACCGAGTTTCTAACACCGGAGATTTAATATATTCGCGAAGTTGAGATTGGTAACTTAATCTCCTATTCCTTGTGTTTCTATATATGTCTTGTATGTTTAGGTCTTGTGGATTCGTGGCCGGGTTTGTATGCCTGAGTCATGCGCTTGATTTAGTTGGTTGTAGATTATTTTGTTTATATGATAATGCTACATGCTTGTTTTCGTAGCTTTCGTGTATGGGACACACGTAATTAGCACTTGTATGTGCTTACGTCGTTAATGCTACATGTGTTGTGTGCTATTGTATTCTTGTTACGGTGCATTTGCTAAATGTTGTTTCTTTTATTTTGCAATATATGGAATATTTGTCATGTATGATTTACACATTGAATTTGAGATTAACCATTACCCTAAGGTTCAACCGATCATTGAATCTCAGTTATGCCTAAAGATTCAAGAAAATGTTCTTAATCGGAAGTAAGGCAGTGCAAATGGAGTAGCTGATGAAGACCCCTAAAGAGGGGATTGATTTAAGGAAAGCTTTATTATCTGATATTTTGGGATTATAAATACTACTATTCGACTGACATTAATTTGGGATAACTATACAACAAACATCCTCCAAAGGGATTAGCCCTAACAATTTCCACATTTTAAATTGTATCACACGTATATTCCTCTGAGAATTAAATCAACCAGCATATGTTATCAGTTGCTAATTGTCCAAATGCTAATGTATGCTCCCTATTGCGAATCACTTTGATCTGTAAACGTCGTCACTCTATAATTACACGCCAATTAGTTTAATAAGAGATGTAGGAACATAATTGGACACCATAATGGACCTAGAATTAGGGGCGTTACATTGAAAAAAGAAGAATTGATTTCCGACAAGTACAGAGGAATGGTTGTAAAGACGATGGTAGTGGCTACATACGAATTTGAGCTTTGAACTTTGCTTTGCGGCGCTGCCATTGGTGGTTATGAGGAAGGAGCTTGCCGGCGAGAGAAGAAAAAGAAGAAGGCCTTTGGTTCTCCAAGCTTTTCCAACTGCCACGGTGTCTTGCTTCTCACTTCTGAGCCCTGACTGGTGGTGTGAGGATGGAGGGTGGAAGTCCTCGATTATGGTGGTGGCTCTCTGTCCCTTTCCCTCTCCTCTCAAACTCTGAAATTGTTGAGCAAGGTCCAGAAGAAGGTCGAGTCTCTGAAGTCGAGGCCCTTGTGAAGACAAAGCTCCAAAACATAACATGCATTTTGACCAGGGACCAAAATGATATGTTCAAAAGCTTCTGGCAAAAATAAACTGCAAGTTTTAAAACGTCTATGGGACTAAAGCATAATTTTCAACAACTTTGGACTCTTTTCTGTAATTTTCTCTTATCATTTTCTTCATTGATTTGCAGTTTTCCAAAATTCTAAGGCCTTTTTATATTTTCCACACTTTAAATTTTCTTCTAAAATACCTACAATACAAGATTAAGCACAAAGTAGCATTAAAAACCCAAGAAATCATTTGCATGAATAATTAACAAACTATGACCATTTTGCCCATAATTATACTTAACTCAATATAAATGTCCCTAACACAAATTAGTGTTTAATCATGCAATAATAATATGAGAAATACATCAAATTCCCAAAATTAATCATGAAAAACCATATAAAATATGGTTCAATTAGTCATCAACTACTAAACTACTAATGTTACGTTGTTTCTCTCACAAACAAACAAATTAATTATGAGCTCACTACAAAAAAAAAAAAAAAAACCCCTTGTTTTGCGGTGGAACTTTTCCGTCGCAAAACAAGCATTTTCCGTAGCAAAATTGGTTTGCAACGGAAAAACTCTGTCAAAAATTGGCCTCGCAAATCAATTTTGCAAATGAAAAAATGGCCTTTTCCCTCGCAAATTCCGGGATTTGCGAGGGAAATACTTCCAATTTATTTTAAAATATATATATAAAATAAGAAAAATAAACAAATTATAGAAAAAAAATATTGAATATTAGAAAATAAAAAGACTTGTATATCATAAAAATGAATTGTAACAATCATAAGAGTTTACATAGCAAAAATATAATATTACAAATTATAATGTTGCGACCTAAATGAACTAAAAAAAAGTCTAAACAGCAGCAGTCTAGTCATCATCATCACCACCAGGAGGCAATCTCGTACCCTTGTCCTTCTATAGGGACTGGAGAAGTGCCCGCATCTCATTAATCATCTCTCCTTGCTCCCTCACCGTCTGTTCTAACGCCTTTACCCTCTTATCTTCTGCAAAACCAACATTACGAAGTCAGTTTATTTTTTGTACTCCATTTAAATGGACGAGGGAGTAATGGTTTGCGATTGATAGCAAAAGTATTACGTCTACCTACAAGAACACCTCTAACACTGCTGGATGAGCGCTTCGTAGATGACTTCAGCGCTAGTAGAGGCACCCATCTTGAAGACTCTCCCCTTCTTGTCAAATCCGCATGCAGCTTGATTGAAGAGACTCTCGTTATCGGAACAAGAGGACGCCGGGTCGTTCTCAATCTGTGAGTCTCTCTCCTGCGTCTGCTACTGATAGTTCTCCTACAAACACAAAAATACATCACAAATAAGGCATGTAAAATGAAATAAATATGTTACTGTTTGAAACAAATAATAAATCACATTAACATCTCACTGCGAATTGCTGGGACTTGGCGTTAATCCAACGCTTCCCACTACCTTCAATCTCTTGGGAATGGGTCCGCTCAAAGGTAGTCCAAGGAATCAATTCTGCAGGAACTTCCCCATACTCTGCCTACAAACACAAATGATAACCGTTAATTAATTACTTCAAAGTACAAAATATTGAAAGCTGAAATAGAAAATAACGTATACTTACAATTTTTCATCGATGCTCACTAAATGGAATGGAGCGGCCAGCATATGACGGTCCATCCATATGGGCCCTATTTAATTTATTTCGTTCACTTAGCTTTATAAATTTCTCGTCGGTGGCCCATCTTTGAAATAATTGTTCTGTGACCTCAGGTTCAATCCAAGTTTTCTTTTCCTTTTCATGTCTCAATTTATAAAATTTATCAGACAACCACTTGCTTCCCTTGAAGTTATAATTTTTTTTTTAAAAAAAAAAATTGAGATGATCAGGCAACCAGTTAAACTTTCCCTGAAAATCAATAATAAACAATTAGTGCTCCAAAGTATAAAAGTAGTTAATCAGTTTGCATTTTGATGAGAAGAAATTAATAACCATAAATCACATAACTTACCAAGAACTCATTGAACCAAGCATCCCGATATTCTTGAGGAATCTCTATCCAGCGGGCTCAAGGCTGATTGAAATTACGGAACATTTGATCCCTTATGAAATTTGTCACCGTCTTATAAGGCTGAAACCTGAAAACAAAGAAAATGTTGCAAATATTAGCATACAAACTAAAGGTAAAAAAATCATAACATTACTAGTAACTTTACATGACTTACTCGGTGCTGCCGACAGGACGGATCCACAACCTCCCTGTCGCAGGATCAACTGTTCCCCAGACTGGTGTGTCGGAGGAGCTAGCTTCCCCGACCTGGCTCCAAGGCGACGCAATGTGTTGAAGGAAGAAGTATTGAAAATGTTAGTACATAGATGCTTAAAGAAAACAAAATATATGTAAATTAGTCAGAAATCGTAAACTCAACCTGCTCTGCCCCTTACTGTGGATAAGTTGGAGTGACAGGCACACTTGTACCGCCCATAACAGAGTCGGTAGTAGATGGTGAAGATGAAAAATAAAGTGGCGGCAACTCTAGGGAGGAGCTAAGCCCTTTGCCCACAGTGGGGGTAGATGATGTCGCCGTACCCCCTCTGATAGGACGGGGCCGGGCACTACTACCACTACGACCACTATCTGATCTCCTTGCTAAATGCTCCATCTCTAAACACTTATAAACATTGTGTCAAATTACATATTCATATAAGAAATATACTTAATATGTCAATAGCGAAATAACGGAGTATCTAGTATAATAAATTGACACAAACAAAAAAAATAACTCAAATCAACCGGACGATTCTTGTTCTTTGACCTCTGCCTGCACACCTTCCTCTAGCGTCTCATAGTCGTCGAATTCAGATTCACTATTGGAGTAAATCTCTTGTGCCTCATCATCTGATTCCTCATTTGAAGGTGGAATATCACATAGAGGGGGGTGAATAGGTTATCTCAAATTCTTTTCTCGAATCACACGAGCACAAATAAGACGAAGACAAGAAAAGCAAACAGACACAGAGCAATTTATACTGGTTCGGTCTAATACTTCTACCTATGTCCAGTCCCCAGAACACCTTGGATTTTCACTATCTTTCAAGGACAATTACACTGTACTCGGATGATCCTCTCACTAGGACTTACGGCCCCTTACAAGTTGTAATTGTATACCCACTTAAGGTTCTACAACCTTAAGATTTTACAACACGATAATCAAATAAGTGTTTTGCAACTCCTCACGAGTAGATAAAGATAAACACTGAGGTACACAATATCCGAAGATATTAATGGAATAGATAAAACAGTTGAATACAATAAGAATAGAATGCACAACGTTTTTTCGGTGGTTGTGGTGAATTCAAAACTTCATATATATATATGTATATATATATAGTTGATCTCATGACCGTTGAGAAGCTTGAAGAATATATCCATTGAGAAACTTGAAAATGACCGTTTAGAGATGAAGCAGAAGGGTCGGAATAATCGCCATCATTATTCCTGTAATTGTGATTATGACCTTTGAGTCCCAAGAAAGGAAATGAAATATTCTTGCCCAGAACGTTGTAGAGGTATGTCTGTTGGTTGAGTTTCTCGAATAGGTAAGTTTAATAAATGCCGGATTGCTTTAGTCAACATCCTGTGTTGATCCTCATTCTAATAATCTGTAACTCATTAACAAATTGATTAAATGCAATTAAGAATAGTAATGAGTAATGATTTGAAGAATTAAAATCATAATCAGTTGATTTAGATTTTCCGGAGACGGTGATTTTGAAAACAGAGAATATTAACTCTTAGTTAAAGAGTTGATGCCTGGAGGTAATGACATAAGGAAAGAGAATAAATGACTTGAGGCAAGTTAATTTTATAATAGAATTAAAGTCTAGAAGAAGTTAACTTGAAACTTTGACTAGAGGCAAATTTGTTTTGCACAAGTTAAAAACGCAAGTTAAAGGAAATTACAACTTGACTAGAGGTAAAAATAATTGCCTTGAGTTGGTGACTAGAGGCAATGACTTGATAAGAAAAAGTCAAGAGTAATTCATTTCGAAATTCCCAAGTTTAATTTTCTAACTTGAAGCTTGAAAGTCATGCCTTGAGTTAATGACTAGAGTCACTTACTTGATGTGCAAAAGTTAAAGTCGATGGCTTTGAAAAATTTGCAAGTTGATCTCTTAACTTGAAGTCTAAAAGACATGCCGTGAGTTAATGACTAGAGTCATTAACTTGCTATGCAAGAGTCAATAAGTGATGCCTTTGAAAATCGCAAGTTATACTACTTAACTTGATACTAAAAGTGAATGACTTGAGTTGGTGACTAGAGTCATCAACTTGACACCCAAGAGTTAAAAACGATGACATTGAAAAAGAAGCTAGTTGAAAGGCTTAACTAGAGTCAATAAGTATTTGCCTAGAGTTGGTGACTAGAGTCATCAACTTGACACCCAAGAGTTAAAAACGATGACATTGAAAAAGAAGCAAGTTGAAAGGCTTAACTAGAGTCAATAAGTATTTGCCTAGAGTTGGTGACTCGAGTCATCAACTTGACACCCAAGAGTTAAAAATGATGACATTGAAAAAGAATCAAGTTGAAAGGCTTAACTAGAGTCAATAAGTATTTGCCTAGAGTTGGTGACTAGAGTCATCAACTTGACACCCAAGAGTTAAAAACGATTTGTCCAAAAACTTAACATCAAATAGATAACTCGAGCCATAAAAACATTTGACTAGAGTTAACAATGTTTATTAAAAACATTTTAATCATTTAACTCGAGGCATGAAAACTTCAACTTATTAACTCCAAGTTGAGAACATTTTTAACTCGAGGTACATGAGATCAAAACAATTTTCTTTTAAATAATAATATCTCATGACTCGAAGCATGCAAGGCTTAACTCGAGGTAATATTTGAAACTTCAAATTTTCATAGAATATCAAAGATTAATTACATTATAATTGTTATCATCAAAACATCAAAAACATGAGAACTAACATCATTGTCAATATGGATAGGAATCAACTCTAACTCCGCAGCGGAATCAAAGAGATTGCTTGGTAGATCATCCTCGGCAATACTTACGACATGTACATGTTCCACATCAGCTTGGAACGATTCAGTCATATCGTCATTTGTTTCTGACTCTTTCGACTTAGGTATAATATTTCGTGCTTTGGTTTTGATAACTCCCATCCACCCTTGGCGAGATGTGGGGTATGATGTATAATAAACGTGTTCTGCCTATTAAGCAAGAATGAATGGGTCATAACTAACTGTATATCTTCTTGACCAGTGGATCTCAACATTTCCATATTTTTCCACTTTTGTCCCACGTGGAGTGTTATCAAACCACTCACATTTAAATAGTCACCGACCTATCCCACTTGTAATCCAGCTGAATTATGTCAATTAACTTCCCGTAGTAGTCGCCCTTGACCCCGTCAACTTGGGCACCTCGACAACATACACCGTAACTGCAACATTCCGTATTCTTGTTCGCTTCAAAATTTGCAAACCGATACCCATTGATTACATATTTTTTGATCCGGGTAATTATTGTTGCAGATTTGTAAGATAAACTCCACGCAACATCCTGGGGAGCTGATTTATTTTGCACAAAGTAGGATCGTAACCAATTAGGAAACTCAGCCTTCATGAATTGATCAACATCGAAATCCGACATCAAAGGATTTGTCGATCAAACCCAATTACAAAAGTGATTGTAACAAAAAAAACTGAAATTAATACTTTAATACTTATCATAACAGAAACAAAAGAGGAAATCTTACTTTAAGTACAAGGAAGCCTCTTTACAGTTGTTTAGAATGTATCACTCCGCTACTTTCTTATTACTTCCTTCCAGAGTTGACCTACAATGTTTTCCCACGACTCGGGCAGGATAATTAAATATTGATATCTAACCACTCGGTTCACTGTCATCATCGTTGCGAGGTACCCCTCTTCATCTTGATATAACTTCAGGGGGATAATAGTATGAGGCAAATTTAGTGGCCTCTTCGACTAGATACGCTTTAGCGATAGATCCTTCAACGTACCTTGGATTTTTGATCTTGCACTTAAGTGTGTGTAAAAACCTACAATGGACAATCAGAGGGAATTTATAACCTATAGCACAATGTGTTTCAATTAATCAAAGATAGAAGAAATATATATATTACCTTTCAAACAGATACATCCACCTATATTGTTGTGGACCTCCTACCCTTGCTTTGTATGCCAAGTGAACAGGAAAATGTTCCATTGAGTCAAAGAAGCTAGGAGGAAATACCATCTCTAACTTGCATAGCATTATTGGCACGCCCTCCTCCAGCTGTCATAACTTATCAACATTAAGCTCAGAAGCACAAATTTCTCTAAAGAACAAGGAAAATTTTATCAGAATAGTCCATATATGCTTCGATAGTGCTTTGAAGGCCCACAGCAACAATCTCTGAAAGAAAACATGACAATCATGACTCTTCATCCCGAATAACTTGGCCTCGTTCATGTCGACACATCTCGAAAATTTTGATGCATAACCGTCCGGGAGTTGCACACCTTTAACCCATCGCAACAATTGTAAATTCTGCTCTTTGTTCAATGTGTACGGCGCTCTAGGTTTGGAAGTCCAGCCCGTGGCATTCTCCACCAAATGCAAAGCAAGCCTTCTGCAAATCTGTTCTATGTCACGTCTTGCGTTGATTGTATCCTTCGTCTTACCCTTGGTGTCCATTACGGTGTACAGAATATTGCAAAACAAATTCCTCTCAATATGCATGACATTGAGGTTGTGTCTTAACAATTGATCTTTCCAATATGGTAGCTCCCAAAAGATGTTGTGTTTGTTCCAATGATACTGAACGCCATATCCCTCAAGTTCGCTGGAAGTAGCTCCCTCTGCAATACTTTGAATGTGCTTGACCCTGTCCCATATTTCTTGGTCACTTAAACGACGAGGTTGATCTAACCGTTAAACCACATTCTGCGTGAAATCTTTTTAATTTTTCCTAAAAGGATGATTGAGGGGCAAGAATCGTCGGTGCATGTCAAACCAACAGACCTTGTGACTGTATTGCAAGCTAAAACCCACGTTTTGTTTGAGATATACCGGACATGCAAGCTTCCCCAACGTTTGTCAACCACTCAACATCCCATATGCAGGGAAATTATTTGTTGTTCACATTAAGGCAGCCCTCATAGTGAAATTATGGCTCAATGATACATCGTACGTAAGAACCTCTTCACTCCACAACATCTTCAACTCGTCTATCAAAGGCCTGAGATATACATCTATTTTCTTTTTTGGTTGGATGGCCCAGGGATTAACGCGTTGAGGAACAAAAACTCTCTTCTCATGCACATGGAAGGTGGGAAGTTGTACGAAGTCACAATCACAGGCCAACAGGAATAATTCCTACCCGTCTGGTTGAAAGGAGCAAACCCATCCGAACATAAACCAAGACGAACATTACGGGGATCGCCTGCAAACAAAGGATTCGCCTCGTCAAATTTAAGCCAAGCTTTGGCATCAGATGTATGCGTCACAAATTTTTCATCCCTGCGATGGTCCTGGTGCCATCTCATGTGAGCAACTGTTTGTTGTGATGAATACAATCTCTGAAGTTTGGGCACGAGAGGAAAGTACCACATCTACTTAACGCTTGAAAGGTCATTTTCCTTCCATTCCTCACAACTTTGTACCTATCATGTTCACAAAATTTACAAGTAGTCCGCTCAGCATCATCCTTGTAATAGAGCAAACATCCTCTGGGGCACCAATGGATTTTTTCACATCTGAGACCAAGCTCTTTCACCTTTTTCTTTGGTTGGTAAAAATCTTTCGGCAAATTATTGTCATTGGGAACAACCTTACTCATGATCAACATCATTTCATTGTAATTCTTCTCACTCATATGGTGATCAGTATTCAAGCTTAATGTTGCTAGGGTAGCCGATAGCGATGAATATTCACTATTTTCAATGTGTTCGCAACCTTCCCATAAAGGAAGTTGCACATCTTGAAGCATTTTATAGAACCTATCGGCTTCCGTATTAGGATCCTCTCCCATGTATGATGGTTGACTATGTGTACCAGTCTCCTCTTCCATGTATGAAGGTTCAGCATGAGTAACGGGATCAAAATATTGGCCGATCAAAGGTCCCGTGGCATCCATAACCAACTGTTCATATTGATTAAGGCTGTCTCGATGAGTATTGTCTCCATAATAACCACTCGGTGTTTGTCGGACTTTCCCATGAAATTCCCAACATTCATAATTCGTCATGAATCCTTTTCTACACAAATGGATTCTGACCGTGCTCAGATCTTGAAATTGCAAACACCTACATTTCACACACGGGCAACTGATTGAGGTACTTGAATTAGTTGCGTGCACCAAAGCAAATTGGATGAACTCTTCCAAACCCTCTAAGAATACTCGAGTAAGTTGTTTTTTCTGAGTTAGACGATTGTACATCCAACTTATATCACAATCGCCTTCTATACTTCCCCAACCCAACCCTACACAAAGACTTTTGGAACATAATACAGTAATACTAACTAATTCAGCTACTAACCTAAGTGGCAAATACAACTGGCCGCTTATACCAACCAATTGTCACTTATTCAAGAAAGTGGCAAACAAACACATGCAGTGAACAAAGAATAGATCCTAGCAAGCAACCTAAGAATGAGGATAGTACGTACACTAAAAGATGGGGACATGCATGTTGACGGGCCAAAAAAAGAATGATAAGCTACAGGTAAAAATAAGGACATATGACAAATTTTTTGGAAAATATATATACTATAATTTCATCACAATGCAAACACACAATTACATCAGGGTTGTAGTTTGTTACCTCAATTCTAGCAACCGATTGCAGGAAAAAAAACAAGGGTCGAACGATGCAAAAGAGAACAATCCACAAAAAATGCAACTGTGGCAAATGAGCAAAATATGATATAATCGAGCCTCAACACAAATCTTAATTAACCAAATAGTAAGGGGATACCAATATTTTCCATTAATCTATTAAATCATTAAGCCTTTACTTTTAAGTTGTCATTTCTTTTGCATTTTTTTCACCTTTGTGCACTTAATTAATTAATGTTGGTGGGATTAAATGAAGGAGATGCAACGTCTCTTAATTAATAAAAACTACTATTATTATCTTGAATTAATTAATTAACTACACATTTAATTTGTACTATATACTTAGTGGTAATTTATAATCTTCTAATTGAACTATATGCACAAATATTTCCATTATTATTATTTAAATGCCGATTTATATGTATTTTATTTATATAATTATTTTAATAAATATTAATAAAATATCTTGAATTAATTAATTAACTACACATTTAATTAATAAGTTTTTATTTTAATGCTACTTTAATAAAATATAGATAATACTATATAAACTACATTTGATTCTTATATTCTTAAATATTAAACCAAATATTGTTTTAGATTCTTACATACTATTACCTCCGGTTTAATTATAGGAACACTTTTATAGTGTAAATTGTACCACAAAAGTGTTCTTATCATTACCAATTAATACAATATCATAACAATTATTATCATTTCTATTTTAACCCTTAATAAATACTTCTAAAAAAATTATTGTCATAGAAAATATAAGGGGTCTTCTAAAAATTTTGTTATCCATCATATAGGCCATTTTTAGTGTCATCAATGAACTTTTTTTCAATTATTACCTCAATTACAATTTAGTCGGAAAGAACTTGAAGTCTCTGATATAGCATTTTTTAAATATTTTTAAATATAAATATAAACACCTCTCCTAGATTTCAATTAAATTAGCTAGTAAGTGATGATTTATGATCTGGTTTGGAAGTAGTATTTATGAATGGTAAGAGCCGAAGCATAGTTAGCGTGGATGATTGAGTCATTATGGGGGTTGTTGATTCTTTATAAAGAAGTAGTAAGTTCAAAAAAAATCATTACCACTAATAATAATTAGTACGTTAATGATACATTTAGAAAATCGAATAAACTTGATTACTTGTGGTTGTGGTGATAATTAGGTAGTCAAAAGCATATCAAATCCCAACCATTATTTTACCATTCGTGAGAACACAGTGGTTTGTTAGGCAAGAGATTAATGAAAATTAAGAATCAAATAGAATGTGATAAACCTATTTTCAAAATATAAGGGGTCTTCTATTTTCATACAATATCTTTAGTACTAGATTCTAACAATTAATATCATAACAATTATGTTAGAATCCAAATAACTCAGGCCAAAGCAATCACAAGAACTATGTCTACAATTTATCATATCAACAAGAGTTTCACAAGATCTAAGAACTCAAAAGATAAATCTTACACATTGAAGAACAGTTTGTGGTGGAGAAAGAAGAGAAAGGACGACGGAGTACGGCTCACGGCGGAGGAACATGAGGTCAGACGGCGGCAACCGGCTTGCGGCGGTGGTCCGACGACGGTGAAGGAGGACTGTCGTGGAGAGGAGAGAAACACCAGAGAAATTGTGATCGTGAATGAAGGAGAAATGAGGGGGCACTACAAAAAAAAAAAAAAAAAAAAAAAAACTATTTTTTTTTTTGCGGTGGAACAATTCCCTCGCAAAAAAGCTATTTTCCGTCGCAAAACTGGTTTACGGCAGAATTTGCGGCGGATTAAGGTCTGTTGCAAAAATGGGCCTAACAAATCACTTTTGTGACGGAAAAATGCTTTTTTTCCTCGCAAATTCTGGATCTTCCCTCGCAAATTATGAAATTTGCGACGGAAAACTATTTTCCTCGCAAATCCTGGAATTTGCGAGGGAAACATTTTCCCTCGCAAAGCTTGGAATTTGCGAGGGAAACACTGCTTGAGACACAAATGATGATAGCATGCCTGCAACTCCATTTGCTAAAGCTGCCTGTGTGTTTTCGGATAGTTTAAATGGTTCAATAACTCTAAAGGCAGACACCTTTGTTGTCTCTAGGACAAATCGCAAATATGATTCTCGGCAAGAATTGCCCCAAAGATAAATGTGCCAAGGCCTCTATAAAGACCAGGAAAGCCATCTCGATTTAAGCAATCCTTTTATAACGTAAAATGCATTTCACCCTACATCATAATCCTTTGAAGGAACCTGCAATATTGTTTTCACAAGAGTAAATGGGTAGAGGCCACCGCAATGCCTCGTATAGATTCCAGTTCAAGAACATAAAATTTAGTTTTGTCTAGCCAAAATTGAGTCATCTAAATTAGGATACAAAGCTTTAAGAAGCAAAATTCTTATAGCACTATGAACTAAAAGCAGTCATCAATCCCATCAGATTAGATATATTAATAAGTTAAAAATAAGCAGGGCCTTGCTGAGTTTTATTAAGAACTGACATCCACATAGTGAAGATTCCGTAAATAAAAATCACATAATAATGTAATTAAATTAAAGTCCATTGATTTTAGAGTTCTTAGGATACGAAAAGAAATAATTGAGACAGCAGGATGCATTAAATCTTCAACCAAAAAAAAGAAATCAAATAAAATTTGCATTTGAGTCAAATGAAACAAGACAAAATAAAACTCTTCGTGAAGGACGAATACGATCGAATACTCACCGTACATAGAGATTCCAGCTTGTAAGCATCATAAACGAAATTTTAGCGTTCTTATTACCAATTCAAGAAAAATGTTCGTTCGAATACCGCTTACGAAAGCATACCAATAATTATCCATTGAACTAGAAAATGGAAAGAAAATACCGAATACAAATCATTTCCAACAATTTAATGCTACAAAATGCCCCATAAATTGACTAAAAATCCCAATCTTGTCAACATTCTTCAATTAATACTTCATCAATAGAAACCCAAGGTACAAACCAAAATCAAGAAAATGTACTAGAATAAACAGAGAAAATTGCAAAACAACAAGAAAGAAACTTACTTATCCCAGTTAACCTCGACCTGACCAAAAGAATTGGGTCTCGCATCGGATGCATCCATTTTACCCTTCTAATTCAAGATATCAAAGAGAGCAAATGCAAGATAAAATCATTCCTCTCTCTGTTTTTAAATTCAGAGGAAGAAAACTAAGGAAATCCGACGAAGAATTATCAGATGCAAAGGAGAGAGGGACAAAGAAAGTGCGAGGAGAAAAAGAGCTAAAATCCCAATTTCTTGGAGTGAAAAACCGAAAACAAAGATGACCCGAAGAAGCATCTTTCAAAGATGACCCAAAGAACACTTAATATTAGTTCCTACTCAGCCACAAATAATTCCAGTGTAAGGAAGAACAGAACCTTAGCGGAGGTCTGAGGTCGATTCACGTCGCCGCCGTCGGATTGAGGACTTAGCCAACTTTTACCGTGATCTGAGATCAATTTGCGTCACCGCCGTCACTTCTTTGGATTCAAGGTCAAGGACGAGGTCGAAGACAAGCGGACGGAGGTCGAGGTCGAGAGGAAAGTGACTTAAGGTTTCTAAGATTTAAATCGAAGCAAGAAGGAAACTTATGGAGGAATGGGTCGAGGTCGAGAGAAGGCGACGGAAGACTGAGGACTGAGGTCGAGAGTCGAGAGGAAAAGGTGCGATGGCGAGACGAAGACGGAGGTCGAAGTCGAACACTCGAAGTCTCAAACTGGAGTAAAAACTGGATCACCGCGTGTTTAGCAGTGGCACGGGTATAGGGATCATGAGACACTGAGTGGCGATTTACAAAAAATAAAAATTAAGTCATTTTGCGAGGGGACATAGGTTTCCCTCGCAAAGTTAAGTCATTTTGCGAGGGAAAATAGGTTCCCTCGCAAAATTGCTGAATTTGCGAGGGATTTTTAGTTTCGTCGCAAATATACAAATATTTGCGAGGGAAAAATGTTCTCTCGCAAATTCCACTGCAATTTTTGCATTTTCTAGTAGTGCGGGGATTATTTATTGAAGTTAAGCAGCGGCTCATATGCCGCCATTTTGCGACGGAACTCCACATTCCGTCGTAAAATAGGGTATTTCCAAGTTCCGTCGCAAAATTGTCGGTGCCCACCGATAATTTGCCACGGAACTCCATGTTCCATCACAAAACTCCACGTTCCGTCGCAAATAGGTTATTTTGCGATCCGTCGCAAAATGTAGTTTAGTAGCCTATTTTTGCGATGGAAATGGATTTTCCGTCGCAAAATTCTCTCAATTACGACGGAATTTACTCTTCCGTCGCAAATTCCGTTGCAATTAATGTAACACCCCAAGTTCCGTATCATAAATTGTGTCGGTGACACGTGGTTTATTAAAAATCGTCAGAGTTTGAGGTGCTACAACTCAGTGCGTTACGGAAACGAAGAGTATGTACTAAAAAATTGAACAACGAGTAACTGATATAAAATACTCAGGCATATGCTGATGCCCGACGTATACTGGTATATTAAAAATTCCCCGAAGGAATATTCATGTGATACAAGACTTATATAATTACAGACTTTACATTGTAACTATACATTTTCAGACCAAGCCATTTCCTGACTTGGGGCATAGAACCTAACACAGTTAAATCAACCCATTTGGCCAGGCTGGGTAAAGTCTAGTGGGAGTCTCACCGAGTTCACGGCAACTGATTGACTGAACCACATAGATGATCCTTTCTTAGTTTAAGCACCAAATGGTTTGAAGTAACCCTATTAGATTCATGCCAGAAGGTAGGTTCTGTTTAACCTTCTTCCTGCATTTGCTTTGACCAATGCCTCCTCGCGACTCCGTCCATTGGTGCCTTTATACGGCCCCATCTACCGGTAACCTCTTTGATCCTTGATCCTTGCCTGAATTATTAGTTTATGACTGAGGTCCAATGCCCATCGGACCTCAGGTAACGGTTAACCTCATGCTTATGTAAACAGTATATGTATGACAGATATCCATGACATTACAGTAGTAAAAAATATCATTTTCAAAAAATTAACAATATGTAAGGCAATAACAAAGCACAGTCACTGCAGTATGCATGTTATCCCAGTCTACACTATTCACCTGTGCCACGATGGACAGTCGTGTCCTCCGCGCTAGGAAAACTTAACGATATTATCATAACCATAACCCGTATATATTTGAATGTATAAAGAACGATTTAAGACAGAGTCTTAGTATATGAACACAACTATCATATATAGGCATACAATAAGCATAAGTGTTAAGGTTACAATACGCGTCCGTACCTTGGTTGATGATTTACGGTACGTTTGACGGTCGGAATGCGATCACAGATATCCTATAAGGGTAATATCGCATTTATTAATTCATAAATAATATCCTATTAGATACCTTAGTCACAAATGACTATTTTACCCCTGGTGTAATTATTTTACAATTATTTTCTCTTTATTTCGTAGAAAAACGCTGTTGACAGCATATGGCTGATTTTTTGCCTAACTTTGAAAAATCATAACTAATTCTACAAAAATCAAAACGAGGATCCGTAAAATTCCTCGGAATCCTTAGGATGTCTAGTTTTAATTACAAATACTCATTTTTTCCCAGATTGCGTGAGTCATTCCCAGGTTTAGTGTTTCTAACCTCTGCCCAGATATTCTCCAGAAAACATAGCCCAACTTTGGGAATTTTTATCTCCTAGCAAAAAACTCAAAATGACACGATATAGGTATATTTAGAAAGCTCTATATGTCTACTTTAAACATGAATTTTCTCATAATTTTAGAACATCATCTTCCACATAAGATGCCAGCGTTTTTACAACTGCTTTCAGAAATCGCTAACCGATACATTTTCGCCAGAGCTTCGCTACTTTGATCATAATCTTTCAAAAATTTTGCTCTATGACTTCCCTCATCAATTTTTCGAAATATGGCCAAATTTAAACTCAGAAAAACATGATAACAACTTAATTTGGGAGATTTAAAGATCAAAACTACAAAATAACTATAACCTTGAAAGTTTAAGCTCAAGAACTTACCTAGAACTTTGTTTCCCCTTCTTCAAGACTTCTCACTCTCACTTTCCTCTCTATATTTCAGATTGCCTATGCTTGCAATGGTGTGAGAATTGAAGTGAAGGAGGGTGCCTATTTATAATAAAATGGCATGGCAATTTTTGTAGTTCCGTTGAACTTCCTCGACAAATCTCACGGATCTGGTTCGATTATCTCGTATATCCTATAAGGATGGTATTTATTAGTTTTTAGCATCATAACATTTATAGCATTTTATGTAAAAATTACCATTTTGCCCCTGACCCCCTAATCGGCGGAATTTCGCCAGAGCTTCACTACTTTGACCCGATTTCCCCAGAATTTTGACATATCTCTCTTCCCAATATATACCATATTTACCCTTGAATATGATATCTAGACTATTTGGGAAATTTAAAGATAAATCTAGCATTCCTACTATATCTACCGAAAGAACTACCGAAACTAAAGACTAGGGACCGAAGAACTTACCCAGACTTTGCTAAGACTTTCTCCAGAGCTTCTCTCTCTAAAACCTCTCTCTATGTTTCGAATTTGGTGTGAAGAATGAGAGAGGAAGGCTTGCTATTTATAGAAGAAGGGAGGGACAAGGTTGGAATTTCAACAAAAGTCTTCAGATCGGATTTCGACCGTCGGATCGCACTTCGCCACGTGGCTTCATCTTGTCCATACACCCCATGTGCTGACATCATCCTTCCAGAAGAAGATGATGTCATGCATGACATCACATGTGCTGACTTACCGATAAAGTTCCCCGATCGGTGTCCGAAACACGTAATCTCGGCGAAACTCAAAAATCTGATAGCAAGGCACTGGAGTTCTATTCTTTCTCTTTAAGAATACCTGGTTTAACTAAATTTTTTATCCCATTACAGGTATTTCCTCATCAGCTGAAGATTTTCAGACAAACGCCAACGGTTACGGAAATTACTTCCGATAGAACCGAACTTCTTGCGTAAAATCACCGGTTCGTAATATATTCGACCTAAGTAACCATATCCCCTGGTTTGAAAAATACTTGTGCGTTTTCTATAAGTCACTTTTAGCACTATCTCCTTATCTTAATTATCCTACTCTAATTACGCTTGTTGGTTTCGAAACGACTTCGAGACTTTCAATCGAGATAGAATTTCACCTTGGTTCATAAAAGGTCCGGTGGTAAAGACTAAATTTCTATATCTTGAGGTAGAATTTCATTTCTATCCATTCTCATATCTCCCGTTGGTTCTTTTACCGATTATATTATTATTTTATTCAAAATATCTAGATATTTATTTATTTTTATTTTATTTTTTATTTATTTTTCTAAGCATAAAATATTTTATTATTTATTTAATTATTAATTTCAAATTTCTCCTTTAAATTAATTATTTACTAATTAATTTACTTATATCATAATCTAAACAATTAGCCACTAATTACTTAATTAGCCATTTACTAATTGTTGATAATTTTCATAATTAGGATAAATTATTATCTCACAACTATTTTACTTACATTGGTATTTTATGTCCCATGTAAAATATTAAAAATCATGGGGCCATAAAGTGCTTTTAATATTATTATATTTATGCTTCTCTATTTTTCAAGGAAATAATCCCAAAATTCCTAAAATTAGAGACAACATACTTCCCAAGTTTTTGTCAATATTTGCAGTCATATGGGATTTATCATAATGTTTTCGAGCCATTTTCTTCCTTATAAAATACATTTTTCAAGGATTTTATTTCTTTCTCTCTCCTAATTCCCATAGTAATTACCTTAGAAAATAAGATAATTATTACTTATTCTTTGAAACCACATATTCACCTATTTTCAATAGGTATTATTTACCGAAATATAATATTCCAGATAAATAATTATCCGGGTATTACATGTATGCACACACACAAAATTTCAGGGGGTGTATTGATAGTTGGGGGCTACCACAAAAATTCAAAAGCTTAGTGAGGTTTATTATTAAGTTTTAGAGGTTTTTTTTTTTTTTTTTTTTTTTTTTTGGGAGGGAGGGGGTAAAGTAACTAGTGCTAGGAAAGAAAAATCTGTCCATAAGGTAATTTTTCCAACACCCACTTAGCCTATAGATGTGTTGATCAATAGGTGCATTTTATACCCATTTGTAGGCATCGAGGCCTTAGTGGCACAATAACACCAAACTAAGTTGATCAATATGTCCATAAGGTTATTTTAAGTCTTTCTTTCAAACCCTCTATAGGTAATGGGTGTGTGAATTGTATAACAATAGAAAAACCATTTGTAGACCTTATAGATTCTAAAATGAGTTAGTTAATTTGAACTTAATCCAATTGATTTAGCATATAGATATTATACTACCTGTAACATCCCATTTTCAAAAGCAGTATAATTTTTTTTCATCATAGTAGAGCCTCGGAGCGATTGAGTAACTGATACTTATATTCAAAATGCCGTAAATCTGGCTGATTACAGTAACAGTACATTGATTGCGGACGTTTAACGTCAGTGTAACTATATAAACAGAAGAATTCTTCAGCCGGGTCTCTGTGTGGCCTGCTTGCCTTTCTCCTCGGTCCTCGGTTCTCCTGAACCTGACGCTATGTTAAGAGCGAGGTCCAATGCACGGACCCCGGGTAACGGTTAATCTCATGTTTACATACATCATATATGTACTACGTATATTCATGGAATTTTGGCGACACTTACTACGTTCAAAGGTAGGGTATACATAATCGATATATATATGGCAATAACAATACAATCGGATGTAAGGTTAAGGCACAATGGACAATAATACAAATCGGATGTATGGTTAAGGCACAATGGACAATAATACGATCGGATGTATGGTTAAGGCACAATGGACATTGGACATAATCGGATATGGACGGCAATAACAATACAGTCATATGTAAGGTTAAGGCACAACGGAGGAAATACAGCATGACGGAGGAAATACATATATTCATGGAATTTTGGCGACACTTACTACATTCAAAGGTAGGGTATACATAATCAGATATATATGGCAATAACAATATAGTCGGATGTAAGGTTAAGGCACAATGGACAATAATACAGTCGGATGTATGGTTAAGGCACAATGGACAATAATACAGTCGGATGTATGGTTAAGGCACAATGGACATTGGACATAATCGGATATGGACGGCAATAACAATACAGTCATATGTAAGGTTAAGGCACAACAGAGGAAATACATATATGCATACAATAACCATCAAAGTTAGTGTTACAGTACGCGAACGTACCTTCGTTGACGGAATTTCGGTACGACTGTTGATCAGAGCGTAATCACAGATATCCTATAAGGATAATAATGTTTCTAATAAATGATCAACATTATAACAGACATTCTAGTCCCAAATTACCATTTTACCCCCCGACTCCCTAATCGGCGGAATTTCGTCGAGCTTCGCTACTTTGACTCTAATCTTCCAAAATTTTGCCATAACTCTTTCTTCAACACAATTTTCAAATATATATCATATTTAACCCTAAAACATGATATCTACAATATATTGGAAGATTAAAGATCAAAACAACATCTACCCTAGAACTTCAAGAACTACCGAACTAAAAACTAAGAACCGAAGAACTTACCCTTAAAGAACTTCCTTCAACCTTCTTGCTCCCACTTCTCTCTAACCTCTCTCTAGGATTTCTTTGTGAATTGGTGAGTTTGAAGAGAAATGGAAGGGCTATTTATAGCCAAAAACTTAGGGACCCAAATGGTATAACAATTTCCCCTTACTCATTCTTGGTCATCCATTTGAACAACTTTTCTCCTCCATTCTCCTCCACTAATTTCGTCCCCTTACATCATCCTTCAAAGGATGAAGTCATCTCAATGATGTCACACACTTGCTTTATGATTTTACCCGATAAAATCCCCCGATCGGTGTTCTAATCGCGTAATCTTAACCAATCTCAAAAATTCCTTAGCATATCCCTGAAGGTCTCTATTCACTCTTGAGAAATATGTGGATTAATGAAATTTATGATTCCATTAAGGGTATTTCGTAGCCTGCTAAGCATTTTAGGACAAACCCCGTCGATTACGAAAATGACTTTGGGTAACATCAACTTCGAGACAAAAATCCACTTGTTCCTAATATGTCCTGATGTTTACTTCTTAATTCAAGGATTTCAAGATAGGATTTATTTTCTATCGGTTCTCATTTATCCTACTTGCTTTTTCAACAAATATCTCTTTCTACTTTAATATTTCATATCCACTTGCATTGCATTTACACTTGACATCTTTTTCTCTTCTTTTCCTCTCTCCCATTTTCGAAATTCACCTCCTTCTTGGCTAAGGAAGATGTTCACCATTATCTTTGATCATTTCCCTTGATCCATGCTTAAACAATTAGCCAATAATTATTTATTTAATCACTTACTAATTGTTGACAATTTTCTTAATTGAGATTAATTATTATCTCACAACTATTTTACCGACATTGGTATTTTATGCTCCATGTAAAATATTAAAAATCATAGGGAAACTTATGCTCCCCAAAATTATATTTAATTTTACCTCATTATTTTCCAAGGAAAATAATCCCAAAAATTCCTAAAATTAGAGACAACATACTTTCTAATTTTTAATAAATATTTTATTGCCTCTTGGGATTTATCATAATATTTTCAGGCCATTTTATGCCCCATAAATACATCTTAGGGATTTTTAGCTATTTATCTCTTCTAATTTCCATAGAAATTACCTTAGAAAATAAGATAATTATAACTTATTATTTGAGACCACATATTCACCTATTTACAATAGATATTATTTGTTAAAATATAATATTCCAGATAAATAATTATCCGGGTATTACACTACCTATGGTCTTTAATACAAAATTTACTTAACTAATTTGGGTAGATTAATGAAGTATGTTAAATTAGTTATTTGTAAACAATATGTGTTGGCTTTCCTAAAATACCCTCTTAAATCATTTGTATTGAAACTACCCCTTTATACAAACTCCCTTAACATGTGCAATCAATATGACAGTTTAACGATAAAATGATAAATATGGGGACATAGTGGATTGTGGTCTTATATTAAGCTAGAGGTAATATTTAGCATATATGAGTATTACATATAGACTATATGATATAGTTCAAAAATGATATTTCTTTCACGTAGAAAACTTGAATGTAACTACAATCAATATATAGAAGTATGTTGACTCTCTCTCTCTCTCCCCCCCCCCCCGTTCCCTCTTCCCTCCCTCCCTCCCTCCCTCTCTCTCTCTCTCTCTCTCTCTCTCTCTCTCTCTCTCTCTCTCTCTCTCTCTCTCTCTCTCTCTCTCTCATTTGATCTGAACTGGATGCCAACTAGTTGATAACAAGCTTCTCAAACTTCATCTCAGTCAACCAATATTGTAGAACCACAATATTGGAAGACTATGATGAGATTTGGAAACACCTTCCACTAATACTCAAAAAATAATTGAGTTCTGATATGTTCTATATTCATTTCCCTATGAATTGCTTTATATAGAGAGATCACTGTTGCAGTATGACAGTATTACTGCTTGATCATGTCTCACTAAGATATCGAATCTCATTTAACTATATTCCCCTTGGAAGCAAGAATATATGATGGTTCAACAAATTACAATTATTGACTCACTTTCCTAAATTGATTCTCCATCAGTCTAATTTGTCTTTGTCGCAAATATAAATATAGTGTGGTTGACTTTTTGATGAAATATATACCCTGGGAAGTAATAATATTATGGTTAAACACATCGCTCAATATTTTGTTTGTCTTTTTTATGCATATTTGAAAGAAAGGGAAGAGCCAAAAGGAGGAGATTAAATTAGTAAATTGTATTAATAAATTATGAGGAGCTAAAAAAGTATATTACACCTACATACTTTTTAGAAGGGAAAAAAACAGAGAATTGAAGCACCATATGATCACATTTTAAAAAGAAAACTTCACGAATCTAATCTGTTGTTCTTGGAATTTTTCTTTTCTTCTTCAAACACTTTATTCCAATTGACTATGTTGTCCCAATTCAAATTTGCATTGTCCTTGTCCTTTAGGCAAATCATAAGGTTCGAGATAAGATTGAATCTATGATTAACTCTCCGAGCATAAATGCTTTGAAACCACACTTGCTTGTATACTATACAGATCAAATAGAATGTTATTTAATTTCCTCAAATCTAATAATATGTATTTTGTTATGAATAGTATATTTGTGGATGTCTATATTTTTCATTATTTCCTGTTCTCCATAGTTTCACGTTCTCATCCATTAATTACTATGATTATAGAATCACATTAATTGTAGATTAGCGAGTTGTACCTATAAATGGAAGGCATATGTTATGTATTTCAGATGACACTAAATAGTGAATGAGAAATAATCTTTCTTACTTTCTATTCATTCTTCCTTTCTCTTCTCATCTTTCCCTTTATTTTATAACATGTTATCAACACAAAAGCTCTAACGAAGGTATGATTCTCTCATCGTCTCTTTAACGATCTCATATACCTTCTTTAATCGTATGTTTATTTTATCTATCTAGGATAATCTGAGCTACTATATGGAATTAAAGAAATACTTTTACCAATTGTTTTAAATATCGGATTCCATATGGCTAAGATAAGAGATTATTACTGTTTGATCTCCTTTAAGAGTTCTTTTATATTATTGTTATTTTAGTATGGCCAGAAGCCATATTGCTTTACTTTCTTATTCAAAACACATATGACTAAAAGTCATATTGATTTGATTTCCTATTATGTGGCCAGAAGCCATATTCCCTTTATTCCTATTTTGAAATTATATGACCATAAATCATATCACTTTAATTTCTTATTTTGATATAATATGTCTAGAAGCCATATTAATTTATTTTCTTATTCTAAGGTTGGAGATTATTGTTATTTTTCTTTTCTTTTCTTTATTTTATATTAGTTTTATACTAGTTCATTTTATTTATGTTTTATTATTTTAGTTTTCTATATATATATCTATATATATCTATATATAATTTTATAATATTCATTTGCTTATTTATTTTTGGGAAAATCACATTGAGGTTCCAAGGTACAGAACTTAACTAAATTTTTGATCCCGTTACGGGTATTCCGTAGTCTCATCAAGATTTTCGGATAAACGCCGTTGGTTACGCAAATGACTTGATGGAACCAACACGGACAAAAATTCGGTTAAGTAATATGTCCTAACCTAAGAAACCAAATCCCTGGTTTGTCACAACTAATTCGTTTTGTATAGGTTCTCATTTTGACTATCTGTCATTTTCCCTTAAAACCCCCGTATCTTAAGTGCTCTGTTGGTTTCGAAATCACTTCGGAGATAGCTCACTCCGGATAAAATTTCACTTGTTTATAATAAGTCCGGATGTTACGAGACTTAGTTCCTATATTTTGAGGTAGGATTTTATTGAAGCGTGGTGGGCCCATAACCCACAGGTCCCTGGATCGAAACCAGGCTCTGATACCAAAATTGTAACATCCCATTTTCAAAAGTAGTATAATAAAAAAAAATTCATCAGAGTAGAGCAGTGGAGCGTAAGAGTAACGATACATATATTCAAAATGCCGTAAGTCCGGGTTTTTACGAAACGGTACATTATACCGAGTGTTTTCAAAATGTAAATAACAACGGAAGGAAGTCTTCACTAGGGTCTTTGTGCGGCCCGCTTGCCTTTCTCCTCGATCCTCGGTCCTCCCGAACCCCGACGCTATGTTAAGAGGCGAGGTTCAATGCCCATTGAACCTCAGGTAACGGTTAACCTCATGTTTATATACACCACATTGACAGTATATGAGCATACTAACAAGCATATCCCAACATCATATTAGCCCCCTGGCAGATATGTCGCACTTAGCATATGTTTCGCACTTAGCAATGGTTCGCACTTAGCATTTCACAATTAGCCAACGTATCCCAACACCCAGTAAGCATAATAACAGTACAATAAGCATTCCACAGAGCTATCAATTACCTCACATAAGCATACAATACACATAGCACATATACGCATATAATAAACATCAGAGTTAGTGTTACAGTACCCGAACGTACCTTCGTTGACGGAAAACGGTACTTCTGACGGAAAACAGCGGTACTACAGAGGTACGACAGTGGTACGTTATCACAGATATCCTATAAGGATATTTTCGAATTTATCAATATCCAACATCATAACAGGGATTTTAGGTACAAATTACCATTTTGCCCCTGACTCCCCTAATCGGCGGAATTTCGCCAGAGCTTCGCTACTTTGAAACTAATCTTCCAAAATTTTGCCATAGCTCTTTTCCCAACATATTTTTCGATATATATATCATATTTAACCCAAAAACATGATATCTACAATATATTGGAAGATTAAAGATCAAAACAACATTCCTACTATAACTACCGAACAAAACACCGAAGCGTAAGACTAGGGACCGAAAAACTTACCCAGACTACGGAATACCAGTAACGGGATCAAAAATTTAGTTAACCCAAGTGGTTTTAAAGAAAAAGATTAAAACTTCAACGCTGTGCTACCGGATTTTTGGGATTCGTCAAGATTACGCGATTAGAACACCGAACTGGGAACTTTATCGGTACAGTCGCATAAAGCAACAAGATGACATCATGGATGATGCAATCTTCTTCTAGAAGGATGACATGGGCATGAGGTCATCCAAGGCTTGAAGGGACAAGATGGAGCCACGTGTCGAAGTCCGATCCGACGGCTAAATTCAATCGAAAAAGGCATGAATAGTGTCATTTTTTCTTTTATAAATAGGAAGCTCTTCTCTTCTCATTTCCCACACCAAATTTTGAATCCTAGAGAGATTTTAGAGAGAAGTAGGAGCCCGGAGAAAGTGTAGTGAAGCCTTGGGTAAGTTCTTCGGTCCATAGTCTTAAGCTTTGGTAGTTCTTTCAGTAGTTATAGTAGGAATGCTAGATTTATCTCTAATTTTTCAAGGTAGTTTAGATATCATGTTTTAGGGGTAAATATGGTATTTATCTTGAAAATATATTGGGAGAAGAAATATGTCAAAATTCTGGAGAGATAGGATCAAAATAGCGAAGCTCTGGCGAAATTCCGCCGATTAGGGGGTCAGGGGCAAAATGGTAATTTGTACCTAAAATGCCTGTTATACAGCTAAAGGTTGTTAAATATTATCCTTATAGGATATTTGTTATAATCGAACCGCTTGTCGAGCCGCTTTGTTGTGCCGCCGTCATACCATTGTTTCACCCATCAAAAACTACCGTTTTTAGGAAAAATACCGTTATACCACCGACGAAGGTACGTTCGCGTACGGTAACACTAACTCGATATTTATTGTATGCGTATATGTGCTATGTGTATGTTATGTTTATGTGAGGTAGTTGATAGCTACGTGGTATGCTCATTGTCTTGTTATTATGCTTCTTGGGTGTCGGGATACGTTTTTGGGTGTGAAATGCTTGGTGTGAAACGACCGCTAGGTGTGAAACGTTTGCTCGGTGTGACATATCTGCCGGGGGCTTATATGATGTTGGGATATGCTTGTTGGTATGCTTATATACTGTATATGTAAATATGAGGTTAACCGTTACCTGAGGTTCAATGGGTATTGAACCTCAGCTCTGCACATAGCGTCAGGTTCAGGAGGACCGAGGAGAAAGGCAAGCAGCACGCGTAGGGACTCGGCTGAAGACTTTCCTCTACTGCTATTTACTTTTGAAAACTCTCGGTCATTGTACCGCTTTTGTAATCAGCCAGACTTACGGCATTTTAAATATATGTATCAGTTACTCAATCGCTCCGATGCTCTACTCTGATGAAAAAAATATATACTGCTTTTGAAAATGGGATGTTACATTTTTGGTATCAGACCAGTTGTCCTGGCATAGATCTGACTAAGTTATTCGAAAACCTTTTGGTGCCAAAGGCAGGGCTAGTCTATGTGGATCAGCTAATCAGTCACCCTAGCACGGTGAGGCTCCCATGATAGACACCTACCTGGCCAAATTGGTTTAAGTAACGGAGTTAGGCTCTACGCCTTTTTTAAAAAAAAGAGCATGTTTTGAAAATGAGTACTGATATAAGCCTAAGTCGGTGTACCACCTTATTTGAGTGTACCAGTCTGAACCGGTATACCATTCTAAACCGGTGTACCACCCTCTGTTGGTACATTACTCTGATCCACAGCCGGTGAATCCATCATCGGTACCTATATCGACATCAGTCTCTGATAAATCTGATAATCTCCAGTTTGTACTGGACGGTAATTTCACTCTAACCCAGAGTCAGCAAATCCATCGTCTGTACTTATATTCATATCAGTCCCTGATAATCCTGATAACCCTGATATCAGTTCCTGATAACTCTGATAATTCTAAAATTAGTCACTGACCACTCTGATAATTCTAATATCAGTCTCTGATAACTCTGATAATTCTGATAACCCTGATAATCGCCAGTTTGTACTGGACGACAATTTTATCCTAACCCAAAGCTTATATGTGGAGCTGGGCCACGCCGGATGAAACTCCGAGATCAATAAAGATAAGTACGTGCAGTATTTGACTCATGTAGAGGAACTTCTGACATGTATTTTCGTACACGTTTTTTAGTAGAAAGAACCAACGAGAACCTAACGAGGGAAATATTTTGGGTGCCTGTTCGTTTATAGTATAAATGCTAAGTGCGATAAAATCTATATGCAGTATAAATGCTAAGTGTGATAAAGTCTGTGATATAATACTTGTTGTTTTCCTTGTATATCTAAATATTTTCCCTAATAAAGAAAAAAGAGAACGAGACATGGCGAATTTAAGAGGAGCTGGAGCTCCCAGGGGCCGAGGTAGAGGCAGAGGGCGAGGTAGACAACCTCGGATAATCCCTATACCAGTAGTAGACCCTGAACAACCAGTTCAAGAACCTAACCAACCCCAACAAATTGCCTTGCGAGAAGTAATGGCTGTAGTACGTGAACAGCGAGAGATAATAGAAGAAATGCGTGTAGAGAGACAAGCAAGGCACGAGGAAGAAGAACAATCTGATAATGAGGAAGAGGATGAAGAAGATGATAGACAAACCGAGGAAGCTGATAGATCAGAAAGGTCCCAGTCACCACCAATACATGAAAGAGCAGTGGTAAACTTACCACTCAGAGATGCCAACACTTCACAGTATTGGGTTACTCAGTTCTGTAAGCTGAATCCCCCAACTTTTCAAGGTAAACTGGAAACGGCGGAGGATTGGTTGATGAAGTTGGAAAAGATCTTTGAAGTAATGGAGTGCCCGGAAAATCGCAAAGCTCAACTGGCGATATATAGGCTGGAAGGAGATGCAGATCGTTGGTGGAGAGTCATGGTGAAAACACTGCGAACACGCTACTGTCCCGTTACTTGGGAGAAATTTCTGGAGAAGTTCAACGAACAGTACTTTCCTCCCTCGATACAAGTGACCAAGGAGGCAGAATTCCTTCGCATCCAACGGGACACGAGGAGACTTTCGATGACTACTTTGCCCGGTTTACTAATCTATCACGTTATTCGTCACACCGGGGCGTAATGGTGATGAAAGCGATGGCGAACATGCGATACACGGGCGAAGTACGAGATAAGGGACAGTGGTGTCTCAACGATTTACGAGAATTAATTCAAGCCGTAGAATCTTGCCTACTCATTGAGCGAAACCTAAGGGAGCTGCGTAGGTACCGACGTACGCAGCACTAGCGGTGCGGGGGCATAGCGAGGTCGGTCGTGAAAATTCCTCACGAAAGAGAGAAGCACCATGGGATAACTCCCAGAGAGAAAGCAAGAGGCCATTCCAGACTGGGTAGCGGAACAACTCAAGAATGCCGGAGACCCGACCATGTCCAAGATACGAAAATTTCCATCCTAGTGTGGACTGTGATAGGAGACGGATCGCCGGATGTCGGCCGGACATTTTATTGTGCAGTCTCCCGAGAAACCCGGGGTTAAGACCACAGAACTCAGGCCGAATGTATGCACTAACCAATGCGGTGGAGAGAGAACTTCCGGAGAGGGTTCAAGGTACTATTTCATTTAGTAAGGAATTCCCTAGGAACGCATGCCTATAGATTTTCCCTATGGTTTGATAAGTAGTTATCTTACTTGTCGCGAAAATTTTAGTTTCCGATGCATACCTTAGTTATTACACCAGACCGCGATCGTATCATTGAATAGGAGGTATTTTGTGTTACCATGGTGTATGGGCGCCATGGGGACATTTTGGTATTTGTGGTGTTGACCGCGGTATATGGGTGCCACGGGAAATACTATATATCAAAGTATGACATGACAAGATCTTTACGGTCAAACCTGAGCGAATTCTCGATCATCAAGCGAAGCGGCTGACATATAGAGAAAAGTTTCTGAGCAAATAGACCGACGGTTAGCTAGTACAGAGTCTAAGTTGGTATAGAGCAAATTTTGAGGGCGAAATTTTGTTTAACGGGGGGAGAAATGTAATACCGGATAATTATTTATCCGGAATATTATATTTTAGTACATATTACCTATTGGAAATAGGTAAATATGTGGTCTCAGATAATAAGTTATAATTACATTATTTTCTAAGGTAATTTTTATTGAAATTAGGGTAAATAAAGAGCTAAAATCTCTAAAATACATTTATGGGGCATAAAGTGGCCCGAAAATATTATGATAAATCCCTAGAGGCGAGTAAAATAATTATTAAAAATTAGAAAGTATGTTGTCTCTAATTTTGGGAATTTTGGGATTATTTCCTTTGGAAAATAATGAGCCAAAAGTAAATATTATTTTGGGGATCATAAGTGACCCCATGATTTTTATATTTTACAAGGAGCCTAAAATACCAATGTCGAGTAAAATAGTTGTGAGATAATAATTAATCCTAATTAAGAAAATTATCAACAATTAGTAAGTGGCTAATTAAGTAATTAGTGGCTAATTGTTTAGGTTAAGATATAAGTAAATTAATTAGTAAATAATTAAATTAAGGGGGAGAAACCGAAATTAATAATAAAAATAATAAATAATAATTAAGTTAATAATGTGAAAAGGGTTTTGGTTATTTCAAATAATATCTAGATATTATAATTAAATAATATTATATTCTGATAAAGAGCCAATAGGAGAAACGAGAACCGATAGAAATAAAATCCTACCTCAAAATATAGGAACTAAGTCTGTAACATCTGGACTTATTATAAACAAGTGAAATTTTATCCCGGAGTGAGCTAGCTCCAAGTGATTTACGAAACCAACAGAGCACTTAAGATACGGGGTTTTAAGGGAAAATGACAGATAGTCAAAATGAGAACATATACAAAACGAATTAGTTGTGACAAACCGGTGATTAGGTTTCTTAGGTCGGACATATTACGAACCAAATGGCGAATTTTTGTCTAGAAGCGGTTCTATCAGAAGTCATTTCCGTAACCAACAGCGTTTATCCGAAAATCTTCAGCAGACTACGGAATACCCGTAACGGGATCAAAAATTTAGTTAACCCAAGTGGTTTTAAAGAGAAAGAATAAAACTTCAGCGCTGTGCTACCGGATTT
This sequence comes from Acacia melanoxylon, assembly GCA_019022615.1. Classification (NCBI taxonomy): domain Eukaryota; kingdom Viridiplantae; phylum Streptophyta; class Magnoliopsida; order Fabales; family Fabaceae; genus Acacia; species Acacia melanoxylon. The sequence goes on along the minus strand of JAFJYJ010000003.1, from coordinate 2,586,177 downwards.
TTGGGATTCGTCAAGATTATGCGATTAGAACACCGAACCTCGGAACTTTATCGGTACGAGCGCATAAAGCAACAAGATGACATCATGGATGATGCAATCTTCTTCTAGAATGATGACATGGGCATGAGGTCATCCAAGGCTTGAAGGGACAAGATGGAGCCACGTGTCGAAGTCCGATCCGACGGCCGAAATTCAATCTGAAAAAGGCATGAATAGTGTCATTTTTTTCTTCTATAAATAGGAAGCTCTTCTCTTCTCATTTCCCACACCAAATTTTGAATCCTAGAGAGATTTTAGAGAGAAGGAGGAGCCCGGAGAAAGTGTAACGAAGCCTTGGGTAAGTTCTTCGGTCCATAGTCTTAAGCTTTGGTAGTTCTTTCAGTAGTTATAGTAGGAATGCTAGATTTATCTCTAATTTTTCAAGGTAGTTTAGATATCATGTTTTAGGGGTAAATATGGTATTTATCTTGAAAATATATTGGGAGAAGAAATATGTCAAAATTCGGAGAGATAGGATCAAAATAGCGAAGCTCCGGCGAAATTCCGCCGATTAGGGGGTCAGGGGCAAAATGGTAATTTGTACCTAAAATGCCTGTTATACAGCTAAAGGTTGTTAAATATTATCCTTATAGGATATTTGTTATAATCGAACCGCTGTCGAGCCGCTGTTGTGCCGCCGTCATACCGCTGTTTCACCCGCTGTCAAAAACTACCGTTTTCCGGAAAAATACCGTTATACCACCGACGAAGGTACGTTCGCGTACGGTAACACTAACTCTGATATTTATTGTATGCGTATATGTGCTATGTGTATGTTATGTTTATGTGAGGTAGTTGATAGCTCTGTGGTATGCTCATTGTACTTGTTATTATGCTTCTTTGGGTGTCGGGATACGTTTCTTTGGGTGTGAAATGCTTGGTGTGAAACGACCGCTAGGTGTGAAACGTTTGCTAAGTGTGACATATCTCGCCGGGGGGCTTATATGATGTTGGGATATGCTTGTTGGTATGCTTATATACTGTATATGTAAATATGAGGTTAACCGTTACCTGAGGTTCAACGGGCATTAAACCTCAGCTCTTAACATAGCGTCAGGTTCAGGAGCACCGAGGACCGAGGAGAAAGGCAAGCGAAAGACGCGTAGGGACTCAATCGAAGACTTTCCTCTACTACTATTTACTTTTGAAAACTCTCGGTCATTGTACCGCTTTTGTAATCAGCCAGACTTACGGCATTTTAAATATATGTATCAGTTACTCAATCGCTCCTGTAATACCCTAAAAATCCTATTTATGATAAGTACCATAAATTAGTAAATAATACCTATTGGATATAGGTGAATATGTGGTTTCAAATAATAAATCTTAATTATCTTATTTTCTAAGGTAATTACTATTAAAATTAGAAAAGAAAAAGAGCTGAAATCCATGAAAAATGTATTTTATAAGGCAAAAAATGGCACGAAAATATTATGATAAATCTCATATGGCAACAAATATTGACAAAAACTTAGGAAGTATGTTGTCTCTAATTTTAGGAATTTTTGGGATTATTTCCTTGAAAAATAGAGAAGTATAAATATAATATTATTAAAGCACTTTTTGGCCCCATGATTTTTAATATTTTACATGGGATATAAAATACCAATGTAAGTAAAATAGTTGTGAGATAATAATTAATCCTAATTATGAAAATTATCAACAATTAGTAAGTGGGTAATTAAGTAATTAGTGGCTAATTGTTTAGATTATGATATAAGTAAATTAATTAGTAAATAATTAATTTAAGGGGAGAAATTCCAAATTATTAATTAAATAAATAATAAATAAATAATAAAATAATAATAAAATATTTTATGTTTAGAAAAATAAATAAAAAATAAATAAATATCTAGATATTTTGAATAAAATTATAATATATTTGGTAAAGGGCCAACAGGACATTTGAGAATGGATAGAAATTAAATCCTACACCAAAACATAGGGATTTAGTCTAAGACATCTGGACTTTTTATAAACCAGTGAAATTCTACCTCGGAGTGGACTATCTCCGAAGTAATTTTTGAAACCAGATGAGTCTTTAAGATACATGATAAATCAGAAATAGGTCAGATAGTGAAAATGGGAATCCATAGAAAACAAATTAGTCGTGACAAACCGGGGATAAGGTTTCTTAGGTCGAACATATTACGAACCGGCGGGTTGTCCGGTTTGGAACTTCCTAATTTATTTACAGAATCGAAGGTGTCTGTCCTAAAATCTTCAAGGACTACGGAATACCCTTAGTGGGATCAAAAATTTAGTTAAACCAAGTAGTTTAAAAGGGAAAGAATTGAACTTCAGCACGTTGCTTCCGGATTTTTGAGATTCTCCGAGATTGCGCGATTTGGACACCGAACTGGGAACTTTATCGGTACAGTCACATAAAGCAAGCTTGTGACATCATCTTCTTCTAGAAGGGATGATGTCATCCAACACATGGATGGCAAGGATGAAGCCACGTGTCAAAGTGCGTCCGATACCGAAAGTTAGTCGATAAAGTGATGAATAGTGTCACATCTTTTGCTATAAATAGGAGCTCTCCCCTTCCCATTTCTTCACTCCAAAACCGTGCCTAGAGAGAGAAAGTAGAGAGAGTAAGTGCCCGAAGAAATTCTAGCCGAGCCCTTGGTAAGTTCTTCGGTCCCTAGTCTTTAGTTTCGGTAATTCTTTCGGTAGATATAGTAGAAATGCTAGAATTATCTTTAAATTTCCCAGATAGTCTAGATATCATGTTTAGGGGTATATATGGTATTTATTTCGAGAATATACTGGGAAAAGAGATATGTCAAAATTCTGGAGAGATAGAGTCAAAATAGCGAAGCTCTGGCGAAATTCCGCCGATTAGGGGTTCAGGGGCAAAATGGTAATTTGTACCTAAAATGCCTGTTATGATGCCAAATCTTTATAAATGTGATATTATCCTTATAGGATATCTGTAATCACGAACCGTCAAACAAACCGTTTTTTTTACGTCGGAAATACTGTTTTTACGTCAAACGTGCTGTTTTTAGTCAACGAATGTACGTTCGCGTCTTTGTAACACTAACTCTGATGCTTATTGTATGCTTATATGTGATAGACGACTATACAAGTGATTTGTATAGATAACTTTACATGCGATGTGTATTGTTAACATAGATAACTTTACATGCGATGTGTATTGTTAACATAGATAACTTTACATGCGATGTGTATTGTTAACATAGATAACTTTACATGCGATGTGTATTGTTAACATAGATAACTTTACATGCGATGTGTACTGTTAGCATAGATAACTTTACATGAGATGTGTACTGTTGTTATATTAATCTTGCATCTGCTATGTACTTATGTATTGATTAATACTGTGATGTCATCCATATGTTGTTTATATAAGTATGAGGTTAACCGTTACCTGAGGTTCGATGTGCATTTGGACCTCAGCTTCTGAAATAGCTTCAGGGTCAGGAGGACCGAGGATCGAGGAGAGAGGCAAGCAGGCCGCATAGAGACCCGGCTGAAGACTTCCCTTTGTTGTCATTTACTTTGAAAACTCTCGGTCACTGTACCGCTTTTGTAATTAGCCAGACTTATGGCATTTTAAATATATGTATCAGTTACTCAATCGCTCTAATGCTCTACTTTGATGAAAAAAAATATATACTGCTTTTGAAAATGGGATGTTACAGCTCCGATGCTCTACTCTGATGAAAAAAAAATATACTGCTTTTGAAAATGGGATGTTACAGAAATAATCACAAAAAATGTCTCATACCAAATTCTCCTCATAAAAAAGTCCCTATTAATAGTGAATAAGCTATTGAATTCCCCTCACAAAAAAGTCTCACTGTCAAAATGGTTTTTTGTGTTGTCAAAATGGCTTTTCATATTGTTAAAATCTCCATATAAAAATCTCATTGTGAAAATGGTTTTGCATGTTGTCAAAAAAATTTCGAGTTTTTCATACGTGTAGAATTTTAGAAAAATTTTGTCTAGTATGATTATGATGAGATATATAATTTTGTGGTGAATACAATAATTTTGCCTCTAATATTAGTCAGCAAGTTATAAAAGAAAAATTATGCGTCTGCTAGATATTGTTATATATAGCCTATGCATATGGTTCACTAAATTATGAAGCTTGCAAAATAAACTTCAAAGGATCCAAAATGCCAGAAGAATATCCAAATATAATTTGTTTCTTTGCAAAATATATATTATTTGATATTCTAGTACCTCATGATAATATTTAGATATCATTGTATTCATTATGATTTTACTAGTCAAACTTTAGTTCTTGCACGTGCACAATGGATAATGAAAATAAGATTGAGTGGTTTTCATCATAATTCTTTTAATGTTCCACAATGAACAATAGAATGTTTGGCGGCTAAGAGGAAGATATGCTCATAAGGACATTGGAAATAATGTTGTCATCAGGGGAGTAAAATTGATGTTATCAAGGGGGGAGTTAATACACGCTATACTATTTTTCCCTTATCTAAGTTTTGTCCTACTAAGTTTTCCTAGAAAAGTTTTTAATGAGGTAGCACTGGATAGTGTATCAATGAATAATGTACTCTTTTCTTTAGCTAGGTTTTTGTCCCACTGGGTTTTTACTAGTTAAAATTTTTAATGAGACACATTCATAATGGACATATAATGGGGAGTGTTATGAATATTATATTTATGGATGTCCATATCTCCCATTATTTCCTAGTTTCCATAGTTTCCTACTCTCATCCATTTATTATTATGATTATAGAATCACATTAATTGTAGATTAGAGAGTTGTGCCTATAAATAGAAGGCATATGTTATGTATTTCAGACAACACTAAATAATGAATTTGAGAATTACTATTTCTTACTTTATATTCATTCTTCCTTTCTTTTCTCATCTTTCCCTTTATTTCATAACATATTTTTCATATTGTCCACCTTTTCAAGTTAAGTTTTCCTACCTATTGTTATAATTTTGTTTACACGAGGACGGTTTTTTTGTTGCTATGATGTTTTAGTAGAGCTATGAAAATAAACTGAGCCTTTTAAACCCATTTTAAGCAAGGGACGGGCTGTTCAAAATAAAAATGATTTTAGGGTAATTAGGCTTTCAAGCCTAACCCTTTTAAACTCGAACTCGTCAAGGGCTGACCTGTTTAAGCTCATATGACATTATATTTTCCTTTTGAGATATTTTAGTCATGTTGGAAATTATATTTTTCAGTTTTTTATTACTCTCGTATTTATTTGAAATTGTTTTAGTCCTTTATTATAAATTAAATGATCAACCATGATAAAAAAATATTTATTTGATTTATATCTCTTTTCAATTAGAGTTTAGGATTGCAGTTTGATTTAGTTGTAGTTAGTTGGATTTAGTTTGACACTTTAATTTGCTATTATTTATAATTTGAATCAAAAAAAAAAAAATCTGAAATCTTTCTTTTAATTTTATTAATTTTAAAATAAATAAAAATATTTTGAAAAAGCTAAAAGGGTTTAAAGCCAATAAGTCAAGCCCAAGCCTATAAGTTCAAGGGTTGGGCTTCATTTTTAGGCGTATTTTGTGAAAGCGTGCTTTTCAAGCTCAGCTTTTTTAGGTCCAAGCCCATCAAGGGCGGGCATGTTTACCCACCTCTATGTGTATATCAATGAAAAAAAAATGATGACCTAGTGTGACATCATTCAAACTATCATTGGGAACCTATAACTGCACAATGTTAGCTATATAAGTAATATATAGGAATAGTGTGACTTCAGAGGCGACGATTCAGACGAAACCGATACCAATGGAAGAGGAGAGCACACATACGAGTAGTTGACCAGTTGTCGAGCAATAAGGTGCGAGGTTGGCATGCAAATGAATAAAAACGACTATGAGCAAGATTATAAAGATGTTTCAAACTGTTATCTACACTCTTAGTGAGACATGATCAAGCAGTCTAATTTGTGAATAGTGCTTGATCATGTCTCATTTAACTATATACACCCCTTGGAAGCAAGAATATTATGGTTCAACAAATTGAAATTATTGACTCACTTTCCTAATTCGATTCTCCATCTGTCTAATTTGTCTTTGTCGCAAATATAAATATCGTGTAGTTGACTTTTTGATGATATATATACCCCTGCAGGGAAGCAAGAATATGATGGTTCAGCACATCACTCAATATTTTGTTTGTCCTTTTTTTTTTTACTATGCATATTTCAAAGGAAGGGAAGAGCCAGATTCAATTATGAAAAAGGTGGAGATTAAATTAGTAATTTGTATACATAAATTATGAGGAGCTAAAAAAATATATTACACCTATATATAAACACACTTTTTAGAATGGGGGAAAAAGAGAATTGAAGCACCAAAAGATCACATTTTAAAAAGAAAGCTTCACGACTCTAATATATTGTTCTTGGAATTTTTCTTTTCTTCTTCAAACACTTTATTCCAATTGAGTATGTTGTTCCAATTCAAATTTGCATTGTCCTTGTCCTTTAGCCAAATCATATGGTTCAGGATAAGATTGAATCTATGACTAACTCTCTGAGCACAAATGCTTTGAAACCAAACTTGCTTGTATGCTATACAGATAAAATAGAATGTGATTTACTTTCCTCAAATATAACAGTCTATTTTTTTAATATTGTCCGCCTTTTCAAGTTAAGTTTTCCTACCTATATTTTGTTTTCACAAGGATGGTTTGTTTGTTACTATGATGTTTTAGTAGAGCTAGGGAGCCAGGCCTTTTAAACCCGTTTAAATCAAGGGACGGAAGGTTCAAAAAACATTATTTTAGGGTAATTAGGCTTTCAAGCCTAGTCCTTTTAAACTCGGACTCATTAAGGGCTAACTCGTTTAAGCTCGCATAACATTATATTTGAGGCATTTCATTGATTGTTGACAATTATATTTTTTCATTTTTTATTATTCTTATATTTATTTAAAATTGTTTTTCTCATATTTATTTGAAATCGTTTTAGTCGTTTATTAAGATATTTATTTGATTATAGATCACTTTTCTATTAGAGTTCAGGATAACAGTTTGATTTAGTTATAGTTATTTGGATTTACTTTGACTCTTTAATTTGCTATTATTTATAATTTGAATAAAAAAAATCTGAAATTTCTTTTTTTATATATTTATTTTAAAATAAATAAAAACTATTTTTTTATATAAAAAATAAAAAGTTAAAAAAAAAATTAAAAACCTAAAAGGGTCTAAAGCCAACCAATCAAGCCCAAGCTTACAAGTTCAAGGGTTGAGCTTCATTTTTAGGCGTATTTTGTGAAAGCGGGCTTTTTAAGGTCCAAGCCCATAAAGGGCGGGCATGTTTACCCACCTCTATGTGTATACCAAAGAAGAAGAAAAATGATGACCTAGTGTGACGTGATCATTGGGAGCCTATAACTGCACAATGTTAGCTATATACTTCTGATCTTCTTCTCCTTATTATAAAGTATCAACTAACCATTCTCACAAACCAATAAAAAGAGTTAAAGTAAATAAAGTTGTCCTAAAATTTAAGTAATTTTCAATATTACCCCTACTAATTGCACTAAATTCTAATATTATATTAATTATTACTTTCACCCACTACCCTTATTAATTATAGGCATTTATGGAAAAATAATAATTAATGCGCTTAAGAAACAAGCAAGTATCTTATAAAAAAAACCAAATATAATTGTTAGTTGGTGCTTTATAATAAGAATCGAAGGAGTAAGTAATATATAGGAATAGTGTGATATCAGAGGCGACGGTTTAGACGAAGCCTGATACCAATGGAAGAGAGAGCACACGTGAGCAATTGTCGAGTACTATAAGGTGCGAGGTTGGCACGCAAATGAATAAAAACGACTATATATGAGCATAATTATAAAGATGTTTCAAATTGTTATCTACACTGGTTACTAAAGAAGGGTTAAATACCAATTTTGTAATGGAAGTATTGGTAAAGGGGCACTTAGCACCCAGAAGTTTTTTTGGTATCATTTTTATCCCAGAAGTTTAAAAACATAGTAATCTTGCTGATCGGTTGATCTTGACCGTTGGATCGTTGCTCTCTTTGTAAACTTCCAGGCAAATTTGCTCCTAAAAAAACTTCTAGGGCAAATCTACTCCTAAAAAAAATTTCTGGGGCATATTTGCTCCTTTTTGTAAACTTTCGGGGTAAAAATGATACCGAAAAAACTTTCGGGTGCTGAGTGCCCCCTTACCAATACTTTCATGGCAAAAATGGTATTTAACTCATTAATGAAATACGGCGTAGAAAGCATCTACTGAACTGATTATATATGAAATTCGTGTACAAAATTATTGAATTTTGAAATTTAAGTCATAAAAAAGGCGTTTCAAATTGTTATCTATACTGATTGTTATATGATAATTGATGGAGTAAAAGTTTATTACACGGGTTCCATACTGAACCGGTATGGGAAGTCGAAAGTCACATAACATAGTTATCAAAATGCAACCAGTTTTTCCTTTTCTCCACCATCATGGCAACAGCTGATGTGGATGAGATTATGTAAAAATGACATTTTACACTAGTATGAACCTTTTGTCATAAATTTTTTACCATAAAACATGTAAAAGAAAAACAAAAACGCAAATTTATTGTTATGTTGTGGTGTTAATGCATGATTGATACGAAACAGAAATAAGCTCTCCAGTTATTTCAGATCATAAGCTTCTCAAGTATCATAAGAGGCAAACGATATTGTAGAGCCACAATATCGGAAGCCTATGATGACACTTGGAAACATCTCCCATTAATACACGCTATCATTGCATTCTGAGATACAAGAAACTGATCATGAGTGGCTATATAGAGAGAGATGTAGAGAGAGACTGTTACTCCTTGTTATCACAAACATATCGAATCTCATCCCTGTGACAAAATGCAAATCCTTATAATTTTATCTCTTTTTATTAGGTCCTTGTGGTTGTTTTTTTTATTGTTGGGTCCTTATAATTTCTTCAATTCTAGGTATTGGTCCATATTCTTTTGCTATGTTAATTTGTAAGAGAAACAATGTTGGTAACTGATGATGAGGTGACTGTCACTCAAAATACACTTGGATTAATTTTGTCACATAAACATAAAGAAAGTCAAAAACCAATCAAATTGCAAATTATATATAGAAAGAACAAGAAATTTATAAACATAATGATTTTTTATTTTTACGTTGATAACAAATAAATTTTTTTTCATCGTGTTATTTCTATAAAATCTTTCTTTTTGTATATTTGTGACAATTTATATGTCGCTTAGTTAATACCCCCATCAATTATAATTAATGTAATGAGTACAAGGATTAATGTTTGTAAATGAGGAAACCGTAAGGATTCAATAAAAGCACCACAGGGACATTATTAAAAGTAAAGTCAAACTATAAGAAGTAACGAATTAATTTTTTAATAAATGTATATGAATATTTCACTGAAATACCAAAAGCATAGCAAAATCATCATCATACTAAATATGCAAGTAATCATAATGTCTATACAGAATGGAATCCAATTTCCCTTAAATATGATATGTATATAAGAAGAAAATATGAAATTTATAATATTATGATATTTTGGTTTTTTTAGGATAATGATTTTTCTTGATTAATCTCTATAATTTTTAAATCAAATGAGCCTCTTCCAAGCGGCTGTTGATAGAAGAAGATACTCTCAGAATCCTATTTATTTTTTTCTTTTCAGAATCAGATCTCCACCTTAGATTAAAAAATGAATGGTTCAAATTTAATATTTTCTAAAACTATTATTATAATATTTTATAATTTAATTTTTAAAATTTTGTGTGTTATAGTTATGAATTGTGTAGATTAGATTTTCAATTTAAATTTATTAGTTTATGTTTAAAATAATAGTTTTATAAAATTTCAAACCTAAATCATCTATTTTTTTAATCTAAAGATAGAGATGAGACTTCTAAGAAGAAAAGGAGACAAATGATTCTAAGGGAATCTAAACCCGCCGTTGACGTAGTGCATACTTGATGCTTCTATGGTATCTGCAGAATTTAAGCAACATAAACAGATGAATGCCATCTTTTGCCAGTTTTATTCTCTGCAGTTGACAATGAATTGATGGCTGAGAATATTTACATGCTTTTCCTTCGTTATCAAAGATATTATTAATGTCCATGTCTAACGAAATATCGTTAATTTAGTCTTGTTAACATAATAACCTACACAAGTTCAGCGAATTAAGAAAATAATAATAAGACGACAAAGAAAAATAGTGAAAAGTAAGATGTTTCTAATCTCGTAAAAGAATGTCTAAATCTATATGGAGGAAAACCAATATACTGTGAAAGTTGTACGTAGAACAGATTCTAGCTTTCTTCTTCATATTCTTTGTCCACATGCACACATATATTATCAAAAAAACAGAATTGTCTAGACCTGAGGCTGAAGGGTCAAGAATCTCAGTTCTACTGTTCTTGAACAACATAGAGTAGTGGAGACTTCTTTTCTTTTCACACTATTATGGATTTAAAAATATTGGGAAAAAAAAAAGTTGAATTCGAATGTTAGGTAAAACAGAATTGACTATAGATTCAAGTAATGGCACATGGATTTACAAAACCTTTATGATTTTATTGATTTAAAAAATTTTATTTGGACAGAATATAACAACATTTTCAACATTCTCGTCTGTATATCCAATCAAGCTTTTAATCATTTGGAAAAAAAAATTCAAAGTTAGATGTATAATTATTAACAGAGTCTTTTTTCAAAGTGCCACTTATTTCTTTTTAATAATTCCTTATTATAAAAATGATGAGATATTTTTCTAATACGTCTTACAATTATATGAAATGTTGTTGTAGAATACATATTTCAATATTTTTTCCTTAAAATAATTTATTTTACAACAGAGAACAAATCAAACTAATTCCATCTTTTTTTCTTGCATTTACTGGGAATTCATACCAAGTAAACTCATTGATTAAATATATTCTTTCCACAACAGAAAATATTCTATTGTCATCAACTTTGTTTATATTTATGACAAAGACGGATCACGAACTGACATTAACATGATAAGCATAACCGAATCTGAAAAAAGAATAGTTAATCTTTACCAGAATTTTGTTTCTAACATTATTGTCTAATGCAGCAAAACATTAGATTCGTCTGTCAGAAATCATGGTTTATAGTCTATATATAAAGCCAGTAGCAGTCTTCGTTTCTCATCACAAATCATACGGCAATGAGTCACAAGTCCACACTCAAAACCTCCATTAGATTTTAATATAATGTAATTGGTAGAAGCTTCAATGTTTCATCAATGGCTTCCAATATTGTGGGCCCATGACCCCACATATTGGGGTCATTCCTGAAACTAGAGAAGCTTTTGTTAGCATGAAGACCTTACTTCTTGGGTCAGATCATCAGCAAGTATTGATATTCATTTATGTCTCTTGTGATTATCTTTTTCAAATCAGTGCGCGAAAGAGTTTCACCTCAATCTGTTGAATTTTGTTATAGGGTTTTTCTTTCGAGATCTCGAGTTCTGTTAATCTTAAAATGGTTTCCCTCTTTGTTTAGTTCTGTCAAAATTGGGTTGAACCCTTGAGATTTAATTAGGTATTGATAGAGCTTGATATTTATAGGGAAAATTACACACAGGTCCCAAGGACTACAGATAATTACAAATAGGTCCCCTGAAATGACTAAACTACACAGAAGTCCCTAGGGACTTCTGTGTAATTATTTCAGAATGGCAAATGTCTATATTGCCCTTTAGCATAAAAACGCGCCTAAAGCACTAAACCACTGAATCAGTTTGTCATCTCCCATTCTGAACCTGAGCCCTTAGCCGTTCCCTTCGCTATTTCGCCCAAGTCCAGCTTGCCGTTCCCTTCGCTATTTCGCCCAAGTCCAGTTCGCCGTTCCCTTTGCCGGTGCCGTTCGATATGTGCGTGTGTGCTCGAATCTGTTTGCCTTCGATCTGTCCGTACGTGATTGGCCGAGTTGGCTCCGTCGACCGTCGCAAGACGCAGGCACGAATACGACTACAAACCTCTGTGGGCTGTGGCTTTGTCTCTGTGCGACTTGCATTTCCATTTATTTTCTTTGTGCGTGGTCATGCGGTGCTTGCGATGCGTATTCGGTTTGTGTTCTTTGTTTTGCCTTTTTTTTGCCGTAATATGCTAACGGGAAAGAATATGCTAGTGCTACCCTCAGTTTCTTTTATTCCTGTCGCTTCTTGAGGCAATGACGCAGAACCTGAGGTTCTTGTAGAATACTCGTCCGAGAACAATTAGAGTAAGTACTCATGTGAATTTGATGAAACGGGGCTTAATTTTTAGTTCTTGCATTTCCATGAACAATATTGTGGGAATTTCAACTTGTCATGGTTTTACGTGTGCAACTTATTCTGTTTCCTTTTCTTTTTTGATATTTCAATTCTCTGCTTCTGGTTTAAATATGACAAATCTGAATGGGATACTTTCTAGTTTAAATACAACATTGAACGTGAAGTAGCAGTTGGGATATTGAAGTCGTGTGAAAATTTGTGTGGGCTTGAGTTGGTAGTGTTCTCGAGAAAGTTAAATAGGATTATGATGGAAAATTGTAAATGTTTCTAGAAATTTCAGTTGCATAATAAAAATACGGAGAAAGATTGCAGTTATTTTTTAGCGATAAATGTTATCTATTGTCACTTGTTTCCTCCACTTTTTCAAGTTTCTGTTCCTTCAATGTATCGTCTGATGTCTCTTTATGTTATGTAGATCATGAATATAATTAGGTTAGCTAATTGGGGATTTATTGGCACTATTAATTGTATGAGGCCAGTGAGGAATTGAAACTATCACTTGCTGCTCTGCCTCATTTTTCTCCTCTTCTTTCTCTGTTTCTTTTGATTTTTCCACAGCTGGTGTCACAGAACTTGTTTCTGAATTCATATTCTCTTTCACTTCCTCTGATTCTGATTCTTTTGACCAAGTCAATGGGCCAAAGGAAGACAAGTTCCGACCAAGTCAAGCTGGGCCAAAGTGCACTTGCAAAATGATACGTAAGCATTTTTGGTTCATTGTTGAGAATCTGTTTTTTACTTGTGGTTCATTGTACGTGACATGATGAATTGCAGGAATTCTTGTGGTGTCCATGTTCTATCATGGTTACAGGGATGGGATGGCTCTCCCCACGACAATGAAGGCTATACTATGCCTAATTTGTCTCGTGAGCAACTACGGCAGATAAAGCTTGAATGCTTATGGTGGCTTGTAACGCATGACAAAAACATACATAAGCAAAATGTGTTGTCCCAACCGTCGGCAACCACGATCGAAGAAGAAGAAGTAGAGATGTAGTTTTATTGTAAAGTAGTGGCTTTCATATGACCTTATTTTGCCAATGTATATGATTGGAAGTGAATGTACAAACTTTGCCCAGCCTTGCAATGTGATACGATTTATTTTTTGACTAGCCTTTGAGTCAAATGTTGAATATAGCAACAAGAAAAGCTATAAGCAAGAATGTTGTTACAATTGTTTGACTTCCACTTTGTGCAAGAAATTAAATCCTTGATTCTAAATTTGAGTGTTGTTGGTGGTTCTTCATTATCTTTGAATTCTAGCAACAAGAAATTCATATTTTAACAACAAAAATTCATATTTTAGCAACAAGTTTCTTAAACCTGTATTTTGTGAACTCTGAGGTTCAGAGTCCAGAGTCCATTTACAATAAGAAATTCATATTTTAACAACAGCAAATTCATATTTTAGCAACAAGTTTCGAAAACCTGTATTTTTTGAACTCGAGGTCCGAGTCCATTTACAACAAGAATGTCATATTTTAACAACAACAAATTCATATTTTAGCAACAAGTTTTGAAAACTCGTATTTTGTATATTCCGAGGTCCAGGGTCCATTTACAACAAGAAATTCATATTTTAACAACAGCAAATTCATATTTTAGCAACAAGTTTCGAAAACTTGTATTTTTTGAACTCTGAGGTCCAAAGTCCATTTACAACAAGAATGTCAGATTTTAACAACAGCAAATTCATATTTTAGCAACAAGTTTCTAAAACCTGTATTTTGTATATTCCGAGGTCCGAGTCCATTTACAACAAGAAATTCATATTTTAACAACAAAATTCATATTTTAGCAACAAGTTTCGAAAACTTGTATTTTTTGAACTCGAGGTCTAGAGTCCATTTACAACAAGAAATTCATATTTTAACAACAACAAATTCATATTTTAGCAACAAGTTTCTAAAACCCGTATTTTGTATATTCCGAGGTCCGAGTCCATTTACAACAAGAAATTCATATTTTAACAACAACAAATTCATATTTTAGCAACAAGTTTCTAAAACCCGTATTTTGTATATTCCGAGGTCCGAGTCCATTTACAACAAGAAATTCATATTTTAACAACAAAAATTCATATTTTAGCAACAAGTTTCGAAAACTTGTATTTTTTGAACTCGAGGTCCAAAGTCCATTTACAACAAGAATGTCGATTTTAACAACGAAAATTCATATTTTAGCAACAAGTTTCTAAAACCCGTATTTTGTATATTCCGAGGTCCGAGTCCATTTACAACAAGAAATTCATATTTTAACAACAACAAATTCATATTTTAGCAACAAGTTTCTAAAACCCGTATTTTGTATATTCCGAGGTCTAGAGTCCATTTACAACAAGAAATTCATATTTTAACAACAAATTCATATTTTAGTAACAAGTTTCTAAAACCCGTATTTTGTATATTCCGAGGTCCGAGTCCATTTACAACAAGAAATTCATATTTTAACAACAACAAATTCATATTTTAGCAACAAGTTTCTAAAACCCGTATTTTGTATATTCCGAGGTCCGAGTCCATTTACAACAAGAAATTCATATTTTAACAACAAAAATTCATATTTTAGCAACAAGTTTCGAAAACTTGTATTTTTTGAACTCGAGGTCCAAAGTCCATTTACAACAAGAATGTCGATTTTAACAACGAAAATTCATATTTTAGCAACAAGTTTCTAAAACCTGTATTTTGTATATTCTGAGGTCCAGAGTCCATTTACAACAAGAAATTCATATTTTAACAACAACAAATTCATATTTTAGCAACAAGTTTCTAAAACCTGTATTTTGTATATTCTGAGGTCTAGAGTCCATTTACAACAAGAAATTCATATTTTAACAACAGCAAATTCATATTTTAGTAACAAGTTTCTAAAACCTGTATTTTGTATATTCTGAGGTCCAGAGTCCATTTACAACAAGAAATTCATATTTTAACAACAACAAATTCATATTTTAGCAACAAGTTTCTAAAACCTGTATTTTGTATATTCCGAGGTCCGAGTCTATTTACAACAAGAAATTCATATTTTAACAACAGCAAATTCATATTTTAGCAACAAGTTTCTAAAACCTGTATTTTGTATATTCTGATGTCCAGAGTCCATTTACAACAAGAAATTCATATTTTAACAACAGCAAATTCATATTTTAGCAATAAGTTTTGGGAATTTTCACAGGTGACTAAGGGTAGCTGAAGAAGCGCATATCATTACAAAATATTAAGTTGTATGAGTAAGTGGGTATTTTCACCTACTCATTGAACTTAATATCACATATAGTTTCACGTCCATGTGTAAGCTGTAATTACAAGTTCTTGTCCACCCACCAAAATAATAAAAATTTCATTGCTTTCTTTTCCAATCAGAGATTATATGATTCTTCGCAATTCGTCATAGGTTGTGCCTTCCTTTATAAATTTGTTCTTACCAAACCTCCAACATATTGACTTTCATCTCCCCCACCATTTAAAAACTTCCCCCCCAAATGAAAGAAACATAATAGACTTTTTCTAGAAGGACCTGCCATATTTCAAGACAATCTGCAACAACAAGATTGTATTAACAACTGAAAAAGCCACCATTTACAACAATAAATTCACGTATTAACAACAACTTTATTGAATCCTATTAGAACTTTTTACTGACTGTTTCATCATTGCATCAACCAGAAATCAGTGAAAACAGAGCAGTTCCTCTGTTACCTTCCCAAAAAACAGAGCACAATGTTATTAACCCTACCCAATAACATGAAACCCTAACTTCAATGGTAAAGAGGATATCTTTAGCAAAATCTTAGCATTACTTACCTAGGTACCAGCTTATAGATCACTAATGTCCAATAATGAGCTCAAACTTAAACCCTTTACCAAGCCTTCACTCTCTGAATGCAAATAACATACAACGAAAAGATAAATTATTCAACGAATATAGAAAAGATGACATGACTTCACAATCTAAGCTTTGCATAGGACATGAAAACGTCACTTACTTGCCTTCTACGTTGAAGATTCGATTCACCTTTATTGCTTAGTTGATTTCAGCATTTTTCCCCTTTTCCCGACAGCTACTCCCGCGTGTTTTTTCATTCCTGTGTTTGTTTCATTGGTTTTTAATGTTTAATGGGCAATATAGACATTTGACATTCTGAAATAATTACACAGAAGTCCCTAGGGACTTCTGTGTAGTTTAGTCATTTCAGGGGACCTATTTGTAATTATCTGTGGTCCTTGG
This sequence comes from Acacia melanoxylon, assembly GCA_019022615.1. Taxonomy (NCBI): domain Eukaryota; kingdom Viridiplantae; phylum Streptophyta; class Magnoliopsida; order Fabales; family Fabaceae; genus Acacia; species Acacia melanoxylon. The sequence continues at coordinate 2,569,586 of JAFJYJ010000003.1, read as the reverse complement.
GACCTGTGTGTAATTTTCCCATATTTATATATCCTTTAATGATTACCATTAGGCTTTTGTACGGCAAAATTGATTAATTTGGGCATTGTTAAGTGTTAATGAGAGAGTTTTAGGAGGTGGGATTTTTATCAATAACTGGAACTCCTAAGTATTTCTTATCTTGAGAGCATATGATTCTCATCTTGAGAGCATATGATCTTACGTTTATGCATTTGTACGTGGCATTAGTCTAAAGAAAATAGAGTCGAGAGTCGTGTGATGAGGGCCTTTTGTATGTTAGCCTTGGAGTTCACAATCAAAAATTAACCAAGGATTGCGTATAGTAGGAATTAGCAAAAAAAAAAAAAAAAAAACCCAGTGGTCCAGGTGGTCCGGTCCAACTCGACCCGGTCTGGTGAGCAAAAAATTGGTTCAAAACAATATTGGGCAGACCAGATCAAACTGGTCTTCTCAGGCCAGACTAGACTTTGGACCAAGGCTTCAGACCCCTTGGTCTGGTCCAGTCTAGCCCAAAAATTTCTTTCTTTTAATCTACTCTACACATACATAGTACAAATGCCACAGCCACATGCACACACGCTATCAACCTAAGCGAACTGATCATCATCACCCCTACACTGACACGCCCAGCTTCTTAGGCTACACCCCTACACTCGTGTCTCGTCTACATGAGGTGCAGGCACCAAACTAATTTCATTCAAAGACACCTAGAGGCCAAGAGGGAACCCTGTTAAGGCAAGCATTATATTGCTCTGGCCGCAGCAAGGATCAAACAGCTTTTTTGGATAGAACAGCCTGAGTACCGATGGCATCGTAAACAAAGCCGGAGACCACAAAATGATCATCTGGTTAGGTGAAAAGAAATAGAAGGCGGCGACACCGTAAGACTCGCTAGTGATGGTGATGAGGTAAGTGAATCTGAGAAGGAGGAGGAAGACGTTGAAGAGAAGCTACAGGACAAGAAGGTATAGTTGGCTCCGATGAGGGATGATATGGTGGAAGAAGGAATGGTAAAGAGTGGGAAATAAGGTAGGAAGAGGGGGGCAAACTAGAAAGACAGGGTTGAAAAGAGAAAAAGGAAGAGAGGAGAGTGAGATAGGTTGGGGGAGGAAATGGAATTTAGTGGGTGAGTGGGGGGAGGAAAGATGGCGATTACGCAAGGAGAGCGGAAAAGGCGGCTACGTTACACAGAGACAGAAAGCGGAGCGCCAGATAAGTCCTAGAATCCACTCGAATCTCAACTGTCAACCCTAGACTAGCTAAGATAGAAACAAGTCATGGACTGCTTAGACCAATCCAGGTAGTCCATTGGAGCAGTCTGGTCTAGATGCTTGACCAGCCAGCCTGAGGTCCTATCAAGGCTAGAACTCGGGTTGAGGCCAAACCTGGTCTGGTTTGATCCATGATTAAACCCTAGTGTATAAGCAAACCTATGATCATCAATAATCAAGTATGTTCTACGAAATATGAGATTCTTTCTAGTCTCTATATTAGGAAAATAAGAGTCTTCGTTTCTCCTAAGGCAAAGAGATATACATCATCAAGACTCACAACTTCTGTGTTTCATCAATGGTGTAATATCCTAAATTCGCTCTGACAAATTCCTTGTATGATATAATTGTATTTGGTGGAATGAAATAGCGAATTTTAAGTGAATGTTCAATTCCACCCGAAATACCCAATTTTCTGGAACTGAAAATTTTGAGACATATGTTGCTAAAAATGAGATAAATGGAACTAACATTTATTTGTTCCATTTTAGTTCATTAGATTTGACCAAAAAGGGAAAATAAGGATGCGACATGAAATTTCATTTAAGATCATGCTAATGGTCCAAGGAAAATTAAGTATAGCATCTTATATAAACTTGTGTCATGTGTCACTTATATTTTAATATTTTCTAACATGCATGGGTACATAATCCTAAGTCAATATGAGATCATCAAACTATCCAAGAGATCCATGAATTTCGGACATGTGGACAATAAAAGAAAAGAGGACAAAATGAGAAATTTTAATGATGGGTTGTAATTGCAAATATATGAAGAGTTAAAGTCAAACCAAATTTGACACGCCCCGAAACTTAAAGGGGTGACCGCCACGGAATATGAGTGGACTCACATTCCTTAAGCCTTAAACTTATAAACATATGTCCCAAAATACATGGATCCTACCTATAAATTACATGGAGCATCTAACTTTAAATAATAATACAATAGTCTAGGGCTATGATTACATCAACTACTAGCACCTCATGATGGATCAACGATCTCTACATCATTTAAGAGGCCCTTTCATTGCTCAGCAGGAGATACATGGTTGGCAATATCGTCTAAACCAAAAGAAATTTTTCTAGTGAATAATGTCCCATTATTATAATTTAATAAATTACAAAAGCAAAATAATTTAAACATCTTTATCTTTTGACAATAACAATATAGTAATAAATCTCAATTTCTAAACCATAAGATTAGGAATAAAATAGAATTCTATATAAAATATCGTTAATAAGATAATTTCATGTATGAAATAAAACCTTTAATCTAATATAATCAATATAAACCATAATTCTTTCATGTACATAATAAAGCCTTTGATTTCATAGAATCAATTTAAAACATAATTCTTAAACCTCATCTTTCCATACAACTTCTTACAGAACAGTTGACAAGTGTAACATCCCATTTTCAAAAGCAGTATATTTTTTTTTCATCAGAGTAGAGCATCGGAGCAATTGAGTAACTGATACATTTATTCAAATTGCCGTAAGTCTGGCTGATTTACAGAAGCGGTACATTGACCGAGAGTTTTCAAAATGAATAACACCCGAAGAAAGTCTTCAGTCGGGACTCTGTACGGCCTGCTCGCCTTTCTCCTCGGTTCTCCTGAACCTGACGCTATGATAAGAACTGAGATCCAATTACAATTTGGATCTCGAGTAACATCTGTTAACCTCATGCTTAAATACGACTACATATACACGACAAAGAATCAATACAACAGTCCATAACAGATGTATGATTAAAAATACATAACCACGTATGTAACAAAGCAATAATAACCTCGTATGTTACGGCAATAATAATAACGTATGTAACATAACCACGTATGATACAACAATAATAATAACGTATGTAACATAACCACGTATGTGACATAGCAACGGGTGTAACATATCCACGTATGCTACCACCATAGTGTGAATACAACAATCATATATATCCATACAATAACCATCAGAGTTAGTGTTACAGTACGCGAACGTACCTTTTTGGCGGTACAACGGAACTTTTACGGAAAAACGTGAAATTCGACAAATAAAAAAAAAAACGGTATGACGGCGGCACAACAAAGCTCGACGGCAATGTACGATTATCTCGGATATCCTATAAGGATAATATTTGACAACTTTTAGCAGCATAACGGGCATTTTAGGTACAAATTACCATTTTGCCCCGAACCCCTAATCGGCGGAATTTCGCGAACTTCGTTACTTTGACCGTATTCCATTTCAAAATTATCCCCACTATGTTTTTACCTCGTCAGCATCTTTCAATGCAATGAGGCATAAAAACAAGCATAGGAATATATTCTGAAACTTCCTAGATCAAAACAACGGTTCTACTATAACTACCGAAAGAACTACGGAAACTAAAAACTAAGGACGAAAGAACTTACTCGGAGCTAAGGCACAATTTTTCCATAGCTTCTCTCTCTAGAACCTCTCTCTAGGATCTGAATTTTGGTGTGAAGAATGAGAGCAAGAGAGCTTGCTATTTATAGAGAAAAATAGGGACAAGGTGGGAATTTCCAAAAGTCTTCGAGAAATGATTCGGCCGTTGGATCTAGGGTTTTGTAAGATGGAATCTTGGCCATCCATGGTCTTGGTCGACATCTAGGGCCCAAAAAGTCAAAGAATGAGTTGTCATCCAATGATGACTCTTGCTTTATGGCCTCCGGTCCGATAAAGCTACCGATCGGTGTGTCCGTTTCGCGCGATTTCGCGAAACTCAAAAATCCGGGCATGCAACTTTGAAGATCTTTTCATCCTCTCTCTTATTATCTATTTTGATCCTCTTTTTGATCATATCCAGGTATTCTCCGGTGCGTCGGAAGATATTCGGACAAACGCGTACGGTTACGAAATCGCTTAGATAGAACCAACTTCACGGACAATAATTCGAATCGTAAAACGTCCGGTTGTTGTCTAACTTAATCCTGTGTTTGAAAATACACAATTGTTTCTATAGGTTCTCACTTTGCCTATCTGACTCCACTCTATCTGATCAACTTTTCGTCTTATTTGAAATTAGGGTTTTCGGTTGCGGAATCGACGTCTGGTAAATTCTTTCTTCGTGTAGAATTTCACTTGTACTTAATTTGATCAGTCTGAAAATACTTTTACCTCTGGTTTACCTGTAGAATTTATTTCTAACTTTTCCCCCTCGGCTATAAGCCGACTCGCCATTATATTATTATTTTATTCTAATTACCATTTTAATTATTTAAACAATTCTTTTTAATTAAAAATACTTAGAATTTCGGCCCCCTCTTTTAAAAATTCAGATTTATTTATTTTTCTATAATTTTTTCCATTTTTTTAAAATATAATATTTTTTACCAAAAATTCCCGTTTTACCCCTTTTGCGCCGTTAGGGCTTAATCGACCTAATTTCTTCGTTTAGTGATCTTTTTAGGATCAGGTTTCTTCATATATTTATCTTTACCAATTTTACAGTATATTGTTATCTTACAAACTTTTATCTTGACACTTGTCATTTTATATCCTATGTAAAATATTAAAAATGTTTACTCCATCAGTTTACTTTATGGTTCAAATGCTTTTTAAACTTTTCTTCATGTTATTTCCTCGAAATAATTTATTAAATTCTCATATTTAGGGATAACACTTCCATATTTTTCTCATAATTTTTCATGATCTTTCAACTTATCATAATATTTTTAGACTTTGTTTTTATCACCATTATATCATTTTTAGTCATTCTGTTCATCGATTTTCCGTAACTTTTTTGACAATTTACTCTATAATTATAACAATTTTCTATAACATTTTTAAGCTCATGATTTTGCTTTATCAAAATATTCGTTAATTTCCTTTATCTCAAAACTTCCAGATTTACTAAAATCCGGGTATTACAACAAGCGTGGACACACATTCCACGAGGGTAACTAACCAAGCATGACTCAAGGCCATGAAACAAGCAAGGACACACAGTCCATGAGGGTAACTAACCAAGCATGACTCAAGGCCATAAAACAAGCATGGACACACAATCTATGAAACAAGCATGAGAACAAATCCAATGAATATCAAGCGAGCTCGAGATTAACCATGGTGCACCAAGAACTAATAATCTTGTTGTTAGTAACCAAAGATTCGTATTCAGTCCTCTCAAAAACATTTTTAGGCATGCTTGGGGACAATTTATCAAAGTAATAAAACTACTTCCTTCAAGCTAATAATAGCTCTATCTCATACTTTATAATCAAGTCCCACAGCATGAAGTTGTTGGATATGATTAGTTTTGATGATGTCTTATATAGATGCCATTATCCAGACCAAAAAGTTTACATACTACATTTATCTTCTACTATGACTAATTCTTATATTTAATGTAGATGTAAAGTTTAAATAATGAAGAATGATCAAGAATGGAAATTGAAGAAAGAAGAACCTGTTAAATATTATGAGAATATGATTATTGAAGTCTCTATAATCAAATGGAAGTTGGAATGGCTCAATTCAGAGTTAAAATAAGTAAATTCAAGCTTCCAAATGAATAGGAGTTGCTACAATTCAATTGCTACAGTCCCATGCATGAATAGCTCCTTCCTGCGCATAAAATCCAATCATTCTCGAGTATGAAACATCAATTCTCAAGAATGAAACATCCAATTCTCGAGTATGAAACATCAATTCTCGAGAATTAGCGTGGTTCATCAACTCTGTTCAGCTCTGTTTCATGATTCACTCGGGCAAGTTCTGGTAATTCGATGATATCTCCCAAACCAGGGATCAGATTGAGGTAAAACCAGTGGCATATGAAACTAGACTCCCAATTCGTCATTTTGATATAATATTCAAGCCTAAAGGAGTTCAGATCAAGGATCTATGAATTGTAGAAGTTGGAAGTGACATTAATGTCACAAAGCAGACCAAACTTTGGTATTTTGAGTGTATCTCACAAACGAACAATCCAAATGAGCTGAAACCAGTGTCCTTTGAAACTAGACTCACATACCTTTTGAAAAACATCAAGATCATGAAAAACGAAGATCAATTGAAGGAGATATGATGTTTTGAAGTTGACGGTCAGTTCAGGATGCTGCAAAAAACGCTGGTCAAGAACAACCTTCATTCATCTGATAATAACGGATGAACTACAATGAGTTTGGAGTTGATTCTTCTTGCATTGGAAAGAAGGCTTTAGAGAGTTTAAGTATTTGAATCAGAATTAACTTGTTTGCATCTCCATGAGAAATTGATTCTCGAGTATATGCAGGTGATTCTCTAGAATGGTTCCTTGACTCTCGAGTATGTGCATGATTGCCCATTTTCAATATTCATCTCACGTCGAGCAATTCTCGAGAATGGTAAGTAATTCTCGAGAATGATTCTCAAGAACTGGTAAGTGATTCCCGAGAATGCCTTGACGGAATTACAATGGTATGATTTCTTTAATGTGATTCTCGAGAATCGGTAAGCAACTCTCGAGAATGGTACTCAAGAATGGTAAGTTAATTCTCGAGAATTAACGGTAAAAGCTCTCTTGGTATATTTCTCTTGATTATTAATATGAGATGTGATTCTCGAGTATGAATGAAACGATTCTTGAGAATGCTTAACTACTGATGATTACCAAACTCTCTGAACGTGTCATTCCCGAGAATCTATAATATGATTCTCGAGTATCATCGAGACATGCTCTCTGGAAAAAGCTTTCTTCTAATAGTTCTCGAGAATGTATATCAGTATTTGAAATCTCTGTTCTCGTAAACTGCAAATCTTTGATTATGGCTTAGGTACTTCATATTATTAATCTATACTTCTTTTAACCAAGTTTAATCAGTTTACTAGTGATTTTCAGATATGCTTAACATGTTTTAATCATCAATTTATCATAAAGCAATCTTATGTGGTAGACGCATTTAATGCGTCTCAGAAACAAACAGCAACAATCGAAAACTAAAGCTGTTAGTTCTCTATGTGTTTTGATGATAACTGAAAAATTGTAAACACAAATTGAAGTTTTCTTTTAGTAAGTTGAAAAACTTACTGTCAAAGGAAAACTCGAGTTTTGGTTCAAAACTCGAGTTTTGGTTTTACGAGAAAATTCTGAAATAAGCAAACCCGCCGCTTTTCTAAGAAAACTCCAGTTTTCACCATACGAGACTTCTCAATATTTTCTCGGAAAAGACAAAACTCCGTTTTCATTGAAAACTCGAGTTTTGGTCATACGAGAGTCTCCAAAATTTTAAGATTGTGAAAACTCCGGTTTTTGGTACAAAACGCCGCTTTCCAATTTGGCGGGAGTTTTCCTAGTTTTACTAAGATTTGTGAAAACTCGAGTTTTGACTTGGCCGAGAACTCTCAAAGTTTACACGCTTTTGAAAACGAGTTTTGCCTAAAACCTCCGAGTTTTGAGTTTGGCAAAGTTTTCTCAAAGTTTTCACGGTAAAGTGAAAACTCGAGTTTTGATTTCAAAACTCGAGTTTTGCTCGAGCGAAAGCTTTCGTATTTTCTTAGTTTTTGAGAACGCCGCTTTCCTCCAAAACCTCCAGTTTTGACTTGGCGCGATTTCTTCAAGTTTTCATATTTAAATGAAAACTCAAGTTTAGATATGAAAACTCGAGTTTTGGCCAAGCCGAGAGTTAGATGTTTTTCAATGTTTTATAAACCTCCAGTTTTGATGTTTTGGACTTAAATCGATTTTACACACCAAAGTCCAAAACTCGAGTTTTGAGAAACAAAACTCGAGTTTTCATCGCTGGATTTGAAATTCAAATTTGACGAATTTGTGAAACCTTCTTGTTTGATCTTAATACTACCTACTATCATTCTTTAATATTCCTAGCTATGTTTAACCACTTTGTTAGTGAGTTTCAGATGAATTAGACAATGTTTATTGAAGGTTAAAAGCAAAAGCAAAAAGTACCGTCAGCACATTAAATGCTAAACCCAGAAAGTTGCATTCTTTTGGGTAATCCGCCTGCACACGCTTAACAAAGAATTAAAGAATGTTTCTACATCCAAAGAATTTTCGCCACTCCAACGGATTTATTTTCAAGAAGTCAACTCTGATCTTCTGCACAGCTGGATTAAGAGAAGATTAGTGAGAGAAGAAGACCTAAGGTTTAGCTAATCCTTGTCTAATGAAGGCAACGGTTATATTGAAGGTTACAACGGTCATTTAATGCTCTCTTGGTATAAATAGAGCAGCATTCAAGTCCTCTCAACTAACACACCTACTTTGGAAACAAATTGCATTCAAGTTTCTACAACTACACTTTCGCCACTTGTAAAGTATATTCGATACATTAAGCTTCGGTGTTTATCATTATCTACTCTTAGAGAGAGTTCACTGATTGTAAATCATTTATTGTAAAGAATCTCAAGTCTGGGGACTTGGAGATTGGGATATTGATTGCAACTTGTAAGGGGGAGTAAGTTCTGGTGGGAGAATTACTCTTGAGTTACAGAGTGTGTAATCAATCGTGGTAGTGAAATCCCAGAGTGTCTGGAGACTGGACGTAGGTCAAGAAGTTGGACCGAACTAGTATATCTCTCTTGTGTTTTGCTATTCTTCCCTATCCTCTGTCCAGCTCTGTTTTAGTGTTCGAAAACAGAGCAACTTCGAAAGAATTCTTAAAATCCCCAATTCACCCCCTCTTGGTGATTAAGCTTCACTTTCATTTGGTATCAGAGCAAGGTCTTTTCAGAAGAGATTAACATCTCGAGAAGAATCACTATGGAAGGTATTCTACCTGATGGAGCTTCGATCAACCGACCACCAGGATTCACTGGGGAGCACTATACTTTCTAGAAATCCAAATTCAAAGTCTTTGTACTAGCTTCTGAATATGGTCTCTGGAAAGTGTTTGAAAGAGGAGATTATGTTCCATCAACTACTGAAGATGGAGTAAGAACTCCAAAGCTCCAAGAAGAATATGATGAGAATGACATGAAACTAGCCACACTCAACAGCAAGGCTATTTTCATGCTCCAGAGTGCCTTAAGTCAAAGTGAATATTTTCGAGTATGCACTTTAACTTCTGCTAAAGCTATGTGGGATGCCTTGGAGTTAGCTCACGAAGGAACCACTAGAGTCAAGGCGAATAGAGTCAACACTCTCATGACTGAGTACGACCTTCTTCGTATGAAGTCAGGGGAATCAATTGGTGAGTTTCGGCTCAGGTTCACTCATCTGATCAATTAACTTGCTGCATTGGGAAAGGTCTATGATCAACCAGTTCAAGTCATAAAAATCTTGAACATTCTCAGCAAGGATTGGGAAGCTAAGGTTACTGCCATCGAAGAAGCTCATGGTGCATCAATGGCATCTGTAGCGGCCTTGTTTGGCAGCTTGGCTGAATATGAAGGCAAGATCAAATTCAGAAAAGGACTTGATGAAATCAATAGCAAAAGCAAAGGCATAGCTCTTAAGACCATCAAAGAAGCTAGAGAGACAGATGATGATGAAGAGGAAGACGAAGAAAGAGAGCTGGGAATGATCGTTCGAAGATTTAAAAGATTCTACAGAAAGGACCAAGGATACAAGAAGTTTCACAAAGGTAGCTCCAGCACTGAGACAAAGAAGCCAATCATTTGCTACGAATGTGAAAAGCCTGGTCATATCATATCAGAATGCCCATAGCTGAAGGATAAAGACAGAGACAAGAAGAAATCCAGCAAGTTCAAAAAGAAAGCTTATGTCTCAGCAATATGGGGAGACAGCTCATCCGATGAAGATGAAGCTGAAGAGGAGGACAAAGCCAATATATGCCCCGTAGCTCAAGAAGAAGAGCATTCTGAAAATAGTAATGAGGTATATGATTCACAACCAACTTATGATGAGTTATTTGCTGAATATAACCTTGTGCAATTAGAATTTGAAAAACTTGCTGAAAAATATCTTGCTTTGAAAAAGAAAAATGTAACTCTTGAACTGCAAGTTAAAAAGTTCTCCTGTCTTGAAAATGCTGTTTGTGAAGATTGTCCTGATCTAAAGGAAAAGAATTTGCATCTTACAAAGGCACTTGAGAAATTCACAAGAGGTAGTGAAATGCTCAATGTCATCTTGAAAGAACAAAGATTTACAAATGACAGATCAGGAATCGGTTACAAACCAAATTTTGATCAAAGAAAAGGCAAAAAGAAATTTGGAGAAAAGACTTATATGAACTACTTTAGAAAATCTGTTCATTCTTCAAATCCTTTTGCTCATTGCAATTATTGTAATCGTAAAGGTCATACTACTTCTTCCTGTTTTCATAAAAAGGAAAGAAAGAGTAAACCTTTAGGAAATTATCAATGGGTGCCAAAGGGATCTTACAAGATTCCTAAGACACAAACTAACCCCAAAGGACCCAAGAAAATATGGGTACCTAAGACCGATCTGTTGTGTTTTGCGGAGTGTGCCCCTGTCTAAGAGTATCAAATCCCAACAAGTGGTATATTGATAGTAGATGCTCTAGACATATGACGGGGATCATTCCAAATTTGCTTCAATCAAGCCCAAGGATGGTGGCAAGGTAACCTTTGGTGGAAATCAATCTGGAAAGATTGCTGGCATTGGTGAAATTGGAAACAATGAAGGACCACAAATCAAAGATGTCTACCTAGTAGAGGGACTTTGTCATAACCTCCTCAGTGTAAGCCAAAGCACTGATAAAGGTAACATAGTTATCTTTGATTCTGAGGAATGCTTGATTGTTAGTAAGGATATTCTCCCTTTGGAAAATATTAAATCAAAAGCCTTATTCAGAGCCCCTAGAGATGGAAATTGTTATACACTTAATCTCTCTAGAAATGGTTCTGCTTCTGAAAAATGTTTTGTTAGTAATTTGGATGAGAGTTGGCTATGGCACAAGCGACTAGCTCATGTCAACATGATCCAACTTGACAGATTGCTTAAAAAGGATTTGGTTATTGGTGTTCCAAAACTTTGTTTTAAAAATGACATGATTTGTGATGCATGTCAAGAAGGGAAACAAACCAAATCATCCTTCAAATCTAAGAATGAAATTTCAACTAATAGACCTCTTCAACTACTTCATATGGATCTAGTTGGACCAAATAGAGTAAAAAGTCTTGGTGGCAATCTTTATACTTTGGTCATAGTTGATGATTTTTCTAGATTTGCTTGGACTATATTCTTATCCTCTAAAGATGAAACATTTGATCGGTTCGTTTGTTTTGCCAAGAAGGTCCAAAACGAGAAAGGTTTCTCAATTTCGGAATTGAACGATCATGGAGGAGAATTCGAAAACCACGCATTTGCTGAGTTTTGTCATGGCATGGGGATAGACCACAACTTCTCAGCCCCGAGGACACCTCAGCAAAATGGTGTTGTGGAGAAAAGAATCGAGTCCTCACCGAAATGGCAAGAGCTATGCTAAATGAAAACAACACCTCACAAGTGTTCTGGGCTGATGCGATGAGTACGGCTTGCTACATCTCAAATCGATCATACCTCCGGAAGAAGTTGAACAAGACTCCCTATGAACTGTTCAAAGGAAGGAAGTCAAATTTGGCCCATCTACATGTGTTTGGATGTAAGTGCTTCATCCACAACAATGGTAAGGATAACTTGGGAAAGTTTGATCATAAGGCAGATGAAGGTATATTTTTGGGTTATTCAAATAGAAGTAAAGCTTATAGAGTTTTCAATACTCGTACTCATATTGTTGAAGAGTCGATACATGTTGTTTTCTGTGAATCCAAAACTGATAGAACTCTGGATGATGATGAGGAAGATGTTTTAAAAAATCAATTCTTTTCAAAAACTACTCATGCATCTATTGAAAACCCGTAAAACGTTTTTGAGGCTGATCCCCAAAATGATATTGAAAACCCCGATCAGTGTCAGCCTAGAGCTTGGAAATTTATTAGAAATCATCCTTTAGACCAAGTTATAGGTGATGTAAATCAAAGAGTAAGAACCAGAAATGGTACTTTGAATGAAGTGATTTTCTCTGCATTTATTTCTCATATAGAACCCTCTAAGATTGATGAAGCCCTTTCAGACAATGATTGGGTGATAGCAATGTAAGAGGAACTACATCAATTTGATACAAATCAAGTTTGGGATTTGGTACCTAGGCCCAAAGACCATCCGATCATTGGCACCAAATGGGTATTCAAGAAAAAACGTGATGAATCAGCAATCATTGTCCGTAACAAGGCAAGATTGGTTGCCAAAGGCTATAATCAAGAAGAAGGGATTGATTATGAAGAAACTTATGCTCCAGTGGCAAGATTGAAAGCCATAAGAGTTCTTCTAGCCTTTGCCTGTGTAAAAGGTTTCAAACTCTATCAAATGGATGTGAAAAGTGCTTTTCTAAATGGTTTTATTCAAGAGGAAGTTTATGTAGAACAATCTCCCAGTTTTGAAAATGATCATCATCCAGATCATGTATATCGTCTCAAGAAGGCCCTATATGGTCTTAAACAAGCTCCTAGAGCTTGGTATGAGCGATTAAGCAAATTTCTTCTTGATCAAGGTTTTATTAGAGGAAAAGCAGATACAACTCTCTTCATAAAGAGTAATAAGCTTAATGAAATTTTAATTGTCCAAATATATGTTGATGATATTATATTTGGTGCTTCTAATGATGCTTTGTGTGAAGAGTTTGCTAAGAATATGCAAGGAGAATTTGAGATGTCCATGATGGGAGAGCTCAACTATTTCCTTGGTCTGCAAATTAAACAAAGGAGAGATGGAATCTTCATATCCCGGACCAAGTATCTCAATGATCTCGCTGAAGAAGTTTGGGATGGATCAATGCAATGGAACTGACACTCCAATGAGTACAACTGCTTCATTGGATGCTGATGAAAAGGGCAAAGACTTCAATATCACAAGATATAGAGGAATGATTGGATCATTGCTCTATCTGACTGCAAGTCGGCCTGACATCCAATTCAGTGTGGGAATGTGTGCAAGATTCTAGTCTGCCCCCAAGGAGTCACATGCTGAGCACGTGAAGAGAATCTTCATATATCTTGCAGACACAAAAACACTTGGATTGTGGTTTCCCAAAGGTCAACCTGAACACTAGGTGGCATACTCAGATTCAGATCATGCTGGGTACAAGACAGATAGAAAGAGCACAAGTGGCCAATGTGAATTTCTTGGTGGCTCACTTGTCTCATGGTTCAGCAAGAAGCAAACAAGTGTAGCTGTGTCTTCTACTGAAGCTGAATATGTAGCTGCCTCAAGTTGCTGTGCTCAAGTTTTATGGCTCAAGCAGCAACTATCTGACTTGGGAATCAACCTGAAGGAGATCCCAATATTGTGTGATAACACTAGCATAATAAGCTTGGCAAAGAATCCAGTTCAACATACTCGGACTAAGCATATTGATGTGAGGCATCATTTCATAAGGGATCATGTTCAGAAGAAGATGTCAAGGTCATGTTCATCCCAACTCATCTTCAACTTGCTGACATCTTCACCAAACCATTGGCCATAGAGCCATTCAATTTCATAAGAAGAGAATTGGGAATGGTAAATCCCAATGAGTTGTAGGTATTCTTTATTCAATATTAGTTATGGTTTTGATGATTGAAAGTTACTAACTTAAGCATCGGAGTGTTTAGTTAGGTTTTATGCAGGATGCCTTGACGTTATGAGTTTTTGCTGTCAAGAAGTGAAGACTCGAGTTTTGGGACAAAACTCGAGTTTTGGCCTTGATGTGTCGAGATCAGAGAAAGGCTAAGATTTCTGGAGGAATTGAAAACCCGAGTTTTTCAAGAGGAAACTCGAGTTTCCATCAGACCGAGAGCAATCAAGTTTTGAAGAATGGTGAAAAACTCGAGTTGTGAAACACAACTCGAGTTCTGGTCGCTGAAATCTCAAAGGTTCACAGAACACTTTTGAAGTCCAAGTTAGTAACCATTCATCAAAACTCGAGTTTTGGAATCAGAACTCGAGTTTTGTCGAGCCTATATATATATGTGACACTGTTTAAGTTCTTCAAAACTCGACCTAAAACTCAAGTTTCAACCTTGGTTTTCTCTTCTCTCTCTGATTCTTTCATCTCTCGACCCAAACCCTCTCTCAAAATCCTCCAATGGCCTCGAAATCAAACCTCCATGAGGATCACGACTCCGATTCAGACCACGAAGGATCAAATTCCTTATCTTTACCCCAATCAAAGGAAGCATATGAATCCTCGAGTCTAACCCTAGTTCCTCTATCTCAACACGATTGACCTAAGAGGGTGAAATCCTTCCCCCAACGCTACAACTATAGGGTAAATAATAAAAAATCTGGAGCTGGTGCGTCTCAATCATTCCTTTCATCCAAACCAACAGGATTTGTGATTAAAGATCCTTCGGAGGTCACACGAGAACTATCTGGCTCCAAGGTACCTGAAGAAACTCCTACTCTGTTTGAAATTTACAATCACATTTCAATACCTAGAGATTTTCTGATTCAACCCTTTCAACTAACTGGGGAAGATGCCACTAGTTTTAAAGAATGATTTGCTCATAAAACCTTCTGTCCAATGGTTTCTGTCGATTTGGCCAAATTAAAGGAGGAATACAATTTAGACCTTACTTCATGGCTCAAGCAATTTGAACCTCTAATTTCCATTCGAGCCTACTACAGCCCTACTCTTGTTAGAATATTTTACCACTACATGCAGTATGATAATTTCTTCGATAGTAGTGGCCATCTGTTAGAAGAAAGAATCTCCACGACTGTCAGGGGTCAAAAGATTGTTTTATCCCCTTCCTATCTAAACTCTCTTCTACAAATTTCAAATCCTCCATCAGTAGCAACACTGAGCTATACCGCTAGACAGATTTAGCATTGTTAAGACCCAACGAGTCTATTCCTGAAGGGTCCAACATTATGAACTTTCCACCCACATCTATGCCTCCTAGGCATCGAGCTATATGGTACATTTATGCCAGAAATCTCATTCAGAAAAATGGTCAATTCACTCATTTCTCACAGGAAGATTATCCTCTCTTTGCCTCTCTCATTGCCCAAGTACCACACAATATTGGGCACTGGATCTTTCAAGAAATGGCAAAGTTTCGCTTCACACTCAGAAAGACTTCTCATATTCCTTTCGCAAGTCTTATCTTAATCATTTTGTTTCATGAGAAGATTTGGTACCTGCCTATGATTGACCAGCCAGAGCATCCTACACAATTTGACAAACATATCTTAAATCTCTTGGGCATTTCCTTCAACGATGAATTATCTCAATCAGGAGCTTCTTCTCGCCCACTCATCTCCCATTCCAATTTTCTCACCTACTTTTAAGACTCTTCTCTCTTTCCCTACTCATTTTCTTCCACTGGACCCTCTATCTCAGCTCCAACTCCTTTTGACGATGACAAAGGGGGAGAGAAAGGCCAAGGAAAAGATTAGAATTTGAATTCTAAGTAGTTTGGAGAACCTATTCTGTAGTTCAGTTTGTTCATTTTGTATTTCAGTTTGCTCATGTACTGATTTATCCTACTGGTATGAAATACAACTTGTAGCTTTTATGTTTATTAAGCTTCTGTTGCTTATCTCTGATTTGTCAAAATGTTGTAATTATCTTATATGCAAACTTGTGTTTCAAAATGAAATTTCTAATACACTTCTAATAACCGCAAAATTCATTTCAAAAATCCAAACTCTCTCAAATTCTTGAAGTTTTGGTTTACAAGTGTTGTCATCATCAAAAAGGGGAGAATGTTAGTTCTCTATATGTTTTGATGATAACTGACAATTGTAAACACAAATTGAAGTTTTCTTTTAAGTAAGTTGAAAAACTTACTGTCAAAGGAAAACTCGAGTTTTGATTTTACTGAGAAAATTCTGAAATAAGCAAAACCGCCAATTTTCTGAGAAAACTCCATTTTTCACCATACAGAGACTTCTCAATATTTTTTGGAAAAGACAAAACTCCAGTTTTCATTGAAAACTCGAGTTTTGGTCGTACAGAGAGTCTCCAAAATTTTAAGATTGTGAAAACTCCAATTTGGTACAAAACCGCCAGTTTCCAATTTGGTATGAGTTTTCCTAGTTTTACTAAGATTTGTGAAAACTCGAGTTTTGGTTCAAAACTCGAGTTTTCACTTGGCCGAGAACTCTCAAAGGTTACATAGTTTTGAAAACCTCCAGTTTTGAGTTTGGCAAAGTTTTCTCAAAGTTTTCACAATTTCCTCCAAAACCTCCGCTTTTGACTTGGCGCGATTTCTTCCGGTTTTCATATTTAAATGAAAACTCGAGTTTTGGCCAAGCTGAGAGTTAGATTTTTTTCAATTTTTTATAAACCTCTAGTTTTGGAAGAAAACCTTCAGTTTTGATGTTTTGGACTTGAATCAATTTTACACACCAAAGTCCAAAACTCGAGTTTCCATCGAGTTTTCATGGATTTGAAAATCAAATTTGACGAATTTGTGAAACCTTCTTGTTTGATCTTAATACTACCTACTATCATTCTTTAATATTCCTAGCTATGTTTAACCACTTTGTTAGTGAGTTTCAGAGGAATTAGAGAATGTTTATTGAAGGTTAAAAGCAAAAGCAAAAAGTACCGTCAGCACATTAAATGCTAAACCCAGAAAGTTGCATTCTTTTGGGTAATCCGCCTGCACACGCTTAACAAAGAATTAAAGAATGTTTCTACATCCAGCAGCTGCCACTCCAACGGATTTATTTTCAAGAAGTCAACTCTGATCTTCTGCACAGCTGGATTAAGAGAAGATTAGTGAGAGAAGAAGACCTAAGGTTTAGCTAATCCTTGTCTAATGAAGGCAACGGTTATATTGAAGATTACAACGGTCATTTAATGCTCTCTTGGTATAAATAGAGCAGCATTCAAGTCCTCTCAACTAACACACCTACTGGAAACAAATTGCATTCAAGTTTCTACAACTACACTTTCAGTTTTCACTTGTAAAGTATATTCTGATACATTAAGCTTCAGTGTTTATCATTATCTACTCTTAGAGAGAGTTCACTGATTGTAAATCATTTATTGTAAAGAATCTCAAGTCAGGGACTTGGAGATTGGGATATTGATTGCAACTTGTAAGGGGAGTAAGTTCTAGGTGAGAGAGTTACTCTTGAGTTACAGAGTGTGTAATCAATCGTGGTAGTGAAATCCCAGAGTGTCTGGAGACTGGACGTAGGTCAAGAAGTTGGACCGAACTATTATAACTCTCTTGTGTTTTGCTATTCTTCCCTATCCTCTGTCCAGCTCTGTTTTAGTGTTCGAAAACAGAGCAACTTCGAAAGAATTCTTAAAATCCCCAATTCACCCCCTCTTGGTGATTAAGCTATACTTTCAAAAGCTAGTTACAGACGAAAATATTCCTTCGAGGCATACTTATTTCGGCTATCATTCTGAATCACTCTCTGCACATGTACATTCGACGGCGAAGCATTTATGAAGCAACAGTCGATTAACTTCAACGGAAATCATTTGTGCCTAACAGAAATACGAAGAGACACAACGGCTAGTTTACAAAGCTTCTCAACGGTCATTAAGGACGATCAACTATAAAAAGAGAAGGATTCAAAATGGACGCATATATGAGCTTGCACTGTCGAAATGCTGATATTTTGAATCCAACATTTAGCTCACACGCTCTCTATTCTCAATGCTCATATAGCTCATCATAGAGAGTGAAATGATTTGTATTGTACTTCAGTGATTATTATTCATCTGCTCTGTGAAAGAGTCTAAACACTTATTTGATTATCTGTTTAGTGATCAAATCTCAAGGTTGTGGAACCTTTGAGTGTGGGTGTACAATTACAACTTGTAAGGGGGAGTAAGTCCTAGTGTGAAAGGATCATCCTAAGTACAGAGTCGGTAATTTTATTCTTACAGTGCGTAAGAGGATATCTCGGAAAGAGATTGTAAAGGCTGCACAAGTGCCCGGTTAAACTTGTGAGGTTGTAAAGGCTTTTCTCTTGTGCCTAGTTAAACAAGGAGATAGTGGAAAATCTCAAGTGCAGCTTGGGGACTGGACGTAGGTCAAGGATTGGGCCGAACCAATATAAATCTCTATTTGCATATTCTCTTCCCTAAACTCTTACATTTCAGCATATATGTTTTGAATGACATTTATCGGTTTATAAATTATTACTTTGTCATTCAAACCTCCTTTAGTAAGTTGCGAAAAGATTTTCTAAGTTTTCAAAAGTTTTATCCGACACCCAATTCACCCCCTCTGGGTGATAGTCAAGTCTAACGAAGTTTCACAAACAATATTTCAAAATTTATCTTCAAATTCAACTTTCCGATATAATCCTTTTAAAACATTAAAAACTCACGTAAAAACATTCCATTTCAAATAATAAATCCAAGCTTATAAACTTTCCAAAATCCAAGATCATTTCAATATAAGTTTTATGAAAACTATCTCAAAGGTTTCATTTCCATTTAACTGGATAATCATGAATTATGCTTTGAAACAATTGAAAGAAAATACATAATAATGAATAAAATCACCATTCTTTACTCATATACTATCAACAAATATTCCTTCACAAAATCATACTTTAATTATGGAAATAAACATAAAAGTTCAATAATAAAAATATCATTTATAAAAATTAGGGACGCTATTCACTCACATGTTGCTCCTTCGGAAACTATACCTTTATCAAACCCTTTTTTGTTCGCTTTTCTCTTGAGTTCTGACAATTGCCAATTCCTATAAATTTTGAGTTTCATATATCAACCTCTAATGGAATTCACCTATTTAAATTAAAAATCCTTAAGTACCAAAACATCCTTCAATCACACCTATCACACAATTATCTATGTTTCTAAATCTCAATTCTTCTAAGTTCAACTTCGAAAACACTGATTCAATCCTTATTTAAAAAACTCGATGACTCCCAAACACATGCACAACACCTCTCTAAGTTCTGAAAATTCCCCAGCTTTACATTTGTCCTTTAAAATCATCATTTTAACTTCTCCAACTATAATATAGTCATCCAAAACAATCACTTAACAATTTAAGATATAAAACATGACTTTAAATCAGTACTCCTTTTTTAAAAAAAAACTAAAAAATTTCCCTCTTCTAACTATCATTACAAACCTCATCCTAAAACTTGACAGCAACATACAAAAGCATATATTCTCATACAGCTTCCTAACTCTCTTATACAACATTGAATTCATGTCAAACCATCATTTTATCACCAAATTGATGATTCTCCTCTGAATTAAATCAAAGTTCCTCCAACCCAATCATCCCCTAATGACAGCCATTAAAGAAAAAAAGGGTGGGATAATATTTAGGAGACTCACCTTGTTCAAAATCTATGGTTGCGTGTAATGATCGGCTTCTCCTTCTTGATCATCCAACTCTCTCTCACTATCGGACTCTCTCACCCTCTATCACTCTCACACTCTGTTTTCCTTTGTTCTGGCCAAAGGAAATGTGAAATGGGGAAATATGTGTGTCATCCAAAATGGGAAATAGAGGGGGAGAGGGTGCTACCCAAAGTGATGAGCTGTCTCAAAATGCATGAACTAGATGTCTTTACGGAAGTGCATTGTCATCTCTCTCTCTCGGTTTTTTTCTCGTTCGGGGTGTTAAGGCCGAATGAGAAATGAATAATTGGGAGAGAGGGAGTGTTTGACCAAAATGTGCTTGAGTGGGGCCCAACATGAAATGGGAAATATGAGTTGTCACTTTGACTTCTCTTATGCGCTGGAGAAATAGTAATGGAGAAAGTTGAGTATTTGTAATTAAATAAAGGTGAATGAGTATTATGAATATGGCCCAAATGAGTTTTATTGGGTATATTGGTTGAGTAAGTTTCGGACATTAAAGGAAGGAGATGGCCCAATGGATTGTTGCGCAATTGAAACATTAAGGGCCCGTTTGGTACGGGGAAGATTTAAATAGGGAAAGGAATGGAAGGGAAGATTGTGAGGGAAATTAAAAAGTTGAGTTGTTTAGTAGACATGGGAAGGTAACTTAAGTTGGGGTAAAATGAATGGTTTGGTATGAAGAATTGGGTGTTAGTTAAGTGGGAATGTGAGGTGAAATACCAAAAATGCCCCTAAATTAAAATGACAGAATAAGTGATGCATATCAGCATATTAGCATATTTGTTTGACAGATATCAGCATAAAGAAGAAGGACTTTAAAAAATATAACTCAATGGAGTAACACAATCAATTTTCATATGTGCAGACCCGACAATTCTCGAGAATGTCTCCAATTTTTGAGAATGCAATAGGGATTCTCGAGAATTCAATGAGAATTCAATATGCAACAACCCCGACTATTCTCGAGAATTAGGCTTTGATTCTTGAGAATGACCCTAATTCTCGAGAATGATCCTTCAATACTCGAGAATTACCTTCCTTTTATCTTTGTGCACTGATGGAGACTTTCAATTCATATTATGCAACCAATGTTCAGCTCAAAACTCACATACCCATTGACAACTCCAAACCCATCGACACTGACAGAGACGCATGTAAAGGAATGAACACGGGGCATCGGAAACGATGGACAAAAAAACAAACAATTCTCATACCCATCGAAACTCACCTGTATTTGCACCTACGTTGAAGTTGAGCTGCATCTCCAAATGCCAGTGTCGTCAATTTCAGGTTCGCGGCCTTCGTTCAGCTAAACCCTCGAATGTCTTTTTTAATAAACACATGTACTGTATACAGGGGTTTTTTGTTCCTAACATTCACTCTCCTGGGAACGAAAACACTATCCCACCAGATTTGGAGGGATTCAACTTTCCCACCATTGTGGGAAGATCGATGGAGCATGGCGGGAAACCCATTTTCCCTGACAATCGCGCGCCAAACAGTTTTCTCCGTAGGAAGCCACTCATCTTCCCTTTCCCTTTGCTGAAATCAGCGTACCAAATGAGCCCTAAGGGAATATGTGACGTGAAGATGATAGAATTGGTAGTGAGTGTTGGGGGACCCGCACCATTTTAATCCCATTTGATCACTTACAAGACTCTTATTTACAACTTGGTCCTTTAATCATTTAGGTACAAATATTGGATGAGTATTAGAAATTAATCATTAATTCTATATAAGGATTTTTCTTCCTCAATTAACTTCTCTAGGCCAAAAATATTGATTCTAAAATTCCTAGGTCAAAATTTATCCTCTAACTATTTTCCTTGAATTTTCGAGAAAGTAGAACCCAAAATTCCAAATAATTGCTTTAAGACTATTTAAGCCAATCTTTCGTAATTAAACCCCTAATATCCTCAAATAATATTTCATACTTTTTCCCTAAATTTCCAAGGTCCAAAAATATTTTTGATCAACGTCCTAGAAATAAACTTAAGACTATTGACTCCTACTGGCTTAGCAGCTTACTCATCTCAATCTTATTCCTAAACTTCTAGCCCCATAATCTGGGGTGTTACAAAATTCCTCCATTTTTCTTGCCCAAACCGACTTAAACCTTTTTGAGCCAACAAATGGGAGTGCAAAGGTATAATAACTCTAATTAGTTAAACACATCATCATCCTCTTTCCATTATATCTTCGGTCAACAAGGAGCATTGGAATCAATGTGACTAAATGATATCAATGTAAATAAATGAAATATTAAGTCCTAATGATATCATCCATGCTCCAACCGACTTTGACCTCCTAATAGTCATAAAATATCCTTTTCATTCCCATATGTCAGCCAAAAACTTCAAGTGACTGAAAGTTTGAGCTTGTGAAGTCGGAGGAAGAAGAAACTTGAGAAAACAAAGGTAAGTTCTTGTTTATAGGCCTTGTCTCTCCTAGTTTTCCCCTCCTCCTACTCTCTAATTTCATGAAACATCCTTGAATGGTGTTGCAATGGTACTGGCCGAAACATTTGAAGAGCCAAGGAGGAAGAACTTTTGTAAGAAGCATCAAAACAAAGGCAAGGTAAGTGATTTCTTAGCTTCTTGATGTGTCCTGGTACTTTGAGGTGGTTTTTCTTTAATTTCTTGAAAATTTGGAAGGCCAAAACTCTAAAGAGAGGTGCTATCCAATTGACCTAAGATGAGGCATAATGTGTCTAGTGGCCTAAATAACAAAATGGAAAGAGTTCCGGAACCAAGATAGGGTATTCCTGAAGGCAAAATTTGCAAAACAATTTTGGTTCCTATAAACCTTGATTTCGGCAAGAACCAAGATAGGCATGTGGAGTTTCATTTTGATCATTCCAAAGTGTTCAAAATGAAAAATTGTGTAGGTTAGAGGTTAGGCAATGAATTTGGAAGCTTTGGGATTGAATTGCATCAAAACCCTAAAAACTGCCTTCAAAAGTTCTTATCTAGGCAGTGTATTGTCAACAAGTGTTTGGGCTAGTGAATGGTGTCCAATTGCAATGAAAGTTTTCAAGATTAAAGTAGACATAACTAGCTTTAATTTGATGTGTCATTTGTAATTTTTGGATCTGTGTACACTAAGTTAGGAATTTTTGAATGTGACCTACAATTGTGTAATAAAATCTAGACAAAGGTCATTGTTTTATTGAACTAGGAATAGTATGCGTGTGCTTAGCTGCTAGAACCATTTTTTATTGAAACTAGACTTAATAAGGAGTCCATATATAGGCTTTGGAACCACCTCATTTGGACACTTTTGCTGAGAGATATAATTTTTCAAAGTTGTGGTAAAATTCTAGAATCTTTGGTCAAAAAGGGGTGAAAATAATGCAAGATATGGTATATGATGACTAACTTAATGATTAAGTATAAAATGAATTATTAGTTATAAATTAAGCATATTTGTTAAGTGATTGAGCATAATATGCTAAATGATATATAAGAATGTCAAGAGTTGGTGTAATGATGACTCATTGTCTACAAATATGCAATTATAGGAATTGATGTTTGCCTGAAGCCATCAAAGAACCTGGAAAGCTAGAAGCTGGATAAGCAACCAGGTAGTAACTCTAACTCTCACATATTGTGTATGGTTGTGTAATGGTGTATGTATGTTTGAAACCCACTTGTGAAAAGCCCCACCTACATGGGGCCAAGTGAAAGGGCTTGTTGCCCAGTGACACGGGTTGTTGCCCATATGACATGGGTTGTTGCCCAATTGAATGCCCAACGCTGTGGTTTTGGATCAGATGGATCCGATATTTGCAGTTGTTGCTGCATATGATTTGTGACATGTGATTGAAAGAGATATGCCGTGTCTCTCAAAATAACCAAATTCAATTAAAGATTTGCAGTAATAGGGAACCTGGATCGTTTTCCCAACGAATTCGCAGCAGGTTTGATTGGATAGTAACAGGGAACAGAAATAATAATAATGGGGGAGTTTTGGTTCAAACAGAATAAAAACGACATAAACAGAAACAGAAACAGAACGAAATGAAAATAATCATATTAAAATTGATCAACCCAACATCCAGATTCCAGAAACTTCCATCATTGAATGAAATATGAACTAACTCGCGTTTGGTTCGACGGGACCCGAAATCTCTGCGTTCGTCTAGAAAATCCCTCGACTAGACGATCACCTAGCATCTGTCCGAACAATGGCGTCTCACTATGCGATCGCACAAAGAACACCGTAACCTAGTTCGAACTTAGTCCTTGGGATTAACCAAACCGAATATTAAATCTAATATTCGAACTATTTCCAGAAATCGAATCCGATAAGATGAAAACATAAACGAGTAAAATTACTGATTAAGCACAAGCTCTCTGAACGAATCATGGAATCCTCAACGTTGGGTTAATCACAGAAGCTCAGCCAAGCATAGCTGGAAAAAATGAAGAATAGACGAAGAACACGAAGAACATTGCGTAGAAAATGAAACTTCGTGTTTAATCTGAAAATGTGCAAAAAGGTGAATGACAAAGGGGTTGTGGCTGCCATCTAACTTAACCTAAAATGGAAAAAATGAAATGGCGCTCCAATCCACAATTCAGTTCAGGCCCAAAACGGAAAAGAAATAAAAATGGGCTTAAGTTACAAAATCAAACCCAAATAAAAATCCAGAAATATACATCTGACTTTGGCTCCAAAATCGACTGCTCTCTTGTCTGAATTTTCCCTTCATGTCTTCATAACAATTGTAGCTCTTCGAATCATTTGAAATACCAAACAAGAATGAGGCAAATCTAATGTCTGGGCTAGCAAAGGAAACATAATGCAAGGGAAAGCTATTTGGCCAAAGTGGGAAAAAGAAAAGAAAGGAAACAAGCTTCCGTCATATTCATGCACGTAAGTGAAAAATGTAGTTTCAAAAAGAAAAGGAGCAAGTTCTAGAGAACACAAATCATGAGCAGATGCACACATGAAAGAAAGAATGGTAAAAGATGAATCCCATTCATGCAGACCCAAAACCTCACAAGGTCAAATACCAACCGAGGCAATCAACATCACCAAATCAACTACCAAGACATGTAATCAAAGAGTCAGGAATTGCAGACCAAACATAATGATCCATTAAAACCAAAATGTCCAAGTTCATAATATGCAGCAATCATAGAAAGAGAGACTGTATTTATTTTATTTTAAAAAAAAGCAAAGTGGAAAAAAATGGAAACAAATAAAAGAAAGAGGGAGAAAGAGGGGGAAGAAAGAAGAATACTCCCCAAGGGGTTTATGGAGGATAAGTGGCATCAATGAGGAGAATCTCTGCTTCCTCAGGCTACTGCTGGGATCCCTCATGAAATTGCTTGAGGCGATGCCCATTTACCTTGAAGGTTCGTCCTATGGGTGGATCACATAGCTCAACAGCACCAAATGGAAATATGTTAGTGATCACAAAAGGGCTATCCCATTTAGATCGAAACTTACCAGGCATAAACTTCAAACGGGAGTTAAACATAAGAACTTTCTGGCCCATAAAAATTCTTTCCTCAGAATATACTTTTCATGGAATGCCTTAGTCTTTTCCTTGTACAACCGCGACCTCTCATAGGCATCCAATCGAAGCTCATCTAACTCTTGCAACTGTAGCTTCCGTTCCATCCCAGATTTAGCCAAATCCATGTTACACTGCTTAATGGCACAATAGGCTTGATGCTCCAACTCAACCGAAAGATGACATGCCTTACCAAAGACAATACGATAGGGAGACATCCCAATCGGGGTCTTGTAGGCGGTGTGATAGGCCCACAAAGCATCATCTAGTCGCTTACTTCAATCTTTCCGGGTAAAGTTAACAGCCTTCTGAAGGATTTGCTTAATCTCTCTATTCGAGACTTCAACTTGACCATTGGTCTGAGGATGGTAGGCTGTAGAGACCTTGTGAAGCACTCCATACTTGCGTAACAAGGCACCCTTGCTTCGATTGCAAAAATGGGAACCCTGGTCACTTATAATAGCTCTAGGAATACCAGAACTGCAGAAAATGTTAAACCTAAATACTTCCACCACCACAGAAGAATCATTAGTCTGGGTGGCTTTCACCTCAACCCATTTTGAGACATAATCAACAGCCAGCAGTATGCAAGTATAACCATATGAAGCAGGAAATGGACCCATAAAATCAATACCCCAAACATCAAAGATCTCACAAAATTGTATAGGGTTCTGGGGCATCTCATGCCTACGAGAAATAATCCCTGCCCTTTGGCAGTTGTCACATGACTTACAAAACATATGGGAATCATGAAACAGGGAAGGCCAAAATAAACCACACTCTAACACTTTCCTAGAAGTTCTTTGGGGACCAAAGTGACCACCACAAGCAGAAGCATGAGAAAAATGCAATATGGACTGAAATTCATGATCAGGCACACATCTCCTAACTACCTGGTCACTACAAAATTTCCACGGATTAGGTCATCCCAAACATAATATTTAGACTCACTTTTCAATTTTAGGGTTTGAGCCCTAGTGGAGTCTACATGCAAAACACCAGCTACCAAGTAGTTAACCAGATCAGCATACCATGGGATCTTACCTTGCAAACCGTAGTAGAAGGCGGTCATCGTGGAAATCATCCCGAATAGAAGAGGGTGAGAGGGAGAATGGGTTATGCTACTCAAGTGGTCAACTACCCGCTTTTGTGCTCCACTTCGTCTCTCGAATCTCAACATCAAACTCTTGGAGCAATATGGTCAGCGTCTGCCTTTTTCAAAAGAAACTTTAAAGCAACATGGTCAGAGAAATCAATTACTCTACTTGCTAGCAGATATGACCTAAACTTATCAAAAGCAAATACAATAGCCAACAACTCCTTTTCAGTAGTGGTGTAATTAGACTAGGCAGGATCCAAAGTCTTGGAGGCATATGCAATGACATGAGATGCTCTATCGACCCGCTGTGCCAATATAGCACCAACCGCGTAGTTGGAAGCATCGCACATCAACTCAAAGGGAAGGTACCAATCTGGGGGCTAGATCACTGGGGTTGTGGTCAAGCAACGCTTCAAGTAATCGAAGGCCGCCTTGCACTCATCATCAAATACAAAGTCAGTGTCCTTATGCAAAAGGTTGGACAAAGGTCGAGCAGTCTTGCAAAAATCCCGAATGAAATGCTGATAGAAACCTGCATGGCCAAGAAAAGAGCGAACTTCCTTCACAGATGCGGGGTAAGACAAAGCAGTAATTACATCTATCTTAGCAGGGTCTACCTCAATCCCTTTCCTAGACACTATGTGTCCTAAGACTATACCCGATTCAACCATAAAGTGACACTTTTCATAATTCATCACAAGATTAGACTCAATGCACTTATGCAAAACTCTAGATAGATTAGCTAAGCATGCATCACACTAGAAATGCATACTTCAGGTGATCTGGAAGGGATTTCAACTCAAGTTTAGGTGGTTGCTCAATGGATGGGAGAAGCTTGGGCGGTTGTTGCAACAACTCTGATGTCATCACACTAGAAATGCCTGAAACCACATTCAAAGAGGCAAAAGAAGAACTGTGTCTATACAGCTCAATGTTAACATCAGAATTCAGTTCATCAAAATCAGAATCAAGCATAGACTCAGGATGCACATTAGGGTAAGGATGAAGCTCAAAATCAGAATCAATATCAGAATCCACAAGTAATGAAGCATCACTAAGCAAGTCAGAATCACCAAATAATGTAGCATTAACCAAATCAGTGCAAACAGAGCACCATTCATTATCAGCGCATGCACAAATGGCAGAATTACTTCTAGATGCAAAATTAGGGTAATCAGCATACCAATAAGCAATAACATCATCCACATCATCATCAATCACATCAATGCAGAAAACAGAATGCTCTTCCCTAGGATGTTTCATGGCATCAAAGATGTTGAAATTCACATAAATATCACCAAATTCCATGGAAAGAGTACCAGAATGCACATCTATCTTAGTCTTAGCTGTTTTCATAAAAGGCCTCCCTATAATGATTGGTGACCTACTACTAAGAGACTCATCCTTCATATCTAAGATGTAAAAATCAGCAGGGAATATCAATTCATTAACTTTGACTGATACATCTTCAACTAAACTAGAAGGATGAGCATTACTCCTATTAGCTAACTGAACAACAACACCAGTAGGACGTAAGGGACCATGACCAAGAGATCTATAAACAGATGTAGACATGACATTAATAGAAGCACCTAAATCTAGCATGCAATCATCAAATCTGTAATTACCAATAATGCAAGGGATAGAAAACGTCCTTGGATCTTTACACTTGTGAGGCATGGTAGGCTGGATGAGTGCTGATACATTCTAGTTCAAACTCACTCGTTTATTTCCCTTCAATCGCCTCTTGTTGGTACACAACTACTTCAGAAACTTAGCATATTTAGGAATTTGTTTGACTGCATCTAAGAGAGGAATGTTGATCTCTACTCTTCGGAATGTCTCAAGTATATCCTTCTCTTGTGATTTTTCTACCAACTTCCTGGATTGAAGGGCTCTTTGAGGGAAAGGAAGAGGAATGGGAATGTCTTCCTCTTCACCTTGTTGCACTACCTTTTTGTTTTTAGAGTCAATCTTCGCATTTTTTGACTCTTTTTCTGATGTGAAAGTCACATTTGCAGCTTGTTTAGGTTCCTCCAATTGCTTGCCAGACCGTAAGGTAATCGCACTCACATTCCCTTTAGGATTGGGAATTATCTGTGAAGGAAGAGTGTTGGGTCCCTGAGGTTGAAGCTGATTCAGTGATGTTGCCAACTGGCCAATCTGAGTTTGCAAACTCTAAATGACATGGAAGTCTCAGTTTGCTGTTGGAACTGCATAGTATTTGTGGCAAATTGCTTCATTATATCCTCCAATAAGGAATCACTACTACTAGCTTGTTGTTGTGCTGCCTATGGAGGTCCACATATGGCTGGTCAAGGAGGTGGTGCTGGCAAACGAGGTACAGATTGCTGCTGGAAATTCTATGGTCTGTACTGCCTCTGCTAGTAATTCCCAGAATTTTGCTGATACCGGTTACTCTGGTTTTGATTCTGGTTCCAGCGAAAGTTGGGGTGATTTCTCCAACTAGGATTGTAGGTATTGGAAAAAGCATTATTCTGCTGGTATTGTGGCTTTCCTGGAAAAACACTCATTGAAGCTACTGACTGGTCTTGATAAGCAGGATCATGCAAGGTAGGGCAAGAGTCAATAGAATGATAAGGGTCAGAACAAAACCCACATGAGTACCCAATCTGAGGAGGGGAAGACATGCGTACGTGTCACGCTTGCCGCCTCGCTAGGGAGGTCAGATCATCAAGTCTAGTCTCTAATCTTTGAGAATCGTACTGGATTGGAGGTGCTTGAATCTAGTAAACAGGAGTACTATTGGCCCTGGTGCCAAACTGCTAAGAGTTAGCTGCCATAGTGGATATCAAGTCTTGGGCATCTTCAAGTGTCTTATTACTCAGAGCCCCACCACTAGAAGCATCCACCAAACCTCTATCTACAGGTAGCAGAGCCTTATAGAAATAGGTAATCAAGAGTTGCTCAGTGATCTGGTGGTGTGGACAACTTGCACATAACCTTTGGAACCACTCCCAGTACTCATGCATAGTCTCCCCATTAGCTTGTTTAATGCCACTGATTTCCTTCTTGATCGAAGTAGCTCTTGAAGCAGGGAAATTTTTTCCAAAAATAACCTCTGAATAGCTGTCCAACTCCCAATAAATGAGGGCTGAAGGTAGAACAACCAGTCCTTAGCTTCACCTTCCAATGAGAAAGGAAAAGCTCTCAGCTTGATGTGATCTTCATCAATGGCCTGCGGTTTCATTGTGCTACACACTACATGGAATTCCTTCAAATGCTTAATGGGGCACTCACCTACAAGACCATGAAACTTAGGCAACAAGTGTATTAGACTAGATTTAAGTTCAAAGTTAACGAAAGTCGGGATATTGGATGCACAAAGGTTGATAATTAACATCAGGTGCATCCAATTCCTTTAAAGTAGGACGATTTGCTTGTTCTTCTGCCATAATTTCTGAGTTAGCAAAATTGCTACTAGAATCAGTGAAAACAACAAGACTATCAGAAGCACTATCAGAAACACAATCAGAAAGATCAACATAATGGACACCATCAGACTTAAGATCAATGTCCAATTCAATATTAATCCTATGACTTAGCCTGACAACTCTTCTAGCAGTAAGAATTGTTCTTTCTATTTCAGGATCAAATGGCAACAAGTCTTCTGGATTAATAATACTCCAAGTACCCATGCAGCATAAACACAAGGAAGAATTGACAAACACGCAGAATTACGAAAATGCCACCAGACACTCAGAATTACAAAAATGCCACTAAAAGTGGTAAAATGTAGAAAAACATTAAGATAACACACAAACAAAAACACAAAAAGCAAAAACCTATGTTAGAAATTGACCAAAACAAGTCCAAAACACTATAAAATTATTTTTAGAATTTATGGGACTTGGATAGGGCAACTTCTACACTATTGGGGAACCCAAAATTGGAATAAAAAAACTTCAAAAATTGAAAAGTGGTCTAAACAATGGAATTTGGCTAAAATCTCAAGACCACATGGCGCAGGCGATGTGTCTTGGTCATTAGGCCATTTTCTACCACTGTAACAAATTTCACCAAATCAGAGATACTCCAAAATAAATGCCCTAATAGAAATCACAAAATCGAAACTTAAAACAATGAAAAAGTTGTCTAAACGTAGGAATTTGAGGAAAATAGGTGAGACCTCACTTCCTTTTAGGACGTGACTCTTGGCTAGAATGCCCAATTCCTTATGAATAAGACATAGTTTGAGTGATTTGGGTTAGAAAATTTTCTGTCCAGCCACCCGAACCACCGAAACGACACTATTTACACTACTGTTACTAATCAAACCGATGCAAATTCCCCGGCAACGGCGCCATATTTTGAAAGAGATTTCCTGTGTCTCTCAAAATAACCAGATTCAATTAAAGATTTGCAATAATAGGGAACCTAGATCGTTTTCCTAACGAATTCGCAGCGGGTTTGATTGGACAATAACAGCAAACATAAACAGTAATAATGGGGGGTTTTGGTTCAAACAGAATAAAAAAGAAATAAACAGAAACAGAACGAAATGAAAATAATCAGATTAAAATTAATCAACCCAACATCCAGATTCCAAAAACTTCCATCACTAAACGAAATATGAACGAACTCGCGTTTGTTTCTGGACGAATCAAAATCTCTGCGTTCGTCTAGAAAATCCCTCGACTAGACGATCGCCTAGCATCTGTCCGAACAGTGGTGTCTCACTGTGCGATCGCACAGTAACACTATAACCTAGTTTGAACTCAGTCCTTGGGATGAACCAAACCGAATATTAAATCTAATATTCGAACTATTTCCAGAAATCGAATCCGATAAGATGAAAACATATACAAGTAAAATTACTGATTAAGCACAAGCTCTCTGGACAAATCATGGAATCCTCAACGTTGGGTTAATCACAGAAGCTCAGCCAAGCATAGCTGGAAAAAATGAAGAACAGACGAAGAACACGAAGAACATTGCAAAGAAAATGAAACTTATGTGTTTAATCCGAAAATGTGTAAAAAGGTGAATGACAAAGGGGTTTGTGGCTGCCATCTAACTTAACCTAAAATGGCAAAAACGAAATGGGGCTCCAATCCACAATTCAGTTCAGACCCAAAACGGAAAAGAAATAAAAATGGGCTTAAGTTACAAAATTCGAGCCCAAATAAAAATTCAAAAATATACATCTGACTTCGGCTCCAAAATCGACCGCCCTCTTGTCTGAATTTTCCCTTCATGTCTTCATAACAAATGTAGCTCTTCCAATCATCTGAAATATGAAACAAGAATGAGGCAAATCCGATGTATGGTTCAAGAGTTATGGTAGGATTAGTGAAGCAATGTAAAACTGGAATTTTATTATTAAAAATGGCTAAAATATAATCAAAGGCCCAAAGCCCAAATAAGTATAAAAGCCATTATTTATTAACTAAAGAGTCTTAAATTATTAATCAAGAGATAAAAAGAAGTGTATGAAATATTCAATTATCGGTGATGTATTTACAATTGTTGTTGCATGTGACTTGTGCTCTGTTCACAATTGTTAATGCATATAACTTGTGATATATTATCCTTAAATGATCCCTTAATATTTTACATGTTGTTGTGGATTATTTTCTGTATATGGTTAATTATCATGTGATATTTATACTATATATGTGAGGTTAATTGTTACTCTAGGATTCACTCAAATCCCAAACATTCCCCAAAAGTTCAAGAAGTGAACAGGACAGAGGACAGGGCTCCAAGGACAAGGCAAAGGACACAAGAAAGTAACAGACGCAGACTTGGTCGTTAGTTGGGATCGCTTTTCTATAGTTTAGCTTTTACATTACTGTATGAGGATTTTAGGTGGTATGGAACCGATATATATTTGGATTACAGTATTATGAACTCTGTGGTGTAACTCTTGTTGTATAACCAAGACATGTAATTTATTATCAATATGCTATGCTCAAACGATTTTGTCCGCTATATTGCGCTGTATGCCCTGATCTATGTCATATTATCGAAGGGGTGTGACAGTTTGGTATCAGAGTAATGGTTTTGGGCAATATTAGAATAGTGTACTGATATAGTCTTGGTTATGTGATGACAGGAGATGAGTTCACAAGGAATGAGGTTGTATAGATGTTGTTCCTGGAGAAATCTATCCTTTGCCTTAGTTAATCGATCTATGATGGGATTGCCACATATAATAGATCCACCTAGAGGCCCTATGATGAGATGGACAACCAGAAAAAAGGGTAATACCCCAAAGCCTGTATTTTGTCCTTGTACACTGTCAAAGACCTCCTCGGCTGGAGATAGCGAGCGATCGCCAGTACCTTTAGTTCCTGAAGCTGCATCCAACTCTTTAACTTGAACTAGACCGATAAGATATTATATGTCTCTACACCAAGAGCAGTGTGAGATTATTAAGAACCTACATAGGTATGCCATATTCAGAAAAGAGGACTCCCACAACCCAGTACCGACACTATTTGAAGGGCGTAAAAGCTTTATACTAGAACCGGCAAGATTGGGACTTGCACTGTCCGAACCATATATGGATTCACACTGTCATACACTTCTTTCCGGATACTTCATTTTAGAACCGGAAGAAGAATCAGATCATAAGGATGGTTCCAATGATGAATTTCACATTTTCATCAGGCATATCCAACATTTGTGGACAGATATATGTATACCAAATATGAATAATAGCAATTGATTGAACCCTGTATTTTGGCGTTAGTGTTTTATGGTGCACCTTCTTAGGGTTGAGGATAGTACTAGTCAGTACCCATAACTCATATTTTGTTGCGGTATAATTAAGTTAATTGTGCTCAGGCCAAGGAAATAATAGGATGGGTGAACTCCCTCGGAAGTTTTTGCAAAAGTAGTACAATGTTGTATCTTGAGCATGATATGTAAATATATAGCTGGGTGACTGATAATAACTATTTGTAAATGTTGTACATATGAATATATGATGTTTTAATGTATCTGGGTATTTGAAATATGTGAAATGACCAAACTACCCTTGTGTTAACATCTACTCTTTCTTGTCATATTTTAGTGAAAATTTAAAGATGGATCCACCCAGAGGTAAAGGTGGATCCAAAGCTGGACATGCTAGACATGAGCTGGCGCTTAAACAAAATCCACTTGAAAAGAATCCCCTAGATCAAAGGGCTATAAATGAACTCCGGGCGGAAATACATGAGTTAAGAGCTAAACAAAATGAGGATAGGGAACGAGCAGCAATTGGTGAGGAGGAACACGGTGAAAGATCCTCCCAATCTAGAACTTAGCAATAAGAGTAACAGAATAACAATAACATGGTGGAAGAAACGGCTCAATACTGGGTAGCCAAGTTCTGCAAACATCAACCACTTGTATTTCATGGCAAGTATGACCCTCAAGCGGCCAAGGACTGAATGATGAGAATAGAGAAAATATTCCAAGTTCTCGAGTGTCTGGCTGACAAAAAAGCACAGCTAGCCATCTATGAGCTGGAAGGGGATGCTGATAGATGGTGGAAAAACACTGAAATGACTTTGCACCCTAGAAATATTCTAGTCATTTGGGAAATATTTCAAGAAATTTTCAATGAGAAATATTTTCCCCGTTCCATCAGAATCGCTACGGAGTCAGAATTTTTGGCTATTAAGAATAGCAATGACGAGAGTTTTGATGTATCTTGCCTGTTTCATCCAGTTGTCCCGCTATTCCACTTACTTGCGATATTGGGATGATGAAAGCTGGAGTGCTGATATGTTAATCCAAGGATTGAGACATGAGATAAAAGTGCAACTAGTTTCCCAACAATCCAAGAGTTTAACCAGGTAGTTGAGGAATGCCGGATTGTTGAAAACAACTTGAATAATCAACATGTAACTAAGGGTAACGTGAGTCATAATGATTATAGTCAGGAATTTCTCTCAGAAAAGAAAGGGGCAAAGGTTTAGACCACAAGGGAATAATAAAAGGCCCTCTCAGTCTGGACCACGTGTTTCCCAAAGATTCCCAACATCCCAATTATGTTCCTAGTGTGGTAAATTTCACCCTGGTAGAATTTGTGATGGACAGATGGCTTGCTTTACCTACTAGAAGCCGGGTCATTTTAGTCGACATTGCCCACAGCGTACAGCTGAGAAAAGGCCCTATAATCAAGGCAGATTTTTTTTCCATAACACATGAGGAGGCCAGAAAGTCCCCAAAGATGATCCAAGGTACTATTCTTCATAGAAATACATAGCAAGCATTATTTGATTTGGGTGCTAGTCATTCTTTTATTGTTTATGATTGTGTTAATATTGTACTAATGGCTAAGGCTAAGAACCCATAAACTATCATACGATTTGGTTATGTCAACACCGCTTGGTGTTAAATCTATAACAGCTGATGTATGTCTAAATTGTAATTAACAATGGGCATGAATCTACGGTAGATTTAATTTATTTGTCACTTCATGATATTGATGTGATATTTGGTTTAAACTGTTTAATGGCAAACAATGTGTTGTTGAATTGCGGTGGTAAAAGGATTGTATATCCAAATCCACAGAGAAATGGTAATGCGAATGTAGACTTGAATTTTCTCTTTGTAGCCGAGAAATGTCTAGATATAACATCATTGAAGGAGGTTTGATATTGAGTCAGAGTCATAAGATAATTAATCTTAAAGCAAACCAAGACAAGGGAATAGGTGATTATGCAAATCTTCAAGAAAAAGAGAGATCAAAACACACATCTGAGACAATAATTTATGTCTAAGTTTGACCCTATATATGCTAAATTATAGCAATTGTTTAAGAAGTGATTCTTGTAACACCCCAAATTCCATACTACTTACTGTGTCCGTTGACACCTAGTATCTAGGAATACGATGCTACAGCTCAAAGTAATGCGGAACGGAGAGCATGCACTTACGTTTTGACAATGAGTAACTGATATAAAATGCCCAGGCATAAGCTGGTTATATAAAAAATTTCCCAGAGGAATATTCGTGTGATACAATAATAAAGAACTTGTATAATTACAACTCTTGACATAGTAACTATACAATCTTAAACCAAGCCTTATCTAGACTTGTGGCTTAGAACCCAATACAGTTAATCAAACTCATTGGCCAAGTAGGTGTCTAGTGGAAGTCTTCCCGTCTTTCACGGAGACTTATTGACTGAACCACATAGACTAGCCCTGCCTTCAGCACCAAAATGGTTTGAAACAACTCTATCGGATTTATGCCAGAACTAGTCATATCAGACTTCTTCCGACTCTCATCTCGGCCGGTGCATCTTCACGGCTTCGTCCATCGGTGCCTCTTCTCGGCTCCGTCCATGTCACCTTCTCAGATCTAGGTTCATTTCCTGAACTATTAGTCAAGGCTGAGATTCAATTGAATTGAATCTCAGGTAACAGTTAACCTCTATAACAGATAAAACAATATATGACAGATATTCATTACATTTCAGCATTAACCATATATAGTACACAGCAGATGTAAGGTTCCAACAATACATAGCACACAGCAAATGTAATGTTTGCAACGTTTGCACTAACCAGTGCCACGAAAGCTCCTTGTGTCCTCAGAGCTAGGAAAACAACCCTACAGCGTTATCAAAACTATAACCCGCATAAAGCTGAATGTATATAAACATGTGACCTATGCTCCATAACTTAGTCATGGTGCATGACCCAAGACCTAGTCTTGTCAATGACTTTATGAATTATTCAATCATATATAATCATACAAGATATAGGCGAGTAGAGTTACTAGTACGCAAATGTACCTTTCACCGCGTAACGCCAAAACGCCCGACCTTTTGAATCCGACTCCAGACTTCTCAGATATCCTATATATTATCGTCGGATTATTTCCTTTTCCATGATATTATAACTAATATTATATTTCCTAGAATAATATCAAAAAGAATATTTTCACCTATTTTTCCATTTCTACCCTTGGTGGATTTATTATTCCACTTTTACCCTTACTTTTCATTAAAAACGCAATTGCTGGATTTTCTGGGAAGATTTTTCAGCAACTTTGAAAACTCATAATTAATTCTACAAAAATCGTTTTTGAGTGCTGAAAAATTCCTCATGACCCTTGACATGTCTGTTTTCAAGGAAAAATATTCCCAGAAGCTAGAACATCAAGAATCATTCCCAGGTTTTAAGTTTCTCAACGCTGCCCAGTTTTAATACCAGAAAAATAGCTTAACTTCAAAAATATGTTACTCCTTGTGTAGAACTCAAAATGCTACATAATTTATATATTTAGAAATCCCTACATGTCTACTTTATTCCTGTAAATTTTCATGATTTAATGACTTCATCTATTACATAAAATAATAGCATCTTTTTCACTGCCAGTAGAAAGCTTAACACTTGGAAATTCTACAATTTTCACAATTTTGATCCATTGATTTCAAAAATTATTACCCATCATGTTTTCACTCTAAGTTTCATTTTAAACACATTAGAGACCTTAAAAACATGTAAATAAATTTACTTTACAATTTCCTAGATTAAACTACAATTTTACCCAACATCTAAAAGCTTAAGCTTAAGAACTAGAGAGCTTACCCTTGAAGAACCTTGCTTCTCCTTCCTCCTTCTTTCTCCAAGATCTTCACTCTTCTCTTAAACTCAACCACTTTGATATGAGTTTGGTGTGAAGAAATGAAGAGGGGAAGCCTCCTATTTATAGGGAAAATCCAAGCCCTTACTTACCTTGCAAGTTGTCTCTACTTCTTCAACAAGTTGTTTCCCTTCTTCAATAAGTTGTCTCTCTTCTTCAACAAGTTTTTGCCCTTCCTCAACAAGGCTTCTCCTACTTCTTTGACAAGTTGATGATATCATTGGTGACCTTTAGGGCTGATTTGTTAAGCTTAATTAATTTCCTAATCAAGTGTTAATCATAAGCCACTAACCTCAATTAGCACAAGCTAATTTGCTAATTATTAATTGCTAATTTATGTTAATTTGGCTAAGGGTCTTCATAACCCTTTCTTGATCTCCTTTGATTATAAATTAGTTACTATTTTATGTGCTATTTATATCACATTAAATAGCCCCTATATAATGTCTCATAATTAACCATTGGTTAATTAATTCCAAATGAAATTTGGATGAAATTATAATCAATAGATTATAATTCTTTGAGACACATATTCACCTTTGTATTTTGCTAATTATTTGCTAAAATACAATGTTTACATGAATTATGAAAATTAGGGTATTACAATTCTAAACAATCATTTGAGAAATGAAGGACTTTGTTTTCATTTTAACTCGATTACAATAGATTAGTTTTCACAAAGCTTACCAAACAATTCTACTATATGGGTTTTAACTAATTAACTAACTAACAATTGTTGGTCCTAGTGAAAGGGGCTTTGGCCATTTAAACACAAGATCTCAAATGATAATTGTTGTTTCCTTTTTCAATCCCTAATCATTCGTTGCTCCATCTTTTGTAGTTTCTAGTAATAGCTCCTCAATATTAATTATATTATACCATCTATCCTTGGATCTGAAATTGATGGTCTTATTTTCTAGTGCTCGAAGGTCAATTTTAGACACATGTTAAAATACATCATTTTACATCTTCTTTTGACCTAATTAAGAAATAATCATTTAATTAAAATGTCTATTATCCTCAAATGTATATTTATATTTAGTGTCATTGTTTACTAATTTCTTCCGTATATATACGAAATGCTAGTTGATTTTTTCATAACCTTGGGTGACCAATATGAAATATTTGATTATGTCTAAATAATTTAGGGGTGGAAATACCCTAGGCCCCTAATAGGAACCTACAGCCTAGCATACATAAAGCCTAGCCTAACTTATTTAGATAAACAGATCAGATCTATTTTCATAAGGCCTAGCCTATAAACCTAGTGGTTTGACCTATTTAACTTTTGTTAATTTATACTATTATATAAGTATATATAATATCAGCTAAATAATTTTATAAATTATTTATAAATTTACCAACTTAACCTTAATCTTAACTTTCACATCCCATCGTCATTCACACACACTCACCCCTTGCATTGACATCAATCATTCACCTCTACCTCTCTTCTCTTCAATCGCCCAAGATGGCAATACTAATTCACTTTATTTCCCTTTATTTGTGTTGTTCACTAAAACATAATAATTACTACGATCTATTTTAGTGCCAAATGAAATATTATAATCTCAGTATGAAAAGTTTGTCCCAATTGATATGGGAAAAGTAAAAGAGGTAAAATCCTATTTTACATACGACTTGTTATGTTTGGTCAATTTTAGAAAATTTATCTCATTAATCAACAGACGATTGATTTTTTTTTTTATTCCAACTTTCTCAAACAACTATTGTCACTAGGCATTCTTTTCTTTTCTTTACTGAGTCCTTATATTATGACGAGAATGAATATTAGGCTTTTAATACATAATGTAGAATTGTAAATAGACTTGAATGATTATATATGAATCTGGAGGAATAGGCTTTAAAGGCTATTTAAACGTCTACATATTAAATAAGCCTTGAATTTTTCAGGCCTTTTGAAGGCCGAGGCTCATGCCTAAAAATAGTCTATATATAGGCTCAGGCTATATATATCCATTGCATGCCTAGGCCTATTTATGTAAAGCCTAACCCAGCCTAGCTTATTTCCACCCATGTCTGATACACTGAATTTAGTTGTTGGTGAAGTGGATGAGATTAGGAGTTCAATAATACAAGGAGAGTTCTACTAAAAGAAGTAGGCTAAATTATATTAAAAAAAACCCCTTTTAATTTAGTTCTTGCATATATCCCTCTAATATTTTAAAGTTTAAATTTAACCCTCCAACCTTTTAGTTTTTTTTTTATTATTATTATAAGGCCCCTAATGTTAACTTACCATTTTATTTTTAATGAAAATTTTCACAGGGTTAGGATCCATTTTTGGCACCGAATTTTTAACCTAGGAGCGCTAGGTATCTGGAAGTTTTTTAGAAGCAATATTTCCCCAAAAATATGAACAATATAGCAATGTTGCCCCCAAGTTAGCAAGCTAAACAGTCAAATGTTAGTTGACTTCATTATGTTGATGTGGCATGC
Organism: Acacia melanoxylon; assembly: GCA_019022615.1. Classification (NCBI taxonomy): domain Eukaryota; kingdom Viridiplantae; phylum Streptophyta; class Magnoliopsida; order Fabales; family Fabaceae; genus Acacia; species Acacia melanoxylon. The sequence continues at coordinate 2,530,332 of JAFJYJ010000003.1, read as the reverse complement.
CCACGTGGCATCCACCTCACTTTTGTTTTCCATGTCATTTTTATGAGTAGGAAAAATTTATTTTAAAAAAAAATGGTAACCCTCATCTTCTTCATCCCTCCCCAACGTTGGGCATGGAAGTTTTCTAGCAGCAACATCCAAAATTTAAAACTACAGCAACATCAAAAAATCGTTGTTGGAGCTGGAAGATGTTCAACGGTTACGTAAATGAGAATAGGGAAGGACTGGAGGAGAAGAAAGAAGAAGAGGGATTAGGAAGAGCAACATCAAAAAATTAAATATTTAGAGGCAAAAACAAATTGTAACCCTCCCCCCATCGATGACTTGGGGTTTCTGTTTTTTTGTACCATTTTCCTCCTTTCTCTTCTTGATGGGAGGCTCCTCCATGAAGAAATCATCTTCTTACACAGCTGTATCTTAATCACTGTCTGTAATATCATTATCAGATAATGAATGCTTTGATTTACTTATACTAGCCCTCTATTTCTCGCGTCTTTTCCTCAGATAAGCTTCCTAAATTGTTTCTGATTTTTTTATCTTTCTTTTCCATATATTTTCCAGCATATCAGCAGCCCAAAAAAGCTACCAATTCAGTCAAAGGCAAGCAATCAGGGTGGAGATAGCACATACCCCTCGGCCCTCGCCACATCGATCATGATTTTTGTTGTCGGTTGATTGAAGGGGCTGATCAGATGGAATCTAAAGAGGGCTGAGTTCGCGTAAGAGAAAGAGAGAGGAAAAGGGGGTTTTGTTGAGGACCAGAAAGGGCCGAGTTCTCAAAAAGAAGGCATACATTTGACTAAGCTATTATCTTCACGGATCTAATGGAATCAATGGAGAAAGGAGAGAGGGTTTTATTGAAGACCAGAGACTGCGGTGTTCACGGAAGAGGAAGAGAGACAGTTTTTTTTTTTTTTTTTTTTTTTTTAGGAGTATGACTTGGGGGTATGGGATGACACGTGGAGTGCCACATGCATCAAATAGTTGAACAACACACATTTACAGTCAAAGTTAACATTTTCAAACTGTGTGGCAACATTGCTACAAATTTAAAACTTTCAGGAAATATTGAGCCAAAAAAAATTTCTGGGTATCCAATGCTTCTAGGTGAAAACTTTTGGGACAAAAAGGGACGACCTTATCCCTTTTTCACACTAGATTAATAAAAGATAGGTGGCATCTTATGCTAGTTACTTGAAAAACTAAAGAACTTGATGAAATTTTAGGGGAGACAACTCCATATCTAAATGTTATTAAGATTAGATAGGAGAATTTTATATGGAGACTTTAATTTTCATAAGGAAAAATATATAAATTCTTGAGAGTTTTGTTTAATTATTTTTGAAGTATTTCAGATTTACCAACTTATGTTGTTATTGTTGGAAAATTCATTTTGTTGTTGCATGTCTTAGCTGGATGGCCACTCCAAACCAGTTACCCACTTATGGACGTTAGGATAAGTTATTGTCCCATTTTAGTTTCATGGCATGAGTTTCACTACCACACTCTATGAACTCTTTGCACGCTAGAATAGGAATGTTTCACACACCCGAAGTTATAATATATGTTATGCTTTTGGTGGTATTTAAGTAGTGGTTTTTTTTTTATTTTCATGTAAATTTGTTTGTAACTTTGCCTATTCAAAGGCTTCATTTGATGAAGAAAAATATCATCTCATTCTCCTACATCTCTCTCTACTTTATTTTATCAAGCATAAGTAGTAGGAGTTATCGTTGCTTAAGATTACATGAAATTGAAGCCAAATATATCTCTCATAACATTACCATAACGATTGACAAATGCATTCTTTTTTATAACAGAATATCGTTATTTACTTCTTGTTTCTATATATAGTTTCTTTTGAAATCTTATATAAATTAATAGATTTTTCCTTTAAAAAATAATAACATACTTTCTTGTGATGATGCTCTTATATTTTTTTTCAAAATAATGATTTAGTGAAAAATAAATAAATAAATAAAACAATCACTGTCCTACTACTTTACTATGGTTTTTAAAAAATGATCCGGGAACAACATTGGTGAATAACAAGACTAAAAGAGGTTTGTATGATTAAAAACAGATACAACATGTAAAATGATATCAATTCACCAAGATATATCCGAATTGCATGTGTTGATTAGAAATATAACACTACGGTACTATACGTATCAATTAATGGTTTGATGCTTTATTAGGATTTGAAAGTGTAATGAAAATTATACTTTGATTAATAGATAATAATGCTGTTCTTAAAAAAATAGATAACAAGGAAAAGAAAAAGCTTAAGAACATAAACTACAAATCGGGTGTTAAAACTTAAGTAAATTAATACTAGAACACAGTTAAATAACTAAACGATTATATATTATATGGGTCTATTTGAACTCTCATAATGCTGATTATAAAATCAAATTTTCTATTATATATATAAAAAATTTAAAGAATTCGCCAATGAAAATATACATACTTACTAATAAAAGCCATGATCTCTGATTACTTCAAAAGCTTCTCAAAATTCAAAAGAGGCTTCAACAAAGAAGCCCAAGGCCACAATATTGTAAGCCTCTTATGAATCTGAGAAACATATCTCACAGCTTAAGGCTTTGACAGATAATGTGTGATATGCCTCATTGCCCTAGCTATGAGAAAACTCAGAATATCAGTGGCCTTATATAGCCCTTGGAGCGTTGTACAACAACAACAAAATATAGCCTCGGGGAGGCTCATTTCTAAGATTCCATTCTCTTAAAGTGAATTTTAGCTTCTGATTATATGTCTCTGTCACAAAAATAAAAGAAGCTTAATCATCACGCCATAGTAAGGGTTATATGGGTTAGACAGTTGACTTACTGTAAAAGATCCCTTAATATCAAAGATAAAAGGGAATATATAGGTTAGGGCAGCTTATTCCATTGGTCTAGAGTCATCAAAACTAACTTTATTTTATCAATAATTTTCAATGACTATATGACACTTCGAAGGAGCACTTGGTATATGAAACCAACAATGCTTAAATATGCGTTATTTGTTGATTTATTTAACGAGGTCCACACCATTTTTTTCTATAATTCTCCTATAGATCGATAATATAACTTTTGTTTGAGAAAGAACTTTTTGAGTTTTACAAAATTTGAAGAAATGTGTTGAAGTCTTGATTTTTATGCATTTCGTTCAATGGGTTCATGTCACATACCTTCCTTTATTATCGGGTTACTATTCGTATGGATATTTTAATTAATGCAATATAAACCACTATTCAATATATAAATCAGGCTATCACTCATGGATTCATACGCAAGAAAGGATATATAAAAGAAAACACCATATAAGAGAGATAAGTCGATTACTAAACAAATTATTTTTCATTTTAACTTTCTCTCCGTTATTTCATTTATATGTCACTTCCAATATTTTCAATTGAAATTAAGGAAAATCTCAACCCTTTTTTTTTTTTGCGTTTTGAAAATCTCAACTTTTATTAACACTATATATAAATTTAAAAAAATTCTAGTTTTCCCATATTGAATATATCCTTAAAAAAATTTCCCACGTACTTTCCTATATCAAAATAAAATATAATAGGTATGATGGGAAATTTTTAATAAATAATCAATGTGGTGGCTTATAAGAAAATGACCACAAAACCCCTCGTTCAAGTGGCTTATCAACAGTCTGGTAAAAAAAAAGTGCCTTATCAATAGGACTGGAGGGAGTAATTTGCTAATGAATCGCCACGTCCCTCCCCTTTGGCTTTGCCACTAGGGTACTTGAAAACGTTTCATACGCATGCCAACTCATTTCATAAATTATTAATTCATGCTATAATAAGCTTACATGCCTATTTATGGATTAACCACTGTACTTATTGCCATTTAATTATTTATTTATTTTCTTTGCACATATACTCCAATTATCATCCAAATGAAATGGAAATTGAGACCAAATGAAATGGTCATTTAATTCAACGAAAATGGAAGACAAATGAAGGAATAATTAAATCTGAATGTTAGTATCAATTCCTTACACATCATAATTTTGACACCTAATACATATATTGAAATGGAGGCCACATTAATATTTTTCCACAACCATATTGAAATGCACATGAGTATTGTTGTCAAACTCGCAAGTTGACTCTCTAAACTTACTATTTCTACATTTCTACCTAACAAAATCGTATGCAGTCACTCTTCAATTTGTGATAATTGTAAACTCAATCAAACTCGTGAGTTCACACACCGAATTTACCATTTTTATGTTTCTAGCTTATAAAATTGTGTTAACTCGCTCTTGAACTCATGCTAACTTTTTGGATTTGATTATACTTAGTGGCTTTATTTATGAATTTAATAAATTATTATTTGTTGAGTATGTTAAATTATGAATGTTAATGGATTTAATTTTAATTATTTTGATTTAAAATATATTTAAATCATTTTTTGTCATTAATTGTACACTATGAATACCTAAGTATTGATAAAAGTAAACTCTTACGACCTTACTTTTTGAGTCTAAGATACAATTTTACGTCATCAAGTTTTCCGAGTTTATTTTCATTAGTGAGTTTGACAACCTTGCATGTAAGCATATGATAACCCAAATATCGGGAGAACATTGAAAGTAAAGTTAAATTATAAAAAAAATGTAGAATTTTGAATGTGTGGAAAAACAATCTTATAAAATCATTAAGATAGATATATATATATATATATATATATATCAACATCTGTCTATATATCAACATCTGTCTAGTATTCTAGCAAATCCTTAAAAATAATAAAATTTGAAATAAATTAAGTAAATAACAGTAATAACCACAAATATTTATTGGATAATCAAATCATATCTTTAAAGAAGATAAAATCAAACAAGATATATACAAACACACATATCTAGAGATCAGGCAGAATATGAAATTTTGAAAATCTTATAAACTTTAAGATATTAAGAATAAGAATAATTTTTGAAGCCTTCTAGATGTCCTATCATATCAGCATAAGATTTTTTAATGTTAAAAATAAAAACAAAATCTGATATTTATTGAACATGCATACTACTGTGTATGGGATCAATTGTATTCGGAAAACCAGGTGTCTAGAGAAACTGTGTTTAGATGGCATGCTATATTGCTATGGGTTTGGATAAATTATCTTTATATATTTTGGAAATATATGCTATTTCTTTTATGGCATGCAGCATGCTATCTATGTAAGATGTTTCTTTTCTTTTATAGCATGCTATTGTGTTTGGAAAAGAAACATAAATTGTGTTTGGGAAGGTAAGAAGTGTTTGGATAGTAAAAATATTTCGGGAAATGTTTATAAATATATTTTGTTTATCAAATTTTACAACCTTCTGGGAAATATAGATGGTGTTTGGATAAATTATACTGTTCGGGAAATGTATTATATTTGTAAATATACCATTTAATTAAACTATAGAGTTGGAAATAATTGATTGGTCTTTAGGCAATAAAAGGTATTTTGCAAATATTACTCTAAGAACTAAATTTTATGAACCCATTTTGCTAGCTAAATTAAAACTTTTAACTAAACTTTAATGTGCATGCATTATGTGAATTGGTCATGTGTTTCTGGGGTTTAGTCTCACCCCCGTGATTACTGCTCTATTTTATAAGAAATTAGAGATCAAGATGAGATAAGGGAGAAGCTCCTAAGGCTTATGCCTAATGTATTATTGCTGCTATGCCACTCTAGTGTAGTTATGTGCTCATTGGACTTAAACTTATTAGGGTCTTTTTTTATATCACTATGCATGTTGACTCATTATTGGCATTTTGGAATAACTGATCATAGATTTAAGTAAAACTTATATGTTTATAACTTTTGGAAACTATATATGTATTTGGACCTAATGCCTTGAGATGTGAAAGTACTTACTCCCTCTGGTTCTCAATATAAGCTCTCAGCTGATTTTTTTTAGAGAAGTTAAGGAAGCTATATAAATTAGTTAATTAATCATAACAAATGTTGTGTACCATTTGATTAAATATCAATTTATAAGTCAAAAAAATTAGTTTGGTTTAAAAAAATATAAATATAAATACTCTAAAATAATTTATTTAGCTACATTAATCTCTCAAAAAAAGTCAATCAAATTTTACAACAAATAAATGTAGTATATCGTAGTATTATGACATGTGAAATGTCACCAAGTATGGCCATTGACAAAAATGGAATCATTTGAAATGGTTATGACATTGGATAATGTTGGTTTTTTTTTTTGGGTAGAATATTGAACAATGTAGTTGGATCCTAAAGCATTATGGTGTGTGTTAGTGCAAGACTTTCACCCAAGAAGGGGTGAATTGGGTGATATTTAAAAATTAAACACTTAATTAGAAACTTAAAGAAGAGAGTAAAGTAAGAGAGATATCACTGAAAGTTGATATAGGAGATTTATATTGGTTCGGTCTAACCACTTGACCTACATCCAGTCCTCGAAGTCTCTTTCTGATATTTCCACTGATTTCCAAGATTCACAGGGCTCTTGGTGCCTCAGTACAAGCAAGTTATTCTTCAAAGAAAAATCGCTCCCCTTACACTTTGCAATAATGCCTACTCAAAATCTCACTATCTTGAGTAACTTACTGTAATAAATGATTCAACAAATGACTCTCACATACAAGAGTATAATAATAATCACTAAAGTACAGAATTACACTTAAGATTTCAAGACTTAGCAATGAATGCAATAGTAAAAATTTTCGTAGAGAGTCTTTTCTTCATCTTCAATGCTCTCCTATTTATAGTGTGAGATGATTAATGAATATTGCTCTTGAAAGTATCCGTTTGAGTGTTTGGTCTTTGATTCTATCCATTGGAATATCATAACATTCTTTGTGTCTTAGGAATTAACAGTTAGACCAGAGATAATGTTCAACATTTCAAACCTCGGAGCATTTAAAGCTTCTAACATATAAAGTGATTTTGCATTTTGTGTATTAATTCATTATTGATCACCTGTAAATTGCTTATGCACTAAAGTAATGAAGCATTAGAGTAGTTGGAAGCAAAAAGGAACAAATGATGAATGATTATGAATGGATTTCAAGAGATTCGACATGATGCTCTATTTTCTAGAAATGCATCGTTTGAGTGGTCAATCGAGTGATCTTTTAAATAAGGTAGAGCACTGGATAGGTCACTGCAGTGATGTGATAGTGATGCACAAAACATGATCACTCGAGTGATCTTGTTTCTTTTGAAAACATATCACTAGCTAGGAACATCACTGTGGCAATCTGGTGGTGATGAGAATGACAGGATCACTCAAGTGATCTTTTTCCCTTTGATTTTAAAAGAAACAGATCACCAGATATCATCACTGTAGTGTTCTGGTAGTGATGAGCTTCTTACATATCACTCGAGTGATCTTACACTTAGAAAAATTTTAGGTAATCTAAGCACTTCCAGGATCACCGTGGTGTTGTGCTACTGATGCTTTCTTTCACACATCACTCGAGTAGTCATAACTTCAAAATATTTTCGGTAAGCTGATCATTAGAACAAATCACCATGGTGATGTGATGGTAATGAAAATTGAACACATCACTCATATGGTTACTCGAGTGATCTTCTCTTTGAAAACTTTTCACAAAACTAATCACTAGAATGGAGCACCGTGGTGATGTGATGGTGATGAAAAATTAAGTCATCACTTAAGTGATCTTCTCTTTGAAAAATCTTTGCAAAATAGATCACCAGATGAATCACCATGGTGATGTGGTAGGCAAATTCTCCGACATCACTTGAGTGATTTGATTTTTTATCTTCTAGTGGTCACTACAGTGATGAGTTATTTTCAAAAACACATCACTTAAGTGGTCACTCAAGTGATCAAATGAATTTTGCAGTTAATGACCTTTGTATACTTCAAAACGATTTTCTAGTTATTCTAACCTTTTGCAAAGCATTTGTAACTCTTTCTTAAACTTTGTTATCATCAAAACATAGGCTCTAATATTGTCGGCTTGTGGTTGAACTTGCATGTTCTGGTCTTCAATTGAACCCAAAGCCTACTTGGTGTATTGTTGTGAAGGTTCAACGTATTGGGAAAATTATTCTAAAATGAAATTTTACTGAGATTGTTTCTTTTCTATCATAAATAATAAAATTTTAGTCTTTATAATTTGTTGTTTCTTTTCTATCATAAATAATAAAATTTTGGTCTTTATAATTTGTTATTATTTTAAACTATAGTTTTGGTCCTCAAGATTCTTTTTGTCTAATATGTTAGTCCGTATATTTTAATAAAAAGATGGAACATAGTATCCTTTGAATGATCAAAACCAATTATTTGAAACTTTAGTGATAAAAACAAAAATGAGAGCAAAGTATAAAGATCAAACATTGTATTAAACCCTTTTTAATATTTAAAACAGTATGGAGTATGATGAAAGATTGTTAACTTGATGACTTTTGCGATAGATTGGACGTTTGGAACCATCAATATGTGGTTATGCATACTTTTAGTTATTGATTGCACAAATGCTTATGGTTTTCAAGTGGTAATATTTAGGTTTACTTTCTTTTGGGCTGAAACAAGGTTTGTACTAGTTAATTTTAGTGATTTATGATTTGGTTTGTATTTTGGGACCACAAACGTGGCTGCTTTTGGTTCTGGTTGGATATGCCTTTATTATGAACACTTTTTTTTTTTGTGAGAAACAAAGCCATCATTAGATTATTATTTTTTTAGGAGAATTACTATAAGCTCCCAATAAAAGGATTTAATCACTCAAAAGTCCAATAACAATTGAAAAGCTTGCAATAAAAAGTTTCAATGCAGGAAAAGACATCGTTACTTACTTGTCATTAAGATTTTTTTTAATAATTAAATCCCTTCATTTGAATTTCTTAGTAATTCTCCTTTTTGACAACTTCGTGTGGAGGCTTGAATAATCATACCCAAATTAGAGTTGTATAGTAAGAGTTATTGTCCGTCAAAGTTTCCTGTACCTACTGAATTTTTTCCCCTTAATTTCTCATTTGTTTATTATCATTTTGTCTTGAATTAAAAAAGAATATAAAGTCATCATGTCAAAACATTCAATGCGAGCATTTCTTGAAATAAATTAAAGAAAAAATCTCAAATTTTCAACAAAATGAGTTGTAAATTACTATACTGTTCTTGTTAATCCCATTACTATTATTGTCAACAGGATTTTAAAGTTCAAATGATATTTTTCTGTCATGTTTCTAAAATTAAATCTCTATAACAAAAAGAAAGAAATAAAATTTAATCCATTAACATATTTATGAATCCTAATTGGTCCCTTCTCATACAAAGATCTAATAAATTTCGTATATAAAAGTTAGGTGAACCAGACCTTGAAAGCCAATCAGGGTCAAGATATACATTTAAACTTAAAAAAGGCTTATGGTGGTACTTACAAAGCACCCATCAATAAAAATTTTAAGGAAAATTAGAATGAAGGACCAAGAGCAAAAGATATTTATGGAGAAAAACGATAAAATTGTAATTGTAATTATTTAGAATGACCAAACATAAAATTAAAAGTACTAAAATGCCCCTAACAAAATCTTCTGCAATCCCTCCTATATTCTCTTCCCCATTCTATTTTTTAAAATACAAAATTCTAAGTTTCATTAAATTAAACAATAGTTTTCTCAATTTTCATTTTCACAACTTGAATATATATCTATGGAAAAAAATTTATGCATTCTTCAATTTGTAAAATTATAATTTTTTTAAATCAACAAAAATTTTAATTAAAATGGAATTATCTAATTTTAATAAAAGTCAAGGTCTTCTATAATTTATCATACATGCTAAACCAAGAAAGTTTGTGTAATATATTTTTGTTTTATAAGCAATTTATGTGGGTTAAAAAATTCATGTAATTTTAATGAAATTAAAAAAAAAAATCTAATCAACCTATTATATCCTGAAAAATATGAAATATGTATAAATTTTATTTTATAAAAAGAGCTTAATTGATATCAACGTCCATAATATAAATCAAGTAACTTGATGATATAAATTGGTGGAAAAAAATAAAAATAAAAATATGAGTTTGACGGTTGTTAATTAAATAATATACAAAAAAATAAAGATATGATATATCATAATGGAAAGTTTTAGTTTCAATTTTAGTTATTTTTTAATTATGAATATAAGAGATAATACAGGATGTTTGATTAGGGGCAATTTAGTAATTTAAAATTTATATTATGATGTTCAATCCTTCTAAGTAATTACAATTTTTATGTTCTTTTATAATAAATATTATTTTCTTCAGGTCCTTGATTTTAATTTTCCCAAACTTTTATATCAACAACACGATTTAAACTCACAATGGTGTATGAGACAATTGGTTACCAATTAAAGCAATCTTAGTTGGAAGATCTAACAAATTCTTTCACACACATAAGAAAAACGTAGCTTTTGGATTTTTTTTTTTAAAAAAAATACATGGAAAACGAGGATTGAAGCTGTTTTTTAAAATGGCATGACTGAGCCCAGTGGCCCTGTAAAAATAAGGCCACATATTGGCGTTCTAATTTAATTGTGAGGAGTTGTAAGTAAGCAAATAAAGAGCCAGGATTGCTACTCATTTTATTGTTTTACCTGAATTTCCTATTTAATTTATTGAAACTTGAAAAGATTTTTTGTTAAAATATGATATGATCGATATTAATTATTAGAATAAAATACTCTATCACCTTTCTTTTTTTATCATAATTATCCAAACCTCCTATCTATTTTTACAATATACATATTAGAATCATTAGAAAAATAAGTTTAACCTTTTTAATTGCATATTAATTTTTTTATCAAAATATAAATATTAAAAAAAAAAAAAATAGGCAAACGTGAGTGATTAAATTATTGTCAATTAATATTTATATTAAGAAATGACATTTTGATTAAAGGATGTTAACACTATAATTCAATGAACTGAGACAACAAAATTGCAGGAATGACGACGAGTTCGGACGGAGGCGGAGGAGGAACAGAGGAAGGAGGAACCGCAAAGAGAACCAAGAAGAAGGTGCGACGTGGATCAACGAAGAACTTACAGGGATCTGGAGACGATCGTGAAAAAACTATGGAGTAGATCTCTTTCAAGGACAAACTTTTGGGGGGAACATAGATATCAAGAAGGATAGAAAAAGAAGAGGAGTATTCAACGACCCCTGGACAGAGTATATTGACGTATTGAAGTAATGCTTCACTAATGGAAGAAAGGAGGGTGACAGTAACAATCCCACAGATGTAGACGATTCTAGTGACAAAGATTGCCCTACCCTGAGGGTCTCTCAAGAGGAATACGAGTTGTGGTGTGCACCCTGGAGGAAGTCTCTTATAGTTAAACTCCTACGGAAAACCTTGCCTCTCGGCCCGATGAGAAGCAACCTGAAGCATATTTAGAAGACAAAGAAACCATTTAAGACAAAAGATATTGACAATGGTTTCTTTGTGATAACGTTAGACGATGAGGACGACATGAACTATGTGTTCCAACAGGTATCTAGTAGTTCAGCGATGGAGGCCAAACTTTGACCCTTGGCACAGGCGGATGTGCAGAAGAAGATAGCAGCTTGGGTTCGGATTCCCCAGCTTCCTCTTCAGTTCTTCAACACGGCAAGATTGAGGAGAATTGGTTCGCTAATCGGACGCACATTGAAGATTGATATGATAACATACTCAACTGACCGAGGCAAATATGCACGAATATGTGTCGAGCTTAATCTCAAAAAGCGTCTGAAATCAGCTGTTAGAATATTTGGAAGACAACGATGTGTGGAATGGGAAGGATTGCATCTAATTTGTTTCTGTTGTGGCAAATAAGGCCACCATAGAGAAGTTTGCCCGGACAAGGTTACCCCTTCGGAGCATAATACCAAGTGATTGTACCATATTTTGATAAGCTGCATCATGATATATTTAGGAATTTTATCACTATTCACTATTTTTGGACTTAAATTGCATTAATAATGATTATTTGTGATTAAAGTTGTTTGTATGAAATTAAGGTTAAAAAGGGGGAAATGTCATATTTCATGATTTACCTTCATTTGATTGATTTTTGAAATATAACATATTACATTTTGGGTTTATTTTCTTTGCAGACCAGTTTAGGGAAACTTACAGAAAAGGACCAAAAATGAGAATTTCAAATCAATGAAGAAAAAGAACTAGAGAATATTATAGAAAAGCCCAAAAGCTTTTCAAAATTATAGTGCCACCACACATAAGTTTTAAAGTTTTCAGTTTAGTCCTTAGTGAAAACTTGCATTTTGACTAGGGAATTTGGTTTGAATTGGAGACCTTCTTCTTCTTCAGATCGACGAGAGAGTCAAAGGCACCGCGGCAGGAAGAGAAGCTCGACAGAGCTTGAACTAGAGCTTAAGAGGAGAGGGAAAGAGACAAAGAGCCACCACCACCATCGAGGACTTCTTCCTCACCACTATCAGAGTCTTCTCTACTGGTGGAGGCCGCGATTTTGAGAACAAGAACTAGCCGCAACTCGGGAAGCAAGGAGAGGAGTAAAGGCCGTGACATTGAAGACAAAAGAGCTTGCAGAAGAGGGAGACAACGTAAGCTTTCTAGACTTGGAAATATCTTATCCAAGGTTAAAAAACAACGATGTGAAAGTTCTGCAGAGAGATATCTAATGAGGAAATTAGATCAACCCTATTTAGCATGGGAGCTTTAAATTCACAAGGACCGGATGGATTGAATGCGCTCTTTTTTCAAAGCCAATGGAAAGTTATTGGTCCTTCTGCGATTCAAATGGTCAAGAAAGAATTCAGGGAGCCAAATTCAATAGAGACTCAAGCACACAATTTATTGTGTTGATTCCCAAGAAAGACAACCAGAATATTAGAGATTTTCTTCTTATCATCTTATGTAATGTGATCTATAAAATAATTACCAAGGTGATACCTAACTGTTTTAAATGTTTTCTCCCATATATTATTTCGTCGAAACAATGCAGTTTTATTCCTGGCATGACTAGCTCAAATGATATCATTGTTGCCCAAGAGGTGACTCAATGAAAAATATGAAGGGGAAGAAAGGATGTTATGGCTATCAAGATCGATCTAAAAAAAGCTTATGGTCGAGTTCGTCGGGAATTTGTGAAAAGATGCCTAGTGGAACTCAATTTTTCTAAGAAGATATTGACATGAGCACATCTTGCATATTGTCACCATCCATGCAAATTCTTTGGGAAGGGAGTAAAGCAAATGAGTTTAAAACATCCGAGGGCCTTCATCAGGGTGACCCTATCTCTCCCTACCTCTTTGTTATCTGTATGGAGAAACTAGCGCATCTGTTCAACAAGAGACAATTGCTGGCAAAAGGAAACCAATAAGTTGAGTCAGAATGGACCTCCTATATCTCATTTATTTTTTGCTAATGATTTTTATAGAATTTAGTATGGATCAAGTGGAGATCATTAGGAGATGCTCAGACACTTTCTGCAAATTCTTAGGCCAGAAAGTGAATATGAATAAAACAAAGATATTCTTCTCAAGAAATGTCAATAATACTCGATCCTCTCAACTGGGCGAGGCTTTAGGCTTCTTTAGAATTGATGATTTGGGTAAATACTTGGGAGTCCTACTACTATAAAATAAACTCCTTTAACGTCCCTTTTTTGCACTTTCTACGTTCCTTTACATAGGGACGCCTATGTGAGCAATTGTTGGTCGATTTCATTGATGGCAAGTGAACCAGTCAAACAGGTAATAAAGAGTAAGTAGAGTATCGTCCCACAAAGACCGAGATACTGATGATGATACTGCTTTCGAAGACAATTGTATTTAAAAAGAAAGGAAAATTATAATTGGTTTGGGTGTTTTTTATTATAACTATTAAAAAAAGAAATAAACAAATGATCTTAGTCGCAAGAAGATATCAATTTAAAAATATGTTGAGCTCATATTTCATCCCAAGCATAGTACTCCCCCAGTTTGCCTTAGTGCATTGCTATAGCAATTATGCTACACAGCTTCCGCAATGCTACAACAAAGCCGCCTCCACAATGTTATCCAGTTAATCCACCACTATGCTATACAAAAGCTTCCGCGTCCTATACGTACAATCCTAGCGTTACTTCTCTCATATTCCTATGGCGATTTTCTAGTTCAGATTATCATTCCTAGCCAAGGTGTATGGTTATGAGCGGTAGACCCATTCAAGTAGCCTACAATGTTAGGTCAAGCCTTGCACCAGCCTACCCAGCAAAAAATGCCTATTAGTCGTCTAACCCTGACTCCCTTCCAATAAACCGAGACCAATGATCTAGCCCTTAGCTTCTGCTAACCGACAAGAGATTAAAATACTGATAAACAAACTGAATTTATTTAATTGAAAACTAGCAAACTGGGTTTATTCTACACTCAAGAACCTCGCTCAGGCAAAGGGAATTAAGTTCATGACTGATGAGAGAATCACCAAACAAATCACAGTAGAATAGCCTATGAAAAGATAAAATAGAAATTAACAAAATAAACAGAAAGTTCGTCGGAGGGGTCGATGGCGTAGGAGGCGCCTGTCACATGACGTCTCCACGTCTTCTAATCTCCGTCTCATTGCAGGGAAAGATTCTGGGTTTTTTCTGAAGCTCTTGTGCTTCATAAGTTCTCTCACTCTTCTTTGGAGTCGAGTCGAATAAGAATTCTCTTGGCTCCTTCACGACTTTGATAATCTGTAGGATTAGCCGTCATTTCCACTTATAGTCGGGTTTTCTTGCGGTGTACGTTCAATGAGTTGAACCTTCCTAAATTCCTCAGGTCCACTAGTCCAACTTTCCAAATTCGGTTGATTGATTCTGTTAGTACTGCGGGATTCTCCAAATCTTATCTTTGATCCTCTGCATCTTCTAATTCAATACGTTAGCAATTCAACCATCGTCTAAACGTCTGTTTAATAACCTGCACTTAATTTCCTGAAACAACCTCGAGAAAAAGTCAGTTCATAAGATGCATAGCACTGCTTCACTTACGATGCTATTGCATTCCGGTTACATTGTATTCTGGGTACGTTATGGCTTACCCGATGCTATAGCATGGTATCGGCTCTACTATGTGCTTTCACAATAAACCTCAAACTTACTTTTCTTTATGCACATGTATAGGATAATTATGCAATTACCATGATTTATGAAATTCATCCTACCTTTCCCTACACGTGTGAATTATGACATATTTTCTCAGCTTAGACACATTCAAGTTCATATTCACCATATAAAATAGTCACACATTATAGGGAAAACATGGCATAAATAGTACTCCTCAGCAACATAGTAAGTCAGACTTACGGCGTCCCCGTAAAAAGGGACATGTAAGGATTCTTTTTATAAAAAAATTAGGTGCCGCAAGTTTGACAGAACCATTGCCACGAACAGAGCTTGAACAGATCTTACGGTGGCAGCCAAGACGATGGTTTCAATGTTGGCTATGGGTCTGCGGCTATGAATCTCTCGAAGAAACCCCGCGGGTGATCTCTAAAGTTTGTACTACACCATCTCATCCGTCGTTGCCAGATCCGTCATTTGAATAGACTCATCGGAAGGATAGGACCTCTTAGGAGACTGAGAAGTAGTAGATCCGATCCAAAAAAAGAAACTAACAAATGAGGACGCGGCGGTGGCTTTGACCACAACAATTGACAAATCGACATATCTAAAATTCAAGCTCACCTTTGGAAACGCAAAACAAATCTCAACCCAAATTCAAGCTCACCTTCGGTTCCAATTCCAACGCCAATAGGGAGGCTAGTGCCGTGCTGAGCATGACATTAGACGTAAAACTAAGAACTCGTCGTGCTGGAAGCCCAAAAACATCTTCCAGGACTTGAGCTCGTCGAATCCATTGTTGAGCACAGTGATCTTGGACTCCAAAGGGTACGACTGCCACTTGGGATCGGAGACATTGGGCAGCAGCCGTGTGTCACTGCGGTGTAGGCGCAGGACACAAGTATGTCGTTGCAGGATGGCTGATGCAGGTATGAAAATAGAAGTGATAATTATATATTTTATAATTAAATTAGTATAGATTCCGAGATATATTAGATTGAATTTATTAATATTTTATACTTATATAATTATCATTTATATATTTTTCTATCATTTAATTAAATATAGGATAAAAGAAAATCTATTGATATCCTATCTTATTTTGCGGGAGATATTATGTGATTTAGAAGAATATATATATATATAAGAAGCGGAGATAAAGAGAACAAGGATATAAAACGTGGACCCCGAGCAAGATACGCACAATAAGATATCTTGAATCAAAAAGATAATAGATGTAGATAGAATGGAGCCCAACACGCAAAAAAAAAAAAAAAAAAAAAAAAAAGGAATATATATTAAACAAATAGCACATCGAATGGGAGAGGCGCACAGCACAGAGCAAATCGCGAAAGGGACATACACACCAGAGACGCAAGACAACGCGCACAACGAGGAGAACTGAAGGATTCTTTGAGAGTCTTGATTTCTCTTATCTTTTCCTGTCTTGTTTGAATCTGGATTTTATTTACTTCATGGATTTTATTAAAGCCATGTGTGGCTAATTTCTTTGCAACCTAGAGGAGCTATGAAATTATTTGTGGATTAGATTTTATTTTCATTATTTAGTTATAATTATTATTAATTTTGGTTACTTAATCTTGTTTAGCTTTATCTATTAGTGATCAGCCATCACTGAATATGATTTTGAGCATTAGGATTTACCTTGACGAAGGGGATTTTAATTAGGCTTTGAGATTAAGTAATATGGGATTAGATTACAATTTAATTTGCTATTAGGATAGACATATACCTAATGGCCCCATATAATTGTTGAAGAGTGTGTTTGATCTTTGTTGCCTCTTGGGTAACTATGTTAGACATAACAAGTTATACTCAAGAGAGGGTTGTAAGTGGACCGACGGGCACTTATAGCTATTTATAGTCGAGATTAACAAAATTGATATTAAGGCTAATTAAATTAGTGAAATCAAGGTTTATGAAGCTAATAAGGGATTAGTGACTCTGGGTTGCTCATTTAATATTCTGGTAGTTTGTTTATTTTTAATTTCTTTTCTCTTAATTAAATTCAATGTGTTTTGCTCAACTTAAATGAAAGTGTAAAATCAGTGCTTAACTGAAGTTTATGATACTAAGTCCTCGTGGGAACGATACTTTTCTTATCACTTTATTACTTGATACGGCCTGTATACTTGCGGAGTTATAGGCTATAAAGTTTTGCCCTATCAAAAAGGCAGTGCGAAGAAGATGAGGAAGACAGAACGTCTGAAACAAATGAAGTGAGAAAGAAAAGAAGGATGAAAAGAACGTCTGCAACACATTTTGACCCATTCAATTGACGACACTTTAGGCATCCCAATTTTAAAGTGAGACTTTAGGCGTCTCAATTTTAATTGGGACTCCTAAAGTGGAATTAAGCATCCCAATTTTGAATTAGGACACCTAAAGTCCTTGCTTTTAATGTCTCTTTTTTTAATTGGGATGCCAAAAGTATACTTTAGGCATCCCAATTTAAAGCCTTTACATAATTACAAAAATGCCACCAGCTTTTTTTTTTACTTCCCTTTTGGAAAAGGGATGATTTTTTGGAGACACCATTTTCACTTTTTGTAGTAGTGTACCCTTGCACCATGAAAGAGTGACTAAAGAAACTTATTAGTTCATCGTGGACAAGGTGAAAATCGACTGAGCAATTGGAAGATTCCTAAGATCTCTCTTGCTGCACAAGACACATTGGTGAAATTAGCCATTTCGGCCATGCCATCCTACTATATGAAAACAGTCAACTTACCTATACCAACATGTGATGCTTGTAACATCTCATTTTCAAAAGCAGTATATATTTTTTTCATCAGAATAGAGCATCGGAGCGTAAGAGTAATTGATACTTATATTCAAAATGCCGTAAGTCTGGCTAATTACAGAAGCGGTACAATAACCGAGAGTTTTTAAAGTAAATAACAATAGAAGTGTCTCCCCGACAATACTCATGCCGTAGCAACGAGAGATAGTCTTCAGCTGAGTCTCTGTGCGGCCTGCTTGCCTTTCTCCTCGGCCCTCGGTTCTCCTGAACCTGACGCTATGTTAAGAGCTGAGGTTTAATGCCCATTGAACCTCAGGTAACGGTTAACCTCATGCTTAAATATGACCATATATACATTAGCAATCAGTACAACAGCCCATAACAGATGTATGATTGGAAATACATAACCACGTATGTAAGGTAACAACCACGTATGTAACATAACCACGTATGCTATAGCAAATAATTAGAATTAGAAATACATAACCACGTATGTAAGGTAACAACCACGTATGCTACAGCAAATAATTAGAACATAACCTCGTATGTGACATAACCACGTATGTAAGTCTTAGTCGATGAACACAACAATCATATATGATCATACAATAAGCATTAAAGCTAGTGTTACGGTACGGGAACGTACCTTTGTTGACGGTATTCGATTTTTGACTAAAACAAGATATTTTGACAATGGCCTGACAAATGTATAACGCGATAACAACGATACGACAACGATACGATTATCACAGATATCCTATAAGGATAATATTTATCAACATTTAGCAGCATAACAGGCATTTTAGGTACAAATTACCATTTTGCCCCCGACTCCCTAATCGGCGGAATTTCGCGAGCCGCTATTTTGACTCTAATCTTCCAAAATTTTGCCATAACTCTTTCCCCAACATATTTTTCGAAATATATATCATATTTAACCCAAAAACATGATATCTACAATATATTGGAAGATTAAAGATCAAAACAACATTCCTACCATAACTACCGAACAAAACACCGAAGCTTAAGACTAGGGACCGAAGAACTTACCCGGGCTTCGCTACACTTTCTCTCGACTCCTCCTTCTCTCTAAAATCTCTAGGATTCGAAATTTTGGTGTGAAATGAGAAGAAGAGGTGTTGGCTATTTATAGAGATTTACTGTGACACTATTCACACCTTTTTCGATCGAATCTCATCCGTTAGATCTTGTTTTTACACATGGCTTCATCTTGGCCATCCATGTGTCTCCCCTTGCCCCAAAAGTCAACAAGATGATGTCATGCATGATGTCATCCTGTTGCTTTATGTGACTGTACTGATAAAGTTCCCTGTTCGGTGTTCTTATCGCGTAATCTCAGCGGATCTTAAAAATACAGCAACACAGCTCTTAAGGTCTAGTCTTCCTCTTTCAAAATACCTGGTTTAACTAAATTTTTGATCCCATTAAGGGTATTCTGTAGTTTGCTGAACATTTTCGGACAGACGCCATCGGTTACGGAAATAACTTCCGGTAACACCAACTTCTGGACAAAAATTCGCTGGTTTATAATATGTCCTGACCTAAGAAACCTAGTTCCTGGTTTTCCACAACGGATTTTATTTTCCATTGGTTCTCGTTTCTACTATCTGTCCTTTTCTTCTTCCATCCGGTCTCTTAATCACTCCGCCGGTCTCGGACATATAAGTATTTGTGGAGTTTATGAGGGTCATATTAAAGGCTAATGCAATGTCATAACATGGCATAGGATGAACTGGAGGTTTTCTAATATATATGAGGCAAATCCATGTGATTATTTAAGACAATAATATATAAGAATTAATCAAGTTTATATAAATACAAAATCAACTTTATCTTTTGTATTTATAATTACCTTCTAATCTAAACGTATTTATAATTTGTTTTTTCAAATTATCCATGTTTATTGCATAACTTATTAAGGATAGTTTCAAATCAAAAATTTAAATGAGATATATTTTTTAAAAAATTAACAGTCATTTTTATAAGAGACTAACTCAACTAGCTAATTTCACTAATTTGTATAATGTTAGGATCCGTACACGCAGCGGAAGGATTTTCATCCAATTGAAACTTACAAATACCATCAGAGGATCCATCAATAGCGTTTAGATCAAGGTTCGTTAGAAACCATACCTATGCGAACTCGTGAGCATTTCTTTCAATTCGACCTCGTGTGTGTCTCGAACGTCGTGCATCTTGGACGTCGTACATCCCGAACATGGTGCTATCTTGTTTGATCAAACAGGAGCTAACTTTGCATGTCCACTCCTTCTACCGGTATCCACACGAATAGCCTCCAACATTGACGGCAGTGCTAGCGCCTTCAGTATTTTCGCGTCTCTCTCTTTTCTCTCTATGGTTTCTCGCGGCTTTTCTAATACGTCTTGCAAAATGTCCCGTAGGTTTCACAAAACCTAATAGGCGTATTATATTCAAAATTAATCCTTATTAATCTTAAAATTTGAATTTTGATTAAAATAATATATTAATTAAATCTATCAAATAGATCTAATCTAATCTATTTATTTAATCCGAATTAAAAGCCTGCTGATTTAATTATCTCTACAAATTAAATCTGAGATATGATATCTATCTATATAATTAAATCGAGATACTATATCTCAATTCAAATTAAATTAGATATATGATATCTATATTCAAAAATTAAATCGAGATACAATATCTCAATTTGTTTTAGATATTTAATTTATCACATAAATTAAATACAAAACAAATATTATATATAATAAGTTATAATCTCTATTAAATAATATTATTATATTATTTTTGAATTTAATAAAATATATATATATATATATATATCTATATATATATATCTATATCTATATCCATCCTAGATTAAATAAAATATTCATTAAATCTTAGACATATCTAAGATTCAATAAATCTGGACACTTTTGCTCGTGTTGGGCTATTCTTGTGTGCGACCCTGCAAGCCCACATGAGATTGGCAACCAAATATTACCAGCCCACAAGTCGCAAGCGGCCTCTAGCAAGACATTGCGACTACCCAATTCATATAGGGATCGATAATACGATACAACCTATCGTACACTATGTCACGTCCCTTTTGTCACGCAATAATTTGGTCAAGGATGAGGCATGGACAATGTCAACTTCTTGTTCTTGACCATTACTTTCTCGATTCTTGAGTAGTCTAACAATTGAAATGGAAACTCCTTTCCATCGTA
The DNA here is from genome assembly GCA_019022615.1 of Acacia melanoxylon. NCBI lineage: Eukaryota > Viridiplantae > Streptophyta > Magnoliopsida > Fabales > Fabaceae > Acacia > Acacia melanoxylon. The sequence goes on along the minus strand of JAFJYJ010000003.1, from coordinate 2,509,259 downwards.
GTATGGTCATACATTTCTCAGACTCACTCATCGAGGGGACCAGTATTGTAATACCTGGATTTTAGTAAATCTGGAATTTTTGAGATAAAGGAAATTAACGAATATTTTGATAAAGCAAAATCATGAGTTTAAAACTGTTATAGAAAATTGTTATAATTATATAGTAAATTGTCAAAAAAGTTACAGAAAATTTGATGAAAAGAATGACTAAAAATGATATAATGGTGATAAAAACAAGTCTAAAAATATTATGATAAATACCGAAAGATCATGAAAAATTATGAGAAAATATGGAAGTGTTATCCCTAATTATGAGAATTTAATAAATTATTTCGGAGGGAATAACATGAAGAAAAGTTTAAAAAGCATTTCTCGTAACCATAAAGTAACCCGATGGGGTAAACATTTTTAACATTTTACATAGGATATAAAATGACAATATCGGTATGGAAGTTGGTAAGATAACAATATACGTAAATTAGTAAAGATAAATGTATGAAGAAATCTAATCCTAAAAAGATCACTAAACGAAGAATTTAGGCTGATTAAGCCTTAACGGCGGGGGTAAAACGGAATTTTTGGTAAAAAATATTATATTTGTAAAAAATGGAAAAAATTATAGAAAAATAAATAAATCTGAATTTTTAAAAAAGAGGGGCGAAATTATGGTTATTTTTAATTAAAAAGAATTGTTTAAATAATTAAAATGATAATTAGAATAAAATAATAATATAATGCGGTGAGTCGGCATATAGACAAAGCCGAGGGGAAAAGTTAGAAATAAATTACACAGGTAAACCAGGAGGTAAAAGTCTTTTCGACTGATCAAATTAAGAACAAGTGAAATTTTACACGAAGAAAGAATTTACCGAGGCGTTGTTTCCGCAACCGAAAACCCTAATTCCTAATAAGACGGAAAGTGATCGGATAGATTAGAGTCGATAGGCAAAGTGAGAACCTATAGAAACAATTGCGTGTTTTCAAACACGGGATTAAGTTAGGCAACAACCGGACGTTTTACGACTCGGCGAATTGTTGTCCGAAGTTGGTTCTATCGGAGCGATTTCCGTAACCGGACGCGTTTGTCCAGAATATCTTCCGACGCACCGGAGAATACCTGGATATGATCAAAAAGAGGATCCAAATTGATAATATGAAAGAGGATGAAAAGACCTTTCAAAGTTACACGATCGCATTTTTGAGTTTCGCGAAATCGCGCGAAACGGACACCGTCGGGTAGCTTTATCGGACCGGAGGCCATAAAGCAAGAGTCATCATTGGATGACAACTCATTCTTTGACTTTTGGGCCCTTGATGTCGACCAAGACCTTGAATGGTCAAGATTCCATCTTACAAAACCCTAGATCTAATCGGTTCAAAAACAAAGCGAGAAAATTCTCGATACGTCCCGAATTTCTTCTATAAATAGCACCCTCCTCTTCTTCATTTCTCACACCATTCTTCTCTCTTCCTTGGCCGAAATTCTAGAGAGAGAAGCTCTGCAAAAATTACCGCTAGCTCCGAGTAAGTTCTTCCGTCCTTAGCTTTTAGTTTCCGTAGTTCTTTCTAGTTATAGTAAACTGTTGTTTTGATCTAGGAAGTTTCGAATTTATTCCTATACTTGTTTTTAAGCCTCATTGCATTGAAAGATTCCCGACGAGGTAAAAACATAGTGGGGATAATTTTGAAATGGAATAAGGTCAAAGTAACGAAGTTCCGCGAAATTCCGCCAAATAGGGGTACTAGGGGCAAAATAGTAATTTTCGCCCAAATGGCCTGTTATGATGCCAAATGTTGATAAACGTTGTCCTTATAGGATATCTGAGCTAATCGAGCCGCCGTTGTGCCGCCGTCATACCGCGTTTTTCCCATTTGTCGAATTTCACGTTTTTAAAGTAAAAAGTTACATTGTACGCCAAAAAGGTATGTTCGCGTCAAACACTAGCTCTAATGTTTATTATATGATTGTATATGATTGTTGTGTAGTAGTGTACGAGGTTATGCTATATACACGGTATGTTACATACGAGGTTATTAATGTTGTATCATACGAGGTTATGTTACATACGTGGTTATTATCTTGTATACGTGGTTATGTGTTTTTAATCATACATCTTTGTGGACTTTGTTGTATTGATTGCCGCTGTCGTGTATATGTAGTCGTATTTAAGCATGAGGTTAACAGATTGTTACTCCGAGATCCAAATTGCAATTGGATCTCAGCTCTTATCATAGCGTCAGGTTCAGAAGAACCGAGGACCGAGGAGAAAGGCGAGCAGGCCGTACAGAGTCCCGACTGAAGACCCATTTTTGTTGGTATTCACTTTGAAAACTCTCGGTCAATGTACCGTTTCTGTAAATCAGCCAGACTTACGGCAATTTGATTAAATGTATCAGTTACTCAATTGCTCCGATGCTCTACTCTGATGAAAAAAAAATATACTGCTTTTGGAAATGGGATGTTACAAGTATTATCTCTCTACAAATGTGAGGGACAAATTACATTTTGACCATTCACATTCCTCTGCATGAGAACCATTGATCCCGATCCAAGCCTTTATCATCACCCGGTCAAATGTGACTTTTGACTAGGTCAAAGATCAGCGACTCTCATGTAGGAATCCATGATGATCTCAAATCAAAGGGCATTGTAACGCGGTTATACATCAGAAAAGCTTATGACTTAATCCATGCAACTTTCTCATAGTGGGTCGGTCCAAAGACTTGTACTCTTACAAGTGCATATGACTTTGATTCGTATCTCCATACCTCATCAAAGTCATACTGGTCTTATTTCATCGTCGCCTCCGTGTAGATGACCGACCGGGACATTTAGGATAATCTATAAGATATATCCAAAGATACGATTATCACTACAAACATGCAAATGAAATGACAACGGAATGGAGAATACTTTAAATGACATTAACGTTTAAAGTACAATGACTTACCCCTAGGGCATAATTTCCCACATATAATACATACAAAATTCATTATTCCCTAAACTCACACCTTCCTCCTACTTTACGTTAATTAATTAATTCTCTTATCCCTAAACATCACTTTTCAACACTTCACTTTTCTCATTTCAACACCATCCTATTTATAGATTTATGTATCATTACCAACGAATACAATATCTTAACAATTATTATAAGATCCCAACAAACTAATCATTATCTTAAAAAGAAGTTTGAAATTAGATTGAAAATTTTTTAAAAGATTTACCAAAAAAACATTTAAAAGAAGCATCAATATCATTAATAAAATCATGAAAACTCGTTGGCAAAAAAATCATGGAAACTCCTACAAACTATAAGCATAATCCAAATCAATAGGCACTTTAAGCAATAAGGATGAAGCAGAGTTCGTGAGGAAATAATAGGCATTCAAAATCCAAGTCTTACCTGGAGAACGGCGACGGTGACGGAGGGAGAACGGCGACTGCGACTGCGTGAGAAGGCGGAGGTCCGGAAGTCGCTTGGAGGAAGAGGAAGGCCCGGAGGTTTTCGAGGAGGAGGCGGAGGGCCAGAAAACGGAGGAGGACGCGGGGTTGCCGGATGGTCGGAGGTGCTAAGGAGGACCGGAGGTGCAAGTGGAGAGGAGAAGTCAGTCGAAATGATCCCAAATTTGGGATAAAAACCACAATTTGCAATGGAACCCGTGTTCCGTCGCAAAACGGCGGCCCTAGTGCCGCCGAGTTGCGACGGAACGTGAGTTCCATCGCAAAAAGGCGGCCCAACTTGCAACAGAAACAATGTTCCATTGCAAAAAGCTTTCCTTATTTTGGGAAGAATATCCAGTTTTGCGACGGATTTTTCTTTTTGTCGCATAATTGCTCTCTTTTTGTGATGGAAATAATTCCGTCACAAATTTCGTCGCTATTTTGCTATTTTCTAGTAGTGTATGTTGTTGGCCAAAGCATATGACACAGTAAGCTTCTTCGTCATTAAGTGTTGTTTGCTTCGGCATATATATTGTTGGCTAAAGCCAACAACACAACTACTTTCTTCCTAGCTTCATGAGCTAGTCTTTGTTTGATCTTTGCTGCTACAAACTTTGTTCTTTAGTCCTTGAAAAGCTTCCCCATTTGTCTTTATCCCCCTACAAGAGAGAGGATTTATAAGTTCTCACTTTTTCTTTGAAACATAGCCCATAATATGTGGTTTTGAACAATAATTTCTTTAACTTTAGGTTTCTTCTTTATACTCATTCTATGCACAATTTGAATCCAAAAATAGTTGAAAAGGGAAGAGTTAACAATGCCAATGGTGAAGAGAAAATAAGATGGAAGTGGGAGAAGAGAAATGCTTTCACTGTTAAGTCGGTATATCGGGGTTCTTACAAATTCTGATGAATTGTCGACCGTTAGTTGGACATAAACATGGAAGCTTAAAATCCCTCAGTGCTGTAAATTGTTTGCATGGCATATGATGCATGAACGTTTAACAACCAATAAACATAAATGGCAACGAACTCTGCACCCCGATAGTAAATGTGATCGATGTAACGATTGTGTAGAGGACGTTATCCATGCTCTTCGAGCTTGTGCAGACATCAACCGGTTCTGAGAATCGGTGATCAAACATCTTGCTACGTCAAATTCTTCTCCGGTAATATTTATGATTGGTTCCGGTTGAACATGAGATGCCTCGTGTGAAAGGATGTTGGAAAAGGCTTTTTATCATAATATGATGGTTTATATGGAGAGATCGAAATGAGCGAGCCCATTCTAATCTCCCAATAGGGATTGATAAGAGTTTGGGGAGAGCAATGTCTGGGAATGTATGCGGAAGGCGAACCGCAAGGTAAGAGGGAGCCAATTTTTTTATTTTTTATTTTTATTTTTTTGGTATAGAAGGAGGCGAAGGGTTAATATTAATAAGAAGAAACAGGGGATACAAATCCCATACAATCATGAAACAACAAAGTCCTTAGAAAATCAGGACACATATCAAAGAAACATGACTTAGACAAGCCAAATTTAGCAAGCTTATCAGCCACTTGATTATACTCTCTGGAAATGTGATTCAAACGTAAGTCCCAATTGAGTCTTAGCAGGTCTCGTATTTTCAGGGCAACCAAACTCTGTAAATCATCTTCCTTCGTATCCCGTAGTGCCTTGATCAGGTTTAAGGAATCAGATTCGATTATGAGGCAGCTGAGGTCCATCTGTTGGTTGTGCATGTTCTAGGGCCTTAAGAATTGCCCATTCCTCAGCTTCATATGGGCTGCACTGGCCAAGGTAAGTAGAAAAACCAGCAAACCAATTCCCCTTGGAGTCTCTGAAAACTCCTCCGCAGGCAGAACAACTCTTTGAAGAAGACACCGCACCGTCAACATTAATCTTGATCCATGTAGCAGGTGGGGCTTACCATGACTGTTTCCCCAGAGGATCTGATCTGCTAATCATATCAGGACCATCTTGCACAAAAAGACTCCAAGTATTCAGGATTATATGCCAGACCTAATAGGTTTTTGAAAATCAGGCTCTCCTTCAATTCCATGATACCACTCCAAAGATCTGTGGCGAAGAGGGGAGCCAATTTGAATACACACCCAAACCACAAAAGCCAAACTGAGGGGAATGTGGAGAGCCAGCGAATGGTTGTTGAGGTAGATGGGGCCTACTCTCAATGGAATGGTATATCTGTGTGCGGCAAGGTGGTAAAAACAGGAAATGGAGAGCTAGTCGAAGGATTTCTTTTCCGGCTAGAGAGTGGAGGTCATCTAACTGCTGAACTGTGGGTTTGTATGATTGGGCTAAAATGGGCCTAGGATGGAGGACACTAGGATATCATCATTAAATCGGATTCCTATGAGGCCCTAAATTTACAGCTGAATGACCCCTCTGAACTTCATAAAGATAGGACATTGATCATGGAAATTAAGGAATGGTTCAACGGAATTAGAAAGTAAGTCTCTTTGTAGATTGAAAGGGACAGCAATACTATAGCAGACCTTCTTGCCAAACGTGCGATGGGTGAATCTCCTGGCTTAAGCATATTGGGTCCTGATGTCGTGCGTGATTTGTTGGCCAGGGAGAATAGAGAGTAGTTTTTAGTTTTGTTTTGTTGTTTACTTGTTCTGATGTATCCAAAAAAAATCAACTAATCGGAGTGAAATGTAAAAACTAAAAGAAAAACTTGTGTAACAGAAGAAATGTCAGTGTATTTTACTCTAATTATTATACCAGTTATCACAATCAAAAAAAATATATATACCAGTTATATTTCGTTCTTGTTTTTATTTAATGTACACGCGCCTTTGAATTCAAATTTCATTTATGATATAACCGATATTTGACCAACATAAACCGTATTAATCTCTTAAATTTCAATTCAATTTATTAGATTAGATACCGAGGTTCAAATATCTTCAGCTGGCAACAACTATCATATTGATGATTTGATGGCCCGGCAAAAAGATTTTAGTCATTTATTTCAATTTCTCGCTGTGTTATTTAACATATTCCGATAAACGAATATATCCGGCAAATTTTTACTTTCTAACCAGGCGATGGCATAGATTCATCCGAGACTGGCACACAGAATTACTTCAGCCCACAACTTATTAAGAAATAAAAAATAAAATCAGACAACACCCATAAAACACGTTCGATTTACTTTGCAGAAATATGCCTAAGAAAATGGAACAGGTTGGCTTAATTCAACAGAAAATTGTAATCATCAAATTAAAATATAAAAAGACAAAGGATGATACAAAAACGAAAACTGCCAATATGTGTAAAATTATCTATACTAAGGCTACTACAAACATTCAAGATTGAATTGCCAAAAAAAAAAAAAACAAAAAAAAAAACAGAATCATAGACAACAAACCAAGATTATACAATGACCCACAATTTAGACAACAGCATACAACGTGATCACTCGCTCAAAGCCCCAGCCATAATGAAACTTCACAGACAACCTTGAGAGAACTAACAGACACACACCTTAGGCAGCAATCTCCTCTTCTTCCTCCTCATACTCGTCCTCATCGGCAATGGCATCCTGGTATTGCTGGTACTCGGCAACCAGATCGTTCATGTTACTCTCAGCCTCAGTGAACTCCATCTCGTCCATTCCCTCGCCGGTGTACCAGTGCAAGAAAGCCTTGCGCCTGAACATAGCTGTGAATTGCTCACTGACTCTCCTAAACATCTCCTGAATTGATGTTGAGTTCCCAATAAAAGTAGAAGACATCTTAAGACCCTTAGGTGGGATGTCACACACGCTAGACTTGACATTGTTAGGAATCCACTCAACAAAGTAAGAAGAGTTCTTGTTTTGTACATTGATAATCTGTTCATCCACTTCCTTGGTGCTCATTTTACCACGGAACATTGCTGATGCAGTCAAATAACGACCATGGCGTGGATCTGCGGCGCACATCATGTTCTTGGCATCCCACATTTGCTGGGTCAACTCGGGCACAGTCAAGGCACGGTACTGCTGGGACCCTCTTGAGGTTAAAGGTGCAAATCCAACCATAAAGAAATGGAGACGAGGGAATGGGATAAGATTCACAGCAAGCTTTCGAAGATCAGAATTCAGCTGTCCAGGGAAACGCAAACAGCAAGTAACACCACTCATGGTAGCAGAAATGAGGTGGTTAAGGTCACCAACTGTAACAAGACAAGAAAATAAAACAGATGAGATTAAGAACTCCCATCTATAATGAGAATATAATTTAATACCTTCCTTCCTAAGGAAGTGACTACCAAGCAAATGATGACATAAGCTCAACAACCACAACCACTATGAGTGAGACACGTGACCTGGAAGGATATGTATGAAATCCTCACTAGATAGTGAAAAAAAGGTATGCCAAATGATTACTTAGCATCAACAAGAGAAAGAAGAAGAAGAAGAAAAAGTTGCACTATCCCACAAAAAACCAGATAGACAAATTAGAAAACTTACAAGTTGGAGTGGCAAGCTTCAGAGTTCGGAAGCAGATGTCATAGAGAGCCTCGTTGTCCAAGACCATGCATTCATCAGCATTTTCAACCAGCTGATGTACAGAAAGTGTGGCATTGTAGGGCTCTACAACTGTGTCAGAAACCTTTGGGGAGGGAAAGACAGAAAAGGTCAACATCATACGATCTGGGTACTCTTCCCGGATCTTTGAAATGAGAAGCGTTCCCATGCCAGAGCCAGTTCCTCCTCCCAAAGAATGGCAGACTTGAAATCCTGTTCACAATATTGAGATTTAGAATTAATTCTGTTCTGTTAGATTAAAAAGAAGTATCTGAAATTTTGAATAGGGAGGAGATCGTAAATTACCATAATTGTAGTCTCATACTTGTTCAAAAGTCTATAGAGTACTGAGACTAACAGCAAAAACAAAACAAATCGGAAATGAAAGATTGCAAGTTTTCTTGTTATATTTTGGAAAAAGTACAAACTACACCAAACAACAAAGGTTGACTGCTGAGACCAGATATGTTTCCAACACAATACAAAATCATCATAAATGACTACAAAGAAAATCCTGGGTGCAGGGGAAGAAAAGAAGAGGATACCGACAATGCCAAATCGGACGTTAAAAAAAATGGTTGTAAAACCCTACCATACCATTCCTATCACCAATTGAGGCAAATTAACAACAAACCAAGATTATAAAACATCGCAAATAAGAATTCAACAATGACAAAATGAATCACAGTATTGGAACCCTAAAATACATTAATACAATCAAGGACCAGCAAACGGCAAAACCATAATGAAATCTGAACACTTCTATTCTGATTCCGCTATAACAATACAGCCTCAGATCGAAAATTATTTGAGAAAGAAACACGGAAACACAGAATGAATCGATGAACTCGTTACCCTGCAAGCAATCACAATTCTCGGCTTCCTTTCTCACAACATCCAAAACCGAATCGATGAGCTCAGCCCCCTCGGTGTAATGACCCTTAGCCCAGTTGTTCCCCGCACCAGATTGCCCAAAGACGAAGTTATCCGGGCGGAAGATCTGGCCGAACGGGCCGGATCTAAGAGAATCCATGGTACCAGGCTCCAGATCCAAGAGAACGGCGCGAGGAACATACCTGCCTCCGCTGGCCTCATTGTAATAGACATTGATGCGCTCAAGCTGGAGCTCAGAATCGCCGTCGTACTTTCCGGTATGGTCAATGCCATGCTCGTCGCAGATAACCTCCCAGAATTTGGCGCCGATCTGGTTACCGCACTGACCACCCTGGATGTGAAGGATCTCTCTCATTTTCTCGGGAAAGTCACGGAAAAATCAACAGAAGATCTGAGAGAGGGAAAGAGAGAGAATCGAGGAGGAACGAGGCTCTGTTCAGTGGGGCGAAGAGATTGAAATGGCTGAAGGAAGGAGTGAGGAATATTTAAAGGTGGGGTCATTACGTAATTAAGAGTAACTTGAGGGGTAATTTAGGAAAATGTGGACCAATGGTGGTGGTTTGTTTTGATTCTTTTAGAAATTATTGGTGGTCATGAGTTGTAAAAGAATTTTGAAAACAGAGGATCTGAGCCAGATTGGCATTATTTTTTGTGGTTTTGTATTATTATCATTGTTTAGGTTTATTTTTGTCTGAATTATGAGGGTTGTTTACTGTTTCTTCTAAATAAATCCCCTTTGGCCGTTTAAACAGATAAGACGAAACGGAAAAAGCTTTTTTAAAAAACAAAGAAAAAATATACTAATTAATTATTAATGACTGATTAATTATTAATTAATATATGCACAGAATATGTGTCTTCATTTTTTAAATGGGGATTTGCGAGCAAAAAAAAAAAAATTTAAATGGGGATGAAAATGTGTTGACACTTGTCAAGAGTCAACTGGGAGAGTGCAAATTGAATCTTTTGATCGAGGTAATTTCATTAATTAATTAAAATATAGTTATAGTTCAATTTTGTTTTAGAATTATTTTTGAATGAGTTTTTGACACCATTTAATCAATAAGAACATTTAAAAAAAAAAATTAGGATGAAGGTGCAAATCTGAAAAAAAAAAAAAAAAAAAAAAAAAGGTTTGGCAAAAAGGCACTTGGCACTGTAATGTTTTTTTAGTGCAAAAATATACACGAAGTGAGGGACATCGGGCTGTACAAGAAAACTCAATGTTCGATCTAATCTAACACTAGCCCAAGTTCGGGTTGGACCAGTCCAGTGGGCTACCTCGATTAATCTAGACTATCCAAGGCCTATTTGAATTCTTTTTTATGCAGAAATATTTTCTACAAACACACACTTTTTACTGACAGAATAAAGAAGGAAGAAAGAAGGTGAACGCCACTGAAAATTGAACCATAAACATGTATACTAGAGCTCGTTTGGATGTAGCTTTTGGAGAATAGCTTTTGAGATTTACGAGGTAAAAATGGCTTTTGAAGAATAGTTTTTGGGTTTTACGAGGTAAAAATGATTTTGAGTATAACTTTTGGATATATGAGTGTTTGGATAACTTCAAAACCTTGATTTTGACAAAAGTTTGTCAAACACCCCATTGTCCAAAAGTTATTCTGCATCAAACCTAAGTTTTGCAAAAGTTTGTCAAACACCACTAATCTAGGCATCAAAACCTAGGTTTTGTCATAACCTTACCAAACACTTCTATTCTGTTTCCAAAACCTAAATTTTGAGAACAAAACTAGGTTTTGTGAAAAGTTGTTTTTTTCAGCTTTTTCTCTCTCATCTGCCATCATCAATATTTTTTCGATGTCGATCGATATCCTCCTAAGATATTTTTTAGTACCTTTCTATACCCTGAAATATTTTTTCAAGATTAGTTATTACCCTAAAAAACATTTCAATATCTAATTTTTTTAAAAAAAATCAAGAAATATTTTTTTTCAATATCTTTTTAATACCCATTAGTACCATGAATTTTTTTTCAAGATCTGTCAGTACCCTGAAATATTTTTTCAATATCCTAAAATAAATTTTTAAAATCATGAGAAGTATCTTTTTAGTACCAGTCAGTATTAAGTATCTTTTTAGTACTCGTCTAAAATATTCTTTCAAGATCAGTTGTTATCCTGAAATATTTTTTCAATATCCTAAAATAAATTTTTAAGACCATGAGAAGTATCTTTTCAATTCTAGTCACTATTAAGTATCTTTTAAGTACTCGTCTGAAATATTTTTTTCAAGATCAATTATTACCCTGAATATTTTTTTAATATCCTAAAATAAATTTTTAAGAGCATGAGAAGTATCTTTTTAGTATCAGTCAGTATTAAATATCTTTTTAGTACCCGTCAGTACCCTAAAATATTTTTTCAATATCAGTTATTACCCTGAAATATTTTTTTAATATCCTAAAATAAATTTTTAAGATCATTAAATATTTCAGGGTATTGACTAGTACTGAAAAAATGATTTTCACGATTTCAAAAGGTAAAAATGGCTTTTGGAGAATAGCTTTTGGGATTTACGAGGTAAAAATGATTTTTAGAAAATAGCTTTTGGAGAATAGCTTTTAGGTAAAAAAATGAGTGTTTGGCAAACTTTTACAAAACCTAGATTTGATGCAGAATAGCTTTTGGAAAAATTTGGGGTGTTTGGCAAATTTATGACAAAACCTAGGTTTTGTTTCCAAAACTTAAGTTTTGGCAACCTCCAAACAGGCACTATACAGCGAGTGTAATGTCACCCATATCAAGCTGAGCTGCAATATCCTCAAATAGGCTTATCCTCAAATTGTGTCTTTACATGCTGATGGGACAATGCACCTGGTGCTAATGCTAGACTATAGGGGATTAAAAAAATATAAAAATAAAATTCGAACCAAGTTGGACTAGACCAAGGGGTCTGAGACCTTGGTCTGAAGTCCAATCCAACCCGAGGAGATCGGTCTAGTCTGGCTTCGAGATAATTTTTCTTCATCAAACCAGATTACTTAGACTACCGGATTTCTTGCCCATCCCCTCCGTTTAGTCTTTTTTTTCGCTCAAACCTACGTGAAGTCTTTGAAATTGTACAAAAATACCACTTCAGTTAACATCTCATAAACGTCCATCACTTTTTTCATCAATCCCACTTGTTGCCACCTCATCCTCATCTTTCTCAGCCAAAGCTTGTCTCTCTTCAACTTCACCCTTCAACTCCCTCTCTCCTCTCCCTCATCCCTTACCGTCGACGGCACAACTTATCTCTCATTTGGCAAATCCAATCGTTCAGAAACTTCACCAGAGAATACGATAGGTTGGTCCGACGAAGGTGACAGGTCGTCGATGTTGTTGTTATTGAAGTTGCACATTTCTAAGAAATCTGAGTTCAGAAGATCCGAAAAACATATCTCTCCCATGTTGAAATCTGTAGTCGAGGACGACTCCTAATAACGATGATCCTTTCCCGCGCTGAAATCCGCAATGAGCTATTATCATCGGCTTTGAGTAGTTTCATTGTTTGGTCACATTCGGCAGCCACCCGCATCAACATCCACGGGTTGACAAAACGACTTTGCTTCAGAGTTGGTCATTTGCAATGGTTGCCTGGAAGAAGGAGGACGTAGGTTGATGATGCCATAAGGCTTTTCAAGGAGATGCTAAGCTCTTAGATTGAACATGATTGATGGCTTCACACTTGCTTCCAGTGGCGGACCCAGGATTTTTACTAACGAGGGGCAAAAATAAAAAAATTATATATCATAAATAAAAGTACTTGAAATTCAAAATAGACATAATATACCAAAAATTGAAAGAAATCTATTACAGAAGTTAAGATCACTTCACTTGACTCTTACTCTACATGTTTTCATATTGTCAAACTCATCTATAATTGAATCCGTGCTAAAACTCAAAACAATTTCTTTTTCAATGTATGTAATCAAGGAATCGTCAAGAAATTGGTCTTCCATTCTATTTCAAAGACTATTCTTGATTATCTTCATAGCAGAAAAAGATCTTTTAGTAGTTGCTGTAGAAATTAGAAGAGTGCATACAAGTCTAATCACTCTATCAATAAGAGGGTAAATGATGGACTTTCTAGTTCTTGCTAGCCCTTGACATAATTCAGATGTAGTTGATAAATTGATCAAATCTGGATGTTTAGGAATGTCAAGCACAAAATGTTGTAACTTCATCTTCAAACGCAATTTTTCCTGTTCTGTGAAATCTTTAGGATAAAATTTATCAACAAGTTTGCAAATATCCTCATTATTAAATGACTTGTACCTGTTTCTTGGATCTAAAGCCATGCTCAAACCCAGTAATTCAACCGTTTTATCATTGAATCTGCTATTTAATTCTTGCAATTGATAATCAATTGTAGCACAAAAAATATTTACTCTATAAAATTTTTCAGTAGAAAAATCACCTTGTTCATTTCGAGCACAATCTCTCCTTCCAATATATTTTGCACTCATATCTGGAATGTCAATGTCATGTTTTATACAAAATTCTTGAACATGAACCAAGAAAGCATCCCAACCTGTCTCTCTTAATTTCTAAAGTAACTTTTTTGTAGTTGAAACCGGATGTAAAGCATTTGAAATATCTTGAGACTCTCGTTGCAAAGCTTGACAAAGGACTTGATAATACCCATAATTTCTAGGTGCAATATGATGACAAAATCAAAGGATGTCAATGATGAGTATGCATTATCTGCATCTCCGCTATGTGATGTTGTCTTTCCTTCATTAGAAATGTTGTCAAGAACTTCACATGTGGCTTGAAACATTTTAAACAAACTGCATTTGGAATTGTAATGAGAACTCCAACGAGTAGCTTCAGCTCGATGCAAAGTACTGATCTGATTAAGACCAACTCCTGATTCGAGTTCATCAATAGCAATCATTCTTGCAATTTCATTTTTTTGGGCAACCCTTAACTCATCATTACGCTTACAAGAAGAAGTAGCAATATTAATTATGAAGTTCAATTTTTCAAAAAAATAATGAACATGTTTTACCTCATGAGATGCAATAACCAAGGCAAGTTGAAGGCAATGAGCTAAGCAATGGACATAATAAGCATATGGGCACTCAGCGCAAATTAAAGCCTGCAATCCATTCCATTCACCTTGCATATTGCTAGCTCCATCATAGCCTTGTCCTCGAATATTTTGAATGTCAAGATTATGGTGACGAAGAGTGTTGAGTATTCCTTGTTTCAAAGTCTTAGCATTTGTATCTTCCACATGTACAAGACCGAAAGACCTTTCTCGTATAAATCTATCTTTATCGATGTATCTCAAAACAATAGCCATATGCTCTTTTTTAGATACATCACTAGCTTCATCAAAATAAGATAAAACTTGGCATTGGAAATTTCTTCCCGTATTGTTTTCTTTACCTTTTAAGAGAAAACATGAAGAATTTCCTTTTGAATTCGAGGGGAACTATATGATGCATTTTGAGGAGCTTTTTCTAAAACAACTGTTGCAACTTCTTGATTATAAGAAGCTAAAAACTTTATCATCTCAAGAAAATTACCCCGATTAAGTGAATCTAAGTTTTCATCATGACCTCTAAAAGCACATCCTTGAAGAGCAAGCCATCTTGTCACGTCCACAGAAACTTGTAGTCTCAAACAATTAGCTGCAATCTCTCGAGAAGTAAGTTTTTCAACCAATATCCCAATATGTTGAGATTGGTTCATTAGATCACTACATGAACTCACAACATTTTTATGCACTGAGAGAACATTTTTCCCAACATGGCGTAGAAAAGCACAATTTTCTCCCTCATTAACCTTTTTCCAATTTCTAAATCCCCCAACAACAAATGTGTTAGGTTTAGGTCCAAAACGACCATTGTCACCTGGTTTACTAAATAAATAACAAGGCAAACAAAATGCAACATCTTTACTTGGAGAATATTCTAACCAAGATGGAAACAAATCAAACCAAGAAGAGCAAAAATGACGTCGATTCTTTTCTGGCCCAGAAAAAGGATAATTTTGAAGCTTGCACTAAAATGGACCAAGTTTAAGATAAGCACAACGAATTTCATCTTGTTGATTTATAGGATATTTCCATATTTGAGGGCGTAGTCCAGGATCTCTTTCCAATGAAGCAAGATCAACTTCCTTAACTACCTCATTATTTTCAATTCTATGAGACTTTGAAGAAGGAGTCTCAGTATTTGGCAATTCAACATTAGGAGTAGACGAGGGCAAAGATTCACTATTCTTTCTCCTAAAATAAGTATCAATGGTAGTATTTTTTTCCCCATAATAATCGCCTATAAAACTCTCTCTATCTCAAATAAAGTGTCAATAAAGTGTAAAATACGGATTGTTTCAGAAATTGCAGAACCCAACAAAAGCAACCTCTGCACTTTAGTCCTTTTTTTCTACACAAAAGCAACCTAGTGGCTCCCTTGTAATTTCCTTGAAAATCAATCATTTTTTTATGATGAGACGCACACACATAGCACTTTAGCACTTCTGCTTATGCACTTGTATTCATGTCCTGTGAAAGAGTCAAAGAGAAGGGAATTAGGGAAAGGAGGTGCCGAGGAGAGAATATCATGAATTCACGATTCATGCAGTCGGCAGTTCACAAAGACACAGTCACACAGTTAGGGGTGGAAAAAGGTCAGGGGCCTGTCAAAGGCCTGTGGCTTGGCATGTTAAAAGCCTGGTCAGGCCTGGCCTGTCAGGCTAAAAGGCCAGGCCAAGGCTTCTTTTAAGGTCTGTTTTGCATAATAGGCCAGGCTAAGGCTTCTGAATAGGCCTGTTAAGCCTGACAGGCCGGCCTGTTAAGCGGAGGGCAAAAGTGTAATTATATATATATATATTTTAAAAAAATATGTGTCCGCCTCAAAATAAGCCCAGCAATTAAAAAAAAGCCACATACCCACTTTCACATTTGCTCTTCTCCCTTTCCGCCTCAACCAGTCGACCCTGAACGGTTCTAAGCAAAAAAAAAACCCTAACCGATCCAGATCTCCACCTCACCGTGCTCACCGTCGGTCGTCACACGTCTAAGGATCTCAGGCCTCAACTCGTCGAGTCATCCTCGTCAGTCGTCAGTGAGCACAAGTGCGCAGCACACAGCGAGCCGCGATTCACCTTCTACTTTCTTTCTTTCAAGTTGCACAGAGCGTCCGGTGAGCTTCTGCGAGCGACGGCGGCGAGGATCTCACTCTCGGCCTGTTCTTGACGGCGGTCTGGTTAGGGTGGATTCTTATTTGTTTTGTATTATTGTTTTGCATTTTTAAGATTTCAGTTCTTATGCCTCTGCCTTATCAAGTTGAATTGTGTGCTCTCGTATTCGGTTATCTGCTGATTAGTTTAAAATATAGCTAGTTTCAAGTTTCAACATATATTTGCATTGGCGTCATTGTTCCCTTGGTCAAATTAGTATGTCCATTTAACAAAAGAAAAAAAAAATTAATGTGCTTGTTTTGAGTATGTCATAGTAGATCTCTATATTCTCATTTGTTTTGAAAAATTAAGGTAAACTAACACGACTAAGAAACTTGATGATGAGAATGGGCATGGCTGTATTTGGTAATGTTGTCCTCTTTGGTTTGAGGCTATCGTGACTGCCTCACTCATTTATAGCAAAGAACCAAAACCTTTTGACCACATACTCATCCAAGCCGCCTCGCGCCTAACAACAATTGATCGGTTTGTGAAATATCATGTCCAAGAGTTTGAGAGGACTCTGCGGGAGAAATTCCCCGCATGTTGTATTGCAGCAAAGAGACGGATATGTTTGTCAACAACAATATTGGATGTACAAGGCTTAGTATGTTGCACTGAACTAAACTAACTTCATCAAAATTATATGTTGCAGGAATGAAATTTTTATATATTTCTGTTATTTTTTGTTCATTCTATGCTTTATAATTCATACTTGCATTGAACTCCTTTATTATTTTAGGGAATGAAAAACTTCTCACCTACTGCTGCTAATCTCTTGGCCACACTGTCAAAAATAGATAACTGTTACTTTCCTGAGGTCTCTATCTCTTTAACTTTAACTTTTCTAATTAGTTGGTTTCAATGCTATGCTTCCTGTTTATATAAACTTTTTTCTTAAATATGTATAAACTTTACATCGGATGTATATTGTCAATGCTAGCACTGGCTTCAAGAAAATGCTTTGGCTTCAAAAGAAAATGCCAAAAATTTAGAGAAGATACAATGAAAATTAACTATCGGCTTTCAAAAGTTTCTTGTTATCCATCCAAAAATTTTAGGTTATGTCTTAGGTCCAACAAGGGTGCCTCCATCGGTGTGTGTTGCTCGTATGTTGAAGTTTTCCTCCTCATTGAAGTTAGTCTTTCTAAGTTGTTCAAATTTTGTTTTTATATGAGTTTAACAATTTGTTTATATACTTTTAATGGGTTTTTTTGTTTTTGATCTTTATACTTAAAATTAGACTAAGTCTTTATGAATTAAACAATATTTTATTCATTGTGTAAGATTACTTAATCATGGTTTCTTCTTTGCAAGTTTTGATTCCTTATCTCTTCAAGAGATGGGATGAAAGCTTGCAAAAGTTTAATGTTGTATCAGTGATTTTCTATGTTTAACTCTTTTGATTTCTTTTGCTGATCACTTTGTTGCAAGAATGTTGTTGTAAACTTTATTCATAGGTTGTTGGATGTTGAATCTGTATGTTGGATGTTGTATTTGATTTCATTTTTTATGTTGTTGTAGAATCTGTTATGTTGTTGTAAAGTAGACCTGTTTTTGGCCTGTTTTCGTTGGGACCTGTGGCCTGTTAGCCTAAGTACAGGATTTTTAAAAATACAGGCCAGGCTCAGGCCAAAATATAAGCTTGTAACAGGCCACAGGCTAGGCTCAGGCCACTTCCCTACATAACAGGCATGGCCTATTAAGGGTCAGGCCTGGCCTGTTTCCACCCCTACACACAGTGATACCTGAAGTTGAATACAACCTAAGTATCAGGTAGCTTAATGTTGGCCTCGTTGAAGCCTGAAGACTGGAGTCGGTGGCGGTGGCGGCGCGAATAGAAAGGAGAGTGCCATTGAATTTGATATATATAATATTTTATATATATATATAATTCCTTTTAATTTTTTTGTAGGGGGGGCGGTGGCCCACCCTTGCCCCCCTATAGGTCCGCCCCTGCTTGCTTCCATGATCACCAGGATGTGCATGCCTAGGTGTTCTCAGTTATGCAGGATGGGTTCATAAATTGATATGTCTATTAATGCCTCGACAGTGAGGGATGGGTAGTGTGGGAGAAGAGAAAGGGAGTTGAAGGGTGATGTTGGAGAGAGACCAGGGTATGTTTGAGTTGGAGGGCATGTTTGATTTATTGTTGGAAAAGCACGTGACAAAACTCTTCTCACAAACTTACGTAGTATACTATAAATCATTCTACCACTAATCCAAATAGACGTAAGACATAAGGCTTGACTGAGAAAGATGAGGTTGAGGAAGTAGCAAGTGAGACTCACAAAACATAAAAAGTGACGGACGGTTTGTGAGGAGTTAAATGAAGTGGTATTTATGCACCCTTTCAAAAAAATTATGTATATTTTTACACTCAAAAAAGCATTGGATCCAGTTTCCATGCTCGGCACAAAAATAGGTAGAGAGCACTCGTCCGTGCGGTGCACCATTTTGATAAAAATTTTGATCTTGATTGTTCATGCGATTTGAATCTCAACCATTCATTTATTATTTTACCATTAAACCAGTATATATCACTCCACTGTCTCCTCACTCCGTTGATCTCTTCTCCAACCTGACGAAGCTTGGCGCCAAGTTTTGGAGGGAAAGGGAAAGGGCTTTTTGACTTAGCTTCATAAAATTGAAGATTGGACAAAGGCATCGACTTACGATTTTTCATTGCAAATAAAATTTCAAAATGAAGAAAAAGGTTATTCTTAGTTTTTTCTCTCCTTCTAGTTGTTTATTTAGCGTCTAGATATATATGAGAATGACAAAGATTTCATATAGATATAGAGAGAGATATATATAGGATATAGATATTAGAATACCGAAGTCTGCGAAAACAAAAAAGAAGCCGAAGTATGTTGTGTGTGTGTATAAATAGATATACTTGATTCAACTGAATTTTAAAATTTTGCAATATTTTAATGGCAACTTAATTTCATTCAGATACAAAGAATGCCATAAATATCAAGAATTTTGCAATAATTTTTTGTTAGCTCCCATTGATGTTTTGATTATAACTAAGATTTAAGAAAAGAGATATACATAGATGAAAGATAAGGAAAATGATTTTAACATAGGCTAAATCGTATTTTATCAGCAATATCTTTTTATTGTCACATTGCCTCGAGGTGATGTTGCAGCCTCGAGTCAGATCCTTAAGTTTGCATTGCTGAAATTGTGTATTGCCTCGAGGCTCCAAGAATGCTGCCTCGAGTCTGTGAACTCGAGCCAAGGTAATCTCTGTCTCGAGCCAGATCCTCAAACATATATTGCTGAAATCACACACAGCCTCGAGCCTGTATGTCTTGTGCCTCGAGTTGGGTGACTCGAGCCAGAACTCTGTGTACCTCGAGTCTCATTCATTCATTGCAAGTGTTTATATTCTATGTTTAAATCGAGCTTATAAGATAGTTTCCTCGAGTCTATCGACTCGAGCCAAAGAATTTCCTGCCTCGAGTCAGGTTCATTTTTGAACTATTTCATTTACTTAGCGTAACTCGAGCCTACAAGGACAAAGCCTCGAGTTGATAAACTCGAGCCAAGATATGTGCTGCATCAAGTCAATATCGCATCTGGAACACTCTGATTGTCTATTACCAATTGTTTAACTCGAGTTGTAAGCATATTACCTCGAGGCAAGTTAGTCTCTGTTTTTCGAATGCTTATCTATGATTTATGATTTCCTGAATAATCTTCTGTACTCTTCATATCATCTATCATCAATGTTCTTAATCCGATTTAACCAGTTTGATAAGTAAGTTTCAGATGATTAGAACAAGCATTAACTCAGATTTTGAATAAAGCAAAACACCTGTCAGAGCATTTAATGCAATTTACCTTATCGAGACCTTCTGTGGTCAAACACGCCTCTGAGCATCGAAAGACATTTTGAAGATGATTATTTCATTCTCTATGCCTTGCTTCCAATGGTCATAAATGCAAGGACAAAATAATAAAAGAATTACAACATGATTATTTGGATTTTCGTGCTTCCTCTCTAATGGACATATTAAAGCTCCAACGGATATTTCTTTAAGCTTCTCAACGAACATAAATGAACTCATCTATAAATTCCTGAAGCTTTGAATTCTCACCTATCGAAAAATGATGTGCAATTAATTCGAGTTAATACTATTCACTGTTTCATCAATTTGTACTTCAGTGTTTAATACTTTATCTGCTCGTAAGGAGTTCATAAACATTTACTTTATTATCGTTTGAATCTTTAGAGAGGGTGTATCAATTACAACTTGTAAGGGGGAGTGGAGTCTGAAAGTGAGAGGATCATCCTTCGTTTACAGAGTGTGTAATTGTTCTTGAAAGATAGTGGAATCCCAGTGTTAAAGGGACCGGACGTAGGTCAGTGATATTGGACCGAACCAGTATAAATCGTCTTGTGTCTATTTCACTTCTCTGCTTCATTTCTCCGTTTCTGTTTTCTACTTGTCTTTGAGTGGGTGTGCAAAAAGAATTTTGAAATCACCTATTCACCCCTCCTCCCCCCTCTAGGTGATATTATATCTTCATTTTTAACTGAAATAGTGGAAGAGGGCGTTGCCATTAAAATATGAGCAGACAAAATCACTATCAGATTCTTTATTTATTGAGGCAGGTTTTATGTGGATTTAGTTTTTTTTTTTTTGAAATAATATATACAATAAAAATATGAGAGAATGACAAAGAAATAATATTAGAAAAATCCCTATTGACAAGTGAACAGTGGGAATTAACAAATGAATTAGTTATCATTAACAACTCATGGGACTTGTCAATATATTATTTCTCTTGTTTGGGACCTAAATGTCATTCTCCCTAAAAATATATCAATCAACTCCTTTATTATTTGAGTAAGTTGTTGGTCAGATTTTACTAGAGACAAAGTTGTAGGTCATGTTTTTACTTGAAGAGTGGTACAGAGTATTTGAAAAATGTTCATGTTTTTCTAGATTTGGAATTAATATAAAAAGTGAAAATTCTTGTTTAACCTTTTCTTATCATGAAATATTTTTTAAAGATGATATGTTTAACATTACAATATTTTTGTTGTTTATAGGTACTAGATGATGGAAGATGAACTTAAACTCGAAATAGGGAAAGAGTTCGAAAACTTAGATGAAGTATGGAAATTTTGGAATGAGTATGGGAAGAAAATGGGATTTGGAGTTAGAAAGTATAATGGAACAAAGAGAAAAAAGATGGTTCAATTATTACATATAAATATGTATGTTGTAAAGAGGGTGTTCGGAAAAAAGATAAAAGAGACAACCTCTTCCAGATACCAGCCAGATACCGTATTTTGTGTTGCTCGAACTCAAAAGTTCAAATTCACCAAGTTTAATGAAGAACATAATCACCTTCTTCATACAAAAGAAACAAAGCACTTGTTACCATCACAGAGAAATTTAACATGAGTGCAAGCTGAAAGGAGGAATATCACCAAGAGGGGGGGTGAATTGGGTGATCTAAAATTTTCTTCGAAAACCTCTGAAACTAGCTACTGAAAACATAGTATAATAGAGTGGGATAGAAAAAGATTAGACACACGAGATCTATACTGGTTTGGTCCAAATCTTTTACCTACGTCCAGTCCCCAGACTCTCCTAGATTTCACTAACTCAAATGATTACACACTCTATAACTCTCGGAGTAATTCTCTCACTAGAACTTACTCCCCCTTACAAGTTGTAGAAATCCATGATGATCTTAGGTCAAAGGGCGTTGTGACGCAGTTATACATGAGATAAGCTTATGACTAAATCCATGCAGCTTTCTCATAATGGGTCGATCCAGCACCTTGTACTCTTAAAGTGCCTATGACTTTGATTCGTATCTCCATACTCATCAAAGTCATCCCGGTCGTATTTCATCTTTGCTCCCACGTAGATGACCGACCAGGGACATTTAGGATAATCTATAAGATATATCCAAGGATACAGTTATCACTATAAACATGTAAATGAAATGATAACTAAATGGAGAATACTTTAAATGACATTAACGTTTAACAATGACTTGCCCCAAGGACAAAGTTCCAACACCAATTCCAGCTCAATTCAATGCTAGTAAACATCAAATGGTACTACCAAATCATTAACAAAATCAAAACATAGACAATGCACAATTTCGAACACAAAAATTCTACTTGCAGCGAATAATCAATTAAATCAAATACCCCAAATATCTTAGAAGCGTGAAAGCAAGACGAGTAATCAAATACGTCTCGGCAGCTATGTGATTAATATTATCTTTATACGAAAATTACCGACCAGGCTTAGGCCACAGGCCATTTCTTTCGGCGACTCCCACGCCCTTCCTGTTGGGATTCATACAAGCAGCGGAAGAAATTTACCAAAAGAAACATTGAATCCCAATCATGGATCTATCAATTGCGTTTAATTCGAGTAGTCAGAATTGTACCTTTCGTATGCGTCTTGTTCGATCACTAGGAGCCAACTGAACGAACTAGCTTCCTCTACCGGTATCCACACGAACGGACCCCAACACAAGCAACGTGCTAGCGCCTCTAAGGTTTTTCTCTCAATCCTCTAGAGTTTCTTTTGTGGCCCTTCTAATACGTCTTCCTCACTATCTTAGGGTTTTCCAACCCTAATGAGCCATATTATATATTCAAAATTAATCTTAATTAATTTTGAAATTTGAATTGGATTACAATAATATTAATTAAATCTGTCCAACAAATTTAATCTAATATATTTATTTAATCCAAATTAAAAGCCAAATGATTTAATTTATATGATATCTATCTTCAAAAATTAAATCGAGATACGATATCTCTATTAGTTTTAGTTATTTAATTTATTTGATAAATTAAATACAAAACAAATACTACATAATAATATTATTATTATTATTGAATTTATATTATATTATATATATATATATATATTCATCCTTCCTAGATTAAACGTTGTATTCATTAAATCTTAGACATAACTTAGATTCAATGAATCTGGACATTATTGTTGGGATCCGTACACACAGCGGAAGGATTTCATCCATTAAAATCTTATGAATCCCATATGAAGATCTATCAACGGCGTTTAAATCGGGTTCGTTAGAAACCGTACCTTTGCGAACTCGCGTGCGTCCTTTTCGATCAGTTAGAAGCCGAGTCTACGAATCCACTCCTTCTACCGGTATCCACACCGAACAGCACTCCAACACGGACGGCAGCGTGCTAGCGCCTTCAAGCTTTGCGTCTCACGTCTCTTCTCTAGGGTTTCAGTTTTGTGGCTTGTCTAATTCTTAATACGTCTAGATCTTCATCTAATAGAGTTTCTCAAACCCTAATTGGGCCGTATTAAAATATTCAAAATTAATCTTGAAATTCAAATTTGGATTAAAATAAATATATTAATTACATCTCATCCAAAAGATCTAATCTAATCTATTTATTTAATCCGAATTAAAAGCCTGCTGATTTAATTTATCTTTATAAATTAAATCTGAGATATGATATCTATTTATTTAATTAAATTTGAGATACTATATCTCAATTCAAATTAAATCAGATATATGATATCTCTATTCGAAAATTCAATTTGAGATACAATATCTCTATTTGTTTTAGATATTTAATTTATCAAATAAATTAAATACAAAACAAATATTATATAATATTATTATAATCTATATTAAATAATATTATTATATTATTTTCGAATTTAATATATATATATATATATATCCATCCTAGGTTAAATGTTGTATTCATTAAATCTTAGACATATCTAAGATTCAATGAATCTGGACAATTTTTTCTCGTGTTGGGCTATTCTTGTGTGCGACCCTGCAGGCCCATATGAGATTGGCAGCGGGCCAATACTGTATCAGCTTACAAGTTGCAAGCGGCCTCTAGCAAGACATTGCGACTACCCAACTCATATGAGGATCGTGTTGGTACGATACAACCTATCATACAACAATGTCACGTCCCTTTTGTCACGCGATAATTTGGTCAAGGATGAAGCATGAATAATGTCAACCTCCTGTTCTTGACCATTAATTTCTCAATTCTTGAGTAGTCTAATAATTGAGATGGAAACTCTTTTTCATCGTAGTATGACTATACATTTCTCAGACTCACTCATCGAGGGGCCTAGTATTATCTCTCTACAAATGTGAGGGACAAATTTCATCTTGACCATTCACATTCCTCTGCTTGAAAACCACTAATCCCGATCGAAGCCTTTATCATCACCCGGTCAAAGGTGACTTTTGACTAGGTCAAAGATCAGCTACTTTCATGTAGGAATCCATGATGATCTCAAGTCAAAGGGCATTGTGACGTGGTTATACATGAGATAAACTTATGACTTAATCCATGCAGTTTTCTCATAGTGGATCGGTCCAATACCTTGTACTCTTACAGGTGCCTATGACTTTGATTCGTATCTCCATACCTTATCAAAGTCATACTGGTCTTATTTCACCTTCGCTCTCGCATAGATGACCGACCAGGGACATTTAGGACAATTGTTATGATACATCCAAGGATATAGTCATCATAATAAACATGCAAATGATATGATAATAAAATGGAGAAATACTTTAAATAAAAATAATGTTTAAAGTACAATGATTGGCTCCATAGGACATAATTTCCAACACTTCCCACCTGACCTGTCACAGCCATTTTCTCCCCTCAGCTCTACCGAATCCAAATCCACTAGAGCTCTCCCACCACTAAGCACTAAAATTCCTCGACGGCGGTCAGTCAAGGTCACCATCATCGTTTAGGTTAAGGAAGGCACCGATGACAACCAATAGAAGTTTCCATTTAATTTTGAAACGATTAGATTCCTCTTCAGTCTGGAGAAGAGATAAAAGGCGTGAGGAGTGATATGGTTTAATGAGAAAAGGAAATGAATGGTTGAGATTAAATAGGATGAACAGCCAAGATCACTCATAGAAACTGAAACAGTGTGTAGAGTCGACGAGCGCCCTCTACCTATTTTTGCGCCGAGCATGGAAACTGGATCCAAAAGCATTAAGGCCTGTGTGGCGGGAATCAAAACCTAAGTTTTGGAAACAAAACCTAGGTTTTTCCATAAATTTGCCAAACACCCCCACTTTTGCTAGAAGCTATTCTCGCATCAAAACAAACACCCTCATTTTTTGTCCAAAAGCTATTCTGCATCAAAACCTAGGTCTTGGAAAAATCTATTTTCTTATGTTTTTCTCTCTCCTCTGCCATCACAAGTATTTTTTCAGTATCAATCAGTATCCTTAAGTATTGTTTTTAGTACCCTTCAGTATCCTAAAATATTTTTTTCAAGATTAGTCATTATCTTGAAATATTTTTTCAATATCCTAAAATAAATTTTTAAGATCATGAAGTATTTTTTTCAGTATCTTAAATATATTTTTAGTACCCGTCAGTATCCTGAAATATTTTTCAAGATCAGTCATTATCTTGAAATATTTTTTCAACATTTTAAAATAAATTTTCAAGATCATGAAGTATTTTTTCAGTATCCTTAAGTATCTTTTTAGTGCACGTCAGTACCTGAAATATTTTTTTAATATCAGTCATTACCCTAAAATATTTTTTCAATATCCTAAAATAAATTTTCAAGGTCATGAAGTATTTTTTTCAAGTATACTTAAGTATCTTTTTAGTACTTTAAATCAATACCCCGAAATATTTTTTCAAGATCGGTCATTACCCCGAAATATTTTTTCAATATCCTAAAATAAATTTTCAAGATCATTAAGTATTTTTTTTAGTATCCTTAAGTATCTTTTTAGTATCTTTAAGTCTCTGGAATATTTTTTCAAGATCAGTCATTATCCTGAAATATTGTTTTTAATATCCTAAAATAAAATTTTAAGATCATGAAGTATTTTTCAAGATCTGGTCAAGACTTAAGTATTTTAATTTTATACAAAAATTTATGTAATTTTTTGTATTTATTATGAAATATAAATATTTAAAATACAAAATTATCCTTTATATGCAATTATACCAAAAGATAATGTCTTGTTTGGTAAATTTGACCCTAAAAAAACTATTCTGATAATAATATCAAACACTATCAATTTTATCCAAAAGTTATTTTCCAAAAGTCATTTTTACGTAAATCCTAAAAATTATTCTCTAAAAGCTACATCTAAACAAACGGTTAGAGTCAAGTATCCTTTAAAACTTTGTTGTCAAATTTGCATATTTACCAAAAAATAATGAATAATGCAACATAATTTTTTTAAAATCTGTGTAATGTTACATTTTTAAATGTCAACGTATGGTTTTAAAAAGTTTCTCAAATCTCAACTTACCCTTACGATTAACTTAATACTGACAGCTAAGAAATGACGATATTCCACTAATTTTAAAAGAATTATATGCTACTTTATTCAACAATTTTTAAGATGCTTTCAAGAATTTGACAACTATATGCAACTCTTTCAAGAATGCTTTCAAAACAAAAACACACTTTAATTCTTTTAAAATTTATTAGTTTTTAAATTATTTTAAAAATAAAAAATATAAATATAAAAAGGTTATATTAAACCCATTACCATTTGATTTTATTATGTCATATCTAAACCATTTAAGTCTTTTAAAACTTAATTAGCCTATGAATCCAATTGTTCAATTGAAAGAATCCATATTATAAGATACAGATGCTATGGCACTCTCCAAGGGGGCAAAAGTACAAAGCTTTACATAAAAGATAAGAAAAGAGTACAACTTTTTTTAACTTATCCGCGCATCAATTATTAATTAATCTATATTATAAAGAAATAAATAGATTAATAAAAACGCAGTAGATTTGTTTTTGGTAAAATAGTTATATTTATAGTCATTCTACTATTATTTTCAAGGTTTTTATGTAAAAATGTGGGTATAACTTTCGATACCTGTGTAATATAAAGCCTTCTATAATTTGGATTAAATTTAAAATATTTGGATGATGAATGTAACTTAACCCATTTTTAATTATATTATGTAGAATTAAGTTTATTTATACTCCACTCAATACTTAATATAAAACATATTTGAGGAATTCATCTTGAGATATGATTTTGTTACTAAATGTTACTACTACTTTTTGACCGTTAGATTAGAATATCATCAAGAGAAAGAAATGATAAAGGTAGATGAGATTCTGATCTAACGGTGAAAAAGTGGTAGTAACATTGGTAGTAATAAAAAATTGTAGTAACAATATCATATCCCATTGATCTTAGTCCTAAATATAAAAACATATTTTTAATATTTATCAATATTTTTCTAATTTACTCTCATTAATGTTAAACAATAATCAAAGAAGAGATCGAATGAAGGAATTAAGAAATATGAACATAGTATTTTAGAATATACCTGTCATTTTAACTAACTTAATTAATTTCTTTAATCTAATTAAATTATGTAAATAATTTTATATTAAATACCGGAGGGAATATTTTACATACTTTTAAACAAAAGATAAAACCTTGGTGTAAGTTCAGGATACTTCTTTGCTCCATATCTCAGGGCGTAGCCTCTGGTCTCTATGTTTTCCCAATAGAGAGAAATGATTAAGACAATTTATATTTATTCGAAATTATACATAATTCCACCATTATGTTATCTATAGATAATTTTTAAACGTTTGCAACTATACTATAAATCCCTCAAACTTTTGCATAACAATTCTTTATTAGTAATTTTATTTATTACTTATGTACCAATAATAAAATTTAAACTTAATTGCAAATATTTATTAAACATTATATAAATGCCCAAAATAAATCCTTAATTTATTGTAAGGATTTTTCTTTATCAATTAGTTTCTCCTAAGCCATAAAATATAGTTTCTATCATTTTTAGGCTTAAATTATTCCTTACTTCAATTTATTCTTTTCCCCAAAATAAATTAAGGGAAACATAAGCCTAAATTTTCAATAATTATTTTAAGCCAAAATTTCATAATTAATTTTTCCATGTATTATTCAAATTTCAAATCCTAAAATTTGGGATGTTATAGATAGCCGAAGCTGCCACATCACTTTAAAAATAGATTTTTTAAAAAAATTATCCAAATATATTTTTAAAACTTTTTTTTAGAAACAATTTCATAAAACTGTTCTGAAAAAAGAAAAAGAAAAAAAGAAACAAACAATCCCTTATATTTTTTCTCAATTTTTAATTTAGTACTTGTGTATTTCTCTCTTAATTAAATATTTTAATTTTGCTTTATTAGTACTGTTAATTCTCGTACATGGGTTAATGATGCTAACAGAACAAAGTTACGGAACAAATAGTACTGAAAGAATAAAATTAAAGTATTAAACATACAGATACCAAATTAAAAATTGAGAAGAAAGTAAATACTTGCAAAATGGGTTTTCCTTTAGGTTTATCATACAAAGGTTGAAGTGTAAATGGGTATGTTATTTACTTGTAATAAATTTTAAAGATTGAATTTTGTAGCGGGACTCTTTAGGCATCTATGGCTCTAATCTATGGCTTCAGTTATATAAAAGGGAATAGAATTCACTTGGACCGCTGTATCAAACTGCGCCGTTTTATGCACCCTGATCCCTTCTTTTTATTGAAAATAAAAATAAAAATCTAGCCCCTACTGTATAGTAAAAAGATAATTTAAGATCTTGAATAATATTAAAACAAAATTTATTATCTTAAAAAATTATTTTAGGATCTTGAAAGAATATTTCAAAGCGTCTTGACTTATAAAAGTATCACTTCACAATATTGAAAAAATAATTCAAGCGTCGACGATGTAAAAGGATCTTCACATATTGAAAAAAAAAATCATGATTTTTTTTTTTAAAAAAAATTGGATCTTCAAAAAATAATTTAGGTCTTATTTGCTATTAAAAATATCTTTTAGAATATTTTTTAAGATACTAAAATAATTTTTTAAGATCTTGAATAATTTTTTCAATACTTGATCAATATCTTGAAATATCATTTTGGTACCAATTAGTATCCTCAAATATTTTTTAAGTACCCTAAAATAATTTTTTAACACCACAAAGATTTTTTTTTAGTACTATTTAGTATCCTAAATTACCTTTTTACTATCCGACAGTGTTAGAATTTTTTAAAAGAAAAATAAGAGGGTCAAGGTGCATGAAGCAGTGCGCAGCGGACCAAAGTAGAATCCCTAACGACGTAACAAGCTGGCAAAAAAAACAAAAGGATAACGGCATAACCCCGTACTGAGTTGGGGCTGCAAAGAAAATAATATCTTTTTTTTTTTGCCGGAAGAAAATAATATCTAATTGCTTTGAAAATAATATCAAGCTAGTCGTCAATGAGAAGTGATAAAGTTGGTTAAAACATCGGCATTTACCTTAAAAAGAAGAATGTTCAATAATCGTTGGTTGATATGAGGGCCTCGTTGATGAATAATCTGTAAATATCTCTATAAGTATTCTTTGAACTTGGAGGTGAACCCTGGCCTTGGTTAGTTACTGGTATCTACCTTGGCCTCGTTGATGAACACTCTGTAAATGCCTCTATAAGTGTTCTTTGAACTTGGAGGCGAATCCTGGCCTTGGTGAGTTACTGGTGTCTACCCGCGTCCGGTTTCTCTCATTTTTAAATCTCGCCATCCTCATCATCGCAAATCACCGGCCGTCGAAATCTTGATCTAATGGTGCGAAAACGATTTTTAAAAAAACTGCATGAGGTAATTGTTACCGCATGCGGTTTTTTTAAAATTGTTCTGGACCTTTAGATCAAGATTTCGACGGTCAGGATCAAAGATGAGGAGGAATGGGCAGAAACGGATGGGCAGAGTATCTGCTTCCGTGTCTACCCATATTTAAACTTTTATAATAAAAATAAAAAATAAAGCTAGTCACAAACGTCACTTTAATTTGATCCTATCCATTAATCCAACCACCCTCCTCAAGTTGTCTCACACTAGCTGGCAATTTGATAATAATAAGATAATTAATATTTAATAAAAGTAAAGTGGGAGAATTTCATTAGTCGATCTCTCTCTAGACAGTTTATTTTAAATCAGGCCCAAGGATTCTGGATATACACTATACAATACTAATTACTAAAGAATTGAGTTAAACTTGCAAAGGATATTGTTAATAAGTTCTTCTGAATAAATTAACAAGTTAGGATTTTAAAAAGTCTATTTCATGTTATTAAGAAAATAATATTCAATATGTAAAGGGTATTATTAACGAGTTTTCATGAAGAAATTAACAAGAATTATTAAAATGACAACCTTTTTTTTGGCCAACTGAAATTAAAAGGGTTGAATAATTAATTTTTCTCAATATTATTTAAGATATTTTTATTTTCCATACACATTATCTCTATCATATTATAAGAAGGACACAAAGGGAATATATTGGTAAGATTAACATAATAATTATTGGAATTTATTTTTGAAAGAAATTATATCGCACTTACTAGCTTGGGTTTTCTGCCGGAAGAAAGATTCAAACTTTGAATACAGAGCCAATAGAAACTAGTAATCTAATGAAACAAAGCCAAAAAGGCAAAAGACCACTAAGGCCAAAACCTTGCATGTTGAAGGTGAGGAGACCAACATTCATTAGGCCATGATAAAAGGAAAACATAATAGAAGATGATTGTCCAAAACATGCTCTCCTGGGCCCACCCCTTTGATGCCAAATGCTTCAAAAACAGAAGCAACTTCAAACACCAACGGGGGTTGGGCATAGCAGAATGAGCTAGCCCCTCATAAAGTTGTGAACCAAGATTCGAATCTTCACTAGGAGATATGTCCATATTTAGTATTCGACAGTACCTCGAATAGAATTGCCCTAATAATAGGATACCTATGCTTAACCAAAAAAAAAAAAGGAAGCAACTTCAAACATTCCTCCTCCATAAATAGCGTGAAAAAGCAACTAAAGTTGAAAACAAGCACCAAGGGAGCAGTGATTGTGGCAGAAATAAGCCAACCTCCAATATAAACAAAATTGGAAAAATCCATACGAGGGCCCAAATAACAAAGAAAAACTCAAAAAAGGCCCAAAGATTCTGCAAATCCCAGAAAAGGCCCCAGGACCTTTTTTGGTATAATTTCATTAAAACGTTAGTTGTTAACGGGGCTGATATAGTTGTTAACGGGTACTGATATAGTTGTTAACGGTACTGATTTAGTTGTTAGGATATTGTTGTTAATGGTACTGATTTAGTTGTTAATGACATACATGTTAACAACTATATCAGCCTCGTTAACAACTCACGTTTTAATGAATTTATACCAAAAAGGCCTGTCACCATTGAACACCCAACCGCACCTTTTCTTCCAAATCCACCAGCACATGGTAACAAAGATAGACTTCACATACTCATCTAACTTACTCTCCCTATCCATCAGATTACATAACCATTCCTCCCATCTTCTCATTAACCATTTGCTGAATTTAAGGCCTAGGGGGCATCCAACCCAGCACCTCTTGGTCCATGGACATAAGAACAATAAATGCTCCACGGTTTCCCTTTCAGCCAAGCAAATTGAACAAAGGGGATTGATCGCACACTTACATTTAAAGAGAGCATCTTGAGTAGCTATCCCCCCCCCCCCACTCCAACTCTCCACAAGAACTGTTGAATTTTGGGGTGAGCAGTAACACTCCAAGTGTTCTTCCATAAAGTCTTTGGGACTATGAATGATGTTCCTGGATTACTAATTTTAACTTCCTTCATAACCTCCTTTGCCATAGAATACCCAGATCTAACGGTGTAGATGTCGTCCCTACAAGCCAACCATATAAGACGATCCACTCTACCAGCCGTATGTAAAGGAATCTGCAGAATCAACTCTCGTTCCCTGTTACTGAGCCGGTAGCTAATCTCTTGTAGATCCCAATTACCATTCTTGATAAGTGTAGAAATAGTTAGGAGCCTTTCGTCATCTATTAATTCACGAGTAGCAAGCTTACAGCCTTCCAAACCTTGAATCCACTGATCATTCCAAATATTAATGGAGCAGCCATTCCCAATCTTCCAATACAATTCTTTTAACAATAGATCTCTACCTTCCAGCAAGCTACTCCACCCCCATGAAGCATGTTTTCCTTTTTTCGCATGAACAAAATTTGTTTTAGGAAAATATACACCTTTAAGTATTCTGCACCACAAGTCATCAGGGTGATTTATCAACCTCCAAGCTGTTTTGGCCAGCATGGCTTTATTGAAGCAAAGGAGATCCTTGAAACCCATCCCCCCATCACTTTTCTTAACCGTCATCTTACTCCAACTCCTCCAGTTAATAACACCCTTCTCTTCAGTCTGTCCCCACCAAAATCTAGAGATTAAACTGTCAATTTCCAGACAAGTTTTCTTAGGGAAAAGAAAGCAAGTCATGGGATAGGAGGGAATAGAATTAGCCACAACCTTTATCAACACTTCCCTACCAGCAAATGAAAGTAGCTTTTGCTTCCAACCTTGAAGCTTTAAACCAATCTTGTCACGTGTAGTAGCTAGAGCTGCAGATTTTGAGCGACCCCATATCACCAGTAAGCCCAGATATTTCCCCGCCTGCTCTGTGTGTCTAATTCCCAAACAGGTCGCTACTTCATCTATGGTGTTTAAAGGGGTGTTTGCAGAAAAGAAAATGGTGGACTTCTCAAGGTTCACCAGCTGCCCCGAAGCCTTACAATAAACCGCCAGCATCTTCTTCAGCACTTTACAAGTAATTGTATCAGCACTCAAGAACAGTAAAGCATCATCGGCAAAGAAACAGTGAGATAGGACAGGGGTGTTACGTGCCAATTTAATGCCTTTGATGTCCTTGTTGTTGATGTGATACCGGATCATAAGAAACAGGACCTATGAGACAAAAATGAACATATAAGGGGACAATGGGTCACCTTGTCTTACTCCTCGAGCAAGCTTAAATGAGTCAATTGTTCGGCCATCTATCTGTAGATTAAACTCAGCGGACAAAATTCATCCCATAATCCACTTCACCCAGCCTCTACGAAATCCCATCTTCAACATTATAGCCTCCAAAAAATCCCATTCCACACGATCATATGCTTTGTTCATATCGATTTTCAAGGCAAACTCCCATTTGCTGCCGCTCTTATTGTGTCTTAGGTAATGGAAGGCCTCATGAGCTAAAATGATATTATCCTGAACCATTCTACCAGCTACAAATTCCCTCTGATTGGGGGAGATTATTCTGCTCATCAGTCCCCTCATCCGATTGGTTAGAATTTTTGCAACAATCTTGTAAGCTACATTACACAACCCAATCGGTCTAAAGTGGTAGACCCCTTCAGGTTTGTCTACCTTAGGGATCAGTACCACATTGGTATAGTTAATCTGATCCAGAACAACCTTATTTTCAAAAAAATCCTAAACCATACCACACACCTCATAATGAATCTCCTTCCATGCTGATTGATAAAATAAAGTAGAGAAGCCATCCGGGCCCGGCGCTTTATTGAAACCTATCTAAAACACGGCCTCCTCAATCTCCTGGTTTGTAACTGGCTTCATTAATTTTGTATTATCATCAGCAAACACCACTTCTTTTACATAACCCAAAGCTTGATTCAACGGTCGGCTACCCTCAAAGCTGAATAGCATTTTGTAGAAATTATTGAAGGAACTATTGATATCCACCTTTTCCTCTAGCCATCTGCCTCCCTCATCTTTTAATCTCAAAATCTTGTTTCTTTGCCTTCGTTGGATGACACTATTATGAAAAAAAATTGTGTTTCTATCACCACATTGCAACCAAGCTATCCTAGATCTTTGCCACCAGTAATTTTCTTCTCTATCCCAAGCCACTTCAATCTGTTTCACCAAATCTTCAGCCTCCTTCATTTTATCAGCATTCAAATATCCCTCATGACAAATACTCAACTGATGCCTTCGGTGCTCAATTACCTTCCTGAAATTTGGGAACTCCTATTTATTCCACTTCAAGAGTCTTCTTCTGCACTCATCTAATCTTTTAACCAAATCTGCGACCCTGTTTTCCAGTAATCTCCTTTCCTTCTTCCAGCCCTCCCTCACAGTCCTCAAAAAATCATCTTGTTGTACCCAGATAGCTTCAAATTTAAAAGCCTTTAGAGTCTTTTCTTCACAAAACCAGCAATCAATAATCAGAGAATGATGGTCCGACCCCACTGGATCTACATGGAAAACCATGGCATGATCAAATTCCTCCCTAAATTCAATATTCCTCACCGCTCTGTCTAATCGCTCCCTTACAATAGCCTCTGGTCTCTTGTTACACCATGTGAATTTTGAGCCCTTGAACTCCAAATCCATCTAGTTAAAATCTGATAACAGCTGCTTGGAAATTTAATATCTTCCTCATAGACCTAGGAGAGCCACCTTCCTTCTCAGATTGGGATGCTAAATCGTTAAAGTCTCCAACAGCAAGCCATGAGTCGTTCACACTAGACGCAAGACCCCTCAATGTATCCCACACACATCGTCGTTCTTCCTCTTGAGGTGGTCCATAAATGAGTGAGAGGAATTTAGGAAGCCTCAGACAATCAGATTCAAGAATGACATGTATAATATTTTTTGATTTATATAACACTGACAGAGAGATGTTATCCTTCCACCATAGAGCCAAGCCGCCAGACAGCCCCCTCGGTTCCACGTATAATTCTTGATTAAAACTGCATCTTCTTTTTATTTTTCTCAACTTTGCAGTACACATCTTGGTTTCCATCAGGAAGATTAATGAAGGTTGGTATTTTTTCACCAAGTCCTTCAAATTATTGACTGTCAAGGTTCTCCCTAGACCTTGACAGTTCCAAGATAAGAGTTTCATGGTGCCTTGGTGGCTGATAATGGCCAGCCACCACAACCTTCATCTGCACTCTGTTTCCTTTTACCGCCACCAGCCTTAAAAGTGAATCCTGTTCCAAGCAAAACAGTCAAGTTTGCTATCTCCATGTCCCCTTCCTGGTATGAATCTTCAAGTTGCATGTTCTCCTTCTCTTCACCCCTCTTTCGTCTACCATTCCTTCGTAGTCTTGCTTTAGTCCTCCGAAAGTTAGCAACATGACTCACTATGTCAGGGCCCCACACAGGCTCCTCCACCATCACCCTTCTTCTTTTTGATTCGTTGATTCCCAATCCTCTCCAACCTTCCTTTTTAGACCAAGACTATCAAAGTGATTAATCACCTTATGCAAAATCCTTCCATTGTAAGGAACCATTGCCAGAGTGTGCTCCCTGTGCTTATTTGGGGAACTCACCACTTTCGCTGCAGGATTTGCATTATCCAGGATATTACATGAGCTGGTAACCGTGTCCTCACCAACCTCATTCACCTTCAGTTTGGCATGTACATGCCTCCTCTCCTCTTCATCCGCAAATCCCCTATCCTACAAGACCTTCCTGTCATCAACAACCACAATTGTTTTCAACCTGTCATTAATAGACTCAGTAGCCACAGAGTTAGCTACCTTTCGCACATCATTAACTAATCCTTAATCAATCCCACGTTTTCAGGCCCAGAATTAGTAATCCTCATAGAAAATAGGTCCTCATCCACAATTTGAGACGCCATACTAGTCTTCTTCTTATCTTCATCCCTCTTCTTCTACTCCAACTCCTCCTTCTTCCGATGAATAGACTCAGCCTCAATCCAGTCGTCCTTAACGACCACCAAAACATCCTCCCAACTACGGCAAGTGTTGGTAGTAAGCCACTCGCCATATCGGGGCTCATTCCGATTAAGCAGCGACATCACTTTTTCTCGAGCCACAGCAACGATAATCATGCCCAATTTTACCACAAGTGTAACAAAAACTTTGCAATTTTTCATAACGGAAAGATAACCATACCTGCTTGCCATCAGGCCTAGGTAGCCAAAATCCAGCCGCTAATGGCTTCTTGAGATCCAGAACTATTCTAGTCCTTAAGAAATTGCGAAGAAATCTACCATTATAGTGTGGATTTTCAGTGATCATCACCTCACCAAGGTAGCCTCCAATCGTAATATCATTCTCAAGGCACAAAGCTTCCAAAGGCACATTATGAATCTGAGCCCAAACCGGACATTGACTAAAATCGAACTCCTTGCATGACTTGTATTTAGATCTCTCTAAAAGATTCAATAGACAACCGTTAATGGTCCACGGTCTGCCTCTCAGAATCCTGTAGTATTCTGTTTCACATGAAAATTTGAACATAAAGGCATTGCCATTGATTTCCACAACACTGAATCCTTCCTTCATATTCCACGCTTTCTGCAGAATCATCTCTATGGCTGACCTCGTGTATGATCTACTTGACAGAACCTTGCCAATGAGAACCTCCACCGCATCTATCTCCTTCCAAATCAACGGAGACGAGATCTGGATCTCCTCCATGAATAATAGCCTCCGAGGACACCTTCAATCCTCCACACACACACTCTCACTCCTATACCAGACCGACAGTCACCGCGCAACCTTCCGGCACCGTCTGATCACCAACCTAACCTCTGTCTGTACCACTCTCACGCTTGGCAGAGAGACCTATGCTCCCACACGAGTGCGTGGGGAGAACCTTTTTAAAATATGAGACCAACATTCATTAGGCCATGATAAAAGGAAAACATAATAGAGGATGATGGTCCAAAGACATGCTCTCCTGAGCCCACCCCTTTGATGCCAAATGCTACAAAAACAGAAGCAACTTCAAACACCAACGGGGGTTGTGAACCAAGATTCGAATCTCCACTAGGAGAGATGCCCATATTTAGTGTTCGACAGTACCTCGAATAGAATTGCCTCCAATAATAGGATACCTATGCTTAACAAGAAAAAGAAAAAAAGAAAAAGAAGAAGCAACTTCAAACATTCCTCCTCTATAAAAAGCGTGAAAAAGCAACTAAAGTTGAAAACAAGCACCAAGGGAGCTTGGCAGAAATAAGCCAACCTCCAACACAAACAAAATTGGGAAAATCCATAGGGGGCTCAAATAACAAAAAAAAAAACCCAAAAACGGCCCAAAGATTCTGCAAATCTCAGAAAAAGCCCCAGGGCCTTTTTTGGTATAATTTCATTAAAACGTTAGTTGTTAACGGGGCTGATATAGTTGTTAACGAGATGCGATATAGTTGTTAACGATCTTGATTTAGTTGTTAGGATATTGTTGTTAATGGTACTGCTTTAGTTGTTAATGACCTACCCGTCAACAACTATATCAGTCCCGTTAACAACTCACGTTTTAATGAATTTATACCAGAAAAGGCCATGAGGCCTTTTCTGGAATTTTTAGAATCTTTGGGCCTTTTTTAGATTTTTCTTTGTTATTTGGGCCCCATATGGATTTTCCCAACAAAATGTTAACCTACAAAGAAGGCAAACAGCCAAACACTAAGCATAATCCTAACAACTAAGAGGGGTTTAGGGTAATTTTCTTTCAAGTTTTTTTTTTTTTTTTTTTTTTTTTTTTTTTTGTTAACAAGAAGAGAGCTAGTAGCCCAACAAACAAACACAAAGCATTACATCATTGGGGAAATGAATCCCAATCTCTCTTGGCAAACCCAAGATCTCAAGCGATAAGGACAATTATACAAAATAGAAGAGTTAGAAATACCCATCTTGGCTAATACATCGCCTATCCTATTCAACTCACGAGGAATAACCTTCGACTTAACTTCCCACCGGCGATTTAAAAGGCTTCTAATCTCCGGATGCAGCAAGCTACCCACTGCGTGAATGTAGGGTCCCGGATCGCTTGAATAACTTCCATTGCATCGATTCGAGGATCAAACGTCTCAAGCCCAAATCCCACGCCATTTGCAAGGCCTCATAAATAGCCCATTCTTCGCCATATTAGCACCTTGCAGCCAATTTTCTTAGTGAAACCGGCAAGCCAAGAACCCGCGCCAAGTTTCTAAATATTCCCCACAACCCGCCGAGCGAATCCACAACCACCGCCCCATCAACATTAATCTTAGTCCACCCCCCGCAAATAATACCAACCCCACCCGACCCACTTAAGCCTTCCCGATTCACTCCCATAGAACCCGCATGATTCGTAATACAATAATTCTCCCAGGCAAAAAACTTGATGACGGGGGTTAGTGGGTTTCGAGAAGTTAGCAACAAAAATACTTGGTTACGCCACTCCCAAAGCTTCCATATCGCTACACCAAAAAATATCTTCCAACTCCTCCACCAATAACCCAATAGACTTTCTTAAGTTCATGCTCATCCAAGACCTTAAATCGGCGACAAAGAAGGAAGTAGCATACCCATCCACAATCGCTTGTTCCACATATCCCGAGCATAAGTACGGTCTCTAAGAATGTGTAGAACATCCTCCACTCCCACTTGACAAACCCACGAGAGAGGAGAGGCGGGAGACCAAGAGCTCCTCCATAAATTAGATGGGAGTTTATTCGAAAGAACCTTCCACATAAAAATTACGATACGCTCCACTCCTTTCCACTTCCAAATATCCTTGAAAAGGTTATCCCGCCATTGGCTCATACAAGGAAGTGACGAGAGAATAAGCGCTCTTAATAGAAAAACACCCATCACTCGTCTCTCCCCAAATCATCAAATCATTCCCAAGACCCGGCCGAGGAGCTAAGACCGGGCAATCCGATTTAGCCCATCGAGTTAATAACCTTGCCTATTCTATTGACATCCCACATTCCATCCTTAACCCGATCACCAACACATGAGCAATCCTCATCTTCCGACAACGTTCTAATACAAAAATCTTTCAATTTTAAGTCTACTCCAACCCAACAAGTCATGGAAGAAATTAACCATTTGCCCGTTACGAACCCGCCATATGGTGCCCTTGTCAATCAAATCCCTCTCGAGAACAAATAAATCTCCACAACTTAGAGTCACCATCCTTATAGTTCAACAATGAATCCTCTTCCCTTAACATATATTTATGCAACGAATATCACTCCATAACCCCTTTGCACCTACGACTGACTTCCAAGCTAACTTTGCACCACAGCGAGAATTAACCATAGATAGATTTCTAAAGCCCAACCCCCAAACTCTTTGGGTCTCCTCAATTGCTCCCAACCAATGGAATGAGGGAGTTTAGAGAACTCATCATGACCCCAAACAAAATTCCTCTCGTAATCTCTCCACTTCCAAGCAAACACTCATAGGTAGTTTTGCCACTTGCATCGGATAGATAGGAATAGCTCCTACTACCGCTTTAGCCAATGTTACACGCCCGCCATAGAGAGACTGTTTGCTTTCCACATGCATAACTTAGCCCTTACTCGATCAATAACATATTGAAAATCCTCCTCCTCCTCCTACATCTTGAAAGAGGAAACCCGAGATATCTCCCAATCTCGCTAGAGATCTCGCATACTAGTCTTATCTCTAATTCTCACTTTAGTCCGAAGAGGGACTTTAGGGGAGAAAAAGATGGTTGATTTCGAAGTGTTAATCTTACCCCCGAAGTACATGAATTTATTCAAGCAATTCAACATACAATCGGCTTGATTTTCGCGCAACTCCAAACAACAACAGTCATCCGCAAACATTAGATGAGATACCTTGGGACCTCCCTTTGGAACAAAGATAGGCTTCCAATTCCCCCACTGTCGACCTCGTCACAAATCATATGGGACAATTTGTCCATGCACAATACAAATAAGAACGGAGAGATAGGGTCCCCTTGTCTCAGACCTCTTCTAGGGGTGAATGACTCGGATTGAGAGCCATTCCACAAAACACTAAAGGAGACCGAAGAAACACATTCAATAATCAAATTAACAAATTCATCCTCAAAGCCCACTTCCAATAAAACCTGTTTAAGAAAACTCCAACTGATTCTATCATAAGCCTTCTCAAGGTCGATCTTCCAAGCCATAAGACCATTTCGCTTCTATTCTTAGTCATGGAGTGCAAAATTTCCGACCCACAATAATATTGTCCCGTATATGCCTTCCTTTGATAAAACTAGATTGAAAGGGAGAGATAAGCTTATCCATAACCCCTCTTAATCGCAAAGCAATTAACTTAGTCACGCACTTATAATGGACCGTACAAAGAGAAATCGGTCTAAAATGTGACACCAACTCCACATTATCCTTCTTAGGAATAAGGGCAATGAGAGTCTTGTTGGCCTCCTTCAAATCATCCTTCTCCTAAAAACATTTTTCACAAAGTTACATAGGGCGGGACCGACGATACTCCAATTAGATTTATAAAATATCGGAGGAAACCCATCAATTCCTGGTGCTTTAAAACTACCCATAGCAAATAACACCGATCTAATTTCATCGTCCCCGGAACTTTAGCTACATCAAATAAGACCGATTGATCAATAACGGGAATTTAGAAATGGTGCTAAGAACCGGAGATTCCGAATCTACCGAACAATAGAGCTCCTTAAAATAGGAAGAGACCAAACACTTCGGTTCGACTCATCCTCAACCCAATTACCAAGCTCATTCTTCAACATAATAATCTTGTTCCTTCTTCTACGCATCTTAGATTTCGGATGGTAAAATCTAGTGTTGCGATCTCCATTATTAATCCAATCTGTACGGGACTTTTGGAACCACTTTATTTCTTCCGGTTTCATGATCCTATCTAGCCGATCTTGTAACTCCAACTCCAAGTCACACAAATACTCGGAGAAAGGGTAAGCGGGGAACGCCGAATGCCATCCAACCTGGACATAATATTATGTTTTTCACGCTCCACCATCCCAAACACATTCCTATTCCACGAACTTAGCAAAATTTGAAGATCGAGATAAGGAATGAGTAAGAGAAGCCGTATTAACCCATGAATTCGCAAGAAAGTCGGAGAAATTTTCATGTTGAATCCACATTGCTTCAAATTTGAAAGGCCGAGACCTCCCCGAACTACCATCGTTTTCCAAAATATTCAAGCATATTGGGTTATGATCGGAGAATTTAGAGCGAGGGCATACACCGTACGAGAGGAGAAAGAAAACACCGAAAAGAAAGCATCATTAGCCAAAGCTCGATCAAGGCGCTCCATCAATCTGCCTCCTCCTGTCATTCTCGGCCCTCTCCATGTAAACCTAGGACCCGAGAGAATCCCGGATCGGTCAAATCACAACTACGATACGATCCGAGAAAACTCGGAACCTCGGTTCATCACTTCTCGAGCTTCCCGTCCTTTCCCCGCATGAAATAATATCATTAAAATCTCCTAATGTCACCCGGGGACCATCGGAAAAATGTAGCAATTTTCTCCAAATCATCCCATAGAGCCCGCTTCAAAAGATGACTTGGATTAGCATAAATGGTCATTTGTCAAGCGAAAAGATGGCTTCCTCTTAACGCACAATTGAAATGCATAAATTGTCGATCGGAGGAAACCAACGACACAATGATGGAATTGGTCTTCCAAAACCGCAACCAAACCCTCCGGATCTCCCCACACTAGCCACAAAGGAAAACCCGTCGAACCCCATAGTCTCAAAACCTTTAAATCTGCTCGCTTCAACCAACTTAGTTTCGCAAGAATAATGAAGCAAGGGTGATGACGCCGATCAATGAGTTTAAAGTTCGAAGGAGATCCCTCCCGCAAGCCCTCTACAATTCCAATAAAGAATTTTCCCCATTATCACAGTAAGAACTCAGATAAAATACTCAATCAAGCAAAAGCCTTAATCCGCTTGGGCTTCAAGCCCATTCAAAATTCCCTTATGATCATCTGGTGTCTCAGCTACCATGGAGCAACTGATCATCTTGGGCCGAATCATTGAAACGCCCCATAGATTCAGCGGCTAACGAGGTTCACCGGAGACTAGAGGATATTTGGTTGGGAATTAACCGCCCAATTAATAACATCTACTTGGTCCATCTTAAGCTCCTCCATAGTCAAACCTTTCTCTGCTATATTCCCTGACACATTATTAATCAAATATTTCTCTCTCCCCATCTCCTTCCGTTCCTCTTCCAAAAGCACCAGATCCGTAGACCTCCTCTCTTTTTTCTTATTCTTTGAGATTGTTTTCACAACGAGTTTTCCCCAATGCACCGAGACTTATCCAATCTCTTCCCCGTGCGCCTCCCTTTGACCCTTAGTCGTACTATTTGGTTCAATGTTCCTCGGTACCTCCACTACCTCGATTCGACATCAAGCAACCCCTCCAATGTAGCATCTCGCACACGCCGATACTTCTTCCACAGACTTTTTCCGCCACTATCGTTACATTTTGGCTCTTCTCCTCCACGTGACCAAAACATCAAACCTAGAGCCCTTCCCCAAACTGTTAGACTGACCTGGTTGCTTCTCTGAGTTCCCCTTCTTATGCCTTTTTGGTCTAGAAACCACCCTCCATATATCAGAACCATCCTTTTTGTCATCCATTACAGTTGTACGCACCTTGCCATCTACAACACTCTTCCCCTCCACTAACATCACCGAGCTACTTGGCACGACCCCTGATTTACATGCCTCAAGTTTATGCCCATAAACACCACAGCCAACACATAAGTCATGGAGACCTTCATATTCAACGTAAAAATCTTCACCATCCAAAGAGAACCCTGACATTAGTTGTTTCCCTAGATCCACAAGAACACAAATCCTTGCATATCTACCACGTAGTTGACATGATGTATTAAAATCCACCTTAATGATCTCTCCAATCCTATCTCCAATCCAGGTAAGAGCATCCTTATCATAGTATTCCAAAGCTATTTTTGGCATCCTGACCCAAACAGCCACTTTGTCAATGGTAGCACACCATGGTTGAAACAAAGGTTCCCAGGGTCTAACAGTAAGGTAATGATCAAACACCATCCATGGACCCCCAGTCAAGGCATTAAGATAGTCATCCTTATTAGTAAATTTCACAACAAAAAACCCATTTCCAATATTAATCAAGCTAATGACTCCCTTTTTGCCCACGAGAGATTGCAATATTGACAACAGCAATTTGTAACCAACATTCTTACCAAGAAGTTTCACTATAACAGCATTATTCCAAGCCTTATAAAGCCTCTTCTTCATTTTCTCAGAGAATGTAAAAGTAGGAAAGTTTCTACCTGGATCCTCCTTAATTGTGCACAAAGGATTACCATCATCAATGTCCGAGTCGCTAAGTGAAATGGCGTTGTCCGACAAAGCATCCTTCCCAAGGCTTACTTCACCTTCTACGCCCGGCGCCTTGATGCCTTGAAGTTTATCGGCAAAAGATTGACCAGTTTTCCATGACTTAGACCCTCCACCGCGGAGGGACCTCCATTGTTAACTTTCTTTGAGCTTCTCCCCCGCATCCTCCCCTACAGCGGAAGTAGTTACCGGTGGAGTACTCTTCTTTCTTAACACAGGAGCCATTTCCGTCACAAGCAGAGCGTTTACTGAGTACTCAGAATAAAGAGCTCAGTGCCACTGGAACAAGGGAGACTAACAAAA
The DNA here is from genome assembly GCA_019022615.1 of Acacia melanoxylon. Taxonomy (NCBI): domain Eukaryota; kingdom Viridiplantae; phylum Streptophyta; class Magnoliopsida; order Fabales; family Fabaceae; genus Acacia; species Acacia melanoxylon. The sequence continues at coordinate 2,465,842 of JAFJYJ010000003.1, read as the reverse complement.
AATACAGAGCCACAGAAGTTGCAGAGGGAGGAGCTGTAAAGGAGATGTGAGCTACCGACGACGGAACAACCTCCGCCCTAGGTTCGCCCACCGGGTTCAACGCTATGGAAATTCTCCCCTAATCTCGTCTATTCTGTGACTGCAGCAAAGATTCTGGTCACTTAAGAGACTGATAGTGACGTGGAAGGCTGGCTTAGGGCTCGGTCGAGCAGTGCGTGAGGGCGAAGGGAAGAGGGAAATGGAGATGTGAGCTCTGGTGAGCAAGAGGCAGAGAAGCAGAGCAAGATTCGAGAGAGATGGGAGATCGACTGAGAGGGCGGAGGTGGAGCTAGGGATGAAGAAGGGAAGAGGGAAATGGTGAGGAAATGGTGATGTGAGCTCGGGTGTGAGCAAGAGGCGAGAGAAGCCGAGCAAGAATCGAGAGGAATGAGAGATCGACGAGAGGGAGGCGGAGGTGGAGCAAGGGTTGATGATGGAGAAGGGGCGGCGGCGGCTCATCGCGACTTAATTTTCTTTCAAGTTAGTACCAACAATTTCAAGAGTTTCAAGAGTGGTACGTTTGTACGAAAAAAGCCCATTCAACTAATGGACCCATGAAAACTGAAGCCCATTTTCAACCTATCACAAACACGGACTTCGGCTGATCACATCCAAGCATTTTCTGGGCTTGGGCAATATAATATTCCACTGTTTTTTCCTATTTTTGATCTGAACACTGTTTTTCCAATTGGGAAAATTTTCCTCTTAGTTGGCCAGTGGCCACCTAGCAAAGTTGCACGCTTTTCCAATTGACAACATCTCATACGTAACCAATGTGAGTTGGCATAGATGGTAAGGGATCCAGGATTAGGTCCTTGGGTCGTGGATTCGATCCCCTCTGCCGTCGCTGAGACTTCTTTGGTAGGCGATCTCGTAAGTCCCCGATAAGTGCTCATAGAGCCGGGGCGTGTGTCCGGCCTTGTGGGGGGCGATGTCGAACCCCTCCTAAACTTTTTCTTATCAAAAAAAAAAAACATCTCATACGTATACTTTTTGAGGCGGCAATTGGGCTTTTAAAGCGTTTTGGAAATTTGCACATGTTTGGGATGCTTCATTTGCCAACTGAGCTCAAACAACCAATTGGACTTGTATCATAAGCTCATTTATGGAGCATTTGAAAAAGCTCCTTGTCAAATTATGACTTATAATATGTGTATAAGACATGTGATCTAGTACTTATATAATATTTTTTGTACTATTTACTACCCTAAAAAATATTTTAGTGTATTCACTTGTACTAAAAATAATTTTTCAAGATCATGAAATATTTTTTAGGTACCGTTTAGTATCTTGAAGTATATTTTTAGTACCATTCAATACCTTAAATTTTTTAAGGTACTGAATGGTACTAAAAATAATTTTTCAAGATCATGAAATATTTTTTTAGTACTGTTCAGTGTACTGAAGTATATTTTTAGTACCAGTCAGTACTCTAAAAAATATTTCAGATTGACTATAAATCATTTTTCCCAACCTGAGTTTTACTTAATCCAAATATAAATCACATTTCAAAATATGACTTTTATCCAATCTGACTTTTTCATAAATCAGATTGGCTATAAGTCATTTTTCCCACTAGTATTTCAAACATGCACACTTACCCTTCCTATTTGGATTGAGGAGAAAAAATATGGAAGAAAGAAAATGAGCAAAAAGTCACAATGAGAATAATATCCTTATATGCTGATTTATTATATAGTCGTTTATAAGAAAATTATATAAAAATAAAAAATTATCAACATACATCCGTGTGTATATATATCATGTTTGTATAATAAAAAAATGAATAATAAATGGAAAGGAAAAAATTCAAATGACATATGTTTAAAAATAGGGTTAAGGTGCTAAAATGGCTATTGACTTGTACTAAAAGTGTAAAAGTAACCAGTTTTTTTTATGTATAACAATAACTATGAAAATGAAACTGGTGTTAAGGTTACCAAACATCTATTACTTAATGAATTGTGAGGACGCTAAGTTTTCTCTACCCTGTATTTTTCATCTATCCATTCTCATTAAAAAGTTTGGAGAATCACTGTGCAATCTTAAGAAATGAATATAATTATTAAAAATCCCAATAGATACATTGATTTATTGTCATTTTTTATACTAGAATTTGTTATTGCGTGCTACTAATTATTTATGAGATTTTTTATTGATTACATTTTTTTTTCCCCTTAGGATCTTATAGTGTTTTTTTTTCCAAAAGTTGTCTTTCTAAAATCTCTTCATATTTAGAGAGGAAAGTTGGTGGGAAAATGTGATGGGTCCCACCTCTCATTTTCTCTCCTCTTTTTCCTTCCTCCCACTTTTCTCCTCTCACTCGTTGGATTTTTAGTTTCAAAATCACTATTTTTCTTTTATTCATTATTTATCCGCTTCCATATTTACTAACCAATTTGTAATTTTTAGGTTTTCTGAGAATAATATAATTCCTATTGAGTCCACAAATTGTGTTTTCCTTTTCAATTGACAATGCTTAATGGTCTTGCATATTGCCCCTCCCTTCCCCTTCCCAATACTCACTTTGTTGAGGATTTTGTTGTTCTGTAGGCATTCCTCAAGTTCTTAGGTTTTCTATATTATGGACTCTTATTTTACAATTTTTTTCAGATTATAACTTCACCTTGCAATCAATTTGGTGCTAATATCTTCGACCAAATTCTAAAACTAATATCTATGTGAATATCAGAAAAAGAATTCATGTGTATAATTAATAGGAATATTTTTATATAAATGATAAAATGAGATATTTTAGGAAAATTTTTACAAATAATTTATTTAACTAATTTTATTCATATATGTGAATTAGTTATTTGCTTCTTATATTAAAAATTGAAACGAGTATTATTTTGTTCAATATCTCAGATAAATGTCATTCTTTTATATATTTTCATCATCATATCCACAAAATAGTAAACCATGACACCCTTTTGTTTTCTTTAATCTATAGGTGTTATTAAGGGGAAATGACAATCAGGTCCCAAGGAACATACAAAATATCAAAAAAGTTCCAACTCAAAATCACATATAGGAACTTTTTTTATATTATTTATATTGACAACAGGAAGTGTTATATTCACAACAGGAAGTGCTATATTCACAACAGGAAGTGTTATATTCACAACACAATTTAAAAACCTGGCCATTTACAACAGAAAAAGCTATATTCACAACGGGGAAGTGTTATATTCACAACAAAATTTAAACACCCTGGATTTTATTTCAAACTCGTGTCTCTAAGCGTACGGAGGTCATTCACAACAAAAAAAATTTTAGATTCACAACCCGGTAGTCTTTATATTCACAATAAAATTTAAACACCTAGATTTTGTTTCAATACAGCTAGGGACTTTTTTGATAGAGACTTTTTTGACATATGATTTTGGGTTGGGACCTTTTTTATATTTTATATATTTCTCAGGACTTAACTGTCATTTTCCCTATTATTAATGCTCTCCTGTATATTCTATCATATTATATTGAACACCAAAAAAATCCATCAGATGCATTGAAAATTCAAAATGTGAACCTATCAAGCAAGTCAAAGCTTCAGTCATGTCATGCATGTGAATACTTCCACATGCGCAAAAGAAAGATATTCCACTAATAACTCATTATTGCAATCTCTCACACCACAACTACAAACTCACATTTTGTAGAACTTTCATGAAATTAAAAATTGATTGATCAAAATTCATCATTTATATTAATAACAATTAAGATTTTAAAATTTTATGTATATGCATACTCTAGTCGGGAGGAATTTACCACTTGTGTTCAGCACCTTGAAGGAGATTTGTTTAATTTCCACTGTCAGAGAAGTTGTCCCTTTTATCTCATTGAAAAATTGGGTTAAGGGGGTAAAAATACATATATGCCTTTTCTGGAAGAGAGTCCGATACCAAGTGTTTTTTTAGGTTTAAAAGTGACTATGTGATTATAAATTATACGTAAAAATATTGTTTGACAATTAAATTTGATTTTTTTTTTCTGACTGAACGATGATGTGGCTTTTAAGGTACAAAAATACATATGTAGTTTGTCTAAAAGAGTGCTCTACACCAAGTTGTTTTTTTAGGTTCAAAAATATTGTTTAACAGTTAAGTTTGACTTTTTGTGTGTGGAAAAAATAGTATCAATCAGTACTCTAAAATATAGATCTTGAAAAAAAAATTCAACATGCTTACTAGCACTAAAAAAATATTTCAAGACGCTGACTGGTACTACAAAAAATACTTTATGATCTTGACAAATTATTTTAGGATTTTGAAAAAATATTTTAGGTACTGACTGGTACTAAAAAAATACTTCAAGATACTGACAAGTACTAAAAAGATGCTTCAGGATACTGATTGGTACTGAAAAAAATACTTCATGATCTTGAAAACTTATTTTAGGATCTTGAAAAGATATTCCAGGGTACTGACTGGTACTAAAAAAATACTTTAAGATACTGACCAGTACTATAAATATACTTTAGGGTATTGATTGATACTAAAAAATAGTTCAGGATACTGACCAGTACTAAAAAGATATTTCAGGATACTGACTGGTACTGAAAAAATATTTTCTGATTTTGAAAAAATATTTTAGGGCATTGAATGGTACTAAAAAAATACTTGAGGGTACTAACTGGTACTGAAAAAATACTTTATGTTCTTTAAAAATTATTTTAGGATCTTGAAAATTATTTCATGATACTGACTGGTACTAAAAATACTTTAAGATATTGACTCGTACTAAAAAGATAAAAGAAGTTAAACTAATGGTCAAATGATATTTTTGCACATTAAAAAAAAAACACACACTTGGTGTTGAACGCTCTTTTGGCCACATGTATATTTTTGCACCTTGAAAGCCTCGTCATCATCCAATTTTGCACCTTGAAAGTCATGTCATCGTCCAGTCAGCAAAAAATGTCAAACTTAACGGTCAAACAATATTTTTGCACCTAATTGTAACCACGTAGTCATTTTTTCACCTAAAAAAAACATTTAGTGTTAGGCGATCCTCCGGAAAAAGCACATGTATATTTTTGACCCTTAACCTCTAAAATATTTAAATATTAAAACTTTGAAAATACTATATATATATATATATATATTAGGGGTGATTCTTCTTAAATGTATTATTTTTGGGAAAAATGATCAAATATATATAAAATGAAAATAGTTACACAACTAGAGTTGGTAAAACAAGGTCAAGGAAAGGGTGTAAATAATACATCAGTTTTATATAAAGAGTAAATATAGAATAAATTCTTATAAATTTAAGATATTATTAAAATATGATACATTATATTTGATCTATTTGTATTTTTATCATGAAACTTGATTTTTATTAAAACAGAATATAAATTATTATTATTTGAAAAAATGATTGCTTGATTTTTTTATAATTTATTAGAGGAATTTTTATTATTTTTTTGGGCGAAGTAAAATTAAATTTAAGCCTCACTATTTACTCCATGTCCTCCTTAATATAAGACATATTCCAAAAATACGCTTGTTTTTTTTTTGGTAGGCCTAGAGTATTCATCGCTAATAACAGTGACTAATTTCCTTATACCATAGACTTTCTGAAAGGGTTTTAGTGCTGACCACGATATCATCTCCATACACACCATCAGAAATTGAACCCCTGAATGCTTAAAAAACACAGTTTAGTGTCAGTGGTGCTAAGCCTCATGGTTAAAAGATACGCTTGTTGGGAGAGTACACTTTTTTTTTTAATATATGATTGGGAGAGTACACTTGTTTGTAGAGCTGGAAAAATAAGGCCCAACCAACAAACCCTTAAGAATTTGGTGGAGTGTGTTGTGAAAAATTGACCTGTTTTAATACGGGCCTTTTTTACCAGAACCCACATAACCTAGAATCGTGACAGGTAGTCCGTCAACTTTTGTGCTAGCCTTTTAAAATTCTAAAATTAAAACCCCAAAAAAAAAAAAAAACACCCCCTCCGCCCTTGTTCCTGCCTCGTGACCTCCTCCCTTAACCCTAGAGCTGGGAATCAGGGCCGGCCCTACAAGGCCTGGAGTAAGGAAAACATCTATTTTTCAAAGCCCGACCCGATAGTAAGGGCCAGGGCCCGGCCCTACAGGGCCTAAAAATTACTATTCCAAATTTTAACTATTTTTCCTTCGATTTTTTTTAAAGAAATATAATTAGTAAATTACAATCATTAAAGTTCTAATCTATCAAATAAATGTTATCAACATTAATATCTAAACAATATAAATCATTCAACAAATAAACACATTCATTAATTTGTAATAAAAAACAAATAAACACAAAGAATATGTTTTTTCCCATTTTTTCAAAAAATATTACACAAAGGAAGGGATAGGTTATTCTACCTACTCTTATTTTACCTACCTTTGCCTACCTCTCTCAATACCGTTAGATTATAATGTCATCCAACGGTGGAGATTTGAGGGATAAAATAAATCCTTTTATCCCTTTCTTTCTCCCACCGCCTCCCTCCCTTTCTCTCTCCTCCGCTAAGAACTCTGCTTCATTTTCCCGGTATCCTGGGCCTCTGGATTGTATATTCCGTAAATTACAAAGAGCAAAATTCTGTAAAAATGAGCAAGGATGATAACAACCCAGCGATACTTCGTTGAGATGTTAGAATTTAGGAGAAAATCCCATAGGTTATTAATAAGAAGAAGGATGGAAAAGAAGAGGAAAAAATAAGAAGGAATGTGTGTGTGGATAAGAGTCCCACATTGCTTAGTTGGAGAGAAGTTGGAGGGTATATAAGCTCCAACTTGGCTCCTACTAATTGGGCCCTTGGGCCAACCCACTTTTGTGGAGGGGTGAGGACTTAGGTGACCCTTGGTCCACCACGCGCCGCCGTCCGTCCGGCCTGGTCTGGTCCGCGTGTGTGAAATAAAATATTAATTTTTTATTAAATTATTTTTTGGATAAAAAATAATTTTTTATTAAATTAATTTTTTGAATTTCCGAACGTTTAAATAATTACGTTGTACCTCTCCGAGTTTTCCAACCAGCAGCTGCGTTTTGCGATCCGTTCGGATCGTTCGCTCCGTTCTGGTGCGTCTGTTCGTACGACGCACTAGTTCGCCGACAACAGACGCAGGTCGCCTCTGTTCGTTATGTTCTGGTGCGTCTGTTTGCACAATGCATCATACAGAGACTCTTTCATATTTCCTAAAAGTTTTTCAATACTCAAGTATCTATTTGTATACTCAAGTATTGGTCATACAGAGAGTCATCAAAGTTTTCAACTTGAGAAAACTCGAGTATGGGTCTGGATACTCGAGTATGAGATTGACAGAGAGTTTTTGAAGTTTTACACATGTCTATGAAAACTCAAATATTGATTTGAAACCTCAAGTATTGACTTGACATAGATTTCTCAAAGTTTTCAAAATCTCTGAATACTCGAGTATGGGTCTAGAAACTCGAGTATCGGACTGACAGAAAGTTTTCAAGTTTTACACATGGTTTGAAAAACTCAAGTATCATTTTGAAAACTCAAGTATTGACTTGGCATAGACTTCTCAACGTTTACTAAATCTATGAATACTCAAGTATTGATTTAGAAACTTGAGTATTGGGCATACAGAGAGCTTTACTCTTTTTTCAATGATTTAGAAAACTCAAGTATTGAAATGGAAACTCTAGTATTGAGGTTTTGGACTTAACCTTATTTTCATATCAAAAGCCTAAAACTCGAGTATGGATTTGGAAACTCGAGTTTTGCTTTTATTTCAAAGATATGGTCCAAAGCTCAAATCACGTCGTTCTTCTCTGGAAGAAGAATACTCGAGTATCATCATGGACACTCAAGTATTGCTATTAGTGCACAGTGACAAACTCGAGTATTGAAGAACATACTCGAGTATGAGTCGTGAAGTTTGAAAATCAAATCTGACGAATTTGCGAAATCTTCCTGTTTGATCTTATTACTTCACCTCTAGATTCACTACATTCTTAACTATGTTTAATGAGTTTGTTAGTGAGTTTCAGATTGTTTAGAGGACATTAAATGAAGATTTGAACAAAAGCAAAAAGCAATGTCAGATCATTAAATGCAAAGTCCAAAAGCTTGCATCCTTTTGTATCATCATTCTCTACACGATGAGAAGGGATTAATGTCTACTTTCCTTAAGTAGTAGCTACTTTTCCAACGGATCTATTACAAGGAAAGTCAATACTAATCCTCTGGATAAAAGTGAAAGACCGGGCTATCACCTAAGAAGGGGGTAAATTGGGTGTTTGATAAAATTTTTTGAAACTTTAAAATTCTTTTCGCAACTTATTCAAAGTAGTTTGAATGACAGTAATAATTGATAAAGAAATAGTCAATCATTCAAACATGTATGCATATTCAGATATATATATGTTGGAAATATAAGAGATAAGGGAAGAGAATATGTAAACTGAGATTTATACTGGTTCGGCCCAATCCTTGACCTACGTCTAGTCCCCAAGCTTCACTTGAGATTTTCAATCCACTATCTTCTTTCAACACGATTACACGTTCTGTACTTGAAGTAATCCTCTCACTAGGATTCACTCCCCTTACAAACTCGTAATCAATACACTTGCTTGATTACACACTCGTACTCAAGTAATCCTCTTCCTAGGATTCACTCCCTTCCAAGCCGTAATCAACACAATGTGTTTCCCACTCAAGATCACCCAATCTTGAGTAACTCTCAGATAGTATGGTAAGATGTATACAATAACTCTTCTCTCTCAGAAGTAGATGAATAAACACTGAAGTACAATTACAAGTAATCTCACTCTCTATGATAAGCTATGTAAACATTAAGAACAGAGAGTAAATGATATGAAAATCAGAGTATTAGCATCTTGAAGATGTCGGCTTGTGTCTCTGCATTTTTCTCGCTTCCGTGTACTACGTATTTCGTATGGAGTCTTCAAATCTTCGGGTATTTATGCTAATTGAAGCTTAAGACCGTTATAGATCCGTTCGGACTTGAACCCATTCGAAAATATAGTCATTGTGTGCATTTATGAGGAATATAGTTGGAAGCGGTTTTGGTGTCTTCTCTCACTTAATCCAAATTTGTGCGAAGTTCGAGTTGACTTCCAAATTAATCCGTTGGAGTAGCTGTTGCTGGATGTGGAAATCATTCTTTAATTCTTTGTAAGCGTGTGCAGATGAATTTCCCAAAAGTATGCAACTTTATGGGTTTTGCATTTAATTGCTTTAGCTTTAAACCTTCAATAAACATTCTCTAATTCATCTTAAACTCACTAAAAAATTGGTTAAACATATCTAGGAACATTAGAGAATAATCATAGAAAGTATTAAGATCAAACAAGAAGGTATTGCAAATTCGTCAGATTTGAAATTCTGAAGTCGCTATGAAACCTTGAGGTTTTATCAGAAACCTTGAGGTTTCACTTGAATACAAAACCTTTGAAAAAATCGCGCCAAGGAAAACCTGGAGGTTTCTCTCCAAAACTGGAGGTTTTCAGAGTAGCAAAAAGCGTCAGTCTTTCTGTCTGCCAAAACCTGGAGGTTTTATCAGAAACCTCGAGGTTTCACTTTGAATGTGAAACCTTGCAAAATCGCGCCAAGAGCAAACCCGGAGGTTTTTCCAGAAACCTGGAGGTTTTCAAAATCAGTGAAAAGTCGTTTGCTCTCTGGATGCCAAAACCCGGAGGTTTTGTATCAAAACTCGAGGTTTCGCTCAAATGTGGAAATTCCCGAGTTTTTTCGCCAAAACGAAAACCGGAGGTTTGAGAGTAAAACTGGAGGTTTTGTAAACTTGGAAAGCCCAGATCCTCTCTGCCTGGACAAACCTCGAGGTTTGTCCAAAAACCTCGAGGTTTGTCCAGAAACCTCGAGTTTTCTCATAATTTTGAAAAACTTTGAGAAAACTTCATTTAGCTCAAACCTGGAGGTTTTTCACAAAACTGGAGGTTTTCAAGAGCTCAAAACTTAGGAGACTTTCTGTAAGTCAAAACCTCGAGGTTTGAACAGTAACCTCGAGTTTTTCATTTTCCAGAAAACTGATGAGAAGTCTCTTTATGACGAAACCTGGAGATTTCTCTAGAAACCTGGAGTTTTGCTCAGTCCATTTTTCTTTGTAAGGCCAAACCTCTTGGCTAATCTCAAACTCAAGTTTACATGTCCAATCTTGAGGTAAGAATCCAATGCAAGAAGAATCAGCTCCAAACTCATTGTATTATGTCCGTTATGATCCGATGAATGAAGACTGTTCTTGACCAGCGTTTTTGAAACGTCTTGAACTGACTGTCAATTTTCGAAGGCCATATCTCCCTGGTCGTAACTCCATTTTGGTCCTTTCAAGTCTTCATGGAAATCCCTTTGAGTGTACTTTCATATGCCACCAATTTCAGCTCAATCGGATTTGTAGTTTGTGAGATACACTCAAAACATTGAAGCTTGGTTTGCTGTGTGGCGTGGATTTCAGTGTCAACTTCCACAATTCATAACTCCTTGATCTGAATTCCTTTGGTCTTGTCTTTTATATCAAAATGACGCATTGGGAGTCTAATTTCATATGCCACTAGTCTCACCTCAATCCGATCTCTGGTTTGGGAGATATCATCGAATTACCAGAGGTCGCCCGAACTGACCGTAAAACAGAGTTGCTGAAGACCGCTGAAACCTCGAGGTTTCACTTGCAAACTCGAGGTTTGCTAGTCCAGAGATGCTGAAGACACTCAAACCTCAAGGTTTGTACTCAAACCTCGAGTTTTCTCGTCCTAAACCTTATATTTGCTTGTTTTAACTCTGAATTGAGCCATTTGAACTTCCATATGATCTTAGAGGCTTCTAGCATCGATCTAAGAACTTTAATAATGATATTCCATTCAGAAAGTTCTTCCTTCTTCAATCTCTCCTCTTCTTCTTGATTTTCCCAAATATCCTTTGATAATTTCTTGCTTCTTTGCAGATTTTTTTCATTCAACTTGGAATAACATCTTGCTTCCTTGACAACCTCTGCAAGTTCTTCTTTCTTTAATACCTTATCTCCTTCTTGATTATTCTTCATAATTCAACTTGGACTAATATGCATTAAACATAATAGCTAGTCAATGTAGGAGATAAATATATTATGTAAACTTTTTGTTCTTAATAATGGCTTCTATATTAGACATAATCAAAACTAATCATATCTAACAAAAAGGAATTAACTGAAGAGTAGAGAGATAAGACACCAAAGTGGCTCCAACAGCTAGATTAGTGCACCAACGGATATAATGGAGTTTGCAACGGTTATTTAATGCTCTCTTAGTATAAATAGAGTAGCATTCAATTCTTCTCAACAACACATTTGCTGAAAACGAATTACATTCAAGCTTTCCAACTACTCTTTCAGTTTTCAGTTGTAAAGTATCTTTTGATACATTAAGCTTCAGTGTTTATCATTATCTACTCTTAGAGAGAGTTCACTGATTGTATATCATTTATTGTAAGAATCTCAAGTCAAGGGACTTGGAGATTGGGATATTGATTGCAACTTGTAAGGGGGAGTAAGTTCTAGTGAGAGAATTACTCTTGAGTTACGAGTGTGTAATCAATTGAGATAGTGAAAATCCCGTGAGTCCGGGACCGGACGTAGGTCAAGAGATTGGACCGAACCAGTATAAATTTCGTGTGTCTTGCTATTCTTCCCTATACTCTGTCTAGCTCTGTTTTTAGTGTTAAAAAACAGAGCAATCTGAAAAGAATTTTAAAATCCCCAATTCACCCTCCTCTTGGTGATTAAGCTCCACTTTCAGTTGGGAGTCAACCCGAGGTCTGGTCTGGTCTAGCACCAACCCGAGCTCGGGCTAGACCAGACCGATCCAGTGGGCTGCCTGGACTGGTCCAGGACCTATTTCATTTTTTAAGTTTTTTTTCCCACATCTTTGGACCAATAATTAAACATACAAACATGCAAACATCTTAAATCTAATCATACACATATAAGAATCTCCAACAACATTGAACAAAAATACAAAATAACAACATTCTACCGGGCTAGACTGAAGAAGAAGGGAAGAAGAAGAAGACTGAAAAGGGAAGAAGACTCCGGATATTTTTTTGGCCGAAGAAGAAGACTCACTAATGAGTGATGAAGAATCGTAAAGAATGACAAAGGGTTAGGTTAAGTTGTGATTTTTTTAAAATATATATATATATATATATCGGGCCGGACCGGACCAGTCCAGGGGGTCTTAGACCCTGGACCGAAGTTCGGTCTGACCCGAGTAGACCAATCCGGTCCGGTCTGCCTCATATGGTCCCAGACCCCCCAAAAAAAATCCAGAGACCGGGTCGGACCGGACCGAACCATCTGGACTACCGGGTTTTTTGGACATCCCTACCGTAATGTATCTACGTCGAGCATATATAGCGCCCCCATATATGACGGTTCATAATCATGATTTATGATAGATAATAACTGTCATATATCATGATTTTGTAGTAGTGATAGAAAATAGATTTTACATTGAAGACCAATATCAACTTCTTAATTATGTTCTACATTAAGGACGGAGGAACACTTGTGGTTTGATATATTAATTCTATCCAATTTTAGATACATTTTCATCGTTGTTGGAGTATGGTCATATAAATATATATAGACATTTTATTTATTTACACATACTTCAAACTGAGAAGTCATGGTAGGTTAAGTGGTCAAAAACCTCATTTATTAGAACCAATGCATGTCTGTTCTATATAGATGTAGTATATGATGTATAATATTATCCAGTTATATTTATATTTAAGTATCTTTTAATTTACATGAGGGCAGCTTTCCAAAAATCATTTTTTATATCCTGAGTACCTCATGTTTAAACAGTTATATAATCATCATCACTAGGACAAACATTTGCAGGTCTCATAGTCATATTCTTCATCAGACGTACACAATCCATTTATATATATATATATATATATATACACACACCTATCGTCTCCAATTACACTACAAAAAGTATTCTTATAATTAGGGACCGAAAATAATATTAGAAAATTGATGGCCGGATGATGCCATAAAAATATTTTTAGTCAAGGGACTCCATAATGATGACAAGTGTGAAACAGTGAAAGCATGAGAGGAAAAGGTCAAAAAAAAGCTCCAGAAACAGAATCACAAAAGTGATTCCACGCGTTTCCTCCCATGTTAACTTGAATTATCTTCTCTTGTCTTTTACGTTTCATTTTAAAAAAAAAAAACAACACAAAAACTACTCAGAAACTGAAACAACCTGAAATTTAAATTGACTTGATCTTATTTAAGATCACACTTGAAATTGTTTGAATATTTAACGTTTTTTTAAACATTTTTTATATAATTAATTAAATTACCTTTTTTTCATACTACATTTTTTTTAATACTTTTTCTCATTACTATTCTATTTTTCTTTTTTACTTGTCCCTTATCAATAAGGGTATACGGAGTAGTTCATTTCCTACCTATTTATTACTTTTAACTAATTTTAACTATTTTTATAAACTATGTAATTTGGATATCAAGCTCTTATAAAAATGATCAGAGGGAGCATAATTTGTACCCCTCCAATCCTAAATGTAGAACTTAATTAGTTTTAAAGTGAATTTTGTCCTAAAATGAGCCATTTTTTCTATTTATATTTGTCATTTTTCTCTAAACCAATTTGTTTCATTTATAAATTGATATATATATATATATATATAATGTTAAAATGTTAAAGAAAGACTTTCTCACATGTACTATAATTAAGTAGTTAATTGAATTTATTTAATGTTCATAAATTAGATAAATATATCTTACATTTAAAATTAGAGGATTAAATATTAAGAAAATTCGTTAGGTTAGTTATTTATAAGAAAATGTATGTTGATTTTCCTGAAACACACTATTTTATAATGTGTATTGAAACTACCATTTTGCGAAAAATTCCTATAATATGCCTAATCAATTGAGATAGTTTAGAAAAAATTCTAAAATTTTAAAGTAAAATGGAGTGAGATATTACATGTAATACCTTTTAATTAGCTCAAACATTTAGGGCAAGAAAGACATAATAACATATTATGAAAAAATAAATTATCTAATAAAACTTAGAGTGAAGTTATATTTAAATTAAAACCATATAAAATTAGGGATAAAATAAACTATGAAAAGAAGTTCAAAACATAAAAAGAAGTTTTATAAAAAAATCTAAAGAGAAATCAAATGAAGTCAAGGACAAAAATAAAACTAATAAGACAAAATAATAATAATTAAAATTTAAAAATAATACTAAGATATAAAAATATGTTTTCAACATTTTATATTGTATTACCCCAATTAACCTAAAAAGGAGGAAAAACCACCTTCTTTTTGTCCTCTTAACATTCTGCCGTTCTTATTATTTTTTAATATATTGACCAAGAACTTTTCCGCCGTTCCTAAAGCTTTAATTTTGCCGATTATGTTTTATTCAAAGAATTTAACGGGGAGCAGACAAAAGAACAATTTAAAATGAAAAAAAAAAAAAAAAAAAAAAAAAAAAAGGCACTTTCTTATATAGCATGCATAAAAGGTCATTATATGTCACTTGATCCACATTGGAATGGGTCCCATTCAATTGGTTATCCTGTTTAGTCCAACCATTGCTACTTGTTTCAAATGCGTGTGATGAGAAAATGATGGAGTGGAAAAATAACAAAAATGACACTTGAAGGTTTCTTTTTCTTTTTCTTTTTCTTTTTCTTTTTTGGGGCCAGAGACACTTAAAGGTTCTTACACTTTAAAAATGCTATCTCTATTTTGATTATGAAAAATGAGTCACATTCTTTATTACTACCTAATTATAAATACATAGTTGACTTTATTTAGAGAGATCAAAGAAGTTAAATAAGTTACTTAATTATTTTATATATTATGTATCTTTAGATTATATATTAACTAATTAGTCAAACGAATTATTTTGAAGAAAAAAATAAAAATACTATAAAGTAATTTAGTTAGCTTTCTTAATTTCTTTAAAAAAGGTAACTATATCTTATAATTAGGACCAGAGGGAGTATTATTATTTTTTAAAAAAAAGGAATTCTAATATATATTGGGACCCAAACTTTGGCAAAAAAAAAAAAAAAAAAAGCGCGTCAAACAAGGTGAATTTAAAACAAAGTACACAAGATAAATGTGTTTCGAATCACATCACACTATTTGCAAGGAATCATACAAAAGTCTCATGAATTTAATTATTAAGAGGTTCCATATACATATCGACCTGTAATATTTTGTACAAATTGTTACTTATTACAAGTGATAATTAAAATTTTATTTTAGAACTTTTATGTGGTTTCCCACTATGGGGTAGGGACCTAGTGGGAACCTGGGAATGTTTCCCAAATTTTTTCTTCCCTTTATTAATTTAAAAGAGAAAAAAAAAACCTAAAATTTTACGTTCAAAAAGTAAAGGGAGGCTCCTCAAATATGTGAATTCCAAATCATGATCTCCAAATAGTCTAATTATTGTAAAATTCAGAGCAAACTGGCATGAGATTACTCAATCTTGTTGCCTATAAGAGTAAATATTAACTACGAGAGTATAGCAATAACTACTATAAAATTGTCTATATTTTACAGTTATTTTTACCTATATTTAACGGTTGTTAAATATCTAAGTGATAAATATTTATATTTAACAGTTTTAAATCGTTAAATATTGGGTAATATATTTTACTGTTGTTTAAATACAATCGTTATGTATAGGGCTTTATATTTCACAATTTTTAGTCAATGACTGTTACATATGACAAACTATATTCAACGGTTATTCACTACAAATCGTGAAATATATCATCAAATACATTACATTTCATTTGATGAACAGTTAATTAAGTATTCGACACTACTACTGGTCATCAATAAGGTGTATATTTGACTGTTGTTGGAAATTAACTATAAAGTATATGTATATACTTAATTGTTGTTTGAAAAAACCGTGATATATATGAACCGTGAAGTATTGTGGACAATTTTTTCTATAAAAAAATTGGGTTTCATTTTTTATAATCCCTCATGCATATTATATGCAAAAATACCTATACATATACATAAACTAAACAGATCCGATCCACTTCAGTAATCAAAAAGTATGTACATTACAGAATCCAATTAGACATATCCATTCCATTCATAAAAAAATATGTACACACAATTACCTGTACATTATAGAAACCAAAAGCTAATCTAAATTATCAACTAAAAGCAAATCAGTTACAATAAAGAGAAAACAAAACAAAAACTAAAGTAAAGTAAAAATACACATGTGTTTTACCTTCGGGAGCACCTAGCACCAAATACGTTTTTTGGGTGCAAAAATACACATAAACTGTTAAAATTAGAGCAAAAACACCATCACCGTTAAAAAAGACTAATGTGTGTTAACTAGCATTTAAAAGTACCAAAATACCCTCTGAAGAAAAAAAAAACGCCGTTTCTCACTCAACCACAACCTCAGTTCGTCCTCTTCCCTTCCAAATTCATCATCAACATTCATCTAACTTAAATGCAACAATCATCCTCTTCAACAAAAACTTGCGATGAGCATACAGAAAAGAGGGAGTTTGGGCAAATATAGTCTGTATATTAATCTCTAATATAATCACACAATCAAAATCGAAAACTGAAACCAAACAAATTGAATCTTCTTGATTCCGATAGGGATGACCACCAAACAAAACCCAAAACAATATGAGTATTATTCATCTTAAATCCGTGCAAAATGAAACAAAATCTCTCAAATGAACAAATAAAACTCCAGATTCGGTCGGCAACGTCCATGAATAATCAAGCGAAATCCAGATCGAAAGCATTAGAGCCAAAGGGATTTTTGGGTTTCATTTATAGAATAATATGGGTCTTAGCGTAAGATTTCGAAAATTAGGACCTTATATCCTAGAACGAAAACATTCAAGAATCGTTATATATTTGATAGAATATATATAACTGTTTATTAGATATAACCTTCAAATAAACGATGTGTCTTTTTCCAAAAAAACAAACAAACTTATATATTGTGGTGTTCATATAAAATCGTCAAATATTATCTCATATGCTTAATTTGTTTTAAATAATTATTATGTATTTCCTTTCCATAATTCTTCCTATTTATATTTAATGGTTTCATGAAAACCGTTAAGCATGGAGCGTCAAATATACATAATTCTATAGTAGTGAAATAACAACTCATTTTAATAAAAAATCACTGATTTGGAATTGTGAAGTCAAGAGGTATTTTCTTGTCATTTTTAATAGCTTTAAGTTATAAAATAATGACAATTAAGGTTGTGGCAACTAATTTTACTAAGGGCAATTAGGTCATTTAACAAAAAATAAATAAATTCCAGAATATTCCTTGAAGCCATTACAGAAACCATTTTTAACTCATATTTTGGTGATCTTTATATGTTTTTATTGCAAAAATAGAACTGATTGAATCCCCCTCCTCCAAACAAATAGTTCAAAATACGTCGCAGCATTACACATATGTAAGTAGGGTGAAAATATATTAGGCTTTAGTCAAATAGGCCCAAGCCTAAACATGAACATGAACTTGAATATGCATTTTTTAGGTTCAAGCTTAAATCTTGAAAAGTCTGTTATACCCTCAAGCATTTTTAAAAACATACTTAAACTGTAATCCTTTGAATAGACATAAAACACTCATGTCTTTAAAGCTATATATAATAGGTAAATAAGGGTCATAAGTAAACTTTCAAGCTTTTTTTTTTTTTTTTTTTTTTTGGGGACAAAGAACTTTTAAGCATATTTAAAAACCTATGATATTACTACTACAAAAAATGCTTTTTAAGACGATTATTATCTATTAAGACTATCCAGATCGTACCAAGCTAGCATCAAGTTCCTCAACAACGACTCCTTGTATTAAGACTATCCTGACTTCGGAACTTCTTCCCCCATCCAATCTTCCATGCAAGGTTTCAACAATACATCTCCTGAGAAATTACTTGCTTCCTTCCTGACCTTCCTCTTACTCTGATCTCTTACTTTTCACTTCTCCTCCGAATTCAATTTTTCCACAACCTCCATTCAACGCTCCAACACTCTCAATTTGCTTGCTAAATCTTGATTCGCATAGCACAAACCAGGATCAACTCTTTAACCTCCGCCGCAGTGGGCGACGGAGTCCCTCAGGTCACGGTCATGGAGTCCAATGGCAACTCGCCGGAAATTCCCTAGCATAGGCTCAATGCCCACTCTTTATAGCATAGTGAAAGTCTTTAGTAACTTTCATTTGCAATATAAGAGTTTAGTGATGAGGTAGAAGAAAAGAAAGCCTAGTGACGATTGTTGTTTGAGCAAATATGAATACGAAAAATCAATCATCTATTGACTAAGGAGATATATTTTCTAAAGTCACAACAAAATGCATGTAAAATTGGATGTTACATGGCTATATCTTTATCTTTTTTTTTTTTTTTTTTTTTGACAATGAGTTATATAACACAAATATAATGGATTACTATTTTTTTTTTCCTTTTAACTCAACAATGTCTTTCTGGGTTTAGTAAGGGGAGAAAAAAATATATAAATTCTAATTTGGTCAACACATCCCAAACTCAAGTTGGATTTTAATACCATATGGCTACATCTGTTTTTGTTTTTTGCCAATGCATGAGTTACATCTTCATGAAACCGATCAATCAAGTATTGTCAATTATGAGTTTTAATTTTGAAGAATTGTGCGGTGAGGATAAGGAAGAGGCACCATCAAGGCTTATACAGAAATGAGACAATGACATCAAAGTCAATGTGTCTATAGTATACCTTCACTTGTTCACACTTGGCTCGCTGTCTCTCATTGGTGACATTAATGCATCTGTATTCTATTTTTTTTTTCAATTAATAAATATATGTTGTATATTTAAAATAAATTTTATACCTTTTAATTGAGATATGGTGTATTTTTTATTGTTAATACATTATATAGTTGAAAAGATTTTATTTTATTTTTGGTTGTACATGTATTGGTTCTTTTGAGAGTCTATTTATTTATTTATAATTTGGTTTCATGGTTTCTTTTTATTTATTTTTTCTCTTAGATGAATTTCATTTTAACTTGTCATTTAATATAAAATTTAAAGTATACATTTGATCGCTTTATGTTTCTTTTACGATATCATTTTAGTCACTTAAGTTTGTAAAGTCGCGTTTAGTCCCTAATATTAACACCATTAGTTTAACTTAACGAAAATAGTTACTCAACAATTTTAAGCGATAATTGTGCGATTAAATTAAATGTTATTAAAGATACTTATATGTTAGTATTTTAATAAATTAATATTTTAAATCCTATTAATTGAAAAAAAATAATCTCCACAGACTATTTTGTGGTTTTTCACAATTTGTGAAGATTATATATATATATATATATATATTTTTGTCGAAGAAAATTAAATATTTTTCAATTAATAGGATTTAAAATATTAATTTATTAAAATACTACATATTAGCATGCTTGATTAACATTTAATTGCACAATCATCGCTTAAAATTGTTGAGTCAGTATTTTCCGTTAAGTGTGACTAACTACAGTGTTAACATTAAGGGATCAAACATTAATCTTTTTACAAACTTAAGGACTAAAATGATCTGAGAGAAAAACATAAAGGATCCAATGTATACTTTAACCTTTAATATATTAAATCTGTTTTTTTTTTGCCAACATTAACTTTTTGATTAGTATTATACTGTTACTTTCTGATTAGTATTATACTGTTAGATACCATATTTTTGGCCCTAAATTTCCAAAGAAAAACATTGTTTTTCCTCCAACATTATGACATTAAGGGACTAAATTAAATAAAAAATTATATAGCATAAATGATAAAATAAGTCATCGCCATGAAATTGTTTGTTTTAAACTTCAAATATTATATTTTTTTTCTTAAATACATAAACATCTCTAAATATAAAATTATAGAAATGTCATGTCATATTACTATAAAGACTTATGAAACCATTATTTTATCTTGCTTTAAAAATTATAAAAAGATGTATTTTTCTATTAAAATTTTGAACAAAATGAATGAGTGCATTGCAAAATGAATAGGGGTATATTGGCCAATATGGATATTATTAGTTGTTTTCAAATATCATAACAATATTGAGTGATACTACCTCCGATGCTAATTATAAGATCTAGTTGAATTTTTTTTTGGAGAGATTAAGAAAGTTAAATAAGTTATTTAATTATTTCATATATTGTGTTTTTTAGATTATATATTAGTTTATTTGTTAAACTATTTAGTTTGAAGAAAAAAATAAAAATAAAAATACTCTAAACTAATTTAATTAAATTTTCTTAATCTATCCAAAAAAAATTAAAATCTTTATAATTAAACTGAGAGAGTAATGTTTATTTCTTGTGCCTAAAAATGTAAGACGAAGTGCAAATTTCATCCTTTAACTTCACTTAAGATTTTCATTTGCTTCCTTGATTTTATAAATTCTTTTTAGTCCTACAACCGGCCTAACATCGTTATTTTCATTAACAGTATATGTTAACACGACAATTTTAAATACGACAAAGAATTCTTAAATGATGATATTTTAGTCTAACCTTTTTTATATTAAAATAAATAAATAAACCTGATATGACAACTTTTATAAATACTTTATCAATATTTAAAATTGTAATGTTATTGTTATCTATTAATGAAAGTAACCTTATTAAGTTTAGAAGACTAAAGATATTTTATACAATCAAAATATCAAAGTATTAAATTAAAATATTATATAAAGTTGATGACCAGTGACACATTTTAAAAAAAACATGGTAATATTTATAGTTTATTAATAACTTGGCTCTTAATTAGTTGCTACTTGCGAGTGTATATAAATTTATATATCGAATAAAAAAAGAAATTTATATTTATATTTTCCACCCTATAAAGGCTTTGAATTTTGAATATTCATCGACACTTCATTCCACTTTAATCACCTCTATTAGTTTCAATTAACTATATATCTTTATATTTTATTGAAGTTTTTTTTTTTAAAAAAAAAAAATGTCAAAAATTACTACCCAAAAATAGGGAAAATTCATTTGAGGGCTCATTTAAGTAAAAAAAAATTTCAAAAAAGCCTAAACATTGTTCAAATGCTAAAAAAGCCAGTTCTCGGAGCCTTTTTCTAGTATTATTTTATAAAATACTAACAACTAAATTAATTTCATTAATAACTAAATCATCTTGCCCATTAACAACTAAATCATTAACAACAATATCCTAACAACTTAATCAATCGGTCTTATTAACAACTAAATCAATACTGCTTAACAACTATATAAATTTCATTAATAACTAATATTTTTTGAAATAATACCAGTGGCATTTGAACAATGTTAAGGTTTTTTTAACATTTTTTTGCCAATATGGGTTGAGATGAATTTTCCCAAAAAAATAATCATTTTTACTTTTTTTTAAAAAAAATTGTTATCTTTTCCGTGCATGCCAAAAAATTTAATTATATTGTTAAACGGAATGCCCACTTCCTTGTGAATGGTATGATGACTTCAACAAAACACCAAGTCACACCAACCATCACGCGCCTGGCCTGGACTCCTTTTCGTCCTTCTCCTTCCTCACGCCTTCTTATTTCAAGCTTTTTCTCTCTCTTCCTCTCTCTCATCGCCGTTCTTTATACGTCTGCTTCTGAAACCTTTTCGTTGCCACTTCTTCTTCTGTGAATTTCGTTCTGTCATTCTCTGGTCTTTTCTTTTCTTGTCCTTCAACATGCCGCTTCCATGGAAGAAGAACAAGATCACTCGCATCTCCCAAATCGTCGCCGATCTTCAGTCTCCCAAACATGGCGGCTCTCTTGTTGTTGAAACTGGCTTCCCTACTTCCCTCATTGACCTTATCGTCAAGAATGGAAGCCGTTTCCAGAAACGGAACTCTAAGAAACACCTCCCGTTAGAAATCTCTGATTCTCAACCTCTGCTTCCAGCTCCTCCGCCGTCGCCGTCGAGTCTGGCTACTAGCTTGAAGGTTTCTCCCGTCAGATTCGTTGATGAAACCATTAGCGAAGATATTCATGGAGGTCCGTATTCTGGTTGCGGTTCTATACCGGTCGGCGAATGTCTTGAGGTGATCAATCGGATGCCACCGACGACGCCTTCGAATTCAACAAATATCGTGAAGGTTTCTGTTGAGACGAGCGACTCAGAGGTTCGGCCAAGCTCGCCGGTTCAAAAAGACGTTGATAAACACATCACCCGCGTCGGTGATTCGGGTCGGATTCTTAATCTGGTTTGGAGATCCAAGCCAAACATGGTTCTGGCTACAATTTTGAATATGGTTGCGATGGTGTTTTTAATCTTGTGGGTCAAGAAGCTCACTGTTGGGACTATTTTGACCGCATTTGCTTTACTATTTTTTGAATTTGTTGGAAAACGTGCGGCTTCTTGCTTGAATCTGAAGCCATGTTGGAGTACCAAGAAGGAATCCAGATCTCTTATCTCAAAAGTTACATGTTCATTTTGGTTCCAAGCAAAGAAAATGCAGAATTACACAGTTTCAGAGCAAAAATCAATGGTTCTTGAAAGGGCAGCCAATGAATTGTGCTCTGCTTCTTCGTCAATTGAAGAAATCGAGGTAGTTCAGGCCACAGAGGGTGAGATAGATATACGTTGTGAACTCAATTCTGCACACACAGACCAGAAATTGGTCTGTCCAGAAATTGAAGACGACGAGCCAAAGAAGGAAGTAGCAGATGAGTGTAAAATTTCTGAAGGTAGAAGAAAAGGTAAGCACAGGGCTGAATTAAAATCCAAGATGATGAAGATCTTTGTGCCTAGAAAGTTGAGAGCCACAAAGAAAGAGAAGAAAGTTAAAAGCGAAAGTGAAGTTTTAAGCTCCATGGAAGGAGTAAAGTCAGCTAGTATTGAGACAGAAGATCAAGAAAAAGTGATTCAAACAAGTAAACTGGTGTGTATAGAAGAAGATGAAAAAGAAAAGGCTGATTTTGGAACAACTTGTTCCATTGTTGCTGAATCAGGAAGAATAGACACTAAGTCTGGGAATTCAGAAAGCATTATACTAATTCTAATTGCTCTTTCTGGGCTAGTAGGAGGAGTAACCATAGCAGTTTTAGTTACAGTGTTTTGTTGTTTCATGATAAAAATAGTGAAGAACACTAGAGGGAGAACACTGAATTTGTCTCTGTATCAATCTAGTGGTAAAAGAAGGTGATCTTTATTTTTTATTTTTTAATTGTAGTTGTTATAATGTGTATGCAACTGGTGGAGTTTCTTGTAACTTCAACCATTTGTTGGAATCCATTATTCAACGCGGTCCTTGTATACTCAGTCTCAAATGTAAATTCATAGATACTTTCATTATATATTATTTGTTTTATTAATTGCAGCTTCCTTTTCTGTTAGATTATTTGACTGATAGCAGTTCTAATTTATTGAACCTTTGGCAACTTTTCCAACCCTTTTTGGTAGGAGAACCTTTATCAACTTTTTATTATTGCTATAAAAGTAATTATACATATTTTTATGGATATTAAATAAAAAAAAGATAAGAAAATATCAGTTAAACTTTAAAATCCAAAATCAGTCTAATGGTCCATTTGGTACACAAAATTGATTTTGATAGAAATGGAAAAGGACATAGAGATGGAGATGAATATGTAAATACTAAATAGGGTTTAAAAGTATGTTTGGTATGTCTTGAAAATGAGACCTAATTTTTATATGAAAAGACTAAAACATCCTTCTAATTAAAAATATAAAAAACTGAACCTCTTTTTTTCAATGGGTATGAAGTATGAACCCATATCTCCGATCACCAATCTTTGTAGGCCTGGCCAGAGAATCCACCGTTCAAGGTAATCAACAACTCGCCAACACCTCTGACCTCCAACACCCACACACATTTTTTTTTCCCCAGATATGAAGCTTGCTAGCGATGGGGAGGCTATAAAGCCCCATACAAATCACACCAGATCATATTCCTCTTTTCTTTTATAAAATACTTTTTGAGTGAGTTTTTTGAGAAGTTCTCTTAATTAAAGAGAGAGATAAAAATTGTTCTCTCCTTATAATTAAAGAGAGATTATAATTTTGGAGTTTCCTATTATTTTTTTCCTATTCTTGCCTTGTGGTTCAATTTCCTTTATTTGCTGTCACTATTCTGTCAAGTGGGATCTTAATATTCTAACAAGTGGTATCAGAGCTAATGTTTCCTAAGTACGCTCTGTGACTTTAGGTTAGACTGATTTGTCACATCAGGAAAAGATTATTCTTGGGAATTACAGGTTATTTAAATTGAGGTGCTGCAAGTGATATACTGAGGTACTATTCACGTATACAGAGGAGCTGTTCACATGGACGGATTTTTTAAGGCATTTTTCTGGTAAAGTATATTGGATGATTAAGTGCATGTTTAGGAAAGTTTTGTCACAAAGACTATAAAAAGTCTTGAAACCTAATGAGAAGGGGCAAATGCTTATAGAAAAAACTTTTTTTTGGCAAGGTTAAGGTGCAAATGGTGATTAAAAGAGGGGGTAACATTGCTATGTTTTAAAATTTTTTTGGAACAATTGCTCTTTCACAAATACTTCTGGGGCAGACTTGAACTTCAACACAACTTTTAAATTGTCAATACACAAAATAATTAGTTATATTGGAGATAATTAAACAGAACTTAAAATTAAAAATTAAAAAATGAAATAAAGGTTATAGACTAAGCATTCAAAAAACTAATTAGTGTTAAAAGTTCCACTAATTTTTTTATCAGAAACCTTTTTGGGCCAATATCAGAAAACTCATACTATGTTGAATGTTGATTGCTGTTATTGAGCTATTTAATCTCAGCATTCGCCTGGTTGGATGTAGGAGGAACTATGGAAGGGAAATAAAATTTTAGGAGAAATAGTAAGTTTTTTTGCTTAATTCACTATAAATGGAACTTTTTGAGAACTTAAGCTTTACACTTTCTCAATAATTAGGCAATTAACTGACTAAAAAATAACCTGAATAAGTTTTACTTCCTTATTATTATTATTTTTACATTTTTAAATTTATCAATATAAATTATATAATTTAATTTAATTGAAAGAAATAAAAATTCTCCAATAATTTAAAAATGGTCAAATTTCACAGAAATTGTAAAAATGAAACAAGACATTAATTATAAATTTCCTGAGAAGTTAACGACCTAAAAAATAATTTTTGAAAAGTTAGGTTTGTTTTGATTTCCTGTTTCTAGAAGATTTCATTTGTTCAGAAAAACAACAACCAAGAAAAAAAAAAGGTTTTTTGAAGATGTATTTTTTGTTGCATATTCTGAAAATCAAATCAAAATAAAATTTGGGGAAAATATCAGTGAGGTTTCAAGAAAGAGAAAAAAAATATCAAAAAAGTTTTAATCCCAAATCCCTATTTTGATATTAATTACGAAATTCCAATATCAAAAAAATTATGTTGTCAAAATAACTTTTCATATTGTTAAAATTGCTTTTTTTACGTTAAAATTTTTTTTTCGTATTGTTAAAAATGATTTTTTATCAGTAACTTTTCTTGTTATCAATTTTTTTCCTCTAACGTGTAGAATTTTAGAAACCTAGAAAATTTTTGATAACAAGAAAATCCATTTTGATAACAATATTTTTATAGGAAAATTTTAACAACGGAAAAGTCATTTTAACCAAATGAAAAGTTATTTTGACAACATAACTTTTTTTATATTGGAATTCCGTAATTAATATAAACAAAGTCCAATTAATATAAACAAAGTCCCTAGGGACTTTTTTTATGGGGATTTGGGGTTGGTGACTTTTTTTGATATTTTTTTTTTCTTCCTTGGGACCTTACCGATATTTTCTCTAAAATTTATTCTGAAAAAAATAGAACATTTTTTTTTTGTTTTTTATTATTTTTTATTTTAGAAAATTAGAGAAAAGACAGAGAACATTATATTTTCATCAAGGATAATTATGTAAATATAGAAAATCATTCTTCAACTGTTCTCTTCACCATTTAGGGATGCGCTTTTCAAAATAATGACTCAAACAGATTTTCTTAATTATTTTGTTCACAAAATTGTTCTAAAAAATTATTGGACAAAATTGTTATAAGAAGATAAAAATAGAAAATAAATAGAATCAAACAACCTTAAGTTTTTTTTTTTTTTTTTCCTTGGAAAGTTTGACAAATTCATCGAAGCAACCCTTTATAATCTATAGAGGCTGAACACGCACGTAAGTGGAAATTCTGGTCTTTTATATTAAACTATCAGTGAGATTTATTTACATATATTTAAGTTAAAAATTGATTGTAAAATTTGAATAAATGTACATGTGAAAATGAAATGGCTGAATGAATTCAAATCCCTTACAGAAATCACTTTATTTCTCATAAATAAAAGCAAGTTTCTCGTGAAGATGTTGACAGTCTAAGCATGCCCCTACTCACACACATATACAGACAAGCATTTACTACCACGCAGGATACATTAACTTCAACGTAAATACATTTATAATTAATGATACACAAATTATTATCACATAAATGTAGATGAAATTCGCCATCTATATTCATCCAGGGGTTACTTTCGGGAAAAGCACCAATATAGAAACTTTTTATAAAAATTGTACCAAATTAGAGCAAGTGGGAAAATATTTACCAATATAATGCAGTTAGTGGCGTCGCGTGGCGTAAAGGGGTTAACGCTTACGCCACTAACTGCATTACATTGGTAAATATTTTCTCACTTGCTTTAATTGGGTACAATTTTTGCAAAAAGTTCTTATTTTGGTGCTTTTCCCAGTTACTTTTTGAAAAACATTGGGTGTGTTTGGATCACACGTTGAAGGCAAAAGAGCGTAGTGGCAGAAAGGCAAACGCTCAACAGTGAAAAAACGCAGACGGCAGGTGTTTAGATTTCCATCTGATCAACCGAGCTTATAAGAAAAAAGCCCAGCAGAGGAGAAGCTAGAAATTGGAGATTTAGACACGGTGGCGTTGAGGAAAGAGAAGCCATATTGTACGGTTTCAGCTTTTAGTGCTGCTGCTACAGTGAGGGCGTGATGGGTTAGAGAGATGGCTGGGTAGTGGTTAATTGACAGTCTCCAGTCAAGAACCCTTTGCAGCGGAACTTCAACAACGAACGGAATCGGTGGCGGTGGATGTGAAAAATGGTTAAGCAATTCTGAAAGTGGAGAGGAGGAGATGTTGTTTGTGATGGTGGTGGTGATCGACGAAGTCGGTGGTGGTGGTCTCCTCCTCCAAGCTTCCTAGATTAAATTTCACGGTGCTACTATAATATGTCCAAAGTGTTTCTTGGGTCTGTAGCTTCTCAGGAAGAAGGGTTCTCGGTCAAAAACGCATGTTTTGACCAGGGACCTATCTGTAAATTTTGAAAGTTTTGAGGAGGGACTAAAATATAGATTTTTGAAACATTTTTTGGGGCATAAATATAGTATTTAATAAGATTCATACCCTTTTTTAGTCATTTTCCATTTCAATTGACTTTTCAACCGCTAACCCAAACACTCATCAGTTTGGGAAAAAAAAAACTACTTCTGTAAAAGTCAAACGGGCAATCCAAACACAAATCACATTTATAACCTGACTTTTTTCTTACCAGACTTTTGTAAAAGTCAAATAGCTTTTAAACCACTGCTTCTACCGCTAACCCAAACAGGCCATTATCTCCAACAACGTTAAATAAAGTTCTAAGATTTGCAATAAAAAACCAAGTAAAGGCATTCAACAAATTATCCCCCACCAAAAACAATCAAAGTCACGTAAGTAATCATACATAGGTTGGTCTACACTCCACACTTATGGAGTACATCTTTATTAAAGACAATCACTCAATTTTGATGACAAAAAAAAATTGCTGAAATATTTAAATTGATTAAACTTAGACATATGCTTGACCATATAACTTTTGATGAACTTACAAAAATATATAATAAAAAAGAGGAGTATATGAAATTCTCACATACTGATTAACCCACTATTTAAAAGATAAATTTTTTCAAAAAAAAAAAGAAGAAGTTCAAAATCAAATTGAATAAGCACCGCTCTTGAATGAAATCTAATTCCTCTGTCATGATTTGGACCAATGTAAAAATATACCATTGAGTTTTGAGCTTTTCTAGGACTCATTTAAGGCTAGTCACTACCACAAAAAACATTGCTTTTCCTCTTCGTTGTGAGTTCTTTTCCTCTCCTCTGTGAGTGACAGTGAGGTTCCCTGTCGGCTGTGAGACACTTCGGTTGGTGTCTGCCTAAACGTTGCCTGTCCCCTTGTTCTCATCTGCTGGTTTTCCTCTCAAGTTTTTTTGGTGCAAAAGACAGGGGTGTGGGGGTGTCTGTTTTTAGAGCTATGTGTAGATATGGAGATAGGACAAGGTAGTGGATTGAAGAAATTGAAACAAGTAATCTTAGACTTCGATAAGACATGTGAGAAACAAGGTGGGACATTAGTAGGGAAGATTGTTACAAGGAAAAATCTGAATGTGCCTACAGTTGTAACTATGATAAAGAAAGGTGGCAACTGGATGAGGATATGGAAGTGCATGATCTGGACCAGAGCCAACGTATATTTTTGTTCCGTTTTGACAAAGAAGAAGATTATGCTCAGATTCTCAAAGGGAGACCATGGTCAATACAAGGTCACTTATTAAACCTTTAAATCTGGGAGGACTTTATGGTTCTTAAAGATGTTGACTTTAGCTTTGCACCTTTCTAGGTGCAGTTCCATGGCCTACCTATGGAAACATTTACAGAATCAAACGCTATAATTCTTGGAGACTCAGTGGGAGAGACGATGATGTTTGAGAAGCCGATGGTGGAAGGAAGACTGGTGAGAAGTTGTATGAGAGTCAGGTCTCTTCTTTGTTTGGATAATCCTTTAACTAATGGATTCTGGGTTCCACGGGAGGGAAAAGAACTAGTTTGGATTACGGTGTGTTATAAGAGTCTAATTTTTTTTGCTACAAGTGTGGTCGCATTGAACATGAAGGTAGGAATTGTAATGATACCGAAGCTTCAAATGGCGAGGAAGATGGCGTTGAATATGGTAGCTGGATGAGTACACCTTCTGTACGCACTTTTGAAGATATTGTGGAAGTATATAGAGAAGAGTGGCCGGAAACTAAATACCTTGACCGGAAAAACTGCTTTGCTTCTCACCAAAATCCGTCGTCGAACAACGAAGTTTTTTGGGAAGGAGGAGTAAACACGGAGGGTCGGACTGGATGGAGAGACCTATTGCGGGATCCACTTCTTCAACACCTACATGGTCTTAGGCTAGGGAACTGGATTCCCTGCCTATCTTTTAGATAGGCAGGGGGAGCCTATCCGATCTGGACCGTCCAAATCGGATTTGGACGATCCAGATTTAATTGTTTTAGTTTAGTTATTTTTTAATGAAAAATTGTTTTTTGAAAAAATGTTAGTTAAGAAATTATCTTTATTTTAGATTCTCTACCCATTAAAATATTTTTTTTAAGAAAAATCAAAAGTAAAATAAATAAATAAATATGGACCGTCCAGATCCCATCTGGACGGTCCAGATGGGATAGGTTCTCCCCACCTATCCAAAGATATGGTAGGGAACCAGTTCCCTAGGCTAGTGGCATGCTGCATGACTCTGACGCGATGGAGACAAGGCAAGGGGAGGCTGCTGTTGATATTTTGAGGGAGACCCATGTGATGAGTTCAACGCAAGATTTGAGGAAAAAAAGATTCAGCGTAGGGGACCTTTGTGGATTCAGTTGGACTGGTATCATCCGTGAGCTTCCAGGATTACTTTTCCAAGCGAGACCCGCAAGTGCTGATGGTATGTGAAAAGTATGTGGCTCTTTGCAATAGTCCACTTGCTAATAGTGGGCTGGACCTTAGCAATTACGATAGGCCCGCTAGTATCTCTAAGATTGGGAATTCAAGTTGTTTTAATGAAGTGGATAATAGCATTCACATTGACAAGGAGTTTTTGATCAGTCAAAAATTATCTCAAGCAGACTCGTACAATAGCAACTCTAGGATCACTTGGGGAATTCTCGTTGCCAGTTGAGATTGATTTTCTTGAAAGTTGGCTAGTGGCAGGTAACAATACTAGGAATCTCAAGATAGTTTACATTCCCAAAACATCGGTGGTTGGATAGGATCAACCACCGGTTCTCCATGAATCTATTAGCCTGGAACTGTCAAGGTCTTGGGGTTGCCATGACAGCTAGAAATCTGAAGGAAGAATGTTTCAAGAAAAAACCCCATTTAGTTTTCTTAATGGATACTAAGCAAAAAAGCAAGAGCAGTGCGGAAGGTTAGAAGGCGATGCAATTTCAATGAAGAATGGCTGGTTGATCCAGTGGGAAAAAGTGGAGGTCTAACATTATGGTGGTCTGACGATATCATGGTTAATATTCTTTTTTCAACCCCTAATGTTATCCATACCAAAGTTGCTTTTGATGCTATTTCTACTCCTTGTTATATCACTCTCATTTATGGCCTAACCAATGAAGAGGAAAGACTGTTGTGTTGGCAAGAGGTTCGGAGGATTAGTAAAAATATCAATGATTCTCGGTTGTGTCTTGGGAACTTTAATGATATTTTAGCTCAACAAGAGAAGGATGGTGGTAGACTTAGAGCTTAAAGGAAAATCCTTAATTTTAAATGCTTTGTAGCTAACTACGAATTTGAAGATCTGGGTTTTAATGGTCTTGTTTCACTTGGTGTAATAATATAGAGAGCTCAGATACCATTCGAGAAAGCATTGACAGGGTCTTTGGCAATTTTCTATTAAGGGAGCAATTTCCAAATCTTCACGTTTTCAATGTGGATCTGGTGGGGTTTGATCATCATCTTATTTTCATTTGAAGTCAGGCTAAGAGCCATCGGAAATCTTGGGTCTTTAGATTTGAATCAATCTGGGCATCTCATGGAAGTTTTTTGGAAGTATTCAAAGGAAACTGGCAGGCGATGTCATCTTGTGATTAGACGGATCTTGAGGTTTTTATTGGTAAATTGATGTGATGTAGGAAGGCTTCATTAATTGGAGCAAAAAGGAATTTCCCAATAATGCCAAGTTTATTGATCAGTTGAAGTCTCGGTTGACTAATCTTACACAAGGTGAACTGAATCCAAGTAACTCCCGGGCTATATTGAATGTTAAAGGGGCACTTGAGAGAACTTTTGACTTAGAAGAACAATATTGGTAGTAATGTTCTCGTATCCAGTGGCTAGAAGCTGGGGATAAAAATTCTCGATTCTTTCATCTCCTAACTATCAAAAGGAGACAGAGGAATAGGATATCATGTATTAAAGATGACTCCGGCAAGTGGTTATTGGAAAAAGATGCTATTTCCAAGAACATTGCTAGTTTTTTTCATGATCTTTTTGCTACCTTTGGTTCACACTCAATGGATGCTGTCTTGAGCTATATTGAACCCAAAATCTCTAAAGAAATGAATCAAAGTCTTATGTTACCTGTTTCGAGGGAGGAGATTAAATCTACAGCTTTTAGTCTTGGTAGTACAAAGGCACCTGGTCCGATGGTTTTTCTGGTAAATTTTATCATTCTGCATGGTCTGAAATTGGTGATTTTGTGTGTTCTATGGTCCTTGAATTTTTTGCAGGTCAAGCTGTTTTAGATAGGATTAATATGACTGACATCACACTTTGTTCTAAGATTCATAAATCGAAACAGGTTTCACATTTTCCCCCTATTGGCCTATGTAACTTTTCGTATAAAATTATTTCAAAAATGACAGCCAATAGGATGCGACCATTGCTTGATGATTATATCTCTCAAAATTAGGGTGCCTTTGTCCCTAGCCGTTGTATTCACAACAATATCATTATTGCACATGAGGTTTACCATTATCTTCGCCACAAGAAATCCAGAGGTAATTATGAGTTTGCCCTTAAGATGGATATGAGTAAGGCGTATGACCGAGTTGAGTGGGACTTCCTTGAGAATGTCCTATTACAATTTGGGTTTTGTACGAAGTAGGTGTCTCTTGTTATGAAATATGTACATTTAGTTAGCTTAAATATCTGTTTATCTGGTGAAAATGTGAAATCATTTATCCCTAGTAGAAGTATTTTCCAGGGAGACCCTATTTCCCCATATTTGTTCATTATTGTTGATGAGGTACTTTCTGTTATGATTAGTAAGAGCCTAAATGACAAGCGGATTAAAGGAATAAGTTGAGTAATGGGAGCCCAGTTCTTACTCATAGTTTTTTTTTTGCTGATGATGCCCTCTTATACATGCATGCTAGTTATCATAATTGTAGTTATTTGGCTAATATTTTGGATTTGTATTGGGCAGCTTCAGGTTAGGTCATTAATCTTGATAAATCCAATATTTTTTTCTCTTGTAACACTCCAATTACAGTGAGAACTATGGTGGGCGGCCTGTTGGGCATCCCCGTAACAAAGGACCTAGGAAAATATCTTGGTATACTGAGGATTTGGGGAAAAACTAAGCATCAGGCATTGGCTTATATTAAAGAACATGTAATAAGTAAAATTCAAGGATGGAACCAGTCCTTACTATCTTTTGCCGGCAGGAAAGTAATGATCAAAGTTGTTATCTAGGTGATCCTAATATACCTGATGAATTGCTTCAGATTTCCCCTTAAGACATGTGAGGAGATAAAGAGCCTTATAGCTAACTTATGGTGGGATGACAATGCCTTTGGAGGCAAAACTCATTGGAAAGCTTGGGAGTCTATGACTAGTAGTAAAAGCACTGGTAGGATTCCAGGGTCTATCTATGATGAATGATGCCCTCTTGGCTAAAATGGCGTGGAGGCTCGTGTTGAGGCCTAATGATCTATAAGCAAGGGTGCTAAAAAGCGTGTATTTCCCTAAACAAGACTTTATTGGTGCAGAAAAAGGCTATAAGGCCTCATGATGCTGGTATAGCATCTTGGATGGTAGAAATTTCCTCAGAAAAGACCTAAGGTGGGATATTGGTGACGGTACTGCAATCAGAATATGGGATAACCTTTGGGTCCCAAAGGTTAACTTCCTAGAGAAACCTAGTAACACTGTTGATCTGATTATCTCAGAAGGTAAAGTCTGTGACCTAATAATTAATGGGTAGTGGGATCTTACACCTATTAACCAATATTTGTCCTCTGAAGTCAAAGATGCGATGCATAAAATAACTATCCACACCTCATATTGGGGCAATTTGCAGTGATCATGTTGGCTTTTTTAGATAGGGATTTGTGGATAAAGTTAAGTCCATTTATGCTTTTATGACCAAAGCTTTGGCTATGGAAAGGACCTTACTTCTAGCTATGAACCTTGGACATGATAAAATGGTCTTTAAAATTGATTGTCTCCCTCTGCTTACCTGTGTTGAGGTGAAGTCACCGAATTTGTACGATTGGAGGTGTAGAAGTATTATCCAAGATGTTATTTGTCTTTTGTCTTCTAAGGTTGGGTTCTCCTTGTCCTTTATCCCAAAAGGGGGCAACCGTACGGCGGATCTTCTTGTAGCTGATGCTTATAAAGGGATGTGCCCTATTTGGTAGGTTTCCCAACCAACACTTGCTTTGTTATCACTTCTAACTCTGGAGGCTCAGAAGACTAGTGTTAGTGTTGATATTCCTTCGTATAACAGTTCTTTAGTGGATGGTGGCTAGTTTGATTGTTTGCAATTTACTTGTTTTTCTTGTTTTTTTGTTTGTTTGTTTGTTTGTTTCTATTGTATCTGTTTGTTCCTGTCATATTTGTTGTTTGTTATTCATACTGTTGTTTCTCCTCTTTGTAACCGTCACTTATGTGCAGTTTATTAATAGAGATTTATGTTGACCAAAAAAAAAAAAAAAGAGCTACTAGGTTTGGTTAACAGGAGATGGGGATAAATAGGTATAGGACCAATCTTTTGCTTTCAAGAACCACGAGGAAGCTACGCAACACCAACTGCCACATGTATAGACTTTACTGAACTAACATATTGCATTGCAGACATTGCCCAGCACCGTCTTGGAAAGTGTTTGATGTCAACGAAATCAGAAGACCATTAGTTTTTTATAGTTGTCATAATGAACAACCATATCAGACCAGAGTCACTACCTCAAGAGTATAATCAACTTCACCTATAAAGGCTAAAAGGTATTTGTATAGTAAAGCATGTCAATCTAATTGGACAGGAGTATTGTATCCCAAACATGTCAGAGATCCTTTGACTGGACAATGGAAGTTTTATATGTTCTCTTCTTGTCATTTCCCAAAAATTATATAGTTGTCAAAACGAATAGCCACTAATTTCAATATAAAAGACATCATATCACAGTAACTCCTTGAAAAATTACATTTCATACCACCTAAAAGGCAAAAAGGATTACTTAATGAAAGAATGCAATTTAAGCAGCCAAATCTACATGTCATCATCAGACCTCATTGAGCAAAGCACCTTTCAGAAGTCCTGCGAAAAGATCATGACACAATCTCACAAAATAAGGAACAGGAGGATCTTAGTATTATATGTCATTCAAAACTGAAACCCAATAGTTTTATAACTTACAAATAGGAAAATGTCTCTAAAAAACCCAACTAATCATATGATATAGCTGCAAGTTACACCCCACCTCAACTATAAAGATACAAATTCAGCAGCCAAATCTACATCCTCAATTAGGAACTGGAAATCTTAGTTTGTGCTTTAAGAAGCAAAAATGTTTGAAATTGTTCCTTTTAAAATAAGAATTAAAAATTTTATAATGTCCCCTCTCTAAGCTCTACAATCTATTCCACAGCACTTATTTATTGAGGAATGGATCGGAATGAAATGAGAGAGGTAACTTCTTAAATATGAAATGATACATACACACAAAAATTGGTAATAAGAATAGCTAGCATTAAGTAATAATTATATGAATATAATAGATATTTGAGATCTCTAATTTGACGGAGAAACATTTGTTTTCTTTATATGAAATGGGCTATAAAGCCGTAAATTTAAAAGAAAGGTTAAGGGTGATTTTTATCCATGTGTGTGTCTATATATATATATATATATAAAGTAATGTCTACATATAAACATAACTGTACTTTTCAAAGTTCAAAGCAACAGCTATTCCTGTTACATGATTTCAGCCAAATAGATTCCTAATAGCTTCCTGAAAAAATATCATAACACAAACATCTTACATCAGTAATGCAATAAAACCTTTGACTGGACAATGCAAGTTTTATATGTTCTCTTTTGGTCATTACCCAAAAGTTATTAAGTTGTCAAAAAGAATAGCTACCAATTTCAACATGAAAGCTAAGACATCATATCACAGTAACTATTTAAAAAAATTATACTGTATTTCATACCACCTACAAGGTAAAAAGGATTGCTTAATGAAAGAATGCAATTTAACCAGACAAGTCTCCATCTCATCCTCAGATCATCTCATTAAGCCAAGCAACTTTCAGAAGTCCAGCAAAAAGATCATGACACGATCCCACAAAATAAGGAACTGGAAGGTCTTAGTACTACATGTCATTCAAATTTTAAACCCAATAATTTTGTGACTTACAAATAGGAAAATGTCATCAAAGGACATACTTTCACGTTACACTTCACCTCAGGTAAAAGAATACAAATTCAGCAGCCAAAACTACATCCTCAATAAGGAACTGGAAGATCTTAGCATTACATGACATTTAAATCATAAACCCAATAGTTTTAAGGCTTCCAAATAGAAAACTCACTCACTAAAACCTCTCTCACAACTAATCAAAGCTTCCAAAAAAAGACGGGTTGTAGCCTCAAAGCTTCATAGACCAATTGAGATCGTAAACACTTAGATAAAAGCCAACGAACCACTTTAAAATTATTTGTAATTAATATAATATAGTCAAAGGTTTTGAATTAATGAGGTGAATTTAATAACACAGTTACGAAGTAACAGCATGTATAAGGTAATATAGGTTCATAGGTTAAATTCATGATATTTGTTGTCAATTTTGAGTTTCTTTGAAAGTATTATCAAGTTCCAGCAAGATTTAGCCTCCTCCATTTGGACATCGTAACCTGAATTGGACCCCAACACATGAATTTAGAATCTTCTTCCTCCCAAGTAAGTGTAAACAATGAGACAAATTTAACCTATTGGTAATGATCAAAGTGAGTGTATTTCATACCAGTCTCATGTTTTGAGGACAAAGCAAGTGAGTTAGTGATATGTTTTTTATCCTTATCCAAGTGTGTTTTCAATAAATTAAATATCTGTATCTTGGGCACCACTAAGAGCATGTGTCAGCTACCGTTTACTAACTACATTCAAAACAGAAAGCTGAAAGCAGTGATAAGTACACTGCATAATCCTTTGAACATTAAACCCAATCTTGCTTACTGAGGCATTAACATGTTTGGACTGAAATCAAAACACCCAAATATTAGAGACAGTACCATTAAAAGTGGTCACATAAGACAACTAACAAAAAACTACAATAAGTTTTTTCCTAAAAAACAACCACCAGTACAAAGAGTTACATCTACAGACTAGGAACCATGTTCCACACAACCTCTCATTGCCCTTGTAATGAACTCCCTCCTGATTGGTACTATATACCATTAGAGTAGGGTTACAAAACATCCTTGTTGCAGATTGGTAGTTCACCAGGGATACATCACCTATTCAAATAATAGAATTGAAACACAAGTCATTAAAACAAAGATCATTTAAACAGAAAATATAAATAAATACAAACACATTACTGAAATAGATCAACAGTGCTCATACCTCCCTCTTCCTTCACAAGGCCATACTGGACAACTAATAAACTTTAAAAAGTAGCAATAAACTTTTTTTAAAAAAAAAAAAAGAGGAAAGAGGATCAAGAAGTAGATAAAAAATGAAATCTAAATAATTAAATCAAAACAAAATTTAGAAAAGGAAGGAAAATGAAAAGAGGGAGGGGAAAAAAAAAGGAATACCTGGGTAGAAGAAAAACGCAGCTGGGAGACACAATCTCATTTTAGTATGAATAAAATACCCTTAGTCACCACCAGCAGCTTATGACATCTTTTGAATGATATAGCAGCATTCCAAATGTCATTAATCAAATGTCTAATATTTGCAAATCAACCACCATCCATCATCACATTCCTCTCAGCTTCTTTTATGATAGAAAGCCTGTGGAATCACTTCAAAGAGAAAAGATATTAAGGATCAGGGAAAAAAAATTTAAATTGAAGGCATTTGGAATCAACCATTAAACTTTGAAAAAAAAAACAAATAAAAAAGAAAACTGAAAGAAAAAAAACCACCACAGGGGAGTTAATATCAGGTCCAAACCTTATGATAATTAACAGGCCATATGAATCTCATTCACTAAGAAAATAATTTGAAGGAAGAGAAACGCAACTACCTAACTGATTAACCAAAAAAACAGAGGCATATCACAACAATGGCAGAAATGCCAAACACAAAAACATAAAATATATGCTGAATCGATGAAGTAATCTATGTTTGAGATGTTTCCAGTCAATGAAATCAAAGATTATTGGCAATGTGAAAGCTTTATTTCAAGGATAAAGATACTATCAACGTAACAAAAAAATTGTATTTTTTTGTTTTTTTAGAAAGGAGTTAGAAATCATAGTGCTCTCTCTACTAATTCGTAGTGGCACTCAGCAGTCTATTTGTTATCATCTTCTTGAACCACTCTAGATTGACGGAGCCATCACCGTCCGCATCGACGGATTTGATCATGTTCTTGCATTCCTCCACAGAGCACTTCAATCCCAAGCGATTCAACACTTGGTGGAGCTCGGAGGCGGAGATGAGGCCATCCTTGTTCCAATCGTGGAGGTCAATGGCATCACGGAGCTCGGTGGAGTCGGCATCAGTGGAGTTGGAGTGGCATAAATCGACGAACTCGGACAAAATGAAGAAGCCATCGCGGAAACGCTTGGAGAAGATCCTAAAATAAATTTTTAAATATCTTTTTAGTCACAATAAATAAAATAATTTTTAAGATCAGTTATTATCTTAAAATATTTTTTAAATATCTTAAAATAAATTTTTATTGAAGTATTTTTTTCAACATCCCGAAATATATTTTTAGTATACATCAACCCTAAAATATTTTTTCAAGATCAGTCCTTCTGCCGAAATATTTTTTTAATATTAAAATAAATTTTAAGGCAATGAAGTATTTTTTCACTATCCTTAAATATTTTTTTAAGACTTAGTTAATCTGTTAAAATATTTTTTAAGATCACTCATTACTGCGAAATATTTTTTTAATATCCTAAAATAAATTTTTATGATCATAAAGTTTTTTCTCAATGTTGGTCAGTACCCATTAGTATTTTAATTTAGTACACAAATTTATGTAATTTTTGCTATTTATTATGAAATATAATGTTTATAATATTTAACATACAACATTATCCTTTATATGCAATTATAAAAAAAATAT
Source organism: Acacia melanoxylon (assembly GCA_019022615.1). Lineage (NCBI taxonomy): Eukaryota > Viridiplantae > Streptophyta > Magnoliopsida > Fabales > Fabaceae > Acacia > Acacia melanoxylon. The sequence goes on along the minus strand of JAFJYJ010000003.1, from coordinate 2,427,371 downwards.
CTTCTGAGCCAAAAAAATTATTATAAAAAAACTAATGTCTTTTTTAGTAAATTTGACCGCGAAAAAGCTATTATGATAACCATATTCAAACATCGTAAATCTTAAAAACTATTCTCCAAAAATCATTTATATCTCATAAATCCCAAAAGCTAAATCCAAACGGGCTCAAAGCTTGGGAAGGAAAAAGAAGGGAAGATGAGCCTTTAGAATTTTTTAATTAAAATTAATATATTGATTAATTTGACCTTCAATATAATAATTAGTTTAATTAGTTTGATCCAACTTTATTATTATTATTTTGAAAATAAAATTTCGTACTCTCAATATTTTAAAATTTTTGTAAAAAAATGATATAATTTTGTAAAAAAATTGAAAAATAAGGAGTATATGAGGTTTTTTTAAAAAAAATAAAAAAACCTGCTGTTGGGTCAAATCAGGCAAAGAAATGTAGATTCATAAGACCCAATCATCGTTAATGTTCCTATGACTCTATAATCATCACTAAATCTGGCCTTTTTTGTGTGTGTGGATAATATAGGCAAACCAAAGCTTGAAAATGTGAAATAGGAAGCTAGATTATAAAACTCTAACCCGTAATACAACAAGAAAAAGGTTTTTTTACCAAACTAAGAACTGGAAAAAAATTACCGAATCTTTCATTGAGAATTATTTACCAAAATAAAGCGTCAAAACTGTCGGTTGACGGGTTTGAAAAAACCCACCCCGGGGAGACGCCACCCACCTCTGGCGTCGATCCAAGCTCGACGCCCGAAGGTGGTAGAGGCGTCAGTCAACTGACACCATTAGTGGTGTCCGTTGACTGACGCCACTAGCGTCGATCCGAGTGACGATCCCACCCGTGAACCCCTCCCGTGAACTCCCTCCCCACCCGTGAACTCCCTTCCCTTGTCTATTTATCTCCTTCCCTCCTCTCTCATTCACTTACTCTTCTTCATTTGCGATTCCTTTCCCTCTCAATTTTTTTATCATTCACTCATTCCCTGCAAAACTCCGTCCTCCATCTCCCTCATTCAGCTTCTTCATTTTCTCCATCTCTCTCATTCGAAACTTCTTCATTTTCTTTTTTGCAAAAAAATGAATCACATTCGTTCATTTGTATATTATAATGGTGCTAAAAATATAGGTCCAAATGGATTGATATTTGAAGGTGAAACAAGAGCAATGTATATTGTTCGAGCATGTCTGAAGATTTAAAGGAAAAGATCCGTCGAAAGTTAAAGTTGCAACAAAATCGGGTAATATCTTCGATGGGTAGAGTGCCTTGTGGAGACGCGAAATATGCGGGTTTAGAGATATTCGATGATGAGGATGTTGATGTTTTTGTTCAAACATTTAAGGAAAACACTACGTCCCAATTTGCTGAGTTATATGTGGATATTGAGATGTTAGAATTGGGCGGACCAATACCGACTCATGGACTCCATCAGTCACATTATATGGCTAATTTTGGTACACCTCAGCCAACACAATCAACCGTTGTGCATGAAGAAGATATTGACTATGAACCTGACAATGAGGAAGAGGAAGAGGAAGAAGATGAAGACACTTTATTGGATAATGACGATGATCGAATGATAGTGATACGGATGACGAATATGATGGTAATCCCATGTCACAAAGAGATTGGTATGTTATCATCGGGTTAGTTACGGAGTTGTATTATTATATAAATTATTTTGCATTAGTTACCATGTTTTCGCATAAACTGTATTATGTGTGAATATACGGATGTTACACCATTTTGGAATGACATTCCACATTATGAGGTCATTTGATGAAGATTATCCCGATGAGGATATACTTGGATGTGGAAGGCTTGGGGGGTCCATGGGCAAGAGGAGATGGATTATATATAAAACAAGAGTTCGGGTCCAAGAATGATGTGCAAGCCGCAATAAAACTTTATTGCATGAAGGAACATCATGAAGCTCAAGTGGTTGAGAGTACTACAACCAAGTACTCAATGAAATGTCGGCATCATGAACAAGGTTGCGATTGGAGAGTAAGAGCAATTAAACCGAAGAATAGCAACACTTGGGTGGTAACTAAATGGGTTGGAAATCATAGTTGTGTGAGCGAATTCTCTCCCAAGATCACAAACAACTTGATTCTAAAATTATTGCCGAGGCCATAATAGGTATGGTGCACAATACAATTTGATAATATGTGAATTTATTTGTGTTTATCAGTGAAAAAATAACATTCCTAGTGTACACTTTTTGTGATTGGTTTTGCAGACATGGTAAAGGAAACACCTTCGGTTCCTGTGATCATGATACAAGAAAGGGTGACTGGAATTTTTGTGGGTAACGTGGCCTTGGTATATGTATCTCTGGTGGTATCTCGTCTGGGTTCCACGACACCTCAGTGTATGCCGTATTGGGCCACATGGGTGGTCTATAGACACCTCCGCCACGTGGAACAGGCTGGGGTATCTCATATGCCTCCATCTCGATCCTCGGCGTCGATGACCCGGTCCCCGTCCTTCCTTCGCACGAGGCGGGACCTCTAATGCGGGATCTCGGTACACCGACTAAGATTCCGGTTGGTGCGCTAGGACCGGGCTCGCAACTCGGCCAAACTCTCTAAGTGCTCCCGATGGCGGTCACAAACCTCTTGTACCTGCATATTGTTGTATTGCGGAAAAAATCGGGAGAATTACGCCACCAAATACACTCTACACCATCTATCGCATTTAGCCAATAACATGGATAACAACACCGAAATTAAGCTATGGATAATAATATGAAAGATATAGTAGGAAAAATGGAATGAAGATCAATACGTACCACATGCCCGATCCGGCGACCCGCCTCGTCATATACCGTCTAGTGTGTGTGAAAAACCAAGTCATGTACTCAGAGTTTGGGGAAACCGGCCCATCAGATGGATATGTAGTCTTGATGAGCTCATGTCTTGTGTTCCACAACTGAATAAATGCCTCCATCTTGAGTTCCCAATCCTCAGTCATCTTACCACGTAAGGTAAGATCATGTGCTCCCTTAAGGCGTGCGACGGTCTAGGGATGTGTTCTTTTGCATGCCAAATTGCCGCATGCAGCGATCGGGCTGGTGCATCTCGACAATGTGGAAAGCAAGTACGGGTGTCACCGCCCTCCACATGTCCTGCATGTGAACATCTGCACCCATAAACTCATATCCGGCGTCCCTATATGGCTCCCACTTCACCTGTACATGTAAACAAATGCGAATTAGTTTACTATTTTTGTACCCTAAAGTCAAATTTAAAGTATACGTACATTGTCTCGACCCATCTGGTCAAGCTCTATCCGATATGTCTTTAGATCACGTCGCAATAACCGCACGTTGACATTATTGAACCTGCAAACGACTTGCAAATAAGAACATAATCGCTCAACAACTCCAACCAGTTCAATGTATTCGTAACGTCATACTGCTGCCATACCTGAGTCCGTAATGATCATCTTCGTCATTGGGCGGTGGAATGGGAGGTGATATGGCAGGAAATCTTGACCATGCCCATATCTGCAATAACAACAAACAACCCCCAATGTTTGTTCTTTGAAGCCGACGTGGCCCGACATAGCTCGCGAAACGGTGTAGCGAGTACCGCGGACTTAACCGTATGTAGCGGTCTCCGCAAGGTCACCACCCAGTAATTTTATAAATCGGCAAGGGAGCTCTGCGCCGGACTTGTCACAGAACAAAAATCCACCGAATAGGCGCATGAGGTAAGCACGTGTGTACCGAAGCTGACCCTCAACAGTAGCTGAGTGCTCGTCCCAGTGGGCCCAACGAGTCTCAAACCAGCTCAACGATGTTGCCGCCAATCAAATGAGTTGGGAGTGGAGTTAAACCCATGTATTGTTGCATAACTGCTTCCCAGTTGCCATGTGTCGGACCAGAGACTACTTGACCCTCAGTGGACAAACCTAAAATGCCCTCTACATCCTGTAGAGTAATAGTCATCTCACCAACCGGCATATGGAAGGTGTGAGTCTCGGCCTCCACCTCTCAACCAAAGCGGTAATAAGGTATTTGTCAATCTGACAACATAAAGGTAGAGAACAAATATGAAAGGGTCTTATATTATCCGTATCATGTACAAACAACTAAATGCGTATAATTACATAAAGAATTTTAAAACATACAGGAGTCTCTTCATGCGAGACACGTGCCAGAAACTTGCACGCATAAGGTCTTTAGCAGATCTACGGGGATGAGATTTGGGTCCTCAACATCTCCCAAAGACCCGTGTGAGGCTCGCCTCACCCTCAAACAATTGCAATCTCCTTTGTTCCACACAACTTGTGATCGGTGTACCGCTTTGCACCTCCTCGGTAAGAACTCCCCACTTTTTGGGGTAGGGCTCAATATTGCGGCCGCGTTGGTCATCCATTTGACTAATAAATTTGCAAGCATTATATTTCAAAAAATGAAAGATATTTGCTAAATGTAACAAAGACTTTAAAATTCGTTAATTAAATTTACGTTAATAAATAATAATATACAATATATTTCAAAAAATATTTTTATTAATTCACTAATTATTATTCTCCCAAATTGCTTAAATGAAATTTAGCAAAGCATAATACTTTACATTTTATATATGAAATTATTAATTTACAAAATATTAAATAATAAGTCATCTATCTTAAGGTTTATAATTAACATACAAAATAATTAATTAATTCACTAATTAATTAATTTACTAATTAGTCTTGTATCCTAAAATTAGTAACCAATTTTAAATTAGTCTTGTAAATTTACGTTAATAAATAATAATACACAATATATTTCAAAAAATATTTTTATTAATTCACTAATTATTATTCTCCCAAATTGCTTAAATGAAATTTAGCAAAGCATAATACTTTACATTTTATATATGAAATTATTAATTTACAAAATATTAAATAATAAGTCATCTATCTTAAGGTTTATAATTAACATACAAAATAATTAATTAATTCACTAATTAATTAATTTACTAATTAGTCTTGTATCCTAAAGTTAGTAACCAATTTTAAATTAGTCTTGTAAATTTACGTTAATAAATAATAATACACAATATATTTCAAAAAATATTTTTATTAATTCACTAATTATTATTCTCCCAAATTGCTTAAATGAAATTTAGCAAAGCATAATATTTTACATTTTATATATGAAATTATTAATTTACAAAATATTAAATAATAAGTCATCTATCTTAAGGTTTATAATTAACATACAAAATAATTAATTAATTTACTAATTAGTCTTGTATCCTAAAGTTAGTAACCAATTTTAAATATTATTATTCCCTAAATTATTTATTATAATTATTATTTAATTATTTAATAATTTATAATTATTAACAATTTGTAAGGAATTAAGCATCTATCCTACCGTTATACATTTATTAAGTATCTATAAACAAATTAATAAATGTATATCATTAAAAATTAAATCAAATTAGTAAACAATAAACATATAAAAAAAAATTAAATGTTACCTTTGCAAAATTGAAGTCGGGGAGTGAGAGAGGAAATTTGAGCCTCATCCTTTCCGGTGATTCTCTCTTCTCTATGTCTCAAACTTTCCGGACTCATCAACGTTTTCTCAACTCCGGGGGAGAGTGAAAAAGAATGAAGAAAATGGAGGTTGGAGGAGTTTTATAATGAAGAAAATGGAATGAGTGAATCAAATGAAGGAGAGGGAAGAAAAATGAAGAACATGGATGAAGTTTGGGAAGGGGGGACCGTTTGGTGGTGGGTTTTGGGAAGGGGAGGGGGCTTTGGGGGTGGGGTTCGGAAGTGGTGGGGGCGGGGGTGGGGACCGTTTGGTGGTGGGTTACGGGAAGGGGAGGGGGCTTTGGGGGTGGGGGTCGTTTTACGGGAAGTGGGGGCGTTTGGTTACGGAAGGGGGAGGGGTCGATTGGGTGTGGGGTTTTACGGAGGGCGATGATGGGAGTAATTGGGGGGGGGGGTCGGGATTCCGACCGGGAATCTGACAGGGCGTCGAAACGCGCTGTGGAGGCGTCGATCAACGGACGCCCGATAGAAGGCGTCCGTTGACTAACGCCTCTACCACCTCTCGCGTCCCGATTGGCGCGCCGAGGCGGGGTGGCGTCCTCCCACTGGCAGCTTCAAACCTGTCAGTCAACGGACAGGTTTGACTGCCTTATTTTGGTAAATAATCCTCAATGAACAGTATTCTAGTAAAAAAAAATTTCTGTTCTTAGTTTGGTAAAAAAACCCAAGAAAAAAGATACTAGGAGTGGCAGGATCGCTGATCCTTCAAAACCATATCCAGACAACTTTTAGGGATTGTTGGAATCATAACTACATCGGCACCAATGGCAACACTATGGCCCTCCTTGGCCATGTAATTAGCACAATAGATGTTTTCTCTTGGAGTATGATGAAACTCCATGTCCCAGTCTCGGAACAAAAGGTCTCTAGTCTCCCCAATAATGTCTTTAAGAGGATGATCAGTAGGGCAATCTCTCATAAGGATATTGACTACATCAATAGAATCGGAGTATATGACGATCTCTGTAACCCCATCTGAAGACCAATATGTAACCCTATCATGATAGCATAAATTTCAGCTTCAATGACAGAAAGTAGGCCAATGGGTTTGTAGAAACCCATCAAGCATTCCCCTTAAGTATTTCTTAGTACTCCCCCACACGTTGCTTGGTGTTGTTAAAGCACCGATCCGTCCACATCAATGCGGACCGTGTTTTCAGGAGGGGGTGTCCAGGATTTCTCTTCTATCTTGTCCAGTTGGAAAATCTGGTGGTTTAGCTTTTGATTCACTCCATTTTCCATGAGAAGGTAGCTGCACCGGTGTAACAACTCCCCTGTTTCTATGCTCTCTCCCTGAAATAGAAATTTACATCTGGTTGTCCAAAGAATCCAACACCCCAGGCTAAAGATTCTTGTTCATGAGAAGTTACGAAATCTCCCTTTGCCAGGCTTGTGCACAGTATTTCGATTAAGTCAAACACATAAGCCGCTAGAGAAAAAACTGAGAGAAATAGTTAGGTTTTAAAATCAGTTTCTATAATTTCTAGCTTGCTCACAATCTCGAATTATGTTAATCACATTTTCCTCACTATTACATTGAAAAGGGCAACCATTATCATTGGTAAGGCCCCTCCTGGCCCGAAGAGAGTTGATGACAAGTCTCTCATGACCAACTTGCCACATAAAATATTTAACTTTTTCGGGAAGTTGCCATTTTCACACTTGGGCCCATAAGTTATTAGTGCTTGCTTCTTCGCTGTCAAAGAGATACTGATAGGCTAATTTTACAGAGAAACCCCCATCCTTTGCTACTCTCCAGGTAAAACAATCTGAGAAATTGTTGAAGGGTGGATTCAATTGTAAACTGATGTTTATAATATCCTGAGGTAGAACTCCAAGTCATCTGTGATAGTCCCACCGTCCATTTGACAGAAGATGATCCCTAACCGTCTCATCTTCGTTGAAAGATGAGGGATATTGAATAAAGGATATGATGGGTTGATCAAGAGGGAGCTAGAGGTCAGTGTAGAATTTGGTACCCGCCCCGTTATTGACTTTTTTTTACCAACACCACTAAGAAAATTATCCCAAACTTCAACAATCGCTTTCCAAGCAGAGGAGAAGTTTCTCTTTCTGGAGGTATTAGGCAGGTACAGGTTACAACAATTGTATTTGGACCACAAACATTGAACCCAGAGGCATCTTTCTTTGTTAAGAGACTCTAGCATAGTTTCATAATAAATGCTTTGTTTTGGCGGTGAAGATTTTTGAAACCCAGACCCCTTGTTTCTTAGCTTGCGTAATTTTTTCCCAAACAATAAGATGCATTTTCCTCACGTCTTCATCCTGAGGAATTTCTTGGAAATTCGCTCAATTTCTCTAATTGTACATATTGGAAGGAGAGTTGATTGCATGCAGTGGCTAGGTAGGGAAGATAGTACAGACTTGATAAGAATTGAACGTCCTGCCATAGTCAAAAATTTGCTCTTCCACGAGGACAACATTTTCCTGGCTCTTTGCACAATAGGGTTATAAGTGGCATGAGAAACTCTTTTATGAATGATCGGAACACCCAAATATTTACCTAGGTCAGGAGTTGACTCAGCTCGAGAGCCTTGTAGAAGTTTACTTTTTTAGAGCAGAACATTCGAGATTTGTCAAGGTTGATTCTATGCCCCGAGACTTCTCTTTGTATTACTTTACGAACTTCAATAATTTGATTACTAGAAGCTTCTATGAAAAGAATGAGGTCATCGGCAAAGAACAGGTGAGAGATGTGAGGGCTACCTCGCTTGAAAAGAAACCCGACGCCCTTCGCATTCAGCTTTAATTAAATGGCCCAGGCGCTTCATGCAAAGAACAAATATATATGGGCTCAAGGGATCCCTTGTCTAACTCCTCTAGACGGGATAAAGATTGGGCTTTCATCCCCATTCTAGAGAATAGACATAAAGGTAGTAGAAACACGGGTCATAATGAGATCAATGAGGTTGTTCTCCAACTTAAGACATTTTAGGGTATTTTTTTTTATAAATTTCCAATCTAACTTGTTGAAAGCTTAGCAATTGTCACATGTGGTGAGGTTTATGATATTTTCCATTCCGAAAGGGTAATATATATATATATAAAAATACGTGATACATACCAAAAAAAAGGAAAGGGTAATTTTAAGTATCAATAAATATTTTGATTTTGATTTTTGAAAAAAATTATATAATTATAGTGGGCCTTTTGGTACTTCCACGTCTATTTTGAATGTTGTCTAGTATTTTGTATATCTCCAAAAGACATACGTCATTTTGGCTCACTTTAAATAAAAATTTATGGATAGTTTTACACATTTATCATTTTTAAGATGAGGGTATTTTGTACTTCAAAAAAAAAAAAAAAACTATCGTGGGCTCCACTGCAAAAGGCAACAAACAAATCTTACCGGGTCATTTTTTTAAGTACAAAATAATGAGTAAAAGGCATATTTCTTATAAATTGTTTCCTGCTTTTGTGTCAAATTAGGCAAAGAAATATGGATCTCAAGACCCAATCATCGTTAATGTTCCCATGACCCTATAATCATCATAAATCTGGCATTTGAAGCTTGGCCATTGTCATATGTGGTGAGGTTAATGATATTTTTCATTCCGAAAGGGTAATATATACTTTTTTTTTTTGGAAAATATCAATGAGGTTTCAAGGAAGAGAAAAAATATCGACCCTACACTACTACAAAAAAGCTAAAAAACGACCTAAATAAGACCCAATTAACATCCCTTTACTAAGGGACGTCTTGGAGGGGATAGTTGAAGTTATGGCTTTTGGCGTCCGAATAAAATTCAGGACACCTCATCAAAGGCATCCTGAATACAATTCAGGACGCCTCATAAAAGGCGTCCTGAATTGAAATCAGGACGCCTTAATAAGGCATCCTGAATACAATTTTGGTTGCCTTATTAAGGCGTTGAATTGAACACAGGACGCCTTATTAAGGCACATAGGACGCCTTATTAAGGCGTCCTGAAGACAATTCAGGACGCCAAATATCCTACAAAGGCATCCTGATTATATAATCAGGACGCCTTTTATGAGTTTTTTTTTTAAAAAAATATATATGCTACATATTTAATTTTGCCCGAAAAAGAAGAATTTTACAAACGCTATAACATGAATCGGTAATAATATACACAAGCAACCAATACTTGCAAAGAAACATATACAAACAACAGTAACAAAGAAACAGATACAAACTAACACCACCCAGTTGTAAGATTTTGGTCTTTAAAATTGCAAAGAAACATCGCCAAACTAACAATAAAGCTTCGAAGAAATAAATGGAAGGCCATCAATTTCCTTCTATCAAAACAGATACATCATATCATACAATATATTATGCTGACTCATGATGAGGCCAACCAAACACTTGCTAATGCGAACGTATCCATGCACATTGTTTATTAATATTGATTGCAATGACAATGCCAACAACTGATTCAAATTCAATAGCTGTTAATGAATTAGCAAAGGCGAAAGACTAGCATCAGATTTGTCAACCAACAGGTAATACCAGTCAATAAGATAAAATACAAAAATTACCAAAAAGAATCACTATCATCCCCCAGGAAAACATTCAATTCATTCTTTGCTTGCTCTTTGTGCCTGTCATTCTTCAATAACATAATCCCGCCTTTGCAAAAACCAAGATACGTCATATGAAGACTAGTATAAGAACAAGATATGTAGTATAAAAACAATGACAATTGAAAAGGCAGATACGTCATTGATCATATGTCCTTTTCCACTTGAAGATAAACTAACTTACAGATATTTAAGCCATCTTATAACCATACTAATCATGCTCACATTAAATATTAGTACCATACTACTTGAGGCCTCAATAAATGAAAAACATTCTGACACTAAAATTTGGAACCTAAATTCCCATATACTCGCAACTTCTAACCACCAAGACACCAAATCATTTTCTTCAACAAAATCATACATAACCTTAATGTGAAATTAGATGCAAAGAACAATGAAAATCCAAAGATATGTACTCCAATCCTTATCATGGTCCAAAACAAGTTGAATCCGGCTTGGTCACTCAATTATAACCATTACGGCTACTAACTAGGCTACAATTATGCATCTTTTTTCTTAATAGACATGCAATATAAATGTCACCACCACGAGTTCGAGAAGAATCTCAAGAAGCATTCATCTATCAAAAGATTTACATAAAACAGTTGATCACCTGATCCACCAAAAAAGTGAAGTAAACTTTATATACCTATATGTGTTCAAGAAGATGTATAGCCAACATGTCTCGAACCGTATCGATGTCATCCTGCGAGTACGGATCCTCACTACCAAAACACTGTAAATTGGAAAACATGGTATAAGATAAACCAAAGGCTGTGAATGAAATAATTAACAACTCAAGTACAACAACAAAAATATTATCATTTGAGGATCACGGAGCGATTACGTACATTTTGAAAACCTGTAGTATGTCTGCTGGTAATGATGGATTGCATCCAATTGATAACGTAGTATCCGCACTCGGAGTTCCCTGGTTGGTGATGGCACTATAAATCAAAAGCAAATTGTTAAAACGAATAAAGGCATATTGAAAGCTATTGTGTCAATGAAATAACTTGAATTGAAACTACTTACCTTCGGATAAAACCACTTCGGTCCACCCTGCTCTCGTGCTCCAGAAAGCTGTCTATACGTCTTGAGACCCCTATCTTTAAAATGGAAATTAACATACATGAAAACAATTCATTTAAAAGAAGAATCGATGATTTAGACAAAAATTTACTTACTCGATAAACATGGTTTTGATATCATCATTTGGCTTGCCACCTACGGAATCGAACCAATAACATGCGTTTTTTACGGGACAAACAACACACAGGGTCCAATGACTACTACAACATATACGTATTAAGATTAAATTAAGATAAGAAAGCAATTTATTCTTAAAAATCTTATATAGACAAAACAAAAATACACACCTTTCATGTATTGGCGCTAGATAACAAGGCAATTCTCCGTCGCCCATTGTTAAACCAACATAAAGCGCCCTTCTGGGTAACTTATTGCGAGTCGAAGCCGTGGATGCAGGACATAAGAATCCATACGAACCCACTCGTTTTGTGTTGGCGCATATCCCATGGCAGAAACTTTGATCGAAATAAAATGATAAATGTTGTTGAATATATTAAACAAAAAAAGAGTACTGACATAATTAAAGGGTTAAAAAAACTTACAGGATTGCAAGTTGAAGAAACTGTATATCTAAACTTTCCATATGCATAAACTCTATCAAATCTTTCTTGTCAATTGATATTGGATATGTCTTTTCTACACCGACAATGCCCGGAGGCATCTGCAAGCCTATAAAGTTGATGTCCATGTACAACTCTCGCAGCTGTGCTAAGTAGGGAAATATGCTTGTAGCTTGTTCATGCTATGAAAACATAAAAAACATATTATGAGTGGGTTAGCAATGAAAATCAATCGGGAACCTACTCATCATCAATCAGTAATGTATTTCCTACCATTGGAGGTGTCGTCCCCATCTGAATAAGATGATGCGGCCAAAGGATGAACGATGTGGTGGCATCGCCTAGTGTAGGAACCTCCTCATCATCAATCGGGATGGCTGTCTCTTCTTCCCCCTCTCGCACACTTTTCATAGTCACCCTACGTTGGTCTTGTGGAATTTGCTTATTGTGGTGTGTGGTTTGTTCTGGGTAAACAAGACCATCGGCAACAATACGCCGGTGTGGGTCATCCAAATATAGAGTGTAAGGTAGACCTCCCTGTGGAGTGTGAGAATGTTCGCCAATAAGTACATCTGGAGGGGGAGAAGGTTCGCCAATAGGTACATTTGGAGGGTTAGAAGGTTCTTTGCTGCTGGGGAAGGTCGGGGATTCGTGGGTTGTATGTTCCGTATTTGCATTCTCTTGTACCATAGCTCTCATTTCACCCCGTAGTTGTGCCATAACCTCATCTACGAGGGACGCTCGAATTTTGGCTACAAGCTGAGGACTAGGGTTGTCATCGTCATGCGAACAACGTGAACGCCGTCCGAAATATTTTGCGACACTAACTCCCTTCATCTCCCCTCGAACAGCATCAAGGTAATCCGGCTTCCCAATCGACGTTGACAAAATGTCACTCCGTGTATCTAGCGTGAATGAACCTTGACTTCTCTGCTGCTCAAGTGCATCCTCTATCATAAGATTTTTCATAAATAATATGAAACAACTGAGGCTATTTAATACTTCTAATTTAACTACTTACAATCTTTGAGGCAACCTTGGCAACATCTTCATTTATTTATTTGTCTCCCTTTATTCTCGCAGCTTTCCATTTTTTGTGACGAGGAGGACGATCAGGGGCCTGGATAACAATGAAAGGATTGGTTTGGGCAGCTTCCTTCATTCTCTCTACCTCTTCTTCCATCATCTTCCGTTCAAGCTTTTTATAGCCACCTCTAGACATGCAATGCAAATACTTATTTTTCGCTTGCCTCTCTCTATTGGCTTGACTTTTTTCCTGTGACATGAAAACAAATAAAAATGAGCCTACGATGTCAAGTAGATTCAAATAAAAGATAAGATATGAAAGAAATTTTACAAGAAATTCAGGATTTTTCCGTGACGCCACAAACTCCCTCCAATCCTCTGGAGAAATGAAATCATAGGTCATACATGGATCCTCGTTCCTCTTTGACCATCGAATATACTTTTTAGTTAGCTTGTTCTTAAAATCTTTCCAACGGAGACAAACTTCGCCCATCCAATGCTTGTTTATCGCCGTATTGTTAGGGACATCAAATGTTTGCTGCAAGGTAAAAGAGAAGAAATGAAATAAATCAAGTAATAAGACTAAAGATACAAATGCAGATATATCGAAAGTGAGATACCAAAATTTGTGCCCAAATCAACTCCTTCGTTTTATCAGGAACCATCTTCCAACTAGAGTATACAATACGAACTTTGCTTCAAGCCAGATAGCCTAAATAGCTAATAAATTGTCTTCCTCTCTACCAATCAGATTCATATTGGCATTGAACTCCACATGCAGCCTCTTTTTTTGACTGTCACGACGAGCAATTAGCGCACCCATCTTTGTGCTACCTCTACCCTTTCTCACAACGGGTTAAATCGTCAGAGCTGGACATATTATTGTTCATTCCCACTAACTTCAAATCGTCCATTGAAACACACCTTCTCTCCAATACCGGATTTTAGCAAATGCGGAATCCTTGAGATAAGAGAAATTAATGAATATTTTGATGAAGCAAATTCATGAGTTTAAAACTATTATAGAAAATTGTTATAATTGTCGAGTAAATTGTCGAAAAAGTTACGGAAAAATCGGATGAACAGAATGACTAAAAATGCAATAATGGTGATAAAAACGAGTCTAAAAACATTATGATAAATACGAAAGATCATGAAAGATTATGAGAAAATTATGGGAGTATTATCTTTAATTATAAGAATTTAATAAATTATTTCAGAAGAAATAACATGAAGAAATGTTTAAAAGCATTCCCGAACCATAAAGTAACTTTATGGTGTAAACATTTTTAATATTTTACATAGGATATAAAATGACAATGTCGATATGAAGTTTGTAAGATAATAATATACTGTAAATTATAAAATTATCAACCATTGGTAAGAGAATGATTAGATAATTACTAGCTAATTGATTCATAAAACAAGAGAAAAATAGAAGTTAAATTTATAGTAAAATCCTTAATTAAGAGATTAAGACTGGTAATTAGCATAAAATATACTTACTAATTATGATAAAAAGGATTAAGGAAAAAATTGGTAAAGATAAATGTATGAAGAAACCTAATCCTAAAAAGATCACTAAACGAAGAATTTAGGCTGATTAAGCCTTAACGAAGGCGAGGGGTAAAACAGAATTTTTGGTAAAAAAATATTATATTTTTAAAAAATGGAAAAAAATTATGAAAAAATAATTAAAACTGAATTTTAAAATGAGGGGGCGAAATTATTGGTATTTTTAATTAAAATGAATTGTTTAAACAATTAAAATGATAATTAGAATAAAATAATAATATAATGCGGTGAGTCGGCTTATAGGCGTGCCGAGGGGAAAAGTTAGAAATAAATTCCACAAGTAAACCGAGAGGTAAAAGTCTTTTCGGACTGATCAAATTAAGAACAAGTGAATTTTTACACGAAGAAAGAATTTACCAGGCGTTGATTTCCGCAACAAAACCCTAATTCCTAATAAGACGGAAAGCGATCGATAGAGTAGAGTCGATAGGTAAAGTGAGAACCTATAGAAACAATTGCGTGTTTTCAAACACGGGATTAAGTTAGGCAACAACTGAACATTTTAAGATTCAGCGAATTATTGTCCAGAAGTTGGTTCTATCGAAAGCGATTTCCGTAACCGGACGCGTTTGTCTGAATATCTTCCGACGCACCGGAGAATACCTGGATATGATCAAAAAGAGGATCCAAATAGATAATATGAAAGAGGATGAAAAGACCTTCAAAGTTACACGCACGGATTTTTGAGTTTCGCGAAATCGCGCGAAACGGACACCGTCGGGTAGCTTTATCGGGCTGGAGGCCATAAAGCAAGAGCCATCATTGGATGACAACTCATCCTTTGACTTTTTGGGCCCTTGGACGTCGGCCATGAGCATTGGAGGGCCAAGATTGCTTCTCCCAAAACCCTAGATCTAACGGTCCAGAAACAAAGCAGAAAATTCCCTATACGTCCTGAATTTTCTCTATAAATAGCACCCTCCTCTTCTTCATTCTTCACACCATTCTTCTCTCTTCCTTGGCCGAAACTTAGAGTGAGAAGCTCTGCAAAAATTCTGCCTTGCTCCGAGTAAGTTCTTATGTCCTTAGCTTTTAGTTTCCGTAGTTCTTTCGGTAATTATAGTAGAACTGTTGTTTTGATCTAGGAAGTTTCAGAATATATTCCTATACTTGTTTTTAAGCCTCATTGCATTGAAAGATGCCTGAAGAGGTAAAAACCTAGTGGGGATAATTTTGAAATGGAATAAGGTCAAAGTAACGAAGTTACGCGAAATTCCGCCAAATAGGGGTAGTAGGGGCAAAATGGTCTTTTTCACCTAAAATACACCGTTATGCTGCCAAATATTCATAAGGGTGTTATTATTCTGATTAGAATACTTCGACGTCGAACCGTTTGTCGAAATTCCATCGTTCCGCTGTTTGCCGCTTGTTTATTTGTTTACGTACGGCGTCAAAAGTACCGTTTTTAGCCGGAAGAGCCGGATATCTCGCAACTAAGGTACGGACGCGTACTGTAACCCTAACTCTATGCTGCTTATATACTTTTGCGTTAGAGATACGTTCATAGACGAGGTTAACGTGAGAATCGTCGAGAGATACTTACTGCTTTACCCACGGATTATAGTATTGGTAATGCCGTTTGAGTTATTCCTAGCGCGAGGACACGTTAGTGGCGTGGCACTTGGATATGTGCGAGAACTAGTCGAGAGAGACTTTACATACCGCTTTGTGCTTATGTTCTGTCCATGTTATTGATCATACATCTCTGTTTGCTTTTGTGATGATATGCTTATTGAAATGAATATCTCGTTGTGCGTATACTTGTTTTATTTAAGCATAAGGTTAACCGTTACTCGAGATCCATATGTGGAATGGATCTCACTTTAGCATCGTGGTCTCGGAGGACCGATGTTTAGCGATCGAGGCGAGCAGGCGGAGTAGGCCAAGACGTGTCTACATTATTTATCGTTTTCTTTAGTTTCTTTAACTTTTGAGAATTCACGGATGACCGTAATCCGATACATTTACACTATGGTCCATATTTGGAATGTAATGTAAATTACTTACTCGCTCCAATGCTCTACTCTGATTACTCTGCTTGAAATATTTGGAAACGTTTAAAAAAAAAAATTCCGCCGTTTTCAAATGGGATGTTACATTCTCAAATTAGAAGAATATCCTTGTGGCACCTTAATGTCATATAGACACTCACACAAGCTTTTCTTCTCCGGTTTTGATAGTGTATGAGTTGCTGGCTCCATGTATGCCCTCTTACCATCTTCCATTACTCGTGGATGTAACCATTCTCTTATTCCCATATCAAACAGGTCTAGTCTCACACTAATTTCATCCTTAGTCTTCCCTGGTATGTGCAAAAGAGTACTGACAAGGCTATCGCAAATTTTTTTCTCCACATGTATCACATCAAGACTGTGTCTCACATCAAGACTATGCCAATATGGAAGATCAAAGAAAATTGATCTCTTCTTCCATATATTCTTCTCACTCGCAATCCTTTGCTGCTTACCCAATATGACATTGATATGTTTCACTCGACTATAAACTTCTTTTCCGGTTAATGCCTTTGGAGCCGTTCTATGCTTCGGTAAAGAGATAAACTTCTTTACACTATGACATTAAAACGCTTTCTTAACTTACGATATGGGTGGAACCGATGAAGAAACCTCCTGTGACCGAGGTAGACTATTTTTTTCCGTGCTTTAGTTGATGGAAGTTTGTGTCTACTTCACATATTGGACATGCTTTATGCCCCTTCACACTGTACCCTAACAAATTTCCGTATGCAGGAAAGTCGTTTATCGTGGTAAAAATCATTGCATGCAACTTGAAGGACTCCTTCTTATATGCATCAAACACATCTACGCCTTCCTCCCACAACGTCTTCAAATCCTCAACCAAAGGCGCCAAGTACACATCGATATTGCTCCCGGGTTGTTTTGGTCCAGAAAGCATCACATACTTGCGTTTCATACATAGCCAGGGAGGTAAGTTGTATATTACAAGGAGAACCGGCCATGCACTATGTGTGCTGCTAAGAGTTTGATATGAATTGAAGCCATCTGTACAAAGCCCCAGCCAAAGGTTTCTTGGCTCACTGCCAAATTGAGGGAACATTTCGTCTATTTTCTTCCATTGCGAAGAGTCAGCCGGGTGCCGAAGATATTTTCCATCGGATATTCTCTCATCAGAATGCCATCTCAACTTCTTCGCCGTTGCTTCACTAGTAAACAGACGCTTAAACCGCGGAATTATTGGAAGATACCACAATGCCTTCAAAGGTTGCCTTTTTGTTGTCTCGCTCTCCGTAAACAATACATTTCTTCACTTTGTATCGTGAAGTTTTACACTCCGGACAATTACGAGGCCTTCATACTCGTTTACGTACAATATGCGTCATTAGGGCAACTATGTATCTTTTTATACTCCATACCCATCGTAGACAAGATTTTCTTGGCCTCATACATACGATTTGGAAGTACATTATCATCTAGCAACATATCACACAACAATTCAAGCGAACGTGAAACGCTATCGGTCCACCCACAAGTTGCCTTTAAGTGTACCAAATGTAAGGTCCCGATCAACCGTGTATACTTAGTACACCTAGGGAACAAAGGTGTCTCGCATCACTCCGCACGCTATCATATTCACCCGATTGTGCAAAAGATTCTACCTCAACATCATGAATCATTTTCTCCATTCCATCATCATCATCTACCTCAACTTCATTTTCGTGGGACGCACCGATACTTACTTCCTCACCATGCCATATCCACGTTGTGTATCGAAGGTGTATTCCATCACAAAGTAGGTGATCCCTTATATCAACAATATCCCTTCGACTCCCATTTAAACAATTAACACATGGACAATAATACATCCCATTTTTGTAGCCACATTCCTTCTAGCAAATTCAATAAACTCTTCCACCCCATTCTCATATTCTTCACTAGTTCTCAACGCATTCATCCAACTATGACCCATTTTATTACCACCTACGACATTTCCAACAACAGTCAAGTTCATAACAATTTCAAGAACGACATGCTTTCTTTTAAGAAAATTTCGGCAGCATTTCCCCTTAAAAGTAAGACATCCCAAAATTTCAATAACAACCAATTTCAACTTAATTCAACAAAACTTACTAACTAAAGCAATTCGAATAATATCAACTATTAAATCCAACAATTTCATCAACTAACGAGAACATTGGAATTATTCCGACTGACATATACTTCAATGGTAATGGAAATGGTAAACCATGAAGCCATCACTTTTTTAATCAATTTCACGTAGTTCATATGGCTAATAATAAAGGAAAGACAAAAAAAATCACGGACTGGATTAAAAACACTTAAACCAATAATGGTAAACCATGAAGCCATAAGACAAAAGTGTTGTTCTCTCTCGGGAAGAAGGTATCATATAAGGACAATATATGTGTGTATGCATAAAATGAAAGCAACTGACCTAATTTGGGAGTGCAACCGTTTGCTTCAAACCTTTGACCAAGATTTCTCAGCAAGTAGTCAAAAAAGACAAAGATGACTATCCTTTAATCTCTTCTCGTCTATATCTGCATTATCAACATATGGTTGTTCTATTTAGAACCAAGCACAAAATTTATTTGCAAGCGGTAATAAGAAATCTTGTTAACAATGTAAGTTCTCTAAGCAAGAAACTTGATTCAATGAGTGTTTAACCAGTTCATAGTAGGATTTTACAATTTACTGGATCAAGAGGCTTGAGTGATATCAAGAGGAAGTACAAATCTTACAAACTTAAAGAAACAATTAAGACATCACCGAGTGGATAGAAATCACATAAGAAATGCCAAAATTTTGTCGAAAAATCCCAGGAAACAATCCATGGAGAGGAACTCTAGAATTTCCCAAACTTCTAAAACTTATCTCAAAATTTTAGCAATAAAACAATTGGTTCCAAGAACTTATGAATCCAATAGAAAGTGCCCAAAACATTTTAACCAAGTCTAATTCAATCCTTTGAGTTCAAAAATCCATCACACCATGCAAAAGACATGTTTAAACCATATTTAGGTGTTCAGACCTCAATTTCCAAGAAATTTCAACTAATAACAGCAGCCACCGGGGTTCAAAAATCAATTTTAATGAACACAGATTTTACCATTCGTTCAATGCCAAATAGCTCAGATGCTAAATAATTAAATCCAACAAGCAAAATTCAATTTGACCGCAAACAACAATTTATGACAAAGTTCAGATTTGACAGCAAAAATTCCCAAGTGACAACAAGCTCTCGAATTATCCCGACCTCTATCGGATGCAAGTATCCACCGGAGTAAGTCATATGCTCATTAATGAAAACAGAGTGAAAAAGGAAAGTTCCACACACTATCAGAGTTGATCCAACCAAGCTGATTCTTATATGATGACAGAAGCAAACAATACAATTGAACAAAAGAAGATTGAGAGGTTCCAACTTACTCTCGACCTGACAAGATCCACAATTGAGAAAAAAAAACAGTTATGGTCATAGATATCAATAAGGATCATACTTATATCAAGTTCCTTATATTTGTTACGTCAAATTCTCCAATCATGTATAACTATGTGTCCTATTTTTCTCATATGAATCTTTAGTTAAATAATAATTCAAAAATAGGATATATGGTCACATTTGATTGAAGAACTTGACGAAATTTATATAAGGAACTTGAAATAATAGTATGTATGCATATTGTGTTATTCATAAGTTTTCTTAATAATATTTGTCATCTTCAAAACTAATCAAATAGGGTTAAACCTAATTATCAATACATTCATATTAGTTTCACAATAAATCACTTTGAAGTAAAAGAAGAGGAATTGGTTCGGCCAGTCAATATTGACAAGACAATACAAAATTATAACATACAAAATCACATAATTAATCTCAAAATCAACAATATTCCACAAAAGACAAATACTACCAACGGATCCATGAGATTCAGCTGATCCAACGACTAAAACCTAGAGACCTTGAAACTTTATTTGCTCGATTATACAATATTTATATAAAAAAAAGTTAATTTTTTAAATAAAAAATTGGATATCATTAATTCACAAGATACAATACAACATCAACAAACATAAGGGTCCGTTTGGTTCAATTGCACACCCTTTGGTAATGTAATTGGGTGCAATACCCCATAAAGTGAAGATATTTGTATGGAGAGTACTTACTATCAAACGCTCTACCGACCTTTGCAAATCTGAATCGAAAAAGGTTTGTGTGGCAGATGTGTTCCTGGTATGTAAGTCAAAGGCTGAAACCATGAACCATCTACTCTGTTTTTGTCCTTGAGCACAACGCACCTGGTTTGGGAGCAATTTCTCCTTTAATTTGACAATGAAGCTGGTTTAGTTATAAAAAAATGGAGCTTAATCCAATATTTCCTTTTTCTCAAGCAAGTTCCTTACTACAGGATCACAGAGCCGGGTGCTTAAGAAGTGGTGCAAACCAGACGGAAATGAGCTAAAATTCAACATTAATTGTGCTTTCAACCATGAAACTTTATTTGCTCGATTATACAATATTTATATAAAAAAAGTTACTTGTTTAAATAAAAAATTGGATATCATTAATTCACAAGATACAATACAACATCAACAAACATAAGGGTCCGTTTGGTTCAATTGCACACCCTTTGGTAATGCAATTGGGTGCAATACAATAATGATTACCATTAATATGTTTGCTTAGTACAAAGATGTGAAGATTTTTTTTTAATTTATAAGAATTATTAAAGGTTCAAATGCTTCTCAAACAAAAAAGAAACCCTCAATCCCCAATCTACTTCTTCCTCTTCCCCCAAACCCCGAATCGGCGAGTTAAAAGAAAAATCTTGATTACATCGAGCGGTAAAATCACATTTTACGGAATGAATTGAAAGGGAAGGAAAAATATGAGTTAAGTTTAAAACATGAGCTCAAATCGTACAAAGGGAAAAAAATCAATCTTTCATATAGATCTAAACTACGAAATGTTGAAAGGGTAGGCGCCGACTTCAAATATTGATGGTGAAGGATGGAGATATGGTAAGGGTCATTACCAATATTTTGGTAATCAACATTATCATTGTAAAGCTCATTATTATTATTATCAAGTTAAAGAGCAACCAAACACACTTTTCTTAGTAATAAAATCTTAATTACCATTACATACGTGCGATGCAATGGAACCAAACAGGCTGCCTAAAGGTGATAGTTGATACACCAATAACAATCTAAACCATGCGAGAATTTAGCTAACTAATGTTAAAATCTTAAATAAATTAAATTTAAAAATAAACTCATATCCTATATTCATAATAATCAAAATAATTGTGCGATCCAGTTTTAGAGCGGAATTAAGAGTGTACCGTTAGAGATCGTCGGAGAAGGTGGGGGACGCGTGGAAACAAAGCTCGAGAGCTGATGGACGCCTTGAAGAGAGAAGACGGAGGAGATGGCGGACTGTCACGACTGAGTCGATAGGGTTTGATGGCGATGAGGGAAGATGAGGGAAATAGCATAGAAATGAATAGAGTTTTTGACGGCAACGAGGGAAGTAGAGGGAATTGAACTCGGAGAAATTTAAAAGGTCGGACGCGCTTGTGGCTATTTTGGCAAAATAAAGGGTTTTTTGGCGGCGACCGAACAAATATTCAGAATGCCAAAAAAAGTCATTAAGGCGACCTGAATGAAATTCAGGTCACCACTTTTTGAATTTAGGCGACCTGAATGAAATTCAGGTCGCCAATGTTAAAAAAATAAAAAAAAAACAAAAACAAAACCACCCACGGCGCCAAACAAATAAATTTTATTCCAAAAAAAATCCCATGGCGCCAAACAAAAAATTCTCATATGGCTATTAGGCACCCTGAAAAAAATTTAGGACGACAAAAACCAATTTTATGAGTCCTAAACTATAATTCAGGACGCCAAAAATGATTTTTATTCCAAAGAACATTAAATACCATGGCGCCAAACAAAAAATTATTGCGCGAAACTACTTAAAGCATCCTGAAATAATGTTAGAACGCCAAAAATCAATTTTACAAGTCCTAAACTATTATTCAGGACGCTGAAGGCTCATTTTCCTTCCATATGTTTACAAGAATGCCACTGCCTTCATTTTTTACTTCCTATTTTTAAATAAGGACGTTTTTTAGGGTAGTAATATCCAATTTTTGTAGTAGTGTCAAATCCCCTATCTAGGGACTTTTTTGATATTAATTACCGAAGTTCAATATCAAAAAAGTCATGTTGTCAAAATGACTTTTCATGTTGTTAAAATGGTTTTCTTGTTATTAAATTTTTTCTATGAAAATATTGTTGTCAAAATGATTTTCTTGTTCTAAAAAATTTTCTGAGTTTTTCCTCCAGTGTGTAGAATTTTAGAAACCTGAAAAAAATTTGGCAATAGGAAAAATCATTTTGACAACAATATTTTCATAGGAAAATCTTAACAACATGAAAAACGATTTTGACAATGGAACTGTTTTGATATTGAAATTCCATAATTAATATCAAAAAAGTCTCAAGGGACTTTTTTTATAAGGGATTTGAGGTTTGAACTTTTTTGATATTTTTCTCTTCGTTGAGACCTTCGATATTTTCTCCTTTTTTTTTTGAATAAATAGTAGATACATACCAAAAACAAAGGAAAGGGTAAATTTAAGTACCAATAAATATTTTGATTTTAATTTTTGGAAAAAATTTATATAATTATAGTGGGTGTTTTAGTACTTCCATGTCTATTTCGAATGTTGTCGGGTATTTTTACATCTCCAAAAAGTATATGTCATTTTAGCTCACTTTAAGTAAAAGTACTTTGTAGATATTTTTACACCTTTACCATTTTTTAGATGAGTGCATTTTATACTTCAAAAAGAAAATAGTGTGGTTCCACTACAAAAAGCAACAAGTGTTACGTGTCATTTCTTAAAGTAAAAAAGTAATGAGTATTATTGTAAAAATACTAGATGATGTGGATATTCATAAACTACAACTTCTTAGCCTTTCACTTTCTACACTCCACAACCTCTCTAATGAATAGCGTTTAGAAGTCTCTATGCCTATAACTCAAATGTTATAATTTGTGCACTCATGAAAATTAACTTTGCTATTTACTTTATGTAACTTTTGATTGAGGTTGAGGGCCTATAAATAAAGCATGATGTACTCTTGGTTGCATCCAAATGAATAAGATATTGCTCCATCCTTCTCTCCAATTATCTTTTCATCTCTTTCATCTCAATCTCTTATATTTTCTTTATTTCATAGCACATTTCATAACACGTTATCGCACCACGAAACTCTAATAAAGGTATATTTTCCTCACCGTTGGTTTAACGATTTTTCCTACATTCTTTTACCACATATCTATTTTATTTATCGAGATAATATAAGCCATTTTATGGAATTAAATATACCTTTTCTTGATTTTTTTATACATCATGTTTCATGGCTAAGATTGCATTATTGGTACTTTATTCTCTCCTTCGCAAGATTTTTTTTTTTTTTTAAAACTTTTATCATTTTCTCGGAATCTCTTTTTATGCAACATTTTTATTTATTTATTTTATATTATGGTATTCTTTACATTTTATTTAGTTATATTATATTATGTTATTTCTTTCATTTTATTTACGTTTCATTTGTTTATTTACTTATTTAACATTTATATTTCTTTATTTTATTTACATTTTATGTTACATTTTATTGTTTATGTTCATTTATAGTATGTTATTTATTTCATCTTTTTATTTTATTTTATTTACATTTCATTTATTTATATTAATATATTATTATTATTATCCATATATCAATCTTTTATTTTCATTTATTTATCATCACATTAATATATAATAGTATTAAATATGATCATATAATGTGATCTATATGATCATGGGCTTATCTATTATTTATATTTGTTTATGAATTTGAATTTACTTAATATATTTTATAGTATTTTAATTTTATCGAAAGATCGAAGCCATAATATTCTTAATTTAGTGATCAAATGATCGAAGTCACGTCACTTTTATAATAGTTCTTACATTAAAGAACCATATTGGTTTCATTAAATGGCATAATTTACAAGAAAACTTTGACACTTTGATGATTTAATTGTTAAAATATCAAAGGCTTGAAGGCTAAATGTTCAAATATCAAACTAAACTAAACTAAACAAAAACTTTTTAGCTTTGCAAGATTTTTGCTATGATCCTAAAACCAATATTTGGAGAAATTGATGATGTGCTATTAAAATAAAAGAACATGTCTATAAGAGTGAAAATAAACATGATCACATTGCATTTGTGGAATTGATAGTTTAAAGTTAAAAATACTTTGTCTTGGCTATTGAACCACAGTTGTGGAAATAATAACATTTCTAAGGCCATTAAAATTATGAGCAAATGTTATGTTAGTTCTCAGAGTTTTGATGATAACAAGACTTAAAAGTGATAAAGGTTTTATATTGAAAATAGTCAAGGTTTCGAATCAGTCAATATTGCCTATGTTAAGAGTGTACTCGAGTAAGGGTTCATTATTACTCGAGTAGTATATCAGATAGAACACTCTGTACTTATAGGAGAAGAGTATGTGTAGATCTAGAGCAAAGTTTAGAGACGCCCTCACCAATACTCGAGCACTACCCCTGGGTTACTCGAGTATGCTACTCGAGTAAGGACTTTAGTCTACCCAAGTACAAGACTTTTGTCTGAGCAAATCAACTTCATCAGAGTATTACTCGAGTATAGAGTAAGTAGTACTCGAGTAAAGGTAATTTATTACTCAAGTAGATATGTTTTAACCTTTACATTTACTCTCTATTTGAAGTATACCTGAATACATGTTTACTGTTACTCGAGTAAGGTACTTGAGTAAAGGTAATTTGCTACTCGAGTATATATGTTTCAATCATATATTTGGTCTCTGCTTAAGGTGTACTCGAGCACTATTTTACTTTTACTCGAGTATCGTACTTGAGTAAGAGAAAAATGGTACTCAAGCATCAGTTGCTAATAGTTCTCAAAGTGTATTGTTTCAGTGAAGAACAGCTGTTACTTGAGCATAGGATTTGGTGTACTCGAGTAGTCTACTCGAGTATAGACATAACGTTACTCGAGTAAGAGCATTGTAGATGCCACTGATATGAACTTATTGAGATATGACTCGAGTATGATAACTGGTTTACTCGAGTAAGGCTATTTGATAGGCTTTTGTGAAAGCATTTTTACATGGCTACTTGAGTACTATGGTATGGTTACTCGAGTATGCTTAGTCATCTTCCAGAAAGTCTCGCTGTAACAATAATCTTAAATTTAAATATTTTGGGTTATCATTCGTTTCTGTTTAAATCTTACTCAAACTTATTTATGCTATTACTAATTATCTTTTGAGTAGATTTTAGATGATTAACGAATGTTTAAACTCAGATTAACCGAAAATCAAATTCGTGTGTCAGAAGTATTTAATGCTTGCAAAAAAGAGAGCCTACACACGGAATGGATTTCAGAGCAGATAATATCATTCCTACGAAATATACCCATTTTGATGAAAGTCTTTGTAGCTTTTCTTAGTCAATTCCTGGGCAAAAGCACGTCGACGGTAATCCGAAAATCAACCAAACCGAGCAAACATCGAATGTGTCTAACGGAAGACATCTCGTGTCTAACGTGTTTGAAGAGTCACAATGGCTATATTCAAAGCTCTTCAACGGTCATTGAGGGAGTTGGTATAAATGCTCGAAGCATTCAATTCTGCCACCTACCGAAACTCTACGCATTCAATTTGACATTATTGCAACTTACTGTTTCATTCACTTCATTTAATATTTTCGGATATTCTTGTACTTCAATGATTATTATTCATTCACTCAGTGATGAGTTTAAACACTTATTTGATTATCTGTTTTTTGATTTAATTTCAAGGTAGAGGGGCTTTGAGTGTGGGTGTACGATTATAACTTGTAAGGGGGAATGAATCCTAGTGTGAAAGGATTGCTTCAAGTACAGAGTGTGTAATTGTATTTGTGATTGTGAGATAGTGAAAATCCAGAGTGTCTGGGACTGAATATAGGTCAAGAGTTGGATCGAATCAGTATAACTTCTTTGTGTTCATTCTTTCTATCTTTGTCTTTGTTTTATTGTTCTTCGAGCGAATAGCAAAAAGAATTTTAAATCCCCTATTCACCCCCCCTCTAGGTGATATTCCACTTTCATGCTATACTATGGCTAGAAGTAATATGAATAGAAAAAATGGTATAATATGACCAAAAGTCATATAGACCAATATGTATCAATTTATTGAAAGTAAAGATCAAAATAGCTGTAAAGCCAAAAAGACCATGAGATATTGTGAAAAATACCAAAAGTAGTGATGATGCTTAAATCAATAAGTTATGAAAAAAAATAACCAAATTGTAAAGCCAAAAGAAATAATTGTAAGCCCTAAGGCTATATGATTTTGATTTTGATTAATGTTTAAATTTAAATTTATTTGTGATTAATTTAAATTATTATTTGATATTGTGATATCAATAAGTGTTCATAAGTTATATATGAAATTAAATAGACAAAAAGGTAATTATTGGTCATTTTAAAATTTTAATATAGTGCCAATTTATTTACAAATTTAAACATTATTGGTAATTATTTTGATACTTTGATTTCATGACCTTTTGGGATTCTACTTCATGGTTATTGTCACTATGCCATATAACTCCCAAATGAAATGGTTTCTAGTATTTATTCATGTAACCTTCAATTATAAAATTAAGTTGTTTAATTCTTTTCTTTATGTATAGTTGTACAATTTATTTGTAACTTTGAATATATGATGTATGTGAATATTATTCATACATCAATGAAGTTTACCACATCAAACCTACCTCTATTTTCTTTTTGGGATTTGTGTTTCTCTATTGCACTATAGATTTCCCAACAAACACTCAACTCATATACCTTAACATCATCAAGGTACTTTATTCCATTATTAGCCTTACTTTTCATTTTAGCTCTGTCTTCCATCTGTTTTCTTTACCTTACATATATGTACAATTTTTCTTAGTCCCCAAACGTTTCATTATTAACAGGCATACAAATACTTTGTAATTTGTATTTTATTTTGGCATTGTGTCTTCTCTCTCCCAATTTATTGTATTGTCATTTCTTCTACTCCTTAGCGTTGCTAGTTTCATACATTAGTTTTATGTGATATTTGTATTTTAAAAAATAAAATCATATATCATATTTGAATTAAGAGAATGAGAATTTATTTAATTTTATGATAAATTCTATATGAATAATTTATGATTTGTTAAACAAAACCATTTTTGTAATATATATAGTGCAAGTCAAATTTATGGATATCAAATAGTAGGGAATATTTAAAATTAGATTATGTATATCATAATTATTCATTATTTTATATTATAATGCATTTGTCTTTACATTTCTCTTAAATTAATTTTATCCCCTAAACTTCATAAATCAATGCAATAAAATCTTTATGTATTTTGATTATGGATCTCCTCATATTTCTTTATATAGTGGAAAGTTCTAAACATTTCATACTTTGAATATGCATCAAAAGAGGCAAATTGAAGCATATTATTATTAATGAGTAATGAAGTTACATAAAAATGTGATAATATATGTTAGTTCCTAAAAAACATACATGTAACAAAATTGATATAGTTCATGGAGAACTAATATGGCTTTTTCTTAATTCTATAGGCGGAAGAAGATTTGATCATGGAATGTTATAACCCATAGATTTAAATTAGATTTTCACTCTATTAAAGGGTCTAAGTGATAGCCCAATGGATTGAAATCCATGATTATATTGAGTTATGAAGTACTTGAGCTTTCAAGTGAGAGATAGATTATTGACGTACTATATATTGGTTTGTCTTTGAAATATAGAAATAAAGAAAGTGTATTTATATAACTCACACTTGACAGAGAGATTGTTAAAATACAAGTGTGAGTTAATATTAATTTTTTTTACTCACATACTTCCTCACAAAACCTATTGATCTCCAAAAAATGGGTGTCATATTGATGTTTTATATCAATATCTTATGAATTTTGAAAAGTTTGTTGTTGGTTAAGCAACATGTCACAGTAAACTAGCAGTTTTTTTATCCAAACAAATTTATTGTTAGCATGACTTATTTAATCATCCACGTCATATAAAAGATGACGCACGTATGACATCTATTGAAGAACCAAAAGATTCTTCATGAATATCCAACATATTGTATAACTCAAGAATTATCATGTGCTCTTGTTTTGAAAGAAATTTGATTATGAGAATATTACAAGTCATTATTTGGAATGGATCCCTTTATTTTTGGAAATATATCAAACTCATATATGTGCCCATTCAAATAGCATGTAAACCATACAAGTATTCAATAAATTTGATAGTTGCATCTATATAAGATGGTTACATGAGTGATTATTATTAGTTTGTAACCTAAAGTTTGCAAGATTGTTTGAATAAATCAGTATATTGAGCGCGCAAATTTCAGATAATATGATACAAAATCATTTAATAAAGCCTCCACAAATAACTAATTCAATACGTTTGAGAATATATTTTTATTTCTTGACATATTTGATCTTATATATTGCGGAATTTATATAGATCAAAATTCTCCCAATAAAATTCGCTTTTGGTCAAGAGCTAGGATATTCCATCTTAAAAAGTTTGAATGTGTATATTGATCCACCACAATGCACATATATGGATATTTAAAGGAAATTAAGATAAATGTTAGGTAAAAACCTCCTTCTTGTTTGCCTCTAAATGAAATAAAAAGATGTTTCCATCGGAAACAAATGAATTTAGGAGACTTATGCTGCATGATTAGTTATTGTCATTTGACAAAGTTTTCCTAACATGAGGGGGAAAAATCAAATAGATGGAAAAGAGAACAAAAGGAATTCATTATTACTATCAAGTATAGATCATCGAATATAGCAATATGAACAAAAAGTTCATTAGGTTTTGCATTCATGAAATATTGCATAAAATCTATCAAATGCAATTACTGACCTAAATAAGAATTAATAAATCTCTTATTCTAATTGAAAATGCTCTAATCAACATAAATAAAAATGAGACATGCTTGAAGCATAAAAGAATAATCGGTTCCAAAACAAAAGAGAAAGGAGAAAATAATTAAGATGATCATAGTGAAGAGGCAAGTACTTTAGAAGAGACCAAGACATAACTAATTGCAAAAACTTCAAAAGAAGTTCAAGTACCTAAAAGTAATAAAGAGATCTCAATAAATTATATCATAAGAAAAATGAAATTGAAAATATTAAGTTGTCGACAATGGTCTTGATAATAATTTCATGTGATCAATTGAGGATCTCATGCATAAATCTTTTTTTGCGAGTAGATAGATAGAATGATTGTAACATCCCATTTTGAAACGCAATTTTTTTTTTTTTCAATCAGAGTCGAGCAATAGAGCGAAAGAGTAATCAGTTCATAGCCAAAACATCAACCATTGTGTAATATTGTATAGATTACAATAGTCCTAAGGTTTAGAAATGAAATAGCGAATGACGAATAACGAAAACGATAAGATAGAAATAGTCTTCGCCGCACGTCTATTCCGGCACTTGCCTCGATCCCGAACCGTGGTCCTCCCGACCACGAAGCTACAAATGAGATTCAATTCACCATATTGAATCTCGAGGTAACGATTAACCTCATACCCAAACAATACAATATACGGACAACGAGATATTTCTAGAGCTAATACCACGGTATATCATAAGCATACAAACGATGCATGATCATTATGCCGACAAACATAAGCACAAAGCAATATGTAAAGCCCCATAAGGTAAACAATAACGGCCTGCACTATTCACCAAAGCCACGATAATTACTCGTGTCCTCAGCGCTAGGAAAACAAAACGGTGTTACCAAAACTATAACCCGTATAACTGTCTGTATAACGGTCTACGAACATATCATTGACATATAAGTGTTTAAGATGTACAAGATTAGTGTTACAGTACGCGTCCGTACCTTCGTTGGCAACGTTAGGTACTACCGAGCGAAGACGTACTTTCACGGAAGAACGTGAACTTCAAACAGCGTTCGTCGGGCGGCGTAACGGCAGCAAATCAGAGATTCTGATATCCTATAAGAATAATATCACCTTTATTAGCGATTTGACACTATAACTGGCTTTTTAGGTAAAAATTACCATTTTGCACTTCTACCCCTAATCGGCGGAATTTCACCAAAGATTCGTTACTCTAGCAAATTTTCTTCCCGAAATTTTGCCGAACTTCGACGCAACTATGATTTTCGAAAATAATGACTAAAATAGCCCTCCCATATGATACCCAAATCATACTTGAAATTTAAAGGCTATTCTAACAAATTCTACCCTTACTTTTAAAAAGAACCGCTAAAGTTCCAACTTTTCGGCGACTCGACCCCTACTATGTTTTTACCTCTTTAGGCACATTTTTCAATGCAATGAGGCCTAAAAACAAGCATAGGAATCTTATCACCTACTTCCTAAATCTAACTAACAATTCTACTAACTACCGAACTAAAGACTTAAAAGCTAATGGCCAAAAGACTTACCCGTTGAAGAATTCCCGGGAGCTTTTCCCGAGCTTATCTCTCTACTTTCTCTCTCAAGAAATTCGGTCAAGACAAGAAAGAAATGGTGTGAGGATTTCTCAAGGAGCATGCCTCCTATTTATAGACTTTGGTTAAGGCTTTGTTTGGAATTCCAAATTGTAAAGAACCCATTAATGCAACTTGAACAAAAAGTCACAAACTCCACCTCACCCCCTTTGGTCGACATCTTTGGGCTGTTTGGCAGCCAAGGATTGGCCAAGAAGTGATGACTCACCTCACTTTATGGCCATCCGGCCACCGTATTTCTCGATCGGTACCCGATTCGCGTAATTTCGGAGAAATCTCAAAATTCTAGATTTAGAACTTTGAAGACCTTCTCTTTCTCATCAATAATATCTATTATAACTTGAATTTTGACTTTAGACAGGGGTTCCAACATCTGCGAAGTTTCTCGAAAACGTGTCCGTACGCGTCCGGTGTCGAAATCGGTTCCGGAATCATCAAGCTCTAGATAATAATTCACTGATTCCAAATGTATTTTTATAATTATAAACTCATCCCTAGATGTTGAGTTATAATTTATTTCCTTATTTTCCCAAAATGTGACTAGCAAAGATTTTCCCTATTTCGTCTTATTAGGACAATGTGCTACGGGTCTCGGAATTGACTTCCTAAGAGGTCACCCGAAGGTAAAAACTCACCGATCAATATTTTACCTTGACTTTGGAATTCCTATTCCTGGTTCCCTAGATAGGATCTGTTTCCTAAATATAAGATTACTATTCATGCTTTTTAATTATATTATATAATAATCAAAAATTTGCAAAATATCAAGATATCAAATTTTGCTTCTTATCCTCAAATTCTTTGGCCAATTTTCGGCAGCCTTCTTTTTTTTAAATGTTTTTCAAGAATTAATTAATTACTTAATTCAATTTTTATTAAAAATTCTACAAAATTCCCTAATTGGTCCATTCTTGTATTTAGGTTTAAAAATACCTAAACTCAACTATTTTTCTCAAAACTTTCCAATTTAATTAGTAAATACATTTTATTAATATTCAACTAATTTCCACTAATTTTAGAGCTTCACATAATTATTACTTTGAAATTTCCTTTGCTTATGCTTAAGTAATTAGCTATTAATTACTTAATTACTCCTTTAATCATAGTTGGTATTTTTCTTAATTAGAATGCTTCATTACCTTCATATTCTTGTATTAACATTAGCATTTCCATGCCTCTTGCATTGTTTCATAATTACAAGGGTATTTTGGTCATTTTATTACTTTATGAGCATCCTTTCTCATTTTCCCAAGTTTGTAATTTATTTAATTACTGTAATTAGAGATAATATACTCTCTTAATTCAACTGGTCATTTCTTGACTTTTAGGATTTTTCATGAATTTTCTAAGTTAATTACCCTTTGCGGGGGCATTTTGGTCATTTTGGCACTTTGACCCTTAAACTCCCTAATTTCTTGCAGAAATTCTACCTAGAAAATAGACTATAATTACCCAAGAATGGAGATTGCAATTTCACTTATCGAAATATCCAACTTTTATTTATAATATTCCGAGATAAATATCCCAGTATTACATTTCTCCCCTTACACAAAATTTCGCCCTCGAAATTTAATCTATACTAACTAAACTTCGGGCCATAAACTCGGGTACTTCTCCTTCATGTCACTCTCGGTCTCCCAAGTTGCCTCGCTCGGTGTCAAACCCTTCCCGGACCACCTTCACTATCGGTATAGTTTTAGTCCTAAGCCGTTTCTCCTGGCGTTCGAGAATTCGCTCCGGCTCGACTACAAAGGTGTTACCATGCCGTACTTCAACATCATCGTACTTTATGACATGATCTCGATCTGGTAGGTACTTCTTCAGTTGTGACACGTGAAAAACATCATGGAGATTACTCGGGTTCGGGGTAACGCTAGTTGATATGCAACGAGTCCTCGCTCGGCTAATACTTCAATTGGTCCAACGTAACGCGGACTAAGCTTCTTTCTCTTCGGTGTTACGCCGACACATTCACATGGAGATAACTTCGTAAACACATGGTCTCCGACTTCAAACTTCAACGGTCTTCTCCTCTTATCTCGCATAGCTCTTCGTCTACGTGTGCGGCAAGGAGTCTCTTCTTGATCGGTGCGATCTGCTCGTAGGTCGCTCAAGCATGTCCGGCCCAAGCTTCGCTTCTCGGACGAATCCGTCCAAGCACAATGGTGATTGACACTTCCGCCCATACAATGCCTCGAACGGGGCCATTTGTATACTAGCATGATAACTGTTGTTATATGCAAACTCTGCTAGCGAAAGATGTTGATCCCAACTTCCTTTGAAATCTAGGGCACATGCTCGCAAACATATCCTCCGAGCGTTTGTATGGTCCTTTCGGATTGACCGTCTGTTTGTGGGTGATAAGCCGAACTGAACTTCAGCTTGGTCCCCATACCTTCATGTAATGATTGCCGAAACGGGATTTGAACCGCGTATCCGGTCGGAGACAATGCTCGTAGGAACACCATGTAATCTTACTATCTCTTTGATATAAATCCCCGCCAATCGTTCGGAGAATAGTGGATGCGATGGGAATGAAGTGTCTTGACTTGGTTAGTCTGTCAACAACTACCCAAATTGTATCATGGTTTCGATTTTGGGTAGACCTACCACAAAATCCATGGTTATGTTCTCCCACTTCCATTACGCAACTCTAGTCCTTGAAGAAGACCGGGGTCGTCGGTGTTTAATCTTTACTTTCGACGGGTCAAGCATTTGGCCACGTGTTCTGCTACGTCTTTCTTCATCCCGGGCCACCAAAACTCGGATTTCATACTCTGGTACATCTTGACCATGCCTGGATGTAGAGTGTACTTACTCTTATGAGCCTCATCCATTATTGTCCGCTTTAATTCATCAATTGGCGGTATGTAGATTCGCTTATACGACCAAACCACTAAGTGATAGGTCATAGTCTTGGGTCTCACCTCGAGTGATCTTCTCACGTATCTCTTTTGCCCAATCATCTTGCTTCTGCGCTTTCTCCACTTCATCTCTCGTCATACTCCCCCTTGATTCGCAAGAAGTGTAGCAAGATAGGCATCAGCTGGTGCGTCCTGACCCATGCAGATTTGGTTGGTTAGATTCAGGTCTCTGAAATCTTCCAGCAGTTTCTGCTCCTGTATCATCATGTATGATACCTGCACTGTCTTTCTACTAAGAGCATCAGCAACAACGTTTGCTTTACCCGGATGGTACTTGATCTCCAGGGTGTAGTCTTTAATCAACTCCATCCAACGACGTTGTCTCATGTTGAGTTCTCGTTGATCGAACAAGTATTTCAGACTCTTGTGGTCACAAAACACTTCTACGATTACACCGTACAGGTAATGCCTCCATATCTTCAAAGCGAACACGATAGCCGCCAGCTCTAGATCGTGTGTAGGATAATTTAACAAGTGGGGTTTCAGCTGACGAGAGGCATAAGCCACCACTCTGCCCAATTGCATTAGGACACAACCCAATCCTTGCCCACCGGCATCACCGTAGACTACATAAGTCTCATCGATCCGGGATAATCAATACCGTGCTTGTAGTCAACCTCTCCCTCGCTTCGAAAGCTCTCCTCACGCTCATCTCCCCATACAAAGGGTTGATTCTTCCTCGTAAGCTTTGTCAATGGTAGGGCAAGACGCGAGAAATCCCGTATAAATCTGCGGTAGTATCCCGCGACCAAGAAAACTACGGATCTCCGTCACGCCTCGGCCGTTTCCGGTCCAAAACTGCTTCCACCTTGCTTGGATCAACCGCAACTCCGCCGCTAGATATAACATGGCCCAGAAATTTCACTTCCGGCAGCCAAAATTCACATTTGCTCAGCTTAGCATAAAGTTGTTTTTCCTTGAGTATGCCTAACACCTTTCGCAGATGTTCTTCGTGCTCTTCTTTGCTCTTAGAATATATCAAAATGTCGTCGATGAACACCACCACAAATTGGTCTAGGTGTTGTCGGAAGATACGGTTCATGTAATCCATGAATACCGCAGTGCATTTGTCAATCCGAAGGGCATCACAAGGAATTCATAATGCCCATATCTAGTTCTCAAGCCGTCTTGGGAACATCGCCATCTTTAACTCGCAACCGATGGTATCCCGAACGCAAGTCAATTTTTGAAAAGACTGTGGAACTGCACAATTGATCCAAAAGATCATCAATCCGGGAAGTGGGTACTTGTTTTTTACGGTTACTTTGTTGAGCTCGCGGTAATCGATGCAGTCGGAAACTTCCATCTTTCTTCTTTACAAAAAGTACTTGGGGCTCCCACGGTGAAACGCTAGGTCGAATGAACCCCTTCTTCAAAAGCTCTTCCAACCGCTTCTTCAACTCCCGCATCTCGTTAGGAGCCATTCGATACGCGCCTTTGATATTGATCCTGTACTGGCATCAAATCAATGTTGAACTCCACTTGTCGGATAGGAGGTAACTCGGTGAGATCCTCTCGGAAATACATCGAAAATTCATTCACCACGGGGATGTCCGGAGTGAAAGGTTAGCTTCGCTTTGACGAGAAAAGAATACCATGAAAGCATGACTCCTTGCTTCACGCACCGATCGGCCTTCGTAGCGGAGAGAAAGTTCGGCTCACTTCAACCTTGTCTCCGGCAAATGATATCTCCTTTTTGCCACGCCGATCATCGCACCGTTGGCCGTTAACCGCCGGCCGAATATGACGTCAATGCCGTGAAGAGGTAGACGGATGAGATCCACTTTAGAAACTCGTCCATCCACGTTAGCGGTACAATTCATACATGCATCGGAAGCTAAAGACTTTACACCCAACGGTGTAGCTACAACAAGATCAAATGGTAATCTACGGGCATGCAATCCTAAACGACTTGCACAATCATAGGAAATAAACGAGTGACTAGCACCCGAGTCATACAATGCTTCCAATAGATTTCCATTGAGATAGATGGTACCTTGAACCATCGGCGGGGACTTCTCGGCCTCTTGTGTTTGTCAATGCAAAGATCCGGCCGGCGTTCGAGGTCTCGCCTCGCGGTCCTCTCGGGCAATCCGGCTAATGTGTCCGTGCTTCGACATCCGGGCGGACTTGTTTCCCATCACGGTTGGCTCCCGGATGGTACTTCTTACATTTCGACACGTCGGGATCCCGTCTGTTTGAAACTATTTTGTTGGTAGGGCTTCTTGTTCCCGCTTCGGTTGTCATTCCAAGGCGTTTTCCTCTTCGTGAGGAACCTCCGCGGTTTGATCCACCGCGATTTGCGTTGTTACCTTCCCGGCCTCGAGTCTTGCGCAGTTCCTTTAAGTTGCGCTCCGTCATTCTGCAGATTCTACCGCTTGGGCCATTCTTGAAATTCTTTGAGATACTAACCTTACCTTTATATCGTACTTCAATCCGATTAATAGTCGGTTAGCCTTCCGGCTCTCTTTCTTGTAGACTTTTAGGTATGATGAATACCTTGACGGTTGGTAAAGCGGGCGAAGTAGTCGTCAAATGACTCTTCACTCCTTGCTTGATCTCGGGAATTCTTCCTCTTTAATTACCTGCGTTGATGGAGGAAAGTACTGCTTCGTTGAATTGTTCAAGGAACATTTCCCAAGTAACAGATCCGGGCGGGGTTGTGGAAACACTTTTCCACCACCAGGGCATCTCCCTCAAGCTGGTATATTGCTAGCTGGGCCATCCGATTTCCAGGGCACTCCATGACTTCAAAAATCTTCTCAAGACTCAAAAGCCAATCCTCGGCTAGCTCACTCTTTCCTCGGAAACCGGTGGTTTCAACTTGCGGAACTTGGTTTACCCAATTTTCCGTAGTTCTCTCTATTTGTTCATGCCTGGGTTGTGATTGGGATCTCTCGGACCCTTCGTGCTCTTCATAATTTTCATCATCTTCATTGTCATCATACCCTTCGTCGTCATCATTGTTATTATCTTCATTTTCTCGATCATCCTCGTGTTGTCGTGCGTCTAATTGCCTTTGTGCCTCCTGGTCTTGTTGGTTTTGTCTTGCCAGAAGGGCATCAATCAGAACTCTTTGTTCTTGCAGAGTTCTACGCATTTCTTCAATTTCTTCACGTCCGGGTTGATTCGGTTCATCGTTTCGTTCATCCTGAGGCTGTCTCGCCTCTTCCCTACCTCGGCCTCGACCACGGCCTCGGCCTCTTCCTCTTGGTGCACCGACCGCTCTCAAGTTGGCCATGTTTTAAATTCTTTTTCCTTTAAACAATTATGAAAGAATATATAAATATTAAAAGTGACAAAACAATTTGCACACCAAACATATATTCACATATATTCATTCATAAAGTTTATACATATCGATCGATCTAATACTAATACAAGTCATACTTTGTACAATCTCCTTTTTCAAACGTATTTACAATATTCAAAGGTACTTGGAGATACAAACTAAACTCCCTAGTTTCTACAATCCACAGACTTCCTTGTACCGACGTTCTTCCTCTACATGTAAAGGCGAACCAAGCTCTTCGGGTAGCGAAGGTGTATGCTAACACTTAAGATAGGTCCGTCATCTAATAGTTCATTACGATCCTTGCCCAAAAGCGGGTATAGGGAAAGAAGTACAATGTGGTCCTAACCCAATCTGCGGGTGAATGTCCCCTATTATTGGCTTGGTAGTTTGAGATTAGGGTTAAAAACACAAGATATTTTCCTTGGGTGGTGCTAGTGAGATTCGTAGCTTCAATGAGAAAGTTTTCCAACAAAATGACTAACGTGTCATTATCATTCGGACATAGTAGAAATCCTGCGGTTCAAATTGCCTCATCTTCAAGAAGTTGAATGTCGGGGTAGTCAAAGTTATCATCAACTCGAGGAATGGGTAGGGCTTCCCGGATCAGC
Organism: Acacia melanoxylon; assembly: GCA_019022615.1. Classification (NCBI taxonomy): domain Eukaryota; kingdom Viridiplantae; phylum Streptophyta; class Magnoliopsida; order Fabales; family Fabaceae; genus Acacia; species Acacia melanoxylon. The sequence goes on along the minus strand of JAFJYJ010000003.1, from coordinate 2,389,477 downwards.
TTGGTCCTCAATCTCCGGTCGTTCGGGTTGAGATTAGGAGAATCAGGTTCAGAGTCCTCTGTAGCAGGGTGATAGGAGGGTTCTGGCTCACTGTAATAGTGACTAGGAGTTGTGGGGTCTGTACACTCGTGGTTTGGATCCAAAGGAAACTGTTCATAGTGATCTGTACTCCAGGGTATAATAGGTTCAGCATGGTTTTCAATCTCAGGCTCATCCGGTTGTGCGTTGTAGGAATCTACCTCTTCTTCGATGGAATCTCCTTCCGTAGTCAGTGGGGATGGGTTATTTGAGGGTTCGGGTGCGACGGAGGAATGGATCTCCGGGCGGGACGCCTCCGAATCCGTGATAATTGTAGAATGGCTCTAAGACGGGCTCTTTGTCCCCGTTCATCTCTACACATTACACCAATGGCCTTATCGGTACTCATTTTCAAAAATGTGCTCACAATTAAAAGGCTTAAGAACCTAACTCCGTTATCCGAATGAATGGCCAGGTAAGTGTCTACCATGGGGGCCTCACCGGATTAGCGGTGACTTATGGCACACCCACGTAGACTAGCCTTGCCTTCGGCACCAAACTGTCCGTGGTAACATAGTTAAATACTTGCCAGAATTTCATGCTCTGATACCAAAAATGTAACATCCCATTTTGAAACGCAATTTTTTTTTTTTTCAATCAGAGTCGAGCAATAGAGCGAAAGAGTAATCAGTTCATAGCCAAAACATCAACCATTGTGTAATATTGTATAGATTACAATAGTCCTAAGGTTTAGAAATGAAATAGCGGAATGACGAATAACGAGAAAACGATAAGATAGAAATAGTCTTCGCCGCACGTCTATTCCGGCACTTGCCTCGATCCCCGAACCGTGGTCCTCCGACCACGAAGCTACGGTGAGATTCAATTCACCATATTGAATCTCGGGTAACGGTTAACCTCATACCCAAACAATACAATATACGGACAACGATATTTCTAGAGCTAATACCACAGATATCATAAGCATACAAACGATGCATGATCATTATGCCGACAAACATAAGCACAAAGCAATATGTAAAGCCCCATAAGGTAAACAATAACGGCTGCACTATTCACCAAAGTGCCACGATAATTACTCGTGTCCTCGGCGCTAGGAAAACAAAACGGTGTTACCAAAACTATAACCCGTATAACTGTCTCGTATAACGGTCTACGAACATATCATTGACATATAAGTGTTTAAGATGTACAAGATTAGTGTTACGATAAAGAAGCGTCCGTACCTTCGTTGGCAACGTTAGGTACTACGGCGGAAGACGTACTTTCACGGAAGAACGTGAACTTCAAACGGTTCGTCGGGCGCGTAACGGCGGCAAATCGAGATTCTGATATCCTATAAGAATAATATCACCTTTATTAGCGATTTGACACTATAACGGCTTTTTAGGTAAAAATTACCATTTTGCACTTCTACCCCTAATCGGCGGAATTTCACCAAAGACTTCGTTACTCTAGCAAATTTTCTTCCCGAAATTTTGCCGAACTTCGACGCAACTATGATTTTCGAAAATAATGACTAAAATAGCCCTCCCATATGATACCCAAATCATACTTGAAATTTAAAGGCTATTCTAACAAATTCTACCCTTACTTTTAAAAAGAACTCGCTAAAGTTCCAACTTTTCTACGACTCGACCCCTACTATGTTTTTACCTCTTTAGGCACATTTTTCAATGCAATGAGGCCTAAAAACAAGCATAGGAATCTTATCACCTACTTCCTAAATCTAACTAACAATTCTACTAACTACCGAACTAAAGACTTAAAAGCTAATGGCCAAAAGACTTACCCGTTGAAGAATTCTCGCAGCTTTTCCCCCAGCTTATCTCTCTACTTTCTCTCTCAAGAAATTCGGTCAAGACAAGAAAGAAATGGTGTGAGGATTTCTCAAGGAGCATGCCTCCTATTTATAGACTTTGGTTAAGGCTTTGTTTGGAATTCCAAATTGTAAAGAACCCATTAATGCAACTTGAACAAAAAGTCACAAACTCCACCTCACCCCCTTTGGTCGACATCTTTGGGCTGTTTGGCAGCCAAGGATTGGCCAAGAAGTGATGACTCACCTCACTTTATGGCCACCCAGTAGTATTTCTCGATCGGTACCCGATTCGCGTAATTTCGGAGAAATCTCAAAATTCTAGATTTAGAACTTTGAAGACCTTCTCTTTCTCATCAATAATATCTATTATAACTTGAATTTTGACTTTAGACAGGGTTCCAACATCTGCGCCGAAGTTTCTCGAAAAAACGTGTCCGTACGCGTCCTGTCGAAACGGTTCCGGAATCATCAAGCTCTAGATAATAATTCACTGATTCCAAATGTATTTTTATAATTATAAACTCATCCCTAGATGTTGAGTTATAATTTATTTCCTTATTTTCCCAAAATGTGACTAGCAAAGATTTTCCCTATTTCGTCTTATTAGGACAATGTGCTACGGGTCTCGAATTGACTTCCTAAGAGGTCACCCAAGGTAAAAACTCACTGATCAATATTTTACCTTGACTTTGGAATTCCTATTCCTGGTTCCCTAGATAGGATCTGTTTCCTAAATATAAGATTACTATTCATGCTTTTTAATTATATTATATAATAATCAAAAATTTGCAAAATATCAAGATATCAAATTTTGCTTCTTATCCTCAAATTCTTTGGCCAATTTTCGCAGCCTTCTTTTTTTTTTAAATGTTTTTCAAGAATTAATTAATTACTTAATTCAATTTTTATTAAAAATTCTACAAAATTCCCTAATTGGTCCATTCTTGTATTTAGGTTTAAAAATACCTAAACTCAACTATTTTTCTCAAAACTTTCCAATTTAATTAGTAAATACATTTTATTAATATTCAACTAATTTCCACTAATTTTAGAGCTTCACATAATTATTAATTAAATTTCCTTTGCTTATGCTTAAGTAATTAGCTATTAATTACTTAATTACTCCTTTAATCATAGTTGGTATTTTTCTTAATTAGAATGCTTCATTACCTTCATATTCTTGTATTAACATTAGCATTTCCATGCCTCTTGCATTGTTTCATAATTACAAGGGTATTTTGGTCATTTTATTACTTTATGAGCATCCTTTCTCATTTTCCCAAGTTTGTAATTTATTTAATTACTGTAATTAGAGATAATATACTCTCTTAATTCAACTGGTCATTTTACGACTTTTAGGATTTTTCATGAATTTTCTAAGTTAATTACCCTTTGCAGGGGCATTTTGGTCATTTTGGCACTTTGACCCTTAAACTCCCTAATTTCTTGCAGAAATTCTACCTAGAAAATAGACTATAATTACCCAAGAATGGAGATTGCAATTTCACTTATCGTAAATATCCAACTTTTATTTATAATATTCCGATAAATATCCTAGTATTACAATGATGATGGGCCAAAATGGAAAAAAAAGTAAAAAGGAAAAGATGCAATGAAAATGTGATTAGAATATTTCGATATATGAAAAAACTGAAATATAAAAAATATAAATATTTAAGTGAAAATAAATATTTTCACAAATTCTAATGAAGATGATGATGAGGCATACTATTTTGTGGTCGATACAATAATTTTGTATTTCTAGCAGTATATAAAAATAAAATTATGTGTCTGTTAGATATTGTTATATACCGCCTATTTATATAGCTCATTAAATAGTGAAATTTATATGAGAATCCTTGAATGATCTAAAATACCAAAAGCATATCCAATAAAATCATTTTATATATAAAATGTTATTTGAGTTTGAAAATAGTTCAAGCATATATAATTGATTGAAAAATATATTGAAAATCGGTAATTTTACATTTTACTTGACTTGTAGATCGAGTTATTGAATGCATCAATGATTTTAAAATAACATATTTTTGCTATGGTGAATTTTCTTGCAAAGGTATATTGAATTAAATGTTCCGTAAGTACCTTATATTTTATGAGAACATTTTATGTATCAAGCTATTATTGTATTTATTATTATTTTATTGGTAAAAATTAGTTTTTGCGGTACACGGTGGATAACGAAAATGAGATTTGGTGTGATAATCCTATAAACATATTTTGTAATATTATTTTGTTCAAACAAACTCTCGATTATGTGGATGCAAGATATATTTTGATGATTTTTAGAATAATTTTTCTTTATTGTTTCCACAATGAATAAGAAAAAGAAAGAATATACTAATGTTTTAGCATAACAAAAGATATGTTAGAGGAATATATTTTAGCAAAATATTTGGTATAACAATCAATCATTTATAGTTTGGTGGCCAAAATAACGATATGCTCGAAAATATAATGGAAGTGATGTTCTTATTAGAAGGAGTAAAACTGTTGTTATTATCAGGAGGAGTTAATACGATATTATCATTATGTGAAGTAGAGACCGTTTTGTACTCTTTTTCTTGACCAAGGTTTTGTCCTACAGGATTTTACTGATGAGGTTTTTAACGAGGCAACTTCGATTTGTATTATGTACTCTTTTTCTTTCATTAGGTTTGTATCCCATTGAGTTTTTTCTAGTAAGGTTTTAATGAGGCGCAATATTTATTTATAGACATCCAAGAGGGAGTGTTGTACAAATACTAGATGATGTGGATGTTCATAAACTCCCAACTTTTGGCCTTTCACTTTCTACACTCCACAAACTTCTCTAATGAATTGTCTTTAAGAGTTTTTATACTTATAACTCAAATATTACAATTTATGCACTCATGAAGATTAACTTTGCTATTTTTTTTTATTTTTTATTTTATGTAACTCTTGGTTGAAGTTGAGAGCCTATAAATAAAACTATGTACTGTACTTTGGTTGCATCCAAATAAATAAGATATTGCTCCATCTTTCTCTCTTCATTCTCTTCATCTCAATCCGTTATGTTCTCTTAATTTCATAACACATTTCATAACAAGTATAAGGCGTTTTTTTATAATAATTTTTTTTTTCTGCTTTTGGGTCAAATAAGGCAAAGAAATGTGGATCCATAAAACCCAATCATCGCTTATGTTCCCATGATTCTATAATCATCACTAAATCTGGCCTTTGAAGCTTAGCAATTGTCACATTTCGTGAAGTTTATGACATTTTCCATTCCGAAAGGGTAATTGTTTTTGAATAAAAACTGGATACATACCAAAAACGAACGAAAGGGTAAATTTAAGTATCAGTAAATAGTTTCTTTTTAATTTTTAAAAAAATTATATAATTATAGTGGGGCTTTTGGAAATTTCAAGTCCATCTTGAATGTTTTTGGGTATTTATGCATCTTCAAAAACCATATGCAATTTCGGTGCATTTTGAGTAAAAATTTATGAACATTTTTGCACATTTACTATTTTTGAGATGATGACATTTTGTATTTTAAGAAAAATAGTATTGACCCCCTACAAAAAGTAATGAGTATGACGTGTCATTTTTCCTCAGATTTTAAATGTTTATAAGTACTTTTGTAAAAAAAAAAAAAAATACGGTATGGATACACATTGAATAAAAATTTATAGGTAAATTTGCATCATAATCCATCATTTTATTTCCTTACGGTTGTTCGGTCGGAATGTGTGTATATGCTTCGATACCAGGGGCGGAGCCAGGAATGAAAATCAGGGGGCAAAAATTACAGAATGAAACCCAGTGGAGTCAGCATTTGAAATTAGAAGGAGAACATTACAGAATTGGACCCAAAATTTTCAAAAATTATGATTTAACCTCATAAAAATTTCAATGTTTTCGGTTTAGTCTCTTTATGAAATTTTTAATAGGGACTAAAGTGAAAACATTAAAAATTTTATGAGGCTAAAGCATAATCTTTGAAAATTTTTGGTCAAATTCTATAATTTTAGAGGGGGCGGGGGCCACCCCTAGCCCCCCTGATTCCGCCCTTGTTCGATACGACTGCTACCCGCAAAGGGCACTTTTAGATATTATGAATATATCAAAAATATATACAAAAAGGTAGTAAAATATTATTAATTGCCAAAATTATAAAAAAAAGATACATAAAAACCTAAAGCTCATAAAATTAATAGTTAAGAGTTTTAAAACTGAAATCATTTGGGATCCATAGATTTAGGAATAGTATTATTTACAAATCCTAAAACAATGTGGTTGCCTTAATTCTTATATGCATATAATCTTAACTTCCTATGAAATTATTGTTAGCGGCAGCACCTAAATTCTGTTGCAATTCAACAAGTTTTTCAACTCCTCCATAATGTTATGCAGATTTTGTTGGCAACAGCATCTGTAGAAAATTGGTTAACCTAAGTCGTGTCAGAGGGCACTATCCTTAAGAGTTGTAGTATTCCGTAACTATATATAGATGAGATGTGACACTTTAATTTCGAGGATAAAACATATCCTTCCTACAATAAGAGTGTGAACATAACAATAAAATATAATAGAACTCAACAAATAAAGAAAGTTTTTTTGAAGAGAAAGAGAGATGCTCGAAAACTCAAGAGTAGTGTACCCAAACTCTTCACCTTATATAGGCAACAAACCATTTCACACGTGAGCACAAAATAATCACATTAAAGTGATTAAATTCATGGTTCCAAAAAAATGTTGCAAGCATTTGCTTTTTTTAGGGACAATGTTGCAAATATTTACTTTCATGTTTCCAAACTTGGTCATTTAAATTCCATTATGAACATTATGCTGACACGTTTAAAGCAATGAAAACCCATTAAACAATATTTAAAGCAATTAATTAAAAGATGTTTCCACATATATATGCCTATAATAAATTATCAAAATCTCATAGCTCACTTCCTTAAAATGTTTTAAAGGTATTTAAAATTGTGAAAATCATGGCATTTAAATGGAGGCAAAATTGAAAAGGAAAAAAAAAAGAAGATATAAACTAACCTAACATATTTTCTTGATATTTGTGAATTAGAAAAATTAGCTTGTAATTAGGGTATGAATATCAATGCAAAAATTATATAAAGCGAGTTGTACATCTACAAGCAGGCTGACTTATAAATGTAAGAGCTCGACTTATAAAAAATCATTTGATTTTATAGAGATTTCCTTGTGAATTTATGAAGTTTGGCTTGTAAATATACAAAGTTTGATTTGTAAATATTAAAGCATTAATATTGTAAGAAGTTGGCTTGTCGATATACGAAGTTTGACATGCAAGTAAATCTCGAAGTTTTACTTGTAAATATGTGATGTTTAATTTGTAAATATTTTAATATTAAAAATTTAGTTTTTTTTTTAAAATAAAAAATAAAAATAAAAATAGTTTCAAAGTATTGATAGCATGTACAAACTTCCGAATTACTTAACTGGATTTGGGTAGTTCTTCTAAAAGTATTTACAAAATTAATATGAAGATGAATTAAAGACCTTATATTGGTTAAAGTCCCTTTCACCGAAACGAATACTTGTTGGTATTTAATGTTTAATATTCTAAAGTTAAGCCAAAATAGTAAATAAGTAATGTCCCTCCTATGTTTTTAAAACCCAAAATAGTAAATACGTAATGTCCCTCCTATGTTTCTAAAACAATGTAATGTGCCCTTATTTTAACATACTACTATAATGAAAAAAAGTAGTAGCCTATTATGAATAATACAATTTGTGACTTATGCAAAATATAATTTGTTTAAATTTTAAGTTGATTGATTGATAAGTTGTACTTGGTTAATCTTGCATGTACTAGCCTTACTGCTATGGTTTGCAATAAAGAGCCAAGTCTATTGTCCTTATAAAAGTGTGATTAGTGGTAGAAACTAATTTTTTAACATAATTTACAGTGTACGAGGTGAAAATGTGAGAGGAGCTTTGTCTAGACTTACGTGAACATACTTTTCGAACGCTAACTCAAATAGGCCATAAGTTACTCATTTAGTCCTAAATGTAGGACTTAGCTTGAGGTTGAATTGTGGTCCTAAATATAAGACTGTTTTTTTAATTTTATTTTTTACGTTTATCATTTTTTAAAAACTAATTTACTTAACTTATAAATTAATATATAATCTAATGTTATATAGAAATATCTTAGAAAAAATATGTAATATGTGTTATAATTTAGTAATATATATTTAGTTTTTTTTTTAGTAAAATACATCAACTACTCTGTTGTTTTACTTAAATACAGAAACCTCCCCTCTAATTTTGAAAACGTATATGAACTTTTCTTAAAATTAAAATGCATGTTACAAAAATCTTCTTTATATATTTGAGATTTCATTTCCATCCACTCAACCGTTAGTTAGTTACAGTTAAGTTTAGTTGTCAAACCTTTGTTTTGACCAAAATACTCCTCTTTCAACAAAGGAATATACGTATTCTCCCTCGTCCTTATTATAAAGCGCCTAACTAAAGCAAGTTTATTTGGTCCTTTTTATAAGGCACTTGCTTGTTCCCAATGAGCAATGATTATTTTTTTCCATGTCTGCCCTAATTAATAAAGGTAGTGGGTGAGAGTAATAATTAATATAATATTAGAGTTTAGTGCAATTAGTAAGGACAATATTGGAAATTACTTAGATTTTAAGACAACTTTATTGAATTTAAACTACTTTTATTGGTTTGTGAGAAAAATTAGTTGATACCTTATAATAAGGACCGGAGGGAGTATATAGTTGCCTAAATTTTTTTTATATGACCCAAAAATAGTTCTAATACATATATTTTTTAAATTTTCAATATATTAATTTTTTTATTATATTATATTATAAAATATATAATTTTATTTTCTTATCATAATTATTGAAACTTATTTATTTAATTTTGTTTTAAATGAATAAAAACATATTTCAAACACTTTTTTTTATCATATATTATAAATAATGTAAAGTTAAGAGATTATGTAAATTATTTAAACTTATGATTTTATGATGTTGAAAATATTTTTTTCTACTAATGTTTATGATCATGTCTAATTAAATGTATCTTTATTAGTTGAATTAATAATAGTTTTAGTTAAGTTTTTAAGTCTACTATAATTAAATTAGTTAGGAATTTATCTCAATATGATAAAAACTTAACAAATAACTATTTAAAAAAGTAAAAAAAGTAAAATTAAGAAAAAGGAAAAGACTAAAATATATTTAAATAATATTAGTCGAAATTAGGGAATTACTAATAATGAAGGGTAAACTAGTAAATTAAAAATTTATGTATAGAAAATTCTTTATAGAGGTAATGGTTTGGATTTGCATGTATGTTTTTAAAAGAGAGGAATGCCCATGTGATTAAGACAAAACATAAAGAAGGTTATAGTATTTTACTCTAATTTTTCAATATCCCAAAATTAAATAGATAAGCCTTATGTTAAGAATCAGTAAACACTAGTTGGAATTTGCCATTTGTTTGATACAAACTTCATTTTTTGTTCTCTTGCAATGTGAGGCATAATTTATACCCTAATAAAAGTTTATTCACTAAAAATATATTACTCCTTTTGTCCTAATTATAGGACATATTTAACTAATTTTGGAAAGATTAAGGAGATGAGTTAAATTAGTTAATTTTACTTATTTTTCGAAAATGCCCTTATATAAATTTAAAATGACATAAGTAAAAGTGAGTCAACAACCTCTGCCATATACCTCTCCGACCTAAAATTTTCTGTTCCACAAACTTTCTAATTGAAATAATGGTCTTTCTATATATACATATATGTATACATATAGATCTACACACACGTGTGTATATATATGTGTGTGTGTGAGTGCTTATATATCAAATATACATATATGTATATACACACATATGTGTGTTATATATGTATATTCGCAAATTAACATCAAGTGATAAATAAATAAATTAAAATCCAACAATTTAAGAGTTTTACGGATCAGAAGAGTCTACGCACCTACATATATATACTCACAAAAAACCAAACAAACTTAAGAGAATAAAATATGGGGATTTTAGGAAGAAATTGTTAAAAATTTAAAATATTGTCTTATAATTAGGACTGGAGGAGGGAATACTTTGATCAAAATTGTTATTTTCCGGTGGATATTATAATTGAATAAAATTGTGAAAATTGTGATTCCCTGCCATTTTTAAAGCTAAGGTGGATGGATGGCATGACTCTTAAAAATTGGGTTTCTTCAAAAGATTTTTCCAAAATGTATATATATATATATATATTTTCCTTGCCAATGATTTTCCAAAATAGGTACATGTCATTTGATGTGTCGCCTTTTGCTTTCAGAAGGTCGCTTGCGTGGGGCCTCATAAAGAGACAGCCTGTTTACGGTTCGAATCCGACGTGTATAAATCTGTTGGCTCAATTTCTTAACCTCAAAATTCCAAATTGCCGGGCCTAATCATCGTCTTCTCGTTCCTTCTAATTATATATTCCCCTTTTTTCTCCTTCCAATGTATCATACTTTTTGTCCCTCACTTGCACCACTTGCGGAGGCAGATCCAAGAATCGCCTGTGCAACGCACGGTGGTTAAGGTGGCGGTGTGGGTGTTCTTCGGAGACAAATCAGCTTCTAGAGCAACCCATTGATTTCGATCTCGCCGCACTGCCTTCACCTTCGTAAGTTTCTAGACAGAACTCACATTTCTCCTTTTTCTCTTTGTTTGTCCTCGGATTTCAGCTTCTAGATCTGGGGTTCTCTTCATTTAATTAAATTTATTTGGGGAAAGAATTGTGTTCTTGGAATTTTTGCAATGGCCAATGGGTATTATGTGTGATGAGCATTATGCTCTTAATTCTTTATGTGGCGTACCTGGGAAGTTTTTCTGGTTCTGACTTTGGTTTGCTGCGAAGTATTTATGATGGGTATGTTTGTGCCATTTCATTTCTTCTTCTTGGTTAGGCATCTGATTGCATTTTAATAGGAGGTTTGGTGGCTGTTCTGATTCTTAGGATTTTCTGGAAAGTGTAGATGTTGATGTAGATATTTCTGTTTCGTAAAAGATATAAATGACATATTTCCTTTCAGTAATCCTTTGGAATTTCTTAGGTTGGTTTGAAGGGACGGGAGCTTCCCTCCTTAGTTGTTAGTGTGAAAACTCTGATCATAAATTCGCATCAAACATTTCACATCTGACTTTTCACACTAAGGAGAGAAGCTCCCCTCCCTTCAAACCAAACACACTCTTATGCTTGACACATTAACTTGTCTATTTATTTGCAACTATGTGTCATTGGTACTAAGCTTCTACACAATATTTTGATTGGTAACGCAACTATATCCTTCCATTTTTGAAAGGCCAGAATCTATGCCACTTGATCCGTGGGAGGAGTCCATTTTGGTTACAGTTCATCAGTTTCCTAACCTATTAACTTAACAATTGCTTTAATTACTAAATTGCTTGCATTCTAATTTTTTTATTTGTTTTACCTCCATCTGCAGTCCCAAGATGGTTGCACAGAATTTTGAAGTTGATCTTAAGAAGCCCCTTGTCTTCCAGGTATGGAAAATGTTTATGTCCTTTATTGCAGTGGTTTTTGAGGTTGTTAAGATTGAGAATTTTCCTAAAATTGATCAGGGGGTTAAAAAGATTGAGTGATAGGATTGTAAGATCAACCCACTGTCAAAATATAAAAATTGAGATGTGCAAAGGAAGTCACAGATAAGGATAATGCAATCAAAATTATGCATAATTTACTCAAACAATATATAATTTAAATCAACGGGACTCAAAACATGACTCTGACACTACTATAAAATTTACAGGTTGGTCATCTTGGAGAAGCCTATGAAGAGTGGGTTCACCAGCCAATTCTTAGCAGGGAAGGACCTCGATTTTTTAAAAATGATTTTATGGAGGTACAACGTCTAATATACATGGAAAGTAAAACTATCTTCAGGTCATATGCTCACACTTATAAAGACTTCTTGTTTAATATATTGAAATATTATGGTTTTTGGTGGGCAGTTCTTGACGCGCACAGTCTGGTGGGCAGTTCCAACTATTTGGTTGCCAGTTGTATGCTATTCTATCTCTGTCTCTGCAAGAAAGGGCCTTGCACCCTCTCATGTAGCTCTACTGGTGGTCCTGGGCCTTTTCATTTGGACATTGACTGAATACACTTTACACCGTTTCCTTTTCCACATCAAAACATCAAGCTATTGGTAGAACTCTCTCTGCGAGCCCCCCTCCATTTTTTCTTGTGTTTTGATATTATGCTTTCTATTTGGATTCATAGATGGACAAACTTCTTGACGGCTGAAAGAACACAGGAACTATTTTGGTTGATTTATTTATTTACTTTGGCTGGTTATTTGGTCTAGGGCAAATACCTTGCATTATCTTATTCATGGTTGTCACCATAAGCACCCCATGGATAGCTTAAGACTTGTTTTCCCGCCAACTGCAACAGCCATATTACTTGTCCCGGTATGTCCTTTCTGCAATAACTCCATAATTCGACCCTTTGTTCCATTCTGTGTTAAAGTTCACTTCTTCCTGACTATGGTTTTTGGAGACAAACAGTAAAGCCTTTTTCATTCCTGATAATCACAGAATGCTATGTCTTGTTGTAATGATGTGCTGAGTTTATTCAATTTGATTAGTGAAAAGAATCAGAAACCCTTTTCTTTGACAGTTTATATTGATAACAATGCAAGATTACAATTCAATGCTCAAGACTAATGTCAATATGTTGGAACACAGAACTAGGAAATTGGTGTTATTCAATAGTAAACCCTCCAGAGTACCTAATGGAGGAAAGCTCCACTGACAAGAACTAGGTACGAGAATGAGAATATATTTAGAGGTAATTAAAATAAATAAAAGGTAACTCTCTTCTACTCTTCTCACCGTAAGAATCTCACGATTAAAAGAATAAGAAGCCCATGTAACTCTCTTCTACTCCTCTCACCATAAGAATCTCATGATTAAAAGAATAAGAAGCCCAGGAGAATCTCCAAATATCTGAAATAATGTTTATTAACTCCTATCTTAGTTTTGGGAATAACTAAGATATTTATAGAAAATAAATTACAATTGAAATACTGACTCTCCCTACATTCTCGGGAAACTAGATGCATAAAAATAGGAAATGACTCAAAAGACTCACCACTAACTAGTGATCCTATTATTTTGCTAACAAACAGACTTTCAAATATTAAATAAATAATAAAAGAAATCAGAAACGTGGAAACATGGACTGATTAATGCATAGACTGATTCTTGCGCCTTTGATAAGTGAGGCGATATCTATCATTACTCCCCCCTTTGAAAACCACCTTGTCCTCAAGGTGGAAATCTGGCTATTTCAGCTGCTGCGGGTGCGTTCTCTTTAGTCTTAGGCTCCGGTTTGATTTCTTCCTGGATCGGAGCTCCCTCATCGTCAACCTCAAACAGAGAGAAGGAGGAGATGTTGTAGCGGTGCCCTGGTTGGAACGGCTCTCCACACCAGAAACAAAGGCCTTTTTCCCGGCTTTGTTGTCTCTCGGCGTCCATCGGCATTGCACGGGTCTGGTTCGGGAATGGAGCAGAAGACGCGATCACTAGAAGGGATCGTGCTGACTCGGATGCGGACATGGAGTTGCAGCGAGTTGGAAATGACGCTGAGGTCATGTGGGTCGGGTCAATGGGATTGAATCCCCTGCTGTTAGTCCGGTCTTGTGCATAGGGAAAGTTGGGTGAAAGGACTCTATCCAATGGTAAGATCTATGCTAGGAGACCTAGGAAGACATCAATAGCACAAACAAGGGAGCAAGATGCTTTTTAAGGTTGCGTGTTGACCTTCTATTTTGGAGTAAAAGTAGGATACTAGCTTGTCATGTAGGGTGGCTTTTTGGGTACTTTGTGAAAGGTGTTTGTTTTGCCTATATTAGCCATTAGGAGTATTGGGGAAGGCGGGCATTGTTTTGTATGAGAGTTGTAGGAGAGGGGACATGTTCGTGTATCGGACTTGTAACTTTTCTTGGTCGTGGGAGTGTTTTGCTCTCAACAGATTGCTGTAATCTCTTGTATTACAGTTTGTGTGACTGATTCAATCGGTATTTCAGATATTCTTTTGTTGGTTCCTAACAATTGGTATCGGAAGCGGTGAGATCTTAGGGAAGAATGGAGGAGAGAAATTTGAGTGTACTTAGTTTCAGAGAATTAATTCAGCTGCTAGATGCAATCCTATTGCCACTGCAGAACAATGGAGATGAAGGAGTAGAGAAGTAGATGCAAAAATCAGAAATAGAGGAAGAGCTTAAGAATGTTGAAGAACAATTAAAGTCAGGTCCTTTTTCAGCAGAAGAGGAGCTTGAAGAAGTTCTCAACGACTACCCAAAAGAAGCGCTGAGACCTGAAGGTTTTTTCCTTGAACTGAAGGGGAAAGAAGAGGAGAAAACTGAAGCAGAGGTCAACGAGGAAGAGAAAGAACATACAGAACTGAAGTTGTCACCTTTTCCATGTGAAGAGAGGCTAGGAGTTTCTAGTGAGAACCCTAGAGAAAAGATGAAATTGAAGGTTCTCAAGTCTTAGAAGCAGCCAAAACAGTGCCAAACATTCCTAGAGATGTTCGACAAGTTCGAAGGAGGTCGTTGCAATCAGCGTCACACACGAACAACGCAAAGAAAGATGACGGACAGAAACAGCGCTTTGGGAGGCGGGAAGATGACGGCAAAGAGGAGAAGGAGAGGTGGAGACTAGACCGGGCTAGGTTTATTAATTGTAGTAGAAGCCCAAAACTAAATGATTGTAGTTTTCTTGGGCCTAGTGGCTTCTTAATTTATAAAAGAAGGACAGCCCAGCCGCACCCAACATTCAGTCTCACAATTATGAAGCAGCTAATGGGCTTGGGCCTTAAAGTGGGAGAGAAAACCCTAATCCTTCAAAGAAATAAGGTTGCTGCCAGCCGCAAAACACCCACCTGTGCAGCTCAACCTTTTTTCTCACTCACTACTCACGTGGCAATAGCAAACAAAGAAGCCTCCCCGCCTTTAGTGTCCTTGCTCTGGTTAAGTAAGACAGCATCAAGCAAGCCAGCAACGTTTTTTCCATTGAGCAGGACCGATGCATTAAAAATAGTGGGGATTTTGTTTGTGGAAGGGACAAACGGTAAACTAGAGGAGTTTTCTTATTTTTTTCAACAGTGATACAAGTAGAAGCAATGTGTTCAATGCTGCTCTTTGTAATGATTGGTTGCTGGGTTCAAGGGATGTTTCACAAGTCACTTCTCCATTCATAAGTTGGGGTTCACAAGGAGAACTTTTCTGTGTTGCTGAAGCTTTTGAAGGAACTTATCAGAGAAACCATAATCCTATACGAATCTCACATGGCGCAAGTGTTGTTCTTAGCAAGCCAGTTAAAGCCTTCTTCTGGTTTTGCATGCTGAGAGGACACAAAGAGGCAAAGACTGCAGTAGCCATGAAGACAAATACAAAGGAGGCAAAAATAGTTTGGTTCTCTGGGCATGGACTTATATTCAGAAGTGGGTTAAAGCATGGTCATGTTGGAGAAGTTGAGGATAGTGCTAAGGAGTTTATGAACGGCTCCATAATTGAAGCAAAAACAGGAGATGAAGTGTTGGTTTTTTATTCTGCCAAGCAACTCACAGCCGCCTATATCAGGCAGAACAGAAAGCTTCAAATTTTCTCAAGGGCAGAGAAAGAGAATGAAAAAAATAGAGATCTCTCCAAGGTATTGATAAAGTGTGGCAAGATTTTGGAAGCAGTTGAATTTGAAAAGAATATTCGGGTGCCAGCAAATTTGGTTCCATGCTTACAGAAGTTCCATCCAGTTTTCCATATTTCAGCCCTCAAAAAATCAGTACAGTATGGCACTGTAATTCCGACAATCCCACCAGCTCTATCAAAACAACTAGAATTACAAATTCAACCGGAAACAGTTTTGTAAGGTGAGAAAGCTGATGAATGGGCAACTGGAAGTACTAATACAGTGGAAGAATATGCCATCTCATGAGAATCCTTGGGAAGGTGCTGAGACAATTGCAACCCAATTTCCAGGCTTTCACCTTGAGGACAAGGTGAAGCTTTTAGGGGGAGGTAATGAAAGGACTCTATCCAATGGTAAGATCTATGCTAGGAGACCTAGGAAGACACCAATAGCACAAACAAGGGAGCAAGATGCTTTTTAAGGTTGCAGAAGTTGACCTTCTATTTTGGAGTAAAAGTAGGATACTAGCTGTCATGTAGGGTGGCTTTTTGGGTACTGTGAAAGGTGTTTGTTTTGCCTATATTAGCCATTAGGAGTATTGGGGAAGGCAGGCATTGTTTTGTATGAGAGTTGTAGGAGAGGGGGACATGTTCTGTGTATCAGACTTGTAACTTTTCTTGGCTGTGGGAGTGTTTTGCTCTCAACAGATTGCTGTAATCTCTTGTATTACAGTTTGTGTGACTGATTCAATCAGTATTTCAGATATTCTTTTGTTGGTTCCTAACATTGGGCTTAGACCCTTTGGTGGAGATTTATTTTTTCTCAAATTCTAGGGCTAAGCTGGATGCACGGTAGACTGTTCGCGGCTTATGAATATGAACTTCAGACCTTAATTCTTGGACCTTTAACCCGTTTAAGAATACACCTAGAAGGCAATGGTCCGGCCAATTCTTCACATGTGCCACTCTTCTTGCCCACTCTTGCCGGTAATCATTCACACTTCCGGTTTGTTTGATGCTGCAAAGGTGCTCGTCTGGGTTTTGATATTCTGGAGGTCCATAATGTTCCTGCAAATTCTTCACTAACTCATCCCAATATAACATGGTGCGTTCAACGTTCACCCATGAAAACAAATCCAACGCGTCTCCCTCCAGGTACATAGCAGCAATCTCTACTTTGTCATCCTCCGGAGTTTCATAATACCGGAAAAAAATTTCTGCCTTCAGGATCCATCCCTGCGGGTCGCCTCCACTAAATTTCAGAAACTCACTTTTTGCATATGGTAGCCTTGAATGCCGATGGGAAGGTTCAGATTCATCATCGCTGTCGCGGCCCTAGTGATTCTTTCCACGGTCACGATGAGTGGATTGGAACTCTAAAGCTGTGATCTTCTCTTTTAGCTCGTCAAGTGAGTCTAGTTTCGCAGCAATGACAGCCAAGGGATCAGCCCCAAAGGGATTTTCCTTAGGGTTTTGAGTTGCGTGCGAAGAGCGTGTTGCCACCATGTTGGATCGAAGTGGCTTTGATACCAAAAGGTAGGGTGCGGATTATGGGAAGGTTAAATGTGAATGAGAACGTAAAGAGAACTTGGGAAATAAAAGGGAAAATAGATTTACTCTGTTATTAAAGAGAACCAAGGATCTCACTAACTCTTTAAGATTAGCCTCTCTGAGATAGAGAGTAGGCAAGAATCTCACCTCTTCTCTAAATCAGCCCACATCCTTAATAATAGATGAGCCAGAATCTGTAACTTATTGGACTATTAAAGTCTAAGGAGAATCTCCGGTACCAATTTACTCTCTGAATATTTGACACTTTATTGATGAGGCACTAGGCCTATTTATAATTATTTACAAAGAGTAGACTCTACTCAAAATATAAATACGAAATCTAAAATTTAGATAACTAATAATCATAATCCTAACAACTAAATCTTATCTAATAAGATATTCTTCTTATTTCCTAATTCCTAAAGATAATAATATAAGATAATATCTAATAAGATATTCCTCTTATTTCCTAATAATAATAAAAGATAATAAAAACAGACTCAATTAATTAAATATTAATTCCTAAAATCTCTAACTTTCTGCAATTTTCATTTTCTTATGATAATCCGGTACTCTATCATCCACAAACAGAAGAAACACGCTAGCCTATGCATTTGAGAGGCAGAGAACTCTACTAATTCACTCTCCAGATTTACCATACCTCTTCACACCAACCTACAGTCCTGTTATATACTCTAATTGCCACTAAGAAATACCATAAGCAACCCCCATTCACATGATCTGCACGCTCTGGCCCCATTCATTATTCTGCTACAAATATCTTCCTTGAGGTTACATAAAAGCATTTTGCATTGATTTGGACTACTAATATGTGATGTAATTACCTTCTCATTTCATGTCTTGCATTAGATTACTCCTTTCCCTTGGTATACATTATTGAGATAGATAACTGCTATAGTAGCTTTCTTGTATATAAAAAGCTGTGTCAATTGATTTGTTTGTTTTGTCCAGTTCTGGAACTTAATCAAGCTCTTATCCACCCCTTCAACAGCTCCCGCGTTGCTTGGTGGTCTTTTATTGGGTTATGTGATGTATGACTGCACCCATTACTACTTGCATCATGGTCAGCCAAAGAGTAATGCACCCAAAAATCTTAAGGTAAAAGCACTTCCTCCTGTAACTGCTGATTTTAATTAAATGCCATAATATCTTCACCAAGCTGCTATATTAGGAATTTTAATATCGGGAGGTTTTTATTATAGATTACAATATATCAGATGCGTTACATAGCATCCAAAATATTTAAATGTTAAGGTAAAATTGAAATAATAAAGTTTAATGGAATAATGAGGTATTACCTGATGCTTGGTGGCTGGGATTTGATGAGTAAATATTTTTGGAAGTTTCCCCTGTTAGAATTACTTTTGATATAGGATTGATTTTTTTTTTTTTATTTATTTATATATATATATATATATATGATGTACATTACCATTTGACTCGTGTTAAGCTTATCCGAAGTTGCATTCAAAACATTGTTAGACATTTGATTGGAGACGGGAACACTAAGTTCAGACCCTATGGACATAGACACATTCTTCTCAACAATTATTTTCTGGGTTCTTTAGATGATTTATAAGCTTTGATATGTTAGCTTTCTCCTTTTACTCCATAATTGGAAGAATTTATAGCTTGATTCTTATTTTTGGTACCACAACTCCGGGGGTGGGGGTATGCAAATGCTGCATCACTTCAAGTTTGAGCTATATGTACAATTACCTTCTTAAATTTTGAACACTAAATAATTATCTATATCTATATTAATAAAAATAAATTTATAAATCCAAAATTATATGCAATTAAAAGAAGACAATATCCATCCATATTCTGTTGCTCTCATCCAAAATGTACTCGCTTTTTTCATAATTTTTAATTAACTTAAAAAATAATAATTCATGCTTACATATTTCTTGTATGTTTGATCATTTTTCTTCATTTTCCAATGCTTATTAGGTACAGATATGTATAAATTGTAGATTAGAAACATGGATTAAAATTTGAAGCAAGAAAAAAATAAAGAAAATGTGACCAGTTCAACCGGTTTAACAATCAGGTTAAACCAATTCTTGACCAGTTGTGTGGCCTACCGGTTTCCTTGCGTGCCTGGACCGGACGAGGGGTCAACTGGTCTGGTTCTTAGAACTTTGGTATACATCTTAAAAGTGATTAAGGGGGATGGTTTTGTGTTTTTAAAGTATGGCTTTCAAATTAAGGTTTGAATTTGTGGATGCCCCCAAAAGGAGTAACAATAAAAAGGAAGCTTTGCATTCTCCTGTTTATGTTGCAGAAGTACCACCTGAACCATCACTATCGCATCCAGAACAAAGGCTTTGGGATCACTTCACCACTGTGGGACACGATCTTTGGAACGCTGCCTCCATCACTAGCAGGTGGTGCAAAAAGTAGTTAAGTTGCTCTCAATGATACTGTTTGGTTATTCACAGCAGAATTCAGAGTTCAGGCCCTGCACATGTAGAGTTTACTGCTTTTACTTGTCAATTGTTTTTTTATTTTTGCTCTCAGTTGATATTTAGGAGGTTCATTATATGCCTATCTTGTGCTAATTTTATTGGAGCCTCCATTATGCAGTTGAACAATGTAAAAGTGCTATTATATATTATTTATCCAGATTTAAATTAGAAACTTGCTGAATTCATTTTATTGGAAGAATAACATTATAACTCATTTAGTGGGTATTATAAGTATAACTAAGGGACTTGAATTTTCACTTATCTTTGATATATTCAATTTCTGAAGTTATCTGAGATATAGGAAAGAGGGTGAATAAAAAAAAATGAATTTCATACACCCTTCCTTAGGAGTCAGGACTCTCCTACAATCTCTCTCACTTCTCGTTTACTCATTCACAGGCTAATAACTTGAGGATTTTCAACTTAGAGTCTCATTCATAATTTAGAACTCCAATTAATATACATATGCATGAAGAAACCATACAAAACACAAATTACCATGAAATTGTTCTTTTGCTTAATCCTTGTTATTTTGCAATTGGTACGGGAGGGATGCTCTGCTCATGCCTGAAGAAATTACGTGGATCAACTTTAGACTTCACCATTACCAACCTTATAAAATTATCCTTAAAATACTTGAATCCCCAAGTGCTTGACCTCAAGATGCTTGTCTTGTTGAATTGGTTCATCCCCAAATCAAGGTCTCTATAATTCACATATCCTTCTCTTGGAAAGCTTGAAACAAAAGGAGTCATGGAGTCATAGAATCTCCGAACCCAATTCATATGCTTTTCCATGCTCTTTTCTCCGTCAGCCCATGTAGCTACATATTGGGACAAAAAGAGTGTTCCATTTCTGTGAGGAAATGGAGTTGCGGATTCTGAGATTCTACTCATCATTCCTCCATATGGAACCCAAATCATCAAGGCTGCATCATCCTGCATGAGCGTTTTCCATAATGAATTCAAAGCATTTTTAGGAATCACTTGCTTCACATAATCTGCCTTGGCCTTAAAGTATGGCTTGGGAATGGCGAGTTTCCCCTGGATAAGAACTTCTGGGGATGTCGTGTTTGGAAAACTAGCAAGATAGAGTACAGATTTAATCCAACTCATTTCCAAACAATCCTTTTTGGTCAGACCTAACTCTAGAAACTTCTTTTCCATCAATTGGAGAAGCCTATCAGCCTTACCAAGGAAACGAGCAATATAAGATGTTGATATAGTTTTTTTTCCTTGAGTACTAGAATTTGTTACCGTTGTGTGAACCATAATGAACAGATTTTCATCAATGTTTGGTGCTACTTGCTGCCATTTATAAAGAATATCGTTTGCATTTTGTTCTAAGGCTTTATTAACAGTAAAAACTGTCACTATAGGGGGAACTTCAACAAGCTTGAGTTGCCACGACAAAATAATCCCAAAGATTCCGCCTCCTCCACCTCTAATTGCCCAAAATAAGTCCTCTCCCATGGCTTCTCTATCAAGAATCTTGCCATTAGCATCCACAATTTGGGCATCGATGACATTGTCAGCAGCAAGTCCATACTTTCTGTGGATAGAGCCATATCCACCTCCTGTAATGTGACCACCGACACCTACGGATGGACAAATTCCTGCAGGGAAGCCATGGATTGGACTCTTCTCAGAAATTCTGTAATAAACTTCTCCAAGTGTAGCACCAGCTTGAACCCAAGCTGTGTTATGTGCTATATCGACTTGGATGGCATGAATCCTGGCGAGATCTAAGATCATGAATGGCTGCTCAGTGAGAGAAACAACAGAAGTCCCTTCATAATCATGACCTCCACTGCGCACCCTCATGTGGATTTTTAGCTTGTTTGCACAGACAACAGCTACTTGAACATGAGATTCCTCTAATGGAGTAAATATGAATTCAGGTTTCGGCATTGAAGGCAGCAGGTACCTGAGATTATAAGATGTGGATTGCAGGACTGAAGTGAAAGAAGCATTGTGGGGAGTGAAAATTATGGTGGAAAATGGGATTGGTTTTTGAGAATTCGCCTCAAGGCATTGAGTGAACAGTTCTGGAATTGGGATTGGGGAAGTTGATGAAACTGAAAATAACACAAACACAGATGTCAGCAAAAGTAGCGACCTTGGAATTAGCCTCATGATTTTAGTATTTCTCGTACCTGTGATTTCTCTGTGCATAAAACGCAGTACTTTCTCTGTGCATTATATACACAAATTCTGAACAAAAACGACTATTTAAGTAAAGCCGGCATTATAAATTCAGCTATGACTGACTAGTCATCTTTAATGTATAAATTTATTGGAGGAGTTTTCACGTAAATACAGACAATGATTTTATTGTCTCGTTGATTTGACCAAAACAACGGTTCCACGGAAAGGACGGCATTCAAATGATTGTGTTTATATGGCACAATATAAGTAGCAATTTTGTTTCGAAAGTATACCCCCAGGAGTAATGTTGCTTTAGAAGTTTTCTTGGGCTCAATTTTGCCCCGAAAGTCTAAAAACATAGTAATGTTTTTCTCCACTAACAGCCAGACTGACAGAGTTAGCACACTCGAGTGTGCACGATCGTTGTTGTTGTTTTTTTTTTTTTTTTTTTTATAATGTGCACACTCATTTTGAGTGTGCACCTTGAAAAAAAAGGAAAAAAAAGATCTTCACACTCGAGTGCGCTAACTACGTCAGTCTCTAACTATTAGTGGAGGGCAATATTGCTATATTTTTAGACTTTCGGTAAAATTGAGCCTAAGAAAACTTTCAGGGCAACATTGCTTTTGAGAGTGTACTTCCAAAGTAAAATTGCTACTTAACCCTATTTTGTGCACATAAACTATATTTTGTGCCATATGTGTTTTCCACAATATTATATAATACTAATTCCTAACTCCGCGTTTATTTAACTATTTGTTTCTTATATCGAAATATTACACTTTGATGATAATTTTCTTAATAAATGTTTATTTTGGTTGTTTCAACCTGTCAATTATGTTATGATACTTGTCGATTAGGTTCTATTAACAAATCTTCGATTTTCCATTGCCTTATTTGGTCTTATGTGTTGGCATTGTTACAAGCAAAATAAGACTTGGTCATTGAATATAAAAATGTGCGTGGTCAATATACAGTAGATATCCTTATTTAGAATAATATATTTTTCTGATACCCCCAAAAAAAAAAAACATCTATTTTACCAAACAGGCTAACAATCCTCCATAGTCATCTATTGGCGCTTCCTTATTTTAAAGTCCTCCTCAATCCGCCATAATCACATTCATCAGTGGCCAAACACGATCATACAAGGATTTATGGCAATCAAAATGCTCAGAAGGTGGACTTGGAGAAAGCATATGACCGAATTAGTTGGAAGTTCATGGAGAAAGTGGTAGCTGAGATTGAATGTCCAACCAAAATGCTCAGAAGAATTGTGGCTTGAGTGGAAAAGCTTCCGGCCGGAGCTCAAACCAACAAGGGACCCCTTCCTCTCCTCCCTACCTATTCATGCTTGACATGGAAAAACCAACAAACATAATCATATATAGAGTAAGAGACAAAAAATGAAAAGGAATGAGAGCTGCTTGAAAAGGACCAATAATATCCCATATGTATTTGCTGACAATCTTGTTCTTTTTTTAGAGGCAACCGCTGGCCAAATGGAAGTAATTCTTGAATGTTTGCTGGCTTTTGGAGATATGTCAGGACGCAAAGTGAGTAATGACAAAACGCAAAAATATTTTTCACCAAATTTCTGTTGCAGAAGTGGGATATATAGAGCATAACCGATCGTATTAAAAAATCACAATACTAGAAAATAAAACCATCACCCTTAGATTGGCTTACCTTTGTTATTTTTTCAGTGGGTCTCACATTATTAAAAAAATTAAAAATGTCTAACTTCTTAAATTTACTTTACTGCCCTCATCAAAGAACACGGTCTGGGTGGGTTTTCTGACTTTCCTTCTTCGATAAATTGAAACAGGTTCAGGTTTCATCTCCTCCAATATGTACCAGTACAGATTCTTCAGCGTGAACATCAAATTGCCTTCCGATTATACAGCTGGCATTTGTGTCGCCTTTTAGTATGTTTGTGTGCATATTATTTATTTATTAATTAATCCAAAACGACGTAGTTTTGGGGGTTAGTGGAGATAACTTATATCCAGTGACTGGAGAAATTCTTTACCCTATGTGTATTTTTGCACCTTTATCCTATTAAATAACAACTAATAAATAATCAGTAAGACAACAATAAGAGGAATACCAAAATCTAATTTCACTTCAAATATTTTACAAGTAAAATAGTACAAGAGAGTATGAAATACAAATGTCTTGTGAGACAATTTGTGGGATAATTGACATGGGAGGAGGGGGCTCCTTTTATACTTGAATTGCTGCCCCTTCACACAAAGAATTGGTGATGTGAGACTCTTTCCACAACCAAAAAATCTCCAACTTGGCAAGATTCCCACATTCTTAATTATCCTAACTACAAATTCTAATTGTAACTTCTATTCAATATACAGTGTTTAACAAATGTTGATCAGATCTAACAGTGTTGAAATTTAATAGAAGTCACCACCTTCATTAGCATATTAGCAGGATTATCACTTGTCTGTATCTTCTGTATCGCGACTCCACCTTATTCCAAAATTTCTCTTATAAAGTGATATTGGACGTCAATATGCTTCGTCCTTGCATGATAGACTTGGTTCTTTGCTAACTGAATAGCACTTTGGCTATCACAAAATACTGTGATACTTTCTTGACCAATACCAAGTTGTCCAAGCAATCCTTAAAGCCAAATCGCCTCCTTCATTGCCTCTGTAATCGCCATGTACTCTGCCTCTGTTGTAGACAAAGCAACTGTTGACTGCAAAGTAGACTTCCAACTAACTGGTGAATTTGCAAGAGTAAACACATAACTAGTAGTTGATCTTCGTTTGTCCAAATCACCTGCAAAATCTGAGTCACAATACCCAACTAGACACTGATCATCTTCTTGTTGAAAGACCAATCCAACATCTATAGTGTTACAAATATACTATAGAATCCATTTCATAGCTTGCTAATGTTCCTTTCTAGGATCATGCATATACCTACTCACAACTTCAACAACATGTTTAATATCCGGTGTTGTACAAACTATAGCATACATCAAGCTACCAACAACATTTACGTATGATACTCTTGACATATGCTCCCTTTCATCTTCATCCTTCGACGACATATCAGCACTAAGCTTAAAATGGGGGGCAAGTGGAGTGCTAGCCTTCGTTTTGTCATTCATACCAAAACGATTTAACACCTTCTTCAAATACTCCTTTTGAGATAAAAAGAGTTTCTTTGATTGTCTATCTCTTGTTATCTCCATGCCAAGTATCTTCTTTGCCTTGCTTAAATCCTTTACCTTAAACTCCTTTTTAAGTTGACCTTTTAGCTTCTCAATTTTTGCTTGATTTCTTGAAGTTATCAATATATCATCTGAAAGATCTGGCTATCACCCAAGAGGGGGGGTGAATTGGGTGTTTGATAAAACTTTAGTTACTTTGAAAATCTTTTCATAAACTTACGAAAGCAGTTTGAATGACAAAAATGATTTATAAAGTGATAATCGATCATTCAAATATATATCTTTGGAAATATAAGAGATAAGGGAAGAGAATATGCAAACTGATTTATACTGGTTCGGCCAAATCCTTCACCTACGTCTAGTCCCCAAGCTCCGCTTGAGATTTTCAATCCACTATCTTCTTTCAAATTGATTACACGTTCTGTACTTGAAGTAATCCTCTCACTTTAGGATTCACTCCCCTTTACAACCGTAATCAATACACCCACTTGATCACACACTCTGTACTCGAAGTAATCCTCTCTCTAGGATTCACTCCCCTTACAAGCTGAAATCAAAACAATGGGTTTCCCACTCAAGATCACCCAATCTTGAGTAACTCTCAGATAGTATGGTAGGATGTTTACAATAAATCTTCTCTCTCAGAAGTGAATGAATAAACACTGAAGTACAATACAAAACATCTCACTCTATATGATAAACTATGTAAACATTGAAAAACAGAGAGTAAATGATGTGAAGATCAGAGTATAAGCATTTTGAAGATGTAGGCTTGTGTCTTTCTTCTTCTGTCTTGAATCTGTCTTCTTTTATACGTAGAGATCAATATATGACCGTTGGATGAAGAAATATAGCTGTTACACTTAGATGGAAACTAGCCGTTAGAACTTCGTTTTCTGAACCAGCGACGAATACTCGAGTATTCATTTAGAAACTCGAGTATTGAGGTTGTTGGGTAACTTCAGGTTCCTCTCTGTCTGATCAATACTCGAGTATTGAGATGGAAACTCGAGTATTGGAAGATGCTCTAACATTCGCTGCTCTCTGTCTGATGGAAACTCGAGTATTCAACTTACATACTCGAGTATTGCAACTTTTTGAACAAACCATCGAGTTTCGAGGGTCATATATCCCTGGTCTGAACTCCACTTTGGTTCGTTCAACTCTTGATGGAAATATCTAGGAGTCTAATTTCATATGCCACTGATTTCAGCTCAATCGGATTTGTATTTTGTGAGTTACACTCAAAACATTGAAGCTTGGTTTTCTGTGTGGCATGGATTTATCTGTCAACTTCCACAATTCATAGCGCTCTCATATGAACTCCTTTTGGCTTGAATTTTATATCAAAATGACGCATTGGGAGTCTAGTTTCATATGCCACTAATTTCACTTCAATCAGATCTCTGGTTTAGAAGATAACATCGAATTACCGCACGTCGCCCATGCTGAATGTGAAACAGCTAATCATCACGCATACTCGAGTATTGACTTGGATACTCGAGTATTGCTAGTCCGAGAGGCCGAGATGCTCAAGACACTACAATACTCGAGTATTGATGAACATACTCGAGTTTTGACTCCTAAACTCGAGTATTGAGTTCTTTACTCGAGTTTTCGATCCTGAAAGCGATTTTTTGACCTTAGCTCCGAATTGAGCGATTTCAACTTCCATATGATCTTCGAGGCTTCTAGCATCAATATAAGAACTTGAATAATGATATCTTCATTCCATTCAACAAGTTCTTCCTTTTTCCATCTCCCAACTTGATCATTCTTCATCATTTAGCTTCACACCTTCTTGATTCAATTTCTTTCTCTAATTCAATACTTCTTCTTGTTGAACGTTCTCCGTCATTCAACTTGAACTCACCATTCTTTGCAAGTTCTACCTTCTTCAACATTTCCTCTTCTTGATTATTCCCAAAGTCCTTTGATAACTTCTTGCTCCTTGACATTCGATATTCTCATTATATTGTGTGCAAGAACTTCTTTCTTCAATCTACTTTCTTGATCATTCTTACATCTTCTTCAATATCCATAAAGCCGAGCCTATCTTGAACTTGTTCCGAATTTAATGTGTCGACTTTCCGTATCGCACTATTCATGTATACTCCATCAGTAGCTCAAATATGATGAAGTTTCATTCCAACTTCGTTTGATCATAGAGATTTCCATTAATGTCACATATAGTGCAAGTTCTTCTTTCTTGATCAATCTCCATTTTTAAACTTTGCATCTACATTCAATATAAGAATTAGTCAAAGTATAATGTAAATGTAGTATGCAACCTTTTTGCTCTTAAGAATGACATCTATATAAGACATCATCAAAACTAATCATATCTAACATCATCAACACATAAAAGGAGATATATAAAGGATCCATCTTCGAGCTTATGCAAATACACACAATGATCGTATTTTCTTCTTATGTACTTATGCCACAACATAAACTTGTCAAATCGTTTATAGCATTGTCTCGAAGACTATTTTAATCCATATAATGATTTTTCAAGTTTACACACCGTATTTTCCTTTCCAACAACTTTGAATCATTCTGGTTGAGTCATGTAGATTTCCTCTTCCAAGTCTCCATTTAAAAATGCAGTTTTAACATCCATCTAAACTAGTTCCAAATCTAACTGTGCTACCAAAGCCAACAAAATTCTAATAGAGGAATGTTTCACAACTGGAGAAAATACCTCATTGACAATTCTTCATTCATTTGAGAAAATACCTCATTGACAATTCTTTTCAAATGAGTCATTGTAATCAATTCCCTCCTTCTGAGCATGCTTTTAGCTACCAATCTTGCTTTGTAGCCCACATCACCTTGGCTAGGAAATCCTTCTTTCTTCGTATACATCTATTTGCAACCAATTGCTTTTTTACCCTTTGGGAGTTTGGCCAATTTCCATATACCATTATGATGAAGGGATTGCATTTCTTCATTCATGACATTCCTCCACCTATCCTTTTCTGAGCTCTTGACAACCCATTTATAAGTTGAAGGAATATCATCAGTTGCAATTGAAGTTGTACAAGCCACTATATCCATGAAGCGAGTAGGCTTTCTTATTGTTCGTTTGGGCTTGCTAATTGTGATTGATTCATGTTGCTGCTGAGGCTCATGAGTTGAAACCTCCGTCTCAACTGGCTCTTCTTCTTCCACAGGAAAGTTTTCCCCGTTTGTTCCTTATACTGGGAAAATCAACTTTCCTTCAAACTCTACTTGCTTTGAAACACCATCAGTTTGTTTGGTATCTTCAGATGCTACCTTTTTCACCATAGCAGACTCATCAAAAGTAACATCCCTACTAAATTCAATTTTATCTGTCTTTGGACACCATAGGCGATATCCTTTGACTCCAGAAGTGATCCCCAAAAAAATAGCTTTCTTTGTTCTCAATCCAATTTTGAATCTTTCACATGGTAGAATGCAGTTGAGCCAAACACATGCAAAGAATCATAATCTGTAGCAGGCTTTTCATACCATTGTTCCAACAGTGTCTTACCACTAATAGCAGCAGATGGCAGACAATTAATGAGGAAACTCGCATATGTTATTACTTCAGCCCAAAATTCTTTGCCCAAGCCAGCATTGGACAATATACACCAACCCTTCTCTAGAAAAGTCCGGTTCATGCGTTCTGCCACTCCATTTTATTGTGGTGCATTTTTTACGGTGAAGTATCTGACAATGCCATCATCCTACAAATCTTCTAGAAAGGATCATTCCTGTATTCTCCTCCATTATTTGTATGAAGAAATTTGATCCTCCTGCTTGTTTGTGTTTCTATCATCGCCTTCCATTTGAGAAAAATTCCCAACATTTCATCTTTGGTCTTCATTGTATACACCCAAACACTTCGGGAGAAATAGTCAACAAAGTTTACAAAATACTGTTTTCCTCCCAATGAAGGTGTTTTGGATAGCTTTCGTATTATGGATAGATGTACTGAACTTAACCTTTGTTTGTTTCCCTTTTATGCAATGCTTACAAAACTCTATGCTGCAATGATTTAATCCTTTTAACAATCCTTGATCTGATAGAGCTTTCCAGGATTTTCCTCTAGTATGTCCCAAGCACATGTTCCACAATCTGGTTACTTCTGCATCTGTCTCATTACTAGATGTCACTATTGTTGTCCCAATGGCCGTACTACTATGACAGTGGTACATGTTATTATTATTTTGAATACTTTTCATTACCACTAGTGCACCAAAAAGTATCTTCATTACTCCACTTTCTAAAGTGATTTTGAACCCTTTTGAATCTAGAGTTCCGATAGAAATGAGATTTTTCTTCAAATCCGGTACGTATTGAACATCTTTCAATGTTCTGATCAACCCATCATGGTTCCTTAATTGAATTGAACCAATACTATATGCTGTAAGAGAAGAGTTATCTACTGTGTGCCACATTCTTCTTCTTGAAAGTCAATGAACTAGTCTTTGTTAGCACATATATGATGGCTACAGGCTAAGTCCAACAACCATAGTTCGACGGTTTTGGCGACGTCGTTGTAGCTAGTGAGAAATCTGAATTCTTGTCGTTTCAGTTAGCTACTTTCGAGTCCATAACAGCCTTCTCATTGTTAGGCTCTGTCTTGTTTTTCAACTTTGGACAGTCCTTCTTCTAGTGGTCTTTTTCTCGACAAAAAGCATATTAATCTTTGCTAGGTTCAGACCTCGATTTGGATCGTCATTTCCTTGATATAGTTGGGTTCTCAGTACGCCCTCTAATGACTAGTGCCTCTGCTTCTCCACCTTTTTGTTTCTCTCTCTTTCTTTGTTCATAGCTGTATAAGGTAGAACAAACTTCTCTGAGAGATACCTCCTCTTTGTTGTGAAGTAGAGTAGTCTCTAGGTGCTTGTACTCATCGGGAAGCAATCCCAACAACATCAAGGCCAGATCTTCATCTTCAAAGGTCTCGTCCATATTTTGCATATGTGTCACCAACTTATTGAAGCTGGAGATATGATCATTAATTGTGGTGCCAGGAATATAAGTAAAGTAAAGTGAAATAGTCTTTCCTTCATGTGGAGTTTATTTTGACTGGTTTTCTTCAAGAATTTGTCCTCTATTGTCTTCCATAGTCTACATGCAGAAGTTTCCTTTGTGAGTGGATACTTCTGTTCTCTTGAAAGGTAAGATTGAATGGTACCACAAGCAAAATGATTGGTGATCCTCCAACCTTGCTCCCCCACGCTATCTGGTTTCCTCTCTTAATTGCAAAGCCTAGTCCTTGTTGCAAAAGGGCATCCAGAACCTTGCTATACCACATCCCAAAATGTCCTGATAGTCAAAAATTTCAATTGCAAACTTCGCATTGGACACAATTCTTGTCAAAAGCGGAAGATGCCAACGACGAATTGTTGACATTTGATGTGGATTCTTCATTCTTTTTGTCTGTCATTTTTGCTCCATATATTATTTAATAGCTGCTAATGTAAAAGCCCAAAGTAATTCCTTTCTAATGTGGAAGTTCAGAATATTCTGCAACCAAAGAGCATACTCAAACAGAACTGTGGCTTTGATACCAATTGTTTCAGAATCGGGATATATAGAGCATAATTGATTATACTAAAAAATCACAATACTAGAAAGCAAAGTTTCTATACATAATTTAATAATATAATAAATCATAACTACTATATCAAATAACAACTAATAAATAATAAGTAAGACAACAATAAGAGGAATACTAGAATCTAATTTCACTCTAAATATTTTGCAAGTGAAATACTACATTGAGTAAGAAATACAAATGTCTTATGAGACAATTTGTGGGATAATTGACAAGGGAGGAGGGTGTTGGATATAATTAGTTTTGATGATGTCTTATATAGATGTCATTCTTAAGAGCAAAAAGTTTGTATAATATATTTATCATCTACATTGACTAACTACTATATTTAATGTAGATTAGTCCAAATTGAACTGTGGAGAATGATCAAGAGAAGAGAAGAAATAAAAAGTTAAAGTATGGAGAATGATCAAGAGAAGAAAGAAAGAAAGAAGAACTTCATTGTGAATAGAATGAGAATATCATTATTCAAGTTTTAGATTGATACTAGAAGTCTCCACGATCAAATGGAAGTTGGAATGACTCGATTTGGAGTTAAAACAAGCAAAAATAAGCATTTGGTAAGTAAACTCGAGTTAAAACAAATTTGAGTCAAGTTGGTATGAGTTGACTCAAGTTAGGGTACTAGTAACTCGAGTTAGTAGTGTTTTCTAGCCATTTTTGCTCTCTGGAACGAGTTAACTTGAGTTGGCCACTAACTAACTCGAGTTAGTACTATTTTCTACACTAATTTGCTCCTCTGGTACGAGTTGACTCGAGTCAAGCTTCAGTTGACTCGAGTCAAGAGTGCTTTCAGCAACTCTGTTATCTTTGTTTCACGTTCAGCTTGGGCGAGGTCTGGTAATTTGATGATATCTCCCAAACTAGAGATTGGATTGAAGTGAAACTAGTGGCATATGAAACTAGACTCCCAATGCGTCATTTGTATATAACATTCAAGCCAAAATGAGTTCAGAAAAAGGAGCTATGAATTGTAGAAGTTGGAATTGAAATTCACGCCACATAGCAGACCAAGGTTTGGTATTTTGGGTGTATCTCACAAACTACACATCCAATTGATCTTAAAATGGTGCCATTGGAAACTAGACTCAAATACCTTTTAAAAAACATCACGATCACGAAAACCAATGATCAATTGAAGGATATATGATGTTTTGAAGTTGACAAATCATGCGGGAGGTTATAAAAATGCTTGTCAAGAACAACCTTCATTCATCGGATCATAACGGTCGAATACATTGAGTTTGAAGCTGATTCTTTTTGCATTGGAAAGAAGACTCAAATAGCTATGTGGGGATACATATTTTTCCAATTTTAGAGTTATATCAAGGACGCTACAATCACTGGATATTGACCCCTGTGTTGATAAGATTCTTGTGTTTTGGAAGACAGAGAGCAAACCAAGTTTTGAGAGGAGTTTGTAACTCGAGTCAAGACATTCATAACTCGAGTACAAGTCAGACAGAGAGCAAAGCGAGTTTTGGAACAAAGGTGTAACTCGAGTCAAGGCATGATAACTCGAGTCATTCGAAGACAGAGAGCAATAAAGTTTGAGAAAGTCTTTTTAACTCGAGTCACAACTGATGCAACTCGAGTCAAGACGAGACATAAAGCAATATGGAGTAAAACAACAACCTCTTAACTCGAGTCAGTTAATGATAACTCGATTTACCTTCTATGCTTCAAAAAATCACCGTGCTCGTAAACTCTAAATCATTGATTGTGATTTGAATACTTCATATCATCACTCATTACTATTCCTAACCATGTTTAATCAATTTGCTAATGAGTTTCAGATGATTATGTTATGGATTAACACCAAATTGAGATAAAGTAATTTGTGTGTCAGATAACATTTAATGCTCTACAGAAACTTCAACGGTAACTTTGAGCAAGTCACAACGGTCATATTCTCAACGTTTAGATGATCTTTATCTATAAGTAGAGACACACTCAAGATGGAGAAAAATGATGAAAAGAGATTGCAATGTCAAAATGCCAACATTCTGAATCTATAGTTCATCTCATACACACTCTGTTTTCAATGTTTACATAGTTCATCATAGAGAGTGAAATTATCTGTAATGCACTTCAGTGTTTATCTTATTCATTTCTGAGAGAGAAGATTCATTATAAACATTCTATCCGTTTATCTGAGTTACTCAAGATTGGGTGATCTTGAGTGAGAAACAGATTGTAACCTTACAGTGTGTAAGGGGGAGTATCTCGGTGAGGGATTTGGCTTCACAAGTGCCTGGGTGAACTTGTGGGATTGTAAAGGCTTCTCTTGTGCCTGGATTAAACAAGAGGATAGTGGATTAAAAATTTCAAGCGAAGCTTGGGGACTGGACGTAGGTCAAGGATTGAGCCAAACCAATATAAATTATAGTTTGCATATTCTCTTCCCTTATCTCTTATATTCCCAGCATATATGTTTAAATGACTGTTTGTTGTTTTATAAATCATTACTGTCATACAAACTGATTTCAGTAAGTTGTGAAAAGATTTTCAAAGTTCTAAAGATTTTATCAGACACCCAATTCACCCCCTCTTGGGTGATAGCCAGGTCTAACAGAAGAGGCTCCTTTTATACTTGAATTGCTGCCCTTTCACACAAAGAATTGACGATGTGAGACTCTTTCCACAGCCAACAATGTCAACTTTCACATGTTGCGAGCAATATGTGAACGAAGTGGGTTTAATTAGGGAGATGACCTTGGGCGCTACTTGGGAGCTAAATTTCATTCCCTCAAAAGAAAAGGGACAAGTTCAAACTCCTTTTGACACATCTTTTTACATCTTATTTCTAACACATCTTGTGGGATGTGGTCATGCTGCATTGGGTACAAATTCATGTCACTAGTCTGGGACTTGACAAATGTCGCACGTCCTGCAAGGGATAGGGTTGATGTCTTCCATCCTCTTAATAGCAAAGGAGTTTCATTTGGGGAGATCAACTTGTAAAAAGAAGTTGGCATGTAATAAGTTGAGACAAGATGTGTCAAAAGAAGGAGGAGGGGCATGGGCATCAAGAACTTGAAAACAATGAATGATGCTTTCCGCTTAAAAATAGTTTGGAGGCTCTACAAATGGCTGGAAGACCTTTGGGCTTGTGTGCTGTTTGGTAAATATGAGTACAATGGCATGAGAGAAGGACACTTGATAGCCAAAGGAAGCGACTCTAGACTATGCATGGAAGCAGTTAGTGAAGCTAAAGGATGTCTTTGTATTAAACCCAGCCACTGGGACAATGGAAGGTAGCTGGCAAAGGGACAACACTGCCTGGAAAACGCCCCACAATGGGAAATTTACTACTGCCAGTACGTATGAGTGGCTGGCACCGAAGTTACAATAGATGGAAGATGGAAGAGCATATGGAAGCTTAAACTCTCGGAGCGAATCAAGGTGTTTGTTTGGTTAGTCAGCCATGATAGATTGGTCACTAAAAACCATATGAGCAGATGGGATGGAGGACAAGGACAATGTGAGTTGTGCTACCCACCAGCAGAGGAGAATCAGCTACATGAACTTTAGGACTGTTTATGTGCAAAAGGAGTATGGAGAAGGTTAGTAACTTGTCACATAATAAGATGGTTTTACTGCAACAATTGGACGGAATGGTGGGGAAAAAATTGAGATGGAAAAGCCATGATGAAGAAGACATGTTCTGGCCTGACATTTTCTCAATAGGTTGCTGGTTCATATGGAAATTGAGGAAACAATATATACATGATCCCAGCTTTGAACCCTCACCGAATGCTGCAGCGATCATTAGATAACACTTGAAGAGTTATTAAGAAAGATGGGAAGGGGACTCCCTTGGGGAAAGAGGCACTAAAATAACTATTGTCAGGTGGGAACCACTAGCTATAGGCTGGTGTAAACTGAATAAGATGGTGTAATTACTCACGAAGGAAGCTATAAGGGACACGCTGGTTGTAAGGAGGTCATCAGATCGAAGAGATGGAAGGGAGTGGTTACATGGTTTCTCACTAAAGCTATAATACTGTGATGCCTATACGGCTGAATAAAGGGGTATACTGGAAGGCCTAGAATTATGCTGGAAATTGTGTCTGAAGAAGATAGAGGTTGAGAGTGATGCAAAGCTGGTTGTGGATGATCTTGAGCTTGTGCAACCCTGAACTGACATCCCATTATGAGGTAGGTAGAAAAATTGTTGAGCAGGAGTTGGCAAGTGAATATCTCCCACGCATGAAGTGAAAGCAATCAATGTGCAGATTGTCTTGCCAGGCTTGGTCTCTCAATTTGGACAACAAAGAGTAACATGTGTAACTCTGCCCAGTGAGGTAATGGAATACTTACGGATGGATGAATTAGGGAGGGGGACTCCCAGAGTAGTTTCTAGTAAGTGTCATGGGCTTAGAGCCAAACTTTCACCAAAAAATAGTAGTAGAAGCCTTTTAAGTTTGGAAGAAGAGGTACTAATGTATCACATCTAATGTTTGCCAATGACCTCTTGTTATTTTGTGAGGAAAATGTGGATCAAATGAATGATGTTTTAGAGGTGCTGGAAAACTTTGGGGATTTGTTTGGATAGAAATTAAGCATTTATTTATCAAAAATAAAAAATGAGTAATGCATAATGATATTTGTTGGTTTTCTGGTTTTAAGAGAATGGAGCAATTAGGGAGGTATTTGGGGGCATATATCCTGAAGGGGAGAAACCATAGAGTAAAGGAAAGTTCTAGTTTTTGATAGATAAAATGCAAGATAGGCTTAGTGGTTGGAAAAGGCAGAATCTGTCACTAGCAGGAAGGTTAACGATTGTTCAGGCTGTAACAAATCAAGTGGCAAACCTTGCCATTTGTGTTTGGATGTCCCACATCGACGTATTGTTGCCGATGCTTTCACTTACACAGAAACAACCACCCACCATAATAAGCAAATTCCAAAAGGTCAATGTCAGGTGACTGTGAAATTTGTTTGGGAGGGGGAAGAAAAAACATACATCTCAATTCATGATGAGGAGGTTCCCATGCTAGGCAAGGCCATAGGATCATTCATCCTTTGGCCGAACCATCTTATTCAGATGACGACGACACCTCCAATGGTATGAAATACATTACTAGAACTTGATTTTTCTTCGTAACCCATTCATAATCTGTTTTTTATGTTTTCATGGTATGAACAAGCTGTGAGCAGATGTCCCTTCTTAGCACGACTGCAAGAGGTTTACAAGGGCATTGATTATATCTCCTTGCAAATGCGTGAGGGCATTGTTGGCGCAAGACGACATATCCCTTAACAATTGACAAGAAAGATCTGAACCAGTTTATGGATTTGGAGTCATTAGATGTAGAATTTCTTCAACTTGCAATCATGTAAGTTTTTTTCCCTTTAATTATTGCATTGATTTTTTTGTTTTATATATTCAACAACATTTATCATTTTAATTCAATCATAGTGCCTTCCACAATATATGCATCCAAAACGGAAAAAATGATTCATATGGACTCTTATGTCTTGCAAACACGATGAAGCATAGAATAAGTTGGACGGAAGGACGATTTATGTGCGTTGTACATTTGCCGAGACTCAATTGCCTTGTTATGTAGCCCCAATAATTGAAGAGTACGTATTTTAGTTTTGTCTATTTAAGATTTTTAAAAATAAATTGCTTTCTTATCTTAATTTAATTTTAATATGTATATGTTGTAGTAATCATTGGACCCCGTGTGTTGTTTGTCCCTCCAAGAATGTTTGTTATTAGTTTGATTCCTTAAAGGGCAAGTCAAACGAAGAAATAAAACACATATTTAGCACGTAAGTAAATTTTTGTATAAATCATTATTTCTTGATTTAAATGAATTGTTTTAATGTCAGGAAATTTTCATTTTAATGATAGTGCAATAAAGACGTTTAAAATGTTTGCTTTGAGTAAAAAGAGGGTTTAGCTAAAGAACCGAAGTGGGTTTATCCAAAAGCAAGTAGTTTCAATTCAAGTTATTTAATTGACAGAGTAGCTTTTGATATGCCTTTATTCGTT
The DNA here is from genome assembly GCA_019022615.1 of Acacia melanoxylon. Lineage (NCBI taxonomy): Eukaryota > Viridiplantae > Streptophyta > Magnoliopsida > Fabales > Fabaceae > Acacia > Acacia melanoxylon. The sequence goes on along the minus strand of JAFJYJ010000003.1, from coordinate 2,352,909 downwards.
TTAACAATTTAGTTTTGATTTATAGTGCCCTTGACAACTCTGGCACACTGAATGCGGATATGATGTTATCCTTTATATGTATTATATCATTCAGAGTAGACGTATTATAGGTTTTGAACAAGTATGTAATCCTCCCTATTCTCAAATGATAATATTGTTGATGTTGTACTTGAGTTGTTAATTAATTCATTCACTTCATTGATTTATCTTATACCTTGTTTTCCAATTTATAGTTTTTTGGTACTGAGGCAGCGTACTTGGAGGAAGACATCGATTTGGGTCAAGACGTTTTGGTGGACATCTTCTTCAACACATAGATATGTAAAGTTTACTTTGAATATTTCTTAGTAGCTGTGTAGATAACATTTTGACACTTTGTGGTGATTGTTGTATGTAGTAGTAGTAGTAGTAGTAGTAGTTACCATTGCTCGTCATATGATGGGTAGCCTCACTGGTTAATCTTAATGGGTGGTATATAGTCTTTTCCTTATTGTGTGGCTTATAAGATTATAGTATGGAATCACCTAAGGGGTTTCATGGTTACAGATTGGACTGAATTCACCTGAGGACTGAATTTTGACACTTTGTGGTGATTGTTGTATATAGTAGTAGTAGTAGTAGTTACCATTGCTCATCAGTGGTGAGAAGGCAGAGAAAGTGGTTAAAATTGCTGATATAATGATTTGAACATTTTGGTTTATGGTTATCTGTTTGATGGTTTTGATAGGGTTTAATTGCGGGGCAATGAAAAATATGCAGTAGGGTTATTAAAAAAAAGTTTACTTACGGCATCCCAAAATAACATTTGGGACTCCTTAAGTATGATTTAAGGTGTCCTAAAATAATTTTGGGACGCCAAAAATATGTTTTTTTAAAAAAAATAGTTACGGCGTCCCAAAATAACATTTGGGACTCCGATCCTTAGGTATGATTTAAGGAGTCCCAAAATTATTTTGGGACGCCAAAAATGATAGATATTAACAACTTAAGTCAGACTTAAGGAGTCCCAAATTTTTTTTGGGACGCCAAAAATGATAACTATATGGAGAACTTATATGTGCTTTTTGGCATCCCAAAATTATTTTGGGACTCCTTAAGTCATACTTAAGGATTCCCAAAATAATTTTGGGACGCCGTATTGCTCCCACATACTACGTCCCCTCAAAAGACGTCCCTGAATAAAGGGACGTAAATTGGGTCTAATTTAGGACGTCATACACGTTTTTTGTAGTAGTGCCTCATCTGGTTGAGATGACACTGACCAAACATAAGAGGCTTGACTGTTTTCTCACCGCCCTCAAGAAACCATATCTTGTGGTGAAACAGGATGTGAGAGACAAGGTTGGAAAAAAGAATAGTAGACCTCACGTAGGAGCCAAATCTGAAGTGTCTCATCTCAGTAAGAATCCATTGACCCATGTTGTGAGGTTGTTTAGTAATAATGGAGGCCAAAAGGAAATAATCTCTCGTCGTAAAGTGGGTGAAGTTCTTCCCCTTCTTGACCAAATTTCTGGAGTAGATATACCAAATTGCTCCGAAAGTAGGGCTTATGTCAATAGGGTCAAAGGTAATGGATCCCTTAGGTTTTCCTCACCGTAAAATAGAGAAAATTTCTTCATTTGATAAGGGGTTTGGAATCTCAATGGGTATATTAGTAATTCGCAAAATTGTGTTTAGATGCAGCAGTAACCTTAATCCTCTTCTTAGGGACAACAGTCTCTAACTATTTCTCCAACAGGTTTCATCATCATCAACCATGTTGGCTATCCTCATATATAGATAGAAGTGTTTGACCTCCGAGGGACAATAAATAGTACATATAGCTAAAAGAGGTTCAAAGGGTGTCAACCAAGTGGAAAGGTCAAGGCTATACTCTGTTCTGAGTTTGGCTAGGTCCAAATATATAGTAGGGTAAAATCCACGAGACCTATAATGAGTTTGAAAATCATTTAGATCAGACTTAGGGATTGATAAAGGTCTGGAGATAAAACCTGAAGGTGGAATCAGGGAGCAAGTAGCCTCTAGGAGAGATGGAGTGGTAGTTACACCCGGAGTGGCTCTACTGCTAGAAGGTCCAGTACCCAATTTAGACTTCCCTTTCAGTCTGTGAAGAAGCATCTCAGTACTTTCTTAATCCTCTTGAGCCTGAATTTTTGCTTCCCAAGCCTTCTATTTCCCTTTCCCTTTGATCGAGGAAGCATTAGTTTTAGACCTGGTTTGATGTGGATTCTCAGATGGCTTCTGAATGACAATCCTTCTGGTTCTGGGTTTAGGATTTGTTCTCGGAGAGGGTTTAGTTTCCTGAACTTTAGGATTATCTTTCTAGGTTTTTTTGGTTTTCTCTGTCCAAGACTTTTTCGGTGTAGGTGGAGAGGGTGGATCAAATGATGAGGATGAAGAAGCTTCATGATCAGTGGATGAATGAGAGGTTGAAGAAGCGAGATAGATTTTTGGCTTCTTTGAACGTACCATTTTGGAAGGACATAAACTCGAGTTTTGTAGGAAGCGTTTCGAGTGTCGATGGGAAGCTAAGAGGGAGACAGTGAATCTGAGAGGAAAAAGGAGAATTTAAGGAAGAAAAGTGAAGAAATGTAATGGATATTGGTGGTTAAGGAGTCTGTTCGAGTGAATGTAAGCGAAATGCCGTAATGGATTTGAATAGGAGAAATGAAGAGACACGAGGGTTGAGAGAGATGCAAAATTAACAGAGCGAAAGAGTGAAAATGACTTAAACTGATATATATATATAGGTTTTAAAAATTTACGTGTCACACTCGAGTGTTGCCGAGAGCACTCAAGTATTAATGCTTGACACTCAAGTGTTTTGTGTAATACTCGAGTGTTCATCACAATTAATAAAGCAATAAAAGTACCCTGCTCCAAGTGTGCTTGTGAACACTTGAATCTTTTGAAAAAAAATTTGAAGGACACTCGAGTGTTGGAACATCACACTCTAGTATGCTACTATAGTGTCTTTTTGTGACACTCGAGTGTTATACTTTGAGTAGTTTGTCCTCTAGTTCAAGTACCCTTGTTTTGTTCCTGGGAGATGTTTTGGTTCTTTGACATTCGAGTGTTGCTCATTCACACTTGAGTGTGTTTATTGACACTTCGAGTGTTGTGTGTAATCTACACAAGACAAGTAATTTCACAAACAATTATAGATAGATTAGTTGTGACATTCCTTGGCACTCGAGTGTTACTTATCTATACTTGAGTGCCACACTTGAGTGTGATTTCCAAACACTTGAGTTTTGGGTTTTCCCTCAAGGCTTTTACTTGCACACTTGCATTGTAAGAATAGTATAAACTTGTAAAATTCCTAATACTCGAGTGCTTGAAATCCATACTCAAGTGCCACATTTGAGTACATGCTTGCGTACTTGAAGTATTGCTTATTTTTCCCTTTGATTGTGCAAGAATTTGAAAAGCATTTGAGTCTTGGTACTCTGACACTCGAGTGTTGCGACTAGTTATCCCTTATCTATTTAGCTCTATTTTTCATCCAGTGAGCAGACATTCTACAAAACAAATAACTAGATACTCCGATGCTGAAGTTAGTCTTCATTAATCAATTTAAACTTTAAAATAAGTATACTAAAAGAGATTACTTACAGTTCATTAGGGTTTACCATACCCAATTCTCTTCTAATATACAAAAACTGATCTTTGGCTAACGGCTTGGTGAAGATATCAACAAGTTGGAGAAGAGAGGGAATGAACATCACTTTTATATCTTTCTTTTGAACATGATCTGTGATAAAGTGATGCCTCACATCAATATGCTTAGTTCTTGAATGTTGAATTGGATTTTGGCCAAGCTTATTATACTTGTGTTATCACAGAGGATTGGAATTTCTTTGAGATGAATTCCTAAGTCTTGAAGTTGTTGTTTGTGCCACAACACTTGAGCACAACAATTTGAAGCAGCTACATATTCAGCCTCAATGGATGACAATAATACAATGTTCTACTTTTTACTAAACTAAGATACTACTGAGCCACCGAGAAATTGACATTGTCCATTAGTGCTTTTCTATTATTTTTATATCCACCATGATCTGTGTCTGAATATGCAGTGAGATATTCATTGCCTCCTTTGGGATACCACATAACAAGCTCCACTGAGTCCGCAAGATATCTGAAAATTCTTTTAACAGTCTTTGCATAAGATTCCTTTGAATCTTATTGATATCTTGCACACATTCCTAAACTGAATTGTATGTCTAGTCTGCTAGCCGTTAGGTAGAGCAACGAACCAATCATTCCTCTATATTTGGTATTATTGAAGTCAGGTCCTTCAGCATCAGCATCCAGCAATGTTGTTGAGCTCATTGGAGTGTCAGCTCCATTACAATGATCTATTCCATATTTCTTGAGATGGTCTCGAAGATATTTGGTCTGAGAAATAAATATCTCATTCTTCCTTTATTTGATTTGAAGTTCGAGAAAGAAATACCATATGCAGCTTGTAATACAAGTAATCATTAAATGATTTCAAATACCTTAGCGCTAGGAAATACATTTTGGGTAAATCAATAACTAAAATAACTGAATGTACTAGGGCCCTGCCTAGCCATATGGAAGCTGGCCCCATGGTCAGCCCTTCTGCAAAATCGAGCCACGAGTTGCTCCATACATGCGGGACATATAAATATGGTATAAACAAACATATATAGTTATACAAAGAATGTGATATTAAAGTTACTACCTGACGGTCTTACTGACAAAGCACCTTCCGAAAGATTCTTTTCAATTTGCTTGTCCTTCAAGCTTGGGCAATTATCTCTTCCTATAATTAACATTTATATGGAGAATGGGTCGTTAATCATTCTAATCTTAATATCATAACTAAGATTATGTCTATTCTAGACCCACCCCAAAATACTTGTCCTTTAGTATCCTTATGACTTATGAATGTATACTTATTGTGACTTATTCAATTTAATACTATTTACTATGGAAACAATTAATATTTTAGCCATTTAACCTCCAACTTATCCAAAGAAATTATCTCTTTATAGGTTAGACACAATCCACTACGTATGTATGATTCTAGTTCCTACAGAACATTTGATAAGTCTATTTTCATTTATTAATAACCATTGAGATAATTTATGGATGAAACAATCCCAGATTAACAAAAAGTGACCTCTATCCAGATTTCATTCTAGAATTATAGGTCATTTTCAAAAATTGATAATTCAGTTTACATAACTCCAAATTCAACCAAAGACCTATCAAATTAAAGCTTACAATGTCTACTTTATTTATGGAAAATATCAAGGCAATTGGACATTAGATGCCTAGTCAAAATTCTACACAAAAATGACAGCCCAAATCTAGATACAAAAGCTTACCAATTTTTATAGTCCAACTTTAAAAAGTCATAACTCCTTATATACTTATCGAAATGAGGTGTTCTTGGACTCATGTTAAAGCTTAGCATGTTAACTATATACTCACAAAATTTCATGGTCAGAAAAGGTCATTTACTTAGGTTTTAGCTTACTCAAACATTATCACTTCAGAGTCATATCAGAAATTTTCCAAAATCATGACCCAATTTCCAAAAATCATAACTCGAGCTATAGACCTTCGTTTTAAGTGATCAAAAACTCATTTTAAAGTTTAAAGAGTAAACTATCATCTGCCACAATTTCATGGCTAAACTCGACCCCTTACCCACGAAAACAACATGCACAATATGCTATGTTTTCAGATTCAAGAGCAGTGGTGAGAAACATGACATGCAACCACAAATATTGACTCTAAGCTTTCAGAAATTAGACTCAATGAACCTATAATAGACATGCATAGTTCGAAAGCTTATTTTCAAAGCCAAATGAGATAAGAAACTAGATCAAAATTGACATGCATGTACACCTAAGGACAATAACTTCACTTACTTTTACACTTTCTCTCTTTCTAGCTTAGATTCTTCACGGTGATCTCTACTCTCTTTGTTTCTGTCAGTGTTTCGGGCCGAAGTGGGGAATGAGAGACTGTGGAGATAATGTTGTATGAGTATGTAGGTGGAGGAGATGGAGTATATGTGGTATGTGTGTGTGATAGTGTGTTTATAGAAAGATAGAGGAGAGAAACTTGTGTGTGAAATGGTTAGCTAAATGAGTGAAATGATGTGGAGAAAAGAGTACGTATGGGTGCATGGAAGTATTTGACTTGAATAAAGAGGGAGGAGAGAGACACGTGGATGACATGCAAAATAGGAAGGGAAATATGTGTGTACCGATGGGAGGGAGTGTGTGGCGTGAAAATAGAGAGGGAAGGAGAAATGAGGTGTCTTGCATGTATGAGAAGAAAGGCCCACTCAAATATTAATCCTATTTAATTTCCGACAAGGCTTTTGTTTGTAATTTAGTCATTTTCCAATTTAATTGCAAACATTAGTTAGGGAATAGAAATTAATCCTTAATTCCATTTAAGGATTTTTCTTCCTCAATTAATTTCTTTAGGCCATAAAGCATTATCTCCAAAATATTTAGGCTAAAAATTATTTCCTAACTATTTGTCCTTAATTTATGGGAAAATATCCTTAAATTCCAAATATTAATTTTAATAATATTTAAGGCCAATTTTCCATAAATAATCCCATATCATATTTTAATTATTAAATGGGTTTAATACCATTTTCACCATGAAAGTTTAGCCTAAGGAGTACTGGTCAGACGAAAGTTTTTTCGGTCTCATTTTTGCCTCGGAAATTTAAAAACATAGCAATCTTACCCATCCGTTGATCTTGACCATTGAATTGTTACTCTTCTTTGTAAACTTTTAGGGGAAAAATTGCTCATAAAAAAATTTCCGAGGCAAATTTGCTCATAGAAAAAATTTTCAGGGGTATATTTGCTCGGTTTGTTAACGTCCGAGGCAAAAATGAGACCAAAATAACTTCTGGGTGGCCAATGCTCCTTAAGATAAAATTCCATGGCAAAAATGGTATTGAACCCTTCTTAAATTCAAAAATTTGGGATGTCACAGGATAAGATCCAATAAAGATTGGATAAAGATCAATAAAGATTGGATAAGGATTGAGCTTCTTGGAAGGCGCCATTCATGGACTAGGCCTTTCTAGTTAGACTGAGCCTTTCTTGTAAGCTCCAAAATTAGGGTGGTGATTGAATTTGGTGGCCAATTTTTGGTGACGAAGGCACAGCTTTTGAAGGGTTCAAGAAGGCAAAAAGGCGCCACTTTTACACAGGCAAGCCACCAATACAAGAAAGGTAAATCTCCATATCTTGGTCCATATCTAACCTAAAGAAACCATCACCTTCTTGAGAAAAATAAAACCGAAGAACTTGAATCCTTAACCTTGCCATCGCCTAGCAAGCATCCAAGGAGAAAGAGTTCTCACTGCAATCAGGAGATAGTTGTGTGGATCAACATTAGAGGACATTATAGACTTTGAAGTCTTCGAGTGATATAAGGTAATCATAATCCTTTTATGTGTTTTAATGAGTAATCCTAAATTGATCTCATATAATGGTTATAACTCATGAGTATCGTAAAGAGTTACAGGTTATAACTCATGAGTACCGTAAAGAGTTACGGGTTTCTCTTTGTTAACTCCTTGGTCTAAAGCGTTAGATTATAACTCATGGGTTATGACTCATGAGTATTATAAGTACATGGGATTTCTCTGAGAGGGTTATGGGTTCTAATGAGTACCGTAAAGAGTTACGGTATAACTCATGATACCGTAAAGAGTTACGAGTTCTCGTGACCACCGTAGAAAGTTACGGATTATAGCTCATGAGAATTAACTTTATCATTTATAACTTTTAATGATAACCTACTTTCCGCTGCGATTAAGGAAAGACAATTTTTGTTTTTTGTTTTTCTTACCTCATGAGTAGTTGCTTGAATGTCAGGCAATACCCTAAAATTAACCAACAGAGATTAATTTTTTTATAAAAGAAATTATATGGGTATAAAATATTCATAAATTTAATCTAATATATCCCAAAATTTAGACCTATTTAATTATAAAGTATGACTTATCAATAAGGGTGGAAACAGGCCAAGCCAGGCCAGGCTCCACCCTTAACAGGCCAGACCTGTTAAGCAACAAAGTGGCCTGAGCCTGGCCTGTGGCCTGTTACAGGCTTCTTTTTGGGCCTGAGCCTGGCCTGGCCTATGGCCTGTTAAGGAGGCATGTGTTTTTAAAAATTTAAGGACAAAAAAAAAAAGGAATTTTTGGCAATTATGAAATAGATAAAGTAGAACTTCGAAATGTAAGAATTGGAAATTTCATTTTTTTTCTTTGTCCACTTATTATATCCGCCAATTGTGAAATAGATAAAGTAGAACACAAAAAAAAGGGAATTTTTTGGCAATAAAAATCATAAAGTTGAAAGCACACATGCTTGCAATGTGATATGTATCAATAGAATAGAAATTCAAACATTTCTCAGTACAAACAAAACTACACTACAGAACCACCCCCCACAGAGAGGAAGCATTGCTTCCCTTTCAATAGCTAGTGTAGACATATATCAGTTCCTAATGTCTCCTAACAATAATTTAAAATGATTTGCAAACTCATTCAAGAAAGTCATGATTTTATATATTTGCTTTGTCATCAAATCAATTGGCTCTTCGGTTCCCACAATCCCAATCCAGATAGTCCAATTTTTTTCAGGAGTCAGGACAAGGAACAATTCTAAAGAAAGTATTCCAATTCCTTTCTAAATCCATAAGGACCAGCCATTGATATTATAGGAGAAACTTCAGATTCAAACTAGAGACTCACGCATTCCATTCTAACCATTGTGATCATAGTTTTGCAAAACCAAGTGTATAATTTTTACAGCCTATAATGAGTCAAAAGTCAATATTTGGCACACTTAGAATCCTGAGTAGATGCATTTTATATGGATAAGGTAATTTATTTTCAATGCTTTAAGGATACTTCCGGATAAAGGTGACTTTACCAAACTAAGATGAGAAGAGTAAAGAAAAAATACAGTGCAACGCTTTTCAGTCAGAACCTCAATTGGTGCAATATGTAGTAAGTGGTTCATAGCAAAATATAATCAAGAAAAAGATTCATAAAAGCCAAAACACAGAGCTCATACCAGTTTCACATAGCCTTCACTCTCTTCTCTTAGAAGATTGAATTTGGTCTGCTGATAAAGAAGCCGTGTATTAACTCTGACCTGAAATCAACAGCACAAAAGCTCATACACATAAGAGTAATCGGATTTCATTCAAGCTGATATAGAGGTCCTGGATATTTTATGCAAGCAAGAATAGGGCCAAAGAGAAAAAAGCTTAGCAATCAAAGACATTAAATCTGTTATAATATTGCTAAGAGAGGCTAGGGGAGAAAAACGCAAGTCCACAAAAGATAAACAACAATTAGCCAATTCTAGGCACACACTTAATCCTTTGATATAAGCTTTGGATCATAACATCTAAGCTTTGGGGATATTAAAAGTTCAATAACACTCTCAACTCCTATATGCAACCTGAGAACATGAAATCTAATGTAATCTCTTCAATTTCCCAAAAAATTCACTGAAAGGTTACGATGAACCACCTTTTTAATATCCTATGAAGCTCAAACCCATGAAGTCCTTTAGCATGATTCTCGGATTTCTTCAAGTTTCCACAGTAGCAGCAGCAAAAGAAGAAGATTTACCTTTACTGACGATGACCTACATCGCATCAACCCCACCCTTTTCATTCAGTTCTAGCCACAAAGATAGAAGATTGAAGAGACCGTGAAGTTGAAGAGGAGAAGCTTCATCGATTCAAGTTCAAAATCATGAAGCTTCCCTTTCGATGAGAAAATGAAGGAGAATCGCGGCCTGAGACGTGCGACGGCCGACGGTGAGGCTGAGACTTTCAAATCTTGATTGTGAAATTAGGGTTAAGCTTACACAAGACACCAGTCGTGGGCAGAGGCGGAAATGAAATGGGAAAAGACTTGGCTTTTTTTTTTTAAAAAAAAAAAATTCCCTTGGCTTGGGGCAGAGACATTTTATTAATTTTTTTTTTAATTTTACAATTTTACTCCTCTTAACATGACCGGCAGCCGAGCGATGATAGAAGCCTATTGGGAGGCTGGCAAGCAGCTTGTTAAGACAAACAAGCCTTGAAATAGCCGCTTAGCGCTTTTTTTAACAGCGCAAGCTTTTAACAAGCTTTTAACAATGGACTATCGGAGCCAAATTTATTTCCACCCCTACTTATCAAACGCATAAAAGAATATGGTAATTCTTAATTCACCACACTCTTAACATGTGACTCTTAAATCTTAATTCCCTCAAATAGCCTTATTTTTCTTGAATCTTCCATAATTTCTTCATTGTATTACTACAACTCGATGTATCAAACACCAAGTTAAAAAACAAAACAAAGATTGCAAGGTTGTCTATGGATAATAAGTAATGCAGCAATATACCAAACATACAACGTGCAACTCATGAAAACGTTCAACTTAGACGCCAAATCCATTTGCAGATGGAAGACATATTTGAAATGATGAGAAAGAGAATCAAGAATATTGTATGTTGCTTCCATGGTTATAATTAAATATTAAAATTGAGAGGAACTCATGTAAACTTGTTGAGTAATATCTTAGTGATCAATATAATCCTTATAATTAGATGGTTTTTTGGTGGCTTGTCTTTGAGTTTCTGCCTTGGATTTTGAGTTAAAATATGGAAACTACATTCATTTGTGCCCAGAAAGATACTAAGGGAATTGATGCTAATGTTGATGAATAATTTTTTTAAAAAATCCCAAATTCTCTCCACTTTAATTTTTTGATTTCATACTTCTATGATTTATTTTTAAGGCACAACAGAATATGATTTCCTATTCCTTCCATTTATTAATGGAGTCAGAATTCCTTTCCTTTGTAAATGAGGAAATCTCCCTTAAGAGCCAACAGACATTAATTCATTTTGAGTCAACACAGATTGATTCAGACTGCCATTGCCATATGGTGGACTCGCAACATTTTTCCATTATTTTATCATTGTATTCACAAGTATGACATTGAGGTGAATGAACATGATAGAGGATTTGAAGAAATAACGATTTGGTAGTAATATTGGAATGGTTGCTCTTTCTGACCTCGAGAAGAACTGTTTCTATTCTCTGATTTGATTGAAAGAGTTTATATGATTGGCTCGATTGAGTTTAGGCAATGCATGCATTATTGTTTGTTCTTGGTAATGAATGATTTTGAATTGCTTGGACCTCAAGTCTTCTGACATTAAGACTTAATCCTTGCCGTTAGTTTGTTAGATTTACTCATTTATTCCTTTTTATAAGTCACTTCCAACATGTTTCATATAAGCCAAAGGAAAACCTTAAAGCTCATTCACTGTGATTTAAAATTTAACAACTTTTCATCTTTATCTCTATTTAATACATAATATGTAATACCCCTACTAATGTAAATAATGTATTTGTAAGCACTATTGAATTAATGAGAAGTATTGATTGATAATTTAATTTTTAGTATTTTTGTAATATTTTATTAAAAAGTAATTATTAAAGAGGGCCTGTAAGACTTTTGGGAGACAGGATACTAAGTCTCAAAAAGAGCAAAAATGTCGCCTAGTATAGTTAGGGAAAAGAGGCTGTGATGCTGCTTGATTTGAAAAAGAGCGGGCCGAGGCAAAAACATCGCGGTGCAGGTTAAGCCGTACAACAGGGAACAAGAGCAGAGCATGGATTCCAACCCTTGGTCAGTGTGTATGCGCCACCTGTGGTCAGGGAAGAGGAAAAGACACTGAAAAAGACACATGCCAAAAAGCAAAAGTCAATGTAAGCATTACATTGGGACACGTGTCACCATAGGGTTAAAAGAGGAAAAGTAAGGGCAAAATAGTCAAATCCTTACCCTTAAGGATTCATTTTCGTCCACGTAAGGAGAGAGAAGGAAAATCAGATGATTTTATCTGTACTCAGGCCCAAACATAAATTGTGGGTCCCACGGGAAGTTAACTGGTGAAAAGGAGACCGATTGGGACCAATTAGGGGTTTCTTTTTGGATCAAATGAGACAAATGTGGGGCCATATAGGAGAGTAAAATGGCACCACATATGTATGCCCAATCAGGGGAAAATATCTTAAAAGTTGAAGAAAAGTGCAAAAGGGAGCACCCTTTTAACCAGCGATGCACTACAAGGACCAGTGAATAAAGGAGTGGACCATATAAAGTGGATAAAGTAGATAAAAGCAAGGAATCAGATTGTGTGGGGCCTAGGAGGCGCCACATACTACCCTAAAATATATCTGGAATTGTCTAGAATTTTGGAGAGAAAATAAGCCAATAATTAGGGTACAAGCTTTTAACCAGTGGACAAAAGGGTGTTTCGAGCCAAAATTGGTAATTTTCACAATTTGAAAAGTAAAAATCTGCCACTTTTGGATGGGGATGCGCCACATGTCCATGCTTTGGAATTCTCTAGAATTTCTTGGAAGTTAAGACAAAAGCCTGATCCAAAATTATTAATCAGTGGACAAGAACATACACTAGATAATTCAGGCTGTTCAGATCATTTTAGCTATTATTAAAAGGACTTAAACTCTTCATTTTTGAACCCTAAGTGGCGTGTCCAGCTGAACCAAGGAGAGAGTCCAGCAAGCCTTATACACTTAGCGAAAGAGCTAAATCACCATGAAAACCAAGCAAATCTCCGATTTCAGGTAAACACCGAAAACTCGACACTTTGAAGTTCAAGTTAAGATTTTTGTCCAAATACTTGGGGCTTGGTGTTGTGATCTGATTTTGGTGTTTTTAAGGGTTCTAATGAGTTTAAAATGTGATTTTGTATGGGGTTAGGTCATTGTTAAAGTTTCGGAACTCAAAAACACCGAAAACACAAAGAAGAAGCTTGCTGCCAGTTTTTGGAATTTTTGGGTAGCGAAGCTTCAACCATATTTTAAAAATAGTAAATGAAGTCGGTTTGATAGAGCTGAAAGTTTAAATTCAGCAAGTAGACATCATGAGCTTCACCGTGATGTATAATTTTATGTCTTTTTGATTTTTCTACTAAGCAATAAATTGGTAAAGTTTGCTCAGAAAGCTAGAGGATTTTTTTGACTAGAGGCTAAAGTTTTGGCTACACGTCAAACTATGAAATTTTTTGGACTTTGGAAATATTTTTACTGAAAATTAGACATCCTAATGATTTAGATGGCACCGATTTCAAGTCAATTGGGGTTTTGTGGAATTTATTAAAAATGTTTGAAGTTGGGCCAAAAACACTGGATTTTCTGCCTAGGCTCGGATTTTGTGATAGATGTAAGGGTATTTTTGGAAATACTAAAAATAAGGTATTTTGGTGTTATTTAGGGTTAAGGCATATTTTGGGAAGCTATCAGGTACTCTAAAATTTTTAAGCGGTACACATCCCTCTCAGGTAGTAACTGCTTTACTCAAGTACTTTTATGTGTTTGTTGTATGTTTGTTTTGCCATGTGTATTTGTATGGTTGTTTGCCAAATATGCATACAAAGCATGTTGGGGTTCGAGTCCCTAACTATTTTGTTCCTAGCGCTAAGGAGAGTTCCGGGGTTGGCTTTAATTGGCAACTCAACGGGTCGATAGGTCCGGGGCTGGCCTGGTGCAGGCGGCTCAACGGGTCATGACTCCGGTAAGTCCGAGGCTTGCCTTGGTAAGTGCGTGGTAGTCGGTTATTGTGTATGCTTCTGTTTGCATATATGGTATGTATTTGGCATTTTATCTGTGATTATATACGTGACATGGTTGCATGCATACACTATACACATTTAGTACGTGAGTATTGACAGTTACTTTGGGGTTCACTATCGAACTCCAGACACTTCTGTAGATACAGGGGACGAGCTTGAAGTGGAAGACCCTTTTTGGAAAGGTAGGGCATAACAATGTAGTTGAAGAATAGGGGATGCCCTATTGTATTTTGTACTGATATTTTTGGGATGACTATATATATTTTTGGTATTTATTTTGGATAACTGTACCCTAAACCCTCTGGGGATTTTTACTTTATGTTTTTTTTTTTACTTTTACCAGTACAATAGATAATCCAAACCGGTTAAATGCTTTGTTGCGCTCACTCTGATACAAGTTAAATGGGCTAAGTAATGATGGAAAGGTAAAGATAAAAGGAATTCCTCTAACTTGCCACCCGAAAGGGCGAGGCCGGTAGGGGTGTAACATAATATATCCCATGAAAAGAAAACCAACATAATAATAAATGAATGGCATAATTGTACATTGATGTGAAAAATGTAAAGATATGACTTATAAATAGAACAAAATAAACCTTGTGTCTTCACGTTATTAATAGGCACATGGGAATATTTCATAATTAAGACGTCCGAGCATTGAACATTGGATGTTGAATCTGTCTTGTAATCATTGATTTGTGTTACACTTGTTTGCTAAAAATCTAAACATAATAAGACTCCGCTTAAAGAATCAACCTAGCAAGGTTGCCATTGCTATACGTTGCATTTTTAATCTAATTTGGTGCGCTAGCGACAAGTGTTCTCACTTAGTTCATTTTATTTAGTAGTGATAAATGAAAGCAACAATATCACGTACCAATTTGTTAGAATATACTTAGTCAACTCTTAGTAGATTAGGGCCTAAGCCCAATTGCTTTGGGGTCAAAATAAAATAATAAAAAAAGCTTGGGTGGAAGACTGTCATATTCCCCAATCATTCTAATTTGTATCATCAAAGCCGGTACAATATGTCATTTGATGAGGAAAGGGTAGATCGATTGAGGAAGAGGCACATAGAACCCCGCATACATGTGATTGAATATGTGTTCAAGGTTTCGTGACATGATACACAAAACTATATGTCTATTCTCTTCCTTAGAAACTTATTCTCTTCTTTTTCTTTCCTCTTTGGTGTATTTACTATGTAACGTGATCGGTCCACATTGCTACTTGTGGCATTGGAGGCACGCAACTAGGGTGCAAGGCGCGTGCCGGTCGAAAGCTGTGGACTGCTGGATGAGTTTAAAAGGGTGAGTGGAACACCCAGCAACAATGGAAGCTTTGGAAACGCCGACGTCACCGACAATGTGACAGTCAATGGAAGACGGAGACACCAAGACAGTAATGGGGTAATAGTTCGTTGGCGAATCTGCTCAAAATTGCGTGTGTGTGTGTGTTTTTTTTTTCACTTTTTAATATTTTGTTGGCCAATTTGGTCCCTTCAATTGTTTTTTGTGCCAGACGCTCCTTGGGTAATAGTTCGTTGGCAAATCTGCACCTTAACCCTATAGGTAATAACTTAATATAAGTTCAAGACCTCGTAGATGCCTTTTTCCTGTGTACCCATATTAGAATTAATGTGTTGTTTCCTACTCCCATTAAAAATAAATATATATGTATATTCTTCAAAAATACACATTCATTATATTGTTGCCCATTCTCTCCATTCGGTACAAACACAAATTTTATTTTATTTTATTTTCCTTTTAATGGTCCTCCTTTTCTTTGTATTTAACCTTTCTTCCGTGTGTGTGTGTGTGTGTGTGTGTGTGTGTGTATGGGGCCATTAATTGTCCCTTTTGCCTTTAAATATAAGTATAGTCATCTATGGGTATATAGCTTCCTTCAAGTTCCACTTTGATGTCTTTCCACCACACTAGCTCTCTGCTTGTATATAATATGCCCTTCCCTCGCTTTTGCAATGATGACTATTGGGTTCTCATGCTTAAATTCTGTGACTGTATGTACATATGATTTTCTATTCCCAACTGGTATTAAACTTTAATATGAGATATTTTAAATTACAGTAAAATGTTAGTGTGTATATGCATAATATTAAGAGTTTTTTTATAGTAGCCTTAGAATATTTTTAAAGTAAATATAGAGTAGCTTTTGGATAATTTATTGATAAATATTGGTGTTTATAATCTTGTAGACTCTCTCATTGAGAGCTTTGGTGTGACACTTGTGTGATTACCTGTACACTAGGAAGTAACATGTAACTTTGAATATTCTTCCATATACTTGTAAATTGTATGTGATTGTGAGTAACTATCTTTTATTTAAAAATTAAAGGACTGAATCATATGTATATGTGTATGTAGTGTAAATTAATATTTTATATGAATTGAAGCATGATTTATTGTTACTGAACATATTTGTCATGGCTGTTGTATTTGTGATGGGTTGGAGTAAGGAAAGATTTTTATGTTGAGATCTTTTACCATGTGGTATGTCATCACTCTGTGTATAGTGGATGACACTTGTCAGGGCCCCTTCTTCTATGTTTTCCTTTGGCCGGGATTGCATTGGAGCTGTGGGACATGTGACACCTCCTTAGTTGTGTTGTTTTAAGGAGGGGAGCCATAATCCATACTTAAGCTCTATACTTTTGGCCGGGTATATCTTAAGTTTTGGTGAGCTTGGGACAATCCAGTCAAATGGATTAGTTGCTATTGGACTATATGTTAGCCTATGGCTCCAGTCAGCGGTTGAGGATGAACAGTGATATAAGGGAGGCTGCATATTGTATAATTGTACGGTTCACCTTGACATCATGATAATTAATGTTGTATGAAATTATCGTATATACAAATATATATGTAATCAGCTCCTGCTTTTTGTCATATGTGACTTGCTTGTGTACGGTAGAAACTTTTAGTAGTTACTGAGATGTCAAATCTCACTCTATATTAAAAATTTTCAGGTGATTGTTCTAGTAGGGAGTGAGGGAAAGAATCTATGGAGTGATCCTTGAAGGCTCGGTTGTGCTTTTAGAATTTATGTTATGTTATTATATTTTCTATGACTATAAGACTTCCGCTTTGTATTTTATTATTAAATATTTTGGGAATTTATGTCGACTCAAAAATACATTTTGAATTGTATTTGTTATGCATTTTAATGATTTGGATGTTGATAATCCTCATTGGAGATATTTCAAGTGTTTTGGCCAAGGTTTTGGGTGTTGGATTTTGGGGTGTTACATAATGTCTCGGCTTTTGGTAGTGTGAATGATCCTAGACTTGAGGATGTCATTGAACATTATGTCCTAAGGTGATACTTTGACTGTATAATTCTATACGCTTCAAAATGGGGAGAACAGTGTATTCTTAGGTATAACTCGAATATATGAGTATAGATGGACATGCCGGAAGGAATGACAATCCCTTACAAGTGATTAGTCATTCACAAGACCGCAAAGCATTGCTAATGCCTTATGTAGTCATTAGATAAATTGGGCCCATATTAGACCCGTTAAAGGAGTTCAATTGGTCCAAGTTTATCTATGTTAGTTGTTAGTTATGCTTAGTTTTGATGATGTCTTATATAGATGCCATTATTCATAGCAAAAATTTTATATCATATACATTGACTAACTACTGTATATTTAATGTAGATTAGTCCGAGTTGAATTATAGAGATTAATCAAGAAGGAGATAAGAGGTTACGGAAGGAAGAACTTGCGAGAGAATGTCAAGAAAACAAGAAGTTATGAAAATATTTTGGGAATAATCAAGAAGAAGAAAAGATATTGAAGAAGGTGGAATTTCAAGAGAATGATGAGTCCAAAGAAGAAAGATTATGCCAAGATGGGTGAACGTATCTATGCACATTGTTTATCTGACTGTCTGTATATGTTCGAACTAGGATGTTAAGTTCAAACTAAGAAGTGAAGTTCGAACTAGGATGTTAAGTTCAAACTAAGATGTGAAGTTCGAACTGGGATGTTAAGTTCAAACTAAGAAGTTAAGTTCGAACTGGGAAAAATGATGAAGAATGATCAAGTTGGGAGAAGGAAGAAGGAAAAACTTGCTAAATGGAATGAAGATATCATCATTCAAGTTCTAAGATTGATTCTGGAAGTCTCCATGGTCAAATGGAAGTTGAAATGGCTCGATTCGGAGTTAAAATAAGCTATAATTGAGTTCCTGAAGTCATGCTCGAGCAAGGTGCATTTTCAGCCCAAAATCCACTCTTGCCCGAGCATGAAAAGAAAGCCTGCTCGAGCAAGGTCGATTTTTCAGCACTCTGTTCAGCTCTGTTTCGCATTTTAGCTGGCGACCTCTGGTAATTCAACAATAGCTCCCAAACCAGGAATTGGATTAACGTGAAACCAGTGGCATATGAAACTAAACTCCCAATGCGTCATTTTGATATAACATTCAAGTCCAAAGGAGTTCATATGAGAGAGTTATGAGTTTTGGAAGTTGCAACAGAAATCAACATCACATTCCAGAACAAGCTTTGGTATTTTGAGCATATCTCTCACACGACATATCTGATTGATCTGAAATAGTGTCATATGAAATTAGACTCAAAAGGCTTTCTATCAAGACTTGAACCAACCAAAACAGAGCTCAGACCAGGGAGATATGAGGTTTTGAAGTTGACGGTCTTTTCAGAATGTTGCCTGATCAAGAACAACCTCCACTCATCTCGATGTCAATGGACGAAATACAACTATTTTGGAGTTGATTCTTGTTGAAATGGAAGGAATATTTGAAGAGCTTTCGAGATGGGATGATTTGCTAAATTTGGATTTTTACCGAAGACGTTATGCTCGCTGGAAATTCTTTGTCAAAGTGATGTACAAGTGATCCTGCCCAAGCAACCTTCGAAAGCGTCAAGAAGCATGACCTTGCCCGAGCAAGGTTATAACCATGCTCGAGCAACATCGGATCCTTTGGAGGAAGTTAGAGTAATCATGCCCAAGCAACCTTCGAAAGCGTCAAGAAGCATGACCTTGCCTGAGCAAGGTCATAGTCTTGCCCGAGCAACATCGTGGCAAAGGCAAAATGAAGCTTGCTCAAGCAACACCTGAAAGCATCAGGAAGCATGACCTTGCCCGAGCAAGGTCACAGTCTTGCCCGAGCAACATCTAGACAAAAGCAAAAAATCTTCAAATCAGGTAGTCTTGCCCAAGCAGAGAAGAATGCTTGCCCGAACAAGCTGCCCGAGCAAACACAAAAGCTTGCCCAAGCATCATTGATCTAAAGTGCTTGATCCCACTCAAAGGAACCTTTCCCGAGCATGGAAAATTGCTTGCCCGAGCATTATGCCCAGGCAAGGAAAAAGGTTTGCCCGATCAAAATGAGTCTTCCCCTTCATATTGCCTCTGCCTGGAGTTTTGCCTGAGCAAGATTTTAAGCTTGCTCGAGCAATATCGAAAGGAAGTGATTTTTGCTGCATATTGAAAAAGCTTGCCCGAGCACATAAACCATTATGCTCAAGCACTATGCCCAAGCAAGGAAAAATCCTTGCTTGAGCATCGCAAAGCGAAGACATTTTCACCGCATCAAAAGAAGCTTGCTCGAGCAAGCCTGAAGTGTTGCTCAAGCAAAGGTTCCTCTGTTTTCAAATCACTGTCTGCGAAAACTATAAATCACCGTGTTTAATCCCATTACTTCATAACGTTACTCATTACTAATCCTAATTGCTTGTAATCAGTTTGTTAATGAGTTTCAGATGATCTTATCATGGATTAAACAACAAATTAGCAGAAAGCAAATTGTGTCAGAAGAGCATTAAATGCAGTTGCGGAACCGAGACTCAACGGCTACTTCCAACGGACACTCAACGATCGTATCCTGAACGGGAAGAATTGCTCAACGGTCGAATGCTTTCCATCAACTATAAAAGGAGAAGGATTCAAAATGGAAAAATTGAGATACGAGCTTGCACTGTCGAAATGCTGATATTCTGAATCCAACACTTTTCTCATACACTCTGTTTCTCAATGTTTATATAGCTTACAGTAGAGAGTGAGATAATCGATTATGTACTTCAATGATTATTATTCATCTACTCTGTGAGAGAGTCCAAACACTTATTTGATTATCTATTTAGTGATCAAATCTCAAGGTTGTGGAACCTTTGAGAGTGGGTGTATAGTTACAACTTGTAAGGGGGAGTGAGTCCAAGAGTGAGAGGATCATCATTCGTTTACAGAGTCGGTAATTGTATTCTTACAGTACGTAAGAGGATATCTCGGTAAGAGATTGTAAAGGCTACACAAGTGCCCGACCAAACTTGTGAGGTTGTAAAGGCTTTCTCTTGTGCCCGGTCAAACAAGGAGATAGTGGATTGAAAATCTCAAGTGGAGCTTGGGGACCTGGATGTAGGTCAAGGATTGGGCCGAACCGGTATAAATCTCTTTTTCATATTCTCTTCCCTAAACTCTTATATTTCAGCATATATGTTTTGAATGACTGTCTATCGGTTTATAAATTATTACTGGCATTCAAACCTCCTTCAGTAAGTTGCGAAAAGATTCTCTAAGTTTTTGAAAGTTTTATTTGACACCCAATTCACCCCCCCTCTTGGGTGATAGCCAGGTCTAACATTAGTGACTAATTGCACCTAATGGGTCACACACTAAAGTTGTTGTTGATTGCTTGATCTGGCAACTTTGGGCCAATAATTGTTATTGGGCTTTGTCAAGACTATAGGTGTAATTGGGTTGGAGTGGGACTCCAAGCCCAATTAGGTCATGCGCACCATTTAGGCTTTTAGTGAGAAATTAGTTTCTCCACTAATAAGCCCAAATGTGTTAGAACGTCCAATAGGGTCTTAGGCCATGAGTCAAAGTAAGTCAAATAGTTGACTTGGCCAAAATGAGTTTTTACGCAATTTGTAATTTGAATTTTGAATTCGAATTCACATTATGAGGTAAGATAAGATTGAATTTGGATTTGAATTTAAATTTAAGTTTGAAATTTAAATTTGAATATTAAATTCAAGAGGTTACGTGGTTAAAGATAATTTTGAATTATCCAAAGCTATATCCAATTAGGATTGGATAAGGCTTCTTGCAACAAACCCTAAATAAATATTGGATAAAGATTTGATAATAATATGGATATGATCCATTAAACTTGAATTTCAAATTCAAGTTAGTTTTCATGATAGATTTAATCCTCTTGGATTGGGTCTTTCTAGTAAGCACTTGAATTAGGATAAAACCCTAATTAAGTGGTTGAATAAGGCGCCACTTTCAGTGTTGCTTTCTTAAGAAAACTTATGCCTCAAACTTGCACCAAGAACCTAGTTATGGTTGCCTACTCTTGTTCATCCTATCCTCCATTGTTGTGCCTCTCCTAACCTGTCTCACTCCAACCTTGCCCCAAATACATCATATACTCTCTTTCACTCAATTTAATCAGAACGTCATGTTTTGGAATCAGTTTATATTTATGGTCAAATCCAAAATTAGCATTAAAAATTAGTTTATAGTGAAAATTTCAGTCAACCCTAAAACTTTTTGAAACTTCACTGTACTTCCATGGTCAAAATGAAATTAATTTTTGTGGGTGAAAAGACAGTGATGCCCTTACTGTATTTGTCTTGCAAATTGTCTTATTACTGAAGGTGGAATATCACCTAGAGGGGCGTGAATATGTGATTACAAAAAATGTTTTCTCAAATGAAACGAAGCTAATAATACAAAGACAAAAATAGAGATAGAGATAGAGAGAAAAGACACAGAGAAATTATATTGGTTCGGTCCAACTCCTTGACCTATGTTCAGTCCCCGTCGCTCTGGGATTTTCACTAACTCTTCAAACACGCATACAACTACATACTCTGTAACTTAGGATGATCCTTTCACTCTAGGACTCACTCATCCTTACAAGTTGTAATCGTACACTCATACTTAAGGTTCCTCAACCATAAGATTTAAACAGAAAATTGAATAAGTGTTTAACTCCTCAAATAATAATCACTGAAGTACAATGATATCCAAAAATATTAAATGAAACGGTAGATTGCAATAAGTTCGAATTGAATGTGTAGAGTTTCTGTAGGTGGTGAATTCAATGCTTCTAGTATTTATAGATTGCCTTTTGATAATGACCCTTGGTGAAGCTTGATGATTATCCGTTGTGACTCTTCAAAAATAGCTGTTAGACGGATGAAGCTTTCATAGTTACCTTCGCCGTTAATGTTCCAGGTGGAATTGTGCCGTCACGACATTCTTTCATTCCTTTTATTTTGCCCGTTGTGAAACAACATTTATTGTGTGTGTGTACTTGTACATGTACGTAGGTAGGTAGGTAGGTGTGTGTGTATGTGCGCGCGCGTGTGCGGGTGTGTGTGCGTGTGCGCGCATGTGCATGTGCGTGCGTGCGCACGTGTGTGTGTGTTGTGTGTGTGTGTGTGTGTATTTTGGCGTGTAAATATCCTGTATATTGGGAAGAGTTAAGAGTATGGTAGCCTGAAGGTAAGTGTCATTTGCAGTAATGACAAAGGTATATTTATACATAATTGAAAATAGATGTTAAAGCATGATTGAGTACTAGCTAATAATTTGTTTAAAAGCTCATGCAATATATGAATAATTATGACCAAAGATATTTACAAGTTATATGTTTTTAAAATGACAAGTAGATTAGTGCTTTTGGTTAAGGAAGCGGCTTTGGTCCTATGCACCTTTTTGTTCGCTACACTCCTATGCATGAAATGGTGCTGTTTTTGGCGCAAAATTGAGCTTTCCCTTTATTTTTGAAAAAATATTTCAGGCACTGACTGATACTTAAAAGATACTTCAGGATACTGATCAATATACTTTATGATCTTGAAAAAACATTTTAGGGTATTGACTGGTACTAAAAGATAGTTGAGGATACTGACTGTTATTGAAAAACACTTCATGATATTGAACAATTATTTTAGGATTTTGAAAAAATATCATAAATTGTATTTTTAGTATCAGTCAGTGCCTTGAAATATTTTTTCAAGATCATGAAGTATTTTTTAAATACGATCGGTATTTCGAAGTATGTTTTTAATATTTTTAAGTATCGTCGATGTCTAAAAATATTTTTTCAAAAAAAAAAAAAAAGAGGGAAAGCTCAGTTTTGCACCATAAACGGCGCCGTTTCGTGCATAGGACCACAAACGTCTTTCTGTGTTGTACTTGTCGTCCTTGTTTTTCTTTCTGCGCAACTCATTTGTTGTAATGTCTTTTATTAGTTATAAAATACATCATTGAGGCCTAAAAAAAGGCTCCTCTCTTTTGGATCTAATTAGGCACATCTTGGGCTTTCTAATATGGGCTTGAGAGTGGCCCGATTTCGTTTTAAGGATTGGAGCAATGAATCTACCAGTTTTACCCCTTTTTATTTATTTATACGTAATTACCATATAAATTCCAGAAATTTATCCTTACTGCTTTGTAAGGATTTCTTCCTCAATTTGTTTTTTAAGCTACAAAGAAATTTCCATAAAGTGTTTAGACCAAACAATTTAATTTTCAAGTTTGGGGCAATGAACTTACCATTTTACCCCTTCTTTATTTGTACCTAATTACCAAATAAATTCTAGAAATTAATCCTTACTGATTTATAAGAATTTTATTTTTTAAGTTACACAGTAAATTCCTAAAAATATTTACGCCAAACAATAAAATCTAACTATTTTTCTTGCATTATTTCAAGAAAATAGGCTCTTAATGTTAGAAAATATATTTACAATATTTTTGGAAACTAAACCTCTTCTTGATTTTTTTAAATTAAAAAAATAATATTCCATAGTATTTCCTCAATCTTTCTTGGCCACAAAATAATTTTAATGCTTATTTCTTGTTTATTTCATTAAATTCTCACCCGAAAATATACTTTTTGACCAATAAATTTTTTTTGAGGCTTTCGAATTTTTATATAAAATTCCTAATCCTCAAATATCCTCCTAAATTTCTCTTCAAATTTTTTTGATGCTACAAGAAATAATTTGGATAAGCGTTTTGTGTGATGAGAAAGGATGTTTGACCCTCACCTCCGTCTCCACCATTCTCCATCCATGACATTATCTTGTCTCCCCCATCCAAAACTTGACACTCTCCATGCTTTTCCGTCTTGACTCCACCATTTCTTTCGCATTGACTAACTTTCTTTTACCTTTACCTTTCAGGTTCTTCCATTTCCCAAACCTCAACCCAACATCCATTCAATTAAACTCTCCTTGTGGTATGTTCTTTCATTGTCTTAGAGGTCTCCTCGCTAGTGGGCAAATCCACATTTCTTGGAATTGCCATAGATTTGCCAATTACGAACTCGTTGGAGCTGATCCTATGTCTTGATGTGGCTAAGCTCATCGACTTATAAGAGTGAAACTTAAGCTGTAGTTCTAGAGCTACCTTAGCTTAGGGATTTCTTTATTTCCTTTATCTCATTTCAATTTCTTTAAGGCTTTGTTTTGCGAGTTATTTTGGAGAGAAAGGAAAAGGAAGGGAGGGTTTTGGTAGTCACTTCCTTGTTTGCGAGTTTTAAAAATAGGAGGGGAGGGAATCGGAGATTTTTACAAATCCCCCAAAACCCTCATTCTTCACAAAAATAAAGTTCCCCCATATGGGGAGTTTTAAAAGGGAAAATAGGTTAATTACTTATTTACCCTCGTTCACCACCACCCCCACCCCCACCCCCACCCCAACCACCACCGCCGCCGCCGCCGCCACCACCACCACCACCACCACCACCACCGCCGCCACCACTATCACCCCCACCGCCACTCTTTTACAACTATTCTTTTTTTTAAAAAAAAAAGATTTATGGATGTGTTAGTTTTTAGCACAAAGATTTTAGAATAACATCATTTAATCTCAATAGATTTTAAAATAACAAATCACATTCAATTTCAACTAGTTAGGAATTATGTATAATTTTATATTTTAGGTTGTAGTTTTATATGTTTAAATCATTATGTACTAAATATATATATATAAATCATTATAGAGAGAGAAAAACAACTATTAGAGAGAGAAATATTTTTTAGAGAGAGAAAATATTTTTTGAATATAAAAATTACATAAATATTTTTTTTAGAAAATTTAAATTTAAATTTATTTGTAAAGTATAATAATTATATTAATTATTAAAGAAAAGGACACAATAGTAAAAATAACTCATTAATCCTCCATCTTCCTCCCTTACTATTTTTTTAACTCCCAAACAAGGGGAGGAAATATCTTCCATTTCCCTTCCTTCCCTTCCCCTCATTTCTCCTTGCATCCCCTTCATTTCCTTTCCCTCCAAACTCCCAAACAGACCCTAAGAGTTGTGTCGGTGTAAATGACATTATATACTCGCTGGAATGTTGAGAGTTGGTATCATTTCTTATATAGGGAATGAATGGCTATAAGTAGCTTTTGAGTTTTGGCTTAATACTCTCTGTTTTGATTGAATTTAATTATACACACATGTTAGACATGGTCATGCCTTGTTGTGTAGTTGAATTGAGTTTAGATTAAGTGGCGTGCTGGTTAGTGGCTACTTAATGAGAGAACTATGTTCTAATTTGGTTTCTTTGATGTGATAAGTATATATTTTATGATATAATTAGTTTGATTATTAATATTTTGTACCTATTTAATTATCTTGTATATATTTTTTATCATTTAATTAATTATATGATAAAAAGGAGTTTGATATAAAATCAACTCATATGCTATTTTATCTTGTAGGAGATGTTATCATATTTGAGAAAGAAGGAAATATCAAATAAAAGGAGTTACGGCATTGGAGGAAGTAATTCATTAATCAAATTATATATTTATATATATATATATATATATATATATATATATATCTATGGGTAAATGATTTCTCCAGTCATGGGAGATAAGTTATCTCTAGTGACTCCCAAAACTACGTCATTTTGGATTAATGAAGGGTATTTTCATAATTTTGTTTACTTTTTACCATATAAATTTTACCAAAACACCATTCATTAATTCACCTAAAATTACAAATACACCCTTCATTAATTCAAAACGATGTAGTTTTAGGGGTCATTTGAAGATAAATTTATCTCTAATGACGGAGAAATACTTTTCCCAATATATATATATATATATATATAATATGGGAAATACACTTCTCATGTTGTAGGAGAAATGTATCCTCATGTCATAGATACAAAAAAATGTGAGTCCCACCATTTTCGTGCTTGAGTTTTTTTTTTTAATATATATATATATATATATAAAAGATGTGGGTCCTACCATTTCATGTGTGTGTATGAATCTTCTTCTTACGCAACAGAAGTGTAAACCCCTATATATATATATATATATATGGAGCTGACGTTGAAATTGTTTGTGGAAATTAAAGGAATGAATAAGAAAAGAGAAGAAGCAATCGCATGGGGTCACACAACAATTAAAGGACGAGTAAGAAACAGGGGAAAATTGCACACAGGTCCCAAGGAACAGAGATATTTACATTTAGGTCCCTTCAAATGACAAAATTACACGAAGTCCCTAGGGACTTCGTATGTAATTATTTCATATGAGTAAAAGACCTTATTGCCCTTCTACTTCTTCCTTCTCCTCTCTCTCTCATCTCTGGACCTTCGATCTTTCCTTCTTGCGTTTCAGCTCCTACTCGCCGGCGGTTTCCTCCTCCACCACTACGTACCACCGACGAGCTTCCCTTCACCTCCACCGCCAGCCACCATCACTCTCATCGGTGGTGAGAACCAGCACTTTGATCTGATCTGGAACGCGCAGAACCTCCCTCCTTCAACCATCGGTTTCAAACCTTCCCATCCACCCCCCAGTCTCCTTCTTCCTTCTCCTCTCTCACCTTACTCGCTCTCTTGAGGATTGCTTGCAGACGCTGCGAAATCTGAGAAGGTCAACGTGGTGGTGGAGAGATTTTTTGATCTGAGCCGAGTTCCGGAAGATTGTCCCAATTGACTCTCGCATCCATGGCCTCTCTCATCCATGAGTTGCGAGATGAGAAAAGAGAGCATTTGTTGTTGTAAATAGAGGTTGGGGAATCGCAAAAGTATGTAAAAGTTGTTGTAAATATGTGCATTTTAATTTGTTATTACATGCATTTGTTGTTGTAAATAGCCTCTGAAGTGATAGGCGAAAAAATCCAGGTTTTGAAAATTTGTTGTTAATATATGCATTTTCTGTTGTTATTACATGCATTTGTTGTTGTAAATAGCCTCTGGAAGTGATAGGCGAAAAAATCCAGGTTTTTAAAAGTTGTTGTTAATAAATGCATTTTATGTTGTTATTACATGCATTTTACGTTGTTAATCGCTTCTGGAAGTGAGAGAAGACAAATTCAGGGTTTTCAAAAGTTGTTGTTAATACATACATTTTATGTTGTTAATTTATGTTTTTTCCGTTGTTAATCGCTTGGAAGTGAGAGAAGACAAATTCAAGGTTTTCAAAAGTTGTTGTTAATACATGCATTTTCTCTCGTTTGTTAATTTATGCTTTTCCCATTGTTAATCGCTTATGAAATGTTTGCTTTGATTGTTTCCTTTTTTTTTTTGCACTATGGGCAGCAAAGTAATTTTACGCTCGAAATAATTACGCGAAGTCCCAAGGACTTACGTAATTTTGTCATTTGAAGGGACCTAAATGTAAATATCTCTGTTCCTTGGGACCTGTGTGTAATTTTCCCAAGAAACAGGGAGAACAAAGCGTGACCCTGGCAGCAATGATACTTTTATGGATATATTTTGAAAGGGAAAAAAAGTGTGGGGTCTACGTGAGGAAATACAAAATTACTTCTTGTGAATTGTGATCTCCCTTAGTGAGTCAATAATAGATCTTTGAATAATTAAAGAGATCAGATTTGGGTAAAAACTTGGAAAGATATGTGCGCGGCCCAACACAGAAAGTATAGCCCAAAATGATACTTTAGATATAAAGTTTGTAGTGTAAATTGTACTATAAATTTTATCTTATATTTAAGATTGTTGGTAGTATCTCAAAAACGGAGAAGGTGAGATTCAGATTTGGGGGAGTCTCGTCGCGGAAAAATAAAAAGTCAGATATAGAGCAAGGGGAGCAAATGCACAAAGACAACGATGGAGAACTGAAAACAATTTTTCTATTTTCTTCAACATCAACAATAGCAAGAAAAGACCAGCAGTGAAGTTCTCTTCTTTAGGCGACCTTTGTTGCAATGGCTTCGACAGATTTGATTTCTTCTATATTGTTTTTCTCTTTATTCTTTGATCCTAAATTTCTATCTTTATTTCATGGGTTTTATTATAACCATATGTGGGTAATTTCTTTTTAGACCTAGAGGAGTTATGAAATTGTTTAATACTTAGATATTGTTCCCACTAATTAGTTTTGTTTAATATTATTTCAGTTTATTTAATCTTGTTTTTCTTGTTTATTATTTAGTGATTGGCTAGAGTTTTGAGGATTTTGGATTGAACTTGACGAAGGGAATCTTAAATTGACATCCAGATTAAATAATATGAAGTTAGATTTTAATCAAATTTGTGTCTAGGATAGACATATACTTAGAAGCTCCACATAATCAAATTAGAGTGATCCCGATCTAAAGTGCATTTTATTTACTTGTGTGAGATATTGCATAATTAATTGAGGTAAGTATGTATATGAACAAACAAGCATTTATATATATTAAAACTCTATATTAGCTTATTAAGTTAAGTTAAAATTAATTTAGTGAGGGATAAATCTATGAAACAAACAGGAGATTAGTGATTTTAAGTTGTATTTCTTGATATTGGAATTTGCTCTTTGTGAAAAGTATTTGTTATTGTTAGTTTCTTTGTCTTATTGAATTTTTCTTTACTCATATTGAAGACAATCTGATTTGTTCAACTTAAATGAAATAAGGAAATTTAATAGTAATCACTAGTTGGATTGGGTCTCTATAGGACGACCTTGATTTACTACTTACTATTTTTATGACCCGTATACTTGTGGTGCTTAATTAAATTTTGGTAGCATGAAGTTTTTTGCGCCGTTGTGGGGAACTCAAGGAAATTGGTGATTAGTATTAGAAATCCTTTAGTAGTTTTAGTTTGAGTAATTTTTCCCCCTTTCTTTGTTAGTTTTTGGTGTTAGTAATATACTTGAGATTTGTTTTGCGGGTACAT
This sequence comes from Acacia melanoxylon, assembly GCA_019022615.1. NCBI lineage: Eukaryota > Viridiplantae > Streptophyta > Magnoliopsida > Fabales > Fabaceae > Acacia > Acacia melanoxylon. Next base: position 2,324,050 of record JAFJYJ010000003.1, on the reverse strand, counting down.
TGGTATATGACCCGTATATCCAAAGCTACTTAAACATCACAGAAAACAAGGAATATCCAAGAGCTTTTGGAAGCTACAACACCTTAGAACCAAGAGGAGGAAGTATTATAGACTGAAACTGAAGAAATGGTTGAGGATAAAAATGATCATTTGTGTATAAGTGATTTTCTGGGAAGACAATATCGAAAGTATCAGTCAAGAATTAGAGTGCTTGAGTTTCATGCCAACAATTTTGAAATCAAGCACACTATGCTAAAGAAGCTTGAAGTACAATCATTTGATTCAAGTCACACACATACTTGACTTGAGTCAAAAGCCTTTCAAAAATTGTTTTTTACAAAACTGTAACTCGGGTCATATGAACCTGACTCGAGTCACTTCATTCAAAGATCATTTTGGTTTTGACATAGAGAGGTATGACTTGAGTTATAAGACTCTGACCCGAGTCATATCAGCAGAGAGAGATATATTGTCATTGAACCAAGTTATCTTTAAAAATAAAACACTTTGGCTTGAATCAATAACAATCTTTTGGATGTACAATTGTCAGTTATCATCAAAACACATAGAGAACTAACATTCTCCCTCTTTTTAATGATGACAACACTTGTAAATCAAAGAGAAAATGAATTTTTGCAGAATAGTTCAGAAATGAAGAACAGATAGGCAAATGTTCATAATACTCATTCATTTCAAAGGATGTGAAGTACATAGCAAGGTGAATGAAATACATAAGCCAAAAAAACATACCTAACATGAGAATGCAACAAAAGATTTATAAACTTCAAAGTTAAAAATAGATAGACTACTGCTAACTGTTGCAATTCCTCAGATCTTCAAAACAACTTCATTCTTCAACATTTCCACTTTTTTCTTTCTCTTTCCCTTTGTCATTAGGAAAAATGGGAGCATCAGACGCTAGGGAAGTAGGTAAAGCATGAAGAATGGGTAAGAGAGAATAGATGGTGAGAGAGAGAGAGATGGAGGAGTAGAAGGAGAAGTCACTGGTAATGGTGAGGTAAGTCTTGGTGGAGGTGAAATATTAGAAGGTGAATGTAAGAACTAGATGAATGCTCATAAAAAAGATCAGCAGTGTCATCAGAGACAGAGATCCTTACAGTAGAGGTCAGAGAAGTGGGTGTAGGAACAGGAGTAGGTGCAGTGGCTATATGAAGAGTAGAGAAAGAGGGAGTAGGTAAGATAGGGGTGGATGAAGGTGGAGGTGGAGAGAAGTGAGGTGGGGAAGGTATGGGAGAATGGAGAGGAGAAGGAATCACCCTAGAAAGACCAGCAGCATCTTGAACCTTCATCATCTTGGAGAGCCTTGAATCCAACATCAAGTAGAATGAATGCATGCTCTCAAATCTTGCTCTAAGGTCTTCAAAGTGACCTTCAATGTTCTCCATCCTCTCGTCCAAGGTGTCAATCTTCTCACCTTGAGCATCTTGAGCCTTGTAATACCCTAATTTTCATAATTCATGTAAACATTGTATTTTGGCATATAATTAGCAAAATACAAAGGTGAATATGTGTCTCAAAGAATTATAATCTATTGATTATAATTTTATCCAAATTTCACTAGGAAATTAATAGACAAATGGTTGGATTTGAGACTACATATTTAGGACAATAAAATGTGACATAATTAACACATTAAATAATGGTTAATTTATGATCAAAAGAAACAAGAAATGTTATGAAAACACTTAAGCAATTTAAAGGCTATTAGTAAAATCTAATGGGCAATTAAGCTTACACTAATTAAAATAATTTGTGTAATTATACAAATTAATCAAGAGATAAATTAAAAGGCATCAATTGAGGGATGTCTTATTTTGAAAATGTAAAGCCAATGGGAAGACAAGATTAAGCTTGTGTGAAACATTAATGTCCAAGATTAACTAATGAACCAATCTCACAATGGCAATTATGGTTAACGGCATATAAACATTTCATTAGGAATGCTAATTAGAGATTTTACATTCAGCTCCTATGGTTCACATAAAGGACGCATACACATTGGGAGGGGGGAGATTATATTATAATATTTAGAAGAGCACATGTTAAATTAAAATAAAAATCTTCAATAGTGTTTAGATTTTTCTAACAACAATGACGGGTGAAGATTAAGTTTAATAAAGTGGATTTGATCCAATGGGTTGAAAGGAAAGAAGAGGTTTTGGATTACCTTGTGAAATTACCATTTTAACCTTGAGATTTTCCCTATAAATAGAGGGCTCCCCTCTTCATTTTCTTCAGACCAAATCAAACTCCAAGTAGTTGATTTCTAAGAAGTGAGAGTGAGGGAGAGGCAAAATCTTGGGAGCAAGAAGAAGAAGTTGAAGCTTAAGGTAATGTTCTTAAGCTCTAACTTTTTAAGTTCTTAGTATAATTCTAGTTTGGTCTAGAAAATTAGAGAATAAATTCTCATACTTGTTTTTAGGCCTCCTTGCATTGAAAAATGCTTAATGAGGTAAAAACATGTTGTGAAATAATTTTTGGAAATCAATAGATCAAGATTGTAAAAATTGTAGAATTTTCGGTTTAAAATCCTGTGTAGGCAATGAAAAAGATGCTATTATTTTATGTCGTAAATTAAATCATGAAATTTTACATGAATAAAGTAGACATGTAGGGCTTTCTAAATATATAAAATATGTAGCATTTTGAGTCCTACACAAGGAGTAACATATTTTTGAAGTTAAGCCATTTTTCTGGGATTTAAATCTGAACAGTGGTGAGAAAATATTAAACTGGGAATGATTCTTGATGTTCTAGCTTCTGGGAATATTGTTTCTTGAAAATAGACATGTCAAGGGTCATGAAAATTTTTACAGAACCTCATTTCGATTTTTGTAGAATTAATTATGATTTTCCAAAGTTGTTGCAAAATTCTGCCCAGAAAATCCAGCATTGCGTTTTTAATAAAATTTGAGGGTAAAAGTGAAATAATAAATCCACCAAGGGTAGAAATGTCAAAATAGGTGAAAATATCCTTTTTTATATTACTATAGGAAATATGATATTAATTATAATATCATGGAAAAGGAAATAATCCGGTGGTAACATTATAGGATATCCAAGAAGTCCGGAGTCGGATTCAAAGGTCGAGCATTTTGGCATACGCCGTGAAAGGTACGTACGCGTACTGTAACTTTAACTTTGATGTGTCTTGTATGCATGTATATGATTGAATGATTCATGAAGTCGTTGACAAGACTAGGTCTTGGGTCATGCACCGTGACTAAGTTTATGGGGCTTAGGTCACATGTTTATATACATTCAGTTTGTGCGGGTTATAGTCTTGATTATGTCGTATGGTTTTTTCCTAGCGTTGAGGACACATGGATTCGTGGCACAGGGTGAGTGTGCAAACGTTGGTAACATTACATTTGCTGTGTGCTATGTATTGTTGTGCTGTTAACATTACATTTGATATGTGCTATGTATTGTTGTAACCTTACATCCGCTTTGTGCTATGTATGGTTAATGCCGAAATGTAATGAATATCTGTCATATATACTGTTATTACTTGAGCATGAGGTTAACTGTTACCTGGGATTCAATGGGTATTGAATCTCAGCCTTGACTAATAGTTCAGGAAAGGAACCTGGATCTGACGAGGCACCGATGGACAAATCCGTGAAGAGGCACCGATGGACAGAGCTATGAAGAGGCACCGGTCAAGAGGAGAGTCTGAAGAAGGTTCATCATGGTATAGTTTTTGGCATGAATCTGATAGAGTTGTTTCAAACCATTTGGTGCTTAAACTAAGAAAGGGTCGGTCTATTTGATTCAGTCATAAGTCGCCGTGAAAGACGGGGAGACTTCCACTAGACTTTACCCGGTCTGGCCAATGGGTTTGATTAACTGTATTGGGTTCTAAGCCACAAGTTTTGTTAAGACTTGGTTTAAGATTGTATAGTTACCATTTAAGAGTTGTAATTATACAAGTTCTGGATAATTGTATCATATGAATATTCCTTCTGAATTTTTAATATAACCAGCTTGTGCCTGGGCATTTTATATTAGTTACTCGTTGTCCAAACGTAAGTACATGCTCTTTGTACCTCATTACTCTGAGCTGTAGCACCGTATTCCTAGATACTACGTGTCAACAAACACAGTAAGTAATATGGGATTTGGGGTGTTACACTTTTGGTATTAGAGCTAGTTTCAGAGCATGTTTAGAGTATGCTCTGATACATTTTTGATATCAGAGCATGGTTTGGACATCTAGGTTAGGAGTACTGATATAATACTGGTATTGTGATACAGAAAAGACGTATACCCTAAGGAAAAGGGTTAGGGTTTGGTTAAGATAAAACCCTAGAAAAAGGAGAGATAGCACAAAATATGGGTTATGTTGCTAAACTCTAGGACTCCTGATAGGGAAGTCAGGGTCTGAATTAAATCCCCCACCCGATGTGGTGGGCATTTAAAAAGGAAAGTTGTACCAAGGAGTCGGTACTGCTTAAGTTTCCCTGTGAGGATAGTAACTTACTGCTTAGGTTTCCCTGTAGAAACAGTGACCTATTGATTAAGTTTCCTTGTAGGAATAGTGACTTACTAAAGTTACCCTGTGGGGACAATCCCTGTCTAGTAGAGACCGAACACCATATGTGCAATGGGGCGTGGCTTCGGGGACAAAGGTCTTTAACTAGTCCTTGACGGTGGTGGCTGTTAGATAGATAGGGGAAAGTACCCAGCATTTATGGGGAGGCAGTTATGCCGTACTAGTACCTATCAGAGTTGTTAGTACCTAGTGGTATGTGTACCGATATTAGTACCTAGATCCGATAGACGCTTTGAGGTTAAGCGTGCTTAGGCGAGAGAAATCTCAGGATTTTTAACCCTTGGGATGTGGCATAAGGATTTGAGGTCCTTTGAGCTAAAGGCCTAAATACCTTACGGTATGAAACATAGTAATCCTTTGGGATACCATGAGGACAGATAGAATGATGATAGGCTTGAAGCAGAGATAGTGCTTAGGTCAAGATATGACTGAGCATTACCTTAGGTTCCAGTACCTGAGAGTAGGAACCCTAAGAAAGTATGAGTGGCAATATTTGAGAGATAGTTCCTTAACGGAACCATACAATAGCTAGAACCTTAGTAGCCACAAGTTATGGTCTCATGATTGGGACCGATAAACATAGTGATATTAGTGGCTAATAGATTTCCTAAGAAGTGGGTGGTTACCCGATAGGGAAAGTTGAGACGAGGGTGTTGACTGGAGTTGGACTGATAGTGAAAGTCCATATATAGAATGACCCTAGATGAGATGGCAGAAACAAAGACAGTGGATTATGAAACCACTAAAGGGTAGGAATCTGATAGAGATCCGAGTTCTCATTATAATGATTTAGAAACGATCAACTGACGCTACTCGTGGAAAGTTTTGATCGGAGAGGGCTACCTACGGGGAGTTCTGATCGAGGAGGTCTACCTATAGAGGATGCTAACTGGAGAGCCTGACCAGTCAGAGAAGACTGAGTGAAGCACTGAGTAAAGTACCGTAGAGCGGAGCCACTGTGAGTCGAACCATAGAGAGCAGCCGCCATGACAACGAACCATAGAGTAGAGCTACCGGTGTATCGGTTCTCAAGGTAAGTACATTATAATGAGTCTTACATCGAATAAGTTCCTTAGAGAAAAGGTTTACGTAATCCAGTATATTGCCATGGGGTGCTCCAATGCTGGATAGCATATATTGTGCTATGATATCCAGGAAAGAACTGAACTCGCACTAGAAGACATTCTAGTTGTGAACAAATTCCCTGAGATGTTTCTAGAAGCTCTCAGTGGGTTACAACCAGTAGGCGAAGTGGAATTCACTATTGGGTTGATGCCTGGAACCGAACCAATATCAAGGCACCGTATCAGATGGCTCCATATGAATGAGTTTTTGAGAGACGAAAGCACAACCAAAATGAATACACCAATCCAAGAATTATAATTCCTGCCACGTCGGGAGGGTGTATGGCCCATGACGATGGTCGATGCCTCTGATGCCTGGTGACTCAGCTCTAGTCTGGTAAACTGGGAGTACGTGAGGCCAGAGGGATGCGTTGATCGTTGATCAGTTGGATCCAATGGTTGCAGTTGAGGCTGCACGGGATTGGGGTACGTCCTGGTGAGGACAAAGTGGTGATGTGTACCTCTCAAATGTTCATGGTGGGCAGTAGGACCTTTGGGACCGATGTGTCCATAGGTCGTTGGACATGTATATGTTTGATGAAAAGCCCTAAGTCCTGTGAGACTATTGTATCTATAGGCTGGCAGAAGCCCATAGTTGTTAGACAACAAAAACTGGAAAGTGTTCTCGAAAAGTTTATGAAACTCGAGGATATCGGGCGATGTTCGGAATAGCCGGAAGATTAAAGTAGAATAGACTAAGAGTTCTACGAGTGGCTTGAGTAGCCAAGGACAGAGGCTTAAATGCGTTTAGTTAGTGATGACCTTCTAAAGATTAGTTGTCTGGTTCCTGAGTAGGGTTTAAAAATTGAATTTTTAAACTTTCCGATACACCTGCTGTATTTGAAATTTTTGAAATTGATTTTTTGGGCTTGTGAATTTTTGAAATTGAGTTTTCGAATGAAATGTTTTCAACAGAATTTGAGACCATAGTGATGGTCAATTTTGAATGGATGTTGTCTTGTAAAAGGGGGTTTGTTAGAACCCTGAGTTTGAAACTGAGTTTTCAACTGTGTTGTGGTAAAGTCAGTACGTAACTGAAAGACAGAAGCTGTTGTAGATGTACACGGTTTGCTGGGTCTTGCCAGATGTGTTAACATGTTTGAAATCGCTAGCCTTCGATAAAGGCTCTTTTGGAACAAAGAGTTTTTTAGGGATTTTGTTTGAGAGAATGAAAATCGCACTAGCGGTGAACGCACCCAATCTATAACATTTCGCTTAGGGCATATGTTTTTGCCTGTAGGACCTTACTGTCTATTGCTGGGCTGAGTTCCCGGTAGATGGGGGTTGCTACTGTAGGCACATGTAGGGCCTGACTATCTATGGCTAGACCGGTTACCGGTAGATAGGGCTGCTACTTTGTGTGCCAGTGTGAACACTGGGTCTCTTATGGGAGGGGCGGAGGTTCTCCCACATTTGAAGGTACTGTTGATGCCTGGTGACTCGACTTAAGGCCAGAGGGATGCAGAGGCCGGTTTGACGGTACTGTTGATGCCTGATGACTCGATTTGAGGCCAGAATGATACAGAGGTCGGATTTAGGGATTGGGATAAGACACTCGCTGTACCAAGTGGTTGAAGTGGTGGCGTGAGCTCTCAATTGTTAAAAATTTTGTAAAATGAATTATCCTCCTCAAAGATATGTGCCGGTAGTAAAAGTTTTTGAAACTGATTCGGCAGTGAATGTGTTTTCACGAATTTGTGTTGGCAACAATTAAATTTGAAAATGTGATAGCAATATTACTTTTTGATATAGTGTAGATTGTGAAATGTACTGAGACCACAAAAAATTTTCAATGTTTGAAAATTTGAAAATGAGACAACATAATGGTTTTGGGTAGCAATGACATGTTTGTCAATGTTATTGTGTTGAAATAAAAGTGGTGTAGTTGGAGTTTATGATATAAGAGCAGAAACTATTAGAAAGGTCTAGAACACAGAACTATAGTAGTTGTCAGCTATAGTGCTAAGCAAGAGAACGTAGTCTGAAAGGTTGAATGGGAAAGGCTCAGATGAAATAGATGAGCAAATGCTCAAGGCAATAAGACCTGGTGTGCAAGTGTGCATGGGGCGGTGTCCCTAGGCCATAAGACCGATGATATGTAGCACTGTGTGAAATGCTGATTGGCATGATGACTTTAGACTAGTGTGGCAAAACATTCATTGTACCAGGTGATAGGTGAGATGCAAAAGGCCTGAGGATGATTAGCTAGGTAGTGAGGCTAGAATCTCTAGTGCTGTGGTAATAGATTGAGCCGGAAGGCCAATATGTGATAAGCCGATAGGCTGAATGAGTTAGGCAGTGAGGCCTGCATAACCAAGCACTGACAGAATGGATCAGTGGATCCTGTTTTTGAATACTATACCTGTGTACAAGATGAATGAGACTATTGTCCGAATGTTAAGGTGCGTGCTAGGCAAGCATGCATAAAAAAGAGAATAGACTAGATGTCTAGAATTTTTTTCCAAGATTAAACGATCAAATTTCGAGGACGAAATTTAAATTAACGGAGGAAGAAATGTAATATCCTAATTTTCATAATTCATGTAAAAACTTGTATTTGGGCATATAATTAGCAAAATACAAAGGTGAATATGTGTCTCAAAGAATTATAATCCATTGATTATAATTTTATCCAAATTTCACTAGGAAATCAATAGACAAATGGTTGGATTTGAGACTACATATTTAGGACAATAAAATGTGATATATTAACACATTAAATAATGGTTAATTTATGATCAAAAGAAGCAAGAAATGTTATGAAAACACTTAAGCAATTTAAAGGCTATTAGTAAAATCTAATGGGCAATTAAGCTTACACTAATTAAAATAAGAGTAAATACCCTTTTGAGTCCCCGACAAAAAACACGAACCCCATTTTGGTCCCTCACACAAAGAAATGCCATTTTAGTCCCTAAAAAGGACGAATAAGGGTCGATTGGTGAACATTTTGGTCCCTCACAAATGTCTAAAAAGCCCTTTTTAGTCCAAAAAAAAGTCCCAGGGACTAAAATGGGGTCCGTGTTTTTTGTCGGGGACCCAAAAGGGTATTTACTCTTAAAATAATTTGTGTAATTATACAAATTAATCAAGAGATAAATTAAAGGCATCAATTGAGGGATTTCTTATTTTGAAAATCTAAAGCCAATGGGAAGATAAGATTAAGCTTGTGTGAAACATTAATGTCCAAGATTAACTAAGAACCAATCTCACAATGACAATTATGGTTAAGGGCAAATAAACATTTCATTAGGAATGCTAATTGAAGATTTCACATTCAGCTCCTATGGTCCACATAAAGGACGCATGCACATGGGAGGCGGAGAGAGAGATTATATTATAATATTTAGAAGAGCACATGTTAAATTAAAATAAAAATCTTCAATAGTGTTCAGATTTTTCTAACAACAATGAAGGGTGAGGGTTAAGTTTAATAAAGTGGATTTGATCCAATGGTTGTAAGGAAAGAAGAGGTTTTGGATTACCATGTGAAATTACCATTTTAACCTTGAGATTTTCCCTATAAACAGAGGGCTCCCCTCTTCATTTTCTTCACACCAAATCAAACTCCAAGTAGTTGATTTCTAAGAAGTGAGAGTGAGGAAGAGGCAAAATCTTGGGAGCAAGAAGAAGGAGTTGAAGCTTAAGGTAATGTTCTTAAGCTCAAACTTTTTAAGTTCTTAGTATAATTGAAGTTTGATCTTGAAAATTAGAGAATAAATTCTTGTACTTGTTTTTAGGCCTCCTTGCATTGAAAAATTCCTAATGAGGTAAAAACATATTGCGAAATAATTTTTGGAAATCAATAGATCAAGATTGTGTAGAATTTTCGGTTTAAAATCCCGTGTAGGCAGCGTGAAACAGATGCTATTATTTTATTTTGTAAATGAATTCATTAAATCATGAAATTGTAAATGAATAAATTAGACATGTAGGGCTCTCTAAATATATAAAATATGAAGCATTTTGAGTCCTACACAAGGAGTAACATATTTTTGAAGTTAAGCCATTTTTCTGGGATTTAAATCTGAATAGCGGTGAGAAAATATTAAAATAGGAATTATTCTTGATGTTATAGCTTCTGGGAATATTTTTCCTTGAAAACAGAGATATCAAGGGTTATGAATAAGTTTATGGAACCTCATTTTTATTTTTGTAGAATTAATTATGAGTTTCCAAAGTTGCTGCAAAATTCTGCCCAGAAAATCCAGCATTGCGTTTTTTATAAAATGTAAAGGTAAAAGTGGAATAATAAATCCACCAAGGGTAGAAATGTCAAAATAGGTGAAAATATCCTTTTTTGATATTATTATAGGAAATATGATATTAATTATAATATCATGGAAAAAGAAATAATCCGACGGTAACATTATAGGATATCCTGGGAAGTCGGAGTCGGATTCAAAGGTCGGGCATTTTGGCATACACGGTGAAAGGTATGTACACATATTGTAACTTTAATTTTGATGTGTCTTGTATGCTTGTATATGATTGAATGATTCATGAAGTCGTTGACAAGACTAAGTCTTGGGTCGTGCACCGTGACTAAGTTTATGGGGCTTAGGTCACATGTTTATATACATTCAGTTTGTGCAGGTTATAGTCTTGATAATGCCGTATGGTTGTTTTCCTAGCACTGAGGACACGTGGATTCATGGCACAGGGTGAGTGTGCAAACGTTGGAAACATTACATTTGCTGTGTGCTATATATTATTCTAACCTTACATCTGCTGTGTGCTATGTATGGTTAATGCTGAAATGTAATGAATATCTGTCATATATACTGTTATTACTTGAGCATTAGGTTAACTGTTACATGAGATTCAATGGGTATTGAATCTCAGCCTTGACTGATAGTTCGGGAAAGGAACCTGGATCTGACGAGGCACCAATGGACAAATCCGTGAAGAGGCACAGATGGACAGAGCCGTGAAGAGGCACCGGTCGAGAGGAGAGTCTGAAGAAGGTTCATCAGGGTATAGTTTTTGGCATGAATCTGATAGAGTTGTTTCAAAATATTTGGTGCTTAAACTAAGAAAGGGTCAGTCTATGTGGTTCAGTCATAAGTCGCCGTGAAAGACGGGGAGACTTCCACTAGACTTTACCCTGCCTGGCCATTGGGTTTGATTAACTGTATTGGGTTCTAAGCCACAAGTCTTGTTAAGGCTTGGTTTAAGATTGTATAGTTACCATTTAAGAGTTGTAATTATACAAGTTCTAGATAATTGTATCACATGAATATTCCTTCGGAATTTGTAATATAACCAGCTTGTGCCTGAGCATTTTATATCAGTTACTCATTGTCCAAATGTAAGTGCATGCTCTCCGTTTTGCATTATTCTGAGCTGTAGCACCGTATTTCTAGATACTACGTGTCAATGGACATAGTAAGTAGTATGGAATTTGGGGTGTTACAAGCCACAATGAGCTTATCATGACTTGAGCTGACTTTATCAACCAACTTACCAACCTCTGACTTAAGCTTATCAGACAATTCATAATATTGCGCTATCAGGGTTGTTTGAAGTGTCTCAAAGGTCTTTTGCATTGCCTTTACCACAATGGCCTTGATAGAGGCATTTAAGCTTGAAGTTTGAGGAACCGGCTGAGACTGAGATGGAGCAGATGAAGATTATGCTTCAGTAGGTTTGGACACAGAAGCTCTAGACTTAGAAGGGGCCCTGTACCGCCCTGAACCTTTTCTAAAAGATTCATAAAATTCAAATGAACTTAACTAAAAAGCAAGGGTTTGACAGGTTTTTCAAAAAGATCAAGGTACCAAATTTTGTTTGTAAAGAGCAAGAGTGAAACCATATTTGGATATGGGATTGTGGCAAAGGGTGAGGAATTAAATCTAAATCTCTTCATCTTTTGATAAACCCAGTGTCATATATTGAAAGGCACTTTGTTTATCAGAGAAGCAAACAATCCATAATCCGTAGAGTTGAAGTGAGTGAAATTCTTCCCCTTTTGAACAAGGTTTCTGGAATAGATATACCAGAGAGCCCTATAAAGAGGTGGCATTGAAACAGGAGTCAATTTCAGTGGCGTTAGAGGCTCACCTAACCTGAGAATTTTAAAGAACTTTTTAGAATTATAAGCAATGTCGGGCACGTAGGGGATTATCAATTAAAAGAAGTGAATTGATAACATCGCCAGAAACAATAATTTGTTTTCCTCTAACAAAAGTGATAATCTTATCTTCAATGAGATTACCATCTTTATCTAAAACATTTGCCATGGTCATATTGAAATAAAAATGTTTTACTAATGAAGGGCAATAAGGAGTGTTTATGGATAGAAAATTCTTGAATTTCTCTAGCCAAGGAGATAAGTCACGATTGCACTCCACCTTTAGCTTAGCCAAGTCCACATTCACCGTGGGACAAAAACTACAAGAAAAGTATTTATCTTTGTATTCTTTTAACCCAAAATCAGTCATATAAATCAATTAACACCAAATATATTATCAAAATCATAATTTTAAATAGTTTTATTCAAATTTTCTCATCATTAATCAAAACACACCACTTAGAAATTCATTCATAAGAAGGGTAGAAAGTACTATTCTATAAGAAGAATTTCAAACTTCATTAGTTCTAGTGATTGCATTCTTCTCAAATTAACTCTCACATGCTTTTGTTCTATTTTTAGATTTCATTCCTCAAATAATTTACTCTCTCTCTCTCTCTCTCTCTCTCTCTACTATTAATTGATTGAGTTAGAAAACACACAACCTCCTTGTAGGTGCAATTCCAGAATACTAAGAAATCGTATTACTATAACCGATCATATATGCTTGCTAGACACAATCAATAATACACACACATATATATCCTTTTAGAATATTATCGTAAAAGAAACTAACTAAACATGGATTGACAATCACTATCACGTTGATACAACATAGTAGTCATAATTTAGAGCACCAATAATATATTGTGCATGCTTATTTGGATATGAAACAGATGCATGCAGAAACCCTATATGAAAACCACATGATTATCATGACTTTTACAAGCACAGACGATACAAATTACTATTGAAATTTTCACTTGTATAATCCTTGTTAGTTTCCAATTTGCAATGGAGGGATGCTCTGCTCATGCCTAAATAAGTTGCTTGGATCCACCTTAGACTTCACCTTCACCAACCTTATGAAATTATCCTTAAAGTATTTAAATCCCAAAGTGCTTGACCTCAAGAAACGTGTCTTGTTGAATTGGTTCATCCCCAAATCAAGGTCTCTATAATTCACATATGCTTCTCTTGGAAAGCTTGACACATAGGGAGTCATGGAGTCATAGAACCTTCTAATCCAATTCATATTCTTTTTCATGCTCTTTTCTCCATCAAACCACTTAACAATGTACTGGGACAAAAAGAGCGTTCCATTTCTATGAGGAAATGGAGTTGTGGATTCTGAGATTCTACTCATCATTCCTCCATATGGAACCCAAACCATCACAGCTGCATCATTCTGCATAAACCCTTTCCATATGGAATCTAGGGCAGTTTTGGAATCACTTGCCTAATAAAATCTGACTTGGCCTTGAAGTATCCTTTGGGAATGGCGGGTGTCACATGGAGAAGAACTTGGTGATGTGGTGTTTGGAAAACCAGCCATGTAAAGCATAGATTTGATCCAACTTGTTTCCAAACAATCCTTCTTGGTTAGACCTAACTCAGGAAAGTTTTTCTTCATCAATTGAAGAAGCATATCGGCCCTACCAAGGTAGAGACCAATATAAGAATTTGTTATAGTTCTCTTTCCTTGAGTACTAGAATTTGTTACCCGCGTTTGAATCAAAATAGCAAGATTGTCATCAATGTTTGGTGCCACTTGCTGCCATTTGTGAAGAATTTTGTTTCCATTTTGTTCTAAGGTTTTAGTAACGGTAAAAACATCCTTTGTTGATGGAACCTGAACAAGCTTGATTTGCCACCACAAAATAATCCCAAAGCTTCCACCTCCTCCACCTCTAATTGCCCAAAATAAGTCCTCTCCCATGGCTGGTCTGTCAAGAATATTTCCTTTAGCATCCACAATTCGAGCATCGATCACGTTGTCGGCACGAGTCCATCTTGTCTATGTGTAGCGCCATATCCACCTCCCAGTAACGTGACCAGCCCATGCCTAAGGTAGTACAAACACTGCGGGAAGCCATGAACTGGACTTTTCTCAGAAATTCTATAGTAAACCTCTCCATTGGTGGCCCCAGCTTGAACCCAAGCGGTGTTATGTGCTATATCGATTTGGATGTCGCGAAGCTTGGCGAGATCTATGATCATGAATGGCTTCTCAATAAGAGAAACATAAGAAAGTCCTTCATAATCATGACCTCCACTACGTACCCTCATATGGATTTTTAGCTTTTTTGCACAAACAACAGCAACTTGAACATGAGAGTCCTCTAATGGAGTGAATATGAATTCAGGTTTTGTCAATGAAGGCACTGAGTACCTTAGATTTTGAGCTGTGGATTCAAGGACCGAAATGAAAGAAGCATTGTGAGAAGTGAAAAATGTGGTAGAAAATGGGATTGGATTTGGAGAGTTCTCCTCAAGACATTGAGTGAAAAGTTTTGGAATTGGCGTTGGGGAAGTGGGGGAGACCGAAAGTAGCACAAACACAGAAATCAACAATAATAGAAATCTTGGAGATCCCATGATTTTAGTATTTCGCGCACCCGTTCTTTCTTCTGTGCATAAACCAGAATTTTATGCCAGCTTATATAGACAAATTTGGAAGCAGGTGATAGTGGTGATATAGACGCGTCTAATTGGCCTATGACTAGTTATCTTGAAGATATAAATTTTGTGGAGGAGTTCTTAAGACATTATATACTAAGACTTTATCCTCATTGATCTAGCCTTCAAAGCTGGTATTGCTCAGCCAAGAAAATTGTTTTCCATATTTTTTTCCCTTGGTCTTTCCAAATTCTCTTGTCAACAGTAACGTATAGCAAAAGCAAAAATGCATTGTTACGCATGGGATAAAGTTCGTTGCCCGACAGGGCATGGTTCAAGTTGCCCACCGAGAGCAAATCAGCTTAGTATGCTTGTTCATAAAGTCCGTTGACCGAAGATATTATGTATATTTAATTTGTTTAGTCAATTTATTTATTTTATTTTATTTTTCAGTTTGATTTTACCAAATTTTATTTTTTTTATGAGGGAAAGTGTGGCATAAATCCATTGACCAAATCAATTGTTTGACATATAGCCACTCAAATAATTTTTAAATAATACTAAAAATTATGCTTATACTGTTTACTGTAATCTTCTCATAGTTGTCACTCTTTATTTTAATGATTCAATTGATAGTTGTCACTCTTCCCACATCTGTTTTCCACGATTGATAGTGTCTCATATGGGATTCCAACTTGAGACTTTGAGAGGTCTACCGGGCCTTACATTACTAAACTAACTCTATGTTGGTACTTGAAAGAAGAAGTTTAACATGCCAATAATATAGGGAAAAGAACTCCCTTTTTATCAAAGGGAAAAGAACTCTGATCGTACCACAAATGCAATGGTTGTAGTAACAGCCAAGAGTATTTCGTAGTTTCTTTTTATTTATTTAGTAAATGATATAATCCTTTTTTAGGCTTAGAGCGCAGATGATTTTCGTATCTCCCAAAAGTGTGCTTATTATTGGGATTTGAACTTGTGTTCTTCTCCTTACAGGGTGAAGCCGCTTATCACCTAAATCAACAACTTGTTTGAAATAGTTGTGGTTATATATAAGTAAATTGTGCTTTTACTAATCAAATGATTTAAGATAAGATAAATTGTTTGATGGAAATAAATATAAGAGAGTTAATTATGTTGAAAATACAATTACTTAAAGCATTAGGTTCAAATTCTCTCTTTAGTCAGTTGCTAATTTCTATAATTTGAGTTGTCTTCCTAATCAATTATAGTGACCATTATTCTCAAAGTGTTATAATATTCACCCGAAATATTGGGTTTAGAAAAATCTAAACAAATTCAAAAATTAAAATATACAAATAGTTGAAACAAAGTGATAGAAAATAGCTTTCCTATAGTTCTACAACCTTACCTTAAATAGGGAATCTGGAAACACATAATGGAAAATAAATCAAAGATAATATTGCTCTTGACTTCCATGGCCAAATGTCTTAGAGAAAATTGACGTAGTGGAGGAGTTATTAAGACATTATAGACAAAGAATCTAAAGTCGGCGATTTAGTCTTCAAAGATGTAATCACTCAACCAAGGAAATTGATTTCCATGTTTTTTGCGCTTGATCTTTCAAATTCCATCTTTAGCCTTTTCAAATTATCTTTTCAATAGTAAGGTACAGCGATACAAAAAATGCATTGTTATATTCAGGGCATGGTTAAAATTGCCCACCAAGGGAAAATAAGCTTAGTTTGATTGTTGATAAAGTCCGTTGACCGATGATATTACGTATAATTAATTTTAGTAATTTAATTAGACTTATGTTATTTTTCTGTTTGGTTTAACCAAAATCTTTCTTTTTGAGAATGGGAGTTGTGGTAAACAGTCATTGACCAACACAATTGTATGACATAAAGCTATTCAAACAATTGTATGTGCAATTTCTTGTGTGGAAAATATTCATTTTAGATTAAATAATACTAGAAATTATGCTTAAATCAAAGCTATTTTTCTGTAGTGTTGTACTGTTTACAATAATCTTATCAAAGTTGTCACTCGTTTTTGTTAGTTTTGATGTTTCACTCAAGAGGGGTGAATTGACTGATATTAAAAATTTAAAATGAAAGTTATCAATAATTAAATAAAAGGATAAGAGTTACAAGAACATCACCGAAGTGTATTCAGCGGATTATACTGGTTTGACCTTAACTTTTTGACCTACGTTTAGTCCATAGAGTGTCTCTTAGAGTTTCACTATTCTTTCACAATTTGATTATATATGGTTATTATATAGGTGTATAAAATGAGAATGTGTAGATAATAAGAACTAATTATGTTGTCCTTTAAATAATATTTTATTATGAAATTAATGTACATGAAAATTGACAAAATGTTGAACAAGGTCCTTAAAATTGTGAAAAAACTTAGTGTGACAGAGTTAGAAGGAAAAAAAATTAAACAAATGTTCATCATATTTGATCCACTTGATCAACACTTAACCTCTTCAGAAAATGTTGACAGATGAGAGAAAACAAGAGAAAACGTAACACTTGTAGTGGTTGATATGACATTTTTTTTGTAGCGGTTGTTGTTCATAGAGGTTGATGTGGATTTGTGTTTGTAGTGGTTGGTATATTTGTAGCGATTGGGTTTATTTTGTAGCGGTTATAGAACCACTACAAATGCTATTATGGTTTTTTTTTTTAACTATAAAAAATAGAGGATTACAAATTAAATATGTTATCATAAGCATAATTTTTTATATCAATATTTGTCACCCACCCTACAAAGAAAGTGTGAAGAAAATGTTACTTGTGAGTTTAATATGTTTGAACAAAAATTAAACTTAAATTTAATATTATTTCATAAAGCATATCTTAAAAAAATGCACCAAATTATAGGTAAATTGTCATCGCCATCTGGTAAGAAGTTTTTGAAACTGGATGGCTAGAATGGCTCACTCTCGTAGGTGACGTTATCACCATGTCCAAGTCCTAAAGGTTCCGAGGCTTTAAGTGAACCACCATATTCCAATCCCTATGCCTTTCATCTATGACATAATAAACTAATGTGCCTCTGAGGCAAGAATATATGGCTCATCATCTTGAGATTGAGTAGTGTGAATAGGCCCAGAGAAATTTACTGATGTGATGCCTAAGTCGTCAGTTGTGAGTCGCCAGGAAGTTATCGTATTTGCACACAAATACTTAAAAAGCATTATGGTGAAACAACCGTGGTAATTTCTTTTTACCACAACAAATTGCTTTTTATAATAAGGGACGTTACCGAACTACATGTTCCCGTCACTGCTGCTCGCATAACTACTTGTCCCAAAAGTGCCCTAAACACCCAAGTTTTGGGTTAGCGATCCTTGATCTCGTGTAACTGTTCAAAACATGAAACCATTGAGATTGAATGCCAGAAACTTTCGACGTGGTCAAGTTGGCCGAGTGCGAGAGCTCTGAATTTTGGTGAGTGTGGGTTGTGGTCATTTAGTACCTGTTTAGGGGCACCCAAACCTAGGTTTTGTCACAAGTTTGCCAAACACCCTTCTTTTTTCCAAAAGTTATTCTGCATCAAACCTAGGTTTTGCAAAAGTTTGCCAAACACCCATTTATCCAAAAGCTATTCTCCAAAAGCTATTTTCGAAAAATCATTTTCCCCTCGTAAATCCTAAAAAGTATTCTCCAAAAGTCATTTTTACCTTGTAAATCGTGAAAATCATTTTTTTTACAAGATTAGTCG
The DNA here is from genome assembly GCA_019022615.1 of Acacia melanoxylon. Taxonomy (NCBI): domain Eukaryota; kingdom Viridiplantae; phylum Streptophyta; class Magnoliopsida; order Fabales; family Fabaceae; genus Acacia; species Acacia melanoxylon. Next base: position 2,305,956 of record JAFJYJ010000003.1, on the reverse strand, counting down.
CACTCGAAATATTTCATAATCTTAAACATTTATTTTAGGATATTTAAAAAATATTTCACGGTAACAACTGATCTTGAAAAAGTATTTCAGGGTACTGATGGGTACTAAAAAGATACTTAATATTGATTCGTACTGAAAAGATACTTCTCATGGTCTTAAAAATTTATTTAGGATATTGAAAAAATATTTCAGGGTACTGATGGGTACTAAAAAGATATTTAATATTGAATGGTACTGAAAAGATACTTCTCATGGTCTTAAAATTTTATTTTAGGATATTGAAAAAATATTTCAGGGTAACAACTGATCTTGAAAAAAATATTTTAGAATGACGGGTACTAAAAAGATAATACTGATTGGTACTGAAAAGATACTTCTCATGGTCTTAAAATTTCATTTTAGGATATTGAAAAAATATTTTATGGTACTGACAATCTTGAAAAAAAAAATTCATGGTATTAACGAATACTAAAAAGATACTGAAAAAATATTTTTTGATCTTGAAAAAAAAATTAGGATATTGGAAAAACATTTCAGGGTAATGACTAATCTTGAAGGTATTTTAGGGTACGTAAAGGTACTAAAACATATCTTAAGGATACTGATTAATACTAAAAAAGACTAATAATGGTATAGGAGAGAGAAAAAGCTGAAAAAAATAGCTTTTCACAAAACCTAGGTTTTGGCCTCAAAACCTAAGTTTTGATGAAGAATAGTTTTTGGAAATATGGGGTGTTTGGTAAGGTTATGACAAAACCTAGGGGTGTTTGGAAAACTTTTGCAAAACCTAGGTTTGATGCAGAATAGCTTGTTAGATATGATTAGTTTTGATGATGTCTTATATAGATGTCATTCATAAGAGCAAAAAGGTTGCATACTACATTTACATTATACTTTGATTAGTTCTTATATTGAATGTAGATGCAAAGTTTAATAATGGAGATTGATCAAGAAAGAAGAACTTGCAGAGGTTGTCAAGGAAGCAAGATGTTATTCCAAGTTGAATGGGAGAGAATGCCAAGGAAGCAAGAAGTTACACAGTATTTTGGCAATGATCAAAAGAAGAGAAGAAAGAAAGTGTTCAATCATGGGGAATAACCAAGAAGGAAATAAGGGATTGAAGAAAGAAGTTCTTGCACACAATATAATATCAGAATGTCAAGGAAGCAAGAACTTATCAAAGGATTTTCGGAATAATCAAGAAGAAGAGGAAATATTGAAGAAGGTAGAACTTGCAGAGAATGGTGAGTTCAAGTTGAATGACAAAGAATGATCAAGAGAAGAGAAGGAAGAAAGAGTTGGATTATGAAGAATGATCAAGTTGGGAGATGGAAAAAGGAAGAACTTGTTGAATGGAATGAATATATCATTATTCAAGTTCTTATATTGATGCTAGAAGCCTCCAAGATCATATGGAAGTTGGAATGGCTCAATTTAGAGTTAAAACAAGGAAAAATCAGCCTCAGGATGGGAAAACTCTAGTAAAGAACTCAATACTCGAGTTTAGGAGTCAAAACTCGAGTATGTTCATCAATACTCGAGTATTGTAGTGTCTTCAACATCTCTGGCCTCTCTGGACTAGCAATACTCGAGTATCCAAGTCAATACTCGAGTATGCGTGGTGATTAGCTGTTTCACATTCAGCATGGGCGACATCTGGTAATTCGATGATATCTTCCAAACCGTAGATTAGATTGAAGTGAAATCAGTGGCATATGAAACTAGACTCCCAATGCATCATTTTGATAAAAAATTCAAGATAAAAGGAGTTTATATGAGAGAGCTATGAATTTTGGAATTTGACAGATAAATCAATGCCACACAACAAACCAAGCTTCAATGTTTTGAGTGTAACTCACAAACTAGAAATCCTATTGAGCGGAAATTGGTGGAATATGAAAGTAGACTGAGATATTTCCATCAAGAGTTGAACGAACAAAAACGGAGTTCAGACTAGGGAGATATGACCCTCGAAAGTCGATGGTTAGTTCAACAAGGTCAATACTCGAGTTTCCATCAGATAGAGAGCAGCGAATGTTAGAGCATCTTCCAATACTCGAGTTTCCATCTTAATACTCGAGTATTGATCAGACAGAGAGGAACCTGGAGTTAACCAACAACCTCAATACTCGAGTTTCCAAATGAATACTCGAGTATTCATCGCTGGTTCAGAAAACGAAGTTCTAACGGCTAGTTGCCATCTGAGTCAACGGCTATATTTCTTCATCCAACGGTCATATATTGATCTCTACCTATAAAAGAAGCCAGATTCAAGACAGAAGGATCAAGACACAAGCCTACAACTTCAAAATGCTCATACTCTGATCTTCATCTTATTTACTCTCTGTTTTTCAAATGATTACATAGTTTATCATAGAGAGTGAGATGATTTGTATTGTGCTTCAGTGTTTATTCATGCACTTCTAAGAGAGAAGATTTATTGTAAACATCCTTCCATACTATCTGAGAGTTACTCAAGATTGGGTGATCTTGAGTGGGAAACCCATTGTATTGATTACAGCTTGTAAGGGGGAGTGAATCCTAGTGAGAGGATTACTTCGAGTACAAAGCGTGTAATCAAGTTGAAAGAAGATAGTGGATTGAAAATCTCACGTGAAGCTTGGGGACTGGATGTAGGTCAAGGATTGTCCGAACCAGTATAAATCTATGTTTGCATATTCTCTTCCCTTATCTCTTATATTCCCAGCATACATATTTGATTGACTGTTTATTGCTTCATAAATCATTACTGTCATACAAACTACTTTTAGTAAATTGCGAAAAGATTTTCAAAGACGATAAGTTTTTATCAAACACCCAATTCACCCCCCTCTTGGGTGATAGCCAGGTCTTTCATAGCTTCTAGACAATTTTGGGGTGTTTGGCAAAATTTTGTCAAAACCTAGGTTTCAAGTTATCCAAACACTCATTTTTATCCAAAAGTTATTCTCTAAAAGCTATTTTTCAAAAATCATTTTTACCTTGTAAATCCCAGAAGCTATTCTCCAAAAGCCATTTTTACCTCATAAATCCCAAAAGCTATTTTCCAAAAGTAACTTCCAAATGGGCTCTTAGTATTCTCTGCGTAAACCAACTTGGGAATATTTATGGACTTTTCTATCAATTTCAGAGGATGTCTGTGAATGGATCCTCAGTTGACACTCCACATGACTTTTGAATTCCCTGCAATTAAGCATGTGAGGACGATCATGAAATCTAAGTATAAAATGTAAGGAAATATATAGGATAACATATATTTGTGTACAATCCTTACTGAAGGAAGGGTTCAACTTTAGTGCAATTAATCAAGACATGTCTATGTGCTTGGAACTTCTCAGTTGTCGTCAGTTTGAAGTTCGCACTTTTGCCAATTGGTTTACCAACACGAGGGATTAACAACTTTGTTTATGATGGCTCAGGCTCAGGAAAATCATTTACACGAGACGGTTGGTTGAAAGACATCTCAATATCATCAAAGTACCTTGAACAAAAATGTAATATCCCTAATTTTGGACCCTGAGAATTGAGAATAAGCCTAAAAGTGGGTAGACGACTAAGCCCGGTTCGGGAATAGTCCCAAGAATGACGAGATATAGGAAGCCTCTTAGGGACTAAGTAATTTGGCTATGCAGGTCAGTGGACCTAATGTGTATAAACCATGGAATTAAAGTGCCAATGGAAAAAAGGAGCACAGAAGACCTATACAGTACAAGTTCGGTTGGAAAAGATGCCCTCTAACTATGTCCTAAGGTATAAGACAATTAGTTGAGTGAAAATTTGTCGGTATAAGTAAATATACAACATTTTTAGGACAGTCAAGGATGCCTTGCGTTTTTGAAGATAAGGAGTCAGTGTAATCACTACTAGAGGGCACGTGTCACTACCAGGTTAAAAAGCAAAAAGTAAGTAATGATTACAGGGGTAGAAAAGTCAATTCCTTACCCCTTAATCATTGAATTTCGTCCACCAAAGAGAGAGAATGAAAAATCAAGTGATTTTATTTGTACTCTGGCCCAAACACAAAATACGGGTCCCACAGGATGTTAACCGGTAGAAAGGGGACCGATAGGGACTAGTTAGGGGCTTCTTTTGGACTAATGAGACAAATGTGGGGCCATATTGGAAAGTGAAAAGGCACCACATATGTATATCCAATCAGGGGAAATATTTGAAAAAGTAGAAGAAAAGTACAAAAGGAAGCACCCTATTAATTAGCGGGGCCCAGCGTGGACTGGTGGAAGGAGATTGGGCCGGATAAAGTAGAAAAGACAGAGGAAAAGAAAGAGGGTAGATTTGGTGGGGCCCAAATGGCGCTACCTAGCCCTTATAATTATTAAAAATTTACTTGGAGGAAAAGAAAAGAAAAATCAGTCCAAAAGTCAAAGTGTGGGTCCCACTTCAAGGATAAAAAGAGAAAAATCTGATAAATTGGGAAAAATAAAATAAAAATCAAGAGATCTGATTTTTGGCCCCAAGATGGCGCCACCTAGCCCTAGGAATCATCTAGAGAGCTTGGGGAAAAAGAAAAGAATAATAAAGAAGTTCCGGGCCAAAACTGGTAATTTTCATAAATTCCAGGCCAAAGTAGGTAATTTTCTCCATTTGAAAGATAAAAATCTGAATGAAAGGAGGCATATGCTCCACATGTCCTGCCCCTAGAGACTTCTGGATTTTCTTGGGAATTAAGCCAACAAGCCAAATGAAATTCATTAATTACTTGGATAGGAATTTACACCGCTTATTTCACACTCGCTTAGATTCTTCTAATTATTTTAAAAGGACATAAACTCTCTCTCTTAACCATAAGGCACGAAATTTTCATAGAGGATAGAAGGGTCAGCTTCTTTTCCATAGCCAAGAACAAGGTCCAAGCTACCAAGATCATCAAGCCGAACTTTGATTTCAAATGAACACCGAAAACCCGAACCTTTGAAACTTAAACTTAAGATTTTCGTTCAAAGGGTTAGAGCTTGGTGTTACAATCTGATTTTGGTGTTTTTGATGGTCTCAAAGTTTTCAAAATGTGATGTTTTATGGGGTTAAGCTATGGTTCAATATTCGAACTCAAAAACACCGAAAAACCTCAAGAACAAGCTTACCGCCAATTCTGGGTTTTCAAAGAAACCTTCAACTGGGTTTTAAAAATAGTAAATGAACTTGGATTAAGCTTAAATTTTACAGGGATAAATTAAACATCCTTAGGTTCACCGTGATGTATAATTTTATGTTATTGGGATTTTTCTACTAAAAGATAAAAATAGATAAATTTAGTTCAAATGACAACAGAGTAATTCTAACCGAGTGTAGAAAATGGACTACACGCCAACACATATGTACTTTTGGTCTCTGGAATTATTTTTCCTGAAAAATACACATCTTAATGGTTCCGATGGCGCTAGTTTCATGTAAATATGAGTTTTTTGGAATTTATTAAAAATCATGGAATTTGGGCTAGACTCATTGGATTTTCTGGAAAATTAATAAAAGGCTCGATTTTAGCTAAAAATGCAAGGGTATTTGTGGAAATACTAAAAATAAGGTATTTTGGTGTTCTTTGGGACAAGGGCATAATTGGAAAAGCGATCAGGCACATTACAATATTAAAGCTGAGCATACCCCACAGGTAGTAACTGCTTTACTAAAGTATTTTTATGTGTTTTGTTGTATGTTTGTGGTTGCCATGTTTGTTTTGTGTGTATTGTTACCAAATATGCATACAGAGCATGTTGGGGTTTGAGTCCCTAACGATTGTGTTCCCAGCACTGTGGCTTGGTCCGGGGTCTGCCATAAGTGGCGGCTCAACGGAGACAGGGTTGTGATTCCGGTAATTCTGGGGCTGGCCTGGTTCAGGCGACTCGACGGTGCAAGGTTTGTGACTCCAGTAAATTTAGGGCTTGCCTTGGTAAGGCAACCCGATGGTACGTGGTAGTCAGTTATTGTGTATGTTTCTGGATGCATTTATGGTATGTTTGACATTTTATCTGTGATTTTATATGACATGATTGCATGCATACACTTTACACATTTAGTACGTAAGTATTGACAGTTACTCTAGGTGCCATTACTGGACTCCAGACGCTTTTGTCGCTACAGGGGGTCGTGTTTGAAGTGAAGTACCTTTTTGGAAAGGTAGGACCCATGGTGCAGATGAAGAATAAGGGATGCCCCATTACTTTTGTAGTTCGTATTTATATTTCTAGGATGACTGTACATCTATTATTGGTATTTACTTTTGGATGATTGTACCCTTAACCTTTTGGGGACTCTTACTTTCTGTTTATTTTACTTTTACCAGTACAGTAGTTGTCCAAACCAGTCATATGCTTTGTTGCGCATGCTCTGATATATAATCAAAATGGACTAATACCAAGGAAAGGTAACAGTTTAAAAGGAATCCCTCTAACCCGCCACCCGAAAGGGCGAGGCCGGTAGGGGTGTAACAAAAAGTACAGGCCCCATCCCCTATATAACCTTATGCTATTGAACCTTCAGCCCACACCTTATTCCTTACACAAGATTTCAATTTCTCAAGAAACCTATAAAGTAAAGAAGGAGAAATGTCGATATATTAATGCTGAAATGTATGACTAGCAAGTAATCCTGATGTAATTTATTTTAAATGAGTACCTCTCAATAGGATACATCTATCGGTAGTGAACTGGGCCAGCATCTTTGTTTTGTGGACAAGGTGTACTGTTAGGTAAACCATCACCGTGAAAAAGAGTGGAGGAAAGATCATCTTCAAATGACACAGTGTAAGAGTGATTTTTTGTTGCAGCTAGTCGAGCTCCTCTACGATTAAAACCTTGTAACACAATTTCTGAAAGAAAGAACACAGTTTTACCAAAACGATTGACACATCAAGAGGCAACGTATTTTTGATGGCCAGCGAAAGTAATTGTTGCATAAGCACATGTGAGTCATGACTCTTTAGCCCAAAAACCTTTCGAGCCTGCATGTCAATACATCATGAAATGTTGCTTGAATATCCGTCAGGAATTTTTATTTTCTTCAACGTTGCGAGAAAGATTTTCTTATTCAGTTTTGTTAAGGTGAATTTTTCCGGTTGAAATTTGTCATGCTCATTTGGCCATGTCTCTCCACGAACTCCCCTGGCCTATAAATATTTCCTCGCTTGAAGATAATCTTTTGACTTGCCTAGTTCGTTAAAAATCATTTATATCACATTGTCGCGCACATTTTTTTCAATGTGCATGACATCAAGATTGTATTGGAGCAAATAATCTTTCCAATAAGCAAAAGTGAAGAAGATACTTATCTTCCACCGTTGCTGAAGCACAAAAACAGAAGTCTTGGTAGTGTTTGTCTCGGCTTTTGCTGCATCATCGTTTTTTCCAAACTCAAATTCAACATCCTTAAGCAACTTTTCTGCACTGGATAAATTATGAGGAGGTGGAGACAATTCCTCATCTACAAGTGGTCTCTTTGTTCTAGCCATTATCGATGAAGGAACTCGACAGGATAGAAGGAAATGAGAATTAAAGAATTTTGTGAAAATGGGAGAGTTATATGGCTTGTTGGTGTTCGTCGAGTCAAGTGAGGGAATGAGGGAGAGCGGTTGAAGAGAAGTAGAGGGGAATTATCGAAAATGAGTAATGAAGGGTTTAAGGAAGTTAATCAAATAGTAAAGGCTTGATGATTATGGATTGGAAGTGGGAAATTTGTAAAGTTGGGAGTTTAAAAGAGAGGAAATGAAGTGTTGCAATTGACTAGAAGTGAGAAGGAATGAAGAGACGTGACTGTATTGATATAATCTAACTTTTCATAAGTTTCCACTTAAGTGAGCTAAAACATCACTTTAGTGAACCGATGCCACACAAGTGAATTTTATCTTAGTCGAGTGCCTTCTCATAAAACATAAACTAAACACATAATTCTCCACTCGAGTAGTGTCTTAACTCACTTGAGTGCTAAACAATAAAGGCACCTCACTCGATTTTGTAATGTGAACACTTGACCCTATTTGAGAGTTGGCTTTGTATCGCTTGAGTTCCATCTTCTTCACTCGAGTAAAGCCCTTTTTCTGTTGTTCTCTTCTTTCAGTAATCTAGTGTACATGTGCCTCACTTGAGTGCATCACTCAAATTAGCCTTTTATTCACTCGAGTGCCTTCTGTATTGGAATTCTGACTCTTTCTTATTTTTCCACTACTCAAATTACTAGTGCTCAACTCGAGTGCTTCATTGTCCCACTTGAGTAATGGCTAAACTTAATGGCATTTTGCTTAGTTTTCTTGATTTCATCCGAGTTCCCTTCCTATCACTCGAGTGATTTCTCATCAATTCCACAATCACTCAAGTTCCCTTGCAAGTGATTCCTTCTCTGTTTGACTCTATTTTTCAGCGCAAGAACAAGGGATCCTGGAAAACAAATTAGTAGGAACTCTAATGCTTAACTTAGTAATTAAATCATCAAAACATACCTAAAATTAATCAAAATAAATAACTTACTCAAAGTTCATTGGGATTTATAGTTCACAATTTTCTTCTTATGTAGAGAAATTGATAATTTGCTAATGGTTTCATGAATATATCAGCTAGCTATCGTGGCGAGGGGTGAATGTAGGATCAGCATAAGTGGTTGGCACAGATGGTGGTTGATAGGGAAGATCAGATGGTACAGGAATGGTGGCAAGTACATATAGAAATAAGGTAGTAGGTGGAGGTTGAAAGGCAGTGGCTAAAGGAGGGTCAACAAGAGATATGCCAATCGCATCCAAAGCAGTCACAACTTGAAGTAACTTCTGGTTCACCTTTGTCTGATTATTAAAGACCTTCTGAAACTTCTGGTTTATTTCTTGTACCAATTGAGTCAATTGATTAGCCAGAGTCTTGATTAGATTGATGTTGGTGTTAGCTAAGGCTTATAGCTTGACATTAACAGAGGCCTGATGTGCAGCATTAGCCTTAATCAGAGGAGCCAAGGCAGCTGAATAGTTTCACCAATCGAAGCAGCAGTAAATGATGGTCTAGTAACAGGAGCAAGTGCAGTTGGAGAACCAGCCTGAGATGATTGGGCCTCATCCGGTTTGGATTATGAAGCCACTATCTTCTTAGGCTTCCCAGTAGCCTTGGTAAAAGATATCCTTATTTGAATCATATGAACCTTCCTAAACTTTTCGGGGTACACTGATTTGTTATCAGTAAGGTACCAAATATTGTTTAAGGTAAGGATTTGAGATACCAAATTCGGAAAAGGAATAGTAGAGTACAGAGAAGTACCAAATTGGGATAGGAATTGAAACATCTAGTGGATAATCAATTTCCCCAAATTGTGAGGCTCTTAAGCAATGATAGAAGCAAATAGGAGATAGTCCCTCTTGACGAAGTGGGTAAAACTTTGTCCTTTCTACCCATATTCTGACTACACAAGTACCAGATGACTTTGAAGTTATTATTCATTGCAGTGGGCTTAAACTTCAGATCACCACTGAAGGTCTCATTAGGGCACAAAATGCTGAAGATCTCATTATTAGATAATATGTGAGGGTCTTGGTTTGGAACGTCTACGACCCCCAGAATGGTGTTCAAGTGTTCAGCAATGATCTTGAGATGGATACCCCAAATTGAGGTTAACAGAACATCATCATCATCCTCATGTTTTTTCTCCTCAAATCTCATATTAAAGTAAAATAGCTTCACAATGGTTGGAGAATACAGAATGCGAAGACACAACAGAGGCAAATATTGTTGAAGCCATGGAGACAAATAAAGGTTGCAATCCCATTTAAAAGACTATAAGTCCAAATAAACAGTTAGGCAAAAGGGACGATTCCCATAATGAAAATCAAAAGCAGATTGATCAGGGTAACCAAGGGTGCATTATGCATACCAGGAGGACACACTTGAGACTGACCAAGCAACTGAGATGTAGTAGGCCCAATTGTGTTAGTTCTTTATGTGTTTTAATGATAATTGAAAATTGTAAACAAAATGAAGTTAATGATTTTAGTCAAAATGCTTTTAACTTGATGAAACTTAAACCGAAAAGCTTCGTCATATTTGACTCGAGTTTAGAGTTGTAAAACTTGAGTCAACTCAATATAGAGAGCTTTCAAAGATATTTGAACTTAACTTGACTCGAGTGTCTAAATGTAAAACTCGAGTTAATGCTTGGCTGAAAGTTTTTCAAATTCTTTAAACGTAAAGTGACTCGAGCCAGTCATGGTTAACTCAAGTCAGTGCAAGACAGAGAGCTATCAATGTATTTTAAGCTAATAGTGACTAAGCCTATGCATCTTGACTCAAGTCATACTCTGTGGACTTAATTTTTTTTTTCAAATTAGAAGTCCCTGACTCGAGCCTATGGTCTTTAACTCGAGCATAGATTTTGGAACTCATTTTCAAATATATTAGTTGACTCAAGTAAGTCACTTAATGACTCGAGTGGATGCAATCTCAAATCGTTTTCAAAATGCTATCTCGAAGTTCATTTTGAAAGAAGAACTTGACTCGAGTGAACTCTAATTGACTCGAGCCATGCACTTGAGTTAAACGTTTTAACATTGAGCCTAAGTGATATAGAGACATCTTCATTTAAACTTCAAACTCTTTTTCAAAGAAGATGACTCAAGCCTAGTATGATTGACTCGAGTGTAATGAATCTCTGTTTCACAATCACCATGTCTGTAAATGTAAAATCTTCATGTAAAATCTGTATACTCTGTATCATCACTCATTATTGTTCCTAACTATGTTTAATCAATTTGTTAATGAGTTTCAGATGATCAAAAGTATGATTAACTGAAGATTAATAAAAAAGCAAAGTGATTACGTCAGAGCATTAAATGCTAGTTCAGAAAACGAAGCACGGATTTGGCAAATCATTCTCTGCACATTCCAAAGGCTCATATGGACGAATTTTAGGCTTCTTAGAGAAGTTTTATGACTCATCCAATTGCCATTACTGCATGTGCTTAGGTGTCCTCTTCATTAAATACTTAAATGCTTAGGTGTCCATTTGATTTGTCAACTTTATAGACAAAGTTAGAGTTTCCTAAGCATTTAGCACAACCATCTCTCTTCCAATATAAGTTTTGCAGCCTACCCTTACTAAACTCAAGGACCTACAAATAGGTAAATGAAGTGTCATTCTTGCACGGCACATTAGGATGAAATGAGTCCACTATCGTGCTATGGTAATTTGAAACTTTGATTACTTCCTTATTGCATAACATGCCAATATTATTTCATCTTTTATCTTCAAGCATCAAATTTCCCAACATACCAGTCTTATGTAACGAATGATAAATTCCTAAGAATTTGAGAGAGATGTATTCCTCCAGTAAAATCATCAAAAACTGAGACCTTCGCCAAGCATCTTGTTTGGTTCCAAGGACCAAGTCCAACCCACAATTATACAAAAACCAACCAACCACACAAAGCATCTTAGACGAGAACCAAATATATAGCCCTATACTAACATGAGTCATGAGCCTTGGTTGCAACATAATTTTGAGCACCAAACATATAACCAAAGAAACAAGTAGTTCCTCACACAATATGGGCCATAACCTAAAACCATATCAGAAAAGAAACAACTTGACAAGAAGCATATATGACCAGGCAAAATAAGCAATACAAACATAGGAGCTATTGTTGGAAATATATCTTTTATGATTACCTATTACAACCCATAATAAGTTAATAATGACTTCTATACAATCAGAATACAAAATTTTACTGATATAACTTTTAGACCATGTATATGATTCTAAGATAGCTTTAAGAATTGCCGTGAATTTACCAAATAACGTTTACATGTTAGATTGAAGATAAATAAGTGGGCTCTTCTAAAGAATCAATACATTACGAATAAATTTAATTTGAATTTGAATTGATTGTTAGGGGAAATAATAATAATAATCATAATAATGAATAAATTAGGAAAAGATTGACAAATGTAAAAATTATATTTTATATTTAGAACAAAGATTAACTCGCTAAAATTGTTTTATATTAAGGACCAGAAGAGTAGATTTTAGACTCAACCCTAATAATAATCCTTGAAAAATTGGCTTGGCCATGTGAACCCATTCTTTATTTCAAACACTTGTTCATTCATATATGAATTGATCAATTAAATTTGATGAGTTTGGATGCTCGTGAAAAATGATAAGCACCCGAACAGGTTCATGTTCGCCATTCAAGTATTTATATAAGAGGAGTTCAAAAATCCATACGAAGGTCCCCAAGTACTTATTATATCATTAAATAGTATGATATGTTAAATTAAACTATACAAAACAGGACTGGTCAAAACAATGGCAATAGCAGAATTCAACTTCAAACATGTTGAGTTTCAAAAAACAAATTATAATATGGTTGCCAACAAACGCATTATAGTCTCAACTCCTAATAGGTATGCCTAGAAGGTAAACTACTTGAAAAAACATCAAGACCTTGGATAACTTTAAGCAATTTAGCCAATAATTGATATCTCATTCACCTTTGATACCTAAGTTTATCCATAGGATAATGAATGTGCTGAAAGTGGAGCTTAATCACCAAGAGGGGGGGTGAATTGGGGATTTTAAAATTCTTTTCAGATTGCTCTGTTTTCGAACACTAAAACAAACAGCTAGACAGTATAAGGAAGAATAGCAAGACACAAGAAACTTATACGGTTCGGTCCAATCTCTTGACCTACGTCCGGTCCCCAGACACTCTGGGATTGACTATCTCGATTGATTACACACTCTGTAACTCAAGAGTAATTCTCACACTAGAACTTACTCCCCCTTACAAGATGCAATCAATATCCCAATCTCCAAGTCCCCTGACTTGAGATTCTTACAATGAAATGATTCATAATAAATGTACTCTCTCTAAGAGTGGATAAATATAAACACTGAAGATCAATGTATCAAAAGTTACTTTACAAGTGAAAACTAAAAGAGTAGTTGGCAAACTTGAATGCAATTCATTTTCAGCAGATGTGTTTTTTAGAAGATTGAATGCTGCTCTATTTATACTAAGAGAGCATTAAATAACCGTTGTTAACTCCATTATAACCGTTGGTGCACTAATCTAGCTATTGAGGCACTTTGGTGTCTTCTCTCTACTCTTCGCTTAATTCCTTTTGTCCGGAGGATTAGTGTTGACTTTCCTTGTAATAGATCCGTTGGAAGAGCAAACTACGCTTAGGAAAGCGACATTAATCCCTTTGCAACGTGTAGAGAATGATGGCTCAAAAAGATGCAAGTTTCTCGGACTTTGCATTTAATGTTCTGACATCACTTTTTGCTTTTGTTCAAATCTTCATTTAATGTCCTCTAAACCATTTGTAACTCACTAACAAACTGATTAAACATAGTTAAGAATAGTAGTGAATGTAGAGGTGAAGTACTAAGATCAAACAAGAAGGTTTCACAAATTCGGCGATTTGATTTTCAAACTTTGCGACTCATACTCGAGTATGTTCTTCAATACTCGAGTTTGTCACTGTGCACTAATATCAATACTTGAGTATCCATGATCATACTCGAGTATTCTTCTTCCAGAGAGGAATGTCGTGATTTGAGCTTTGGACCATATCTTTGAATAGGAACAAAACTCGAGTTTCCAAATCCAAACTCGAGTTTTGGACTTTTGATATGAAAATAAATTTAAGTCCAAAACCACAATACTAGAGTTTCCAAATCATTGAAATAGAGTAAGGCTCTTTGTATGGTCAAAACTCGAGTTTCTAAATCCATACTTGAGTTTTCAGAGATTTTGAAAACTTTGAGAAATCATTGCCAAGTCGATACTTGAGTTTTCAAAATGTGTAAAACATGAAAACTTTTTGTCATTCCGATACTCGAGTATCTAGACCCATACTCGAGTATTCTCAAGTTGAAAAACTTTGGTGACTCTCTGTATGACCAATACTTGAGTTTTCAAATAGATACTTGAGTTTTGAAAAACATGTGTAAAACTTGAAAACTTTCTGTCAATCTGATACTCGAGTATCCAGACCCATACTCAAGTTTTCACAAGTTGAAAACTTTGGTGACTCTCTGTATAACCAATACTTGAGTTTTCAAATAGATACTTGAGTTTTGAAAACTTTAGAAAATATTGAAAGAGTCTCTGTATGATGCATACTTGAGTATGCAAATCGATACTTGAGTTTGGCTCGGGGGTGAAAAACTTGGAGTGCTTTCTCGTAAGTTCAATACTTGAGTTTCCAATGGAAACTTGAGTATTGCTTTGTTTAATAAAATTGAGCTACTCTCTGTCAAGTCAATACTCGAGTTTGCCTTTGATAGTAAGTTTTTCAACTTACCAAAGACAAACTTCAACTTGTGTTTACAATTGTCAGTTATCATCAAAACACATAGAGAACTAACATGTGCCACAGAATGTCAAGTTTAAATCAGTATTTTAGTCTCAAGTTTCTTTATTATTTTAATTTAATCTCTCAAAACTATGCTTTTAATTCATAACATATATATCATAAGACATCAACTCCATTTACCAAAATTATTTGACACATGGAATTATATGTGTCTATAAAGTTGACAGCTTAGAATACATATGACACGGATTAGAGGTTAAAAGGACCGACGTGACACGAAACAAGCTTTGAGGGACCAAATAAAACGATGAATAAACTAAAAGGGAAAACTTACTGATCGAGAAAGGATGCAACTAAGAATTTAACAAGCAAACGCCATTAAATGTAAATAGATGGCAATGAAAAGAAGCATTTGAAACTTAGAACGCCCCAGCCAAGTTGTTCTCAAACAACCAAGTTGAGATATGAGGATTTTTTAAATCCATCAACAACATCCCAAAACAGAGAATGGACAAGAGCTATCATTAAATCATATACCCGAATGTATTTTCGTATGGATTTTTGAACTCCTCTTTTACTTCAATTTTGGATCTTTTTAGCCTAATTTTTAGGTATGCTTGACAAGTCCCTGTGAACCAGTTAATGGACAAGAGCTATCATTAAATCATATACCTAAATTAAACAAAACTGGACCCTGCCATTCTCATTATGAGTCCTAGGCCACAAATCTGAGCTCAAATTATCAGACAGAACGAAGGAAAATCAACAAGCAAACCCATTGAACTTCATTACTTAGCATGACACAATAAAACTATACAAGGCAGGTTCAGATACAACATAAATTCATTTCTTCTTCAAAATGCTACAGCTGTTACAGAATATGAATACAGTAAGGTCATGCCACGTGTGTAACTCAAAAAATGAGTGGGTTCTGAGTATGAGATTGAAGCGTCAACAAAACCAAAAAAAAAATGGTAAAAGAGAATGTCACAAGCAAATTCCCAAATTCCCATAAAAAATCCCATGGTTAAAAACTCTATTGAAACTACTTGGTTGATGAATCAATGAACGATATAGTGTGAAAAAGACATGAAAAATTAAGGAAGCATACCTCACTGGGTTCGATGAGCAGCGACGACAGTGGGAGAAGGAGGGCGTGCAGAGGTCCGATGGAGACGAGGAGGGATGAACAATGAAGGTTCAGTAGTGGGAGAGACAGATCAATTACCGAGGACTGACGACGGATTGCGAGAGGAGGGACGACGGGAACACAGGGAGGAACAAGCGTGGCGACAGTGGCTTTTAAAAGGAGGGCGGCAGTGAGATGACAGGAGAGGGAGGGAGAAATGCCAGACATTAGTAGGGTGTGTTAGTTCTCTATATGTTTTGATGATAACCGACAATTGTAAACTCAAATTGAAGTTTGTCTTTGGTAAGTTGAAAATTTTATCATCAAAGACAAACTTGAGTTTTTGATGTAAAACTCGAGTTTGGACTTGACAGAGTAGCTCATTTTTATGAACCAAGCCAAACCTCCAGGTTTGTGTAAACAAACTCCAGTTTGTGGCATACGAGAGCACTTTAAATTTTTCAAGTTAAGACAAACTTGAGTTTGTTCAAGACAGAGAGCTATCAATATTTTTGAACTAAGCCAAACTCCGCCCCATTTGGAAACTCCAGGTTTGTGCTTGATATAGCTCTTATGTTTCCCAAGTTTTCATGGAAACTTGAGTTTGAGATTGTAAACTCGAGTTTGTAACAAACAGGAGCTTTGCTCCATTCCGAACTTGAGAAAACTCCGCTTTGTTTTATAAACTCCAGTTTATGTTTGCGAAAGTTTTCAAAGTTTTCTCTTTTTGAGGAAACTCGAGTTTGGTTTGACAAACTCGAGTTTGGATCATACAGAGAGCATATCATATTTTTTAAGTTTTGGAAACTCTAATTTACCTTTGCAAACCCCATTTTTCACCATACGTAGAGTTTTCCATTTTTCCAAACATTTATGAAAATTCAAGTTTAGTTTTTGTTAACTCGAGTTTGTACCAAGTAGAGAGCTTTGCTATATTTTGTGATTTTGAAAACTCCAGTCTAGATTTGAAAACTCTAGTTTTGAGCTTTTGGACTTAAACGTATCTTTCATTATAAAAGTCCAAAACTCGAGTTAGTTACTAATGAACTCGAGGTTTGATCCTATTCAAAATGCCTTTCAAAGATCAAATCACGACGTTCTTCTTCGATGAAGTAAACTCGAGTTTAGTATGTAAACTCCAGTTAGGCTTCAAGGAAAGTTGTAAACTCTAGTTTGGATGAACAAACTTGTAACATCCTAATTTTTTTTTAGGATCTAATTGTAATTAATAAATAATTATATATGATTATGGTAATTAAATTGTAATTGTGTGAGAGAGAAAATAATGATGATGATGATATTAAAATAAAGTTTGGGCTCTTCTTGTAATTTTGCCCATTTCAAAAAAAAAAAAAGGCAGAGAATCCGCGTATGGAAGAAGAAAAGGGAAAAAAATAAATATATTAATTGACTAGTTCACCGCCTCATTAATTGAGGCGGTGACTCATTCTTTTGGCAATATATATATATATATATATATATATTGCCCGGGCGGTGAGAATGAGAAGGAAAAACACAGAGAATTGAGAGGAAGAGACGGCGATAGAGAGAAAGAGAAAAGAAGCAGTTTTGGGTTTTCTGAGGTATGTTATTTATCTTATAAGATCATTTTGATAGTTAAATTAACTTCTTTTCAATAAACTTCCTTCATGAAAGTTGTTCCAAATATTTTTCTCTTTCCAATGAAGGTAATATCATGTTGGTTAGTGAAAATTTTGAGATTATGATTTTAGAAAAGTTTTGAGTCTTTATAATAGATAACTCGTATATATGTTTAGAACGATTAATAACTAGTTTTAATCGGTTCGTAATTTTTGATTGATTGTGGTAGGAATTTAAACTAATTTTTCTACTCAAGAAATTCAGGATTTATATCCTACCGAGTGTTTTTACCGATTAAAAGTTGTATAAAATTTTATTTCGGGTTAATACAAGAATTACTTGAGATTTTAATCGGTTTAGTTTTGAAATTTGAAGAATTAAACTGTTATTTTTAGTTTTTATTACAATAATATATTATTATTATTATTATTTGTGTATTTTGAATTTATAAGCTATAATTGTGATAATGTAGATTTTACCTGTGACCGGTGATTGTACGTGTTTTACTCCTCAAGATAAAGTTTAGCTGGGAGTTGAGGTAACCGGGGTTAATTTATTTTATATGCTTGTTTTGGACTGTAAGGTGTTTTCTAAACCTTACTTTTGTATATACTACTGACATGTGTTTTGAAAAAGTAATCGTATATCTGAATATAAAGTTATTTCTGTGAAGCAGAGTATTTTCTATTATGTATATATATATATATATATACGAGTGAATATTGTCATTGAGATTGTTATTGTGGTGATGGTTATGATGTTTGTTGTGGGTTGTTTTATATGGAATAATAAATTTTGTCAGTTATTGTTGTTATGATGTTTGTTATGAGATGTTATATGTGGAATAATATAATGTACAATGTTTTTGGGTAATTGCATTACCGTATTGTTTACCTGTATAAAATATGTTGGGTTGTGTGGAAGAGATTTAGGGTGAAATTGTGCTCATCGGCTCTCTCATTCCTGGCTTGGAATTTGAGATGAGTGTTTTGGGCGGACACCTCACTGTTACGGTGAATCATGGTGACATGGGAGGGAACAATATTCTTGAAGTGACTAGCTAACCTTGGCCAGGTATACTAGCACTGATAGGCTATACCACGTCCAGACGATATAAGGAGGAGCAGGATGGATGAGTGGGGATGGTTCTACTTAGTGTTGATTATTATGGATTAAATAATTATTTGTTGTTGATTTATAAATATGTTAGTAAACCTGCTTCTCGACTTACAATCCTTTCCCGCATATTTGATAAATTAATTTTGGTTATTGGGACTTTATGTCTCACCTCGTCATGTTCAATATTTTCCAGGCGAGACCTCTAGCTTTACTAGAGGACAAGGGAAGCAATCAGAGGCGTAATAGTTGTGAACTTTGTAAGCCTCTTTTGGTTTTGGTGTTGTAATGATTTCTATATTGCCATTCTAGGGCCCACATGTTTTGAGAATACTATTTCAATATTCACTGTTGAACCAAAGCTTTTATGTTATACACTACAATATTTTGGTGGATCCACAATCAAAACTTGTATGAAAATGTTTTGGTGTAGATCCTTTCTTGTGGATTTGGTGTTGTAAAACTTGTGGGTTGTGTATTCTACTGTTTGATAATTGTGCCTAGAGTTATAAATTTTCTGTAGTGAGTTTGTGGGCGAAATTTGTGCCCTGGACTTCGATGTGCTTATTTTATGAAAGAAAAACGATTTCCTTAATAACTTATTAATCCGGTTTTGCGAAATCATTATGGTTAATTAATGATTTGTGAGGAAGGGTCTTTTCAAAACTCGAGTTTGTGTCACCCCTTTGAAAATCAAATTACACGAATTTGTGAAATCTTCATGTTTGATCTAGATACTTCTCATCATCACTCTTTACCATTCTTAACTATGTTTAATCAGGTTTGTTAGTGAGTTTCGTAGATGATTTAAAGAATATTAAATGAAGATTCAACTTAAAGCAAAAAGTGACATCAGCACATTTATTGCAAAGTTCAGAAATCTTGCATCCTTTTGGACAATCATTCTCTACATGTTGCTAAGGGATTAATGTTTTCTTTCCCTATCAAGAAGCTGCTCTTCCAACAGATCTAATTCAAGGGAAGTCAACCATAAACTTCTGTGCACCTGGATTAACAGAAGATTAGAGAGAGAAGAGACCAAAGTGCTTCTAACAGCTAGACCAATGTCTCCAACTGTTATATTGATCAATCCAACGGTCATTTAATGATCTCTTGATATATAAGGAGTTGCATTCAAGTCTTCTCAACAACCAATTTGCAGAAAATGAATTGCATTCAACGTTTCAACTACTCTTTCAGTTTTCTACTTTTGTAAAGTACTACTATCTTTTAATACATTTGTACTTCAATGATTATCTTATCTACTCTTTTTGAGAGTTTCATTTATTGTAAGAATATCAAGTCAAGGGAACTTGGAGATTGGGTATATCAGTTTACAACTTGTAAGGGGGAGTGTATCCTAGTGAGAGGATAACTTTCGAGTACAGAGTGTGTAACTGATTTGAGAGATAGAGAAAATCTCAGAGTCTCTGGGGACTGGACATAAGTCAAGGATTTTCAACTTTGTCTCTATTCTACTCTGTTTTCGTTGCCTATTAACAGAGTATTTCAAAAGAATTTTTAAAATCCTCAATTCACCCCACCTCTTGGTGATTTGCTTCATTTACAAGGTAGAGTTGCTCAACTGTGTGAGAGAAATCACATGGGAGTTGTTCAACTGTGTGAGAATGCCAGAGGTTTGCTAAGGCAGTAGTTGTACTTTGAGAATACTTTTAGGTGTCCAAAATAAGGTTTCAGGATGCCAGTGTGTTAATAAAGGTGTCCATAAACTTTTTCAAGACGCCAAATAATTAATTTTGAGGCGTCCTAAATAGTTTTTAGGACGCCTAAATTACACTAAAAGATTCCTTAAAATGTGAGAAATAATTAATTTTAGGCGTCCTAAAAATGTGTTAGGACACCTAAATTTATTTTAGGCCTCCTAAATTAATATTTGGGATGCCTAAAGTCTCAAATTCAAACAAATAATTATGCCAATGCCACCGCCTTAACTTTTTACTTCCCTTTCTTAAAAACGAACATCATTTAGGAAAGTAATATCCATTTTTTTGTAGTAGTATAGCACTATATAAGTGTTTAGTGCCCTTATGCATTGGCACTTTAATTTTACGACCGATACATACTAGGTCCACTAACCAGTATGGCTGAATTACTTAGTCCCTGAAAGCTATTTTATCCCTTGACATTCTTTAGACTTTTCTTGAATTAGGGTTAATTGTCTGCCTTATATAGGCATATCCTCAAGTTTTAATGCCCAAAATTCAATATATTACATTTCTCCCCCTGTTCAATAAATTTCAACCTTGAAATTTAAACCTATAACCTTAAGGAATCATTCTAGTTACTCAGTTTATTCCTTTTTTTTATGCATACTCACTAGGCATGCAACATAATCATTCACTCTGTACCCAGGTGTAATATTTAACACAGGGCCCACTAGTGTATCCTCACATCGCTTGGTTACACAAGCTTTGCTACCCGATACATTCTGCCTTTCGGCTGATTCATTCTAGTCTTACGGCTCATTATATTATCACATTGTTGGATATTCTGGCCTTACTGCCCAGAAAATCATTCTCATGCCACAGGCTTCTTGATTACAACTTTGTATAGTCTGAATACTCTACAGCCTCAAGACATACTCTAAACACTCTGGTCCAAAGTTACCACACTAAGCATCAAACACAGTGCTAGGTGTACAAGTCTTACGGCCCAAGGGCACTGCCCTATGAAATCTCAACATATCAGAAATAGAACTGAGTTGTTAACAATGGAGTATGTGTAGGAATATAGGTTATTAGATTACTAAAGGAGTTGAAAATACAACATGAGGGACCAGTGCAACTCTAGTGTGACAACAAAGCCAGCATTGAAATGGTCAAGAACCCAATATATGATGATAGAACAAAACATATTGAGATAGACAAACACTTCATTAAAGAGAACATTGAAGCTTGCATTATGAGTCTCTCTCACATTAGATCTATAGACTAGATTGATGATATCATGATTAAAACCACTAGGCAAGACAAAGTTTGAAGGATTTCAAGGCCAGCTGTGAATGATTGACATATACTCTATAGGTTGAGGTGGATTGTTAGACTATTAGGAAATAAATTAGGATCCTTGATTGTTGCTCCTTGATTATAGGATCTTGACTTATAGCAATTCTATTATCTTTTATTATATGATTTTGTAATCCCTAATTTCCTTCCTTTAATTTCTCTTCCCTAGCCTATCTCGCTTTGGCTCCCCAATCCTTTGGTTATCCTTGGAAAACATCGGCTACTATAAACATACATTCACTGGACTGACATTACTACTTATTCTTCACAATCTTCAAATACTAAGATTGGTTATCTTACTATTGCCTTATGCCCAACATAAAGCTAAAGGGCCTTTATTAATTCTTAAGAGTTTATTTCAACTCTTGCAATTTACTTTCACACCTTGACCAAAGACTGCCAAAATTATCTACTAATTTTGAAAATTCATATCTTTATGTACAAGTGTTCAATTGCAGTGATTTCGAAGGCTTTATGACACTTATTAAGTTTAGTTTCATGTAAAAATATTAGGCTCCATTTAATCATTGAAGTTAAAGAATCACTTGATTTATCACTCTTTCCATATTGAAATTTGTCATGGCTCAACTTAATTTAATTCACTAAGCCTTTTACTTGATCATTTGTTAATCAAATCCTCGTTGAACTCATATCTCTGCTTATCACTTTATTACTTGGCGTGACTCGTGCACTTGTGATAGTGAACATGTGTGTATTTGAGAGAGATGATAATTATGTTTGTGCTAGTATATATATATATATATATATATATATATATATATATATATATATATATATATATATATATATATATATATATATATATATATATATATAGAATTAGAGATGAAGAATTTAACTATTGGTAACATATCTGATTTGATATTTAATTAAGCTCAATAGCCCCAACTTATCACTAAAAACACACATAGAAAGTAAGATCATAATTGAAAAATTCATATATATTCAAACACTCTCAATAAGGCTATAAATCAAAACAACCTATATATTGTAAAATCTTTAAAATTATTTTTAAATTCTTATTTTTTCCAACGATAATTAATAAAAGAAATTAAAAAAAATGAGTGAGAAGAATATATGATATAATATAATATAATTAAAATATCCGACATCAAATATTTTACCATTGCGAGTGAGGAACCAGATTTTAAACAATGATTTTATATCTCAAATATATCCATTTAAATATTGAAAATGTAATTTTTTTTAAACAATGATCTAGGAGATTTACTTGTATGTTTTTCAAAGTTGTTCTTATTTATATTAAAAATATGAAAACCCTTCATCCCTAAAGACAATTCGCACCCCATTTTCATGTTCAAATCCGCGCTCTTTCGTTTTCAAATTTTCCGCTCTTTCCTTCCCATGCCAAACCTTCACCCTAAATCTAAACATTTTTAGCCGAAACCGATAGGATTGATTCAACCCGTGAGAAAGTCTCGCTTTTTTCTCAAAGGAAAGAGACATTGAACACACAATTATTCAAGATACACTCGATCCATTGTTTCCTCGGATCTCCGTCTACTTCTCCGACGCATCATTCTCACCTCAATCTCTCAGGTACTTCATTCCATTGTGTTTCTCTGAATTTAATCTCCAATTTTATCCCATTGCGGGATTCCTTTCATCGCTTTTTACTTGTTTGTTTTGCGAAATTAATTTTATTTATATTAAAAATTTGAAAACCGTAAATCCCTAAATAATCTCCCTTCACTTCTCTCAAGTTCAACAACCCATACGTTAAATCTCCCAAGTGAAAATTTTCCCCATTTGGATTATTTCTATCCGGTTCAAAATCCCTAAATCTCCATGTCTATTGCATTTGTGAAGGTGTGAGTGCGAGCAAGAAGTGCAAGCCGCCGATCCTATAGTATTACCGAACTGGTAAGATACATATATAATTTCAGCCCTCTAAGTTCCTTGTTGCTGAATATGTTTGGTCCAATATTTTTCCCTATTATTTCTTTCTGTCCTTCATTTCATTTTGTTTTTCTTTTTTATTGTCTCGTAACGTATCTTTGTGAAATTGATATTACTTGGTAAGCAATGTTAGAGGCAATACATGTAATTCAAAAATTGAATCATGATACCCTCTCAAATTTTAACTATCGGCTTAACAGATGAAGTGTTTGTGCCCAGTGACATTACTGAGAATGCTAAAATTCATAGAGACAACTTATTTGCTTCAATGTCACATACATATATAGAATCACCACTAGTTCCAAAACTAACTCTCACCCATCGCTGAAAACTTCACGAGAACATTCCAAAAGAGTATCCTCCATAATCATTTGAAGAAAAATCCAAACCGTCATGAATCTCCCGCATACCCGGTTGCCATAAGAACGGAACACATTATTTATGATAATAATACTATTCTTTTTTCCTAACATTCATCGATCTTGATTGGCACAAATCTCTAATGCTTCGACTTTGTATTCTTTGATGCTGAAATCGTGTTTGAGATTGATTGAATTAAATGAAATGCCTCTTTCCAAAGGGAAAAACTTAATTTGCTTGTCTGTTCCTTAATAAAATTTCTTCTCATTAGAAAATGAAAAGAAAAGTTGTTAATTCTACTTTTTATGTGCAGTTCTCATTTACTGAAATATCTTTAAGCTTATAAATCCATGCTTTTATATTTTGATAGATGAATGCATTCCTTTCCCATGCAATTGTTTCGTTCCGAAATTATTGTTTCTTTACAAAGTTAGCTTAAGTTTTGTTTCAAATTAATTAATTTATATTAATTTATGTTCTTTTGCGAATAATGTCATCCCTTTTTCATTTTAGCCTTGGAGTATTATTCACGTTAGACTATAATATGGTTTTCTACGAAGGGTAATTAAAATTTTAGGATGGAAAAAAATGAAAGAATCGAATTGTTTTGTACGTGGGGTCAATTTTTTTTGCTCAGAAATGAATCCTCTATTTTTGGATGCATAGATATTCATCAATTCTTTTCTTTAATAGGTTAATACATTCATTTTTCCCCAAGATCCAGAATTTAAAGGTAGACAAGTAGTCACTTTCCACAACTAGAGAGACTTCATATTCTTCCGGCATCATTGGTATGTATCCACAAGACTTTAATAACTAATCCACATTTTTATATTTATGCATTTTCTTTCTTTAAATATTGTTGTGCTGAGAACTTGCTAATGTAAATAGTCGACTTCAAAGTTTGATGTGAATAACTTGCGTGACATTTGGATTCTGTTTATAATAGGAAATTTTATTTGAAAATCAGTGTTTGTTGTGGATTGTTTGTTGTCTTTGGGATCTTGATGTAAATTTGTGCTTGACATTTGGATTGTTGGTTAACATTTGGACTTCAAGGTTTGATGTGGATTGTTTCTAATTAAATGTTTATTGAATTAGGAATGGATAAAAGTTGGTTAAACATTAAAGACACAGGCAACGTAGCATACATTAGGGAAGTAGATAGTTTTCTAGAATGGGCATTTACTCAACATGGTGTGACAAACAAATTTCATTGTCCTTGTAAGAAATGTAGGAATGTTTCATTCAAGGTGAAAATAGATGTTAGGGCAGCTTTATTGATTAAGGGTTTTTGGGATAGTTGCAAGGTGTTGGACTTGCATGGAGAAATTAGAAGATATCAAAGTAGCTATGAGACTTCAAGAAGAGTGGTAGAAAATGATACTTATGAGGACGAGAATCTTGTAAGGATGGATGTGATGCATATGGAGTTCCTTGTTTAGATGATATGAACATTGGATTAAATGAGAGTGAAGAGCCTAATGCCCATGCGAAAAGGTTCTTTGACTTGTTAAAGGATGAAGAAAAAGATCTTTATCCAGGTTGCAATAAGATATCAAAATTGTCTTTCATTGTAAAGTTGCTTCAATTGAAGTGCCTTAACCATTGGACCAATAAATCCATGGATGCACTATTGGACCTATTGAAATTTGTTCTCCCGTGACGGGGCTTTAGTGCCAAACTCATTTTATGAAGCTAAGAAGATAGTTCGTGATTTGGGTTTAGATTACAAGAAAATTGATGCTTGTGGGAATGATTGAATATTGTATTGGGGAGAGCATGCAAATGCAAAATCATGTCCTAAGTGCGAGATGCCTAGATGGAAGTTCAACAAACAAAAAAGGAAAAAGGTTCCACAGAACGTTTTGAGGCATTTTCCAATAACACCTAGGCTACAAAGGCTTTATATGGCTAGAGACACAACTAAAAATATGTGGTGGCACAAGGAGAAGCACTCCAATGATGATGTAATGAGACATCCAGCTGATTCACTTGCTTGGAAACACTTTGACCAAAAATGCCCTACCTTCTCTACTGATCCAAGAAGTGTTCGCTTAGGCTTGGCTAGTGATGGATTTCAACCTTTTGGGAATATGAGTGCCAATCATAGCATTTGGCCTGTTGTTTTGGTACTATATAATTTGCCACCTTGGCTTTGCATGAAAAGCTCATACTTTATGATGACACTTCTTATTCCTGGTCCAAAGTGTCCAGGTGATGAAATAGATGTTTACTTACAACCAATGATTGAAGAGTTGAAACAATTGGGGGAAGTAGGGGTGCAAACATATGATGCACACTCTCAATCAAATCTTATCATGCATGCAGCAATGTTGTGGACAATAAATGATTTCCCTACGTATGGAAACCTCTCGGGTGGTCAACCAAAGGCAAGCTTGCATGCCCATGTTGCCACAAAGACACACATTGCATTTCACTAAGGAACAAATTATCTTACATGGGTCATAGGCGCTTTCTTCCACAAAATCACCCATGGCATAACGATATGGGCTCATTTGATGGGAAAGAAGAACACAGGGCTCAACCAGTTGCCTTAATTGGAGATGAAACACTTATGCAAGTAAAACAATTGGGTAATGTGTCATTTGGAAAAAGCCAGAAACAAAAGCGTCATACAAACACAAATGCTTACAACTGGAGGAAAATAATCATTTTTTTCAATTGCCTTATTGGAAACATTTGCTTATACGACATAATCTTGATGTGATGCATATAGAAAGAAATGTTTTTGATAATATTGTGTCGACAATAATGGATTTGGTTGGAAAGACAAAGGACACATTGAAAAGTAGGTATGACTTGATGGACTTGGGAATTAGAAGAAATATGCATCCAATTAAAGTTGGTAATAATATGTGTAAGCCTCATGCTCCTTACACTTTGTCCCCTGAAAAGAAACAATCCCTTTGTGAGTTCTTAACTAACTTAAAGGTACCTGATGCTTTTTCATCTAATATTTCAAGATGTGTCAACATTCAAGAGAGAAAAATATTTGGCTTGAAGTGCCATGATCACCATGTGCTATTGCAAGAAATATTGCCAATTGCAATTCGTGGGCTATTACATCCTCAAGTGTGTGAACCAATTATAGAATTGGGAAGATTTTTTAAGAATCTTTGTTCGAAGAGTTTGACATGTGAACAACTTGACAAACTTCAAGAACAAATAGTATTCACATTGTGCAAGTTGGAGACTATCTTCCCGCTTGCCTTCTTTGATGTTATGGTTCACTTGCCAATACACTTGGCAAGAGATGCAAAAGTTGGTGGACCAGTTCAATATCGTTGGATGTACCCAATAGAAAGGTAAGATGCTAAGAAATTTATTATTATATTTATGATCATTCAAGGACATTCAAATCTAAACAATTTTTTTTGATGAAGGTATTTACGATCACTCAAATCTTATGTTCACAACAAGGCTCGACCTTAAAGATCAATTGCATAGGGATATTTGGTAGATGAAAGTCTTACTTTTTGCTCACGCTATTTGAAAGACTTTCCTACGAAGTTTAATGTTCCGCATAGGAATGATGAAACCAGTGCTGATGTCAACTGTGAGTTTTCCATATTCAAGAAATGTGGTGAACCTAGGGGACATTATGAGTCAATCAATCTTTCTCATGAAGAGTATTGTCAAGCAACGATGTATGTGCTCCAAAATTGTGAAGAAGTTTGACCATTTATAGAGTACGCCAACCTTACCTTAAGAGAGATTGTATTTGTTGTAATTTATATTTTTTCTAACTTGTGTGAAAAACATTTAGGGAACACATGAGTGAACTTGAAGCACAAGGATCCCAAAGCCAATGCAAGGGGTTTCCTGATTGGTTTCGTTCATGAGTAGGTTATAATAATTCAAATGTTGGTATTTATTTAAATTATGATAGTATTGCATATTGAAGAAATGATTCTTGTTTGCATAGGTGGGAGTGTTGTCCAAACAAGGCCATGTAAGCCCTGACCTCAGAAGTTTATCAATTGGTCCATTGAAGGCAATCAATCGTTACTCCATGTTCATAGGAAATGGATTTTGCTTCCACACGAAAGATCGAGCAATAGGAAAAAAGACTCAAAACAATGGTGTGTTAGACCATATTTATGAATTGTCTTACATTGGGAATAGAAAAATATACTTGTTTAAGTGTCATTGGTGGGACGTGGCTCATTATGACAAAGGGTATAAGGTTGATAAGTATGGGTTCACAAGTATTAACACTCAATGTTCATTGCAAACTAATGAACCATTCATTCTAGCATCTCAAACAGAGCAATTTTTTTATGTGGATGATCTTGTTCAACCTAATTGGCTTGTTGTTGTTAAAACAAATCCACGTGACTTGTTCAATATGCCAATTGACAAAGATAATGATGTTAGTGGGGTAAAGGCTATTATGGTTCTTTGAAGTGGCTTATCAACAATTGGTGGTTGACTTAAATATTGACAATCCAACTCATGTAGAACCTGATTTTATCATTAACTTGTACGGAGAAGATGTACAACACCAGACTTTTGTTCAAGCAGGAGAACCATCACAAAGAAATAATCATGATGTCATGGACATTGGATTTATCGATGACAACGAAACTCATTCATCAGGTCATGAAGATAGTAATGAAGAGGATTTGCTTGATGACTGTGAGAGTGATACCGAAATAGAAAGTGACACAGAAAATGAAGTACAAGAGAATGAATCAGAAGATATTGATATAAGTGATAGTGCCTCAGAAGAATCAATTGAATGAAATTATTGTTTCTTTACGGTAGCTTTTACTAATTTGTACATTAAGTCTTTATAATTTAAATTTGCTTTAACACTTTGTATGCTTGCTTAAAATTTATTTTGAATGTTGTACATTTTTGCAGGATATGTCAGGATTAAAGAGAGGTCGGGGTAGAAAAAATCATTCCTTTAGACAACGTGGTGACATAAATAGTGGGGGTACTTCCTCTACACCTCGGTCACTCGAGGAAATGCACACGCAAACTCGCTTTACTCAAGCTAGTAGTGCGGTACATTTGTTTTAATTTTATATAATACAAATAACTACTCTACGTCACGTGGTTTAGGTCTAAGTAAGAGATAAATTAATACTAGGAAAATATATAAAGTGTATGCATATAACTATTCTTTTACAAATATAATTCATTGTATGATCCTCTTTACTAGGAAATTATTGTGGTTATGTTGTTAGGACCACAATCTCTTTTCGTAATGGCGCTGAATGGAAGAACATTTATGAACAATATAAAGATGAGATGATTTTGAAAGTAAAGGTATACTCTTCCCAAATATTTATATATATCTTTGTTTATTTATGTTTTCATAACATTTTTTTTGTTTATATGTATATTAGGACAAATTCGAACCTTATGATGCAACCAAAGAAGAAAAGTTCAAAGAAACTAAAACAATGAACTTGCAAAATGCCTTTAGAAATTGGAAGACCAACTTCCACAAACACTATAACAAATATGCTTCGATGAGGAGAGG
The DNA here is from genome assembly GCA_019022615.1 of Acacia melanoxylon. Taxonomy (NCBI): domain Eukaryota; kingdom Viridiplantae; phylum Streptophyta; class Magnoliopsida; order Fabales; family Fabaceae; genus Acacia; species Acacia melanoxylon. The sequence goes on along the minus strand of JAFJYJ010000003.1, from coordinate 2,276,963 downwards.
CGGGCTAATCCTCCTCAAAATATTAGTTACGAAGATTGGGAGTTGTTAATAGCATATTTTCAAACTGACGTGTTCACGGTAGCTTTCTATCCTTTTAAATGGATCATATATTTATTTTAGTCATTAATTCTTTCTTACTAGTTTTTTTTTTGTAGAAAAAAAAAAGTAAAAGAAACAAGAGCAACCGAGAAAAATAAGTAACAAAACATACTTGTGGTTGTCTATCATTTGAGGAGATTAAGTTCGCTACGGTGAGTTCAATCTCTCTTTAGTTGATGTTTTGAATCATTTTTTATTTTAAATTGTATCATGTGTCATCTTTGTTTATTATGCTTTGTAGAGGACCCCACTCTTGGACGCTTGCACCCCCTGACCAATTGTACTAGATCGAACACACTAGGAAGAAAGCAGATGGACAATTAGAGTGGGAAGATCCACAATCTGAGCAAATATTCGTATGCGTTGTGTTTTTATGTTATACTAATTTCAATAATTTTTTATCTCATTTGTTTCATGCTTTAATTGTAGGCTAACTTGCAAGAACTTCGCCAACTGCAAGAACTTCGCCAACAACAAGAAGAGGTAGAGGTTGATGCTCGAATGACCTCTAATGAAATATTGACAGCAGTTCTTGGTGAAAGATCAAGGTATGTAAGAGGAAAAGGGTATGGAGCAGAGCCATTGAGGAAGAGAAATTGCTCTCAATCCAATGATAATTCAGCTGTGGAGACTGTTCGTACCCAATTGATTGAGGAGTTTGATAAAAAATTTAGGAGGAGCGTGAAAAGATAGAAGCAGAGCGTGCTGAGGAACGTGCTAGGATGGAAGGGAGCGCGAGAAGAACGTGCTAGGATGGAAGCGAGCGCGCAGAGTAACGTGCAAGGATGCAAGCGAGCGCGCAAAAGAACGTGCACAATTTGATGAGAAGATGAAACAAATGGAGCGAGAGGATTCTAGCCGTCTTAATGCAACAAGGGGCAAGTAATGGCTACTTCATCTACTCCTAGCCTTCTTGTCCCACCAAATCGATTCTCTTCATAGTTTTATGTTTGATGTTTCCTTCCAATGAACAACCTTTAGACTGTTTATAGAAAATTTAAATATTTCGTGTTGTAAATTTTGAATATTTATGTTAGTATCATTTAACGTTAATATATTGTTAGTTTCAAGTTTCTTATGATCTTAATTAATGCGGTACATGTTTTAATTGTGGTACAATTTTTAATTTTATCAATTTACATTTTAAAAAAACATGTTACTTTTAGCGGCGACAAATGTTGCATTGAAAAGACTATCACGGCGACATTTGCGTCGCCACTAAAAAAGATGTATCGCTGGCGATTCGTGATTGCAATGAAAAAGTGTATCGGTAGCGACTACAAGTCACCGCTGAAAAGAATATCGGCGGCGATAGATGTGTCGCCTCACGAAAACCATATCCGCGGCGATAAGAAGTCGCCGCAAAAATGTGTATTAGTTGCGACTTCCTGTCGTTGCTGAAACTAGTATCCGCGGCGACAGTTTTGTCGCCACCGAAAATAGTATCCATGGCGACAATTGTCGCCACTGAAATCCTACCTTCAGCCACGATACAGCTTTCGTGGCTTTTGATGAACTTTCAGTGGCAACTGATTGTCGCCATTGATACTCTACTTTCGGCAGCAACATTAAAATGTCGCCACCAAAAGTATTTGCGACAGAGCTTTCAGCAGCGACTTTTTGTCGCCTCAAAAACACTGTCAGCGGCGACTTTTGTCGCCCCGAATGTCAATATTTTTGTAGTGATATTCTCCTTATTAAACTTGCCCACAAAAACCACGCAGTGGTTCACGTTTCCCTTGGACGACTTTATTGAGTTCATTTGGTTGTTTCTCAAGTTTCCGGCTGCTAAAAAACTGTTGGGCGAACAAGTCCTTTAAATGCCCGAATGAACCTACTAAGTTAGTTGGTAGGTTGATAAACCATCTCAGGGCTGGTGTAACCAAGTTCGACCCAAAACCTTTGCAAATACAAGCCTCGTGCAACTCCATTAGAATTGCTACAGTATGCATCCCTTGCCAGTATTGCGCCATGTGCCCATTTGGATCCATCAAGCCATTATAAAGTCTTAAATGAGGGCAAGGAAATTTTTTAGGCACCTTAACTAATGTTGTGTCATTGGTGAACGGGAAGGCCGCAAAGCTATTAGGGGCACTTTTCTTCATCGGCAATGGTTTGCCAAGTAGTCATAGTAACATGGCTTCCAACTACTCGCATCTCTTTTTCCGTCCCCTGTTATTTGACGAGCCAGAGGGTGGTAGGACCTTAATATGAGTTTCGTTAGTAGGAATCGTATTCACAATGTAATTACCTTCTAGCCTTAGTTGGTCTGTTGATAGAGGCATCCCCTATGGTTGGACGAGTGGAATGACTGTGGATGAGAACTATCCTGATGGACGTGAGCTTGGAGTAGCGTGTGTAGTAAGTCAGACGGCTTGTTCCACAAGGTTGAATTCTCATGTTCCAAACGTTGGAGACGCTCTTATCGCCGCATGAAATGTTCCGGGTGTTGTGAAATTGGACTAGCATGTGCAGCAATTTGAGCGGTTTGATCTTTTATTAATGGGGCCAACTTAGCGACGCTTACCTCATGACTAGCAGCTGATTCTACCAAGGTTAGAGTGGAGAGAAAAATGAAGAAAAAGATTAAAAGAATGGTCTTTTTTTTTTCAAAAATTTTGTCATTGAATCCCCACAGACGGCACCAAATTGTTTAACCAAAATTTGGTAATGAGAGATTTTAACTATTGGGTCACCAACAACATGCGATTTCATAAAAGATAGTAAGAAAAATAAGAGAAGACAATAATATTGATAGTTTGTTGATTGTAATTCCAAAGCGATAAAAGGTCAAAAGATGGTACGAAAGGTTGAGTAGTACAGCGTCAGACCGGAAGAGAGAAATAAGCGAAGAATAGCAAATGAGGAGAAGTATGAATGTCCCCTAGGGAAGTGGTGCTTGATTGATTTATGTTCACCCCTCAAATCTAGGCCGGTATTTCCATTCCTACTATATCGGATCTTCAAATCTCTTCTTGGTTGTTGAGTGGATTGGATATTTTGATGGACTAACCTAGTGAGTTTACTTTCAATGAACCCCATTTATTCTTGGATCGGATCCTCCCTGCCGGGCCTACTCTATGCTCGTAGGCCTTACGTACCAGATTATTGGCATACAGATAGCATTGGGGGAAAAAAATACTGCAGGACCACAATCTTCTTTCAAAGTAGGTTCTACATTTAGGACTAAAGGAGTATATAAACCACTCAAAACAAATCTTTCAAGTAGGTCAGTATAAGTTTAGTGAGAGTATCGTAAATCTATAAAACATGTCTTCGATTACGTATATACTTTAAAGCTATTTGATTGTTCAAACAGAGTTCTTCTTAAACCATGATCAAAACTCTTTTTTCTTTTGTAGCTCCATCTTCCCTTTTCTTTGTTATATTTAATCTGATCTTGATTTATTTCTAGATGCAAAAGTAACTTCATCACACATTAAAACAACCATAAATTCATATTCTCATATGACTATTTTAGGAAATAATCAATCATTATAAAATGTTGAGATTGTTATCATCAAAACCAATAAATTCTTGGGGCCAATATCTATAAACTTTGGGTTAATTATGCCAAAATTTATAATTGAGTTTTGAGAAGATTAACATTAGTTATCTTAATTTTTATACACATTAACTTAAAAAGTAAGCCCGACTATAATTGCACCAAAACATGGCTTTTTTTTTTTTTTTTTTTTTAGTTTGTTGTTTGTTTTCCTGGTTACATATGCTTTCTACATTACTTTACTTTCACTTCACTTCAATTCATGTAATGAATTGCTTTATACCGTACAAATTTTTTGGTCATTGTCTTTATACGTTACGTTCGTTTATTTTTATCTTCGGCCAGTCTTACGCTACATAACTTTACAATATCATAAAGACGTAATTGTTTTGAAGGGGCGATAAATTAAAGCCATCAAAAGCAATTTAATTTCTTGCCCTTGAAGACTAAATACACCATAATAATACGAGATTGGTACACAAAGTCATCAGTGGTGACAATAAAATCAAAGTTGTGAAATTGCAATACATAGTGCTCCATAATGTCATAATCTCAACTCCTCCACTAAATCTATTGATATCTTAGATATGACACTTGGCTTTGCACATTTACACGTATATGGCCACTATAATAGTTTTGGCACTAGAATTAGTGTATATAAACCCGCACAAAATACATTTTTTCTGTACAGAAGAAGCAAGAGAGTGCGGAATCATAAAACCATGGCACTAGAATTAGTGATTTCTGCGTTTGTGTTGCTTTCAGTTTCATTAACTTCTTCGTTTCCAATACAAGAAAGCTTCATTCGTTGTCTTGGAGCTCATTCTCAAAATCCAATCCCATTTTCAATATCATTTTACACCTCTAAAAATGCTTCATTCACTTCAGTCTTTGAATCCACAGCTCAAAATCTTAGGTACTTGTCGCCTTCAATGCCCAAACCTGATTTTATATTCACTCCATTGGAAGATTCCCATGTCCAAGCCGCTGTCATTTGTGCGAAAATTCTAAGAGTTCACATGAGAGTACGTAGTGGAGGTCATGACTATGAAGGCCTTTCTTATGTTTCTCTCATTGAGAAGCCGTTCATGGTCTTAGATCTTGCCAAGCTCCGTGCCATCCATGTCGACATAGAACAAAATACGGCATGGATTCAAGCCGGTGCAACTATAGGAGAAGTTTACTATAGAATTTCAGAAAAAAGTCAAGTCCATGGATTCCCTGCGGGCATTTGCACAAGCTTAGGCGTTGGTGGTCACATAACAGGAGGTGCATATGGCTCCATGATGAGAAAGTATGGCCTTGGAGCTGACAACATCATCAATGCACGAATCGTGGATGCTGATGGCAAGATTCTTGATAGAGCAGCCATGGGAGAAGACCTATTTTGGGCAATTAGGGGAGGAGGTGGTGGAAGCTTTGGGATCATTCTATGGTGGCAGATAAAGCTTGTTCAGGTTCCCCCCGCTGTGACAGTTTTTACTGTTACTAGAACCTTAGAACAAGATGCAACCAAGATTCTCTATAAATGGCAGCAAGTAGCACCAAATCTTGATGAGAATCTATTCATTAGAGTCTTGATTCAGGTGACAAATTCCAGTGTTGCAGGCAAAAAAACTGTATCAACTTCTTATAATGCTTTGTTTCTTGGTGGAGCTGATAGCCTCCTCCAAGTTATGAAGAGAAGTTTTCCCGAATTGGGTTTAACCAAAAAAGACTGTTTGGAAACTAATTGGATCAAATCTGTAGTTTACATGGCTGGCTATCCAGTCACCACACCACCAGAAATTCTTCTCCAAGGCAAATCAAGTGGCAAGGTATACTTCAAGGCTAAGTCAGATTTTGTGAGGCAAGTGATTTCTAAAATTTCATTGAATTCTCTATGGAAAAGGTTTTTGCAGGAAGATGTCCCCTTAATGATTTGGAATCCATATGGAGGAATGATGAGCAAAATCCCAGAATCTTCAATTTCCTTTCCTCACAGAAATGGGACACTTTTCAAGATACAATATTTAACAACATGGTTCGATGGGGAGAAGAGCATGGAAAAGCATATGAATTGGATTAGGAGAATCTATTACTTCATGACTCCTTCTGCTTCAAGCTTTCCACGAGAAGCATATGTGAATTATAGAGACCTTGATCTGGGGATGAACCAGTTGAATAAAACAAGCTTCATTAGATCAGGAATTTGGGGATCTAAGTACTATAAGGATAATTTTATAAGGTTGGTGAAGGTGAAATCCAAGGTTGATCCTAGTAATTTCTTTAGAAATGAACAGAGCATCCCTCCACTGCCTATTAGAAAGAAGAACGAGTTACACAACTGAAAATCTTATAGTAATTTATATGGTTTTTCTCTTGTCAGATTAGAGCTGCATTAATGAGTATGAGACCAACATAAGTATGTATCAATTAGTTATGAAGTTCTAAATTATGACTAGATTGTTGTATAAATGTCAGTAATGTTTAGTCCTTCTTTTGTTGATTATGTAATACCCGATTTTCAATTTACCGAAAATCCGATATTTTGGAATATGTTACCATATTAAATTGGTTAACATATGTGACATAGAGTTGCATAAAATAATGGCTATTTTAAGTTCAAATTAGCCATGAAAAAGTTATAAAAACACTTAATTGAATTAAGTGTCAATTAGAAAATAATGGGCAAATTAGCTTGCATTAATTTGGATTAATTGCATAAATTCTCCTAATTAATTAGAGACAAATTAAAAGCATCAAAAGAGGGCTAATTATATTTGAAAATAATTAAGCCAAAGAGAATGAAATAATATTTGTTTAAATAAGCACTAATTACCATGGTTAAGCTAACAAATTAATTATGCAATGGGATATGTAATTAGTGCACATATAAACACTTGATTAAGGGAATAAATTGAGCTTCTTATTCAGCCCCATGAATGCTACGTCCAGCTGAATAGAAGAATGAGAAGTGATGATAGTTTTGTGTTGAAAAGTCAATTATTTCAACACACCAATTAGGAAATTGAACCATGGAATATTTGATTAATTAAAATATACATTAAATGGTTAAAGAGGGAGAGGCGTGTCGGCACATTGAATGGAGGGATAAGATGGATTTTCATAAAGTAATCTTAATCTAAAGGATGAGAGGAAAGATGAGATTTTGGTTCTCTTGGATAATGACCATTTTAACCCTTGAGCTTTGCCTATAAATAGAGAGCTCCTCCCTTCACAGTTCTTCACACCAAAAATCACAAAGCAATCTGATCTTGAGAGTAAGAGTGAGAGTTCGTTTGGAGTTAGAGAGAAGGAGCAAGGTTCTTCAAGGGTGAGTTCCTTAGTTCTTGAGTTTTAGCTTTTAGTTCTTAGTATAATTGTAGTTTAATCTAGAAAATTAGAGAATAAATTTTTATGCTTGTTTTTAGGCCTCCTTGCATTAAAAAATGCCTAATGAGGTAAAAACATGGTCGGAAATAATTTTTGGAAATCAATGGATCAAGATTGTGAAAAATGTAGAATTTTCGGTTTTAAGTCCTTGTCTTGGTAGCGAAATTGAGGCTATTATTTTATGTTGTAAATGAAGCCATTAAATCATGAAATTTTACAGCAATAAATTAGACATGAAGAGTTTTCCAAATATATAGAATATGTAGGGTTTTGATTTCTACACAAGGAGATACAATTTGTTGAAGTTAAGCCATTTTTATGGAGTTAATCTGGGACAGTGTTTAGAAACAATTAAACTGGGAGTTATTATTGATGTTATAGCTTCTGGGAATATTTTTCTTTGAAAGTACACATGTCAAGGGTCATGATGAATTTTACAGAAGCACATTTCTATTTTTGTAGAATTAATTATGATTTTTCAAAGTTAGTGAAAAATCTAGGCAAAATGCTGAAATTTGCGTTTTTAATAAAATGTAAGGGTAAAAGTGGAATAACAAATCCACCAAGGGTAGGAATGTTAATAGTGGCAAAAATATCTCTTAGGATATTACTCTAAGTGATATGGTGATATGTTAGGATATCCGGGAAGTCCGGAGTCGGATTCAAAGGTCGGGCATGTTGGTAACTACGCGGTTAAAGATACGTGCGCGTACTGTAACTTTAACTCTGATGTGTCTTGTATGCATGTATATGATTGAATGACTCATAGAGTAATGGACAAGACTAGGTCTTGGGTCATGTACTGTGGCTAAGACTCGGTCTTAGGTCACCTATTTATATACATTCAGTTTGTGCGGGTTATAGTCTTGATAACGCCGTAGAGTTGTTTTCCTAGCGCTGAGGACACATGGATTCATTGCACAGGGTGAGTGTGCAAATGTTGCAAACATTACATTTGCTTTGTGCTATGTATTGTTGTGCTGTTAACATTACATGTGCTGTGTGATATGTATTGTAACCTTACATCTGCTGTGTGCTATGTATGGTTGATGCTGAAATGTAAATGAATATCTGTCATATATACTGTTATTACTTGAGCATGAGGTTAACTGTTATCTGAGATTCAATCCGATTGAATTTCAGCCCTGACTAAAGGTTCAAGGAAGGAACCGGGATCTGAGAAGGCACCGATGGACGGAGCACGTGAAGAGGTGCCAGTCAAAGCGAATGCCGGAAGAGGTTTGTCAGAACATAGTTTTTGGCATGAAATCAATAAAGTTAGTTCATACTATTGGTGCTTAAACTAAGGAAGGGTTGATCTATGTGGTTCAGTCATAAGTCGCCGTGAAAGACGGGGAGACTTCCACTAGACTAACATCCGTCCTGGCCAATAGGTTTGATTGACTGATTTGGGTTCTAAGCTACAAGTCTAGTTAAGGCTTGGTTTAAGAATGTATAGTTACTATTTAAGAGTTGTAATTATACACATTCTAGATAATTGTATCACATGAATATTCTTCCGGGAAATTTTTAGTATAACCAGCTTATGCCTAGGCATTTTATATTAGTTACTCATTGTCCAAACGTAAATGCATGCTCTCCGTTCCACATTACTCTGAGCTGTAGCACCGTATTCCTAGATACTACGTGTCAACGGACACAGTAAGTAGTATGGAATTTAGGGTGTTACAAATCGACTTACACACACACAAACATTGTTGATAACTAGCTAGTTGAGGGGTCTCTCCTAATATGATAACTTTTTCGGCTATAAGAAACAAATCTAAGGCCATATTTACTAGGCACAAACTCAATCCAACTGATGTTAGTCAATTAATTAATTTTTTTTTCTGTTAGCTTTGGACTCATAATACTATACATTAATTTGACTCCATCTTAAGTTCTACTATTAACACAACGAAAGCATAATGTAAAGAACAATTATTTTGTCTATTTTAGAAGATTTGTTGTCACATTTCTTAATATTTCGTCCATGTGAGAGCAATTAGAGAAGAAAAAACTAAATGAAAATAATTCAACTTATTTTAGATATCATTTAAATTTCATATATGCCAAAGTCAAGTCTTCATTGTCATGAGTCATCCACTAATGTAGTGTGAAGATATGGTTAGAGGGTCATAAGGGAATGTAGTAACTGGAAAATATTAAATATACATTTATGTTGTTTTTGGATTAGGAGGTATCTGGATTTGGCTCAAATCTCTTATAATTCATGTAGTTTAGCCAGGAAGGAGAAGTTTTCCGGATTTTTTACCCTTTTGCCTTAATTAATTAATAACCAAAATGCCCCTGTGTGAAAACATATCACCCTTCTGCCCCTATTTAGTCGACTACATATCGGATTGTAATCGACTAAATAGGGGCAAATGGGTGATATGTTTTCACACAAGGGCATTTTGGTTATTAATTAATTAACTAGGGGCAAAAGGGTCAAAAAGCCGAAGTTTTCCCATGGATCATACGCTTTCTCTAGTAACCCTAAAATTTGAATTCTCTCTTCTCTGCCTCACGGCCCTCCTTCATCTCTTTCTCACTGGCGACTTGTGGCACCATCACAAGTCACCGGCGAGTATCGTTTTATGCCACAACAGCGTTAGCGTGGTAGATCGATTCCCAGACCTTTGATCTGTGACTTTCTCCCTCTAATTTCTGGCGGTTGTGGACTTCTCTCGTCCTTGTGGCGGGTTTTTCTCTCTCCTTCAAAACTATTCTGCGGCGGTGAGAGCTATCTGTCTTTTGTTTATTTTTGTGTGGTGTTGTTCTTGTTTTATTAGGAAATAAAATGTGATCCGTGATATCTGCGTATAAATCCTCTTGGTTGGATGGTTGTTTGAACGTTATTAGATTCGACTATCACCTGGTGGCTCGGATCTACGTCTTTGGGGGAAGATTTTCAAGAGGTGTTGTTCGGTGTGTGATCGAGGTCACCATATTTGCTTGTTAAAAATTTATAGAAAATTGTTATAATTATAGAGTAAATTGTCAAAAAAGTTCCAGGAAAATTAACAAATATTTTGACGAGTTAAAATAGAATGATAATAAAAATGAAAAAAGTTACATAAAATGGTGATAAAAAATGCAATAATGGTAATAAAAACATTATGATAAATACTGAAAGATCATGAAAAATTATGAGAAAATTATGGGAGTGTTATCTCTAATTATAAGAATTTAATAAAATATTTCAGAGGAAATAACATGAAGAAAAGTTTAAAAAGCATTTCAGAACCATAAAGTAACCTGATGGGGTAAACATTTTTAATATTTTACATAGGATATAAAATGACAATGTCAAGATAAAGGTTTGTAAGATAAAAATATACTATAAAATTGGTAAAGATAAATATATGAAGAAACCTGATCCTAAAAAGATCACTAAACGAAGAAATTAGGTCCCGATTAAGCCTTAACGGCGCAGGGGTAAAACGAATTTTTGGTAAAAAATATTATATTTTTAAAAAATGGAAAAAATTATGGAAAAATAATTAAAACTGAATTTTAAAATTAAGGGGTCGAAATTTTAATATTTTTAATTAAAAAGAATTGTTTAAATAATTAAAATGATAATTAGAATAAAATAATAATATAATGCGCTGAGTCACCTTATAGCAGACTCGAGGGAAAAGTCGAAATAAATTCTACAGTAAACCAGAGGTAAAAGTCTTTTCAGACTGATCAAATTAAGTACAAGTGAAATTCTACACGAAGAAAGAATTTACCGTACGCGATTCCGCAACCGAAAACCCTAATTCCTAATAAGACGAAAAGCTGATCGATAGAGTAGAGCCGATAGGCAAAGTGAAAACCTATAGAAACAATTGCGTGTTTTCAAACACGGTATTAAGTTAGGAAACAACTGCACATTTTACTATTCAGCGAATTATTGTCCAGAAGTTGGTTTTATCGGAAGCGATTTTTGTAACCGGACGCGTTTGTCCGAATATCTTCCGACGTACCGGAAAATACCTGGATATGATCAAAAAGAGGATCAAAATAGATAATATGAAGGAGGATGAAAAGATCTCCAAAGTTACATGCCCGATTTTTGAGTTTCGCGAAATCGCGCGAAACGGACACCGATCGGTAGCTTTATCGGCCGAGGCCATAAAGCAAGAGCCATCATGGATGACAACTCATCCATTGACTTTAGGGCTCTTAGATGTCGATCTTGACCATGGATGGCCAAGAGTGTTTTGTCCTCAAAAATGCGATCCAACGGCCTAATCCGATCTCAAGACTTTTGTGGAAATTCCCACCTTGTCCCTATTTTTCCCTATAAATAGCAAGCTCTCTTGCTCTCATTCTTCACACCAAATCCGAATCCTAGAGAGAGGTTCTAGAGAGAGAAGCTCTGAAAAATTCTGCCTTAGCTCCGAGTAAGTTCTTCTGTCCTTAGTTTTTAGTTTCCGTAGTTCTTTCTGTAGTTATAGTAGAACCGTTGTTTTGATCTAGGAAGTTTCGAATTTGTTCCTATGTTTGTTTTTATGCCTCATTGCATTGAAAGATGCCTCGACGAGGTAAAAACATAGTGGGGATAATTTTGAAATGGAATACGGTCAAAGTAACGAAGTTCGCGAAATTCCGCCAAATTAGGGGTGAAGGGCAAAATGGTAATTTTTACCTAAAATGCCGTTATGATGTCAAATCACTAATGAAAGTGATATTACTCGATAGGGCATCGAAACTCTGATTTGCCGCCGTTACGCTGCCCGACGTGCCGCTAGTGAACATTTCACGTTTTTCCGTAAAAAGTACGTTTTTCCGCCAGAAGTACCTAACGTCGTCAACGAAGGTACGGACGCGTACTGTAACACTAATCTTGTGCTTCTTAAATGCATATATGTGATAGATATGTTCGTAGACCGATATACAGACAGTTTTACACGGGTTATAGTCATGATAACGCCGTATGTTTTTCTAGCGCTGAGAACACGAGTGGTATCGTGGCACTGGTGAATAGTGCAAGCCGTTATTGTTGTTTTACATTGTGGGGCTTTACATACTGCGTAATGCTTATGTTTTGTCGGCATAATGATCATGCATCCGCCGTATGCTTATGTAGTGATATACCGTTGTATTGTCTAGAATATCCGTTATCCGTATACCGTATTGTTTGGGTTTGAGATTAATCGCTACCCGAGATTCAATGCCGTAAATTGAATCTCGCCTATAGCTTCAGGATCCGGAGGAATACGGATCGAAGATCGAGGCAAGCAGCAGAGACGTGCAGCCGAGACTTATCTATCTTTACCGCTTTCGCTTATTCACTTTCAAACTCTAGGATTAATGTAATCATTACAATGTTACACCGTGGTTGATGTTTGTTATGAATCGCTTACTTTTCGCTCCAATGCTCTACTCTGATTACTCTGCTTGAAATATTTGGAAACGTTTTTAAAAAAAAAATATTCCGCCGTTTTCAAATGGGATGTTACATTTATGGTATCAGAGCATTCATTCTGGCATGAACTTAACTATGGTATTACGAACGGTTTGGTGCCAAAGGCAAGGCTAGTCTATGTGGGTGTGCCATAAGTCGCCATAGAGGTTGGTGAGGCCCCATGATGGACAATACCTACCATTTTGTCGGATAACGGAGTTATGTTCAAAAAGCCTTTTAAATTGTGAGCACATTTTTGAAAATGAGTACCGATTGATCACCGGTGTAATTTGTAGAGAGACGGACAAAACCCCATACGTCTTGTATCACGGAATGTGGAGACGTTCCGCTAGGAGATCCATTCCTCAATCGAAACCTGAATCCCCGGTGATTCCACCCCCGATGATTTCGGAAGATCCAGTCTAAGAGTTTTACGATAACCTCCTTGATGATCCAAATTCTTCAATGCACACCAGGATGAGCCGGAACTTGAAGAGCACTTTGAACCAGTTCTTCCTTATGATCCAGATCATGACTATACCGATCCCGAAACTCCCACCATTATTACATTGAGTCCGAACCATCTTACCATCCCGCCCAATGTATTCGACCCGAGTCTCGTTAGCCATAATCCGAACGAGCTAGGGATTGAGGACCAAGTTGTACCGGAAGCCCTACGGTCAACCCACTCCTCCGTAGGAGACAATTTTGACTACCCCGACATCCAAATCCTTGATGATGAGGTAGCCGAACCTGAAGACTACCATTATATTCTAAATGCTAATACACCATTAACCATTCGGGTAGAGGCGTATCTTGTTGAAGCGGGAAACCACACTGAAACCGTTCAAGGCAGATACCTTGTATTTCTGAGTCTGATAACATCCTACCAAGCCGTTTGTAATCAACATTCACCCGCAGATTGGATTAGGACTACCTTGTATTTCTTTCCCTGTACTCGCTTTTGGGCAAGATTTATTAACGAGTCGCTAGACGACGGACCCATTCTAGGCGCGCATTCACCTTCGTTACTTGAAGAGCATGGTTCGTTTGTACATGTAGAGGGAAGGCGTTAGTTCAAGGAAGTTGTGGAATGTAGAAACTAGGAAGTTTAGTTTGTATCTCCAAGCACCCTTGGGAGATTGTAAAATATGTTTGAATAAAGAGGGGTTGTAACTTGTTGTAATATATGACTTGTACTAGGACTAGACCAACTAATATGTAAAATGTTATTAAATGAATATATGTGAATATATATGTTTCAATGTAAAAATCATTGTGTCATTTCTAATATTTACATATTTGTTAAATAAATAAAGGAAAAAGAATAAGACATGGCCATTATGAGAGGTACCGGTGTACCAAGGGGCCGAGGCCGAGGTCGAGGTCGTGGTAGACGCGGAGGCAGACAACCTCAACCAGACGCAATACCCGAACAAAATATACCAAATCAGCCAAACCAAAATGAAGTGCAAGAACTGAGAAGAACTCTCGAAGAGCAGAGAGCTCTCATAGATGCACTCTTGGCAAGGCAACATCAACAGGATGAAGAAGCCCAAAGACAGTTGGAAGCACAACAACACGAGGAAGAACGTGATGAGGAAAGTGACAATGACAATGACGATGGAGAAGATGATAATGAAGAGGAGGACAACGATGAACATAACGATGAAGAAAATGAATCTGATCGATCCCGATCACCTCCACGACAAGGAAGAAGAGAAAGAACCACGGAAAGTCAATCAACCAGCTTACGCAAGCTTAAACCACCCGGTTTCCGGGAAAGAGTGAATTGGCCGAGGATTGGCTTCGAGTCCGGAGAAGATATTCGAAGTCATTGAGTGCCCGGAAACCGGAAGGCTCACCGGCAATCTACAAGCTAGAGGGCGATGCCCACAGTGGTGGAAGAGCGTTTCCACAACCCTTCAAGGCCCCGTTACTTGGGAGGCATTCCCGAACAGCTTCAACGAACAATATTTTCCTCCTCGGTACAAGTGATTAAGGAAGAAGAATTTCTTCACATCCAAAGAAGGAAATGAAGAATCATTCGACGACTACTTTGCTCGTTTTACCAACCTGTCTCGTTATTCATCATATCTGAAAGGCCACAAAAATGAGAGCTGGAAGGCGAATCGACTAGTGACCGGACTGAAATATGAAATAAGGGCGAGGCTAGTATCGCAACAATTTCCGAGAATGGCCCAAGCTGTGGAATCCGGCAGATTGACTGAGCGCAATTTGAAAGAACTGCGAAAATTCCGAGGCCAAGAAGGAAACAATGCAACCCGCAGTGGGTTTAACCGCGGAGGCTCCTCACGTAAGAGGAAGCGCCTTGGAGCGATAACCGAGGCGGAACAAGAGACCCTACCAAACCGGACAATTGAATTACCCCAAACAGGGATCCCGTACGTGTCCAAAATGCAAGAAGTACCATCCAGAGCCAACCGTGATGGGAAACAAGTCTCTGTTTCAGTGCCGAAGCTTGGACACATTAGCCGGATTGCCCCGAGAAGGCCGCAGAGGCAAGACCTCGTAGCGCCGGCCGGATCTTTGCGTTGACAAACACCGAGGCCGTGATAGCTCTCCGTAAATGGTCCAAGGTACCATCTATCTTAATGGGAATAAATTGCAAGCATTGTATGATTCGGGTGCCATCATTCGTTTATATCTTATGATTGTGCAAGTCGTTTAGGAATGCATGCCCGTAGTTTACCTTTTGATCTCGGTAGTGTCTACACCGCCGGGTGTAAAGTCTTTAGCTTCGACGCGTGTATGAACCGTATCGTTAACGTGGATGGACGAGTGTCAAAGATAGATCTCATCCGTCTACCTCTTCACGGCATCGACGTCATTTTCGGCCTGAATTGGCTAATGCCAACGGTGCAATGATCGATCAGGCAAGAAGAAGATATCATTTCCGAGACAAGGTTGATGTGAGCCCGAGCTTTCTCTCCGCTACGTGTTGATCGATGCGTGAAACAGGATGCCATGCCTTCATGGTATTCTTTTCGGTTAAAGCGAAGCTAAACTTCACTCCAGATATCCCCGTGGTGAATGATTTTCCCGATGTATTTCCGGAGGATCTCACTGAGTTACCTCCTATCCGAGAGGTGGAGTTCAATATTGAATTGATGCCTGGCACAAGATCAATATCAAAGGCGCCGTATCGTATGGCTCCAAATGAAATGCAAGAGTTGAAGAAACAGCTGGAAGAACTTCTGAAGAAGGGGTTCATTCGACCCAAAGCCGTATCACCCTGGGAGCTCCAGCCTTCGTTCGTGAAAAGAAAGATGGAAGTTTTCGACTCGCATCGATTATCGTGAACTAAATAAAGTGACTATCAAAACAAATATCCACTTCCCCGGATTGATGATCTTTTGGATCAGCTTATCTCGTTCCACCGTCTTTTCCAAGATTGATTTGCGTCGGATATCATCGCTTACGAGTCAAAGACGATGATATTTCCAAGACGGCTTTCGTAACCGATATGGGCACTACGAATTCCTTGTGATGCCCTTCGGATTAACAAATGCACCTGCGGTATTCATGGATTACATGAACCGTATCTTCCGACAACACCTAGACCAGTTTGTGGTGGTGTTCATTGACGATATACTCGTCTATTCCAAAAGCAGAAAAGAGCATGAAGAACATCTGCGCCTAGTATTGAACATACTAAGAGAGAAGCAGCTCTACGCAAAGTTGAGCAAATGCGAATTTTGGCTGCCGGAAGTGAGATTTCGGGCCATGTGATATCTAGCGGCGAGTTGCCGTTGACCTGTGCAAGGTGGAAGCGCTTCGACTCGGAAGAGGCCGAGACAAAGGACGAGATACGTAGTTTTCTAGGTCTAGCGGGATATTACCGCAGATTTATACGGATTTCTCGCCTTGCCCTACCATTGACAAAGCTTACGAGGAAGAATCAACCCTTTGTATGGGGAGATGACCGTGAGGAGAGCTTTCGAGATGAGGAGAGGTTGACTACAACACCCGACCGATTGATAATCCCGCATCCCGATGAGACATATGTTGTCTACAAGTGATGCCAGTGGGCAAGGATTGGGTTGTGTCCTAATGCAATTGGGCAGAGTGGTGGCTTATGCCTCTCGTCAGCTGAAGCCGCACGAGTCGAACTATCCTACACACGATTTGGAGCTTGCTGCCATCGTGTTCGCTTTGAAGATATGGAGGCATTATCTCGTACGGACGACCGTAGAACTATACCGCGACCACAAGAGCCCGAAGTATCTCTTTGATCAAAGGAACTAATATGAGGCAACGTCGTTGGATGGAATTGCTGAAAGACTACAACCTGGAGATCAAGTATCACCTGGGAAAGCAAACGTCGTTGCGATGCTCTAAGCAGAAGAAGGTGCAAGTATCATACATGATGATACAAGAATAGAAATTACTTGAAGATTTCGCAGACCCGAATCTTTCAAACCAAATCTCGCATGAATTTCAACGCACCAAGTGACGCCTACCTTGCAAATCTTCTTGTGAGTCAAGGGGAGTACGACTGAGAGATGAAGTTGATGAAGCTCGTAGACAAGATGATTGGGCAATCTCCATGCGGAGAAGATCTCTCAAGGTGAAACCCAAGACCACGACCTTTCATCGAGTGGATTGGTCGACACAAGGGGCGCATTTACATACCGCCGCTGATGAACCGAAGCGGAAGATACTGGATGAGGCTCATAAGAGTAAGTACACTCTACATCCAGAATGGTCAAGATGTACCAGAACTTGAAGGCCGAAGTTTGGTGGCCTGGAATGAAAAGAGACGTAACTCGCACGTAGTCGGGTGTCTAACTTGCCGTAAAGTAAAGATTGAGCACCGGCGACCCCCGGTCTTCTCGCAAAGGACTAGAACCGCCGAGTGGAAATGGGAGAATGTGACCATGGATCTTGTGGTAGGTCTACCTAAGATCGTGCATCACGATACCATTTGGGTGATCGTCGACCGATTAACCAAGTCGGCACATTTCATACCCATTAGCATCCACTACTCTCCGTAACGATTGGCTTCAATCTACATCAAAGAGATTGTGAGACCGCACGGAGTCCCTAAGAGTATTATCTCTCGATCGGATACTCGATTCCAATCCCGCTTTTGGCAAGCACTACATGAAGGAATGGGTACCAAGTCAAGTTCGCCGGCTTATCACCCTCAAACCGACGGTCAATCGTAGAGGACGATACAACGATGGAGGATATGTCATGAGCATGTGCCCCGGATTTCAAAGGAAATTGGGACGAACACCTCTCACTAGCAGAATTCGCATATAACAATAGTTATCATTCAAGCATACAAATGGCCCCGTTCGAGGCTTTGTATGGGCGAAAGTGCCAATCGCCTTTATGCTGGATAGATGCGTCTGAAAAGCAGTTGCTTGGACCGGATATGCTAAAAGAGACCTCCGAGCAGATCGCTCTGATCAAGAAGAGACTCCTTGCTGCACACAGTAGACAGAAGAGCTATGCAGATAAGAGGAGAAGACCGTTGAAGTTTGAAGTCGGAGACCATGTGTTTCTGAAATTATCTCCAGTAACCGGTGTCGGTAGAACACTGAAGAGAAAGAAGCTTAGTCCGCGTTACGTTGGACCATTTGAAGTGTTAGCCGAGCGAGGACCAGTTGCATATCAACTAGCGTTACCCCCGAACCTGAGTAATCTCCACGATGTTTTTCACGTGTCACAAACCGAAGAAATACCTACTAGAGCGAGATCATGTCATGGTGTACGATGATGTTGAAGTACGGCATGATACCACCTTTGTAGTCGAGCCGGAGCAAATTCTCGAACGCCAGAGAAACGGCTTAGGACTAAAACTATACCGATAAAGTGAAGGTGGTCCGAAGGGTTTGTCATCAAACGAGGCAACTTGGGAAACCGAGAGTGACATGAAGGAGAAGTACCCGAGTTTATGGCCCGTAGTCTAGTTGAGTATAGATTAAATTTCGAGGGAGAAATTTTGTTTAAGGGGGAGAAATGTAATACCCGATTTTAGCAAATCTGAATTTCGAAATAAAGGAAAATTAACAAATATTTTGATGAAGAAAATTCATGAGTTAAAACTATTATAGAAAATTGTTATAATTGTCAAGTAAATTGTCAAAAAAGTTACATAGAAATCGATGAACATAATGACTAAAAATGCAATAATGGTATAAAAACAATCTAAAGACATTATGATAAATACTAAAAGATCATGAAAAATTATGAGAAAATTATGGGAGTGTTATCTCTAATTATAAGAATTTAATAAAATATTTCAGAGGAAATAACATGAAGAAAAGTTTAAAAAGCATTTCGTAACCATAAAGTAACTGATGGGGGTAAACATTTTTAATATTTTACATAGGATATAAAATGACAATGTCAAGATAAAGGTTTGTAAGATAAAAATATACTATAAAATTGGTAAAGATAAATATATGAAAAAACATGATCCTAAAAAATCACTAAACGAAGAAATTAGGTCCGATTAAGCCTTAACGGGGCAAGGGTAAAACGGGAATTTTTGGTAAAAAATATTATATTTTTAAAAAATGGAAAAAATTATGGAAAAATAATTAAAACTGAATTTTAAAATTTAGGGGTCGAAATTTTAATATTTTTAATTAAAAAGAATTGTTTAAATAATTAAAATGATAATTAGAATAAAATAATAATATAATGCGGTGAGTCGCCTTATATACGCAGATCGAGGGGAAAAGTCGAAAATAAATTCTACAGTAAACCAGAGGTAAAAGTCTTTTCGACTGATCAAATTAAGTACAAGTGAAATTCTACACGAAGAAAGAATTTACCGTACGTCGATTCCGCAACCGAAAACCCTAATTCCTAATAAGACGAAAAGCTGATCAGATAGAGTAGAGCCAGATAGGCAAAGTGAGAACCTATAGAAACAATTGCGTGTTTTCAAACACGGTATTAAGTTAGGCAACAACTGCACATTTTACGATTCAACGAATTATTGTCCAGAAGTTGGTTCTATCAGAAGCGATTTCTGTAACCGGACGCGTTTGTCCGAATATCTTCCGACGCACCGAAAATACCTGGATATGATCAAAAAGAGGATCAAAATAGATAATATGAAGGAGGATGAAAAGATCTCCAAAGTTACATGCCCGGATTTTTGAGTTTCGCGAAATCGCGCGAAACGGACACCGATCGGTAGCTTTATCGGCCGGAGGCCATAAAGCAAGAGCCATCATGGATGACAACTCATCCATTGACTTTAGGGCTCTTAGATGTCGATCTTGACCATGGATGGCCAAGAGTGTTTTGTCCTCAAAAATGCGATCCAACTACCGAATCCGATCTCAAGACTTTTGTGGAAATTCCCACCTTGTCCCTATTTTTCCCTATAATAGCAAGCTCTCTTGCTCTCATTCTTCACACCAAATCCGAATCCTAGAGAGAGGTTCTAGAGAGAGAAGCTCTGGAAAAATTCTCGCCTTAGCTCCGAGTAAGTTCTTCCGTCCTTAGTTTTTAGTTTCCGTAGTTCTTTCGGTAGTTATAGTAGAACCGTTGTTTTGATCTAGGAAGTTTCGTAATTTATTCCTATGTTTGTTTTTATGCCTCATTGCATTGAAAGATGCCCGACGAGGTAAAAACATAGTGGGGATAATTTTGAAATGGAATACGGTCAAAGTAACGAAGTTCGCGAAATTCCGCCAAATTAGGGGTAGAAGGGCAAAATGGTAATTTTTACCTAAAATGCCGTTATGATGTCAAATCACTAATGAAAGTGATATTACTCGATAGGGCATCGAAACTTTGATTTGCCGCCGTTACGCGCCCGACGTGCCGCTAGTGAACATTTCACGTTTTTCCGTAAAAAGTACGTTTTTCCGCCGTAAGTACCTAACGTCGTCAACGAAGGTACGGACGCGCATCGTAACACTAATCTTGTGCTTCTTAAATGCATATATGTGATAGATATGTTCGTAGACCGATATACAGACAGTTTTACACGGGTTATAGTCATGATAACGCCGTATGTTTTTCTAGCGCTGAGAACACGAGTGGTATCGTGGCA
Organism: Acacia melanoxylon; assembly: GCA_019022615.1. Classification (NCBI taxonomy): domain Eukaryota; kingdom Viridiplantae; phylum Streptophyta; class Magnoliopsida; order Fabales; family Fabaceae; genus Acacia; species Acacia melanoxylon. The sequence goes on along the minus strand of JAFJYJ010000003.1, from coordinate 2,256,536 downwards.
CTGGTGAATAGTGCAAGCTGTTATTGTTGTTTTACATTGTGGGGCTTTACATACCGCGTAATGTTTATGTTTTGTCGGCATAATGATCATGCATCTGCTGTATGCTTATGTAGTGATATACCGTTGTATTGTCTAGAATATCTCGTTATCCGTATACCGTATTGTTTGGGTTTGAGATTAACCGTTACCCGAGATTCAATGCGTAAATTGAATCTCAGCCTATAGCTTCAGATCCGGAGGAATACGGATCGAAGATCGAGGCAAGCAAAGCAGACGTGCGCCCGAGACTTATCTATCTTTACCGCTTTCGCTTATTCACTTTCAAACTCTAGGATTAATGTAATCATTACAATGTTACACCGTGGTTGATGTTTGTTATGAATCGCTTACTCTTTCGCTCCAATGCTCTACTCTGATTACTCTGCTTGAAATATTTGGAAACGTTTTGATTGAAAAAAAAATATTCCGCCGTTTTCAAATGGGATGTTACACGTTGGTTCTGTCATGTTCTTCGTTGTTCCTCACTTCTTTTATTCTTCGATTTTCGCTGCCAAATGGGTCTCCGTGTCTCACTTGTTGCTGGTTTAGTGATTAGAAGTATGAAATTTTGATTTTATCACGACAAATCAAAATTTTAATTTGGTTCATCATTTCTCCTGAGCTTTTATTTATATTTTTTTCCTACTTATTATCAAATTTTCTCCAAACGAAATTGATCAGCATAATTTATTTGGCTGAAGGATATATTTTGCTTAATAAATAAAAACCAAAATAGTACAAATTAAAGTTAATTATGGTGATTTCAAATTTTTTGGACATTCTAAACAAGAGAATTTCAAATGTTGGGATTTAAAAAAATTTCCACTTCTCAAACAGAATTTTCAGGTGTTAGAAATTGAAACATTTTATACCACCACAACAAAAGATTTTAATTACACACAAGGAGAAAAAAGAAAAAACATTTCTATAGCCTTTTATGCAAGTTATTACGGTGTACAAAGCGTAACTGATAGCATTTTTTCAAATAAAATGAGAGACTACACTGGTTGCAACTTTAATTCATGTAGAAAGTGCTTTTTCTATCTAAAATTATACAGATCCTGTTCATCTGTGCTTTTGCAAAGTTTCCTCGTGTTAGCAAGCTATTTATATAGTTTTCTCAGTGTGTCGTTGTGTTTGTGCTCGTAGTCTTTCCGATTTTCAGGTATTTATTTCACTTTTTGATAATTTTTTGTCATTTTCTGACTGTTATTGTAATACTCAAAAAATCATCAACGAAGGTACGTTCGCGTATTGTAACACTAACTTTGATGCTTATTGTATGCTTATATGTGATAGACGATAACTTTACATCTACTGTGTGCTTACGTACTATTGGGATACATCTGCTGTGTGCTTATGTACTATTGGGATACATCTGTTGTGTGCTTATGTACTATTGGGATACATCTGCTGTGTGCTTATGTACTGTTGGGATACATATGCTATGTGCTTATGTATTGATTGTTGATGAAATGCCATGAATATTTGTCATACATATATTGTCATATTTAAGCATTAGGTTAACCGTTACCTGAGGTCCAATGGACATTGGACCTCAGCTCTTACTATAGCCTCAGGATCCGGAGGAATCGATCGAGGACAAGGGAAAGCAAAGACCAAGTGAGAACCCAAAGAGAATTTCTTTTTGGATATTTATTATCGTACTTTTAAATATTCGGATAATTGTATCGCATAAGCAACCGATACACCAACAGTGAATGTTTATCAAATACTCGCTCTTTTAAATTGTTCCGATGCTCTACTCTGATTAAAATATCTTGAAAACGCTTTAGAAAATTGGGGTGTTACAGTTATAGTTTTGAATAAATTAATGCATATGGGTTTAATATGGAATAATGTTCTTCTGCTGAGTTTCTTTGGTTTCTACTTGATTTGTTCTTTAAATATGTCGTTCTGCTAGGTTTCTTCATTTTAAATATTACTATATATGAAAATAAGATTTTATTATTATTATGATTATTATTATTATTATTATTATTATTATTATTCTGTTGCCCTTTTCTGTCTGTAGTAACGCATGCTTTGTCTTGTCTTCTTGTTTTATCGCTAATGTTTTCCATTTCTCCGGGCAATTTGACAAATTTTTTAAGCAATTATTTTTGTTGTTGGTTCTTTTTGACGTTGCTAGTTCTACTTAGGGAATGGGTTTACACACTAATCACACTAACAGCAATCATATGCCCTTAGAATAGATATATAGAAGCATTATGCATACCAGTTGGTCCTTTTATATACTTTAAAATTTGAATTGGAATGTTGTAGCTATCCTGTAATTTCCATTCACCTTCCGAGAAAACTGTACATAAAATATACTAAATTATATCATTAATATAAAAGTTAATTTGGGGTTGGATTTGATTCTAAATATAAGACTTCAATATTATACATTTTTTAAACTATCCCTATAGGTTACACATGTTAAGGAAGTTCTTTTTTTTTTTTTGCCAATCCTTTTAAGGAAATTGGCATCAATAAGTAGTTTTAATGTAAATGATTTAAGAGGATATTTTGGGGAAATCACCACACAAATAACTAATTTTTTAATCTATGTACAATTAATTAAATTAATATTCTATTAAGGACTAGATCAATAGATATATTGGGATTAAAATTTTATCATTCGATTACCTGATGCAGATCTATGATCCATCTATAATGCTAAATTCTTATACAATTTTTTTTATCAAATCAACAATTAGAAAAATTCTCCAACTATATTGTCCAACAACTGCTATTCTTTCCTTATAATATTCCGACTAAGAACTGCTTTACCTAATTTTTGACTCAGATATTTAAATATAGCCCGTAATAATTATATGTTGTCGTGGAGGCATTCTTTTCTTCTGTTAGTCACTATACTCGATCATATCTTGAGTGAAAACAATACCAATCATTGCCCATCATTTTGACTTTCCCCTCAGATTTTAATTTTGTATTCATTGGTGATTTTTAGCAAGAGAAATAACATGCCAACAATGAGTTATAATTTAGGGTTAAGGAGCATTTTTGTCCCAAAAGTTTTTAACGAGGATCAATTTTTCCCCGAAATTTTTTGGGGGCAATTTTGCCCCAAAAGTTTCTATAAGTTTCTAAAATTGAGCAATTTTTCCATGTCCGTTGTCCCAATTAATTTTAACTGTTAATTAATCAAATATGTCGTGCTGGCAGTCCACATATCATTTATGTTATTTTTGTTATGTTGTAAATTTGCCCAGGAAGTTTTAGCATATAGATGAGTTCAAATTTTAAGTGTGTTCAAGCAATCTAATGACTGCATAACTAATAATAGTTCCCGGTGAGAATCTAAATATTTGTTACGCTCAAATAATTGTACTCTTCTTTTTGGGTTTTGTACTCTTTTTTTCCTTTTCAAATATTACCTGTTTATTTTAGAAATTAAACCACCAACCAGGCATGTTTGCTATATACAATAATAAGTTATACTGCTTCTGAGTTATGATTTGTTAAACATTTATATATATATATATATATATATATTGGGGAAATCACCGTAGAGTTCCAAGGAAAAAAGTCTAATTATAAAAAAATCTCACAAAATAATCAAATAATTATGAATTCCCTATGACCTGATTGTGAGTATAATTTTGATAGTTCAAATAACAAATTGCCTTTGTCATTTGAAAGAAAATCTGAACGGATAAGAGGGGGTTTGTTCTTTGCTCATTCAACATTCCTGTCGCTTCTATCACTCTCTCTTAGGCTCCGTATAACAAATACATGTTTGGCGCGGCGTCTTCCATCAAGATGAGTTCCCGCGCAGCTGAAATCTCCCTTAAACGTGGGAACCTTCAATCCCTTTGAAAGTGGAGGGAAAGTTAAAATGTTCCCGGGAAAGTGAAATATTGAGACCTAAAAGACCTTTGAAAAAACAAGACCTGTTTAAAATGACGAGGGAGCGACGAGCTTGACGAAGGACTTGGCGAAGAAGGTTGCAACGACAATGGATGTTAGAGTTGAAGGAGAAGTTGAACCCAGTAGGAACTGAGATTACGTGTGATTTACTGGTTTGTGTGTATTGCCGATGCCCTGGTTCACATACATCATCACCTAGGTCGGCCGTTCATAAGATGTCTCCAGCGAAAAGGAAGAAGAAGAATAGGGAGAAATTATTTTATCTTTTATGTTTTACGTTATACGTAATGAGTCAGTATAGCATTTTTCATTTTTGTTGTTGTTATGAATCCTGCTTAATTGTTGCTGATCTGGTTTACATTCTGTCATGGGAGTTTGAACGGTGATGTTTGGTTCGGACTTCAACTTCTGTGTCATTTTGCAATTCGAACTTCAACTTCTGTGTCATTTTCTTTCCTATATCTTTGTTAAGTATTCATTTCCCTACGAAATATCCTTCTTCTACAGTGTTCTATTTCTTCTTCTCGACTGCCATTTCATTCACTTTGTGCAGGCGTTTCTAGTCCATCTCTTCACGTTTTGCTCCTTCTCTTCTCGACTGCCATTTCACTTTGTTTTTTTTTTTAAATTTAGAGGCATTCTGGGAATTTCACCTAATCTTCCCATTTAACCAACACCAATTCTTCATACCAAACATTTCATTTTCCCTCAACTAACTTCCATTCTCTAGAAAACCAAACAAGTAACATTTTTAAAGTTCCCTCCTAATCTTCACTTCCATTCCTTTTACTTCTATTCCTTTCCTTCCTCAAATCTTCCATGTAACAAACAAGGCCTTAGTCCTCCTCGCTCATGGTCAGTGACTCTTCACTACGTTGAGGTTCTCACCGGTCTCTTTTCAGGTCGTCATTGCCCCCGATATCTCACCGCTACCAAATCGTCGACGCTCTCACATGATCTATCACCACACTAATTTAAGCATTTTGTTCATTCATTCTTTCTAAACCTTCACCTTAGCTGATGATAACTTTTAATTCTTAGGTTCCTATCTTTTTTTGTAAACCTTTTATTCCTCATCCAGTTTAGTTCTGTGTGGAAGTGAATGTCTCTGGTGTACATTTGAAAAAACTGTGTTTGTCCTTTGTATGTTTTTGTTTAATAAAACAATTAGCAATAATATATAGAGAGGGAGAAGTGAGATGCACACCGGGTCTGATCGAATTCACGTAACCGAAGCTCACACAATGATCAGACTACTAAAGTCTAATCGAGGAGTTCACAGAAGTGCACCATAATAAAGTAGGATGGAAGAAAAGAAGACAGATTGTAAGATGCAATACTATAAAAGACACTTTTAACGTTCGTTTTAAGGACAAAAAGACGATTATTTTCAAGGGGTAGTGTATATGAGTGTCGTTGAAAGTTTTAAAATAGACGTCTGTTTTTAAACAGAACTGTAAGTCTACTTACAATGTCTATTTTACTAAAAACAAATATTGTAAGTCGGGACAACGTCGCTTTTTTAAAAACAAACATTGAAACTTTTTTTAAAAAACATGAAATTGGTATTTTCTATCCACGACCTTTTCTAATAAAAAAACCAGAATATAAAATAAAGAAAACTAAGTAAAAACAACAAATTCCCAAAATTGAAAACAAAGAAAACTGAGTGATATCACATTATAGCACCTTGCATATATACAAAAGTTATCTAAACGTGGTTAATATAAGAATGTGCACAAATTCACTAGTTAATATAATTAAGTATGTCCACAAGTATTTATAAACCACTACACTTTGTTAAAAAAAAAAAGATTTTTATCAATCTCTTCACATCTTCTATCTGTTGTAGAAGATGTCCCGCCAAAATGTCTCGGATTATATTAATGTCTTCTATTGTGCAGGGTTCCTCATTACCAAGAATCTACGGGCAAATAAAAGAACAAGTTAACATAAATCAATCAATTTAATAAAATAACTAACAATTCACTTTCAAAAACAAAAATGAAAATCACTTCAAAATGAAGAAATGATCACTTGTTCAAAATTTGAAGTAATTCCACTACCAATGATGTTATACATATTTAGTATAACGTAGTATCCGCACTTAGTTTTCCCTGATTGTTTAGGGCACTATACATCAAAAGAAAATGGTAAAAATTAATAAAGGCAAATATAAAGTGATTCTCAATTAAAGAACTTGAATTTAAGCAACTTATTTTAGTCTTGTGCCACTTGATGGTAGCATTTTAAGTTTTCTGCCTCCCACCCATTATATAATATGTTTTAAGTGCACTATCATTAGAATGAAAAGCAGAAGATATTAAAACAATTTGTTCAAGTAAAAAAATCAATGATTAACAAACAACTTAACTTACGTGTTGAACATTATTTTTATCTCTTCGTTTGGCTTGTAACCAAAGGAATCAAACCAATAGAGGATGTTGATCAAGAGGTAAGGAACACACAAACTCTAATGATAACTATAATAACATATATAGATTAAAATGAGGTTAGGTAACATGATACTTTTTAACTTAAAAAATGAGTATATATGCCTTAAATAGATAAAACAAAGTTACTTGCCTATCAAGAATTGGTGTCAGATAACACAGTAAATGAGTCTCTCCAATTGTATTGCCCACATAGCTCATCCTCTCTTCTAACTTGTTTAGATTCCTTGCTAGATGCCTAGGACATAAGAGTCCATAAGATGTGTTTCTCTCCATTTGCCACATATTTTGTGGAAGCAGCTACCATATAATTAAAATGAGAAATGACTTAATGAATATAACTCCAAATGATAGGTCAACTTCCAATGAGTATAACGTCTTTGCAACATCCTGAAATGACTTAAGGAATATTAGCATATGATAGGCCAACTTCCAGTGAGCATAACGTCTTCAATATAACTCCAAATTTAGCAAATCACATAATGCCCATAAAGCTCTTTAAGTAATTCTTTCCAAAAAATAAAAAGAAAAATGAATCAGCTTTAAAATCATTGTATGTAGTGTGCTTCAATTAGATTAATAGAAGCTGTTTTGGACCAACGTTTTTGCAACATCCTGAACTGATTATGAACTTCAAAAGCTTTTATCTCTCCCATTTAATATTTGTTTTCCATGATCTTGATGTTTTTGGAAAGTCTATGAGTCTAGTATCATATGCCATCTGTTTCAGCTATTTTGAATGTCTATTTTGTGAGATGCACCCAAAATACCGAACCTGTGTCTGCTGTGTGACGTTAATTGATGTGGCAACTTTCAAAATTCTTATTTCTTTCATCCGAACTTGGCTTATACGTCGACGTATAAGCCGCCACACACACAATGGTCCGCTGCGGCTTGTGTGTATAGCGGCTTATACGTCGACGTATAAGCCGCAACGGACGGTCATTGACAAGGACCAAAACCGCGTTTGTGAGGAACAAGGAGAAAACATATAAGACGTACATGTATTGATTGCACCTCAAGGACTCCTTGCAGATAAGCTAGAAGGTTCAAAGAAATTCCTACAACATTTTGCCAATCCAAAGATGTGTAAATCTTCAAGCTTTATACAGTGTTGTTAAGTTGGATTTATCATCCTATCTTGATCACTACATGCAATGGTTGTCTGTCAATTTACCTTACTACCCTAAGATTGTTTATCATATCATCACTACCTGATCACCACAGTGATGTTCCTTGTGATTTGTTTCAAAGAAGCAATTATCAATGGAAATTAAAACCAATAAAAAATGTAAGAAATATAAAATATCATATGCACTTTAGCATATAAAATTTAAAGGATTAAGTAGCAAACCCACCCCAAATGTATACGCCTAAGAGAAATGTTGCCCTATAAGTTTTTTCATGTTCAATGTCACCCCAGAAGTTTTAAAAAGTAACAACATTGCCATTTTCCATTACAACGTTAACGGTCGACGTCAGTTTTTTTAACAATCAACGTTATTTTTTTAATGGTATCGGGCCACATTGCTATGTTTTAAAATTTCTTGGGTGATTTTGAACTTAAAAAAACTTTCAGGGCAACTTTACTCCTAGTTATATACTTATGGGGTGGATTTGCTACTTAAGCCAAATTTAAAATATTAAAATAGATTCAAATTTAGAGAATTATCGAAATGGAAAACCAATAAAAAAGTTTTTTAAAAAATGTAAAATATCATATGCACAGCAAGCTAAGCCATATAATTTACAAGCAGTGAATAATATAACACATTGTAAAAATTTGTGTAATTTTACTATATGTAGAAGAGTGAGTAGCACACAATATATAAAGATCCGTTTATACTTTCATCACCATGGGAATCAATTAAACAAGGCTTAACCATTGTTGTCACATTGAAACAACAAACACAAAACCAAGAGTACGTTATTACAAAAATATTCAGTAGTTTGACCATATCTTCTTTTTAATTGATGGAATACTCTGTTCATGCCTAAAGAAATTACTTGGATCAACCTTACTCTTAACCTTCACCAACCTTATAAAATTATCCTTGAAATATTTGTATCCCCAAAGACTTGACCTTAGGAAGCTTGTTTCATTAAACTGATTCATCCCTAAATCAAGATCTCTGTAATTCACATAAGCTTCTCTTGGAAAGCTTGAAACATAAGGCTTCGTGGTGTAATAAAATCTTCTAATCCAATTCATGTGCTTTTCCATATTCTTCTCTCCATCTAGCCACCCTGTTAAATACTGTATCTTGTAAAGTGTTCCATTTCTATGAGGAAATGGAGTTGCAGATTCAGGGATTTTGCTCATCATTCCTCCATAAGGATTCCAAATCATCAAAGGGCCATCTTCCTGCATAAACACTTTCCACAGAGAATTCAATGCAGTTTCAGGAATCACTTGCCTCACAAAATCTGACTTGGCCTTAAAGTATGCCTTGGAACTGGATTTCCCTTGGAGAAGAATTTCTGGGGGTGTGTTGTTTGGATAGCCAGCAATATAAAGCACAGATTTGATCCAGCTTGTTTCCAAACAATCTTTCTTGGTTAGGCCCAATTCTGAAAAATATTTCTTCATAACTTGGAGAAGCTTGTTAGCTCCACCCAGATAAAGAGCATTATAAGAAGTTGAAACAGTTTTTTTACCTGCAACACTAGAGTTTGTTACCTGAATTAGGACTCTCATGAATAGATTCTCATCAATGTTTGGTGCTACTTGTTGCCATTTATACAGAATTTTATTTGCATTTTGTTCTAAAGTTTTAGTAACAGTAAAAACTGTCACTGTAGGTGGAACTCGAACAAGCTTGATCTGCCACCATAGAATAATCCCAAAGCTTCCACCACCTCCACCTCTAATAGCCCAAAATAAGTCCTCGCCCATGGCTGCTCTATCAAGAATGTTGCCATGAGCATCCACAATTCGCGCATCGATGACGTTGTCCGCTCCAAGGCCATACTTTCTCATCATAGAGCCATATGCACCTCCGGTAATGTGACCTCCAATGCCCAAGCTTGTGCAAAGGCCAGCAGGGAAGCCATGGACTTGACTTTTCTCAGAAATTCTATAGTAAACTTCTCCAATGGTAGCACCTGCTTGAATCCAAGCGGTGTTTCGTGCTACATCAACATTGATGGCACGAAGCTTGACGAGATCTAAGATCATGAATGGCTCCTCTATGAGAGAAACATAAGAAAGACCTTCATAATCATGACCTCCGCTACGTACTCTCATGTGGATCTTGAGCTTTTTTGCACAAACGACAGCAGCTTGAACTTGAGAATCGTCCAAGGGAGTGAATATGAATTCAGGTTTTGGCATTGAAGGCAGCAAGTACCTTAGATTTTGAGCTGTGGATTCGAGAACTGTAGTGAACGAAGAATTGTCAGGAGTGAAAAATGATGTGGCGAATGGGATTGAATTTTGAGATTTTGCTTGAAGACAACGAGTTAATTTTTTCTGAATTGGAAATGAAGTAGCTGATGAAACTAGAAAGAAGGAAAACACAAGAATCACCAAGAATAGCGAACTTGGAGACCCCATGGTTTTAGGATTTCACAGCTGCTTCTTCTGTGCAGAGAAGCGCATTTTCTGTCTGCTTATATAGACTGAATCTGATGGCGATATACGTGTAACTTAGCTAATACAAGCGTCATGTTTTAGATGGAGAATTGATTGATCTAGTGGAGGATTTTTCTCCATTCTTTATTTTATTTCTTAATTTTTGGTCAAATTTTGTTGGCAGAGTTGGCATTATGACATTATGGAATATTTTTTTATTGCTTTAATTTGTGTCCCAAGTTGGTATTATTTAATTTTTGTGTGCTCGCTAAATTTGCTTTCAGGGAATTTTTTTTTTCCCCCCCGAAGTCTTCGTCAATGATTATGTAATATGTGTGGTACAATGCAACCGACGACCAAAGAATTTGATTGAGTAAAGCCACTCATTAAAGTGCAATGAAAGTTTCGGCCAAAAAAAAAAAAAAAAAAAAAAAAAAAAGTGCAATGAAAGTAATGTGTAAAAGCTTATGGACACAAGGGAGAAAAGGAAAAGAAAACGCAACATCGAAAGTATGGATTCTGCAATATTTAGAAGGAAAATTTTATTTAGGAGAGTCATATTTTAAATGTCTAGACTTTGGATTAAAGAATATACACAGTTATAATCCTTTGCTAGAGATCAAAATTATAACTTCAAGTAACTTCAATAATAATTTTTCAAAAATTCAGTATTAATTTTTATAAAAAAAGTGTGGTAAGTTGTCTTCGTAAAAGGGAAAATATCCATAAAATACCTTTTAAACTTTAAAATCCCCAAAAGATTAGGTGAATAAGCAAAAGAATGGATAAAGAAAAGTAGGAATGAATAATTTTAAAGTATTGGTTCTTTTACAAAATTGCCCCGCCAATATATATTTTAATAAAGGACAAGTTCGCCACATGCAAGCTAGCCACCGACAAGAAATTTTGGTGTCAAGGGTGTGTTGAAGGGGAATTTGATCCCCCAACCCTTTTGGATCCCAAAAGGTTGATGACCATTGAGCCACGAAGAACGATTGATTTATACATTCAAAAACAAATCTAAGTTGGCTCTTAAGCTCTGGCCACATGCAATTTACTACTTTTATAATGTAATTGTTCACACTTCAATAGCTATTTACTATACTTGTAACACAGTTGACAACATTCATAATTATAAAAATTAATAAATTAATAAATTAAAATGTTATTCTATTTATTAGAAATTATTATTATTATTATTATTCAAATGTTACAATTATAAAATCAATAAATCAATTTAAAAATAATTAATATAATAAACATAAACATAAACAAACAATACTACACTTGTAATGTGGTTTACAATATTTGTAATAGTATATAAATGTCATTTACTATTACTTCTAACAAGTTTCAAACTTGAAAAAATTCAACTAATTGAGTGAAGGGTGTAAGAAGTTGACTACACTTATCAATTTTTATAAGTAAGAAAGTAATATTTTAAATCATTTACTATATTTGTAACGTGTATAAAAATATTAGTAAAGATATTTACCATTTCAATAAAAGACATTTAAAACATTAAACTCTTGTGAGAATTGAAAAGTGTAGTCAACTTCCCACAACCCCCATCCAATTATTGAATTCCTCAAATTTAAAATTTGTTAAAAGAAGTAATAAATGGCATAAATTAAATGGTAAATATCTATTGAAGTGTGGTCAATTGCATATTATAAAAAAATTCTTGTCGAAGCACTGCTTGGCAAACAGGGTAGGTATTGGCCGTCAAAGGTCTGTCACCGGTGACTGGCGAGCAGTGAAGCTTCAGTGGCTGGCAGGCCAGGGTTAAGATTATCATTTTAAAAAATATATATCTAAGAGGTAATTTTGTAAAAGTACCAACACTTCAAAATCCCCTGATTTCTACCATTTTCTTTGGTAAAATATTTCTACCATTTTCCCTATATGTTCTTTTGCTTATTCTTGTGACCTTTTGGATATTTTGAAATCCAAAATGCATCTTATGGGGATTTTCCTCAGAAAAAAGCTTAATCTTTTCCCCATAATTTAACCTAAAGTTTATAAAATATGATGAATTGTAACATATATATATATATATATATATATATATATATATATATATATATGTGTATGTATGTATGTATATTAATTAGTAGTATGGTTATGATTAATTTTATATTTTATCATCATAATAACAGTGACACACGAGTAAATAGTAAACACTTTAAAAGAGAATAAAACAACGATATTTAAAAATGGATAATCAGTGCGTGTGTGTCTTACCATTTGAATGAAGGCTGAACGAGAGGGAATGAGCCATCTAAGTCTATGTTGGGCTCAAAGGATTTTGGTAGTATATGGGCCCTTCAGATTTTTCATGATCTTCTTACGTAAATTTTCCGGTTTCCACTAATATTTAGACTAAGAAATAGGAAAGAAAAATTCAGACAATGTAAATAATTATAATGAATTATAGAACTAAAAAAACTAAGTAGAAATTGGCATGTCTCATCTCACATTCTCACTTGTAATCTTAAGTTAATTGTGTAGGAATAAATACAATGATAATTCCTAAATACATTATATGAATTATGCAACAAATAGTAACAACGGAAGACTTTACATTATAAACACATCTCGCCATGCTTAAATGATCTGAAGCTATAATCCATATAATGATGATCAATCATCGTAAACTGAAAACATAGAATACAATTAGTAAAAAAGGATCAAGGTCTCTTCTAATGTGAAAGTGGGAATAGTGATGGTGTGGTAATAGCCGCCACCAATTAGGGAATCCTCAAGAAGTACATATTTTCCATGTTACTACTCTAAGATCTGGCCTATGCTATCCATAACCTCTTGTCAAGGCTTGTAATAGTTTAGCAGCTAGGCAGGTAATCCTAAATTAAATCTTTATTCAAATCATGTGCAGGACATAATAAATAGATATTTTATCCAAAATATATTAATTTGATAATACTTAAAGCAAGCCGATAATATTTAGAATAATTATATTATATCTAGAATATTTAATTTGATCAAAATAATAAACTAGTATATCCTTTATATGATCAATCAATGAATATATCTAGATACAATCTGAATAAACAAAAAGATATAATATTGTGATTTTAATAAAATATTTAACATCTATTGGATATAATTTGTTTTGATGATGTCAAATATAGATGTTCAATATTAAGAGCAAAAAGTTTACATAATGTATTTATCATATACATTGACTAACTACTATATTTAATGTGAAATATATCTTGTAGATTAGTCAAGTAAAGATTAGAAGATATCAAGTTAAATTATGAAGAATGATCAAGAAGAAGATTAAGAAGCTATTGAACAAAGAAGTTAACAAATGTGGGGAGAAGTCATGAAAAGAAAGAACTTATAGTTGGATTGATGAGAATGATCTAGAGGAAGAAGAAGAAGAAGAAAGAGATTGAAGGTATTAGTCAAGAAAGCAATGAGTTATCAAAAAGATTTTGGAGAATAATCAATAAGAAGAAGAGAAGAGATCAAGAAAGAAGAACTTGCAAAATATAATGGGAATATCAATATTCAAATTCTTAGATTTGATATTGGAAATCTCTATTATCAAATGGAAGTTAGAACGACTTAATCGGAAGTTAAAGTGTCTTATATGGAAGTCATATCAACTTCACTCGAGTTGCATCTTTAGAAGTTATTTCTACATGTTTCACTCGAGTTAAGGAAGTTCCACTCGAGTGATGGTCATATTTCCGCACACTTTGTTCATCTATATTTTCGTTCAGCACGATAAATGTTTGGTAATTTGGTCATATCTCTCAAACTATAAATCCGATTGAGGTGAAACTTATTTCATATGAAACTAGACTCTAAATGTGGTTTATGGATATTAATTTTGCCTTCGAAGAGTTTCAGATGAAAGTAATATGAACTTTGAAATGTTGTGTCTGAAATCAATGTTGTGTTCCAGACCAGTAGCTACTGATTTTATCATAAAGTTTGGAAGACAACGAATTTGGAATTGGTTCTTGTTGCATTGGAAAAAAAAAATACTTAAAGAGCATTCGGTCATTTGCTAAATTTGGAGTTACAGTTGAAGAGTTATGCCCACTAGAATTTAATCTTTGTGCCAAATCATCAACCTAGAAGTATTCAACGAAAATCCTTCTTCATCTCTCAAGTGATGAAAGATCACTCTAGTGATGTGCCTTATCACCAGCTAGTGATCTCTTTGAAAAATTGAAGGATCACTCGAGTGATATTTGATCACTCTAGTGATGTCCTATTTTTTACATGATTACCAAGGTACTAGAAAGTGATTGAGTGATTCTGTGAGATTTTGATTGATTACTCAAGTGAGAGACATGTCACTCAAGTGATGCCCGAAAATTCTGAATCACCATCTAGTAACCAGACAGTGATGAATGAATCACCCGAGTGCAATAAGGTCACTTGGTAATGTTTGCAAAGTTAAGCCATCACTTTCCAGTTACCTGACAGTGACATAATTATTTCATTAGATCCCTCTAGTGGAGCCTAGTCACTCTAGTGATCTTATGCTATTTTCAAAATCAATCACCAGTAACCCTTTAGTGAAAGAGCATAAGAACAAAATATCACTACGCATCACTCCAGTGATGAGACGACACTAGCAATATCACTCGAGTAATATTGTTCACAAATTTTTAATCATCATCTCAGATTTTTTGATTTTCTTTCACACTCATTTAGATCTTGATTATATTGCTTCTAATCATTCATAATAATTACTAATCAAGTTTATATGAAGACTACATATGATTAAACTTGGATGGAAATAGATTGTAACCTTACAAGTTGTAAGGGGGAGTGATCCTCAAGTAGGAGATCAAGCTTGAGATTGTTAAGGTTCTCAAGTACCTATCCAACTTGAGGGATTGTAAAGGCTTTTCTTGTGCCTGGACTGAACAAGAACATAGTAGATTGAAAATCTCAGGCAAAGTCAGAGAACTAGACGTATGTCATCAAGGATTAGATTAAACCAGAATAAATCACGGTTTGCATCTTATCTTTCATAAGCTCTTATATTTCCAGCATATATAATTTGAATAACTGTTTATGTATTTACAATTCATTACTTTCATATCTATTGATTTCACGCTAAGATGCGAAAATATTTTTAAAGTTCTAAAATTTTTATCTTACACCAAAATTTGATTGAACTATAATGATTAACGATGAGAATAACCCAAAATAAAACATAAAAGCTATAATTCATATCATTCACAGATTATAAAATTCATCGTTGATACTTTAATTAGACTCTATGCATGAACTATATAAAAAAAAAAAAACCCCATACAATTAAAGCTAAAATTCTCAAAGGAAAATTTAATTTGTCATTCTTTATAATCTTATCTTATATGTAATCGGGTGCCTGTAGTTTTTTATTGGTTATTACAGTTTTCCCAAGCATTACTCTCTATACTCATAATCTAGTAATTAGGGACTGATGTGGATGCTGATTAAGCGACATATATAAGTTCCCACAAAATTTAACACAATAAAGATTTTTAAAATAAAAAAATGTAAATTGGTTGATTTTGGTTTCATTTAGATTTATGTGGCAAAATAAAATTAATTTATATATATGCAATGTAAGAGTCACATCATCAGCCACTAATATCATTTTTCTTACAAATTAACAAAATATGAGTATACAGACCAATATCAATGATGAAGAAAAGTGTAAGGACGAAATTAGAAAGAAAAAACTGCTAAGATCTAATTAAGAATAGAGTGAAATTATATGGACCATATATATTTAATTATTGTAGTCACTACAGGCCCAAGGAATTTTTTATATATATAAAAAAAAACGGAATATATGAATAATTAGAAGAGCATTAGATAAGATTGACGTAGTGCTTTGGCATGGAAAAAATAAACTAAATTTCCAATCAGAAATCAGAATAAAAATTAGACGGAGATATGACTTTATTCTTTAGACAAGATAGATGCAAAGCGGGAAAGCAAACATGCGACATGTATGGGTTGGCAACAAAGTTACTATCTGATATAGTGAGAGATGTGAACATATATAGCTTTTATTTTTATTTTTATTTTTTAAATAGTACTACGTACCCTTGGATTGTCTTGGAACCTTCAATTTTACTAATTTTGACAAAAATAATTTATCTAACCTTTTATAAGAAAAAACTTGTATGAATTAACTCCTCGTTATCAGTTTCCTCAACAACAAAAAAAAGATATACATTTTATAATACTAATAATAAGGTTGTCAAACTTATGAGTTTAAGAAACTCAGATCGTAAATTGCAGAGTTTACTTTATTATTAAATAGGTATTTCTAGTATATAATTAAATAATTAAAATATAAAAATGACAACAATTTGATTTAAATATATTTTAAATCCAAATAATTAAAATTAAATGTATCAACATTCATCATGGATCATATTTAACCAAAAAGAAATTCTATAAAATTTATATGTAAAGCCGTTGAGCATGATCAAATAAAAAACGTTAATATGAGTTTAAGAGTAAGTTAACACGGTTTTGAAGCTAGAAACGTAAAAATGATAAATTCGGTGTATAAACTCGTGAGTTTAACCAAGTGTCAACTAACATGAGTTTACCACTGACTTGACTCTTTTTATAAACTAGAAATGTAAAAATGGTAAACTCGAGAGTTAACTCACGAGTTTCACAACAATAACTAATAATGATACTCCCTCTAGTCCTAATTATAAGACTAAGTTGAATTTTTTGGAGAAATTAAAGAAACTAATTAAATTACTTTAGAGTATTTTTAAATTTATTTTTTCCAAAATAATTAGTTTGACTAATAAACTAATATATAATATAAGGATACACAACATATAATATAATTAAGTAACTTACTTAGCTACTTTAATTTTATTTTATTTTATTTTAAAAAAATCAATCAGGTTTTACAATTAAGAACAAAGATAGTACCACTCTGGTCCTATTTATAAGTCCCTTTTGACCAAAAAAATTTGGTCCTATTTATAAGTCCTCTTTGAGGAAAGAGATGACATTGTGACAATTTTGCCCATATTAATTATACCAATAAAGATAGAGAGAGAAGAAAGAGTTAAAAGATATCCAATCATAAATGAGGGTAAAGTTGAAATTTTACCCTATAATCATTAAGCCAATTACCTCTCCTTGGTATGTGTGTTTTGGTCAAAATGGGACTTATAAATAATACCAGAGTGGTATTAAATTAGAGAACAATTCTATCAATTTACGTGACGCTGGTTAAGTGGAGGAAGCTAGTTTTGTCAGAAAAGAGGCATCCTACGCGTCATTCAACTTCCAAATAATGGATACCATCTTTTTTTTTTTTCTTTGTGTATTTTAAAGTTTCTGCTCCAAACTATTCTATATTTCTTGGAGTCTTCACCAATAGTATTATAAAGTAGGGATTTGACGTCCCCAATAAACATCCAATTCTAAAAAATAGACCTTAAAAAATAAGTGGTGGCATTTTTATAACTTTTGTCTTACTTTTAACGTTTATTTTTAAAAAATAGACATTCAAAGTGCACATTTAACATCCGTTTTTACAAATATAGACGTCCCTTTTTAGGTACATTCAATGTCCCTTTTTTTTAAAAAAAAAAAAATAGACGTTTAATGTATATCCGATTTTCTTAAGGTACATTTAATGTCTGTTTTTAAAAACGTCTATTCAATGTAGACCTAGTTTAGTTTTTTAGGTACATTCACTACTACAAAAAAAACAGATATGACGTTTCTAAACAACGTCCTTTTTTAAAAAAAATGGAAGTAAAAAATAAAGGTGGTAGTTTTTTTATAATTATATGGAGGGTTTTGGCGTCCTAATTTTTGAAAAGGATGCCAAACATTACTTTGGCGTCCTAATTTAAAATTAGGATGCCTAAACAAGAGACTTTTAGCGTCCTAATTTTATTTTAGGACGTCAAAAGTGAACTCTGACGCTACTTTTGGCATCCTAATTTAATTTTAGGAATCACAAGTGAATTTCTGGCACCAAAAACAATACTTTTGGCGTCCTAAAAATATTTAGGACACGAAAAGAACTACTTTTGGCGTCCTAATTTTAGGACGCCTTAGTAGTTTTGAAATTCAATCTTTTTACACCCACTCTTCTTTTCACACCCATTCTTATCATTTGAAACTCTCGATGGCCTCAAACATTTCACACCCACTCTCTCTTTTCATACCCATTCCCGTTCACATCCTTCATACTCACACATAAATCATTCTAGCCTTCGCTCGCTCGTTGGAACCATCTTCGCTCAGCTCTCAGTCACACCCGACCACACACTCACACCCACTCATCGTCAGGATTTGGGTTCAGATCTGCACTGGCGAAGGACGGCATCTCCTTCATGCTCGCTCCTCTACTCCCATCGCTCTCCTCAGATCTGTTAAAGACGGCGGGGACAACGAGGATGATGGAGAACATGAGGACGGTGAGGACGCTCCTTCGATTTCAACTCCGACGGCGTGGCTGAGAGTTTGTGTTTTTGCAATTTGTTTTGAAGATGTTTATGCAATCTATTTTGCGATTTGTTTTGAAGGTACTGTTTTGCGTTTTTGCGATTTGTTTTATGCAATCTGTTTAGTTTCTTCAATTTTGTGGGTGAGATTCGCCTCTCTCGATCTCTAAATCTACCATTGTTTCTGGCTTGCAAGTGCACTAGATCGAAATCTGTCTTTTTTGGTCTATTTTGGGTTTTTTTTTTATAAAAAAACTACTTATGGCGTCATAAAAAAATTTGTATGTCGTAAGTCTCCACTTTCTACGCCTCCCAGATAGGTGTCCCCACGTTTTTAGACGTTAAAAGGCCAAATAAATAGATGTTATAGATGTTATTTGTAGTAGTGATTCAACGTCCGTTTTTTCAAAAACCAGACGTTGAATGTAATGGTTTTTTATGTTTTTCTTTCATCTCCTCTTAGTCCACATCTTAACCTCAATGCATCTCCTCCATCCTTCGTTATATCACTCCTAGATTCGTTGCCTCTCACCGATGGTGAAAGGTTTGCTTTCTGATCTCTGCTAAGCATCCTCTTGAACGACAACATGTGACTCATCGGCGACCTGAATGGTGATTGAGCCTACGGCGACTCAACTCTAAAGCTCTTGCTCCTTTTGGGCACCTCGAAGGTCACACCGACAAAACAATGGCTTCCGCTCTAACTCAATCAAAGATGACGACGAACAAACCATGCGGCCACTTCGAATTTCATCCTCCTTTCGTGCCGACACTCCAAGTACAACCTAGAAGTGACCCTAGTTTAGGAATTTTTGGTTCATTACTCACAGTAATCACCACTTCAGGCCGAGTGGCGTTTGCATTTGGGCAAAACTCAACCTGTTGCGCCCTCTTCGAACTTGGACAAACATATTGAGCACTCCTCCTCTGATATGCTGTCGTTGTGCTCCCTCGTTGCATCTCTCTCATATCTATTCTCTATTTTCTTGGCTCCTATTGCTGCTTTGATAACTTCATATCTCTTTTCATCTTCTCCAATTCCACTATTTATTTTCCATGTTGACTATATATGTATTGTTTTTATTGGTTTGTGACTCTAGATATGATTTTCGATATTGTTTTGTGTTTTTGAGTTTGATTTGGATCTAAGCTCATTTATAACTCTTTTGTAGCTGATGTGGTTTCTATCGATTTTCTCTAGTGATTTTTGCTTTAATTGGTTCTCAATTTCAATTTCTTCCTTCTGCCTTCAACAAACGTTGATGGTTTTTAGATCTCTTTTCATCTTCTCCAATTCCTCTAACTTTTTGGTAGGATGGATTTTGAGTATATGCTTCAGACATCCATACCAGATTTGGAAAAAAAATGATTTGCAATGACTAGTTTTCAAAAAACAGCTATTGTAAGTAGACTTACAACGACCGTCTAAAAACATACATTTATTTTAAAAATTTTAACAATGCTCACATATACTACCCATTGAAAACAGTCGTCTTAGGGTCCTAAAAATATATGTTAAAAATGCCTTAATTATATAGTAGTAAAAGGTTGTGAGAGAATCTATACCAGTTAATAGTGTTGAATACCGCAAGATAATAATATACATTTTTACAAAAAAAAAAAAAAAAAAAAGCGTTAGAAACCTTTTCAAAAGAGAAAAACCCCAAAAATATAATTCGTAGAGCTAATGTTGGATGACAAAGATAAAAATGTTAGTTCTCTTAAATAAGATTGTAAATTTGGACCTTATAAACAAAACTTAAAATTGAGAAATGTATCCCTATTTCAATTCAGTGATGCTCAAAATTACAGATCGGTTACCAAATAATTGGATATCAATTGTATTAAATGGGTTTTATTACAGAATGATAATTTTTTGATGTAGCCATTTCCTGTTTTTTCTTTTATTGTGCCAACGTGTTTTACTTAGCGAGGTCACGCTGATTATCCATATTTTGACCCTCTAGTCTTAAAGGTATGGGAGCTTTCAACCCATCATGCTGGACACATCCAATGCCCCTTTTTGTGGGGTGAAAGTTAGTTGCTCGGTACGGTCTAAGTGAGAATTATATGTTTTTTCTTATTGGCGTCCTGCCATTTGTCACCAAAAGAATATTTTACTTTTTGGATTTGGGAAAATGATTAAAAAAAATTAAGAATATAAAAATAACTAAATACGATGCTGACTTTCAACAATATCCCAATCTGCAGCTTTTGAAATGGGAAAATCCATCTTGGGGCCCTTTTTGGAAAAAAAAAATCCCAAAAAGGGTCCCAAGATTCTAAAAATCCCAAAAAGGGCCCTTGGGCCCTTTCTAGGATTTTCAGAATCTGCGTGAGTTGTCAATGTGGCTGATATAGTTGTTAACCGGGGCTGATATTGTTGTTAATGTGACTGATTTAGTTGTTAAAATATTGTTGTTAATGCGGTTGATTTAGATGTTAACGAGTATTGATTTCGTTGTTAATTTGGCTGATTTTGTTGTCAGCAGAGATTCTAAAAATCCCGAGAAAGGGCCCAAGGGCCCTTTTTAGGATTTTTCAGAATCTTGGGGCCCTTTTTGAGATTTTTTTCCCAAAAAGGGCCCCAAGATGGATTTTCCCTTTTGAAATTCTAAAATGTTACGGAAAATACATTATTACCTGTCACTTTTATTTTAAGCGCCTCTGGTTGGTGGCTGGCAGGTAGGAGCTCTGACACCAATGACCCCCCGCTGGAGGTGGAAGCACATAAGGGGAATCGGTTCCCTACTTGAATAGGTTGGGAGAGCTCTTCCCATCCGGATCGGGCTCCGATGGGATCCGGCGATCCAAATTTAATTTTTTAATTTTTATTTTTTAAAAAAATAATTATTTTAATAGGTAGAGAATCTAAAATAGAGATAATTTTTCAACTAACATATTTTTTAAAAATTATTTTTTCATTTAAAAATTGACAGTTAAAAAAAAATGACGGACGGTCCCGATCTTGAAGAGCTCTCCCTACCTATTCCAAGATAGGTAGGAAACGGTTCCCACATAAGGTACTTGTCCTTATGTGCTTGTCCCTCTAATTAGAGGGATGGGGCATTTTATTTATTTAGAGTAAGTTATATACTGCTTTCTGGAAAAAAAATTGTACCTAGTATCTCAAATTAATTAATTTATAAAGTCTTGCATTCAGAAATATTTGACAGTTTAAGCATATTTTAATTGAGTTTTCAAAAGGCTTGACTTGAGTTTGAAAACCTTAAACTCGAGTCAATTTAACAAAGCAAATTACCGATTTAAGTTTGATAAAGTTAAAAACATTTTTTACTTAAATCATTAACTACATTTTGCTTACAATTGTTTGTTATCATCAAAACACACATAGAGAACTAACATCCTCTTCGTCGACATCCCAACTTCATTATGTCTCCTCTCCTCCTCCTCCTCCATCATTTGTTATCTCACATTCTTACTCCTAGACCCATTGCCTCCTGCCAATGGTGAAAGGTTTGCTTTCCAGTCTCTGCTAAGCATCATCTTGAACGACAACATGCGATTCATCGGTGACCTGAATGGTGATTTAGTCGACGGCGGCTTGGCTCCAAAGCTCTCGCTCCTCTTAGGAACCTCCAAGGTCACACCCATAGTGATAATGGCTTCGCTCTAACTCAATCAAACACAACGACGGACCCAAACCCACTTCGAATTTCATCCTCCTTTCTTGCGACACTCCAAGCACAACCCAGAAGTGGACCTTGGTTCAGGAATTTTCAATTCATCACTCATAGTAATCACCACTTCAAGGCGAATGGCATCTGCATTTGGGCAAAAATCAACCCGTTTTTCCCTCTTTGAACTTGGACAAACATATTGGGCACTCCTCCTCTGTGCTGCCGCCGTGCTCCCTCGTTGCATCTCTCTCAGATTTGTTCTCTATTTTCTTAGCTGCTATTGCTGCTTTGATCTCTCCATATCTCTTTTCATCTTCTCCAATTCCTCTATTTATTTTCCCGTTGACTATATATGTATTGTTTATATTGGTTTGTGGATTACTCTAGATGTGATTTTCGATTTCTATTATTTTGTGATTTTGAGTTTGATCTCGGATCTAAGCTCATTGTAACTCTTTTGTAGCTGATGTGGCTTATATCGATTCTCTCTCGTGATTTTTGCTTTTATTGGAAGATGAAGCTGAGTCCAATCCTTCTGCAATATGTGATCCACCATCTCCAATACGTCACGAAGAGTTATGGTTGTATATTCGCCAAAAGAGAAGCGGGGCCTAGACAAGTGAACAAACTCGTATAGTTGCTGAAAGAATTGTAAGTATCATTATTGTTATTTTTTAGTTACTAAACTTGTTTCATTACTAAGCTTCTCGTTATCTATATCTTACAGGAAGATCTTAAAAAGAAAGAAGCAGAGGGATCTTTTATGTCGGAGGGGAGGAATGATGTTCTAACCGTCGCGACTGGAAAACCGGACCACACGGGGCGTGTAAGGGGGATTGGAGGACGGGTAGGCCTGAAGCAATTGTTTGGTAAATCCAAACGTCATAAACAAAGTATGGTTACCTAGGAGGAGATGGAACATACACTGGCCAAATTTAGTGAGGAAGCGGCTAAAAGAAGCTTCATTGACTACAATGTTTCAATCCCTGATGAGCAAGATGAAGGAGGACATGGATTAAATGATCTGCCGCTTTTGAGCTCTCGTCCCGGAGATCGCATTCCCTTCACACATTCACCTGCACCTATGCAGCAGAGCACTAGAGGGAGCTGCATTGTTGGACAGTCAAAGGAACCTTGTGACCTTTATGTGGAGGATCCTTATAGATGATTAGTTGCAAAAGGGATTGTGTACGACTTGGGATCAACTTTACACCACCAATAAATGGATGATGATGAAGTCATAGTGTCAGTTGAAGATGTGATCATCGATGCACCTGTCCCTCTCCCAACTGATCAGCTGAAGGTTGTGAGTGATGTAGAGGGAACCTTCATCTCTTGGCCAGTGAAGCTTGTACATGTCTCTACTCCTCCTGAAGCTCCATCCCCTCCTCAAGCTCCAGCCACTGAAATTGTTGACACGGCTAAGTTGACTGCCAAGGACAAAATTGTCGTTATGGTATCCAATTGATCTTTTACAAATAAATCGTGGTCTGTCAATGAAGTAGTAGGCCTCCCTGATAAGCATTTGGTTTTCGTTGACGAAGATGATTTAACGTCCCTGTTGTTTCCTGGAAAGGAGCTTACTAATGCAATTGTTCTAATGTTTATAAAGTAAGTATCTTCTTCTATGAGTACATAATTCAAATGCATCGTTTAGACACACATACATATAAACTAATTCCCAGATGTCATTGTTGTAGGTTCATGCATGATGAATTGGAACAACAGGGAAGAAGCAAAGATTTTAGATTCTTGTGCCCAGACTATGCAAGTACAACAAACTTAGAAAGCAGACAACAATACATTTCAATGAGGGTGTGTGAAGTGATCAAAAAGGTATACTTGTTGTTAGTTCTCTATGTGTTTTGATGATAACTGAAAATTGTAAACACAAGTTGAAGTTTGCTTTGGTAAGTTGAAAAACTTACTGTCAAAGGCAAACTCGAGTATTGACTTGACAAAGAGTAGCTCAATTTTATTAAACAAAGCAATACTCAAGTTTCCATTGGAAACTCAAGTATTGAACTTACAGAGAGCACTCCAAGTTTTTCACCCTGAGCCAAATTTGAGTATTGGTTTGAATACTCGAGTATGCGTCATATAGAGACTCTTTCAATATTTCCTAAAGTTTTCAAAACTCAAGTATCCATTTCAAAACTCAAGTATTGGTTATACAGAGAGTCACCAAAGTTTTCAACTTGAGAAAACTCGAGTATGAGTCTGAATACTCGAGTATCAGATTGACAGAAAGTTTGCAAGTTTTACACATGTTTTGAAAACACAAGTATCATTTTGAAAACTCAAGTATTGACTTGGCATAGACTTCTCAAAGTTTTCAAAATCTCTGAATATTCGAGTATTGATTTAGAAACTCGAGTATCGGACATACAAAGAGCTTTGCTCTTATTTTCAATGTTTTGAAAACTCAAGTATTGACTTGACATAGACTTCTCAAAGTTTTTCAAAATCTCTGAATACTCGAGTATGGGTTTACAAACTCGAGTATCGGGCATACAGAGAGCTTGGCTCTTTTTCAAAGACTTGGAAACTCAAGTATTGAAATGGAAACTCTAGTATTGAGGTTTCGACTCAAACTTATTTTCATATCAAAA
This sequence comes from Acacia melanoxylon, assembly GCA_019022615.1. Taxonomy (NCBI): domain Eukaryota; kingdom Viridiplantae; phylum Streptophyta; class Magnoliopsida; order Fabales; family Fabaceae; genus Acacia; species Acacia melanoxylon. The sequence goes on along the minus strand of JAFJYJ010000003.1, from coordinate 2,231,840 downwards.
GTCCAATACTCAAGTTTGGGTTTGGAAACTCGAGTATTTGTACCTATTCAAAGATATGGTCCAAAGCTCAAATCACGACCTTCCTCTCTGGAAGAAGAATACTCGAGTATGATAATGAATACTCAAGTATTGATATTAGTGCACAGTGACAAACTCGAGTATTGAATAACATACTCAAGTATGAGTCGCTGAGTTTTGAAAATCAAATCAGACGAATTTGTGAAATCTTCTTATTTGATCTTAATACTTCTCCTCTACATTCACTACTATTCTTAACTATGTTTAATGAGTTTGTTAGTGAGTTTCGCATTGTTTAGAGGACATTAAATAAAGATTTGAACAAAAGCAAAAAGCAATGGCGTAACATTAAATGCAAAGTCCGTAAGCTTGCATCCCTTTGTACCATCATTCTCTACACAATGAGAAAGGATTAATGTCTTTTCCCTAAGCAAAGAGCTGCTCTTCCAACGGATCTAATATAAGGAAAGTCAACACTAATCCTCTGGACAAAAGGAATTAATTGAAGAGTAGAGAGAGAAGACACCAAAGTGCCTCCAACAGCTAGATTAGTGCACCAACGGATATAATGGAGTTAGCAACGGTTATTTAATGCTCTCTTAGTATAAATAGAGCAGCATTCAATTCTTCTCTACAACACATCTGCTAAAAACGAATTCCATTCAAGTTTGTCAACTACTTTTTCAGTTTTCACTTGTAAAGTATGTTTTGATACATTGATCTTCAATGTTTATCTTTATCTACTCTTAGAGAGAGTTCATTGATTGTAAATCATTTTATTGTAAGAATCTCAAGTCAGGGGACTTGGAGATTGGGATATTGATTGCAACTTGTAAGGGGGAGTAAGTTCTATTGAGAGAATTACTCTTGAGTTACATAGTGTGTAATCAATCGAGATAGTGAAATCCCAGAGTGTCTGGGGACTCGACGTAGGTCAAGAGATTGGACCGAACCAGTATAAGTTTCTTGTGTCTTGCTATTCTTCCCTATACTCTGTCTTGCTCTGGTTTAGTGTTCGAAAACAGAGAAATCTGAAAAGATTTTTAAAATCTCCAATTCACCCCCCTCTTGGTGATTAGGCTCCACTTTCATTTGGTATCAGAGCAAGGTCTTCTCTGAAAAGATTAACATCTTGAGAAGGATCACTATAGAGAGTATTCTACCTGATGGAGCTTTGATCAACCGACCACCGAGATTCAGTGGAGAGTATTATTCTTCCTGGAAAAGCAAGTTCAGAGTCTTTGTCATGGCTTCTGAATATGGCCTATGGAGAGTGTTTGAAACTGGAGACTACAATCCAACAGTGGTCGAAAATGGCATTACAGTTCCAAAGCCTGAAGAAGCTTATGATGAGAATGATAGGAGAAATATCATACTCAATAGTAAAGCTATTCTTATGTTGCAAAGTGCCTTGAGTCAACAAGAGCATTTTCGTGTTTGCACATTGCCAAATGCAAAGGCCATGTGGGATGCTTTGGAGTAACTCATGAAGGAACTACAGGAGTAAAGTAGAACATAATCAACACTCTCATAATAGAATATGATCTTCTTCGAATGAAGCCTGGTGAATCCATCAACGAATTTTGATTAAGATTCACTCATCTGATCAACCAACTTGCTTCATTGGGCAAAGTATATGAGCAACTTGCGCAAGTGAGGAAAATTCTCAATATCCTCAACAAGGATTGGGAAGCTAAAGTAACCGCGATTGAAGAAACTCGTGGTGAATCAATGTCATCTGTTGCAGCCCTCTTTGGTAGCCTTTCTGAATATGAATCCAAGCTTAAGTTCAAAAAGGGACTTGATGAAGCAACTAGCAAATTCAAAGGCGTTGCTCTTAAAGTCCGTCAAAGAAGCTAAGGAGACAAGATGATGATGATAAGAAGAAAACGAAGAAAGAGAGCTTGGGAATGATCGTTCAAGATTTAAGAGATTCTACGAAAGGATCAAGGATACAAAAGTTTCATAAAGGTAGCTCCAAAGACCGAGGCAAAGAAGCCAATCATCTCGCTACGAATGTGAAAAGCCTGGTCACATCGATCGAATGCCCCAACCAAGGATAATAAAGAGACAAGAAGAAATTCAATAAGTTCAAAAAGAAAGCTTATGTCTCAGCAATATGGGGAGACAAACATCCGATGAAGATGAAGTCAAGAGGAGGACAAAACTAACATATGTCTTGTAGCTCTAGAAGAAGAGCTCTCGAAAATAGTAATGAGGTATATGATTCACAACCAACTTATGATGAGTTATTTGCTAAATATAACCTTGTGCAATCAAAATTTGAAAAACTTGCTGAAAAATATCTTGCTTTGAAAAAGAAAAATATAACTCTTGAACAGCAAGTAGAAAAGTTTTCCTGCCTTGAAAATACTGTTTGTGAAGATTGTCCCGATCCGAAGAAAAAGAATGTGCATCTTACAAAGGCACTTGAGAAATTCACTAGAGGTAGTGAAATGCTCAATGTTATTTTGAAACAACAAAGATTTACAAATGACAGATCAGGGATTGGTTTCAAACCAAAATTCGACAAAAAGAAAGGCAAAAAGAAATTTGGAGAAAAGACTTATATGAACTATTTTAGAAAATCATCCATTCTTCAAATCCTTTTGCTCATTGCAATTATTGCAATCGTAAAGGTCATACTACTTCTTCTTGTTTTCATAAAAATGAAAGAAAGAGTAAACCTTTAGGAAATTATCAATGGGTGCCAAAGGGATCTTACAAGATTCCTAAGACACAAACTAACCCCAAAGGACACAAGAAAAGATGGGTACCTAAGACCTGAATTGTTGTGTTTTGCAAGTCTGTCTAAGAATATCAAATCCCAACAAGTGGTATATTGATAGTGGATGCTCTAGACATATGACGGGGGACTAATCCAAATTTGCTTCCATCAAGCCCAAGGATGGTGGCAAGGTAACCTTTGGTGGAAATCAATCTGGAAAGATTGCTGGCATTGGTGAAATTGGAAACAATGAAGGACCACAAATCAAAGATGTCTACCTAGTGAAGGGACTTTGTCACAATCTCCTTGATGAGAGTTGCCAAGCCCTCACAAAATAACCAAGTTCAATTAAGATTGCGGTATAGAGAACCTGGATAGTTTCTCTCAAGGAATTCGCAGTGGGTCTAAAATCAACAAGAAAACAAGTAACACAAGAATAAGAACTGAATTGGGGAGTTTTTCAATGTAATTAAAACGAAGCAAAGACTAAAACAGAAAGCAAGAAAACAAGATTAATCATATTAAAAACGATTAACCCAGAATTGGGATTCCATAACCTTTATCAGACAAAAAGATAATGATCAAACTCATGATTGATTCTGGACAAACCGAAATCTCTGCATTTGTCCAGATATTCCCCGACTAGACGATCGCCTAGCATTTGATTGAACACGTGGCGAGCTCACTGTGCGATAGCACAATGCTCTCTCGGAACCCGGTCCGACCTATGTCCTTGGGATATCAATCTAGGTATTAAATCTAATACCTAATCCGCAATTATAATCGGATCCGATTAAAATAAACAGAAACGAATTACGTTACCAATTTAAGCGCGGGTCCTCTTGATTCGTGGAATCCTCAATTCATGGGTCAACCACGTGCTTAGCCAAGTATGGCTAGGCAAAACGAAAGAAAAGATGAAGAAGAACATGAACATGATGAACGATTCGTAGAAAATAATAAGCTTATAATTTAATCCAAAAATCCCATAAAGCGTAATTGAGAATATATGTTTTTCAGCCATCTAGTTTAACCTATAAATAAGAAACACTAGGGCTACAAGATTGGCCCAAAAATAGGAAACCCATAATAATAGGAAACCTCTAAGAATAGGAAACCTCTAATAAATAGGAAACCCATAATAATAGGAAACCTCTAATAAATAGGAAACCCATAATAATTAGGAAACCTCTAAGAATAGGAAACTTTTAATAAATAGGAAACCTCTAATAATTGGTCTTTTATTACAAAATTCGGGCAAAATAAAAATCCAGAAAAATGTGTCTATCTTTAGCTCCAATTTCGTCCATCTTTTTGTCCGAATCAGCCTTCCAAGTCATTATAGCATTTGTAGCTCTCTGAATCATCTAAAACAAAAGAATAATGAGGCTAATCCGATATCTAGATCAAAATTTATGGCGAAAATACTAAATCACTCGTAAATCTGGAATTTAATAATAAAAATGAATTAAATCCAATTAAAAGCTCAAAGCCCAATTAAGTAATAAAACCCATTATTTATTAATTAAACACTCCTAAATTATTAACCAAGAGATACAAATAAGTGAAATAATATTCAATTGTCACTCCTCAAGGTAAGCCAAAGCACCGATAAAGGTAACATAGTTATCTTTGATTCTCGAGGAGTGCTTGATTGTCGATGAAGGATATTCTCCTTTGAAAGATTTAAAATCAAAAGCTTCCTTCGAGCTCCTAGAGAAGGAAACCGTTATACATTTAATCTCTAGAAATGGTTCTGTTTTCGAAATTATTTTGTTAGTAATTTGGATGATAGTTGGTTATGACACAAGCGATTAGCTCATGTCAACATGATCCAACTTGACAGATTAGTTAAAAAGGATTTGGTTATTGGTGTTCCAAAACTTTGTTTTAAAAATGACATTATTTGTGATGCTTGTCAAAAAGGGAAACAAACCAAATCATCTTTCAAATCTAAAAATGAAATTTCAACTAATAGACCTCTTCAACTACTTCATATGGATCTAGTTGGACCAGCTAGAGTAAAAAGCCTTGGTGGCAATCTTTATACCTTGGTCATATTTGATGATTTTTCTAGATTTGCCTGGACTATATTCTTATCCTCTAAGGATGAAACATTTGATCTGTTTGTTTGTTTTGCCAAGAAGGTACAAAACGAGAAAGGGTTCTCTATTTCAATAATTTGAACTGATCATGGAGGAGAATTCGAAAACCATGCATTTGCTGAGTTATGTGACAGCATGGGAATAGATCACAACTTCTCAGCCCCGAGGACTCCTCAACAAAATGGTGTTGTAGAAAGGAAGAATCGAGTTCTCACCGAGATGGCAAGAGCTATGCTGAATGATAACAACATTTCTCAAGTGTTCTGGGCTGATGCAATGAGTACGGCTTGTTACATCTCAAATCGGGCATACCTCCGGAAGAAGTTGAGCAAAACTATCTATGAGCTGTACAAGGGAAGAAAGCCAAACTTGGCTCATCTGCATGTTTTCGGATGTAAGTGCTTCATCCATAATAATGGTAAGGATAATTTGGGAAAGTTTGATCCCAAAGCGGATGGAGGTATATTTTGGGTTATTCAAATAGGAGTAAAGCTTATAGAGTCTTTAATACTCGTACTCGTATTGTTGAAGAGTCTATACAAGTTGTATTCTGTGAATCATAATCTGATAAGTCCTTAGATGATGATGAGGAAAATACTTTCAAAAATCAATTCTTTTCGAAAACTACTCCTGCCTCTATTGAAAATCCTAAAAATATTTTCGAAGCTGATCCTCAAAATGATTTAGAAAACCCTGATCAATCTCAGCCTAGAGCTTTGAGGTTCATTAGGAATCATCCTTTGGACCAAGTAATAGGTGATGTGAAACAAGGAGTAAGAACTAGAAATAGCACTTTGAATGAAGTGACCTTTTCAGCTTTTATATCACATATTGAACCCTCTAAGATAGATGAAGCCCTTTTCAGACAATGATTGGGTGATAGCTATGCAAGAGGAGTTACACCAATTTGATAGAAATCAAGTTTGGGATTTGGTACCTAGACCTAAAGACCATCTGGTCATTGGCACTAAATGGGTATTCAAGAACAAACGAGATGAATAAGCAATCATTGTCCGTAACAAGGCAAGATTGGTTGCTAAAGGCTATAATCAAGAAGAAGGAATTGATTATGAAGAAACTTATGCTCCAAAGGGCAAGATTGGAAGCCAAAAGAGTTCTTCTAGCCTTTGCTTGTGTTAAAGGATTCAAGCTCTATCAAATGGATGTAAAAAGTGTTTTTCTAAATGGTTTTATTCAAGAGGAAGTTTATGTTGAACAACCTCCTGGTTTTCAATGTGATCATCATCCAGATCATGTTTATCGTCTCAAAAATGCTCTTTATGGTCTTAAGCAAGCTCTTAGAGCTTGGTATGAGCGATTAAGCAAATTCCTTCTTAATCAAGGATTTATTAGAGGAAAAGCAGATACAACTCTCTTCATAAAGAGTAATAAGCTTGGTGAAATTTTAATTGTTCAAATATATGTTGATGACATTATATTTGGTGCTTCTAATGATGCTTTGTGTGAAGATTTTGCTAAGAATATGCAGGGAGAATTTGAGATGTCCATGATGGGAGAACTCAACTATTTCCTTGGTCTGCAAATCAAGCAAAGAAAAGATGGAATCTTCATATCTCAGACCAAGTATCTCAATGATCTGCTGAAGAAGTTTGGGATGGACCAATGCAATGGAGTTGTTACTCCAATGAGCTCAACCACTGCCTTGGATGCTGATGAAAAGGGCAAAGACTTCAATATCACAAGATATAGAGGAATGATTGGTTCATTGCTCTACCTCACAGCAAGCCGTCCAGACATCCAATTCAGTGTGGGGATGTGATGACTTCTCAATTTTGATAGATTTGAGACATATTTTGATATATATTGGAAGTCATCAATACTAAATTGAAGAGATTTTATTGAGATTTTGAGAGATATCAATTTGGATGCATTATTTAGGGGATTTCAATTTAAAATAAAAGTTTGAGTTTAGGAAATAAATAATAGTAATGAGAAGTTTAAAAATAAAAATCAGTTTTTTTTTTATTATTCTTAATTATATAATAATGCTTCTTATTGTTATTTCAATGGCAGCCATGCATTCAGATTGTTTTAATTGAATATAAGAATGGGCCCCACATAAAGAATTGAAGACCTAAAAAGCAGAGGCGGCAGAGTGGAATTGAAAAATAGAACACGCACAGTGGAGATTGAGGAATTATTATTTGCAAAAGAGGAGGAGATGCTCAGGAAGCCCGAATTGAAGAGAGAGATTCGAACACGCGCCGCAGAGAACAAGAGATCTTCACCCTCATCTTCATCTTTGTTCTCCCATCTTCAACACCTTCTTTGTCGCCGGCGACCTTCGCCCACACCTCCATTGTCGCCGGCGACCTTCGCATCTTTCCATTCTCACCACCACAGGGCTGAGCTTCAACAACTAGAACCACCGAAAAGTAGAGCATCAGTCTAGAAGGAGGAATCGAGGCGAGATAGTGGTGTTTTTTTTTATCTTTACTAATTTGCCTTTGATTTCTTTTATAGCTTTAAATCGAATTTTGTGTTGCAGTGATGTTAATTAAAGCCATGTTTGGCTAGTTGATTTTGCAACCTAGAGGGAACTTATAAGAGTGGATTAGACTTTTTTTTATTAATTAGTTATAATTAATATTAATTTTGGTTACTTAATCTTGTTTAGATTTTATCTATTTAGTGTCTGATCATCACTAAATATGAATTTGAGAATTAGGATTTACCTTGACGAAGGGAATTTTAATTAAGCTCTGAGATTAAGTAATATGGGATTAGATTACGATTTAATTTGCGATTAGGATAGACATATACCTAATGGCTCCATATAATTGTTGAGGAGTGTGTTCGAGTTTTATTGCCTCTTGAGTAATTATGTTAGACATAACAAATTATACTCAAGAGAGGGTTGTAAGTGGACCGACAGGCACTTATAGCTATTTATACTCGAGATTAACAAAATTGATATTAAGGCTAATTAAATTAGTGAAAACAAGGTTTATGAAACTAATAAGGGATTAGTGACTCGGGTTGCTCATTTAATATTTGTGGTAGTTTGCTTGTTTTGATTTTATTTTATTTTCTCTTAATTAAATTCAATTTGGTTTGCTCAACTTAAACGAAATTGTAAAATTAATGCTTAACTGAAATTGTGAGTACGAAGTCCTCGTGGGAACGATACTTTTCTTATCACTTTATTACTTGGTACGGCCCGTATAATTGCGGAGTTTTTAGACTTAAAGTTTTGTCCTATCAAGTTTTTGGCGCCATTGTCGGGACTTGTGTGCCACAATTGTCTTGGTTATAATTGATTGAGCATTAGTAGTTTAAGTTTGAGTTCGTAAATATTTTATTTTATTTTATTTTAGGAAAAAAAATAAATGGATTCCACATGGCAACCAACTGGTCTTAATATTGAGAAGGAGATGAATTCTTTGTCTCCTATACAAGATGGATTGATTGCTATTATAAATTCTTTGAATGATAGGCAACATAAAAGGAGCATAAATGATGGTTGTATTCCATATGTTGATTCTTCTCAATATGTTTGCATGTCTTGTGTTTATTGTGGAGGGAATCATTTATTTGAGCATTGTCCATATAGTACAACTAGTCATTTTGTGGGGGATGATTTTGCTAGGAACCAAGCTTATTTTGATCATTCATTTTGTCCTAGTGAAAGTTTTGAGCAACAAAAGTTTGAGGATACATATGTCTATTGTTCTCATGAAAATACCCCTCCTTTTTACTCTTATCCATATGCTGAAGAACACACCTTTGAGTATAAGGAGAAATCTAATTTAGAAATATTATTGGAGGAGTGTGTGGAAGCATCAGAGAGTTTAGTAGAGAGCAAAAGGAATTTATCACTAGGGTTGAGTCAAGTGTCCAAAATATTGAGGTAAATGTCCAAAATATTGAGGTATGTGCGAGTCAAATTGTTTCAACTCTTGAGACTATAGGGCAAGATAATTCCTTAAGCTTGATGACTATTTCTTCGCCGATAGTGATTGTTGTGAAAAAGTTGAAGGTGTGGAATTGCATGAAATTGTGGATAATGTAGAAAGTGATTGTGAGCTTGAAATTGATTTAGATGAGAATAATGGATGTCTAGAAGAGGTTCTAGCTATGGAGCCTAAGGATTGTGATTTTGGTGATCAAATTGACGTGGACATCCCAAGAATTGTTGTTCATGACTCTCCTATTGAAGTGTTGACTCTTACTGATGAGAGTCAAGTAGATTTTGTTGGATGCTCTAAATTCCTGGAAGTGCCTATATTTATTTGTAAGGATGTTCAGGTTGTGCTTAATTTGAATTCAGTGAATGATTGTAATCCAAGATTGTCTATGATTGAGGAAGTACAACTCATTAACTTGAATGATCAATTTTTGTGTTTGAAACCTTGTCGCTTGAAAAGAAATGAAGACAAGGTGATTCTGGTGTTTGATACTTATGATTAGAAGTTGTATTGAGAAGTCTGGCTGAAGACTTTAAACTTAGCGCTTCTTAGGAGGCAACCCAAGGTAGGATTTGATGCTTTATTTGATTTTGTAGGACTGTTGAAAGCCCCTGATGAGGTGTTCCACTTTGGTATCAAGGATTGAAAGCGCAATCAAGGACAAATAGGGGAGTTTTCTTCTACTTTTCTTTGATTTGATCTAATTGATTGTTGATGATATATTACTTGGGAATGAGTGCTAGTCTTAGTTGGATATGTGATGACTGTTTGTGATGACTATTGACTAACTGTTAGCACTTGAGCTATTTAATTGGTGGAAATTTGAAATTTCTGAAATTGGTGTTACCCTTACACTTATAGATGTTTGTTCTTTACTTCCATTACTTTTTGTTACTTGTTCACATTGAGGACAATGTGACATTTAAGTGTGGGGGTGAGGGTATGCTGGATTTTACATGACTTTCCTTGTCCTCAGATTTTCTTTTTTTTAAAAAAAAATTCTTATGGAAGTTTGAATTTTGTTTGTGAGCATTATCACAATTGAGTTAATTTGAACATGAAAAAGGAGTGAATTTGATTAGAAATTGATTCTATGTTCTTTGAATGTTAGTAAAGAGGTAAAGATTTGGTTTGGGTACTTTGCTTTAGGATGTCAAAGAACCCGTGAGGAATTTGAGCCTTAATTTTCATCTTTTTTTCAAGAGGGAGTACACCTATTGTGATTTCATCTCTAGAACTTGTCTTGAATCTCTTTTGAAATTTGAAATCCTTTTGCATGCACAAAGATAATTTAGGCATTCATTTTATAGCTAGTTTGGCCAAATGTCCATCCTTATCATATGAAAATCTTTTGTTTACCCCATTTGAGCCTCTATTATTTTTATTTTTTTTTTTTACAAAAAAAAAAAATTGCATAGAATAAATAGAGATATGCAATTTTTATATCTTTTTCTTCCATTTATTTTTTTTTACTTTAGTAAGTGCTAGGTGAATCAATTTAAAAGAGTGAAGGACTTAGAAAGTCAACACTTTAAGATTATGTGCAGATAGTAAAAAGTCAAAAAAAAAAAAAGAAAAAAAAGAAGAGGAAGAAAGAAAGAAAATAGATAGAAAAAGGAATATATGAAAAAAGAAAAAGAAAAATAAAGATTGTTGAGGTCAAAAGAATAAAAGTTGTTTATATATAGTGTTAGTGAGTTTGTTTTCTCTTGGTGGATATTCCTTCATTCTTTATCATGAATTTCATTAAATTACTTAGCACTGATTAAAGTATTCTCCCATACCATTTGATCACTTTCATTTCATTTTCATACCTTGATCATTAAAACCTTGAGAAAGTCCTTTTGATTTGAGTGCGCAATTGGATAATACATAGTAGAGATTGAGATGATAAACAAGCTTATGGTAGATAAGTTGCAATAGGTGGAATAGAGCAAAACACAAGCCCTTGAATATTTTGAGAGATGAGTATAAACACTTGACTTGTGAGAGACATTCTATTGTGATTTATCTTTGCCAAATTAACTGTCTTGCTACTTGCATTTTTGGAAGGTGGAACAAATTTCTGAGAAAATTTAATTCTTGAATATTTGAATTGATTTCAATTTTATAGTGCTTGCTTTAAAAAATTCGCTTCCATGGTTTTCATGAATTGGGTGTTTTAGAATTTAAAATCTTGAGGACAAGATTTGATGCAAGTGTGGGGGTGTGATGACTTCTCAATTTTAATAGATTTGAGACATATTTTGATATATATTGGAAGTCATCAATACTAAATTGAAGAGATTTTATTGAGATTTTGAGAGATATCAATTTGGATGCATTACTTTTAGAAGGGGATTTCAATTTAAAATAAAAGTTTGAGTTTAGGAAATAAATAATAGTAATGAGAAGTTTAAAAATAAAAATCTGTTTTTTTTTATTATTCTTAATTATATAATAATGCTTCTTATTGTTATTTCAATGGATCAAATTATGCATTGATTGATTGTTTTAATTGAATAATGGAATTGGGCCCCACATAAAGAATTGAAGAATTAAAAAGCGACCTAAATTGGAATTGAAAAATAGAACACGCACGTGGAGATTGAGGAATTATTATTTGCAAAAGAGGAGGAGATGCTCCTAGGAGAAGCCCGAATTGAAGAGAGAAAGAGGAGACGCGTATATTCGACGGAAAAAGAGATCTTCACCCTCATCTTCATCTTTGTTCTCCCATCTTCAACACCTTTTCTTCTTCGCCCACACCTCCATTGTCGCCGGCGACCTTCGCATCTTTCCATTCTCACCACCACCGGCTGAGCTTCAACAACTAGAACCACCGAAAAGTAGAGCGAAGTTGGAGTCTAGAAGGAGGAATCGATATTGGTGTTATTTGTTTTATCTTTACTAATTTGCCTTTGATTTCTTTTATAGCTTTAAATCTGGAATTTTGTGTTGCTGCTGTGATGTTAATTAAAGCCATGTTTGGCTAGTTGATTTTGCAACCTAGAGGGAACTTATAGGTGTGGATTAGACTTTTTTTTTATTAATTAGTTATAATTAATATTAATTTTGGTTACTTAATCTTGTTTAGATTTTATCTATTTAGTGTCTGATCATCACTAAATATGAATTTGAGAATTAGGATTTACCTTGACGAAGGGAATTTTAATTAAGCTCTGAGATTAAGTAATATGGGATTAGATTACGATTTAATTTGCGATTAGGATAGACATATACCTAATGGCCCCATATAATTGTTGAGGAGTGTGTTCGAGTTTTATTGCCTCTTGAGTAATTATGTTAGACATAACAAGTTATACTCAAGAGAGGGTTGTAAGTGGACCGACATGTGCACTTATAGCTATTTATACTCGAGATTAACAAAATTGATATTAAGGCTAATTAAATTAGTGAAAACAAGGTTTATGAAACTAATAAGGGATTAGTGACTCGGGTTGTTCATTTTAATATTGTGGTAGTTTGTTTGTTTTGATTTTATTTTATTTTCTCTTAATTAAATTCAATTTGGTTTGCTCAACTTAAACGAAATTGTAAAATTAATGCTTAACGAAATTGTGATACGAAGTCCTCGTGGGAACGATACTTTTCTTATCACTTTATTACTTGGTACGGCCCGTATACTTGCGGAGTTTTTAGGCTTAAAGTTTTGTCCTATCAGGATGTGTGCAAGGTTCCAATCTGCTCCCAAGGAGTCTCATGCTGAGAATGTAAAGCGAATCTTCAGATACCTTGCTGACACAAAGACCCTTGGCTTATGGTTTCCCAAAGGTCAACCTGAACATTTGGTGGCATATTCAGATTCAGACCATGCTGGGTATAAGAGGGATAGAAAGAGCACAAGTGGCCAATGCGAGTTTCAATGTGGCTCACTTGTCTCCTAGTTCAGCAAGAAGCAAATAAGCGTGGCTGTATCATCTACTGAAGCTAAATATGTAGCTGCCTCAAGTTGTTGTGCTCAAGTCCTTTGGCTCAAGCAACAACTATCTGACTTGGGAATCAACCTGAAGGAGATCCCAATATTGTGTGACAACACAAGCACAATAAGCTTGGCCAAGAATCCGGTACAACATACTCGGACCAAGCATATTGATGTGAGACATCATTTCATAAGGGATCATGTTTAGAAGAAGGATGTCAAAGTCATGTTCATCCCAACTCATCTTCAACTTGTTTGACATCTTCACCAAACCATTGGCCAAAGAACAATTTAATTTCATAAGGAGAGAATTGGGAATGGTAAATCCCAATGAGTTGTAAGTATCTCTCTCTCAATGTTAGTTAGGGTTTTGATGATTGTTGGAAACTAATTTAAGCATCGGAGTATCTAGTTATGTTTTATGCACGATGCTTGAAATACTGATGTTTGCTGTCGAAAGAAGCAAACTCGAGTAATGGTAACAATACTCGAGTATGTCGGGGTCAGAGAGCAACCTTGATTTTTGGAGAAGATGAATACTCGAGCATGTAAGTTGGATACTCGAGTTTCCACCGAACGGAGAACAACCATGTTTTGAAGAATGGTAAATACTCGAGTATGTAAGTTGGATACTCGAGTATTGGTCGCGGAAGTTCAAAGGTTCACCAAAACTCAAGTTTTGCCCTAGATGTTCTCTCTTCCTTTCTCTTATTCTCACTTCTCTCGACCAAACCCTTCACTCCAAACTCGGAAATGGCCTCCAAATCAACTCCCCAGGAGATTCATGACACGAGCTCCGACCAAGAAGGATCAAAGTCATGGTCTCCTCCTCCTCCTTCACCTCCTCAATGACCCAGGAGGATGAAATCGCTTCCCAAGCGTTTCCATTATGGAGTTGATCGATCAATTAGAGGAGTAAGCGAAAATATTTCAGAATCTCCTTCTCCTAACCCTAAATCGAAGGGGGTTTCGTTCAAAGAACCAGCTGTGTATCCTTCAAAGAAGAGAAAAGATCCTCAACCAGAAGGGAAAGGAAATGCAAAGGCAACTGAGGCTTCTAAGCCTGTGAGGAAGAAGAGGGCCACTGCTTCCAAATCCCATGATACTTCAAAGGGTCAAACCTCTTCCAAGGCTACATCATCGAATCATACTCAACCAGAGGAGGTGCCTCCTGTTATGGCCAATGCTGTGGAAGATATCTACTGCAATCCTACTCCTCCTCAAGGTTTTACTATTGCTTCTTCAGCTCTTACTTCTGAACAGAATGCTAAGTTTAAAGAGATATACATGAAGAAAGAATTATGTCCAGTGGTTGCAGTCGATTTAGTTCAGCTTCAACAGGATTGTAATGTCAATCTATCCACTTGGCTTGAACCTTATGACACTTTCATATCCATTTCTGCTCCTTATACTCCCAACCTAGTTAGGCTATTCTACTTCAATATGGAATCTGACAATATCCTAAACTCGGATGGTGAGTTGGTTGAGGAAAGAGTAACTACCACTGTCAAAGGTGTCAAATTCACCTGGTCTGCTTCAATTCTTAATACCATCCTGAAAATTGACAACCCTCCTCCTGTTTCCTCACTAAACTACAGTAACCAAGAGATTTTCACCACACTTAGACCAAATGAGCCATTTCCTGAAAACCAACAGCAGTTGCTGTCTTTCAAACCAGGGTCAATGTCTCCTATAAATCGAGTTCTCTAGTATATCTATTCCAGGAACTTCATCCAGAAGGGAGGGAGCTTCACACATTTTTCCCAAAAAGATTATCCCCTCTTCACTTCCTTTGTGGAAAAGAATCCTATAAACCTTGGCCACCGGATTTTCCAGGAGATGATAAGGTTCAAATTTTCATCCAGAAGGCCTTCTCACATACCATTTCCATCTCTGATTTCTGTTATCCTCTTTTACCACAAGATATGGTATGTTGGTTCCACTGAGTCTTTGAAGAATCCTCCATTCTTTGGCAAGGCTCAACTCAATCTCATGAGGATTAACTTTGAAGCTGAAGACTCAGGCCAATCTCGGGCTCCTTCAAGATCTCAAGCAAGATCTTCATAGGCAAGAGCACAGGAAGCTCAATCTACTCCACCTCCTCAGTCATCTCTACCTTCTGATTTTGATGCTCGAGTGAAAAACATTATGGATGCTGCAATAGCTGCTAAGTCCATTCAGATTGAGTTTGAAGTTGGCAAGCTAGTGCATGAGGTCACCAGAGGCAACCATGAGATGGTTGATGCTCGGGATGTAATGAAAGAGCAAATTGAAGGTGTTTCTGGTCAGAATGAGGCTCTCAAGGAAAAGGTTGATGATATCACTGGACATATGATTGATCATGATGCTAAGCTCACTACCTTAATAGTGTCCAATGTGAGTATGAGTGATAAGCTAGACAAGATCTTGAAGCATCTTGGCTCCTCTTCTGGTGTTGGTCCTTTTGCAGGTCCTGATATGAAGCTTGATCCTGTACCTTCCTTATCATTACCTTCATTCACCTTCACTAGCCCTCAGGTTCCTACCTTATCACCTGAACCATCCACTTCCATTTTCTCATCTCCTATGCCTGATTTCACTCCTACCACTGAGGTTCTAGCCTCTCCATCTCCAATTACCCCATCCACTGAGATTTTTGATCCCTCTCACACTCCCACTACTAAGGTCCTACCTCATTCACCTCCTCTTACTCCTCTCTTTGACCCCACTATCTTAGCTCCATCTCTTTTTGAGGATGACAAAGGGGGAGAGAAACAAGGAGAGTAGAATTAATAGGGAGAGTAGAATTTAGAGTGTGTATGTTTTGTGAAATTGCTGCATTTTAGTTTTTGTATTTCATTCTGACATTAAACCAATGTAGTTTTTACACTTTAATGAATGATGAATGAATGGCATTTTGTGGCTTCGTTTGCTTATCTCTAATTTGTCAAAATGTTGTGATTATCTAATATGCAAATGCCCAAGTATTCTAAAATGCTGCTTCTGCCAAAATTTTTTGAAGAGTAAAGTACTGTCATTTGAATTCAAAATGGAAATTCTCTCTAAATCTTCAAATCTTGGTTTACAAGTGTTGTCATCATCAAAAAGGGGGAGAATATTAGTTCTCTATGTGTTTTGATGAAAACTGACAATTGTAAACACAAGTTGAAGTTTGTCTTTGGTAAGTTGAAAAACTTACCGTTAAAGGCAAACTCGAGTATTAGTCTCAATACTCAAGTATTGACTTGACAGAGAGTAGCTCAATTTTATTAAACAAAGCAATACTCAAGTTTCCATTGGAAACTCAAGTATTGAACTTACAGATAGCACTCCAAGTTTTTCACCCTGAGCCAAATTTGAGTATTGGTTTAAATACTCGAGTATGCGTCATACAGAGACTCTTTCAATATTTCCTAAAGTTTTCAAAACTCAAGTATCCATTTGAAAACTCAAGTATTGGTCATGCAGAGAGTCACCAAAGTTTTCAACTTGAGAAAACTCGAGTATGAGTCTGAATACTCGAGTATCAGATTGACAGAAAGTTTTCAAGTTTTACACATGTTTTGAAAACTCAAGTATCATTTTGAAAACTCAAGTATTGACTTGGCATAGACTTCTCAAAGTTTTCAAAATCTCTGAATATTCGAGTATTGATTTAGAAACTCGAGTATCGGACATACAAAGAGCTTTGCTCTTATTTTCAATGTTTTGAAAACTCAAGTATTGACTTGACATAGACTTCTCAAAGTTTTCAAAATCTCCGAATACTCGAGTATGGGTTTACAAACTCGAGTATCGGGCATACAGAGAGCTTGGCTCTTTTTCAAAGACTTGGAAACTCAAGTATTGAAATGGAAACTCTAGTATTGAGGTTTCAGACTCAAACTTATTTTCATATCAAAAGTCCAATACTCAAGTTTGGGTTTGGAAACTCGAGTATTTGTACCTATTCAAAGATATGGTCCAAAGCTCAAATCACGACCTTCCTCTCGGAAGAAGAATACTCGAGTATGATAATGAATACTCAAGTATTGATATTAGTGCACAAAGGACAAACTCGAGTATTGAATAACATACTCAAGTATGAGTCGCTGAGTTTTGAAAATCAAATCAGACGAATTTGTGAAATCTTCTTATTTGATCTTAATACTTCTCCTCTACATTCACTACTATTCTTAACTATGTTTAATGAGTTTGTTAGTGAGTTTCAGATTGTTTAGAGGACATTAAATAAAGATTTGAACAAAAGCAAAAAAGCAATGGCAGAACATTAAATGCAAAGTCCAGAAGCTTGCATCCCTTTGTACCATCATTCTCTACACAATGAGAAAGGATTAATGTCTGCTTTCCCTAAGCAGTAGCTGCTCTTCCAACGGATCTAATATAAGGAAAGTCAACACTAATCCTCTGGACAAAAGGAATTAATTGAAGAGTAGAGAGAGAAGACACCAAAGTGCCTCCAACAGCTAGATTAGTGCACCAACGGATATAATGGAGTTAGCAACGGTTATTTAATGCTCTCTTAGTATAAATAGAGCAGCATTCAATTCTTCTCTACAACACATCTGCTGAAAACGAATTCCATTCAAGTTTGTCAACTACTCTTTCAATTTTCACTTGTAAAGTATCTTTTGATACATTGATCTTCAGTGTTTATCTTTATCTACTCTTAAAGAGAGTTCATTGATTGTAAATCATTTTATTGTAAGAATCTCAAGTCAGGGGACTTGGAGATTGAGATATTGATTGCAACTTGTAAGGGGGAGTAAGTACTAGTGAGAGAATTACTCTTGAGTTACAGAATGTGTAATCAATCGAGATAGTGAAATCTCGAGTGTCGGGACTGGACGTAGGTCAAGAGATTGAACCGAACCAGTATAAGTTTCTTGTGTCTTGCTATTCTTCCCTATACTATGTCCAGCTCTGTTTTAGTGTTCGAAAATAGAGCAATCTGAAAAGATTTTTAAAATCCCCAATTCACCCCCCTCTTTGTGATTAGGCTCCACTTTCACTTGTTGCCATACAACCATAGATACATATCTCAATTCTTGTCTGCAATTCACTTAATTCTCGCTACATATATCACCGAGTACTTATCTGAATTTTCAGCCACCACCGGCGCTGGTCCTTATGTGCATGGAGGAGAATACAATGGTCTTCTTATGCTCCACTCACAGCAATCCAAGGCCTACATTGAAGCAGACCATGAACGAGTAAGCATGTCATTTTGATTGTCTTATCTGAAATCTCTACTGTGAATCTTTAGTGACCATTATTGATAAATTTGTGATTTTGATGATAGTGCCATGAGGACTTTCCAAATCGAGGTAAGAAAAAAGCATACGTATGAGGCTAGAGATCCTAGATGGATCTATCCAAAGGTTAGTACATATTTGGACACTGGCACACTTCCTTGTGAACTTGGTTAGTAAGCTATATATGCTCTTATATATATTTCTTGCTCTTTTTAGACCTGTCGGCAACCAAAGGGGTCCAACTTATGTGGCCCATACGTCATGAAACACATATATGATATTATCATGCAAGGAAGCACTAAATTCACTTTAAAGGTAAATGTATTTGATATTACATATTATGGTTGAATTCAGTTTCTAGCTTAATGTTACATATGAAATATGCACGCAAGTTAATTCAGTTTCTGTCGTTGATGTTATAGAGGTTTGCTTGTGCTGATCCCTTTTCTGATGATGAAGATGTGGAGCACATACGCAAAGTATTTTGTGAATATTTGTATGACCTCTTAAAGTCAGAACAATAATTTATGTCCTGAATTCATTTGTAAATATATGTTTTAGCAACAATCATCTTCTGTAAATGAACAATTGTACAATTTGTTTAATTGTCAATAATAAATGTGTTTATTTTTTCGAACAATTTCCTTGTGTCCATTTTGGATTACTGAATGTATTGGATGGTGGATAAAGCTATTTAGTGCTTGTACCTTGAGGACAAGATGTTGTAAATGAGCAGTATGAGTCTTCTAAAAGTCTTTGTGACTTTTAAGACCAGATAGTTTTTAGGATCCGGTCTTAAAAGTCTTCATTAAAGATGGCGAGACTTTTAGGACAAGATGGTTTATAAAGGTCCGGTCTTAAAAGTCTTCAATTAATTTTATAAATATGGCAAGACTTTTATGACGGGATGGTTTATAAATGTTCGGTCCTAAAAGTCTTCGATTAAATTTGTAAATATGGCGAGACTTTTAGAACCATATGGTTTATAAAGGTCCAGTCCTAAAAGTCTTCATTTAATTTTGAAAAATATGGCGAGACTTTTAGGACCTGATAGTTTATAAATGTCCGGTCCTAAAAGTCTTCGATTAAATTTGTAAATATGATGAGACTTTTAGGACTGTATGGTTTATAAAGGTCCAGTCCTAAAAGTCTTCGTTTAATTTTGAAAAATATGGCAAGACTTTTAGGACCGGATGGTTTATAAAGGTCCAATCCTAAAAGTCTTTGTTTTATTTTGAAAAATATGGTGAGACTTTTAGGAGCAGAGTTTTTATAACTGCGATCTTAAAAATCTGTCTTTTAGAACCATATTTTTTAAAATTCGGTCTTAAAAGTCTTCGTTTAAATATAAGAAATGATGACCCTTTTCAAACAATGTATTAGGGTTCAAGACAACCGAGGTTTTGCTCAAGGTAGGTCCTCATTGTCGTCGTTTTACCTCCCCAGATGTTGATGAGCATTATCGGTCTCCTTTTCTCTTTTTTCTTTTTGTCGGAAGAAAAGGAAGATAATGAAAAGGACAATGAAAATGATCAGATCTAGGTGAGGTAAAATCGACGACAATGACGGTCCAACTTTGAGAAGAAAGTCACCATATTTGTTTGTATTTGTTAGAATAAGGTAAACGATGTTTTTTTGTTTTGTATGGTCTTGACGTTGTATTCTGCATATTTTCAATGTTGATCACACACGAGGACAATGTTTTGTTTGTTTCCTTACTACTGTGAATGGACCACTTGAAAAATGAAAAGGCACATGAAGATGGGAACATAATTTAAAATATTTTATTAATTATTATAATTTTTATGCTGCCCGATGAAGGGCAGCACTACTACAGACAATAATAAAAAACATAAAATATCTAATAATCCTCCCCATCGTTGTCGGAGGGGGAGCCATCGAGAGAGTGCGTCGGAGGAGTCCTCGTCGAAGGATGGTACTCCACGTCATTGGCGTGAGTACCATGTTGAGCTTGTTGTTGACGATATGAACAAGCCCAAACAAATGGCCCAAGCGTCAATCGATGTGATCGACGCGGGCCACCAAGTGCTCCACCATCCGCTTGAACGTCGGATTTGGAGGCAACGGAGGAGGGCGCTGAGGTTGAGGAGAAGGAGGAGGAAAAGGAGGACTTGGTGGAGCAGCCATTATGGTGGTGGAGGAGGCCGTGAAGGTTGTAGAAGTGGAGAAGAATGTCAAGAAACTAAAGTAACAACGGGATTAAATAGAGAACCCCATCATGAAGAATTTGAAACGTCCGAAACTTTAACAAGTGGAGTGGCCTCATTATACGAGGAGACACATAGTTCCTCGTGTAAATGGAGCAAATCTCCAAGAGGGGGTGAATTGGGGATTTTAAAAATTATTTTTTAAATACTCTATAAATAGATAGGAAAACAGAGATAACATAGGAGAAGAAGAAAGACTTGACACAAGAGGATTTATACTGGTTCGGTCTAAATCCTTGACCTACGTCTAGTCGCCAGACACTTTGGGATTTTCACCATCACTCAGAATCAATTACACACTCTGTACTCGAAGTTATTCTCTCAATAGGATACACTCCCCCTTACAAGTTGTACACTGATATTCTCAATCTCCAAGTCCCCTTGACTTGAGATTCTTACAATAAAAGATAATCAATTACAAACTCTCTAAAAGAGCAGATAATAATGAACACTGAAGTACAAGAGTATCAACAGATACTTTACAAGACTAGAAAACACTAAGAGTAGTTGACACTTTGAATGCTTTTCATTTTCTGCAGATTGGTTGTTGAGAGACTGAAATGCTTCAGCTTATATATGTTGGAAGCATTAAATGACCGTTGGATTCATTAAAGTGACCATTGCCAACATTAATGAGTTGATTAGGTTGAAGCTTGGTCCAGTCTCTCTCTTGATTAGTGCTAATCCAGTGCACATAAGTTTATGGTTGACTTCCTTGAAATATATCCGTTGGAAGAACAACTTCTTGATAGGGAAAGAGACATTAATCCCTTAGCAGTGTGAAGAGAATGATTATCCAAAAGCATGTAAGGTTTCTGGACTTTGCAATAAATGCGCTGACGTCATTTTTTTGCTTTAGGCTAATCTTCATTTAACACTCTTTAAATCATCTGAAACTCACTAACAAATTGATTAAACATAGTTGAGAATAGAATTGAGTGATGATAAGAAGTATCTAGATTAAACATGAAGATTTCACAAATTCGAGCAATTTGATTTTCAAACTTAGTTATGCAAATTCGAGTTTTTTCAACCAAACTGGAGTTTGTAACTATTCTTCAGGAACCAAACTTGAGTTAATAAACACAAACTAGAGTTTTCTTCTTCAAGAGAAGAATATCGTGATTTGAGTTTTGAAGAGCATTTTACAAATAAGAGCAAACTCGAGTCAATAAATGGCAAACTCGAGTTTGGGACTTTTGAAGTGAAAATGTGTTTAAGTTCATAAAGCTCAAAACTGGAGTTTCCAAATGGAAACTGGAGTTTCCAAAACTTCAGAGAATTAAGGTGCTCTCTCTCAGTATGATCTAAACTCAAATTTGCACAACCAAACTCGAGTTTCCTACAAAGTGGAAAATTTGAGAGGCTTTCTGTAAAGCACAAACTGGAGTTTACTCTTCAAAACTAGAGTTTTCTTAAGTTCAAAAATAGAGCAAAGCTCTCTGCTTGTCACAAACTCGAGTTAGCGAAACCAAACTCGAGTTTCCTTGAAAGCTCGGGAAACTTGATAACTCATCAAGCACAAACCGGAGTTTGGCTAAGTTCACAAAATATTGAAAGCTCTCTGTCTTGTACAAACTCGAGTTTACAAATACAAACTCGAGTTTGCCTTAACTTGAAAAACTTTTAGTGCTCTCTGTATTACACAAACTCGAGTTTGTGAAAGCAAACTGGAGTTTGGCCAAGTTCATGAAGTTTGAGCTACTCTCGATCAAGTCCAAACTCGAGTTTGATATCCCAAACTCAAGTTTGCCTTTAACGCAAGTTTTTCAACTTACCAAAGACAAACTTCAATTTGAATTTACAATTGTCAGTTATCATCAAAACACATAGAGAACTAACACCTCAGAATACGAGGAGACGCATAGTTGGGAAGTTTACCTGGAAGCCGAAGAGACTCTGAGTCATTCATTGAACAGAGTGTAAGGATATGACTCTATCTGGGGAATATAAAATCGGAAATTTTAAGATTGACCGGATACTTTATAAGAAACTGGTCTTAAAAGTTATTTAATTGAAAAAAATAAGAGATTTTTATGACCGGACGCTTTATAATAAATAGGTCTTATAAGTTATTTATTTGAAAAAATAATAATAATAGAGTTTTAGGATTGGATGCTTTATAATAAATCGGTCTTAAAAGTTATTAAATTGAAAAATTTAATTATAGACTTTTAAGATTGGATACTTTATAATAAACCGGTCTTAAAAGTTTTTAATTTGAAAAGACTTTTAAGACCGGATACTCTATAATAATCCGATCTCAAAAGTTCATTTAGGACCGGATATTTTCAAAATACGCTCTTAAAAGTATTTACTAATTATATATACCAATTGAATCCCATTCTTTCATGTCTCTCTGCCCTAACTCCTCACCGCATCCCTGATAATCCTCTGTCCCCAACTGCTCAAACAATGGTTAGAAACATGATAACCGCTCGTAGGGGTCCTCCTGAAACTCGTGCCTACCTTAGATCGTTATACGGGGTGCCTCAAGCAAGAGTGCGTTCTGTTGTGATGGAAGAGTCTCAGGTCGTTGGACCCATTGTTATTTCGGATGATGAAGAGGTTCCCGCTCCCCCTCTCCAGCCTCCTAGCCCTAGCGCGCCTACCGCTGACCCCTCCCCTCTTTCTTCTAATGATGCATTATGGTTGATGCACATTAGACAACAACTTGCTGATCTCCGGCGAGAAATTAATGCTGCTCACGCCGATATCACCAAAGCATTGGATGATAATAAGGTTTAATTAGGATGTTTAATCAGATTCTTGTAGTTGATAATTTTAAGTTTCTTTTTTTGTTGTACGTGCATATTCTCCAATAATGTAATATGCATTAAGAACTAAGCATATATCTTCTTTTTGTTCATATTCTCTTGTCGTTAAAGAAGCTTATTCTCTAGTTTTCCTTTATTTTCATTCATTAGTTGTGCTGCACTCGCCAAAGCCAATATAATTCCTCACTTTTCTGGTTCTTCGTAATGTAAATGAGTACCTTTAGGTCCGATACTTTATAAGTAAACGATCTAAAAAGTATTTGACTCGTTAAGACCGGATATTTTATAAAACTCAAGTCTTAAAATTAAATGAATATGAAAAATTTAGTACCGGATTCTTATAAACCTCCGGTCTTAAAAATTAAATGAATATCAAAACATTAAATGTATATCATTAGGACCAGATAATTTATAATTAGCCGGTCTTAATAAATAAAAAATATCTATGTTGTCGCGCGGAAAATTAAATTTTCCCTCGCTGAACTTCTCTTGTCGTGCCGAAAGTGATAACTCATGTTCTGTCTCCAGTGTGTTGCTTCGCGTTGCTCTTTTAACAAGCTAGTGCTGTTCAACTTATCACTTTTTGGTTCCTTAGCTAAACGGTGATACACCAAGCTGTAAGAGGTTTTTCTGTTATATAACTTTTTGATTTTTCTACTTATCATTATGTGTTTTTCATGGGTTGAACGAAATTGATAAAATGTTCTCGTGGGTTCCTCTGTCGTTAATGAATATTGTATTTTCAAGATTATATTTGGACTTGAGACCTACCCAACTAACCAACAAGTGTTTTCAAGGTTACTTTTGTTGTCTTTGCAACAACAATGTTTGTAGTGAAGAAATCCTCAGCAAAAGCATTTGAATTTATATGGTACAGGTGAGTCTACAAGACCTTCATGCGATGCATTTATTGTCCTTGTCATGCATTTATTTTTCTTCTTGGATTACTATGATACATTGAGCATATGCATTTATTGTCCTCATCATGCATTTATTTTACTTATTGGATTCACTGTGATACATTGAGCATATGCATTTATTGTCCTCGTCATGCATTTATTTTGCTTCTTGGATTCACTGTGATACATTGAACATATGCATTTGGAATTGGTTTAGTTTAAGAAATCTGATAATGTATGTTAAATCCTTTTGTCTATATAGGAATTCTACTATGGATCACAGTTGGGTAAATGTTTTACGAACGAGTGTTGAATATCATAATAGGGTGAGGGAATTTATAGAATTTTCTAAACGAAATGCACATGATGATAGTGGGAAGTTTTATTGTCCTTGTGTTGAATGTTTGAATGAGAGGCGACTAAGTTCTGAAGTTATATACACACATTTAATTTGTGAAGGATTTTGTAAGACCTATACAGTATGGGTATGACATGGTGAAAAAATGCCAAGTGCATCTCAACATAAGGAAGTGGCCTTTGATGATAATGACATGGATATGGATGATCGCATAGAGGACACTATTCGTGATGTAGGAGAAGAGGCTTTTGAGTAATCACATGCATATGGTAATATCTACAGTGATGCAGAGACGCCGCTATACCCTGGGTGTAAAAAATACCAATTGTTGAACGCTGTATTAAAATCGGTAAGATTGAAGGCACGTCATGGATGGAGCGACAAGAGTTTTTTCAGAAATGCTTGAGGCTTTTAAGGACATGCTTTCAAATGATAATGTGTTGCAGCATCGATACTATGATGCTAAGAAAATACTTTATCCACTGAGGATGGAGTACAAAAAGATCCATGCATGCCCGAAAGATTGCATATTGTATAGAAAAGAGTTTGAAGAGTAGAAGACGTGTCTGGTATGTGAAACCCCAAGGTACAAATCAAATAAAGGGCCTGCAAAACTGTTGTGGTATCTTCCAATCATACCAAGGTTCTAGCGGTTGTTTGCTAATGAAAATGATGCAAAAAATTTAAGGTGACATGCAGATGAGAGGATTTCTGATGGAAAGCTTCGACATCCGGCCGATTCTTTTCAATGCAAGAAAATCAATCAATTAATTCCGAACTTCGGCGAAGAACCTAGGAACCTTAGGCTTGCCCTTAGCACGGATGGCATGAATCCCTATGGTAGCCTTAGCAGCATGCATAGTTCATGGCCTGTACTTCTTATTATTTACAACTTATCTCCTATATTATGCATGAAACGAAAGTACATCATGTTGTCTATGTTGATTTCGGGACCAAAACAACCTAGAAATGACATTGATGTTTACCTTGAGCCCTTGATCGAAGACTTGAAGGAGTTATGGGAAGAATGTGTCGATGTTTTTGACTCTTTCAAGAAGGAGGTGTTTAAAATGCGAGCCATGATATTTTTTATTATAAACGAGTTCCCAGCATATGATAATTTGTCAGGGTATAGTGTCAAGGGCCATAAAGCATGTTCAGTTTGTGAAGAAGGCACATGCTACCATCAACTTCAACATGGAAGAAAGACAATTTATCTTGGACATAGGAGATTTCTTAGACGGGGCCACCCATATCGTCGATTAAAGAAAGCCTTTTTTGGTGGCCAAAAGTATGAAGATGCTCCAGTGGCATTGACTGGGGAGCAAGTTTATGAAAAGGTGAAATAGTTAGCACGTGGTCCTGAGGTTGATATCATAAGTTGGAATTTGTATGTTATCAATGGTTATACATGTTACACAAAGTCCCTAGAGGATAGGAGCACCGTCCAGAACAGTGGTGTTATGTTTGAGGCTGAATCTATGCACTTCTCCAATTCGAAAGACAAGAGACCTAAATTGGCAGTCATGCCTTATTATGGGGTTATTGAAGATATTTGGGAGGTGGACTATGTTAAAATTAAATTTCCCATTTTCAAATACAAGTGGGTTAATGTCAATAATGGTGTTTAGATCGAACGGCTAGGATTTACATTAGTCAATATCAATAGTAGAAGTTTTGGAGATGAACCATTTATTATGGCAGACCAGGTGAAACAAGTGGTCTATATCACCGATCAGGAAAATAAAATGTGGTCTGTAGCTCTCCAAGGAAAAAGAGTCATTGATATTGATGAGAGAATTCATTCAAATTATGGTCTTCCTGAGAGTACTCCTTTTTCAAGGAGTCTACCGGACATGAACGAAGAAGATGAAGCGGATAATGAACTCGGAACAAGAAATGATCATCATGAAGGGATATGGGAGGATATCCCTTTGTAAAAGAGACAATTCATAAGGTAATATTCATATACGAGAATTCTTTGAAAACTTTAAGGTTTTAACTATATTCCTTCTATGTTCTTAAACAATGTCACTAACCGAAGCTTTTGTTCTTATTTTATTTTTGTGGCGGATCCGATCGAAAGGGGCATGTTATAAAAGAGGATGTTACGTTGTTGGGTGGGAATTAGATGAAGGCATGGTGAAAATATTATATTGGGCATGTATGTTGATTTACGTGCTGTATTTGTAACTCATTGTATTTGTAAGTTATCTTACTATATATATTCATGAGTAAATACCCTTTCTGGTCCCTGACAAAAAACACGTACCCCATTTTGGTCCCTTACAAAAAAAAAATCGACCCTTATTTGTCCTTTTTATGGACTAAAAATGACCTTTTGGAAATTTGTGAGGGATCAAAATGTCAACCAATCGACCTTTATTCGTCCTTTTTATGGACTAAAAAGGACCTTTTTTAAGGGACCAAAATGGGGATCGCGTTTTTTGTCAGGGACCAGAAATGGTATTTACTCTATATTCATTTAGGTGTTGTACTGTCATAGTATGATAATTAAGAGGTCACATAACTCATGGTGAATAATATTTATTGTATTCTTTTCCCAATTCAATTTATTCATAATGGATTGTTCATAGCTTGTAGCTTAAAGTATCGCATTTTAGGTGCTGGATTGGGTGGTGGATGTGTGTATATATATATATGATCATGAAGAACAGAACAGGGAAAAAATCAGGAAAATTTAGACCGATAATAAATACACCGGTCTCAAAAGTTCAAATTTTAAGAACGGATGTATTTATTTTTCCGGTCTTAAAAGTAGAGTACATATTAGGCCGATCTTAAAAGTTGGTCTTTTCAGACTAGTGTATTTATCCGTCTGGTCTAAAAATTTCAATATTTAAGACCGGATGTATTTATTATCCGGTCTTAAAAGTTGGACTTTTAAGATTGGTATAATTAGTCGTCTGGTCTTAGAAGTCGGTATCTTTTAGACCGGATTGTTTTTTGTCCGGTCTTAAAATGTCGATCCGTTTAGACAGAAGACCTATTTTTTTGTCTCGGTCTTAAAAGTTGAGTTTTAGAACTGAACAAAAAATATATCAAGTCTATATAGTACGACTTTTAAGACCTAATATTTTTAACGTCCGGTCTAAAATAATTTCTTTGAGACCGGTTCGCATCCAGTCTTAAAAGTTACAGACTTTTAAGACTGCCTGGAACAAGACCGGTTGCGGATCCGGTCTTACGATGCCTCTTTCGTCCGGTTTTAAAAGCCTTTTTTGTACCTGTGAAACAAGGCTCTTGACTTCTAATTATGTGCAAAGCTTCTTGAATAAGCTTCTTGACTACTTATGAGAAAGGCTTCTTGAATACTCTTTTGTTTCCTTTCTTCTTCCTTGTTGGCCAAGACATATTATGCATTTATGTTTCAATTAAATGCTTATCAATTCATGTCAAATCCATTTGATTTCTTGGCTTATCCCTTGTGTGCACTTGTCACAATTCCAATCATGCTCAAGAAGCTTGTCAAATACACTTCTTTGACTTCTTAGACTTGCCAAATATCAAATTAATTTGGTTATTTATTAACCCAAAATTTAATGTAACACATAGAATTCTTTTCCTTCTTTCCTTTGGCCGAATAGGCCTTAGTAATTTGGCCTCCATTTTGCTCTTTTACATCATGAACTAGGCTTAGTCGTTTACCTAATATAGGCTTATCCTTAAATTCCTTGGTCCAAAATTCTGGATATCACAATTGCAAACAATAATGAACAAGAACAATGGACGTCGTAGGAGAAGGAAGCACTAAAAAAAATGAATTAGCAATGGAATTTGATTATTATATTGTAAAATATTGTCACTAATTGATCGACCACATAATTCTATCGCTAAATCAATTTATTAGTGATTTAGAAGTGCAGTTACTATTATCTTATATATATATGAAGGAATCATAATGCATAAAAATTAGTTAAATGTGCCACCCAAATGTTTGCAAGAGGGCATTGCATCAAAATTAGAAGGAATCTTGATGCAATGCATTGAAGCAAACCTATACAATACTGATGAGGGAAATTTTTAATTAGTAAGATATGAAATCAAAGTATGGGCCATTACCATTAAATATCATAATAACCAAGAAAAGCAACACATTCAATTACACCAAATATGATGACTCATTGCCTCTAAAATTAAACACAACGTATATTATATTACAGAAGAAGACAAACAATCTAATAAACAAATCAAACAGCATCTTCTTTATTACTTGCTGGCTCTTATTGTTTATACATAAATAAGCATGTGTTTATCTTTTGGGTCTTCCTAAATATTATTTTAAATTACTTGTGGGGCTCTTTAAAAATACTGGGAATTTTGATTTGCATAGGACTCATGATGGGCAAAACTTTTAATTTTTAGGGACGCGTGAATCTTAGAGATGAGAAAATTAGAGATCATTTATTATAAAGCCAAATGTTTGATGAAAAGTTAAAGATATATAAATCAGTGTAGTGCATCAAATGTTCTGTCGGCTATGTTAATTATTTATTTAATTGTTTCAAATATAAAGCATTATTACCTACCATATGGGAAATCAGTTATAAAATTAGTTAAAGTTAATTCAACAAATTATATTAGAAAAAACTATCATTTTTTTTCTGATGTTTTCTTAATTAATTATTTGTAATATCAATTTGCAAGTATACGTTATTTTATTAATTTTTTTTAAAAAAACTATTGCTATCAATTTTGGTTCTTTAATGAAATTTCATAAATTATTAATCAAGAATAAGAACTAAATTTATGGTTTACTCCAAAGCCTTCATTTTTTTTCTTTTTTTTTTTAATAGCAAAACAGTTAAGGTGAGTTGGGTTGCATAGGGGGCTCACCAATTTTAGTCCTTCAGAGCATAATTTCAAACTAAAAGAGTTCTTAGAGATATATTTATAGATCGTCACTACTACAAAAAAAAAGCTATAAAAAAAACGACCTAAATAAGACCCAATTAACGTCCCTTTACTTAGGGACGTCTCGGAGGGGATAGTTGAATTTTTGGCTTTTGGCGACCTGAATTATTAAGGCGTCCTGAATTGTATTCAGGACGCCTCATAAAAGGCGACATGAATTGTATTTAGGACGCCTAAATAAGGCGACCTGATTTCAATTCAGGTCGCCTTATTAAGGCGTCCTGATTTCAATTCAGAACGCCTTAATAAGGCGACCTTAATTGGAAATCAGGTCACCTTATTTAAACGTTCAATTGAACAAAGGCGTCCTGATTTCAATTCAGGACGCTTAATAAGGCGACCCGATTTTCAATTCGGTCGCCTTATTTGGGTGTTGAATAAACAAAGGCGTCCCGATTATATATTCAGGGACGCCTTATTTGGGTGTTGAATAAACAAAATTCGAATATTGGCGACATAAGAAAAATTCAGGTCGCCAATGTTTAAAAAAATTTTAAAAAAAAAACACCCCATGGTGCAAAACAAAAAAATCTCATAGGAATATGGCGACCTGAATTTTATTTAGGTTGCCAATGGTAAAAAAATTTAAAAACAAAACCACCCACGGCGCCAAACAAATAAATTTTATTCCAAAAACAATCTCATGGCGCCAAACAAAAAAATTCTCAAAGGAATATTGGCGACTGAATGAAATTCGGAACGCCAATATTTCAATTTTGGCGACTTGAATGAAATTAAGGTCGCCTAAATTTAAAAATTGGCGACCTGAATTTCATTCAAGTCGCCTTAATGACTTTCTCAGAATATTTGTCCATGGCGCCAAACAAAAAATTCTCCCGCGAAACTACTTAAAGCGTCCTGAAATACCGTTAGAACGTCAAAAATCAATTTTACAAGTCTTAAACAATTATTCAGGTCGCTGAAGGCTAATTTTCCTTCCATATATTTACAAGAATGTCATTGCCTCCATTTTTTACTTCCTATTTTTAAATAAGGACAGTTTTTAGGGTAGTAATATCCAATTTTTGTAGTAGTGCGCCTACTAATAAACATCAACAAGCAATATTTGAACTTACGATCTTATAGATTATTGGTCTAAAATTTCACCCTCCGCAAATCTTTCGTGGTATTATATGAACCCGTCAAAGTTGATCACATTAACTTGTTTTGTGGTACAATCTTGAGCAGAGTCATACATCTTCAGTACTTAGAATCCGAGGCAAATTAACCCATATTTCGAGATTAACCTCTGATCAACAGCACAACCCAATCACCACTCTAGTATGTATGTATGACGTGTATCTTACATCAACTACCATCCCTCCACGTCAACAACAAACAGATCTCTTATCTTATATTCCTATTTTTAAATTTTATGTAATATAAAACAATAAAAATAATTTTTATGCTTTCATACAATATATTTTAATTACTTAATACTTTTAAGTATTAATTTTAAAAAATATCATATATAACAATATCTGTAAACAAATTACACTATCCACACAAAAATGCAATGTTTTGTTTTTATAGGCTCTAAGAAACAAAAAAACCTATCTAATTTTTATAAAACTTAAAAAAATGTGTTACAGTGGATTTATTTTTTTTGATAATAAAATTTTAAGAAAGGGGTTGGGCCACCTTACCCCAAGACACGACATACTAAATGTAGAATACACATGTATACTCCACCTCTACCAGGCGTTTCACCGCTTGCACCTGTGACGCTCCCCCAAATACTTAACCAACGTAGGGATCGAACCCTCCCCCTTTAAATGAGGAAGTTTGACCTCTTTACCAGTTTAACCCAACGATGGGGTGTTACAGTGGATTTAAGTTCTATATAGAGACAGAAGCACTTCGTTCATGACATGAAGCAGAAAGCCCAAACACAGGCATAATGTTGTCTTCAACCTCATTACACTTCTCTGTTCTTCTTCTCATTCTCTCATCACTTTCTCACTCTTCATGTTCAGGACCTTCCCTTCAAGAAAGCTTTGCTCACTGTCTCTCTCTAAACTCAGACAAATCCTTCCCTTTCTTCGCCTCTATCTACGCCCAATACAACCCTTCCTTCACCACTGTCCTCAATTCCTCCGCCCAAAACCTACGTTACTTACTCCCTTCTGCGCCAAAACCCAAATTCATCTTCACGCCGGCCTCCGAATCCCACGTCCAAGCCGCTGTAATCTGCTCCAAGAAGCTCAACATTCACATCAGAGTCCGAAGTGGAGGCCATGACTATGAAGGCATGTCTTACGTTTCAAAGATCGAGAAGCCTTTCATAGTCATTGATCTGGCCAAGCTCCGAGGCATCAACGTCGATATCCAAGGCAACACAGCATGGGTTCAGGCTGGCGCGACGATTGGCGAGCTGTACTACTGGATTTCCAAGAAGAGCTCCGTCCGCGGCTTCCCGGCGGGGTTGTGTTCGAGCTTAGGTGTTGGCGGGCATATTACCGGAGGAGCGTACGGTTCGATGATGAGGAAGTATGGTTTGGGAGCGGATAATGTTGAAGATGCGAATATTGTAGACGCGAATGGGAGGATTCTGGACAGAAAAGCAATGGGAGAGGATTTGTTTTGGGCTATAAGAGGAGGAGGAGGAGGAAGCTTTGGGATAATCTTACGGTGGAAGATCAAGCTTGTTCCTGTTCCTCAAACTGTGACCGTTTTTACTGTCACCAAAACTTTGAAACAGGGAGCTACCTCACTTCTTCATAGATGGCAACAGGTGATGTGCTTCTATTAGTCGCTGAATTATTTTGAGTCACATTATTTATAATTTTTAAATGGTAAGATATTATAATATGATTTTTGCATTTTATCAAAATGGGGAGAAATTCAGTGGTGTGTTCCATTTGGGAAGTTGAGCCTATAAGTTTGGAGAGGTGTTAACTAACTCGTAGGTTATAATTAGAATAATCTCTATGCGTATAGGTCGTGCAATTATTGACATGAAATTTAAAGAAAGACTAATAGTGAAAGAGTTAGAATGTGAATTTAATCTATCTCGGTCTCATCCCTTAAATATTTTTCCCCATATTACCTTTTGCATAATTTTTCTCAGTATCTCACTATGTCTTGTATCATATAATAATCTCTCTCTTCATATGGAAAACTTCACCGTCAAATTTAAATGATTAATGAAGGGATATTTTGGGTAAAATTCTAATTTTTTTAGCAAAACGATTTCCATAATTAACAAACTAAACCAAATTTGAAATTTCTTAACATATATATGTCCTATAGTTGTTAGATTGGAGCTCTTTTAGTCACATCATTTGTCTTTTTCGTTCCAAATTTCTACGGTAACTTTATGACTCAATAATTTCCTTGCACTTTTACTTTTATTAAAGAAAAAGACTTGAAGTGTGTGCAAGAACAAATATAATATTACACCGGTGATTGAAGCTTTTATCAATCAATCTATGACAGGTGGCACCTTTCATTGACGAGGATTTGTTCATAAGAGTATTGATTCAACCAAGTGGTAACAAAGCCACTGGTAGAACAATATCAACTTCATATAACGCACTTTTCCTGGGAGATTCCAAAAGACTCCTTCAAGTGATGAGCAAAAGCTTCCCTGAACTTGGCATAACAATCAAAGACTGCCTCGAAACAAGTTGGATCAAATCTGTGCTTTACTTCGCGGGCTTTCCAAACCATACTCCCCAGAAGTTCTTCTTCAGGGCAAACCAACGTTCAAGAACTACTTCAAAGCCAAATCTGATTTCGTTCGAGACCCTATTCCAGAATCTGGGCTTGAAGGTTTGTGGAAGAAGCTTCTAGAAGAAGAAAGCCCGTTGATGATCTGGAACCCTTATGGAGGAATGATGAGCAAGTTTCCAGAATCTAAAAGTCCTTTCCCTCACAGAAATGGAATACTGTACAAAATACAGTATGTTACACTGTGGGAAAACAAATATGAAGATGCTACAAAACATATAAATTGGATGAGAGGGCTTTATGATTATATGGCGACTTATGCATCGAAATCGCCCAGAGAAGCATATGTGAATTACAGAGATCTTGATCTAGGCATGAACAAAATCAATGGGACAAGCTATGAAAAAGCGAGTACATGGGGGAAAATGTACTTTAAGGGTAATTTTGAGAGATTAGTGAAGATAAAGAGTAAGGTTGATCCAGAAAATGTGTTCAGGCATGAACAGAGTATTCCACCACTTGCAGTTTCCAAAAGAACTAAGAAGCACAAGAAATGAAAGAAATGCAATAAATTGGAATGAGAGATTGTGGTCTTTGCTAGCTGGTTAAATTGGTGATATAGTGAAATAATGAAGGGTTTCAGTTTTTGTGACTCTGGGATTTTGGCCGTATTGGTGTGCTTTTAAAAAAACAACGATAAATTGTGTTTGAAGGGAAGATGTATTTGTGACGATGTGTGTACGTCCCATTTTTATGTGGTGTGTGTGGAAGTCATGTAAGTGTTATATATATTTTGCTTTGGGACAAGAAAAATATATGACTTGTGTCATTATAAATGGCATGTGAATCATAAGTATGAGAAAGAGGAGTGGGACAAGCTGAGTGATCACCACTACATAAATCACAATATATAACGGTCATTATCTATCATATATGATGATGGTTCTTAACTGTCATATATGCAAGCGCTATAAAAGTACAGTGCTGATACATTATGATTTTGAACCATTTCAAACCTATTAAAACAGTTATAATATAACACTCATTATGTATGGAAGCTTGGTGAGGCCATGATATGCCCATTGTTATGATAATAATTAACGGGCGCACGTGAACAACCATCATAATACATGGTAATGTTTGGATAATATATAATAGTTCCGCTTTAACAACCGTTATATGTTAGATAACAACAGTGATTTATCGAAACTAAATCTTGTTTTAAAAAAATTGGGGGCAGTTTCTCCTTACAATATCCCCCCTGTATATACATTTGTATAGAACAAATCACAATATATATTTACATTCATTCATATATAGAACATTACAACAAATCAGAATATATTTATAGTCCTTCTTGTAAGGATACTTATTACTCTTCACCCTCTTCCTATTCACCCAGCTTAATTCATAAGAAAACATAGAACACTCAAGTTAATATTAAACAAACATTACAACAGATCTTGGCATTTATCACTCTTAAAACATAACGATTATAGCTAATAAACGTCAGGTATGTCGAGGTAAAGCTCGCGTAAGGATATATAACACTTAAACGTAGTGGTCAATTATCCATACCATCATATATTGTGAGGCATAATTCGTGAAAATGCAAAAAAAAAAAACGATTGCATCTAACAATCGTCAATTATTTAGTGAAAAAAAATGATGATTCTTAAGAAACAACCATCATGTAACACTAACAAATGATTTGTCTTCCAACAATTATATCATTAAAGAAAAAACATATATGTCTTGCAAACAACCATCATCTAACCATCTATTTCATAACCCTTCATAACATTTGGACTTTCAATGTCATAACTCATAACCCTTCATAATCCTGTTAGACTTTCATAAGTTGTAACTCATAACTCTTCGTAATTCATTAGACCTCTATTTAAACTCAACTATTTCTTGACCTTTGTGATTATTCTTACTACTTTTCTTTATTAGACTCCTCCTTCTCTCCTTCATCATGTTATGATCCAGGGAAACTCCTCTACTGTCGCCGCCCCCTCCTCCTCCTTAACACTTGTTGGTGGCAATAAATGACTCAAGTACTAAAGATCCTAACCATGTCACCCTCTCCGCCATTGCTAGCTCCTTTTTCCCCCTCCACCAATATATCTATTGTGTCGAAGGATGAGATGGAACAAGAGAAATTAAAAGAGCTTGGGAGGAGGGGTAGTGTGGTTTGGATCCTCAATACAAATACATAATGGTTATTAATTAAAACTTATCAATGAGTAGAAGACCATGCAAATAAATAGCACTTCTAAGTTAATAAACGTTAAATTAATAATAAATTTAAAAAATTGTCAAATATATAACAGTTATTAAGAATTAACTGTCACCATTTATAAACCTCAGAACACTGAACTCCACTTCTCTACTTCAATTTCAACTACTTCTAGCCAACTTACGTTCCAACAAAACATCATGGACAAATGCAAGAGAACATTTGATACATCATCTAGTAAAAAACCGAAAGATGAACTCCTCCGCCAACAAGCATTGTAGGTCTCATCCACACAAACTATGAGCTCCATCATATGGTCTAGGTTTACATGTGAGAGCAAGGATGCATGGACCAGTGCTTGAAGGAACTTACCTCTCTTGTCGGATCTTTGAATGAGAAGGTGGACAAGTTACTGGAGAAGGAAGAATTTGATAATATATTAAATTCTTAAAACATCTCCGTCACTTTTTATTTTTAGTTTGTTTATTTACTTTGTCCTTTTTTTTGTAAATTAAAAAAAGGCATATACATTATAGTTGTTAAGTAAAAACCGTTACTTTTTAATTAGATTACCATAAAAATACATAAAGGTTGTTCTTTGTAACCATCATATATTGTCTCACAAGATAGACGGTTCTTACGGTAAAACCGTCAGAAACATTAGATGGACAAATAAATGATTTGTCTTCCAACTTTATATTAGCAAAATAACATAATGGCCTCTTAAATAAGTGTCAACTAAACAGTTCCAACCTTTCACCTTCCCTACGCTCATGATAAGAATAGTATGTGTTTTTTCGTTCTTCGATGATCGACAAGAACAAAGTACCCTTTCATTACCTACCACCGCTTGCGACTACTCCTTTTCAACTTCTAACATGTGCAATAATGGTTTGAACTCGTCACTTCCAATTTATATAAACTCCTTATTTCCTTATGTTTATCATACTATTTCTTCTTCATCCTTTTCTACTCTTTCAATCGCCAAGATGAAATGCCATGTTGAAGAATTAGTAGAAAATCCACAACGTCATCCTCCTAATCCACCTCCTTCTCCTCTTCTACAACATCCACCATCTCCTTCTCCCCCTTCTCCTCCACCTCCGTCTTCACCTCAAGTGGAGGCAACGATGTATAATGTAGAACACATTGACCATGTTGTGAGGAGGTTGGCCGTATATTTATCGAGTATGAATAGGAAGACCAATCTTATTCTTAATGAGGATGAGATTGGCCAGCATTGTAACACCCCATAATAAACGTTATTTATTGTAATAGATAGTGCAACAGAGCATGTATAATGGTTTGGACGAATGAGTACTGATAATATACACATACATATCTTAGTTAAGTATCGGAATTAATCCCCTCAGGGATATTAGTAATATAGTCATCAAAAAGTATATTAGTATGAACTATTAGTAATATACAGTCTATTAATCATAATATAACTAAATTATTACATAACCCCTCCAGAGTCGCCCAATCCTCCAATAGCTTTTGCTCTTCCATTATCATATATGCCACCTGAACAATTTTTCTGCTTAGAGCATCTGTGACGACATTAACTTTACCTGCATGATATTTAATCTCTAGCTATAGTCTTTTAGCAAATCCATCCACCTATGTTGTCTCATATTAAGTTCTTTCTAGTCAAAAAGATACTTCAAACTCTTGTGGTCGCAATACAACTCAATATTAGCACAATAATACCATCATATCTTCAAAGAAAACAAGATAGCTGCAAGCTCTAAATCATGTGTAGGATAGTTCAACTCATAAGGCTTCAACTGATGAGAGGTGTGTGCCACCACTCTGCCTTGCTGCATCGGAACATATCCAAATCCTTGCTTGCCAGCATCACTGTAGACCACATAAGTCTCACTAAGATATGGGATAATCAATACTAGTGTTGTCGTCAACCTTTCCTTCAGCTTGTCGAAGCTCTCCTTGTAATGCTCATCCCACACGAGTGATTGGTTCTTCCTTGTAAGCTTTGTCGATGGCAAGACTATTTGAGAGAAATTCTTCATGAACCTATAGTAGTATCCCGCAAGACCCAGAAAACTACGCATCTCTACTACAGTTGTTAGTCTTTTCCAATCCAATACCATTTCTACCTTGTTGGGATCTACAGAAACCCTGTCTTGTGAGATCACACAGCCCAGAATTTCACTTCTGAAAGCTAAAATTCACATTTACTTAGTTTGGCATAGAATTGCTTTTCTTTCAATACATTATTCAACACTAGTCGCAGATCTCATACTCTTCTCTACTCCTCGAGTAGATCAAGATATCATTAATAAAGACTACTACAAACCGATCTAAATTATGATGGAAGATCCGGTACATATAGTCCATAAATATAGCAGGTGCATTTGTCAAACCAAATGGCATCACCATAAATTCATAGTGCCCATATCTGGTTCTGAAGGATGTATTTTAAATATCCTAAATTCTTACCCGCAACTGATAGTATCTTGATCGCAGATCAATTTTTAAGAATACACAAGAACTAGATGATTGATCGAGTAAATCATCAATTTTAGGGAGTGGATATTTGTTCTTGATAGTCAACTTGTTCAATTCTATGTAATCAATACAGAGTCATAGACTTCCGTCTTTCTTTTTC
This sequence comes from Acacia melanoxylon, assembly GCA_019022615.1. Classification (NCBI taxonomy): domain Eukaryota; kingdom Viridiplantae; phylum Streptophyta; class Magnoliopsida; order Fabales; family Fabaceae; genus Acacia; species Acacia melanoxylon. The sequence goes on along the minus strand of JAFJYJ010000003.1, from coordinate 2,194,161 downwards.
ACGAACAACATTAGAGCTCTCTAAGGAGAAACACTAGGTCTAATGCACCCTTTCTCCAGTAATTCTTCAATCTATTTCTTCAGCTCCACCATTTCATTAGATGTCATCCGATAAAGTGCATTAGATATCAGTCCAGTACCAATCATAAGTTCGATAGTGAATTCTACTTCCCTTTCTGGAGGCAATCCACTAATATCTTTAGGAAACACCTTAGGGAACTCATTCACTACTGGTATGTTTGCTAATGAAAGTTTAATTTCTACCTGGATTGAGAAAAAAATACCATTTACCTTTGGCAATCTTGCTTCAGGCATTTATCAGCTTCTATGGAAGTAAGAAAATCCAGGCTCCCATCATCCTTAGCATTCCTTTGTGAACATGGATATATAATCCTTTTGCTACCACAGTATACTGATGCACTATTTGCCATTAGCCAATTTAGACCCAAGATAACATCAATGTCATAAAGTGGCAAACAAATTAAATCTACTATCAATTCATGCCCATAAGCATTCACAATGAAATTTAAGCATTGTTGGTCGAATTTCTTATGGCAAGTGAACTAGTCGAACAAGTAATAAAGAATGAGTAAAGTATCATCCAACATAGACTGTTAATACAAAAGATGACGCTAGTTTCTAATGACAAGTGTGAGATGTGAAAATTGTTGTAGTTTTGTTGATTTAGCTATTATTAGTGACAAGAATTAAGCAAGTGATCGGAAGTCGAAGGAAGATATCATTTCAAAGTAGGTTGAGCTTAAATCTAATCCTAAGTTGTGTCATTCCCCCAGTTCGCACATACGCATTGCTATAGCAATTATGTCTTTGTCGCATGCTTTTCGCAATGCTACAATATAACCGCCTTTCGAACGTTATTCAGCTTAACCCTCCACTATCCTATACAGATGCTTCCTTAGATGAGGATCGCACTTGCAATCCCGTAAGTACAGTCCTCTATCTACTATTAGGGTTTTGGTCTAATTCAATTTCAATGCTTCCAAAAACACTTCTTAACCTTTACCCTACAAAATTTTGCTCAAGGAATCCATTGGAGACCTCAAAAATAGAAAAATCATAGCCCTTACCTAAGATCTAGGTCTGATCGAAATTAGGGTAGCATAACAACTTAGGGAAACCTCAAAATATTTTGCTCAAATTGGAGCTTATATGTACCTCTACTCGATTCCGCAGCCGGTTCTCAATTTTGGTGGCACCTCCACGATTTAGAAAGCACCAAACTCCTCTGATTGAGAATATGAAACCATAGAAATGTTGCTCTCACCGAGAGGAACGACGTTATAAAAAGGCCTTGGGACCTAGAAATATGGAATCAAAGGTGAAATCAGCTCTGGTTACTTTCTCTTTCCTCTCCCTTTTCTCCATCGACCTCTCACTCTTTCCTTTCTAGTTTGGGCCGACTTTGGAATAATGGAGAAGGGAATGTTGGATATTAAGGGTGGCTAACTGAATTTGAGTGATGAGGGGGCAGTTTTGATCATTTTACCCCTATATAAACCTCATTTTCACATAATAACCCAAAGTTCGCAGAATTTTCCACCAACTTTGAAAATTCATACTTCATTGTAAAAGCGTCTAATTATGGTGATTCCTAAGGTTGTGTAATCATTATTAGGTCTATTTTCAAGGAAAATTACCTCCCACAGTCAATTACATGTTGACTATTCCATAATCAACATTTAATACACACTAGTCCAAAAAAAGGTTCCAGATTCTAGAGCTAACTTCAAAAATTTGTAACTCATGGTGCACAGGTCCAATTAACTTATATGACCCATAAAATTAAACCTTATCATGGCTACTTTGATTCTGGAAAGTTTCATAGCTATAGGATATCATTTGCTTAATCAAAGACACGTCACAAATTACTTTCTTCTAGAAACCCTAATCTACCAGCATCAAGGGAATTCCCTTCACAATATTTGTCATTTCCCTTGACAATATTTGTCACACTTGCCAAACTTGGCTTAGTCATCTACCTAATACAGGCTTATCCTCAAGTCTATAGGCTCAAAATTCAAGATATTACAATTGCTCAAAAGCCTCTTCTCCTACATCACGAAAAAATTTCCTTTATCCGATCATCCATATCTGTGTCATTATCTTCAAAGACCTCTTCCGTTGTTGAGATGCACTTGATATTTTTATTTCTTCACCATGTCATACCCATACTATTTAACTCTTATAAAATCCTTCACAAATTAAATGTGTATATATATATATATATGTAGCACTTAGTCACTTCTTATTCAAACATTATACACAAGTGCAATAAAACATCCCACTATCATCATCATCATTTCATTTAGCAATTTCTAAAAAATCCCTTAGCACATTATCATATTCAACACTTGTCCATTTAGCTTTTATCCAACTATGATCCATATTTGAATTCTTATAGACGGAAAGAGTTAACATATATTATCCTAACATATAAGATGCATGTTGGTCGATTTCCTTGATGGTAAGTGAACCAGTCGAACAAGTAATAAAGAATAAGTAGAGTATCATCCCACGATATCGAGATACCGATGATGATACTAGTTTCAAAGACAGTTGTGTTTAAAAAGAAAAGAAAATTATAATTGGTTAGGGTGTTTTTGGCTATAACTATCAAATAAAGAAATAAACAAATGATCGTAGTCGCAAGAAGATATCAGTTTAAAGATAGTTGAGCTCAAACTTCATCCTAAGCATATTACTCCCCCAGTTTGCTTCAGCGCATTGCTATGCAATTATGCTGCACAGCTTCCGCAATGTTAGGGTATATAATTTGTGCATCTAGCCATTTAATAATTCCTAACCCATTCGATGTCTGAGATGGGGTATATAATTCCTGCATCTAGCCATTTAATAATTTCCTTTCGTACCACCCCCTTCATGATAGGGTTCAGTCTTCGTTGTTGTTCAACAAAATTTTGGCTTCCTTCTTCAAGGAGGATTTTGTGCATACATAGAGATGGACTGATTCCCTTTATGTTAACAATAGTCCACCCGAAGGCTTTTTTGAATTTAGTGAGTACTACTAGGAGTTTGACCTCTTGTTCGCTCGTAAAGTGGGTAGAGATAATGACTGGTAATGTTCGATTATCCCCTAAATAAGCGTATTCCAGGTTGTCAAGTAAAGGCTTAAGGTCTAATACTGGTGGCACTTCAATGGACGGTTTGACCCTTTGCTTTCGATTCTGTTCGAATTCCAACGTCTCAAACATCGTTCTCCTTGCTCTATCAAGGTTACTATCGTCAATAAAGCTTAAGCTAGTTGCTTGGTCAATGCGATCAATGCCCGTACTAGTTCTACTTCTCCTAGTGCTTGGGTGTATGATTCCTGAAAAGTTTCTTGCACTACTTCATCCATGACATCGATAGCAGAGCACGTTTTCGCATCATCAATGTGCTGCATCGCTTTTAATAAATTGAATTTGATCTTCTCTTCGTTCACGCTTAATGTGAGCTCCCCTTCTTGTACATTCATCAATGCTTGTTCTGTTGCCAAAAATGGCCTTCCTAGAATAACTAAAGCTTCCTGTTCTCCTTCAAAATTATATATAATGAAATCCACTAGAAAAATGAATTTGCCCACCTTCACCAAGACATCTTCAACCTTACCTTATGGCTGGACAATGGATCTATCTGTCAGCTTAAAAGTGACTATGGTAGGCCTTGCTTCTCCAATTGCCAATTTATAGAACGCCAATTTTGGTATCAGATTAATGCTAGTGTCACGATCACCTAGTGCTTTTACAAGACATCTTCCACCTTACCTTCTTGAGGCTTAATGGTCAATTATGCAAGGAATTGCAAGACTACTTGGATCCTGCAATTTTGGAGATAGCTGTTGTAACAACAGGGCGCTGCATTCCTGTGTCAGAGCTATGGTTTCAAATTCACCCAACTGCCTCTTTTTGGACAATATGTCTTTCCTGAACTTCATGAAGCTGGGCATTTGCTCTAAGGCTTCTATTAGAGGAATGTTGATGTGAAGCTGTTGTATCATTTCCAAGAATTTCTAAAACTGCTTGTCCTGGCTCTGTTTCTGCAGTCCTTGCAGAACGGAGGGGGTTGCCTTTGACCCGAGGTGGTTCTGGGTCGATGAACTACTGCAACGAAGATGCTATAGCATTCCTTATTGGTTTCGATACATAATCATCTAGCGTGAAAAATGATTGAGATGATGTAGCACTGATACCCCTATCAAGTTGTTGTGGAATTTGAGGCTGTTGTTTTTCTTCAAGGAATTGTTCTGTAGTTTCTTTGCCTCTCTTTGTTTGACCAAATTCAGGATCAGCATCTTCGATTAGCCCTTTGGTTACCTTTATGGGTACCACACTCTTGCTGCTTCTGAGTTCTATGGCTTTTACCTATTCCTTTCTGTGGCTCCTGGGGACTTCAGTGTCGCTTGGCAGAGAGCCGAAGGGTCTATTGTTAAGAGTAGTCGCAAGTTATCCGACTTGGGTCTCAAGGTTCCGAAGGGTCACTTGCTAGTTCTAGATGATTGCATCGTTCTTTGCTAGGTATTCCTTCAGAAGATTAGTCATAAAGGTCTGAGGGTCTAAGTCATTGCCCTGCTGCCTTGCTTGCTGGGTAAACCCTGGTGTTTGATGGTCTATTTGAGTATGATGGGCTAGTTGACTATCCTGCTACTTGTTGACCCTGAGAACTCCATAAGAAGTTAGGGTGTTGCCTCCATCATGGGTTGTATGTATTTGAATAAAGGTTATTGGTGTTACTGCCCCTGTTGAAATTGTTAACATAGTTGACTGATTCAGGGTTGGCAAAGCACTGAGAGTAGGAGTGCTCTCCGCCACATTACATGCAAGCTACCCGAGCTAGCTGTATCAATAAGTTGTTAGCAGGAAGGGTCAGTCCTTTAATCATGTTGGTGAGAGATGACACTTGGGCTGTAAGGGCATTCATAGCATCTAACTCATGTATTCCAGCAACAGTTCTGGAGGGATTTGCCTTGTCAGCTGGCTATTGATGGCTGTTCATTGCCATTCGTTCCAACAATTCACGAGCCTCTTCATAGGATTTCATCATATGGAGCCACCTGCAGAGGCATCCATGATTGAACGTGTTTGTCCATCTAGTCCCTTATAGAAAGTTTCCAGCTGAATCCACTCACTCAATCCGTGTTGTGGACACTTCCTGAGAAGATCCTTAAATCAATCACATGCTTCATATGTTGACTCACCAAATCTCTGGCGGAAACTAGTGATATCCTCTCTTAGTTGGGCATTTTTTGTTGGTGGGAAGAATTTGATCAAGAATTTACTCCCCAAGTCATTCCAAGAGATTATAGAATTACCAAGTAGGTTGTTCAGCCATGTCCGCACCTTATCCCGTAGAGAGAATGAGAAAAAATTAATTCGAAAGGCGTCAGGTGTGACTCCAGGATTGACAAATGAGTCGTAGACCTCCATAAAGGACTTGAGATGCAGATGGGGGTCTTCCGACGGGAGTCCTCGAAATTTCCTGGCCAAATTCAGCATTTGAATCATGACACCTTTAATCTCAAAGTGCCTTGTATTAAAGGTCGAGGGTGTGATGGCCGAATTAAGCTTGGTCAAATCTGGAATCCCAAACTCCCTAATGGCTTTGTTCAGATCAACATTTGGTGGTGGAGGAGCTTGATTGGCTCCATTTATTACTTGTTGCTCTCTTTGACCTTGGTCATGATTAGCTGGTATATCCGCCATGTCTGCAAAGTCACAGGGGTGACTTATTCACTTCTGCTTCCTGCACATTTGCTTATAAGTGTGTTTGATCTCAGAATTGTAAGGCTTAAGATTAACATAGGATGAGCTATGCATACACTACAGAATGTACCTAAAAATCAAAATCAGTGAAAAAGTGAGCGTATTGTATAAAACACAACTATTCAACAATAAACTTGTAATCATAAAAGGTATCTACAGTCCCCAGCAATGGCGCCAAAAACTTGTTGGTCGATTTCCTTGATGGAAAGTGAACCAGTCGAACAAGTAATAAAGAGTAAGTAGAGTATCTTCCCATAGAGACTGAAATATCGATGATGATACTAGTTTTGAAGACAGTTGTGTTTTAAAAAAATAAAATTATAATTGGTTTTGCTGTTTTTGATTATAACTATTAAACAAATGATCGTAGTCACAAGAAGATATCAGTTCAAAGATAGGTTGAGCTCAGACTTCATCCTAAGCATATTACTCCCTCAGTTTGCTTTAGCGCATTCCTATAGCAATTATACTGCACAACTTCCGTAATGCTACAACATAGCCGCCTTCATAATGTTATCCAGTTAACCCACCACTATGCTATACAAAAGCTTCTGCATCCTGTAAGTACAAAGTTATACTTCTCCCATATTCCTATGGCAATTTTCTAGTTCAGATTATCACTCCTACTCAAGGTGTAAGGTTATGAGTGGTAGACCCATTTCTATAGCCTACAATGATAGGTCAAGCCTTGCACCAGCATGCCCAGCAAACACTACCTATCTGATGTCTAACCCGGACTCCTTTCCAGTAAGTCGAGGTTGAAAGTTGAGCAAATCACAAAGAGGGGGGTGAATTGGGGATTTTAAAAATTCTTTTTAAAATGCTCTGAAACTTAACAGCAAAACAGAGCTAAACAGAGGAGATGAAAGAATAGCAAGACACAGCAAATTTATACTGGTTCGATCACAATACTTGACCTACGTCCAGTCCCCACACACTCTGGGATTTTCACTAACTCACAAGATCAGTTACACACTTTGCACTCGAAAGTTATCCTCTCACTAGGATACACTCCCCCTTACAAGTTGTAAATTGATATACCCAATTTCCAAGTCCCATGACTTGAGATTCTTACGATAAATGATTTCAATAAATGAAACTTTGTCTAAGTGTAGATAAGATAATCACTGAAGTACAAATGTATCAAAAGATACTTTACAAGAGTAGAAAACTGAAAGAGTGGTTGAAACTTTGAATGCTTTTCGTTTTCTGTAGATTGGTTGTTGAGAAGACTTGAATACAACTCCTTATATATGAGGAGAGCATTAAATGGCCGTTGGATTGAACAATGTAACCATTGGAGACATTCGACTAGCTGTTAGGAACAAGTTGGTCACTTCTCTCTCTAATTTCCAGTTAATCTAGGTGCATAGAAGTTTATGGTTGACTTCCCTTGAATTGAATCCGTTGGAAGAGCAGCTTCTTGAAAGGGAAAGAAAACATTAATCCCTTAGCAACGTGTAGAGAATGATTGTCTAAAAGAATACAAGTTTTTTGGACTTTGCAATAAATCTTTTGACGTCACTTTTTGCTTTAAGCCAAATCTTCATTTAATATTCTTTAAACCATCTGAAACTCACTAACAAACTGATTAAACATAGTTAGGAATAGCAATGAGTGATGATAAGAAGTATTAAGATCAAACATAATGATTTTGCAAATTCGAGCAATTTGATTTTCAAACAAGGCGACGCAAACTCGAGTTTGTTCTTCCAAACTGGAGTTTGTAGTTTTCCTTCAGAAGCCTAAACTGAAGTTTACAAACCTAAACTTGAGTTTACTTCATCCAGAGGAGAACGTCGCGATTTGAATTTTGAAACATATTTTGAATAGGAGCTAAACTTGAGTTCATTAGTGACTAACTCGAGTTTTAGACTTTTTATAATAAAAGATATGTTTAAGTCCAAAAGCTCAAAACTGGAGTTTTCAAATCTAGACTGGAGTTTTCAAAATCACAAGATAGAGAAAAGCTTTCTACTTTGTACAAACTCAAGTTAATAAAACTAAACTCGAGTTACCAAATGTTTGGAAAAATAGAAAACTATCTGTATGGTGAAAACTAGAGTTTGCAAAGGTAAACTAGAGTTTCCAAAACTTCAGAAATATGAGATGCTCTCTGTATGATCCAAACTCGAGTTTGCAAAACCAAACTCGAGTTTCCTTAGAAGAGAGAAAGCTTTGAAACTTTCTCGCTAAACACAAACTGGAGTTTATAAAACAAAACTGAGTTTTCTCAAGTTCAAAATAAAGCAAGGCTCTTTGCTTGCCACAAACTCGAGTTAATGAAACTAAACTCGAGTTTCCTTGAAAGCTTGGGAAACTTGAGAACTCTCTGTCAAGCACAAACTGGAGTTTCCAAATGGAAACTGGAGTTTGGCTAAGTTCACAAAATATTGAAAGCTATCTGTCTAGAACAAACTCGAGTTTGTCTTAACTTGAAAAACTTAGAGTGCTCTCTGTATCACACAAACTCGAGTTTGCTGAAGCAAACTGGAGTTTGGCCAAGTTCATAAAGATTGAGCTACTCTTCTGTCAAGTCCAAACTCGAGTTTGCATCCCAAACTTTTGCCTTTGACAAAGTTTTTCAACTTACCAAAGACAAACTTCAATTTGAGTTTACAATGGTCGCTTATCATCAAAAACACATAGAGAACTAACATATGCCACTGATCTAGCCCTTAGCTTCCACTAACCGACAAGAGATTAAAATATTGATAAACAAGTTGAATTTATTTAATTAAAGAACTAGCAAACTGGGTTCATTCTACACTCAAGAATCCATCCTCGCTTAGCCAAAGGAATTTTAGTTCATGACTGATGAGGGAATCACAAAACAAATCACAGCAGAATAGCTCATAGAAAAAGATAAACTGAAAATCAATGAAATAAAATAGAAAGTTCGCTGGAGGGGTTGACGGCGTAGGAGGCGCTTGTCATGTGACATCTCCATGTCTTCTAATCTCTGTCTCACTACAGGGAAGGATTCTGGAGCTTTCGTGCTTCGTAAGTTCTCTCGCTCTTCTTCGGAGTCCAGCCGAATAAGAATTCTCTTGACTCCTTCACAACTTTGATGATCTTTAGGGTTAGCCGTCTTTTCCTCTTATAGTCAGGTTTCCTTGTGGCGTACGTTCGTGAGTTGGGCCTTTCTAAATCATCGGTATAACTTTCCAAATTAGGTTGATTGATACTTGTTGGTACTACAGGATTCTCCAAATCTTATCTTCGATCCTCCGCATCTTCTAATTCATCTGTCAGCAATCTAATCGCCATATAAACGTTTGTCTAATAACCTACACTTAATTTCTTGAAACAGCCTCGAGGAAAAGTCAGAACACAAGGCACATAGCATTTCTTCACTTACGATGCTATAGTATTATGGTTACATTGTACTTTTGGCTCGTCATGGCTTACCAGATGCTATAGCATTGTATCAGCTATGCCATGTGCTTTCACGGTAAACCTCAAACTTGCCCTTTTCTTATGCACATGTATAGGATAATTATGCAACTACCACAATTTATAAGATTCATCCTACATTTCCCTTATATGCGTGAATTATAACATATTTACTCAAATTAGATACATTTAAGTTCAAATTAACCATACAAAATAGTCACGCATCATAGGGAAAACATGGCATAAATAGTACTCATCAATGCATCTTGAAGCAAGAAAAATTAAACCTTGTAAGATGCTAAAGTCCACATTATTCTAACATATAATATGCTAACAACACAGCCAAATTAGAAGCAGGGAATAAAGTAAATACAAAATACAAAACTCTAAACGTAACTAACAAAACCCACTTTGTGTTGTATGATCATATACAAGAGACAAAAACCTATAGAACCAAAAAGCCTCTTTCAAGTATTGTATGAACCTTGGTTGTGAGCTTGGCCTCAAAGGTGAGAGACTACACTTAGGTGATATGGTCCACATAATTGGCAGCTCTAGCAGAACAAACAAAACCCACTCTAGGGAGGTTCTTTTTGTACAAATCTGACCCTATATAACCTAACTTATTCGGGTTTTTGTTACTTAAGAGCGCAAGATTTTCAGCTCCACTAATTCAACATTATTGAAGCCATGTGTGGTTTTGACAAAGAGAGGATGACAAACAAAATAAAATTCCACTAAATTGAGTTCAAAGATAGGAAAATGGCGTGAGAGAAGCGTGTAAGGGCATCATTGTACCAAAAACAATTTTTAAAAAAACCTTAGGTGAAAAATGAGCTTATCGAAACTAGCTTGTCAAGAGAGAAACGTGAAGTAGCGACGAGGGCACACAACAGAGGAATGTCGACGAAAAAATAGCAGCGATGAGGGCACACACACTAGCAGCGGTGGTAATGGCGGAGAAGTGACCTACGAAAGAGAACCATCCAGGGAGCGACAGAGGATTTCATAAAAGAGACAAAGCAAAATTTAATATTCGTACGACGAAAAGAGGATTTAGAGAGAGAGCTTTAATTTGGAGCCCATCTTTTAAACTAGTTATGCCCAAAATCAAGTCTAAAAATTTCATCGTATAGACTATTTATTTAGAACATCAAATCTTATAAGGAATGTGTGTGTGTTTGTATATGTATACATATATCTATACACACAACACACACACACATATGTGTGTGTGTATGTGATATACATATATGTGTGTGGCCCTGGTGCAATTTAATTATGAGATATGATATCTTTTTATTTAATTAAATATGAGATACTATATCTCAATTTAATTAAATCTGAGATACTATATCTTTATTCCAAAATTATATCTCGAATACAATATCTCTATTTGTTTTAGATATTTAATTTATCAAATAAATTAAATACAAAACAAATATTATATAATAATATTATAATCTCTATTAAATAATATTATTATATTTAATTTCGAATTTAATAATAAATATATATATATATACATCCTAGATTAAATGTTTTATTCATTAAATCTTAGACATATCTAAGATTCAATGAATCGACACTTTTGCTCGTGTTGGGCTATTCTTGTGTGCGACCGCCTAGCCCATTACGAGATTGGCAACGGGCCAATATTGTACCAGCCCACAAGTCGCAAGCGGCCTCTAGCAAGACATTGCGACTACCCAATTCATATGGGGATCGATGATACGATACAACCTATCATACAACAATGTCATGTCCTTTTTGTCACCCGATAATTTGGTCAAGGATGAGGCATTGATAATGTCAACTTCTTGTTCTTGACCATTACTTTCTCGATTCTTGAGTAGTCTAATAACTGGAATGGAAACTCCTTTCCATCGTAGTATGGTCATACATTTCTCAAACTCACTCATCGAGGGGCCCAGTATTATCTCTCTACAAATGTGAAGGACAAATTTCATCTTGACCATTCACATTCCTCTACATGAAAAGCATTGATCCCGATCAAAGCCTTTATCATCACCCGGTCAAAGGTGACTTTTGACTAGGTCAAAGATCAACGACTCTCATGTAGGAATCCATGATGATCTCAGGTCAAAGGGCGTTGTGACACGGTTATACATGAGATAAGCTTATGACTAAATCCATGCAGCTTTCTCATAGTGGGTCGGTCCAGCACCTTGTACTCTTACAAGTGCACATGACTTTGATTCGTATCTCCATACCTCATCAAAGCCATATTGGTCTTATTTCATCTTCACTCCCACGTATGACCGACCAGGGACATTTAGGATAATCTATAAGATATATCCAGGGATACAGTTATCACTATAAACATGATAATTAAATGGAGATGACTTGCCCCTAGGGCATAATTTCCAACATATATATATATATATATATATATATATATATATATATATATGTATTATTTTTAAATTCTACATCTTTTTTATGATTGTAAGAAACATCAAATCTAAAAAATTTCATCTTTTAGACCGATTATAAGAGACAACCGATCTAAAAAATAAGCGACTTTTAATATATATTTTTTAATCTTTTTAGACCAAGTGTTCTAAATCCAAATAAATAATATATTGTAGACCTTTTATTAAAGGAATCTGTCTAAAAAGTTTTTTATATTTAGAAAATAGTTAAAGTGCATATTTGCCAACAAACTAATACCTGAGGAGCATCTGGTACAAAAAACAATTGAGGGTACCAAAATTACCAATAAACAATTAAAAAGTGAAAAAAAGTACCAAATAACTATTAAAAAAAACAACTATCACAATTACGTTAAAATATGAGGTACTAGCGTAGGACGGTGGCGGAGACGCTCGAGAAAAGTGCGGTTAAGCCTTCTTGTTGGATAAGGCAAACACCAATAGAGATGCAAGCAAACGATGTGCATGCGGCGGGCCGCTTTGCTTGTGGCATCGAGGATGGAACCAGGTGCAAGGCGCGTGCGGCCGAACGCCGGATTGCTAGATTTGGTTTCGGTGCGTGATTCTCGCCCTGAAGCTGCATACGGACCTTGATGAGTTCAAGAGGTTGAGTGGAATACCCAGCAACAATGGAAGCTTTGGAGACGCCGACGTCGCCGACACTGTGACAGTCAATGGAAGACAGAGACACCAAGACAATGACGGGGTAATAGTTCGTTGGCCAATTTGCACCTTAATTGTGTTTTTTTTTTCACTTTTTTATTGTTGATTGGTAATTTTGGTACCCTCAATTGTTTTTTGTGCCAGATGCTCCCGGGTAATAGTTTGTTGGCAAATCTGCACCTTAACCCTTTAGAAAATTGCCACCAATCATACATTTTTTACTTGATCCTCTATAACCAATTTAAATATGGCGGTCTAAAAGACATATTTTGTACCATTGATACATGTGTCATCATAAAAAATTCTGGGAAAATCCCTTTAAAGTCCCAATGGATCAAGAAAATGTCAAAAAAGTCCCACAGAAAATTCTGATGTCAAAAAGGTTCTAAAGAGTTGTTAAAACTCACAAATGAAGTTGTTAATATAATCACTTACCAAATGAGTTATTAATGAGAATTTTTTGATATCAAATTTTTTGTAGGCCTTTTAATTTTTGATATTCTTTTGGTCTTTGAGACCTTAAAAGGATTTTTCCAAAAATTCTAAAGCATGTAATATTTGGATTGGATACAATACTAGAAAAAGTTAGAGAAGTCGTAGTAAGTTTAATTATTTTGAATTCAATGAACCTGACTTTGTATTTTTTGTTTCTCACCACAGGCCACAGGGCAGGATTAGCGCGAATAAAAAAGCAAGTTGAATGGTGAGAAAAGAAGAAATATGCCAAAGAATGAATAATTGATTTCACTTTCAATGTTGAAAGACTTGCACACTTCAACACTTTCACCTAACGCAATACCTAAAAGGTATGGTTATGCATATGTTTATCATATGTTTATCATTTCTATATTTATTCAAACCCCCAAGAAGGCAGAGTTGTCCATATTTATAGGGATTCGTGCACCGCTTTTAAGTCCCACGACGGGGTCAATTAATTAAACTCTCGTAGTTTGACCACGCAATTTCTGTTTTTTATACAATTAATATTGGGAAGTGTCTTCATTATTGTCTGTCCCTCACTCAATAAAGTAAATATCATCATGACCCTATTTTTAATTCTATTCTGACTAAAAAAATTTATCTTTATAAGTTTTGTTTCATAGTAATAAATGTATTGTTTAACTTTCTTGCATTTATTCATGTTAATTTTTAGAATCAATCATAGATAAGATAGATAAGGTGAAAATTGGAAATTTAGCCCATAATTAATTAATGTTCATAATATGAGTCACTTTAAGAGCAATTAATGATAATTTGTCAATTTTACCCATGTAGTTCATGTTTACATGACTCATTGTATTTTTCTCTCTCCATTAAAATCTCATTCAATATGGGTAAAGTTAGAAATTTCTTTAAATTTAAATCAAATTTAATGGGTTAACTACCATTTTTTAATTCTGAAGAATTAATTGAAATGACTTATATTGTGGATTGGATTAAGTATATATGTTTATAAGGTGAAGATGCAAATTTTGCAACGAACTATTTTCTTATGTGCACCCAATGCAATTAACTATTTAGGGTATAAAAGTATATATAACCATTTTTTTGAGTAGCATATAGCTAAAGCAACGCCGTTAACCCTAGTTAACTCCCATTACTTTTTGCATTATGAGTCCAACCAGTCTTCTTATTTTATATTATTTTAATATATTTTTAGAAGAGTAAAGATACAAATTTAGCAACAAATTATTTCACTATAAGCACTTAACACATACAATTATCCTTTATTAGGTCCAAAAATATACATAAACATTTTTATCTTATAAATGTCCATATGTGTCTTGTAAATTCCCTTATTTTGTCTTATGAATGATCATCTCACTTGCTTTAAGCCCTTATCATAGGCTGCCGCAAGTCCATGCCAAAAAAATAATTAAGAAAGTTGCCTGAGCCTAGGTTCGAATAAGGGACCTCGTGTGAGACTTGCCTGATAACCACGACACCACCTAGACAAGTTGTCATAAAATCCCTTTACAATATATATATATATATATATGCTCAAAATCTTGTGTCTACCCCTGTAGACATATACACAAGTGTGGCTCAACCACTGACGAGAAGGATGGAATCCGCAGCAAGGATTTTAAGAGTATGCAACAATAATATATAGTATCATCTTCTTCTTCATAGTTTGAGTTTTCTCACAATTCAAAGAAAAGTTACAGCTTAAGAACTGCCTTCTCCGTCCATCAGAACCAATAGTCTTCGAAAAGTTCGATGAAGAACACAATGACAATGACCCAGAGGGAGACGAGGAGAGAGGCCTAGCTACATTAAACAACAACGAGAACGCGTATGTATTGGATTCTTTTTCTTTTCTTTTTTTGTTAATGTAAGCTAGAGGTCATTTTGGTCATAACGGCAAAAATACACCCCTCACTCCAAATCTCCCGATTTTGGAGGGCTCCTTAAAATTTTATTAAGCCAAACAAAGCCCTACCATTATTTGTGTTGGGGTTGGCATGTTACAACAAATTATAAGTCGGTAGCACTACGAGAATAAAGGGAATTGGTGTAGGAGAATAAGACAAGAGTTTCCTTAAACACTAACCACTAGTTTTGATCACTTGCCATATTTCATTATTAGTGGGATCATTATCCATTGGTGACACATACACATTGTATATATATATATCTATGAACCAAGTGTTGTTGTTATTAAGTTCTTCAATCTCCTCAAATTATTCATTTTCAGCGGACCATTATATTATCTAATTTATTAATCTAGCATCATCTGTAACTAAGGGTCTAGATCCTCTCCAAAGTTGATTTTCTGAGTATCCCTCAGCGTCTCAATCGTATTTGTCCAGATGATCTGAGCGCTCAAAAGGAAACACATCATATACCTTTTAAATTACATCTGTACCGTCCATTTTGATTTAATCTTAGCCGTCCATTAAATTTCCATGTCTGCTAAATCCTTAACTTAGTTCGGTTCCTTTCTCAACCGCTCGTCGGAATTGCAGAGTGCTCGTCGTCATCCACCATCCGGCGTTGTCGGACACAGTTGTCATTACTCAGTCTTGGACAGTTATAGGAGAAGAACATTTAGATCGATGAGGCTCATCAGTTCCCAGTTGATGTTCCTAGGTTCGCAGCCATCCAGCAGATTTTGTGCAGGTCTGCAATGGGGATTAAACCAGATTTGTAATTCTGGTGGAAGTGTAATGCTGTTTTACTTGTTGGTGAGTTATTTTGATTGATTAGATTTTGTGTTCTCTATGTATGTTTCACTTGCAGTTGCTGAATGCAGTTTTTTAGTAAGACAAAGAGCAAGAGGAAAGTTCTTTAACAGTGGTAGAACGTTTCTTCCGCCAAGCATTTGTAAACAACACAGAATAATTTCCTTTCCATTAGAGCAAAACAGGTTTGTTAATGCAATTCAAAAGAAGTTATGTGGATAATCAGTTATGTTACTCCTTCGATCCTAAATATATAGAATAAAGTTTAATTTGTCGTATATTTAAGACAAAAGATAGTTTATAATATGTAGATGAACCACATTGCCTTGCGTGAAGCTTTCCGCCAAACTCAGCCAGCAGAACCAAGGAAGTTTCTTGTTTCAAATGCATTATTAAATGTTGGCAACCAGAAGTATGATGATGTGTCTCATCCAATTATTTTTTTTAAAAAAATGTTATTTTGGATATTAATATTTCAAAGGAATATTGATTATTTTTCAAATAAATTTACACTTTTCTATTAACTCCTGATTTTATAATAAATCGAGGATATGTAAGAGGTTGTTAGCAAATCAATATCAAAATATTTTAGCACAATTTAGGCTATTTAATATCTTTAATCTTTTTCGTCCAAAAAAAATATCTTTAATCTTTATTTATCACCTTAAATAATAATAATTTTTTAAAAAAAGAATAAATATTATAGCGGAATATTTTTTAATATCCTTATTATTTTATAGTTGGACTTAAGATTACTTATACATATCGTTTGCCGAATTAAATGAGTTAATAGGTACTTGTAAGAAACTCCCCATCAGTATGTTACTTAGAAACTAGAGAGAGAACGAATAAAGCACACCGTCGCTATCAAATACACACAAAAAGAATGAAGGGAAAATCATTTTCAGTACCTTTTTGGAGAAAAAAAAAATCCTAAAAAGACCCTCAGAATCTGACAATCCCATAAAAGGCCTAAGACATTTTTTGGAATTTTCGGAATCTTGCGTCAGTTGTTAACGGGGTTGATATAGTTGTTAACGGGTAGGTCATTAACAATTAAATAAGCCCCATTAACAACAATTTTCTAACAACTAAATCAGCCCCATTAACAACTATATCAGTACCCCGTTAACAACTATATCAGCCCTATTAACAACTCACGTAAGATTCTGAAAATCTCTTCTGGGATTTCAGAATCTTGTGGGCCTTTTTTCGTTTTTTTTTTTTTTGTTAAAAGGGCCCCTAAAGTGATTTTCCCAAGAATGAAAGCCCCATTTTAATTTATACTCCGTATCATTTTTGTGTGGTCCCATAGGGCCATAACAATGATGAAACCCAGACAAAATAAGAAAAATTATGCATGCGAGACTCCATATTAGCTAGAGCTGGGAATCAGGGCTGGCCCGGCCCTCTAGGGCTAGCCTGTGAAGGGCCAAGGCCTAACAGGGCTGACCCTCCAGGGCCCGGGGCAAGAAAAATCCCTGTTTTTCAAAGCCCGGCCCGAGAGCACCAGGGCCAGGGCCCGGAAGTTACTATTCTAAATTTTAACTATTTTTCCTCCATTTTTAATTTCAAAGAAATATAATTAGTAAATTACAACAATTAAAGTTCTAATTTATCAAATAAATGTTATCAACATTAATATCAAAACAACATGAATCATTCAACAAATAAGCACAGTCACTAATTCATAATCAAAAGCAAAGTATGTTTACAAATAACTCACATAAAACATAAGAAGCATACCACTAAGTGACATTAGTACGATAGCTATTATTGTCGTCATCTTCGCCACTATCATAAATTTCAACGACATTTGATTGTGCTTTGCTTTGAGTAGGCTCTGGTTCATGAGTAAGAATATCATGAATTTATTCTCCTTGATCATGAACACATCCATAATCTTTATCTGCAACAAATAATAAACCAAATCATGAAATTAGAGTATAGTTATTATGTATTTGTGTATTTGTACTTAAATGGATAAATAACTCTATAACAAATACAAAATACATATAAATTAGTAAATTACCATCATATGCGAATTCATGTATCCAAATAATAATAATAGTAATAATAATAATAATATTAATATTAATATTAATATTAATAATAATAATAATAAATTAAAATGGCACATGGTCGCCCTTTTAAGCCCGAGGCCCTAAGGGCGGCCCTCCATGGCTTATTTCATTAAACTCCTCTAATTTTCAAGCCCTACCGATGAACTCGGCTGTTTTCTCACTGTACTCCATATAGATATATCCTTTGAAATTGAAAGTTAATAGTATGTAGGTATTCATTAAAAAAAAAAAAAATATTAGAGCTAGATAAATAATTTATTAATATTAAGATAATTAGATAATTGGTTATTTATAAAAAAAAAAAAAAAAAAAAATGTGTTGGTATTTCTAAGATAGATCTTTCAATAATTTATTGGGGTTTACACTTCTCATGTTGCATGAGAAGAAGAAGATTCCTACACACACATGAAATGGTGGGACCCACATATTTTATTTATATATATATATATATATATATATAAAGGGTTTAAACTTCTCATGTTGCATGAGAAGAAGAAAGATTCCTACACACACATGAAATGGTGGGACCCACATATATATAATGCTAATTTTATATATATATATATATATATATATATATATATATATGGGTCCCACCATTTCATGTGTGTATAACATGAGAATACACTTCTCCTACAACATGAGAAGTGTTTTTCCCATATAAAAAACTCAAACATGAAAATGGTGGGACCCACATCTTTTTGTATCTATGACATGATGATACACTTCTCCTACAACATGAGAATTATATTTCCCTTTGTATTAAAACTATTACATTGATCAAACCCCTTATACATTATAAATTTGGATGACAATAAAAACATTTGTATTGCTATTCCTAATATACGCATTTTAATAATTTGCACTGAAAATATTACATTGATGAAAACACTTATTTAATATGTACATGCAGAATAATCTAAAATATTATAAATTTGAGTTATAAATTAGATTGAAATATTATATTTAGCATCAAAATAAATCTTTCAATTAGTTTGTATATTTCGAACAGAAGGAAGTAATTACTAGTTTTAATCTATAATATAAGACTCAATTGATTGTTTTGAAGAAATTAAAGAAACTAAATAAATTACTTTAAAATATTTAAATTTATCATTTTTTAAACTAATTTATCTAATTTATAAATTGATTTATATTTTTAAGATAAACAACATATATGATATAAGTATATAACTTATTCAACTTTCTTCATCTTTCTAAAAAAATAGCTGAGTCTTGTAATTAAATAGATGGGGAAAAATACCAAAGTAGCAACTTTTAGCGAAAAATGTACCAAAATAATGCAGTTTTGAAAGTATTTACCGAAGTAAGGTTGTTTTGAGGCAGTCACGGTGGGCAGTACGACGGCACTAGTAGTGCGAATCGAGATGCTTGACGGCACCATCCGTCGCGTCGGGACTCGACGGCACAGTGCTCGTCCGTCGGGGACGCCGACGTCACTAAGTGGCGTCAGTACCCCGACGGCACTAAGCGTCAGTACCGGGAATCGTGCGGGGATTCCCGATGCCCCTCTCGGTGCCGTCGGGGACCCCGACGGCACTAAGTGGCGTCAGTACCCTAACGGCACTAAGCGTCGGGGTACCGTAAATCCTTACACGCTCGAGAGATTCCTAACGCCCCTCCCCCCCCCCCCATTCAAAGATTTCACCCGTGACTCCCTCACTATTTAGCTCCTTCTCTTTCCCTCAGCATTCACTCCTAAAGTCTCCCTCATCGGTGACTCCTTCCCTCATCCGAAATCCTACATCTTCTTCATTTATTTTTTTGCAAAAAAATGAATCAAATTCGTTCATTTGTATATTATAATGGTTCTAAAAGTATAGGTGCAAACGGATTGAGCTTTGAAGGTGAAAAAAAAGCAATGTTTATTGTTCAAGGCATGTCTGTTGAAGATTTATATGAAAAGATCCGTCGAAAGTTAAAGTTGCAACAAAATCAGGTAATATCTTCAGTGACAGGTAGAGTTCCTTGTGGGAACCGTAAATATGCGGGTTTTGAGATATCCGATGATGAGGATGTAGATGTTTTTATTCAAACATTCAACGAAAAATCTACGTCGTCCCAATTTGCTGAGTTATATGTGGATATTGAGACGCCAGACAAGGGTGTACCAATACTGACTCATGGAGTCCATCAGTCACATTATATGACTCATTTTGCTACACCCCAGCCAACACAATCAACGGTTGCACATAGAGAAGAAAGCGACTATATGGTAGATGAACCTGACAATGAGGAGGAGCAAGAGCAAGAAGATGAAGACATTTTATTGGCTAATGACCATGATGAAAATGATAGTGATGCAGATGACGAATATCATCGTAATGTCATGTCTCAACAGACTGGTATGTTACAATCATCAGGCTAGTTACGGAGTTGTATTATTATATAATTAAATTTTTATTAGTTACCAAGTTTTCGCATAAACTGTATTATGTGTGAATATGTAGATATTACATCGTTTTAGAATGAGATTCCACATTATGAGGCTGTTCATAAAGATTATCCGCATGAGGATATACTGGATGTGGAAGGCTTGGGCCAGGGTCCGTGGGCAAGAAGAGATGGATTAGATCTGAAACAAGAGTTTGGGTCCAAGAATGATGTGTTAGCCGCAATAAAACATTATTGCATGAAGGAACATCATGAAGCTCAAGTGGTTGAGAGTACTACTGTAATACCCGGATTTTAGCAAATCCGAATTTCTGAGATAAAGGAAAATTAATGAATGTTTTAATGAAGTAAATTCATGAGATAAAACTGTTATAGAAAATTGTTATAATTATAGAGTAAATTGTCAAAAAAGTTACGGAAAATCAATGAAACGTAATGACTAAATATGATATAATGGTGATAAAAACAAATCTAAAAATATTATGATAAATACCGAAAGATCATGAAAAATTATGATAAAAATATGGAAGTGTTATCCCTAATTATGAGAATTTAATAAATTATTTCAGAGGAAATAACATGAAGAAAAGTTTAAAAATCATTTCGTAACCATAAAGTAACCGAGATGGGGTAAACATTTTTAATATTTTACATAGGATATAAAATGACAATATCAAGTATAGAAGTTTGAAAGATAACAATATACTGTAAATTAGTAAATATAAATATATGAAGAAACCTGATCCTAAAAAGATCACTAAACGAAGAAATTAGGTCTGATTAAGCCCTAACGGGCGAGGGTAAAACGAGAATTTTTGGTAAAAAATATTATATTTTTAAAAAATGGAAAAAATTATAGAAAAATAAATAAATCTGAATTTTTAAAAGAGGGGGCGAAATTATGGTTATTTTTAATTAAAAAGAATTGTTTAAATAATTAAAATGGTAATTAAAATAAAATAATAATATAATGCGGTGAGTCGGCTTATAGGCGAGACCGGGAAAAGTTAGAAATAAATTCTACAGGTAAACCGAGAGGTAAAAGTATTTTCGACTGATCAAATTAAAAACAAGTGAATTTTTACATGAAGAAAGAATTTACCGTTGTTTCCGCAACCGAAAACCTTATTTCAAATAAGACGAAAAGTTGATCGATAGAGTAGAGCCGGATAGGCAAAGTGAGAATCTATAGAAACAATTGCGTGTTTTCAAACACGGATTAAGTTAGGCAACAACTGGACGTTTTACGATTCGGCGAATTATTGTCCGGGAAGTTGGTTCTATCGGAAGCGATTTCCGTAATCGGACGCGTTTGTCCGAATATCTTCCGACGCACCGGAGAATACCTGGATATGATCAAAAAGAGGATCAAAATAGATAATATGAAAGAGGATGAAAAGATCTTCAAAGTTACATGCCCGCATTTTTGAGTTTCGCAAAATCGCGCGAACGGACACCGTCGGGTAGCTTTATCGGGCGGAGGCCATAAAGCAAGAGCCATCATGGATGACAACTCATCCATTGAATTTAGGGCTCTTAGATTTCAATCTTGACCATGGATGGCCAAGAGTGTTTTGTCCTCAAAAATGCGATCCAACGGTCGAATCCGATCTGAAGACTTTTGTGGAAATTCCCACCTTGTCCCTATTTTTCCCTATAAATAGCAAGCTCTCTTGCTCTCATTCTTCACACCAAATTCGAAACCTAGAGAGAGGTTCTAGAGAGAGAAGCTCTGGAAAAATTCTGCCTTAGCTCCGAGTAAGTTCTTCTGTCCTTAGTTTTAGTTTCCGTAGTTCTTTCGGTAGTTATAGTAGAACTGTTGTTTTGATCTAGGAAGTTTCAGAATATATTCCTGTACTTGTTTTTATGCCTCATTGCATTGAAAGATGCCTGACGAGGTAAAAACATAGTGGGGATAATTTTGAAATGGAATACGGTCAAAGTAACGAAGTTCTGGCGAAATTCCGCCAATTAGGGGTAGTAAGGGCAAAATGGTCTTTTTCACCTAAAATGCCTGTTATGCTGCCAAATATTCATAAGTGTGTTGTTATTCTGATTAGAATACTTCGACGTCGAACCGTCGAAATTCCATCGTTCCGCCGTTTGCTTTTTGTTTATTTGTTTTTTACGTACGGCAAAAGTACCGTTTTTAACCTAAGAGCCGGATATCTCAACTAAGGTACGGAAGCGTACTGTAACCCTAACTCTATGCTGCTCATATACTTTTGCGTTATAGATACGTTCATAGACCGAGGTTACGTGAGAATCGTCGGAGATACTTACGACTTTACCCACGGATTATAGTATTGGTAATGCCGTTTGAGTTATTCCTAGCGCGAGGACACGTTAGTGGCGTGGCAATCGGATATGTGCAGAACTAGTCGAGAGAGACTTTACATACTTTGCTTTGTGCTTATGTTCGTCCATGTTATTGATCATACATCTCGCCGTTTGCTTTTGTGATGATATCTTTGTATTGAAATGAATATTTGTTGTACGTATACTGTTTTATTTGAGCATAAGGTTAACCGTTACCTGAGATCCATATGTGGAATGGATCTCAGTTGTAGCATCAGGGTCTGGAGGACCAATCTTTGGCGATCGAGGCAAGCAACCGGAGTAGGCCAAGACGTGTCTACATTATCTATCGTTTTCCTTAGTTTCTTTAACTTTTGAGAATTCTGGATGACTGTAATCCGATACATTTACACTATGGTCCATATTTTGAATGTAATGTAAATTACTTACTCGCTCCAATGCTCTACTCTGATTACACTGCTTGAAATATTTGGAAACGTTTTTTAAAAAAAAATTCCGCCGTTTTCAAATGGGATGTTACAACTACAACCATTTTCTCTATGAAATGTCGAAATCATGAACAAGGTTGCGAATAGAGAGTAAGAGCAATTAAATCGAAGAAAAGCAACACTTGGGTCGTAACGAAATGGGTTGGAAATCATAGTTGTGTGAGCCAAATTCTCTCCCAAGATCACAAACAACTTGATTTTGAAATTATTTTCGAGGCCATAATAGGTATGATGCACAATACCAATTGATAATTTGTGAATGAAATTTGTGTTTATCAGTGAATATAAATAACATTCCCAGTGTACACTTTTTGTGATTGGTTTTGCAGACATGGTCAAGGAAACACCTTCGGTACCTGTGATCATGATACAAGAAAGGGTGACTAGAATGTTTGGTTATCATGTTTCTTACAAGAAGGCATGGAAGGCAAAACAAAAAGCAATTGCTAAGATTTACGGTGATTGGGAGGAGTCATATGCGTTCCTGCCAAGATGGTTCAAGCACATGTTGAAATTTTCTCTGGAATCTGTGTATAATATTCAACATGGACCGTATATTGTTGATCGGTGGGTTGTTAATGGAGTTCAGGTTTTTCAACGTACATTTTGGACCTTCAGTCAATGTCGTGAGGCGTTTCAATGGTGCAAACCAGTCATACAGGTGGACGGTACGCATTTATACGATAAGTATAAGGGGACATTATTGATTGCCACCGCCCAAGATGGAAATAATGAGATCCTGCCGATTGCATTTGCAATTGTTGAAAGTGAAACTAAGGAAGCATGAGAGTATTTTTATTCTTACATACGACTGTATGTTACAAATAAGATTGGTCTATGTCTTATTTCTGACCGCCACAAAAGCATAATATGAATTAAGTGGATTAAGAAGTCGGTTGAAATAAGTAAAAGAAAATAAATATGTAAGGAACATATTTATGTAACTTATCAGACCTAATAAATACATATACAATAACTGAAATTCTCTAATCTACATTTATGAAACAAAATTTTCGTGAAGATTTTAAAATCTAACTATCAATTAAATTAATTTTGAAAGCTAAAGTGTCAAACTGTGATAATTCATGATTTAGTTGGCAACAAGGTTTCTTTCTATATATATATATATATAAGCCTATGATTTTTTCGTTTTCAAGTTTTAATTAATCATGTTTTTATTGGCTCTTTTTCATTATTATTTTTTTAACAATCTAACCTTCAGTTTTTAGCAATATCCCTAATTGAAGAACAATATAAAATTGGAAATGTGAAAGAAAATAAAACCCAATAAACATAACATGCAGCCTTGCCAGAGGTAAAATCTAAAGTAGGAGTAAACTATTTAAAACCCAATAAAAAAGATTAAAAGGGAAAAAAAAAAACCAATTACACATATTATTAAACAATAAACATAACAGAAAAATTAAATGTTACTTGAGTGAGAAAGAGAGTTTCAGCCTCCTTCTTCTTCCTTCCAGTGATTCTCTCTTCTTTAGGTCTCAAAGTTTCTCAGCCTCTCTCAAGGGTGAGAGTGAAAAATAATGAAGAAGACAGAGTTTCTGGATGAAGAGGGAGAGGGAAGGAGTGAATGTATGGGTGAGAGTGAAAAACAATGAAGAAGATGAAGGATGAAGTGAGCTTTCAGATGAAGAAGTGAACACGGATGAGATAAATAATGGTGAGGGAGAGGGAAGGGTTTTGTGTGTGTGTAGGGACCAGGGGAGGGGGGCTTGCGTGTGTGTGTTTTGTTGGGGGGGGGGCTGCGTGTGTGTGTGTTTTTTTTTTTTTTTTTTTTTGGGTGGGGGGTCTACAGATGTGTTTGGGGGGAGGGGGGCTAGCGTCAGGATTCCTGACCCACGTCAGGACTCTAAAGCCTTGTGTCGTCACGGTCCCTGACGGCACTGATGGTGCCGTCAGAACCCCTAACGGCACTACTAGTCTTGCTGGTCTGTACCACCCATGCGTCACCGCCCCAAAACAACCTTACTTCAGAAATACTTTCAAAACTCGCGTTATTTTGGTACATTTTTTGCTAAAAGTTGCTACTTTGGTGTTTTTTCCTCAAGAGATGAGGTATTAATATACAAAAGAATGGGATTCATATTCTACATGGCGACCCCACATGATGACTTTTGTGTTTGTCCTGCGATGGTGGTTGAATCTTGCACTTTAGGCTTTGGACATGTGCAAACACGACAACTAAAGTTATGCCCCGTTTGGTACATTGGTATTGGTCTCTGAGAAGTGGAAGTGGAATCCTAAAATTAGATTGTTTGGTAGGCTTGAATCCACTTCCATGATGGAACTCACTTCCATCAAAATGATAGAAGTCACTTCCTTGGGTAGATCTATGGAAGTGGGATGGGTTCCATGGAAGTGAAATTTGCTGACCATTATACCCTCATGCATTTTACCAATTGACGACTTTGCCCACATCACCCTACTTCATCTTTCTCCACTCCCGACTCGACAACCGGTTCCCTCTCTAAACGACGGCGAGTAGAGCAACGGCGAGGCACAAGGACGACAAGGACAGCGGCAATGAGTGAATGAGCTACGAGAAGGACGGCGAAAGCAAGGCCAACTCTCCACTCTGGACAGGTAAGAATTTCTTCTTACCTGTCTAGGTCTGGACAGTTTTCACCGGCCACTGCTTTATTCTTCAATCTTTTTAAGCTTCAATCACCATACTCATCTCTTTTTCTTCAATCTCAGTGAGGATGGAGATCTGACGATGGAAAAGCACCGGTAGCAGTGAGGGTGCGATTCAGATCTGAGAGGAGGAGGCGACAACTTTAGATCTGTGGTGACGATGGAGAGAGGTTGCGATTCAAGTGGCTATGAGGGAATTTTATGGATTTAGTTTAGAATGTGATTTTTCCGGAAGACAATTTCCAAAGATATTTTTTTCTTGAGGATATTTTGGTATTTTTCTAATATGTATAAATTAAATCTCATTTCGATGGTCCTAAAACACACTTTAAATCTCACTTCCACTTCCAATTCCGATTCACTTCTATTTCTACTTTCAATTTCATCAAAAACTCTTCCACTATACCAAACTGGACATTAGTATGCACCATGTCTGGCCAGGTAAATAACTCTTCTCTCAAGACCTTTTTTATTGGAGTAATGGACCGAAAGAAGTATAACTCAAATTTTAGAAGATTCTTTTTATTCTAATTTATAAATATTAATTTTACTGTAAGCATTATAGTGCATATATTCCTTTTAATTTTAAAAAAATACTATTGAGTTAGAAGTTGTTCTTTTTGTTCGTTGGCAAAAAATAGTTGTACTCTGTTTATATTTCTCTACCATCTTATTGAGGGCTTGAGATTTGTAATGCATTATTTATATCAATATATAGCAAAATTTAGAGTTAAGTTTAATCTAATAAAATAAAGTATTTTTATTGTGCATCCAACATCCTAAAATATTTTTTGGTCTATCCAACACCTGAAATATTCTTTTGATGTATGTCTAGTATCTTATAGTATTTTTTTTGCCTTGTTGCTAGATGCACCAAAAAATATTTTACATGATATTTTTACATGCTTGAATTTCATTAACAAAACTTTCAAATATTAGTATTAAAAAGAAACAAATCATAAACCAGTGGGGATTGGTCTAGTGCAAGAGGCAAGTGCCTCACAATGTGGCAACTAAAATTCGAATATTGTTAAAAGAGATACTCACATTTAGTGTCCAACAATGCCTCGAACAAGTTACCTCTAATGGAAGGATACATGTGCCTAATTTAAAAAAAAAAAAAAAACAAACAAACAAACAAATCATAAGGTTTTTGATCATTGAATTGAATTTTAGTAATTTTTATTTTCTGCTTCCTTTTTCTATATTCCATACTATCTCTCTTTTTTTATTTGCACTTTCAAAAATTAGGATCCAAAACTATTTTTACAGTTTTTAATTTTCTTTTTATTTTTCATTTCATCATAATATTTAAATTCCATATAAAGTAATACCCTCACCCATAAATAATACAAGACCTTATACACTAACACACGAAGATGTATGCCTAGCTAATCCTTTTGTATTTTTATAAAAGCGGTAAGATAAAAAAAACAAATGTCGCCTAATACTATAGCTTAGATAACAAAAATTGAGATAAAATATTGTGAGTAGCGGTTAAGAATTTAACCAGTAAGTTATTGGTTGAGGTGGTAAATGAACTTACTTCCAAAAGAAAGAAAACACAAATTTAAATATAGGGAAACATGTTTGTTGTAAGAGGAGAAAATCTTTTATACTTTAAACCTTGTGAGGGACTATGTCATTGACAATTCAATAGAGGTTAAGAATTTTTTTTTTTAAAATATGTATACATAAAGAAAATTGTACGAAAGTTCATATATTGTTTTATTTTAAGTAATATTCTTATTCTGATTATGATTAATACAAAACACTCAAACTCAACTTTACCATATCTCCATGCAATAACCTATTTAACATAATTAATAAACCACTATCTCTCAATCTCATTAATCCAACTTCTTGTATTTCTTGACTCTAAGCTTTCTATTATTTTGTGAAGGAACTGCCAGTGGCGGAATACTCTGTTCGTGTCTGAACACATTTTCTGGATCAACTTGACTCTTTATCTTCACCAATCTCTCAAAATTACCCTTAAAGTACACCTTTCCCCATGAACTCGCTTCTTCAAAGCTCGTCCCATTCTTCTTGTTCATTCCAAGATCAAGATCTCTGTAGTTCACATATGCTTCTCTAGGCGATTTCGACGCAAAAGCCGCCATATAATCATACAGCCCTGTCATCCAATCTGTGTGTTTTTTAGCATCTTCGTCTTTGTTTTCCCAACTTGTAACATACTGGATTTTGTACAGTGTCCCATTTCTGTGAGGGAAAGGGCTATCAGATTCTGCAAACTTGCTCATCATTCCTCCATAAGGGTTCCAGATCATCAACGGGCTTTCTTCTTCTAGAAGCTTCTTCCACAAACCTTCAAGCCCAGATTCTGGAATAGGGTCTCGAACGAAATCAGATTTGGCTTTGAAGTAGTTCTTGAACGTTGGTTTGCCCTGAAGAAGAACTTCTGGGGGTGTGTCTTTTGGATAGCCCGCGATGTAAAGAACGGATTTGATCCAACTTGTTTCATAACAGTCTTTGATTGTCAAGCCAAGTTCAGGGAAGCTTGTGCCCATCACTTGAAGGAGTCTTTTGGAATCTCCCAGGAAAAGTGCGTTATATGAAGTTGATATTGCTCTACCAGTGGTTTCGTTGCCACTTGGTTGAATCAATACTCTTATGAACAAGTCCTCGTCAATGAAAGGCGCCACCTGTCACAAATTGACATGCCAAAGCTTCAATGCACTACATAAAATAATACTTGCTCTAGCTAGTACTAAACTCTTAATGACTCGATTATTAATTTGCAGAGATTAATGAAAATAGTTAACGCACATGGTGCATTGCTATAGTAGTACAGTGATTACCAGTGATCCCCTGGTGGTGGGTTCGAACTCATAGGGTTAGTTTGGCCTCCTTACCTAACTTTAAAAAAACAAAGAACGAAATAAACTAGTTTCTTTTTTTGTAAAAAATTGTGTTGGTCTTCTTGAAATACCATTTTTACTAATTACCCTTTCATAGAAACCTCGTTAATACGCAATTGATAAAGATAATATAGAGAAAAAAATTATAAATTCAAGAAATAAAATGAATAGTCTTGCATCTATAATCAAAATAAATATCATAATCAATTCCTATATTTTTAAGAGAAAGAAGTAACAAAGCATATTTTGTAGCTATTATAAAACTAACTAGATAGAGTCGGTTTTATGCATCTACACGAAATGTAAGGTGAAAATTATTTTATAAAACAAACATGTTCTTTGACCCCAAAAAAAAAAAAAAAAAAAAAAAAAAACTCACTAATGCAAGGAAAACAGGGTCTAAACTGTCACATCTCAAGTGTATCATTGATTAAAAAAAACAGAGAAATAAGAAAACAGAATTAGTAAAGCAGGGTATAGTAATAAAGGTCTCTTCATAATCACCTGTTGCCATCTATTAAGAACTGAAGTAGCTCCTTGTTCCGAAGTTTTGGTAACAGTAAAAACGGTCACAGTTTGAGGAACAGGAACAAGCTTGATCTTCCACCATAGAAGTATCCCAAAGCTTCCTCCTCCCCCTCCTCTTATGGCCCAAAACATATCCTCTCCCATGGCTTCTCTGTCCAGAAGCCTTCCATTCGCATCCACAATCTTCGCATCTACAACATTATCTACTCCCAAACCATACTTCCTCATCATCGAACCGTACGCTCCTCCGGTAATATGCCCGCCGACACCTAAGCTTGAACACAGACCCGCTGGGAAGCCGTGGACGGAGCTCTTCTCGGAAATCCGGTAATACATCTCGCCGATCGTCGCGCCGGCCTGAACCCACGCCGTGTTGTCTTGGATATCGACGTTGATGCCTCGGAGCTTCACGAGATCAATGACTATGAAAGGCGTCTCGATCTCTGAGACATAAGACATGCCTTCATAGTCATGGCCTCCGCTTCGGACTCTGATGTGAATGTTGAGCTTCTTGGAGCAGATTACAGCGGCTTGAACGTGGGATTCGGAGGTCGGCGTGAAGATGAATTCGGGTTTTGGGGCGGAAGGGAGTATATAACGGAGGTTTTGAGCGGAGGAATTGAGGACGGTGGTGAAGGAAGAGTTGTATTGGGCGAAAATGGAGGAGAAGAAAGGGAAGTTTTTGTCTGAGTTTAGAGAGAGACACTGAGCAAAGCTTTCTTGAAGGGAAGGGTCTGAAGAAGAAGACGAGTGGGAAAGTGATGAGAGAAAGAGAAGGAGGAGAAGAGGAGAAAAGCGTAATGAGGTTGAAGAAAACATTGTTGCTTAATTTGTCTTTGTTTGGGATTTTCTCTTCATGTGTGTGATGAGTAAGAGGTGTTTGTGTCTCTATATATAGAGTACTATGAGTTCACGAGCAAACAGAGAGATTTTGAACACAGCATTGTTTTTTCAAAAATTTATGTTCAATCCTTATTAATTCTGATTAAACACTATCATGGCATAAGCTCAAAGTACCTATCGATCAGAAGATTTATTTATTTATAAAATTCAGACAAACGCTTCTTTTAATATAAACAATGGAATCATCAGCCATCGGGGGATTCTATAACACCATAGCTTTTTATAAATTTTCAATTTCATAATTATTTTTAAGAAATTTATTTTAAATGTTTATAATTTATACTATTCATATTTTGTATTTTTAAAATCTGAATCCTACTCAATAAATTATATATATTAGTTATCTTTAACATATCTTAAATTTATTATTTCTATTCTTCAAAGCTATAATTTGAATTTTTAATATTCTAGTTTTTATATATATATATATATATACTTGAAATACAATTTTTTTCAATATAACTAAAAATATTTTGTATTGTTTGTCAATATTAATAATAGATTATTTTTAGAATTTTAAAAGTTAGTTCTTTAAAAAAAATATCTTATTCTTAAACTGATGAATTAAATTAAAATTTAAAAAGTATACATTTGATCCTTTATGTTTTCCGATGTCGTTTCGCTCCTTAAGTTTGTAAAGTACATGTTTGGTCCCTTAATGTTAACACCGTTAGTCTCACTTAACGGAAAAAAATGACTCAACAATTTTAAGCGATAATTATGCAATTAAATATTGATCAAACATGCTAATATGTTAGTATTTTAATAAATTAATATTTTAAATCCTATTAATTGAAAAAAATTTAATTTTCTTTGACAAAAAATATATATTTAATCTTCACAAATTATGAAAAACCACAAAACAAATCGTGAATTTTTTTTTTTCAATTAATAGGATTTAAAATATTAATTTATTAAAATACTAACATATAAACACGCTTTGGCCGCATTTAATCAGTACAATCATCGCTTAAAATTGTTGAATCGGTATTTTTAGTTAAGTTTCACTAACGGTGTTAACATTAAGGGACCAAACGTGCACTTTACAAACTTAAGGGATTAAAATGATACAAGAGGCAAACATAAAGGACCAAATGTATACTTTAGCCTTAAATTAATAAACATGTTCCCAAAATTTAGAAGGTTCTCCATGATCAAGAGCCTTTTGGTGGTGATGACGTGGAGGAAACGTGTGGAAGATGGTTGAGGTAAGACAAACGTCATTCATACGAGAGTGTTGATTGGGTTACGTTGAAGTCTATCTTCCAATTTAGTAATCATGTCATTTTGATTTTATTTTACCGACAGATTCTTAGAACTAATTGATACATGATACACAAATATGAGCGTTGATGTGAACAAGTTTACGTGTTCGTATTGGCTGAGATAACTCATGCGTTACATATGACAATACTATCCTAAATATAAGAGTTAATTAAGGAGTATATATATATATATATATATAGAGTTAATTAAGGAATTTATTTTAATAATAAATACAAGACCTGAAAATGATGTCTTCCAAACTTATAATTTTGTTTGTTTCCAAACTATTCCTATTACTTACACACTCAGGGGCAGACCCAAAAAAATATTGAAGGGGGCACCGGCTACCCCCAAAAATTTTTTAAAAAATGAAAGTTTTAAATGCATTAAAAAGATAAAAAAATATAAATAAAAAAATAAAAAAAAAAAAAATTCATGAAATTAAGTGAATATTAATTATATAATAAGAGAGGTGATTATTTTGCAAACCTATCATTTAAAAAGCAAGGTAAAAAGCGGTTAAAAATGTAGCTACATAAATTACAATGAAATGTGGACTCAATAAATTCAAGTACATATATTTTAATAACAAAAATATATTACAATAAAAATAATTACAATGTCATCCTTCTAGGCCTTATTTTTTTGGATTCCATCATAATTGCCTTATTATAAATGCTTTATCAAATACATCTTTTTCAATATAAGGCATTAAATAATCATTCAACCATCCATCCTTCATTCGATTACGGTCACAGTTTAAGGTGGATACTTAATTTAAAGATGGGCAATCATTCAAATATGTATTATTATTATTTTATTTTTAAAAAAAATAAAAAATAAAATCCTCCAAATTTAAGGGGGCAAGTGTCTAATACTTGGGTCCGCCCATGTATACAGTTACACATATTAAAAAGGTTTCCATCAAGGGACAAATCTAATACAAAAGATTAAAGAGATTATTTTTGGAAAATCAACACATATTTTTTTATTAATAAATAAATAAACTAATTTTTGTAATATATGCAAATTAATTATATAGCTCACAAGACCGGATTTTATTATTTCATATTAGAGGGTGCTTAATTTCCAAACCTAGTCCAACAAATAGAGGTTATTTAGTTAACTTAATTGCCAAAATTATTAAATGTAAAAAAATATTTATAAATTGATATTTAATACATTATATAGATTTAAAACAAGCTATATATCTGATGCAACCCGGATTATTGTACTTTGAGGTGTTAATTGAGATAGCAGTATATGCAGAGAATATGAAACAACAAAAATTAAGAAATTTGGAAATAAAAGAAATTAAGAAATAATCAAATTATTTTCAAATATAATTATTTAATCAAACAAACATGAACCAACATAAATTTATGAAATACGAAAATATTTCAAAATAATCATTAACATTGTGCATTTATTAATTGTGGATCTAAACTGACCCCTTTTACGCTAAATTTGGTATTACCAGTTTTCAAAAAGATTGATGATAATTGATGATTTACTAATTGTGGATCTAAACCGACCCGTTTTTAACCAACGAGTATTACAAGTTTGTAAGAATATAGTTGATTGATTATTGATAGTTCATGATTGATTATTAATCACAATTTATTCATCCTTGTTTGTTAAAGTAATAATTTTTTGAATATAAAAATAATAAATTTATTATGGATATTGAAGCACCATAAATTTAAGAAATTACAGAAAAAGGAATCATATGGTTTGAAAATGCAGATTGCGCGTTCAGATTGATTGTTTCAGGGCTTCTAGTAAGAATTTGATAATCTACATTATTTGTAATCATAATTTAGATACGCAATCTTTAAAAAAAAAAAAAAAAAATCACTGAAATTAAAACTTGCAATCTGTATTTTGATGATAATTATTATTTATTTGAGAATTATTACAAGTTTCAGGGTGATTTTGAATATGAGTGAAAATAGGCTCGGCTTTTTCTGAATAGACATGGGTCTGCATGACAGTGTAAATGATTATTAGATGTAAAACTTATGATTAAGATTAAATTGGTAAATTTATAAATAGTTTATGAAATTGTTTAAACAATATTATATATACTAATATAATATTATAAATTAAAAAAGCTAAATAGGTCATGTCTATAAGCTTGTAAGCCAAGTCTTATGAAAATATTCCTGTAATGTTTATCTAAATAGGCCTATCAATAAGTCTAAATTAAAGTTTGACCGATTTACTAAATAGACTAAACTAAACTTTATGTAGGTTAGATTGTAAACCTTAGGACCTAATCTATTTCTACCCTTAACTATGGATGAAAGCCAAAACCATGACATTACAAGACGGGTCAATCATGTTTTTCATTAGGAGCCCACATGCTTTGGCTGCATTTGGATTAATAATGTTTGGTAACACAGATCTTAAAAAATATATTTAATGGTATTTGGATAAAGTTTTAGGAAAGTATAATTAAAAACATGTAATGGTAGCTTATGGGATAATGATTTTTTTATGTTCATAATTGATTTTGGCTTGTATGAGAGGTGTTTAGATATTTTTTAAGAAATCATGGTTTTGACTTTTAACTTCTGCTTTTCGATTATACCTAAACTCAATTATAACCAAATATATTCTCAAACTCAGAATTATAAATCAATTTTATTCAAAATATATTCTTCTCACTGGTTGGTGGTTTGGGCAGGTTCAAAGTAGGCCATTAAGTGTACTAGTGATGATGGTTAATGAAGCAATATGAAATCATCTAAAAAAAGTTGAGGAAGACCGAAGCGTTATATAGTGAGATTTTTTTGTTAATAATCTATCTAAAAATATGATTTTTGATAGAGTATAATGGCATCGTACAATTTATGTAGTAAACCTCACCTAATAAGATAAGACTTTGATGATGTTGTAGTAATAGTATATTCTTCTCACCACTAATTCAAACTTTCAAAGACAGAACAATACCACACATATCTTATTTTTACTTCTGTGCGTTATTTACTAATAATATCATAAATATTTAGTGGACCATATCATTGATAGAGAAAGATCTTTAAGTTTTCAAATATGCAGGACTATATAATTGATATCAAATGACTTCATGTTCTTTATAAGCATCCCTATAAAAGAAAAGTTTTGCCCATCATGAGCCATGTGTAAATCAAAATTACAAGTCTTTGAAGGGGCCCACAAGTAACTTAAAATAAATATATTTGCGAAGAAAAAGAGAACATGCATGTAGGTTTTATTACATAAACAATATAATCGTGCAATGAAAGTGATAAGGGAAATTATGTTTTATTGGATTTTGTATCTCATATGGAATCTAACCTTACGCTTGTGGCTTATAGTGGCAATGACTCATCATGTTTGGTACAATTTTATGTGTTGCTTTTCTTGATTGTGATATTTAATTTGATGTTTGATGGCCCATATATACTTTGGTTTCCTGTCTTGTTCATAAAAAATTCTCTCACCACTGAAAGCTTTAATCTTTACCCCATATAAAAAGGAAATTAAATCACACCCCCAATACATTTTTGTTTTTGTTTTGACAGCCAATACATTTTATTTGGTTCATAGAATGGTAAGAAATATATATTCTCTCCGGTCTTAATTATAGAATATATTTACCTAATTTTAGAAAAATTAAGGATAGTAGTTAAATTAGTTAATTTTATTTATTTATTTTTCCCAAAATGCCCTTATATAAAATTTAAAATGACATCAAGTTACTTTGATTCTCTGTTTTTCATCGGACCTATCTTACTTCACACACGACTTCTCCGAGCTCTCACATAGTCCGCTGTCATCGACTTCCCTCAACAACTTTTGGTATACTCTTGGAGGTTGGAAGTGTAATATAACAGTGATACCATTATTAAACATAACAAACATTGCGCAAAATTATTTTATTAAAAAAAATAGAATTGAGGTGTAGTGGCATTAATGAGTTGCAAGCATTATTCATTTTATAGAATATTGGTGCATTATTAATTACTATTGTGTTTAATTATTATTGAGAAAGTGACAATAAGAGTATTTTGGAAAGAAACTGCTAAAAATTAGAACTTTATCCTATAATTAGGACTAAGATCAATTCTCAAATTATGATTAGGAGGGAGTATATATATAACCTCAAGACTGAAAATTGATTGTATCAACTAATAAGCTGTTAACTGACAGTGGTAGCGGCCCCACCTCAGTAAGAAAAGGAGGGGGAAAAAAAAATCAAACTCGTGAAGTACTCTTGTGAAAGGAGTGAAAACTATTAATATGTTGTAAGCCTTGAAATTGATTAGTTTCAAATTCAAAATGTGTTGGTACTCCCTCCGGTCCTAATTATAATTTAACCAATTTTTGAGGGATTAAAGATATAGGTTAAATTAGTTAATTTTACTCATTTTCTTAAAATGCCTTTATATAAATTTTGAACTTCAATTACTTTATTGATTTCACATAATCCCTCATTCATATCAATAGGGCATTTTAGGAAGAAATTGACAAAAAATAAAATGTTGTTCTATAATTAGGACCAAAACTAGCTATCAAATGTTGTCCTATAATTAGGACCGGAGGGAGTAATACTTTTTTATTATTAAAAGATCAAATTGATATTAAAAAAGATAACATCTGCACTAAAAATTAGGTTTTATATGTAGGACGAGAGAAGTATATATTAATAATATAGTTACAAGACAGATTCCAATAAGAAACAAGGAAAGCTATAAGATTAGGAGACTTTTGAACTAACAATAAGATTATTCCTACAAATTAATACCCTAGGTAATTAAAAAAAAAAAAGGAAAAGGAAAAGGAAAAGAAAAGTATCAGCATATAAAATTATAAAATAAAGAAAAGACTTGGACCTCAACGTCAAAAGTAAAAATAGGAACATTTCTATGGTACGAGTCTAAATTTTGACTATCATATATATTTTAGACTATATTGTTATTAAGATATCTCCGTTCCTAATGGAGGCGATCGAGTGATCTGCTGGAAAATTTGACTGAACCAAATGGAAATCTAAGTCCAAATTAAAGCCTCTAGTCGCCACCACAAATTGCGACGAGAATTAATGCTGTAAACTTTTGAGTCCACAAAGGTTTTTCTTACATATATTCAGTCAACGCATAAACATATTTTAACAATAGTTGGACTAATTATCAAAAAGGAATAGAAAGAACACCATCGTATTTGGAACGCATTATCATGTTTTTATCAATAATGAATATTTTTTAACATCATTAAAACTATCTAGTATATTTTGCATTTTGGTATTGTATGTACTTGTTTCTGATTCGAGCCATATCAGGATTATTATGGTGAGAAGCCAACATAATATTTCTTTTTCATTAAAAATCTCAAAAGAGATAAAAAAAATTATTTATGTAAGATATTTTCTCCATTTTAACTACTACCTCCTGTCTTAATTATAAGAGTTAGTTGACTTTTTTTGGAAAGATTAAGGAAGCTAAATAAGTTACTTAATAATTTCATATGTTATATTTTCTTAGATTATATATTAGTTTATTGGTCAAACTATTTAGTTTGAAGAAAAAAATAAAAATATTCTAAGATAATTTAATTAAACTTCCTTAATCTCTCCAAAAAAAAGTCAACTAGCTCTTATAATTAGGACCGGAGGGAGTATATCTTTTGTTCAAAATGTCTACAGTAGCCCCCACAAGGTGGGACGAAAATGCTGAAAGCTTTAATCCACAAAGATTTCTCCAATCTTCATTCAACGCTTGAACCATTTTTTTAAGAATACTTGGGATTTAATTATACAAAAAGGAAGAATGTGTGTGTTGTGTGTTCATATTCTTTGAAATGACATATGTGTTCTTTTTATATTTTCAGTGCTTTCACAACTAATTGAAAATAACCTTTAAGCCCTTAGGGTTTTACCTAAATTCTAAAGCAGGTCCATAAACTTAAAAGTTACTCCTTCTTATTCTTAATATAAGAGCTATTTAGTTAATTTGGGTTGATTATAAAAATAAGATAAATCATTAGTTAATTATAATACATGTGAAAAGATATCTATAAAACACTCATGTGTAACATTATAATATATATTAATTTATAAGTTATATAAATTAGTTTGGAGAAAAATGATAAATATGTAAAAGACAAAATGGATTAATATATTATATAATCATAATAAAAGTTAACCCCCAAAAAAACTTTTATATTTGGGACTGGAGACTAGGAGAGAGTATACAATGTTTGGAGAAATTTTTATGTGAACTTAGTTTGCCACATCATTTATAGTCTAATCAGTTAAAATACAACAACTCAGCTAACATTGATCCTATTTGGCTATTCATGTATTTCATATTTTTATTTTTCTTAAAAAAACAAATCCCTTAATTAAGATTTTACAAGTAATGAAAAAGTAAATCTTATATATTTTTTGAATTTATTAATATATTAGCTAATATTTAGGAGGTGTCAAATCAGCTCATAAGTTATCGTATTTTAATTGATTAGACCATAAATAACATGAAAAACCAAGTTCTTACAAAAATTTCTCCAATGTTTGTACCTCAATCCTTATGTGCTGAGGTGGCACATTACCAAAGAGGTGCATTTCCGTCGTCCATACTAGGAGTTTGAAACCCCTCCCCTCCTCTTCTCTTCTCATCATCAGAATTCTCTATTCTTCCTTTTTTTAAACAATTAGATCAACATTTGTGAATGATTCATATTTGATCTTTTAGAAAATTGTTATTAATATGTTAAATTATAAAATAAAAATAACTTATTATATACAAATTGCTAAATTTTGATATAAATAATTCAACACTACAATAAAGTAAATAAAAATAATATTTTGTCTAAAACTAAATCAGAACCACACAAATATTGATTTAATTGCTAACAAAGAAAGAAGAGGGAAAGTGATGTAAAGGAAAAAGGAGGGTAAGCATTTTTTTCCTTTCAATTCTATCAAACCATGTTATTAGCAAGTATTGGCATTGTAGTTATTCTAAAATAATTAAAATTAAAATTATTCTTAAAAATTACAATTTTCATTGATATTTTCAACTAGTTATTCTTATTTTTACCTCATTAAAATTGTAAATTAAAATTAAGCATCCTTTTTCAAAAAATAATTCAAGAATCTTTATGCATTTATTGATATATCATATTTTAAAAAGTGCAAATACTAATTATATGAATCTTCCAGAAAAATAATTTTATTAAATAATAATACTTCTGTTATTTTTTTACATTTACATGTCATATTTTTAAAATGTACAAATGCTAATTTTTTTGTATAATTATATAAAGAAAATTATTCTAACAATTCTCTCATATATTATCCGTACTCCAACAAGACCATCCAATCATTCCAATTTATTAGTTGATATGTCATATCTAACAACAACTTTATAGCTAGTGAGAAGAACTATATAGCTAGTGAGATAGTTGTGAAACTCACCAATTAATTCACTGAGTTTATTTTTCTTACATTTCTAAATTATAAATAGTACCAAATCACTCCTAAACTCATGTCAACTTTTTTTATTTAATTTTTTAGTGATTTCAATATCACCTTTATATAAATTTTTTTATTGAGTATGATAAATTATGAATTTAATTTTAAATATATTTAAATTAAACTGTTGTCATTTTTTATATTTAAATTATTTAATCATATATTCTTAATAGCTATTTATTGATATTATCGTAAATTCAAATTGACGCCTTTAATTTCTCACATGTTTATTTAAACCCATGAATTT
Source organism: Acacia melanoxylon (assembly GCA_019022615.1). Lineage (NCBI taxonomy): Eukaryota > Viridiplantae > Streptophyta > Magnoliopsida > Fabales > Fabaceae > Acacia > Acacia melanoxylon. The sequence goes on along the minus strand of JAFJYJ010000003.1, from coordinate 2,155,400 downwards.
AACAACCTACTTATTTATATTTCTTACATTAAAAAATAAATGAAAAATCTGATTAAATTTAGAATTAGGAATAATTATTTTTTAAAAAATTTAGACTCACTAGTTTTTGAATTTTGTAAAATTACAGACTCCAAGACAATCTAAGTGTTGTGTTTAAAAAAATAAATAAAATCCTATATATTTAACTTTCTTTTTCTTTATCCTTTTCTTTCTCTCTTTCTTTTCCCTTCTTTTTTTCCCCATACTTTAATTTGCTGACAAGCTTATACCTCACATTTCCTATCACGCTTTGTATCCTGTCTGAGGGATGAAGTCATCATCTTTGCATCTTCTGAACGAAAAGTTATCCTTTCCATGTTAAGCACTACGTCAATCTTATGTAATGCTCTTCCAATTAATCACATGTTTTATTTTTATTTTTGGGTTTTACTTGAGAAATATTTGAAAATATTAGAGAAAAAATCTAGACTATTTGGCATATCCCTTGTCCTGTTGTCCAATTGGTTCAATCACTCAAATAAGTGAATGGTTAAAATATCATTAAAATGACACAAAATAAATTTTATAAGTTATATTTACAGTGTAATTCATTTTTCAAATCACATATAAATATATAGAAGAATGACACTAGTGAATAGAAAGGGTCATTTTAACACCAGTTAAAAAGGCTCTTTAACATTAGTTCTCCACCCAGTATACGAATTAATGTCACAGTCAGTGTAAAAGTGTGTTATATTTTTTTTAATTAATTCGATATGTTTCTTCCTATTCCTTTGCTTACACTTGAAAACAATTACAATTGTATATACAAAACAATCAACAAGTATGTGTAGCCACAAACAAACTAATTTAATGATCAGTAGTCTTACTTATTTTGGTTGTTACAAGCCCTAAAAATCGTTTTTTTCCTTATTAATGCATTTTCTTGTAATAATTGAGTGTCAACCAAACAAAGCGATAAAGGCCAATGCTGAACGACATTTTAAGATAATGAAATAATATTTTAATTATCAGTTTGACGATTGAGATTTCAAAAATAAAAAAGGGATTTTTTATTTTTGCTCAGAGGATAAATTTTCTTATAGATATAGCCTTTTCTCTTGGATTTGATGAGTTAGAAATAATTATGATGAATGTCCATGCAAAGTGCAAGCTTTATCGATCAAAGATTTGAAAAAGCAAAAGTAGAAAAGTGTGTTTTAAAGTTCACTTTCGACTTCATAAGGACCCAACATTTATACCAAAAAAATAAAATAAAATAAGGACCCAACATGTCTCCCCCATCACAAAGTCTTCAATATATTTGTTATATAACTCTTTAACCGTTGGCAATAATGCTTTTGATGTTTCTTGTAAATATTTGTTAATTGGTGATTAGGGTTTTTATCCCTGCAGCCGCAATGATCAATCAAAACTCGAACAGTTTCAGGAGTTAATTTATTTATGAATTTTTTGCGCCTTCATTTGTGACATTAACACATTTTAAATGAGCTAGGTTAGAAGTTACAGTATTAAATTATTAGTGATACGTATCTCTTTTCTACTATCTTTGGTCTTTTTATAAGAACTCAAAATTTAAATTTTCTTGATCTTTTTTAAAGAGCCCGACAAACAAATTAATCGAACATTTAATGATTTTTTTTTCCATTTTTACCCCTAATTAATTATAAGTATTGCCTTAATGAAAATGTTGGAGATACCCATATTTTCTTTATTTCTCTCTTATACTTACCTCTTAAATAATGCCATCCTTGAAAAATAAAGTTTATTTTAGACATACTTATTATTTTTAACTAATTTTAACTGCTTTCTTAAACCGTATAATTTCGTTATTGAGCTCTTATAAATAGGACTGGAGGGAGTATTTAATTGCTTTGGCAGTGTAATTATTATGTTTTGATTTGTTTTGGCCAACAATTATTATGTTTTGATGAAAGCAAATTAAATTACTAAAGTGAAAATTATAAGTCACGAAAGGATTTAAGAGTGCCTAATTTGCATTTTGAAAACCCAAATCAGTCTACCGACGATACATATTCCCTAACACCATAGGTTATATACCTAATATGCAATGGCCATGTCGTATTTGCACATCAATAACGCACAAGAACACAGGTGACATCATGATATGAATGAGAACTCCAGAAGTGAATGGAGATTAAGCAAAAGTGTATATTTTATTCGATAATGCAGTAACAATATCCAAAGCAAATCACAATATTTATGCATCTCTCTTCCAAAAGTACAATATATACAATAACAAGCAGATATTGGGAATGACAATATGAATCGAAAATCACAATCTATGCAAATGAAAGTGAAATTGTGATTAAGCATAATGGAACTGCCCTTTGGTATTAGAATATAATGTAAAAAGAGGAGTCCTATCAGTTAGTTTATAAGCTATCTCAGCCATAACAACAAAACATATGAAATTAATTGATTGATGATTCTAAATGGACAATTATGAATGAGTCAAGCTCCAAATGGGAGTAGATGAAGGATTTACCAATGTCCATTTCCGTGCATGTCATTTTAGACATCTGTCAGAGGTAAGTGCAAAATTGTCCAGAATTAGCTTTTCTTCTTGGTGTGGACAACACTTTCCTTTAATGAAAGGAAAGAAATTATAATTCTATGGAATCATAGTTCCACTGGAAAATATTTTCCTCCCATAATCACCTGCACATATAATTCAAATAAAATGGAATAAACTATTCCAAATTGAAAAATCATTTTGTAACCCATATAATTCAAATAAAATGGAATAAACTATTCCAAATTGAAAAATCATTTTGCAACCCATATAATTCAAATAAAATGGAATCAACTATTCCAAAGTGAAAAATCATTTTGTAACCCATATAATTCAAATAAAATGGAATCAACTTTTCCAAAGTGAAAAATCATTTCAGTCAAATTATTAATAAAACCCACTGATTAGCTCATTAAACTCCTAAAATGACTTTCTGGCCCAAAAAAAAAAACCTAAAACGACTTTTGTTATCATTTTTTTCACATTTATCACTACTAAGCCCAATTAACCCATTAATAGTCCCCAAAATCTCAAGATTAGAGAGTAATATAAAGGGATTTGTAACCCTAACTCTTTTAGTTTCTTTAACAAAAAAGATATTGAAATTTTAGATGTTCACAAAACATTCACAGACACTGACATATTAAGTTTAAATTTTAAAATGATAATGATTGACATAGAAATTTATCATTGAGAATAATGATGCTAGAATTAGATTACTGAAAAAAAAAAAAATCCGCGTTGTGTGTGTGTGTGTGTTTTTTTTTTTTTTTTTGGTTGTTGGGGGGGGTGTTCGGCGGTCAGCATTGTCGTCCGTAAGTAGCAATCAATGTCTGTATAAAATTAAAATGTGAGTTGACATACGTATAATATAGGAATTTAAAGTCCAAGAAATCAGAAGAAGCATGTGATGATGGGTAGTTTTCAAAACATGCACTGGCAAATAATGAAATTGAACCAAAGAAATAAACCATCAGTCATTCAAGTCACAAAATTAGAGCTGACAAAATTTAATTGCCCCATGTGCCTCTTCCAGTGAAGCTGGACCCGAAGAAAACAAGTTCATATATTTTCTCACCGATTAAATGTGTGTGCGTCTAACAAAGGCTTTGAATTTTCTCAGCGTATACTACTTAATTTACTCATATTTCTTGGCCATTTAATACGCAAGACAAAAACAGAAACAACTTGTCATAAACTAAAGATTGTACAGTCAGTAAGGGTGCGAACTTGAATACAAGTGCTTTTTGAATTTTAAGGACGTCTTTAATAAGTCACCAAAAATCTTTCTCACCTAATATTTTCATTGTATGTGTGAATATGGGCATTTTGACATCTAAAATATTCCATAAGAAATAATTGTTGTTGAAGCTGACATTCTATTTTGGTTTCTCAGACTAAAAAGGCTAAATTTGCGGCATAACATGTTGCACAGTAAGAAGAAATGCCCAAATTGAAAGTGATTTCACTTTCAAGAGTTGACGGACCCTTCACACTGGAAGACTTTCACCTAACGCAACACTTAAAAAAGTTATGGTTGACGTTTACTAACAAATGTATGTATGTTCTTCACGTTTTTCTGTTTATTCAAACATCCAAGAAAACAATGTATTTAACTCTAGGGCTTTGTGCACCATTAATATTGAACCCCACTACTAGCTACTCAATTTGATGGGAAGAAAAATGGATGGTTAAAATGCTTAATACTTGAAGTAACATTTTGTGTTATGACTTTCTATAGATTTTATATTATGTATTGGCATTTGAAATATCACTGTTCATTGTGGAAATGATTGATTAATAGGAAAAAAAGGTCATCAACACAAAATAAAATGTTTCATAAAAGTCCTAGTCAAGTTTTAAAGGTTCATATTTTGTTGAATTTGAAGAGACTTTAATTTAGTTTATCTTATTTTTATAGGTTAACACCATTGTTAGTCATTACAATTTGATTTTAGTCAGTATAGTTTGAAATCATTGATTTTTATCTCTATAGTTCTAGAAGGATTTGATCTCAATTTAGCAATTGATCCTTATACTTTTAATGAGTTTTGATTTTAGCCCCCTATATTAGTATACTTAAACTCAAATAAAGTCCTTATGAAATTATAGGGACCAAAACCAACGATTTGAAACCAAAAAACTAAAACCAAATTTGATCAAATGATAAAAACCTAAAATGATATTAACCCTCTTTTTATAAGTGTGGCATATCTGCAAAAGAGCTTGTTTATATCTAGAGAATTAAGGAAAAATTTGCTTATTAACCTTCTTATGAGATTCTTAATTGTCATTCTCCCAAAACAAAAACTATGTTCAATTTACTGCTTTAATTTAAAAGAAGTTTGTCTAAGTTTCACTTAAAAATAAAAAATGACCTATGTAGAGAGGCATCATGGTCTCAAAGCATCGACTTGGATCAACCAGTTACTTGGGTTCCTGGTAATATGATCCAAAGACCAAATACGGATAGCCCAAAGGGTTATTAACAATAAAATGACTTGAAAACAAATAGATGAGTTTCTTAAACATTTAGTCAAGGATTTAATCTCTAGCAGTGTGTATAGAAAGGGTCTCATGGCTAGCATTAAAACCTTGTTGGGAAGTCTACCGTTTTTGGCAGTTGCTACCCTAACTCCCTAAGCCTACCGGGAAAAAAACTATCTATAATACGGACAATCATTAAGAAACATGTTATCCACAAGGGCCTGAATAATATGGCTTATTTTATTTTAGCCCCCAAAATTCATTGAATCCGCTCTAATACAATTTACTATTATTTGATTGTGGGGTCATATCAAACCAACTAATTAAGTCGACAGCATGGGCACTATGTCAATAAAGAAAAATCGTGGATGAATAAGAGTTTTATAGGGTTCTTTACACAACAACCACTACTTTGGGAAAAAGCCTAAAATATTTCAATATTGGTGGAATCACTATTACTTATATGCAATCTGATCTCTGACTTAGTGGGGTTGTCATGTTTCCATGAGGATATAGATAGGCTTTCCATGTGTAAGATTAATTGCAATTAAAAACCAAAATAGATAAGATAAGGGTTTGTGCAAAGAATTGAGCTTTACTGCACCCCAAAAAAAAAAAAAAAAAAAAAACAAACAAACATTTTTACATAGTGGCTTTTCTACACTGATTGCTATAGAGACGGTGAAAAAAGCGTGACTAGGGGTATTTTTATAAATAAGATGTAAAGCTGTTAAGTTTCTATTTGATAACGTATCACTATCTTTAATATTTATATATAACCTTATTAATGTGAGACTGTTTATTTTCTATTTAATATTTTTAATTTATCTATAGTTATTTTTTACAATATATAATGTTCCACCGTATTATTATGTTTTTTTATAAGCGAGAATAAGGGATAGTTAACTAATGAAGATGAAAAAAATTTCGTTGAATGTAAGAAATGTTTTATATAATTCAGGCTATTATTTGGTATCTTTAATCTTTATATATAACCTTAATTAAGCATGGCAAGGTCCACAGTAGGAACGAAGTGCTCTCCAAATCAAGCAAGCAACTGAGCGCACAAGCGTCTCAAGCCCTCTCGCTTTGCTCAAACAGTTTCACACATTGAGCATTAGAAACAACAGACTGAGCGTACTAGTGCGAAAGCCGTTGCACTCATGAACAAGTAATGGCCAGAAGAATAACACTCCAGACTAATTAATTAAAGAATATACTTTGACACAATCTAAAAAATGCTAGAGAAGGACATTAGTCCTTAACTAATCCAAAAATAACACCCTCAAATGCCTTTATAAAACCCATTTTCATATAGGGTTAAGATGCAGATTGGCCAATGAACTTTTACTCGAAGAGTGCACAGCACAACAAACTTTTAAGTGGACCAAAAATACCAAAAAACTTTTAAAATTGTAAATTCAGCACAAAATACTTTTTAAAAATGTAAAGTCAGTACAACGTCGTTAGGAAAAAAAAAGCAATGTCTGTTAAAATGTAAACTTTTAAGGGTTAAGATGTAGATTGGCCAACAAAGTTTTACTCTAGGAGCGCCCAGCACAAAAAAGTTTTACTCTAGGAGTGCTCGGCACAAAAAAGCTATGTGCAATCCACCCAAAATCCGACTGTCGTAAATCTTTGCTAGAACCCCTCAACCATGTGCATTGGGGTTAGGAAGAGTGAATGCAACAAAAAAATCACAAATGTAACGAGTAGTTTCATTTTGAGTAAGGGTGGTAAGTGTTTGAACGTGTCCGAGCAAGTCCATGTGCAATCTACCCAAAATTCGATTATTGCAAATCCTTGGCCAGATCCCCCAACCATGTGTATTGGGGTTAGGAAGAGTGAATGCAACAAAAAAATCACAAAGGTAACCAGTAGATTTTATTTTGAGTAAAGGAGGTAAGTTTTCAAACGTGTCCAGGCAAGTCTATGTGCAATCCACCCAAAAGCCGACTGTTACAAATCCTTGCCCGACCCCCAAACCATGTGCATTGGGGTTAGGAAGAGTGAATGCAATAAGAAAAAATCACAAATGTAATAAGTAGATTTCATTTTGAGTAAGGGTGGTAAGTTGGGGGATTCGGGCAAGGATTTTCTATAGTCCGATTTTGGGTAGATTGCAAATGGACTTGCAATGACACGTTAAAAAACTTACCACCCTTACTCAAAATGAAATCTACTCGTTACATTTGTGATTTTTTATTGCATTCACTCTTCCAAACCCCAATGCACATGGTTGGGGGGTCCAGGCAAGGATTTACAACAGTTGGATTTTGGGTGGATTGCACATGGACTTGCCCGAACACGTTAGAAAACTTATCACCCATACTCAAAATGAAATCTACTCGTTACATATGTGATTTTTTGTTGCATTCACTCTTCCTAACCCCAATGCACATGGTTGGGGGGTCCGCAAGTATTTGCAAGGATTTGCAATTGCAATCGGGTTTTACCACCCATACTCAAAATGAAATCTACTCGTGTGATTTTTTGTGGACTTTTCCTAACCCCGTGCACATGGTTGGGGGCTCAACAATAGGGTTTTAGTAAAACTTTTTTGTGTTGGGCGCTCCTGAAGTAAAATTTTGTTGGCCAATCTGCACCTTAACCCTTAAAAGTTTACATTTTAACAGATGTTGATTTTTTCTAACGGCATTGTGCTGACTTTACATTTTTTAAAGTTTTTTGTGCCGACTTTTTACATTTTAAAAAGTTTTTTGGTATTTTTGGTCCACTTAAAAGTCTTTTGTGTTGGGCGCTCCTAGAATAAAAATTTGTTGGCCAATTTGCACATTAACCCTTTCATATATTTTGTTAAATTGAGTAATAAAATCCAAAGAGTATTGTAAATTATATTTGTAGGAATCAGATAGTATTTAGTCATTATTTTGTAAATAGTTCAGAGACATAGCTGCCTATATATATATATATATATATATATTGGAAGATCAATAATTGTTGTTATTCCAGTTTATTTCATTTTATCATGGTACCATAGCACAGGTTCTCTGGATGACCCACCCACCCAAACTTCAACCCAAGCTCTCTTGACTTTTCCTCCACACGTGCGAACCTGTCTTGGTTTCCCGATCAACTTAGGGCACTAATCATTCTGTCGAGTGTGGTTTCTGGCCTCTAGACTTCTTTGTTTTCATCGTTTCTCGATCAACTTAAGGTACTAATTGTTCTGTCGATTATGGTTTCACTACAAAAAAACACATGATTAGTAGCGGTTAAAATGACATATTTGTAGCGGTTTTAGCCGCCACTGATGACATTTGTAGCGGTTAGGCAAACTGCCACAAAATCAACCGTGGCAAAACCATTTGTAGCGGTTAAAAAAACCGCTACTACATCCACCAAGACCGCTACTATATCTGTAGCGGTTACAAATGACCGCAACTATTTGACACCAGACGTCCACCTTGTTGGAACATTAGTGTCGGTTTTTGAAATGCTACAAATTGAGAACGATCACATTTGTAGCGGTTATTAAACCGCAACTAAAAATATTCAAAAGTAGCGCCAATAATTTGAAAATATTTTGTAGCGGTTATATGACCGCGACAAATATTCCCGCGTAATTTTGGGAAAAAGTTTGCGGCAAATATTTGTAGCGGTTTGTAACCGCTACAAATAACTTCCGCCTTTTTGGGGAAATTTTTGTCGGCAATTTCTTTTTGAAATTTGTAGCGGTTAAAAACCGCCACAAAATATTCCCTCATTTTTTTGTTTTTTTCCGTATGTTTTATTTCCATTATTTGTAGCGGTTCATTAACCGCTACAAACCAATGAAATTAAAAAAAAATTAAGTAATTGAATTAGTTAAATATTGTTTAGGCAATAATAATTAATATTTTGGATAAAAATAACTTATATTAAAATATCATATTTCATTATATAAGGTTAATATATAATAGAAAAGAATGAGAATGAGAATGTGGTAGAAAGAATGTGTTAAATAAAATATAATTACTTGTATAAAAAATGTGTGTGAATGTGAATCGAATAGAAAATCGAAAGAAAGTGTCAAAAAATACGAAATTCATCTGCAAAATAACAAAAGTTAGTATGAGTATATGGTAGAAAATAAGCATTAGATTTGATGTGGTTCCACAACACTTACCCCCTTCAAACACTTAAGCTATTCCGTAAAACGTGAGTAAATACGAGAGACAAGGTAAGTAGGAGTGAAGAAAATTAAATGGGGTTGGGTGGGGGTATTTATTACGATTGGTGCGAATCATTTTGTAGCGGTTTATTTGCCATTTTTTTGTAGCGGAATTGATTTGTAGCGGTTTGTGACACGTATTGTGTAGCGGTTCTAACTTGTAGCAAGATATTTTAGGTTTTGTAGCGGTTACATAACCGCTACAAAAATTATTGTATTTTTTTTTAAAAAAGATTACAGATTAACTATATATGGCATAATCTGTTCTCTCATTCTTCGTCACCATCCCTACAAAGAAAGTTTGGATAAAATGTTACATGTGAGTTGAATATGTTTAAACACAAATAAAACTTTGGTTAAATGTTATTATTTCATAAAACGTATATTTAAAAATATACCGAACTATAGGTAAATTGTCATCGCCGTCGGAAAGAAGTTTTCAAAACCGGGCCGGCCGGAACGGCTCACAATCGTAGGCGACATTATCACCATCGCCCATATCGTAAAGGTCCCGAGGCTTTAAGTGAACCACCATATTCCAATCCACGTGTCTCTCATCGGTGACATAATAAACCTGTTGGGCCTCGGAGGCAAGAATATACGGCTCGCCATCTTCGTACAGACCCGGTGTGAATAGGCCGGAGAAATTCACCGATGTGATGCCTAAGTCGTCGGTCGTGAGTCCCCGGGTATTGTCGTATTCGCCCACGAACACTTGAACAAAGTGTCACGGGAAAAATGCCTTGGTAAGTTATCCCGACCACATCAAGCAACTTTCCATAATATGGGACGTCACCGAACTGCATGTTCCCATCACTACTGCTCGCATAACTCCTCGTCCCAAACGTGCCATATACACCCGAGTTTTGGGTCAGCAATCCCTAATCTCGTTAAACGGTGCAAAACTTGAAACCATTGACATTGTATGCCGTAAATCTTTGGGCGTGGTCAAGCGGGCCGAGTGCGAGAGCTCTAAATTCTGGTGAGTGCGGGTTGTGGTCATTCATTATTCTCATCCTGAACCAACCGGCGAATTCTCTGTGGACCTTTCTATCAATTTCGGATGATGTCTGCGTACGGATCCTTAGCTGACGCTTCACATAACTCCTAAATTCCCTGCAATTAACCGTGCGATGACGAGCATTAAATGTTAGTATAAACTGAAAGGAAATATTTAGGATAACATATATGTGTGTATATATATATATATATCTCGTGTGGAATCCTTCGAAGGTACGGTTCAACTTTAGTGCAATTGATCAAGACATGTCTATGTGCTTGAATCTTCTCAAGTGCCGTGAGTTTGAAGTTCTCACTTCCGCCAACCGGTTTACCAACACGAGGACTAACAACTCGTTCCCGATGGCTCGCTCACGGACAATCGTCAACACGAGGCGGTCGGTTGAATGACGTCTCAATGTCATCAAAGTACCTGGAACAAAAATACAAAACCTCATCCCCAATATAGCCTTCGCTATTGAACCTTCCGCCACGCCTTATTCCTCACGTAAGACTTCGCTTTCCCAAGAAACCTATAAAGTAATGAAGGGAAAATTTCGATACATCAATGGTTAGACGTGGGACTAGGGAGTAATGCTAAAGTAAATAATTTTAAATGAGTACCTCTCAATAGGATACATCCATCGGTAGTGAACCGGCTAGCAAGCTTTGTTTCGTGAACAAGGTGTACTGTCAGGTGAATCATGACCGTGAAAAATGACGGAGGAAAGATCATCTCCAAATGACACAACGTAAGAATGATTTTCTGTTGCAGCTGGTCGAGCTCCTCCACGATCAAAACCTTGGAACACAACTTCCAAAAGAAAGTACAAAGCTCCACCAAAACGATCGACACATCAAGTGGCAGCGTATTTTTGATGGCCAGCGGAAGTAACTGTTGCATAAGCACATGTGAGTCATGACTCTTCAGGCCAGTAACCTTTTGAGCCTGCACGTCAACACATCGTGAAATGTTGCTTGAATACCCGTCGAACTTTTATCTTCTTCAACGTGGCGAGGAAGATTTCCTTATTCGGTTTTGTCGGTGTGAATTTTGCCGGTTGAAATCACATGCTCATCCGGCCACGCGTCTCCACGAACCCCCATGTCCCGTAAATCTTTCCTCGCTTGAAGATGATCTTTTGACTTGCCTCGGTTCGTTTAGAATCGTGTACAACACATTGTCGCACACATTCTTTCAATGTGCATGACATCCAGACTGTGTCGGAGCAAATTATCTTTCCAATATGGAAGAGTGAAGAAGACGCTTACCTTCCGCCATTGCTTTGGGCGCGAAACCGAAGCCCCGGTAGTCTTTGTCCCGGCCTTTGCTGGATCGTCTTTTTCCCATACTCAACTTCAACATCCACAAGCTGCTCTATGATTTCTCGCACCGGATAAATGCCTAGGAGGTCCTCTTTTCTCTTGTCGCCCATTGAAACGATTGCGTTGCAACCTAAACTGTGCGTACCATCGAGAAACCGCCGATGACCCATGAAGCACCACTTGCGACCGTGGGAAGAAGCGCACCGAGTCGCATCAAAATTGCATGCCGGACACGCAAGGCCGGTATGAACATTCCACCCCGATAATGTTCCCAGTCCAGGGAAGTCACTGATAGTCCACATTAACGCTTCACGCAAGTTGAACAGTGTCTTGTCGTGAGCGTCATACGTCTCGACGCCAACATTCCACAACTCCGCCAACTCCTTGATAAGCGGTTGGAGATACACATCGATGTCATTTCCGGGTGCCTTTTTGCCCGGAATGATCATGGACATAATGAAGGAGCTGTTTCATACACATCCAAGGCGGCAAGTTGTAAGGTATCAAAACAACGGCCATATACTATAGCTTATGCTAAGATTCCCAAAAGGATTAAAACCGCGGTCGACAAAGCAAGACGAACATTCCTAGGGTCCGCCGCAAAATCGGGAAAGTCTCGAGTTGAACGCTTTCCAGTGCTTCGATCCCGTGGATGTCTCGAGTCTACCATCTTCGTTCTTGTTAGCTTCATGCCACCTCATATGCTCAGCTGTCTTAGACGACATAAACAGTCTTTATAAGCGAGGTTTCAAAGGAAAATACCTTAAAATCTTTGCGGGTTTCTTCTTCTGCTTCTTTCCTTCCGAACTGTCCTGAACCTCGAAGTATGACACTTCTTACAAGTCTCCCTCCGAGCATCCTCTCCCCAATAAAGCATACAGTCGTTGGGACATGCATCGATTTTTTCGTAGTTCAGGCCTAATCTGTTGATGATCTTCTTGGCCTCATAGAAGGTTGTGGGAATGTCCGTGTCGGGGAAAGCATCTCGTAGTAATTCCAAAGAACATCGACATTGCCTTATTAGTGACCCCACACAAGCACTTGATATGGTACAGTTTGATTAGAAAAGATAATTTTGAGTATTTCTGACAACCTTGATACAAAGGACGATCACTCTCATCCATTAGGGCGAAAAATTCCCGAGCTGCATCATTCCTGAAGAAAACTGGTTCGGACCCCGAACTTTTGCAGTGAAGTTGTCGTCTTGAACACCGAAAGCATCGTGAACAACTTCATTAACCGGATCATGTTCAAGTACTTGATTTGCTACTTGTGAGGTTTGAGGAAGGTGAGCCTCATATCTCATACAATGTTCTTCACCATGAACTTGCCGTAATGTATATCCTTCGGGAAAGGTTTGATAAGAAGATGTTCCATAGCGCCTTCTCGCGTTTGCCACTTCTTGAACTTGCATCTACAACAAGGACACACAATTTTGCCATTAATGCTAGCGTGAGAGAAGGCAAAATCTAAGAAATTTTTCAACCCCGCTAAATATACAGGAGAACTGTGCGGTAGCTTGATCCATGACTTATCCATCTGTAGTAAACAAAGCTAGGATACACAATATAAATGTAGAGAGAATGTTTAATTACCTTCATAAAAGCACCTGATGGTTAAATGGAACATGGAAACAATTTGTAACGGTTTAAAACCGCTACCCAAACCGCCACAAATTGAAAAAACAATTAGTTGCGGTTCTGTAAACGATAAACTAACCGATACAAATGCGCGAATTCGAATTGAAAATCCCGCCAGTTTTGTAGCGGTTTAAAACCGCTACATAAACCGCCACAAATTGCAAAAAAGTAGTTGCGGTTTGGGAAACGATTCACTAACCGCTACAAATGAGCGAATTCGAAAACTTTGTGGCGGTTTTTCGTTATAACCGCTACAAAGTTAATTATTTTACAACTCCTACTTCGATTAGCTATAATAAATTTTACATTTGTACATAACATTATTAACCTAATATAAATGAAATATAAGTATTAAAATAGTCCTAGAATATATTAAAAACATACCATAGTCAAAGATAACAAATATGTAACAAAAAAAAATGTCAACCCGCCGCAATAAGATAAAAAAAAAAAACAAAGATCCAACGGTTCAAAATAAAAACTAACTATCAGGAGCCTGATGATCAGGTCCTGTGGCACGACCAGAGGTAATCTCGTGCTAGTCTTCAACAGGCGGAGGGGGAGGCGGAGGCGGAGGCGAAGGCGGAGGGGGAATCCTCGTACAAGAACGGAGGGGGAGGCTCGGGAGATGGAAACCGTCTGTCAGGCATCAACTCACTCAAGGCACCAGCCATAGCACTCACAATCTCCCTCTGACTCGCAGCCCAACGGTTGTACCTCTTTTGCATGCGTTTGTTCTTAGCATCTTGCGCGGCCATCTGCTCGGCAACCTTCGCGGCAATGATGACATCAACCTCCTCCGGTGGTGGCCTTCTCGAGCCAGAGGTGCCGGCATAAGAGCTGGAGGCCTTGCCGTATATCATGCTAGGCCTGGCGCCTAACCCCATACCCTTCACGCGGCCGGATGCTCTTTTGGGACCACGCGGCTTTCAAAGGGGCCGTAGGATCCACACCCCGTGACTCGGGGTTGCGACGCCGCAACTCGGCCGGCTCGCTCAATCCGGCCCGACGTAAAGATTTCGGAAAATATTAATCAAACAATTTAATTCAATTTAAATATACAACATTAACTATATAAATAATTTGTTTTTGTAACTTACTATGATGTCCTCTGCAAATCGGAAGTCGGGTCCCATCACGGTGTCTATGGGTGTGTGTGAACAACCGCCCATAGTCCATCTCACGGTTCTCTTCCCGAGCCTTCTCTTCCCCGACGAGGTAAAAGAATATAAACTTTATTATTTCAAAAACAAAACATTCGTCATTTAAAACTAAAATTAATTGATCTTTGAAAATACCACCACCGTAGGTCACGACAAACGTCTTGGTTCCTGCCGTGTGATGGACCTGCTGATGTGACCGACTTCTGGTGTTCCTATGTGACAGGGCCTGCAAGGAAGAGCAAACAAAATGTTTATTGAAATTAATTATAGGTTTAAACTATAAATTAAGTTAAACTATTAAATAATTTAAACCAAAATGTAAACAATAAATTAATTCCATCTATATATATATATTTTTAAACTACACTCAAACAAAATTAATTTAAAGAAATGTTAAACAATAAATTAACTCATATTTAAATAAAACGTAAACTATGATTAATTAAACAACCTACCCGTGCATCCGCACTCCTTCGATATTGGACATAAGCTTCGCCCAAGGATTTGGATCCACGCCGTCTAGGACGTTCTCCATCACCGCCGCAGAGTCATAGTCGAATCTCCATTCTCACGTCGGGTGTAGAGACGAAGCCTCCGACTCTTCCACCCTTGCCCCAGTTTCATCAATACATACCTCTTTTGTGGCTCTCGCAATTTAAATTTTTTCTGTTACATAATGTAGTTATGTAGTTAGTAATTAAGTAATAAATAAATAATTAAACCCTAATTTGTTACTATTAATATTTGAATTTAGTTACACAACATAAGTTACCTGCACCACGTCACTAAACGCTTTGTTCTTGTTTTCCGAGGGAATCTTTCTCCAATCGTGGATATAGATCGGGAACCATGCCCAATTTCCGCCATATTCTGACAGGAATCGGTTCATCAGATGACCACCATTTCCGATCGGCTGGTCCGTGTCCGAGTTCCAGGGGACTATGACGCGAAACTCATCCGTCTGAGTGACCGTGGCAACATCCACCGTCCTCCTGCTGATGTTCCCATGTTTATCTGCACAATTATAAACACATTGTGCAATTGCGTTTAAATAAATTAAGATTACACGTAAGAAATTTAAATTTAATTTATTGACTGAAAACTAATTATATTTACCTTCGACATCCACCAAAAATCCGGTGGAACGCAAAGACGACGGTCGGGGTTCCCCGGTCCCGCCGGTTCTTCTCATCGAGAAACGCTCCGCCTCGCTCAAGGGAATCTCAATATGGATCTCCGTTTTTCGTCTATGTCGCTGAAGGACAGACTTGGGTCTTTATCTCCCCCTACGGTCTCTATGATTGGGATTTCTTCATCTTCAAAGACGGCATCAAACTCCCTCCCCGCCACATTAGGGGGCGGAGGGGGATATTTACAAGTCCACGCCCTCTCGTACGGCCCCCTCTACTATTACCGCCCCTTATAGGCCTTTTCCCTCATTCAACAGCTTTTCCTTTTCCCTTATCAGCCATCATGTCGAAAGGTACAAGTTGAAAGGTTAAAAGGTGAAAAATCAAAACCTTTGCGCGGGGAAAATGAAGATGGGACGAACAGTTAAAAAACCGCTACAATTTGTAGCGGTTTCATAAAACCGACATCCAAACCACTACAAATTGTAAGACCTTTGCGATTCTGTAGCGGTTTTTCGCTGACAACCGCAACAAAGTTGCCTCATTCTTGGTGAATATCTGTAGCGGTCTCACAACCGCTACAAATTGTGAGACCGTTGCGATTCTGTAGCGGTTTTTAGCTAACAACCGCAACAAACTTGCCTCGTTCTTGGTGAACATTTGTAGCGGTCTTACAACCGCTACAACAAAAGAGACCTTTGCGATTCTGTATCGGTTTTTTGCTGACAACCGCAACAAAATTGCCTCGTTCTTGGTGAACATCTGTAGCGGTCTTACAACCGCTACAAAAATAGAGACCGTTGTGATTCTATAGCGGTTATATCATATAACCGCTACAACAATACTTTTTTGACAAAAAAAATTCCAAACTAATTGGTTTAGGAGTCCAACCAATTAGTTTGGTGAAAATAATTAAAATAAAAGAACTTTCAATTATTTTAATTATTTTCATCGATTTTCTCAAAACACTCGAGTTTAATAAATTAATAATAATGAGTTTACTAAAAATAGTCTTACATGTCCGTGAAGATTCGCATTCAGTATAGCCACCAAACTCTCTGGAAACACTCACCGACTCATTTTGATCGAGATATTTTACAGAGAGAATGGTGGCTATAATGAAAATCAATCTTCGGTGCACGTTAGACTATCTTCAGAAGAGGAAGTCTCACGTCAGAGATAAATCCCAAATGTGGATTGTCAATGAAGGAACACTCTCGACATAAGAGATCTCGCGAGATAACCGCATGCCTTCGACTACTCAAATAGAGAATGTTCATTCAAATGACAATGCGATGTGGTAATTTCTGAAAATTTATAATCGTGTATGGACAGATTAACTATTTATAGTGTCACTTTTTGTAGCGGTCGTACTAAAAACCGCTACAAAATCATACTATATGATGCGGTTTCGCCGCTTCAACACAACCACTACAAAAAGATGTCGTTTCGCCTTTCTATTGCGGTTTCTTTCATATAACCGCTACATAATTACTGCGACTAAGTTCGCGCCATTACGCGCTAATCAATGGCGCCAAATTTGTAGCGGTTTTACTAAGAAACCGCAACAAAGGTTGCGCCACAGAGATTCGCGCCATGGCGCACCAAGCTGGCGCCAAAATTGGTAGCGGTTTACACTATAGGAACCGCTACAAATGTCTCAGCAAACGTCATCTTCATGATTCCGCTGCTAATTTGTTGCGGTTCATTAAAAAACCGCAACAAAAACACGTTTCATAGTGATTTTGTGGCGGTTGTTTATAACCGCTACTAATGGTGCGCTACTAATGGTATGTTTTTTTGTAGTGTTTCTTGCCTCCAAACTTCTCTGTTTTCTTTCTAGCGAACCAACGTCTTGAATATTTTCAAGGTTCGTCGCCTTTGAATTACGTCTCGGTTCTACAAGAGAAGAAGGATCCTCGATTAGATCGTGGAAGTGCGCTCAACGGTTGATTCTGCAAATCTTGAGAGAGTGTCTCTATTTCCTTGACCCCATTTGTCGGATTCGTCATCTGATTTCTAAAAGAAAAGGGCTTCGATTCAATCACAAGAGTTTATGTCTACTTCTTCGAATGTTGTCATGACATGATTCGGATCTTGGAACCCAACGCGGATCTTTCGTCGAATCTTGGAAAACAACTCGAGTTCATGACAGTTCTTGGATAGCCTTCAAATCTGCCTTTCTGCCATGGGTTGATCTATGTTACTGTCTGTCTCCAGTACTTTCTTTTATCTCTGAAACATATCTAGTATTTTCTCTGCTTTTGCGCCATGACAATCCGTGGGTCGTCGCATATTGTGGTAATCGATTTCAGTTCTTGATTTCATCGTCCTTCTTGTTTTCTTCTTCAACTTGAAATCTGCATCCATCTCTATTGTGCCTGCCGAGTCTGTACAATAATGGTCTCTTAGTATGGCATAGTATGGTACTGACATGGGTTATGTTTCCATTTTAATCTCCATTTCACATTTATTTTAGATATTTTCATTATGACAGAAGAGGGTTCACAGAAGATTGATTTTCAACACCCTTTCTACCTACATCCCAATGATAAGTTGCTGTAACATTGGTATCTCAGGTTCTTGTTGGTTCCCAAAACTACACAGTTTGGAGTAGGGCTATGAAATTAGCTCTCCATGCCAAGAACAAATTGGGTTTTGTAGACAAGACATGTTGTCGTGAAGATCAAAAGTTCAGCCACACGAATCAGTGGGACAGATGCAATTGTGTTGTTATGTCATGGTTTATTAACTATGTGGACAAGAATATTGCAAGCGGGTTGGTATTCTATTAGAGTTCTTCCCTTGTATAGACTGATTTAAGAGAAAGATTCAATGTGGTTCATGGTGCTAAGACATTTTCTCTCTATCGATCAATTAATTCACTTATTCAAGGGACTCTTGGTGTCTTTGCCTATTATACCAAGCTCAAGGGACTTTGGGATGAGCATGCTTCCCTCGTAACTATCCCTAATTGTCAGTGTAGCTTCACAAAGGATTATGCCAAAGTTGTTCAGGAGTAACAATTTTTCCAATTCCCCATGGGTTTAAATGAAAATTCCATCAAGTGCGTAGCCAAATATTGTTGATGAATCTGTTGCCTTCATCCAACCAAGCTTACTCAATGATTGTGCAAGAAGAAACTCAGCGAACTATTTCTTATGGGGTTCAAGGAAATCTCTAAGATGGCGCAATCATGATCTCTAATATGACACAAGGAGGTCATAGTCACGGTAGTGGACAAGGTCATTCCCAAGAAACATGTAGCCATGTGGAAATAAGGGCCATTAAAAGGAGACATATTACCAGCTGATTAGATTTCCACCAGGATTTTGGCCCTCTCAATTCAATAAGGAGAGAAAGGATCAAGCAAATCCCTCCGTTAATGAATCAACTGCTAAGGTGGGAGGAGAGAAAGATTCTTGTGGGTCCCAAGGAATATTTTTCACTCTAGCACAATAAAACAAAATTCTAAAGTTGTTTCAATGGGATTACGACCTAAATGAAGCTATTGTGAGTGTCCAAGTTGTTGGAAATTATGCCATAGGGGCCAATCATTGTACTTTAAACATTATTTTTATTTAAAATATTTCTCTATTTTGTTATCATATCATTTGCATGTTTATTATGATGATTGTATCCTTGGATGTATCATAAAGATTGTCCTAAATGTCCCTGGTCGGTCATCTATGTGGGAACGAAGATGAAATAAGACCAGTATGACTTTGATGAGGTATGAAAATACGAATCAAAGTCTTAGGCACTTGTAAGAGTACAAGGTGCTGGACCGACCCACTATGAGAAAGCTGCATGGATTAAGTCATAAGCTTATCTCATGTATAACCATGTCACAATGCCCTTTGGCCTGAGATCATCATGGATTGCTACATGAGAGTTGCTAATCTTTGACCTAGTCAAAAGTCACCTTTGACCGGGTGATGATAAAGGCTTTGATCGGGATTAGTGGTTTTCATGCAAAGGAATGTGAATGGTCAAGATGGGATTTGTAACTCACATTTGTAAAGAGATATTACTGGGCCCCTTGATGAGAAAGTTTGAGAAAAGTATGGCCATTCTACGATGGAAAGGGGTTTCTATTTCAATTGTTAGACTACTCAAGAATCGAGAAAGTAATGGTCAAGAACAGGAGGATGACACTATCCATGCTTCATCCTTGACCAAATTATCGCGTGACAAAAGGGACACGGCATGGTTGTATGATAGGTTGCATCGTATCATCTATCCTCATATGAATTGGGTAGTCGTAATGTCTTGCTAGAGATCGCTTGTGACTTATGGACTGATACAATGTTGGCCCGCTGCCAATTTCATGTGGGCCTACAGGGTTGCACACAAGAATAGCCAAACACGAGCTATAATGTCCAGATTCATTGAATCTAAGATATGTCTAAGATTTAATGAATACAACGTTTAATCTAGGGAGGATATATATATATATATATAATATTCAAAAATAATATTATTATTTATATAGATAATATTATTATTATGTAATATTTGTTTTGTATTTAATTTATTTGATAAATTAAATAACTAAAACTAATAAAGATATCGTATCTCAGATTTGATTTTTGAATGTAGATATCATATCTCAAATTTAATTTATGAAGATAAATTAAATCAGATGGCTTTTAATTTGGATTAAATAAATAGATGAGATTAAATCTGTTGGACAGATTTAATTAATATTATTTTAATCCAATTCAAATTTCAACATTAATTAAGATTAATTTTGAATATATAATACGGCCCATTAGGGTTTGAAAAACCTATAAGACAATGAGCAAGACGTATTAGAAAAGCCGCAAGAGAAACCCTAGAAAAATAGAGAGAAAAATGTTGGAGGTGCTAGCACACTGCCGGTGTTGGAGTTCTGTTCATGTGGATACCGGTATAGGGAGCTGGTTCGTTCAGTTGGCTCCTAGTGATCAAACAAGACGCATACGAAGAAAGGTACAATTCTGACTACTCAAATTTAAACTTCATTGATAGATCCTCGATTGAGATTCAAAAATTATTTTGTTAAATTTCTTCCGCTGCCTGTTCGAATCCTAACACAAGTGGCCAATCCAGGTTTTCCTCTTAATTTTAAATCTGAATGGATTTTTGATTCTTGAGCAAGTTGTCATATGATTAATCGGTTAATATATCTATACAAATATAAACCATATTGAGGTGCACCAAAGTGGTTAATAGTTCCTTGTAGGGAGAAATTAGTATAGTATAACTCACGTAGGAGAGGTTAAAATCATTGATTTATACATTTGAGAAATGTTTTACATGCTAAAGAATTTTGTTATAATTTGATCTCAATTGCTAAACTTGCTCTAGACAGTATGCATGTGTTTTCTTTTCTCTCAAATATGTATGTGATGCAGGACATGTACAATGGGATGATCAAAGGGATTGATAAACTTACTAGAGGACTATATCTTCTGAAAAGGGCAAATAAACCAGAATATGTCAACACTACTGATAGACATAGTTTTGTAAATACTAAGAAGGATTCTCTTTGGCACTATAGACTTGGTCATGCCCTTGTGAATGTTTTGAAACATTTGAATCATTTGAGAATTAGTGATTGTACCTTCAATGATGATAAATGTGAAATTGGTATCCAAGGAAAACAATCTCGATTGTCTTTTCATTCTAGCTCCTCCAAGTCTCATTATTGTTTTCAATTGGTGCATGAAGATGTGTGGGGCCTTATAGAACCCCTACACACCAAGGACATAGATATTTCCTTATGTTAGTAGATGATTTTTCTTGTTCTATATGGGTTTTCTTGATGCATTATAAATAGGAGGTTTCTAAATTGCTGAAAACATTTATCTCCTATGTTGCTAATCACTCTTTTGTTATAATCAAGACTTTTAGAACTAATAATGATAAGGAGTTTGTAAATCATGAGGTAATACAATACCTTGATCAAACGGGTATTATTCATCATACTTCTTGTTCTTTTACCCCTTAACAAAATGGAATTGTGGAAGGAAAACATAGGCATCTTTTAAATGTGGCTAGAAGTATCATGTTTCAATATAATTTGCCTATTAAGTTTTGGCGGGAAAGGATTAGAGCTGTAACATATTTGATTAATAGAACTCCTTCTAAAGTACTTGAGTATATGATGAATCATATTTATGCCATGCTTTCCCTATGTGTTTTAATTGTTTTGAATGCTGAATTGAGCTTACTTGTCTGTTATCTGATGGAATGTTTAAGAATTCATGCACATAGGGAAATATAGGATAGATTCTACAAAATGTTGAATCCATATCATTATCCTACTCATGTGCATAAGAAAAGGACCATTTTATGGTTTACCGTCAAAGCGCATAACAAAGTTGATATAATGTCATAGCATAGGGTATGCTCTCATCTATGCCAGCAATACAATGCGACCAGTATGTTGTAGCATCATAAGTGATGCAAAGTTATGTGCTAGGTTACTCTAACCCTTCCTTGCGAGTTCTTAGGAAATTAAGACAGGTCATCCAGACGAACATTTAAACGGTGATTGAATTGACTGAAGGTGAATCCAAAAGATGTGGAGGATCGAGAAAAAGATTTGAAGAATCCCGCAATATTAAAAGAAAGATCAATCAACCAAATCTAGGGATTTGGACCTAACAGATTTGGAAGGCCCCCCAGCTCACTGGACGTACGGCGCGAGAAGACCTAACTATAAGAGGAAAGCGTGGCTAAACCTAAGAAAGGAGTCGAAGTCGTGAGAGTCAAGCAGTCAGCACAATTTCAATCTGACTGGACTCACACTGAAGGAACGAGAGAATATCAATCGAGATAGTTGTAGATCAGACCCAACTCTTCCCTGGAGCAAGACGGATCATAGAAGACGTAGAGACGTTGTGTGACAGAACGCCTCTTACGCCACCAACCTTTTCAACGAGGTTCTTTATTTCTATCTTTTATTTTATTTTCATGGGCTATTCTATATTACTTTGTTTTGTGTTTCTCTCATCAGTCATGAACTAAACTTCCATTGGCTGAGTGAGGATGAATTTCTAAGTTGTAGAATGAACCCAGTTTGCTAAGTTCTTAATTTAATATATTCAATTTGTTTAATAGTAAGTTAATCTATAGTCGCTTTGTAATACCCTAAAAATCATATTTATGATAAGTATCATATTTCGGTAAATAATACCTATTGAAAATAGGAAAATATGTGGTTTCAAATAATAAGTAATAATTATCTTATTTTCTAAGGTAATTACTATGGGAATTAGGAGAGATAAAGAGCTAAAATCCTTGAAAAATGTATTTTATAAGGTAGAAAATGACCTGAAAATATTATGATAAATCTCATATGGCAATAAATATTGACAAAAACTTAGGAAATATGTTGTCTCTAATTTTAGGAATTTTTGGGATTATTTCCTTGAAAAATTGAGAAGCATAAATATAATATTATTAAAAGTACTTTTTGGCCCCATGATTTTTAGTATTTTACATGGGACATAAAATACCAATGTCAGTGCAAAATTTGTGAGATAATAATTAATCCTAATTATGAAAATTATCAACAATTAGTAAGTGGCTAATTAAGTAATTAGTGGCTAATTGTTTAGATTAAGATATAAGTAAATTAATTAGTAAATAATTTAAGGGAGAAATTCGAAATTTATAAATAAATAAAAATAATAAAATAATAAAATATTTTATGCTTAGAAAAATAAATAAAAAATAAATAAAAATAAATAAAAATAAATAAATATCTAGATATTTTGAATAAATAATAATATATATGGTAAAGAGCCAACATGACATTTGAGAGTGGATAGAAATTAAATCATACACCAAAATATAGGGATTTAGCCTATGTCATCTGGACTTTTTATAAACAAGTGAATTTCTACCTCGGAGTAGACTATCTCAGAAGTCATTTCTGAAACCAACAGAGGACTTAGGAGTACCAGATAATTAGGAAAGGGCAGATAGTGCTAAAAGTGACTTATAGAAAACGGACCGTGTTTTTCAAACCAGGAATTAGGTTACTTAGATCAGATCATATTACGAACCAGTGATTTTCTGCCAAGAAGCTGGAACTTCCGGAAGTGATTTCCGTAACCGATGGCGTCTGTCCTAAAATCTTCAGCAGACTACGGAATACCCTTAACGAGATCAAAAATTTAGTTAACCCAGGTATTCTTAAAGAGAAAGAATAGAGCTTCAGTGCCTTGATCCCGAATTTTTGAGTTTCGTCAAGATTACGCGATTAGGACACCGATCAGGGAACTTTATCGGTAAGTCAGCAAGATGACATCATCTTCTTCTAGAAGGATGATGTCAGCAGAGACACATGGAGGGCCAAGATGGAGCCACGTGGCGAAGTGCGATCCGGCGCCGAAAACCAGTCTGATAAAGTGATGAATAGTGTCACACCTTTGCCTATAAATAGCAAGCCTTCTCCTCTCATTTCTTCACCCCAAAATCGAAAACAAGAGAGAGGTTAGGGAGAAGGAGGAGCCCGGAGAAAATATAGCGGAGCCCTGGGTAAGTTTTTCGGTCCCTAGTCTTAAGCTTCGGTGTTTTATTCGGTAGGAGTGTTAGATTTATCTTTAAATTTCCCAGATAGTATAGATATCATATGTAGGGGTAGATGTGGTATTTATTTTGAAAATATGCTGGGAAAAGAGATATGTCAAAATTCTGGAAAGATAGGGTCAAAGTAGCGAAGCTCTGGCGAAATTCCGCCGATTAGGGGGTCAGGGGAAAAATGGTAATTTGTACCTAAAATGCTTGTTATGATGCCAAATCTTTATAAATGTGATATTATCCTTATAGGATATCTGTAATCACGAACCGCCGTCGTATCTGCATCAAACCGCGTTTTACGTCGAAATACCGTTTTAAACGTCTTTGTTTTTCGTCAACGAAGGTATGTTCGCGTACTGTAACACTAACTCTGATGTTTATAGTATGCATATATGTGCTATGTGTATTGTATGTGGTAGTTGATAGCTCTGCTATTTGTTCGTACGTTCGCGTGCTGTAACACTAGCTCTGATATTTATGGTATGCGTATATGTGATATGTGTGTTGTATGTTGTACGTTCGCGTACTGTAACACTAACTCTGATATTTATGGTATGCGTATATGTGATATGTGTATTGTGTGTGTATAGTTGTTATGTTGTATGCTTGTACGTTCGCGTACTGTAACACTAACTCTGATATTTATGGTATGCGTATATGTGATATGTGTGTGTAATATATGTGTTGTTGGGATATGTACGTTCGCATACTGTAACACTAACGCTGATATTTATGTTATGCATGTATGTGCTATGTGAATTGTGTGTGTATAGTTGTTATGTTGTATACTGTACGTTCGCGTACTGTAACACTAACGCTGATGTTTATGATATGCATGTATGTGCTATGTGTATTGTGTGTGTATAGTTGTTATGTTGTCTGGGAGCGATATATCTGCATTGATTCTGTGCGCTGGGAGCGATATGTTTGTACGCTGGGAGCGATATATCTGTATTGATTCTGTGCGCTGAGAGCGATATGTTTGTACGCTGGGAGCGATATATCTGCATTGATTCTGTGCGAATCTGCATTGATTCTGTGCGCTGGGAGCGATATGTTTGTACGCTAGGAGCGATATATCTGTATTGATTCTGTGCGCTGGGAGCGATATGTGTGTACGTTGGGAGCGATATATCTGCATTGGTTGTATGTGTAGTATATCTGTTATTGGGCTCACGTGCTGTTAATGTTGTGATTGTCCGTAGTCCATATATTGTGTACGTAAATATGAGGTTAACCGTTACACGAGGTTCAATGGGCATTGAACCTCGCCTCTTAACATAGCGTCGGGATCGGGAGGAACGAGGACCAAGGAGAAAGGCAAGCGGCCGCATAGAGACCCTACCAAGACTTTCCTCCGTTGTTATCTACTTTTGTAAACACTCGGTACAATGTACCATTACTGTAAACAGCCAGACTTACGGCATTTTGAATATATGTATCAGTTACTCAATCGCTCCGATGCTCTACTCTGATGATGAAAAAAAAATATATTGCTTTTGAAAATGGGATGTTACACGCTTAGTGGACGCTAAGGGCTAGATCAGTGGCCTTGGCTACATGGAAGGGAGTCACGGTTAGACCTCTGTTATCCAGTGTTTGATGGGCGAAGGGAAAATCTTATATACCACTAGATCCCAATGTCTTTGTGTCATTCTCCCTAAATAATAGTTATTTTTAAATGAAGAAAATTTTGTTTCCTTACTGTGCTTTTTTTTTTTTAAAAAAAAATGAATATTTGTTGTTCCAAGAGACTGATTGCTAGTATAGTGGTGTACATTATTTTATCATCTTTCATCATTTTATGGTTGAAGTTTACTTATACATATCGCGTGGTAGAATCCAAGCTCTTGCTTAATCAAATGAACTAATTTTTCCTTTGAAGAAACTCACCATCAGTGTTCTTGAGAAACTAGAAGGAAAATAAACCCATCACACCACTGCTAATCAAAAGAAAAGATGAAAATCAATGTTAATCTTCATTTGTGTGGTCCCATAGCATAAAATATACAAATAGCAATATATGATATGTAGCCTAAAACAACAAATCGATCAAATCAAATGGCCCACTTAAAATTAATTTTATAATATATATAGAGAGAGAATGTAAATAAGTAGAATTATAACTATTTTTTTTTAATTATTATTATTATAAACATGTTTCCAGTGTATAACATCAACTTTTAAAAATGAATCGTATTATTTTTGGGTACTATTATAAGTAACTTGATATGAGCTGCGGTTTTCATGTTTTAAACATAGTGATACCAATATACATACTACAAATGTTACTTTCTCTTATAATTAATTTACGTAAACTAAGTTAATTATTTGTAAAAAATCTTTGTTGGTTTCCCCAAAACACCGTTTGAATCATTTGCATTGGAAACTAGTTCTCGTTGATAAAAAAAATAAAACCCTTTAATATGTGCAATAATAGGGATATATATAGTTTAGAAAAAAAAAGTATGAATTTAGAGGAAATAGATTGAAGTCTTATATTATGTAGGACGAGAGGGAATGTATGTTATATTAATGTTGAATGTTGATATTGATATGAATGATTTGGTTACTCTCTCTAGACAGCTCGTCTCAATTAGACAATACTCTTTGATATTTTTAATATAAGACTTATTTATTTAATTTGATTAAATTAAGAATGTTAGTTGAGTAAATTAATGAGACCTGTATTTTCTAAAACACCCTAGTAATCTTCCTTAATTACCTCATTCACTCTCCTTCTTTATTATTGTTCATTAATATATAAGAGTAAATTAGGAAAACATTCCCACATATAAAAATTATTTCTTATATTTAAGATCAAAATTAACTTTCAAAATATGTCTTGTATTAAGAACAAAAAGGAGTATTATTCTTGGCCTCATCATCGAAATGATCAAAAAAGATATATTCATTCTCTTGAACCACTTTTTCATCATTGACACTAATTAAACAAGTTATTTGATGTTCTTAACTTCAATTAAAGGTTGCAGCTAGACAAGCAAATATACAGTTAAGAGCTGCAAGCATCATGGGGTCCAGCTTCCCTCCCGTACTCTTCCTTTCCTTGGCTTCTCCCTTACCCAAAACTACACCGTTTTGGGTGTAAAATGGGAGGGGTGATCCACTTTTTTATTTATTTACAAAATAACATTTAGGGCCCTGAAATATTTTTTTCAATAGCACCCAATATTCTAAAATAAGTTTTTGTGCACTATATAACATAAAATAATTTTTCAGTAGCACCCAATACCTGGCAAGCCATACTTTAAACTATTTTAGTTGCAACAAGCTAGCAGCCTCTAAATTGCATTCAGCATCCAACACTCAATATCCTAAATTTAGAATACCCAGTGTTGGATGCGCTCAAATTTAGTTTCGGATATAAAATGTTATTGAAAAAATACTTTTGGGTGCAACTTGCCAGATACTAGATGCTACTAAAAAATTATTTTACCCTACATTGTACATAAAAATTTATTTTAAAATATTCGGTGTTATTGAAAAAAAATATTTCAAGGCTTGAAAAAAAAAAGTGAATCACCCCTCCCATTTCATACCCAAAACGGTGTAGTTTTGGGCAAGGAAGAGGCCAAGGACAGGAAGAGTTGGGAGGGAATCTGGATGGCGTCATGATCTTCATCTCAACATCATTAAGAAAAGTACTGTCTGGTAGCTAATTCAAACTGTGAACAATAATAGCCAGACAAGCGAAGAAGAAGATTGATGGAAAAATTCAAATAATAATGCCTATATCTCCATATAATATATATTGGTCTAAGCACTCTTTCGAGTATGTAATGGAAAAAGATCAAACCCATACAAAATAAGAAAAAGTGTACAGTCAATAATAATAATCTGTGTCTCTGTGATGTAGCCGTCATCTAGATTAGTTTGAAATTGTGTGTTTTGTTTTAATATAAAATCTTGCACTTGGACCCCATATAATGACTTTTAGTGTTTTTTCTTACTGTAAGTGAGGAGCCATCAGAATGATATATGTAACAGTATCTCTCTTTAATAATGGTGCATATTATAATATTATGCTGTGGTGGTTGAATTATCCACCTTTAGGTTTCCAACAAATACGCACAAAGGACACTAGAGCTAGCATTATAAGCCTACGTTGTAGTGTTTTGTATTTTTAATGTGGTAAAAATATATTCAACAAGCAGTAGCGTGGATGGCTCATCCTTAGGTATTTAGTTAGGTGCCCTTAATTATCTTCACTGTTTTTAAGGTCTTGCTAAAAAAACTAAATAAATACAATATATAAAAAAAAAAAAAAAAAATTGTTTATACCTCTAATTGGAAAAATTCTCATCAAATTATCTTCACTGTTTTTAAGGTCTTGCTAAAAGGAAAAATTCTCAAAAGTAGTAAAAAAAAATTACAATTTTTAAGTTTTTCTTCGTAGTATTCTCTTTTTCCTATCTTTCTTTCACTTTTCCCTCCATCTAAATATAGGGTTAGTTTTTCAATATTTATATGGCTATCTAACCTAAAATTGATTAGATTGTTAGACTCATTGAGGGTATTTCTTCTAAAGGCATTTTCTACATTCACACTAACTAAAATTTGAAATCTCATACTTAAGCAGCCAAAGTCACTTCCATGAACACTAACACCCTGTTGAGTTTAACCTTTACTAATTACTACCTAGTACTTCATTCGGTCTTTATTATAAGAATTAATATTTATCACAAATATGTGTTGGTTTCTCTAATATATCCACTTTAATTATATACATAAGAAAAAAATATAAATTTGAGAGACAAAATATATTGAAATATTATATTTAGAAGCAAAATAAACTCTTTGTCTAGTACTTATCTTAAAAATCCAAGGTAGTATAAATTTTATATATATAAGGGTCAACCCTTGACCCAGCAAGGTGGGCCCTATCCTTAATGGGCTAAAGCCCATCAGCACTTGTTCCCCCTTTTTATACCTATATTAAAACCTATTATTACTTAAGAATCAAACCTATAACCTCAATCATAAATAAAAATAAATAAAAGTGACTAAGTATAATTTTAGTCTTCTAAGTTTACATAAAATATTTTTTTTCTTCTTAAATTTATAAATTTTATTTTTGGTTAAAGTATACTTTTAGTCTTTTAAGTTTTATATAAGGCATACTTTTGGTCCCTTATCTTTATAAAGTACAATTTTGGTCTTTAAATTCTAACACCGTCCCCTTTTTATACCTATATTAAAACCTATTATTACTTAAGAATCAAACCTATAACCTCAATCATAAATAAAAATAAATAAAAGTGACTAAAGTATAATTTTAGTCTTCTAAGTTTACATAAAATATATATATTTTCTCTTAACTTTATAAATTTTATTTTTGGTTAAAGTATACTTTTAGCCTTTAAAGTTTTATATAAGGCATACTTTTGGTCCCTTATCTTTATAAAGTACACTTTTGGTCTTAAAATTCTAACACCGTTAATATTACTAACGGGAAACGTTTACGCTATGAACTCAAGTGATGACTAATAGTATTTAGTTACACAAATTTTATATATTCTTCAATTTACTCATATTTTAAATTTAAGTTTAATAGCTTTTAATTACACAGCTTATCACTTAAGTTGACACTGTTATCACTTGAGTTTATATTTTCCGTTAGTAAAATTAACGATGTTAGAATTATAAGACTAAAAGTATATTTTATAAAGTTAAGGGACCAAAAGTATATCTCATGTAAATATAAAGGACCAAAAGTGTACTTTAGCCTTTATTTTTTGTCCTATAATTCTAACACCATTAATATTGCTAATGAAAAATGCTTACGCAACAAACTCAAGTGACAATTGTGTAAGTTTAGTGATGATTGTGCAATTAAATACTATTAATCTTAAATTCAAAATATGTGTAAATTGAAAAAAAAAAACACTAATGAAGCATTCAATATCAAAACCTCGATTGTATTAAAAAAAACAGTCTAATAATCTTAATATATTAGTTTAATAATTGAAATAGAAAATTTTGATTTCATTTGCAATGATTTATCGATTTATTTCAGTTTAATCATCTAAATATATTATATTAAAAAATAAAAACTTTAATATGCTTTGTTATTTACACAATCATTACTTGAGTTTGTCAGATCAACATTTTTCATTAACAATATTAGCGATGTTAGAAATATAGGACCAAAAATATATTTCTACTTTATAATGTTAAGAGACTAAAAGTATACCTTAGAAAAAACTTAGAAGACTAAAAGTATACTTTTGCCAATAAAAACTCTACTTTTGATCTTTATTTATAAATTTATATATAATATAAAAATTCCAATAAACTATATTATTTTTAATCATGCCTACCTTTCATCTGATGAAAATCTTTTTTTAAATCTAATTAAATCTTTGAAATAAAAATAGAGTGGAAAGAATTTTTGTATTTATATTTAATTTTCTTAATATAGAGGTCAACGATGAAGTACAAATAATTCAGAGATGAAAAATTAAACATAATAAAAAATTTAATTAAGATTGCCCATTCAAAGTTTCAAGCCTCTCATTTCAACGATTTTTGTTTTTGTTTTTGTTTTTATAAAAAAAATTAGGAGAGGAGTTGAGCTCACCCACGCCCCAAGGCGAGGAGCTTGAACCCACTCCGCATGCGAATTCAAGACAAGAAAGACATGCCTCTACCTACCCAAGGTTATTTGTTTTGTTTCCCCCTATGATGCCTCCCCGCCGCTTAACTAATTTTAGGATCGAACTCCCTCTATTTTGTGAGAGTGTCCAACCCCTTTACTAGTTGAATCCAAAGACGAGAGTTGTTTTTTTTTTTAAAAAAAAAAATTACTCTGATATTAACGATTATTCATAAGGCTCTTATTTGATATCAGGCCCCGAATATAGATGAGTGCAGAATAAATCTTAGGGCCCAATACTACATTTTCAGCCCATATAAAAATCTGTTATAGGAAATACGGGTTGGGCCCAAAAATAGAAACAGCCCACAAAGTAATTGGGCCTAAGCCCAAAGTTTCTTCACATTCAAAACACACAAATCCACCAATCACGATCTTATATTGATTTATCGACCTGGTCGAATTGGAAAATCCTGATTTATTGGGTCTTTTAAAGACAGTCACACAAACATATAAATATCATGAGGAGTGATACAGTTGGCTAAAGCGTCGGCCTTCACCCTAAAAGGAATGAGGTTCGATAGCCACGGGTCAATGTGAAGACTTCATTGGTAGGCATTTTGGGTTTCTGTAAATGCTTTTTGAGCCTAGAGGTGTGCCTTAACCCTAGTGGGTTACCAGTGTCTACCTCCATCTAAATTTTTCTGTATATATATAAAAAAATTATAGATACCACACACGCACACAATAAGGTTCGATATCCGCTTGTCAATGTGAGGACCTCATTAGTGGACAATCTGTAAGTACCTCTGGAAACGCTTTTTGAGCCTAGAGGCGTGCCTTGACCCCTGTGGGTTACCGTGTCTATCCTCACCTAAACTTTTCTGTAAAATATATATATACCTCTCTCTCTGTGCGCGCGCGCCAACTTTCCCCATATATTACCTAAATTTGAGAAATTTGAGAGACTTGCGTATTAATCTCTTGGATTTTAACTAAAACAGAATTTGGCTGCGCCTAAACCAAACAATTAGCCCACTTCCATATATTATTTCTGTGCCTAAAACAATTTGGCTGCGCGCGCCTAAACCAAACAGACTTGCTTGCGTATTGAGAGACTTGCGTATGAATCTCTTGATAGCACCAATGAGAAGACAGAACCTCTTCTTTCTCAAAACTTAGAAATTCTCACAACTTCCATATCAATCTCACATTTTCTTCTTGTCTCTCTACTCAATGTAGCCGCATCGAATTTCCTTTAAAACTATTACCTCATCTTCCGTATTCTTCTCAACCCACACAAAATATAATAACCAAAATATGGCCTTGAAAAATCATAAGCTTCTTCATTTTCTTCCTCTATTCATCATCACTATCTTTCCTTCTCTGTGTCTCTCGTATACTCTCGAAGATGCTTTTTTTAACTGCTTTGCATTTCATTTAGGCGGAAACCCTAATTCGTCGTCACAGCTTATTATCACTCAGAATAACACTTCATACTAACCTCTTCTTCAATCCTCCATAAGAAACCTCAGATTCTCAAACACTTCTTCATCTTCAACCCCGAAACCGAAACTCATTGTCACGCCGAAAAGCGTCATTCACATCCAATCGGCTGTAGTTTGCTCCAAGCAACAGGGTCTCCAAGTTAGAGTCCGAAGTGGTGGCCATGACTATGAAGGTCTCTCTTATACCTCAGATTACCAGAACCAACCTTTCATCATTATCGATCTCTCCAACGTTAGATCCATAACCGTAAACCTCAAAGACGAAACTGCTTGGGTTGAAGCAGGAGCTACACTTGGAGAATTGTACCATGCAATTGCTTGTAAAAGTTACGTCCATGGCTTCCCAGCTGGAAGTTGCCCTACTATAGGAGTAGGAGGACATATTAGTGGTGGTGGGTTTGGTACAATCTTTCGAAAATACGGCTTAGCGGCCGACAACGTTATCGATGTTATAATGATGGATTCTAATGGGATGATTCTGAATCGAACGTTAATGGGGGAAGATCTGTTTTGGGCTGTACGAGGAGGAGGAGGATCAAGCTTTGGTGTTATCACTGCATGGAAAGTTAACCTAGTACGTGTCCCTCCAACCGTAACAATCTTCGAAATCTCAAGAACTCTACAAGACGAAGATGCTTCGACACTTTTCGAAAAATGGCAAAATGTTGCAGATAAACTCCCAGGAGAGATGTTTCTTCATGCAGTTATGGGAGTTGGGAACGTAACACTGAATAATGGTCCATCTTCTAAAACTGTAACAATTTCTTTCTCGGGATTATACCTCGGAGAAGCCGAAAATGTGACGATTTTGATGAACAACACCTTCCCAGAACTGAATTTGCGGAGAAATAACTGCATGACGATGAGTTGGATTCAATCCGTTGTCTATTTTGCAGGATACTCTATGAACACCTCCATGGACGTGTTGCTTCAGAGAAACCAAACATTTCGAAGCTTCAAAGCAAAATCTGACTATGTAACGCAACCAATTCCCAAGTTTGGATTACAAGGATTATGGAATATTCTTTTGGAGGAGAATCAGAATTCACCAGTGTTGATATTCTCACCTTATGGAGGAAGAATGAGAGAGATTTCAGATTCAGAAACTCCATTTCCACATAGGAATGGGATCATATATGGGATTCAGTATTTGGTGTATCGGGATTATAATGAAGAGACAGATGAACACGTGGAGTGGATGAGAAGGTTATACGAGTACATGAAGCCGTACGTTTCAAAGAATCTGCGGGCGGCTTATTTGAATTATAGAGACCTTGATCTGGGGGTGAACAGAGGTGGTGGTAATGGTTCTAGCTATGAAGAAGAAGCAAGATCTTCTTGGGGTCGTAAATATTTCAAAAATAATTTTGAAAGATTGGCTAAAGTGAAAGCTGCAGTTGATGGTGGTAACTTTTTCAGGAACGAGCAAAGCATACCGCCATTGTTCGCCACCACATAGAGGAATTCCCTATGTGGGGATTCATGTTTATGTTGAACCAATAATAAAAAGAAAGTTAAAAAGTTGGTTGAGATGGTAAGTAGTCTCACTCCTATAATAAGAAGAGTACAAATTTGAATTCGTAGGAAATCTTTTGTTGGAAGATGAGAGAGGTGAAAAACCTTTGTCCTTCCAAATAAAATAATAATAATACCTCAAAAAGGAAACTCATAATCAAATAAAAATTAATAATAATACAGTTGCAAATCAATTATGCTACCAAAAAAAGTCATGTTAATGATATTAGAGTTGATTGAATGAATAAATCAAACATGTAGTACCATCCAGTGGATACTGGCAAAAATATAGTAGTACGCCTTTTATTTATTTATTTAGTTATTGATAATCAAAGAAATTTAAATAATCTAATTAAACTCGACTGGCCGCCTTAAAATTATTGTAATAGTCGGAAAATTGATTTTTTTTTTTAATGAAGCATTTTAAAAGAAGAATTATCATTATTAGGGAAAATTAATCATGTGTTCGTGGTTTTACATCAATCCTACAGTTCCATGAATTTTAACTCCTTACAGCTTCATTTCCTATAATTTTGACCCAATTGAAATTCAGTCATTGAACTTTAACTCAATCCAACTTAGTAGGTATACGCCTATAGTATAGTCATTCATTATCATAATTATAAAAATTGTTTTTTATATTTTATTATTTTCATTATAAATCAAACAATATAAATTTTATTTTTCTCAATGTTTTGAATGAGTTTATACACGTTATTTGATTATAAATCCAAAAAGTTACAAATTTTAGTTTTTCCTTGCTTTAAATGTTCAATGAATGATAGGGATTTATACATACACATACATCTATTTGAATGGAATAATCAAAATTCCCAAGGTTGATAATCCAAATATTATTTGAATGGAATAATCTAAAATTCTGGTTGGATTTTTATGAAACTTTGCTAAGCCTTTTAACAAAAAAAAAGATGCCCTCCGGGTTCAATGTTTGGGTCCAAATATAATTGTGGCAACTTGCTTCTCGCTAATATCTTCGAAAGAAAAAGTCTTCCTTGCTTCTTGTTGAAGTTGGGATAATTTTCTCGGTGGTGTGGGTAAAAAGGTCAATAACGGGCGGGTACGAAGTTTTGGACTGACCTTTGGCTCCTCGATCAACCCGTCATCTCCTTTATTCGTATCCGTCCTCTATCAACGAGAGGAGACGGTTAGGATCATCTTAAATGCAATGGACGGTGGGACTATCACGAGATGGTTTGGAGTTTTACCTCGGGATATTACTAATTTCATTTTACAATCGAATCCTCCTCTAATAATTCCCCGGATTGTTTTACCAGAGAGCAAATAAGGATGGGGGTTTCTCTTCCGTAAATCGGCCTACCAATTTCTTTACGACAACGTTGAAGCAAGCGCTAATAATAACTTCACAGCCCAAGTGTGGAAATGGCAAGTTCACCGAAAAAATTAAATACTTTATGTGGGTGTTAGTGGTCACAGAGACTTGTCACCAACTCTCTTCGGGCAAGGAGGCTCTTACGAGGAGTTAAAGCAGGAAATTAGATAAAGATATAATCTGCCATTTATGGATATGTTTTTAGGGTCAACTTTTACTGCATCTTCAATAAACCTTGAGATTTCAAGGGGATTACAGTTTTAATTTTAATAACTGTTTCTGGTATTCCCTTTGTTGGGTCATAAATTCTCCCTTCCTTTAATTCTGAATCGCTTTAGCTCCAACTCAGGAACAAGTGAAGTTATCTTGAAGGACATCTCCTTTGCCAATTATTTTCTTGTTTAGATATAATAGTAGTTCATGCTTCTCATTTTGTATTCTCTAAATTTCTGTCTTACTTATACTCTTTATGGTACTTGTAATGTTATTTTTTATATTTCATTAATATCATTTGATCTTTTTACAAAAAGAAATATGTGGAATATAGACACACCCAAACTAGTTGGGATGGGTTAACCGGACCCTTATTCGATGCTGCCTTTATAGCAGCCTGTGTTTTTTATTTAACGTGATCAACCCAATCCAATTTGAGTGGTACAAGCGGGTTTGCCGAACTCGCGAGTATATCAATTAACCCATATATGAGCCTTTTTTATTCCTTGATATTTTTCATTCAGCTCAACCCACCCAAATTGATCAGTTTGGAATTTAGAGGTAGAAAAACGGGTCGAGCTCGCCGAGACGACCCTTTTAGATCCAAAAATTGTTATGTTCATTCTTGAGAGTTGACTTTCAAATTGCAAACAGGCTTATGAGGGCAAGCTCCAATAGGCCAAGGACTTCATAATAAGGGTGGTTAATGGAAGTTAGGCCTAAAGGGCTAGGCCCGTGAAGAGCCAACCCATTTTCCCACTCGAGTTTGAATTTATATTTGATTTATAGGGTGAATGAGTATACACTTTAAAAGTTCCATTCATTATTCGTAAATTTTTCTCCTTTTTTTAATATAAATAACATTAATCATCAATTGAAAATGACTGGAGCCGTATAAATTTTTCCCTTCATGATACAATTCCAAACATTTATGCTCCCTACGTAATTGAATGTAATTTTTCTCATGCCAATTGAAAGATGATTGAAGCCATAATTTTTATTATAAGTGATGCCATAATCTTAATTAAAGCTTATCAAAGTATTTAGGGTTCATCATAATTTTTCTAAAGTGCAATTTGGATGATCCATATCAAGATTAGCAGCCTTGCACATCTTTGCAAAAGATCGGATTCTGCGTTTGGACCAAAATCAACTTCTAGTCTACACAAAGGAAGATAAAATTCACATTAACTTGACAAATTTGTAACATTCAACAGGAGTTTTACAGTTTAGTTACAACTTAGAAACATGGCGATGAGTATTTGACCTATGAATTTAAATCCAATCTTTCAATTATTTCAAAGTGCATCTGCAAATTTGCAGGCATATCAGCAAAGTAGTACTTCCCATATACTTGTAATTCCCCCCACTCTTGTGAGCTTCAGATTCAAGGAGGTGGAGCAATGTGTCCTTTTCCCGGCATATCTAACCACGCCATTAGTCAGACCATTGCCGGGGAGTTCCATGAAGCACAAAGCGAACTCCGGGAGCCCCTCACATAAGCCTTCTGGAGATTCCTTTGATCACATCACCATTGGTTAAGTATGCACCAGTGGAGTTCAAACCAGCATCAACATGATGAATCTCATCTATGCTATGCAGAAAGGTTTCCTTTGTTTTAGGTACTATACAAGACTCGTAAAATGCACAGGAGCTTGTGTCAATTGGTTGTCCCAAATGGGGTGATTTTTCCATGGATCCAACATCTGAAATGCCAAGTTCTGTGACTAACTGGTTAAGCACAGTCCCACCTTTGCTGAATCCAAGGATTATTGTCCTAGGATGAGCAAAACACGAGGAATTTCCGCAATGCGAGAGTGAGTATGAATCCATCTGCTTCCCAAATACCACCTTTTTAACCTGTATCATAATGATACTTAAAAGGTCATCATCAAGTACAAAGAATGCAAAATAACGGACATGAAAAAACAGAAATGAAAGAAACAAGTTATCTGTGGACGTTAAATTGATTTGTGTCCCTATTTTTAAAAGTAAAAGATCATATTACAATAATATGTTACCACTAGTCTTTAATATAAGACCTATTTGACTAATTTGGGAGAATAAAAAGCTAAATAAATTGCTTTAAAGTATTTATGCTCATAGTAGTCAATCTCGGATAGTAGCGGAGTGGTTGGCTCAAAAAACGATATAGCACATAGCGGGATGACCGCTATACCGAAGATAGCATATATACACATAAATGCTCAAAAATAAAAATGTACTCAAAATTTAAGACATATTCATCATTAATAACAAAAAGTTATAAACTAAAAATACAAACATCATTAAATTAGTCTCTAAACCCATAATAGTTTATGACATTTTATCTTAAATTTTCACGCATTACACGTGAAAATTTAATCTAGTTTATGTAACCCCATTATAGTTGAAAAAAAAAAAACCATAATAATTCCATCTTCTGGGGGGAAAAAGAAAAAGAAAAACATATGGCAAGCGCGTGTCAACTAGTAGGCTAATGAGAGATTTGAAGTTCCAGTCACTTAACGGGACCGTCAAGGCAAATAGCAAATCCACTCATGGAGTGAGTGCTCCGTGAATGTCTCCCCCTTTGCATCTCTGAACGTTCGATTCTCTCTCCTTAATGTTGTCGTTCTTCACGATCCTTCACCTTAACCGTAATGTCCTCTCTTATGGACTCCTACGACGACGACGGCTTCTCCCTCCTCAGTGACGATCATCACCAATCAAGCTCTGGCCCCCGCTTTAGTACTTGGGTTGTGTTTCGAGAATGGACTAGAGTGAATGGCCAAAATGGCAGGAGGGGATGGCCGAAAATCGCGCAAGGGGCTGCGTTTCGGGAATTATTATTATTATTTTACTATATAAAAAACTAAATCGCTCCGCTAAGGTGCAACACCTCGCGAAGCAGGCACTCTACAAAGGGCGCAACAACTGTGATGACAAAACGCTCTGCTAAGGAGCTTCTGTGGCGGCCAGCACTTGTTCCACGCCGCACCACCACTATCGCGCTGCTATAGCATGAGATTTACTACTCTATTTATACTTATCATTTTTTTCCAAACTAATTTGTCTAACTTATAAAATAATATATAATCTAATAATACACATAAGTATTTTAGAGACACCATGTAACATATGCTATAATTAAGTACTTTATTTAGCTTCTTTAATCCCTTCAAATTAGTCAACTGGGTCATATATTAAGGTATATTAAGGATAAGATATAGTATAATAGATATCAAACAGAACAGAAAAATAATGCTTCTCCCCATCAAAATCAAACAAGGCCTTGGGATATGGAAGCATTCAACTCAATTCAATTCAAGAAGTGAATGCAAGTTACAAACAAGCATGAATGGAAGGTGAACTGAAGTTGCTTTCACTACTAATCTCCTATAAATTAAGAAAAACAAAATATCACTTTATGCATCATGTTGGAATCAAGTGCTTTTAAAGAAACATTACCTCAAACAAGTTGCAACCAACTTAGATGAAGGATAAGCTTCTCATTAATATAAAATTTCTATCTCACATTAAATCACAAATAATGAAAAATAAAAGAAGAAAGGCATACAAAAAAAATAAGGGCAGCCCAGTGCACAAGGTTCCCATCAGGTGGGATTGGGGAGGGGTAAATGTACGCAAAAAAATACCCCTGCAAGCAAAGATGCTATTTCCAAGATTTGAACCCGTGACATCCAGGTCACATGACAGCAACCATAATGCTACTCTAAGGCTCATCCTCTACACGCAAAAAAAAAAAAAAAAAAAAAAAAAAATAATCCTTGACCAAAAACCGAAGAAAGTACAATGGAAGGTAGCCTTCAAGGTAATTAATTAGCAGACAACATACAAACCCTGGAACAGCAATGGAGAGTCTTGTACACCATTAACACTTAGAAATAACCAGCATAAACAGAGCAAATATAGTCCAAACATAAAAGGGACAGAAATTATAGATATTAAGGAGGGGAAAATCATGGCATACTTCTTCAAGGGAACTTGATAAGAGTGAGACAGTTAATGTAGATGCTGGAAATCCAACTGGACTGTACAACTTTGGCTCTCCATATTGATTCACTGAAGGTATGAACTCATTGTAGACAGCAAAAGGCCCATAAAAGACAGAAGCCTCAATAACCCAAGCATTGATTGAATGACCAAATTTTGACACCAGAATTTCAGATATTTTCTGTAGATCTGATAGTCTCTCAATCACTGGATTACCAGTCCCTTCAACACGATCACGACAGAAAAAGACAGCATTTGCTGATGGTACCTGCACCAAATAGAATATTTTCAAGTAAGCAATGATGTCTGGTACCTGCACCAAATAGAATGAAACTTGAGAGACTATGGTTTGAAACTTGAGGAACTAAAACCAAAATGAGAGTAAATTTGAGGGACCAAATAGCATATTCTAATACCTTTTGAACATCTCCTTAACAGTTCAAAGTATCAACCAATACCACCTCACTACCAAGTTTCTGATCCGAAAACAAGTAAAGCCACATCAAAACTCTTCCTTCTCTAGGCCATAATTAGAATATTGATTCTAAAATTTCTAGGCCGAAACTTATCTCTTACAAATATTCTTTGAATGTATTCTTTTCCTGAAAATTCAAAGAAAAATAGGCCTTAAATTCCAATAATTATTTTCATAATCATATTAGGCCAAATTTTCACCATTAATTTCCATTCAATATTTCTAATTGCCGAATCCCAAAATTTGGGATGTTACAGAATGGCTCTCAGTATATATGTTTTGATGATAACAAGACTTGTAAATGAATAAGGTTTTGAATAAGTGAAAAGTGTAAAAGACAGAAGCTTACTCGGGAAAGTGATAACTTACTCGAGCAAGAGTTTGCTCGAGCACATAAGTGGTTGCTCGAGCAGACTTCTTACTCAAGCACGTTGAGAAGGTTATTCGAGCAAGTATCATACTAATTCCTTTGTTAAAGACGTTGCAGGTTTTTACTTGAGCACATCCAGAAGGCTACTCAAGCATGCTACTCGAGCAGAGCCAACTTGTTACTCGAGCACGTTGCTTGAGCACTAATAAATGCTTACTCGAGCATGAATGATCTATGAATCTAATTTCTCTATTACAGGATTCTTACTCGAGCAAGATGAGAGCCTTACTCGAGAAGCCTACTCGAGAATATTCGTTTTATACTTGAGCACAGTTTCTATGTTTAACTAATGAACGATTTTTACAGAGTTTACTCGAGCAACCAAGACCTCTTACTCGAGCATAGTACTTGAGCACAAACAATCACTTACTCAAGCATATGACCCATAACATATCATTTGCTTCACTTACAGAGGTTACTCGAGCACTCTGAAGAACTTACTCGAGCATGGTACTCGAGCCAAGGTAAATGTCTACTTGAGTAAGGCTGTTTATAAACTCTCTCCTATGAAATTTTTGGAATATTGCTCGAGCACATATATGTTCTACTCGAGCAAGCCTGCCATAGAGAGTTATAGATTGACATCTTCGTGTTCGTAAATTCAAATATATATGATTAACATCTGATTTTGTTTGAATACTACTCACTATTATCTGTAATGCTATTAATCATTTTACTAAGTGAGTTACAGATTGTTAACAAACAGATTTCGTGCAAATCATCAAGAAGTACTGAACGTGTTAGAACATTAAATATGTTGCAAAGAACAAAGCACACACAAGGAATGGAATTCAGAGCAGATCAAATAATCATTGTCGCAAACACCCATTCTGGCGAAAGCGATAGCGACACCTCCTTAGTCAAATACTGACCAAAGGCATGTTGTATGAAGATTGTCGACAGCGATTCGAAAGCGACATATCCTCAAATCTTCAAACGACAATGGCCTGTGTCTAACGGAAGACTTCTATGTCTAACGAAACGATGAATTCTCTTAACGACTAACTTAGAGCTTCATAACCGGTCATTAATGGTGACAGCTATAAATATGAAAAGCATTCAATGCGGAGCAACCTACCGAAACTACCAACACTAATATTCATTTATTGCTCTCTGATCAGTTTAACTTAGCGATATATCTTCGGATAGCTTTTTTTCTTCAATGATTATAAATTCACTCTATAAGAGAGTTATTTCTTTGATTGATTATATGTTAAATCTCAAGGTAGAAAGACCTTGAGTATGGGTGTAACGATTACAACTTGTAAGGGGGAGTGAATCCTAGTGAGAGGATTACTTCAAGAAACATAGTGTGTAATTGTGAAAGTGATAGTGGAAATCCCAGAGTGTTTGGGGACTGAACGTAGGTCAAGAGATTGGACCGAACAAGTATAAATTCTTTGTGTCCCTTATTCTTCTATCCTCGCCTTGTCAATTTGTTTTTCAGGTCTAGTTGTAAAGTTTTTTTAAAATCATCTAATTCACCCCCTTTTAGGTGATATTTCATCTTCACAATGAAGGGGGGAAGGAGGGATTTTAATGGAGGGGAGGGGAAGTGAGTAATTTTGATATCACCTCGTTTGCATTGATCAAAAGGGGAAGGAATTTTATGTTACCTTGTTTGGTTTAGGAGGGGAGAGGAGGTAAAATATTTTTATATGGACAATTTTTTCCCTTATAATTACAATTATATGATTATAATATTTATAGGTATAAGGGATTATATTTTTATTTATAAATATTATAATATTTAAAATTATATATATTATAAATATAAATATAATGTTTTATAAAATATTATTATAGTAATACATATAACTATAAATTTGTACAAAGAGGCGTTACCAGAGGAGCTAAGATCGAAACTTTTATTTTCTTGGTTTTAAAAAAAAAAAGATCGTTGGGGTGCTGTTGCTTGCCCATGAACATATGGAGGTTGATGAAAGTGAAGGTGAAGGTTGTGGTTGGAAGGTTGCCAGAAAATGAGTTTTGAACGCTGGAGGGTTGAAGATGGAGATGTGGAAGGAGGGAGGTAGAGGAAGAAGCAAGGGGTATAATAATCAACACATGATAAAATATTGCCCCTCCCCTCTAAATCCCCCAAATTTTGGAAGGGAAGGAATAATTCCCCTCTTAAAAATTTTCAGATGCCAAACAAGGGGAAGGGAACAAAATCCTTCCCTTCCCTCCTCTCAAACCAAACAGACCTTACTGTATGATTATTTTCATTGGAAATTTCTCACATCTATATCCCTATTTTTTTTGTCCTAGTAGACCTCTCTTTATCCCAATCGTCACTCTCTTGTCTCTCCATCGTGGGAGATGGGACCGCTTCTTTAGTATAAGATGATCATTGTTCTTGTCTTACAGACTTTGTCAATGTGAGACAAAGCTGAAGCCTCTAGGTGAATTTTTATGTGACCCTGTATTTGAACTTGTTTATTGCTTTCACTTTTCTCCATTATAGATCATCGATGAACTAATGTAAATAGAAGCATTTGCATGTTCCTCTGATCTGCTTTTTTTTTCCTTTGCTTAATTGACTATATAAATTTTGTTGAATTTCCCTTTTTCCATTCCATAATTCTTTTGTTACGTTCTCACTGATTCAACGTGTGCATGATATCATATCATATGTGGTCTTAAAAAGGAGTAAAACCCATAACAGTGTTAAACCAAACAAACATCCGTTATTCTAGTCCTAAATTGGTCATGGGGACGATGACGTGGACACTAAACTGTTTAATTTTTGTACTTGTGGCAGCTTGCACAGTTGACCGAATTTCACAAATCAGGGAATCATGTCAATGTTGAAAAGGGTCAAACCCTAATTTCACAAATTAGAGAGTGAATTTAAAAGGCAATTTGAGCAAATCAAGAACAAGAATCACCTCGTGAATAGAATTTTGAGAACTTCTGTTCGAGTGTGTGACAAGAAGGATTCCATGAAGTAGCATTATGGTCTGACTGAGGGAAAGAGACAAAAAGCGAGATTTTTTGAGGAAAAGGTCCTTCGATGTCGCACCAAGAAGGAATCCAAGCTAAGCTTTGTATGGGACCCATAGATGGATTTTATATTGTGTGCATAGTGGTTTAAATCGATATTGAGAAAGACAGGGGAATGGGTACACAAGATGTAATTGAGGACGTTGAAGGATTAAATGTGTTTCATGACAGAGATGTAGATGAATTTGATGAGATTAAGTATCTGGGTGTTAAAGGTATTGATTTTAATTGTGTTCCTGAATGTTATATAGATGAAGTCAGAAGTGATATTATTGATGATATTGGGGGACATAATGGGAAACATAAATTGTATGGGAAGTTCGAGGATGTTTATGAGGAAGAGGATACTAGTAGTGATTATCAAAGCTATGTGGCAAATGGTGTGGGCTCGGATACAAAAGCGAGTGTTGATTATGATGTTGAAGTGCATGGTGAAGATAATGGAAGTGACCATGAGGAGGATGATTTGGAACTTGAATATGATAATGAGCCTCTTGAAGAGGTCACTCATGTTAGTGAAGGATGGAGTAACAAGCCATTGTTAATGCTTGGCATGAGATTTGTGGATAAAGAAGAGATAAAGAGCACATTGGATAGGCATAGGGTAGAAAAAGGTGTTAATCTAAGAGTTGTTAGAAGTACCAAGAGCTTAATAAGAGTGGTATGTGATGAGGGATACCCATTTGTCTTATTTGCCTCTAGAGATGGGTCAAATATAGGGTTTAAGATAAAGACTTTTAGGGATGAACTTAGTTGTGTTATAGTGTATAAGAATAGAAGAGCATCTACTAAGTGGTTGGCTTCTCAGTTTAAGGAGAAGGTACAAGAGGTTCCCAAGTTCAAGATTACTGAGATGAGAAAGGAGATTGAGAGAGAGTTTAAGGTGCATGTAAGTTGACACAAGTGCAAAAGGGCTAAGAGGAGGATAATGCAAGAGATGAAGGGAGCTTTAAGGATGAATTTGGGAAGTTAGAGGAGTATTGTAGCGAACTTAGAATTTCAAACTCGATTCATATGTTAGTGTTGAATTGAGCAATGAGGCATTGGAGAATAGGAGACATGTTTTCAAAAGGGTGTATCTCTGTCTTAATGCTTCGAAGGTACGATAAATCTATAATTTTATGTTTTTTCATGGTTTCTAGTGTTTATTGTATTGTAATTGAGTTTATGTGAAGCAAGTTGGGTGGAGACAAGGATGCAAGCTGCTTATTACAGTAGATGGCACATTTTTAGAGGGAGAGCAAATATAATTTTTCTCACAGCTGTAGGTATCAATGCAAATGACTCATTTTATGTAATATCCTGAATTTTGGGCCTAGAGACTAGAGGATAAGCCTGTATCAAGCAGATGGCTAAGTCCAATTAGGGAAGGGTGACAT
This sequence comes from Acacia melanoxylon, assembly GCA_019022615.1. NCBI lineage: Eukaryota > Viridiplantae > Streptophyta > Magnoliopsida > Fabales > Fabaceae > Acacia > Acacia melanoxylon. The sequence continues at coordinate 2,110,879 of JAFJYJ010000003.1, read as the reverse complement.
CCCAAATTTTTGAGATTTGAATATTAGAAATATTATATGGGATGTTGATGTGAAATTTTGGCCATTGGAATTTTCTGCCACATGGAAAAGAAGGAAAAGAAAGGAAGATAATAAAGGGAAAAAAACAAAAAACAAATGGTGGACTCTTATTGGTGTAGCATGGACATAGTCAAATGTGGGCAATTATTCATTATAACCACATTTCTTCCTCCATTCCCATCATGTTATTTTGGTTAGATAAGGAAAGAGAGATTGGGGGGGAAACCAAGAGAAAAAGAAAAGGAAAGAAAGAGAATGAAGAAAAGTCAAAAGCAACAAATGGATAAATATAATTAGTGGAACATGGGATAATTACGTATGAACTCATTTATTCAATATTAGCATCATCTCATCCTCACTTCTGTCATCTCATTTTGGACCAGCAAGAAGGAAGTGAGAGAGAGCTCTTAAATAAACCAAAAATGGAAGGGGGGAATGAAAGAAGAAAGAAATATAATCTAGCCAAAATCTCCTACAAAACCACCTCAAGTCCAAAAACTCCATTTACAAAAGTTGATCTACTCATCAATAGCTTCCTTTCTATGTTCTTAGTTTTATGATTGAAGTAGTTTTGTGCCAGCCAACTAAACGAAGTGCCGCCAGATTTCCAAACCAATTGCGGAATCATGACAAGGTAAGCATAAGCTTCGTTTTGAATCGATTGGTTTGAAGTTTTGATGAGTTTTGTGAATATCTTTGGGACCCATAGTATTTTGGTCAAGAAGGGATTTTTAGGGTTTCATGGTGTTTCATATACATGTGATTACATGATGTTTTGGAAGCATATGAACCTAGTTTGGTGGATAAATTGTGAATTGGTGAATTGTTATGTTAAAGCCCTAATTTTGGCCTGACTAGGGCATGATAAGGGAGTGGGATTTTTTTCATTTTGATTTTTTCAATATGTTTAAAATGAAAAATTTTGTAAGATAGAGGTGAGCAAGTGATTATAGTAAGATTAGAGTTGAATTGGACAATACCCTAATGCTGGCATATTTGATTTCCTAAAAGGAAATATGTTTGTGACATGTTTTTGACTAAGCAAATGATATCCAATGGCTATGAAACTTTCCAAATTTAAAGTAGACATGATAAAATTGATTTGACAGGTCATGTAGGAAATTTGGATCGGCATACAATGACATATGAATTTTTGAAGTCAATCATTGAATCTGGAATGCTATACTGGACCAGTATGTAATGATTGTTGAAACTGGAACATATTGTGTGTGTTTGAGTGTGGGAGGTATTTTTCGCTAAATATATATTTAATAATGGTTATATAGCCTTTAGAATCACCACAATTGGACATTTTTACTTGAAGATATGAATTTCCAAAGTAGGTTAAAAATTATGCTAGTTCTGGATTCTTGTGCAAGAATGAGAAAGTGAAAGTCTATAGTAGAGAAGTTAACTTGCAAGAGTTAAGATAAGCTCTTGGAGTTAATGTAAGCTCTTTATTTTTATGTTGGGCATAGTGTAATAACAAGATAACCAACCCTAGTATTTTGATAATATGAAGGGTTTGGATAGATTATAACCTGCCATCCAAGAATGTGTATTATAGATTCAACATTTGCTCGAGATGACCAAAGGATTGGAAGCCTATTCGAGAATTGGTAAAGCATCTAGGTAGTAACTCTAATCTCACATACTCGTATGATTTTATATGCTTGTTTGAACAATGTTTGTGAATAGTCACGCCTATATGGGGCCAGCACCACTCGTGAGCCTATTAGCTGGAAGAACCAACCATGGGTATCTTCCCGGTGGCTAGGTGTAGGGCCTATTGGATCGGTAGTCCTTAGGCGACGAACCTAGTGGCATTCATTGTTATGGGTTATTACCCAGCTGAGTACCTAGCGCTATGGTAATGGATCATGTGATGATTGTTTCCAGTTAATGCTGCGTGTGATTTGTGACATGTAATGATTGATCCATGAATGTTGTATATGATGTTGTGGACTGTATTGTTTGTGGTTAACTATCATGTACTGTTTACACATCCTATGACTGTTACTTTGGGATTCTTGGGGATCCCAGCCCTTGTCATTATTGGTGATATGAACAGTGCATTGAACTCAACTCCTAGGGTAAGACGGTAGAGGTCGGCAAACAGAAATGATGGACCTATTACGGTTATGCCATTGGTTTTGTAGTTTTATTTTAGAACTTTATAACATTATGTATATTCCTGTGGGAATTCCTATAATGTAATCAAGTACAGTTTATCAATATATTATGTTATTTTTGTTTGCCTACTGCGCTATGCAATAATACTCTGATAAATGTTGGTATATACCAAGGGGTGTGACACTTTAACCTTTGCCTTTTGGTTTGACATAAAAGGAAAAAGGGTTGCATTGGACTTGGTTCCTACAATGGCTGCAATGCTTGCTAGACTTGCATGAAGGTGACAAAGTCACCTTAATGTCCAATATGCAAAAGGTGAGAAACAAATGTACTTGTGGTCTTTGATTTATATCATGAACTTTGATGCCAAAGTAATGTATTTTGTTCTCTTTAAGATCATATCCATATACTAATGGATATTTTGCAATCTGTGTTCTTCCTTGCAATAGATAAATGTTTTTTAGAGCAGATGGATAAAGAATGTTTTCATCAATGGAGTTGGAATACGAATTCATACAGTTTATTGTAGATTATTTTTGCAACATATTATTATCCTTTTTAATTAAGTGCTTCAAGTAACAAATGCCTATGTAATATATACCTTATTTCTCTAATTTATTTTCACACTTTAGTTGCTTGATTCATACTGAAGTAATCATACATAAGTGCTTCAAGTAATATATAACTATCTTAAGTTTGAATTACACTAAATTAAGTTATACAAGTTGTAATCTCTCCTATATATCTCCAACAACAAACCAAACACAACCAATTACGTCACTCTCCAACGCAATATTCACACAAAAAAACACCACAAAAAGTTGCTCTCCGCCATTAACTAAAACATTAATGCTTTGTGTACACAATAAACAACCACACCAAAGTCAACAACAAACTTTTATTGCAAGTCTATACTTTATCTCCCAATTCCCCTTCGTTCTCTTTCATTTATCTCATGCATGCCTTTTAGCATTCACATCTCACTGTGAATTATTCTGAGCTCACCACCAAAACCTGTCGGCATCCTTACCTCTTTGAAGCTTCATATTCTCACCATAAAGTTTGTCTATATCATCAAGTAGCTCCTTTATCACAAAGTTCGCCCTCTCACCAAAGTCGTCGTCATGCCACGCGAAGTACCCACAACCCCCATCCTAAGAATTTGCAACAAATAGGAAATAATTCAGTGACCCCAAACCATCAACCATGCTCGAAATGCAACAAATCTTACCTGAAAATAGTTTTGACTGCCGTAAAACCTCCTCTGTAGGTTCCCTTCACTCCAAGACGTCCATTTGGGCGCCAAAAACCTATAGTGGAAATACCTTGTCAAACCTTCATATTCCTCCTTACGATTGTGTTGCCTAATCAAAGTCACCCTTCTTTTGCTTCTTCTTGACGTTGAATTAAAGGATGACGCCATCAACGTTCTTCTTCAGCTGCCCTTATCGCTGCTTTTGTCACGTTCTTCTTTACCTTCGCTGCTAAGCTCTTTAATGATGGAGAATAAGTTCGATCGGAGGAGGAAGGTCTCCCATTTATTGTTAAAATAAAAACATTTATCTCCCCTCACCTGCCACATCAACTCATTCATTAAATGCCAAGTAGACTCCAACCTGTCACAATTTAGGACTAAAATAAAAGACGTTTGTTTGGTCTAACTGTTATGGGTATTGCTCCTTTTTATGTTGTTTATGGTTACTTTTTGACCAAAAAATAGTACATGATTAGAGTTGCACTTTTCAGAAAAGTTGATGGTCATTTTAACACCTTAACTCGTCAATAAAGTTAGTTTTCTACATTGAATACTATTCATTTGGTGGAAACCTCCTTACTAGGTTCACTACTACAGAAATTGCAATATATGACGGTTATTATCGGCCATAAATTACGGTTTCTAACCATATATATGTGGGTACTAGATATGTTTGGCCTAGAAAAAATATGGTTCCGAACCATTATTCATTTTGGACCTATTATAATGGTTTTAATATAAGATTCATTTGTAAGTGTTACATGACAGTTGTTTTAAAGGAACTGTCATTATTGTCACTAAATAAATTATAGTTATTAACTACAACCGTTATTTTTATATTTTCGCGAATTTCACCTCACAATACATATGATGCGCATAATTAAAAGTTACTTTTAAGTGTTATATATTCTTGCTCAAACTCCGCCTTAACATACATGGGGTTTATTCATTGTGACCGTTATATATTAAGCGTTATATATGCTCGAATCTATAATAGTGGTTCAATCAATAAATATATTGTTTTACATTTTAGATAAAATCAAACCTCTTTATTAACTCTTATATTTAGGACTAGATCAGATAGTATACTTATTTTGTGTTTACATTTAAAATTAAATATCTTTATTTTGTTTGGTTCAACGAAGGGGAGGGGAACAAAGGATTTTAATGGAGGGGAGGGGAGGAGAAGTGAGAGATTTTAATATTACCTCATTTGAATTGATCAAAAGGGAAGGGAGGAAAGGAATTTTATGTTACCTTGTTTGATTTAGGAGGAGAGAGGTGGTAAAATATTTTTATATGGACAACTTTTCCCTTATAATTATAATTATATGATTATAATATTTATAGTTATAAGGGATTATACTTGTATTCATAAATATTATAATATTTAAAATTATATATATTATAATTGTAAATATAATGTTTTATAAAATATTATTATAATAATACATATAACTATAAATTTGTACAAAGAGGTGTTACTAGAGGAGCTAAGATCGAAACTTTTCTTTGCTAGAAAAAGGATTGAAACTTTTCTTTTCTTGGTTTAAAAAAAAAAAAAAAAAAAAAAAAAAAAAAAGATCGTTGGGTTGCTGGGTGCTGCTGCTTGGCCACAAACATGGGGAGGTTGATGAAAGTGAAGGTGAAGGTTGTGGTTGGAAGGTTGCCAGAAAATGAGTATTGAAGGCTGGAGGGTTGAAGATGGAGATGTGGAAGGAAGGAAGTAGAGGAGGAAGCAAGGGGTATAATAGTCAAAACATGATAAAATATTGCCACTGCCCCATATTTTGGAGAGGAGGGAATGGCTCCCCTCCTAAAGGCCCGTTTGGTACGGGGAGAATTTGAGAAGGGAAAGGAACTTAGAGGAAGGAAAGGAAGGAAAGAGAAGATTTTGAAAGATGAAGAAGATGGTTTGAGGGAAGATGAGTTGTTTGGTAGAAAGAAAATTAAGAGGTAGTAATTGGTAAAGAATCAAGAAATGTATATTTTACCCTCAAAAGTAATTAATTCAAAATAAAAAAGAAAAATTTTTTTGCTTTTATCAAGTTCGAACTTATGTAAAAAAATTCCTGCCAAGTTCGAACTAAAATTCGAACGTTCCCGCCAAGTTCGAACGTCCTGCCAAGTTCAAATTTCAGGGGTAAATTTGTCACACAAAAAATGTGAACAATGACGTGGGAAATTGAGATCCCACCAATTTTGGTGGGATCTGATCTTCCCACATATAAGTGAAGATTGGTGGGCCCGGAGTGGGCCCGAGAAGATGGGTTCTTGGGAAGATTTGTCCAAAATACGTACCAAACGGAGAAACTTACTAATTTTTCTTTTCCATCCCACCGAATCCATATATCAACGGGCCCTGAAAATTTTCAAGTGCAAACAAGGGGAGGGGAGCAAAATCCGTTTCCTCCCCTCAAACCAAACAGATTTTATTGGACGGCTATTTTCACTTGAAACTTCTCACATCTCTATCCCCAAATTTTCTTTTTGTCCTAGCATACCTCTCTCTCTCTCTGTCCCGCTCCTCACTCTCTTGCATTGTCTCTCCATCGTGGGCGAAGGGACCGCTACTTCAGTATAAGATGATCACCATTCTTGGCTTACAGACTCCATCAATGTGAGACAAAGCTGAAGCCTCTAGTTGACTTTTTCTGTGACTCCGAACTTGTTTATCGCTTTCACTTTTCTCCATTGTAGACCTTGGATGAACTAATGTAAATGGAGGCGTATGCATGTTCCCTTGCATCTGCTGGTTTTGTTTTTTGTTTTTTGTTTTTGTTTTTTCCTTTGCTTCATTAACTATAGACTTTGTTGGATTTTCCTTTTTTCCTGTCCATAATTCTTTTGTTACGTTCTCACTCATTCAACGTGTCCATGATATCATATCGATCATATATTATCTTTGTTTTTCCAATTTAGTCCTCTTGCTCTTGTTTAATGTTCACTTTGAAGTCATAACTTTTTCCCAGACTCAACGATGCTAACAAAAATCCCTTGTCCTTTCTGGGCAACATCTTTTAAAGCAGAAAGGGAAGCGAGTAGCAATTGAATGAACAAATAATGAAGTATTGATACACACACACACACATATAGTTCAAGTATTGATACACACACACACATATAGTTCACTTGATAAGTTGGAATCCCTCGTATAGTTCACTTGATAAGTTGGAATTCGTGTGAGGGGAATGGGGATACGACATTAACAAATGGCAAATTGGAGGATTTTTTTTTTTTAAAAAAAAAAAAAAAAATTGAGTGTATGAAGTTTTTATTTTTGGGTCTAAATAAGTATGGGATATTGGCATTGGTAAGGGGCTAAGGGCCATGAAGAACAGGATCCACAAGTGTATTAATGGCTTTTTTCTTAACAAAGGTAATGTGTTAAAAGGTTTAAACCACTTCAATATTTACAATAGAGAATATAATCTTTGGTCCCTCAAGTTTCTTGTTATTTTGTTTTTCATCTCTCAAATTTAAAAACTAAAGATTTTAGTTCCTTAAGTTTTAAAACCATAAGTTTAAGTCCGTCAAGTTTTATTTTAAAACATTGGTCCTTATAATTAAATAAAAATCTGAATCATTTTTCCCTTTAAAGGAATAAAATTTCCTATTCGAAACTTGAGGGATCAAAACAAAAATAAGAAAAAACTTAAGAGGCCAAATATTATATTAACCAATAAAAACATTTAACTTTTTGTATTGGTTCTAAAAATACTAATAAAGTGAAGTTAAGGAGCTAATAATACTACAATAATAAAATTACAAGATTTAATAAAGAGAAAAATATATATACAGATACTAAATTAAAAATTGAAAAAAATTACAAATTCTCCGAGAATAACCTTTTTGTCAGTATTTAATTGTATAATTATCATTTAACTTTGTTGTGCTAGCATATTTCGTTAAATGAATAATAAAAATAAATTTAAGAAATCCATATGATCTGCATTTTGCAGGATCTATAAAGCGATATGTAATAGACAGGCTTTTCCAATTAATATGATTAATGAAAATATGTTTATTTTATTTTCCTATGCACAAAGTGTAATATTATAAAATAACTTTAACAATCTCCTACTGTTTTTTGCTATACAGAATAAAAAAGGGAAAATCCTCCTCATGGCCTAAGGGACCAACATATTGTCAAAAAAGACCCTAAGAAAAGTCACATGTCAGAAAAAGACCTTAAGGCTTTTTTGAGTATTATTTCAGAAAACTAAATTACAATATTGTACTGATATAGTTGTTAACGTGTACTTGTATAGTTGTTAAAATATAATTGTTAACGTGTACTGATTTAGTTATTAATGATGTACTGATATAGTTGTTAACGTTTTCTGAAATAATAGCCAAAAAGGCCCTAGGACCTTTTTTGACATATGACTTTTTTTGGGCCTTTTTTGAGAATATTTTGATCACTTGGGGCCTGAGGGGGATTTTCCCAATAAAAAATGAGAAGATTGCTAGCCTCATAAAACTAGTGTGGAAGTTAACATTTCCGTATATAAATATAACTCGACTAAAAATAACAATTTATACAAATATATGCTAATTTCTTGCGCAGAAATTTCATTCTCAGGTATATAGCTGTACAGATTTATAAGCAGAGAGAGTTACAAAGAATTGAAAAATAGTTTTTTTTTTTTTTGAATAAGCAAGCTAAGATAATAGTTAGATAATGTTACTCTAGTCTTATTTATAAATAACATCATTAAATATTCCTTAAAAATTTAACAACTTTCTAACTCTATCCCTATTTAATATGAAATATACCATATGAAAACAAAGTAAACATAATAGAAAATGAAAGGCAAAATTGTACATTGAAAAATTACACAAGCCGCATTGGACTATTGTGTGTGTGGCGACTTATACGTCAACGTATAAGCCGTAGCGGACGGTCCTTGACAATGATCAAAGCCGGTTCCGAAAAATTTAATGAAATAAAATAGGACCAAAATCAATCCTCTTTCTGTTTTCTGTAAATAGGACCGGACCAAGAGTACACACAAATTGAAAGGTCATCTATAAATAAGGCTACTGATCAAAACTAATAGAAGGCAAGTGACCAAATTACCTCAGCCATTAGTGTCACATATAGGCTTGACTGTAAATATTTGGCAGCTCCAGACTCTGATTCTGCAATCACCAAACAAATTCCAGTAAGGACTGATTATAATCCCTTAAAAATGATACATTTTAAACAAACTAGTGTGGTCCCGGGCGTTGCACATAGTCAAAGAAATGAACTGTATTATTCATAGCTCATGAATCTAAGTGTTATCCATATATATACATATATATATATATATACTGAATGAATGATCAGAGTTTATTCAGCATGATTCTATTTGAATATAAAATAATTCTTAGGGCAGATTGGTCAATTCATTCATGTACTCTACCAAGTAAATTCAGTTAAAAGAAATCAAACTGTCAAAATAAAAAATTAAACAAAAACCAAGTAATTGTTTTAAACTCTAGACTCTCCAGTATTTTTATAGCAGAGCCATTCAAGGCTGAGTGTCCATAATCCAACCCAGAATGATCATATATGACCAGAATTTCTTCAGGATCAGATTATGAACTCTCTCACAAACCAATCACTATAGGCTTTTCATTTTCTGATAAATTCCAACAGGTAGGTTCCTTAGCTTTATAGAAAAGCCCATCCGTAGCTTTTCTTTTTCTTTTTTTCTTATAGTGCTAAGTGCTTTTGCTTTTTTAAAAGATTCAGAAACTTTAACTTTTAGACAAAAACTACTTTTGCAGAGAGAAAAAGCAGATCTTAAGATGCTCTAAAGAGAAGCATCCACCGACACTTGCTACTGTCTCTAACACAGTTTTATGACTACTCTAATATCAATCCAACTGGCTTTGAGCACCGTTCTCTACTTTTTGTTTATTTGATCAAGGTATCCCCATGCTAGAGGGTGTCTTAGACCAACGGTAAAGTTTGCTGCCATGTGATTAAGTGGTCACGGGTTCAAATCCTAGAAACAGTCTCTTTATTGGCCTAAGGCTGCGTACATTTGACCCTCTCCAAACCCCACTTGGTGGAAGTCTTGTACACAAGGCTGCCCTTAAGGCATCACCACGCCAATTTGGACTGAAGAGACTACTCCCTTTTGAAACTTAGAACACAAAGGATTTGCACCTTTCCGAATAAGTATGCTTACTGAATTCAAACTTGTGTTGGTACCTTCCTCTAATTTCAGGATAGAATTTCTTCACTTTTGCTAAAGTTACCACTTAAAGTTCCGGTCTTGATATTACAATTATTTTTCATCTAGGAGTGGTAACAAATTTAAAAGATACATATAGGATTTGAAAGTTCATGCTGTAACTTCATTGATAAAATGGTGATAATTTTGGAAGCACTAGTGGAAACTTATTTCTACAGTTATTAAAAGATATTTTTTTTTTTTAAATATATATATATATATTTTTTTTTAAGATTCTTAACTATCATTGATCTAAGTTATGCAGCATATCAGATTGATAAAATAAAAAAGTACATAAAATCCAGATCCCAGACAGATTGAAAAACCAATAGCCTGTGGTGAATACTTCTGAGACTCATAGAGCACCCTTCATGCATGATCATGAATTCTCAAGATTAGCAAACGATACATGTGAACAAACTTAAACCTAGTAAAAATGACACATCAAGTTGACACTGAGAAAATTACAAAAATGTTGCATGTTGTTTTATTTTTTAAGGGAACCTAATTACTTAGCTAAGACAAATGCTTCTAATGATTTACGAGAAAACTGGGTTCAAACACAAAGCAAACAGGCAAGATTCTTATCAACAAGCACTAGATTATGGAACATCTGTAAGAGAAATTAAATTCCAAAACCTAAAATGTCTCCAAAATATTTCACTAGGAAAATATCAGTTTCACTAACATGGGAAATTAAATCACAGGCATATGTCACGCAAGATGATGCTCTCTTGTCAACTTTAACGACCAGAGAAGCTTTATACTACTCCATCAGCTTCAACTTCCAAATTCCATGTCCATAAAAGAGAAGAAGCAGAGAGCAGATGTTAGAATCTAAGGGAAAGGGAATAGAGTGAAGAGAGTAAAAGGAAAAGAATGAGAATGGAAGAGAGACTAGAGCCAGAATCCAAAACTCCAGACAAGACAAAGGAAGTGTAATTTTCTGAATAAGTCTTAATATCCATTAAGATAACATACAAAACATAAATATAGAGTCTGACAAACATAACTGGCAATAACTAACCTAAGATAACTGCTAAACACTGGATAAGACTAAAAACGAGATAACTGCTAAATACTTAATAAGATAACCAACTCTAAACTGCAACTTGTCCCTAAACTAAGCCAACCACTAAGCCATGCATTTCTTTCTGGAATAAACCAGAAGTGGCCTGGGGATTCTATCAGAAGACTCAATACTCAGAGAAAAGGGTCTCCAAGACGCCATTAACACAAGAATTGTTGGTTGGACTTCTAAAGGCCTTAGCAGTGGGCAAAAGGGAAGACTTAGCATTTGCATTGAGATTCTAACTTGTTCCAGATTTGTATTCCTTGATGAACCATCCAGTGGGCTCGATAGTTCAGCTTCTTATTATGTCATGAGCAGAATTGCCAGTCTAAACCTAAGAGATGGAATTCAAAGGACCATTGTATAATTGCAGCATTTAGGGCTTTTAGGCCATTTTGATATATTCATTTCAGAAAATCCAAAAGAAAATATTGAAAAACAATAGGACAAGAGAAAAAATAAGCCCACCTTAGTTTTGGTCATCATTAAAAGACAGACCTGCTTGTAAGTTGTAACGGGAGTGTCATATATGTTTCACTCCCACGCCCTATAGACTATAGTATTGAATAACTGAGTACTACGAGATTTTTTTTCATCTGTGTTAGATAAATAGGCGATTCTTGTCTAAATTCTAAGATTAAATTCAACCATGATCTACAACTAAATTTGCATGGTTTTGTCCAAATCTTAGCAAGAGAGTACCTAAAATGAAACTCTTCTCACCCATGTATACTATCTCAATGAATGCAACGAATAACTTCTTTTAGTTCTTTAATATCTCACATATCATTTATTTATTTATTCTTGGGTATTTTGAAAAGTAAAGAAACAGAAGGATACTCCCTCAATTTTTATGATAATTTACATGTGAAAGAAGGGATTAAAAAGAATAACCCAAAAGAAAAGAATGAAGACGAACACAAACAAAATCCCTAGAGAATAGACCTATAATGGTCAGATCTTGAAAAGAAAGTCAACACTAGGCATATAGCCTTTAATGGAACTAAATATTGCTGTTGCCAAACTCCAACAATTTGAATAATTATTCACCAAAACTAGAAACTGAGGCCAAGCTATCACATAAGAAAAGAAATAAAAGAAAATAAGCCAATTAATTCACTCACTATAACTAATTCCCTATGCCTTACTTGGATATACTGGGATGCTCTGCTGATCCCTGAAGAAATTTTCTGGATCAACTGCTGTCTTAATCTTCACCAGCTTCTCAAAATTGTTATGGAAGTACTTGACCCCATATACCTTCCCTTCTTCATAGCTATTCTTATCAAAATTGTTGATGCCAATATCAAGGTCCCTGTAATTAATGAATGCCCTCCTTGGATTCTTAGACACAAATGGTGTCATGTAACTGTATAACTGTCTAATCTGAGTTATATAATACTTCTCTGCTTCATCTCCAGGCTCATACCAGTTTATTGAGTATTGAATTTTGTACAGAATCCCTGCACGATGAGGGAAAGGCGTCGCATCAGATGAAATCTCATCCATTTTTCCACCATAAGGATTGAAAACAAATCCTGTTTTCCCCAAGTCAATCATCTTCTTCCATATATATTCTAATCCATCTCTGGGAATCGGGGTCTGCACATAATCAGATTTCCTTTTGAGGAACCATGCCGAGTCAGGATTTCTATCGAGCAGCTTATCTACTCTGGTGTCATTATCAAATCCAAACAACCATATCATTGAATCAATCCAACTCTTTTCAAAACAATCTTGCTTCTTCAAACCCAATAAAGGGAATTCCTTCTCCAATAGCTTCACAAGTTCATCAGCCCTCCCAAGAAATGAACCCAGAACAGAAACTCTGACTGTTTTCGTTTTATAAGAGTCCGATTTCACAGTCACAGGCTGCAAGAGCAATCTCAGGAAAAGCCTAGCATCCGTATGAGGAGCAACTTGCTGCCATTGAACAACAAGATCAGTGGCATTCTCTTCCAACGTTTTTTGAATCCTGAAATCAGTAACAATTTTTGGTACCTGAACCAACTTAACTGTGTACGACAGAATAACTCCAAAACTTGCTCCTCCACTCCCTCTTATAGCCCAAAAAAGATCTTCCCCCATTGATTTTCTGTTAAGAATTCTACCACTAATATCAACAATTTGAGCATCAATAATATGATCAACAGAAAGCCCATATTTCCTCAGCATATTGCCATACCCTCCACCACTGAAATGACCACCAACACCTACAGTTGGACAAAGCCCCGAAGGAAACCCATGAACTTTACTCTCCTCCCAAATCTTATAATATACTTCACCAAGCGTAGCACCAGCTTGAATCACCGCCATTTCATTCTGTATATCCACAGTGACACTTCGGAGATTAAAAAGGTCAAGGAGGATGAAGGGTTCGTTAGAGGTATAAGAAATACCTTCGAAGTCATGGCCACCACTCCTGATTCTGAGTCTAGTCGAGTTGCTTTTGGCGCAAATTACTGCAGCCTGAACATGGGATTCTTGCAAAGGGGTCAAAATAATGAAAGGTTTTGGAGTAGAGGAGGCGTTGAACCGAGAATTACGAATGTAGGCTCGAAGAATGGAGGCGTAGTAGGAAGTGCTTTTGGTATGAACGAACCATATGTTTGATGATGCTTGGCCTTTAATCGGTGAATCGGTGTGATTCGTCAGGCAATGAACAAAAGCGTCATAAGCAGCGTCTTTCGATTCTTCCGAAGCGACTGCCAACAATAAGCCATTGGGACGGATACTCAGACTTAGAACCAGAAGAAGAAGGATGGGACCACCAGAGGAAAAACCAGGTTTTGCCATTGATCGTTTGGTTTGTATATGAAAAATTCAGTTTTTCAAATTTAAATATATAAATACACACACAGAGTATAATTATTAATTCATGAGGAGGAAGATGAGGGGGTGAAGTTATTCCTCATTCCTTGGAATCCATCAGAAAAAATAACTTTTGACCAAAAAAAAAAATCAGAAAAAATAACTGCCAGTGAGGAAGACTGCACTTTATTGTTTATTTTTGGGAAAATCACAAGCAGGTCCCAAATAAGAGAAATAAATATAATTAGGCCCTTCGAAATTACCAAATTACATTGAAGTTTCAAGGGACATCTGTAATATTAATTCTAATTATGAAATGATCATTTTGTCCTCTTTCAATCTCTACATTGCCCACCTTCCATGAGTCAGCTCGCACTCGCGGAATCTTTTGCAATCCAAACACCTTCGTGTATGGCTGCAACAATGTTGGTTTAACAATGTTGGTTTAACCTCGTGGCGTCAACTCTTGTTCCGATCACTTCTCCGGCCATATTATGATCTAGCGAGTCCAAATCGAACTGCAAAGACTCAACGGGTTTGGCAAATCCAAATGGATCAAAACCATGGTCTCTAACCTTGGTTTCGTCAAGCCATTCCAATGGTTAGGCACTGAGGAGCCACATGAGCCGCTCTCCCGATAGTATGGTGTTGGACTATGCTCTTTTGGGCGGCAGAGGATGCGGGGCGGCCTTCTTCTTGGTACCGAACTTAAGCAGGACATGGAATTTGTGGGAGTAAGAGGCGGGATTGTTGGTAGTGAGATGAGTATCGAAGAAGTAAGAGGTGGCAGTGGACATGGCAGTTGCATCCATGGGAGGGTGGTGGTAGTGAAGATGAAATTGTCAAAATGTGCAGATAGAATTGTCAAAATGTGCCGATGGAATTGTCAAAACATGGAGAATGACTTGTCAAAATTAGGACATGCAAATGTCAAAAACTGGACATGGACTTGTCAACACATGGAGATGGAATTGTCAAAACGTGGAGATGCAGTTGTCAAAAACTGGACATGGATTTATCAACACGTAAAGATGGAATTGTCAAAACATGGAGATGGAATTGTCAAAATGTAGAGATGAAATTATGAAAACAATCTGATAGGCTACTCACAACATGCACATTAAATGGCAACGCATGCCCCTGTTGTTGACCCCATATTTACATACCTATCATTACATAAGAGGCTAAAGTGCAATGAGGCACGAAGGTTTTGAATAATCCAACTGAAACACTAATATGAAGTAGCTACAATCAGTGTTGATTAATAATTACAAAAACATTGTCATCAATATAATAACCCTAGACATAAATGTAGTTATCAAAACAGAAGTGGTCAATACAACCAGTGTATACGATATCTGACTTCACAACTAATCCTAGCTACAATCAGTATGTATGGTTGGTTGGAGGGTCAAAACATCGCATAAACTCTACAAATAAAGATGGTTGATTTGTCGATAACAAATATTGACCAATTTATCAAACTCTATAACCTTAAGCCTTGTCATGATGTCCAGTCTCTCCTTCAAGTTGTTGCAAACTATCATAAACATATTTGGCGCACATCTTGTAAGGAATGGAACAACATACGTCTTCTCTTGACCCTGGGCTCTTAATTGTTCAGCCTATTTATTGTATTCCCCTTTCTTCTTATCACTCAACTTATTCCAAGCATCTCTCACTTCTAGATTAACCTCTTTAAATGTCTTGACTTCACCACCATCATCCTCCTTCTGCTTATGGTTCTCCTTCTAGTTGAAAAATTCTTTGGTAAACAAATTGTAACCAGAGAACCTTGGGCCCTTGGTTCAGTTTTGCATTTTTTTAACACCCTTTTCCTTATCCCTCTTCTTTACCTGGAATATATATATATATATATATATATATATAAAAAATAATTGAATAAATAATTGAGGCTTTAGCATTACTAAAATACTACAAACATAGGAATTAAACATGGAACTATATAACGTGCCAAACAAAATTCTTTAATTAATCTCGTTCCTTACTGTGTCTATTTTAAAAAGGGATGTCGAAAGTCTCTTACAACATCTCTTTTTTTAACGGACGTTGTTCCCAAACTTTACTATGTCACTCATATAGGCATCCCCAAAAAGGGACGTAGAAAGGGCCTAAAAACGGACGTTAAAAATGCTTTCTGTAGTAGTGGTAAAGAAATATAATACAATAAACAAGAAGTTTACTAATCCAAACAATTTTTTTGTTGACAATTTTTGATCAATGATTTTCAAAAAATAATTTTCCTTTATTATATGATATTATTATTTTTTCATAACAAACTTAATATGTGGATATCAAAAAAAAAACTTAATATGTGGATGTAAGATATATTTTGTTGATTTTCATAATAATTTTCCTTTATTGTTTCCACAATGAATAAGATAAATGAAGAATATACTGATATTTTAGCATATCCAAAAGATATGTTAGAGGAATACATTTCAGCAGAACATTTGGTGACAATGCGTCATTCATAGTTTGGTGGCTAAAAGAATGATATGCTTGAAAATATATTGGAAGTGATGTCTTATCAGGGGAGCAAAACTAATGTTATTATTAGGGGGAGTGAATGATATTATCATCATGTGAAGTAGAGACCATGTTGTACTCTTTTCTTTAACCAAGGTTTTGTCCCACAGGGTTTTCTTGGTAAGGCTTTTAATTAGGCGACTTCAATTTGTATCGTGTACACTTTTTCCTTCATTAGGTTTTTGTCCCTTTGGGTTTTTCTTAGTAAATTTTTAATGAGGCACAATATTTGATGCAAGCTCAACACAAAACCATCGTTCAACACGGAAGCTTCAAGCTCAGATCTCCAATTGGCTATAAGGGCTCTTGTAATCTTCAGGCAACCACATGTAACTACTACCATAACGTTCACATTTGTTTAAATCAACTTCTCTCGGCATCAAATCATCAGTCTTTTGATTGTTTTTATTAGAGTAAATACCATTTTTGGTCCCTGACAAAAAACGCGATCCCCATTTTGGTCCCTTACAAAAAAAGAGTCATTTTTAGTCCATAAAAAGGACGAATAAGGGTCGATTGGTTGACATTTTGATCCCTCACAAATTTCCAAAAGGTCCTTTTTGTTAGTTCTCTAAGGGTTTTGATGATCTCCAATGATTGTAAACAAAGTATGAAGTTTTGCTCTCAAATGCGTAAAAATCACTGTAAGAGCAAAACTCGAGGTTTGCACAGAAACCTCGAGGTTTGGCCTTACAGAGAAGGACTCCGTGTTCGGACCGAGCAAAACTCCAAGTTTCCAGAGAAACCTCCAGGTTTCGTCATACAGAGACTTCTCATCGATTTTCTGAAAAATGAAATACTCGAGGTTTCTCTTAAAACCTCGAGGTTTGGACTTACAAAGAGTCTCCTAAGTTTTGAACTTTTTAAAACCTCCAGTTTTTGTCTAAAACCTCAAGGTTTCATTTTAACATGAAAATCCCAGGTTTCACTAGTTTTGTGAAAACTTGAGGTTTGTGAATAAACCTCCAGGTTTTGAGCTACCTAAGAAAACTCATGTTTTGGCCAGTTTTTCAAAACCTCCAATTTCATGAAAAACCTCCAGGTTTGAGCTAAATGGAGTTCTCTCAAAGTTTCCAAAATTATGAGAAAACTCGAGGTTTCTGGACAAACCTCGAGGTTTGTCCAGGCAGAAAGTATCTATGTTTTTCCAACTTATAAAACCTCCAGTTTTACCTTCAAACCTCTGGGTTTATGTTTTGGCGCAAAAAAACTCAGAATTTCACATTTAAGCGAAACCTCGAGTTTTGACACAAAACCTCCAGGTTTTAGCATACAGAGAGCAAACGTCTTTTCACTGATTTTGAAAACCTCTAGGTTTCTGGAAAACCTCCGGGTTTGCATTTGGCACGATTTTGCAAAGTTTCACATTCAAAGTGAAACCTCGTGGTTTCGATAGAACCTCGAGTTTTTGTCAAACGAAAGGGTGTCGCGCGTTACGTGACTTTGAAAAACCTCCGATTAGGAGGAAACCTCCGGGTTTCATGTTTTGGACTTAAATCTCTTTCACTTGCTACAGTCCAAAACTCGAGGTTTGTTTGAAGAACAAACCTCGAGGTTTCATAGCGTCTTCAGAATTTCAAATGTGACGAATTTGCAATACCTTCTTGTTTGATCTTAATACTTCCTATGATTAATCTCTAATGTTCCTAGATATGTTTAACCACTTCTTTAGTGAGTTTCAGATGAATTAGAGAATGTTTATTGAAGGTTTAAAGCTAAAGCAAAAGTGATGTCAGAACATTAAATGCAAAACCCAAAAAGTTGCATACTTTTGGGAAATCCTTCGCACACGCCTACAAAGGATTAATGTCTACCTATCACATCCAAAGCTGCTATTCCAACGGATTAATTTGCGGAAGTCAACTCGAACTTCGCAAAGCTGGATTAAGTGGAGATTAGAGAGAGAAGAAGACCAAAACTAAACCGAACCTTGTCTAATGAAGGCAACGGTTATATTGAAGATTACAACGGTCATCTAATGCACTCTCGCATAAATAGAGTTGCATTCAATTCCTCTCAACAACCAATATACTTTAAAAACGAAAATCATTCAAAGTGTCCAACTACTCTTGAGTTTTTCTCGTGTAAAGTATCTATTGATACAAAAAGCTTCGGTGTTTATCTATATCCACTCTTAGAGAGAGTTTCTTTTCTATATCATTTATTGTAAAGTATCACAAGTCTGGGACTTGGTGATTGAGTTCATTGATTGCAACTTGTAAGGGGAGTAAGTTCTAGTAAGAGAATTACTCTTGAGTACGAGTGTGTAATCAATTGAGATAGTGAAAATCTCGAGAGTCCGAGGACCGGACGTAGGTCAAGAGATTGGACCAAACCAAGTATAAATCCTTGTGTCTTGCTCTTCTACTCTCATCTTAGTTCATCTCTGTTTTTAGTGTACAAAAACAGAGGTATTCTTAAAAAGATTTTTAAAATCCCCAATTCACCCCCTCTTGGTGATTTAGCACCACTTTCACTTTTTAGTCTATAAAAAAGACGAATAAGGGTCGATTTTTTTTTTTGTAAGGGACCAAAATGGGGTCCGTGTTTTTTATCAAATACCAGAAAGGGTATTTACTCTTTTTATTAATAGCTTATGATTATTGATTTGTTGAGACCAATTTCTTCAACGGGTTTAGTTTCATTCATCTTAGGCTTCTTGAACTTATTAGCATTTTTCACGTTGTTAAGAGGCTTCTCATTCCTTTGCCTCTTTTGTCCTTTACAAGGTTGATCTTCATCTTTGCTAAGAAACTTGCAACCTTACTCCTGCAATCAAAATAAAATACATACCTTAATTGAATATATTTAATTAATCTAGATAGTTTAAACTAGAAATAAAATAAAATGCCAAGATAAGAAAAGATGTTTTAAAATAATACTTTAAAAGTAAAAGAAAAAGGAAATATAAAAAGTGGTGTGAAATAGTTCAAAAAATATAAATTTGCCTTGGAATTAAAAGATGATGTCTTCCCATAATACAATAAAAGGCATTGATGACATTAATTTACCTTTGGTTCTTTAAATCTTTCAAGTTGCAACAAACATATTATATCTTCTCGTTTCGTTGTCGCTGACAAATGTTGTTTTCGCTACTTTCAAATAGGTTATCACATCCATAGTGATAGTGTGTGGTCCAATATGCGATTTACTAGCGCATGCATCATGCATAGTAATTCTCTTCATCATTGTTTCGTATCCTTCATTTTATAGGGAAAAAATACATTAGTAACTATAGAAATTTCATTATAAAAGCCTTTTGAAATACTCAAATTTAACAAATTCTAAGTTCAAACAACCATCTAAATTTAAAATCCCATATATAATTGAATGATTTTATTTATAGGCCCTCTTACTCCTCTTTTCTCAATTCACAATTGTACCTATTCACTCAAGAGACACAGTTGAGACTTGACCTTAAAAGTTAAAAGTTGACCAACATAGTTAGGGCTACAACAAAATCGTAAGTCTCATTTTGGCTAAAGAGTAGCAAACTCATGATGTTTTTTAGGTATTTCCGAGGGTCAAGATTCTTAATTTTAGATTGTGGCTTCAAAACAATCCATGAATTGCATTGAGAGAGAATAGGAACATGGTAGTTGTTTGGGGGGGGGGTTAATGTGAAATTGAGAGGTAGGGTTCCAAAAAAGGACTGTACTTTATTGAATAATATTGGTATTAATCTTGTCAGTCATAGATTTTGGAGTGTAACACGTAGGTTTTGTTTGGGATAGAAGGAAATGTTTAGCCAAAGGTATATTGTCTCAACTCTCAAGGGCATTGAAGTAAATTGATAAATTTTCTGAATCCTAATTCTTAAATTTTGTAACTAAAATTAAAATTTGGGTAATTCAAGTGTCTTTTAAAAAGATTTTCCCTAGGAACTATGTAAATGATTTCGTAAATGTTTAGAAAAGAATAGGCATTCAAATTAATAACTAGATAATACAATGTATGTAGTGATACGTCCGAGGTCTGGGAGAGTTCTAGATCGGGTTCGGCATGGTGAACCACAAAGCCGTAGGAGATTGATGGACCAGTGTCTAATCTCAGTTAAAAGGAATTGGGGTGCACCTATGCTACTAGCTTAAGCTTTTAGCAGGATGGTCGGTACATCATTCGAAAGTTTTGGTATTATAGCCAACACGAGTTTGAATCCAACTTCCATCACAAGGTTCGAGGGTGAACCTCTTTTAAGAGGGAGGGAATGATACGTCTCGTGTTAGTATTTAGGTGTCCTAGAGACAATCTATTATGACATATGGACACCTTTTTACATTATAGTATTTCATGGTTAATATAAATGCGCATATTTTATCTTTATCATATTTATATCTTGCCTTTATTAAGGTCAATATGCGTTTAAAGATAAAAGCCATAGGAATAGAATAGGTGTTCACTCGAGGATCTATGATAGGGATCATAATCACGAGGATTGAGGACACTGTATATCTATTGCCTGAAACTTGTTCTTAGTCTTGAATCACCAAGAAATGGCATTGGTGATCTCAATCAGACTAGTACAACATCATCAACTTCTATAGAGATACAAGGTAGGGACCTCATAGAATACAGGCATGGTGATGCCTTAGTTGATGTCATGGGTGGATCTGTTGGAGAACAGATAGCACTGAGCTGACTCGCCGAGAGACTCCACAAAGATTCATTGTAGAGACTATTATTGAATATGGAAAGTCTCTCATCGTTTGGTAGTGTAGATCATTCTGGACTTGAGGATGTCATCAAACACTATGTACTAGGGTTATAGTTTGATTGTACAACTCTATCCTCCTGAAAATGGGGAGAATAGTGTACTCTTGGGTGTTAATCAAGAGAGATGATACTCTATCTTTGCTCTCAATTAAATGTGAATGATTATGTGAGGGATGATGCCTGCATGGTAGCCAAATTAGAAAGGTAGATCACTTGATTAACTCAATTAGTTCTAGAACCGTAGAGCATTGGCAGCGTCTTATGTGGTCATTAGATAAATTGGGTCTATTAAAGGAGTTTAATTAGTCCAAGTTTATTTATGTCAATGACTAATTGGGCCTAATGGGTCACACACAAAGGTTATTCTTGATTGCTCAAAATTAGCAAGCTTGGGCCAATAATTGTTATTGGGCTTTATCAAGACTAAATGTGTAGTTGGGTTGGAGTTGGACTCCAAGCCCAATAGCAAAATGGCGCCATATTTGAGCCCTTAGTGGGAAATCAATTTCTCCACTAAAAGGCCCAATTTAAAATAGTAATTTAAATTCAAATTTTAAATTCAAGAGGCTAGGTGATAAAAGATAATTCTGAATTATCCAAAACAATATCCAATAAAGATTGGATAAGGATTGGGCTTCTTGGAATGCGTCATTCTTGGATTGGGCCTTTTTAATTGGATTGGGCCTTTCTTGTAAGCACTAAAATTAGGGTTAAACCCTATTTTTGGTGGTTGAATTTGGCGGCCAATTTTTGTTTACGTTTTTTGTGAAGAAGGCACAACTTTTGAAGGGTTCAAGAAGGCAAAAAGGCGCCACTTTTGCACATTCATGCCGTAAATTCTCCTATCTTGCCCCATACCTAACTTCAAAAAACCATCACCTTCTTGAGAAAAAGAAAACCCAAGAACTTGAATCCTCGACCTTACCATCGTACAAGCATCCAAGAAGAAGGAGTAGTCAAGGCGAAAGAGTTCCCATTGCAATCAGGAGATAGCCGTGTGGATCAACATTAGAGGACGTCATAATCTTTGTCGTCTCTTCAATTGATCAAAGGTAATCCTGAACATCCTTTATATATCTCATGAGGACTGTAAGGAGTTACGAGTTCCGTAATGATTAACAAAGTTTCTTAATTTTTCATATCCTAATTTTCTTTATCATTTATTTATGGGAACTCATGAGTACCGTAAAGAGTTACGGGTTCTCATGAGTACCATAAAGAGTTATAAGTTATAACCCATGAACACCGTAAAGAGTTTCGTGTACCATAAAGAGTTATTATGGGTTATAACTTATGAGCACCGTAAAAGAGTTACAAGTTCATCAATGGTAAAGAGAACCAATTTGGGATAACTCATGAGTACCGTAGAAAGTTACGGGTTATAGCGATAGAAAAATTTCACATGATAATAAAGATAAACATTTTTATTATTCAACCTCATGAGCAGTTGCTCATGAGCAATTACTTGAACGTCAAACAACACCCCAAAATTAACCAACATCCTGGGTCTAGGAGGGGTATAAATCGGATTCGTCCTAGTGGACCACAAAGTCGTAGGAAATTGGTGAACCATTTACTAGTCAAATGTGAACTAGTTCATATATCATTGAAATTATGAGCCTAGAAACTTTTTATGATTGAAAGTTGAAGTTTTGAAAGATAAAACGTATATGAAACTTTTATTATAAACTTAAACAAATTAGTTTTCCATCATAAACCTAGGAAATCATAAAATACCCCTAAACAAGAAAAGATTATAAGCTAACCAACAACTTTCAATTAAAGAATAGGAACTCAAGCCATAAAATCTATCCTCAAGAAAAAGGATTATTTGCACAAGGTGGTGGTGGAAGAAAAGAATTATGGTGTAAGTGAAACATAACAGAACAAATTATACATAATCGATGAAGATGTGAAAGCTTACTTGACACAAATCTCTAATAGATCAATGATTGATCTTCAAAGAAACTCAAGAGATTTATTTAAGGTTGCAATTATGTGGAAGAGTTTAGAGAATATGAGCTTTTATAAGCGGAACTCGAAGTTATTGAAGATAGAGCATATATGAAATGTTTATCATAAATTTGAACAATACAAATGAAATGAATGTTAATCAGATTTTATATATCCATATCTTAAAATTGTTTTTAAAACATTATTTGAAAATTGAAAGTTGTTATAATTTTTTTAAAATGCTTATCTTTTTTTAATATTATTTTATTTATTAACTACCTTTCTAAACATCTTTATAACAGAAATATGGGATAAGATATTGTCACTACCACTTTTTTCATCGTTAGATCAGAATCTCAATAGAAGAGAGAAATAATAAAGATAGATGAGATTCTGATCTTACGGTGAAAAAAGTGGTAGTGACTTGGTAGTGACCAAAATTGGTAGTGACAATATCATATCCCTAGAAATATTAGTCAAAGTATGAAATTGCTATCGTCATTATTGCTCAGGGTCTGTATACCACCGACTACTTTTGTTAACCTTTTTTTAAAAAAATATTTATCTAATATTTTACATTAAAACATATAGATTTCATCAAAGCAAAATATAATCATAAGATTTCAACCAAAAAATAATCATAAGAAGCAAAAATATAAATAATTGTTATAAAACTAAAATAACTATAAGATAAAAGAAGCAGGAGTTTAGAGGGAAAATTTGAGAATAATATTCATTCCCTTCTCTGATACAACAGTGTGTATGAGTGTTGTGTGTATGGCTATTTATAGCCTAAGAAAGCACACACCTCATTTATTACTTACAATACAAGTTGGATGCCCAGCAGTTCACACATCCAGGCATTTAATGGATGCAAAGGATATATATATCCATCTCACCAACACAATGCAATTTGCTTTCCCAATTCCCAATTGTGGGCTAGTGGGCGGCAAATATGTGCCACCTACTTACCTATATATATATATATACACCCAAATGATTTTCATGAATTGTGACAGAACATGGAAAGATAAGAGTCAATGGACATCCACATAATTTAATATATTCATAACACTCCCCTTAGATGTCCATTATGAATGTGCCTTATTAAAAACTTTAACTAGGAAAAACCCAGTGGGATAAAAACCTAGCCAAAGAAAAGAGTACATCATCCATTGATACACTTTCCAATACTGCCTCATTAAAAACCTTTCTAGGAAAACTCAGTGAGATGAAACCTAGATAAGGGAAAAAGAGTACAACGTGTATCGACTCCCCCTTTTGACAACATTAGTCGAGATCTTTAAGTTTTTGAAGACTGATGCCATGGACAAGCTTTTCAAAGATTGTGCCTGGAAGTGACTTGGTGAATAAATCTGCTAGATTTTCACTTGAACTGATTTCCTGGATATATATTTCACCAGCCTTTAGAAGGTCATGAGTGAAGAAGAATTTTGGTGAAATATGCTTCATTCTATCACCTTTGATATAACCTTCTTTAAGTTGGGCAATACATGCACTATTATCTTCATATATAATTGTTGGGACCAATTAACCTGAAGAAAAATGACAAGTTGTTTGTATGTAATGTATTACTGACCTCAACTATACACATTCTCGACTTGCTTCATGCATTGCTAGAATTTCTACATGGTTAGATGATGTGGCTGATATAGTCTATTTCATAGATCACCATGAAATAGCTGCACCTCTACATGTAAACAGATAGCCTATTTGTGATTTACCATCATGAGGATCAAACAAAAATCCAGCATCTACATAACCAATTAGTTTATGCTTAGATACATTTGAGCAGTATAATCTCATGCCCATAATGCCTCTGAGGTAACGAAGAATGTGTTTTATTCCATTCCAATGCCTTCGTGTTGGTGAAGAACTATATCTTGCTAATAAATTAACAACAAACGATATATTAGCCCGTGTGTAATTAACAAGATACATTAGTGCTCCAATAGCACTGAGGTATGATACTTCTAGACCAAGTAGTTCTTCTTCACCATCGTCACTAATTGCTCGAGGTTAGAATGGATCTTTATCCACTTGCAAAGACCTTACAATCATTGGAGTACATAATGGATGTGACTTATCCATATAAAATCACTCTAAGACCTTATTTGTATAAGTTTCTTGATATACAAAGATCACATCCTTCAGGTACTCAATCTATAGTCCAATATAGAATTTCATTTTGCCCAAGTCTTTCATTTCAAATTATTTCTTCAAACAATTAATTTCCTTTTGAATCTCTTCAGGAGTTCCAATGATGTTGATATCATCAACATAAATAGCAATTATAACAAATTCATTGCTATATCTTTTCATAAAAATGCATGGGCATATTTGGTCATTTTTGTACCATTCTTTCAACGAATATTCCTTGAGACAATTATACCACATGCGCCCTGATTGCTTCAAGCCATACAGAGACTTATTTAACTTAATTGAGTATTGTTCTCGAGAATTTAAATTAGATGCTCATGGCACCTTGAGTCCTTCAGGGACTTTCATATAAATATCATTGTAAGGTGAGCCATACAAATAGGTAGTCACTACATCCATTAAACGCAAATCAAGTCCTTTACTTACTGTTAAGCTAATCAAATAACGAAAAGTAGTTGAATCCACTACTAGTGAATATGTTTCTTCAAAATTAATGTCAGGTCTTTGTGTAAAGTCTTGGGTTACAAGACGTGCCTTATATCTTGTAATTTCATCATTTTCATTTCTTTTCCTTACAAAGACCCATTTGTATCCAATTGGCTTTACATCTTCAAGTGTATGGACAACAGGTCCAAATACTTTTTGTTTTGCCAGTGATTTTAATTCTGCATTAGTAGCATCTTTCCATAGGGGCCAATTCTTTCGCTGTTGGCACTCGCTGATGGATTTTGGCTCATGATCCTCATTATCATTCATTGCATCACATGTTATATGATAAGCAAAGATATCATCAATGTTGACTTCATTTCGGTCCCATCGGATACCATTCTTAACATAATTTATTGAGATCTCATTATTTTCACATATTTTAGGTACTTGGGTCTCTTCTGGGACTACAACATTATCTTCTGGAGATATCTCTACTGGAGATAATAACTCTTTAGGAGATGGCTCTTCTGAAGCTACTAAATTTTCTTGATTATCCTTGACTTGACCATCTATATTCTTAACTCCTTTTCTAATTCGAGGATTTTTATCTTTGGAACCGATGGGCTTGCCACGCTTCAGGCGTGCTTTAGATTCATTTACAATAGGTAATCTTTCAGGGACATCAATTCAAATAGGAGCATTAGCAGCTGGGACGTGTGACTTTGTCACTTTCTTTGGGTCAGTAAATGCTTCTGGCATTTGATTAGCTAAAATTTGTAAATGAATTATCTTTTGAACTTTCAGTTCACATTGTTTTGTATGAGGATCAAAATGAGCCAATGATAATTCATTCCAACTAATCTCTTTACCCATCTGCTTATTTTCTCCCCCTAATGTTGGGAAAACTAATTCATCAAAATGACAATCGGCAAATCGTGCCGTAAATAAATCTCCTATAGATGGTTTTAAATATTTTATGATTGAAGGAGATTCACACCCAACATATATTCATATTCTTCTTTGTGAACCCATTTTAGTGCGTAAAGGTGGTGCTATTGGCACATATACTGCACACTCAAAAACCTTATATGAGAAATATTAGGTTCTTGAACCAAAAACCATTTGTAAGGGGGAAACCTTTAAGTAACTAGTTGGCCTGATGCGAATTAACATTGCTGCATGCAAAATGGCAGGCCCCAAGCAGAAATTGGGAGATTGGATCTCGTAAGTAAAGGTCTTGCAATAAGTTGCAATCATTTAATCAATGATTCTGCAAGTCCATTTTGCATATGAACATGAGCTACAGGATGTTCAACATCAATTCAAAGGTATATACAATATCCATTAAAAGTTTGTGACGTAAATTCACCAGCATTATCAAGACGTATTTTCTTGATAGGATAATCAGGGTAATGTGCTGTTAATCTAATCAATTAAGCAAGTAATCTTGCAAACGCTAGGTTGCGAGAAGATAATAAGCAAACATGCGACCATTTGGTTGATGCGTCAATTAAAACCATATAGTACCTAAATGGTTCGCATGGTAGATGTATTGGTTTACAAATATCTCCCTGTATCCATTCTAGAAATGTGAGACTCACTTTCTACTTTGCTTAGTGAGGGTTGAATAATTAACTTTCCCTTAGAACATGTAGCACATGATAAATCATGGGATTGTGGTATTTGTTTACACTTCAGGGTATGTCCACATGAATTCTCAATTATTTGTCGCATCATAGTTGACCTTGGATGGCGTAACCGGTCATGCCAAACATTAAATTCATTAGTAACCTTCTGGTTTACATTGGCAAACTACTGGTTTACATTGGCAAACTTCTAGTCTATATTCACTACAAAAAATAGATCATTAGTGGCGGTTAAAATGACCTATTTGTAGCGGTTTTAACCGCTACAAACGACCTTTGTAGCAGTTACTACAACCGCAACAAAATACACCGTGGCAAACCTATTTGTAGCGGTTTAAAAAAACCGCTACTACATATATCATGAATGCGACTGTATTTGTAGCGATTACAAATAATCGCCACTATATGACGCCAGACTGACACCTTGTTCGACAATTAGTTGCGGTTATAAAACTGCCACAAGTGGAGATTGACCAGGATAGTAGCGGTTACACAACCGCAACTAGATATATTAAAAAGTAGCACCAAAAAGGTTTCAAAATTTTTAGCGGTTACATGACCGCTACAAATATTCCCGCCAAATTTTGGGTTCAAATTTTGGCACCAATTTTTGTAGCGGTTACTTGACCGCAACAAAATATATCTCGTCATTTTGCGGAAAAATTTGGGCGGCAATTTTGAGTATTTAATTATTGTAGCGGGTTGAAATCGCTACAAAATATTCCGGTCATGTCATATATTTGTTCGTTTTTGTAGTGGTTCACTAACCGCTACAAATAGTTGGAATTTTTTTTAAAAAAATTTAGTAATTAAAGTAATTAGTTACATATTGTATTAATAATAATTTATATTTTTGGTGAAAATAAATCATATTAAAATATGATATTTGATTACGAAAGTTAATATATAATAGAAAACAATAAGAATATGTAGAAAGTAGAAAGAATGTATTAATTAAAATATAAATACGAAATGCACCTGCAAAACAACAAAAGTTAGTATCAGTAGGGGGTAGTCGATAAGCAATAGAATTGATACGGTTTAAGGACACTTACCCCCAAACACTTAAGCTATTTGAGAAAACGTAAAACTATGAGTAAATATGAAGAGAAAACCGAAGTAGAAGTAGAGATTGAGCGAGAAGAAGAAGCACATTAAGTGTGGCTGGGTGGGGGTATTTATTTTGATATCTGCGAATCATTTTGTAGCGGTTTAGTACAATTTTTGTAGCGGAGTTATTTATTAGCGGTTAGTGACACGTCATTAGTATCGGGTTTGTTTGTAGCGGTTTGTGTGGTGTTGTAGCGGTTTCATGACCGCTACAAACATTATTGTGGCGGTTCTTTCAAAATAAACCACTACAAATGTTTATTGATTTCACTATATAAATTTTATTTGTGAAAAATTACTTTGTATTCCCTTCATATTAACTAACTCTAGTAATTTTTTTACAATATCTATTATAAGTAAATTTTATACTAAATTTTATGTTGTACGTTATATATTATAAGTAACATTAAAAACCTAATATAAATGGAAATAAGTATTAAAATATTACACCAAATAAAAAAGTCAACAAGTGAAATAACATAAAAAAGAAAACAAACATCCAGCGGTTCAAAATAAAAACTAACTATCAGGAGCCTGTTGATCAGGTCCTGTCTCAGGGGGGCTGTCTCAGGGGGGCTTGTGCACGACCAGAGGTAGCATCGCCATCGTCATCAGCAGCAGGAGGACATGGTATTGATCCTCGTCGACGAACGGAGGGGGAGGGGGAGGCAGGGGGAATCCTCGTCGCTGAACGAAGGGGGAGGCTCGGGAGCTGGAAACCGTCTGCCAGGCATCAACTCAGTCAAGGCATCGTGAACAGCATCCCAGGTATGCATGTGACTCAAGTACCAACGGTCATATCTCTCTTGCCGACGCCTTCTCTTGGCAGCATGCGCGGCCTTCTGTGCAGCAATATGCTCGGCAACTTGCGCAGCAACTTTCGCGGCAATCAGCGCATCAACCTCCGCCAGTGGTGGCCTACTCGAGCTAGAGGTGCCGACCTCGGAGCCGGAGGCCTTGCCGTACACCATGCTAGGCCTGGCGCCTAAACCCATACCCTTCACCCGGCTAGGATACTCTTTTGGGCCCACAGCAGCTTTCAAAGGGGCTGTAGGATCCACAGACCCCTGTGACTTCGGGGGCTGCGACTCTCGTAGATCAGCCTGGCTCTACTCAATCCGGGCCTGGCACAAAGATTTCAGATAACATTAATCAAACTATATTTAATTCAATTTAAATATACAACATTAACTATATAAATTTTTTTGTGACTTACTATTATCTCCTTTGCTGCCTCAGAAGTCGACGTCCCATCACGGTGTTTATGGGTGCATGTGAACAACTGCCCATAGTCCGTCTCATGGTTCTCCTCCCAAGCCTTCTCTTGCTGAAAGAGTTAAAAGAATATAAACTTTATTATTTCAAAAACAAAACAATCATCTTTTAAACCTAAAATTAATTGATCTTTCAACATACCATCTCACCGTAGGTCACGGCAAACGTCTTGGTTCCCGCCGTGTGAAGGACCCTCGATGTGACCGGCTTGTTCGGTGTTCCTCTGCGACGGGGCACGCAAGAGAGCAAAGCAAATTAAACAACATGTTAAGTGACTCACGTAATTTATAGGTTTAAATGATTTCTTGTAACCTATATTTCAAGTACATTTAAACTATAAATTAAGTTAAACTATTAAATAATTTAAACCAAATGTAAACAATAAATTAATTTAATCAATATTTATATTTTTAAACTACACTCAAACAAAATTAATTTAAAGAAATTTGTCATAATAAATTAACTCATGTTTAAAAAAAAAACTTAAACTACGATTAATAAAAAACATACTTGTCCATCTAGACCCCTCCGATAGTGGACAAAACCCGCCCAGTCATTTCGGTCCACGCCATCTGGGACGTTCTCGATCAACTACTGCAGAGGCATAGTCGAATCTCCATTCTGCGCGTTGTAGAGATGACCCTCCGGCTCTTCCACCCCTCACACATTTTCATGAGTACGTACCTCTTGTGGATGGCTCGCACGTTAAACTTTTTCTGTATCATAATTTAGTTAGTAATTAAGTAAGAAATGAATAAATACATAAATAAACCACAACTTATTACTATTAATATTTGAATTTAATTAAACAACATAAGTTACCTGAACAACGTCAGTAAACGCTTTGTCCTTGTTCTCTGGCGGAATCTTTTTCCAATAATGGAAAAAGATCGGAAACCATGCCCAATTCCTGCCAAATTCTGACGGGAATCGATTCATCAGATGACCACCATTGCCGATCAGCTGGTCCGTGTCCGTGTTCCAAGGGACTATGACGCGATAGTCGTCCATCCCGAGTGACCGCGGCAACATCCAAGATCCTCCCGCGATGTTCCCATGTTTATCTGCACAATTATAAACACATTGTTGTATTGCGTTTAAATAAATTCAAATTACACGTACGCAAATTAAATTATATTTTTTGACAAAAAACTGATTATATTTACCTTCGACATCTACCACAAATCCGGTGGAACGTGAAGACGACGATCGGGGGTTCCCCTGGTCCCGCTCATTCTCCTCATCGAGAAACCGCTCCGCCTCGGCTATGGGAATCTCAATATGGATCTCCGGATTTTGGTCCATGTTGTCCAAATGGCGTACTTGGTTCTTGTTCTCCCCTACGGTGTCTAGGTTTGGGATTTCCTCATCTGCAAAGAGGGCATCAAACTCCCTCCCCTCCACCTAAGGGGGCGGAGGGGGGATATTTACAGGCCCTCGCCCTCTCGTACGACCCCCTCTACTACTGCTACCCCTTATAGGCCTTCTCTCCCGATCAAAAACTTTCTATTTTCCCTTGTCATTAGAACCCATGATGTAGAAAGGTACAAGTTGAAAGGTTAAAAGGTGAAAAATAAAAACCTTGCGCGCAGGATTTTCAAAATGAGAGGAATAGTTAAAAAAACCGCTACATTTTTAGCGGTTATTGTGTATAACCGCAACAAAATCATAAAACTTGTTGTGGTTTGGAGTAAACCGCAACAAAAACTGTGACAAATGTGCCTCGTTCTTCGTGAAAATTTATCGCGGTTACAGAATCGTGACAAATTAGAGACTTTTACAATTCTGTAGCGGTTAGGCTCAAATAACCGCAACAAACGTGAGCCCCTTGCTATTCTGTAGTGGTTAAATCCAAACCGCTACAAAGTTACTTTTGTGTCAAAAAAAATCCAAACTATTTGGTTTGTCAGTCAAACCAAATAGTTTGGTGAAAATATTATTTATAATGATAGAAATTTCAATTAATTTATTTATCTTCTTCAGTTTATCCAAAACACTGGAAAGTAATAAGTTATGAATAATTAGTTTACGTAAAATAGTTTAACATGCACGTGAAGATTCGTTTCAATATAGCCACCAATCTCCCGGAAACACTCACGACTCATTTTGATCGAGATATTTTATAGAGAGAATGGTGGCTATAATGAAAATCAATCTTTGATGCACGTTCGACTATCTTCAGAAGAGTAGAAGTCTTCACGTCAGAAAAAAAAATCAAATCTGGATTGTCACTGAAGGAACCTTCTCGGCTACAAAGAAGAGAGAGGCAAATATCTGCCGCTCTCATCTCTCGACATAAGAGATCAGGGCGGTAGATATCTGCATGTCTTCGACTACTCAGCCTGGAACGTTCATTCAGCGACAACGCAGATTTGGTATTTTCTGAAAATTTATAATTATATGTACGGACAGATTATCTATATATAGCAAAACAAATTGTAGCGGTTAATGGACAACCCGCTTACAAAATTATATTATCTAACACGGTTGTAGCTTCGCTTGACAACCACCGCGACAAAACGCTGTCGTTCCGCTATCCTGTAGTGGTTTCTTTGGTATAACCGCTACAGAATTACAGAGACAAAGTTCACGCCATTTCGTGCCAAACATTGGCGCCAAACTTGTGGCGGTTTTTCCATAAAACCGCAACATGTTAGATATGATTAGTTTTGATGATGTCTTATATAGATGCCATTATTAAAAGCAAAAAGATTGAGTAACATAGTTATCTCCTACATTAACTAACTACTATATTTAATGTAGATTAATCCAAGTTGAATTATAGAGATTAATCAAGAAGGAGATACGAGGTTACGGGAAGAAGAAAGAAAGAGTTGATTATGGAAAATGATCAAGAGAAGAAGAGAAGAGAAGAAAGAGTTGACTGATGAAGAATGATCAAGATGGGAGATGGAAGAAGGAAGAACTTAATGAATGTAATGAGAGTATCATTATACAAGTTCCAAGATTGATTCTAGAAGTCTCCACGATCAAATGGAAGTTGGAATGGCTCAATTCGGAGTTAAAATGAGCAAAAGGGAGCTTCAGGATGATCCAACTCGAGTCATGAGATTGCAACTCGAGTTAACCACTTTGTTACAGCATTTCTGGGTTTCTGGACTGATATAACTCGAGTTATCACTAAGTAACTCGAGTTGTGTAACTCGAGTTATCACTAGTAACTCGAGTTACGGTATTTCAAAGAACTCTTTCACCTCTGTTTCACGTTTCAGCGAGCGAGGTCTGTATTTCGATGATATCTCTCAAACCGAGAGATCGGATTGAGATGAAACCAGTGGAAAATGAAACTAGACTCCAAATGCGTCATTTTGATATAAAATTAAAGTCCAAAGGAGTTCAGATGAGAGAACTATGAATTTCACAAGTTAGCACATCAATTAACGTCATTCAGCAGACCAAGCTTCGATGTTTTGAGTGTATCTCACAAAATAAAAATTTGATTGAGCTGAAATTGGTGTCATATGAAAGTAGACTCAAAGGGATTTCCATCAAGATTTGAACCAACTAAAAACGGAGTTCAGAACATGGAGATATGACCTTTGAAAGTTATGGCAAGTTCAAGATGGTTCAAAAACGCTCAACATACAATGAGTTTGGAATGAGTACGTTAACTAGGCTTGGATAACACAAGTTAGGACTGGAAACTTGAGTCAACATCAATCGGAGAGGTAGACAGAGAAGAATGAATATTGAGAAGAGATTTTAACTCGAATAAACAAAGTAGCAGAGCACTATTCACAACGTCTCCGAGAATTCTGAAATTAATGTTATCAATTGATTACTACTTGCTATACTCTTCAATGTTATTAATAATCTTTGTGAGGAAGTTTCAGTTGATCAAAATCTCAGATTGAGGATCAATGCATAAGTGAATGAACTGGTTTAACTCAAGTCATGCAAGATAACTCGAGTCAACTTTCAGGCAGAAAGCAATCAGAACTTTGGCGCACATACTGCAACTCGAGTCATGAAGGGTAACTCGAGTTATGAAACTCGAGTCACATACAATAACTCGAGTTAGAATCCAAACAGAAAGCACCCGGCACTTAAAACAACTCGAGTCACATGGAATAACTCGAGTTAACATATCAGCTTCAAAAAATCACCGTGTTCGAAAATCCAAAATCATTGTTTGTGATGTCATTAATCCTTATCATCACTTATTACTATTCCTAACTATCTTTAATCAGTTTGTTAATGAGTTTCAGATGATTATATGAAGGATTAACATCTTATCGCAAAAAGCCAATGATTACGTCAGAAGCTTCAATGGCTATATTTATTCCAACGGTCATATTCCAACGGGAAGAATTACTCAGAAGACGAATGCTCACAACAATTAAATGATCTTCATTACCTATAAATAGAAAAGTCTTCAAACCGGAAGTAGTGAAGATTGATGAATGAATCGACGAAGCCAACGAAATGATTTTACTACTTCACCGTCGATAGTTCATACACTCTGTTTCTCAATGTTTATATAGTTTACAGTAGAGAGTGAGATGATCGATTATGTACTTCAGTGATTATTGTTCATCTACTCTGTGAGAGAGTCCAAACACTTATTTGATTATCTGTTTAGTGATCAAATCTCAAGGTTGTGGAACCTTTGAGAGTGGGTGTACAGTTACAACTTGTGAGGGGGAGTGGGTCCAAGAGTGAGAGGATCATCCTTCGTTTACAGAGTGTGTAATTGTATCCTTACAGTGTGTAAGGGGAGTATCTCGTAAGAGATTGTAAAGGCTACACAAGTGCCCGACTAAACTTGTGAGGTTGTAAAGGCTTTTCTCTTGTGCCTGGTTAAACAAGGAGATAGTGGATTGAAAATCTCAAGTGGAGCTTGGGGACTGGACGTAGGTCAAGGAAGGGCCGAACCAGTATAAATCGCAGTTTGCATATTCTCTTCCCTTATCTCTTATATTTCCAGTATATGTTTATTTGAATATCAAACTGTTGATTTAGAAAACGCGAAAAGATTTTCAAAGTGTCAAGTTTTTAATCTTTACCCAATTCACCCCCCTCTTGGGTTCAGCTGGTTTTTCACAACAAACTTTGCGCCACAGAGATTCGCGCCATAACGCGCCAAGCTGGCGCCACATTTGTAGCAGTTTACTTTAGAGTAACCGCTACAAAAATCTCAGCAAACATTAATTTGTTGTGGTTCATTAAAAAACCGCAACAAAAATGCGGTAAAATAGTGATTTTGTAGCGGTTATTTATGACCGCTACAGATGGACCGCGAAAAATGATAGTTTTTTTGTAGTGATTGGTAAACTTCTAGTTTACAATAGCATGTGTTTCAATTGTGTTTATAAATGTATAATACAAACCAGAAGAAAAAGCAGGAAAACTTTATAATATGCATTTTCTACCAGAAACTGTATCTGTGATAGCAAGACATTCCTGATTATTTTTAGTTGTTGTTTCTATATGATATCCATTTCTGCTAATATCTTTGAAACTCAATAAGTTTCTCTTTGACTTGGTAGAATAAAATGCATTATCAATGCATAATTTTGTTCCTTCAGGTAACAAAATATTAGCTCTTCTGGAGACTTCAATCAAATTTATACTACCAGATATAGTCTGAACATTGGCTTCTTGCATTACCAAGGAAGAAAAATATTTATCATTTTTAGTATGGTGTGCATTGTTGCGCTATCAACGAGATTGATGCCAACAAGATTCATTCTTCATTAAAAGATACATGAAAATAAATAAATACATAATTAAAAGAAATACATATGATAGAAGAAAGTTTAAACATATTAAAATATAACAGTTCTAAATAGGAAAAGATCATTTATACTAAGAAATTAGCAACATCCAAATGAGCAATATCAACATCTTCATGCTCAGAATTCTTAACCTTTTCAACATGATTTACTTCAATCTTTGACACTTTACCATTATTTTTAAGTGATTCTTGGTAAAGTTCAACCAAGTGTCTTGGCGTACGACAGGTAAGAGACCAATGACCCTTGTCACCACAATTATAACATGAATTTTCAACATGTTTGTTATACCCACTAGTTTCCTTTTGTGGTTTTTATCAATCTTTCCCTACTTTGGGTGAGAATTTGATCCACCAAGATTTGGACAACGGCCACGCCCACGACCACGGTTGTAGCCACCTTTACGTCCACGTCCTCGACCACTAAAAGATTCATTAGTTACTGCATTCATTTCTGAGAATGGAGTTGAGCCTGTTGGACGAGATTCATGGTTTTTAAATAAAAGCTCATTATTCTATTCAGCTATGAGGAGACAAGAAATTAATTATGCATATTTCTTGAAACCTTTCTCACGATATTGCTGCTACAGGAGCAAGTTGGATGCATGAAATGTGGAGAATGTTTTTTCTAGCATATCTTCATCAATAACATTTTCTCCACATAATTTTAACTGAGAAGCAATTCTGAACATGGCTGAGTTATACTCGCTCACAGTTTTAAAATCTTGCAAATGTAGATGTATCCAGTCATAACGAGCTTTTTGGAGGATGACCATCTTCTGGTGTTTATATCTTTCTTTTAAATTATTCCAAAGAATAAGTAGGTCTTTTACTGTCAAATATTCAATTTTTAGGTTTTCATGCAAATGGCGGCGTAGAAAAATCATGGATTTGACTTTATCTTGATTAGATGCGTGATTCCCTTCTTTAATTGTGTCTTCCAGAGCATGGGCAATCAGATGGATTTCCGCATCCAGCATCTACGATAAATAGTTCTTTCTGGTAATGTCAAGAGCCACAAATTCAATTTTTGCAAGATTTGACATGGTTCAGACTAATTAAAGAAATAAACAAGAATTATTAATATAGAAATACTAATGACAGTAACAGAAAATTCACAAAGACAATAAGTAAGTTATCATAATAAAAATTAAAAATTTTATGGCTTCAGGCCATTTAGCTCTCATAATGAGAAATAAAATTTATATGGCTTCTGACCATAAATAAGAAATCAAAGTGATATGACTTCTGGTCATATAATTTCAAAATAAGAAATCAAAGGTGTATAGCTTCTGGCTATATAAAATAACAATATTAATAATACTCCCTTCGGTCCTAATTATAGGACATATTTAACCGATTTTGGGAAATTAAGGAGAGAAGTTAAATTAGTTAATTTTACTTATTTTCCTAAAATGCCCTCATATAAATTTAAAATGACATAAGTAAAAGTAAATCAATAACCCCTACCATATACTTCTCCAACCTAAAATTTTTCTTTCTACACACTTTCTAATTGAAATAATGGTTTTGCTATATATACATATATGTGCGTATATATATGTATATTATACACACACATATATGTGTGTACATATATTTACACACACATAAACACACACATATTTATATATATATATCTATACACACACACACATATATATATATATTGACAAACACACAAAGATATACATATATGCACACACACATAGATACACAAATATACATATATGTATAAACACACAACACACACACATATGTACACACACACACACACATATATTGACAAACACACACAAAGATAAACATATATGTACATACACATAGATACACAAATATACATATATGTATAAATACACACACACAGAGTGTGTCTATATATATTTGTGTGTAGACACACACACACACACACACATATCTGTATGTGTGTAAATGTGTGTCTATATATATATATGTGTGTGTATTGAAAAACTAATATCAGCTGATTGATAAATAAATTAAAATCCAACAATTTAAAAGTTTTACTTACGGTAAGAGTCTACGCATCAACATACATACACTCACCAGAAACCAAATACACTTGAGAGAATAAAATAAGGGTATTTTAGGAAGAAATTGACAAAACTTAAAATGTTGTCTTATAATTAGGACCAAAACCAACTCTCAAATGTTGTCTTATAATTAGGACCGGAGGGAGTATAAAAGAACTGGTATAGAATACATATTATCCTATTTTATTTGTCAGAAATTAAACGTGCTAAAGAATAACAAACACTACAAAAAAACAGCTTTTTGCGGCGGAAAAATTCCCCTCGCAAAACAAACGGACATTTTCCGTCGCAAAAATGATTTGCGGCGGAATTTGCGAGAGAATTGTTGCCGCGTAAAAATCGCCCGCAAAAACGATTTTCCGTCCAAAATCTTTATTTTCCTTGCAAATTTAGAAATTTGCGAGGAAGAATTTCACTCGCAAAGATGAAATTTGCAAGCGAAAAGTCTCTTCCTCGCAAATTAAAACTTTTGCGAGGGAACTCTTCCCCGCAAATTAAAAAATTTTGCGAGGGAACCCGTTCCCTCGCAAATATGAAAATTGCGAGGGAATATCGTCCTCGCAAATTCATAAGTTTGCGAGGAAGAACTTTTCCTCGCAAATACCTTATTAATTAAAAATAATAATATAAAATTAGATAAAAGAAAATAATTACAAAAAAATATTAAAAAATAGAAAATAAAAAAAAACTTGTATATCATAAAAATAAGTTGTAACAATCATAAAGTTTACAAAGCAATAACAAAATTTACTAATTATAATGTTTCGACTAGAATGAACTAAAAACAAGTCTAAATCGAAGCGAAATTTGGTTATGACCACCACCGCATCGTCATCACCACTGTGACCCTTGTCCTTCAATAAGGACCGGAGAAGTGCTCGCATCTCGAATCATCTCTCATTGCTCCCTCATCTTCGCTTCTTGCTCCTTCGCCTCTTTTTCGTGCTCCCGCGCCCTCGCTTCTTGCTCCTTCACCTTCTCTTCTAACACCTTTACCCTCTTATCTTCTCGCAAAACCAACATTACGAAGTCGGTTTATTTTTTTGTACTTCATTTAAATGGACGAGGGAATAATGGTTTACGATTGGTAGCAAAAGTATTACGTCTACTGTAGGACCACCTCCACTAGTCTTTGGATGAGCGCTTCATAGACAACTTCAGTTCGCTGGCAGAGGCACCCATCCTGAAGACTCTCCCCCTCTTGTCAAATCCGCCTGCAGCTTGAATGAATAGACTCTCGTTATCTGAATAAGAGGACGTCGGGTTGTTCTCAATCTGCGAGTCTCTCTCCTGTGTCAGCTGCTGAAAGGTCTCCTACAAGCACACAAAAATACATCACAAATACGACATGTAAAATGAAATAAATGTAACAAATAATAAATCTAATTAATATCTCACCGCGCATTGGACTTGCGTTAATCCGGCGCCTCTCACCTTCAATCTCCTAGGAATGGGTCCGCTCAAAGGTAACCCAAGGAATCAAATGTGCAGAACTTCCCCGCACTCTGTCTGCAAACACAAATTGATAACCGTCAATTAATTACTTTAAAGTATAAAATATTGAAAGCTAAAATAGAAAATAACGTATACTTACAACTTTTCGTCGATGCTCACTAAATGGAATGCAGCCGCTAGCATATGACGGTCCATCCATACGGGCCCTATTTGACTTATTTCGTTCACTTTGCTTTATATATTTCTCGTCGGTTTCCCATCTTTGAAATAATTGTTCTGCGACCTCCTGTTGAATCCAATTTTTCTTTCCCCTTCCACATCTCAATTTATAAAATCATCGACATCCACTTGCCGGCCCGAAGTTATAAGCTTTTTTAAATTTTCGAATCAACCGGAACCGCCTAAACTCTCCCCGAAAATCAATAATAAACAATTAGTGCTCCAAAGTATAAAAGTAGTTAATCAGTTTGCATTTTGATGAGAAGAAATTAATAACCATAAATCACATAACTTACCAAAAACTCCTTGAACCAACTATCTCGGTCATCCTGAGGAATCTCTGTCCAAGTGGCCCAAGGCTGATTGAAATTACGGAACATTTGATCCTTTAAGAATTTCTTCACCGTCTTATTAGGTCAAACACGAAAACAAAGAAAATGTTACAAATATTAGCATACAAACTAAAGGTAAAAAATCATAACATTACTAGTAACTTTAGAGAAGTGACTTACTCGGTGTCGCCGACAGACGAATCCACATCTTCCCTGTCTCAGGATCAACTGTTCCCCAACCTGGCTCTGAGGCGACGAGGTGTGCTAAAGGAAGAAGTATTGAAAATGTTAGAACATAGATGCTTAAAGAAAACAAAATATATGTAAATCGGTCGAAATCGTAAACTCAACCCGCGCTCGCCCTTTTGCCGGATCAATCGGAGAGACATGCACACCTCTACCGCCCAAAACAGAGTCGGTAGTAGACGGTGAAGATGAAAAAGTAAATGATGGCATCTCTGGGGAAGAGCCAAAACCTCTGCCTATAGAGGGGGTAGATGATGTCGTCCTACCCCCTCTGATAGACGGGGAGCTACCACTACTACGTCCGCAGCACAACGCCCTCCTCGATGCTCCATCTCCGAACACGTATAAACATTATATCAATATATATATAAATATAAGAAATTTAATGAATATGACACTGGCGAAGTAACAAAGTATCTAGTATACACACAAAAAAACACTAACTCAAATCAACCGGACGATTCCTGTTCTTCGACCTCTGCCTGCACACCTTCCTCCCGCGTCTCATAGTCATCGAATTGATTCACTAGTTGAGTATATCTCTTGTGCCTCATCATCCGATTCCTCAACGTCAATATGGATAGGAATCAACTCTAACTCCGCAAGGAATCAAAGAGATTGCTTGGTA
Organism: Acacia melanoxylon; assembly: GCA_019022615.1. Lineage (NCBI taxonomy): Eukaryota > Viridiplantae > Streptophyta > Magnoliopsida > Fabales > Fabaceae > Acacia > Acacia melanoxylon. Next base: position 2,070,796 of record JAFJYJ010000003.1, on the reverse strand, counting down.
GATCGTCCTCGGCAATACTTACGGCAAGTACATGTTCCACATCGCCTTGGAACGGTTCGGTCATATCGTCATTTGTTTCGACTTTTTCAACTCGGTATAATGTTTCGTGCTTTGGTTTTGATAACTCCCATCCACCCTTGGCGAGATGTGGGGTATGATGTATAATAAACTTGTTCCGCCATTGTTGAGCAAGAATGAATGGTCATAACTAATCAGTATATCTCCTTGACCAGTGAATCTCAATATTTCCATATTTGTCCACTTTTGTCCCACGCGAAGTGTTATCAAACCACTCACATTTAAATAGAGTCACCGACTTGTCCCACTTGTAATCCAAATTTGAATTATGTCAATTAACTTCTCGTAGTAGTCGCCTCGACCCCGTCAACTTGGCCACCTCAACAATATACACCGTAATTGCAACATTCCGTATTCTCGTTCGCTTCAACAGATTGCAAACCGATACCCATTGATTACATATTTTTTGATCTGGGTAACATACTGCGTGATCCATAAGATAAACTCCACACAACATCCTGGGAGGCGATGGGTTGTGCACGAAGAAGGATCGTAACCAATTAGGAAACTCGGCGTTCATGAATTGATCAACATCGAATCGACATCAAAGGACTTGTCGATCGGACCGAATTAGAGAAGTAATCGTAACAAAAAAAATGAAATTAATACTTTAATACTTACCGTAATGCTGAATAAAAAAAGAGGAAATCTTACTTTAAGTATTGGGCGGCCTCATCACAGTTGTTTAGAATGTACCACTCCGCTATTTTTTTATTGCGTCCTTCCAGAGTTGACCTACAATGTTTTCGCATGACTCGGCCAGGATAATTAAATATTGATATCTGACCACTCGGTTCACCGCCATCATCGTTGCGAGGTACCTCTCTCCATCTTGATATAACTTCACGGGATAATAGTATGAGGCAAATTTAGTGGCCTCTTCGACTAGAAACGCTTCAAATGATAGATCCTTCAACGTACCTTGTATTTTTGATCTTCTTCTTAAGTGTGCGTAAAAACCTACAATGGACAATCGTGAGGATATTTATAACCTATAGCGCAATGTGTTTCAATTAATCACGTAGACAATATATATATATATATATATCTATTACCGCTTCAAACGGATACATCCACCTATATTGTTGCGGACCTCCTACCCTTGCTTCGTATGCCAAGTGAACAAGCAAATGTTCCATTGAGTCAAAGAAGCTAGGAGGAAACATCATTTCTAACTTACATAGCATTATTGGCACGCTCTCCTCCAGTTCCGTAAATCGATCAACATTAAGCTCGAAGCACAAATTGTTCTAAAGAACAAGGAAAATTCCTCGAGAATACTCCATATATTCTTCGGTAGTGCTTTGAAGGCCCACAACAATCTCGAAATAAAACATGACAATCATGACTCTTCATCTTGGATAACTTCACCCCGTTCATGTCAACACATCTGGATAAGTTTGATGCATAACCGTCCGGTAGTTTCACACCTTTAACCCACTGCAACAATTGTAAATTTTGCTCTTTGTCAAGAATGATAAGCACTTGGTCTTAATCAAGATTGTGTTATTGCCTTAATAATTTATCCAGTTTATTCATGTTTATAAACAACTTTTTCAATATATACGAGGTAACTATAGCAACAATATTCATCGCATTCTTGAGAAATTGAGAACTGACCCAGATGTTCACTTACAAGCCTTACTCTATGCAATAAACATCAAGAAAATATAGAAGCAATTTAAAATTAAGCTACCGATCCATTGAGCAAAAGGGAAACGAAAAATTGCAATCCTTGTAATCCATGTGTTTAAGATAGACAAATATGTACTACCTCCAATGCTATATATTTTATTTTTATAGAATGAGTTTTAGATCACAGTTCTTGAATATATTTGTAGATGGAGACAAAAGCATAAACACTTGTTGAAGACAGATCATGAAGAAGATTGCATAGAAATGGAAGATAAAACAACACTTCAAGAATAAAGATATGCATATTAAAAACGCAAAAGGAATTTGGGAGAGAATAAATCCAACCAAGGAAGAACCAATGCATTGCACGGTACATTTGAAGATTACAAATCATTCTAGAGGCAATATTTAATCATGATTTGAACTTTAAGTCAACACCAAAATATTTCGGTTCGGTTTTACATTTAATTCGGTTTTTGGGCCTTCTTGTTTGGATTAATTCTGTAAAATGGCCAATCTTTGTTTTTTTCAATCAATCTGCAATTTTTTTTTTTAAGATTGTATCTTTTTTCATACAGGAACACTAAGCAACTAAAGCTATGATTTCCAACTCCAAAGCAATTTAAATAAAGCTAATCAATGAAGCTAATGTAGAGCAATGAAATTTAAAGAAAGCTAATCAATGAAAGCTTTGTTACCTTCGAAGCTTTTGTCAAGACAACCAGTTCTTTTAAAAAGTTTGTCAAAGTATCTATCTTGTTAAGTGAGCTAGAGCCACTAGGCTTACATGCTCATGTCCTTTGTAGCCTAATCACATGTAAACAAACACAAACTTGGGGTAATGACTAATGAGTAAGATCAGGATCCCAAATAATCTCTCTTTCCAATACCATATATGTTTCCACATGGATTTAATTCAAATCAACGCAAAGTATGCACGAAAGTCAACTGGTGAGCTAAGAATTTAATGGTTTGGTTTACTTCTAATTTGACCAGTGAAGGGGAGACATAAGCAAGATTTAATATTATGTAAATCTCATCTCAAACTAAAGCAAAGATGAACAAGATAAATTGTTAGATCATCTTGGTTTATTATTCTGATTCTCAATATGATATATCAAACCCGACAAGCCCCAAAACTTACCCTCTATGCTATCGAATTCTTTTATCAGCCTTGCTGTTGCTCTGTCTAGAAACTCTATTTCAGCGACATTAAATACAAAAACACCATTTAAGTCCTGCAAATTTTTCTTCTCCCTCTACAGAAAGCAAATAGTAAAAACTAATGAGTTGGAAGGAGAAAAGGCTTAGATGATTGAAACTTGACTTTCTACCAAACAGACATGTGCTAAGCCATGCACAAATCCTGATTTTGTCATCCAGCTCAGTGAAACACAGTCTTAAGAGTATTTGTGATGAGTTGATTTCAATACAGGATTCTTAATAATATATCATGAAGCACAAAAGGAAAAGAAAGTACATTGGAGTTCAAACAGTCCATGACATCTAAATATACTCCCATTAAAATAAGCATGCTCCAATTAAATTTTGAAAGGGTTCAAGACAAGAAACTCAGCATAGTTTCAACTGAATTTTACCTCATTAGAGAACTCTACTAACTCTGAAATTCACTTCTTTATAAGTGTTAGAGAACAAGAAAGCTCCATACTCTCTTTATATAATAAAAAAAAACGTTGAAATGTATGATCAAAACTATAAAAAAATGTTGCGCTCCTGGTTTAAAATCAAGCTTGATAAAAGACATACCAGTTCTAATTATTTTCTGCAAGTAACAATATAAGACAGTTGAAGTGTTGGGCTTGAGATATGGTCAATAAAAGACGTACCAGTTCTAATTATTATTTTGATGCTTCTTCAAATAACAGTACCAAAAAGGTCTCACCATAGCATTCTACTATTATCTTTAAAATGTTCATTCCAGGTGACCAAACCTCATAAATCACATCGAATATAGAAAGAAGATCTTCCCTTAAACCATATTAAATTCAAAAGCTCCATCTTGTTGATTTATTTGAGAAAGCACCATATAATCACGAACATTGGTAGTAACTAAAATACACTTAAACCATATTAAATTCAAAAGCTCCATCCTGCTAGCATTGAGAAGAGCAAAAACTTAGAAAGAAGTGGCTTTTGAGCATACAATTATGAAATTTACAGTCCAAGTACCCGCATATACAAGTTAGTGCAAAGGCAATGGGGCGCACAAGCAAAAATACATAAAGGCTTCTGTTCAAACATATATTTGCATCAAATATGCCAGCCTGATCCACAGATTTATGAACAAACTTCTTGCAATTCACTTACACAACATTTAGTGCATAGCATTTACAATGAGGAGCCAAAGCTGTTTTGATGGTTAAAGGCTCACACCTTCCAGACTGCATATTTTCTTAAATCATAGTGGTATTCAGCGCATAGCGTATATAATGAGAAATCAAAGCTGTTTCTGCAATCTCAAGCATCATATCCCATAATCAAGCATGGTAAATTAATCATTTGACTTCAATGACTTCCGAATCAAGTAAGAAAAACGCTGGTAACAGTGCGTATTTTAGACCCAAATTCATCCCAATCAATTCAACAAATCCACACGAAACGTGTTCTGTTTTGCTGTTTAGAAAATATGGTATGATATCAAATTAAAGAAGAAATATTTAATCTTTCAAGACAAAATTTAAGTTTGTAATCTAGTCTTAAATGAAACGATGCCATCCTAGTAAAAGCAGAGTAGCAGACAGCTGATGTATGAAGAAGCTCTTCTTCACGGTTTATCACAGGAAAACCAGATTCACTAAATTTACTTGTCAAATAGCCACATCATGCTGCTGGCCACCTTAGTAAATGAAGATATACATAATTGAACTCAAAACAAGAAGAAAATCAGCTAAAATTCCTAACCAGAAGAAAATCGGTCCACATGCTTTGGGATGTTACTAGAAACCACAAATGCAGAAGAAAAAGAAGAATTTCATCATACCAAAACAATCCACCCAACCAGACGCCGACGCCGTCAAGAATCGAGACGAGACGAGAAGTCGAGAACAGGTGCTGCGTCTGTTTTGAAACACGAGTGACGAGGCGACTGAATATTGTGATGTCGACGGTGAGCACGGTGACGAGGCGCCTGTGCTGAGATCCTGAATGGTGCGATGCCAACGGTGAGGGACTGCGGTGGTGTTCTGCCGATCTGGGACGTTTAGGAATTTAGGGTTTTTTTGGGGGAGATCGTAATGGGGTGGGACTACGGGAGTGGCCGAGTGGGAGATGAGTGACAGGAGAAGCAATGAAATGTGAGGGTTTTTTAACAAAATTAATTACTACACTTAAAGCAGAAATAAAAAAAAAAATGCAATTTTTTTTTTCTCGTTGTGTGTCGTTCAAATACATTTTAATGGTCTAAACTCAAAATTTTTAATTGATCCTTTTCAAATAAAAATTTTTAAGAAAAAAACTTAGAATTAAGAGCTTAACTTTATTTTAGATTTTGTATCTCAAGATAATTTTTTTAAAAAATAAATATTTTTTTTTAAAAAAAAACCCCTAAATCTGGCTCATCCCGACCTAATCTGTACATTCTAGATTAGGGGTTCATTTTTTGGTGATGACCATTGACCACCCCAAACAGAATCCTAGCTATACAATTGGATTCTTTTATGACTTCTGATCTTCTTTTTTATGCTAGTCCTATTTATAAGTCTCTTTTGACCAAATAAATGAGATTATGACAATTTTGCCTATATCAATTGTTCCAAGAAAAATGGAGAGAGAAAAAAGAGTTGAAAGGTACCCAATCATAAATGAGAGTAAAGTTGAAAATTCATCTCATAATCATTTAGCTAACTACCTCCCTTGATGTGTGATTTGGTCAAACGATTAATAAATAGGACCAGGAGTGGTAAATCTTAATTACAAAAACTCTATTTTACGATTATTATTTTTTGGTTCTAGAATATTTCTCTGTAAAGTAATTAACTTGGTATTGGAGTCATAATCACTAAAATGCTATTTTATATCTAACAATTACTATGAAAAACTGGAAAAAAAAGGCTCCTTTACGTTTTATGTATCATTATTCTTCTTTTTTGAAAATTACGTATTACATTTATCAACTAGCTTATTGGTAATTTTTTCCCAAGTTTGGTTCTGACCTACAGCTTTAATTAGCCAATAACTAAAAAAAGAATTAATTTACTTGTAGCTAAAAGAAAGAAATATTGTGGGTTATTTTTATACATCCAATATATCTATTATTGTACTTTTATTTATAATTTAAAACTGGCAAATAGTAATATTTCATTGTTGTTCACTTCTTCGAGATGTTTTTTCTTTTTAAATTTTTGAAATAACTCCTACTCATGTAACCCCTTTTCCCTTGAAGCTAGTCACAGTCTACATGTAATTAAAAACTTAATTCATTAAACTTGCCTCTGGACCTCGTTGGACTAATGATGATATTGGAAACTGTTGTCCATTAATGATTTTGATCACGCATGTTGACTAGTACCATATTTGATTGGTATGGGAAATGATATGATTCATTACCTTTAAGATGGTCTTTACTCTTTAGTCAATATTCTTTCCCTAAGAATTATATATCTTGTATGATTGTATCTAAACTTAAGGGTCTGTTTAAGGAAATTTGTCTTTAATTTGTTCAAAGTGATTAAAAGTAAATGAAGATCCTTTAATTTAAGATTACAAGAGAAAATTTCCAATTACATTCATTTAATAATGATAATGTCTCTTTTGGTATTAAAGCGAGGTTATCAAACTCAGTTTAAGAAACTAATGAACGTAAACTAGTAAGAATTTACTTTTATCATTAAATATGATCACCAGTTTGAAACCTTCACGTGAACACCAAAAGTGAACAAAATTAACAACCTGGAGAAATTGGCGGCGGAAGACCGAGAACTATGACGCCTGAAGCCTCAAACCTTCAGCATCTCCATTTACGGTAAGACAGGGGACAACCAACTCAGGTTCAGAGAAAATAGTCAGAGGCAAAATCAAGAATCATGTGCCACAATCCGATAATGCAGTTGAGAATATGAGGAATCAGTATGAAATCCAAACTTACAGATATATATAAATCTCGGGGCAGACCGGGCTACAAAAATGGTCTCAGACCCTGGCCCGAGGTCTAGTCCAGCCCGAGTAAAATGGTCCGGTCTGGTATGAAGATATTGTCCCCGCATCAGCTTTTTTTTTTGGTGGGCCAGGACGGGTCGGACCCAGGTTGGCCGGGCCACACCTGATCTGCGGGCTTTTTGGACATCCTAGGCGGAGCCAAAATACATTAATTAATAACAATTACATATTTACGCTTTAATTACATATTTAAAATGAAAAGCAAACCTAATTTACTTAAATGCAAATCGATTTAGGAATTAGGGTTAGGGATTTTTTTTTGACTACCTTGGTTTGAAGAGGCAAATTGATTTAGGGTTTTGAAAGGAATTGAATGCCACTACGCGAGGCTTTGTCTCTTAAGTCTAAGGGAGGGGTGGAGGGATATTAATTAGTATTATTTTATTATATAATTTTTTTAAAAAAACAAAAACTCTTAACAGGTGCGATAGGCCTAATAGGCCTATTTGGAGGCTAGGCCCTGGCCTGTTAAGACAAACGAGACCTTAAAATAGGCTTTGGCGGCCTTTAGCCCGACAGTCGTCTTGAACAGCTTTTTTAACAGCCGTGCCACAAGCCCATGGCCTATTTCCACCCCTATGTGTAGGTAAAGCTGTCAAAACGGGCCACCCCGCGCGGGCTAAGGCCAAAAACCCGCATGTTAAACAAACCCGCACGGCCAAAAAATTATATAACCCTAAGGGTTAGGGCCAACCTATGGGCCAAAAATCATTTCAAGATACAATAACCGTTTTTATTTTTTATTTTATACATAAATGATTCAATTATTTTGCTCGAAACTCTTTCTAAAGTTAAAGAAATAGTCAGATAAAGAAAAAGAATTAGTTTAATATTTAATGAATAAAATAATGAAACCACGAAATTCTATTCTCGTTGGAGTTTGGACGCGTGTGAACTGTGAAGTAGCTATAATGAAACCACAACCACATGGTCAGATGAAGAATTTGTTTAATCTTATTCTTGTTTAAAAATTAATATCTAATGAATAAAATAATGAAACCACGAAATTCTATTCTCGTTGGAGTCCGGACGCGTGTGAACTATGAAGTAGCTATAATGAAACCACATGGTCGATGAAGAATTTGTTTAATCTTATTCTTGTTTAATAATTAATATTTAATGAATAAAATAATGAAACCACATAGTCAAATAAAGAAATAGCTATAATGAACAAGATTTGTTTTTTTTTTATTTGGTATGGATACTTTATTTTATTTTTCGTTGAAAATTGCTATGTGCTATTCGAATGCATAACCCTTGTCGATAATAGGATCTTACGATCTGTGTCGATCCCAAGATTTACGATCTTTACACTCCCTTCCGATCTTATATAGGATCTTGATTTTAACAACACTGAGTGCGAGGCAAGAGCTATTTAGGGTTTTATTTTTGCGAGGGAAAAACGACTCCCTTGCAAAATTACCCCAGATTTGCGAAAATGAGTATTTATATATAATTCATGTAAAAGCGACATTTGCCCATAGATTCTAACATTTTACCATTTAACCCTAAGCGACATTTATATATAATTCATGACAACATCGCAAGTTGATATAACTATAAATTAGAGATAATATTACAATGGTCATATAGTTCATAATTTCAAGGGCTTTTATTCTAACATTCAAAGCAATAATTATTCGCTTATTTAAACATTTTTAATAATGTGATTTCAAAATTTCGATATATTTCTTATGAAGGTTTTTATTAATTTACAATTTTTAAAAATATGTCATCTCGTTCTCAGTTATATTTATTTGATTAAATAATAAAAAGGAAGATATATAGAAAAAATAAATATATTCATTATAAGACAAATGTTTATAAATATATTTCAAAATACTATTGTTTAGAAGAAAATTGTCTTGATTTTAATCAATATGCTACTGAGTCGAACAAAGGCGGAAATGAGTGAGAGAGTTGAATTTTTTTGGTTTAATTGCCTTTGTTTTACTATGCAAAAATATTTTTTTAGAAAAAAAAAATTGCGAGGAAAAAAAATTTCCCTCGCAAAATGATGACTTTGCGAGGAAACATTGTTCCTCGCAAAATAGAGGAAATTGGCAAGATATTTCCCCCAATTTCCCCAATTTTTGCGAGGGAAAAAAACTTCTCTCGCAAATGATCAAAGTTTGCGAGGGAAGTACATTCTTTCCCTCGCAAAATGGGGGAAATTGGCGGGAATTTCCCCCCAATTTCCCTCAATTTTGCGAGAGAGCCATCTTTCCCTCGCAAAATGGGGCTTTTGCGAGGGAAAGTATGTTTCCCTCGCAAAAAGTGGTCATTTTGCGAGGAAAGTATGTTTCCCTCGCAAAAAGCCCCCTTTTGCGAGGAAAATTGTTTCCCTCGCAAAAGTGATCATTTTGCGAGGGAAACATACTTTCCCTCGCAAAAAGCCCCATTTTGCGAGGGAAAATGAGTTCCCTCGTAATTTTGTCAAAATTTGCGACGGAATTTTTTTCCCTCGCAAATATGACATTTTCTAGTAGTGAAAAGAAATGAACTAAGAATAGAGGTGATCCTCACTAGAACTTAGTTCATCGTAGGAGAAATTAAATGTGCTAAGGAATAACAAAAGAAATGAACTAAGAATAGAGGTAGTTCTTACCAGGCTTAGTTCATCAGTAGGAGAAGAATATGATAATGCAAGACATAAATAAAACACTGCAACCAGTATAAATTAAAAATAACAACATAATATAATAATAATCTCTGATATTAACCATGGAACCCGATGTTTAAAATAATCGGTAAAAGTATATCTTTAATTCTATATAGTGTCTAAGATCATCATAGATAGATAGATAAAATGAACATATAATGAACTCTTTAAAAAGACGATGAGAAAATAATACCTTAGTTAGAACTCTCGTGCTGATAACGTGTTATAAAACTAAAATAACTATAAGATTAAAGAAGCAGGAGTTTAGAGAGAAAATTTGAGAATAATATTCATTCCCTTATGTGATACAACAGTGCATATGGGTGTTGTGTGTATGGCTATTTATAGCCTAAGAAAGCACACACCTCATTTATTACTTACGATACAAATTGGATGCCCAACATCACACACGTCCAGGCATTTAATGGATGCAACAGATATATATATCCAGCTCACTAACATAATGCAATTTGCTTTCCCAATTCCCAATTGTGGGCTACTGGGCGGAAAATATGTGCCGCCTACTTACCTATATATATATATATAAATAATACACCCAAATAAATTTCATGAATTGTAAGAGAACTTGAAATGATAAGAGTCAAATATTTATAACAATAACTATATTTTTATTATAACGATGAAAAAAATTGGGAGCACTTTCAGTTGTCCTGCGTCCCTCCTTGGTGTCTCCGTCCTCCATCATCCCCTCACCATTCTCATCTCACTTCATCGATCTCTGATAGGACCTTTTAGCCAAAAAGGGCCAAAGCTTAGAAAATTAACTAAATTAAACTGAATTAAATAGTGTGATTTTTCTTGATGTTCATTATGCAAATCACTCTCCATAAATAGGAGGAACAACTGATCAATTTAGGACTCCACTAAGACACTACTAGCACCACGTAATAACTCATGGCTAGAAACTAGGACCATTAGCGCAGACATTAACTGCATAAAATAAATGATAATAACAATTTGCAAAATAAATAACAAATAACAAACTACTACAAAATAGGGAAAGGATAACAAGCTGCAAATTAGGAGGAGGTTTGCCACGTTCTTCAGGCTATCCGGATGCATTTACGATGAAATCCTCAAGGTGAGCAGGTGGTCTTCGAACGCGGGCTGGGCGAGCAACAATTTCCATTGGGCTGGTTACATCTTGGACTCTATCTTGGGCCCCTGATCCAGTAGTGGCCGTATCAATCTCTTTCCCAATGCGACCAACCTCCGTGTCCCTTTCCATTCTTCGCGATCTCTCCGCGCATCGACCGTTTTCTTCCCTTTGGCCACTATCTCCGCTCCATTATTCCTCAATTCTTTTACTTCCGTAGCTGTTCGATGGCCGAATCGTGAATGTACCTCGGTGGAGCATCATTTGGATCCATGAGCAACAATAGACTTCTCCTTCTCTTGGATCCATTACCGAAGCTGGAGCTTAGAGCTATTGGGTGAGTTTCTTAGATACTCTTCCACCTTATCGTTGAATTTCTCCTCTCTAGGTCTTACAGATTAGCTTTTTGATATTTGGAGATTGTATTTTATTCATCTTCTATCGGATTTTTGATGTATTGATTGAACCTGTTTGTTTATTTAGCTCTTGTTTCTGAGTTTTACTGATTTCGTAGTTGCACTTGGGTCAAGCTTTGTATCGAGATTGATTAGAATGATTCAGAAGCAATTGCAGTCTCATGATTTCCGTTCTATGTGTTCTGAAGTGATTCAGATCTTAGCGTTGAATGCTATCCGATGTGTTAGGGTTCAATAACTTGGTTTGAATCTAATCCAGGTCTTCTAGATAATTTATAATTCTTAGTTGAACTAGCTACATAATTCAAGTGCAGCTAGGAAAGCTGGGGAATCCTGCAGGGAAAGCCCATTTCAATATGCATTTCATTGCTACTATTCTTACTCATAAATTATAAGAAGAAACCAAATAAATACTTAGGATAGATTAATAGCTTAGTTTCAATAGGGAAGTTCACACCCACCTCCACCATTGTTAAATTTGTAATTGTCACGTAATTAAATTAGGAACTTGGATAATTGGGCTCCAATTGGAGAATCGACCTAGGTTAGCACTGTTATATTGTATTATTAATCTAGCATTTATGTGATAGCTAGCCCCCACGACATGGCTCTTCAAATTGGTGCCTTTGTCAGGAGCCTTGAGCTCCAAGGTAATTGAGTGTCAATTGACTGGGGTGTAGTTTCTATATATGATAGGTTCATATTTTTTTTTTTAAAAAAAAATTGTTTAGAGATTTTTTTTCTGGAAAACACAAACAAAAATTAGAATTTCATAGGAAAACTTGGATACATACTTACTGATGCTGTCAACGCTTGATTTTTGCTGCCATGTGCTGAATTATCACTGTCACACTCACACACATAATCTTTTTGGATATAAAGCTGTTTATCTATTTGGGATCATTGCTGTTAAATTGTGTGTGCTGACATTGATTGAGATTGAGTTATTAAGCTGTCAAAGTTTAGTTAAAGGTTTAGAGACTTTTCTTACCCTTAAAACCTTGGCTAAGTTTTGATGTAGCAGCATGCTAAACTTAACCGAAAAGTTGTACTTGATGCTGTAAATGAACTTAAGTTTATGTTGGAGTGAATTCTAAAAACTGGATGCATAGAGAGTATGCTATTGTGATGTTGTTATCATTAAACTGGTGCCTCTGACCAAATTTTGGATCTCAACTTTGCTGAATTTTTCACTGGTTGGAGTTATGTTGAACTCTGAAGCTAGTTCATTCACTTGGCTAGTAGCTGAATTTTTGGGAAATGTTCTGCTAGTGCACAATTTGTTTTTGAAAAACTTAGATGAATTCCCATATGAATTTATTAAAAAAATCACTTGTTAAGTTTTCATATTCTGAATCTAGCAGAAACATTTTCTGGAATTTGATTGTGACTTTTGAATCTGGCTAGGATTTGGTAGAGTTGGGAATCAGGGTCGGCCCGGCCCGATAGGGCCTGGCCCTACAGGGCTTGGGCCCAACAGGACCTTGGGTAAGGAAAACATCTGTTTTTCAAAGCCCGGCCCGATAGTACTAGGGCCAGGACCTGAAAATTACTATTCCAAATTTTAACTATTTTTCCTTCGATTTTTTTTAAAGAAATATAATTAGTAAATTGCAATAATTAAAGTTCTAATCTATCGATAAATGTTATCAACATTAATATCTAAACAATATAAATCATTCATCAAATAAACACATTCATTAATTCGTAATAAAAAACAAATAAACACAAAGAATATGTTTTTTCCTATTTTTTCAAAAAATATTAAACAAAGGAATTGCTTTATGTATGCCCACGACAAAATGTCTTTCCCTCTCGTAATTTTGTATGTGTCTCCGGATTCTTTCGGTTCATGCATGATTTTACCGAGGTAAAAATAATTATACTTATTTTACACCAAATATATTTATAATTTATTACTTATATAATATTGTAATATCAAAGCGTGCTAAATTCTTCATGTGGCAAGTTTTTCATGGAAAATTACCTACTAATTCTATGAGGAAGAAGCGTGGTTTGAGTGATCATAATGATTGTCCCTTTGAATGTTTTGGTGAGGAAACAATTACGCACACTTTGAGAGATTGTGAGATTGCATGTCTTGTGTGGCTTGATTTGATTAACCCTATATACTATAGTACTTTTTTTAGTGGTAATTTGCGGGATTGGTTATTATGGAATAATAAACATGAAGTGGGTGGAAAAAAAGTCGGCGGGTCTTGGATGCGGATATTTGGATTGGCTTGTTGGCTAATTTGGAAGAATAGATGCGAAAGGTTTTTGATGGCGAAGGTGCTCAACCTCGGTGCATTATTCATAGTTGTCTTCACCAATTAATGGAAGGTGTGGAGCATGGAAAATTTATTCACCAGATCTACCGAGTTCCTGATATAGCGGAGTCCCAATGGAATACTCCACCTTTTGGTTATGTTAGAGTGGATGTAGATGGATCGGTAATCAACAATAATGTTGCAGCTTGTGGTGGCATTATTAGAGATAGCAATGGGGTGTGGTTGGCAGGTTTTCAACAGAATATTGGCTACAGTTCAATAACCTGCAGACGAGAATTACAAGCAATTAAAAACTGTATGATGACTTGTAGGCAACTTGGTTTCAAAAAAATTAAGTTGTACTCAGATTCTACAGAGGCTATTCGCTTATTAACATCTGAATATGGACCCTATCATCCTTTGTCTCAAGAGATTTCAGAAATTAGATCTTTGATTTTTTCTACTTGGGATATCGAAATAATTCATTCGAATCGAGAGGCATTGAAATGTGCGGATCTTTTGGCCAAAATGGCACATGAGGCGAATCATGAGTTTTGGGTTTATTACTGATTCCTCCAACTTGTTGTTTGGATCAAATATCGGTCGATCTAGGTTATTTTCATTCATGATGTATTATTTCTTTTGTTTGTGTAGTATCTTTATGATACATCCCAAGAGGTAACTCTTGTCTTATTAATTCAAAAAAAAAACATAAAAAGGGTTATAGTTTAAACTAAAAAAATCTAAGTAATTACAAGTAAACACATTCATTAAGTGGAAGTCTAAGTAATTAACTCTTTTTTAATAAAATAGCTACAGTTAAACGGGCCTGCAGGGCCGGCTCGAGGCCTTACAGGGTCGGCCCGATTAAGCTCGAGGCCCTACAGGGCCTGCCCTGCATGTCCAATTTCAAATTTCTGGCCTATTTTTCAAGTCTGAGCCCTGTAGGGCCAGGACTTAAACGGACCGGTCCGACGGGCTCGGCCGGATTTCCCGGCTCTAGGATTTGGTCATATTAAAGTTTGAGCTGCTTGATTAACCTGTTTTATACTTTTTAATCCAAAGGAGTTGTGTTAAACTAAGCTTGTGCATACGCTTGCCCCTTGATAATTGTTGTCTTAGATTCTGTGCAATTGATTGTGCATTTAGTTGAAATATCCATACTTGCTGGACAGAGGGTAGGTACGAGACCTCTCTTTCTTTTCATAAATATCTTATTATATGACAAATTTCTCAAAACTTGATAACTATTTTCAATTTTTTAATTTTTAAACTTTTTTAATATCATAACTTGCTATACAATTTGGGTAAGAAGCATATTTCATATTTACAGGAGTGATGAATCATGTTGTGTCAACGAGCAACAAGCTGGTATGTCCTCAACAACTATAGCATCATTACGTAGTATCTGCAGAGAGCGTTGGGTTCTTCCAAGAGATGATGATCTTAACTTGTTAAGCCGGCTTTAACATAAATATTATTAGATAAATATGAAAAAATAACAAGAAAAAGAAAGTACAAAAAAATAAAGTTTATATTTAGACCTTAAAAAATTAATGGCCATAGTACAATATTATAACAGCTTTTATATCTTAAATCATATTTTAAAAACAGTTTTATGATAAAGATAAAGTCTGTTTTATCCGACTTCAATCTAGGTTATCTAAATTCAGGACTTGGCTTTGGTCCTATACTCCTTACCATCCTTTTCCCTTCTTTTCTTTTTTCTACTATGTTGGATTAAGATTTCAATGATTCAGATTTATCATATGATAAAAATATTATTATAAGGGAAAAGGAGGGAAAAAGATGGTAAAAAATAATGGTAAATCTGCACCGTTGAGATCTTAATCCAATGGTAAAAAGAGAAAAGGAGGGAAAAGGATGGTAAGAGGTAGAGGAGGAAAGCCAAATCCGATTGGAGATGGGGAATTTTTCATAATTAATAAATTATGGAAAGACTATAATACCCCAAATAATAAATGTTTTTTTTTAAAATGTTATAGCAATATTTTTTGGCATCTCCAATATTAAAGAGGTGTGCCTTCCTTTCCCGATCTTCCTCCCCATTGCTACTTCCTTAGCGCTCTTGCCGACCGTTCCCTACTGTAAAGGTGTCGGCAACGATTCTCCACCAGCGGTGGCGATGATGGTCGTCTCTCTGTGTTTCTCTTAAAATCGATGTTCTTATCAAGGGGTGAATGATTTTATCATCATGTGACATAGAGACCATGATGTACTCTTTGAAAATATATGGAAGGTTTTGTCCCAAAGGTTTTTCTAGTAAGGTTTTTAACGAGGCGTCTTCAATTTGTATTATGTACACTTTTTCCTTCATTATATTTTTGTCCCTATAGGTTTTTCCTAGTAAAATTTTAATGAGGCACAATATTTGTTCATGGACATCTTGAGGGAGTGTTGTAAAAATACTAGATGATGTGGATGCTCATAAATTCCAAAATCTTAGTCTTTCACTTTCTACACTCTAAAATCTAATAGTCTTTAGGAATCTTTATACCTATAAGTCCAAGGTTACAATTTGTGCACTCAGGAGGATGAACTTTGCTATTTACTTTATATAACTTGTTCTGGTGTAGAACCAGATGTGGCTAGCCCCAATGGACTAGCCTGTTTGATGTTGGTTGATTTGGAGCGAACTTGACCTAGGCGCAATGCCTAGGTTCTACGTACCCTATAGAGGGATCAAAGTCCACGTAGTTCGAGGACACACATAGGCATTTAGCTAAAGGGGTGGTGTGTATGCTCCAGTGAGAGTAGTATATCTGCACCTTAGGGTTTGACCTTTGTATTTATAGAGTGTACCTCAGGTGGGATAGTATGGGCCTCGTAATCCACGACCCTAGTATCATATCTGGGAAATCTATCTTTGGATAAGATAGATCTCCCTTGATTATAGATGAGATAAGATTTCCCTTTATTATAGGTAGATCCTAATATGTGATATATTGCCTGTTGGGCCATACTGTTATTGGACCTAAATATAGATCCGTAACAGTTGCCCCCCAGCCCGGTAGTTTGAGCTTTCGAGCTGCCGGGATGTATTTTGTTCCCAAGCAGGTTATCCAGGGTAGGTTGTCGTGAACCTTACCCTCTCGTATGTCTATCGTGCATTGTCGGGTTGGGTCATTCTGGCCCTGGCGACCGAAGTCATTTACTCACAGATTCAAGGTAATGTCTCAAAGATCCGAGGTAGTGTCTCGAAGATCTGAGGTAGTGTCCGGGAATTTGCTTGGTTTCTAGGCCGGGGTTCCCGCTGTGATTGCCATCATTTTGACGAATTCGGATTCATTCGTATTCTGCTACCGATTTGCCTGTTTAGGCGATAGGTTTTTCCCAAGGCGAAATCTATTTGTCTTTCCCTCGTTCGGGCTTGCTTATATTGCTGACAGCTTTACAGTGCCCCGTTTGTCTCGTCTTCCCCCCAGTCTGACAGTCAAGGGCTCTGGGCTGCCGGGGTGCAATGATCATGACCATATGTTCATAGTTTCAATCGTGCATGTATTCGCCTTTATTCGTTGTGATGACGAATTTAATTATGTGAATCCCAATGTGTGTTGGTAATTCTGTGATCGGGCCAGGGTCTTTAGTAATGCAGATCTGCGTTTTCTTCCCGTGCTAAAAAGCTCCGGGTACAGAATTTAAGTGAAGAGTTGTCATATAACCTCCATTACCGGTGTCGTTGACCGAAATTCAATCCAGGATGAGGGCAAATTATCACATGTTTGAACTCGATTCGTGAACGAGATTTTTGAACACTTCGACCTGATCAGGGTCACCATGAGAATCGCAGCGTCATCCCGAAGCAAGTTTCGAACATTTAAGGACCTGGGCTCGGAAGCCCTGGTGTAACCCCTTTAAATTGTGTTCTATTTATGACCGGGTGTAGGTGTAATACCTCGGTGTATTTTATTTTTGACTATCGATAGTTTTTGCCATAATGAGGGCGCTACCACATCCCGAAGGAGTACGTTTTAGCCATAATCTTGGCGTTACCGTGTCCCAAGGAAACACGTCTGTTCCCAAGCAAACACGTTTTAACCTCTATCTCAACGGAGCTCGGTTGTTAACCAGATTCGGTGTAACCGGGGTTCGCCTTCAAAAATTCACTCGGAGCCCGGATTTTAACCTGATTCGGTGTACCCGGGTCCATCTTCAAAACTACACGGATCCCGGATTTTATCTGTATTAAGTGTAACCGGGGTCCGCCTTCTTTTCAGTTCCCGCAAAACTTTCCACGGGGCCCGGGTTTTAACTGTATTAAGTGTGACCGGAGTCCGCCTTCTTTTCGCTTCCCACAAAACTTTCCACGGAGCCCGGGTTTTAACTGGAATGCAGTGTTACCGAGGCCCTCCTTCTTCTTTTTCTTTTGGAGGTGGACTCCTCCGCAACCATTTTCCTGAATTTGTTTATCCATGATGGGTGTCGTAACCCAAGATTCTATCAGAGGTATCGTAACCCTTTTTTTCCATCATGGGTGTCGTGCCCCTGGATTTTTGTTTCCACGGAGCCCGGATTTTAATTGTGTTGAGTGTAACCGGGGTTCTCCGCCGCTTATACTAGCCATAAACCAGTGAGAGAAATTGGCTTGACAGAAATTGGCTTCTAGCGCCTCGGGCCCGACTTTGAAACTTTTACGCGGATCCCGAACGTTAACTAGATTCAGTTAACCGGGCCCGACTTCAAAACTTTACGCGGATCCCGAACGTTAACTAGATTCAGTATAACCGAGGTCCGTCTTCAAAATTTTACACGGATCCCAGATTTAAACCAAATTCAATTTAAACCGGGTCCGCCTTCAAAAATTTACACAGAACTCGGCTTTTAACTACGGATTCCTATATGTTTAGCTCCGACATGATCTTCGAAAACGGGTTTATGTACCTCGGATTCCTATATGTTTAGCTCCGACATGATCTTCGGAAATGGGTTTATGTACCTCGGATTCCTACATGTTTAGCTCCACATGATTTGCGGAAACGGGTTTATGTACCTCGGATTCCTACATATTTATAGATAATTGATAATAAGAAAAGATTAAGCATCTATGAGATAGAGGGTGATACTCATCTGGATCCTGACATTCTCTAAATCTCGACATCTAACAATCTCGGCGTGCCTCGGCGTCTCGGCACCTCCTCATCTCGGCGTATCATCAACCTTGCCTATCGCGATGAAGTCGGGATGCCATAAGCGTTGAATCAGCCTCAGCTTAACAACAACCTCGACTATCTCGATTTGCTCGTTTGCCCTGCCTCAAAACGATTCTCATAGACCAAATAATAGTTCAACGAGATCAAACGTTATTGCTATATATTTGGGGGTTCTAGTAATCCGATAATTGTTTCTAATGTGAATGATATAGAAAAGATAAAACACAAAGCAGATATAGCAAAGACAAACATAAAGTAGTGTGATCCTTATTATTGACCTCCCTGCATCACCAAGTCATAAAAATAACTC
Source organism: Acacia melanoxylon (assembly GCA_019022615.1). Taxonomy (NCBI): domain Eukaryota; kingdom Viridiplantae; phylum Streptophyta; class Magnoliopsida; order Fabales; family Fabaceae; genus Acacia; species Acacia melanoxylon. The sequence continues at coordinate 2,051,962 of JAFJYJ010000003.1, read as the reverse complement.
CTTTGGCATTGAATCGGCCTCGGCTTACCAACAACCTTAGCTATCTTGATTTGCTCATTTGGGATTCTCAAACGGGTATTGAGCTCATTTGGGATTCTCAAACGGGTATTGAGCTCATTTGGGATTCTCAAACGGGTATTGAGCTCATAGCTGTATCAATTCCTAGATCTCATCCTTTGTCCAGTGACTGTTGTCGCGTGGTAGGCCTGGAGGTGTGTGCCGATGGCTGCTGGCATGATGACAGGAGGATCTGAAGTTGCCGAACAAGATCCTCTAGGTCTGCTAGTTTTTATTAAGGCCATCAAAGACTTCTCTGAGTTCTTCCTGGTGATTCTTCCAACTATCTTCTCGTCATGTGGACACATGGAGAGTTAAAAGGAAACCCATGTGAGGATCTGAAGTTGCCAAACAAGATCCTTTAGGTTTGCTAATTTTTTACTAAGGCCATCAAAGGCTTCTCTGAGTTCTTCCCGATGCAGACGACGAAGTTCTTCTATCATTGTCATTACGACATTAACCATGGTTGTTGGGGCCGCCATTTACGAATAATAGAAGAACTAAATAGGAAAATATAGAATCTTTAAACCATGGGAGAGGACTCAAAGAGAGAACCTGGTGATCTTTCTAAGTATCTTCTCGTCATGTGAACACAACCCAATTGCCAAGTTTATCCAATGAGAGGAGAATGTAAACATTTTCAAAGTGCAGTTGCAAATCCAACACTACTTGCCTTACCTCAAAAGGCTGCTAATACTACTTGCCTTACCTCAAAAGGCTGCTGATGGAAGGCCTAGTTCAATTACTACTAAATGTTTGGATGCTGCAAAAAATACAACCACAATGTAGTGTGAACCTATTATTGACCTCCCTCCTCCACCTAGTGGTGAAAATACCCAAAATGAAATACAAGATCTAGAAGAATCTTGTATGGGTGACGGTAACTTTGAGGAGTTTTCAATATTAGAGCTTGATAAAGAACATTTGAAATAAAGTGACAATTACTTTGAACTAAATGACATGGAGAGTTCAAAGAAAAACCATGCAAAGCATCTCAAACCCAAAGCCGTTGCTTAAGAACCATTATTTCTCTTAATCATCCTCTGTCCAGTGGCTATTGTTGCACGGTGGGCCGGAGGAGCTCATGGGATTTTCGTGAATTGCCCATGCAAAGGCATCTCGATCGCTGCTTCTAGTATTGACCATCTTTGGTCGCGGGAATCGAAATTTACGGTTCCCCACAGTCGGCGCCAATGTTCTGGTGTAGAACCAGATGTGGCTAACCCTAATGGACTAGCCTGTTTGATGTTGGTTGATTTGGAGCGGACTTGACCTAGGCGCAATGCCTAGGGCCTGCGTACCCTGTAGAGGGATCAAAGTTCACGTAGTTCGAGGACGCACATAGGCGTTTAGCCAAAGAGGTGGTGTGTATGCTCCAGTGAGAGTAGTCTATCTGCACCTTAGAGTTTGACCTCTGTATTTATAGAGTGTACCTCAGGTGGGATAGTATGGGCCTCGTAATCCACGGCCCTAGTATCATATCTGGGAAATCTATCTTTGGATAAGATAGATCTCCCTTGATTATAGATGAGATAGGATTTCCCTTTATTATAGGTAGATCCTAATATGTGATATATTGCATGTTGGGTCATACTGCTATTGGGCCTAAATATAGATCCGTAACATAACTCTTTGTTCGGGTTGAGGGCCTACAAATAGAGCACTATATACTACACTTTGGTAGAATCCAAATGAATAAGATATTGCTCCATCTTTCTTTTTAATTCTCTCTTCATGTCTTTCATTTCAATTTCATATATATATATATATATATATATATATATATATATATATATATATATATATATATATATATTTGATTTCATAGCATGAATATTGTTATAATTAGTGTATTAAAACACGATTAACTTGTCGAAAAACAAGTGTGCTGCTGCAACTAAAACATTTTCCTGTATGTAGGAACTACGTGATCTTTATTATTAGAATTAGTAACTACTAACTAGTAGCTTGAAACGATGTGGCTTCGTTTTCTTTTATTCCTGTTGATGATCAAGTTATTAATAAAAGTAAAGCAACCTAAGGAAGATTGAAACAAGTAATATTGTTATAATATTAATATTAAGTGCACTACAATTTGTTGCAAATATAATATATTCAATCAAACAAATTAAATTTAATCCAACTACAATACAAACTGAAAGTTCTTGCTTCATAATATTAAAAAGAATGCCATAAACATATTTGGATCGAAAAGCAAGTGATTAGGCGTGGTTGTCAGCATAAACTTGAGCCCAAACCTTTTTGAGTTCTGAATGAATGGGCTTCAATTGCTCAAGTTTCCCTTCAAGACGCTCCAACATTAAAGGCACAAAGAACGGTTGGATTGTTGCGTAATGCCTCCAAAGCTTCAAGACCATGCTCACCGTATATGTGCTCAATCGATCTCAAATGTAAAGCCGTAAAACAATCCTCAATACGAAGAGAACCCTCCACATTCTCAAGTATGTTCTGGTACACTTCCTTGAAACGTTTGCAGGCTGAGTTTAGAGACTCGAATAACATGTCCGCTTCAAATTGTTCTTCTTCAACCTTGACCAATGCTTTCTGACTCTTATTGACCATTTTCTTGCTTTTAGAAGAATCTTGATGATCACCTTGACGGGGGTTCAACACAAAACGATCGTTCAACACTGAAGCGTCAAGCTCAGATCTCCAACTAGCTATAGGACTCTTGTAATCTTCAGGCAAACACACGTAACTACTATCATAACGTTCACATTTATTTAAATCAACTTCTCTAGGCATCAAATCATCAGTCTTTTGATTATTTTTATTTATAGCCTTATGATTGTTGATCTCATCATTCTTATTATTGTGACAACGCTTGCCTTTGTTAAGACCAATTTCTTGAATGGGTTTAGTTTCATTCATCTTAGGCTTCTTGAACTTATTAGGATTTTTCACGTTGTTAAGAGGCTTCTCATTCCTTTGCCTCTTTTGCCCTTGACAAGGTTGATCTTCATAAGAAAGAGTGATCTCATATCCTTTGGGCATGAAGACATTTAATCCCAAAATCAAAAAGTCATGCCCTCTCAATATTTCCTTTATCCTTGCTAAGAAACTTGCAACGTCGCACCTGTAATCAAAATAAAGAAAATAAAATACGTACCCTAATTAAATATGTCTAATTAATCTAAATAGTTTAAACTAGAAATAAAATAAAATGCAAAGATAAGAAAAGAAAAAGGTTTTTTAAAATAATACTTTAAAAGTAAAAGAAAAATGAAAATAAAAAGTGGTGTGAAAAAGTTCAAGAAATATAAATTTGGCTTGGAATTAAAAGATGATGTGTCTTCCCACTATACAATAAAAGCCGTTGCTAAGATCAATTTACCTTTGGTTCTTTAAATCTTTTAAGATTGCAACAAACATATTATATCTTCCTGTTTCGTTGTCGCTGTCAAATGTTGTTTTCACTGCTTCCAAATAGGTTATTGCATCAGTGATAGTTTGTGGTCCAATATGCGATTTACTAGCACATACATCATGCATAGTAATTCTCTTCATCATTGTTTCGTATCCTTCATTTTAAAGGGAACAAAATACATTGGTAACTATAGTAATCTTAGTATAAAAGCCTTTTGTAATACTCACACAAATAAAGATTGGATAAAGATTCAGTAAAGATTGTATAAGATCCAATAAAGATTGGATAAGGATTAGGTTTCTTGGAAGGCGTCATTTTTGGATTGAGCTTTTCTAATTTGATTTGGGCTTTTTAGTTTGACTGGGCCTTTCTTGTAAGCATTAAAATTTAGTTTTGTACATGCATGCTGCCAATACAAGAAAGGTAATTCTACTATCTTACTCCATACCTAACTTCAAGAAACCATCACTTTCTTGAGGAAAAGAAAACCCAAGAACTTGAATCCTCAACCTTGCCATCGCCTAGCAACCATCGTCTCTTCAATTGATCAAAGGTAATCTTAAAAGCCTAATAGCTGTTTTAACAAGCACATCCTTTATATATCTCATGAGAATTGTAAGGAGTTACATGTTTCGCAAAGATTACTAATTTTTCATATCCTAATTTTCTTTATCATTTATTTATGGGAGCTCATGAGTAGTTACGGGTTCTCATGAATACCATAAAGAGTTACGGATTATAACTCATGAGCACGGTAAAGAGTTACGGGTTATAACTCATGACTACCGTAAAGAGTTACAGGTTATAAGTGATAGAAAAATTTCATGTGATAATAAAGATCAACATTTTTGTTATTCAACCTCATGAGCACGGGTTATAACTCATGAGCACCGTAAAGAGTTACAGATTATAAACAATAGAAAAATTTCATGTGATAATAAAGATCAACATTTTTGTTATTCAACATCATGAGCAGTTGCTTAAACGTCAGGCAACACCCCAAAATTAACCAACACCTCGAGTCTAAAAAGGGTATAAATTGGATTGGGCCTAGTGGACCACAAAGTTGTAGAAAACTGGTGAACCATTTACTAGTCAAATGTGAACTAGTTCATATATCATTGAAATTATGAGATTAGGAGCTTTTTATGATTGAAAGTTGAAGTTTTAAAAGATACAGCGTATATGAAACTTTTATTATAAACTTAAATAAATCAGTTTTCCATTATAAACCTAGGAAATTAAATCATAAAATACCCCTAATCAAGAAAAGGTTATAAGCTAACTAGCAACTCTCAATTAAAGAATAAAAACGCAAGCCATAAAATCTATCCTCAAGAAAAAGGATTACTTGCATGAGGTGGTGGTGGAAGAAAAGAATTATGGTGTAAGTAAAACATAACAAAACAAATTATGCATAATCGGCAAAGATGTGAAAGCTTACTTGACACAAATCTCTAATAGCTCAATGACCCCTTCGATGATTGATCTTCAAAGAAACTCGAGAGATTTACTTAGGTTGCAATTATGTGGAAGAGTTTAGAGAATATGAACTTTTATAAGTGAAACTTTAAGTTAATAAAGATAAAGCATATATGAAAAATGTTTATCATAAATTTCAACAATACAAATGAAATGAATGTGAATCAGATTTTATATATCTATATCTATTTTTTTTTTAAAACAGTATCTAAAAATTGAAAGTTGTTATAATTTTTTTAAAATGCTTATCTTTTTCCTAATATTATTTTATTTATTAACTATCTTTCTAAACCTTTTTATAACTTGGAAATATTAGTCAAAGTAAGAAACTGCGACCGCCACTATTGCTCAGGGGTCTGTGTACCACCGACTACTTTTGTTACTTTTTTTTTAATATTTATCTAAAATTTTATATGTAGTATTAAAACTTCTGAAAGATAGATTTCATCACAGCAAAAAAATAATCCTAAGAAGCGAAAATGAGAAATAACTATTTTTTATTATAACGATGATGAAAAAAATTGGGAGCACTTTCTGTTGTCCGGCCTCCCTCTTCGGTGTCTCCGTCCTCCATCATCCCCTCACCATCCTCATCTCACTTCATCGATCTCTTTCCCGATTCGACCAACCTCCGTGTCCCTTTCCATTCTTCGCGATCTCTCCGCGCATAGACTGTTTTCTTCCCATCGGCCACTTTCTCCGCTCCATTATTCCTCAATTCTTTTACCTTCGTAGCTGTTCGATGGCCGAATCGTGAATGCACCTCGGTGGAGCATCCTTTAGATCCATGAACAAAAATAGACCTCTCCTTCTCTTGGAGCCATTACCGAAGCTGGAGCTTGGAGCTATTAGGTGAGTTTCTCATATACTCTTCCACCTCATCATTGAATTTCTACTCTCTAGGTCTTACAGATTAGCGTTTTGATGTTTGGAGATTGTATTTTATTCATCTTCTTTCGGATTGTTGATGTATTGATTGAACCTGTGTTGTGTATTTAGCTCTTGATTCTCAGTTTTACTGATTTCGTACTTACACTTGGGTCAAGCTTTGTATTGATATTGGTTAGAATGATTCAGAAGCAATTGCGGTCTCATGATTTCCGTTCTGTGTTCCGAAGTGATTCAGATCTTAGCGTTGAATGCTATCCGATGTGTTAGGGTTCAATAACTTGGTTTGAATCTAATCTAGAGGTCTTCTAGATAATTTAGAATTCTTGGTTGAACCAGCTACATAATTCAGGTGCAGCTAGGAAAGCTGGGTAATGCTGTAGGGAAGTGATATTTTATCACATCTTACTCATTTACTTTGACGTCTATTTTAGGCTAATTTGGATTTATTCGATAATATATGGATTGTTAGCCAATTTTAGGAAATAATATAAATCAGAATTAATTATGAGATTATTGGGCTTAAATTATCAATATTTTGATTGTTATATTGTTTCTAAATACATGATAGATCACAATTTTATTTAATTCTTGCAGGACAAGAAAGAACATATTAAAAGATCCTACGATAATTAACCTTGGAGGAAAGAAGATCTAATGATGAAATTTTATTGGGCTTCCTAAATAAAAGATCCTACGATGCAGAATTAACCTTGGGCGCTGAAAGAAGATCTAATGGTAGAATTTTATTGGGCTTCCTAAATTTTAATGGGTTCAAGTTGGTACCTAAAACTCTCTCTTCCTCCCTTTTAATTAACCTAGCTGCCACCGACTATGAAGGGAAGTTCTCTCATCGAGAGCTGAAGTTCTCCTTCGGCACTCACCTCCTCTCCATCATCAATTCCTTCAATTCCATCCTTTCCATTCACGTGATTTTTCCCATCCTTCCACCAACACGTCTCATTCTCATTCTCATTCTCATTCAACCACACACCCACGCCATTGATCCACACAATATCCCACAATTCCTTCTAATGGCAGTGACGTACTATTTGGAGTTTGGAGGAGGGAATAAATCCATGGAAGGTTAAGCTTGGGAGAAAACTTGGGAGGAGCATGGAGGAGGCTAAGACCTAGGAACTTATACTTGAACACTACAAGGGAGTGTTGTTCTTTTTATCTTTTTAATTCAGACTTGAGATTGTTTAGTTTTAAAGGATTTCGAGTTGTGTTAATTGACAACAATCTAGTTTTAGATTGTAAACATATTTCTTTTGGATTATACTGATAATTTGAAGTTTTTATGCTTATTGCTGGATTCTTGTTTGCAATCTTTGGATTGTCAATTGAATTAATAATTGAGTTTTCGTTATTAATTTAATTGTCAATTGGGTTTATCGATTTAATTGTTTAATTGAGTTGATAAATTGTGTAGTTGTTTAATTGGATAATTGTAAACAAGATTCCAATTAGAAATTAATTGTGATTGGGTTTTAATGAGTTTAATTAACTAGCACTCATTCCATTATGAGTTTTGTAGTGGATTAGGTGTTATTGAACTTGAGGGTTTCCCATGTTTCAATTAGTTAATTAAATTCATTAATTTCAATCTTTCACTAATCTTCCTTTGATCTAATTAATTAGTTTGGGCTAAGAAAGTTAACTCCATGTGAATCCTAAGTTGTTCTCTTCATCATCATAACTCGAACTAGATCTTTGTTATTTGATTTGCTTTTAATCAATATTTTTCTTAGGATTTTAATTCTCTCATAACAAAAATCCCCCAAAAATTGCATTTGAATTCATATAGATTAGTTTTATTTTCATGTAGGTCTTAGAGTCAATTTTTATCTTGCATTTAGTTAGTTATTTGCATCTAGGTAGTAGTGTCTTGCATTTTAGTTTAGGTTCATTCCACCGCAATTTTTCACCTAAATTCAACCTCAAGAAAAACCCACAGATTGTTCTCCCGGGAGTGCAAATGATAAGTGTGGGGGAGGGGAGTTGATAAATCCCAATTTTAATATATTTTATCCCGCCTTATTCATTTACTTTGGGGATTATTTTAGGCTAATTTAGATTTATTAGATAATATATGGATTGTTAGCCAATTTTAGGAAATAATATAAATCATAATTAATTATGATTGTTGGGGGTTTTTGTTATCTAATAAATCCAAATTAGCCTAAAATAGTCCCCAAAGTAAATGAATAAGGCGGGATAAAATATATTAAAATTGGGATTTATCAGGAAGGCCATTTCAATATTCATTTCATCGCTACCATTCATAGTCATTCCATCACTCATAGATTATAAGAAGAAACCAAATAAATACTTAGGATAGATTAATAGCTTAGTTTAAATAGGGAAGTTCACACCCACCTCCACCATTGTTAAATTTGTAATTGCCACTTAATTAAACCAGGAACTTAGATAATTGGGCTCCAATTAGAGAATCGACCTAGGTTAGCACTGTTATATTGTATTATTAATCTAGCATTTATGTGATAGCCCGCACGACATGGCTCTTCAAATTGGGGCCTTTGTCGAGAGCCTTGAGCTCCAAGGTAATTGAGTGTCAATTGACTCAAAGTGTAGTTTGCATATATGATAGGTTCATCTTTTTTCAAAAAAAATTTGTAGAGAAATTTTTCTTGAAAACACAAACAAAAATTAGAATTTCATAGGAAAACTTGGATACATACTTGCTGATGCTGTAACCACTTGATTTCTGCTGTCATGTGCTGAATTATCACTGTCACACACATAATCTTTTTTGGATATAAAGCTGTTAATCTATTTGGGACCATTGCTGTTAAATTGTGTGTGCTGACATTGATTGAGATTGAGTTATTAAGCTGTCAAAGTTTAGAGACTTTTTTTTTACCCTTAAAACCTTTGCTGAGTTTTGATGTAGCAGCATGCTAAACTTGACCGAAAAATTATACTTGATGCTGTAAATGAACTTAAGTTTATGTTGGAGTGAATTCTAAAAATTGGGTGCCTAGAGAGTATGCTATTGTGATGTTGTTATCATTAAACTGCTGCCTCTGACCATATTTTGGATCTCAGCTTTGCTGAATTTTTCACTGGTTGGAGTTATATTGAACGCTGAAGCTAGTTCATTCACTTGGCTAGTGGCTGAATTTTTGGGAAATGCTTTGCTAGTGTACAATTTGTAACATCCTCAATTTTCAGGTAAATTAATTATTGGAATATGAGAATTTCTCACCAAGTAGTAGTCAATGATATATTATTTTTCTGACGAGATAAATTAATTATTGGGAAAAATAATGTGGAATTATTTGAGATGTGGTTAATAAAGTTGGATATAGATAATTTGAGATAAGTAATGTCAAAGAAGGTAAAAAAATAATAATACATTTTTCCCTCATTATTCTTATATTTTTCGTCCAATAAAAGGAGGGGAAAATTCTAATGAAAAATTAATGGAGTTTCATTATAAGTTTAATTGCCTTTGAAAGATGGACATTGGATGAGACTTGATTAATTAAGAGGGAAAGTTGTGCATAGCATGGAAGAAGCTGGACATGTTGAACGAGTAAGGGAAACTATATACAATATATTATTATACTCCCTCAGAAATCCCTGCACGTGTGGATGAAGCTAAAAGAATGGAATATATATAAATAATAATCCCAATTCCTTTAACACCGTCGTACTAAGGAGCATATGGGATATATTGGATAGACAATGTCATATTGCTTTAGAAAGGAAGTAGTGGCCCACATGGGAAAAAAAAAAGGAAAAATCCATCTTGGAGCCCTTTTTGGGAAAAAAAAATCCCAAAACGGGTCCCAAGATTCTGAAAATCTCAAAAAAAGCCCTTGAGCCCTTTCTAAGATTTTCGAATCTCCGCCGACAATTAAATCACCAAATTAACAACAAAATCAATATCCGTTAACAACTAAATCGCATTAACAACAATATTTTAACAACTAAATCATCACATTAACAACAATATCAAATTTCCTGTTAACAACTATATCGCCCACATTAACAACTCACGCAAATTCGAAAATCCCGAAAAGGGCCTAAGGGTCTTTTTGGGATTTTCAATCTTGGGGCCCTTTTTGAGATTTGTTTTCCCAAAAAAGGCCCCAGATGGATTTTTTCAAAAAAAAAACGTAGAATTGAAATGATGGATTGGAGAAATAATAATAACAAGAAGGGCTACTTCTAATGTGTCAAGACGTGTGGAGCAAAAAAAAAGAAAAAAAGGAAGGGGGATAATAAAATAATACCTAGTATTTCCTACTTCCCCTTATTTGCATCGGTTGAGAGGAAGAGTGAAGTGAGTGATGAGACAATTGGGAATTAATGAAGGAAGAGAAGTGGAGGCGCATGTGATTAAGACAGGGGAGAATTTTTTTACTGTCTTCCAGCGTCCTGATGCAAACCGAAGGAAGAAAGGATAATAAATTTTTTTTTTTAAAAAAAAGAATGAAATGAACATTTCCCATAATTACAAAAGGCACCGGATGTGTGAAAGGGTGAAGAATAGATAATTGTAATATGATCTTGGAAGTGACAAGTATAATTAATGAAAGATCAGAGGAGCTGTGCATGCCGGTTTAAGCAAGGCAATTTGAATCACAAATTTTTTTTTATCCTCCCAACGTGCCTGAACGAAATGAAGGAAAAAATAATAATAATAATAATAATAATATATACTTGAAATTGGATATTTCCCCTAGGCATCCGATATGTGAGAGAGGGAGAGTGGAATATGAGACATTTATTCTTCCCCAAATTCCTTCACGTTGGACCTAAGAGAGATCAAAGAAATATTTTTTTTTCAAACCTCATCAGAGGCGGCGACCAACTGAGGTTAGCAGAAATCAAAAAAAAAAAAAAAAATATTATTATTACTCCTCTAGAACGGTGAAGCACAATCTAGAACCACCTATGGGAGTCTATTTAAGGAATTTAGGTTTTTCCTTTGAATTGCTGGAGGCAACTGGCGAAGCAGAAGAGAAGAAAGTGATCAAAGAAGAGAAAAGGCTAGTTGAAGACACTAGAAGCATCACGTAAAAAGTCCAAGAGGAAGGTAAGGATTCTGAACATTTATTCCACCTCCTACTATCTACTTCTACGTGAGTTAGAGATTTTTAAGGGAAACTTATTCCTTGCTACATTGAAGGATAAGTCTGGAATTAAAGAGGAAAGAAGAGGCGTGAAGGACAAAAGTTTCAAGTGAACAAGTAAGTCATAATTTAACTACTGCTTTATAAATTCATGATTTACTAAGTTGAAAATGATAGTTTTTTTGGGTATATATGAATGCGTTTATGAAAGATGGGTCTGAATATGTATAGAATTGATGAATGAAGGAAGAATCAATCTGAAGATCTTAGGTAGGAGGGTTATTATGATATAAGAGAAAGTTTGGTTGTGGGATTCAAGAGCAAGCACATGAGAACATATTTTATTTTTGGGGTGTTAAATGTTTTCAACTTGTTAAAAATAGGATTTTTGTATGGGATTGAGGGTTTTCTTTTAAGGTTGAAGAAGGCTTATTTTTGAGTTAACAAATAAACACTTCAAAGAAGAGTTACTTATATATTTATATATTTTGGTTATCTTAGGATCATTTTGATTCTGTGCAATCGGAGAAAAATTATACTGAGAATTTTGGTCAACTACCAGGTAATAACCTTAATCTTCATGTGATATGTGCTTCTTTGTATGTTTGCATTTTCCATGATTGTGGACCCGTGTCTCCCGAAAAGGGACATGCGTTTGTGTGCATTCGGTGTGGTGCGGGTTCGAGCCCGACTACTATATCTTTCCTAGCGCACTGTGGATCCGGGGCTTGCTTTGTTGAAACGCGATCCTGCGTTTGTTTCTAGGACATGTAGTCCTTCCGCGGTTAACACGGTATACTTGGTATGTTGTATTTGTGTTACTTTGCGCGTTTGTTAACGAATGCTGATATTTGGTGTTTTCCTGATTATGGTTACATTCATACACTGTTCATGCATTACATATGAGATTAACGGTTACTCTGGGATCCATTTATGAATCCCAGATTTTTGTAGACCTCTGGAAGTTCATTGAGGGCGAATTCTGGAGAAAAGGGTAAGAGTGCTAGGCAGAAGTAGATGGTGTCATTGGTGGCGGTGGAAGACTATTTTGTTATTTATTTTGAATTGGATAACTGTATATTATTTTGGCCTTTTTGGGGCAGTGGTGGATGACTGTATACTTAACCCTTCGGGGACTATATTTTGTTACTTACTTTTAATTATACCGGTATTGTCTAGAGTCCAACCGGAAATGCTCGCGATAAACTCATTGCATGTTAATCGGTAGTAATTAGAGGATATATGGTAATTATAAAAAGGAATCACTCTATCCGCCACCCGAAAGGGCGAGGCGGTAGGGGTGTTACACAATTTGTTTTTGAAAAACTAATACGAATTTCCATCTGAATTTATTTTTTTTAAAAAAATCATTTGTTAAGTTTTCATACTCTGATAATTGTTGTCTTAGATTAGACTAGGAACTGAAATTTCTGGTGGTAAATTCTAACATTGTCCATTGCTTAAATTTTGTGCAATTGATTGTGCATTTAGTTGAAGCATCCATGCTTGCTGGACAGAGGGTAGGTAGGTACGAGACCTCTCTTTGTTTTCATAAATATCTTATTATATGACAAATTTCTCAAAACATGATAACTATTTTCAATTTTTAAATTTTTTAAAAATTTAAACTTTTTTAATATCATAACTTCTGATACAATTTTGGTGAGAAGCATATTCATATGATTATCTTTTTTGTTTAGAGAAGGAGTGATGAATCATATTGTGTCAACGAGCAACAAGTTGGTATGTCCTCAACAGCTATAGCATCATTACGCAGTATCAGTGGAGAGCGTTGGGTTCTTCCCAGAGATGATCTTAACTTGTTAAGCCAGCTTTAATATAAATATTATTAGATAATATGAAAAAATAACAAGAAAAATAAAGTACAAAAAATTAAATTTTATATTTAGACCTTAACAAATTAAATGGCGATAGTTCAATATTATAACAACTTTTATACTTTAAGTAATATTTTAAAAACAGTTTTATCATAAAGGTAAAGTCTGTTGTATATAAATTTTTTATAGTTATAAAAATGTTAAAAAATAATATAATATAAGAAAAAGATGATATTCGGGTCAAAAAAGATAATATAATATTAAGAAAGAAAAATAAGCGTTTCATAAAAAGTATATAAAAACTTTAAATTTTTAAATAATATTAAAAAAATTGATATGGATATATAAAATTTGACTCACAGTAAATTAAGTCAGTTATATAAAGCCCCTATTTTTAAATATTCCTCGCGGCGAACATCGAAATTTTGAAGTGTTGATATTGGGATTGAGATTGGGGGTGAAGTAATATTAGGAGGGGTTGCGTAAATTAATTTTATTTCATAATTAATAAAATATAGAAAGACTATAATACCCCAAATAATAAATGTTTTCTTTTAAAAAAAATATATTATGACAATATTTTTTGGCTTCTCCAACCACAAAGAGGTGTGCCTTCCTTTCTCGATCTTCCTCCCTATTGCTACTTCCTTCGCGCTCTTGTCGATCGTTCGCTATCCCAGAGGTGTCGGCAACGATTCTCCACCAGTGGTGGCGATGATGGTTGTCTCTCTGTGTGTTTCTCTTAAAATTGATGTTATCATCAAGGGGTGAATGATATTTATCATCATGTGAAGTAGAGACCATGATGCACTCTTTGAAAATACATGGAAGGTTTTGTCCCATGGGTTTTCCTGGTATGATTTTTTAACGAGTCATCTTTGATTTGTATTATGTACACTTTTTCCTTCATTAGGTTTTTGTCCTTATAGGTTTTTTCTAGTAAATTTTTAATGAGGCACAATATTTGTTCATGGACATCTAAGAGGAAATGTTGTAAAAATACTTAGGGCCTGTTTGGATGGGCTTTTAAATTTTTTTTTTGTAGTGCTTTTTTTTCAAGCTCCAAATTGGAGCTTTTAAAAAAAGCAAGCATTTTGGTTTTTTTTTTTGTGACTTTTTCTTTTTTAAAAAAATATCATCTAAACACATAAATTAATTTTAAAAACAATTTTTTTCATTAAAAAAAAGTGCTTTTTTAAATCCAAAAAGCCCATTCAAACGAGCTCTAAAAGATGTGAATGCTCATAAATTCCAAAATCTTGGTCTTTCACTTTCTACACTCTAGAATCTCTCTAATGAATAGTCTTTAAAAGTCTTTATGCCTATTAAGTCAAAGGTTACAATTTGTGCACTCAGGAGGATGAACTTTGTTATTTACGTTATATAACTCTTTGTTTGGGTTGAGGGCCTATAAATAGAGCACTATGTACTACACTTTGGTAGAATCCAAATAAATAAGATATTGCTCCATCTTTCTCTCTAATTCTCTCTTCATGTCTTTCATCTCAATTTCATTTTTTTTTTGATTTCATAGCATGAATATTGTTATAAGTAGTGTACTAAAACACGATTAACTTGTCGAAAACAAGTGTTCTGCTGCAATTAAAACATTTTCCTGTATGTAGGAACTACGTGATCTTTATTATCAGAATTAGTAACTAGTAGCCTGAAACGATGTAGCTTCATTTTCTTTTATTCCTGTTGATGATCAAGTTATTAATAAAAGTAAAGCAACCTAAGAAAGATTGAAAGAAGTAATATTGTTATAATGTTAATATTAAGTGCACTACAAATTGTTGCAAATATAATATATTCAATCAAACAAATTAAATTTAATCCAACTACAATGCAAACTGAAAGTTCCTGCTTCATACAATTAAAAAGAATGGCCTAAACATATTTGGATCGAAAAGCAAGTGATTAGGCGTGGTTGTCGGCATAAACTTGAGCCCAAACCTTTTTGAGTTCGAATGATGGGCTTCAATTGCTCAAGTTTCCCTTCAAGACGCCCCAACTTTAAAGGTACAGCAACAGTTGGATTGTTTCGTAATGCCTCCAAAGCTTCAAGACCATGCTCACTGTATATGTACTCAATCGATCTCAAATGTAAAGCCGTAAAGCAATCCTCAATACGAAGATAACCCTCCACATTTTCAAGTATGTTCTGGTACACTTCCTTGAAATGTTTGCAGGTTGAGTTTAGAGACTCTAATAACATGTCTGCTTCAAATTGTTCTTCTTCAACCTTGACCAATGCTTTCTGACTCTTATTGACCATTTTCTTGCTTTTAGAAGAATCTTGATGGTAACCTTGACGGGGGTTCAACACAAAACGATCGTTCAACACTGAAGCGTCAAGCTCAGATCTCCAACTGGCTAGAGGGCTCTTGAAATCTTCAGGCAAACACACGTAACTACTACCATAACGTTCGCATTTGTTTAAATCAACTTCTCTAGGCATCAAATCATCAGTCTTTTGATTATTTTTATTTATAGCCTTATGATTGTTGATCTCATCATTCTTATTATTGTGACAACGCTTGCCTTTGTTAAGACCAATTTCTTGAACGGGTTTAGTTTCATTCATCTTAGGCTTCTTGAACTTATTAGGATTTTCACGTTGTTAAGAGGCTTCTCATTCCTTTGCCTCGTTTGCCCTTGACAAGGTTGATCTTCATAAGAAAGAGTGATCTCATATCCTTTGGGCATGAAGACATTTAATCCCAAAATCAAAAAGTCATGCCCTCTCAATATTTCCTTCATCCTTGCTAAGAAACCTGCAACGTCACTCATGTAATCAAAATAAAGAAAATAAAATTCGTACCCTAATTAAATATGTCTAATTAATCTAAATAGTTTAAACTAGAAATAAAATAAAATGCAAAGATAAGAAAAGAAATGGTGTTTTAAAATAATACTTTAGAAGTAAAAGAAAAATAAAAATAAAAAGTGGTGTGAAAAAGTTCAAAATATATAAATTTGGCTTGGAATTAAAAGATGATGTGTCTTCCCATAATACAATAAAAGCCGTTGCTAAGATCAATTTACCTTTGGTTCTTTAAATCTTTTAAGGTTGCAACAAACATTTTATATCTTCATGTTTCGTTGTCGCTGTCAAATGTTGTTTTCACTGCTTCTAAATAGGTTATTGCATCCATAGTACTAGTTTGTGGTCCAATATGCGATTTACTAGCACATACATCATGCATAGTAATTCTCTTCATCATTGTTTCGTATCCTTCATTTTAAAGGTAAAAAAAATACATTGGTAACTAATGAAATCTTAGTATAAAAGCCTTTTGAAATACTCACACAAATAAAGATTGGATAAAGATCTAGTAAAGATTGTATAAGATCCAATAAAGATTGGATAAAGATCCAGTAAAGATTGGATAAGGATTGCGCTTCTTAGAAGGCGTCATTCTTGGATTGGACTTTTCTAATTGGATTTGGGCTTTCTAGTTTGTATGGGCCCTTCTTGTTAGCACTAAAATTTAGTTTTGCACATGCATGCTACCCATATAAGAAAGGTAATTCTCCTATCTTGCCCCATACCTAACTTCAAGAAACCATCACCTTCTTGAGAAAAAGAAAACCCAAGAACTTGAATCCTCAACCTTGCCATCGCCTAACAAGCATCCAAGGAGAAGGAGGAGTCCAGGAGAAGGAGTTCTCATTGCAATCAGGAGATAGTCGTGTGGATCAACATTAGATGACACCATAAAATCTTTGTCGTCTCTTCAATTGATCAAAGGTAATCCTAAAACCCCAATAGTTGTTTTAACGAACACATTCTGTATATATCTCATGAGAGGACTGTAAGGAGTTACGGGTTCCGCAATGATTAAAAAAGATTCCTAATTTTTCATATCCTAATTTTCTTTATCATTTATTTATGGGAGCTCATGAGTACCGTAAGTTCTCATGAGTATCATAAAGAGTTACGAGTTATAACCCATGAGTACTATAAAGAGTTACGGGTTATAACCCATGAACACCGTAAAGAGTTATGGGTTATAACTTATGAGCACCGTAAAGAGTTAGAGGGTTATAACTCATGAACACCGTAAAGAGTTACATGTTATAAATGATAGAAAACTTTCACGTGATAATAAATATCAACATTTTTGTTATTCAACCTCATGAGCACGGGTTATAACTCATGAGCACCGAGCACAGGTTATAACTCATGAGCACCGTAAAGGGTTACGGGTTATAAGCGATAGGAAAATTTCATGTGATAATAAAGATCAACATTTTTGTTATGCAACCTCATGAGCAGTTGCTTGAACTTCAGGCAACACCCCAAAATTAACCAACAGCCTGAGTCTAGGAGGGGTATAAATTGGATTCGGCCACCACAAAGTCGTATGAAACTGGATAACCATTTACTAGTCAAATGTGAACTAGTTCATATATCATTGAAATTATGAGACTAGGAACTTTTTATGATTGAAAGTTGAAGTTTTGAAAGATATAACGTAAATGAAACTTTTATTATAAACTTAAATAAATCAGTTTTCCATTATAAACCTAGGAAATTATAAAATACCCCTAATCAAGAAAAGATTAGAAGCTAACTAACAACTCTCAATTAAAGAATAAAAACTCAAGCCATAACATCTATCCTCAAGAAAAAGGATTATTTGCACAAGGTGGTGGTGGAAGAAAAGAATTATGGTACAAGTGAAACATAACAGAACAAATTATGCATAATCGACAAAGATGTGAAAGCTTACTTGACACAAATCTCTAATAGCTCAATGACCCTTTCGATGATTGATCTTCAAAGAAACTCGAGAGATTTAATTAGGTTCTTGGACAGAGGGTAGGTACGAGAACTCTCTTTCTTTTCATAAATATCTTATTATATGACAAATTTCTCAAAACTTTATAACTATTTTCAATTTTTAAATTTTTTAAAAAATTAAGTTTTTTTTTTAATATCATAACTTCTAATTGATACAATTTTGGTAAGAAGCATATTTCATATGATTATCTTTTTGGTTTACAGAAGGACTGGTGAATCATATTGTGTCAACGAGCAACAAGCTGGTATGTCCTCAACAGCAATAGCATCATTAAGCAGTATCTGCGGAGACCGTTGGGTTCTTCAAGAGATGATCTTAACTTTTTAAGCCAGCTTTAATATATAAATATTATTAGATAAATATGAAAAAATAACAAGAAAAATAAATTATAAAAAATACAGTTTATATTTAGACCTTAAAAAATTAATGGCGATAGTACAATATTATAACAACTCTTATACTTTAAATAATATTTTAAAAACATTTTTAATATAAAGATAAAGTCTGTTTTATCCAACTTCAATCTAGGTTATCTAAATTCATAACCAACTCTTTATATATAAATTATAATGCTCTGATTTTAAGAGGACCGACTAAAATATTTTAAGAATTTTTTAATAAATAATATAATATAAGAAAACGAAAATATTCGGGTCAAAAAAGATAATATAATATTAAGAAAAAGATAAGCGTTTCATAAAAAATATAACAACTTTTAATTTTTAAATAATATTTTAATTTTTCTTTTTAATATGGATATATAAAATCTGACTCACCGTAAATTAAGTTAGTTATATAAAGTCCCTATTTTTAAATATTCCACGCGGCATTGGGATTGAGGTTTGGGGTGGAGTTAATTTTATTTCATAATTAATAAATTATAGAGAGACTATAATACCCCTAATAATAAATGTTTTTTACAAAAATATGATAACAAGGCTTCTCGAAGACTCCAATAGTAAAGAAGTTCCCGATCTTCCTCTCCATTGCTACTTCCTTCGCGCTCTTGCCAATCGTTTCCTACCCCAGCGAGGTTGGCAACAATTCTCCACCAGCGGCGGCAAAGATTCTCGTCTTTCTGCGTTTCTCGGATCTCAATGGTTCTTGGTTTTTCTTTTTGATTTTCCTGGTTTGAAGGTCCTTGGTTTTATGTTCGATTGTAAGTTCATTTCTTCTTTGATTTGAATGCCAACGAATTTAGAACTTCTCTATTATTATTGTTGTTGTTGTTGTTTTTATTTTTTGTTTTTGCAATTATTGGGCGTTAGATTTGCTTGTATAATTGATGTTTTGAATTTGGACACATGCCAATTGTTTGAGATTACGGTATACCTGTTTGGGATAGTGGTGATGTTTGGGATAACGGTGCTTTTTTTTTTTCCAGATGGATTTTTGGAAAAAGGAAGATTCTAAAAGTCAAATTGTAGATATGATTTGTGTTTGTGATAGCAGTGGGAGGAGCCATTTTTTTCTAAATGAGATGTTGTTTATAATAGCGTTTGAAAAGTCATTTGTGATGAAAAATAACTGAAAATGACATAAATTTTATTAAGTACGACACACACACACACATATGTTGTATATATATAATGATAATTGAGGATAAAATTTAAATTTAAACTTGATAAAAAATAAGTTATTATTAAAAAATTTTAAAACTCTAAAGTAAGTAATTAAATATATTATAAATAATAAATTAGAATGCATACAAATGTTGTAACATCCCAAATTTTGGGATTTAAAATTTGAATAATATATGGAAAATTAATTATAAAATTTTGGCTTAAAATAATTATTGGAAATTTAGGCTTATTTTTCCCTTAATTAATTTAGAGTAAATACTCTTTTCCGTTCACGACAAAAAACACGGACCCCATTTTGGTCCCTTACAAAAAAATCAACCCTTATTCGTTTTTTTATGAACTAAACATGATCTTTTGGAAATTTGCGTAGGATCAAAATGTCAACCAATCGACCCTTATTTGTCCTTTTTATGGACTAAAAAAGACTTTTTTTTAAGGGACCAAAATGGGGATCGCGATTTTTTTTAGGGACCAGAAATGGTATTTACTCATTAATTTATTTCAGGAAAAGAATAAAATTCAGGTAAGGAATATTTAGGCCTAAAAATTTTAGAATTTTTTATGACTTAAGAAAAATTAATTGAGAAGGAAAAATCCTTATGGGAAAATTAAGGATTTATTGCACATGATTATGCAGTAATTGCAACAAAATGAGTAATGATCCTAATTTACAAATAAGAGGCTTGTAGGGTCAAGTGGGATAACTTTAATGGGCTTCTCCCCAACTCAACCCATTAGCTATTAGTTAAGGCCCAATATAATCACATCAGTCCACTTTCTTTTTTCTTTTTTTATGCATTAATCATCATAGCAAGATTAAAAGCCCAGCAATTAAACCAACCCATTACCTTTGACTAAACCAACTCATTGTTTCTATCATCAGCATCCTTCTCGCGCCACGCGTTTGAATAAAAACAATGCTGATATAGAAAATACTGACAGCAAATCTCTCAACCCATACTCTCTCAATTCACTTATCTTATTCGACCAACAACTGTTCACACGCAAGCACAGTGAACACAGTCTTCCCTTACCTCTCGAGCACCACGCCATTTAACCGTTGTGTTCTTTTCCTCGGACCAGACCCGTTAGCTAGTATAAATAGTTGCCTTGTGACTTCCATTCCTCCACTTTGTTCTAGCCAAGAGTGAGAACGAGAAAGTTGAGAACGCAGGTGAGAAAGAGAGGGAAAGCCGTGAACGAGGAAGGGGAGGGAGGGAGAGAGAGAGAGATTTTCTTGCTCTGTTTTTAGGAGCCAAAAACAGAGATAGATCGGCGTTAAGGAGCAGCGGCCTTGGCTTATCAAAAAGCTTGCTAGATTGATTTTTGGCGTGTGTGTGAGCTCTTGGATTAGGTGCAGTGTGATAATAATTAGCTTCGGCGAGAGGTAACCACTTTCCACTTGTTACGTGTATTGATATGTTGTGAAATAATTATGAATATTTTAATAGAAATTTTCTTGTGGAACCTTATGATTTGAATTGTGAAATATATGCATATATTTATGGGTTAAAGACCAAATTTGCCAACAAACAATTAGGTCAGAAGCAATGGGCACAAATAAGTTTTAATTGGACCAAAACTGCCAACAAACATTTTTTTTTTTTGTGAAATCAGCACAGAACCGTTAGGAAGCCAGTAACCACCGTGTAATCCCCCATCCACGTTGGATCAGATTTCCACCTCAATGCCCAGGTGGCTTTATCTTTGTTTTTCCTGGTCAAGAATTCCCGGTCGGACAAAACACGGACAAAAGGAGGAAATTTTTTTCAGATCGAGACAAAAGGAGGAAATAAGCCAAACCTTTCTTCCACTTTGACACGAGAGAACACCCAAATCTATCCGACATCGTGCGGCAGAGAAGGCGACAACACAAAACCACGAACTCAGGGAAACCCAACGGAGAAGGCGATTTGCAAACGTGGGGTTGAATGGCGACAAATTGGTCATCGTCGGCGACAAGATACAGGCGGAGGGTTGTGCTTCTCCGACAACCCAGTCATTCAGTTTGATTACTTTGCTTAATGAGAGTAGCTTGAGTTTTTCGATTCTCGCGCATTTTCGAATTTCGGAGTTTCATTGAAACTGGAGACGGATTTCAAGATCAATGCGTGTATTGTCTTGTATTTTATTTCAAGCGTTATCGTATCCGGTTGAATACGTGAAAATGAAGGAAGAAAATAGAAGTATATTTTTGATTTGAAAGTTTGGATTCGTTTGATGATTAGATGTTAGGATAAGAATACTGATTATGCTATGATGAATTTGGTGGAAGAAAGTTAATCTAAGGCGATAATGATCTTGACCATTTTAAACCGCGGATTCCCAAATGTGAATATGGTGTTTTGAGTTCATCTTCTGATACAAAGTTGTACTTATATATGTTTTTTATTTATTGTTGAAAGGAACAAGGACTAGACTCACCAATATGAGTAATACTGTCGGCCGAAGTATCTTCTACCCGACTTCGCTTTGTCCCTCAGTTGCAGAATATCAAAGTAAGGTTAATTCTTCCGCATACCCGCAAATCCACTATTCAAAGCATGGGTATCAACCAAAGGTCAGCACAAACACATAACTTTCTTCTTTCTTCCAAATTTTGTGGGAACAAGTTGTATGTGAGGAAACGAAAATCAGCCATGGGAAGGCTTGGACGAGCTGCAGGGATTCCATATGCTGTGTTAACCATAGATTACGCTTCAGAGGTAAATTCCACGTTAAAAACAACATTGGTCAGGTGTAATTTTAAAATATTAAATTTCATTTCGTTAAGAGCATATTATTAGCAACTGCTTACTACCAGTACAATTCTGTTTATGTTACAAGATGTCCAGCTAAAATTTGCTGTTCTGTGGGCTATAAATAAGTGTAAATTTTTGAGTCAATGTGCATGCTATAGCATGTGAGGTCATGCCCGCCCTAGAAAATACAGAGATGGAAGCAAATTTAGAAACCCCGTGCATTTTCTTGGACCTGTGAATCCTTTGCTAGATGTTGAAATATATTCTAGCATTAGTACTGAGCAACATGTGGCTGAAATTGAATACGTTTGAGTTTTAACCCTTGTTGGACAGGAAGGCTAAACCTTAAAAATGACAATCACCTACCTTCGGGGGTTCCAAATTCCTATATCCAAGCGATTAGCATATGCATCTAATTAAAAGTTTAGATACTTGCCAGCCACAATTCAATCATTAGCTTCATGACATGAATTACGAATTATACACTTATGGTTTCCTCTTTGATTGTATTTATATTAGCACATAAATAATAATCTAACACATGACTTTGTATTTTTGTGTAAGTTATTCAATCTAACTCATTGTTATGTTGTTGCATTGCATATGGCCGTGCAGCTGACTTTCGAGAGAAATACAACCTTAATGGGGATATAGAATTGCGGTATTCACCGGTCCAAAACATTGAATGGCTTTTACGGATTTATATAATGAAGTAGTTATCTCGCGACGTATGAACTAATGGATGGTGGTATACAATGTTTTGCGGGTTGGTGTTGATTCTGTTGCCCCGGGTCTATAACAAAAGTAGATATTCGGGCTTCACATAGTAGTGACTCTACGATTTTGCCTTTGGGGAGTTGTTCGTGATAGGCAAGCGTATGTTCAACACTAACTTTTCTAAGTATTTCTATTTTCCTTAAGAATTTTAAGAGCCAATTGTTAATTTAATCTTCCCTTGATTGCAACCCATGTAGGAGAATCGGTTAGAATTTCTTCTTCGATTACTTCGATTTGGCCTTCTCCGTTCGATTTGGTTGAGTTCGCGTGGGTTCTTACGTGGTTCTTCTCTTTCGCTCTATGTCGGGTGTCGGGTGTGGAAAGACACCTTGGGATTTGGCCTTTAGTTTATTTGGGGTTATGTCGTTTTGTCCGACCTAGGAATTCTTGACCAGAAAAAAAAAACAGATAAAGCCACCTGGGCATTGAGGTGGAAATCTGATCCAACGTGGATGGGGGATTACACGGTGGTTACTGGCTTCCTAACGGTTCTGTGCTGATTTCACAAAAAAAATGTTTTTTGGCAGTTTTGGTCCAATTAAAACTTATTTGTGCCCATTGCTCCTGACCTAATTGTTTGTTGGCAAATTTAGTCCTTAACCCTATATTTATATATGTATAAGAATTGAGAATTGAGATATTATGCCATGTATATGAGAATTATTTAAATAACATGATCTTGGAAAAAATTCTTGTTGAGTTATTTATTATGATAATTATGGAAAGGGTCGAATTGGGAGGAAATGAAGTAGTTTATTTCACCACGTGGTGTAGCCTCCATTGGTGCACGATGGTTGGCTTTCTATTGTCCCACTTGTTCAATGAGGGACTGGCCTACTAGTTCAATGAGGGCTTGCAACACCCCACCTGTTCAATGAGGGGAAAAGACCCGTAGTGCAGGACATGTGCTACGGGGATTTTGGCCGGTCCTCATCACGTGACCGGTGAGCTTTTGAGTAGCCGGTAACATGGTTGGTAACTTAGCCCATAGGTCTAGTTGGCGGAAATAAGGCGGTTCGATTGGATGGATGGGAGACATCTTGGGAATTGTGTTAATGAAAACTGTGATACAAAATTTATGATATAGAATTCATGATACGAAATTTTGTAATGTGTATATTAGTGAATTATACTTTAAATACCATGGTTATATATATTGTTCCACTTGGCACCTCACGAGCATATAAATATGTGTAATGAGTTGGATTGATGGTTACCCACATTTTTCAGGTGATAGTTCCCGTGCGGGTCTATCAGGGAAGACCTCGGAAGCTTAGGCTACTTCTACCGAAAGTAGTGATTCTGTCTTTTTGTTATATGTTGGATGAATGTATATTGCCACGTTAGGGCTCATTTTGCATACTCTAGTTTATTTTGGATATTTTGATTAATGATGAAGTATTATTAAGTTGTTGATCTAACTATTATATACTCCCTCCGGTCCTAATTATAGGAGCAAATTTTGGAGTTGGTTTTGGTCCTAATTATAAGAGCAAGTTTTAAGTTGTGTCAATTTTTTCCTATAATACCCCTACCTATATTTTCTCAATAATAATGTAATAATATACTTATATATTTTAGGACTTCCTTAACAAATGTATGACCAAATGTATTTGAGGACTTACGTATATGTAATTTATTGAGGAAAGAGAATAAGTAAACAGTTTGATTCAAAATACACAATATGATAAACACACAAAAATACAAGTTTCAAACCTTTTTCATTTGGTGAAGCAAAATTTAAAAAATATTTACCTTCACAATCGGACAATAAACATGGATTTCACAAATATACATTTTAAACATTTCACTTAGAAAAGGACGTTTCGGAAATATACGTAAGTCCTCAAATACATTTGGTCATGCATTTCCTCACTTAGGGGTATTTTAGGAAAATACATATAATTAACTAATTTAACTTCCCTCCTTAATCCTTCCAAATTCTGGTAATTTGCTTCTATAATTAGGACCGGAGGGAGTAGTTATTATGTTAAGTAAAATGGAGGATGTCATAATTTGGTATCAGAGCATATGATTCTGATTTTAGAATTGCATGCACTGCATATAGTGGCAATATACAATATTCACACATACCTTCCCTGTTTAGTCATTCTGTCATGTTGTTTTATTACTCACTCATTATGGTGGGTTTCATCCTTAGGTGGGGAGAATGGTGGATACACGAAGGACTCACTCCGTCGTTAATCGACCTCCAAATGCTCCTGAGACACCGATTCAAAGATACATTAATGGCTGTCATGGATGCAAGGTTTTAACAGTTTGAGGAGGATTTTTGAAAGAAGATAAGAGAGGAAGGAGGTATTCCCACGCCAAAGAATCATGACATACCTGAGCCTAGTATAGCAGTATCATAGAGACCTGAGCCAAGTGGCTCAACTAATCATGACAAAATTGTGAGGAGTAATGGGGATGAAGGATCATCAGAGCCCAATCCTGAAGATCTAGCAATCAACAAGGTTTGGAAGGATATCCATCGTCACAATCCTGAGAAGTTTCATGGAAATTTGGATCCACTGAAAGCTGAGGCTTGGATTGAGGGTTTGGAAACTATTTTTCAAGCTGTGGTCTGTAATGAGTATCAGAAAGCTAGGGTGGCCATTATACGTCTGAGGGATCCTATCAGAAGATGGTAGCAGATCACAGGTGGTTTGGATGACTCCAGAACAACTTAGAGAGAGTTCAAGACAAAGTTTTTCGATAATTACTTCCCTCCAGCATTGAGACAGGAGAAGGAGACAACATTCTATGCCCTTGGACAGGGTGACATGCATGAGGACGAGTTTATTGCTACTTTCATTGACTTGTCCAGATATGTGACCTACTTGCAACGACAAGATAACCCAGAATGGAAATCACGTCAACTGATTATAAAGGCTAAGCCAGAGTTAATCACGTCAACTGATACAATTAATATTAATTGCTACAGTTATTTACACTAATATTAATGTTGCAAATACAATATTCAATCAAACAAAATTTAATCCAACTGCAATAAAAACTGAAGGATCTTGCTTCATACAATTAAAAAGAATCGCATAAGCACGCTTGAATAGAATAGTAAGGGATTTGGTGTGGTTGTTAGCATAAACTTGAGCCAAACCTTATAGGGTATAGAGATCAAGATGAATGGGCTTCAATTGCTTAATTTTCTCTTCAAGACGCCCCAATATAAAAGGCACAACAACAGTTGGATTGTTACGTAATGCCTCCAAAGCAACAAGACCATGATCACCATACATATGCTCAATCGATATCAAATGTGAAGACGTAAAGCAATCTTCAATACAAAGAGAACCTCCACTTTTCTTAAGTATGTTTTGATACACTTCCTTTCAACGCTCGCAAGTTTTCCCAAGTAAATGTTTAATGAGGCGCAATATTTGTTCATGGACATCCAAGGTGGAGTGTTGTGAAATTAGTAGATGATGTGGATGTCCATAAACTCCAAACTTTTGGTCTTTCACTTTCTACACTCTACAACCTTTTTAATGAATAATCTTTAGAAGTTTTTATGTTCATAACTCAAAGGTTACGATTTGTGCACTCATGAGGATTAACTTTATTATTTACTTTATGTAACTCTTCGTTGAGTTTGAAGGTCTATAAATAGAGCACTATGTACTACACTTTGGTGGCATCCAAAAGAATAAGATATTGCTCCATCTTTCTCTCTAATTCTCTCTTCATATGTCCTCATCCATTTTATCTCAATCTCTCTCTCTCTCTCTCTCTCTCTCTCTCTTATTTTTAAATTTCATAACATGAATATTGTTATAATTAGTATTAAGTCTACTACAACAAGATTGACTTGTCTAAAAACAAGTGTGCTGCTGCAATTAAAACATTTCCTTGTATATAGGAACTGCATGATCTTTATTATTAGAATTAGTAACTACTAACTTGAAACGATGTAGCTTCATTTTCTTTTATTCCTGTTCATGATCAAGTAATTAATAAAAGTAAAGCAACCTAAGGAAGATTGAAAGAAGTAATATTGTTATAATATTATTATTAAGTGCACTACAATTTGTTGCAAATATAATATTCAATCAAGCAAATTAAATTTAATCTAAGTACAATATAGACTGAAAGTTCTTGCTTCATACAATTAAAAAGAATGGCCTAAACGCGTTTGGATCGAAAAGCAAGTGATTTGGCGTCGTTGTCAGCATAAACTTGAGCCCAATCCTTTATGAGTTCTAGATGAATAGGCTTCAATTGCTCAAGTTTCTCTTCAAGACGCCCCAATATCAAAGGCACAACAACAGTTGGATTGTTACGTAATGCCTCCAAAGCTACAAGACCATGATAACCGTACATATGCTCAATCGATCTCAAATGTGAAGACGTAAAGCAATCTTCAATACGAAGAGAACCTCCACATTTTTGAAGTATGTTCTGATACACTTCCTTGAAACGTTTGCAGGCTGATTTTAGAGACTCTAATAACATGTCCGCTTCAAATTGTTCTTCGTCAACCTTGACCGATGCTTTCGACTCTTATTAACCATTTTCTTGCTTTTAGAAGAATCTTGATGATCACCTTGACGGGGGTTCAACACAAAACGATCGTTCAACATTGAAGCGTCAAGCTCAGATCTCCTACTGGCTAGAGGGCTCTTGTAATCTTCAGGCAAACACACATAACTACTACCATAACGTTCGCATTTGTTTAAATCAACTTCTCTAGGCATCAAATCATCAGTCTTTTGATTATTTTTATTTATAGCCTTATGATTGTAGATCTCATCATTCTTATTATTGTGACAACGCTTGCCTTTGGTAAGACCAATTTCTTGAACGGGTTTAGTTTCATTCATCTTAGGCTTCTTGAACTTATTAGGATTTTTCACGTTGTTAAGAGGCTTCTCATTCCTTTGCCTCTTTTGCCCTTTACAAGGTTGATTTTCATAAGAAAGAGTGATCTCATATCCTTTGGGCATGAAGACATTTAATCCCAAAATCAAAAAGTCATGCCCTCTCAATATTTCCTTCATCCTTGCTAAGAAACCTGCAACGTCACTCCTACAATCAAAATAAAGAAAATAAAATATGTACCCTAATTAAATATGTCTAATTCATCTAAATAGTTTAAACTAGAAATAAAATAAAATGCAAAGATAAGAAAAGAAAAGGTGTTTTAAAATAATACTTTAAAAGTAAACGAAAAATGAAAATAAAAAGTAGTGTGAAAAAGTTCAAAATATATAAATTTGGATTTGAATTAAAAGATGATGTGTCTTCCCATAATACAATAAAATTTGTTGCTAATATTAATTCACCTTTGGTTCTTTAAATCTTTTAAGATTGCAACGAACATATTATATCTTCCCGTTTCGTTGTCACTGTCAAATGTTGTTTTCACTGCTTCCAAATAGGTTATCGCATCCATAGTGATATTGTGTTGTTCAATATGCAATTTACTAGTGCATACATCATGCATAGTAATTCTCTTCATCATTGTTTCGTATCCTTCATTTTAAAGGGAAAAAGAATACATTGGTAACTATGGAAATCTCGGTACAAAAGCCTTTCGAAATACTCAAATTGAACAAATAAAGATTGGACAAGATCTAACATAAAGATTGGATAAAGATCTAGTAAAGATTGTATAAAATCCAATAAAGATTGGATAAGGATTGGGTTTCTTGGAAGGCATCATTCTTGCATTGGGCTTTTCTAATTGGATTTGGGCTTTGTAGTTTGACTGGGCCCTTCTTGTAAGCACTAAAATTTAGTTTTGCACATGCATGCTGCCAATACAATAAAGGTAATTCTCTTATCTTGCTTCATACCTAATTTCAAGAAACCATCACCTTCTTGAGAAAAAGAAAACCCAGGAACTTGAATCCTCAGCCTTGCCATCGCCTAGAAAGCATCCAAGGAGAAGGATGAGTCAAGGCGAAGGAGTTCTTTGTGCAATCAGGATATAGTCGTGTGAATCAACATTAGAGGACGTCATAATCTTTGTCGTCTCTTCAATTGATCAAAGGTAATCCTAAAACCCCAATAGCTGTTTTAACGAGCACATTCTTTATATATCTCATGAGGACTGTAAGGAGTTACGGGTTCCGCAATGATTAACAAAGATTCCTAATTTTTCATATCCTAATTTTCTTTATCATTTATTTATGGGAGCTCATGAGTAGTTACGGATTCTCATGAATACCATAAAGAGTTACAGGTTATAACTTATGAGCACTGTAAAGAGTTACGGGTTATAACTCATGAGTACCGTAAAGAGTTACAGGTTATAAGCGATAGAAAAATTTCATGTGATAATAAAGATCAATATTTTTGTTATTCAACCTCATGAGCACAGGTTATAACTCATGAGCACCGTAAAGAGTTATGAGTTATAAACAATAGAAAAATTTCATGTGATAATAAAGATCAACATTTTTGTTATACAACATCATGAGCAGTTGCTTGAACGTCAGGCAACACCCCAAAATTAACCAACACCCCGAGTCTAGGAGGGGTATAAATTGGATTTGGCCTAGTGGACCACAAAGTTGTAGGCAACTGGTGAACCATTTACTAGTCAAATGTGAAATAGTTCATATATCATTGAAATTATGAGACTAGGAACTTTTTATGATTGAAAGTTGAAGTTTTAAAAGATACAGCGTATATGAAACTTTTATTATAAACTTAAATAAATCAGTTTTCCATTATAAACCTAGGAAATCATAAAATACCCCTAATCAAGAAAAGATTATAAGCTAAGTAGCAACTCTCAATTAAAGAATAAAAACTCAAGCCATAAAATCTATCCTCAAGAAAAAGGATTATTTGCACGAGGTGGTGGTAGAAGAAAAGAATTATGGTGTAAGTAAAACATAACAAAACAAATTATGCATAATCGGCAAAGATGTGAAAGCTTACTTGACACAAATCTCTAATAGCTCAATGACCCTTTCGATGATTGATCTTCAAAGAAACTCGAGAGATTTACTTAGGTTGCAATTATGTGGAAGATTTTAGAGAATATGAACTTTTATAAGTGAAACTTTAAGTTATTAAAGATAAAGCATATATGAAAAATGTTTATCATAAATGTCAACAATACAAATGAAATGAATGTGAATCAGATTTTTTATATCTATATCTAATTTTTTTTTAAAAATGAAAGTTGTTATAATTTTTTTAAAATGCTTATCTTTTTCCTAATATTATTTTATTTATTAACTTACTTTCTAAACCTTTTTATAACTTGGAAATATTAGTCAAAGTAAGAAACTGCGACCGCCACTATTGCTCGAGTGCTGTACCACCGACTACTTTTGTTACGTTTTTTTCTTAATATTTATCTAAAATTTTATATGTAGTATTAAAACTTACGTGAGTTGACATAGATGGTAAGGGATCCAGGATTAGGCCCTTGGGTCGTGGGTTCGATCTCCTCTGCCGTCGCTGAGACTCCTTTGGTAGGCGATCTCGTAAGTCCCCAGCAAGTGCTCATAGAACTCGGGGCCGTGCCCTGACCTTGGTGGGGGGGACTGATGTCGAACCTCTACAAAACTTTTTTTTTTTACCAAAAAAAAAACTTCTGAAAGATAGATTTCATCACGGCAAAAAAATAATCCTAAGAAGCGAAAATGAGAAATAACTATTTTTTATTATAACGATGATGAAAAAAATTGGGAGCACTTTCTTTGTCCGGCCTCCTCTTGGTCTCTCCGTCCTCCATCATCCCCTCACCATCATCATCTCACTTCATCGATCTCTTTCCCGATTAAACCAACCTCCGTGTCCCTTTCCATTCTTCGCGATCTCTCCGCGCATAGACTGTTTTCTTCCCATCGGCCACTTTCTCCGCTCCATTATTCCTCAATTCTTTTACCTTCGTAGCTGTTCGATGGCCGAATCGTGAATGCACCTCGGTGGAGCATCCTTTAGATCCATGAGCAACAATATACCTCTCCTTCTCTTGGAGCCATTACCGAAGCTGGAGCTTGGAGCTATTAGGTGAGTTTCTCATATACTCTTCCACCTCATCATTGAATTTCTACTCTCTAGGTCTTACAGATTAGCGTTTTGACGTTTGGAGATTGTATTTTATTCATCTTCTTTCGGATTGTTGATGTATTGATTGAACTGTGTTGTGTATTTAGCTCTTGATTCTCAGTTTTACTGATTTCGTACTTACACTTGGGTCAAGCTTTGTATTTATATTGGTTAAAATTGGCTAACAATCCATATATTATCTAATAAATCCAAATTAGCCTAAAATAGTCCCCAAAGTAAATGAATAAGGCGGGATAAATATATTAAAATTGGGATTTATCAACTCCCCCTCCCCCACACTTATCATTTGCACTCCCAGGAAAATAATCTGTGTGTTTTTCTTTAGGTTGAATTTAGGTGAAAAATTGCAGTGGAATGAACCTAAACTAAAATGCAAGACACTTCTACCTAGATGCAAATAACTAACTAAATGCAAGATGAAAATTGACTCTAAGACCTATATGAAAATAAAACTAATCTATATGAATTCGAATGCAATTTTTGGGGGGTTTTTGTTACGAGAGAATTAAAATCCTAAGAAAAATATTGATTAAAAGCAAATCAAATAACAAAGATCTAGTTCAGTTATGATGATGAAGGGGACAACTTAGGATTCACATGGAGTTAACTTTCTTAGCCCAAACTAATTAATTAGATCAAAGGGAGATTAGTGAAAGATTGGAATTAATGAATTTAGTTAACTAATTGAAACATGAGAAACTCTCAAGTTCAATAACACCTAATCCACTACAAAACTCATAATGGAATGAGTGCTAGTTAATTAAACTCATTAAAACCCATTCAAAATTAATTTCTAAATAATTTTGGAATCTTGTTTACAATTATCCAATTAAACAACTACACAATTTATCAACTCAATTAAACAATTAAATTGATAAACCCAATTGACAATTAAATTAATAACGAAAACTCAATTATTAATTCAATTGACAATTCAAAGGTTGCAAACAAGAATCCAGCAATAAGCATAAAAACTTCAAATTATCAAGGTATAATCCAAAAGAAATATGTTTACAATCTAAAACTAGATTGTTGTCAATTAACACAATTCAAATCCTTTAAAACTAAACAATCTCAAGTCTGAATTAAAAAGATAAAAAGAACGAACAAATATTCTTTTTCTATTATAGACAATTCTTGTTATCTAGATATAAATAGATAATGTTGTTTTCTTATGTTATAAGGTTCTGACGAATCTTTATTTTGTTTTTCCTTTTTTTACCATATTGGATTGGCCCCTATTTTGAAATCCAATAAAATCCAAATTTTGCGGGCGAATATCCCTTATAGTGTTCAAGTAAAAATTCCTAGGTCTTAGCCTCCTCCATGCTCCTCCCAAGTTTTCTCCCAAGCTTAACCTTCCATGGATTTATTCCCTCCTCCAAACTCCAAATAGTACGTCACTGCCATTAGAATGAATTGTGGGGTGTTGTGTGGATCAATGGCGTGGGTGTGTGGTTGAATGAGAATGAGACGTGTTGGTGGAAGGATGGGAAAAATCACGTGAATGGAAAGGATGGAATTGAAGGAATTGATGATGGAGAGGAGGTGAGTGCCAAAGGAGAACTTCAGCTCTCGATGAGAGAGCTTCCCTTCATAGTCGGTGGCAGCTAGGTTAATTAAAAGGGGAGGAAG
Organism: Acacia melanoxylon; assembly: GCA_019022615.1. Taxonomy (NCBI): domain Eukaryota; kingdom Viridiplantae; phylum Streptophyta; class Magnoliopsida; order Fabales; family Fabaceae; genus Acacia; species Acacia melanoxylon. Next base: position 2,019,602 of record JAFJYJ010000003.1, on the reverse strand, counting down.
AGAGAGTTTTAGGTATTAAAATTTAGGAAGCCCAATAAAATTCCACCATTAGATCTTCTTTCAGCGCCCAAGGTTAATTCTGCATCGTAGGATATTCTAATACGTTCTTTCTTGTCCTGCAAGAATTAAATAAAATCGTGATCTATCATGTATTTAGAAATATTATTCAATCACAAGATAACAATCAGAATATTGATAATTTAAGCCCAATAATCTCATAATTAATTCTGATTTATATTATTTCCTAAAATTGGCTAACAATCCATATATTATCTAATAAATCCAAATTAGCCTAAAATAGTCCCCAAAGTAAATAAATAAGGCGGGATAAAATATATTAAAATTGGGATTTTTCAAGAAGCCCATTTCAATATTCATTTCATCGCTACCATTCATAGTCATTCCATCACTCATAGATTATAAGAAGAAACCAAATAAATACTTAGGATAGCTTAATAGCTTGGTTTAAATAGGGAAGTTCACACCCACCTCCACCATTGTTACATTTGTAATTGTCACGTAATTAAATTAGGAACTTGGATAATTGGGCTCCAATTGGAGAATCGACCTAGGTTAGCACTGTTATATTGTATTACTAACTAGCATTTATGTGATAGCCCGCACAACATGGCTCTTCAAATTGGGGCCTTTGTCGAGAGCCTTGAGCTCCAAGGTAATTGAGTGTCAATTGACTGGGGTGTAGTTTGCATATATGATAGGTTCATCTTTTTTCAAAAAAAATTTGTAGAGAAATTTTTCTTGAAAACACAAACAAAAATTAGAATTTCATAGGAAAACTTGGATACATACTTGCTGATGCTTTGTAACCACTTGATTTACTGCTTGTCATGTGCTGAATTATCACATCACACACATAATCTTTTTTGGATATAAAGCTTTGTTAATCTATTTGGGACCATTCTTTGTTAAATTGTGTGTCTTGACATTGATTGAGATTGAGTCATTAAGCTGTCAAAGTTTAGAGACTTTTTTTTACCCTTAAAACCTTTGCTGAGTTTTGATGTAGCAGAATGCTAAACATGACCGAAAAATTATACTTGATGCTGTAAATGAACTTAAGTTTATGTTGGAGTGAATTCTAAAAATTGGGTGCCTAGAGAGTATGCTATTGTGATGTTGTTATCATTAAACTGCTGCCTCTGACCATATTTTGGATCTCAGCTTTGCTGAATTTTTCACTGGTTGGAGTTATATTGAACTCTGAAGCTAGTTCATTCACTTGGCTAGTGGCTGAATTTTTGGGAAATGCTTTGCTAGTGTACAATTTGTTTTTGAAAAACTAATATGAATTTCCATCTGAATTTATTAAAAAAAAAATCATTTGTTAAGTTTTCATACTCTGATAATTGTTGTCTTAGATTAGGCTAGGAACTGAAATTTCTGGTGGTAAATTCTCACATTGTCCATTGCTTAAATTTTGTGCAATTGATTGTGCATTTAGTTGAAGCATCCATGCTTGCTGGACAGAGGGTAGGTACGAGACCTCTCTTTGTTTTCATAAATATCTTATTATATGACAAATTTCTCAAAACATGATAACTATTTTCAATTTTTAAATTTTTTAAAAATTTTAAACTTTTTTAATATCATAACTTCTGATACAATTTTGGTGAGAAGCATATTCATATGATTACCTTTTTTGTTTACAGAAGGAGTGATGAATCATATTGTGTCACCGAGCAACAAGCTGGTATGTCCTCAACAGCTATGGCATCATTACGAAGTATCTGCGGAGACCGTTGGGTTCTTCCATGAGATGATCTTAACTAGTTAAGCCGGCTTTAATATACATATTATTAGATAATATGAAAAATAACAAGAAAAATAAAGTAAAAAAATTAAATTTTATATTTAGACCTTAAAAAATTAAATGGCGATAGTACAATATTATAACAACTTTTATACTTTAAATAATATTTTAAAAACAGTTTTATCATGAAGGTAAAGTCTGTTTTATCCGACTTCAATCTAGGTTATCTAAATTCATGACCAACACTTCGTATATAAATTTTTTATAGTTATAAAAATGGTTAAAAAATAATATAATATAAGAAAATAATGATATTCGGGTCAAAAAAGATAATATAATATTAAGAAAAAAATAAGTGTTTCATAAAAAGTATATAACAACTTTTAATTTTTAAATAATATTAAAAAAAATTGAAATGGATATATAAAATTTGACTCACAGTAAATTAAGTCAGTTATATAAAGCCCTTATTTTTAAATATTCCTCGTGGCCAACATCGAAATTTTGAAGGGTTGATATTGAGATTGAGGTTTGTTTTTTGGGGGGAGGGATGGGGGATGAAGTAATATTAGGAGGGGTTGCGTAAATTAATTTTATTTCATAATTAATAAATTATAGAAAGACTATAATGCCCCAAACAATATTTCTTTTTTTTAAAAAATATTATAACAAAATTTTTTGGCTTCTCCAACCGTAAAGAGGTGTACCTTCCTTTCTCAATCTTCCTCCCCATTGCTACTTCCTTCACGCTCTTGTCGATTGTAATACCCGGATATTTAATACCGGATAATTATTTATTTTAAATATTCCCTTTGAGTCAATATTACCTATTTAAATAGGTGAATATGTGGTCTCAAATATTGAGCAAAAGTATCTTATTTTTCAGGAAAAAGTCTGTGGGAATTAGAAGAGATAAAGAACTAAAACTCTCAAAAATGTATTTTTAGGGCATAAAATGACCTGAAAATATTATGATAAATCTAAAAGGGCAGTGAAATAAATATTAAAAATTAGGGAAAGTATTGTCCTTAATTTTAGCAATTTAATAAATTATTTTCTTGGAAATAATAAAGGGAAAATTTAATATTATTTTAAAGAGCCCTTTTTGGCCCCAAGATTTTTAATATTTTATATGGGATATATAATACCAATGTCATTAAAATAGTTGTGAGATAATAATTTATCCTAATTAATGAAATTGTCAACAATTAGTAAGGGACTAATTATGTAATTAATGGCTAATTACTTAGGTTAAGATATATGGTAAATTTATTAAGAAAATAAACAAAATAATAATAAAATAAGGGGCGAAATTTATATGTTAAATAATAAAAAGAATAATAATAATAAAAATCAAATTGTGAAAAGGGTTGTGGTTATTTTAAATAATATCTAGATATTTATAATTAAATAATACTATATTCTGTTAAAGAACAAACAGGAGAAACGAGAACGGGTAGAAATAAAATCCTACCTTAAAATATAGGGATTAAGTCTTTAACATCTAGACCTTTTAAAAACCAGTGAAATTTTATCCCGGAGTGAAATTTGTCTCGAAGTCATTTCAAACCAATCGTGTACTTAGGATACGGGGTTTTAAGGGAAAATGAAAGATAGTCAAAATGAGAACCTATAGAAAACGAAATAGTTGTGACAAATCCTGAACTAGTTTCCTTAGGTCGGGACATATTACGAACCAAGCAAATTATTATCCGGAGTGGCACTTCCGGAATTTATTTCCGTAACCGTTAGCGTACTGTTCGAAAATCTTCAACGAGACTATGGAATACCCTTAATGGGATCAAAAATTTAATTAACCCAAGTAGTTTTAAAGAAGAAGAATATGTCTTCAACATTGTCTTCTGCTACGGATTTTTGAGTTTCTCCAAGGTTACGCGATTCGGACACCGAACCGGAACTTTATCGGTACGGTCACATAAAGCAAGAGTGTGACATCATGCATGACATAAGGGGGAGACACATGGATGGCAAGGATGAAGCCACGTGTCAAAGTGCAATCCGACGGCGGAAATCCAGTCTGATAAAGTGATGAATAGTGTCAGGATTTTTGCTATAAATAGCAAGCCTTCTCCTCTCATTTCTTCACCCCAAAACTGAAAACTAGAGAGAGGTTAGAGAGAAGGAGGATCCCGGAGAAAGTCTAGCAGAGCCCTGGGTAAGTTTTTCGGTCCCTGGTCTTTAGCTTTGGTAGATCTTTCGGTAGATATAATAGAATTGCTAGATATATCTCTAAATTTTCTAAATAGTTAGATATCATGTTTTAGGAGTAGATATGATATTTATTTTGAAAATATATGGGGAAAAGAGATATGTCAAAATTCTGGAGAGATAGAGCCAAAGTAGCGAAGCTCTGGCGAAATTTCGCCGATTAGGCCAACTAGGGGCAAAATGGTAATTTGTACCTAAAATGCCTGTTATGCTGCTAGATATTGATAAATATTATCCTTATAGGATATCGAGATAATCGCATCGCTTTGTCATACCGCTTTGTTGTGCCGCTGTCAAAAAATTACCATTTTTCGTAAAACGTCTTGTCGTCAACGAAGGTACGTTCGCGACGTCTTTGTAACACTAACTCGGTGCTTGTGTTATGCTTATATATGATTGCTGTGTTCCTGTACTGAGACTCTGTCTCAATTGTTTTTAATGCAATCATGAATACACGAGTTATGGTATTGTTAACACCGTTGAGAGTTTTCCTAGCGCTATGGACACGATTTGTACATCGTGGCACCGGAGAGTGTGCGACGGGATAACAAACATCTTGCGGGGGCTGTGTATTGTTATTATCGTATATGCATATCTGTGTATTTCTACATCTGTTATATGGGCTGTTGTAGTAGATTTTGTGAAAATGTCATGAATACATCATACATATATTGTTTACATAAGCATGTAGGTTAACCGTTACGAGGTCCGATGGGCATTGGACCTCGGTCGAATGAATAGACGGAAAGGGTCATGAATCGGAGGAGGCACCGGGGGATGGAGCTGTAGATAGATACCGATAGACGGAGCCGTGAGAAGGCACTTGGTCAAAGTAAATGCGGGAAGAAAGTCAACGGAACCTACCTTATTGCATAAATCTAATAAGGTTACTTCATATCATTTGGTGCTTAAACTAGAAAGGGTCGTCTATGTGGTTCAGTCAATCAGTCACCCTAGCACGGTGAGACTCCCACTAGACCTACCCAGCCTGGCCAAATGGGATGATTTAACTGAGTTAGGTTCGATGCCTCAAGTCTACTCAAGGCTCGGATGAAGAGGGTATAGTTACATAGAAGATTTGTAATTATGAAGTTTTGTATTACTGTATCACATGAACATTCCTTCGGGAAATTTTTAATATATCGGTATACGTCGAGGCATCATCATATGTCGAGTATTTTATATCGATTACTCATTGTTAAACTCATTGTTATACCTGTTGTTCAAATTTTTAGTACACGCTCTCCGTTTCCGCAAAATGCTAAGCTATAGCACCTTAAAACTCTGATGAATTTTTATAAAACCACGTGTCACCAGCACGATTTATGCTACGAAATTTGGGGTGTTACATCGATCGTTCCCTACCCTAGAGGTGTCGGCAACGATTCTCCACCCGTGGTGGCGATGATGGTTCTCTCTCTCTCTTAAAATTGATGTTATTATCAAGGGGTGAATGATATTATCATCATGTGAAGTAGAGACCATGATGTACTATTTGAAAATATATGCAAGGTTTTGTCCCACGGGTTTTCCTGGTATGTTTTTTAACGAGGCATCTTCGATTTGTATTATGTACACTTTTTCCTTCATTAGGTTTTTGTCCTTATAGGTTTTTCCTAGTAAATTTTTAACGAGGCACAATATTTGTTCATGGACATCTAAGAGAGAATGTTGTAAAAATACTCGATGATGTGGATGCTCATAAATTCCAAAATCTTGGTCTTTCACTTTCTACACTTTAGAACCTCTCTAATGAATAGTCTTTACAAGTCTTTATGCCTATAAGTCAAAGGTTACAATTTGTGCACTCAGGAGGATGAACTTTGCTATTTACTTTATATAACTCTTTGTTCGGGTTGAGGGCCTATAAATAGAGCACTATGTATTACACTTTGGTAGAATCCAAATAAATAAGATATTGCTCCATCTTTATCTTTAATTCTCTCTTCATGTCTTTCATTTCAATTTCATATTATTATTTTTTTGATTTCATAGCATGAATATTGTTATAATTAGTGTACTACAACACGATTAACTTGTGGAAAAACAAGTGTGCTGCTGCAACTAAAACATTTTCCTGTATGTAGGAACTACGTGATCTTTATTATGAGAATTAGTAACTAGTAGCTTAACACGATGTAGCTTCGTTTTCTTTTATTCCTGTTGATGATCAAGTTATTAATACAATTAAAGCAGCCTAAGGAAGATTGAAAGAAGTAATATTATATTGTTATAATATTAATATTAAGTGCACTCCAATTTGTTGCAAATATAATATGTTCAATCAAACAAATCAAATTTAATCCAACTACAATACAAACTGAAAGTTCTTGCTTCATAATATTAAAAAGAATGGCCTAAACATATTTGGATCGAAAAGCAAGTGATTAGGCGTGGTTGTCAGCATAAACTTGAGCCCAAACCTTTTTGAGTTCTGAATGAATGGGCTTCAATTGCTCAAGTTTCTCTTCAAGACGCTCCAACATTAAAGGCACAACAACAGTTGGATTGTTGCGTAATGCCTCCAAAGCTTCAAGACCATGCTCACCGTATATGTGCTCAATCGATCTCAAATGTAAAGCCGTAAAACAATCCTCAATATGAAGAGAACTGATAGGGCAAAACTTTAAGCCTAAAACTCTGCAAGTATACCGGCCGTATCAAGTAATAAAGAGTAAGTAAGAAAGTGATCGTTCCCACGAGGACTCAATCAAATTAATGATTAGATATAAGTTCCCTTATTCTGTTTAAGTTAAGCGAGTCAGAATTGTTTTCAATAATAAAATAAATTAATAAGAAACTAGTAGTAGCAAAAGAGAGAATTTCAATATAGAGAAGTACAACCTAGAGTCGCTAATCCCTTGTTGGTTTCTTAGAATTAATCCCGACTTAACTAACTCAGCTAACCTAGAGTATTAATGTTTATAAATGCCTTCTGGTCCATTTATAAACCTATCTTAATTAACTATGTAATGCCTCACACAATTAACTAACATGCGTTTTAGATCGAACGCACCCTAATTTGATTATGTGGAGCTTCTAGGTATATTCCTATCCTAGACGCAAATTAGATTAAAACCTAATTCCTTATTAAACTTAAACCTAATTCCACATTATCTAATCCCAATGTCAATTTAGGATTCCCTCTTCCAAGTTCAACCCTAAACCCCCAAAACATGCTCAATGGTGGCTACTCACTAAGCAATAGCAATAAACACAGGATTAAATAAACTGAATAAAATTAATCAAAAATAATAATAGGAATAATCTCTAGAACCCAAACAAGTTCATAGGTTCTCTAAGTTGGAAAGAAAATTAGCCACACATGGCTATATAATAAAATTCAGATTTAAACAAGACATGAAAGGAAAAGAGAAATCAAGATACTCAGAATCCCTCAATCTGAATGTGCTCCTCGCTGCTGATTGCGCGTGGTCTGTGCGTCTCTTGCGCGTCTCGATTTGCGTCGTCCTTGTGCTGATGGCCTGTGTGTGGTATACATATATAGGACTTAGGTTTCTTCCTTTCAATGAATAATTCCAGCTTGGGCCCACGTTTTTGTGTGTGTTGGACTACGTATGTTGGGTTTTTTTCTTTTTCTTTTTCATTCAAATCCCAACTGATTTATCCATCTGATGCCTTTTCATCAAATATTCATCAAATATAATATATTATAGATATTATATTATATTATACTTAGATGCTAGTCGCCTATGCTTGCACGAGACTTTATTATTTGATTCTTTTTTATCTCTTTCTTCACATAATATCTCCGCACAACAAAATAGGATATCAATAGATTTTATGTTATAATATTCTTTATCCTATATTTAATTAAAAGATAGATAAATATATAAAAGATAATTAAATAAGTATAATATTAATAAATTCAATCCAATATATATCGAATTTATACTTATTTAATTATAAAATATATGTTTATCAAGAACCCTCCACATTCTCAAGTATGTTCTGGTACACTTCCTTGAAACGTTTGCAGGCTGAGTTTAGAGACTCTAATAACATGTCCGCTTCAAATTGTTCTTCTTCAACCTTGACCAATGCTTTCTGACTCTTATTGACCATTTTCTTGCTTTTAGAAGAATCTTGATGGTAACCTTGACGGGGGTTCAACACAAAACGATCGTTCAACACTGAAGCGTCAAGCTCAGATCTCCAACTGGCTATAGGACTCTTGTAATCTTCAGGCAAACACACGTAACTACTACCATAACGTTCACATTTATTTAAATCAACTTCTCTAGGCATCAAATCATCAGTCTTTTGATTATTTTTATTTATAGCCTTATGATTATTGATCTCATCAGTCTTATTATTGTGACAACGCTTGCCTTTGTTAAGACCAATTTCTTGAACGGGTTTAGTTTCATTCATCTTAGGCTTCTTGAACTTATTAGGATTTTTCACGTTGTTAAGAGGCTTCTCATTCCTTTGCCTCGTTTGCCCTTGACAAGGTTGATCTTCATAAGAAAGAGTGATCTCATATCCTTTGGGCATGAAGACATTTAATCCCAAAATCAAAAAGTCATGCCCTCTCAATATTTCCTTCATCCTTTCTAAGAAACTTGCAACGTCACACCTGTAATCAAAATAAAGAAAATAAAATACGTACCCTAATTAAATATGTCTAATTAATCTAAATAGTTTAAACTAGAAATAAAATAAAATGCAAAGATAAGAAAATAAAAGGTGTTTTAAAATAATACTTTAAAAGTAAAAGAAAAATTTGGGCAAAAAAAAAAGTAAAAGTAAAATAAAAATAAAAAGTGGTGTGAAAAAGTTCAAAAAATATAAATTTGGCTTGGAATTAAAAGATGATGTGTCTTCCCATAATACAATAAAAGCCGTTGCTAAGATCAATTTACCTTTGGTTCTTTAAATCTTTTAAGATTGCAACAAACATATTATATCTTCTTGTTTCGTTGTTGCTGTCAAATGTTGTTTTCACTGCTTCCAAATAGGTTATTGCATCAGTGATAGTTTGTGGTCCAATATGCGATTTACTAGCACATACATCATGCATAGTAATTCTCTTCATCATTGTTTCGTATCCTTCATTTTAAAGGGGAAAAAATACATTGGTAACTATGGAAATCTTAGTATAAAAGCCTTTTGAAATACTCATACAAATAAAGATTGGATAAAGAGCTAGTAAAGATTGTAAAGATCCAATAAAGATTTGATAACGATTGGGCTTCGTGGAAGGCGTCATTCTTGGATTGAGCTTCTCTAATTGGATTTGGGCTTTTTAGTTTGACTGGGCCCTTCTTGTAAGCACTAAAATTTAGTTTTGCACATGCATACTGCCAATACAAGAAAGGTAATTCTCCTATTTTGCTCCATACCTAACTTCAAGAAACCACCACCTTCTTGAGAAAAAGAAAACCCAAGAACTTGAATCCTCAACTTTGCCATCGCCTAGCAAGCATCCAAGGAGAAGGAGGAGTCAAGGTGAAGGAGTTCTCATTGCAATCAAGAGATAGTCATGTGGATCAACATTAGAGGACACCATAATCTTTGTCGTCTCTTCAATTGATCAAAGGTAATCCTAAAACCCCAATAGCTGTTTTAACGAGTACATCCTTTATATATCTCATGAGGACTGTAAGGAGTTATGGGTTTCACAATGATTAACAAAGATTACTAATTTTTCATATCCTAATTTTCTTTATCATTTATTTATGGGAGCTCATGAGTATCGTAAAGAGTTACGGGTTATAAGCGATAGAAAAATTTCATGTGATAATAAATATCAACATTTTTTTTATTCAACCTCATGAGCTGTTGCTTGAACGTTAGGTAATACCCCAAAATTAACCAACAACCCGGGTCTAGGAGGGGTATAAATTGTATTCAGCCATCACAAAGTCGTAGGAAACTAGTGAACCATTTCCTAGTCAAATGTGAACTAGTTCATATATCATTGAAATTATGAGACTAGGAACTTTTTATGATTGAAAGTTAAAGTTTTGAAAGATAAAACGCATATGAAACTTTTATTATAAACTTTAAAAAAGCAGTTTTCCATTATAAACCTAGGAAATTATAAAATACCCCTAATCAAGAAAGGATTATAAGCTAACGAACAACTCTCAATTAAAGAATAAAAACTCAAGCCATAAAATCCATCCTCAAGAAAAAAGGATTATTTGCACAAGGTGGTGGTGGAAGAAAAGAATTATGGTGTAAGTAAAACATAACAGAACAAATTATGCATAATCGACAAAGATGCGAAAGCTTACTTGACACAAATCTCTAATAGCTCAATGACCCTTTCGATGATTGATCTTTAAAGAAACTCGAGAGATTTATTTAGGTTGCTGGACAGAGGGTAGGTACGAGAACTCTCTTTCTTTTCATAAATATCTTATTATATGACAAATTTCTCAAAACTTGATAACTATTTTCAATTTTTAATTTTTTTTTTAAATTTAATCTTTTTTAATATCATAACTTCTGATACAATTTTGGTAAGAAGCATATTTCATATGATTATCTTTTTGGTTTACAGGAGTGATGAATCATATTGTGTCAACGAGCAACAAGCTGGTATGTCCTCAACAACTATATCATTACGAAGTATCTGCGAGACCGTTGGGTTCTTTCAAGAGATGATCTTAACTAGTTAAGCCGGCTTTGATATAAATATATTAGATAATATGAAAAAATAACAAGAAAAATAAAGTACAAAAAAATTAAATTTTATATTTAGACCTTAAAAAATTAAATGGCGATAGTACAATATTATAACAACTTTTATACTTTAAATCATATTTTTAAAATAGTTTTATCATAAAGATAAAGTCTGTTTTATCCAACTTCAATCTAGGTTATCTAAATTTATGGCCAACACTCTATATAAATTATAATGCTTTTTTTTTTTATAGTTATAAAAATTCTTATTTTTTTTAATAAATAAGAAAAAGATGATATTCGGGTCAAAAAAGATAATATAATATTAAGAAAAAGATAAGCGTTTAATAAAAAATATATAACAACATTTAATTTTAAATAATATTTTAAAAACAATTTTTTTGATATGGATATATAAAATCTGACTCACCGTAAATTAAGTCAGTTATATAAAGTCCCTATTTTTAAATATGCCACGCGGCATTGGGATTGAGGTTTGGGGTGGAGTTAATTTTATTTCATAATTAATAAATTATAGAAAGACTATAATACCGCTAATTATAAATGTTTTTTTAAAAAATGTTATTACAAGGTTTCTCCAAGACTCCAATAGTAAAGAAGTTCCCAATCTTCCTCTCCATTGCTACTTCCTTCGCGCTCCTGCGGACCGTTTCCTACCCCAGCAAGGTCGGCAATGATTCTTGTAACACCCGTCCTAAATGCGCCTTTATTTATCAAAGTTATAACGCACAAAAAATATGAGGATAAATTTTTCGCGATTCGAATCTATCCTTTAGTGGGGATCTTAATACAATAATCCAAAACTAGACAAATGATAAACGAATTAACATAGTCAATCTACTAATATTCACCAAAAAGTTCCTTCTACTGTAATCCTTATAGCTGCATCTTGCCTCTTGATCCCGAACCACTACTTGTCTCTTTCATGCGATCTGGAGTTCAAATGAATGAACCTCAGGGGTACCAGTTAATCTCATATGCAGGTATGAAATGTAAATCACAGTATAACACATATATAAGTTTAGAATAATTCACAGTAAACAAGTCGCACCGTAATCGTAGCTTCTTGTTAACAAGGACCGCATGACCCTTCAAGACACGCGACCACATTTTAGGACACGCAACCTCAATCCATAGCTAGGATACATACATGCACAATTATCTAGCAACCATGATCAGTCATACATGTAATTCATACATACTAGCTAATAAGGTAACAGTTACCCATCTCAAGTTTGAATCCTTAACTTTGTCCGGTAGGTGTTGGGATCGGTTGAGGTGTCAAGGTATGCCTATAAACGTTTATCATTGTCATTAGTCACTTCTTACGTCATAAAGTAACTAACTACGCAAATTATTTTTAGCGGATTAAAAATGAATTAACCCCTAAAAATTCCCTTACTAATAACACCCTTTTTATTTATTAATAATAACATTTTTTATGTATTATCAATTAATAATTTCCTTTATTATTTATTCCCTTTTTTTTCTAATAATAATAATAATAATTATTATTATTATTAGTATTATTATTTATTTTATTATTATTTTACCATCTGTTGGTATTTTTCTACAATTATTTTTAAACTTTCGGGACTATCCCATCACTTTAAATTAGGATTTTAATAAATACCAGTCATCATATAAAATATGATTTAATGCATAAATTTAATGTTTCTCATGGTTTTCTCCAAAACCTTTGATAGATACTAATGCTATGTAAAATATGCTTCATAAAATTTTGAGTTAAATATTAACACCAGAGAAAAATATGACTTATTTATATAAAAATTACCAAGTCAACAACATGCTCAATGTTGATCTGTTGAGGTAAATGATTTAAAAAAAAACTCATGAATCAATGGCATCATATAAAAATACTCAACAGTGAAATTTTTTGCAATATTATATATATGTAGGGTAAACTTTTCTTTCTTTCCCTCATGCGGCTACTGTGTGTCTATATATATATATATAAGACTACTCTTTTCCTATTACTTCCAAACTCAGTGATAAATACATACATGTACACTACCACGTGGTTTTTTTTTTTTTTTTTTTTTTTGCTTTCAAAATATATATAAATATTTATACAGTAAACAACGGTAACTATATATATATTCTCACAATCACATATATATTTTGACATGCACCCACTCAAGCTAAGTATATACCATGTATATATATATACACCGCAAGTACATATCCCTGTCCTCTTTATATGTACATTATATATATACTCCCTCCCATTCACAATTATAAGAAATTTAGTTGACTTTTTTGGAGAGATTAAGGAAGCTAATTAAATTAGTTTAGAGTATTTTTATTTTTATTTTTTTCTTCAAACTAAATAGTTTGACCAATAAACTAATATATAATCTAAGAAAACACAACATATGAAATTATTAAGTAACTTATTTAGCTTCCTTAATCTCTTCCAAAAAAGTTAACTAGCTCTTATAATTAGGACCGGAGGGAGGTAGTAAGATAATAGCAAATTCTTTCTTAATGGTTTCCCATATGCAGTGGTGAATAGCAAGGTTTTGGGCTCCACGTTATATATACAAAATGAAGGTATATATATTTAACACTTATATGATAGTTCAGCGACATATAGCCTATTTATGCATATACATTGACCATGTTGTGTAGCAATGACAGCAATGTTTTTGGGTTCACCATTAAATCATTTGCCTTTCTTTTTCCTCAAACCAATATATATATATATATATATATATATATATATATATATATATATATATATATATATATTGACAATGCCCTGTTGTAATGCTTAGAAAGCAGAGAACTTGTGGTGTTAATTCTTACGGTTTAAAGCTCAACAACTCACGATGGAAGATCACAGAAACTAGAAGGGGGAAGCTCAATGACTCACCTTGGTTAGCTTGCACGTACGAACACCATTGCTCACCAATACACAGCCCCTGGTTTCGGAACCAAAACATAGAGGAAGAAAGATCATGTTCTCTCACTCTGTCACGCTTCGGGTCTCAGCCTTGGGTTGCAGCAACGTGAATGAATGAAAGCTAAAGGGGCAACGGTTATATAAGGAGTTGGAGGTCTGGTACAAGGAGCACAGACCAAGAGTTATTCATTGAGGGTCTCGAGGGGTATGGAGGTTCTGCGTTTGCGTGTACTGTTGAGAGGTGCATGGGTTGATTATCTTTTGCTAATAATCTCCCTGCAAAATCGTGATCCTCGCTGACTCTGTTTCTTGGCGTTAACGTGTTTAAGTTGCTTCTGTTTCTTTCCCCCCCCCCCCTGCTGGTTCTGTTCTATTCGTTGATTGAAATGGTATAGCATTTGAGGGAGTATATGGGCTTGCATCTAACAGCTTATGGGCCAAAGGTTAAATGAATTGGGCTGATGTATTATGTAACCAAATAGCAGGCTTTATATAGTAGCTTAAGCCATAGTTCTTTGTACGTGTAGCCTTATGACCCAATACATACATACAACTTTACTTTAACATGTAGTCTCTGCAATGTTGCTAATGTGTTGGGCTCAAATTATATACTTCCCAACTCTTGATCATCACAAAGCATATCCTTGACTTATGTATATAGGTTCTATTAAAATTTACCCTTTTGCAATACTTCCCTAATTTTATTTTTAAATATTACAAGGGAGACAATTTCCAATGTTTTTTTTAAAAATAATTAATCTAATTGCTTAGCCAAATTCCACCTTTTAACCCTTGTATGTTTTTTATTTTTTCCAAAATTTTAGGCATAAATAATTCCTTATTTGAATTATTCCTTTCCCAAAATCAATTAGGGAAAAATAAGCCTAAATTACAATATTCAACTTCATAATTATTTTAAAACTCCAAATATTAATTTTAACATTTATCCAAGCTAAATTTCCCACAACTAATTCCACCGTAATATTTCTATATCCTCGAAATATTATTTCATAATCTTTCAAAATTTTCAAGGTCCAAAATAATTTTAATAATTATCTTAAGCTTTTCCTCATAATAAGCTTAAAACTTTTGGACTATACTGGCTAGAAGCCTTCTTATCTCAATTTTATTTCCAACCTTCTGGTCCAAAGATTTGGGATGTTACAATTCTCCACCAGCGGCGATGACGATTCTCGTTTCTCTGTGTTTCTCAGATCTCGACGGTGCTTGGTTTTTCTTTTGATTTTCTTGGTTTGAAGGTCCTTGGTTTTATGTTATTGCAAGTTCATTTCTTCTATGTTTTGACCGCAAGCAACTTTAGAACTTCTCTATTGTTGTTTTTTTTTTAAAAAAATAATTCTTGGGTGTCAAATTTGCTTGTATAATCGATGTTTTGAATTTGGACACGGGCCAATTGTTTGAGATTATGGTATACTTTGAAAGAAGGAATATCACCAAGAGGGGGAATTGGGGATATAAAATTTTTCGCAAGAATCCTCTTGTTTAACCGAATGTAAAAGAGATAAACAGTAGGGATAAGGGAGATTGAACACAATGGATTTATCCTGGTTCGGTCTAAATCCTTGACCTACGTCCAAATCCCCCACTCTCCGGGATTTTCACTAACTTCAACTGATTACACACTCTCAGTAACTCTCGAAGCAATTCTCTCTAGAACTTGCTCCCCTTACAAGTTGTAGTCAAGTATCCCAATCTCAAAGTCCCAATACTTTGAGATTCTTACAAGAAAGATAATCAATGAGAAACTCTCTAAAAGAGTAGAATAATAATAACTGAAGCTTAATATATCCGAAGATAATCTCTCTGTATGTCGAAACAGTAAATGCTCTTAATTGCTAATTGAATGCACAACGTTTTTCGGTAGGTGGTGACTTGAATGCTCCTTCTATTTATAAGTTGATTGCATTGATGACCGTTGAGAGGAATTAATGAGCCGTTGTGAGTAATCAATATGTCCGTTGTAAATCACTTGCTCTGTTTCCTCGTACGCAACATTTCGACATTCGACCATTTTTTTCTTCGTTGACATTCCTTATTCAAATTGTCCGTTGAAACACGTTCGAATTTTGCGTAAGGTATGGCCGTAATGCTTTTTGCTTGCTCGAGAAGGTTTCTTGCCCAAATGGTGAATGTCTTTACTTTGCATTTAATGCTTCGACAAACCAAAGTGCTTTATTTTAATCACCGGTAATTTGTGCCTTGATGATCTGAAACTCACTAATACACTGGTTAAAAGCATTTGGTAAACTTAATAAGTGATAATCCGAAATAATAAGATAAACTTAATGATTTCGTAAATTGTCCAGAAGCGATTTTCAAAACAGGGGCAACGTTGCTCGGGCAATAACTCAGGCTTGCTCGAGCAAGCACTTTAGGATTTAGTTATAAAGACCTCATACTCGCTGATGCTCGGGCATGGATTTTCCTTGCTCGCCAATGATGCTCGGGCATGGTGTTTATGATGCTTGGGCAAGCTCTTCAAAATCTTGGAAGTATTGTCTTCCGGTCGATGTTGCTCGAGCAAGACTTCCTTCTTGCTCGAGCAAGGTTCGACGAGAGTCAAAACTAGGAAGAGCTCCAAGGTTGCTCGGGCAAGCTTTTTCTTCTTGCTCGAGCATGTACTCGGGCAAAACGCTTTCTTATGCTCGGGCAAGGACTATGACATTTGGATCCTCGCTTCTGTTTCACTCTTGCTCGGGCAGACCAAGTACCTTGCTCGGGCAAGGTGTTACTTTCAGGTGTTTCTGGAGGTTGCTCGGGTATATGGCTAGTGCTTCCCCTTAACTTCCCTCAACGCTCGATGTTGCTTGAGCAAGCTCGTAACCTTGCTCGGGCAAGGTATACTTTCTGGCCTTTTGCGGGGGATGCTCGGGCAGGTGTTTGTGCTTTCCTTATTTCTTTAGTGAGCCCGTTGTTGCTCGAGCAAGCTTCTCACCTTGCTCGGGCAAGGTCATGCTTTTGCCTGTTTTCAGGGAGTGCTCGAGCATGATCCTCTATGCTTTCCTTCTTCTTTTCACTGAATCCCGATATTGCTCGAGCAAGCTTACCATCTTGCTCGGGCAAGGTTTCAAATCAAAAATACTTAATTCAATACTTTGAAATTGTGATCATCAAAATCCAGGAATTTACATACTTGTTTGGGATAGCGGTGGTAGATTTTTTTTTTCAGATGGATTTTTGGAAAAAGGAAGATAAGATAAAAGTCAAATTGTAGATATGATTTGTGTTTGGGATAGCGGTGGAAGGAGCCTTTTTTTTTTCCTAAATGAGATGTTGTTTGGAATAACGTTTGAAAAGTCATTTGTGATGAAAAATGACTGAAAATGACATAAATCTTATTGAATGCGACGCACATATATATTAGTTGTATATATTGTGATAAAATAGGATAACATTTAAATTTGATAAAAATTAAATTATTATTAAAAAATTTAAAAACTCTAAAGTACGTAATTAAATATATTATAAAGAATAAATTAGAATGCATACAAATGTATATTTAATACTCGTTCGGTACTAAATATAGGATGTAGTTTTAGTGTTGCACTACAAACTATGTCTTATATTGAGGACCGGAGGTAGTAGTACATTGTTTATTGGTTCACCTATCTGTAACTTTTTTTTTTCCAGAAGGTAAAAAAGGTGAGTTTTTACAATAAGTCTATCCCTATATTAAACAATAAGTCCATCACTTCTATCAGACGTGGTTTTGCAGCAATCTCACTTTCATGTTACTCTCAATCCCTGGTTATTCTCAATCTCTTATATTAAACAATACAATTTGACTCAATCCCAATCCCTACCCTCAATGCTTGGTATCAAACATCGCCTTCAAGTTATTAACTATTTTTCTCCTTGTTCCCTTACATCTTAGAATTGGGAAGGACTGAAATTTGGCATATTTGTTCATGGAAAATAAGTTTTTAGTATGGGGTGTTTTCTTTTAAAATGTACTCCCTCCGGTCCTATTTATAAGAACTCTGTAACACCCCAAATTCCATACTTCAAATCGTGTCGATTGACACTTAATTTTAAGAAAAATCAACAGAGTTTGAGGTGCTACCACTCAGAGTAATGTGAAAACGGAGAGCATGCACTAACGTTTGGACAATGAGTAACTGATAAAAAATGCCCAGACATATGTTGATGCCCCGACATAAGCTGGTATATTAAAAATTTCCCGAAGGAATGTTCATGTGATACAATTACAGAGCTTTGTATAATTACAATTCTTACATGGTAACTATACAATCTTCAACCAAGCCGTAGCTAGACTTGGGGCAATGAATCTAACTCAGTTAATTGAACAATTTGGCCAGGTAGGTGTCTATCGTGGAAGTCTCACCGAGTTCACGATGCCTTATTAACTGATCCACATAGACTAGCCCTGCCTTCAGCACCAAACTGTTTGAAGTAACCTCGTTAAATCCGTGCGAGAATGAATGCTCGATGACGCTCTTCCTTAGGCATTTGCTTTGTCCGGTGCCTCTTCCCGCTCCGTCCATCGATGCCTTCTCTGATCCTGGTTCCTTTTCTTGAACCTTTAGTCAATGCTGAGATTCAATCGAATTGAATCTCAGGTAACAGTTAACCTCATATGAAAAGTATAACAGTATATGTATGACAGATATTCATAACATTACAGCATTAACCAATACATAGCACACAACACATGTAAGGTTATAACATCACAATAGTACATAGCACACATCACATGTAAAGTCTATCCACGTTTGCACTAACCAGTGCCACGACGGCCCCTCGTGTCCTCAGCGCTAGGAAAACTCAACGGCATTATCAAGACTATAACCCGTATAAAGCTAAATGTATAAACAGTGACCTAAGACAAAGCCTTAGCCACGGTACATGATCCAAGACATAATCCTGTCCATGACCCTATGAATCATACTACCACATACATGCATACAAGACACATCAGAGTTAAAGTTACTGTACGCGAACGTACCTTTCACCGTGTAATGGCCAACATGCCCGACCTTTGAACCCGACTCCGGACTTCCCGGATATCCTATACATTATCGTCGGATTATTACTTTTTCCATTATCATATTTCCTAGAATAATATCAAAAAAGATATTTTCACCTATTTTGACATTTCTACCCTTGGTGGATTTATTATTCCACTTTTACCCTCATATTTTATTAAAAACGCTACTTCAGAATTTCTGGGCAGAATTTTCGGTAACTTTGAAAAATCATAATTAATTCTAGAAATATCGAAACAAGGATCCAAAAAATTCCACGGAATCCTTAGGATGTCTATGTTTGAGGAAAAATACTGGTTTTCACCCAGAATTAGTGAATCATTCCCAGTTTAATTGTTTCTCAACACTGCCCAGATTTTCGTCCAGAAAACGTAGCCCAACTTTAGGAATTTTTATCTCCTTGCACAAAACTCTAAATGATACAATCTAGGTATATTTGAAAAGCCCTATGTACGTAATGTAACCATAAAAATATTCAGGACTTAATAACCCCATATTCTACATAAAATCATAGCCTTTTTGTTGCTAACTCTAGCAAACTTTCAACCGTAAATTTTGCCAGAACTTCGCTACTTTGATCTTCGATGTTCAAGAATTTTGCTATATCATATTTTTCATCTAATTTTCGAAATGTACTCATTTTTAACCATAAAAACATGAAAAAAAATTGCTCTTGAATATTTAAGATCAAAGCATAAATTAGCTATGAATTTAAACTAGAATTTCAAGAACTACAAAAGCTAAAGACTAGAAAACTTACCCTTGAAGAACCTTGCAACTCCTTCTTCCTTCTCACTTCTCACTAGCTCTCACTTCTCTCTACTCTTTGTAGAATGGTTTTGGTGTGAAGAATGAAGTGAGGCAAGCCCTCTATTTATATTGAAAACTCATGAACCTCATCCTTTGGATTGATTTCCTCCATCAATGGTCCATGTTGCTTGGTTTTCTTGTAGACACAATTTTGTGGTTCAAGGATTCTTATTGGCTAATTTAATTACATAGGATTTAAACTATTTTCCTTGATTTTCTCTCTTCAAATCCGCTACCCCTCTCTCTCTCTTCCATCCTCTTCCATTTAATTAATGCCTTAGCATATCCTATCCTCTTCCATATTGTCCCCTCATCCCATGTGCTCTTATCCCATGTGTTTGATTAATGTTTTATCTTGATTTAATTAACAAATTCCTTTCTTCTTATTCAAACAAGTAATCTGTGCCCCCCCTCTTTCTTGGCTTTTAATTTGTGTTTTCATTGTGTCACATAAATGAAAATACAAGTCTCCTATTGGTTCTCACAATTTCACATGGATTAAGATTAATTGTGTGATTTATTAAGACCATTGGATTTAGCTTTATTAGACTTAGTCTTGGCCCTCCATTATTTATTTGAAAAATCCTACAACTATTTGAATATTCTATTTTCAAATTGCATGTGCTCTTAATAATGATTATTAAAAAAAATTTCTTCCTCTCTCATCCATGTGCATTTTGTCCCTCATCCTTGACTTTAGGGGATGAAGATTTAATCCTAATTAGTACTCTTAATGTAGTGTTTAATATGTGATTAAGTATCCACACTCGGGTCAGTTAATCCGGTGGGCACTGGTGGTGGTCTGAATCGATCACAGTGGATATTTTATTCTCCTCATCTAATATTATCCACACTCGGGTCAGTTCTGGTACTCTGTCTACTCCGGCACTTATTACATTTATCTATGGTCCACCGAGTGAGGAGGTTAGAATGCTTTGCTGGCAGGAGCTCCGCAGAATCAATGTCAACATCGGTGAATCTTGGTTATGTATTAGAGACTATAATGATATTTTAACTCAGTCTGAGAAGTGTGGTGGAAACCCAAGAGCGTGGAGGAAAATTCTAAATTTTAAGCACCTTATTGCAGACTATGAGCTAGATGATTTGGGATTCTTTGGCTTCAAATACACTTGGTGTAATAACCGGTTGCACCCAGATACTATATGGGAACGAATTGACAGGGCGTTGGGCAATATCCTTCTTAGGGAACAGTTTCCTAATCTCCAAGTTCTGCATGTGGACCCTGCTTCTGGTTTAGACCACCATCTTTTGTGGGTACAATGTCATCCTGATGGGCATCATCGTAAACGTGTCTTCAGGTTTGAGGTATGTTGGACGACTCATCCCAATTTTCTACGGTTAATTAGGAATAGTTGGAGTTCTGTTTATAGAAATGTCTTGTGTGCTGCTGATGGTTTTGCCCAGAATTTGATTAAATGTAAGCAGGACCTTATTAAATGGAGTTATAAAGAATTTCCTAATAATTCTTGTAAAATTGAGAGCTTAAAGGAGCAGCTAGCCAAGCTTAATCAAGGGGGCGAGATGTTTTATCCTCACGAGACTATTGCTAGTGTTAAAGGGGAATTGGATCGGATATTGGCTCTTGAAGAACAGTTTTGGTGGCAGAGATCAAGAGTTAATTGGCTTCAATTTGGGGACAAAAATTCTCGTTTCTTTCATTCATATACTCTTAAAAGAAGACACAGCAATAATATCTTATGTATCAGAGATGATGATGGTAATTGGATTACAGAGAAACCAGCTATCTCCCAGAACATTTCTTCTTTTTTTCAGGAACTTTTTACTACTTCTGCTCCCTCAGATATTTATTCGGTTCTTAACTTCATTGATACTAAGATAACAACTTCCATGAACCAGAATCTTATGTATCCTGTTTCAAGAGAAGAGGTGAAAGCAGTTGCCTTTAGCCTAGGGTCTTCTAAGGCGCCAGGCCCTGACGACTTCTCTGGTATCTTTTATCAGAATGCTTGGAGCGAGATTGGGGAGTCTATTTTTCATATGGTCAGAGAATTTTTTGAAGGAAAGTCGCTGCTTGATGCCATCAATGAGACAAATATCACCTTGATTCCTAAAGTGGAGAAGCCTGAACATGTCTCTCATTTCAGACCGCTTGGGTTATGTAACTTCTCCTACAAAATCATTTCCAAACTCTTGACCAATAGAATGAGACCATTACTGGATAATTGCATCTCCCAAAATCAAGGTGCCTTTGTTCCAGGCCGTTGTATCCAGGACAACATCATCATTGTTCATGAGGCCTACCATTACCTTCGAAGGAAGAAAACAGGGGGGAAGTATGAATTTGCTCTCAAAATGGATATGAGCAAAGCTTATGACCGAATTGAATGGTCATTCCTGGAAAAAGTCCTGCTGCGTTTTGGCTTTTGTGAAGAGTGAGTGTTGTTAGTCATGAAATGTGTCCAATCTGTTAAGCTGAATGTTTGCGTTTCTGTGGAAAATATCAACTCCTTTTCTCCTAGTCGGGGTCTACGACAAGGGGATCCGCTCTCACCGTATTTGTTTATTTTGGTGGCGGAGGTACTATCTCTAATGATTGACAAGAGTCAAGGGGCTAATCAGATCAAAGGGATTAAACTGAGTCAGGGATGTCCGGTGCTCACTCATAGTTTTTTTTGCAGATGATTCTTTATTATATATGAAAGCCACCAGGAAAGAGTGCTGTTACCTTGCTCAAATTCTACGATTGTATTGTGCTGCCTCAGGTCAAACTATCAATCTTGACAAATCCAGTATTTTCTTCTCCTCTAATACCCCGGTTGTAGTTAGATCCATGGTTGGAGGCATATTGGGTATCTCAGCCTCTGATGATCCGAGAAGGTATCTTGGCATTCCGAGTATTTGGGGGAAGACAAAACACCAAGCCTTGGCCTATGTTAGGGAAAGAATCACGTGCAAGCTTCAAAATTGGGGGCTCTCTTCCCTATCATTCTCTGGCCGTGAGGTGATGATTAAATCTGTTATACAAGCTATCCCCATTTTTCCCATGAATTGCTTCAAATTTCCCATCAAAACTTGTAAGGAAATCCATAGCCTCATTGCCAACTTTTGGTGGGACGGTAATGCCTTTGGTCGACGCACACATTGGAAGGCTTGGGACTTCCTAACTTCTGGGAAGGATCAAGGTGGTATGGGGTTCAGAGACCTATGTATCATGAATGACTCTTTATTGGCCAAAACGGCTTGGAGACTTTTGATTAGACCTAATGATCTGTGGGCTAGGGTGGTGAAGAGTGTGTACTTCCCCAAATCTAATCTTCTCCAAGCGGTTAAGGGCTACAAAGCCTCCTGGTGTTGGTCTAGTATGATTGATGGTAGAGATATCCTTTTGAAGGACCTTCATTGGGATGTAGGCTCAGGTACCTCAATTGGCATTTGGGGGGAGCCTTGGATTCCTGGATTTCCTTTACTGAAACTACCTTTGAACTGTGTGGACTCAGTTGTTGAGCAGGGACAGGTATGTGATCTAATAGTTGATGGTGAGTGGAATCTTGGCCTTATATCACAATATCTATCTGATTAGGTAAAGGCTGCAATTTACAAAATCCCGATCCCTACAAATGGCTTGGAGGATAAACTGGTGTGGAACAATGCTAGGAATGGGGAGTATATGGTTAAACTGGGGTATAAGGCGGAGAAAACCAAGCACTCGGTTGTAGTGAGCAAGGTAGGTTCCTCTATTGTTGTACCTCCTTCGTGCTGGAAATCTGTATGGAAGATTAAGACAGTCCCTCGTGTGCAACAATTCATCTGGCGCCTCTTAAATAACGCTATAGCTTCTAATTCTGCCCTGTTTCATAGGCATCGATCACAGTCAAAGCTATGTCCTATCTGTGAGTCTCTAGAAGAAAACTTGGAACATTTATTTTTCCATTGCTCATGGACCCGGTGTATATGGTTTGGTAGTCAATTAGGGATCAGATTTGACCCTACAGATGTTACTAACTTCAACAGCTAGTGGCTTTGTATTTCTGGTATGCCCTCTTTGAACACTTATGACTTGTCGCTGATCTGTTGGTTACTTTGGTTCATTTGGAAACAAAGGAATGAAAAAGTGTTAAATTTTCTTGAGCCAAACCCTGTCATTGTAATTGAAATGGCTAGGAAGAGTGCTATTGAATTCAGATCTAGCCTTGATAATCTGACTTGTTCTTCTGAGCTGATTGCTAAATATCCATGCGTTCCCACCTGCTGGGCTCCACCTCCTGTTGATAAAGTTAAATTAAATGTGGACGGTGCCTTCCATGTTGGTCAAGGGGTGGCGGCTATAGGTGTGGTTTGTAGAGATTTTGCTGGGCATTTTAGTTGGGGATTTATTGATAAGGTAAAATCCATCTCGGCCTTTATGACGAAGCTTTAGCACTTAAGCGAGCCCTGCTGATTGCTATGGACTTAGGGATTGATGATGCTATTTTTGAGTCAGATTGTCTCCCTCTGATTAATTGTGTTGTTGCTAAATCACCTTCTTCCTTTGATTGGTGTTGTAGAAGTATCATTCATGACATTATTAGTCTTTTTTCTTCCAAAGTTGGGTTCTCGATCTCATTTACTCCTCGTGGGGGTAACCGTGTTGCTGACCATCTTGCAGCAATTGCTTATAAGGGGGTGTACCCTGTTGGGTGGGTGTCTCAACCAACACCCTCTTTGATTCCTCTTCTAACCTTGGATGCTCAACATACTTCACTGGTCATGACTGATGCTCTTCATCCCAGTGCTGGGAGGGAGGTTGATTAATTTATGTTTCATGTTGTTTTGTGGTTGGCTTCGGCCTGTTGCTTTCTATTCTATTGCGCTTTGAGTTGTAAGCTTTGGACAAAGATTCTCAGTATCTGCATTTTATTCTGAAATGGTAATAGAATACATTTTCGAGCAAAAAACAAATATGTGATTAAGTATAATTGTCATTGTGTGATTGGTTCTTAAGTTAATTATGATCATTAGTGACTCATCCTATGCCAATGTTGTCTTCTAATTAGTCTTTGATTTTTAAATTAAGACATCCCTAATTGTTGCTCTTTAATTTGCCTCTTGATTAATTTTGAAGAATTACTTAATCATTTTAATTAATGTAAGCTTAATTGCCCATTGATTGTTGTTAATTTCCTTTATTTTGATTAAGTGTTTTTATAACATTTTCTTGCTTATTTTAATTATATAGGAACCAACATCTAATATGATAATCATATCATATTTCATGTCCCTTATATGTAGTCTTGAAATTGGTCTTAGATTTATTTAATTCCACGAGAAAATTCCCTAAATTAAAATAAATAAGTTACAAAATTTTGAGACACATATTCACCTTTATTTAATATGACTTATTTATCAAAATATAGTATTTATGATAAATAGGAATTTTGGGGTATTACAAACTCGATAATCGAATTTCACATTTTAAAAAATCGGTTCAAATTTCTTAAAAATAATAAGTATGTCTTGAAATAAATTTTTCCCTAAGCATGCTCTTATCTACAAGGGGACAAGTAAGAGGGAGAAATATAGTAAATACTTTATGACCAACCATTTAATTAATGCAATATATATAATTAATGGGGGCACAAATGGAAAAAACTCATTAAATGTTCAAATAAATCTTGTCAAGTTTTTATAAAAAGGATCAAGACAATTCAAATTTTGAGCTCTTATAAATAAGAGAAATATATGCTATTAAGAATGGAGATGAATAGTATAATACCCAAATAATTATTTGTCTTGAATATTATATTTGGATAAATAATATATCTTAAATATTATATTTGGATAAATAATACATATTTAAAATAGGTGAATATGTGGTCTCAAATTTTTCTATTATGTTTATTTTATTTTCTAGGCAATTTCTTCCTAGAATTAAGGTGATTGAAGATTTAATTTTCTAAATCTTATTAGGGATCATAAAATATCCTAAGATTATCATAATCAAGTATAATCTTAACTATATCATAAAGGCAATCAAATATCATCAAAAGATGCCTAAATCAATTAGAGAAAATTAGCAACAACTATTAGGCAATTAAATTTGCAATAAAAATAATATTTATGTTAATTTTCGAAATTAAATAATAATTAATTTAAAAAGGGCATAATTAAGAATATATCAACTTAATTACCATCCAAATGATATCTAAAGGCCCAAGATTAGTATCTTAGGGGTTTCAAACAATTATGATTAATATTGTAACCTATCAAATTTTGACAATTAGGCCTAATAACCCCTAAAACACTATATTATAAATATTAACCAAGATTAATTAATCCTCCCTAAAATCATACAAAAGTGGCGAAATTTACTAATTAAAGAGGCTAAGTAGTTGCATTAATTCTTAATCCTAAATCATTAACAAATATCATCAATAGTGTTTAGATTTTTCCAACCCAAATCAAAGGTTTGGATTAAAACTAATAAAGCTAAATCCTAAGGCTTTAATTAAGTATTATAAAGTGTGATCCTTGTGAAATTGCAACTAACCAATGAGAGAATTCCTTCTAGATGATTTAATAAGTATGAAAATACAATATAAGAGAGGAAACAAGAGGGGGTACACGGCTATTACATAAAAAAACTGAATGAAGAAGTTAAGTAATTAATTAAATGAATTAAACAATGATAATGAGACCACATGCATGTCTTAATCAAAGAAGAAAAATTGGCACTTCACATAAATGCAATTAATGATAATGGAAGAGGATAAGATTGAATAAAGATGAGAGAGAAAAGTGGGTAATTTATTGAATGGAAAGTTAAAAATCATTAGGATAAATTCAAGACACAAGTAAATGAGAATCTATAGAAAATAAATTGTATCTTGAGAAGCGTTGATCATAGATCAAATATAAGGATTTATTATGAACAAGCATATTTTAAGCTTGGATTAGGTTCCCTCCAAAATCATTTTCTCAACTTTTGTGATTTATCTTAAAGTGATTAAAGTATTAACTGAGACTTCTAATGAAGCCAAGATTTAATCTAAAATTAAGGGCTTTAATCAATAAAATATAAGTGAATTAAAAGAGTCAAGGATGGAGCTCAAAATATTATTCAATTGGCTAAGATTGAAACACAAAACACATTAGAAAGATGAAAGGGGAAGGGGTTCGAATATTGTGGCTTGAGAAAGGGTAGGATAATTGTTTATTGTTTAAGTTATCTACACATGCTAAATTAACATTAATTAAGGGAATTAATGGGAAAATGGAAGAGGATAGGGAAGTAAGAGAGGGAGCAAGGTTGTGAAAGGAAGAAAGAGAGAAAGGATGAAGCAAGGGATGAGATGTAACCATTCATTTTAACCTAGATCCAAAGGTGTGTATCAAAGATGAAGAGATGTGAATAGTGTCGTGATGTTTTGCTATAAATAGGGGGCTTTGGCCTTCACAAATGCTCACACCAAAGCAAGCTTAGTAATCTGATATAGAGAGTGAAAGTGAGAGTGAAGAGTCTTGGAGAAGGAGGAACAAAGTTCTTGGTAAGTTCTCTAGCTTTCAAGTTCTTAGCTATTTTGTTATTTTGATCTTTAATCTTCCAAGTATAATTTGTTTTTCATGTTTTTATGGTTAAAATTGTCTTTATTTCGAAAAATTGATAAAGTAGAAGTTATAGCAAAATTTTTGGAAGATTATGATCAAAGTAGCGAAGCTCTGGCAAAAATTTATTGGTTAGAGATTTCTGAAAGCAGTTGTAAAAACGTTGGTATCTTATGTTAGAGATGATGTTCTAAAATTCTGAGCAAATTCATGGTAAAATTATACATATAGGGCTTTTCAAATATACCTAGAATGTATTATTTTGAGTTCTGTGCTAGGAGATAAAAATTCCCAAAGTTAGGCTATGTTTTCTGGAGTGTTTCTGGGCAGAGGTTAGAAACACTAAACCTGGGAATGACTCACACAATCTGGGAAAACATTTAGTATTTCTACTTAAAACTAGACATCCTAAGGATTCCGAGGAATTTTACGGATCCTCGTTTTGATTTTTGTAGAATTTGTTATGATTTTTCAAAGTTAGGCAAAAAATCAGTCCATATGCTGTCAAACAACGTTTTTTTTACGAAATTTGTGGAAAGAAATTGAAAAATAAATACACCAGGGGTAAAATGGTCATTTGTGACTAAGATATGAATTATAATATTATTTATGAATTAATCAATGCGATATTACCCTTATAGGATATATGTGATCGCATTCCGACCGTCAAACGTACTGTAAATCATCAACGAAGGTACGTTCGCGGTGTACTATAACACTGACTCTAATGCTTATAGTATGTTTATATATGATAGTTGTATTCATAAACTAAGATGATGTCTTAGTTCATTACTTTCACATTCAGATTTACACGAGTTATAGTCTTATTAATACCATTGAGTTTTCGTAGCGCTGAGGACACGAATGTACATCGTGGCACTGGTCAATAGTGCAGACCGGGATAACATGTATACTGTAGTGGCTGTGTATTGTTATTGCCTTACATATCTGATTATGTATTTCCTACATCTGTTGTGGGCTTTTGTAGTAATTAATGCTGAAATGTCATGAATATCTGTCATACATATATTGTTTACATAAGTATGAGGTTAACCGATTACGAGGTCCGATGGGCATTGGACCTCGGTATGAACTAATAATCGGGAAAGAATCACGGATCGGAAGGCACCGTAGATGGAGCCAAGAGAAGGCACAAGTAGACAATGGCGATAGGTCATGTAACGAGACATCAAAGAACAAAGCCGGAAAGAAAGGCCGATCAAAGCAAATGCGGGAAGAAGGTTGGCAGAGCCTACCTTCTGGCATGAATCTGATAGGATTACTTCAAACCATTTGGTGCTTAAACTAGAAAGGGTCGGTCTATGTGGTTCAGTCAATTAGTCACCGTGAATTCGGGGAGACTTCCACTAGACTTTACCCAGCCTGGCCAAATGGGTTGATGTAACTGTGTTAGGTTCTATGCCCCAAGTCTAGAAATGGCTTGGTCTGAAGTTGTATAGTTACAATGTAAATCCTGTAATTATATAAAGTCTTGTATCACATGAATAATTCCTTCGGGAAATTTTAATATACCAGTATACATCGGGCATCAGCATATGCTTGAGTATATGCCATTATGAAATATGCATTTTACAATTTTTTTTAGAAGTTATGATGTTTATTCTGCGATCGAATATTTAATTTTTTCTACTTTCTTTTTCTTAACCTATTTTTTTTGGCCTCTAAACTATTTATTTTTATACACACGCACACACTTTATCCATTAGTAACTAGACTATATTTCCATTTCTTCCTTTCGAAATAAAATATGATTATTTTTTTATTGTACAGTAGTATTTAAGATGTGGATTCTTAATATGATTATTTTCTGTTATTCATGTTCAAGTAATTAATAAAAGGAAAGCAATGTAAGGAAGAAGTAATATTGTCATACTATTAATATTAATTGCTACAGTTATTTACACTAATACTAATGTTCCAAATACAATATTGAATGTTGACAAAAAAAATACAATATTGAATCAAACAAATTTAATCCAACTTCAATACAAACTGAACGGTCTTGCTTCATACAATTAAAAAGAATTGCATAAGCACGCTTGGGTCGAAAAGCAAGGGTTTTGGCGTGGTTGTCAGCATAAACTTAAGCCCAAACCTTTTTGAGTTCTCGATGAATGGGCTTCAATTGCTAAAGTTTCTCTTCAAGATGCCCCAATATCAAAGGCACAACAACAATAGTGTTCTGTATAAGAACAACAGATGTCTAGCCCTACTGGACTAGTATGTTGATATTGGATTGATAACTAGCTTCCAGGTATCTATGAATTAGATACCCAAGAGAATAGTGGATCACTGTGCATGAATAGGAGTTAGCCAACGAGAGTGCTGTGTGTGTACAGTGATGGCACAATATAGTAAAGTGAGAATAGAATGTGCGTACCTTTAGGCTTTACCTCTAGGGTTTGGACTTATGGGCCTTGTGCGCCTTATAGCCCAAGTATTGTGCCACCATATCTAGGTTAGAATCTTTGGTTAATATCCTCCTTGATTATAGGATTAATATCCTCCATGATTGTAGGTGGATTCTGATACAGATTGCCCCTTGTTGGGCCGTATATTAAGTGGGCCTCGTATAGGTCCGTAAAAGTTGCCCCCCAGCTTGGTGGCTCAGGTCTCTGGGCTGCCGGGGTGCATTTACTTTTTAACTTGGATCTCACATCCGGGTCGTGATAGATCTCTTGATTTTTCATTCATCTTTTATCCGGGTTTCAACGAACTCCGGGTTCACTGGCGTTTTCTTGCGAATTCCCCCGATCTGGGTTGATTCGCTAAGTTGCTTTATTCCTTTTTGTGAACTGTCGGATCTCTTCATCAAGCATCTGGGTTTACGAGTTCATCTGCTTTAGCAACGGGTTTTCCCCCATCCAGATCATGATGGAAAGGAACATGCGCAATTTGGGTATGACAACTTTACAGTTGTACGTTTGCAATCGTCATGGCGTACAACCGCCATTTTTAGTGCGGCATAGCCACCTTTTGCCGTCTTTGATATTCGTGTGCATTTAATGCCCATGTCTCTTCGCATACGTGATCATTGCTTTTTAGGGCGAATTGTCTCTTTTGCCCCTGCCTCTTCCGATTCGAAAACTCAAATGGTTACGTTAATCTTTGCGTTTCCCCCTCCCCATTCTCACCACTTCTCACTCGTTGCTTTCTCTGTCTTCCAAGAAACCTTTCGTTTTTCAAAGGCTTGCTTTCTTACGATTCTCCAGTTCATACCTTTTAGGTTTCTTAGATCTTCATTACACCAGGTATTCTCATCGTTTCTTCCTATTACTTTTGCTTTTGTTCTTTGATTCTCTTCTGCATTGTTCTTGCTTCTTCACCTGTGTTTTCTGAGAAGTTGGTGTCTGGGTTTCTTGGTAGATATCGTTTCCTGGGTTTGAAATACCTTTGTCTCCTTGGTTCTTGTTCTCTCCTTCTTCCCTCAAACATATTGACGTTGGGACGCCGAGATGACATTTAAGGACATTCATCTTTGAGCCTATGAGGCTTCATGATGAGACAATAGAACTGGGCCACCCCAATCTTCATCCACCCACCTTTTAAC
This sequence comes from Acacia melanoxylon, assembly GCA_019022615.1. Classification (NCBI taxonomy): domain Eukaryota; kingdom Viridiplantae; phylum Streptophyta; class Magnoliopsida; order Fabales; family Fabaceae; genus Acacia; species Acacia melanoxylon. The sequence goes on along the minus strand of JAFJYJ010000003.1, from coordinate 1,989,030 downwards.
CGAACACATTAGCCTTAGGTTTGTGACTTCCATTAACGATGGAGAAGGGTAAGATAACTCCAGAAGAAGAAAAAGAGTTACGCTGAACAGTTCCTCTAAGGGCTCGGTTTTGGTTTTGGGGTATTCCCCTTAAGAAGAAGAGAGGCAGATGGCATTGCTTCGCCGAAAACGTTGTGGGGGGAGTAGGAGGAGATCCCCACCTCTAGAAATTAAAGGTCAACGTGAAACTGGGAGTCATGGTGAGAGCGTTGCTAGCTCGGGATCCCGTACCCAACAACCAAGGATCGGGAGGTGGGGTAAGAACGAGTCTATCCTAGCATCACATGCTTCCCATCTGGGGGGGGGGATTCACCCCTCTAAACTGAGATCCAATCTAGAGAACGTCGTCGACCTATGTGATAATTGCGCCTATTTAAGTTGCCAACTCGTCACAAACGGTCATTACTCTTTAGCTGAGTCCACTCTAGCCTCATGCCGGCATAAGTTTACTACCAACAACATCCCGGCTTACGGTAGCGAGGTCGTCTCGTGTCAGAGAAATCCCCAAGTGCTTCCACTTTTTGTTATCTCCGTAGTAGCTCCCTTGATTCAGGTATACCCTTAGTTTTCTGATTTTTGTTTTGTTTGTTCTAGGTATTCATGGGTTCTCCTTCTTCACACTATGACCATACTGAGGAATCTATGTCTGGGGAGTCGGGTTCTGTAAGTTCCCTCCAAGCCTTAACGGACAAGTACCCTTGGGTGACCTATGAGGTGGTAAATACTACATCCGAGATTTTTGTAGTTGAGGTTGCCTGACTCCTCGTCGGCGATCAAGAAAACTGCACCCTTTGTCTACCCCTTAGAGATGAGCCAGTCTGTTCCCACTAGGAAGGGGATAATCCATCTTTCTTCTTCTTCTTCTTCTATCATGATTATATTACCCGGATTGGTATTCGCTTCTCGTTTACCGAGTTTCAAATTGAGATTTAAATCATCTGCACCCTACTCCTTCCCAGCTTCACCCCAATGACTGGGGTTTCGTCATAGCCTTTGAGCGCCTGTGTAAATCTTTAGATATACCTTGTATCGTTAATCTTCTCTTCTATTTTTTTACTGCCCATATGAGTTGTTCCGGTAAGGAGCCCGCAGCTAGGAAGGGTTGGACCACCTTCTGGGGTGCTCTAATAGGAAATTGTTTAATGTATATTCTGAATCCTTCAAAAACTTCAAGACTGGCTTTTTCAAGGTTGTCGCTGAGTTCAGGAAAGCAGCCTTGGTTCCTTAAAGGCTCTGAGGCCAAAGAAGTGGAATGGAAATTTCCATTATATTGGACTCGGGATCACCATGACTTTCATTCTTCCACTTACCGTGTTGAACAACATGAATTATCGGCTTCCGAAATTAGTTCGGTTGCAATCTTAGCTGATTGTGTCAAAGAGCGCGGCGCCATTAGCGCCGCTTTACTCATTGCCCAATCTCAAGCCAAGTTGGATTCTGCAGTGAGTACGACTCTCTTATGTTTATACTGTGTGCTTTTATTTTCTGCTTGTAGAGGAATCCATTTATATCTTCTAACTTTGTTTTCTTGACCTGCAGCTCCGCACATGGGGAAGTGGCCTCGTTATGTTTATTTTATGCAACGTGGCTAGGCGGCTTCAGGTACGGAGAAAAGCAAGAAGCGCCAAGCTCCTGAGCTCGGACAGACCGGCGGAACTAGCCCCAAGCGGCCCGGCCAAGAAATCCAAGGGTGTTAAAGAAGGTCTAAGCCAAACAACAAAAAATGCCTCAGCTTATGCTGCTCGTACCTTTGCCCCCAAGCCACTCCAGCTCCTCCTCCTCCAGAATCTGAGACTCCTCATTCTTCTCCATCTGACCGGCTTTCGAAAGGAATCCTTTGGGACAAAGGAGCTCGGCTATGTTGTGCGCCCTCCTAAGCACTTCTTTGAGCCAACCCGCCTGACTAACGCCGAGATGGAAGAACTCTTGCAGATCGAATTAAACTCCTTGAAGGCCTCTGAATTAATCCAGACGGTGGGGACGCTGAAAACAAATACGCCAATTCTTATGCTAAGGTGCAAAAGGTCACATTGGAGAGGGATGAAGCTTGTGAGCAGAAAAATAAAGCTCAAGAGGAGCTCCAGGCGACCAGGGCGGAGCAGGACAAGACACATGAAGAGCTCCTGATGGCTGAGATAGATCTTGCAAAATCAAACTCGGAGATTCTTCGTCCTCGTGAGCTTCATGAAAATGACATGCTATCAGTGAAACTTATTCAAGCCATGCATGAACGGCTTGAAGTCTAGCTAAAAGCAACCAAGGATGAGCTCTGCACTGCCAAGGCCGATGTTTTGAAGTGTAATGCCACGTTGGTGAACGCCGCTATGGAAGTCCTTTGACAACACCTTGGTGTAGGTCCAGTTTTTGAACCCCAGGATCTAGTTGAATACCTCCGGCACGCATTGCCAGGCTTATATTGAAGACGGGAAATTGATCCCGCCTGATCAAGTTGAGGACCGAGTCAAAGAGGTCAACATCCCCGACCCTACTGGGGGAGGGTTCAAGCATAGGCTCAACCGGAGGCTTAAGCTCCTCCTTCCTGAAGGGCCGGGATCTAGGTTCAACAAGTTAGTCTCTTTATAATTGATGAGCTCTACTTAGTTGGTGGTCAAGGGGGTCCTATTTTGCTTGTATCTTTCTATTTGGGGTTCTGTGATTACCCGACTTTTTGTACTTGCCAGCTTGGACAAGATATCGGCCATGGTATTTTCTCCTCTAGGAATTTGGGCGACGGTTACCTCTTTAAAGTCGGCCATGGCTTCTTTCACCTTACTCAAATACTTTACCAGCAAGGGACCTTTAGCTTGGTACGTCCCTTCGAATTGTGCCACCACGAGTTAAGAGTCAGTTGAGATGTGAACTTTCTTAGATTCGTTTTTCCTTTGCTTGAACTAACCTGGCTAGAAGCGCTTCATATTATGCTTGATTATTCTATGTTGGGAAATTGAGCTGAAGGGAGTACTCCATCGAGACTCCTTCTGAGCTTTCAATGATAATTCCAGCTCCGCTTCCCTTAATGTTTGATGAGCCATCGACAAACACTTTCTAAGTCTCAGCATATCTGATCTCCCCTTTTCTAACGGGGTTAACTCCATCACAAAATCCGCCAAGGCTTGCGACTTGATGGCATGTCGAGCTTCGTACGTGATATCAAACTCAGACAACTTTATGGCCTAGTTGATCATTCGTCTAGCCAAATCCAGTTTATGGACTACAATCTGGTGTCCTTGAAAATAAGGACGAAGTCGCCTTGCGGTGGTAAGTAGCACAAATGCCATTTTCTTGAGCTTATGATACTTCAACTCCGAGCCTTGTAGAGCTCGGCTTACGAAATAAACTTGCAACTTGGCCATTTTCTGTTTCTCTAACTAAAACATCACTTACAGCTTCTTCTCCCACAGATAGGTACAAAATCAAGACTTCTCCTAGGTTTGACTTAGACAACACTGGTGGGGCAGCTAAAAACTACTTTATTTTTATGAATGCGGCTTCACATTCCAGGTTCCATCCTCCTTGCGCCTCCTTTTTTAGCAGTTTGAAGAAAGGAAGAGCATTTTCTTCCGATTTTGGTACAAATATGGTCAAGGAAGCCATTCTGCCTGTCAACTGCTGGACTTCCTTCGTATTTTTAGGGGCCTTCATATTCAATACGGCTTTGCATTTATCCGGATTGGCTTCAATCTCTCTGTTTGTTAATAGAAATCTCAAGAACTTCCCAGCCAGGACTCCAAAAGTGAACTTGGCTGGACTCAAACGGATTTGATAAGCTCTCAGCTTGTCAAACGTCTGCTGTAGATCTTGGACATGGCTTGTGGGGTCAGTCGATTTGACAATCATATCATCAATATACACTTCTATGTTTTGTGTGAATTTGACTGTAGATGGAGTAATACAGTAAAAGTTCGCCATTGATCCATGCAAATCATATGTGTGAAATCAATAAATTAATTAATCAATCAGGGAAAATCAAGAGCATTACCTTTTTTAACTCTTGTGGAAGATTTGCATGTATGGCCACAAGGGCATGTGACTTTGCAATTTGCAGAGTTACAGGCTCTTGTGGCTATCCAAGTTCTTCTACATACGACTATGATGTCAGGGAATGCTCCTAATTTTTCCTCATAGAATCTTGATAGATCTTTCATCTTGTTGGTGATTTCTAAAAATAAATAAATGAGTATTTGTTTTGAATTTTTATTCACAGAAAAAAAGGAAAAGGCACAAGAGTGTGGTAGAAAGAATGATTGCTCTCATACAATGTCTCGTGGCCGTTTTGAAAAGGTTGAAAAAAGAGTTGATCGTGGCCTAGCGAAAGAGATTGGAAGAAGAAGTTGAATCCAATCTTTCTACGATATGTGATCCACCATCTCCAATATGTTTGAATAAAAATGGTTGTATGTTCGCCGAAAGAGTAGCGGATCTTATACGAGTGAACAAACTTATATAGTTGCTGAAAAAATTATAAGTATTGTTAATGTTAATTTTTAGTTACTAAACATGTTTCATTACTAAGCTTCACGTTATCTGTATCTTACAGGAGGAACTTAAAAAAAAAGAACCAGAGGGATCATTTTTGTCGGATGAGAGGAATGATATTCTGACCTTTGTTACGGAAAACCCAATCATGGGGGCCGTGTCAGGGAAATTGGAAGAAGGGTAGGCCTAAGGAATTACTTTGGATTATCTAAACGCCAAAAACAAGCGTGGTTACCCAAGAGGAGATGAAACATTTGTTGGCTACTAGAATGGAAGAAGCAGCGATGCTAACAAAGGTAGAGGCAGAAGCTTCATTAACTACAATGTTTGAAGATCGGATGGGCAAGATGAAGGAGGAAATGGTGATGATGATTGTGAGCTCATTTTAAGAGACTAGTGTTCCCGTAGCACCATCATCTGCACCTATGCAGTAGAGAACTAAATTAAAGGGAGTTGTTGCATTATTGGATAGTCAGAGGGTGTTGAACCTTGTGACATTTTTGTAGAGGATCCTAAGAGATGATTAGTTGCACATGGGATTGTCTACAACATGAGATCAACTATACACCACCAAAAATTCTATATGATCAAGTGAGAGTGTTAGTTGAAGAAGTAATCATTGCTGATACACCTGTCCCTATCCCAACTGGTGATCTGAACATTGTGAGTGATGTTAAGAGAACCTTCATCTTGTAGCCAAAGAACCTTGTACATGTTTCTGATGGAGATGAGGAAATCTTGATATATCAAAACCCCTCCTATAGCTTTACCCCCTGAAGAAGTTGTGAAGCCTAAGGTGGATGCTAAGAAAAAATTATCCTTATGGCATTCGGTGCATCTTTTGTTGATATATCGTGCCCTGTGGATGAAGTTGAAGGCATGTCAAGGCTACCGGTTTACATTGATAAGATGAATATAATGTCCCTGATAGCTCTTAAAGAGGAGCTTAATAATCCAATTGTGTTAGTATTTTTAAAGTAAGTATCTTCTTATGTGAGTACATATTTTAACAATATTATTAAGCCGTTATAATTTGTATGATTGCATTATTATAGGTTCATACATCGTAGGTTGGTTTCCTCAGGTAAAAGCAATGATTTTGGATTCATGTGCACATACTAAATAACAGAATATCAAACCTCGATTTTGTCGAGACACAGCTACATATCACATAGGCTCAGTGAAACCAAGCCTGCGTGTTACTTGGCACCATATATACATAGGTACATATCACATTTCTTGGGTGCAATTCACTTAATTTTGCTATATATCATTGAGTTCTTGTTGCTATAATTTTTTAGTGACCATTGGCAGTTGGAGCTCTTATGCAAGAATAATTATACAGTGGTTCTCTTATGCTCCCTTCACAACCAACCAAGGAATGAATTAAAGTAGACCATCAACCCGTAAGCATGTGATTTTGATTGATTGGTGTGAATTGTCTGTTGTGAATTTTCAGTGGCCGTTATAGATGAATTTGTGATGAGGACATTCCAAAAAGCTGGTGGTGGTAAGCATAGGCATCAGGTCAAAGACCATAAATGGATTATACCAAATGTTAGTACATATTTGGACATTGCCTTATGAACTTGGTCAATAAGCTATGTATGCTCTATTCAGTTTTAATTATGTCATGTTCTTTTTTAGACTCGTAGGTAACCACAGGGATCTAACTTATGTGGCATTTATGTCTTGAGGCACATATATAACATTATCACACAAGAAAGGATTGAATTCACTGAAAAGGTAAATGTATTTGATGTAACATATTTGATCTTTTTGGCTTAATGTTACATATATATACCTATTTAAGTTATCATTTAAGTTAATTTAGTTTCTGACTTTGATGTTACAGATGTTTGAAATTTCTACGCCTTTTCCTAAAGAAGATCTTGAATTCATCCGCAAATGTACATGTGAATTCATTTATGAGCTCATACAGTCAGAAAAATAGAATGTAGTGAATTTATTTGTATATGTATCAATCATCTTCTGTAAGTGAACGATTGTACATTTGGAAGTACTCATTTTCAATAATTAATAAATTTTTTATTTTTTTCCAACAATTTAATGTGTCATTTGGTTGCTGGATAAATTGGATGGTGGGTAAAACACAGAAATTTAGTGCACATGTGAAAAACTCAAATAGTTAGACCGGATGTTATAAAACTTAGGTCTAAAAAAGTACAACTAGACTTTTAAGACCGGATATTGTATACAACAGGTCTAAAATGTCTTGTTGAAATACTTTTATGACCGGATATTATAAACATCCGATCTTAAAAGTCTTACGTTATTTTAAAAGAAAAAAAAATTAAGGCTAGACTTTTAAGACCAGATATTGGATACAGGCGGTCTAAAAAGTTTTGACGTCTTACTTTTATGACTGGATATTAGAAACATCTGGTCTTAAAAGTCTTTACAAATTTTAATTTTTGTCTCAACCTTCGAACCTCTTAGAACAAACTCATTGATTTTACAAATTCATCTTCCTCTTATCTCGTGTAAATACAAAGTTCGATTAACATGGATATAATTAAAAATGGAAAAAAAATTATATAATTAAAAAATATATGGATAGTGATGAAAGAAATGTGATCAATATGAAGATCGAACAAGATGAAGATTGAAAATTAAAATATTTTTTCATTGATAATATTTTTTATGCTGCCCGATCAAGGGCAGCATCAGTACATAGATAACAAAGTTACATAATATTAATAAAAAAAACCCTCAATCTTTCATCTCATCGCTGATAATTGAATATTTCATATACTTCTTTTTATCTATTGATTAATAATTTTGGACACTTTAGTTAATAAATAATGGCTTTTATACTTATTTGGGCTTTGGGCTTTTGATAATATTTTAGCCATTTTTAATAATAAAATTCCAGTTTTACATTGCTTCACTATTTTTACCATAACTCTTGAACTAGACATTGGATTTGCCTAATTCTTGTTTCATATTTCAGATGATTCAAAGAGCTACAATTGTTTTGAAGACATGAAGGGCAAATTCGAACAAGAGGGTGGTCAATTTTGGAGTTGAGGTCAGATGTATATTTCTGGATTTTTATTTGAGCTTTAATTTTATAATTAAAGCACATTTTTATTCTTTTCCATTTTGGGCCTAAATTGTGGATTGGAGCCCCATTTCGTTTTGCCATTTTAGGTTAAGTTAGATGGCAGCCACAAACATTTTTTTCATTCACGGTTTTACACATTTTGGGATTAAACAAAAGTTTTATTTTCTTTGCAATGTTCTTCGTATTCTTTGTATGTTCTTCATTTTTTCCAGCCATGCTTGGCTGAGCTTCTGAGATTAACCCAACGTTGAGGATTCCATTATTCATCCAGAGAGCTTGTGCTTAATTGGTAATTTTACTCATTTTTGTTTTCATCTTATCGGATTCAATTTCTTGAAATAGTTCGAATATTAGATTTAATATTTGGTTTGGTTCATCCCACGGACTGAGTTCGAACTAGGTTCCAGTGTTACTGTGCGATTGCACAGTGAGACGCCACTGTTCAGACATATGCTAGGTGATCGTCTAGTCGAGGGATTTTCTAGACGAACGAAGAGATTTCGATTCGTCCAGAACCAATCGTGAGTTCGTTCATATTTCGTTCAATGATGGAAGTCTCTGGAATCCATATGTTGGGTTGATCAATTTTAATCTGATTATCTTCATTTCGTTCTGTTTATGTTTATTTCATTTTTATTATGTTTGAACCAAAAACCCTCCATTTGTACTATTTATGTTTTGCTGTTACTATCCAATCAGACCCGTTGCAAATTCGTTGGGAAAACAATCCAGGTTCCCTATTACTACAAATCTTTTATTGAATCTGGTTATTTTGAAATACATGGCAAATCTCTATCAAAATATGGCGCCGCTGCCGGGGAATTTGCATCAGTTTGATTAGTAACAGTAGTGTAAATAGTTACTAGTTAGAGTAGGTTTCATGGTTTGGGTGACTGGACAAATTTTTTTTGACCCAGATCACTTAGACCAGGTTTTATTCACAAGGAATTGAGCATTCTAAGAAATAATCATTTCTAATAAGGAAGTGAGGTCCCACCTAATTTCCCCAAATTCCAATGTTTAGACCACTTTTTCGTTGTTTTTAGTTTCAGTTTATGATTTCTACTAGGTCATTTTTTTTTTCAGAGTATCTCCGAATTATCTGAAATTTTGCCACTTGGTAGAAAATGGTCAAATGATCAAGACACAACGCTTATGCTTGTGGTCTTGAGATTTTAGCCAAATTCCATCGTTTAGATTGAAAGTGAAGCTAAATCACCAAGAGGGGGGGTGAATTGGGGATTTTAAAAACTTTTTCAGCTTACTCTGTTTTTGTACACTAAAAACAGAGATGAACTAAGTAGAGGGTAGAAGAGCAAGACACAAGGATTTATATTGGTTCGGTCCAATCCCTTGACCTACGTCCAAATCCCGGACTCTCCGGGATTTTCACTATCTCAATTGATTACACACTCGTACTCAAGAGTAATTCTCTCACTAGAACTTACTCCCCCTTACAAGTTGCAATCAATGAACCCAATCACCAAGTCCCCTGACTTGTGATTCCTTTACAATAAATTATTTACAATCAATAAACTCTCTCTAAGAGTAGATAATGATAAACACGGAAGATTAATGTATCAACAGATACTTTATACAAGAAAACTCAAGAGTAGTTGGAAACTTGAATGATTTTCGTTTTCTATAGTCTTAGTTGTTGAGAGGAATTGAATGCTCTTCTATTTATACCGAGAAGGCATTAAAGGACCGTTGTAATTCTTCATATAATCGTTGGTGACATTAACCAAGGTTCGGTTTAGTTTTGGTCTTCTTCTCTCTAATCTTCACTTAATCCAAACTGGCGTGTTCGAGTTGACTTCTAGTAAATAAATCTGTTGGAATAGCAGCTGCTGGATGTGGTAGGTAGACATTAATCCTTTGTAAGCGTGTGCAGAAGGATTTCCCAAAAGTATGCAACTTTCTGGGTTTAGCATTTAATGTTCTAACAACTTTTTGCTTTTGCTTTAAATCTTCATTTAATCTCCTCTAAACAAGCTGAAACTCACTAACAAAGTGGTTAAACATAGCTAGGAATATAGAGAATTGATAATGGGAAGTATTAAGATCAAACCTGAATGTTTCACAAATCCGCGATTTGAGTTTCAAATTCTACGACTCATACTTGAGTATGTTCTTCTATACTCGAGTTTGTCACTGTGCACTAATGTCTATACTTGAGTATAATCTTATCAGAGAGGAACATCGTGACTTAAGCTTTGGACCATGTCTTTGAAGTAGAAGTCATACTCGAGTTTGTCATTCCATACTCTAGTGTGAAACTTTTAATATGAAAATAAGTTTAAGTCCAAAACCACAATACTTGAGTATATAGATCAATCTTGAGTTTGCAAGCCTTTGGAAAAAGATGAGAACTTTCTGTATGCCCTATACTCGAGTGTGTACAGCCATACTCGAGTATGCAATAATTTTGAAAGGCTTTGTGAAACCTGTTTCAAGTCCATACTTGAGTATGAAAAGTCATACTTGAGTTTTCAAAGTATTTGGGAAAGATAGATTTAACTCTGTTTGTCTCATACTCGAGTTTGTGACTATATACTCGAGTATGCTTATGTCCAAAACTTTTGTATCTTTCTGTATGACTTATACTAGAGTATGCATATGTACACTTGAGTATTCAAATCAATACTTAAGTTTTCAAAATATTTGAAAAAGAGCCAAGCTCTCTGTATGCCCAATACTCGAGTATTCAACTCAATACTTGAGTATTGAACTGTTTGAAAACTTTGTGAAACCTTTTCTAAGTCAATACTTGAGTATTCAACTGAATACTTGAGTATTGAACTTTTGTGAAAAACTTGGAGTGCTCTCTGTGACATGGAAACTCGAGTATTGAACTTATATACTCGAGTATTGACCTTTGTTGAACTAACCGTCAACTTTCGAGGGTCATATCTCCCTGGTCTGAACTTCGTTTTGGTTCGTTCAACTCTTCATGGAAAGCTCTGTGAGTCTACTTTCATATGCCACTCGTTCAACTCTTCATGGAAAGCTCTGTGAGTCTACTTTCATATGCCACCACTTTCAGCTCAATCGGATTTGTATTTTGTGAGTTACACTCAAAACATTGAAGCTTGGTTTGCTGTGTGGCGTGAATTTATCTGTCAACTTCCACAATCCATATCTATTTCATATAAACTCCTTTGGGCTTGAATTTTATATCCAAATAACGTATTGGGAGTCTAGTTTCATATGCCACTGATTTCACCTCAATCGGATCTCTCGGTTTGGAAGATATCATCAAATTACCGACATTGCCCGTGCTGAACGTGAAACAGCTGATCACCGTGCATACTCGAGTATTGACTTGGATACTCGAGTATTGACATTCCGAGACCCGGAGATACTGAAAACACTGCATACTTGAGTATTGACTTAGATACTCGAGTATTCCTAGTCCAGAGACCCCAGAGATGCTAAAAACACTTCAATACTCGAGTATTGATGAACATACTTGAGTTTTGACTCCTAAACTCGAGTATTGAGTTCTTTACTCGAGTTTTCTCATCCTGGAGTTGATATTTCCTTGTTTTAACTCTAAATTGAGTCATTCCAACTTCCATATGCTCTTGGAGGCATCTAGCATCAATATAAGAACTTGAATAATGATATCTTCATTCCTTTCAACAAGTTCTTCCTTTTTCCATCTCCCAACTTGATCATTCTTCATCATTCAACTCTTTCTCTCTTCTCTTCTTCTCTTGATCATTATCCATAATTCAATTCTTTCTTTCTTCTCTTCTCTTGATCATTTTCCACAATTCAATTATTTCTTTCTTCTCTTCTCTTGATCATTCTCTGTCATTCAACTTGTACTCATTATTCTTTGCTAGTTCCTCAATATCTTCTCTTCTATATCCATAGAGCGAGCCTATGCTTGAACTTGTTTCTAATTTAATGTGTAGACTTCCCGTATCAGCACTATTCATTTATACTCCACTGTAGCTCAAATATGATGAAGCTTCATTCCAACTTTTGTTTGATCATAAAGACTTCCAGTGTCTCACATAGTGCAAGTTCGTCTTTCTTTAGTCTCCTTTTTTGATCAATCTCCATTATTGAAGTTCTACTTGGAATAATCTTCTTCAATATCTCATTCTTGATTAATATCTATAATTCAACTTGGATTAATCTACATTAAATACAAAATAGTTAGTCAATGTAGGAGATAACTATATTACTCAATCTTTTTGCTTTTAAGAATGACATCTATATAACACATCATCAAAACTAATCAAAACCAACATAGACCACTTTTTCAATTTTTGAAGTTTTTTAATTCCATTTTTGGGTTCCCCAATAGTGTAGAAGTTGCCCTATCCAAGTCCCATCAATTTTAAAAATCATTTGATAGTGTTTTAGACTTGTTTTGGTCAATTTCTAATATCGGTTTTTGCTTTTATGTTTTTGTGTTGTCTTAGTGTTTTTCTACTTTTTACCACTTCTGGTGTGGCATTTTCGTATTTATGAGTATCTGCAAATTCTGCCTTGTATTTATGCTGCATGAGTACTAGAAGTACTACTAATCCAGAAGACTTGTTACCATTTGATCCTGAAATAGAAAGAACAATTCTTACTGCTAGAAGAGTTGTTAGGCTAAGTCATAGGATTAATATTGAACTGGACATTGAACTTGAATCTGATTGTGAGCATTCTGATTGTGTCCATTCTATTGATCTTTCTGATTGTGTTTTTGATAGTACTTCTAATAGTTTTGTTGTTTTCACTGATTCTAGTAGCAATTTTGCTAACTTAGAAATTATGGCAGAACAAGCAGATCTCCTACTTTGAAAGAATTAGCTACCCCTGATGTGGGCAATCAAAATTTGTGTATTCAATATCTTGAACTTGCTGCTAACTTTGAACTAAAATAGGGTCTTATCGATTTGTTGCCCAAGTTTCATGGTCTTGCAGGTGAATGTCCTCACAAGCATCTAAAGGAATTTCATGTGGTCTGCAGCACAATGAAACCTCAAGCAATTGAAGAGGACCACATTAAGCTGAGAGCTTTTCCATTTTCCCTAGATGGTGTGGGTAAAGATTGGCTATACTATTTACAAGCATCGTCTGTTGGGAGCTGGGCTGATATGCATAAGTTATTCCTAGAGAGGTTCTTCCCTTCCTCAAGAGCCACTGCTATTCAGAAAGAGATTAGTATCGTTAAACAAATCGATGGGAAGACAATGTATGAGTATTGTGAGAGGTTCAAGCGATTGTGTGCTAGCTGTTCACACCACCAGATTACGGACCAGTTATTGATTACATACTTCTATGAGGGTTTATTTCCATTAGACAGAAGTTTCGTAGATGCATCAAGTGGTGGGGCCTTAGACAGCAAGACACCTGAAGATGCCCGGGAGTTGATATCCATTATGGTTGCTAATTCTCAGCAATTTGGCATGAGAGTGAATACTCCTGCTGTTTACCAGATTCAAACACCTCCAGTCCAGTATGATTCCCAGAGATTAGAGAATAGACTTGATGATCTGACTTCTCTGGTAAGGCAGTTGGCATGACACAAATAGTACAGTCTTTCCCTCCTCAGATTGGATACTCATGTGGGATCTGTTCTGACCCTTATTATTCTACTGACTCTTGTCCTACCTTGCATGATCCTGCTTATCAAGACCAGTTAGTAGCACAGTGGGTGTTTTTCCGAGAAAGCCACAATACTAGTAGAATAGTGCTTATTCTAATACTTACAATCACGGGCTAGAGAAATCACCCCAATTTCCGTTGGAACCATAATCATAACTAGAGTAACCAATATCACAGGATTCTTAGAATTACCAGCAGAGACAGTACAGACCCAGATAAGCTGCTGTATCTTGGGTGTAAAAAATACCAATTATTGAATGCAATATTGAAATTGGTAAGCTTGAAAGCACAATATGGATGGAGCAACAAGAGTGTTTTTTAGAAATGCTTGAGGCTTTTAAGACATGCTTTCAGATGATAACGTATTGCCACATCGATACTATGATGCTAAAAAGAATACTTCGTTCACTGGGGATGGAGTACAAAAAGATGCGTGCATGCCCGAATGATTTCATATTGTATAGAAAAGAGTTTGAAGAGAAGTAGAAGTGTCTGATATGTGAAACCCCAAGGTACAAAATCAAATAAGGGGCCCGCAAAAGTGTTTTGTTATCTTCCAATCATACCAAGGTTTAAGCGCTTGTTTGCTAATGAAAATGATGCACAAAATTTGAGCTAGCATACAGATTAGAGGATTTCTGATGGAAAGCTTTGACATTCGATTGATTTTTTTCAATGGAAGAAAATCGATCAATTATTTCCTAACTTCGGCATAAAACCTAGGAACCTTAGGCTTGGCCTTGGCACAGATGAAATGAATCCTTATGGTAGCCTTAGCAATATACATAGTTCATGGCCTGTTTTCCTGATTATTTACAACTTATCTCCTCTATTATGCATGAAATGAAAGTACATCATGTTGTCTGTGTTGATTTTGGGACCAAAATAACCGAGAAATGATATTGATGTTTACCTAGATCCCTTGATCGAAAACTTGAAAGAGTTGTAGGAAAAAGATGTTGATGTTTTTTATTCCAACAAGAATGAGGGTTTTAAAATGCAAGCAATGATCTTTTGTACTATAAATGACTTCCCAACATATGGAAACTTGTCAGAGTATAGTGTAAAAGGCCATAAAGCATGTTCGATTTGTGAGGAAGGCACATGCTACCATCAACTTCAACATGGAGGAAAGATAGTTTATCTTGGCTATAGGAGATTTCTTATACTAGGCCACCTATATCATCGATTAAAGAAAGTTTTTTTTGGTGGCCAAGAGTATCAAGATGCTTCGGAGTCATTAACTGAGGAGCAAGTTTATGAAAAGGTGAAACATATCAATGTCATCTTTGGTAAGAAAACAAAGAGTATAAATGGAAAAAAATTGAAAAAGAATATGTATTCTTCGATCTTCCATATTGGCGCAATCTTGATGTGAGACATTGTATTGATGTCATGCATGTAGAGAAAAATGTATGTGATAGCATTGTTGGCACACTTCTCAACATACTAGGTAGTTTCAAGGATGGTGTGAAGGCAAGATGGGATTTGCATGAATAGGGAAATACACAAAGACTTACATCTAAGGCTATATGGTAAGAGAACTTATTGTCCTCCAGCTTCTCATACTTTGTTTAAGGATGAGAAAAGAAGTTTTCGCGAGTGTTTACATGGCATAAAAGTTCCCTCAGGTTATTCTTCAAATTTTAAGATGCTTGTATCGATGAAGGGCTTGAAATTAGTAGGACAAAAGTCTCATGATTGTTATGTCTTAATGCAATAACTACTCCCAGTAGCTATTCTAGGCATTGTCGAGTATGATCTTCAACACATTTTGACTAGACTTTGTTTCTTCTTCAATGCGGCTTGTAGTAAAGTTTTTGAGATTGAAAAATTGGATGAATTGGAAAATGAAAGATATTTTTCTTGTGCCAGCTTGAGAAGCTTTTTCTTCCTACATATTTTGACATCATGGTATATCTAATTATTCATCTAGTGAGGGAGATAAAGTTGTGTGGCCCTGTCCATTTACGATAGATGTACCCAATTGAAAGATCAATGAAATTCCTAAAAGGGTATGTGAAGAATGCAAAACGGCCTAAAGCATCTATTATTCAGAAATATGTTTCTAAAGAAGCCATGGAATTTTGTCAATTATTTTTGGCCAAAGTAAGACATATTGGGCTTCCTAATCGTGGTCATGAAGAATGAGGTAGACACGAGGCTTCAATAAAGAGTGTGGATCTTGATGAATTGCTACAAGTCTACTTATACATCTTGAATAATGTTGATGAAGTTCAAGACTGCATAAATGCACATAAAGAAGCTGTAAGAAAAGAAAATAGTTGAATGACTGAACAAAAGTTAATTAGGGAGCATAATAAAACTTTTGCAAATTGGTCAAACAAAAGTTGAAGGGAGAGGAATGTGTTTTTGATACAATAAAATGGTTAGCATGTGTTCCTAAGGTTGCTGTCATAACTTGGAATTATATGTAATCAATGGTTATACCTTTTACAAGAAATCCCTAGATGATAGGAGCACTGCCTGGAATAGTGGTGTTATGATAGAGGCTGAATCTATGCACTTCTTCAGTTCGAAAGACAAGTAAACTAAATTGGAAATCTTGCCTTATTATGGGGTTATTGAAAAGATTTGGGTGGTGGACTATGTTAAAATTAAATGTGTCATTTTCAAATGCAAGTGGATTAATGTCAATAATGGTGTTTAGATCGATCGGCTAGGATTTACATTAGTCGATATCAATAGTTGAAGTTTTGGAGATGAACCTTTTATTATGGTAGACTAGGCAAAACAAGTGTTCTATATCACCAATCAGGCAAATAAAATGTGGTATGTAGCTCTCTAAGGAAAAAGGTTCATTGATATTGATGAGGAAATTCGTTGAAATTATGATCTTCCTGAGACTACTACTCCGTTTTCAAAGGGTCTACCGGAATTGAAAGAAGAAGATGAAGTGCATAATGAACCCGGGATAAGAAATGGTCATCATGAAGGGATATGGGAGGATATCCCTTTATAAAAGAGACAATTCATCAGGAGATATTTATTTGCAGAATTATTTGAAAACTTTAAGGTTAAATTATATTCTTCCTCTATTCTTAAACAATGTCATTGACTGTGAAGCTTTTGTTTTGTTTTTATTTTTATGGCAGGATCCCTTGGAGATACCAAATGGGCATGATAAAATAGGAATGTTCTTGGGTGAGAATCTGATCAAGACATGGTGATAGATATGAGAGGTGTATTGGGCATGTATATTCATTTAGGTAATGTCTTTGTAACTCATATTGTATATTCATTTAGATGCTGTCTTCGTATATTCATTAAGAGGACGTAACTCATGATGAATAATATTTGTATTCATTTCCAATAATTCAATTTATAATTTATAATGAATTGTTCATACCTTGTAGCTTAAAGTATTGTCTTTTAGGTGCTAGATTGGATGATGGATGGGTAGGAGGAAGAAATAGATAAGATAAAAAAAATACGAGAAAATTTAGACGGATGATATAAATAACAGGTATTAAAAAATATTTAGTTCAGGCTTTTAAGACCGGGTATTTCACAAAAGAGGTCTTAAAAGTCTGAATTTTAAGACCTGTTGAGTTGAATATCTGGTCTAAAAAGTCAAACTTTAAGACCGGTTGTGTGTTTAGTTAAATATTCGGTTTTAAAAGTCAAACTTTCAAGATCTGTTGTGTGATACCTATGGTCTTATAAGTCATATTTTTTAAACCTAATATATGCGATGTTAGGTCTACATAGTTCGAATTGTTAGACCTAATATTGTTTTAATCGGTCTAAAAATAATTTTTTAAGACCAGTAGTGCATCCGGTTTTAAAAGTAACTGATTTTTTAGACCGCATGTATTGAGACCAGTTCTAGATCCAGTCTAAGAAGCTTTTATATTCGGTCTAAAAAGCATTTTTTGTACTAGTGTCATGTGGTGGCTTTCCAGTTTTAAAAATAGGATTATTGGCTCTACATAACTGAAATTTGAAGTCCTTAAATATAGGTTATATGTATTGTTTGTCATATGAACTTAGACAATCCAAATTAAATAGTGGTGAGCAAGATGGTGTATATGGGCATTTGTAAATTTACTTTTATATACTTGTAAATTTTTGTATGGGCACTTGTTACTTTGCTATGGTTAGTTGTTAGTATTAGAATTTATAAATTTTCATATGAGCACTTGTTATTTTTCTATTATTAGTTATTCAAATGGGTATGTGCACTTATTAATGGCAGACATATGAACTTGATCTAATGGATATAAAATTTGACATAAGTTTTTCAATAAATAAATAAAGATAATTCAGGCATTGGAAAAGAGAAAGCAAAAAAGGCTTGTTGAACAAGTGGTACAGAGTTCAAGTGATAAAAAACTTAGTTGTCATCAAATTTAATACTTTTTTTTGAAATAATGTAGGACCTAATTTGTAATGTAATTTGAATTACAAATTAAATCCCACATTTAGAGAACTAGAGGTGATATTAAATTGGCTTTGTATGAATAGGGAAAATATGTCCTCTTCAGTCAAAAAAATAATCCTCCAATCCTTAATATAGAGTCTAGATTGCTAATTTATCTAAATTAAGATAATTAATTAAATTATTTATTTGTTAGAAAATGTATGTTATTTACCTAAAATATCCTCTTTAATCAATTGTATTAAAATAATCCCTCAATGAAAACCTCCTTAAACATGTACAATCAATAAGGATAATATGAAAAAAATAATTTAACTTATGAAACAACGTTGTTTGAGGTCTGGTCTAATATTTAAGACCGAAGTAAACTCTCTAATTAACTTGTATGTTTAAGACCGAACATAGTAGGTAACAAAGAAGCTTTGTCTCTTCCAGTGTCTCCTCCAGACTAAAATAGGTTGGAATTCAATGCAATTTTGTAAGAGATTCAGTCCAAACATTGCGTGTGTATGTGCGTAAGATAAAGGATTATACAGGATGCTAAATACAGCAAAGTTTTGCACACCAAAAAGGGAAAAAAAAAAAAAAAAAAAAAAACTGTTTGTCAAGATTGCTTACATAATGAGCATGTTTATACTCTCACATATAAAATATCAGACGCAGAATACATACAAACACATATATTGCCAAAGGATTATAGTTGCCCTGATTGTTTGAGGGACGACCTAATTTGTAGGACATGCATGACGAAGGCCATCATCGTGATTCCTTCCTTTGTTGTCGTCGCCGGAGCAACTGCCTGTGCAAACAAAGGAGAAGCACATGCAGCTGCTGAGCTTGGACCCCATTTTGAGGTACTGATGAACAGAGAGATAGGAGAAAATATGTGAGAGCTTTATATAAAGTAGTGCTCATGAGAGGCGCAAACAAAAAGATGATGTTAATGGATTTTCTTGTAAGTGATGGGGAAAGTGGAGGAAGCAATGTTCTTGGCATATACTCCATGACGCACACAACTTACAACATTGTGTTGTGCATTTAGATTTATGATGATGTATCAAAGTCATAGTGACGACATTTTTGCATTGATGGAATCTATCTTGGCATTTTTGCTCATGACGCACATGATAACTTTGTTTTGAGGAAATGGATCAAAGGAAAAAATAGCATAGGGACAATTTTAATAAGTACTGATTTTCATAAAAGAAAGAAATTATATCATCAAATTTTATTAGAGGGAAGAGGTAAAAGAAAACAAATTAATCAAAAAAATAAAATAAAATAATCAAATTCAACTTATTAAAATCCCTCCCTACTCTCCTTCCAATCTCCTTGAATTAAACAGACATTAGTGGGATATATAAATAAAAGGAAGGTTAGCTAATAAACGAGTATCGAATCAGCTAATAAACGAGTATTCGGTTAACAAGCTACCAACAAGGTCGGTTTTTAGCTGAACATTTTCAACCAAAAAAAAAAAAAGTCTTAGTGACGACATTTTTGCATTAATGGAATCCTACCTTTTTGCATTTTTGCTCATGACGCACCCGATGAAAAAAATTTAGTATAAGGCTCATTTAGTTTGAAAACTGTTATATTTTTATAATTATTTTTACCAGAATAATTTATAATTAGTACTTAATAACTAATAAGACACAATACCTTTCTAATTATTATACCACAATTACATTAGATATCTCTTATTTTTTAAATTTATATATATCTTCCCAAAATTACATTGTATTAACCGGCCCATTAAAACTTCATTTCTTATGATCTCTTTTCCATTTATATAGTGTTAAATCATTTCATCTAACTTTATTTTTTAAATCAAGCTATCCCATTGGACTTCATTAATTTGGGTCAAGGCCAGTGGAACTGGCTTTGATAAGCACCCAAACCTTATCAGATTTGGATGGACCAAATTTAGTTTTTTGGTTAATACCATCTTCCAGATCATTCTTCTTCTCGGAAAGTAATAACTCATGGCAACCGATTGATCTGCACACCGATTTACTTTTCGGTATATGTGTTGGATTCTGACTTGCCACTCTCGTCTCATGAGATTCAAATTGTGGTTAATAATGTCTTCGCAGTCCATTAAGTAGCTTTGCTCTTTCAGTGCCTCAACCACCAACAGTGCATTGCTCTCCACTTCCATCTTTCGGAAGCCCATCTCCCAGTATATATTCAATCCTTCTAGTATGGCCTTCACTTCGGCAACCATGGGTGCGCATGCATCTACCTTGAAAGTAAATCCACAGCCATTCTCCACAGTCTCCTATGAGTACCCCACCACACCCTGCTTCACAGTTACCAGAGCTCGTTCCATCAACATTAAGGGCATGTTTGAGTTCGTATTAGAAAAGCGTGTTTATGCAAGTTAAGACAAAACTCCTCTCACATACTTACCAATATATAACATTGAAAAAGCAGCTTTTTGCACCAGTTTACCGGAGGGGGTGTCTGTTATGGTCTTAAATGAAAGATAATGAGAAGATAACACTTCTATTTGATTCAGAAGGGAGTACTCAAATGATTACAGGGAAACACGGCAGATACACACAAAAAGTAATGCTGAATTTAGAGAATAGAAATATCAGAGGCAATGAGAGAAGAATAACAGAAAGAAGAAGAGAAGGAATCCAGTCACAGAGGAAGTGACGGCCAGAAGGAAACAAACGTAGGAGAGAGGAGAAACTTCACTAAAATCATTCACACCTACTGTAACCATTTTCACCCATGATATACTGTCTCCACTGCCAAACCTGACCTGTTATTGTGTTTGGGCTTCCCATTGGGCCCCCACCTTGGCCCAAATCCCTTATGACCATTACATTACTTCCCTCCTGGATATTGACCTTCTCCTCAAGGTCAAAGAGTGGACACTCTGGTCGCAAACTGACAGGAGAAACCCCAGTAATCATGTAGTTCCTATAAGTCGTTCCCTTGCCATATAAACATATTAGTGATGGCTCTGCAGCGGAAGCAAAAATATTTCTATGATGGATATAGTAATCGCATTCAGCTAGGGAAACCAACTCCACGTCATGGTTTTCGACTTGTAGTGCTATGGCAGAGCCATGTGTAAACATTTCCTGTTGTATCTCGGCCACATGAAAACCAGTACAAGTCCTCACAGATCTTAGGATTAAAAAGGAAGAACACGCATTTGGGTGGAGAAAAATTAATGTGCCAAGTTTAAAGAAAAATAGCAGCTCGCGAAAGTGCAGAGGAGCATGAGATCCTTTAGGTTCATATTTTCCAAATCCAAACATAATATGATCAGAAATTTGAACAGGAGCTTCAAGATACATCAAAGTATCAGCAGTTATACATCCACATCCTTTAGCAAAAATTGTAGTGAACTCTTCAATCATAGTTCAATAATTTTCTTGAAACAATTGTATCTCCAAATATAGGTGTGCCACCTTAATGATTTGTTTGATAGCAATTAATTTAGACAACCAGCCCTTACTATTGGTCATGCTATGATGATTATCCACAAATGAGAATGCATAATAGGAATCATGTGCATGGCTTGTCTCATCAATTTGCAATGGCCCAAATGAAGACTTGGAGATGCAATATGAATCAACCATCTTAATGGTGATAAGGTAAAGCCTCATACAAAATATCATGAAACAATCCAGGGGAAGTTCTGTAGCAGTGTAATCCCCCTTCTATGGAATGTGAAGAGCTTGAGCAAAACCTTCTACTGAAAATAAGGGTGTTTGAATAAACTTTGAACACCAATGTCCCTTGTCATTTTCATGGTCACAATTCGTAAGAAAAAACAACAGCAATGTAGGAACACCAATATATGAGTCAGGAATTTCAACCCATACAGCAGAAGGGTCAATGATGCAACTTACCCAACACAAGCTAAGCACGTCAACAACACCCCTCAACAAGAGACTTACAAGTTCGACAGGGAAAATTATGGCATAAACATATCCCAAACTCTTGTTGGTTCTAACATCTCCAGGATCAAAGATAATGTTAGAAAATACAGGACTAGTGCAATAACATGCCTGTAAAAAGGCAACAGATATATCTCAACAACCAACTTCAAGCAGCTCTCTCTTTTAACATGCCCAGTATCAAAACCCAATCCAGTAGGAAAATAAACAGGACAAAAGATGGTAATGATAGGTCCAGGTTCAAATATTAAATGAATAATCAAGATAGGAGTTGCAAATTTTACTGGGTCGCTTTAACAAAAAATGAAGGAGCAATTTATCAGGCAGCTAATACGCACCTCAAGAACAGAAAAATGGGTTGGGCAGTAATGATAATGAGATCCCTCCCAGGTGGAATCAAAAGTGTCATGTTTACTCAAAGGGACGTTAGTAATGAAATCATGGTAAACCCAAACCATATCCATAACAACACTGCAATTCAGATAATAAAACTTAATTGAATTGAAGGTACCAGGATAAAAAACCAATCTCAGTAGTATCCCATTCGCAACCCAAAGTAACAAATCCAATATATAACCACCACAACAATACCAGGTAAGACCATAACTATGTTGCAATAAATTTGAGAATTCATAAAGTTGAGACCCTGCCATTAGAGTATAGTAAGCTATACCAGGATCAAAAATTAACCAATGTAGTAGTGCATAATCTTTGGTAGAACAAAGAAGTGAAGGCAGTAACGGGGCAAGAACCTCAGGCTTGATTATTGACGGCACGAGACCGAAAGTATCGTGGAACGAGTCATCCTTCAGGCAACCATCGTCACTATTATCGAGCACCATAAACCCTTGGAAAAATTTGTTGATGGAGTTGTCTAGTTGTGGGTTGCACGATAGTTTCATTAGCTTGAGATATAGGAAATTGCCAATAGATTAGAAGCATCAGCTAGTACATTTATGGGCGGCACCAACATAACATTAGTAGTCAGCGATGAATCATGCGCATCCAAAGTAAGCAGCTCAACAGCTTCAGTTGCGTCAACTTCAAATTCAGGGTCCAGATATGAAGTGTTCAGGTTGGAGCCGCTAAGTTCTTCGATCTTATTTTCTTCAACTGTGAACAGTGTACACAGTTGAGTTCCTGAGCCGATTTCCTTCTCGACGGAGCTCGTCGATCTGGGAAATGGAGTCTATTCATCTATATCTCGTACCATACTTTCGATTCATTTTATGATGGTGAGAAGAGAAGCTTACAATCGGTCAAAACTGCTAGTAAAAACTTCTCGCATCGAAGCCTGAGATCGTATAATCGCCTCTTCAAGCTCGGCGAGTTCAACGACATCTAAATCATCAGCCATTAGGGGGAAAATCTCTCAATGAGAGCACCAATGCTATGGTCTTAAATGAAAGATAATAAGAAGATAAAACTTCTATTTGATTTAGAAGGAAGTACTCAAATGATTACAGGGAAATACGACAGATACACACGAAAAGTAATGCTGAATTTAGAGAATAGAAATATCATAGGGAATGAGAGAAGAATAACAGAAAGAAGAAAAGAAGGAATCCAGTCACAGAGGAAGTGACGGCCAGAAGGAAACACGTGGGAGAGAGGAGAGACTTCACTAAAATCATTCACACCTACTGTAACCATTTTCACCCATGATATATTGTCTCCACTTCCAAACCTGACCTGTTATTGTGTTTGGGCTTCCCATTGGGCCCCCACCTTGGCCTAAATCCCTTATGACCATTACAGTGTCCACTTGATCATGACTTCATCCAACTGTTGAGTCTGGAGAGATCAATCATCCCATTTCTTTCCATAGTGTTTCAGGTGATCATGAATGATACGTTCTGCGTTCCAAGGTACTTCAAAGTGAGGATCATGGAACTGTGCATTCCTCCAACGCCACATGTTCTGACATGCTACAGCAAATAAATCTGGCCAAGTGAATTCAGGCATATTTTTCCCCTTTCTTTTCAGATTATACTGAAGCCAATCCTCCCAGTTGGTAATGGTAAACCTGACCCATTCTGATCTGATAGCCAGTTTTCGCCATACCGATTGAACCAGAGGGCAATCGCGGATCACATGGAGCTAGTTTTCCATTGCTTGGTTACATATTCCACATATTACATCGCCTTCTCCCCACTTACGAATGAGTTCTTTCGTGGCAAGTTGTTAGTGGGTTGTAAACCACATAAAGACGCGAGCCCTTTCAGGAACTTTTAATTTCCATATTTTCTTCCAACGTTTGATTCCTTGCGAGGGCCGGTTTTTAACAACCATTGAAACGTACTGGCCGTTGAGAAGTTACCAGCTACTGCTAGTTTCCATCTCATTATATCCTCTTCATTTTCCTTGCTCGGAGGTCACAAGTATTCGATTTTAGCCAGCACTTCCGAAGGTAGGATATGTGATGCATCTGCTAGGTTCCAGTTTCCTTTAAAGTTAACCAAGTCCTTTACCATAAGTGTTGGTTCCATCGGGTGATCTTCTTCTACATATCGTATAAAGGCAGGTTCCATATGAAGCCAATTATCTGTCCAAAATCTTGTTCGAAAGCCACCTCTATCTTCAAGTTTTGTTTGAAGCTGTTCCACAGTTTAACAACTTCTTTCCACAACCTAAAGTCTTGGCCTTTGGCTTTCAAGGCTCCTTCTGAGTTATCCCCTGTTCCATATTTACCCATTAACATAGGCGGACCCATGTGTTGGAGGGGGGGGGGGGGGGGTTGGGGGGGGTTGCTCCCCTTGGATTTGAGTTTTGTTTATAAAAAAAAAATTATTTATTAAAAAAAGATAATAATTAATACACGTTTGAATGATTACTCACCTTAAATTAAATGTCCACCCTTAATACATCAAGATCGCACTTCGTGTCGAATGGAGGATGAATGGTTGAATGATTGTTTAGTGCTTATATTGAAAAAAGATATATTTGATAAGATTGATAATAAGACAATTATGATGGAATCCCAAAAATAAGGCGTAGAAGAATGACATTGTAATTATTTTTATTGTAATATACTTTTGTTATTAAATATATGTCTTGAACTTATTGAGTGTCCACCCTTCATTGTAATTTATGTAATGCATTTATTTCTAACAAGACTTAGCCTTACTTTTCTATATGACAGGTTTGTAAAATAATTGTCTCTCTTGTTACGTCATCAATATTCACTTGATTTCATAAATATTTTTTTGATATATTTTTTTCTTGTTTATATTCTTTTGTTTTTGATGTATTTAAAACTTTCCTTATAAAAACAAAATTTGGGTCCGCCCTTGCCCATTAATACCCGTACCCAGAGGCCGCCTGGATCTTTCCTCATCCTCCATAAATAGTTTCATTAACAAAGCATCATTCATTAGGTTTAAGTCCTTGGTTCTCATTCCTCCTTCATTTCTTGGTTTGCACAGAGTAGACCATGCCACTGCATGTCTCCTTCTTGACCCTTCCGTTTCTCCCCAGATGAATTTTCTTTTCTCCTCCTCAATTTCCTCAATAATACTCTTGGGAAGTCTCTCATGTTGCATGGGATACAGTGCCATAGAACAAGTTACCGATATAACTAGAGTCGAACGAGCCGGCTAAGGAGAGAGAGTTTGCTTGCCATCCGTGGAGCTCCGGCGGCAACGGTTCTTTCCTTTTTTTAAAAAATAATTTGAGAGGCATTTTGATAAAAGTACAACACTTCCAAATTTCAGAATAGTCTCTTGAGACCTATTTATCATTTCTATGTGTTAACATACTTTTTAGGATTTTCTAAATTCAAATGGTATTAATTTAAAATTTTCTCGATAAATTAATTGATAACTTAAAAACTATAAACATAACAGATAAAAAATCATGAAAAAAAGGAAAAAAAGAACTGACCAGCTGGACTACTGTTGGTCGATTTCCTTGTGGCAAGTGAACCAGTTGAACAAGTAATAAAGAGTAAATAGAGTTATCGTCCCACATAGATTGTTGATACCAAAGATGATGTCGGTTTCTCGTGACAATTGTGTGTAATGAAAGTATGGTTGGTTATTTTGTTTTAGCTATTACTAATGACAAATAAGTAAATAAATGATCGGAAATCAGAAGGAAAATATCAGTTTAAAAACAAGCTGAGTTCGGATTTCATCATAAGTTGCATTATTCCCTAGTTTGCACGCAACACATTGCTATAGCAATTTTGCTGCACAGCTTCTGTAATGCTACAGCAAAACAACCTTTCACAACGTTATTAAGCTAACCCACCACTATCCTATATAGAAGTGTCAGCATTCTATAAGTACAGTCCTCGCTCTACTTCTCCCATATTCCTTTGGCGACTTTCCAGTTTAACTGTTGATTTTAACCTAGGTGTTTTGGTTATAAGCATAAGACCCATTCCTGTAGCCTACAATTTAGGTCGAGCCTTGCACAAGTTCGCCCAACAAATATACTGTCTAACAGAGGTCTAACATCGACTCCCTTATGGCAAGCCGAGGCCATTGATCTAGCCCTTAGCGGCGCTAACCGACTAAATGTTAAATTACTGTTAAACAAACTGAATGTATTAAATTAAGAACTTATAAAACTGGGTTCATTCTATTACTTAGGAATCCATCCTCATTCAGCCAATGGAAGTTTAGTTCATGATTGATGAGGGAACAAAAAACAAAGTAAAGCATAACAGCCCATGGAAAGGTTTAAGAAAATAAAATAAAATAAGAAAAAAATCAAAGCTCGTCAGAATGATCGACGGCGTCTCTACATCTTCTTTAGTCCATCTAGCTCCAGAGAAGAGTTGGGTCTCGTTTGCAATTCTCTCGATCAATAATTCTCTTATTCCTTTGGTGTGAGTCCAATCGAATTGGAATTGTATTGACTTTTCTGACTCTCACGACTTCAACGACTTTTTTAGGTTTAATCACGCTTTCCTCTTATAGTCAGGCCTTTTCGTGTTGTACGTTTAGTAAGTTGGGCCTTCCAAATCTGGTAGGTCCAAATCCCTAGATTCGGTTTATTGATCTTTTTTTAATACTGCGGGATTCTTCAAATCTTCCCTTCGATTCTCCACATCTTTTGATTCAACGTTCGTCAATTCAATCACCGTCTAAATGTTCGTCTAGATGACTTTTATTAAATTCTTGAAAACCCTCGAGGAAAGGTCAGAGTAACTTAGCGCATAACTCTGCATCACTTACGATGCTACAACATAGTTGTCGCATTGTATTGCTAGCACAGATGTGAGCATACCATATGCTGTAGCATTATATCAACTTCGTTATGCACTTACATGGTAAACCATGCCCTTTTCTTATGCATATTAGCAAGATAATGATGTGGATGCAACCATTTGTAAAATCTATCCTCTATTTCCCTATGTGAGTGAATTCTTTCATATTTAATCAGGTCAAGCATAGTTGAGCTCAAAATCAACATTCAAAACAGTCAAAACACATAGGGAAAACATGACATAAATATGACTTATCAACTACCATTCTCCGATTTCCAACTCAAACTGACCGGTCAGGTCTGGTTTTAATAACATTGCCTGCACCTTCTTTCTTCTTTCTCTAACTTTGGTATATTTCTATCTTTGCCAGACAACTCTATCTTGTTAGAAGGTCATGGTTAGCAAGTGGTCCATGTTTTGATTTCGTGACTGACTTTTATTCATTATTTTTGTTGTTATTAAAGATAAAATATAAAGGTATGTACTAATTTTTTATGGTTTTTTCTCCCCATTTCTTCTTCTTCCTCTTTCTTATTCAGTGTAAGTGGACCACCATATGTTGAACCATTTGGTTTTTCAAAACTCGTCCTGATTCCTGACTAAAAAGCCTATTATTGCTGGCTCACACCTGCCCAACCCTTAGAATGGTTTCCCACATGAAAACGATCCGTTTGAGACT
Organism: Acacia melanoxylon; assembly: GCA_019022615.1. Taxonomy (NCBI): domain Eukaryota; kingdom Viridiplantae; phylum Streptophyta; class Magnoliopsida; order Fabales; family Fabaceae; genus Acacia; species Acacia melanoxylon. The sequence continues at coordinate 1,961,592 of JAFJYJ010000003.1, read as the reverse complement.
TCAGCCGAAATGTAACACCCCAAATTTCGTAGCATAAATCGTGCCGGTGACACGTGGTTTTATAAAAATTCATCAGAGATTTGAGGTGCTACAGCTTAGCATTTTGCGGAAACGGAGAGCATGTACTAAAAATTTGAACAACAGGTATAACACCGAGTAATCGATATGAAATACCCGGACATATGATGATGCCCGACGTATACCGATATATATTACAAAATCTCCCGAAGGAATTATTCATGTGATACGGTAATACAAAACTCTATAATTACATTTCTTACCGTGTAACTATACCCTTTTCCGCCAAGCCTTAGGTAGACTTGGGACATAGAACCTAACTCGCTTAAATCATCTCATTTGGCCAGGGGTAGGTCTAGTGGAAGTCTCACCGAGTATTTACGGCGACCGATTGATCGAACCACATAGACGACCCTTTCTAGTTTAAGCACCAAATGATATGAAGTAACTTTATTAGATTCATCTTTGTAAGGTAGGTTCGTGACCTTCTTCCCGCATTTTCTTTGACCTGCCTTCTCACGCTCCGTCTATCGGTTTCTTTTTACAGCTCCATCTACTGGTGCCCTCTCTGGTTCATGATTCTTCCCTGTCTATTAATTAAGACTGAGGTCCAATGCCCATCGGACCTCAGGTAACGGTTAACCTCATGCTTATGTAAACAATATATGCATCACAGGTATTCATAACATTTCACAAAAATCACTACAAAAGCCCATAACAGATGTAGGAAATACATATATGTATGTTAGGCAATAACAATACACAGCCCCTGCAGTATGTTTGTTATCCCAGTCTGCACTATCAAATCCAGTGCCACGATGTACGGTCGTGTCCTCAGCGCTAGGAAAACTCTAACGGTGTTATTAAAACCATAACCCGTATATTCATGATTGTATAAAAACAATTGAGACAGAGTCTCAGTATAGGAACACATTAATCATATATAAGCATATCACAAGCATCAGAGTCGGTGTTACAAGATCGTCACGAGCGTACCTTCGTTGACGGTATTTCGACGTTTACGAAAACGGTAATTTTTGACAAACAAACAACGGCACAACAGGGTACAAAAGCGGTGCGATTATCTCAGATATCCTATAAGGATAATATTTATCAATATCTAGCGGCATAAAAGACATTTTAGGTACAAATTACCATTTTGCCCCTAGTTGGACTAATCGGCGAAATTTCGCCAGAGCTTTACTACTTTGATCCTATCTCTCCAGAATTTTGACATATCTCTTCTCCCAATATATTTTCGAAATAAATACCATATTTACCCCTAAAACATGATATCTAAACTATTTGGGAAAATTAGAGATAAATCTAGCATTTCTACTATACCTACCGATAGAACTACTAAAGCTTAAGACCAGGGACTGAAAAACTTACCCAGGGCTTCGCTATATTTTCTCTGGGCTCCTTCTTCTCTCTAACCTCTCTCTAGGATTCGAAATTTTGGTGTGAAATGAGAAGAGGAGGTGATGGCTATTTATAGAAGAAAAAATGACACTATTCATGCCTTTTTCAGACTAGATTTCGACCGTCGGATCGCACTTTGACACGTGGCTTCATCCTTTCCATCCATGTGTCTCCCCCTTATGTCATGCATGATGTCAAACTCTTGCTTTATGTGACTGTACCGATAGAGTTCTCAGTTCGGTGTCCGAATCGCGTAACCTTGGAGAAACTCAAAAATCCTAGTGAAAGACAAATAAGATATATTCTTCTTCTTTAAAACTACTTGGGTTAACTAAATTTTTGATCCCATTAAGGGTATTCCGTTGCCTGCTGAACATTTCTAGTCAGACGCCAACGGTTACGGAAATTACTTCCGGAAGTACCAGCTTCTGGATAAAAATTCACTGGTTTGTAATATGTCCTGACCTAAGAAACCTAGTTCACGGTTTGTCACAACGGTCTTGTTTTGTATAGGTTCTCATTTCTACTATCCGCCTTTTTCTTATTTATCCCGTATCATAAGTACCCTGTTGGTTTCGAAATGACTTCGAGATAGCTCACTCCGGATAAAATTTCACTTGTTTATAAGAAGTCCATATATTAGTGACTTAGTTTCTATATTTTGGTGTAGGATTTAATTTCTACCCGTTCTCAAATGTCATGTTGGCTCTTTACTGTATATAATATTATTCTAATTTAAATATCCGTGATATTATTTAAAATATCCACAACCCTTTTCACACTATACTTAATTAATTTCATTATTATTTTAATTAATAATTTCGCCCCCTTTTAATTAATTATTTAATTATTCATTAATTAATTCACTAATAACTTAATTATCTTATATTATCTCATAATTACCTAATTAGCCACTTACTAATTGTTGACAATTTTATTAATTAGGATAAATTATTATCTCACAACTATTTTAATTATATTGGTATTTTATATCCCATGTAAAATATTAAAAATCATGGGGCCAAAAAGGGCTCATTAAAATAATATTAAATTTTCCCTTTATTATTTCCAAGAAAATAATTTATTAAATTGCTAAAATTAAGGACAATACTTTCCTAATTTTTAATATTTATTTCACTACCCTTTAAGATTTATCATAATATTTTCGGTCATTTTATGCCCTAAAAATACATTTTTAGGGAGTTTTAGTTCTTTATTTCCACAGACTTTTACCTTAGAAATAAGATAATTTTGCTCAATAGTTGAGACCACATATTCACTTATTTAAATAGGTAATATTAACTCAAAGGAATATTTAAAATAAATAATTATCCGGTATTAAATATCCTAAGGGTATTACACCTTAGTTCGCCCAGCCTTGACCTTAAAATTATTGATTCTGTCAAAAAATGTAATGGCTCAAGAAAATAAAACAAACAAACAATATTATATTATTATAAGCTAAGTATATATTTATTATTTGTTGTAGTTGGGTGTCAAGATAAAGCTTGTAGCTTGATGGTATGAGGATGGTTAAAGGTCCTTTGAATCCTGGGTTTGAATCATCCTTAAGTAAAGGTGTGATTATTACTTTTTGTCTCAGCTTCGTGGAATTTACCAAAATACCCTTATTTGTAAAAAAAAAAAACATCAGATTTCTTTTTTCACATTGTACGGACTATTTTGTGAAACAGAGACAACGCAGAAGCTTCACGATTTTGAACCAAACCCTAGCCTCCTTCGTTCATCTCCGTTCCTTCATTCTTTCCATCAGTATGCCGCCACCTTCGCCATTCGTTCACTGTCGACGTTCTTCTCCTCCCGTCAAAAGTTTGCTGCTGGTTTTCTTTTTCCTTTGTTATGTTCTGTTGGGTTGCTTCTTTCTTCGGTTAGTTCTGTCCATGGGTGTTTTGGTGAGGGATTAAAGGAATCTTCATCTTCTTATGTGTTTTTGGTGCAATATGGCATGATTGTGTAGGTAAGCTTCATCTATCTTTGGTATTTAAGAAGATTCAGATGTGCAGTACATTATTTTGGTTCTGTACATTGCTGTGGTGTCTGGAAATTTGGGGATTGAAGAAAAATTCCATTTGTTGTTGTTGTTGTTGCTGGTTGGTCAAAGAAGTAAATGTTTCTTGTTATATATAAACTATTGCAAGTTGATTCTTGGGGCTGGATGGCATGCGCTGTGGGAGGGGACCAAATTGCTTAATGTTGTGAAATATAAATATATGTATGTACGCTGAAGATTTGGCTGGATGAATAGCACTTTAAAATTGAGGTTTGATTATTCTTAGATATGAAATATGGTCCATTTGCAGGGAGATATATATATATATATATATATATATATATATATATATATATATATATATATATAGGAAAAGCAATGAGGTCCCAAGTTATAGCATGCAAGTGAAGGTTTAAGTATTATTTTCAAAACTGAAATTTCAGAATGAGATAAGGAAGATTATGATGTTTGGTAATCATTAGTTAAATGTTAAGAAATTTAATTTAGGAAACTTTGTTAAATGTTATAAATTGAAAAGTATGTCAATTTGTTATATGAGATGGCATTTATGTGAAAGGATTTGAAAATATATTTGGGTAATAATTCAAAGATTAATTTGTATGATCTTATGCACGCCTCTTGCTCACACTACGTATAAAAGATTGAAGCATAATTTGTCTTCATTGACTAAGAAAATTATTCGTTGATTAATTTATGAAAACTTGGTTGAGGTTCCTATGCTTTATGAAGTTGTGGTTATTATTATTAATTAGAGGGATTTTAGTAAATGATATTATGAATTTCATATGGTTATGAAGAGGGTGCATACATGTTTAACATAATTGTGTGCCGACTAAGGAAGGTTATTGAATGTAAAAATAGTAAATTTAATGCAAAGATATAATTGATGTATTTGTTTGGGTGTTAGGAGGAGAATGAGTAAATAATTTGGAAACTGATAAGTTGGAGAAAGAGGCATAGCATAAGCCTTACCGGTGAGTGAAAAAAAAATCGTATTACCCACGGAAAATTTCCTTCCCAAAAAAGGATGTGGCTTATTTTTACCACAATTTGTTTTAGACGAAAATTTTCCGTGGGTAATTGGAATTTTTCCGTGGGTAATACGATTTTTTTTTTGTAGTTATATCTAGTTTATTTACATGACATTTTTACTACTTATTATATCTAGTTTATTTAGTATATGTTATAATATCATCTCATCGAGGAAAATTTATATGAATTGTTTTTATTATTTAGTTTGATGTTGAATCAAGTAAATAGTAAAAATTTAGTTAATGTTATTTGTTAATCTCCTATTCTCCATTTGTTTCCTATGAGTATTGATGTTTGAAGTTTAAAGAAAATCACTTGAGATACTATTTGTGAACTTCATGCTGGCGTCTTTGGTTACAGCATACGCCTTATGCAAAATTGGTATTGGAAGATCTTTTTTGTTGTTTTTAATAAATTGACCTCAGACATGCTTGAAAATATCTTTTGAGAGGACTGAATACAGAATGCTGGCTTCTAACAACATTACTGTTAGTCCTTGGTGCACCATGGTTTACCTCGAGCTCACTTGATATTCGTGGAATTCATTCTCACGCTTGATATTCGTGGGTCTTGTACCTGCTCTTGTTTCGTGGCCTTGTAATACCCTAAAAATCCTATTTAGCATAACCACTATATTTTGATAGATAATACCTATTTAGAATGGGTGAATATGTGGTCTCAAATTTTGAGATGTGTTTATTTTATTTTCTAGGTAATTTCTCTTTAGAATTAAGGTAACCAATGGTTAAATTTTCTAAATTCTATTAGGAATCATAAAATACCATAAAGTATCATAATTAAGTATAATCTTAATTTAATCACAAGAGACAATAAAATGACATAGAAATACTTATTCCAATTAAAGGAAATTATCAACAACTAATGGGCAATTAAATTTGCAAGAATTAAAATATTTATGTCAATTTTCGTAATTAATTAATAATTAAATTAAAAAGGCATAATTAAGAAATGTATGAGATTAATTAGTGATCAAAGGCTAATAAAAACCCAAGATTAGTATAAAGGGGATTTCTAATGATCATAATTAATATAGTAACCTATCAATTAAGCCTTATAACATTTAAAAACACTATAATAGAAACATTAACCAAGATTAATTTAATCTTCCCTAAATCATTTATAAATGGCGAAAATTACTCTAGTAAGAGGCAAAGTAATTACACTAATTTTTAATCCTAAATCATTAGCAAATATCCTCAATAGGGTTAGGATTTTTCCAACCCAAATTAAAGGTTTGGATTAAACCTCATAAAGCAAAATCCTAAGGTCCTAATTAAGCAACATAAAGCATAATCTTTGTGAATTTATAATCAACCAAAGAAATGCTTATTTTTTGAGATTATGAGAGGGTAAAAACACAAATGAATGAGGTAAAGTTGAGATGAGGGGCACGGTTCACTCTTTCTTCATGAGTAAGAAAAGAGTTAATCAAAGTTGAAGCACATTTTCACATGCTAAGCAATCATAATCAAGACTTAATGGAGGAGACAATATGATAATGTGATAACAGAATAATCAAGTACAAATCAAGACTTTCAAGGCTAAAAGGATAAGGTATCTTAAATCAAAGACTTTCAAGGTAAGGTGATAAGTTAATAAGAGGGCTTTTAAGGCTAATGAAAGTGATGGGGAGGGAGTAAAATGGCGTGATGTATGTGTATGTGTTTAAAGGAAATGAAGTTGTTTAATTCCACAAAAGATAAACTAGCCAATAAGGAAAAACCCAATACACAATTAAATCAAATACTTAGCAAATTAATTAAATCAAAGTGTGATTTTAATCATGGATTAAAATAAGGGTTTATCTTGAATAAAAATACTTATTGAACTTGAATCAAAGTGTCATCACAATTTTCACCCAATTTATACAATTAAATTCTCAAATAATCAAAAGGCAACAAAAGGCTTCTAATTGAGTTATAAATTTCGAAATTCATGAGTAAAGGAAGAGATTTGAATTAATTCCTAAAAGTGTTCTAACTCAAATCACCAACCAACTACCATATTGTATCTAGTTACTTGTACACTTAGGTAACTTGTATTTGAGTCATAGAATTGAAAGAACAATGGGGGTGGGGGATGAAATTGAAGACTTGCTTAAGGGGCAAGAATGTTAGTCATTAATGAAGCATAAATCACAAAGATAAGATGACAATTATTAGGGGGACAAATTGAAGGATAAGGTGATGTAATCCAAAGACTTTTGGGGTAAAAATATGATGAAGAGGTAGAGTGAGAGAGGGGAGGACGGTGAGGAAGAGTGGAGGGTGAGGATGAAGCCTTCCAAAGATGCCCTAGATCCAATGGTCCAAGTGTAAGAGATGAGGGAAGTGCAAGACCATTACCAAATTGCCCTCACAAAATCCTATAAATAGGAGCTTGGGTTCTTCACAAATTCTCACACAAAAACATCAATTAGCATCTGAATCTAAGAATGAAAGAGTGAGTGAGAGTCTTGGAGAAAGGAGGAGCAAAGTTTTGGGTAAGTTCTTGAGCTCTAGCTTTTGAGTTTTTAGTTAATTGTTGTTTTAATCTTAAATCTTCCAAAATTAGTTAGTGTTCATGTTTGCTAAGTTTAAAAATGGGTTTGTTTCGGAAAAATGATGGAGGAAGGGTTGGAGCAAATTTTTTGGAAGATTATGATCAAAGTAGCGAAGCTCAGCGAAATTTTATCGGTTAGAAATTTCTGAAGTCAGGGGTAAAAACGTCAGTATTTTATGTTGAAGATGCGGTTCTAAAATTCTGAGAAAATTCATGGTTAAAGTAGACGTATAGGGATTTTCAAATATACCTAGATTGAATTATTTCGAGTTCTGTGCTAGAAGATAAAAATGTCCAAAGTTGGGCTACATTTTCTGGGAATTTTCTGGGCAGAGGATGAACACGTGAAAACTGGGAATTATTCTTAAAATCTGGAAAGGAACCAGTATTTTTTCTTAAAACTAGACATCTTAAGGATTCCTGGGAATTTTACGGATCCTCGTTCCGAGTTCTGTGGAATTAATGGTGATTTTTCAAATTTAGGTGAAAAATCTGTCCAAATGCTGTCAACAGCGTTTTTATGAAATTTAAGGGAAAATAATGGAAAAATAAATACACCAGGGGTAAAATAGTCATTTGTGACTAAGATATCTATTAGAATATTGATTATGAATTAATAAATGCGATATTACCTTTATAGGATATCTGTGATCGCATTTTGACTTACAAACGTATCGTATTCATCAACGAAGGTACAGACGCGTACTGTAACACTAACTCTGATGCTTATTGTATGCCTATATGTGATAGACGATAACTTTACATCTGCTGTGTGCTTACGTCTATTGGGATACATCTGCTGTGTGCTTACGTACTATTGGGATACATCTGCTGTGTGCTTATGTACTGTTGGGATATATCTGCTGTGTGCTTATGTATTGATTGTTGCTGAAATGCCATGAATCTTTGTCATACATATACTGTCATGTTTAAGCATTAGGTTAACCGTTACCTGAGGTCCGATGGGCATTGGACCTCAGCTCTTACTATAGCCTCAGGATCCGGAGGAATTAGAATCGAAGACAAGGGTAAGCAGCACCAGTAAGAACCCGGCCGGAGAATTTCTTTTTGGATATGATTATCGTACTCTTAAATATTCGGATAATTGTACCACTGTATAAGCAACCAGATACACCAACAATGAATGTTTATCAAATACTCGCTCTTTTAAATTGTTCCGATGCTCTACTCTGATTAAAATTTCTTGAAAACGCTTTAGAAAATTGGGGTGTTACAGGCCTTGTGCTGCGCTTGTTTGGTTACTTACTCTCATGGACTGTGTGTCCACACTTGTTTTCGTGGCCTTGGGCTACACTTTGTTAGTTACCCTCGTGGACTGTGTGTCCACACTTGTCATCCATTCTATAGAAGTCCTACATTTAGACGAGGTTTGAGATTTACTGTTTTAAACTGATTTTGTTAAACAAAACGATTTGTTACATATTTCAAATTATTTGATTCATGATCCTACGTATAGTTCTGTTTTTAATTATGATCATATGATGTAGAAATTGTAATTTATTGTCATATTATTATTATTGAAGGAAAAAATGTTTACATTATTTTCTTTTGTATTTTTATTAAATTCTATAAATGGGACGTTATTCACTGGAAAAATTTGTTTGGTTCAGATAATATTGCTTTACGCCGCGGCTGTAGAGCAATGAAGAGCCTTCTCAATAATTTAAAGTTCGCTAGGTCTTTTTGTAGTGCTGCTATTTGATGTAATTATAATTTAAACTTTTGTATTACTATTAAAAGCTAGATGTATTACAAAAAAAACATCATATTAGCCACGGAATTACCCACGGAAAATATCCGTTGCAAAAAAAAATGTGGTTAAATAGGCCACGTCTTTTTTTGAGATGAAAATTTTTCGTGGATAATTTTCATCACCCACGGAAATTACCCATGGAATGCCGTGGGTAATGTTAGTTACCCTCAGAATTCCGTGGTAATTAAATGTGTAATTTTTACCCACAGAAATTACCCACGGAATTCCGTGGGTAATTCCGTCACTAATACGATTTTTTTTGTAGTCGATATGCTCCACATAGTCTTTAGGCAGGATCCTAGTCTTTATTTTGTTCGGAACATATGTATATGCATATATAAAGGTGGAGCAGAGCTTCAAATGTCATTTTGTCATTTCAAATGGCAGGATCCTAGTCTTTATTTTGTTCGGAACATATGTATATGCATATATAAAGGTGGAGCAGAGCTTCAAATGTCATTTTGTCATTTCAAATCATTGTAGGATTTCAGGAAGTCTAACTTACAAAGGAAACTCTTGTGCTATTTTTACAACGCATTCAATATGTTTTGACGATCGGGGAATATGTAGATATAAATTAGAGATAGTAATTATATATTCTTGATTAAAGTTACGAGGTATGACGGTTCTTTTAAGTCCTATGGCTTAGAGAGCAGGGGCGGAGTAGGATTTGAAATTAGGAGGGGCGAAAATTACCGAATAGAACTCAGTGATATTTGAAATTAGAGGGTGAAAATTACTGAATTGGACCCAAAACTTTAGGAAATTGTGCTTTAGCCTCATAAATACTTCAATATTTTCATTTTAGTCCCTTTATGAGACTTTCTGACAAGAACTAAAATGAAAATATTCAAATTTTTCTGTGGTTAAAGCATAATTTCCTAAAATTTTGGGTCAAATTTTATAATTTTAAGGGGACGGGGCCACCCTAGCCCCCCGATTCCACCCTTGTTAGGGAGGGTGAGTTTCCCTCATATTTTATACCAGTTACTCTGTTGGTGGTTTTCAAGGCGTGACAAAAGTGTATTTATTGATAGCATCATCGATGAATTTCGTTAGTCAATTACTTAATTATGAAAATAAATGATAATATATAATGAAAAAAATATTATATTAAAAATAATATCTTTATATATATATATATATATATACACACACATGCTTTTAAATATAGTATGTTCTTCACACCTTAACTGGTAAAGCAGGTTTCACGCACGAGGTAAAGTTTTTGGGGTCCACATGTGGTGCTTATAGTTAGGTGCTTATACCTCTAATTAGAGGTATAAGCAATTTTTTAAATTTTTATATATATTGTATTTATTTAATAATAAATCATATGGTGCTTTTCACGAGATGTTTTTTTGCACAATATCTCAAATTAATTAATTTTCATAATACATGTGTTACAGACAAATACGAACTGGGAATTAATTAATTTGAGATATCTTAGTGCGAAAAAACATCTCGTGAAGCACCATATGATTTAAATCTAAATAAATACAATATATAAAAAAATTAAAAAAATTGCTTATACCTCTAATTAGAGGTATAAGCACCTAACTAAGCACCTAACTATAAGCACCACATGTGGATTCAAGTTTTTGTTGGTCGAGCACATGAGGTAAGGGTTTGAACCTTCTTTACGTGTCATGAGGTAGCAACTGGAGTTTTCATGTGGTGGCTTTCGAAGGCTTCCATGTGGAAGCACAAATAGGATATTGGCTCTATATAACTGAAATTCGATGTCCTTAAAGATAGGTTATATGGAATGTTTGTAATAAACTTAGACAATCCAAATTAAATAGCGGTGAACAAGATGGTTTATATCCATATCTAAAAATTGTTTTTAAAATTAAAAGTTGTTATTTTTCTTTATGAAAGGCTCATCTTTTTCTTCATATTAGTGTTTATTAATAACGTTTTAAATCATTTTTATAACCTTAATAATTTTTCAGTTACACTTGGCCCTTTCTAAAGTTGTACTATTATATATATAGGGTTTATCATGAATTTGAATTTAAATGATCCAGACATTAAAGTTTGACACGATGGATGCTAATGATCATGCAGACCTCTATCTAGCTTATGTTTGCATCTCAGCCTTCTTCAATATTTGTTTCTTATAACTAGCCATCCTTTTTATTTTTAGCCTAATTACCCAAAAAAAAAAAGTGGCAAACATTAAAAGCGTACTTTCCTTTTATATATATATATATATATATATATATATATATATATATATATATATATATATAAGATATTTGTTCTACCATCATTTTCTCTTTCTCGCATTCAAGTATTCTGTAGTCCTTATTATAAAATAACACACTAATTATCAATTCTCACAAACTAATAATAACAGTTAAAAGCATTAAAGTTGTCTTGAAATTCAAGTGATTTCCAATATTATCCTTACCAACTATGCTAAATTCAAATATTATATTAATTATTATTCTCTCCCACTACCCTTATTAAATATTAAACAAGAACATACAAGGAAAAATAAATTAAATACCCTTTGGAATCTTGCAAATATCTTATTAAAAGGACAAAGATTACTAGCTAGTTACTACTTTGTAATAAGGACCAGAGGAAGTAATAGAACTGAAGGGTCATTATAAAAAAATGAAGTGAAGGGATTTTGGAAAGACGAAACAACTATACAAATAAAAAAAGAAAGAAGAACTATTGTTGTAATATTAACATTAGTTTTACTACATTATTTGGCGGTTATAAATTTTTTATTGACTTGAAAGATAATTCTTAAAGAAAGATTATTTTTAATTTTATGCATTTCACAAAATTTTGGTCAAGTTTTCCTATCACACTTGTTATTTTACTATTGTTGGTTGCTAAAATGTGTATGGGCATTTGTAAATTTACATTTGTACAGTTGTAAAGTTTTGTATTAGAATTTGTAAATTTTTATATGGGCACTTGTTACTTTGCTGTTGTTAGTCGTTAGTATTAGAATTTATAAATTTTCATATGAGCACTTGTTATTTTGCTATTGTTAGTTGTTCAAATGGGTATCTGCACTTATTCATGTATATATGAACTTGATCTAATGGATAAAAATAATTTGACATAAGTTTTTCAATAAATAAATTAAGATAATTCATGCATTGGAAAAGAGAAAACAAAAAAGGCTTGTTGAACAAGTGGTACAGAGTTCCAGTGATAAACAACTTAGTTGTCATCAAATTTAATACTTTTCTTGTCCTAATGTAGGACCTAATTTTTAATATAATTTGGTTTACAAATTAGATCCCACATTTAGAGAACTAGAGGTAATATTAAATAAGCTTTGTGTGAATAGGGAAAATATTTCTTCTTGAGTTAAAAAGATAATCCTCGAATCCTTGGAGGCTAGCTAGCTAGATAGCTAATTTATCTAAATTAAGATAATTAATTAAATTATTTATTTCTAAAAAATTTATGTTAATTTATCTAAAATATCCTCTTTAATCAATTGTATTGAAATTATCCTTCAATGAAAACCTCTTTAACATGTGCAATCAGTAAAGATAACTTGAAAAAATAATTTTATTTAGGAAACTACATTGATTGACGTCTGGGCTAATATTTAAGACTCAAGTCAACTGCCTAACTAACTTTTATGTTTAAGACCGAACAGAGTAGGTAACAACAAAGCTTTGTCTCTTCCAGTGTCTCCTCCAGACTAAAATAGGTTGCAATTCAATGTAACTTTTTAAGAGATAGATTCAATCCAAACATTGCGTGTGTGTGGACAAAGGATTATATAGGATGTTAAATATAGCAAAGTTTTGCACACCACAAAAAAAAAAAAAAAAAAAAACTCTTTGTCAAGATTATTGCTTATATAATGAGAATGTTTATACTCTCACATATAAAATATCAGACGCAGAATACATACAAACACACATATTGCCAAAGGATTATAGTTGCCCTTATTGTTTGAGGGACGACCTAATTGGTAGGACAAGCATGACGACAGCCATCATCGAGACTCCTTCCTTTGCCGTCGTCGCCGGAGAAAGTGCCTGTGTGGACAAAGGAGAAACACATGCAGCTGAGCTTGGACCCCATTTTGACGTGCTGATGAACAGAGAGCAGGAAAAAAATATGTGAGAGAGCTTTATATAAAGTAGTGCTCATGAGAGGCGCAGACAATAAGATGATATTAATGGGTTTTCTTGTAAGTGATGGGGAAAGTGGAGGGAGCAATGTTCTTGGCATATACTCCATGACGCACACAACTTACAACATTTTATTGTGCATTTAGATTCATGATGATGTATTAAAGTCATAGTGACGACATTTTTGCATTGATGGAGTCTATCTTGGCATTTTTGCTCATGACGCACACGATAACTTTGTTTTGAGGAAATGGATCGAAGGAAAAAATAGCATAGGAGCAATTTTAATAAGTACTGATTTTCATAAAAGAAAGAAATGATATTATAAAGTTCTGTTAGAGGGAAGAGGTAAAAGAAAACAAATTAATTAAAAAAAAATTAATCACACTCCTTTTTTAAAAATTACTCTCCTTCAAATCTCTTTGAATTAAACAAACACAAGTGGGATATATCAATAAAAGGAAGGTTAGCTAATAAACGAGTATTCGATTAAGAAGCTACGAACAAGATCTTTGTTTAGCTAGACATTTCTTTCATGTTAAAGGATTCTCCAGACTCTGAAGCCGTCGTGACATCGAACCGTAAGGAACAGCTATCGGGGCGTCAGCTCTCAAGGTTAGTGCATTGTAATTAGTCCCACATCGAATGAGTTTTCTAGAAAAAAAGGTTTATATGACCCAGTGTATCGACTTGGGTTACTCCAGCACTCTGTGGAAGGAAAGATAGAAGAATGAAATTAAGGAAGAATAGGCTGCACGATATAAAGGAAAGAGACTCTTGCTCTCATATCTTATGTAATGGTTCTGAACGTATGTGTTTACCATCGAGTATATTCGTGTCACAAATATACAGCAGGCATTAAGATTTATTGGGCTAGTGCATCCCTAGGCTGTCAGACCTGATATGCATTCAATGAGAAGCCCCAAGTCCTGTGGAATTAGTATGTCCATAGGCTAGTAGAAAACATTCAGAATTAGAGGGGCAGAAGCCCACAGTCATGAGACTAAGAATACCAGACAGCGTTTCGAAGAGGTTAAAAAGCCAAAGAATTACGAGTAATATCCTAGAACGGTCGTAAGGCTAGAATAGAATGGACTATGTGTCCTATGAATGCTAAATTTGATTGGGTAGGTCTTGTGAATCAGTATGGATGTTTGAGAATGGATGGTTTGTTTTGCATGCTTTGTGAACATTACGTATGTATATGAATGGCTTGAGTAGCAAGAGTTGGAGCCTGAAATATTTTTAGAATTGATGACCTTCTAAAACAGTTGTCTGGTTCCTAGGTATATTCGAAAATTGAACTTTGAATTGGCCAATGCACCTACGGTATTTGTGAATTTTATGAACTAGATAGAATTTTTCAACATAATTTAAGAATAGTTTGTAGTGGTCATATCGAACTATGTTGTCTCATAGAAGGGGTCCTTGTAAAACCTAGGATAGAGGAAGCATTACAAAACTGAAGGTAAGAAACTGTTGCAGAAATCTGGGTCTTGCCAGATGTATTAAGATTTTTCTTGAATCACTTTTCCATTGATAAAAGCTTATTTGAAAGAAATAATTTCTTAAGTGAGATATATCTCGAGATGATTACAAAGGGCTATAGAGGTTGAAACTCGTACCAACATTGAATATTCCTGATCCGAGAATGTGACTCGTGTGTGGTTTGCAATGGATGCAACCCATGTGGTTTGTAGTGAAGTGACCAGTATAGTCTACAATAGAATGAGAAAGAAAAAAAGGACTGGGACATGTCTTAGTAAAGCAGGATATAATGGTGGCATGTGCCTTTCAATAGTTGAAACCTCGTGAGATAAATTACCCCACTCATGAATTTGAGATGGCAGCGATTATGTTTTATTTGAAATTGTAAAAGCACTATTCTTGTATAGTGCGATTATGACAATGTACTCCAACTAGAGGAATTTCGAATATTTGAAAAAAATCAGAAAAGTTGAATATGAGACAACATAGAAGAATGGAAAAGTAGTGACGTGATTGTCATCACTGATGTGTTGAATTGAAAAACGATGCAATTGTTGGTCATGATGATACAAGAAAAGAAACTGATAGAATTGTCCAGAAATCTGAACTTATTAAGTTAGATATTACTTGCTAGCTACAGTGCTAGTGAAGAGAGAAGTAATTTGAGAGCTTAAATTGAAGAAGCTCAGACACATGATAGACAAGCAAGGTCTATAAAAATAGAATTGAACAAGAAAATCTCTAGTTAAGGTGTTGATAGGATATAGAAATAAACAAATGAAACCCTCGCTATAGTGGTCCTTTTGAAGTATGATTAAGAATTAGACCACTAGCAAATTTTGAGGGCAAAATTTATTGGAAGGGGGAAAATATTAATATTTTAAATTTTGGGCCTAGAGACTTGAGGATAAGCCTGTATCAGGCAGACGACTAAGCCCAATTTGATAAGAGTCTTGAGAATGTCAAGAGATAGAAAGACTCTCGAGGACTATGTGATTCAGCCCTACCTAGCAGAGGGTCAAGTACGTAGGCTAGGATTAAAGTGTCAGTGTAGAAGGGCACAAGACATATATGCGGTGTCATTGGGTTAGTAGAAAAAGGTGACCTATCTATATCATGAAGTATGAGACGATTGGTCGAGCAAAATGTGTTGGTATAGGTGTTCACATGGCATTTCGTGCACACCAGTATGTGGCACTAGGTGGGGGCACACACATACGCTCTCTAACCTGGCATCATTTGGTGGGCCTCATAGTATGTATGCATGCTGCAATCCCCAGTAAAACCTGACTAGAATCTCGAATAAGCATCGATAAAGTAGCTTTTAATAAAGTAGGTCGTGATAGCTAATGATGACACAACTTTTGTGTTGGCTCCATAGGGATATGACAAGTGTCCTACCATCATGACAAAGTATAAGATCACTTTTGTGTTGGCATCTCTAGGACACGCCACCTAGCATGAGTCCAAAGAATCCACCAGTCTCGAGATTTAAAATGGTAGCACCTAGTAAGCATTGATATAGTAGGTACTTGACTTTTCCAAACACCAAACCCAAGAGTCGTAAGAATTGATCAGGCCTCCCTTTTTGTGACATAAAGTGGCTCCTAATAAGAGATAGAAAAGGGAAAGAAGATGCTTTAAGGACACATGGGATCATGAGATTTAATCAATTGGACACATGTCAACACAAGAGCTAATTACACGAGATTAAAGCTCATTCAATCCTTCTAAGACCCCTAATTTGGTCAACACCCACTAAATAGAGAAAAGAAGCGGGAAAAAAGGAAAAGGAAAGAGAAAGGAGCAAGAAGAAGGGTAAATGCTCTTGCTCAATTTTCACATTCTAAATCACTTTTCTAGCTCCTGAGGCCTTCATAAATTTTTCCCCTCACTAAGAGCTTCATTTCCATGGTTTTATTTTCTTGAGAAGAAGTGTTTTGTGTGGTCTACAAAGTGCCAAAGTTGGAGAAATCAAGAACAAGCCCTAGAAAGTGAAAGCGGTGAGCTGGGGTTTCATTTTGATGTATGTATTGTATTAGTTGGTGGACTTTTGTGGAATCCTATTGTTGCCCTAATTTTCAGTCAAATAGGGTTTTAGGGTTTCATGATGTCTTGTTCATATACATGTCGTTATATGATGTTTTGAAAGCATATAAACCTTGTTTAGTGAGTAAATTATGAGTTGGTCAATTGTTGTTTGAAACCCTGATATTTCGGTCAGAACGGGGCAAGAATAATAGGTATGATTTTGCTATTTTTGAGGTTTCCAATGGATTCCTTGGGCAAAACTATGTATGAATGGGTTGTTGGTATGATTTTAGAAAGAATGGATTTGAAATCCAAAAATTGGAATTTGCTACCTATTGGGGTTTCCTATGTGGCGGTTTGAATGTGTTGTGTTGTTGGGTGATATATTGTTGTCCAATGGCCATGATATTTTCTATAATACAAATATACTTATCAAGCTTTAATTGGAGATAGGTCATTTGTGCCATTTGAATTAGTACATTAAAACTGGACGATTTTGTGGCAGTAAGGATTTAATGGGAATTATGTATTTGTGTGAGTGCAAGTGGTTGTGGGAGACATTTTATTCTAAAAGTAGACTTAATAAAGGTCACAACTTTTGGAATCACTGCAATTGAATATCTATACATAAAGATATGAATTTTTAAAGTTGATTGAAAATTTTGCCAACTTTTAGCATTTGTACGAAAACAAGAAAGTAGGGGCAATTGATGGTAAAGTCAACTTTCAAAGGTTAAGATAACCATCCCTAGTATCTTGATTGTTGGATATCAGTAGTTTTGTTGATGTCAAATATAGATGCCATTATTAAGAGCAAAAAATTTAGACAATATATTTTTGTCCTACATTGACTAACTACTTTGTTTAATGCAGATAAGTCCAAGTTGAATTATGGAGAATGATCAAGAGAAGAAATTGGAAAAAGAATAACTTGCATAATATAATCAGAATATATATCAACATTCAATTTCTTGTATGTGATACTAGAAGTCTCTATGATCAAATGGAAGTTGGAATGGCGCAATTTAGAGTTAAAAGAAGCAAGTTCAAGCTTCACGATTAATAGTAACCGAGCTACTACAGTGACTTAATGTGCTTCAATACTACTCCAAGATGCTACAGTAACTATACTCGAGTATAACTTTGAATACTCAAGTACAATACTCGAGTATGCCCACATGTACTCAAATATGAGGCATTCTTCATCTACTCTGTTCGCCTCTGTTTTATGTTCTACTTGAGTGAGCTTCGGTTATTCTATGATATCTCTCAAACCATAAATCCGATTGAGGTGAAACTAGTTTCATATAAAACTAGACTCCCAATGCGTCACATAGACACCAAAATCAAGCCTAAAGGAGTTCATATGAAAGAGCTAGGTTCAGTAATTTGGGTGTATCTCACAAACTACACATCCAAATGAGCTGAAACCAGTGGCATATGAAACTAGACTCAAATAGCTTTTCAAAAAGATCGAGATTACGAAAAAAGATCAAATGGGAGAGATATTTTTTTTTCAATTTAACAGTCAATTCAAGATGTTGCAAAAACGCTTGTCAAGAATAGCCTTTATTAATCTAATCATAAAAGTCATAATACAATGAGTTTGGAGCTGATTCTTTTTACATTGGAAAGAAGACTTAAAGAGCTTTCTTGGCATAGGTCATTTTCCAAATTTGGAGCTCTATCGAAGACGTTACACTTAGTGGAATTTTACCTTCGTGCTTCCAATACTCTTAAGTTTTGAAGTCAGTACATTCTGGAGATTAATCTTTACACAAGATCAATAGAATATACATGGTTGCCAACATCATTTTTGCTTGACACTCGGAAACTACCTGGAATAAATGACAAGGATACTCGAGTACTCATGTTGGTACTCAAGTACGGTACTTGAGTATGTAAATGAATACTCGAGTATGAGTGAAGGACAAAAGACACTTGTAGAACTTGAAGCATGACATACTCGATAATTCCGACCTCAATGTCGTATGAATACTCGAGTATGTTTCAGCAATACTCGAGTATGGTAGTTAGTACTCAAGTATGAATGTTTGATCACGAAGCACAGATTTGTTGTCGAGTAATACTTGAGTCTACAGTAGTAATACTCAAGTATGGGGTTCAATACTCAAGTATTTTCGTTTGCTAGAAGAAATTCCGAGTAACACTTGCAAAGCTTTCTGGAAAATATAAGAAGAGTACTCGAGTATCCAAGTGAATACTCGAGTATTATCGAGACACTGTCAGAATCTAAATTGAAGGATACTCGAGTATAAATGAGAGTACTCGAGTATATAGAGTAATACCCGAGTATAGACACACTACTTTAGTTTTAGAACATCTCCGAGAATTCAGAAATTGTTGTTATCATCTGATTATGCTTGATTTATACTCATAGTACTTCTCAATGCTACTAAACATAATGTTTATGAGTTTCAGATTATTTGAATTATAGATTACGTGCTAAATCACAAAAGCAAATCTCTGTGTTAGAACATTAAATGTAACGATAGAAAATAGAGCATAGAAGCGATCTTAGAGCAGGTCAACTAATAGAACATAGAGCATAGAAGATGATAGCAACCCAACCTTAGCAATCCCATAACTGACTAAAGAGATGTCATGTGGAGATATGATGCAGTGAAACGAAAATGACCAAACTGCGAATTCTTCCAACAACTCCAACCTGTCTCTAAGAGAAAGCTTGAACCTTCACAACGGTGTTATTCTAAATGGGAAGAATTGCTCAATGTCCGAATGCTCTCCATCAACTATAGAAGGAGAAGCATTCAAGATAGACTACGAGATATGAGCTTGCATCTTCACTGTTTAAATGCCAACACTCTGATGTTTATATCACTTACTCTCTGTTATCTCAATGATCATATAGTTTACCATAAAGAGTGAGATTATTTGTAATGTACTTCAGTGTTCATCTTATTCACTTCTGAGAGAGAAGATTGATTGTAATCCTTCATCATAAAGGTTGTATCCTTATAGCATGTAAGGGGGAGTATCTCGGTGAGAGATTTGTAAACGGCTCCACAAGTGCCTGACTAAACTTGTGGGATTGTAGAGACTTGTGCCCATATTAAACAAGAAGATAGTGGGTTGAAAATCTCAAGTAGAGCTTGGGGACTAGACGTAGGTCAACAAGGATTCGATTAAACCAGTATAAATCACAGCTTGCATATTCTCTTCCCTTATCTCTTATGTTTCCCGCATATATGTTTGAATAACTGACTTTTGGTTTATTACTCATTACTATCATACATACTGATTTTACTAAGTTGCGAAAAGATTTTCAAAGTTCCTAACTTTTTAATCATACACCCAATTCAACCCCCTCTTAGGTGTCATCCGGTTCTAACATGGAGATAATGAAGAATTGTGATAAGTAATAACTTGTCTGTCCGTGAATATGTAATTATAGGATTCGATCTACCTAGGATGACCAAAGCATTGGGAATTAGTTCAAGAATTGAGAAAACCACCTTGTAGTAACTTTTGTCTCACATACTTTGTACACCTTTATATGCATGTAAGAACCACTCTGTTATCTATGTTGTGAACACGAGAAGGCAGTAGGGCCTAATGGCCAGTGGGTCCTTGGGTTGCGAACCCTATTAAGCATTAGATGAGAAGGACAGAGGCCTAGTTAAATACCCAGTGCTATGGTAAAGGACTGGTGGGTCCTATGATTGTAATCGATGCTGCATACCATGTTTATATCTAAATGTTGAATGTGTTGTATGTACGTTTGATGGTTGACTACCATATTCAGTGTATGCATTCTAGGTGAGTGATTAACTGTTACTATTGAGATTCGTATGAATCTCAACTCTTTCCACAAATTTAGGATGGGGTCAACATAATGGATGCGGCTCCCAGGGCAAGGTAGTAGATACCGACAAGGTTTCAGACCTGTTCAAGTATTGTTGTTGGTTATCTGCAGTTATATATTAAACTATTTTGGGATTTGCAAATATTATGTACAAACCCTATGGAGATTCCTCTTTGTAATTAGGTACTTTATATCAGTATGTTCATGCTATTTCTGTTCGCCCACTAAGATGTGTAGTATATAATATATGACTTATGAAAATAAATGATTATATATAATGAAAATATTATTATACTAAAAATAATATCTTTATCATAATAAAAATGATAATATAAATTGTGATAGAAATATATAATAATTGTTGTTACTTAATTATTATTAAAATTATAATATAATATACGTGAAGTTTTTAATAACATATTATACATAAATAAACATAAAAATATTATATACAAAAATAAAAATAGAAATATGTAGTGTATGTACTATTTTAATCAAATTTGTGTATAAATAATATATTAATTATTAATAAATATTTACATAAAATAAGGAAATTTAAAATAAATATTTATAATATACTAAATTATATATATATATATATGTGTGTGTGTGTGTGTGTGTGTTTTAATATAAAAATAATTTATTTGTGTGTATGCGAGCGCACGCACGCTTGCATTTAAAGACGATAGGTTCTTCACACCTTGACTGGCAAAGGTTTCATGTACAAGGAGCACATGTGGTAAGTGTTGGTTTTGATTAGTTTTGATGATGTCTTATATAGATGTCATTCTTAAGAGCAAAAAGGTTGCAGCACACTACATTTACATTATACTTTGACTAATTCTTATATTTAATGTAGATGTGAAGTTTAATGATGGAGAATAATCAAGAGAAGAGAAGAAATAAAGAAGAACTTGCTGAATATAATGAGAATATCATTATTCAAGTTCCTAGATTGATTCTACAAGTCCCCACGATGATATGGAAGTTGGAACGGCCCAAATTGGAGTTGAAATAAGCAAAATCAAGTTTTGGGATGAATTACCTCGAGCCAAAGGGTCTAGCCTCGAGTTAGAGGTGTTTCTAAAGTGTTTTGGACACATGGGACAAGTTGCCTCGAGTTAAGATCATCACTACCTCGAGTCAGCACTTTGCTACAGTGATTTTGGCCTCTGGAACGAGTTACCTCGAGGCAGGACTTCATTCACCTCGAGTTAGCTACCTCGAGTCAAGCATTCAGCTTACCTCGAGGCAAATGCACCTTCAGCATACTCTGTTTCATGTCCAGCTCTGGCGACCTCTGGTAATTCGATGATATCTCCCAAACCAGGAATCGGATTGACGTGAAATCAGTGGTATATGAAACTAGACTCCCAATGCGTCATGTTGATATATAATTCAAGTCAAAAGGAGTTCATATGAGAGAGCTATGAATTCTACAAGTTGGCACAACAATCACCGTCACAGTCCAGACCAAGCTTCAGTGTTTTGAGTGTAACTCACAAACTACAAATTCGATTGAGCTGAAATTGGTGGCATATGAAAGTAGACTCACAGAGATTTCTATCAAGAGTTGAACCAACGAAAACGGAGTTCTGCACAAGGAGATATGGCCCTCGAAAGTGGACACTCGTGATTCTGGAATCAAATCAGCATAGCTTCGGATTTCTGTTTCTACACAACCAAATTAAATGAAACCAATTCTATATGATTCTAGACACAACAAGGGTTTCATAGAATTTGGAAGAAACCAATTTTGATGAGTGCCTCTTCAAGTCAATTTCAAGTCAAAGAAGGATTTGACCTCGAGCCTGTAAGAGTTGTGCCTCGAGTTGGTTAACTCGACCCAGAGATTTATACACCTCGAGTCGGATGGAAGAGTTAGACATTTTGGAATGAGTTTTTACCTCGAGTCGAAGCTCCACCTCGAGTTAAATTGAAGACAGAAAGTTAGACGTTTTGAGAAGGCTTTTTACCTCGAGTCGAAAGGTTTACCTCGAGGCTGCCCAGAGAGTTTGAACAATGGAGAGCACTTTTTACCTCCGAGTGCGAAAGTTCACCTCGAGGCAAATACACGACTGGAATACTCGCAAGCTTTGACGATGATTTAACTCGAGACAAGGAAGAAAGACGCCTCGAGTTAGCTACCTCGAGCCAAGATAAGTGTTACCTCGAGTTAATATCTCATCTGGATTTCTTTGTTTGAATATTACCAATCGAATACCTCGAGCCAAGTTTTTCTGTGCCTCGAGTCGATAGCATTCTCTATCAATTGATTATGCAATGAATACTCAAATATTCGAAACTATTCGAGAAAGCATTCGAAAGTATTCGGGAAGTGTTGAGAAAATATTCAGCAAGTATTCAAGAAAAATTCATGAAGTACTCGGGATTGAATACTCATCAAATGTCAAAGCTTACGGTATATCTGAATCAAATGAGATACTTGAGTATGACATATCAGTTGCAGAAAATCATTTCTGCAACATTGATCGAATGGATTGATTATTCCATCTACATCATTCAATATTAACTGAATTATCATTAATCATCTTCTTGAGTGTTTTTCAGATGATTAATCATTGTTTGAATTGTGATGAGCTGTGAAGCACAAGGAACAGAGCCGACATAATTCATATGACCCATAACCAAAAAGCGTATCTCTTCACCCGAGGTGACAACTGCAAGATGACCCAACTAAGGAGACATTTGATTATGGGCAAGCAGAAGGCGCGAGTGCTCTATTAACGGACATATTCAAATATTCCAACGGACACATTCAAATCCTTCAACGGTCTTCAACTTCAAGCACTATAAATACCCGAAGGTTTGAATCCTTCAAAAACAGAACAAACATATACACAGACAAAGCATTCAAAGCGATCAATCTATAGTCTGTATATATCTTCATATATTATTGAGCTTCAGTGTTTATCATTCATCTACTCGTGAGAGAGTTCAAACACTTATTTGATTATTGTGTTGTAAAATCTTAAGGTTGTGGAACCTTAAGTGTGGGTGTACAATTACAACTTGTAAGGGGGAGTGAGTCCTAGGGAGAAAGGATCATCCTGAGTACAGAGTGTGTAATTGTGTCATTAGTTATTTGGTTGCAGCTTGTAAAGAGGAGTAAGTCCTAGTGAGAGGATTACTCGAGAGTTACAGAGTGTGTAATCAAGTTTCGAGATAGTGAAATCCCAGAGTGTCTCGGAGTGCGGACGTAGGTCAAGGAGTTGGACCGAACCAGATAATCTCTTGTGTTCATTGCTCTTCTCTCTATCTCTGGTTCAAGTGGTCTTGAGCAATTAGCGAAAGAATTTCATAATCACCTATTCACCCCCCCTCTAGGTGATATTCCACCTTCAGTAAGGGTTTGAACTTTCTTTACGTGACATGTAGACGCACTAGGGATGTAAATAGGCTAGGTTAGGTTAGACTTTACCTAAATAGGCCTAGACTTACAAAAGAGATTCAAAGTATGAGCCTGTATGTAGGCTTCTTTTTAGGCCTAAGCCTGAAGCCTATTTAAAGGCCTATTTAAAATGTAGGCCTTTAGATAGCCTTTAAAGCCTATACCTCTAAATTATATAAAACTTTTCACACTTATTTACAATCCTACATTATGTTTTAAAAGCGTAACATCTATTCTTGTCTTAATATCATGGCTTAGCAAGGAAAAGAAAAGAATGTCTAGTGACAACACTTGTCCGAGCAAACAGGAATAAGAAAAACTAATCGCATGTTGACTAATGAAATATATTTTTTAAAATTGATTAAGCAGAACAAGCAACATGTAAAACTATATTTTACTTCTTTAACTTTTCAAACATAAACTAGGACAAACTCTTCCTACAAGGATTATAATATTTCATAAGGCACTAAAATAAACTCATAACAATTATTATGCTTTAGCTGACGTCGCAAATCATGGAGAGGAAGTGACATCTCGATCGCTCCAAGAGAAGAGAGGTAGGGGTGAATGATTGATAAGAAAGTAAGGGTTGAGTGTGATGATGATGTGATATGAAACTTAGAATTAAAGTTAAGTTGGTAAATGTTGGTCGATTTCCTTGATGACAAGTGAACCAGTCGAACAAGTAATAAAGTGTAAGTAGAGTATCGTCCCTTAAGTATTGTCCATATTGATCACTTGCGGCTCCCTTCAATCTTGATCATGATTGACAGGCATATCCGCCATGTCTGCGGGGTCAAAGAGTTGGCTTCTTCGCTTTTGCTTCCTGCGCCTTTGCTTGTAAGTACATTCGATCTCAAGATCGTAAGGCTCTAGGTTGGCTGAAGGCAAGTTGCGCATACACTACAGAATGTACCTGAAAATCAAGAAAAGGAAACGTGTGAGCTTTTATCAGATAAACCACAACTATTAAGCAAAAAGAGTGTCGTCACTAGAGGTATCTACAGTCCCTGACAACGGCGCCAAAAACTTGTTGGTCGATTTCTTGATGGCAAGTGAACCAGTCGAACAAGTAATAAAGTGTAAGTAGAGTATCGTCCCACAGAGACTGAGATATTGATAAGTGATGCTCAACTGTCGTAATAGTTGTGTGAACAGAAAGTAAAATATGATTGGTTTAGAGGTTTTTGTGATTACGCTAATTAACAGGAAAGTAAACAGAGTGTCGTAGTCGTAAGAAGAAATTAGTAGAAAAATAGGCTGAACTCGGAATCATTCTTAAGCATATCAATCCCCCAGTTGCTTCACACATTGATGTAGCATTTATACTGCACAGCTTCCGCAATGTTACAACATAGATACTATTTACAATGCTATTCAACTTACCCACCACTATAGTCTATCAAAGCTTCTGCATCCGATACATGTAATACTAACTTTACTTCTCCCATATGCCTATGGAAATTTTCTAGTTAGATTAACATTACAAATCAATGTGTTATGGTTATGAGTGGTAGACCAATTCCTGAAGCCTACAATAATAGGTCAAGCCTTGCACCAGCCTGCCTAGCAATCACTGTTTCTCAGAGGTCTAATCCCGACTCCTTTCCAATAAGCCGAGGCCACTAATCTAGCCCTTAGCTTCCGCTAATCGACAAGAATTTAATTCATTAATAAACAAACTGAATTTATTTATTTAAGAACTAGCAACTGGGTTCATTCCAAACTTAAGAAATCATCCTCACTCAGCCATAGGAAATTTAGTTCATGATTGACAAGGGAGACACAAAACAAATAACAACAAAATGACCCATGATCAAAAGATTAAAAAGAAAAAAAAAACAGAAAGCTTGACAAAGTTTCCAACGATGTGGAAGAAGCCCTGTCACGTCACCACTCCACGTCTTCTTCTCTCTGTCTTACTGGAAGGAAGGGTGTTGGGTTCTCTTGAGGGTTTCGTGCCTTGTGAACTCTCTCTTTCTTCTTCCGAGTCTGGCCGTATATGAATGGGATTAGGCTCTCAGTGACTCTCCCTTATAGGGTTGGCTTGTTGTTTCCTTATATAATCAGGCTTTCTTGCGGCGTAAGTTCTAGCGAGCCGGGCCTTCCTAATCTGTCGAGGTCCGATCGTATCTATCTTTCAATTTGTGATAGATTGATTCTGCTGATCCTGCGGGATTCTTCAAATCTTTTAGTTTCGATCCTCTGCATCTTCTATTTCAATACATCAGCAATCTATCTGTTATCCTCGACCTGCACTATACTTCCTAAAACAATCTTGACAAAATATTAGGATATATGCCGCATAGCACTGCGTCACTTACTAGCTTCAGGGATGCATTGTATTGCACTTCGATAAGGCTGTCGTGATGCTATAGCACAACATCGGCTATGTTATGCGACTTTTTC
This sequence comes from Acacia melanoxylon, assembly GCA_019022615.1. Classification (NCBI taxonomy): domain Eukaryota; kingdom Viridiplantae; phylum Streptophyta; class Magnoliopsida; order Fabales; family Fabaceae; genus Acacia; species Acacia melanoxylon. The sequence continues at coordinate 1,935,444 of JAFJYJ010000003.1, read as the reverse complement.
ACAAAACCTCAAAAGTTGCTCTTTCTTAGTACATGTTTAGGGTGTAAACAAAATTCACCCTTAAGTTCCCCGTACAAGGAATAAATGTCTTTTTGCTAAGATTACATGCAATTAAGATCATATTCACCATACAATTCAGTCATAAAATACAAGGAAAACATGGCATAAATCATGCTCATCAGTAAATTTATAAAATTATTTAGATGCTCTAATATATATATAATAGTATAAATTAAGAAAAGTTTAATAGGCCAAACCTATAGGTTTGTAGACTAGACCTTATGAAAATATGCCTGACCTGTTTATTTAAATAGGCCTGAGCGTGAGCCCGACCTATTTACTAAATAGGCTAAGCTAAGCTTTATGTAGGCCGGGGCATAGAGGCCGACCTATTTCCATCCTTAAGAAGCACAAATAGGTTTATTGGCTCTATATAACTAAAATGAAGTCCTTAAAGATTAGGTGATATGGAATGTTTGTCATAAACATAGACAACCCAAATTAAATAGCAGTAAAAACAAGATGGTGTATATCCATATGTTTTTAAAATTAGAAGTTGTTATTTTTCTTTCTGGAAGGCTAATATTTTTCTTAATATTAGTATTTATTAAAACGTTTTTAATCATTTTTATAACTTTAATAATTTCTTAGTTAGATTGGTCCTTTCTAAATTGTACTGGAGTACAATATATATAGGGTTTATCATGAATTTGAATTTAAATTGATCTATATTAAAGTTTGATACGATGGATGCTAATGATCATGCAGACCTCTATCTAGCTTATGTTTGCATCTCAGCCTTCTTCAATATTTGTTTCTTATAGCTATCCATCCTTTTTATTTTTAGCCTAATTATCAATAATAATAATAATAATAATAATAAAAAGAAAAAAGTGGCAAATATTAAAAGAATACTTTTCTTATTATATTCAAGATATGGGTTCTAGCTACCATCATTTTCTCTTAGTTGCATTCATATACTCTTTCTCATCCTTATTATAAGACACTAACTATCCATTCTCAAAAACCAATAATAACACTAAAAGCATTAAAGTTGTCTTGAAATTCAAGTGATTTCCAATATTACGCTTACCAACTACACTAAATTCAAATATTATATTAATTATTACTCTATCACACTACTCTTATTAAATATGGGTAGACATAGAAAAATAAAATAAATACTCTTTGAAAACTTGCAAATGTCTTATAAAAAGGACCAAAACTACTAGGTAGCTTGTGCTTTATATATAATAAGGACCAGAAAGCACTAGTGCAAAAAAGGGCTTTAAGACCGTCTCGTTTAGACCGGAGAATTGACAGACCAGTCTTAAAAGTATGACCGGTAGCAGTTTTGTGAATATCAAGAACTCCTTGGACCAGATCATTTATTAATGGGTCTTAAATATATTATTCATACCGGTTAACAAAACAACCGGTCTTAAAAATGTTATTAAAAAAATTGAAATAATCAAATTACAATTATATAGAAATCCCGTACAGCCCGACTTATATTTTCTGCTGTCCAAAATAATAAAGAAAAATTTCTAAAACTTTTAAGACCGGATATACTTAAACGACGGTCTTAAAGTTTAGATTTTTAAGACCGGACATAAATTGTGCTCGGTACTAAATATTGAAAAAATTTAAACAAAAAGGTTATTACTTTTAAGATCGGCTCTTAATAAAGGACGGTCTTAAATGTTCACCTTTAAGACCGTCGTTTACTTCATCTGGTCTTAAAACTAAAGCGCCAAATATATTTTTCTTCACGCGAAACCTTACTCTCATTGAAGAACCACTTTTAACGTTGCGAAACCCTTCCTGTTGCATTGCCTCTCTTCCTCACCCACGTACCATTAGCCTCTGTTACTCTCTCATTTGCTCAGGCATTCCTCTCTTCCTGTCTCGAAAATGAACGGTGAAAACGATTCTAGTCCAGTTCCTGGAACGCCAGTTACTGGTGTGAGTCAGAATGAACCCTCTTCATCTCACAGTGAACCTAGTAACCGCCGTGCACATTGTGGTAGAAGTGGCACACTAATGATGGATGTATCCCTAAGTCGGACTTCTGGGACAAAGCTTGAGATTCAGTTTGATGAAAAGTTGGAACCTTTCGGTCCTAATAAACACAAATATAATAGTTTTGTCGGCTATCTAGCACGCAGCAAGGCTAGCATCTTGAAAGGTGAGTAGAAAAATGTGGACCTTCGCACAATAAAGGATTCTATTTGGGACACTATCCGGCTTATATACACTGTCCCTGACTGTCAGAAGTTGAAAGACAAGACATTGTCTTATTGTGCTGATCGGTGGAGGAAGTTTAAGACCTTTCTAGCTAACAACTATATTTTTTCCGAGGTTCAACTTGACCATAATCCTTGGGACAAGTACACATTTATTGATTAACAAACATGGCAACAATTTGTTCAGCTGTGGACCACTCCTGAAGCTTTGGTGAGTTTATATTTAGTTTTGTTTGCCCTTTTTTGTTTGTTTATTAACCTGTGCGGATATGTGAATGTTATTATGTTCATCTCATCCTATTAGTTAGATGGTTTGGTGTGTGAATAGAAGTATATATTTCCATCCTTTGTCCTATATGAGAGGACCATGTCTTAGTTCTATACAAGTCAGATATGTAAATCGTGAAAAGGTAAAATACTAAGTAGGTAATTAGGGAAATAATGATGGCATAAGAGTCAAACCATTATTATATTCTTAGCTAGTTCTGTTATAGTAGGTAGTGATTAGACATTGCTATTAGTTTGTTGGTATGTTAATTGTGTAAAGGTTTCAGTGTAAGCTGTTATTGGGCCTCAAGAGTCATGCCTCTAACTATATATAAGAGGTTAGACTAATATGTGTAGGAACCAGGTATGATGAATGAATGAATTGACGAGTTGGCGCGGTTACGTAACTCCCTTTCCTCTGTTTCTCCCAATTTCTTCTACAATTCTACATCTTTCTTAAATAAAACGTTGAAACTTGATGAAGTGAATTTGACTAGTGTTTGAGGTTTATATCAAGCGAAGTTCTCTAATTTACGGTAGTGAGATGACTGGAATTCATAATTAATAGTTGTTTTCAATTCTGATTCACAGAAAAGAAGGGAACAAGCACAGGAGATAGGAAGAAAGAATGATTGCCCGCATAGGGATTCTCGTGGCGGATATGAAAAGGCCGAAAAAGAATTGATAGCGGCTAAGCGGAAGAGATTGGAAGATGAAGCTGAATCCAATCCTTCTGCGATACATGATCCACCATTTCCAATACGTCGCGAGGAGTTGTAGCTGCATATTTGGCAAAAGCCAAGTGGCGCCTACACGAGTGAACAAACTCGTCTAGTTGCTTTGAAAGAATTGTAAGTATCGTTATTGTTATGTTTTAGTTACTAAACATGTTTCATTACTAAGCTTCTCGTTATCTGTATCTTACAGGAAGATCTTAAAAAGGAAGAAGTGGAGGGATCTTTTGTGTCAGACGGGAGGAATGATGTTCTGACCTTTGCGACCAGAAAATCAGATCACTCGGGGCGTGTAAGGGGGATTGTAGGAGGGTATGCCCAAAGCAATACTTTGGTAAATCCAAACGCCACAAACAAAGTATGATTACCCGGGAGGAGATGGAACAAACGGTGGCCAAACTAAATGAGGAAGCAGCGGCTCAAGAAGCTTCATTGACTGCAATGTTTCAATCCCGGATGAGCAAGATGGAAGAGGAAATGAATGAATTGAAGCTGATTTTGAGCTCTCGTCCAGAGACTAGTGTTCCCTTCACACATTTACTTGCACCTATGCAGCAGAGCACTAAAGGGAGATACATTATTGGACAGTCAGAGCAACCTTATTGCCTGTATGTGGAAAAACCTCATAGACTATTAGTTGCAAAAGGGACTGTCCACAACTTGGGATCAACTGTACACCACCAACAAATGGCTAATGATGAAGTCGAGTGTCGCTTGAAAAGGTGATCGTTGATGCACCTCTCCTCTCCCCCAACCGATCACCAAAGCTTGTGAGTGATGTCAAGGGAACCTTTATCTCTTGGCCAGTGAAGCTTGTACATGTCTCTACGCCTCCTGAAGCTTCATCCCCTACTGCTAAGTTGACTTCCAAGGAAAAAATATCCGATTTGGTAAAAAAGGATACTTTAAAGATAAATCATGGCCTGTCAATGAAGTAGTAGGCATCCCTCTTCCTTAACCGGTTTATGTTGACATCGAAGATTTAACATCCCTGCTGCTTCCTGGATCCGAGCTTACTGATGCAATTGTTCAAATGTTTATGAAGTAAGTATCTTCTTCTATGAGTACATAATTTAAATGCATTGTTAAGACACACATACATATATTCTAATTTCCTGATCGATGTCATTATTGTAGGTTCATGCATCAAGAATTGGTTCAGCAGGGCAGAATCAATGATTTTGGATTCTTGTGCCCAGTGTATGCAAGTACAACAACCTTGGAGGAGAGACAGAAGTACATATCAATGAGGTTGTGTGAAGTGAGAAGAATGGTGTACTTGTTTCCATACTACCAAGGGTACATATCACAATCTTGTCTACAATTCACTTAATTCTGCTACATATATCACTAAGTAGTTTACTGCTGTGAATTTTCATCAACCACTGGCAGTTGGTCGTCATGTGCATGGATGTGCATACAATTATCTTATTATGCTCCACTCACAACGATCCATCCCCTACATTGAAGTTGACCATCAACCAGTAAGCATGTCATTTTGATTCTCTTTTCTGACATCTCTGCTGTGAATTTTCAGTGAATATTATTGATAAATTTGTGATTTTGATGATAGTGCCATGAGGAACTTCCAAACCGAGGTAAAAAAAAGCATACGTATGATGACAAACATCCCAAATGGTTCACACCAAAGGTTAGTACATATTTGGACATTGGCACACTGCGTTGTGAACTTGGTCTGTAAGCTATATATGCTCTTTTATATATATTTCTTGTTCTTTTTAGACCCGTCGTCAACCAAAGGGGTCCAACTTATGTGGCCCGTACATCATGAAACACATTTATGATATTATCACGCAAGGAAAGACTAAATTAACTGCTAAGGTAAATGTATTTGATGTTACATATTATGGCTAAATTCAGTTGTTGGCTTAATGTTACATATGAAATATGCACGCAAGTTAATTTAGTTTCTGTCTTTGATGTTACAGAAGTTTGCCTGTGCTGATCCCTTTTCTGATGACGAAGTGGAGCACATAAGCAATTTGTTTTGTCAATATCTGTATGACCTCTTAAAGTCAGAAAAAAAATTATAGTCCTAATTTCATTTGTAAATATATGCTGTAGCAACAATAATCTTATGTAAATTTGTTTATTTTTTCGAAAAATTCACTCATTTGTAAATATACATACGCAATGTGTGATTCAATAATAAAATTTGATTATTTTTTCGAATACTTTTCTTGTGTACATTTTGGGTTTCTGAATGTATTGGATGGTGGATAAAGCCATTTAGTGCTTGAAATTTGAGGTAGGGGATATTGTAAATGAGCAGTAAGAGATAGAAAAGTATACGCAACTTTTAGGACCACATATTTTTTAAAGATCCGGTCCTAAAAGTCTTCGTTTAATTCCAAATAATATGGCTAGACTTTTAGGACCGTATATTTGTTAAAAGTCCGGTCTTAAAAGACTTCGTTTATTTTAAAAATATGGCGAGACTTTTAGGACCGTATATTTGTTAATTATCCGCTCATAAAAGTCTGGTCTTTAATTTAAAAATATGGCGAGATTTTTAGGACCGTATATTAGTTAATTATCCGCTCCTAAAAGTTAGGTCTTAAAAATCTTATTTTAAAAAATGGCTTAACCTTTAGGACCGTGTATTTGTTAAACGTCCGGTCTTAATAGTCTTCCTTTAAATAGAAATGGTGACTCGCTTTTCAGAAAAATCATTAAGGTTCAAGACAACCGAGGTTCTATCGTTCTGCTCAAGCTAGATCCTTTGTTGTCGTCGTTTTTACCTCCTGATTTTGAGCAGCATTATCGGTCTCCCTTTTCTTTGTCTTTTTTCTTTTTTGTCGGAAAAAGAAGGAAGATAGTGAAAAGGACACTGAAAATATTCAAATCAGGGCGAGATAAAACCGACGACAACGACGGTCCAACCTTGAGAAGAATTGTCAGTGTGTTTGTTTTTATTCGAATAAGGTAAACGATGTTTTTTTTGGGTATGGTGTTAACTGTATTATGCGAATTTTTAATGTTGATCATGCACATGAGGACAATGTTTTGTTTGTTTCCTTTTTGTCGTAAAAAAAAAGAAGATAATGAAAAGGACAAGGCGATCGAAGATAGCAACTAAAAATTTTATTATTTATATTTTTTTTTATCTTTGCCGGTGAGGGGCAGCAGTAGTACATACAAAAAAAACATAAAAATATCTAATCCCCCCATCGTTGTCTGAGGGGAGGGAGGTATCAGAGACGTCGTCATCAGAAGGATCGTACTCAACATCATTGGTGTCGAGTACTACGTTCAGTTTGTTCTTGACGGCGTGATAGACCTGAAACAGTTGGCCCAAGCATCGGTCTATATGATTGACGCGGGGTAGGAGGTGCTGCTTCATCTAGTAGAATGACGGGTTCGGAGGCAACGAAGGAGGGTACGGAGGTGGAAGGGGATTATGAGGAAAAGGAGGACCTAGTGGTGGTGGAGCGATCATTACGGTGAAGGTTGTAGAAGTGATGGAGAAGAATGTGAAGAAAGTAAAGAAACAACGAGTTTAAATAGAGAACCCATCCTGAACAATGTGAAATGCAGGAAACTTTAACAAGGAGACGCCTAGTTGGGAAGTTTATGTGGAAGCCGAAGAGACTCTAAATCATTCAGTTGAACAGAGTGTAAGGATACGACTCCTCTATCTGAGTAATTTGAAAAGAATGAACTTTAAATACCGGATATTGTAAAAGATCCAGTATTAAAAGTAATATTTTATAAGAAAAAATTCTTACTTTAAAAATATTGAATTGAAAAAAAATAAATGAATTTTAGGACCGGATACAAGATAAAAGGTCGGTCTTAAAAGTAATTGAATTAATTGAAAAAATAAATAATAGAATTTTAGGATCGGATATATTATAAAAGGTAGATCTTAAAAGTAATTGAATTGAAAAAATAAATAATAGACTTCTAGGACCGGATATTTATAAAATACGCTCTTAAAGTATAGACACTAAATTCATTTATGATATATCAGCTCATTGAATCCGAATTCATTCTCATCATCAATTGCGTATCTCAACTTTCTGCCCTTATTAACTCCTCACACTACCTCTTTGTCCTTATTAACTCCTCACTACCTAGCTCTCTACCCCAACTGCTCAAAGCCTCAAACCATGGTTAGATACAAGAGAACTCCTCGTAGGGGTGCTCTTACACCTGAAGCTCGTGCCATCCTTAGATCGTTATATGGTGCGCCTCCTCCAGCGAGAGTGCGTTCTATTGTGACCGAAGAGTCTCGAGTCGTTGGACCCATTGTTATTTCGGATGATGAAGAGATTGCCACACCCCCTCTCCAACCTCCTGGCCCCAGCGCGCCTACCGCTGACCCCTCTCCTCTTTCCTCTAATGATCCATTGCGGCTGATGTGAATAACACAGGAACTTGCTGATCTCCGGCGCGAAGTTAATGCTGTTCACGCCGATATCGCCAAGGCATTAGAGGATAATAAGCTTTAGGATGTTTAGTCAGATTCTTGTCGTTGATAATGTTCATTTTTTTTCTTTTTTTTTTTCTTGTGTACGTGCATTTTCTCCAGTAATGTATGAAGCATTAAGAACAAAGCTTGTGCCATTTTTTTGCTCATATTCTCTAGTAATTAAAGAAGCTTATTCTCCAGTTTTCCTTTATTAACTTCATTCAGTTGCTGCTGTTGCGCTCGCCAAAGCCAATCCTCTTTTTATTCTGAGCAAAAAAAAAATCCTCTTTTCATTGGTTTGGTTAATAAATGAGGACCTTTAGGACCAGATACTTTATAAGTGTCTGGTCTAAAAAGTCTTTGACTTTTAGGACCGAATGTTTTATAACACTCCGGTCTTAAAATTAAATGAATAGTAAAACTTTAGGACCGAAGTCTTCTAAACCTCCGTCTTAAAAATTAAATTAATAAAATGCTTATCTTTAGGACCGGGTAATTTTTTTTTAACCGGTCTTAATAAAATCCAAAATTAATAAAACATGTCTCTGTCGCGCGGAAAATTAAATTTCCCTCTTTGAACTTCTCTTGTCGCGCCGAAAGTGATTACTCAGGTTCTGTCTCCAGTGTTTGTGTGTTGCTTCATCGCTGCTTCACATTACGCTCTCTCGACAATCACTTCTGGTTCCTTAGCTAAACGTCTATAGACCAAGCAGTAAGAGGTGTTTCGGTTATATAACTTTATGATTTTCCTGCTTATCGTTCTAGGTTTTTCATGAGTTTAATGAAATCGATGAAATGTTCTTGTGGGTTCCTCTGTTATTGATGAATATTGTATTTTGAAGATTATATTTGCACTTTAGACCTACCCAACTGACCAACAAGTGTTTTAGGTTGCTCTTGTTGTCTGCAACATCAACGTTCGTGGCTGGAGAAGAAAGACTCAACAAACGCATTTGAATTTATATGCTACAGGTGAGTCCACAAGACCTTCATGCGGTGCATTTAATTTCCTCGTCATGCATTTATTTTGTTTCTTGGATTCACTGTGATACATTTATGACCAAAAGTGATTCTTCGTTATGCATTTAATGGGCAAGTTTCTCCGTAAAACAAAAAAAGAAAAAGAAAAAGAAGACATAACCGACATTGAGCATATATATATGCATTTGGAGTTGGCTTATTTTATATGCAAGTTTCAAAACGTTCGGATTACGTATGTTAAATCTTTCCATCTATAGGAATTCTACTATGGATCATAGTTGGATAAATGCTTTACGAACGAGTGTTGAATATCATAATGGGGTGAGGGAATTTATAGAATTTGCTAAACAAAATGCCCATGATTATAGTGGGAAGTTTTATTTCCCTTGTGTAAAATGTTTGAATGAGACGCGACTAAGTCCTGAAGTTATACACACACATTTAATTTGTGAGGGATTTTGTAAGACTTATACAATATGGGTATGGCATGGTGAAAAAATGTCAAATGGGTCTCAACATGGGGAAGTGGCCTTTGATGATAATGACACCGATATGGATGATCGCATAGTGGGTCACAATCACATGCATATGGTCATATGTGTAGTACTGCAAAGGCCCCGCTATACCCTGGGTGTAAAAAATACCAATTGTTGAACGCTGTATTGAAATTGGTAAGCTTGAAGTCACGTCATGGATGGAGCGACAAGAGTTTTTCTAAAATGCTTGAGGTTTTTAAGGACATGCTTCCGAATGATAATGTGTTGCCGCATCGATACTATGATGCTAAGAAAATACTTTGTCCACTGGGGATGGAGTACAAAAAGATCCATGCATGCCCGAATGATTGCGTATTGTATAGAAAAGAGTTTGAAGAGAAGCATAATTGTCCGATATGTGAAACCCCAAGGTACAAGTCAAATAAGGGGCCTGCAAAAGTGTTTTGGTATCTTCCAATCATACCAAGGTTCAAGCGGTTGTTTGCAAATGAAAATGATGCAAAAAATTTGAGGTGGCATGCAGATGAGAGGATTTCTGATGGAAAGCTTCGACATCCGGCCGATTCTTCTCAATGGAAGAAAATTGATCACTTATTTCCGAACAGCGACGAAGAACCTAGAAACCTTAGGATTGCCCTTAGCACGAATGACATGAATCCCTATGGAAGCCTTAGCAGCATATATAGTTCATGGCCTGTGCTCCTGATTATTTACAACTTATCTCCTATGTTATGCATGAAATGAAAGTACATCATGCTGTCTATGTTGATTTTGGGACCAAAACAACCCAGAAATGACATTGATGTTTACCTTGAGCCCTTGATCGAAGACTTGAAGGAGTTGTGGGGAGAAGGTGTCGATGTTTTTGACTCTTTCAAGAAGGAGGTTTTTAAATTGTGAGCCATGATATTTTGTACTATAAACGACTTCCCAGCATATGGGAACTTGTCAGGGTATAGTGTAAAAGGCCATAAAGCATGTCCGGTTTGTGAAGAAGGCACATGCTACCATCAACTTCAACATGGAAGAAAGACGATTTATCTTGGACATAGAAGATTTCTTAGACGGGGCCACCCATATCGTCGATTAAAGAAAGTCTTTTTTGATGGCCAAGAGTATGAAGATGCTCCGGTGGCATTGACTGGGGAGCAAGTTTATGAAAAGGTGAAAAATATTAGTGTTATCTTCGGTAAGACTGCAAAGAATAGAAAAGAAACAAATATATGGAAAAAGATATCTGTATTCTTCGATCTTCCATATTGGCGCAATCTTGATGTGAGACACTGTATTGATGTCATGCACGTGGAGAAAAATGTATGTGATAGTATTGTTGGCACGTTTCTCAACATACAAGGTAGTTCTAAGGATGGTATGAAGGCAAGATTGGATTTGCAAGCAATGGGAATACGCGAAGACTTACATCCAAGCCCATATGGGAAGAGAACTTATTGTCCCCCGACTTCTCATACTTTGTCTAAGGATGAGAAACGAAGTTTTTGTGAGTGTTTACATGGCACATAAGTTCCCTCGGGGTATTCCTCAAATTTTAAGAGGCTTGTATCAATGAAGGACTTGAAATTAGTAGGCCAAAAGTCTCATGATTGTCATGTCTTGATGCAACAGCTACTCCCAGTAGCTATTCGAGGCATCGCCGAATATGATCTTCGGGCCGTTTTGACTAGACTTTGTTTCTTCTTCAATGCGGTTTGTAGTAAAGTTTTCAAGATTGAAAAGTTGGATGAATTGGAGAATGAAGGATATCTTATCTTGTGCCACCTTGAGAAGCTTTTTGTTCCTACATTTTTTTTGACATAATGGTTCATCTAATTGTTCATCTAGTGAGGGAGATAAAGTTGTGCAGCCCTATCCATTTACGGTGGATGTACCCAATTGAAAGATCTATGAAATTCCTAAAAGGGTACGTGAAGAACGCATACCGACCAGAAGCATCAATTGTTTAGAAATATGTTTTTGAAGAAGCCATGGAATTTTGTCAAAATTATTTGGCCAAAGTAAGACATATTGGGCTTCCTCAACGTCGGATCTTTGAAGGGGGTAGACGAGGGCTTCGATAAAGAGTGTGGATCCCGATGAATTGTCGAAGTCTACTTATACATCTTGAATAATGTTGATGAAGTTCAAGCCAACATAGCTCACATAAAGAAGTCAGTAAGGAAATAAAATCATCGAATGACCGAACAAAGGTTGATTAGGGAGCATAACGGAACTTTTGCAAACCGGTTCAAACAAAAGGTCGAGGGAGAGGAATGTGTTTCTGATTCAATGAAATGGTTAGCACGTGGTCTGAGGTTGATGTCATAAGTTGGAATTCGTATGTGATCAATGGTTATACATTTTACACGAAGTCCCTAGATGATAGGAGCACCGTCCAAAATAGTGGTGTTATGTTAGAGGCTGAATCTATGCACTTCTCCAGTTCAAAAGACAAGAGGCCTAAATTGGCAGTCATGCCATATTATGGGGTTATTGAAGATATTTGGGAGGTGGACTATGTTAAAATTAGATTTCTCATTTTCAAATGCAAGTGGGTTAATGTCAATAATGGTGTTCAGATCGATCGGCTAGGATTTACATTAGTCGATATCAATAGTAGAAGTTTTGGAGATGAACCTTTTATTATGGCAGACCAGGCGAAACAAGTGTTCTAATGAAGGGTGGAATATCACCTAGAGGAGGGGTGAATAGGTGATCTCGAAATTCTTTCGCTAATTGCTCAAGAACACTTAAAACAGAGATAGAGAGAAGAGCAATGAACACAAGAGATTATACTGGTTCGGTCCAACTCTTGACCTACGTCCAGTCCCCAGAAACACTCTAGGATTTCACTATCTTCAAACTTGATTACAGACTCTGTAACTCACGAGTAATCCTCTCACTAGGACTTACTCCTCTTTACAAGTTGTAACCAACTAACCGTGGACACAATTACACACTCTGTAAACAAAGGATGATCCTTTCACTCTCGGACTCACTCCCCCTTACAAGTTGTAATTGTACACCCACACTTAAGGTTCCACAACCTTAAGATTTTACAATACACTAATCAAATAAGTGTTTGGACTCTCTCACAGAGTAGATAAATGATAAACACTGAAGCTTAGTAATATCCGAAGATATATATATATGTACAGAATAGAATTTGATCGCTTTGAAAGCTTTGTCTGTGTATGCGTCTGTTCTGCCATTGAAGAATTCAAACCTTCGAGTATTTATACTACTTGAAGATTGAGGACCATTGAAGGATTTGAATCACCCCGTTTGAATGTTTGAATATGTTCGTTGAAGATGTTTAAGCATATGCGCGCCTAGCCATTATTGATTGTCTCGCTTGGTGGAGTCACTTTCTGATTGTCATTCGTGTGGTCTCGGTCGGAGGATGACTTAAAATAATATTCAGATGCTTTTGACGGTATGGGCCTTCCTTCATCGTGTCGGCTCTGTTCATTGTCAGTTTCGGTGCTTCACAGCTCATCAAGATTCAAACAATGGTTGATCATCTGAAACTTGCTAACAAGCATGATTAATAGCATTGAGAAGTATAGCAAGTAGAAATCAATTGATAACAATCATTTCTGAATTCTTGGACGTTGTTGCTATGAGCTTTGCTGTCTGAGAAATTGTTGATTGACTGATAAATGGTGTCTTTGGGTTCTTCATATAATCATCTGAAAAACACTCAAGAAGATGATTAATGATAATTCAGATAATACTGAATGATGTAGAGGAAGATATAGTTGTGTAATCAAATTATCCGAATGAGATTGCAGTTGTGTTTGATGATGAATTTAACACGAAGATTGCAGACGAAGATTTCAATCTTGCTCGAGTAGGAATCCATTCTTGCTCGGGCAAGCTTCTCTTGAATCAGAGGAATATGTTCTTGGACGCTGATGCTCGGGCAAAGTATTTTGCCTGCTCGAGCATGGTGCTCGAGCATGAATATAATCATGCTCGGGCAAGCTCCTTTACAAAAGCTTGGAAGTGCTCGCCGATGTTGCTCGGGCATGGTGATAGTCTTGCTCGGGCAAGACATAGACGAGGCGGAAAGATGAAAGCGCATCGCTGTTGCTTGATGCAACCCAGAAAGCATGCTTGCGAAGAAATAGAGATTTGGCGACGTTGCTCGAGCATGAAGCAAAGCTTGCTCGGGCAAGCTTCGTTTGTGAACTCGGGAAATGCCTCCACACGATGTTGCTCGAGCAAGCCAATTTCCTTGCTCGGGCAAGACTCAGACAGAAGCGAGAACTTGAGAAATGATAGACATTGCTCGGGCAATGTTTTGCCTTTGCTCGAGCATGATGCTCGAGCAAGCCTTCTTTGCTGCTCGGGCAAGACTCCCTGATTTGCTGAGTTTTGCTTCTGTCTCGATGTTGCTCGGGCAAGAAATACTTCTTGCTCGGGCAAGCTTCTCTGAATGGCCTTCTTTTGCTTCTGTCTTGATGATGCTCGGGCAAGCCACAATTCTTTGCTCGGGCATGACTCAATGACAGGCTGTCTTTTGCTTCGCCTCTAGATTGCTCGGGCATGCTAGAATTCTTTGCTCGGGCAAAGCACGATGACTATCTTTTGCTTCTGCCTCGATGATGCTCGGGCAAGAAATATTTCTTGCTCGAGCATGATTGTTGAATCATGCTGATTTCGTCTGTGGTATAAATCCAAGTTTAGCATATCATTCCATTTCAGAAAGCTCCTCAAATATTCTTTCCATTTCAACAAGAATCAGCTCCAAGCTAGTTGTAGTTCGTCCTTTAACATCAAAAGATTGAAGGTTGTTCTTAATCAGCATTTTCTGCAACATCCTGAACTGAACATCAACTTTTGAAGATCATATCTCCCTGTTCCGAACTCCGTTTTGATTGGTTCAAGTCGTCCTAGAAAGCCTTGTGAGTCTAATTTCATATGCCACCGATTTTAGCTCAATCAGATTTGTCGTTTGTGAGATATACTCAAAACACCGAAGCTTGTTCCTGATTGTGACGGTGATGTCTGTTGCATCTTCCAAAAATCATAGCTCTCTCATATGAACTCCTTTGGGGATGAATGTTATATAAAAATGACGCATTGGGAGTCTAGTTTCATATGCCACTGGTTTCACGTCAATCCGATTCCTGGTTTGGGAGATATCGTCGATTTACAGAAGGTCGCTAGAAACAGAGCTGAACAGGAGGCTGAACCACGACCTTGCTCGAGCATGAATTTTTCTCTGCTCGAGCAGCATGCTCGAGCAAGCATTGTTTTATGCTCGAGCAAGAGCGGGATTTGAGCAAAAATGGACCATGCTCGAGCATGAATTCTTTTGTGCTCGAGCAAGACACTGTGTAGGCGGAAAAACATCCTGAAATTACATAAATGCCCTTCAACAGACCAGTATTCATCCGGAAGCTTGAACTTGCTTGTTTTAACTCCGAATTGAGCCGTTCCAGCTTCTATTTGATCACGGAGACTTGAATATTGATATTCAAGAGCGGAAATTACATAAATACCCTCCAACAAATTAGTATTCATCTCGGAAGCTTGAACTTGCTTATTTTAACTCCGAATTGAGTCGTTCTAACTTCTATTTGATCATAGAGAATTGAATATTGATATTCTCATGATATTTAACAAGTTCTTCTTTCTTCAAACTTCATCCTTGATCATTCTCTATAATTTGATTTGGACTAACCTATAATAAACAAAGTAGTTAGTCAATGTATATGATATAAACTTTTTGCTCTAGATAATGACATCAATATAAGACATCATCAAAACTAAGCATAACTAACATATATCACCAATCAAGAAAATAAAATGTGGGTTGTAGCTCTCCAAGGAAAAAGGGTCATTGATATTGATGAGGAAAGTCATTCAAATTATGGTCTTCCTGAGTGTACTCCTTTTTCAAGGGGTCTACTGGACATGAACGAAGAAGATGAAGCGGATAATGAACCTGGCATAAGAAATGATCATCAAGAAGGGATATGGGAGGATATCCATTTATAAAAGAGTCAATTCATAAGGTAATATTCATATGCGAAATTCTTTGAAAACTTTAAGGTTTTAACTATATTATATTCCTTCTATGTTCTTGAACAATCTCACTGACTATGAAGTTTGTTCTTGTTTTATTTTTGTGGCAGGATCCGATCCAAAGGGGCACGTTATAAAAGAGGGATTACGTTGTTGGGAGGGAATCAGATGAAGGCGTGGTGAATATTATATTGGGTATGTATGTTGATTTATGTGCTGTATTTGTAACTCATTGTATTTGTAAGTAAGTTATCTTATTGTATAAATTAATTTAGGTGTTGTAGTCATAGTATAATCATTAATTAAGAGGCCACATAACTCATGGGGAATGATATTTGTGTTCTTTTCCCAATTCAATTTATTCATAATTGTTCATAGCTTGTAGCTTAAAATATCAACTTTTATGTGCTAGATTGGGTGGATGATTGTGTAATATATATGATCAGGAAGAATAAAACAGGGAAAAAATTCAAAAAATTTAGACCGGAAGTAAATAGGCGGGTCTTAAAAGTTCTAATTTTAAGATCCGGATGTATTTACATGTCCGGTCTTAAAGGTCAAGTGTACATATTTGATATTTGGCCGGTCTTAAAAATTGGTCTTCTAAGATCGCCGTATTTATCCGTCCGGTATAAAAATTCAATATTTAAGACCGGATTGATTAAGAATCCGGTCTTGAAAGTCAGTCTTTTAAGACGGTATAATTAGTCGTCTGGTCTTATAAGCCACTATTTTTTAGACCGGCCGGATTAATTTTTGTCCAGTCTTAAAATTCCGATCTTTTAAGAGCGGCCTATTTTCTATCCGGTCTTAAAAGTTGAGTTTTAGGATCGAACAAAAAATATTTCAGGTGTATATAGTATGACTTTTAAGACCTAATGTTTTAAATGTCAGGTCTAAAAGAGATTCTTTAAGACCGGTTATAGTCCGGTCTTGAAAGTTAGACTTTTAATACCGCCTAACAAGACCGGTCGCGGTCCGGTCTTATGATGCCTATTTTGACCGGTCTTAAAACCCTTTTTTCCACTAGTAGTGAAGAGTAATAGAACTGAAGGGACATTATAAAAATAATGAAGTGAAGGGATTTTGGAAAGGCTGAACAACATTTAACCAAAACTGTAATATTAATATTAGTTTTACTACATTATTTCATGGTTATAAATTTTTTATTGACTTGAAATATAATTCTTAAAGAGAGACTATTTTTTAATTTTACGCATCTCACAAAATTTAAGTCAAGTTTTCCAATCACACTTGTTATTTTACTATTGTTAATTGTTAAAATGCGTATGGGCATTTGTAAATTTACTTTTGTGCCCTTGTAAATTTTTGTACTAGAATTTGTAAATTTTCATATGGGCACTTGTTATTTTGCTATGTTTAGTTGTTAGTATTAGAATTTATAAATTTTCATATGAGCACTTGTTATTTTGCTATTATTAGTCATTCAAATGGTTATGTGCACTTATCAATGTACATTTGAACTTGATGTAATGGATATGAATAATTTAACATAAGTTTTTCAATAAATACATTAAGATAATTCATGCATTGGAAAAGAGAAAACAAAACGGCTTGTTGAACAAGTGGTACAGAGTTCAAGTGATAAACAACTTAGTTGTCAACAAATTTAATATTTTTCTTGTCCAAATGTACGTCCTAATTTGTAATGCAATTAGGATTAAAATTAGATCCCACATTTTGAGAACTAGGGGTAATATTAAATTGGTTTTGTGTGAATAGGGAAAATATTTCCTCTTCAGTCAAAAAGATAATCCTCCAATCCTTAATATGGAGGTCGTTAGCTAATTTAACTAAATTAAGGTAATTAATTAAATTATTTATATGTAAGAAAATGTATGTTAATTTACCTATAATATCATCTTTAATCAATTGTATTAAAATAATCCCTTGCTGAAAACCTCCTTAAAGTGTGCAATCAATAAGGATAATTTGAAAAAATAATTTAACTTATGAAACAACATTGATTGAGGTCTGGTCTAATATTTAAGACCAAGTAAACTCCCTAATTAACTTTTATGTTTAAGACCAAACGTAATAGTAACAACAAAGCTTTGTCTCTTCCAGTGTCTCCTCCAAACTAAAATAGGTTGGAATTCAATGCAATTTTATAAGAGATTTAATCCAAACATTACGTGTGTGTGTGTGTGTGTGTGTGTGTGTGATACAAAGGATTAGATTATATAGGATGCTAAATATAGCAAAGTTTTGCACACCCAAAAGAACTGTTTGTCAAGTTTGCTTACATAGTGAGCATGTTTATACTCTCACATATAAAATATCAGACGCAGAATACATACAAACACATATATTGCCAAAGGATTATAGTTGCCCTTATTGTTTGAGGGACGACCTAATTTGTTGGACAAGCATGATGACGTCCATGACGCACACAACTTACAACATTGTGTGCGTGATGGGGAAAGTGGAGGAAGCAATGTTCTTGGCATATACTCCATGACGCACACAACTTACAACATTGTGTTGTGCATTTAGATTTATGATGATGTATCAAAGTCATAGTGACGACATTTTTGCATTGATGGAATCTTGGCATTTTTGCTCATGACGCACATGATAATTAACTTTGTTTTGAGGAAATGGATGGGAGGAAAAAATAGCATAGGGACAAATTTAATAAGTACTGATTTTCATAAAAGAAAGAAATGATATTATAAAATTTTATTAGACGGAAGAGCACAAAGAAAACAAATGAATTAAATTTTTTTAATCACACAAATCAAATTCAACTTATTAAAATCCCTCCCTACTCTCCTTCCAATCTCTTTGAATTACACAAACATAAGTGGGATATATCAATAAAAGGAAGGTTAGCTAATAAACGAGTATTCGGTTAAGAAGCTACCAACAAGGTCATTTTTTAGCTGGACATTCTTAACCGAAAAGAAAGTCTTAGTGAATAGTGACGACATTTTTGCATTAATGGAATCTACCTTGGCGTGCTCATGACGCACCCAATAACTTTCTTTTGAGGAGATGGAGGAAAAAATATCATACGGACAATTTTAATAAGTACTGATAAATGATATTATATAATTTTATTAGAGGGAAGAGCTGAAAGAAAACAAATTAATTAAAAAAAAAAACTTAATCACACTCCTTTTTTCTTAAATTTCAAATTGAATTTATTAAAATCCCTCCCTACTCGCCTTCCAATCTCTTTGAATTAAACAAACATAAGTGATATATCAGTAAAGGCTACCAACAAGATCGTTGTTTAGCTGTACATTTCTTCCATGTTAAAGGCTTTATCAAGTGTTTCATAATGTTTAGCGCACAATCCCTTTTTCTTTCAGCTAACTGAATTTAATTTCCGTCCTATTTCTTTCTCTTCTTTTTAGAACTCTCATTTTAGTTTAACACATCTTGTCTTATTATGGGAAAAAAATTAGTATAAGGCTAATTTAGTTTGAAAACTGTTTTATTTTTATAATTATTTTTACCAAAATATTTTATAATTATTACTTAATAACTAATAAGACACAATACCTTTCTAATTATTATACCACAGTTACATTAGATATCTCTTATTTTATTAATTTATACCTAGCTATCTTCCCAAAATCACATCTTGTTCACAATGAGACATTCTTTTGAATCAAAGATGATCCAGTTATCTTTATCAGTACTCTGGGTTACACTAAGGAGGTTGTGGCAGAGTCCTTCTACAAAATAAATGTCTTTTATCTTTACTTCATCATCCTTGCCAATTTCATCTATCCCAGCTATTTTGCCGGCTGGTTTCCTCTGAAGCTTACTTTGCCACCATCTTTTAGTCTCATTGTGGCAAACTTGGTCTGATCCCCAATATACCATTTATTTGTCTTTAATGCTCTTAGACATACCTACAAGCAATGACAATCAAACTTTAGGTATCCATCTTTTTCGGGGTCCTTTATGGTTAGTACAGATCATTAGGGGAACATATGATCCTTTCGGTACCCATTTGTAGGTACCTGATGGCTTTTCCTTCATGTGAAAAAAGAAGTGTTATGCCCCTTTCTATTGCAATAATTACAGTGAGCAAAAGGGTTAGACGAATGAACAGAATGTTGAAAATAATTTAAGTATGATTTACCTCCTCTTTTCTTTTTTTCCCTTTCCGTATGTCTTGGCCTGGATTATAACCTATTCTAGATCTATCATTGGTGAACATCTTAACTTTTAAGATTACCTTGAGCATTTTACTTCCTCTAGTGAATTTCTCAAGAGTTTTATTGAAATCAGAGTTTCTTCTTTCTAAATTTGTACATGTTTCATAGGAACTTGGAGCTAGTAGTTTCTAGTTGTTGTTTAAGAGTCTTAATCCTTTTCCTTGAACTTACTACTTCTTTAGCTATTTTTCTAAATTTTGAATGTAAAGCATTGTATTCTCACTCTTCTTTGGGCCACAAGGCAAATGTTATCCATTTCTTCTTCATTAGTCTCCTCGTTTGATAAGCTATCTCCCCAGATGGCAGAGACATATTCTTTCTTCTTGAAATGGTTTCTCTTCTTTTCTTTATTCTTCAGTGGTGGACATTCAAACTTAATATGTCCTAGTTTTTCACATTCATAACATATGATTTGGTCTTTTGATTCTTTTCTGCTACTTGAGTCTCCTTTATGAAATTTTTGGAATCCTTGATCTCTCTTATAGAACTTTTTGAATCTTCGGACGATCATTCCGAGCTCATTCTCTTTTTTGGGTTCATTAATCTATTTAAGTTCTTTTTTTCTTGACGACGTTGAGTGCTACACCCTTCTTTTTCTTGTCATCGATTTCGTCTAGTCCTCTCTTGAATTCCATCTTTCCCTCATATTCAAAAAGACTTCCTAACAGCACAACTAAAGACCTCATTGATTCTCCTCTAGCTTTTTCAATGATTGTAACCTTAGCCTCCCATTCCTTTAATTTGTGAGAATGTGTGTTATTTTTCTTATTTTGGAGTTTTGATCATATATTCTGCCCAAGGCTTCCAACTAATTTATTAGATGTGTATATCTGAGTTCAAACTCAGCTATACTTTCTCTCTTCATTTGGAGTAGGTCGTATTCAGTGAAGAGAGTATTTACTATGTTCTCCTTGATGCTAGAAGTACCTTCATGGGCAATTTCAAGTGCTTCCCACATTTATTTAGACGTTCAGAGATTACAGATTCAAAAATACTTCTTTTGGCTAAGAGCACTCTGGATAATCAAAATAGGCAATATTTTGCAACAGTCTTTATGATTACTCGTTCCTCAACCTTTTTTGTTGGAACAAAATCTCCATCTTCGATTACTTGTCACTGGCAATATTCAGTGGCCATTAAGAAGACTCTTAACTTTGCTTTTCAAAACGAGAAATGTTCTCCGCTGAAGCTAGAAGGTCTAGAAATTGACCACCATAAGGTAGAACTCCTTCCATGGATCTTTCTCAAGATGTTAATCATGAAATGAGAAATCAACTAGGCTTTGATACCAAATGTTAGTGCCAACGTTTCACCTAAGAGGGGGTGAATTGGGTGATATTAAAAATTTTAAAACAAAGGTTGATTAACAATTAAAACAAAGAACAAGAGTTAGAAGAATATCACTAAGGTGTGCACAATGGATTATACTGGTTCGAACTTAACTTTCTGACCTATGTCCAGTCCCCAGAGCGTCTATAAGATTTTCACTATTCTTCCAAGATTCCACAGGTTCTTGACACCACAGTACATAAGTAATCCTCAACAGTAGAACTCACTCCCCATTTCAAGTTGTAATCCTACGACCACACTCAATGTCCCACTACCTTGAGATTTTACAAGGATTGACAATGTTTGATAATTTATCTCTCACATAGTAAATGAATAATCACAAAAGAGAAAAATGAATATCCAAAAATATTATAGAGATTTAACTGAGAAATAAATGAATCAGAAGATAGTAGTTAGCTTAGTTAGTTGCTCTGTATTGAATGCTTGGTTATTTATAGAAGAACACCATTATTGACCGTTGTGAGCATTCAAGCTTCTTGTTAGAGACAAATTGGAGTCATTAGAAGAATTCAAGGTTTAGTCGCTTTCGTCATCGCTATAATAAATGCTTTAGTCGAAATCCTTTTGGTTTGCTTTGAGATTTCTTTTGTGTGCTCTATTTCCTGCTATGCATTTAATGTTCTGACACATGAAATTGCTTTCATGCTTTTGGAGTTAATCCATGATTTTGAACATATGAAATTTATGCACAAACAAGATGAGTAGCATTGATAAGTAGTATAAGTAAGAATCAAGTATAAACATATGTTAATAACAATATTTGAATTTAGGGAGAAGTTGTGATTTGAAATAAGAACGTGCATTCGAGTGTGATTCCAAAATCACTCAAGTGAGTGCTCATCACTGAGTGTTTTTAATCCAACTTGAGTGTCTAATGAACTTGGAGTTCGGTATTGAAGTGTCAAAAGATTTTGTCACTCAAGTGCTCGAAATCTTACTTGAGTAATATTATTCTTGTTTGGAGATAGCTTCAACACTATGAGTAACTCGGGTGCTTACTACAAGTGACCTTCAAGTCACTCTCAGGTTCACTCGAGTGATTCCCAGATGTGAATCAATGCACCTCTTGGTCTATCAACGAGTGACTTGCAATAAACTCGTTATTTTCCCATCATCACTTGAGTGACAACTTCCTCACTCGAGTGAGCTTTACTCGACTTTCAAAAAATGGGCGAGTGACTTGCAAAATGTTTGAGAGTGAAAACCATCACTCGAGTGGCAATTCATTCACTTAAGTGATCTTAAGAAATCTTTTAGAGAACACGCAAGTGACTTACAAAAATCTCAAAAAGTGATCACCAGAACTCGAGTGCTATGAGCTTATAACTTGAGTGATGAAACCCATCACTCGAGTGAGCTACCATGACTTCCAAATATCTTGCAAGTGACTTTCTGATTTTCTGCAAGTGAAGCAAAATCACTTGAGTGCTAACTGCCACTTGATTGATCTTGCATCACTCTTCCAACTTTCAGCGAGTGACTTGCAAAATCAATGGAAGTTAAGGATCACTCGAGTGTATTACCTGCCACTTGATTGATCATCTCAGATATCTTGAAGTGAGTATTTTTGTTGGTTCAAGTTTTAGTTCAAAACTTCAAATACAGTTTTATCACTCGAGTGTTTTGAAACATATAACTTGAGTAACTTGAACCATCAAGTCCTTATTGTTTTCTAAGGTTTGTTATCATCAAAATATAATCAGAGAACTAACACTATCCTTATTCCCAACTCTATTTGTTGTATGTTATGTGCTAATTAGATTATAGGGAAAATTCAAAAAAAAAAAAACTTCATGAATTCTCAAAACCCAAAAAGGTCACTTAAACACGTAAAGGGACAAATAAGAGAGGGTAGGAATCTAAGAAGTTATAATTTGTCAAAGACAGACAGACTTATAGAATAATTTGGATATTATAAAAAGGGTTAGTATCATCTTTAGTCCTTATAGTTTAACTTTGTTTTGTTTTTGGTCCCTAAAGTTTTAAATATGTGGTTTTGGTCCCTCAAGTTTACTCGTTTCACACAGTTAATCCTTTTATTTTGAAAATGATGATAACGGTGTTAAGTTTTATTATGTGGCATAAACACCATTAAAATTGCCAAGGTGGGTGGTTGACTAGGCACAGTGACTGGGTAATTTTGCTGATTAGGTAACCATAGACGTACGACCAAAAAAGGCATAAAACATAAAACACAACCAAAGTTATGAGAGGACCTAAAGCATTTTGTTCTTTGATATTTTTGCTTACCTTTTTGCTCTATGGAAGGAGCAAGAGCACTACCATCCTGCCTTGCCCTAGCTCTAAAATCATATATGTGGCAGGCGCGTAACTCATTATTATTCAACGCCCTCCCTCTACTTTGATTTTTTTTCTTTGAATTTGCTATCTTTTCTTTGGGTTTGCCTGTGTTTTTCCTCCTCAGAACAAAGATGGACAGAGCATTGTACATCTTGGGCCCCGGCCAATGTTCAAGTTGCTTGGATCGTTTCATTTTCATTTTGTTATGGACTCATATATTTGGGCCTAGCAGATATGCAGTCCAGTGAGATGGCTTAGGACAGAGTCCCTGTTTAGTCAGGTAAGTCGTTAATCACCACTTCATCGCGCCTATAATCCAGGACTGTATAGGTAGTGGAGCAGGCATTTGCAGAATGTGGGAGGCACATATTTCCTGAGGAACAGATTCACTGTCATGGGAGCAAAACCCTAGGTAATCCCTATAAATTGGAGGATTACCCACCAGGTGCACTCTTGACTCTCTCTATTCGATTATTTACTATTCAATCTCACTGTGCACACACCCCACCCCTCTAGCGATACGTCGCACCTGTGTAGCACAGTGATATGAGAACATTCTTTGATATCTTGCTCATAGATATTACTGAACGATTACCTTTTCTTTGGTGTTTAACCCATAGACATCTTAGAGGAGCTATTTGATCCTATATTAACATTACCTAGCTCATTGAGGCTAGACATTTGTGTTCTACTCAAGAACATTGGCGTTGACCGTGGGGATCCATAAATTTTGATTCCCAGACCATATAAAACCACCAACGACCACTGAAGATTGCCGCAAGTACTAGGATCCGAAGTCAGGCACCCCGGCAAGACCAGTTGCCAGAAGAACATCAACAGCTGTTACGTCAGGAGCAAACGATTCAGTATTCGGATTCAGTCGTTCTGAATCCTAACCACATCGCCGTGATGACAGAGAGTAAAACTGAGGATATAGCACATTCCCCTCATCTGAGCCTAGCTGCCCAGCAAGAGCAACGAATGGCTCAACATCAAAGTCTTCCTCCCCCTTCTCGTGAGTTTCAAATAGAACACCCCGACGTTAAAATGTTGCATAAAACGGTGTGTTCGTTAGTCCAACAAATCAAGAACATTGAGACTCGTCAACGACTTCAAAGAGAAGAAGATACTTGGACTGCCCGAGAGGCCATAGATCGCCAAAATGCCATATGGCGGCAAGAGGAGCAAAGAAGGATACAGCGGATCATGGAGGAGCATTTTGGGCAAAGAGAGAAGCAAACCCGGAATGTAGCCCGGGATGAGGCTTGTCCAAGTCAGGATATGATCTCGACTTCTATAGATACCAATGCAAAAGAATCCCATGAAGATCATGAGGAGGAGAATTTGGCCGTGAACGACCAAGGTGAGGATCCTAAAGGAGATAAGGAAAAGATTTGATTGTTGGAAGAGCGTATAAGAATACTCAAGAACCCGGTTCAGAATCTCAGCCGGGATGCTAGCAACCTTAGCCGGGTTAGTGATATGACAGCCACAAAGATGGACACGAACATTCCCCGAGTTACTAAAGCCGACTTGTCTCGGGCAAAGGGAAATCAGTCGGCCGAGAACTTGGATCTAAGCAAGAATGATGTGACGCCCCCGTCGTTTAGCATGCCCAAGACAGGTGCAGAAGGGCACGGTGGAGATAGTATCTTAAGCCAGTTTTTAGATGAGATTATGGCAGCCACTTATCCCAAGGGTTTAGACTCGCTATAATTGCCAAAATACGATGGGAGCCAAAACCCACTAAACCATGTAAATAACTTCAAAATGGAGATTGGGGTGAAAGGGATTATGGGGCATGTCATCCCTCGGCTATTTGTAGGGACTCTCCGAAGGGCCGCTCAGACTTGGTTTCATTCTCTGCCGTTGCACTCTATAGGGGATATGAAAACCATGGAATAGAAGTTTTTGCTTAATTTTGCAACAAGCAGAGAGCAACCAAAGACCAAGTTCCAGCTAGACCAGGTGAAACAATTGGCTGGTGAGACATTGCAAAATTATTTGGAGTGTGTCAAAGATGCGACTCTTCAAGTGCCAAGTTTGAAGGAAGATGTACACCTATACTTTGTTATAGCCGGCTTCAATGGTTCATCTCGGCTGAAGAAGTCTGTGATAAAGCGTCATCCTCAAACCCTGGCTGATTTCTGAGATCGGTCGAAAACATACCTAGAGCTCGAGCAAATGGAAATGTTGAGTCAAATACCGAAAGAAAGGGGTAAGAGTCCACCTTATAGGGGCAAAGAGCTATATAGCAGGTAAAAGGAGGCAAGTCAGAAGGAAGATTTGACATATATACTCCATTGAAGGTGTCCCAGGTGCAAATTTGGAAGGAGGAATCAACAACCGAGATGAAAAAGATCGAGCGACCTCGGTCGTTGCGGAGAGAGGCTACCTTGAATAAATCCCGGTATTGTGAATTCCCTAACCAGCATGGTCATACGATGGACAGTTGTTGGGATTTAAGGGACGCGGTTGAGAAGTTTGTCCGTGAGGGAAAACTCCGTCGTTATGTCATTCAGACGTAGGGACGGCAGAACAACAAGCGACAAGGGGGCCAGAGCAAGAGCCCGCCCCTGGAAAAGAAAAGGCGAGATCAGAGAAAGAAAACAACGGGCAGTGATGACGAGTTCCCTGACTCTAAATATGACTGCAATGTTATCAGTGGAGGTTTTGGAGGTGGAGGAGATTCAGTGAGTCAACGAAAGAAATACTTGAGGGAGGTCCTCTCCATCAGAGACCGTCCAGAGTTCAAGAAGGATTCCACAAAGCCGGAACCTTCAGTGCTCAGTTTTACTAGAAAAGACTTGGAGGATATGCCGCCTGGCCACCATGATAGGTTGGTGATCACGGGAACCGTAGTAAACTGCTGTGTGAAGAAGATTTTCATTGATAATGGTAGTGTGATGGATATTATCCTTTGGGACGCATTAAAACGTATGAGGTTTGACCCGAAAGATTTGAAGCCGTGCAAGACAACCTTGACCGGTTTCAATGGACAAGATACCCGTCCAAAGAGATATATAGACCTAAGGTTGACTTTGGGAACAAAGGAAGCATTCAAATCGGAGTGTGTCAGATTCATAGTTGCCGACATTCCTTCCCCATGCAATATCATCTTAGGGTGGCCTACTATACACGACTGGGACATGTTGGTGTCCTCAAAACACCAGAAGTTGAAGTTAGTAAACAAGAAGAATCAAGTTGTTACCGTAAGGGGTGATCAAAAGGAGTCTCGACAATGTTATTTTGAGACAGTTAAGGAAAGCAGGAATGATCCAACATTGATACCCTGGGGAGAAGGGAACAAGTCCTCCAAAATCGAGTTGAAAGGAAAGTCGGTCAACTTCGTGGAGCTCGATTTTCTCGAGGAGGAAAAGTTGCAAAAGACAGAACCGAATGCAAGCTAGAAGACCTTGTATTGGGCATGAAACCAGGGCAAGTTACTAAAATTGGCAAAGCATTAGACCCGGAGGTTCGTGTAGCGCTTGAAGATTTTTTGCAGAATAACAAGGATGTATTTGCTTGGCAACCATCCGAGATCCCTGGGGTAGATCCCGACTTTTGCTGCCATAAGTTGGCAATTCGTCCGGGATCCATATCTGTAGCTCAGAAGAAAAGAAAAATTGGTGAAGACAGAGGGAAAGTTTTGGCAACATATGTGCAAGAGCTGCTGGAAGCCGGGTTCATCCGGGAGGTACAGTATACCACATGGCTGTCCAACGTCGTCATGGTTAAAAAACCTAATGGCAAATGGAGGGTATGCATAGATTATAAGGATCTAAACAAGGTGTGTGAAAAAGACTCCTTTCTAATGCCAAATATAGACCAGTTGGTCGATAACTCATCCGGGTTTAAATTACTCTCTTTTATGGATGCATACTCTGGTTACAATCAAATTGCCATGCATCCGGAGGACCAGGAGAAAACCGCTTTCATTACCAAGAAGGCTAATTATTGCTATAATGTCATGCCTTTCAGTCTAAAGAATGCAGGGGCCACTTACCAAAGGATGATGAATCGAGTGTTTGAGGATCAACTGGGAAAGAATGTAGAAGTCTAGATAGATGACATGATCGTCAAATCTATGCAAGTAGTGGACCATGTACAAGATTTGCGGCAGACATTCGATAAGCTAAGAGAGCACCAGATTCGTCTCAACCCGACAAAATGTGCTTTTGGGGTCTCGACTAGAATTTTTTTAGGTTTTTTGCTTACGCACAGGGGGATCGAGGTCATCCCGGATAAATGTCAAGCCGTACTAGACATGAAAGCGCCAAGAAATAAGAAGGAAGTTCAACAGCTGACGGGGAGATTGGCGGCATTAACTAGATTTTTGCCAAAGTCGGCTAAAAATTCTCTTATGTTTTTTAAGTTGTTAAAGAAGGAGACTTCGGGTGGATGAAACTCCAAGTGTGAGGTGGCTTTCTCAAAGATTAAACACTGTTTATCTGCTCCGCTGGTTTTATCTAAACCTAAGTTGGGGGAAAGTTTGATTTTGTATCTGTCTGTAGGTGAAGAAGCTGTAAGTGCCGTCTTGCTCAGAGAGACTGAGAATGGTCAAATTCATGTTTACTTTGTAAGTCGGGCCTTACAAGGCTCAGAATTGTGATATCAAAAATTGGAAAAAATGGCTTTTGCTTTACTCATCGCGGAAAGATGGTTACGTCCATATTTTCAAAGTCATTCGATTGTAGTTCGAACAAGCCAACCAATATGGCAAATCCTGCATAAGCCAGATTTGGCGGGGCGAATGGTCAGCTAGGCTATCGAATTGCCCAAATTTGATATAGCGTATGAAGCCCGACGGACTTCTTCATGGAGCTAACCCCACCAGGAGGCAGGGAGAAAAAAGATGACCGAACTTGGAAGTTATTTGTTGATGGGTCATCCAACATAAATGGAAGTGGATCGGGGATTATAATAGAGAGTCCAGAAGGGGTGGCGTTAGAATATTCCCTCCGTTTCAACTTCTCAACTTCCAAAAATCATGCCGAGTATGAGGCCGTAATCGCTGGATTACTTCAGGTTAAAGAGAATGGAGCTAAGATGGTTCATGTTTCTACTGATTCCCAGTTGGTGGCATCTCAGATAGAAGGAACCTACCAGGCTAAAGGTCCTTTGATGATAAAATATTTGGGAAAGGTTCAGCAGATTATGGACGCCTTTGACAGAGTGATCGTGGTACATATCCCAAGAGGGGAGAACATTAGAGCAGATATTTTGTCTAAAATGGAAAGTATGAAGAGCCCCAGAAACCACCACACGATCATCCAGCAAAGTTTGTTAGAACCAAGTTGTGTGATGATAATCTCGGAAGCAAATGACTGGAGAAAGCCGATTACTGACTATCTTGAGAGAGGGATCCTCCCCATTGAGCTAGAAGAAGCAAAAAGGCTAATAAGAACAGCGGCCTCGTATGCAATGGTAGATGATGATTTATACCGAAAAGGTTTTCACTCGCCAATGATGAAATGCCTTGATTCGACTCAAGCCGGGTATGTCTTGTCCGAGATTCATGAGGGAGTTAATGGACACCACATGGGTGCCAAGGCGTTAGCTCGGAAAGCTGTACGAGCAGGTTACTTTTGGCCTACAATGGCAGCAGATTCCAATGATCATGTGCGCAAATGCGATAGTCGTCAGAAGCACGCCAACGTAATACGGACTCCGCTGTCAGAATTAACGCCTATTTTGGCTTCGTGACCGTTCTATAAATGGGGCATTGATTTGTTGGGACCATTCAAGATGGCCCCTGGGCAACTACGTTGGCTTATAGTGGCCGTGGATTATTTTACTAAATGGATAGAGGCAGAACCGTTGGCAACAATTACGTCAGCCCCAGTGCAGAAATTTCTTCAAAGAAATGTTATATCCCGGTTTGGTATTCCAGCTGAGATTGTCAGGGATAACGGAACCCAGTTCATTGATAAGGGTTTCCGAGAGATGGTAGCTGACTTCCATATCAAGCAGCATTTCGCTTCCGTAGAACATCCGCAGTCCAACAGACAAGTCGAAGCGGCCAACAAAGTCATTGTTGACGGGTTGAGAAAGAGGATGGAGGAGGCACAGTCGAATTGGGTAGAACAGTTGTATTCCGTCTTGTGCAAACATAGGACTAGTGTTCAGATGGCAATTGAGGAAACCCCTTTTAGACTTACTTATGGATGCGAAGCGATGATCCTGGTTGAAATCGGTGAACCCTCATGGAGGAGAATTAAGGCTCTACATGAGGAGGACGAAAATAGCGATGCAATTGCAATAGAGTTGGACCTCATCGATGAAGTCAGAGTCATGGCGCATTGCTGAGAATTGGCTGCCAAGCAATTCATTGCTAATCGGTATAACAAGAACGTTAGACCTTGGTCTTTTGACAAGGGAGATCTCGGTCTTCGCGCGGCAGCGACATAGGCAACAAGAATGCCAGCGAAGGGAAACTCGCGGCAAATTGGGAAGGCCCATATCGGGTGACAGAGAACCTCGGTAAAGGCGATTATAAGATCGAGACGCTAAAGAGGAAGGCTGTCAAAAGAACATGGAACACGGATAATTTGAAGGTGTGCTATAGCTGAGAACCGAGTTCCACCAAGCGACAACATTGTCCCAAGTTTATATAGAGTTTTTCAATTAGAGATTATCCAAAGGCGATGTAACCGCGTTTTTATTTTTACAAGAAATTATGTAACGATGGCATTGCTGCCAAGCTCGAATTAATGAATTTTGGGTCAAGGAACCCATTTTCAGAAATCACATGATGACATTGCAGCCAATTCTATAAGCATGTATGAATTCACGGAAAATTAACCCGTTTTCGAAAATCATGCCAAAGACAAGCATGTATGAATTCGCGAT
Source organism: Acacia melanoxylon (assembly GCA_019022615.1). Classification (NCBI taxonomy): domain Eukaryota; kingdom Viridiplantae; phylum Streptophyta; class Magnoliopsida; order Fabales; family Fabaceae; genus Acacia; species Acacia melanoxylon. Next base: position 1,905,555 of record JAFJYJ010000003.1, on the reverse strand, counting down.
AAATAAACCCGTTTTCGAAAATCATGCCCAAGACAAACATGTATGAATTTGCGGTAAATAAACATGTTTTCGAAAATCCTGTCCAAGATTAAACATGTATGAATTCGAGGTAGAGAAACCCATTTTTGAAAATCATGTCCAAGATTAAACATGCATTAATTCAAGGTAGAGAAACCCGTTTTTGAAAATCATGTCCAGGATTAAACATGTATGAATTCGAGGTAGATAAACCCGTTTTCGAAAATCATGTCCAAGACAAGCATGTATGAATTCGCAGTAAATAAACCCGTTTTCGAAAATCATGCCCAAGACAAACATGTATGAATTCATAAATAAACCTGTTTTCGAAAATCATGTCCAAGATTAAATAGGTATGAATTCGAAGTAGAGAAACCCGTTTTCGAAAATCATCTCTAAGATTAAACATGTATGAATTCGAGGTAGAGAAACCCGTTTTCAAAAATCACGTCCAAGATTAAACATGTATGAATTCGAGGTAGATAAACCCGTTTTCGAAAATCATGTCCAAGACAAGCATGTATGAATTCGCGGTACATAAACTCGTTTTCAAAAATCATGCCCAAGACAAACATGTATGAATTCGCGGTAAATAAATTCGTTTTCGAAAATCATGTCCGTGTTAAACATGTATGAATTCACGGTAAATAAACCCGTTTTCGAAAATCATGTCCAAGATTAAACATGTATGAATTTGAGGTAGAGAAACCCGTTTTCAAAAATCATGTTCAAGATTAAACATGTATGAATTCGAGGAAGAGAAACCCATTTTCAAAACTCATGTCCAAGATTAAACATGTATGAATTCGAGGTAGATAAACCCGTTTTCGAAAATCATGTCCAGGATTAGACATGTATGAATTCGAGGTAGAGAAACCCGTTTTTGAAAATCATGTCTAAGATTAAACATGTATGAATTCGAGGTAGAGAAACCCATTTTTGAAAATCATGTCCAAGATTAAACATGTATGAATTCGAGGTAGATAAACCCGTTTTTGAAAATCATGTCCAAGATTAAACATGTATGAATTTGAGGTAGAGAAACCCGTTTTTGAAAATCATGTCCAAGATTAAACATGTATGAATTCGAGGTAGATAAACCCATTTTCGAAAATCATGTCCGGATTAGACATGTATGAATTCGAGGTAGATAAACCCGTTTTTGAAAATCATGTATAAGATTAAACATGTATGAATTCGAGGTAGAGAAACCCGTTTTTGAAAATCATGTCCAAGATTAAACATGTATGAATTCGAGGTAGATAAACCCGTTTTCGAAAATCATGTCCAAGACAAGCATGTATGAATTTGCGGTACATAAACCCATTTTCAAAAATCATGCCTAAGACAAACATGTATGAATTTGCGGTAAATAAACATGTTTTCGAAAATCATGTCCGAGTTAAACATGTATGAATTCGCGGTAAATAAACATGTTTTCGAAAATCATGTCCAAGATTAAACATGTATGAGTTCGAGGTAGATAAACTCATTTTCGAAAATCATGTCCAAGACAAGCATGTATGAATTCACGGTACATAGACCCGTTTGAAAGTGGAGCTAAATCACCAAGAGGGGGGTGAATTGGGGATTTTGAAAATCTTTTCAGAATAGCTCTGTTTTTGAACACTAAAACAGAGATGAGCTAAGATGAGAGTAGAAGAGCAAGACACAAGGATTTATCTTGGTTCGGTCCAATCTCTTGACCTACGTCCGGTCCCCGGACTCTGCCGGGTTTTTCACTATTTCAAAAGATTACACACTCGTACTCAAGAGTAATTCTCTCACTAGAACTTACTCCCCCTTACAAGTTGTAATCAATGAACCCAATCACCAAGTCCCCGGACTTGTGATTCCTTACAATAAATGCTTTACAAGAATGAAACTCTCTCTAAGAGTGTATTATGATAAACACTTTGAAGTTTTGTATCAAAAGTCACTTTCACACGAAGAACTAGAAAGTAGTTGAGAGCTTTGAATGATTTTCGTTTTTCAGGAGATGTGTGTGTTGGGAAACTTGAATGCTGCTCTATTTATGCTCGAGATCATTTAATGACCGTTGCCAACTTCATATATCCGTTGAGGGATTATTCTAGTTGTTGGAGGCAATTAGGGCTTTCTCTCACTAGTCTTCATTTAATCCAGTGTGTAGGAGGTCGAGTTGATTTGGACAAATCAATCCGTTGGTGTAGCGAAAGTTGGAAGTGGAGAACATTCTTTAATGCTTTGCAAGCGTGTACGGATGGATTACCGAAGTATGCAACTTTTCCGGTTGAAGCATTTAATGTTCGACATGCTTTTTGCTTTTCCACTAAATCTTCATTTAATCTTGTTTAAGCAAGCCGAAACTTACTCACACAGTGGTTAAACATAGCGGGGAATATGCAAGAATGATAATAGAAAGTATTAGGATCAATCAAGAAGGATTCACGTTCGCGATTTGAATTTTAAACTACGTAATGAAAACTCGAGTTTTTATTTCAAAACTCGAGTTTTGGACTTTGATGAGTAAAATTGATTTAAGTCCAAAACATCAAAGCGGAGGTTTATTTGCAAAGCGGAGGTTTTCAAAACGTTGAAGTGTATCAAACTTTAAATGCGGCCAAAACTCGAGTTTTGATATCAAAACTCGAGTTTTCATTTAAACATGAAAACTTGGGTAAATTTGCGCCAAGACAAAACTCGGAGGTTTTAGAAGAAACGCGAGTTTTCAAGACTCGAAAAATTCAAAGACTTTCTCAAATCAAAACTCGAGTTTTGAAATCAAAACTCGAGTTTTCACTTTCTTGTGAAAACATTGTTAAAAACCAAAACTGGAGTTTTCATGGAAAACTGGAGGTTTTGGAAGCGAAAAATCCAAGAACCTTCGTTCGATCAAAACTCGAGTTTTGAAATCAAAACTCGAGTTTTCACTCTTTGTGAAAACATTGTGCAAAACCAAAACTGGAGTTTTCTTGAGAAACCGGAGGTTTTGAAAATGTGCCAAAGACGAAAGCTTTACGCAACTCAAAACTCGAGTTTTGCCTCGAAACTCGAGTTTTCACTTGTTGGTGAAAACTTGGAATATTTCAAGTTAATTTGAAAACGAAGGTTTTAGCCAAAAACTGGAGGTTTTCAAAATCTCAAAATGTAGGAGACTTTACGTGAGTCCAAAACTCGAGTTTTAAATGAAAATGGAGTTTTGACTTTCTCAAAAATATTGAGAAGTCTCCGTGTAGTTAAAACTTGAGTTTTGAAAGAAAACCGCGCGGTTTTGCTTTGATAAGAGAATTGGTTTCTTCTCTGTAAGGTCAAAACTCGAGTTTTGAATCCAAAACTCGAGTTTTGCTTTGACAGTAAGTTTTTTTAATTTACAAAGCAAAACTTTATCCTTTGCTTACAACTTGTTGGTAATCATCAAAACCTTTAGAGAACTAACACCGTTTTCAAAAATTATGCCCAAGACAAACATATATGAATTCGGCTTTGTAAATAAACCCGTTTTAGAAAATCATGTCCGAGTTAAACATGTATGAATTCGCAGTAAATAAACCCGTTTTTAAAAGCATGTCCGACATATATCAATTCGCGGTAAATAAACCTGTTTTCAAAAATCATGTCCGAGTTAAACATGTATGAATTCGTGGTAAAGATACCAGTTTTCGAAAATCATGTCCGAGCTGAACATGTAGGAATTCATGGTAAAGAAACCAGTTTTCGAAAATCATGATCAAGGCTATGTATGAATTCATGGTAAAGAAACAAATTTTCGAAAATCATGTCCAAGGCTAAACATGGATGAATTCATGGTAAAGAAACCAGTTTTCGAAATCATGTTGAAGTTAAACATGTGTAAAACCGTGATACTCAAACTGGGTTTCATGAATCATGTTTGCTAAGGTTCAAGGCCCACGAGGCCGAGATAGGATAAGTTGTCTAGGATAATGAAATAAACTATTGTACCGACCTTGATCAAGTTGGGTTGTTTAGACTTTGGTAGAACAAAACTAAAAGAGTTGACGAGTTTACTCTTATCTCGATTGAACTGTTGTTACACTGGAAAAAAGCATGCTATGGCTGGTTAACGAAAACCCATGAATATGTTGTGAAGATTTAACTCAGAGAAACACTTGGGTTCGACAAGAAATACTAAACATTCGCAAGTATAAAAGATGTAAGAACTTTTCATTGATTCAAGTATACTATAGCAAGAGCATTCAACAAGGGCATGCATATCTGAGTTTAAAAATTCAAAATAAATAAAGGGCTCCGGCCAAAAAGGTGTCTCGAATTCCAGGAGAGAAGGCGTTTTTCAACCAAAAGCTAACGACACTAGTGCTGTACATGAGCCTAGGAGGGAGGAGTTTGTTCTTCTTCTTCTTCGTCTTCACTTTCATCTACCCTAGCAGGGATCAATTTGCCTTTCCCGCTGACATAGGCTTGGCAGCTCAATCCGGATGTGCTTAAAGTGATCTCGGGATTCAGAACTTAGATTTTTGCCACGACATTGTCAAACGATTGCACGGCTGCACTAGCATATTCAACGAGCTGGGCCTTGGCGCGAGATAATTCGGCCTTAACCCCACCGAGTTCCTCATCCTTTGTCTTTAGCAGGTCTCTAACTTGGTCTGCTTCAGACTGCACTTTCTCCACAAATAGCATATTATTGGTATGTATATCCTTCAAGTGGTGGATATCCAAATTTGCCATTGACAGTTGGTCTTCGACCTAGGATAGGCTCGTCTTGAGCGATAACACCTCCTTATGCAGCTTGTCCTTCTCGGCCTTGGATGCTTGTAGTTCATCCCGGGCCTGATCCCTCTCCTCGGTGACTTTCGTCACATTAGCACTATTCTTCAAGGAAGATAGCTCTTGATTAAGGTTATCCCTCCCCACTGTCACTTGGCTTAAGTGGTTGGTGACCGCGGCATATTTGATTTTGAGGGCAGCATAGGGCCAAAGTATGGAGATGGCTTTGTAGCCTTTATCTTCCATGTCGGCAATTTCCAATTTGTCGGGCTGCAGAAAGGCCTGAAGATGCATGAAATTGGGCAGGAGGACGAACGACATCTAACACCTCTTTTGTTACCCCATGCGCCCAAAGGATGCCCTCGGGTTGTGTCACGGGAGCGAGGGGGTTTCTATGAAGGATGGGGTTGAGTTTGTCCGTGTTTGTAAGTTGGGGGTTGGCTTGGAGCAGTTGGGGTGCCCAGGGTCTGTTTGTCTTTGGATCTTTTGGAAGCACTTTCTCCATGCCCCGATCCACCCTTTGGTGCTGAGCGATCGCGAGGCTCCAGCGGCGGCGGCTTGTTGAGGGGGAGCTGTTTGGGCGGCTGCAATAATATGATCGCCTGACGGAGGAGCAGTTGGGTTAGCCTCGGTACCTTCGTCACCCTCGAGAAGAGCAGCAAAAACGCGTAGAAATCATGGTCTCCCCATATTTCAGTCTGCAAGACAAGAAACAAGATATCAATTCCATGATTAGAAAAAATTGAAGAACGTAATACCCAGGCCAAGGATATGTATAAATGTGTCCTCGTACTCGCCGCTGGTCGCCGTCTGACTAAGGAGGTGGCGATATAATCGACAGGGTCCATCGGATTTTTCAGGCCACTGGCGAGCTTCAGAAGTTTTACCAGGGCCGCATCTTCGGTTTCTGTCATACTGGTGGGTTCCGGGCAAAGTCTCCGAGCTTAAGTTCGTGATGATGTGTGGACCAATATAAGGGAAATCTTTCCTCGACTTCCCCAGTGTTGACAGCCCGAAGGAACCAGGGTACCTTTCCAGCTTCGGCGACAACCTTTAAAAAGGCTGGTTTGAAGTTTTTCCAGGAGTCGGTAAATGCTTTGAAAAGTTTATGATCATGAATGCTCCGGAGTGAGGTCCAACCGAACCAAGTCGTTTCACCTTGAGAAAGGACGTTGGTTTCTAGGGGAGCGAAGAAAGACATGAAAACTGAAACGGAACAGACTATTTCTAGCTCTTTACATAAATTTTCAAACGCAATGCCGAATGCCCAGCCATTGGGATGAAGTTGTGTGGGAGCAAGGTAAATATGGTTCAGGAGGTGTATTTGAAAGTCGGAAAAAGGAAATCTTACGCCAAATATAATTATAATGTCTCGATAAAAATAAAAGTAAAGGGGATCAATATTCCTCGGCCGACAGGAAGCTACGGATTCATCCTCTTGGGGAAACCGTATGGTATACCCCTCCCCATCCCCAATATCGAGTAATGAGACATCAGCCGGGGTCATAGTGTTTTTAATGTGTTTCACGCAATTACAAATGGCTGGGCCCAAACCGGCTGCGACTTGGGAAGAGCCGGAAGAGACAGTTTTCCTCGTCATGGATAGGTCGGTGGGATGCGAAGACGAAGCCATCTATACCTATAATAAAGAAGAAAAAGGGCAAAAGTTAGAAAATGGAGATATACCTGACACAACAGGGCTATTCTGATGAAAATCAAAGGATGAGTGGTCAGGTTGATTCATGTGGACGTCAGCCGAGTTGGTTTGGAGAATGATGTTACATCGGCATCTATCCAAAAGCAAGACGGCCTCCATGTAACGCTCTAGCTCGGTGAGCTTAATGCTTTTGAGGCAACACTCGTCGCAGGGTGTTGGGCCTTGGGATTGTAAGACCGGGTTAGGAGTATGTTGACCTAAGTCGGTATTTGATCTAGGTTTTGAAGGTGGTAAGGTTTGGCCTTTTCCCCTACTCCCACTTGTTCTGGGATTATGAAGCATTGTTCTTTTTACCTCTTGTTCAGTGGAAGGATTTGACCAGAACCAGAATGTTTGGGGTCCAAAGTGGGATTCGGGAATTTCTCTATCCTTTTCGGGCATTGTCCTACCACACATTTCTATATGCACATCAATGTTATGAGTTTCCGGGTTTGAAAAGGGGGAAGAATCTTTGGGTGTGAAGGAAAATGGCTTGGCACGAGCCATATCTCGTATCCAGAAAACCAAATAAATGCCAAGAACCCACCCTGAAAGCCCAGAAACACGTCCAGAAGGGACTCAAAACTTGCGAGAAGGCTACCCAGACAGTTAAAACGAAGAGGAAGAAGGGTAGAGACGATTTGCAAAGTAATGGTAAAATGAAGGAAAAGGGGAAGAAGTAAAAATACATGTTAAGGATTGGAGAAGCGTAAGAATGCTTTTTTGATCAAGAGGGCGTTTCAGTCGAAGGACGTATTCTCTGAGAAGGCAAAAGAGTTTTCGAGTGTAAAGTGGTAATAGAAAGAAGTTAGCGGGAATATATAAACGTTTTGAATTCCAAACGTTGAGGGAAGTTAAGTCAACTCATACGAAAAGGCGGATTATTCCCGAAAAGGCATAATTATGATTAACATGAAACGATGCATACAGTAAATGGACACGCGAATCAAATACGTCAGAGGCGGTTGCTACACCAGAAAAGGCGATTTCACATTATGATGTCAGAAAGTACAAATCAAACAAAGAAAAGATAGCACAAGACAGAAACTATTTTTCCATTAGTAAATGAATGGTTTACATGATGTTCTTACAGGGAAATAAACAGAGTTCTTGACTCAAAAAGAAAAATACAAAGCCAAAATACAGCAGATAAATCAGAATTGGCAAATTGCTACTGTGAACTTCCCAACTTGTCACAGATAATGAGCATCCAAATTCATCAGCAGTAGTTGGAAAGTTCCCACGATGAACCCTTTGGTGTGGAACAAGTTTCATATGGTCATCGTGTGGTGAAGATCTCCGAGTCAGAGATCTCTAAGCCAGAGATCTTCACCAGTAATCAACGAGCCTCGACTGAGATCCCAATTGAAGTTGAGCCAGGTGGATGAAGACTGGCAAATATATCTGGGCTCCCAGATGCTCGTTGAGCCGTGCGGATGAAGACTGGCAAATATATCTGAAGGAGGAGGCTGCCAAGAAGGAGCCTGGGCATTTTGCTAATTCTTTCACTTTCATTTTATGTCCCCACACTCCCGGAAAGTTTGAAGTTGGGGATGAAGGGGTGTCGCCAGAGTCCTTCGACATGAATGGTTCAATACTTTGGAAATAGGGATCCATCAGAAAGATGGGAGAAGCAACAGAGGAGGAAGAAATATGGGAATTTTGTGAGGAAGAAGTAAGAAGAGAGTGCAGGAATTTATAGGCGTTTCAAATTCAAAACGTCAAGGATTAGTAATGTCTCTCTAATCGAAGCGTCAAAGATAATTAAGGCCATTAATTCCTCTCTAATTGAAGCATCAAGAGAAGTCAATGCCATTAGTTCCTCTCCAATCGGAAAATGAACCCATTTTCAGAATATGCGATGATGACTGGATCGATAAGACACGAATATTAAATGCGCACTAAAACCAAGAAAGATTATTGCGCAAGGGCAGCGATTTCATATCCCAAGGTGGGTAGGTGAACTGCTACCGCTATCCTTGGAGAATCATGCCTGTTTATGTGCTGGCAACTTTTCATGAGAACCCAGATTGGGGGCAACACATGGCAAGAGTTCGTAACGTCGGTTATTGCCGAGTTTCAGAACCGATGACGTAAATCTCGATCATCATAAAAAGGGAATGAATGGTCGAAGAAAACCAACCCGTCCAACCCGTCGGCAGTGTAAAATACACGTGGCAAGAGTTCAAAATGTCGGTTATGACCGAGTTTCAGAAATGACAATGTAAATAATGGACATCATGAAAACGGAATAAATGGCTGAAGAAAACCAACCCGTCATGCATGACAGGGGGCAAGAAGGTGTAATTTGGACCCGGAAAGCGTGGTTAAATTTAAAGTCGGATACACGAAGTCGGAGTTTAGTGGATAAACTAATCTCGGCACTTCAGAGACCTGAAATACCGAGCTTGGGGGCAACTGTTATGGACTCATATATTTGTGCCTAGCAGATATGCGGCCCATTGAGATGGCTTAGGACAGAATCCCTATTTAGTCAGGTAAGTCGTTAATCACCACTTCATTGTGCCTATAATTCAGGACCGTATAGGTAGTGGAGCAAGCATTTGCAAAACGTGGGAGGCGCATATTACCTGAGGAACAGATTCACTGTCATGGGAGCAAAACCCTAGGTAATCCCTATAAATAGGAGGATTACCCACCAGGTGCACTCTCGACTCTCTCTATTTGATTATTTACTATTCAGTCTCACTGTGCACACACTCAACGCCTTTGGCGATACGCCGTACCTGTGTAGCACAGTGATCTGAGAACATTCTTTGATATCTTCCTCATAGAGATCACTGAACGATTACCTTCTCTTTGGTGTTTAACCCACAAACATCTTAGAGGAGCTATTTGGTCCTATATTAACATTACCTAGCTCATTGAGGCTAGACATTTGTGTTCTACACAAGAACACATTTTTTGATTATCCCCGACCCACCCCCAACAAAAATAAAAACAAGCTAAAGGGAGTTTCAAATGTTAATGTAACAAAGTGAAAACTCCTAGTGGGAATGACAAAGTCTGTGATTGTCATTGCTGGAAGTCCCAATGAGATAACTCATGCTGTTGAGATTCTGACCAAATTAAGTTATAAAATCTGACGATTTTCACTGCACTTGTATCCCAATGTGTCATACCCGTTGGGACAGTTGACTGCTTCCTAGGTCCAACTTGTAATAATAGGGTGCTTATACGTTACGGCTTCACCATATAATCTTCCATTACATAGTAAATGATTTCTGAAGCACCCGAGATTGGAAAAAGAGAGAGAGTTAGAATACACTGCAAGATTTTGATCATGTTCTGTGTAGTATGAAAAAAATAGACCTTCCAACCCAATGCATGATATTTCGGACAATTGACGAATCATCTCAAATGCTTGAAATAACACTGGAACCACCCATGACAGAGCCAAAAAATGTTTAAAAGATAATTGGAGACGACTTTGTATATGATGAAAAAAGCCAGAAAGATGCCAACTTTGGTCTCAATTTTTTTGATCATATGTCCATGTTGCTACCTAATCAACAAAATTACGCGATCATCATCGTGCCGAATCAGCCATCGCGACCTCAGCAAATTTTACTGTCTTTATATCAAAATCAAAATTAACACCGTGTCCTTTTCAAACTATAGACAACATATGTGAAACGAAGTAAACTCGAGAACAAAAACTAAGGGCCTGTTTGGATCGCGGAAAATTGGGGGAAGGAAACGGAAAATGAGTATTTTCCATTGCGCGCGATACATTTTGGTTCACATTTTCCATCAAAATATTTTTCGGCGGCGGGGCGATTTTCCCTTATACATGGGAAAATGGGTTCCCACCAATTTTGGTGGGAACCATTTTCTGGCGGAGCAAGAAAATCAAAGAAGACGAACTTACCCTTTGCAAGCGCTTCTTGGGTGCCTTCAATCCGCGAATAAGAGAACAAAATTTGCTGGTATAGCTCTCCCTGCATTTGCGAGCTTTTGGTATATCTTCAATCCGCGACACAACTCTCGCTAATCTCCGGCTCTTAATTATTTGGAAACCACAAAACCACCAAAAAATATGGATTTGAAGATCTAGGAGAATCATAAGCATCATAAAAATTCAACTACAACTCAGATCTTGAGAAGGAGGAGGAAGAAGTCACGGTGGTGATGATGGCAGACCCAACTACCTCCTGCATTTTCGGTCGAACCAGATCTTGAGACGCGGAGAACTGCTGTTTGATCATGGGGTAACCAAACGCTTCTATTCTCCTTCACAAAATCAGCCACCTACACCGTCGCTCCCGATCAGTCCTATTCCACCGTCTCATAGAAAATATTCTCCCACGTTGTAGGCACTTGTAAAATTAGCCGGCCGCTGGAAATTCTCGAGAATTGCCAATAAATTCTCAATGAGAATTGCCAAGCAAGGCAATTCTCATTGAGAATTGTTAAGCAATTCTTGAGAATTGCCGGCGGCCGTCATCGCTGGCGGGGGGCGGCGGTAAGGGTATTTTATCTTTATTTATTTAAAACTAAGGGAAAAAAGGTAATAATATTTTCTTTTAGGGGTAAAATGGTATTTTGTCTTATTTTCCTACCTTATTTTCTTTCAACCAAACACAAATTTTCCTATCAACCTATTTTCTTTTCCAATGCGAACTAAACACATCAAGGCAAAATATTTTCCTTTCCATTCCATTCTTTTCATTTCCATTCTCAACTTTTCTTTGATCCAAACGAGGCCTAAGTATTTGTAATTTCATAGACTAAAATTAACAAGAAGTTAAACTATAAGAATCAAAGATGGTATTAACCTCTATAAAAAAATAAAAAATAAAATAGATTACCAAGTTTGCTATGTCGACAAGGGAAATACACTTCTCATGTTGTAGGAGAAGTGTATCTTCATGCCATAGATACAAAAGATGTGGGTCCCACCATTTCTCGTGGTTGATTTTTTTTAAAAAAAGATATGGATCCCACCATTTCATGTGTGTATAGGAATCTTCTTCTTCTCATGCAACATGAGAAGTGTAAACCCCATGTGCAAATATTAAAACTACATTTCTTGACTCGTTTTTTTTATACAAACAGATCAGCGAGTTAAGGACTAGTTTTTCCCTTATATGAATGACTTTCAAAGCATTAAAAAGAGCCAAAAATTATGTCATATGATTTTTATTGAATTAAGTATGATTTTTTAAAAAATAAAAAATGTCAACTTAGTTCTCAGGAGCAAGGCTGAAAGTTTATTAAGTTTTAGGCTGTCGGGGTTTTAAATTAACTGAAAAGGTGTTCTTTTATCAAACTGAATATAAAAGTATTATCTTTAGAGTTTTTCTTTTGTTATTACTTTTTTTGTCTTCTTTTGTTATTACTATAAACATTTTGAGTTGTGAGACATTAAGTTGAACAGGATTTGTTAATCAACGATAATATTGGTATATCCTCTTGACCATGATCAGTTTGATCTAAAGTTGTGTCTCGACTTTTTACTTTCTTTTATAGCTTCTAGTTCTTTATCTATCTATTTATGGTTAGGGTCATAACTAGCAATTATAAGAACACATTTTTTTTAATTAAAAGCTAAATTACACAGAACTTTCATAAATTTTAGACTAAATTTTAAAATAACTTTCTTAATCCTTAAAACTTATTGAAAACGGCCGCCATGAGTTCGTACAGATAACTCTTACCTATCTATTATATACCACCAAAAAACTATTTTTTTATATGCATATAATCTCTTAAACTTTGAATTTGTGTGTGCATAAATAATGTACAAAATTACCAACAAAAATTAGTTCAATTGGTTCATAACCTATGAGGTTGTCACTTCCAATCCGGTTATTGAACATGTTACGGATCTGACTCACGGCCCAATAAGGGCACGACCCAAAAGGGCATACCGGACCTCGGCCCAGCCAGTCGACGGCCCAGTAGTAGGATCCCGAGTATCCCGGTTTCCCCCGCAATCAGGGGGTAATCTATCATATCCATAATCCAGGGATATGATAGATAGGCAGTTAAGATACCACGCCACACCCTATAAATACCAGGGGTAACACCAAGGTGCACACGTTCTAACTCAGCTCTTTACTTTCAGTATTGCACATCACACCCCACTAAACACATACCCCTCCCCCTTTTGGCGAAAGGCCTTGTGTTTGGTGATTCCTTGCTCACCGGATATCTCCACTCATAGATACTCCGGCGGGGGCAACCCAATCAAAATCAAACCACCGGCCGCTGGGGGACATCCAGTTCCACACCGAACATTGGCGCCGACCGTGGGGACCATAAATTTCGATCCCCGTGACCAACAATGGCTACTACCAGAACTAACGTCGCAACCCTCACCGCGAAAGTCCATCGCGTGCGAAGTTGCGAGGCAAGTCGCCGATGAGACTCAAGGACCACCCCGGCTGAAGCGATCCCAACGACAACGACAAAGACGGGAACGATATGTCGACACGGCCGTCTCCTCCCCGGAAAACAAGAGCAATGACATACCGAACCCGGACCTCCTCCTCCTCCAAAGCGACGCAAAGAAATCAATCCCGAGGAGGGCCGGAGAACATGGAGAAACGAAATAACCTCCGGCGCCAAGAGGACTTGAGAGTAATGCAACAAATTATGGAAGACCACTCCCGGCAAGCGGAGCATCGGAACGAGAGCGGGACCGGGGTATGACGAAGAAAAGAAAAATAAGGATATCCCGGAAGCACGAAAGCCCTCATGCGGAAAGGACGACCTCCCCGAAACAACGAGACGCGATGACGCCGAGCACGATGAGTCCCACGACCATATCTCGGCTCGGAAGAAACATTTTCTAAGGGGGGCCTCGGATGACGAAGACCGAGACAGAGAGAGGCCGCGCCAACGGAAGGGCTCGCCCCGGGAATATCACGTGAAATATATAGCGGGACACAACACCAGCCCTTTCTCGGAAGAAATCGAGAATGCACCATACCCCAGCAAGTTTGAGCTAACTATTTTACCCAAGTATGATGGAGTGTCCGACCCGAGGGCCCATCTCGACGCCTTCGAACTGCTTATGTTCGTGAGGCACATCAAAGGCACGGTCATTAGTCGGCTCTTCACGGCCACATTGATCGGTCCGGCTCAAATTTGGCTCCACACACCGCCGAAAAGATCCATCTACGACTTTCAAGACCTCGGGCGCAAATTCGAACCGAATTTCGCAACTAGCCGAAACAACCCAAATCTCGGTATACCCTAAGTAAGATAAAGCAACGGAGGGGAAACGCTACAAAAATACCAGACGATTTAAGGTGGTAGCCCTCCGGTAAGGTCACTCCCGAAAGCGTTCATGTGCATTGTCTCGTGGACGGCTTGGAACCCTTCTTCCCGGGCCGGCAAACTCCATCTTCAAGAACCGGGTATACACTCTCACCGAGTTCAACACCCGTGCGAAGCAATATCGGAAGTAGAACAGATGGAGATCACCAATACTAATGGCGATGAAAAGCGAAGCACACCACCCCGGTCAAGAATCAACCGAGTGGTCGTAAAGAGGACCCCGTGGTCGAATCGAGACAAAGAAAACAAAACCCGACAAGTCAGAGAGGAGGCCGAGGTATGGGAGGTACACCCCGCTCAATGTTTCGTGGGGCCAGTTATGGAAAGAAGTGGCCTCCACAGAGATGAGAAAGGTAGACCGACCCGAGCCCCCACGTTTCCGACCCACCACGGATCGATCAAAGTTACGTGATTTCCACGACGGATCAGGGCACACCACGGACCAATGCTTGAACTCGGGACGCAATTGAAAGATACATCCGAGAGGGTAAATTGCGCCAGTACCTGATAAAAACACAGGGTCGGAAGAACAACAAAAGGAAACAAGGCCGAAGTCCGAGTCCGCCCCCACTCGATCGGAAAGTCGATGGAATAGGACGACAATCATCCTCCGACGACGAGCAGTTTCCGGAGATAGACATGAACCACAGGTGTAACGTAATCAGTGGAGGCATGGGCGGAGGAGGAGACACCTCAAGTCAAAGAAGAAAATACTTGAGGGAGGTACGTCGATAAGAGCCCCCAAGTTCAAAGACAACCATGACCGACCGACGCCTCCAAAGATTACGGTTCACCACCGAAGACCTAAAAGACGTTGTACAGGACACCAAGACGGATTGGTAATTACGGATCCCGGTAAACCGCCTTGTGGAAAGGATTTTCGTTGATCCGGCGGTTCAGCGAGATATCATCATGTGGGACGCCTTTAAGAGGATGAACTTGGATAAAGAAGACTGCGTCCATGCAAGACAACACTCGTAGGCTTTAACGGCGAACAATCCAAGCCGAAGGGGTACATCGACCTAAAGCTGACCTTGGGAGCTAAAAAAGCCTTCAAAGCTGAGAGGGTAAGATTCATCGTGGCCGACGTCCCCACCAAGCAACAGAAGTTAAAAATGGTCAGCTCCAAAAATACGGTTATCACCATAACCGGGGACCAGAAGGAATCTCGACAATGTTATTATGAAACCATGCGAGAGAATGGGGCCAGGAAGGCGTCATCATCTCGGGATCAAAACGCCACGGGAAGCTCGGCGGCGAAAAATACAAGCGGCGAGCCGACCCGTCGGTGTGGTGGAATTGGACTTAAGAGATGAGGAGCCCGAAACCCAAGACCCGAGCCGGAGGAGAGTTGGAAGATTTAGTCCTGGGGAAGATCCGACCCGGAACGAAGATAGGAGGCGCAATGACCCTAGAGCTCAAAAAGGAATTAAGCAATTTCTTAAAAGCAACCGAGATCTTTTTGCATG
This sequence comes from Acacia melanoxylon, assembly GCA_019022615.1. Classification (NCBI taxonomy): domain Eukaryota; kingdom Viridiplantae; phylum Streptophyta; class Magnoliopsida; order Fabales; family Fabaceae; genus Acacia; species Acacia melanoxylon. The sequence continues at coordinate 1,890,336 of JAFJYJ010000003.1, read as the reverse complement.
GAGGGCCTCGGAGGTACCGGAATAGACCCCAACTTCGCCGCCACGGGTTGGCAATCAAACGGATCTACCCCGGTATCGCGAAAGAGACGAAAACGGGGGACCGACAGGCAGATCGCCTTAAAAAAGCATGTGAAGGAACTACTAGAGGCCGGATTCATCCGGGAAATACAATACACCACATGGTTATCTAATATGGTCATGGTCCTAAAGCCTAACGGGAGTTGGAGGGTGTGTATAGATTACACCAAATTAAACAGCACGCCCTAAAGACTCGTACCGTGCCGAGCATCGACCAATTGGTCGACAACTCATCCGGATTTCAACTATTATCATTTATGGATGCTTACTCCGGATACAATCAAATAGCGATGCACCGGAAGATCGAGAACAGACGGCCTTCATAACCGACAAGGCCAATTCTTTGCTATAATGTCATGCCGTTCGGATTGAAAAACGCCGGGGCCACCTATCAACGGATGATGGACAAAGTCTTCGAAGACCAGCTCGGCCGAAATGTAGAAGTATACATTGATGACATGATCGTCAAGTCAATGAAGCCGAGAGACCACATCCAAGACCTCGGACAGACGTTCGAAAAGTTACGAAAGCACCGAATAAAGCTGAATCCGGCAAAATGTGCATTTGGAGTCCCGGCAGGAAAGTTCCTCGGGTTTATGCTCACACACCGAGGAATTGAAGCAAACCCCGATAAGTGTAAGGCGGTGCTGGATATGAAAGCACCAACCAACAAAAGGAGGTACAACGGTGACCAGGAGGTTGGCGGCTATGACAAGATTCTTACCCGTCGGCCGAAAATGCCCTTCCCTTCTTCAAACCGCTAAAGAAGGAGACGAGAGGCGGATGGAACTCCGAATGTGAGTCCGCATTTGCAAAAATCAAACAATGCACAGCTACCCCGCCGGTCCTATCCGGCCCGACTTAGGCGAGACGGTTTTCCTGTATTTATCCGTCGGCCAAGAAGCCATAAGCGCCGCCACGTTCGAGAAACCCATCCGGCCGGATCTGGATTTACTTTGTTAGCAAGGCACTTTAGACCTCGGAACTCGGATATCGAAGTTGGAGAAGGTAGCATTCGCCCGCTAACGGCGGCAAGACGCCTACGCCCATACTTCCAGGGGCACAAAGTGGTGGTACGAACCAGCCAGCCAATCCGGCAGGTTCTACACAAACCAGACCTGGCCGGGCGAATGACCAGCTGGGCCATTGAATTATCAGAATTCGACATTTCCTACGAAGCCCGGCACGCGATAAAGTCGCAAGCCTTGGCCGACTTTGTAAGGGAGCTTACCCCAACCCACGAGGGAAGGGACGTCGGTCTTAAAGAATGGACGGTATACGTCGACGGATCCTCAAATACAAAAGGGAGTGGGGCTGGAATAATAGTTGAAAATCCATACGGAGTCGCTGTCGAACACTCCCTCCACCTCAAATTTCTGACATCCAACAACTAGGCAGAATACGAGGCAGTACTGGCCGGTCTCGAACAAGCAAATGAGCGGGGGGCGCGAGAGTCAAAATCCCGACCGGCTCCGGCTCGTAGCGGCTCGATACAAGGCTCCTATCAAACCAAAGGCCCGTTATTGGCAAAATACTTGAACAAAGCCGAGACATGATGGCCGAGTTCGAAGAGGTGACATCGCTCATATCCGCGGGAGGAAAACACCGGGCCGACATATTGTCAAAACGGCTAGAACCAAAGGTCCGGAAATTACCGGATCGTCGTCCAACAAAACCCGGACGAACCAAGTTGTGTCATGTCCATATCATCGGCCTCGGACCGGAGAAAACCGATCGAGGACTACCTAGAAAGAGGAATCATACCCACCGACACAACGGAAGCTCGAAAGTTGATCCGGCGAGCCGCCATGTACACGATGGTGGACGATCGGTTATACTGAGAAAGGATTACACTCCCCCATGATGAGATGCTTGAATGCAACCGAGGCCAGGTACGTTCTCGCTGAAATACATGAAGGCATTAACGGTCAGCATATGGGAGGAAAATCCCTAGCTCGGAAATCACTCAGAGCCGGATACTTCTGGCCAACGATGGCGGTCTCCATGGATTACAAGCAGCCCCGGTCAAGCAAAAATCCCAAAAGAAGGGATTACACCAGGGTTACCACACCCAGGTTGCGTATAGCCCGATCTGTGGCATTACTGACAGCCCAATTCGCGGTACTACACCCGGGCTACCACGCCCCGGTTCGCGAGACGGTAAAAACACCATCTCTTTAAAAAAAAAGATGCATCGAAAAATGCTCCTAAATAGGGAGGTGAATTGTCACGCAGGCCCCGATCAGGCCGACATGTACAAACCCGCGTTCAGACACCGCAATTGTGCATCGACATTTTGACCCTATTCTCGGATAAAACAACCCCGGACGACCATATCCGGATCTCGGTAGCTCGGGTTACTCCCCTACCCCTTTTCCCGAAGTCAACCTATCGGAAGAAACACTTAGCGAATCTTGTGCATATAAAGGCCCCGGCCCGGCCATAAAAAATAAAGAATGTTAACTAACAGTTGACAAGACAAACTGATTGGTTGGAATCAAGTTTTATAACTATTACAAGGTTACAAAAAGGAACCCGATACAAGCCACCGGTTCAAACCTACAAAGTTACAAAAAGGAACCCGGTACAAGCCACCGGTTCAAAATACAAAGCTAAAATAAATTATGCAGGGGGGGTCATCCTCTGAAGCCACGGCCTCCGGAACAGCTGCCTCGACGCCCGGAGCACATTTGGAGCTCCCTCTCCACCATCACCCCCGTCGGCACCCGGACCTTCCCTTCCCCATCCAGCTCCTCCCCAGTAAAGGAGTCAGAGTCATCCTCGGGCAACGCAGGGGTAGGGTAGAAGACGCCATCCTTCACATAGGCCTGGTAATGATAGCCGTCCGTCCTAAGCTCTACCCCAGGGTTAAGGTGACGGATCTAGGCCAAGGCCATGTCGAAGCAGTCAGAAGCGGCCCCCTTGCATATGTCCTGGCATTCGAGCCGGGCTCGCTTCTCTTCCACAACAACCGCATTGACATGTTCAAGTTCAGAACATAGGTCCGCCCGGCTCGAACGGTCTTGAGGCATCCGCCACTGCCGAATAGGCTTTAAGAAGCGGCCATGTCCGAGGTAGCCTTCTCTGCGGCTTCCTTGCAAAGAATAAGCTCCTCGGACGCGCTTCCGGCGCTCGCCCTCGCGACCTCGGCGTCTTCTTCGCCTTAGCCTTGGACGCCTCCGCGTCTTTTTCCTTCCTCGGTGGCGGGCCTCGGCGAACTTGTTCACATACTTGCCCTTAAGGTGCGAGATACGCACGGGCCAAACCAACACCCTGGCGGCAGGCGAGCCCGGATATCGTGAACCACGGCCTCATCAATGTCGGCCCGGTGGCGGGCGTTTGTAAATTGGCGAGGCGGCGGGAAGGCAACTTCGAGCTCCTCGGCCAAAGGGCCTTTCTCCCAAGCGAGACCCGGACGATCTTGGGAGCGGACGGAGAGGCGACGGGAGATGACGACCCTCGGAAACCTTCTTACCCTTGGAAGGAGAAGCATCGACGTCCGGACGGCCTCACCTCCGGGTGACGAAGGCGTCCGGACGGAGACGCGACGGCTTGGCCTTCTTAGCAACCCGGTCTTGTGCGACACCGGCGGGCTGCGCTCTCGGGCTCGGAAGAAGGACGCTTCCGAGGGTTCCTCTTCGGAGGAGCCTCCGGATCAGGAGTCACGACCGACAAGTACCGCGGAAGCTCCCTCATCGCCTCAGCTACAAAACACAAAGGAAGGTAAGGAAGTTAGTAAGGCAACAAAATCAACGAAAACAAACGCGGTAACAATAACTACAAGCCGCATACAAATTACGTATCCCGCTCCGATCCGGACCGGTGATGAAGAAGGCCGCGCTCCTGGCACCATATGTTTTCACATACGAAACCAAGCGGTCAACGAATACGACCTCGCCAGCAGGAAGGTCGTCGGACATCACTTGGTACGAGGCGGAAGCGAGCCTATGATGATCAAAAGTCCAGTAGAGGGGAAACCTCCGCTCCACATCACGGGCCTCGGCCCCTTCAAGAACCAAGGCTGCTGGCCGGGTTTCGCCACCACTTTAAAGAAACCATTCTTAAAGTATTTGAAGGAGTCCGAAAAGGCGGTCAACGGTTTTCGGTCGGGGTCACCCCGGAGAGAGGTGAGCCCTTTAATTTCTCGTCCTCCTTACCGAGCGAGGAGTGAAAGGGCCGAAAAAGAAAAAGAATAATGTGGCGGTACAAGGAATAGGTACAGAAGGACTGACATAGCCGCTCGAAAGCAACTATGTAAGCCCACCCGTCGGGGTGGAGTTGAGAAGGGGCCAGATGGAGATGGCTGAGGTAGGACATTTGAAACTCAGTGAACGGAAAGCGAACACCGAGCCGGGTCATGTAGGCTTTATAGAAGAAAAAGAAGTTGGTGAAATCTCCAACCCTCGAAGCACAGACAAGCTCATCCCCACCTGGGGGGCAAAAATAACAGCCTTGCATAGCCGAGAGCTTCATTTGGCGGAGGGCCTGAACGGTGATCAGCGAATGGGTCGTCCACACGTCCTGGGTCACCCAATGAAGTGGTCCCGCAAGAGCTTGAGGAGAGGCGGGGGAATCCGACCTCCCAGCGCCCGAGGGGGCATCACTTGGCGAAAGCGACCTTTACATTTACCTATAAAAGCAAAAAAACAAAAGTGCTTGAATCGGTAGATGCGAGGATACGACACGGAAGAAACAAATCGGTCGAAAAGAAGATATGGGCGAGCCGACGATGACGACCCCGTAACCCGCGGTTGGGACAAAGGCCGACTCATGACGACAAGAGCCTAAAATGGCGTCGGCCCTAAAATCTTCGCCTCTAGCGACAAAGTAAGAACTTGACTCTACGCAATCCCAACAAGGGCCGGCATACCCCTCCGGCATATGAGCAGACCTAGGGCGAACATGAGGGTTATAAGGATTGACGGGTAAGGCCTACAGGACCGCGACCTCTCTCCGACCCTCTGGAAAAGATCTAACAGGTGGCGAGACCCTCTAACGGCCCCCCTACGCGTGCCACCCGAGCCGCCCCGGGAAGGTGGCCGGCCTTTGCTCCTCCTCGGACGGGAGTACCCGATAACCGAGTGGCTAGTTCGAGGGAAGCGGGCACTAAGGGCTTCCACCTCTTCAGGAGTCAAGTGACCCGAAGTCGAAGGTCGATTACTCCCACTCATTGTCACCCAAGGACGCAAACCTAAAGAGACAGGAAATGGCAATAAGGAAAAGGACGATAACTCCTCTGGCAATGGAGGCAGAAGGTTTGTAGGCAGAGGAAGCAAAACCCGAATTAGCAACCTAAAACCTACCCAGAAATCTCTACAAAACCACGGGCATACTGGGTTCACGACAGGACTGAGCAAACGAAGAAAAGAAACAAAAAACCCAGCAACAGGAGAAGTGGCTTACCAGGATAAGGAGGAAGAGGACAACACGGGAGGAAAAAGCCCGAAACCACCGGAAGGAAGCTCGTACTTGGAGAGCCGCCGAATCAAAAGACCCAAGTTGTAAAACTTGTCGAAGGCGAAGAAAAACTTCGAGAAAAAACTTGAGAAAATGTTTGAAAGTGGAAGAAAGAGAAGAGAAACAGATTTAAAAACCCGTGAAACGGCGGGGGTACGAAAAGGCGCCGAGCGAATTAAGGGCAAACCCGTAAGTTCACTGGCAAAAATGAGGAGACGCACCCCGGGAAGAACGCGCATTAATGGCGCACGAAAACCAAAGGCGGCAGAGAATGATGGTTGCAAAACCTCTCCACTCCAAAGCCGCCAAGTGGCAGGGCGCCATGATGGCGAAGTCAGAAGGGCTTTTCAACCCCGGAGCCTGGCAGATCACCTCGGGCTCCTAGGGTCACCAACAGCGACGCCGACCCTTGAGAAACAATCTCGGGTCCGAAACACCCCGGCAGGGCACCCACCTCGGACCCACGCGTCGGACGAGTCCGCTAAGGTACCTGGGACCGGGGGCAAGGGCGCGTCCTAGCCGGAGAACCGAACACCCCCGGCGGCTCAAAACCTTGAACTACCGAGCCGGGGGCAAGCGTTACGGATCGACTCACGGCCCAATAAGGGCACGACCCAAAAAAGGCATACCGGACCTCGGCCCGGCCCGGTCGACGGCCCGGTAGTAGGATCCCGAGTATCCCGGTTTCCCCGCAATCGGGGGTAATCTATCATATCCATAATCCAGGGATATGATAGATAGGCGCTAAGATACCACGCCACACCCTATAAATACCAGGGGGTAACACCAAGGTGCACACGTTCTAACTCAGCTCTTTACTTTCAGTATTGCACATCACAGCCCCCACTAAACACATACCCCCCCTTTTGGCGAAAGGCCTTGTGTTTGGTGATTCCTTGCTCACCGGGATATCTCCACTCATAGATACTCCGGCAACCCAATCCAAAATCAAACCACCAAACCACCGAATGGGGACATCCTGTTCCATACCTAACAGAACACTTATTGATAGGCAATTGGTAAGTACTTTTGTATAACTACTTTTTGAGCCTAGAAACATATCTTAGCCTTGGTGAAGTGGAGTGTCCTTAGGACCTCATTCTTCTAAACTTTCTTGTATTGAAAACATAATATACAAATTTAAATTAAATGTACGGGATTCATTTATATAATTTATACTCAAGAGATTTATATATAATTTAGTTTTAATTGAAAACAATTATTGTCACCTAAATTTAAGGCTTCATAACGTGCACCATTACGTATTAACAATATATGATAAAAACATATATAGATTCCGTAATCTTTACTTTTCTGAATTCGTGATGCATACTTCTTAAACAATTAATACATGCACATACACGACAAAATGCAACACATAAGCACCTTTTTCCAGAATCATTAGGAGCCAACCTGGTTTATAGAAGCAGAATTATTATATTCTCTGGAGCTAACTTTGCAATTTGCACATCATATTCTTCACAACCAAAACTCACGTTATTTTTGTAAGCTTCTGCCACTAACTTCAATGTTATTGGCCTCATCGCTTTCAACTATGAGTTAGGAGAGTTCACATGACTTTCCAACTCATTATTCAATGCACCAAGCTAATAATTAAACACACGTAACCCTTTTTAAAACAGTATTTTAGTCAATAATTACAATGAAAAGTAATAAATTATCTTCCCAAATTAAATGATTGCAACAAGAATCTTATAAATTAGTTAAATATTTTTTTTTTAATTTTTTATATTATCATAAGAAGTTAGTAATAATTTACTCCTTTAGTTCTATTATAAGGTAGTGAAAAAATATTTTTTTGTCATACTTATAAGTCACATTATTAAAAATGTCATATGAATGTACAATTTTACTATTCGTTTATTTTATATTAACTTTATTTGTATGGGGTGTAATGTCTTTATAAAATATGGATAAAGTTGAAAGATTGTTGAATTTTAAAACAAGATTAATGAGTTTTAATGTTTTTCCTAGTTTCTGTAAAATATATTGAAAGTGACTTATAAATAGGGTTAGAGGGGTAAGTTTTATTATGATGTACAAATTGTATTTCTATCAGCTTTTATTTTATTTTTTCACTCACAAAATCACTGACCTTCGTTGTCGTCAAGTTTATAATTTTTGAGACAATACTTTTAGTCGAAGTAACAATTTTTTTTTAAAAAAAAATCGTACAATAATTTTGGAAAAGGAGCCGATCCTACAATTGATAATGGCTTTTGAAGATAGAGTCAGGCTCCGTAGTTCCAAGAAAATCAATAACCAAAAAAAGAGTAGGGTAATTATATCTTACTTTTTTTTACACTTTACTCAAAACTATATACTCCCTCATCCTACCTAAATTTTAACTAGATAATTAATTTATAAATATAAAAAAATTAGTTAAATTAGTTATTTGTAAGAAAAACTATTTGTTCATTTTCATAAAATATCTCATTTAATCATTTACATACAAAGTTACTACATGGATTGAAACACTGTTTACATGTGTAATAAACAGAGAGATAGTGAGAAAAATTATAAACTTATGAGATAAAAAGGATAAAAAATCTTACATTTAGAATCAAAACAAACACTTATCAAGCTCATACACATTTGACCGAAGGGAGTTATATATATAGTCAGGCTCCATGGTTTGAAGAAAATCGTTAACAAAAAGATCAGTTTAATTATATTTATCTCCCTCTAATCCCTTTATGTAAGAGTCAGTAGAGATGTTTTTTTCTAAACTCCCCATGTTGATTGCAAGTTATTTAAGAGGGATTAATTTATTATGTGAGTAATTTTCAATGCAAATAATTAAGAGTGGTATTATACGTAAACCAACACAAATTGTTTTACAAATAACTAACTTAATTAACTTCTTCTTAAATTATATAAATTAAATTAGTTATCTAGCTCTTTTATTTAAGACCGGAGGAAATATTCTATTCATCCTTACTCAAATCAATACATAAAATCCCGCAATCCTCACCTATAAATACCTCTCTATTCATCTCCAATATCATTCACACATACAAAACACAGCCAACTCACAAAAAGGCATCAAGTAAAACCTAAAGCTTGTTGCATCTTTTGTGGAAAAAAAATGGCTCTCAGATCTCTTGCCATTCTCCTCTCTCTCAATCTTCTTTTCTTCACAATGGTGAGCTCCACTTATGTGCCATCCACAGGGGCTAACTGTCCGAGAGATACACTTAAGTTAGGTGTATGTGCCAATGCGTTGAATTTGGTGAAACTTGTGGTTGGATCACCACCAACACTCCCATGTTGCAGCCTCATTAAGGGTTTGGCCAATCTTGAAGCCGCCGCTTGCCTTTGCACAATCATCAAAGGGAACGTCTTAGGCATCCGTCTCAACGTTCCGGTCGACTTAAGTCTAATCCTCAACAACTGTGGCAGGAACAACAAAGGCTTTCAATGTGCTTAAACAAATCTTCATAATCACTATTCATTAAATTTCCAGTGTTTTGATTTGTTTTTATATTCATCAGATGGTTAATTTCCTTTATTTTATAGTCCTGGTGTGTTTGGATTTGGTTTGTCATTGGTGCTTGCCAATGAATACATATATTGGTTAAGAAAGTTTATCAATTGTTTGTCGTGAAGAATATTTTCTTCCTGGCTTCTTAATAATATTTGTCTGTCTATCTCCTGAAGCAAAGCAAAAATTGTAATACTTATAGAGCTTCTTGTATAATAATTGTTTCGTTGTTTTTACTGATAAAATTGTTACATACATCAATTATAAATCTTTTTTAAAATTATTGGTGAAGGGAAAATAAGATCATATGTAGACGTCTTTTGACTAATTATTATAAGTTGAACTGTATAAGAAAATTTTAAAAGGTTGTATACAAGAAACTTGCAATATAAAGTCGTTTGATCTTTTTTTCTTTTCCCTTCAAGAGCAGAAAAAACAGATCCTTCAAAATATAAATAAAATTAAAAAATAAGGCATCAAAAAGATAGACAAGATGGTTATTTGGTGAACCAGCCTCATCATATATTGTACATTATTTAAAAAATAAGGTATACTAGTCATAGCTCTTGAATAATGTTGATTAGTGTAAATTTTGTATTTTATATTAAATTAATTATAAAGTCAAAAAATTTCTCCTAGGCGAATGATAATTTTTTTCGCCAAAAATATTATGCTTGTGGTAGTTGATATTAGTCGTTGAAAGTTTGTTAGTTCATTATCCGTAATAACCTTTATGTTTGCCGTGAAAATTTATTTTTGGCGATAAAAATTTTCTCTTACTTTTTTTGGCCCAGTTTTCTCTTAAGAAATTATTCACGGCGACATTTGTCTTTATTTCTTGATCAAAAATCCGTCTAGCACAATAATTATGAAATAATTGAAATATTTAGGCTATTATTATTTAACCAAAGTAAGAAACAAAACCTTAGAGGCTTGTACTTTTCCATGACTATGGAGATGAAAAACCTTTGTAGCCTGTTAGAAACTGTTGACACTCAAGAGAAGGTTGAATTGGGTGTAAGGTAAAAACTTAAGAACTTTGAAATTCATTTAAAAAACTAATCACTCACTAATTTCACTATGGTGGACTAAACGTGATAAAAATTTAGAACATATTACTTGAGTGGTCACTGATATATTTGAAAAATATATTTCAGAAATGAGATTACTATCAGAATCACCATGATGAAGTGGAAGTGATGAGGAATTGTTGCATAACTCGAGTGATCATTTGAGCGATCTTCAATGAAGATACTTGATCACTTGTAGTAGTTGTGGTGAAGAGGTTTTTTCAAAACATATCACTCGAGTGGTCACTTGAGTGATCAACCATAAAGTCCACAACTAGCTCTATCACTAAGAGTGACAATAAATATGAAATCCATGATCAATTAATCAAGTTAGATATGCTGGAAATATAAGATGTAAGGGAAGAGAATATGCAAACTATGATTTATCATGTTTGGTCTAATCCGCAATGGCCTACACCTTTTCCTCAGGCTCCTCCTGAGATTTCAGTTCACTATCTCCTTCAAGTTTAAACCGAGTACTTAAGAACCACTACATTCTCACTAGTTTGATCGGTACTTGTGAAGCCACTACAACTCTTTCACCGAGTCACTCCCCCTTACACGCCATAAGGATATAACCTTGATAATAAAGAATACAATCGATCTTCTTTCTTAGAAGCGAATAAGATGAACATTGAAGCACAATACAAATGATTTCTCTCTCTAAAGTATATTATATGAGCATTGAGAAAACAACGAGAACATGAGATAAATGTTGGAGTTAGAGTGTTGGAATTTCGATGGTGAAGGTGCAAGCTTTCTCTTCTTGAGCTTTGAGTACTCTTCTATTTATAGTTAATGAAGATCATTTGGCCATTGAGCACATTCTTCTCGTTGAACTTCTCAGAATGTTACCGTTGCAAGTAGCCATTGGAACTTCTAACAAAATTTTCTTTTAGGCTATTGAAGCTTAATCCAAGTATAATCACCTATAATCTTCATATAAACTGGATTAGTGATTACTAGAAATTATTAGGAACAATGTAATCAAGTTTTATATGAATTTGGAAAAAAATCATAAAATCCGAGATGATGATTAAAACTGCGAACACTCATCACTTTTATATCACTACAGTAATCCTGCCAGTGATAGGTCATCACTCGAATGCTCACTGAAGTGATTCTTTGAGATCTTCAAAGTGAACAGTGCATTACTAGAAGTGATACCCAAAGAGATGTGCATCAGTTTCACATCACTTGAGTGATCTTTAATTTGCCAATGATAAACACATTTTTGCTCCAAATTTGGAAAATGACTTAGTGTCTTTGAGCTTGATCCTAGCGTCTTTGAATCATCTTTTGAGTTTAGTTTTGTTGGAAATTATGCCTAGGGGAAAGTCATTGTACTTTAAATGTTTATGTTATTTAAAGTATTCTCCTTTAGTTATCATTTCATTTGCATGTTTATATTGATAACTATATCCTTGGATATATCTTATAGATGATCCTAAATGTCCCTGGTCAGTCATCTACGCGGGAGCGAAGATGAGATAAGACCAGTATGACTTTGATGAGGTATGGAGATACAAATCAAAGTCATAGGCACTTGTAAGAGTACAAGGTGTTGGACCGAACCACTATGAGAAAGCTGCATGGATTAAGTCATAAGCTTTTCTCATGTATAACCGCGTCATGGCCTTATGACCTGAGATCATCATGGATTCCTACATGATGAGTCGCTGGTCTTTGACCTAGTCAAAAGTAACCTTTGACCGGGTGATGATAAAGGCTATCATCAGGATCAGTGGTTTTCATGCAGAGGAATGTGAATGGTCAAGATGAGATTTGTCCCTCACATTTGTAGAGAGATAATACTGGGCCCCTCGATGAGTGAGTCTAAGAAACGTATGGCCATACTACGATGGAAAGGAGTTTCCATTTCAATTAATTAGACTACTCAAGAATCGAGAAAGTAATGGTCAAGAACAAGAAGTTGACATTATCCATGCCTTATCCTTGACCAAATTATCGTGTGATAAAAGGGACGTGACATGGTTGTACGATAGGTTGTATTGTATCATCAATCCCCACATGAATTGGGTAGTCGCAATGTCTAGCTAGAGGCCTCTTGCGACTTGTGGGCTGGTACAGTATTGTCCCGCTGCCAATCTCATGTGGGCCTACAGGGTCGCACACAACAATAGCCCAACACGAGCAAAAGTGTTCAGATTCATTGAATCTTAGATATATCTAAGATTTAATGAATACTGAGTTTAATCTAGGATGAGTATATATATATATATATATATATATATATATATATAATTCGAAAATAATATAATAATATTATTTAATGGAGATTATGATATTGTTATATATTATTTGTTTTGTATTAAATTTGTTTGATAAATTAAATATCTAAAATAAATAGAGATATTGTATCTCGCATTTAATTTTTGAATAAAGATATCATATATCTATGTAATTTAAATTGAGATATAGTATCTCAAATTTAATTAAATAGATAGATATAATTTCTCGGATTTAATTTATGGAGATAAAATAAATCATAAGGCTTTTAATTTGGATTAAATAAATAAATTAGATTAGATCTATCGATAGATTTAATTAATATATTTTTTAATCCAGATTCAAACTTCAAAATTAATGAGGATTAATTTTGAATATAATACGCATATCGGGTTTAGAAAAACCTACGGGACTTTTGTCAAGTGTATTAGAAAGCCGCGAGAAACCATAGAGAAAAATAGAGAGACGTGAGAATACTGAAGGTGCTAGCACGCTGCCATCCGTGTTCGAGGTTATTCGTGTGGATGCCGGTAGAGGAAGGCGATTCGAAGAGTCGACTTCTGCTGATCGATAAGGTAGCCCACCAGTTCAAATAGAATGAGACGCACACCAGTTCGACATAGGTACTGTAATACCCGAAAAATCCCTAATTGTTTTAAATATAATATTTTGGTAAATAATACCTATTTAAAATAGGAAAGTATGTTGTCTTTAATTTTAGTAATTTATTTGATTATTTTCCTTGGAAATTAAAGAGGCAAAAGTCCAATTCTATTTTAGGGACCATGAGTTGCCCTATGATTACTAAATAAATGCATAGTGCATAAATGGCTATAGAAAATCAAAAAGTTGTGAGAAAGTAATTAAAAAAATTAAATAAAATTGCCAACAATTAGTAGATAATTAAATCTACATGAATTAGATTAATTTCATGGAACTTCCATAATTAATTAAATAACATGTTTTAAAGTCATAAATTTGATGTGTGACCCTAATTAAAGATCAGTGGCTAATGAAGGGCCAAGATTAGCATAAAGATGATTACTAATGATCATGATTAATATAGTGGCCAATCAAATAAATTCAATAACACCTAAAATACCCTTTTAGGATTAATGACCAAAGATTAAGCTAATTAAAGACTAAACCTAAGTGAAAATTCAAGAGGCAACAAAGGCTTGTGTGTAGATGATTGTGGACCATGGAAAAATAAAGCAAGAGTGCTTGGGAGAGGGAGGGCCACGGTTTCACCTTGCACAAGAGGAGGAGAAAATCTGAAAATTTCCTAAGTTAAAACACACATGTGATAATAATATCCAATTTTGGAAGAGGATAAGGTACCTTTGGATGGGATATCCTCTTGGAATTGGAAGAAAGTGATGGAGGGAGAGAGGGCCACGTTTTTGGCCTTGGCTTGATGAAGAATTCAGATTATTTAATGTAAACCCATGGTTCACATGCAAGATGAATTAGGTTAGGAATAATTACCAAGAGTGTCATGACCTTTTAGTATAAATAGACCCCTTAGCTCTTCATATTCTTCACACCAAAAACCATTCTACAAAGAGTAGAGAGAATTTAGTGAGAAGTGAGAAGCAAGAAGGAAGTAGTAGCAAAGTTCTTCAAGGGTAAGTTCTCTAGTTCTTAAGTTTAGCTTTTAAATTCATAGAAATTTATGCTTTGATCTTAAGTTCCTAGAAGCAATTTTATTTTCATTTTTTTATGGTTAAAATTGGCTTTATTTCGAAAAAATGATGAAGAAGAAGTTATAGCAAAATTTTTGGAAGATTATGGTCAAAGTAGCGAAGCTCTGGCGAAAATTTGTCGATTAGCGATTCCTGAAAGCAGTTGTAAAAACGCTGGTATCTTATGTTGAAGATGATGTTCTAAAATTCTGAGAAAATTCATGTTCAAAGTAGACATATAGAGCTTTCCAAATATACCTATAGCATGTCTTTTTGAATTGTTTGCTAGGAGATAGCAATTCTACAAACTGGGCTACGAAATTCTGGAAAATTCTGAGCAGAGGATGAAAATACGAAAACTGGGAATTGTTCATAAAATCTAGGAAATAACCAATATTTTTCTTAAAATTAGACATCTTAAGGATTCCGAGGAATTTTACGGATCCTCATTTCAATTTTTGTAGATTTAATTATGATTTTTCAAAGTTAATCAGAAATTCTGCCCAGAAATTCAGTATTGCGTTTTTGAGAATGTAAGGGCAAAATTGTAATAATGAATACACCAAGGGTATAAATGTCAAAATGGGTGGAAATATCCTTTTTGATATTATTTTAAGAGGTAGAATATTAGTTGTGATATTATGGGAAAAAGAAATAATCTGACGATAACATATAGGATATCCGGGAGGTCCGGAGTCGGATCAATAGTCAGGCAAGTTGGCCAATACACGGTGAAAGGTACGTTCGCGTACTGTAATACTAACTCTGATGTTTATTGTATACTTTTATGTGATAGACGACTATACATGTGAAGTGTATAGATAACTTTACATGTGATGTGTACTGTTAACATAGACGACTATACATGTGAATTGTATAGATAACTTTACATGTGATGTGTACTGTTAACATAGATAACTATACATGTGAATTGTATAGATAACTTTACATGTGATATTTACTGTTAATATATATTAAGGATACATATTCTGTGTGCTTATGTATTGATTGTTGCTGAAATGTTATGAATATATGTCATACACATATTGTTTACATAAGCATGAGGTTAACTGTTACCTGAGGTCCAATGGGCATTGGACCTCAGTCTTAACTAATAGTCAGGAAAGGATCATGGATCAAAGAAGGCACCAGTAGATGGAGCCAAGAGAAGGCACAAGTAGACAGGCAGATAGGGCTGTAACAAGACATCAAAGCACAAAGCCGGAAAGAAAGGCCGGTCAAAGCAAAAGCAGGAAGAAGGTTAACAGAGTCTACCTTCTAGCATGAAACTAAAAGGGTTACTTCAAAACATTTGGTGCTTAAACTAGAAAGGGTCGGTCTATGTGGTTCGATCAATCGATCACCGTGAATCGGGAGACTTCCACTAGACTTTACCCGGCTGGCCAAATGGGTTGATGTAACTTGTGTTAGGTTCTATGCCCCAAGTCGAAATGGCTTGGTCTGAAAATGTATAGTTACAAAGTAAATTACGTAATTATATAAGTCTTGTATCACATGAATATTCCTTCGGAAATTTGTAATATACCGGTATACGTCGAGGCATCGGCATATGTCCGAGTATTTTATATCAGTTACTCGTTGTTCAAATTTTTAGTACATGCTCTTCGTTTCCGCATTACGCTAAGCTGTAGCACCTCAAAACTCTGACGATTTTTCTAAAACCACGTGTCACCGACACGATTTATGCTACGGAAATTGGGGTGTTACAGGTACGATTCAGATTCTTTTAACCTTCATTTAAATGCTGTTGAGCGATCCTCGGATGGGATTCGTAAAAGGTGTTTTTAATTCCGCTGTGTGTGCAGATCCCAACAAGTTTCACATGCAATAAGTTTCATCTCAATCAAAGTTTTGGTTTGGGAGATATGTTCAAATTACTGAACCTGGTCTAGAATAATGTGAGACATTCCAGTATCAACTTTTGAAATTCATATCATTTTCATAGGAAATCCGTTGAGCGTGCACTTGGTGTCTATGGATTTCTTCTGGAGTCTGTTTTCATATGAAACAAGTTTGACCTCAATCGAGTTGTGGTTTAAGAGATATAGCCAACCTACTAGACCTCTGTCAGGCTAGACGAAAACACAGTATAACAGAGTGGTCATTTAACATTTTCAAAGTGAGCAATGCATCACTAGAAGTTGCACTCAAAGTGATGTGTGTCAGTTTCACATCACTACAGTGATCTTTGCCAGTGATAAACACATGTTAACTCCAAATCTGGCAAATGACCTATTTCTATAAAGCTCTTGAAGTCTATATTCCAATGCAAAAAGAAAAACTTAAAATTTGTTGTATTCAGAATGTTATGATTAAATCCATAGAAGTTGGTTTGGATAATGTTTGAATTTCATGTGTCAATTTATGAGATTCACATCTGTGTCATCTAAACCTAGTTGAGATTTATCCGGGCGTCATTGAATCCCCTTTTGAGTATAGTTTCATATGAATCAAGTTCCATCTCAATCGAAGTTGTGGTTTGGGAGATATCTTCAAATTATTGAACACGGTCTTTAATAATGAGAGAAATTCTAGTGTCAACTTCCAAAATTCATATAGTTTTCATCACTTGTTGAGCTTGATATTAGTGTGTGTGCGTTGCTTGTGTAATCTAGTTTCATATGAAAAAAGTTTTACCTCAATCGGTGTAACACCCCAAATTCCATACTACTTATTATGTCCGATGGCACGTAGTATTAGGAATATCAACAGAGCTGACGGTGTTGACAGATCAGAGTAAAGCAGAATGGAGAGCATGCATTGACATTTGGACGATGAGTAACTGATATTATATGCCCAAACATATACTGGTAAATTTAAATTCCCAGAGGAATATATATGTGATACAATAATACAACCTCAGACCATCCTCTAACTAGACCTGAATCTATGAATCTATCTTAGTTATTCATATCAATTGGCCAGGTTAGTATGAATCTAGTGGGAGTCTCCCCGTCTTTCACGGTGACTAATTATTGTAACCCCTTCGACCCATCTTTCCTAAGACACCAATGGTATGAACTGACTTGATCATATTCATTGCCAGAAACTATGCCCTATATATTAAATTTCTTTAGACTTTTGTCTTGACTGGTGCCTCTTCAAGGCTCTGTCCTTATTGCCTTTGCTGGTCCAAATTCCTTTCTTGAACCTTTAGTCAAGTCTGAGATTCAATCGAATTGAATCTCAAGTAACAGTTAACCTCATATGCAAGCATAATCAATATATGCAAGATAATCACAACAACCATACATTCAGCAAACACATCGGTACCTGACTACAATGGCCTACAGCACATGTATCGTTACCAGCACTCACCAGTGCCTCGTGACTCAGTCATGGGTTCCTCAATGCCAAGTAAACAAACATGCAGCATTATCATACAATAATCCAAAGCCAACTGAATCTAAACACACATGACCCCAAGACCTAGCCTTGTTCATAAGTCCACAATTCATTATTCAATCAATCATACCAAATCCATACAGGACATAGAAGAGTTTAAGTTACTATAGGCGAACGTACCTTCCTTCCGTGTAGTTAGTAATATGCTCGTCCTTTGGATTCTAGCCCCGAAATTCTTGGGTATCCTATAACGTTATCATCAGATTATCCCCTTTTCTATATTTTATATGACATTATAATTAATATCATATTACTTAGAATAATATCATAAACGGTTACTTTCATCTCTTTTGACTTTTCTACCCTTGGTGGATCAATTATTCCATTTTTACCCTTACATTTCCTTAAATTCGAATTACTAGATTTTCTGGCCAGATTTTTCAACAACTAACTAAAATGCACACAAATCAAAATGATGTGCTTCCAAAGCCTAAATGATCCTAGACAAGTCTATTTCCTGGAAAAATAATCCCAGACACTCGAAATGCTTGAATCATTACCAGTTTTAGTTTCTTTAAACACTGTTCTAGTTGCAAGTCTAGAAACATGGATTATCTTGAAAAATTCATATCTTCTTGTATAAAACTCCAAAAATAACTTGTTTTATATAAACAGAAAGCCCTTCCTATCCACTTTGATTCTGGAAATTTAGGCATCATTTGATCAGCTAAAATCCAAGCATAACAACCACTTTCGATTGAACTTCCGAAAACAAGGCTTAACTTCAAAAATATGTAACTTGTGCAAAGCTCTACACATTTCGTGTTTTATATGAAAGGAAAGCCCTACATGTCTACTTCATATCTGGAAAATTTCATGATTTTAGGACTTCATTTTATATGTAAAATAATGACCACAAGCTGACTGTCTCCAGTGAACCATCAGTGGGAATTTTCACAACTTTCATTATAATGATCCATTGATTCCAAAA
The DNA here is from genome assembly GCA_019022615.1 of Acacia melanoxylon. Classification (NCBI taxonomy): domain Eukaryota; kingdom Viridiplantae; phylum Streptophyta; class Magnoliopsida; order Fabales; family Fabaceae; genus Acacia; species Acacia melanoxylon. The sequence goes on along the minus strand of JAFJYJ010000003.1, from coordinate 1,871,934 downwards.
ATTATTCCCTACCATGATTTTCATCTATTTTTCATTCTAAACCCCTTTTTGACCTTAGAAACATGAAAAGAAATTTACTTCACTATTTCCTAGATTAAACCACAATTCTACAAAAACCTAAAAAAACGTTAGAGCTCAAGAACTCACCTTTTGAAGCTCTACTCCTTCCTCCTTCTTGCTCCTTAATTCGCCTAGCTCTCTCTCTTTCACTCAATCAGATTTGATTTGAGTTTTGATGTGAAGAAATGAAGAGGAGTTCATGGCTATTTATAGGATAAATTCAATCCTTAAGGTGGTCCCCACACCTAGTAATCCAAATTCTCTTCTTTCTTCTCCACCACTAGATCTTATTTTCACTTTTTAACTTCCAATCCTCTCCCTTGATCCAGCTAGCCGACATCTCCTTATTTCCTAGCCATTGGATGTGCTTTCCATGTGTCAACATCTTGTTTTTCCAAGTCTCCTGTTGGTTCTTTTAATTACATAAGGATTAAGCTTAATTAATGATTAAATTGGAACAATTGGATTGCAAATACATGTGCCACATTCCCATCCAATCTTCCTCCATGTGCTAGGCACCATTTTTGACTTTTAAGGCTAATTCATGAAGCTTAATTAACATCCTAAACAAGAGTTTATATACCATTTAATCACAAGTGTCATTATAGGATTTGTTTGTTAACTAATCATGGTCATTAGTGCTTTATTAATCAAGCTTTATGTACTTTAATCTTATTTAGTGCAAGCTTAATTGCCAATTAGCATTTGCTAATTTGCTCTAATTTAATTAAGTGTCTTCATAACCTTTTCTTATCTCTTTTGGTTATAAATTAGCTATTATTCTATGTGCTATTTATATCACACTTAATTGCCCCTAAATGTAATCTCATAATTAACCATTGGTTAATTAATTCCAAAGTGAAATTTTGATAAAAAATATAATCAATAGATTATATTTTTTTGAGACACATATTCACCTTTGTATTTTGCTAATTATTTACCAAAATACAATGTTTTATGATAAGGGAAATTAGGGTATTACAATTGAGTTGTGGCTTGGGAGATATGGCCAAAATACTATACCTCTGTTGAGCTAAACGAAAACAAAACATAATAGTGTGGTTATCACTCGAGTGACTGCTCAAGTGATCATAAAAAATTCATCTCTGGCGGTGCCACTCAAGTGAAGTTGGTATAATTTCCATATAAGGCATCTTAACTTCAAATTGAGTCATTTCAACTTCCATTTGACATTAGAAACCTCCAATATCACATCTAAGAACTTGCATCTTGATATTCTTCTTATTATATCTTGCAAATTCTTCTTTCTTCAATCTCTTCTTTTCTTCTTCATGATTCTTCTCCACAATTGGTTTGATAACTCCTTACTTTTCTTGATTAATATCTTCAATCTCTTCTCGATTTCTTTCTTTTCTTGACTTCTCCCTATATTGATAACTTCATACTTCAATATCATTTTGATTTTGCACTTGATCATTCCCAATAATTCAACTCCATAACTTCTTTCCTTTTTTAGAATAATAGTTCTGTATAACATCCCATTTGAAAACGGCGGAATATTTTTTTTTTTAAACGTTTCCAAATATTTCAAGCGAGTAATCGAGTAGAGCATTGGAGCGAAAGAGTAAGCGATTCATAACAAACATCAACCACGGTGTAACATTGTAATGATTACATTAATCCTAGAGTTTGAAAGTGAATAACGAAAGCGGTAAAGATAGATAAGTCTCTCGGCTGCACGTCGTCACGATGCTTGCCTCGATCTTCGATCCGTATTCCTCCGGATCCTGATGCTATAGCGAGATTCAATTCACGCATTGAATCTCGGAGTAACGATTAATCTCAAACCCAAACAATACGATACGATAACGAGATATTCTAGACAATACAACAAGTATATCACTACATAAGCATACAGCGAGATGCATGATCATTATGCCGACAAAACATAAGCATTACGCAGTATGTAAAGCCCCACAATGTAAAACAACAATAACAACTTGCACTATTCACCGGTGCCACGATACCACTCGTGTTCTCGCGCTAGAAAAACATACGGCGTTATCATGACTATAACCCGTGTAAAACCTGTCTGTATATCGGTCTACGAACATATCTATCACACATATATGCATTTAAGAAGTACAAGATTAGTGTTACAAAGACGCGTCCGTACCTTCGTTGACGACGTTAGGTACTTACCGCGGAAAACGTACTTTTTATGGAAAAACGTGAAATGTTCACTACGCGCACGTCGGGCGGCGTAACGGCGGCAAATCGAGTTTCGATGCCCTATCGTAGTAATATCACTTTTATTAGTGATTTGCAATCATAACGGCATTTTAGGTAAAAATTACCATTTTGCCCTTCTACCCCTAATTTGGCGGAATTTCGCGTAACTTCGTTACTTTGACCGTATTCCATTTCAAAATTATCCCCACTATGTTTTTACCTCGTCGGGCATCTTTCAATGCAATGAGGCATAAAAACAAGCATATGAACAAATTCTGAAACTTCCTAGATCAAAACAACGGTTCTACTATAACTACCGAAAGAACTACGGAAACTAAAAACTAAGGACGAAGAACTTACTCGGAGCTAAGGCAAAACTTTTGCGAGCTTCTCACTCTAAGTTTCGGCCAAGGTAGAGAGAAGAAAAGGTGTGAAGAATGAAGAAGGGAAGGGTGCTATTTATAGAAAAAGGGAGGGACAAGGTGGGTATTAACAAAAAGTCTTCGAAAATGATTCGGCCGTTGGATCTAGGGTTTTGTAAGATGCAATCTTGACCATTCAAGGTCTTGGCCGACCTCTTGGTCCCCCAAAAGTCAAAGATTGATTTTTCATCTTGCTTTATGGCCTCCGGTCCCGATAAAGCTACCCGACGGTGTCCGTTTCGCGCGATTTCGCGAAACTCAAAAATCCGGGCATGTAACTTTGAAGATCTTTTCATCCTCTTTCATATTATATATTTTGATCCTCTTTTTGATCATATCCAGGTATTCTCCGGTGCGTCGAAGATATTCGGACAAACGCGTCCGATTCTGACGGAAATCGCTTAGATAGAACCAACTTCGGACAATAATTCGAATCGTAAAACGTCCGGTGGTTGCCTAACTTAATCCGTGTTTGAAAACACGCAATTGTTTCTATAGGTTCTCACTTTGCCTATCTCGCTCTACTCTATCCGATCGCCTTTCCGTCTTATTAGGAATTAGGGTTTTCGGTTGCGGAATCGACGTACGGTAAATTCTTTCTTCGGGTAAAAATTCACTTGTTCCTAATTTGATCAGTCTGAAAAGACTTTTACCTCTGGTTTACCTGTAGAATTTATTTCTAACTTTTCCCTCGGTCGCCTATAAGCCGACTCACCGCATTATATTATTATTTTATTCTAATTACCATTTTAATTATTTAAACAATTCTTTTTAATTAAAAATAACCATAATTTCGACCCCCTCTTTTAAAAATTCAGATTTATTTATTTTTCTATAATTTTTTCCATTTTTAAAAAATATAATATTTTTTACCAAAAATTCCCGTTTTACCCCTGCCTTCGTTAGGGCTTAATCGGGCCTAATTTCTTCGTTTAGTGATCTTTTCGGGATCAGGTTTCTTCATATATTTATCTTTACTAATTTACAGTATATTGTTATCTTTCAAACTTCTATCTTGATATTGTCATTTTATATCCTATGTAAAATATTAAAAATGTTTACCCCATCAGTTACTTTATGGTTACGAAATGCTTTTTAAACTTTTCTTCATGTTATTTCCTCTGAAATAATTTATTAAATTCTCATAATTAGGGATAACACTTCCATATTTTTCTCATAATTTTTCATGATCTTTCGGTATTTATCATAATATTTTTAGACTGTTTTTATCACCATTATATCATTTTTAGTCATTACGTTCATCGATTTTCCGTAACTTTTTCAACAATTTACTCTATAATTATAACAATTTTCTATAATAGTTTTATCTCATGAATTTACTTCATTAAAATATTCATTAATTTTCCTTTATCTCGAAATTAAGTTCTTTAAAAATCCTAAGGTATTACATTCTGTCTTCAATCTCATTTCTTCTTCTATATCATCCTCCATAATCCTATTAGATATCTTATTCGTTTTCCTGACCAATATGATGCAAGTTCTTCTTTCAATCTTTCTTCTTCATGATCATTCATCATTCTCCACACTTCAACTTGACATTTTCTTCCTTTTAATCCTTCTTCATAATCAAACTTGATATCTTCTTTCTTTGCTTGACTAATCTACAAGATATAAGTAGTTAGTCAAAGTATAAGATAAATACATTATGCAAACTTTTTGCTCTTAATATTTGACATATATATTTGAGATCATCAAAATCAACCATATCTAACAGAGACTTCTTAAATTATTTTAAGCGACAAAATATTTATGTATTTTAATCTTTTCATCCTTATATTCTACCTCAAATTTCCAATTGCTCCTGATATTTCTATTTTTATTATAAAACGACGCTTTACACTTTAAGTTTGTTTTGAAAGTAATTAATCCCTATATATTCAAAAACATTTGTGTATTGTTCCTTAGTTGGTACTCCGATCCTTCCCATCCTTATTTTGATGACCTACTAACAATTGTGCATAGATTGAAAATTTGGTTAAATATATAGTCAACACTATTAAAATTTTAAAATTTCTATTTTATTAATTACACAGAATTGTTTAAGTTACTTGTACATTTGTTTAGTTGATTTGATTGAGAGTTTGTCCCATTCATTTCCATTTCATATTTTTCTAAGTTGATTCCCACTTAATAATAATAGAAACAACAGAATATAATATTGGGACCTTTCCACTTGTGACTCACGGATTGAAAAAAATCTGTCATGCACTATTTTGTCTCTTATGATTTGTCTGTGGTGCGTGCAAAGAAAGGCATTGGCATTTGTAATTAATTCAAGGTTGATAACGTAAGTTCAGTAGCGTGAAGTATTTTTTTACGTACCTTGAGTATTTTAAAATATTTGGCTTAATGTATAAATTTGTCTTGGAAGTTTTTGTTAATAATAATGTTACCCTAGAAGATTTTTAGGTTCAATATTGTCTCAGAAGTGTTAAAATGACCAATGTTGTCCTTTTCCGTTAAAAAGTTAACAGTGAATGTCAATTTTTTAACGGTCAACTTTAGTTTTTAACAATATAGTACAACATTGCTATGTTTTAAGATTTCGGAGTGATATCGGGCCTTAAAAAACTTTTAAGGCAAAATTATACCTCAGTGAAAACTTATGGGGAAAATTTGTACATTAACCCTAAAACATTTTTTCATTCATCCAACACCATAAAATATTTTTCTAAGTGTGACCAAGCACCCTAATGTATTTTTGATTCATCTAACGTCCTAACTTGTTTTCCAAGCGCATCTAGCACTCTAAAGTTACTATTGAAAAAAAATATTACTGTTGGATACAACTTCACTTAAAGGACTTTATTGGAGTTAATTATGAGGTTAAAATTACTCCTAAAAAATTCTTTATGTGCACAATTTCTCCTGAAAAAATTGCATACTTTAAGGATAAAATTGCTCTACGAAATTGCTTCAATCTTCTGAATGAAGCACAAAATACTATAGAATATTAGACACATCTAAGAAAATAATCCAGAGTGTTGGCACACCTTAACACACTAATTCAAAACACACCAAATAAACTGGCTATTTGAAATAGAGAGAATTATTTTAGAGTCTCAAATAAAGAATGTTATCACTAAAAATTCCAAGAAATGGCAGAATATTTCTGAAATCCCTAAGAATCTGGTGAAGAATAAGTTTAAATGCGTAAATGCCAAATTGCCTGATTAGTTAAAAAGAATGAGTGACATAATTTTTTTAAAAATATTATGTGTAACATTCGATTATATACCCTTTATAAGTTAGACATATTAGTTTGGAAAAAAATGACTAATATATACGATAATTTATTTATTTAAAAAGGCCTTTCATTTTTATTTATAACCAAAGTCCACTCCTAAACTAAGTCATACATTTAAGTCAGTAGGAATATTCTGCGTATGCACGTAGGAATGCCTCCACAAAGGTTCACCGCTAATAAGACAATAAGAGATAAATCTTTGACAAATATAGTAGCAACCTATGTACATTGAAAGTCATAGAAAGTCACGTTTCTCTCACGTTTATCTCTCATTAAATGCTTTCTTTTATCCTTATTATAAGGCCCTGAATTAAAATAATATTTGGCCTTAAATATAAGGCACCAACTGCCATATTAATTATATCTTACACCCTTTACTCAAAACTATATACTCCCTCATCCTACCTAAATGTTAACTACATAATTATTTTATAAATATTAAAATAATTAGTTAAATTAGCTATTTATATATAAAAAAATGTGTTGCTTTTCATAAAATATCTCATTTAATTATTTTCATACAAAAGTAGTACATTAATTGAAACACCGTTTACATGTGTAATAAACAGAGATAGTGTGGGAAAAATTATAAATTTCTGAGATAAAATGGTTTTTTTTTTTTAAAAAAAAAAACCTTACATTTAGAATCAAAACAAACCCTTTATCAAGCTCATACTCCTATGACTGAAGGGAGTTATATATATAGTCTGGCTCCATGGTTTGAAGAAAATCGTTAACAAAAAGATTCGTTTAATTATATTTTTCTCCCTCTAATCTATATGTAAGACTCAGTAGAGATGTTTTTTCTAAACTCCCCATGTTGATTGCAAGTTAATTAAGGGGGGTTAATTTATTATGTGAGTAACTTTCAATGCAAATAATTAAAAGTGGTATTATAGGTAAACCAACACAAATTGTTTTACAAATAACTAACTTAATTAACTTCTTCTTAATGTATATAAATTAAATTAGTTATTTGGCTCTTATATTTAAGACTAGAGGCAATACTTTATTCATCCTTGCTCAAATCAATACATAAAATCCCGAAATCCTCACCTATACCTCTCTATTCATCTCCAATATCACTCACACATACAAAACACAGCCAACTCACAAAAAGGCCTCAGGTAAAACCTAAACCTTGTTGCATCTTTTGTGGGAAAAAAATGGCTCTCAGATCTCTTGCCATTCTCCTCTCTCTCAATCTTCTTTTCTTCACAATGGTGAGCTCCACTTATGTGCCATCCACCAACACTCCCATGTTGCAGCCTCATTAAGGGTTTGGCCGATCTTGAAGCCGCCGCTTGCCTTTGCACAATCATCAAAGGGAACGTCTTAGGCATCCGTCTCAACGTTCCGGTCGACTTAAGCCTAATCCTCAACAACTGTGGCAGGAACAATAAAGGCTTTCAATGTGCTTAAACAAATCTTAATCATCACTATTCATTAAAATTTCCAGTGTTTTGATTTGTTTTTCTATTCATCAAATGGTTAATTTCCTTTATTTTATGTTCCTGGCGTGTTTGGAGATTTGGTTTGTCATTAATGCTTGCCGATGAATACATATATTGGTTAATAAAGTTTCTCAGTTGTTTGTTGTGAAGAATATTTTCTTCCTGGCTTCTTAATAATATTTGTCTGTCTTGTATAATAATTGTTTCGTTGTTTTTTCTGATAAAATTGTTACATACATCAATTATAAATATTTTCTAAAATTATTGGGGAAAGGAAAATAAGATCACATGTAGACGTCTTTTGACTAATTATTATAAGTTGAACTGTATAAGAAAATTTAAAAGGTTATATACAAGAAACTTGCAATATAAAGTCGTTTGATCTTTTTTTCTTTTCCCTTCAAGAGCAGAAAAAACAGATCCTTCAAAATATAAATAAAATTCAAAAATAAGGCATCACAATTTTGTTTTTAAAAAAGATAGACAAGATGGTTATTTGGTTAACCAGCCTCATCATATAGTGTACAGTATTTTAAAAATAAGGTATACTAGTCATAGCTCTTGAATAATGTTGATTATTGTAAATTTTGTATTTTATATTAAATTGATTATAAAGTTTAAAAAAAAAAAAAATCTCCTAGGCCAATGATAAATCCAATATCATATCCCTGTTGGGTCGTGAAAATATTATGCTTGTGGTAGTTGATATTAGTCGTTGAAAGTTTGTTAGTTCATTATCCGTAATGACCTATATGTTTGCCGCGAAAATTTATTTTTGGCGATAAACATTATCTCTTACTTTTTTTGGCCCAGTTTTCTCTTAAGAAATTATTCACGGCGACATTTGTATTTATTTCTTGAAAAATCAGTCCAGCACGAAAATCATTAAATAATTAAAATTTTTAGGCTATTATTATATAACCAAAGTAAGAAACAAAACCTTAGAGGCTTGTACTTTTCCATGACTAGGGACATGAAAAACCTTTGTAGCCTGTTAGAACTGGTTGACACTCAATAAAGAGTTGAATTGAATGTAAGATAAAAACTTAAAAACTTTGAAATTCATTCAGAAAACTAAATCACCAACTAATTTCACTATGGTGGACTGAAATTGATAAAATTTAGAACATATCACTTGAGTGGTCACTCGAGTGATCTATTTGAAAAATGTATTTTATATATGATATTACTATCAAAATCACCATGCTAAGTGGAAGTGATGAGGAATTGTTGCATAACTCAAGTGGTCACTCGTGCGATCTTCAATGAAGATACTTGTGTTGGTTCTCAGAGTTTTGATAATAACTTTGTTGAAAAGAATTTGTGTTTTTGAATCAGTAAATTAATTATTCGAGTAAGTCTTTTTGGTTACTCAAGTAATATAGCCAATAGAACAGTCCTTTTACCAAAACACAAAGTTACTCAAGTAACACAAAATGTTACTCAAGTACCTCCGACTCTGTCGTTCATTTTCCAAGGTTATTCGACATTACTTTCCGGAGTTACTCAAGTAACGAGTAATTGTCCAGCAAGTAACTTAGTTAATTACTTTCAGGTGTTACTCGAGTAATGAGCAAGTAATTTGGAAACAGTCACTCAGTTGCTACGTTATTCGATATTACTCAAGTAATGAGCATTTTCTTCGCAAGTAATTTTGCTACTTTTAAACATTACTCAAGTAACACATACGGGCTTTGCAAGTAATGTCATATTTACTCATTTTCAAGGAACCATTTCGATATTACTTTCCGGGGTTACTCAAGTAATGCATTTTAGCTCTGCAAGTAATCTAGTTCATTCGATGTTACTTTTCGTGGTTACTCGAGTAATGTATTTTAGCTCCGCAAGTAATCTAGTTCATTCGATGTTACTTTTTGGGGTTACTCAAGTAATGCATTTTAGCTCCACAAGTAATTTAGTCTATTCGATATTACTTTCCAAGGTTACTCGAGTCATGTATTTCTCTCGCCAAGTAATTTCGCTCCAGGAGCTTCTATTTCTTAAACATCTTAGATATTACTCGAGTAACATACATTGTTACCCAAGTAATATCTTACCAGTGTGATTTTGCTTACAAAATATGTGATATTACTCAAGTAATTTATTAAGCTACCCGAGTAAGTTTCCTTCGAATCACAAAAACCATCGACATTCTTTTAATCTCTGCTCTAATAATTATGGGTCATTATTTAACTACTCTTAATCACTCTCAAACTTATTTCAATTACTTCTAATCATCTCTTTGAATGAGTTTCAATTGATTAATCTTGTTTAAATTGAGATTAGCCGAAAAGCGATCCGACATGTCAGAACCATTAAATGCAACTAAGAAAATAGAGGATACAAATGGAATAAATGTTCTGAGCAGACAAAATTATTCCTTCAAGGCAGACTTATTCCGGCTATTATTCTGAGTCATCTTCTGCACAAGTACAATCGACGGTGAACGCATTTAATGAAGCAACAGTCGATTAATCTCAACAGATCTCATCTGTGCCAAACGAAATTACGAAGAGAGACAACAACTACTTTCAAAGCTTCTCAATGATAGTTCTCTATGTGTTTTTGATGATAACGACAATTGTAAACACAAGTTGAAGTTTGTCTTTGGTAAGTGAAATACTTACTTCAAAGGCAAACTCGAGTTTTGATTTCAAAACTCGAGTTTTGACTTGACGGAGAATAGCTCAATTTTAATGAACTAATCAAAACTTGAGTTTCCATTTAGAAACTCGAGTTTTGGACTTCTGAGGGCTATCCAAGTTTTCACACCCGAGACAAAACTCCGTTTTCATAGAAAACTCCGGTTTGCATAATACGAGACTCTTCAATATTTCTGAAAAAGACAAAACTCCGGTTTCCAAATAGAAACTCGAGTTTTGGTCATACGAGTCTCCAACATTTCGGGCTTATGCAAACTCCGGTTTGATATGGAAACTCCGAGTTTTCAATTTGTCATAAGTTTTCTAAGTTTTTCAAAATTGTGAGAAAACTCGAGTTTGCGCTTGACAGAAAGTTTTCAAGTTTTACTCAGTTTTTGAAAACTCCAGTTTTTACTGAAAACTCCAGTTTTGACTTTGGGATAAATTTTTGAGTTTTCATACTTAAATGAAAACTCGAGTTTCGTTTTGGAAACTCGAGTTTTGGGCAACCAGAGAGCTTTGCTCTTTTCATCAATTTTGAAAACTTCAGTTTACATTTGAAAACTCCAGTTTTCACTTGTGAAAGATTTTCAAAGGTTTCCAATTTTAAGAGGAAACTCGAGTTTACTTTTGGGAACTCGAGTTTAAGGCTTACTGAGAGAGCTTTGCTCATTTTATTATTTTGGAAACTCTAGTTTGCAATTGGAAACTCCGAGTTTTGAGCTTTTGGACTTAAACATGGTTTCTATATAAAAGTCCAAAACTTGAGTTTGGATAAACAAAACTGGAGTTTGCGTCGTCGGTTTTGAAAATCAACTTGCTCGAATTTCGAAATCTTCTCGTTTGATTTTAATACTTCTTATCAACATTCACTACTATTCTTAACTATGTTTAATCGGTTTGTTAGTGAGTTACGGATGGTTTAGAAGATATTAAATGAAGATTTGAACAAAAGCAAAAGGTGATGTCAGAACATTAAATGCAAAGTTCAGAAAACTTGCATCCTTTTGTACCATCATTCTCCACACGTTGCAAAAGGATTAATGTCTGCTTTCCCTAAGCAATAGCTGCTCTTTCAACGGATCTATTACAAGGAAAGTCAACACTAATCCTCCGGACAAAAGGAATTAACGAAGAGTAGAAAGAGAAGAGACCAAAGTGCCTCCAACAACTAGATTAATGCACCAACGGTTATAATGGATATTGCAACGGTCATTTAATGCTCTCTTAGTATAAATAGAGTTGCATTCAATTCTTCAAAGAGAACATATCTGCTGAAAATGAATTGCATTCAAGTTTACCAACTACTCTTTCAGTTTTCACTTGTAAAGTATCTTTTGATACATTGATCTTCGTGTTTATATTTATCCACTCTTAGAGAGAGTTCATTTATTGTGAATCATTTCATTGTAAGAATCTTAAGTCGGGGGACTTGGAGATTGGGATATTGATTGCAACTTGTAAGGGGAGTAAGTTCTAGTGAGAGAATTACTCTTGAGTTATAGAGTGTGTAATCAATTTAGATAGTGAAAATCCCATAGAGTCTGGGGACTAGACGTAGGTCAAGAGGTTGGACCGAACTAGTATAAATTCCTTGTGTCTTGCTCTTCTTCCCTATACTCTGTTTACCTCTGTTTTAGTGTCGAAAAACAGAGCAATCATAAAAGAATTTTTAAATCCCCAATTCACCCCCTCTTGGTGATTAAGCTCCACTTTCATTTGGTATCAGAGCAAGGTCTTCTCTGAAAAGATTAACATCTTGAGAATGATCACTATGGAAGGTATTCTACCTGATGGAGCTTCGATTAACAGACCACCAGAATTCAGTGGAGAGCATTATTCCTTCTGGAAAGCCAAATACAGAGTCTTTGTCATGGCTTCTGAATATGGCCTATGGAGAGTGTTTGAGACTGGAGACTACAACCTAACAGTTCTCGAAAATGGCATCATAGTTCCAAATCCTGAAGAAGCTTATGATGAGAATGATAGGAGAAATATCATACTCAACAATAAAGCTATTCATATATTGCAAAGTGCCTTAAGTCAACAAGAGTATTTTCATGTTTGCACATTGCCAAATGCAAAGGCCATGTGGGATGCTCTGGAGGTAGCTCATGAAGTAACTACTGGAGTAAAGAAGAATAGAATCAACACTCTCATAACAGAATATGATCTTCTTCGAATGAAGCCTGGTGAATCTATCAACGAATTTCAATTAAGATTCACCCATCTGATCAACCAGCTTGCTGCATTGGGCAAAGAATATGAGCAACCTGCCCAAGTGAGGAAAATTCTCAATATCCTCAACAAGGATTGGGAAGCTAAAGTCACCGCGATTGAAGAAACTCGTAGTGAATCAAAGGCATCTGTTGCAGCCCTCTTTGGTAGTCTTCCCAAATATGAATTCAAGCTCAAGTTCAAAAAGGGACTTGATGAAGCAACTAGCAAGTTCAAAGGCGTTGCTCTTAAAGCTGTCAAAGAAGCTAAGGAGACAAATGATGATGAAGAAGAAGACGAAGAAAGAGAGCTGGAAATGATTGTTGGAAGATTCAAAAGATTCTACCGAAAGGATCAAGATACAAAATTTTTCACAAAGGTAGCTACATCACTGAGGCAAAGAAGCCAATCATCTGCTACGAATGTGAAAAGTCTGGCCACATCAAGTCAGAATACCCCCAGCTGAAGAACAAAGACAGAGACAAAAAGAAATTCAATAAGTTCAAGAAGAAAGCTTATGTCTCAGCAATATGGGGAGACTGCTTATCCGATGAAGTTGAATCTGAAGAGGAGGATAAAGCTAACATATTCCTCGTGGCTCAAGAAGAAGAGCACTCTGAAAATATTGATGAGGTTTGTCTAAGAGCATTGAAATCCAACAAATGGTACATTGATAGTGGATGCTCTAGACATATGACGGGAGATCAATCCAAAACCTAAGGATAGTGGCAAGGTGACCTTCGGTGGAAACCAATCCGGAAGGATTGCTGGTATTGGTGAAGTTGGGAACAATGAAGGACCACAAATCAAAGATGTCTACCTTGTAGAAGGGCTTTGTCACAATCTCCTCAGTGTAAGCCAAAGCACTGATAAAGGTAACCTAGTTATCTTCGATTATGAGGAATGCTTGATTGTAAATAAGGATATTCTCTCTTTGGAAAATCTAAAATCAAAAGCTCTATTTAGAGCCACTAGAGAAGGAAACTGTTATACGCTTTGTCTTTCTAAAAATGATTTTGTTTCTGAAAAGTGTTTTATTGGTAACTTGGATGAGAGTTGGCTTTGGCATAAGCGTTTGGCTCATGTCAATATGATCCAACTTGATAAGTTGCTGAAAAATGATTTAATCATTGGTTTGTAGAAACTTCATTTCAAAAATGACATGATTTGTGATGCTTGTCAAAAGGGTAAACAAACCAAATCATCTTTCAAATCTAAAAATGAAATTTCAACTAATAGACCTCTTCAAATACTTCATATGGATCTAGTTGGATCAGCTAGAGTAAAAAGCCTTGGTGGCAATATTTATACTTTGGTCATAGTTGATGATTTCTCTAGATTTGCTTGGACTATATTTTTATCCTCGAAAGATCAAACATTTGATCAGTTTGTTGTTTTTGCTAAGAAGGTCCAAAACGAGAAAGGTTTCTCTATTTCAGGAATTCAGATTGATCATGGAGGAGAATTTGAAAATCATGCATTTGCAGAATTGTGACAACATGGGAATTGATCACAATTTCTAAGCCCCGAAGACACCTCAACAAAATGGTTTTGTGGAGAGAAAGAATCGAGTTCTCACTGAGATGGCAAGAGCTATGCTAAATGAGAACAATACTTCCCAAGTATTCTGGGCTGATGCAATGAGTACGGCTTGCTACATCTCGAATCGGGCATATCTCCGGAAGAAGTTGAGCAAAACTCCTTATGAGCTGTACAAGGGAAGAAAGCCAAACTTAGCTCATTTGCATGTTTTCGGATGTAAGTGCTTTATCCATAATAATGGTAAGGACAATTTGGAAAAGTTTGATCCCAAAGCGGATGAAGGTATATTTTTGGGTTATTCAAATAGAAGTAAAGATTATAGAGTCTTTAATACTCGTACTCGTATTGTTGAAGAGTCTATGCATGTTGTATTCTGTGAATCCAAAGCTGATAAGTCCCTGGATGATGATGAGGAAAATAATTTCAAAAATCAATTCTTTTCAAAAACTACTCCTACCTCTATTGAAAATCCTAAAAATGTTTTTGAGGCTGATCCTCAAAATAATTTAGAAAACCCTGATCAATCTCAGCCTAGAGCTTGGAGGTTCATTAGGAATCACCATTTGGACCAAGTGATAGGTGATGTAAAACAAGGTGTAAGAACCAGAAATAGCACTTTGAATGAAGTGACTTTTTCTACCTTTATATCAGAGATTGAACCCTCTAAAATTGATGAAGCCCTTTCAGACAATGATTGGGTTATAGCAATGCAAGAAGAGTTATATCAATTTGATAGAAATAAAGTTTGGGATTTGGTACCTAGGCCTAACGACCATCCGGTCATTGGCACCAAATGGGTATTCAAGAACAAACGAGATGAATCAGCAATCATTGTCCGTAACAAGGCAAGATTGGTTGGTAAAGGCTATAATCAAAAAGAAGGAATTGATTATGAAGAAACTTATGCTCCAGTGGAAAGATTGGAACCAATAAGAGTTCTTCTAGCCTTTGCGTGTGTCAAAGGATTCAAGCTCTATCAAATGGATGTAAAGAGTGCGTTTTTAAATGGTTTTATTCAGGAGGAAGTTTATGTTGAGCAACCTCCTGGTTTTCAAAACGATTATCATCCAGATCATGTTTATCATCTCAAAAATGTCCTTTATGGCCTTAAGCAAGCTCCTAGGGCTTGGTATGAGCGATTAAGTAAATTGCTTCTTGATCAAGGATTTATTAGAGGAAAAGAAGATACCACTCTTTTCATAAAAAGTAATAAGCTTGGTGAAATTTTAATTGTTCAAATATATGTTGATGACATTATATTTGGTGCTTCTAATGATGTTTTGTGTGAAGAGTTTGTTAAGAATATGCAAAGAGAATTTGAGATGTCCATGATGGGAGAACTCAACTATTTCCTTGGTCTACAAATCAAGCAAAGGAAATATGGAATCTTTATATCTCAGACTAAATATCTCAATGATCTGCTAAAGAAGTTTGAGATGGATCAATGCAATGGAGCTGATACTCCAATAAGCTCAACCACTGCCTTGGATGATGATGAAGAGGGCAAAGACTTCAATATCACAAGATATAGAGGAATGATTGGATCATTGCTCTACCTCACAGCAAGTCATCCTGACATCCAATTCAGTGTGGGGATGTGTGCGAGGTTCCAATCTACTCCCAAGGAGTCTCATGCTGAGAATGTGAAGAGAATCTTTAGATACCTTGCTGACACAAAGACCCTTGGTTTATGGTTTCCCAAAGGTCAACCTGAACATTTGGTGGCATATTCAGATTCAGACCATGCTGGGTATAAGACGGACAGAAAGAGCACAAGTGGCCAATGTGAATTTCTTGGTGGCTCACTTGTCTCCTAGTTCAGCAAGAAGCAAACAAGCATGGTTGTATCCTCTACTGAAGCTGAATATGTGGTTGCCTCAAGTTGTTGTGCTCAAGTCCTTTGGCTCAAGCAACAACTATTTGACTTGGGAATCAACCTGAAGGAGATCCCAATATTGTGTGACAACACAAGCACAATAAGCTTGGCTAAGAATCCAGTGCAACATACTCGGACCAAGCATATTGATGTGAGACATCACTTCATAAGGGATCATGTTCAGAAGAAGGATGTCAAAGTCATGTTCATCCCAACTCATTTTCAACTTGCTGACATCTTCACCAAACCATTGGCCAAAGAACAATTCAATTTCATAAGGAGAGAATTGGGAATGGTAAATCCCAATGAGCTGTAAGTATCTCTCCCACTCAATGATAGTTATGGTTTTGATGATTAATTGCTAACTTAAGCATCGGAGAATCTAGTTGTGTTTTATGCAGGATGCTGAAATGCTAATGTTTGCTGTCAAAGAAAGCAAACTCAAGTTTTGTAAACAAAAATCAAGTTTTGTCGGAGTCAGAGAGCAACCTTTGGTTTTTGGAGAAGTTCAAAACTTGAGTTTGTAAGTTGGAAACTCGAGTTTCCATCAGACAGCGAGTAACTACAGATGAAGAGAGGAGAAAACTCGAGTTGGTAAGTAGAAACTCGAGTTTTGGTCGTGGAAGTTCAAAGGTTCACATATACACCTTTGAAGTCCAGGTATGAGTTTATGAAAACTTGAGTTTTGTATTAAAAACTCGATTTTTGCGCATTTATATATATATATATATATATATATATATGTGTGTGTGTGTGTGTGTTACTATGCTTGTTTGTCTACACTCTACTCAAAACTCAAGTTTTGCCCTAGCCTCTCTCTTCTTTCTTTGATTCTCACTACTCTCGGCCAAAACCCTCACTCAGAAACCCTAAATGGCCTCTAAATCAACTCCCCAAGAGATTCACGACATGAGTTCTGACCAGGAAGGGTCAAAATCATGGTCTCCTCCTCCACTTCCTCAGCGACCAAGGAGGATGAAATCAACTCCTCGACGGTTTCACTATGGGGTCGATAGGTCAATCAGAGGTGTCAGCGATAACATTCCTGAATCTCCCTCTCCTAAACCTAAATCGAAGGGAGTATCTTTCAAAGAACCTACTAAGACTCCATCGAAGAAAAGGAGTGAGCCAGAGCCAGAGGGAAAGGGAAAGAAGAACGTAGCTGAGCCTTTTAAGCCTCCCAAAGCGAAGAGGTCCAAGGCCACTTCTGCATCTCAAGGTTCAGAGAAGGGCCAAGCTTCATTAAAGCCTTCAGCTGCATCACAGGAACCTGAAGTGCCTCCTATTATGGCCAATGCTGTGGATGACATCTACAATCATCGTGACCCTCCTCAAGGTTTTGCAACTGAGCTTTCCTTCTTATCCCCTAAGCTAAATACTAAGTTCAAGGAATCTTTCATTAAGAAAGAATTTTGTCCAGTAGTCTCGATCAATCTTACTAAATTGAGAGAAGATTGTAATCTCGATCTTACCTCTTGGCTAAAACCCTATGAATCTTTCTTATCTATTTCTGTTCCATATACTCCAAACCTTGTTAGACTCTTCTATTTCAATATGGAATATGACAGTCTTATCAATTTTGATGGTGAGCTTGTTGAGGAATGAGTCTCTACTTCTATCAAGGGTGTGAAATTTACCCTGTCTGCTTCCATCATAAACTCCATTCTGAAAATTGTCAATCCTCCTCCTGTTCCCACAATCGAATTCAAAACCGGAAATTTTTGAAATTCTCATACCAAATGAGGCTATTCCTGACAAACAATTGCATACTCTCTCTTTCAACCATGTGTCAATGCCTCCCACTAATCGAGTTCTCTGGTATATCTATTTGAGGAATTTTATCCAAAAAGGTGGCAACTTCACCCACTATGCTAAAAAAGACTATCCTCTTTTTGCTTCCTTTGTGAAAAAGACCCCTCTCAATCTTGGCCACTGGATTTTCCAGGAGATGGTTAAATTCAAGTTCTCGTCTAGAAGGCCTTCCCACATACCATTTCCCTCCCTTATCTCAGTTATTCTCTTTTACCACAAAACCTGGTATGTTGGCACTGCTGAGACCTTGAAGTATCCTCCTTTCTTTGGCAAGGCTCAGTTGAACCTTATGATGATCAGTTTTGAACAGGAAGGTTCTGGCTAATCAAGGGCTCCCTCACGATCACGTGCCTCTCATGCCAGAGCCTCTCAAGCACAGGAAGCCCAATCTGCTGTACCCCCTCAAATATCTCTCCCTTTTGATTTTGAGTCACGAGTGAAGGGCATAGTAGATGTTGCCATTGCTGCAATGTCTATTAGGATCGAATTTGAAATGGGCAAGTTGGTGGCTGAGTTAACTCGCGGGAACAATGAAATAATTAATGTTCAGGATGCCATGAAGGAACAACTTGAAGGTGTGTCTGCACACTATGGTGAGCTCAAGGAGAAAGTTGAGGACTTATCTGGTCACATGATTGATCATGATGCTAAACTCTTGACACTGATGGTTAGCAATGTACTTCTGAGTGACAAGCTGGACAAAGTGTTGAAGCACTTTAACATTGGCTCCTCTTCTGTGTTTGGCTCCTCTGCTAGTCCTAGTACCTCTACTCCTCATGACAATCCCAAACCTGAGCCAGAGCCTTCCTCTTCTCCTTCATTCACTTTCACCACTCTTCCAGATCCTACCTCTCCACCTGAACAATCCACTCCCATCATCCTTTCCTGTCCAATCCCCACTTCCACACCTACCACAGAGGTCCTACCTACCTCATCTCCCATTACTCCTACTACAGAGATTCTCCATATCTCTCAGACTCCCACTACTGAGGTTCTTCCTCTCTCACCTCCTCCTACTCCTCTAATTGATCGTCTCCATGAACCCATTATCTCCGCTCCACCCTCTTTCAAGATGACAAAGGGGAAGAGAAACGTGAAGAGTAGAGTTTGAGTTTAGGAAGAATTGTGTAGTTTATGTTTGTGATATTTATTTCTCTGAGTTGTTTCAATTTCAAATGTGTAGTTGTGCATTTTGATTCTGAATGATACATTTGATGTAATGCCTTTTTGTTTCAATGAAATGACAATGATATGCAATTTCCATTTGCTTCTGTTGTTCATACATTAACTATGATATCTGCTTCATTATGCATTTCATTTTAACCTTGACAAAGCATTTTCAAAATTAACCAAGTCCTTCAAAATGCAAATTGTGTTAAATTCTTGGAATTTTGGTTTACAAGTATTGTCATCATCAAAAAGGGGGAGAATGTTAGTTCGCTATGTGTTTTGATGATAACTGACAATTGTAAACACAAGTTGAAGTTTGTCTTTGGTAAGCTGAAATACTTACTTCAAAGGCAAACTCGAGTTTTGATTTCAAAACTCGAGTTTTGACTTGACGGAGAATAGCTCAATTTTAATGAACTAATCAAAACTTGAGTTTCCATTTAGAAACTCGAGTTTTGGACTTACAGAGGGCTATCCAAGTTTTCACACCCAGAAAAAACTCCAGTTTTCATAGAAAACTCCAGTTTGCATAATACGAGACTCTTCAATATTTCCTGAAAAAGACAAAACTCCAGTTTCCAAATAGAAACTCGAGTTTTGGTCAT
The DNA here is from genome assembly GCA_019022615.1 of Acacia melanoxylon. NCBI lineage: Eukaryota > Viridiplantae > Streptophyta > Magnoliopsida > Fabales > Fabaceae > Acacia > Acacia melanoxylon. The sequence continues at coordinate 1,852,673 of JAFJYJ010000003.1, read as the reverse complement.
ACAGAGAGTCTCCAACATTTCGGGCTTATGCAAACTCCAGTTTTGATATGGAAACTCCAGTTTTCAATTTGTCATAAGTTTTCTAAGTTTTTCAAAATTGTGAGAAAACTCGAGTTTGCGCTTTGACGAAAAGTTTTCAAGTTTTACTCGCTTTTTAAAACTCCAGTTTTTTATTGAAAACTCCGGTTTTGACTTTGGGATAAATTTTTGAGTTTTCATACTTAAATGAAAACTCGAGTTTCGTTTTGGAAACTCGAGTTTTGGGCAACCAGAGCTTTGCTCTTTTCATCAATTTTGAAAACTTCAGTTTACATTTGAAAACTCCAGTTTTCACTTGGGAAAGATTTTCAAAGGTTTCCAATTTTAAGAGGAAACTCGAGTTTACTTTTGGGAACTCGAGTTTAAGGCTTACAGAGAGCTTTGCTCATTTTATTATTTTGGAAACTCTAGTTTGCAATTGGAAACTCCAGTTTTGAGCTTTTGGACTTAAACATGGTTTCTATATAAAAGTCCAAAACTCGAGTTTGGATAAACAAAACTGGAGTTTGCGTCGCTGGTTTTGAAAATCAACTTGCTCGAACTTCTGAAATCTTCTCGTTTGATTTTAATACTTCTTATCAACATTCACTACTATTCTTAACTATGTTTAATCAGTTTGTTAGTGAGTTACAGATGGTTTAGAAGATATTAAATGAAGATTTGAACAAAAGCAAAAGGTGATGTCGTAACATTAAATGCAAAGTTCGGAAAACTTGCATCCTTTTGTACCATCATTCTCCACACGTTGCAAAAGGATTAATGTCTGCTTTCCCTAAGCAATAGCTGCTCTTTCAACGGATCTATTACAAGGAAAGTCAACACTAATCCTCTGGACAAAAGGAATTAACTGAAGAGTAGAAAGAGAAGAGACCAAAGTGCCTCCAACAACTAGATTAATGCACCAACGGTTATAATGGATATTGCAACGGTCATTTAATGCTCTCTTAGTATAAATAGAGTTGCATTCAATTCTTCAAAGAGAACATATCTGCTGAAAATGAATTGCATTCAAGTTTACCAACTACTCTTTCAGTTTTCACTTGTAAAGTATCTTTTGATACATTGATCTTCGTGTTTATATTTATCCACTCTTAGAGAGAGTTCATTTATTGTGAATCATTTCATTGTAAGAATCTCAAGTCAGGGGACTTGGAGATTGGGATATTGATTGCAACTTGTAAGGGGGAGTAAGTTCTAGTGAGAGAATTACTCTTGAGTTATAGAGTGTGTAATCAATTTAGATAGTGAAAATCCCATAGAGTCTGGGGACTCGACGTAGGTCAAGAGGTTGGACCGAACTAGTATAAATTCCTTGTGTCTTGCTCTTCTTCCCTATACTCTGTTTACCTCTGCTTTAGTGTCGAAAAACAGAGCAATCATAAAAGAATTTTTAAATCCCCAATTCACCCCCTCTTGGTAATTAAGCTCCACTTTCACTCAACGGCATTAATTGAAGATCGCAATAAATGCTCACCACATTCAATTCCGCCAACCACCGAAACTCTGCGCATTCAATTATGTATTATTGCGATCAACTATTTCATTAGCTTCATTTAATATCTTCGGATATTGTATGTATTTCATTGTTTATTAATTATCTACTCAGTGAGGAGTTAAACACTTATTTGATTTTCTGTTTAAAACTTAAGGTTGAGGAACCTTAAGTGTGGGTGTACGATTAGAACTTGTAAGGGGGAGTGAGTCATAGAGTGATAGGATCATCTCAAGTATAGAGTGTGTAATTGTATTTGTGTTTGAAAGATAGTGGAAATCCCAGAGTTTCTAGGGACTGGACGTAGGTCAAAGAGTTGGATCAAACTAGTATAATTTGTTGTGTTCATTGTTCTTCTCCTTGTCTCTGTTTTATGTTCTTGAGTTTTTGTGAAAGATTTTTTATAATCACCTATTCACCCCCCTCTAGGTGATATTCCACCTTCATTTGGTACCAGAGCACTGGTTTCTCCGTTGGGCTTAACATCCCGAGATAGATCATGGAAGGAATATTACCAGATGGTGCCTCAATCAACCGACCACCAGGCTTCAATGGCGAACATTATTCGTTTTGGAAAGCCAAGTTCAAAGTCTTCGTTATGGCAATTGAGTTTGGTCTGTGGAATGTATTCGAAAGAGTAAACTATCAACCAACTGCCATCGAAGACGGAGTTCGAATCGCAAAGCTTGAGGAAGAATATGACGAGAATGATAGAAGACTTGTTACTCTTAATATCAAGGCTATCTTGATGCGCCAAAGCGCTCTCAGTCAACAAGAATATATTTGCATATGTAATCTATCAAGTGCGAAGGAAATGTGGAAGGCCTTGGAAATTGCCTACGAAGGAACAATCGATATTAAGGAGAATCGAGTCAACACATTGACTACTGAATATGATCTCCTTCGTATGAAGACAGTTGAATCCATCGAAGAATTTCAACTTCGCTTTACTCATCTGATCAACCAATTGTCAGCTCTGGGTAAAACGTACAAACAAAATTCTAAAGTCAGGAAAATTCTTAATGTCCTGACAAAAGACTGGGAAGTCAAAGTCACAGCAATCAAAGAAGCCCATGGAGAGTCAATAACTTCAGTAGCTACTCTATTCGGAAGTCTATCGGAATACGAAAGCAAGCTGAAATTCAAGAAAGGCCTAGATTAGATCAATAGCAACAGAAGTAAAGGTGTCGCTCTGAATGCTGTGAAAGAGAAAGAGAATAAAGACGAAGAAGAAGATGATGATGATGAGATGGGCATGTTCGTGCGAAGATTCAAGAAGTTCTATAAGAAGGATCAAGGCTTCAGAAATCGATTCCAAAAAGGAAGTTCGAGTAACAGACGCGAGGCCAAGGATAAAGAACAAGTCATTTGCTATGAGTGTGAGAAGCTGGGACATTACAAATCGGAATGCCCTCAGTTAAAAGGCAAAGAAAAGGAGAAGAAGAAGAAATTCAATCATTTCAAAAAGAAAGCCTATATGGGGAGATAGTTCCTCAGATGAAGAAGAAACTGAGGAAGAAGAAGAGGTTGCTAATGTTTGCCTAGTTGCAGAAGAAGATCAACCTAAAAACGACGACGAAGAGGTATATTATTCTGAACCCACTTATGATGAGTTACTTTCTGATTATAATGATTTACATTCTGAATTCAAAAAGATTGCGAAAGAACTTATTGCTTCCAGAAAGAAAATCAAATTACTTGAGCAGCAAACTAAAGATTCTTCTTCATCTTGTGAAAATGTGATTTGCAAAAACTGTCCTCATCTTACAAAGAAAAATGAGCATCTTACGAAAACTCTTGAAAAATTCACTAAAGGAATTAAAATGCTCAATGTGATTTTAAAAGCACGAGAGATTTAAAAACGTTTGATCAGGCATTGGTTACAATCCTATCTTTGACAAAAAGAAAGGGAAAAAGAAAAATAAAGAAAAATCTTACTTGAATTATTTTTAGAAATCGATCACACTTAAAATCCATTTGCTCATTGTAATTACTGTAACCAAAAGGGACATAGTACTTCATCTTGTTTTCATAAGAAAGAAAGATGAGATAAACCTGTTGGTAACTATCAGTGGGTGCCTAAGGGAACCTATATATTCCACGAAGCTCAAACTAACTCGAAAGGACCCGAGAAAATATGTGTAATACTTGATAATTATTTATCTCGGAATATTATATTTCGATAAATAATACCTATTGAAAATAGGTGAATATGTAGTTTCAAATGATAAGTAATAATTATCTTATTTTCTAAGGTAATTTCTATTGAAATTAGGGTGAATAAAGAGTTAAAAAACCCTAAATGCAATTGTGGGCCATAAAATACCCGAAAATATTATGATAAATCCTAAGAGGAAATGAAATATTTATTAAAAATTGGAGAATATGTTGTCTCTAATTTAGGTAATTTTTGGGATTAATTTCTTTGGAAAATATTGAGGCAAGATTTAATATTATTTTGGGGATCATAATTGACCCCATGATTTTTAGTATTTTACATGGGATATAAAATACCAATGTAAGTAAAATAATTGTGAGATAATGATTTATCCTAATTAAGAAAATTATCAAAAATTAGTAAGTGGCTAATCTGGTAATTAATGGGATAATTAAGGTATAAAGTAAATGAATTAAAAATAATTTAAATAATTATTTTTAATTGGAAAAATTCGAAATTATTAATAAAAAAATAAAAATAAAATAAAATATTAATAAAATATTTTATGCTTAGAAAAATAAATAAAAAATAAAAGAAAAAAATAAATATCATGATATTTTTGTAAAATTGTATATTATATAATATAGTGAATAGTAATGGAATAAATAGGAAACAGATCCTATCTAGAGAACCAAGAATAGGAATTCCAAAGTCAAGGTAAAATATTGATAAGTGAGTTTTTATCTTCAAGTGACCTCTTCCTAAGTTAATTCCGAGGCGGTAGCGCATTTGCCTAATAAGACGAAATAGGGAAAAATGCGGATATTCACATTTTGGATTTGAAGAAAATAAATTATAAGTCAACATCCGGAGATGAGTTTATAATTATATGGACATATTTGGAATCGGTGAATTATTATCCGAGAGATTGATGATTCCGAAAGCGATTTCAGACACCCTGACGTGTTCGGACACGTTTTTCGGAAAACTTCAAGCTCAATTTGGAACCACGTAAGGGACCGAAATCTAAGTTAAATTAGATATTATTGATGAGGAAGAGAAGATCTTCAAAGTTATGAATTCAGAATTTTGAGATTTTCCAAGATTACGCGTTTCGGAACCGATCGAAACTTTATCGACGGCTCGATGTCACCATCAAGATGACATCATTTTGTTGACTATTGGGGAGGGGAGGTCTGCACAAGAAATGGAGGGCCAAGAGTGTTTTGTCCTCAAAAATGCGATCCTACTTGGTCCATATTCGTCAAAGACGAAGTTCGAATTATTTACCGTTCGCCATCCGTCTCTTCTATAAATACCAAGCTCCTCTTCTTCATTTCTCACACCAAAAATCTGCCTCTTAGAGAGAAGTTAGAGAGAGAAGCTGGAGAAAGTCGAGCAAAGTCTCGGGTAAGTTCTTCGGTCCCTGGTCTTTAGTTTCGGTAGTTCTTTCGGTAGATATAGTAGGAATGCTAGATTTATCTTTAATTTTTCAAGATAGTCTAGATATCATATTTAGGGGTAAATATGATATATATTTCGAAAATATGATGAGGGAAAAGATCTGTCAAAATTCGGAGAGATAGAGCGAAAACAAAAGCTCCGCGAAATTCCGCCGATTAGGGGTTCAGGGGCAAAATGGTAATTTGTACCTAAAATGCCTGTTATAGTGCTAAAAGTTGTTAAATATTATCCTTATAGGATATCTGTTATAATCGAGCCGCTGTTGTGCCGCCGTCGTACCGCTGTTTCACCCGCTGTCAAAATTACCGTTTTCCGTAAACGTCTTGTAGTCGACAACGAAGGTACGTTCGCGTCTTGTAACACTAACTCGATGGTTATTGTATGCATATATGTATTTTCCTCGTCATGCTGTATTTTCTCTGTTGTGCCTTAACCTTACATCTCGACGTATTGTTATTGCCGTCCATATCCGATTATGTCCAATGTCCGTTGTGCCTTAACCTTACATCCGACCGTATTGTTATTGCCGTGCATATCGATCATGTACATTTCTCCTTGTGCCTTAACCCTACATCCGATTTGTATTGTTATTGCCATATATATCGATTATGTATACCCTACTTTGAACGTAGTAAGTGTCGTCAAAATTCCATGAATATCTCGTAGTACTTATATGATGTATGTAAACATGAGGTTAAGCATTACACAGGGGTCCGGTGCATTGGACCTCGGCTCTTAACATAGCGTCGGTTCAGGAGGACCGAGGACCGAGGAGAAAGGCAAGCAGGCCGCATAAAGACCCGGCTGAAGACTTCTTATGTTTTTTGTAGTACCAAACTGTAACATCCCATTTTCAAAAGCAGTATAATTTTTTTTTTCATCAGAGTAGAGCATCGGAGCAATTGAGTAACTGATACATTTATTCAAATTGCCGTAAGTCTGGATGATTTACAGAAGCGGTACATTGACCGAGAGTTTTCAAAATGAATAACACCCGAAGAAAGTCTTCAGTCGGGACTCTGTACTAACTACACTTTGGACTTATTCGCTCCTTAGCAACCACGTGCCAAAACTGTCTCCTTAGCAACCACGTGCCGTGACGACAAAAGATACCTCAGCCGCTAGTTTTACGCACCGCATCTCTGCGCATGCAACCAGCTCCACGACTTATTCGCTCCAGAACTTTTCTCTATATGTCGGCCGCTCCACTTGATGATCGAGAATTTGCTCGGGTTTGATCATCAAGATCTTGTCATTTTGTACTTTGATATTTAGTATTTTCCGTGGCACCCATATACCCCGGTCAATACCGGATATCAAAATGTCTCCATGACGCCCATACATCATGGTAACACAAGATACCTTAAATGTTTCCATGACGCCCATACACCATGACAACACAAGATACCTCCTACTCAATGACACGATCGCAGTCAGATAGTAGTAACTATGAGATATGCATCGGAAACTAAAATTCCGCGGCAAGTAAGACAACTATTTATCAAACCATAGGGGATCTCTTTTACCCTGTGCTCAGGTGTAGTTTTTCGAACACAGGACTTCTTGTCCTTTCCCGAGTTTCTTTCAACTCAAAAGGTACTTCAAACACTTGTGTTAGCAGTACAATTCTATACAATGCTCACTAACTCTAGGTCTTACATCGATTAGTTCAACTTGAGAGGCTTCAATAGGCGAGAGGCGTAAGTCATCACGCTATCCTGCTGCAGCAAGACATATCCCGACCCATACCTAATGGCACCACGACCATCTACTTGGATCCGGGACAACCAACTCTTGGTGCTTATGACCAACTTCATTCTCGCCTATGCAAGCTCGTCTCGATCGTGTTCTACGCAATGATTTAAGTTTTACTCTTTAAGCTTTATCAATGGTTATGAGAAAATTTCGGTATGAATTTGCGGTACTATCCCGCTAGATCTAGAAACTAAATATCTATGTTACTATCTTCAGAAGATTGCTATTCCTTGATGTACGACTGAAATGGTGTTCCGAGCATACGTCAACCCTTGACAAAACGTAGGAATTACATAACCGAGTAAATCGTAGATCATGGGAAGTGGGTATGTGTTCATGATAGTCATTTTGTCCATCCCGTGATGGTTGATACAAAGTCACAACTCTTGTACTTTGTTCGGTATCATTTGATACGGCGTTTTAGATGTTGATCCTATGCTAGGTATTAATGTCATAGTGAATTTTGAGAATGTCGTCGATGTTTGTGAACGAGTTTTTGAACGAGATATATATTCGACAAAGTCACGAGGAGTCCTTCGATGACTACTTCGCCCGGTTTACCAATGCTGTCTCGATATTCTTCATATCCGAAACGTAACGTTGATGAGAGCCGGAAGGCAAGCGGGATGGTAGACGGGCTAAAGTACGAAATAAGGGAAAAGCTGGTATCCCAACAGTTCCCCGGCACTGATCCAAGCGGTGGAGTCATGCCGGTTGATCGAACGTAACATAACGGAACTACGCACATCAAGAATCGACAACCGCAGCAGTGCAAGTCGTGACGGGTTGAGCCGCGGAAAAAAATATACTGCTTTTGAAAATGGGATGTTACATTTTTGGTATCAGAGCAGTTGTCCTGGCATAGATCTGACTAAGTTATTCCAAAAACCTTTTGGTGCCGAAGGCAGGGCTAGTCTATGTGGATCACCCATCGATCCCTAGCACGGTGAGGCTCCCATGATAGACACCTACCTGGCCAAATTGGTTGAGTAACGGAGTTAGGCTCTACGCCTTTTTAAAGAGCATGTTTTGAAAATGAGTACTGATATAGCCCTAAGTCGGTGTACCATGACTGGTATACCATTCTGAACCGGTGTACCACCCTCTGTCGGTGCATCATTCTAACCCAGAATCAGTAAATTCATCGTTCATATTCATATTTGATATCAGACTCTGATAATTCTGATAATCGTTAGTTTGTACTGGACGACTATTCTGTCCTAGCACATAGCTTATATGTGGAGCCGGGGCCACGCCGGATGAAACTCCGAGACCAACAAGGATAGGTACATGCGTATTTGACTCATGTAGAGGAACTCCCGATACGAAATTCCGTACCCGTTTCGAGTAGACCGAATCAACGAAACCCCGAATGAGGGAAATATTGCGGGTGTCTCGTTCGTTTGTAGTATGTACGGTGTGAATGTTAAGTGCGAGTGTAGTGTAGACATTAGTCGTGATATACTAAACATTGTTTTCTTAAAATCTAACGTTTTCTCACACGAAGGGAAAAGAACGGAATATGGCGAATTTAAGAGGAGCCGGAACCCCCGAGGCCGGGGCGGGGGGGCGTGGTAGAGGACGAGGTAGACAACCTCGGGTGGATCCAATACCAAACCAACCGGAACGTAAATGAGATACGGGAGATGAGAGGAACCGTACACGAACCGAGGGCTCTTGTTGAGGAACCGCTGGAAGAAAGGCGGGAAAGACAAGCCGAGAGACAAAGAGAGGATCGAAATGCTTTGAGGAAGAGGAAGAAAGTGAGCAAAGTGACGAGCACACGAAGAAGTAGAGGAGTCGACGGATCGCGATCCCTCCTCGACGAGGAAGAGTAGGGAGACCACACAACACCGGGTCACGCAGTTTTGTAAGCTCAAACCAACCGCTTTTCATGGGAAGAACGATTTGGGCGAGGATTGGGCGATGAGTCTAGACAAAATATTTGAAGTTATGGAATGCCCGGAAAACCGAAAAGCCCAACTTGCCATTTATAAACTTGAAGGTGATGCGCATAGATGGTGGAAAAGCGTAGCTACAACGTTGCGAACACGTTATTGCCCTGTCACTTGGGAGAAGTTCCTAGAAAAATTCAACGAACAATATTTGCCTCCCTCAACTCAAGTAATCAAGGAGGAGGAGTTTCTCCATATCAAACAAGGCCATGAGGAATCCTTTGACAATTACTTTGCCCGATTCACCAATCTGTCGCGATATTCATCATACCTAAAGAGTACTGACAACGAAAGCTGGAAGGCGAATATGTTGATTTACGGGTTAAAGTTCGACATAAGGGAGAAGCTGGTATCTCAGCAGTATCCTGAAATGGCTCAAGCTGTGGAGTCTTGCCGACTGATTGAGCGGAACTTGAAGGAATTACGGAGGGCTAGACCTTCCAACAGTAGCAATACGGGTCGTAGCGAGGTCAATCGTGAAAATTCCTCGCGGAAGAGAGGGGCACCATGGAGTGACTACCAAAGAGAAAGTAAGAGGCCACTTCAGACTGGGCAGCAATACAACCCTGGAATGTCGGGACCCCGATCGTGTCCAAAATGTGCGAGGTATCATCCTCAAAGTACTAACTGCGATGGGAAGCTGATATGCTTTAAGTGTCAAAAGCCTGGACACATTAGTACGCATTGTCCGGAGAAAACTGCAGTGTCAAGATCACGTAACACGGCCGAGTGTACACACTAACATGTACCGAGGACGGGGGACTTCCTAGGAGATGGTCCAAGGTACTATCTCTTTTCAAAGGAATTTTCTCTAGACGATATATGACGTAGGTATTAGCCGTACGATTACGTGAATTACCTCTGTGACGTGTTCTATGTTTCTTAATTGTTACTTTCCGACTGCGATTGTGTCATTGAGTAGGAGGTATCTTGTGTTGTCATGGTGTATGGGCGCCATGGAAACATTTAAGGTATCTTGTGTTACCATGGTGTATGGGCGCCATGGAGACATTTTGATATCTGGTGTTAACCGCGGTATATGGGTGCCACGGGAAACACTATATATCAAAGTACAAAATGACAAGATCTTGACGGTCAAACCTGAGCGAATTCTCGATCATCGAGCGAAGCGGCCAACATATAGAGAAAAATTTCAGAGCAATTAGTCGAAGGTTAGTCGTACAAAGTCTAAATTATTATAGAGCAAATTTCGAGGGCGAAATTTTGTTTAACTGGGGGAGAAATGTAATACCTTGGATAATTATTTATCTCGGAATATTATATTTCGATAAATAATACCTATTGAAAATAGGTGAATATGTAGTTTCAAATGATAAGTAATAATTATCTTATTTTCTAAGGTAATTTCTATTGAAATTAGGGTGAATAAAGAGTTAAAAAACCCTAAATGCAATTGTGGGCCATAAAATACCCCGAAAATATTATGATAAATCCTAAGAGGAAATGAAATATTTATTAAAAATTGGAGAATATGTTGTCTCTAATTTAGGTAATTTTTGGGATTAATTTCTTTGGAAAATATTGAGGCAAGATTTAATATTATTTTGGGGATCATAATTGACCCCATGATTTTTAGTATTTTACATGGGATATAAAATACCAATGTAAGTAAAATAATTGTGAGATAATGATTTATCCTAATTAAGAAAATTATCAAAAATTAGTAAGTGGCTAATCTGGTAATTAATGGGATAATTAAGGTATAAAGTAAATGAATTAAAAATAATTTAAATAATTATTTTTAATTGGAAAAATTCGAAATTATTAATAAAAAAATAAAAATAAAATAAAATATTAATAAAATATTTTATGCTTAGAAAAATAAATAAAAAATAAAAGAAAAAAATAAATATCATGATATTTTTGTAAAATTGTATATTATATAATATAGTGAATAGTAATGGAATAAATAGGAAACAGATCCTATCTAGAGAACCAAGAATAGGAATTCCAAAGTCAAGGTAAAATATTGATAAGTGAGTTTTTATCTTCAAGTGACCTCTTCCGGAAGTTAATTCCGAGGCTCGGTAGCGCATTTGCCTAATAAGACGAAATAGGGAAAAATGCGGATATTCACATTTTGATTTGAAGAAAATAAATTATAAGTCAACATCCGGAGATGAGTTTATAATTATATGGACATATTTGGAATCGTGAATTATTATCCGTAGATTGATGATTCCGAAAGCGATTTCCGACACCGGACGTGTTCGGACACGTTTTTCGGAAAACTTCAACTGGCTGTTGGAACCCCGTAAGGGACCGAAATCTAAGTTAAATTAGATATTATTGATGAGGAAGAGAAGATCTTCAAAGTTATGAATTCAGAATTTTGAGATTTTCCAAGATTACGCGTTTCGGATAACGGACCGAAACTTTATCTATCGGCCTCGATGTCACCATCAAGATGACATCATTTTGTTGACTATTGGGGAGGGGAGGTCTGCACAAGAAATGGAGGGCCAAGAGTGTTTTGTCCTCAAAATGCGATCCTACGGTCCATATTCGTCAAGACCAAGTTCGAATTATTTACCGTTCGCCATCCGTCTCTTCTATAAATACCAAGCTCCTCTTCTTCATTTCTCACACCAAAAATCTGCCTCTTAGAGAGAAGTTAGAGAGAGAAGCTCGGAGAAAGTCCGAGCAAAGTCTCGGGTAAGTTCTTCGGTCCCCGGTCTTTAGTTTCGGTAGTTCTTTCGGTAGATATAGTAGGAATGCTAGATTTATCTTTAATTTTTCAAGATAGTCTAGATATCATATTTAGGGGTAAATATGATATATATTTCGAAAATATGATGAGGGAAAAGATCTGTCAAAATTCGGAGAGATAGAGCGAAAACAAATGGCTCGGCGAAATTCCGCCGATTAGGGGTTCGGGGGCAAAATGGTAATTTGTACCTAAAATGCCTGTTATAGTGCTAAAAGTTGTTAAATATTATCCTTATAGGATATCTGTTATAATCGAGCCGCTGTTGTGCCGCCGTCGTACCGCTGTTTCACCCGCTGTCAAAATTACCGTTTTCCGTAAAACGTACCGTAGTCGACAACGAAGGTACGTTCGCGTACTGTAACACTAACTCTGATGGTTATTGTATGCATATATGTATTTTCCTCTCGTCATGCTGTATTTTCTCGTTGTGCCTTAACCTTACATCCGATTTGTATTGTTATTGCCGTCCATATCCGATTATGTCCAATGTCCGTTGTGCCTTAACCTTACATCCGACCGTATTGTTATTGCCGTGCATATCGATCATGTACATTTCTCCTTGTGCCTTAACCCTACATCCGACCGTATTGTTATTGCCATATATATCGATTATGTATACCCTACTTTGAACGTAGTAAGTGTCGTCAAAATTCCATGAATATCTCGTAGTACTTATATGATGTATGTAAACATGAGGTTAACCGTTACTCGGGGTCCGGTGCATTGGACCTCGCCTCTTAACATAGCGTCGGGTTCGGGAGGACCAAGGACCGAGGAGAAAGGCAAGCATGCCGTATAAAGACCCTACTGAAGACTTCTTATGTTTTTTGTAGTTACACCGACGTTAGACGTCCGAAAACAATGTCCCGTTATTGTAATCACCCGGACTTACGGCATTTGAAATATATGTATCGATTACTCAATCGCTCCGATGCTCTACTCTGATGAAAAAAAAAATATACTGCTTTTGAAAATGGGATGTTACAATATGGGTACCTAAGACTTGATCGCCTCTGATTTGCAGGTCTGTCTGAGAGCATCAAAGATCAACAAGTGGTACATTGATAGCGGATGCTCCAGACACATGACGGGAGATCAATCTAAGTTCGTGGCAATGAAAGCTAAGGATGGTGGCAAAGTAACCTTTGGGGGAAACCAAACTGGAAAAAATCGTTGGATTTGGCAAAATTGGCAAAAAGGAAGGACCCTTGATTAAAGATGTTTATTATGTGGAAGGACTTTGTCATAATCTCCTGAGCGTGAGCCAAAGTTCAGATAAGAACAACTGGATCATCTTCGATTCAGAAGAATGTCTCATCGTGAATAAGGATGATATTCCAATTGACAAAGGTTGTCTTAAAACTTTGTTTAAGGCTCCAAGAGAAGGTAACTACTATACCTTAAACTTTCCTAATGTCAATTATGAAAAAAAAAATTGTTAGCAACTTGGACGAAAGTTGGTTGTGGCATAAGCATTTGGCTTATGTGAATATGCAACAACTGGACAAGTTGTTAAGAAAAGATTTAGTTCTTGGTCTACCTAAATTACATTTTAAAAATGACATGATCTGTGATGCTTATCAAAGAGGTAAACAAACTAAACCATCTTTCAAAAACAAGCTTGAAATCTCGACTAGTAGACCTCTTCAACTACTTCATATGGATCTAGTTGGATCGGCAAGAGTTAAGAGCCTTGGTGGCAATCTGTATACTCTAGTAATTGTCAATGATTTCTCCCGCTTTACATGGACTATTTTTCTATCTTCCAAAGATGAAACATTTGATCTATTTGTTGTGTTTGCCAAGAAAGTGCAAAACGAGAAAGGTGTTTGTATTTCAAGTATTCGAACTGATCATAGAGGAGAGTTTGAGAATCATGCTTTCGGAAAATTTTGTGATGCTCATGGTATTGACCACAACTTCTCGGCTCCTAGGACATCACCACAACAGAATGATGTGGTTGAAAGGAAGAATCGAGTGCTCACCAAAATGGCCCGTGCAATGATGAACGAAAACAAGACTTCACAAGTCTTATGGGCAGATGCAATGAGCACGGCTTACTATGTCTCAAACTAAGCCTATCTTAGAAAGAAGCTCAACAAGACTCCATACGAACTATACAAAGGAAGGACACCAAATTTGGCACACCTACACATCTTTGGATGCAAATGCTTCATCCACAATAATGGTAAGGATAATATGGAAAAATTTGATTGCAAATCTGACAAAGGTATATTTCTTGGATACTCTAATAGGAGTAAGGCCTATAGAATTTTCAATAAATGTTCTCGTTTAGTAGAAGAGTCAATTAATATTGTGTTTTGTGAATCCAAGTTTGATGAACCTTTGGATGTTGATGAGGAACCTATTTATAAAAATTGATTCTTTTCAAAATATACTCCCGCCTCTCTTGAAAAACCCGAAGAACTTTTTGAAAGTGATCCTCAAAACTCTTGCGAAAATCCTGATCAATCTCAACCTAAAGCTTGGAAGTTCATTGTGAATCATCCTTTGGACCAAGTGATAGGCGACGTGAATCAAGGTGTAAGGACCAGAAATAGTACCTTGAATGAGGTTGCATTTTCTTCCTTCATATCTGAGATTAGGCCCTCTAAGATTGACGAAGCCCTTTCAGACAATGATTGGGTTATCGCAATGCAAGAGGAATTACATCAATTTGAGAGAAATCAAGTTTGGGACTTGGTACTTAGACCTAAAGACCATCCGGTCATTGGTACTAAATGGGTATTCAAGAACAAACGTGATGAATCCACATTCATAGTCTGTAACAAGGCTAGATTGGTTGCCAAAGGCTATAGTCAAGAAGAATGTATTGATTATGAGGAAACGTATGCTCAGTGGCTAGACTGGAAGCTATACGAGTACTCTTAGCCTTTGCGTGTATCAAGGGATTTAAGCTCTATCAAATGGATGTTAAGAGTGCCTTTCTAAATGGATTTATTCAGGAGGAAGTTTATGTTGAACAACCTCCTGGTTTTGAAAATAATCATCATCAGGATTATGTTTACCGTCTCAAGAAGGCCTTATATGGCCTTAAGCGAGCTCCTAGAGCTTGGTATGAGCAGTTAAGCAAATTTCTTCTTGGTCAAGGTTTTGTCAGAGGAAAAGCAGACACAACTCTCTTCATAAAGAGTAATAAATGCAATGAGATTTTAATTGTGCAAATTTATGTTGATGACATAATCTTTGGTGCTACTAATGACACTTTGTGTGAGGAATTTTCAAAGAAAATGTAGGGTGAATTTGAAATGTCAATGATGGGAGAGCTCAATTACTTCCTCGGACTGCAAGTTGCTAATGGTCTTCCCAAGCCTTCCTCATCTAAGGCTCCTGATGAGGGGCAATTGTCTCAGGCTGGTGCATCTACTGCTACTCCATCTTTTGCTGCTGCTTCTATTCAACATATTGTGAAGCAAGCCGTCGCGAAAGTTGTTCACGATGTTGTTTCTCCTTTAAACAATAATGTCAATCAAGTTACCAATCTCGTGGATACTCTCCAGAAGGTCACTGCCCAGTTGATAAAAACTACTGCCGCTGAGTTTGAGAAGCTGACCAAGCATATTTCAGCAAGCTTTCAGGCTTGCTTTGTTGCTAAAAAAGAATCCAAAGAAGAACTAACGGAGGAAATTCAATCTCTTCGAGACCAGGTTTATCAGATGGATAAGACTTTGGATGCCTTGGGCATTAAGCTATATTCTCAGCCTCCTGCATCTTCATTTGCTCCCTCTACTTCAGCTGCTCCTCTTGAGATGCCTCATGAGTCTGCTCCTTCTACATTTGCTGCTGAGCCTCTTACTGTGGTTGGGCCATCCTTTGAGACTTCCTCTGAGCCTTCTTTTCCTCCTTCCTCTTTTCATGATGACAAAGGGGGAGAGTAATTAGTGATTTGAAACAATGTTTCTTTTTAACTTATATCTTTTTGGATACTCTTGACTATATAAATCTTAGCACTAACGTAGTTCTCTTTTTTTTTTTTAAACTTATATCTTTTTGGATACTCTTGACTATATACATTTGTTAGCACTAACATGGTTCTCTCTTATATTTTGATATATATTGTGTTAATGGTTTCTCTTGGTGACAAGGTTCTGATTTCTCTTTGCATTCTTGTATTATATTCGATTTACTGAATTCTGAAACTTTTCAAAAAATTGTTTCAAAAATTATCAAGTGTTGTCATCATCAAAAAGGGGGAGAATGTTGGTTCTCATAGTTTTGATGATAACATTGTTGAAAAGAATTTGTGTTTTTGAATCAGTAAATTAATTACTCGAGTAACTCTTTTTGGTTACTCAAGTAATATAGCCAATAGAACAGTCCTTTTAGAAAACGCAAAGTTACTCAAGTAACACAAAATGTTACTCAAGTAACTCTGACTCTGTCGTTCATTTTCCAAGGTTATTCGACATTAGTTTCCGGAGTTACTCAAGTAACGAGTAATTGCCCCGCAAGTAACTGAGTTACTTTCAGGTGTTACTCGAGTAATGAGCAAGTAATTTGTAAACAGTCACTCGGTTCCTAAGTTATTCGATATTACTTTCGGGCATTACTCAAGTAATGAGTATTTGCTTCGCAAGTAATTTGGCTACTTTCAGACATTACTCAAGTAACACATACAGGCTTCACAAGTAATGTCGTATTTACTCATTTTCAAGGAACCATTTCGATATTACTTTCTGGGGTTACTCGAGTAATGCATTTTAGCTCCGCAAATAATCTAATTCATTCAATGTTACTTTCCTAGGTTACTCGAGTAATGTATTTTAGCTCCGCAAGTAATTTAGTCCATTCGATATTACTTTCCAAGGTTACTCGAGTAATGTATTTCTCTCTGCAAGTAATTTCGCTATTTCGCTCCAAGAGCTTCTATTTCTTAAACATAGTAGATATTACTCGAGTAACATACATTGTTACCCAAGTAATATCTTATCAGTGTGATTTTGCTTTCAAAATATGTGATATTACTCAAGTAATTTATTAAGCTACCCGAGTAAGTTTCCTTCAAATCACAGAAACCATCGGTATGCTTTTAATCTCTACTCTAATAATTATGGGTCATTATTTAACTACTCTTAATCACTCTCAAACTGATTTCAATTACTTCTAATCATCTCTTTGAGTGAGTTTCAGTTGATTAATCTTGTTTAAATTGAGATTAGCCGAAAAGCGATCCAACATGTCAGAACCATTAAATGCAACTGAGAAAATAGAGGATACAAATGGAATAAATGTTCGAAAGTGATCTAAATTATTCCTTCAAGGCATACTTATTCCGGCTATTATTTTAAGTCATCTTTTGTTTAATACCGGATAATTATTTATCTTAAATATTATATTTAGATAAATAATATACCTTAAATAATCTTTTTGAAAGAATATTACCTATTAAAAATAGGTGAATATGTGGTCTCAATTTTTCTTATTATTCTTATTTTATTCTAGGTAATTTCTTTCTAGAATTAAGATAGTTGAAGATTTAATTTTCTAAATCTTATTAGGGATCATAAAAGATTGTCATAATTAAGTATAATCTTAATTAAATCATTTTAGCAATAAAAAAATCATCAAAGGATGCTTAAATCAACTAGAGGAAATTAGCAACAATTATTGGGCAATTAAATTTGCAATAATTGGAATATTTTTCTAATTTTCGAAGTTAATTATTAATTAATTTAAAAAGGCCATAATTAAAAATATATCAACTTAATTGATATCCAAAAGATATTTAAAGGCCAAGATTAATACACAAAGAGTTGTTAATCATTAAGATTAATTTAGAAACCTATCAAATTTTGGCAATTAAGCCTTATAACCCCTAAAACACTATATTAGCAATATTAACCAAAGATTAATTAATTCTTCCTTTAATTTATTAAAGTAGCGAAAAATTGTTAATTAAAAGGGTTAAGAAATTGTATTAATCCTTAATACTAAATCATTAACAAATATCACTAATAGTGTCTAGATTTTTCCAACCCAACATCAAAGGCTTGGATTAAATATGATAAAGCTAATCTAAGGGTTTTAGAATTAATTTAATAAAGTCTAATCCTAGTGTAAATTAATCAACCAATAGAAGAGCTTTAACATAGAACTTGTGAGACAATGGAAACACAAATTCAAGAGTAAAAACAAGAGGTGAATTCGGTTCATGCAAAAGAGAAGGAAGAGTAAGAATTGATTAAATGTAAATAGCCAAATAAAACATCACAATCAACAATTATTAAACAAAGACTTTAAGGCAATTGAGATTAAGACATAAAGCATAAATGAAATATATGCAAATTGCAATGAAATTAAGGGGGGTTCGGTTTTCACCAAGAGAAAAGATGAAGCAAGTGTAATATTTAGATATTACATAAGATATGTCTTAATCAAAGAAGACTTTGGGGTAAAATGTGATGTAGGCTTATGTAATTTAATGGGTAATTAATAAATGGTAAGATAAAAACCATTAGGATGAATTCGAGGCACAAGTAAATGAGAACCTATACAAAATAAATTGTATCTTGAAAACCATTGATCATAGAACAAATATAAGTAGATATTATGAACAAGTGTAATTCAAGCTTGAACATAGTTGTCTCCAAAGTGATTTTCATAAACTTTTGAGATTCATACTTAAGTGATTTAAAAGTTTACAAATACCATAAATCAAGTCATAAAATTGTGATTTCAAAAGTGGAAATGGATCTTGAAGAAAAACACCAACTTACATCTAACTAAATAAACATTTGGGAAGAAAAAGATGAAGAGGAAAGAAGGAGAGGAGGTGGCTGTTTAAGGGGGGGTTAAATGGGTGAGATTAAACCTCCTTTGTTAAGTTTAATCCAAGGGTTAGAAATGAATTAAAGATGTTAGAAAGTTAACCAAAGTTGTTAGAAAGTTAACCCATGAAATGCTATAAATAGGAGGTTAGTGTTTTCATTATTCTTCACTAATTCACAAGAGCAAGCTGGTATTAACCAAAAATGAGAGAGAAAGTGAGAGTGAGAAGCTTTGGGGAAGGCAAGAGCAAAGTTCTAGGTAAGTTCTTATGCCCTAGCTTTGTGATTTATAGCTTAAATGTTGTTTTGATTCATAATCTTCCAACTATAGTGTTATATTCATGTTTTTATGGTTATAATTGTCTTTATTTCGAAAAAAAAATGATGAAGAAGGAGTTATAGCAAAAATTTTGGAAGATTATGGGCAAAGTAGCGAAGCTCTGGCGAAAATTTGTCGGTTAGCGACTTCTGAAAGCTATTTCAAAAACGCTGGTATCTTATGTTGAAGATGCTATGCTAAATTTCTGAGAAACTTCATGTTGAAAGTAGACATATAGAGTGTAATACCCGGATATTTATTTATCTGAAATCTTATATTGAGATAAATAAATGGCTATAGGTAAGTATATGGTTTCAAATGGTGTGTATAATTATCTTATTTTGCTAAAGAAAATACCATGGGAGATTAGAGATATAAGGTGCCAAAGGGCTAGAAATACATTATGTGTCATAAAATAGCCTGAGAAAATTATGATAAATCTTAAAAGGCAATTAAATAATTATTAAAAATTAGGGAGAATATTGTCCTTAATTATAGCAATTTAATAAATTATTTCCTTGGAAATAACAAAGGGGAAATTTAATATTATTTTGGAAACCCTAAATAACCCCATGATTTTTAATATAATACGTGGGACATAAAATACCAATGTCAGTGAAATAGTTGTGAGAAAATGATTAATCCTAATTAAGAAAATTATCAACAATTAGTAAGTGATAAATTAAGTAATTAATGGCTAATTGTTTAAGCTTAAACAAGAGAATATCCAAGGTAAATTATGTAAAACCCTTTAATTAGATGTTTATGGCTATGGTTAGCATAAAGTGTACTTTCTAATTAATTAGAAAAGATTAAGAAAAATTGGTGAGATTAAGTACATGAAAACCCTAAATCCTAAAAGGTCACTAATCATAGGATTAAGGCCCTAAGTAAGCTTTCTAATTAAATTAGACAAATTAAATGATGGTCAATGGCTAGGATGTAATCTAATAAAGCAAGATCCAAGGCTACAAGAATTTCTAACAATTTTAAATGCCTAAATCCATGTAATTAAGAATGGGCCAATAGGATAATTTTGTGAATTATATAAGATTATTAAAATATAAAATAAACAGATAGGATAAATGAGAACCGATAGAAATTAAATCCTATCTAGAAAACCATGAACTAAGTTTCTAAGATCAGGACATATTATAAACGAGTGAATTTTTATCCAGAAGTTGGTGTTACCGGAAGTCATTTCCGTAACCGACGGCGTTTGTCCGAAAATGTTCTAAGCAGTTAGGAAATACCCGTAATGGGATCAAAAATTTAGTAAACCCAAATATTTCTAAAGAGGAAGATTAGACCTTCAAGACTACGTTGTTGGATTTTTGAGATTTGTTAAGATTACGTTATTAGAACACCGAACAAGAAGACTTATCGGTAGAAGCTCATAAAGTGGATGCATGACATCACTTTGATGACATTTTTTTGTTGAAATTGGAGGCATGGAGGTCGGCCAACATGCTTGGAAGATGAGGATTTGATTTCAAAAAGTGTTTCCTAATCTAATGGCCAAGATTAAAGAAGGGCAAATTTGTTATACCATTTGGGTCCTTAAGCTTTGCCTATAAATAGGCCTTTCCATTCACTTCATTTCCTCACCAATTCCTTGAGCCATTTCGAAATTTTGGAGTAGAGAAGGAAGGAAGAGCTCTTGAGAAATTTGTAGCGAAGATCTGGGTAATTTCTTCGGTCCCTAGTCTTAAGCTTTAGTGTTTCTTTCGGTAGTTATAGTAGAAATGCTAGATTAATCTTTAATCTTCCAAGTTAGTTTAGATATCATGTTTTAGGGGTAAATATGATATTTATTTCAAAAATATATTGAAAAAGAGATACCTCAAAATTTTGGAAGATTAGAGTCAAAGTAGCGAAGCTCTGGCGAGATTTAGTGGATTAGTAAAGCTAGGGGCAAAAATGGTAATTTGTACCTAAGATGCCTGTTATTATGTTGGACATTGATAAATGTGATATTATCCTTATAGGATATCTTTGATCACGTACCATTGTTGTGCCGATGTCGTACATCACAAACGTCCGTTTTTAAAATCAAAAGTACCGAATATCGTCAACAAAGGTACGACGCGTATAGTAACCCTAACTCTGTGCTGCTCATATATATATATGTGATAGATACGTTCATAGACTGAGGCTCTGTCTAGGGTCGTCAATTATACATACAGTTTACACGGGTTATAGTATTGGTAATACCGTATGAGTTTTCCTAGCGCTGAGGACACGTGTTGCGATCGTGGCACTGGGTATGTGCAGACATGTTGTGGGACTTTACATATTGCTTTGTGCTTATGTTCTGTCATTGTATCGATCATGCATCTGCTTTGTGCTTATGTATTGATATGATGCTGTATTGTTATGACTATCTGTTGTCCATATACTGTTTTATTTGAGCATAAGGTTAACCGTTACCTGAGATCCAAATTGGAATTGGATCTCAGTTGTAGCTTCAGGGTCGGGAGGACCGAGGATTGGTGATAGGGGCAAGCAGCAGGAGTAGGCTTCGTGACGGAAATTTACTTACCGTTTATGTATTTACTTATACGGGTTATGGTTTTGATAACACGTTGAAAGTTTTCCTAGCGCTGAGGACATGACCAAAAATCGTGGCTCTGGATTTGATAGTGCAGACTGGGATAACAAACATACTGTAGGGGCTGTGTATTGTTGTGGCCCTACATATATAATTATATTTTTCCTACATCTGTTATGGGCTTTTGTAGTGAGTATTTGCTGAAATGATATGAATACCTGTGATACATATATTGTTTACATAAGCATGAGGTTAACCGTTACCTGAGGTCCAATGGGCATTGGACCTCAGACTTAAATTAATAGTCAGGAAAGGATCATGGATCACAGAATGCACCGGTAGACGAAACCGTAGAAAGACGCCGATGGACGGAACCAAGAGAAGGGCACCGGTCAAATGAAAGGAAGCTAACAGAACCTATTGTATGGCATGAATCTAATAAGGTTACTTCAAACCATTTGGTGCTTAAACTAGAAAGGGTTGTCTATGTGGTTCAGTCAATCAGTCGCCATAAATATTCGGGGAGACTTCCACTAGACCTTACCCAGTCTGGCCAAATGGGTTGATTTAACTGAGTTAGGTTCTATGCCCAAGTCTACTTAAGGCTTGGTTGAAGATGATATAGTTACATGTAAGAGATGTAATTATAAAGTTTTGTATTATTGTATCCCATGAATATTCCTTTGGGAAATTTGTAATATATCAGTATACGTCAGGCATCAGCATATGTCTGAATATTTTATATCAGTTACTCGTTGTTCAAATTTTTAGTACATGCTCTCCGTTTCCGCAAAACGCTGAGTTGTAGCACCTCAAAACTTTGATAATTTTTATAAAACCACGTGTCACCAGCACGATTTATGCTACAGAATTTGGGGTGTTACATTTTGCACAAGTACAATCAACGGCGAATGCATTTAATGAAGCAACAGTTGATTGATCTCAACGGATTTCATTTGTGCCTAACGAAATTACGAAGATAAATAACGACTACTTTCAAAGCTTCTCAAAAGCATTAATTGAAGATCGCTATAAATGTTCACCACATTCAATTCCGCCAACCACTGAAACTCTGCGCATCCAATTCTGTATTATTGCGATCAACTATTTCATTAGCTTCATTTAATATCTTCGGATATTGTCTGTACTTCATTGTTTATTAATTATCTACTTAGTGAGGAGTTAAACACTTATTTGATTTTCTGTTTAAAACTTAAGGTTGAGGAACCTTAAGTGTAGGTGTACGATTACAACTTGTAAGGGGGAGTGAGTCCTAGTGTGATAGGATCATCTCGAGTACAGAGTGTGTAATTGTATTTGTGTTTGAAAGATAGTGGAAATCCCAGAGTTTCTGGGGATTGGACGTAGGTCAAAGAGTTGGACCGAACCAGTATAATCTGTTGTGTTCATTGTTCTTCTCCCTGTCTCTGTTTTATGTTCTTGAGTTTTTGCGAAAGATTTTTTATAATCACCTATTCACCCCCCTCTAGGTGATATTCCACCTTCAACTTGATCATTTCCAGTAGTTGTTATGGTGAAGAGCTTTTTTCAAAACATATTACTCGAGTGGTTACTTGAGTGATCAACCAGAAAGTCCATAACTAGCTCTATCACTAAGAGTGACAATAAGTATGAAATCCATGAACAATTAATCAAGTTAGATATGCTATAAATATAAGAGGTAAGGGAAGAGATTATGCAAACTATGATTTATCTTGGTTCGGTCTAATCCTCGATGGCCTACGTCTTGTCCCTAGGCTCCTCCTAAGATTTCTATTCATTATCTCCCTAAAGATTAAACCGAGTACTTAAGAACCACTACAATCTCACTAGTTTGATCCAAGCACTTGTGAAGCTACTACAACTCTTTCACTGAGTCACTCCCCCTTACACGCCGTAAGGATATAACCTTGATAATAAAGATTACAAACGATCTTCTCTCTTAGAAGTGAATAAGATGAACACTGAAGCACAATACATATGATTTCTCTCTCTAAAGTATATTATATGAGCAATGAGAAAATAACGAGTATATGAGATAAACGTTGGAGTTAGAGTGTTTGCATTTTGATGGTGAAGGTGCAAGCTTTCTCTTCTTGGGCTTTGAGTACTCCTCTTCTATTTATAGTTAATGAAGATCATTTGACCGTTGAGCATATTCTTCTCGTTGAGCTTCTCAGAATGTTACCATTGGAAGGAGCCGTTGGAACCTCTAACAAAATTTGCTTTTTGGACATTGAAGTTTAATCCAAGTTTATTCAACTATAATCTTCATATAAACTTGATTAGTGATTATTAGAAATGATTAGGAACAATGTAATCAAGTTTTATATGAGTTTGGAAAAGGATAATAAAATCCGAGATGATGATTAAAACTGTAAACACTCATCACTTTTATATCACTACAGTAATACTGCTAGTGATAGGTCATCACTCGAGTGCTTACTGAAGTGATTCTTTGAGATCTTCAAAGTGAACAATGCATCATTAGAAGTGATACCCAAAGTGATGTGCATCAGTTTCACATCACTTGAGTGATCTTTGCCAGTGATAAACACATTTTAACTCCAAATGACTTATCTCTATAAAGCTCTTGAAGTCTATATTCCAATGCAAAAAGATAAACTCAAAATTTTTTGTATTCAGAAAGTTATGATTAAATCCATAGCAGTTGGTTTGGATAGTGTTTGAATTTCGTGTGTCAAATTATGAGATTCACATCTATGTCATCTAAACCTAGTTAAGATTTATCCGGGCATCATTGAATCCCCTTTTGAGTATAGTTTCATCTCAATTAGAGTTGTGGTTTGGGAGATATGTTCAAATTACTGAACATGGTCTTGAATAATGAGAGAAATTCCAGTTTCACCTTCCAAAATTCATATAGTTTTCATCACCTGTTGAGCTTGATTTTAGTGTTAATCTTTTCATCCTTATATTCTACCTCAAATTTCTAATTGCTCCTGATATTTGTATTTTTATTTATAAAACGACGCTCTACACCTTAAGTTTGTTTGAAAGTAATTAATGCTTATATTATATTGTCAAAAACATTTGTGTATTGTTCCTTAGTTGGTACTCCGATCCTTCCCATCCTTATTTTGATGACCTACTAACAATTGTACATAGATTGAAAATTTGATTAAATATATAGTCAAAACTATTAAAATTTTAAAAATTTTATTAATGAAATTTATTAATTACACAGAATTGTTTAAGTTACTTGTACATTTATTTAGTTGATTCGATTGAGATTTTGTTCCCTTCATTTCCATTTCATATTTTTCTAAGTTGATTCCCAGCCACTTAATAATAATAGAAACAACAGAAATATAATATTGGAACCATTCCACTTGTGACTCACGGATTGAAAAAAATCTGTCATGCACTATTTTGTCTCTCTGTTTTGTTTTGTTTTTATATTGCCCTCCATTATTTTGTCTCTTATGATTTGTCTGTGGTGCGTGCAATAAAAGGCATTGACATTATATTTGTAATTAATTCAAGGTTGACAACGTAAGTTCAGTATCGTGAAGTATTTTTTTACGTACCTCGAGTATTTTAAAATATTTGGGTTAATGTATAAATTTGTCTTGAAAGTTTTTGTGAAGTAACAATGTTGCCCTATAAGTTTTTTAGGTTCAATATTATCTCGAAGTGTTAAAATTCAGTAATGTTGCCCTTTTTTCGTTAAAGATTTAACAGTCAATGTCAAGTTTTTAACGGCCAACTTTAGTTTTTTCACAGTATAAGACAACATTGCTATGTTTTAAAATTTCCAGGGTGATATTGAGCTTCCAAAACTGTTAAGGCAAAATTATACCTCAGTGAAAACTTTTGGGGCAAATTTGCACATTAACCCTAAAACATTTTGTAGTTCATCCAACACCATAAAATACTTTTCTAAGTGTGACAAAGCATCCTAAAGTATTTTTGATTCATCTGACGTTCTAACTTGTTTTCCAAGCGAATCTAGCACTCTAAAGTTACTATAGAAAAAAATATTAGTGTTGGATACTACTTCACTTAAAGGACTTTCTTGGAGTTAATATGAGGTTAAAAGTACTCCTAAAAAATTCTTATGTGCACAATTTCACCTGAAAATATTGCATACTTTAAGGATAAAATTGCTCTACGAAATTGTAATACCCTAAAATCGGACTTATGATAAATATCATAAATTTAGTAAATAATACCTATTGGAAATAGGTGAATATGTGGTCTCAAATAATAAGTTAAAATTATCTTATTTTCTAAGGTAATTTCTATTGAAATTAGGGTGAATAAAGAGCTAAAATGTATTTTTAGGGCATTAAATGGCCTACAAATATTATGATAAATCCTAAGAGGCAGTAAAATATTTATTAAAAATTAGAAAGTATGTTGTCTCTAATTTTAGGAACTTTTGGGATAATTTCCCTTGAAAAATAATGAGACAAAATTAAATATTATTTTGGGGATCATAAGTGACCCCATGATTTTTAATATTTTACATGGGATATAAAATACCAATGTAAGTAAAATAGTTGTGAGATAATGATTTATCCTAATTAATAAAATTATCAAAAATTAGTAAGTGGCTAATTTGGTAATTAATGGGATAATTAAGGTATAGAGTAAATGAATTAAAAATAATTTAAATAATTATTTTTAAGGGGGCTGAAATTCGAAATTAAAAAATAAATATTAATAAAATATTTTATGCTTAGAAAAATAAATAATAAATAATAAATAAATAAATAAATATCTAGATATTTTGAATAAAATAATAATATATATGGTAAAGAGCAAAGAACATTTGAGAATAAATAGAAATAAAATCCTACACCAAAATATAGGGATATAGTCTAAGTCATCTGGACTTTTTATAAACCAGGGAATTTCTACCTCGAGTGGACTATCTCGGAAGTCATTTTAAAAACAAATGAGTCATTAAGATACGGGATAAATCGAAAATAGGTCAGATAGTGTAAATGAGAACCTATAGAAAACGAAATAGTTGTGACAAACCAGGGATTAGGTTTCTTAAGTCAGAACATATTACGAACCAGTGAATTTTTGTCCAGAAGCTGGTTCTATCAGAAGTCATTTCCGTAACCGATGGTGTCTGTCCTAAAATCTTCAAAGGACTACGGAATACCCTTAACGAGATCAAAAATTTAGTTAAACCCGAGTTTTAAAGAAAAAGAATAGAACTTCAAAACCTAATTGCCGTATTTTTGAGTTTCGTCAAGATTACGCGATTAGGACACCGATCAGGGAACTTTATCGGTAAGTCAGCAAGATGACATCATCTTCTTCTAGAAGGATGACATAGGCAAGACATGTGTAAGGCCAAGATGGAGCCACGTGGCGAAGTGCGATCCGGCGGCCGAAAACCGCATGATAAAGTGATGAATAGTAACCTCCCTTGGCCTATAAATAAAGGCATTCCCCTTCCCATTTCTTCACCCCAAAACCATGACTAGAGAGAGAAAGTAGAGAGAAGAAGTGCCCAGAGAAATTCTAGCCGAGCCCTGGGTAAGTTTTTCGGTCCCTAGTCTTAAGCTTCGGTGTTTTATTCGGTAGGAGTGTTAGATTTATCTTTAAATTTCCCAGATAGTCTAGATATCATATGTAGGGGTAGATATGGTATTTATTTCGAAAATATGCTGGGAAAAGAGATATGTCAAAATTCTGGAGAGATAGGGTCAAAGTAGCGGAGCTCTGGCGAAATTCCACCGATTAGGGGGTCAGGGGCAAAATGGTAATTTGTACCTAAAATGCCTGTTATAATGCTAAAAGTTGATAAATGTGATATTATCCTTGTAGGATATCTGTAATCACGAACCGCTTTCGTACCGCTGTCGAACCGCTGTTATCTGTCAGAAATACCGTTTTCTGTCAAACGTGCCGTTTTTCGTCAACGAAGGTATGTTCGCGTACTGTAACACTAACTCTGATGTTTATTGTATGTGTATATGTGCTATGTGTATTTTATGCTGTTGTGAGATAGTTGATAGCTCTGTGATATGATCATTGTACTGTTATTATGCTTGCTGGGTGTTGGGATACGTCTGCTAGGTGCGAAATGCTCGGTGCGAAATGCTTGGTGCGAATTGATTGCTAGGAGTGGAACGTATGCTAGGTGCGACATATCTTCCAGGGGGCTTATATGATGTTGGGATATGCTTGTTTGTATGCTGATATACTGTATATGTAAATATGAGGTTAACCGTTACCTGAAGTCCGGTGCGCGTTGGACCTCAGCTCTGCATATAGCGTCAGGTTCAGGAGGACCGATGATCGAGGAGAGAGGCAAGCAGGCCGCATAGAGACCCGGCTGAAGACTTTCCTTTGTTGTCATTTACTTTGAAAACTCTCGGTCACCATCGCTTTTGTAATTAGCCGGACTTATGGCATTTTAAATATATGTATCGATTACTTTTACGCTCCGATGCTTTACTCTGATGAAAAAAAATATATACTGCTTTTGAAAATGAGATGTTACAGAAATTACTTCAATGTGCTAAATGAATCTCACAAAATACTATAGGATATTAGACACATCTAAGAAAATAATCCAGAGTTTTGGCACACCTAATAAACACACTAATTCAAAACACACCAAATAAACTGGCTATTTGAAATAGGGAGAATTATTTTAGAGTCTCAAATAAAGAATGTTATCACTAAAAAGTTCCATGAAGTGGCAGAATATTTCTGAAATTCCTAAGAATCTGGTGAAGAACAAGTTTAAATGCGTAATTGCCAAATTGTCTGATTAGTTAAAAAGAATGAGTGATATAACTTTTTATAAAATATTATGTGTAACATTCGATTATATACCCTTTATAAGTTAGACATATTAGTTTGGAAAAAATGTCCAATATATGAGTTTTTTTTTTTAAAAAAAAAGGCCTTGCATTTATTTATAACCAAAGTCCACTCCCAAACTTAGTCATACGTTTAAGTCAGTAGGAGTATTCTGCGTTTGCACGTAGGAATGCCTCCACAAAGGTTCACCGCTAATAAGACAAGAATAGAAACCGTGGGCCGAAGAATTCGCTAGTGCATGGAAAGTCACGTTTATCTCTCATTAAATGCTCTTTCTTATCCTTATTATAAGGCCCCGAATTAAAATAATATTTGGTCATTAATATAAGGCACCAACCGCCATATTAATTATAACTTACTCCCTCTGGTCCTTATTATAAGGCACCAACTTACTTTTCTCACAAACCAATAAAAGTAGTTAAATCCAATAAAATTGTCCTATAATCTAAGTAATTTTCAATACTACCCCTACTAATTGCACGAAACTCTAATATCATATTAATTATTACTCTCACCCACTACCCTTATTAATTAATTATGGGCAGACATGGAAAAGAATAATTAATGCTCATTGAGAACAAACAAGTGCCTTATAAAAAGGATCAAACAAAAATGCTAATTGGTGTCTTATAATAAGGACCAGAGGGAGTACTTCTTTACCCGTTACTCAAAACTATATACTCCCTCATCCTACCTAAATGTTAACTACATAATTAATTTATAAATATTAAAATAATTAGTTAAATTAACTATTTATAAAAAAAAATGTGTTGCTTTTCATAAAATATCTCATTTAATTATTTGCATACAAAAGTACTACATTAATTGAAACACCGTTTACATGTGTAATAAACAGAGATAGTGGGAAAATTTATAAATTTCTGAGATAAAATGGTTTTTTTTTTTTAAAAAAAAAAACTTACATTTATAATCAAAACAAACCCTTTATCAAGCTCATACACCTATGACTGAAGGGAGTTATATATATAGTCTGGCTCCATGGTTTGAAGAAAATCGTTAACAAAAAGATTCGTTTAATTATATTTTTCTCCCTCTAATCTATATGTAAGACTCAGTAGAGATGTTTTTTCTAAACTCCCCATGTTGATTGCAAGTTAATTAAGAGGGATTAATTTATTATGTGAGTAACTTTCAATGCAAATAATTAAAAGTGGTATTCTAGGTAAACCAACACAAATTGTTTTACAAATAACTAACTTAATTAACTTCTTCTTAATGTATATAAATTAAATTAGTTATTTGGCTCTTATATTTAAGACCGAAAGGAAAATAAGATCACATGTAGACGTCTTTTGACTAATTATTATAAGTTGAACTGTATAAGAAAATTTAAAAGGTTATATACAAGAAACTTGCAATATAAAGTCGTTTGATCTTTTTTTCTTTTCCCTTCAAGAGCAGAAAAAACAGATCCTTCAAAATATAAATAAAATTCAAAAATAAGGCATCGCAATTTTGTTTAAAAAAAAGATAGACAAGAAGGTTATTTGGTGAACCAGCCTCATCATATATTCTACAGTATTTTAAAAATAAGGTATACTAGTCATAGCTCTTGAATAATGTTGATTAGTGTAAATTTTGTATTTTATATTAAATTGATTATAAAGTAAATAAAAAATAAAAAATCTCCTAGGCCAATGATAATCCAATATCATATCCCTATTGGGTCGTGAAAATATTATGCTTGTGGTAGTTGATATTAGTCGTTGAAAGTTTGTTAGTTCATTATCCGTAATGACCTATATGTTTGCCGTGAAAATTTATTTTTGGCGATAAACATTTTCTCTTACTTTTTTGGCCCAGTTTTCTCTTAAGAAATTATTCACGGCGACATTTGTATTTATTTCTTGAAAAATCAGTCCAGCACAATAATCATGAAATAATTAAAAATTTTAGGCTATTATTATATAACCAAAGTAAGAAACAAAACCTTAGAGGCTTGTACTTTTCCATGACTATGGACATAAAAAACTTTTGTAGCCTGTTAGAACCGGTTGACACTCAATAAAGAGTTGAATTGAATGTAAGATAAAAACTTAAAAACTTTGAAATTCATTCAAAAAACTAAATCACTCACTAATTTCACTATGGTAGACTGAAAGTGATAAAATTTAGAACATATCACTTGAGTGGTCACTCGAGTGATCTATTTGAAAAATATATTTCAGAAATGAGATTACTATTAGAATCAACATGATAAAGTGGAAGTGATGAGGAATTGTTGCATAACTCAATTGGTCACACGAGCGATCTTCAATGAAGATACTTATCACTTCCAGTAGTTGTTGTGGTGAAGAGCTTTTTTCAAAACATATCACTCGAGTGATCAACCAGAAAGTCCACAACTAGCTCTATCACTTAGAGTGACAATAAGTGTGAAATCCACGATCAACTAATCAAGTCAAATATGCTGGAAATATAAGAGGTAGGGAAGAGAGTATGCACACTATGATTTATCCTGGTTCGGTCTAACTCGCAATGGCCTAAGTCTTGTCCCCAGGCTCCTCCTGAGATTTCAATTCACTATCTCCCTCAAGTTTAAACCGAGTAATTAAAAACCACTACAATCTCACTAGTTTGATCCGGGCACATGTGAAGCCACTACAACTCTTTCACTGAGTCACTCCCCCTTACACGCCGTTGTGGTATGGGAGATATGTTCAAATTACTGAACATGGTCTTTAATAATGAGAGAAATTCCAGTGTTAACTTCCAAAATTCATATAGTTTTCATCACCTATTGAGCTTGATGTTAGTGTTTGTGTGTTGCTTGTGCAATCTAGTTTCATATGAAACAAGTTTTACCTCAATCAGTATAATTAACACCCCAAATCCCATACTACTTATTATGTTTGATGACACGTAGTATTAGGAATATCAACAAAGCTTACAGTGTTGACAGATCAGAGTAAAGCGGAACAGAGAACATGCATTAGCGTTTGGACGATGAGAAACTGATATTATATGCCCAGACATATACTAGTAAATTTAAATTCCCGGAGGAATATTCATGTGATACAATAATACAACCTCTGACCATCCTCTAACTAGACCTGAAGCCATGAATCTATCTCAATTATTCATATCAGTTGGCCATGTCAATATGAATCTAGTAGGAGTCTTCCCGTCTTTCACAGTAACTAATTATTGTAACCACTTCGAACCATCTTTCCTTAGACACCAATGGTATGAACTGACTTGATCAGATTCATTGCCAGAAACTATGCCTTATTAAACTTCTTCAAACTCTTGTCTCAACCGGTGCCTCTTCACAGCTCCGTCCTTATTGCCTTCCCCGGTCCAGATTCCTTTTCTGAACCTTTAGTCAAGTCTGAGATTCAATCGAATTGAATCTCAGGTAACAATTAACCTCATATGCAAGTATAATAAATATATGATAGTAAATCATAACAACCATACATTTAGTAGACACATCAGTACCGACTACAATGGCCGCCTACAACACATGTACCGTTACCAGCACTCACCAGTGCCTCATATGTCAGTCATGGGTTCATCAGCGCTAGGAAAACAAGCATGCAACATTATCATACAATAATCCACAGCCAACTGAATGTAAAAACACATGACCCCAAGACCTAGTCTTGTTCACGAGTCCACAATTCATGATTCAATCAATCATAACAAAGCCATACAAGACATAGGAGAGTTAAAGTTACTATACACGAATGTACCTTCCTTTCGCGTATTTAGTAACATGCATGTCCATTGGTTTCTGACCCCAGACTTCTCAGGTATCCTATAACGTTATCATCGGATTATCCCCTTTTCCATATTTTATATGATATTATAATTAATATCTTATTGCTTAGATTAATATCTTAAAGGGTTACTTTCATCTCTTTTGACCTTTCTACCCTTGGTGGATTAATTATTCTATTTTTACCCTTACATTTCCTTATGGTTCGTGGTTATGGCGGCTCCACACTATAGTTCAACATAATGATGGCTCCACTCTACGGCACTTTAAGCGGTGCTTCACTCAATCCTCTCTGACTAGTCAGCTCCTCCGGTCAGAACCCTCCATAGGCAGCCCTTTGCGATCAAAACTCCCCATAGGTAGCCCTCTACGATCAAAACATTCCATAAGTAGCATGATCTTCAGATAATCGTCTCTGAATTAAAGTATTATTATGACGAGAACTCAAATTTTATTAGGTTCCTACCCTTAGTGGTTTCGTAATCCACGGTGTTTAATTCTATCATCTCATTTGGGGTCATTCTATATATGGACTTTCGATATCAGTCCAGCTCCAGGAAGATGCTCAACTCAACCTTCCATGTACTATTGTTGAAAGCCGACGCCCCGGTAGCTTTATCTTACGGTTCGTTGTCACAGCTTCTTCACTTGACAGTTTGTCGTCTCGGTGGCTCCACTTTGCGATACTTCACTCAGTGCTTTGCCCAGTCCTTTCTGACTGGTCAACCTCTTCGATCAGAACCTTCTGCTGGTAGCCCTTTCCGATCAAAACCCTCTGTAAGCAGTTTTTTCTTTGGTTGGTTGTCGCTGAAACGTAGTATCACTGCAACGAGAAACCTTGTTCTCATAAAGTCCCTCCTTCTTAGTAGTTCATAATCCACTTCCCTTATTGGGTAATCACCCACTTCTTTGGGAATCTATTAGCCACTAACATATCTACGGTTGTCGGTCCAACTTTGAAACCATAACCTTTGGCTACTGAGGTATAGTTTCATTCAGGAACTAACTCTCAGGTATTGGAATCCTAGGTAACCTCAATTATACTTCCTCAAGGTTTCTAGACTTAGGTACTAGAACCTAAGCAATGGTTAATCATGCCTTTTACCTAAGCACTATCTCTGCCTAGATCAGATTCAAGCCTATCATTACTATATCTATTCTCATGGTATCCCAGAGGATCACCATGTTTCATACCTCAAGGTATTCAGGCTTTAGCTCAAAGGATCTTAAATCCTTAAGCTACTTTCCAGAGATTACTCTCCTAAGGTTTCTCTCGCCTATGCATGCTTAACTTTAAAGCATCTATCGGATCTAGGGTATTACTACTAATACAAACCTACCTACCACTGGGTACTGCAACTTTTATAGGTACTAGTACAACATATATGTTGGAAATTATGCCCTAGGGGCAAGTCATTGTACTTTAAACGTATATGTTATTTAAAGTATTCTCCTTTAGTTATCATTTCATTTGCATGTTTATAGTGATAACTGATCCTTGGATATATCTTATAGATTATCCTAAATGTCTCTGGTCGATCATCTATGCGGGAGCGAAGATGAAGTAAGACCAGTATGACTTTGATGAGGTCTGGAGATACGAATCAAAGTCATGGGCACTTTGTAGGAGTACAAGGTGCTAGACCGACCCACTATGAGAAAGCTGCATGGATTAAGTCATAAGCTTTTCGCATGTATAACCACGTCACAACGCCCTTTGACCTGAGATCGTCATGGATTCCTACATGATGAGTCACTGATTTTTGACCTAGTCAAAAGTCACCTTTGACCGGGTGATGATAAAGGCTTGGATCGGGATCAGTGATTTGCATGCAGAGGAATGTGAATGGTCAAGATGGAATTTGTCCCTCACATTTGTAGAGAGATAATACTGGGCCCCCTGATGAGTGAGTCTGAGAAATGTATGGTCATACTATGATGGAAAAGAGTTTCCATTTCAATTGTTAGACTACTCAAGAATCGAGAAAGTAATGGTCAAAAACAGGAAGTTGACATTGTCCATGCCTCATACTTGACCAAATTATCGCGTGACAAAAGGGACGTGACATGGTTGTACAATAGGTTGTATTGTATCATCGATCCCCATATGTATTGGGTAGTCGCAATGACTTGCTAGAGGCTGCTTGCGACTTGTGAGGGGTACAATGCGACCGTCTATCGCCAATCTCGTGGGCCCGGGTCACACACAAGAATAGCCCAACACGAGCAAAAGTGTTCAGATTCATTGAATCTTAGATATGTCTAAGATTTAATGAATACGGTATTTAATCTAGGATGAATACATATACACACACACACACACATATATATATATATTATTAAATTTGAAATTAATAATGATATTATTTATAGATAATAATATTATTATATATAGTATTTAATTAATTTGATAAATTAAATAACTATAATAAATTGAGATATTGTATCTCGATTTAATTTTCGAATAAAAATATAGCATCTCAGTTATTTAATTAAATTGAGATATAATATCTCATATTTAATTTATAGATAAATTAAATATGTAGGCTTATAATTTGGATTAAATAAATATATTAGATTAGATCTATTTGAAAGATTTAATTAATATATTATTTTAATTGAAATTCAAATTTCAAAATTGATTGGATTAATTTTGAATATTTTAATACGGCTTATTAGGGTTTTAGAAACCCTATAATAGATATTGATCTAGTCGTATTAAGTAGACGGATGAATAA
Organism: Acacia melanoxylon; assembly: GCA_019022615.1. Classification (NCBI taxonomy): domain Eukaryota; kingdom Viridiplantae; phylum Streptophyta; class Magnoliopsida; order Fabales; family Fabaceae; genus Acacia; species Acacia melanoxylon. The sequence goes on along the minus strand of JAFJYJ010000003.1, from coordinate 1,818,125 downwards.
GAAAAGCGGCGAGAAACCCTAGAGAGAAAAGTGAGACACGAAAATACACGAAGACACTAGCACGCCGTCGGTGTTGGAGGCTGTTCGTGTGGATACCGGTAGAGGGAGGAGATTCGCAGAGTTTTCTCCTGTTGATCAAGAAGGTAGCCCACCAGATCAAATCGAAAGAGATGCTTATTAATTCGTATAGGTACGATTCGATTCTTTTAATCTTGATTTAAACGCCGTTGATGGATCCTCGGATGAGATTCGTAAAAGTTTTTAATTCCGCTCCGTGTACGGATCCCAACAATATCTACCTCCCCAGAAATGCTAGGTACTTTCTCTTTTTATGTAATAGCCACCAACGTCAAGGACTCAGTCAAAGACCTGTCCCCGGAGCCACACCCCGTTGCACGCATGATGTCGACCCCTCACTGGGTAGGGAGTGTCCCCTCAGGGTAACTTAGTAAGTTTATTATTCATACAAGGAAATTTAAACAGTAGGTTACTATCTATAGGGAAACTTAAGCAGTACCGATCTCTCTGTACCGCTTCCCTTTTAAATCCTGCAACACCGGGTAGGGATTTAATTCAGACCATGACTTCCATATCAGGAGTCATAGAGTTTAGCAACAGAACCCATATTTTGGGCCATTGCCTCTATCTCTGGGTCTTAACTTACCAGGGCCCAACTCTTTTCCTTAGTGTATATGTCCTTTCTATATCACATAACTAGTATTATATCAGTAGTTATAACCTAGATGTCCAAACCATACTCTAAAATTAGCTCCGATACCATAAATGTAACACCCCAAATTACATACTACTTATTATGTACGATGACACGAAGTATTAGGAATATCAACACAGCTGACAGTGTTGACAAATCAGAGTAAAGCAGAACAGAGAGCATGGATTAACATTTGGACAATAAGTAACTGATATTATATGCCCAAATTCCCGGAGGAATATTCATGTGATACAATAATACAACCTCCGACCATCCTCTAACTAGACCTGAAGCCATGAATCTATCTCAGTTATTCATATCAATTGGCCAAGCCAGTGTGAATCTAGTGGGAATCTCTCCGTCTTTCACGGTGCCTAATTTTTGTAACACTTCGACCCATCTTTCCTTAAACACCAAAGGTATGAAATGACTTGATCGGATTCATTGCCCGAAACTATGCCCTATTAAACTTCTTCAGACTCTTGTCTCGACCGGTGCCTCTTCACGACTCCATCCTTATTGCCTTCCCCGGTCCAGATTCATTTCCTGAACTTTTAGTCAAGTCTGAGATTCAATCGAATTAAATCTCAAGTAACAGTTAACCTCACATACAAACATAATCAATATATGATAGACAATCACAAAAACCATACATTCAGCAAACACATCGGTACTTGACTACAATGGCCTACAGCACATGTATTATTACCAGCACTCACTAGTTCCTTGTGACTCAGTCACGAGTTCCTCAGCGCTAGGAAAGCAAGCATGCAGCATTATCATATAATAATCCATAGCCAACAGAATGTAAACACACATGACCCCAAGACCTAATCTTGTTCATGAGTCCTCAATTCATGATTCAATCAATCATATCAAAGTTATACAAGGCATAGGAGAGTTAAAGTTACTGTACTCAAACGTATGTTTCTTCCACATATTTAGTAATATGCATGTCTTTTGGATTCCAACCTCGGACATTTCGGGTATCCTATAACATTATCATCAGATTATTCCATTTTCCATATTTTATATGATATTATAATTAATATCATATTGTTTACAATAATATCCTAAAGGTTACTTTCATCTCTTTTGACCTTTCTACCCATGGTGGATTAATTATTCCATTTTTACCCTTACATTTCCTTAAATTCGAATTGCTTGAGTTTCTTGCCAGATTTGTTAGCAACTTTGAAAAATCATAACTAAATGCATAAAAATCAAAATGAGTTTCTTCCAAAGCCTAAATGATCCTAGACAAGTATGCTTTCCTGGAAAAATAATCCCGCACACTCGAAATGCTTGAATCATTTTCGGTTTTAGTTTCTTTAACCAATGTTCTAGTTGCAAGTCCAGGAACATGAATTATCTTGAAAAATTCATATCTTCTTCTATAAAACTCCAAAAATAACTAGTTCTATATCAACAGAAAGCCCTTCCTATCCACTTTGATTTTGAAAATTTAGGCATCATTTGATTAGCCAAAATCCAAGCATAACAACCACTATTCATATTGAACTTCCAGAAACAAGGCTTGACTTCAAAAATATGTAACTCCTTGTGCAAAGCTCTACACATTTCGTGTTTTATATGAAAGGAAAGCCCTACATGCATACTTCTGGAAAATTTCATGATTTTAGGACTTTATTTTATACATAAAATAATGACCACAAGCTGACTGCCTCCAGTGAACCATCAGCTAATTCCAAAACCAAAAAGTTGATTTAAAAGATAAAAACATCCTCGATGTCCTCAAACTCAATCTTAAACTTCATGATTTCAATATGAAATCTGGATCTATACCTGTTACTCTAATATATAGGGTACAATATAAGGTCTCAAACTCTTCAGCCTCAAATGTTGCGCGTCTTCCTGACATCGGTCAAACTGTGGTCTTCCTCACTGACCATTCAAACACAAACATCACAATCCCTCGAACTATCATGTGGAAAGAAGTTACCCTCCCAGAAGACTGGGTTATGGATAAGGCTGTCCAAGCTATTCCAAAACCTGTGGCTCAAATTAGTAGAATTTCACAAACCCAATCTGGATCTGTTAGATTAGCTTTTGACAGACCTAGGAGTTCTACTTCATATGTGTCTTCAAGATATAAGGATTATAGATCGGTAAACTCTGAGTTACCAAGACACTCTAGCTTCTCTGAACGGTCTCTTCCTCCGGTCATTCATTTACCCCCACCACCTCAACCAACTGATCCTCCACCACAACTGCCAGTCAACCAACCTTCCAAGCCATCAGAAAACCAACCTTTCAATGTCTCAATTCACGGAATTAATAATTCTGGAACAATTTCTCATGCAAACTATCAAAGAGAGGATGATCAAAATTCGGTAGACTCTTTGTCTTATACGGATTTAGGCGAACCTCAAACTATTGGTGTTTTAGAACATCATTTTCAAATTGATAAACCAAGTTTGCAAAAGGAATTTTATTTAGAACAAAATATTTTGCAAAGAAACTAGTTTTTAGAACATTTTAAAGGAATATTGCGAAAACAAATTCAAGATAAGTTTTACGGTTTCCTTGCAAAGCATGAAGTGAATATTCCATTTTTGCTTGGTTTGAAGCATATGCTTTACAAAGAAAAATAGAATATTCATTTGTTCAAACAATTAATATGACCAAAAGAGATTGGAAAACCTCTGAAGGACTAACCATTTCCTCAGAAGTTCCTCCAAAAGGATCTTATCAAATTCCTGGACTTGTTGATAGTAAACAGAATTCAGTTTTACCCTTTCCTTTCAAAACTAAAACTGTCAATGATGAGCCTGTCACCTCAAGAGATATCAAAAATCTCATGGAGCAAAACAACTACACCAATCAGTATCTTCAGATCATTGGAGATCATGTCATCAAAACTCCTTCCTCTCCCTTTTCTTCAAAATCCACCTCTATGACTCAACCTTTGTTCAAACCTTTCCAACTTGATCCAAAAATCAAAGTAACTTTGCAAAGAAAGAACAATGCCGGTCTTGTGAGGCAAAATGATCAAAGTCTACAACATCAAAACCAAGTTACTACTGATCTTCAAACTCCTCTTACTCAATTAAAACAAAAAATTGTTCCTGACACTCCTTCTCCCTCCTCTTCTAATAAACAAGTTATGAATCTTGAAAAAAATTCTGATCCTGAATCTTCAAAATCTGATTTAAAGATCAACCACCAGCATTGGAAAAAATCTTCTTCACCTGTTTTCCAAAAATCTTCAAAGTTATATTATCCAAGGGCCAGTCCTTTAGATATTTTAACTGAAGAACGTCAGGATCAAACTTTCAAATCTTTCAACTCTAACAACATCTATGAGTGGAACATAGATGAAAAGAGTGAATCAAATATTATTCAAATTCTTCAACAGATGACTATGGTAAGCACTGCCTACCAAACAACAAGTGATTATTCATATACAAAAATAACTAATCTTTTAGTTTCTGGTTTCACTGGACAACTTAAAGGTTGGTGGGATTATTATCTGTCTTCTGAAGAAAAATCAAATATTATTTCTTCTGTCAAAACTGAACTCGATGGAACCCCTATTATTCATAATGGTGAGCCAATTCCAGTTCTGTTAATACCCTTACGTTTACCATTATTAAACATTTTGTTGGTGATCCAAACATTTGGAGAGATCGCTCTTCGAACTTCTTTCTAACATCTCGTTTTTGTCGGACATTGTCTGATTTCAGATGGTATAAAGATACTTTTCTATCTCGAGTACTCCAAAGGGATGATGCCAATCAAGGTTTTTGGAAAGAAAAGTTTCTAGCTGGATTACCAAAATCTTTTGGTGATAAAGTTAGAGATAAACTTAGACATCAATATGATGGCAACATACCTTATGAAAACTTGACATATGGAGAATTAATTTCCCATGTTTAAAAAACTGCTTTAAAAATTTGTCAAGATGATGGAATAAAACATCAACTTGCTAAAGAAAAGGGTATAAACATAAAAGAATTAGGGTCATTTTGTGAGCAATTTGGTCTTCCAGCTTGTAAAAAGCCTAAACCTAAATCTTACAAAACATCTCGTTTTAATCCCTCTTTTCAACAAATAAACGTTTTTATCATAACAAACGTCCTTATCAAAAGGATGGTGTCCAACACCCTCCAAGATAATATAGAAAGAATTTCCATTCCAAGCCAAAAAATGATTTTCCAAAAGATTTTCCTAAATGCGATAAGGTAACTTGTTACAGATGTGGTAAACTTGGTCATTATGCCAAATATTGCCGCTGAAAGACCTGGCTATCACCCAGAGGGGGTGAATTGGGTGTATGATAAAACTTTTGTAAGTTTGAAAATCTTTTCACAATTTGTTTGAAAGTAGTTTGTATGACAAAGAATAATTCATAAAGCGATAATCGATCATTCAAACTTATATGCTAGAAATGTAAGAGTTAAGGCAAGAGAATATGCAAACGAGAGATTTATACTTTGGTTCGGCCCAATCCTTGACCTACGTCCAAATCCCCTGCAAAGACTTGAGATTTTCCACTATCTCCTTATTTAACCAGGCACAAGAGAAAGGCCTTTACAACCTCACAAGTTTAGCCGGGCACTTGTGCAGCCGAATCTCTCACCGAGATGCTCCTTCCAATCGATTACACACTCGTACTCAAAGTTATCCTCTCACTAGGATACACTCCCCTTACAAGTTGTAAATCGATAACCCAATCTCCAAGTCCCACGACTTGAGATTCTTACAATGATTTAATAATCAGAAATGTTCTCTCTGAAAGAGAATATGAATAAACATTGAAGAACATTACAAATCATTTCACTCTCTTTGATAAACTATGTAAATATTTGGAAAACAAAGAGTACAAATAAGATGAAGATCAGAGTATGAGCATTTTGAAGTTGTAGGCTTGTGTCTTGCTTCTTCTGTCTTGAATCTGTCTTCTTTTATAGGTAGAGATCATTATATGGCCATTGGATGAAGAAATATAGCCGTTAGACTCAGATGGAAACTAGTCGTTAGAACTTCGTTTACTGAACCAGCTATAACATCAGCATTTACTTTCCCTTTGATCTTCAGTTTAACAGCCTTTGATCATCGAAACATGTACACAAATGATATAAATAATGTTAAGAAGTGTTATAAATCATTTGGGTAATCATCTGGATGTTTATCAGAAGAATCAGGATTTTCGAAACGGTGATTTTCTGAAGCTGAGATGAAAACTCGAGTTTTCATTGTAAACTCGAGTTTTGAAGTTGTTGTGTTACTCTAGATTGCTCTCTGTCTGATCAAAACTCGAGTTTTGATTTAAAAACTCGAGTTTGGAAGATGCTCTGAAGTTCGCTGCTCTCTGAAACCCAAAAACTTGAGTTTTGTTCTTACAAACTCGAGTTTTGACTTTGTTGAGCCTTCTTGAACAAACCATCAACTTTTGAGGGTCATATCTCCCTGGTATGAACTCCGTTTTGGTTCGTTCAAATCTTGATGGGAAGCTCTGTGAGTCTAATTTCATATGCCACTGATTTCAGCTCAATCAGATTTGTAGTTTTTGATTTACACTCAAAACATTGAAGCTTGGTTTGCTGTGTGGCGTGGATTTATCCATCCACTTCCACAATTCATATCTCCTTGATCTGAACTCCTTTGGGCTTGAATGTTATATCAAAATGACGCATTTGGAGTCTAGTTTCATATGCCACTAGTTTCAACTCAATCCGATCTCTGGTTTGGAAGATATAATCAAATTACCAGACCTCGCCCAAGCTGAACGTGAAACAGAGTAGAGTAGAGTTGCTGAATAGTGCTAAAACTCGAGTTTTGACTTGGAAACTTGAGTTTTCCTAGTCTAGAGACGCCAAAGATGCTGAAGACACTACAAAACTTGAGTTTTGAGTTCCAAACTCGAGTTTGAGTCCTAAACTCAAGTTTTGAGTTCTTAACTCGAGTTTTCTCATACCGGAGGAGCAAAATACTGTAGCGAAGTAGGAAACTCGAGTTTTGAGTTGGGAACTTGAGTTTTCTCATCCTGAAGCTAATTTTTGCTGACTTTAATTCTTAATTGAGCCATTCCAACTTCCATATGATCTTGAAGGCTTCTAGCATCAATATAAGAACTTGAATAATAATATTTTCATTCCATTTAACAAGTTCTTCCTTTTTCCATCTCTCATCTTGATCATTCTTCATAATCCAACTCTTTCTTTCTTCTCTTCTCTTGATCATTCTTTGCCGTTCTACCTTCTTCAATATTTCCTCTTCTTCTCGATTATTCCCAAAATCCTTTGATAGCTTATTGCTTCCTTGACATTCTAATATTCCCATTATATTGTGTGCAAGAACTTCTTTCTTCAATCTACTTTCTTGATCAATCTCCATTATTAAACTTTGCATCTACATTCAATATAAGAATTAGTCAAAGCATAATGTAAATGTAGTATGCAACCTTTTTGCTCTTAAGAATGACATTTATATAAGACATCATCAAAACTAATCATAACCAACAGTCGCCTCTCCAAGAAAATCAGGAATATCCAAATCGAAGAACCCCTTGTTGAGCAAATAAACAACCTCCGATTGAAACATCTTCGAATCAAGAAGACCAAAGTTTTTCGAGGATCTGAACCAAATCCAAGATGATGAATTCAATTCAACTTCTGATGATTCCTTTCCTCAAATAAATGTTATTACTAAAGAGCAAGATTTGCTCCTTGATGTCATCAGCAAACTTCCTGAATCTGACAGAGGTATATATTTTTCAAAACTCAAAGATATCATCGCAAAACCTTCGTCTTCATCTACTCCTCCTTCTTCCTCTAAACTCTCAGTTTTTCATAACAAATATGATTTGACCAAAACTCTGGAAAATTTTAAACATTCGGTTAAGCCAACCACTATACAAGATCTTCAATCTGAGATAAATAATCTTAAGGTTGAAGTCCAATTCCTCAAAACTAGTCGGGATACCCATGAATCTGCCCTATTGCAAATGCAAGAACTTCTTTCTTCAACTCAACACCATTCTGATGAGAATATTGATCGGGTTTTAGAAAATGAAGAAACCAACACTGATGAAAGACCTTTCTTAAACGTGATTTCAAGAATTTTTCTACGAAGTTTTATATACAAGCAAAAATCATTATCAATAATGATCTTGTTATAGAACAATCATGTCTATTTGATACCGGTGCCCAAGCCAATTGTATTTTAGAAGGCTTAGTTCCTACCAAATATTTTGAAAAAACAACTGAGAGATATAGCTCTATTGATACATCATCATTGAGTATCCAATACAAGCTTTCTAATGTTGTTGTTCAAAATGAATGTTTAAGAATCAAAACTCCATTTATTCTCATGAAGAAAATGGGAGCACAAATTATTCTTGGAGCACCATTTGCACAAATTTTTTTTCCTTGCAAAACTGATCGGATGGCATTTCTAAGGTGAACATTTTGGAAAAACCATTTTCTTCCCTTTTATTGAAAAACCCGGACTCAAAGAGTTGAATTCTCTTTTTCTCAAACAAAACCAGATCAATTATCTCAAAGAAGAAGTTTCTTTCAAACGAATTGAGCAACAACTCCAACAACCAATTGTTCAACAAAGGATCCAATCCTGTCTTGACCAAATTCATAAGACGGTTTGTGCCGATTTACCAAATGCCTTCTGGAACAGAAAACAACATTCGGTAGATCTTCCTTACGAACCAAACTTCTCTGAAAAACAAATCCCCACAAAAGCTAAACCTATCCAGATGACTCAAGAACTTCTTGAAACCTGTAAAAAGGAGATTCAAGACCTTCTTGACAAAAAACTCATTCGTCCGAGCTGTAGTCCATGGTCTTGTGCGCCTTCTACATTAATAAAAATGCAGAAATCGAACGAGGAACGCCGAGGCTTGTTATCAATTACAAACCATTAAACGAAGCTTTGCAATGGATTCGTTATCCAATTCCAAACAAGGCTGATCTACTGAAACATTTGCATTCTGCAAAAATCTTTTCAAAGTTTGATATGAAATCTGGGTTTTGGCAGATTCAGATTTCAGAAAAAGATAGGTATAAAACTGCTTTTACTGTTCCATTTGGTCAGTATGAGTGGAATGTTATGCCTTTTGGTTTGAAAAATGCTCCTTCTGAGTTTCAAAGGATTATGAATGAGATCTTCAATGATCAAAGTCAATATATTATTGTCTATATTGATGATGTCTTAATCTTTTCAAATTCTGTAGATGATCATTTTAAACATGTTTCAAAATTTATTCGAATTGCAGAAACAAATGGTTTAGTGGTTTCGAAACCAAAAATTAGTCTTTTCCAAACCATAATTCGTTTCCTCGGGCATTGGATTTGTCGGGGAACCATAACTCCCATTGAGCGAGCAATTCGGTTTGCGAAAAATTTCTGATCAAATTCTTGATAAAACCCAACTTCAAACATTTTTGGGATGTTTAAACTATGTCGCTGAGTTTATCCCTCAACTTAGCAATTTTGTTAAACCTCTTCATCAACGTCTTAACAAAAATCCTTCTCCTTGGACAAATGACCATACTGAGATTGTCAAACAAATTAAACGACGGGTTAAAGAACTTCCGTGTCTTAGCCTTCCAATTCCATCTGCCTTCAAAATTGTCCAAACAAATGCTTCTAAATTAGGCTATGGAGGCATTCTTAAACAACGTTTTGACGAAAAAGAACAAATCATTTCTTTTACGTCTAAACAATGGAATCTCGCTCGTGAGAATTATTCTACGATCAAAAACGAAATTCCGCCATTGTTTTATGTGTTTCAAAATTTCAGTTTGATCTTTTAAATCAAAGGTTTTTAGTTCGCATTGATTGTAAATCTGCAAAAGATGTTTTAAAAAAGGATGTTAAAAACCTTGCATCAAAACAGATTTTTGCCTGTTGGCAAGCCATTTTGAGTGTTTTTGATTTTGACATTGAATTTATCAAAGGCACTTCTAATTCTCTTCCCGATTTTCTTACCTGTGAGTTCTTACAGGGTAGTACTTAGGATTGAGAGTCAACTAACCCATCAACCCTTTCCTTCTCCCTAGAAAATGCCAAGAAAGAAAAAACTAGGTGATGGTTCACAAGATAAACAGGCCCTCCAAGTTGAGGACGAAGATCAACAGGGCTTCTCTCAGGATGCCCAAAAACCAATCTCCAGCCAAGAATTACAGGAGATTCTCAAACAAATACTTTAGCAACAAACTCCATTGCTGCAGTTACCCAGCCAATCAACACAGGGATCATCTAGTCAATCAGTTCCCCAAACTCAAGGAACTAGACTACAAACAAGATCTCAAAAAAAAAAAAACAGGGTCTTTTACCCCCAAACAGGAGTCATCTACTCTCAAAAATGAGTTTCAAACCCAAAGACTCACCTCCAACAAATCTGCCAAAAGGACTACTGATTCCTATGTTAAGAAAACTCCAACCCAAACATGGGAGGAAGTATTAGCCAAAAAGGATAATAAAACCCAGGCACTTGAATATGATAGAGCACTTGCTTTGTCATTAATTGCCTCTTCGTCACAGGCAATCAGTAAACAAGACTATGATTCGGCCAATACCGAATATACCCTCAAATTAGCCCGAAAAAAGACCCCCGGCTACAAAACGTCTTTAGCTCTTCCAAATATTAACCCAATGGAGACTCCTATGTGGCAAAACCGGCACATGTAAAATATCTCCTACAAATTGAGCCTAAATTTTTCTTTGAAACACCTAACCAAGTAGCATTGAAGGTTTTCCCTTCAGGATTTCATTTCCTTACTACCGATTTACGAAAAACAAGAGAATATTATGAGTTAATATTGGTTCATTCTCAATCAATCGAGCTATCTCGATATACATCAAAAGAGGATGAAACTCTAATAACCCATTCTACTCTTCAAATTCTGAAAGTTCTTACACCTTCTTAGTGGGGACAAGAGTTGACTAAACCCAAATTTTTTGATATTGAATATGAACCTAAAGGATATACTTACTAGGATTATAACAATGCCTGGTATAATGTCTTTTGGGATGAAAACAAAATTTTTAAACATACTTGGTTCATTTATTTTAAACAAACGAACAAGTATACTTTTCCTCAATGGTTTCAACATTGGTGGGCCTTCTTTGGACCTATTCCTGAAATTCTTCCACCCAATGTTCAAACGGCATTGAGCCTCTTCCAGAAAAAATTCAATCATAGTAGAGATTCTTTCCCAATTGATCTTCACTATTTTTCAAAACTATCTGTATCTTGGATATTCTACTGGCAATATAGATTTTCTCACAATGACAGAAATTCTCAAACTTTGCCGTTCTTACAAAGGTTACCTTTTGTACGTTGGTGGGCAAAATTCAACCAATCCAAAGTCGACTCTCAAGCAGTAGAGCAATGGTTCAAACAAAATCCAGATCAAGTTTGTGCATTAGAGCAAAGCAGGTTCTTAAACCAGAAGAGCCATGCTCAATATACCCTTGCTGCTGCCCTAGATAGACAGGAATATATCAAGCAACTCGCATATCATGCTTAAACAACTCCAAGCAGAGTGAGACGAGGCAACAAACCAGGCCAGCACTTCAAAAGAAGACCCAGACCAAATCGATGATGAAGATTTCGTCGTCAATTTGGGTGATGACTAAACTTACAGTTTTGACGGAGGCACCAAACAAAGTAGCTTCCATGTATAAGACTGTTGTAATCTATGCTACAGTAGTGCTAGGTATTTTCACTGTAGCATGTAATTCATAGGTCACAAAATTGGTTACTGTAGTGTCGGTAGACACTGTAGCTAATCATTAAAATTTTTACCGAACAGTGCCAGTCACCCCAACTGGAACTGTACAAACAGTGCTTCACGCCTGCCTTTAAAAGAGCTGAAATCCTATTCAGTTAGGGCAGGTTCCGAACCACTCTCTCTCTACCTTCTTTCTCTGCCTTCTCTCTACCTTAGCCTTTCTCTTTCTCGCTGCTTTCCCTTTATTTTCCAAGCTTTCGTTTGTAAGTCTTTTCCATTTCAATAAACTTGTGTTTCCTTTTATTATGTTCTCGCATTTACATTTCATCTCTTCCTCTCGATGAGATAAGTCTAGCCGCGTGCCTACACCCATTCTTATCTCATCTTCTTTTTATTTCTTCGCACGTTTATTTCCCGTTTTACTTTATGCTTTAAATTTCCAGTTATTTTCTCTACTTCTCAGTTCACGATTCTCCCTCTCCCCTTTCCGATCCTTTTGGGGTCACTCCCGTAGATTGGCCAAACTGTTGATGATTGGACTCTTCCTACCATTGACAACAAAGATATTTTTATAATAATAAAAAATTGGTTGAAGAAGTCTGATTATGTAATCAAGACTGTCGAAGAATCTGTTTCTATCCAACCTGAGAAAGAAGAATTTTTCCTTCTCTCTCCAAACTCCATTCATAAACATAGAGAAGATTACAACTTTTTACACATCGGTTGTGTACAAGTTGCTCTCAAACCTCTTGTCCGGCGAGGCTTGAATGCCTCTGGTTTAGTCTGTCTTAGGGATGCAAGACACTATGGTTTTGCTGATTCCCTTCTTGTACCGCTTCGAATTTGGACTTCATGATGGCCCAGTTTATTTCAATTGTTACCCAAACCAAACAGTTGATTTAAAAGATAAAAACATCCTTGATGTCCTCAAACTCAATCTTAAACTTCATGGTTTCAATATGAAATCTGGATCTATACCTGTTACTCTAATATATAGGGTACAATATAAGGTCTCAAACTCTTCAGCCTCAAAGGTTGCGCGTCTTCCTGACAACGATCAAACTGTGGTCTTCCTCACTGACCATTCAAACACAAACATCACAATCCCTCGAACTATCATGTGGAAAGAAGTTACCCTCTCAGAAGACTGGGTTATGGATAAGGCTGTCCAAGCTATTCCAAAACCTGTAGCTCAAATTAGTAGAATTTCACAAACCCAATCGGGATCTCGTTAGATTAGCTTTTGACGGACCTATGAGTTCTACTTCATCTGTGTCTTCAAGATATGAGGATTATAGATCGGTAAACTCTGAGTTACCAAGACACTCCAGCTTCTCTGAACGGTCTCTTCCTCCGGTCATTCATTTGCCCCCACCACCTCAACCAACTGATCCTCCACCACAATTGCCAGTTAACCAATCCTATATATATATATATAAACACACGTTATTTGGCTGATGGAAAAAGTGGCATGTCGACACATTAAAGTAAGGGGTAGGATTTAGTTTCATAAAGCTTTTTTGATCCAAGGGTTAAGGTGAGATATGGTCACAATTAATTACCATTGAACCATTGAAACTTTTCCTATAAATAGACCACCAATCTCTTCACATTTCTTCACACCATCACCAAAACTCCTCTGATCTTAGACTGAGAGAGTGATAGTGAGAGTTCTCTTGGAGCTAGAGAGAAGGAGCAAGGTCTTCAAGGGTAAGTCTCTACTTCTTGAGCTTTAGTTTTTAGCTTTTTAATTTTTGGTAAAATGTTAGTTTAATCTAGAAAATGGTAAAATAAATTCTCATGATTGCGTTTAGGTCTCCTTGCATTTAAAAAATTCCTAATGAGGTAAAAACATGTTGGGAAATAATTTTTGGAATCAATGGAGCAAGATTGTGAAAATTTGGAAAATTCAACGATTTCAGTTTTTCGGGAGTTAGTCAGATTAAGGGTATTATTTTATGTATCAAATGAAGTCATTAAATCATGAAATTTTACATGGTTATAGTAGATATGTATAGCTTCCCATTGATACAAAATGTGTAGCAATTTGAGTTCTGTAGAAAGAGATAAAAATTCTTGAAGTTGGGTCACATTTTTGGAAGAAAATCTGAACAGCGATTGAGAAAAATTAAACTGGTATTGATTAACATAGTTCAAGTGAAAACTGTTATTTTTCCTCAAATATAGACATGTAAAGGATTGTGAGGAATTTGACGACGCCTCATTTCGATTTTTGTAGAATTAATTATGATTTGTCAAAGTTACCGAAAAATCTGGGCAGAAATGCTGAAATTGCGTTTTTAAGGAAATGTAAGGATATAGTTGGAATAAAAAATACACCAAGGGTAAAAAGGTCAATAGTGGCTAATATATCTCTTAGGATATCTTTTTTAAAGGAAATAATGTGGTGATACTATTATAGGATATCCAGGAAAATCAAGAAACGTACCGAACAAACGAACGTACCACTAGCTATACGGACGTGTACTGTAACTCTAACTCTTATGTTGTCTTGTATGCTTATATGTGATAGATGATTCATAGAGTCATGGATAATACTAGGTCTTGGGTCATGTACTGTGGCTAAGACTCGGTCTTAGGTCACCTGTTTACATACATTCAGTTTGTGCAGGTTATAGTCTTGACAATGCCATATGGTTGTTTTCCTAGCACTGAGGACACGTGGATTCGTGGCACAGGGTGAGTGTGCAAACGTTACAAACATTACATTTGTTGTGTGCTATGTATTGTTGTAACCTTACAACTGATGTGTGTTATGTATGGTTAATGCTGAAATGTAATGAATATCTATCATACATATATTGTTTATACTTGAGCATGAGGATAACTGTTACATGAGATTCAATGGGTATTGAATCTCAGAATTTACCCTAGCTTAAAGATCTGGAGGATCAGGAGCCGGTGGGAAAGGTAAGCTGCACATGTGAAGACTTAGCCGGAGTTTTTATTTTGGACAGTATTATGTATAATTTTTGAAAGTTCGGAGAATTGTACTACTAATGTGCCAACCGGATACACCACAAAGAGTTTAAGGTTGTAGCCACATATCAGTTACTCATCCGTTCAACCCAACTATTACGCTGAATCGCTCCACTCTGATGATATTCTTATATAATGCTTATTAGTATTCATAATGGGTAGTATTGAATATGGGGTGTTACATATTACTTGAGTGATCTAATTGAAAAATAAATGTCAGAAAAGAGGTCACTATTAGAATCACCATGGTGAAGTGGAACTGATAAGGAATAGTTGCATCACTCAAGTGGTCACTCGAGTGATCTTTAATGAAGATACTTGATCACTTCCAATAGCTATTGTGGTGAAGAGTTTTTTGCAAAACATATCAATCAAGTGGTCACTCAATCGATCAACCAGAAAGTCCACAACTAGCTTTATCACTAAGAGTGACAATAAGTATGAAATCTTCGATCAATTAATCAAATCAGATATGCTGGAAATATAAGAGGTAAGGGAAGAGAGTATGCAAAGTAAGATTTATCCTTGTTTAGTCCAATCCATGATGACCTATGTCAAGTCCCCAGACTCCTACTGAGATTTTAATCCACTATCTCCCTCAAGTTTAAGCCGGGTACTTAAGAAGCACTACAATCTCACAAGTTTGATTTAGGCACTTGTGAAGCCACTACTAAAAGATATGAATATCACCTAGAGGGGGGTGAAAAGGTGATCTCAAAAAAAAAATTCTTGCTAATCGCACACAGATGTAAGTAATACAGAGATAGAGAAGAGAAATAAACACAAGGAGATTTATATTGGTTCAGTCTAACACTTCAACCTACGTCCAATCCCCAAATCCTTTAGGTATTTCACTAATCACAAATGGTTACAATTACACACTCTGTACTCGAGATGATCCTAATTCACTATGACTCACTCCCCCTTACAAGTTGTAATCGTACACCCACACTTAAGGTTCCACAACCTTAAGATTTGACAACTAAATAGATAATCAAATGGTGTTTAAAACTCCTCATGAGTAGATATTGATAAACACTGAAGTACAAAATATCCGAAGATATTAATGAAGTAAATGAAACAACAAGTTGCAATAAGTTCAAATTGAATGCACAACGTTTTAGTAGGTGAGTAATTGAATGCTTCTGGCTTTTATAAATGATAGCAATTCATGATCGTTGGAAGAGAGATTAATGAGCCGTTGAGTGTAATAAATATATCCATTGCTCTGTCTCTTCGTAATCTTCCGACGTTGGTCAATATACTCCGTTGACATTCTTTGTTCGATTTGTCCGTTGAGACTTAGGTAAAATATTGACTGGAAATGTTTGAAATGCTTTACAGTTGCTCAAAAGTCCTTATTCTACTTTCGTGCTTCGTCTCTGTTTCGCATTTAATGCGTCTGACACAAATTTGCTTTATGGAAATTTGATCATTAAAAACATGTTAATCATATCTAAAAAGCACTAGCAATCTGATTAAACTTGGTTAGAGGAAGTATAAATCAATAACAATAAACACCAAAGTCATAATCAATGATTTACAGTTTTACGACAGCAGAGATTTCAAATGCCAAAATGTATTCTCGAGAATTGTTCATATCATTCTCGAGAATTGTCAAGGAAAAGCTTAATCCAGGAATGCGTGTTTCACTGATACTCGAGAGTTACATTTAAGGTTCTCGAGAATTGAATGATAAGAGTGTTTCACAGATGAAAGAGCTAGACCATTCTCGAGAATTCCTTTGTTCATTCTCGAGAATTATGTTCTAACTTAAACCAGAAGTGTGGTATTGTAAAACACTTACCGCCCATTCTCGAGAATCTCCTTATTGATTCTCGAGAGCCATTCTCGAGAATCAATTTCCAATTCTCAAGAATTACATAAGGGAACTTTACTTCAATGTAATTCAGATGAGGCAATTGACTATTCTCGAGAATCTCTTTACGATTCTCGAGAGCCATTCTCGAGAATTGATTTCTGATTCTCGAGAATCACATCAAGAAGGTTTATTCCAATGTGACTTCAATGAAGCATTCTCGAGAATTATTTACTCATTCTCGAGAACCATTCTCGAGAGCTCTTTATTAGTTCTCGAGAATTGCTTGTGTAATGACCAAACTGTTACAACCATTCTCGAGAATCCCTTATCTATTCTCGAGAATTGCTTCCAGAACACTTAGGCATATTTTCAAAACTTAATCCTTTGTTATCATCAAAACATTGGGAGCTAACATTCTCCCCCTTTTTGATGATGAGAACATTTAGAAAAACATTTTTAAGCTTTAAAAAGGAATTTTGAAATTTATTAGATAGCAGAGAACATAAGGATAAGACTAATTGAGATAAGTGAATATTTTCCAATTAGTTAGCAACAGGTCTTAGCCTATAATCAAAAGCAGAATGTGATATCCATAAAAAATGACATCCATAACAAGTCTCAGCACTAAGCACATAGTGATATCTAGAAAATAAACATCTATCTCAATCATCAACCTCTTCTCCCCTTTGTCATCAATCAAAGAGGGGAAGGAATGCAGTGGAGCCGCATCAAATGTCACGGCGGAGCGAAAACCATCTCGAGTCGAGTGTAGATATCTTGCGGGAGTGGAAGCAGGAGGCACAGTAGAGGTAGAGGCAGGTGTCTTCTGAGTAGAGACAAGGCTGACCGCAATAGTATCTAAGGTTGTATCAAATCCATGAACCAATTGTTGGGTATGAATTTGTTGTTGACCCAAATCCTCAACTTCCTTCTTGATCTCCTGTTGATGCTCAAATTGTGCAGCAAAGCGAGTGTCCATTTCCTTTTTGAAGTCTTCCAGCTCAGAGTCCATGTGAAGATCAATATGAGCCTTCAGATTGATCATCTCTGCGGACATGGCATTGATCATCTCAGTGGTTAGCTTCCTATAGGTCTCCAATGACTGCAACACTGGAGCAATGGCACTCTGAACTGCGGATTGAATTTGTGTCTAAAGGGTAGAGGCAATTCCAGCTTGAAAGGATTGACCCTCTTCTGGTGGTTTGGAGGATGAGGGCTGAGGAACTGAAATAGGCTTTTCTAGCTTCTTCCCGGTAGCTTCTATGAAGGATATCTTCATATACAATAGGTGAGTTTTGCCAAACTTCTTGGGAAATATAGTTTTTTCATTGTCTAGAAGGTACCAAATGTTGTTGAAGCCCAGAATCCGAGAAACTAAATTAGGATAGGGAATAGTATTCTTCTTAGAGACCCCAGAATTAGACAAAAAATTGGACATTTCATAAACAACCAGTTTGCCCAAATTTCGTGGTTCCTTAGCAATAATGGAGGCCAGCAACTGGTAGTCTTTGTTCACAAAGTGAGTGAAACTCTGTCCTTTGTTAACCAGGTTGAGGCTGTAAAGGTACCAAAGAACTCTGTAGGTATCTGGCATCTGTGAAGGCTTGAAGGCTTGAATTTCAAAGGGTTGCCATCATATGTCTCAGTGGGCAGAAGAAGATTGAAACATTCAGCCTCAGTCAACTTGGGTGGATCTTCAGGTGCATGAATTATACCAAGAAATGAGTTAATGACATCAGCTGTAAGTTTAATTTGTTTTCCCCGAACTTGAGTGTTCAGCACAATCTCATCATCCTCAGTTTTTTCTTCAACCATATTAAAGTAAAAGACTTTCACTACTTGAGGGGAGTAGGGAGTATGAATATCCAATAAGAGCATGTATGGTTTCAACCAAGGAGAGAGATCTAAGTTACAATCCTGTCTAAAATCATCCAAATTTAACCACACAGTAGGGCAAAAAGGTCTTCCCTCATAAGTAAGTGCAAAAGCTGGGTCAAATGGGATTACCAGAGGGTCTTGGCAAAAACCTGGAGAGCAATCAAGTACACTGATCTGGCCAATCAATTTAGAAGCAAATGGAGGAAGTGTTCCACCGGCCAACGGTTGATTTTGGCTTCCAGAGTGTCTGTGAGGAGGTCGCTGAACTCTATCTTCTATGCTCTTTGATCGACGCTCGTGAAATTGTGGAGCATCGTCTCTATACAAGTCTGATGTCTTAGTAGATTCAGAATGCAGTGATTGTGATCTCGACTTGCTCTTCCCTTCCCCTGACGGCAGTGATTCAATTTGGGAGCAAGTCACAGGAGAATCTACTGATTTGGATTGTGATTTCATGGTAGTGAGTGGGTGCGTGTAACATCCTGAATTTTTTCGGAAGAAATTAATTTCTGATAATTAAAATTTACCATTTAAGATTTATTTTTATAATATAGTAATATCTTAAATTTTGGAACAAGAGTTTAGGAATAAGACTGAGATAAGAAAGCTACTAGGCTCTTGATAATCGGTATTTTTCATTGCAATCAGGGTAAAAATCATATATTAATTTGAATGGTAGATGATTATGTAGTAGATAAGCATGTGAAATTTGATCTCGTAGATGAGTACTCGATAGTTAAATGGTAGATGAACATATGTATGGTAGTTAGATGGTAGATGGAGATGTGAATGGTAGTTATACGGTAGATGGACATAAGAGTGGTAGATAGATGGTAGATTGAAGTAGTTGGGTAGTAGATAGACATGTGATTTTTGAAAAATGGTTGAGACCCAAAACTCTATAAATACCTCACCCCTTCTCTTTTCACAACACACAAACACTCAAGACTCACGAAAGGTAGAAAGAGAGAGAAAGAGAAGGAATGTAAGGAAGCCTTGCGGTAATTTTTGGGAACTATAGAGTACCAAGTAACTCCGAATATTCTTCCATATACTTGTGAATTGTGTATGAGTATAAATTATATTTTTATAGACTGATTTATATTATATGTGTTATAATATTATTATAATAAAAACTGAATATTTCAGTTTTATACCCATGAAAATTATAGTTTGTGCCCGAAAAAAATTACGGTTTTGCCCCGAATTTCGAAATGATAGGTTTAGTCCCAAATTTCGAAATGACGTTTTATTCACGAATTTTAAATGACAGTTTGTCCCGAATTTGAAATGACATTTTGGTCTTGAATTTTAAATGACAGTTTGGTCTCGAATTTAAGAAATGACATTTTGGTCCAATGAGGTTTCATTAGATGTTTGGATTTATCTTGCGATGATATTTTATATAAATGGAAGCTTGTTTTAAAATACTTTATTTTTATTGAATATAATTATCATGGCGGCTATATTTGTGATGGGTTGGAGTAAGGAGGAATTTGAATGATAAGATTTATTTATGCCACCACTACGTGCACAAACGGTGGATGGTCCTTTTTAGGGCCCTTCTTCCATGTTTTCCTCTCGGGGGATTGCATTGGAGTCATGGGACATGTGACACCTCCTTAGTTGTTATTTTTAAGGAGGGAGCCATAGTCCAGATTTAAGCTCTATACCTTGGGCCGAGTGTACCTTAAATTTTGGTGAGCTTGGAACCATCCAGTCAAATGAATGAGTTTCTGTTGGACTATGTGTTAGCCTATGGCTCCAGTCAGCGGTACAAGGGTGGACGGTGATATAAGGGAGGCTGCATACTGCATATTGTATATTTGTATAGTTCACAATTCGACATAATAACGTTTACTTCTGCAAAAATAAAATTTCGTATGAGAAATTTATGGTATATACAAGTATATTCGAAATCAGCCCCTGCTTTTGTCATATGTAATTTGCTTGTGTACGGTAGAAACTTTCAGTAGTTACTAAGACGTGGAAATCTCATCCCATATTGACATTTTTTTAGGTGAATATCCTAGTAGGCAGCAAGGGAAGGCACCTATGGA
Source organism: Acacia melanoxylon (assembly GCA_019022615.1). Taxonomy (NCBI): domain Eukaryota; kingdom Viridiplantae; phylum Streptophyta; class Magnoliopsida; order Fabales; family Fabaceae; genus Acacia; species Acacia melanoxylon. The sequence continues at coordinate 1,797,936 of JAFJYJ010000003.1, read as the reverse complement.
GTGAGCTTTGAAGGCTCTTTTGTACTCCTATAATTTATGTTATGTTATTTTATTTGCCATGAACCTAAGACTTTCGCATTTTAGAAACTCTGATATATATTATTTTGGATTTAATTTGGCCCTATATAAATGAATTTTTACCGTTTGGCCATATTGTAAATATGTATTTGGAGGTGTTGAATATCTTGGCCAAGTTTTCGGGTGTTGAATTTGAGGTGTTACATCTGGAGGCGAGTTGTAGGTTGAGGGGATTCGACGATAGTCACAGACTTTGGTTTCTTCTTCGGTGTCTCCGTCTTCTCAGAAGCTTGAACCTTTGGGCAAAATTTTGTTCGAGGCTTCTTGGGTGGTGGTCGTTGAGGAGACTCAGAGGAAGATTTAGCCATTCTCTACGAAATGGGTAATGACAGAGGAAATGGGGATTTTGGATAGGATGAAGAGATGGAGAAAATGAGGAAGTTCAATGGACAGAGAGCGACGATGAAGGATTCTCGAGAGTGAGAAAGAATAAGATGAAAGAACTGTTTTGACAATTCCGTAAGCTACGGACTTTGAAAGTTACGGACTTTTAATACCAGCTGGAACAAGACCGGTGTCGAGTCCGGTCTTACAGTTCCTCTTTTGTCCGATCTTAAAATCCTTTTTTCCACCCGTGAAGGTAGGGTTTTAAGATGATGGTAGAGCGAAACGGACACAGCCATAGTAAGTGAAACGACATCGTTTCTGGAGACGAATCGGCATCAATAACTTTCTACGATGATTCTCGAGTATGCTCAGTTGATTCTCGAGAATGGCTTGAATTGAAACTACTCTCTCAACCCATCCAGACTCGTCAATTCTCGAGAATGCAATGTAATTCTCTAGAATGACCTCAATTCTCGAGAACATAATAATGATTCCCGAGAATGAGCCATTAAACATTAATTTTGCAATAGGCTCTATCTGCGACAATTCTCGAGAATGGTGATGTTACTTTGATCATTGTTACTCAGCGAACCCAAAAATCTCGTTATTTCTCAAGAATGACTTCCAATTATCGAGAATGCTTAGGATTTGCAAAGAGGCTTACTCATCAATTCTCGAGAATGATAAAATCATTCTTGAGAATTAGCAGACTCTGTAACTCTATTTTTGATTCACTGAAGAGGGAACCTACAAAACATCGAAGAAGCTCCGATGCTTAAGTTAGTTTCTAATAATCATCAAAACATAATTAACGACATTGAACTAACATTACTTACAATTCATTGGCATTTACCATTCCCAATTCTCTTCGGATGAAATTGAATTATTCTTTTGCTAGCGGTTTTGTGAAGATGTCTGCTAGTTGATGATGGGTTGGAATGAACATTACTTTGACATCCTTCTTTTGTACATGATCTCTGATGAAGTGATGTCTTACATCAATACGCTTGGTTCTTGTATGTTGAACTAGATTCTTTGCCAAGCTTATTGTGCTAGTGTTGTCACAGAGGATTGGGATCTCCTTCAGATAAATTCCCAAGTCGATGGCCGGTTGTTGTTTTAACCCGCATGGGACTTGAGCACAAAGAACTTGAGGCAACATATTCAAACTTCATTGAAGATACGGCCACAAGGGTTTGCTTCTTGCCGAACCAAGATATGAGTGATCCTCCAAGAAACTCACACCGTCCACTAGTGCTCTTTCCGCGTTTGTATCCAAGATGATCGAGTCCGAATTTGCAATCAGAAATTCTTGTTGACCTTTTCGGAACCAAAGACCCAATTCCTTTGTATCTGAGAGATATCAAAAAATTCTCTTAACATGTTCTGCATGTGATTCTTTAGGAGCGGATTGAAATCTTGCGCACATTCCCACACTGAACTGGATATCGGGTCTACTTGCATTCACGTAGAGCAATGATCTGATCATTCCTCGATATTTGGTTATGTTGAAATCTTTGCCCTTTTCTTCATCGGCATCTAGAGAAGCAGTTGAACTCATTGGAGTGTCGACTCCATTGCAGTGTTCCATCCCAAATTTCTTTAACAAATCACAGAGGTATTTTGTTCGTGAGATAAAAATTTCATCCTTCCGTTGTTTGATTTGCAATCTGAGGAAGTAGTTCAGTTCGCTCATCATAGACATCTCGAACTTTCCCTTTATCAGATTTTGGGTCAAACTTTCCCAAATTCTCCTTACCAATATTGTGCACAAAGCACTTGCATCCAAAGATGTGTAGATGAGCAAGGTTGGGCTTTCTCCCTTTGTATAGCTCATATGATGTCTTCTTAAGATTCTTCCGAATATATGCACGATTTGATATGTAGCAAGAAGTACTCATTGCATTAGCCCAGAAGACTTGAAAAGTTTGGTTTTCATTCAGCATTGCTCTTGCAATCTCAGTGAGGACACGATTCTTTCTCTCAACAACGTCATTTTGTTGAGGAGTCCTCAAGGCAGAGAAATTGTGGTCTATCCCATTAGCGTCACAAAATTCTTCAAAGGCATAGTTCTCGAATTCTCCACCATGATCAGTTCTTATACCTAAAATAGAGATACCTTTCTCGTTTTGGACCTTCTTGGCAAACACAACAAACTAATCAAAGGTTTCATCTTTCGATGATAGAAATATAGTCCAACAAAATCTTGAGTAGTCATCAACAATGACCAGAGTATAAAGATTGCCACCAAAGCTTCTTACTCTTGCTGGTCCAACTAAATCCATATGAAGTAGTTGGAGGGGTCTATTAGATGAAATCTCATTTTTAGATTTAAAAGATGATTTAGTCTTTCTTCTTATTGATCATTCATTCTCCACACTTCAACTTGACATCTTCTTCCTTTTAATCTTTCTTCATAATCCAACTTGATATCTTCTTCCTTTGCTTGACTAATCTACAATAAATTTTACATTAAATATAATAGTTAGTCAAAGTATAAGATAAATACATTATGCAAACTTTTTGCTCTTAATATTTGACATCTATATTTAATAGCATTGAAACTAATCATATATATCAGTTAAATTATTTTAAGCGACAATATTTTTATGTATTTTAATATTCATGATAAAAGTTTTAGAGAAAATTAAGCTTTTCATCCTTATATTCCACCTCAATTTTCTAATTGCTCCTGATATTTCTATTTTTATTTATAAAACGACGCCTTACACTTTAAGTTTGTTTTGAAAGTAATTATTAATCCTTATACTGCGAAAAACATTTGTGTAATGTTCCTTAGTTGGTATTCCGATCCTTCCCATCCTTATTTTGATGACCAACTAACAATTTTACATAGATTAAAAATTTGGTTAAATATATATTCAACACTATTAAAATTTTAAAATTTCTATTAAAGAAATTTATTAATTACACAGAATTGTTTAAGTTACTTGTAGATTTGTTTAGTTGATTCGATTGAGCTTTTTTCCCCTTCATTTCCGTTTCATATTTTTCTAAGTTGATTCCAACTGAATAATAATAGAAACAACAGAATATAGTATTCGAACCATTCCTCTTGTGACTCATGGATTGATAGTGTTGATAACGTAAGTCCAGTAGCGTGAAGTTTTTTTTTTTTTTTTTTTTTACGTACAATCAGTATTTTAAATTATTTGGGTTAATGTATAAATTTGTCTCGGAAGTTTTTGCTAAAATAATATTGCACCGGAAGTATTTTTAGGTTCAATATTGCTCCAAAAGTGTTAAAATTGAGGAAAGTTGCCCTTTTCCATTAAAAAGAATGGTCTTAGTTTTTTAACGGTATAAGGCAACGTTGCTATGTTTTGAAATTTTTAGTGTGATATTGAGCGCAAAAAACTTACAAAAGAATATTACTCATCAAATAAAACTTCCACAACAAATTTGCTCCTTAATCCTAAAATAGTTTGTGGTTAATCCAACACCATAAAGTATTTTTCCAAGCGTGACCAAACATCCTAAGGTATTTTTTATTAACCTAGCATCCTAATTTGTTTTTCAAGCGCATCTAGCACTCTAAAGGCTGTTTGGCCAAATTATTTTTAACTTATAATTTACTTATAAGTTTAAACTAGCCAAACAAAATTTAAAATAAGCTCTCTTATATTATAAGAGCATTTTTTTTTTACCAAATAAATAAACTCTTAAAAAAAAAGCTGCTAATAGGAGCTTAATAGACTCTTTTTATTTAAGCTCTTTTTATTTAATACAACCCTACCCGACTACCCGCCTGTCTCTCCATCCTCTCCATCGTCTCCAAATCTCGCTCATCGTCTCGCAAAGAAGAAGGTGGACGAAGGATCGAAGGGATCATCGCCTCTGAGATTTCAGTCGTCTCCTCTATTGGGTTAGTTTCTTGTCTTGACTCTGCTTCTTTTTCTTCTTCTTCCTCTGGATTTAGAGTGTCTCGTGGGTGTTTGTTCCAATGTTCGAAGCTTTTTTACGGTTGTTCATGGTTGTTTTTTCCTGGGTAATTTATGGGTTGCGGTTTTATTCATTCGGTTTAGCTCTGTATTGTTGTGCTTGGAGTTCAAAAACATTTCTAGTGCGAGTATGATAAGATCTATGAGGGATGTTGTCTGAGGTGCCAGAATTGGGAGAGATCGTTCCATGGGGTTTCGATCCCGACTTTGCCGCCTCTTGTGGCAGGCCAGGAGGCTTATTATTGTTGCTGGGGATTATTTCTGTTAACTCTAGCCACAGCGAATTCTTCCAGCAAAGAAGTTGCGAATCCTTCAGATCGAGGTAGTGCAATTTGTTGCTGAGAATGTGAAGGTTTGATGGAAGGAAATTTGTTAGTTTGGTGGTTGATGTGGCGGGAAGTGGCGTGCCTGTAAGATTCTTCGCTGGAATACTTGTTTTATTCTTTATTTAATATACAATTCACAGTGTGTAGCTTCATTCTTTTCCTTTCGTCATGTAGCCGCCTTTGTTGACTATTTGGTTTTTCATTCATTAAAAACCATCAGGAAATTTCTATAACCATGTTTCTTCTATTTCCTTGTTCTCCATTTTTTGACTTTTCAATAAAATACTATCAAGAGACTTCAACAAATAATCTCGTTTCTTCTAGTCTGCCGGTGAATCTATGGAGGAGAGATCACCTGCCTTTCTGGGCCACAAGGAATGGGTAAAACAAGTTGCAAATTCTAGGAATGGCATCGCAGCCAATTGCCCAAATTGAAGGGTTTCATTGTGTTTTATTCCATGTATGGGCATGTTGAGTGATTGGCTCGGAGGATGAAGAAGGGTGTGGATGGGGTGGAAGGAGTTGAAAGTGTTTTGTACATTGAGATTTGGGATTTAACTCCAAAACAAACAAAAAGAAAGAAACATTAGAAATTATTTTTTTCAACCAAACTCACTTGAGATTTGATAAGACCCAACCTCCTACTGCTACTAGAACATACAGAGAGGGACATAGGGGAGTGGCAAAAGACAAAAAATGGGGATCCATTGGTCCAAAGGAAAACATAGGGGGTTAGAAGTCAGATAATACCTGCTGATTCTAAACTGGGATGATTATTGTACTTTTTCTTGAAAAAAAAATCTTGTCAGTGCATTTCCTTGAAGCTAAGATTAGTAGTGAAGCACATTTCATTTGTTCTACATAGTAGTGGTTTTTGTAGTTTGATCAAATCTTCTCTGTACTTCCTGGAGAGAGGTGTGGTTTTTATTCTGATATTCTGGATTAGGCCTCAAGATGCCGTGGACATCCTTATACAATAGTAACTGTGTTAGCTTGGTGGTGTTCTTTCATGTGATTCTGTAATTTAATTAATTCAGGTTAGAGATATTGTCCTCACTTATTTGCTGCTGTAGTTATTTTTAATCATTACAATTTTTGGTTATCACTTGATTTAACTCCAATCATATGTTCAAAATATAAACTTAACCAGAGTGGATTCTGTGGCCTTGAATATTTAGTACTATATTTTGATGCCTATTGCTTGAAATTTGGAATCAGAAAACTTCTTGAGATTTTGACGGGAACATTCTATGGATCCTTTGGCCTGTCATCACAAAAATCATGAAATGATGGGGGTTTGTTTAATACAATCTGACCATTTTATGTCTTATTCCCGTGTTGCATATTGTTTTGTCATCCCCCTCTGAATTCTTGTATGGTTTCTTTCTGTTGTAGGTAAAGTCTCATTGGATTGTGAAGGAGCTCTTCCCGTGCATTCTAGTAGATCAATTGTTGTGTAGCTAAGAGAGTTTTAGGTACTTTATGAATATTGTAATCTGCTTTAGTTGTTCAGAAAGTATTATTCATCCCTAGTTATTTCCATTTCTTGTTGTCTGATCTTGCTTACTCTAGTTGAATTAATGCAGAATTGACCTTATCGAGCATATTTGTGCATAAAATGATTATCTAGGTTGCTGAGTTAAATTCATCTATATTTGTTGGCAAAATTTTGATCAATTGCTTACTTTTATCTATATTTGTGAAGGATGATCAGTATATCCATGATGTAGAGCATAATTTCTCCTATATATATCACATGGTATTTATATGAATGATGATGCCTTTTGAATGAGAGTTTCTTGTATGAAGTTGTTTGTAGTTGGTAGTAGAAGGTAGATGATAGATGTTGTTTAACTTGATTGTAGACTCTGTTTTTTTAAAATATTTTTCTTTTCACTTCAATAATGCATTGCGCTTTATGGCTAGCAAAGAAAAACACAAAGCAAGGTGGGATCCTTTCACTACCAAGAACTTAATTGAAATTTGTGTAAAGGAGATTCAAACTAGTAGAAAACCAGGAATTGGTTTTAAAGCTAGGAGATGGGAAGTTGTAGTTGATGAATTTAATAAACGTACTAATAAAAACTATAACCAAAAGCAATTGAAAAATAGGTTAGATTTTTTGAGGCTTGATTGGAGTGCATGGAAACAATTATTGGGCAAAGAAACAGATTGGGATGGAACCATGAGACATGAACTATTGTAGCCGATGACACATGGTGGGAAGCTAAGATAAAAGTAAGCATTATAATTTTTAAGTTTTTAGTTATTTTATGTTTATTTAAAAATTTGGGTTTGTCTAAAGTTTGTTTCTCTTTTATGATTGGGCGATAATAGTAAATATGCAAGATTTCGATATCAAGGACTAGAATTTCGTGAGGAATTGGAAATCATCTTTGGGGAAACAAAGTGGCAACAAGTCAACGTTCATGGACCCTAGCAATGGGTGTCCGAGTGAAGATAGTGCCATAAAAACCAATCCAACTATTCCGAGGAAATTGCTGAATATGATGTAGAAGAAACCAATCTTGATGAAGATGCTAGCTATATGGCAAATAACCAACTCAAGAGGAAAAAATGTCATCGAAGCAATGAGTAAAAATATGGCCAAGGGTAAGCAAAAGAGTGGGATTGCAACAAGCATGCTTAAAACATTAGATCGAATGGCCAATGCAAAGAGAGTCATAATGCGGTGAAGCGGTTGAAATTTCACAAACATCTGAAATCAATGGACTCTTTTCCATTTCGATGGCATTAAAATACTTGAGAAATTTGAAGGTCAAGGAAATTGGATGCCAAACAATTTTTCTATGCATTAGATTTGCTTAGAATGCAACAAGAAAGGATCATTATTATGTCTCTTTCAGAGTCAATTGATGAACTCGTAGGGTGGATTTTGTACAAGTATGAATTAGATAAAAAAGTCTAGTGATTAGGTTTGAATTTGATTTTATATTTGCTATTCTCATGTTTACTGTTGGATTGATTTTATACCTTTTATTCTCATGTTAATTGTTGGATTGATTTCATACCTTTTATTCTCATGTTGAACTATTGTGGATTTGATATTTGAATGACATTATATTGATGCTTTTTGGACTATTGTTTACTTATGTTTATGGTATCATTTTTTAGGTAAGAAGTTATTAGAAGTTAATACATGGCATCTAGACAAACGGAATCATCATCAATAATTGTTAAGAGAAGAAAATGTGCAAAGTTTTATCGAGAAATGAATGGAGCAGCAACAATTGCATATTTACATTACATGAGACATTTAATGAAGCAAGGTGGTTTAATTATTCGATGGATGGAACTCGGGTTCAAACACCTTAAACACTCCAGGTGAAAGTTATAGAATGTTTAGGATGTAATCAAATGTTTGTATTAGAACTTGAAAACATATTGGTGAGTAAAGGTTGGTTACATCCATCTAGGAATTGACATCATTGAGGCACTTTCTATGTTTCTTTGGACATGTGCACGTAGTGAGACAAATAGAAATATCCAAAATAGATTTGGAAAATCGGGAGAGACGGTAAGTAGAAAGTTTAATGAAGTACTAGATAGTTTATGTTCACCTAAGCAAAGGAAATTGTGAGGCCTCCGTTTTCAGTTTGAAGAAGTTCCATCACGAATTAGAGGTGATAAAAGATATTGGCCTTATTTTCAAAGATGCATAGGTGCTATAGATGGATCACATATTCCTGCCATTCCTCCTACTAATGATCAAATTTGTTTTATAGGCAGAAAAGGATACCCAACACATAATGTCATGTTAGTTTGCAACTTTGACATGATATTCACTTTTTATCGTTGTTGGTTGGCACAGTACAACACATGACTCACGTATTCTTTCATCTGTGCTTGAGGAAATGAAAAGTGTGTTCCCTCATCCTCCTGAAGGTGCATTTTTTTTTATATATAAACTATTTTAGTTTTATATTTATTTAATTGAAATTTTATATGAACTAATAATAAATCTTTTAATTTTTTAGGGAAGTGTTATGTAGTAGATCTTTGGATATTCTAATATGAAAGGGTATTTAGCACCATTTAAAGGAGAAAGGTATCACATTCCCGATTTTAGAGGATGCAAACAACCACAAGGATTACAAGAAGTTTTCAATCATGCACATTCCTCACTAAGAAATGGCATTGAGAGAACGATTGGAGTTTGGAAGAACAAGTGGCACATCTTACGTGATATGAAGCCATTTTCATAAAAGGTTATTTTATAATATACCTTTTAAGTTAACTTTTATTAGAAAAAGTATTTATGACAAAAATGATGCCAAACAGCTTATTTTTAATTTAAGCTTTTAAGTAACTTTTAAGCTATAAAATTTATATAATTTTTTTTTTGGTCAAAGTAAAATTTAAAAAAAAAAAAAAAAATTTATATAATCACCAAACAGCTTTTAGCTTTTTTTAAAAGCTCTTTTTTTTAAATTTTAGCTTTAAAAGTAACTTTTAAGTTAAAAATAAGCTAGCCAAACGGCACTAAAGTTACTATTGAAAAACAAATATATTAGTGTTGGATACAACTTTACTTAAAGGACTTTTTTAGAGTTAATTATGAGATTAAAATTACTCCTGAAAAGTTTTTATGTGCACACTTTCTCCTGAAAAATACTCATACTTTAAGGATAAAATTGCTTTACAAAGTTACTTCAATGTGCTGAATGAAGCACAAAATACTATAGGATATTAGAAACATCTAAGAAAATAATGCAGAGTGTTGGCCACACCTTAACACACTAATTCAAAACACATCAAATAAACTGGCTATTTAAAATAGAGAGAATTATTTTAAAGTCTCAAATAAAGAATGTTATCACTAAAAAATTCCATGAAATGGCAGAATATTTCTGAAATCCCAAGAAATCTGGTGAAGAATAAGTTTAAATGCGTAATTGCCAAATTGCCTGATTAGCCAAAAAGAAAGAGTGAAGGAAAAAGGGAGAATAATTGAACCTACTCCTCCTGAAACTCATCCGGCCTCCTTCGGATTTCCCGGCATGAATTTAACTTCACCTGTCTCCTCATCAGGCTGTGTTTCACTAGCTAGTGCAAAAGTCTGTTAAAATTGCATTTATGGCATCTGGTCCTCGTTAGAACCAGACCTTATAATAAACTTTCTATCTAACGATCATAAGTTTTAAAAATGTTAAAATATTAGATCTGGTTGGTAGTGCAAAATATTAAGGATTGGAGGTAGTATAATGAATTAAAATCGTTAGAACCAGACGTTATAATAAACTTTGATCATAAGTTTAAAAAATGTTAAAATATTAGATCTGGTTGGTACTTGGTAGAGCAAAATATTAAGGATTGGAGATAGTATAATGAATTAAAATCGTAATAAAGAGCATAAGCAATTTGCAATTTCAAAAATTTGTGCAAGTTGGTTTAAAAGCTCAGAGATTTGACCAAGTTTTGAGGGGTCTTTTTTTTCCATAAGTTTTTAAGGAATCAATTCTTTATAAGGGTAGAATATTCTGACCCACGAGATCCATGGCGCCCAAAGTCCGTATCTCTTCATCGGCTTGTGTATAAATTACTCATCCGGTGTATTATTTGAAACTTATTTGTCTAATTTGAGCATTAATTACTTCATTATAATATATATGATATAATTTTTTAAAAATATTATGTGTAACATTCGATTATATACCCTTTATAAATTAGACATATTAGTTTGGAAAAAATGACTAACATATGATTTTATTTTATTTTTTTAAAAAAAGGCCTTGCATTTATTTATGGGGTTTACACTTCTCATGTTGCATTAGAAGAAGAAGATTCCTACACACACATGAAATAGTGGGACCCACAACTTTTTTATAAACAAAAAACTCAAACACGGAAATAATGGGACCCACATCTTTTTTGTATCTATGACATGAGAATACACTTCTCTTACAACATGAGAAGTGTATTTTCCTTTATTTATAACTAAAATCTACTTCCAAATTAATTAGGTCATACATTTAAGACTAGAGGAATATTCTGCGTATGCACGTAGGAATGCCTCCACAAAGGTTCACCGCTAATTAGAGTTTGTCAAAATGGGGCCCGGCCATTTAAATTTCCCCCCATTTCTAACCTCCTTATTTCTAGCCCACATAATGGGGTTAGTTTTTGGCCCTAACCCTATTTAGCCCATATGATGGGGTTATGATAGGTTGGCCCGCGGCCACCCTATTATTTTATATTTGTGCATGCATAGAAAGAATATTGTCGCATGAAATTACCTTTCTACCCTTACTTTTAAATAAATTAAAAAACCCCACCCCCACCACCCCACCAACACCGCAATGGCCACCACCAACACCACCGCCACCGCTGGCCGCTTCCCACCACCACCACCACGACCGCCGTAGTGGTGGTGGTGGTGGCGGCGGGTGGTGGGGTGGTGGGGCCTGAAATCGGGGGGTGGGGTGGGGTTTTTAATTTTTTTGTAATTTATTTAAAAGTAAATAAATTAAGATAATTATAATTTTTTTAATGTAAATAAATACATATTAAAATAATATATTCAAGTGACAATATTACATTGGTTACGCATAGATACGTCGGACCTCGGAGTATGGAATTATTATTACTAATTAATAAAAATATAAAAATGTATTTAATATTTAAAAATATTTTTTTTGGCCCGTAATTAGCCCTAACCCTTAGGGTTATATAATTTTTTGGACCCGTGCGTGCGTCTTAACATAACATACGGGCTTTTTTTTTTTGCCCCAGCGCTAACGGCGGGTGACCCCGTTTGGAATCTACCGCTAATAAGACAAGATGAGATAAATCTTACAAATATGTTTTGATACATAAATCTTACAAATATAGTAGCAAGCCAAGTACATCGAAACCGTGGGCCGAAGAATTCGCTTGTGCATGGATTCAGTCATGTTTCTCTCACGTTTACATCTCATTAAATACTCTTTCTCATCTTTATTATAAAGCCTTGACTTAAAATAATATTTGGTCTTAAATATAAGGCACCAACCACCATCCATATTTATTACTTTTTTCTTACTTTACCCTTGTTATTAGTTGATGTCTAAAGTTAGAATAACTAAGTCATATCAATTAAGGGGGGTGTAAAATTGAAATTTTTTACCAATTTATGATTTATTTAATGATTTATTGCCATTCTTTAGTATTATGACAGAATTAGTAATTGGTGCATTATAATAAGAATTAAAGGGAGTAAATTCTATCTTGTGCTGCAAATTTACACATATATATTGGCATGCATGCGTTGAACTTACCTAACATGTATGTGATAAACTTATGCTCGCTGCCCAATTTTTTTTTTTTTTTTTGGAAATCTATTGCGATAAAAACAGATTTTTTTTTCCCTGGGAATAAGAATGTTCTTTTTCTTTCTTCTTACACAAGGAGATATAGGAATCCGGCCCACCAAAAAGTTTGCAAATGATCAAGCCCTTTGGGCCACATGAAGAATTCATCACTCTTAGTTTACATTGATTTGGCACAATCCACAACAGTTAAGGCAAGTGCATTGGTAAGTTCAAAATCCATACAATTGCTCTAGAAGTTCATCCATTCTAAACACACTCCCGGCTCTATCCTTGGTTACTCAAACAATTCATAGGACACTCAGTCCATTCTATTACAACCTTCCGATCATTCCTGGATACTGCCTATGATTCTCGGGTTTCATAATCTCTTCGGAATACTGCCCAGTATTCGTGGTCTAACAACCGAGGGCTTCTTATTGAACGCATATCAAGCCTCACAACCTAAGGACATATTAGCCTAATAGGTCTCTCTGCCCACCATATATTCATATCACGAATGTACTCAACGTTCCCTATCAGGTATTCAACCCATACTTTCAGGGAATCCATTAGCCACGAACATATCTATAGTTTCTTGATCATGAGACCATAACTCGTGGCTATTGAGGTTCTCGCTACTACCCAGTTTGATCAAGGAACAAACCCTCCGTCATTCTTTCTAAGGGAATATTCTATAATGCCCATCCAATGTTTAGGTCTATCAACCTAATTCTGAAACCTTGACCATGCCCAATAAACATGCTAGAATCATCACGGTTCATAGCTCATAACATTCAGGCACTATCCTCAAATAATCCCAAGAAACAATTGCCGAATTCACAATTAGACTCTTAGGACCTCAACATCAGTTGGGTTGAGAAATCATGTTTCCACAATAATACCCATAGTACATACTAGGATCATGATTCACAATTCCTAGTCTAATCCTTAAAGCGTTCAAGTGACATCAATACTATTCAAGAGGTTCTAATTCTACCTCAAAGGTAACCATTAATCATACCCAAACAAACATGTTATCAATGTAGCATCAATCATCATTCATAGGGTTCCTACTCTTAGGTGTATTGAAACCTAGGGCAAACCTATTCACATTTTGACCTAGGCACTATTTCAGCTTAGATCAGATTCAAGTCTATCCTCAATCTTTACTATATCCATACTAACATTCTCTTGTCATCCCAAAGAATCATCATGTTTCACACCTCAAGGTACTTAGGCTTTAAATCAAAGGATTTCAAATTCGTATGATACTTCTCAAGGGATCACCCATCCCCAGAATTTCTCTCACCTAAGCACGCTTAACCTCAAAGTGCCCATCAAATATGGGGTGTTGTTGTCGATATAAATACACATATCACTGAATATTGGCATATCATGTGTGTACTAATACTAGTATCACATATCTGCATTTCCAGAAATGCTAAGTACTGTCCCCATAAACAATATCAGCATCTGGGTACAACTCCCTTATATTTTTTCCTGTAACATCGGGTAGGGATCTAACTCACATCCCAACTCAATATTAGGAGACATAAAGTTAGCAACAGAATTCGTATTTTGTGCCATCTAATCTATCTCTATAGCCTTAACTCACCGGAGCTTGAACCCTTCTCCACATGGTACATATCACTATTACTCTGTTTCCTATTACTATGTAATCAAGTATCAGTATACTATTATGTTGCCTCCAGAACTGCTTGTTCTGATATCACCAATTGTAATACCCTACTGATATTCTGATAATTATGATAGTACTATTGCAGAGCTTAGCGAACAAGAGTCATAGGCAACCATAAATAGCATTACATATTGATATACATACTTTATTACAATAGGAATTCCCATAGGGTTATACAAATTTCTTACAAATTCTAATAATAACTATTACACGATTATATAATTCAACTACAGACGGCCAGTAACGTCTCTTGACCCAAACCAAAATCCTGTCCCACCAGAATCTGTTGTCTTGCCCTAGGAGCCATGTCCATTACACTGCCCAATACAAACATAATGACAAGGGTTGAGATCCCGAAGAATCCCAAGGTAACAGTTAATCTCACATAGAATGTATGCACAATATATGGTGGTCAACCATCAAACAATCCAATCAACTCAAACGAAGAAAGTGAGGAAGAAGAAGTTGCGAGCATGTGCTTAATTGCTGAAGAAGAAGAGCAACGTGAAAATGACGATGAGGTATATGATTCTGAACCTACCTATGATGAACTGCTTTCTAAGTATAATGAATTACATTCTGAATATAGTAAAATTGTGAAAGAACTTATTATCTCAAAGAAGAAAATCAAATTGGTTGAAAATCAAGTTAAAGATATTTCTCCATCTTGCGAAAACGTGATTTGCAAAACATGCCCGATTTTGAAACGAAAAATGTTTATCTTACGAAAACACTTGAGAAGTTCACTAAGGGTAGTGAAATGCTCAATGTAATCTTGAAAGCTCAAATATTTACAAATGATCGATCGGGCATAGGTTACAATCCTATTTTTGACAAAAAGAAAGGGAAAAAGAAAAGTGGTGGAAAATCCTACTTAAACTATTTTCAAAAACCTGTCCACTCTTCGAACCCCTTTGCTCATTGTAATTATTGTAACCGAAAGGGACATAATACTTCATCATGTTTTCATAAGAAAGATAGAAGAGACAACATTTGGTAATTGTAATACCCGAATTTTAGCAAATCTAGAATTCTTGAGATAAGAGAAACTAATGAATATTTTGATGAAGCAAATTCATGAGTTTAAAATATTATAGAAAATTGTTATAATTGTCGAGTAAATTGTCGAAAAAGTTACGAAAAAATCAAATGAACGAATGACTAAAAATGCAATAATGGTGATAAAAACAGTCTAAAAACATTATGATAAATACTGAAAGATCATGAAAGATTATGAGAAAATTATGGGAGTATTATCTTTAATTATAAGAATTTAATAAATTGTTTTAGAGGAAATAACATGAAGAAATGTTTAAAAAGCATTCCAGAACCATAAAGTAACTTTATGGTGTAAACATTTTTAATATTTTACATAGGATATAAAATGACAATGTCAGTATAAAGTTTGTAAGATAATAATATACTGTAAATTATAAAATTATCAACCATTGGTAAGAGAATGATTAGATAATTACTAGCTAATTGATTCAAGAAAACAAGAGAAATATAGAAAGTTAAATTTATGGTAAAATCCTTAATTAAGAGATTAAGGCTGGTAATTAGCATAAAATATACTTGTTGATTATGATAAAAAGATTAAGAAAAATTAGTAAAGATAAATGTATGAAGAAACCTAATCCTAAAAAGATCACTAAACGAAGAATTTAGGCTGATTAAGCCTTAACGAAGGGGTAAAACAGAATTTTTGGTAAAAAATATTATATTTTTAAAAAATGGAAAAAATTATGAAAAAATAATTAAAACTGAATTTTAAAATGAAGGGGCGAAATTCTTGGTATTTTTAATTAAAATGAATTGTTTAAATAATTAAAATGATAATTAGAATAAAATAATAATATAATGCGGTGAGTCGGCTTATAAAGGCCCAGGGAAAAGTTAGAAATAAATCCTACACCAAGGTATAGGGATTTAGTTTAAGTCATCAGGACTTTTTATAAATCAGTGAAATTCTACCTCGAAATGACCTCTCTCCGAGGTTAGTTCTGAAACCAACAGGGTATTTAAGACACCGGGTAGGAGAGAGAAAATGTAGATAGAGGATTTAGAGTTAATACTGAAACAAGTAGTTGCCGTGAATTAGGTACCTAGTGACTTAGGTCAGATCATATTACAAACCAGTGGATTTTTGCCTAGACGTGCTTAAAATTCAATTAAAGTAACAGAGGGCGTCGACCTAAAATCTTCGGCGGATAACGGAATGCTCTTAATGGGATTAAGAATTTAGGCAACCCAGATATTATGATTAAGGAAGTTTAAACCTTTGAAACACCGTTGTCGGAATTTTGAGTTTCGACAAGATTACGCGAATCGGGTGCCGTCGGGGAGACGATCGGGGAGTCGGCTAGGGTGACATCATCAATGATGATGTCACAAGGAGGAGATGTCGACCAAGTCATCCAAGGGCCAAGGGAGTGCCACATGGCAAAGTGCGATCCGACGGCCGAAATCCGATCTGGAAACAAATTTGGAAATTCCCACCTTGTCCCTATTTTTCCCTATAAATAGCAAGCTCTCTTGCTCTTCATTTCCATCCCAAAATCCGAAACCTAGAGAGAGGTTCTAGAGAGAGAACCTCTGGAAAAAGTCTGAGCAAAAGTCTGGGTAAGTTCTTCTGTCCTTAGCTTTTAGTTTCCGTAGTTCTTTCGGTAGTTATAGTAGAACTGTTGTTTTGATCTAGGAAGTTTCAGAATATATTCCTATACTTGTTTTTAAGCCTCATTACATTGAAAGATGCCCGACGAGGTAAAAACCTAGTGGGGATAATTTTGAAATGGAATAAGGTCAAAGTAACGAAGTTAAAGCGAAATTCCGCCAAATAGGGGTAGTAGGGGCAAAATGGTCTTTTTCATCTAAAATGCCCGTTATGCTGCCAAATATTCATAAGTGTGTTATTATTCTGATTAGAATACTTCTAACGTCGAACATTGTCGAAATTCCATCGTTCCATTTGTTTGCCGCTGTTTTTATTTGTTTTACGTACGGTAGTCAAAAAGTACCGTTTTTAGCCTAAGAGCGGGATATCTGCAACTAAGGTACGGACGCGTCTTTATAACCCTAACTCTATGCTGCTTATATACTTTTACGTTATAGATACGTTCATAGGCGAGGTTACGTTGAGAATCGTCGGAGATACTTACGACTTTACCCATGGATTATAGTATTGGTAATGCCGTTTGAGTTATTCCTAGCGCGAGGACACGTTAGTGGCGTGACACTTGGATATGTGCGTAACTAGTAGAGAGAGACTTTACATACTGCTTTGTGCTTATGTTCATCCATGTTATTGATCATACATCTCGTTTGCTTTTGTGATGATATCTTTGTATTGAAATGAATATCATTGTACGTATATTGTTTTATTTGAGCATAAGGTTAACCGTTACCTGAGATCCATATGTGGAATGGATCTCAGTTGTAGCATCAGGGTCTGGAGGATCGATGTTTGGCGATCGAGGCAAGCAGTTGGAGTAGGCCAAGACGCGTCTACATTATTTATCGTTTTCTTTAGTTTCTTTAACTTTTGAGAATTCTGGATGACTGTAATCCGATACATTTACACTATGGTCCATATTTTGAATGTAATGTAAATTACTTACTCGCTCCAATGCTCTACTCTGATTACTCTGCTTGAAATATTTGGAAACGTTTTTTAAAAAAAAATTCCGCCATTTTCAAATGGGATGTTACAGTAATTATAAATGGGTACCAAAGGGAACTTATGTTTTCCCTAAGGCTCGAACTAACCCGGAAGGACCCAAGTATAAATGGGTACCAAAATGTTCATCTAGTGCCTTATGTGTGCGATTGATTACGAAAAGAATGGACCTAGACGTATAGAGAAGAATAAGAGTCGAAGAGTTTCTCATGAACCGAAAATGAGATTTACATCGCTTAGGAGAACTCGTGGAGAAGCCATTGCTGCAACTTTATCCTCAAATCAAAAGAAGCAATGGACAAAAGCAAGAGGAGTATGTTCCACCTCAAGAACAAACTACCACGAGAATACCATTCAACTATCTTGAGGAAAACAAGAAAAGGAGATTCTCTCAAGTATCAAACAGAAGACACTTGAAGTCTATACCCTCTGAGAGAACTTTGCAGACACCCATAGAAAGACATGTGAAGAAGAGGCAGTGGGTAAGCAAAGTCGACTCTCCAAGTTCTTAAGGTATAAGGTATACAATGGTAAAGCCTCCTATGCTATTATCTGTAATATTAATTGACGTTTTATATTGTGGAACCGTAGGAATGAGTATTCCAAACTATTTTGAAATTAAGCCTTCATATGTCTTAAAATATATTGACTTTAAAAGGATTACAATATTCAATAGTTTGACTCTTTATGCATATACAATGATTTGATAATTCCCTACTGTGAACTGCATATTTTGGAATAGTACTCGAGTAATAAGCTAACTCGAGTATTGTCGGGGTTTAATGAGCATGCTAGTGTTTCAGGAAAGAACCATACTCGAGTATTTGAAAATGGTACTCAAGTAAAGTCGTGGAGTCACTGGCACTTAGGAATCTGATTGCATCATACTCGAGTAAGAAGACATGGGTACTCGAGTAATACTGAGAAAGACCGCTGACATTGAGAATCTAATACACTGGCGCTAGATGCAAATTGAAAAGATAGGATAAAGCTTATCAAGCATCCAAATATGAAAAGAAAAGCTTAGTGTCAGGACTGTGGTTGCATAAACTCTGATCAAAAGGAAGCTAAATAAATGGAGCTTGAATTTGGTGACATTATCAAGCAAGCTACTACAAGGACAAGAGGAATTACGGTGATATCTAATTCTTACCCTATTTTGCACTTAAATGAATTACATATGTGGGTAATGAATACTTGTCCATTTTTACATTCCATTAGCAATCAATCATTTATGGTTTGCAAAATGCTCTCAGATTGCTAAATGGACCGTAAATAAATTTGTGCATAACTTTCTAAGTTTACGTTTTTGAAATGCACAATTCTAAAATTTGTTTCAAATTTCAATTCACTCTGTTTTGTGAAAGTGCATACAAATGTGCTTTTGAAAAATATTCATGCTTTTATTGCATTCAAATGATGTTTCAAAGTTGGAAGTTAATATTGTTTGCTAGATGTCGATATGCTTCAATTTGTCCAGTTGAGTTTTTCCTTGTCATTCACAAATTGATCTTTAGTATTTAATGCGATACTTGAACTCCACATCCTTTATTCTCTGACTAGTTGGACCTCATATCTAACAAGTTGATCATATATGAGTTTCAAGTCTATATTCAAGAAAAGAATTCAATCATGAATCTATCATGCTTTAAAGCATAATTTCTTAGTTGGCTAAGTTATTTCAAGCTTTATGAATATTCATTAGTGCATTGCATTAACCATTATATGAAATAACTTACTAGGATGATGTTCTGTAACCCTAGTCATTTGAACTAATGAATATGTGCTTCTTCTTCCATGAATCCTAGTAGTCATTCTGTTACTCAAATACATCAACATTGTCTTCATCCATTCTTTTGAGTAACTATATTCAAATACTTGCCTTGACCATCCATATGTTTCTAAATTCAATTCTAAGAGGCAAGATTATCACTTGGACAATAGCAAAGTCATTGTGCTCATATGTTTCTGTTGTGCTAAGCTTGTTTCGATAATACTCTCCTTCATGACTTTTGCTTTTTGAGAAAATTCCTCAACATGTTAATTGCAACAATTAACATGTTCTTTGAACCTGAAGCATTTTGATATATTCATTTAACCGATTGACTTCCACCATGTTTTAGAATGAGCATTGATTTCAAATATGTTTCAAAAATGAATCTTTCATTCATCAGAATTTTGATTTCATAATGCATTTTCACAGTTTGAAAGAACATTCAAGATTTGAAACGTTTCATTATCATTTTTGAAATTTTTATCTCATCCATGAATTACACGAGATTCAAATCAATGACATCTTTTCTTCTCAAAGTGTATTTCCAAATTGTCATTAAGAAATAATTTTCTTGGAATCATTTAGCTGTTACTTTGTTTGATTCATTAGATTGAACTTATTTGATTAGGATACTGCATCTTATATCAGAGGATTAGCAGAGTAATACTCAAGTATTACAAAGCTATACTCGAAATAATGTTGAACAATTTCACCTCTGATAAATGCATTCTTATGAAACATACTTGAGTAGTGATGTTTGTACTCGAATAATGTCGGGTTTAATGTGTCTGGTAAGTCTTTCAGAAGAATGTACTCGAATATTGGACTTGGGATACTCGAGTAAGCTCAAGAAAAACACTGATGCAGAGATTCTGATATAAGTATACTCAAGTAGACCATGGATGTTACTCGAGTAACACTCCTGCAAGCTGAGACAAACAAATGCATCAATGAACAACAGAGGAATATGACTCAAGTAATTACTTGAGTGAGGTATTGTAATATGCATATAACATAATTATGCCAGGCTAACTTGATTTCATTCATTTCATTTTCTTTTGAAGTTTAGCCAGAGCAATTTTTTTTATCCTTATGCTTTAAACTCTTTTATCATCATAAAAAGCATAAGTGATTTCTTCATATCAATTTCAAATTCACCCAAGTTTGGTGTCACATTATTATTTGGTATCATTAAAGGGAGTTTCATATTTTTACTCATGCATTCATTAAGGGGGAGCTTCACATTCACATGTATTTTTATATCTTAAAAGTTCATCTCCTTTATTTGATGAAAACCCTTTTTAAGTTTGCTCATCTGTATTCTCTATGTTTTATTAGTTTTGATGATGAGTTGATATCATATTTTCCTTTCATTATCTTAACTTGAAACTATCATATAGGAAGGAACATTTTGATATCTGATTGCACTAACAATTCTCTCTTGCAAGAAAGTTTTACAATTGTGACAGGAGAATTGGGTCTATGCAAAAACTTTCCTTAATGTACTACAAGGAGAAACGATCAAATTGAGGAATAATGCTTTCACGTTCCATCATTGAAGTTGAGATATGTCTTACAGAAGAGCTCCATAAAGAAATGGCAAAAGATGGAAGCTGAGTACTGACCATATTCATTCATATGAGATACAACTCAAGAAACCAGTACTTTAGTCTCATTCCACATCTCCAGGCTATTCAGAGCACATCACGGATCTCACACAAAAAGAAAGAAAGCAAATGGATTTCATCACTCATTCATCAATTTGCAGAACTTACATGAGCATTTCTAATCTCTATCTTTTTATATTCAGTAGAAATTCTGCACATGTTTAGTATCTATATGCTTTAATTGTGAAAAATTTCTTAAAAACCTCCAAATTATTTTCATAAAAACTCTTTTCTACTTGCTTTATATTAAATACTTTCAAAAAGGGAGAGAGAAAAATTCTTTCTTGACATATGATTAAGGAGAGACATTCATTTCTAACTTGTTTTCATACTTATCTCTCCACAAGTATTTCTTCTTTATACTTCAACTTTTTGCTAATGACAAATAAGGGGGAGAGAATGGCAAGAAAAATAGTTCGGGTTTAATATATTTTCATATTTATACATATTTTTCTTAAAGTATTTGCCATCATCAAAAAGGGGAGAATTTTGGTTATGATTAGTTTTCATGATGTCTTATATACATGTCATTCTTAAGAGCAAAAAGTTTGCATACTACATTTATCTTATACTTTGACTAATTCTTATATTTAATGTAGATGTGAAGTTTAATATAATGAAGAATGATCAAGGATGGAGTTTGAAGAAAGAATAAAATGTTAAATATTATGAGAATACCAATATTCAAGTTTCTGTGATCAAATAGAAATTGGAACGGCTCAATTCAGAGTTAAAATAAGCAAGTTCAAGCTTCCGGATGAATACTAGTTTGTTAGAGGGCATTAATGTAATTTCAGCATTTTTTTCTCTCATGAACAGTGTCTTGCTCAAGCATAAAAAGAGTCCTTGCTCGAGCATAAATCGAAAAAATTCCTTGCCCGAGTAGGAAGCAAATGGAATGCTCGAGAACAACGTTTTTCAGCTACTCTGTTCAGCTCTATTTCAGGCGACCTCCAGTAATTCAACGATATCTCACAAACCAAGAATCAGATTGATGTGAAACTAGTGGCATATGAAACTAGACTCCCAATGCTTCATTTTGATATAAAATACAGGTCCAAAGGAGTCCAGAGGAGAGAGGTATGATTTTTGCAAGTTGGCACAAAACTCACCGTCACAGTCCAGACCCAGCTTCAGTAATTTGAGCATATCTCACCAACGACAAATCCGATTGAGCTGAAATCAGTGGCATATGAAACTAGACTCACATACCTTTCCAAAAACATCAAAATCATGAAGAAAAAAAAATCAATTAAAGGAGATATGATGTTTTGAAGTTGATGGTCAGTTCAGGATGTTGCAGAAAATGCTGGTCAAGAACAACCTCCATTCATCTGATGATAACGGACGAGATACAACGAGTTTAGAGCTGATTCTTCTTGCAATGGAAAGAACACTTGAAGAGCTTTCTGAGAATGAGTAGTTTGCCAAATTTGGAGCTAATTTGAAGACGATGTATTCACTGGAAGTTGGCTCTTGTACAGCCAATGTTGTTGGGCTTTTGAAGTTACTCGAGCAGTATAATTGAAATGCCCAAGCATCATCGGACTCAGAGCGAAGAATTGAAAAATGGAGAGTCATGCTCGAGCAAAGCATATTTGGCATGCCCAGCATCATTGAGACAGAAGCGAGGATGTGCAAGTTAAAGAGTCATGCCCGAGCACATCGTGTAATCATGCCCAAGCATCAAGACCAAAGGAGTCCTGCTCGAGCATCGGATCACATCATGCTCAAGCACTATCGGTCCAAGCAAAAGCTAACAAGGTAAAATGGTCATGCCCGAGCAAGGTGAGAAAGCATGCTTAAGCATCATGCTCGAGCAGGCTTGAAGGGGTTGCTCGAGCAAAGTCGAGCAACCTATCTTCTTGTTTTATGCTCGCAGACCATGCTCAAGTAAGCATAACTAGGCTGCTCGAGCAGAAACGTCCAACATGTCTTCTAGTCTCTGTATGAGAGTTGCCCGAGCAAGTTCTAACATTTTTCTCGAGCATCATCGATAAAATCACTTTTCAAAGTGTTTCTAAAAAGACTTGCCCGAGCATGTTTCTGTGTTTTGCCCGAGCATTGACCAAATGAATTTAATCCTCTCATCTCTTGCCCGAGCACATATCATGATCTTGCTCGAGCAAGGTTCCTCTGTTCTTTAAATCTTCGTCTGCATAATTTACGCAATCACTATGATAATTTTATTACCTCTGAAGCATTACTCATTACTAATCCTAAATGATTTTAACCAGTTTGTTAATGAGTTACAGGTTGTTTATGCAAGTGTTAAACATCAAATTAACATAAAGCAAAGTGTGCCAGAAGTGCATTAAATGTGTTTGCCAAAACCGGTGATAATCTCGGTTTCCAATACCCTGATCAATGTAAAGCAACTACTGACATTCCAACTGCGCACTTAATGCTATATCACAATGGGAAAAATCAAAAGGAATGAAGTGAATGTCGGAACTGAAGGCACAGAAGTTTAAACACCTTCAACGGACATATTCAAACGGACAGATTCAAAATCCTTCAACGGTCCTCAATCATCAAATAGTATAAATACCCGAAGGTTTGAATTTCTCAAGGGAGACAGACGGATACACAGAAAAAGCATTCAAAGTGATCAATCTATATTCTGTATATATCTTCAGATATTATTGAGCTTCAGTATTTATTATTCATCTACTCTGTGAGAGAGATTTATCATTAGCTTTACTATTCGTTCAAATCTCAAGATAGAGGTATCTTGAGTGCGGGTGTACAATTACAACTTGTAAGGGGGAGTCCAAGAGTGAGAGGATCATCCTTCGTTTACAGAGTGTGTAATTGTGTCTCGTAGTTATTTTGTAAAGAGGAGTAAATCCTAGTGAGAGGATTACTCAGAGAGTTATAGAGTGTGTAATCAAGGTTTGAGATAGTGAAATCCTAGAGTGTTTCTGGGGACTGGACATAGGTCAAGGATTGGACCGAACCAGTATAATCTCTTGTGTTCATTGCTCTTCTCTCTCTCTCTGTTTTAAGTGTTCTTGAGCAATAAGGGAAAGAAATTTATAATCACCTATTCACCCCCCCTCTAGGTGATATTCCATCTTCAAAATTTTGCTCCACAATATTTTTCATTATATTTTTGAAGTAAAGACATATTTAACCATAACAATAGGAAATCAAAATTACTTGGAAGATTTAAAGATCAAAACACCACTTATCTATGATTCTAAAACTAGAACTTCAAGAACTAGAGAACTTACCCTTGAAGAACTTCCTCTTCCTTCTTGCTCCCTAATAACTCTCACTTCCTCTCTACTCTTGCTCTCTAAAACTCACCTATTTTGGTTGAGTTTGGTATGAAGATTATGAAGAGGGAACACCTCTATTTATAGTGAAATTCCAACCCCTTCTTCAAGCTACCTCTTCCCTCTTGTACACACACACACACACACACAGGGGAAACCGCCCCTCCTTTCCTCTTTCACTCTTCATAAATGCTTTATGATAATATCTAGATTTTATTTGCTAACCTTTAACCCATGTGCTCTGTAATACCCTAAAATCGACTTATGATAAATATCATAAATTGAGTAAATAATACCTATTGGAAATTGGTGAATATGTGGTCTCAAATTTTGTAGAATAAATACTTGGTTTTTAGGGCAATTTCTATTGAAATTAGAAGAAATAAAGAGTCAAAATCCCTCAAATACTTTGTTGGGTCATAAAATGCCCTGAAAATATTATGATAAATCCTAAGAGGCAATGAAATATTTATTAAAAAATAGAGAGTATGTTGTCTCTAATTTTAGGAATTTATGGGAATATTTTCCTTGAAAAATAATGAGGCAAAATTAAATATAATTTTGGGGAGCATAAGTTGCCCCATGATTTTTAATATAATGTATGGGACATAAAATGCCAATGTCAATAAAATAGTTGTGAGATAATGATTAATCCTAAATAAGAAAATTATCAACAATTAGTAAGTGATTAAATAAATAATTATTGGCTAATTGTTTAAACATGAACAAGGGAATATCCAAGGTAAATTATATAAAATCCTTTAATTAAATGTTTGTGGCCAAAATTAGCATAATGTATACTTGCTAATTAATTAGAGAAGGTTAAGAAAAATTGGTGAGATTAAGTACATGAAAACCCTAGATCCTAAAAGATTACTAGTCATAGGATTAAGGCCCTAATTAAGCTTTCTAATTAAATTAGACAAATTAAGCAATGGTCAATGGTTAGGATTTAATCTAATTAAGCAAGATCAAAGGCTACAAGAATTTCTTGTAATTTTTTTAAAAGCATAAATCCATGTAATTAAGAATGGACCAATAGGAGAATTTTGTGAAATAAAATAAGATAATTAAAATATTATATTAAAGTAATTAAAAAATAAATATAAATGAAAAATAAAAGGGTGTTGGCCGAAATTTTGGGTGTGAAAAGGGTTAAGGGTTTTTGCAAAATAATATCATGATATTTGTTAATTAAATAATAATATAAATGAGATATTTTTGGAAAAAGCAAATAAGATAAATGAGAACCAATAGAAATTAAATCCTATCTAGAAAACCTTGAACTAGGTTTTACGAGATCGGACATATTATGAACGAGTGAATTTTTTCCCGAGAAATTGGTGTTAAGTCATTTAAGTAATCGAAGCGGGTTTGTCCTAAAATGCTCAACGAGCTACGAAATACCCTTAATGGAATTATAAATTTCATTAATCCACATATTTCTCAAGAGTGAATAGAGACCTTCGGGGTTATGCTAAGGAATTTTTGAGATTGGTTAAGATTACACGATTAGAACAACGAACGAGGGGGATTTTATCGGGTAAATCCATAAAGTAAGGGATAGGATGATGTCATCAATGACATCATCAACTTGTTGAAGAAGTTGTAGAAAAGTTCAAGACAATTACCAAAATGCCACACAAAGATTCTATAAATAGCCTTCTCCTCTCTTCATAATTCTTCACCAATTCACAACATCATCTCTCAAGAATTTCGAATCTAGAGAGAAGGAGGAGTCTAGAGAAAGTGTAGCGAAGTTCTGGGTAAGTTCTTCGGTCCCTAGTCTTAAGTTCTAGTTTTAATTCGGTAGTTCTTGAAGTTCTAGGGTAGATGTTGTTTTGCTCTTTAATCTTCCAATATATTGTACATATCATGTTTTAGGGTTAAATATGATATATATTTCGAAAATTATGTTGGAGTTAGAGATATGGCAAAATTTTGGAAGATTAGAGTCAAAGTAGCGAAGCTCTGGCGAAATTCCGCTGATTAGTGAAGTCAGGGGTAAAATAGTAATTTGGGACTAAAATGTCTGTGATGATATTGATTAGTAATAAATACGTTGTTATCCTTATAGGATATCTGTGATCACGTACCGTCTATCGTCAACGAAGGTACGTTCACGTACTGTAACACTAGCTCTGATGGTTATTATATGCATATATGTGCTATGTGTATTGTATGTGGTAGCTGATAGCTCTGCTGTATGTCATGTACTGTCAATATGTTTACGTTTGCTAAAGGCCTAGGTGCTGTCGGGTTACGCTTCAAGAGGGCCTAGGTGCCGCCGGGGTAAGCTTTAGGGGGGCCTATGTACGGTTAGGGTATGCTTCAGGGGCCTATGTGCCGCCGGGATACGCTTGTTTGTATGATACTTGTGTGATGTGCTTTGATATGCTGTTAATGTTATGATTGTCTGTAACATATATATTGTATATATAAACATGAGGTTAACTGTTACCTGGGGTCCGTATGCATTGGATCTCAACTCTTAACATAGCTTCAGGGTCGAGAGGACCGAGGACCGAGGAGAGAGGAAAGTAGCAAGCTTAGAGACCCGGCTAAAGACTTTATGTTGTCATGTTTACATTAAACACTCAATGTACCGTTACTATAATCAGCTAGACTTATGGCATTGTGAATATATGTATCAGTTACTCTTATGCTCCGATGCTCTACTCTGATGAAAAAAAAAATATACTGCTTTTGAAAATGGGATGTTACATGCTCATATGAATTGATATCTAGATTTTTAATAAACTTAATAATGAGTTAGTTAGCTTCCAAATGTCCTTTTGAACTAGTTGCAAATTGGTAGTTGGTTACCAACTAAACAAGAATGCATTTAGGTGTAACTCATAAAATTTATCTAAGTCTCATTTAGCTCATAATTTTCCAAAATAATGGCTCCTATTAGATGTCTTTTATCATCTTAAGGTTAAATGTATAAGTTCGGTAAAAATTATGGTGATATTTTATCCCAAGCTTAATATGTATGTTTGTTTAAGATTAGTCCTTATCATTAATCTATGATTAAAATCTCTCATTGATCCAATTAATTATCTAGGGATTTAGATTACTTGTGTCTTGAATTTTCCCATTGGTTTAGTTTAACAATAATTGAATTAAATCAATTAATCCTCCACACAACACTCAAAAACGTGGCCTCACCTCCTCCCCTCTCTTCTCATCTTATCTTTTCCACTTTTCTTTAAAGGCCTTATCCCCAAGTACATCATCCTCTTCCAACTTTGACTTTTAATTACCCATGTGTTTGCTTCAACATAATATCTAGATCTTTTGCAATTTTTCTTCTTCCCTAAGCCATACACAAACCGTGGCCTTGCACTTTGTTTTGACTCATGAGTTGTGTTCCAATTGTCTCTTGCAATCCTCCACTTAAGCCCCTTATTGGTTGATCCTTGTTTCACATAGATTAAGCTTTATGAGGTTTAATTAAGGCCTTAGGATTTAGCTTTATGAAATTAAATCTTGGCCTTCCTTTTGTGTTGAAAAACCCTACTTACTATTGATGATATTTATCTTATATCACATGTGCTCTTGGGAGTTTATTATTGTTTAATCTTCTTCCTCTTATTAGAGTGAAATTCGCCCCCCACCATTAGACTTAGGGGATGATAAATTAATCTTGGTTATTATCCCTAATATAGTGTTTTAGATGTTATTAGGCCTAATTGTCAAAGTAAGATTGGTTTCTATATCAATTATGATAATTAGAAATCCCCTTTATGCTAATCTTGAGTTTTTATTAGCCTTTGATCACTAATTAATCTCATACATTTCTTAATTATGCCCTTTTAATTTAATTATTAATTAATTACAAAAATTAACATAAATATTTTAATTTTTGCAAATTTAATTGCCCCTTAGTTGTTGATAATTTTCCTTAATTGGAATAAGTATTTCCATGTCATTTTATTGTCTCTTATGGTTAAATTAAGATTATACTTAATTATGATAGTTTATAGTATTTTATGATCCCTAATAGAATTTAGAAAATTTAACCATTGGTTACCTTAATTCTAAAGAGAAATTACCTAGAAAATAAAATAAACACATCACAAAATTTGAGACCACATATTCACCTATTTTAAATAGGTATTATTTATCAAAATATTGCATTTAAGATAATTAAAATTTCGAGACAACATACTCTCCTATTTCTAATAGGTATTATTTATCAAAATATTATATTTAAAAATTTTCTGGTATTACATTTCTCCCCCCGTTAATTAAAATTTCGCCCTCAAAATTTACTCTATGCTAATTAGACTCTGAGGCATAAACTCTGGGTAATTCTCCTTCATGTCTTCTATCGTTTCCCAAGTTGCCTCACTAGGAGATAACCCCTTTCAGACTACCTTCACAATTGGAATACTTCTATGTCTAAGTCGCTTTTCTCGGTAATCAAGAATTCGCTCTGGCTCGACTACGAAGGTATTGTCATGTTGCACTTCGACTTCCTCATACTAATTAACATGATCGCGGTCTGGTTGGTATTTCTTCAACTGAGAAACATGGAAAATGTCGTGGAGGTTACTCAGGTTCGGGGGTAAGGCTATTTGGTAAGCGACGGGTCCACGCTTTGCCAAGATTTCGAAAGGCCCTATGTATCGAGGACTTAGTTTTCACTTCTCAAGCGTTCTACCGACACCAGTTACCAGGGATATCTTCATAAACACATGGTCTCCGACTTTGAATTCTAGAGGTCTTCTCCTTTTAAGCGTAACTCTTCTGTTTGCTTTGTGCTGCTAGGAGTCTCCGCTTGATCAAAGCGACTTGTTCGGTGTTCTGAGGGTGATAAGCCGTATTGAATCTCAGCTTCATACCCAACGCTTTATGAACTGCCTGCCTAGAATCGAGATGTGAATCGCGGATCTCGATCAGAGACAATGCTCTTCGGTACACCATGAAGTCTCACGATTTCTATGATGTAAATCTCTGCCAACCGTTCCGGGGAATAGTTGAAACTGATGGAAATAAAATGTGACGACTCAGTTAGTCGGTCAACAATTACCCAGATCACGCCGTGATTCTTGATCTTAGGTAATCCTATCACCAGATCCACGGTGACATCCTCCCACTTTTTGGCAAGTCAAGCATCTGGCCACATACTGGGTTACATTTTTCTTCAATCGTATCAACTGGCGGTATGTAAATTCGTTTCTTGTATCTGACCAAACCACTAAGCGATAGGTCATGATCTTGTGTCTCTCCTCGAGAGATCATCTTCTGCACTGCAATAGCCCATTCATCTTTCCTCTGAGTTTCCTCGATTTCGTCTCTCAGATCGTATTCCCCTTGACTAACAAGAAGACTTGCAAGATAAGCCTCACCGGGCGCATTAAAATTTTCACAAATTTGATTCGAAAAATTCAAATCCCTGAAGTCTTCAAGTAACTTCAGCTCTTGTATTTCATTTGGTGCCATTCGATACGGCGCTTTTGATATTGATCCCGTGCCAGGCATCCATTCCATGGTGAATTTGACTTCCCTTTCTGGAGGTAGTTCAGTGAGATCCTCTAGAAACACATAAGGGAATTCCTTTGCGACTGAGATGTCTTCAAGTAAAGGTTTGGCTTCCGCCTTGATTGAGAAGTAAACCATATATGCTTGGCATCCATGCATCTTTCAACTTCTGCAACACAGAGAAAATTCAGGCTCGCATCAATTCTATCTCCGCTTTTGTGAATGTGAGAATGATATCTTCTTATCACCACCGTTTGATCATTACATTGTTCGCCATTAGTCAATCAAGACCGAGAATGACGTCAATGTCATGAAGTGGTAATCAGAAAAGGTCTATATTAGAGTCACGTCCACTCAAACTCGCAAGTCAATTTAGACATGCATCAGAAGCTAAAGATTTCACACCTAATGGTGTAGCTACTATCAGATCATAAGGTAATCTATAGGTATGCATCCCTAAACGATTTGCACAATCATATGAAATAAACGAGTGATTAGCACTCGAATCATACAATGCCTGAAGTAGTTTCCCATTGAGAGTTAGTACCTTAGACCATCTCTGGAGATTTTCTGGTCTCTACATTGATCAGCCCGAACACCCGGCTTGAGTTCTATGGCCTTATCTCCGCAGCTTTTTGGGGACAGTTCATGCTAATGTGCCCCGGCTTCTGACACTTGTAGCAAATTTGTTTCCTGTCACGGTTAACACCTGGATCATACTTCTCGTATTTCAGACATGATAGGGATTCTGGTGTTCTA
Organism: Acacia melanoxylon; assembly: GCA_019022615.1. Lineage (NCBI taxonomy): Eukaryota > Viridiplantae > Streptophyta > Magnoliopsida > Fabales > Fabaceae > Acacia > Acacia melanoxylon. The sequence goes on along the minus strand of JAFJYJ010000003.1, from coordinate 1,767,587 downwards.
GCATAGCCTTGCTGCCCAGACTGGAATGATTTCTTGCCTCCTCCTCGGTAGTTGTTCCAGGGAGCCTTCCTCTTCTGTGAGGAGTTTTCGCGGCTAAACCCGCAATGACTTGCTCTACTGCTGTTGTAATTTCTGGCTTTACGCAGTTCCTTTAAATTACGTTTGATCAACCGGCAAGATTCTTCTTGTCTTTCAACTTGTCTCTCTTGCCTTTTGGTAAGGAGTTCATCAATAAGAGTCTTTTGTTCCTGCAGCATCCTCCGCATTTTCTGCAACTTACTCTGCTTTGTTTGTGGGTCTTGTTGTTCAGGTTTGTGTACTAGTATTGGTATCATTCGTGGTTGTCTACCTTTACCTCTACCTCTACCTCTACCTCTACCTCTACCTCGGTCTCTAGGGACTCCGGCTCCTCACAAGTTTGCCATCCTATCTTTCTATTAAGAATGATAAATATTTGTATTAAGGGATAATTTAATCTTTTAAACAAACATATATTTCACATAAGATACAATGTACATGTCAAAATATGTTACATCCCCCGTATTGTCGTATTTATAGCTACTTGTTTACATGTCGTCTAGAACTAGCCCTTGAAGATGATTCAGAAAGAAATGAAAATCGGCTATACGTTCTCCTTCTAGGAGCTCATTCGTCTTTTCCATCCAGAAGAGGTTTCGGGGAAAAGGGTATAGCGTTGATATCATCCAATCGTCTAGCAGGTAGGGGAGATCGTTGTGTTTTCTCCGTTCGTAGGTCATCTTGACTTGCCCCAGACATTGGAAGTACGTCTCTTTCATAGTTGCACTGTAATGCTCCGCCATTAGGTAATCCGTTCGTAGAGCGCCTATCAGCTCTTTGTTTGTATTCAAGACATGTCGCAAGGTATTTGGTTCGTAAAAGGATTCACTTTCAGAGTCATCTTGATAGCTTAACAGCTGGAAATATTCACGGTTATCATTGACGGATGAATGATTTGATCCTATAGGCCTCTCCGGCTCAAAAGATATGCTAGCCATTGGTTCTAGGTACACCATGTTCAGGGATACTGAATGAAAAGGTCCTTGATCATATATGATCTTGTAAGGATATTCTGGTCCGGGGTGGTATTTAGGTTCGGGATCAATTATCGGGGCGATATAATGTTTAGGAGTAGGAAGATATACTGGCTCAAGGTTAAGTTCTGGAGTAGGGTATAACAGATTAGGTTGAGGTACATGTTCAGGATTGTATACTAGCTCAGGATGGTATACTTCCGAGGGTTTATGGTCATAAATGGGTACAAGGGGTTTTTCAGGGTTTGGGTGATGCACCGACTCAAAGTGGTACACCGGTTCAGGTTGATATACCAGTTCGGAATGGTGCACCGGTCTAGGGTTGTATATATGTGTTCGTCGAAATACTCTGGTCTGGGATGGTACTCGGGTTCCGGATCAGCTATAGGTGCAAAAAGGTAATTAGGAAAGTAGATTGGTTCAAAGTTATGTTCGGGAGCGGGGTATATCGGATCAAATACAGGTTCGGGAGGTGGGTAGATTGGATCAGGGTTGAGTCTACGTCCGACCAACTCATGATTTACGGATTTTCGGGCAGTACGCCTTATCCTTCCAGAATAGTACACGTAAGGAAAACCCTCTCCGTTCATTTCTACAACATCACACCAGAGTTATATCAGTACTCGTTTTCAAAACACGCTCAAAGTTTAAAGGCTTTAGAACCTAACTTAGTTAATCAAACAGATTGGCCAGGTAGGTGTCTATCGTGGGAGTCTCACCGAGTTCACGGCGACTTATTGACTGATCCACATAGACTAGCCCTGCCTTCGGTACCAAACTGTTTGAGGTAACTTTGTTAAATCCGTGCCAGAATGAATGCTCTGATACCAAAAGTGTAACACCCCATTTTTCAAAAGCAGAATAAAATATTTATCATCAGAGTAGAGCATCGGAGCAATTTAAAAGAGTGAGTAACTGATAAGTCTATGGTACAATATTGTCTGTGGCGTATCTGGTTGGTTATAGTAGCGATACATTAATTCGAGTATTCAAAAATTCTAGCTATGTAAGTACATCTCCAAAAAGAGGCTCCAGCTGAGTCCTCACGCGTGCTGCTTACCCTTGTCTTCAGTCCTTTATCCTCCAGACCCTGAAGCTATGGTAAGAGCTAAGGTCCAATGCCCATCGGACCTCAAGTAACGGTTAACCTCATGCTCATGTAAACAATATATGTATGACAGATATTCATGACATTACATCAATAATCAACACATAAGCATATAGCAGATGTAAGATTCGTCACAATAACAGTACATAGCCCACAGCACTTGTAAAGTTATCTTAGTCTGCACCACCTAGTGCCACGATGGCCCTCTATCCTCAGCGCGAGGAAACCTCAACGGTATTATCAAGACTATAACCCGTACAAAGCTGAATGTATAAGTAATGATCTAAGACAAAGTCTTATTTTATGAAATCATCTATCACATATAAGCATACAATAAGCATTAGAGTTAATGTTACAGTACGCGTCCGTACCTTAGTCCGTTCGGATAACGGTACGTCTGTCTGTCGGTACGTGTTCACGGATAGCCAATAATAGTATCACCACATTATTACCTTATAAATAATATCTTAAGAGATATTTTAGCCACTATTGACCTTTTTACCCCTGGTGGATTTGTTATTCCAATTATAACCCTTCATTTCTAGAAAAACACCGATTTCAGCATTTCGGGCATTTTTCGCTAACTTTGAAAAATCATAATTAATTCTACAGAATTTGAAACGAGGATCCGTAAAATTCCTTGGAATACTTAGGATATTTATTTTTAAGTAAAAATACCTTTTTTCACCCAGATTCAGTGAATCATTCCCAGGTTTAACGTTTTTAGCCTCTGCCCAGAATTTTTCCAAAAAACATAGCCTATTTTTGAGAATTGTTATCTCCTTGCACAAAATTCAAAATGACACACTATAGGTATATTTCGAAAGCTCTATATGTCTAATCTAACCATGAAAAATCTCTGATTTAAATAACTTCATCTTCAACATAAGATCATAGCCTCTATATTGCTAACTTTGGAAAACTTCTAACCGAAAATTTCGCCAGAATTTCACTACTTTGATCTTCAACTTCCAAAAATTTTGCTCCACCACTTTTTTCATCAATTTTTCGAAATAAAGACATTTCTAACCATAAAAACATGAAAATAAAATTGCTCTTGAAGATTTAAGATCAAAGCATAAATTAACTATGAATTTTAAAAACTAAACTCAAGAACTAGGAACTTACCCTTGAAGAACCTTGCTTCTTCTTTCTAGCTCCAAGAAACTCTCACTCTCACTCTCTTAATCAGAGGTATTTGTGGTGATGGTGTGAAGAATTGTGAAGAGGTTGGGGGTCTATTTATAGGAAAAATTTAGGGACACAATTGGCATTTAAATGTGACCAAGATTCACCCTAGCCTTTGGATTAAAAGAACATTTTTTGAAACTTAACCTCCACCCCCCAAGGCTTGGTCGACATCCCTAACCAATAAGCCATTTATTGTGTTTTTGTTTTAATTTACAATTAATCAATAGCTCAATTTTCTAATTGGAGAGTGAAATAATTGATTTTTCACTCATACTTTATGCTTTATGCTTTATTGAGACTTCAATGCCTTCCAATATGTGTGTACCGACATCCCACTCCTCTCATAGCCATTTTTGTGGTTTTCAATCAACTAATTGATTTAATCATTCTAAAAAGAAAACCCCATGTCTTAAGCTTTCTAATTGGCTTGTTGATAGTTTGACTTTTCAAAGCTTTACCTTTATGCTTTATTATATGATATAACCTCTTTCCTTCTCTTTCTTGTTGCAAAAATCGTCCCCCTCTTCTTGACTTTGGGGCTCCATAATTAATCCTTAATTAGCTCCCCTAATGTAGTGTTTAACATGTTACTAAGTATATTTGTTATTGTGTGATTGGTTATCTAATTGATTATGGTCATTAGAAACTCATTCAAGACTTAATCTTATCTTTTAATTGATCTTTGATTTTAATTTAATTACTACATTCCTAATATAGTGTTTTTAGATGCTATTAGGCATAATTGTCAAAGTGTGATTGATAATGATCATCAATAATTTACTTTATGCTAATATTGAACCCTCATTGGTTCTTGATTTCTAATTAAGTTAAAATATCCCTAATTGATGACTTTTACTATGTCTTTTAATTAATTATGAAAGTTTATTCAATTATTTTAATTAATGTAAATTTGATTGTCCATTAATTGTTGTTGATTTTCTTTAATTGGTTTAGATATTTCCGTAATATTTTATTGCTCTTTTTGATTATATTAGGACTATGCTTTAATATGATAATCTTATGGTATTTTATGATCCCTAAATGAAAATTAGAAAATTAAACTTTGGCTTATTAAAATTCAAGGAAAAATTGCCCAAGAATTACAATAAATACATCACACAATTTAGACACAACATACTCTCCTATTTCTAATAGGTATTATTTATCAAAATATTATATTTAAAAAATTTGGGTATTACATAATTGTTGAAGAGTGTGTTCGAGTTTTATTGCCTCTTGAGTAATTATGTTAGACATAACAAATTATATTCAAGAGAGGTTGTAAGTGGACCGACAGGCACTTATAGCTATTTATACTCGAGATTAACAAAATTGATATTAAGGCTAATTAAATTAGTGAAAACAAGGTTTATGAAACTAATAAGGGATTAGTGACTCTGGGTTGCTCATTTAATATTTGTGGTAGTTTGCTTATTTTGATTTTATTTTCTTTTCATTTAATTTAATTTAATTTGGTTTGCTCAACTTAATCGAAAGTGTAAAATTAATGTTTAACTGAAGTTGTGGGTACAAAGTCCTCGTGGGAACGATACTTTTCTTGTCACTTGATTACTTGATACGGTCCGTGCACTTGCGGAGTTTATTAGGCATTATAAAGTTTTGCCCTATCAAGTTTTCGGTGCCGTTGCCGGGGACTTGTGTGCCACAACTGTCTTTGTTAGAATTGATTGAGCATTAGTAGTTTAAGTTTGAGTTCGTAAATATCTTGTTTCTTTTCTTTTGTTTAGCAAAAAAAAATGGATTTCAATGGGCAACCAACTGGTCTTAATATTGAGAAGGAGATGAATTCTTTGTCTTCAATACAAGATGGATTGATTGCTATTTTAAATTCTTTGAATGATAGGCAACATAAAAGGAGCATAAATGATGGTTGTATTCCATATGTTGATTCTTCTCAATATGTTTGCATGTCTTGTGTTTATTGTGGAGGAAATCATTTATATGATTTTTGTCCATATAGTACAACTAGTCATTTTGTGAGAGATGATTTCACTAGGAACCAAGCTTGTTTTGATAACTCATTTTGTCCTAGTGAAGGTTTTGAGCAACATAATTTTAGGGATTCACATGTCTATTGTTCTCATGAAAATACCCCTTCTTTTTTACTCTTATCCAAATATTGAAGAACACACAATTGAGTATAAGGAAAAATCTAATTTAGAAAGATTACTTGAGGAGTGTGCGGAAGCATCAGAGAGATTTATTAGAGAGCAAAAGGAATTGAGAGTAAATACCCTTTTGGGTCCCTAGAAAAAAATACGGACCCCATTTTGGTCCCTCACACAAAGAAATGCCCTTTTAGTCCCTAAAAAGAACGAATAAGGGTCGATTGGTGAACATTTTGGTCCCTCGCAAATTTCCAAAAAGCCCTTTTTAGTCCATAAAAAAGTCCAATGGGGTCCATTTTTTTGTCGGAGACCCAACATGGTATTTACTCATGAATTTATCACTAGGGTTGAGTCAAGTGTCCAAGATATTGAGGTATATGCAAGTCAAATTGTTTCAACTCTTGAGACTATAGGGCAAGATAATTCCTTAAGCTTGATGACCACTTTTTATGATGATAATGATTATTGTGAGGAAGTTGAAGGTATAGAATTGCATGAGACTATGGATAATGTAGAAAGTGATTGTGAGCTTGACATTGATTTAGATGAGAATATTGGATGTCTAGAAGAGGTTCCAGCTGTGGAGCCTAAGGATTGTGATGTTGGTGATCAAATTGATCTAGATGTCCCAATTGTTGTTGCTCATGAACCTCCTCTTGAAGTGTTGACTCTTACTGATGAGAGTCAAGTTGATTTTATTGTATGCTCTAAATTCTTGGAAATGCCTAGGTTTATTTTCAAAGATATGCATGTTGTGCTTCATTTGAATTCAGTGAATACTTGTACTCTAAGATTGTCTATGATTAAGGCAGTACAAGTAATTAACTTGAATTATCAATTTTTGTGTGTGATACCTTGTTGCTTGAAAAGAAATGAAGATAAGGTAATTATGGTGTTTGATACTTATGATTAGAAGTTGTTTTGAGAAGTCTGGCTGAGGACTATAAACCAAGCGATTCTTGGGAGGCAACCCAAGGTATGATTTGATGCTTTGTTTGATTTTGTAGGATTGTTGATAGCCCAGGGACAAATCTCATCTTGACCATTCACATTCCTCTGGATGAAAATCACTAATCTTGATCGAAGCCTTATCATCACCCGGTCAAAGGTGACTTTTGACTAGGTGAAAGATTAACGACTCTCATGTAGGAATCAATGATGATCTCAGGTCAAAGGGCATTGTGACATGGTTATACATGAGATAAGCTTATGACTTAATTCATGCAGCTTTCTCATAGTGGGTCGATCCAACACATTGTACTCTTACAAGTGCCTAAGACTTTGATTCATATATTCATACCTTATAAAAGTCATACTGGTCTTCTTTCATCTACGATCCCACATAGATGACCGACCAAGGACATTTAGGACAATCGTTATGATACATCCAAGGATAGAGTCATCATAATAAACATACAAATGGTATGATAACAAAAATGGAGAAATACTTTAAATAAAAATAATGTTTAAAGTACAATGATTGGCCCCTAGGGCATAATTTCCAACATTTTGTTGATTGGCCATTACTAAGCAACAGATGTGGTTTTAATTTACTGGAAGGGGATTAAGACTAGACTTCTATTAAGCAGTGGGTGTTAGTGGATTTAACTTGTAAAGTTAGCTAAGCCAGCAAACTTCAGGCATGGGTTTGCCTCACACAACCATACACCTTGCACTTCATGGTATTCTAAGCTTAGATTTCTCATAGGCATATGATGAAATTAGGGTTAGAATTGAATATACAGGATTGTTGGAAAACTTTTGTATATAGAAAAATGTGAGTTAGCTGAACAACATTGTTATAGCATTGCTAAAACATTCTGGGTAGAAGTTGCAAAAAATGGGAAAATCGAAACTTAGCCTATTTTTTGTCTTGATTTACTCTCAATGGTGCTCAATATTAATTGGATACATTTCAATTTTAGATTCAACAGTTTACATCACCAAAAATCACATCAAAATATCTTTTTATTTTTCCAAATAAAGCAACTATTATTCAAACTCTTGCATGCATATTACATTGCTATAATCTCTGTGGGACAATACACTTTACTCATCATGTTATTATTTGTTTGACTTGTACACTTTCCTAATAAAATAATCAACACTCAACTAAAACAAAAGTGTAAAATTAATGCTTAACTAAAGTTTGGGTACTAAGTCCTCATAAGAACGATATTTTTCTCATCACTTTATTACTTGATACGGACCATGCACTTGTAGAGTTATAGGCTATAAATGTTTTCCTATCAATTTATCTTTGCACTATGTGTTCTCTGCCAGGATCTATGAATAATTTTTCTTCATCACTCAAAAGGGAAATTTTCAATGAATTTAAAAAAAAAAAAAAAAAACAAAAAAAAAAAAAAGGAATTTACTTAATCTTTAATTTCAACTGAATAAGTTTTCCAAATCTAACGGCAATCATCCAAAGTAACGAAATCATTATTGAAGAATCAATGGCAAACTTCACACAGCCAACAAAGGTGGGTCCTATTGGTAAGAAGTTGGCTCATAACATATAATGTCGTGAGTTCAAATACTGCTACCAATATGAAGACTTCATCGATAGGCAATCTTTAAGTATTTTTTAAAGCTCTCTGAGCTTGAGCTTAAAGGCATGCTCCAACCTTGTGAGCCCCTAAACCCAACTCATCTGAATTTTTTGGTATAAAAAAATGAAAAACTTCACGTATAGCAATGAACTGCAAGGTCATAAAACCAAACCACGCAACCAAGTTCAACCACTATACCTTGTAACCATTAGAAGAAACATTATGCTAGAGTTGGAGAAAAAAACTACAGAATCATCTACTAGTCTTGACATGATTTCTGCGATTGCATCCATAAAAAAGGCAGAAAGCTTGCAAGAACATTAAGAGAAAGATCAATACGACTACCAGAAATGTCAGAAACTGCCATGAGCCAAACACATAAAGCTTCATAAATCTCCAAGCTTTAACGCTCATTCTGCCATTATAGTGCTTGTTCACATCTTCAATGACCTTATCCAAGAAGGGAACTTTTGTCAGTTTAATGGATCTACTCATCCCATTCCATAGGTTAGCCACTTGTTCATCATTCTTCAAGTGGTTCAGAACAATCCCTTTTTCTCTCAGAATCTTTGCGTCTTCCTTAGAATCTATAATCCCATTCATAAATTCTGTGTATCTTGTGAAAACAAGTGGCCTACATGTGATCGATGCTTCATAAGCAACCAAGTTTCTCAGCAAAACTTGACTATTGATGTCTATGGCTATCGTGGGAAGGTGAAGTGTGGCAGCTTCTGCATCAAATCTGATGCTTTCGATTGCTCCATTGTTAATGGGTGAGAAACAAATTCCAGAATTTGTGAGTTCTGTAACACTGGGGATAGTAATTTCCTCCATCAATGGTGGCTTGTTATCAACAGTTTCTGATTTTGATTGCTCATTATTCTCTCGTGAGAAAAATAAGTATTCCAGAGGGTGTCTTATCATTCCAACCATTGGATGGTTACAAATGATAGTCAAAGGCAAGAAAATGACGATCTTCAATGGCTGGTATAAAAGTGCCTAAAGGTAATAACTGAATATTAACACTTTTAATATTATACTCAAAGTCAAACATTCAAGTCTGTTGTTAAAAATTACATTAAATTCTTAGTTCACTAAAATGAAAACTGAAGGTTTAGTGCATACCTCGAATCCGACCATGTTTCTGGATTATATTGCCCACACAAAACAGAGTCATAAAATTAGAACTCGGTTTATCTTACACATTAAGGGGTTGTTTGGCATGAGGGATTAAGATTGGAGAGAAAAATTTTGAGTTATAGTTAATAAAAATTATAGAAGTTGAGTTAGAAAATTTTAATTAAAGAGAAAATGTAAAATGAAAGAGTAAAAAAATTAATTATAAACTTTTAACCCCACTTCTCTAATTTTTTTAGATCCAACTCATAAAAGTCTCCCCTCCCCTTCAAATCCTTTGTACCAAACAGCCCGTAAAAGCACAGAGGGAAAGGAGTACAGAGTTTTTCCAGGAGAGAAGAAATCTTTGCAGAGTTCTCTCTCAGAAACTGCTCTCCCTAAAAGCCTTTCTCCTCCTTTCCCTCTGTGCTTTTACTGTGTAAGATAAACCGAGTCCCAATCATGACTCAGTTTCTTACAGGCAATCTAGATACTCAGTTAGATTTTAGGTATAAGCCCTAAACCTTCCATAAACAAATTCCAAACAAGATGGTGTGTGTATTTTTTTAAAGGAGCCAAAATGACATCACAATTAGAGAAATCGGACATAAGTTGATATATGTGTAAATGGATTTAACATGAAAAAGAGGTCCAAAAGAATACCTTCTGAATGAAACTTATTGATGAATTGGTCAATTTTGAAGCCATCCTCCAAATCTCACTTAGGGCTTGCTTAACATATCTCACAAATGATGTTTCATTGGTGCCTTCCATGTCTCTCTTATGCTCCTCCTCAAAGTCAATCATATCTGTCTGTTCTTCTTCCAATTTGAGCACAATCATATTATACAAGAAATCTAACAAATGTGCACATTGTGAGACCTGGATTGTGATCTCTGAAGAATAATTTTCTTTAATAGTCTGAAAAGGGGACATTTCTCTAAACAACCCCATCAACATAGCAAGAAGAATATCATCTGCTGATGATGATTCTAATATTGATGATGACAATTTGAACTCTAAAACTTTTCTCAAAACAAACAATGGTATTTGATTCTCTAGCATTATTATGTCCCTTAGGGTTTCATTTTGATCTACTAATAATTTCCTCTCACCACCATATTGAATCACTGATCTTCCTTCTTGAAGAAACTCAAGCAAGAAGGAGGCATCAATAATCATCATCCACAATAAGGTTTCGCCATTGAAATTTAAGTACTTGCTGTAGCATGCTCTAATTCCATGCTCATATTTTCTCAATAGGTCAACAAGTTGTTCTATGTTGAGGCTAATGGTTTGAAGCTTTTTTTGAAGTCTTTTTGTGGCAGCAAGTTTAACCCTTTCTATATCCCTGAGCTCCGGACGCCAACAATGGTAAGGACCAATTGCAATCTGTTAGGGTATATTCCCAAAGTTTAGTTGATAAGAATAGATACTATTTATTCCATTTGATATAGTTTCATATCTAGAAAAGGGTGAAATTGGTTAATTCAATTGAAAAAAATCTGTAAATTAATGCTTGAACCAGTCTAAAATTGCTTAATTATATGGAAGTAATTAGGAAAAATTGTATATTTGATCATTTAACTTTATATAAGGTTTTATTTTAATTCCTTAATTTTAATTTTACAAAATTTTTTAGTCCTCCAACCCCAATATCATTAGTTTCATTACCGAAAAAAATAAATCAGTCATTGAAATTTTAAATGTTGATAAGACATTCACAAATTCTAATATATTTTAATTTCTTAAATTTTTCACACACACGCAATTAAAACATATTGAATTAAATTTGATCAGTTTGACCAAAATCGATGAAATAAACCTTGATGACTTGATCTGCCAACTCTATTTTAAAGATATTATAATTCTTTTTTTTTTTACCACAAAATAATAATCCTGTTGGATTCTTCCTAAAAAAACAATGTATGTCCATGACAATTGACAATAGAATTAGTAGAACTCATGGCAGTGTATCAAAATAAAAAAAGCTAAACTATTTAGAAAATTAATTATTAACAACAATGACAAAAATATATTAAGACCTGTTTAGGGACATAAGAATCTGGATCGCTAGCCATAACGGACTTAGGAACATTGAAAATAGACACAAGGAATTCGCCATTATTGTCTTCCTCGTCGTGCTCTTCTTCTAGGGTTTGACGGATATGAATCACCCACCTAAGCTCATCAATGTCGGAGTTGTTGAACTCATTTGAGATGTAAGGTCTGAACAAAGACATGAATGAGTAATTGAAGAATCTTGCAATAGCTTTTCTCGTTTGGCTTGAAAGAGATATTTAGTTAAGAAGGTTTATCAAGAGAGTGAAGCTTTTATTATCACTGAAACGTAATTCATTACGCAACTCCTTATGAAATAATGAGGAATATAGTGAGTTTATTTTGAAATTAATGCCCATTAATTCTGAGTTTCTTTTTGAAATTTATGTTAGACTAACATAAATAACCAAAATTGTGGGTTTGGATCATCTCCTCATCCTTTTCTCTTTTAATTTCTCCTTATCCCATCTATATCGTAGGATCAACAAATTAATAGTTGAGATTTCAATATTTTATAAAACTACTCCCTCCGGTCCTAATTATAGGAACTATTTACCAGAATTTGGAGAGATTAAAGAAAGAAGTTAAATTAGTTAATTATAATTATTTTTCAAAAATACCCCTACAATCAAAGTGAGACTCTTGTGCGTAAGAAACTGCAGACATCAATATCTAAACTGGTCCATTGGGAATATTGCTGTGAAGAAGTAAAGTGCCTCTTATTTCACAAAATTCATGAAATAATGTCTTTAATATGTTACTCCTTCCTAAATATAAAATAAAATAAATTTTTTGAAGATATTAAGAAAACTGATTAAATTATACTAAAATTATTTTATTTAAAAATAAAAAATAAAGTAGAATCTTTCACTTGATAAAATATAAGCATTTTGTTAAATTAATTATTGTGGAAGAAGTATTAATAGGGGTGATATGGGAAAAATATGACAAAAATTGCTCAAAATTATTTTATAAAAAAAATTAATTGAAGTGTATATGACATTAATGAGTTGCAAACATTATTTACTTTATAGAATATATAGGTGTATTATTAAATTATTATTGTCTTTAATTATTATTGAGAAAGTAGAAATAGGGGTATTATAGGAAAAAAAATTGACAAAAGTTAAAACTTGCTCTTATAATTAAGACCAAAACCAACTCCAAAATATGTTCTATAATTAGGACCGAAGGGAGTATTATTTTTCATATTTTTTTAGGTAATCTACATTCTTTGAATTGTCCAAATTAAATTTTAATAATTTAAATTTATTTATTTATTTTTAATGGAACACTTAAATCATAATTTATAAATTTTGAAATCTAAAACATTCATCTATTTGAGGAACGAGTTCATGTCACTTGAAGCAACATAAATTGATTTTAGATTCATTTTTCAGTCAGAAAAATAGATTTAGATTTTGTTTTCATGGAAGCAATGTAATTTTTGAGTTGATGTAACCTCAGCCATTCATACCCACTTCTGCACTTCAGAAACGTTCTCGTGGAATACAAAAATTAAGACGTCAAAGTATCTTCTTTTCTTTTTTTTAACTGTATCGATTTCTTGGAGTCTGTATGTTACTTGCTTAAAGAATGATTGATGTGGATTTATTTTTCTTGGGTAGATTTTTAAATATCAATGGAAGGATCAGAGGGAAAGAAGGATGTAATGATAATTTTCGTTAATTGGCATCCATTTATAGCTTATTTTCATCGTATCAAGTATACAAAAGTTAAAAACGTTATTTCGTTATATTCTATATCATGATAAATATAAGGGTAAAGGTGCACCTAATTAACACCCTTAATTATTTTTGGAGTTATATCCCAGTTTTAAGGGTAAAATTTTATATTTGAATTATTTAAATTGGTTCAATTTCGCCCCTTTGCTAACCGTGTTAAAAACGGACGTTATACCACCTAACATGTAGGCGTTTTATTTTAACAATAATGACACATAATTAAATCAAAATGCCACATTTTTTTATATATAGAGAAAACCCATCCCATCTGAATAGTGTTTAGAGTTTGTGAAATATCGGAGATGGAGGAGGCTGTGGGAGAGCTAAGAGGAGCCATATTTTTTTCAATGAAAGGCAATTTATCCATATATGGAAAAAAAAAAAATAGAGAGTTAAAAGGACCGTCGAGTAAAACATGCAACATTTGGAAACTAAAGGTAGCACAAAGATGCAAAACTTTTGCGTGGCTCATGATGCACAAGAGACTCATCTCCAATGAAAGGAAACACCAAATGACACTTCATCCTACTGGTGTGTGTGATCGGTGCAGGACTTATAAGGAGGATGTGTTGCACGCCATCAGAGATTGTGGGGAAATTAGGGCTATCTGGGAGTCGATTATTCTTCCTTCAAATCATCACAGTTTCTTTTCAGGAACTATCCTTGACTGTATTCATCTTAATATGAGACACAACCAAAAAAGGGTACCTAGAAAAGCTTGTTTGTTACAATATGTTGGCTTATTTGGCGTGATCGAAATGAGCTGGTTCATTCTTGCCCTTCTAATGGGCCAAATCAAATTTACGTAAGAGCTGAAGCGATTCTTGATAGCATGAATAATATGCCACTCAGAAACTTAAGGACACCAATTTGGCAAATAATCCAAGACGAGAGGCTATGTCTAATATATGGGAAATTTTTTAGAATGACATTAATGTGGAAGTTGATGGCGCCTTCTCCAATGCTTGTCGTATAGCAGCATGTGGAGGAGTCTTAATTAATGGATAACAGGGGCAGCGTCATTGAAGGATTCCGGCCGTCTGAGGCTCGAAACAGGGGACTCACCGCGGAAATCTGGGGAGTTTTGGTCGGTCTTAAAAAGAGCTTGAGATAGAGGCCATAGGTATGCTCTTTTGAGCGATGACTTCCAGGAGGCATTAGGTGCAAGTGAGACTCCCAACAAGCACCAACCGAACCACCACTGAATCGGTTTGGGTTGGGTGCTCATCAAAGTGATAAGCACCCAAACTGCATCAAATCTACACAGACTAGATTTAATTTTTACTCTTTATTTTTTAAAAAAAAAATTTGTTTTAATAATCTCTTAACTATTTGTTTAAAAAAAAATAATAATAATTTCTTATTCAAAAATCATCAATTGAACATCATTAAATATCATCAACCTTACTCCAGATCAGATATGGAGGTGGAGTCCAAAACTAATGAGTTTTGGGTGCTCATCACTTTGATGTGGTGAGCATCCAAACCGGTTCCAATGACCATCATGCACAACATGGATAAGAGCTAAGAACACCAAAAGCAGAACCTAAGTCAAGACACGCCTCTACGATATCGACCTCAGAGCAAGCCAAAGCCTCACGATGTCTATACCTAAAATGGTATTGACGCCTTCCTTGAACCTGTACTCCATAGAGCACATCTCTGACAAGGAAAGAGTTTATCACCCATATCGATTGACAGAATATGTAATTAGAGATAATGGTTAGATAGATATTTCATTTGTTATTTGTATTTAACTTAGTTAGAGTTTATTAGTTAGATGGCTAATATAGTTGTAATTGTCCAGTGTGGTCCCCACATGCTTGTGCAGAGACTTGAGACCCATGTGCTTGTGCAGAGACTTTAGACTTTACTTGTATAAAGTAAATTGTGTACTGTACAGAGATGAATTGAATCACATTTTATTTTCTCCAGTTTCACTTTTCCCGACTCTGCTCTCTTGTTCCCTTCCTTCGGTTCCACTCGATTTCTTCCTCATCTCAGATTTCACTTCGATTCCATATCTGATTCAAAGTTGTTTCATGGTATCAGAGCCAAACCACCGCCATGGAAACTTCTTCTACCGGCGCTGGTGGTTCAATCGCAACAGCATCTACGAATTTGAACCCTAATCTGTCGAGTTTGTTTTATCTACATCCTAACGAGAATCCGGCGTTGATTCTCGTCAATCTGATACTCACTAGGCCGAATTACCATTCCTGGTCAAGAGCCATGCGAACGGCGTTCCAATCCAAGAACAAATTAGGATTTGTTGATGGTTCTATCCAGGCGCCTCTATCGTCGAGTTCAACACATTCAGCTTGGCTTCAGTGTAACACCATGGTGTGTTCATGGCTGACAAGAGCAATTTCACCGACAATCGTACAAAGTATTCTCTGGTTAGACAAGGCTAGCGACATCTGGATTGACCTACGAGATCGCTTTGCACATAGTGATATATTCAGAGTTGCTAAGCTACAAGACGAGATTTATTCATTCCGGCAAGGAGCTTTATCGGTGAGTGACTATTACACCAAGCTTAAGATCTTTTGGGATGAGTATGTGATACTTCGTTCGATTACTCGCTGTCCTTGTAATTTTGCTTGCTCCTGTGAAAAATACCGTGATCATGACTACACTTTGAGGTTTCTGAAAGGCTTGAATGAGCGTTTTGCTTCTGTTAAATTACAAATCATGTTGTTGGATCCTCTTCCTTCGGTCAATCGTGTGTTCTCTCTGCTTCTCCAACAAGAACGAGAAATGTCCCCTAATATCGGAATGGAACCTGTTGTTCTATTTAATAAAGGTCCAATGAAACCTCCTTCATCGAGTTTTAATGGTTCTATGTCTGGTTCTGGTCGTGGATTTGGCAAAGGTTCTGGTAATGAGAAGGAGAAGTACAGTACCTATTGCAATCGGCCTCACCATACAGTTGAAACCTGTTACCAGAAGCATGGATTTCCACCTGGATTCAAGTTTCGGAATCAGTCTTCTCCATCAGTTCATCATGTTCAGACTCAAGATCCGGCTAATAATTTTGTTCTAGAGCAACCAAAGGCATCTAATGGTGTTTTGCCAACTCCCTCTCCTCAGTTCACGCAAGAACAATATCAGAGGATTCTTGCTATTGTCCAAAATAACTCAATCGCCCCTCAGTCTACTTCTGTACCATCTATTCATCATATCTCTCCCACACATCAGTCTCCAGGTACCTCTGTTCCTTTCTTTAGTTTTTCTCCTAGGAAATCCTGGATAATTGATACTGGAGCAATTGATCATGTTTGTCATTCCTTGGCTTATTTTACAGAATATCATTCTATTAAACCTATTCCCATTAAGCTACCGATCATAGCCATATTACTGCAACTATTTCTGGCACCGTGTGTAATACCACGAAAATCCTAATTATCATAAATGGTATATTTTTATAAATACTACATTATAGTAAAAGGAGAGTATATTGTCTCAAATTTTGGGATATTGTTTATTATAAATTTATGAGCAATTTCTCCTTGAGATTTAATAGATCAAGTGTGAATCTTGAGATTTCATTTAGGGATCATAATATACTCTAATATAAATATTGAATTTTAGTACGAAATACTAAAAATACAAAGGTGAATTTATTAATTATATTTTCA
This sequence comes from Acacia melanoxylon, assembly GCA_019022615.1. NCBI lineage: Eukaryota > Viridiplantae > Streptophyta > Magnoliopsida > Fabales > Fabaceae > Acacia > Acacia melanoxylon. The sequence goes on along the minus strand of JAFJYJ010000003.1, from coordinate 1,750,989 downwards.
TCCAAATTTCACTTTGGAATTAATTAACCAACGGTTAATTATAAGACTACATATAAAGAACATAAAATATGATAAAATTATCATATTAAGTCATGGTTCATATGTAACCAAAATAAACAAAGAAAGTGTTATGAAAACACTTAAATTAATTAAAAGGAATTAACAAGTAAATAGTGGACAATTTAGCTTGCACTTTGAATTAAGATTAATGTCAAAAACTTGTAACTACCTATTAGGGTTATGTTTTAGCCTAAACACAAGAGGTAGATGGCAATGAAAATAGATAGGTATTTAAGGGAATAAAATACTCAATATTCATGTAAATTGTGCCACAAAAACACATACCAAGCTTGAAATAAATATTCCCTTGATATTACCCAACATATACAATTAACATTAAGATTGTAAAAAGGCAATTAGAGAATATCTAGTGAAGGCAAAGATTTTCGAAAATCAAGAGGCAAATTATAATAAAAATTATCATGATTAAGCATAGTCTTAATTAAATCATGAGAGGCAATTAAATGACATAGAAATACTTATTTCAATTAGAGAAAATTACCAACAACTATTAGGCAATTAAATTTGCAATAATTAAAGTATTTATGTTAATTTTCGTAATTAATTAATAATTAAATTAAAAAGGCATAATTAAGAAATGTATGAGATTAATTAGTGATCAAAGGCTAGTAAAAACCCAAGATTAGTATGAAGGGGATTTCTTATGATCATAATTAATATAGTAACCTATCAATTAAGCCTTATAACATCTAAAAACACTATCTTAGAGATATTAACCAAGATTAATTTAATCTTCCCTATTTTAATATAAGTGGTGAATTTATGCTTAATTAAGGAAAAAGATTACACAAGTATTAAATCCTAAGAGCACATAATATATGAACAAATAGCATCAATAGTAGTAGGATTTTTCCAACACAAATTAAAGGCTTGGATTAAATCTAATAAAGCTAAATCCTAAGGCCTTAATTAAGTATCATAAAGTGTAACCCTTGTGAAGTAAGAATTAACCAATGAGAGAATTCTTTCTAGATAATTATGAAGTAATTAAAACACAAAAATTTGAAGAGAAAAGAGGAGTATACACGGTTAGCTTGGCTTGAAAAGGAAGAAACATAATTGTTTAATATAAATAAGATAGCACATGGGTTCACATGGGGCATTTATTGTGGAAGACTATTGGGGCTAATTGGAGAGAAAAAAATGTGTAAATTCATTAATGGTGAGTTAAAAACCATTGGGATAAATTCAGGACACAAGTAAATGAGAATCTATAGAAAATAAATTGTATCTTGAGAAACTTTAATCATAGATCAAATATAAGGATTTATTATGAACAAGCATATTTTAAGCTTGGAATAGGTTATCTCCAAAATCATTTCCTCAAATTTTGTGATTAATCTTAAAATGATTAAAGTGTTAATTGAGACTTCTAATGAAGCCATAATTTTGAGATTAGAGAAGTAAAGAAGAAAGCTTGAATAAACTGCAAGATAACCCTTAATTAATTACATAAAACACTACAAAAAAATCTGTTTTTTGCGGCGGAAAAATTCCATCGCAAAACTGATTTGCGGCGGAATTTGAGGCGGAAAAAGTTCCGTCGCAAAAAACGCCTCTCAAAACAATTTTCCGTCGCAAAAATGCCTTTTTCCTCGCAAATTTCGAATTTGCGAGGGAACACTTTTCCCTCGCAAATCCTGGAATTTGCGAGGAAAAACCTTTCCTCGCAAAATCCTCCATTTTGCGGGGAAGATGTTTCCCTCGCAAATTCCAATTAATTTAAAAATATATATATAAAAAATAAAAAAATTAGATAAATTTTTTTTCAGTCTGTTTCCATTGTTTAAGGTAATGTTTGACATCATGGTTATGATTTTATCCAAGTCATACATATAATCTGAGCTGTTGCTAGAAATAAACGAGAAGGGCAGAACATTCAGAAATAAAAGAAGAGTAGTATAAACTAAAGTCTTATCGGAATTCTTTTCCATCCAAATCACTAGATAGGGACATCTGATATAACAATTGTAATAGAAAATACAAGATTCACTAGATAGGGACATCTGATATAACAATTGTAATAGAAAAAAAAAAGTGGAGGGTTCATAAGCTGAAATCAAGTATACAATCACCGAAATATTGTGTGCCAAAAGTAGAAGAAATCCGATATACCAGAACCTGCTTACATGTCAAATCCTCCTGTATCTATGTCCACAAATAAGAATGATGGGTTATAGAGGGGCTGTAACATAACTTGTCATGTTTTTTTTAATCAGCTTTCAAGTTTCAACATCTCGGTCTATCCTTGTCCTGAAGTATTATGTAACATCACCTTCTCCAATCAGGTTGGATCAACTTCTCTAAAATTAAATAATATTGCGAACACAATCAGATTAAGGAATGGAGAAAGCATTTTGACAACAAAAGCAGCTAAGAATCATGTTGCGCAGAGCATGTCAGTAAACAAGAGATCAAGATACGCATGTTTCAATTTTTAAATCACAAAACACAAGCTTTGGACTGAGAAAATTCATTTTGAAATAACAAGCAGGTGAGCTTAAACAAAGTTGTCCAAATCCTCAAGCAGACTAGAAATAACTTTGAATAATTCAGAAACTCTATTTCTCATCACATAAGGTAATATAGAATAAGTTCTCAAAAATTAGCCCCATGTTAGATGAAAATGAAAGGCTCCAAATAGTGATTATTCTCTCTGTAACAAGCATTTGCAAATATCATCTCACCTTGTTAACCAAGACACTTTTGGACAGCTTTTCTGTGTGCGTAGATGTTGATGCTCCAACAACGATCAAACATTTAGTACCCTGACCAAAAAATAGTGAGGAACATTCAGTAGAGTAATTAATGGCTTTAATCTTTTCATCCATGATATGGTAATATGCCACATATCTTTGCATTAATTAAATACGTCCAAGAATCTTTACCCTGCAAATTTTATGCACTTCAAGACCAATATCAGAACGCCTAACCTTGTAACCACGAACCAATGCTTGAAACTTAATTATTCCTTTCACACAATATAAAGTAGCAACTGCTTGTTTCCTGACCAAGCTGCCACGAAGAAGGGCTTGCAGCTGCATGATACTTTGAGTGATTAAAATGACCGCCGAGCCTTCAAATGAGTATATAGATCACTTTAATCATTCATAAGTAAAACTAATAATTATAGATGCTTAGAATATTTGCATGCAATAATTGATTAATGACTAAAAATCCAATGAATATAGCAATTGTATTCTCAATTTATTTATCATAGCAGAGGAATAACACAATAACAAGTGGAGGAAACAGCGAGCAAGAAGAGAAGACAGTGAGCAAGTGGGTGAAGTTGGAAGAGGGATCTGCAATGCAATTTGAGACTGAAACCTAAATTGGAAGAGGCAGCGTGAGCGACGGTGATAGCCCTAGCTCAAAATAAAAACAGAAAACTCTCTCATTGAAGACCGGGACAGTGGAGGCGTTGCAGAGGGAGATCAACGGAGGAACTGCTGAAAGAGGCTGACGGTGATGGTGGATCGCGAAGCACGGTGGTGGTAGGGAAAAGGGCGACGGTGAACGGAGGGGTGGGATGTGACGGTGATTTCGCGTGAGGTAGGCTGTGAGAAATTGCTCTGATCGAATGAAAGTTAGGGATTTGAGGGAAGGAGCTAGGAGCCGCGGATTGAGATATACAAGATGAAGCCCTCTTTTGCGAGGGAAAAATCTTGTCACTCACAAAATTATTTATTTCTGCGAGGGAAAAAAGTATCCCTCGCAAAAATCACCTTTTTGCGAGGGAAATAAGGTTCCCTCACAAAAACAATGTGACTTTTTGTGAGGGAATCAATTTTCCCTTATAAAAGTGAGGTGACTTTTTTGTGAGGGAATCAATTTTCCCTTATAGAAGTTTCAATTTTCCCTAAACCCTAAATTGAAACTTCTTCATTAAGTATGGGTCCAATGGTTAAGATTAAAACTTCTTAACTAAGTTTAGATCCTATGGCTTCAATTGAAGAAGAGGCAAGTTCCATTTAACTACCAAAATACCACACCAATTTACTATAAATAGGAGCTTAGGTTCTTCATATTCTTCACACCAAACTCAACCAAAGTAGATGAGTTTTATAGAAACACGAGTAGAGAGAAAATCATAGTGGGAAGCAAGAAGGAGGAGGAATTTCTTCAAGAGGTAAGCAAGCTTTTAAGTTCTAGTCTTTAGCTTTTGTAGTTCTTGAAGTTCTAGTTTAAGTTCATAGTTTAAATGTTGTTTTGATCTTTAATCTTCCAATATATTGTTGTTATCATGTTTTTATGGTTAAATATGGTCTTATTTCGAAAAATTGATGGAGGAAGTGATATAGCAAAAATTTTGGAAGATTAGGATCAAAGTAGCGAAGCTCTGGCGAAATTTTGTCGGTTAGTGATTCCTGAAGTCAGGGGTACAAACGCCAGTATTTTATGTTGAAGATGAGGTTCTAAAATTCTGAGAAAATTCATGGTTAAATTAGACACATAGAGCTTTTCAAATATACCTATAGTGAATTATTTCGAGTTCTGTGCTAGGAGATAAAAATGTCCAAAGTTGGGCTACGTTTTCTGGAAATTTTCTGGGCAGAGAATGAACACGTGAAGACTGGGAATTATTCTTAACATCTGGAAAAGAACCAGTATTTGTCCTCAAAATTAGACATCCTAAGGTCTCCGAGGAATTTTACGGATCCTCATTTTGATTTTTTTAGATTTAATTATGATTTTTCAAAGTTAGGCGAAAAAGCTGTACAAATGTTGACAACAGCGTTTTTACGAAATTTAAGGGAAAATAGTTGAAAAATAAATACACCAGGGGTAAAATAGTCATTTGTGACTAAGATGTCTATTAGGATATTGTTTATAATTAATAAATGCGATATTACCCTTATAGGATATCTGTGATCACATTTTCGACCGACAAACGTACTGTATTCATCAACGAAGGTACAGACACGTATTGTAACCTTAACTCTTATGCTTATTGTATGCCTATATATGATAGTTGTGTTCATATACTAAGACTCTGTCTTAAATTTTTCTTTATACATTCAAATATATACGGGTTATGGATATGATAATACCGTTAAGTTTTCCTAGTGCTGAGGACACGACTGTACATCGTGGCACTGGTGAATAGTGCAGACTGGGATAACATACATACTGCAGGGGCTGTGTTTTGTTATTACCTTACATATTGTTACTGTTTTTAAAATGTGATTTTGTACTGCTATAATGATATGGATATCTGTCATATATATATTGTTTACATAAGCATGAGGTTAACCGTTACCTGAGGTCCAATGGGCATTGGACTTCAGTCTTAAACTAATAGTTCAGGAAAGGATCAAGGATCAGAGAAGACATTGGTAGATGGAGCCATAAAAAGACACCGATGGATGGAGCCATAAGGAGGCACCGGTCAAAGCAAATGCAGAAAGAAGGTTAACAGAGCCTACCTTCTGGCATGAGTCTAATAGGGTTACTTCAAACCATTTGGTGCTTAAACTAAGAAAGGGTCGATCTATGTGGTTCAGTCAATCAGTCGCCGTGAATTCGGGGAGACTTCCACTAGACTTTACCCAGTCTGGCCAAATGGGTTGATTTAACTGTGTTAGGTTCTATGCCCCAAGTCAGGAAATGGCTTGGTCTGAAATTGTATAGTTACAATGTAAATTCTGTAATTATATAAGTCCTGTATCACATGAATATTCCTTCAGGAAATTTTTAATATACTAGTATACGTCGGGCATCAGCATATGCCTGAGTACTTTATATCAGTTACTCAATTGTTCAAAATTTTAGTACATGCTCTCCATTTCCGCAACACGCTGAGTTATAGCACCTCAAACTCTGTCGAATTTTCTAAAACCACGTGTCAACAGACATAATTTATGATACGGAACTTGGGGTGTTACACCGTGTGTATTTCTCAGTCCTTAACTCTCCATAATGTGTTTTACATTCCTTAGTTTGCCTTTAATATTCTTTCTGTTTCTAAACTCACGGTTGCTCTTCCTTGTTGCTTCATTTTTTTGTCTTCTATTTGTTATATTCAGGAGCTTTCTCACTAGAAGACGATTGGTACAGCTGAAGTGTTTGAAGGCCTATATTTCCTTAATCCAGTAATAGCCTCTTGTCTGCCTACTGCAACATCTCCTTCTACGATAGCCATGAGTACTTCATCAACTCCTTCTGGTCTGCCTACTGCAACCTTTGATTTGTGGCATCATCGTTTAGGTCACACTTCACATTCTACTTTACGCATTTTATATCAACAATTTTCGTTTATACACTGTCATTCGAAAATTGATCTCTGTGATGTTTGTCATTTGGCTAAACAAAAGAGACTTTCATTTCCTGTAAGCACATCCTCGAGTAATAAAAAAATTTCTTTGATCCATACTAATATTTGGGGTCCCTTTGATGTTACTTCTGTTTGAGGTTATAAATATTTTTTAACTATTGTTGATGATTTTAGTCGTTATACCTGGATTTTTCCTATGAAGTCTAAAATTTTATTATCTTTGTTGTTACCCCATTTCATGCTAATATTCAGGTTGTTAGATCTGATAATGGTTTGGAATTTTTCATGGATTCTTTTTATAAATCCAAAGGTATCATACATCAAACTTCTTGTGTTGAGACTCCTCAACAAAATGGCATTGTGGAATGCAAACATCAACATATTTTAAACGTTGCTTGTGCCCTTTTGTTTCAAGCTAATCTTCCTAAGTCTTTTTGGTGTTTTGCTATTGCTCATGCTGTTTTTCTCATTAATTGTTTACCCTCTCCACTTCTTCATCAGTCTACTCCTTACTATTTGCTTTGTACAATAAACATCCTTCATATTCTAATTTCAGAGTTTTTGGCTATCTATGTTATGCGTCCACTATTTCAGTTCATCGTTCAAAATTTGACCCACATGCTTCAAAATGCATCTTCCTTGGTTTTCCTGAAAATACAAAGGGATATTTTCTTTTCAATGTTCATAATAATAAATTTTTTATTTCTCGTGATGTTGTTTTTTATGAGTCTTCTTTTCCTTATCCTTTGCAATCATCACATGACGGTGTAGTCTCCCTTCCCAATGATATATTTCCCCTTGAGTATTCTGATTCTATATCTCCTTTGTTACCTGATTCCATACCTATTCCCACTGCTTCTTCAGCCTTTTTTTTTTATTCAGACCCAATTTTACTGAAATCCCCTAATTTTGCTATTCTCATTGCCCATGATTCTGCTTCTTCCCTTGTTTCTGATGTGTCTTCCCCAAACCTTGTTTCCGCTGTGCCTTTGGTTCCATCTCGTGCTCCTCCTAGAACGCGCAACCCACCTTGTTACTTGCAGGATTACTATTGTTCGGCCTTGACTACTTCAGCTATTCCATTTTCTTCAGGTGACAAGTATCCTTTCTCTCTTCAGCTTTCTCCTTCTTTACCTTCTTCTTATCGTAACTTCTATTTCACTCTTTCTACTGATGTCATTCCCACTACATATCGCCAAGCCTCTAAATATAAGCCTTGGCGTGACGCCATGGATGCTGAAATAGCTGCTCTTGAACAGAATAAGACATGGACCTTGACTCTTTCACCTTGTGGGAAGCAATCCATTGGTTGTAAATGGGTATTTACAAAGAAATATAAATCTGATGGTTCTCTTGATCGTTACAAAGCTCGGTTAGTAGCTAAGGGTTTTACCCAGACTGAAGGTATTGATTATTTTGACACCTTTTCTCTTGTTGCTAAGATGACCACTATTCATCTCTTACTTGCTCTTGTTGCTGCTAATAAATGGTACCTTCACCAACTTGATGTAAATAATGCCTTTTTACATGGTGATTTGAATGAGGAAGTTTATATGGTTTTGCCTCCTGGATTTTACTCTACTGATTCTTCTCTTGTTTGTCGCCTTCAAAAGTCCCTTTATGGCCTCAAACAAGCTAGTAGACAATGGTTTCATAAGCTCTCCTCAGCTCTTATTTCTGCTGGATATGTGGAGTCCAAGGCCGATTACACCTTGTTTATTAAGGCTTCTGGATCTAGTTTTATAGCCTTGTTGGTTTATGTTGATGATATTCTCCTTACTGGTAATGATTTGTCTGAAATTACTACTGTTAAATCCAATCTTGATCTCCTTTTTAAGATCAAGGATCTTGGTTCAGCCCGCTACTTTCTTGGTCTTGAGATTGCTCGTAGTGATTCTAGGATTTCTTTATGTCAACGCAAGCTTGTTATGGATCTTTTGACTGATACAGGTTATCTTGATTGTAAGCCAGCCTCCACTCCTATTGATCCGAAGGTCAAGTTAAGTATTAATTCTGGCTCTCCTTTAACTGATGCAAGTGCTTATCGCCAACTTATTGGGCGTCTTTTGTATTTGACCACTACTCGGCCAGATATTTCATTTGCCACCCAACAATTGAGTCAATTCATGGCTGCCCCTACTAATTCTCATCTGCAGGCTGCTAACCGGGTTCTCCGGTACTTGAAATCCATTCCTTCTCATGGTCTTTTCTTTCCTTCTACCTCTGATTTGTCTTTAAAAGGTTTTAGTGACAGTGATTGGGCTGCTTGTCTTGATTCCTGGCATTCTATTACTGGCTACTGTGTGTTTCTTGATAATGCACTTATTTCTTGGAAGTCAAAGAAGCAAAGTGTTGTATCTCTTTCCTCTTGTGAAGCTAAGTATCGTGCTCTTGCTATGACTACTTGTGATATCCAGTGGTTGTTGTGTTTGTTAGCTGATTTACGGATTTCCAGATATAAAGCTACTCCTTTGTACTGTGATAGTCAGTCTGCAATTCAGTTGGCTTCTAATCCCACTTTTCATGCTCATACCAAGCATATTGACTTATATTGCCATCTTATTCGGGACAAAGTCAAAGAGGGTGTTATTCACTTGTTACCTATTCGTTCTCAACATCAACTTGCTAATGTGTTTACTAAACCACTTGGTTCTGGTCCTTTTCATTCTCTTACTTCCAAGCTAGGCATGATTGACACTAATGCTCCAGCTTGTGGGGGGCTGACAAAATATGTAATTAGAGATAATGGTTAGATATATATTTCATTTGTTATTTGTATTTAACTTAGTTAGAGTTTATTAGTTAGATGGCTAATATAGTTGTAATTGTCCAGTGTGGTCCCCACATGCTTGTGCAGAGACTTGAGACCCACGTGCTTGTGCAGAGACTTTAGACTTTACTTGTATAAAGTAAATTGTGTACTGTACAGAGATGAATTGTGTTCTGTCATAAGAACACAGATGTCTAGCCCTAGGTGGGCTATTGTGTTGATGTAGAATCAAGAATCTACCTCCTAGGTATCCATGGATGGGATACCTATGAGAATAAAAGATCACAGAGCACACGCATGAAGGCTTTTGCCTAAGGGAGTGGGGTGTGTGTTCTGTGTAGACGGAATTGTAAAGAGGCAGAGTTCAGAATCTACTTGTGTACCGTTCACCTGGGGAATTCCCCTCTTATTTATAGTGAGGCATAGAGGATCCGTTTAGCACGTTCCCATCATTCGCCCGTTTCTTCTCCCGGTCCTCCCACTATCTGATTGTGGGATAATGGGTGCCTCTTAGGGTTAGGGTTTGGTTGCCCCTTGTTGGGCCTCACTTGAACGGGCCTAATATTTTATTCCATAACAGGTTGCCCCCAAGCTTGGTAGTTCGGTCTCGATCTGCCGAGATTAATTGACCGCTAACCCGGACATGGTGCATTCGAGTTTTCTTCCGTTTAGCCGCTTTCGAGATCCCTTAAATCCGAATTTGCTTTCGTAGCAATTTCTCCCGGGACAATCACCCGGTCTATATTCCTGCATTTAATAATGTGTAAGCAAATCACAATAAAATGAAAAATACTTACCATTTGCACAATTCGTTTAGCTTGCTCATTTCGAATGCTTGTCCGAATTTGCATTAAACATTCTGGTTTGCAATAATCCCGATTATTGATATTATGCTTTTCCACTAACAACTCGTTATCCACTCTGTTGCCCCCCAGCCTGGTAGTTCAGATCACTGAGCTGCCGGGATGTGTTGATTTTCCAACCCGGACCAGATGCGCGTGATTGTTGGGATTGCTTGCGTGTTGACCCGAGATTCTGGGTTCATATACTCTAACCCCGAGATTCCGGATTAATATCTTCTAACACCGAGATTCCGGGTTAATATCTCTAACCCCGAGATTCCAGGTTAATATTTTCTAACACTGAGATTCCAGGTTTTTGATTTTTGAAAACGGGTTTGTTTACCCAACATTCAGTCGTTTAAATAGACTTGCGGCATTGCTGTCTTTACTAGCAGATCACGTATTTTAACTAGATTCAGTTAACCGGGTCCGCCTTTAAAAATTTACACGGATCCCGGATTTTAAACTAGATTCGTTTAACCGGGTCCGCCTTCAACAATTCATACAGAGCCGGGATTTTAACCAGATTCGGTGTAACCGAGTCCGCCTTCAACAATGTTTCCCAAAACTTGGAAAACATTTTGACCGCTCTTTCACTTTATCGTGTTCCAATGGACACAAGTTTTAACCTTTCGGTTTTATCAAGTTCCAAAGGACACATGTTTGAATTGGTTTCTCCACGCAGCCCGGATTTTAACCTGATTCGGTGTAATCGGGTCTGCCTTCGTCCCTGTCGTGAGGGTTCATTTCATATGGAACTCGAATTTTAACTGTAGTTAGTGTAATCAGGTTCCGCCTTCGAAACTCGTCCGAGTTTTGTTTGATGACTGGGCCAAAGTCAGAAATTTGCTGCACAGAATGTGGGTCTGGGACCATCCATGGGCTATCAACCCTCCTGAGTGACTAACCAAAAATCAATCGGGAGTAAGAGCTATCCGTCACATATCTAGGTTCAGTGTCGCAACTAAACTCTAAATATTCCGACTTGATCAAGGTCGTTGTGACGGTTGCTTCATTACCCCAAGCTTTGATGCATCATGGCCACAAGGGCTTCTTGGTTTTACAGCGTCCCAAAGGGAGCACATTTTAACCATAGTGTGGGCGTTACCGCATCCTGAAGGAATACGTTTAGCCATAATGTCGGCGTTACCGTGCCCCAAGGAAACACGTCTGTTTCCAAGGAAACACGTTTTAACCGTTATTTCCACGGAGCCCGGATTTTAACTAGATTTAGTTAAATCGGGGTCCACCTTCATCCCTTTTGTAGGGACGGACTCCACTCAAAACTTGGATTTTAACTGTAACCAGTTTAACCGGGTTCTGTTTAAAATTGACTTGCCGGCATTGTCGTCGCAACATGATTCATGAGAACGGTTTTATGTATTTCGGATCCACGCATGTATATAAACTTGACATGATTCATGAAAACGGGTTTGTGTACCTCGGATCCACGCATGTGTATAAACTTGACATGATTTATGAAAATGGGTTTGTGCACCTCGGATTCCTACATGTTTATCTTGGCGGCATTGCTGCTGCAATTAATTCCTTATAGGAATTCTAAATAGACTTGGCGGCATTGTCGTCTTTACACGAGCCCAAATTTTAACCGATTTGGTTTAACCGGGCCCGTCTTCAAAAATTTACACGGATCCCGGATTTTAACCAGATTCGGTTAACTGGGTCCGGCTTTAAAAATTTAGACGAAGCCCGGAGTTTAACCAGCGGTTAATCTGGGGTCCGCCTTCAAGACTTTACACAGATCCCTGGTTTTAAACTAGATTCAGTTTAAACCGGGTCCAGCTTTAAAACTTTACACGGATCCCAGATTTTAACTAGATTCAGTTAAAATCGGGACTCCTATTTAACACGGACATTGAATAGCACATTCTTGAATATTCATTAACTGATCTTAGCCTCACAATTCAGAAATGCCTGCCATTTGCACGCCAATACCTTCTTGCCTTTTCAACTGCATTATATTCACAAGAAATCAAGCACTTGGAACTTAACGCACAAAGAACCTTGGGATGTGTCGCCAATCATAGATCCTTGAAGAATTCTCTAATTTCTTCACCCTAGAAGCATACGACTTCCTTGTTGAAATGCTCCCTTACCATTACAGGCATTTGAAGGATATATATATATATATTTTAAATCAACAAGCTTCCGAAAGCTATGTTATCAATAAATCCCTGAAGACAAAACAATATTCGCCCACCACTTCACCAATGCAATTACTCTTTAAGACATGCCTTCTAAGAACTAAGGTTCACGTCATTATCTATGATTAGATGAAGACGTTGTTTTTAAATCGGTGTGAAGCAGTGGAATAACTTGAGCAATGGTATGAGAAAAACTCAAAGCATTGAGCTCCATTCCCCTGTACGCATGAATGAAAGAAAGAACAACTAGAGCCACATTCTTTAATTCGTCCAACAAGGAAGGAGACAACATTAGATCTGTATTGACCATCTTATAATGCCTGAAGCTCTTACGGCCTGGGCAGTCATGCAACCTCTCATGAATATAGATGTCATTCTTGAGGAAGAAGTTCTATTGGAAATTTTCCAAAAGACTAGGATATCTTCCTTTTTGCCGATGAAGCACGGGATGATGCCATTTCTGAAACATGTAACAACTCATGCACAGACCTCAATTCAGCGTCACAATTAATGTCTTGACGTAAACCATTGCAGTTTGTGAATATATGCATGCATTCTTCAAGAATTCCGACAGTACCATCCAGATTGATAGTAGGAACAATATTAAATAAAGAAGAATAGGCTTGGTATATAAACTCTGTGGCAAGTAAAGCTTTCCCTTTGTCCCTAGCAATTAATTCTTTGAGAGCATTTGTGTCACACAATTCATTAACTAGACTTGAGGGTAGCTATTGAACATACACACATGCTTACTCACAATTCAAATGTAAACAACAGTAAATGCTATTTACTCTGATCTGATACGTTTCTGACATGGCATGCGTAAAAAATCTTGCCTCCGCGATAGGAGACCTCTAAATTCAGAATTTGCACATTTGCAATCATAGAGCCTGCATACTAGATTCTTACTCCAAATACCCACATCATGCAGAATAAGGTCTCCCACAAAAGATGAAGAAACATTACACTATCAAAGTTATATTAATAACTTTCTCTGCCCCAGCATTCTTATGCAGTCAAAACCACACTATGCAATTACGAGAATCCTCACAGAGCATATGAATCATCATTTTCATCATCATTTTTTTTATAATTACTACACCAATTGCAATAGCATAACAAAACAATTGAAAAGAGGAAAGAGTAAGGAAGGGAAGAAAAACCTCCCGATTTCATTGCAACTAAAAAGTAGAGCCGCCACATTCTCACTTGCAATGTTCGAGCCTTGTCTTCTTTTACTCGGATGACTTTACACAGGATATTATTGATATTATCCGGCTTACTTCCATCATTTGGCGAAGTATAAATACACTCATCCTCATTGATAATCAAATAAACAGGGCATGCTTCCTTTTGCTGAGCCAACTTCCTTGGATAATATTAATTTCTCCAATGCTCCTTCATGCTCCCCGGCTACATATGTGAAGAACTTCTACTCCTGGATTGAGTTTCATATCTACCATGTACTTCATTTTCCTCCACTTGAGAATTTTTTAGGGGAAGTGCCTCCACTTGGCTGGCTGGAAGGCAAACATTTTTACCTCTCAAGTAATAGCATAATAAACTTCATTATGAGCTGCTTCAACCTTGATGTGGTACCATTGCCATAAATGCAACTAAAAATGCATTGCAAGGGAGATAGAACACTATTAGCTGCTGCAATAAAAATTGACAGGAACTGCATGATATGTATATTTTAACAGCTGATTGATTGAAATCTCGGATCTCCTGGCATGATTAAACCATCAATGTTGTCCACATCCAACTTCTTTATGATTACTTCCTTTTACGTAAGTATGGCCCACCACAAAGGCAAAATTCCACTTAGGCAAGAAATTGTAGAAGACACACTTTATTCTCTATACTGATGAATTGCCTTGAATCAGCATTAACTACAGCATGTGCGTTATATTTTAGAAATCCATTCACGATTCCCAAAAACAGAATATTACTAATGTACATGCATAAACATATGCATATATTATGATGGGAAAATCCAAAGCTGTGTTGCCCTCAGGAAAAGACTTCAGCTGATTAACACTTATACAAATAAGCAATAGAGCAAGAGCCTCCCAGAAGCTGCAAGAGGAACATTGTTGCGAGCGGCCTTCGTGAGCTCTGTCAAAAAATTAATGGAACTTCACTTCCTCCTGGTTTGGTTCCACAGCGTCTAAATATAAGAGGATCACAGGATTTTGTGATCCACAACTATTCTCCCCCTCCATCAATTAACAGTAGCATCAAGATGAAAGTTGGAATTAAAGATTGCCTACACATACAATTCACATATAGCAAAAGCAAAATATCATTTGGCAAATATCATCATTGGCGGGATATCTCTTCTCCTGGTAAGAATTAAGATGAAGCGACAAGACGCTAGTCCTCAGGCACATCCTGCACCCACTTGTTCCTGCCACGGCTTCATTAAGATTTAATGTCGAATTTGGTCCATCTCAACAAATGGACCCTACATTTTCATACTTATCTAAATATTGAGGTGTCACAGATACAGACGAAGCTCTTCTCTGGTATAGATAACAACCAGCGGCTTCATGACGAACCAGAATTGAGCCAACATACCCACCAATATTCTGGTGGAAGGCGGAACTCTGTCTGCCAATATGCAGATCTGTTTAAACATATAGATAGATTGAAGTGGCCGCATCAATTCGTTGAAAAAGATACGATCCCGAGGACCATTTGAGCTCTTCAGCAAAACAAGGTTCAAGTTCAACATCCTTGTTTGTCGGAGAAATCCTGCAGCATTGGACGGCGAACATTCTCTCATCTGACATGTAAGAATCATGACCGAGATGGCGGGTATGCCGGCGTGAGCCCGAGGTTCTACCGAGATGGCTCCTGCTGGGTATGTCAGTGTAAGCCTGAGGTGCTCAGGCAGGGGTGTGTTAGTTGCATCATTCAACCTGCACAACATTAGAAAATACTTCCCGCCACGTAAAATCACTGTTCATGACATGAATATACCCAAGTCTCCACCTCGGCATTCTCTAAATTAATCCTCGACATCGGCTTCTCTCAAATCTGCATGGCACATTGGGTCAGACTTTCTTCTTCTTGCTCGGAAATAAGTCAACTCCCACCTCAAACAAAGACGACTTCTCCTCATAACTTTGGGTTTCAAATGACTACCCCGGCTTACAATCCCAGACTTCCAGTCATGATCTCGACTTTCAATCAAGATAGATGCCGATGAACCCATGTCGACTTTCACCACCAGCGTCATCTCGGCGTCTCAACTACGTGACTAGGGAATTTACTAGGTTACTGGAGGTGTGAGCGTCAATTGATATCAATCTCAGACTTTAGTCTCGGCACCTTCAATCTCGGTACCTTCAACCTCATAAAAATAATGCCATGTTCATTGACAACTCAGCTGCCGTGGTGCTAAACTATGAGTTCCTCCACGATATTTGATTCCCTCTACACGAGCCTACGAGCCCTCTTCACGCACTACGAGACAATCTGAATAAAGAGATTCTGATGGTAAGCCTCTCCGATATGGTTTCAAGATTGCAATAATCTTGTTTTCAAAGCAGTCTTGAAATCTTCGGGTTCTTCGATCTCCGCTCTAGGCTTCGATTCGAGAAGTTTTTCAAATTCAGCATAATCCCTCTCGCCGATTATGTTTTGATTTCATGCCTGTCTTGCATCGATCGTTGAGTTGTTGTTTTGACCATCTTTGGTCGCGGGAGTCGAAATTTATTCGGTCCCCACAGACGGCGCCAATGTTCTGTCATAAGAACACAGATGTCTAGCCCTAGGTAGGCTAGTGTGTTGATGTAGGATCAAGAATCTACCTCCTAGGTATCCATGGATGGGATACCTATGAGAATAAAAGATCACAGAACACACGCATGAAGGCTTTCGCCTAAGGGAGTGGGGTGTGTGTTCTGTGTAGACGGAATTGTAAAGAGGCAGAGTTCAAAATCTACTTGTGTACCGTTCACCTGGGGAATTCCCCTCTTATTTATAGTGAGGCATAGAGGATCCGTTTAGCACGTTCCCATCAATCGCCTGTTTCTTCTCCCAGTCCTCCCACTATGTGATTGTGGGATAATGGGTGCCTCTTAGGGTTAGGGTTTGGTTACCCCTTGTTGGGCCTCACTTGAACGGGCCTAATATTTTATTCCATAACAAATTGAATCACATTTTATTTTCTCCAGTTTCCCTTTTCCCGACTCTGCTCTCTTGTTCCCTTCCTTCGGTTCCACTCGATTTCTTCCTCATCTTAGATTTCACTTCGATTCCATATCTGATTCAAAGCTGTTTCATCGATATCCTAAGCTGATGCGGGTAGCTAACCAAGTCCAAAATAAATAGCATACACATAATTAACAAAACTAAAACAAAAGCACACATAGATCTTAATATATGAGTAGCCCTCAAGATCTCAATGGTTTCCATAGCACTACCCATTCTACGGTAAACTAACAGTCCGAAGGAGCTCCATTCGTCCACAATTGAAGCCTTTTTGGCACTAGTTTCACAGAATCGAGTTCACGATTTTGCTGTGTGCAGCTACGCACACATATTCATGTATAAAAGTAGTATATATACATAAGAGAGAGGCCTTAGAGTTAATAGGCCCATTATGACTAATTATTAATATTTCTTGACACTACCCCTCATATTGGAGCATAAATGTTAATCAAGCCCAACTTATTACAAAGATAGTCAACCAAAGTCCCATTGAAGGTCTTAGTCAGAAGGTCGTCCAATTGGTCACTAGACCGCACATGCCCTGTAGAAATAAAGTTATCCTAGATCTTATCGCGTACAAAGTGACAATCAATCTCAATGTATTTCGTATGTTCATGAAACATAGAGTTAGAGGCTATGTGTAGAGCTGCTTTATTATCACACCACAACTTCAGAGGCAATGATGTGGCAAGACCAACCTCGCTCTTTCATTAACTAGTGAATCCACACAATTTTCTGTACTCGCTGAGCCATGGCTTATACTCAGCTTCTACACTCGATCGAGAAACCACATCCTGCTTCTTGCACCTTCAGGATACTAAATTTCCACCCACAAACATGCAATATTCTGTGGTGAATCTTCTGGTAGCCTTTGACCCCGTATGATTTGCATCACAAAAGCATTCAATATTGATACGACCATGATTCGTATAGAGTATACCGTGACCCTCAAATAATGTAAGACATGCTCCAAAGCTTCCCATTGAGCAACTGTTGGTGTTGTCATGAATTGGCTAAGCACACTAACTGAAAAGGTCACATCAGGGCGAATTACTGTGAGATAGTTCAATTTCCCAATTAGTCTACGATATCTCTCAGGATACGCAAATGGTTTGATCTTCTCGGGATCGACCCTTTTTCTCACATCCTCAGGTAGCTCGTCAAATGGTACGCTGTCATCATTATTTAAAAAAGGATTAGGAATCATGGGAAAGCTACTTGGTGCTGCTCCAAGTTTCCCGATTTCTTTTAGCAGATCAAGAACATATTTCCTCTATGTCAAGATGATGCCCTTCTTTTTTCTCATAACCTCTATCCCAAGAAAGTACTTAAACGGACCCAAATCCTTCGTTTGAAAATGAGAATTAAGAAAGGCCTTGAGTGATGAGATGCCCGAAGTATCCCCACCTATATAACAATGTCATCAACATATACCACTAAGAGAATCATGTCGGCATCTATCCGCTGATAAAACCCAGAGTGGTCACACTTACTTTGATTCAAACCAAACTTCTTAACCACGGAACTAAACCTATTAAACCAAGCACGAGGACTCTACTTCAAACCATATGAAGACTTCTGAAGGTGACATACCTTCCCACGCTCCCCCTGAGCAATAAAACCAGGTGGTTGCTCCATGTAAACTTCCTTAAGAAGATCACTATTCAAAAATGCATTCTTCGCATCCAACTGATGAAAATCTCAACAATAATTGGCTGCCAAAGAGATGAAGAGGCGAACAGAGGACATTTTTGTCACAAGGGAGAAGGTTTATAAATAGTCAACACCATATGTCTGAGCATATCCCTTATCAACCAATCGATCTTTCAAACGTTCCAAGGTGCCACCAGCTTTTGCTTTTACTTTGAACACCCAATTACACATGATAGCCTTCTTTCCAAGAAGTAAATCAATGAGAGTCCAATACCTGCCTTACCAAGGGCCATCATTTCTTCTTCCATTGCATCTCACCAACCGGGATGGGCCAAGGCCTAGTGGAGAGTAGTAGGAACGGTGATAGAATCTAAGATGCGATAAAGGAACAATATGGAGGAGACAAATGGTTATAGGAAACAAAGGAAGAGATAGGATAGGTGCAAGGACATTTACCTTTGCGTAAGACAATGGACAAGTCATCAAAAGTATCATAAGTATCAAGCACTGGTTCTAGGTCAAAGGCAGGAGCAGCATTATCAAGAGTATCAGGAACTGGTTCTAGTTTAGAGGCAGAAGTGGAAGAATCAAGAGTATCAGGCACTATTCTGGTGCAGAGATAGGGGCCGGGGCGAGGGGACTAATTCTGGATCAGACACCGAAGCTGGCACTAGTAGGTCATGAACCTGATCGACTTTGTTACTTGCCCTGGGAAGTTTATGATAAACATGATAGGTAGGTGGTTTATTAGCAAGTGCCAAGTCAAATGTATGCACTAGTAGTAACGGAACCTCATAGAACAATATATCATCAAGACCTTCGGTGGTGTCAGTGGATGGAGATGGAGTAGAGATAGGAAAGAACGAGGTTGACTCATGGAAGGTGACATCTGTAGACACAAGATAACGCCAAAGAGTGGGAGAATAAATCTTCTAACCCTAGAATACCCAAGGAAGACACACTTAAGAGACTTTGGATCAAGTTTGGTAATAGTAGAGCAAACATTGCGAACAAAACAGACACAACCAAGGATTTTGGGGTCAATAGGAAACAAGGTTGTGTAGGGAGTGTCTCCACTGAGAATAGGAGAAGGCATATGATTAATAAGGAAATACGTAATGGACACAACATCATCCCAGAAAGATTTAGGAACTTGCATTTGAAACATGAGAGTCCGGGCAACTTCTAATAAGTGCCGCTTCTTTTCTTTCTATAACACCATTTTGAGCAGCTGTATCCGCTCACGAGGACGATGAATCATGTCATGCTGGAGCATATAATTTTGAAATTGGGCAGAAAAATATTCTTTAGCTTTCTCACTCCGTAAGATTTTTATAAATACACCAAACTAAGTTTTGATTTCAACACAAAAATTGCAAAAGTGAGAAAACAACTCGGTACGAGTTTTCATTAAATAGAGCCAGGTGGTATGAGAGAAATCATCAAAAAAAAGTAATAAAGTACCTAAAACTAGGCTTGGACTTGACACGGCATGGACCCCAAACATTAGAATGAACTAAATCAAAAAGAGACGCAACCCGTTTATTGACTCGAGGTGATAAATGAACTCGATGATATTTAGCAAATTGACATGACTCACACTCTAAAGACAACAAGTGATGGAACTGAGGATATATCCTTTTCAAGGAAGACAAAGACAAATGATCCAAACGACAATGAATATAAAAAATGGATGAACCACTAGAGCAAGCAACCAAACGCGGCACCCGACCATCAAAAGAGGACGAACCACCAGAGCAAGCAACCGAACATGTTACCTGATTATCAAGGAAGTAATGACCACCATATTCATAGCTCCTATTAATAATTTGCTTCGTCGTAAGATCCCGAATCAAACAATGGTCAAGAAAGAGTGTGATAAAACATTTTAATTGTCGAGTAAGCTTGCTAGTAGACAAAAGGTTAAATACAAGGTCAAGGACATTAAGGATAGAGGGAAATAGACAGAGTAGGTTGGGTAGTGCTAGATCTAAGAACACGAGAATAAGAACTGTTGGCAATTGTTATACTAGAGGGAGTGGCATAAGGCGCATACTAGGAGAACAAATGATGGTTACCTCCCATATGATCAGTGGCACCGGAAACAATCATCCACTTCAAGGAAGAAGTGGCAAGACCCGAAGCAATGTAACCTGTAGCAAGAGCAATTGAAGAACTAGACGTAGATACAGCCATCAAGGCTCACCAGAAGCAAGTTGAGCTCCACAAAAAACAATAGAGGAAGTAACAAACATCAAATAATCAAGGGTGCAACCACAACAAACGCTCCAAGCAAGATCACTGGCCACTAAAAAGACCAATGAACCTCCAAGTGACAACAAAGAACACAATTTCCAACAGTGAGCAAAGAAAACCTCACCAAATATGACAACACCCAAAGTGCACTTTGAAACCAAAGAGAACAATAGCCAAACACCCAATACCTCGTATTGAACTAAACAACTAAAAAGAAGCCACACAAATAATACTAAAGTAGAGCAATAAAACGCAATCCCAACAGCCAAAACCAAAACCAATGCACAAGGTAGGAGACAACAGACAAAAACACACCAAAGATACCAAATTGCCACCAAAGAAATGTCAACCCAACACCAAACAACAAGCCAACAACATAGGAAGCCAAATACTACCCCCACCACTAGAAATATCTCACACAAAACCAAGATACACCCTGAAACGTCTTGTGTTGAACCCATAGAAAAAAGATAGCAAACCACAAGGGAAGAAATTGTGACCCCACAACGAAAAACTCAAAAATAAGGCACGAGACCACATGGAACGTACCGAATTCAGCAAGGCGAAGCGAACAGTAGCTGTCGCCAACGGAAACATAATCTCATGCGCTTTCACGTGCCGGTGAGTGGAACTCCAGCGACTCTGACAATGGAGCTTGAGGACCATGCGCTAGTTGGATGGCGGTGAATCTCCGGGGATGGGTCGATGTGACGACGGCAACTCCAACGGCAAAGCGCGTGTGCCAAAATTGACCAACCACCGAAGACTTTGGCACCAAGACGCAGGTCTGCCAAAAACAAAAAGCAGAACTGACAGAGATGAATGATGGACTGAAAATATATTTTTAGAGAGGCTTTGATACCATGTACTTAAACAAAAGATTTGTGTTCTAAATTCCATACATATTCATGTATACAAAGTGGGTGTATATACACAAGAGAGAGGCCTTAGAGTTAATAGGCCCATTATGAATAATTATAACTAATTATTAATATTTCTTAACATAATCCAATAATACACGAAAGTATTTCAGAGAAATCAATAACATATATTATAGGTGTTGTTGCTAAGGCAACTAGATATTGACTATACGAGTGATATAGTTATGTATATCGGTTAGGATAGAACGCAATTCTAAAATACAACAATCTTTCTCAAAAAAGGTGCTCATGCCAGAAAATTTTACGAAATAAAAACTTTGCATGTTCTTAGAAATTGCTCCTTCTGTTCTCAGTTTCCTCAGCCAGAGGAGCTTCCTGTTGGTTCATACATCATACTCAAGATCTTAGCAAATGATACGCATAATATTTAGGCCTTTCTATTGATGATGGAGGATTAATCCTTGTAGTTTAACTTTCGAAAATGTAAGAAATAACATTATAAAATGTTAAAATATAAGATTAATTTATATGAATTATTTTCTAGAACAACTTTCCAGTTGTCAATTGACACATGATTTTTAAGTTGATATTCAGGTAAGAAAGAAACCAAAAAAAAAAAATGTTCAACATTTTCTAGAACAACGTTACAGAGGGAGGCATATTAAGCTCGACTATATTCAACATTTGCGTCATATATATATATATATAAGTTCAACGTTCGCAACCCGAAAGATGATAAGCTCGTTATACAGGCTGATATAAATTTGGAAGGCAATTCCATCACTTTGCATGAGATTAGTCAAGAGGCTATTACTTGAAGATCATCATATCCAACTAGAGTCTATTTATTTTAAGTCATCATTTTTCTATTAATTTTTTAATTTTCATTTTCTTAATAAGGCCAAAAGCCAAGAGTCATTATTTAGCGTTTTAGGTGTCATTTAACCATTTAGGGAAAATTATGATTTATTTATTATTATTAGATGATTAATTTTTTGAAAGACCAAAATTTATTTCCATAACTCATATTGGTACCAAATTTCTTATGTTTGATTCACACTTTAAAAAAGCATCTTCAGTTGTTTACCTTTATATAATATTTATTCCTTAATTGTATAATATTTTTTCAGCAATCTAATACTAACACCATTAACAAAAGATACAAACATTGAAATTTTAAATATTTACAAAGCATTCTCAAATGCTGACATTAAATTTAAATTTTTACAAATAAGAATTACACTAGTGCTATATAAAAATCAACATTTCAAACTAATCGCGCTAGATTAGAAAACCAAAAAGATATTTTATAAAAAGGAAAACCATTTTTAAGATACCTAAACTTATCTTCAATTGCTAATTTGGTAGCTGTGTATTTTTATCTCCTTACTAAATTCCTTAATTTTACACTAATAGCACAATGAGCTTATGTATAGGTTAGGGGTAAAAATAAGTCGGGCTATATCGGGCTTTGCTCAAATAGGCCTGAGCTTATAATAAAGACATAAAGTATGAGCTTGGTCTTAAACCTAAATGTAGACCATTTTTTAGGCTAAGGCTAAACAAGTAGAGATAGAAATAGGTCAGGCCCCTAAAAGGGACCTATGACCTATCCTACATAAAGTTTAACCTAGCTTATTCAGTAAATAGGCTAAGTTCATACCTATTGTCAGGCCTATTTAGATAAATAGATCATGCCTATTTTCACCAAAGCCTAGCTTACAACTCTACAGGCCTGACTTATTTAACTTTTTTTAATTTTTGTCATTATATATGTACATATAATATTATCTAAATAACTTCAAAAATTATTTATAAATTTACCAACTAAACCATAATATTAAGTTTCACATCTCATCGCCATTCACATACACTCAAACATTGCACTCATATCAATCATTCACCCCCTCCCCCTCTTCTCTTTGATTGCTCGAAATAGCAATACTAACTCACCCCCTCTTCCTTGATTTGTGTCATCCACTTGAACATAATAATTGTTATGAGTGCATTTTAGTGCCAATTGAAATATTATAATCTTAGTGTAAGGAGTTTGTCCCCATTCACATGAGAAAACTAAATTGTAAAATCCAGTTTTACCGACTGTCTATTATGTTTGGTCGATTTCAAAAAATATCTCATAAGTCAACAAATTATTTTTTCTGCTTCCTATTTGCTTGGACAACAACTGTCACTAGGCATTCACTTCTTTTCCTCACAAAGCTCTTATATTACAAGAATGGATGTTAGGCTTTTAAAACATTAAACAGGATTATAAATGGGCTTGATGAGTTATATATAAATTTGGAAGATATAGGCTTTAAAAGCCATTTTTTAAGTAGATCTTCAAACAGGCTTCAAGCCTTTTGAAGGTCCAGACTTAGGCTTAAAAAAAGGCCAACATACAGGCTCAAGTCCAAGTTTAGGCTTTAAATCTCTATTGCAAGCCAATGCCTATTTAGATAAGGTCTAGCCTAGCTTAGCCTATTTTCACTCCTACTGACAAGGCCTAAAGCTATTTTAAAGGTCGGTTTACATGCAATGTAGACCTTAAAGGCCATAAGTAAGCTTTTAACCCTACATATATATACAAATTTATAGTCTTTAAATGGACTCAAAGGCTAATTAAAGCCTATACTAAGTTAAAATAAAACCTAATTTGATTACAACTTATTATTATTATTATTATATTAAAAAAAAAAAGACCAAGTCAGACAAAATTTTAGAGAAGAGAATTTATTAGAAAGAAAATGTGAATATGGAGTTAATAGTGTTTTGGTTCTAATTATTCTCCATTACATTTAAATACTAGGAATTCAATTGATAAGCAAGCCTAAAAAGCAAGAAAGTTGGAGGTAGACTAACAACACCGATTTGATAAGGGAAACATTTCTAAAAGATTATGGGGCTGAATCGGAGAAAATTAACGCCAAAGACGTTGATAAAAAACTGAACTCAAATTCTTTGAGCAAGGTAAACCAGGGTAAATGAACTCCTTTGACCCTGAATTTTTGTAGATAATTAGTACACATCATACTCTTTAATATGGCCAAAAAACACCTTACAATGAGAATTATGAATTTCAAAGTTAAAGGGTTATTTCACAGTTGTTTTCGGGCTCAATTTTGAAATGGTAAATGATTGATTTTTTATGAAAAAGATAACAAGGTTTAATTTGATAGGTCACACGCCTTATTCTGAGTTGTTTTCAAATACAAATATTTGAAATTGACTATTAAACTGGAACCTTTTCAAGAAAGAATTTAAATTCTTCCATGAAACTAGACTTAATTAGTGATTAGAAATTTGAACCACCCAATCGGAGTTCCGATAATTATGCTTTTGAAGTTTTTCCATATTAAGAAAGAAATGGCAAAAATGGCCATGAGTATATTTTATGAAGCGTCAAGCCATGCTGTTAAGCCTATGTAAGGGAAAACATATCATACACTAGCATTTATCTTACATGCAACGACGGAGAAGTTTAAACATTTAAAAAAAGAAGATCCAGATTTGTTAGAATCGCACTACCAAAAAAATTAGGGCGTTAAAGAGGATAATTCCCTTGATAAGTCAAAAATTAGAATGGTAATTTTGGTAATAGAATTATCTCCTTACAAACATAACAAGGTTAACAAAAAGTGACTAACAACACCGATCTGAAAGTCCATGATTCGAGAACCCATAAAAACCTCTGTTATACCTCTTGAAATTAAAAATTATCCTTAAGAAAATACTAGTGCAAAATTTTGTGGTCACTTTTGAACGATATTGTTTTATGGAATGGGATCCTTGTTATCTTGCCGTATGGTTTAGAACAGTTTTGAAACGCTCGCCATTGAAAAAGCTCATTGGTAACCGAAATGAAAGAAAGAATCGTGCATACGAGAATTGAATATTTTGAATGAAGAAGAATTGAAAAAACAATTGACACCGTAATCAATATTTCGATCCGAGAATGAAAGAAACTCATCCCGGTTAAGGGCGGGAGGTAATGCCCTAGAATGTGGGGTAACCTAGATATCATCACTAAGGCGGGGGTGGTTGTTCGAAAACTCATCGCGTTAAGGTCGGGAGGTAATGCCCTAGAATGCGGGGTAACCTAGATACCATCACGGTTAAGTAAGAAATTTCCAAAATCTCCAAAAAAAAATCCTAATTTATAACCCGAATGCCAAAAAAAAAATTACAGCTTGAAACAGCGACCATCATGGTCCAATAAAATGTACTTTCTTGAACTTGGTCGGCAAACGATTTTGTCGGGTACAAAAGAACTATTTTTGTATAGAATGATTTTGAAAATGTACTTGCTACCACGCGTAATTTTGAATATTTGAATTTGAAAATCAGAACTTTGAAAGGATAACATATAAATTTGAAAGTGATGATGTAATTGTCACTAAATTGAGAAGCCGTGTATTTGGTGACAATCACCGATGGTCTAAAAATTTGGTGGTTAAGCGATGTGCCAAATTAAAAGTTGTAGCCGCGATGCCTAATTCCTTGGGCAAAAGGCAAAGAATATCCAAATGGGTAATAGAATAAGTAGAATGAAGGAAACGGCGGTTGAATGTGGAAGTATGAATGAGTACATGCATAAGAAAGGGAAAATTCTGTTCAAAATTATTCCCGAATCACCTTGTAACATCCCAAATTTTGGGATTTGGAATTAGAAATATTTTCATTGAGGAAATTGGCAAATAATCATATAATGAAGTGTTTTTTCAAGGGGAAAAAGCCTAACCTATTTAAACATTTAGAAATAGGCTTGCGCATTTTTCCGAAGAAAAAAAAGCGCCTAACCCATTTAAACTAATAGACATTTAAATAGGCGTGAAGCCTTGCCTCAATAATAAAGAGCGGTCTAGGAAGCGGTGGAAACGCCGGTAGTAGAGGTGGCGTGCATGTGTTCTAGCCAAGATATGTCTCCGTGGACTAATTTGAGCCTTACCTCGGGACTCGCGGGTGAGCCCAACCCCTTTCCAAAAAAAATTTATATCAAAAAAAAAATTATTAAAGAGCCAAGGCCATAGGCCCTACCTCCTTACAAACAAAGGTTAACACTAACAACACCGATTTGATAAGGAGAACAAAAAAAGTTATACCAAATTAAAAATTAAAAGAAAGTGCATGTACCTTGATAGTGGTTCTTCCATATTCAAATTGTCGGCAATAGAGATGGGAAATCAGGCCGAACCCATCGGGTCGGTTTGTTTAAGTCCTGGCCTTAAGGGCCGGGCTTGAAAAATAGACGAGATATTTGAAATTGACCCTGCAGAGCCGACCCTGTAGGGCCTTGAGCTTAATCGGGCTGGCCCTGCAAGGCCTCGGGCGGACCCATTAGGCCCTTTTAACTCGTAGCTTCTTTTATATATATATATAAACATATATATATATTATATATATATGTAATTTATATTTGTTATACGCTTATTTATCCATTTAAATACAAATAAATAATAATAACTATACTATGATTTTATGATTTGGTTTATTATTTATTGTAGATAAAGATTATGGATGTGTTATGATGGAGGAGAAAAAATTTATGATATTCTTATTCATGAAGCAAATCTTCTTGCTCAAAGTGAAGCCCAATCAAATATCTATAAAATTGATGATAATGGCGAAGGTGACAATTGACAATGATAGTGGTATGCTTAATGGTATGCTTCTTATGTTTTATGTGAGTTATCTAATGTTTCTTAGTGGTATTCTTGTTATATTTTATGTGAATTATTTATAGACAATAATTTGTTTTTTATTACAAATTAGTGACAATAGTTTGTTTCTTATTTGTTGGTTGATTTATGTTTTTGACTATTAATGTTTGAAAACATTTATTTAATATATTAGAACTTTAATTGTTATAATTTACTAATTATATTTTTTTAAAAAAAACCAAAGGAAAAATAGTAAAAATTTAGAATAATAACTTTCTAGTGCGCCTCGTAGGGCCGACCTACTTACTTCGGACACTTTGAAAAACAAATGTTTTCTTTACCTAGGCTCTATTAGACCCTGGACCTTCAAGGGCTTGGCCTGATTCCCAACTCTAGCCAGCAACAAAGTAAACGACGCGTTGTCAAAGCAATGGTTCCGGTCAATTGAAGAAAATCCCACAGTATCCCTAACGCTTCAGGTGTTCAAATGATTATGGTTTTTCAATTGTCCTCTTCATTCAAGTAAACATTCTCTTCACAGCAATAGGACACTGAATGGGTAGAGAAAATTTCCATTTGAATGTGCTGACCGTTTTGACTGAATCTAATTCAATAAAGTCATATTCCTACACCACAAACTTTCAGATACAAAATGACATGATCAAGCACCAAAATTTGACAAAATTGGAATGATGGGGTCATTACAATGTCTACATCTATACAAAGGATAATATTTATACATCCAATAGAGTGAGTTGAAAAATAAAGTGTGCAATATTTTCATATGGCTCTACATATATAATGAACAGTACCGCAATTTGATACACCGTGAAGATATATCCACCATTTCCAAGCATCCCCAGAAAGGGACTAAGCATCATGTGCTCTAACCTAAAGCCGTCTGTTTAACAAGTATGACTCACTGCTATCTCTTACCAGAACGCTTTTTTGGGCCCCCAAGAGTATTCTTTTTAAGAACAGGGGTGAACTCACCAGTTACCCTGACCAAAAGAGTTCAGTTAGCAACAGATGTTACTTCTGACGGACCTATTCACAGGAAACCTGTCTGAATAATACATATGCAAATAGACCTCCATTCTTGCTCAAGGGACAGAAAATTCGATGGCGGCATTAAGCATCTCACAATCAAAATTCAAAATAAAACAATGCTCTCAAAATAAATAATAATAATAATGTACTCCTTGCTGGCATAAGCCTTAACTGATTAAATTTTACTAAATAATATTGGAATTTACGGGAAGCAAAATTAACAGAAATGTAGGGGTCCAAATACCTGTTATACATCAAAGTGGCATCGCCTATTGTCCCTGCAACCTTATTCCTTACCTTACGAACACAAACCTGAAGCAAAGCATATAACAGATATATATATTTTATATATATTTAATTTATTTAGTATAAATAAAAAATTATCACTTAATGCATCTACAGTCACATCTCAAATACACACCTGTACTTGATCCATAGGCCCAGCTTCGGGATCTCGATTTCGATGAATAACAATTCCATTGTCGCACTTATTTATAAAGTGTGCACTTCCACTTATATCGTAGAGATTAGGAGGTTCTCCAACCCAATTATGTAACTGTTATTTTCACCATGCAATTGTTAAATCATTAGATATATCAGAAAAAGAAAAGGGAAATGGCCTAGATTACAGCCTTTTGTTACCAACCTGTCTAGGATGTGCTACAAACCAAACATGGCATCCATGATGCTGGGCAAACCGTTTGATTTTGGTAAGCATCTGACTAACATATTCAGTTTCAGTCCTGAATCAAATAAGTGACATCATTAGCTGTGCTGCTAATGTTTGAAAAAGGTATAGGATGCAGCAAAAAATTCAAAGATGATTGTAACCAAAAAAATAATAAAATAAAAAATGATCGACTCTACAAGCGCTAGGGGGAAGATTAATGTAAATGTATATCATAAATAAATAAGCATAACAGGGTTCTTTCTATTGGCACTATTACATTATTTTGCTACCACAAAAGTAACGAGTTAATGATGAGGTCCAACTATGAATATAAGAACAGGGAAAAAATAATCCAAGTTAAGGACAAAATCGTTGAAAAAGTTACATGCTTGGAGGGCGCTGATGGTCAAGCTCATTATAAGGATCGATTACAAGTCCACGCACCCCATGCCTTAGCACAGCCATTTTTGCAAGGCCAAGGACCCAATTTATACTTGGAAGAGCATCATCTTCACACCTAGTATGACCAATAAGGAACACCAGCATCAAAATCAACATGAGTCAATTTAGTAATTTAAAAGTGCCCAAACAATTTTTGAACTAATATGCCAAACAATCACGAGCAAGAACCAGCAACAGCCATCAAGAAAAAATATCCATTATTTCTCAACAAACTCAAGGATAGAGCCCAAGACCAGAAGGCTCCTGATATAAAATACTGATTATTCATTTTTATGCAAACATTCTAAAGGCTCTGAAGCTATAATTGTACATCTTAATTTACAGAATTCACCGATAAGACTACAGTATTTTCAGCAACATTAGTATGTAAGAAAAGGAAAAGGAACGGAAAAATATACAAGCAGAGGAGATTCAGCTCCAACAAGCAAGATGAGCCACAGATGAAGCAGTTAAAATGGCTGGTTCCCTGATTCTAACAAGGTTCTATCTTTCTCTAGTTTCAAGATAAATTAATCACATTATAACCCATAACTTCCCTCAGTTTCAAGAAATGAAGATAATAGAGAGCCAACAAATTATCTTGTTATCAAATGCTTGAGTAAACAACAGTGGTCCAATTAGCCAGATATCAAATTTATTGGAGTTCAGATGCATAAACACTCAGTATCTTGTGTATTATTAGATGAAGAGAGGTTACAATATACAGGCTAAGGAAGAGAAATTAGAGGAGGGAAATTAGGGAATACAAAATCAGATAATAAAAGATAATAAAGTTGCTATAAGTCACGATCCTATAATCAAGGAGCAACAATAAAGGATCCTAATTTATTTCCTAATAGTCTAACACTCCCCCTCAAGCTGGAGAGTATATGTCGATCATTCCAACTGACCTTGAAATCCTTCAAACTTTGTCATGCCTAGTGGTTTAGTCATAATATCCACAATCTGGTCTACAGATCTTATGTGAGACAGACTCATAATGCTTGCTTCAATCTTCTCTTTAACGAAGTGTCTGTCTATCTTAACATGTTTTGTTCTATCATGATATGTTGGGTTCTTGACCATTTCAATGATGGCTTTGTTGTCACACCAGAGTTGCATCGGTCTGTCATGTTGTAATCTCAACTCCTTTAGTATTCCGATAACCTAGATTCTTACACATACCCCACTGTTAACAACTCTTAGTTCTACTTTAGCACTACTTTTTGACACCACGGTCTGCTTCTTGCTTCTCCATGTAACCAGATTTCCCCACACATGTGCAATACCTTGAGGTTGACCTCCTAGTCTCTATCCCTTGCATGGTCTACATCAGTGTAGATTTCAATGTTTCTAGTAGTACATTTCTTAAAGAATATTCCTCTTCCAGGATTAAGCTTCTGAAAGCTCAAGATTTTGTATGCAGCCTCAATGTGTTCTCTTGTGCCTGATGCATAAACTAACTTACTATACCAACTGCACAACTAATATCAAGTCGTGTATGAGTTAAGTATATCAATTTTCCCACAAGCCTTCTGTATCTTTCTAAGTCAACTATAACACCTTGTGGCTTGATCTCTAAGTGGCATCCCTCTTCCATTGGTGTCCCCTCTGGTTGGGCACCCAACATTCCTGTCTCATGTAACAGGTCCAGTGAATTGATACACTTCTTAGTTCTTGCCACTTCCATGCCTAAGAAATACCTCATTTGTCCAAGGTCTTTGACCTGAAATTCAATCAACGAGCCCTGTTTTAGTTAAGCAATGGATTCTTCATCATTTCCTGTAATGCCTATGTCATCAACATAAACAATCAATATGGTGCCTTTGCCATTAAAAGGTTTTATGAACGTGTCATCTGCTTGTCCCTAAGTACACCCAAGCCCTTTCACTGCTTTGGTGAATCTACCAAACCATGCCCTTGGAGATTGCTTAAGATCCTACAACGACTTGTTGAGTTTACACATAGAGTTGTTAGGAGCTAAAACTCCATTTGGAATCTCCATGTATTCTTCCTCTAGCTTTTCATTCAAAAATGCATTTTTTACATCCAGTTGTTGTAATGACAGGTCCAAGTTTGCTGCAATTGACAACAGTACTTGGATGGTATTGAACTTGGCTACTGGAGCAAATGTTTCCTAATAGTCGATCCCATATGTTTGGGTATATCTTTTTGCAACAAGTCTCGCCTTGTATTTGTTGATACTATCATATGGATTGAATTTTGGGGTAAAGATCCACCTACATCCTACTGGTTTCTTTCCTTTATGAAGAGTTGTGATCTCCCATATTCTATTTTCTTTGAGTGCCCTCAACTCTTCTTCTGCATCTTGATTCCAATTTGGATCAATCATAGCTTGTTGGCATGTGTTTGGAGTTGTTATTTGTACACTGTTTACAAAAAAACTTTGCATTTTTGCATATAGATTACCTTATGAGACAAATCACTGAATTAGATGTTGAGTACACGATCTTACCCAAATCTTTAATGCAATAGGCCAACCCAGTTCTTCAGGATTTAATCCCGAATTGGATTCATAATCGTTCTGTTGAATGGGGGAGATAGTTCTACCAATGTCTGGTTCATCTTGAACTTGTGATTTGGACTCTATCTCTTGTTGCAGTTCAGCATCCATCCCTGAATTGATCTCATCCAGTTCAGTGGGTTCAAGTTGAGGTGGAATATGCTCAAAATCATGATTGAGTTGGGTAGGACTAGGCTGGTTTGTAGGAGCAAGTGAGTCAAAAGTGGCTATAAGGTTAGGTTGTGGTGATCATGTGTCGGGTGAGCTTTCGGAATTAGATGTTTCCAAGATTAGCCATTCAATGCCATAATACTCCCCTTGAAGTGGTAATTTGGGATAATATGCTTCTTCCGAGAACATGGTATCCCAAGAGTCAATTAAGTTTCTTGGAAGAAGGACAATAGCATTTGTACCCTTTTTAAGTAGAGGAGTAGCTAAGGAAGATACATTTGTCAGCTCGAGCACTAAATTTGTTGTCATCCTTTTAAGAACAAAGGAAACACAACCAAACACCTTGGGAGGTAATGAATTGATTAAAGCAATTTGGGAAGAGTCCAAGGAGTTTTTGAATCGGAGTGTCTTAACTACAAACTTTGGAAGGCATGCGGTTAATGAGATAAGCCGTTGTGAGGATGGCATCACCCCAGAAGATGGTAGGGACATTCCGCTCCATGAGTAAGCTCGGGTTACTTCCAGTAGGTGACGGTTTTGCGCTTGGCCAATCTATTTTGTTAAGGGTTGTAAGGACAGGAAGTTTGGAAATGAATTCCTTGTTGATCTAGAAACTCTTTAAAGGTTGTGCTCAAGTGTTTGGTGATGAATTCCTTGTTGATCAAGAAACTCTTTAAAGGTTGTGCTCATGTATTCCTGGCATTATAACTTCGCAATACCTTAATAGAAGCGTTGAATTGGGTTCGCACAAAGGAATTGAAGTTTCAAAATACTTTGACTACTTCAGATTTTTGTTTCATTAAATAAACCCATAGGGTTCTGGTGTGATCATCTATGAAAGTAATGAACCATCTAGCATTGGTGAGAGTATTTATTCGGGCAGGACCCCAAATATCACTATGAATTAGTGTGAATAGGAAGGAAGGGATACAGGGCTGTTTGGGATAGGAAGATCTAGTTTGTTTTGCTAGTTCGCAAATCTCAAAATGAAAAGGAGCAGAATTTTTATTGAATAAATTGGAAACACATGTTTCATATAATCAAAACTAGGGTGGCCTGCGACAATGCGACAAAAGTACATCATTATTTGGAGAATTCGAGCTAACCAGCGTCTGTCTTGCCTTCCAAGAATCTTTATTCGTTGAGTTCAATCCTTCAAGGTAGAACAATCCATATCATTCTCTAGAAGTCCCAATCATCCTCCTCAATTTTAAATTCTGAAAAACACATAGATTATCAACAAAAATCACTCGGCATATTCAACCTCTAGTTAACTTGCTCACAGATATCAAATTAAAGTGATTTCAAGTACAAATAGAACATTATGTATTGCCAACTGATCAGTTAATGTGACCGCGCCAATTCCCTCAACCCTAGTGAATACACCATTAGCTACTTTTACTTTGAGGTGTTCATGACAAAATTTAAGGTTATGGAATAAAGTTTTGTTACCGGTCATATGATCCATAGCTCCTGAAGTCAACAATCCAGGTATCGTCACTAGTCATTGTAGTGTTGATAGCTACAAGAGAATTACCTGATTGAACCAGATTCACACTGGGAACAAAGTTTGACTTATTCTACTCGTCGAGTATCCGGCAAAGCATCTGTAATTTGTCCCGGCTCAAGAGATCGTCATTCTCAACCTTCAGTTCAACTATGGCCAGGTAACTTTGGAAGCTCGATTTTCCACTAGAAGGTTTTCCATGAAGTTTCCAGCATTCTTCTCTATTACGGCCCTTCTTCCAATAGTTGCACCATTTGTTAGTCTTTCGTTCCCCATGTTGTCCCCAGACTGCGAGTGCTGAGCTTTCAATTTGACTTGGTCCACTTCAGTTTAAGAGTTTCCTACCTTCCTCGAATTGCACAAGTTAACAACATCAAAGAGCTGTTGGAGTGACTTCAACCCCATGATTCTGCCCCTTATCTCTTCGAAAGCGTCATTCAAGCCTAGGAGAAAATCATGTATTCTTCCTTCTTCCATGATACTCTTGTACAATTGTGCATCATCGAGGTTATTCCAGGGATGAACCTCAAATCAATCCTGCTGCTACCATAATTTCAGCAAAGCATTATAATATTCAATCATCGACATAGTACCTTGTCTTAAATCACGGAGTTGTCTCTTCAAGTGAATCAAGGCAGCGGTGTTTTCAAGAGAGGAGTAGGTTCTCCAAGCAGAATCCCATATTTCCTTTGGCGTGTAGGCAACCAAATATCCCTCGCTGATCTCCAAAGTCATCAAGTTGCACAACCAAGTTATGACTTGGTTGTTTTCAGCAAACCATGTGTCGAAATTTAAGTCATTAGGAGTTGGTTGAGGGCTGCCCCATTAATATATTTCTCCTTTCTCTTGCCACGAATATACCTCAGCACGCTATGTGACCACTGGAGATAGTTTCTTGCATTAAACTTAGGGTTAGAAACCATACTGTGATTTTCTGAGAAATCTGGTGCCATCTCTATGGTTTTGGGTGGTACTGTTTGATTCTGTGGTTCTGAAGATGAAGAGTTTTGATTTTGAGAATTTGTACCGGCATAAAAGCTTTGGGATAGACTCCGGGTGTACTAGAATTTTAAGGTACTCAAAATAAAGGAGGGAAAACGGAAGGATCCATAGTTCTAGTCAGAAAAAGGTCGCCAGAAGTCTCTAGGTACGGCGGCACGTGGGCGTCATGCACTAGGGACAATGATGTCAAAAAGTAATGCTGAAGTATGGTGGCGCATGAGCATCACATGCTGCTCAGTTTGTTGTTGTTCTTCCAAGATCCACCAATCGACGAGCTTTGATTCCGTCTGTAGTGACAGTGGAGCAACATGCTCCCTCCTTTGCTAAGCGTCGAAGGTCGTGTCGTCACTATGCTCTCTCTCTCTCTCTCTCTCCCTCCCCCCACCCCCCTTGCCTCAGTGATCTCGCCTCCACCTATACCACGTCTTCACTCCCAAAGCTTCTCTGTGTCTCCTAGGATGTCGTAGGATGTGGAAATTGCTGACGGCTAGGAAGGGAATCAAAGGTGGGAGGGAAGGGTCGGAGGTCTGGAGGCAAACCTTGCTCCAATTTACTATGGGTTTGGAGGAAGACCTAGCTCCAATACCATATTGGAGTTTAGATGCATAAACACTCTCAATATCTTGTGTATTATTAGCTGAAGAGAGGTTACAATATATAGGCTAAGGAAGAGAAAATAGAGGAGGGAAACTAGGGATTACAAAATCAGACAATAAAAGATAATAAAGTTGCTATAAGTCAGGATCCTATAATAAAGGAGCAACAATCAAGGATCCTAATTTATTTCCTCATAGTCTAACAAAATTATAAAACAATCTTGAAAAATGAGAGTTTTGTGGGGGGAGACGAATGCAACCAAGCCACCAATACACTTACCTTATGAGTTGAAAAGTATCACTTAACCATATCTTCCCCTGTTCAAACTCTTCGACACTCATACGTTCAATAGATTCGCCATAACTATCATCAAAGACCAAAAGATGGGTGATTAGAAACTTTTACATCAGAATAATACTTCGTAGTTAGTAATGCTGCTGTTGCAAGAGAATTAACAGATAATATTCACTGATTTGATCGCCCTTTATTAGAAAATAAAATTCATAAAAATGTGAATCTAAATTTAAGACTTGGCATCCTTTTCAATCAAAGCTCACCGTGCATTGAAGAAAGGCTTCTTTATGTGCTTTTCTAAAAGTTTCCGTGCATGCTCCCTGACCTGTAGATCAGTCAATTAAAAATTTGAACGTCACCAAATGCCACAGAAAGAGAGGGAATGATTAGAAAAGTGTTGCAGTTAAAATCAAATTACAGATTACATAATAGATGCTGACATTATTCAAAAAAGAGTATTAAAGATCATGAATTTCAATTGTGTAAATATCTTTCATTCCAAGAGGTGGTAATTTTTTATTTTTTTATTTTTTGGAGGCCCAGGTTCGGGGCAAAGAGGCATTAAGGACTTATCAAGAAAGAGTACCTACTCATGCAGTCACATTAACTGATAGAAATGTCTGAGTGGTCATAATTTATGAAGAAGGCTTTAGGAGCTAATTTAGATATGCGTAACATTTTCAAGTCTAGCAGTGAAATATTTTGTTTGGTTGATTTAGTTTCTCCCAAACTTTTTGGTCCCCATGTTTTCTCAACGCAGTATTAACACCTAGATATCATTCACCTTGAATCAGACCCTGGTTTCACTGCTTCCAAGGCAAGCAAAAATTGAACAAGTTTATCTAGTTTAACAGAATTCAGGTCATCAGGTTGCAAAATTTGGATGTCTCAAATTTGGATTCTCTCAATTTCTCCAAAATCAAACGTTCCAATTTCAGAGAAAGCACAAAGTGTGTAGGGCATACTTGAAGAGTGAGTCCCACCTGAATTGAGATGTCACAATGCAGCTGGAACCCATATGCTCTGTCTCTATCTATTTTTGAAATTGATACTATCAATTTTAGAGAGAAATTGAGAGGAATCCCATCTTGATATCTAGCAGACCTAGAAAGGGCAAACGTTTTTCCTTCTAGACAGAAACTTCTGTATAAAATTCTTAATGTGCTTACAAGATTAAATTAGGAAGACACATCCTGATGACACAACTAAATCAGTATCATAAGCATCCATATATAAAGTGTCAAATTGTGTCTAATACTACTGTGAGATGTGCCAGATGCTAACAACTTCATGGAAGTGTTTGTGCTTCAAAGCATTATTTTTGAAACTCAAGCAAGAACAGCTCACCCTATTCTCCATAGAGCAAAGTGCAAATTTCCAATCAGCAATTTGATTGAGATTACACAGAAGAGAATCAATCCACTCGCTCTTCCCTGAATTGGGAACCCCAGTTACTATAGTTAACTCCCCTGGCACAACCTGATGAAAGTAATACAGAATACAACAAAACTGAAGCATCCATCACCACTCAATCGAAAGAGTTTTATCATTATTTATCTACTGTAAGTAATAATCATTATCTTTATAAAACAGTATTTTAAATTAGATCAAATAACGAAGTCTAAAACAGTGATGCCTGATGTGCCTCATAATTTTTAAGATCTGCAATCATAAGCACAATTTTAGCAATCTAACATTTGTTATATTTACTTAATTCCTTTTCCTTTCACACAAGATTCTGTATAGACTTCATAGTAAGGTTAAAGATGTATCTTACTGCCCAATAAATTATACACAATGCAGCTTCATAACTACTAAAAATCATAAACAATTTGTTTCTTTTGTTATACCAGATTGCAAGGAACAAGAACAGCGCAGGCTGTGCAGCAAACTAAGAAAATGTCAAGGGCATAAGAGCAATGTCATGCTAATGCATAATATAAGGAAGCAACCGGCATAGTCCTGAAGAACTTAGTTATCAGGAATACAAACATTTGTACACTGCTTCTGTTCATATTGTGATCCAACGTTTTTTATATTTAGAATTATGCTTCTTTTGCTTAACATATCTTAAATTTTGTTTAAATTATTTTTTTATGCCTGGAACCCTAGGTGAACATTTTTTTGGTCAATAACCTGTATGTATGTTTAAAACAATTTAGCTCTGTTATCTAACTGGAAGTCAGGAGTTTCAAGAATCACTTCATTCACGCTATACAAGACAACCTAGAATTACTACAAACATACTATCTGTGGTGTATTTTATTCAATAAATAGTTGGCAAGTCATATTTACAAAACACAATAAATTACAGCTATCACACTTAGCAATACAGAAATGCAATAAATTGCCATTACCCTGTATAAATCATCAAGATTACTCCACCCGGTTGAGATGCCAAACTCGTAACCTAAGGTTCGATGATAATATGCATCAATCTCATCAAAGAAGTCCCTGAAGTTAAACAATCCCCGTATAGGATATAATTCTGCATTCTCAATTGTTTCCCTTAGTGCATCAGCACCTAAATACATGAGAACCTGTGAATAAATCAATAAGAATAAGGTTGGTAGATTGATCTTGAGCAAATTACAGACAAACAACTTCAAATGACCCTCCATAACAAGTTTGCTAGATCCAGATAATATATGTATTTCAGGTGTATGAGTGTCTAAATCCAAGCTCTGTGAAATGCAGTAACTAGCGTAAAGCATAGTTTCAGTTTAGCCCTAAGTTTGGATTGAGAAGAATGGACGGAATAAGTTAAATATTGATTTTGAAATTATATTTGAATTAGATCAGAATAGAAAAGGAGAGAGACAAATAGTGAAAGAATAATCCATTTCTGTGCTACTCTTTATTCAGTATATTTCCTATACATATAGGCCACAGGAGAACAGAACATTATGTAGAAATACAAGGTTTAATTTCATTCTCAACTTGTTACCACTAGATATTGTTGATATTATTATCAGTTGAATATGTAATAATTAGCTAATGCTGACACAAGGAAATAGGCACAAGATCAGGGATTCAATCCCTTTAGCAATATGTCTATTAGCATTTATTTTCCCTCTTGTATAAATTTCACATGTAATCTCCTTGTATAATCATGAGAAACGAAATTTTGCCTCAAATTCGTCATGTAATCAGAGCTTGATGCTCATTTTTTAGTTTGTAATCAATGGGTTTTCCATTTCTTCGTTTCTGATCTGTAACCTTCTTTAATCATCACTTCATCACGAAACAGTGGTCTTCATTGCCATTTCTCTCTTGGTTTTCCTCCAGTGACCGTCCAAAACACTCCCACCACCCTCAAACAATGACAATCAGCAAAAGCCAAGCAACTGGGGCTATCCCAAATCGCACTGCTTGTGTCTTTCTGCTTCTGTTAACACATGCCAGTATACGGAAGCACATAAAGCCACTGTTCCTCCACCATATGATCCATTATTCAAAAAGTTTCATTTCATACCCCTTGCCCTAATAATAGAAAGATCAAAATTGACAATAGATTTGTTACTACCGTGGCAGGCCAAGAAAAAGTTTGTTTAGGCAATTATCTAACTCTCAAAAATGTTCTCCATGTCTCTAAGCTAGGGGAGATTTACACTATTTCCTTGAAACTGGAGCCACATGGGATGCTAATGGCCTTCACCATGTTAAGAAATGTACACCATGAATCTTTTGGAGAAATCTGGTATGTCTATTGCCATGTTCTCACCTAAACCCATTTATACAGGGATAACTATGATAGAGGATGATGGCAAGACACTTGATGATCCTTCAATTATGCAGTTAGAAAGTCAATTTCTGAGCTCTCCCGCTGATGTACACTGGCAAGGCGTGAAGAGGGCTTTTAGAAACTTAAAAGGAACTTATACTCTAGGAGTCAACATTGAGCCTAGTGTGAATCTTACTTTATATGGCTTCTCTGATGAGGATCGGATTGCATGCCTTGATGATACAAAACAATTGAAGGATATAGAGATTTCTTGAAAGACACATTAGTGGCTTGGTCTAGCACAGAAGCAGAATATCAAACTTTCGCACTATTGGCTGAAAAATTACCCTGGTTTCAGTCTTCATTTCGGTGAAATTGGTCTATGTTTGAATTAACTATCTGCAATATGGTGCAACAATTTTAGTGCTATAGCTCTCGCCGCAAATCCAGTGCAAGGACTAACCGTATTGACTTAGATGTGCTTTATGTGAGCGACAGGGAGCTAGACAAAAATATTCACTGAATATGTTTCAGTATCTGACAGCTGATATATTCACTAAAACACAGTCTCATGAGTCTAAGGGCCAAACTAGGAGTCTGCTACACTACCTCTAGTTTGAAAAGGGGCAGTTAACATAGTTTTTATATTGTATCATTCATATTGTTTATATTATCATGAGCTTAGTATGAACGTTGTATATTCTGTTGTAGAGCCAAGTGAGTACAGCCTGTTCAGAGACATGTATGGTGTTCAGTCAATGCGCATTTACAGAATTAAGCTTTAAAGCTAAGGGATGTTCTCACATTGTCCATCCCAATTATTCACACATTGTCTCACATTGTCCATCCCAATTATTCACACATTATCTATACATCAATTTCCTCTCCTTATATCTTTCTTTTTGGTAAAGTCACCTCCTTATATCTTTGCTAGTAGGTTTGAGTAAAATGACAAGTTCATAGTTTTCCAGTAACCTGATATGTATGGATAATATAAATGAAACCATACTTTCGTCAAGTTTTAATAAGAAAACGATACGCTTGCTATATTTTAACAGAAAAATCAAGCAAAGATACAAAAATATGATTCAAGTTTAATCTGAAAATACAGAACTGAAAGAAAATAAACGGAAAATAAAGACAGAAAAAATATTAAAGCAAACCAAAAGGTATCCTACACAAATATCCTGTTGTTCTCATATGTATAACATTCAAAATCTGACAGGATCTGAATATATGTACTTTATTGTATTTTTCAGTACAAGATTTTTATGCAGCAAATTTGAAGAAGCATCCGCTCATTGATGAGTGCATGTGGTTAAGAGGGTGAGGGACCTACGAAAAATGCTGATAACTGACCTCATTTGCATCTTTGAAATCAACAGACCCAGATTTCTTTGGCCACTTAACCCGCCAGCATCTGCAAGCACAAAAGAAAATGGGAAGATTACTCCTCTTATATTAGGAGAATTTTTTTAAGATGAAAAGTTAATATAAGAAACAGAAAAGAACAGATTTTGAGGATAAGCCCATGCACGAGCAACAAAGAAAATCAAGGAGAAGATCATCACCCAATAATAAATTTAAAGGCAAAGAAACTCCGTAGAAGATCCTGGAATTCCTCCCCAACAAAAACCATAAATCGTACTTTAAATTTCAAGAAAAAATGCATAATTAATTACCAGAGCAGTAACCTTATTACACATTGGATTCCCTAATCCTGTAGCACAGTTCCTTAGGCCCAAAGGCCAAAACAAATCTCCTATTTAACTCAATGATCACTCAAAGACTCTCCACAACAACAATCAAATAAACTTTCCATAGTTACCCTTCTTCTATCTGCAACCTTGAGATCTCCCATATGAAGACAAAACAGCAGAGAGCATTGCAAGCTAAAAATTATTGCAAAACCTCCAAAACAAGGAAGTCGCACAAGTAGCAAAAGGAATAATCTATTGAAGGGCTAAAGATAAAGTCGCAACAGAAAACTAAGATAACAATAAAACCTCAACCCAGAAACATACCCAAAAAAAAAAAAAAAAAAAAAACTGTATATCAAAAATGGAAAACAAAAAAATAATTGAAAACAAAATGTTAAGGTCCACATATAGGAAGTGTAATGGCTTCGAATTCACTTATGGATCAGTAAAATTGATATATGCAGAAAATTCAGGAGACTGGAGCGAACTTTTCTTTTCCAATGCGACGAGCAAGTTCTTCAGCTAAGGCTTGACCAGGTACATCTCCATCAGTTGCAAGTATGACGCGTGATGCCTGCCAATATACAGATTTAAAAACAAACTGAGGAAAAACCTTAATTCCTGCACATCCATGATTAAAAAGACAATTATTGATATTTACATACCACCTTAAGATAGTCTTTGCAGTTCCACAGATATTGATACTTAATGTCCTAGCTTCACAGAAAAGACAAGCATCAACTATAATAAGAAAATACAGGACCACATAATAAAAGATTGGCACTAGATAAGTGAATAAATATGAAGTATGTTCAATCTCCTTTAGATCTACAACTTTATCACAATCAAACAGGGGGAAAGCATAAAAAAAAAAAAAGCAACTTGACATGAAATATCTATTGTGCTTTTTAGAGATATTAATAAAATCAATCATAACTTCATCAGCCTTAACAGCTTTAGTTTTTTGCTGAAGTGGTCCTTGAAATGGCATCAAAATTCAAAACTTCAAGCCAATGTAGTTAGGAGTCCAATCCTTTGCTTAACAACTTTGTTTGGGGGAAAGGTTCTTCATAGGGGCATATTTTTTGACAGCAACCCACAGTGCAAAACTGCTGGTGAGTAGCTAACCTAACAAGCACGACTAAGTTCATCGAGTCTAACTTGGGTTAAGGCTGATGCACTGAGAACGCCATCGATTTGAAAAGTTTAGTTTGAAAGTCTGACTTAGGTTAAGGCCGTTTAGTCATATCTTGCAAAATTTGCTACAGATAAGCTGCTCCTTTATGGGTATATATTCGACCTGCTTTTGTACAGATTTCATACAGTAGACAAGAATATTTGATTAGTTAGGAGGGATCAGAGGCTGATTATTACCCTGAACTCCTACTTGAGGAGAATGATTATTGTATCAGAAGAGATATAGAGAGATTATATGAATTTTTCTACACTACACAGTCAAGAAAGGGGTATATACACAAGGTAGAAGAGCCAAGGTATTAATATTATCCTAACGGAATATTATCTGTAGAATCCCGTAATCATAGGAATCCCATGATTATAGGGATTAGTTAAATCCAAGATTATAGGAGATAATTAGTATTATTATTTCAGATTCTTTCCTGATTGTAGAGTATCAAATCTGGATCTCATTAAATGATCAAATTCTCTCTATGTAAAAATGCAACCCTCTCCCATGTGAATAATATACAATAGAATTATTCTCGTTTGATTATCTTCATGGCATCAGAGCATCTTTGAAAATAATCAGAATGTTTTTTCCGTCTGGTAACTCCTGTCAGTGACTGTCAAGCCTTTCCTGAAACCTGGCTTCTGCTCAAAGGTCTAATCCTGTCAAGCTGCTATTGTAGTTTGCCCCTTGCTGCTCCCTGCAATCGCTGTCTGTGATCATTGACGCCCCAACCACTTCTTCCATCACCACGTCGTCAAACTCTGCTAGCTTCGACGCTGACATTGCTGACCTGTCCAAGCCTTGTTGTTGTTTGATAATCGAACTCATCATTGTTGGCCTTAGCCCAGAAAGATTAATCACTGACAACCGTCTAGCTGCACCGATCTTTCCCAGCACCGTCAAACCTGACTCTGATCTCGGCAAGCATGCATTCATTTTTTTTTTTTTGGTCAATCTGTCTTTTCCGGTTCTTCAATAACCCACAGGTTAGATTGTTCCTTTTAACTCATCATTATGTCATTTGAAGGATCTTCCTCCATTTCACGTTCTAATGATATCTTTATTGTTCTTCTTGTCTCTAAGAAACTTATTAGTGACAATTATCAGGAATGGTCTTAATCCAAGATCCTTGCTCTCAATGGAGGGACAAGCTCGAATATATCACTAGTGAAGCAAACAGGCCCCCTAAATCAGAAACCAAGGCATTTCAAATATGGAAGTCTGAGAATGCATTGGTATCATCCTGGCTGATCAATGCGATGTCATCATCAATTAGGAAGAATTTCGTGTATCTTCCTTCAGCCCAAGAGATTTAGGAGGCCCTTCGAGAAACATATAGCACTATAGGGAACAAGTCTTGTATCTTTGACGTCAAGAAAAAGTTGTGGTAGTTAAAATAAGACCACATGTCACTTGATGCTTACTATCTCAAAAAATCTGTCCTATATAATAATGATACCCATAATACTATTTACGAGAGAAAATATCCTAATATCTTTCCAGTATCC
This sequence comes from Acacia melanoxylon, assembly GCA_019022615.1. Lineage (NCBI taxonomy): Eukaryota > Viridiplantae > Streptophyta > Magnoliopsida > Fabales > Fabaceae > Acacia > Acacia melanoxylon. The sequence goes on along the minus strand of JAFJYJ010000003.1, from coordinate 1,707,806 downwards.
CGTTTTAATATTCCCTCAATCAAAGATAGCAATTCATCTTGGGGAAAATAGTTTCTAGAAGTTAAAATGCATAAATACATCAAATATGCATAGGGACAAGAGACACCTTACCCTGGTTTGGATAGAGAGAAAATGAGGGAAGAAAGAAAACTAGAGAGGAAGGGGGGAATGAGTTTTCCCCTATCTGGATGAGTGAAGAAAAGTAGGGGAGAAAATGGGCTGTGGGACCCTCCCCACCCCCAGCCCGAACAAAAATCTCTCTATATGCAAGGAGAGATTCGGAGATGAAAATGGTCTTCCTCTTCTGTCCCTAGCCCTCTTGCCGCTGATTTTGTGGGTAGAAACAATTCTAGTGATGAACCCCAAGAGCTCAGCCATCCAAGCCAGACATTCTTTCCCCTTATTCTCTCAATCCACTTCGTCGCCCTCTTTTTTATTTGCTCATTTCTCTTTCATAATATGAACCATTCACTATGTTGTTAAAGAACACCCACTTGCATTTTCTTCGTCATATCCAACTTGCAATTTTCAAGTGGAGATCTGATGCTTCTTGTAGTGTCATCATGCTTCTGCCTGTGTACTCTGAGGTTGATCATGGACCATGAGACTAGAAATGGCTTACAATGTGACGACAAGGAATGTTGATCCCGAGATAGCAACAGATACTCGACCACATGAGAGTTACTGGCTGTGACAAGTCTGATGGGCAAAAGATGTAGGTTCTGGTTTCCAAATCTGAGGTTCATCACCCATACACTCTCCCCCTGAATTGAAGAATGGTTACTTTTCTCTCTTGTCAATGAATTCCTGGTAAGTTCACAAACGGACATGCGCCGATACTTCAAAATCCGTGAGAATAATGACAAAGAGTGAACCGGTCTAGCTTGATGCTAGTCAAGGTGGTGTTGGGTCGTGAAAGACACTCCCGTTTATATCCTCGTAAAGATGGTTTCCAAGAACCAAGGTAGACTTTGGGTCCGGTAGTCCTTTGTTTGAGACATGCTTTTTCTTCCCTAGCGGTGCTTTCTTCTCCTATCCTCTTTTTTGGTGGTGAGATCGAGGCCGTTCGACGGTGAAGGTAGCAATCGTGTTGCTCGGCAATCTTTGTTGCTTCGGCAATCTTCGTTGCTCGGCAACTGTGTTGCTCTGGCAATCTTCGTTGCTTCTGGCAATCTTCGTTGCTTTGAGTTCTCCTACCGCGTGGCTCTCTTCTTCTTTCCACTTTAGGAAACAACACTCGCTGGAAATTTGTTGATGCTGGGAATTTTTATTGCAACATATGAAGGTCCCATAACCGCTAAGTCTCCAAAATCCTTAGGCTTGTATTTCGAGTCTCGATGCCCACTTACTTTGTCTCGGACTCGAACTTGTACTCTGTTTGAGTCTTAGAGGCCTACTTACTTTAGGCTTGTACTCTTGTTTGAATCTCGCAGGTCCACTCACTTTGGGCTTGTACTCCTTTTTAGGTTTCGGTCCGAGCTCTGTCTTACCTGTCTTCGGCCGGACTCGAATCCCCGTGTCTCGACGCGGTGATGATGGGTTTGAAATCACCGGTGAAGCTCCGGTGTTTCTATCCCTCTCGGTTCCAGAAAACTTCAATATGACAATTTAAGCCTTTGAATTTGAAGAATGACAATTCTATCTTCGAATTTCTGAAATGACAGTTTAGTCCCTCAATTTAGCAAATGGCAGATTAGTCTTCGAATTTGACAAGTGATAGATTGGTCTTGCCATTAAATCTGCCCCGCTTGTTGAAATAATCCAGCCCAACAGTCTCAATGCTTTTGAGCCCGTCCCGATGTTTTCTTCCTACAATCACGTCTCCTTTCTCACTTTTTCAACTTTGAGACCCAATAATCCCATTAAGTTTAAAGAGACATCTTGAATAAAATTTCCATTCTCGTGAACACCGCCGGAAGAATTCGGTCCCGTGCGCGCAAAGATAAACAATTGAAAGGAAAAATGTGGACCCCAAAGTGGACACTATTCATCAATCGGGACTTCTTCAACTCCGCGAATTTGACCGCGTTTCTTTCTCTCCCCGGTTCTTCGACTTTGAACTTCTCGTCCTTCTTCACCTCCGTCTCCTCCGTGGACAAATGACTTCTATATTCCATCCTACCGCCGTTGATCGGCGTTTAGGCCGTCACTTTGGTCGTGTTTAAAGTAAAGGTGGAGATGGTGAACTTCGCATAGTTCGCGATCTTTGCTAAGGTAGCTTGTGAGAGTCCGAAAACGATGGCGTGGTCCTCTCTTCAACTTAAGCCGAAAAGAGGGCGGATGAACAAGATGCGACGGATCTCGCAACTCGTTTCTCACCACCGGTGAACTTCTCTCCCCCGAGTTGCGACGTCGGTGATGTATAATTGGGGTTGAAGAGAGACGTCTCCTGGAGACTATGAATGATTCGATGGGGAAAATAAACAAGGCCGAATGAATAGTGATCTGGAAATATTTTACCAAAATCATGATGTCGGCGGGATTAGACCGTGAGTCTCCGTTCGTGTTTTTAATTGAAACACCTATATTTAACAAAAAAATAATGTATTTTAATTCGGAGGATTATATATTTTAATTCCCCGCAGTTATGAAACTTTTACTGGTGTTGGAACTTTTTGGTTCAATGAACACATGTTGGCCTTCTCGCTTAGGGAACATGTAACTTTCTATATATAAGTACTATGAGTAATTTTAATTGTATTAGTGACACTTTCATGATATCAATTTCTCAAGCTATAATATTCTACTTCGTTCAACCTTTTCATTCTTATGTTAGATTTTCATTATGATATTAATAATGTCGGATAATGTACAATTTATTCATTTTCTTTTATTATCTTTAATTTCAAAAAACTATCCACTTTTTTATTTTTTATCTTAAAAATAACACTTATTTACTAAATTATTTGATTTTAAAATAGCATAACATGAAAATATATCTTTAACAAATAATTTGATTTTAAATTATTTGATGATGTTAATTTTAATATGGTTTTTCAGTGTGTTATTTAATTTGATTTTAAACATGATACATTTTGACATCAGGGTAAGGGTATTTTAGTCATTTAGATGTTTGCTCATTTTCTTTCCTCCTTATTTTCTCTTGTCCATCCAAACAGGAGAAGTGATGACATTTTCTCTCCTCTCAGCTTTTCTACCCATCCAAACCGAGCATACGATTTAATGTACCAATAATACACACATACATATACATAATAACTAAATAACACAAACCTTCTCCTCAGATGGCAACTCCTTTGAGGAGACCTTTGCAGGCGCACCATCCGGAACACTCACACAATTGCGAAAGCCAGCTTCTTCCATTGCAAGTTTGTCCATTTCACCTTCAACCTATATTACTGAAGTTATATACACGTACAGCAAGACTGACTTTTGAATAATTTTGTCAAGCAAATGAAGGTACTTACAATGATAATTTCGCTTTTCCCCTCAATATCATCCAATCCATAAAATATCTTTTCAGTGTCTGCTTCCTGAAGCAACAGAACATTAAGGGTTCAATACAACATCTATAATCTAGTGTCATAAAGATATGACTAGCCATAAAGTTAAAGCATTTGACAACAAATGGAAAAAGATGCAATGAGAATAAATATCTTCCATGATATAGTGATGACAAAAAAAAAAAAAAAAAAAAAAAAAAAAAAAACAAAACAGAAAATAACAGGAATTGAATTCAAATTGATGACACTGAAAAGAATATCTGAGTTACAAGGTGAGGCATTCAAATAAAGAGTCCAATTAAATTGCTCATCCATCTCTTTCTATTCCAATTCCAAAAATATCACAATGCCAATAAATGTTGCTTTTTATTCTTGACCTGGTGCCTGACAATTCAGAGTCTAGTGCACCAATGCCCAAGAAATGATGAGGGAATCTCTCTCCTCTGTATCAGTCTCCAGAAAAAGCTTTAATTAAAATCTGTCCATAGGCAGAAGCTTCAAGTTGCTTTCAGCAAAACAGACCTAAATTCTAAATAACGTCTAAATTGGACTCACATTCCAGATGAATCAAAACCTTTCAGCAACTGATTCTTTTAATTCCAAAAAAAAAAAAAAAAAAAAAAAAAAATCCTATCAGACAAATTTTACCACTCGGTGTTAATATGTTCAGCATCAGAAGTTGCCTATACCTGCCAAAATTTCTTGTTGATGTCCCGATATTTGCAACTAACCAGATCTCCTTGACGACGATATGGAAATGCAATAACAATCTGCTAAAGTAGATTGCAGAAACAAGTAATGATGCAGGTAAGTAGTTTGCAGAACAGTAAAAGAATAGGGAAGGACCAATTTCAACATTAAATATATGAGAAGATATATCTTATTTCCATTGTCATTGACATTTCAAAATTTTGCCTAGTTATAGGAATTATCAGACTTGAATCCTTGCTTATCCAATAGATAGGAATAACGCTTTTAACATTCTGCACAGACTTGAAGGTTTGTGTTTTGTCACATTCTCTCTTTATTTATTTCTTTTTCTTTTTTCTTCAAACAGTTGAAAATGAGCCGGTTGTAGGCATGATACTTCGGAACTATGAAGGAATAAACTCTTAGAATCTGAACTGGTGTTATCCTCCTGTTGAACTTTAAAACGATAGTTCAATATGACAGTGCCAAAACAACTATTGGAAGAATGCCATGAAGAATTCTCTAAGGGAGGAAAAAACGGCTTCTAATCTTATGATTCTGTCAAACTATGGTAATGGAAGCAGTTTCCCTAACCATCATGATTACTTCATCAGTAAAATAAAAATCCCCTCGAAGGTGTATATATTTTATCCAGATATAAAATATCCAGAAAGTTCACCTGATCGCTAACTATTCTCTGCTTAACACCATTTCTCAGGAGAGTCTCCTTTGAGATCAAGCGTTCTGCGAAATAAGCAATCAGCTGAAAGAGGGAAAACAAAGTTTTGTTCACTATATAGCATGGAAACGGACTGATATAATATAATCAATTTGATTCTTTTTTAGACACACGATCAAAACTTCACATTTATTAACAGAAGCAACTCTGACGGATACATTATGTAAAATACAAACACAGAACAAACATAACATTAATACACTATGCAATGTTTTCCTCATACATTATATAATTTAGAGTTAAGTAGCAAATTTGCCCCGGAAGTTTTCGCTGCAGAGCAATGTTGACCTAGAAGTTTTTTTTGTCTCAATGTCGCCCCGAAAGTTTCAAAACGTAGTAATATTGTCTATTTCCGTTAAAAAGTTAACAGTCAACGTCAATTTTTTGACGGTCAACGTTAGTTTTTTAACGGAATAGGGCAACATTGCTCCTGGGCCTATATTTCCGGAGTGGATTTACTACTTAACCCTATAATTTATCAATGCATTAATTAACATGTTCGAACTGTCATTTTGCATCTAAATAATATAGAAGTAGAAGTGCAGAACTATGAATACCAAACATCTAAGTGGTTATTTAGATCACAAAAGGATAAAATGAAAGGAAGTGGTTTGGGAGATGAAAAATGTCCTTCATATCCTCCAAAAACAATGGAATCTATGGTAAAAATAAATATTTATATAAAATCATACTAATAGGCTTTGCATATCCTGTTTTATTTCAAAGGAACCAAAACCCATTTCCCATAAAGAGGCCGTCTAAATTAACGATACATCTATAAGCTTGACCAAGATTATGAGGGAAAAAACATGTAGCATCTACAGATTCACTTATGTGCCATGTCACTGTTATGGTATTCAGACTTGAATGAGAAAGAAGAGAGGATTAGAGATAGGAGAACAGAAGTTTAGAGGAAGGAGAGAGACGAGAGGAATTCTGAATAATTCCTTTGCATTAACAATTGAGTCAAGTAAGAACTGATTTACAACTGAAAGTAGTGGGGTATTTATAATATCCATACCTCACTTAAGTCCTTTCCCTAACGGCTAGCTTCCTACCGGTCATTTTACAATAACAGCCTAACCAACCAACTAACTAACATTTGATTTCCTATTCTTATTTATATTCCATAACAGTCACGTCCCCAATATTTTCCTAGTTCTTGAGCTTCAACTTAGAGTCATCAAAATGGTCGAATTCTGAACCTGCCAAGCCAACCTGTTTTAACCCACCAGGTGGGTTACTAATTTGGCGGGTCAATGTTGAGGCCTTATTTGAAAACCTATTTAGTAGGATCAAATTAACCTGATTCATTCAACTTACAAGTTAAGCAAGTCAAACCATGCAAAAGGTGTTGGCCCATTTAACATATCATAATATATTGGCAATCTGTTCATGGTTTATTTAAGGGAATGTTATCAAGGACTTGCAAAGAGATTGTCGCTATGATGCATTTTCTACCTACGGAAATTTTTATGCTAATCTTTCTATAGTTCATTTTGGAGGATGTCTTATTCTCCTCTCTTGTTACACATAATAAATTTCCTGTCAAAATAATCCCTACTTTACACATAAGTCAAAAGAAATGCAATATGACAAACAATGCCAGGGAAAGCGTGCCAAAACCATGATATACAAGGACAAATCCACAGAAAGCGCATACATAAATAACTTGTGAAAGCAATAAGGATGTAGTGAAAAATGTATTGAGCCATGAAGATAGATAACTAGCTATGAATCAAAATATTAAAGCATGGAGTATAAAAAAAAATTACCATGCATTCAGCTGTATAAAACTAAATTAAGCAGCAGTCAATAGACAACTGAGTAACTGACAGCATTGAACCAGTGATTGCACAATCAGGATCAATAGCACCTATAGAATTCAACTTAGTAGGCAAAAATAGAAAACATGAATTAATAACCTCATCACAAAGGGGTTCTAGCATCAATTCTGACTCAAAAAGTTCCCTCTTTTTCTTAGGTTTGGATATGTGCTTCAATGAGAGGCCACCAGCAACTGCCTACAGTAGAAACAGCAGCTGAAATGCATCCAAATATGTGCCCCGGGGTAAATAGGATACTTCAAACAGAAAAATGTCTCACCTTTGTGCTGCCCTTCCAACCACATTTGCCACGGAAGCACATCCATAAAGCAGCCCCTCTGAATAACTCAGATATTTCCAGCATTAAATGCAGTAGAAAAATAATCCAGTTGATACCCAAAAATGGGAATAATTTGGCAAAGGAAATGAATAGCAACAAACCCATCTTGCGTGATGAAAAGAGATAAGCTCCTTTCTTCTGAATCACCACCATTGCACTAACCAAAAAAAAAACGAGTATCAAAATGCAAATCAAAAATAGACCATAGACAATCACTTTCAAACCTCATTGAGAAATTGAGATGAAGGGTATGAGTTCATGAACGTTGGGTGGGCCAATCCTATTTTGTAGTCCAAATCTTCATGGACTATTTAAGAAAGAAGACTAAGGCAAAAAAAAAAAAAAAAAAAAAAAAAGATAATAGAGCAGTGGTATGAACAATAAACGCTGTTTCTATGAAGAAACCAACCGTGAAAAGGCTGGTCATAGAACATTTTCAAACATCAGACATTTTCTTTTGCTTTATCTATGCTTTGATAAATAGGGGAATATCATTTTTACCAGAACAACAAAGTACCTTAGTTTCTGACGCATTAAGTAACTTTTCCGTATAATTATATTAACTCAATACTGCATCATTAAGTTACTTGTTCTTATAATTACATTAACTCAACTACGAAAATCTTTTAATCTTTTAAATGAAAAGAGAAAAACTTTGCTCCAGATAACTCTTCTGTGACAAACTTCCGACAAATCCATAACAAAATATCAACCAACTGAGAACGCCATCAGAAGAAAAAGAATCCCTTAAATTGAGACCAAATCCCAAAAACTAGAAGCCGCTTGGAGCCAGGTCTGAGGACTCCACAGGCTGTGACTTGAAAAGATGTTTTTAAGTTAAAGTACTTTCCAACGTGTCAACGAGAAACTTCAAAATAAATAAAAGAAAAGCCAGTGGCAGTAAGAAATTAACATACATTTCTTGAAGGATAAGAAAACAGAATGATTCATAATAGAATAAAATAACATAACATAACAGTCAATAATCACCGCATGGACAGCATCATCAGTTTACAGAATACCGCAAGAAGAGAAAGAAAACCAATAATACATTTGGACAAAGCAAGCGGTAGTATTGCCCCGGTCCGCATAAATCAGCATCAATTCCAAGCTCTTGCAATTTCAATTTCAAAATCTTGAAATGCTCACTCGACATATCCTCCTCTGGGTTCCCCTCCATGAAAACTTCAGAATGTAAAAGTAAATATCAATATATAAATGTAGTAACCAAAAGATTCCCATTAAACCTCCAAGCTTCTCAATAGAACGTAAATGTCAAGATGACCTTACCCGGCCTAGCGGTATCAGGATCAGAAATATAAGAATAACCATTAGTCCTGAGTGATAACGGGCGAAAACTCGAACTAGGTTTTAAACAAAATAGGAGCCTCTGGGAATGAAGAAGGTCCCTTTGAGACAAAAAAGTAGCCGGCTTTGAAAAAGCTGTGAAATGCAGCAAGCTTCGGGTGCTCATGGGGCGAATGTTTGAGGACAAGAGATGAAGTCTATGAAGGAACCTATGATGGTAGAGAAAACGCATTTCTCGGAGAAGGAATCAATGGCTTCGTCCAATGAATCCGCCAGTTTCTTCTACAACTACTATCCACATGCTTTACTGTAGAAGTGGCGAGGGTTTAAGGGTGAGGCCGTCACTTCCCGCCTCTGCAAACAAAGGCAAAGCGCGCGTTGTTTCGTTCGTTCTATGTCTTTTCCCTCAAGTTCTTATCTCTAGCATTTCCTTCTCTTTAAGTCTTTTTTTTTTTTTTGGTGACAAAACCTCTTCTTGAAGTCGTAGTAAGGTCTCGACCAAAAAAATAGGTCTAGTAAGGGTCTTGAGCACACAAAAAAAAAAAAAAAAAAAAAAAAAGGTCGGAGTAGGAGTTTTTTATTTTTTTTTTGGGTCAAAAGCTATGAATCAAAATATCTCTCTAAATCTCCTAACCATTCAACTATTGGTCCATCTGTTCAATCTACATGTCACTTTTCTTAATTGTGATTGGATCTGACCTGGAACATTCCTGTTACTATAAACATCGATGTCCATCTGTTTCAAAACCATTTACTTTTCAAACACTACTTCAAATGTACTTTGCAATCCATTGGCTATTTCAAAGACTCTTCATCTATCCTATTTATTTTTTGCATATTTCCGATGAGTTCTGCGTTTTTCTCATGCATTCAAATGCTTCGACTCATTATTATTTTCCAGTAGTATATCCTAATTGACTGAACGGACCAGCCACCGTCATTTAACGCCTTCCTTTATGTTTCATCATTTCCGATGGTCACTACATAACTTCAATTCTATTTATTCGTTTTGTCTTCATAGTTTCACGGCAGATGCAAAAATTGTAACCTCTAATCCTCGTCGAGAGAATGGCATTTCCGACTAACATGACAACAGAAAATGTTGTATCCTTCCTTGTCGTCAATGGTACAACTAACACCTGGTGTATAACTTCCAAGGTAGTAACTAACTTGCAAGATATATGCTCGAGACTACTCTTATAAGTATCGTACTGAGTTTCAATTTTGTTCATGTCCATTCATACATTTTCCTGTTTTATTTACAATATATTTGATTTTATTAAAAGGCCATCCCTATCATTTTGCAAATGTTGTTGGACTGGTCATTGTTGTTTATGAACTATCTGATGTGACAGATGATGAAGGGGAAACTCTATATCAGCTTAACTTCGAGATCATGGACCAGTGGTTTGAAAAAAAAATGTTTCTTCATTGTTCTACTTCATTAATGTACGTATTAATTTGTTTTCCTTTTTGTAGTGGCAATCCCTTTTATTGCTGCTTCAGGGGTACCCCAGCCTTTTGGGCTAATATCAGCTACTCTAAAGTTTTGAACAAAGAAGATGTCGTGGTCGCCTTGCTCTTCATGAAGATGATAAGGACTGGAGGTTTTATTTTTCACCTTATACTGATGGCTTAAATCACTGTTTCTTTTTTAATCTTTCTTTTTTGGTATTCATTTTTTCTTTGTCTGATCTTTTCCCTGTTTACATTGTAGATGGAAAAATAATCTTTGTTAGTCACTGTGACATTTCTGAAGCCATTTTCAATCATAACCACCCAGCTGTTGTGGATTTCCATTTCAAGCTTAATCGTGAATCTGTTGCTAATATGACTGAAGATAGTGATTATCATGGATCCTCGCACCAAGTGATTCAACTGTCGCCTTAAGGCGTTTGGTTTGATTTTCTGGGAAATTTTACCCTTTTTTTGTTGCATCTTTTGGACAATTACATTACTGCTGATCATCATCTACGGTTGTAATGATTTTATTAGTTCTGTTTTGGTTGTATCTTGAATCTTTCATCAAGACGCTCATATCGATTTATGGTTTCATTACTCTGTTGAATTGCCTTCTATTCTTAGGTTTTTGTTTATTCTTTATTTCATTAACCAATTTGTTCTGGTATAGAACACAAATGTCTAGCTTTAGGCAAGCTAGTAAGTCGATATAGGATCTTTAGTCTTCTCTCAGATATCTATGGAGGAGATATCCGGATAGATAGGAGATCACAGAGCTTAAACACAAGGGTTTTCACCCAAAGGCGTGGGGTGTGTGCTCTGTGTATGCAATATGGTAAATAGGTTTAGAGAATGTGTGTACCGTGCACCTATTGGATCCTTCCTATTTATAGAGGAAGGGTCCTCACCGTTAGTTGGCAGCTTTCCTGCCTTTCTACTTGGCATGTCCTTCCCCCATCATTCATGATTATGGGGATCGTGGGATCCGAGATCACAAGATCATGGGATCATAGGTCCTGTCCCTGTAGGAGCACGTTGATGGGCCTTATCTTCCGAGGCCCATTTATCTCGGTCCATAACAGTTGCCCCCAAGCTCTGTCGTTCAGGTTTCTGATCGGCCGAGTTGATTTCAATATGGACGAATTTGCCTGGAAGATTTTGCTGCTACGCCCGACTTTCGGAATTGAGTAATCTTCGAACCTGTAGCCTATGAATGCCCGAATTTATACTCAGGTATTCACTTTATACTTGGACGAGTTGCACATCTTAACTCCCGCCCTGGCGATCGGCTAAATTGACTGGGCGCCTTTTCATTTACCCGCGTAGCAGCGGATAACCTCTATTCTGACGCCTGCAGCCATACGTCCTCAAACGCCGCCTTCGATTATCGTGCCCATTAATGGCCCCTGTCGTTTCACGTCATTCGACCTATCTGTCATGATTGCTTTAGGGTTTAAGCCTCGTTATTGTCACGACGGTAGGCGTTTCGGATTCCTTCGCTTCATTTTGCCTATATATAGTTTGTGAATTTGGTCTCATCCTTTACGCACCCATCACTGCATTTGAAGAGCTTGAAAGAGAACCCATTTGCAGCATCTTCATTCTATGTTCGTCTTACTCCAAACGTAGTTCCATCCCCTTCCTTTCAGGTATTTTCTTTGACCTTTCGTTCGTGCTCTTCCATTTGAACTGTATACCATTATGCTCCTATAACATTTTCCGATTAGGTGATTTCTCTATTCATCAATTTTCTGGGTTTTCTGGGTTTTGGGTGTTCTTGGTTGTTTGCATGTAACCTCTTGTCGTTTATAAAGATGGATCCCGATCCCGAGATGCTAGTAGACATGTATGGTAGACCTATCCCGGAGGAAGATAGGGAAATCCTTAAAAACACCCCCCGGTACGGCCAAACAAAGGCTATGGTCCCTTCTTCCTACTGAAGAAGAAAGGATGGCAAGATTACTTGGCCCCACCCGGGGGGTGGCTCTTCTCGGGGAGGTGGTCCTTCTCGGGGAGGTAGGAGAATTAGAGATATCCGAGGTTTTGCATCGCCGATTTTGTCTGCCGCAAGTGCACCAGCTTTGTCTTTGGCAACGTCTTCTTCGACGTCCGTGGTTGATAATCCGCCAATCGTATTCCGAGGTTGCAACCCTTGTGAAAATTGCCGTGATAAGGCGATATAGCTAGTCCATTATGGCCGAGATAGAGACGCCGATTTATTAATGGACGGATGTCGCTTCTCCTCGCACCTCAGACGACTTTGGCTATTGCTTCCCAGATTCCTCCCGTTCCTTTGTTTTACGATACTCGTCTTCACAATCCTGTTATGTCAGGTATACTTCATGATTCTGATTCTTCCCGTTGCTTTTTGTTTATTATAGGTATTAGATGTCTTCCCCCTCTCACCCGTCTCATCAATCCGAGACCGGAGAATCTGCCCCTTCCGGGTCTTCTTGGATGACGACGGCGAAAGAATGTGTCATTAGCAAGGTCTTTGAACCGAGTACGGAACAAAATGCCCGCAAAAAGAGCTTGACCGAATCATCCGGGGGTGGCCGGGGTACAATGTAGTTTTGCCTTCAGCGAACGAATCAGTGGCCTCTGGTCGGTTATCTAATAAAGGTTGCCATTTCTTTTATTTTTATCGGGATGGAATTACCCGTCTTGGCCTTCAGTTCCCATTTTCCGACTTCCAAGTGTGCCTACTCCGCCACTTGCACTTGGCCCCCTCGCAATTACACCCGAATGGTTGGGCCTTTGCCTTGGCGTTTGAGAATTACTGCACAAAGCATGAACTCAAGTGTTCCGTACATGTGTTTTGTAGCTTCTTTTCACCTTTAGAGACTAATATGATGGTGGAGGAGGAGAAGATGTGGTATGGTTGAACGTCTCTTCGCGCTTGTCACGGACGTAAATTTTTAAAGCCGTTCACTGATTCGTGGAAAGGGTTTAAAACTTCTTTTTTTAAAGTTGTTGCCAAAGTCGGGGAGGTACCTTGGTTTCTTCATAGGAGTCCGTCCGGGGACATTGAAGAGCGCTTTCCTCTATACTGGGGTGAAAGTCATCATAAGTTTCATTCCAAGGATTTCTTACCCGCCCCTTCGCAGCGTTCTGATTCCGAGGATGAAGCCATTGTTACCTTAACAACTCTTGCCAGTAAAAAGGGGCCTTTGGTGGACTCGGCCGAGTACATTATTTGTAATAAATCAAAATCCGTTTTGGGTATGATATTTCTCATTGGCTCCATTTTTGTTGTCTTTGCTCAGATCCGTGATTTGTTTTCTCTTCTTTTCAGGTGGGCAAATGGGGAAAAGGCCCGAGTATCTTGACGTGACTTGCCGTCGGGAAATGGTCCATACACCCGCGGGTGGAAAACGAGCACCCCCGAGTGTAGAGCCCAGCATTCCACGAGTTGCCAAGAAGGCAAAAACTTCCAAGAAGAAGGCTATTGTCCCATCCTCTTTAGTTCCCGAGCCTTCAGTTCCCGAGCCTGAGACTCAAAGAGATGTGCCCTCAGGGTCTGGTTCTGGTCCCGCAGTCCGACTTCCCGCTTCTTTTCTCTGGGGCGGCCGTTTTCCTCCTAGCCTTCGCAAAGCTCTGCGTCCTCCCGCAAACTTTTTTAATGGGAAGAGGCTTGCCGAATCTGAGAAGGAAGAGCTTTTGGAGATGGCGGGCGTCAATTTAAAGAATGTCGGCCTCTGTGAACTTGCTGCCCACCTGAAGGATACAGTCGGCCTCCGTGAAGAAGAGATGGACTTGCTTGAGGAGGAGAAGAAAAAGGCCGAGGAACGGTTAACCCAAGCGCTGGAGGACTTGGAGTTGGCAAAGGGCCAGAAGGAGAGCTTGGATGAGGAGCTTGGACGCACACGTGACAGCCTTAACAAGGCTGAATCCGAGATTACCCGGAGGCTGCAGATTCACAAAGAGGACTTGGAGGCCATGAGCCATCAAAAAACTATGATTTCGGCCCTAGAGTCCGAGTTGGCATCCTGCAAGAACGCGTCGGCCTCCGAGCTGGCTTTGTACAAGGATGCTCTTTCTGTCTCTGAAGCCGATGTTGCCAAGCTGAAGAATGGTGTCTCGGATGCTTTTGCAAATGCCCTGGAGCAGTTCAATTTTTGAACCCAACGGTGACGTTGAATCGGAAGGGGCACACATGAATGCCTATGTTGAAGACGGAAATTTTTCCCCGCTCCTCCTCCACTGTTGGTTCACTCCGCTCCCGCTCCGTGGTGGTTCCGGAGGCCGATGGGGAAGACCAATCTCATGGGGAAGACCCCTCTCTTCCCCCGAACTGACTGTCTTAGTCTGTAATTTGCTTTGTACTTTATCGCTTTGCCGTCTGGGCCTTTTAAATGACACCGTCTTTTTTTCTTTTTATCCGAATTGGTTTGCGCTTACTGCTTGTGTGTTCTCGTTCTTAATAGAAGTTGGGATCCGACGTGATCAGTGTCGGGAAACCCTTCTCGATTGATACTTTCCTAGTCATTTTAGACTTGGGATACATTTTTTCTTTGGCGGCTTTGCCGCTATGACAAATTTCGCGTAATCTAGCTTTTTACCCTGAGTCGCTCATGTCTTATATTTATACTCGCCTTGTCTGTTTGGACTCGGGGTATGTTTTTTCTTTGGTGGCTTTGCCGCTATGACAAATTTCGCATAATCAGGCTTTTTACCCTGAGTCGCTCATGTCTTATATTTATACTCGCCTTGTCTGTTTGGACTCGGGGTATGTTTTTTTCTTTGGCGGCTTTGCCACTATGACAAATTTCGCGTAATCGGGCTTTTTACCCTGAGTCGCTCATGTCTTATATTTATACTCGCCTTTCCCACCACATGATTTATGAAGGAGTGTCGAACCTCTATCCATACATGTTTAGTGATCTTATATTCTCTTGCAGGTTGCCAAATACGGGCTCCATGACCCTATATTCTTTATTTCTTCAGTCGAAGAAGTTACATCATATTTGATTCACATGGGAATTTAAATGTACTTGCAACCGGTTTTCCTGAAAATAAAGTTGAGTGAAATTGCTAAAAGCAGAAAACAAACCCAATTAGAAACTAATCTCCCCGAGTTTAGCTATAGTAGGCCTTAAGTTTGTCCGTGTTTCCAGGTCCTTTTAATTGCTTTGCACATCGAGATTCCAAAGACATAGGCCCTTTTTCCGAGTTCATCTATAATACGGTAAGGTCCTTCCCAATTTGCGGCGAGTTTGCCATCTCGTGCGTTTTTATTGCCAATGTCGGCCCTCCGGAGTACCAGGTCGCCCTTTACGAAGGAGCGTGAAATTACCTTCCTATTGTATCTCGAGGCGATGAGTTGCTTGGCAAATCCCGAAGGTGAGCTGTGGCTCTGACTTCGTCTATGAGATCCATTTCCATCGCCAACTCTTGATCATTCCGCCCCCGCGAATGGTGTAGTCTTCTCCATGAAGGTTCCCCGACTTCGACTGGGATCATTGCTTCGCATCCATATATGAGTCGAAACGGGGTCTCACCTGTTGAAGTCTGAGGAGTAGTCTGATGTCCCCATAACACTGAGTGTAAATGTTCAACCCAACTACCCTCAGCATCTTCCATCCGCTTCTTCAGTCCATCCACTATGACCTTGTTGGCCGCTCGGCTTGCCCATTGACCGCGGGGTGTTCGACCGAGGAAAAATGATGTTTAATCTAAAAGTCGGCCACCAATTTTTGAAATTTTTTATCCACAAATTGGGTTCCATTGTCGGTCACCAACTCGGCTGATATTCCAAAACGCGAAATAATACTTCTCTTGAGGAATTTCTGCACATTTGCCGAGGTGATGGTCACCAAAGGTTCGGCTTCAATCCATTTGGTGAAGTAATCCACCGCAACAATGAGCCATTTCAATTGTCCTTGTGCCGCCTTGAATGGGCCCAACAAATCCATGCCCCATTTGTAAAACGGCCAAGGGGCTGAGATTTGTGTTAACTCGGAGGGAGGGGTCCATATTATTCTGCCGTGTTTCTGGCAGCTTTCACATTTCTGGACATGATCCTTGGCATCTTGGGCCATGGTAGTCCAATAATATCCCGCTCGTATTGCTTTTCTAGCCAATGCCTTTGCTCCCATGTGCTGTCCGTTTATTCCTTCATGGATTTCTGCAAGTACGTACTGGGCTTCAAGTTGGTCGAGACATTTGGCCATCGGAGAGTGTAAGCCCCTTCGATATAACTGATCATCCATCATTGAATAAGCGGCTGCTGTTCTGATTAGTCTCTTTGATTCCGCCGTGTCTTCCGAACGATCCCCTTTCTAGATAGTCGGCAAATGGCTTTCTCCAATCGCGATTATCCGAAATAAGCATGATGCAACTCGGTTCTAAGAGATTCTCATCAGTATCACAAATCCGAAGATTACCTGGACTTTTTGTGCGAGCGAGTTTAGACAAGACATCGGCTCTAACATTTTCAGTCCGAGGGATGTGCTCAATTTCCACTTTATCAAACTCGGCAATGATATCCTTCACTTTTCACAAGTATTTTGCCAACAACGGGCCTTTGGCTTGGTAGGTTCCTTGTATCTGGGAAGCCACCAGTTGAGAATCGGTTTCTAAATGTACCTGTTGGGCTCCATTCTCCTTAGCCTGCAGTAATCCTGCGATGAGGGCCTCATACTCGGCCTGACTATTTGATGTCGGGAAGTCCAGCCGAAGTGATAATTCCATTGCAACTCCTTCGGGGCTCTCCACAATGACTCCCGCGCCGCTTCCCTTAACATTTGATGAGCTGTCTACAAACACCTTCCACGGCTCATTTTGCATTCCCTCCATTGGAGTTGACGGGGTTAACTCCATTAGGAAATCTGCTAAGGCCTGAGATTTGATTGATTTGTCTTGGCGAACAAATATTGAATGCATTCTTCCTGAAAGTAATGGCGCGAATGCCTTGCCGTGAAAGTAATGGTGCGCGAGCGGCGGTGCAAATGCCATTTTCTCCAACTTCTGATATCTCAATTCAGATCCTTGTAAAACCATGCTAACGAAGTACACGGGTTTTTGCCCCTCCTCCAGTTCTCGGACGAGAACGGCACTGACCGCTTCCTCTCCTACTGATAAATATAGGATCAGTGTTTCTCCGGGTTCAGGTTTAGAGAGCACTAGCAGAGATGCCAGGCATGACTTTATCTTTGCAAATGCCTCTTCACAATCCGAGTTCCATCCTCCATGTGCCTCTTTTTTTCGAAGTTTGAAAAACGGAAGTGACTTTTCACGACTTCGGCAAAAACCTTGTCAACGCCGCCAATCGTCCCGTTAATTGTTGGACTTCTTTTTTGTTGACTGGAGCCTTCATTTCCAACACCGCTTTGCATTTTTCTCGGATTGGCCTCTATTCCCCGGTGGGTCAGCAAAAAACCCAAAAATTTGCCCGACGATACTCCGAACGCACATTTGGCCGGGTTTAGTCTGATCTGATGCTTTCGCAGCCTTTCAAATGTCTGTCGCAGATCATTGACATGGTTGTTCTCATCCTTTGATTTGACTATCATGTCGTCAACATATACTTCCACATTTTTCCCCATTTGACTAGCAAAGACCTTAGTCATCATTCTCTGATAAGTAGCTCCGGATTCTTAAGGCCAAAAGGCATCACGTTGTAGCGGAATTAGCGCTATTTGTGATGAAGGCCGTCTTTTCTTGATCATCGGGATGCATGGCTATCCGATTGTACCCCGAGTATGCGTCCATGAATGATAGGAGTTGAAAACCCGAGGATTTATCCACCAAATTGATCTATGTTAGGCATTGGAAATGCGTCTTTTGGGCATACCTTATTTAGATCTTTGTAATCAGTACAAACGTGCCATTTCCCATTTGGTTTCTTAACCATAACCACGTTGGAGAGCCATGTTGTGTATTGTATTTCCCTGATAAACCCGGCTTCGAGTAACTCCTCCACATGTGCTTCCAAGGCCGTAGAGCAATCAGAGCCTTGCTTTCTCTTCTTTTGCGCCACGGGTGCTGAGCCAGGGTGGATCGCCAAACTATGGCAGCAAAACTCATGATCCATACCCGGGATTTCAGCGGCCTTCCATGCAAATACATCTTTATTTTCCACTAAGAATTTTTCAATGTCTTTACGGATCTCGGGATCCAACCCTTTCCCGACTTTAGTGATTTTCTCTGGGGTGTCTCCCAAGACATAGTCCTCGAGTTCATCATTTGGTTCTGCTCTTTGGATCTTGTCCTCTTCCCTCAAATCTAACTCCACAACATGGACCGACTTGGCTTCTTTCTCTGGCTCGCCTTTCTTTAGATCTTGATTACCTTTGACTGTGTCAAAGTAGCATTGTCGAGAGTCTTTTTGGTCGCCTCGACGGCCACTTTGTTTCCCTTGTTGATGAACTTCACTTTCCGGTGATTTGAAGACACCAACATATTCCGGCCATCATGAATGGCGGGTCGTCCCGTGATTATTGTATGTGGAGGGGAAGTCGGCCTTCCAAAGCTTCCTTGGTGCATCTCGTGAAATCAATGAATCCCTTTGATCTTGACCGTTAAAACTCGTTAATACGGTCTTACGGGGGGTTTTTCAAACCTCATGCGTTCTCCCAAAGGATGAACTCGGCCATTATCAAGAAAGATTTTCCTTACCCTATGAATTCACCAACGTCCCCGTGATTACCTCATGATGCCCCGGTATTACCTCATCCAGTTCTTCATCTCGGAGGATCTTTGCTTCTCCCTTGAACTCGGACGACTTCTCACATTCTCTTTCAAATACTTTTTTCTCTGACTAATTGAATCTCTTCCTCCGCCAAAACCTCCGACTATGACATTACAGTCATATTTTGACTCGGGAAATTCGTCATCCAGGCCTTACCCAGGTTTTCTCTATTCTCTTCTCTTCTTCTCAAGTGCCGGTCTCCTACTTCTGCCTTCCCAACGCTTGTTTTTCCGTCCTTGTGTTTGTATAACATAACGGCGCAGTTTTCCTTCTCGAATAAATTTTTCAATGGTGTCCCGCAAGTCCCAACACATGTCCGTCGTGTGGCCATGCTGATCATGGAACTCGCAATATCGAGATTTATTCAGAGTGGTTTCATTGCGCATTGGCCGTGGTCGTTCCACCTTTTTCATCTCCGTTAAGGAGACTTCCTTCCAAATTTGTGCTTGCGGTATCCTTAACGGGGCATATCTGTCATATCTTTCTTCAGCTTTGTCTCTTCTTGATTTGCTATCCCTTACATGCGTCCGAGTATCCCGCTAATTCCTTCCGAATTGTTGTTTCTCTCTGGGAGTCGGGCTTTTCGCCTTACTTCGAGGCGCGTGGGTCATGATGTCCATCTGCTCCAGCTCTATGTATTGTTTAGAGCGGTCTCGAAAATCTGACAGAGTTTTGGCCCGACGCTTCATCACGGACTTCTTCAAGCGAGAATCCTTGTCTAAGCCTGAAATTACACAATGCAAGTGTACCTCATCCTTCAACCCGGGGACATGTAAGGCTACGTCCTTGAAACGCTCCAGATATCTTTGTAATGTCTCTCCTGGCGACTGCTTAACCTGGTCGAGTTGAAACTCGATTTTTGGTTGTTTCCGACTTGTCGCGAAGTTCTGCAAGAATTTCTTTCCTAAATCTTTCATGTCAGTGATTGACTTCATTGGTAGAGAGCTAAACCATATTTGAGCCGGACCTCGAAACGTTCCGGAAAATAGTCGAGGATCACCGCCCGCAAACCCCTTCACCATTATATCTGTTTTAAAGTGACCGATGTGCAATTGCGGATCTTGACTCCGTCATATTTAGGAAAATCTTTGGTATCCAAGCGTTTTGGATATGGGGCGGCCATTATTTTATCCACAAAAGGACTCGGATATTGTCATCATAGGCATCGACTCGACGACGTCGGCGTCGCATCTTTCTTTGAGTGCTTGCGGGCTGCGGTGGCTCCTTTGCTCTTTCACCGATTAACTTCTCTCGCCTCTACCCGACTTCGTCCTTCTTTGTCAATGTTTTCCCGAGAATTCGCTTCGATCGTGCTCAATTTGGTTCCTCCGAGCCGTCTCGGGAATTCGATTTGTTCCCGCAACGCTCGTATCTTCCGCGACCGCTACTCGATGAGTTGCTCTTGATCTTCCCCGAGCATGGGTTCTTCTCTCGGTTGTGCCCGTGAAGTTCCCGCCTTCTGTGATATGGAAGCCTTATCCCGGCTGTTACCGACATCATTTTTACCCGGGATCGGAGTATGGTTTTCTTCATGCCTGAACTGCCACTCGAACATTCGCTTCCACTCTTCATTTCGACTATTCAACTCCTCCCTGAATGCTCGGGCGTCCTCCTCGCGCAGTAGGCGATTGCGGGTTTCCATTGACTATACATGGAGCCGAGTGGGGTTTGCATAATGCGAATGTTGGGGTCTACATTTTCGAACTCTAATGGGTGTTGGTGCGGTGGAACCTGCGGATTAATTTGCTGGATGACGACATTCCCGGGAGCAGGGGAATTTGCCGTGTCCGATGTCTCATACTCGGTTTCTACCATCACATTTTCTGCTTCTCGGTTGGTAGAACCTTCCTGGCGTGATGTTGGCTCCTGGAGATTTTGCCCCGCTCCTTCTGGCAGTTGATCCTGCCGAGTTTCTATGTTTTTTCTTTTGGTGTTCGCCATGCTCCTGGTTGAACCCGTAGCTTTGTAATATGGGATTCGAAATTTATCGTTCCCCACGGTCGGCGCCAATGTTCTGGTATAGAACACAAATGTCTAGCTTTAGGCAAGCTAGTAAGTCGATATAGGATCTTTAGTCTTCTCTCAGATATCTATGGAGGAGATATCCAGATAGATAGGAGATCACAGAGCTTAAACACAAGGGTTTTCACCCAAAGGCGTGGGGTGTGTGCTCTGTGTATGCAATATGGTAAATAGGTTTAGAGAATGTGTATACCGTGCACCTGTTGGATCCTTCCTATTTATAGAGGAAGGGTCATCACCGTTAGTTGGCAGCTTTCCTGCCTTTCTACTCGGCATGTCCTTCCCCCATCATTCATGATGATGGGGATCGTGGGATCCGAGATCACAAGATCATGGGATCATGGGTCTTGTCCCTGTAGGAGCACGTTGATGGGCCTTATCTTCCGAGGCCCATTTATCTCGGTCCATAACACAATTGTTAACAGATTTTATTTTCATGTATCCAACGTACGTTAACTTTGTGTGTTGCACCTTTTGAACTTTTAATATACGAAAACCACATTCGTTTATACTTTCTTTGTTGAATTACCTTCTCTCAGTATTCAAAAATATTAAATATATTACAAGACCATTACATTTCATGTATTTCATCATGGTTGGTAATGCTTTATTTAGTGTATGTACATCACTACAATTATAAAACACAGGTTTTTGTTTATTTTAAATTTTATTAACTGGTTGTGTTAAGATTTTATTTTCATGTATATCCTACGTTAACTTTGTGTGTTACACCTTTTTAACTTGTAATAAATGAAAACCACATACATTTATACTCAATAATTTAAGGTATATACTTAGTTTTCATATACTTTTTAATAATTATACGTTTTAAATGTTTTACCTCTTATATTACCTTTATTTCCTATTCATTTTTATATTATTAGTATTTAATTATATATATTTAACGCATTCCGATTACATGTTCATATATATAATTTAAAACTCTACCTATCAAATTATTTAATAATACTAATGTTTCTTTTAATATCAACCCATACCTCTTTCCACAAATTTTAAGTGTTTGTTATATTGCTTTATGTTATCAGGCAATACCTCCTACGAACTTTTACTGGATCCTTCAATATTTCATAAAAAATTTGGAAAAACAAACAGAAAACCTAGATGAGGGTCAGTAGTTCGGCTTCGAAATTATTTGGGGAGTGTTCCAAATTAATTTAGTAATGCTTTGCAGTCTTTATTATTTTTACGTTCAAATTCATATATTTACGGGTTCTTCAAATTCATTTTCTCTCATATGTCCAAATTTTGATCCGACGGTCCGGACTTAAAAAAAAAAAAAAAAAAAAGAAATTCCCGCAAAAGACAAAAAAAAAAACAATTTTTTTTTTTAAAGATCTTCTAAAATTTGGACACCATCCGTGAATAGATAGGGAATCCTTTTTTTAACTTCAACAAGTCATTTCACCTTCTAACACCATCCGTGAATAGTTGATTTTTTTTTTCCAACGTAATAATGTTTTTTTGACCCATCAATTACTTCAACAGCGAAACGTCATTTCAACTTCCTAGTGTTTTATCCTTGTTGATTCAGACGTCCCTTGCGCCATTACTTAAACATTTCTTTCCCATTTTGTCGATCAACTTCTTCCAGACAAACGACTTTTAATAGTTATTTCCATTACAAGTTCATCCATCAAATGGCTAACAAACTGATTTCAAGTTTGCAAATTTTGAAACAAGGGACGTGTGAAGTCATCTTGAAGGTCAATGTTGATCGCATAGTCCACAGATGTCAGGAAAGTGGTTGCAGCCGACATAAACGTCCAACACTAGAATTGGAGTCTGTTTATCTCATTGTCTATGACAATATGGTTATGTTATCTCAATACATCTCACAATTTTTATTTCATTTTCTTCTAAAAAAATTTTCCTCCCATATTTTGTGACATTATCTCTATTTACTATCAGATCAATACATAAATGGTCGTTAGAATTATGTCACTGGATCTTATGAACAAGCATTGTTGGAAACTAGTTGAGGGTGGAAGGAATTAATGAATCTATCAACATTGTCATAACTAACATCTCCACAATAGCTCCTTCATTCAGTGTTGAGATTTCATGGTGTTCATGATACGAACTGGTGGGGTCAACCGAACAACCATATGCTTATTGGTGTGTTGTCTTCCCTATTTAATCTAGCTTCTATTTGTCGCTTAATGGTTCATACCTTTTTCTCTAGTTCGTATCATTTTAATTCCTTTTAAACTTAAATAATCAAATGTTTGCCGCATCCTGAAAGCGTATAGTCGATCATCTAACTATAAATGTAGGGGAATATACGCAATGACACTAATTCTGGACATAGAGGACAAATTGTATGGTTACTTTATTGACCTTCAACTTTTATTTCTCAACTCACAATATTCATTCTTAAACTAAATGCTATGTATCATTTCCTTTCCAATTACATTGCAGGAAGCAATGTGTGGTCAGGTGTATTTTGCAAGGAGAAGCACTTGAAAGTACACTAGCTCAGTTGGAAAATTTGAACGGATGATCTGGTGTTTTTTGTGGTAGTTCAGTATGCACAGATTATGCGCAAAATCGAAAGAGGTAGGAAATTATTAACCCGTTCAAAGTTCATTTTGCTAATATATTCTTTTGTATTTTAACTTTTAATTGTCATTACTCATTGGTTATGCTTCTGTTATGAATGTAGGTGTGGAGATTTCTTCTGTTCTCGGTGCAACTTGCGTTTTCATTGATCCAAATTTTCCTGAATTGGCTTTGCCGAGGAGACACGTTCTTGGTATATGAACGTGTGTTTATATACACCAACTTCATTTCCATTCTAACTATTAAAGTTTTTGTAATTATGAAACTTTCATTTGAAGTACATTGTCAGTGTGTGTCAAACATATTTTCTTACTGTGTTTTTGTTTGTTTCTATTTAACATTCGTAGTTCATACTCTTGTTAGTTCTCTTGTTTTGATGATAACAATTATAATGGAATTAAAGGCAAATTCATAGTGAATTTTCTGTCTTAAAGTAACTTGAAGTCATAGCAAAATAACCTTGAGTTAATGTCTGGAAAAAGTTTTATTTAAAACTTTAACTTCTAGTTAGTTATGCTTTGCCTCAAGTTAACTGTGCCCAAAGATTTAAATTCTTTGTTTCACGCCAGTACTCTATTTAACTTGAAGTTAAATCATATTTGATTCTAGGCAAATATGTTTATCTTGAAGTTAAAAATGATTTGACTCAAGTTAATGTCTTTCTAAACTATTTTTCAAAGAGAATATCGGGTTTAACTTCAAGTCAAATATTAAATGACTCGAGGCAATTTAAGTTTTTAACTTGAAGTTAAAGCATTTGTAACTCCAGTCAATATCGCGCTATTTCAAAATGGAAGTTTTAACTTGAAGTTAAATAGCAAATGACTCTAGGCATATCGATTTTAACTTGAAGTTAACCAATAATTGACTCAAGGCAATATATCTTTGAACATGTCTTTTTAACTCAAATTGTGTTTTTGACTTGAAGTCAAAAACTTAATGCCTCAAGTCAATAGAGTTTTTAACTTGAAGTTAAAAACTAAATGCCTCAAGTCAATAACGATACACTGCACTATTTTCGAAATGAAAGCTTTTAAAGTGAAGTTGACTCAAGGCAAAGAGTTTTTAACTTGAAGTTTAACTTGGAGTTTAACTTGAAGTCAAAATTACAAATCGCCTCCAGTCAACAACTATGTGTATCAAGTTAAATGTTCCCTTTTTTTTATACTTATAGGTTTTGACTTTCACATATATCAAGTTAACTTTCAAGTCATATTTCAAGTTAAGCTTTCTTTCTCAACTTGCGTGTTTGACTTTCTTCAATATCAAGTTAACTTTTTATTTCAAGTTAACACTATTTTTAACTTGAAGTTAACATTATCAATTTTGAAAATCACCGTCTTCGGAAACTGAGAATCATTGTCTGTGATTTAATTAATCCTTATCATCACTCATTACTATTCCTAACTATCTTTAATCAGTTTGCTAATGAGTTTCAGATTATTATATCATGGATTAACGACAAATTGTTGTAAAGCAATTTGTGTGTCAGAACGCATTAAATGCAGTTGCCTTATCGAGACACAATCAGTGCAACCATACCTCTGAACATTCGAAAGACATTCCTGCTATTCATATCTCGCAATAAATGCTATTTCACAATGGGTGAAATAGAAGGAATGAAAGAATGTCGTGACGACACAAATACATCTGAACATTAACAAGAGTGTGATTATCGAACCTTCATCTCTTTAACGGCTATTTCGAAGAGCCTCAACGAATAATCTTCAAGATTCTCCAACAGCCATTAATGGCAACAACTATAAATACCCGAGGCATTGAATTCGCCAACCTATTGAAACTCTGTGCATTCAATTCTGCATTATTGCAATCAATTGTTTCATTAGTTTCATTTAATATCTTCGGATATTTTTCTGTACTTCAATGATTATCACTTATCTACTTAGAGAGGAGTTTAAACCATGCTTATCAAACCCGGACCGGACCGGCCGGTTCGACCGGAAACCGGCGAACTGGCCGTCAAGCCGGTCCGGAAAATGGTAGAAACCGGGGTCATCAGCCAGTATTTAAAAAAAAATGAAAGACGGAGAGGAACAGCACTGAGCAAGGCCTCAGGCCGGAGTCTTTACAGTGTCTCATCGCGATCTGGTCTAGTGGAGGGATTGGAGGTCCTCGTCGAAGGTCGGAGTTATGCTTTCTGATTCGCTTTCTCCACCATATCATCAACGATTGGAGTGTTTTGATCTGTGTTTACTCTCGTTGATTAACTCTCTCTTCTAATTTCTCAGCTCTCTCTCTTTTTCGCTCTCCGCTATCTCTCTTTCTTTGGAATGAAGAATAAAGATGAACAATGAAGAAGTCCACGGAAATATATTTTATTCTCTAATACATGCATCAGACCTTTGGGCTTTGCGAGCTGATAGGTCTTGTCACTAGAGTACTTAACACGCATGTGATTTCTCTTCTGCCATACTTTTGTATATTTTATTAATTATTACAAATTTTAAAATCATTTTAGTAATAAATTTTAGTATCAATTCCAAGGAACATTGGCCCATTAAATTGACCAGTACGATTGAGTCCGTTTGAAACTTGAACCTCCATGCTTTATCCTCTCATTTCTTTTAAATGTTTTATAATTTTATATTAATAACCCTAAAATTTTCACTTTCTCACCGGTTTAGCTCCGGTTTGACTCGGTCTGACCCACTAACCCTTAACCCAATACCCCGACCGGTTCAATGACCAATCCGGTTTTAATAACCTTGGTTTAAACAATATTTGATTATTTGTTTATCAGTTAAATCTTAAGGTTGTGGAACCTTAAGTGTAGGTGTACAATTACAACTTGTAAGGGGGAGTGAGTCCTAGTGAAAGGATCATCTCGAGTACAAAGTGTGTAATTGTGTCTGTGTTTATTTGATTACAACTTCTAAAGAGGAGTAAGTCCTAGTGAGAGGATTACTCGAGAGTTACAGAGTGTGTAATCAAGTTTCGAGATAGTGAAATCCCATAGTGTTTTCTGGGGACTGGACGTAGGTCAAAGAGTTGGACCGAACCAGTATAATCTCTTGTGTTCATTGCTCTTCTCTCTGTCTCTGTTTTATGTTCATGAGCTTTAGCGAAAGATTTGTTTTATAATCACCTATTCACCCCCTCTAGATGATATTCCATCTTCAACTCTTTCATTTAGTTTTTAAATTACCTGTTCAAACCTCTTAAGAACATAAAGAAGGAGAAGTGACTTTTATATATGATGCATGTGCTTTACTACGCCATGAAGTTTATCTTTTAGGAATTTCGGTTGTAATAATGGTGTTATCAACATTCTCTTAACTGTTTCATCCATTTTTGTTTCAACAAATGTCAATTTAGTTTTTCTTATTAGTTACATATGCTAGGTCCTTCCAATTAACTGTAACACATTGATATGCAAATTATTAAAAAAAAAAAAAGTGTTCTATTAATTTTGTTTTGAGTAAATACCCTTTTGGGTCTCCAACAAAAAACACAGACCCTAGGGACTAAAATGAGACTTTTTTATGGACTAAAAAGGGCTTTTGGAAATTTACGAGGGACCAAAATGTTCACCAATCGACCCTTATTTGTCTTTTTCAAGGACTAAAAGGGCATTTTTTTGTATGAGGGACCAAAATGGGGTCCGTGTTTTTTTCCAGGGACCCAAAAGGGTATTTACTCAAAAAATTTACTACATATGCGGAAGGCATACAACAAATTAATTTACCGAAAACCTTTACATATTGCCAAAACATTATACGTAGTTTGCGCAGAAATAAACCATAAACCTACAAAGATATCCATTGGTTTTATGATTTGACTTAATTACATCTTTGATTGTTAAGCAAATTAGCATAAATTCTTACCACTATTATTACAATATATTGTTTTTTCTATTAAAGATATCATGTGTGAAGATTTGTTATATATCACACGGGGCAATCAATTTTTTTCAAGTACGTTGCTTTATTAATGCTTTACTTTTAGGTGAAGTGTTAATTGTTTTTCAGGATAATGCTTATTCATTGTATGAAAATGATATTGAAACTAGTTGAAAGATGAATTGTCATGAATATATGAAGTTTCACATAAATATTATTCGTACTAACTACTCAACCTAATGAGGTATTATGTCTAAAAAAATAATGTAAGTCTGTTTTAAATTAATTAACCAAGTCAAAACTACTGAACAACTAATTAAACATTTTCTTTCATATTTCAGAATTGCAGTTTTCGACTACCAATAAAGAAGCTGCTGGACTGTTCGAAATTGAACAACTTTCGCTATGCAATGGTAAAAGCCTCGACGACTATCCATCCCTGCCTAAACCAAATGAAGAAAACCTCATTGACATGTCAAACCAACTAATACTTCAGCAGTTAAACTACAACAAAGAAAGAGAGAGCGATGAAGATAATAGGTTGCAAAATCTAATGATCGATGAGCAAAAGGAAGTATTCCATAAAATACTTTCCTCTGTTTCTTCACAGAAAGGTGGTTTCTTTTCTTCTTCTTTTTTTGCATGGATTTGGTGGTACACTTCTTATATGAGTATGTTGCTCTTGTATCAATAAGATATATGATTCTCCATCTTGATTTTTGTTTTTTCTTTCTAATATTTGCATGGATTTGGTGGTACTGAGAAAATGTTCATCTGGAATGCATTGACAGCTTCCATTTGATCTAAGGGGGGTATCATACTGAACATAGAATCCTGTGGAATTGCAGCTACTTTACTACCATCAGGCATAACTGCGCATTTAAGGTTTTTAATTCCTATAGACATCAATAAAGATTCTATTTGTTCAATTACTCAAAATTCACCAATTGCAAACTTGATCAAGGCTGCTCATCTAATTATTTAGGATGAAGCTCCAATGGTGAAGAGACATTGCGCTGAGGTTTTTGACCGAACTTTAAGGGACTTAATGAAGACCAATAGTATATTTGGAGGAAAATGTGTCATCATGGGCGGTGATTTCAGACAGATTCTTCCAGTCATTCCTAAAAGTGGACAAGCTGAGGTTGTAGATGCATCTATTAATACTTCTCCTTTTTGGAATGAATGGCAGTTATTACAATTGACCAAAAATATGAGACTGAAGTCTTCCACAGATCCAGCTAAACAAGAAAAAATAAAAGCATTCTCTAAATGGCTGCTGCTTGTAGGAGAGGGTGTCATTGGATTACCGCACAATGGAATTGCAAACATAACATTACCATCTGATTTGTTACTTTATGATGATGATAATCCAATAAGGTGCATCGTTTAATCTACTTTCCCAAATTTAGTTGAATGTTTATTCGAGGAAGATTACCTAAACAACAGGTCAATTTTAACCCCAACTACGGAACATGTCGATTCATTGAATGAGTACACTTGTTCTTTGTTGCCAGGAGATGAAGTAAAATACTTTAGTGCTGACTCTATAAATTGTATAGATTATGCAAATGAAAGTTTCGATGATCTATATGACATAAAGTTTCTAAATTCAATTAAATGTTTGGGGGTTCCTCATCATAAATTGGTTCTGAAGGTGGGAGTACTTGTTATGTTAATAAGGAACATTGACCAAGCATCAGGGTTGTGCAATGGTACGAGGCTTCCAATTACCCAACTTGGCAAGAACGTCATTAAGGCGAAGGCGTTGAATGGCACTAGCGCAGGCCAAGACATTTTAATACACAGGATGGACATGAACCCATGTGAATCTAAACTTCCATTCAAGATGACGAGAAGGCAATTTCCAATAATCATTTCATTTGCGATGACAATTAACAAAAATCAAGGACAATTGATGTCAAATGTAGGTCTTTACCTATCAAGTCCAGTTTTTTCAACTTGCTTAATCTAGGGTAAAGAGTTTCAAACGTTTGAAAATAATGATTTTGAATGAGTTTATTAAGTGTATTGACAACACAGTTAATGTTGTATACAAAGAATTTTTCAAAAATATTTTATTACATTCATAGTTGTAAGGGGAAACTTCGTTTGATTTTGTTATTGTTGTGCTTTGGATTACATAATTAAATGAATTCAATATTTTATTACTTCCATTTGTGTATTTCTTCGGTACTTAATTTTACCTATTACTTAATAAAAACAGTTTGGTTATTATATTTACACCTTTGTTATTCATATTTAAAACAGAATAGAACTCAACACTTCATGCAACGCATGGGTCTGAAGTCTTGTTTATATTATTATTGCAAACCGGTGCAATACATGAAAACAAACTGAAGATGGAATACAAACAAAGCCAAATCAAATACAGAAAAATAAGCCAAATACAAGAACAGCCAATCACCGTACATTAAAGATTTAAGAGTAGAAGTATGGACAAAACTGGCCTCCTCAATATCCAAGGTTAGAAGTGACGTGAAAGAAAATGTTCATTGTAAAACCCACCCTAACGGGTACACCTCCTTATAAGCATTAGCTGCAATTAAAGCATCTGCACAGATACCCTGACTTGGGGTAAAGATCAAAGAAAACCCAACCTCAGAAGGAAGAAAACCCACGCTATCTTGAAGAACACTTCTGCTCCTCCGTTCAAGCAAATATGGTGACCTTGACCACACACCGAACAACACCTCTTGAAATCTTCCCCCAAGAACGTAGATCGAAGTCACCAGGTGATAGTCGAATCTAATAACGTTCAAACAACCATCCAACCAAGAGAATTTATACTCAGATCTCACAGATCTATTTATTTCACGAGAAAGCAAGAACACCACCACAAAACCCAACACCACAGAAAAAGAAACAAAAGATCTCACCGCCGCAGAACAGATCTGAAGAAGGAGAAGAAAATACTCGCCACAAGGACAAGAAAAGTCCACAACCGCCAAAAATCAAAGTGAGAAGGCCATAGATCAAAAATCTGGGAACCGATCTACCACTCTGACACAGTTGTGGCATAGAATGATACTCGCTGGCGACTTGTGATGGTGCCACAAGCCGCCGGCGAGAAAAGTCATAGTAAGGGTTTGGGGAGGCAAAAAGTCGTAGTAAGGGAAAATCTTACTTTAATCAGAAAACCAATTTGTTATTATATTATTTTGTTTTTTGCCATATATTATTGTATTGTATTCCTTTATCTCAAATTTTTATATTTTGGCAGAGATCAAGGCCCATAAACAATTAAAAGTAACAATTAGTTTACACTCCACAAATAAAATTTCTATCACACAAAATCATTTAGAATAAGCTAATTTAAATACCCACTAAAAATTAATTAAGTTTATTATTTATATAAAAAAATGTATATTGCTTTCCATAAAACTGTTTTTTTAATTATTTCCATCTGCAACTATCAATTGATACAAAACTTCCTTACATGTGCAAACAATAGGAAGAGCTTAGGAAAAACTTATAAATTTGATAGATAAAGTGGATTGAGATTGATCGTAGGATGAAAGTAAACCCCTTTTACTGGCACTTACATTTTGAATCATATGAAATATAAACGAAAAGTGATCTTCTTGTTCTATGGTGCCACTTAGCCCTTATAGTATAGTTTTAATCATCTAAAACTGTTGATCTACTTATTTATTTAAAACTTTTGATCCACTTAATCATTTAAAACTTTAGTCTTAAACTTAATGACACATATAATTTTATTCTCTTAAATATAGGGATTAATATTTAAAAATGGTTAAAACTATAGAGACTAAGTTGAACTGAGTTAAAGTTCAAAAACTGAGTTAAACTAACTAAAAACTATATAAACTAACGTTGGCGTTAACACCTTACACCATACAGATTGTTAACGGCAGCACTTGTAGAAACATAATAAAAATATAGTTTGAGTTGTGTCCAATGCCATTGTCTTTAAGAGATATTCCGCAACTCCCTATCAAATGAAGAAGCGGTACTCCTAATGATAAAACAAATCATTCCTACAAAAAGTAGTGTGACAGAATATCAAAAAGATAACATTATAACATTCACAAATCAAAAAGTCATGTCTCACCAAACCTTGGTCTTCTAACCTCTATGGTCTACTGGCCATGCACCAAACATTGCCTTTTATAGGCAGAGAATATATGACCATTGACCAACCATGATAGTCAGTAAAGACATGACAATTAAAACTACAGTTACAAAAACAATGATTAATGAATATTTCATTCAATGAAACCAATTAAATGTCATTTAAACCAATTAATTAAACCATATTAAAACTCCAACAACTATCTCAATGGTTAGTTCAAAGCAAGGTTTTAAAAGTCAGACCAGATGTCGAGTTAGAAAGGTCAGCAAGTCATGGTTAAAATAGTTGGAACGATCAGGCCATTTGATGGGTCGGTGATGCAAGAATTAAATTAAAAATAATAATATATACTCCCTCTAGTCCTTATTATAAGGCACCAACTAACTATTCTCACAAACTAATAAAAACAGTAAAGTCAATAAAGTTGTTCTACAATTTAAGTAACTTCCAATATTACCCCTACTAATTGCACTAAACTCTAATATTATATTAATTATTACTCTCACCCACTACCGTTATTAATTATGGGCATACTTGGAAAAAAGCAATTAATGCTCCTTAGAAACAAGCAAGTGCCTATAAAAAGGATCAAATAAACTTGTTAGTTGGTGTCTTATAATAAGGACCAAAGGGAGTATGAAAATAAAATATTAAGTTATCAAATAATTTAAAATTTAAAAATAAAGTTAAATAGTTTAATTTTATGACAAATTAACAAACTTATATGGTAATACACACACATATAATACAAACATACACACACACCCCTCAAAATTGCATATGTTGTATTAATTATTTAGATAAAAATAAAAACAAAATAAATAATATGTAAATAAATTTTAGAAATTTATAAAACTAAAAACATAAGAATAGAGTAAAAAGATCCAAACAATAAGGTAAGAAGGGAAAATCCATAAATAAATATTTAAAATTTAAAAAGATGCCGGTTCCCTGTTCAAAATTAAAACACTTGAAGTTTCTCCCTAAAAAAATTTGAGAAGTTTCACTTGCCTCGTTGAATGTGTGTGGCCTTAGTGGGGGAAATTAAATTAATAAGCATTGAAAAAAGAGAATAGGCCGAAGGAGTAGCACTTTATGTTTTGATTAACTTTTGGAGAATATTTTTTTCAATTTACAAGGTAAGCATGTGAGAAGACTATTGTCTCAGTTTGCGAAAAATTGATTTCTGAAACCATGGTTTCAGAGTTACCTAAACACTAACTGGTAGAAGAAAGAAAGTACTAGTCTATACTTTTCAGTTTTCAAATGTGTGCTTCAATTTCAACTTTTCATGCTTCTTTCATCCTTGTCAAGTTTTTCCTTCTTTCTTCTTCCTCTTAAAACTCCAGCAAATTCGACGACTTTGTGAAAGTGGTCAGTTTTCAATTTAATTTCATCACCATTTTTGTTGTTGTTGTTGTTGTTAATAAAGAAAAAATCATAAAGATAGGCTATGGGTTTATTTGTTTGGTTCTTCCTCCTTCTTTTCTTCATCCCTCTTCTTCTTTTAGACCTTAGCTCATGACCATCCCAGCTTTGAAAAACTCATTCTTGCTTTGGGGTTGATGACAGTTTCCGGCTCAAAAGTCGGTTTTTACAAGCTCAACCTCAAAAATAGTTTTTGACCCAAAAATGAGCCATTCAGGTGAAAAATAAAAGCTAAAGATGGTATTTTATTTCAATACGAACGATTATATATATACAAGAATGAGTCAATGAGTCACGCATCTATCAGATCTAAATAACATGTTACACTAATATCTTTGACTCAATTATTTTCTCTCTCTTCGTAATACTTGGTGATACACATATGGTTAGTATTTATTAATATCTAACGATATTAATATTATATATTTGATTTCCAACACTCCCTTCAACTTGGCACATGTAAGTTCGCAATGCCCAACTTGCACACAAGTGGTTTGAGTCGATCTTTCCCAAGTGCTTTATTAAACATGTCTGCCAATTGGTCTTCTGTCCAAATCTTTCTTGGCATTATTTCTCCTGACTCATACCTTTCTCTCATGAATTAAAAATCCATCTCTATGTTTGGTTCACTCATAAAATACTGGATTCATGGCCATATGTAATACTTCTTGATTATCACAATATAATGGTGTGACTTTGTGTTGTGGTGCTTGTAGTTCATTCATTAACCATTGCAACCATACTTCACTAACTACACAAGTCGTCGCTCTAAATTCAACCTCAATTGATGATTGAGCCATAACATTTTGCTTCTTCATTTTCTATGACACGGGTGAACCTCCTAGTGACATGAGGTGCTCTCTACATTATGCTTCATCCTCAAAGGTTCACGCCAATCCACATCACAATATGCTTCATCCTCCAAGGTTCCCTCCACTTTAAGAAAGATAACTTGTCCTATAGTGCATTTTAGATAATATAAAATTCTCTCGATTGCCACCATATGTGAGTGCTTGGGTGAGGACATAAATTGGCTCAATGTATTAATGGCATGTACTATATCTGGACATGTTATATTTAAGTATTGAAGCTTTCCAACTAATCTCCAATATCCCTTGGTTATATGCCTTATTTTGTGAGTATCCAATGTCAAGTAGTACTTGTCTCAACATATACTATAGCTTTGTGGGATGCTTGTCGCAACTTATAGAGGGATTTATTTAGCTTGTAGACTCTGTTATCCCCCTCATGAGTGAACCCTTGAGGGATTCACATATAAACTTATTGGACATCACCATGGAGGAAAGCATTATTGACATCTAATTTGCATACCATCCACTGACACTTTGTTGCTATGGTCAACAAGCAGTGTACAGTAACAAGTTTGGCAACTGGTGCGAAGGTTTCATGAAAGTCAACACCCTCAACTTATGCAAAGCCTCCTGCAACCAGATGAGCTTTAAAGCAATCAATCTCACTACTTATTAGATATTTTATTTTGAATACCTACTTTGAATCGATAACATGTTTTCCTGGTGGCAAAGGAGCAAGCTCCCTTGTTCTGTTTGCTTCAAGGGCAAAAAAAAAATTCTTCATAACTTCACGCCAATGTGCATATTTACGTGCCTGTAAATAGGTTTTGGATGAAGCGATGGCCCCCCAAAAAAGCTTTGTGGGAAGAAGAAAATTGATCATATGAGATGAACTGAGTTATGGGATACTTTACCGAAGCACATGACGAGTGTGTTAGTAACTAGAGACAATTTGTTTCGATAGATGAACGCCTTTTTGCATTTTAGTATTTCATGATTAATATAAATGATCATAGTTTATCTTTATCATATTTATATCTCACCTTTATTAAGGTCAATAAGAATAGAACATGTGTTCACTCGAGGATCTATGATAGGGATCATGATCATGAGGACTCAAGGACACTACATGTCTATTACCTAAAACTTGTTCCTGGTCTTCAATTACCAAGAAAGGGCAATAGTGATCTCAATAAGACTAGTACGACATCATCTACTTGTATAGAGATACAAGGTAGGGATCTCATGGAAAACAGGTATGGTAATGCCTTAGCTGATGTCGTGGGTGGATCTATTGGAGAACAGATAGCATTGAACTGACTCGCCAAGAGGCTCCACAAAGATTCATTATAGAGAGTATCATTGGATATGTAAAGTCTCTCATCATTTGGTAATGCGAATCATCTTGGACTTGAGGATATCATCGAACACTGTGTCCTAGGGTTATATTGACTATACAACTATATCCGCCTGAAAATGGGGAGAACAATATACTCTTGGGTGTAACTCAAATACATGAGTATAGATGGACATGCCGAAAGGACTCATAGTCCCCTATAAGGGATTAATCATTCACAAGACCAGTAGAGCTTGGATGACTTGTAGTTGACTCGGAGTCTGTATCATGAAGAGTCATGATCCATCTTAAAGTCAATGGAAGAAGATTCCTAGTTCTGTGAATTAGCTATCAAGAGAAATGATACTCTATATTTGCTCTTGACTAAATGTGATATGATGATGTGAGGGATGATGTCAGCACGGTGTCCAAATTAAAAATGTAGATCACTTGATCAACTCAATTAGTTATGGGACCGTAGAACATTGCTAATATCTTATGTGGTCATTAGATAAATTGGGTTCAATAAATAAGTTTAATTGGTCCAAGTGTTAGTGACTAATTGGGCCTAATGGGTCACACATAAAGGTTATTCTTGATTGCTTGAAATTAGCAAACTTAGGTCAATAATTGTTATTGGGCTTTGTCAAGAATAAATGTGTAATTGGGTCAAATGTGTTAGAAGGCTCAATAGGGTCTTGGGCCAATTTGAATTTGGAATTTAAATATTGAATTTAAAATAGTAATTTAAATTCAAATTTTAAATTTAAGAGGTTAGATGATAAAATATAATTTTGAATTATCCAAAACAATATCCAACAAAGATTGGATAAAGATCCAACAAAGATTGGATAAAATAAAGATTGGATAAGATCCAATAAAAAATGGATAAAGATCCAATAAAGATTGGATAAGATCCGATAAAGATCGAATAAGGATTAGGCTTCTTGGAAGGCGTCATTCTTGGATTGGGCCTTTCTAGTTGGACTGGGCATTTCTAGCTAGACTTGGCCTTTCTTGTAAGTACTAAAATTCGGTGGCTGATTTTGGCGGCCAATTTTTGTGTACGTTTTTGGTGAAGAAGGCACAACTTTCGAAGGGTTCAAGAAGGCAAAAAGGTGCCACTTTTGCACAAGCATGCTGCCAATACAAGAAAGGAAAATTCTCCTATCTTGCCTCATATCTAACCTAAAGAAACCATCACCTTTTTGACAAAAAGAAAACCCAAGAACTTGAATCCTCAACCTTGCCATCGCATAGCAAGCATCCAAGGAGAAGGAGTTCTCATTGCAATCTGGAGATAGTCATGTAGATCAACGTTAGAGGACATCATAGACTTTGAAGTCTTTGAGTGATCTAAGGTAATCCTAATCCTTTTATGTGTTTTAACGAGTATTCCTAAATTTATCTCATATAATGGTTATAACTTATGAGTATTGTAAAGAGTTATGGATTTTCATGAGTACCGTAAGAAGTTACAAGTTATAACTCATGAGTACTGTAAAGAGTTACGAGTTTCTCAATGTTAACTCCTTGGTCTAAAGCGTTAGATTATAACTCATGAGTATTACAAGTACATGGGGTTTCTCTAAGAGAGTTATGGGTTCTCAAAAGTACCGTAAAGAGTTACGATATAACTCATGATACCGTAAAGAGTTACAGGTTCTCATGAGCACCGTAAAGAGTTATGGATTACAGCTCATGAGAATTCACTTTATCATTCATAACTTTTAATGATAATCTACTTTCTGTTGCGATTAAGGAAAGACAAAAAATTTGTTTTTCCTACCTCATGAGCAGTTGCTTGAATGCCAGGCAACACCCCAAAATTATCCAATAGAGTGGTATTGCAAGATGGGTTAGCAAGGGGAATAATGAAGGGTGGCAAGTCCACAACAAAATCTTTCACGTGTTGTTGTTGAGTGCGTGTCCGTTGACTACGTCGCGGTATGAGTGATTGATTCAATAGCATGCTCAGTATATGTATTTTCACTATGATCTAAGATGTTTTAAGTAGTTTCAGGCTTTACTTGCACCGTAGGTGGAACAAGCATTTATTTTGGCTCATTGAAAACTGTTGAGGCTTGTTAGGTGCCTACACTAGTGGATTTTGGGGGCAAGACCTTTGCAAGAGGAAATTATTTTTCAACAAAGATCACGTCATGAGAAACAGAAAGTTCACATTTGATAAGGTCATAAAGGATGTAGCCTTTCTTGCAATAAGGGTAGCTGATAAATATGCAAGCTCGACCTCGTTCCTCTATCTTGTCGTTGCAAAATGTGTATCATGCATATGTCAGTCACCCAAAAACCCTTATATGTGTAAGTTGGCTTTGTGTCGAACAAGACTTCATATGAAGTTTTCTCGTTAAGCACACTTGACGGTAAACGTACTATCCTCAAAACTCGATTGGTAAGTAGGCTTGAAAATGTAGTTCTCGGGCTATTTCCATGATATGTCTGTGTTTTTTTCTACTACACAATTTTATTGTGGTGTATTGACACACATGGTTTGGAGTACAACTCCTTGTTCTTCATAAAAAGCCTTCATTGTACCAGTTTGGAATTCTAGCCCATTGCCAACCGATACCTATTTAATTTTCTTTCTTAATTGAGTCTCAATCATATTGATGAATGATCATAGATAATAACTAGCATCATATTTACTCTTCATTCAATTGACAGGTGCACGTTATTTTTCTGGCGATTGTTGATGAATATAGCAAAGGTGTATGGGTCCTCAAATATCACAATGGATTAATTCAAAAATAGACTTGGACTTTATTGAACCAGTTCCAAATGGAAAACATGTTTGTTTAGTTCGAATACACAAATCAAAATATTGTTCATGAGCCTTACTTTCAAACCAATGAGAACAAATAGGAATATGCTTCAATTTGTCAAAGAGCTCATTACCCAATCTAGAATGCCATAAATTATGTGCTTCACCACTTTGTACTGCTAACATCACTCCCTTTTGCCATAGCGGTGTCAGGAAATACAACCCATATTTGCACTTACACACTCCAATCAGGCTCCTCAAACTTAAGTCCTGAATTACACAGAAGTCAGCAAGAAAAATTACATCATAATTGAAATCTCTTGTAAATTTGCTAACAGAAAATAAGTTGCACTTACAATTTGGGATATAGTAGACATATCAATTTTCATCTTAGAAGAAAGTATCATACTCCATATTTCCTTGTCAGGAACCTCATGCCCGTTGGGTATCTTCATTGGCAATGAGTTGCAACTTTTGATACTTGTTGAGTGAGATCTATTATAAGTTATATGAACTGAAGCACTTATGTCTATTATCCACGGGCTAGAATCCCAGTAGTTACTTGACATATTTGTTGCAGGAATTGTACTTGTGGCTTTGCTAATTTGATCATATGACCGTTTTGGACATGGAAAGCCGTAGTTTCTGTTACTTGTTTATAGTTAGGTGACATCACATCCACAATTTTTTTATACAGATCCATTTTAGATCTCTGTAGTCAAGGCTCAGACACCTAAGCTCTCATTTTCAACAAAATTTCTTTTTCAACTTTGTGAATCAATGAACCATTGTTAGTCTTTGTTGTCGAGGCTTAGACACCTCAGCTCTCCTTTTTGAACTTTGTGGATCAAACTCTGATACAGTGTGAACAATGGAAGTTAAAGATGGTATTTTATTTCAATACAAATTAATACATATATACAAGAGTAAGTCTCACATCCTAGACTATACTAATATCTTTGACTTAGTTATTTTCTATCTCTTTGTAATAATCGGTGTTACACATATGGTTAGTATATATTAATATCTAACAATATTAATATTATATATTTGATTTCCATTAGTTCGAAACTCTGGCTGATGGTCTGGTCATCCACTGCAATCCTAGTTTAAAATCATTGGTTCAAATACTCCTCTTATTAGCCTTTTTGCTAACAGAAGCTCACATTTTATTATACACTAGGGCATTCCTGATCTTTGGTTATATGAGACTTCTTCCTTTGACACACTCACACACATTATTTATAACAATCCCCAAATGTGTCAAAGGAATATCAAAGCCCTATTACTTGTGTTACACACATAGGTATAACCATTATATCTAGTAGTCTTTTGGACTATGAACTACATCAAGACCAATAGCAATTGGTACATAGAGATGCCACGTAAGCCTACTTCTATGCGCCAACAACTCTTGGGTGTATACCAAAGGCATTAATAGTCAAATTATACCCCCACATTTCCCCTTTTAAAGTGGTTTTGCATGTTAAAACAACCATGTCCATGTCTTGTGTAACATCCCAAATTTTATTATTGAGGCTTGGAGTTAATCAAGATTTGATTACTAATGAAATTGAGGTATTAACTAGTTGAATTTGGTTGTTGGAGGCCTAGAAACACTAAGGATGATTATTGGAAGTCTTATCTTAAAACTTTTTGAATAGTTTTGGAAGTTGGAATGTTCAAGGATCAAATGGTAATATATTTTAATGATTCATTTTGTATTAGCAAACAAACATTTCAAACTTTCAATAGCGTCATAATTTTTAATTTTTAAAGATGTGTGGTTATGAACTTCTGAAGTCATGTCTTTTTCTTTCTTCACCACTGTCAGGGCAAGCATATGACTCACGGACTCAAGTTACAAAGACAAGTGCTCTCTGTGCCACTTGATTAATTCGCTCGCCAAAGTGAGACCATGATTTTATAAATATTGTTGTGCAGATAACATTTAAAAAAAAAATATTTTTGAGGTTGGGGTAGCATTATTAAGCCTCAATACTAGTTATATAAAAAGACCTTTTTTGAATAAAGAAAGAAAGATTAATTAAGTATGTAAGCTCTGTTAGTTCTCTATGTGTTTTGATGATGACTGACAATTGTAGATTGATTCAATCCAATATGATTTCATTAAACATCTCTTGGCTCTGTTCTGTCATGACTCCAGTCATAATATTTTAAACTCAAGTCATGACTCCAGTTAAGTAAGATATGACTCCAGTTACTGTCCTTGAAAAACAAATTTAAAAGTTGCTCACGACTCGAGTTATCACTTAACAACTCAAGTCATGATTGTACTTCAACTTTTCCAAAATGACTCATTCGATAGCAACTTCTGTCATCTGATATGACTCGAGTCATCCTTAGTATAACTCAAGTCATGATAGTCACAGTAAGCCCTATCTGATTTATTTTTTCTGATATAACTTGAGTTACTGTGGTATAACTCGAGTCATGATATTGCACCTCGTTTCTGTCTAAAATTATTTCAATCATGACTCCAGTCATAACTCGAGTCATCACACTACAATTTCTTTCTAACTGAATTATTTTTAACCATGACTCCAGTCATAACTCGAGTCATCAAATTGCAATTGAAATATTTTGAACCATGACTCCAGTCATAACTCGAGTCATCAAATTGCAATTGAAATGTTTTGAATCATGACTCCAGTCATAACTCGAGTTAAACATATCAGTTTTTGAAAGCATCGTCTTCGTAATATGAAATTCTTTGATTAAGCTTTGGGTACTCCATATTATTAATTCTTACTATTCCTAACCAAGTTTAATCAGTTTGCTAATGAGTTTCAAATATGATTAAGTTTTAATCATCAAATTGTCATAAAGCAAATCCTGTCAAACGCATTAAATGCTTGAACATAGTTAAAGCATGAAAATGGAAATTGAGCTTCTGAGCAACCAAAAAGCATTATGGCCATTCCCAGTCAACATTTTAACTGTGTCTCAACGGAAAAATCGAATGAAGAATGTCAACGGAGAATAATGGCAACATCAGAAGATACGAAGAGACAGAGCAACGTTCAAACTCAACGGATATATTTATTATTCTCAACGACTCATTGATCTCTCCTCAACGGTCATTAAATGCCATCAACTATAAATAGCAGAAGCATTCATTTCATCACCTACTGAAACTCTACGCATTCAATTAGTGATTTAAGCATTTACTGTTTTTACTCTTAGAGACAATATCTTCGGATATTTTATACTTCAGTGATTATCATTATCCACTCTTAGAGAGAGTATCATTTATTGAAATCATTTATTGTAAGAATATCAAGTCGTGGGACTTGGAGATTGGGTTATTTGATTACAACTTGTAAGGGGGAGTAAGTTCTAGTGAGAGAATTACTCCAAGAGTTACAGAGTGTGTAATCATTTGAGTTAGTGAAATCCTGGAGAGTCTGGGGACTGGACGTAGGTCGAGGATTTAGACCAAACCAGTATAAATCACTTGTGTTCAATCTCTCCCTATCCTACTCTGTTCATCTCTGTTTTGTTAACTGTTAATAGAGGATTTTTGTGAAGAAAATTTTATATCCCCAATTCACCCCCCTCTTGGTGATATTCCGTCTTTCAAGCTCATGTTCTTTTTTGTGACAAAATATATGTATTTTTCCCATAAAATTAGAATTGGTAAGTTTTAGAGTTGCTTTGGATTGGAAAAAACCCAATCTTAGAATTTGAAATCATAAAGATCTATTGACACAATATTACCATAGAAAACATCTAGCTAGAGGTTATATGGAGCTTTTTTTTCCTTATGCTTCCAAGAAGATTTATGAGTTGTTTTGCTTTACTCAAGTGAATTCTTAACTATGTGCAGTTGTGATTCAATTTTTTTTTATCTTTTAATTAGAGGGGTAGGTCCCAATGCTACAATGCCATTGGTGATATTCAATTTTTCTTACATTGGTCAACTGATGATGTAATCTTTAGTTTGATATTTTTTAAAGGTTACATAAGGATGTGGAGTCCCACATCGGCTAGTAAGAAGAACAAAATAGACGTTTTATTTAATAATTCCTCTAAATCTTTTATTGTAATGCATCGTTCGGATAATTTTTTCCTTTTTATTTCCTTCAGTTCTTGCAATATTTCTATTAGCTTTTCTAAAGAATGTTCAGATTTTTTTTTTTTTTTTGTGACTATTATTAAGTTTTAAATTTGTTCTTGGGCTTTATCTATTTCCCTTGAAAGACGGAATATCACTTAAGAGTGGGGTAAATTGGGTGATTTGAAAACTTTTTCGAAAGACCCCTGAAACTTACACTAAAAATATAGTAGAGAAGGAGAATGATAGACACAAGAGATTTATACTGGTTTTGTCTAAATTCTTGACCTACGTCTAGTCCCCAGACTCTCTGAGTATTTCATTATTTCTTTCAACTGATTACACAATCTGTAACTCTGAGTAATCATCTCTCTAGAATTCACTC
The DNA here is from genome assembly GCA_019022615.1 of Acacia melanoxylon. Classification (NCBI taxonomy): domain Eukaryota; kingdom Viridiplantae; phylum Streptophyta; class Magnoliopsida; order Fabales; family Fabaceae; genus Acacia; species Acacia melanoxylon. Next base: position 1,665,886 of record JAFJYJ010000003.1, on the reverse strand, counting down.
CCCCTTACAAGTTGTAATCAATACATCCACTCTCAAGTTCCCACTACCTTGAGTTTCTTTACAGAAATGATGAATAAAATTTAACTCTCTTACGAGTAGATAAAAAAACATTGAAGTTCAGATATCCGAAGATATTACACAGTAAAATGAATAAAACATTAGATGCAATAAGTTCGTTTGAGCGTAATTGTTTCCGGTGGTTGAATCATATTGAATGCTTCTGCTTATATTTGGTGAAGGTAATTAATGACCATTGAGAAGCTTCAATGAACCATTGTGAGTGATAAATATAGCCATTAGACGTTGAAGCTCACCTGTTACTCACATGCACGATTCTACAAATGATCGCCGACATTTTGCCGCTTGATATTCTTTCTGTTCTTCCCATTGAGTGTTGAAGCTTTTATTTGAGGAAAGAGAACAGGAATGCCTTCTGATTACTCAGAGAATGGTTGCCCAGTTTGTGCTTGGTTTTCTACAACTGCATTAAATGCTTTTGATGTATTGATTAATCTACTATTAATCTTTCATTTAATCATCTGAAACTCATTAATGCACTGATTAAATGTAGTTAAGAACAATAATGAGTAGTGATATGAAAATATTAAATCATAAGCAAAGATTTAAGTTTTACGGACATAGTGATTTGCAGAAAAGCTAACTCGAGTTACTGACTCGAGTTGATCATTTATCACTTGAGTCACAGTTTCATCTTCTCTAAAAATATGTTTGAAAACTAAAGATAAGATTGAGAAGATGTCTCTGTATGAACTTAACTCGAGTCTGAAATGCTCACTTCAAGTTGTGCACACGAGTCACACATTTGTCACTCAAGTCAATAACATTTTCACAAATGTCTTCGAGTTAAGTTTTGAAAATGTTTTAAACACAGAGCATACTCGAGTCATTAAGTGATGACTCTAACGAATGACTCGAGTCATCAGCACTTAACTCAAGTTGCCAAAACATGTTTTGAAAATAAGTTTCAAAGTGACACTTGAGTCACTCAAGTTTAACTCAAGTTAATATTTTGACTGTTAGAAAATATTTGAAAGCTGTGTTGGTTATGATTAGTTTTGATGATGTCTTATATAGATGTCATTCTTAAGAGCAAAAAGGTTGCATACTACATTTATCTTCTACTTTGACTAATTCTCATATTTAATGTAGATGCTAAGTTAAATGATGAAGAATCATCAAGTTGAGAGATGGAAGAATGAAGAACTTGCTAAATAGAATGAAGACATCATTATTCAAGTTCTAAGATTAATCCTAGAAGTCTCCACGATCAAACGGAAATTGGAATGGCTCAATTCAGAATTAAAGTCAGCAAATATGAGGTTCTGGATGAGCAAACTCGAGCTCCAAGTATTAAACTCAAGTTTACTACCTTGCTGAAGTAATTTGCCTTTCTGATATGAACACACTCGAGCTAAGCACTCCAAACTCGAGTCTATAAGTGTCTTCAGCAGCCTTGGCATTTCTGGACTGGGCAAACTCGAGTTCATCAGTACAAACTCGAGTTTACAGCGGTGATCAACTCTGTTTCACGTTTAGCATGGGCAATGTCTGGTAATTCGATGATATCTTCCAAACCAGGGATCCGATTGAGGTGAAACTAGTGGCATATGAAACTAGACTCCCAATGCGTCATTTTGATATAAAATTCAAGCCCAAAGGAGTTCCTATCAAGGAGTTATGAATTGTGGAAGTGGACAGAGAAATCCACGCCACACAGAAAACAAAGCCTCAATGTTTTGAGTGTATCTCAAAAACTACAAATTTTATGGAGCTGAAATCGATGGCAAATGAAAGTAGACTCATAGATCATTCCATCAAGTGTTGAATGAACCAAAACTGAGTTCAGACCATGGAGATATGGTCTTTCAAAGTTGACAAAGTTGCAAGCTCGATGAACAAAGTCCAAACTCAGCCAGGCCAAGTTTACAAGTAGCAAACTCGAGTTTACAGGTTACAGAGAAGAAATGAACTTTTGGAAAAAGCCAAACTCGAGCCTATAAGTGAACAAACTCGAGTTTAGCTCAGACAGAGAGCAAGCAGGTCCCAAAGAACACCCAAACTCGAGTCTATAAGTTGCAAACTCGAGTTTGCGGGTTACAGAGAGCAAAAGTTGGTTTTGAAGAGAACCAAACTCGAGCCTATGAGTGGAAACTCGAGTTTAGGCAAGACAGAGAGCAACTGAGCTATTCAAGACAAGTCCAAACTCGAGTCTATTAATACAAACTCGAGTTTACACCTCTGGTTCAGAAAAATCACCACGACTGAAATATTGTTTCTCATCAAGAACATCCAGATTATTACTCAAATGTTTTATACTACTTCTTAACATCATTTATATCATTTTTATATAAGTTTCAGGTGATTAAAGTTTGAGATTACATCAAACTTGACAGAAATCAAAATCTGTCAAAAGCATGAAAATGAAGGTTGCTGCAGATTTTCAAAAATGTGAGAGAAGTTCAAATTCAACGAGGAACTTGAAGAAATGAAGTTGGATACTCTACTATAATGGATTCAAACATTCAAATGGTGAAATGCTCCAACGTACAGAAGCTTCAATAGATTCAACATTTGAAAATCACTTTTCATGACAAGTTATTATTCAAAGCCCACTTGTATTAGTTTAATATATCTTCTGAACAGAAGCAAGTGGATGACAACATGGAAAGAAACTCAGCCATTCTTCAAAGTAGACAACAAGGCTCCTACCAACTAATGCTGAATATCATCATTTTACAAACATGACCACATGGGAGACAATCTGGAAAAGTACCATTCAAATATGCTGATCAGAAATGTTCCCAACAGCTATATTCCACAGAAATGCACACAACAGCTATATTTTCCAACGAATTCAAATTTGAATGGATGTGCAACGGTCATAAGCTTCAACCAACATAAATACTTAGAGCTTTGAAGTTACACAGCAGAGAACACAGAGTAGAAAAACGCAGAAGACATAAGCTTACATCTTCGAGATGTTAATACTCTGATTTTCATATCATTTACTCTATGTTCTTAATGGTTACATAGCTTATCATAGAGAGTGAAGTGATTTGTATTGTACTTCAGTGTTTATTCATTCACTTCTGAGATAGAGAAGATTTATCTGTAAACATCCTATCATTCTATCTGTGAGATACTCAAGATTGGGTGATCTTGAGTGGGAAACACATTGTGTTGATTACATCTTGTAAGGGGAGTGAATCCTAGGAAGAGGATTACTTCGAGTACGAGTGTGTGATCAAGTTTCGATGTATTGATTACGGTTTGTAAGGGGAGTGAATCCTAGTGAGAGGATTACTTCAAGTACGAACGTGTAATCAAGTTACAAGAAGATAGTGGATTGAAAATCTCAAGCGGAGCTTGGGGACGGACGTAGATCAAGGATTGGGCCGAACCAAGATAAATCACGGTTGCATATTCTCTTCCCTTAACTCTTACATTTCCAAAGATATAAGTTTGAATGACTGATTATCGCTTTATAAATTATTACTTGTCATACAAACTACTTTCGAAATTGCGAAAACATTTTCAAACTTCCAAAAGTTTTATCATACACCCAATTCACCCCCCCTCTTGGGTGATAGCCAAGTCTTTCAAACTGGACTTGGGATTTTGAAAAATAAGTTTAAGTCCACAAAGGTCAACTCGAGTATAACAACATTAACTCGAGTTGATGCTTTTTATAAAAACATTTCACAAAGTCTTTAGCTCGAGTCACAAAGAGGTAACTCGAGTCAGCCAAAGTTAAAACACATTTTGATTGAAGTTTTAAAACACTTGACTCGAGTCTTTCAACCTTAACTAGAGTCAGCTTTTGACAGACACTTAAAACAATTACTGATTCAAGATTTGATAAAGCTAAAATATTTTTACTTAAATCATTAACTTTCTTTCATTTACAATTGTCTGTTATCATCAAAACAAATATAGAAAACTAAGATCCCTGTCTGATTGCGGGCATACATGGTTTATCAAATAATGAATCATGTCAGTTATGTTATTCAGCTGCAAATTAAAGGTATGGTAAAGGTGTGGACATTTCTCTTTTTCAAGGCAAATGTACAATTCATCTATCTTATATTGATCATGTGGAAGATAACATCCTTGAATTGTTTCTGCGGTATAATATGGATTTTTATTATATTGTTCTTCTATCATCCTATTATAATCTATATTCTCTTTTCCTTTTGCTTTATAAAGTTTTTCTTTCTTTTCTTCCATTTGTTCTAACTTTTGTAATACATCTTCTAATATGGTGGTCATATTTAAATATTCATATGCTTATTCAATTCATTTATCATATTCCAAGATTTTTATTCGCCTTTATTTTTATATTATAGCTCAGAAGTGTAACATCCTCCTATAATTACCATTTAAATATCTATTTTATACCTAAACATATTTAATTCTGGTCAAAATAAATTATTCCATATTAAAATTCATATCAACGGTCACTGTTCATATTATAAGTTCTAGTATGCAGTGGAATAATCAAAATACGCAACGTACTAAAGAGGCCCTAAGGTTTGACAATATACATCAAACTATGCTCATGTAACAAAAGAGACATACAAGATTGATGACTTGAATCAAGTCTCGAATGCCTTCTTCCCCTTAGTATTAACACCTGAATTCTCGCCTGAAAAATAAATAAAGATGGGGTGAGTCACAAAGACTCAGTAACCACACATCCAATTTAACAAGTATACAGGGAATGATTACAAGATAGTTAAGCGGGCCAATTATACCTTTGTATATCAATAAATTTGAGTAATTCACCAAATCATTTAATAATTCAGAATTTATTCAATATGCATGTAACTGTTGGAAATTATGTCCTAGGGGCAAGTCATTGTACTTTAAACGTTTATGTTATTTAAAGTATTACTCTTTAGTTATCATTTCATTTGCTTGTTTATAGTGATAACTGATCCTTGGATATATCTTATAGATTATCATAAATGTCCCTGATTGGTCATCTACGTGGGAGCAAAGATGAAATAAGACCAGTATGACTTCGATGAGTATAGAGATACGAATCAAAGTCATGGGCACTTGTAAGAGTACAAGGTGCTGGACCGACCCACTATGAGAAAGCTGCATGGATTTAGTCATAAGCTTTTCTCATGTATAACCAACGTCACAACGCCCTTTGACTGAGATCATCATGAATTCCTACATGAGAGTTGCTGATCTTTGACCTAGTCAAAAGTCACCTTTGACCGGATGATGATAAAGGCTTGGATCGGGATCAGTGGTTTTCATGCAGAGGAATGTGAATGGTCAAGATGGAATTTGTCCCTCACATTTGTAGAGAGATAATACTGGGCCCCTCAATGAGTGAGTCTGAGAAATCTTTGGCTATACTATGATGGAAATGAGTTTCCATTTCAATTGTTAGACTACTCAAAAATCGAGAAAGTAGTGGTCAAGAACAGGAAGTTGACATTATCCATGCCTCATCCTTGACCAAATTATCGCGTGACAAAAGGGACGTGACATGGTTATACGATAAGTTGTATCGTGTCATCGATCCCCATATGAATTGGGTAGTTGCAATGTCTTGCTAGAGGCCGCTTGCGACTTGTGGGCTGGTATAGTATTGGCCCACTGCCAATCTCATGTGGGCCTGCAGGGTCGCACACAAGAATAGCTCAACAAGAGCAAAAGTGTCCAGATTCATTAAATCTTATATATGTCTAAGATTTAATGAATATTGTATTTAATTTAGGATAAATATATATATATATATATATATATATATATATATCAAAATTAATAATGATATTATTTATAGATAATAATATTATATATATAGTATTTAATTTATTTGATAAATTAAATAACTATAATAAATTGAGATATTGTATCTCGATTTAATTTTCGAATAAAGATATAGTATCTCATATTTAATTAAATAAAAATATATCATATCTCATATTTAATTTATAAAGATAAATTAAATATGTAGGCTTATAATTCGGATTAAATAAATATATTAGATTAGATCTATTTGATAGATTTAATTAATATATTATTTTAATTGAAAGGCTAAAGTATACGTTTGGTCCTTTATGTTTGCCTTTGGTATTATTTTAGTCCCTTAAGTTTGGAAAGTACACGTTTGGTCCCTTAATGTTAACACCGTTAGTATGACTTAACGGAAAATACTGACTCAACAATTTTAAGCGATAATTGTGCAATGAAATGCTGATCAAACATGCTTATATGTTAGTATTTTAATAAATTAATATTTTAAATTTTATTAATTGAAAAATATTTAATCTTCTTTGACAAAATAATAATAATCTTCACAAACTGTGAAAAACCCGTAAAAGAATATGTGAATATTAAATATTTTTCAATTAATATGATTTAAAATATTAATTTATTAAAATACTAATATATAAGCATGCTTGATCAACATTTAATTGCACAGTCATCGCTTAAAATTGTTGAGTCGGTATTTTCCGTTAAGTCAGACTAACGGTGTTAACATTAAGGGACCAAATGTGCACTTTACAAACTTAAGGGACTAGAAGGATACCAGAGGCAAACATAAAAGACCAAAAGTATACTTTAGCCTAATTGAAATTCAAATTTCAAAATTGATTGGATTAATTTTGAATATTTTAATATGGCTTATTAGGGTTTTAGAAACCCTTTAAAAGAGATTGATCTAGTCGTATTAAGAAGACGGATGAATTAGAAAAGTCGCGAGAAACCTTAGAGAGAAAAGAGAGAAACGCGAAAATACTGAAGGCGCTAGCACGCCGCCGTCGGTGTTAGAGGCTATTCGTGTGGATACGTAGAGGGGAGCGATTCGAGAAGTCGCTCTGTTTGATCAAACGAGATGGCACCACGTTCGAGACGTACGACGTCCGAGACGCATGAGGTTCGAGACGCTCATGACATCGGACTGGACGAAACGCTCACGAGTTCGCATAGGTATGGTCTTTAACGAACCTTGATCTAAACGCGGTTGAGCGATCCTCGGATGGGATTCGTAAAAGTTTGTTTTTCAATTCCGCTGCATGTACGGATCTCAATAGTAACTCCCTCAACCATCCTTATAACCTCCTTATTTCCGCTGACAGAACCCATGAACTATAATACGATAGGTTTAATCTATTTGACGAGATTATTCCAAGCTCACCAATGATGAGGTGTAGCCCGGCCAAAGGCTACAGAACTCATATCGGACCATGGGTTCCATTTCTTTCGAATATAGAAAGGTGTCACTGTCCCAAGGGCTTACCCTTATCCCGGCTAAAGGATAAGGATGATACCAAGGGCCCTGAAAATATCCGGCCATCCACTGTGCGCTCAGTGGCGGCAATACCACGTGGTATAAAATCAAGAGTAAATACCCTTTTGGGTCCCCGAAAAAAAACACGGACCCCATTTTCGTCCCTAGGGACTAAAATGAGACTTTTTTATGGACTTAAAAGGGCTTTTTGGAAATTTGCGAGAGACCAAAATGTTCACAAATCGACCCTTATTCGTCCTTTTCAGGGACTAAAAGGGCATTTCTTTGTGTGAAGGACCAAAATGGGGTCCGTGTTTTTTTCCAGGGACCCAAAAGGGTATTTACTCTAAAATCAATCTCCTACCATCACATCTCATCTCAATCCAGAACACCTCAATATGCAGTGCAATATCACAATTTTTAACATCAACAGTTCACAGTTATGTTCAATATTCAACACCATGCATAAACTTTCATAATTACAAAATAAACAATTTTAATCATAACAATATAATGCCCACTTAACTAAAAATTTACCTTCAAACAAATATCTCACACACATATATACATTTTCATAGGTAACAAACTATAATATATTCATATAATTTAAATATATAAGCATAAGCTTATAATCACCTCAACAAGTATACAAGATAAATTGGAAAGTGGTTACCTCAAATTCTTGACACGACACTAAGCGTAAGAGAAATCAGTCCCCTTGAAAATAAATATATAATTATATGTTAATAGAATTAACAATAACCACTAATATCATAATTAAATTAATTATCTCACTTTAGTTTTCCTAAAAATGACAATTTATCATTTTCCTCAATTTTTAACCTAATACTAACTTTTATAAGTATAACCCAATTTATTAAATAATCGCCAAACCTCCACATACTCAAAATCATATAAATCTCTAATTTAAAATCCCAAATCCCAATTCATAATTTTATATAGTTCAAGATTTAGCAAAACTAACTGATTAAACCTTAAATAATACTTCTAGTAATCCAAATAAATACTTAGATTCTCATTTAATCGGCAAAAATATCCCATAAGATATAAATCCTAAATTCTTTTAAATATCACAACAACTAACTAACAAAAATCTAAACTGATTGAAGTTATTTATTTATCATGCTCTTCATATATACGGTTTTCTATTTTCAAAACTCAAAACTTTACCAATATTCTAATCCCAAAATTTTCAATAATCAATACTATTTTACCCTCATTAGAAAGATAAAAATACATAAAACAACTTTTATGAAAAAAATTTATTAAAAAAAATTAATCTAACTACCTAAATGATCTCATAAAATAAATAACGTACCTTAAAAACTTATTCTTCTCTTTTCTTCCTTCTCTCTCTCCTTACGCGCTCTTTTTTTTCTCCAGAGCCCTCTCTCGCCGGTTCGCTCTCTAATCACACACACTTACTCTAATTGATTAAACACACGCACAAACATATATATATAAGGCGGTGAAATGGGATTAATTTTTTTTTATATAATACACCCTCTCTGCCACGTTGTGGCAGGACGCTGCCACACCCAAATGGTGGCAGCATACCTGCCACACATATATAACTATATAATTTTTTTTTCATTTCATTATGATTTTGTTTTATTTTTTAAAATTAATTAATTAATTTTTTTAATTAACTTTTAACTCTCTCTCTCTCTCTCTTTTTTGCGTTTTTTTTTTTTTTAAAAAAAAATCTTATCTTTTGTTTTTTTAGAATATTACAAGAAGAAAACTCATATCAAGATAATCCATACTTTGTTAAGACTGAAGAAGGAGAAAATTCTAGGAAAAGAAAGAGAATAGTCAAATATACGATATTATACTCCAGTAGTACCAGAAGATCACTTTATGTATAAACATGGAATGAGTAGATATAGAAACAAATGGACAAAAATATACCAGAAAAACATAAACCACGGTTTAGTACCATAGAAAATAGAAGTCCCGAAATTTAGATATAGATTGTACAAAGGATACTAGCAAAATTATACAGGAATGGAATAATAGGATTAATGCATTAATACAACTAAACGAAGAACTAAGAGATTTAGCACCGAGAGAATTGTTTAATTATATGATTCACAAGACAGCAGGAGTAGTAAATCATCATTTATTAGGTCTATCACAACAGGAAATAGAAAGAATAGCAGTAACTAATGCCTTGACAACATTTCAAAACATAGTAAAGGAAATCATAAGAGAATTTATAGGACAAGAAGTAGACCAAACTAGAAGTAATGAAGCCTTCGCAGTAAAAGCCTTTTGGCATATCACAAATATGAAAATCTGCAATATGTGTTATTTAGAGAATTTTATATGAGGATAGCCTTATAAATGTTTCATACAAAACTTCCAGAAAATGTAACCACAAAAGTAGAAGAAATGTATCAGGAACATATATCTTCTGCTCCAGTATCTAAGTATGCTAAAATAATTTTATTTTTTATCCTTACTTTTATAAATGTAGCATTTGGGTTTCCTTTATTCAGAATCTTCTTCTTGACTAGTTGTTTTCAGATTGGTCTGTTCCATATTCATATATTTCATCTTTTGATTCTATGTGTGAGTCTTCTATTGGTTCATATCCTAAATCATAGGCTATTCTAAGAATTTGCGATCTTTCATATTAGAAGATGTGTTACAAAAGTTAGAACAAATGGAAGAAAAGATGGAAAAACTTTATAAAGCAAAAAGAAAAGAGAATATAAATTATAATAGGATGATAGAAGAACAGTATAATAAAAATCCATGTTACACCGCAGAAACAATTTAAGGATGTTATCCTCCACATGATACAGATAGTTGTCACACAGATCCAGTTAAGGATCATATACTCTCTATTCAAAACCCTAAGGTTCAAAGAGTAGGAGAAACACACGAGGTGTTTTTAGATTCCAACTGGAATTCTAAATTTCTTCTCGCTTCTTTGATGCCTAAATGCTCTTATTTATACAAAATTGGGCTCAGGGCATTCTCGTCATTGCCCTTTAGAACTATTGTTGACTACATTATTACAGCTACTTTCCCTTTATCATCGTACTGGCTGTCGGCAATATTTTATTTGTACACTCGGGATATATGATGATGATGAAGTGGTCAACTCGGGGCCATCTTTAATTGCATTTTTTTGGGTATAAAAAAGTACCATGCCTCATCCCTCCATGCACTGTTTTAAAAAACAAGTGTAAAAACGTTTTTACTAGAGTAATACGTGTTAAAATACAAGTAAAAAATGGTAAAAATTATATTTAAAAACTTTAAAATGGTAAAAACTTACGTTTTTACAGTTTTACTTAAAACAAAAAAATAAAACAATAATAAAAACCCTATTTTCATTTCCCTAAAATCAAAAAAACTATTAATGATGTTTTTGTGATGTCTAATTCAAGATTGGGTAAGAAAATGAAAGCTCAAAACTCTCACGATATAATTTTTATGATCTTCCATCCGATGATGATTGATAGTAATGAAGAAGATTGGAAAGATGTTGACAATTAGATGTTGATACCTGATAAAAAACTTGATTGAAGTTGAAGTGAATCCCATGAATGATCATGATTTGAACATTCCAAGTTTCTTACGATTTAACTTGTTATAAGAGACAAAGAAGTGGACATTCAAGGCACATACAAGTTGATGTGTGTTTGATTTGAATCAACTAATATAATTTAGGAACTGTTAATTTTTTTTTTTTTTTTTGATGTTTTGGAATTTGGTTGTAGGAATTGTTAAACTCTTTATGTTTTTGGATTTATGTTTTATATATTTATTTGAATTATATCTTTTAAATATTTGAATCAACATGAGTTGTTTTTAGATTCCAACTGGAATTCTAAATTTCTTCTCCCCTCTTTGATGCCTAAAGGCTCTTATTTATATATAACTGGGCTCAGGGCATTCTCGTCATTGCCCTTCAGAACTATTGTTGATTTTTTTTTAAATTAGATTTTTGAATTCTATTTATATTATTTTTATTATTTTTATATTTTTTATTACTAATTATATTATTATAATAATAAATGATAAAAAAATTGAATAATTTAAAGCTCTACTTCATTTAATTTGGAGTCAAAAGAAAGAAAGTATGGAGCTGAAATAACTCAGTATTTTCATTTTTTTTTTCATCAAAAAGGGCGTAGTCTTTGAAGCTAGAATGGATTTTCCTTGATATCTAACATAATGAATTAAAGGGTGAATAAGAAAGAGGAATCCTATATAAATACCATGGAATAAGGTTTGGTCCTATTCATGGGGATTCCAATTCCAAAAAGAGAAAAGCTACTTTCCCTTTATCATCATGCTGGTTGTCAGCAATATTTTATTTGTACACGTGTCTTTTTTGGTAAAGTTTTTCTGGAAACTTGGTGCTGGCAAGAGTTTGTTCATACACATGTCTCTTCGAATAAGATTTTTCCAGCTCATTCCGACTATTCTTCCACGATGATTTCTTCATCGTTTTCTTCAGTGGGACAAAGCTCACAATTATGATTCTAGTACACTTGTAAGTGTTTACAAAGATATTCTTTAACCTCTAGTGGTAGTGGGTCCAGTATTCCTTTTGAATGGTTCTTAAAATAAAAAAGGATACTTGTATTAACCTTGTTAATTTATTGATGGAAATTACTGTAAATGATGCAAGTTTTGTTGCTGTAATTTATTCGTACAGTGCTTTTGTTATTTTCTCTTGGTCCGAGTTGTCAGGTTGCAGTGTGAACTCCGGCGAGCATTTTTGCTATCAGTTTTGCAGATGGTGTTATTTCTGAAAATTCATCCTTGTATGGGTATTCTTTTCCTGCTATGCCTAAAAATCCTAGGCATAAGGATGGTACAAGGACTTCTTCTTGCTGGTTGAATACCGGGTAGCTTGAGTAGGTTCAGAGAAATAGCTCTCTGTTCCTTCCAAATTTATCATTGTAAAGTTTGATTGCTTGTTGCATCTTTAGTGGGAATTCTGATACTGCTCGCATGCTGTTAAAGTATATAGTGTCAGTCATTCCATGGATGAAGTAGGTGTAGATGGTTAGTGGTTCAGATCAACTGTACCAGAGCAGAATGCTCATCCAAAAACTGAAAAATTACCAAAAGTATTGTGTAAATATGTTTCTGGAACTTTCACTTCCACTGAACAAAATTATACAATACAAGAATTAGAGACACTTGCCTGTCTTAAAGTACTGAAAAAATGGAAGCTCAATCTTATTCAAACAAAATTCGAACTTCGAACATATTCAAAATACTTAACAGGATTTTGGAGGTACAAACTACAGGAAGACCATCATAAAGGGAGATTAGTTTGCTGGCAATTACAACTGCATCAATTTAACCCCTACATAAAATACATCAGGTCCACAGAGAACTCGATTGCAGACACACTGACAAGAGAATGGAAGCCATAATGAAGTAGATCAAACACCAGCTCACTCAGAAGCAGGATCAAATTCGAGCAATCCAACAAAACCTAATGGCAGCAAGATGTGACGAAGTAGACTTGATCAAAAGCATGCAGCTATTAGCTGGAGCAACAAGCTTAACTACTGATGATGTACAAGCTGTACCAACACTAGCCGTTGAACCGAAGAAAGAAGTAGAGCTACCCACTGCAAAAACACAAAAGGAAGCACAAACATCAAAATCATCTCCACCTTCAGAAAATCCAAAGAAGTCTTGGGATGATATAACTGAGGAAGAAGAACAAACACAAGAAACAAAAAGGTAGACGAAGCAGAAGCAGAAGCAGAAAAAATGGTCTGTTATCTTCACAGGCTCATTCAAAGGAATGTATAGTGATTGGCACATTGCAGAACAACATATCAACGGAAAAAATGTCATCCACAAAAGCTATAATACAAAACAAGAGGCTGAAGAAGCATATAGAACAACATTCAAAACAATTGCCCAAGAATTACCAGTTGAACCATAAAGAAAAAGCTCGTATTACGTAACCTGTACCTACAAAAGAACTTATCAGAAAAAGTGCCATGGAAATGGACCTTAGAAGATGAACAAATTGTTAGGAAAATAAAAGAAAAATTGAAAGTACTACCAGAATTATATAAGCTGTCAGAAAAAGACTTTCTAATTATCGAAACAGATGCATCCAAAGAGACAGGGGCAGGATGTATGCAGGCAATAAAAGATGAAAAAAAGATTCTCGGAATGAATAACTACAGAATCATACAAACTGAATAAGAGCATGATCAAGCTCAAAACTCCATTCAGTTAGAGAAAGGGAATTCAAAATCCCAAAATACTGAAATATTACAAACTGTACTAGAGCAGAATACCCATCCAAAAACTGAAAAACTACCAAAAGTATTGTGTAAATATGTTTTTGGAACTTTCACTTCCACTTAACAAAATTATACAATACAAGAACTGAAAAATGGAAGCTCGATCTTATTCAAACAAGATTCGAACTTCGAACAGATTCAAAATACTTCACAGGATTTTGGAGGTACAAACTACAGGAAGACCATCGTGCCTCTGCTTGCTGCCTAGATATACTATTATACTTATCAACTACTCCACAACTCTCGGTTTTGAAAATCAGTGCAGTCCCAAACACTACTTTGAGTGTAGACGTCGTAAAGAGTTCGACACCGTTGGCTTTTCGTAGTGGTGTGACTTTGCATATCTTAATTAGTGGGCTTCCTTTCTTGACTTTGTGTTTATGCACTCCAACAATTCCCAATCACTTAGAAACATTTATACAGGTATTTACCTATTGGATGGGCTATGGGCCCATTCCTTCGACTCTACACTGACATAGCTTACATGTGCGATATGCATTTTTATATTATATGGTTGTTTTGTACTCTCACCCCAAATATGAGATAAATGTGACTTTTTTTAGAGAGATTAAGGAAGGCATTATTCCTGGGCAAGATTTGGTTGCGCAATGGGTGACAAATTTTTGATGTTGGTTGATTTGGAATGGACTTGACGCAGGCGGGATGCCTAAGGCCTACGTACCCTGTAGAGGGATCAAAGTTCACGTAGTTCGAGGACACACCTTGGTGTTTAGCCGAAGGGGTAGTGTGTATGCTCCATTAAGTGTGTTTTCTGCAACTTAGGGTTTGACCTCTGTATTTATAGGGTGTACCTCAGGTGGGATAGTATGGGCGTAATCCACTGCCCTAATATCATAACCGTCGAATCTATCTTTGGATAAGATAGATCTCCCTTGATTATAGCTGAGATAGGATTTTCCTTTATTATAGGTAGATCCTAATATGTGATATATTCACCGTTGGGCCATACCGCTATTGGGCCTAAATTCGCATCCGTAATGCTGCCCCCCAACCCGGTAGTTCGAGATTTCGAGCCGCCGGGATGTATTTTGTCCCCGAGCAGGTTATTCGGGGTAGGTTGTCATAAACCTTACCCTCTCGTATGTCTACCGTGCATTGTCGGGTTGGGTCATTTCGGTCCTGGCGACCGAAGTCATTTACTCACAGATCCGAGGTAATGTCTCAAAGATCCGAGGTAGTGTCTCAAAGATCCGAGGTCGTGTCTCGAAGATTCGAGGTACTATATGGGAATTTGCTTGGTTTCGAGGCCGGGGTTCCCGCTGCGATTGTCATCATCTTGATGAATTCAGATTCATACGTATTCCGTTACCGATTTGCCTGTTTAGGCGATAGGTTTTTCCCAGACTCTTTGTTTTTACTTGCCTCGATCTCAGTTTTCTCCAATCCGTTGCCGGCGAGATAGTCCCGATGCAGCTCGGTTCCGCCGAGTTTTTGTCTTGGATGACGGTCCTGGTTTCCGGCCTTTGGTACTAGCAAGTTTGGAGAGGATGCCGGCTCTGGTGTTTTCTTCTCTTGGAATGTAAGTGATGATCACATCTTCAAGGCCGGAGATCACTTCCTTTGCCTTATTGAGCTACTTGGCCAATAAAGGACCTTTCGTCTGATAAGTGCCCTCAACCTACGATGTTCCGAGCTGCGAGTCAGTGAAAACCCTTACTCTCTGTGCTCTGTGTTCTCTGGCCTGCAATAGTCCCTTGACATGCTGCTTGGAAACCTTTTGTCTATCGGCTTCGATGTTTCTCTTCTTCTGCGCCACTGGTGTCGACCCCGGTCGGATAACCAATCCGGACTCAGTGCTCCCCCGACCTTCGTAGTTTGTGAGGGATCCTTTTCGAGGATTAAATTCTTCCAACTCGCCTTCTAGTTCTGGACGTGGGATCTCGGGCTCGTCCCTGAGGTCGAGCTCTATCATGCTTACTGGACGTCCGGGCTTCTTGTCCTTTCGTGATTCTGGGAGTTGTTCACTCCTGTGGATCCGAGGTGGTGATGATGGTCCGCCTTCTCCCTCCCGAATAGTCTTGAAATAACACTGCCGGGACTCCTTCTGAAATAACACTGCCGGGACTCCTTCTAATCCTTGTTAATAACAACCACCTTGTTCTTGTTGTTCACCATCTTTAACTTCTGATGCTTTGTAGATACTAACATGTCCCAGTTATGGATGGCCGGTCTGCCCAATATGATATTATAGGGGGAAGGGAAGTCGGCCACTATGACTCTTACCCTTTCTGATTTGAACTCCTCTTTGGTTCCCAGTGTTAGTCTTAGGTCGATATATCCTTTGGGAGGTGAATGTTCTCAGTTGAGTCCTATAAGGGTCATTTTGCACGGTTTCAGATCTTCCACATCCATCTTCATCCTGTTGAAGGCATCCCAGCTGATGATATCGGCCGAGCTCCTTGCATCAATAAAAATCCCTTTTAACCCGGCACTGCGCCAGGGTTGCCGTAATAGCCAAGCCGTCCTGATGTCCTGGAACTACGTCCTTCAGCTCTTTATCAATAAAGACTAATGGTGGAGGCGTCGGTTTAGCGGGGTCGTCTTTGAACTTTGGGAGATCCCTTACGGTGAGGACTTCTCTCAGGTATTTCTTGCGCTGGCTTATGGTATCTCCTCCCCCCGGAAGCCTCCACTAACTACGTTGCGGTGGAATTAGGCTTCCGGGAACTCGTCGTCTTCGCTAGTTGACTTTCGTCGCTTCTCGTCTTTCTTTGGGTCGGTGGTCGGGCTTCTACTACGGCCTCCTTGCTTCTGTTAGTTCTTCTTATACCATTGATAACTGTATAGTGGTTGCCCAACAACATGCATTTTGCCGGACTACATTCATTGGCCGAGCTGTGTTGCCGTTGATCCTGGCTGTTAAGGCGGCTTACTTCGAAGATCCGAGGTCTTTCCTCAAAGATCTGAGTAGTGCCAAGATGGTTCGCCTGCATTTGAATCCAGGTGCTGATCCCGGCTATCGAAGTCATCTACCCCAAAGATCCGAGGTAATGTCTCAAAGATCTGAGGTAATGTCGATGCGGTTTGCCTGACTTCGAGGTTGGGATCTTTCGTATCTGAGTTGTTCCAGTTTGATTTGCTTTTGTCCGAGTCTCAACGAATCCCGGATTTACTTGTATTCTGATCGGATTGCCCCCAGACATGTAGTCCGGGTTAGTTAAAGTTTGAAACTCTGTCTGTCTCTTTTCATGATCGTCGGGATCTCTTTTTCTTCACTCATCCTGCAACACCGAACTCCCCCAATCCAAATAATCATGTATTGGAACGAATCGGACTACCAAGCTTGTTAGTTTTAGCATCGGATTCTCACCGGGCTTGTTTGTTGTAGCACCGGATTCTCCCAAACTGAATTATCCTGAAGAGGAATGGATCGGGCTTGCTTATATTGCTGATAGATTTAGAGTGCCCTGCTTGTCTCGTCGTCCCCCCAGCCTGGCAGTCAAGGGCTCTGGGCTGTCGGGGTGTAAACATTGATTCCAACCTTATCAATATTTATTTTGCCAACTTTCGTTTAAGTTATAGCTTTTTATGACCGGGCCAGGGTCTCATGTGCGCAGTATATGCTAATTGTATTCGTCCGATAGGTTGACTTAGGGCATAGGGGTAGGGGAGTATACCCAAGCTACCGAGATCCGGATTTTGCTGTCCGGGATATTTGCCAGAATAAGGGCAAAATGTTATATGCATAAGCGTGGTGTAAGAACGCATGTTTACACATTTCGGCTTGATTGGGACCTGCGTAACAATTCGCCTCCTTATTTAGGAGTATTAGTATATGCATCTACTTTTAATAGAAATGGTGTTGTAACCCTTTCGCGACCAGGGCGTAATTGCCCGGGTGTAATCCCTTATATTGGGTTCTACGCAACCTGGGTGTGGTAGCCCCGGTGTAATCTGACCGGGCGTAATGACCTCGGTGTATTTTATCTCTGACCGGGTGTAAATGACCTCGGCGTATTTTTATCTCTTACTATCGATAGTTTTTGCATTTCCACTGAGGAATTCTTTATCCGGGGTCCATTTAAGGAGCACGCGCGGAGTTAACTGTACTTTGTACGGATCCCGGAATCTAACTGTATTAAGTGTAACCGGGGTCCTTCTTCTCTTTCTTTTAGAGGTGGACTCCGCCACAAAATTTATCTTGAATTTGTTTATCCATAATGGGTGTCGTAACCCAGAATTTGTTTATTCGAGATGTCATTATGGGTGTCGTAACCCTTTTTTCTATTATGGGTGTCGTAACCCTTGATTTGTTTTTACGCTGAGCCCGGGTTTTAACTGTATTCAGTATAACCGGGGTCCGTCTTCTTTTCGCTTCCCGCAAAACTTTACATAGGTCGTTCATACTGTACCGTAAGACCAATAAGAGCAGTTGGCTTGGCAGAGATTGCCATAGATAAACGCATAGGACTCTTTGGTTGAGTGCCCCTAGTGCTGTTCATAACTTGAAATCAAAGAATTCCAAGATACGGTGTCTTTTCATCCCCTTCACCACATATCAAGGTAAACACAACATCCTTGCGCCCAATGTCGGCAAGGCACCAATGGCTCAAAGGAAAAACACGTGATATGTGGACTTGAGGAAATATGCAATGAACAATTACATATAAAAAGAAACAAGATTTGAAAGAAAAAGGTACCTGACCTCCGATCACCCGAACCTTGGATCCATATACGGTCGAGATCAATTGTTTCTTTAAAAACTGACATGGCCACTTAGTTTACTCACTGTCATGGGCCACTGTAACTCCACCTCCCACAGATGCATCAGCAGTGGAGATTTACAGTATATCTCTTTTCGCCGGAAAAAGACCTTGGAGGTTTTTCACGGTAGCTATGATATTTTCCAGATTTGATGGCGTTGACAGCAGCTCGTCTTTCGTAGAGACAATGGTTCAGAAACAAACTGAGATAAATTTCAAATCGTGCAGTGACAGAAAGTATGACCAATTACAGAACCAACTCTGCACCACCTAGTCACCGTAGGGCACATCAAAACGCATCCAAAGAACCAAACCTCCACATGCACCAAAATCGGATGAGGTTAGAATTTAAACTCATATACTGAAGCCAAAAGTAATATGCCGGGGAATAGCTACTGCATAGTAATAGATAGAGCATGCAGCCGTATTGACATAGCTGACATCAAGCTCCATGAAGTACTCTTATCTGTTTGTTTTTTCATGAGGTATGTTGCAAGATTTCCCAGCGAAGAAAGAACAAATACCAATGTCGTTGATATCCATATAAGCCCATATCTAGAGGTGCTGTATTTCTCAGTTGTTTGCTGGTTGATGCTCAAATGCTTATGCCTTTTACGGTATTCTCTGAACGCACATCAGTTGTCAAGAAAACAAAACCGAAGTTAAAATCAGTTTTGATATCCCCTTGTTCTCAGCGTCCCTGGATAGTAAATGAATATCGTTGTTGCAATTTGATTTTGGAATGCCGTCACAAGCTGGATAACATTTATGATGAAGGAAGCCAAGTCCACATGATCTGTCTTAATTCCCAGATTGAGCTTATGAGAATAAAGGGCCACGTGTTTCATCATTCGGCATGCACAAGCTTGAAGCTTCTTATTCAACAAAACAAAGAAAATTGTGGATGAAGAAGATGATGACATGCTTCATCATTTATACCACACATGGCCTATCCATTAATAATTGCAATAATTGCAGCAGCAAGACCCATCCATTCTCCTATTTTGCGTCAATAAACACTAAGGCCCCACCAACTTCAATGTGAAAAAGTGAAGTAATATATTCATAATATGAAAACATATGTATGAATCTGGATTTGCAAATCCACAATGCATGGTAGAGCCAAATTAAAGTATATTTTGGTAAACCCATCGGCATAGCAGCCCAAGTAATTACCTTCCTTTCATTCACTTTTCCAAAAACGCTAGTTGCCTTCATGGTGTGTTGCCACGTTTAGCATACATGTCAACAACAAGGTTCATATTATAAACAAAAACATTCTGATTGCTTCCTTAAAGAGGCCTTGCTGCACATAAACTCCGATAATTGAATTCCAACAAACAAATTTCTTTCAAGCATTTGATCAAACACTTTTCTTTCTTCATCCAGATTGCCAAATTTTACTAAAAAGATTAATCATTGAACTGCCAAAATAAGGGTCTAAATGAAACCCTTTCAAAACAACAAGCTATCCTTGACAAGACACTTTTGTAGCTGATTCCTTATTGTTGAAATGATTCACATAACCAATATTTCCTCCTAGCATAGCCTTCAACAACTCTTCTCTAATCTTCCATTGCCTGCCAAATTTTCCTCATAGCTGAAATTTGGATATATCCATTAATCATGGTGTTCCAGGAGAAGGTATCTCGCTCAATTATTTTATCAAAGAGATCCATTTGTTCGACTTGATGCTGATTTATTAGCTCTTATTTGCCAAGTTCGTCAAAACATGACATAAGAATTTGGTAGTATTTGAACCAAATCTTGCTATAAGATCTGAGTAACGCACAAGATGTGGGAAAGCCAGACAAAATTAAACCGCCTGCTATATTTACATCTGATATGGAAGAAAGAATAATACTTGGGAAGACACCAATAGCTAGATGCTTGATAATATAATTCATGCTTCCACAGTACTCTTCAAAACTGATGTTTAATAACTATTCGCATGTACAAATATGATGTCTCTATCATATATGCATAATAAAGAGAAGGATAATGCTCGGTGAATAATATCAAGAAATAATTCCCATAATAAAGGATTATGCAAGCAATTGACAATTTGGGTCGTTACTGTGTTCATATGCTACTTGCATAATGGAAACAAAAGAATCCAACAGATGTGCTACACCCTACAAAACTTTGAAAACTCATGAATTATTTTAAATAACTCTGTCCCACCACGTTGGTCTACTCCCATGGTGTATCATAATTCCGTGACTATAGCAACATCCTTTGCAAATTCATATGCCAACAAACTTTGGGTACATCAATTCGGGCTAACTTCCTGGTGCTAATAATGAATTAATGGCAAAAAAGACATCTTCCTTTATAAACGGCTACAGGAAATCAACTGAATATACTTGTGAAGAATTATCTTAGCAATTTGTAAGGCTAATATCAGCAAATAGCAATCATGTGCGTAACAAATAAATATCCATGGCCCATATTTAAACTTGCACCAGAATGAAAAAGAACCTGGACCAACAGGAGAACCCCAAGGGATGGAAATATCAGAAGCATGAGAATGCTGTCGGTCATGAGCCTCCCAATGTCGTGAATTCCAGCACGGACAGTGTCACTAAAATAGCAAAGGTCATCCTCACTCTGACCGTGGATCTCATTCCAGCAAAGAGGTCTTCAAATTAAATATATACACAATTCTCCAGGGATTCAAATGGAACCCATGCTATGCAAAAACTGCAACTCTCCACAAAGTAACTCGGCATCTTGGCATGCCGTCGTCTCAGGACTTTATGGAAATTTGTATCTCGGCTACACTTTTCTCCGAGATCCCTATCTCAAGACCAATTGGAAACAGAGGTACGTTCGTCAGATGAGAACAAACCGTTCTTGCTTCCTCGCCAATTATACTCGGATATGCTTCTCGGCCTCTCCATCAGAAAAAATCCAGAACCACCATTGCATAACATGCCTGCATCATATCCTGGTAAATCCACAAACTTACCCACAACCATGCCAGCATGTATACCGACTTATGCAGATTCTTCCTGGGGTCAGAGTGGCTAGTTCCATCGAGGATATCTCGATAATAACAACATCAACACCCCTCCAGAGTCCATTCCTAAGGTTCAATAGGAGCAATCTCCGTTAAGTGTTAATTCTAAAAGAATGGGCTTCTGCAGCTGTGGTGGAGAAATGTGGAATCAAATTCCGGTATTAAAACCTGTGACGCTTGCAAGAACCTTGAGTTTCTATGTAAAGCTTTGATTGAGTTTTAGCACGTCACTTCATGAAGAAGACCCCGGCCGTATTTGACTTCTCTTTCTTGAAGCCTTAGATGCGATGGTGAAGAAAACACCTGAATCTCGGACACCTCGGACCTTCGACGTTCACATTTCGCCACAGCTGCCAAGATGACTTCAAATTACTATCTCGGCTCTCATTGTTCTGCATTCTCTGAATCTCGGCCTCTCAGGGCCTTATTGACTATACATCTCAGCCATACACCTTCGAAATCAATCATCTCGGTGCATCATCCTCTTGGCACGACGCGTTTCTCAAACAAATTTGATGTCGGCTTTCATAGATTTAATGTCGGCTTTCTCCTGTTCTACCCTCTTCCGAAATCCAAAACTCGGCATTGGATACTAAGGAATCTCGGATTAATATCTCAGCCTTCACCATATGCTCGACCCCTTAGTATCTCAGCAACTCCGGACCTCGTCTCCTCAGCATCTCGGCTATCAGGACCTCGACTTATGTATTGGCATTACATCCCAGACCTCCTCGAACTTTGGCTAAGAAGAAAAATGTCGACTAAACTAATTGGAATCCTGGCTCCTTCCTTAATCGAAGACCTTCTGATTCTCCGACTAAATTGCATTTTACTTCGACTGCCATCTTCTTCAAAGATTCTATGGTCGTGAGCCTTTACGAGGGAGTTCTGAGCCCATGGTTTATGGTTCACTGATTCGGGTTTGAGTCTCTTGTTTTCATCGTCAGAGAAGTCCATGCGATTAAGGCATCAAACCTTTCACCGGTGGGTTGTTTTTTCTCTTGATTTCTGTTCGTCGCAATATGCTCTTCTTGGATTTCTTGGTGACACTCTTCCAATGCTCGAAAACCTCCTTTGCTTATAATTAAATTACCTCTAGTATTGATCATAGCGGGAATTCAAATCTATGAAAATTGCAGCTTGGTTAAACCATCGTTGGTCATAGGAATCGAATTTTATTGTTCCCCACGGTCGGCTGCCAATGTTCTGGTGTGGAACCAGATTTGGCTAGCCCTAATGGACTAGCTTGTTTGATGTTGGTTGATTTGGAGCGGACTTGACCTAGGCGGGATGCCTAGGGCCTACGTACCCTTTAGAGGGATCAAAGTCCACGTAGTTCGAGGACACACCTTGGCGTTTAGCCGAAGGGGTAGTGTGTATGCTCCATTAAGTGTGTTCTCTGCACCTTAGGGTTTGACCTCTGTATTTATAGGGTGTACCTCATGTGGGATAGTATGGGCGTAATCCACTGCCCTAATATCATAACTGTCGAATCTATCTTTGGATAAGATAGATCTCCCTTGATTATAGCTGAGATAGGATTTCCCTTTATTATAGGTAGATCCTAATATGTAATATATTCACTGTTGGGCCATACTGCTATTGGGCCTAAATTCAGATCCGTAACAAAGCTAAATAAATTATTTAATTATATCATATATTGTGTATCCTTAAATTATATATTAGTTTGTAAGTTAGGTAAAATAATTTGGAGGAAAAATGACAAATATAAATATTTTAAAATAATTTAATCAATTTCCTTAATCTTTCCAAAAAATTTAACTGTGTCTTATATTTAGGACCGGGGAATATATCTTTAAACTAAATTGACTGGGCCATCTTTTTTTTTTAGTGAAATGGAATATATATTAAACTAATACGTACAAATATTACAAAACACTACCATTAGACATCAGGAAGAATGGACCTCAAGAGATATGATGATGAAGTGGTCCACTCGGGGCCATCTTTAATTGCATTTTTTTTTTGTATAAAAAAGTACCATGCCTCATCCCTCCATGCACTGTTGTAAAAAAAAAAGTGTAAAAACGTTTTTACTAGAGTAATACATGTTAAAATAGAAGTAAAAAATGTCATGAATAACAACTGGTAAAAACTTTAAAATGGTAAAAACTTACGTTTTTACAGTTTTACTTAAAACAAAAAATAAAACAAAAACCCTATTTTCATTTCCCTAAAATCAAAAAAACTATGAATGATGTTTTTGTGATGTCTAATTCAAGATTGAGTAAGAAAAAGAAAGCTCAAAACTCTCATGCATATAATTTTTATGATCTTCCATCCGGTGATGATTGATAGTAATGAAGAAGATTGGAAAGATGTAGACAATTAGATGTTGATACCCATGATAAAAAAAACTTGATTGAAGTTGAAATGAGGAAACCTATGAATAATCATGATTTGAACATTCCAAGTTTTACGGATGAACTTGTTATAAGAGCCAAAGAAGTGCACATTGAAGACATACAAGTTGATGTGTGTTTGATTTGAATCAACTAATATAATTTAGGAATTGTTAAATTTTATTCTTTTGATGTTTTGGAATTTGGTTGTAGGAGTTGTTAAACTCTTTATGTTTTTGGATTTATGTTTTATATATTTATGTAAATTATATCTTTTAAATATGAAGTTGTTCATTAAATTTTGAGTAGTGATTTATTTTTTTACACATACATACATACATACATACATACATACATACATACATACATACATACATACATACATACATACATACATACATACATACATACATACATACATACATACATACATACATACATACATACATACATACATACATACATACATACATACATACATACATACATACATACATACATACATACATAGTGTATATATGTGTAAATACACACACACACATACACACGTGTGTATGTATATGTATTTATGTATATATATATTTTGTATCTTGACCTTAAGTAGTAGAAACTTTACGTTTCGTGTCGTTTATACGATTTATGTCTCTACCGCCCTCTTTCGTTTGTACGTAAAAACTCGATTTTGACAACATTGCCTCCAGGGTCACCATCTTTAATTGCATTTTTTTTTTGGTATAAAAAGTCTCAGGACTACCGCATGCCTCCAGGTTCAAAGAACACTTACATAGGTACTTATAGATTGTCCATTAACAAAGCCCTTATATTGACCAGTGGGTATTAAATCTCTTCTCTTTTGGGGTGAAGGCCGATGCCTTAGCCAACCATGTCAATCTTCATTGGCATCTTTAATTGTATTGTATTGCTCTTTCCTTGTTGTTTTGACGATGGGCCCAATATAGGTGCCATGTAATCTTCATTTTATCTTAATATATATTGTCTTTATATTTAAAAAAAAAAGTATGCATATTTCATCTATATTATATGTGAGTAAATGATTTCTTCAGTCATTGGAGAAAAGTTATCTCCAAAATGACCCTCAAAACTACTTTTGGATTAATGAAGGGTATTTTTGTAATTTTGTTTACTTTTTTATTATATACATTTTACCGAAACACCCTTCATTAATTCACCTAAAATTACAAACATACCCTTCATTAATTCAAAACGACGTAGTTTTAAGGGTCACTGAAGATAACTTATCTCCAGTGACTGGAGAAATACTTTTCCCATTATATATATGATGCGTTTTATAATATTGTTTTACCAACAATTGTGCTCCTTTAGGCTATAATATAATACTCCTTTAGTTCTAAATATAAGACAAAGTTTGTAGTACAAATTACACTATAAACTTTGTCATATATTTAGGACCGGAGGTAGTAAGACTTAATTGATTTTTTTTTGAAAAGATTACAAAAAAACCAAATAACTTAATTAATCATAACATATTGTGTATCATTAGATTATATATTAGTTTATAAGGTAAATTAATTAATTTTAAGAAAATGATAAATATAAATACTTTAAAATAATTTATTTAATATATTAAAAAGTCAAATTCTTCTATAGGGATTCACATAGAATATTACATCATACATTTTCACAAAACATATGACATATAGAATACTACATCATATATTTTCACAAAAAAATATGACATATGCTATATTTGTATATAAAGTTGTTGGCAAAAAAATTGTATATGAAGCAATGTTTAGAGACCCGGGGCGGACGTACGGTTCGGCCAACTGGACCGTCAATTTGTTCAGCCTTTTTGATCTGTTTCAAGGGGCTTTTGAGTTGGGAACCACTATTAGCCAGCGAACCGGAACAGATACTCAATAGCGGATGGCTCAAAGTTTGCCCGGAAAAAAAAAAGAGAGAAGGAAGATGAAGGAAGAGAAAAATAGAGGAAAAATAGTTTAACTGCTTACCAAATGGATTTTACTTCCTGATTTAGTTAAATGATATGATCTCTTGTTGCCAAAAAGAAAACAAGAAGAAAGTGTTTCTTGGACTTAGAAGAGCATAAGGGTGATTGTTAGTGTTTGAAGGAGAATGTTTGGTTTTATTTGTTTCCAGGAGTATGTTATTATGTGGGTTACTTATTATGTCATCAATAATTAGATTATTTACGATTATTTTAAGTTATTTAAAATTTTGATATTTTAGTTTTTTCCCACGTATTATTTTAAAAGCAGATTAAAAATTATTTTAATTTATATTAAAATTATTAGTATAAAATGTATAATATATTATTTTAATTATGACAAGTTGAATTTCTTCTAAAATGATGAAATTAAGCTAGTTAATTATTTTCTCAAATTATCTAAAATATTTACATTTTATTTTCTTACTTATATAATATTATATATATATATATATATATAAAATATTTTTTAGTTAATTAGTATGTGATTGGTCCGACCAAATGATCCAACTGTTTGAACCGTGACCCGTATACCTCTCTGCTCAATGTCCGGTCCATTCATGGTTTATGAACTTGGACTCGACTGATTGATTTAGACCAAAACTTGGCGAACTAGCCAACTCTTCAAACCAGCTTAGTGTGGAACTCGTCACTATGCTGACCCGATGTAACCCGGACTAACTCGGTTGACTCATCGAGTTGTGCGGGTTGGCTAAGTTATATATTTTTTAAACTTTCTAGTGTATGAAATGACACTGTTTCGTTCATTTTTTTTATAAAATTTTTATAATTCAAAAATCAAAATCCATCACCTTCGCCTTTCTTTTCTTTCTCATTTTCGATTTTCCTCTCGAGTCTTGCCTTTGCCTCTTGTCTGTCTCAAATTTTGTCTCTAACCCTCTATTATCCTTTTCCCCGATCCGATGTTTCGTCAACAAATAGTCAAATACTAAAATTCTCGATGCTTTCAATTGATTAAGATCTCGTGTGGTCCAAGGCATGACCGTGGCTTGTGGGAGAGACAAAGGAGTCACCTTTGATATATGGTCACTGACGATGTTTATAGTGGTGGAGTTCGAGTTCAATTTGCCTAACTTCTTCAGTTCTTCCTTGGTTTCATCAGTTTGCTTTCTTTATTTTCTTCACCTCTTTTTGTATTTTATGCTTATTTTGGTTTGATTGTGTTACTGGTTTGCTTTGGACTGTTTGTGAGTGATTGACAATGCTACTAACTATGTAGCACAAACTCATTAAAGAGAAGTATAAAACTATTTATTGGTCTCCATGTACGGCTCATTGTTTGAATCTTGTTTTGAGAGATATTGCTTCCATGCCTCATGTGTCTGATCTTGCAAAAAAGGCATCTAAATTGTATGTCATGGTGCTACAAGGTTTTCCACCACATTTATTACCTTGCATGGCATATATTTACACAAACATGACTTATAAGCTTTAGCTATTGATCAGCATTTTGTGCAACACAAACTGACTAATACTGAGCCAAGGAAAACATTTTGTGCAATCATCCTAGATAATCGGTTGTGAAACTGCTGTTATCAAATTGTCAAGATTGTTTCCCCCATTATAAGACTATTGAGGATTGTTGATTATGATGAAAAGCCTTCAGTGCCTTATGTCTATGAAGGCATGCAGAGGGCTAAAATAGCAATCAAGGAGATATTTTAGAAGGAGGAAGAGCAGCACAAGCCATAGACTAACATTATTCAAGCTCACTGGGATAAACATTTAAAGAGTCAACTTCATGCAGCGGCTTATCTTTTGAATCTTGCCTTCTTCTACAATCCAGAACTTGTTAAAAAGAACAAACTGATGCAATCTTTGATCGATGTGTTTGAGGCTCACTCATAGGATAATATTGATCGATATATTACAATGATGCAGCAAATGAGTGTCTACCATGATCATAAAGATTCCTTTAATAAAGTTTCATGTGAAAAAGATGCCCGAAAACTAAATCCTTGTAAGAAAATTTAATTTTTATTATTATTTGAATAGACATATTAAGACTTATTTCATACTATATATAACTAAATGTCTTTTATTTTATGTAGATGAGTGGTGGATCTACAACGGGGGTTTAATCTGAACTTGTAACAGATTGCTATTCGTCTACTTAGCCAAACTTCTTTTGGTTGTGAAAGAAATTAGAGTTTATTTGAGTGCATCTACACAAAAAGAAGAAACCAATTGGAGCATCAAAGGGTCAATAACTTGGTTTTTACAAATTACAATATGAGGTTAAAGTATGGGTATTATTAAAACTAATGACTTAGTGTGCTTTTATAGTTTTATTTAATATCCATTTTACTAATGTTGATCTTCTTTCATTTTTTCATTAAAGGGATACATTGACAAAGAAGAAGGAAAGTTAAAATCTGATTGATTATGAATCAATTGATAAATTTGACTTTTGGGTAGTTGAAAACTAACCAACTCTTAAGTTTGATAATATAGATGTGACACATCTTGAATTTGAAGAAATTATGAGGAATTATGGAGGTTTATAATAAATTATCTCTTATATAGTTATATTAAGATTATATTCTTATCCAATAGTACATAACTATGTTTTCTTCTTTACATAATTCATTTCAATATTTCATATTCCTATAAGATTTTATATTGGCTTCTAACATTTTTATAGGAGTATGAAATTTAAATCGTCTTGGTCTTTTTTATGATATCTTACTTGGAGTTGTTTGAGCATTTAATGTATTTTTACAATTTTTATCCTAAATGATTATATTTTCTCTAATATTTATCTTATACTAAATCTCTTTCATCATTTATTTTTTTTTTAAAAAAAATCATTTCTAATATATTTATTATTTTTAACTAATTTTAATAATTTTCTTAAATGGTGTAATTTGATTATTAAACTTTTATAAAAGAACCAGAGGTACTAAGGGCAAGAGGTAGTATTGATCTTTGATTTATAAGTAACTTTTTTCTTGATTGTGTAAAATAAACTGATGGTTAAGATTACTTAAAAAATTATAAATGTGTCAAAAATGCCATATCTTTTCCAAATATACCGCTATTTATAAAAAGAACATAGGAAAAAGATTGTGTAATAAATATTTTTTTGACCTGATGTAATAAAAATTGAATGTAAAAGAACTAGTGGTTTATTAATATAAAAATATATATTTAATTGGGGTAAAAAATGAAAAAGTAATTTAAATTTTGAGACAAAAAAAAATTGTTTATGTTATGGACCAACTCCAAAAGAAAAAAAAAATTGCTTATAAATAGAACTAATGAGAGTATTACTTCCTCCTAATACCCTTATTAAATATGTCATACATGAAAAAATATTTAATTCTCCTTAAAAACTAACAAGTGGCTTCAAATCAAGAAAAGTAGTCTCAATTCGTGAGGGAAAGAACACATTCATAAACGTATTTGTTGGAGGCTTTTACTTTAATGCAGATATTAGGCTCATGTCTGAAATCACAATCAAGGTTAAAAAAAAAAATTAAGAATCCATATTATAGTCGAGGCATTGTAACAACGATGATGAGGGAATAATACGTCAACGCGTTTTTGTGTATGTGTGTGAATTGCTACGCGTTTATTTATTTATTTATGTTTTTTTAATAGATGAAAATATAAATAATCATCATATACAAATATATCATTGTTTTACCTTCATATTAGGGCCTCGTACACGGATTCAGTGGGAAAGGAAAGGAAAATTAGAAAGTTCCTCTATTTAGTACGCATTTTAGACAAATCTTCCCAGAAAGACAGGTTCCCGGGCCCACCAATCTTCCCTTATCTCATGTGAGAAGATCATATCCCACCAACATCGGTAAAATCTCAAGTTCCTACATCACTATTCACATTTTGGGACAAATTTACCCCTCAAATTAGAACTTGGCGGGAACGTTTGAACGTGGCGGAAAAGTTCGAACTTGACGGGAAATTTTTTTTTACACAAGTTAGAACTTGATGAGAGCATATTTTTAAAAAATATATTTTAGCAAAAAAATTATTTTCCTTTTTTGTTTTGAATTAATTATTTTGAGAATAAAATAAACATTTCTTAATTCTTCACCAATTACTATCCCTTCATTTTCTTCCTATCAAACAATTTATCTTCCTTCAAGTCATCTTTGAAAATCGCCCATTTCCTTCCTTTCCTTCTTCTAAATTCTTTTCCCTCCTCAAATTTTCCCTATACCAAACAGGCCCTTAATGTTTTAAAAGATGGACCCAAGGTATTAACACCCAGACCAGGCATTAAACTAGGCAAGTCAATGGGTCATGGGACACAATCAAAATATTTAATTCTCCTTAAAAACTAACAAGTGGCTTAAAATCAAGAAAAGTAGTCTCAATTCGTAAGGGAAAGAACACATTCATAAACGTATTTGTTGGAGCCTTTTACTCTCTTTTTTTGGTTGTCCGCCCGGTTCACTGGGGCTTCGCCCCGACTAGTCCGGATCCGACCCGCGTCGCACCTGGCTATGGTGGGAGAGTCTCCCAGTGGGGTTTTTTTTTTTTGTATTCACAAGGCTTGAACCTGAGACCTTGCTTAAGCGACACAAGCCACTTATCACTTAAGCCAACCCCGTTGGTTGGAGGCTTTTACTTTAATGTAGATATTAGGCTCATGTCTGAAATCACAATCAAGGTTAAAAAAAAAGGGTTAAGGTGCATTTTTACCAATGAACTATTAGTTCATGAGCGTCCAACACAATTAACTATTAAGTGGACCAAAAATACCAAAAAAAGTTTTACTTAGGAGCGTCCAAAGACAACGCCGTTAGACAAAAGTTAACGTCATTATCTAAGGTGAGATTAGTAACGAACTTTTACTTCGGGAAATGCTTCGGCACAAAATTCTAAATTTTACTAAATTGAATAAGTTTTTTCTCAATTGTCATTATTTAAAACTACTTGTATTATCTATGGACAAAAATGACTTATTCTTCAATTTTTTCAAAATTATAATTTTCTAAAATAAACAAAATTTTTAATTAAAAATATAATTATATGATTTAAATAAAAGTCAAAGTGTTTTATAGTTTATTATATATGTTAAACAAAAAAATATATGATTTATTTTTATTTTAGAAGAAATTTTTGTAATTTAAAAAATTCATTTAATGTTAATCAAATTTTCGTAGGTCAAGTTTACTCCTTAACCCATTAAAATCGCTTCTTTAACCTATTATTAAATCGCCCTTCATCAAGCCTCTTAAATTATCTTTTTCTTTTTTTTTTTGTCAACAAGTCACAAATAATCAATAGATCATTTAATTAACAAATATATCATCGTTCTTAGGATTTATATTATTAAGATCAATATTGATATCCATTAAAAATAAATCATATGTATGTATGTGTGTATATATATATATATTTTTTTTTAACATATAAATTAAACTATAAAACACCTTAAGTTTTATTTAAATCATATAATTAAATTCTTTAATTAAAAATTTTGTTTATTTTAGCAAATTATAGTTTTGAAAAAATTGAAGAATAAGTCATTTATGTCCATAGATAATACAAGTAGTTTTAAATAATGACAATTGAGAAAAAACTTATTAAATTTAGTAAAATTTAGAATTTTGTGTCCTAGACTCCTTTAGTAAAAGTTCATTTGGTCAATTTGCATCTTAGATAATCTGACGTTAACTTTTGTCTAATCAATTGTCTTTGACGCTCATGAGTAAAAAACTTTTTTTGGTATTTTTTGGTCAACTTAATAGTTAATTGTGTTGACGCAGGACGAAATTGGGACAAAAATTTTGGGGCCAAATCTATACTCATTAACTAAGTAATTTTTTTTATGATTATATAACATTTTTAAAATATTCAGATTTATAATAAAAGTTTGGAAGAGAAAAACAGGGAGAAGATAAGATCAAAGAAATAATATTACAAAGATTACTCCCTATATTTGGATGGACTCGAGAAAACACCCGAGATGGGACCATGTGAGGATGGGGAGAGGAAAGTAGGCAGAGGATCCGGACGGCGAGTTTAGTGTAGTTAATAAGGATATATTGAAAATTATTTAAATTTTTGGATAAATTTAATTGTTTCTATTAGTATGTGACTATGTGTGAATGAGTTAGAAATTCATGGAAAAAAAAAAGAATGAGTTAGAAATAACTTATAATAGAGATTATAATAGAGATGAGAGGATTAATGATGTAATGATTAGACTAATCAACAAAGTCAAATAAAAAAGATGGGTAGTTGGTGAAAAAAAATCCAAAGACTGGAAAATTCCAAACCCAGTTCGAAGAAGTTGAGGTGCATTGACGAACGAATGCTTGTCTAAAGACTTGTGGGACAAGCATTCGTTGCAGGGAACAGCATTGGTGGATTTCCGTTTTCTTCTTGTCGTTGGAAGTTTCGCATTTCAAGCACAGCTGCTAACACGCGGGGATTAATTGGCCCAAAAAAATTTACAGAGATAAGGGACAACAATCTAATTCATCCCTTTCATATTCTCGTCAGTTTGGCATCGATTTTTCATTTACAGAAGATATTATAGAAGAATCTCCTTTCTGAATTGGCGAGTCTTAGGGTTCAATTGGGCCATCTTTCGTTTTCTTGATTTATCTGGAAGAATTTTCTTAATTTGTCCGGTGAATCGATTACTGGGTTTGGAATCCAAGTGGTACAGGTATTCATCGATCTCTTAGTATCTCCATGATTACGCTACTATTTGAATTTGAATTGATGATGTGGTGGGTATTTTTCTGGTGCGTTATTGATTCGATTTCGGCCCGCTGGGTATTCTTTATTCGATTTCGGAAATATGTCTGTAAAAGTTTTGAATGCTCTTGCTAATTTAACATAACCAGATAAAATTTCCAAATTCTGGTTCGTTGAAGTTTGCCTGGCGTGCGAAATATTATTTTTTGTGGACATGGAAACTGGAATATTTGGCAGCATAGCGCCCAGTTTCATTTCTATTTACCTAATAAAATTTGGTGGAATATAGCGGCAAAGTCTTTTCTTGTGTTGTATTGGCCTTCTGTGGGAGTCTCATTGTACTGCTTTATTAGGATTTTATTAAATTTTATCTCATTTCAACCAGGATTAGATTAACTTTATAGTGAAGGGATATATCTTTATTTCTTTGTTTGAGTTAGACCTCCTGATGATTTTAAAGGTCTGTTATTTCCAGCTATGCAGAGTCAGCTTGTCTGTAATGGGTGCCGGAGTGTTTTGCATTACCCTAGGGGGCCACTAATGTTTGTTGTGCATTGTGCAACACAATTACCTCTGTTCCTCCTCGTGGTAAGCTTCTTTTGTGCAGTCTTGCTATATGCCTAATCGATGATATTTTCGACTTTGGAGACTAATACATTTTGGGGATAGGAAAATGAGTCACTGGATATGAAGAGCATCAGCATGATGGTAAAATGTGTTTTTATACTGATTCTTATAATTTATTAATTATACGATATTTTTTTGATGAAGATATTACATCACACTAATCATAGATAAACACCCTAAAAGAACCTAACAGAAACAAACAGTCATTAACTACCCCTTTAACTCCAACTGAAACCCCAACATCCCCACGTAAATCTTTATATACCCCTTTACACACGAGATAATTTTCACATCAAAATGACTTGAATGTGAAAATAAATTCTGTTTTGTCAAAATGATTTGACTGTGAAAGGTTTTCAGAGATTATTGGGGCAAATGTAATTCCTTTATATTACATTGTATGTTTGATTATTGCCTTTGTTTTATGCTTTATATTTGTGAATAAATATGAGATTCTAGTATAAACCAGAAATAGGTTCATGTTATACGTGTCTCAATTTCTAGGAAATTGACATCAGGAGGAGTTAATTTGCATCTGGCATTATAACACTAAGTTAAAAATGGTTAAATTAGTGCAGTACTGCATTGTGAAACTTAAATACCTTGTAATCTGTCAGGTGTGAAAACTCTGAATTAAAATGTTGATGGCAGCAGTGACACTAAAAAAAGAGAAAACGACAGTAGCATGTCTGTTGCAAAAGAACTTCAGCTCAATCTGTTTTGGCTGAGTTTATTGATGCTAAACAATACTACCTTATCTACATTTTTTTGGGTAGCTCATCAATTATATTTTGTCCTTAAGAAAGTGTTAAGAACTCATCAACTGAACCAAACCAATTGGAGAACTAGAGTCCACAAATCAAACCAACTTGGGAACTTGTCTTTTCACTATTCTATCAAACAAATATTGCACTATCATCTTACAAGGTCCAACCCAACATCTCTTGAACAACCAGAATGCTGAAGTACAGCAGCAAATACAGAATAATGCAAAGGCTATTGATGTATCTCTGCTACAAACTACTGAACGGCTCAAAACATTACAAATGACACTTGCAAATATGAAGACATGGACAAAGTTTCCGGAACAGTAGAAAGTAAGATGAACACAAGGCACACTACACATGCTACAAGCTCAAGCATACAATAAGTCTGTCAACTTCTGAGAGGCGGGAGCCAAGGTGGGCTCTCTCACCAAAAACCTGGCCCAAATTTCTCCTCCTCCTCCTTCCTCCTCAGCCTTTCTCACTTTATATACTCCCATCAACAACTCTTTAACTGCTCACTCCTGTCTCTTCATCATGACTAACTTGATTTACTACTCTACTTTTCTGTCCTGTCTGCTTAACTTTTGTGCTTTCTTTTGGACCAGTTACTCCCTATTTTTTGCCCTTTCAACACTCTCCTGTTTCTCCTTCTATTTGCTTTGGTGGACTGGGACCCGTTAGAAATTTTAGATAGTTGTGAACTCGTCACAATTGTTATGATCAATTTTTTTTAGCACTTATTGCACATATTTGCCCCCCTTTTTTTCATCAGCGAACAAAATATCCTTAAGCACTATGCTCTGGTGGGTAAAATGGTTACAGCAGTTTCCCTTGGAGCATATTCACTTTTGTAAAATGCAATTAGTTCATAAGTTTTTCATCAGAATGGTTGGGATGTCTGGATCATAATTAATGCTATGCATGAGACCCTAGAAATTCATATCATTGTTAGTGATGCTTGTGGTCTTTTTTTCTACGAGGAACTATTTGATAGATGCTTCTCTTGTTTATCACCTTTTCCTTGTCTTGGATAGTTTTAATGCTCCTTATCCTTCCATTTTGGATGTTTTGGTTTGAGGAATAATTTATGGTCTTGTGGAAGTGTATTGCTGTCTTTTCCAAATTTACTATTCTTATGGTTAGAGAATGAATTTTTTCAGCAGATATTTCTGCAATCACTACCCTTATGAATTAGGGGCTGTTTTCTTGGATTCCCATGATGGGCATAGATTTCTTTTTGCTAAGCCTTTCCTTGTGGATTTGGCGATTTGCTCAAGGACTGAAGAATTATATTGCATTAATTATATCAATTGTTCCTCTTATTTTAGATTTTGGAATTGTTATTCTACTTCTATGTGTTTTTCACCTCCTCCATAATAGATTTCCTTTTGTAAAAATACAAAAAAAAGTCTTACTTATTCATGCCATTATTCAAAAGATTATTCAACAGCTATGTTTTGAATAGCGGGTAGCGGCCGACCCCAAAAACGGTATAGCGGGTAGCGATAAAGCCGCTACTGTGAAGTTCATATAAATACTTGTAATAAATTATACCACATATATAAATGCAATATAAGATAAGAAATCACCCAAAATATTACACATTCAAAATAAGGATTCAAGAAACATAAAGGAAGCCACATACTAGTTCATTGAATGTAACTAAATTAATAACATTCTAGACACATAAACAATCCAAGTAGAGTCAAATATAAATTTTTAATGCCATAACAGAGATTGTGTGTGGAAACTGTACCAAAGATCAGAAATTACAGCAACCAGAGAGTTCAGAAAATGAGAAAAGAAGATCAGATTATGTGAAAGAACTAGAAGATCAGAAAAAGAATTAATGTTCCAAATTAAATAAATATAAAACTTTGTCCATTTCATTCCTCAAGGTTTCAAGGTTCTGTGTCCATTCCATTTCGGAAACAGAGAAGAGGAGGGAAGAGCCTTGTAGTCTCGTGGCTTACTGGTTTGGGCGTTCGCCCCCTCACTGGTTAGTCGCGAGTTCGAATAGGCATCGAGAAAGCAGAGAGAAGAGAGGGAAGATGTCCAACAGCCGAAAGTGAAGAGAGGGAAATCGTCGGTCGTTCCCTCGTTTTTTTTTTTTTTTTCAGAAAGGACACCAAGGTAAATGACATATTTACCCTTCATTAAGTTGGCTTTTTTCCCATTTTAGCCCTGATTCCAAATCGAATTTCCAAACCATGCCCCGCGCCCTGTTTCTGCAATTCTGCAATTTCCAGTCGAATTTCTAGATGCGGCGCGATATCGCAGCATAAACCACTGCCCGCGAATGCCGCCACCGTCCGCCACCACCCGCTACCGGAAACTGTAGCGTTGCGGATCGGAAAATGCGTTTGGGTTCCGCTAACCGCATCTGGACCGGTAGCACGCTATAGCGATTTTGATCATAGTTCAACAGACAAAGAAAAAAGGAAAAGATTGGTATAGGATATGAATTAGTATGTTTACATTTACCTATGCCTTTAGCTGTGAATTGGGAATGTTTACATGTGATATCTGCTTACGTGTCATACATATGGTTGATATGTGGATACATCTCATGGAATTACCTTTGCAAATAAAGTACTATACAAAACATTTCCTGGATTTTTGCTTGCCATGCAGTATTGTTGCCTTTGAATATATGAAAAAAAAAGGTCCTCTAATTACTTGTATTTCTTTCTGTTAATGCAGTAAATTAGATTACTATCTGATTGTTTTGTAATTGTATTACACCAAATGTTCTTTGCTTTGAAACATTTATGTGGCTGTTCGCATTTCAGGACTTATTTATAACATGTCCACAACTCTAGGTATCTTTATAAGAGATTTCATATAAATGAGGATTCATGAGTCACAAAACTATTAAGTTCAATGCACATAAAAAACTGTCATATAAAATACAGTTTGATATTTGTGGTGTGAGATTTTTTGTTATATTCTCTTTTAGTATTAATTTACATCCTATACCCACATGTTATATGCTGATGATTGACTCTGTGTGCATGTTAGAGACTTAGAGTAGAAACTAAAAGCTAACAATTCTGAGGGAAAGATAAAAATATTCATGTGATCAGACTCTAATTGGATTCTTTCTTCTAAACACTATTTTCTTATGATCCTAGGGATGGAAATGTCTCAACTTTATTGTGGAGGATGTAGGACATTGCTGATGTACACACGTGGAGCTACAAGTGTTAGATGTTCCTGCTGTCATACGTTGAACCTTGCATCGAGTCCAATAGGTTTGTATGTTGCTGGATATGTCTTGGTATTTCTGTATATCATTTTTAATAAATGTGTTTTGATAATTTGATTTTCTAGATAATGCCACTGATATTTTGATATTTCAACTGTGGTGTTGGCTTTAATTGTATGTTTGATCATTGAGCATTGTTAGGAAATATATAGGTTTGAAATTGGGCAGAAAAATATTCTTTAGCATTGTCACTCCGTAAGGTTTTTACAGATACACCAAATTGAGTTTTGACTTCAGCACAGAAATTGCAAAAGTGAGAAAACAGCTCAGAACGAGTTTTCATTAAATAAAGCCAGGTGGTACGAGAGAAATCATCAACAAAAGTAACAAAGTACCGAAAATCAGGCTTGGACTCGACATGACATGGACCCCAAACATCAGAATGGACTAAATCAAAAGGAGACACAGCTTGTTTATTAACGCGAGGTGCCAAATGAACACGATGATGTTTAGCAAACAGACATGACTCACATTCTAAAGACAACAAATGATGGAATTGAGGATACATCCTCTTCAAAGAAGACAAAGACACATGACCTAAACGACA
This sequence comes from Acacia melanoxylon, assembly GCA_019022615.1. NCBI lineage: Eukaryota > Viridiplantae > Streptophyta > Magnoliopsida > Fabales > Fabaceae > Acacia > Acacia melanoxylon. The sequence goes on along the minus strand of JAFJYJ010000003.1, from coordinate 1,628,277 downwards.
ATGAATGTCAAAAGAGGACGAACCACCAGAGCAAGCAATTGAACGTGGCACCTGATCCTCAAGAAAGTAATGACCGCCAGATTCATAGCCCCTACCAATAACTCGCTTCGTCGTGAGATCCTGAATCAAACAATGGTCAGGAAAGAGAGTGATGAAACAATTTGATTTTCGAGTGAGTTTGCTAGGAGACAAAAGATTAAATGCAAGGTCAGGGACATTCAAGACATGAGATAAGGAAACAGATGGGGTAGGTTGGGCAATGCCAGAGCCAAGAACACAAGAATAAGAACCGTTGGCAATTGTTATACTAGAAGGATTGGCATAAGGCGTATACGAGGAAAACAAATGGTGGTTACCTGTCATATGATCGGCAGCACTAGAATCGATGATCCACTTCGAGGAAGAAGTTGCAAGACTAGAAGCAATATTCCACAACAAACTCGTTGAGCAAGAGCACCAACCCAGAGGAATATCCAATCTGCAAGAACAATAAGCAAAGAACTCAAATGCACCAGAACTAGACGTCCTTTAGATTCAGGCTTTTAGGAGCCTCTTCTATATGTATCGATCCTCACAAAGAATAAGTTGAGTTCCACAACAAACTCGTTGAGCAAGAGCACCAACCAGTACCTCATTTTGGTTGGTCAATTAGCCAAGCTGGTTCGGGTTATCTCCTCTACTTGTTTGGTTACTAGGCGGTTGACGGTGGTGTGGATATCCAATCTGCCCCCAACCGACAAAAAAGAGCACTAGTCGCAACAATAAGCAAAGAACCCGGGTGAGAAAACTCAATCCCTTGAATTTTCCTACGACATTTCCGATTCCGTGACTATTTTCCAGATTCCGCTTGAATTTTCTGGTGAGTATTTCTTCGAGATTCCAGCAAGGATCTACATCGCCGCAAAGAGAAATGCACCAAAAACCGTACTAAAGACACCAAATGGTCACCAAAGAGACGACAACCCAACACCAACCAACAAACGAACAATACAGGGTCCACATGTTTGAAAAAAAAGAAGAAGAATTGGTAGTGGTTCCCGAGAGCCAAATACTAACTCCACCACGAGAGAAATGCAAATAACAACCAAAAGAGTTGCCAAACCCGATACCTCGTTTGCTTGTTGTGACCTCTTGGTCATTTGCCAAAACGCACAACCGAGGAAAGAAAGTCGTTTGTGATTGGGTAATTTCCAAACGCAATAAGGAGTAAACTCACGATCTGGAAAAGGATGAACCCTAATGTTTCTATGAACTTGTGTTATATCTTTGTAACAAGTTGGGCATGATTAATATCTATGCTCCAACTCGAGGGGGAGTGTTAAAGTAAGGGTCTTAACCCTTTAAGAAACCATCGAACGGCCGGAAATGAAAAGAGGAAGCCAAAACAAGAAGTCACCGTCGAAATGGCGTTCTCACGCGCCTCCACGCGCCGTCACGGCCGTGTAGGCCACGCGCCGTCACGGGTGTCGGATGGCCACCGATTTCAGGCGAACGCCGATCGGGGGTTGGGGATACCGATGGTGGGGTGCGTGTTCTGAAATAAGCACTGTGGACACCTGAACCAAAAAACCACACTCACTCTCTCCCTCACTGTCGCCAAACTGGAATAGCAATGGCAGCGGAAAAAAAAATTCAGATCCTAAAGCTTTGATACCATGTAGAATCACAGAGAGAGAGAAAGGAATATATTCTCAGAAATGTGTATCTATTCATGTACATGGTAGAGGTATTTATACATAAGAGAGGAGACACGAGAGTTAATGACTCATTATGTAGATTGATTCCCTAATCTCTACCATGTACATGAATAAAGCTGCTCTACACATAGCCTCCAACTCTGTGATTCATGAACTTACGAAACACATTGAGATTGATTGTCACTTTGTACGCGATAAGATCAAGGAAAATTTTATTTCTACGGGGCATGTACGGTCTCGTGACCAATTGGCTGACCTTTTGACTAAGGCCTTAAATGGGACTCGGGTTGACTATCTTTGTAACAAGTTGGGCTTGATTAACATCTATGCTCCAACTTGAGGGGGAGTGTTAGGAAATATATAATTAATATAGCATACAATCAGGGATTATAGAGATTAGGGAATCAATCTACATAATGAGTCATTAACTCTCTTGTCTCCTCTCTTATGTATAAATATCTCTACCATGTACATGAATAGATACACATTTCTGAGAATATATTCCTTTCTCTCTCTCTGTGATTCTACAAGCATATTGAAATCTGTTGACCCCTCTTCCTATCTCCATACTTGTCTTCTGTCTATAGTTTGGGAAATATTTTAATCTTAGGCTGCATTTGGTACATGAAAAAGGACTTGGTGACAGGAAAAAGGCTAGGGAAACTACTTGGATTGTGTTTGGCTGATGGTAAAATGACTTTCTTGGAAAGAGAACTTCCCATGTTCATGGGAGAGATTTTTCCCATTTCTATTCCCTTTCTCATTCCCATTTTGTGCCAAAAGGGCTGTGATGTGTGTGTGTGTGTGTGTGTGTGTTTTTTTTTTTTTTTAATGTTCAAATGGTTGTCATGGAACTTAAAATATAGGGGGGAGGAAAGCTTTTGTTTGGTTTTTATAGATTGAGAAGCAAGTTGGTAGTTATTTTGTAATAATATGCTTTTAAATCTGCTCCCTGTATAATATTTCACATTTCGTTTTGCCTTAGCTATGGAAGTCTATTTATTACTTACCAATGTTTTGAATTACAAATGCAAGTAATGCTGATCTTTTTCTTTGAATTTCTTTACTTTTGCTACAATATCTGTTGGTTTTGTTGGTTCTGCGATATTCAACTCATGTCATTCAATTAATAATTCCTTGGAATATTTAATAAATTGAAGGCTATCCACCATTTATGTCTGGATTCTAACCAATAATTTTTTTTTCCCTGCATCAAAAGCATCTAGCCACTTTGCCCATATACACTGTGGGAACTGCCGGACAACTCTGATGTATCCATATGGAGCTCCATCAGTCAAATGTGCAGTTTGTCAGTATATAACAGATACCAGCGTAAGTATATAGCTATTGATAGAAGCAAATTAATGTTTGCATTCAGATTCTTAAGAAATTCTGAAACCTAAAAAAAAAAAATTATGTGTTGCCAAGTTTCTGAGATTGTTAAACATAGTTAGCTCTTTGCTTGTTATATTCTTTCAGCTAAATATTTAGGTGAATTCTGCAGTCAGGTGCATGAAACAAATTTCCACAATTGATTGTTTCTCTGTTCAATCACTTTTTTTTGTACTTATTTACTCTTTTGTATTTGTTTTCATGGCTAGTACTTGTTTCCTCATCCTCATGTAATGAATCTGGTTGATTGTAATTGTATATTAGACTTTAGGATGTATATATCTGGGTCTAGATTCCATGCTTATTTTAGTAATATTGATAATTTGGTACTCAACTTGAGAGGCTGATTACATATTAATGACTATGTTAGGAAATACATGATTAGGGAATATATTGTAATTAGTACATAGTCAATCAGTATCACTAACAATCAGGAATTAGAGGAAATCATCATAAATTATCATTAAGAGCCATCAATACTAAAGCTCTCTCCTATTGTATAAATACACATCATATGGACATGAATAGACACAATATTCAAAAGCCATTTAGATTATTTAGCTTACATGGTATCAGAGCTTGGCTAGTTCTTGGCCAATTTGAGTTTTCCGGTGGCCGCTGTCATTGTACAGTGGTCAGTCTCCTGTCTCTGGCGTGTGTTCGTGTCATTTCAGTTTCTGTCGATTCTTTGGTTATCCTTTGGTGGTGCTCCTTCTTTTCTGTTTGTGTCGATTTTTTTGCTGGTTTTTGGTATTGTTTCGTCTGTTGTTTCGTGAACAGTGACCATGTTGTCGTCACTGTTCACAGGGGGAGAGAGAAAGTGTTAAAGTGTGTACCTCGTTGTTTTGTCGTTGTTTGGTTGTTATGTTGTCCTGGTTGGTTGGCGGAACTTATTCTAGTGGTTCTTTGAGTTTCGGTAAGGTTTTTGTTGTGGAGGTTATTGATACCTCGTTTGGTTGTTGTGACCATTTTCTGGTCGTGCTTCATTCTCCAACGTCGAGCCTTCATTCCCGGTATATATAGGCCGGTTCTTTGCTTCGAAGGTTGCGTTGTGAGACTGGGTTTCTACTATTTCAGCATGGTCGGCATTTTGTTTCGTGTACATTCACTTGTCTCTAGTGGCTGGGTTCTTCGTTTGTTTCATTTTCCAGCAAGTTCGTGAAGTGCTCTTTTGTCTTGAATGCCGTATTTGTGGTTGGGTAATTTCATTGGCCCGTTCGTTGCTTTGCCTCCGGTGAGGTGTTTGTCTCAGGTGAGATAGTTTGGTGGTCGTCCTTGTGTGACCTGTTTGTTGTTTTGCCTTCGGTGAGGTGTTTGGTCTTTGGTGAGATGTTTGAAGTATTGTTTGGTTCCTTGTGAGACCATTTGCTGCAGCTTCTACTTTGGTTTGGTACTCTTTATTATTCGAACTCTTGGTGAAGTTGTTGCATTGTTTTTTTTGAATGTCCCCGGTGTGACATTTGGTTGAACCATTCTTGGATGTGGTCGAACTTGTTGGTGGATTCAAAATCTCATGAAGAAGAAAATTATTATTTTTGGATTTATTTATATTATGATTATCTTTGTAACAAGTTGGGCATGATTAACATCTATGCTTCAACTTGAGGGGGCGTGTTAGGAACTACATGATTAGGGAATATATTGTAATTAGTACATAGTCAATCAGTATCATTAATAATCAGGAATTAGAGGAAATCATCATAAATTATCATTAAGAGCCATCAATACTATGGCTCTCTCCTATTGTATAAATACACATCATATGGACATGAATAGACACAATATTCAAAAGCCATCTAGATTATTTAGCTTGCAGACTAAAAAGAACTATACGGATGAAAATTGCTACAAAAATCATGCTTCTCATCAGTACCTCAGTTTTCTATTCATGGAAGCATAGAAATCATGTGTATATTTTACTGTAAAAGTTTACTTTTCTTGATTGAGAGTGTTTTGAAGAAAGTTGATAATCTTTTGATATTAGAATCAGATTTTGTAGCATCCAAAGTTTTTTTTTTCCTTAACAAATTGTAGCATACAAGGTTTTTTTTTTTTTTTTTGCCTGAAAAAGTCAATTTTATTAAAAAAATCAAACAAGAATACAAGCACCAATAGCCGAAGCCAAGAAACTCTCAAAATGCCTAACATTACATCCTAACCCACATCTTACCAACCTAACTAACTATGAAAACTAATGCAAATCAACAACTATAACAGAGTTAGATGTTTAGCCTATACCTTCCCTATTACCTGAAGCAAAAAAACTGTCGCATGGCTTCTTGGCAAGCACCAAATCACAGATAAGAATGTTGCGTAAAGGCGATGATGGAATATCCAACCAATCATGCTGGTTCATCCCCTTTTCTGCATCTACTGCCAATCTATCAGCAGCTTTATTCCCTTGCCTACTAACAAGAGATAATGAAACTTGTTCCAGGTTCAAAAACAAATCCTGGATCTCCCTCAACAGATCCTAGCACCGCCAATCACAGCCAGCCACAGAATTATTCATAACCAATCTATACAAAACCTCACAATCAATTTCAAAAATAACCAGACAATCAGGGAAATTACCTCTAAGCCTTAAAGCCTCCACCAGCGCCATGCATTCAGCCATGAAAGGGGAACTTGCCGACACACGTCTTCCCATACCTCCCACAAAATTCCCCTCAGCATCCCTGCACGCTACGCCAATCCCTGCTGTGCCTGACGATTCCCTGAAGGCTCCATCTGAGTTAATCTTGATAGAACCCTCTGGCGGTCGAACCCATTGTGTATGTCTTATCAACTTGTCAGCAAAAAGCTTCCTGGAATCATCTCCCCTTTTCGCTTTCGAATTCCAAAATTCCTCCACCTGTCCAGAAACTAGCTGCACAACCTTTCTAGCATCCGGTCTCACCCCATTAAACACCCACTGGCATCTTTCCTTCCAAATCCACCAACACATATTGGCAAATAGGGCTTTACCATAATCATCCAACAAGTCTACCCCGCACAACATATCACACACCCATGCATCACATCTTCTTATTGTCCACTTACTAAATTTAATCCCTAAAGGGCAACCGAACCAGCAAGATTTTGTCCATGGACATAGGAATAGCAAGTGTTCCAGAGTTTCCTCTTCAACTAAGCAGATAGGACACATAGGATTGACAGCGCATTTTCTTTTAAAAAGAGCAAAACGTGTTGCGACAGCACCTACACAGATACGCCATACAAAATGCTCGATTTTTGGAGGTACAATTAGTCTCTAGACATTCTTCCACAAAGTATTTGGCATGATATAAGACATACCAGGATCCTTGATCAGCTCCTCCTTCTCCTGGTCTTTGGCCACCCAGTATCCTGACTTTACTGTATAGACCCCATCTCTGTTAGCCATCCAAACAGCACTATTAGACTGGGAACTTAATGAAATAGGGGTTCTCAAGATCATCTCCTTCTCTTCCCTGCTAATCCTATTCGCAATAGCCCTTAGGTCCCAACGCCCATTGCATATTAGATCTCTTACCCTCATATCAACTTCTTCTTCAGATATCACCCTTGCCGACAATCGACAGCCATCCAAGCCGAGAATCCAAGGGTCTCTCCAGACACTAACTGCTGAGTCGACCCCCACCTTCCAGTAAAAATTCTTTAGTAGCAAGTCACAGCCCTCCAAAAGGCTTATCCAACCCAAGAGGCATGCCTTCCTTTCTTTGCATGCAGGAATGATTCCTTAGGGAAATAGATTCCCTTGATAATTCTACATAGATCCTTAGGATTAACCAATAGCCGCCAAGCGGTTTTCGCTAAAAGAGCTTTGTTAAAACAAAGCAAATCTCTGAAGCCCATACCTCCGTCCACTTTGGGTTTAGCTAAATACTTCCAGCTTTTCCAATGAATGGAGTGTGAATCAGAATTTTGGTCCCACCAAAAGTTGGAAATTAGCCTATCAATATCCATACATGCTTTCTTAGGAAAGAGAAAGCAGGTCATTGGGTATGTTGGAATGGAATTAGCAACAACTTTAATTAAGGTTTCCCTCCCAGCAAAAGTCAGCAACCTCTGTTTCCATCCCTGCAATTTAAGCCCAATTCTGTCCCTTACAAAGGCTAGAGTAGCAGCCTTCGACCTTCCCCAAACCATCGGGAGACCCAAGTACTTCCTTGGCTGATCAGAGTAAGAAACCCCCAGACAGACCGCTACATCCTCTTTGATTCTTTTAGGAGTATTTGTAGAGAAAATAGGGAAGATTTTTCTAAATTCACCAACTGACCTGAAGCTTCACAATAGACCTCCAGGATCCTTTTTAAGACCTTACAATTCACATCCTCAGCCTTGGCAAATAGAATTGCGTCATCTGCAAAGAAACAGTGCGAGAGGACCGGAGCATTGCGTGCTAGCTTTATACCTCTCAGATCCTTGGACTCAACATGTCGTTGAATCATTAGTGAAAGAGCTTTCGAGGCTAAAATAAACATGTATGGTGATAGTGGATCACCTTGCCTCACGCCTCTCCCCGGAATAAATTCTTCCACCTTGTGACCATCCACTTGCAAGATAAATGCAGCAGATGTAATACAGTCCATAATCCAAACCACCCATTCTCTACAGAATCCCAATTTTAGCATAATCGCTTCGAGAAAATCCCACTCCACTCGATCATAAGCCTTGTTCATGTCAACTTTGAGAGCAAACTCCCATTTACCACCAATCTTCTTGTGCCTCAGGTAATGAAAAGCTTCATGTGTGATGGAAATGTTATCTTGAATCATTTGGCCAGCAATGAAAGCCCTTTGATCCTGTGAGATAGTCCGATTCATTAATCCCTTCATCCTATTGCTCAAGATTTTTGCAATGATTTTATATGATACGTTGCACAACCCTATAGGTCTGAAGTGGTTCACTCCTTCAGGCTTGTCCACCTTTGGAATTAATACAATGTTGGTTGAGTTGATCTGAGATAAGGAGACTTTCCCCTCAAAGAAATCATGCACCATTCCACAAACTTCGTTCCCCACCTGTTTCCATGCTGACTGATAAAATAGAGCCGAGTATCCATCTGGACCTGGAGTTTTATTGGCCTCAATCTGAAAAACTGCTTCCTCAATTTCCTGGTTTGTAACCGGTAGCATCAACAAAGCATTATCCTCCGCTAAAACCCTCTCCTTAATGTAGGATATGGCTTCATCCATAGGCCGCGGACCCACGGACCGAAATAGATCCTGATAGAAAGTGCTGAAGGTTTTATTAATTGCCTCCCTTTCCTCCAACCATACACCACTTCCATCCTTGAGCCTTAGGATTTTGTTCCTTTGGCGTCTCTGTATCACACTGTTATGGAAGAATTTTGTGTTTTTGTCTCCACATCTAAGCCAGGAAATTCTAGATCGCTGCCACCAGTAAGTTTCTTCCCTGATCCAAGCTTCCTCAAGCAATGCAGATAGCTCCTTGGCCTCTTTTAATTTTGCATCAGTCAAAGGACCTTTGCTACAGATTTGCAATTTACGTCTAAATTACTCAATGACTCTCTTGAAGTTAGGAAAAGTCCTTTTGCTCCAGATTAACAGCTTCCACCTACACGCATCCAGCCGCCTAATCAGATCCGCCAATCTATTCGCCACATTTCCCTCCACCTCATTCCACCCCTCATCCACAATCTGTAAAAACTCTTCATGTTGAGCCCAATTGGCTTCAAATTTGAAGGATCTTGGGGTTTTAACATTTGTGAAACAACAGTCAACTATTAGCATATGGTGGTCCGAGTCAATAGGTTCCACATGGAAGACCATCGCATGGTCAAATTCCTCCCTGAATTCCACATTTCCCATAGCCCTGTCAAGCCGCTCCCTCACAATTGTGCCGGTCCGCTTATTACACCATGTAAATTTGGACCCCTTGAACTCTAGATCCATCAAGTTACAATCCGATAGAAGAAGTTGAAAATTGATTATTTTGCGCATAGCCCTCAGATTGCCCCCTTCTTTTTCAGATTGGGAGGCGAGATCATTAAAATCACCTAGTAGCAGCCAAGATTCTGTTATATTGACAGCCAGTTTCCTCACTAGATCCCAAGTCAGCCTTCTTTCCTTTTCTTTCGGAGGGCCATATACAAAGGTAATAAGCTTGGGACATATTACCCCTTCAGATTCAGCGATAACATGGATGATATTTTGGGACTTATATAGGATTGTCATAGAGATATTGTCCTTCCACCAGATTGCCAAGCCCCCTGCCAAACCTCTCGGTTCCACATACATGTCTCGGTTGAAACCACAACTCCGCCTGATTCTCCTAATCCTGCTAGAGCAAATCTTTGTTTCCATTAGGAGGATTATTGAAGTATGATGTTTCCTCGATAAATCCTTCAAATTACGGACTGTCAAGGCTCTCCCTAGGCCCTGATAGTTCCAAGAAATGAGTTTCATGGCGACTTGGTGGCTGTTTTTGGCCAGCCACCACAACCCTCAGCGATAATCTTTTTCCTTTTGCCACTACCTGCTTTGAAAACGAATTCAGAGCTTACAAGATTGGCCTGTTTAGGCACACCCATTAACTCGTCAACTCCCTCAGCCTCTGTCGGTATATTTTCCTTACCACTCTTCCTCCTAGAGCCCCTCCTCAATTTTGTTTTGATTTTCCTCAGGTTGCTGGCATAAGATGAGATTTCAAGGGGATGTACAAGGAGTCCCTGACGTTATCTTCCTTCGCTTTGATGCTATCGAATCCCCAGCAACCTCTGCCTTCCTTTTTAAACCAAGCTCGCTTAACCCCATGATAACATTGTTCATGTTGTTTTCGCGATACAAGACTAAAGCCAAGGAGTCATCCAGAGGAACCTTGTCTTTCCTAGCTGATGCCGCGTCTGGCTTAGTCCTCCCCTCTGGACACCAACTCCCTCCCTCCGCTGGTTCTGAATGTACAGAACTTCGCTCCACCAGGGACTCAGAACTCCTCGCTTGAACACCTTTAGGATGATTGAGCCTCCTTCCTTTCTTTTCCTACCCCCGCTATCTGAGTCATACTTCTGAGTTTCCTCTTCATACGGCTCCCTTTCCCCTCTGTCCTTCCCCAGGTCCTCTTCATTTTTGTTGTACAGAGTATTAACAATCTTAATGGAGAATAAATCCTCCTCGTTCTTCATAGAGTCTCTATTGGTCTTCTGAGATTCCTCCGACCTCCGTCTTTGTTGAGCTTCCTCCTTCTTCCTCATAACATGTTCAGCTTTAGCACCCTCGCTCTTTAAAACTACCAAAGTTTCATCCCAGCCACGACAGGCATTAGTATTAAGCCAGGCCCCAAACCGAGGCTCACTTGGATTAAGTCTCGATTTCAGACGCTCAGAATCACAGCTTCGATTATCATGCCCTATTTTGCCACAATTATAGCAGAAGTTCTGTAACTTTTCGTACCTCACAAAGAACTAGATTTGCCTTCCATCCGGCCTTGGTAGTCAAAAGCCATATGCTAACGGCTTTCTCAAGTCAAGAATGACTCTAGCACGCAAAAAATTCCGAAGATACCTGCCATTGTACAAAGGATCTTCCACTATCATCACCTCACCAACATGACTGCCAAGCATTACGGCGTTTTCCGAGCACAACGCTTCAAGCGGCACATTGTGAAATTGTGTCCACACCGGCGATTGTCCAAAATCAAACTCTTCACACGAGTTATACTTCGATCTTTCCAAGATGTTAAGAAGGCAGCCATTGATTGACCATGGTCGCCTTCGTAGAATCCTGCAATACTTCTCCTCTTCCTTGAATTTGAATAGGAAGGCATTTCCGGTAACCCCGATTATATCGAAACCTCCCTGCAAGTTCCATGCCTTTCGCAAGATTGCTTCCATGGTAGATCTTGTGTATGTATCTGGTAGATAAGACCTTACCAATCAATGTTCTCTCAGATTTCGCCTCTTTCCACACTAATGGAATCGATATCCGGATTTCCTCCATGACACAGAACCAAGATCCTGCAATATCTCCGAACCACCGATCCAACCACACTCACGCTCCTCCGATACTCCGATCTATGTACTCTCTCTCACCGCCGTTTTTCCCGCCGAACCACCACCCGCACCACCGTGCCCTTGCCCTAACCACTCTCATGCTCTGGCGGAGAGAACTAAGTTCCCACACGAGTGCGTGGGGAAAAACTGTTGGGTGAGCTGATTAGCATACAAGGTTGAATAAGCAAATTTTGCATGTATCCCTGCTTTTGGTGAGGAAGATACAATTGTTGAACTCACAAGAACTACAAAGAATTGTTGCAAACTATCTCTGCTTGGGAGTTTGCTTGATAGAAAGGGAGAAGCAACTGTCATTTTGTTACTAGTTTTGTTTATATAAAGAGATAGTGCATTGTATTTCCTTATGGTTTCAGCTCTAGTTGGTAATTTGGTATTAAGAAATTTCCACGTTCTTCAATCATGAAGATTACATTTTAATTCTTTTCTGAACAATCATTCTGTGCTACAAAAATGTGTTTTATTAGATGATGATGATTATTATTATTTTCTTTCCCACTAATATAGCAGAAATAAGGGAATATGTCTATTGATTTTACACTTTTAACTTTTCTCTCCTCTTCATTGTTTACTTATTATACTCATAACCTCTCTTTGGGAGCTCATAGGTAGGGGAAAATAGGACAATATAAAGAAGGGAATGAGGGGATAAAAAATACTTTCCTAGTTCCCTTTTCTTTTCTTTTCTTTCTTTGTTTTTTTTTTTTGGGTTTTTTTTTTTTTTTTTTGTTTTTTTTGTTTTTTTTTTTTTCACTGAAACGCCACAAAGATTCTCTTTTATGATATGTTTAAAAATGATGCAAAGCCTCATTTTGGCAGTTTAAGTCGACACGGGCATTTACCATGTATTTTATGTTGTATGCACGTTAGCTGATCTATGTACTTGTTCTGCTTCTTGTCTTTTTCAGAGGACCGATGGAAGGATTCCCAATACTGTCCACGGACCAAATGGGACAACCAACTCTGGAACAATGCCTTCTACTTCAACAGTAAGTTGTTTTCTTTTGTGATCATTCGTACTTATAATGTATCAGAAGTTTTATGTGCTTCGTATCAATCTAACATTCATCTTATTACGTTTGTTATCCCAGTCAATGCCCCATTCTCAAGGCCAAACGGTTGTGGTAGAAAATCCTATGTCTGTTGATGCAAGTGGGAAATTGGTAAACTATATTTTCCTTTCATTTTTGTTGGAAGTGTGTCACCTAATGAATTTGACAATTTTCTTCCAAAGCTTGTGATTAATACAAGATTTTATTGACTTTGAAAATGTCCCAGGTGAGCAATGTTGTTGTTGGCGTAACAACTGAGAAGAAGTAATGTCCATCTAGTTATTACGTGCTGTTTGAGGCATTGTCTCAGTGTCTGGCACTGGATGATGGATATTGTGTATATGATTTTGTAATCTGCAGTGGAATCTGCTTTCTAAACTAGAGGATTTCAAAGTATGTGTGTATATCAGAAGGTCAAGTGGGAAGGGCATGGAGTCCTTTATGTGTGATTATGAGATTTCTCTTTTAAGCAAATCAGTTGGTTCATTCAAATTATTTCTTGACCTGTGGGGATTGTTGGTGACTTGATCAGCTTGTGCTTTTTCTTGATGAGTTTTTTCGGTTTGTACAAGTTTGGTCTGTGTATTATTTGTACAGATGTGTTTATAGTTATGTTACAGCCAAGCACTGCATGGTAGACTTTTTGCCTATGTCGCAAGAGCTTTGGGATAATAGAGACCTGGTTATAAGTTTGTGTTTGATAACTTTTGAAATTGTGGTTTTAGAAGACCTTTTTTTGCAAGTCGACGCAAAACTCTTCTCATATGTTTATCTTATAAATTGTAAAAGCCATTCTCTAAAAGCTAATCTAATTACATTAGCTATACCCTTGGGGTTTTCTTTTTATAAGAAACAAGTGATTTCATATACCTGTTCCTTTTAAAAGAAATATTTAGAAAATGTCCTTTTTTTTCCCCTCACTTTCCCATTTTGCCCTTATTTAATGTCATTATAATAAATTTTCACAACCCCAAAAAATTATTACTTCTAACATTTATTTTCTTGTTCTCCCTCTTCTACAATCCTCTGTATTATAATAATTTTCTTATTCTCTCTTTTATTCTCTATATCATCATAAATAAGGGCATTTTAGTAAAAAAATGGTTACAGTTTTGACACTTTTATTGTTCCGACACTTTGAACCGCAAGATTTAGTTAAATGCTTCTTATACAAAGTTGCAAATGGAGTATATTACTATCAGGTTGGTTGTTCATTTTGTGTACAAGTGCCAAGTTGAGTTGTGAAAATGATTTAGGAGAAATCACGCTCAGGTCCCTAAGATGGCAAATTATTACTAGTAAGTCCCTCAAAATCATTAAATATCTAAGTCTCAAGGGACCTACGGATCATTCATTCCAAGTGAAAAGAAGTCGCTGCCATGTAAAAGTCACATAAATGACGAAGTTGATATGAGATGATTTCAAGAGGCAAGAATGCCTTTTCAAAATTTGGAATGTACTATTACCCAATTGTTGGATACTCCCTCTAATTCTAAATATAAGACATAATTCACTTTTTCTGGAGAGATTAAGGAAGCTAAATAAGTTAATTAATCATATCATATGTTGTATATTCTTAGATTATATAGGAGTATCAATTTATAAGTTAGGGAAAATAGTTTGGAGAAAAAAATGATAAATATAAATATTTTAAAATAATTTAATTAGCAACATTAATCTTTTCAAAAAAGTCAACTTTATCTTATATTTAGGATTAGAAAATATGTGATTATGTCAAGGGATCGAGAAGTACTAGTTTGTCTTCCTTGAGATTTAATGTGTTACAATTTGAACCCCAGTATTCAGTAAACCCAAGAAGTTAGCTTTTTGTGGTTTTTCTCGGGCATTGTTTCCATAAACCACACGCCAACAATTTTTATTAAAAACGTCATTTCAGATTATGTTTCTAGACATTTTTATGCTGTGAATAACCACATCCGTAATAGGTGTATATTGTTTTTTTTTTTTAAAAAAAAAATTCCTCCCGTTTCTAAATAGAGTTAACAGAGGAAATATAATTATCTCAATTTATTTTGTTCCCAAATATATATATATACAGGGTAAAAGATTTCTTCAGTCATAGGAGATAAGTTATCTCCAGTGACCCCCAAAACTACGTCGTTTTGGATTAATGAAGAGTGTTTCCATAATTTTGCACCATTCATTAATTCACCTAAAATTATAAACATACTCTTCATTAATTCAAAACGACTTAGTCTTAGGGGTCACCGGAGATAACTTATTAACAGTGACTGGAGAAATATTTTTCCCATATATATGTTGGAATTTAGGATAAAATCCCGTGGGTTATGAATAAGAAGAAGGTTGGAAAAGAAGAGGGAAAAAGGAAGAAAGAATGTGTGTGGATAGAAGTCCCACATTGGTTAGTTGGAGAAAAGTTTGAGGGTATATAAGCCTCAACTCTGCTCCTACTAAATGGGTCCTTGGGCTAACCCACTTTTGAGGAGGGGTGAAGACCGCCGTCTGGCTTAGTTCGGTCGCGCTGCCGAGTCCGGTTCGCGCGTGTGTGAAATAAAAAATAATTCTTTATTAAATAATTTTTTGAATTTCCAATTTGACCCCGAACTTTTAATAATTACGATTTTGCAGCTTCGAGGTCTTCCAACCAACGACTGTGTGTTGCGATCCGTTTGGATCATTCGCTCCATTCTGGTGCGTCTGTTCGTTAGACGCACCAGTTCGCCGACAAGAGACGCGGGTCGCTCCTGTTCGTTCCGTTCTGGTACGTCTGTTTGCACAACACCAGTTTGCAGCAACAGACGAGTCCATTTGATCAAGTTTTTCGTTGTCTATAAATAGGGCGCCCTAGTCATAAAATAGTATTCGATTTTTTCTACATACACTCTTTCTGCATACTGCATATACAAAACATTCTGTGCGTTCCGAAAGCAGACTCGTTGGATTCGGTTAGGCTTCAGATTGATAGAGCCATCTTTCTAGAGACGAATAATCCGCTCTATCCTGGGAGGCAATTACTCAGAAACCTTCAGCATCCGTGTTGAGGGAGCAAAATTGTCTTAAGGACACAACGTAAGTTGGGCCCGGATTTCTGCATAGTTCATTACCATATTTGGTAGTCTTGTGAGTTCATTTACAGCTTTTCATATTATACAGACTTGTTGTATGCTCTCTGTATGTGCTGTTTCAATAATACAAATTCTTGTTATGCTATTCTTTTTACTGTATATTCAATTTCTACCTACTCAATACATTGGAAACAACAATCTTAAGATAATTTTTGTGATTGAAATCAGTTTATATTAAGTTATATCTTTGCTGATTTCATACGTTGGTAGTTATATTGAATTGAATATGTGTTTAGTTTTTGGTGAATATTATTATTATACTATTTGTGGATTAATCTGTGTGATTAATCAAAGTTTCTGTTTTAACAACAAAAATGGCAAGTACAAGTACCAATCTGATGAACCCAAGTGGTCCTGTTCCAATGCATGGTGAAAAACCAGAAAAAGTTCAATGAGAATGATTTTAAAAGATGACAACAGAAAATGTTTTTCTATTTAACCACATTGAACTTGGCACGGTTTCTCACTGAAGATGCTCCAAAATTGGAAGAAGGACAACCGGCTGACAAGGAAAAGGTTGCTGCAATAGATGCTTTGAAGCATTCTGATTTCCTTTGTAGAAATTACATTCTCAATGGTCTAGACAATACATTGTATACTGTATATAGTGTTTTGGATACAACCAAAGCATTATGGGAGAGTTTGGATAAGAAGTATAAAACTGAAGATGTTGGCTTGAAGAAATTCATAGTTGGCAAATTTTTGGACTTCAAGATGCTTGACTCTAAATCTGTGGTAAGTCAAGTTGAAGAACTTCAATTGATCATGCATGAGATTCATGCAAAAGGGATGTCTCTTAGCGAGTCTTTCCAAGTTCTTTTGCATTTATTGAAAAATTGCCACCATCTTGAAAGGACTTCAAGAATTACCTCAAGCACAAGCATAATGAGATGTCACTTGAAGATTTGATTGTAAGATTGAGAATAGAAGAAGACAACAAGATTTCTGAAAAGAAACTTGGCAGCAATCCTATAGTTTCAAAGGCCAACATTGTTGAAGATGGTCTGAAGCCCAAGAAACAGAAATGCTCTAATGAGGGATCATCCAAACAAGGTCATAGCAAAGGCCAGAAATTCAAAGGAAAGTGTTATAATTGTGGGAAGCCTGGCCACCGTGCTAAGGATTGTAGGAAGCCAAAGAATCTCAAGAAGAAGAACACCGAAGCCAATATGGTTGACAATGTTACAGATATGCTTGATAATATGAGTCTTTCAAATAGCTGTAATGCAATGTAACTTGGTTGGAAATACCAAGGAGTGGTGGGTGGACACTGGTGCCACCAGGCATGTATGTGCAAACAAATGGATGTTCTCTTCTTACACCCATGCGAAGCAAGATGAACAACTATATATGGGAAATTCTTCTACTTCAAAGGATGAAGGTTTTGGGAAAGTGGTTTTGAAGATGACTTCTGGAAAAGTCGTGACACTTAATGATGTGCTTCATGTGCCTGATATTCGCAAGAATTTAATTTCTGGATCCCTCTTAAGCAAGAATGGTTTTAAGCTTGTATTTGTTTCTGATAACTTTATACTTTCTAAGAATGATATGTATGTTGGAAAAGGTTACCTTAGTGAGGGCATTTTCAAAGTTAATGTAATGACTGTCACCAATAATGGTGCTATTAATAATAATATTGCTTCTATCTATATGCTTGAGTCCTCTAATTTATGGCATCAAAGATTAGGACATGTTAATTATAAATCAATTAAAAATTTAATTCATTTAGATCTATTGTCTAAAGTTGATTGTTCAAATAAAGATAAATGTCAAATATGCATTGAATCAAAATTTTCTAAGTTATCCTTTCCTCCTGTTGAAAGATCAACTAAGTTGTTAGATTTAATACATACTGATATATGTGACATGAAATCTGTACCATCTAGGGGTAATAAGAAATATTTTATTACATTTATTGATGATTGTAGTAGATATTGTTATGTGTATTTGCTTAATAGTAAAGATGAGGCTATTATTGCTTTTAAACAATATAAAATTGAAGTTGAAAATCAACTTAACAAGAAAATTAAAATAGTAAGGAGCGATTGTGGGGGAGAATATGATGGCCCCTTTGAGAAATTCTGTATAGAATCTGGTATTATACACCAGACAACTGCTCCTTTTGCTCCGCAGTCAAATGGGATTGCAAAGAGGAAAAATCGAACATTGAAAGAAATGATGAATGCATTGTTAATTGCATCCGATTTACCACAAAATTTGTGGGGGGAAGTCATTCTAACGGCTAACTTTCTAATTAACAGAGTGTCTCATAAAATGATAAAAGGCATACCATATGAAATATGGAAAGGAAAGAGACCTTCCTTGAAATTTTTGAAAGTGTGGGGGTGCTTGGCAAATGTTGAGATTCCTAAACCTAAAAGGTTAAGAATTGGATCTAAGACCGTAGACTGTGTGTTTATTGACTATGCACATAATAGTAGTGCATATCGTTTTCTGGTTTATAAGTTCGATGTATCAGATATCCATGTGAATACAGTTATTGAGTCAAGGAACGCTACGTTCTTTGAGAACATATTTCCGTACAATAAAAGTAATGATAATAACAACACTATGATATCTCAGGATACTATGACTAATGATAATTTTGAATAGGAGGAACCTAGACGTAGTACTAGGCAAAGTACTTCAACATCCTTTGGTCCTGATTTTATTACTTATCTATTGGAAAATGAGCCTCGAACATTTGGAGAGGCTATGGGTTCTCCTGAAGCGCCATTCTGGGAAGAGGCTATCAATAGTGAAGTTGAATCCATTATGTCAAACCACACCTGGGAGTTGGTTGACCTTCCTCATGGAAATAAGCCTCTAGGAACTAAGTGGGTCTTCAAAAAGAAGATGAAAGCAGATGACACTATTGATAAGTACAAAGCTAGGATGATAGTAAAAGGCTACAGACAACGTAAAGGCCTAGACTACTTTGATACCTATTCACCTGTTACAAGAATTACATCCATTCGAATGTTGATCTCGTTAGCAGCACTGAAGGGGTTGGAGTTACATCAAAAGGATATAAAGACAGCCTTCTTGAATGGTGAATTAGAGGAAGAAATTTAACTAGAACAGCCTGAGGGATTTGTTGTATTAGGACAAGAACAGAAAGTTTGTCGCTTAATAAAATCCCTTTATGGACTTAAACAAGCTCCAAAACAATGACATGCGAAATTTGATGAAGTTATGTTATCAAATGACTTTAGTATTAATGAATTTGACAAGTGTGTCTACATTCAAAATATTGAAAACGGGTTTGCCATAGTTTGTCTTTATGTAGATGACATGTTGATAACAGGTAGTAATAATCAAATGATTAAAGCTACTAAGCGATTACTTACCAGTAAGTTCGACATGAAAGATATGGGTCTAGCAGATGTTATTTTATGAATTAAAATCCATAGAACATCTGGAGGGTTAGCTTTATCGCAAAAACACTATATTTCTAAAATTCTTGAGAAATTCAAGAGTTTAAACATAGCTTTTGTGTCGAACCCTATAGAAACTAGTCTTCAACAGTTAAGAAATACTGGTGAAGCTGGTAAACAAAAGGAATATGCTCAAGTGCTAAGCAGTCTTATGTATGATATGAACTACATTAGACTTGATCTTGCCTATGCAGTAAGTATGTTGAGTCGCTTTACAAGTAATCCAAATGAGCTTCATTGGAGAGTTATGATAAGAGTTTTGGGTTACTTAAAGCAAACTCAAAACTTTGCTTTGCATTATGAGAAGTACCTTGTATTACTAGAAGGGTATTGTGATGCAAACTGGATCACTAGCTCTAATGACACAAGATCCACAAGTGGATATGTATTCACCCTTGGTGGGGGTGCTGTGTCTTGGAAGTCATCTAAGCAGACTTGCATTGCAAGATCAACTATGTAAGCAGATTCATTGCTTTAGATAAAGCTGGTGAGGAAGCTGAGTGGCTTCGTAATTTTCTTGAAGACATTCCTAGTTGGCCAAAGCCAGTACCAGCAGTGTGTATACACTGTGATAGTCAAGCAGCTATTGGTAGGGCCAAGAATGTCATGTACAACGACAAGTCTAGACATATACGTCGTAGACATGATACCATTAGACAACTACTCTCAAATGGAATCATCTCAATTGATTATGTGAAATCAAAAGAGAATATAGTGGATCCATTGACTAAAGGGATTCCTAGAAAGTTAGTTAAGAAATTGTCCAAAGGAATGAGTTTAAGGCCGATCCATTGTTGATTATTGCGGTAACTCTACCTAGAAGAGTGGAGATCCCACAAACTAGGTTCAAAGAGACAACTAAGTGATGATCGACTGTTAACACTGTGGAGTTTTAAACTCATACTCATTCCTAGACAAGACAGTGCATATATATAAGGGTAAGCTATTAAGCTTTTAATGGTTTCTTAATCTGATGTGTTCAGATGATGCATGTTAACTTACATCACAAGGAATCACCTATGTGAGTGTGAAGTGTGGGCCGCTTCTATGAGAATTTAAAACGGCTGATTCTCTAGAACACTCGCAGAACCAGGCGGTGTCCAGGGCCAAAATGGATATAGCATGAGAACCAACGATGCTAGAGGAGAACCTGTGTGACTCCTATTGTCTTGGTATACCCTAAAAGGTCGACGGTTCAAGACAGCGTGTCCACTGATTGACTAGTATATCCGATAGGTTTTTACTAAAGAAGGTTCAAAGGTAACCCCTACGTTTCTCGATGCAGTTGTTTCTCGTAGAGGAACCGCACTTTGCATACATGATCATTTGCATTTAGTTATGATGGACTAACTTCTTATCCATGTGGGGGATTGTTGGAATTTAGGATAAAATCCCATGGGTTATGAATAAGAAGAAGGTTGGAAAAGAGGAGGGAAAAAGGAAGAAGGAATGTGTGTGGACAGAAGTCCCACATTGGTTAGTTGGAGAAAAGTTGGAGGGTATATAAGCCTCAACTTTGCTCCTACTAAATGGGCCCTTGGGCCAACCCACTTTTGTGGAGGGGTGATGACTTAGGTTTGACTCTCGGTCCACCACACACGCGCGCCGCCGCCGTCTGGCTCGGCACGGTTCGGTCGTGCGTGCCGCTCGCTCGATCCGGTTCGCACGTGTGTGAAATAATTTTTTTTTTTTGAATTTCCAATTTAACCCCGAACTTTTAATAATTACAGTTTTGCCCCTTCGAGGTTTTCCAACCAGCGGCTGCGTGTTGCGATTCATTCGGATCGTTTGCTTTGTTCTGGTGCGTCTGTTCGTGAGACGCACCAGTTCGCCGGCAAGAGACGCGGGTCGCTCCTGTTCGTTCCGTTCTGGTGTGTCTGTTTGCACAACGCACCAGTTCGCAACAACAGACGCGTCCATTTGATCAAGTTTTTCGTTGTCTATAAATAGGGCGCCCTAGTCATATAATAGTATCCGATTTTTTCTACATACACTCTTTCTGCATACTGCATATACAAAACATTTTGTGCGTTCCGAAAGCAGACTCGTTGGATTCGCTTGGGCTTCAGATTGATAGAGTCATCTTTCTAGAGACGAATAATCCGCTCTATCCTGGGAGGCAATTGCTCAGATACCTTCGGCATCCGTATTGAGGGAGCAAAATTGTCTTAAGGACACAACGTAAGTTGAGCCTGGATTTCTGCATAATTCATTACCATATTCGGTAGTCTAGTAAGTTCGTTTACAGCTTTTCATATTATACAGACTTGTTGTATGCTCTCTGTATATGTTGTTTCAATAATACAAATTCTTGTTATGCTATTCTGTTTACTGTATATTCAATTTCTACCTTCATATATATTCAATTTCTACCTACTCAATACATTGGAAACAACAAAATATTTGTTGGTTTTCTATAAAAAAAGTATTGTTCTATACAAAGATTAAAAATGATATTTAGGAAAATCAATACATTTTTTTTAAATAAATCGCTAACTTAGTTAATTTTTTTAATATTTGTAAATTAGTCATTTAACTTCTATATTTTGAACATGAGAGAGTATTAGTATTGAATTGTCTCAATATTCTTATATTTGATTGGGTGAGTACTCGGTTGTACAAAATTTGAACAATATTTACTGATTACTGATATTTTGAATTTAGCAAGATTTTCTTTAATATTTCAAGTATAATTACTTTATATAGATAACATGCTCATATGTTATCTAAAGTTGAATTTGAGCATATACCTATTGCAAAATGTTTATAGCAACTTACAAATAAAAATCTCATTCTTTCTTTTAGGTACAAAAGGCTATATATTTTGATTAAAAAATAATGCAAAAATATTATTGCAAACAAGCGGTACAACAATGAGACAATGTTTTTCGATTTATCTTTGAAATACTTGAATTGCATCATAAATTGTAAAAATCCTCGATATGAAAAATTCATGCGACAACCACAAAAAAGGCATAATTAACAAAGATTTTTGGTTACAACTGAAAATACATATATAATGGTGAACAAACAACTACCAGACCACTACTACTAAAAGTGCAGCTCTTGCTTCCACTCACAAATCCTATAAACAATCTAGATAGATATCTTTATAACCATTTTATGAATGTAAAAATCAGCATTTGACGGCACAATTTTCATCATATCATAACATTATATAGATGTTTTCAAGGATACTATTTTATACATATTTCTTAGCCCTTCAAGAAATCTCATATTCGACGAAGAGAAGCAAGCCTCTTTTCAAGTTCCTCCACATCTTGGGTTGTTTCAGACCTGCGAATCAGAATCAAATGAGGGTCTCTTTTCTTCAGCTTAATTCATGAATAATAATTTTTTTTATATTTTCTTTTTAAAAGTATTTTTTTATATAAATTTTAAGATGTTTGCATAAAAATGAGGGCATTTAAAAAAATAATCAGTATATGAAAAGTCATATTTCTTACTATTTTGAAAAGCTCTTCATAAGATTGAAGGGGATTTATTCATCCTTGATCAACTTCCATCTTTTACTCACGGAGATGAAGGGTGATGTTTAAATTTTGTTTTGTCTTGTTTCCATTTTGTTTAACTTATGAGGTAATGGATTTTTGTTTTCATGAAAAAAAGAAAAGCCATTCAAAAATTGTTTTGGATATTTTGAGAAACACTTCCAAGTAAAAAGTGTTTTTAATGATAGTTAACCAAACATAAAATAATTTCTACTTCTTTAATCATTTTTCAGATTTCTAAAAATCACTTTCTTTTTAATCTTAAACAAATGGCCCCAACATAACAGGTGCACAAACAATCTCCCACACTTCATCCCTCAAATGTCCAGATGCTTTTGAAGTTTTGACCAGCTGTCTAATGTTTAATTATTTCAATTATATAAAATGATTCTGAAGTTAATGATGCATTCATGCGAGTACTTAGAACAACGCACATTTTCAAAAAGGAATAATAAAATTATTTACCTTGCAGCAACATTTTCAACATTCCTTGAAGCAATACGACCTTTTGGAGCAGAAGATAACTGCCATCAGAAAAGACCAGAATCAACCCCAACTGTTAAAGAAAATACAAAATACGGAAAAAGTATGAAAGAAACAGAAGACTATAATTTAATTATTCATGAATTTAAAAACCAACCTGTGATGCAATGTCCACGCCAATCTCATCAAGAACCTGTCATGGATGAATATAAAAAATAAATATTGAGAAGCAAACAAGGTCTTGGACTATCAAAGCTAAACGCCGTCTATTCAGAGTTATATTAACCTGGTTAGTGAGCTCTTCTGTTTCCTCCTCAGCTTCATCTTTGTCTAAAGTTTCATCAATAGCTTCTGACATCATCTCAATCTGCATACACAAAATAATATGAATATCATAATGTGGAACCGAAAAAAAAAAAAAAAAGGAAAAAACCCACGTATTAAAAAGACGTTATTAGGAATTGCTCTCAGGGTCAATAAAATGTTTGCAAAATATCAAATATATATATATATATCAAATATATATATATTCATTTTTTATTCTGAGCACAAGATTGCCAAAGTCACAGTCTCTTGCATCACTCCATAACTCCGTGGTGCATCCCTTTGCCCAGACTTTCTTCTAATGCAACTACAAAACTGCATGCGAAAACACCAGAACATGCGCTAAAAAGAAAAAATGTTACCGTCATGTCCATTTGTGATGACTGCTTTTGGAATTCTTTAATCACCTTTGCCTGTTTTGCAGGTTCCATTTGCTGAAAAGAGAAGCAAGATAATGATTATGGTCTAGCTTAATTATTAGCAAATTTGGGAAAGCACTCGAACAATAGATCACTAGCAACATGGTATTTTTTTTTTTCTCTGGGCAAACCACTAGCATATGATACTTAATCACAAACATATGCATTTTAGGTTGACTATATTATTAACTTATGAAGGATTCACAATAGGCAGTTGTTGAATGAACAAAAGTTTGCCTTACTTTGATTTGTTACAGACAAAATGAAAGTGGTTGATAACTCAGTCTTTGCTATCCTCATTCTCATCACTAGGATAAACTTTAGCATAAGGTTTAGTGGCATGTGCTTTATTCATGCTTGAAGCATGAGGCTGCATTGAAAATAAAAATAAAAAGTATGGCGTCTTCTTCCAATAATTAAGCTCTAAGGAAGGTTGTTTCTCAGCAAGTATAAGGAAAGGTTGAGTATCTGAAACATTATTTTGTTTGACTCACTTTCTTTTATCAACTGAATATATGATCCATATTTTGTTTGACTCTTTCTTTGTGCAGGCCTTGCCTTGTATATGATTTTGTCAAAAACCTTTTGACCTTTATGTCTCATGATGAGTGAAGGCATGCGTATATTTCAAGAGTTCAATTAATACAATGAAGAATCAGATATGAAACACACCTTGTTCATCGCTGCCATTGCCTTAGATGCACCTTTCATCCCAGTAGACATTGAAGTGCTTGCATATAATGCCTGTGGAAGACATATGGACAATCTAAAAATTAAAAAGGCAATTTATTATCATCATTAAGAATGAGGCTCCTGTTCTAACCTGAGTATGAGTTGCAACACCCCTGATCTGAGCACGACTTCCCTGTAAATTAGTTATCTGTTGGCGTAACCTAACAAGCTGACGAGCCAAGATTCTTGTAGCTGCCTGTAATCAGACACTTGTTTAATCAAGATGGCTAATATTATACGTACATAAACAAGTAAGCTATTGAATTCATATCAAGAGAAAGAAAAGAAAAGAATGCCGTGAGAGTTTATCTTGACCGTGTTTGAAAAGCTGTTATGTGTTTGACAAGGTGGCATATGAGATATTTCCTTGACATCACATTTCAGTAAAAAAGAGACATTAGATTAAAGCAAAAAGGGTTGAATGGTTAATATTTTTCCCATTTCTACCGCTTTAACTACTTCAGAATTTCTTCTACATTATTATGATCTTGACTTTGTTTCACATACATGTTATCTTGACAGTGTTTGGAAAGCTATCAAGTGTTTAACAAGTTGGTATTTGAGATATCACCAAGACATCACATTTTAGGCAAAATG
Organism: Acacia melanoxylon; assembly: GCA_019022615.1. Lineage (NCBI taxonomy): Eukaryota > Viridiplantae > Streptophyta > Magnoliopsida > Fabales > Fabaceae > Acacia > Acacia melanoxylon. Next base: position 1,603,511 of record JAFJYJ010000003.1, on the reverse strand, counting down.
AGTCACTAGATGAAAGCAAAAAGAGTTGTAAGCATGTAAAATATAATACATAAATTATTAGAAATTTTTTTATATAAAGAAGCGGAAAAAAATTCAATTTTTTTTTTTTTAATTTCTTTTAATTATATTTTCTTTAACAAATACTAAAATTGTTACAAAAAATTGAGAAGTCATTTATCTAAACTTAACCAGCAAAGTTGAGAGTCCTCTGAAAACCCTAATGAAGATTTCAGGGGATATAAACTTAGTTCTTAGAAGTTATGAGATGTAAAAGGTTTCTTACGAGTACATTTGCAAGGTCCTTATATGTGGAATAGGATCTCTTCTTTGTTTTCTTAAGTTTCAAAATTCTTCAGTGTTATGATAGTTGGACCCATGTTCTCTACCTAGATTATCTAAGACACTAACGAGCCTTTCCTTCAGGCATTTTGCATCTCCAAGCTCCTTAAGAGCTCAGGAACTCTTAATTCTCGGCACACCCTTTGGATAGAAGGCATGATGATATCAATAAGCAACCATAATATCAATAGGCAAAACTTCAAAATGCAGAGCACACTTGCATTGTTTAGCAACATCATAAGAAGAATTATGGAGAAAGAATACAAAAAGAGAGAAGGGCTTTTTAGAAGGAAGTTGTGGAGAACACTTCTATTGGAAATTGTTAGATGATGTAAAACAAAGAAGGAACCCCTTATTACAAAGCAAGAGTCTAGATCAAGCTGTTTCATCTCAAATTTATAGGCATGTCTTAAATACTGCAACAGGACATATAACCTTTCCACACTCGACCAATGCAAAAAAACTTCAACATTGGCACACTTCAACATGGTTTTTAACATAGTCACGTACATTCATTGTCATGAGTGCAACCTTTAAACGATAATTGCTAAGTTGGCATAAGAATATTCTTTTAGGGATATATGTTAAAACTATTCTTATTTGGATTAATAGAAGATTGTGTTTTTGTCAGTCAAGCTTTATTGTGCTGATAAATCGATACTACTTTAATCTAGTCGGAAATTCACCTCAACACTCAATCGTTTCCTCCTTTTTGTACCAAGCATTTTTTGTTTCATACAACTATTTGTTATATGGTATTACCAAGTCAAATTTGCATCAAGCACATTGTTAAGAACCCAAAAAAACTATATATGCCAAAAACTAGTAAAGAACCTAATATTTTCTTCCATGTAATATATATCATATAAGTTATCTCTAAGTCCTTTCTTTTCTTTCACTTCAGATCACCCTCCATCGATAACAAGCTAATCATTGTACAGAAATTACAAACATAGTACAAGCAAAAATATTTCTTCTAGTGCATTGCATCAGCTATTTAAACTAAGGTAGTTTTCACCGACTTTTAGGTTCTCAGCAGGCCAAATTTGGAATGGAAAATACAACTATAGCTGTTTTTCTTATGGAGGATAGCTTATGGTTTCTTCTGGTGGGTTCTTTGATGTCATCAGATAGAGGGACCAAAATTTAAAATGCTATGAGAGGAACTTAAAGCACTTATACATAGACCAAACTATTACAAATAAACATAATCTTGATGTTAAATTAACTTGACATGAGCTCCTACGACATATTGAAAGATGACATAAAAGAAACTTGCCTCATTTCCTGTTTTGGCTTCTTTTTTAATCTCCGCCACCAACTTCTTCTCCTGTAATTAAAAAATGCAGTTAAGCTTTGAGAAAATGAAGAAGTGAAAGCCATCTTGATTCTAGTAAAGAAAAATGAATCTGTTGAGAATACATACTTCCATTTGAAGAGAGGCTATCTCTCGTTCAATACCTACAGAAAATATATAGCAAGATGAAGAAGTGCTTCTTTATAAAAATTAAAGTAATCAACACATGTAATTATTACTACTGAGGACTTTTGATGCAACAGCATGGACAAGTTACCATACCTGAAATAGTAAACAGATTTACAGAAAAGGAAATGCATGACATCAAACAAAGAAACAAGGGTAAACAGCTTTGATGGCACATAATACAAAATTGAATACAAGCAGATAACATAGATTATACTAAAAATGCATGTAATAATCAAATAATGAAATAAAAAGAAGAGACCGAACGATACTACAGTAGTTAGGTAGATCTTCACTCACCGTATATTGAATCAAATAATTTTGGGAGGCTAAAGAAATTAAATGAGTGGCAGGTACAGCCAATGCTATTATAACTGAAATATTCAAGGTACGTGAAATAGTTCTTGGATACTGAATTTGCAACTGTTTGTAGTCTTGGACTTTTTTGTTCTTTGAATTTTGTAAAGGCATTTCAAACAGAGGGTATAATAGTTTCGCTATTTCAACACAGGAAAACAAAAGAGAAAGAAGTTATGCAACAAAGAGGCTAAACACAGATATTTTTATATTAAGTTTCAATAAAGCAATTCCATCAATTTGCAAAGAAGTAAAAAAACAATCGATTGATATGAACCATTCATAATTGCTCACAAACTTTAGTTTGTTAACAACCCAAATAAAATTTCGAATGTAACTTTCTACTTGAATCTGGACGCAAGTGCAAAACCGTTAAATTAGTAACCTTATTATTCTTCAACTAGCTTGATGGGAATTTGGAAAGATCACAATTCTACTCTGTCTACCAAAAGGCCAAGTTTAGGTACAGAATTTGTGACTTAGATGATGAATTAAAACTGTTAATTAGGAAGTAATCGTGCGGCCAAGTATTTACCTCTAGTTGCAACAGCCATTTCTTTCTTACTTGTTCGCAGAGCCTCTGTTGAACAAACAGATGTCAATGAGTACCGAAAATAAGTGGATAATCTCTGCCAGAAATTTCTTTTCATTTTTCACATAGACTACCCATAACTGAAAACTAGCACAAAAGCACGAATTGAGCATATGAACGACAAAAGCTTATTTTTCCATCCCAAGAAAAACCAGATCGGGTTGGAGTCGAGAAAGGCGCAAAAAAACAAAAGGCTTTATTCGATTGGGGAAAAAATTAATCTGATTCCGCCGCCTACCCACATTTTGCCAGAAAAAATATCCAAATTTTGATATTTCCCATAAGCAAACCCTAGTGTCAATCGGAGAAATAATTAGTGAACTGCAGCGGCACAATTGCAACTAGTTTGGACGAAGAATTAAAGATAAGGAAAGGAATGCACCTTTGGGAGAGGTTTTCTTCTTGAAAATATTCTTCAAGTTCATGTTTGTATCTACAAGTGAAGACTGGACGTAGTGGAAGCAGCTGAGGCGAGAGTATTTGCGATTTCTTCTGTAGCTCTCGGAACTTGTTGAGATGTTTTCTCTCAGAAAGCAAGAAAATCTCCACTGGAAAGTACAGCCTCGAGGAGCGTGCTACGTCTCCACGTCTGAGGCCCCGAGCCAGTGATGATCATCCAAGTAGCCGTTCAATGTGGCCCAACAAAATAGCCGTTACTGCTTTTTTTAATCATTTTTTATCATTAGTTTTATTTATTTCTTTGACCAAATTCTTTTTTATTTATTTATTTATTCAATTCTTCTAACGGTCAGATGAGCGCAGAAGTAATAACACAGCCTGTTTCTTGAAAATAATAATAATTATTACTTTAATTTTAAAGCTTTAAATTTTTATTTTTAAATTGACCAAATTAAATTAAGTAATATAATAATATAAATAAAAATGGATGGCAAAAAAAAATTAAAATAAGGAAAAAGTGATTTTTTTGTCCTTCTTTAAGTTTATGTAAAGTTTTAGTTTGGTTCTTAAATGAGTTAAGTGACAAATATTTTTTGGAAGTTTTATTTGAGGAACAATATTCGCGGAAGCTTTTCTTTGCAGATCAATGTTGCGCCGGAAGTTTCTAAACATAGTAATGTTGCACATTTTTATTAAAAAGTTAACGCTTAACGTCCAATTTTTTGATAGTCAACGTTAGTTTTTTAATGGAATAGAATTACATTCTTCACGTTTTGAAACTTTCACTAAGAATATTGAGATAAGAAAAAACTTTCGTAGTAATATTGTTCTTGGGCTTATATTTCCAAGATAGATTTGCTACTTAAACTTTCTTTAATTTGACAAAGCATTTTTTCAATCTTCTAATTGTATTGCTATTATTTCTTTTCTTTTTTCCTTGCCAACCGAACACTCTTATTTTTAAAGATTAAAGTATACTTTTTATTTTTTTAAGGTTTTAATTTGGTCTTTTAATTTTATAAAGCGTACTTTAAATTAAATCTTATAAGCCCATAAAGTATGATTAAATATTAATTTTTTGATTAATTTTTATGAAAAATTTATTTAGATATAACCATACTTAATTATTTATTTATTTTTAAATTGGAAGAAAAGAGTAGATAATTAGTTTAATAAAAATAAAAAAGATACATGTCATAGTTTTATTATATAAAAATTACCATAAATGTTATTTTTATTATGTGAAATTAGTTTTAAAATATAAGCATGCTTTGTATGAAGAGGGACTCATGATGAACACTAGAGCCTCTTCAAAAAGTTTCCAGTTTGTGGAGATTAGTTATTATAATCAGCTATGAAGACCTTGGGCCCACCAAAAAAATTGGTGGAGCCATCATTTTTCATATGACATTAATAATATTAAAATTGTATGACCAAAAATACATTTTTTATAGTTAAGAGAAGCAATTTTTTTTTTAAAAAAACATTAAAAGTATATTTTAGCCTATTTTCAAATGATATTTGTCTCATTATTATTATTCTTAAGGATTAAATTTAATATGTTGGCATTTGAAAATATTTTGTCAATATATATTCAAAATTTTAATATCTTGTTACCAAAAAAACTTTAATGTCTGCTTTTGTTTTTTGTTAAATGAATATTTTATTTTCTTGCCAACATACTCTAATTATTTACACACGCCAATGACACTGAAAAATTCTAACTACTTGTTAACTCCAAGATCGTCAAAATAAATAAATAAATAAATCAAAATTATTAAACCTGGACCGGCCTTAGAACCAGTCAAGGTAGTGGATCAAGGGTCAGTGTGTCAACTCAGAGTCAACTCGAGCCAAACCGATGAGGAATAAAAAATTTAAAAATAATTTAAATTCTCATCATAGTATCATACTATCCGAAATCAATTCAATACCTTGAATCACTAACAAAATAACAATATACTTATCCAACATACTTTACAATTTCTTTGACATATTAACATCATAGTATTAGTCGACTATCCAATGACACTATAATAAATAAGGGAAAATCTGTACACAGGCCCATTTAAGCAAAAAAAAAACAAAAAGGGCCCAAGCATTCTGAAATTCCCAAAAACAGACCCTAAGGCCTTGATTGGGATTGAAGTTACTAAAGGAAATGACAGTAATTCCCTTGACTGAAAAAGCAAAAAAGAACTTTGGATATTATAAAGTAAACAGATGACATCTAAAAAGAACTCTGTTTTGGCGCCTTCAGGAGGAACATAAGAGATGTTCACAACGAGAGAGAATACAAGTTTTTTCTGAAGTTTTATATTTTCTCAGCACAGCGAGGGAGAGAACGTTTATATTCTCAATCATCCACTGCATTATAGGCTGAACTCAGCAATATTCATACTTTGCTACTCCTGAACGTTTTTTTCCATTTAGAAGGTTGGGTGGCTGAAAGGTTGGAGCTTGGCCAATTTTATGTTATTAACAGATAGGAAATAGGTAAGAAATACTAAGATTTTGCTCAAGATATCATTATCACCATTCTAGTTGGTCTTTAATCATTGGAGGGTTGGGTGGGAAAGATGTTGCTCTATTTTTTGGCATGAAAACAGAGGGGAAGGTGTGTTTTTAAGTGGGAATGGGTGAATGGGATGAAGCCACATTTGGTTCAAAAACGTTGAAATGGGTAGTTGTTAATACATACTGTTTTAGTTGTTAATAGGATTGTTTTAGTTGTAAATATGACTGTTATAGTTGTTAATAGGAGCTGAATGTTAAAACGCTGTAGGTTGCTCTGTTTTTGGGCATGGAAATAGAGAGAGGTCTGTTTGTTAGGGGGAATGACTGAATGTGAAAACGATGAAATGAGATTGTTGTTAATGTGACTCTCGAAGTTGTTAATTTGACTGTTGAAGTTGTTAATGTGACTGTTAAAGTTGTTAATACTAACTTTATGTTGCAGATAATTAAAGATGGCTAGTACTTCAGGGAAGAACATATTATGTTTCTTCCATGTGGGGGGTTTCTTTGAACATGAGGGAGGACAACAAAGTGATTATGTTGGTGGAACGATAAGAACAAGAGATATCAAGGAAGGAACTACATGAAAGTGAAGGAAATCACCAAGAGGGGGTGAATTGGGGATTTTAAAAATTCTTTCAGATCACCCACACAACGATGCTTAACCAAGGTAAATGGAGTTAAAGAGGAAGAGCTTGACAAGAAGATTTATCTTGGTTCGGTCTTAACTCTTGACCTACGTCCAAATCCCCGGACTCTCCGGGTTTTTCTACTATCACTCAAATCGATACACACTCGTACTCGAAAGTTATCCTCTCTCTAGGATACACTCAAGTTGTAATCGATAACCCAACCTCAAAGTCCCACAACTTTGAGATTCTTACAAAGAATGATTTACGTAAATGAACTCTCTCAAAGAGTGAATAAAGATAAGCACGAAGCACAATGTATCAAAGATACAAATGAGAAATATAAGCGATAAAAAGACGAGATCTTTGTATGCGTTTTACGTGTATGTCTTGTCTCCTTTCGGACTTCAAATCTTCATGTATTTATACCGGATTGAAGCTTGTGAACGTTGTAGATCCGTTGAGACTTGATCTAATTCGAAAATATAGTCATGTTGTGAGTGTGTCTCCATGAATCTAGCATTGTGAACAAATCATTTTGAATATGGTTGTTGCAGATTTGAATATTTGAAATTTGGCTCCTCATGAATGTGTTCCCATGTCATTGTTATGTTTAGTGGAGGCGGTTGTATAATATTGTCCACTGCTTTGTTTGGAGGCTAGCTTTCTTTCTTGGAGAATGGTTGTGTTGCTATCCAGGTTGTAACCCATTGCTTTTGGAGAAGAAGATATAATATAATATTGCAAGTTGTCAAGTTGTTTGTTTTAAAGTCTTCTTTAAAACAAACCTAGATCTTCCGTAATCTCATAAGCAAACTGGTTAAATCGGTTAGGAAATATTGATATGAATCATATAAATCATATACAACCAATTCGCAAATCAAGTTAAAGCATAAATCAAACTGAACAAAATACACCTAGATGCGTTCATACGTTACGAAGTTCCAAGCTCGAGTTTACCTATGTAAGCTCGAGTTTGCTCTTCATTTAAAACTTGAGTTTTGCCTCGGAAGTCTTAAGCTCGAGCTTGTAAATGAGTAAGCTCGAGTTTAGCATTTGTCGGGAAATATGTTTGAATTCATTTTGAGAGCCAAAGTGGAAAAACGCAAGCTTGAGCTTATTAGTGAGTAAGCTCGAGTTTGGCACTATTCATGTCAAAAATAATTTTAGTTCACAAAATGCAAGCTTGAGCTTAGAGGTGTAAACTTGAGTTTGCTAAGCTCAAAATATGACATTGCTCTCTGTCGACCCAAGCTTGAGCTTGCAAGGGCAAGCTCGAGTTTGGCAATGGTTTTAAAAACTTTGAAAGATTTTTGTCGGTACGCAAGCTTGAGTTTACAACCTTAAACTTGAGTTTACTCTTTGAAGGAAAAACTTGAAAACTTTCTGCCTGGTGCAAGCTCGAGCTTGGTATTCCAAGCTCGAGTTTACAACTTTTGTAAACTCACAAACTCTACAGTAAAATGATAAGCTCAAGTTTAAAGGATTCTGCCAGAGGTAAGCTCGAGCTTGTAACGCAAGCTCGAGTTTACATATTTGTAAACTTAGTGAGAATAGTCTCTGGAAGAGGCAAGCTTGAGCTTAAAACTAATAAGCTTGAGTTTGCAATTTGAGTAACTTGACAAAATCCTCAAACCTTCGTAAGCTCAAGCTTACGGTGCAAGCTCGAGCTTACTCGGAATATGAGTAAACTTTTGAAAACCTTCAAGCTCAAGTTTATGGACCAAGCTCAAGTTTAGAAAATGCAAAATAGCTTGGTTTGCTTTACGTAGAGGGGCAAGCTCGAGTTTGGAGACCCAAGCTCGAGTTTGAGCCGATGAATGTTTTTCAATTGAAATCATCAAGCTTTACCAAGTCTATAACAACAAAAACATTCTCTCATGTTTACAATTGTTATTAATCATCAAAACATATTGAGAACTAACATTCTCCCCTTTTTGATGATGACAACACTTGTAAACATTTGTTTCTTTTCAAAAACAAACATTTGATATTTTGAGCATTGAGAAAGAGAAAAATATTTGCAAACTTGAGGTTTTGAGATTTCAATTTGATAAACTCGCATTTAACAAAATTAAACAATACAGATTAAGTAGACATCGAGTTTAGCAAATGAAATTACAATTTAATTCTTAAACATATAAGCATCATATCGGTCTCGAAAATATTAAAATTTCAAGAGCAAATAACGAGATAATGATATGACTGAAATGATCAATCCATTAAAGTAGAGTTTCAAAAGCAAATATATAAAATCAAAGTTAAAACTACAATGAAATGATCAAAAACAAAAAGAAACATGAGCAAAACAAAAAGAAACATGAAAGTGCTCGCTGCTTCTCTTCACTTCTTTTCTTCTCCCCTTTGTCATCGCAAACAAGGGTGGAGCTACCGGGGTTGCCTCGGGTTCAATGGAGATGGTCACAGTTGATCGTAGGGGTGTTCGTAGTCTCGTGTTTGGGCATAGTAGAACTAGGTTCTCATGAGGAAGATGCACCAAAACCGAAGCGGACATGGACTGATTCTTCGCATTTTGTCCATTTTGTCACCGAGACTCATCATGGTCACCGGAAGAGTGGAAATACTTGCCGAGTGATCTCCAAGCCGACCACTAAGGTCTTTAACTTCCTTTTTTCGCCCCGCCCGACCTTCTTTCAGCTCTTCCCGGCCTATATTGAAACCTTCCCGAGTATCCACCAGATTGTTATGACCCTTATTTACTTCGAGAGACCAATTTTCCCATTTCTCGCTTCGATTCCTTCCGATAAATCGAAATAGCTTTGTCAACTATCTCTTTGATCTTTACATCCAAATCGAGAAGGCATAGTAGGGTCGAGGAGGAGGAGGAGGAGCACTCAGTGCTTCTTGCACTTTGGGAGTGAGTGGCTCTTGATCTGGTTGGCCTTGATAGAGGTGGGGCCCTTGATTGACCGAACCTTCATCCATATTGATTCTCATGAGGTTCAAAATGTGCCTTCCAAACACTTGTGGTTTTTCTAGTTTTTCTTTGGTAGGGATATACCAAATTTTCTCATGAAAAAGGATGATAGAGATAAGACTTGCAAAAGGAATTCGAGAAGTCTTTCGGAAGCAAAACGAAATTTTACCATTTCTTGAAAAATCCAAGACCCAACATTATGAGGTACCTTGGCAATAATGGAAGCAAAGATAGGATAATCCTTCTTTGCGAAATGGGTGAAGCTACCTCCTTTCGTATGAGATTCCCGGTGTAGATGTACCGAGATAGCCCCGAAGGTTGGGTTCATTGATCCAGGTTCAAAATTGAGAATCTCTAACCCCTCCGGAATAGGCTCATTGGGTCTTAGCAGTTCATAGATTTGCCTATCAAAAGATAGTTCAATGAAGCTACGGGTGGAGGATTGGAGATTTGCGGGGGTGAATTTAGATAGGAAGGGGTAATGGTTATTTGTTTGTTTCTAATGGTTGTGGTAACCCTTTCCTCAACTAATTTTCCATCACCGTCTAGCAAGTTATCGTAGGACATGCCATGGTAGAATACCTTGACAAGAGTGGGGCTGTAAGAAACACTTATAGAAATCAGATTTTCAAATTGTTTCGGCCATGGAAAGAGATCCAAATTGCATTCTCTCCTAAGTGCAGCAAGATCTACGAGAGACGATGGGACGAAAACTTTGGAACCAAATTTTTCTTTAAAGCTAATAGCATTGTCTCCTTCCAAACGAATAGGATCACTAGAGAATCCTTCGGGTATAGTAGAGTGATTGTAAATATCATATAGTGCGAGTTTCCTTGAATACCCGAGGAGTAGGATCCTCTTGTTGCCGAGACTCGAAGGAACTTGAGAACTTCCTTGATCGATCTAGAGGCAGTCCTCTTGCTTCGTTTGGACTTGTAGGTTGCGGTCGCCTACTCGAATTTTGCCTTTCCTTTCTTTGGTTGCTTCTTCGGATTTGGTCGTTTCTTGGGAGCCTCTGGTTTGTCTCTAATTTCGATTCCTTTTGGTCTTGATGGAGGAGTCGAATGGGTTGTCAAGTTACTCCCGTGGAATGTGGGTATCTATCCCAACATTAAATCTTTTAGGCAGCATTTTTGATCTACTAGGGCGTTCGGGGTTTTGAGTGGATTGAGAATCGAGACATTGACGGCGGTGTGTTCGGGGCCATTTTCGCTGGGCTTTGACGAAGAGGATGAGAGAATTTTGAGAGGGAATAGGAGCAAGCTCGAGAGTTGAGTGAAGTGAAGAGGAACAACAGTCGGGTTTTACATATATAAAATGCGCGGCAAGCTCGAGTTTAGGAAGCTAAGCTCGAGTTTGCATAAACTTGTACTAACCCGGACTTCAAGAGTGTATGTGAAAGCTCTTGAAACTCCTCGCAAGCTCGAGTTTACTCACTTATAAGCTCGAGTTTGGGTTTCTCCAAAATTTCATTTTCTCGACTCCTCGAGCTCGAGCTTACATCGCTAAGCTCGAGTTTGCCTCTTGACAAGACAAACTTCAGCAACATGTGAGAGTTGTTTAACATTATAAATGCCCCGCATAAAACACATCTAAATACTCCGATGCTTAAGTTAGTAAATTGTAATCATAAAACACATAACTAACATTTAAGTAGAGCTACTTACAACTCATTGGGATTTACCATTCCCAATTCTCTTCTTATGAACACAAATTGTTCCTTTGCTAATGGCTTTGTGAAGATGTCGGCAAGTTGGAGATGTGTTGGGATGAATATGACCTTGACATCTTTCTTTTGAACATGATCCCTTATGAAATGATGTCTCACATCAATATGCTTGGTTCGAGTATGTTGAACTGGATTCTTGGCCAAGCTTATTGTGCTTGTGTTGTCACATAGAATCGGGATCTCCTTTAAATTGATTCCCAAGTCGTAAACTTGTTGCTTAAGCCAAAGGACTTGAGCACAAAGAACTAGATGCAGCCACATATTCAGCTTCGGAGAGGATACAAAGAACACTTGTTTGCTTCTTGTGAACCATGAAACAAGTGAACCACCAAGAAATTCACATTGGCCACTTGTGCTTTTTCTATCGGTCTTATATCCAAGCATGATCTGAATCAATAAGCCACCAATTGTTCAAAGTTGACCTTTGGGAAACCATAGACCAAGAGTCTTTGTGTCGGAAGATATCCGAATATTCTTTTCACATTCTCGGATGTGACTCCTTGGGAGCAACATTGAAATCTTGCACACATCCCCACACCGAATTGGATGTCGGATCGACTTCTTTGTGAGATAGAGTAATGATCCAATCATTCCTCTATACTTTGTGATGTTGAAGTCCTTGCCTTCTTCATCAAGATCCAAGGCGATGGTTGAACTCATTGGAGTATCAGCTCCATTGCATTCATTCATCCCAAACTTCTTTAAGAGATCATTGAGATACTTGGTCTCGGGAAATGAAAATTCCATCTTTCCTTTGTTTAATTTGCGAGACCAAGGAAATAGTTGAGTTCTCCCATCATGGACATCTCAAATTCTCCCCGCATGTTCTTAGCAAACTCTTCACACAAAGCATTGTTAGAAGCACCAAATATAATATCATCAACATATATTTGAACAATTAAAATTTCATTAAGTTTATTGTTCTTTATGAAGAGAGTTGTATCTCGCTTTACCTCTAACAAATCCTTGATCAAGAAGGAATTTGCTTAATCGCTCATACCAAGCTCTAGGAGCTTGCTTAAGACCATATAATGCTTTCTTGAGGCGATAAACATGATCTGGATGATGATCATTTTGAAAACCAGGAGGTTGTTCAACATAAACTTCCTCTTGAATAAAACCATTTAAAAATGCAGATTTTACATCCATTTGATAAAGTTTGAATCCTTTAATACAAGCAAAAGCTAGAAGAACTCTTATAGCTTCCAATCTTGCAACTCGGAGCATAAGTTTCTTCATAATCAATTCCTTCTTCTTGATTATATCCTTTTGCAACTAGCCTTGCTTTGTTTCGAACAATTATTGCAGATTCATCACGTTTGTTCTTGAATACCCATTTAGTGCCAATGACTGGATGGTCTTTAGGCCTAGGTACCAAATCCCAAACTTGATTTCTTTCAAATCGATGTAACTCCTCTTGCATTGCTATAACCCAATCATTGTGCGTAGGGCTTCATCAATCTTAGAGGGTTCAATTTTCGAAATGAATGCGAGAAAATGTGACTTCATTCAAGGTGCTTTTTCTAGTTCTAACTCCTTGATTAACATCACCTATCACTTGATCCAGAGGATGACTCTCCGTATCTCCATGATTTAGGTTGGTGTTGATCGTGTTTTCACAAACATTTTCACAATTATTTTCAAAATCAGGTTCCTTTTCCAAAGAATTTTCGAATTTGTTAAAGTACGAAGTGTTTCAACCGATTGATTTGAAATAGGAGAAACATCATCATCATCATCCAAGGATTTGTCTAGATTGGTTTCACAGAATACAACATGCATAGATTCTTCAACAATACGTGTTCTAGTGTTAAAGACTCTATAAGCTTTACTTCCGTTTGAATAACCCAAAAATATACCTTCATCCGACTTGGAATCAAACTTACCCAAGTTGTCCTTACCATTGTTGTGGATGAAACATTTGCATCCAAAGATGTGCAAATGAGCTATATTGGGTTTTCTTCCTTTGTACAAATTTCATATGGAGTTTTGTTCACCTTCTTCCGAGATATGCTCGATTTGAAATATAGCATGCGGTGCTCATAGCATCAGCCCGAACACTTGAGAAGTCTCGATTTTCATTTAACATGGCCACTTGCCATCTCAAATGAGGACTCTATTCTTTCTTTCAACAACTCCATTTTGTTGAGGAGTTCTTGGGGGCGAGAAATTGTGATCAATGCCCATATTATCACGAGAATTCTCCAAAAGCATGATTTTCAAATTCTCCACCATGATCCGTACGAATTCCCGCAATGAGAATCCTTTCTCGTTTTGGACCTTCTTGGCAAATACAAAGAAATTGATCAAATGTTTCATCTTTTGAAGATAAAAATATGGTCCATGCAAATCTAGAGAAATCATCAACTATGACCAAAGTATAAAGATTGCCACCAAGGCTCTTTACTCTAGTTGTCCAACTAAATCCATATGAAGTAGTTGAAGAGGTCTATTAGTTGAAATTTCATTTTTAGATTTGAAGGATGTCTTGGTTTGTTTACCCTTTTGACATGCATCACAGATCATGTCGTTTTTAAACTGTAATTTTGGTAAACCAATAACCAGATCCTTTTTCCGTAATTGTCAAGTTGAAACATATTAACATGAGCTAATCGTTTATGCCAAAGCCAACTTTCATCCAAGTTACCAACAAAGCGGTTTTCAGAAATAGAGTTACTAGAGAGATTGAGAGTATAACGCTTACCTTCTCTAGGAGCTCTAAATAAAGCTTTAGCTCTAATGTTGTCTAAAGAGAGAACATCTTTGTTCACAATTAAACATTCTTCTAATCAAAGATAACTAAGTTACCTTTATCTCGTACTTTGACTCACACTAAGGAGGTTGTGACATAAGCCTTCTACAAGGTAAACATCCTTGATTTGTGGTCCTTCGTTGTTTCCAACTTCTCCAATTCCAAAGAATCCTTCCGGATTGATTTCCACCAAATGTTACCTTGCCACCATCCTTAGGTTTAATTGTAGCAAATTTAGATTCGTCTCCGTCATATGTCTTGAGCATCCACCAATGAACCACTTGTTGGATTTTGATGCTCTAAGACAAACCCGCATGATATAGAATATCAAGTCTTAGGTACCCATTTTTTCTTGGGTCCTTTTGGGTTAGTTTGTGTCTTAGGAATCTTATAGGATCCCTTAGGCACCCATTGATAATTACCTATAGGCTTGTTTCTTCTTTCCTTTTTATGAAAACAAGAAGAAGTTGCATGACCTTTACGATTGCAATAGTTGCAATGAGCAAAAGGATTAGAGGAGTGGACATTTTTTCGAAAATAGTTCGGATAAGATCTTTGTCCAACCTTCTTCTTCCCTTTTCGTTTATCGAATCGGTCTATAACCAATTCCCGACTTATCATTTGTGAACCTTTGCTTTTTTTAAAATAACATTGAGCATTTCACTACCTCTAGTGAATTTCTCAAGAGTTTTTGTAAGATGCAAATTTCTTTTTTCTAAAATACAGCAATTGTCACAAACTTTTTCTGAAATCTTTTCGCAATTCTTTTCAGAAATGTTTTCACAAGGAGAAACAAGAAAGAAACAGGTTTGAGCTTGTTCTTCCAACAATTTAATTTTCTTCTTTGAAGACAAAAGCTCTTTTGCAATTTTTCGAAATTCAATGAAAAGAGAATTATATTCAACGAAAGTTCATCATAGGGTGAGTCGGAATTGTTTACCTCTTCACTATCTCGAATCCTCTTCTTGAGCTACAAGACAAATATTGGCTCTGCTTCTTCTTCACTTCATCTTCATCGGATGAGCTATCGCCCCATATAGCCAAACATAAGCTCTTCTTTTGAACTTATTGAATTTCCTATCTTTGTTCTTCACCAAGGACATTCGGACTTGATGTGACCAGGCTTCTCACATTCATAGCATATGATGGGTTTCTTTGTTTCGTGCTAGAGCTACTCTTGTGAAACTTTACGTAGGCTTGTCCTTTTTGTAGAATTTCTTGAACTTTCGGACCATCATGCCTAGCTCAAGATCTTCATCTTTATCTTCATCATCCGATTTTACCTCTTTGATGAGTCTTGAGAGCAATTCCTTTATTCTTGCCATCAATCTCATCAAGTCCTTTTCTCGAATTTGATTTTTCCTTCATATTCGGAAAGACGCAAATAGTGCTTTCTTTATCGAAGCCATTGATTCACCGCGAGCTTCTTCGATTGCGTGACCTTAGCTTCCCATTCCTTGCCGAGGATATTTAGTATTTTCCTCACTTGGACAAAAGTTGGTCATAGACTTTTCCCAATGCGGCAAGTTGATTGATCGGATGAGTGAATCTGAATGAATTCACTAATGGATTCTCCGCACTTCATACGAAATAAATCATATTCAATCATGAGAGTGTTTACTCGATTTTCCTTGATTCCAAATTTGTCCTTCATGGGCTATCTCAAGAGCATCCCACATAGCTTTAGCGAGATGACAAAGTGCAAATTCGAAAATATTCTTTTTGGCTTAGAGCACTTTGCGGCATGTGAATTGCTTTCATGTTGAGAGTGACTTGCTTTCTCGTCATTTTCATCATACTCTTCTTCTAGCTTAGGAGTTCGACACCATCTTCTCGTTGTTCTTTGTTCATAATTTCCTCTCTCGAATACCCTCCATAGGCCATACTCGCCTTGCCATTACATAGACTCGAACTTGGCCTTCCGAAGGAGTAATGTTCTCCATTGAAACCCGAGGTCTCGTTGATTGAAGCTCCATCGGGTAGAATTCCTTCCATTGGATCTTTGATCTAGGATGTTAATCCTTAATGTAGATAACCAGGCTCGATACCAAATGAAAGTGAAGGAAATCACCAAGAGGGGGTGAATTGGGGATTTTAAAAATTCTTTTCGATCACCCACACAACAGAGATGCTTAACCAAGGTAAATGGAGTTAAAGAGGAAGAGCTTGACAAGAAGATTTATACTGTTCTTGTCTTAACTCTTGACCTACGTCCGGTCCCCGGACTCTCCGGGTTTTTCTACTATCACTCAAATCGATACACACTCTGTGCTCGAAAGTTATCCTCTCTCTAGGATACACTCCCTTACAAGTTGTAATCTGATAACCCAACCTCAAAGTCCCACAACTTTGAGATTCTTACAAAGAATGATTTACGAAATGAACTCTCTCAAAGAGTGAATAAAGATAAGCTTAAGCACAATGTATCAAAGATACAAATGAGAAATATAAGCGATAAAAGACGAGATATTTGTATGCGTTTTACGTGTATGTCTTGTCTCTTTCGGACTTCAAATCTTCATGTATTTATACCGGATTGAAGCTTGTGAACGTTGTAGATCCGTTGAGACTTGATCTAATTCGAAAATATAGCTGTTGTGAGTGTGTCTCCATGAATCTAGTTTGTTGTGAACAAATCTGTTTGAATATGGTTGTTGCAGATTTGAATATTTGAAATTTGGCTCCTCATGAATGTGTTCCCATGCTTTGTTATGTTTAGTGGAGGCGGTTGTATAATATTGTCCAGCTGTTTGGAGGCTAGCTTTCTTTCTTGGAGAATGGTTCGAGGAGATGCAAAGAATCATAGCATCTTCAATTGGGGAAGAAAATACTGAAATTTGTGTTAAGTTCAAACTTAGCATGGATACATCTACATTCGTTGATCTTGTAGATGATGAAGGGGTTAAACATTTAATAAGGTATAATGAAACATATTGTCATGTGTATGTTGAAGAAAATGGGAATAATGACAATAGTCCACAACGAATGAATGCTCAAATAGAAGAACAAGAAGTGTAAGTGTTGTTGTGTTAAGAAATGTAATTTGTTCCTATATAAATTGTCATTACTTGGTTCTCATTACTTACACTAATAATTGTTGTTTGTCGCAGGAGGGATGAAGTCTATCAAGGCGCAGGTGGGTTGTCTATTTCTCCCCAAGTGTTGAATGAAACGCAAGCCTTGCAATCATTGTCGTGTTCTTCGCAAAGTGTACCATTAAGCATGCTAGAAATGAATCATTCGAAATGGAAGGATTTGATAATGGGAGAAGGACAGATTTTTGCGAATGTTGTGACCCTCCGTGAAACGTTGTACAAATTCAGCATTGCACACAAGTTTTCATACAAATTTGTGAAGAACAAGGCAAAGAAGATAATAGTTAAGTGCAAGGTTGACGGTTGTCCCTAGTACATGGGTGCATATTCAGCGGGAGAATGTCAAGATACATAGTTCCTAACCATCAAAACATACAAAGGAGCACACAAACACCATGCACATGATTGCCTTATTGTATCTCATCCACCCAAGTGTAGGTTGACATCATCGCTTGTAATTGATGGTTTGAGAAATAATATTGAGAAGATAGCGAATGAAATCCGAACTGACATGTACAGTGAGTATGGGGTACGCCTGAACTACAAACAAGCATATAAGGCGAAAGAAAGAGCGGTGACGCTACTACATGGACGAGTAGAGGACTCTTACAAGGTCATTCCTTGGATGTGTCAAAGACTCATAGAGAGTGATCCCAACACAGTGGCAAAATGGGAATGGTCAGCCAATAATAGATTTGTCCAACTATTTATTGCATATAGTTGCTCCATTAAAGGTTTTGTAGATGCTTGTCGACCAATCCTTTATATAGATGGATGTCATCTGAGTGGCCCTTATAGGGGTACAATGTTGTCAGGTTGTGCGTATGATGCAGACAACCAAATGTTTCCCATAGCATATGGCATTGTTGAGACCTATGATGATTGGGCTTGGTTTCTAAACAATGTAAAACAGATTACAGGATCAATGATGATACAATTGTGTCTGATCGAAACAATTCCATTATTGGGGCTGTAAGAGATATATTTGGCACCGAGAGACATGCATTTTGTTACAGGCATGTTAAGGAAAATTATAGTGCAGAGTTCCTCAAAATCATGAAAGGGATGCCACGTACATCACGCTTGGAATAGCAAGGATATTGCATTGCACCTCCTCGATGGAATTGCGTACGCAAGGATGGTTGGGGAATTCACTATTGCGATGGGAAAATTAAAATTGTTCAATCCACCATTGGCACAATGGGTTGAGACTCATGGGGACGTTGATCGATGGGCTATGAGCAAGTTTCCTTTCAAAAGGTGGGATAACATAACCACTAACATTGCTGAATCATTCAACGCATGGATGGTGAAAGAGAGGAAGCACACGGTGTCAATGTTAATACATGAGCATAGGGAGAAGTTGGCTGCGAAGTTGCTTGCAAGCAAGATGGCTTTGGTGAATTGGAAAAATGGTGTAGGACCTAACATTGAAAAAAAATTGTTGCAACATGTGAACTATGCGGAAAATATGCATGCCACATATTATGGGGAGAACCAGTGTGTGGTTGAAACTAGACGCGGTGATGCCTTAAGTTATGTTGTTGTTGATATGGTTGCAAAAGAGTGCTCTTGTTTAGCATGGAAAATGAGTGGACTACCTTGCCCGCATGCATGTGCAGCAATTAAGTTACTTAATGGTAATGTGTACACATTTGTGGATGATTGCTTTACACTTTCAGCACAAGAGAAAATATATGCACATAGCATTCGGCCAGTTGCAACACATGATTGTCCACTTGTTGATGCGCCCACGGTGACACAAATGCTAACGAGACTTTCTTGGAGCCCCCAATTACTACAAGGGCGCTAGGTAGACCGCCAAAAAAAGACGGAATCTCGGTTCCAAAACAAGCAAATTTACCATTGTGGTAGATGCCATGAGCCAGGACACTCCGTCACGACTTGCAAGAATCCAAATCCAAGTTGATCATCGATGGTCCCTTGGGTGTTTCTTTTTGGGCATTGCGTCTCACACTCTTTTGTTATATATGGCTTTAGATAGAAATCCACACCATATTATTTTTGGAAATGGTGTGTGATGTTGTCATTATGAATTTGTAGATGCATTTGGTGTTGTAAATGAAGGTTGGATATTGTTGTCACAATTGTATCCAAGTTTCATTTATGTACACATATTCATACTTTGTTACAAATGTAAATGACGTTGACAAATATATGCAGCTGGATATTGTTGTAATTAGGGACTGCTATTGTTGTGATTAGGTACTGTTATTGTTGTAATTAGGTAGTGTTATTGTTGTCATTATGTACTGTTATTGTTGTAATTAGGTGCTGATATTGTTGTCATTAGGTACTGTTATTGTTGTAATTAGGTGTTATTATTGTTGTGATTATGTGTTGTTATTGTTGTCATTAGGTACTATTATTGTTGTAATTAGGTGATGATATTGTTGTAATTAGGTGCTAATATTGTTGTCATTAGGTACTGTTATTGTTGTCATTAGGCCCTGATATTGTTGTAAGTGACCCCTGATATTGTTGTAAGTGACCCCTGTTATTGTTGTAAGTGACCCCTGATATTGTTGTAAGTGACCCCTGATATTGTTGTAAGTGACACCTGATATTGTTGTAAGTGACCCCTGATATTGTTGTAAGTGACCCCTGATATTGTTGTAAGTGACCCCTGTTATTGTTGTAAGTGACCCCTGATATTGTTGTTAACAACCCCTGTTGAAGTTGTTAATCCATTATTTCTTGTTCTCATTCCATGACCACATCAAAACAAAATCAAAAAATTGCTGTTTCTCATTCCATGACCACATCAAAACAGAATCAAAAAATTTCTGTTATCATTGAATAAAGATTATGAAGTTAGCATCAGTAGACAATTTGCAAAATAACAAGAAGGTTTAATGTCATCCACATGAATACAAAGGAGTCATAAATACATATGTGTCCTAACAACTATGCTCCCTAATGTCTCTTCAATTTCTTGTGGTAGTCCTCCATTAAAGACAACACCTTTTCTCGATGGTTGTTGCGAGGATGGTTGATGAGCCACCATAAGAAGCCCACCTTCAATTCACGAAGTTCCTCGTCGGTGTAGTGTGGCATTGTATACCCATCCACCCCTTGTTCTGAGCCATCTCATTGTTGTAGCAAGGATATAACATGCAGACCACATGAGTGCCTGAAATAAAATAGACAGAAGAGTTCTAGTAAAATAAGATATCAAACTTCACCAGACACCACAAAAAAAACCACCTAAGAAACATAAGTGTCCCTTTGGACATGGACTTTAGCCCATGTAACATCCTTGGGGATTCTGTCCTCATCTTCTAACAACTCTGGCTTGATTGCTCGGAGTATATCTAAGAAACGGTGGCACTGAAAACGAAGTTCACACATTTAGATATGTTTACAAGCTTACCAACTAAACCTACATTCAATTTCAGTTGAACTTACCACTTTATTTGCCATCATTTCCTTTTCTTTTTGGGCTGATTTCTTTTTTGGCTTTTTCTTGGTTGGCTGTTTGTTTGAATGTTCCTTTTCATATTCCTTCCGATAATATGTATTTATGTCAACCAAGGAGTCAAGGGCGTAGAATGTCATTGTTGTCGTATCGAGGACATAACAAAACCAATGATTTACATAAAGACATGGGCCAAAAATGAAATGATAGTCACCAATGTTGTATTCTAAATGTTGAGGATCAATTTGCGGAAGAATGGATTGGACTGTCCATTTCAAGTTCGGAGTCATCATTTTACTCATTAATTCAGCTGAGAAAATGTATCTTTGGACTACACCATCATTGTGTAATTGATCGGCAACCAATGTCCTTGCCACCATAGTCATCAACTACATTTGGGATAAATAAGCCAACAAAAACATATGGTCATGTGCATGCAAATGTTTTTATAACCAGAACTTTTTATGTAACCTAGGTCATGACCAGAACTTTTTCAATATTAGCACACTTGACAGTAATTCACAAGGACAACACTAAACAAAGTTTAGCAATCACTTAATGCAGCAACAATTATACACCACAAACAATGTACAATATTTTGCATTACAATTATATAAACTAAAAAAACAATCGAAATACAAGATTTCTGTGAAATGGCAGCAAAGTCTACTGCAACATGCTTATCAAGCAATAACAAGCATGATAAAGGTATAGTGTTCATCTTCGATGGCCTAAATGACATAAGCAGAGGTTGGAACATAGGAGGCATGGCACATGGAATAAAGTTATGGGCACATACCATTTAAAAAATAGTTACACAAACTACTCCCCAAAGATATTTATATTAATTTATAGCTTTAAGTAAACACAAACAAGTAGATGAAACAAAAACTCAATAGTCCTGCTATATTTTTAGAAAGAACTACGTTGAAGTTGACTATGACACGTATGTCTCAAATTATCCAAAATCTGTAATATCAAATCTCACCCTCATCTTCTGGGAACAAACAACACAAAGTGCATAAAATCTTCAAATAACTTAAGCAAGTCAGCAGATAAATCACAAAGAACCATATGAAAACTCAATAACTTTAGCTATGACACTTCGAATCAATGCACTAAATGGTTATATAGACATCCACATAGTGCGTTATCATCTCAATAAAAGTGAAATTGCAGGAAAAATAAATAAATACCACTCAAATTTAAGGGAATCACCAACACCATAAAAAATAAAAACATTCGACAAAGTCACAACCAACACGAGAAAGCAAATATAACCATTTTTTGGCCAGTGCAAATATGGATGGAAAGGAAAGTCACATTGGATGGAAAGGAAAGTCCATCAAAAATCAATCGAAATAATGATGATATAGGTTGATTACTAAACGTCACGTACCCGATCACCTATCCAAGATCGTGCATCAAGACATTGTAGGTCTCTCCTTGTGAGAAAATAGCGATGCATGTCCACAAACTCCCTAAATTACAACATATGAAGATCTTAATCAGAATGTGCATTTTGTGTAATGACAGTCACCAATGGGAAACAGTAAATGAAACTTACTTGTCAGCCTCATCTTCACTGACGATCTTTGTGCACAACTCATAAAGCGTGTCCTTCACGTCATATGTCCTCTTTCCCTTGGACTTCCGCTGTGGATCGATCCACGGGGACTTTAACACACTACTAGGGTTTACGACCCTCTGAGATTTCCTCAATTCAACCCCTTCTCCGGTCACCTCTTCTTGTACTTGTTCCTTGACATGTTCTGGAACAGCAACGTGTTCAACTAGTTCCCCTGCACGACCAGCGTCCACATTGGGTGTCTCCACTCCATGTTCGGGGACATCATCGACATCAATAATATTTTTAGATTCATCTCCTTCGTTTATGTCGTCTCCCTCCTCGGTGTCATGTCCATTGTCATCGTCAGACTCCCGGAAGAAGATTGTTGTTTGTTCGCTGCGTCACCTTCATGGTGGCCTTGTTCATACAATGTATGTTGAAGCGCCAGCATTTGTTGTTGCAAGTTGGACAGCATCTGTGCATATGTCGTCCGCACTACCTGGAAAAAACATATCAGTTTTCACAAAAACATATGGTCACAACATCAATTTGTACTGAAACAGCCGCTTGGATTAATTTGTCACACATTACCGGGTGTGTAAGCATCGTATCAGCATCACACGATGTTGACAGACTAACTGATGGATGTGGCTGAGGACGTGACTGAGGAGGCTTCACGCTTACCAGGAGGCCTTTTTTGCTTCGTTTCTCAACCGACACTCTGCTCTTCACCTTTTCCTCGGTCCAAAAGGCCATGGCGGACTCATGTTGACAGCCTATACTGTCACCGATCGGGAAATTTTGGAAACAAAACAGCTACACATAAAACAAAATGAAACAAGGATTAACAATAGTTTTCCATTAATGAGTCAGGATCACATGCAAACATAAGTAAAGACAACTTACCATTAGGAAGTATAGGCATCCGCCTACAGTTTTGCTCTTTTTTCTGTTGGACTTTTGGGAATCCTTCTTGAACTCATGTATCTCTTCGTAGAGTTCTTGAAGGACGAAGGATGACCAATCAAAATCAGCAAGCGCATCCTTAGTCACCGTCATCACCTTCAAAAGATGGTCACTGACAAGAATTGATGCACTGGGCGCCAATAGGGTACCCAAGGCGAGTAAGACGAATAAAAACTCAAAATTTTCATCTAATTCTTCTCCCAACATCTCTCCAATTTTTTTTGTACGGAACGTCCTTGTATACTTTCCTATAGTCGTTGAAAGTGGTGTGTTGGTCGTTGATATTAACTTTTATGGCCTTCCTCCCAACAGGAGGACCCATCAATTGATTGACGTGTTCTGCCCCTATCACTTGGGTTTCCCCCTAATGCACACTTCCTTTGTAGAGGGATCAAAACAGGTCATATATTGAGCATAGAAAGAACGGTTGATCTGTCGGCAACTTATACTAACCAACCTATCAAACCCGATCTCCTTTAGCCTTCTCATCGCCTCGGGTCTTCCCTTCAAGTTTTTGCAAACTTGGATGAATGTCTTTGACGCACATCTAGTTTGGAAGGACACCACATACTTCTTCAGTTTCACCGGGGCTCTCAGTTGTTTAGCCCTCTTTGTGTATTCAGCTTTTTCATTAGAAGTTAGCCTTTTCCAGGCTTCTGTCATTTCTATACTCAATCCGCCTCTTAACTTGGCCTTGCCCTTACCCTTGTGGCGTTCCTCATATTGCTTGTAGAATTCCTCTGTGAATAGGTTGTATCCAGAGAACCTTGGATCCCTTTGTGAGGATTTAGACATGATGTTGCTTCTTATATTATAGACAAATGCTAGTGTACCTACAACAATTGTAAATGAAGTTCATTTAAAATTACCCTTGATCATAATTCTCATAGCTCAATTCATCATAATAATCAACACTAACAGAAACAGGCAAAAAAAAATGGAGCGAAAAAAAGAATGTTGAACAATATAAATTCTGCTTTTTCATAGAACATAATGAAGTAAAGCAATCCTAAATACTACTATTGCTGGAATAATGTTTTTTAAACTTTCTTGAAGAGGTTAAACTTTCCTAAATACTACTTGTTGGTGGCTTTAATTTCTGCACCACTTTATACAAGTTTTGGATCACCAGGAAAAATGCATTCATGTCAGATCAACTAGCTAGCAGTGCAAGATTTTGATGAAACCAAAACGAGTAGTGTATGCAGCATGATCCTTCATTAGAATGGAGCTATGTGTAATTCTGTTATGGACATAAGTTGGAATAAATTATTATGACTTTGTAGTGGGCTGGCTTGTTCAGATGCATTAGGCAATTTTGGAACACTTGGAAGCCATGTATTTCTGATAGAGGAGGGTTACCCAGTTGTTTATGAGAGGCAATTGTTGTGATGCGTAGGGCAATTTTAAGAAAAGTGCAAAATCTCTCTCAATAATTCCTCCCTAAAGTTTGTAAGGGCATGTGTTTAAAAAAATAAAGAACACACATGATGCTTTTGCAAGGCAGTGTACAACTGTTACTTTCTCACATCAATGACTGGGTGGGACTAGGCATTTCCTTGGGCATCCAATGTTGAGCGAAAGCAACACCAGACCAACAAAAGGCTAAACCACCCAACAAAAAGAAAGCTAAGACAGATGCAGCATGTCGGAAAATTTTATATACCAACAGCATAATCATCACAACAAAAAGAAAGCTAACACAGATGAAGAACAAAATCTCCAATCATTTTCCAAGTTATCATCATAAAGTAGCAAATTTTATATACCAATAGCCTAATCATCACAAGAGAACGCAAAACATCCCTGGGATTGATGCAATGGCAGATCAATTCCAAAAAATTTATGAAAACAGAGTCCAAACAAAATCTAAGAAGTGAAGTAAGCAAAATCAAACAACCAACTCAACAAAACCATAAACTGAATAGCCTCCAAGAAAAGCAAACGCAAAACATGCACTACCGAAGACGTCAACTTGAGAACAAAAAAGGTTGTTAATCAGAAGAAAGAAAATTACCAATTTAGCGACTGCGGCTGTTCGGTTCTTATGGATGGAAATGGAGGCCGCTCTCAAGTTTCAAATCTAGCTGCGACTGCGAAATTTATGAGCTTCAAATCTATTCGAACAAGACGTCAAATGGACTTAGGGTTCACGCCTTCACCAAATGAAAGGACGAAATTACACGGGAGAATAAATGGCCTGACGATTTTACCAGTCCCACGTGAGCGCAAACGGCGTCGGAGATGAGAGTGGTCATCAGAGACGAAGACGAGAGTGAGACGTCGGAGATGAAGACGAGAGGGAGAGTGAGCAGAGATTCGAGAGAGTGAGGGAATGATTCAGAGTTGTTCCTTTTTGTTTTTTAATCGGGGTGTTAGTGTCTTTTCTCTTATTAACTTCAATCCCAATCAGGGCCCTAGGGCCTGTTTTGGCCATATCAGATTGTTGGGGCCCTTTTTGGGTTTCTTGGGCCAAAAAGGGCCTCTACAGTGATTTTCGCAATAAATAATCACTAAATATTTGTTCTAGCAAATTATCAAATAGATAGATGATAACAAAACTTCCCACCTAAAATGCTTTAATTATTAAACTAATAGTTATTAACAAAAAGTATCATTTAACTTCGACTAATATTTTCATCCACCCTATCAAAAATAGTTTTTTTTAATGGCAACCGGGTAGACCAAGTTGAGCCTGGGTCTCCCCAGGTTGCACAAAGTCTCGAGTTAAGGACCTGCCCGGACCAATTTTGTGGCTGGATCGTCGGTTTCTTGGCTACATAGAAAGTTATGTGTTATGGTGAAGATGTTGTATGCTCCGCAAGAGACACATGCTAAGAGGATGGATGCATACAAGGCCTTAATCCGAGCTCATCTTGGTATTTGTGGTCTTGAATTGAGCCACCACTTGAGGAGCCAACCCCTTCTCACCTCTATGTCCCTGATCCATCAGAATTGAGTAGTAGAAGTATGGTGAACACAACATCATAGATTTCACAACAAGAAAGTAAGGCAAATGAACTTCACAAATCATTCATCAATTTGTTGAACCTACAAGAGAATTTCTAAACTCTCTCTCTCTCTCTCTATATATATATATATTGAATACTTGAACATCTTTTTATGAAAATTTTCCTAAAAACCTTTGCAAATAATTTCAAATTGTTTTTCGTGGAAACCTTCTTTTATTTGCATCACATTAAAAATGAAAATACTTTCAAATAGGGGGAGAGAAAATTGTTTTCTTGACACATTCCTTTTGATTAAGGGAGAGAGGCATTTCTAATTTGTTTTCATATTTGTTTCTCCACAAGCATTTTTTTTTATCCTTTAACCTTTTTTCTGATGTCAAATAGGGGGAGAGAAAGGCAATCCAAATATGTCGCATCTAATTTATACTCAAATATTTTGATTAAAGGATTTTTCATCATGAAAAGGGGGGTTAGATATGATTAGTTTTGATGATGTCAAATATAGATGCTAAATATTAAGAGCAAAAAGTTTACATAATGCATACATTGACTAACTACTATGTTTAATGTGAAATATATCTTGTAGGTTAGTCAAGCAAAGATTAGAAGATATCAAGTTGAATTATAGAGAATGATCAAGAGGAAGAATAAAAAGATATTGAAGAATGAAGTTATCAAATATGGGGAGAAGAAGTTAAGAAAATAAATAAGTTATTGAGCTGGACTAATAACAATGATCAAGAGGAAGATGAAAAAGAAAGAGATTGAATATATTACTCATGAAAAACAAGGAGTTATCAAAAAGAATTATGGATAATAATCAATAATAAGAAGAGAAGATGTGAAAGAAAGAAAGAATAACTTGAAAGATATAATGAGAATGTCAAGATTCAAGTTCTTAGATTTGATATTGGAGCTCTTTATGGTCAAATAGAAGTTGGAATGACTTAATCAGAAGATAAAGTGCCTTAGATGAAAGTTATATTAATTTCGTTAAAGTTATACTTCATTATCACTCGAGTTTCACCTCTAGAAGTGATTTCTACATGTTTCACTCGAGTTAAGAAAGCTTCACTCAAGTAATGATCATATTTTGGCATACTTTGTTCAACTCTATTTTTATCTAGCTTGACATAGGTTTAGTAATATAGTCATATTTCTTAAACCATAAATTTGATTGAGGTGAAAATTATTTCATATGAAACTAGACTCTAAATGCGGTTTATGGACATCTATTTTGTGCTCAGAGTTTTAGATGAAAGAGATATGAATTTTGAAATTTGGTGCCTGAAATCAACATTGTGTTTTAGACTAGTAGCTACTGATTTGATCATAAAGTTTGGAAGACAATAAATTTGGAATTGGTTCTTCTTGTATTAGAAATAAGACTTGATAAGTGTCCCGGAGATATGTCATTTTTCAAATTTGGAGTTATAGTTGAAGAGTTATGACCACTGAAAGTTGACCTCTATGCCAAATTATCAAATTGGAAGTACTCAACAAAAATCCTTCTTCATCACTCGAGTGATGAAGGACCCCTTCAATAGTGTGCCATATCACTAGCAAGTTACCAGCTAGTGATCTCTTTAAAAGCTTAAAGGATCACTCGAGTGATGTCCTATTTTTTACATGATCACTAGGAAGGTACCAGATAGTGATTGAGTGATTCTGTGAAATTTTGATAGATCACTCGAGTGAGAGAAATGTCACTCTAGTGATGCCTGAAAATTCTGAATCACCATCTAGTAATAGGACGGTGATGAAGGAATTCTTTTATTGAAGATTTAAAGAATCACCTAAGTGATGTTTGTAAAGCTGAGCCATCACTTTCCAGTAACTAGACCAATATGATATATTCTTGAATTTAAGCTCAAATCACTCCAATGCCATAAAGATCACTCGAGTGATGGTTCTTCACAAAATTTATTCACCGTCTTGGATTTTTCAAGTATCTAATGTGTTAACTATTTTTTCAGTAACTAATGTGTTAACTATTTTTCAAGCAAAGTTGAGCCATCATGTAACATCCTAAATTTTGGGATTTTAAAATTTGAATAATACATGGAGATTAATTATGAACTTTTGGTTTAAAATAATTATGAGAATAATTATTTGGCAATTAAGGTCTATTTTTCCTTAAATTTATTTTAGGAAAAGATTAAGGAATATTCATAAAGGATAATTTCAGGCCTAAAACATTTATGGAACTAACTAATAAAGAAAACGAATCCTTATATAGAATTAAGGATTTAATGTTATCATTATCTCAATATATGCTATTAAATGAGTTAAGTACCTAATTGCAAATAAAGGTTTAGAGGAGGATCAATTAGGTATTAAAATGGGCCTCATAACACAATATTAGCCATAAGCCCATTATCCCCACTAACTCCCTCAGCTGAAGCACGTGACAATGGAGAGTTGTCAGCAAAAAGTCATTAGCCATACTTCTTCAGCTTGATTAACTCATTCTCTGATCACGCAATATTAGAAGCATCATATTCTTCCAGCGACTTAAACGCTCACAACATCAGACTCTTCATACATTCTTATTTAAGCATTGTTCCTTGATCTCCATTCATTCACTTTGCTCAGCTCAAATGAAACTGAGAGCAAGAGAGAAACGTGAGAGAGTGAGAGAGATAGAGAGAGAGAGAGAGAGAGAGAGAGAGAGAGAGAGCCACAGCTGGAGAAAAACAAAGGAGCTGATCGTGAAGCTTCAAGAATCAACTAAGGTGAGTTCCTTAAGCATTATCCTTCATATTTTCGTGGCTTTAATATGCTGCAAGTGGTTTAGTTAGAAGAAAAATGTGACCATGCTCTGTTTTCCTTGTCTGAAACAGAGAATCTTGTTTGTTTATGTTTCATAGTCAAACGTTTGATTTTTCCACGAAAGTTTTACAGTAGATAGTAGACTCAATAAGGTTTAAAACGAGCAAAAGAATAGCCAAAACGAACGTGTAGATTGGGAGTTATGATTTTTTAAAGTTTGACAGCAAAACTGGAAAAATGTCATTTTCCAGAAATGAACAGTGATTTTCGTATTAAGTTTTGAAATAGTAAATGATCAATTTTTGTCATGAAATTTTCCAAAAACAAAGTGGACACAACAAGGTTTAATTTGATAGGTCACACACCTTATTCGAAGTTGTATCTAGAGAGATGCGAATTTTTGAAATTTAGCTATTGATTTGGAACTTGTGAAGGTCTGTATGTTGAAGAGTGTATATATATATATATAACTCTCAACCCGGATCCCAACACCCTATCTCGGATTCCAGCACCCTATCTCAGCAACACTATCCCAGATCTTAGCACCCTATCCTAGCAACACTATCCCTATCTCAGCAACACTATCTCGGATCTCAGCAACATTATCCCGGATCTCGAACATCTATCCCTTATCCTAGCACCCTATCCCGTAACCCCTCAACCCCCCAACCCGGAGAAATAATTGCAAATAAAATAATAATAATAATAATAATAAATAAATATTATTATTTATTAAAAAGGGTATTATTATCTTAGGGGTTGATAACCACTTTTACTCCTCTAAAAAACAATTCGCGTAGTTAGTTACGTTGCAAGTGATTAATGACAATGATAAACATTTATAGGCATACCTTGACACCTCTACTGATCCCAACACCTTCGGACGAATTAAGGATCCAAGCTTGAGGTGGGTAACTGTTATCTTATTAGCTTGTATGTATGTTTTATTCCGCAAAATTTATCCTCATGTTTTCAAACTAAGTTATTTTATGAAAGTTTTATTCTGCAATTAAGTCGTCCAAATTACTTCAATGCCTGTGCGCTATAACTCTGATAAATAAAGGCGTATAAAGGATGGGCGTTACAATTTGGTATCAGAGCATCGATTTGGACAAAGTTTTGAAAAGGATTTGACAAAACTTAGTTATTGTGAAAACAAGATGAGGATTTACGAGGGAGAATTACCCCCTAACGTACAATACGGGTTCTACCGTACACCTGGAGGAGCATTAAGGGGGCGCACCGCTAAGAAGAGAGTACCACTTATACCCAAACCCATTAAGCTACACCAGAAACGAAAGGCTGTCGTACTCACGGATCATTCATCCGAATAGGACACTGAGGCTGGACCTTCTAAAGCTAGCGAACCTTCACCTGTCCACCTATTAGATACCTGTCTGTTTGATCATATTAATGAGCTTTTCATGCAGGCATATGTGGACATAACGGACCAAGAGAGCCTATACAGGACATACTTGGAAAAGGTCGGCAACCTCTATGCCAACAAGAAAAGGCATGGTCATGGGGACTATGACCTTGACACTTGGATGAGTGCAACCACGTTCCACTTTCCCCCTACCGAACCTGGTGTGATAGGGTAGATGCAATCCTTGAGAAGTATGAGTACACTGACTTTGAATCCTTCATAGAGTACATGGATGAGTACGTAGCAGCTCATATGTAGATGAGGCTTAGGTGAAGGAAGAAAACCAACTTAGTAGTCGACATGTATCAACTATCCCTAAAGTCCTAGGGAAGTATATTAAAGAATGACATTTTGTATTAGCAAGTACTTAACATCTTATGAAATGTTAGCAACAAGTATGATGTATGTTTTAAATGCATATGAATATCAAGGATAATTATTATACCACTGTTATTAACAATGAATCTCTTTTTGACATAAAGTATTAAACTAGTACAATGATCAACACAAGAGCCATAAGGAGGCTAATTCCTGAGCAAGTGCCCCAACGAGAAGCAAATCCACCTGCATGTGGAAGGGGCAAAGGAAGAGGCAAAGGCCGAGGCCGAGGTAGAGGCCTAGGCAGGGGCAGGGGAAGGCCCAATCAACAAGAACCTCAAGTCCAAGACCCCATGCAACTAGTACTTGGGATACTAGACGAACATCGAGATTCCCTAGAGAACTCAGGGATGAAGTCTTTCTATTGAGGATTGAACGAAACAAAGAAAGGTAGCATGCTGAAGTTGCAGAAGCACGGCTAGCTCAAAGAGAGGAAATAGAAGAAGAGGAAAACCAAGAGGATGACCCTCGACGAGTAGAGGCTCCACCTCCTGTTCAATCGCAACGACATAAAGTTGTTAGGGAGTCCCAATTCTGGACTATTCAATTTGTAAGCACAACCCACCATCATATACTGGTGAGCACAATGCGGAAGCTGCTAAGAATTGGCTACTCAGATTGGAGAAAATCTTCGAGGTCATGGAGTGCCCTAAAGAGCGAAAGGCACAAATAGTTATATACAAACTAGAAGGTGATGCATACCATTAGTGGAAGAGCATAGCCAAGGCTCTGCGCACCCAATATATACCAATTACTTGGAAGCCGTTCCAAGAGAAGTTTAATGAGAAGTACTTTCCTCACTTAGTCCAAGTAGAGATAGAGCATGAGTTCATAACTATCAAACAAAAACCGAGAGAGTCTTTTTGACAAGTATCTATCAAGGTTCATCAATCTGTCCCGCTACTCCTCCTACCTAAAGAAGAATGAAGATGAGGGATGGAAGGTAGATATGCTCATCAAGGGATTAAAATTTGAGATGAGAGATAGACTAATATCCCGGCGATTTCTTACATTCCATCAAGCTGAGGAAGAATGTAGGATAATCGAATGTAACATGAAGGAAATACATGCGAGCAAGATGGAGATGGCTCACAGTGGGAATAGCCGTGGGAATTCCATGAATAATCAGAAGAGAAAAGGGAACTGGTCTGGTTACAAGGGCGGGAACAAGGAGCCCAATCACTTCAGGCAGGACGATCAAGACCACCAGCGCCTCGATCTTGTGAGAAGTATGGAAAGAGCCACTCGAGGGCAAGATGTGATGGGAAGATGATATGATTTAAGTGTAACCAGCCGGGACACTTTAGTTTTAATTGACCACAGAAAGCCGGGGAAAAGAGGCCACAAAATCAAGGAAGGGTCTTTGAATTGACCCCGAGAAGAGGCCAGAAAGTCTCCTGACATGATCCAAGGTACAATATTAATGATAAATCTTTGCAAGCATTATTTGATTCGGGTGCTAGCCATTCTTTCATTGCTTGTGATTGTGTAAAAAGGCTAGGGATGAACACCCATAGATTACCATATGATTTGATTGTAAATACCCCGCTTGGTGTTAAGTTTGTAGTATTTGATGCATGCTTGAATTGTGTATTGATTGTAAACGGACATGAGTCCACATTAGATTTAATTTGTTTACCATTGATTGATATTGACGTCATACTGGGATTGAATTGGTTGACGGCTAACAATGCTTTGATCGACTGCGGTAATAAGCAAATCTTGTACTGACAGTCAACAGCAGATACTGTAGCAAACAGTTTGAATCTTCTCACTGCCCAAGAAGTGATGAAATGTTTGAATCAAGGTTGCTTAGGGTACATAGTATTCTTCTCAGTACAGGCAGAGACTGAACCATTATTGTTAGGTATACCAGTAGTGAACGAGTTCCCAGAAGATATTAGTGTATTGCCACCGTAAGGGAAGTTGAGTTTACTATTGAGCTTATGCCTGACACGGGATCCATATCTAAAGCACCCTACAGAATGGCACCTAGTGAAATGGCAGAATTGAAGAAGCAAATCAAAGAGTTACTGGAGAAAGAATTCATCCGACCCAGTGTGTCACCTTGGGAAGCTCCGGTACTGTTTATGAAGAAGAAGGATGGGAGTCTTTGACTCTGCATTGATTACAGGGAGTTGAACAAGGTGACAATCAAAAACAAATATCCGCTCCCTAGAAATTGATGATCTATTAGATCAATTATCTGGTTCCTGCGTTTTCTCAAAGATTGATCTGCACTCAGGATATCATTAGTGTGTGTAAGAGCTGAGGATGTTTCGAAGACAGCCTTCAGAACCAGATATGGGCACTATGAGTTTATGGTGATGCCTTTTGGCTTGACTAATGCTCCTGCAGTGTTCATGGACTATATGAATCGAATCTTTCGTGAGTATTTGGATCGGTTTGTAGTAGTCTTCATTGATGATATTTTGATCCACTCTAAGAATAAAGAGGAACATGAGCACCATCTGCAGCAAGTACTTAATGTACTGAAAAGGAAGCAACTCTACGCCAAGTTGAGCAAGTGTGATGTTTGGCTTTCAGAAGTTAAATTTCTGGGCCATGTGATATCACAAGATGGGCTCGCTGTTGATCCTAATAAAGTGGAAACAGTACTAGACTGGAAGAGACCAGAGACGGTAACTGAAATACGGAGTTTCTTGGGTTTGGCGGGATATTACCGCAGATTTATAAAGGATTTCTCCAGTCTTGCCTTGCCATTAACAAAGCTGATGTGAAAGAACCAATCATTTGTTTGGGATGAGCGTTGTGAGGGTAGTTTCAAAGAACTGAGGGAGAGATTGACTACAACACCAGTGTTGATTATCCTAGATCCGGGTGAGACATATGTTGTCTATAGCAATGCTAGTAAGCATGGATTGGGATGTGTCCTGATGCAGCAGGGCAGAGTGGTGGCTTATGCCTCTTGACAGCTGAAACTTCACGAGTCAAACTATCCAACTCATGATTTGGAGCTTGCAGGTGTTGTTTTTGCATTGAAAATATGGTGGCATTATTTGTATGGTACTACCGTGGAATTGTATTATGACCACAAGAGTCTCATATACCTCTTTGACTAGAGAGAGCTGAATATGAGACAGCGTAGATGGATGGAGTTGCTGAAGGATTATGACCTGAAGATTAAATATCACCCAGGGAAAGCCAATGTTGTCGCAGATGCTTTGAGTAGAAAAGTAGTGCAGGCAGCATTCATGATGATCCACGAGCAGAAATTGCTGGAAGATTTTAGAGATATGAATCTGTCAAACCAAATTGCTTTAGAACTGAAACAACCCCATGAGGCTTATTTTGAAAGTCTTCTTGTTAGTCGAGGAGAGTATGATTTGAGGGATGAAATTGAAGAAGCTCAGATGCGAGATAAACAAGCAAATGCTATACGAGAGTTAATCTCTCGGAATGAGACTCAAGATTATGATCTATCACCCAACGGATTGGTTAGGTATAAGAAAAGAATATATGTACCGCCGAATGTTGAGTTAAAGGAGAAAATACTGGATGAAGCTCACAAGAATAAATACACCTTACATCCATGCATGGTTAAAATGTACCAGAATCTAAAATCTGAGGTCTGGTAGCCAGGGTTGAAGAAAGATGTAACCCAGTATGTGGCCAAATGCTTAACTTGTCAAAGGGTGAAACTTGAACATCAACAACCGCCAGGACCACTACAGAGAATTGAAATTTCAGAATGAAAGTGGGAGGATGTTACCATGGACCTAGTAGTGGGATTGCCCAAGATCAGGCATTTTGATGCAATTTGGATAATTGTAGATCATTTTACTAAGACGACACACTTTATTCCCATCAGTGTTAGTTATTCTCTTGAGAGGTTGGCTGAGGTCTATATCAAGGAGATAATGAGACTCCATGGTATACCGAAGAGTATTATTTCTGACAGAGACCCACAATTCACATCCCGATTCTGGTAAGCTTTACATGAAGCTTTGGGGTCAAAATTAAAATTTAGCACGGCTTATCACCCCTAGACCGACGGTCAGTCTAAACAGACCATACAGACGCTGGAAGATATGTTAAGAGCGTGTGTATTGGATTTCAAAGGGAATTGGAATCAATATCTCCTATTAGCAGAGTTTGCATATAATAATAGCAATCATTCAAGCATTTAGATGACTCCTTTTGAAGCACTATACGGCAGGATATGTCAATCACCCATTTGCTGGACAAAGTTGTCCGAGAGAAGGCTAATTGGACCAAATATAGTTGATAAAACCTCCGAAGGTATTGAGCTAATCAAGAAAAGGCTCCTAGTAGCGCAAAGCAGGCAGAAAAGCTATGTAGATAAAAGGAGAAGATCTCTGGAGTTTGATGTGGGAGACCATGTTTTTTCTGAAAATATCTCCAATTACAGGAGTTGGTAGAACATTAAAGAGGAAAAATTTAAGTCCTTGATATGTTGGTCCATTTAAAATATTGGCGAAACGTGGACCAGTAGCCTACTAGCTAGCCTTAACCCCAAACATGGGTAAACTTCATGATGTATTTCATGTTTCTCAGCTAAAGAAGTATCAACCGGATCCTAAGCATGTCATAGAGTATGAGGATGTGGAACTTCGACCTGATCATACTTTCGTGGTTGAGCCGGTACGGATCATTGACCATCAAGAAAAGGAGTTATGGCGTAAGAGTATCATGTTTGTAAAAGTGGTTTGGAAAGGTTTATCTCCTGAAGAAGCAACATGGGAAACAGTGAAAAGTATGAAGAAGTACCTAGAATTTATGGCTCGGAGTTTGCAAAATGTGTAGCAAATTTCAGGGATGAAATTTAAATTAACGGGGGGAGAAATGTAACATCACAAATTTTGGGATTTTAAAGTTTGAATAATACATGGAGATTAATTATGAACTTTTGGTTTAAAATAATTATGAGAATAATTATTTGGGAATTAAGGTATATTTTTCCTTAAATTTATTTTAGGAAAAGATTAAGGAATATTCATAAAGGATAATTTCAGGCCTAAAACATTTATGGAATTAACTAATAAAGAAAACGAATCCTTATATGGAATTAAGGATTTAATGTTATCATTATCCCAATATTTGTAATTAAATGAGTTAAGTACCTAATTGCAAATAAAGGTTTGGAAGAGGATCAATTATGTATTAAAATGGGCCTCATAACACAATATTCACCATAAGCCCATTATCCCCACTAACTCCCTCAGTTGAAACACGTGACAATGGAGAGTTGTCAGCAAAAAGTCATTAGCCATACTTCTTCAGCTTGATTAACTCATTCTCTGATCACGCAATATTAGAAGCATCATACTCTTCCAGTGGATTAAACGCTCACGACAGCAAACTCTTCATACATTCTTATTTAAGCATTGTTCTTTGATCTCCATTCATTCACTTTGCTCAGCTCAAGTGAAACGTGAGAGAATGAGAGAGAGAGAGAGAGAGAGAGAGAGAGAGAGAGAGAGAGACGACTTGAGAAAAACGAAGGAGCTGATTGTGAAGCTTCAGGAATCAACTAAGGTGAGTTCCTTAAGCATTATCCTTCCTATTTTCGTGGCTTTAATCTGCTGTAAGTGGTTTAGTTAGAAGAAAAATGTGACAATGCTTTGTTTTCCTTCTTTGAAATAAAGAATCTTGTGTGTTTCTATTTCATAGTCAAACGTTTGAGTTTTTCCATGAAATTTTTACAGTAGATAGTAGACTCAATAAGGTTTAAAACGACCAAAAGAACAGCCAAAACGGATGTGTATATTGTGAGTTATTATTTTTCAAAGTTTGACAGCAAAACTGGAATTGTCATTTTCCAGAAATGAACAGTGATTTTCGTGTTAAGTTTTGAAATACTAAATGATCAATTTTTGTCATGAAATTTTCTAGAAACAAAGTGGACACAACAAGGTTTAATTTGATAGGTCACACGCCTTATTCAGAGTTGTATCCAGAGATATACGAATTTTTGAAATTTAGCTATTGATCGGAACTTGTAAAGGTCTGTATGTTGAAGTGTGTATATATATATATATAACTCTCAACCCGAATCCCAACACCCTATCTCGGATTCCAACACCCTATCTTGGATTCTGACACCCTATCTCAGTAACACTATCCCGGATCTCAACACCCTATCCCAGCAACACTATCCCTATCTCAGCAACTCAACAACCTTATCTCAGCAACACTATCCCGGATCTCAGCATCCTATCTTAGCCACCTTATCCCAGCATCCCCATCCCAAAATCCTTCAACCCGGAGAAATAATTGCAAAGAAAATAATAATAATAATAAATATTATTATTATTATTAGGAAAAGGATTAAATATTATTATTTATTAAAAAGAGCATTATTATCTTAGGAGTTGATAACCACTTTTACTCCTCTAAAAAAAATATAATTCGCGTAGTTAGTTCTGTTGCAAGTGACTAATGACAATGATAAACGTTTATAGGCATACCTTGACATCTCTACTGATCCCAACACCTTCGGACGAATTAAGGATCCAAGCTTGAGATGGGTAACTATTATCTTATTAGCTTGTATGTATGTATTCATGTATAACTGATCATGGTTGCTAGATAATTTGCATGTGTGTATCCTAGCTATGGATTGAGGCTGCGTGTCCTAAAGGGCTGCGATCCTTGGTCAATAATTGCGGTTACGGTGCGACTTATTTGCTGTAAATTATTCTATGCTTAACATGTGTTGTACTATTGTTTATATTTCATACCTGCATATGAGATTAATTGTTACCCCTGGGGTTCTTTCATTTGAACTTCAGACCGCATGAAAGAGACAGGTAGTGGTTCGGGATCAAGAGGCAGAGGCAAGATGCAGCTGTAAGGATTACATCAAAAGGAACTTTTTGGAAAAATATTAGTAGACAAACTGTGTTAATTTGTTTATCATTTGTCTATTTTTTAATTAATGTACTAATATCCTACTATGGGATAGATATCACTCGTGATAGGACAGTTTGAATCGCGAAAAATTTATCCTCATGTTTTCAAACTAAGTTATTTTATGAAAGTTTTATTCCGTAATTAAGTCGTCCAAATTACTTCGATGACTTTGCTCTATAACTCTGATAAATAAAGGTGTATAAAGGACAGACGTTACACATCACTTTCCAATAACTGATGTGTTGTGATCAAGTATGAATTATAGATCTATCTATTCACTATATAGTTATGCATTCGTTGGAAAATGTTTGTAAATTATTACTTCCTTCTTGTTTGGTAAATTTATTCAAAGATTTATTGTGTTAAGTTAATATATATTAAATTGATCTATATTTAAATATATTGTAATGGAAGGTCTTCGTTGGTTTCATTATTTGATTACATGTGAGGTTCGCGGAATTTAGTACTTGATTTTTAAGTAATAATTATTGATTAATTTTGTTAAGTATTTTCTATATTTTGGACATGAGATGAAATCTTACTTATTATGACATAAGATTATGAGAAAATATATATGTTGTAGATAATTTTAAATATTGCATACTCATGTTAAATATGTATTAAAAGAAGCAGATTGAAGTAGCGAAATTATGTAATAATGTAATAACATATGATGGTTCCTTAAGAACTTATATATAACATAATTGGTACAATTCTTAAAGAATTAATAAATAATTTTTTATTCTATAAGCGAGAGAAGTATTGATCATGAAAACTATGACCCATGGAATCGATTAGAATTAAAGTGATAGCTCAGTTTGATTGAAATCCACAATTTTATGTGAACTATGAAGCTTTTGGGCTTCCCAAAAAATATATATTATTGACCTACTATATTTATATGGCTCACATTTGAGGAGGAGATTGTTAGAATACAAGTTTGAGTTAATATTGAAAAGTTGCACTCATATACTTCCTCACAAAGCCTAATTAATTTCCCAAAAATTGATGTCAAAATAAGATTATTTTTTTTTATCAATATGTTATGGAAGTTGTAAAGTTTACTATTGATAAAAAAAAATGATATAGTAAACCGGAAGTTTAGTGTGTTAGTTCTCTATTTGTTTTGATGATAACTGACAATTGTAAACTCAAATTTTAGTTTGTCTTTGGTAAGTTGAAAAACTTACTATCAAAGGCAAACTCGAGTTTGAGATGTCAAACTTGAGTTTGGACTTGATGGAGAGTAGCTCAAACTTTATGAACTTGGCCAAACTCCAGTTTGCTTTAGCAAACTCGAGTTTGGGTAATACAAAGAGCACTCAAAGTTTTTCAAGTTAAGGCAAACTCGAGTTTGTACAAGACAAAGAGCTTTCAATATTTTGTGAACTTAGCCAAACTCCAGTTTGCTTTTGCAAACTCCAGTTTGTGTTTGACAGAGAGTTATCAAGTTTCCAAAACTTTCAAGGAAACTCGAGTTTGTATTTGTAAAGTCGAGTTTGTACAAGACAGAGAGCTTTCAATATTTTGTAAACTTAGCAAAACTCCAGTTTGTGCTTGACAAAGAGTTATCAAGTTTCCAAAACTTTCAAGGAAACTCGAGTTAGGTTTTACTAACTCGAGTTTGTGGCAAGCAGAGAGCTTTGCTCTATTTTTGAACTTGAGAAAACTCCAGTTTGGATCTATGAACTCCAGTTTTTGTTTGGCAGAAAGCTTTCAAAGTTTTCTCTCTTTTGAGGAAACTCGAGTTTGGTTTTGCAAACTCGAGTTTAGATCATACAAAGAGCACCTCAATTTTCTGAAGTTTTGAAGACTCTAGTTTTCATTTAGAAACTCTAGTTTTGACCTTTGTGGACTTAAATTCATTTTCTCTTCAAAAGTCCCAAACTCGATTTTGTTACTTATTGACTCGAGTTTGCTTTTATTTTCAAAATGCACTTCAAAGCTCAAATCGCGACATTCTTCTCCGGAAGAAGCAAACTCGAGTTTATGTTTATTAACTCAAGTTTGGTTCCTGAAGAATAGTTGCAAACTCCAGTTTGCTGGAACAAACTCGAGTTTGCATCGCTAAGTTTGAAAATCAAATTGCTCGAATTTGCGAAATCTTCATGTTTGATCTTAATATTTCTTATCATCACTCCTTACTATTCTTAATTATGTTTAATCAGTTTGTTAGTGAGTTTCAGATGATTTAAAGAGTGTTAAATGAAGATTTAGCTTAAAGCAAAAAGTGATGTCATCGCATTTATTACGAAGTCCAGAAAACCTTACATGCTTTTGGATAATCATTCTCTGCACGTCGCCAAGGGATTAATGTTTTCTTTCCTTATCAAGAAGCTGCTCTTCCAACAAATTTATTTCAAGGGAAGTCAACCATAAACTTCTGTGCACTTGGATTAGCACTAATCAAGAGAGAGAGACTGGACCAAACTTCAACCTAATCAGCTCATTAATGTCTCCAACGGTCACATTAATGAATCCAACGGTTATTTAATGCTCTATTCATATATAAGGAGTTGCATTCAAGTCTTCTCAACAACCAATCTGTAGAAAACAAAAAGCATTCAAAGTTTCAACTACTCTTAGTGTTTTCTACTCATGTAAAGTATCTGTTGATACTCTTGTACTTCAATGTTCATTATTATCTGCTCTTAGAAGAGTTTCATTTATTGAAATCATTTATTGTAAGAATCTCAAGTCGTGGGACTTGGAGATTGGGTATATCAGTTTACAACTTGTAAGGGGGAGAATATCATAGTAAGAAGATAACTTCGAGTACAGAGTGTGTAACTGATTCTGAGTGATAGTGAAAATCCCAAAGTGTCTGAGGACTGGACGTAGGTCAAGAGTTGAGACCGAACCAGTATAAATTTGTTGTGTCTTGCTATTCTTTCATCTCCTATGTTCTGCTCTATTTTTGTAGTTAGTTCTAGAGTGTTTTAAAAATAATTTTTAAAATCCTCAATTCACCCCCTCTTGATGATTTGCTCCGCTTTCATAGTGATCCAAACAAATTTATTATTAACATTGCTTATTTAAGCATCCGAATCATATATATGATGCAACAAATCATAAAAGATTATGTATTAATATCTATTGAAGAATCGGAAGATTCCTCTTGAATAACCAACATATTATATAATTAAAAAATAATCATGTGCTGTTTGTTCTCAGAAAAAATCCATTATGAGAGTATCAATGTTTTATGATTTGGAGTGGATATTCACATTTCTGGAAATATATCAAACTAAAATATATGAGCTCATTCAAATAGCATGTAAACCATTCAAGTATATGATAAATTTGATAGATGCTTCTATAAGATGGTTACATGTGAAATTACTATTAATTTGAAACCTGAAGTTTGTAAGATTGGTTAAATGAATCATTATGTTGAGCGTGCAATTTCTAGATTGTATGATGAAAAAATCATTTATTGAAGCTTCCATAACTAATAAGATTAATAATTATGAGAACAAAATTTCTATTTCAATGTTGGCATATTTGATCTTACATACTGCAGTACTTATATAAGCCAACAAAATTCTCCTAAGAAAATTGACTTTCAGTCAAGAGCCAAATATATTCCATCTTGTAAATATTTGAATGTGCAATGTTTCAATCCAATGCAATGCACATAGATGAATGTTTAAGGAAAGTTGGGTAAGAAACTCCTTCATCTTGTTTGTCTCAAAATGAAACAAAAGGATGTTTTTAAAGGAAATAATTGGATTTAGGAGACTTATACTACATGATTAGTCAATTGTCATTTGATAAAGTTTTCCAAACATGAGGGAGAGAATTAAATAGTTGGAAAAGATAACAATGAATGCATTGTTACTATCAAGTATAGATCCTCAAATATAGTAGTATGAACTAGAAGTTCATCAAGTTTTGCATTAATGGAATATTGCATAATATCTGCTAGATGCAATTACTAACCTAAATGAGAACTACTAAATCTCATATTATAGCCGAGGATGTTTTGATCAGCATAAATGAAAGTGAGACAGGTCTAAAGCATGAGAGAATGATCGGTTCTAAAAGAAAAGAGAAAGGAGTAAATAATAAAGATAATCATATTGAGGGGGTGAGTACTCCAGAAGAGACCAAGACATAACTAATTGTAAAAACCACAAAAGAGGTTCAAGGACCTGAAAGCAATAAATATATCTCAATTAATTGTGTCATAGGAAAAATGGAATAAAAAAGATTAAGTTGTTGACAACGGTCTTGATAATAATTTTATGTGATCAAGTGAGGATCTTATGCACAAATCAATCTTGCAAGTTGATAGAATGATGATTGGCCAAAAAGTAAAAGTAAAAGGGAAAAGATGCAATGAAAATAGAATTACATTATTTTGATATGTGAAAATTATGGGCTAGCAGTCCTAGCTGAAAAAATGAAGTATATAAATATTTAAGTGAAAATAAATATTTTCAAAAATGCTAATAAAGACTATGATGAGGCATATTATTTTGTGGTGGATATAATAATTTTGCATATATTACTATTCTAGTAGCATGTGAAAATAAAATTATGCGTCACGTTAGATGTTGTTATATACAACTTATATATATGACACACTAAATAGTGAAATTTATATGAGAAACTTTGAAGGATCTAAAATGCCGAAGCATATACAAGAAAGTATATATATATATATATATATATATATATAATGTTATGCAAGTTTAAAAATAATTTGAGCCTATATAATTGATTGAAAATATATATTAGAAAATGAGTAATTTTATATTTTATGACTTGTAGATCAAGTTATTGAATGCCTCAATGATTTGAAAATCACATACTTTTGCTTTGGTGACTTTTCTTGAAAAATATATTGAATTTAATTTAATGGTCCATAAATACCTTATATTTTATGAGAATATTTATGTATCATGCTAATATTGTATTTATTATGATTTTATTAGTAAAAATGAGTCCTGGTAGGTACACAAAGTGGATAACAAAAATGAGGTTTGGTGTGATAGTTCTATGAACATATTATACGATATCATTTTGTTCAGAGCACGTTAAGATATATTTTGTTGATTTCAGAATCATTTTCTTTTATTGTTTCCGTAGTGAATAAGATAAAGGCAGAATATATGTTGGAGGAATACATTTCAACAGAATATTTGGTGACAATGCATCATTCATAGTTTGGCAGCCAAAAGAAAGAAATGCTCAAAAATACATTGGAAGTAATGTACTCATCAGGCGGAGTAAGGATGATGTTATTATCATGGGAGTAAATACAATATTATCATAAGGGGAACTAGAGACCATGATGTACTCTTTTCTTTAACCAAGGTTTTGTCCCATGGGGTTTTCATAGTAAGGTTTTTAATGAGAAAGCTTAAAATTGCATTGGGTACTTTTTTCTTTCCTTCATTAGGTTTTTATCCCACTAGATTTTTCCTTGTATGGTTTTAATGAGGCGCAATATCTGTTTATGGACATCCCAGGAAAGTGTTGTAAAAATACTAGACGATGTGGATGTCCATAAACTCTTAACTCTTGGCCTTCCATATCCTATTCTATAACTTCTTTAATGAGTAGTCTTTAGGAGTTTTTATTCCTATAACTCAAAGGTTACATATTGTACACTTACGATAATTCTTTTTTTTATTCATTCTAAACTTAAATCTCACTTAAGAAAGACTTATCAATGAATGTAATAGTAAATTTTTCATAGAGATATCTTTAATGCTCGTGTTAGTTATACCTATAAATAAAGGTAATAAACAAATAATATTTTTATTACTTTTAAGACCTATTTTTACAAATTAAACGGTCAAAAAGATGAACTTGTAAGACCTTATTTTGATCATAACCGATCTAAAAGATTCCCGTTAGAACCATGGATCTTCTCTTTGTCATTCTGAAAAATTGAATTTTGTGACACTTTCTTCTCGCCTTAACGGCTGTAAGCCCACCCTCTCCTCTTCTGTTCCTCATCAAGTCGCACAGCCATCTCTCTTCCTCTCTTCTAAACATCGTCCCCTTTCCTCACCCCCTCAACCTTTGGCTTACCGTCTTCATTGGACTAAATCAAAAATCTGCTCACCTGCAAACAGATCCAAGGTCACTCACCTACTCCAGGCTCAGATCTTCTTGCAACTCCATCTGTAGCTTCAAAGACGTTGTCCACGGCAACACACGTGTTGTTCAAAGACCTAATAGCTCCTCGTCGGAGACGTACTGGAGTCGACAAACTAGGCTGCTTAGCCAAAGCCTCCCAATAACTCGTAATCCCGATCATCGGCCAAATACAATGCCACTCCAACCTGCAAATAACGATGAAGGGAAGAGTAAGAAAGAAAGTCGAACGGACGAGAAAGACGAGAAAATATATTCTCCTATAGGTTACAAGCCTATCTATTAATGTTTTTCTTCTTATTCCTGTGTTTTCTTGTTTCATTTGAAACCGTCCTTAAATTGTGCGGTATGATAATGCTTGGGGTTAAGGTTGAATGTTAGGGTTGTGTTGTTTCGAGAGAGAAAGGACATTGATAGTGTAGGACTGAAATCTTGGCCGTATTTTCTAAAGAAGAGATCGAAAATATGACTAGATCTAAAGGATTTTATAACATTTCTCTCTGTATTTTCCCCTATTGTCACAGGTTGATTATTGAAAGGATTTTCTTTGTCTTCTTTGTTTGTGATGGGATCTATATTAACCCTTAATTTTGGGGAAATTTTCACAAGTCAAATCCACCTGCCCTAGTATCATAACTGTTTAAACTCGTCGCCGGCGACCACCCATCATCTACTCCAAAGCAGAGGCGCGACTGGAAAGAAGGAAGAACCGGAGTGGGAGACGGTGACTTCTGGGTGGTTTTATTTTTCTTTTCTCA
This sequence comes from Acacia melanoxylon, assembly GCA_019022615.1. Lineage (NCBI taxonomy): Eukaryota > Viridiplantae > Streptophyta > Magnoliopsida > Fabales > Fabaceae > Acacia > Acacia melanoxylon. Next base: position 1,559,392 of record JAFJYJ010000003.1, on the reverse strand, counting down.
TTGAACTCTGGAATTTTCTGTGCTGTTCTGCATGTTAGTTAAAGCCATGTTTGGCTAATTTTTCTTTGCAACCTAGAATAGCTATGAACTTATAGGAGTGGATTAGACTTTGTTTTTATTATTTAGTTATAATTAATATAAATTTTGGTTACCTAATCTTGTTTAGCTTTATCTATTTAGTGTCTGATCATCACTGAATATGAATTTGAGAATTAGGATTTACCTTGACAAAGGGAATTTTAATTAAGCTCTGAGATTAAGTAATATGGGATTAGATTTTAATCTAATTTGCGATTAGGATAGACATATACCTAATGACCCCATATAATTGTTGAAGAGTGTGTTCGAGTTTTATTGCCTCTTGAGTAACTATGTTAGACATAACAAGTTATACTCAAGGGAGGGTTGTAAGTGGACCGATAGGCACTTATAGCTATTTATACTTGAGATAAACAAAATTGATATTAAGGCTAATTAAATTAGTGAAATCAAGGTTTATGAAACTAATAAGGGATTAGTGACTCTGGGTTGCTCATTTTATTATTGTCGTAGTTTGTTTATTTTAATTCTAGTTTTATTTTATTTTATTTTAATTAAATTCGATTTGGTTTGTTCAACTTAATTGAAAGTGAAAAATCAATGCTTAACTAAGTTGTGAGTACAAAGTTCTCGTGGTAGAACGATACTTTTCTTATCACTTTATTACTTGATACTTGATATACTTTGAGTTATTAGGCATTATAAAGTTTTGCCCTATCACTTACAATATATGAAATTTTGATATGTGTCTAAAAAAATATGATTATAACCTATGACTCACTATATTGTAAATTATATGTGAATCCTAGAAGGATTTAATATGCTAGTAGTATATATCTGAAAAATTATTATACTTACAAAATAATCCCTGAAGGATGATAAAATACATGCATAAATTTATATCTAAACATATGAAAGTTCCTGAAGAATTCAAGTTGCTAGAAGCATGCAATTCAACTCCATATAAATTTTGAAGAAACCAGTGCGTATGTGGTATTACCGACTCCATAAATATCCATTGAAGGAAGGATATAAAATATCCATTCTTCCCATGTATTTTTACAAAAAAATTGAAAGTGAGTTTACTATAGTTATAGTTTATGTTGAAGAGTTTAAATATCTTTGGGTTAAAGTGCAAAAATACACATGAGATTTTTTCAAAAGTGCACCAAACACCCAATGTTTTTTTTAGGGGCAAAAGTAACTATGAACTTCCAAAATAGTTACAAAAATACTCATTAACTGTTAGTTAAATTTTTTAGGGTTAAGGTACAAAAATATACATGAGTTTTTTTTTTTGAAAAGTGTGCCTAATACAAATGCTTTTTTAGGGGCAAAAGTAACTATAAACTTCCAAAATAGGTGCAAAAATACATATTGATCATTTTTTTGAATTTCTTAACTAAAAACGGCGACATGGAGGATGACGTAGATGATTAAGAAACAACTTGGAATAATACTTTGTTAATTAGTCAAAGGAAATTAATCTCTACCTAACCTTTCCTCTCCTCTCCATCTCTCTTTCGGAAGAAGAAATGAAGTGGAGATAAAGGGTTAGGTAGAAATTGATTTCCCTTGCCCAGTCAGCAAATTATTATTCCAAGTTAGATTAAGACTTACATATTCCAAAGGTATCACGTCGTCTGAACTTTATCCAATGAAAACATAACAACTCATAATTTTAGTTCGAGTTGGCTGATAACTCATATGAAAAAAAAAATCAAATTTTATCTTGTTCTTAAGAAAAAAAAAGATAAAATTTGAATTTTTCATGTTATCGGCCAACTAGGATTAAAATGATATGAGTTGTTATGTTTTCATTAAATAAAATTAACTCTTGGAATATATAAGTATTTCTCTCTAAGTTGATTTTTAATCATCCATGTCCTCCTCAATGTCACCATTTTAGTCAAAAAATTTAAACAAATAGTCAACTAATGGTCAATGTGTATTTTTACACCTATTTGGAAGTTTATAGTTACTTATGCCCCTAAAAAATACTTGTGTTGGGTGCACTTTTGGAAAAAGCACACATGTATATTTGTACATTAACCCTTAAAAAATTTAAACAAATGGTCAACATGAGAAAGTTCATAGTTAAAAAATTCTCATGTGTATTTTTACATCTTAACCCAATATCTTTGGTACTCTTGAAAAGTTTGCAAAAATTGTGATTGTTTGACCTTATGAAGAGCTTTCAAAAGGTATATAAATAACTTAAACTCTTGAAGAGCTTGCAAAAGCTAAGAATTACTTAAAGAAAGCAATTGAAATATAGGATTTGAGAAGAATAAAGCATTTTTCTATGGATAAATCACCATGTGCTCCAATAGTTGTAAGATTTTTTAAGGTGGATAAAGATCCTTTTAAACCTCAAGAAAGTGATGGAGAAATACTCGGTCTAGAAGTACCATGTCTTTAGACCTCGAGAAGGTGATGAAGAAATACTTGGTCAAGAAGTATCATATCTTAGGACTTGTTTGGTTCGATCTCATTACACCCTATAGTGAAGTGTAATGCGATGCGATGATAATGCAATGCAATATTAATGACAGGGCTAGTATTTGTTTTGATTTTTAAGCAAGATGCACTGAGTTATTTTTTTTATAATGATTTAAAATTGATATATAGAATAAACAATAATTAAGAGTCATAATCATCACGGTATCTCGTTAATCGTCCAATACGATGGTTATGGTGGTGGTGGGACCCACAAGGAGGAGGAGGTAGTGGTGGCAGTGTGGTAAAGGTGGAGGTGGCACATATATATATAATGCTACGTGTGGAGGAGGAGGTGTATATATATGGTGGTTGTGGTGTGGTGTGGTAGGTGAAATGAGAGAAGCGAAACAAAGACAAATAAAATTAAAGGGCAAATTGGACTTTTTCAATCGTGCAATTAGGTGGTAATAAGTATTCATAGGGGGAGGATAATTTGCTTATTGGCATGATATAGTTATTCACCAACACAAATATATTGGAATGGGCCACATTAATAGAAGAGAGTGAAATTAGTACTAGCAAATCCGTCCTACAACATGAGACCTTCCTGTGAGTGTTTTATCAAACCATAAATAAAAGGCATGTATTATGCAAGGTCACCATTGGAAAAACTTGGACCGGTATCATTGAATGTCGACATCAACTCTATAGATTTTAATTCTATTGATAATGGGTCCTATAAATAAAAGGGTTTAAGTCATTAATTGGAGTCAACTCGGAGTTTTCCCATAAATAAAAGGCATGTATTATGTGAAGTTATGAAACTTGAAATAATTAAAATAATTTAATTTAATTAAAATGAATAAAAATATTTGTATCTTAAATACTTTTAAATGCATACTCATGTTCAAGTGTTTAACACACATATATATATAATCCTTCCTATTTTTATTTTATTTTAGGGTTAAATATCATTTTTCTATGGAAGTATTGGTTAGGGAGTATTCAGCACTCAGAAGTTTTTTTGGTATCATTTTTGCCCCAAAAGTTTACAAAAAGGAGTAAATATGCCCAGGAAGTTTTTTTTATAAGCAAATTTGCCCAAAAGTTTTTTTTATGAGTAATTTTACCCTAGAAGTTTGCAATGAAGAAAGCAACAATTTAACGGTCAAGATCAACCGATGGGCAAGATTGCTATGTTTGTAAACTTATAAGGCAAAAATGATACCAAAGTTCACTTTTTAGTTTTTATTTTGTTGAAGTTTCATATCTCAAATTTGTTAGGTTGACTCCCACTTCGTCATCCTCCATTGTCACAGTATCACATTCCTTTTTTTCCCTTTCAACCTCCAATGTCTCTGTCAGATCTTCCTACAGCTAATGAAATTGTTCCCAGGTTTCTCTTTATTTTTTTAGTCATCGCTTTTCTTCTTCAGTCTCCCTTATCATCTACATCTCTAGTCTCGATCCATTCAAAATCACATCCTTGACATTTTGTTGGTTGTCGACTTCTCTTCTTCATTTTTCTGGTTGTTTTATCACCATCAATAAGGTTCTAAAACCCATATGGAAAAAAAAAATTGAGGTGACTCGCTCAACTTGGCCAAGTTGACTTGGTGTCACCTCTAAACCTGGGTTTTCCCCTAACTCCGACCAGTTTCTCGGCCAGTTTTCGATCCAAACCAGCTGGTCTGATCTGGGTTACTAAACCATGGTATTATGTACTTGTTACACCTTGATAGTAAATAAGAATTATTCTCTCTTACTATCATATTCTTTCTATTCTTTCTTTCTTGATCTTTATCTTTATCTTATTTATAACAAAAAAAAAAACTTAGAAAAAGGCAGATTTTTTTTTTGAAAATTACAAAATTCCAAATCAGGTTTATTACCAATAGTTCATAAGAAAATAATGAAAATTGATAAACAATTCATAACTCATTTTTTAGGAAATAACTGATTTAGAATGTTGCAATTTCAAAAAAAAAAAAATTCTATCTTTTCCAAAAAAAAAAACTATTTTTTGATTCTTCAAGTTTTAAACCATAAGTTTTGATCCCTCTAGAGGCAAAATAGTCCATATTTTTTTATTAAATTATAAAGACCAATGTTTTAAACATAACGAAACTTGAGGGACCAACTTTTATTATTTGAAACTTGAGGGATAAAAACTAAAAAGAGGACAAACTTAAAGGACCAAATATTATGTTAACCCTTCTTTTTATTAGGTCCTTATATTTTCACATGTTTTTAATCAAGTCTTTATAGTTTTCTTTTTCTTTTTACTTGTTTTATTAGATTTTTAATTAGGTCTTTGTAGATATTTTATTTTAAATTAAATGAAATTTTAATAAACGAATGACATTAAAATATAATTTACTAAAAATAAACTTAAATTTAGATTAATAATTAATTCTTAATTAGTCAATTATATTTTATTTTTATAAAAATTTATTATTAAAATTTGAAATTTAAAATAAAAAATATATATAAATGTATGTTTAATTAATAAATTATGAAGAATATTAAAATTAAAATAATTCATAAAAAATAATATTAAAATAAAATTATCACAACAATATATTATTCATAGAATATTAGTATTTTTAGAATAATATTTACCAGAGTAATATTATGGGAAAATTCTAATTAAATACCATTTAAATTTTTAAAACCCCCACAAGTCTCCCAAATTTGTAAAAAGATTGAGAGATACCAAGGACCTATGAAGGATATGCAAATTCGGGTGAAATTACCCTTTTGCCCTTAGTTTTAAATAATAATAAAATACCCTCGCCGGAGGACCGCCATCGGTTGGGCGTCGGCCACGGCCACCGGCGAGGGGTGTGGGGTTTAGAGTTTTTGTTTTTGTTTTTTTTTTAAAAAGTTTTTATTGAAAGTGTGGGGGTGGGGTTCGAACCCCCAACCCCCTACACATTCATGGGGTTATTTCTGGTCATATTTCCCTTCCCATCCTTTTTCATCTCTCGGTAGTTGGATTAAAATCTTAACTGCTTCGAGAACTAATATTATATAAAAGTATTATTTTTATATTTTTTTAAAATAATTTAATATTTTTTTAATATAGAAATAATATTTTTATAAAAGATTAAATCTTAACCGTTCATATTTCAATCAAACTACCGAGATCGAAAGAAGATGAGAAGTGGATGGAAGGGGAAGAGGATGGGAGCCACTCCCTCCCCACATTCATGGGGCTTTGAGCCACTTGGTTCCTTTAATATATATATATATATATATATATATATATATATATATTCTTCTTAACTTTTTTCAACGGTATTTACAAATCTCATAACGCAAATTACAACGTTTTTTTGGAGGTTTACACTTTTCAACTCTTTGATGCCCTTGATTGATTTTTTTTTTTAAAAAAAAAACACTTTTACAAATCTCATAACGCAATTTACAATTTACAAACCTCCAAAAAAATGTTGTAATTTGCGTTATAAGATTTGTAAATTGTGTTATGAGATTTGTAATTTTCGTTATAAGATTTGTAAAAATGCATTTTTTTAAAAAAAAATCAGTTAGGGGCATCAAAGAGTTGAAAAGTGTAAACCTCCAAAAAAACGTTGTAATTTGCGTTATGAGATTTGTAAATACCGTTGGAAAAAAGTTAAGAAGAATATATATATTAAAAGAACCCTGTTGTTGGGCCTACTTGGCCCATGGATGTGTGGGGGATTGGGGTTGAACCCCACCCCCCACACTTTCAATGAAAACTTTTTTTTTTAAAAAAAAAAAAAAAACCCCTAAATCCCCCTCCCAAAAAAAAAAACCTCACCCCCTTCGGGTGGCCCCGCCAGGCGAGGGTTTTTATTATTATTTTATTTAAAATTAAGGGTAAAATTATTTTTACGTAAATTTGCATATTCCTCATAGATCCTGATGCACTCTCAATCTTTTTACAAATTCGGGAGACTTCGAGGGTTTTACAAATTCAAATGGTATTTATTTATCATTTTTCCTAATATTATACATAATAATTCTATATTTTATATTTATAGAAGACTATTATTCGAATTTATTGAATAAATCATAAAAAGTACAGGGACCTCATTAAAACTCACGTACAACTATAAGAATCTGATAAAAAGAAGAAGAAAAAAAACTACAGGACCAAATTAAAAACAGGCTAAAGTATAAGGACCTAATAAAAAGAAAAATCTCCACAGACCTTATTAAAAATGGATCTGGCTTTCGTCCGATACACTTAACGTCCGCTGCCCTCCGCTGCACTGAAAACGACGCTGTTTTGTGGGGGGAAAAAAATCCAGACCGTTCGTTTGTTTTTTATCCGAACCGTTGGTTCCGAGGGAGGTTTGCAGAAACCCATCGAGGCATCGACCAAATGTGAGACGGCGACCCTGAGCTCAAACGGACCTCAGGCATCGGATCTGCCCATCGAGGCATCGACCAAATGTGAGACGGTGACCCAGAGTCATGAACTCGGCAAAATCTGCACAGAAGTCATGGGCGAAGACTTCGCTGTGGAAACGAGCTAAACTCCTTCATACGGCAGCTGCTATCCTCAAGGAGCATAAGGCTTCAATTGCAAAAATAGCAAAGCTAGCCAAAGATTCTGCTACTGAGGTATACATTCTGCAATCCGTTCAGGGTTAAACGTGTATGTTGTTGTGCCGAAGCCAGCCAAAGTGGGTCTGTGCTATGATCTCTGGTAAATGCATATGGAATTGCCTCTTATGAATATGCATATGGCCTAAATAATTTGAAAGGTGTATTCATATAATATTTTACTAAAGAGATAAGCTTATATTTATGAATAACTTGAGAATGCTTCTGTTATTGTTTCAAATAACAAATTTCTTGGGAATGACTTCTGTTAACATGGTGGTGGTGGTTGCTATTGTTTATTTGCTTATAGAAATGGTTTGACTTTGTTTCTAGTTAGTTCCTTTATTTCGTGTGGACTGAGAATGAATATTTTTCCTGTAGGGGCTTTGGTGATATTCATGGATAATGCCAGAATCTGAGGATTATAATGGGATTATTAATGATATTGATATGATTTAGTTGAATTGATTTTAAAGAGAATGTATATGAAGTGATGTTAGTAAATTGTGCTTAAGATGTTGGGGAAACATGTTAATGTGATTATTCTTTCTGTCCACTTAAGTGAATTAGACAAGATAAATCGGTTTGTGCTAACTGGAGATGCAGGAAGTGTATTTAGGCTGTTAGATATATTATCCTCCTTGAAGATAGTAAACTTGTTGTCTACCTCTTCTGTCTTCCTTGCTGTCATTTATTTTCACTTTTATGACCCTCTTGACATGTTTGAGTTTTAATTTAAACTCTAATTGTGGAAACAGGTTTGTCTCTCTTATGTCATATTTGCTTCTTATGCCCAGTTCTGTCAGCCACTCTCAGGAATAATAACTTTGCTCTGTTATTTTATGCAGCTTACGAGACGAATAACAAGTACAAGAACTGCACTATCATGAAAGATTAACTTGAAAAGAAAAGTGTCAGTAGATTAAAAGTATATAATGCAGCAGCTTAAGCAGAGACGGCAAATGAAAATGAGAAAACAGAGTTCTTTCAGTTGTTGAGACTGTCAGATTACAGAATCTTATTCAACCGTGCGTGAGCTGACGATAATTTGTTCCCCCACCTTTTTACGTTAATTTGTTAATGTCCAGACTCCAGAGAGGGATGCTGGCGCGAAGACGGAAGTGGCACGTTTTCCCATCTCCTCAGATTTTCCCGCGCAGCTGGAGGAGGAAGAAAGGGATGCCGACAGGCGCGAAGATGGAAGACGCACCTCGGACCTTTTTGGTTCTTTTAGGAGGAAAATAAGAAAAGCAATCTGATATTAAACAAAACGATGTCGTTTAAGGTGCAGCGGAGGGCAGCAAACGCTAAGTGTATCGGATGAAAGCCAGATCCATTAAAAATTAGGTAAAACTACAATGACATATATCGTTCAGAAGCTCAATACATGCTTAACCAAATGATGTATAGTGGAATTTACTGGTCCACACATTCACTTCGGTGAGTTTTCAACTTTTCATTAGCTTCTTGCTCCCTAAATTGCTATGTCATAAATTTGTAATACACAATACTATACCATTTACAATATAAAATTTAGGGCAAATCATTATTGAACTGCCTATAGTTCCCTTCAATTGTAAATTTGGTAATTGTGTTTTTTCTCCATATTAAATCATTTAACTTTATTCTGTTAGCACAATTAACTTTTGTGCAGAGGCTAACAATGCTAACAGAACAAAGTTACAAGAGTTAATATTGCTAAAAGAGTAAACTTGTAAGATTTAATAAGGAGAAAAAAACACATGTACCAAATTAAAAATTAAAGGAAATTACCGGTGCATCAAGAATGATTTTCTCTAAACTTATGACAAGTCGTGTCACTCATAAATTATGACTCATCTCAGACTACTTGCAATCCACGAGAACTGGTCTATTTTTCCCTGAATAAGGGAATGTGATGGGAAGAGGAACAACAAATCTCAATCATTCTTGTGTTTGGAGACTCCACAACAGGCAAGCTTGGTGATAGCATAAGCAAGCCCAAGGAGCACAATAAACAACACTGCAGAATATAAAAGAATGTCACAAATTGGATGCAAGAAATTGTTCAGGAATTTAAATCCATAATTATTATATTTCATATATATATATATATAAAATATAACAGACTGACGCAAAGATTTGAAAAGATAAACAACACTGCATTATGGTATTGAATATGCCATTATCATCACCAAAATATTTGAAAAGGCACTATTAAACAAAAAGACCAAGGCAACACAACTGCAATCCAAAGATACTATTTTAGAAGACAAATTGAAAATTTGTGTAAAATTAAAAGACCAAAATTGTATTTTTGCCTACAAAAAATATCACAGAGAAATGCCTAGAATAGTTAGTTACTAATATCCTCGTAAGAAACCATAGAACTTATTTCCAGGAAAAACTTGTTTCTATGTCCTCTAGCCAGTCCATGACAGCAACAGACAATATTAACTTCAAGAATTAACATGTAATGAAGGATTTAGGTGGTAACTGTATAGATAGTAGTTAGGATTTAGAAGTGACTCACCAGCTAAGGTGGAAAAGAATAAAATAGCCAGACGATATCTTATAATCCATGGCAGACTAGTTTCAAGAGAGCAGTGCCTCTCATATTGTCGTGCTTTTACTTTGTTCCAAGCCTCAACATTTGAGTTCTGTAATTCCAGTAATGAAACATTTACCCCTGCCACAGGAATTCCATCTACATCCCTGACTTCGATTCTCATTGTCACCGGGCAAGAATCCCAATCTATCTCAATAGCTCCAAAATTAGGCTTGCCTGAGAAAAACAAAAATCCAACATTTGAAACATCAGAACATGAAATACTTGGTGCGTGTGTGTGTATGTGTACATGACTAAGATAAAAGAAGACGGCTATACCATATATGCAAGCTTTGTATCTGCAGTTCTGACTTTTGACTCTCATTGTAGATGGGGTTAACCATGCAATGAATCTCACTAAAAAACGCAAGGAAGGTGGGACTACTTCCTCAATTGATTGAGTTAACCCACTAGAGGTTATATCGTACAGTGGATAGTCCAGTGCACAATCATATCTTGTGATTTCCCCAAAGTGAACATCCCCACTTATAAAAAGTGCTCCATTCCTCTTCACAAGAAGAAAAGGTGAATAAAATGTTATATAACTTCTTCCTACACCATGTAAATTTTAGTACTAAGCAGTTCCTTAATAAGAAAAGTGCAATACTTTCGGGAAAAAATACAATGAAATTATTACCTTACTATCTGCTATTAATTTGAAAAGCCGGTCTCTTTCCTTTGGAAAACGAGCCCAAGATTCCATAGCAAACAGTGGGCGAGTCGCTGCTGTAAGATTTGATATGACCTGACATTTTGATTAGATAAACCTATAAATCTGTATACAAAACAAACCAATGCAATCAAGCATTGAATCATAGGCATCTTTCAGGTCTGAGCTCCCGATGACCAAGAGAACACAAACACCATGACTAATAACAACAAAAAGAGCATGAAATGTGCCATGAATTCTTTCAACACTTTTTACATTAAGAAAACAGTGGAACTGCATTCTCGAAGGTATAACAACTCAAGCAGAAAGCTGAATCTAGAAAAGATTACAAGGTTTACATTAGCAGGAAGCCAAAAGCTATATAAATGCAGAATGGCACTTGTTGAGGACACAATTTCCTTTCTTTTCTTCACGCATATTCAAGGAAAACCACATGATCTACAAGAATAATACTTATTGTCTTGGGTGAAAATGCAAGATTCATGCACAAATATTGGGTTGAGTTCAGTAAATACTTAAATCTACACACACTGATCTATCTCATAGATCATAAAATGTTGGCAACTAATAGCTGTACCTGAATAGAAGATACAATTAAGGTTATGGCTGTAGCTGGACCCTTTAGCTCTTGCTCCAACCATAGCCATTGTGAACTCCCCAAGATGGTTCCGTCACTTCCTATGGGGTCTCTGTGGTATCTAGTATCTAAGAGGATAATCTGAAAGGTTTACGTCCACAAAATAACAGGTATTAGTACAAGACATATGCTTTCACATGAAAGCTTAACATGATTATCTAGTGGCAATTGCATAACATGTCAGGATTTTGTGGGAAAATAAATAAATAATAGAGATTAAATAAAGAAAAACAACAGCAAGGTTTAAGTTGAATACCTTGATGTCTCTACCCACAGGACCATATGTATACGACACATATACACCGGCCTGCTTTCGCCTGCAATAAAAAACTACTATAAGCATCTACATCAGCTTTTTCTGCCTAGAGATCTTTTAATGCACTCAATCATATATGAAGGCAATGACCGATTATAGACTTGTAATACTGTCCCTGAAGAAAAAGAATGTGCTGATGCATTTGAGAGTATTTTAACACTTGAAACCTAAGAATTACTTGTTAGTGAACTATCTTGGACAGAAGGTTAAAAAAAACTTATAAATAATTTATAACAGCTAAGTCAAATATCATGAACAATAGAGGAGATTATTAACCAACCTTGGGCTATCTTGAGGTTCATCTAAGAAGTCAAGAAGCAGCATTTGGTTGATGACTTTTTCAGAAAATTCTTTTCCTGCATCATTTAATCCATAATCATGATCATCCCAAGTACCAATAACCTATAACATTCCAAATATAAAAGTTAGGCTACATAACGCAAGTAAACCATGACACTGCTTAAGTAAGTTCTCCCATAAAACATACCAACAAAACGTTATGTTTCTATGGAGAATCTCTACTCACAAAAGAGTACAAAAGCTTGGGAAGAAGCACCTCAGCTTTTTCTCGAAGTTTAGAATAGCCAGGACTGGTCTTGGCTTCCCTGTATTTAGCCTCCATTTCTTGCTGAGAGGAAGGGAAAAATCGTGGAATGTTCTTCCATGGCCCAATTGTCCTTCTGGTCCAAAGATTTTAAAAGGCCGCTTCGAATCTCCATATATATTGTCACCCATCCATATAAAAATATGGGGATGGAAATTGATTATTGCATCCCATATGGGCTGGCATAAAATGACAATACAGGGTTAGAATGGGCATCAAAATGAATGTCACTCATACAGAAAGAAAGCACCAACTATAACACAATATAACCGAATTTAATAAATTTTCCTTTATAGATACAATATTGAATGTACAGTATAGGCATGACTTTGATACAGTGAGTTGAATCATGAACTTTTGACATTTCATTTAATTATCCCAATAAAGATCCAAAAAGACAATATGTATTGAACTTGAGCTGGGGAGGAGGTGGTTTAGAGAAAAGCAGCCAAACAAAGATCTAGGATCAGATTGTAACTCATGCTCAAATAAAAAAACTAGCTTGATGGGCCAGGGCCATGCTCGGAAAGCATCTAATATGCAGCTCCGGCTCTTGATTACTTGAAATAGTGGATAAGAAGACATCTACCATAAACATCAATATTTTAAACTAACATCTCTGCTACCCATTCTATTTCAATCTGAATTGCTGTAATACACTCACACTGGAAGTTAAGTTGTCCTCCACCTCGTCAATTATTTTTTCGGACGAAACTGGTTTTCATGGTCATCTCAATTTATTAAAATGGTTATATCATGTTATTGATATTCATCTCCACCTCTGCATATTTAAGCAGTACGAATAGAATGTATACACCAATCATTTAAGTATTTTTGTCGTTTTTACACAGTACTGCTACAGTGGGCTAAGTCAAAATATTCCTAACTACCGTACAGGAAAACAGACAGAATTACCAAAACTCAAAAGTCAGCTTCTAAGAGCAACATTACGTAAAATTGGTCACAAACAGAACAACATTACGTATCGGGAAAACAAAGCAAGAGAAAAGAACTCGAATAAAAATAGAACAGGGAAAAAGAAAAAGAAAAGGAGAAAGAATGGGAACCTGAGGAGCGCTTTGGCTGGAACATGATCCGAAGGCAATTCGAGAAACAACTTGCTGCTTGGTTTCTGACGCACTAGTAGCGACAACACCGATCAACACCAAAACCCAACGCCATCGCCATTGCCACCGCTTGAAATCCATTCGGCAAACGCAAAACACGATTGGTCCAACGTTGCAAGAACCGAGAGGGGAATGGTCTGAGACGAACAGAGAGAGGCCGCGGAAACGGGGAAATTTTGGAGACAGAGAAAATCCAAAAGCGAACACAGAAAGCTTATAGAATCAAAAGTTTGAAGAATCTTTGTGTGAATAGAAGTCAGAGAGGGTCAGGACTCAGGAATATGAAGCATAGATCATGTGACAGAAGAAAAGAAAGAATTGATTGATTGATTTTGGTTTTAGACATAAATACTCACTCTTTATAAATATTTATAAATATAAAATAAAGTTAAGTTTTTTAAAATATATTAAAGAAGTTAATTAAATTATTTTAAAATATTTATAATTACTTTTTTTTAAAAAAAAATATTTTCTCATATAAACTGAAATATAATTTAATGATAAATAATAAATGATATAATTAGATAACTTATTTAACTTCCTTAATATTTTTTTAAAAAATCATTATACCTTATAAACCAACAAGAGTAATTATCAGCAATGGGACAAAAACGGAGACATAATTATTGATTGGTTCTTTAATGCTAGAACTAATAACAAGTTATTTGTAAGAAAAGTAGAAAACAGATTGGTCCCAATTACTCCTATTTTATTTTTGTTCCAAAGAAAGAAAAAGGGGGAAAAAACCAAGAAGAAAGAGGAGATTGAGGTGATAATCATTTATAAATGTAGATATAAAAAAATTAGTTAAAATACATTTTTAATCCGTTAACTTTGAAAAGTATATTTATATTCCTATAATTCTATCATCGTTAAAAAGTATACTTTTTAATCCATTTATGTTGCTAACTGAAAAGTTCTCTGGAAAAACACTTGTTTTAGAAGGGGCGATCATGAGCCTGAATTGGATACAAGATAATAATATAAAAAAAGTTTATAATGAAAATATTAACACAATAAATTTAAGTAATAACTCGTATTAATTAAATCTTATTAATTTTAAATTTTAAATTTATATAAATTGAAAAATACTAAAAATTTAATGAAAAAGTCAATATCAAAATTGTATTAAAAATTTTAGTTTAATAATTTAAATATATTAGTTTAATAATCTAAATATAAAAATCTCAATTTCACTTGCAAGGTTTTGTTGGTTTATTTTAATCTAATAATCTAAATATATTATATTAAAAAACATTAAAATAAATATGTTTTAATGTGTTTGCTACATCAACATTTTTAGTTTTAATCTCAAACCGTCATCACTTGAGTTTGCAGTCCCAACATTTTCAATTAGCAACATTAACAATGTCAGAAATATAGGACTAAAAGTATACTTTATAAAGTTAAAGGATCAAAAAAATATACCTCATGTAAACCTTAAATAATTAAAAATATACTTTAACAAAAAATTAATAAAAAATTATCAATTTAAGGATTACTTAATTACTTAATTATCATTTGTTATTACCTGATAATGAATTAACTTATAAGCGACTTATGATAGAGACCAAAGGGGTAGAGTTTAAGAATAAAAATTACAGTAAAATACTCTAACCTCTCTTATATATTGCTTTAACTACACTGACATCCCCTATTTTAAAAATATACACTTAAATTCAAACTCTTAACCGTATTAAGAATTCTAAAAAAATATTTCTTAATTAAATTTTATATTGAAATATTAATTTTTTCACGTGTATCCCTCTAATTAATTATAATCTCCCTAACTAATTAACCAAACTTATACATATGGTAATTTTGATATTTATAGAAATAAATAATTTAATTCGCTTTGTTAATTTACATAAAATTATTATTAGGTGTTTATACTAAAAGTTAAAAGGAGTAATTCTTACATTAATGACCGAATTTCTCTTGATCCCGGAATTTATTCTGGACGAATTGCTTTTTCGAATGGGTGGTCGCAAAACTGTGTAGCCTTTAAACTTTAATTTTTTTTGGTCAATAGCCTTTAAATTTTAGTAGCCGTCACATCAGATCATGATAAAGAAAGGGGCATGAAAATGACAGTGCATAATTTTTCTGCCCCCCCCCCTTTTTTTAAAAAAAAAGAGAACCTTTTTTTTTTGAAATTATAAATACTCCTTCAATTCTATTTGTAAATAAAAAAGGTTTTTTTTTTTTATAAGCTGCATTATTGAACTTTTTATATTAATGTATTATTTTATTCTTCCATTGTTATCATGTACGCCCTATGATCTTATTTATAAGAGTTCAGTAATTAAATTATCTTGTTCAAAAAATTAGTTAAAACTAATAAGTATATCTTAAATAAATTTTGTTTTTCAAGTATGTCCTTATTTATGAGGGACAAGCAAAAGAAAGAAATAAAGTACATATGAGTAAATAAAAAAGGTTTTTTTTTTTCAAAAAAAAAAAGTGTATATTTAAACATGTGTAAAGTTGTTGAGTTATTAGTAAATTTTAGGGTAAAATATCTTTTAGTCCTTTAAATTTTACATGAGTATATTTTTGGTCACTTAACTTCTATAAAGTATACTGTTGGTTCTATATCTCTAACACTGTTAATATTATTAAGGGAAAATGTTGACGCAACATTATGCAGCTAACAAAGCATATTTAATTCTTAATATTTTCATTAATATATATGATTTTTTTAAACTAAAATAAACCAACAAATCGCTGCAAATGAAATCAAGGTTTTGCTATCTAGATTATTAAACTAATTTTTTTTCTTTCAAAAACTAATATATTTAGGGTATTAGACTATAATTTTCTTAATACAATTGTGATTTTGATATTGATTGCTTTATTAAACTTTTAGATTTTTTTTTTCAATTTTCACATATTTTAAATTTTAAATTAATAACATTTAATTACAAAGTCATCACTTGAGTTTGTTGTGTCAATATTTTCATTAGCAGCATTAACGGTGTTAAACTTATAGGACCAAAAATATATTTTATAAAATCGAGGGATCAAAAGTATACTTCATATAAACTTAAATGGCTAAAAGTATATGTTACGTTCAAAACGGGATATGGCCGACCAAATGGAATATATTTTTTGATATTGATTGAATCGGACTTGATCTAGGAACAATGCCTAGGGCCTACGTCATATAAGGATCAAAGTCCACGTAGTTCGAGACACCAATAGGCGTTTAGCCAAGGGTGGTGTGTGTGCTCTGTGACGGATGAATTGTGAATAGCCAGAGAGAGCTTAGAATGTGTGCACCTTAGAGTTTGACCTTTGTACTTATAGAGTGTACCTTAAGCCTGTTTGATATTGATTGAATCGGACTTGACCTAGGAACAATGCCTAAGGCCTACGTACCATGTAGAGGGATCAAAATCCACGTAGTTCGAGACACCAATAGGCGTTTAGCCAAGGGGTGGTGTGTGTGCTCTGTGACGGATGAATTGTGAATAGCCAGAGAGAGCTTAGAATGTGTGCACTTTAGGGTTTGACCTTTGTACTTATAGAGTGTACTTTAGGTTGATATGGGCCCTATGTGATCCATGGCCCAAGTATCGTAATTGTCAGATCTAGATGAAGATCTTCCTGGATTATAGATAAGATAAGATCCTCCTTCATTATAGATAGATCCTGATCTACTGAATATTTCCTGTTGAGCCATATATTAAATATGGGCCTTATACAGGTCCGTAACAGTTGCCCCCCCAGCCCAGTAGTTCGAGCTCTCGAGCTGCTGGGATGTATTTTGCCCCCCAAGAAGGTTATCCGGCCAGACTTCCACTAACATTACCCTCTCGTATGTCTATCGCGCATTGCCGGGTTGGGTCATTCTGGTCCTGGCGACCGAAGTCATTTAATCACAGATCTGAGGTTATGTCTCAAAGATCCGAGGTAGTGTCTCAAAGGTCTGAGGTAGTGTCTCAAAGATCTGGGGTAATATCTGGGAATTTGCTTGGTTCCTAGGTTGGGGTTCCGCGCGATTGCCATTATCTTGATGAATTCGGATTCATTCGTATTCTGCTACCGATTTTCCTATTTAGGTGATAGGTTTTTCCCAAGGCAGAATCTATATGTCTTTCCCTCGTTCTTTGTTTTCGCTTGCCTCAATCTCGGTTGATGGTGAATATGCTTTTTCACTAGCAACATTCAAGCGATCGGGATAGCATTTGAAAATTCGAATAACCCCGTGAGGGCTTCCGTTAGTTTTTCTTACACCATTGACAACTGTATAGTAGTTTCCCCACAACCCGGTAGTCCAGGTCTCTGGGCTGCCGGGGTGGATCTGTTATTGAACCCGGATATCGTATCCGAGTTGCTACAACTTGTTTGATTTTGATAAAGTTTCTATCCGAGTTTCAACAAACCCCAGATTTACTTGTATTATGATTGAATTGCCCCAGCAGCAGTAGTCCAAGTTAATTTGCTTTGGAGCTTCATCTGTTTCTTTTCATGATCAACTTCATTTGTTTCTTTTCATGATCGTCGGGATCTCTTCTTCCTCAACCATCCGGTTTTGTTTTGCTGTAACACCGAATTCCCCCAATCCGAATTATCCTGAAGAGGAACGAACCAGGCTTCCGGGTTTGTTTGTTGTAGCACCGGGTTCTCCCAATCCGAATGATCCTGTAAAGGAATGGACCACATTTGCTTATATCGCTGACAACTTTACAGTGCCATACTTGTCTTGTCACCCCCCAGCCTGGCAGTCAAGGGCTTTGGGCTGCCGGGGTGCATTGATTATTTAACCTAGATCTCATGTCTGAGTTTTATCTCCATTTCAACAATAAGTTGATTATATGAACTCAAACATATGATCATAGTTCTAATGAATGACTTGGCCAAGGTCAAAAATGTATTATGCAGGATCTGTTAGAATTTTCTTCCGGTATCAAAGACCGGGTATTAGGGTAGGGTTTTTCAATCTAACCATGCTACTGAGTTCCGGTTCCGTTGTCCGGGATCATAACCAGGATAAGGGCAAACTGTGACATATTCAGCCGTGGTGTGGAAACGCAACACTTAAACATTTTGACCTGATTAGGGTTAGGATGACAATTCACCTCCTTATCTAGGAGCAAATTTTTGATGCATCAAAATAGCAAAGGCTGATAACAGCGGCTTCACGTAATGTGGGACCTGGGCTCATAGGCCCTGATGATAATCTTCAGTTAACCCGGGGTCCAATTATTGAGCGTAGATTTAACTGGATAATTTCCAATTAATCCGGGGTCCAATTAAGGAGCGCGGAGTCAACTGGATAATTCTCAGTTTATCCGAGGTCCAATTAAGGCGTGCGGAGTCGACTGTATGATGTTCAGTTTATCCGGGGTCCAATTAAGGAGTGTGAAGTCAACTGGATAATCTTCAGTTTATCTGGGGTCCAATTAAGGAGTGCGGAGTCAACTGGATAATTTTCAGTTTATCCGGGGTCCAATGAAGGAGCGCGGAGTTAACTAGATAATTTTCAGTGTGTTCGGGGTCCAATCAAGGAGCGCGAATTTAACTGTATAATTTTCAGTGTATTCGGGTTCTAAACTGATATTGGAAACGCAGATTTAACCGTTCTTTTGGTGTTACCAGGTTCCAAACTGATCATGGAAACGCAGATTTAACCATTCTTTTGGTGTTACCAGGTTCCAAACTGATGGAAACGCGGACTTAACCGTTCTTTACACGGAGCCTGAATTTTAATTGTATTAAGTGTAACCGGGTCCTTCTTCTTTTTCTTTTGGAGGTGGACTCCTCCGCAAAATTTTCTTGAATTTGTTTATCCATGATGGGTGTCGTAACCCGG
This sequence comes from Acacia melanoxylon, assembly GCA_019022615.1. NCBI lineage: Eukaryota > Viridiplantae > Streptophyta > Magnoliopsida > Fabales > Fabaceae > Acacia > Acacia melanoxylon. The sequence goes on along the minus strand of JAFJYJ010000003.1, from coordinate 1,540,553 downwards.
AATTTGTTTATCTAAGATGGGTGTCATAACCCGAGATTTGTTTATCCGAGATGGGTATCGTAACCCAGAATTTATTGCTCCATGCTTTATTTGAAAACGGTGTTGTAACCCTAGGTTCATTGCTCCATGCTTTATTTGAAACCAGGTGTTGTAACCTTGGATTCACTGCTCCATTATTCGGGTTCCAAAATGATCATGGAAACGTGGATTTAACTGTTCTTTTGAATCTTTATTTTACGTGGAACTCGGATTTTAACTATTTATCTAGTTTAACTGGGTTCCGTCCTCATTTATTTCGGTAGGGTACAATGGCTCAAAGGAAACACAAGTGATATGTGGACTTGAAGAAATATGCAATGAACAATTATATATAACGAAACAAGACCTGAGAGAAAAAGGTACCTGAAGTATAATCCGAAATTTGTTTATCCGGGATGGATGTTGTAACCCAAGATTCCATTATGGGTGTTGTAACCCTTGATTTGTTTTTACGCGGAACTCGGATCTAACTGGAATACAATGTAACCGGGTTCCGCCTTCGTTCCCTTTCGTAGGGACGGACTCCACGCGGAACTCGGTTTTCAACCCGCAAAGCTTAACACGGAGCCCGGATTTTAACTGTATTAAGTGTAACCAGGGTCCGGCTTCTTTTCGCTTCCCGCAATACGTTCATACTGGCCACAAACCGGTGAGAGAAATTGGCTTGACAAGGATGCGGAATAACCAGGTTCCATTTGATGACAAAGCTAGAGTCAAAAAGATATTGCGCATAATATTCATATGTTTTAACCTTTATCTCGGTTTTACCGTGCTCCCAAGGAAACGCGTCTGTTCCCAAGGAGACACATTTTAACCATTATTTCCACAGAAGCCAGATTTTAACTCGATTCAGTCTAACCAGGTCCGCCTTCAAAACTTTACGCGGATCCCGAATGTTAACTAGATTCAGTTAACCGGGCCCGACTTCAGAACTTTACGCGGATCCCGAACGTTAACTAGATTCAGTGTAACCGGGTCCGACTTCAAAACTTTACGCGGATCCCAAACGTTAACTAGATTCAGTGTAACCGGGTCCGACTTCAAAACTTTACGCGGATCCCGAACATTAACTAGATTTAGTTAACCGGGTCCGACTTCAAAACTTTACACGGATCCCGAACATTAACTAGATTCAGTTAACCGGGTCTGACTTCAAAACTTTACGCGGATCCCGAACATAACTAGATTTGGTGTAATCGGGTCCGCCTTTGAAATTTGCACGGATCCTAGATTTCAACTAGGTTCAGTTAAAACCGGGTCTGCCTTCTTTTCCTTTACAGGAATTTAAGATAGACTTGGCGGCCTTTCCGTAGTAGATAATCTCATAAAGGACTTTAATTAGACTTGGAGGCCGTAGCCATCGCAAATGATTCTCATTGGAATCTTAAATAGTCTTGGCGGCATAGCCGTCGCAACATGATTCATGAAAATGAGTTTGTGTACTTCAGATTCCTACATGTTTAACTCGGACATGATTTTCGGAAACGGGTTTATGTATCTCGGATTCCTACATGTTTAGCTCCGACATGATCTTCGAAAACGTGTTTATGTACCTCGGATTCCTACATGTTTAGCTCCGACATGATTTTCAGAAACGGTGTACCTCGGATTCCTACATGTTTAACTCCGACATGATTTTCGGAAATAGGTTTATGTACCTCGGATTCCTACATGTATAGCTTGGACATGATTTTGGAAAACTGGTTTCTTCACCATGAATTCATATATGCTTAGCTTGGACATGATTTTCGAAGACTAGTTTCTTTACCATGAATTCATACATGTTAGTAGATAATTGATAATAAGCAAAGATTGAGCATCTATGAGATAGATGGTGATACTCATCTGGATGTAACTTAGGGAGTTACTACAACATAACACTTTTGCTCAATAAATGCTTGACGGAGTTCTTGGTATCCACTCATAAGTCAGTAGAGTTGCATAACGATGCATCTGTGAAGTCGCAAGAATTTCCAAATAAATGGCCTTCATCAATCCTCAACTTGTGTAGAAGAAAGGATAAACATCTCTCCCAAATCTTTGCAGCCTCGGCTTTTCCGGAGTATTAGCTATCTCCATTTTCTCGTTTGCCCTGCCTCAAAACAATTAGATCCGGAGAAGGGAAATACAAATCCCAGCCGAGAATATATCTCAACATGCACTCAAAGTATATCTCGGCATTCTCTGAATCTCGGCATCTAACAATCTCGGCGTACCTCGGCGTCTCGGCACCTCCTCATCTCGGCGTATCATCAACCTCGACTATCGCGATGGAGTCAGGAAGCCATAGGCATTGATTAGCCTCGGCTTAACAACAACCTCGGCTATCTCAATTTGCTTGTTTTCCCTGCCTCAAAACAATTCTCATAGACCAAATAATAGTTCAACGAGATCAGACGCTATTGCTATATATTTGGAGGGTTCTAGTAATCCAATAACTCTTTCTAATGTTGGTAGGCGAAAACTTTAAAGCCTACAACTCCGCAAGTATATGGGCCGTACCAAGTAATAAAGTGATAAGAAAGATATCGTTCCCACAGAGACTCAGTCAAAATAGTGATTAGGTATTAAATTTCCTTTTTTCCATTTAAGTTGAGCAAATCAGAATTGTTTTCAATAAGAGTAAAAACAGAATTTTAATAAAAACAAAAAATTTCAAACAGGGAGAGAATTCAAATATCAAGGAGGACAACTTAGAGATACTAATCCCTTGTTTGTTTCTTAGATTTTATTCCCACTAAATTAATTGTAACTTAACATAATCAGCTAATCTAGAGTATTAATTTGTATAAATGCCTGTCGGTCCACTTATACACCTATCTCAAATAATTATGCAATGTCTCACACAATTAATTAAGATACAATCTTAATCGGGTTCACTCTAATTTGATTATGCGGAGCTTCTAGGTATATGTCTATCCTAGACGCAAATTAGAGTGAACTCTAATTCCACATTATTTAATCCAAGGTCAATTTAAGATTTCCTTTGTCAAGTTTAATCCTAAATTCCCAAAACATGTTTAATGGTGGCCAATCACTAAACAATGAATGATCAAAACAAATTAAATAAACTGAATTAACATTAAGCAAAATTAATTAGTGGGAGCAATTTCTAAGTCTCAAACAAGTTCATAATACTCTAAGTTGCAAGGGAAAAATTAGCCACACATGGCTTCAAACAAACCCAATTCAGCACGACGAAATTCGAATTCAATAGCATACTGGATAAGATTAAGAAACTAGCATTAGAGTCAAATGAGAATACAAAACCAAGAACACAAAGAATCAGCAACACTTCTGCGTTCTCGCTATTGCTCTCAATGAAGGAGAAAATGAAGACCCAATCCTCTTTTTTCGCACGGCAAAGATCGGCGAGAATCTCCCCATCGCCACCTCGGTCCAATTCTATTTGATTTGTTCTATTTGATTGTTGATGATATATTGCTTGGGATTGAGTGTTGGTCTTAGTTGGATATGCATGTGATGACTATTGACTAACTGTTAGCACTTGAGCTGTCTCATTGGTGAAAATTTGAAATATCTGAAGTTGGTGTTACCTTACACTTATAGATGTTCGTTCTTCACTTCCATTACTTTTTGTTACTTGTTCACATTGAGGACAATGTGACATTTAAGTGTGGGGGTGAAGGATCCTGGATTTTACATGACTTTTCTTGTCCTCGGATTTTCTTGGAAAAAAAAAATCCTATGGAAGTTTGAATTTTATTTGTGAGCATTATCATAATTGGGTTAATTTGAACATGAAGAGGAGTGAAGTTGATTAGAAATTGATTCTATATTCTTTGAATGTTAGTAAAGAGGTAAAGATTTGGTTTTGGTACTTTACTTTAGGATGTCAAAGAACCTGTGAGGAATTTGAGCCTTAATTTTCATCCTTCTAAGAGGGAGTACACCTATTGTGATTTCATCTCTAGAACTTGTCTTGAATCTCTTTTAAAATTTGAAATCCTTTTGCATGCACAAAGATGATTTAGGCATTCATTTCATAGCTAGTTTGGCCAAATGTCCATCCTTATCACATAAAAATCTTTTGTTTACCCCTTTTGAGCCTTTATTATTTTTATTTTTTATTTTACAAAAAAAAAAAAAAAAAAATTGTATAGAATAAATAGCCCTTTGTTTGAGATATGCAATTTTTATATCTTTTTCTTCCCATTCATTTTCTTACTTTGTGAAGGAGTTAGAAAGTTAACACTTTAAGAGAATGTGTAGATAGTAAAAAGCAAAAAAAAAAAAAAAAAAAAAAAAAAGAAGAAGAAGAAGAAGAAGAAAGGGAAAGAAAGAAAAAAAGATAGAAAAAATGAATATATAGAAAAGAAAAAAACAAAGAAAGAAAGAAGAAAAAAAAACAAAAACAAAAGAATGTTGAGGTCATTGAATATTTGAATTGATTTCAATTTTGTAGTGCTTGTTTTAAAAGTCTTGCTTCCATGGTTTTCATGAGTTGGTTGCTTTAAAAATTTAAAATCTTGGGGACAAGATATGATGCAAGTGTGGGGGTGTGATGACTTCCTATTTTTAATTGATTTGAGATATATTTTGATATATTTAGGAAGTCATTATTACTAATTTAAAGAGATTTTATTGAGATTTTAAGAGAAATCAATTTGGATGCATCATTTATGGGATTTCAATTTAAAATAAAAGTTTTTGAATTTAGGAAATAAATAATAATTAGAAGTTTTAAAACAAAAAAACTATTAAAAAAAAGGTTTTATTATTATTATTATTATTATTATAATAGTTTGCTTTTTCATTGTGAGAATTAATGAATTGTTTGCGTTCAGTTTTGCAGAATTGGAATTGAAGACCAAAATTGGATGGGCCCCACAAATTGAATTGAATGGATGAATTAATAACCTAAAGAAAGCAACAGGAGAAAAACGCACAGGAGGTTGAATGAATTGAATCAATTAACACGACAGCGTTTTGGAAAAAATGAATGGAAGACCTAAATTGGGGAATTGAATAGGAGAGCAGAGGCGGCATGAATAAAAGAGATATCCTCGCTGGAAAAGGCAGACATTCACGGCACGGAGAAAGAACGAGAAAACAGAGCAAAGGGAGGCGGCATTTTTCTGAGAGCTTCGTGAATCAATTTCGCTGCACAGTGGAGGAGATTGCGACTGAGAGAAAAGAATCAGAGGCGCTGTTTTGGAATTGACTGGAAGACCTAAAAAAAAAGCTACAGAGTGCGTGGGATTTTTGGGAGATTTTTCATTCACGCAGAGACGTGATTTCTCGCTGGTGTTGGGTGAGAACGAATTGGACCAGAGGTGGCGATTGGGGAGATTCTCGCTGATGCTGTGCAGAAAAAGAGGATTGGGTCTTCCAGTCAATTCCAAAACAGCGCCTCTGATTCTTTTCTCTCAGTCGCAATCTCCCTCCACTGTGCAGCGAAATTGATTCACGAAGCTCTCAGAAAAATGCCGCCTCCCTTTGCTCTGTTTTCTCGTTCTTTCTCCGTGCCGTGAATGTCTGCCTTTTCCAGCGAGGATATCTCTTTTATTCATGCCGCCTCTGCTCTCCTATTCAATTCCCCAATTTAGGTCTTCCATTCATTTTTTATTTTAAATTGAAATCCCTAAATCATCGAGTTGTGAAAATAACTCCTTAAAAATGGCATTCCTATTATTGAATCCCTACATCATCGAGTTGTGAAAATAACTCCTTTGGAATTGAATCAGCCTCGGCTTACCAACAACCTCGGCTATCTCTATTTGCTCGTTTGGGATTCTCAAATGGGTATTGAACCCGCAGCTATATCAATTCCTAGATCTCATCCTCTGTCCAGTGGCTGTTGTTGCGCGGTGGGCCCGGAGGCTGCTGTGCCGACGGCTCCTGGCACGATGATAGGAGGATCTGAAGTTGCCGAACAAGATCCTCTAGTTCTGCTAGTTTCTTATTAAGGCCATCAAAGACTTCTCTGAGTTCTTCCTGGTGATCCTTCCAATTATCTTCTCATCATGTGGACACACGTAGAGTTAAAAGGAAACCCATGTAAAGCAGCTCAAAACCAAAGTCGTTGCTTAAACAACCATTGTTTCTCTGAATCCCTTCACAGGCTGCTACGGTTCTTGATTTTGCTGCTGCGGATTTTCAGGAATTGCCTATGCAAAGGCATCTGACTGCTGCTTCTGGTATTGACCATCTTTGGTCGCAGGAATCGAAATTTACGGTTTCCCACGGACGGCGCCAATGTTCTGCTCAAGAACAGGATCTGGCCAGCCTTTAATGGACTAGCCTGTTTGATATTGATTGAATCGGACTTGACCTAGGAACAATGCCTAGGGCCCACGTACCCTATAGAGGGATCAAAGTCCACGTAGTTTGAGACACCAATAGGCGTTTAGCCAAGGGGTGGTGTGTGTGCTCTGTGACGGCTGAATTGTGAATAGCTAGAGAGAGCTTAGAATGTGTGCACCTTAGGGTTTGACCTTTGTATTTATAGAGTGTACCTTAGGTTGATATAGGCCCTATGTGATCCATGGCCCAAGTATTGTAAATGTCAGATCTAGATGAAGATCTTCCTGGATTATAGATAAGATAGGATCCTTCTTCATTATAGATAGATCTTGATCTACTGAATATTCCCTGTTGGGCCATATATTGAATATGGGTCTTATACAGGTCCGGAACAGTATACTTTAACCATAAATTTTGAGATAAAGATAAAGATAGTTTAATTTAAAAGTTAATATTGGTTTCCATGAAACATATTAAAAGTGATTTGTAAACAAGACCAAAAGAATATTAATATTGATGATAGAATATCACCTAGAGGGGGGGCAAATAGGGGATTTTGAAATTCTTTTTCGGATTGAAATGAGAATACAAAGAACAGAGACGGAGATGGAGAGAATGGACACAGATAATTTATATTGGTTCGGTCTAACTCTTCGATCTACGTCTAGTCCCTAGACACTTTGGGATTTCACTAATCCACAAGCACGGTTACAATTACACACTTTGTACTCGATATGATCCTATCACACTAGGACTCACTTCCCCTTATAAGTTGTAATCGTACACCCACACTCAAGGTTCCTTAACCTTGAGAATTAATCACTAAACAAATAATTAAATAAGTGTTTATACTCTCTCATAGAGCAAATGAATAATAATCACTGAAGTACAATAATATCCTAAGATATTAAAATGAAACTAATGAAACAGTAGATTGCAATAAATTCGAATTGAATGCGTAGAGTTTCGGTAGGTAGCGAATTCAATGTTTTTGGTATTTGTAATGGTTTCCATTAATGACCGTCGAAGAAGCTTGAAGATTATCCGTTGTGACTCTTCAAAATAGCCGTTAGATAGATGAAGTTCGATAGTCACTTTCGCCGCTAATGTTCCAGGTGTAATTGTGTCGTCTCGACATTCTTTTATTCATTTCGTTTTGCCTGTTGAGAAACAGCATTTATTGCTTGAATGGAATAGTAGAGACTACTTTAGAATGGTCAGAGGAATGGTTGCTGAGATTGTGTCTCGAATAGGCAAATACATTAAATGCGTTATGACACACAAATTGCTTTATGAAAATTTGTTGTTAATCCTTCGTATAATCATCTAAAACTCATTAGCAAACTGATTAAAAGCAATTAGGAATAGTAATGAGTGATGATATGAAGTAATGAAATCACACACAATAATTTTAGATTTACGAAGACGGTGATTTCAAAAACAGTAAAATTAACTTCCAGTTAAAATGATGTTGCCTTGAGTTAATGACTCGAGGTGAAAATATATTTGACTCAAGTCAATGTAAATCTTAAAGAAAAAATTAAAGTTCAGAAGAAGTTAGCTTGATATTTTGACCAAAGGTAATTTCTTTCTTCAAGAGTTAAAAACGCAAGTTGAAAGAAACTAGAACTTGACTTGAGTTAAAAAATAATTGCCTTGAGTTAATGACTTGAGGCAATGACTTGACATGCAAAAGTAAAAAAACTTTCCTTTCGAAAATAGACAAATTGAAAGCTTAACTTGAGTTAAGAAATAATTGCCTTGAGTCAATGACTTGAGGCAATGACTTGAAGTTGGAACACTATGCCTTGAATCATTGACTAGAGGCATCTAATATTTAACTTCAAGTTAAGTTGTTCCATCTTATAATCAAATGTTTTTGAAAACATTTCACGAAAGGATAACTCGAGATAAGATAATATACACTTGAGGCAAAACTTGGAAAAATGGAACGTTGAATAAACAAAGTCTTGGCGTGAAACAAGATTTAAAAGTTTTCAAGACAGTTAACCCGAGGCACTTCATTTTGTTGGAATCCGTACACGCAGCGGAAGGATTTTCATCCATTTAAAATTCATGAATCCCATTGGAGGATCCATCAACGACGTTTAAATCAGGTTCGTTAGAAACCATACCTATGCAAACTTGCAAGCGTCTCGTTCAATTTCGAACTGGTGGGCTACCTAATAGATCAATAGGAGCAGACTCTGTGAATCCCCTCCCTCTACTGGTAACCACACGAACAGCCTCCAACACCGACGGCAGCGTGCTAGCGCCGTCAGTATTTTCGCGTGTCTCGCTTTTTTTCTCTCTAGGGTTTCTCACGGCTTTTCTAATACATCTTGCAAAATGTCCCGTAGGTTTTTCAAAACTAAATCGACGTATTATATTCAAAATTAATCTTTTAATCTTGAAATTTGAATTTGGATTAAAATAATATATTAATTAAATCTATTCAATAGATCTAATCTAATCTATTTATTTTAATCCGAATTAAAAGCCTTCGATTTAATTTATATCTATAAATTAAATTTGAGATATCATATCTATCTATTTAATTAAACCTGAGATACTATATCTCAATTCAAATTAAATTAGATATGTGATATCTATATTCGAAAATTAAATCGAAATACAATATCTCAATTTGTTTTAGATATTTAATTTATGAAATAAATTAAATACAAAAACAAATATTATATAATAATATTATAATATCTATTAAATAATATTGTTATATTATTTTTGAATTTAATAATATATATATATATATATATATTCATCTTAGATTAAATACAGTATTCATTAAATCTTAGACATATCTAAGATTCAATAAATCTAGACACTTTTGCTCGTGTTGGGCTATTCTTGTGTGCGACCCTGCAGGCCCACATAAGATTGGCAGCGGACTAATACAGTACCATCCCACAAGTCGCAAGCGGCCTCTAGCAAGACATTGCGACTACCCAATTCACATGGGAATCGATGATACGATACAACCTATTGTACAACCATGTCACGTCCCTTTTGTCACGTGATAATTTGGTCAAGGATGAGGCATGGATAATGTCAACTTCCTATTCTTGACCATTACTTTCTCGATTCTTGAGTAGTCTAACAATTGAAATGGAAACTCCTTTCCATCGTAGTATGACCATACATTTCTCAGACACACTGATCGAGGGGCCCAATATTATCTCTCTACAAATGTGAGGGACAAATTTTATCTTGAACATTCACATTCCTCTACATGAAAACCACTGATCCTGATCCAAGCCTTTATCATCACCCGATCAAAGGTGACTTTTGACTAGGTCAAAGATCAGCAACTTATAATGTAGGAATCCATGATGATCTCAGGTCAAAGGGCATTGTGACTCGGTTATACATGAGAAAAGCTTATGACTAAATCCATGCAGCTTTCTCATAGTGGGTCGGTCCAGCACCTTGTACTCTTACAAGTGCCCATGACTTTGATTCGTATCTCCATACCTCATCAAAGTCATACTGGTCTTATTTCATCTTCTCTCCCGCATAGATGACCGACTAGCGACATTTAGGATAATCTATAAGATATATCCAGGGATACAGTTATCACTATAAACATGCAAATGTAATGATAACTAAATGGAGAATACTTTAAATGACATTAACGTTTAAAGTATAATGACTTGCCCCTAAGGCATAATTTCCAACACATTTTTCACTAGAGTTAGAAAACTTCACTTGAATGATTTCAATAAGATAACTCGAGGTAAAGAAAAGTTTCCCTTGAGGCATTTAGGGTTAGGCGTGATTTGCACAAAGACTAAGAGTTAAGAAACTCGAGGCAAATCACGTATAACTTGAGGCACTTATTTTTAAACTTTATAACTCCAAGTTAAACACGTTTTAACTCGAGGCACTTGAGGTTAAAACATTTTGCCTTAAATAAGAGAAGCATATAACTCGAGGCAAACAATATTTAACTTGAGGCACTAGAATGACAGAAACTTCAAAACGTTATATATTCAAGTTAGGTTTTAAAACATGATTTTCCCTTGAATCTTTTAACTTATTTTAATTATAATTGTTATCATCAAAACATCAACAACATGGAGAACTAACAAATATAAATATTAAAAATAAAATTTTAAAGAAGCTTTTATTCCCTGCTGACTTCAAAGCCTAACCACATTGTTTGGTGTTCCTCTTAATGTCTCACTTGGCTCTTTCCATGTTTCTTTAATATGTTTATGAGAAAATGATAGATAAATATCATTTGAACTTCAAAATCTTGCTAACAAGAACAATGAAGTAATTGACAACCCATTCTATTATAAAATCATCTATTTGGGATTTTGAAGTTTAAGTGGTATTTTCTTAGGATTTTCCTGTTTTTATTGCATTTCATGTTTTTTCTTTTAAAGTTTTCTTCATTGTCATTGGGAGAATGATAGATCCCAAAACAATGAAGAGCAAATTTCAGTCAACCCTTTCATAGTAGCAATTTTATTTGAATCAACCCCAAATAATTCTAAAACCCTTGGACCAAAATAAAATTAAGTTTTGTAAGTGAAAAGAAAATGATGCCCTTACTTTTTTTTAATAATGACATTTACAAGACAAAATGGATATTCGCAAGAAAAATGAAAAAAATTATAAGACAAAAAAAAGTGATTCAAAATAACCTTTTGGAATTAACAACACAAATGAGGAAGTTAATAAGAACATTTTGGCCATTTACAAGATAAATAAGGGAATTCAAGAGACAAGTAAGGACATTCACAAGACAAATAAATAAGGGGATTCAAAAAAAAAGCAATTGCATCACATTGTCTTCTCACCCACTAAACAAATCAATTGTATTATTGCCTTTTTACACACTAAAATTGCTAGCCTATTTGGTACGAGGGAATTGGAGGGAGGAGAGAAAAACAATTTAAGGCCTCATTTGGATCGAAGAAAATCGGGGAGGGAAAAAGAAAATTGGAATTTTCAAGTGGCAGCGGCCGTTTGGATCAAACATTGGTGGGAAGCCATTTTCCAGTGGCTATGAAAATGGCCTAAAGTCCATTTTGCCCTGATCACATGCCAAAGAGAGAAGATAGTGACGACGAGGAAAAGAAGAAAGAGAGAAGAGAGTGACGCTGGAATGAGGAGGAAGAAGCCACCGACGATGGCCTCTTTGTCACTGCAAATTCGTCAGACTGGAGGTGATGGAAATGGAAGCTAGTCGATGACCAACCATTGGAGCTTTAACGAAGCAAGGAGGAAGAGAGAAGGGAGATTTTTCTGTAAATCGGAGAAGATGTGCACACTCAATTTTTGAGTGTGCACTTGAGTGCACTCGAGTGAACACTCAAGTGCACTAAAAGTGCACTCCAGTGCACGCTCAATTTGAGGGTGCACTCGAGTATGCATTTTGAGTGGTATCCGGTTAAAATAATATTTTATCTTCAAGGTAGAATGGTATTTTGCCTCATTTTCCTACCTTATTTTCTTCCAACCAAACAAAACTTTTCCTATCATCCCATTTTTTTTCCCAGTGCGAACCAAACACGTCAAGGAAAAATATTTTCCGTTCCATTCCATTCTTTTCATTTTCATTCCTACCTTTTCTTTGATCCAAACAGGCCTAAGAGTTGGATTTAGAAAAAAGGAAAAATTATTTATTTATTCTTATAGTTTGACCGAGTCACTCAATGTTTATAGTTTAACTCATCACAATTCAATCCTTAAAGTTTCCTAATTTTTATAAAATCTGAGTCTCTCATGACTTATCCTATGTGGTGCTGACAAGAAGAAATATTGATTATTTGGCATTCTTATTGTCAAGGTCAAAGTAAAAATGTCATATTCTCACTCGTCCCTCCTCGACCTCTAGCAATTTGTTGTACCGCTTTCTTACCTACTTGCCCTTTTTCCCTCTTCTCTGCCACTCTCCTCCGGAAGCTACACCTTTTTTTAGTGAAGTTCCTTTTATAAAAACCTGATGACGATGATGATGAGGAGGAAGCCTTATAATTTGAAGAAGAACAAACGCTCTTCGTGTATATATATCCGCAGAGGATTCTGAATATTCTTGAATTTATTCAATAAAAAATTCGTTCACATTTTATTCATAAACACAACCTATTGGGTTTTGGATCTCCCTCCCTATCTGGAGAAAGGTTCAAATTTTATGTATTTTCTATTTTATGAAAAGAAAAAAAAAAGAAGGAAAAGAGTGAGAGAATGAAATAAAGGAAAGTTTCCTGATCATTGTTTGTGAGAAAGAATATTCACTTGAAATTTTCTAATTTGAGGTTGTGTCTCACTTATTTAAGTGGAGAGATGATATATTAGGTTTTTGGGCAGAGAGGCCCCGCCGAAACTGGATAGGCCAAGGTTGGAGATGCCGGAGAAGTCTAATGTTGTAGCCATGTGAGAGAAAAGAAGAGAAAAAGCGAAAAACGCAGCTTCACCAATCAATATCAGTAAATCAGCATTTGCGCACTTGTTAACCGTTGGATTCGGCTAAAATTTGGTCAGCAGGTTCAGAACACATGGTTCATCTTTTTCTTTGGTGGGATTGTCGTTAAGAGGTGGATGTACCCATTTGAACATTTCATGAAGATAATGAAGGGTTTGTGAAAAATCAGATTTGTCTAGATGGTTGTATTGTTGAACGATATATCTGTGAGGAGACCACTGAATTTTCTGTCACATACTTAAATGCAAGTGATATTAGGCTTTCCATGTCTTGGCATGAGGAAAGGACTAGAGGGGAAGGGACCATGGGCAAGAAAGTTGTGCTCTCGACGAACAATTGGAGCAAGCACACATATATGTGTTGCACAACTTTGAGGAGGTTAAGGAGTATGTGTACAACCATATGTATCAAATTAAGAGGGATAATCCCTACAAAGGAGACTATTGGTGTACTAAACAACACAATAAATATTTTACGATATGGTTTAAAGATCAAGTCCATGGTAAGTATAGAGTCGATCTTAAATTAGTTTAATTGAAGTTCTTAGCATATGATCCAAGCAATTAAGTGACGTCTTACGCAAGCTACATCTTCACATTCTACACTAAAGAGCAAGATGGTTGAAGCAAAATGAAAAATGGTGGTGTAAATGTTGTATCTAACATCATGCATATTATTAGTTCTCTATGTGTTTTGATGATAACTGACAATTGTAAACAAAATGTAGTTAATGATTCAAGTCCAAAATGTTTTAACTTGATCATACTTGAATCAGTAACCTATTGTCAACTTGACTCGAGTTTTAGGTTGTAAAACTCGAGCCAACACAAGACAGAGAGTAGTCAAAAAGTTTTGAACTTTGATTGACTCGAACCAGTCATGATTAACTTGAGTCACAAGCTCTTGTGAAATGTTTTAAGAAGTAATGTTGCCTCGAGCCTGTGCTAGTTGACTCAAGTCATATTTTGTGGACTTAAACTTATTTTCAAAATTCAAAAGTCTCTGACTCAAGCTAATGCTCTTGACTCGAGCATAGAACTTGAAACTTATTTTCAAATGAATTGAGTTAACTCGAGCCATCACTTAATGACTCGAGCTGACGTGATTTCAAGTCTTTTTCAAAATGTTATTTCAAAGTTCATTTGTGAAAGAAGAACTTGACTCAAGCAAGCTTTGATTGACTCGAGTCATACACTTGAGCTAAACGTTTTAAACTCAAGCCTAAGTCATATAGAGACATCTTCATTTAAACTTCAAATTTATTTTCAAAGAAGATGATCTAGTGACTTGAGCCTAGAATGTTTAACTCAAGTCATCTGCTCTAGTTTGGATGAATTTAACTCAAGTTAATATATCTCTATTTTACAATCACCGTGTCTAAATCTTAAATCTTTAAGTATGATTTGTTTACTTCATATCATCACTTATTATTGTTCCTAACTATATTTAATCAGTTTGCTAATGAGTTTCAGATGAATGATTAAATGCATATTAATCATAAAGAAATTGATTACGTTACCTGCATTAAATGAATCTTTAGAAAATGAAGCATGAATCTAGACAATCATTCTTTACACATTCCAAAGGCATTAATAATTTCTTTCCTCATTTGGATGCTAGATCATCCAACGGGAAGAACACAATGAATGTCGGCGATCATTGAATGAATCAAGCGCTGTGAGTAACGAACAAACTTCAAGTCTAACGGTTATATTGATTACTCTCAACGGTGCATTGAAGACTTCCAATGGTCATTAATTGTCTTCACCAAATATAAGCTGAAGCATTCAATTCGTTCCAACCACCGAAACACAAACGCTCAAACGATCAATACGCATTTACTGTTTCATTTACTTATGTAATATCTTCAGATATATAAATCTTTAGTGTTTATCAATCTGCTCTTTTAGAGAGTTTATATATGAATCAATAAGTTTGTAAGAATCTCAAAGTATTGGGACTTTGAGATTGAGTTATTTGATTACAACTTGTAAGCGGGAGTGAATCCTAGTAGAGGATTACTTTCGAGTATAGAGTGTGTAATCAGTTAAAGTGATAGTGAAAATCCCAGAGAGTCTGGGGACTGGACGTAGGTCAAGAGTTAAGATCGAACCAGTATAAATTTCTTATGTTTATCTTTCTCCTTCTCTCTCTGTTACACTCTATTTCTATGCGAAAATTCCAGAGGAAATTCAAAAGATTTTTAAATCACCCAATTCACACCCTCTTGGTAATATTCTATATTTCACATATATCGAGTTCCAAAGATAGAAATCCTATCTATATGAAGATGTCATACTTTGGGGTGATTGATCAATCTGGGAGTTGGATTATATCGGCTTTCGGGTTCCCATATTCGGTGCAAGTGGGTTGACAATAATCATGGCTTGAGAGTTGATGACTTAGGGTTGATACAATTGAGCTTGAACAAGTAAGGGTATAAAAATGAGCCTTTAATTTTGGCTTCTCATGCTAAACAAGTGTTCTACGTCTATGATCCTTTTCAATAAGGATGGTCTATTGTTTTGTTGACAAATAAAGTGAATGATGAGGATATTGTTTATGGAGACAATGTAGTTGAGGATGATCCATTTGAGGGGAGGTCAATTGAAACATCAAAGTTGGATGAAGAAGATGCTTTATACATCAGGCACGATCACAATGAAGGCATTTGGGTTTCGAAGAGGGAAAATTATTACTTAAGAAGAAGAGAAAAATTCAAGCTAAGAAGGGTAGCTTAAAAAAAAAAAAAAAAAAAAAAAAAGCTAAGGCTAGAAAAAGAAAATGGGACACTTAACTACACTTGATTGTTTTGGTTCAACATTTTGTTTTAATTCGATGCTTCTGGTTTGTGTATCGATCAATTACTGTGTATTTTGTTTCTTGCTTATGTTTTAATTAAGTTGATGTTGCAGCTTTGCCTTTGGACTATTTTCCTGCTGCTAGGTTGGTTTAATTTATATTTTTTGATTGTGTATTTTTGTTTCTTTGTGTGTTGTATGTAAACGCAGGGGGAAATTGATAGTAGAAGTACTAATTTGTTAAAAAATGATGCATATAATTAACGATTATTAGCTATCAACCGCAATATATGTTTTCATAATACCTAATGGTTGTCTTACAATAATCGTTATATATATCACCACCCCTCAATAGATAACATGTGTTGTATTTGAACTTTTATAAATTTAAACTTCCACCTTGTCATAGGTCGAATGTAACCCACCAACCTAGGAACCCCACTACTTCAATTGTCTTTTCTGGCCATTGTCAGTCGTACCACACCATCCAAAGCCTAAAATGTACTTCTCACCGATAGCTACGTGAGTTGTTTTCTTGCTTGTCTTAACTCGCATTTTAGTTCAATAGCACCTCTATCTTAAGGTTTATTGTAACCTGCAAACCTCGGAATCCCACTACTCTGGTTGACTTTTCCAACCATCGTCAATCGTTCTCAGTAGAGCCACACAATCCAAAGCCTTCGTCGTACTTCTCAACGACAACTGTACAAGTTGCTTCCACTGCCTTAACTCGTGTTTTCATTCGTGAGCCCTAGCTAGATGCATTTCTTTGCATGGTTTATTCTCCTCATTTGGAGGTATGATTTCCCTTCTCCATTATTCACTTCATGTTTTGTAGCTTGGTTTTGACCTAAGTCGTCCTTATGGTTTTATGGAAAAATTCATTGCTCTGATCGAAGGTTCTTCTCTTGTTACAGGAAGTTCTCAAAGATTTACAAAAGATTTGACTAAGTTGATTCATTACTAGACTCTTCAATGGAGAAGTTTACACGTTGGCCGAATGCTAGATTGTTTGAAGGTAAGATCAAAATCTTTTATGCAGAAAAGCATTTTCTATACTGCTTGATGATCCTTTGGATAAAGAGATATAATCTTATAATATATGCATGAGATAGAGTTTCTGCTTTTGATTTGCTTGTTGGACTTGACTGTATAATAGAACACAAGCTCGCACATCGAGTATAGCCATACAATTTGGGATGGATTAAGACATCCTAGGCTTTATGGTTAGACTCAATGGAACTCCCTATTGTAAAGGGCTTAAGGGATATGCAAGCCTCGAGCAAGACTTTATAGAGGAGAGATCAGATCTTACTATAGAACCCCGTATGTTATGGGCAGTAGGCAAGGCATCGGCCACATCATATGGCGTTCTATAGTCACACTAGGTCCCTTCTTCTTTATCAAATCTTGATCAAGGCTTGCATACCCTTTGAGCCCTTTGTGGTAGGGAGTTCCATTGAGCTAGCCACAAAGCCAAGAATGTCTTGATCCATCCCAAATTGTATAGCTATACTCAATGTATTAGCTTATATTTTATTATACAGTCAAGTTTAACAAGCAAAGCAAAAACTCTATTTCATACATGCTGGGGGATATCAAAAGGAGAATCCCCATTTTTTTCTTTTAAAAAAATTCATCAAAACTTAACGGTTTATACATAAAAACCGTAATTTATGTATATACTATATACGACGATAGTTTCATTAAAACCGTTATAATTTCTAGCAAATAAATAATGGTTGCAATATAATACCCATTATGTATGTCCATACTATGTATAATGGTTTTTGTGAAAGCACCATTATATATATTATAGAGGGTATTATAGTTGTTTAAATAAAGTTATTAGCATTACTGTAAATATATAACTGTTTTTTTAAAAAAAAAATAACCATTATCTATGTTACAACATTATAACGGTTGTTAAAGTGGGGTTGTTATGAATTATGAAAACATTACCATATATTATGATGGTTGTTTACGTGTGTCTATTATTCATTATCATAGCAATGTGCATATTATAGACTCACTAAGCCTCAATACATAACCATTGTTATATTAAAACCATTATAATAGGTCTAGAATAAATACCGGTTCACAGTCGTAATGTATCTGCGCCAAATATATAGCGTCAGCATATATGACATTTCAGAGCCGTGATTTATGGTCGATAATAACCATTATATATCGACGATTATATAGTAGTGGCTTTATATTTGTATAAAGCTTGGAAAAATGAGGTTTGAAATGGCCTTTATATATCAAAATTAAGATTAAAAAAATAAATTTTTTATATAAAAAAAAAAAAAATAAATGAAAGGAGGATTCGTTAAACTAGATAAGAGTGAATAAATCACGTTATGTGAAATATAAGAATCTTCTCAAGCACAAGGATATCAATAATAAATTTGAATAAATAAATTTGAACGAATTTTCAAAAGATACAAAGTATGTTGTCGGAAAAATAAAATTTAAAACTTAAAGAATGATAAAAAAAATTAAAGCAACTAAAATTTTATTTTATTTTTGTTTGCAAATTATACATCAATAAATTATAGGAAATCATATTTTTTTGCAAAATGATAAATTACCCTACTATTTTAACTAACTAAAAAATAATAATAAGTAATGCAAACCAAGTTATGTTTCTAGTTGAATGATCCTTATCACAAAATATATAGGCCCTAGATTTTAATTCTGGGCAAGTGTACATTTGTAGATAAATAATTATTTTACTTTTACCATTTTTCAATTCATTTTTGTAAGTGATTGACAAAAAATAATTTTCAAAATTTTTTCACAAAAAAAATAAATTTAAGGCTATATAATTTTTTCACAGTTGGCTAAAGTTAATCGTGTATTCTCAAGTGTCTAATACCTTTTTTGAAAAATTAGAGCAAAAGACAAAAAGAGAATTATATTTATTAAAGAGGATCATTAAAAGTATTAATTATTTATTTATAAGAACTAAATACCATAATATAAATTTAAAAATATTAAATCGTCTTTAATGATTTTTAAATTAAAATCTTGTTATTTAGTTGTCCTAAATAATTACAATTTTTATATTTTTCTTCCTATCCTCAACCTAATTTTCCTTGCTTTCTTTATATACAATAGATTCTTGAACCTATCTTCTTTTTTAGTGATAAATTCAAGATTTTTGTCACAATCCCTTTTGAATTCATTTCCATTTTGAAAAGCATCTTCCCCTCTTTTCCTTATTTAGCGTGCCATCCACATCTCATTTGGGGTGTGAGTAGTGACAGTTCAATGGCTTTTTCCCCTCTTTATGTTCTTTGTAATCAAAAGGAGAACAGTAATGTGTCTAATGCTTACCCCACAATCATTCACAACACTAATAGACTTCACGGACTGCTAAATTAGGTAAAACACATTATGGGGACACATCAATGTTCACTACATGAGTGCATCAGTTTCACAATCACAAAAATTGAGTCTTTAGAATTTTGAGATAATTACTGTGTGGTCCCAAATAAGGGATTTAATGATTAAAATCCCAATGACAAATGAGCAAGATAAACTTGTTATCATTTCATACACTAAAACTTGTCAATACATGTTCATCACTAGTTATCAGACTTTTGAGTGTTTAAATCCTCTCTTTGGGATCTTATAGTGATCCACTCTAGCAAATTGACAAACCAATGAAGGTACACTCCATTGGCATAAATTCAAATGGGTCCATTTAAGAAAACTTTAAAGTGCTAAAACAAATTCATTGCTGCACTTCACTTTAGCAGCCGCTTCTGCAACCAAATAAACGGAGGACATCTAAATTTCTTCATTCCTCCATTTAATTTGTGCTAAAGGGCTCCTTAAATATGGAAAATGCAAGAAAAACATAGTTTTCCTCTCCACAGAGGCCATATTGAATGCTCAAGTTCCAAGAGAAATTGCCCGGAATTCATATCTAGAAGTAGAACTAAGGACCTGTTTGTTACAGCGAAAGTGCCGGATGGAAAGGGAAGATAAGAGAGTTCCGAGGCAAAAAACGTGTTTGGTTGTCTCATCTTCCATCGTCTAACATTCCCGCGATTGCAAATCTTCCATCAACCATTGGAAGATGCTTTCCATCTGAAAGAGGCAGGAAGGTTGAAATCTTCCCGGGAGAGGCAATTAATGGGACGAAAAAGCCCCTGTAAAGAAACCAGCTTATAACACCTACGATGCGAGAACGAGGATTTGCGACAAGGACGAGCTGAAGACTGCTTAAACGACAGTTGAAGGACAAGTTTAAGGAAGGGGAGACGATTCTCGAATCCAGGTAAGTCGAAATGGGTGTTGATTTTGTGTGAAATTTTGTCGATGGTTTATGTTACTTTGTACTGCGTCTTGCAAATTTTCGAAAATTTGGTTTATGTTAGTTACTCTGCCTGCTTCTTGCAAATTCTTGAAAATTTGGTATATGTTACTGTACTTGCTTCTTGTAACAAACAAACATAGCATAAGCTTGGTTGTTGTCAAGTATTGAATTTTGGACTTACTTTTGTTCTGCTGTTCTGATATGAAATTATGCAGAAGTTTGGTCACTATCAAAATTTTGGTTCTATCGCGTTCGTTTTTTAGTTACTTACGTTCGAATGTATTTCTAAAGTTCGAACGTCTTATTTTTGGCTGATTTTTTTTCAACATATCGTTTGTTAACGTTCGATTGGTACTGCGCATTTCACAGCAACCAATGATCCTAGTATGCATATGATGTCAACCCAAGATAGGGAAACCAAACTTGCAGCCAAAGGAGATGACTTGTTCATGGAGCTACTGCAACTTGAGGAGTTGACTTGGAATCAGAGAAACACTGCACATATAAAGATCCTCGCGTCTGACAAACTCCCGACTGCATTCAGAAAGATGCCTCCACAGTTTAGGCATTCATGGATCCTTACCTTGTTGAATCAATAGAAACTATGAGACCTATACATAGTAGTGAAGTCTTATAGGGTGGAGTACATAGGTGGCCTTTTGGTTTTTGTTGTTTTTTGATTGGCCACGGGTAATTCAGATGTGTCAGTCATTTTTTGACACTAATCTGTCTTCTGTATATGCATTATCGTACACGCATCAGTTCATATATTTGTTTTGTATAGGCCAGGGTTATATGCATTAGCGTAAAATTTGGACCATGTTCAATTAGGTTCAGGAAAAACTGAACATGGCATAAAGTTTGTGTGTAGTCCTCTGTTAAGGTTGAATTTTGTCATTCAGGTCATTTGTACTTTGGCTGGTGCACGCTATGAACTTACAATATTTTCAATGTATACAAGTGGTTAATAGCTACTGCAATATGCTTTTTTACTATTTCGGAATTTGTTCACTGACTATTACTATACTTGCTTATTGTAACAAACAAACAGTAGAAGTTTGGTTTCACTTACTATTATTGTACCTGCTTCTCATGTTGTCATTCACTATGGAATATGTACAAGTATGACTATTTGACATTGACATTATAATCCGATTCAGCAGCGTGCATACTGTCAATTTTTTTGTTCGAAAGCGTAATTACCAATCTATTACGTTCGAACGTTCACATTTAGTTTGAACGTAATATGGCCACAGTTGACCCCGGGTAACGCAATCGCTAGTTTTTACGTTTGAACGAAGTAAATTGGTTCGAACGTTCGGAGTGACAAAGAAGGAAACCTGACGTATCAGTAATTAATGACAAAAGAAAATGTCTTTCCAAAACGTTTGTACTCCTCCATCATCTCGATTACTTCTCTAACATGACGACCACACCCTCCTGCTATTTGCATTATTCATGCCTCATTCATCATCTTTGGGTTTGAACTATCTAGCTCTGCAATATATCAAAACTTTGTCAGGCACAAGTGCGTAATAACTTCAATGAGGGACAATCAATTTATATTCAAGTTCATTTTGAAGTTGTAAGCTTTTAAGGTCTCCATTGTGTGTATAAGGCATTAGTGCCTAGTTACAGTATTTAAAGTTCAATTACTTGTTCATGTCATATGTGGCCCTCTCATGTCAATGTTCGTGTTTCTTTTTATAAAGAATTTGAGAAGGCCAAATTGCTTCCTTCCATTACCTTTCACCATACAGTGAACGTGTTCTAATTTGGTTTACTTTTTATGTGTTATGCCTTGTGGTGTTCTTTTGTATGAAGTTTCTATAATTTTTATGCAACATTAGAGAAAGGCAATTTCCTTTCTTTCGTTTCAGCATACAGAGCACATGGTATCATTTATGTTCATCAAATATGTCACTTCATCTATGGTGCTGTCTTCTCCAACCTTGTCTTTTGTTTTAAGCAGAATTTGAAAAAGCCAAAATCCTTTATTCTTCTTCCTTTCACATCGCAGTTGGTTTGATACATTCGCATCTGGTTTTTTTTCCCCTATTCCTCTTCTCATATTCATCTTCCCTGTTCCTCTTCTCAATTCCTTACATGTCCGTCGTCGTTGTCACCTTCGGAAGCTAGTCGTCGACGCAATTTCATATCCCAGCGACGTCTACTTTAACTTCATATCTCTCATATCACGCAAGTTTGTAGGGTGTGTTTGTGCACTGTTCAAAAGTAAATAATCAGTTAGAAAAATTCTTTTTTCCTTTTTTGAACTTTAGGGGCATTGTGGGAATTTCATCTAATCTTCTCACTTAACCAACACCCAATTCTTCATACCAAACGTTTTATTTTCCCTCAACTTAGTTCCTTTCTCTAGAATACCAAACAGGTTACATTCTTAAACTTCCCTCATAATCTTCCATTCCTTTCCTTTCACTTCCATTCCTTTCCTTTCCTTTCCTTTCTCAAATCTTCCCTGTAACATACAGGGCCTAAGAAGATAGATACAAATACAACATACAAAAGAAAAGAACAGATATGCATGATCTCAAGAACCAAAAATTAAAACATATTTGGAAGCATAGTCAATTGATTAAGTCACAGCTAGCTCAATGCCAAGTAATAAAGAAAGATGCTTCAAGCAAATCATCTACCCCAGTGGGCACACACATCTTACCCATCAACTGGTAATTCAACATCTAACCCACATCACAATTAAGAGGCAAGTCAAAATTATTGAAGTATTCAGAATGTAACTGTCGTTCAAACATCGGAAAATGCATACCAATAGCCATGAAAAATAGTTTTTATTAAACTTCATGTTTATGAGACCTTGATTTCCAGCTTGAATTCCTCTCCAATAAGCAGAGACAATTCTGAAATTTCAACAATAACAAAATGTTTGGAACTGTCCAAATATCTCTTTATAACTGTCTTGTTGTCATCTGTGTTTGATCCCTTCATGACGCTCAGTTCTTTCATTTCCAAAGTACTATTCAAACTATTTCCATTAGGAATCCCCAGAAAGGTTACCTTATTTATGAACCACCTTTGGTCAAGAGCAAACCTCTCATTCGTGACCTTCGATGCAACAAAAACACTATTGTCGTGCAATGCACCATAAAATCTTATCAGCGTCCATTGTCCTTTCCCTGCCCCCATGTCAAGATCCTCCCCATCATCCAAATACACTTGTCCAGAACTGTTTGTGCTGCTACTAATAACAACCAGAAGTTCAAATGGCGTCTTCTGTGCAGCTTCTGTTGTCAACGCTTCACCCTGCAAAGCCAAGATATTACCTGATCGAACATGAATGTTTATGTGATCAGGCGGTGCATCAAGCCTCACATTCTTTCCTGTGTCTGCAATCACTGAGTTTGAGATATTGAAGAGGTCAAACCAGCTTCCTGTGGGAAAATAAGCATCAACAAAGATTGCTCCTGGCTTTAAAACAGGTGATACCATCACCCCTTTACCAAGTAGAAACTGAGAGTTTATTTCGTAAGTTGAGATATCCTCGGGGAATGAAAAGAAAAGAGGTCGCACTATGGGTATCCCTTTTACATGTGCTTCATACATTAATGTGTAGAAGTAAGGTAGGAAGCGATAGCGAAGACCAAGCACTTTTCTAGCTGAAGCAGCAACTGAATCCCAAACATATAGCTCTTGATGCCTTGAACCTTTGACTGAATGATCCCTTGCAAAGGGATAAAATGCCCCTAACTGCAATATGAAAAACAACAGAAAATTTATTGATAAGCAAGCAGCTTGCAAGATACAATATAAAGAGGATATAAGGTCTTAGATACTAAAGTTGATGGCATCCTTTCATTTTTTATGAGACAGTAGTTTTACTTTTTATAAATACATACATGTAAAACACAAGATACATTAGTTCAGTGTCACAACAGACAACCATATGACTATTAAGAGACTTAATACATACATGCATTCAAGGTTTGCAAATTTGACTAAATTTTTTTCATAAAACGAATGCCCAAATAACTTACAATGCCAAAAAGATGAGTTAGTTACATATGCCATAACAAAAAATAAAATAAAATCAGATCAACAAGGGTGGAGTAGAGGGGGAAAATATTAGGGGGATGGATGCTATCGGGCATATAATACTAAATAAAAAATTATAATGATTTATGATACCAAAATATATATATATATATATATATAGCGATTTAAAATACACACCTATCATATGAAAGAAGTTAAACTAGCACCTGTATGATAAGAAAAAGGTAATACAGCATATTGAATTTCTGATAAAATAACTTTCTGTAGCCCGCAGAGCTTTAGGAATTTGAATAAAACTTATATTTATGACATGAAGACATATTTTTAAACGTCTCAACTCACATGGTGATAGATCCTTAGATTAGGACCTAAGATAGACACTTCAAGAACCAGAATCTGGAATTCTTGACCAAATAAGACAATACTTTCAATATATATTTCTGCCTATCCATCTGTTTACACAATAGGAGAATATATAGGAATACACAACTTGTCAACTGAAAATAACTTCCTAAGTGATAAGATACACCTAAGCATAACTTCCTAAACTGTTCCTAATCTATCATAACTGATCCTAATTCTGTCTTATCCAAACAGAATATGAAACTACCAAACTACCCTTATATCCTATATCCTATCCAAACGCCTCTTCTTTGAGTCCACAAGAATAGGACGTGGACTTGGTAACCTATCAGTACCCTCCCCTTGAAAATAAGCCTTGTCCTCAAGGCGAAAGTGAGGAAATTTTGTAGCATTCGCATCATAAGGTTCCCAACTAGATTTTTCGGGTGGTCGAGTAATTCCTTGAAGCTTATATCGCTTGCCATCAACCCAAAACACCATGAACAGTTGCTGCCAATTAGCTTCAACAATATTTAAAGAGGCTAACCATTTAATTCCCAACACCGTATCGACTCCTCCAAGATTAAAAGGGAAAAACTCTTCACTGATTGTTACTTGCTGCACCTTTATTTCCACGTCCCTACAGATTTTTTGGCCCGCTATCATTGCACTGTCCCCTACTTGAACTCTAAATGGTGGTAATTGTTTAGTTGGAATGCCCAAGTCAGCCACCAATTTATTGGAGATGAAGTTATGGGATGACCCACTATCAATTAAGATGAGGATTTCTTGTGATAATAGCATTCCCTTCACCTTCATTGTTGTCGTTGATCTCGTTGATGTGCTGTCCAGAATTGCGTGGAGCAAAATTTCTGCCATGGGTGTCTCATCGTGACTTTCTCCTTCCATCACCGAACACAAATACTGGACTGCTCTCACCATAGGTATTGTCCGGAATTTCCATAATTCTCAACGTCGAGGAATTACAGCGATGCCCAGGAGAAAACTTTTCACCGCAGCGATAACATAACCCTTTCTCTCTCCTAAATTGTCGATCAGCGTCGGACACGGTATGATGTGGCGAGAATTTCTGAGTTAATGAATTTCTCGAGAATCCCGTCGAGATTGGAGTTTGAGTGCGATCTTGATTCGGTGCGACAGTTGAAGAATTCCCGATTGTGTACGTTGCCCGATCCTAATCCTGCTTTTGCACAATATTAGAATAATATTGTGTATTATTTTGCTGATGTGGCAATGATTTATTTTCAATAAAATTGCCATTCGTATATCCCTCATATCTACGTTATCCTGAGTAACGTTGTGGAGGCCAGTGTGAGTGTTGGCTCTGAATTTTTGATTCAAACTCTAGTGCTAAACTTGCCGCCTTGTACACTGTTCTGGGCTTTTGGATTTTAACGTCTGCCCTCAATTCTTCTTTCAGTCCATGAATAAATATGGCTAGTAAACAATGTTCTGGCCAATCGTGAACCCTAGTAGAGCGTCTGATGAATTCCTTTCTATATTCTTCCACAGTTCCCGACTGTAAAATGTCGCATAAAAAAATATCTGGATTCTGGAATTCGGTAGGGCCGAAATTATCTTGGAAAACCTCAATTAATTCCTCCCAAAAGCGAATTGAACGACTTGAAGAAATCCATGTGAAGACATCTAAGGCATCTCCCTCCAAATTCATTGCTGCTACTTCAACTTTGATATCTTCGAGAGTTTGATAGTAACGGAAATACTTCTCGGTCTTCATAATCCATCCTCTCGGATCACCACCTTCAAATTTGGGAAATTCTACCTTAGTATAAGGTCTTTTGTGTGGAGGTTTATTCCACCATGGGTTATTTGTTTCAATTTCTTCATATTCTTCCTGCCGATTTCTCAATTCTCTGTATTCTCGTTCTTCATGAAAATTTGGTTTCTTTTGTTGCTTGATCTCCTTCATCTCAGCGTTGATTGTCTGGATTTTGGCGACCAAAAATGCCATTTGCTGCGCCATATTGTCAGTTGGTGGCAGAGTCTCTTGTTCCCTTGAAGATATTGCATCCAGGCTTATATTGGGTTGATCCGCTGCTTGCTGTTTCTTCCTATTGTGACCCATAACGCACAAAAATTGGCCCAGAGAAAGAACTTGCTCTGATACCAATTGATAGATCCTTAGATTAGGACCTAAGATAGACACTTCAAGAACCAGAATCTGGAATTTTTGACCAAATAAGACAATACTTTCAATATATATTTCTGCCTATCCATCTGTTTACACAATAGGAGAATATATAGGAATACACAACTTGTCAACTAAAAATAACTTCCTAAGTGATAAGATACACCTAAGCATAACTTCCTAAACTGTTCCTAATCTATTATAACTGATCCTAATTCTGTCTTATCCAAACAGAATATGAAACTACCAAACTACCCTTATATCCTATATCCTATCCAAACGCCTCTTCTTTGAGTCCACAAGAATAGGACGTGGACTTGGTAACCTATCACATGGCCTATCTTACTGTAGGTAACAAAGCAACTTTGCCGCCCACTGCCACTAAATCACCACCCCCCCAAGTCAAACTGGTGCTTGTTGCACCAGGGGCCGTTGCACTGGGTGCTAAAGCGTGGGTGTTTTGTATCCATTGAGCAAAGACGGGTTGTAATTGTATAGCGGTATCTGAACTTTTCTTATAAATCTATGAATAATTTCAAGTAAGAAAAGGAAAACCTGTCTCAAAGAAAAAGTAAATACCAACTCTTTTTTCGAGGGGTCATAAATTTCAAGCAAGTAAAAGAAGAAAGAAAAGAGTATATGACCATCCAATCCAAACAACACAAAAATGCAAAAACATCAATGTGATTAGGTCTAAAACTTTTACCTGTATCCAACGCCGACAAAGTTCTTCAGTTGTATCTCCTGAGAAGCCACATATATCTGCTCCAACCATCGGAATTCCAAATATTCCAAAATTTAAGATGGATGGTATTGAGTATGCCAAATCATTCCATGTGGCAGCATTATCTCCTGTCCAGTGGGCTGTATACTTACCTGAACTTACAAAAGTTGATCTACTGAGAATGAATGGCCTTTTCCTTGTTATATTTGTTAGGGCCTCATTAGTTGCTTTGGACTCCAATAGACCATACAAGTTGTGTGCATCATATTCAGTGATATTACCATAATGCAAACAAGTAGCTGGAATTGTATTATTATTTATGGGTCGTAGACTCCCAGCATTATTAATCTTGTAAGGAGGGTTGTCCAAGTTAGAAGATGGAATAGGAGGTGAAGTAATGAAATTGGATAACTCATTCATGTCAAGCCAAAGACCATCAAAAGGAAGGAGGCTCTGAAATAAATTGATTTCCTTAGCCCAAAAGACTTGGCTAACTGGATTTAGAAAATCTGGATAGTAGACTGGTCCAGGCCATACCTTACCCAAATAATTTTTTCCACCACGCTTTATGTAGACATCATCCTGCAAACCTCTAATAAAGGTCTCATCTGTCTTATTCACATTGATACCTGTTTGAAATTTTTTCTTGCATTAATAATGCAAATTACATTTACAATCAAAAGAAGAGTAATTTTTGCATGAGGAATATGTATGATATGCTCAAAGGAAGGTACCTGGATCCAAGATCAGCACATATTTCTGACCATTTTGGTGAAGAGTGTCAACAAAATTTTTCATCTTATCCAGTGGAAAATTAATGGGATCAAGTGTGAAATCCTTGTACGCATCCATGTAATCGATATCTGTCCACATTACTTCAAGAGGTATGCTTGCTTTTGCATAATTAGCAACAACATTCTCAACTTCAGTTACATCCTTGTAGCCCCATCGACATTGATGAAACCCTCCAACAATAGCACCATAAGTTGTGGGTAAGCACAAAAATTAGACACAAGGTTACTCAGAACGACAAAATATTTTAATTCAAAGGATGTAAATGTCTGGGGAGTGTAAATAATTACATCCTACATCTCAACTCACCTTACAAAGTCATTTCTAAAAAAAAGAAAAATACATTATGCATTCATACTACATTATGTAATTTTTCTATATTCTGTTCTTTTTAGCGACTTCACGTGTAGAAAATAAAAGTGACAACCTTTTGTGATATAAAAAGAATAAAGAAATATATACACACATTTTAATGACAATAATATTTAGTTACAATCCAAACTCAAGTTTTGTATACCATGGTACCCTTGCTGGTTACATCAGACCACGCTAATATAGTCAATTGACAGGTTTTAGCTTTTAGGTGAGGGTATGAGCAGGTTGAAGTAAATTAAAAGAGGATAAAGTAAAGAATCTTGACACAATATTCTCTAACAATTAAAAAGGAGAATCTCCAGGTACAAACATCATCAAACTCACACCAAAAATAGAGAAACTATACTTTAGTCTTTTTTTTAAAAAATAATAAACAGACTCTAAACTGACCTTAACTCCTAAGAACACAAACACAACAACTGTCACTAACTCCCTAAGCACTAAACTAGTGGAAAGAACATGCAAGAAACAAAAGAACAAATACAGTAGCTGTGGGGTAGTTATTGTTCACCCAAAAACTACCTTATCCATCTCAGAAAAGTTTTCTGCCCCAGCAGAAATTGGTACACTTGTGCCTTCACAGACACGTGTCTTCATAGGTTTCTGAGATGACAGTAATCTATCATCATCGTGAGTAAGAAGTGGACTTCACATTATCAACACAAAAAAGTGCTTATAACTTCTCCCTCATGTGCTACTATTATTAGAACACTAAAGATACCTAACCTTAAGCTAAAGAGGACAACATGACACTATCTATACATATTCTAATGCACAACGAGCATAAAATCATAAAAATCACCTAAAATTTAAGATTATCCAAATGAATAATGATATGCATTATTACAACTACATGGGAACCTAAGATATACAATGACTAAAATGAACACAACACAGCAAAACAAACAATATGTCAAGTATCGTTACCCTATTCTATTTAAAGCAGTCTACAATCTTTAATACTAGATAAGAACACAATGTTTGAAGTATTTGTCCTCAGACGGTGTAAAACACCAAACAAACATGCAATCAATCAACAGGGCTTTGGAATAGAAAATTACCAAATGACCAATATGGCATGGGAGCAGGGCGGCCTATGAGTTCCGTGTACTGCTCCATCACCATTTCCGGCGTGGGTCCGGCGAAAAAGTAAAGATCAAGAATACCTCCGATGACTTTGTAAGTAATACGATCACCATCATAGACTACGTCCATACCATTGCTATTGAGCAGCAAAACCCCATGAGTCGTCCCAGCCTTGACTCTCCCATTAGCAGAAGGTGAACGAACATCCATGTAAAATGGGTGAGACCCATAAAGGTTTTGATCAAGATTATTACTGCCAGTATCAGCATTCCACAGTGTGAGGGTCTGATTGGGTTGGATTTTGAATGAACTCTTGGTGCGCTCCCCAAGACCGTATAAAGAAGCTCCATTTTGGGGCAGCGAGGAAGAGAGTTGAAGGTACTGGTCTTTGAAGACGAGAAATGTTGATGGGTTTTCAGGGTTTGGAGAAGCATCGAAGATGATGTCGTTTGAGGATTTGCGAGCGAGCGTGAACCCAAAAGGGGTTGTATTGTGGAGGGTGAAGACGATGTCAGAATGGGGATCGGTCAAGGAGTATTGTTGTGAATGTGATTGATGTTGATGTTTAGATGGGGAACCATGATGAAAATAGGAACGCCGCGGGATTACTTCGTGTGGGATTTCCCATCTTTGTTTTGTGGAGTCTGTGATTTTCACTCTGAAGCAATCTGGATTCTCAAAACTGCAATCGACGAACGTGAGACGATCAGACAATTAAAAATGAGACGCTCGCCTGCTTGGCATGAACTTGAAATTTTCTTGGGGTGTGTATAATGTCCATAAATTTTGTCTCGGCATCTCGCTCGAGAAGAATATCTCTAGATGGGAAGAATTTTCAATTTTTTTGGATAATAGATTAAAAATATCAAATGAGTTACATAAGAGCTCTGCAATCATCCTCGGACATGGTTGCAAAGAATTAAAAGTGTTATTCCCTTCCGTCCTAATTATAGGAACATTTTTGTAGTACAATTTATACTATAAAAATATTTATATAATTAGGACTGGATCGAGATCAAAATAATTTAAAAGACTTGCTATGTCCTGGAAAACAATATCCATAGAAGATTGACATTTTTCCACATTAAGGAACCATCTCTTCTTACCAAAAATGGTTAGTTTCTCTGTCATTGTATTGCTAAAGGGAAAACATTTAATAATCTAGAGGAGAGTGTAGTGTCATGTGAGCAAAATTCATCACTGATAGATTTTTCTTCCATCGAAACATTTGAACTTACTGGCCTTGATAACATATATGAGAGCTGAGAAACACATTTCTTCCTGAACGTGTTTTTTTTTTTCCCATTATAATGCTCTAGCCACTTGAAGGAATAGAAGTTGGCTGAATGGTCTTCTCACCCTTTAAAGAGTGTCTTATGATGCAAACGCAACTTTTTGCAAAGTGATGTGGAAATATAGATTTCTTTAATGGCTTTAATGTTTCTGCTTTTATTTGTTTTAGAAATATCTTTTTTGCCACACTCACATCAAAGTGGGTGGGATCTCACTAATATTTTCTCTCTCTTCTCTTTATAATGGGATCCACTCGCTTTTATATGAGTGTGGCAGAAAAAAATATTTTTACAAAGAAAAAAAAACAAACATTAAACCCTTCTTTAATATGCAATGGCTCCACTTTCTTACTTTTTTGAAGCAAAAGATTTCTTTTCATCCACAAACAATTAATAAGCTTGATAATCAAAATCAGCATCTCAGTTCGCCTATCCCTATATTAATTCAATCAATATTCTTTTAAGCCAATCTTTAGCATTAAATTTTTATTCACTATTATATGTTAAAAGGAGATTTGAACTCACAATTTTATACTTAAAAAAACTTTAAGAGGCTGTTTGGTATGAAGGTTTTGGAGGAGATGGGAAGGAAAAGAAAAATTTTATGATTTAGATTAAAAAAATTAGAAAAGTTATTTAGTTATAAAATTGTAATAAAGAGAAGATATAAAATATAATAGTAAAAAGTTAATTAAAAACTTCTAATATAATTTTTTCTAATTTTTTCAAATCAAACATAAAAAAAAAGTTTTGTCCCCTCCTTTTCCCTCTCACCCTCACACCAAACACCCCATAAGGAGTTGTTTAATACTATCCTCGGTTTAATTTATAAGCAATATTTTCTTTATTATTATTATTATTATTATTGAAAAAGCAATATTTTCTTTCACTCCTATATATAAGTAACAATTTGACTTTGCCTATGAATTTAATGCATTTTTCCTATTTTTAGACCAAATTAATTACATGTCTCTTTCATCTCACATTTTCCCACTCTCTCTTTTATCTTTTTCCCACTCATTCTCTCACATAGTCTTCACAATAAGGGTATGTTTTAGAAAAAATTGCATCTCTTATACATTTATTATTTTTAATTAATTTTGACCAACAATTTATTTTACAAAATTTAAGTAGTAGTAACTAATAAGACAAGCATGCCCCTTTTTTTTTTTAATAATTAATAATTATTAATATTATAATACAAAAAACTTAGAGAGAGAAAAAAATTAAATAATTAATAACCTTTAAAAAAAAAAGTGGAGAAAAACCTTGAATGCCCTTATGACAAGCATGCCCCTGTTTTTTCCTTTGATAATTAGTAGTATTAATATTATAATATATATATATATATATATATATATATAAACTTAGAGAGCCCCACAATAAATTATTCATAAACCTTTAGCATAACATTATAATTTTTCTTGTGTAGCATAAAGCAAAAGACCCACACTAATGATTAATCACTATTTCTTTTGCATACATCTAATAAATATATTGGAAGCTATAATTATTTACATGTTACTTTTTGTAACATCACGTTCACATGAGGTAAATATAAATATAAAATAGTTATATTATTTATAAATTATAACGCAAAATTTTATTAATTTTCTAACTTTTACATTTTTGCTTTCCCGTTTTGATAATTTTATTTTGTTCAAGAAACAATTAAACCAATAAAAACTAGAATCCTCAATTTGAAATACTGATAAGAAATTCCATGATGATTTTCAAAAAATAAAATAAAATTATAGACTAAAATATACTTTTAATCTTTTAAAATTAAATGAGGTATACTTTTAATTTTTTAACTTTATAATTTTTTTTTTTTTTTTTTGGTCATATAATTCAATAGTCATTAAAGCTATTAAGGAAAATGCTAACACAGTAAAAGTCAAAGTCTCAGTAAGTAAAGAGAAAAGAAGAAAAACACGGTACCTAGCCGTAAGGGAGAGATGAGGAACATCAGGTCCGTAAAGAGAAGAGGACTTGATGAGATCAAGAGAAGCACTCAGAGATTTTCGCGAGAGATCAGTGATCACTCTTCGAACGCCATAGCCATATCCAACAACACCTTCTGCTAATTCTGCGTTAAACCTTGCCGACGAAGACCACGAAGAAGAAGAAGAAGAAGAATCAGATTTCGCAGACCCAAAGGAGATAATAGACGAGATAGAGATAGTAAAGGTAATTAAAGAATAGTTTTGAATTACTCGCTTGCTGCACAGAATCCATCGCTCTTCGTCCTGTTTTGATCAAAAGAAGAGGAAAAATTATGGCCAATGGTCAGTATCTTTGAATAATATCTGCTTCGATTTTAAATAGAAGATCTTGTAGGCAGTTTTCTTTGGATTCTATGTGATAATACCTGTTAAATTCATCAAACCTTGACAACGACGAGGATGAAGAAGAAGAAGAAGAAGATTTGGCAGAGGCAAAGAAGAAAAGACAGAGAGAGGTAAAGACAAAGAAGAGGGAGGACAGAGAAGTGAAAGTGGGTCTTGAATAATTACTGACTGAATCCATTGCCATTAGTGGGTTTGGAGGGTTGGGGGAATTGTGGAAGACTTTATATGAGAATGAGAAGTGAGGCATGTATTGACTATTGACCATTAACAAGAAATATAAAAAAAGAAAAATTAAGGTAGATCTAAAATATTTTTTCAGGTGTATCCACTACCTTAAAATCTTATTTTAGGAGTATTCAGTGTAATATCCCAAAATGTATACAAGGGCTAAATGCATTGAATAGAAAATATAAATTTTGAAATGAACTTAGTTCCGATTAGTTTGAGATAACTACCAAGTTCTTTCGCTTAAAGACATTAATGACCTAAGGCCTAATTTGGATTAAAAAGAGAGGAAAATGGCGTTCCCCGGTGCTCACTTCGGCGTTTCCAATTTCCCATAAACTGGTGCTGGTGCTTTGTACAACAACCTTAACCGCACAAGCCTAGGCTGGGCCTACCCCCATCCCTAGAGGAGCCGTATGAGGCGGAAGCTCCACGTACGGTTTACGAGTGAGTATTACACCAAGAATTAATTGACAAGCGCATGAGTTTGATAGTTGGCTATGTTGATATAGCTTAGATAGGGAAAAGAGACTCTACTGCGAAGGAAAGGAAAGTCAAACTCCTAGCGCTAAGCCTAGAAAGCTCTCAGGCCCGCAATAGACTCTATTGAAAATGGGAGTCGAGCAAAATGTGTCGGTATAGGTGCGCACATGAAATTTCCAGGACAGGCATGTGTAACTTGAGGTTTTGGAAAAGACACGAGTATGTAGCGTCATGTGGAGGCCCACACACACACTCTAACCGGGTGTCATTTAGAGGGCCTCAGTATGTGTGCCACAATCCCAAGTACAACCCAAGTAGAATCCTAAGTAAACACTGATAATAAAGTAACTTTATTAAAGTAGCTTTAATAAAGTAAGTAATGATGGCTAATGATGACACAATTTTTATGTTGGCATCTCTAGAACACGCGCGCCACCTAGTGCTTAAGTCCAGGGAATCCACCAGTCTCCCGCCTGGTCATGTACTTGACTTTTCCGAATACTGAACCCGGGAGTCAAGGAATTCATCAGGCCTCCCTTTCCTTAACATAAAGTGGTACCTTATAGAGGAGAGAAAAAGGAAAGAAGATGCTTCAAGGACACTTGATTGGCATCTTGAGATTTAATCAATTAGGACACATGTCAATACTAGGCTTAATCAAATGGGATTAAAGCCCACTTAATCCTCCAAGACCATTAAATTTCAGCCAAATGGGAGGGAAAAAAGAGAGAATAAAGGAAAATAAATGGGGCAAATGGAGGATTTTTATTGATGGAACTTGGATGTAACCAAATATGGATTATTTATTTAATTTAACACCATCTTACCTCCATTCCCGTCATATTTTCTTTTGGCCCAAACAAGAAGGAGTTAGAGAGCTTAAATCATGCAAAAATGGAGGGAAAAATGGTAGAGAAGAGAGAAACATAAATAAGGCTAAATCTCTCACATAACCACCTCAAATCCAAGAATACTCTTCATAAAAGTTGTTCCCCTCACCGAGATCTTCATTTCTATGATCTCACTTTTCTTATTGGAGGAGTTTTGTTCCATCTAGTTAGGTGAAGTGCCGCGAGATTTCCAAAGCAGTTGTAGAATCACGATAAGGTAAGCCTAAGGTTCGTTTGGAGTTGATTGTCTTCAGGTTTTAATGAGTTTTATGAATTTCTTAAGACACCCTAATGTTTCGGCCTAATGGAGTTTTTAGGGTTTCATGATGTTTTGTTCATATACATGTGGTTACATGATGTTTTGGAAGCATATGAATTTAGTTTAGTGAGTAAATTGTGAATTGGTGAATTGTGGTTTGAAACCCTAATATTTTGGTCAGAACATGGCATGAAGAAGGGGTATAATATAATTTTTCTATTTTTAAGGTCTCTAATAGATTCTTTGGACAAAATTGTGTAGGAATAGGTTGTTGATATGATTTTAGAAGGAATGGATTTGGAATCCAAAAATTAGAATAATGCTGCCAACTGGGGTTTCCTACGTGGCAATCTGAATGTCTTGTTTTTTTTGGATAATATAATGATGTCAAATGGCCATAATATTTCCCAGAATAAAAGTAGACTTGTCAAGCTTTAATTTGATAGGTCATATATGTCAATTGGATTTGTATAGTATGAGTTGTGCATTCTTGAAGTTGGTGATGTAAAATTAGCAAGTTTCTGGAGTAGTGCCCAGTTAATTGTAATTTGGAATTCTATGCGTTCAATTGGCTAAGGGAAACATTTTCCCCTAAAATTAGACTTAATAAAGGTCACATAGCCTTTAGAATCACTACAATTGAATATTTATACATAAAGATATGAATTTTCAAAGTTGATTAAAAATTCTGCTAGCTTTTGACTTTTGTACAAAAATAAGAAAGTAAGGGCAATTAGCAGTAAAGTTAACCTCCAAAAGTTAAGATAAGTACTTGAAGTTAATGTAGGCCTTTAAACTATTAGTTGGGCTTAGTGCAATAACATTAAAGATAACCAACCCTATTATATTGAGATAATGAAGAATTTGAATAAGTAATAACTCAGTGTCCTTGAACATGTAATTATAGGATTTGATATCTACTCAGGACGACGAAAGGACTAAGAACCAATTCAAGAATCGTAAAGACGCCAGGTAGTAACTTTTATCTCACATACTATGTATATCTTTATATGCATGTGTGAACCATTGTGTTACCAGTGTTGTGAATACGAGATATACAGTAGGGCTTATGGACCAGTTGGTCATTGGGTCGCAAACCCTATTAAGTATTCAAATGAGAAGAGAAGAGGCCCATTTGAATACTCAGCACCGTGGGAATGGACCAGTTAGGTCCTATGATTGTTGTCGATGCTGCGAATCATATTTATCTCTCAATGTTATGCATGGTTGACTACAATATTCAGTATATGCATTTTATGTGAGTGATTAACTATTACTACTGAGATTCATATGAATCTCAACCCTTTCTACAAATTTAGGACATGAACAGACTCCAACGACAAGGCAATGGATACCGGCAACTGAAGGTTTCAGTCTAGTTCAAGTATTGACGTTGGTTATCTTTAGTTTTGTAATAAAATTTTGGGTTTTGTAAATATTATGTACAAACCCTATAGGAACTCCTGTTATGTAATTAAGTCCTTTATATCAATATGTTTATTCTATTTTTGTTCACCCACTGAGCTGTGTATTATTACTATGATAAATGTTAAAATATTAAGGGGTTTGACATTCAGCATCCTAAATTATTTAAAGTATTTTTTTAGGTGTACCCAGCACCTTAAATTATCTAAATTATTCAGTGTAAAATTGCACAAAAAAATACTTTAAGTTGATGGATGCAACTGAAAAAATAATTCAAGGTAATGGATATATCATAAAATATTTTAGAGTACTAGATATATCTCAAAAAATATTTCAAGGTGTTGGATACACTTTTTCAAAAGAATAATAAAAGAAAATGGTGGCCTATTGGAAGAAGCAATTATAGATGGAAAATGATGACATCGGCCTAACGTTGGAAGGGTCGGAGGATATTACTAAGTTGACGAAGATATTAATCTAAGTTGACTCGGATAGATGACAAACACATCCGAGAGTATTTTTTTTAAATAAAAAAAAGAAATGAAAAAGAAAAGAAAAACCAGCCTCTAAAACAATATGTTCAAATTATGAAACTTTTTCGTATAATGATTTTTAATTTAGAGTTTTAATATATTTTTTTGAATTTTCTTAAGATTTTATATATTTGTGAAAAAAATATATTTATTTAGTTATTAGCAACAAATGATGTAAGAACCAAATCAAAAGTATTGATTTTTTTTTCTTTGATTAACATATAATGTTATTGTGATATCACTTAATTACAGGCTCTATTTTTTGTGCACGCGTTTGATGAGGTTGCCTTCCAAGACCTGAAGTCTTACAAAGGAGAAGAATTTTGTTTACTGATATAGCCATATAGGTTTTGAACTGAAAACATCAATCATTGTAATAACTAGGGAGAATGAGTATATGGAATTCAACAAATTTTCTTTCTTCTCTATGATTGATACTCCAAAAGTGTTCCTATAATTAGGACCAGAGGTAGTATTTAATGTGCAAACGCGCTTCACTTGTAAAGATCATTTTCAAGGATAGATATTTTGCTATTTAAGTGAAAAAATCGTGTATTAAACTTGGTGTGGATTGGTGGTTT
The DNA here is from genome assembly GCA_019022615.1 of Acacia melanoxylon. NCBI lineage: Eukaryota > Viridiplantae > Streptophyta > Magnoliopsida > Fabales > Fabaceae > Acacia > Acacia melanoxylon. Next base: position 1,503,102 of record JAFJYJ010000003.1, on the reverse strand, counting down.
AATTCATTAATTGTGGATTGGGCTCCTTGATAACATACAAGCAAAATAATAATAATAATAATTATGATTTCATTTCTAATTCCAATTCTCCAACCTTAGTTCTAGGATACCAAACTGTGCATTTGGTTAGTTACAACACTACTTTAGCTATTTATACCACGACTAATTTTCCATTACAATTTAGATCGCAATCAGGATTACCTCAATTTATTTTACGGTTAAGGTCTATTTTTGTTCTGAAGGTTGTCAAAAAATCTCAATTTTCTTTGGATTTTTTTTTTTTTAATGCAATGTTGTCCCAACAGTTTCCAAATAGTACCAATTTCACCCCAGCCGTCATTCAGGTTAAGTTTAACGGTTAGTTGACCAAATATACTAAGGCGACAAATCCACATGACATTCATGTCATTTTTGTTTCGTGTCTAGGTCTAAAGTTGCTCCAGAAGTTTTCACTCAAAAGCTATATTGCCCCAGATGTTTCCAAATCATAGTAATTTCATCTCGATTGTTATCCAAGTTAAGTCTACCCATTAGTTGACATAATATGTTTATTTGGCAAGTCCATGTATCATCAACTTTATTTTTTTATATCAAAGCACAACGTCCATGTGGGTGATTTATTTCCATTAATTTGATGTAAGTGAAGATTGAAGAACAAATCCTTTTAAGGAGAGAGGGAATGATATGATACTGAAACTACAAGTTATCTCCTCAAATTCAAGTGACAACTCTTCAACCTCAAATGAGCATTTTCAAATTTTAGATGATCCAATCACAAAAGTGTTGGTTGATTTTGCCTATTACATGATCACTTTCATGCAAAGGTTCATGAGGTTGAAAACAAAAATTTTGTTTAATCGCTGCGAAAACCCATAACTCCTTACGGTTCTCATGAATTATTAACCTTAACTCATTACATTAATTATTTAATAATTATTAATCCATAACTCTTTACAGCGCTCATGATAATTCATAACAATTTATAATATTCATGAACTTTGGGATTACTCGTTAAAACAACTATTGGGGATTAGGATAACTTGACAACACAACCATTTGAGATTAGGATTACCTTAGATCACTTGAAGACCTCAATGTTGTTGATGTCCTCTAACGTTGATCCACACGGCTACCTCCCGATTGCAACGAAACTCTTCTTCTCGGAAACCTCTCACTCCTTGAATGCTTGCTAGGCGAAGACAAGGTTGATGTTTGGTTTCCTTGGGTTTTACTCTTTTCAAGAAGGTGATGGTTTCTTGGAATTAGGTTATGGATAGGATGAACAAGGTTGGAACCTTACCCTTTTATGGATGGTGCCTTTTCCTCTCTAAACCTTTGGTAAAGACCTAAATTTAGAGAGCATAAGGGTTCTTGTTTTTCTCCTAGAAAAACGTGCAAGAAGAAGGCACACCAAAAATCAGCACTTTATAAGAGTCTAACCCTAATTTAAGTTCTTACAAAAAAGGCCCAATCCAAGCTTGAATTGGAAAATCCAATTCACAATTAATTAAATTCATAGCCTGATTGATTGATTGATTACATTTAAGATGATGAATCAAATTCATATCTTGATTGATTGATTGAATTTAATATGATGAATCACATTCATATCTTGTCAACCAAGTCACATTAAATTCACATCTTGATTGATTGATTGAATTTAATATGATGAATCATATTCATATCTTGTCAACCAAGTCACATTAAATTCACATCTTGATTGATTGAATTTAATATGATGAATCATATTCATATCTTGTCAACCAAGTCATATTAAATTCTCATTTTTTTTCTTCAAAAAACGTCCATAAAAAGGGCATATAAAAAATCAACACTTTATAAGAGTCTAACCATATTTTAAGTGCTCACAAGAAAAGCTCAATCCAAACTTGAATTGAAAAATCCAAATCGTAATGAATTGAATTCATATTTGAATATTGAATAATAATTTAATATGATGAATCACATTCATCTCTTAAACTAAAATTCAAAATCATTTTAAATCAATCCTCATTTATTATTTCTCCTATCTTCATCCAATCATTATTGGATCTTTATATATATATATATATATATATATATATATATATATATTAGATAATTCAAATTATCTTTTATAACCTATCCTTTTGAATTAAAACTCAAATCTCCTCATTGGGCTTGGAGTCCCACTCCAACTCAATTACACATTTACTCTTGATAAAGCCCAATAACAATTATTGGTCCAAGTTTGCTAATTTTAAACAAACGGGAATAACCTTTGTGTGCGACCCATTAGGCCCAATTAGTCACTGACATAAATAAAATTGAACCAATTAAAACTCCTTTAACGGGCCCAATTTATTTAATGACCTCATAAGACACTAGCAATGCTTTGTGGCCCCAGAACTAATTGAGTTGATCAAGTGATCTACCTTTCATATTTGGATACCGTGCAGGCATCATCCCTCACATCGTTATTCACATTTAGTCGAGAGCAAAGATAGAGTATCATCTCTCTTAATTGACTAAATGTAGCTAATTCACATAACTAGAAATCTTCTTATATTAACTCTACAATAGATCATGACTCTTCATGATCACTTGCTGTGCGCACAGACTCCTGAGTTAATTAGAAGCTATCTAAGCTCTTCCAGTCTTGTGAATGACTAATCCCTTGTAGGGGGACTCGTGAGTCCTCTCGATGTCCATCTACACTCATGTATTCGAGTTACACCCAAGAGTACACTGTTCTCCCCATTTTCAGGTGGATAGAGTTGTACAGTCAAAGTATAATCCTAGGACATAGTGTTCGATGACATCCTTAAGTCCAAGACGATCCGCACTACCAAACGATGAGAGACTTTACATATCCAATGATACTCTCTACAATGAATCTTTGTGGAGTCTCTCGGCGGGTCAGTTCGGTGCTATCTCGTTCTCCAACAGATCCACCCACGACATCGCTAAGACATCTCCATGCCTGTATTCCATGAGGTCCCTACCTTGTATTTCTATACAAGTAGATGATGTCGTACTAGTCTTCTTGAGATCATCAATGCCCTTTCTTGGTGATTCAAGACTAGGAACAAGTTTTAGGTAATAGATATACAGTGCTCTTGAGTCCTCATGATCATTATCTCTATCATTGATCCTCAAGATAAACACATATTCTATTCCTAGGGCTTTTATCTTCAAACACATATTTACTTTAAAATAAAGGTGAGACATAAATATGATAAATATAAAATATGCTCATTTATGAATAATGAAATACTACAATGTAGAAAAAGGTGCAGATCTGTATCTACAGATTGTCTCTAGGACACCTAAATACTAACAAAAAGGACAAGATAAAATATTTAAGGAAGCATTGATTGGGCTAGTTCAATAGACTTTTGGAGAGCAAATGGAAATTGGATCAACAAAGCTGTATGAAGACTCCAAGGACGTCATTAACTTCATATGTGCTAAAAATGGAGCTGCTAGTGAAATTTTGGTCTGAGACTTAAGACTTGATTATTGAATGAAAAGTTGCATTTCTGCACTTTGTTTCTTGAGAGTGGACTCTATCTAGGGTTCTTCTTAGAACTAACTTGATTATTGAATGAAAAGTTGCATTTTTGCACTTTGTTTCTTGAGAGTGGACTCTATCTAGGGTTCTTCTTAGAACTAACAGACTTATCAAGGCTTGATCAACCTTGTGGCATCTTCCAACACTTTGAGTCCTTGTTCTTTCGTCCTTAAGGGTTCAAGTGGATCATAGATCTTTATTTAGCTTTCATGGGGTGAGTATATCTTATATTGGTTGTGGGATCTTCCCTGGTGGGTTCACACCATTTATGGAGAGAACTCACAAATGACAAATCAGATTGAAACGATTCCAAACAAACCTGAAAGATGAGATTTTGAAATATGAAAATGAATCACAAAACATTTGAAACCACAAAGAAAATCTTGACGGACAAAAGCAATACTTTCTGACACGAACAGACACAAGAACAAAGCACAAAACACGATGAAAATGAAAATAAAGAACAGAAAGCTATGACCTAAGTTTAGATTCGAAGATCTAAAGCCAAGATGGTGCAAACCACAAGGGAATCCCATGAACCCACAACCAATTTGAGATATTGTCACCCCAAGAAAGCTAAACAAAGATCTATGATTCAATTGAACCCTTGAGCATGAAAGAACAAGGACCTGAGGCCCTGTTTGTTACATGGAAGATTTGAGGAAGGAAATGAAAGGAAGATTAGGAGGGAACTTTAAAAATGTGAGCTGTTTAGTATACTAGGGAAAGGAAGTTAGTTGAGGGAAAATGAAATGTTTGGTATGAAGAATTGAGTGTTGGTTAAGTGGGAAGATTAGGTGAAATTCCGAGATTGCCCCTGAACAAAAAGAAAAAAAAATTGATACCTGATTCGAACTGTTTTGGCGCGACATGAACGAACCCTAGAACCAAAGTGCAATGTAAAATTGAAGAAGATGGCGATGGGGTGTGAAATTGCGTCGACAACTGGTTCCCGGTGGTGACAAGGACGACGGAGATGGAAGGAATTAGCCAGGGGAAGCACGAAAGTATATGAAACGAGCTGCGGAAACGAGTATGAGAAGAGAAATAGGGAAGATTAGCACTGAACATTGAACCTAGGAGATGGTATAGAGAACTGAAGAATGATTTTCAAAAAAACGACTGCTAAACCCCTGACTAGTGTGAAGTCGCTGAAAAGGAGTTTGTTGGGTTGGGGAAACATAGGTGACTATGAAGGAGTGAGGAAAATATGGCATTGGTTCATGTGACTATAAATTAATTAGCACAATGAAGCAGCCACATTACAATAACAAAAATGACATCTTTTAAAAAGGCCACAAGAAGTATGAAAAATTGCAGTTGTGAGGATGAAGAAGAAAATAGTAACATGTATACAATATGCAAAACAGAATCATGGGTTGCTGTCAAATTGGCAGTACAAGTGAACCAATCCCAAGCACAGAACATCCTAACATTTTGACAGATTCCATCGCAATTTATTAATAATCTTCAGTCAATGCAAGGTGTGTGAAAGCAATTAAAATAAAGCAATTTGGCCTTCTGAAATGCTGCATAAGAAGGCAAGGAAGAACAAAAATGGAAATTGGACTTGTCAAATGCTGTGAAACAATAAAGTTGAACCAAGACATGACAGAAGTAGAAAGCCAAAGCACACAATGAAAATAAATGAAGGAAATTGGACTTCGCAAATGCTGCATAAAAGTAAACAGAACCTTAGACATGACAGCAACACGAGGCAGAGTCAGATAAATGGACATAAATGATGCCATGTGAACTCTATGGTGAAAGGAAATAAAATGAAGGGAATTGGTGTTCTCAAATGTTGTATAACAAATAATTGACCACTTTTTCACAAGGTGCATGAGGCACCCAAAAAGTGCACACACAGTAACATAGCATAAGCATCAGTAATCAGTTTTCACGCGACAAGAAAAAACAAAAGCTAAAGTTCAAACGAAACAACAAAGTTTGAACTCCCTCATCACAGCATGTAAACCATATCTGCAATAGTGAAATATCTGTCATACCATGTAAACTGTAGGGTGAAACGAAATAAAATGAAGGAAATTGGCTTTTTCAAATGCTTCATAACAATTAATTGTAAACTTTATGACAAGGTACACCCTAAACCCAAAAAGTAGTTGGCCAAACCTAATGTCAGACATGAACTCTAATAAATGTAGAAAATAGTAGCATAGATTAAACATCATTGAACTCTTTAAACATGACAAGAAAGCACAAAAGTTGAAGTTCAAACCAAACAACAAAGTTTGAATTGTACATGACAGCATGTAAACCATGTCAGCAATAGTGAATCAGCAGTCAAAACAACAAAAAACATAATCAATACTGTTATGGTTCATTACATTTAACTCAAAACATAAAAGCTAAAAAACTTTGTCCCTAGTTCTTCTTCTTCTCCGATGGGGACCTCTTTGGACCGGTGCGCCTAGGCGATGAAGTCTGTGAACCAGGGAGGTTCACTGGGATAAACATTGGGCCAGCAGGCCATGGACTTGGAGGATTAATTGGTGTTGGATTTGCGAAGACATGGGGCAAATTCTCTGCTGCAAGGACAGAACTGAAGCTTGATGCTGGAATGAACCTGAATGGAACATCGTCTTATATGTTCCTGGAAGGGGCAGGATGAGGGTTCACTGGTTCAGGCAGAGGAACAATTGATAGTGGGGTGATTGGATCCAACTCCTCACCTTCACCCACTTGCGCATCAGGTGGGGTCCCTTCAGACACATGGTCACCTTTCTCTTCATCATCCTCCCCTCCTTGTCTACCTCCAGTGCCTTCACCCACAACATGATTAGTGACATCCGCAGCCTGTCCTGATGCTCCCCCATATTGTGTCTCCATAACTACATCGTTAGAACGATTATCCCCTTCCTTCTCTGCTTCTTCATTTATGCTGCTTTCATCCCCACCCTCATGGTCATCATCCTGCTCACCATCTCCTTCCTTCTCTCCTTCTTCAGTGATGCTATCATCCCCACCCTCATGGTCAGAACCATGGTCTCCATTCCTTTCCTTCTCTCCTTCTTGTGCTGTGTTGCTATCATCCCCGGGGTCAGAATCATTGTCACCATCCCCTTCGTCCTCTCCTTCTTCTCGTGTCCTGCTATCATCCTCGGCCTCATCATCATTGTCACCATCCCCTTCCTCCTCTCCTTCTTATGTACTGCTATCATCCTCGGCCTCATCAGAATCATTGTCACCATCCCCTTCATCCTCTCCCTTGTTCTTTTGTGCTGCTATCATCCTCAGCCTTAGAATCACTGTCACCATCCCCTTCCCTCTCGTCTTCTTCTTCTGTGTTGCTATCACCCTCAGCCTCATCATCATAGTCATCAATTGTTGGGGACCTGTCTTTTGATTTTGATGACTCATCATCGTCTTCATCAATGTTGTCAGTGTTATTAGACGTCAATGGGGAGCCATGTACACTTGAAGTCACCTTTTTTCCCTCATTCTTTGTGATCCTCAGAATTGGACGTCAATGGTGTGTCTTGTGAAGTGGAGTTAGGCTCATATGTTACCTTGGTAGAAGAACCAGCCATGTCATGTTTTGTTACCCTGGATTCAGCAAAGTTCTTGAACTTAGAGGCATAGACGTCTATGAAATCTCGAACGTCCTTCACGTTAAACGCCAATGCACGTAGACGTGACTCCATCTCATTCAAGGTTGACTGTAGGTCACCTTTAAGTAACCCCAGTTTTTCATTGACAATTTTGGGGAGCATGGCTCCCACCTCTGTAACTCCTTCCTCAAATGAAGGGTTTGTTCTACTTGGACCAGGTGCAGGTGCAGCTCCCTTTTGTTGACCCTTCCTACCATGTTTGCCATCATTCGAAGATCTATTGGATGACTGTTTGGGGACAACAGGGATTTGCATTATGTGCAAAGCCTCGTCATCAAATTTAGGAGTCCATATGGGGGGTTCACCTTCATGAAGATACCAAACCTTGTGCTTTTGTAATATCATAGACACAATGGAAGGGTATGGCAGTTTAGAATTTTCTTGCCAGGAAATGCAGCCTTCAGCATTGTGTTAATGATCCTCTTGCCCATATGAAATGGCTTCCTCTTGATCAAGCAACAGAGGATTTATTTGTCCTCAATGCTCATGGTTGTGTAGTGCTTGCCCTTGTTTACGAAGTTCCTGCTGTACAAATAATGCAGGACCCTATACTTATGAGGCAGCTGCTTGGGTCTGTGAAGGGTTTCATCATCCTCTGTTGCCCCTCCCTCTAGCAACAATTTATCCATTTCCTCTCCAATAAAGCTTGTATCTATGGACTGTGCAGCCTTAATCCCTAACCAATTAAGGATTTTCTTCTCATTCAATTCAATAGTTTGGCCCCTAACACATGTTGAAACTACTCTAGTTCTAGATAATCTCAGGTTTGAATAAAACACCTTCACAACAGACTCACTGTAAGGCAAACTCAACTCCAGCAGTCCCCTAAATGGTCTAAGAATGGCGTCTAGGCCAAATGGATAATCAGTTTCAAATGAGTTCATCCTAATCCTACTCATTTTAGACAGACTACGGCTTACTAACCTCATATCATACTCTTCAAGTTTGGACTGATTGAAGTCGGCCTTCGATTCAGGGATGAAACTTGCCCTATGTTGCAGTTCCATTACTGTACCCTGCATCCACCAAGTAGTAGTTCCCTGCGCAAACAAATACAAGTTAACGAAGAAAAGTATAACTTAATTTAAACCAACTAACACACCCTCACATCGGTACCTAGCGGTACTCTTAGCCCATGTGGTCTCCTTATAGCATTTCTCAAAACCCTCTCGTTCGCAGCTGAGCCTTCCCACCCGGGGAAAACAAATATGAATTGCCCATCCTATGAGCATACCCCAAGGACATTAGTTGTTAACTCTCCTTTTCTATTTTGGTACCTCCCCTTGTGTGCTGCAGGGACTTGCACACGTATGTGTGTAACATCCAATGCACCAAGGCACCCCTGAAATGGAAAAAAAATTGTCACCATTAAGGTCAAACTAAACTTTTAATACTCAATTAAACTACTCACACAATAACATAATGTACATACCTTGAACCACTTCCAATGATGATCATTTGAGTCCTCCAGAATTGGCTCTGGTTTCTTCAAAAGAAATGATTGCAGTCTAATGCTGGCATTGAGCACTAGTTTGAAGTATCTACTTATGGTTTCTCCTGACCTTCCAAACTCAAACTGAATTACTCTGTTCTTCACATGATGGGCCAATATGTGAAGGAACAGAGCCACTTGCTCATCAACTAGCATATGTTTAGTTGCTCTCAATCCGCCAATTGTGTCTAACATGTGACACAATTTATCAAACGTTGCCCGGTACATCCTAATTTGGTTGAAGCAAGTGGTGTCACTACTATATATCATCGCCCTCAAATTCGCTTTCTTGGCATGAAAATCTAATCTAAACGTCCTATCCAGTAAGTGCCTCGGTCTACCTGCTCCCACAGCTACTATCATCGTCACAAGCATGGTCCTCACTGCTAGTAGCAAAGCTAAGCACCCAGCCAACATTCCAACCATTTCCCATCTACGTGGCTCCATACCTACACAATTTTTAACCAAACCAATTTCCTTTTTATCGTAATCCACTAATCCTATTTACAAACTACCACTATTTAACATTCAAACATTTCTATCTTTCATCCCATCGGCTCAATTTAAACCACTACTTATGACCCAACATGGCACTCACTAAATTAACGTCCGACATCAAATGTTTGAACTGGGCAGTCTGGTTTGAACATAATGTTCAGTTGCTTTTTTCCCCACATTTCATCATTCACAAAACAACAGCACATTGTACACAAACAAACAACATATTTTAATTCATTGCAAATGCATTCAACTGTGTAAATCGTTTAACAGTGTCTGCGTCTCATTAAATACACAAGAATATCAAAACCATTAACACTCGTCCGTGTCTTTATCTCCAACGTGGAAGCATATAAACCGTGTCTGTGTAAAATTGCTTAAACAATGCATTCAAGTGTGTGTGTGTGTCCCCCCCAGCTCTAAGCAACAGGCCTTCCCAAAGCTCCTAACCTACCGGTAAATCACACATTATTTGATTTCAAATGTATACAGACCTCAAATGCAGCTTTGTCCCCCTGGGTTCAACTTCTCCTTCGCCAAAAAAAGCCCACTGTTGTTCCAAGGTTCTTCACCGACAGCTTCGTCCAGCTCCAGCTCGCGCCTTCCTTGTGCTTTTTGATAAATAGGTACAGTGTTTTTAAGGGGCCTTTTTGTCAGACATTTTCATTCTCCCAGCAATACTTTAACATTCCCGCCTCTTTCGGATGGAAAGCACCTTCCAATGGTTGATGGAAGATTCGCAGACGCGGGATGGTTACACGAAGGAAGATGCGCCAACCAAACACGTTTTTTGCATGGGAACTCTCTTATCTTCCCTTTCCATCGCCCACTTTCTTTATAACAAACATGGCCTAAAGTGTTAGAAGACGCCACAAGGTTGATCAAGCCTTGAAAAGTCTGTTAGTTCTAAGAAGAACCCTAGAGAGAGTCCACTCTCAACAAACAAAGTGCAAAAATGTAACTTTTCATTCAACAATCAAGTCTGAAGTCTCCAAGCCCAAAATTTCACCAACAGCTCCATTTTTAGCACATATGAAGTTAATTACGTCCTTAGAGTCTTCATACAACTTTGTTGAACCAACTGCTACTTGCTTTCCAAAAATCTCTTAAACTAGCCCAATCAATACTTCCTTAGATATTTTAGCTTGTGATTTTGTGATTGGACCAGTTAAAATTTGAAAAGGCTTATTTGAAGTTAAAGAGTCATCACTTGAATTTAAGGAAACAACTTGTAAGTTCTTATCGCTTTAGAACGAGGAAGAAGAGGATGATGATGGAAACCTCAAGCTCATCATTAGAGGAAGAAGATGAAGGGTATGATTGCAAGTCATATTCAACATCATTGTGATAAAGTATGTGGTTCAACTTTATGTTCAGCTTGTCAGCGTATGATGTGAGACGCCTTGTGTGGCGGTCAAGGCCTTCCAACATCTGCTTTAGAGCCTTCATTTCAGGAGAAGATAGAGGAGGAAGTGGTGTTGGTATAGGAAGGGGCGGCAATGAAGGAGCTCCCTCGAAACTTAACATGATTGAGGAGGAGGAGGAGGGTGATAAAGAAAAGTAGTAAAAATCACAAGAAATAGGTAAGTTTAAATAAAGGTCTAATAGGATTATGAAGAGTTATGACTTATGAAGGTCTAACTGTTAGTTCTCTATGTGTTTTGATGATAACTGACAATTGTAAACTCAAATTTAAGTTTGTCTTTGTTAAGTTGAAAAACTTACTGTCAAAGGAAAACTCGAGTATGATATGTCAAACTCGAGTTTGGACTTGACAGAGAGTAGCTCAAGTTTTCCAACATAAGACAAACTCGAGTTTGTATTGGCTAACTCGAGTTTATGTCATACAGAGAGCACTCTAAATTTTTCAAGTTAAAAGCAAACTCGAGTTGGTTATTAACAAACTCGAGTTTGTGTTACACAGAGAGCTTTCAAGGATTTATGAACTTGACCAAACTCAAGTTAAGTTTTCCAAACTCAAGTTTGTACTTAGCCGAGAGTCTTAACACTTTTTCATCAAGGGAAAACTCAAGTTTGATATGTCAAACTCAAGTTTGCACTTGGCTAAGAGATTTTCAAAGTTTTCCATATTTTGAGAAAACTCAAGTTTGTACATGGCAGAGAGTTTTTCAAAGATTTTCATCTTTTAAGGAAACTCGAGTTTGATTTAACTAACTCGAGCTTGTGCCAAGCAGAGAGCTCCTAACTATTTTGTGATTTTGAAAACTCCAGTTTGCTTTTAGAAACTCCAGTTTTGAGCTTTGTGGACTTAAACATATTTTCACTTCAAAAGTCCCAAACTCGAGTTTGTCATTTATTGACTCGAGTTTACTCGTATTTTCAAAATGCTCTTTAAAGCTTAAATCGCGGCATTCTTCTCTGAAAGAAGCAAACTCGAGTTTGGTTCCTGAAGAAGAGTTGCAAATTTCAGTTTGCTTAAACAAACTCGAGTTTGTGTCGCTCTGTTTGAAAATCAAATTGCTCAAATTTGTGAAATCTTCATGTTTGATCTTGATACTTCTTATCATCACTCATTACTATTCTTAACTATGTTTAATTCAATGTTTTGAAACCCGAACCGGACTGGCCGGTTCAGACCGGAAACCGGCGAACCGGCCGGAAAGCCGGTCTGAGTTAAGGAGGAACCCCGGTTTTCAAGTTGACCCAAGTCAACTCGGTCAACTCGGCCTAAACCGGCCGAGTTGACCGAGTCACAATTTTTTTTTAAAAAAACGTTGACTGAAGGACAGAGGGCGGGTGTCGACGTTTAGAAAAAAAGATGGAGAGAGAGAATCGACGGAGGTGTAGATCCATCCATGGCAGCGAGTCTCATCGACGGTGGTGCCTCAAATCCACTAAAAAGGTGAAAAACATGAGCAGATCAAAGATTTATTTGGGTTTCGTCGATTTGTAGAAGAAATCTTTTGCTGGTGGTGTAAGGATTTGGTTGTGTTGCCATTTTCACCTTCTAGCAGATCCAAGAAGAAGAAGAAGAATAAGCAGATCCAGCTCTTGGTACAACGTGTTTGAGTTACGGTGGAGGAGGGAAGGACGGTAGGGAGGGAGGGAGAGAGCGTGAAGAAGGAGAAATGAACCTCTGGAGAAATATGATTTCAAAATGTGTTTGTACTATTGGAGAGAGATATTGAGGCATTTGGCTATGGGTGATGTTGACTTTGCCTTGGGTGGAGTTCATCCATTAATGAGACTTGATAGGTGCTGTACAATTACTTAATTGATACCTTTTCCTTTCCTTGTGATCATAAACCCGTGAAGGCTTGAGGCAAAAAAAAATATTGTGAAGGCGTAAATGTGAACCATGAATAAAGTAAACTCAATAAGAAGAGATGTTTGGCAAGTCAAGAAAAACTGTGATCTCCTTTTTTTAAAAAAAATAAATCAATATAATTTTAAACATCCTCCTAAATTTATATAAAATATTTTTCTTATTAAAATATAACTATTTTTTACCTATTTTAATGAAATTATATTTTTTAATTAATACCGGTTTGACCGGTCTGACTCCGATCTGACCCACTGACCCTTAACCCACTACCCCTACCGGTTCAGTAACCGGTCCGGTTTTCAGAACCTTGGTTTAATTAGTTTGTTAGTGAGTTTCAGATGATTTAAAGTGTATTAGAATGAGGATTTAGCTTAAAGTAAAAGGTGATGTCAGCGCATTTATTGCAAGTCCAGAAAACCTTGCACCCTTTTGGCAAATCATTCTCTAAACTTTGCAAAGGATTAAATGTCGTCCTTCCCTCTATGGAAACATTCTTCTCCAACGGATTTATCTCAAGGGAAGTCAACCAAAAACGTCTGTCCACCTGGATTAACTGAAACTAGAGAGATAAGTGACCAAATTGTCTCCAACAACTAGATTAATGTTTCCAACGGTTACATTAATCATTCCAACAGTCATTTAATGCTTCCTTCATATATAAGCTGAAGCATTCAAGTCTCTTCATCTACCAGAACACAAGAAAACGAAAAGCATTCAAGTTTCAACTACTCTTTCAATTTTCTATCTCTTGTAAAGTATCTTTTGATACACTTGTACTTCAGTGATTATTTCATTTGCTCTTTGAGAGAGTTTCTTTATTGAAATCATTTATTGTAAGAATCTCAAGTCGCGGGACTTGGAGATTGGGTATATTAGTTTACAACTTGTAAGGGGGAGTGTATCCTAGTGAGAGGATAACTTTCGAGTACAGAGTGTGTAACTGATTCTGAGAGTTAGTGAAATTCCCAGAGTGTCTGGGGACTGGACGTAGGTTAAGAGTTGTGACATAACCAGTATAAATCTTGCTGAGTCATTATTCCTTTTATCTCCTCTGTTTTACCCTGTTTCGCTGATTAGTTTCAGAGTATTTAAAAAGAATTTTTAAAATCCCCAATTCACCCCCCTCTTGGTGATTTGCTCTGCTTTCACTAACAAATAAAGAAGGGTAATTATGAGTTAAGACTTATGAAGGTTTAACATGATTATGAAGGGTTATGAGTTTTGACTTGTGAGAGTTTGACGATGTTACGAAGGGTTATAAAGTGTTAGATGACCGTTGGTTCTAAAAACCGTTATAATTTGTCTTTGCTAATATAAGAGGTTGGAAGAAAAATCGTTTGCAAGTATTACATAATGATTGTTTCGTAAGAGCCGTCATATTTCTCACTAAATGTATAGACCCAGCTAAGCCTGCAAACTATACATCTAGTCAAGCACAAACCATCATCTTAAGTGTCATACACTTTGAATGGCACCGTTACCCGACGAAATGATAAGTCTTAGCTGAGCTAGAGAGTACTACCATGTAGTAGGGATTTAAGTGCCACCGATGATGGAAGGTAAACAAAAGTGCTAGATAATTTTGTGAGGGTTCCTTTTAGGTCTTATCATAAATACTTTTCTTTATTTTATCTTGCATGCATAATTAGATATACAACTAAATCAACTATCACATAGTTTAATTTTTATCGGCTTTTATCTATCATGCATACTGGTCATATAGTGATCGCGTTTACTAATCACATGTATACTAGTCGTAATTTCTAAAATTAAAATTATGTAGATTAATATATTTAAATATATTGTGGATGATCATGGTGGCTTCCGTTTTTTCATCCAAAACATTTTCATGTCTTAGATTATCAAGAACTTCAAGTCTTCTCCATTCTATCATCATGGCCGAATGTTCTCTTAGTAAAGTCTTCTTTTGTAGGTCCACTATCTAGAATTTTACATTTTTATTCCTATTACAATTTTCTATGCAAAATTTAAAATTGGAACAAAACAATCTCATTTACCAAAAGTATAGAATATAAATCGGGATAAAACAATCCCATTAACCAAAAGACTTAAAACTTATATTAAAAAATTTAAATAAGAAATTTAATATTTAAATAATGCATTCGTGCCACCATGATCACCCTCCCTTTTTTTTCCTTGTACCTACAAAAGGTTAGAAAAAATACATGCAAACATTTTTGCATATCCTAAATATTATTGAATCAAATTAAATAATATAATAATAACCCTATGTGTTTATAGTAATGAGCATGACTTTGATACCACTTATTGGTTAAAATTGGGGTGTTGCCTGATGTTCAAGCAATTTGCTCATGAGGTTGAATAACAAAAAATTTATTAATCTTTGCGGAACCTGTAACTCTTTACAGTTCTCATGAGTTATAAATACCTAACATATTCATTATCTTCAATTTACTGAATTCATGAGAACCCATAACTCCTTATGGTGTTATGAGTTATAACTAATAATTCTTTACGGTACTCATGAGAATGCCTAGGATATTCATTATCTTCAATTTACTAAATTCATGAGAACACGTAATTCCTTACGGTGTCATGAGTTATAACCTTTATATTGCACATGAATTTTCTCATGAATTATGTTTAGGATCTACTTGATAAAATACATATAGGGTTTTAGGATTTCCTAAGATCACTCAAAGACTTCAAAGATTATGAAGTCCTCTAACGTTGATTTACACAGCTGCCTCTTGATTGCTATAAGAACTCTTTCTCCTTGACTCCTCATTTTCCTTAGATGCTTGCTAGGCGATGGCAAGTTAGAGGCTTCAAGTCTTTGGTTCATCCTTTTCTCAAGACTATGATGATGTCTTGAGGTTAGATGAGGTGCAAGATTTGAGGATTTGCCTTTCTAGTATTGGCGGCATGCATGTGTAAAAGTGGCGCCTTTTTTCCTTCTTGAACCCTTCAAGAGTTGCGCTTCACAAAAAACGTACACAAAAATTGGCCGCTAAAATCAGCCACCAAAATTAGGATTTAGTGCTTACAAGAGAGACCCAGTCCCACTAAAAAGCCCTAGTCCAATTAGAAAGGCCAAATCCAAGAATGACACCTTCCAAGAAGCTCAATCCTTATCCAATCTTTATTAGATCTTATCCAATCTTTATTGAATCTTATTCAAACTTTATTAGATCTTTATCCAATCTTTATTGGATATTGTTTGGGATAATTCAAAATTATCTCTTATCACCTAACCTCTTGATTATTTTTTTTGGTAAGAACCTCTTGAATTTAAATTACTATTTTAAATTTAATATTTAAATTCCAAATTCAAATTGGCCCAAGACCGTATTGGGCTTTCTAACACATTTGGGCCTTTTAGTGGAAAAACTAATTCCTCACTAAACAACGAAATATGGCGCCATATGTAATTGGGCTTGTAGTCCCACTTCAACCCAATTATACCTATAGTCTTGATAAAGTACAATAACAATTATTGGCCTAAAGTTGCTAAATAAAGCAATCAATAACAACCTTAGTGTGTGACCTATTAGCCTCAATTAGTCAATGATATAGATAAACTTGGACCAATTAAACTCTTTTAATGGGCTCAATTTATCTAATCACCACATAAGACACAAGCAATGCTCTGCGGCCCTAGAACTAATCGAATTCTTCAAGTGATCCACCTTTCTAATTTGGATATCATGCCGGCATCATCCCTCACATCGTTGTTCATATTTAGTCGAGAGCAAGGATATAATATCATCTCTCTTAATTGATTAAATGTACTTATGTCACGGAACTAGGAATTTTCTTCTATTGACTCTAAGACGAATCACGACTCTTCATGATCGTTTACTGTGCACAAATTTCTAATTCAACTAAAAGTCATCTAAGCCCTACTGGTCTTGTAAACGACTAATCCCTTGTAAGGGACTGTGAGTCCTTTCGGCATGTCCATCTATACTCATGTATTTGAGTTACACTCAAGAGTATATTGTTCTCCACATTCTTAGGCGAATGGAGTTGTACAGTCAAAGTATAACCCTAAGACATAGTGTTTGATAACATCCTCTAGTATAGGACGATCCGCACTACCAAACGATGAGAGACATTACAAATCCAATGATACTCTCTACCGTGAATCCTTGTGGAGTCTCTCGGTGGGTCGGTTTGGAGTTATCTGTTCTCCAACAGATCCACACACAACATCAACTAAAGCATCATCATGTCTGTATTCGATGAGGTCCCTATCTTGTATCTCTATAAGAGTAGATAATGTCGTACTAGTTTTATTGAGATCACCAATGCCCTTTCTTGGTGATTCAAGACTAGGAACAAGTTTTAGGCAATAGATATACAATGTCCTCGAGTCCTCATGATCATGATCTCTATCATAGATCCTCGAGTGAACATATATTCTATTCCTAAGGCTTTTTATCTTTAAATGCATATTTACCTTGAAATAAAGGTGATTTATAAATATGATAAAGATAAAATGTGCTCATTTATATTAATCAAGAAATACTAAAATACATAAAGGTGTTCATCTGTCCGAACATATTGTCTCTAGGACTCCTACTTACTAACAACTATATGATCGGAAAAATATTTCCAATTTTTTTATAAAAAAATATCATTTTTTAATGCAAAACTCAACTTATAGTAATTTAATAAAGCTAAAAAAAAAATTGGCGGGCTCAAACAAGCTGGCCCGTTTAAGCTTGCGCCCCTACAAGCTAGCTCTTTTAGGTCCTTCTAAAAGCTCTAAGTCATAAGTCTGGACTTTGACGGGCTCAAGAACTAAATGGGACGGTTAGATTATCAGACTCTAGTTTAGGTTGGGCACTGAAGAAAAAAAAATCTCTAGAAACATTCTTGAAATTTCGTTTTTTCCTGGTAAATCATGACGGAATTTTTTGTTAGTATTATCTTGGCCTGAGCTTTCTTAATATTTCAAGTCAGTATTCTATATACGTTTTATATTTTATATTGATGATTCTAATTCTTATTAGTTTAATTTTTTCTTCACTAAAATAAAATTATCAAAATAAGAAAATAAAAATGAAGAAAATATTCTACACTAAAATCACTACCGTAATTTATAATTTACAAATAATACAACTGTGTTTTATATTTACTTGTGTGCAACCATGCAAGTTGCACAAAAAGTATTGTGTGTATAAAGTTATAAATAGTGTTTTTTTTTTGTAAGGAAAAAGTTTTGGAGGGGTTCGACATCGGTCCCCTACTAAGGCGCCGGCACAACCCCGGCTCTATGAGCACTTACGGGGACTTACGAGATCGCCTACCAAAGGAGTCCCAAACGACGGACGGAGGGATCGAACCCACGACCCAAGGGCCTAATCCCGATCCCTTACTTCATTTATCGCCAACTTACATTGGCTATAATAAGAAACGTTCCAACTTTAAAGGGCTAGTCTTTGAAGAGCTTGGGTTTAAAAGCGAGGGCCTAAAAAGCCCACTTACATAAATTTGATCATTTTTTAAGCCCGGTCCTCGAGCTTAAAGGCTCGGGCCGAGCTTTAAGATCCATTTTTAAAATTTCAGTTTTTTCTATATCAAAATATCTAAAAATAAATTTTATGGAGTTTCTAGTTTAAATTATAAATATTAGCAAAATAAAGTGTTCAAAATTATAAAATTAAACTACATCAATTAATATTACCTCCAGTTCAAAATATAAGAGTGAAATAACTAAATTACACAATTCAAAAGGTTAGTTAAAATTAGTTAAAGAAAATAAATCTGTAAATAAAAATATAACTTACTTTCCTAAAAGTCCTTATTTATGAAGATGGTGAGTGAGTGGGGAATGAGTGGAAATAGATATGATAGAGAACGAGTGGAAAAAAAATGAGAGAGACATATAATTAATTAGGGGTAAAATTGAAGAAAAAAGTATTAAATTATGAGACACAAGCAAAGTGGCTCATATATAAAAAATCACACACATTCACAAGTTTGACACAAATATTTTGAACCAAATGAAAGTGTAGTGGTGTTAGGCTCTATTACATCCTCTGGGTCTCAACCCTGAGTCCCAAAGGAGACATCTGTATTGGGAGAGGCAACCACGAACTCCAAATCAGATATCAGATAATAATATAAAAAATATATGAAATAATTGTCGGAAATATTGATGTTAATAAACTATAGCCCTAATTTTAAAAGAACTATGAAACTAAAAGTCTGACAAATCATATGCCAAAAAGCTAAAGAAAAGCAAAAACGAAACAACATGTCTTCATCTTGTTCAAGAAACAAAAGAACATTTTGTATTAGTAATTAACACACAATATTTATATGAGAATTAAATTGTACACATTCTAAAATTCGAATCAAAGAGTGGAAGATGATGGATGGAAAATGATAAGAAGCCAAACTTTGAGATGTATGTTCACTTTAAACTTCTCATGAATTCATAATCAATTTCCCCTCTTTTACTACTTAAGCATAAACCTCTCAAGATGTTTTTCTCCCCTTACTTCTTTCTGAATTCAGAATTTAAACCACACAAATGCCAATAATAATACTAATAATTGAGTCATTAGGTAGACATCAATATTAAAATAATTAAAATGTTTATATTCTAATCCTATATCAATAAATAATATTTTATTATAAAATATATTATGAGCTTAATCGGGTTGGTCCTCGACCTTAAATGGTTAGCCTTTTTATTTGCGGGTTCCCTTTACACTCTGTAAAATCTAGGTTTGGCCCTTGACTTACGATGGCTTAAAAAGGCCAAGCTCGCCGTTTGATGGCTCTAATTACAATTGGTAAATATAACTAGGTAAAATGACAAAAAAAGAGCTTTAAAATTGTAAAATCCTAAATAAAGTATTTCTTATTAAATGAGTTATGAATTGCTTATTAAGTGTAGTTATTACCATATCATTTATAGGAAAAATACTTTTCATGTTGTAGGAGAAGTCTTTTCTCATGTCAAACACACATGAAATGGTGGGACCCACACACACACATATATAAAATTAGCATTATATATGTGGGTCCCACCATTTCATGTATGTGTAGGAATCTTCTTCTTCTCATGCAACATGAGAAGTTTAAACCCCATCATTTATAGGTAACAAACTTAATTTGAGATTTTTCAAATATTCAGGTTTGTTTTCTATTATTTTCTCATATAGCTTCTTATATATTTTGAGGGAAAAGTATTTCTCCAGTCACTGGAGATAAGTTTATCTCCAGTGACCCCTAAAACTACATCTTTTTGAATTAATGAAGGATGTATTTGTAATTTTAGGTGATTAATAAAGGGTGTTTCGGTAAAATTTATATAATAAAAAAGTAAACAAAATTATGAAAACACCCTTCATTAATCCAAAACGACGTAGTTTTGGGGGGTCACTAAAGATAACTTATCTTCAATGACTAGAAAAATCATTTACCCATATTTTAATCAATGTAATAAAAATAATTATTGGAGTGGGTATTATGCTTTCTCCGCACAAGAGAATCTGTAAAATATTTTAATTAAAACTTACAAAGTTGAAGTATTTAAATCAAAATTTTAAATTTTAAAATTCTATGAATTTTTATTTAATACTATAACAATATTGTTATAACATTTTGAATTAAATTTTAACTATTGAATGTTGATATAGAGCTGGGAATAAGGTTGGCCTTTCATGGACTTAGGCCTAAATGGGCCGGCTTGTTTAGCTCTGACTGCCGTAAAATCCCCCAGTTTTGAAGCTTGAGCCCGTTTGGCTATAAAATAATATCTTTATAATAAAGTTTAAAAAAAATTTCTAATTTAAGACATAAATAATATCCAAATTAAATTACAAAGAAATAAAGTTTAAATAACAAGTTACTATGAATGAAAATTTTGACACTTTAAATATACATGCTCATACGGTTACACATGAAAACTGATACCGGTAATCACATGACAATAAAACTTAAGACATAGGTGATGAGTGAAGCTAAGACACAGGTGATGAGTGAAGCTGCAATGTAATAATTTGAGTAAAACTTAACTCCTTTTAGGCACTTGTTTTTTTTTTTTGGGGGAGGGGGTAACAATGCTAGAGACTTATACATGCTCATATAAGTTTTGCAATTGCAATCTTCATTTCAGTTCAAATAAAATTCACTTTGAAGTTTTATAATCTCGTTATTATCTTGTTTTAAATTGAGACACATTGTGATTAAACCCATATTTTTTTAGTTAAAATCATTATCTAATGTCTAAATTAGCCTATCTTTTAAAAGTTTTAATGAATAAACCATTGTGGAAACTAAATAAATCAAACCATTTTATAAAATTCATTTTTTTTTAAAAAAATATAATAATAACTAAATAGTTGCAACATCATTAATAATATAAGAACTCTAATATTATACAAACATTTTTTTTAAAATAAAAATAAAAAGGCCTGAACGGGCCAGCTTTTATAGGTTTGTTTGCAATTTGAATGATGAATTTTCAAATCCTGCCCTTATGATAAAAAAAAAAAAACCTAAACAGACGGTCTGACAGACTAAGTTTGTTTTCTTGACTCTATTTTGATCAAGTGATAAAAATAATAATAAATAATGAAGAAGTGAAGAGAAAGGGATGCTAGACATTTCTCTCCCAAAAGCAAAAGTGCAAAACAAAGTTTACAATTGCAACGATCATAGTAATTGATCCTTAATATTCGAATGATCTAAATATAATATTTATTTAACTAATTTGATTAAATTAAGAAAGTTTATTAGTTGATATGATTTTTTTTTTTCTAAAACACCATAATTATTTTAGCTAATTGTCTTTCTTCTCTCTTACTTGAAAATTGTTGAGAGTATAATAGGCGATAATTTTTTTTTTTAAAAAATGTTAAACATAGAAATAGTTTCACATCTACTGATTTAGGACGAAGGTCAACTTACACTCAGGTCATATAAAGAACGGTTTATGGGAGGAGTACTAATTTTTTTAAATAAATTTTATATATTACATTTATGGGTTATGATATTGTCACTATCATTTTTTTACTACCACTTTTTCATCGTTAGATCAGCTTTCATCTACCTTTATCATTTTTCTCTCCTATTGAGATTTTAATCTAGCGGTGAAAAAGTGGTAGTGACAATATTTTATCCCTACATTTATTAATATGATGTTTTTTTTTTTTTCTCAAAACATTAATATGGAATTCAGTGCATGCCTAGCAACTCATTTTTAATTCTCTCACATAACGTTATTGAATGCAGGTTTGAAAGCCCAGGTTGCTTCAGAGTGAAAATCACTGACTCTACAAAACGAAGATGGGAAATCCCACCGGATGTGATTCGTCGTCATTCCTATGATCCGCATGGTTCTTCCTCTCAACATCAGAATCAATCACTTTCACAGCAATACACCTTGATCGATTCCAATTCCGACATCGTCTTCACCCTCCACAAATCCATCCCTTTTGGGTTCACGCTCGCTCGCAAATCCTCAAACGACATAATCTTCGACGCTTCTCCAAACCCTCAAAACCCATCAACATTTCTCTTCTTCAAAGATCAGTACCTTCAACTCTCTTCCTCGCTGCCCCAAAATGGAGCTTCTTTGTATGGTATTGGAGAGCACACCAAGAGTTCTTTCAAAATCCAACCCAATCAGACCCTCACATTGTGGAATGCCGACATTCGCTGTTCTAATCTCGATCAAAACCTTTATGGGTCTCACCCATTTTACATGGATGATCGTTCTCCTTCAGTTGATGGCAGAGTCAAGGCTGGGACGACTCATGGGGTTTTGCTGCTCAACAGTAACGGGATGGACGTAGTCTATCATGGTGATCGTATTACTTACAAAGTCATCGGAGGTATTCTTGATCTTTACTTTTTCGCTGGACCCACGCCGGAGTTGGTGATGGAGCAGTCAGTACACGGAACTCATAGGCCGCCCTGCTCCCATGCCATATTGGTCATTTGGTAATTTTATCCTCACTAACTTAAGATTGCGTATCTTTAATGAGCTAATAATAGAAGCACATGGGGTGAAGTTATAAGAACTTGAATGTATTGATAATGTGAAATCCCCTTCTTACCCACGATGATCATTGATTGCTGCTACCTCAGAAACCTTTGGAGACGTGTGTGTGTCTGCGGAGGTAGAAAACTTTTCTGAGACGGATAAGGTAGTTGTTGGGTGAACGATAGCTATCCTACAGCTACTTTTTTTGTTCTTTTGTTTCTTGCATGTTCTTTCCACTAGGTTTGTGCTTTCTGCTTTGGAAGTTATCGGCGGTTTCTGTGTTTGTATTCTTAGGAGTTAATTAAGGTCGGTTTAGGGTCAGTTTTTGACGTGCTCTTTAAATAAGTGAAGTATAGTTGGTGTCAGTTTGATGATATTTGTGTTGGGAACACCTGCAAGAAAATAAGAATGTACTGTTTGAGTCATGCAGGTTGACAAAATAATAGAAATATAAATGAACTCTGGAGAGGAGGAGAGGAAGGTTATTAAATAATTGCATAATGTATTTTTCCTTTTGTAGAATGGATTTTGTAAGGTGAGTTGAAATGTAGGGTTTAATTATTCACGGTTGCCTGTCATTAACATTTAACACCTTGTGGGGGATTAAAATATTTTGTCTATTATGGGTAACCTTGTGTCTAGTTTCTGTGCTTACCCGTTGGCAAAAAAAAAAAAAAATTTGTTTCTGTGCTTACCCTCAATTTATGATGTCATTGATGGAGGGTTTCATCAATGTCGATGGGGCTCCGAGGATGTGAATAACGTTGAGAATGTTGTTGCTAATTATGCAAAAGCAAGCATACCTCTTGAAGTAATGTGGACTGATATCGATTACATGGATGCGTTCAAGGATTTCACACTCGATCCCATTAACTTTCCACTAGATAAGATGAAAAAATTTGTTGACGTTCTTCACCAAAATGGTCAGAAATATGTTCTGATCTTGGATCCAGGTACCTTCCTTTGAGCATATCGTACCTATTCCTCTAGCAAAAATTACCCTTCTTTGGATTGTAAATGTCATTTGCATCATTAATGCAAGGAAGAATTTCAAACAGGTATCCGTGTGAATAAGACATATGAGACCTTTATCAGAGGTTTGCAGGATGATGTCTACATAAAGCGTGGTGGAACAAATTATTTGGGTAAGGTTTGGCCTGGACCAGTCTACTTTGTAGATTTTCTAAATCCAGTTGGCCAAGTCTTTTGGACTGAGGAAATAAATTTATTTCTGCGCCTCCTTCCTTTTGATGGTCTTTGGCTTGACATGAATGAGTTATCCAATTTCATTACTTCACCTCCCATTCCATCTTCTAATTTGGACAACCCTCCTTACAAGATTAATAATGCTGGAAGTCTACGACCCATTAATAATAATACAATTCCAGCAACTTGTTTACATTATGGGAACATCACTGAATATGATGCACACAACTTGTATGGACTATTGGAGTGCAAAGCAACTAACAAGGCCCTAACAAATATAACAAAGAAAAGGCCATTCATTCTCAGTAGATCAACTTTTGTGAGCTCAGGGAAGTATACAGCCCACTGGACAGGAGATAATGCTGCCACATGGAATGATTTGGCTTACTCAATACCATCCATCTTAAATTTTGGAATCTTTGGAATTCCGATGGTTGGAGCAGATATATGTGGCTTCTCAGGAAATACAACTGAAGAACTTTGTCGACGTTGGATCCAGGTAAAAGTTTTAGGCCTAATCACATTGATGTTTTGGCATTTTCCATTGGAGGTAATCTATGGTATTTACTTTTTCTTTTTTTAAGGAAGTTTTTCCGTTTCTTTCTTGAAATTATTCTATTATTTTGTAAGTAAAGTTAATCAGTGAGATAGGCCTTGTCATAAGTGGCAGTGGTATTCAAATTCCTAAAGCTATGTGGGCTACAGAGAGTTATTTCATCAAAACTTCCATATGAAATATTATCTTTTTCATATCATACAGAAAGTTATTTCTAGTTTTGATTTGTTTCATATGATTCTCTATAATTTTTTTGGTAACATAAATCATTATAATTTTTTGGTAATGTGCCCTGTGTTTAACATGTTTGTATTTATGAAAAGTAAAACTTCTATCTCTTTAGAAATTTAGATGGTGTCAACTTTTGTTTGTATGACCTTATATCCTCTTTATATTGCATTTTACAAGCTGCTTGCTTATCAATAAATTTTCTCCTTTTTTCATATTGCAGTTAGGGGCATTTTATCCCTTTGCAAGGGATCATGCAGAGAAAGATTTCAGTCGTCAAGAGCTCTATCTTTGGGATTCAGTTGCTGCATCAGCTAGAAAAGTGCTTGGTCTTCGCTATCGCCTCCTACCTTACTTCTACACATTAATGTATGAAGCACATGTAAAAGGGATACTCATTGCACGACCTCTTTTCTTTTCATTCCCCGAGGATATCACAACTTATGAAATAAACTCTCAGTTTCTACTTGGTAAAGGGGTGATGGTGTCACCTGTTTTAAAGCCAGGAGCAATATCTTTTGATGCTTATTTTCCCACAGGATGCTGGTTTGACCTCTTCAATATCTCAAACTCAGTGATTGCAAACACTGGAAAGATTGTGAGGCTTGATGCGCCACCTGATCACATAAACGTTCATGTTTGGGAAGGTAATATCCTGGCTTTGCAGGGTGAAGCGATGACAACAGAAGCTGCACGTAAGACGCCATTCGAACTTCTGGTTGTTATTAGTAGCAGCACAAGCAGTTCTGGGCAAGTGTATTTGGATGATGGGGAGGACCTTGACATGGGTGGAGGGAAAGGACAATGGACACTGGTAAGATTTTCTGGCGCATTGCATGACAATAGTGTTTTTGTTGCATCGAAGGTCACGAATGGGAGGTTTGCTCTTGACCAAAGGTGGTTCATAAGCAAGGTAACCTTTCTGGGGATCCCTAATGGAAACAGATTGAACAGTTGTTGGGAAATGAATGAGCTGAGCATCATGAAGGGATCAAACACAGATGGCAACAAGACAAGTTATAAAGAGATATTTGGACAGTTCCAAACATTTTGTTATTGTTGAAATTTCAGAATTGTCTCTGCTTATTGGAGAGGAATTCAAGCTGGAAATCAAGGTCTCATAAACATGAAGTTTAATAAAAACTACTACCTTCGAACCTAAATATAAGACAAAGTTTCTAATACAATTTGTACTATAAACTTTGTCCTATATTTATGACCAATGGCATATTAGTCTGCATTTTCCCATGTTTGAATAACAGTTATGTTCTGAATAGTTCAATAATTTGAACTTGGCTCTTAAATTGTGATGTGGGTTAAATTTTGAATTACTGGTTGATGGGTAAGACATGTGTGCCCACTGGATGAAAGAAGGATGTTATCTCATAAGTTTGTGTGTGTGTGTGGGGGTGTGCGTGTGTACTAAATGGGGTGTCCTTGATCGTGCATCTACAATTATGCACTCACCCATATATGTATGTATGTGAGCCTTCTGTTGAGTGAGGGAGAAATAACTAAACAAAATAGAGTTGATGGTAGAGTGTTCATTCATTGGTTTGTGAAAATAAAATAAACTTCTGAGCACCCATGATTACACTTAGACTGACTAGGGTGTCCCCGAGAGTGCGTCTACAATTCACACAATATTTTTAGGTGGTCACAGAGACCTGCACACCGCAATTTAATCTGCCATTTTTTCATATATACCATCTCTCAATAAGAGGAAAGTCTTACTTTTACGGCAAGTTAGCCCTGTTTCCTTCCTTCCTTTCTTTATTATAAGTGTGTGTTTTTTTTGACCAAAAAAAAAATAAGTGTGTGTTTGGTTAACAATGGCAAAAGTGCCTTTTTTACAATAATTTTTGCAAATTTAAGATTGAATAAAAGTTAGATTGTATAATGCAATTTATGTTTAGATTCACGATAGTATAAGTGGCTTTTCTGAAAGTGAAACTTGTTTGGATAATGTTTTTTAAAAGTAAGTTTAGTTGGAAAATGACTTAAAAGAACAAGTATTTTATTATATACAACTTCTAGTCCTTAATATAAAGCTCAGTTGACTAGGTTGGGGAGCTTGAGGATACTAAATAAATTATTTAAATATAACATGTTATATGATATCTTTAAAATATTTATGTGCAACGTCATAATATCAGTTTATATAAGTCAAATAATGCTAAATATAAATACTTTTAAATAATTTATTTAGCTTTCTCTATCTTGCCAAATTAGTAATACATACTCTCTCCGATTCTAAATGTAAGACAAAGTTGACTTTTTTGAGAGATTAAGGAAGCTAAATAAATTATTTAATCATATCATATGTGGTGTATTGTTGTATTATATATCAATTTATAAGTTAGGCAAAATAGTTTGGAGGAAAAAATGATAAATATAAATATTTTAAAGTAATTTAATTAGTTTTCTTAATATCTTTAAAAATCTCAACTATATTTTATATTTAAAACCCGAGAGAGTATAAATTAGTAATACATATAAATTATTAGTAAAAGTATTATTCCTCTCTCTCTCTCTCTCTCTCTCTCTCTCTCTCTCTCTCTCTCTCTCTCACATGTCATCCTTCCCTTTTTCCTCTCTCTTTCTCTCTCAGGTAAAAGCTAGAAGCTAACCCTGGTTATAGCTCTGAATTTTTTTTTGGGAAAATTACACTCAGGTCCCAAGGAAGGGAATTAATCACAATAAAGTCCCTTAAAATCATGAAATTACACAGAAGTCCCTAGGGACTTCTGTGTAATTGTTTGTGAATGTAAAATTACCATTTTGGACTTCTATATTAACAACATAAAATGCATATATTAACAACAACTTTTGAAAACCTGTATTTTTTCACTTCCAGGAGCTATTTACAATAACAAATGCTAAATTAACAACATAAAATGCATATATTAACAACAACTTTTGAAAACCTGGATTTTTTCATCTCTCACTTCCAGAAGCTATTTACAACATAAAATGCTTAAATTAACAACATAAAATGCATATATTAACAACAACTTTTGAAAACCTTATTTTTTCATCTCTCACTTCCAGAAGCTATTTACAATAACAAATGCTTAAATTAACAACATAAAATGCATATATTAACAACAACTTTTGAAAACCTGGATTTTTTCATCTCTCACTTCCGTAACTATTTACAACAACAAATGCTTAAATTAACAACATAAAATGCATATATTAACAACAACTTTTGAAATCCTGGATTTTTTCATCTCTCACTTCTAGAAGCTATTTACAACAACAAGTGCTTAAATTAACAACATAAAATGCATATATTAACAACAACTTTTGAAAAGAGAGAGGAAAAAGGGAGAGAGGAGAGAGGAAAGGGCAAAATGGTAATTTTACATTCACAAATAATTACAACCAGGTCCCTTGGGACTTCTATGTAATTTCATGATTTCAAGGGACTTTATTGTGATTAATTCCCTTCCTTAGGACCTGAGTGTAATTTTCTCTTTTTTTTTTTTTTTTTTTTTTTTTTGGTATCAATGATGGCGTTGCCTATAAATTAAAATAAGGAAGTTGGGGAAAATATTCCCATACAATCTTGAAGTACCAATGTCCTTAAATGAGTAGGACACAAATCAAAGAAGTAGGAGTTGGAAAAAGCTTCCGTAGCAAGTTTGTCTGCCACCTGGTTCTGAACTGAACTCTGCTTGTGTGATTGATCTTCAAACTCTATCGAAACCCGATCAAGGCTTTAATGCGGAAAATTTCCATGCTTTGATGATTGTCTCCGCCACTATCCTTTAGTAACTCCACAAGGTCTTTAGAATCTGATTCAGTAATGACCTTCCTAAATCCCATATCCCATGCCAACTGCAAGCCTTTTAGGAATGCTCATTCCTCTACCTCATATGTGCTACATGTTCTTAAAGGAGAGGCAAAACCAACAATCCAATTCCAATAGATGTCTCTTAGAACTCCCCTGCAACTTGCTTTGTTCCTGATTGAAGACATTGCTCCATCCACATTTAGTTTAACCCAATCACAAGGCTTTCCATACTCTACTATCCGCAGCTGTAACAAAGTCAAGTGTCAATTGATCCACTTGGAGTATGAAAAGTGACCACAACTTTAAAATCACTAAATGTGGATTACTTGGCCGATCACATATTGGTCAGAAATTCATTGATTCCTCTAATTCCATAATTTCCAAACTCCAACACCAAAAACCAAATTCCAGATAATGTGAGTATGACTTTCAAGATCTTCCTTAAGATTTAGTTGAAACCATTGACACATTGACGTAACAAAAAAGAAGTATGTTATGGACTCATATATTGGGCCTAGTAGATATGCGGCCCAGTGAGATTGCTTAAGGCATAATCCCTTTTTAGTCAAGTAAATTGTTCATCACACCTCATCGTGCCTATAATCCAGGACCGTACAGGTAGTGGAGCAGGCATTTGCAGAACGTGGGAGGCGCACATTGTTTGAGGAACGGATTCACTGTCATGGGAGCGAAACCCTAGATAATCTCTATAAATAAGAGAATTACCCACCAAGTGCACTCTCTACAGACTCTATTCCATTATTTACTATTCAGTCTCACTGTGCACACACCCCACACCTTTAGCGAACCACCGCTCCTGTGTAGCACAGTGATCTGAGAGTGCTCTTTGATATCTTCCTCATAGTTATCACTGAGCGATTACCTTCTCCTTGGTGTTTAATCCACATACATCTTAGAAGAGCTATTTGATCCTACATTAAATATTCCCTAGCCCATTGAGGTTAGACATTTGTGTTCTACACCAGAACATTGGCGCCGACCGTGGGGATCCATAAACTTTGATTCCCAGACCAAAGAAAACCATGAACGACCACTGAAGATGGCCGCGAGTACTAGGACTCGCAGTCAGGCACACCGGCAGGATCAGTTACCAGGAGGACAGCAACAACAGTTACATCAGGAGCAAACGAGCCAGTATTCGGATTCAGTTGCTCCGGATCCTAACCACGTTACCGGGATGACTGAGGGTGAGACCGAGGATACAACACATTCCCCTCATCCGAGCCGAGGTGCCCAACAGGAGCAACGATTGGTTCAACAGCGAAATCTTCCTCCCCCTTCTCTTGAGTTTCAAATGGACCACCCCGACATTAGAATGTTGCATAAAACGGTGGGTTCATTAGTCCAACGAATGAAGAACATGGAGACCCGACAACGACTTCAAAGAGAAGAAAATGCCTGGGCTGCCCGAGAGGACATGGATCGCCAAAATGCCATCTGGCGGCAGGAGGAACAGAGAAGGATACAGCAAATGCTGGAGGAGCGTTTTGTCCAAAGAGAGAAGCAAACTCAGAGTGCAGCCCGGAATGAGGTTGGCCCTAGTCGGGATATGGTTTCAACCTCTATAGATACCAACGTTGGAGAACCCCATGAAGATCAAGAGGAGGAGAATTTGGTTGTCAACAACCAAGGGAAGGATCCTAAAGGAGGTAAGGAAAAAAATACAACTGCTGGAAGAGCGTATAAGAATGCTTGAGAACCCTGCTCGGAATCTCGGCTGGGATGCTAGCAACCCTAGCCGGGTCAGCGATACGACGGCTACTGAAGTTGACACGGGTATTCCCCGAGTTAGTAATGCCGATTTAGCTCGGGCTAAAGGGAAGCAACCGTCCGAGAATTTGGATTCAAGGAAGGAGAACACGACACTCTCACCACATAGTACGCCCGAGACGCGTACTAGGGGAAATGATGAAGATAGAATCCCGAGCCAATTTTTAAACGAGATTATGGCTGCCACCTATCGTAAGGGATTAGACTCAAGAGAATTGCCTAGATACTATGGGAGCCAAGACCTGCAAAACCATGTTGATATTTTCAAAATAGAGATTATGGTGAAGGGGATTGTGGGGCATGTCATACCTCGGTTATTCGCGGGGACTCTGCGTGGAGCCGCACAAATGTGGTTTAACTCCCTACCGCTGCACTCTATCCGAGAGATGAAAACCCTGAAGCAGAAGTTTTTACTGAATTTTGCTACCAGTAGAAAACAGCCTAAAACCGAGTTCCAGCTCGGCCAGGTGAAGCAGTCATCCGGTGAAACATTGCAAAAGTACCTACAACTCTTTAAAGATATGGCTTTACAAGTGCCAAGTCTGAAGGAAGAGGTGCACCTGCATTGTGCCATAAACGGCCTCGATATCTCATCTCGATTAAAGAAATCAGTTTTGAAGCGTCGTCCTGAAACTTTGGCGGATTTTCGTGATCGGTCTAAGCAATACGTGGAGCTGGAGCAAATGGAAATTTTAAGCCAAGTACCGAAAGAGAAGGGCAGGAGTCCACCTCCTAGGGGCAAAGAGCAGCACGGCGGACGCAGGCAGGACTCCCGTGGACGTAGTAGAGATAGCAAGCCCAAAGGAGGTAGGGCGGAAGGAAGATATGATAGATACACTTTGTTGAAGGTACCCCAAGCACAAATCTGAAAGGAGGTATCTATGACCGAGATAAAAAGAGTGGAGCGACCTTGGCCATTACGGAAAGAGGCCACCTTGGAAAAATACCGGTATTGCGAGTTCCATGACCAGCACGGTCATACAATGGATAGTTGTTGGGATTTGAGGGATGCGGTTGAAAAATTTGTCCGGGAAGGAAAACTTCGTCGTTATGTCATCCAAACGCAGGGGCGGCAAAATAACAAGCGACAAGGGGGTACGAGCAAGAGTCCACCCTCAGAGAAGAAAAGGCGAGGTCAGAAAAAGAAAGCAGATGGCAGCGATGACGAGTTCCCCGACTCCAAATATGACTGCAACGTCATCAGCGGAGGTAGAGGAGGTAGAGGAGATTCAATGAGTCAACGAAAAAAGATACTTAAGGGAGGTCCTCTCTATCAGGGACCACCCGGAGTTCAAGAAATATTCCACCAAACCGGAACCTCTAGTACTCAGTTTCACCAGAGAAGATCTGAAGGATGTAGCGCCTGGTCACCACGACGGGTTGGTAATAACGGGAACACTGGTTAACTGCCGTGTTAAAAAGATCTTTGTTGATAATGGTAGTGCGGTGGACATCATTCTTTGGGACGCCTTCAAACGCATGAGGTTTGATCCGGAAGACTTGAAACCGTGCAAGACAACCCTGACGGGTTTCAATGGACAAGATACTCGTCCGAAGGGGTATATTGACCTTAAGTTAACTCTAGGGACGGAGGAAGCGTTTAAGACGGAACGTGTCAGATTCATCGTAGCCGATTTCCCTTCCTCGTACAACATCATCCTGGGGAGACTTACTATACACGACTGGGATATATTGGTGTCCTCAAAACACCAGAAGTTGAAGTTGATAAACAAGAAGAATCAAGTCGTTACCGTGAGGGGTGATCAAAAGGAGTCTCGACAGTGTTACTTTGAGACGGTTAAGGAAAGAAGGAATGATCCGGCATTGATACCCTGGGAAGAAGGGAGCAAGTCCTCCAAATCCGAGTTAAAAGGAAAGTCGGTCAATCTAATGGAGCTAGATTTGCACGAGGAGGAAAATATGCAAAAGACTGAACCGAACGGCGAACTAGAGGGCCTCGTCTTGGGCACAGAACCGGGACAAGCTACTAAAATCGGCAAAGCATTGGACCCCGAGGTTCGTGCAGCGCTTGAAGATTTCTTGAAGAATAACAAGGACGTGTTCGCCTGGCAACCATCCGAGATCCCTGGGGTAGATCCCGACTTTTGCTGCCATAAGTTGGTGATTCGCCCTGGATCTGTCCCGGTTGCCCAGAAGAAAATAGAAATTGGGGAAGACAGAGGAAAAGCTTTGGAAGTGCATGTGCAAGAGCTGTTGGAAGCCGGTTTCATCCGGGAGGTGCAGTACACTACGTGGCTATCCAACGTCGTCATGGTTAAGAAACCCAACGGCAAATGGAGGGTCTGCACAGATTACAAGGATTTAAATAAGGTGTGTCCAAAAGACTCTTTCCCAATGCCAAGTATAGGCCAGTTGGTCGATAACTCGTCCAGGTTTAAACTACTCTCTTTTATGGACGCATACTCTGGTTACAATCAAATCGCCATGCATCCAGAGGATCAGGAAAAAACTGCATTCATTACGAGAGGGCCAATTATTGTTATAATGTCATGTCCTTCGGTCTAAAGAATGCAGGGGCCACTTACCAAAGGATGATGAATTGAGTATTCGAGGATCAACTGGGAAAGAATGTAGAAGTCTACATAGACGACATGATCGTCAAATCTTTATAGATAGCGGGTCATGTGCAAGATTTGCAGCAGACATTCAATAAGCTAAGAGAATACCAGATTCGTCTCAACCCAGCGAAGTGTGCTTTTGGTGTCCCGGTTGGAAAATTTTTAGGTTTTCTGCTTACGCACAGAGGGATTGAGGTCAACCTGGATAAATGTCAAGCCGTGCTAGACATGAAAGCGCCAAGAAGTAAGAAGGAAGTCCAACAGCTGATGGGGAGGTTGGCGGCATTAACTAGATTTTTGCCAAAGTCAGCTGAAAATTCTCTTCCGTTTTTTAAGTTGCTAAAGAAGTAGGCTCCGGGTGGATGGAACCCTGAGTGTGAGGCGTCTTTCTCAAAGATAAAGCAATGTTTATCTGCTCCGCCGGTTTTGTCTAAACCTGAGCTAGGAGAAAGTTTGATTTTGTATCTATCCGTCGGCGAAGAGGCTATAAGTGCCGTCTTGGTCAGAGAGACTGAGAATGGTCAAGTTCCCGTTTACTTCGTAAGTCGGGCCCTACAAGGCTCAGAATTGTGATATCAAAAGTTGGAAAAAATGGCTTTTTCCTTACTCATCGCGGCAAGACGGTTACGTCCGTATTTCCAGAGTCATCCGATTGTAGTCCGAACAAGTCAACCAATACGACAGATCCTTCATAAGCCGGATTTGGCGGGGCGAATGGTCAGCTGGGCTATCGAATTATCTGAGTTTAAAATAGCTTACGAAGCCCGGCATGCCATCAAGTCACAAGCATTGGCGGATTTCATAATGGAGCTAACTCCACCAGAAGGCGGGGAGAAAGAAGATGACCAAACTTTGAAGCTATTGGTTGATAGGTTATCCAACATAAAGGGAGGCGGGGCCAGGATTATAATAGAGAGCCCAGAAGGGGTTGCGCTGGAACACTCCCTCCATTTCAACTTCTCAACTTCCAACAATCAGGCCGAGTATGAGGCCCTAATCGTCGGACTACTTCAGGCTAAAGAAAATGGAGCTAAGAGTTTCTACTGATTCCCAATTGGTGGCATCCCAGATAGAAGGAACCTACCAGGCTGAAGGTCCTTTGCTGATTAAATATTTGGTAATGGTTAAACAGATTATGGTCGACTTCGATAAAGTGACCGTGGTACATATCCTAAGAGGGGAGAATATTAGGGCGGATATTTTTTCTAAATTGGCAAGTACAAAGAGCCCCGAAAACCATCGCACGATCATCTAGTAAAGTCTGTTGGAACCGAGCTGTATGATGATAATCTTGGAAGCAAATGACTGGAGAAAGCTGATCGCTGACTATCTTGAGAAAGGGATCCTCCCCATTAAGACAGAAGAAGCAAAGAAGCTAATAAGAACAACAGCCTCGTATGCAATGGTAGAGGATGAGTTATATCGAAAAGGTTTTCATTCCCCAATGATGAAGTGCCTTGATTCGGCTCAAGCCAAGTATGTATTGTCTGAGATTCATGAGGGAATTAACGGACACCATATGGGTGCCAAGGCGTTAGTTCGGAAAGCTGTGCGAGCCAGTTACTTTTGGCCTACGATGGGAACAGATTCCAAGGATCATGTGCGCAAATGCGATAGTTGTCAGAAGCACGCCAACGTAATACGGACTTCGCCGTCAGAGTTAACGCCTATTTTGGCTCCGTGGCCGTTCTACAAATGGGGCATTGACTTGTTAGGACCATTCAAGGCGGCCCCAGGGTAGCTGCGATAGCTCATAGTGGCCGTGGATTATTTTACTAAATGGATAGAGGCAGAACTGTTGGCAACAATTACGTCAGCTCAACTACAGAAATTTCTTGCAAGAAGTGTTATATCCCGGTTCGAGATTCCAGCTGAGATTGTCACGGATAACGGAACCCAGTTTATTGATAAGGGTTTCCGGGAGATGGATCCGACTTCCATATCAAGCAGCATTTTGCCTCCGTAGAACATCCGCAATCCAATGGACTAGCCGAAGCGGCCAACAAAGTCATTGTTGACGGGTTGAGAAAGAGGATTAGAGGAGGCAGAGTCGAATTGGGTGGAACAATTGTATTCCGTCTTGTGGGGGCATCGGACCAGCGTTCAGACTAGAGCTGGGAATCAGGGCTGGCCCGACCCGACAGGGCCTAAGGTAAGGAAAACATATGTTTTTCAAAGCTCGGCCTGATAGTACCAGGGCCAGGGCCGGCCCTACGGGGCTGAAAATTACTATTCCAAATTTTAACTATTTTTCCTTCAATTGTTTTTAAAGAAATATAATTAGTAAATTGCAATCATTAAAATTCTAATCTATCAAATAAATGTTATCAACATTAATATCTAAATAATATAAATCATTCAACAAATAAACACATTCATTAATTCTTAATAAAAAACAAATAAACACAAAAAATATGTTTTTTTCCTATTTTTTCAAGAAATATTAAACAAAGGAATTGCTTTATGTATGCCCACGACAAAATGCCTTTCCCTCTCGTAACTTTGTATGTGTCTCGCAGATTCCTTCGGTTCATGCATGATTTTACTTGACGTAAAAATAATTATACTTATTTTACACCAAATATATTTATAATTTATTACTTATATAATATTGTAATACCAAAGTATGTGTTTATTTAATATGAAAACATCCCTTCTTTAAAATTTATAAGAACTAATTATGTGTTTTAATACGAATAATAATAAACATAAAAAAGGGTTATAGTTTAAACTAAAAAAATCTAAGTAATTACAAATAAACACATTTATTAAGTGGAAGTCTAAGTAATTAATGTTTTTTTTAAAAAAACTACAGTTAAACGAACCTGCAGGGCTGGCCCGAGGCCCTACAGGGCCGGCCAGATTAAGCCCGGGGCCCTGCAGAGCCAATTTCAAATTTCTAACCTATTTTTCAAGCCCGAGCCCTGCAGGGCCAGGGCTTAAACGGGCCGGCCCGACGGGCTTGGCTCGATTTCCCGGCTCTAGTTCAGACGGCAACTGAGGAAACCCCTTTCAGACTTACTTATGGATGTGAGGCGATGATCCCGGTTGAAATCGGTGAACCCTCATGGAGGAGAATTAAGGCTCTACATGAGGAGGACAAAAACAGCAAAGCGATTGTAGTAGAGTTGGACCTAATGGATGAGATCAGAGTCACGACGCATTGTCGAGAGCTGATAGCCAAACAACTCATTGCTAATCGGTATAACAAGAAGGTCAGACCTCGTTCCTTTGACAAAATAGATCTCGTTCTTCAATGAGCCGACATAGGCAACAAGAATGCCAGCCAAGGGAAACTCGCGGCAAATTGGGAAGGCCCATATCAGGTTACAGAGAACCTTGGCAAAGGCGCTTATAAGCTTGAGACGTTGAAGAGGAAGGCTATCAAAAGAACATGGAACACGGATAAGCTAAAGGCGTACTATAGCTGAGAACCAAGTTCCATCAAGAGGCGGCATTATCCTGAGTTTATGTAAAGTTTTTCAATTCGGATTATCCAGAGGTGATGTAACCGCGGTTTTATTTCTACAAGAAATTATGTAACGACGGCATTGCTGCCAAGCTCATTTGAATTAATGAATTTTGGGTCAAGGAACCCATTTTCAGAAAGCACGTGAAGATAATGCGGCCAATTCTATAAACATGTATTAATTCATGGTAAAGAAACCAGTTTTCAAAAATCATGTTCAAGGCTAAACATGTATGAATTCATGGTAAAGAAACCAGTTTTCGAAAATCATGTCCAAGGCTAAACATGTATGAATTCATGGTAAAGAAACCAGTTTTCGAAAATCATGTCCAAGGCGAAACATGTATGAATTCATGGTAAAGAAACTAGTTTTCAAAATTCATGTCCAAGGCTAAACATGTATGAATTCATGGTAAAGAAACCAGTTTTTGAAAATCATGTCCAAGGCTAAACATGTATGGATTCATGGTAAAGAAACCAGTCTTCGAAAATCATGTCCAAGGCTAAACATGTATGGATTCATGGTAAAGAAACCAGTTTTCAAAAATCATGTCCAAGGCTAAACATGTACGAATTCATGGTAAAGAAACCAGTTTTCGAAAATCATGTCCAAGGCTAAACATGTACGAATTCATGGTAAAGAAACCAATTTTCGAAAATCATGTCCAAGGCTAAATATGTATGAATTCTTGGTAAAGAAATCAATTTTCGAAAATCATGTCGAAGCTAAATATGTGTAAAACCGTGGTACTCAAACCGCGTTTCATAAATTGTGTTTGCTAAAGTTCAAGGCCCACGAGGCTGAGATAGGATAAGTCGTCTGGGATAATGAAGTAAACCGTTGCACCGACCTTGATCAAGTTGGGTTGTTTAGGTTTTGTTAGAACAAAACTAAACTTAAACATTTGACAAGTTTACTCTTATCTCGATTGAACTTTCATTACACTGGCAAAAGCGTGCTATGGTGGGTTACCAAAAACTCACGAAGATGCGATGAATATGTTGCGAAGATCTGACTCGAAGAAATAATCAGGTTCGACGAGCAATACTAAACATTCACAAGTATAAAGGATGTAAGTACTTTTCATTAAGTTAAATCTATTACATCATGTTAGTGCAGGAGCATCCAACGACTACATGAGTATTTGAACTTAAAATTCAAAGTAAATAAAGGGCTTCGGCCGAAAGGTGTCCTGAATTCCATGGAGGAAGGCGTTTATCAACCAAAAGCCAAGGATATTGGCGCTGTACATGAGCCTAAGAGGAAGGAGCTTGTTCTTCTTCGTCTTCATCTTCATCTACCCCAGCAGGGATCAATTTTCCTTTCCCGCTGACATAGGCTTGGTAGTTCAGTCCGGATGTGTTTAAGGTGACCTCAGGATTCAAAACTCGGATTTGCGCCACAACATTGTCAAACGATTGCACGGTCGCACTGGCATATTCAGCGAGTTTGGCCTTGGCGCGAGATAATTTGGCCTTAACCCCACCGAGTTCCTCATCCTTAGTCTTTAACAGGTCTTTAACATGGTCTGCATCAGATTGCACCTTCTCCACAAGTAGCATGTCATTTGAATGCACGTCCTTCAGGCGGTGGTTATCCAAATTTGCCATCGTCAATTGATCCTCGACCTGGGATGGGCTCGTCTTGAGCGTCAGCACCTCCTCATGCAACTTGTCCTTCTTAGCCTTGGATGCCTGTAGATCATCTCAGGCCTGGTCCCTCTCCTTGATGACTTTCGTCACATCAGCACTGTTCTTCAAGGTTGAAGGCTCTTGATTCAGGTTGTCCCTCTCCACTGTCATTTGACGTAAGTGGGTGGTGACCGCGGCATATTTGATTTTGAGGACAACATAGGGCCAGAGTAGGGAGATGGCTTTGTAGCCTTTGTCTTCCATATCGGCAATTTCCATTTTATCGGCTGTGGAAAGGCCTGAGGATGCATGAAATTGGGCAGGAGGACGAACAATGTCTAACACCTCTTTTGTTACCCCATGCTCCCAAAGGATGCCCTCAGATTGCGTCGCCGAAGCGAGTGGGGTTTCTATGAAGGACGGGGTTGAGGTTGTTTGTGTTTGCGAGTTGGGGGTTGGAGTTGGAGCAATCGGGGCGTTCAGGGTCTGTTTGCCTTTGGATTTTTTGGAAGCACCTTCTCCACGTCCCGATCCGCCCTTTGGCGCTGAGCGCTTCCGTGAGGCCCCAACGGCGGCGGTTTCTTGGGTGGGAGCTGTTTGGGCGGTTGCAAAAATAGGGCCACCCGACGTCGGAGCAATTGGGTTAGCCTCGGCACCCTCGGGAAGAGCCGCAAAAACGCCTAAAAATCCTGGCCTTCCCATATTTCGGTCTACAAGAAAAGAAATAGGATGTCAGTTCTATGATTAGAAAAATTGAAGAACATAATACTCAGACTAAAGGATATGTATAAATCTGTTCCCGTACTCGCCGCTGGTCGCTGTCTGACTAAGGAGGTGGGGATATAATCGGCTGGGTCCAGGGGATTTTTCAGGCTACTGGCGAGCTTCAGAAGTCTTACCAGGGCCGCGTCTTCGGTTTCAGTCATGCTGGTGGGTTCCGGGGAAAAGTCCCCGGGTTTAAGTTCGTGGTGGTGTATGGACCAATATAAGGGAAATTTTTCCTCGACTTCCCCGGTTTTGACAGTCCGAAGCAACCAGGGTACTTGTCCATTTTCGGAGACAACCAATAAAGGCTGGTTTGAAGTTTTTCTAGGAGTCGGTAAATGGTTTGAAAAGTTTACGATCCCGATGCTCCGGAGTGAGGTCCAGCCGAACCACGTCGTGTTACCTCGAGAAAGGACATTGGTTTCTAAGGGAAGAAAGACATGAAAACTGGAATGGAACAGACGATATCTAGCTCTCTACATAAATTTCCAAAAGCGATGGCGAATGCCCAGCCATTGGGATGAAGTTGTGTAGGAGCAAGGTAAAGATGGTTCATGAGGTGTATTTGAAAGTCGGTAAAAGGAAATCTCACGCCAAGTATGGTTATAACGTCTCGGTAAAAATTAAAGTAAAGGGGATCACTATTCCTTGGCCGACAGGAAGCTACGGATTCATCCTCTTGGGGCAACCGTATGGTATATCCCTTTCCATCCCCGAGACCGAGTAATGGGACATCAACCAGGGTCATAGTGTTTCTAATGCGTCTCACGCAGTTACTAATGGCTGGGCCTGGACCGGTTGAGATTTGGGAAGAGCCAGACGAGACGGATTCCCCCGTCATGGATAGGTCGGTAGGATGTGAAGACGAAGCCATCTATACCTATAATAAAGAAGAAAAAGGGCAAAAGTTAGAAAATGGAGATATACCTGACACAACAGGGCTATTTTGATGAAAATCAAAGGATGCTAGGTCGGGTTGATTCGAGTGGACGCCAGCCGAGTTGGTTTGGTGAATGATGTTACATCGGCATTTATCCAAAAGCAAGTCAGCCTCCTTGTAATGCTCTAGTTCGGTGAGCTCAATGCTTTTGAGGCAACACTTGTCGCAGGGCTTGGGCCTTGGGTTTGTAAGACCGGGGTAGTAGTACGTTAACCTATGTCGGTATTTGATCTAGGGTTTGAAGGTGGTAAGGTTTGGGCATTTCCCCTACTCCCACTTTCTCTGGGATTGCGAAGCGAAGTTTCCTTTTCCTCTTTTTCAGTGGAAGGATCTGACCAAAACCAGAATGTTTGGGGGCCAGAGAGTGATTCAAGTACTTCTCTATCTTTTTCAGGCATTGTCCTACCACACATTTCTATATGCACATCAGTGTTGTGAGTTTTTGGGTTTGGAAAGGGGGAAGAATCTTTGGGTTTGAAGGAGAATGGTTTGGCACGAGCCATTCCTCATATCCAGATAACCAAATAAATACTAAGAACCTACCCATAAAGCCTAGAAACACGTTTAGAAAGGACTCAAAACTTGCGGGAAGGCTACCCATAAAGTTAAAACAAAGAAGAGGAAGGCCAGAGACAATTGGCAAGATAATGCGAAAACAAAGAAGAGGGGAAGAAGTAAAAATACCTGTTAAGGGTTGGAGAAGCGTAAGAATGCTTTTGTGATAAAGAGTGTTTCAGTAGGAGGGCGTATTCTCTGAGAGGGCGAAAGAGTTTTTGAATGTAAAGTGGTAATAGAAAGAAGTTAGCGGGAATATATAAACGTTTTGAATTCCAAATGTTAGGGGCAGTTAAGTCAATTTGCACTGAAAGGCGGATTATTCCCGAAAAGGTGTAATTATGATTAATGCGAAATGACGCATACAGTAAGTGGGCATGCTTATCGAGTACGTTAGAGGCGGCTGCTGCGCCAGGAAAGACGATTTCACATTATGATGTTAGAAAGGGATTTGATTGTGTCATATTCTTACAAGAATAGGCAAGAGCTTGCAAAGTGCAAATCATACAAAGAGAAGATAGCACAAGACAGAAAGTATTTTTCCATTAGTAAATGAATGGTTTACATGACATTCTTACATGAAAATAAACTGAGTTCTTGACTCGAAAAGAAAAATACAAAGCCAAAATACAACAAATAGCTAGAATTTGCAAATTGCTAATATGGGCTTCCCAACTTGTCATCGATAATGGGCATCCAAATTCATCAGTAGTAGTCGGAAAGTTTGCAAGATGAGCTCTTTGATGCTGAACAAGTTTCAGATGGTCATGTGGTGAAGATCTCTGAGTCAGAGATCTCTGACTCAAAGATCTTTACCAGTAATCAACGAGCCTCATCTGAGATCCCAGTTGAAGTTGAGCCAGGCGGATAAAGACTGGAAAATATATCTGGGCTCCCAGATGCTTGTTGAGTCGTACGAATGAAGACTGGAAAATATATCTGAAGGAGGAGGCTCGCAAGAAGGAGCCTGGGCATTTTGTTAACTCTTTCACCTTTACTTTATGTCCCCACACTCCCGGAACGTTTGAAGCTGGGGATGAATGGTTGTCGCTAGATTCCTTCGACATGTATGGTTCAGTTCGTTTGAAACAGTTATCCATCAGAAAGATGGAAGAATTAACAGAGGATGAAGAGAGCTGGGAACTTTGTGAGGAAGGAATAAGAGGAGAGAACATGAATTTATAGGCGTTTCGGATTCCAAACGCCAAGAATTATTAATGCCTCTCTAATCAAAGCGTTAAGGATAGTTTATGCCATTAATGCCTCTCCAATCGAAAAATGAACCCATTTTCAGAAAAGGCAATGATGACTAGAACAATAAGAAGCGGATATTAAATGCGCACGGAAACCAGGAAAGACTATTGCACAACACAACGGTTGCACTCCCCAAGGTGGGCAGGTGAACAACTACCACTAACCTTGGAGAGTGACGCCTGTTCGTGTACCGGTAGGTTTTCATGATAACCTGGATTGGGGGCAACACGTGGCAGGAGTTCGTAACGTCGGTTATGGCCGAGTTTCAGCTGTCAATGCAAATCTCGATCATCATGAAAACTGAATGAATGGTCAAAGAAAACCAACCGATAATTCGTTATAGGGGCAAGAAGGAGACTTCAGATTCAAGGAATCTCGGAGAACATGGTTAAACTTGAACTCGGATACACGAAGTCGGGGTTAGTCGATAAATTAATCTCAGCGATATCTGGAGGCAAGCCGCGTAAGAGCTTTGGAGTTCATTAGAACTCGAAGGACACCTAGATCGAAGTCAAAGGAGTCATGCTGGAAAACTCGGATACGAAGTCCGGGTTAGGCAATTGATTAATCTCGGCATATCAGAGACCCGAAGTACCGAGCTTGGGGGCAACTGTTATGGACTCATATATTGGGCCTAGTAGATATGTGGCCCTGTGAGATTGCTTAAGGCAAAATCCCTTTTTAGTCAGGTAAATTGTTCATCACCACCTCATCGTGCCTATAATCCAGGACCGTACAAGTAGTGGAGCAGGCATTTGCAGAACGTGGGAGGCGCACATTGCCTGAGGAACAGATTCACTGTCATGGGAGCGAAACCCTAGGTAATCTCTATAAATAGGAGAATTACCCACCAGGTGCGCTCTCTACAGACTCTATTCCATTATTTACTATTCAGTCTCACTGTACACACACCCCACACCTTTGGCGAACCGCCGCTCCTATGTAGCACAGTGATCTGATAGCGCTCTTTGATATCTTCCTCATAGTTATCACTGAGCGATTACTTTCTCTTTGGTGTTTAATCCACAGACATCTTAGAGGAGCTATTTGATCCTACATTAAATATTCCCTAGCCCATTGAGGCTAGACATTTGTGTTCTACACCAGAACAGAGTAGTAATGTCTCGGATTAACAAATGCCAACCACATAGTCCTCGCATATTTAGAGTCACACAAGACATGGATAAGGCTTTTGACCTGCGAATTACAGTAACCACAAATTGGAGAAGAGTTGGACCAGCAGCTTCTCCACTCATTCGTAGGTAGTCTATTCTGAAAGGCTAACCACATGAACACCTTAGTTCTTTCAGCGCCTCACCATTTCCAAATAAGCTTGTAACATGGATGATATAAATTATCATTAGGATGATCAATTTAGAAATACGCCGATTTGGCAGTAAGGCTACCATCATTCATTCCACTCCATAACATCACATCTTCTCCTGCTTCAAGCATAGGAGGGAGGACAACTAACAACCTCTGCAACACCTCCGTAGACACTATGGATTCAAGCCGAGAAAGATTCCAAGTGCCATTAACACACCAATCAGAGACAACTAAGTTTTTCATCCTCTGAGACTTGCCTCAGACACATATCCCGAATCTTCCTCCCTTTAAATAGCCATGAATCATTAAAGAAACTAACAGAGTCTCCATTTCTAACTCTCCAAAATGTTCCTTCTTCAATGATATGTTCTTGACGACAAATAAAGTGCCATAAGGAAGAGTCACCTGGTCTAACCTCAAGTAAACTCTGCTCACCTCTAGAAATGTATTTACCAAATAGGACCTTAGCCCATAGATTGTCTGATCCAGAGATTACTTGCCAAGCTAATTTGCAACTTGGTTCATGGTCGAAAGCCTCTTAAGTCCTACACCCCCATAATTTTTGGGTTGAAGTAAATTATTCCAACCCACATTATGGAAGCCATGCGCACCGGACTTCCCCCAAATGAAATTACATTGCACTTTCTCTATTTCCTTACAAATGCTTATTGGTACTTGTGCAATTTGCATAGGATACAATGGAACAAAGCTAAGTACAGACTTAGCTAATGTGATTCTTCCTGCCATGGACAAGGAGTTTGTGTTCCATACTGCTAGTTTTGATCTAACTTTGTCAATGACGTATTGAAAAGTTTCTTTCGGTTTCCTTTTCCTAGACAATGGAAAGCCTAGGTATTTACCAATGTCATTGGTAGGCTTTATCCCTGTGATGCCTTGGATTCTTCTTGTAGTGGCTTTGGGCACTT
Source organism: Acacia melanoxylon (assembly GCA_019022615.1). Taxonomy (NCBI): domain Eukaryota; kingdom Viridiplantae; phylum Streptophyta; class Magnoliopsida; order Fabales; family Fabaceae; genus Acacia; species Acacia melanoxylon. The sequence goes on along the minus strand of JAFJYJ010000003.1, from coordinate 1,459,624 downwards.
TTGGGGAGAAGAAAATGGATGACTTTGCTTTACTAACTTTCTCTCCAGAGGCCCCACAGAATTGGTTAAGAACATTAGTAATACACTGGGCTTGTTCCGTAGTAGCTTCTCCAAAAAGTAATAAATCATCATCAAATATCAAGTAGGATATTTTTTGCCCTGATCTGGACATCCTTACAGGTTTCCAGATGTTCTTCTCAACTTTATCAATGAGAAGGTGAGATAAACGATCTATGCATAGAACACATAAGTAAGGGGAAATGGGATCACCTTGACGAAGGCTGCTTTTTGGTTCAAAGTATTTGGTCTTCTCACCATTCCATAGGACATTGTAAGCTACTAATGAAAAACAATCCATGATCAAACTAATTAGACTAGGTTGAAGACCCACTTCCGGCCACGAACATCTGGTTCAGAAATTTCCAGCTAAGTCTGTCTTAAGCCTTCGCCAAATCCATCTTCATAGCCATGAGTCCTCTCCTACCTTTTTTTTTTTTTTTTCATTGTGTGGAGAACTTCTTGACCAATGATAATGTTATCCTGGATATGCCTCCCTTTAATGAAACCTTCCTGAAATGGAGAAACAAGCTAAGCTCATTCATCACGCCTTTTAGTTCACTAGTGATAATCTTTGTGATACATTGATAATGCACAATACATAGGGATATTGGACGGAAGTGACTACAAATTCAGGTCTTTCTCTTTTTGGGATTAGGGAGATCAATGTTCATCTTTTGTTGTGGTTTCTTTTCATGAAAATAAGATGAAACTTTAAGTTTGTGTGTTTTTCTGTATTGAATTTAAGTTTGAGCTTAAGCTATTATTTATTGTTTCAAATTTGAAGCATGTCAATACTTAAAGTTTAAAAGCTTGTTTATTTTATATATTAGGAACTGTTAATGTTTTGTTTTAACAAAAACCAATTTTAATTGACTGCAAAAATTAGACCACCTTGAATTATTTTATTTTATTTTGGGTTGAAGCGCTGAATTTAATTTAATTTATTATTTTAATCAATCGCATGCAAAAATAAAGATAAAATGAAAAAACTGAAACAAAATAAAAATTATTTATTTACAAAAGTAGACTTGCCCGAGGCCAATATATTTTTGTAATAAAGATCAAAATACACGTAGTTGACAGCTAGAAATAATTGTTACTTAGTTTGCATGATTCAAATTAAATACGAATTATCTTAACTCTTATCTTAAAGATAAACATATCATACTATTGGCCCAAAAAAATAAAATAAACACATGATACTCATATATGAGATAAGCACTAAATTATTGATAAATGTTCATGTATGAGTTATTATGTCATAAAAGCTGTTGATTTGTTGTCTTATTTATAATTCAACCTTCTTACAAAACCCTCCATTACTTGCTATGTTTCCTTCTGTATGATAGTAGATCCTCTCCTCATCTAATTTTCTCATTATCTCTCATAAGCCTATCTGAGCAGTCGATTAGAAATATGAGAGAAAAATTAAAGTAGTATTGTGACTTTTCATATAGATATGATTTAGAGATCATGAGGGATGATGAGAGAAACCCAACTCGTTTGTCTACATATATTACTGTTTGTTTGGTTAATTATTGACAAGATTGACCATAATATGATGCTTAATTATCCAAATTAAATCCCCTTCTTGTCTTAACCGTAAACATATTATACACATATTTGGGATAAGCTCATAATTACTAATTATAGATATCGATATAAACGTTCCCAGTGTCTTAAAATCCATTTATTTATCGTCTTATTTACCATTCAATTTCTTTTCAAATAATCCTCCGTTACTTGCAATATTTGTGCGCATCATTTATTGGCTGGTAATAATATTATATTTATCCAAATCAAATATGAATGATGTAGAATCCTTATCTTAAAGATAAACATATATATGATACTCATTGTTGTCAAATTTGTGAGTTGAATTTACCGTTTTGATTTTTTTAGCTTACAAAATTGAGTCAAGTTATTAGTAAACTAATGACCATTGTAAACTTGGTTAAACTCACGAGTTTATATACTAGGTTTATCGTTTTTATATTTCTAGCTTATAAAACAAGTTAACTCACCCTCAAACTCGTGTTAACTTCTTCGATTTGATCATCTTTCAACGAACTTTATATATAAAATTTATAGAAATTTCTTTGTTAAATATGATAAATTATGAATATTGATGGATTTAATTTCAATTATTTAGATCTAAAATATATTTAATCAAATTGTTGTCATTTTTTTATATTTTAATTATTTAATTATACACTATTAATAACTATTTAATGGTAAAATTAAACTCTTATGAGTTTATTATTCGAATTCACAATACGAATTTACATCATTATCATAATTTTACTTAAACTCGTGGGTTTGACAACCTTGATGATACTCATTATTCATGAGATAAGCATTGAATTAATTATAGATGATATCAACGTACCCATTATTGTCTTAAAAACTGCATATTTGTTGCCTCATTTAGTACTAGAAACTTTCTTACAAAACCCTCAAACATTTGTGTATAAATACCATTGATTGATATCTGATTATTCACAAGGTTCTCGTCTAATATCACAATTCTCACTCTCAAACTCACTAAATTACCTTCACTTGGTTCACACATATAGTGGCCATTATGATGATTATGGCTTCTGCAAGTCAAACAAGAGCCACTTGGATCATGGCTTTTGTGTTTATGTTTGTATGTTTTGACTGTGCTTTGTCAAGCTTTCATATGAAAGATGAAGTAACTGATGGCTCAGGCTACACTGTTGGAAATGTGAGCAGTGATTCCTCAGCAAAAACTTTGAGCGCCAATCTTAATCTCATCAATTCCTCCTCTGTTAATGGAACTGATATTCCTAATCTTACTCTTACCGTCAGGTAACTATTCATTATTTACAGTATTACTAGATACATCTCTAGATGCAATTTTCATAATTTTTGTGTGAGCATATATAATTGTTTTGCCAAAAACCTTGTGTTTTTATTGCCAATTTGTGTGTGTGTATATATATAATTGTTTTGAAAACTGAGTTAGACCAGTCAGTCCAACCAGCTGGATTGTTGAACCGACTTGCTAATGGCTCGATTTAGATTAGAAATCTATTTTTATGGTTGACTTAAATTGGATCAGAGTTTTTTTTTGGTATCCCACCTGGTTCATTGGAACTTTCGGTTTTGAGTAATCCGGATTTCGTCCCGCGTTAGACCCATGGTCGTGGGGGAAGATATCTAAAAACCATTTTCTTCGTTCTCACGCCTCGAATCGAGAACGTGATTAAAGGAAAGCAGGTCATTTTTCACTTGTTACCAATTATTGTTGGTAAGTTGGATCAGAGTTGAGCCACCCTAAAACTTGAGTTTGCTTTTAGAGAAATGGATGGGTTTTGGGCTTAACGGAAAAAGATTGAATTTTTTAACAAAAAAAGTCAAAAAAACTTCTTAAAAAATTGAATGGTGTTATTTTAATTAAAAAATTTAATATAATGTTATTATCACGTTGAAAATTAGAATTATTATAAATTTATTTCTTACATACATATAATTATTTTTTATTAAAATTTTATATAATTTTTGCTATTGGTTCGCCATGCCAGTAAGTTTTTTCCCCCAATCTGCCAGTCCAAGTTAAACTATGAAAACTGAGATCTTCTAGCCTTTTTTCGTCTGATTTTTAAAATATTGATATATATTATTTACTAAAATTATGATCGAGTTTGATATAATTTTTTTGGATCTGGCTACGATCCTCTTCTCTTCCCATCTTCTTTCATCTTAGATTGAAATTTGAACAGTTTATATTTTTTTAATAATTAAATTGTTACCGCATACAGATGCACATCTTTAGCATGTGGTAAATTTTTAAAACAAATCTAAACCGTTCAGATTTCAATATAACCGTTGAGATGAGGAAGATGATACAAGCCGGATGGCGCGGAGTTTGATATAAATTTATATTTTTACGAGTATATTGGTAAATCAAATTTTACTAATTTTTTTCCATATGCATGATGCAGCGTTGAGACGCCAGATTGCTTCAGAGTGAGAATCACTGACGCTTCAAAGCAGAGATGGGAAATTCCCCAAGATGTGATTCCTCGTCGATCACTCTCTCCCAAAAATCAATCTTCACTTCCCTCTCAGCCTCAATTCTCATTCACTGATCCCGAGTCAGATCTCGTCTTCACCCTCCATAACACCACCCCTTTTGGATTCACCATCTCTCGCAAATCCTCAAACTCTACCATCTTCGACACTTCCCCAACCCCTGAAAACCCATCTACATTTCTCGTTTTCAAGGACCAGTACCTTCAGGTTTCGTCCTCTTTGCCCAGAAATGGGTCCTCTCTGTACGGTCTCGGAGAGCACACCAAGACTACCTTCAAGCTCCAGCCTAGTCAGACCCTTACTTTGTGGAATGCCGACATTGGTAGCTTCAATCTTAATCAGAACCTTTATGGATCTCATCCGTTTTACATGGATGTTCGTTCTCCTTCTGATGATGGGAAGGTCAAGGCTGGGATCACACATGGGGTTTTGCTGCTCAATAGCAATGGAATGGACGTTGTCTATGATGGCGATCGTATCACTTACAAAGCCATCGGAGGGATTCTTGATCTTTACTTTTAGCCGGACCCACGCCGGCTTTGGTGATGGAGCAGTACACTGGACTCATTGGCCGCCCTACTCCGATGCCATACTGGTCCTTTGGTAATTAATGGATTAATTATGATGATTTAATTTTGTTCCTGCTTGATTACCTATATGTTCCAGATTTCTTTCCTTGCATCTCAAGTTCATGCCAGTTTTTATAGTTTACATGCTAATTAGAACCTATTAAGACTCATTGCTAGTTGGAATTTGTATTACACATAAGGAAGAAGAAACTGTGATGAAATCTATTAAGATTTCACATGTGAATTGAAATTCCATATCTATTTATGGCAGTCCATTGCGTGCTTCTGTGCTGACCCTAGTTATGATGACCTTTTTTATGAAGGCTTCCATCAATGTCGCTATGGCTACATGAATGTAAGTGATCTTGAGTTTGTGGTTGCTAATTATTCAAAGACAGGCATACCCCTCGAAGTAATGTGGACAGATATTGATTATATGGAAGCCTTTAAAATTTTCACGTTTGATCCCGTCAACTTCCCTCTGGATAGGATGAAAACGTTTGTTGACAATCTTCACAAAAACGGTCAGAAATATGTTGTGATCGCAGATCCAGGTACTTTCCTTTGAGGACTAAATTTTGTTTTTGTTTTAAATTAAAACTTTCACTTTTCTGTTTGTTTATTTATCATAATATTATTAATCTAAGGAAAATTTATAAACAGGTATCGGTGTAAATGAGTCATATGGAACCTACAAGAGAGGTTTAGAGGCTGATATCTACATAAAGCGTAATGGAACCAATTATTTGGGTCAAGTTTGGCCTGGACAAGTATTCTTTCCTGACTTCATGAATCCGCGCATTGATGCATATTGGGAAGGGGAAATCAAAACATTTCTTGACCTTCTTCCTGTTGATGGTCTCTGGCTTGATATGAATGAGATAGCGAATTTCATCACTTCACCTTCCATTGATTCTTCTAAACTTGACAACCCCCCTTACAAGATTGGCGGTAAAAACATAAATGATAGAACTGCTCCAGCATCATGTTTGCACTTTGGTAACATCACTGAGTATGATGCACACAACATGTTTGGACTCTTGGAGTCCAGAGCAACTAATAAGGCTTTAACAAATATAACTGGGAAAAGGCCATTCATTCTCAGTAGATCAACTTTTGTAAGCTCGGGCAAGTATGCAGCCCACTGGACAGGAGATAATGCTGCTTCATGGAATGATTTGGCATACTCAATTCCATCCATTTTAAATTTTGGAATCTTTGGAATTCCAATGGTAGGAGCCGATATCTGTGGTTTCAAAGGAAGTACAAATGAAGAACTTTGTCGGCGTTGGATCCAGGTAAAATTCTTAGATTATGTAACATTGGTGTTTTAACATTTTGTTGTCCTTCGAATGATATTTTAGTTTTTTGTTTATGGGAAAAATAGTATAAAATTTGAATGTTATGTTATTCACCTGTAGAAGTATTGTTATTGTTATGTCATGTTGAAATATTTTTTTCCTTGCCTCAGGGTTCTTTTACAGAAAAAGTAGTCTTTTTTCTAATGGATGGTTGTTTCTGTTCTAAAGATTTGGTTGTTGATATAATACAAAAGTGTTATGCGATCCATGTGACTGATCCACCTAGTATGATAAGGCTTTTTGTTGTTGTTGTTGTTGGATGGTTGTTTCAGTTGCGCAATTTGATACTTAATAGCCATATTTATGGGTAATAAATAGTTGTTTATATGGTCTCTATTGTAAGTAGTATTACTTTTAAATTTGTCAAAAAGTATTCATTCATTAAGTGTATACTTTCTCAGCCTTTTCTTTGTAAAACTACCCTGTCATATAAAAATTAGAATTTTGAGCAAAAAAATTAAAAAATAGAAGATGCGCTTGATTCTACAATGTATGACCTCCCATCGTATTTGTATTTCAACTTACAAGTATTAATGAGTTTCCTTACTATGTCCTTGTGCAGTTAGGGGCATTTTATCCCTTTGCAAGAGATCATTCAGACAAAGGTTCAAATCGTCAAGAGCTCTATCTTTGGGATTCAGTTGCTGCATCAGCTAAAAAAGTACTTGGTCTTCGTTATCGCCTTCTCCCTTACTTCTACACATTAATGTATGAAGCACATGTGAGTGGCATACCCATTGCACGACCCCTTTTCTTTTCCTTCCCAGAGGATGTGGCAACCTACGAAGTAAACTATCAATTCTTACTCGGGAATGGGGTGCTGGTGTCACCTGTAGTGACACAAGGAGCAACCACCGTTGAGGCTTATTTTCCGGCAGGAAGTTGGTTCAACCTCTTCAATGTCTCAAACTCAACGGTGACTGTTGAAAAAGGAGAGAATGTGACCCTTGATGCCCCACCTGATCTAATAAATGTTCATGTTCATGAAGGTAATATCTTGGCTATGCAAGGCGAAGCCAATACAACGGGTGAAGCACGAAAGACGCCATTTGAGCTTCTGGTTGTTATCAGTAGGAATGGAAACAGTTCAGGGCAAGTGTATTTGGATGATGGAGAGTCACTTGACATGGGAGGTGGGAATGGAAATTGGACACTGGTAAGATTCAATGGTGCTTTGTCCAATAATAATAGTGTCTTTGTTGCATCTGAAGTCTCAAATGGGAGCTTTGCTCAAGCCCAAAAGTGGATCATAAATAAGGTAACTTTCATAGGGATACCTACTAGGAATAAGACTTTGACCACTGAGAGCTGGGAAAACAGAAAGTTGCACATTGTGAAAGGAACAACAAAAACAGAGGAAAAAGCAGTTGTGAAGGCACAATTAAACACTCAGTTTGTTACTATTGAGGTCTCAAACTTAACTCTGCCCATAGGAGAGACGTTTAGGGTTGAACATGAGATCCCCTGAAAGGCATTGTATATGTTACTCTAAATAATAATGGATGAAGGGTTAGGTATTGTTGAATCATGATTTTGTTCTGATCCTTGCTTAATCTGCTACTTAAAGCGTATTATTATGTGTTTTCAATGAAAAATAAAAATGCTATATGGTTTAGATGTAGAGAAAATTACATATAAATACTATTTGAATTTGCAAAACCCTTAGATGCTCTACAAATTTGTAAAAAGACTGAGAAGTGACATGAGCCTATGAGGGATATGCAAATTCAGGGAAAAAGACCATACTGCCCCTTAAGTAATAAAACATTATATCTCTCCCTCTCTTCTCCAGTCCGAGAACGTTGAAAAAAAAAAAAAGAGCAGAAGAGCTTCGACCCAAAAATCATCTGATGAGGATAAATTAATAGCGGCGGTCGATGGTAAAGTTCTTCGAGCTAGGGATAAATCAAAAAATGTGGTCGAATTAAGAACTTTTAGAACTTTCCGAGCTGGGGATTTCTGAAAATTTCATCTCAGTTCAATCCTTTCGACTAATAGAAGTATGGGTATATCCAAGTGGTTCCAAGACAAAGTAATTGATCCTCTGCTTCTCATTCTTCGCAGGTAGTTTTCTTTCCCTTCTTGTAATTCATAGTTCTCACGTTTCGGCATTCAAGAGTATGCCCAATTTGAGTGACACAAATGTCTGCAAGTGAATCTCAAAACTATGAAAACACATTTGGTGGGCTTGATCAGGTGTAGGCATGACGTGAATGTGGAAAAATGATGTTGAAAATGCATGTCAACATATTTATTATAGTTGTTGTCATTAACTGTTATGGTGTTTGGTAAACACTATTTTTGAATTTGTAATTACCATTGAAGAAAGACTTTGTGAAAACTATTAATATTGGAGGAAGTAGTAATTATTGAACTTGTAATTACAATTATTATATTTTTCACTTATGAAATATGATATATATATATATATATATATATATGGTCTAACATTGTGGTGAAATATTCATTTTTGTTCCAAGTGTAATGTTTTATGTGATAATTCATTTTTATTTGTTGTTCCCTTAGAGACAAAAATGATAGACCTCAAGAACAAATTCGTAAATGTCATTGAAAAACTTATAAATGCCATTGAAGAATTTGTAAATGCCACTAAAACATTTGTGATAATTCACTTTTATTTGGTGTTAAAAGGCAGACAAAATGGTAGACCCAAGAACAAACTCATAAATGCCATTGAAAGATTTGTGATAATTCATTTTTATTTGTTGTTCCCTCAGAGACAAAAATGATGAACCTCCAGAACAAACTCGTAAATGCCAATAAAAAATTTGTAAATGTCATTGAAAGATTTATAAATGTCATTACAAAATTTGTTATAAATAATGTATTTTTTGTTAATCTCATATCCTTCATTCAACATTACATTCCTGATTTACAAACATCATTCACAACAAAATTGATTACTATCCATCCATTTATGGAGAGCACTAGATATGTACACAGATTGGCGACAATCCTAAGTACTACGTGTCAAAATAATTAACAAAATGTGCCTTTAACAATAATGCTCATGTCTTTCTTCTCTTCTCGAGGGTCGCATGCGTATGAAGAAGTCCCAATGCAGCATCCATGGTCTTATTCAATTCATGGTTGACAAGCCACCACATGAAGTTGCGCCTATACTCGTGCACCTCATCACCCCTGTACAGCATACTTGCACTAGGACTCCAATTGTGCAACCAAATCAAGACATAGACACCACAATCTTGCCTATAGAACGCAGAAACACACAAGTTAACAAATATATGACAACCTAGCATTCATGATGTTGCCACAGAACGACATTCACAAATTGGGTTGTTGTGGAACGAGTAGCCAAATAGTATCTGCTTTTGGCATCTTGCCCAAATGATTTGGTTTGACAAGTTTGATGATGGCTTCAAACTGATCCCTTTGCAAACTACACACATGCATTAAATATGTGTTTACTTGACTCAATCATAACTAAAACTTAAAAGTCTGTAACTTACAATTTTACTTATGGCCATTGCCTGGGGATTTGTAAATGCAGTTTTCTTCTTTTTACTTGACTCATTCTTGCTCATGTATACCTTTGTCTTCATTGAATCCAGGACATAAAAATTCATCGTCCTTGGATCAAGGGCCATACAGAACCAATGTTCATCATCCAACATTGGTCTCATTATCAAATCACAATCAGTGATGTTGTAACCCAGATGTTCAGGCAATCTTGAATATTTTTACATCAACTTGAATATTCAACCAATCTTATCATCAACATCTCCTCAATTGGTTCAATAAAATAGTTAAAATTAAAAAGTATATTTACTGTCATTACCTTCACCATAATCACTGCTACATCAAAAATGTAACTACTCATTTCGGTAGTTATAGCATTTTCTTCATAATTGAACGACACTTGTCAAACTTTAACATAGTAAATCAATGGGAAAACAATAATCAGCCAAGCAAAATGGACAATCCTCCATCAAAAGCTAGGTGATGGAATAACTCTACCTAAACACTCAATTGAGTAACCCTGCCCCATATTACTTAATAAGAAGGAAGTTAGGCATCCCATGGTACCTTGGTCCTTATCAATCGGCCTTCCTTGTAAAACCAACAATCTATTGGCTACACTTTGCGACATATCACTTGAGTCTCAACCTTTATTGATTAAAAATTTCCACAGGTTGCCTTTTCTAGAGAGACCAACCACCGGCTCAATTACCAAATGATAAGAATTCAAACAGGGTGGAAAACCCTCCTTCTAGCTATTGAGGTGGGAAAACCATTCAATTAATGTTTCCCATTGAATAGTACTCTATGCAAGGTTTAGACATCCCAATCAATTGGCTAGTCCTTAGAAAGCTGACATCCTTGCAGCTGTACTTTGTGACATTTCACTCATCCTTCCGCCAGCCAAAACATAGGCAACCCTTCCAGGAGCCACTGACCTCTAGCCCTCATACTCAACAATAGGCATTTATAAAGGGTGAATAACCTTTTCCCAAAAGATAGCTATTAAGGTGAGAGTTGCCTGATTTAAGTATCCATTGAATAGTCTATACCATTTGATGTAGAACTTAGTTATCTCATATTCAGAGCATGGAACTAGTGCTTTCTATCATGCGACTAAACGATATAGATTTTGGTTACAAGAGAAAAATTTATAATTAATATATTCCAATGTAATGAAGATTGTTTAGCTGCAACGAATAAGAATTAAGAAGAGAAACTAGAATAACAATGAATATATCCATAGTAGTCTCATTCAAGTATCTATCATATTCATACATTTCACAGAAATTAAATTTTCAGAAATCTAGAAATGCTTAATAACAACATACCGCATATAGGAAATCCCAACGTAATGCCAAAACCAGCAGAGAAAGCCAACTGTGTTGGCTCAGCGCCTCTGAACAAAAATGGAGAACATTAACTAACATGTAAAACTAATTGTTGTTGACCCTGGCAGCCTCATTGTTGAAAGAATGTAAAGCATGATAGCATACAGATAAGATTTCCAAATTATTAACAATATCTTCCATGAAAACATTCACTTTTCAACTTCAAACAGGGATAAAATACCACATGGCTTGGCTGCCCAGAAAATGAAAGCCTCCATTTCAGTTCCACATACAAAATCAGTAAATTGAATCAAAATCATAAACAATTAGTCATGCTTTAGATGTTACAAGGCATCTGAAAATAGATCAAATAATTACAAAAGCACATTATAGAAAGTAATTCACACAAACTGATGCGAACGCTCCAGACTTTGTTTTGGCCAAACTGGTGCCTATACTAACCAACTAAACTTGAAGTCTTCATCAAACAGAGAGCCAAGAGATTAGGATAAGAACTACATAACAACAAATCAAAGAGATCTTGGAACTCCATCATCTCACACCAACTATTAAAGGAGAGGTTTTTGGATCAAAATCCCTGCCTACGAGAATGAAGGCGTTGCCCATACCTTACAAGGCAACAGAGGCAAGCCAATGGCCAGCCTCGTTCGCCCCAAAGCCAAACCATTGAAGACGTACTGAAAATCTGAAAAGGATCATAGTAACCTAACACGATAACAGAAACCGAAATGTGTTTTCATAGTTTTGAGATTCTCTCGCAGACATTAGTGGGCATACTCTTGAATGCCGAAACGTGAGAACTACGAATTACAAGAAGGGAAAGAAAACTACCTGCGAAGAATGAGAAGCAGAGGATCAATTACTTTGTCTTGGAACCACTTGGATATACCCATACTTCTATTAGTCGAAGGGATTGAACTGAGATGAAATTTTTAGAAATCCCAGCTTGGAAAGTTCTAAAAGTTCTTAATTCGACCTCATTTTTCAATTTATCCCCAGCTCGGAGAACGTTACCATCGATTGCCGCTATTAATTTATCCTCATCCGATGATTTTTGGGGCGTTTTGTAAATTGACATGATATTTAAATGTAATTTTCCCTTAGATATCTTAAGTATAGCGAAAAGTTGTGGAAATATTGGTAAAAAGAAAATTTCCCCAACAAGTTTGATGACTCCAATTCATTTTCATGATTTTTTTAAAACAAAATATTTAGTTCATCATCAAACATAGTTTCTCACCAATGCATAAACTTTTGAGCGAATTACAATTAAAAACTACACTAGAAATAATTGAAATTTCAAATTATTTTAAGGGGGTTAAAGGACAAAATTTTGTTGTTTTGAAAGCGAAACATTTTAGTTTTCTTTTTCTTTTTTTTTTTTGGGTTGAAAAAGGAGGACTAATCAACACAACTAATCAACACAAATCAGTCAATACAAGCACACAATCTTGTGCGAAGAACACCAGTAGCATCATCATGAAGAGCAGTCTTCAACCCATCTGGGGGATGTTCCAGCATATGCAATCCTACACTCTTATACCATCTCATCTGAATCTCTAACGAGCGTTTGTGCAACGAGGCAATCAATTTGCATATACCATCTCATCTGAATCTCTAACGAACGTTTGTGCAACGAGGCGATCAATTTGCACCAGGACCTCCCTGTAGCCCTGTACCCAAGCGAGCTCCAAGCCATCAACTATCGCCCATAATTCCGCTTGGAGGGATGTACAGATCCTGATATTCCTGCAACAGCCCCCCAACCATTTACCCTCATTATCACGCAGGACGCAGCCTACTCCTACAGCTAAAGGGTCTCCTTTCAGCGCACCATCACAGTTTAGGGCCACCATACCTGGTTGAGGTCTATACCACGAGATCCCCCTAGCGACCTTCCTTGCCTCAAAGCTCTGTTTAGCATGTTGCTTCGTAGCTTGCTCTCCAAACTCTGAGAGAACTTTAATCTCCCTTGCAAGAGCTACCGGTTGGGTATGCGCATTCTGAAACACAGCCTTGTTTCGAGCCTCTCATAATTTCCAACATGTGAGGCCGAAGATGCTAGCCCAGCTGCCACCGCAATCATGACTTTGTTTCGTTTGGCGAAGGTTCTGGTGCATCCACTCTAAAAACCCCATTCTACCGAAGTCACACATTTCTGAGCCCAGAATAAACTGACGCCACACTTCCTGAGCATATTTGTAGTGCCTTACTACATGATCGACATCCTCAAAAGGCCCATCACACCTAGTGCAGCCACTGGAAGCCCCCATATGTCTTCTATACCGTTCGGCATTAGTTAGGAGCTTTGAGCGAGCTGCCAGCCAGAGGAAGACTCGAACTCTTTATGCACCCTGCCACGTCCATATCACCTTCCAAAAAGGACTAGGATCAGATACGTCGGCCTTTCGTATCAGTTCATACACTGAGGACACCGAGAAGCTACCATCGGATGAAGGGTCCCAGAAGCATCTCGCTGCACTGTCTCCATTAGTTGGTGGCTTACACCCCGAAATGCGCAACAAGACGTGCTCCGGCAGATTACTTTCAAAACGATCCCAAAGCCAGTGCCCATCCGTCTATGCAAAATGGCTAACCGGGAGTAATTCTTCCTCAGATGTGATTTCTCTAAATGCTAAGAATCTAAGAGGGCCTACTTTAGGTACCCAATTATCTACCCAGAAGCGTGTACTGCTACCATTACCTAGGTCCCACCTGGTACCTATTTCCACATCTTTCCAAACATTCATCAGATGCCGCCACAAAAGGGAGCACTTTTTGATGTCGTTTGTAGGGATCGTTCCTGCCATCCCAACCGTATTTATTATGTAGGACTTGAACCCATAACAACTCGGGTCGAGAAACCACCATAAAGCCAATTTTCATTAGGAACGCCTGATTCTGGAGATCTAATCGTTTGAAACCACAACCACCCTCACTTGGTGGAACACACATCTCTTCCCACTTCACCAAAGCTGGCCGACGATCTGTACCCGAGCTCCCCCATACAAAGGACCTGATGTGATGTTCCAACCTAGTACACAGGCTTGGAGGTAACTTTGTTGTTTGTATTGTAAAAACAAGAATGGCCGAAAGCACTGCTTTGGCTAACGTGATGTGACCTGCAAGGGAAAGTGTCTTTGCTGCCCAACCCGACAATTTATAAACAATTTTTTCTTCCAAATATGCATAGGTCCCAGTCTGAACTCGTTTATGTAGTAAAGGCCCCCCGAGATATTTCCCAAGATCATCTGTTCGCTTAAAGCCCAATTCCTCACTAATACTAATCTGGTTCGCCATTGGGACATTTTTGGAGAAATAGATGGCAGTCTTGGCACAACTAACTTTGTGCCCTGAGCTTCCACAAAACTCATCAAGTACATTCTTAATAAGCACAATCTGGGAGGTAGCGATGGTGCTGAAAAGGAACTAAATCGTCAACAAAGAATAAATGGGATAACAAGGGTCCCCTTCTTCCCATATGAATTGGTTTCCATTGACCGTCCGCCACCCGTTTGGTAATTGTTTGAGACCAACGCTCCATGCACAATACAAAAAGATAAGGCGATAGGGGGTCCCCTTGCCTAATTCCACGAGAAGGGGTAAAACACTCTGATCGGTGGCCTTCCCAAGCTACTCTCATTCTGCAAGTCGTGACACAGTTCATAATCGCCTGTACAAACTTCTATGGGAGGCCGGCATCTAATAGAGTATCTTCTATAAAATCCCATCTTAACCTGTCATAAGCTTTCTCCAGATCCACTTTAATCGCTATCCACCCCTCCCGACCTTGTTTCAATCTCATAGTATGGATCACTTCTTGAGCAATTATAATATTATCTGTTATCTATCTACCTGCCACAAAACTGGCCTGAGTTGGAAGAACTAGCTGGGGTAGCCACCTTTTTAGACGATTGGCTAGGACTTTAGTGATAATTTTATAGGGAACTGTGCATAAGCTGATCGGCCGAATTTCCTTGATATACTCAGGTGAAGGTATCTTAGGGACGAGGGTGATGAGGGTTTCATTCAACTGTGGTTCCAAAGTACCTTCCTCAAATAACCGGGTAACCATGCTGAAGAGTGAGGGCCCCACAACCTTCCAATGTTTTTGAAAGAAAGCAGCGTGTAACCCGTCAATCCCTGGCGCCTTAAGGGGTTTCATTTGAAATAGAGCTGAGTGAACTTCAGTAAGGGAAACATTTGTGCTAAGGGTATCAGCCATCATGGCATCCATGCATGGGAAAAAACCCCTCCCAAAGTAAGGTGGTGCCTGGGAATCTTCCATAGTATAGAGTTTTTTATAAAATTGAAAAGCCCAACTACGGAGGGTCGCCCCCTCAGAACACCACACCCCTGCGTCATTCCTAAGAGCTCTGATTGATTTCCTACGACTTCTTTGTAATGCCTTTTCATGATAGTAAGCTGTGTTACGATCCCCAAATCTTATCCAATCACATCGAGCTCTTTGTGCCCAAATCAAACTCTCTTCCTCACAGATGACTTCGAATTCCTTTCTCAGGTTGTCCTCCAGAAGATCTAGCCGAGAGGAGGGTTGGGACTCCTGGGCTTTTTGGATCCCTCCTAGTCTAGCCATAATTCTGCGTTTACGGTGATTAATACTTCCAAACACCTCCTTATTCCACACCATTTCCACCGTCGTGAAGCTTTTAATAGAGCTAGCAAGGGGCCTATCTGCAGGTCAACTGTCTTTGACCACCTGTTCAAACGAGTCAGTTGTGTCCCAAGTCGAGAGATATCTGAAAGGTGCCTGACAACGTTGTTGCGTTACATCTCTGCAAATTTGAATACATAGGGGTCGGTGATCTGATTTGAGCTTTGGAAGATGCTTAACCAGCGACGAAGAGAAATTATTCATCCAGTCAGTGTTACACATAGCTCGATCAAGGTGTTGAAGTAAGGTACCCCTGCTCCATGTGAACTTAGGACCCGAAAAGCCAAGGTTCGTGAGGCCACTGTTGAGCATAAAATTACGAAAAAGAGGGCAGCTGCGAGCTCTACTTTCTACACCCCCAGCTCTATCGCCACAATTAAGGATGGCATTAAAATCACCTGCAATAAGCCATGGGTTGCACACACTCTCTGCGATTGTAGATAGTGCCTTACATAAATCATTCCTTAGAGTATTATTTGGGCTGCCGTAGACTGCTGAAAAAGTAAAGAGTAAATACCCTTTCTGGTCCCTGACAAAAAATACAGACCCCATTTTGGTCCCTCACACAAAGAAATGCCCTTTTTAGTCCATGAAAAGGACGAATAAGGGTTGATTGGTGAACATTTTGATCCCTCACAAATTTCCAAAAAGCCCTTCTTAGTCCATAAAAAGGTCCTATTTTAGTCCCTAGGGACTAAAACGGGGTCCGTGTTTTTTGTCGGGGACCAGAAAGGGTATTTACTCAAAAGTAAATTTCCCTGCCCTCCCCAAGGTGTCGACTTGTGCGTGTATAAATTGTGGATGAACAAAATCAATTGACACAGCCAGTTCTTCCTTCCATAGCAACCATATACCACTCGAGAACCCATGAGCCTCTAACCTGTAAGAGCGTTCAAAGCCTGAGAGCCTTATAAACTTGTCCGCCTTTCACCCCGAGATCTTAGGTTCAACTAGTACAACCATTTTAGGTTTATGCTCGGACATGAATTGCATAAAAGTATGGAAAAAACCTCGGCTAGTTGCCCCTTGGCAGTTCCATATAAAAAACTGCAAAACCATGGATAAAGATTAGTAGATAGGCTCAAACCTACACACCATACCCATGGTGGTCATCATCCTTCTCTGGTACCGTCGGCAGAGAGGACTTGGAGCATTCAGGTGTGACCTGGAGCTCATTCGGTAATTCAAGTTCCTCCCCGAGTGCTTCAAGTGCATCCTTTGAAATATGTGCCCCTTGTTTTTTCTTCCTTACTTTAAGTTCCCTTGAAGCATTAGAGGGTAATTTCACACCTCTCATGACAGGTTTTTTAGCAGATAAAGTACTCTATATGTTTTCCTTCCCTTGGCCCCCATTCTCCACAGCCATTGCCACCGTCTCATTCATGGGAGTAGGATGATCCAAAATATGCATATTTACCTCGGTCAGCGCCGGTCGGTGACGCTGGTGTACCACCACCGTGTGTTTGCTTCCATCTAAGGATGACTCGTGTGTTGCTGGGGCAAGATCCGAATGTATGAGCGTCGTACCCTGAGGGAGTTTGCTAGTGGAACCCTTAATCAGTTTTGGGTCGCCCACAGGTGTGTCAACTAGAGTTGTACCAGGACCATCTACGAGAGTTAGTTGTGTGGGTCCAGAGTCTTTAGTCTTTCTATTTGTAGCAGGCCAAGCAAGATTGATTTTAACCGTGTTAGGCTTCTGGCCCAAACCCTCCGCAGGAACCACCTTCACTTCCTTCTTCCTATACACTTGAGTAGGTTGGGCCAAAGTAGACTTGGATCGAAGAGAGCTCTTAAGTTGGGTTCGACTTACCTCCTGAGCTTTATCACTACCCACAACCCGCTCTTTACGGCCCATCGATCCGTTATTGCCTTTGTTGCTCTTGCTCTGGTCTATCTCCGTGTTCGACAGTTGCGCCGCTTCCATGGGACAAGCCGTCAAATCCTCTTCTTCAAATAAAACATTATATCGAGATCCCCCAATCATCGTTGAATCCGTTATCTTCGCTGACTTTCCCAAATTCTGCTTCTTTCCCTTTTTGGGATACTTCACCTGCATCCACGATCCGTACGGGGACGGCAAAGATTCCGGTGAGACCTGAGTGTCGTCTACCTTAGGCTGACCAGCAATATTACTAGATGAAGCCTGATTTTGGGCAACCTTCTCGGTGGTGCTTGCAGTATTCGGCGTTTGATCTCTAATCTTACATCTCTCCTTCGAATGGCCATACAGACCACACTCAAAGCAAATTAGTGGCAATCCTTCATACTCTATACCATGTTTCTTGCCATCCACCATGATCCAAGGCACCAATGGTTTCAATAGATCCATAAGGACCACAAGCCGAGCGTACTTCCCCTGACCCCCACTTTCCGTTGAATAATCAATTTTAATGACGTCTCCTAATAGCGAACCTATGGCTCTCAGGGTGCTCTTATGATAATACCGAAAGGAGAGACCCAGAATCCTCACCCAAGCTACCACCTTGGATATAGTCGACGACCTAGTATCAAAGTCCAGGGACCATGGCTGTACTGTTAGATAAGCTCCAAAGATCATCCACGGCCCACCCGTGAGGACCTTATCATAATCTTCTTCCAAGTCAAAAGTGGCAAAATAATAACTTCCTTTCATATCCACCAATTGGAAAGATCCCTTCAGTCGCCACAGAGCCTGGGTCCTTGCTCGTAGATCATAATAGGTGATGGATCTCCCTAGCAGTTTAATGATCAGAGTACGCTCCATTCCTTTACTAATTGTTACCCGTACCGCCTTTGAGAAATCAATAGAAGGCACATCTCCCACTCGACTGATATGAAAGTCTGTATCACTGAGTTCTACCTCTACCTGAGATGGTGAGCCTTTACCCGATTGGCTTTGATTCAGGAGCTTATCTCGATATGAAATTGCCACCGCCGCATTGTCGTCAGTCATTTTTGTGTCACCATTGTCCGGCTGCCCTCCATCATCTTCCCCTATCACAGTCGACCGTATACGGACCTTTTTTGTCGAACGGAGGGATTCGTCCAGAAGGTTAGGAGGGACGTCCTTCGCGTGCAGAGCCATTCGCGTCCGGAAGGTTTGGATACTAACTTATACTTTTTTCAAAGGGAAACATAGTTTTTAATTGTTATAAGTATGATAAACTTGCATCAAAGCTTTTGTAGTTTTTCCCCCTCCCAATTAAGAACTCAGTTCAAGGACTCTAGCCAATACTATTGGTTAAAAATTTTACTACTTGATTACACCTATATATTAGGGTTAAGGGGTGAAAGTATAAAAAAAGGAGAAATTTTGCCCTTGCCATTATCTCAGTTAATTTTGACCGTTAGTTGACCGAATATGCTGAGCTAACAGTCTACATATTATCCATATCATTTTTGTTTATTCTATTGATGAGCACAAATTATACCATGTTTTCCCCTTATTTCATGACCGAATTGTATGGTGAATGAAAGCTTAAACTGCAAACAATCCAAGCAAAAAGACATATATTCATGATATAGGGAACTGAAGGATGGAAACCATTTACATCCTGAACATGTGCTAAGAAGAAGCAAATTACATTGTTTTTAAAGAACGTATAGCAAAGCTGATACGATGCTATAGCATTCTGACCGCAACTCGAAAGACAATAAAAAAGCATCACGAAAGCTATAGCAAAGTAAAGGACGCAATGCTATGCGGCATATTTTCTGACCTTTTATCTAGCTGATTTTAGGAATAGAAATAAAAGATCAAGATCAACAGGTAGATTGCTGACATAATGAAATAGAAGATGCAGAGGATCAAAATGGAAAGATTTGAAGAATCCTGCAGGATCCACAGAATCAATCTACAAACGGAAGATGCCATAGATCTCGACAGATTTAGAAAGCCCAGCTAGCTTAACTTGCGTCACACGAAAGTCTGAATATAAAAGGAAACAACAGGACAACCCTAGGAGACAGTCGTACAGAGCCAACACAAGATTTCACATTCGGCCGACTCAAAAGAAGAGTGAGAGACTTCACTAGCACGAGAATTCCAGGATAACCCAGCATCCTTCCTCGCAGTAAGACGGAGGGAAGAAGACGTGGAGTGGTGACGTGACGGGGCTTCGTCCACGCCGTCGGAACGCCGCTTTCTATTTTCATTTGTTTTAGTAGTTAGATCATGGGTCATTCTGTTACTATCTGTTTTGTGTTTCCTCGTCGGTCATGAACTAACTTTCGATGGCCGAACGAGGATGAATTCTTAAGCGTGTATGAACCCGGTGCAAGTTCTTAATTTAATAGATTCGGTTTGCTTATCAGTGAATTAATTACTAGTCGATTAAAGGAATCTAAGGGCTAGACTTGTGGTCTCGGCTTACTGGCAAGAAGTCGAGGTTAGACCTCTAAGAAACAGTGTTTGCTAGGCCGTCGGTGCAAGGTTGACCTATTTATTGTAGGCTTCAGGAATGGGTCTACCTCTCATAACCAGTACACCCTGAGTATAATGCAGATAAAAACTAGAAAGTTTCCATAGGAATATGGAAGGAGTATAGTTGATATCATATGTATCGGACGCAGAAGCTTCGATAGATCATAGCAGTGGGTTAATCGAATAGCTTTGTAGTTAGTAGCTATGTTGTAGCAATTGCGGAAGCTGTGCAGTATAGATGCTATAGCAATGGGTAGAGCAACTAGGGGATTTATGCACTTAAGGAGGAGTCCGAGTTCAGCCTAACTTCTTACTGATATCTTCTTAAATTTACTTTGTTTACTTTTGTTATTAGCGTAATCATCAAAAACCTCTCAAACCAATTACATTTACTTTCTGATTGCAACTATCATAGCAATTGAGCGTCACTCTTCGGTATCTCAGTCTCTGTGGGACGATACTCTACTTTCACTTTATTACTTGTTCGACTGGTTCACTTGCCATCAAGGAAATCGACCAACAAGTTTTTGGCGCCGTTGTCGGGGACTGTTGATACCCTTATTGATGACGCCCCTTTTGCTTAATAGTTGTGATTTACGTAATAAAAAGCTCACTTTTTTCTGTTCTTGATTTTCAGGTACATTCTGTAGTGCATGCGCAATTCGCCTTCAGCCAACCTAGAGCCTTACGATCCTGAGATAGACCGCACCTACAAGCAAAGGCGCAGGAAGCAGAAGCGAAGAAGTCAACCTTTTGACTCAGTGAACATGGCGGATATGCCTGTCAACCCAGAGCAGAATCAACGAGAGTAGATACTGATAAACGGGGATAACCAGGTCTTTCCACCTCCAAACCCAGATGTGAACAAGGCCATCATGGAATTTGGAATTCCAGATCTAAACAAGCTGAATTCAGCCATCACACCGCCAACATTCAATGCAGGACACTTTGAAATCAAAGGTGTCATGATTCAGATGCTGAATGCAGTCGAGCAATTTGGAGGACTTCCATCCGAAGATCCGCACCTGCACCTCAAGACCTTCATGGAAGTGTGTGATTCCTTTGTCATCCCAGGAATCCCATTCGACGCTGTCCGGATTAAATTATTCCCATTCTCACTAAGGGACAAGGCTGTGACGTGGCTCAATAACCTACCTGCTAATTCCATCACCACGTGGAATGATCTGGGAAGTAAGTTCTTGCTCAATATTTTTCCACCACTAAGAAAGCTCAACTCAGAGGGGACATCACCAACTTCTAACAAAAAGTTGGTGAATCTACCTATGAAGCCTGGGAAAGATTTAAAGACCTCCTCAAAAGATGCCCACAGCACGGTCTGTGCGAATGGGTCCAGTTAGAAACATTTTACAGGGGGCTCGATGGACAAACACGATCCATGTAGACGCCTCTTCTGGAGAATCCATCCTAATGAAGTCTCATGAAGAGGCTCATAATCTACTGGAGCGCATGGCCATGAACATTCATCAGTGGCAAGCAGACAGAGCTACATCCTCCCGAGCCGTTGCAGGAATACATGAACTGGATGCTATGACTGCTCTCACGGCTCAAGTATCATCTCTGACTAATATGGTAAAGGGACTGACCCTTCCATCAAGCAACACTTCGCTGCAACCATCTTAGGTAGCTTGTGTGTACTGTGGCGGAGAGCACTCTCACTCTCAGTGCTCCACCAACCCTGAATCTGTAAATTTCGTCAACAACTTCAACAGGGGCAGTAACACCAACAATCCGTACTCAAATACATACAACCCCAGATGGAGGCAGCATCCCAATTTCTCATGGAGTTCTTAAGGTCCACAAGCAGCGGAACAATCATCAGGCCCACAATACTCAAACCGAGCATCAAACCCACCAGGGTTTACCCAGCAAGCAAGGGAGCAGGGCGTCGAATCAGACCCGCAGCACTTTATGTGGACCCTTCTTAAGGAATATATGGTAAAAAACGATGCGGTCATTCAGAATCAGCAAGTAACCCTGAGAAATCTCGAAAATAAAGTGGGACAACTAGCTACCGCCCTTAACAACAGACCCTCAGGATCCCTGCCCAGTGACATTGAAGTCCCCAGGATCCAAGGTAGAGAAGAAGTCAAGCTGATAGAGCTCCGAAGTGGTAAAAGCCTGGAACCCAGAAAGGCAACCAAGCAACCTATGGTTGTCACTAATCAGCACTATGAGAAGTTTAAAGAAGGGCAAGGGAGTACTGAACAACTCCCTGAAGACGCGTAAAGTCAACCAAGACTGTCACAACCATAACAGGATCTCAGCACAGCCACATTGCCTACGGGTGCAACATTGGATGATCACGTGCAATACCCAACAACGAATACTACCGCATCATCATCAAGGCATAATCGTGACCTTGGGCCTTCAAAAATGCTAAAGCAACCCCCACCTTTCCCACAAAGGTTACAGAAGCAAGGTCAAGAGAAACAATTCAAGAAATTCCTCGACATGTTACGGCAATTGCACATTAATATTCCTCTGGTGGAAGCCCTAAAGCAAATGCCCAGCTACGTGAAATTTATGAAGGAAATTCTGTCTAGAAAGAGATGACTGGAAGAG
Source organism: Acacia melanoxylon (assembly GCA_019022615.1). Taxonomy (NCBI): domain Eukaryota; kingdom Viridiplantae; phylum Streptophyta; class Magnoliopsida; order Fabales; family Fabaceae; genus Acacia; species Acacia melanoxylon. The sequence goes on along the minus strand of JAFJYJ010000003.1, from coordinate 1,437,062 downwards.
TTTGAGACCGTAGCATTAACCCAAGATTGTAGTGCCATGCTAACAAATTGGCTACCTTCGAAATTAAAAGATCCTGGCAGCTTCACAATCCCCTGTGCCATTGGACCTCAATATTCAGGGAAAGCTCTGTGTGATTTGGGAGCTAGCATAAACCTCATGCCCATGTCGATCTTTAAACAATTGGCAGTTGGGGAGGCCAGGCCCACAACAGTTACGTTGCAACTAGCCGATGGCTCCATAGTTCTACCGGAGGGAAAGATCGAAGATGTTCTGGTAAAGGTGGATAAGTTCATTTCCCCTGTAGATTTCATTATCCTGGACTTTGAAGCAGATCGCGACGCCCCAATTCTTCTGGGAATACCTTTCATGGCAACTGGGCGTACGCTAATTGATGTGGAAAAAGGAGAACTCACTATGCGCGTAAACGATGATCAGGTCACCTTCTCAATCCGTAAGACTACAAGATTCGAAGATCCAGCTAAGAAGTACCTAACCTCTGAAGACGACGAAAAAAGCACAAAAAAAGAAGGAAGCCGTCTTGCACTGCTACAGCATTGAATAGCTATAGCAAAGTTCGGCTGAAAGACTTTAAAGCAAGCGCTATTGGGAGGCAGCCCAAGTTCGTAGTTCTTTAACAAAGGGAACGGGTCCAGCAGGAGCCATGCTACGGCATACTACAAAGCATTATGGCTCTAGAACAACAATACGGGAAGGCCCACGGAATGCTAGTCAGGTACACCCCCATCTTTAAAATAAACATTGTGTGCATAAATTAGATTTGGTAGGCCACTTCTGTGGGCCCACTACAACTAAGTTTAACTCCGAGTCAACAGAGTCGTGACGGTTCACATTCAAATTTCTACCTTTATTTTGTCTATCATCGCCTTCCTTTCCTCCCGCGTCTTTTTATAAGCTCACAGACTCTCCATCTCCCTCCATTACCCAACCATCATGCCTAGGGTCCTAAAAATGACGAGGCTCCACCAAGTGCCCCCACCGGTCGATGCCCGCCGTCACCCTAACCTACCATCGGAACCAGCACCAGCACCAGCAGCTTCCATACCCACATCCTCATCCTCCTCCTATTCCTCTGACTCTTCGTTTTCCCCAGGCCCTGCTTCTGTTTATGACGAGGCCTTATATGATCTCCAATGCACCCCTCTACTGGCGGCCGGAAACCGACGCCAACTCCCCGAACAAGTTCCGTAATCGTCTTCGCCTGTTGTGCACGGAACTGAAGACCATCCACGGGGACCCACGTGCATTCTCCGCCGCCCATCGTCGGGCCCGCTGATATCCCTCTCACTCTCACAGTCCCATTCAGGATTTCCGGTCATCACTGGGGTAGACTCATCGGCCGAGGAGGACACCGCCAGCAGTGCCCCCGCTCCACCCGCTCTCGCACCCTAGTTCCCCTTTCCTTTTACTGTTTTTATTTTATTTTCTTTTTGTTTACCTGATAATATGCCAATGCCCTGGGCGTTTGCCCTAGGGCTATTTTGTGAATGATGCTATTTCAATTTCCTCTTTTGTTCTTTACATCACCCCCCCTTGTGGGGTGCCAAATTCCTGATTATCGTTTTATTACTGCTACTGCAATGAGGGCATTGCATAGTTCAAGTGTGGGGGAGGGATTAGTTAGGTAATATAATCTGCTATCTGCTATTTCCGTGTGTGTGTGATCTAATTACTCTGCATTTAGTTTTTTGGGCACAAGATGAATTTTTTTTCAAATTGCATGATGAAGTATGAAAAGAATACTGTAGAAATAGAAGGAATGTCTATATAACGCAACGTAGCATGATTGCTTAAGAAAACTGAACCTATAGGCTTGGGAAATTGACAGTGCTGGCTAATCTGATGCGGGGTAAAGTGGCAGTGAGGAAGTTTAAAGGGAAGAACCCTCGATGGAAGGATTCAATTGAGCTTAATTATTATATCTTTTTAGTGTGCAAGTCTGCCAGTCCATGTTTGATCCTTGATTTATCTTAGTTCTTTGATAAACTATCTGGCATCTGAGTTTGAAGTTCGTAGGATAAAGGCATTCATGTCATACCCATCAATCCCATACACAAACCATTTATCATGATCCCTATATTGCTACCCCATTAAGCCACCCGAGTATGCTATAGCAGAACGAGATAGACATAAAAACACTAGAAGCAAACCGTGAAAATGCTACGGCAGAGTGCTCCATTGAAAGGCTGCGAAAAAGAGCTACTATTGCTTATATATAAAAAAAAGAGCAGCAAGAAAAACAAGTACAAAAAGGAGCACTCGGCTAAAACTAAGATATCTTGCTACCTAATCTGCTATAGCATTTACCAATATTTCCCATCTCAAACTCCTAACCATCTTCACCATTGTAACCCAAAAAGTCCTTTTGACGAATGAATACTCAGAATGCTAGGAAGCAATCTTAGAACTTTGACAAGGCTATGGAACTTCCTGGGCTCGTATGACAACAGAGAAATTAAAATCCCCTGAGTAAGAGAGCGCAAACATTGAACTTGAGAGCATCTTGAGGCTTCTTCATCTAAGCAATACCACGCTTTCTGAGCCGTTAGCATTGGGCAGTGGGATTGCCGAAGGAGGACGTTAACTAAAGGCAAGTGTGTAAGCAAGGGCTATACAGACAAGAGCACTATAACTATGAGTTTTGTTCGCTTTATCTTATTTTGCCCAGGAGTGCAAAAAGCTAAGTGTGGGGGTATTTGATGAGCACAAATTATACCATGTTTTCCCTATATTTCAAGACTGAATTGTATGGTGAATGAAAGCTTAAACTGCAAACAATCCAAGCAAAAAGGCATATATTCATTATATAGGGAACTGAAGGATGGAAACCATTTACATCCTGAACATGTGCTAAGAAGAAGCAAATTACATTGTTTTTAAAGAACGTATAGCAAAGCTAATACGATGCTATAGCATTCCGACCGCAACTCAAAAGGCAATAAAAAGCATCACGAAACCTATAGCAAAGTAAAGGACGCAATGCTATGCGGCATATTTTCTGACCTTTTTATCTAGCTGATTTCAGTAATAGAAATAAAAGATCGAGATCAACAGGTAGATTGCTGACATAATGAAATAAAAGATGCGGAGGATCAAAACGGAAAGATTTGAAGAATCCTGCAGATCCGCAAATCAATATACAAACGAAAGATGCCATAGATCTCGACGATTTAGAAAGCCCAAATAGCTTAACTTGCGTCACACGAAAGTCTAAATATAAAAGAAAACAGCAGGACAACCCTAGGAGACAGTCGTACAGAGCCAACACAAGATTCACATTTGGCCGACTCAAAAGAAGAGTGAGAGACTTCACTAGCACGAGAATTCCAGGATAACCCAGCATCCTTCCTCGCAGTAAGACGGAGGGAAGAAGACGTGGAGTGGTGACGTGACAGGGCTTCGTCCACGCCGTCGGAATGCCGTCAAGCTTTCTATTTTCATTTGTTTTAGTAGTTAGATCATGGGTCATTCTGTTACTATCTGTTTTGTGTTTCCCTCGTCAGTCATGAACTAACTTTCTGATGGCTGAACGAGGATGAATTCTTAAGCGTGTATGAACCCAGTTGTAAGTTCTTAATTTAATAGATTCGGTTTGCTTATCAGTGAATTAATTACTAGTCGATTAGAGGAATCTAAGGGCTAGACTTGTGGTCTCGGCTTACTGGCAAGGAGTCGAGGTTAGACCTCTAAGAAACAGTGTTTGCTAGGCAGCTGGTGCAAGGCTTGACCTATTTATTGTAGGCTTCAGGAATGGGTCTACCTCTCATAACCAAGACACCCCGAGTATAATGCGAGATAAAAACTAGAAAGTTTCCATAGGAATATGGAAGGAGTATAGTTGATATCATATGTATCGGACGAAGCTTCGATAGATCATAGCGGTGGGTTAATCGAATAGCTTTGTAGTTAGTAGCTATGCTTTAGCAATTGCGGAAGGCGTGCGAAGATAGATGCTATAGCAATGGGTAGAGCAACTAGGGGATTTATGCACTTAAGGAGGAGTCCGAGTTCAGCCTAACTTCTTACTAATATCTTCTTAAATTTACTTTGTTTACTTTTGTTATTAGCATAATCATCAAAAACCTCTCAAACCAATTACATTTACTTTCTGATTGCAACTATCATAGCAATTGAGCGTCACTCTTCGGTATCTCAGTCTCTGTGGGACGATACTCTACTTTCACTTTATTACTTGTTCGACTGGTTCACTTGCCATCAAGGAAATCGACCAACATCTATGTGTCATCTACTTCATATTTTTTCAAAGTTGAATCTAAAACTTCTGGGGTAAATTTGCACCTTAACAAAAATGATGTGGATGATATATAGACTATCACCTCAGCATATTTGGTTAACTCATGGTCAAAATTAACTGAGATAACGGCAGATGCAAAATTGTTCCATTTTTTACATTTTCAGGGAAAAATTGGCTCCCGAAAAACTTCTGGAGTAAAATTGCTTCTTGGTGAAAACTTATAGGGCAAAAATGCCCCTTAAGCCTATATATTATTATCACATGCCAAGAGCTTGCTGCTCAACTAGTAAACCACACTGTTTAGGATGAGGGGAGTGGAGGGAAAATAAAAATTTTATGAGTTGAATTTAAAGAGATGGTGTTATAAAATTTTAATAAAAATAAGATGTAACATAAAAGAGTATACAAAAAACTAATAAAAAACTTTTAACCCCACTTCTCTGATTATTTTTTTTCAAATTCAACTCAAAAAAATTTCCTCCCCTCCAAATCACTCATACCAAACAATAAGGCCTTATTTGATTAGCGTTTTTGAAGGGGAGGGGAGGAGAAGAGGTGGAATAACTGTGTTTGGTTGGAAGAAGGGGAGGAGAGGGCATGTTTAAAATTTTGCCTTTTTCCTCATTCCTCCCCTCCAAAATTGGGGGTTTTTTTTGGATGGGAGAAAAATAATTTGTCACATTGTGCCTAATATAATAATATAAGACATATTTTTGGAGTTGATCTTGATCCAAATATAAGACGTAATTTTTATATTTGTCAATGTTTTCCTAATTTACCCTTATTCATGCTTCCTCGTTAATAATCAATAAGAAGGGAAAAAGAAGGAATTAAGGAAGATGACTAGAGTGTTTTAGAAAATACACATTAAAATAAATTGATAAATTATGCAGCAACTCTATATCTTCATTCATTGATTGTGTAGAATGCTTATAAGGTGATATAGAGAAGGGTTTAGTCTAACTAAACCTAACAAAATATCTCCTATAATCAAGGAGTATTCAAAATTCAAAAAAGAATTTGAAATTCAAATTTCAAATAAGAATTTGAAATTCAAATAGAAACAACATAACAGAATAATCCAAAAATCTTAATAATAATAATAAATAGGATAATTAACCTAACTCTAATTGGGTTAGAGTTTCGACCATCATGGGTCGAATAAGGTCCAACTTCCAACACTCCTCCTCAAGTTGGGGAATAGATATTGATCATTCCCAGCTTGCTTCCAAGTCCTTCAAATTTCTCTTGGGTGAGTGACTTTGTCATAATATCTGCAATTTGCTTTTTTAATGAAATGTAAGATAGATCAATGGTCTTAGCTTCCAATTTTTCTCGAATGAAGTGACTATCAATCTCCATATGCTTCATTTTTTCTGTTGGATAGGATTGTTGGCAATTTTAATTGTTGACATATTATCACACCAAACTTTAAGAGGTCCATCAGTCTCTGCTTTAATTTCATTTAGGAGTCATAAAATCCACATCACTTCATATACACCCAAAGACAAAGCTCTATATTCTGATCCTGCTGAACTGCGTGAGACAACTGGTTGTTTCTTACTTCTCCATGTGACAATATTTTCCCATTCATATATGCCATAACTTGTAGTAGAATGTCGGTCAACCTTGAAACTACCCTAGTCAACGTTTGTATATAACTCTACACTTCTGTCACTTCTTTTAGCAAATAATAAATCGAGTCCTTGAGTGCTTTTGAGATATCTGAGGATTCTATAAACTACTGTCATATGCTCCTTTTACGGGTTGCTTGAGAATTGACTCATAACACTAACAAGGAACCCTATATCAGGTCGTGTGTGAGAAAGATAGATTAACTCCCCACTAACGTCTGATATTTTTCTTTGCTAACTACTATACCATATAGTCTAATGGTTAATTTCTGGTTTAGCTTTATTGGAGTGCAGGCTGGTCTAGCCCTTAGCATGCTTGTACTTTTAGCAAATCCAAAGTGTACTTTCTTTGTGATACACGGATCCCTTGTAGAGTTCTTACTACTTCCATTCCTAGAAAATATCTCAAGGATCCAAGATATTTCATTTCAAATTTAGCAACTAAATTCTATTTCAATATGATAATTTCTTCTGCATCATCACCGATTACAACAGTATCATCCACATAAACAATTAAAGATGTTACCTTATTACCATAGTGTTTGATCAAAAAAGGTATCATCAGACTGCCATTGGGTATAACCCTAAGACTTAATTGCTCGAGTATATCTTTCAAACCAAGTTCTTGGTGACTGTTTTAACCAACAGAGAGATTTATATAGGTTACAGACTTGATGTGAGCTTTTAGAAGTTCTCACCCTAAAGGAATCTCTATATTACTTCCTCTTCAAGATCTTCATTAAGGAATGCATTTTTCACATCCATTTGATGAAGAGGTCAATCCAAGTTTGTAGCTTACAAAAGTAACACTTAAAGTTAAATTTTGCTACTAGGGCAAAAGTTTACTGGTAATCAATGTCATATGTTTGTGTAAACCCACAAACTACTAAACGAGCTTCATACTTGTTCACACTTCCATCAGGGTTATACTTAATAGTAAATACCCACTTGCTGCTCACTACATATTTACCTTCTGGTAGATTTGTAATTTTTCAGGTTCCATTTTTATGTAGAGTTCTCAGCTTTTCATTTATAGCTTGCTTCCATCTTGGATCCAAAATAGCTTCTTCATACCCTTTAGGTATAGTTTCTTTTTCAACATTAGTCACAAAAGTCTTCATATGAGGTGAAAGCTTTTGGTAAGGGACATAATTGGCTATAGGGCGATGAGTATAGCTTCTTTTTCCCGTCCTCAAGGCTATTGGCAAGTGTAAATCCTCAAGACTTGGTTCAGGTAACAAGTCATGGGTATGCCTCAATATAGAATTGGAATATATTTTCACTAGGTTCTACCATCCTAATCTCAAGTTCATCTGTATCAGAAATCTAATTTAGTGGTTTAAATGGGTTCTTATGTACAATTTCTGAATTTGAATCATGAGTTCTAGGTGGTTCAGATTTGTTCCTTGAAGAGAAATTGTGAGATACAAACCTTGGAGAGGAACTATAGTGGTTGTTTCTGATAGGATTAGGGTTAGAAATTTTGGATTTAGTCTGTTCCTAGAAGAGGAGTTATGAGGGGCGGAATCCGTGTTGAGATTATTCGTGTTATTCAAATGGATAGTAATAAGTGGAGTGTTCATTGATGATTCATCAAAATTTTTACAAAATCGATGGTTAGTGTAGTTTCAATATTTACTTGCTCATCATTAACATCACAAATAAGTCATTCCTTTTCTTCCTCTTTTCTACATAACTCCCCCTGAATGGTTGATTTGGGATAATAAGCATATGTAAGAACTGCTTCGCCCCAAAACCTATGTGTCACATGACTTTCAAACATGAGTGACCTAGCCACTTCTAGGAGATGATGATTTTTCCTTTCAGCCACCCTATTTTGTTGATGGGGTGAACACATGAGGTTTGATGATGAATCTCATTTTCAAGTAAAAAATCTTTAAAATCTGAATTGACATATTCTTTACCATTATCACTACGAAGAATATGAATTGATATTTGAAATTGGTCTTTAATGAATATGTAAAAAAACAATGAAAATCTCTTATTTGTCTTTTAAAAGAGTGTTCATCAATAAAAGTTACAAACCATTTAGCCTTTGAGTTAGTTTCAATTTTGAAGGAACCCAAACATTACTATGAACCAAAGAGGATGAAGAGGATGGTGTATAAGAATGAGAAGGGTAGGAATAATGAATCTGTTTAGCAAATTGACAAGAGTCACAATGAAAATTCAACACATAATTATTGGAAATATTTGGAGATAGAAATTTCAAGTAACTAAGACTAGGATGGCCTAACCTAGAGTGCCACAACTTTAGATCATTAGATGACATTGTTGAAGTCAATGCACTGACTTTATTTGGAGATGATCTTTGGATGTAATAAAGTCCATTCCATACTTTAGCATTCCCAATCCTTTTCCCTAATGCCAAGTCTTGAAAATCAGAACCAAATTTGTCAAAAGTCACAAGACAATTTAATTGTTTTGCCACACAACGGATAGAAAGCATACTACACTTAATATCTAGCAAATAAAGAACACTTTTGAACACAATATTTTCATAAATACACAGAACTAGATCCTAAAACCTTTACAAATCGTCCGTTTCCAAATTCTACGATTACATGTTAAGAGTACTCAGTAAATTAAGAGAATAGTTCTTTAAAACCTATTATATGATCTATTGTACCATAATCTACAATCCAAATATTTTGAATTGTAGGACTAAGAGTGTTCGTGAGAGTCACAGAAGGGGAATGAGTCTCACATAATTTAAAAGAAGAGGATTCATCATAGTGCTTTTCTAGAAGCTTTGTCGATACCGAAAGTTCTTCACTGCTCAACAAGTCCTTGTCAGAGTTGGTGTTGCCAATCAATAGCTTATAAAAATTACCTTTATTTTTAATGTCAAAAAGTCTACCATGAAGTTTCCAACACTTATCTCTAATGTAACCACTCATGTTGTTATGATCACACCATTTCCCTCTATTCTTATTCTTCATATCACGGGCAACAAAGGCTGAGTCAACAATGTTGTGAGAAGAAGGTTTAGATGTTGCTTTAGGCAAGGAGCAGTGACTTTCCTCATTCTTGACCATGTAGAAGGAATCTGCTAGAGTGTAGTGGTTTTAGATTCATTATTTGACCTCAGATTGGCTCAAATGAGTCACGCAGGCCAAGAAGGAAGTCTGTGTAGCAATATCGATCTATAATTTCCCAAAAGTAAGAAGCTGAGACAAGGCAAGAGCATTCATGAACTTCGTACAAGTCGATATGCTGCCATAGTATCATTAAGGAACTATAATAAAGAGTAATTCACTTTTCACCTTGAACTAAGCTACGAAGAGAACTCTTAACCTATATGATAGCAGTAATATTATCTTTTTCTGAATATAGATGGTGCGCTGAGTCCCAAATCTCATTTTTTGTGGATGCTAGGAGGTAATTTTCACTAATGTCAATTATCATGGAGTTCATGAGCCAAGCCATGACCATATTATTCTCAACTGACCATGTCTCGAACGTAGAATCCTTTAGTGAAGGCGTTTCAGGTGTTCCAATGAGGTATTTTTCCTTGTTTCTCCCCACAGATGAACATCAGCATGTTTCGAGACCATTGTAAGTAGTTGTTGATATTGAAATTGTTAGTATTTAGGTGTCCTAGAGACAATCTGTGAGAACAAATCAGAACCTTTTTCTACGTTGTAGTATTTCATTATTAATAAATGAGCATATTTTATCTTTATCTTTATCATATTTATGTCTCACCTTTATTTTAAAGTAAATATGTGTTTAAAGATAAAAGCCCTAGGAATAGAATGTGTTAATCTCGAGGATCAATGATAGAGATCATAATTATGAGGACTCGAGAACATTGTATATCTATTACCTAAAACTTTTTTCTAATCTTGAATCACCAAGAAAGGGCATTGATAATCTCAATAAGACTAGTACGACATCATCTACTTGTATAGAGATACAAGGTAGGCACCTCATGGAATACAGGCATGGAGATGCCTTAGCTGATGTCATGGGTAGATCTGTTAGAGAACAGATAGTACTGAACAGATCTGCCGAGAGACTCCACAAAGATTCATTATAGAGAGTATCATTGGATATGTAAAGTATCTCATCGTTTGGTAGTACGGATTGTCCTGGACCTAAGGATGTCATCGAACACTATGTCCTACGGTTACACTTTGACTATACAACTCTATCCACCTGAAAATGGGGAGAACAATATACTCTTACGTGTAACTCAAATACATGAGTATAGATGGACATGCCAAGAGGACTCACAGTCCCTTACAAAGGATTAGTTATTCACAAGACCGGTAGAGCTTGGAAAGCTTCCAATTAACTCGGGAGTTTGTGCGCACAGCAAGTGATCATGAAGAGTCATGATCCGTTATAGAGTTAATATAGGAAGATTCATAGTTCTGTGAATTAGCTACATTTAGTCAATTAAGAGGGATGATACTCTATCTTTGCTCTCGACTAAATGTGAATGACGATATGAGGGATGATGCCTGCACGGTATCCAAATATGAAAAGTAGATCATTTGATCAACTCAATTAGTTCTGGGGCCACAGAGCATTGCTAGTGTCTTATGAGGTCATTAAATAAATAGGGCCCGTTAAAGGGGTTTTAATTGGGCCTCATGGGTCACACACAAAGGTTATTCCCGATTGTTTAAAATTAGCAAACTTGGGACAATAATTGTTATTGGGCTTTACCAAGAGTAAAGGTGTAATTGGGTTGGAGTGAGACTCCAAACCCAATAAGGGAAAAAAATGGCATCATATATGGTGTCCCCAGTGGGAAATTAGTTTCTCTATAAAAGGGCCCAAATGTGTTGGAAGATCCAGCGGGGTCTTAGGCCAAGTCGAATTTGGAATTTAGTTTTAAAATTTAAATTTTAATTCAAAAGGTTAGGTTATAAAATATAATTCTAAATTATCTAATATATCTATGGGGTTTAAACTTCTCATGTTGCATGAGAAGAAGAAGATTCCTACACACATATGAAATGGTGGGACCCACATATATAATACTAATTATATATATGTGGGTCCCACCATTGCATGTGTGTGTGACATGAGAATACACTTCTCCTACAACATAAGAAGTGTTTTTCCCTATATATATAAAGATCCAATAATGATTGGATGAAGATAGGAGAAATAATAAATGATGATTGATTTAAAATGATTTTTGAATTTTAGTTTAAGAGATGAATGTGATTCATCATCTTGAATTATTATTCAATATTCAAGATATGAATTTAATTCATTATGATTTAGATTTTCCAATTCAAGTTTGGATTGGGCCTTTCTTGTGAGCACTTAAATTAGAGTTAGACTCTTATAAAATGCTGATTTTTTGTGTGCCTTTTTATGGACGTTTTTTGAGAAAAAAAGGGAAATAAATGTGATCCATCATCTTAAATCAATTCAACAATTAAGATAAGAATATGATTCATCATATTAAATTCAATCAATCAATCAAGATGTGAATTTAATGTGACTTGGTTGACAAGTAGTGGACTTATTACCTAAAACCTTTTTTCTTACTGCATAAGCTGAAAATTCCTAAGGCAATTAAGACTAGGAATTTTTGGCCCACCAAGGCTATAAAAAAGGGAGGGTTGGACTTTTTTCCACATCCTTATGCTCTCTAAATTTAGGTCTTTACCAAAGGTTTAGAGAGGAAAAGGCACCATTCATAAAATGGTACGGTTCCAACCTTGTTCATCCTATCTTTAACCTAATCCTAAGAAACCATCATCTTCTTGAAAAGATAAAACCCAAGGAAACCAAAACTCAACATTGTCTTTGCCTAGCAAGCATCCAAGAAGTGGGAGGTTTCAAGAAAAGGAGTTCTCATTGCAATCGGGGGATAGCCGTGTGGATCAACGTTAGAGGACATCAACAACCTTGAAGTCTTCGAGTGATCTAAGGTAATTCTTATCTCCAATAATCATTTTATCAAATTATCCTAAACCCCAATAGTTGTTTTAACGAGTAATCCTGAAACTCATGAATATTATAAATTGTTATGAATTCTCATGAGTACCGTAAAGAGTAACGGATTAATAATTAATAACTAATTAGCGTAATGAGTTAAGGTTAATAATTCATGAGGACCGTAAGGAGTTACGGGTTTCCGCAACAATTAAACAAAATTTTTGTTTTCAACCTCATGAAACTTTGCATGAAAGTCATGTAATAGGCAAAATTAACCATCAGAAATGGTGTGTAACTATAACTTGTGTGAGGGACTCTGGCACCGTACCACACATCCCTGATGGCGGAGACAAGTTATCACTAGTCAAACCTCAGAATTTGGTGTGTCCAGCCTTTTTGAGCCATCACTAGCCGATGTGGCTTGTTGTTCTCCATCATTGATAGTAAAAGCTTGTAGCTGGCCATTTAGAGCTGCACAGTACGACATATGGAACCTGGCTCTAGCACCATGAAATAAATTGATAAATTATGCAGCAACTCTATATCTTTGTTTATTGATTGTATAGAATACTTGTAAGGTGATATAAAGAAGGGTTTAGTCTAATTAAACCTAACAGAAAATCTCCTATAATCAAAGAGTATTCAAAATTTAAATAAGTATTTGAAAATTCAAATAAAAACAACATAACAAAATAATCTAATAAAAAAAGGATAATTAACCTAACTCTAATTAGGGTTAGGGTTTCAGCCATCATTAACTAAATAGGGTCTAATTTCCAACACACATCATATTAGCTAATTTAATTAATGAGAGGTTGAGTTTTAACCTCAAGTTGGGCTATGTGATGAATGTAAGTGGGTATTTCGTCCTTCCCCTACTGGGAAGGGTTATGTTGGGATAATCTTTTTATTATAAAAAAAACATATATAATTGTCACATTAACATAATTTCACGGCTTCACCATACTACTAAAGATTAATTTATTTTAAAAAAAATTATAGGACCTAGACTTAATTTGGCCAGAAAAAAAATTACATTTTCTTAAATAAAATAAAAAGGTGTGCTTGTTTTCTCTAATCTCTATAGCTTCATATCTGGTGTGTCACTTGTCAGTCAACATTTTTTTATATTCCTTAAATAAAAAATAGAAGAAAAGAAAGAAAAATCTTGCATTACTCCTAAAGATACACACACTATACTCCCTCTAATCTTAATATAAGGTATATTTGGGAGTTAATTTTCATCTTAAATATAAGACATAGTTTTTATATGGTTAAGGTGAAAATTTACTCTAAAAGTTTTCACTGAGGAGCAATGTTGCCATGAATTTTTTTTCAGATTCAATGTTACCCTAGAAGTTTCAAAACGTAACATTGATGTTCCATACCGTCAAAAAACTAATGTTGACCATTAAAAAATGGGAAAATCCACCTTAGGGCCCAAATAACCAAAAAATATTGTCAAAAAATTCAAGAAAAAGTCACATGTCAAAAAAGGCTTCAGAGTCTTTTCTAATATTATTTCATAAAACGTTAGTTATTAACGGGTACAGATTTAGTTGTTAACAGGTACTGATTTAGTTGTTAGAATATTGTTGTTAATGTTTATTGATTTAGTTGTTAATGTTCTACTGATATAGTTGTTAACGTTTATGAAATAATACCAAAAAGGCCCTGGAGCCTTTTTTGACATCTGACTTTTTCTTGGGCCTTTTTTGACAATTTTTGGCTAATTTGGGCTCTAAGGGGGATTTTTCCTTTAAAAAATTTACATTTACTATCAACACTAAAAGGTAACATTATTCCATTTTAATACTTCCGAGGTAAAACTGAACTTAAAAAAACTTTTGGGTAACATTCCTCCTCAGCAAAAACTTCTAGGGTAAATTTGCACCTTAACCCTTTTTATATTTGTCAAAAAAAAATTCTAATATGCCCATTTTGATGTTTCTTCAATAATAATCAATGATAAAAAGAAAGGAGTAAATTAAAAAGGTCGATTGAGATGTTTTAAATAATACTCCCTCTGGTCTTTATTATAAGGCACCAACTATCAATTCTCACAAACCAATAAAAACAGTTAAAGTCAATAAAGTTACCCTACTATTTAAGTAACTTCCAATATTACCCCTACTAATTGCACTAAACTCTATTTTATATTAATTATTACTCTCACCAACTACCCTTATTAATTATGGGCATACATGGAAAAAATTAATTAATGTGCCTTGGGAACAAGCAAGTGCCTTATAAAAAGGATCAAATACATTTGGTAGTTGGTGTCTTATAATAAGGACCAAAGGGAGTACTTATTGTATTAATTAATTAAATTTCTGGGAGATTGTGGATTTAAGCCTCAAGTTGTGCTATGTGATTATTGTATAAGTGGGTGTTTGGCCCCTCCCAGAGGGAAGAGTTATGTTGGGGTAATTTATTTTTATAAAAAAAATATAATAATTGTCACATTAACATTTAATTTACACTTTCTAGAAACTTTCATAGGGAAGAGTTATTTGGGGTAATTTATTTTTATAAAAAATATAATACTTATCACATTAACATTTAATTTACACTTTATAGAAACTTTCACGGCTTCACCGAACTTCTCAAGATTAATTTATTGACAAAAAAGTGATAGGATCTTGATTTAAGTTAGCCAGAAAAAATTATATTTTCTTGAATAAAATAAAAATCAAGTTGCATTTGTTTGTGTCTGTTACGGACCTACCCGAGGCCCAACTCTGGGACGGCCCAATAGAGATGTATCATATATCTAGATTCACCTACAATCATGGAACATTCTATCATATCTATAATCAAGGAATAAGATAGATCATGCAGTTATGATACCGAGGTATACCCTATATATACAAAGGTCGAACCCTAAGGTGTACACGTTCTAACTCAAACCTAGTTATTTTCAGTATCACTGTGCACTCTCCCACTAAACACTACCCCCATCCCCCTTGGCAAAGAGCCTTTATATTAGTGTACAGTGATCATCCGCTCTCCTGGATATCTGTCTCATAGATATTCCGGCAAAGCCATTCGATCCAAGATCAAAGCACTAGCCTACTAGGCTAGACATTCGTGTTCTATACCGGAACATTGGCGCCGACCGTGGGGACGTTAAATTTCGATCCCCGTGACCAACAATGGCAAACACCAGAAGCAGTAGTCAAAACCCTCACCGTGGAGATCCATCGCAGGCCGAGACGACTCAGCAGCAACAAACTCAAGGACTTCCGCGGCCTGAGGATATCCCAAACGCTGATGCCACGAATGAAGGGAATGATGTTTCAGACACAACATCTTCCCCTCCCAAAGGGGCAAAACCTCAGGATACGCCGAATCCAGATCTCCTCCTCCTGCAGAAGACTCAGGAGTCAATACTGAGACGAATAGAGAATATGGAGAAGCAAAATAACCTCCAGCACCAAGAAGACCTCAGAGTGATGCAACAAATCATGCAGGACCACCTCAAACAAATCGAAGCATCGGCTCAAAAGGAAAACCGAGGTGACCAGCGAGGACGGAGAGGAAAGGTGACCCGAGACTTCGATAGCCTTCCCCAAAGCAAGCAGCCAAGGTCTACTAAGCATAGTACTGGAACAGCCTCCCCGGACACGGACCCCGAACGTATGAGGGCTTGCAACCGTACCTCGGACCTGAAGAAACTACGCATCGAAAAGACTCTGGATGATGAAGATCAAGATATAGAAAGGACGACCCGACCGCGGGGTTCTCCAAGGGAATATCGAGTGAAGTACATCGCATGGCATAATTGTAGTCCCTTCTCGGAAGACATCGCGAATGCCCCATATCCAAAAGACTTTGATTTGGATAACCTACCAAAGTATGAAGGCACTCAGGATCCGCGGTCACACCTCGATACTTTCGAACTGCTCATGTTCGTTCGGAAAATCAAGGGCTCGGTCATTCCTCGGCTTTTTGCGACGACGCTAATCGGACCTGCCCAAAAGTGGCTCCACACTTTACCAATCAAATCTATCCATGAGTTTGAAGACCTTGGGCGAAAGTTCGAGCTCAACTTCGCGACTAGTAAGAAGCAGCCTAAATCGCAATTCACCTTGAGTAAAATCAAGCAACGACGAGGGGAGACTCTGCAAAGATACTTGGAAAGATTTAAGGAGGTCGCCCTGCGAGTGCGTTCTCTCCCTGAAAGTGTTCATGTACATTGCCTCATCGATGGCCTGGATCCTTCGTCCAGGTTAGCTAATTCAATCTTCAAGAACCGGGTTTACACCCTCATCGAGTTTAACACTCGATCGAAGCAATATTTAGAGGTAGAACAAATGGAGATAGCCAATGCCATCGGAAGTGAGAAACGAAGAAATACACCTCCAGAGAACAAGAGTCAACTGAGCAGTCGTTGAGAAGACCCCCAGAAGCAAATCCGGGATAACAGAACTAGAGGTGAAAAATTTGAAAGAAAACCGAGGTATGAAAAGTACACTCCGCTCAATGTTTCGCAATCCTAGTTATGGAGGGAGGTCGCTTCAACCGAGATGAAGAAAGTCGATAGACCTCGGCCCACCAGATACCGGCCAACCACGGATCATTCAAAATTTTGCGATTTTCATGACGGGCCAGGGCATACCACGAACCATGCTACAAACTCAGAGACTGATAGACCCCGGCTTTTGTTGTCACAGGTTAGCCATCCAACCGGGGTCAACCCCTGTCACAGAAGAAGCAGAAACAAGGGGCCGATAGGCAGATAGCGTTAGAAAAACATGTGAAGGAGCTATTAGATGCCGGATTCATCCAAGAAATACAGTACACGACATGGTTATCTAATGTGGTCATGGTAATGAAACCCAACGGTAAGTGGAGAGTGTGCACGGACTACACTAATTTGAACAAAGCTTGTCCCAAAGACTCCTATCTGATGCCCAACATCGACCAGCTGATCGACAGCTCATCAGGATTCCAACTCCTTTATGGATGCCTACTCCGAATACAACCAAATCGCAATGCACCTAGAGGACCAAGAGAAGACAGCCTTTATAACCGAGAAGGCCAATTATTGTTACAATGTGATGCCTTTCGGACTGAAGAACGCCGAGGCCACCTATCAAAGAATGATGAATAAAGTTTTTGAAGACCAGCTCGGTCGAAATGTGGAGGTATACATTGACGACATGATTGTCAAATCAAAAGAGCCGGAGGACCATATCCGAGACTTAGAGCAGACGTTTGATAGGTTGCGGAAGCACCAGATCCGCTTGAACCCAGCCAAGTGCGCATTCGGAGTCCCAGCTGGAAAGTTCCTGGGTTTCTTGTTGACAAACCGAGGAATCGAAGCAAACCCAGATAAATGTAAGGCCGTGCTAGACGTGAAAGCACCAACGAGCAAGAAGGAGGTACAACAGCTGACTGGGAGGTTGGTGGCTTTGACGAGGTTCTTGCCGAGGTCGGTCGAGAATGCATTACCTTTCTTTAAATTACTAAAGAAGGAGGCACGAGGAGGCTGGAACCCAGAATGCGAATTTGCGTTTGGAAAGATCAAGCAATGTTTGGCAACCCCATCAGTCCTATCCAAACCCGAACCCGGTGAGACGGTATATCTCTACTTATGAGTAGGGGAAGAAGCTATAAGTGCCATTTTGGTCCGAGAAACAAAGGCCGGCCAAGTACCAATATACTTTGTAAGCAAAGCTTTGCAGAGCTCGGAGCTCAAAAATCAGAAGCTGGAAAAGGTGACATTTGCCTTGCTAATGGCGAACAAGGCGGTTACGTCCATACTTCCAGGGGCACAAGGTCGTAGTACGAACTAGTCAGCCAATCCGACAGGTGCTACACAAACCGGACCTGGCTGGACGAATGATCAGTTGGGCGATAGAATTATCTGAATTCGACATCATGTATGAGGCCCGGCATACGATCAAATCA
Source organism: Acacia melanoxylon (assembly GCA_019022615.1). Classification (NCBI taxonomy): domain Eukaryota; kingdom Viridiplantae; phylum Streptophyta; class Magnoliopsida; order Fabales; family Fabaceae; genus Acacia; species Acacia melanoxylon. The sequence continues at coordinate 1,419,311 of JAFJYJ010000003.1, read as the reverse complement.
CAAGCGCTGGCGGATTTTGTGAGGGAGCTCACCCCGGCCTACACTGAAGAAACAACTGACCTCCAAGAATGGAAGGTATATGTTGACGGCTCATCAAATGCTAAGGGAAGTGGAGCCGGAATAATAATTGAGAACCTAGAGGGGGTCGCTGTTGAACATTCACTCCATCTCAACTTCCCAACCTCCAACAACCAGGCAGAATACGAAGCTGTGTTGGCCGGCCTCCAACAGGCGAAAGAGCATGGAGCACGTAAAGTCAGGGTCCTAACCGATTCTCAGCTCATAGCGGCACAGATTGAGGGTACTTACCAAGCGAAGGGTCCTTTGCTGGCAAAGTACCTGAACAAAGCACGGGATATGATTACTGAGTTCGAAGAAGTAACAATCACTCACATCCCCCGGGAGGAGAATACAAGAGCGGATATCCTATCAAAGCGGCGGCCAAAGACAAAAGGTCCAGAAACCACCGGACCGTGGTCCAACAAAATTTGGCCGAGCCGAACCGCTAGTCCCCCGACCATATCATCTGCCATGGATTGGAGGAAACCAATCGAGGATTACCTAGAAAGAGGGATCATACCCGTTGATGTGACGGAGTTCCAAGAAACTAATTCGGCAGGCCGCCATGTACACTATGGTGGACGATCAGTTATATCAAAAAGGACTACATTCTCCCATGATGCGATGCTTGGGGACGGTCGAGGCACGATACGTCTTGGCTGAAATACACGAAGGTAATAATGGGCAACACATGAGAGGGAAATCTCTTGCAAGAAAAGCTCTGCACGCCGGGTACTACTGGCCGACCATGGTGGCTGACTCTAAAGAAGCAGTAAAAAGGTGTGATAGCTGTCAGAAACACACCAAGATCATTTGGAGCCCACCATCAGAATTACAAAGCATCTCGGCTCCCCGGCCCTTCTACAAATGGGGGATGGGCCTCCTCGCACCGTTCAAAGCGGCTCCCAGACAGTTAAGGTGGCTCGTGGTCGTGGTTGATTACTTCACAAAGTGGATTGAAGCCGAGCCTTTGACAACAATCACCTCGGTACGCATACAACGATTTTTTCGTCACAGCATCTTCTCTCGGTTTGGGATCCCGGCCGAAATAGTCACGGATAACGGGACCCAGTTCATCGATAAGGAATTCTGGGGTATGATTTCGGACCTCGATATCATACATCACTTCGCCTCAGTCAAACGCCCAGGCCGAAGCGGCCAACAAAGTCATTATGGATGGTTTAAAGAAGCACATGGAGGACGCGGAATCTTCCTGGGTCGAACAGCTCTATAGTGTGTTATGGGGTTACAGAACCAGCGTACAAACTTCAACCCAGGAAACCCCCTTTCGGCTGACGTACGGGTGTGAGACAATGATCCCGGTCGAAATAGGGCAACCTTCGTGGAGGAGGTTGAAAACTCTCGAAGAAAGTGAAGACTCGAACAACGATGCATTGATGACTGAATTGGACCTGATCGATGAGGCTAGAATTGCGGCACATTGTCGAGACCTAGCCACCAAGCAACTCATTAGGAAAAAAATACAATCGAAAGGGCAGGCCCCGCTCCTTCAACAGGGGTAACCTAGTACTCCGACGAGCGGACGTCGGAAACAAGAACGCCAGAGATGGCAAGCTAGCTGCGAATCGGGAAGGTCCTTATCGGATTAAGGAAAAGCTCGACAAGGGAACGTACGTATTGGAAACCCTGGGAAGGAAGCCGGTCAAAAGGACTTGGAACGCCGACAAGCTAAAAATCTACTAAAGTTAGACCTCGGTCTGGCTGTCACAATGTGCCCAACCGGCGCATCCGAGTTAGTTTATTTCTTAATTTCAGTATTTTGATTTCAATTTTATGTTTTGGTTCATGCTTGAGGTTGTAGTTCTTTCGAGCAGATTAGTTATTGAATAAAGAACTCCCCAGCGGAGACGCCAATTATGCATTATTGATAGTTCAAAGTTATTACACCGTGGTTATCAAACCCGGTCAAAAACGAAACCCAATATAAGGGATTACACCGGGGCTACCACGCCCAGGTTGCGAAATGGTAAAGACACTATTTATTCAATTTGATGCATCGAAAACATGCTCCTAGATAGGAGGTGAATTGTCATACAGACCCTGATCAGGTCAAAATGTGTAAACGTGCATTTCTACACCACGGTTCGACATCTGACAGTTTGCTCTTATTTTGGCAAAGAACCTAGACAATGGATCCGGAACTCGGTAGCTCGGGTAATCTAAAACACCCCTACCCCTATACCCGATATTAACCCATCGGAAGAATACGATTAGCAGATACTGCGCATATAAGACCCTGGCTCGGTCATAAAACTACTCACTCAAAGTAGAATTGGTAAATTAAAAGATTATACTGATAAGGTAAACGAAATCAATATCATCGAATTGTCATAAATTACAACGTTAACCCAGTATAATACACCGGCACAACAAAAGAAATAACTCTGATATTCAGCTCAGAGGAACAGCATCTTCAGAGGGGACATCCTCGGCAGACGGTGTAGACTTCAAAGTTCCTTCACCGCCCTCGCCGCCCAGCGCCATGTTAGAAGCCTCCTCTCCGCCTTGTTCATCTCCACCCTGCTCCTCGTCCACGAACGACAAGGATTCGTCTTCAGGGGTCGGAGGAGGATGAGGATGCAGGACGCCATCTTTGACATAAGCACGGTGGTCATACCCGTCAATTTTGAGTTCCACCCTCGGATTAAGATGCCGAATCTGGGCGAGTGCCATTTTGAAGCAGTCGGCGGCGGCCTCCTTCAGAATCTCCTCGCAGTCGAGGCGGGCTTTCTTCTCCTCACCAAGAGCGGCATTGGCCTAGTTGAGCTCGGAACACAAATCTGCACGCTGGGTCTGAAGGACCTTAACGGCATCCAAACCCTTCGTGTAGGCCTCTTTGAGATAAGCAAGTTCCGAGGAGGTTTTCTCCATCGCCTCTTTTGTTAGAAGGAGCTCCTCGGTAGCTTTCCCGGCACTCGCCTTGGAAACTTCAAGCTCTTCCTCAGTCCGTTTCTTTGCCTCCTCAGCCTCCTCCCTCTCCAACCTCAGCCGGCGTACCTCAGCAGATTGCCCGACATATTTTCCTTTCAGGTGAAGCAGCGCTTAGGCCAACTCGACACCTTTGCAGAGACGATCCTGCACGTCATGAACTAACCGCTCATCGATATCTGCAAGGGGTAAGTCATTCATGAATTGACGAGGAGGCAGGAATGCGACTTTCAGCTCCTCGGTCACTCCTTTCTCCCAGGCAAGACCACGAGCGATCTTCAAGGCAGGAGGAGGAACTGGCGGACCTTTGGGTGGAGATGGTGGCGCTGGCGAATCCGAGAGAGAAACCTCTTTATTTTTGGCAGTCGGATTGGCAGATTGAGAAACCGGACAAGCTCGAGGGGATGGAGACGTTCGGGCTTGGGCCGAGGTCTTCGCCTTCTTGGCCGCAGCAGCAGGGGAGGCTTCAGAGGATTGCCCTTTCCCGGCCTCAGAGGAAGGCCGCTTCCGAGTACCCTTCTTGCTAGAGTACCGGGGGCGGGGGCCACTATGGACAGATACCTTGGTAATTAGTCCATAACTTGAGCTGTAACAGGAAGAGAACAAAAGTCAATAATCAATTATAACAGAGATATAAACACACTCAAGAGAAGCAACCAAAAAATCATACTGATCACATATCCCGGCTTGGAACCAGCACCGATAATAAAGAAAGCCGCACTTCTGGTGCCATATGTGTTAACATAAGATACCGGGCATCCTATTGACAAAACCTCCTCGGCTGGAAGATCGTCAGATTCGACTTGATAAGAGGTGGAGGCCAGTTTGTGATGGTCATATGTCCAATAGAGGGGGAACTTCCACTCCACATCTTTGGCCTTGGCCCCTTGTAAAAACCAGGGCTGCTGGCCGGGTTTAGCCACTACTTTGAAGTAACTATTCTTGAATTGTTTAAAGGAATCTGAAAAAGCGGTAAAGAGTTTTCTGTCTGGATCACCCCGGAGGGAAGTAAGCCCCTTTAATTTCTCCGGTTCTTTACCAGAGCGAGGGGTAAAAGGACAAAAGAAAAAGAAAAATAAGGTATCGGTACAGGGAATAGGGGCCGAGAAGGAGCGACACAAGCATTCGAAGGCAACCAGATAGGCCCACCCATTTGGATGAAGCTGTGAGGGAGCTAGATGGAGATGGTTCAAACAAGAAATCTGGAACTCGGTAAACATGAAGCGAATACCGAGCCGGGCCATATAAGCCTTGTAAAAGAAGAAGAAGTTAGTAAGTCATTCCACCCTCGACTAGCAAATAGGCTCATCGTCATTATGGGGACTTAGGTGGCAGCCTTCCAAGGCCCCCCAGCTTCATTTGGCGGATGTCGGCCACGGTCATAAAGGAGTGAGTCGTTAATACATCGCACGTCACCCAGGGGTATCGCTCAAGCAAATCCTTGGGGGGAATGGAGGAATCTGACCCCCCGGCGTCAGATCGGGCACTAGTGGGCGAAGATGACGACTCCATTTACCTATAACACAAAACAAAAATACTAAGATCAGAAAGTGTGGGAATACCTGACATAAGTAAGCTATCATGAGGACAAGGAAGAATGAGCGGACTCGAACGAGGTAGACCCTCAGAGTTTGGGGTCGGGTCAGAGGACGACCTATGACTACAAGAGCCTAGAATGGTGTTGGCCCGGGAGTCCTCGCCGCTCGCGATATAGTAAGAACTCGAAGCAAGACATTCCCAACATGGGCCGAGGTATCCTTCCGGAACGGGTTCTGACCTAGGACGATTGGGGGCTTCATAGAAATTGATAGGTTGTACCGATACGGCCTCGGCCTCATCTCGACTCTCAGGGTAAGACCTAATATTGGAAGCCGTACTTCGAGACCGAGCAAGAGGGGGGCGAGACGCTCCAACAGTCCTCCTACCGGATCCACCACGGAGAAAGGAGGCTAGTTTTTGCTCCTCGGAGAGGGGAGTGCCGAACAGCCAATGACTAGTTTGAGGATAACGCGCACGTAGTGCTTCCTCCTCTTCCGGGGTTAAATCCTGACTCGATGAGGGAGGGAGATTAACTTTAACCATGGACACCGAGGGGTGCAACCTAAAGAGAGGCACAAAATGACCAACAAGGAACATGGTAGAAATCCCCCCCAGAACAAAGAGATGGCTATGGACAAGAAGCCAAAATGTAGGACCTACCCAGAAACCTCAACCAAAACTCAGAAACGCAAAAGAAATCATATCGAGGAACTGGGAAGCAGTAATGAAGAAGAAAGACAGAGTAGACGAACAATGGATACGATAAAAGAAAAAAGAGCAGTAACGCCATACCTGATAGGGTGAAGAGACGGTGAAGCAAGAAGCAGAGGAGTACAGAGAGACGTTGAGAAATCGTCGAAGGCAAGGAGACCAGAAAAAACTAGAAGCTTTTCAGAATGAAGGCGAAAGAGAGTGGAAAGGTTAAAATGAAAGAAGTGGAGGGAAATGTGAAGGGACAATTGGAGAAACAAGGGCATAAAAGACAATTCGCCCTTAAAAGTAATAGTGACGTACGATGGGTAATGGGTGCATTAAATGCGCACGAAATTCGGAGAGGGTTGCAAGCCTGCACCAATCCACGAAGGTCAGGTGTCAAGAGGTCATGATGGCGAATGCAGAAGGGTTCTAACCTCGAAGTCAAGCGATCCACCTGGCAACACCTCGGATCCTCGAGTGCACAGGTGTAGGCTCGGACCTTTGAGATATGACCTCGAGTCCAGAAGCCAAGTAGGGTTCCCGGAAGTACACCCCAACCTGGGGACAAGGGACAAACCGGCCCGAGGAGCAAGATACATCCCGGCAGCTCAAAAACTTGAACTACCGGGCTGGGGGCAACTGTTACGGACCTACCCGAGGCCCAACTTGGGACGGCCCAATAGAGATGTATCATATATCTAGATTCACCTACAATCATGGAACATTCTATCATATCTATAATCAAGGGATAAGATAGATCATGCAGTTACGATACCGAGGTATACCCTATATATACAAAGGTCGAACCCTAAGGTGCACACGTTCTAACTCAAACCTAGTTATTTTCAGTATCACTGTGCACTTTCCCACTAAACACTACCCCCATCCCCCTTGGCGAAGAGCCTTTATATTAGTGTACAGTGATCATCCGCTCTCCTGGATATCTGTCTCATAGATATTCCAGCAGAGCCATTCGATCCAAGATCAAAGCACCAGCCTACTGGGCTGGACATTCGTGTTCTATACCGGAACAGTCTCTATTCTCTATAACTCCGTATCTGGTATGTCCCATGTCAATCAACTTTTTTTTTCAATTTCTTAAATTAAATATAGAAGAAAATAAAGAAAAATCCTTCGTTACTTCCAAAGATACATGCATATACATATACACACACAAATTACTTCATCTTGTCTTTAATATAAAACATATTTGGAGGGTTAATCTTGATCCTAAATATAAGACATAGCTTTTATATTTATCAATTTTTTCTTAGTTCACCCTTATTGATGTTTCGTCGATAATAATCAATGAGAATAGATAATGAATCAATTAAGGAAATGTGTTTTAAAATAGGAAAAATCTCAAATATATAGCATTTGAATTTGAAAAACCCCAAAAAGTATATTAACATATGGAAATGACATAAAGGTGGCAGGGATCAAATTAAAATTTTAAAATGTTGATAAATTTACTATTATGCCTTTAATTTTTAAATAATAATAAATAAATAAAATGTTCCCTTGCGAGCGCCGCCATTGGCTAGCCGCTAGAGCTTTAGCTCGTCGTCGCCTGCAACCTCCAGCGGCCTAAACTTCGGCAACCAAAGCTCAAGGGGGGGTTTAAAGGGTGGGGTTGAATTTTTTCTTTTTGAAAAAAAATAAATAAATCAAAGGGTAAGGGGTGGGATTCAAACCCACCCCACCATTTTGGTGAACAAGTTGGGTGGCCATTGGGCCACCAAAACTCCTTTGATATATATATACACACATTGGTATATATATGTATAATATAAATAAATGCATTGACAAAAATAAGTAATGGAATATCATTACGCCTTTAGTCAGTTTATTTACGCCTTCATTGAATATTATTACTTATTTAATAAATATCATGACACCTTAGTTAATGTCATCACTCATTCAGTCAAAATAATTATGTATCTAGTTAATATTATTACCATTAGTCATTTCCATTACTTATTTTGGCCACCTAGCTCCTTCACTAAAATGGTGGGGTGGGTTTGAATCTCACCCCCTTACACTTTGATTCAATTTTTTTTTAAAAAAAAAAAATTGCAACCTCAACCTAAAAAATATCCCTTGGCATCGGAGCTTTGGCTGCCAGTGGCCGAAGTTTAGGCCACCGGCGATTGCACGCAAGCCAAAGCCTGAGCTCCAACGGCCGGCCGGTAGTGGTGTTCTAGCAAGGGCACATTTTTTTAAAAAAAAAAAAAATTAAAGGTATAATGGTAAATTTATCAACATTTTAAAATCTCAATTTGATCCTGTCACTTTTATGTCATATCCATATATTAGCATATTTTTTGAGATTTTTCAAATTTAAATAGTATTTATTTATAATTTTGCCTTTAAAATTTACACATCATATCAATTAATTCAACTAATAGGAGATTGTGGGTTTTAGCCTCAAGTAAGGCTATGTAACAAATGTATAAGTAGGTGTTTCGTCCCTTCCCACGGGAAGAGTTATGTTGGGGTAATTGTTTTTATAAAAAACATGTATAATTGTTACATTCATATTTAATTTACACTCTATAGAAACGTTCACGGCTTTACCGTACTTCTCAAGATTAATTTATTGTTAAAAAGAAATTTAGGACCTTGACTTAAGTTGGCCAGAAAAAAAAAATACATTTTCTTAAATAAAATAAAAAAACAATGTGTGTTTGTCTATCTCTAATCACTATAGCTCCATATCTGGTGTAGAGCCGGGAAATCTGACATTTTTAAGTCCTGACCCTTCAAGAGTCGGGTTTAAAAATTAGATGAGTTAAATGAAATTAGTCTTGTAGGGCCTCGGGCTTAAAATGGTCGGTCCTGTAGGCCCTTTAAATTTTTTATTATTATTTTTTGGATGCATGGATTCACATATGATAGTAATTTACTAATTTATATGTATTTTGTATTTGTTATAGAGTTATTTATCCATTTAAGTAAAAATATATAAATATATAATAACTATACTCTGATTTTATGATTTGATTTAGTATTTGTTCCAGATAAAGATTATGGATGTGTTTATGATGCGAAAGAAGAAATTCATGATATTTTTACTCATGAAGCTGAGCCTACTACTAAAGTGAAACATAATTAAATGTCTTTGAAATTGATTATAGTGGGGAAGAGGATGACAATGATAAACATCGTACTAATGTTGCTTAGTGGTATGTTGCTTATGTTTTATATGAGTTATTTGTCGACAATAATTTGCTTTTGATTATAAATTAGTGAATGTGTTTATTTGTTGGATGATTCGTGTTGTTTGGATATTAATGTTGACAACATTTCTTTGATAAATTATAACTTTAATTGTTGTAATTTACTAATTATATTTCTTTAGAAAAATAATTAAAATTTGGAATGGTAACTTTTGGGCCTTGTAAGGCCGGCCCTGGCCCATATGCTCTTCGGCCGAACTTTGAAATACAAATGTTTTTTTTACTCCAGGCCATGTAGAGCCAGCCCTGGCCTTTTACAGGCCGGCCCTGATTCCCAACTCTAATCTGATGTGTCACCAGTCAGTGAACCCTTTTTTTAAAAAAATCTCTTAAATAGGAAATAGAAGAAAATCCTACGTCACTTTGAATAAAGTTTTAAAGTTTAGAGTTGTTGATTGAAATTATGTCACATCCTTAAAGACTAAATGAAATTTTATCTAATTAACCTACAAAGATTAAAAAATTTGATACTTACGTTTGGTTTTCTTAAGTCACCCCTTTTAATTATTACCCCAAAACCCACAGCTCTTGGGTAACGAAAATTACGCATAGTTGACAGATGAAAGGAAGATTGTACTGTTTTTCAAGAATTTGATGGAGCTTTTAGCCCCATACTTCAGAATGCCAAAGGCTCTTGATGAAATACTTGCTAGATATTTTTACACTTGATCAACCCATGAGATATTTGCCGTTATTATTTTTAGTATTTTAAAATCCCTAAAACAAATTGGGAAAATCCATTTTAAAAGGATATGAAATACTACCTCTTGTTCTTAATATAAAAAATTGTGGGTTGAATTTGATCATAAATATGAGACCACAATTCACTTCGTCTCTAAAATCCATAATTTTTTATGGCAGTGGTGCTGGTGGTTCATTCAAAAATAAAAAATCAAACCCTACGAATTTTGGAGAAATTTGGCCTTTCCTCTTGTATAATTCCTGGATCCGTCTAGGGCTATGTTTATACATGATCTCATGTTGCTAGGGATTCTCTCCCTCTCTTTCATCTCGTCGATGAAATATTTAGACCTTGTTAATGCATATGAATTGCTTGGTGGATGATTGTTTTTTAGGGGCCAAAGCTTGGTTAGTGATTTGAAACTAAGAAACTTCTATATTTTTATGCACATTAAATGTTGGATTAAATGTGTAAAAAAAGAATTTTAACTAAAATAAGTTTTCAAGTGTATTAACGGGCCAAATTTTAGTGTAAAAGCGGTTTAGTAGTTTTTATGTTGAAACAAGTTGTATGTGCAGTACTCGTTGGGAGTACGTAGAAAGGGAGTTACTCTCCTTTAACCACATCCTCGATTCGAGATGTGAGAATGGAGAAAATGGTGTTGAAAGTTTTTCCCTCGAAAAAACCCAACTCAGAGCGAATCCACATTAATTGAAGGTTCCAATATACAGGTGGGCAATAAAAAAAAGTTGTATATGCCCAGAAATGATTATTGTACTTAAGTACAAGTAAGAATTTTGTTTATATCAAAAAAAAAAAAAAAGGAATTTTGTTGACCTTTGACACGGCATTTATTTTATAGGGAAAATCACATTGAGCTTCTAAGGTACAGAAATAATCACAAAAAAGTCTCATACCAAATTCTCCTGAACTTTTTTGTGATTAGTTGTGAATAAGATATTGAATTTTGCTTTGCAAAAAGTTTTAAATGTTGTCAAAAATAGGCTTTTTATTAGTTGTTAAAATGTCACTATAAAAATTTCGTTGTCAAAATGACTTTTTATGTTGCCAAAATGACTTTGCATGTTGTAAAAAATTCTCCAAGTTTTTCATATTTATAGAATTTTAGAAATTTTTTGATAACATGAAAAGTTATTTTAACAATATTAGAATCAATTTTCACAAGGAGATTTTTATAGGGACATTTCAACAACTAATAAAGTCATTTTGACAATGTTACTTTTTTGTGAGCTAAAATTCAGTATCTTATTCACAACTAAGGGATTTTTTGTGAAGAGAATTTGGTATGAAACTTTTTTGTCATTATTTCTGTACTTTGAGACTTCACTGTGATTTTCCCACTTTTATATGGTAAAATAAAAAAATAAAATAAAATAAAATACAAAAATACAAAAACTAAAGTTGGAGCCAACATCGTCGGAACTACGAATGGCATCGATTTTGGAACTTTTTTTTCTTCCAAAAAACTGAGAGCTTGCTTCTCTCAGCTAAAGTAATTTTTTAAAAAGAAACCAAACTGTGTTTACGAAAGGAACAAACTACAGGAAGATGACATATATCCACAGGGCAGATGCTTTATTTCTTTTCTTTTTTTAACAAAAATGAAATATATATTCCAAAAGAAAAGTCTGGTACATATCTAATGTTTGACCTAATCCTTTCAGCATCAAACCTCTCTCCTGCAATTTGAGAAGGCGGATGATTTTTTTTTTTTTTTTTTTTGGCAAAGAAAGGGGATGATTAAAGGAGCTGCTTTCGCTTTTCTCACTCATTAATTGACGCATAGGGTAATTGATCCCTCTTGTTGGGCAAACCCTAAAATCGGAATTCACACTTCTCTGCCTCACTGCCTCACGACCCTCCTTTATCTCTTTCTCACCAGCGGCTTGTAGCACCATCACAAGCCGCCAGCGAGTATCATTCTATGTCACAATTGTGTCAGAGTGGTAAATCGGTTCCGAGATCTTTAATATGTGGCTTTCTCCCTTTGATTTCTTGCGGTTGTGGACTTCTCTCGTCCTTGTGGCGAGTTTTTTCCTCTCTTTCTTCATATCTGTTCTGGGGCGGTGAGAGTTATCTGTCTTTTGTTTCTTTTTTTGTAGTGGATCTGAGTATAAATCCTCTTAATTGAATGGTTGTTTGAATGTTATTATATTTGACTATCACCTAATGGCTCGGATTTACTTCTTGGGGGAAGATTTCAACAGGTGTTGTTCGGTGTGTGGTCGAGATCACCATATTTGCTTGAACGGAGGAGCAGAAGTGTTCTTCAGGATATTATGGGTTTTCTTCCTTCTGAGGTTGGGTTTTTTTTTTATCTTTACTCCAAGACGGGCTATTTGTACAGCTGCTCTAATTGCAGTTAATGCTTATAAGGAGGCGTGTCCGTTAGAGTGAGTTTTACAACCAACACTTTCTTTCACATCACTTCTAACCTTAGATATCGAGGAGACCGGTTTTATCCATGCTTCTACTTCTACTCTTAAATTTTTAATGTGCGGTGATTGGCTATTTTTGTATTTGGCTTATTTTTTTGTCTTTGATTTGGCTTTATTTGTATTTCATCATCAGTTTGTTTTTATGTATTGTACCGGTTTGCAGTAATAATATAAATAGCTTTTGAACAAAAAAATATATAAAGTACTCCCTCTGGTCCTAATTATAAGAGTTAGTTGACTTTTTTGGAGAGATTAAGAAAGCTAATTAAATTAGCTTAGAGTATTTTTATTTTTATTTTTTTTCCTTCAAACTAAATAGTTTGACTAATAAACTAATATATAATCTAATAAAACACAAAATATGAAATGATTAAGTAACTTATTTAGCTTCCTTAATTTTTCCAAAAAAAAATCAACTAACTCTTATAATTAGGACCAGAGGTAGTACTAATTTTTGTTGTGAACGTTAATAGTTAATTATGTTAATTTTCGATGTAAAATTTAATATTATCACATTTTTATACAATTTTTGGAATAACATATAATATTATTTTAGTTTCATTTATTCAAAAATTGTATAATGTGAAAGAATGTTAACTTAATTTTAATAAATAATAAGAAATATTATGTATGTCTTTTAGACTAATTTCTTACATGTATATTTTTAAAGCAAAACATTTCATCTTTAATTTACATCGAAATCCTCCCCTAAAAAACACTCAATCCTGTATCCATCTCGCCCTTCTCTCTTTATAAGGCACTCCTACCTTTTATTTTCATTTTCAGTTCCCACATAATAAGAATAAAGATTAAATCCGTATTAATTATATATTCACTTTTGCTGTAGTAATAATTAAAACACGAATGTCTAAATATATATAACTTTGTTTTTTTTTGCCTTCGGTGATCAGTCTATATATATATAACATGTGTGTGTAAATGGCAAAATAAGTAATCTCATAAGAGTCAGTGCAGCTATTGTCAGAATATATATTTTTTTAAAAAAAAAAAAGATATATAAGCAATTATGGGCTTAAACTTAAACATGACAAAATTCAGAAGAAGGAGCGGAATCAACGTGGTAGGATATGTTTTTTTGGCTTGCTCTTGAACTGTGGCAAAATATATATTCTTGAACACACAAGAGAGCAAAAATATATAATACCTTGCTCTTTCACATTGAAATGTCATATATTCTTGCTTCGCCGACTCCACTGCTTACTGTAGAGACATATGTGGGAGGTGTTAATCTTATATATAAATGCCAGTTTTTGGCGTAAATGTGACCACCACCTAGCGCCCTAGAGTCGTCTCTGCAAAATGCAGATGTCGTTGAAGGCCGAGAGTTTATATTTTTGCACACTAGAAGGAAGATGGGAGGAGGTGGTGGCGGAATACAAAAGAAACGCCAGGATACACAAGACACCAATCACCATCTCCATCGACACCGCCTTGCATGTGGCGGTGAACGACAACAGAACCGACGTCGTGAAGAAACTGGTGGAAGAACTCAAGAGATCCAAAAAGTCGTTATCGGCGCTGGAATTAGGGAATGACAAGGGTGATACGCCGCTGCACTGCGCAGCGTCCAAAGGGTCCCTCGAGATGTGCCGATGCATAGCAGATGCTCAAGGAGGCAGCGACTGCAAACTCATCGAAGCTCGCAACTGGAATCAAGAGACGCCTCTCTACTCGGCTGCTTTTCATGGCCATAAGGATGCTTTTCTTTATCTTTACTCTCGTTGCACCGACAAGACTGTGGGGCCTTGCCGACGAGGAAACGACGGAGATACTGTCCTTCACTGCACCATTCGCCGAGAGTACTTTGGTAATTTCATTCTAAATCTTTCATGAATTGATTATATATATATTGGCGGCTTGTTATAATAATCATATACTAAGTTCATAATATAAGATCTCGTTTGTGTACTGCAATTTACACTAGAAACAAGAACTTATATCAAAGACCGAAGTTTATATATATATATATATATATATGGATGAGTTAATTGATTAATGTTAATGGCAGAATTGGCATATGAAATCATTCATCTGTACAAAGACCAGATTGTGGGCTGTGTGGATGAAAAGGGGACAACTCCTCTGCACATCCTGGCCAACAAAACATCCGGCTTCGAAAGCAGCAGCAACTGTGGAGGTTATCGGACCAAAAAAGAAGCAGATACGGAAGATCCGGGTTACGACGCGGGATATGAAAATGTTCCGCCAAATCATAGCACAAGTAATATTTTGGTGCGAGCATTATGGGCGCCTTTTATTGGGCTTGTCTTTGGAGCCATCGGTACACTCTCTACTTAATAATAAATGTTTAACAGCGTACGTAACTTTGCGCTAAATAATTGATCGTATTTTTATTTCTCTATGGTGGGTATGGTTGTTTAATGATTACGGTAAGTAAGGAATGGAGGATACAAGGAAGAAGAAAGAGAAGCACGTGTGGTGTGGTAGAATACTGGAGGCACTGTGGAGGCATAAAAATATAGCATACGTTGGTGGTGGAAGTATCCCTCAAGGCCGTCCCCTCCTGTATGCATCTGACGATGATGACAATCAAGAAGAAGAATCTTCCGAATTTACCAATCCTTTTGATATCAGTAGTCACAAAACAGGTTTCTCACTTCACCGTTCCTCATTATTTCTATCCTTTCTTCTTTTGACCCTTGCTGATGAGGGGACAAAAGACGCCTTAAGTCTCTTAACAAAAAATCAGATAGGGATAAACATCCAGGAGTTGAGGACCTGCGCGTAAGCTCACGGAGAGTTGAGGACCTGCGCGTGCGTCCCCGGCGGTCGCCCACTGCGACTGCTGTCACAGAGTGGTCGTCGGTTACCGCCTTGGTAGCTGGCGACGGTGAGGTATATGAGCTTTGTGGATCTAGTTCTGGATCCCATTCTGCTGATCTGAGAATTTCGATTGAGCGCTGTGTGCAGGCGGTTCTCTTTCCACCGTTTTTGATAGCTGCTGTGGGTGCGTGGGTTGCTTTGTTCTTCCTCTGCCTCGCTGCTGTGTTTGTGGTTTCAGCTTTGTTCGGATCTGGTTTTTCTCGGTGCTGCGTTGTCGTCGTCGGTTTGTGCTGCGTCATCGGCGTCTGCTTGTGCTGCGTCATCGGTGGTGAGTTTCCAGATCTGTTCGTGGGGTGGTGTAAAACACGTCTTCTTTTGCTCGGAGTGTTTATCCACTTCGTCCTTAGTAGATCTAAAGAGGGGGTGGTTATTGGTGGATCTGTGGGAGATCAATTTTTTTTTTCAGTAACTGATTATGAGCAGACCGGAAGGGGATGGTCGGACAGAAGGTGACGGGAGACCGAAGGATTGTGAGATGGGAGAGAATACTACAATATTGAGAAACCAGAACAACACTTCTGGAACCTCATTTCGAGACAAATTAATGAAACTGGACAGAGCTAGTGCGGGTAGTGTGGAGGAGATCGCCATTACTGATAAGGACTACACCATTGCCCAAGATGGTGATGTTCCATCGATCGAATTTTCCAAGGAGGTTCGCTGTGTGCTAATGAAAGGCATGGAGAAGACCCTTATCATCAAATTGATGGGTAGATCCATTACATACAGGGACCTAGTAAGTAAAACTCAGTCCCTCTGGCAAACAAAAGGCTCTTATCAGCTAGTGGATGTCAAAGGGAATTTCTACTTTGCCACTTTTGATCTGGAAGAGGATTACACAAAGGTGCTTACAGGGGGGGCCGTAGATGATATTTGGGGCGTACCTTACAGTGCAACCATGGTCTTCTGATTTTGACTCATGTTCAACAAAGATCTCCAAGGTAGTGGTCTGGCTAAGGATTCCGGGACTTTCATTCAGATACTATCATAAGAGCACACTACAGGCGATTGGGAGTTTACTTGGTGATGTTGTAAAAGTTGATTATATGACAGCAACACGGGGGCGTGGGAAGTATGCTAGAATAGCAGTGCTTATCGATTTATTGAAGCCGCTTGTTCCAAGGATTAAGGTTGATGGCTTGACTTACTGCGTGGAATATGAAGGCTTGCCACTTATTTTGTTTTGAGTGTGGTATATATGGCCACACTAAGTAGAAATGCAAAGCAGGGGTACAGCAAGGTGGCCAGGTTGAATGTAGTCATCAAGAAGCAACAAAGCAGACACCACACAATCTTGCCCACACTACGAATAACCCTACGTCCCTCGCTGACAGCAGATCTGGGAAAAGTCCGTCGCCGTATGGCTCATGGATGCTTGTACAATATCCGAAGAAAGCAACTAAACAGTCTGTTGGAAAAGAAGCACGGCCTGGAGGCTCAAATAGTTCTGGGGGATCTCGCTTTACTGTTCTTAAGGATGAGGATACGGAGGTTATTTCAACACAACCGACAGAGGCTGATCGGAAGGGGAATAACCCACAAGTAGTAGACTTGGCCACAAGAACCAAGGCAGACCGACATATGGATAAGCTGGGCAATAATAACAAATCAAGAAAGAGTGCTCTAAAAGTGGTCCAGGAATATAGAAGAAAGATACCGTTGGAGGAGACTACCAGCATACATCAGCCTATGTCATTAGAGAACGAGGCCCCGCATCCCAACCTGCCTACTGTCTAGGCCGATATATCAGGTGCACCTGGATATGAAACAAGCCAAGGAAAGAAGAAAGGAAAAAATGTAGACCCAGGGACTAAGCAATCAAATGAATCAATCTTTACAACATCGGCGTTTAAGGCTTTTAAAGCTATGGAGACTGAATCAACCTTGGACAGCAGTAAACATACTGTGGTGGAAATTCAACGCAACAGACCCGTTCTTGAAGAGGTAAACCCGATGTTTATGTATACTAACTTTGGCAGCATACCCATTTCACAAGTGTCTGATGATTTAAGAGGCGGCAAGGAAAATAAGGTACCCAAACCTCTTGACCAAAAGTCACCGCCGCATGGCATCAAACTACAATCTAGTATAAAGTGAAACCTAAAAGTACGAAAGAAGCCTACAGGAGCGTATATCTCCAAGGATGTAATAGAAGTCCTCCGTGAGCAGCTTGAGAAACCGAAGGAATTGGAGGTAATGCCGGTATGCTCCCCTGAACAATATCAAAGGCAGGACGAGCGCGATGATGACCCATCGGGGCCCGGTATGGTTGTATCTAATTCTTAATGTCTTTATGATTACACGAATATTTGTTTGGAACTGCCAGGGAGCAGCTAGTAAAAGTTTTTGTAGGACCTTTATGACTTTCATGTCGGAGCATAATCCCGCCATGGTTGTTTTAGTCGAACCTCGTATTTCGGAATGAAGGCCGACAAGTTTATTAGATATTCAGGTTTTGATTATTCATACAGGCTCGAAGCAAGAGGTTTTTCAGGTGGTATTTGGTTGTTGTGGAAGGATTTTATTACTGTCTCTATCAAGCTGTGCCACTCACAATTCATTCATTGTAAATTAATCACTTCGGGGACTACTAGACCTTTTCACTTCACAGCGGTTTATGGAAGTCCTAACAATACCATGAGAAAAGAGCTATGGCAATCCCTACAAGATGTGGCAGGGACTGTATCTGATCCATGGTTTATAGCAGGTGATTTTAATGCAATTCTTACTAGTGGGGATCGAGCTGGTGGTTCCGAGGCGAAAGCCCGCGGTTGTGAACTCTTTCGTACTTTTATTTTTAACTATGGTTTGACAGATCTTGGTTTTTGTGGCCCTAAGTATACATGGAGATGGGGTACTTTACTCCAGCGTTTAGATCGCGCACTTGGCAACACTCTCTGACTGGATACCTTTAGTACAACAGTTGTGAAGCATCTCCCCAAACTCAGTTCTGATCATCGTCCGTGGTGCATACAGGTTGGTGGGCATGCAAGCCTTCCTCAACAGCATAAACCATTTAGGTATTTAGCAGCATGGGCCACTTCTGAGTCTTTTGGAAAAGTAGTACAGGACAGCTGGTCTAGCAAGGAACCCATTGTTGAAAACATCAAGAAATTCACGGATTCGGTCAAGACTTGGAATCGTGAGGTTTTTGGTAGTATCAAGCAACGCAAGCGTAGAATTTTGGCACGGCTAGGTGGCATTCAAAAAGCCCAGGAGACTCGTCAAACTGCTTCACTTGATAGATTGGAAGGTGAACTACGTAAGGAGTTTGAGCTAATATGTGAGCAAGAGAATTTAACATGGGCACAACGAGCCAGGTGCGACTGGATAAAGTTTGGCTACAGAAACACAGCTTATTACCATGCAAAAGCAGTCCATCGAGGCCGAGGTAAATTAATTACGGCTCTGAAAGGTGACAATGGAGACTGGTGTACTGATGATGCTACTCTCCAATCTTGGGCGTATCAGTTTTACAAGAACCTGTATACTAAAGATGGAGACTTTGTCTCACGATACCCGGGTAGAGGCCTCTTCCCTGTTATGGACAGATCTCTGACTCAGTCTCTTGATTCTGCTATCTTGCAAAGTGAAGTGCATACAGCTCTTTTTCAAATGAAGCCCCTCAAGGCTCTAGGGGTCGATGGTTTGCATGCCGCCTTTTTCCAGAATCAATGGCAGATTGTAGGCTCCTCTTTATACCACCTGGTTATCCGGTTTTTCAAAGAATGTATTCTCCCAAGTGAACTGAATGAAACGCTCATCACTCTAATTCCCAAGATTCCTTCTCCAGAGAGGCTTAAAGAATTCCGTCCTATAAGTCTGCACAGTTCCCTACAAGATCCTTACAAAAGTTCTGGCAAATCGACTCAAGAAGCTATTACCCAGGTTAGTCCTCCCGAACCAATCTAGCTTTGTTGCAGGACGGCAGATAACTGACAATATCATTATTGCACAAGAGGTTATTCACTCAATGAGATCCAAAAAGGGTCCGGAAGGGTGGTTAGCAATTAAAGTGGACCTTGAAAAAGCATATGATCGATTGCGCTGGGACTTCATAGAAGAAACACTTTATGACGCCGGCCTTCCAAGAAAATTTGTCAAAGCTGTGATGCTATGCGTTTCTACTTGTAGTATGAGGGTTGTATGGAATGGTAAGCATCTTGAGAAATTATGTCCCTCGAGAGGTATTAGACAAGGGGATCCACTCTCGCCTTATCTTTTTGTCCTCTGCATGGAAAGGTTATCTCAAATGATTAACAAAATGGTGACGAAAAAATCGGTGGAAGCCAATTCATATGGGACGTGGAGGTCCTCCTCTCTCCCACCTATTTTTTGCAGATGATTTAGTGCTCTTTGGTTCCACTGAAGCCTCACAGGTACACTTGATCAATAATATCCTCAGTGATTTTTGTTCCAGCTCGGGTCACAAAGTTAGTAACCATAAGACTGAGGTGTTCTTCTCCAACAATGTTCCTCATGGCGTCAAAACATGGGTGAGTGAGGAGTTGGGCTTTAATTGAACTGATGATCTTTGGAAGTACCTTGGCGTTCCTTTACTCCATAAACGTGTACGAATTGGGACCTATGAGTATATAGAGGATAAAATTAAAAACAAACTGTTTGGCTGGGCAGCGAAGACTCTATCACTCGCGGGCCATATTACATTAGCAAAATCTGTATTATCTGCTATACCAGTATATGCAATGCAGACAACGAAGTTACCATCTGGGATGTGTAGCCGCATTGACCGACATATCAGGAATTTTGTGTGGGGTAACATGGGTAATGAACGGAAGCCAAGCCTGGTAAAATGGGATGAAATGTGTACACCTTACAAAGCGGGTGGTTGCGGTTTTAGAAGGCTAGAACAACAAAATCAAGCGTTCGATGAAGCTTGGTTTTACTCTTAGATCTCAACCGAGCTTCTTTGGGTACAGTCCTTCGAAAGAAATATGGGTGGAATGATTACCGGGGCCCTCACAGAAAAATCACAATTGTTCTTATTTATGGAGGCATATTAAGAAAGTATGGTCGATGTGGAACTTGGCATAAGGTGGGACGTTGGTGATGGTTCTCGTACTCGGTTACGGGATCGATATTTGGCTATCGGAGACAGCCCCTTAAACCTATTGGCATTCGGAGATATCACGGAGAATGAGGCTTCCTCCCGATTAGCCACTTTGTTACCCCGAAGGTAATTGAACCGGGACCGGTTCATGGCGATCTCCCTCGATATTCTTTCCTTAATTTCAGGTTGCAAAGCCCCGAACGGTGAGGATGGTGCTGCTCGTTGTTTTTGGGATCGTTCACCTGATGGACAGTTCTCTGTTTCCTCCGCCTATGAGATGCTTTGTGATGTTGAGATCGAGGAATCTAATCGCCTATGGGAGGTGATCTGGAAGTGGGAGGGTGCCCAAAGAGTTAGAGTTTTCCTCTGGCTAGCGGCACAGAAAAGATTACTTACCAATGCAGAGAGGCGCCGACGTCATATGGTGGACTTGGATCTTTGCATGCGTTGTGGAGACGTAGTAGAGGATACCGATCATGTGTTACGAAAATGCAAGTTTTCCCAGGCAGTATGGAGCTACTTGATGCCAATAGATCAAAGACAACGCTTCTCCAACATTGATTTCATGATTTGGATGCTACAGAATCTTGGAACCAACCGTCAATGTCTTAACGGGCAGGCCAAATGGGCAAGCTTATTTGGTCTGACATGCTGGAAACTTTGGGAAGCTAGAAATAAGGCTGTATTTCAGAATATTCATCTTCAACCAGCTCAACTAGCTCAAGAAGTAATGCTTTTAGCTGATTTCAATGTACAAGCAACGGAACTCGTTTGTTCAGCACGAGGTGACCGTCAG
The DNA here is from genome assembly GCA_019022615.1 of Acacia melanoxylon. Taxonomy (NCBI): domain Eukaryota; kingdom Viridiplantae; phylum Streptophyta; class Magnoliopsida; order Fabales; family Fabaceae; genus Acacia; species Acacia melanoxylon. Next base: position 1,398,955 of record JAFJYJ010000003.1, on the reverse strand, counting down.
AGGAAACTGGAGCGGATTATAAAATGGCGTAAACCTTCGGGTAATACTATCTCCTTGAACTGTGATGGGGCGAGAAAGAGCGACTCTAGACTTGCAGGTGCAGGAAGTTTACTTCGGGATCATGAGGGACGTTGGATAGTTGGTTGCTGCCGACACATTGGTATCTGCACCTCTCTCCAGGCGGAACTGTGGGCCCTCATGGATGGCCTTCAACTGGCATGGGATAAAGGCTTCAGGATGGTGGAAGTCCAAATAGACTGTTTGGTTGCACTAAGTTTAATTCTTAGGGAGGAAGGACACGCTAATCCAAACATGTGTTTGGTCCGGAAGATTCAACGTCTTCTAGCCTAGGAATGGTTAGTAACTGTTACTCATACTTTTCGTTAGGGTAATCAGTGTGCTGATTTTCTTACTACATATGCTCTACATCTGGAGAGGGGATACCACATACTAGACGAGCCACCGGCAGACCTTCAACGCTTCCTCCGGGAGGATGTAGAAGGTATCGGACGAGTAAGATTTTGCTCTAGTACTTCCTGATCTTTGATGATCAGTCCCTATTGTAAACCAAAAAAAAAGAAATGAAACTTTCGATACAAAGATATAATATTTGTCCACTAGGCCTAGGGCTGTTCAAGAACCAGACCAGATCGGTCTGGTCATTAACCCGTGGTCTGGTCTGGAAGGTTGTTCGGGCTGGAATGTCCAGCCCCAAGCCCGATCCTACCCGGAGAAAGACCCGGTGACTACCAGGTTGGACAGACTGGGTTCAATTGGACCGGGTTTGTGGTCTATCTGGCCCATGAAATAACAAAAAGAAAAACTTCAAGAACGTAAAAAAAAATTCCAAAAATCAAGATCCAGTCCATCAAAATGAAGATCCAAAAAAAATTCTAGAATGAAAATCCAAAAAAACAATTCTAGCACCCAAGATCTAGTGTATCGAATGAATTTATATACCGTCAATCCAAAAAAAAATCCAAAAACCAAGATTCAGAACCTAAATAGAAACAGAATGATCTGCGATTCAGAAGGAAAAAAATGAAGAAATAAAACAGAAGGTTTGATGAAAAATAATAATTACCAAGCAGATCCGCGTGATCAACAAGAAATCGAGCATAGTCATCCTGATTCTTGGGAGTAAAAATGGCGACAAAGTCGAAGGCAGGAAGAAGAAGAGAATGGAAAAGGACGAATGCCAGGTGCCTGGGTCATTGAACTGCTTTATGTCTTTTACTTTTACCCACTGACATGTGAAATGGAGCCTTACTTTTGACCTAGAAAGACGAAACGAAAAGTTTGAAGTATTAATAATTAATAAATATATATTATACATTTTTGTTTTGGTGCTAAGTGACCAAGATTTAATATTATAGATTTAATATATATATATATATATATATATATATATATATATATATCTGGTAGGACCGGGTTAACTGGTCAGGGATACTAGCCCGGAACCTGGTCTTACCCGGACCTCGGGTCAGACCTAGTCCTGTCTGAATATATGTTCGGGCGTCTTTCTTTTTTTTTTCGACTAAACCGAGTTAGGGTTGGGCCGGACCGGGTTGCCGGGTATTCGGGTTTTATGAACAGCCCTAACTAGGCCCTACCCCAATTCTATCCACGCACCTGGAAGGTACTCCATTGTTAGCTCTTCCGCTCAATCAAGCCATGAGTGGTGCTGGCCCTATACGGGACATGACAATCATATATTTAATTCAAACAGTCATACACAGCTATACAGAGTATGTGAGATTAAAGTTACTACCTGATTGGCACTAGACTTAATTCTCCAAGGTACATTTAAATTTTTGAAGGCCAAAATATATATTTTGGGCCTTACTTTCATTTTTACTCCTACGCCTACTTTTCGCCAATTTATTATGAAATCTTTAAAAAATCATAATTCAGTCCGTATAACTCTGATTGGGATGAAATGAATATCTATTCAAAGCTCTAAAAATCTATCTTTAGGGAAAAATATCACAAGATTTATTCATAGTTGTACCATTCTCAAAATTCCAAAATGTAGATATAACTTGACACTTTACATACAATTTTCCAGAATTTTTTTATCAAACTTTGAAAAATCACAACTAATTATACAAATGTCTAAATAGGGTGATTCCAAAGCTTATGTGATAATTGTTGAGTCCATTTAAAAAAAAAAAAAAAATTACTCAACATTTATTCCAATGTGTAAAAGTCCAGAATCAACAACAATCATAAACTATTCAAAATCATGGGTCAATTTCAAAATTTCATAACTCTCTCAATATGAATCCAAATTTAGTTTGTGACCCATCAAATTAAAGCTTATTGTATTTACTTTAATTCTTCAAGGAAAATGAGCATCATTTACACAGTCAAAAGTCTGCCCGAAAATTATCACTATTTCTGGAACACAGAATTTGTCCAGATTTTCGGTTAAACTTCAAAAAATCATATCTACCTTTCTACATGTCCAATTTAGGTGTTATTTGGCCCATTTCATATATTAAGATGTCTATTATATTTTGACAAAATTTCATCGAAAAACTCAAACGTTTACCATTTCAAAATGGAGCCCGAAAATTATTGTTCATTTTTGGAAACTGACGTTTTCCATTTTTCAGTGTCTGACTTTGAAAAATCATAAATCCCATTATAAAGCTCATTGAGTCTACTATTTACTGACAAAATTTTATGTTAAAACTCAAATGTTTACCATTTCAAAATCTAGCCCGAAACTGATCTTCTCATTTCTAGAAACTGAAGTTTTTCAGTTTTCAACTTTCAACTTTGAAAAATCATAACTCCCATTATACATGTCTGATTTAGGTGTTCTTTGGCTCATTTTATAGCTTAAGATGTCTAATATTTAATTCCCAAATTTCATGGTAAAGCTCGGATGTTTACCTAAGAAACAGAAGCACACAAAATCCTTTGTTTTTTGCCTGAAAAACAGGGGTGTTTTGTGTCTTTGTCCCCCCCCCCCCCCCCCTTCAACTAAACGGCAAACCAGCATACTAAGGCCATGAAAATAAGAAGGAAAAGACTTAAGGAACTCACCTCGATTGATTCCTCAAGCTTGCACGAACGTTTGGTCCTTCGTCACTGTTTCTCATTCTCAACTTTCTCGTCTCTGTCTCTCGGTTCTCACTCTCTTTCTTAGCATGTTTCTATTTCTTTCTCTGTTTCTCTGGGGTGCCAACGGTTATAACGGAAATGGGTGAGTATGATGTGTTGAGATGTGGATATTGAGAAGCATGGTTCACTGTTGCTGCCATCACTGTCCCTTTGCGTTTTCACGTGTAAGGCGCTGGCTTTACGTGAAAACGCTGTGATCCTTGCATGTTTGGTGTCTTGGCCGAAGGAATTGGGATGAGTCATAGGAGTTGGTTTGGGTTAGATGAGAAGTGGATTGGTATATGGGCTTGTGTTATATGGGCTGAGACAATTCGTGGGACTGTGGGAGTATGTGTATATATATATATATGCTTGGTGTCTCAATTAGATAATAAAAGGATGTGTGTTGTGGTGTGGGGGCCCACTCCAAAATTATCTCACTTGATCATCTACAAGGCTTTCTTTGCAATTTGGTTCTTTAGTTGCAAATATTAGATAAATGTTAGAAATAAATCCTTAATTCCATATAAGGATTTTTCTTTCCCTACTAACTCCTCTAGGCCATAAATTATTCATTATAAATATTCCTTAAATTTATTCTTTTTACCAAAAATTTCAAGGAAAATGATCTTATAGTTATTCAGGCCAAACTTTTCATAGTAATTTATTATTTATTGCGGCAAAAAATGGAGTGTTGGAAATACTGTGGAAAATTATGATGGATAAACCAGGGGCCATCCACGAAACCAACTCGCAAGGACAAAATGTATTGCATGTAGCAGTGGAGAACAGGCAACCCAGTGTTATTGAGGCAGTGCATAAAAAAGTTAGGAAAGAATCAAAGCTTTATATTTGGGATGACCTCGTTGAGTCAATGGATATTGGCGAAAATACTATATTGCACTTAGCAGCCAAGTACGAGGAATTCAAGACTCATCCTTGGCAGATTCATGGCACTGCCATGCAGATGCAATGGGAAATCAAGTGGTATGAGGTAATTAATTAACTTACTCACCAGATCGATCATAAAAAATACAGTTAATTAGCGATGGAATTCTATCAGTAATATGACTTAGCCACAGAATTTCGTCACTAATTAATTAATGATAGTCTATTTGATGATAAAATCGTACAATTCTGTCACTAATCTACTATTTTATATATAATTATGTTTAATTACGTGCCATCCTCACAATTAATTAAACTCGTACCAATTATATATATGTCCATGTACGCACGTATTTTAACGATGAAATTTGAATTGCAGTATGTAAAATGGGAAAATCTATCTTGGGGCCCTTTTTGGGAAAAAAATCCCAAAAAGGGCCCCAAGATTCTGAAAAACCCAAAAGGGTCCCCTTTTTTTTTGGATAAATTCATGAAATTTTTACAACTAAAACAAATCATATTTACAACAATATCAACCCCCGCTTACAACTAAAACAAATCATATTTGCAACAATATTTTTACAACTAAAACAAATCGTATTTACAACAATATCGGTCCTATTAACAACTAAAACATTTAATGAAAAATTTCAAAAAAAGCGCCCAAAGCTCTTTCTCAAGTTTTTCAGAATCTTGGTTTTTGAGATTTTTTTCCCAAAAAGGGCCCCAAGATGGATTTTCCCATGTAAAATCGTTGTCACCGCACCACTTGCTTTCCCTAAGCAATGCACAAGACCAAACACCGGAACAAATCTTCACTAAAGATCATGAAAAGCTGGTCAAAGACAGTAGCGAGTGGCTTAAGGATACGTCTGAATCTTGCTCAGTGGTGGCTGCGCTGGTTGCCGGAGTTTCCTTTGCAACATCGAGCCAAGTCCCCGGTGGCATTAACGACGATACTGGCAAGCCAACGTTAGAACAAAAGCCGGCGTTTGAACTTTTCGCTATCACCTCACTTATTGGGCTCTGCTTCTCGGTCACAGCATTGATCATGTTCCTTTCCATACTCACCTCTCGGAAAATACCCAGAGATTTTAAGAGAAATTTGCCACTGAAGATTCTTTTGGGCTTAAGCTCGTTGTTTGTGTCCATTGCCTCAATGCTTATATCTTTTTGCGCGGCTCATTTCTTCGTGCTTGAGGACAGATTCAAGAAAGCAGTAGTGTTCCCTCTGTATGCAGCCACTTGTCTTCCTGTTTCCTTATACGCAGTTGTACAGTTTTCGCTCTACATGGAACTTTTGAAATCCATTATCACACAGGTTCCGCAATCACTCCCTTCTGGCCATGTATGATTATGTATTTTCTCGGCCACGGAATTTCTAATCTTCCGTTCCTTCATTAGTTTGCTTGCTCCCCTCTCAATTGGTTTTTGTAATATAACCTACATTTTGTGATGGACCTACAATAATGGCTTTTCCTCCACCGTTTGGAAAAGTACTTGTGTTCTTTGTTCTTATTGATTGTTTATCAAGGGAGTGATCCAACCAAAAATTTCATTGTACGGCCGCGACAGTTTTAATGGTAAATACAATTTGTTCTCGTGAAGAATCAAATTATTGATTGTTAATTAAAAATTAAATTTCTCGGTATTAATAAAGTTGAGAAATAAAAATTAAAAATAATAGAGTGAAATAACATTTAAATAAAAAAAATCTCAGGCTAATTAAGTTAACAACAACAAATAGATGCATGAAACTTTGACCAATGTATCTTGCAGCTCGTACTGTTTGTTGACCATAATTCATGAACTCAGTTACCATAAGGAACATATCGTGAATATCTATGAATATTTTTGTTTTGTTTCTTTCTCTTGTTTGAGACAAGTTATGAATATTGAATATCAATCTTTTACAAAGTGAAAATAGTCGAAACGAAGTTGTTAATAATAGATTACCCAGAGAAATAGGTAAAAGAAATTTTCATCCAAGATTTAATAATTGATCCATTCTTAGCCTAGGCAAAGTCCATCTTGTTGTGATAGAAAGGAACAAGAACAAATACGTTTTAGCTAATGTAATAAAGATACCAATTGTAGTTCCAAAAACTCCACATGTTTTATTTATTTCAAAAAGCTCAGAAACAAATATGTATGGAATAGAGATATTCCAACCGCCCAAGTAAAGAACTGTTACAAATAATGAAGAAACTAATAAGTTTAAATAGGAAGCAACGTAAAATAAACCAAATTTTATACCTGAATATTTGGTTTGATAACCTCGCTACTAATTCTTCTTCTCGCTTACGGTAAATCAAAAGGTAATCTTTCACATTCTCGCTAGGGAAGAAATTAGAAAAATGATAAAACCTATAGGTTGACGCCATAAATTCCATCCCCAAAAACCATATTTTGATTGCGCGTCAACTATATCAATTGTACTTAAACTGTTAGATAATCCTAGTCGGTGATAACATTACTATTCCCATTGCTATTACAGAACCATACATGAGATTTTCACCTCATACGGCTCCTCAAAGGTCATAAATAAATCTAAGGGACCGGGCCGGTTATTTATCTTGATATATCCCTAGGATAGATAGGATTCAAATCCATTGACGGTCCCGAATTAGACCAATTGAATTACTGCATTTATAATAATAAATACAAAAAAGGTACTTCCGAATTGATCTCATCCCTTAATAATTTGAATTTGTTGAGTAATAATTGAACTCTTCAATTCAATAAATACTCCTTTAGAATTCTCAATAACCCGTCGTTTTTTATTACGAAAAAAAATTCGACATTAGTTTATGAATTATGACATAAATTGTATTTCCATGAATATGGATATAAGAAAGAATCAAAAGGGATCCCTTTTTTTTATTTATTGTATTCTATTCTTTTGTTTTTTTTTTCGTTCCTATTCTTCTTCTTTTTATGTGCAAAACAAAAAGGGACTTAAAAAAAATTAAAGGATTATTTCGTTTCTGATAGTTATTTATTTAATGAGTGGATATGAGCATACTCTGGATCGGAATTGTGGGGAGTACTGCCTGATTTTTTCTACCAACTTAAAGTCTCAATTTGTATTCTTTTTATATTATGCGGAAATGCTCTTTTGGAGAATTTACATAATCTCCATTACAAATCCCTTGTGTATCTTGGTGTTTCTAACCATCCACGCATTTTTTATCAATCTCCCATTATGGTAATAGATGTATGGTAATTCATACAAACGATAGTGAAAACTCAATAAGGTTGGTCTTTTGAGCCCGCTTCAAAACATGATGACTAATCAACCAATTTTGGGGTAAACGCTTTCTTCCGTTTATAATTTTTTTTTTCACTTAATTCTTATACATAGAAAATGAGACTCAATATTTTTACTGTAGATTCAAATGAAATTCAAATCATAGTATATTCATTCTATATCTATATATTATATTATATCTTAATATATTATATATTAATAATATATATATATATATTAAGATATTAAGAATTTGAAAGAATTTTATGTTAATATTATATTAAATAGTTTAAATTAAAATAGTTTATTATATTCTTAAATATCAATATTCTATATTCCAAATACAAATATATATCTATAAATATATATCTATTTTTTGAATTTTATTACTAAATATATTGATATTGAATTTCAATTTCATTAAATTAATAATTAAAATTAGAGAATATTATAGAATATTAGAATATTAAATCAATGAATAATGAATAAATGGAAGCTGTTTTATTTCACTCATATAACTATCTGATTTAGTTCATCAATCCGAATCCCGAATAAAAATAATGAAAATCAAAAATCAGGATATCTATTTCATTTTTTCTACCCCTTTCCTATCAATTTCCTATAAAGAAGAAAAGAAATCAAGACGAAAAGAAAGGAGCATGGAAAAGTTTCTGTCTCAACGAATCACACGTAGAGATATTAATAACACACATAGAGTTAATGGTATTTCATAACTAATCGATTGAGCAGCGCCTCGTAGACCACCTAAAAAAGAATATTTATTATTTGATCCATATCCTGACATAAGAAGTCCAATGGGAGCAATACTGGAAATGGCAATCCATAAAAAAACACCGATATTGAGATCAGATAAAACAAGGTGATAACTAAAAGGAATTACTGAATAACTTAGTAAAATGGATATAACTGCTATGGATGGTCCTATACTGAATAAACGAGTATCTCCTCGAGATGGAAAAAGATTCTCTTTGAAAATAAGTTTTGTCCCATCTGCTAAAGCTTGAAGAATTCCCAAAGGACCGGCGTATTCGGGACCAATACGTTGTTGTATTCCTGCGGATATTTCTCTTTCTAACCATACAATCACTAGCACACCTATTGTGATTCCCAATACAAGAGTCAAAATAGGGACAAGTATCCAAATAATTCCATACACCTCTTTTAAAGATTCCAATCTGGAAAAAAGAATTGATATCTTGTACTTCTGTTGTATCAATTATCATTTCAAGGATCAACTTCTCCCATAATGATATCTATGCTACCTAGTATTGTCATAATATCGCCAATTTCATTCTTTTAACTAACGAGGAAGAATTTGCAAATTGATAAAACCCGGGACGAATTTTCCATCTCCAAGGAAAACCATTCTGATCCCCTATTAGAAAAATTCCTAATTCTCCCTTTGGGGCTTCAACTCTCACATAAAGTTCTTGTTTCGGTAATTCAAAAGTCGGAGACGGCTTTTTACTAATGAATCGATATTCAAAATCATTCCATTCTCGGATCCTTTTCTCTATCAAAGCAACAGATTTCTAAATTCTCATATGGCCCTCCCGGAATTCCTTCCGAGCTGTTGAATAATTTTTATGGATTCTACCATTTCACCAATTCGTACTAAATAACGAGCTAATGAATCTCCTTCTTTTTGCCATTGAACTTCCCAATCAAATTCCTCGTAACATTCATAATGAACAACTTTACGTAGATCCCATTGTATTCTGGAAGCCCGAAGCATTGGTCTTGATAAACCCCAATTTATTACTTCCTCTCTACCAACAATGCCTACTCCCTCAACTCCGTTCTAAAAAATAGGATTTCGCGTAATAAGTTTTTGATATTCAACAACCCTTGTTAAAAAATAATCGCAGAAATCCAAACGTTTATCTATCCAAATTACATGAGGTAGATCAGCCGCTACCCCTCCGATACGAAAAAAATTATGCATCATTCTCATCATACCGTGGCGCTTCGAATATATCATATATTAATTCTCTTTCTCTCGAAAATATAGAAGAAAGGGGTTTGTGCACCAATATCGCCATAAAAGGTCCCATCCATAGTAGGTGAGAAGCTATACGACTCAACTCCAACATAATTATTCGAATATAGCTAGCTCTTTTAGGTACTTGAATATTTCCTAACTGTTCCGGTCCATTTACAGTTATTGCTTATGTGAACATAGTAGCTAAATAATCCCAACGTGTTACATAAGGTAGATATTGTATAACTGTTCGATTTTCCGCAATTTTTTCCATTCCTCTGTGTAAATAACCTAATATTGGTTCACAATCAATAACATCTTCACCATCTAGAGTAAGGATGAGCCGAAGAACACCATGCATTGATGGGTGGTGAGGTCCCATATTGACTATCATGAGGTCTTTTCTTGTAGTTGTTACATTCATAGGTTATTCCTCGATTCATTCTTTCATGAATTGCTGAAAATGAAAACAAGTTCATTAAAATTCAAGATCGAATAAATCGAATAATTCAAAATGACTCTTTAAATTAATTAGTTTGTGGCTTCTGAATATCCAACTGATTAATTAATTTTTTATAACGTATTCCATTTTTCTTTGACAAATAAGACAGGAGTCATTTCCATTTTCCCAGAATTTTACGTAAACCCCTTTGAGATAAATAGTCTTTTTTGTGCAATTCCAAATGTGAAGTAAGTCTTCGTAACTTATTGGTGAAATTGAATACTTGAAAGTCAATCGATCCCGGGTTTTCTTCTTTTTTTTTCTTGTGAAATAACATATATAAATGATTTTTTTACCATAAAAAAATGAAAGTTTGTCTTTCCCCCCCCCCTTTTTATTTTATAGAGTCTATATATTTTTATTGATCAGTAATAATAATGACACCCATTTTCAATTTGGTATATACAATAATCTTAATTTTCTTAAGAGTTCCTGATTTTTCAAATAATCTTAATTAGGGGCTAAAAATGCTTGTTGTTCCACTTATAACCCTACCTCAATTAATCGTGTAATCTCTCACCCAATTATACTAGGTGCAATCAAGACAAATATCACTCTAATTTAATTATGTGGAGCCTACATATATAGCTATATATTTATCTTAAGTGAAAATTAGATTAAATCTGATTCCACGTTACTTATTCCCAAGGTAAATATAAACTTGTATATATAAGTATTTTTTATTTTGTATACGAATTATAAAATATACTTCAAATTTACTAAATCATGAGAGAGATTATAAACCAAGTTGATATGAGCAATATCAATGTATGTGTGGTAATATCCCGAATTTTAAAGCCTACAGATTTGAGAATTAGTTGTAACAGGATTTTCATGTAAATTATTGTATAGAGTTAATTAATATCAAATTATGGGGATATATGGAATTTTCATTAAATCTAAGGCAAATGATATTTGTTCTCATCTAATTGGCTAATAAAGGATCATTATTGTGAGGTGGCATGAGAAGGCAATAGAGAGTTCATGAACATAAGTATCTTAGCCTTTGAAAATGACATATACACATGGCAAGATCAACATGATTATTAGCAAAATATCTTTGACTTTGGAGATAATAGCTTCATTGATGATGCTATTATAAATTGACACATGAGCATGAGTCCAAAGATAAATAAAAGAGCATCAAATTAAATATTCCCTTGATTCTTGAAAGTGGCACAGGGATAGGAAGGGAAGAAGAAAACAAAGTCATTTTACACAAAGTGAGAGACAAGAACCGTATAGAAAACCCTAGAAAGACAAGTGTCCCAATATAAGATTATCTAGCTTCATGAGGAAATTAAAGACGCTCATCTATTTATAATTAATATAAGTTGGAAACATAATTATCTCCTAAAAAGGCCTATAATTTCAAATTAAATAAGGCAAGAGGGGAAAGAAATAAATTTATCACATGATTCATAAGAAGGCATCTAGAATATGACCACATGTCTTATAAATTAAAGATTTGCTAGAAGGGATACTTGGGCACCCTCATCAACCAAAGAATTAAAGAGGTGGACACATGGAAAGGTGAATAATCATGAAAGGGACACCTAAGTGGACACATGGAAGGTGGGTAATTATGGAAGGGACACCTAACTGTACATGTGGCAATATAATATTTAAAGAAGAAAAGTTGAGGACACATGTACATATTTAATTAATAAAAGGGGACACCTAATCACCTTCTTCATTAAGCAAGATATTACAACCACAAAATAAGCATGTGATTAGAAGATATTTTGACCCAAAAAGAGGCCAAGTGGCGTGTTCATGGAGGAAGAGGAGAGAAAAATCAGATTTTCTAAGGAAAAATGAAGAAGGAACTAGAGATTTCAAGAGACAATTGAAAGGGCAAAATAGTAAAAGCACAAGGGAATATTCTTGGTGCCCTTGCCTCTATAAATAAGACTTCATTCTCCCTCATTTGGCAAGCTAGAGGCACATACACTCAAGAAAAGAGAGATAGAGAGTGTTGTGAGAATCACAAATAAAGAGGATCTCAAAAGAAGAAAAGGTAAGGAAGTCATGAGAATTATCTTATTTCTTTCAAATTTATACAAGTATGTTTAAGTCTTCAATTAGTAATCTTGTATAATATTATGGAAGTTCTAGCTACAATCTCAAAGGAGATCAAGGAAAAGTGACAAAGAAGTTAGAACCTTGAGCAAGTAAGTTCTCTTCTCTAACTTTTTGTAATATTGGCAAAAGTTTAAGGAAATTTTGGTCAATAGCTAGAACTTGGTGATATGATTTTATTTTAGTGATTCTAATAGTTTAAAATTGTTTTAAATGGAATTTTGTATAAGAAGGGGTATGGAGAATAATTTTGAAAGTATAAAAGTATGGATATATGCAAATTAAGAAGCTGAAAAACCAACAGGGGAATTTTCGTAAACTGGGAATGTATTACGTGTCTTTTGCCTTGTCAAGTATTTTTAGTCAAAAATAGACATGTCAAGGGTCATGTAGATTTCTGGAACACCCCAATCGGATTTTTCTACAATTAATTATGAATTTTTGAAGTTGAATCAAATTTCTGGGAATTTCAAGACCCTATGCGAAAATTAAGGAAAAGCAACTAATGAAGGGATACTCATTAGTAAAGAAAATTAATGAGTTTCAAATGATGAAAAAACCCTTCATACAAGTTATATAGTTACATATTTTTGAGAAAAGAATTATATTGATAATGATACCATTTATATTGTATTATTTTATGTCTATCATTCCTATTTAGTAGCTGAGAGTTTGTTATTCGACTGATCAGTTGGTTGCAGGTAAGTAACCTTAATATCATATGCTTTGTATGAATTTGTATATATGTTTTACCATGCTTGTATATACATTTGGTGTAGTTATGTTTTCCAAGCGCTTTGGTACTGGAACCCGTTGTGTGAGACCCCTAGCATTGTTATATGCCTTATTGAGCAATATATGTTATGTGTGACTGCTTGTTCCGGTTTAGGCTTTATGCCTCACTGTGTGTGTCCTACTGAATGCTTATGATTGTGTTTTTGGTTTTCTTGCATACTCTTTATAAACTCTGGATATAAGATTAACGGTTACTTCTGGGATTGATCTATGAATCCCAGGCTATTACAAGAGTACAGGTGGTGCATCATCTAAGATGGAGCAGGAAACAAGAGGTAAAATGGTGGATCATTATTTAGGATTTTCGTGGAGGTTGCTGCAAATGACTTTTTGTTATTACGTTTTATACTCAGATGATTGTACACATTTTTAGTTACTTTGGCACTTTACTTGAAATGACTGGATATTAACTCTTCGGGGAAACGTATTCTTTTGGGATATTTATTTACTTTACCAGTATTATGTTGTCCAATTTATTACATGATCTGCTGCGTAATCACTCTAATACATGAGTATAACTAATAAAAAGGAAAATGTTACACTACCCACCACTTGTGAAGGTGATGCCGGTAGGGGTGTAACATGTGGTTCATCGTTGTTTTTGAATTATATAAAAATCATTTACGTATAGATATATAAGATGGTTTGTATCAAAACTTAAATTAAGCTAAGCATGAAAGGTTAGATTAAGGTGAGACATTAAACTTAGGTAACAAACTAATTTTTTTTAAAAAAAAATTGACAATGTCTATCTAAAATTAATTAATTGCTAGTGACTTTGTGGCATAATGAATCTAATCACATGCATTGAGTGTTTCTTTAAGTATGAATTTGCGAGTTTAATTCTTTTAGGTGTCGTGTCGCGAATACATAAGTTTTATAGTTTTTATTAGGTAAATGATGAAAAAACATTAATGAATTACTTTTGTCACGTATTTCATTAATGTGATATAGCAAATGGTGTTAATAAGATAGACAGTAAGGGGAACTTTGGGTACATAAAATTAAAGTTCTCGAGTGTTTAAACTTTCAAAGGTGAATGGAGTGGAGTTATTTGCGACTTATTCAAAATTTAGTGAAAGTTTTATTTATTTTTGCTTAAATTGAAACATACGATAAAACTTCTATAAAAATATGCCTTATATTATATTTTAAAAGAGAAATTGACACAATCTGATACCATCATAATTAGATATTAGGCCTATTTTTCTTTATCTTTTATTCAACGTTCTCTCGCCTCCCACCTTCCTCCCTGAAAAAACAAAAACAAAAACAAGAATAACACAAAATATAAATTGATTTTTAATTTTGTAAACCAAGGGATGGTTAATAATTAAAAAAATATTAATGTTGACTAACAGAAATATAGTATAATAAAAAGGTGGTATTCTTCAAAATGTTATTAACCACTCCTCCAGTCCTTAATATAAGATAAAATATAGAGCAATCTTAGACAACAATGAAAATCAAGAGGATAATCTATGTGTGCTTAGGGATTAACTCAATACGATTCTATGAATATTTTTTATTTGAGATTCATGTTATAAAAAAGCTCAATTTCTTGTTTGTCTCACCCAATCTACAACAATTTCTGAAGCTTGGGGTGCCTCTAACACTTTCTTCCCGAATGTTTCTATGTGCTTGATTGGAGTGAAAAGGAGATAAAGAAAAAAAAAACACTCTCACCAATATAATAATGTCCCTTACAACTAAAAATAAATTTCAAAACAAATAACTACAGAAAGACTTCCAGGAATGTCCCTTGCTGCAGGATATGCGAGGGGCTTAAACAGAATAGATCCTGAAGTATAAATATATACGATTTGAAATTAATTAACATGGAAGAAGTAATATATGAAACAGCATAAATAAGACGAAACCTGGCAGAGGAGAGGAGAGGATTGAGATTTGAGACTGAGATTTTACCCAAAGAGAAGATGTTACACCCTATCGGCCTCGTCCTTTCGGGTGGCGGGTAATGTGGTCCCTTACTAAAAAAAACATTTTTCTTATTAAGGTTATTTCCCATGTTAATTATGTCATGTATCAGAGTATAAGCAACAGAGCACGTACTGGTTTGGACAAAGTATACTAATAAAATAAAGTGCAATAAGTAAAGATTTCTTTGGTGGGATTAGTATACAGTTATCCCAAATAAAGTGCCTAACGGGCCAAAATAATAATTATATAGTGATCTGTGTAACCAAAATAAATATCCAAAATAAAGTCAACCCCAGCTCAGTCTTGCTCCGCACGGCTACCTTCGTCACCCGGCACCAACCTAGAAGCACTCTCGGAATCCTTGCAAAAGCCTGGGATTCATAATTGAATCCCAGAGTAACCATTAATCTCATATAACATGTGTATGCAATGCATGTATATCATCATAATTAGGAAAAACATAAATCATACAGCATTTAGTAACAAACGCATAGTAACACAAATATAACATACCATATGTACAGTGCTAACTGCGGAAGGACTACATGTCCTAAAACAAACGCAGGACTGCTCCACCAAGCAAGCCCCAGATCCACAGCGCCAGGAAAAATCACAGTGGTTGGGCCTCAACCCGGACCACATTGAATGCACATACAAATGCATGCCTCTCACGAGACATGGATCTACAATCATAGAAAATCAAGCATACAAAGTAACACGAGGCATATGAAGATTAAAGTTACTACCTGTTGGTTGACCATTCTTATAAATAATAATTGTTTTTCTTGCCGGTGCACAATTTCTCAAATAGCCCTAAAATAATATAAATATAATTAATTTCCTTCTCAAAAAAATTTCGATTCTGTCATAAAATAAGCCCTTTTTAAATTTTTCTTATTTATTAAATTCCTTTTCTTGTTAAGGAATTAAATATGAGCTTAAATTCCTTTCATTTTCGTCCAAATTCTAAAATTTGCAGATATAAAGGCCCAACTCCAAAAATTCTTAACTAAATCTTGAAAACTCGTTTTTGGGTTGGTTTCAAAGCTCATTTAACCCTTTATATGTATAGTTTCAACCAAAAGTACTAGTTTGGGCCAGCCATATTCGAAAATCCCTTCATAGCCCAAAACATCTCTGTTGTCTGAAATGAAATCTAGAAACAGAGGTTATTTTTCAAACATTTATTTCTCTTAGTACAAAATTCAGAAAAATACATTGTACCTATGGAATTAATCCTTGGGATGTTTACTTTATCCCTGTAAACTTTCATAATTTTTCAAGTCCATTTACTTGGTCAAAAATCGAGTTGAACCTAGCTGACTCCACAGGAATTCCACAAATCAGCAACCCAACGTTTTTCAACTTCCATTTAGGGTTCTAAAATTTTGATCCAAGTTTACCCGTATACAAAATCTCATTTTAAACACTTTAAAACCCTCAAAAAAACCAAAATTAATTCATATCCACATGAAAAACCAGCTGCACGAAATTTACTATTTAATCACAAAATGTCAAACTTCCATTCTAACTTCATATCTTCCATATACTAGGTTTATTCTATTATTTTAGTCCATAAACCTTAACTTTTAACTTTGAATCATTATTTTCATTGGTCATTCAAACCCATAATACATATATACTCAAGTCTATAGTCATTTGTAACCTCAAGCAACCAAGAAAAAATGGTAGAAAGGTTCAAAAATAGGTTACTTGATAGCTTTCCAACACCTTTGATCTACTTACTCCTTGAGTCTTCCTTCTTCAATTTCGAACTACACCTCAAAAGACCAAGGAAAAGATGATCCTTTATGTCTTAGCCACATTAAAAGAGGTAGAAGAGAGTGGATTAAGGTTCCAAGGTCAAACACTTACCTTAGCTTCAACTTTCTTCTTCTACTTGAGCTTCCTCTTGCTCCCTTACATGGAACCACTTGCTCTCACTCTTCCTTCTCTCTTCAACCGAATAGGCGGCTCAAAAATGGGGAAGTGTTAGCCTTTATAAAATGCTCATTGTGTGTTGGTGAATTACCTCCATGCCCTTATTTTCTCTACATATTTCTAGAGTTTTCCTTGGACATTTTTCTTTTCTCCCTACCCTTCTCTTGGGTGAAAATTTGGGCTGATTAGGAGGGGAAAAAATGGATTCAGATTTAGCTTGAATAATCTACTAAAAAATGCTCATTTAATGCTTGTGTCCTTTTCCTTTGCTGGCCATCATTATCTCTAGGTAATAAGCACTTAAAATGACTTCATCAAATGTCATTTCACTCTTCATTTTATTATTATTTTTTCTCTTCCTTCTCTTCCCTACTTGCTGCACAAAACTGAGAAAGAAATGGGGAAAAAAATATGATTTCCTTCTTCTCAACGGTTCTTCCACACTCCAATGATGATATACTTGGTGATATGAAAATATTTCTTCTCTTTCTCTTGCAATTTTTGAAAATGGAGAAGGATGAAGAGATTATGTCTTATCACATATCTCTTGCATTTATGAAGAGGAGATTATGTGCTAGATGATGTCTAAAAATTGTATGTGGAATTTACCTTTAAGTTCCATGTACAATGAATTAATGCCTTTTTGCTTAGAGTAAATGTAGTTAAGCTTATATTCACAATACAATTCAGTCATAAAATACAAGGAAAACATGGCATAAATAGTGCTCATCAAGTACGTAAGTATCCTAAGAAAATATATTTGATAGCCCAAGAATCCACTTTCCCTCGCCCTTTGTTAAATACAAAAACTGTACAACCAAAAACTTTGTTGGGAATTGGAGTTATAAGAGGTGAGTTAGTGTAAGTTTCAACAAATTTTTGAATTGGCGTACAATAATTTAGGACTTTGGAAGGTAAACGATTCATTAGATAAGCATATGTAAGAACTGCTTCGCCCCAAAACCTATGTGTCACATTACTTTCAAACATGAGTGACCTAGCCACTTCTAGGAGATGATGATTTTTCCTTTCAGCCACCCTATTTTGTTGATGGTGTGAACACATGAGGTTTGATGATGAATCTCATTTTCAATAAAAAAAATCTTTAAAAGCTGAATTGACATATTCTTTACCATTATCACTACGAAGAATATGAATTGATACTTGAAATTGGTCTTTAATGAATATGTAAAAAAATTGAAAAACAGTGAAAATATTTCATTTGTCTTTTAAAAGAGTCAATAAAAGTTACAAACCATTTAGCCTTTGAGTTAGTTTCAATTTTTGAAGGAACCCAAACGTTACTCTGAACCAAAGAGAATGAAGAGGATGGTGTATAAGAATGAGAAGGGTAGGAATAACGAATTTGTTTAACAAATTGACAAGAGTCACAATGAAAATTCAACACATAATTATTGGAAATATTTGGAGATAGAAATTTCAAGTAACTAAGACTAGGATGACCTAACCTAGAGTGCCACAACTTTAGATCATTAGATGACATTGTTGAAGTCAATGCACTGACTTTATTTGGAGATGATCTTTGAATGTAATAGAGTCCATTCCAAACTTTAGCATTCCCAATCTTTTTCCCTAATGCCAAGTCTTGAAAATCAGAACCAAATTTGTCAAAAGTCACAAGACAATTTAATTGTTCTGCCACACAACGGACATAAAGCATACTGCACTTAATATCTAGCAAATAAAGAACACTTTTGAACACAATATTTTCAGAAATACATAGAACCAGATCCTAAAACCTTTACAAATCGTCTGTTTCCAACTTTTATGATTACATGTTAAGAGTACTCAGTAAATTAAGAGAATAGTTCTTTAAAACCTATTATATGATCTATTGTACCATAATCTACAATCCAAATAATTTGAATTGTGGGACTAAGAGTGTTCGTGAGAGTGCTACATACTTGGGCCATAGTCACAGAAGGGGAATAAGTCTCACATAATTTAAAAGGAGAGGATTCATCAGAGTGCTTTTCTAAAAGCTTTGTTGGTATTGAAAGTTCTTCACTGCTCAACAAGTCCTTGTCAGAGTTGGTGTTGCCAATCAATAGCCCAATTTTATAAAAATTACCTTTATTTTTAATGTTAAAATGTTTACCATGAAGTTTCCAACACTCATCTCTAGTGTAACCACTCTTGTTGTAATGATCACACCATTTCCCTCTTTTCTTATTCTTCATATCACGGGCAACAAAGGTTGAGTCAACAATGTTGTGAGGAGAAGGTTTAGATGTTGCTTTAGGCAAGGAGCGGCGACTTTCCTCATTCTTGACCATTTAGAAGGAATCTGCTAGAGTGTAGTGGTTTTAGATTCATTATTTGAGCTTAGATTGGCTCAAATGAGTCACGTAGGCCAAGAAGGAAGTCTGTGTAGCAATCTCGATCTATAATTTCCTAAAATAAGAAGCTGAGACAAGGCAAGAGCATTCATGAACTTCGTACAAGTCGATATGCTGCCATAGTTTCATTAAGGAACTATAATAAAGAGTAATTGACTTTTCACCTTGAATTAAGCTACGAAGAGAACTCTTAACCTATATGATAGCAGCAATATTATCTTTTTCTGAATATAGATGGTGCGCTGAGTCCCAAATCTCCTTTTTTGTGGATGCTAGGAGGTAATTTTCACTAATGTCAATTATCATGGAGTTCATTAGCCAAGCCATGACCATATTATTCTCAACTAACCATGTCTCGAATGTAGAATCCTCTAGTGAAGGCGTTGCAGGTATTCCAGTGAGGTATTTTTCCTTGTTTCTCTCCACAGATGAACATTAGCATGTTTCGAGACCATTGTAAGTAGTTGTCAATATTGAAATTGTTAGTATTTTAGGTGTCCTAAAGACAATATGTGAGAACAGATCAACACCTTTTCTACGTTGTAGTATTTCATTATTAATAAATGAGCATATTTTATCTTGGGTAAAGGAGCAAAAATACACATGTGCTTTACCCTCGGGAGCACCCAGCACCATATGTTTTTTTTGGGAGAAAAAATACACATGTGTCTACATTTTAGGAGCAAAAGTCACACCACCGTTAAAATCTAACTTAGCGGTGTTAATTTTGGCCATTTACAACAGAAAATGTCATATTTACAACAACATTTAAACACCTGGATTTTGAACATAGAAAGGTCATTTACAACAGAAAAAGACTATATTTACAACAGGAAGTGTTGTATTTACAACAAAATTTAAAATATGGTCATATTTACATAATTGAAACACCTGAATTTTGAACATAGAAAGGAATTTACAATAGAAAAATGCTAGATTTACAACAGGAAGTGCTGTATTTACAACAAAATTTAAAATCTGACAATTTACAACAGAAAAGTCATATTTACAACAGGTCGAAATGTCATATTTACAACAGTGTGGTGTGACTTTTGCTCTTAAAATGTAACCACATGTATTTTTGCTCCCAAAAAAAGCATATGGTGATGGGCGCTCCCGAGGATAAAGCACATGTGCATTTTTGCTCCTAAACCCTTTTATCTTTATCATATTTATGTCTCACCTTTATTTTAAAGTAAATATGTGTTTGAAGATAAAAGCCCTAAGAATAGAATATGTGTTAATCTCGAAGATCAATGATAGAGATCATAATCATGAGGACTCGAGAACATTGTATATCTATTACCTAAAACTTGTTCCTAGTCTTGAATTACCAAGAAAGGGCATTGATGATCTCAATAAGACTAGTACAACATCATCTACTTGTATAGAAATACAAAGTAGGGACCTCATGGAATACAGGCATGGAGAAGCCTTAGCTGATGCCGTGGGTAGATCTGTTAGAGAACAGATAGTACCGAACAGACCCGCCGAGAAACTCCACAAAGATTCATTGTAGAGAGTATCATTGGATATGTAAAGTCTCTCATCATTTGGTAATACGGATTGTCCTAGACTTAAGGATGTCATCGAACACTATATCCTAGGGTTACACTTTGACTGTACAACTCTATCCACCTAAAAATGGGGAGAACAGTGTACTCTTGGGTGTAACTCAAATACATGAGTATAAATGGACATGCTAAGAGGACTCACAGTCCCTTACAAGGGATTAGTTATTCACAAGACCGGTAGAGTTGATAAAGATTCCAATTAACTCAAGAGTCTGTGCGCACAGCAAGTGATCATGAAAGGTCATGATCCGTTATAGAGTTAATATAAGAAGATTTATAGTTCTGTGAATTAGCTATATTTAGTCAATTAAGAGAAATGATACTCTATCTTTGCTCTCGACTAAATGTGAATGACGATGTGAGGGATGATGCCTGCACGGTATCTGAAAGTGAAGGAAATCACCAAGAGGGGGGGTGAATTGGGGATTTTAAAAATTCTTTTCAGATTACCCACACAACAGATGCTTAACCAAGGTAAATGGAGTTAGAGAAGAAGAGCTTGACACGAAGATTTATACTGGTTCGGTCTTAACTCTTGACCTACGTCCGTCCCCCGGACTCTCTGGGTTTTTCTACTATCACTCAAATCGATACACACTCTGTACTCGAAAGTTATCCTCTCTCTAGGATACACTCCCCCTTACAAGTTGTAATCTGATAACCCAACCTCAAAGTCCCACAACTTTGAGATTCTTACAAAGAATGATTTATAGAAATGAACTCTCTCAAAGAGTGAATAAAGATAAGCACTGAAGCACAATGTATCAAAGATACAAATGAAAGTAATACAGCAGTAAAAGACTGATGTTCTTGTGTGCGTTTTTTTGTGTATGTCTTCTCTACTTCCGGACTTCAAATCTTCATATATTTATACTTGGATTTGAAGCTTGTGAACGTTGTAGATCCGTTGAGACTTGAACCGATTCGAAAAAATAGCCGTTGTGAGTGTGTCTCCATGAATCTAGTCATTTGTGACCTTAGTCATTCGAATATAGTCATGTTGGAAGCAATGTGCAGATTTGAATATTTGAAATTTGGATCTTCAATAGTGTGGACATTGTATAATGTTGTCCAAATGCTTTTTAGATGATGGATGCTAGCTTTGTCTTGAAGAATGGTTGTGCTACTTTCCGAGTTGTAATCCATTTTGCTTTGAAAGAGAGATATAATAAAATATTGCAAGTTTGTCAAAGTAGTTGATTTAATGTTTATCAAACAATCTTTGATCTTCCGAAAATCTCATGAGCAAACTGGTTAAATCTGGTTAGGAATAATGATATGATATATATAAATCATAAACAACCATTTTACGAAATGATCTAAACCATGAATCAAAAAATCTGAACAATATTATGTCAAATGCGTTTTTTCTCAGTCTTGTCGTTCCAAAACTCGAGTTTTGTACCAAAACTTGAGTTTTGGTCCTTTATCGTGAAACATCACATTTGTCCAAAACATCAAAACTTGAGTTTTTATCAAAACTGGCAGTTTTAAAAACATTGAAAACGCATCAACCTTTCTGCTTGGCCAAAACTCGAGTTTTGAATCAAAACTCGAGTTTTCATTTGAATATGAAAACTTGAGGAATTCGCGCCAAGTCAAAAACTGGAGGTTTTGGGCAAAACTCGCGGTTTTCAAAAACTCGAAAAACATGAATGCTTTAAATCGTCGATCAAAACTCGAGTTTTGAATCAAAACTCGAGTTTTCACTTTTCTCGTGAAAACTTTGCCAAACTCAAAACTCGGAGGTTTTCACCAAAACTGGAGGTTTTGAGATCCGTCTAAAACCCGAATTGTTTCTCATCAACTCAAAACTCGAGTTTTGATTCAAAACTCGAGTTTTCACAACTTTGTGAAAAATTGGAAAAATCAAAACTGGAGGTTTTAGGCAAAACTGGAGGTTTTTAGAATTCAAAAACTTAGGAGACTCTCTCGTAAGGTCAAAACTCGAGTTTTGAAACAAAACTCGAGTTTTCACTTTACAAAAAAACTTTGTCAAACTTTCAAAGGTCATATCTCCCTGGTATGAACTCCGTTTTGGTTGTTTCAACTCTTGATGGAAAGCTCTGTGCGTCTACTTTCATATGCCACTGATTGCAGCTCAATCCGATATCTATTTTGTGAGATACACTCAAAACATTGAGGCTTGGTTTGCTGTGTGGCGTGAATCTCAGTGTCAACTTCCACAATTCATAGCTCCTTGATATGAACTCCTTTGGGCTTGAATTTTATATGAAAATGACGCATTGGAAGTCTATTTTCATATGCCACTGGTTTCACCTCAATCGGATTCTTGGTTTAGGAGATATCATCGAATTACCAGACCTCGCCCAGCCTGAAACGTGAATCGAGTGGAGCTGAAGAGCGATGACCACGGAAACTCGAGTTTTGACCGAAAACTCGAGTTTTGCTAGTCCGAGATGCTAGAGATGCTGAAGACACTTGATAACTCGAGTTTTGATGGTTGACTCGAGTTTTCTCATCCTGAAGTTGATTTTGGCTGACTTTAATTCTTAATTGATCCATTTCAACTTCCATATGGTCTTGGAGGCTTCTAGCATCAATATAAGAACTTGGATAATGATGTCTTCATTCCATTCAGCAAGTTCTTCATTCTCCCATCTCCCAACTTGATGATTCTTCATCATTTAGCTTAGCATCTACATTAAATATGAGAATTAGTCAAAGTAAAAGATAAATGTAGCATGCAACCTTTTTGCTCTCAAGAATGGCATCTATATAAGACATCATCAAAACTAATCATAACCAACATTCTCCCCCTTTTTGATGATGGCAAATACTATATGAAAAATATGTATGAATATGAAAATATATTAGATGCTCATATTTTTCTTGCCATTCTCTCCCCTTATTTGTCATTAGCAAAAAAGTTCAAGTAAAGAAGGAATGCTTAGAGGACAAATATGAAACCAGATTAGAAGAGTTAAAGAACCGATTTTCTCTCCTCGATTTGAAAGTGTTTTCATTCTAAATATGATGCAATTTGGAATGTTTTTATGAAAACAAATTTGAAAGAATTTGGAGAGGTTTTCAAGAAGTCTTTCACAAAATCAAACATTTAGATATCAACCATATGCAACATTTCTACTGGATATAAAAAAGATAGAGATTAGAAATGCTCATGTAGGTTCTGCAAACTATGGATGATCGATGAAATCCTTTTTCTTTCTTTCTTGTTGCATGAGATCTTCTGAAGTCTACTCAATGAAGAATCATGAATATCTTGTATGATGCAAGAAGACTAAAGTACTGGCTTTTTGAAGGCTATCTCATCTAATTGAATATGGCAAGATTTCACTTCCATCCTTTGTCTTTTCATAGACCATATCTCGATCAAGCTTGCGTTTCAACAATCTGGTTGCTCCCGGATGTCGAGGTGTAATGTGAACCTTTGAACTCACTCGACCAAAACTCGAGGTTTTACATTGAAAAACTCGAGGTTTTATCATTCTTCAAAACTTGGTTGCTCTCTCGACCACCTTAAAACTTGAGTTTTGTTCCAAAACTCGAGTTTTCTACCTTCAACACAAAACATCGATTTAAACATCCCGCATAAAACACAACTAGATGCTCCGATGCTTAAGTCGAACTCATAATCATCAAAACCATAACTAACATTTAAATTGTAAGAGATACTTACAACTCATTGGGATTTACCATTCCCAATTCTCTTCTTATGAACACAAATTGTTCTTTTGCTAATGGCTTTGTGAAGATATCAGCAAGTTGGAGATGAGTTGGGATGAACATGACCTTAATATCTTTCTTCTGAACATGATCCCTAATGAAATGATGTCTTACATCAATATGCTTGGTTCGAGTATGTTGTACTGGATTCTTTGCCAAGCTTATTGTGCTTGTGTTATCACACAGAATTGGGATCTCCTTCAGATTAATTCCCAAGTCAGAAACTTGTTGCTTGAGCCAAAGAACTTGAGCACAGCAACTTGATGCAGCCACATATTCAGCTTCAGTGGATGATATAGCAACACTTGTTTGCTTCTTGCTAAACCATGAGACAAGTGAACCACCAAGAAATTCACATTGGCCACTTGTACTTTTTCTGTCTGTTTTATAACCAGCATGGTCTGAATCTGAATATGCTACCAAGTGTTCAGGTTGACCTTTGGGAAACCATAGACCAAGAGTCTTTGTGTCGCAAGATATCTCAAGATTCTCTTCACATTCTCGCATGTGACTCCTTGGGAGCAGATTGAAATCTTGCACACATCCCTACACCGAATTGGATGTCCGGACGACTTGTCAGAAGGTAGAGCAATGATCCAATCATTCCTCTATACTTTGTAATATTAAAGTCCTTGCCTTCTTCATCAGCATCCAAGGCAGTGGTTGAACTCATTGGAGTATCAGCTCCATTGCATTCATCCATCCCAAACTTCTTCAAGAGATCATTGAGATACTTGGTCTCGAAATGAAAATTCCATCTTTCCTTTGCTTAATTTGCAGACCAAGGAAATAGTTTAGTTCTCCCATCATAGACATCTCAAATTCTCCCTGCATGTTCTTAGCAAAATCTTCACACAAAGCATTATTAGAAGCACCAAAAATAATATCATCAACATAAATTTGAACAATTAAGATATTATTAAGTTTATCCTTTTTGATGAAGAGAGTTGTATCAGCTTTTCCTCTAACAAATCCTTGATCAAGAAGGAACTTGCTTAATCGCTCATACCAAGCTCTAGGAGCTTGCTTAAGACCATATAATGCTTTCTTGAGGCGATAAACATGATCTGGATGATGATCATTTTGAAAACCAGGAGGTTGTTCAACATAAACTTCCTCTTGAATAAAACCATTTAAAAATGCAGATTTTACATCCATTTGATAAAGTTTGAATCCTTTAATACAAGCAAAAGCTAGAAGAACTCTTATAGCTTCCAATCTTGCTACTCGGAGCATAAGTTTCTTCATAATCAATTCCTTCTTCTTGATTATAGCCTTTTGCCACTAGCCTTGCTTTGTTTCGAACAATTATGGCGATTCATCACGTTTGTTCTTGAATACCCATTTAGTGCCAATGACTGGATGGTCTTTAGGCCTAGGTACCAAATCCCAAACTTGATTTCTTTCAAACTGATGTAACTCCTCTTGCATTGCTATAACCCAATCATTGTCTCGAAAGGGCTTCATCAATTTTAGAGGGTTCAATTTTCGAAATGAAAGCGTAAAATGTGACTTCATTCAAAGTGCTTTTTCTGGTTCTAACTCCTTGATTAACATCACCTATCACTTGATCCAGAGGATGACTCCTCCTCGTATCTCCATGATTTAGGTTGGTGTTGATCGTGTTTTCACAAACATTTTCACAATGATTTTCAAATTCAGTTCCTTTTCGAAGGTTTTTCAGAATTTGTTGAAGTAGAAAATGTTTCGTAACCAAATTGATTTGAAATAGGAAAAACATCATCATCATCATCATCCAAGGATTTGTCTAACTTGGTTTCACGAATACAACATGCATAGATTCTTCAACAATACGTGTTCTAGTATTAAAGACTCTATAAGCTTTACTTCTATTTGAATAACCCAAAAATATACCTTCATCCGATTTGGAATCAAATTTACCCAAATTTTCTTTACCATTGTTGTGGATGAAACATTTGCATCCAAAGATGTGCACATGTGCTATATTGGGTTTTCTTCCTTTGTACAGTTCATAGGGAGTTTTGTTCAGCTTCTTCCGGAGATATGCTCGATTTGAAATATAGCATGCAGTGCTCATAGCATCAGCCCAAAACACTTGAGAAGACTGATTTTCATTTAACATGGCCCTTGCCATTTCAGTGAGGACTCTATTCTTTCTTTCAACAACTCCATTTTGTTGAGGAGTTCTTGGGGCCGAGAAATTATGATCAATGCCCATATTATCACGATTGTCCAAACGCATGGTTTTCAAATTCTCCACCATGATCCGTACGTATTCCCCGCAATAGAGAATCCTTTCTCGTTTTGGACCTTCTTGGCAAAAATAGCAAACGATCAAATGTTTCATCTTTTGAAGACAAGAATATGGTCCAAGCAAATCTAGAGAAATCATCAACTATGACCGTGTATAAAGATTGCCACCAAGGCTTTTTACTCTAGCCGGTCCAACTAAATCCATGTGAAGTAGTTGAAGAGGTCTATTAGTTGAAATTTCATTTTTAGATTTGAAAGAAGATTTGGTTTGTTTACCCTTTTGACATGCATCACGACCATGTTGTTTTCAAACCGTAATTTTGGTAAACCAATGACCAAATCCTTTTTCCGTAACTTGTCAAGTTGAAACATATTAACATGAGCCAAACGTTTATGCCATAGCCAACTTTCATCCAAGTTACCAATAAAACAGCTTTTCGAGAAATAGAGTTACTAGAGAGATTGAGAGTATAGCAATTTCCTTCTCTAGGAGCTCTAAACAAAGCTTTAGTTCTAATGTTATCTAAGGAAAGAACATCTTTGCTCACAATTAAACATTCTTCAGAATTAAAGATAACTAAGTTACCTTTATCTGTGCTTTGACTCACACTAAGGAGGTTGTGACATAAGCCTTCCACAAGGTAGACATCCTTAATTTGTGGTCCTTCGTTGTTTCCAACTTCTCCAATTCCAAAGAATCCTTCCGGATTGATTTCCACCAAATGTTACCTTGCCACCATCCTTAGGTTTAATTGTAGCAAATTTAGATTCGTCTCCCGTCATATGTCTTGAGCATCCACTGTCAATGAACCATTTGTTGGATTTTGATGCTCTAAGACAAACCTGCATAATATAGAAAATCAAGTCTTAGGTACCCATTTTTTCTTGGGTCCTTTTGGGTTAGTTTGTGTCTTAGGAATCTTATAGGATCCCTTAGGCACCCATTGATAATTACCTATAGGCTTGTTTCTTCTTTCCTTTTTATGAAAACAAGAAGAAGTTGCATGACCTTTACGATTGCAATAGTTGCAATGAGCAAAAGGATTAGAGGAGTGGACTGTTTTTCAAAAAAATAGTTCAAATAAGATCTTTGTCCAACCTTCTTCTTCCCTTTTCGTTTATCGAATCAGTCTATAACCAATTCCCGACTTATCATTGGTGAACCTTTGCTTTGTTTTAAAATAACATTGAGCATTTCACTACCTCTAGTGAATTTCTCAAGAGTTTTTGTAAGATGCAAATTTCTTTTCTCTAAAATACAAAGCAATTGTCACAAACTTTTTCTGAAATCTTTTCGCAATTCTTTTCGAAATGTTTTCACAAGGAGAAACAAGAAGAAAAACAGTTTGAGCTTGTTCTTCCAACAATTTAATTTTCTTCTTTGAAGACAGAAGCTCTTTTGCAATTTTTCGAAATTCAATGAAAAGAGAGTTATATTCGGCTGAAAGTTCATCATAAGATGAGTCAGAATTATTTACCTCTTCATTATCTGAATCCTCTTCTTGAGCTACAAGACAGATATTGGCTATGTCTTCTTCTTCACTTCATCTTCATCGGATGAGCTATCGCCCCATATAGCTGAAACATAAGCTCTTCTTTTGAACTTATTGAATTTCTTATCTTTGTTTTTCAACTTGTGGACATTCGGACTTGATGTGGCCGGGCTTCTCACATTCATAGCATATGATGGGTTTCTTTGTTTCGTGCTAGAGCTACTCTTGTGAAACTTTCGTAGGCTTGGTCCTTCTTGTAAAATTTCTTGAACTTTCGGACCATCATGCCTAGCTCAAAGATCTTCATCTTCATCATTTGATTTTACCTCTTTGACAGTCTTGAGAGCAATTCATTTATTCTTGCCATCAATCTCATCAAGCCCTTTTCTGAATTTGATTTTTCCTTCATATTCAGAAAGACTGCCAAACAATGCTGCTACTGAAGCCATAGATTCACCACGCGCTTCTTCGATTGGGGTGACCTTAGCTTCCCACTCCTTACGAGGATATTTAGTATTTTCCTCACTTGAACAGTTGATCATAAACTTTTCCCAATGCGGCAAGTTGGTTGATCGATGAGTGAATACGAGCTGAAATTCACTAATGGATTCTCCGGACTTCATACGAAATAAATCATATTCAGTCATGAGAGTGTTTACTCGATTTTCCTTGATTCCAAATGTCCCTTCATGGGCTATTTCAAGAGCATCCCACATAGCTTTAGCGAAGTCAAAGTGCAAATTCGAAAATACTCTTTTTGGCTTAGAGCACTTTGCGATGTGGATTGCTTTCATGTTGAGAGTGACTTGCTTTCTCATTCTCATCATACTCTTCTTCTAGCTTAGGAGTTCGACACCATCTTCAATTGATGCTTTGGTTCATAATTTCCTCTCTCGAACACCCTCCATAGGCCATATTCGATTGCCATTACATAGACTCGAACTTAGCCTTCCGTAAGGAGTAATGTTCTCCATTGAAACCTGGAGGTCTCGTTGATTGAAGCTCCATCGGGTAGAATTCCTTCCATTGGATCTTTGATCTAGGATGTTAATCCTTAATGTAGATAACCAAGCTCGATACCAAATGAAAGTGAAGGAAATCACCAAGAGGGGGGTGAATTGGGGATTTTAAAAATTCTTTTCGGATTACCCACACAATGTATGCTTAACCAAGGTAAATGGAGTTAGAGAAGAAGAGCTTGACACAGAAGATTTATACTTGGTTCGGTCTTAACTCTTGACCTACGTCCAGTCCCGGACTCTCTGGGTTTTTCTACTATCACTCAAATCAGATACACACTCTGTACTCGAAAGTTATCCTCTCTCTAGGATACACTCCCCCTTACAAGTTGTAATCTGATAACCCAACCTCAAAGTCCCACAACTTTGAGATTCTTACAAAGAATGATTTATAGAAATGAACTCTCTCAAAGAGTGAATAAAGATAAGCACTGAAGCACAATGTATCAAAGATACAAATGAAAGTAATACAGCAGTAAAAGACTGATGTTCTTGTGTGCGTTTTTTTGTGTATGTCTTCTCTACTTCCAGACTTCAAATCTTCATATATTTATACTGGATTTGAAGCTTGTGAACGTTGTAGATCCGTTGAGACTTGAACTGATTCGAAAAAATAGCTGTTGTGAGTGTGTCTCCATGAATCTAGCTGTTGTGACCTTAGCCGTCGAATATAGTCATGGAAGCAATGTGCAGATTTGAATATTTGAAATTTGGATCTTCAATAGTGTGGACATTGTATAATGTTGTCCAAATTGTTTTAGATGATGGATGCTAGCTTTCTGTCTTGAAGAATGGTTGTGCTACTTTCCAGTTGTAATCCATTTTGCTTTGAAAGAGAGATATAATAAAATATTGCAAGTTTGTCAAAGTAGTTGATTTAATGTTTATCAAACAATCTTTGATCTTCTCGAAAATCTCATGAGCAAACTGGTTAAATCTGGTTAGGAATAATGATATGATATATATAAATCATAAACAACCATTTTACGAAATGATCTAAACCATGAATCAAAAACTGAACAATATTATGTCAAATGCGTTTTTAAATACCGTCGTTCCAAAACTCGAGTTTTGTACCAAAACTTGAGTTTTGGTCCTTTATCGTGAAACATCACATTTGTCCAAAACATCAAAACTTGAGTTTTTATCAAAACCGGCAGTTTAAAAACATTGAAAACGCATCAACCTTTTCGTTTGGCCAAAACTCGAGTTTTGAATCAAAACTCGAGTTTTCATTTGAATATGAAAACTTGAGGAATTCGCGCCAAGTCAAAACTTTGGAGGTTTTGGGCAAACCGGCGTTTTCAAAAACTCGAAAACATGAATGCTTTCGTCGATCAAAACTCGAGTTTTGAATCAAAACTCGAGTTTTCACTTTTCCGTGAAAACTTTGCCAAACTCAAAACCGGAGGTTTTCACCAAAACTGGAGGTTTTGAGATCCGTCTAAAACCCGAATTGTTTCTCATCAACTCAAAACTCGAGTTTTGATTCAAAACTCGAGTTTTCACAACTTTGTGAAAAATTGGAAAAATCAAAACTGGAGGTTTTAGGCAAAACTGGAGGTTTTTAGAATTCAAAAACTTAGGAGACTCTCGCTCGTAAGTCAAAACTCGAGTTTTGAAACAAAACTCGAGTTTTCACTTTACATGAAAACTTTGTCAAACTTTCAAAGGTCATATCTCCCTGGTATGAACTCCGTTTTGGTTGTTTCAACTCTTGATGGAAAGCTCTGTGCGTCTACTTTCATATGCCACTGATTGCAGCTCAATCCGATATCTATTTTGTGAGATACACTCAAAACATTGAGGCTTGGTTTGCTGTGTGGCGTGAATCTCAGTGTCAACTTCCACAATTCATAGCTCCTTGATATGAACTCCTTTGGGCTTGAATTTTATATGAAAATGACGCATTGGAAGTCTATTTTCATATGCCACTGGTTTCACCTCAATCGGATTCTTGGTTTAGGAGATATCATCGAATTACCAGACCTCGCCCAGCTGAAACGTGAATCGAGTGGAGTCAAGAGCTGATGACCACCGGAAACTCGAGTTTTGACCGAAAACTCGAGTTTTGCTAGTCCGAGATGCTAGAGATGCTGAAGACACTTGATAACTCGAGTTTTGATGGTTGACTCGAGTTTTCTCATCCCGAAGTTGATTTTGGCTGACTTTAATTCTTAATTGATCCATTTCAACTTCCATATGGTCTTGGAGGCTTCTAGCATCAATATAAGAACTTGGATAATGATGTCTTCATTCCATTCAGCAAGTTCTTCATTCTCCCATCTCCCAACTTGATGATTCTTCATCATTTAGCTTAGCATCTACATTAAATATGAGAATTAGTCAAAGTAAAAGATAAATGTAGCATGCAACCTTTTTGCTCTCAAGAATGGCATCTATATAAGACATCATCAAAACTAATCATAACCAACAGTATCCAAATATGAAAGGTAGATCAATTGATCAACTCAATTAGTTCTAAGGCC
Source organism: Acacia melanoxylon (assembly GCA_019022615.1). Taxonomy (NCBI): domain Eukaryota; kingdom Viridiplantae; phylum Streptophyta; class Magnoliopsida; order Fabales; family Fabaceae; genus Acacia; species Acacia melanoxylon. Next base: position 1,367,562 of record JAFJYJ010000003.1, on the reverse strand, counting down.
GCAGAGCATTGCTAGTGTCTTATGAGGTCATTAAATAAATTGGGTCCATTAAAGGGTTTTAGTTGGTCCAAGTTTATTTATGTCAGTGATTAATTTGGCCTCATGGGTCACACACAAAGGTTATTCCCGATTGTTTAAAATTAGCAAACTTGGGACAATAATTGTTATTGGGCTTTATCAAGAGTAAAGGTGTAATTGGATTAGAGTGAGACCCCAAACCCAATAAGAAAAAAAATGGCATCATATATGGTGTCCCCAGTGGGAAATTAGTTTCTCTACAAAAGGGCCCAAATGTGTTGGAAGACCCTGCAGGGTCTTAGGCCAAGTTGAATTTGGAATTCGAATTTGGAATTTAAGTTTAAAATTTAAATTTAAATTTAAATTTAAATTCAAAAGGTTAGGTTATAAAAGATAATTCTGAATTATCTAATATATATATATTAAAATCCAATAACGATTGGATGAAGATAGGAGAAATAATAAATGAGGATTGATTTAAAATGATTTTTGAATTTTAATTTAAGAGATGAATGTGATTCATCATCTTGAATTATTATTCAATATTCAAGATATGAATTTAATTCATTATGATTTGGATTTTCTAATTCAAGTTTGGATTGGGCATTTCTTGTAAGCACTTAAATTAGGTTAAACTCTTATAAAGTGCTGATTTTTTATGTGCCTTTTTTATGGACGTTTTTTTAGGGGGAAAAAGGAAATAAATGTGATCAATTATCTTAAATCAATCCAACAATCAAGATATGAATATGAATAGTAAACTTATTACCTAAAACCCTTTTTCTTAGTGCATAAGCTGAAAATTCCTACGACAATTAGGACTAGGAATTTTTGGCCCACCAAGGCTATAAAAAGGGGAGGGTTGGACTTTTTTCCACATGCTTACGCTCTCTAAATTTAGGTCTTTACCAAAGGTTTAGAGAGGAAAAGGCACCATCCATAAAAGGGTAAGGTTCCAACCTTGTTCATCCTATCTTTAACCTAATCCTAAGAAATCATGATCTTCTTGAAAAGATAAAAACCCAAGGAAACCAAAACTCAACCTTGTCTTCGCCTAACAAGCATCCAAGGCGTGGGAGGTTTCAAGAGAAGGAGTTCTCATTGCAATCGGGGAATAGCCGTGTGGATCAACGTTAGAGGACATCAACAACCTTGAAGTCTTCGTGTGATCTAAGGTAATTCTAATCTCCAAAATCGTTTTATCAAATTATCCTAAACCCCAATAGTTGTTTTAACGAGTAATCCTGAAACTCATGAATATTATGTAGATTCCTGGATTTCGATGATCACAATTTTAAAGTATTGAATTAAGTATTTTTGATTTGAAAATACTTTGCCCGAGTAAGATAGTAAGCACGCCCCAGAGCAATGTCGGATTCGGTGAAAAGAAGAAAGAAAGCATAAAGGATCATGCCCGAGCACTCCCGAAAATAGTCGAAAGCATGACCTTGCCCGAGCAAGGTAAGAAGGTTGCTCGAGCAACATCGGGTTCACCGAAGAACTAAAGAAAGAACAAACACTTGCCCGAGCACCCCTCTGAAAAGGCCTGAAAGTGTAGCTTGCCCGAGCAAGGTTATGACCTTGCCCGAGCAACATCGGATGTTGAGAGAAGCGGAAGCATTGGCCACCTGCCCGAGCAATCTCCAGAAAACGCTGAAAGCAGCACCTTGCCCGAGCAAGGTACTTGGTGTGCCCGAGCAAGACCGAAACAAGCAAAGAGCCAATTGCATAGCCTCTTGCCCGAGCACCGGAAATTGGCTTGCCCGAGCACCTGCCCGAGCATAAGAAAAAGAGTGCCCGAGCAACTTCTGACGCTATACTTGGATTCAACTCTGCCTTCACTTTGCCCGAGCAAGAAAACAATCAACTTGAAGCTTTCTTTCCTTCTACTCAGAAGCTTGCCCAAGCACGAAAACCAGCTTGCCCGAGCATATGCCCGAGCAAGAACAAAAGGTTGCCCGAGCAACGTTAAATGCTCTCTGAAAGATAAGTCTACTCGGACCTTGCCCGAGCAAGAAGTAAGTCTTGCTCGAGCAACATCGCTTGGAAGACATTATTCCCATCCCTTTGAAGAGCTTGCCCGAGCATAGATATCACCATGCTCGAGCATCATCTGCAAGCAACGAAAAAGCCTGCCCGAGCATTAGCGAAAAGGAAGTGTTTTTACACTATGATTCAAAGAGCTTGCCCGAGCAAGCTAATACTCTGCCCGAGTAATATCATCCCTGTTCTCGAGTCTCGTCTCGCGTAACTTCTCGATGATGTTATTTACCTTATTACTTATATTTACTTGTTTATTAAGTTTACCAAATGCTTTTAACCAGTGTTTGAATAAGTTTCGATCATCAAAGTACAAATTACCAAATGATTAAGATAAAGCACTTTGGTTTGTCGAAGCATTAAATGCAAAGTAAATACATTCACCATTCGGCAAGAAACCTTCGAGCAAGCAAAAAGCATTCCGGCTACACCCCGTGCAAAATTCAATGTGTCTTAACGGACAATTTGAATAAGGAATGTCAACGAAGAATAAACGGTCAAATAATCAAAGCACGGACGAATGTCGAAGCGTACGAGGAAACAGAAAGCAAGTGTTTTACAACGGACATATTGATTACACACAACGGCTCATTAATTCCTCCCAACGGTCATCAATGCTACCAGCCTATAAATAGATGAAGCATTCAAGTCTCCAACCACCGAAAAACGCTGTGCATTCAACTAGCAATTAAGAATACTTTGTGTTTCGACTTACAGAGAGAATATCTTCCGATATATCATACTTCAGTGTTTATTAATCTACTCTTTTAGAGAGTTCATCATTGATTATACTTCTTGTAAGAATCTCAAAGTATTGGGACTTTGGGATTGGGATATCGATTACAACTTGTAAGGGGGAGCAAGCTCTAGAGAGAATTGCTTCGAGAGTTACGAGTGTGTAATCGCTTGAAGTTAGTGAAAATCCCGGAGAGTCTGGGGACTGGACGTAGGTCAAGGATTTAGACCGAACCAGGATAAATCCATTGTGTTGAATCTCACTTATCCCTACTCTGTTCATCTCTGTTTTACATTCGGTTAAACAGAGGATTCGAGTGAAAAATTTTATATCCCCAATTCACCCCCCTCTTGGTGATATTCCTTCTTTCATATTATAAATTGTTATGAATTCTCATGAGTACCGTAAAGAGTTACGGATTAATAATTAATAACTAATTAGCGTAATGAGTTAAGGTTAATAATTCATAAGGACCATAAGGAGTTACGGGTTTCCGCAACAATTAAACAAAATTTTTGTTTTCAACCTCATGAAACTTTGCATGAAAGTCATGTAATAGGCAAAATTAACCATCAGAAATGGTGTGTAACTATAACTTGTAGGAGGGACTCTGCACCGTACCACACATCCTTGATGGCGAAGACAAGTTAGCACTAGTCAAACCTCAGAATTTGGTGTGTCCAATCTTTTTTAGCCATCACTAGCCGATGTGGCTTGTTGTTCTCCATAGTTGATAGTAAAAGCTTACAGCTGGCCATTTAGAGTTCCACGGTACGACATATGAAACTTGGCTCTAGCACCATGAAATAAATTGATAAATTATGCAGCAACTCTATATCTTTATTTATTGATTGTGTATAATACTTGTAAGGTAATATAAAGAAGGGTTTAGTCTAATTAAACCTAACAAAATATCTCCTATAATCAAAGAGTATTCAAAATTTAAATAAGTATTCGAAAATTCAAATAAAAATAACATAACAAAATAATCTAATAATAATAATAATAAGGGAAAAAGACGAATAAATACCATATGAATTTGCAAAACCCCCAGAAACCCATCGAATTTGTAAAAAGACTAAGAGGTGACAAAGACTTTTGAGGGTTATGTTAATTCATGCAAAATGACCATAATGCCCTTCAGCCCCTTTCAGAGAGAGAGAGAGAGAGAGGTCAACAGGCTCCGAAGCATTCGCAGTCTTGACCCTCCGTCATTGACGCCGCAGCCGCCGCCGCCGCCTTGGACGCCACACCAGATGACACGGTGTAAAAGAGAAAAAAAATTGAGACATACCGTAAATTTTTCGGTCACTGAGAGTGCACTCGTTTTTTTTTCCTTCCTTCTTCTTCTTCTTCTTCCTCCGTCACCGTAAATCATCATCTTCTTCCAATCTCTCAACGCACGCAATCAAAAAATTTACGGTCTCAGTTTTTTTTCTTTTTCATCCGGTGTGACGTCCAAGGTGACGGGTGCAGCGTCCAAGGCGAGTGCGGCCTCGACGGCGGAGGGCAACATGCGCTTTGGTACGGTAAATGGAGCCATGTTCACCTCTATCTCTTTGAAGGGTATTATGGTCATTTTGCATGAATTTGCATAACCCTCAAAAGTCTTTGTCACCTCTTAATCTTTTTACAAATTTGGTGCGCTTCTGGGGGTTATGCAAATTCAAATGGTATTTATTCATCTTTTTCTCCAATAATAATAATAAATAGGATAATTAACCTAACTCTAATCAGGGTTAGGGTTAGGGTTTCAGCCATCATTAGCTAAATAGGGTCTAACTTCCAACACACATCATATTAGCTAATTTAATTAATGGGAGGTTGAGTTTTAACCTCAAGTTGGGCTATGTGATGAATGTAAGTGGGTATTTTGTCCTTCCCCTACTGGGAAGGGTTATGTTGGATAATCTTTTTATTATAATATATATATATATATATAATTGTCACATTAACATAACTTTCACGGCTTCACCATACTACTAAAGATTAATGTATTGATAAAAAAATTATAGGACCTTGACTTAATTTGGCCAGAAAAAAATTACATTTTCTTAAATAAAATAAAAAGGTGTGTTTGTTTTCGAGTCCACATTTGGTGCTAATACTTAGGTGCTTATTTATGTGCTTATACTTCTAATTAGAGGTATAAGCAATTTTTTTAATTTTTTAATATATTGTATTTATTTAGATTTAAATCATATACTTGCTTTCTAAGATGTTTTTTGCACCCAGTATCTCAAATTAATTAATTCTCGCTTAGTTTTATACGTAACACCGGTATTATGAAAATTAATTAATTTGAGATACTGGATGCAAAAAAACATATGAGAAAGCAGCATATAATTTAAATCTAAATAAATACAATATATTAAAAAAATGCTTATATATCTAATTAGAGGTATAAGCACCTAAGTATTAGAACCAAATGTGGACTCGTTTGTTTTCTCTAATCTCTATTGCTTCATATCTGGTGTGTCACTTGTCAATCAACATTTTTTTTTTATTTCTTAAATAAAAAATAGAAGAAAAGAAAGAAAAAATTTGCGTTACTTTCAAAGACACACACACTATACTCCCTCTAATCTTAATATAAGGTATATTTGGGAGTTAATTTTCATCCTAAATATAAGACATAGTTTTTATATGGTTAAGGTGAAAAATTACTCTAAAAGTTTCCACTGAGGTGCAATGTTGCCATGAAATTTTTTTTCAGATTCAATGTTACCCCGGAAGGGGTTGGGTTTCTCTCCTAATCATTTTCTCATTATCCCTCATCATCTTTAAATCATATCCGTTCAATCAATCACAATACTACTTTAACCTCTATCTCATCTTCCCAATCAACGGTCCATATAGGACAATGAGAAAAAAAGGAGAAAAATGATTATGAGAAAACCCTCTCCCCCCGGACATTGATGTTCCATACCGTCAAAAAACGAATGTTGATCATTAAAAAAATGGTAAAATCCACCTTAGGGCCCAAATAACTGGAAAAAAAATGTCAAAAAAAATCCAAGAAAAAATCACATGTCAAAAATAAACTCCGGAGTCTTTTCTAATATTATTTCATAAAACGTTAGTTATTAACGTGTACTGATATAGTTGTTAACGGGTACTGATTTAATTGTTAGAATATTGTTGTTAACTTTTACTAATTTAGTTGTTAATGTTCTACCGATATAGTTGTTAACGTTTATGAAATAATACAAAAAAAGCCCCTTTTCTTTTTTTGACACGCGTGACTTTTTTTTGACCTTTTTTTTGGCTAATTTGGGCACTAAGGGGGATTTTTCCTTAAAAAATTGACATTGACTATTAACAAGTAAAAGGTAACATTGTTCCATTTTAATACTTCCGAGGTAAAATTGAACTTAAAAAAACCTTTGGGTAACATTGTCCCTAGCAAAAACTTCTAGAGTAAATTTGCACTTTAACTCTTTTTATATTTGTCAATTTTTTTTTCTAATATGTCCCTTTTGATGTTTCTTCAATAATAATCAATGATAAAAGAAAGAAGTAAATTAAAAAGATCGATTGAGATGTTTTAAATAATACTTATTGTATTAATTAATTTAATTTCTGGGAGATTGTGGATTTAAGCCTCAAGTTGTGCTATGTGATTATTGTATAAGTGGGTGTTTGGTCCCTCCCCACAGGGAAGAGTTATGTTGGGGTAATTTATTTTTATAAAAAAAAATATAATAATTGTCACATTAACATTTAATTTACACTTTATAGAAACTTTCATCGGGACGAGTTATTTGGGGTAATTTATTTTTATAAAAAAAAATATAATACTTGTCACATTAACATTTAATTTACACTTTATAGAAACTTTCACGGCTTCACCGGACTTCTCAAGATTAATTTATTGACAAAAAAGTGATAGGATCTGATTTAAGTTAGCCAGAAAAAAAAATATTTTCTTGAATAAAATAAAATTCAAGGTGCGTTTGTTTGTCTCTATTCTCTATAACTCCGTATCTGGTATGTCCCATGTCAATCAACTTTTTTTTTTTCAATTTCTTAAATTAAAAATAGAAGAAAAGAAAGAAAAATCCTTCGTTACTTCCAAAGATACATGCATATACGTATACACACACACAAATTACTTCCTCTTGTCTTTAATATAAAATATATTTAGAAAGTTAATCTTGATCCTAAATATAAGACATAGTTTTTATATTTATTAATTTTTTCTTCGTTCACCCTTATTGATGCTTCGTCGATAATAATCAATGAGAATAGATAATGAATGAATTAAGGAAATGTGTTTTAAAATAGAAAAAAATATCAAATATATACCATTTGAATTTGAAAAAAAAAAACCCAAAAAGTATATTAACACATGGAAATGACATAAAGGTGGCAGGGATCAAATTAAAATTTTAAAATATTGATGAATTTACTATTATGCCTTCAATTTTTAAATAATAATAAATAAATAAAATGTGCCCTTGCTAGAGCGCCGCCATTGGCTAGCCGCCAAAGCTTCAGCTTTGGTCGGCCTGCAACCTCCAGTGGCCTAAACTTCGGCAGCCAAAGCTCTTTTTTTTGGGGGGGGGGTTGAAGGGTGGGGTTGAATTTTTTCTTTTAAAAAATAAATAAATCAAAGGGTAAGGGGTGGGATTCAAACCCACCCCACCATTTTGGTGGACAAGTTGGGTGGCCATTGAGCCACCAAAGCTCCTTTGATATATATATATATATATATATATTATATATATATATATATATATATATATAGACACACACAGACACATTGGTATATATATGTATAATATAAATAAATGCATTGACAAAATAAGTAATGGAATATCATCATGCCTTTAATAATTTTATTTACTCCTTCATTGAATATTATTACTTATTTAATAAATATCATGACACCTTTAGTTAATGTCATCACTTGTTTAGTCAAAACAATTATGTATCTAGTTAATATTATTACCATTAGTCATTTCCATTACTTGTTTTGGCCACCTAGCTCCTTCACTAAAATGGTGGGGTGGGTTTGAATATCACCTCCTTACACCTTGATTCAATTTTTTTTTTTAAAAAAAAAAAAATACAACCTCAACCTAAAAAAAAGCCCTTGGCGTCGGAGCTTTGGCTGCCAGTGGCCGAAGTTTAGGCCACCGGCGATTGCATGCAAGCCAAAGCCAGAGCTCCATCAGCCGGCCAGTGGTGGTGTTCTAGCAATGGCCCTTTAAAAAAAAAAAAAAAAAACCTAAAGGTATAATGGTAAATTTATCAACATTTTAAAATTTTAATTTAATCCCTGTCACCTTTATGTCATGTCCATGTATTAGCAGATTTTTTGAGATTTTTTAAATTTAAATGGTATTTATTTATAATTTTTCCTTTAAAATTTACACATCATATCAATTAATTCAACTAATAGGAGATTGTGGGTTTTAGCCTCAAGTATGGCTATGTAACAAATGTATAAGTAGGTGTTTCGTCCCTTCCCACGGGAAGAGTTATATTGGGGTAATTGTTAAAAAACATGTATAATTGTTACATTAATATTTAATTTACACTTTATAGAAACTTTCACGGCTTTACCGTACTTCTCAAGATTAATTTATTGTTAAAAAGAAATTTAGGACCTTGACTTAAGTTGGCCAGAAAAAAAATTACATTTTCTTAAATAAAATAAAAAACAATGTGTGTTTGTCTATCTCTAATCACTATAGCTCCATATCTAGTTTAGAGCCGGGAAATCTGACCTTTTTAAGTCCTGGCGGTTTGAAGATTAGATGAGTTAAATGAAATTAGCCTTATAGGGCCTCGGGTTTAAAAGGATCGGTCCTGTAGGCCCTTTAAATTTTTTATTATTATTTTTTTGGATCATGGATTCACATATGATAATAATTTACTAATTTATATGTATTTTGTATTTGTTATAGAGTTATTTATCCATTTAAGTATAAATATATAATAACTATATTCTGATTTTATGATTTGGTTTAGTATTTGTTCCAGATAAAGATTATGGATGTGTTTATGATGCGAGAAAAGAAATTCATGATATTCTTACTCATGAAGCTGAGCCTACTACTAAAGTGAAGCATAATCAAATGTCTTTGAAATTGATTATAGTGGGGAAGAGGATGACAATGATAAACATCGTACTAATGTTGCTTAGTGGTATGTTTCTTATGTTTTATGTGAGTTATTTGTCGACAATAGTTTACTTTTTATTATGAATTAGTGAATGTGTTTATTTGTTAGATGATTTGTATTATTTGGATATTAATGTTGACAACATTTATTTGATAAATTATAACTTTAATTGTTGTAATTTACTAATTATATTTCCTTAGAAAAATAATTAAAATTTGGAATAGTATCGTTTGGGCCTTGTAAGGCCGGCCTTGGCTCATGTGCTCTCCAGCCGAACTTTGAAAAACATATGCTTTTTTTACTCCAGACCATGTAGAGCCTACCCTGTTAGACTCTGGCCTTTCACGGGCCGGCCCTAATTCCCAGCTTTAATCTGGTGTGTCACCTGTCAGTGAACCCTTTTTTTTTTAAATCTCTTAAATAGGAAATAGAAGAAAATCCTGCGTCACTTTGAATAAAGTTTTAAAGTTTAGAATCCTTAAAGGCTAAATGAATTTTATCTAATCAATCTACAAAGATTAAAAAATTTGATACTTACGTTTGGTTTTCTTAATTCATCCCTTTTAATCATTACCCCAAAACCCACAGCTCTTGGGTAACGAAAATTACGCATAGTTGACAGATGAAAGGAAGATTGTACTGTTTTTCAAGAATTTGATGGAGCTTTTAGCCCCATACTTCAGAATGCCAAAGGCTCTTGATGAAATACTTGCTAGATATTTTTGCACTTGATCAACCCATGAGATATTTGCCGTTTTCATTTTTAGTATTTTAAAATCCCTAAAACAAATTGGGAAAATCCATTTTAAAAGGATATGAAATACTACGATCTTATTCTTAATATAAAAAATTGTGAGTTGAATTTGATCATAAATATGGTACCACAATTCACTTCGTCTCTAAAATTCATAATTTTTATATCAAAGGTATCCTTATTGATTGCATGCATTAAGAAGTTTCAATCTAAGAGTACGTAGTAATGATGGAATATGATATTTTATGAAAATCAACATATATTTGTTACAAATAATTAATATAACTAATTTCTTTAATGTACACAAATTAGTCAATTACCTCTTGTATTAAGGACAAAAGGTGTTAATCGAATTTAACATCAGGCCTCTAAATTCAATAAACCCCTAATCAAACCTTTTGGACCAAAATGATAGTTTACAATGTTGGGTAATGTACCCCTTTGCGCATCATATTTTCTCAGTGATCCCTTTTTTCTATCCCAAACCACTCTTTTGTCGGCTGGTAGGTATGCTTAGAAATTAATAAGGGGAAAGAAAAATAAAAAATTACATTTTTTTTAAAACACTCAAATTACCCAAAACACAAATTAAACCTAAATAAATATAAATGGGTTTACACTTCTCATTTTGCATGAGAAGAAGAAGATTCTTACACACACATAAAATGGTGGGACCCACATATTTTTATATAAAAAGGGTAAAAGAGCAAAAATACACATATGCTTTACCCTCGGGAGCGCCCAGCACCATAAGCATTTTTTGGAAGCAAAAATACACATGTGGTTATATTTTATGAGCAAAAATCACATCACCGTTAAAATCTAACTTAACGGTGTATTTGCAACAGAAAATGTCATATTTACAACAACATTTAAACACTTGGATTTTGAACATAGAAATGTCATTTACAACAACAAAAGGATATATTTACAACAAGAAGTGCTGTATTTACAACAAAATTTAAAATCTGGCCATATTTACAACAGAAAATGCCATATTTACAACAACATTTAAACACCCTGGATTTTGAACATGAAAAGTCATTTACAACAGAAAAAAGCTAAATTTACAACAAGTGTTTGTATTTACAACAAAATTTAAAATCGGTCATTTACAACAGAAAATTATATTTAACGGTGATTTTAACGACTTTGTGCTCCTAAAATGTAACCACATGTATATTTTTGCTCCCAAAAAAGATATGGTCTTTGGGCGCTTCTCGAGGATAAAGACATGCAGTTATTTTTGCCTAAACCCTATAAAAAAAAAAAATCAAGACGGAAATGGTGGGGCCCACATCTTTTGTATCTATGACGTGAAGATACACTTCTCCTACAACACGAGAAGTGTATTTCCCGAATATAAAATATCATTTTAAAGTGAAAATATATTAAACCTATTATAAAAATGAGTTCATGTAGAAAGAGCTTTTCCCATATATTATCATATTAATAACATGCCATCACTTTCTATCATATATATATATATATATATATATATATATATCAAAGATACTATCATATTAAGAATAGGCCATCACTTTCTATCCTCGTCGCCCATCATTCATACAAAAAGACATTGGTAGGAATATGAGAGGCCAAAATGGATTCTTCTACCAATACAACACTCTCTTTGAGTCTTTGCCTACGCTTCTTCTTCTTCTTCTTCTTCTTTTTGGCCTCGGCGACGAAGCCTGATTCATCATCAGAAGGAGTGGGTTATGGGTACAGCATAGCAAGTGTGAGAACTGATGTGTCGTCACCAACATCTCTCAGTGCAATTCTTGAGCTCATAAAACCTTCCTCTGTTTATGGACCTGATATTCCTCTCCTCTCCCTCACCGCCAGGTAACTTTACCAACTCCCTCACTTCACCTCACCTACTACTTCACAATAAGAAAATTAGTCAATGATATTATGTTAGTTATTTATAATAAATGTGCTTTTTTTTAAATCGTCAGAGTTAATTGTTTTCCTGTTTTGGCACATCATGTAAAGACCCACATGAAATTTACACATAGTTAACAGATTAAGATTCAGGGAAGATTGTACTGTTTTTCTATGTTGGATGGAGTTTTTTGACATTAATAGCAAACACCATAAGGTATTTGTCCTTGTCATTATTAGTATTTTAAAATCCCTTGAACAAATTAAGAAAATCCATTTTAAAGGCATATGAAATACCCAAATTTAAAATCAAGCTTCTAAATTCAACAAATTTCCAATCAAACCTTAGATTAAAATGTGATTTTAGAATGTCGTGTATTTTATCATTTTGTTATCACTTTTTTCCCCAAAGCCACACTTGTTGGTGGCCAACCGCCACCCTCATTAGCATCCGGAACTCTCTACAAGACATGCTTAGAGATTAAAGGGGAAAAAACGAATTAAAAAAAAAAATAAGAAACACAAATTATTCAAAAATCATCTGGCTGTAATAATGTGTAACGAATCAAATTAAACCTAAATAAATACAAAAATATCATTTTAAAGATTGAAAATATTATACCTATTATGAAAATGAGTTGATGTAGAGATGATGCAACCAAACATTCTTTTACAAAGAAAATGGAAGCATTAGCACATTTTCCGTGCACCAAATGGACCTTGGTGGCTTTAAAACTAGGGTCAAAAGGTAAAGTATAAAAAATAGGAAGAATTTCTCAAGGCCCCATACAACACCTTAAAATACCTTAAAATTCATTGAAGTCATCAAATCATTGTGGAACCCCAAAAACTCTAATTTTAAATTTTGGAGTATGTTGGAAAAAACATCTTTTGGAATATATTTAGCATAATACCTCTTATTTTTAACAAAAAAAAAGCATAATACCTCTTATTATTATTTTTTAAAAAAAAAATCCTCGTAGACCACTTCAAGACTTTATTTTCAATTAAAGGTTATAAGCCTCTACAATAAATTGATGATTTCAAGGATTTTTTGTGTGGGACCTTGAAGCATTCTTCCTCTAAAAGATTATAGGGTAAATATGCACCCACCACCCTAAAAGCGCAATTAGTACTTTAAAATTATTAAAATTGTTTCAATTTAGGAAAATCCCAATAGAAAAATTCTAAATCAAGTTGTTAAACCCAACAAATTCTTAATTAAGTTATAGATTCAATTTAAGATTTTAAAATATAGTTAAATTGATTTTATTACACTCTCTTAATCTTTTCTATCATCTTTCCTCTTTAAAGAATTTAATCGCTCTTTAACTAAGTCTTTTAATAAGTGTGCATATATATTAACATTAATATATAATAAAATAAAATATGATTCATTTAAATCAAAGGAGTTTTTGTGGTCAGGAAAAATGATTTGAGTGGGAAAAAAAACACATAACACCGTTATCAACTAAATGTTTTTATTAAATTTTTTGAATATTTTTTTTTTTGAAAGAACTCAAATTAGTTTTTGTCAATTAAAAAAATCAATCTTCATTAATCACACAATTTTACTTATGTGATATATAGGTTGTTTTTTTTATGTTAATAAATATATTTTCTTTTAAAAAATCATTAATGAAAAGCTTTAATATGCGCTTTGCTCTATCAAACAAGTTATTTTTTATATTAATATTTTTTTTCCTCAATGAACAAAAAATCAAGTAATTTTTTTTTAATTCTCAATGTTCATCTGGAACATTTAATTAATATTGGGGTTGATACTTATTTTTATGAATTATTCTTGATCATTCTTCCACAAAACATAAAATTTCTTTGATCTAAGTTAATCATATTTTATTTTATTATATATTAGTGTTTATATATATTTACAGTTATTGTAAAAATAAGTTAAAAAGTATTGAAACTTTTTTAAGATGAGAGAGGAGACTATGAGAGGGCAGTAACGTCATTTAATCTAAATTTTGAAATTCTAAATTGAGTCGATAACTTAATTAGGGATTTATTGAATTTACCAACTTAATTTAGAATTTCCTTATTTCAAGCAGCTTTATATGAGACTTTCCCTTTCAATTTCACCAAAAAGCGATTAAAGATAAATGATGATCAAGAAAAAAGGCCCATCTCCTGTTGCCATGAAAATAGATCAAGTCAGGTCAGGTTTTGGCTAAACAGGCCTGAGTCTGTAATGGGGGCATAGGACCTGAGTCTGAATTCAGGCTTATTTTTTAGACTCGGACATGAGGCTTCATAAGGTTTGGTCGAGTTTGAAGCATTTTTAAAGGCCTACTTACAATGTAGATCTTTAAAAAAGCCTCATGTTGCAGGCCTTGGAGGCCATAAATAAGCTTTGCACATTTTGAACCCATCAAAACCTATGTAAATATAACTCCAAATTAAAATATTAGAATAATAAATAATAAATATTATGCTATTTATATGATATAAATATGATTTATTTGATGTATAAACATGCCAGACTTAAAGACTTACAGGTCCGGCTTTAACAAAATAGGCCCAGTCTAATTATATATTTAGATATTTAAATATACCTTAACCTAACTTTTTTAACAAACAGGTCAGGTCATGTCAGATCAGACCCTAAACAAACTAAATTGTAGGCGCTTGAAAGGACATCACCTATTCCCACCCATAATTTCCTACACTTTTTCTGCCTCCTTTTTTTACACACCCACGTTTATTTTCTGATCATGTTTACTTCTCAAAGCCTTGGAGTTTTTTTGATCTCTCAAAGCCTTGGAGTTGACTATGGAGATTTGATCAACTCTCCTCTTCACATTTATAAAATCACTTTTGGCGAGGATATGCTCAGCTTCTCTCTCTCTAGGCACCTGTGGCTGTGGGTGTGTGCCTGGAGAGAGAGAGAAGCAGAAATAATTTATTATTTCCTAGTTTCATGCCTGTATTATAAAAAATATTTTATTATTTATAATTTTTAAATTCTATGATATTTTTATACTTTTCAATTCATAAAAAATTTATTATTTAGTATAATTTAATTTATAATATGTTTATAAATATCCGATTTGATTATTTTTATAAAATTAAGAAAATTATAAAATAATAAATATTTTTGTTTTCGGTACTTTAAAAAGGTTAAACATAAATTCTAAACATGAACCAAATTTAGTCGATCTTCCTGTAGTTATTAAATCCAATTTTTCAATTATATCCTGTCATGTGGTTTTCATTATTAATAATTATTTAAAAGGGTTAAGGTGCGAAAATGAGCGTATGTGATTTTCTCCGGAGGAAATGCTCAAGTAGAAATCTTTTTTTAGGTGCGAAAGTACTATGTGGTTAAATTAGATGCAAAAATAGCGTTTGCCCGTTAAGTTTGACTTTTGACATTAAGTTTGACTTTTTCTTGACCTGGAGACGATGACGCCATGATTTCAAAGGTGCAAAAATAATTTTATAATCTTAAAAAATATTTCGGTATTAATGAAGTCTTAAAAAGCGATCTTGAAAAAAATATTTCGCAGTCTTACTGATGTAAAAAAGTATTTTCGGATACTTGATTGAGTACAAAAAATTCATAATTTTGAAAAATTATTTTAGGATCTTGAAAAAATATTTCGAGGTATTGGCCAAATTAAAGGATAAAAAAATATTTGAAATGCCACGTCATCGTCCATGGTCAAAAAAAGTCAAACTTAATTGGCCAAACGCTATTTTTCGCACAATTTAACCACATAGTCACTTTTACACCTAAAAAAAGCATTCTTCTTTGAGTGCATTCCTCGAGAGATAAAGCGTACGCATTTTCGCACCTTAACCCTATTTAAAATAATTTTATATTTTTATCATTTAGAATGGTTATACAATTTAATTAGGGAATTGAACCTAATGAACATTAGAAGAAACAATTTCTCAAGTATCTTTTTTTCTTTTTTCTGGTAAATAAGAAGTTACTATATATTTTTATTAAAAAGTTTAAAGAAATGTGCTTTGTTTGGTTGAAGAACGCATCATTATCATTTTTGGCTGCTCGAAGCTCGAAGAACAACACAGCCTTTGCTGGGTTTCCGTTTTTAACACATGCAATGATCTTAATTGTAGTTTTGAGAGCAGAGATTGGTTTAGAGTGAGAATTACCGACTCCACAAAGCAAAGATGGGAAATCCCAGAACAAGTGATTCCTCGTCGTTCCTCTTCTCCCCACCGTTCCCTTTCCTTTCAAAATCTGTCTTCCCACCTCAATCAACATCGCTCACAACCACAAATATCCTTAATTCATCCCAACTCAGACCTAATCTTCACCCTCCACAATACCACCCCTTTTGGTTTCACGATCGCTCGCAAATCCTCAAGTGATATCATCTTCGATACATCCCCAAACCCAGAAAATTCATCGACGTTTCTCGTCTTCAAAGACCAGTTTCTTCAGCTTTCTTCCTCGTTACCTAAAAATGGGACTTCTTTGTACGGTCTTGGAGAGCACACTAAAAGTTCCTTCAAGATCCAACCCAATCAAATCCTTACATTGTGGAATGTTGACACTGGTAGCGCCAATCTTGATCAGAACCTTTATGGGTCTCACCCATTTTACATGGATGTTCGTTCTCCTTCAGCTGATGGAAGAGTCAAGGCCGGGACCACTCATGGGGTTTTGCTGCTCAACAGTAATGGAATGGACGTAATCTATGATGGTGATCGTATCACTTACAAAGTCATCGGAGGGATTCTTGATCTTTACTTTTTCGCCGGACCCACGCCGGAGTTGGTGATGGAGCAGTACACAAAACTCATTGGCCGCCCTGTTCCCATGCCATATTGGTCCTTTGGTGAGTGATAGAACACCATTATGATGATTTAATTTTGTTTTTGCTTGATTGCATGTATTTTTAGTCATATTCTGTATGAAAACAAATTTCTTCAGATGTTGTGTTCTTGTTATGTATTGAACATGGTGCAGCATTTTAAGGAATATTATACTTGTATTCTGTATTTTGTTTATGCTCCTAGTATTGTATCTGTGTCAATGGCTATACTTGTTAGAAAATATAGCATAGGGAAAATAAAAGATAAAAACTTTTAGGAGATAAACCAAATAAGTAGTACTCCTATTTATCTTATTTTCTTCTATATGGAGATCTAATATAGGCAAAAAATATGTTAAGGCTATACGTTGTTTTCTCATGTCCCAGAAAGGATTTTAAAAGATGAATTGAAATATAGAGACTAAGCTAACATTAAGAATTCACACGTGAATTAAGGTTGTCTGTTTATTCATCAGCCTATTTTCTATGCTACTCTTCATGGTTATGACATCTTTGGTGAAGGTTTTCATCAATGTCGCTATGGCTACAAGAATGTTGGTGAACTTGAGTATGTCGTTGCTAACTATGCAAAAGCAGGCATACCCCTTGAAGTAATGTGGACAGATATTGATTACATGGATGGGTTTAAGGATTTTACACTTGATCCCATCAACTTCCCTCTAGATAAGATGAGCAAGTTTGTTGATGCTCTTCACCAGAATGGTCAAAGATATGTTCTAATTCTGGATCCGGGTACTTTCCTTTTAGCAGCACTTCACATTTTTCTTCTTTCAAGGAAAAAAATGACTCTTTTTTCTTTTTTGTGCAAGTATTTGTACACGTTTAATCGAAGGTAAATTTATGAACAGGTATAAGTACCAACAAGACATATGAAACCTTCATTAGAGGTTTGCGGGATAATATCTACATAAAGCGTAGTGGAGTCAATTACTTGGGTGAAGTTTGGCCTGGACAAGTTTACTTCCCTGACTTCTTAAATCCACTCAGTCAAGCATTTTGGGGTGGGGAAATCAAATTATTTCATGACCTTCTTCCTTTCGATGGCCTTTGGCTTGACATGAATGAGTTATCCAATTTCATCACTTCACCTCCCATTCCATTTTCTAACCTTGACAGCCCTCCTTACAAGATAAACAATGCTGGAGTTCGTCGACCCATAAATAATAAGACGATTCCAGCAACATGTTTACACTATGACAATATCACCGAGTATGATGCGCACAACTTTTATGGACTCATGGAGTCCAAAGTTACAAGAAAGGCCTTAATTGATGTAATTGGTAGAAGGCCATTCATTCTTAGTAGATCGACTTTTGTAAGCTCTGGCAAGTATACAGCTCACTGGACAGGAGATAATGCTGCTACATGGAATGATTTGGCATATTCAATACCATCCATCTTAAATTTTGGAATCTTTGGAATCCCAATGGTTGGAGCAGATATATGTGGTTTCGGAGGAAATACAACTGAAGAACTTTGTCGGCGTTGGATCCAGGTAGAATTTCTAGGCTAAATGACACTGATTTTTCATCATGTACTTATTCTTTGAAAAAAAATAAGAGAATTTTACGTCATTGATGTGCTGGAGTATTTTCTTTGTTATGGCATGTGCAAAAACTTATTTTCTTTGCCTCAGCTCTTTCTTTATTATTTTGAAGGAAAAATGTGGTCATTATTTGTTTGGTATCATTTTAAATTGCATTACCTATGAATGTGTCAAGAAGTATTCATTCACTAAGTGAACATATTTATTTTATGTTCTTTCTCTTTCATTTTCATAGTTTTTAGTTGTGTTTTCAAGTCAAAATATTCCATCTCATAAAAATTAGATTATGCCTTTGATCATCCAAGGCTTGATCTTAAATCCTTTTTAAATTTCCACATGCAAGTATTATTATTAAGCTTCATTCTTTTGTGCTAGCACAGTTAGGTGCCTTTTACCCATTTGCAAGGGACCATTCAAACCTAGATACAACTCATCAAGAGCTTTATATTTGGCATTCAGTTGCTGCATCGGCAAGAAAAGTGCTTGGTCTTCGTTATCGTCTTCTCCCTTACTTTTACACATTAATGTATGAAGCACATGTGAGCGGCACACCCATCGCACGGCCCCTTTTCTTTTCCTTCCCAGAGGATGTGGCAACCTATAAAATAAACTATCAATTTTTACTGGGGAAAGGAGTGATGGTTTCTCCTGTAGTGACACAAGGAGCAACAACTGTTGAAGCTTATTTTCCGGCAGGAAGTTGGTTCAACCTCTTCAATGTCTCAAACTCATCAGTGACCTTGGAAACAGGACAGAATGTAACCCTTGATGCACCACCTGATCTCATAAATGTTCATGTTCGTGAAGGTAATATTTTGGCTATGCAAGGTGAAGCCAATACAACCAGCGCTGCTCGAAACACGCCATTCGAGCTTTTGGTTGCTATCAGTAGCAGTGGAATCAGTTCAGGGCAAGTCTATTTGGATGATGGAGAGTCACTTGAGATGGGAGGAGGGAATGGAGATTGGACACTGGTAAGATTCAATGGTGCTTTGTCCAATAATAATAGTGTCTTTGTTGCGTCTGAAGTGGCAAATGGGAAGTATGCTCTTGAACAAGGGTGGATCATAAATAAAGTAACATTCTTAGGGATATCAAGTGGAAAGAGTTTGAACGGCAGGAGCTGGAAAAACAGACATTTGAGCATTTTGAAAGGAACAAACGCTCAACAGGCAATTGTGAAGGGACAATTTGACAGTTCGAACCAGTTTATTAGCATAGAAATTTCTGGATTGTTTCTGCTTATTGGAGAGGAATTTGAGTTGGAGGTTGAAGTTCCATAAGAGGAACTCTATTAAAACCACTATTATATAGCTATGCTTGAACCCCAATAAAGCTCTGAATTTGTTTGATAATAAAGATTAATAAATTAGATACTTAGTTTTGGTTGGGTTTCTTAAGGAAAAATACATTTAAATACCACTTCAACTTCCAAAAACTCAAAAAATACCACTAAAATTTGCAAATGACACAAAAGGGATGAGGTGGGAATATGAGTTTTCATATTTTGGCTTAAAGACCAAAATACCCCTTTGACACATTTTTTTTTAGTACCAAACAATTTTTTCAAAACTATTACGATTTTTGTCAAAACCGGTTGTGTATTCGGGATAGTGGTGATTCGGGATAGTGGTGATGAATGTGACTTATTTACAATCTGACTTATGAAAACTTAAAATGGGGTAAAAGTCATATTATGTAATATAATTTATGTTCGGATTGACAGTAGTATAAGTAGTTTTTTTAAAACTTAAACTTGTTTGGAATGGCAGTAGTATAAATGTCTTTTTAAGATAATTATAAAAGAAAAATTAAAATCAAAATTACATAAAAGTGAAAACATGTTAACTTCGAAAATTTGACAATGCTAAAATACATAATTTAATCAAATAATATTACATAACTAATTGGATGACATGTCCTGTACAATTTGGTTTCTAATTGTGTCACTCATATGATTCATTTGAGTTGAAGATGGTGTAACATAATTTGTCGTGGAAGGCTCATCATCTACACTATGATATTTTTGAAAAGCAAGTTTAGATAGAAAATAATTTATTTAGCTTTCTTAATCTATCCAAATTAGTAATACATATTCCCTCCAATCCTAAATATAAGATAAAGTTGACTTTTTTGAGAGATTAAAAAAGTTAAATAAGTTACTTAACCATATCATATATAGTGTATCATTAGATTATATATCGGTTTATAAGTGGGGCAAAAGTTTGGAAAAAAATTATAAATAAAATATTTTAAAGTAATTTAATTAGGTTTCTTAATATCTCTAAAAAGTCAACTTTATCTTATATTTAAGACCGAATGGAATATAAATTAGTTATACATATAAATATTTTCCCTCTCCTTTTCTCTATATCACACCATCCTTCTCTTTTTCCTCTTCGTGTCTCTCTCTCACTCACCACCCTTCCTTTTTACTCTCTCTACCAAATATCACTTGGCTCCTTTTTCCATATCTTCTTTTCTCTCTTCTAGGTAAAAACTGAAAGCATCCACCATGATAATAAGCTACAAATTGTGGCTTATAGGCAAAAGTTACTTTTCGCTTAAAAGCCCAATTGGTCCAAAACCTTCCCAAACATGTGCAAAAGCCTAAACGTGCTTATGAAGCAAGTTGAGGAGGATCAAAAGTCATCCCAAACATGCTCAGTCAATCTCATTACTCAGTTGGTCACAACCCACGTAAATTGTAATGGTTTTGACAAAATCACTGGTTACTCTGGGTATTCGAAGGTAGACTC
The DNA here is from genome assembly GCA_019022615.1 of Acacia melanoxylon. NCBI lineage: Eukaryota > Viridiplantae > Streptophyta > Magnoliopsida > Fabales > Fabaceae > Acacia > Acacia melanoxylon. Next base: position 1,346,864 of record JAFJYJ010000003.1, on the reverse strand, counting down.
AAGTTATTCGAAAGAGGAGAATTCCTATTCCGTTAGGTATTGAAAAAATGAGTGAAAGGGGCATTTTGATCTTTAAGTCAAAATATGAAAAACTCATATTCTCACCCCATCCCTTCTCTATCATTTACAAGTTTTAATGGTCATTTATAGATTTTGGAAATTGAAGTGATATTTAAATATCTTTTTCCTTTCTAAATCATCCCTTTTAATCATTACCCCAAAATCCACAGTTCTTAGGCCTCGTTAGGACAGAAGAAAAGGTAGGAATGGGGAAAAAATGAGAATGAAAAAGAAAAAAATGGAATGGAATGGAAAATATTTTGCCTTGATGTGTTTGGTTCACACTGGAAAAGAAAATGGGTTGATAGGAAAAATTTTGTTTAATTGGAAGAAAACAAGGTAGGAAAATGAGGTAAAATGTCATTTTACCCTCTAAAAATAAAATATTGTTTTAAACTGTGTACTCATAGTGCATACTCATTTTGAGTGTGCACTTCATGCACACTCGAGTGTGCTTGCAGTGCACACTCGAGTGCACGGCATGCACACTCCAGTGTACACTCAAATTTTTGCATTTATCTTCCTCTTTCCTTCGTTAAAGCTCCAACGGTCGTTGACTCTTCCATTTCCGTCACCTCCGGTCTGACGGATCTGCAGTGACAAAGAGGCCACTGACAACGGCTTCCTCTTTGTCCTTCCACAATGTTTTTCAGCTTCACTCTCTTCTCTCTCTTCCTCTCCTCGTCGTCACTCTCTTTTCTCTATGCCATGTGATCAGGGGCAAAATGGACTTTAGGCCATTTTCATAGGCGTTGAAATTGGCTTCCAACCATTTTTGGTGAGAACCCATTTTCATTTAAACATGGGAAAATGGCACGCAGCAGGAAAATTTGATCCAAACGACCGCCACCACTGGAAAATTCCAATTTTCCTTTTCCCTCCCCCAATTTTCTTCAATCCAAACGGGCCCTTAGTTAACAGAAATTACGCATAGTTGACGGATGAAAGGAAGATTGTACTTTTTTTAAAAAAGAATTTGATGGAGCTTTTTAGCACCATACTTCTTGAGAATGCCAATGGCTCTTGATGAAATACTTGTTAGATATTTTTGCACTTGATCAACCCATGAGATATTTGTCGTTATCATTTTTAGTATTTTAAAATCCCTTAAACAAAATGGGAAAATCCATTTTAAAACGATATGAAATAATACCTCTCGATCTTAATATAAGAGATTGTGGATTGAATTTGATCAGAAATATGAGACCACAATTCACTTCATCTCTCAAATTCATAATTTTGACTTCAAAGTATCCTTATTGATTGTGCGTATTAAGAAGTTTCAATTTATGAGTAGTAATGATTGAATATGATATTTTGTGAAAATCAACATATATTTGTTACAAATAATTAATATAACTAATTTGTTGAATTTACACAAATTAGTCAACTACCTCTAATATTAAAGACAAAATGTATTACTCAAATTTAACAGCAGCCTCTAAATTTAGTAAACCCCTAATCAAACCTTTTGATCCAAAATGATATTTTACAATGTTGGGTAATTTAACACTTCCCCATCATATTTTCTAAGGCCCCGTTTGGATCGAAGAAAAGAAATGAGTGGAAAAGAATGGAAATGAAAAGAATTGAATGGAAAGGAGAGGAAAATATTTTGCCTCCATGCGTTTGGTTCACATTGAAAAAGAAAATGGGTTGATAGGAAAAAAATTATTTGATTGGAAGAAAATAAGATAGGAAAATGAGGTAAAATACCATTCTAACCCTTAAAAATAAAATACTATTTTAAACCGCGTGTGTGCATTTCGAATGTACAGTGTGCACTGCACGCACACTCGAGTGCATGGCATGCACACTTGAGTGTGCATTTCGAGTGCACACTCAAAATTTTTGTACTTCTCTTTCTGAAAAACCTGACTATCACCCAAGAGGGGGGTGAATTGGGTGTCGGATAAAAACTTGTCGTCTTTGAAAATCTTTTCAAAGCTTACTAGAGAAAGTTTGAATAACGGTAATAATTTATAAACCGAAAGACAATCATTTAAAACATATATGATGGAATGTAAGAGTTTAGGGAAGAGAATATGCAAACAGAGATTTATACCGGTTTCGCGATCCTTGACCTACGTCCGGTCCTCAAGCTTCACTTGAGATTTTCAATCCACTATCTTCTTTCAACTTGATTACACGCTCGTACTTGGAGTAATCCTTTCACTAGGATTCACTCCCCTTACAAGCCGTAATCAATACACCCACTTGATTACACACTCGCACTCGAAGTAACCCTCTCACTAGGATTCACTCCCCTTACAAGCGCCAATCAATACAATGGGTTTCCTACTCAAGATCACCCAATCTTGAGTATCTCACGAATAGAATGATAGGATGTTTACAATGACACTTTTCTCTCATAAGTAGATGAATAAACACTGAAGTGTATTACAAAGAATTTCACTCTCTCTGATAAACTATGTAAACATTTGGAAAACAGAGAGTAAAATAAGATGAAGATCAGAGTATGAGCATTTTGAAGTTGTAGGCTTGTGTCTTGCTTGATCCGTCTTGAATCAGTCTTCTTTTATATGTAGAAATCAATATATGACCGTTGGAGAAGTAATATAGCCGTTAGACTCAGATAGAAACTAGCCGTTAGGACTTCGTTTTCTGAACCAGCGACGTATACTCGAGTATAGGGTTGGAAAATCGAGTATAGAGGTTGTTTCGTAACTCCTGGTTCTTCTCTCTGTTCGATCCATACTCGAGTATTGAACTTACATACTCGAGTATTGCAACTCTTTGAACAAACCATCGAGTTTCGAGGGCCATATCTCCCTGGTATGAACTCCGTTTTGGTTCGTTCAACTCTTGATAGAAAGCTCTGTGAGTGTACTTTCTTATGCCACTGATCACAGCTCAAAACGATTTGTAGTTTGTGAGTTAAACTCAAAACATTGAAGCTTGGTTTGCTGTGTGGCGTGGATTTATCTGTCAACTTCCACAAATCCTATCTCTCTCATATGAACTCCTTTTGGTTTGAATTTTATATCAAATTGACGCATTGGGAGTCTAGTTTCATATGCCACTGATTTCACCTCAATCCGATCTCTGGTTTGTGAGATATCATCAAATTACCAGATGTCGCCTGTGCTGAACGTGAAACAGAGCTGATCACCGCTGCATACTCGAGTATAGACTTGCATACTCGAGTATTGACAGTCCAGAGGCACCAGAGATGCTGAAAACACTGCATACTCGAGTATATACTTGGATACTCGAGTATTGCCAGTCCCGAGACGCCCGAGAGACTCGAAAACACTCCTATACTCGAGTATAGATGAACATACTCGAGTATTGACTCCTATACTCGAGTATTGAGTTCCAAACTCGAGTATTCTCATCCGAAGCTGATTTTTGCTGACTTTAGCTTCGAATTGAGTCATTCCAACTTCCATATGATCTTGGAGGCTTCTAGCATCAACATATGAACTTGCATAACAATATCTTCATTCCATTCAACAAGTTCTTCCTTTTTCCATCTCCAAATTTGATCATTCTTCACCACTCAACTCTTTCTTTCTTCTCTTCTCTTCTTCTCTTGATCATTTTCCATAATTCAATTATTTCTTTCTTCTCTTCTCTTCTCTTGATCATTCTCGTCATTGTACTTATCATTCTTTGAAAGTTCCTCAATATCTTCTCTTCTTGATTATTCCCAAAATCCTTTGAGAACTTCTTGCTCCCTTGGCATTCTCTCACATTCAACTTGGAATAACATCTTGCTTCCTTGACAAGCTCTCGCAAGTTCTTCTTTCTTTAACACCTTATCTTCTTCTTGATTATTCTTCAATCTTCTTCAATATCCATAAAGCCGAGCCTATGCTGAACTTGTTCCGCACTTTAATGTGTCGGCTTCCCAGATCGACACTTTTCATTTATACTCCACTCAGAGCTCAAATATGATGAAGCTTTATTCCAACTTCTATTGATCATAGAGACTTCCGAGATCACATATAAGAACATATAGTGCAAGTTCTTATTTCTTTATTCTTCTTTCTTGGTTAATCTCTATAGTTCAACTTGGAATAACCTTCTTCAATATCTCCTTCTTGATTAATCTCTATAATTCAACTTGGATTAATCTACATTAAATACATCAATTAGTCAATGTAGGAGATATCTATATTACTCAATCTTTTTTGCTTTTAATAATGGCATCTATATAAGATATCATCAAAACTAATCAAAACCAACATTCTCCCCCTTTTTGATGATGGCAAATACTATAAGATAAATATGTATGAATATGAAAATAGATTAGACCCAACATATTTATCATGCCATTTCTCTCCCCCTTATTTGTCATTAGCAAAAAGTTGAAGAAAAGAAGAAATGCTTATAGAGATAAATATGAAACCGGATTAGAAGAGTCAAAGAACTGATTTTCTCTCATCGATTTGAAATTGTTTTCATCCTAAATATGATGCAATTTGGAATGTTTTTATGAAAACAAATTTTAACGAATTTGGAGAGGTTTTCAAGAAATCTTTCACACTTAAAGCATATAAATACCAAACATGTGCAACATTTCTACTGAATATAAAAAGATAGAGATTAGAAATGCTCATGTAGGTTTTGTAAATTGATAAATCATCAATGAAGTCCATTTGCTTGCTGTATGAAATTCGATTGTGTTGCCGTGGACTGAGATGAAGCAGTGGTAGGCTTTCTTCCTTGTTGTGTGAGATTCTTTGAAGAGGCTCAATAGTAGGATCATGAATATTCTGTATGATGCGAATAGGATAAAAGTACTAGCTTCTTGAAGATTATCGCATCTGAATGAATATGATCAGTAATTGGCTCCATCCTTTGCTTTTTCCTCATAGATCATCTATGTAGAGCATATCTCAGCTTCAAAGATTGATCGCCAAAGCATCTTTCCTTAATTTAATAGTTTCTCCTTGTAGTGCATTAAGGAAAGTCGTAACACATAACCAAATCTCCTGCTACAAACTTTCTTTGCAAGAGAGAAATGTGTTAGTTCATACCAAATGTAATTCCGTAGTAATACCTCTACCATGGCATTACATGGTATCTCACCCGCTAATTTATGCACCGTCTTACGGCTTGTGCAACCAGCTATTAAAATATCACTTTCTATATGATATTTTCAAATCAAGATAATGAAAGAAAAACATAAGATATTTTGAAATATGAATTTAACTCATCATCAAAACTAACAGAAGATAGTGAATACAGATGAGTATGCTTAAAAGGGTTTTGTTCAAATAAAGGAGATGAACTTTTAAAGTATAAAACACATATGAATGTAAAGCTCCCCCTTAATGAATGCATGAATAAAACAGCTGTAGCTCCCTTTAATGATACCAAATAATGATGTGATACCAAGTGTTATGAGGTCTGGAATTCATCTAACTCCAATGAACATAACATGGTATCTCAAAATTAAGAACTTTCAAGTACACATGGGTGGCCTTGAAATTGGTATGAAGAAATCACTTATGCTTTTTATGATGATAAAAGAGTTTTAAAGCATAAGGATCATTTTAAAAATAAGTGTGCTCAGGTTAAGATTCATGAAATAATATGGAATGAATGAAATGAAGTTAGCCTAGCATGATTATGACATATGCATAATACAATACCTCACTTGAGTAATATCGTAATTACTCAAGTTATAATCATCCATAGATGCATCACCTGGCTAGCCAATTTCGATGATGTGATCAATATTGATGAGCTTCGAGAGGATGAATCTTTACACCCACCAATTGCTTTGAATGCATCTTAGAATCAGAAATCCCAAATGAGCTTTGAATAAGAATTCAAAATTAGTTTCTGTTCATAGCTTCTCATCAAGCTAATATGCTCCTTATCACTTGGTCTAAGCCTCTTGCTAGTGATGGGATGTCCCTCAGGTATTGTCACAGAATTTGCAGATATAGCCACTGAAATGGTCTATTCTGTTTGCCTATGTTCTTTGTATTCAACAACAGAACATTTTGGTCAACTCCTTGCAAAAGATACGTTCTTTGGTACCCAATGATTCTTGAGTCCTCACAAGATTAGACATGACAACTCTTAAGCTCTTACATAATTTAACAATATGATATTAGAGCAAAGAGTATAACAATCAAAGACCAAAAACATAGTTTTACCCAATCAAGTAAGTTCAACCCAATGAATCAAAAAGGGTAATAACTAAATGATACCAAAAATGATATTTCTCAATGACAGTTTGTAAATATACTTAATGCAGAAATGATGTCATTGACAAAATCCATGTAAGTTTGAATGTAGAAAATCTTATCCATAAAGATAAGCATTTATCAATTCATAGTTCATGAATGAGATCAGATTTTTCAAGAGTGATAATGAAATATGTAAATTGTTTCAAATCTCAAATGTTCTTTCAAACCGTGGTAATAAATTATGAAATCAAAATTTTGATGGATGAAAGATTCATTTTTTGAAACATGTTTGAAAACAATGCTCACATTAAACATGGTGGAAGTCAATAGGTTTACCGGATATGTCGATGCTTCGGTTTTGGAGAATATGTTGAACATTGCGTTGACATGTTGAAGAATTTTCTCAAAAGCAAAAGTCATGAAGGTAGAGCATTTATCGAAACATGCTTAGTACAATAGAAATATATGAGCACAAAGACTTTGCTACTGATCAAGAGATAATCTTGCATTTTAGAATAGAGTCTTAAAAATATAAGAACATTCAAGGCAAGAATATGAACATACAGAAATAGTTACTCAGAATATAGATGATGTATTTGAGTAACAAAATGAGTAGTGGGATTCATGGATTATGAAGCACAAACTCATTAGTCCAGATGACTAGAGTTCCATAATATTATCCTAGTAAGTCATTCCATATAATGGTTAATGCACTAACATTTAATGTATTAGTGAACATTCATATTGCTTGGAATAACTTAACCAATGAGATTATCACAACATTGAATTCTTTTCTGGAGATAAGCTTGAAACTCATATAGATAATCAACTTGTTAGATATAAGATCTAACTTGATTGAGAATGAAGAATGAGGAGTTCAAGCATCATATTGAGTATCAAAGGTCAATATGTGAATGATAGAAAAAAACTCAACTGGACAAATTTGAAGCATATCCAACATTCAATATACAATATTAACTTCCAATTTGAAACATCATTTGAATGCAATCAAAGTATGGATATGTTTTCAAAACATTTGTATGCATTTTTCACAAAACAGAGTGAATTGAAATCCAGACAGATTTTAGAGTTGTGCATTTCAAAAAGATATAAACTCGAAAAAGTTATGCACAAATTCACATGTTTGATCATCGAAATTCACTAACAAATTGATTAAACATAGTTAGAAATATTAGTGATTGATGATATGGAGTATTGGAGTCAATCACGAAGATTTTACAAATTCGTCAGATTTGAATTTCAAACTCTGCGACTCATACTTGAGTATGTTCTTCTATACTCGAGTGTGTCACTGTGCACTAATGTCTATACTTGAGTATGAAGAGTGATACTTGAGTATTATTTTTTTCAGAGAGCATCATCGTGACTTAAGCTTTGGTCTATATCTTTAAAGTGAAAGTCATACTCGAGTTTGTCATTTCATACTTGAGTGTGAAACTTTTAATATGAAAATAAGTTTAAGTCCAAAACAGCAATACTTGAGTATGTAGATCCATACCTGAGTATGCAAGTCTTTCAAAAAGAAAAGATCTTTCTGTATGTCCTATACTCGAGTGTGTACAGCCATACTCGAGTATACAATAATTTTGAAAAGCTTTTTGAAATCTGTTTTACGTCCATACTTGAGTATGTAAAGTCATACTTGAGTTTACAAAGCTTTGGGGAAAGAAGAATATCTTTCTGTATGACTCATACTCGAGTGTGTGACTGCATACTCGAGTATGCTTATGCATGAAACTTTTGTAACTTTCTGTAAGACGTATACTTGAGTATGTACATGTATATTTGAGTATGGATAGGCATGTGAGAGATTTGAAAGTTTTTTTATCAGACTATACTCGAGTGTGCATTCATATACTCGAGTATGATTAATCTTAAAAGAAACGTTAGATAGCCTCTCGTAGGTTCCATACTTGAGTGTACATTTGAATACTTGAGTTTAGAAGACTTAGACAAATATTCAAGTAGTCTCTGTGTGATCTATACTGGAGTATGCAAATTCATACTTGAGTGTAGCTTGGTGTAAAACTTAGAGTGCTCTCTGTGAGGACTATACTTGAGTTTACCCATGGATACTTGAGTATAGTTCAGTTTAATCAAATTTGTGCAACTCTCTGGTAGGTCCATACTCGAGTATAGATACCCAAACTTGAGTATTCGCAAAATTTTTGAAAAACATAGAAAAACTTGACAAACTGAAAACTGAAGTTTGGTTTTGACAGAAAAGTTCCTGATTGAAATTCAATAAGTTTCAAAACGTTTTATCTTAACTAAAAACAAACCAAACATGAATTTCATATAATTAGTATGAGGTAAGAATTAGATATCACCGTAATTCCTCTTGTCCTCATAGAAGCTTGCTTGGTTGAGATGAATTGATGTAGATAACTCATTTTCCAATGTTCACCATCAACATCAAGCATATCTTGTTTAGCTTTCTCAAGATTTGGATCATTTCTTTATGTTGCATTCTTGAGAAGCTTTCTTTGATCCTACAAAATCATATAAAGCTTTTTCTTTCTTGGTATCCAACCTAACTTGGATCCAATCATCGTTAGCTTGTAGGAATCAAAATTCACATGCTCTTATGAATATAATTAATTTAGAACAACTAAGCACAGTGAATTGAACATGACTTTATGCATAAAAGAAATGTTTTCTTTTCAAATCATCATGTTTGCATAAATAATTAAACCTATTGAACATTGTAATCTCTTTCAAAAATAAATCAAAATGTGAGAACCCAAAAAGATAGTTTGCAATGCTCATTCCTAAGACTACAAAATATAAAACCTCAATGTATAATTCAAATAATAGCATAGGAGGTTTTACCATTGTATACCTTTGCCTTAGGTACTTGGAGGATTGACTTTGCTTACCCATTGGTTCTTCATATGTTTTCCCATGGGTGTTGGCAAAGCACTCTCAAGGGATATAGACTTCAAGAGTTTCTTGTTTGCCCTTTGAGAGATTCTCCTCTTCTTGTTCTCCCCAAGATAGTTGAATGATACTCTATGGTAGTTTGTTCTTGAGGTGAATGATACTCTTCTTTTCCATTGCTTCTCTTGATTTGAAGATAGGGTTGTAGCAATGGCTTCTCCACGAGTTCTCCTAACTGATGTGAATCTTCTTTTAGGTTCATGAGAAACTCTTGCACTCTTATTCTTCTCTGTACCTTTATGTCCATTAATTTTCAAATCGTCTTGTACACATAAATCAATAGATGAACATTTTGGTACCCACTTATAGTTGGGTCCTTGTATGTTAGTATTGGACCTTGATTGTCCTTTAGCAACCCAAACAAATTTATTCCTCACATTAGAATTTCTTCTAATATAGCATGTGTGAGAAATATGACCAGATTTACCACAATAATTGCAAACTATATGATGATGTGCATTATGAAATTTTATGCAAGTATTGTGTTGGTCATGAGAGTAAAAATTCAAATAATCTTCATTTGAACATTCATTCTTCCCAATAAATTTTCCAAAGATTATTTTTCAAAACATTCTTGCTTTTCAAACTAGAATCAATGATTGGTTGAAAAATAATTTTATGCAATTGTTCAAAATCATCTTTCTTAAATACACAAGAAGAATTGGAATTGTTTACCACATGTGCATCTTGAGCTCCAAGTAATGATTGATCACAATCGTCCACAAGCTCTTCTTGTGAATCCTCTTCCTCTTGTTCTTTTGTGTTGACTGGATCATGGAGGTATTCAATGATTTCTCCTTCTTCAATCTCCAGTTGTTCATCACTCATAGGTATGCAATTTATAATTTCGATGAACTATCAACACTATCAACTTCAACACAATTGTTAGAAGCATAAATAGAATCAAGAGTATCCCAAATATCTTTAGCACAAGAGCAAGATTTTATTTTCTCAAAATCATTTGTCATTAATGTCAATGCACTATATAAAATTTTCATTGCTCTAATGTTCAACGAAAACATATTCTTTTCCTTTTTCAGTCCAATCCTTTCTTGGTTTGAAATCAAAAACATTTGTAAAAACATTCCACATATGAAAATCAGTTGCTTTAATAAAACTAGTCATTCTAGCTTTCCAAAACCAAAAATCGATCTTTGAAGAATGGTGGAATGGTATAATCAAAACCTTCAAAACAAGCAACACCCAAAATTAGCCATTGATAACTCTTGAGACGGTTAAGTCCTTTAAACAAGAGCCTAGCTCTGATACCAAATGAAAAACCTGACTATCACCCAAGAGGGGGTGAATGGGTGTCGGATAAAAACTTGTCGTCTTTGAAAATCTTTTCAAAGCTTACTAGAGAAAGTTTGAATAACAGTAATAATTTATAAACCGAAAGACAATCATTTAAAACATATATGATGGAATGTAAGAGTTTAGGGAAGAGAATATGCAAACAGAGATTTATACTGGTTCGGCCAATCCTTGACCTACGTCCAGTCCTCAAGCTTCACTTGAGATTTTCAATCCACTATCTTCTTTCAACTTGATTACACGCTCTGTACTTGGAGTAATCCTTTCACTAGGATTCACTCCCCTTACAAGCCGTAATCAATACACCCACTTGATTACACACTCGCACTCGAAGTAACCCTCTCACTAGGATTCACTCCCCTTACAAGCTGTAATCAATACAATGGGTTTCCTACTCAAGATCACCCAATCTTGAGTATCTCACAGATAGAATGATAGGATGTTTACAATGACACTTTTCTCTCATAAGTAGATGAATAAACACTGAAGTGTATTACAAAGAATTTCACTCTCTCCGATAAACTATGTAAACATTTGGAAAACAGTAAAATAAGATGAAGATCGAGTATGAGCATTTTGAAGTTGTAGGCTTGTGTCTTGCTTGATCTGTCTTGAATCTGTCTTCTTTTATATGTAGAAATCAATATATGACCGTTGGAGAAGTAATATAGCCGTTAGACTCAGATAGAAACTAGCCGTTAGGACTTCGTTTTCTGAACCAGCGACGTATACTCGAGTATAGGGTTGGAAAATCGAGTATAGAGGTTGTTTCGTAACTCCTGGTTCTTCTCTGTCTGATCCATACTCGAGTATTGAACTTACATACTCGAGTATTGCAACTCTTTGAACAAACCATCGAGTTTCGAGGGCCATATCTCCCTGGTATGAACTCCGTTTTGGTTCGTTCAACTCTTGATAGAAAGCTCTGTGAGTGTACTTTCTTATGCCACTGATCACAGCTCAAAACGATTTGTAGTTTGTGAGTTAAACTCAAAACATTGAAGCTTGGTTTGCTGTGTGGCGTGGATTTATCTGTCAACTTCCACAAATCCTATCTCTCTCATATGAACTCCTTTTGGTTTGAATTTTATATCAAATTGACGCATTGGGAGTCTAGTTTCATATGCCACTGATTTCACCTCAATCCGATCTTTGGTTTGTGAGATATCATCAAATTACCAGATGTCGCCTGTGCTGAACGTGAAACAGAGCTGATCACCGTTGCATACTCGAGTATAGACTTGCATACTCGAGTATTGACAGTCCAGAGGCACCAGAGATGCTGAAAACACTGCATACTCGAGTATATACTTGGATACTCGAGTATTGCCAGTCCGAGACGCGAGAGACTGAAAACACTCCTATACTCGAGTATAGATGAACATACTCGAGTATTGACTCCTATACTCGAGTATTGAGTTCCAAACTCGAGTATTCTCATCCGTGCTGATTTTTGCTGACTTTAGCTTCGAATTGAGTCATTCCAACTTCCATATGATCTTGGAGGCTTCTAGCATCAACATATGAACTTGCATAACAATATCTTCATTCCATTCAACAAGTTCTTCCTTTTTCCATCTCCAAATTTGATCATTCTTCACCACTCAACTCTTTCTTTCTTCTCTTCTCTTCTTCTCTTGATCATTTTCCATAATTCAATTATTTCTTTCTTCTCTTCTCTTCTCTTGATCATTCTCTCGTCATTGTACTTATCATTCTTTGAAAGTTCCTCAATATCTTCTCTTCTTGATTATTCCCAAAATCCTTTGAGAACTTCTTGCTCCCTTGGCATTCTCTCCCATTCAACTTGGAATAACATCTTGCTTCCTTGACAAGCTCTGCAAGTTCTTCTTTCTTTAACACCTTATCTTCTTCTTGATTATTCTTCAATCTTCTTCAATATCCATAAAGCCGAGCCTATGCTGAACTTGTTCCGACTTTAATGTGCGGCTTCCCCGTATCGACTTTTCATTTATACTCCACTCGTAGCTCAAATATGATGAAGCTTTATTCCAACTTCTATTGATCATAGAGACTTCCAAAGATCACATATAAGAACATATAGTGCAAGTTCTTATTTCTTTATTCTTCTTTCTTGGTTAATCTCTATAGTTCAACTTGGAATAACCTTCTTCAATATCTCCTTCTTGATTAATCTCTATAATTCAACTTGGATTAATCTACATTAAATACATCAATTAGTCAATGTAGGAGATATCTATATTACTCAATCTTTTTTGCTTTTAATAATGGCATCTATATAAGATATCATCAAAACTAATCAAAACCAACACTTTCTCCTTCCTTCACGAGTATAAAAAAGGCTTTTAAGACCGGACGAAAGAGGCATCGTAAGATCAGATCCGTGACCAGTCTTGTTCCAAGCGGTCTTAAAAGTCTGTAACTTTTAAGACCGGATGCAAACCGGTCTTAAAAGAAATTATTTTAGACCGACATTAAAAACATTAGGTCTTAAAAGTCATACTATATAGACCTGATATTTTTTTTTGTTCGGTCCTAAAACTCAACTTTTAAGACCGGACAAACAAATAGGCCGGTCTAAACAGATCAACATTTTAAGACTGGTCAAAAAACAATCCGGTATAAAATACCGACTTCTAAGACCAGACGACTAATTATACTGGCATTAAAAGACCAACTTTTAAGACCGGATAATAAATACTTGATCAATGGAGGAACAATATCACCATTTTTGTTCAATAAGATACCAAAGTGGATGATTGACTCATTCCATACTAGAAAGAATCGCAGAAATCTTTTGATAACACGGATTCCTATTTCTCAATGATATCCCGCGATCAAGACAATTGGCTGAATCCGATATTAAAAATTGAACTTTTTAGACCGGACGGATAAATACATCGGTCTTAAAAGACCAACCTTTAAGACCGGCCTAATATGTACACCTGTCTTAAAGTATTGACTTTTAAGACCAGACAAATAAATACATCTAGACTTAAAATTTGAACTTTTGAGATCGGCGTATTTATTTTCGATCTAAGTTTTCCCGATTTGTTTCCCTGTTCTGTTCTTCCTAATCATATATATACATACATCCACCACCCAATCGGGCACATAAAAGTCGATACTTTAAGCTACAAGCTATGAACAATCCATTATGAATAAATTGAATTGGGAAAAGAATACAAATATTATTCACCATGAGTTATGTGGCCTCTTAATGATTATACTATGACAATACAACACCTAAATGAATATATACAATAAGATAACTTACAAATACAATGAGTTACAAATACAGCACGTAAATAAACATACATGCCCAATATAATATTCACCATGCCTTCATCTGATTCCCACCTAACAACGTAACATCCTCTTTTATAACATGCTTCTTTCGATCGGATCCTGCCACAAAAAATAAAATAAGAACAAAAGCTTCATAGTTAGTGACATTGTTTAAGAACATAGAAGGAATATAGTTAAAACCTTAAAGTTTTCAAAGAATTCTGCATATGAATATTACCTTATGAATTGTCTCTTTTATAAAAGGATATCCTCTCATATCCCTTCATGGTGATCATTTCTTATGCCGGGTTCATTATCTACTTCATTTTCTTCGTTCATGTCCAGTAGATCCCTTGAAAAAGGAGTACTCTCAGGAAGACCATAATTGGATTGAATTTCCTCATCAATATCAATGACCATTTTTCCTTGGAGAGCTACAAACCACATTTTATTTTCCTGATCAGTGATATAGAAACTTGTTTCGCGTGGTCTGCCATAATAAAAGTTTCATCTCCAAAACTTCTACTATTGATATCGGCTAATGTAAATCTTAGCCGATCATCTGAACACCATTATTGACAATAACCCACTTGCATTTGAAAATGAGAAATTTAATTTTAACATAGTCCACCTCCCAAATCTCTTCAATAACCCCATAATAAGGCATGACTGCCAATTTAGGCCTCTTGTCTTTCGAACTGGAGAAGCGCATAGATTCAGCCTTTAACATAACACCACTGTTTTGGACGGTGCTCCAATCATCTAGGGACTTCGTGTAAAATGTATAACCATTTATCACATACGAATTCCAACTTATGACATCAACCTCAGGACCACATGCTAACCATTTGATTGTATCAGAAACACATTCCTCTCCCTCGATCTTTTGTTTGAACCAGTTTGCAAATATTCTGTTATGCTCCTTAATTAACCTTTGTTCAATCATTCGATGATTTTCTTTCCTTACTGCTTCTTTATGTGCATCTATGCTGGCTTGAACTTCATCAACATTATTCAAGATGTATAAGTGGACTTGTGACAATACATCAGGATCCACACTCTTTACTGAAGCCCTTCGCCTACCCCCTTCAGCATGCTGACGTTTAGGAAGCCCAATATGTCTTACCTTGGCCAAATAATTTTGACAAAATTCCATGGCTTTTTTAGAAACATATTTCTGAACAATTGATGCTTGTGGCCGGTATGCGTTCTTCACCTACCCTTTCAGGAATTTCATAGATCTTTCAATTGGGTACATCCATCTTAAATGGATAGGGCCACACAACTTTATCTCCTTCACTAGATGAACAATTAGATGAACCATGATGTCAAAAAATGTAGGAAGAAAAAGCTTCTCAAGCTGACACAAGATAAGATATCCTTCATTTTACAATTCATCCAACTTTTCAATCTCAAAAACTTTACTATAAATCGCATTGAAGAAGAACAAAGTCTAGTCAAAATGTGTTGAAGATCATATTCGGTGATGCCTCGAATAGCTACTGGGCGTAGCTGTTGCATTAAGACATGACAATCATGAGACTTTTGGCCTACTAATTTCAAGTTTTTCATCGATACAAGCCTCTTAAAATTTGAAGAATACCCCGGGGGAACTTTTATGCCATGTAAACACTCACAAAAACTTCGTTTCTCATCCTTAAACAAAGTCTGAGAAGCCGGGGGACAGTAAGTTCTCTTACCATATGGCCTTGGATGTAAGTCTTCGCGTATTCTCATTGCTTGCAAATCCAATCTTGCCTTCACACCATCCTTGGAACTACCTTGTATATTGAGAAGCGTGCCAACAATATTATCACATACATTTTTCTCCACATGCATGACATCAATACAGTGTCTCACATCAAGATTGCGCCAATATGGAAGATTGAAGAATACATATCTCTTTTTCCATATATTTGTTTCTTTTCCACTCTTTGCAGTCTTACCTAAGATGACACTGATATTTTTCACCTTTTCATAAACTTGCTCCCTAGTCAATGCCACCGGAGCATCTTCATACTCTTTGCCACAAAAAAAAACTTTCTTTAATCTACGATATGGGTGGCCCAGTCTAAGAAATCTCCTATGTCCAAGATAAACTGTCTTTCTTCCATGTTGAAGTTGATGGTAGCATGTGCCTTCTTCACAAACCGGATATGCTTTATGGCCTTTTACACTATACCCTGACAAGTTACCATATCCTGGGAAGTTGTTTATAGTACAAAATATCATGGCTCGCATTTTAAACACCTCCTTCTTGAAAGAGTCAAAAACATCGACACCTTCTTCCTACAACTCCTTTAAGTCTTCAATCAAGGGCTCAAGGTAAACACCAATGTCATTTCCGGGTTGTTTTGGTCCCGAAATCAACATAGACAACATGATTTACTTTCGTTTCATGCATAACATAGGAGATAAGTTGTAAATAATCAGGAGTACAGGCCATGAACTATGTATGCTGCTAAGGCTACCATAAGGATTTATGCCATCCGTGCTAAGGGCAAGCCTAAGGTTCCTAGGTTCTTCGCCAAAGTTCAGAAATAATTGATCGATTTTCTTCCATTGAGAAGAATCGGCAGGATGTCGAAGCTTTCCATCAGAAATCCTCTCATCTGCATGCCACCTCAAATTTTTTGCATCATTTTCATTAGCAAACAACCACTTGAACCTTGGTATGATTGGAAGATACCACAACACTTTTGTAGGCCCCTTATTTGATTTGTACCTTGGGGTTTCACATACAAGACACGTCTGCTTCTCTTCAAACTCTTTTCTATACATTATGCAATTATTCGGGCATGCATGGATCTTTTTGTACTTCATCCCCAGTGGAAAAAGTATTTTCTTAGCATCATAGTATCGATGCGGCAACACATTATCATCTGAAAGCATGTCCTTAAAAGCCTCAAGCATTTCTGAAAAACTCTTGTCACTCCATCCATGCCGTGCTTTCAAGCTTATCAATTTCAATACAGCGTTCAACAATTGGTATTTTTTTACACCCATGGTATAGCGGCGTCTCTGCATCACTGCACATATTACCATATGCATGTGATTGCTCAAAAGCCTCTTATCCTACATCACGAATAATGTCCTCTATGCGATCATCCATATCTGTATCATTATCATCAAAGGCAACTTCTCCATGTTGAGATGCACTTGGCATTTTTTCACCATGACATACCTATACTGTATAGGTCTTACAAAATCTTTCACAAATTAAATGTGTGTATATAACTTCAGGACTTAGTCGTCTCTCATTCAAAAATTCTACACAAGGGAAATAAAACTTCCCACTATTATCATGGGCATTTCGTTTAGCAAATTCTATAAATTCTCTCACCTTATTATGCTATTCAACACTCGTCCGTAAAGCATTTACCCAACTGTGATCCATAGTAGAATTTCTATAGACGGAAAGATTTAACATACATTATCGGATTTATCTGTAACTAAGCCAATTCCAAATGCATATGCTTAATGCATCACAATGAATCCAAGAAGAAAAATAAATGCATGACAAGGACAACAAATGCATCGCATGAAGGTCTTGTGGACTCACCTATACCATATAAATTCAAATGCTTTTGCTGGAGATTTCTTCACCATGAACATTGCTGTTGCAGAGACAACAAACGTAACCCTAGAAACACATGTTGGTCAGTTGGGTAGGTCTCAAGTCCAAATATAATCTTGAAAATACAATATTCATTAACAACAGAAGAACCCACGAGAACATTTCATCAATTTCGTTCAACCCATGAAAAACACTGAACGATAAGCAAAAAAATAAAAAGTTATATAACCGAAAAACCTCTTAAGCTTGGTGTATCGTTGTTTAGCTAAGGAACCAGAAAGTGATAAGTTGACCAGCACTAGCTTGTCGACAGAGCAATGTGAAGCCGCAACGAAGCAACATTGAGTTATCACTTTCGGCGCTACAAGAGAAGTTCAAGGAAATTTAATTTTTCGCGCGATAAAGATATTTTTTAGAATTTTGGGATTTATTAAGATCGGTTAATTATAAACTATCTGGTCCTAAAGATATACATGTAATATTTTGTATTCATTTAATTTTAAAGACCGAAAGTTTATAAGAATCTGATACTAAATTTTTCATATTCATTTAATTTTAAGACCGGAGTTTTATAAAATATCTGGTCCTAAAAGTCAAATACTTGTTAGACCGGTTACTTATAAAGTATCTAGACCTAAAGGTACTCATTTCCATTATGAAGAACCAAAAAAGTGAGGATTATATTGGCTTTGGCGAGCGCAGCAGCAACTGATGAACGAAAATAAAGGAAAACTGAGAATATGAACAAAAAGAAGATACAAGCTTAGTTCTTAATGCTTCTTACATTATTGGAGAATATGCACATACAAAAGAAAAATAAAAAAATAAACTTAAAATTATCAACAACAAGAATCTGACTAAACATCCTAATTAAAGCTTATTATCATCCAATGTCTAGGCGATATCGACATGAGCAGCATTAATTTCCCACCAGAGATCAGCAAGTTGCTGTCTTATGTGCATAAGCCACAATGCATCATTAGAAGTAAGAGGGGAGGGGTCAGTGGTAGGCATGCTGGGGCCATGAGGTTAGCGAATATTGTCAGAAGGCTGGAGAGGGGGAGCGGGAACCTCTTGATCATTCGAAATAACAATGGGTCCAACGACCCGAGACTCTTCCGTCACAACAGAACGCATTCTCGCTTGAGGCGCCCCATATAACAATCTAAGGTAGGCACGAGCTTCAGGACGACCCCTACGAGTGGTTATCTTGTATCTAACCATTGTTTGAGTAGTTGGGGACAGAGGATTATCAGGGACGCGGTGAGGAGTTAAGGCAGAGAGACACGAAAGAATGAGATTCAATTGGTATATATAATTAGTAAATACTTTTAAGAGTGTATTTCTAAATTATCCGGTCCTAAATGAACTTTTAAGACCTATTTATTATAGAGTATCTGGTCTTAAAAGTCTATAATTAAATTTTTCAATTTAATAACTTTTAAGACTAGTTTATTATAAAGCATCCAGTCCTAAAAATCTATTATTTATTTTTTCAATTAAATAACTTTTATGACCGGTTTCTTATAAAGTATTCGGTCGGTCTTAAAAGTTCTGGCTTCATATTCTTCAGATAGAGTTGCATCCTTACTCTTTGTTCAATGAATGATTCAGAGTTTCTTCGGCTTCCAGGTAAACTTCTCAACTATGCGTCTCTTCGTATTCTGAGGAACTATACGTCTCCTCATATTTTGAGGCCACTCCACTTGTTAAAGTTTCCGGCGTATCGAATTCTTCAGGATGGGGTTCTCTATTTAATCACGTTGTTACTTTAGTTTCTTCATATTCTTCTTCACTTCTACAACCTCCATGGCCTCCTCCACGGCCTAGCCTCCACCATAATAGCTGCTCTACCAGGTCCTCCCTTTCCTCCTCCTCCTCCTCCTCCTCAACCTCAGCGTCCTCCTCCGTTGCCTCCAAATCCTACTTTCAAGCAGATGGTAGAGCACTTGGTGGCCCGTGTCGATCACATCGACCGACGCTTGGGCCAATTGTTTGGGCTTATTCATACTGTCAACAAAAGCTCAACATGGTACTCCACGCCAATGACATGGAGTACCATCCTTCTGAAGAGGACTCCTTCGACGCGTTCTCCGCTGGCTCCTCCCCTCCGACAATGATGAGGAGAATTAGATGTTTTATGTTTTTTTTAATGTCTGTAGTAGTCTTTATCGATAAAAATATAATAATAAAATATTTTTAAATTATGTTCCCGATAATTGAATATTTCATACACTTCTTTTTATCTCTTGATTAATAATTTAGGACTCTTTAGTTAATAAATAATGGCTTTTATACTTATTTGGGCTTTGGGCCTTTGATTATATTTTAGCCATTTTTAATAATAAAAAACCAGTTTTACATTGCTTCACTATTCCTACCATAACTCTTGAACCAGACATCGGATTTGCCTCATTTTTGTTTCATATTTTAGATGATTCAGAGAGCTACAATTGTTATGAAGACATGAAGGAAAATTCGGACAAGAGGGCGGTCGATTTTGAGCTGAAGTCGGATTTTTATTTGGGCTCGAATTTGTAATTAAAGCCCATTTTTTTATTATTTTCTCGTTTTGGGCCCGAATTGTGGATTGGAGCCCCATTTTCATTTTTCCATTTTAGGTTAAGTGAGGCAGCAGCCAAAAACACATTCTCATTCACATTTTTACTCGCTTTGATTAAAATACGAAGTTTCATTTTCTCTCAACTGTTCTTCATCCGTTCATTGTGTTCTTCGTGTTCATGATGAACTTCTTCATCTCTTTCTCATTTTCGTTTTGCATAGCTATGGTGGGCTAGGCTTCTGTGATTGACCCATGGATTGAGGGTTCCACGAATCCAGAGGACACGCGCTTCAATCGGTAACGTAATTCATTTCTGTTTATTTTAATCGGATCCGATTATAATTGCGGATTAGGTATTAGATTTAATACCTAGATTGATATCCCAAAGACATAGGTCGGACCGGGTTCTTAGAGAGCGTTGTGTGATCGCACAGCGAGCTCGCCACGTGTTCGATCAAATGCTAGACGATCGTCTAGTCGAGGGAATATCTGGACAAATGCAGAGATCTCGGTTTGTCCAGAATCAATCACGAGTTTGGTTATTATCTTTTTGTCCGATGAAGGTTATGGAATCCCAATTCTGAGTTAATCGTTTTTAATCTGATTGATCGTTACTAATCTGTTTCTGCATATTTCATTCTGTTTCTGCATATTCTCGTTTTTAATCTCTTTTGATTCAAAAACCCCCAATTTGTTTCTATTCTTTTTCATTTACATCGATTTAGACCGACTGTGAATTCATTGGGAAACGACCCAGGTTACATTATACTGTAAATCCTTTTCTAATCTGGTTATTTTGGGAGATCACGGCAAATCTCTGTCAGTTCCCATCTTCATTAGTCATCTTCATTTTTCAAGTGTTCCATACACCGTAATAAGGAAACAAACAAAACATTGTCCTCGTGTGTGATCAACATTGAAAATTCGTAGAATACAACGTTAAAACCATACAAAACAAAACAAAACATCATTTACCTTATTCAAACAAATACAGTGACAATTCTTCTTAAGGTTGGATCGTCGTTGTCGTCGGTTTTACCTCGCCCAAATTTGATCATTTTCAGTGCCCTTTTCATTATCTTCCTTTTTTTTCGACAAAAAGAAAAAAGACAGAGGAAAGAGAGACCGATAATGCACATCAACACCTGGAGAGGTAAAAACGACGACAATGAGGGACCTACCTTGAGCAGAACCTTTGTTGTCTTGAACCTTAATGCATTGTTTAGAAAGCGTGTCACCATTTCTTATATTTAAACGAAGACTTTTAAGACCGAATTTTAAAACAATATGGTTCTAAAAGATAGATTTTTAAGACCGGAGTTATAAAAACTCCGGTCTTAAAATTCTCGCCATATTTTTCAACATTAAATGAAGACTTTTAGGACCGGACCTTTATAAACCATCTGGTCCTAAAAGTCTTGCTATATTTTTCAAAATTAAACGAAGATTTTTAGGACTGGACCTTTATAAACCATCCGGTCCTAAAAGTCTCGCTATATTTACAAAATTGAATGAAGACTTTTTGGACTGGACCTTTATAAACCATCCAGTCCTAAAAGTCTCGCCATATTTTTCAAAATTAAACGAAGACTTTTAGGACCAGACCTTTATAAATCATCCGGTCCTAAAAGTCTCGCCATATTTTTCAAAATTAAACAAACACTTTTATGACCGGACCTTTATAAACCATCCGTCCTAAAAGTCTCGCCATATTCAACAATTAAAAGAAGACTTTTAGGACCGGACATTTAAAACAAATCCGGTCGTAAAAGTCTTGCCATATTTAACGAAGACTTTTAGGACCGGATCTTAAAAAACTATTCGGTCCTAAAAGTCACGAAGACTTTTAAAAGACTCATACTGCTCATTTACAACATCTTGTCCTCAAGGTACAAGCACTAAATAGCTTTATCCACCATCCAATACATTCAACATCCAAAAATGGACACAAGGAAATTGTTCGAAAAAATAAACAAATCTTGAATTGACCATTAAACAGATTGTACAGTTGTTCATTTACAGAAGATGATTGTTGCTACAACATATATTTACAAATGAATTCATGACATTAATTATTGTTTTGACTTTAAGAGGTCATACAGATATTCACAAAACACTTTGCGTATGTGCTCCATATCATCATCAGAAAAGGGATCAGCACAGGCAAAAATCTGTAACATCAAAGACAGAAACTGAATTAACTTGCGTGCATATTTTATATGTAACATTAAGCCAGAAATTGAATTCAGCCATAATAAGTAACATCAAATTCATTTACCTTTCCAGTGAATTTAGTCCTTCCTTGCATGATAATATCATATATGTGTTTTAAGACGTAGTGGCCACATAAGTTGGACCCATGTGGTTGCCGACGGGTCTAAAAAGAACAAGAAATATATATAAGAGCATATATAGCTTACTGACCAAGTTGACAAGGCAGTGTGCCAATGTCTAAATATGTACTAACCTTTGGACATATCCATCTAGGATCTCTGGCCTCATATGCATGCTTTTTTCTTACCTCGATTTGGAAGGTCCTCATGGAACTATCATCAAAATAACAAATTTATCAATAATGGTCACTTTGAAAATTCACAACCGAGATTTCAAACAAGACCATCAAAATAACGTGCTTACTCGTTCATGGTCTACTTCAATATAGGTGATGAGCACAAATTATGCCATGTTTTCCCTATATTTCATAACTGAATTGTATGGTAAATAAAAGCTTAACTGCAAACAATCCAAGCAAAAATGCATATATTCATGATATAGGGAAATGAAGGATAGAAACCATTTACATCCTAAACATGTGCTAAGAAAGAAGCAAGTTACATTGTTTTTAAGAAAGAACGTATAGCAAAGCTGATACTATGCTTAGCATTCTGACAGCAACTCGAAGTGCAATAAAAGGCATCACGAAAGCTATAGCAAAGTAAAGGACGCAATGCTATGCGGCATATTTTCTGACCTTTTTATCTAGATAATTTCAGGGATAATAATGAAGTTCGAGAACGACAGGTAGATTGCTGACGTAATAAAATAAAAGATGCGGAGGATCAAACTGAAAGATTTGAAGAATCCCGCAGGATCAGCATAATCAATCTACTATAATCAGAAGATGCGATGGATCTCGACAGATTTGGAAAGCCCGGTTCGGCTGGAACTTGCGCCACAAGAAAGTCCGATTATAAAAGGAAACAAGAAGTCAACCCTAGCGGAGTCGCGCAGAGCCAAAATGAGATTTCACATTTGGCAGACTCGAAAGAAGAGTGAGAGACTTCACAAGCACGAGAATTCCAGGATAACCCAGCATCCTTCTTTGCAGTAAGACGAAGAGAAGAAGATGTGGAGTGGTGACGTGACAAGGCTTCTTCCACGCCGTCGAAACTTCGTCAAGCTTTCTGTTTTTTCATTTTATTTTAGTATTTAGATCATGGGTCATTCTGTTACTATCTGTTTTGTGTTTCCCTCGTCAGTCATGAACTGATTTTCCTATGGCTGAACGAGGATGAATTCTTAAGTGTTAAATGAACCCAGTTGCAAGTTCTTAATTTAATAGATTCGGTTTGCTTATCAGTGAATTAATTACTAGTCGATTAGCGGAAGCTAAGGGCTAGATTTGTGGCCTCGGCTTACTGGCAAGGGTCGAGGTTAGACCTCTGAGAAACAGTGTTTGCTAGGCAGCCAGTGCAAGGCTTGACCTATTATTGTAGGCTTCAGGAATGGGTTTACCTCTCATAACCATGACACCCTGTATGTAATGCAGATCTAACTAGAAAGTTGCCATAGGAATATGGAAGGAGTATAGTTAGTATCATATGTATCGGACGCAGAAGCTTCGATAGATTATAGTGGTGGGTTAACCAAATAGCGTTGTAGTTAGTAGCTATGTTGTAGCATTGCGGAAGTCGTGCGATGGATGCTATAGCAATGGGTAGAGCAACCGGGGATTGATGCACTTAAGGGTGATTCCGAGTTCAAATAACTTCTTCGATATCTTCTTAAAACTACGATACTCTGTTTATTTATGTTATTAGCATAAATACAAAAACCTCTCAAACCAATCATATTTACTTTCTGTTTGCGCAACTATCATAGCAATCGAGCGTCACTTTTTGGTATCTCAGTCTCTGTGGGACGATACTCTAATTGCACTTTATTACTTGTTCGAATGGTTCACTTGCCATCAAGGAAATCGACCAACAATAGGCCCTGAACTGCTGTGAGTAGAGCATAAGAAAACCATTGTATTCTCCTCCATGCACATGAGGACCAACTTCCAGTGGTGGCTGAAAATTCACAGCAGACAAGTACTCAGTGATATATGTAGTAGAATTAAGTGAATTGCAAACAAGAATTGTGATATGTACCTATAGTAGTATGGAAACAAGTACACCTTTTTGATCACTTCACACACCCTCTTTGATATGTACTCTTGTCTATGAACTAAGTCTGTTGTACTTCTATAGTCTGAGCACAAGAATCCAAAATCTTTGCTTCTTCCCTGTTGTTCCAATTCATCATGCATGAACCTACAATAATGACATCAGGTAATTAGTATATATGTATGTGTGTCTAAACGACGCATTTAAATTATGTACTCATAGAAGAAGATACTTACTTTATAAACATTAGAACAATTGAATTAGTAAGCTCCTTTCCAGGAAACAGTAGGGATGTTAAATCATCTTGGTCAACGAAAACCGGTTGCTTATCAAGGAGGCCTACTACTTTATTGACAGGCCATGATTTATCTGTAAAAGATCGATTGGATACCATAACGACAATTTTGTCCTTGGCAGTTGATGAGCATGATTTATGCCATGTTTTCCCTGTATTTTATGACTGAATTGTATGGTGAATATGATCTTAATTGCATGTAATCTTAGAAAAAAGGCATTTATTCATTGTACAGGGAACTTAAGGGTGAATTCTGTTTAAATCCTAAACATGTGCTAAGAAAGACCCAACTTTTGAGGTTTTATGAGAAAGTCGCATAACATAGCCGATGTTGTGCTATGGCATCAGGACAGCCTTATCGAAGTGCAATACAATGCATACCTGAAGCTATAGCATAGTAAGTGACGCAGTGCTATGCGGCATACATTCTGATCTTTTGTCAAGATTGTTTCAGGAAGTATAGTGCAGGTCGAGGATAACGGGTAGATTGTTGATGTATTGAAATAGAAGATGCGGAGGATCGGAACTAAAAGATTTGAAGAATCTCGCAGGATCAGCAGAATCAATCTATCATGAATTGGAAGATAGATACAATCGGACCTCGACAGATTAGGAAGGCCCGACTCGCTGGAACTTACACCGCAAGAAAGTATTTTTATATAAGGAAACAGCAAGCCAACCCTAGAGGAGGTCGAGTCGCTGAGAGCCTAATCTCATTCATATACGGCCAGACTTGGAAGAAGAAAGAGAGAGTTCACAAGGCACGAAACCCTCAAGAGAACCCAGCATCCTTCCTTGCAGTAAGACGGAAAGAAGAAGACGTGGAGTGGTGACGTGACAGAGCTTCTTCCACGCCGTCGGAAACTTCGTCAAGCTTTCTATTTTCTTTTATTTTAACCTTATGATCATGGGTCATTTTGTTGTTATCTGTTTTGTGTTTCCTCGTCGAGTCATGAACTAAATTTCCTATGGCTGAGAGAGGATGATTTCTTGAGTTTGGAATGAACCCGGTTGCTAGTTCTTAATTCAATAAATTCAGTTTGCTTATCGCTGAATTAAATTCTTGTCGATTAACGAAAGCTAAGGGCTAGATTAGTGGCATCGACTTCTTTGGAAAGGAGTCGGGTTAGACCTCGAGAAACAAAGATTTCTTTGTTGGTCGATTTCCTTGATGGCAAGTGAACCAAATCGAACAAGTAATAAAGTGTAAGTAGAGTATCGTTCACGAGACCGAGATACCGAAGAGTGACGCTCAATTGCTATGATAGTTGCAAACAAAAAGTAAATATAATTGGTTTGAGAGGTTTTGTAATTATGCTAATAACAGAAGTAAACAAAATAAGTTTAAGAAGATATCAGTGAGAAGTTAGGCTGAATTCAGAATCATCCTTAAGCGCATAAATCCCCCAGTTGCTCTACCCATTTCTATAGCATCCATACTACACAACTTCCGCAATGCTACTGCATGGCTACTAACTACAAAGCTATTCGGTTAACCCACCTCTATAATCTATCGAAGCTTCCGCGTCCGATACATATGATACTAACTATACTCCTTCCATATTCCTATGGCAACTTTCTAGTTAAATCTGCACTATACTCAGGGTGTCCTAGTTATGAGAGGTAGACCCATTCCTGAAGCCTACAATAAATAGGTCAAGCCTTGCACCGGTTGCCTAGCAAACACTGTTTCTCAGAGGTCTAGCCTCGACTCCTTGCCAGTAAGCCGAGACCACAAGTCTAGCCCCTAGATTCCTCTAATCGACTAGTAATTAATTCACTGATAAGCAAACCGAATCTATTAAATTAAGAACTTGCAACTGGGTTCATATAACACTTAAGAATTCATTCTCGTTCAGCCATCAGAAAGTTAGTTCATGAATGACGAGGGAAACACAAAACAGATAGTAACAGAATGACCCATGATCTAACTACTAAAATAAAATAAATGAAAACAGAAAGCTTGACGGCATTCTGACGGCGTGGAAGAAGCCCTGTCACATCACTACTCCACGTCTTCTTCCCTCCGTCTTACTGCAAAGAAGGATGCTGGGTTATCCTGAAATTCTCGTGCTAGTGAAGTCTCTCACTCTTCTTTTGAGTCGGTCGAATGTGTAATCTTGTTTTGGCTCTGTGCGACTCTCTTTCTAGGGTTGACTCTTGTTTCCTTTTATACCCGGACTTCGTGTGATGCAAGTTTCGCTAGCCGGGCTTTCCAAATCAGCGAGATCTATCGCATCTTCGTTTGTAGATTGATTCTGCGATCCCGCGGATTCTTCAAATCTTTCCGTTTTGATCCTCCGCATCTTCTATTTCATTACGTCAGCAATCTACCTGTTGATCTCGATCTTTTATGTTTATTCCTGAAATCAGCTAGATAAACGGGTCAGAAGATATGCCGCATAGCATTGCGCCCTTTACTTTGCTATAGCTTTCGTGATGCTTTTTATTGCACTTCGAGTTGCGGTCAGAATGCTATAGCATCGTATCAGCTTTGCTATACGTTCTTTAAAAACAATGTAATTTGCTCCTTCTTAGTACATGTTTAGGATGTAAATGGTTTCCATCCTTCAGTTCCCTATATTATGAATATATACCTTTTTGCTTGGTTTGTTTGCAGTTAAGCTTTCATTTATCATACAATTCAGTCATGAAATACAGGGAAAACATGGCATAATTTTTGCTCATCAATTGCTAGGCAGGCTGGTGCAAGGCTTGACCTATTATTGTAGGCTTCAGGAATGGGTCTACCACTCATAACAATAACACCTTGCTTTGTAATGTTAATCTAACTAGAAAATTTCCATAGGCCTATGGGAGAAGTAAAGTTAGTATTACATGTATCAGACGCGGAAGCTTCGATAGACTCTAGTGGTGGGTTAGCTGAATAGCAGTGTAAATAGTATCTACGCTGTAGCATTGCGGAAGCTATGCAATATAAATGCTATAGAAATGTGTGAAGCAACTGGGGGATTGATATGCTTAAGAATGATTCCGAGTTCAGCCTATTTCCATACTGATTTCTTCTTACGACCACGACACTCTGTTTACTTTCTTGTTATTTAGCGTAATCACAAAAAACCTCCAAGTCAATCACATTTTACCTTCTGTTACACAACTATTACAGCAGTTGAGTGTCACTTATCGGTATCTCAGTCTTTGTGGGACAATACTCTACTTACACTTTATTACTTGTTCGACTGGTTCACTTGCCATCAAGGAAATCGACCAACAGCAGTAAACTTAGCCGTGTCAATAACTTCAGTGGCTAGAGCTTGAGGAGGGGATGGAGCTTCATAAGGAGTAGAGACATGTACAAGCTTCACTGGCCAAGAGATGAAGGTTCCCTCTACATCACGTACAAGCTTCAACTGATCAGTTGGGAGAGGGACAAGTGCATCAATGATCACCTCTTCAACTGACACTCTGAGTTCATCATCAGCCATTTGTTGGTGGTGTATAGTTGATCCCAAGTTGTAGACAGTCCCTTTTGCAACTAATCATTTATCAGGATCCTCCACATAAAGGTCACAAGGTTCCTTTGACTGTCCAATAATGCAACTCCCTTTAGTGCTCTGCTGCATAGGTGAAGGTGAAGGTGAATGTGTGAAGGGAACACTGGTCTCTGGACGAGAGCTCAAAAGCAGTATCATTTTATCTACGTCCTCCTTTATCTTGTTCATCTGGGATTGAAACATTGCAGTCAATGAAGCTTCTTTAGCCGCTGCTTCCTCACTTAATTTGGCCACCGTATGTTCCATCTCCTCTCGGGTAACCATACTTTGTTTATGGCGTTTGGATTTACCAAAGTATTGCTTCAGGCCTACTTGTCCTCCCATCCCCCTTACACGCCCCGCGTGATCCGGTTTTTCAGTCGCAACGGTCAGAATATCATTCCTCCCCTCCGATACAAAAGATCCCTCTACTTCTTTCTTTTTAAGATCTTCCTATAAAATACAGATAACGAGAAGCTTAGTAATGAAACATGTTTAGTAACTAAAAAATAACAAATAACGATACTTATAATTCTTTCAGCAACTAGACGAGTTTGTTCACTTGTGTAAGTGCCGCTTGGCTTTTGGCGAATATACAACCATAACTCTTCGCGACGTATTGGAGATGTCGGATCACATATCGTAGAAGGATTGGATTCAGCTTCATCTTCAAATCTTTTTCACTTGGTCGCCATCAACTCTTTTTCGGCCTTTTCATATCCACCACGAGACATTCTTTGCGGGCAATCATTCTTTCTCCCAATATCTTGTGCTTGTTCCCTTATTCTCTGTAAATAATAATTGAAAATAACTATTAATTATGAATTCCGCACCATCCCACTAACATAAATTAGAGAACTTCTACTTGATATGAACCTCAAACACTTGTCAAATTCACTTAATCAAGTTTCAAGACTTTTTTAAGGAAGATTTAGAATTGTAGAAGAAATTGGGAAAAAAAGAGGAAAGTGAGTTGTAGAACTGCTGCCAACTCAGTCAATTCATTCACTCATCATAACTGGTTCCTACACATATTAGTCTAACCTCTTATATATAGTTAGACGCTTGACTCTTAAGGCCCAATAACAGCTTGCACCGAAACCATTACATAGTTAACATACTAATTAACTAACATCAATGTCTAACCACTACCTACTATAACAGAATACCTTCCTAACTGATTAACGGCCTCATATATGCCATTATTATTTCCCTAATTACCTACTTAGTAATATTTTTACCTTTTCACGGTTGACATATCAGACTTGCATAGAACAATAGCGAACTTTTATTGTATTACTCCATCTACAGTCACATTTACCAATAGCGAAACATAGCTGCAGGCTTAGATTCGGGCCTATTTGACTCATTGGTCTTACCAGTTGAGCCATTATCATTTCTTTTGCCCTTGCCTTTCTTTTTCATACCCTTTCCTTTCTAAACCATCAAAACAGTATTGGGCTTCTTCTTAATGCTCTGCTCAGCTGTTTTGAGCATCCCATGCAATTCAGAAATTGATTTCTCCATGTTGTTCATGTTATATAGTTCATGACAAACTGGTCATAACTATCCGGGAGTGAGTTCAAGATCATATCTGTAGCTAACTCCTAGCTCATGGGAAATCCAAGCCTCTCAAGGTGATCAATGTAGCCTTTCATCTTCAAAACATGAGGACTAACTGATGCACCTTCAGCCATCTTGCAGGAAAATAAGGCCTTTGTGGTCTCATACCTTTCTTGCCTTGCCTGTTGCTGGAACTTTTCCATTAGATGATCAATCATCTCAGAGACCTCCATATGTTTTATATCTCCATCGAGGTCTGGAATCATAGTGGCAGGCATCAGGCATCAGGCATCCTGCATCCATAGAGTCATCCTTATGCTTCATATAAGCATCAGTCTAATCTCTTGGATCAGTAGCTGCAAGCTCGTAAGGAATGGGTTGATCGATGAGATACTCCTTTCTTTCGTGCTTGGGATCAATGCTTCAGTTCTCAAACATGTCAAGAAAGTTTGTCTCATCGAGTTCGTCCTTCTCAAGGACTTGTCGCATTGATGGTATTGCGGTGTTACTATTCGACATGATTCTACAATCAAAAGATATGATAAGTTTAATTAGTAATCTCCCATTGAATTAACAACCCTCATTAGAATTAGTGGGCTAAGATCCATATTTGGCTTAAATTTAAGTCCGCTTTGGCAGGACGCTTAAAATCAAGTTATTTAGGTAGGCAACATCTTTTCCAATTACATCACATATAACTCTTAGATCTTTATGGGATTCGATCATCAGATGACCTGGCATATTTAATCCCATCTAATGCCTTGAGATCCAAAACTGTTTTGATAATCTCAATTAAGTCAAGACAATAATGAATGTTGAGTATCACTATTACCCATGCTTGTCTCACTAAGATAACTCAAATGCATCCACTTTGGTGGAACATACAAATGGGCGATCTAGGTTTTGACAAGTATTCATTAATTGACGGCATTATGACTTAAGATTTTATTTAGAGGGTATTATTTGATATAATCTAATTAATCCTATTAATTCTACTTATATGAATGCAATCACAATTGTGTCACATATAAACTCTAAATTAATCATGCGGTGATCAAATCAAAACATAATTAAAAAAAAACCCGTGACATAACATGGCTCACTTAACCTAAAATCCTCTCAAGCCAATGAGGGGACTTCTCTAAATAAGAAAAGAGAAATACATCAAGAGAAACCTCGTTTCAACATACGATGGAGTGAGATGAGAAGAGAATTTACATCAAGAATATTTAGAGAAAGACATGGCTCGCGAGCCATATTTAAATAATACAACACTTGTAAATTCTAGAGCCATGTTGTTCACCATACCCAAACAACTTTGAATAATTAATCACAACAAATATTAATTCATACAATATGAAAGAAAATATCATGATTAAATTATCGAGTTTATATTATATAATATATATAATATAATATAATATCATGATTTAAATTCTCGCGCTACGAACAGTTAGTCACGACATCATATTGTTTTAGAAAGATTGTTTCATAAAAAATAATTTCAAGCCCCAAAGAGGCGTTGTCCGAGATGGTCGCGTGAACGAAACAAGTCATCCTTAACGTGTCCTATCTGAATCATCCAAACGTGGTCAGAATGTGACCGTCATCGAATCTGGACGATCCAGAAAAAAATTGAAGGACGAACCCTAACGTCCCTAGCGAGTCTGAACGTGTTCGACCAACGTTACCTGAATGTTCGAACATTGTCGTCCAACGTTACCAGAACGTCTGACCTCAGCGTGATCCCGAACGATTCGAACCACACGTATTAGCCACACAATCTGATCTGAACAATTCAGAAACGGCCGCCAAAATCTGACTAGCTATCCGTAGAAACCCTAACGCAAGTTTTCAATTTAAACACATAACAGGATTCGGTTTTAGCATATATATCGCATATATAAACACACGTATAAACCCAATTTAAACGCTCGGTTGATCTGACTCTAATACCACTGTAGGAATTCGTACACACAGCGGAAGGATTCTCATCCATTAAAACTTACGAATCCCATTGAGAGGATCCATCAACGATGTTTAAATCAAGGTTCGTTAGAAACCGTACCTATGCGAACTCGTGAGCGTTTCGTTCAATTTGTTCTCATGTGCGTCTCAAACATCATGCGCCTCGGACGTCGTACGTCTCGAAACAGTTATCACTATAAACATGCAAATGAAATGATAACTAAATGGAGAATACTTTAAATGACATTAACGTTTAAAGTACAATGACATGCCCCTAGGGCATAATTTCTAACAGAATAAAGGATGGAAATGAATACTTTTATTCACACACCAAACCATCTAACTAACAAGATTAGATGAACTCTACAATAGCATTCACATATTCGTACAGGTTAATAAGCAAAAAAAAAGGGCAAAAAAACTAAATATCAACTCACCAAAGCTTTAGGAGTGGTCCGCATCTGAACAAATTTTTACCAATTTTTTCATCAAGAAATGTGTAATTGTCGTAAGGATTAGGGCGAGGCTCACTAGCTGGAACCTCGGCAAAAATATAGTTATTAGCTAGATAGGTCTTAAACTTCCTCCAGCGATCAGTACAACATGACAATGTCTTGTCTTTCAACTTCTAACTGTCAGGAACAATGTATGTAAGCTGGATAGTGTCCCAAACAATATTCTTTACTATGGCTTCGTCGGCATTTTTCCACTCATCTGTCAAGCTGCTAACCTTGTTGTGTGCTAGTGAGCCGACAAAACTAATATATGTTCTTTTATTAGGACCGAAAGGAGCCAAATTTTTATCAAACTGAATCTCGAGCTTTGACCCAGAAGTATGACTTAGGGATACATCTTTCATTCGTGTGCCTCTTCTACCACGGCGTGTAGGGCGGTTACGAGGCTCATTGTGAGATGAAGAGGGTTCGTTCTGACTCACACCAGTCACACTAGTAACTGGCGTTGCACGAACAGGACAAGAATCGTTTTCTCCGTTCATTTTCGAGAAATGAAGAGGGGTTGAGAGAGGTGGTGCGAAAGAGGAATGCCTGAGAAAATGAGAGAGTAATAGAGGGTGGTGGTGGTGGGTGAGGAAGAGAGGTAATGCAACAAGAAGAGAGGTTTCAAAACAAGAACAAGGGTTCAGACTTTAGAGAAAGCAACGTAAAGTAAGGTTTCGCGCGAAGAAGAATATATTTAGCGCTTTAGTTTTAAGACCAGATGTATTAAAAAGACGGTCTTAAAAGTTAATCATTAAGACCAGTCTTTATTAAACTCCGGTCTTAAAAGTAATTAATTTTTAATTTAATTTTTTCAATATTTTGTACCGGCAACAATTTATGTCCATTCTTAAAAGATTTAATTTTAAGACTGGAAGTATTTAAAAGCCGGTCTTAAAAGTATAAATTTAAGACCGGTCCTTATGAAACTCCGGTCTAAAAATTAATTAAATTTTTGTTTAATTTTTTTTTCAATATTTTGTATCAGCCACAATTTATGTTCGGTCTTAAAAGTATAATTTTTAAGACCATCTTTTATATATAACCGGTCTTACAAGTTTTAGACCTTTATATTTAAATTTTTCCTTATATTTTTGGATCGCATAAAATATAAGTCTGGTTGTATGAGATTTCTCTAAAAAGTAATTGATATTTCAATTTTTTTAATAACATTTTTAAGACCTATCGTTTGGTTTACCTGGTCTAAATAATATATTTAAGACCTATTAATAAAGGATCTGGTCCAAGAAGTTCTTTATATTTACAAAACTGTCACCGGTCATACTTTTAAGACTGGTGCGTCAATACTCCGGTCTAAACGAGGCAGTCTTAAAGCTCTTTTTTGTACTAGTGCTTTGCCAAAACTCTAATGGTCGTCGACTCTCTTGCATCTTTGTCACCTCCAATCTGACGGGTCTGTAGCTGCAAAGAGGCAACCGTCGGTGGCTTCTTCTTCCTCCTTCCATGATGTTTTCCGACATCACTCTCTTCCTTTCCTCAGTGTCTCTCTCTTCCTCTCCCCTGCAACACTCTCTTCCTCTCCTCGACGCTGAAAAGGGTAAGTTGGTCTTCTCCCATTTTCTTTACCCGCCAGAAAATGGGTTCCCACCAAAATAGGTAGGAACCAATTTTCATATGTTAAAGGGAAAATTCACCCGCCACCAGAAAACATTTTCACAGGAAAATGTGAAATAAACAGGTGCGTGTGATGGAAAATACTCATTTTCCTTTTCTTTCCCCAATTTTCTTCGATCCGAACAGGGCCTAAGTCACCCCTATTACTATCCCAAACCCTCTTTTGTTGACAGGTGGAGCTACCTACAAGGTATGCTTAGAAGTTAATAAGGGGAAAGAAAAATAAAGAAGTAATTTTTAAAAAAAAGGAACACTCAAATTACCCACCGATAGCTGTAATAATGTGCAAGGAATCAAATTAAACCTAACTAAATATAAAATATCATTTTAAAGTGAACATATTAAGAGAGAATCCCAGATAAATATCATATGAAATTTCAAAACCACCAAAGGTCTGTTATCATTTGTAAAGGACATAAAGGGGATCAAACTGAGATTTTAAAATGTTGATGAATCTACCATTATGCCTTCTCTTCCTCTTTCTCTCGTCGCACCCTCTCTTCCTCTTCCTCTTCCCGCCACCATGGCAATGCCAATAGGCTATTCCAGCACCAAGCTCTAGAAAAAAATGGTCGTCCAAGAGCTCTCTCTCTCTCTCTCTCTCTCTCTCTCTCTCTCCTTCCTCTGTCTCCCTTTAGTTGAAATCATGGCGTTGTTAGTGATTATAGCAGAGTGGTGGTCGAAGCTCACTAGCAACAGTGAAGATGAAAGTTGTCCTTAGCAAGGAAGAGAAACAAGGAAGAAGAAGATGAACAGTAGAACGCGCTAAGGAAGAAGAAGGTGAACAGTAGAACGAGCTTCACAAAAATTGTCATGGATTGACAAGTTTAGTAATGGTTTTAACAAGAATTGTAAAAGTTTTGACAAAAGAGTTTGCTGATGAAAACATGTAAGTCATGATTCACCAACATTTGTGGCATTTTACCAAAACTCGTAATGGGTTTGACAAGTTTAGTAATGGTTTTGACAAGAATTGTAATTATTTTGACAAAAGAGTTTGCTGATGAAAACATGTAAATTAAGATTCACCAACATTTGACAAGAATTGTAATGGTTTTGACAAGAATTCTAATGTTATTGACAAGTTTAGTAATGTTGCTGAATCATGACTTACATGTTTTCATCAACAAACTCTTTTGTCAAAACCTTTACAATTCTTGTCAAAACCATTATTAAACTTGTCAACCTCATTATAAATTTTTGTGAAATTCACCTTGTTCTTCCTCAGTCTGTTCTACTGTTCACCTTCTTCTTCCTCGCTAGGGACAACTTTCATCTTCACCGTTGCTAGCGAGCTTCAACCACCACTCCGCCATAACCACAAACGACACCATGATTTCAACTGTGAGAGAGAGAGAGAGAGCTCTGACAACCATTTTTTCCAGCGAACCTCCATCCTTTCTCCATTTCTTCTTCTTTCCTCAACCACCATGGACTACCTCCACACCATCTTTGTTGAGCACGAATGTGGGTAAACGAAACACCTTAAACTCACTACGTTGTAACTAAGACATGAGGTTTTGACCGATTTGTAGCGTTTCATTTTTAACTTTAGTTCATTAACTTAATCCATCGAACTCAAATATACGCATGCATAGATTGATCTCATTGAATGAATATTAAAAACTTGAAGGTTGAGCGGTCATATTTGAAGATTCTTGAAATATTTGGGGGGGGGGCGCCAACCCTAACCTCCCCTAGGTCCACACCAGTTTTTGGGGAATATTCACTAAAATACCCAACTTCCGCTATAAATTGAGGATTACAAGGAATGTTTTTGTGGGCAATCAAAGCAATAGTTCCTAAAAAGTAGTATATCTTGTTTAATATTATAATGGGCGAAATGTCATTTAAATTCACATTTTTTCTTCCTATATTAGGAGTGGAAATAGGTAATAGAGATTTAAAGCCTGAGCATGGGTCTGACCTTGTATGTAAGCTTTTTTTAAGCTTAAACTTGGGCCTTTAAAAGGCGCTAAAACACGTGTTTAAAGAACTGCTTAAAATTTAAGCCTTTAAAGATCATACCTCTAAATTTATATATAATCATTCAAGTCTATTTACAATCTTATATTATGTCTTAAAAGCCTAACGTTCATTCTCATCATAATATAAGGGTTTAGTAAGAAAAAGAAAAGAATGCGTAGTGATAATAGTTGTTGGAACAAGTAGGTATAAGAAAAACTAATAGTTTGTTTATTAATGAGATATTTTAAAATCGACCAAGATAACAAACTAGATTTTATCTTTTACTTTTCCCAAACGTAAATGGGGACAAACTCTTCCTACTAAGATTATAATATTTCATTTTATACTAAAGTAAAATCATAACAATTATTATGCAATAGTAGACGACACAAATCAAGAGAGAGTGAGTGAGTTAGCATTGTCATCTCGAACAATTGAAGAGAATAGTGGTAGTGGTGAATGATTGATGCGAATACAAGGTTTGAGTGTATGTGTGAATGATGATGAGATGTGAAATATAGAATTAAAGGCGAGTTAGTGTGTATATGGCATAAATTGGAAAAAAAAAAGGTTTAATAGGTCAGCGCTGTAGGTTTTATAGGCTAGGCCTTGCCTTGTAAAAACAGGCATAATTCTAAGCCTGGGTATTTACTAAATATGAGATACAATAATTTCAGCTATCGTGCCTCAAAGTAGCTCTGTTTTTCTTTTACTAAAACAGAGTAGGCCTGCTAATAACACATCATATGTAAGGTTCTTTATCTCTCTTTAATTTCACTCCTCACAAATATAGAGAGGTTGGGGTTGGGGACTTGAGCCCGTAATTTTTTTTAACATACAAAAATCCAAATAATAATTAGATTTTATGCTATAATTGTGAAATGCTAACTCTTTAGCATATTTTAGAGAATTTGATTGGGAGAATGAAGACAAGAGAGTTGGTTTGGGTGTGAGATACGAGAGGTACAAGGTCTGTCCAACGTGCAGTCGTGTTTTTATTATGGGAAAGAAGGGAGGAGGAGATGCGTGGGTTAGTGCATCTAACGGAATTTTCTAACAGAGTTAGCACTTATTTAACAGCAGGACTAACATGTCTAACTGTGTAAAGTCAAAGGATTTAATAAAATAAAATAAAAGGTTAAGCCCCTTATTCAAAATTAAGGAAAATTATGAGGATCTCTAGATTAGTTTTCCCTAAAATAAAAAACCAAGGTGGTGTGTCGGTTCCTTTCAACAGCTCCTTATTTGGTGGGTCATCATCTGCCAGTCCAATTTTTTATTTGAAAAAAATCTTAAATAAAAAAAGAAAAAGAAAAAAGACATAATATTATTATTAAAATTAGTAAAAGATAAATAAATACTTAATAATTCTAAAGGGACTCATCTTGAATTTTGAGATGTTATTACTTCTATTTTTTTTTTTTTTTTTAATAAAAAACCCTTAGTTTTCCCTAAAATAAAACTCAAGAAGGTGTGTTTCATTAATATCAATGGCTCCTTATTTGGTAGGTCATCTGCCAGTCAACTTTTTTTTTTTTCAAAAAAACATTACTAAATATAAAAAGAAAAGAAAAGAAAAATCCTGGGTTGCTTCCAATGTGTGTGTATATATATATAAAGGAAAAATTGGGAAATTTAGTAATGAAACAATTCCATCATGCTCACTCATAAAAACTATCTAGTTTCGGTGTAAAAGGTAGACATAAATAATTTATTTAGGAGCATATATAATAATGCCGTTAATGAGACTTACCACCGTAAATAATTTATTTGGGAGAGGTAGTTGACACAATGATTATGGAGGTGAATTTTCAACTTCGCCATTTATGATATATATAATTAATATGGGTAAAATTAATAAGACTTAACTTCTATTACTTTTTATACCATTGATGCCACCCGTCTTTTCTCTCAATTATTTTAGTATGTTTAATGGGGAAAAGTAAAGAAAATTAAGTCTTCTTAACGGTGTTGCCAATTTTACTTTCAAATAATTTTTTATATATATTTACTTCTATCGGAAATAAATAGTTCTTATAAATGTTCATAGTAAAATTG
Source organism: Acacia melanoxylon (assembly GCA_019022615.1). Lineage (NCBI taxonomy): Eukaryota > Viridiplantae > Streptophyta > Magnoliopsida > Fabales > Fabaceae > Acacia > Acacia melanoxylon. The sequence goes on along the minus strand of JAFJYJ010000003.1, from coordinate 1,309,083 downwards.
TTCAAATTTACATAACCTAATATATATATATATATATATATAGAGGATAGAAAGTGATGGCCATATATTATCATATTAACAACAGCCCATCACTTTCTATCCTCGTCACCAATCATTCATACAAAAGGACATTGGTAGGAATATGAGAGGCCAAAATGGATTCTGCTACCAATACAACTCTCTCTGAGTCTTTGCCTACGCTTCTTCTTCTTCTTCTTCTTTTTGGCCTCGGCGACGAAGCCTGATTCATCATCAGAAGGAGTGGGTTATGGGTACAGCATAGCAAGCGTGAGAACTGACGTGTCGTCACAAACATCTCTCAGTGCAATTCTTGACCTCATAAAGCCTTCCTCTGTTTATGGACCTGATATTCCTCTCCTCTCCCTCACCGCCAGGTAACTTTACCAACTCCCTCATTTCCTCTCTTGTTATGTCCCACATTAAGAAAATTAGTCATCATAATATATTAATTATTTATAATAAATGTGTTGGCTTTTAAACCGCCACCCTTAGGAACATCCGAAGCTCCCTACAATAATTGCTTAGAAATTAAAGGAAAAGAAAAAAAATGAATTGAAAAAAAAAATTATTCAAAAATCCTCTGGCTGTAATAATGTGTAATGAATCAAATTAAACCTAAATAAATAAATAAATATCATTTGAAAAAGATTGAAAATATTATACCTATTATGAAAATGAGTTGATGTACTCCTCTAGTTTTTATTATAAGCGCCAACTAACAAGTTTATTTAGTTATTTTTATAAGATTTTTTGTTTGAATGAAGCATTAATTATTCTTTTCCATGCATGCCCCTAATAAATAAAGGTAGTAGGTGAAAGTAATAATTAATATAATATTAGAGTTTAGTGCAATTAGTAGGGATAATATTAAAAGTTGCTTAAATTATAAGCTAATTTTATTGATTTTAACTATTTTTATTGGTTTGTGAGAATTGTTAGTTAGTGTCTTATAATAAGGACTAGAGGGAGTAGAACTAGAAATAGCTTTTCCCATGAAAATGATGCAACCAAACATGCTTTTTACAAAGAAAATGGAAGCATTAGCACATTTTCCGTGCACCAAATGGACCCTTGGTGGCTTTAAAATTAGGGTCAAACGATAACGTATAAAAAAAATAGGAAGAATTTCTCAAGGCCCATACAACACCTTAAAAATACCATAAAATTCATTGAAGTCATCAAATCACTGTGGAACCCAAAAACTCTAATTTTAAATGACTTTTGGAGTATGTTGGAAAAACCATCTTTTGGAATATATTTAGTATAATACCTCTTAATTTTTTTTTTTCGAAAAAAAAAATCTCCTGGACCACTTCAAGACTTTATTTACAATTAAAAGTTATGAGCCTCTAAAATAAATTGATGATTTCAAGAAATGTTTGTGTGGGACCTTGAAGCATTCTTCCTAAAGAAAAATATAGGGTAAAGGTGTGCCTAGCACCTCGAACTAATTTTGAAAGTGCAATTAGCACCATAAAGTTATTAAAATTGGTTCAATTTCGCCAAAACACGGTTATTGCCAACTGAACATCTAGAAAAGAGCAAACCTCCTGCACTTTTTCCAGAGTTAGGAAAACAGGTTGAGTCTATTGAACTAGCCCGCTTAGGTCTTGAATTTACAAGAGTCGAGCTTAAGATTTTTGTCTCAAAAGTGAAAGCGGGTCTAAAAAGGCCAGCTTGTAAAGCGGATGGCCTAAAACGGCCAGCCCTATAGAGCCAAGGCCGGCTCTTTTAGGCCTGTATGTTTTTTTTTTTAAAAAAAATATATATTTGTATGATAATAATATTATTGATTTTTTATACTTTATTAATGATGTTGCAAATATTTAGTTGTTATTATCATTTTTAAGTTAAGTTTCATAAGAACATCTTGTATTAAGAATCTTAAAAATTGAAAATTTAAAAAAAAAAAAAAAAAATCTTATTTCATAAATATTCTTACTAATTTTGTATTTGTTGACTTATTTTTTAGTGATTCTTTTGTTCATATCTTGTGTTTTTTATTTTGTTGACTACTTAAAACATATTCATATGAAATCTTTTTAATTTTGTTAAGCCTTCTTATTAATTATTTGTAATTGTGGTATGCGGACAATAGTTTAGCTTTGACTATGACTTAGTGACATAGTTTGTTTGTTGTATGATGCGTGTTGTTTGTTGTATGATGCGTGTTGTTTAAACTTTAATGTTAACAACATTTATTTATTAAACTAAAAATTTATTTTTTCTAATTTACTAATTATATTTATTTAAAAAATAAAAAAATAATTAAAATTTAGAAAAATTACTTTCACCCCTACAGGGCGGCCCTGACCTATATGCTCACATAATGGACTTTAAAAAACATATATTTTTCATACCTTCAACCTAAAAGGACTTATCCTAATTCCCAACTCTAACTTTATTTACTTCTCAAAGCCTTGAAGTTGCGTATGGAGATTTGAGACCTCTCCTCCTCTTCACGTTTATAAAATCAAATGGCGAGGATATGCTCTGCTTCTCTCTCTCTAGGCACCTGTGGGTGTGTGCCTGGAGAGAGAGAAAGCAGAAATAATTTATTATTTCCTAGTTTGATGCCTTGTATTATAAAAAATATTTTCTTATTTATAAATTTTAAATTTTATGATATCTTTATACTTTTCAATTCATAAAATTTTATTATCTAGTTTTTTTTTTTAATTTACAATATTTTATAAATATCCTATTTGATTATTTCTATAAATTTTTTAAAAAAAATTAAAATACTATATTTTTGTTTTCGGTACTTTCAAAAGGTTAAACATAAATTATAAACATCAACCAAATTTAGTTCATTTTCCTATAGTTATGAAATCAGAATTTTCAATTATATCCTTTCATGTGATTTTTATATTAATAATTATTTTAAAATTTTATCAATTTAAATTCTTATCATTTAGAATAGTTATACAATTTAATTAAGGAATTGAACCTAATGAATATTAAAAGAAACAATTTCTCACGTATCTTTTTTTTTTTTTTTTTTTGGTAAATAGGAAGTTACGAGTACTATATATTTCATATTTGTATTAAAAAAGCTTACAAAAATGTGCTTTGTTTGGTTGAAGAACGAATCATTATCATTTTTGGCTGCTCGAACCACGAAGAACAACACAGCCTTTGCTGGGTTTCCGTTTTTAACACATGCAATGATCTTGATTGTAGTTTTGAGAGCCGAGATTGGTTTAGAGTGAGAATCACCGACGCCACAAAGCAAAGATGGGAAATCCCAGAACAAGTGATTCCTCGTCGTTCCTCTTCTCCTCACCGTTCCCTTTCCGTTCAAAATCTGTCTTCCCACCTCAATCAACATCGCTCACAACCACAAATCTCCTTAATTCATCCCAACTCAGACCTAATCTTCACCCTCCACAATACCACCCCTTTTGGTTTCACGATCGCTCGCAAATCCTCCAGCGATATCATCTTCGATACGTCCCCAAACCCGGAAAATTCATCGACGTATCTCGTCTTCAAAGACCAGTATCTTCAGCTTTCTTCCTCGTTACCCAAAAATGGGGCTTCTTTGTACGGTCTCGGAGAGCACACTAAAAGATCCTTCAAGATCCAACCCAAGCAGATCCTTACATTGTGGAATGTTGACACTGCTAGCTCCAATCTTGATCAGAACCTTTATGGGTCTCACCCATTTTACATGGATGTTCGTTCTCCTTCCGCTGATGGAAGAGTCAAGGCCGGGACCACTCATGGGGTTTTGCTGCTCAACAGTAATGGAATGGACGTAATCTATGATGGTGATCGTATCACTTACAAAGTCATCGGAGGGATTCTTGATCTTTACTTTTTCGCCGGACCCACGCCGGAGTTGGTGATGGAGCAGTACACAAAACTCATTGGCCGCCCTGTTCCCATGCCATATTGGTCCTTTGGTGAGTGATAGAACACCATTATGATGATTTAATTTTGTTTTTGCTTGATTGCATGTATTTTTAGTCATATTCTGTATGAAAACAAATTTCTTCAGATATTTTGTTCTTGTTCTGTATTGAATATGGTGCAGCATTTTAAGGAATATTATACTTGTATTCTGTATTTTGTTTATGCTCCTATTATTGTATTTGTGTCAATCGCTACACTTAGTACTATTGGGTTACTTTAGGAAATATAGCGTACATGCGGATTTAGACCGATTTAAGATTTACTTTAGATTGAAACTATTGTATCTTCAGGTCAATATATATACATACATATATGATATATATGTACACACACACACACAGTACCTTATCTATTGTACATCACTTTTGCTAGAGGGAAAAAAAGATAAAAACTCTCAGGACATAAACCAAATAAGTAGTACTCCTATTTATCTTATTTTCTTCTATATGGAGATCTAATATAGGCAAAAAATATTTTAAGGCTATATGTTGTTTTCTCATGTCCCAGAAAAGATTTTAAAAGATGAATTGAAATATAGAGACTAAGCTAACATTAAGAATTCACACGTGAATTAAGGTTGTCTGTTTACTCATCAGTCTATTTTCTATGCTAATCCTCATGGTTATGACATTGACATCTTTGGTGAAGGTTTTCATCAATGTCGCTATGGCTACAAGAATGTTGGTGAACTTGAGTATGTCGTTGCTAACTATGCAAAAGCAGGCATACCCCTTGAAGTAATGTGGACAGATATTGATTACATGGATGAGTTTAAGGATTTTACACTTGATTCTATCAACTTCCCTCTAGATAAGATGAGCAAGTTTGTTGATGCTCTTCACCAGAATGGTCAAAGATATGTTCTAATTCTGGATCCGGGTACTTTCCTTTTAGCAGCACTGCACATTTTTCTTCTTTCAAGGAAAAAAATGACTCTTTTTTCTTTTTTGTGCAAGTATTTGTAAACGTTTAATCGAAGGTAAATTTATGAACAGGTATAAGTACCAACAAGACATATGAAACCTTCATTAGAGGTTTGCGGGATAATATCTACATAAAGCGTAGTGGAGTCAATTACTTGGGTGAAGTTTGGCCTGGACAAGTTTACTTCCCTGACTTCTTAAATCCACTCAGTCAAGCATTTTGGGGTGGGGAAATCAAATTATTTCATGACCTTCTTCCTTTCGATGGCCTTTGGCTTGACATGAATGAGTTATCCAATTTCATCACTTCACCTCCCATTCCTTTTTCTAACCTTGACAGCCCTCCTTACAAGATAAACAATGCTGGAGTTCGTCGACCCATAAATAATAAGACGATTCCAGCAACATGTTTACACTATGGCAATATCACCGAGTATGATGCACACAACTTTTATGGACTTATGGAGTCCAAAGTTACAAGAAAGGCGTTAATTGATGTAATTGGTAGAAGGCCATTCATTCTTAGTAGATCGACTTTTGTAAGCTCTGGCAAGTATACAGCTCACTGGACAGGAGATAATGCTGCTACATGGAATGATTTGGCATATTCAATACCATCCATCTTAAATTTTGGAATCTTTGGAATCCCAATGGTTGGAGCAGATATATGTGGTTTCGCAGGAAATACAACTGAAGAACTTTGTCGGCGTTGGATCCAGGTAGAATTTCTAGGCTAAATGACACTGATTTTTCATCATGTACTTATTCTTTGGAAAAACTAAAAGAATTTTACGTCATTCATTTGCTGGATTGTTTTCTTTGTTTTGGCAAGTAGATAATTATTTTCTTTGCCTCATCTCTTTCTTTATTATTTTGAAAGAAAAATGTGGTCATTATTTGTTTGGATATCATTTTAAATTGCATTACCTATGAATGTGTCAAGAAGTATTCATTCACTAGGTGAACATATTTTTTTTTATGTTCTTTCTCTTTCATTTTCATAGTATTTAGTTGTGTTTTCAAGTCAAAATATTCCATCTCATAAAAATTACATTATGCCTTTGATCATCCAACACTTGATCTTAAATCCTTTTTAAATTTCCACATATAAGTATTATTAAGCTTCATTCTCTTGTCTTAGCACAGTTAGGTGCCTTTTACCCATTTGCAAGGGACCATTCAAGCATAGATACAACTCATCAAGAGCTTTACATTTGGCCTTCAGTTGCTGCATCCGCAAGAAAAGTGCTTGGTCTTCGTTATCGCCTTCTCCCTTACTTTTACACATTAATGTATGAAGCACATGTAAGCGGCGAACCCATCGCACGGCCCCTTTTCTTTTCCTTCCCAGAGGATGTGGCAACCTATAAAATAAACTATCAATTTTTACTGGGGAAAGGAGTGATGGTTTCTCCTGTAGTAACACAAGGAGCAACAACCGTTGAAGCTTATTTTCCGGCAGGAAGTTGGTTCAACCTCTTCAATGTCTCAAACTCATCAGTGACCGTGGAAACAGGACAGAATGTAACTCTTGATGCACCACCTGATCTCATAAATGTTCATGTTCATGAAGGTAATATTTTGGCTATGCAAGGTGAAGCCAATACAACCAGCGCTGCGCGAAACACGCCATTCGAGCTTTTGGTTGCTATCAGTAGCAGTGGAAACAGTTCAGGGCAAGTATATTTGGATGATGGAGAGTCACTTGAGATGGGAGGAGGGAATGGAGATAGGACACTGGTAAGATTCAATGGTGCTTTGTCCGATAATAATAGTGTCTTTGTTGCATCTGAAGTTGCAAATGGGAAGAATGCTCTTGAACAAGGGTGGATCATAAATAGAGTAACATTCTTAGGGATATCAAGTGGAAAGAGGTTGAACGGCAGGAGCTGGAAAAACAGAGATTTGAGCATTTTGAAGGGAACAAACACCCAACAGGCAACTGTGAAGAGACAATTTGACAGATCGAACCAGTTTATTATCATAGAAATTTCTGGATTGTTTCTGCTTATTGGAGAGGAATTTGAGTTGGAGGTTGAAGTCCCATAAGAGGAACTATATTAAAACTACTTATATGGCTGTTTAAAGTTAAAGGATTTAATAAAATAAAATAAAAAGTTAAGCACCTTGTTCAAAATTAAGGAAAACTATGAGGATCTCTAGATTAGTTTTCCCTCAAATAAAAACCAAGAAGGTGTCTCGGTTCCTTTCAATATAGCTCCTTATTTGGTGGGTCATCTGCCGGTCAAATTTTTTATTTTAAAAAAATCTTGAATAAAAAAGGAAAAAAAGACATTAAAATATGTTAAAATTAGTAAAATATAAATAAATACATTGAATTTTAATGATTCTCAAGGGACTGATTTTAAATTTAGAAATGTTACTATCTTTAATTTTTTAATAAAAAAGCCTTAGTTTTCTCTAAAATAAAAATCAAGGAGGTGTGTTTCGTTAATCTCAATAGCTCCTTATTTGGTAGGTCATCTCTCTCTCTCTCTCTCAATAAAAAAATTATTAAATATAAAAAGAAAACAAAAATCCTGGGTTGCTTCCAATGTGTGTATCTGTAGACTGTGTGTGTGTATATATATATATATATAAAGGAAAAATGTGTAAATTTAGTAATGAACAATTTTTTCATGCTCACCCATAAAAACTATCTATTTTTTGTGTAAAAAGTAGACATAAATAATTTATTTATGAGCACATATAGTGACACGGTTAAAAAGGGGAGAGGATTTTCTCATAATATTGTTTCTCATTTTCTTTCATTGGCCCCATCTAGGCCATTGATTGGGAAGATGAGAGAGAAGTTAAAGTAGTATTGTGATTGATTGGATGTATATGATTTAAAGATGATGAGGGATAATGAGAAAAAGATTGGGAGAAAACTCCAATCCGTTTAAAAGACTTAACTTTTAACTTTTGTTACTTTTTGCATTATGGTCCCATTAGACTTGTCTCAATTATTTTAATGAAAAAAATCACTTAGACCTATGCAAACAATTTTATTTCAATTAATCCCCCAAAGATTATAAAATTTCACTGCATCCTTTGTTCAAATAAAATTAAATTTTTACAGTGAAAAGACAATAATGATCTTACTTTATCTTTTTCATAAGAGCATTTACAAGAAAAATATAAGCATTTGTAAGAAAAATTAAAAAATTTACATGACAGATACATGAATGACCCGAAAAATTTAACTCGTGGTTACTCACATGTTCGTCTTATAAATTTCTTTATTTGTATTCAAAATGCTCATATTCTTCTTATAAATGCCCTTATGAAATAAAATAAAATAAGGGTATTATTGTGTTTTTACTGAAAAACTTAGTATTTTGATCCAAGAACCATGAAATTTCAGAATCTTTTAAGGTTAACTGAAATGAAATTATTTGCATGTGGTCTAAGTGATATTTTCCATTAAAAATATTAAAATAATAAGAGAGAAGTCTGGAGCAACCCACAGTGTATAAAGTAATGGAAGTTAAGTCTCCTTGACAGTGTTGCTAATTCTACTTCCAAATAAATTGTTTTTATATTTACTTTTTGGTATCAAAAATATATAGTTCTTATAAGTGCTCATAGTAAAATTGTTGATAGCTGAGTTTGCACCACCTAATATTAATATATATATATATATATATATATATATATATATATATATATATATATATATATATATATGGAAAGATATTATCATATTAAGAATAGGCCATCACTTTCTATCCTTGTCACCCATCATTCATACAAAAGGACATTGGAAGGAATAGGAGAGGAGAAAATGGATTCTACAACCAATACAACACTCACTTTGAGTCTTTGCCTACGTTGCTGCTTCTTCTTCTTTTTCTTCTTTTTGGCCTCTGCGACGAAGCCTGATTCATCATCAGAAGGAGTGGGTTATGGGTACAGCATAGCAAGTGTGAGAACTGATGTGTCGTCACCAACATCTCTCAGTGCAATTCTTGAGCTCATAAAACCTTCCTCTGTTTGTGGACCTGATATTCCTCTCCTCTCCCTCACCGCCAGGTAACTTTACCAACTTCACCTCACCTACTACTTCCTCACTTGTTCTGTCACACAATAAGAAAATTAGTCAATCATATTATCTTAGTTATTTATAATAAATATGCTGGTTTTTTAAATCACCCGAGTTAATCGTTTTCCTGTTTTGGCACATCATGTAAAGACCCACATGAAATTTACACATAGTTAACAGATTAAGATTAAGGGAAGATTGTACTGTTTTTCTATGTTGGATGGAGTTTCTTAAGAATGACATTAATAACCAATGAGTAGTGACACAGTTGGCTAAGACGTTGGCTAAGTAGGGAATTGACAAAATTGCATTAATGAAGGGAATATTATTTTTTGTTGAGAATGTATTTTTGGAATATTGAAAAGTTTCCATGGGCTTTTTGGTAAAGAGAAGGTCAAAGATTAGCCCTCCCCATCCCTCTCCCTCAAACCAAACTAGTCCAAAAGGGGAGGAGATTCGATATCTATTGGTTGATGTGAGGGCCTCGTTGGTGGGCGATCTATAAGCGCTCTTTGAGTCTGGAGGCGTGTCTTAACCCTAGTGGATTACGGTGTCTACTCCCACCTAAACTTTTTCTTAGGACAACAAGAAAAAGTTTGGCAATATGAAAAACTATTTTAACAATATAATAAGTCATTTTTACAATGAGATTTTTATAGGGACATTTTAACGACTAATAAAGCCATTTTGACAATATAAAAAACCATTTTGACAATGAAAACTTTTTTGTGAGGGGAATTCCGTAACTTATTCACAATTAATCACAAAAAAGTTCCTAGGAAATTTGGTGTGAGACTTTTTGGTGATTACTTTCGTACATTGGGACGTGATAGTGATTTTCCCAAAGATAAAATATAAAAAATATTGGAAAAATCCTTTTGAGGGTCCTTTTTGGTGTAAAAATCCTAAAAAAGGCCCTCAAAATATTTTCAGAATCTTGCGTGAGTTGTTAACGGGGCTGATATAGTTGTTAATGGGGGCTGATTTAGTTGTTAAAAAATTGTTGTTAATGGGGCTGATATAGTTGTTAACTAACAACTATATCACCAAAACAACACCGCGTAAGATTATGAAAATACGAAAAGGCCCTAAGGCCTTTTTAGATATTCGATTTTTTGAGGGCATTTTTTGGGATTTTTACACCAAAAAGGGCCCTCAAAAGGATTTTCCCAAAAATATTTTCTCCGGTCTTAATTATATGATAACATTCAAATTTTTGTCAATTTCTTCATAAAATACCCCAATTGATATAAATGAAGGATTATGTGAAATCAATAAGGTAGTTGGAGTGCAAAATTTATATAAGAGCATTTTAAAAAAAAATGAGTAAAATAAACTAATTTAACCTCTATCCTTAATTCCTCCAAAATCGGTTAAATATATCACCGTAGGGAGTAGGAAGAATTTCTCGAGGCCCCGTACCACACCTTAAAAATACCATAAAATTCATTGAAGTCATCAAATCATTGTGGGACCCCAAAAACTCTAATTTTAAATAACTTTAGGAGTATGTTGGAAAAAACCATCTTTGGGAATATATTTAGCATAATACCTCTTATTATTATTACTCACTCCGGTCCTAATTACTCCCTCTGGTCCTTATTATAAGGCACCAACTAACTTTTCTCACAAACCAATAAAAATAGTTAAAGTCAATAAAGTTATCCTAGAATCTTAGTAATTTCTAATATTACCCCTACTAATTGCCCTAAACTCTAATTATTATCTCACCCACTACCCTTATTAATTATGGGCAGACATAGAAAAAAATAATTAATGCTCATTGGGAATAAGCAAGTGCCTTATAAAAAGAACCAAATAAATTTGCTAGTTGGTGCCTTATAATAAGGATAATTGACTTTTTTTGGAGAAATTAAGGAAGCTAATTAAATTACTTTAGAGTATTTTTATTTTTATTTTTTTCTTCAAAGTAATTAGTTTGACTAATAAACTAATATATAATCAAAAGATACATAACATATAAAATGATTAAGTAACTTATTTAGTTTTCTTAGTCTCTCCAAATAAAGTCAACTATGTCTTATAATTAGGACCGGAGGTAGTATTATTATTTTTTTAAAAAAAATCTCCTGGACCACTTCAAGACTTTATTTACAATTAAAGGTTATGAGCCTCTACAATAAATTGATTTCAAGGAATGATTGTGTATTGAACTTTAAAGCATTTTTCCTAAAAAAGTATTGAAAATGTAATTAACACCTTAAAGTTATTAAAATTGGTTCAATTTCATCAAAACGCGGTTAATGCCAATGAAACATCCAGAAAAAAAGGGGAAAATTACACACAGGTCCCAAGGAACAGAGATATTTACATTTAGGTCCCTTCAAATGACAAAATTACACAGAAGTCCCTCATATGAGTAAAAGACCTTATTGCCCTTCTACTTCTTCCTTCTCCTCTCTCTCTCATCTATGGACCTTCGATCTTTCCTTCTTGCGTTTCGGCTCTACTCGCCGGCAGGCGGTTTCCTCCTCCACCACTACGTACCACCGACGAGCTTCCCTTCACCTCCACCGTCAGCCACCATCACTCTCACCGATGGTGAGAACCAGCACTTGGATCTGATCTGGAACGCGCATAACCTCCCTCCTTCAACCATCAGTTTCCAACCTTCCCATCCATCCCTCAGTCTCCTTATTCCTTCTCCTCTCTCTCTCTCTCTCTCTCTCTCTCTCTCTCTCTCTCTCTCCTCTCTCACCTTACTCGCTCTCTTGAGGATCGCTTGCAGACGCTGCGAAATCTGAGAAGGTCAACGTGGTGGTGGAGAGATTTTCCAATCTTAGGCCAGAGTTCCGGTGGAAGATCGTCCCAATTGACTCTCGCATCCATGGCCTCTCTCTCATCCATGAGTTGCAGATGAGAAAAGAGAGCATTTGTTGTTGTAAATAGAGGTTGAGGAATCGCAAAAGTATGTAAAAGTTGTTGTAAATATATGTTTTAAATGTTGTTATTACATGCATTTGTTGTTGTAAATAGCCTCTGGAAGTGATAGGCGAAAAAATCCAGGTTTTGAAAAGTTGTTGTAAATATATGCATTTTCTGTTGTTATTACATGCATTTGTTGTTGTAAATAGCCTCTATAAGTGATAGGTGAAAAAATCCAGGTTTTTAAAAGTTGTTGTTAATATATGCATTTTATGTTGTTATTACATGCATTTTTTGTTAATCACTTCGGAAGTGAGAAGAAAAATTCGGGGTTTTCAAAAGTTGTTGTTAATACATGCATTTTATGTTGTTAATTTATGTTTTCCTTGTTATTAATCGCTTCACGGAAGTGAGAAAGACAAATTCGGGGTTTTCAAAAGTTGTTGTTAATACATACATTTTCTGTTGTTAATTTATGTTTTTCCGTTATTAATCGCTTTTGGAAGTGAGAGAAGACAAATTCGGGTTTTCAAAAGTTGTTAATACATGCATTTTCCGTTGTTAATTTATGCTTTTCCTTTGTTAATCGCTTCGAAATGTTTGCTTTGATTGTTTCCTTTTTTATGCATTATGGGCAAAAAAGTAATTTTACGCTCGAAATAATTACAAGGACTTCGTGTAATTTTGTCATTTGAAGGGACCTAAATGTAAATATCTCTTCGCCTGGGGACTTGTGTGTAATTTTCCCAAAAAAAAGCTCACCTCCTGCACTTTTTCTGCCTCTTAACCGCGTTTGTTTTCTGATCATGTTTACGTCTCAAAGCTTTGGAGTTGCCTTTGGAGATTTAAGCACCTCTCTTCTTCACGTCTACAAAATCACTTTTGGCGAGGATATGATTATGCTCTGCTTCTCTCTCTCTCTAGGCACTTTTATACTTTTCAATTCAAACAACATTTATTATTTAGTTTATTTTAATTTACAATATTTTTATGAATATCCTATTTTATTATTTTTATAAAATTTAAAAAATATTTATAAAATAATAAATATTTTTGTTTTTGGTACCTTAAAAAGGTTAAACATAAATTCTAAACATGAACCAAATTAAGTCCATTTTCCTATAGTTATTAAATCCAATTTTTCAATCATATCCTGTCATGTGATTTTTATTATTAATAATTATTTATAATAATTTTAAATTTTTATCAACTAGAATAGTTATACAATTTAATTAGGGAATTGAACCTAATGAATATTAAAAGAAACAATTCTTTTTTCTTTTTCTTTTTTGTAAATAAGAAGTTACTATATATTTTTATTAAAAAGTTTAAAGAAATGTGCTTTGTTTGGTAGAATGTTGACCCTTGGAGCTCCTAGCTTGATCAGAACCTTTATGGATCTCACCCATTTTACATGGATGTTCGTTCTCCTTCAGCTGATGGAAGAGTCAAGGCCGGGACCACTCATGGGGTTTTGCTGCTCAACAGTAATGGAATGGACGTAATCTATGATGGTGATCGTATCACTTACAAAGTCATCGGAGGGATTCTTGATCTTTACTTTTTCGCCGGACCCACGCCGGAGTTGGTGATGGAGCAGTACACAAAACTCATTGGCCGCCCTGTTCCCATGCCATATTGGTCCTTTGGTGAGTGATAGAACACCATTATGATGATTTAATTTTGTTTTTGCTTGATTGCATGTATTTTTAGTCATATTCTGTATGAAAACCAATTTCTTCAGATGTTGTGTTCTTGTTCTGTATAGAACATGGTGCAGCATTTTAAGGAATATTATACTTGTATTCTGTATTTTGTTTATGCTCCTAGTATGGTATTTTTGACAATGGCTATACTTATTACTATTGGGCTGCTTTAGGAAATATAGCGCACATGCGGATTTAGACCGATTTAAGATTTACTTTAGATTGAAACTATTGTACCTTCAGGTCAATATATGCCCGCGCGCACACACATATCTATATATATATGTGTGTATATATATATATATATTTATTTATACATATAGATATATATACACACACAGAGTACCTTATCTATTGTACATCACATTTGGTAGAGGGGAAAAAAGATAAAAACTCTTAGGACATCAACCAAATAAGTAGTACTCCTATTTATCATTGTTTCAAATCAGAGGTATCACACTCTCTGGTTCAGTATTTTATTCATGAGGGAAAGCTACAATATATAGGCTCATAAAGAGGAGTAGTCACGGTGAGAAGAGAAGGAATGGGAAATACAATCAATCAACATAAAAACATAATCTTTCCTAAACTAGATGCACATAATCTCAGATCCTATAATCAAGGCAAGGATCAAGGGATCCTAATAATGTGCATTTAATTTCCTAATATTCTAACACTCCCCCTCAAGTTGGAGAGTATATGTCGACCATGCCCAGCTTGCCTCGAAATCCTTCAAACTTCAATCTGCCGAGTGGTTTAGTCAGTATATCTGCGATTTGTTCTGAAGATCTTATGTGAGATAGAGTCATAATGCCTGCTTCAATCTTTTCTTTAATGAAATGTCTATTTATCTCAACATGTTTGGTTCGATCATGATATACTGGGTTCTTGACCATTTCAATGCTGGCCTTGTTGTCGCACCAAAGTTTCATTGGTCTTCCATGTTGAATCCCCAACTCCTCCAGTAATCTAATAACCCAGATTTGTTCACATACTCCGTTGTTAACAGCTCTCAGTTCTGCTTCTGCGCTGCTTGTTGACACCACTGTTTGTTTCTTGCTTCTTCATGTAACCAGATTTCCCCACACGTATGTACAATACCCTGAGGTTGACCTCCTGGTCTCTCTATCCCGTGCATGGTTTGCGTCAGTGTAGATTTCGATATTTCTGGTAGTACATTTCTTAAAGAATATTCCTCTTCCAGGATTAAGCTTCAGGTAGCTCAAGATTCTATATACAACCTCCATGTGTTCTTGCGGTTGATGCATAAAATGACTTACTATTCCAATTGCGTAGCTAATATTAGGACAAGTGTGGTTAAGTATATCAATTTTCCCACAAGTCTTTTGTATCTTTTTGAATTAGCTGGAACACCTTGTGGCTTGATCTCTAAGTGACATCCCTCTTCCATTGGTGTCTCTTCTGGTTGAGTGCCCAACATACCTGTTTCATGTAACAGGTCTAGTGTATACTTGCGTTGAGATACATTGATGCCCTTCTTAGTTCTTGCCACCTCCATGCCTAAGAAGTACCTCATTTGTCCAAGGTCTTTTACCTGAAATTCAGTCGACAAGTCCCTTTTTAGTTGAGCAATAGATTCTTTATCATTTCCTGTAATGATTATGTCATCAACATAAACAATCAATATGATGACTTTGTCATTAACCTGTTTGGTGAACAACTTGTCATCTGCTCATCCCTGAGTATACCCAAGTCCTTTAACTGCATTGGTGAATCTACCGAACCATGCCCTCGGAGATTGTTTTAGGCCATACAATGACTTGGTTAGCTTACACACAGAGTTATTAGGAGCTGAAACTCCATCCGGAATCTCCATGTATACTTCTTCCTCTAGGTTGTCATTCAAGGATGCATTCTTCACGTCCAGTTGGTATAGTGACCAATCCAAGTTCGCTGCCAGTGATAACAATACCTGGATGGTATTGAACTTGGCCATTGGAGCAAATGTCTCCTGATAGTTGATTCCGTACGTTGGGTATATCCTTTTACAGCAAGTCTCGTCTTGTATTTGTTGATACTACCATCGGGATTGAATTTCGGAGTGAAGATCCACTTGCATCCTACTAGCTTCTTTCCTTTAGGAAGAGTCGTGATCTCCCACGTTTTATTTTCCTTGAGTGCCCTCAATTCCTCTTTTGCAGCTTGCTTCCAATTTGGATAAGCCATAGCTTGTTGAAATGTGTTTGGAATGGTTATCTGTGCACTATTTACAACAAAACTTTGCATTTTTGCAGACAAATTACCATATGAGACAGAGCGTTGAATTGAATGATGAGTACAACGATCTTACCTATTTTCTCAAGGCAATAGGCCAACCCGATTCTTCAGGATTTAATTTCGGATTGGATTCATGGTTGTTCCTTTAAATGGGAGAGATAGTTCTACCAGTGTTAGGTTTAGTTTGAACTTGTGAGCTGAACTCTACCTCTTGTCGTGATTCTGCATTTATCCCTGAATTAATCTCAACATGTGTTTCCGGTTCATTGGGTTTAGGTTGGGGTGGAATGTATGTGTTAGGTTGGTTCGTGGGAGCAAGTGAGTCAAGAGAGGCTATGAGATTAGGTGGCACAGATGATGATGTGTCAGGTGAGTTTGAGGTGTTGGAGTTAGATGTTTCCAAGATTAGCCATTCAATATCAGAATACTCCCCCTGAATGGGTAATTTGGGATAATAAGCTTCGTCTTCTGAGAACACAGTATCCCGGGAGACAATAAGTTTCTTGGAAGACGTACAGTAGCATTTGTACCTTTTTTGAGTGGAGGAGTAGCCAAAGAATATACACTTGTCAGCTCGAGCACCAAATTTGTTGCCCTCCTTTTTGTGAACAAAGACAACACAACCAAACACTTTTGGAAGTAATGAATTGATGAGAGGGCAATTTGGGAAGAGTCCAATAAGCTTTTGAATTGGAGTGTGGTAATTGAGAACTTTGGAAGGCATGTAGTTAATGAGATAAGCCGCTGTGAGGATGGCATCACCTCAGAAGATGGTGGGAACATTCCGCTCCATTAGCAAGGCACGGGTTACTTCCAATAGGTGACGGTTTTTCCGTTCAGCTACCCCATTTTGTTGAGGGGTGTAGGGACAAGAAGTTTGGTGATGAGTTCCCTGGTGATCAAGAAACTCTTTGAAGGCTATGCTCATGTATTCAGCAATGCATTATAATATTCAATTACTGACATATTACCTTGTCGTAAATCCCGGAGTTGACTCTTCAGGTGGATCATGGCAGCTGTGTTTTCAAGGGAGGAATAGGTTCTTCTAATGGTGTCCCATATTTCCTTTGCTGTGTGGGCGAGCAAATCTCCCTCACTGATCTCCAAGGTCATTGAATTACACAACCACGTCATGACTTGGTTGTTTTCAGCAAACCATGTGTCAAAACTTGGGTCATTTGGGGCTGGTTGAGGGGCTACCCTATTGATGTATTTTTCCTTTCTCTTACCTCAAATATACCTCAGTACGCTTTGTGACCACTGGAGATAGTTCCTACCATTAAATTTATGGGTAATAGCCATAACATGATGGTATGAAAATTCTGAAGCCATCTCTGAGGTTCTGTTTGGTACTGGGTTACTGATCATAGAGGAAGACGATGAAGAGTTTTGAGTTTGAGAATTGGTACCGGACATAAAAGCTATGGGAGATGTTCCAGTTAATTTTCCGGGAATTGATCCGAACAAAGGAGGAAACTGAGGGGAATCCATGTTTTTGGAAGAAAAATGGTCGTCGGAAACCGTCGCTGGTGGCAGTGCGTGGGGTCACACGCTTGGTCAATGGCGGCGTGTGTGGTTCACACGCTGCTCAAAACGGCATCAAACTCTGGGGTTGTGCCGATCGAAGGCTTCTGGTCCTTCTGGGCTAGGCGGTGTAGCTCCACGCTCCTCCTATAGAGAACCCTAGACTCGCTGGAAACCTCCACTATGCTGTTTCTCTCTGCTTCACCGTCACTCACTGTTTCTCTCGCTTTCCCTAGCCTCGGACGAATGTCCTAAGCTCTGATACCATGTTTCAAATCAGAGGTATCACACTCTCTGTTTCAGTATTTTATTCATGAGGGAAAGCTACAATATATAGGCTCATAAAGAGGAGCAGTCACGGTGAGAAGAGAAGGAATGAGAAATACAATCAATCAACATAAAAACATAATCTTTCCTAAACTAGATGCACATAATCTCAGATCCTATAATCAAGGCAAGGATCAAGGGATCCTAATAATGTGCATTTAATTTCCTAATATTCTAACAATCATATTTTCTTCTATATGGGGATCTAATATAGGCAAAAAATATGTTAAGGATATAGGTTGTTTTCTCATGTCCCAGAAAGGATTTTAAAAGATGAATTGAAATATAGAGACTAAGCTAACATTAAGAATTCACACGTGAATTAAGGTTGTCTGTTTATTCATCAGCCTATTTTCTATGCTACTCTTCATGGTTATGACATCTTTGGTGAAGGTTTTCATCAATGTCGCTATGGCTACAAGAATGTTGGTGAACTTGAGTATGTCGTTGCTAACTATGCAAAAGCAGGCATACCCCTTGAAGTAATGTGGACAGATATTGATTACATGGATGGGTTTAAGGATTTTACACTTGATCCCATCAACTTCCCTCTAGATAAGATGAGCAAGTTTGTTGATGCTCTTCACCAGAATGGTCAAAGATATGTTCTAATTCTGGATCCGGGTACTTTCCTTTTAGCAGCACTGCACATTTTTATTTTTATTTTTCAAGGAAAAAAATGACTCTTTTTTCTTTTTTTGTGTAAGTATTTGTACACGTTTAATCGAAGGTAAATTTATGAACAGGTATAAGTACTAACAAGACATATGAAACCTTCATTAGAGGTTTGCGGGATGATATCTACATAAAGCGTAGTGGAGTCAATTACTTGGGTGAAGTTTGGCCTGGACAAGTTTACTTCCCTGACTTCTTAAATCCCCTCAGTCAAGCATTTTGGGGTGGGGAAATCAAATTATTTCATGACCTTCTTCCTTTCGATGGCCTTTGGCTTGACATGAGTGAGTTATCCAATTTCATCACTTCACCTCCCATTCCATTTTCTAACCTTGACAGCCCTCCGTACAAGATAGACAATGCTGGAGTTCGTCGACCCATAAATAATAAGACGATTCCAGCAACATGTTTACACTATGGCAATATCACTGAGTATGACGCACACAACTTTTATGGCCTCATGGAGTCCAAAGTTACAAGAAAGGCGTTAATTGATGTAATTGGTAGAAGGCCATTCATTCTTAGTAGATAGACTTTTGTAAGCTCTGGCAAGCATACAGCTCACTGGACAGGAGATATTGCTGCTACATGGAATGATTTGGCATATTCAATACCATCCATCTTAAATTTTGGAATCTTTGGAATCCCAATGGTTGGAGCAGATATATGTGGTTTCGCAGGAAATACAACTGAAGAACTTTGTCGGCGTTGGATCCAGGTAGAATTTCTAAGCTAAATGACACTGATTTTTCATCATGTACTTATTGTTTGAAAAGAATAAAAGAATTTTACGTCATTCATGTGCTGGAGTATTTTCTTTGTTATGGCATGCGGAAATACTTATTTTCTTTGCCTCAGCTCTTTCTTTATTATTTTGAAGGAAAAATGTGGTCATTATTTGTTTGGGTATCATTTTAAATTGCATTACCTATGAATGTGTGAAGAATTATTCATTCACTGAGTGAACATATTTTTTTTATGTTCTTTCTCTTTCATTTTCATAGTATTTAGTTGTGTTTTCAAGTCAAAATATTCCATCTCATAAAAATTAAATTATGCCTTTGATCATCCAACGCTTGATCTTAAATCCTTTTAAAATTTCCATATATGAGTATTATTAAGCTTCATTCTTTTGTGCTAGCACAGTTGGGTGCCTTTTACCCATTTGCAAGGGACCATTCAAGCCTAGATACAACTCATCAAGAGCTTTACATTTGGCCTTCAGTTGCTGCATCGGCAAGAAAAGTGCTTGGTCTTCGTTATCGCCTTCTCCCTTACTTTTACACATTAATGTATGAAGCACATGTGAGCGGCACACCCATCGCACGGCCCCTTTTCTTTTCCTTCCCAGAGGATGTGGCAACCTATAACATAAACTATCAATTTTTACTGGGGAAAGGAGTGATGGTTTCTCCTGTAGTGACACAAGGAGCAACAACCGTTGAAGCTTATTTTCCGGCAGGAAGTTGGTTCAACCTCTTCAATGTCTCAAACTCATCGGTGACCTTGGAAACAGGACAGAATGTAACCCTTGATGCACCACCTGATCTCATAAATGTTCATGTTCATGAAGGTAATATTTTGGCTATGCAAGGTGAAGCCAATACAACCAGCGCTGCGCGAAACACGCCATTCGAGCTTTTGGTTGCTATCAGTAGCAGTGGAAACAGTTCAGGGCAAGTATATTTGGATGATGGAGAGTCGCTTCAGATGGGTGGAGGGAATGGAGATTGGACCCTGGTAAGATTCAACGGTGCTTTGTCCAATAAATTTAATAGTGTCTTTGTTGCATCTGAAGTGGCAAATGGGAAGTATGCTCTTGAACAAGGGTGGATCATAAATAAAGTAACATTCTTAGGGATATCAAGTGGAAAGAGTTTGAACGGCTGGAGCTGGAAAAACAGACATTTGAGCATTTTGAAGGGAACAAACACCCAAAAGGCAACTGTGAAGAGACAATTTGACAGTTCGAACCAGTTTATTATCACAGAAATTTCTGGATTGTTTCTGCTTATTGGAGAGGAATTTGAGTTGGAGGTTGAAGTCCCATAAGAGAAACACATTAAAACTACTATTATATGGCTATGCTAGAACCTGAATAAAGCTGAGTTTGTTTGATAATACAGATTGCTATCAGTATAGCCATGGATCTTAAACAATTCTCTGTCCTTATGTGTTTGTCTTTGTCCATCTGTTAGAGATGATCAATTCCTGGTATTTTTCTTTACCTGGTACACTTGATTTGTTTTAGCGTATCATATATCCACAGAATTCTATAAAATGTTGGATATGATGATTTGCACCGTGTTTGGTACATTGTAAAATGTTGGATATGATGGTAGATGTTGATGCCTCGTATGGTCATTTTATTCATGAGAGTTTTCTTTTTCATTTTTAATAATTAATATTATACCTTTTACAATGATAATTTTACACTGAAGAATTAGATTTTAATATGATTCTTATAGTCGATTTCATTTGGTAAGGAGCTTTGCGTCGATCTATTAAATAAAATGACACTCGTGTCTTCAAGTGTATTATGAAATGAGATGAAACCTTTTGTGAAGCACTCTTGAGAGGTTTTCATTCTTACAAAACTTTGTCAACATGTCGTTTGGGCTTTACGAAGACAACTTCACCCAACGTAAAATAATTTAAAATAAGATCATTCAAATAAATACTCCAAAAAATAAAGGTTCACACCGTTCACCGAACACTAGCATTTAAAAAATCAACAAATTTCACAAGCAACATTTTTCATTAATAAATTTTCTAATAGGAAGGTTTTTCCCCAATTTGTTTTTTCAAAATATCCTTAAATGTGATTTGCTATAAACCATTACATAAATATCAGTTTCCCTTTTTCGGCCCAAAAGAAAAATCAATTTGCCTTTAGTTTCCTCCAAAGTGCTAAATTCAATTTGATCCTTTTATTTCTTCTTGTGGGAGACTTGGCAATTTACTAGTACATACACAAATTATCCCACAGATGAGCCTAGCTCAAGGTTAATTCAGAATCTGGATAAATGACCTTTACTATATCAAAAATTAAAATTGAAATTAGAATATATTGACAACAAATCATTAAAATTAAAACATGATGTGACTGAATTGATTACATTAGATGTTGTTTGGTTTCCGAACAAGACAGCCAGAAAGAAATATCCAACATAACACAAAAAGGGGCTCTCTTTCACTCCACTTTGGATTTCTGTAACTGCAGGCGCGCGCATATTGCTACATTGATATGAAATGTAAAAACAAAAACAAGAAAACTCAGTTCATTCACTAAATCATAGATCTATTTCTCTATCTTAAAATTACAATTATGTTGACAACACAAAAAATGTATATCAACTGTCGACTGCTACAAAACTTGTAGAAAGACCAATCAGCTGCAAAATGCTCCAAAAAGATAAAGTTCCTTTGTATATATACCACTGCTCAATCAAAGGCCTGAACCAAAAAAAAAAAAAAAAAAAAAAAAAAAAACTGGAAATAAGGGTATTTGTCACATCACATCACGGGAAACTGATTTGGGTGCTCATCAAAATGACGAGAATTAGATCTAGACAATCTAGATCTGACTTACGTAGTCCAGAACTCCAGATTTATTTAATTTTTTGTCTTCATTTTTTTTTAAAAATTATTTGAATAAGTATAGAATTTAAAATAAAGATAATTTCTTAACTATTATTTTTTCTTTTTTAAAAAAAAGGGTTAAGTATCAATTTTGCCCCAAAGATCTGGCGGGAGCAATTTTGCTCCGAAAGTTTTCGGCGTAGAATGTTGCCCCCTAAAGTATAAATACGTAGAATGTTGCCCCTCGTTAAAAACCTAACGGTCCAACGTTAGGTTTTTAACGAGAGGGTCAACATTGTTACGTTTTTATACTTTGAGAAAAAATTGCTCCAAAAAACGCGTAACGCAATGTTGCCCTTCCGTTAAAAACCCTAACGATCAACTAACGTTGAGTTGATCGGGTTTTTAACGAGGATAACGTTCTTTGCGTTTTTATACTTCGAGGGCAACATTGCTACGCCCAAAACTTCAGGGGCAAAATTCCTTCTGGACACGTACTTCAGGAGCAAAATTGATGCTTAACCCTAAAAAAAAAAAAAAGATTTTTTATTAAAAAATCATTAGTTGAAAATCATTAAATATGGACCATACAGATATGCAGTCGAGCCAGGTTTGGTGATGAGAACCCAAACTGGTTACCACATCATGGACATGGGGCAATATTCAATAGTCCGCTCACTTCGTTGTTACAAGTAAAAGCAAGTTGAAGATTTCAAACCTTAAACCCTAATCCCTAAGAGAAAAAAAAAACATCAGCATTAAATTTAAAGATATGACTACAGATGTATTACCTCAATTTAAGGTTATGGTCGATCGAATAGAGTGATGATTTTAAATGCAAACATTACTTCAGAGTATGTCAGCCTTCCCAGGTAAGCAATTGATGGTGCTACTATACAACTTAATTTATTGAACAGCATCAGTCCCGAATCTTTGCACCAAGAATTCATCCAACTGACCCCAATTTGGGGTATCAGATTTATCCAAATCACCCGAGGGTAATGATCGTATGCATTGAAGAATGTGTTTCACGTCCCGGTATAATCTGGCAAGTTAGAGGAATTACAATAAAAGAAAACGGATGAAGTTTTAATGTATAACAACATAACTTGTTAACTTAAATACCTGTCCTTTGCTTGAGGAGTGCTTATATCAAATTTTGAGATCGCTTCTGAAATTTGTGAGTGGAATATAATGACCACCTGCCTGTAAAATGTGAAGTTGTAGAAGTTTGAGGATCTTCTTTTAATGTTAAGCTAAAATTTATTATTCCAGATTGATTAGATGGAGAAATAGCAGAAAATTCATAATTTATAGATAAAGATGAAAATTGAGGGCCATTCATTGACAGAAAGGATTGAAGTACACCAAATGGAGCATTCTAACAGAAGGCAGCACCACATGACCAACAAATTCTTTACAAATGACCACGACATCACAAAAACAAAAAGGAAAGACAAGTTCTCTTAATGTTCTAACCAATAACTAAAGAAACCGAAAAATAAAATGATTGAAAGCAGAATGTGAGATAGTTTATACAATGTCATCAATTCTACATTGAGTGTTTTGAGCACATTACGGCAGTCCAAATGCACACACACATGCTGATAAAATTATAGGTAGAAGAGAGGACAGAGAAGAGAAAGTAAGGTGGATAGAGAAAAGAAGAGGAAAGGAAGGGGGGAGAAAGAGAGAATGGAAAATCTATGAATGTGAAATATCTCATCACAACTAGCATTTATCATGTCATTTAATAGACCAAGGCCAACACACTCAATTATCATTATAAGTATAACCCCCCACTAACAATTATTAATTTTACAAATATAGTATCACATGCATGTCAAACACACACATGCATACACCATATCTTCATTTCAAGAAACAATTTTTTTTTTGGTCGAGATTTCAAGAAACAATTCAATGTTATTGAATCTTACAATGCAACTTACAATTTATTATTCGGATATAGAATTTAAAATACTCCCTTCGGTATTTAGGGAGTTGATTTTGATTCTAAATATAAGATCTATTTTAATATTTGTCAATCTTTTCCTAATTTACACCCATTGATGCTCTATCAACAATAATCAAGGAGGAGGGAAGGAGATAATTAAGGAAGATGACTAGGGTGTTTTAGATAATATATGTCATATTAACTAAATTAACTTTCTTAGTTTAATAAAATTCGGCAAATAGGTCTTATATTAAGGACCAGAGGGAGTACATGATAAATATCACAATTTGACAACTATGCTTGAGTAAAAGAATGAAGAAAAATGAGACTTCCCCAGCATTTTACCTGAATATTGCTTGAACATCAACTTCATTCAAAGTTCGAGATAGAACTCGTTGGAGGTAACCAACTTCCTGAAAAAACAACAAAATAAAAAAGTCACAATTAATTGATTGATTGGGGAAGTGTTGGGGGATAATGTCGTATCAGATATGATGTTCAAACAAACCACCAGACCAAGTTAAAATTCACACTGAATTTGACAGATGAGTTTGTTTACCAAAGTTGCAGATGCAAATTAAAATCAAGGGATAAATATCATTTTTGCCCCCGAAATTTTGGCTCAGAAGCACGGGGCACCTTGAAGTTTTTTTGGAAGCAAAATTACCCCGGAAGTTATAAAAAATGAGCAATTTTGCCCCGGAATTTTTTTAAGGAGCAATTTTGCCACAGAAGTTTTTTTAAGGAGCAATTTTGCCCTTGAAAAATTACAAATTGGAGCAACAATTTAACGGTCAAGATTAGCTGAAGAGCAAGATTGCTACGTTTTTTAACTTCCGGGGCAATTTTGCTCCAAAAAAATTTCCGGGTGTCCAGTGCTCCTAAGTCAAAACTTCCGGGGGCAAAAAATGATTACTTATCCCTAAAATCAATTATGACCAAAGGGGATAGTTATAAAAGTGAAGATCAAGAAGGATCTGACAGAAAACAGAATATGCAAAGAATTATCCAGAGGCAGAAGGATGGAAATCAACACGACTAGGAACGAAATTGAGAGAGAATGCGTAGTCAACTGATCTGTTTACTTGCAAAAAGTTACCTTTGTAAGGGATCGAGCAAACTGGCTGGGCTGAGGATCAGCATCCTCAGGTCTATTCCAACTCTCAACAATTTGAGGCAAGCCACGTAAGTGAACCAACAACCTCTCTCGCATTATCTGAACTAATTTAGTATGTATTTCATCTCGGTGGACTTTATAATCCTGGAACGATTAAAATTGATTACAGCAAAAAATAAATGGCATAAACAGAAGATAATGTTGCTTCTGTAATAGTTATATATATTCATGCAAAATAAATAAGCAATTGTTAATGAAATAAGAAATGCACGTAACTTTCAAGAGAAACTGTAATATGGGGCCAATACATCTAGATGTCATTGGTATTATTATACTATTGAATACCATTCTGTAAATGACAGACTTGACCTTAACCAGAGTTTACAATTTTTCAAATGGATTTGTCAAGAAAAAATACTCACCCTAGGAAAGTGAGTAAGATGTCAAAATAGGACTTACACTCCATGGTACAGGCCAAAATAGAGATATGAACGAGAGAGAGAGAGTATTTTTATTCAACAACTGAAATGATTTACACGTGTAGGTTATATACCCTCTGATCGCATCTAACAGCTAGCCAGAGTATTTTTATTCAACAACTGAAATGATTTACACGTGTAGGTTATATACCCTCTGATCTCATCTAACAGCTAGCCAAAACCAGTTAGATGGACGTGTACTCAAACATACTCACCCACATGGCAATTACAGATTGTTACCACGAAACACTCCACAAACACACAAGTGTGCACAAAATGTGATTATGTCTAAATTTTCAAATAATTCAATGAAGAATCAGAGCAAATAGTGAGATATTTTCCACAGAGGGGGGAAGTTCATATGATTGGGAGTGTAAAACTGTAAAATGCAGGACACACGCCAAAGATTCCAATCATATATATCTTGGTTAAAGAAGATTTTAGCATAATCTAGTAAACGCTATCCTGTTACTCTTTATGCAGATATTTACGGATAAAGCAAAGTTACATTTGGTTTTAATTAGAGGCTAAAAAATTGCTACCATGATTTTTCTTCCTTAAACAGTAGAAAATCAAGTGTAACACAATAAAATCCAAGAGATAATTATAAGATATAACTAAAAGACTTCTAGATGATAATAAACTAGTAAGCCTTTACTATTCCAATTAATTTGTAACACTTATCCTACAATGAAATCACTATATACTAACAGAAATACACTCACATGCCTAATAAAAGATATGGTCTAACTCATTCCAAAAGAGCAATAATTTTAACAGATACAAGGGGGTACCTGGGCTACTCGATTGATCTCTAAAAGCAATAATGCCTTCCTTGTCTCAGGTACTTTCAGAAAAAGAACCTGTCGAATTTCTTATACAAGAAATGAAATATAAAGTCAGTATGTTATTTCAATTAAGTACATCCCATATGATAAGCTCCTACAGAAACCAATACACTTACAATTTTATTTCAATAAAACATAAAAAATCAAATAAAGAAATTTAACTTGCGTGTGCGCATTTATACCAGGAATAATAGCATATATAAAACTTATGACTTGACTTGCCAAGGCCAAGTGTTTAGAAGTGATAGACTTCAAGCCAGAAACCTGCACAGAAATAAGAAGCCAAAACAATGGTAAGTGTTCAAAGGACTGGAGAGGAATCAAAAGAACAAAACAGAGACAAGAAATAGGAGAGCTAAGAAGACATGGAGGTAGCAAGAAAGAAATAACAATGGTTATGAAAACTGAACTAGATTGATTGGCTTGACAGTAAAGCTGGTCCATGGTCCAGTCCGAAATAAAAGGGGAAAAAAGTTCATGATATAGAAGCCACCGATCTCCAAACAACATATTATACTAGCAATGCCCTTTTCCTATCTATTTGAATTATATTTATTCCGAGGTTTCTTTCCTCTATTGCAGTAATAATCAATGTGTAATATAAAATCTAAAGCAAACTGCTGTACTGATAAACTATGAACAACGTCACTCATCTCAAACTCCAAACAATGTTTGGAACAGTGTGTCTAGTTAAATGTTAAATAAATGAAGTATGATAGCTGACCATTTAATGAATAAAAACTAATTATATGAGACTACCAACGCGAAAATGAGTCCTCCACGGAACCAACTAAAATAATTTACTCCTAGACAATGAATCATCTGAAAGTACACGTTCCTTCCCTACATAAATACCCCAACTCTTGAGTCCTAAGAATCTCCTTTCCACAATCCCCATGAGACATTTACATGAGCATTGTCTAAACAGGTTATAAGATTCATTTTTTTTAAAAAAAAAAAAAAATTACTAAGGTAATGCAAAGGAGAACATAGAGTAATGAGAAAAAACAGGGTTGAAAAATTACAATTTTAAAAAGCAAAAACAAAAGTTCAGAATCTTCATCAAGCAATTTTCTTTTAAACTCAAAAGGAAAAAGTAAAACTTCGGGCATACGTAATAAGTATTAGAAGTTCATTAAAATTCATAAATATCAATCTTATTTGATATTAAAATTATTTTCAGATTATCCAAGAACAACTTGGATTCCTTGTTTCATTTAAATTATGATTTTGATTGGAATAGAATTTATATGACTTCAGTGTAATGGTTTGCATCTTTGTCCATATTACCTGCATAGCACCAGCCCCAAGAACAAGTTGACAAGTTCGTGTGTTGAAAAATTTCAAAATTTCTACAACTCGATGAACAACTTCTGATGATAGTGCTGGCAAGAAGTTATTGATATCAACGTACTCTGACAACATCTTCAACAATATTAAGCCACTGCAAGAACACAAGAGAACTTAGAATATTCCATGTCTAAATCCTTCATCAAGAACACAAAAGAAAAAAAATTCATATATCATGCAAAATACATTAGACCCTCAAGAACTGGAGGCACCTTCACATTAGGAATGAACCAATGTCATATACTATAAAAATAATTAAAAAAATGCTTATTTGTGGAAGCTTTGAGAGAAAACAAGAGAGACAAGTAGCACTAATAAGAAAATACAGGAATGGAAGATATGCAGAGGAGGATAAAGCAAAATCAAGATAACCAACCAGTTCACCAAGTGATAATTAACTCCTTTGAAGGAAAGAGTTTGAGAGGCAGATTTTTTATGATCCCTTGTTTCTGTATTATTATCCTGTGCTGATGAGTTTCTACCATGAGCTCTATCTAGCTTGGCATTGTTTGCAGATATCTCAATAGAATTAGTTTGCTCAACTTGCTGTTCAGCATTTGATTGTCCAGTGTTTTCCATTGGCAGAACATTATTGCCTGTCACCCCATCATCATAGTTTTTTGAATTATCACCTTCAGCACCATCAAGATTCTCCGAAGTCAACGCATCAGAAGAAAATAGCATATTGACGATAGATTGAAATTCATCAGGAACATCTATTTCCACCCACGTTTCCTGGTCAAGCACTGCCTTTATTTTTGCCATCTAAATGGGACAAAGAACAATAAATTGAACAGATCATTAAGATTTCACCATAATTATATAAAGTAACAACCAATACCAAAACTAACCCGAGATTCATGCTGAAAATCAACAAAAGCTTTTGCCTGTGACTGCAGTGTCCCACGGATGCTATATCCCAATCTTCCACCAATCTGTTACAAAAAGCATGGAAATTGCATCATAAACAGAACCAGTCAATCTATTCTCATCAACTTCCTATTCAATAAGAAGAAATGAATGCATACCTTTTCCGTAGCAGTAATAAACTCTTGGGTTATGTTGAAGATGGTGAGAAACTCCTGCAATTTCAACTTAGGATGGAGGACAGCACGAACCCCAAGAAGTTTTGCCCATCTTCCATGAGCAGCATCACATGCTGCAAAGACAGCTTCTGCATTTTCTCGCAAGACATCGGCTCTGTTTAAGATGAGATTCTTTGAGAACATCAAGCAAAATTGGACACCAGTTTGAATCAAAAGTTAAGACATTGAAAGAAAACTTGATCTAACATGCAAATTCATTTTTCTTCTTTCTTTACAGACGTTGATAGTTGAGTCTAATAAACAAAAGTAGCTAGTATATTCTAGAATATGTTCTCAACATGATACTCATTCATTAAGGAGAGAAATGCTATTAGGAGCAACTTTTTGCTAGCAAAAAAACAGCCAATAATGGAAATGGGTCCTGAAATCCTCTAGGAAAGAAAATGATTAATGAAGCACCAGATAGGTGTACATTCTCAGTCCAAGAAAGTAGAATGGGGCTCATAATCACAAAACAGATATTAAAACTGGAGAAGAAAAGCCCATTCCATTTTTTAAAAAAGCAAGAGACTAAGTTGAAGAAACTTCAAGGCTCTTCGAACCAAATTCAGATTTAACCTGAAATTTGTTGAAATATTAGATGGGTTCACTGCTTCACTTGCTTTTCCTGGAGTAGGAAGAACCTTGGAAACTTGTTTTTGAGATGAATATGGTGAAATTGCAACACCACGACCTTCACTTTCTTGAGCTGTTTCAATAGCTGCAACACCATGGGCAACTGCAGCAGCAACCGTATCAGCAGCATAATGATCATCAAGGTTGCTCAAAATCCACTCAATGGCCTTTTTCACTTCAGCAGCCCGCATTAAATGGGCCTGCAATCACTAAAAGTAAACAAATCTTATTCCACCGCTCTCAAATCATGAGACATAGTAAACCAATATCATTGTGAATTTCAGTAACATTTAATCAGGAAGAACTGCGTATTAAAAAATGCCAAGGATTTAATAATATAATTTGTTGATATCAGCTAATGCCATTTGAACAGTTTCAATTCACCTCACCTTACGGGAAAAAAATTACTGTAAGCTCATTTAAAACATCATCTGGAAGAAATAAAGATAGAATAAAACAGAGATATGTAACCCGCCAAACTGTTGGAAGAGACACTGGACAGCCCAAGGTTGTGATGGAGAAGTCTAGTGTCAAGAGAAACACACCCATTAAGCACACAATATACCAACATTAACAATCACTTCAAGTAGCATGAAACTCAACAAAAACTGTCATATACTCATCTTGGCTTCATCATAATTCTGATTAATCTATAATGTTATTCTTTTTACTATGAGGTCAGTAAACCCTCTAATAAGGGTTCCATTTGGCCAATAAATACATAGAAATAGCATCAGACCATCAGGATTCTCCCCTCTCCCAATATATGAATATCTGAGTGTCCAAGACAAGTAAGTGACTGTAGAAAGAAGGGAAGAGATTTGAATTTGTCGTTGTTGTTTGTAGGTGAGGCCTCTCAATAAATAGTTTTGGACTTTGCCGCAGCCTCAGTCACCATTAACAATTTCTTGTATGCATGCATGTCTCCACCTTTCTACTGAGTCCAGGTTTTAGCGTTAGAAGACATGCATCTTTAAGTGCCTCAAGAGCACATTGTCCTAATTAGGAAATTTTGGCAAGCTACATAATCTCATAACAAGAATGCCAGGATTTCGAAGGCCTGACAAACGTTCCTTAATTTACCTGTCAAAGTTTCAGATTATTCATTAATCAGAAGGTCATAGGGCATAAAATTCAGTTTGACCATAAGCCTTAATTACTTTTGCTCAATTTACATTGCATAATAGCTAGCTCTTCTGTTTCTGCTCCCTATTTACAAGCCAACTCAATGAACTACAAAAAACATGACTCCACCAAATTTTTTCCATCAAAACGCCACATCATGCACATCAACTTCTTGTGCCAAATAAGTACCTAACTC
The DNA here is from genome assembly GCA_019022615.1 of Acacia melanoxylon. Lineage (NCBI taxonomy): Eukaryota > Viridiplantae > Streptophyta > Magnoliopsida > Fabales > Fabaceae > Acacia > Acacia melanoxylon. The sequence goes on along the minus strand of JAFJYJ010000003.1, from coordinate 1,278,445 downwards.
TTTACAAACCCATTATTCCATCCATTCAACTTCAACACAACCTAGCCAGCACTCACTCCGTTTCTCATTAACTAATACAAATTAGTGACCTAGCACTTCATCCCTTGTCAGCTGGTACAATCACATCATCAGCACCAAGCTCCAACCCAGCCCATCATATATGATTTTAATCTAGTCACATTTCATAGAGGCTATGTTGCATTGCTGCGCGTGAGGGTATATAATTTAAATCCATACATACAGCTAACAAATGTTTATATAAAACATTGCATATATTCACAGTTACACACACAAAATTGGAAGTTGAAACATTATAACAAAATTATGGTTTAACTACCAATTATCCAGTTTGAGGTCCAAAACAAAAACAAACTACCAAATGTTCAGGTTTCAACAAGAAGACAATGCAATTTTTCAATTAAAAAAGTAATAATATAAATAGAATACACTAAGTTACCAACATAGACATTTATCCAATGGCTGCCATAGTGCCATGTTGAATGAGGAATACAAAATTTATAAATTTACATACCCAAAAAAAAAAAAAAGTTTAAAAGAGAAGCACAAGAGCAAAACAACAATTTCAACAAAGCAATGTTTTTGCATTTCACTTCACTATTATGCTCATATACATTTGGCACACTTGTTTAAAAGCACATTGCACAAAGAATGCTACGCTGTTAGGGACACGTCATATTCTGATTTAGATACTCAAGGGAAGTTAGGAGTAGTTATTGTTAAGGACACATGTCATATTATGGTTTAGATACTCGAAGGAAGTTATTAATTCTTATCCATTGTGATTAGGGAAGTTATTTCTTCTTATTAGTTGTAGGGTAGTTATGATAAGTAGTTATTTAGGAAAACCTCTATATATATATTTGTATTCTGTTTTAAAGAGATTATGAAAGATATCAGAATTATTGTGTTGGCTAGAGTTCAGATTCTGCTCTATATTGTCTCTCTTTTCCCTTTTCTTATCCTAAATTCTTCTAATCCTATCAATTGGTATCAAAGCCGTGCATCCTTGGACCAAAAGATACCATGGTTAATACTCGGAATTCCTCAAATGAGGATAATTCCCCACGACAACCTCCCCAAAACCTAGAAATACCATCCACTTCCAATCCTCATAACGATCCAGCAGTAATTATGTTGCAACCCCCATCTTAAACACCACAGGAAACTAACAATAATTCACAATTGGCAACCATTATGGCACAATTGAGTCAGATGAATGCAGAAATCAATACTTTGAGGAAGCAAAAGATGCCCGTATTTGCTTAAGGGGAGTCAAGTCAGATCAACAGGGAAACTCACAACAAAACTAATGAAGGCGATGAGCTTTGGTGGAACAGAAACTCTTCAAGACGACCCCATTCGAAAATTGAGTTCCCAAAATACGAGGGAGGAGATCCAAGAGGATGGATTCTAAGGGCCGAAAAGTACTTTCGATATTACCAGACACCTGAAGACTTGAAAGTTGACATAGCTGCAATAAATTTTGGAAGGAGATGCACTCGATACATTTATTTGAGTTTCGTCAGGAAGAACCATACGCTATTGGGAGGAACTGGTGCAAATCTTTCAGGAGCAATTTGGCCCCGCTGAGTTTCAAAACCCAGACACCTATTTATGTAGCATTAAACAATTATACTCAGTGATTGAGTACAAGCAAGAATTTGTTAGAAGGCAAGCACAAGTACAAGGATGGCCGGAGCATTGCCTCCTAGGCGTTTTCCTCAACGGTCTCAAGGAAGAACTGCAGTCGGATGTTAAAATCCATAAGCCGCAAACCGTATATAAGGCGATGAGTCTCACACTGGAATTTGAGTCGAAATTACATTCCCAATGTGCCCAGCGCTCCAACCACCGATTCACTAATACACGTGGCAATGAGAATAATTACCGAGATACCCGATATCAATCTCATGCATCACTCGGCTATTCAAATGCCGCAAATCCAGGAAATCATAATTCAGTTAACTTATTCGGCGCTACATCTGAGGGAAATAATCAATTTCCGATTCCTTCCTATCAATCCGGAGCAATCTCGTCAACGGGTTATAGGAATTCAAATTTTGAAAACCAAAGTTCCCAGAAACAAATTCCGTCCACACAAGCAATGCGTCTTTCAGAAATTGAAAAGCAATATCGCCGAGACAAAGGATTGTGCTTCCACTGTGGTGACAGATTTACTCCTGACCATCGCTGTTCATTGTCGACATTGAAAATAATGGAAGTCTCTGATCAAGTAGATGGTTTGATCGACAATGCAGAAGAACACCTTGCAAACGCAAAATTGGCTGAAATTTCCTTATTCCCGCCTTGAGGACAGGGCTGATTTTCAAGGGGAGGGTATTGTTAGGGACACATGTCATATTCTGGTTTAGATACTCAAGGGAAGTTAGGAGTAGTTATTGTTAGGGACACATGTCATATTCTGGTTTAGATACTCAAAGGAAGTTATTAATTCTTATTTGTTGTAGGGTAGTTATGATAAGTAGTTATTTAGGAAAATCTCTATATATATTTTGTATTCTGTTTTAAAGAGATTATGAAAGATATGATATTCAGAATTATTGTGTTGGCTAGAGTTCAGATTTTGCTCTAGATTGTCTCTCTTTTCCCTTTTCTTATCCTAAATTCTTCTAATCCTATCATACGCTAACGCACACAAGAAGTGATAGGTTCCCATCTCCCACATCACAAAATTAGATCTCAAAAGTTGCATGAATGAGTATAGGTTGACGTGAGCATGGCCAAGAACAAATTACCTGCACTATCATGAAAATAGCACTCAAAAGTTGCACAAAGCAATCAGATGATAGGCTCCTCAACTTGCTAGCAAGGGATGCACCTCCACCTGAATCACTTATAATTAATAAGTTGAAAATGGAGCAGAAGACAGAAGAAAACAGTGCTAGACAAATAAGCAAGAATCTATCTTCTGCCAGCAGAGAGGGCCAATTACACTACTCTCACCATCAGAATCTACTATTCTATCTTTAGAAGAAAATTCTGAATCCAGAGGTCGGGTAGCAAGAACTGGAAGCAGCTCAGCAACTGCAGTCTTGATAGAACTTTTCATGTCAGTAGTTAATGTGTCTCGATAGATTCTCAGAACAGACGGAAGCTTGGCCTGCAAGAAACCATCATAAGAAATCATCTTAAACAGATTAAGCCAAAACTAAGAAAATCAAATTTCTTGTTAACTAGGTACCATAACCAAGGTTAAGGACATAACAAAAAGAGATAGCAAAGACATGTCGAAAAGTTTCTCACAATAGTAGCACCAAAGCATCATTTAAAATCCCAAATCCATTGAATGAAAAGTGTTGATCTTGAAAAAACATAGCAGAAGTAGGAGTGTAGAACAGACAACAATAGGAGCAAAAACATTAAAACAAAACCTTGTCTGTCCATGTTTTGAAATCCATCCACAGCAAAGAGCTGTCTAACATGAAGGAACAATGAAAGGCAATCCTTTCAAAAAATGGTTCAGATACTTTTCTATTGGATTTCACAACTTTTTAGATCTCCTCAGAGGTTGTATATAAAATACATCCACTAAGGAGAGAACTAAAGTTATTTTATCGTTAAAGATGAAATACGACAAGATATTCTAAATTAGAACAGAAAAATACACACTGCATTGTCTTGGTAAGGGATTTCTACAATATTAAACCTCCATATTTACTTCTGAGAATGTAGAGGCTCTCGGATGGATAATTAGACCATACTCAAGCTTCCACACGACCATGCAGAAATACAAATTATATATCTGTGTGTGTGTGTGTGCGTGCAAGGAACAATTTCTTCCAAGAAAACATAAAATTACTCACTGTTCTAAGCAATCCAATGACAGTAGGAAGAAGACGATCCCTAAAATTACTTGTTTCTTCTTCATCAAACTTTACCTGGTTGAGAATCACATCCATATGTTAGTCCACGAATTGTATACACAACTTTCATAAATGACATAATAAAAAATGAGACAAGAAAGCACTAAGTAGAGGTAGATCATATAAGGTTAATTATAAATAATGATGCCATACATTGATAAAATCCGTGATGCTCTACTTCTCAGACCTCAGAGTAAATGCCTCCAGAATACTCAATTAAATCAATAGGGGCTTTATTAAAATTAATGCGTTCACGTATGATATGTGATATGTAAAGCATAGAAATATTAGAGTTAGTTAATTAGTTAGGGAGTTAGGAAGTTAGAGAGGTAGTTACTCAGTTAAGAAGGTATTCTGTTACAGTTGTAAGTTGTTAGAGGTTGCTGTTAGTAGTAGATTATATCTGTTATGTCAATCGGTTAGCATCTGTAGTGTGTAATTGCTATTGGGCCTTGAGAATCTAAGCCTTTACCTATATATATACACGAGGCTAGACTAACAGAAGGTGAGTATGTTCAGATTGTGTATGAATAAATGAGAGAACAACAGTTCTTCTCCCTCCCCCCTCTTGTTTCTCTTCTCAACCCCTCTGATTTCTTAATTTCTCTACAATCTAGCTATCAATATGAATGACGCCTGTGGATTAAACAGTCATGCACAACCTTTCTTTTATGGTAAAAAACAGTCATGCGCAACGTAAAAATATTTTAAATAGAACTAGTTTCTTATCATTATTCTTAAACTGAATTAGTACAAATTTTGAAACATTATTGCTATGTCAATTATAAGGGGGGTCCAAACATATGAACAAACTGCCAGAAGCAGGAGATCTTTCTATATATTGTAGGAAACAGTAGTCCTCTAACAAATATGGCAATCATTCCACAAGAGGTCAAAGAAAATAAAAGCAAGAAAACTAAGGTAAAAACTATTGAAGATGTAAAGGTAATTTAAGTATAGAATCTTACTTCATCATCAATTCCATTCATGGGCAAGGAAGCCCTTGCTTTAGCTTTGGATAAAATTATTGCATCTCTTTCTGCAGCATCATGTATGGAAGCTCGAATAAACTCTGCGGAAAGAATGCTACAGAAGCAATACAATATGTTACTAAACATACAATGTGGAACATCACTTCCAACTTTTCTAGCACAAAAACAAGATAAATATCTAGGAACATGCCCTGACTATCTCAATGAACATTAGATGCATCAGAACAACGGGTGATGAAAGAATCATAAGGTTTGCAATGTTTTATTCCAATATTTTTTTGAGACTGTTGTTTCAAACTTAATGACTAGACTCATCCTTACTCTGGAAACTGCTACGACCCCTCAGAAAAAATACTGTTGTCATATCAATTATTCAACAAAGATTAGAATTTTTAAGTAATGGTTACAGCTTGACCCGTTGAAGTTTAAGGCCCTTCAAATATTAACCATTTCGTTATATTGTTACAATTAGCCTCCAGTATTTAACGAAAATAAAGTCATATTATTTAAGTACAACTATAGTAGAGAATAATATCTTCTGGAGCAGAGAAACTACAATAATGAAAAGGAGAAAGATTGCAAAACTGGCTTCGCAAAAGCATCCAAATGCTATTAAATTCTAACCCTAATGAAGAGAAACATCTTACACACAAAAGCCTCAAAACTTACAAAATAAGTATCCTATTAATCTGGTGTTCCCACACTTTGACCAACGTCAAAAATTTAATCTTCCAGGTAGGTGAGAAACAGCCTTTAATTTTGTTAAAAATGAGAGTTTAGAAGATCGGCAAAAATTAAGTTTGCCAATTTTCAAAATAAAAGGGAGCCAAGCATCAAAGGTCGTATTTTTTTCAAAATAAAAGGTAAGTTTCTTTTAACAAGTACAATTTGTGGTAATTACATCATTTTGTGTAAATAATATTATAGGATTAAGTAGTTATCCTGGGTTAGTTAAGATTAGATTCCCTTGTATTTGAAATTTAAATTCCCCTAGAAGTTCTCGGATCTGTTACAACAGATTCTACTCCCTTGTAACCTATATAACTCTCATGAATAAACAAGGCAGAATCATCAGACTATATAATTAAGTCCTATTATGCTACACAGCATCAAAGCACCATAGTAACGACAGCACCAGTGAGATGAATCTGCCGGAAACCTCCACATCAATGGGGTTGTCCCAAGACAGTCCTTCGCCCCATCAATTCCTCAAACCCAGCAAAACCACTGCAATTACCAATTCAATCGACAACTATCTAGTTTTGGAAAAATTAAACCTACACAAATTATCATGATTGGGCTCGGGCAGTACTGCTCGCTATCGGAGGACACGGAAAACACAAATTTCTTATTGCAGAAATTCAGCCAGTCAGACCTGAAATCTTCTACCATGGTTCAGTGGGAAACCAATAATTATCTTGTATGTTCTTGGCTTATCAATGCCATGTCACCTCAAATTAAACAAAGTTTCATGTATCTTCACACTAGGACATTTGGGAGGCGGTCCAAGATTCTTATGTAGAAGTGAAGGATTTATCTCAATTATTTAATCTCCGTCGCAGAATATGGAAATCGTCTCAAGGCTCTCGATGTGTTGCTGAATTCTGGTTTGAACTCGTCGCTCTCTGGCAAGAGGAGGATCAGATGGCGGACAAAGAATGGACATCATCCCTAGATGTTGCCCGACATCAACGGAATGTCAACATTGATCGAGTTATGATATTGCTCGCTCCTTAACCCAGAATTTGATTATGCTAGAGCCCGAATATTGAGTCACTCTACTCTGCCACCACTACGGGAAGTTTACTCTGAAATAAGCCGTGAGGAATCCCGCCGGCATACTATGTTTCTTAAGGTCATATCCAAGTCCTAAAGCATCGGGCCTGGTAAGTAAGTACGTTTACCAGGATCTGCCACTAACAAACCTCATCCATTGTGTGGTCATTGTAAAAAGGTTGGTCATACCCAGGACAAATGCTGGGTAATTCATGGCAAGCAAGCAGATTGGAAACCTCGTAGACCAAAACCACCTTTTGCTCACCAAACAATCCTCGAGGCTCAACTTACATATGAATTTGTGCCACCTTCCTTCAATCCAAAACAGATAAGTCAACTCTTAGACATGCTGAAAAACTTAAGGGCCGGTTGCTTCCATTGCCAAGCAAGGTATTGATCCTATTACTCTTGTAACATCATCATCTCTGTCCAAATGGATAATAGATATAGGCACCTCTGATCACATGACCTCAAAGTCTAGTATGTTTACCTCCTATTTACCTTTGGCTGGTAATTAACGAATCCGTACAGCCACTAATACTTGTGCATCCATTGTTGGCATTGGTACAATGCCTATCACAGATAACCTAAAACTTGATTATGTACCGCATGTTCCCTATTTGGCATGCAAAACTTCTTTCAATCAGCAAGTTGACTAAACAAGCAAATTGTTCTGCTCACTTTTTTGCCACTCATTGTGTATTTCAGGATCTCTCCTCGAGGAAGATGATCGGCACAGCTAAGGAGCATTGTGGCCTCTACTATCTTGGAGATTCTTTTGCAAGTGCCTTGTCATCACCTTTTTTTCCTCTACTTTTGACAAGAATTTGATGTTATGGCATGAAAGGATAGGTCATCCTAGCTTTTAGTATTTAAAAAAATTGTTTCCTCAATTTTCATCCAATAAAGATGTCAATTTTCATTGTGATACTTGTGAATTAGCAAAACATCATCGTGTTACCTTCCCCCCAACTACGTATCACTCCACTCATCCCTTCTCCATCATCCATAGTGATGTATGGGGGCCTTCTCGAATTCCTAATCGTACATGTTCAAAATACTTTGTCACTTTCATAGATGATCACTCTAGAATGTGTTGGGTGTACCTCTTAAAAGAAAAATCCAATGTCTTCAATATCTGTGTTGAATTTTTTCACTATGTTAAATCCCAATTCAATTCTACCATTCAAGTTTTACACTTTGACAATGGCACTGAATATTTCAATCATTCTTTCAACCATATTCTAAAATCTCAAGGAATTATTCACAAAAGTAGTTGTCATAACACTCCTCAGCAAAATGGCATTGTAGAACATAAAAATCGCCATCTTCTTGACACCTGCAATGTTCCAAAATACTTCTAGGTTGATGCAATCCTCATCGCCACCCACCTCATCAATAGACTGCCTACCTGTGTACTTTCCTACATCTCCCCTCTTGATAAATTATGTGAAACTCACGTGACCTCGCACTTTGATCACACCCTCCCTCTCCGTGTCTTTGGTTGCACAGTTTATGTGCATATCCATCACCCTCCTTCAAAATTTGACCCCCAATCCATCCAATGTATCTTTCTTGGCTATTCTAATTGCCAAAAAGGTTATAGGTGTTATGATCCAAAATCTAAACATATCTTTGTCAACCGAGATGTCACCTTTGTTGAAACAAAACCCTTCTATTCATAGCCTTCCAGTCAAGGGGAGAACTACATTGACTCTCAGCTGTTCTTACTATACCTAAACCTATACCACCTTCTTACCCCGTGATCATACCTCCTACTCCAAAATCATCGACAATGCCATCACAAACAGGAGACAAACATAAAAAACAGTATGACAAGGTTTACTCTAGGAGGAACAAAAAGCTAGGAGGGTCCATTATGCCTGAGGCTTTGCCACTCTCCCAACCATGGGTGAATCCTGAAGACAACAAGGAATTAGACATGCCTATTGCATTGAGGAAGGAGGCACACTCCTGCACAAAACATCCTTTTAAAAAACATGTCATATGGTAATCTCTTGCAAATACTTTCATTTTGTCACTAATCTTGAGCAGATTCAGATTCCTACAAATGTATATGAGGAACTAGAAATTCTTGAATGGAAAAATGCTGTCTTGGATGAAATAAATGCTTTTGAAAGAATCATACTTGGGACATTACAGACCTATCCAAAGGAAAAAAGGCAGTAGGGTGCGAGTGGGTATTTACCCCCAAGTACAATGCTAATGGTACTCTAAACAAGTACAAAGCCAGGCTAGTTGCCAAGGGCTGTACACAAACGTACGATTTGGACAACAATAAAACATTTTCCCATGTACCAAAGCTAGATACAAAAAAATATTCATTTCCATTGCTGCAAATCTAGACTGGCCTCCACAACAGCTAGATGTCAAAAATGCCTTCCTAAATGGGGAACTGAAAGAAGAAGTATATATGACACTACCACCTAGTTTTGAAAAAGGACAAGACAGACAGGTAATGCAAGCTAAACAAGTCAATATACGGGCTGAAACAGTCTCCTAGAGCCTGGTTTGACAGATTCTCACATGTCCTGAAGGCTGAAGGTTATAACCAAAGTCTCTCTGATCACACTATGTTTACTATGAGCAATGAAGGTATGACTACTATCCTAAATAGTATATGTAGATGATATCATACTCGCAGGAAACAATGTTCAAGAAATGAGTAGAGTCAAGATGGCTTTAAACCGAGAATTTGAAGTCAAACAGTCTCCTATAGCTTTGGTTTGACAGATTCTCACATGTCTTGAAGGCTAAAGGTTATAACCAAAGTCTCTCTAATCACACTATGTTTACTATGAGCAATAAAGGTAAGACTACTATCCTAAATAGTATATGTAGATGATATCATACTCTAAGGAAACAATCTTCAAGAAATGAGTAGAATCAAGATGGCTTTAAACCGAGAATTTTAAGTCACAGACCTTGGAAATTTGAAATATTTCCTAGGAATGGAAGTGGCTGGGTCAAAAGAAGGAATTCATACTTCACAAAGGAAGTATGTCCTTGATTTACTAAAGGAAATTGGCATGCTTGGATGTAAACCAAGTAAAACACCTATCAGTGTTAAGAAAAAGAAGAAGAAAAACATGAAACCTCCAACAATCGAACAAGAAGTTGCAAAAAGGAAGAAAAAAGAACAAACTGAAAAACCAGCAAACATAGGGCGTTACTAGAGACTAGTTGGGAAGCTCATATATATTTCCCACACTCGGCCAAACATTGCCTTTGCAATAAGTGTTGCAAGTCAATATATGCACTCACCGAAGAAAAAACACATGGATGCTGCATATAAAATTCTGGAATATCTCAAAGGAACCTTGGATGAGGTCTCTTCTTTAAAAAGACAAACCTAAGAACTATTGAGATATACACAGACGTAGATTGGGTAGGAGACCAAGAGAACAACATGTCCACTTCAAGCTATTGCACGTTTGTATAGGGAAACTTGGTAACTTGGCAAAGCCAAAAGCAACGAGTGGTATCCAAAAGCAGTGCAGAATTTGAACTAAGAGCCCTATCTCAAGGAGTTATGGAAGGAATTTGGCTAAAAAGGGTAGCTGATAAGACCTACCCACAATAGAATCTCCGCTGAAACTCTACTGTGACAATAACAAAGCCTTGAACATGGCTTTGAACCTAGTCCAAGATAACAGAACTAAGCATGTTGATGTTGATCGTCACTTTATTAGAGAAAAGGTCGAAGACAGGATTATTTGTCTCTTATATACCTACAAAACTACAGCTTGCTAGCATACCTACAAAAGGACTACCTGAGGACACCTTTGAAGGTTCTGTATGCAAGTTGGATGTGATGAGTATCTATAATCCAACTTGAGGGGGGGGTAATTATATTATTTTGTGCAAATAATATTATAGGATTAAGTTATTATCCTAGGTTAGTTAAGATTATATTCCCTTTTATTTGAAATTTAAATTCCCCTAGAAGTTCTCGGATCTGTTACAACAGATTCTACTCCCTTGTAACCTATATAATTCTCATGAATAAACAAGGCAGAATCATCGGACTCTATAATTAAGTCCTATTATGCTACACAATTCTGCTAAAAAATAGAGATCCTAAAAATCATTCATGAATGGAGGAAAAAACTACTTTAAGCTCTTGGAAACATAAAACAGGTACTAGGATATCTATATACATAATCAACTCCCTTCAATCAGAATCTTATGTAACAACATTCAAAGATGGAATCTATCTCAAGCTACAAAGCTTTGAATTCTTAGGATAAAACAGCATCACGAAATCTAAAGAATTCAATCACTTGTTTACATGGCATTTTGTGCCCTAAAATTGCAAATCTTTGTTTTAAGTGGCCATAATTCACAGATCCCTGATTTCCCATCAGCCATCCATAGTTATATTCTACAGAACTTGACTTGAACACCTTTTAATTCTAACATGTAAAATTAACTGAGAAACTGCAATAAGGCTGAACCCATTCTTTAAAGAAAAAAACAATAAAATGAAACAACAAAATATAAAAAGAACAGTCAAATAGAATTCCAGGCAGCTAAAAGGAATAAGAATACAAGAGGCCAAACATTTATGCAATGTACCATAATCACTTGGACAAGCAAGGACATTATTAAAGGTTTACCTGTTTACAGATTCTATGGAGCCAGCTACATGATCTCTAAGATGACGAAAGCAGTGTAAACCAGTGAGTTCATCCCCATCCTACAAAAATTACAGAAAATCAATAATCATAAATCAATCCAGCATTTTCTCCTCATGTTTTATCAGCATAAGTCTTAAGCGTTTTAATAGACAACTAACCTGTCAATGACTTAGTTCAGCTGTATCAACACAACTTAAAAGGTAAAGCATAAAAACACAGATGGTAAACATTGATGAATACTCAGATTAAAGACTTCTTTCCATCAATACTGCCAGAGATATCAAAATAACAAAGTTGACATTTATGGCTTAGTCCATTCTTAAAGGACACAGATTGTTCAATTATTCATTCATCTAAATTTGTCATGTATACAACCAGAAAAAACTATCCTTCATAAATTCATTTACATGGAATTATGTACAGAATTATTTTGAAGCAGCTAGTAATTGAATATGAACATGAAAGTAAACTTCGGAAAATGGAAACAATGAATGTAGAAAATCTCAACTGCATTGTTCCCAGAATACTTCCATGCCTGAACTGAAACTTAGGGATTTCTATATATTAAAATCATTGTTCAAAAAAAAACACACACACACACACACAAAACTTCTCTCACTGCTTTGCTTAATTTCCTTAGTCGTCCACTTTTTTTTCCTGAACGGCACAGATATGCATGCATGACACTGTCTACAAGTCTACTATACATCAAAAGAAAGGGAATGCAGCAGGCTAAAGCTAAAGCCTTAATCATGAAAACAGGCATTAAGAATACTCCTCACAAGAATTCATATAATCACAAGAGTATACCAGCAGATGTTGCAAATCATCAGTTACATCCAGTGCTCCAGCACAGTCTGCAGATGCAACAAGCTGTATCACAGAAAAATATATCATCTTTAATTAGATTTTCAAGCAGCACTAAGAGCAATTTATAAGCTCACGACTAATATAAGAAACCCCAAGAAAAAGGATCAACTTTGTAACAACTATGATAGATTATCTAGATTATTAAAGTCCAACATATGATTTATAGTGCCTTGACAGATCAGGCATAGCTTTTCATTTCATTCCCTACTGTTTAAATGATTAAATAACAATTAAATTATGCATTTAGGCAAAAATAAGAAAGAGGATGAATGAAAAAGAAAAACAAAAATGAGGAGTTTTCAAATTGAAATTAACGTCCAATAATTATTTCTTCTTCCTTTTAGACCAGTTTAAACGTCTCACTATTTAAAATAGCCAAGAAACCAAAGTGACAGTCAGATAAAGTCACAACAGAGAGATGTCAGGTCAGGACATCATATTTTAAAGATGAGAAAAGGATACCACAAACTCGGGAAAAAAGGTGTCGACCATGCAGGAAGCTGTAAACCCAAGTCTTTTAAATTGAGTTTACTCGCCCCCAAACAAAAAATAGTGCAGATAACCATCATGCAGGAGTTGGTGCTCCCACAAAAGTATTTTCGCAAGCCAAGGTTGCCAATATTGAGTGAGGCTTCTGAGTGCCGAAGCCTCAAGAAAGTACAATTACCATCACAACTGATTGCGGGAAAAAATTAAAGTGCCATTACAGTCACATTGTAGAAAGGACATCAAACAAGAACATCAATGGACTTGTCAAAAGAAGTACGAAGTACCAATTTCAAAGCAGATACTGCCTGGTTGACATATAAAATTAGCGTCAATTTCTGTTGAAGAACCAACAAGTTACTCCTAGTGGCATTCAATTCTTGAATCTGCCTCGCAGACTCTACTATATCAACATCCAAGAGCCTAACGGTCTCCTTCAATTCCCGAATCCGGTTACAACCCTCAACAATTTTCACATTCAAATCTTGTAACTGCCCTTGGGCTTCGAAGAATGAGTTGGAGCGCAATGAAATCTCTTTCACTAAATGCAGCTCCACCACGTCCAAATAATGCGAGAGCTTCTCTTGCAGTACCAAATTCTCAGATACGTTCGAGAATGGGCAAGCAGCGCGGAATGTCGCGCCATCTTCCAACTCAAAATCTTCTTTGAAGTAAAGCGCGGGAACCTCTCGTAAGCACGCAACTAGTGCTTCACCTTGACCTCCAATGCTCTCCAAGTCCACATTCTCCTTGCTGCTATGTTTCCTTATGTCCTCGAATCGATTATATACTTCAGAGATTGCACCCAAGTAGCTTTGAAAATTGGATCGCGTCACCTCTGATGAGGCCTTGGTGGAGACCAACGGCGAGAACTCAGGAGGGGTAACGGTGGTGGAAGAGGACCACCATCCCACCCACGATGCATCTGAACCATATATACCAGATTTACCGCCATGTGGGTTGTTGAGAATGGATGACAAGCTCTGAATGCTGGCATCAGAATTCGATTTGAGAAACGGTGGGGAAGTTGTACGGGAAAGGGTAGGAGATTCAGCCGGGGACCTTCCCGATTGGGAAGGCTGCGAATCCATGTTCAGAAGCCTCAGACCATTACAATCCAAATGGCTCTAAAGAGGAAAGGATTAAAGATGACTGAACGTCATAGGGGTTCGGTTCGTGAAAATTGATCCGATATCAGAAATTCTATGTGATGAGAGAGACCAGATTCCAAGTTTCTGTTTGTTTGTAGGGAAATTTTCCAGCTTTGCTTATCTCTGCGCTGCTGCTAAATGGAAAGATCTCCAGGAGATGCAAATCTTTACGTAGATGTGGAGCTTCAGATCTCACTCAGCAAATTGGAGACGACAACGACTGTAGAATTACAAGGTGAGAGATAATTTTTACGAAGAAAGCAGGTGGTTCAAAGCCGGTATGGATCCGATGTCGGATTTTCACCCACACGGATAAAGAAGAGGCGGGTATAACCCGTCCGCTGGCTGACCCGGACAAAAACGAAGAAACCAAACTCTATACTTGATGGATTGGATCATATTAATGGGCCAATGTAACAGTGTTTTTTTATTTAATATTTTTAGCTGTTAACCAAAAAACATGCGGGAACAATAGGGGATATAATTCATATTCATTCGAGAGAAGAAAGGAAAAAAAATTAAAAATTAAAAACGGTGAATCTAAAAAACATGTGTATTTTTTGTTGTTTTCTTATTAATATGAGTGTTGTTGAACACAGATGTCTAGCCCCAATAGACTAGTATATTGATCTTGGATCGGTTAACCCTCCCAGATATCCATAGATTGGATACCTATGAGAATAGCATATCACTGTACACAACTAGGCGTTAGCCAAAGGGGGTGGAGTGTGTGCACAGTGATGGTAGAATGTTAACCGAGAGAGTGTGTGCATACCTTTAGGGTTTTTCTCTTACTTATAGAGTGTACCTTAGGGTTAGGGTTTGGACTTGTGGGCCTCTTGTGCCTCCAAGCCCAAACATTGTGCCGCTGTATCTATGTCACATATATTGCCCCTTGTTGGGCCACACCTTGGATGGACTTTATATTTGAGTCCGTAATAGTTACCCCCAGCCCGGTAGTCCAGGTTTTTGGGCTGCCGGGGTGCATTGATTGTTTATCCCGGATCTCATATCCGAATTGTTCAGCTTCTATTCAAGTTTCAACAACTTCATATTTATTTATTTCTCGTGACTTGTCCACAGATCTGTAACCCGAGTTAATTCGACTGGAACTGTCTATTCCTTTTCATTCGAATTGGGATCTCCTTTGCATCAAACATCCGGGTTTCCGGGTTGTATGTTTTAGCAATAGTTTTCCCCCATCCGAGTTGTCATGAAGAGGAAAAGACTCCATTTGCTTATGTCGCTAACAGTTTTATAGTTGTACACTTGTTGCCCCCAGCCTGGTAGTCCAGGTCTCTGGGCTGCCGAGGTGCCTTGACTATTTAACCTGGATCTCATGTCCGAGTTTTATCATCATTTCAACAATAAGTTGATTATATGAACTCAAACATATGTTCAGAGTCTATTAAATGACTGGGCCAAAGTCAAAAATATTAACGCAGAGTCTGCTTGGATATTCGTCCGGTATTAAAACCAAGTATCATATTTGTGAATATTTTAATTAATCTGTCACATTACATTCTGGCTCATTGGACCAAAATTTAATCCGGAGTAATGGCAATCCATCACATATTCAAACTCAGTTTTTAACCAACGTTTTAAACATTTCGACTTGATCAGAGTCAACATGACGGTTCACTGTAGTACCCCAGAAAAACATGTTGATGCATCATTACTGCGAAAGAACATTGTCATACCTTTGCTTTATTCGAAAATCGGGTTCAACTACCCTGGCTTCCTTTGCAGTTTATCCGAGTTCCAAACTTAACATGGAACACGGATTTAATTGTATACTTTTCAGTTTATCCGGGCTTCAAACTTAACATGGAACACAGATTTAACTGTATAATTTTCAGTTTATCCGGGGTCCAATTAAGGAGCGCGGATTTAACTGTACTTTCAGTTTTATCGGCTTCCAAATTGATCATGGAAACACATTTTAACTGTTCTTCCAGTTTTACTAGTTCCAAACTGATCATGGAAACACGTTTTAATTATTCTTCCAGTTTTACCGGGTTCCAAACTGATCATGGAAACACATTTTAACTGTTCTTCTAGTTTTACTGGGTTCCAAACTGATCATGGAAACGCAGATTTAACTGTGAAACTTGGATTTTAATGTTGGGATCCGTACACGCAGCGGAAGGATTCTCATCCATTAAAACTTATGAATCCCATTGAGAGGATCCATCAACAGTGTTTAAATCAAGGTTCGTAAGAAACCGTACCTATGTGAACTTGTGAGCGTTTCGTTCAATTTGTTCTCGTGTGCGTCTCGAACGTCGTGCGCCTCAAACGTCGTATGTCTCGAATGTGGTGCCATCTTGTTTGATCAAACAAGAGCTGACTTTGCGTGTCCACTCCCTCTACTGGTATCCACACAATCAGCCTCCAACACCGACGGCAACATGCTAGCGCCTTCAGTATTTTCGCATCTCTCTCTTTTCTCTTTAGGGTTTCTTGCGGCTTTTCTAATACGTCTTGCAAAATGTCCCGTAGGATTTTTCAAAACCCAATAGGCGTATTATATCCAAAATTAATCCTTATTAATCTTGAAATTTGAATTTGGATTAAAATAATATATTAATTAAATCTAGAGTAAATACCATTTTTGATCCCTGACAAAAAACGCGATCCCATTTTGGTCCCTTACAAAAAAAAATCTTTTTAGTTCATAAAAAGGACGAATAAGGGTCGATTGGTTGACATTTTGATCTCTCACAAATTTCCAAAAGGTCCTTTTTAGTTCATAAAAAGGACGGATAAGGGTCGATTTTTTTGTAAGGGACCAAAATGGGGTCCGTGTTTTTTGGGAGGGACCAAAAAGGGTATTTACTCTTAAATCTATCAAATAGATCTAATCTAATCTATTTATTTAATCCGAATTAAAAGCCTACTGATTTAATTTATCTCTATAAATTAAATCTAAGATATGATATCTATATATTTAATTAAATCTGAGATACTATATCTCAATTCAAATTAAATTAGATTTATGATATCTATACTCGAAAATTAAATTTGAGATATAATATCTCAATTTGTTTTAGATATTTAATTTATTAAATAAATTAAATACAAAACAAATATTATATATATATAATATCTATTAAATAATATTATTATATTATTTTCGAATTTAATAATATATATATTCATCCTAGATTAAATACGATTCATTAAATCTTAAACATATCTAAGATTTAATGAATCGACACTATTGCTCGTGTTGGGCTATTCTTGTGTGCGACCACAGCAAGCCCACATGAGAGATTGGCACGGGCCAATATCGTACCACCCACAAGTCGCAAGCGGCCTCTAGCAAGACATTGCGACTACCCAATTCATATGGGGATTGATGATACGATACAACCTATCGTACAACCATGTCACGTCCCTTTGTCACACGATAATTTGGTCAAGGATGAGGCATGGATAATGTCAACTTTCTGTTCTTGACCATTACTTTCTCGATTCTTGAGTAGTCTAACAATTGAAATGGAAACTCCTTTCCATCGTAGTATGACCATACATTTCTCAGACTCACTCATCGAGGGGCCCAGTATTATCTCTCTACAAATGCGAAGGACAAATTCCATCTTGACCATTCACATTCCTCTGCATAAAAACCACTAATCCCGATCCAAGCCTTTATCATCACCCGGTAAAAGGTGACTTTTGACTAGGTCAAAGACCAGTGACTCATCATGTAGGAATCTATGATGTTCTTAGGTCAAAGGGCATTGTGACACGATTATACATGAGATAAGCTTATCACTAAATCCATGCAGCTTTCTCATAGTGGGTCGGTCCAGCACCTTGTACTCTTGCAAGTGCCTATGACTTTGATTTGTATCTCCATACCTCATCAAAGTCATACTGGTCTTACTTCATCTTCACTCCCGCGTAGATGACCGACCAGGGACATTTAGGATAATCTATAAGATATATCCAAGGATATAGTTATCACTATAAACATGCAAATGAAATGACAACTAAATGGAGAATACTTTAAATGACAGTAACGTTTAAAATACAATGACTTGCCCCTAGGGCATAATTTCCAACATTTAACTGCAATAAATTTTGTTTAACCAGGTTCCGCCTTTTCTCCCTTGCCGCAAAACTTTACACGGTACTCGAATTTTAGCTGATTACATTCAGTTTAACCGAGTTCCGCCTTTTTTAATCATCACAATGGCCGGCACCCGGAGAATAACTTTTTCGCATAAATTCAATAGCAGAAGCACAAGAGCTGATTCCTTTTTGGTATGCTCCGTGTTCTTCCTTTGTGTTGTGGAATTTCTCAAGAGATATTTTGACAGCCTCAAAAGGACATAGGCATCCAAGATCTTCAACGCAATACAAGATTCTGGCAAGTTCATTGGAAATCCGCCTATGTAGAGCCTTAAATTTATCATACACAATCTTTATTTTCACGTTGCAATGACTTCTGTAATTATGACAAGACATCAAACTCAGACCATAAAGCTTCAATCTTTGATTTCAAACTCATAGCAGCAAATTGTGATATCTATCATTCTCAGAACTTCTCTGTGAGGCAGTTGTTTCTTGTTTGCAAGAACTAGAGGACCGATTTGTACAGTTTTTCCCGGTTAGGCATAGTTCCTACAAGAGTTCTGTAGACTTGAAAGAGCACCCCAACCTTCTCAACTTGTGTTCTTTGTAAGCTTTCAATATTTTGATTTTGACAGAGTACAAATCTCCCACACAAATAATATGTATAATATATTAAATATCAATAGCCACCAGCATATATAATATGTATAAGAAGCCAACAAAAAAGCCTAGAAAATCAAATAGAGAAATTCAAGCTCACACCATCAAGTTTGAGGAACTTGATTAAGATAGATATAATTTTTTTCGAAGATTAAGATAGAGCTATTAATGAATTCATATTACTCTTTCCTTTGCTAAACATTAATTAACTGTAAGACCTCTACTTGCTTTCTTCCAAATTTATAACTTTTTATCTAGACTCTTCCTATTATAAGGGCTTTTCCATTAAGGGAATAATATCCAATGCAAATGATTGAAATGGATACTTTAGAAAACCACCACACAAGGTTTCTCCAAAGCATGGTTTTTAAGTTGACGGGAGAATAGAGAGTTGGAAGTAAAAAACCTGTTTTGACGCCAGAAGTTCTCCTGTGCACTAGCATGATCCAACTAGTTGACTTTAGGAAGCCCATCGTTGGCTGAATTGGTTTGACATTGCCTCATTCTGATTTTTCAGTAGTCATTGTACAACACGTTTGTTGGTTTCACCCGGCATCTGATTTTTCAAAGAATACTTCCCTTTCCACATAGTTTCTTGTTCAGGTACATTCCTGGAGGTAGATCCTTGAGCTTTATTTACTGCCTACATAGACATAAGGTCTTGCATTTTCAAATTTCCCATACGCATTTCTTGATCCTTCATAAATGAAAACCCTAACATTCCCATTTTTACTTTGCCGCTGAGACTAGATTACCAAAGCAGAATTTTGTTAGGCAGCCTGGAGTGCATATTGAAGGTATACTTGATGAATATGATTTAGCATTTGTTGCTCAATGTTTTGAGCCTTGAGTTGAGCCTCTCGGTTGGGATCACGTTGGGTTAATTCATTGAATTTCCGGAGAGTCAAACTCCAATGCAGCATCAAATAAGCGTTGATGTTCCGCATCCAACTTGTTATTTTCTTCCCTTTGGCATCTTCACAACTGATCAGCTGCTAATAACCCAATAACCCATATATATAAGATTGGCAGAAGTCCACCTCCATACTTCTCTTCAAGATACTGCCCAACATTCACAAGACCAACACTATTTGCAAAGTCAATACCATAGAATCTCTTGGCAACCACTGTCTTGACAAAATACATTAATGATAAAGGAGACAACAAAGGTAGCGGTTGACTCTATAAAATAATGATTAGGTGCTTCCTGAACTCGACCTTTCTTGTTTTGCTCAACCTATCTTGACTACACAAGTGCAGAGTGCAAGAATACATTATGAGGAATAATAATGCAACCAACAACTCCAACAGCCTTCTGTATTGTTTTGAAGCTTAGTTTTGGAACTAAAATACCAAGAAGATCTATTCCGACCATGATGAAGATCCTTTGTGCTGGACTTTGTTTCCTCAAACATCCACGCAAATGAGATGGCCATACCTTTAGTGTTTTTCTCTTACTTATAGAGTGTACCTTTAGGGTTAGGTTTGAACTTGTGGGCCTCTTGTGCCTCCAAGCCCAAACATTATGCCGTCGTATCTGTGTCACATATATTGCCCCTTGTTGGACCACACCTTGGATGTGCCTTATATTTGAGTCTATAACAAGTGTAAATAATGTAATTTAGCAATTTGCTAGATGAATTAAAATGTTTATGGTTGGACTCCAGATCTAACCTTGAGGGGCTTGACTATATTTAATTAGGGTTTGCGATTAATTAAAATATAAATGAAATGAGAATTTAATTTCTTTTCCAATTTCACATCAATTACAAAGATCACTTGGGTAGAATTGGTTATTTAGACTGATTAGTAATGGCCTTCTTTGCCGATTCCGAAACTGATCCATAGAAGATCAATTTATATAGTCTTCAACTTTCTAGACCAATTGTTACTTCAATCAGTCGACAAAGGGGACAAATTTTTTATATATAGGTTTTTATATCCTTAACACCCCTTTTAAACACCTAAAAAATAATGGGAAAGTTACATTTAAATACCATTTGAATTTGTAAAACCTCTAAATGTCTGTTGAATTTGTTAAAGGACTTAAAGGTACCAAGGACCATATTAGGATTTTCAAATTTGAGTGAATTTACCCTTTTTGCCCTTAGTTTTTAAATAAATTTTAAAAAATGACCCTTGTCGGAAGGCCACCGCGACGGATGGCTTGCAACCGCTCGGCGCTGGCTTTGGCCATCGGCGGCCTAAAGTCCGGTGATGGTTTTTTTGGGGTGGGGTGGGTGGGTTGAATCTTCTTTTTTAAAAAATATTCAATCAAAGTGAGGTGGGTGGGATTTGAACCCACCCCACTTTCATGGGGGCAAAGTGGGCCACTTGGTTCCTTTAATATATATATATATATATATGCATTAAAAATATATATATTCTTCTTAAAAAAATTTCCATCAACAAACACTCTTGTAAATACCATTGCGAAACTAGTAAATACCATTGAAAGATTTGTTATAATTGCACTTTTTTTAATTGTTTCATCAGACACACGTGTGGTAAACCTGAACAACGAACTAGTAAATACCATAGCGAAATTAGTAAATGCCATTGAAGAATTGGTAATTGCCATTGAAAGATTTGTTATAATTGCACTTTTTTTGTTAGTTCATCAGACACACATGTGGTAAACATGAACAACAAACTGATAAATACCATTGCGAAACTAGTAAATGCCATTGAAGAATTAGTAATTTCCATTGAAAATTTTGTTGTAAATCATTTACCTTTTGTTAATCCCATATCCTTCATTGAACATTACCTTCCTGATTTACAAACATCATGCACAACAAATTTTTCAATGGCAATTACCAATTCTTCAATGGCATTTACTAGTTTCGCAATGGTATTTACTAGTTTATTGTTCAGATTTACCACATGTGTGTCTAATGAAACAACAACAAAAAGTGCAATTATAACAAATCTTTCAATGGCAATTACCAATTCTTCAATGTCATTTACTAGTTTCGCAATGGTATTTATCAGTTCGTTGTTCAAGCTTACCACGTGTGTGTCTGATGAAACAAAAAAAAAAGTGCAATTATAACAAATCTTTCAATGGCAATTACCAATTCTTCAATGACATTTACTAGTTTCACAATGGTATTTACTAGTTCGTTGTTTATGTTTACCACGTGTGTATGATGAAACAATAAAAAAAGTGCAACTATAACAAATCTTTCAATGACAATTACCAATTCTTTAATGGCATTTACTAGTTTTCGTAATGGTATTTACAAGAGTGTTTGTTAATGGAAAATATGTTAAGAAGAATATATATATTTGTTAATGCATAGCTCCATGAAAGTGGGGTGGGTTTGAATCCCACCCACCTCACTTTCATTGAATCTTTTTTTTTTTGAAAAAAAGATTCAACCCACCAAAAAAAAAACCATCGCCGGACCTCAAACCGCCGGTGGCCGGAGCCCAGCGCCGTGGTTGTTGCAAGTCCGTCAGTGGCCCCCTCCCGGCAAGGGTCATTTTTTTTAAAATTATTTAAAAACTAAAGACAAAAGGGTAAATTCACCTGAATTTGAAAATCCCAATATGGTCCTTGGTACATTTAAATCCTTTAACAAATTCAACAGACATTTGAGGGTTTTGCAAATTCAAATCGTATTTAAATGTAATTTTAAAAAAATAATTCAATATAAATTTGTCATCCCAAAAATCCTTATGGCAATAATATAATGCAATATAAAAGTTTAAAACATTTATATATTCAATTCCAATTTCCCAACAATCCAATACTCTCAACAATTCCAACAATCAAACAACTCAATTAACAAAGGCTATATATAGTTTTCAGGAAGACACTTACGAGTCCATTGTCTCTTCAATTCTTTTTCTAGTCTTCATTGCTGATAAACATTTGTATCTTCATCATATGTTATTGAATCTTCTACCATTGGTTTTTTCCATGTTTTTTTCCTTGCTTGCTTTCTTTTTATTGTCCTTGGAGAGATTGAAATGATGTTTTAGTGTTGGATCTCATTATTGCAATTAAAGCACTGTGATAAATCCCTATCTTATTATTGACAAAGGTCCAAATTTAACATTGAAGTTTTCCTAACCACCTAATACAATTATGTTTTGTTGAATGCAAAAGTTGACATTATCATTTTAAGAAGTGCAAAACTAAATAAAATCATTTTAAGAGGTAGCAAATTTGGCATTGTCATTAATCAAAACTAACGTCCGTCCATTTTTTTGCATTGTGGGTCCCACAATTCTTCCTATTAACTATATCATTTAAGCTATGGCCAATAAAAGCATGTCACATCACTGAATTTAATATGATGTGTAAGCTAATCTGTCATCCTTTAAATTTACTTAAATTTTATTATTTTTATTTTAACATTATTTTATTCAAGAGATCCATCACCTCCGACCTCCCTCTTAGATATTTTTAGTGAAGCAAAAAGGAGAAAAATGATCTTTAATCATATCGCATTACAACTGCTAACTTCCTGTTAGCACCTAGCCTTGATCTTTAGGGCACACAACATGCCAACTTGAAGAACCGTGCGACCTACAATGTAAAAAGGGATAGACGTTGGCTCCAATTAAGAAGTGCCAAATTTACTTCATTTTAAAATGAATTATGTCTACTTTTGCACCTCTTAAAATAATTATGTCCACTTTTGCATCCAACAAAACATAATTGTTCTGGGTGCTCATAATGTAAAACTCCATTGCTAAATTTGCATCTTTACCCTTTATTATATAATTTTATATAAAGGTGATTACAAGAAATAAGTAATAAAAGGGGGTTATTTGTCATTTGTTTCTATAATTTCTCTTTAATGGATTAATTTATGCAGATGAAAGGTATCTTTTGCTTTAATTCCAAGATATTCTAAAGGAATTAGTAAGCTCAGGCTGAAGACATTGACAACAAACCTAGATGCTCCTACAGATTTATCATGAACCCAGAGCAAGCAAAAATGCATATGTTGAATGATCCATGAAGTTCAAGGCCTTAAGACTACAATTGGGCCAACTTAAAGTATGGTTTGAGCCCACTTATGGTATAGGGTTCTCAGGAGGTATATGGATGGGTTGGCAAGAATCATGGATTTCAGTAACTATGATTCACCAATGCAACTAGTTTGTGTATCTAAAGGTAAGTTTCATGTGGAAGGAGCCCTTAAAAGTTATGATTTCTTATGTTAGCCCAAGGGAAAAGGAGAAAAGATAATTTTGGGAGAATATAGAGGTTTAGGTGAGAGAAAAAAGGGGTCATTGGGCTATTGAGTGACATAAAGGGAGCGTAGAGAAGAAAGGAGGATTGTCGGCTAATTCCAAATGATGTGATTTGTTCGATGATAGACTTGATGTGTGTAATTTGTTGAAAATTGATGATTGGGGCCCTCAGTTTACTTGGAAAGGTCTTATGACTCCAGGTTATGAGAAGAGTATTTGAGAAGTTGGATAAGGGGTTGTGCAATGAAGCATAGAGATGTATATTTCAAGAGGTTGTGGTTAGTCTTTATAAGATTATATTGTTTTGATCACAATCCTCCTTTGTTTTGTATGAAAGAGAAACAAGGAGATGGGGATAGCAACCTGTCAAGTTTAAGGTAGCATGTTGATGCATGAGGATTTCAAACCTATGATTGAGGAGAATTGGAGAGAAAGGATTTGTATTCGAGAAAACCATGTGAATAGCAACTAAAATTGGTTATGGAATGGCGATGTATTTCAGAATATTCACAAAAGGAAGAAAGAGCTTTTGGCTTGGACTGATAGTATTCAGAGGAACTAGGAAGTTTTGTCAGATGTTGGAAGTCTTTATTGAACTTAGAAAGGAAGTTATATGTGGAGTCGGATGAGGTGCTTAGGGAAGAAGAGATCCATTGATATAAAAAATTTATAGGTGAATGGATCAATTATGGTGATTGGAATATTAAGTTCTATCACTTGTAAACACTAACTAAGAGGAGGAGAAACAAGGTTGCCATGCTTAAAGTGGAGAATGGGGAATGAATAACTAACTGGTTGAATGTCTCCTGTATGTATGGTCTCGCATCTGGAACCCTACTCATAGAGTCATAATACCAAATCCTTTTGTGCATTGGATTTATGACTTTAAGCATCCATTTGTTCCTAAGTACAATAATAGATCAACCATTAGGACATTTACAAAATAAATAAAACTAATTTAAGTACAGTTAATGATGTTCCCACCCTTGAAAGTAAGGCACAAAAAAGTAAGTGTCACTTCTGTCTGGTGCCCTCTTAATGAATTCATCCCCCCAAAAACCCCGCGTGCTACTTGACATCTTCCTTCATGTCGTCACCCTGGTTATTGAGACAGTCAGGGAAGATGAACTTGATCTTGTCCTGGAGGTCGCAAGGACAAGGTAATTATGGTATAGGTGCCTAAAATGCTGAAATCAATATATCAAAATGTAATCAAAGTTCTAAACAGTCAACTATTTACTCATAGTTGAAGAAATACCTAATAAAGAAGTTGATAGAGCTTGTACATGCCATCTCCTTGTTCAGCACCCCTAAGAAGACCAGGATGGTTAGGCCCCAATATCTTGGCCAATACGTCCTCATCAGCACAAAGGCAGCCCCATGTATTGTAACTTCCTAGGATATGGCTTGATGTGCATTTAACAATAATGTTAATATTGATAGTTAATTGAAGACATTACTTCCACGAATCAGGGACTAATGTTAATACTTGCCATTTTATGGAGGACCTCCTTCACCCAAGGATCGTCATAAGTTTCATCTCTATTTTTCCTTGCCCTGTTTTCCCTCCTTTGTAGGGATACTTATTGTTCTTTACCCTATCCCTATTCACCCATCTTAATTCCTAAGAAAACACACAACACTCAAGTTAATATTAAACATATACATGCAGGTCTTATGAATTGCTACATGAGATGACAAATTCTCTTTAATCATCCGATTTGATGGTGGAATGAAGATCAATAGGAACTTCTGTCTTTTTAGCCTCTTCAGGATTATGCAAATAAGCCTTTGTCAATACATGACGGAATATGCGTAGTGATTGCCTACCCTTCTTGAGGCCAAATTCCCTAGAAGTTTTTTCTATATGATATGTAGACTGCAAAGCACACAATTCAAGTTAACATTTTTTGTAATTACATAGCAAGTAATTAGAAGATATATATACCTTAACCTGATATTGTCTCAAATAACATTTGCGTAATCTCTCTATACCCAATGCCAGTTACTTTTCGTGATAAGAACGTTGGTCCTTGTTGTTAAGCCGATGTTGTTAACAAAGAATGACAGCTCAAGAGGTTGACTGTCATTGTTCCATGTCACGTGAAATTTTCTCTCCAAAGACTTTGCTTCGTTTACAAAATTCAAGGTGCAACGGCTCCTCCTTACAATATCCTGCACTCATTCTAATGCCTGTCCTAGGGTCTCATTTCTGGGTTGCCTAGGGGCAACATCAACACAAGGGGGAATACCAATACAAGGAACTTTATCAGAACTAGGGGCATTATCAGTGCCATAGGAAGTAGAACTGGCCATTTTAATTGGGAAAAAACTCATTCAGTCAACCACAAGGAACAAAGCAATAGCTTTTCTAGAAAAACACGATGCATGACTAAGGTCAAAACCTACCTAGGTAAGACTAAGTGAAAAATAAGGAGAATGCAGAATGGAGAGTGGAAAATGCATAAGAGAAATCATACCTTAAAATAAAGAGAACAAAGAATGTGAAGGAATGAGACCTAGCTAGGGCTTTGAAATGAAAAAGTGAGTTAGGGCAATCGAAGCAACTCGAACGGTTGTCAGACCAAAGTTCAAAGAAAGCAGTGGAGGATGTGTTCGCCTGAAATCGACTATTGACGGTCGGAAAAGTCAACTGGAGTTGTGGGGTTCCAAGGATGGTGGGTAATGTTCAACTAAAGACAAGCATGTTAAGTATGATAACTTGGGAAAGTAAAGATACATGAGGTAGCGGGTGTTTTAAAAGACTTGACAAAACTTACTTACAATTATAAGTTTAGAACCTTTATGAAAGATGGTCTTTTTCTTACGGTTTTGAATTTGCAATTGTAATGAACCTTTGAATAAAAGTCCACGGTTGTAACATTACAATCATTAGGTTTTGTAAAAGGTGACGGTGATTTCTTAATAACCATTAGGTATTTGACATTATATTCTAAAAAGTGATTGGTTTTACAGAATAACCGTTACTTATTTCAATTTTTTTTAATAATTTTTAAAGTGGATTATTCAACCACATAGTAAAAACAAAAAAGAAAAAAAGAAAATGAGAGGTTAAATAAACTAAAAAAAAGTTAAAAAGTTATGAGGATAAAGGATATGCTGCATCATCATATTCATCCTTCTCCAGTAGTTTGTCTACATTCTCAATCAAAGAGCAAACGAGAGAGGTTAGTTCTTTCAAGTACTTTTCCATGCGTCCTTGCTCTCCTATGTAATCGATGAAGAACAAAAGTCAACGGTTGAAATAGAAGTAGATGGATAAGTGAATGAGAGTTGCTAAGCTCTCGTAAAATAACCAATTTCAATACAGATTTGCAGTATAAGGAACCTAGATCATTTCTCAGAGAATTCATAGTGGGTCTAAATAAAACAATAAATGGTTGGGGGTTTTCAATGCAAACATTGACTAAAAATAGAATGAAATAAAATGAGATTAATCAAACTAAAAGAACGATTAACCCAGAATTAGGAATTCCACAACCTTCCATCATCGGACGAAAACATGATGACAAATGAACTCGTGATTGATTCTAGACAAACCGAAATCTCTGCGTTTGTCTAAAAAAATCCCTCAACTAGACGATCATCTAGAATTTGTTTGAACGCATGGTGTGTTCATTATGCGATCACACAGTGCTCACTGTAACTCGGTTTGAACTATGTCCTTGGGATATATCAATCTGGATATTGAATCTAATATCCAATCCGTATCTAAAATCAGATTTGATAAAATAAACAGAAACAAGTTAGTTACCGATTTAAGCGCGAGTTCTTTGTATTTGTGGAATCCTCAATCCATAGGTCAATCATAGAAGCTTAGCCAATCATGACTTAGCAAAATGCGGATAAACAGATGAAGAACTCAAAGAACATGATGAACATGTTCAGAGAAAATGCAAACTTCTGTTTTCAATCCAAAAATATCTCAAAACGTATGACAATATGTTTTGCTACCCTATTGAATTAACCTAAAAGGGAAAATAGACTAGGGGTACAAATTCGGCCCAAAATGGAAACAACTAATAAAAGGCCTTTAATTACAAAATTCGGCCCAATTAAAAATCTAGACAAACTTGTCTAACTTTGGTTCCAACTTTGATCGTCTTCTTGTTTGAATTTGCCTTTTGAAATTGCATATAAATTGTAGCTCTCTAAATCATCTAAAAAATGAGACAAGAATTAGGCTAATTGGATACCTAGATAAAAAGTTATGGTGAAAATAGTGAAGCACTGTAAATATGAAATTTTATCACAAAAACGAATTAAATCTAATGAAAAGCCCAAAGCCCAATTAAGCATGAAAGCCCATTATTTATGAACTAAATAATCTTTAAATTTATTAACCAAGAGATACAAATAAGTGTAATAATATTCAATTATCAATAAGGGTTTCGCAGGTTATCCAGTAAATTGTGTCCTTTGGAATGGAAATGGATACGTTATAGAGCCAAACATGTTGTTATCAATTGCCATGGTTAACATATGTAACAATTATTTACTAATAACCGTGAATGTCCCTTGTAAAATGACTAAATTAGTAACGGTTGTTTACTAATAACTGTGAAGAGACAATTAGTTTTTCTAACAATATTTTTGGGCTACATTTCCCTAATGATTAATTATTTTTAATATTCAAAAAATAAAAAAGCAGTAATGGTTTTCAGTCATCACCCCTATTGTTGTCATCATCCTTTTGCCCCTCCTCCTCTCTCGACACATCATCAACCAAAAGTGATCATATACAACCTTATTTTTATGAAGGATAAGATCCAACTTCTTATTCAAACTGTGGGCGTGTCTAGCGAGACACCTTGTGGAGCGGTTAAGGCTTGCCAACGTCTGTAGTAAAGCTTCTATTTAAGGAGGAGGCATAAGAAGAGGAAGAGGTGGTAATGATAGCGGAGGAGGAGGACGATGAGCTAATGGAGGTGGTGATGGTGGAGGCGGTAGTAGTGGAAGAGGAGGGAGAGGAGGAGGAGGAGGAGGAGGGCAAGCATGTGGAGAAGGAGGAGGAGGCTAAATGGAAAGAGCTCTTTGATATCTAACCATGATGAGGGAGAGAAGGATGAGTTATGAAAATTTTCTTTTTAGAAAAGTACTAAGAATAAAATAAGTAGATCAGTATAAATAGAGTTCAATACTTTGCTCTAAAGTATTTAACTTAGGAGAACTGGTACTTGGTGTCAAACCGAATAAGGTTTTGGAAAGGTACTTATTAGATTTGTTCTTTACATGACGGTTGTTTATTATGAAATGTCTTTTTTGCCGTTCATACTTTACGGTCAATAAATATAATCATTATGTTTGTGTTTTTACTGATGTAACCATTATGTATTAAATGTTATAAATACACAAATGTGTAGTAGTTATTGGAGATTTTAAGGATCTAGGGGAAGATAGGTATGATGTTGTGGGGTATGATGTTTGCCAATATGTGGAGAAGTTGTAGGAAGGGAATGCAAACTTGAAGGATATAAACAAAACATTTGTAATGCTCATGCTAAGGTTGATAGACCTGAGAGTTTAAAACAAATTAGACCCATTGCTTTATGTGATGTGTTATATAAGTGTGTAACAAATATTTTTCGTCAAAAGCTTGAAGAATTGTTTGAAAACTGTTGTGGGACCTAATGAAGCAAGTTTTGTTCCTGGTCATTGTATTCAAGATAATATTTAGTGGCTCAAGAAGTGATTCATTCTATGAGGAAAATGAGAGGATGAAAAGAGTTCTTTGCAATCATTCAATATCAAATTGAATTAGGATTCCCTCCTATGTGAGAATTTTGGTTCTCGCCTAGGGTTTTTCCTTGTGACGGTGTTTTTCCTCTCTAATCATGAGAGCTTGGATTCTAGTGCCTCTCTTTAGTTGCAATTTGGGGTGAGGATGTTCAGTCATATACATGTGATAGAGGCATGTGTGAGTGTTGGTGTGCATCACTCTCCAGATTCTATGAATCTCATTGCAAAGTTATTTTGGAGATTTTGAAGGGAAGATGGAAATTAGAGTGCATTGAGGTGTTAATGAAGAGATTGAGGATTGATGATGAGCATCTTGTCTGTAAGTCGATGAAATTAGAGCATGATGTTGAGGGCCTTGTAGCGATTAGTTAGGTGAAGATTGTTAGTTCTCAGCGTTTTGATGATTACAAATTCTAAGTTTCTGTATTGAGTCATATTCGTTTGAGCTATGGTTTGCTCGAGCATCACATTAGCCATGCCCGAGCATCATCGGGGTTTTGGAAAGAAGAAGTAATGTTTGATCAGTCTTGCTCGAGCAGAGCATTAGTCATGCCCGAGCAACATCGAGACAGAATCAAAAATACAAGTTGAGCAATCATGCTTAAGCAGGAGAAATTCCATGCTCGAGCAGCATCGAGGCAGAAGCAAGAATATGCTAGCCAATGAGCCTTGCTCGAGCAGATCAAAAGGCTTGCTCGAGCACCATGCTCGAGCAGAGGTAAACCCATGCTCGAGCAGCATGTCTCAATCCCATTATTCTCGCCTCTAATCAACTCGTGCTTGAGCATGAAAAAGTCATGCTCGAGCAGCATCACTGAGCTCACAAACTCTCGCCTCTGTCTATGTCTTGCTCGAGCAAGAATATTGGCTTGCTCGAGCATCAATAAATCAAAACATTTTTCAACTACTTGTGAAGAAGTTTGCCCGAGCATGAATTTATCATGCTCGAGCACCATGCTCGAGCAGACAAAAGACCTTGCTCGAGCATCAGCGACGATGATCATCTTTTAACTGGTTCAAGAGAAGCTTGCCCGAGCAAGCATGGATTGTTGCTCGAGCAAGATCCCTCTATTTTGAAATCTTCGTCTGCGTAATTTATGAAATCACTGTGTTAATTTCATTGCTTCTAAATATTACTCATTACTAATCCTAAATGCTTTTAATGAGTTTGTTAATGAGTTTCAGATGATTTAAGCATGGATTAAACAACAAATTTGCATAAAGCAAATTGGGTTAGAGAAGCATTAAATACAGTTGCCAAAGCAGTGATGATCTCCGTAACCAATACTTTGATCGATGTAAAGGTTTTTTCTACATTTCATCTGCGCATTAAATGCCATCTCACAACGGGCAAAACAAAAGAAATGAAGAACAATGTCGAACTAAGAAATCCACCTGGATTATTTGAACGACGAAAATATTATCCGAGTCTTCACTGTCTAACGGATACATTCAAGAGTCTCAACGGATAATCTTCAAGCTTCACCAACGGTCATTTATTGCAACACCTATAAATAGTTGAAGCATTGAATTCGCCAACTACCGAAACACTGTGCATTCAATTCGAACATATTGCAAACTGCTGTTTCATTTATTTCTTCAATATCTTCGGATATTCATTGTTCTTCAGTGTTCATATTTTATCTACTCGTGAGGAGTTATTTAAACAGTTATTCCATTTTTGGTTTAATTCTTAAGGTATGGGAACCTTAAGTGTGGGTGTACAATTGCAACTTGTAAGGGGGAGTGAGTCCTAGGGAATTAGGATCATCTTGAGTACAGAGTGTGTAATTGTAACCATTTGTGATTAGTAAAATACCCAAGGGATTTGGGGACTGAACATAGGTCAAGGTGTTAGACTGAACCAGTATAAACTGCCCTGTGTCTATCCCTCTTCTCTATCTCTGTCTGTCTTATTTACATTCGTGTGTGATAAGCAAAGAATTTTTGAGATCACCTATTCACCCCCTCTAGGTGATATTCCTATCTTTCATTTGGTATCAGGGCACTGGTTATCTACTTGAGGATTAACATCCTAGATAAAAGATCTAATGGAAGGAATATTTCCTGATAGAGCCTCAATCAATAGACCGTCCGGGTTCAGTGGAGAGCACTACTCATTCTGGAAAGCCAAATTCAAAGTCTTTGTTATGGCTATTGAATATGGCCTATGGAGAGTGTTCGAGATTGGAGACTACAACCCGACTGTTCTCGAAAATGGACTCAGAGTCCCAAAGCCTGAAGACACCTATGATGATAATGACAGGAGAAACATCACTCTCAACAGTAAGGCTATTCTCATATTGCAAAGTGCGTTAAGCCAGCAAGAATATTTTCGCATTTGCACATTGACGTCTGCTAAAGCTATGTGGGATGCACTGGAGATAGCCCATGAAGGAACAATCGGAGTTAAGGAAAATAGAGTGAATACGCTCATGACTGAGTACGATCTTCTTCGTATGAAGTCCGGAGAATCCATTATCGAATTTCAACTGAGGTTCACCCATTTGATCAACCAACTTGCGGCCTTGGGCAAAAACTATGATCAACTTGTTCAAGTAAGTAAGATCCTCAATATCCTCAGTAAGGAATGGGAAGCTAAAGTCACAGCCATTGAAGAAGCTCGTGGAGAATCAATGAGCTCTGTAGCTACTCTGTTTGGCAATCTGTCCAAATATGAAGGAAAGATCTGGTTCATAAAAGGACTTGATGAGGTTAGCAGCAAGAACAAGGGAATTGCCCTTAAGACTGTCAAAGAAGCAAAGAGCTCAAATGATGAAGAAGAAGACAAAGATGGTGAAGTGGGGATGATGGTCCGGAGGTTTAGGAGATTCTACAAGAAGGATCAAGGATACAAAAAGTTTCACAAGGGTAGCTCGAGTCTTGAGGCGAAAAAGCCAATCATCTGCTACGAATGTGAAAAGCCTGGCCACATCAAGTCAGAATGCCCCTAGTTGAAGTACAAAGATAAAGAGAAGAAGAAATTCAATAATTTCAAGAAGAAAGCTTATGTGTCAGCAATATGGGGAGATAGTTCATCCGACGAAGATGAAGCTGAGGACGAAGAAAAAGCCAACATATGCCTTGTGGCTCAAGAAGAGGAGCAGATTGAAAGTATCAACGAGGTATATGATTCTCAACCAACTTACGATTAGTTATTTGCTGTGTACAATCTTGTACAATCTGAATTTGAAAAACTTGCTGATAAATACTTTGCTTTGAAAAGAAGAATTTAACTCTTGAACAGCAAGTAGAAAATCTTTCTTCTCTTGAAAATGTCATTTGTGAAGATTGTGTTAATTTACAGAAAAAGAATGATCATCTTACAAAATCCCTTGAGAAATTCACTAAAGGAAGTGAAATGCTCAAGGTTATTCTAAAACAGCAAAGATTCACAAATGACCGATCAGGAATTGGCTACAAACCTGATTTTGATAAAAAAAAAAAGGTAAAAAGAAATTTGGAGAAAAATCTTATATGAATTATTTTCGAAAATCTGTTCATTCTTTAAATCCTTTTGCTCATTGCAATTATTGCAATCGAAAAGGTCATACTACTTCTTCCTGTTTTCATAAAAAGGAAAGAAAGAGTAAACCTATAGGCAATTATCAATGGGTGCCTAAGGGATCTTACAAGGTTCCTAAGACACAAACTAACCCCAAAGGACCCAAGAAAAGATGGGTACCTAAAACCTGATCCTCTGTGATTTGCAGGTTTGTCTAAGAGCATCAAAATCCAACAAGTGGTATATCGACAGTGGATGCTCTAGACACATGACGGGAGATCATACTAAATTTGCTACTCTTAAGACCAAGGACGGTGGCAATGTGACCTTTGGTGGAAATCAATCCGAAAGGATTGCTGGAATTGGTGAAGTTGGCAACAACAATGGACCTCAAATCGAAGACGTCTACCTTGTAGAAGGTCTCTGCCACAATCTCCTCAGTGTGAGCCAAAGCATAGACAAAGGTAACCTAGTTATCTTCGATTATGAGGAATGCTTGATAGTCAGCAAGAATGATCTACCCCTAGTCAACATCAGATCAAAAGCCTTATTCAGGGCTCCTAGAGAAGGTAACTGTTACACTCTAAACCTCTCTAGTAATTGCAATAAAATCACTTCTGAAAATTGCTTTATTAGTAACTTGGAAGAAAGTTGGCTATGGCACAAGCGTTTAGCTCATGTCAATATGTTTCAACTTGACAAGTTACTAAGAAAAGATTTAGTCATTGGCTTACCAAAACTCAATTTAAAAAATGACATGATTTGTGATGCTTGTCAAAAAGGTAAACAGACTAAATCATCTTTTAAATCTAAAAATGAGATTTCATCTAACAGACCCCTCCAACTACTTCATATGGATTTAGTTGGACCAGCAAGAGTAAGAAGCCTTGGTGGCAATCTCTATACTCTGGTCATTGTTGATGATTACTCAAGATTTTGTTGGACTATATTTTTATCATCAAAAGATGAAACCTTTGATCAGTTTGTTGTGTTTGCCAAGAAGGTCCAAAACGAGAAAGGTATCTCTATTTCAAGTATAAGAACTGATCATGGTGGAGAATTTGAGAATTATGCATTTGAATATTTCTGTAAGGCTCATGGGATAGACCACAACTTCTCTGCCCCGAGGACTCCTCAACAAAATGGCGTTGTTGAAAGAAAGAATCGTGTCCTCACTGAGATGGCAAGAGCAATGCTAAATGAAAACCAAACTTCTCAAGTCTTCTGGGCTGATGCAATGAGTACTACCTGCTACACATCAAATCATGCATACATCCGGAAGAATCTTAAGAAGACATCCTATGAGCTATACAAAGGGAGAAAACCCAACCTGGATCATCTACACATCTTTGGATGCAAGTGCTTTGTGCACAATAATGGTAAGGAGAAATTGGGGAAGTTTGACCCAAAATCTAATGAAGGTATATTCCTCGGCTACTCTAATAGAAGTAAGGCTTATAGTGTTTTCAATATTCGTACTCGTGTTGTTGAAGAATCTATTCATGTTGTATTTAGCAAAACCAAATCTGATAAGTCTTTGGATGATGATGAGGAAAATACTTATAGAAATTAATTATTTTCAAAAACCACTCCTGCCTCTCTTGAAAATTCTGAAGACGTTTTTGAATCTGTTTCTGAAAAATGTTTGTGAAAACAATGTTCAATCACAACCTAAAGCTTGGAGGTTTATTAGGAATCATCCTTTAGACCAAGTAATAGGTGATGTAAATCAAGGAGTAAGAACCAGAAAAGGTACTTTAAATGAAGTCACCTTCTTTGCGTTCATCTCTCAGATTGAACCCTCAAAGATTGACGAAGCCCTCTCAGACAATGACTGGGTGATCGCAATGCAAGAGGAATTGCACCAATTTGATAGAAATCAAGTTTGGGACTTAGTACCTAGACCTAAGGACCATCCAGTTATTGGGACTAAATGGGTATTTAAGAACAAACGTGATGAAACAACAATCATTGTCCGTAACAAGGCAAGATTGGTTGCTAAAGGCTATAATCAAGAAGAAGGAATTGATTATGAGGAAACTTATGCTCCAGTGGCAAGATTGGAAGCCATAAGAGTTCTTCTAGCCTTTGCTTGTATCAAAGGATTCAAGCTCTATCAAATGGATGTGAAGAGTGCATTTTTAAATGGCTTTATTCAGGAGGACGTGTATGTTGAGCAACCTCCTGGTTTTGAAAGTGATCATCATCTAGATCATGTATATCGTCTCAAAAAGGCCCTATATGGCCTTAAACAAGCTCCTAGAGCTTAGTATGAGTGATTAAGCAAGTTTCTTCTTGATCAAGGTTTTATTAGAGGCAAAGTTGATACAACTCTCTTCATTAAGAGTAATAAATTAAATGAAATTTTGATTATTCAAATTTATGTCGATGATATTATTTTTGGTGCCTCTAATGAATCTATGTACGAGGATTTTTCTAAGAAAATGCAAGGAGAGTTCGAGATGTCTATGATGGGCGAACTAAACTACTTCCTCGGATTGCAAATCAAACAATGGAAGGATGGAATATTTATTTCACAAACAAAATACCTCGGTGATCTGTTGAAGAATTTTGGGCTGGAAAACTGCAATGGAGCTGACAGTCCGATGAGCTCAACTGCCTCTCTGGATGCCGATGAAGAGAAAGGCAAGGACTTCAACATAACCAAATATCGGGGAATGATCGGATCTTTATTATACTTAACTGCAAGCTAGCCCGATATTCAATTCAGTGTGGGAATGTGCGCGAGATTCCAATCCGCTCCTAAAGAATCACATGCTGAGCATGTTAAGAGAATCTTTCGATATCTCTCGAATACAAAGAAATTGGGTCTCTGGTTTCCAAAGGGTCAACAAGAATTCCTAGTCGCATATTCAGACTCTGACCATGCCGGATATAAGACTGATAGAAAAAATACTAGTGGTCAATGTGAGTTTCTCGGAGGATCCCTTGTATCATGGTTTAGCAAGAAACAAACTACAGTGGCTATATCCTCGACTAAAGCTGAATATGTTGCTGCTTCGAGTTGTTGCACTCAAGTCCTATGGCTAAAACAACAACTCTCCGACTTGGGAATTCATCTGAGGGAGATACCAATCCTTTGTGACAACACCAGCACAATAAGCTTGGCAAAGAATCCAGTTCAACATACAAGAACCAAGCATATTGATGTGAGACATCATTTTATTCACGACCATGTTCAAAGAAAAGATGTCAAAGTGATGTTCATCTCCACGCATCTTTAATTGACCGACATCTTCACCAAACCACTAGCTAAAGAACAATTCATGTTCATCCGTAGGGAATTGGGTATGGTAAATCCCAATGAATTGTAAGTATTTTTTTCTCAAATGATTTATTTTAATAAGATATTTACTAACTTTAGCATCGGAGTTTCTAGATTGTATTTGTGCAGGATGCTCTGTTTAGATGACATAGAAACAGAGGGAAATAGAGTGATTGCTGCTCGAGCATACCAACAAACTTTGCTCGAGCAACAACGTGAAATGCATGATGCAGAAGTTGAGTAAAAGAAACTCTGCTCAAGCACGCCTTTCTATCCTGCTCGAGCAACAACAAAAATATGAGAGAAAAACAAGGACGAGGATCCTTGCTCGAGCACCCTTGATAGCTTGCCCGAGCAACAACGGGATACATGAAAGAAGAATTGAAATTGAGGAACGATGCTCGAGCAACCTCATTTATCTGCCCGAGCATACAACGCCATGAACAAATTTTTCTTCAAAGCAGAAGCATAATCTCAATGATCTAGTGTTCGAATATCATCTATGAATCAAGTGTTCACTGTACACACTTGATGGGAGGTTAGCTTTGGTTTTTTTTTTTTGAAAATTGCATGTGTTTGTCCATGCTAGAGCAAGATAAGAAGTCTGCTCGAGCACGACCCCTGCTCGAGCAAGATATGAGCCTACTCAAGCAACATCGGACAAAGATTTTTTTAAAAAAGGGAAACGTCGTTTCATTTCGAAAGATACCGTCGAAACCCTAAGTCCTTCTCTTCTCAATTTCTCTCTACTGTTACAACGGTTTGCGAATCGTTTCCACTGTTTCAACCAAAAATCAATTCCTTTCAGTGTAACCGTTATTTCCACCAATTCAGTTTCTTTAAATTCCCTCTTTTTCCCTCTAATTTCACTTCCCTCCTCGTCGTTCAACCACCCAATCGGACCCAACACCTAAGTCCCCAAATTTCTTCACTTTGGTTACATCAATGGCGGGTTCCAGTGACAAATCACCTTCCAAACCACCTCCTACGAAGAAGTCTCGCTATTATCGACCCAAGGTCCAAGTTTCTGATTAGGCCAAAGACCACCAAGCCATCGCAAAAAGGTGTGGTGATTCAGAAATCCCCGAAGCCAAAGACACGATTCCAGACTGGTTTCTTACTACGGGCAAAGGGAAATACACCAAGTCGCCATCTCCACCACATTCGGGTTCCGACGACTCCGAGAAGATGATAGATGCACTTCATTCAAAGGAGCAAGAAGATCGTCCTTAGATTTCCAACCCTTCCATTAGTCAGAAATCCCAAGCTTCGGGAAGCAAGAAGCAAAAAGTCTCTTTTTCTTTCAAATCACAAGGTTCAGAAAGCAAAAAGGAGCAAGTGTTGACAAGTCGTCCTCCGGATGGTCAGTTGCTAGAACCTTCACCGGGTATGATCGTTGGTAACGTTGCTATTGATGATCCTGTTGTCTTTGGACGTTATTATGAACAACACCCTTTTTGTCCAATCGTGTATGTTGACTTGGAACACTTCAAGAAGGAGTGTAATTTAGACTTGACAGATTGGCTTCTTCAGTTCATGCCTCTTCTGGGTATTAGTAAGCCTTTTTCTCCCAAAGTCGTTCGTGTATTCTACCATAACATGTATCTACAGGAGAAGGCTCAGAAGGCTGACGACGATGTCTTAGTTACCAAGGTCCAGGGTCAAGAGATCAAGCTTACCGCTCACGATCTCAATGTCATTCTTGGCATTGTTGATCCTCCAGAGGATCCTCCAAAGCTATCTCTGCGGAGTGCCACCAGATTCTTCTTCCCCATGTACCATTGGAGGCCGACAAGAAACTGAATGTGACCCCTGCGATGATGAAGGATGAATACAGGGTCCTTTGGTACGTCTACAGCATAAGTTTGGTGTAGAAAGGCCAGAGTTTTACTTACTTCGTGCAGAAAGATTTTGAGCATTTTGCCTCCCTTGTTGCTAAGGAACCACAGAATCTTGGCAAGTGGATCCTAAAGGAGATGCTTTCCTTCATTTCTGAGGCCAAGGTCAAGCTTCACTGAGGTGTCATCCAAGAAGAAAAAGGATAAAGATCCTCTCAAATCCTCACAGCCATCTGCACAGCCCTCTGCTTCACGACTACCTGATGAGGCTGAGTCCTCTAAGGCTGGTCCCTCTTCATCTGCCCCATCTTTTTCACAGGCAGCCATCCAGACTATAGTTGAGTCCTCTGTTCAGAAAGCCATGGCTCCAGTGTTGCAGTCTCTAGAAGCGTATAGGAAGTTAACAACCGAGATGATCAAGGCTATGTCTGCTGAGATGATCAATCTGAAGAAGCACATAGACCTTCACATGGATTCAGAGTTGACTGATCTGAAGAAGGACCTGGAGACGAGTTTCTCTGTCATATTTGATTAACAACTAGATATCAAGAAGGAGGTTCAGATGTTGACTCATCAACACCGGGGATTTGATGCCACCTTGGATGCATTTGTTTCCAGTTTTGGACATGCTAGTGCTTCTGAGAAGCCTCCTGGTTCCACTTCTGAGGTACCTCCACCTACTGCTCCGCCATCATCTCCGTCCCCAGTTGTAGCTCTCACTTCCATCCTAGCTACTTCTTCTGTCCCTGCCTCCACTCCTACCACAGTTGTTCTTCCTTCATCCATACTCACTCCCATTGATCCCTCCACCGTCAAACTACCCTCTTCTTCTTCGTCTGACTTTCCAAATAGTTCTCCACCCTCTCCTTCTGTTTAGGGTCCCCTTTTCGCTGATGACAAAGGGGGAGAGTAGATTTGGTAGTGATTAGAGTTTATGGTTGTTTTGGTTGTTTTCATTGATGTTTATTCTGTTATTGACTAGTAATTTTGTTGTAATGAGAATTGTGTTGGAAATTATGCCCTAGGGGCAAGTCATCTCCATTTAGTTATCATTTCATTTGCATGTTTATAGTGATAACTGATCCTTGGATATATCTTATAGATTATCCTAAATGTCCCTGGTCGGTCATCTACGCGAGAGCGAAGATGAAATAAGACCAGTATGACTTTGATGAGGTATGGAGATACGAATCAAAGTCATGGGCACTTGTAGGAGTACAAGGTGCTAGATCAACCTACTATGAGAAAGCTGCATGGATTAAGTCATAAGCTTTTCTCATGTATAACCGCGTCACAACGCCCTTTGACCTGAGATCATCATGGATTCCTACATGATGAATCCCTGATCTTTGACATAGTCAAAAGTCACCTTTGACCGGGTGATGATAAAGGCTTGGATCGAGATAAGTGGTTTTCATGCAGAGGAATGTGAATGGTCAAGATGGAATTTGTCCCTCACATTTGTAGAGAGAGATAATACTGGGCCACTCGATGAGTGAGTCTGAGAAATGCATGGCCATACTACGATGAAAAAGAGTTTTCATTTCAATTGTTAGACTACTCAAGAATCGAGAAAGTAGTGGTCAAGAACAGGAAGTTGACATTATCCATGTCTCATCCTTAACCAAATTATCGCGTGACAAAAGGGACGTGACATGGTTGTATCATATCATGGATCCCCATATGTATTGGGTAGTCGCAATGTCTTGCTAGAGGCCACTTGCGACTTGTGGGCTGGTACAGTACTGGCCCACTGCCAATCTCATGTGGGCTGCGGGTCGCACACAAGAATAACCCAACACGAGCAAAAGTGTCCAGGATTCATTGAATCTTAGATATGTCTAAGATTTAATGAATACTTATTTAATCTAGGATGAATATATATATATATATATATATTAAATTCAAAATTAATAATGATATTATTTATAGATAATAATAATATTATATATAGTATTTAATTTATTTGATAAATTAAATAACTATAATAAATTGAGATATTGTATCTCATATTTAATTTTCGAATAAAGATATAGTATCTCATATTTAATTAAATAAAAAGATATCATATATCATATTTAATTTATAAAGATAAATTAAATATGTAGGCTTATAATTCGGATTAAATAAATATATTAGATTAGATCTATTTGATAGATTTAATTAATATATTATTTTAATTGAAATTCGAATTTCAAAATTGATTGGATTAATTTTGAATATTTTAATACGACTTATTAAAGTTTTAGAAACCCTATAATAGATATTGATCTAGTAGTATTAAGGAGACGGATGAATTAGAAAAGCCGCGAGAAACCCTAGAGAGAAAAGAGAGATGCGAAAATACTGAAGGCGCTAGCACGCTACCGTCGGTGTTCGAGGCTGTTCGTGTGGATACCGGTAGAGGGAGGAGATTCGCAGAGTCTGCTTCTGTTGATCGAGTAGGTAGCCCACGTGTTCAAATCGAACGTAGGACGCTCACGAATTTCGCATAGGTATGGTTTCTAACGAACCTTGATTTAAACGTGGTTGAGCGATTCTCGGATGGGATTCGTAAAATTGTTCAATTCCGCTGCGTGTATGGATCCCAACAAATTGGAGAAATGAGAATGAAAGAATTATTATTAGTGTTATCAATGATATCTTGTTTACATCATTCTATGAATATTGTTTATCAGTGTTCTCATTTTTTTTATTCAATTAAAAAACTTATGAGTTCATCCTATCTCAAATCATATACTTTAGAATTTTCATCATCAAAAAGGGGGAGAATGTTAGTTCTCAGTGTTTTGATGATTACAAATTCTAAGTTTTTGTATTGAGTCATATTCGTTTGAGCTATGGTTTGCTCGAGCATCACATTAGCCATGCCCGAGCATCATCAGGGTTTTGGAAAGAAGAAGTGACGTTTGATCTGTCCTGCTCGAGCAGAGCATTAGTCATGCCTAAGCAATGTCGAGACAAAATCAAAAATATAAGTTGAGCAATCATGCTCGAGCAGGAGAAATTCCTTGCTAGAGCAGCATCGAGGCAAAAGCAAGAATATGCTAGCCAATGAGGCTTGCTCGAGCAGAGCAAAAGGCTTGCTCGAGCACCATGCTCGAACAGAGGTAAACCCATGCTCGAGTAGAATGTCTTAATCCCATTATTCTCGCCTCTGATCAACTCGTGCCCGAGCATGAAAAAGTCATGCTCGAGCAGCGTCACTGAGCTCACAAACTCTCGCCTCTGTCTATGTCTTGCTCGAGCAAGAATATTGTCTTGCTCGAGCATCAGCGAATCAAAACATTTTTCAACTACTTGTGAAGAAGCTTGCCCGAGCATGAATTTATCATGCTCGAGCATCAGCGACGATGATCATCTTTTAACTGGTTCAAGAGAAGCTTGCCCAAGCAAGCATGGATTGTTGCTCGAGCAAGATCCCTCTGTTTTGAAATCTCCGTCTGCGTAATTTATGAAATCACTGTGTTAATTTCATTGCTTCTAAATATTACTCATTACTAATCCTAAATGCTTTTAATGAGTTTGTTAATGAGTTTCATATGATTTAAGTATGGATTAAACAACAAATTTGCAGAAAGCAAATTGTGTCAGAGAAGCATTAAATGCAGTTGCCAAAGCAGTGATGATCTTTGTAACCAATACTCTGATCGATGTAAAGGTTTCTTCTACATTCCATCTGCGCATTAAATGCCATCTCACAACGGGCAAAACAAAAGGAATGAAGAAGAATGTCGAACTGAGAAATCCACCTGGAATATTTGAACGATGAAAATATTATCCAAGTCTTCACTGTCTAATGGATACATTCAAGAGTCTCAACGGATAATCTTCAAGCTTCACCAATGGTCATTTATTGCAACACCTATAAATAGTCAAAGCATTGAATTCGCCAACTACCGAAACACTGTGCATTCAATTCGAACATATTGCAATCTGCTGTTTCATTTATTTATTTAATATCTTCGGATATTCATTGTTCTTTAGTGTTCATATTTTATCTACTCGTGAGGAGTTATTTAAACAGTTATTCCATTTTTGGTTTAAATCTTAAGGTAGTGGAACCTTAAGTGTGGGTGTACAATTGCAACTTGTAAGGGGGAGTAAGTCCTAGGGAATTAGGATCATCTCGAGTAGAGAGTGTGTAATTGTAACCATTTGTAATTAGTAAAAATACCCAAGGGATTTGGGGACTGGACGTAGTTCAAGGTATTAGACCAAACCAGTATAAATTGTCGTGTGTCTATCTCTCTTCTCTATCTCTGTCTGTCTTATTTACATTCGTGTGTGATAAGAAAAGAATTTTTGAGATCACCTATTCACCCCCTCTAGGTGATATTCCTATCTTTCAAAGATTGATATCTTATATATGTTATAAAACAAGCCTAAAATAGTTTGAGGATGCATAAGCTAGTGAATATGATGAAGACTTTAGAAGGGAGCAAGTAAGGTTGTCAGACTCATGAGTTCAAGCAAACTTGTGACAATGACGTATACTCGAATCATAAACTCGTAAGAGTTTACTTTTATCATTAAATAGATACTCATTGTATATAATTAAAATAAAACTCATAAAAAAAATTAAAATATAAAAAATGAAACAATTTCATTTAAATATATTTTAAATTCAAATAATAGAAATTAAATATATTAACATCATAATTTGATATACTTAATAAAGAAATTTCTATAAAATTCATATTTAAAGCACTGAGCATGATCGAATTGAAAAATGTTAACAAGAGTTTAAGAGTGAGTTATTACGATATTGTAAGCTAAAAACATAAAAACAATATACTCGATATATAAACTCAGAAGTTTATATGTGTTACCAACTAGCATGAGTTTACCAACAACTCAATACGACTTTATAAGCTAGAAATGTAAAAATAATAAACTC
Organism: Acacia melanoxylon; assembly: GCA_019022615.1. Taxonomy (NCBI): domain Eukaryota; kingdom Viridiplantae; phylum Streptophyta; class Magnoliopsida; order Fabales; family Fabaceae; genus Acacia; species Acacia melanoxylon. The sequence goes on along the minus strand of JAFJYJ010000003.1, from coordinate 1,235,358 downwards.
GGAGATTCAACTTGTGAGTTTAATATCAAAGGTAGTAAGTCTAATATGAATATGGAAACACAACTATAGTTGATTGAAGGAGTATTTTCAATGAATGATGTCTATCATATCAGAGGCACCTTATGAACTCTTTTTAATCGATCTAAAGGTGGTGCAAGATTAAAACATATGGAAAAGCAAAACCTCGCCGACATTAAGACTGGTTAATTCTTTTTCTATCTTCAATGCTTGATTTCCTGACTTTGCAAATGATAGTCATTAGGAGCATTGGACTTTGGTGGAGGAAAAGAGAAATCAGATAAGGAATTATGTTATGTTTGATCTATCCTTAAAATCATCATGCTATGGTTCTTTGAAGATTATTTTCATGAGCTTGATTATTTGTGCTGGATTTATTGCATTGAAGTGGTAGATAATGTGTGGTGTGATAGATTACTAGTTTTGGATTTAATGAATAAGGTGAGAAAATAGGAGATAGCTTGGGTTGTGACTCTAGTTTTGGTGATGGATTTCCTAAACTTAAAAATGTTGGTGTTGTAAAGCTTTGCTCTTATGCTTGGGATGGAAGGTTGTTTGAAATATATGCAGTGATTGTTTAAAGGATTGAAGATGATCCAAGATGGGTTCCACAGGAGTAGGGGATTGTTATGCTATCCCAAGACATTTACAACATTTACTGGTGAACAAGATTTATGTTTTGACTTTTGTAATAAATGTCTCTTTATAGATAAGGTTATGTTTTCGTATAGCTGATAAGTACTATTTATGCCATGTTTTTTCTATAATGTGTGACTGTTTTGTGTATTGAATATGAGCTTAAAAGCAATTAATTTAGGCAAATATGTCATAATTCACGCATATAGGTAAATGTAGGATAGATCTTATAAATCATGATAAATGCATAATTATCCTATGCATGTGCATAAGAAGAAGGCAAGTTCAAGGGTTTATTATGAATGCACATAGCACAACCGATATAATGCTATAGCATCGGGTCAGTCATATCAAGCTGCAATACAATGCAACCCATATGCTATAGCAGCGTAAGTGAAGCAATGCTATGCGCCATATGTTCTGACTTTTCCTCAAGGCTTTTTCGTCCATCATTCATAATGTAAGACGAACTAATTACAAATTTTTTTTTTGTCCATTATAAAAATTTATTTATGTAAATAAATTAATATGTAGAAAACACAAAATATTCTGAATAAGAATGAGGAAGAAAATATTACTCAAAAAAGGTGTTTTTGTTGGATAAAACCAAAAAGTGATGGGTGTTGGTCGATTTCCTTATTGGCAAATGAACTGGTCGAACAAGTAATAAAGAGTAAGTAGAGTATCGTCCCACAGAAACTGAGATACCAATGATGACACAGATTCACACAAACAGTTGTGTAAAGAATAAATATGACTGAGTTGGGATTTTTGTGATTATAATTAATAAGATAGAAAATAAGAAAGGATCATAGTCGTAAGAAGATATTAGTAAAAGATGGGCTAAGCATCAGATTTCATCCTAAGTGCATTAATCCCCCAGTTGCTTTAACGCATTGCTATAGCAATTATGCTACACAGCTTCCGCAATGCTACAGCATAGCCACCTTTTACAACGTTATCCAGTTAACCCACCACTAAGTTGTAAAGAAGCTTTTGTTAGTTCTCATGTGTTTTGATGATGATTGACAATTGTAAGATTGATTCGAGCCAAAAGAATTTGATTTAAAAGATAACTTATAAAATCACATTTTAACTCTAGTCATGACTCAAGTCATTGAGCTTTGAAAACAATTGAAAATATTGACTATGACTCGAGTCATCATTAAACAACTCGAGTCATCCTTACTTAAACTTTGCAAAGTGACTTCCTCGACAAAATGACTCGAGTCATCCTTGGTATAACTCGAGTCATCATTTCACTCTTCGCTTCGTTCAAAATTGTCACGAGACATGACTCCAAACATGACTCAAGTCATCTCAAAGACAAAAATATTGATCATGACTCGAGTCATCATTAATCAACTCGAGTCATCCATGTATCTCGACACACGACTCCGGTCATGACTCAAGTCATCTCAACGCTACTCTTTTCTCGTTTGAAGATTTCTCGAGACATGACTCCAAATCATGACTCAAGTCATCGAGCACAAATTAATTCAGTTTGAATTTTCCACAGACATGACTCAAGTCATCACTCGAGTCATCTAAATGTATTCGAAATTATGACTCTAGGCATGACTCGAGTAACATCATCAAATATCTTCTATTCATATTTGTTTCGGGATGACTCCGGTCATCACTCGAGTCCTTTATATAATTTTTGAAAAGCGACTCTAGGCATGACTCGAGTCACACATTTAAACTTTTGATTTCTGTCTGCGATTCGATATTATTTGATTAAGTGATGAGTGTTTGATATAATTGATTATTATTGTTACTAACCAAGTTTAATCAGTTTGCTAGTGTATTTCAGATATATTTAACATGGATTTAATCTTGAATTTACGAAAAGCGAATTCCTGTCGGAAGCATTAAATCATTTGTCCCGGATATCAAAGCTAAATGAAGAAATAGAGCTCGGACAATAAAAAGCATTTCGGCTATTTCCTAGACAACATTCTTAGATTATCTCTCAACGGACAAATTGAATAAAGAATGTCAACGGAGAATAACGGTCGAATGTCGGAAGCTTACGAAGAAACTGAGCAAGAAATTACAACGGATATATTGATTACCCACAACGGCTCATTAAGTTCTTCTCAACGGTCATCAATGCTTGCAATCTATAAATAGGAGAAGCATTCAAGTCTCCACCTACCAAAACGCTGTGCATTCAATTAGTCATTAAGATCATTTATTGTTTCTACTCAAAGAGTCAATATCTTCGGATATATCATACTTCAGTGTTTATCAATCTGCTCTTTTAGAGAGTTCATCATTGATTATTCTTCTTGTGAGAATCTCAAAGTATTGGGACTTTGGGATTGGGATATTTGATTACAACTTGTAAGGGGGAGTAAGTTCTAGAGAGAGAATTACTCCGTGAGTTACGTGTGTGTAATCGTTTGGATTAGTGAAATCCTGGAGAGTCTGGGGACTGGACGTAGGTCAAGGATTTGGACCGAACCAGTATAAATTCATTGTGTTCAATCTCTCTTACCCTTACTCTGTTTATCCCTGTTTCACATTCGGCTAACAGAGTATTTACGCGAGAAATTTTTAATATCCCCAATTCACCCCCCCTCTTGGTGATATTTCGTCTTTCATTTGGTATCAGAGCAGGTCTTCTCTGAAGAGATTAACATCTCGAGAAGGATCAGTATGGACGGAATCCTACCTGACGGAGCTTCTATCAACAGACCGCCTGGTTTTAGTGGAGAGCATTACTCATTCTGGAAAGCCAAATTCAAAGTCTTTGTTTTGGCGTCAGAATATGGATTGTGGAGAGTATTCGAGATAGGAGACTATAATCCAACAATACTCGAAAATGGTCTTAGAATCCCAAAGCCCGAAGATACCTATGATGACAATGACAGAGAAATATCACTCTCAACAAGAAAGTCATCCTCATGTTGCAAAGCGCATTAAGTCAACAAGAGTATTTTCGTATCTGTACATTGCCATCCACTAAAGCCATGTGGGATGCTCTGGAGATAGCTCATGAAGGAACAACCGGAGTCAAGGAGAATAGAGTAAACACCCTCATGACCGAATACGATCTGCTTATCAGATGTCTAACCTCAACTCCCTTCCAGTAAGCCAAGGCCACTGATCTAGCCCTTAGCTTCCGTTAACTGACAGAAATTAAGAATACTGATAAACAAACTGAATTTATAAAATTAAGTACTAGCAAAATGGGTTCATTCTACACTCAAGAATTCATCCTCACTCAGCCACAGGAGGTTTAGTTCATGACTAACGAGGGAATCACTAAACAGACCACAGCAGAATAGCCCATGACAAAAGATTAACTAGACTTAAGAAAAGAAAAACAGAAAGCTTGGCGAGGGTTTCGACGGCGTAGAGAGGCTTTGTCACTTGACAACTCCATGTCTTCTTGTCTCCGTCTTACTGCAAGAAAGGAATTGGGTTCTCCTGGAGTTCTCATGCTTAGTGCTTCTCTCCCTCTTCTTCCGAGCCTGGCCGAATAGGAATGTTCCTTGGCTCTCCACGACTCGACCGCTTTTAGGGTTAACCATCTTTTCCTTTTATAGTCAGGTTTACTTGCGGTGTAAGTTTAGTGATCTGGGCCTTTCCAAATCATCGAGTCCAACGATTTATCTTTCCAAATTCGATAGATTGCTTCTGCTGATTCTACAGGATTCTCCAAATCTAAATCTTCGATCCTCCGCATCTTTTATTCGAATCTGTTGACAATCTAATCGTGAACTAACGTCTGTCTATCAACCTGCACTTAATTCTTGAAAAAGCCTCGAGGAAAAGTTAGAACATACGGCGCACAACATTGCTTCCTTTACTCTGCTATAGCGCATGAGTTGCATTGTATTGTAGCTTGATATGGCTAACCCAATGCTATAGCATTGTATCGACAGTGCTATGTGCGTTCATAATAAACCCTTAAGCTTGCCTTATTCTTATGCACATGTACAGGATATTTATGCATTCGTCGTAACTTATGAAATGTATCCTATATTTCCCTATATGCATGCTTTATGACATAATTGCTCAGATAACATGCTTTTAGGCTCATATTCAACTCACAAAACAGTCACACAATATAGGGAAAACATGACATAAATAGTACTCATCAAATACCCCCACACTTAGGTTTTTGCACTCCTGGGCAAAATAAAGACAGAGATAATAGAGCAAAAGGTTAACTCATAACAGTAGCACTCCTATCTATGTAACTATGCCTTCACAATTGCCCTTAGTTTATGTCCCCATGCAGGTAATCCCACTGCCCAGTACTAGCAGCTCGTGATGCAAGATATTGCTTAGATAAGAAAGCGTTAAGAGGCTCTCAAGTTTAGTGTTTACGATCTCTTACCCTGGGGATTTCGCTTTCTCTCCTGTCACGCTAACTTAGAAGTTCTATAGCCTTATCAAAGTTCTAAGATTACTTCTTAGCATCTAAGTTTTTATACGTCAAAAGGGCTTCTTGGGTTGTAATGTGTGGATGGTCATATATGTGTGGAGATGAAAGAAGATGGTCATTGCTATAGCAGGATATTAGACAAATTCCAAGCTGTGTTTATTTTAGCCTGCTACCTCACTTAAACCCTTGTATTGCTTTGCTGCTCTTTATTCTTTTTGTTTTTGTTTTTTAACATGATAGACAACAAACGACTTTTTTGCAGCATTTTTAGTAAAGGCACACTGCCATAGCATTTCTTCACAGTCTCATTCATACTCGCCTGTCTAACTACTTCTGCTATAGCATAGTCTATAAGGCTCAAAGGGGTAGCAATATGGAGAGTGATGTTTCATGGTTTATGTATGGGAATGAGGGGTACGATATGAATGCCTTTATCCTACGCATTATTTGCTCAGATGCCAAACAGTTTATCATAGAATTAAGACAAATCAAAGATCATACATGGGTTAGCTGACATACACACTGGAATAGAAACAATTAGGCTCAAATAAATCCTTCCATCGTGGGTTTTCTCTATATTATTTCTCACTATCACTTTACCCCACATTGAGCTTATCTAGTACTGTCAATTTCCCAAGCCTAACGGTCCAGTTTCCTTCAAGCAATCACGCTATGCTTAGACATACGGATACTCATCCTACTGCTACTGATCTCTGTTCGTGCTCTATCATGCATTTTTAAAAATTTTCAGAGTGTACAACAAAACTAATTTTAGGGGTGATTTGAGCACATTTAAGCATCGATTTGCAAGCGTAGATTAAATCATCCTCGCCCCACACTTAAATGGTGCAATGCCCTCATTGCAGCACAAAATAAACATAATAAAAAAGGCCCTGAGTCAAAGGCTCAGGGCAGCGACATATAACAAGTTTTTTATGACAAAAACAAAAGAATAGAAAAACAACATAAGAACTAGAAGGCAGGAGGGGCAGCAAGGTCACGAGGCTGGTGGCCGTATCCTCATCGGAGGAAGTGCCGCCCAAGTCATTGACGACAGGATTCCCCAAATGGGATTGAGAGAGAGAGAGAGAGACAGTCGTCGGCAAACAACGACGGTGGGCTGCGAGGAACACACGTGGGTCGCGGCGAATGGTTTTCGGCTCCGAGCGCAACCGGCCAAGGCGTTTGAGAAATTTTTCCGTAGAGTTCGTATCAGTGTTTGGGTGCCAGTAGAGGGGGGTGTTGGTAAGGATATAGGATTTTTCATACGAGTCAGTGGGGCTAGATGAAGTGGAGGAGTCGGAATCAGTCGAAACTTTGACATGGGCGACGGGAACCGGTGGTGGTGGAGGAGGAGCTAGGAAGTGGCGGGAGTAGACCGGTGGGGGCAAACGGCCTCGCCACGCCACTTGCGTGACTCTCGACATGGTGGGGGAAGTGGAGAGAAGGAAAGAGACGAGGGGCAGGGGACGATGTTGGTGAATGGATGTGGGTAAGATGAAAAAGGCAATAGCGGAAGGGGGTGTTTGTTTTGAAAGTTTGAAAGCAAAACGTCGAGGGCTTCGAGTGGTGAGCTGGCAGGACGCGATATGTGTTGGGCCCGTGAATGGTGGCCCGCAAACAAAATTTTAATATACTCTCGTAACACATAAACGAGGACGTACCTGGGTGGCGTGACGGTTGGCTGAACCTAGTTTGTCACATTGCGTCAGGCACAATGCTACTTATCATGTTATAGCAGTGATCGTGCTAGCCTTAACTCCTGTGTAGTTGCAAGTCCTAAGAAATAAAAGAAAAAAGAATCCATAAGCTGGGCTGCCTCCTAGAAGCGCTTGGTTTACGGTCTTTATCTAGACCATGCTACAACATTTTAGTGTTGAGGTAGTACATAGGTACTGCCCGCTTCTTTGCTTCTTTTGCTGTTATCCCTTGAGGGTAGGCATTCCTCAGCTGGGTTTACAAACTGCATTGTCTTTAGAATTGAGAAGGTCACATGCTCATCATTGACTCGCATAGTGAGTTCTCCTTTTTCCACATCAATCAGCGTTTTCCCAGTTGCCATGAAGGGTCTTCCCAAAATGATTGGGACTTCATGATCTGTTTCGAAGTCAAGAATGATGAAATCCACAGGGAAGATGAATTTATCCACTTTTACCAAGACGTCTTCAATTTTGCCTTCAGGTAAGGTGATGGAGCGATCAGCTAACTGTAGTGTGACTATCGTGGGTCGTGCTTCGCCAACTGCCAATCCCTTGAATACCAACATTGGCATTAGATTGATGCTGGCTCCAAGATCACATAATGCTTTACCTGTGTATTGAGGTCCAATAGCACAAGGGATTGTGAAACTACCAGGGTCTTTTAGCTTCGAGGGTATCCGATTTGTTAGCAGGGCGCTGCAGTCCTGGGTTAGTGCCACTATTTCGAATTCTTCGAGTTTCCATTTCTTGGACAGGATGTTTTTCATGAATTTCACATAGCTGGGCATATGTTCTAAGGCTTCCACCAAAGGGATGTTGATATGCAATTGCCATAGCATGTCGAGGAACTTCTGAAATTTTTTCTCTTGGCTCTTACTTTTGTAGTCTTTGTGGGAAAGGAGGGGGTTGCTTTAGCACCCGAGATGATCCTAGATCATGGTTCTGTTGTGATGACGATGTTGTAGCATCCCTTTTTTAGTGTTGCACGTGATCATCTATCGTGACAAATGGAGGCAATGTTGTAGCATCGATACCCTGCTCAGTTCGCAATGGCATTGAGTGCTGTTGTTCTTCTTCAAGGAATTGTTTGGCACTCTCCTTCCCCTTCCTTGATTGCCCAAATTCCAGATCAGCATCTTCAATAGGTCTTTTGGTCATCCTCATGGGCTCTAAATTCTTGCCGCTTCTGAGTTATATTAACTTGACTTGCTCCTTTCCTTGGATTCTGGGGACTTCATGAAAGTGGAGCTAAATACCCAAGAGGGGGGGTGAATTGGGTATGTATAAATTTTCGAAAACTTGCTCGTTTTTGAACACTAAAAACGAGATGAACGAGAGATATGAGTAGAAGAGCAAGACACACAAATTTATCCTGGTTCGGTCCAACCACCGACCTACGTCCTCGAACCTCGACACACCGAGATTTTCACTATGTCAAAGAATTACACACTCGCACTCAAGAGTAGTTCTCTCCCTAGAACTCACTCCCCCTTACAAGTTGTAATCAATGACCCAATCACCAAGTCCCCGGACTTGTGATTCCTTACAATAAATGCTTTACAAGAATGAAACTCTCTCTAAGAGTGTATTATGATAAACACCGAAGCTTTGTATCAAAAGTCACTTTCACACGAGAAGAACTAGAGAGTAGTTGAGAGCTTTGAATGATTTTCGTTTTTCAGCGAGATGTGTTAGTTGGGAAACTTGAATGCTGCTCTATTTATGCTCGAGATCATTTAATGACCGTTGCCAACTTCATATATCCGTTGAGGGATTATTCTAGCCGTTGGAGGCAATTCGGGCTTTCTCTCACTAGTCTTCATTTAATCCAGTGTGTGTAGGAGGTCGAGTTGATTTCGATACAAATCAATCCGTTGGTGTAGCGAAGAAGGCTGGAAGTGGAGAACATTCTTTAATACTTTGCGGCGTGTACAGATGGATTACCATAAGTATGCAACTTTTCTGGTTGAAGCATTTAATGTTCTGACATGCTTTTTGCTTTTCCACTAAATCTTCATTTAATCTTGTTTAAGCAAGCTGAAACTCACTAACAAAGTGGTTAAACATAGCAGGAATATGCAAGAATGATAATAGAAAGTATTAGGATCAATCAAGAAGGATTCACGATTCGCCGATTTGAATTTTAAACTCTGTAATGAAAACTCGAGTTTTGTTTCTCAAAACTCGAGTTTTGGACTTTGATGAGTAAAATTGATTTAAGTCCAAAACATCAAAACTGGAGGTTTTCTTGCAAGACTGGAGGTTTTCTAATAGTTCAAAAACATCGAGACTTTACGCTTGGCCAAAACTCGAGTTTTGCTATCAAAACTCGAGTTTTCATTTAAACATGAAAACTTGGGTAAATTTGCGCCAAGACAAAACGGAGGTTTTGTGAAGAAACCGCGGTTTTCAAAACTCGGAAAAACTCAAAGATTTTCTTACACATCAAAACTCGAGTTTTGAATCAAAACTCGAGTTTTCACTTTTGTTGTGAAAACATTGTGAAAAGCCAAAACTGGAGGTTTTGTTGAAGACTGGAGGTTTTGGAGTTTAAGAAAATCCAAGAACTTTACGTCGATCAAAACTCGAGTTTTGAAATCAAAACTCGAGTTTTCACTTTACCGTGAAAACATTGTCCAAAACCAAAACTGGAGTTTTCTTGAGAAACTGGAGGTTTTGAAAATGTGCCAAAGACGAAACCTTTACGCAACTCAAAACTCGAGTTTTGCCTCAAAACTCGAGTTTTCACTTGTTGGTGAAAACTTGGAATATTTCAAGTTAATTTGAAAAGGTTTTAGCCAAAACTCGGAGGTTTTCAAAATCTCAAAATGTAGGAGACTTGCTTTGAGTCCAAAACTCGAGTTTTCAATGAAAAATGGAGTTTTGACTTTCTCAAAAATATTGAGAAGTCTCTCGTGTGGTTAAAACTTGAGTTTTGCCGAAAACCGACGGTTTTGCTTTGATCGTAGAATTGGTTTCTTCTTCTTCAGAGGTCAAAACTCGAGTTTTGAATCCAAAACTCGAGTTTTGCTTTGATAAGTTTTTTTTTTTTAATTTACAAAGCAAAACTTTATCCTTTGCTTACAACCTGTTGGTAATCATCAAAACCTTTTGAGAACTAACACTTCAATGTCACTTGGCAGAGATCAGGAAGGTCTGTTGTTGAGGGCAGTTGCTAGCTGTCCAACTTGATTCTCAAGGTTTTGAAGGCTTATGTGTTGACTTTGGATGATAGCGTCGTTCTTTGCCATATACTCCTTTAGCAAGTTCGTCATAGACGTCTGCGGGTCTGAATCATTGCCCTGTTGCCTTGCTTGCTGGGTAAACCCTGGTGGGTTTGATGGCCTGGTTGAGTATGATAGGCCAGATGATTGCCCCGCTGGTTGTTGACCTTGGGCGTTCCATGAAAAATTTGGGTGATGCCTCCATCCTGGGTTGTATGTATTAGAGTAAGGGTTGTTCATGTTACTGCCCATATTAAGGTTGTTAACATAGTTGACCGATTCAAGGTTGGCAGAGCACTGAGAATAAGGGTGCTCCCCGCCACAGTATACACAAGCTACCTAGGATGGATGCATTGGTGTGTTGCTTGGAGGAAGGGTTAGTCCTTTCACCATGTTGGCAAGAGATGACACTTGGGCTGTGAGAGCAGTCATAGCATCTAATTCATGTATGTCGGCAACAATTTTGAAGGGAGTTGTCCTGTATTCCTACCATTGGTGGCTGTTCAAGGCCATTTGTTCTAACAATTCATGTGCCTCGTCATAGGACTTCATCAGAATAGAGCTGCCTGAGGAGGCGTCCACGATTGAACGTGTTTGCCCGTCGAGTCCTCTGTAAAATGTTTCTAACTGAACCCACTCACACAATCCATGTTGTGGGCATCTCCTGAGAAGGTCTTTAAATCTATCCCAAGCTTCATACGTTGATTCACCCGGCTTTTGTTGGAAACTGATGATATCTCCTCTGAGTTGAGTGTTCTTTGTTGGTGGAAAGAATTTGAGCAAGAACTTACTCCCCAGATCATTCCAGGAGGTGATTGAATTGGCAGGTAGGTTATTAAGCCACGTCTGAGCTTTATCCTGAAGAGAAAATGGGAACAATTTAATTCGAAAAGCGTCGGTCGTAACTCCCGGAATGGCGAATGAGTCGCATACCTCCATAAGAGACTTGAGGTGCAGATGAGGGTCTTCAGAAAGGAGTCCTCCAAATTGCCCAGCTGCATTCAGCATTTGGGTCATGACACTTTTGATCTCAAAGTGCCCTGCATTGAAGGTCGGGGGTGTGATAGCCGAATTTAGCTTGGTTAAATCAGGGATTCCAAACTCCATAATAGCCTTGTTCAGGTCCGGATTTGGTGGTGGAGAGACAAGAGCGTCTCTATTTATGTCTTACTGCTCCGTTCATTCTTGGTCATGATTAACCGGCATATCCGCCATGGCTGCAGAGTCGGATAGATGACTTCTTCGCTTCTACTTCCTGCGCCTTTGCTTGTAGGTGCATTCAATCTAAGGATCGTAAGGCTCAAGGTTAACCAAAGGCGAGTTACGCATGCACTACAGAATGTACCTGAAAATCAAGAATAGATAAGGGGTGAGCTTTATTGTACAAAACACAACTAATCAGTGTTTTAAGCACGTAATCACTAAAGGTATCTGCAGTCCCCAGCAACGGCACCAAAAACTTGTTGGTCGATTTCCTTTTTGGCAAGTGAACCAGTCGAACAAGTAATAAAGAGTAAGTAGAGTATCGTCCCACAGAGACTGAGATACCGATGATGACACAAATTTACACAAACAGTTGTGTAAAGAATAAATATGATTGAGTTGGGATTTTTGTGATTATAATTAATAAGATAGAAAATAACAAAGGATCGTAGTCGTAAGAAGATATCAGTAAAAGATGGGCTGAGCATCAGATTTCATCCTAAGTGCATTAATCCCCCAGTTGCTTTAATGCATTGCTATAGCAATTATGTTGCATAGCTTCTGTAATGCTACAACATAGCCGCCTTTTACAACGTTATACAGTTAACCCACCACTAGGTTATATAGAAGCTTCTGCGTCCTATATGTACAACCTAAACTATACTTCTCCCATATGCCTATGGCGATTTTCTAATTCAGATTATCTTTTCAAATTAAGGTGTTAAGGTTATGAGCGGTAAACCCATGCCTGAAGCCTACAATGATAGATCAAGCCTTGCACCAGCCTGCCCAGCAAACACTGCTTATCAGATGTCTAACCTCGACTCCCTTCTAGTAAGCCGAGGCCACTGATCTAGCCCTTAGCTTCGCTAACCGACAGAAATTAAGAATACTGATAAACAAACTGAATTTATAAAATTAAGTACTAGCAAACTGGGTTCATTCTACACTCAAGAATTCATCCTCACTCAGCCACAGGAGGTTTAGTTCATGACTGACGAGGGAATCACTAAACAGACCACAACAAAATAGCTCATGACAAAAGATTAACTAGACTTAAGAAAAGAAAAACAGAAAGCTTGGCAGAGGTTTCGACGGCGTAGGAGAGGCCTGTCACTTGACAACTCCATGTCTTCTTGTCTCCGTCTTACTGCAAGAAAGGAATTGGGTTCTCTTGGAGTTCTCGTGCTTAGTGCTTCTCTCCCTCTTCTTTCGAGCCTGGCCGAATAGGAATGTTCCTTGGCTCTCCACGACTCGACCGCTTTTAGGGTTAACCATCTTTTCCTTTTATAGTCAGGTTTACTTGCGGTGTAAGTTTAGTGATCTGGGCCTTTCCAAATCTGTCAAGTCCAACTGATTTATCTTTCCAAATTCAATAGATTGCTTCTGCTAATTCTGCAGGATTCTCCAAATCTAAATCTTCGATCCTCCATATCTTCTATTCCAATCTATTGACAATCTAATCGTGAACTAACGTTTGTCCATCAACCTGCACTTAATTCTTGAAAAAGCCTCGAGGAAAAGTTAGAACATACGGCGCACATAATTGCTTCCTTTACTCTGTTATAGCGTATGAGTTGCATTGTATTGCAGCTTGATATGGCTGACCCGATGCTATGGTATTGTATTGGTAGTGCTATATGCGTTCATAATAAACCCTTAAGCTTGCCTTCTTCTTATGCACATGTACATGATATTTGTGCATTTGTCATAACTTATGAGATGTATCCTATATTTCCCTATATGCATGAATTATGACATAATTGCTCAAATAACATGCTTTTAGGCTCATTAAACTCACAAAACTACACAGTATAGGGAAAACATGACATAAATAGTACTCATCAATGGGTTTCATCGTTGCAGCTGCATAAATTGAGGAAGAAGAGATAACATAATAAAACCGAATTGTTTGGGGATGCGTGTGTGTGTGCGTTTGTGTGTGTGTGTGTGTGTGTGTGTAGTTTATATATTTTTCCTTCCATTTCTTATTTCTAGACAGGCGGGTAAATATGCGTTCATCAGTGATATTTTATTTTATTGATTGATTGAAGAAAGGAATATAGCAATGATAGGAAAGAACACATCATGTGAGAATAAGGGCAAAATAGTAAATTAATTATTACCACCTTCCCCTCTTAAACCAAACAAAGAATATTATCCCCTCCCTGTCCCTCTAACAAACCAAACAAGGTAAGAAACCCTCCCCTTCCTCCCCAACTCCTCTTCACTCCCTTCCCTCAAACTAAACACACCCTTTGTGTGTGCTGTATAATTTTTTTTAAGTATTTCACCTCATTTTCTTTCCTGCAAAAGTGACTCTATGTGAGTGTACACATGCATATTCTAAATCATGTCATGACCTTACTGCCCCTTGTAACTCCATTTGTCCTTTTGAGTGTGGATGGATGTTGAATTATTCCTTCATGATGCATCATCCTTTCTTATTGTTTGCAAGTGTTCTTATATGAATGTTGCAACTTGTTCTAATGATACTTTGTGATGAATTTCAATTTTTAATAGATTTGAGATATATTTTGATATATTTGGGAAGTCATCAATGCTAAACTAAAAGAACTTTTTAAATATTTTACGAGATATCAAATTGGGTGCATCATTTATTGGATTTCAATTTAAATAGAAGTTTTAAAACTTAGGAAAGAAGCAATAATAAATAAAATTGGGAAATGTTCTCAAGTAAAAAAAAAGATTCAGATTTATTATCATCATTATTATTTCCTTTTCTTTTCATTGATAAGAACATCACTGTTCTTAGAAGTTTTAGGAAGAGGCAATATATGTCTATATATATGTGTGGTGTATAGAGAAGACGATGTGTTCTATTTTCATGGTTGGTGACGGCAGCACAAGAGCTCATAATTTTAATAGAGGGAGATTAAAGTTTAGAGATGCAAAAGATCTATATATAATACAGATGAAAATTCGGCATTGAGTTTTTCTTTCTCCCTTCATTTCTCTTCTTTCTTTTATCTTGTATTTTGTGTTTGGTTAGCTATTATTTAATTCATGACACTGTTCAATTTATGTAGCTAAACCTTTGTTTTGGATTATTTATTTTGATTATGGATTAGTGGATGATGATTTCTTCTTTTAGTAGCTATGATGTTATGTTTGTTGATTCAATGGTGAGTTTAATTGTTCTAAAAGATAAAAAACTTGATTGGAACTTTATTTGGTGTTCTAAGAAGACTAGACATAGGAAATTTAGAATAGACCTTCAATTCAATCTTGTAGGATTAAGTTTTTAGACTTAATTTGCTTGTAAGATATACATATACCTACCGACTACACATAGTCTCATTAGGCGCGCTTGCGCTTAAATTAATTCAACTAAGTACTAATCGCCTAAGACATTAGAGATTAACATAATTGGAATGTGTTTTAGTGAATCGAAAGATACCGTTATGTAATTTGAGTCCTAGACTAACAAATATAACTTTAAATCCAAGTAAGGGAAGAAATTAGACACTGAGAAGTAATCAAGGCTATAATAATCAAAGTTACCACATAAGATCTAGAATCACCCTTATCCTTAGCCTTAGTTAGATTTTATTTTCTTATTTTTAGCTAGCTTTTATTCCTATCGTTGCTTCAAACTGTGATCATTCAACTTAAGCAATAGTGTAAAATCATTGTTCAACTGAATTGTTAATACCAAGTCTTCGGGGAAATGATACTTTTTCTCTCATTTTATTACTTGATATGGCTCGAACACTTATGGAGTCTTAGGCTATATATATTTTTTCCTATCACTTTGATTTATAGCAACAATCTTGATGAGCATGTGAATCCTTTGAGACATTTCCTTATGTCATCAAATATAAAAAAGGTAAAGAGTTTGTTGCAAAAGCATTGTCAAAAAGATATAATGTTCTTTCTTCTCTAAATACCATATTGCTTGGATTTGAATATATCAAGAAATTATATGCAAGTGCTATTGTTTTTGCAGAAGTGTTTCTTGCTTGTGAAATTGAGCATTGTGTATCCAAAGCCAACGACGGAAGAAGGTGTGTTCTTTTTGAACCTGGAGATTGGGTGAATATGAGAAAATAAATATTTTCATCTCAAAGAAAATCAAAATTAGCTCAAAGAGGAGATGGTCCATTTCAAGTGCTTGAAAGAATAATTGATAATGTTTATAAGATTAATCTACTTGGTGAGTATAATGTCAGTACTACTTTTCATGTGGCTGATTTATCTCCATTTGATATGAGTGAAGATTCAAGGACAAATCCTTTTGAGAGGAGAGAGAGTGATGCGAATCAGCAAAGTGTCTCTTCATATTCAACTAATGACTATCCAACTTCAAATGAACCTTTACAAATTCCAAGCGGACCATTCAAAAGGGCACAAGCTAAAAGAATTAAGGAATCATTAAATGGTCTAGTGCAAGAGATTTTAGCAAATTAAATGGCAATTGGATAAACAAATTTGAATTACAAAACCAAAGACTTCACAAATTCATTTTGGATTGAAAATAGAGCTTTGATCATAATTTGGGCTTGGAGACTTCAAATTAAAGAGCGTGAACCTAGTTCTACACATTGGGAGACTTATTTGGGCATACATAATCACATTTGAGGCTTTAATAATGATTATATTTTTTTATTTTATTTGTGCAAAAATTGTTAAGTAGTTAGTAGATTTGACTTTTGGGTTCACAAGTTTCTTGTATTAAATATTTTCTATTTAGTTTAAGTTATTATTTAATATTTAAATTTGTGAATGAAATTAGGTCAAATTTGTGAATGTTTCCTTTAAATACATTGTAACCCTCATTTTGGTAGAAGATTTGAGACTTGACTTTTTGAATAAAAAGTTGCATTTTTGTTCCTTGTAACTTGAGATTGGATTCTCTCTAGGGTTCTTTATTAAACTAACAGATTTATCAAGGCTTGATCAACCTTGTGGCCTCTTCCAACACTTTGGGTCCTTGTTCTTCCATGCTCAAGGGTTCAAGTGGATCTCTAAATCTTTGTTTAGCTTTCTTAGGGTGAGTATATCTCATATTTAGTTCTAGGTTCATGAGATCTTTCCATTGTGGGTTCACCCAGTTAGAGTAAGAGAGTAAAGAGATATCAATGGCTAGGATTTATGCATGCACATTCGCACAAAGTTAAAAATTTAGGTAAGTTTGTTGGATATGATTAGTTTTGATGATGTCTTACATAGATGCCATTATTAAAGAGCAAAAAGTTTATATAATATATTTATCTCTTACATTGACTAATCCCCTTATTTATTGTAGATTAGTCCAAGTTGAATCATGGAGAATAATTGAGAAGGAAAGAAGAGATTAAAGGAAGCAAGAAGTTATCAAAAGATTTTGGGGGAATTATCAAGAAGAAGAGAAGAGATTAAAGAAATAACAACTTGCATATTATAATGGGACTATCAACATTCAAGTTCTTATATGTGATACTAGAAGTTTCTATGATCAAATAGAAGCTGGAATGACTCAATTAAGAGTTAAATAAGCAAAATCAAGCTTCAACAAAAATATGCATGAAAACTCGAGTTGTCACATAACAACTCAAGTTCTGAGCGTGAAACTCGAGTTAGCCACCATCAACTTGAGTTCTCAACTCTCAGTTCACCTCTGTTTCACGTTCAACCAAGTTATTTGATGATATCTCCCAAACCAGAAATTTGATTAAGGTGAAACCAATTTTGTATGAAACTACACTCCTAATGCGTCATTTTGACACCAAATTCAAGTCCAAAGGAGTTCAGATGAGAGAGCTATGAATTTTAGAAGTTGGAACTAAAATTCATGCCTCACAGTAGACTCAGCTTTGGTATTTTGGGTTTATCTCACAATCTACAAATCCAAATGAGCTGAAAGTGATGGAATATGAAACTAAACTCAAATACCTTACCTTTCCAAAAACATCTAGAGCACGGAAAACAAAGATCAAATGGAAGAGGTATTATTTTTTGAAGTTAACAGTCAGTTCAAGATGTTGCAAAAATGATAGTCTAAAACAACTTCTATTAATCTGACTGAAACTCACTGCATACAATGAGTTTGGAGCTGATTCTTTTTGCATTGGAAAGAAGACTTAAAGAGATTTCTGAGGATAGTTGGTTTGCCAAATTTGGAGCTATATCGAAGATGTTACAGCTACTAGAATCTGACCCTTGTGCAGCCAATGTTCTTAAGTTCTACATTACAAAGTTTGCGGAGAATGCTAGCTAACTCTCTTACCTTGGAATAATCAAAGGTAACAACTCGAGTTTCCTGTGCCAAACTCAAGTTGACATGGTAATGTTCAAAAGTTCTATCTTTTACTTAAGCATCTAGCATTTTAATGGCTATCATTAAACTTTATTTTTCAAACCTAAATTCCCGCTTTGACAAAACTCGAGTTATGATCTTGCAACTCAAGTCACTCATTAGAGTTGATATTTCAAGACTCGAGTTTATCTCTTTTACAACATTGTTAGATATAATTAGTTTTGATGATATTTTATATAGATGTCATTATTAAAAGCAAAAAGATTGAGTAATATAGTTATCTCCTACATTGACTAACTGTTGTATTTAATGTAGATTAATCCAAGTTGAACTATAGAGATTGATCAGGAAAGGAGACTAAAGAAATAAGAACTTGCACTATATGTTCTTATATGTGATACTGGAAGTCTCTATGATCAATTGGAAGTTGGAATGAAGCTTCATCTTATTTGAGCTACAGTGCAGTATACATGAATAGTGCAGATACAGAAAGACGACACATGAAATTCTGGAACAAGTTTAGCATAGGCTCGGCTTTCTGGATATTGAAGAAGGTAGAAGCTGCAAAGAATAATGAGCCCAAGTTAAATGATGAAGAATGATCAAGATGGGAGATGGAAGAAGGAAGAACTTGCTGAATGGAATGAAGATATCATTATTCAAGTTCTAAGATTGATTCTAGAAGTCTCCACAATCAAATGAAAGTTGGAAT
Source organism: Acacia melanoxylon (assembly GCA_019022615.1). Taxonomy (NCBI): domain Eukaryota; kingdom Viridiplantae; phylum Streptophyta; class Magnoliopsida; order Fabales; family Fabaceae; genus Acacia; species Acacia melanoxylon. Next base: position 1,217,204 of record JAFJYJ010000003.1, on the reverse strand, counting down.
GACTCAATTCAGAGTTAAAACAAGCAAAAATGAGGTTCTGAATGAGCAAACTCGAGTCTCCAAGTATTAAACTCGAGTTAACTACCTTGCTACAATGATTTGCTTCTTGGATACGAGAAAACTCGAGTTTCGGACTCAAAACTAGAGTCAGCCATCATAAACTTGAGTCAATAAGTGTCTTCAGCATCTTTGGCATCTCTGGACTAGGAAAACTCAAGTTTCCAAGTGCAAACTTGAGTTTACATCGCTGATCAGCACCTCTGTCCTACTCTATTTCACGATCAGCACGGGTGATGTCTGGTAATTTGATGATATCTCCTAAACCAGATATCAGATTGAGGTGAAATCAGTGGAATATGAAACTAAACTCCCAATGCATCATTGTGATATAACATTCAAGCCCAAAGGAGTTCATATCTAGGAGCTATGAATTGTGGAAGTTGATACTGAAATTCACGCCACGTAGCAAACCAATCCTCAATGTTTTGAGTGTATCTCAAAAACTATAAATCCGATTGAGTTGAAACCAGTGGCATATGAAAGTAGACTCAAAAGGATTTCCATCAAGACTTGAACGGACTAAAACGGAGTTCAGACCAGGGAGATATGGACTTCGAAAGTTGACAGTCAGTTCAAGACATTTCAAAAACACTAGTCAAGAACAGCCTTTATTCATCAGATCATAACAGACATAATACAATGAGTTTGGAGTTGATTCTTCTTGCATTGGATTCTTACCTCAAGCTTGGAAATGTAAACTTGAGTTTGAGATTGGCCAAGAGTTTTCCATATTTTGGGAAAACTCGAGTTTTGACTTGCAAACTTGAATTTGCATCATACAGAAATTCTTCAAAATTTTCCGAAGAAGACAAAACTCCATTTTCCATTTGGAAACTCGAGTTTTGGTCATACAGAGAGTCTCCAACATTTTGAGTTTATGCAAACTCCAGTTTTGATATGGAAACTCCAGTTTTCGTTAGCCATGAGTTTTCTAAGTTTTCAATTTTTTGAGAAAACTCGAGTTTTACTTTGGAAACTCGAGTTTGTGTGTGACAGAAATTTTTCAAGTTTTACTCAGTTTTTGAAAGCTCCAGTTTTGACTTGGCATAAATTTCTCAAAGTTTTCATACTTAAATGAAAACTCGAGTTTTGACCAAACAGAAAGCTTTGCTCTCTTTTCTATGATTTGAAAACTCCAGTTTTGAAGTTTTGGACTAAAATTCATCTTTCATGTCAAGAGTCCAAAACTCGAGTTCGTAATTGAAAACTTGAGTTTTGCTCCTATTTCAAAATGTTCTTCAAAGCTCAATCGCGATGTTTCCCTAAGAAAGAACAAAACTCGAGTTTGTGTTTCTAAACTCGAGTTTGCACTTGAGTGAACAGTTACAAACTCCGGTTGCATTTGGAAACTCCGGTTTTCGCGCTCGGTTGAAAATCGCTTTTTCCAGTTTTGCGAAATCTTCATGTATTATCTAGATACTTCTTATCATCACTCATCACTATTCTTAACTATGTTTAATCAATTTGTTAGTGAGTTTCAGATGATTAAAATGAAGGATTAGAAGCAAATATCAAAATCTCATATTTGTGTCGAACATCAAAAGTCAAAAAGTTCTAACGGCTAGTTTCAACCGATCTCTATTGGCTACTATTCATAACGGTCATATTCTCAACGTTCAGATGATCTTCATCTATAAGTAGAGGCAATTCAAAATGAAGAAAGATGAAGATAAGAGATTGCACTGTCAAGATGCCAACATTCTGAATCCAATATCTATCTCATACACACTCTTTTTTCAATGCTTACATAGTTCATCATAGAGAGTGAAATTATTTGTAATGTACTTCAGTGTTTATTCATTCACTTCTGAGAGAGAAGATTCATTATAATCATCATATCATTCTATTTGAGAGTTACTCAAGATTAGGTGATGTTGAGTGAGAAACCCATTGTATTGATTGTAGCTTGTAAAGGGAGTGAATCATAGTGAGAGGATTACTTCGAGTACAGAGTGTGTAATCAAGTGGGTGTATTGATTACAGTTTGTAAGGGGGAGTGAATCCTAGTGAGAGGATTACTCCAAGTACAGAACGTGTAATCAAGTTGAAAGAAGATAGTGGATTGAAAATCTCAAGTGGAGCTTGGGGACTGGACGTAAGTCAAGGATTGGACCGAACCAGGATAAATCTCAGTTTGCATATTCTCTTCCCTTATCTCTTATATTTCCAGCATAATCATTTGAATATATAACTATTAGTTTATGTATCATTACTATCATACATACTACATTTACTGAGATGCGAAAAGATTTTCAAAGTTGATAACTTTTTATTATTCACCCAATTCACCCCCTCTTGGGTTTAGTCGGTTCTTACAAACATAACTCAGTTTTCATTTTCCAAGGAACAAATCTTGGAAACTCGAGTTATGACTTTGTGCATTCGAGTCATCAGTTAGAGTCAACAATTTAGAACTCGAGTGTCCTTTGTTTAAACTCATTTTTCAATATAACTCGCAGTCTTCAGTTTGTGAACAAATCTTCACAACTCAAGTTGTAAAGACTTGGCTCGAGTCATCAACTCAAGTCAGTACTTTTAGACTCGAGTTATGGTCTTTGAAATGATCTTCTCGGTTTAACTTTTGTATCAAACAAGCTTTCATTTTAGAAGATAATCATCTTCACTCAAGTGTTGGAAGAACAACTCGAGTCAGTTAATGAAAACTCGAGTTGTCATATGTGTATTAGTAAATCACCATGTTCGTAAAGTTAAAATCATTGATTGTGATTTCATATCTTCTTATCATCACTCATTACTATTCCTAACTATATTTAACTAGTGTATTAATGAGTTACAGATGATTATATGGAGGATTAACAGCAGATTACCAAAGAGCATATGATTTTGTCAGAAGCATTAAATGCAGTTACAGAAAACGAGACACCAACACGACAACAATTCTCTGAGCAATCAGAAAGACTTTTCTGCTATTCCCATTTCGTATTAATTACTGCAACTCAATGGGCAAAACAAAAGGAATGTCAAGCGGTAGAATGACAGTGATTATTCTACAAAATCGAAGTTATGAGTAACGAACAAAACTTCAACGGTCTAACGGCTGTATTCAATACTCACAACGGATAACTTGAAAACGCTTTTAACGGTCATTAATGATAATCAACTATAAAAGAAGAAGCATTCAAGATAGACGGTGAGACATGACCTTGCCCTGTCGAAATGCCAACACTCTGAATCCAACGTTTGTTTCATACGCTCTCCGTTCTCAATGTTTATACAGCTCATCATAGAGAGTGAAATCATTTGTATTGTATTTCAGTATTTATTCATTCACTTCTGAGAGAGAGAAGATTCATTGTAATCATTTTATCAAAGGGTTACTCAAGATTGGGTGATCTTGAGTTGGAAACAGATTGTAACCTTACGTTGTGTAAGGGGGAGTATCTTGATGAGAGATTCAACTTCATAAGTGTCTGGGTGAACTTGTGGGATTGTAGAGGCTTTTCTCTTGTGCCCGGATCAAACAAGAAGATAGTGGATTGAAAATCTCAAGTGGAGCTTTGGGATTGGAGATAAGTCAAGGATTGGACCGAACCAGGATAAATCTTAGTTTCCATATTCTCTTCCCTTATCTCTTATATTTCCAGCATAATCATTTGAATGAATGACTGTTGGTTTACAACTCATTATTTTCATACATACTGCATTTACTAATATGTGAAAAGATTTTCAAAGCTCATAAGTTTTTATCATACACCCAATTCACTCTCTCTTGGGTTCAACCGATTCTTACAAAGTTGGCCTATATTCTGACTAGTTTGATACTAAGAGGGTTATTGGGGCCGACTCAAATTGTAATATCCTAATTTTTATATTAGGATTTAATTATAAATAAGAAAAATTAATTAATCAAAATACATGAATTTATTATGTAATTGTCAAAATAAAGGTTTGCATATAAAATGTCATTTATGATAGTAAAAGAAATTAGTAGAATAAGGATGTAAAAATAATGAATAAAATAATAATATTTTATTGTTGTTTTTTTAAAAAAGGAGAGGGGTAAAAATATACAGAAGAAGAAGAAAAAAAAAAGTAATAATGATAATGATAATGAATAAAATAATAATAGATTAATATTTATTTTAAAAAAAAACTAAGAGACGGTGGAAGCAATTGCTGCCACCTACTATATACTTAGGGGCTAAGTATCCCCATCCACCACCGCCCTAATCCCCCTATAAATATATATGAATGGGTGTAAGTGTGCAATGTTAGTGTGTCTGTGCAGAATGATGTGCGTGTGCGTGTGATGAAGTGAGGGCGCGAACTAGAGAAGGGAAAGTCGGTGTGTGTGTTGAGTGATAATAATATGAGAGAAGACGAGGAAGAGAAGATTATTTGAGTTTTTAATGTGCGTTATTTATTTTATAAGATCATTTAGGTGGTTAAATTAATTTTTTTTCAACAAACTTTCTTCATGAAAATTATTCTACGTATTTTTATCTTTCTAATAAGAGTAATATAGTATTGATTAGTGAAAATTTTGGGATTAAAATTATGATAAAGTTTTGAGTTTGGATAATAGATGACTGTATATATCAAGAGCATGATTAATAAGTAATTTTAATCGGTTTAGATTTATTAGTTGGTAGTTGTGAGAATTTAAATTTAATTTTCTATCTAAAAGAATTTAGGATTTGTGCTTTATAGGATATTTCTACCGATTAAATGAGGTTTAAAGTATTTATTTGGATTACTGGAGATATTGTTGTCGATTTAATCGGTTTAGTTTTGCTAAATCTTAAATTGTATAAAATTTATGAGTTGGGATTTGGAACTTAAATTAAAGTTTGATATGATTTTGATTATATGGAGATTTGAAGATTTGTTAAATAAGTTGGGTTATGCTCATATAAGTTAGTATTATGTTAAGAAATTGAGATTTGTGATATTAGGTCTTTCGTATTCGAATTTATAATTCATTTTTAATTTATTGGAGGTTATATTGAGGATTAGGTAGATTAGATGTGAGGTTTATAAATGAATGAGAATATTTGAATTTTTAGGTGGAGCTTTTATTGTAGGAAATTGGGTATTTTGAGGATACAATGATATTTTGATAGATATAATTAGTGAGAAATAATTTATGAAGGAAGGAACTGAGATGGTAACAACTGTTTGAGGAATAGATAAATTCTCACTTCTTCTAAAAAAATTAAAATGAGACAATTATAATTTAATTAATTAATTATTATTATATTAGTTGGTATTGTCATTAATTCTATTAACGTATAATTATATTTACTTTTAGAGTGGACTTGATCTCTCTCAAGTTTAGTTTTTGTGTCAAGAACTGGAGGTAACCATTTTCCACTTATTGTACTTGCTTGTATGAATGTTTGTGAGTGATTTTTAATATATGAGAACTATGTTCTTAATGCAAAGTCGCCTTGTGGTATTTTATTTTAAAATGTGATTGATGAGATTGTATTATTGATTTAATATAACAATGAGTACTTTGAAATAGTTATTGAGACAGAAAATTTGATAATATATGTTATGGATAATGCAATTTTGTTATTGTAACATCCCAAATTTTAGGATTTGAAATTGGAATATTTTATGGGAATTAAATTATAAAATTATATAAATTCATTAGTCACATCATTTGGCCCACATGTTGATAAAATCGAACCCTGGTATTATTCACTTAGGTTCAGTGAGTGAAGCAATCAAACCCAACAACAAAACTAAGCCCACAAATGAGATGCTATTCACAGCCTCATCGACTTATGGCAGAGGAAATAGACAGATGAAACACAGTCAACGAAAGATCAGCGTAAAGCCAGCGGAAAGGTTAACGTCATTACGTAAAACGCAGAAAGATCAGAGTCTCGCGTCATCTGCAAACACAGCCCATACCTCTCGATCCTCGCAACGCTAGTTAACCAATGGTTTTTATCCTTTGGTCCATTCATTCTTCTTCTCGGATCCTTATTTATACCAGTTGCTCAGCTACAACCAGCATCACGAAGAGCAGCGGAGGGGGAGTCTGAGAACACAAAACTGAGAAGTTAGACAAAAAGAGAGAGCTGAGAGTGTAAGAACGAGAGAGACGAGGAAGGAGAAAGAGTTGTAGCCGTCTCACTCTCCTCTGCTCAGCGTCTCACGAAACAGAGGTAGGTTTAAGTTTTCTTTCCTTCTTGTTTCCATTAATTCCAGCGTAAGATTTAGAGCATAAGCCATGTTGCTAACTTAACTGATGTGGGTTTGTGTTAGTAGTGGTGTAATGACTCACGTTGTGCGAGACGTTGCAGTGTGTAGTTAAATGGGTAAGTGATACTAATTATGAGGGGTTGCAGTGGTGTGAAGCTTCAAGTTGTATGTAGTGTGCTCATGTTGTGTAGTAGTGCAAGTGAGTGGTGGTGTTGAATAGTTAGTATGTGTGTTGTTGTGCATGAGTGTGTGATCGTGGGTGTGTGGTGCTATGTGTATGTAGCAGTAGTGGTGGAGTGAGTGTAGTATGTGGGTATAAGTGTGTGTGTGGCATAGTTCCGTAGTATGTAGGTGAGTGTGTTTAAGGTGGTGTGTGTGGGTAGTGTGTACAAAGGTGTGTGCAGAGCATGGTGTGCTTGATGCTAGGTTGCGTAAAGTAGCAACTGTGGAATATGTAGTGTATGTAGTGCGAGTGAGTCATTGTGCATAATAAGTAAAGAGCAACATAGTATTATGCTTCTCTTACAAGAACAGGTAGTCTAATAATATACATATATATATGCATTTGAGTTACTGCATGATGAAAAGGGAAAAAGAGACTTCATATTTAGCAATGTATATGAATTAAGAAAAGTTGTTGTTCTTGAAATAAAAACCAAGTTTATAGATATATATCATTGCTCATGGAAGAGGGGGGGGGGGGGGGGGGGGGAAGAGAAACACTTTGCTGTAATGAAAATTCTATTCCATGCAAATATTAATGTCTTTACGGGTTGAGGACAGTGAGCTAAGCGACTGATGTTGCAATTTAGAAACCAGGATCAGGAACAGTTTTTACTTATTAGAGTATATATAATATCCTTACTCATTAAAGTATGTATAATAGGATAGGTTGGATCAGGAGTGTTGGACTTGAGTTAATCACATATAACGGCCCACTATTCATTTGTGTGTCTAAATATAATTTTATTATAGAATATAAAAAGGTATAAACCAAAATACAATTGTCCTCTATTTAGACTAACAGTGGAACCATTTCCAAATATTAAAGAAATCAGGATATCTGATCCATACTTGTCTTGCTATTATTATTATTAGTAAAAAGGGAATAAATAATAAATGGAGTTATTAATTAATAATAAATAAAAGAGTGTTATTATTAATTAATGATAATTAAAAAGGGTATTATTAGTAAGGGAAGTTTTAAGGGTTAATTCATTTTTAATCCTCTAAAAATTAGTTTGCGTAGCTAATTACGTTGTGGCGCGATTAAATGACTAATGGCAATGATAAACGTTTATAGGATTTCATAGACGCCTCGACCAATCCCAACACCTACCGGACAAAAATTTAAGGATTCAAGCTCGAGGTGGGTAACTGTAATCTTGTTAGCATATATGTATGTGTTCATGTATTAGCTGATCATGTTTGATAGATGATTTACATGTTATGTTTTTCCTGGTTATGGATTGAGGCTGCGTGTCCTAATAAGGGCTGTGGTCCTTGGCTGTTAACTGCGGTTACGGTGCGACTTGTTTACTTGTAAATTCTTCTATGTTTAACATGTGCTATATTGTCATTTATGCTTCATATCTGTTCATGAGATTAACTGTTACCCCTGGGGTTCATTCATTTGAACGTCAGACCGTATTAAGGAAACAGGAAGTGGATCGGGCACGAGGGAAAGGCGCAACAATAAGGATTACTGTAGAAGCTTATCTTTTATCATTCAGGACTATTAGTCTAAACGTTTATCTTTTGTCTTAACACTTTGGATTACTATATTAAGATCCCCCCCAATGGGATAGATACCGCTCGCGAAAAATTTATCCTCGCGTTTTCAATATTTTCAAACTAAGTTATTTTATGAAAGTTTTATTCTGCAATTAAGTCGTCCAAATTATTCGATGCTTGTGCGCTTATACTCTTATAATAGTTAGATAAATGCCCTGTACAAGAGAGGGTGTTTACAGTTATGACTTCTTGAATTGAAATAATATTGTCATCTTATTGATTATTGAGACGATGTATTATTTTATAAATCATGTTTGGAATCTTATATATACATGCCAAGATTATGATGATGTGGAGCGGTGATGGATGTAGAGTGATGATGGGAGTTATTGTGTATACAATACCACGTGGTATGCCACCACTCGGTGCACAGTGGATGACTTTGATATTTTCAGGGCCCTTGCTATCACCTTTTTCCTTTGGCCGGGTTAAGGGTCAGCCCTTAGGACAATGACACCTTTCTATATTCGAAGGAAAGGGAACCCATGATCCGATACGAGTTATATAGCCTTTGGCCGGACTATATCTCATTATTGGAGAGCTTGGTGCAATATTGTCATAGAGACTAAACCTATTACATTACAGCCCATGGGTTTTGTCAGCGGTAATAAGGATGGGGGGTGATAAGGATTGTCAGGGTATCGATCTATTGCTTGGCATGTCATATATGTGATTCATAATATAAAATTTGGTTCAGAAATTGTGATTTAATAATTTTGTAAATTATATATCTAATACTTTGTTGTATAAAATGTTCCACTTGGCACCTCACAAGCACATATTAGCATTTATAATGAGCTAGACTGATGGTTACAAATATTTTTCAAGTGATAGTTTTTGTGTGGGTCAATCAGGGAAGGCTTCGGAAGCTTAAACTACTTTTGATAACGGTAGTGCTTCCACCCTTTTGGTAGATGTTGAATTATTGTATATTGCTACATTAGGGCTCACTTGGCATACTCTAGTATATTTTGAATATTTTGGCAAATTTTGAAGTATTATTTAATTAAAAAGTAGGGAAAATTACTCACAGGTCCCAAGGAACAGAGATAATTACAATTAGATCCCTTCAAATCATGAAATCACACAGAAGTCCCTAGGGACTTCTGTGTAATTATTTCATATGAGTAAAAGACCTTATTGCCCATTCTCCTTCTTCCTTCTTCCTTCTCCTCTCTCTCTCTCTCTCTCCTCTCTCCCTTTTTCTTCTCTCTCTTCCAATATTTTTTCTTCTCTCCTCTCTCGCCTTACTCGCTCTCTTGCATCGTCTCCACCCTTCTTCTCTCCCACCGGCCATCCCAGAGACTAGAGCTCCATTCGATCCAAGGGCCTTCTTCAACGCACCGGAAAATCTCGTTTCAAGCAGATCCAGATGACGAGGATGAAAGCAACTGGGTAGAAAACGATCTATCAGTTGCTTGTGGGAAGTATGTGCTTGGCAACACTGAAGTTACCGAAGATCGTCTTATGTTCTCACATCTGATTTTGTGTGAAAAGATTAGCCGCAATACTTTTAAAGTTTTTCCTAGGAAGGGGGAAACGTGGGCTCTGTTTAAAAATTGGGATATCAAATGGTACACTGATGTGGAATCTCATGAGAAGTATGAATTTGACTTCGTTGAAATTATATCAGATTATGTTGAAGGAGAGGGGGTCTCTGTTGCATACTTGGAGAAGTTGAAAGATTTTGTAAGTCTCTTCACTCGAGCTAACAAGGGCACCATATTTAAATTTCCATGGAAGTTAAAAGATTAAGTGTTTGCTAATCCCACCCGCAATTCCCAGTTCGCTTCTGTTCTTTTTGTGGTAGAGTTGTTGTAAATATATGCTTTTTCTATTGTTAATATAGCATTTATTGTTGTAAATAGCCTCTGAACGTGAGAAATGAAAAAAAATCCAAGTTTTCAAAGGTTGTTGTAAATATATGTTTTTTCTGTTGTTAATATAGCATTTGTTGTTGTAAATAGTCTCTGGATGTGAGAGATGAAAAAATCCATGTTTTCAAAAGTTGTTGTTAATATATGCATTTTATGTTGTTAATATAGCATTTATTGTTGTAAATAGCTTCTGGAAGTGAGAGATGAAAAAATCCAGGTTTTCAAATGTTGTTGTTAATGTATGCTTTTTCTGTTGTAAATATAGCATTTATTGTTGTAAATAGCCTCTGGACGTGAGAAATGAAAAAAAATCCAAGTTTTCAAATGTGGCTAGGATGTTCGAGCTTAACTTCCGAGTTTGAACTTAACTTCCGAGTTCGAACTTAACATCCCAGTTCGAACATATACATACAGTCAGATAAACAATTTAACTGTGGATTTTTTTCATTTCTCACGTCCAGAGGATATTTACAACAACAAATGCTATATTTACAACATAAAAAGCATACATTAACAACATGATTTGAAAACCTGGATTTTTTTCATTTTTCACATCCAGAGGCTATTTACAACAACAAATACTATATTAACAACAGAAAAAGCATATATTAACAACAACTTTTGAAAACTTGGAATTTGTTATTTCTGACTTCTAGAGGCTATTTACAACAACAAATGCTATATTAACAACAGAAAAAGCATATTTTAACAACAACTTTTGAAAACCTGGAATTTGTTATTTCTGACTTCGAGAGGCTATTTACAACAACAAATGCTATATTAACAATAGACAAAGCATATATTTAACAACAACTGTTGAAAACCTGGAATTTGTTATTTCTGACTTCCAGAGGCTATTTACAACAATAAATGCTATATTAACAACAGAAAAAGCATATTTTAACAACAATTTTTGAAAACCTGGAATTTGTTATTTCTGACGTCCAGAGGTTATTTACAACAACAAATGCTATATTAACAACAGAAAAAGCATATATTTACAACAACTCTACCACAAAAAGAACATAAGCGAACTGGAAATTGCTAGCAATTATAGAACTAATCAACCCTAGAACTTATATATAGAGAATGAACTTGAAATTACAGGAACGAATTCGATCACAATCCTTCAAGCCCTTCATTTCTCTCGTCTATCGTCATGATTATCGGGGTGTTGCTGGCACATGGGGGAGAAATTAGAATTGAGATCAGAGTAAAGAGAGACGACCTTGAAGATATTTCCGTTGAGCTCCTGAATCAAGGACGTTCTTCGCCATATTGTCGGGAATCCTAGACTGGTGGTTCTCGTTCACCTGTTGAATCAGAAGTCGATTACGATCCAACACCAACTACACCTGCTTGAAGCTCTTGTTAAACGCCGCCCACGCCTTGGGATCGCCTTGTTCGGCTGCCTCCACTTCTCCGTCGGAATCCCCGGTGGTGGTGGTGCTGACGATTGTGGTGGTCAGGTATGACCAACGATAGCCCTTTCTAGGAAAGAGAGAAGAAAAAGGGAGAGAGGAGAGAGGGAAGGTCAAAATGGTCATTTTACATTCACAAATAATTACACAAAAGTCCATTTTGTCATTTGAAGGGACCTACTTGTAATTATCTCTGCTCCTTGGAACCTGAGCATAATTTTCCCTAAAAAGTATGGGTCTAGTAAAATCTAAAGCTCAACTGTGTGCTAAAACATTTTAATGAATGGTTTAATTAAGTTAATAATTTATAATTGTCCTTTAGAATGAAGGATGTTACACAAATAAACCTTAGTATAATAAAGAAAACTTGTATATCACAAATCGTTTCTCTCTGTCCAGACACATTTGTCTTCTGAGTTATATATTGTGACTTGGAATTGTATTATATATATTGCACTAATTATATTTTGATTAGTGGTCTTTCATTTGTTTATTAATCTATGGTCGTGTACTTTGAAGAAGCGTTTTAAATAATTAGTAACAAAAATTCTACTTGTTAATTTGTACCAATATATTCCTCTGAAGACACAAAAATAAGAGACCTAAAATGGTTTAGGATAGGTTGAGAATGATGATGCACCAATTGCTACTAGACTAAGAAGCAGTGATAAACAAGTTGAGCCTATAGCTTCTGGTTCAATGAATCAAACGGTATATAAAGAGGGGTAAAGTTAGAAAAAGTTATTAATTTAGGACAAATTTAATGAATTAATTATCATTCCTTAGTCTGCGAGAGAATTAGTAGTTAGGTCCTTATAATAAGGACTTCTTAGACCACAAAAGCGATAAAGCTCTATCACCAAATATTTATCTAATCTATTTTGGCACTCAATTGTTTAATTACTCTGAAAATCAACCTCCTCACAAGAACAACCTAGGGGCTGCCTTGCTATTTTGCATTAGTAGATCTTAGCTTTTGAGAACTCTTACAACGGGGTTATAAAAATGGTGCCACCGTCAGGGAGGTGGTTGACAAGGTTTTTAGATAGTTGAATGTTTTTCCCCTTAAACTTGAACTATGTTTTTGGTGGTTGTGTTTTCATTTAGTTGCTGGTGTTGGAAATTTCCCTTCTGTTATGTGCAACTTGAACATATCATGTTCCAGCAATTAAATTGAACCTGTAACCAGCGGCATATTATGTTATATATTTGAAAAAATTTCTAGAAACATATAAAAATTAGTATGGGTGCTTTTGAACTTAGTTGATTTGCTAAACTGATATGGTCTCATTAGTCTCAGTTTTGCACTTCGAATACAGGGAGTCAGGCATTGGAATTAGTTTTTGTAGTTAATATAGTTCATTGTTTTGTGTTGCCAAAATATTTTTGGTAAAATATAAATATTAGTATTTAGTTATTGTTCTATTATTACTCTACTGTTCAGTATAAATAAAAAATTATTCTGGAAGGCAAAATCTGTTTGATGGTATTAACTGTTGTTGGTGCAAACTGCTACTATGTTAAGCAAAGGTTTTCCATAAATGTGAGTGTGCTATTTTGTTTCCATAGCATTTGGTGAATATATATTTGAGCATATTATTGAAGTGGATGTATTGTTGGCTTGTCGAATTTTGCTTAGACAAGCAATCTGACTCATAAGCGTTCAATGATGTTGTTGTCTCAAAAGTGACATATTTAAGCTAATAAAATTTAATTGGAGTGTTATTCTGTTTTGCACTCAAATATTTTTTTTTTGAAATGCATATTGGTTCATACACTTGAACACTAGAGAATTTGCAAAAGAAAAAACATTGTTTGAGCCATGGATTTTTTGAAATCCTCAGTAGATTTTGACGGTGAGTGAATTTTGTTGTTAGCTAGTATTTTACTAGCTAAAATTCACTATATCTAATCTGTGCATTCTTGCCTTTGATTATGAACCCTAATTGTTGATTACACACCACATCATTTCTGTAAGTAGTTGGAGTCACATGCTTCAAGTTGTCACATGTTCCACACCATTTGGTCTTGACTCTAATTGGTTTGAATGAGAATTTCCATTTTAAATTTTGCATGAATCAATGTGTTCATGAAACTGGTCCTATTTTGAATTTTGTTGCTATTTGAAAATCTATATCAAACAAGAAAGCCTTTAATGCTCAGATTCAATAAATTTGGTTACTCAATTTGTACTGATTTTTGGTAGAGTGCATATTGGGAAAGATTGAACTTTCCTTTGACTTTGCATGCTGAAAACACTTATTTGGTGAATTATTGAGTGTCTTGCACAGTCCCTAGTCTCACACACACCACTCCCACAATTTTTTTTTGATTTTTACTCTTGCTTACTAGAATAGTGTGGTTATTGTTACTCCACATTATTTCTTTTATAGTTGTTCTTTCTGTGCGTTGCTACTAAATTGTTGTTGTATTTGTGTTTATTAATTCTGTGTGACATTGTATTTGGTGAGCTGTTGAAATGTTTTACATTGTTGGCTTTGATCACATAATGCTGAAATAGAATTGAGAACTGTGTACTTGTTTCTTCCATAATTTGATATCAAGTCCACGTCAAACTGTTGCTTGAAGAAGTTTTATATCTTGTTTGTTATCAAAAAAATTGATTTGTTTTGAAGAAGTTCTTGCTATTGTGGGTAGTCTGCATATGGTACATTAATGCATTCATTGTTGTCATTTACATGCACCAGTTAAAATTGTTAGGACGAGATTGCATGGAGTTTAACAGTTGATTTTGCGGGAACATTAATTGCTAGAATTTTCAAAAAAAAAAAAAAAAAAAAACTTTCCTGTTTTGTTGTAATTGCTCCAGACCTGTGCCTCAAATTTACTAATCCAAATCATTGCAAATTCCTTTTTGTGAGTTGATTAAAGAGTGACTATCAAGGCCTTAGTGTGTTCCTGGAAATTTTCAATTTGACTAGCTTAGTAATTGCATTTGTTCTATTTAAGTTTGATTTCATCTTGCCTCATACTATCTCCATGAGTTCCTGCATTGTCCTTGAGCAAATTTGTAAATATAGTTGAACTTGGGTGAGTTTAGTCTCTGCTTTGTATAAATTTGTAGTTGCATTATTTATGAAAGTCCAAAACTGCTTTTGACTCTGGTTTGCTGTTGTCCCAAATTACATGCCATAGTTCTGAGCAAAAAATAATAATAATTACATGCTATAGTTCCTGTCCAACTTTTCTGAGTAAGAAGCTAAAGTTTAGCTGTTGGACATAAGTAAAATTCGTTGGCCTTCATTATTTCAAGCTTATTCACCAATTATCACTCAGTGAGTTCTAGTAATTGCTGATCTAAAAATTTCTTTCAGATTCCTAAGACTGCTGCTGACTAGAAATTGATGTGTTACTCTCAACCTTGATGAGCTACTAAAATTTTTATTGCTTGCCTGCACTGAATCTGGCCACATATTGCTGTCACAATTTTTTAATGGGGTGTAATTATTTTTCCGCCATTCACAAACCTCATTTTTGCTGCATTGAGGTACTAATTTTTACTTTGCACTTGAACTAAACTCTCTCAATGACTTTGTTGTTGTGGGTATATTGCTGGTTTGGACCAAATATTGCTTTTGCTTGAGTTGTGGTTCAATTTGAATGGTAAAAAAGAAAGAAAGTGATCTTGTTGATTCTGGTTCTACCTTGCTCTGTGATATAATGAGTGATCATCTTTGCTAGATATATATGTTATGTGCAAATTAAGGTGAAAGATGAAAGCTGATACTTGAACATCTAATTCTTCCTGCTTTAAGGATTATTTTAGCTTTAGAATTATGAGTTATGGTTAAACTCTGTTGCTATGATTGTTCTTTGTGACGGCTTTTATCTCTAACTGTGAGATTGATGACTTAGAATTGTTGAATTCATTAGCATTAAAATTGGTAATTCTTTGTAATTATTGAATTTTGGACATTTAAGGATTTATTCTTGTTGTCTGTGATAGTTAATCACTTTTGTTGTTGTTGAATGAGTCACTAAGTTTCCAAGGTTTTAATAAATTTAGTTTGCTGAAATTTAATCAAATCTTTCCTGTAAGTAACTTAAAATTGTGATTATTGACTACTTGCTTCATTTTCCATTGACAAAACAAAGTGCATTTATGCTATTCACTTTTCTATTATCTTTTAGCCATTAATTATTGACTACTGTAAGCTAAATTGTCTGAATATCGTATCCATTCATGTACATAAGAAGGGTATTTATACAATAGGAGAGAGCCTTAGAATTGATGGCTCTTAATGACTATTTAATCAAGCCCAGCTTGTTACAAAGATAGTCAACCCGAGTCCCATTTAAGGCCTTAGTCAGAAGGTCGGCCAATTGGTCACTAGACCGCACATGCCCCGTAGAAATAAAGTTCTCCTTGATCTTATCGCGTACAAAGTGACAATCAATCTCAATGTGTTTCGTACGTTCATGAAACATAGAGTTGGAGGCTATGTGTAGAGCAGCTTTATTATCACACCACAACTTCACAGGTAATGACGTGGCAAGACCAACCTCCTTCATTAACTGGTGAATCCACACAATTTCCTATACTGACTGAGACATGGCTCTATACTCAGCTTCTGCACTCGACTTAGAAACCACATCTTGCTTCTTACTCCTCCATGACACTAAATTTCCACCAACAAACACACAATATCTTGTGGTGGATCTTCTGGTAGCCTTTGATCCCGCATGATCTGCATCACAAAAACATTCAATCTTATTGTGACCATGATTCGTATAGAGTATACCACGACCAGGTAAGCCCTTTAAATAATGTAAGACATGTTCCAAAGCTTCCCATTGAGCAACGGTTGGTGCAGTCATGAATTGACTGAGCACACTAACTGAAAAGGTCACATCGAGGCGAGTTACTGTGAGATAGTTCAATTTCCCAATTAATCTACGGTATCTCTCAGGGTAGGCAAACGACTTGATCTTCTCCGGATCAACTTTCTTTCTTACCTCCTCAGGTTGCTCATCAAACGATATGCGGTCATCCAAGTCCAAGAAGGGATTAGGAATCATGGGAAAGCTACTCGGTGCTGCTTTGAGTTTCTCGGTTTCTTTTAATAGATCAAGAACATATTTCCTCTGTGTCAAAAGGATGCCTTTCTTACTTCTCATAACCTCTATCCCAAGAAAGTACTTTAACGGACCCAAATCCTTTGTTTGAAAATGAGAATTGAGAAAGGCTTTAAGTGATGAAATTCCCGAAGCATTGCTACCCGTAATAACAATATCATCAACATATACCATTAATAGAATCATGCCAAAGATCTCGTATGCCGATAAAACACGAGAATGGTCACACTTACTCGAATCGACCAAACTTCTTAACCACGAGCTAAACCCGTCAAACCAAGCACGAGGGCTCGCTTCAAGCCATATAAAGACTTCTGAAGATGGCATACCTTCCCACGCTCCCCCTGAGCAACAAAACCAGGTGGTTGCTCCATGTATACTTCCTCAAGAAGATCTCCATTCAAGAACGCATTCTTAACATCCAACTGATGAAGATCCCAACCATAATTGGCTGCCATAGAAATGAAGAGGTGAACGAGAGACAGTTTGCCACAGGAGAGAAGGTTTCCGAATAGTTAACACCATAGGTCTGAGCATAACCCTTGGCAACTAGTCGAGCTTTCAAACGTTCCAAGGTGCCATCAGCTTTTGTTTTGATCGTGAACACCCACTTACACTCGATAGCCTTCTTTCCAAGAGGCAAATCAACGAGATTCCAGGTACCAGCCTTATCAAGGGCCACCATTTCTTCTTCCATCGCAGCACGCCAACCGGGATGGGTCAAGGCTTGTTGGAGAGTAGTGGGAACTGTGAGAGAGTCTAAGGATGCTATGAAGGAACATGATGGAGGAGACAAATGATTATAGGAAACAAAGGAAGAAATAGGATAGGTGCAAGTACGCTTAACTTTGCGTAAGGCAATAGGTAAGTCATCAAAGGTGTCAGACACTGTGTCTGGTTCAGAGGTAGAAGTGGAGGGATCAGGAGTACCAAGAGTATCAGGCATTGGTGCTGGTTTAGAAGTAGGAGCAGAAGGAGCTAATGCCGGATCAGACAACGAAACAGTCATTGGTGAGTCATGAACCTGATCGACAACATTACTCGCCCTAGGACGTTTCCGATAAACATGATAGATAGGTGGTTTAGCAGGTGTCGGGTCAGATGCTTGCACTGGTGGTAACTGAACTGGATAGACCAAGAGATCATCAAGACTGTCAGAGGTATCATCAGTCGAGACAGGAGATGGAGGTGGAGTAGAGACCGGAAAAACGAAGTCGACTCATGAAATGTGACATCTGTAGACACAAGATAACGCCGAAGAGTGGGAGAATAGCACCGATAACCCTTCTGAACCCTAGAATACCCAAGGAAGACACACTTAAGAGACTTGGGATCAAGTTTGGTAACAGTGGGACGAACATCGTGAACAAAACAGACACAACCAAAGATTTTAGGGTCAACAGGAAACAAGGGTTTGGAAGGAAACAAGGTGGTGTATGGAGTGGCACCATTGAGGATATGAGGGGACATACGATTAATAAGGAAGCACGCAGTAGATACAGCGTCAGCCCAAAAAGGCTTAGGAACATTCATTTGAAACATGAGAGCCCAAGCGACTTCTAATAAGTGTCGGTTCTTATGTTCTACAACACCATTTTAAGCCGGCGTATCTGGACAGGAGGACTGATGAAGCATGCCATGATGGAGCATATAGGTTTGAAATTGGGCAAACAAGTATTCTTTAGCATTGTCACTCCGTAAGGTTTTAACAGACACACCAAACTGAGTTTGGATTTCAGTACAGAAATTACAAAAATGAGAAAACAACTCAGAACGAGTTTTCATTAAATAGAGCTAGGTGGTACGAGAGAAATTATCAACAAAAGTAACAAAGTACCGAAAACCAGGCTTGGACTCGACATGACATGGACCCCAAACATCATAATGGACTAAATCGAAAGGAGAAGCAGCTCGTTTATTAACGCGAGGTGCCAAATGAATACGATGATGTTTAGCAAACTGACATGAATCACAATCTAAAGACGACAAATGATGGAATTGAGGATACATCCTTTTCAAAGAAGACAAAGACACATGACCTAGACGACAATGAATGTCAAAAGGGGACGAACCACCAGAGCAAGCAACTGAATGTGGTACCTAATCCTCAAGGAAGTAATGACCGCCTGATTCATAGCCCCTACCAATAACTTGTTTTGTCGTGAGATCCTGAATCAAACAGTGGCCAGGAAAGAGAGTGATAAAACAGTTGGATTGTCGAGTAAGTTTGCTAAGAGACAAAAGATTAAATGCAAGGTTAGGGACATTAAGGACATGTGATAGGGAAACATATGAGGTAGGTTGGGTAGTGCCAGAGCCAAGAACACAAGAATAAGAACCGTTGGCAATTGTTATACTAGAAGGAGTGGCATAAGGCGCATATGAGGAAAACAAATGGTGATTACCTGTCATATGATCAGTAGCACCAGAATCGATGATCCATTTCGAGGAAGAAGTAGCAAAACTAGAGGCAATATTACCTGTACCAAGAGCAATTGAAGAACTAGACGTAGATGCAGCCATCGAGCCTTACTAGGAGGAAGTTGAGCACCACAGCAAACATTGGAGGAAGTACCAAATAACAAAGGACCAACACACAGTCTCCGAGCAAGAGCACCAAAAGTGAGCAGAAAGCCACACCAAAGAAGATAGTACCGAGTAACCAAAGAGAACAGCAACCAAACAATACTCCAAATGTTCTCTTATGGCCGAATAGGTCACACAAGGACAACCAAACAGCAAAGAAGTACCAAACACCGGCAATCCTACAGGACACTCGCCGGAATCTGCAAAAAAAGTGTCGTCGGAATCTAGAAATTCTTACTGGAATCTGAAAATAATTGTCTCTGGGATTTCGAAATGCTCCTCTGAGTATGGAGCAGTCGCCGGAAAATTCAAACAGTCACTGGAAGCTCGCCGGAAAATTCAAACAGTTACCAGAAGCTTCAAAACTCACGGATCAGGCTGGAAATGAGACGAGAAGGCCGAAAAAGGAAGTCGCCGACGAAACGGAGATGCCACGCGCCGTCACGCGCTGTCACAGCGTGGCTGTCTACAAAGTGCGTGTACTCCACTCGCCGCCTTAGAGAAGTCCAACGGCCACCAAATTTCGGGCGAACACCGATCGTAGGGTGGGTATTCCAGCGGATAGGCGCGTGTTCCAAGAAAATGTCTGGGTCGAAATTCGAACTCTCTCTTCTCTCTCATTGTTTCTGTTTCAAACGTCGCCCACCAAAAAATGGAACCTAGACGTGAACCAGGGAAGAAAGCCTAGCTCTGATACCATGTAAGCTAAATTGTCTGAATATCGTATCCATTCATGTACATAAGAAGGGTATTTATACAATAGGATAGAGCCTTAGAATTGATGGCTCTTAATGACTATTTAATGAGGATTATCTCCTAATCCCTAATTTATAGGGATTCTAATATATTTCCTAACAACTACCATTGTTGCATCTGGTATGTGTATGAATTTCTGTGATTGGATAGCTGAGCTCTATTGATAACTAATTGCTATTACTAATTGTCAATCAAGTCATGGAAGTTACTAAGAACTAGTCAAATCTAGTATGCTTTGGGATTTGTTTGTCCTTTGCTGTAACAACTTCTTGCTTCATCATTACTTTGCTACCAAACTCGTGGGAAATTTCATTGATAACTAAGCGTATTGCTGTTGGAATTCATTGTTGACTGAATCACTTGAGTTGTTTAGAGTCAGTCAATTTGGTCTGCTATGAATTGCTAATTCCTTGTTGGTTAACTCATTGACATTCTCATAAATTTGGGTAATTTGAGCAAATTCTTGCTTGTAGCACTTGCTAAACTTTGAATTTCTAGAAAATGAGGGTTTTGAGAAGAATTCCTACTGTGTGAGAATTCTGCTGCAACAATCTAAGAGCTACCATTGCTAACCTTGTTCTCATCTTGCATAAAAGAATCTTTTGGAAGTGCGTTGAACTATGAACACTTGGTGCATACTAAACTCATATAATCTTGCTTTTGCTAGAATGCCAAATTAAGTTGTATTTTGTGGTTTGGAACTTTGGGTTGCTGTCACTTTCTCTTTCAAGCTAAGTTTGAGTTGAACAATATTGTTCACCCACTTCATTAGTGCATGCGTACTGTTTTGTATCTCTATTGATTCTTGCTAAACTAAGCTCATATTTAAAATCATCTCAAATCTTGGGTGAGTGGTGCGTCTCGCTGTGAACAGTGGTGAGTGCGTCTTCGGTCCTGTTGTGCGTCTTCGGCGGTCGCCCACTGCGGCTGCCGTCACAGAGTGGTCGCTGGATACCGTCTTGGTACTTGGCGACGGTGAGGTGCCTGTTTCCAAGAGGATCTGTTTGGGTTTTTCCAGGGGGTGCAGATCTCAGGGCGAAACTTCGCAAGCTCGTGCGTCTTCGGCCCGGTGAGTGTGTCTTTGGCGGTCGCCCACTGCGGCTGCCGTCGCAGAGCGGTTTCCGGCTACGGTCTTGGTCTTTGGCGTATCAAGAGCCTGATTTTCACTGGATCTGGTTTTGTTCACCGCCGGTGCAGATCCGAGTACGCCGACTCTCTTCTTCCCGCTTCGAGAATCGGTTCCGACTTTCCCGTCTTCTCGACGGGTTACCGTATCTTCTTCCTCAACAAGTTTGCAGAGGAGGCGATTATGAGTGATCTGAACAAGAAGGAAGAGCCTCCACCGCTACCGCCGATAACCGTAGCTCCACCAAAAAAGCCCGAATACGTCCGAAGGGGCATGGGGTTGAAGATTGTGAGACGGAGGAATTTAATGTAGGGCCGAGGACTCTAATGCAAACATGGAGGAAAAGGGAATACTGGAGGTGTCTCGTATCGAAGCAACCGATGAACCTTGATAAAGACAATAGTGGCAATCGAAGAGGTAAAGAGATTGTAATCACTGATGATGATTTCAAAATTGAACGCGATGGGGATATCCCGTCAATTGAATTTTCCAGAGCCGTCCGTGATGTCTTGGTGCAAGGTATGGAGAGAACATTAGTTATCAAACTACTTGGCAGATCTATCCTTTATGGTGATCTCGGTGAATAAAACCCAAATTCCCTATGGCAAACAAAAGGCTCTTACCGACTCATTGATGTTGAAGGGAACTTCTACTTTGCCATCTTTGATCTCGGAGGACGACTATACCAAGGTCCTCACGGTGGCCCTTGGATGATCTTCGCGCTTACCTAACAGTTCAACCGTGGTCAATTGATTTCAATCCCCACACCACAAAGCTCTCCAAGGTTATTGCTTGGGTACGGATTCCGGGACTTTCTTTTAGATATTACCACAAGAGCACGCTGCGAGCAATTGGCAAATTACTGGGTGATGTTGTGAAAATTGACTACTTGACGGAAGCACGAGGTCGCGGGAAGTATGCCCGTCTGGCGATTCTTATTGATATATTGGCGCCGCTTACTCCATGGATTAAAGTTGATGGACAGACCTATGGCGTAGAGTACGAAGGGTTACCACTCATATGCTTTGAATGTGGTAAGTATGGCCACTCTAAAGATCACTGTAGAGAAGGGGGCAAGGCGGATAGTCGTGGTACACCTATCGGCCAAGAGGACCTACGCAGTAACACATATTGCCAAACCGATCTTGATTAGCCCGGTTCCGCCCATGGAAACAACACCGAACAACACTCCTCCAAGTATGGCTCATGGATGCAAGTGAAATACCCAAAAAAGCGCGTAAGCGCATTGGGGGAAAGAAGCAAAGATAGGGGACTCGAAAATATCCGGAGGCTCTCGCTATAATGTTCTTTTCGAACACGAGGATAAGGAGACACTTCCTACGCAATCAATCATAGATGATTCGGTGGAGTACGAGAAACAACAACATAAGATAGCCACTTCCCCTCCTAAGATTGGCAAAAGCGTTTCAAAAAATGCTGCTCCAAAAGTGGTTCAAGAGTACAGGAGGAAGGTGCCTGTCGATGAGAATCCTAGCATACTTCATCCCCAGCCAACAGGTACCAATGTCTTGCTTCCCAATATGCCTATCGAAGTGGTTAATATCTCAGGTGCACCTAGTGGTGAGACGAGCCAAGTAGTGAAAGGAAGTACTGAAGGAGCCCTAGCGGTGAAGAAATCTAATGAATCAATTTTCACAACATCGAATTTTCAAGCTGTGGAGACTACGACGACCTTGGATAATAGTAAACACACAGTAGTCGCGCTTCAACGCAACAAACAAGCGCTCAAGGAGGTAAACCCGATGGTTTTGGATACTAATACTGAAAACATACCATTGTCACCAATATATGACGACTTAGGGGGAGGTAAGGAAAATAAGGTAACCATATCCCCTAACCAGAAGCGGCCGCCACATGGGATCAAGCTACAGTCTAATATGAAACGGAACCTGAAAGTTCGCAAGAAGCCCTCAGGAGCACAAATTTCCAAGGATGCAATTGGAATTCTTCGTGAGCAATTTGAGCAAGCACAGGACTTGGAGGTGGCTCCGTTCTGTTCCAGTGAACGAGCTCAAAATCAGAATGAGCACGATGACGACCCATCGTGGCCTGGTATGGCTGTACCTAATCTTTAATGTTTTTATGTTTTCACACATATTTGTTTGGAACTGCCAGGGAGCAGCTAGTAAAAGTTTTTTCAGGACCTTTAGGCATTTCATGTCCGAACATCATCCTGCATTGGTTGTTTTGGTTGAACCACGTATTTCTGGAATTAAAGCATGTGTTTATCGATATTCCGGGTTTGACTCCTCATTTAGGGTTGAAGCAAGGGGTCTCTCTGGAGGAATTTGGTTGCTATGGAACGATTGCATTAATGTCTCTGTTGAGTTATGTCATTCACAATTCATTCACACCAAAATAGTGGCTTTGGGGACTACTAGATCTTTTCATTTTACGGCGGTTTATGGAAGTCCTAACAATACACTGAGAAAGGAATTATGGAAACGTTTACAAGATGTTGCAGCCACTGTATCCGGCCCATGGCTTCTAGCAGGTGATTTCAATGCAATCCTTAATAGCGGGGATCGAGCAGAGGTTCGTAGGCACGAGCCCGTGGTTGCGATGCTTTTCGCACATTTATTTTTGATTGTGGGTTAACAGATCTTGGTTTCGCGGTCCTAAGTATACATGGAGACGAGGCACTTTACTCCAGCCGCTAGATCGCGCCCTTGGCAACGCCACTGGATGAATTCTTTTACTTCAACAATTGTGAAGCATCTCCCTAAACTTAGCTCTGATCACCGTCCGATATGCATACAGGTTAGTGAGCATGCCCGGATCCACCAACAGCAAAAACCATTTAGGTACTTGGCAGCCTGGGCCACAGCTGATTCCTTTGGAAAGGTAGTACAGGACAACTGGTCTAGAACTGAATCCATTGTTGAAAATATTAAGAAATTCACCGATTCGGTCAAGATTTGGAACCGAGAAGTCTTTGGGAGTATCAGGCAACGCAAACGTAGAATATTGGCACGGATAGGTGGCATTCAAAAAGCACAGGAGATTCGTCCAACTGTTTCTCTTGATAGACTAGAAGGTGAACTTCGTAAGGAGTTTGAGCTTATATGTGAGCAAGAGAATTTGACATGGGCACAGCGGGCCAGGTGCGATTGGATTAAGTTTGGTGACAGAAACACAGCCTACTACCATGCGAAATCCATCCGACGACACCGGTGCAAATTAATCACGACTCTGAAAGGTGAGGATGGGAACTGGTGTACTGATGATGCTACCCTCCAATCTTGGGCCACTCAATTTTATAAGAATTTATATGCCGGGACGGAGACCTCGCCATACGCATCCGTGTAGGGTCTTTTTCCCCGCACTTGATGATCTCCACTCGCTCTTGACTCTACTATCTTGCAAAGTGAAGTGCATAAAGCTCTCTTTCAAATGAAGCCACTCAAGGCTCCAGGAATTGATGGCCTGCATGCCGCCTTTTTCCAGAATCAATGGAAGATTGTGGGTCCATCTATATACCATATGGTTACTCGGTTTTTTGAAGAAGGTATCCTACCATCTGAATTGAATGAGACGCTCATTACTCTCATCCCCAAGATCCCTGCTCCGGAAAGGCTCAAAGACTTTCGACCAATAAGTTTATGCACGGTCCTTTATAAGGTTATTACAAAAGTGCTGGCTAATCGACTCAAGAAGTTGTTACCCAGGTTAGTCCTTCCAAACCAATCTAGCTTTGTTGCAGGACGGCAAATCACTGATAACATCATTATTGCACAAGAGGTTATCCACTCCATGCGATCCAAAAAGGGCTCAGAAGGGTGGATGGCAATCAAAGTGGACCTTGAGAAAGCATATGATCGATTGCGTTGGGACTTCATAGAAGAAACACTTTATGATGCAGGTCTCCCCAGGAAATTTATTCAAGCTGTGATGTTATGTGTTTCTACTTGTAGTATGAGGGTTGTTTGGAATGGCAAGCAACTAGAGCAGTTTTTTCCCTCCCGAGGTATCAGACAAGGTGACCCACTCTCACCTTATCTTTTTGTCCTCTGCATGGAGAGACTGTCTCAAATGATCAACAAGATGGTGACAGAACATCGGTGGAAGCCAATTCGGCTAGGTCGGGGAGGCCCTCCTCTCTCCCACCTTTTCTTTGCAGATGACCTAGTGCTTTTTGGTTCCACTGAAGCCCCACAAGTAAACCCGATCGCAATGTTCTCCGTGACTTTTGCTCCAGCTCGGGTCATAAAGTCAGTAATCACAAGACTGAGGTGTTCTTCTCCAACAATGTTCCTCATGGTGTCAAAACATGGGTGAGTGCAGAGTTAGGGTTTAATACAACAGATGATCTAGGAAAGTATCTTGGTGTTCCCTTACTCCATAAACGGGTTCGGGTTAGCACCTATGAATATATTGAAGAGAAAATCAAACACAAACTTTCTGGCTGGGCAGCAAAAACTCTTTCACTCGCAGCCGTCTCACATTAGCGAAATCGCTTCTATCTCGCCATCCCAAAGATATGCAATGTGCACAAACCAAGCCGCGCTGGGATATGTAGTCGCATTGACCGACATATTAGGAACTTTGTGTGGGGAAGTATGGGAGATGAACGGAAACCAAGCTTGGTGAAGTGGGATGTGATGTGCAAGCCTTACAAGGCGGGCGGTCATGGATTAAGAGATTGGAACAACAAAACCATGCGTTCCTGATGAAGATTGGTTTTGCCATACGATCTCAGCCGAACCTTCTTTGGGTCCAAGTCCTTCGTAAGAAATATGGATGGAATGAATTTCAGGGTCCTCACAGGAAAAATCATAAGTGCTCCTACTTATGGCGACATATTAGGAAGTTATGGCCTGATGTTGAGATGGGGACAAGGTGGGACGTTGGTGATGGGTCTCGCACTAGGTTCTGGTCCGACAACTGGCTTCCGGAGCTCGGCCCCTTAAAATTCTTGGCGTTCAGAGATATCACAGAGAATGAGGCTTTCCTCCCAATTAGTCATTTTGTGACCCCTGAAGGTAATTGAACCGGGAACAGGTTTCAGACGACCTCCTCCCATATTCTTTCCTTAATTTCAGGTTGCAAAGCCCCGGATAGTGAAGATGGTGTTGCCGAGTGCTTTTGGGATCGATCAAATGATGGTCATTTCTCTGTTTCTTCTGCCTATGAGATGCTTTCTGGGGCTGACACTGAGGATTCCAATCGTATATGGGAGGTAATTTGGAAGTGGGATGGTGCTCAGAGAGTTAGAGTTTTCCTTTGGCTAGCGGCACGGAAAAGCCTACTTACTAATGCCGAGAGACGCCGACGGCATATGGTGGACTTGGATCTTTGTCCGCGATGTGGTGATATAGCAGAGGATACAGATCATGTATTGCGAAAATGTAAGTTTGCCCAAGAAGTATGGAGTCACTTGATGACAATAAATCATATACAATGCTTCTCTCACAGTGATTTCACGAGTTGGATGTTACAGAACCTTCAATCCACCGCACGCCATAACAAAGTAGGGAGATGGGCAAGCTTATTTGGCTTGACATGCTGGAAACTTTGGGAAGCAAGGAACAAGGTGGTATTTCAGAATGCTCATATTCAACCAGCACAACTAGCTCGAGAGGTCCTACTCCTTGTTGAGTTTAATGAGCAAGCGTCAAAACTTGGTTGTTTAGCACAAGGCGACCAACAGAGGAAGGTGGAGCG
Source organism: Acacia melanoxylon (assembly GCA_019022615.1). Taxonomy (NCBI): domain Eukaryota; kingdom Viridiplantae; phylum Streptophyta; class Magnoliopsida; order Fabales; family Fabaceae; genus Acacia; species Acacia melanoxylon. Next base: position 1,190,625 of record JAFJYJ010000003.1, on the reverse strand, counting down.
AATAGTTAATTGGCGCAAACCACCAGGTAACATCATTTCCTTGAATTGCGACGGGCAAGAAAGAGTTACTCTAGGCTAGCAGGGAGCGGGGTGCCTACTTCGAGATCATGAGGGACGTTGGATAGTTGGATGTTGTCGTCATATTGGTATTTGCACCTCCGTCCGAGTGCGAACCGCGGGCCCGATGGATGGCCTTCAACTGGCATGGGATAAAGGCTTCAGGACGGTGGAAGTCCAAACAGATTGCTTGGTCGCACTACGATTAATTCTTAGGGAGGAAGAGCATGCTAATCCACACATGTGCTTGGTCCGAAAGATTCAACGCCTTCTAGCCCAGGATTGGCTAGTTACTGTTACTCATACTTTTCGTGAGGGTAATCAGTGTGCAGATTTTCTAGCTACCTATGCTCTGAATCTGGAGATGGGATACCACATATTAGAAGAGCCACCGGCTGACCTTCAACGCCTCCTCCTCGAGGATGTAGAAGGGATTGGAAGAGCGAGGTTTTGTCTTAGTACTCCCGATCTTTGAAGATCGATCCCCTATTGTAAACAAAAAAAACTAAGCTCATATTTGTAGTTTAAGCTGATGTCTCATACCATCATTTTTTGTGTTTTGTCTTGAGGAATTGAATTGAATTAACTTGCAATGTCATACATCTGATTGCTGAAGTATTCTACTAATTTTGCTGTACTTTGAAGCAAGTTGTTTCTCACTATCATCGTTAGTAAAATTACATTGTTACATGATGAATGACCAAATCTCTTTCCCCATTTAGAGTCATGCCAGGCTGATCTGTTTCATCAAGAGGTGAATGATATATAAATAAAAAAACACTGCTTTTGTCATGGGGGCCTTTAAAGCCCTGATGGTCTGCAAGCACACTTTTTGTAGGCCCTGATGGCCTTTAGAATCATACCAGGTTCAAATAGTTTGCAAGCATACTTTTTCCAAACACAATAGGGCAAGATCAGGATTAAGGTTTGTCAATTAGTGAAGGAAGCCTTTAGAGATCTGTTGACTATATGGGAGATCAATCAAACTCACAACGTCCTAATACCTAAAGTGGAATCCCCCTTTAACCTGAAAGAGATGAGACCAATATTGATGTGCAACGTCAGTTTTGATTACCAAACTGCTGGCTATTAGGTTCCAAAGAATTAATAATTATTTGGTAGAGCCTTAACAATGTAGCTTCATAGTGACTAGATCGAGTTGTGACTTGTGACAATGTCATAATAGCCAGGAAGCTATCCATTTCATGCGATCCAAGCCTATAAGAAAAGGGTAAGTGACAGTGAAAGTTGACATGGAGAAGGCATACAACAAGCTTGATTGGGACTTCCTAAAGAACATTCTACAAAGTATAGGAGTAAAGGACGATCTTATTAACATCTATATGGCATGAGTGAACTCGACTTTGATGAAGGTATTATGGAATAGGGAAGAAGACCTTAGCTTCTCACCATCTAGAGGAGTAAGGCAAGGTGATCTTCTTAGCCCGTACCTCTTTGTTTTATGTATGGAATGATTAAGTCATCTAATTCAAGAAGATGAATGCATCAGAAATACCAAGAAACCTTTGAGGATGACAAGTGAGGGACCATCTATTTCACATCTCTTCTTTACCAATGACTTAGTACTCTTTTCCGAAGCTTCAATTGGGAAAATACAAATTATTAAAAAGGTAATGGGCACTAGGGCTAAGTATGAACCCATAACCCATGAGCCTACTCACAACCCAATGTAATTGGGTCATTTTGAGCCCGCCCAAAAAGACCCATAATGGGGCGGGTTAGAACCCGCCCATTGAAGACTTAAATGGGCGGGCTATGGGCACACCTACGAGCTGCCCATACCTGCCCATTTAGTGTAATATTTTATATTAACTACTTATTTCATTCTGCATTCCGCCATAAGTTAAAGGTGTTCCCTGACTCCCTCCCTATTCGAGATTTCGAGTATTCGGCTGTCTCTAATCCCTAACCATAAGTTGAAGTTTGAACATCAAAATCATGTTATGATGGTACTGGTATAAGTTTATGTTGTTTTGTGTGAATTGTGATTATTGGATTTTGAAAATTCAGATTTCAAAAATTAGAATAATGAATTTGGATGGATGCGTAATGCTTATGTATGTTTTTTTTCAAAAAAAAAATAAACAAGCCAAATGTAAATGGGTTACCCAAAACCCGGTTAGCCCGCCTATTTATGTGCTAGCCCATTTATACATGTTTAAATGGGTTGAGGTACGGGTATGGGCTAACCTATACCAGTTTAAAGTTAAATGGGTTTGGCCTCGAGTTGCCCAATCCGCCCATTGCTCTGCCCTAATGGGCACCTTCTCCAAGGTGTTAGGTTACAAGATTAGTTTAAGCAAATCAAAAGATTTTCTTCTCAAAGAATGTTAATATCAATTGTGCACTTAATCTTGGAAACCATTTGGGGATTGGTTTAACTTCTGACTTGGGAAAATATCAACAGGTATCATTTATTCACTTTAGACTTTCTAAAGAAACTTCCAGGCACATTATTGGTAAGATCAAGTCAAGGCTTTTAGGTTAAAAAGGTAAATATCTCATCATGGCAAGACAAATTGTGCTCATCAAAAGTGTTATTGCTGCATTTCTATCTTATTAAATGCAATCAGCCTTTATTCTCAAAGGGTGCTCAAGGAGATAGAGAAAATTAGCCATCATTTTCTATGGAGCCAAGATGAAGATGCCAAGAAAATGCATCTCATTGTGTAACATCTCGAATATTGGGCTTTGAGAATTGAGAATAAGCCTAAATTAGGTAGACGACTAAGCCTAATTCGGGAAGAATCCCAAGAATGTCGAGAGATAGGAAGCTTCTCGGGGACTAAGTAGCTCGGCTATACGGGTCAATGGACCTAGTATGTATAAGTCGTGGAAATTAAAGTGATAATGAAAAAGAGGCACAGAGCACTTATACGGTGTTAATCCGGTTGTAAAAGATGCCACCCAACTATGTCTTGAGGTGTAGGACAATTAGTTGAGTAAAAATAGGCCAGTATAAGTAAGTATATGGCATTTTCAGGGTAGTTGGGTATGTCTTGCGTTTTTGAGAAAACACCGGTATGTGGCATCTCTTGTCGGCTCTCGGCCTCTTCTTCCTCAAACACTCCCATAACTTCCCCCTCAACCCCACGTCCTCTTCTCACAACATAATCAAGAACTTCCTTCCACCAATTTCCTCCACGGTTGCTTGATTATTCACTCAAGGTCGATGATTAAGAGTTGTGGTAAGGATTACAATCCTCCTCTTGTAAATATTTGGATTTTTGATTGAAAACCCAGATTTTTAATGAGGTAAACTAAAAGAAATAAGAGGAATTTCGTAAATCTGAGCTCACTAATGTGTTCACCACTGAAAATGGAGTGGGAATATGTTGGTGAATGAATTTTTAAAGATATTTTGGAACATAAAATCATTACAAGCTTCATAAAAACATTGAATCTGCCAGTTTTTGAATCATTGAGGTTAGTGAGTTTGTGAGCATGGTTTCTCTAGGTAAAAACCTCTAAAAATTACGAAAATATTACAAAAGATAGAGGATATGCATAGCTTTGAAAGGTGTTTTGTATTTTTTTGAGATTTGGTCAAAGAATAAACAATTCTACAAAATGACCCTGAGTTTTTGAAACTAAAACTATGCAGAGAGCTTGTACGTGGAATTTGAATGAGTAAATGAATCTATAAAATTCCAAAACTTTACAGAAAGCAAGAGGACACACAGAGCTTTGAATTAATATGTGGTTGGTAATTTTAGAGCTCTGTACAGTGTGATTTCCAATTTTGAAGTTGAGCAATGATTCTGAAAACGCACTGGACAGTCCTAACATTTTTGGGAACTGGGAATAAATTACGTGTGATAAAATGCTAGAACCAATTTTCCCAAAAGCTAGACTTAATAAGGAGTTCATAGGTTTTTAAACCACCTAAATTGGATACCTAGAACTCCAAATATGAATTTTTAAATATAAGTCATATTTCTGGAAGCTTATCTGGATAGTGAGCAAACTTTTAAAAATTGGGTTCATTATGGCGTGCTCTGACCTATGGTATTACTTTTCCATCAAAGGGAACTGATCAAAGAGCACGTGTGAGTTGGAAGCATATTAAAATGATTTTTGTGCAATTAATTAAAAATATCTCAAGTTACTGGATTTTTAAGGGCAGTAAAGTTTAAAGGTTGAAAGTAACAAGTTTAAGTTATTAAATTATACCCTAATGTAATAAGGTTAAAAAGGAAAATAAAGATTCATTTCTCTGGTTCTAAAGATATGGTTATGTCCTTAGGGCCACAAGGAGAATGAAGGAACTTCAAGCAACCCTAATGGTTGACAAAAGAGGAACCCGAGTAAGGACAACAGTTCTTAAAGGTAGTGGGCTTACCTTACTTGCATGTATTTGATATTATTGCTTGTATGTATATGTCTAAAACTATGCTTTCTTGTTATGTTTAACATATTTGAATGATTGAAGCTCTATTTATGATTATGCTATGGCCTGAATATCATGCATGAAGCATTGAGCATGCAGAAATGTCATTATGTTAACAGGAGTTTGTGCAAGGCAAGTATATCATACATTAGCATTTATCTTGCATACACTGTATTGATATTATCTACTACTGGGATTCCTTAGAATCTCACCCTCCACTACCAATCAATAGACAGGTGAGCACAGTAGAGAAGTGATGCAAAAGGCTCAAGGAGAGAATGTTGCTTGAAAATGACCCAGCAGAGGGATAGCTTATTGAACCGAGGGACAATAGTGTTTAATATGTTTTAATTTGCACTATCTATAAATGAATGTAAATAGGAACACCCCTGTAAATATAATCAAATTTATTTTTTGTTGTATCAATATAACGAACTATTTATGATTTTGCTACACTACTGCATAAGAATATGGCTAAGTATGCCGGCACCCCCGATGGGTATGACACATTGCTTGAGATAAGATAATGGAGAAAAAACAAATGGGAGGTTTGGGTATTAAAATCTTCATAAGCAAAGTTAAGCCTTCACTATGAAATTGTGTTGGGGTTTAATCACTAAACCAGATGCATTGTGTGTTCAAGTTCTCAAATCTAAATATGGTTGTGGGGAGAATTCGGTTCCTTAGTCTCCAAAAATGCCATGAGTCTTTGGTATGCCCTGTACAGAAACAAGGCTGTTAGGAATGGCAGCCCAGACACAACCTGTTAAAGGTCAATGGGAATTTTACAGTTAAAATAGCTTACAATTTCTTATCAAACCAAAATGGCAAGGGTGTCAATGGGGTATGGCAAAAAAATTGGTGTTTGCCTATTATTGAGCGTGTAAAATTTTTCCTATGGCAATCTACTCATGGGAGGTTAATGATCAATTCCTTGAGAGCTAAGAGAGGAATCCTAAATTCATGAGACTGCTCTCTGGGTTGTTCTAGTGAGGAGAGTGTGCTACACATTGAGAGACTACAAGAGAGCTAAACACTTGTGGAGAGGAATTATTGAACCTAATAAATATTTTGTGTTTTTCTCTTGCGATTTGCAGGGATGGCTGAATTGGAATGCTTTGCACAACCCATGTAGTGTTGGGATTCGAACAAGCAGCGGAAGAAATTTATCAAAATAAATTTTGAATCCCAATGGAGGATCTACCAATGGCGTTTAAATTAGAGTAATCAGAATTATACCTTTCTTTCTAATGCATCTTGATCAATCACTAAGAGCTGACTGAACGAACCAACTCCCTCTACCGGTATCCACACGAACAGGACCCCAAACAGGCAATGTGCTAGCGCCTCCAACGTCTTTCTCCGTATCCTCTAGGGTTTTCTCTTTTGCAAGAAGATGATGGTTTCTTAGGATTAGGTTGAAGATAAGAGGAGTAAGATCATTGGAACCTTGTCTTTCTATGGATGGTGCCTTTTCCTCTCTAAACCTTTGGTAAAGACCGAAATTTAGAGAGCATAAGGATCTTGTTTTTCTCTTAGAAAAACGTGCAGGAAAAAGGCACACCAAAAATCAGCACTTTATAAGAGTCTAACCCTAATCTAAGTGCTTACAAGAAAGGCCCAATACAAGCTTGAATAGGAAATCCAAATCACAATGAATTAAATTCATATCTTGATTAATTGATTGAATTTAAGATGATGAATCACATGCATATCTTGATTGATTGATTGAATCAATCATTTAAGATGATGGATCACATTAATTTCTTGATTGATTGATTGAGTCAACCATTTAAGATGATGGATCACATTTATATCTTAATTGATTAATTGAATAATAATTTAAGATGATGAATCACATTCATTTCTTAAACTAAAATTCAAAATCATTTTTAATTCAATCCTCATTTATTATTTCTCCTATTTTCATCCAATCATTATTGGATCTTTATATATATATATATATATATATTGTATTTATTAAATCTTAGACATATCTTAGATTCAATGAATTTGAACTTATAGCTCTTGTTGGGCTATACTTGTGTGCGACCTTGTAGACCCACATGAAATTGGCAACGGGCGAACACTGTACCAGCCCACAAGTCGCAAGCGGCCTCTAGCAAGACATTACGACTACCCAATTCATATGAGGATCGATGATACGATGCAACCTATCATACAACCATGTCACGTTCCTTTTGTCACGCGATAATTTGGTCAAGGATAAAGCATGGATAGTGTCATCTGTTAGTTCTGATTAGTTTTGATGATGTCTTATATAGATGCCATTATCTAGAGCAAAAAGCTTGAATACTACATTTATCTTCTACTTTGATTAATTCAAATATATTAATCTAGATATGAGTTTTATACAATGAAGATTTGATCAAGGAAGATAAATTGGAGGAGTTGAATTAAGTCGCAGTTGGATTCTTGAAGCAATACTTGAGTATATCAACTTAATATCAAGTATGGTAATGAATTGGTGGAGCTCAAATAAGCTACGATGCATTCATGAAGTAATTCTCGAGTACCAAGTATCAATACTCGAGTATGATACTCAATCAGATCATATTCAGGCAGAAAACTGATAAATACTCGAGTATGTCACTTAAATACTCGAGTATTGGACCTATACTTGAGTAAAGAACTTCAATACCCGAGTAGTGTCGTGATTTCCAAATGCTCTGCTCAACTCAAGCTTTCTGGCGACCTCTGGTAATTCGATTATATCTCCCAAACCAGGAATCCGATTGACATGAAACCAGTGGCATATGAAACTAGACATCCAACACGTATTTTTTCCAAAATTTCAAGTCCAAAGGAGCTCCTATGAGAGAGATATGAATTTTCAAGTTGGTACAAACATCACCGTCACAGCCCAGACCAAGCTTCGGTAATTTGAGTGTATCTCACAAACTAAAAATCCAATTGAGCTGAAATCAGTGCCATTGGAAACTAGACTCAAATACCTTTCCAAATACATCAAGAACACAGAAAAATAAGATCAATGGAAGGAGTTATGATGTTTTGAACTTGACAGTCTGTTCTGGATGCTGCAGAAACGCTGGATAAGAACAACCTCCATTCATCTGATGTTAATGGACAAAATACAACTAGTTTGGAGCTGATTCTTATTGAACTAGAAAGAAGACTTAAAGAGCTTTCAGAGATGAGGTGGTTTGTCAAATTTGAAGCTATACAGAAGACATTACGCTCACTGGAACTTTGCTCTTGAACCGCCAAGGTAATTACGTTTTGCAAAGATGATGTCTCGCACAACAACATAATATATGACAAAGAAAGATGATATTCGAAGATGAATACTCGAGTAGAAGGTGAGACATACTCGAGTAATGGAGAGACAGAACCATTGCTGAAGTTTCTTATCAAGCATACTCGAGTATCCTAAAATACATACTCGGGTAATGTCGGAAGGAGCCACCGAAATGAGCAAAATTATTCATATGATTCTCGAGTATATCTCAAGTAATACTCGAGTAGTAGCAAGGCGTAAACAATGCTGAGTCAATCAACATAACAATACTCGAGTATCTTCAAATCACTACTCGAGTAATATCGGAGTCCAAGCAAATGTCTACATATCAAGTCTATCAAACCCGAGTAGATAAGTGTAATACTCAAGTATGCTCTTTCCTGATTCAAGTTCCCTGAACTCTCTCAGCAGTTTATTTGAGTATATGAAACGGGCTACTCAAGTATTGTCGAGAAGGAGCATCTGCAATGAATACTCAAGTATTGGATATAGGATACTCAAGTATTGAGTTTGGCTACCCAAAGATCATCGTGAAGAACTTCCGCAGAATACTCAAGTATTCGAAAATGCTCTAAAAGTATTGACAGATTGAAGTGTCGATATGAATATGCTGCAACAATACTTGTGTATGGGATATAGAATAATCAAGTATGAATATTGAGTTTTACTACCTGAGTAGTAATGAAGGAAATGCACATCTCGTGAAGAAGTTATGGAATACCCAAGTATTCAAGTTCAATACCCAAGTATTGACGAGATATGAACTTCGTGAATTGATTTTGCAAGGGGTACTTGAGTATTGCGAAAGTATTCACGAAATATTTAGAAACTATTCCAAAAGTATTCAGAAAGTATTCACGAAAGTATTGAGGAAATATTCAGCAAATATTCGGGAAGTACTCAAGATTGAATATTGCAAAGTCTCGATTTATTTGAACGGCATGAGTACTCAAGTATTGAGCATAAGCTACTCAAGTATTGATCTGAATCAAGCATCTCGATAAGCATTTTTACAGGAGGTACTCGAGTATATGAAAGTGGATACTCGAGTATATATCAAGAACATATCGACGCACATATCTTCGCAACATTTTTCGAATGGATTGATTATTCAATTAATCTTTCTTCTACATCACTCAATCTTATCGATGATATTACTAATCATCTTCTTGAGTGATTTTCGGATGATTAATCGTTGTTTGAATCTTGATGAGCCGTGAAGCACCGAAACCGACAATGAACAGAGCCGACAAGATACGGATGACCCATAACTCGGAAAAGCTTCAAATCATTATTTAAGTCATTGCCCATCCGAGACCACATGAAAAGAATTGGAATTAAGCAAACATTCGATAGTGGGCAAGCGAAACTGCATGACGACTATACATTCAACTATGGCCATGCGCGGATACTTGAAACATTCCCAACGGCAAATACAAACTCTTCAACGAGACAAGTTCAAATCCTCCCAACGGTCGAATGCTCACAACGGTAACTTCAATGTACAAATCCTTCAACGGTCCTCAAAGCTTCAACCAGTATAAATACTCGAAGGTTTGAATTCTTCAATGGCGAACAGACATATACACGGACAAAGCATTCAAAGCAATCCATTTATAGTCTCAGTATATATCTTTAGATATTACGAGCTTCGTGTTTATCATTTATCTACTTTGTGAGAGAGTCTTATATCATCCTCTTGACCATTACATTCTCGATTCTTAAGTAGTCTAACAATTGAAATGGAAACTTCTTTCCATCGTAGTATGGCCATACTTTTCTCAGACTTACTCATCGAGGGGCCCAGTAATATCTCTCTACAAATGTGAGGGACAAATCCCATCTTGACCACTCACATTCCTCTGCATGAAAACCATTAATCCCGATCGAAGCCTTTATCATCACCTGGTCAAAGGTGACTTTTGACTAGGTCAAAGATTAGTGACTCTCATATAGGAATCCATGATGATCTCAGGTCAAAGGGCATTGTGACGTGGTTATACATAAGATAAGCTTATGACTTAATCCATACAGCTTTCTCATAGTAGGTTGGTCCAGTACCTTGTACTCTTACAAGTGCCTAAGACTTTGATTCGTATCTCCATAACTCATCACAATCATACTGGTCTTATTTCATCTTTGCTCCTGCATAGATGACCGACCAGGGACATTTAGGATAATCTATATAATACATCCAAGGATACAATCATCATAAAAACATGCAAATGATATGATAACAAAATGGAGAAATACTTTAAATAACAATAATGTTTAAAGTACAATGACTGGCCCCTAGGACATAATTTCCAACATATAGACCATAGTTTTCTTAATGGCCATCAACGATGATTTTAGGAAGCATGTTTTGGCTAACTTGGAAGCACAAATGCAACCAGGTCTTTGAAGGACGATAAGCTATTTGGATGAAGTTCTACACTAATGCTTGTTCCATATTGTTCCAGTGTAGAACACAAATGTCCAGCCCGATAGGCTGGTGCTTTGATCTTGGATCTAATGACCCTGCCGGAGTATCTATGAGAAAAGATATCCAGTAGGGCGGATGATCACTGTACACAGATGAAAATACTCTTCTCTAACGGGGGGATGGGGTGAGTGTATAGTGGGGATGTGCACAGTGATACTGAATGTAAATAGGTCTGAGTTAGAGCGTGTGCACCTTGAAGCTTGACCTTTGTATATATAGGGTGTGCCTTGGCATCGTAACTGCCTGATCTATCTAATCTATTATCCTCGATATGATATATTGTCCCTGGATTATATGGTGATCTATATATTCTGCGTAGGTCTATTGGGCCGGTCGTCCCCAAGTTGGGCCTTGGGTAGGTCCATAACAGTTGCCCCCCAATTCGGTAGTTCAAGTCTTTGAGCTGCCAGGATGTAAATAGTTCCTCGGGTCAGTTTGCTCCTTGCTCCTTGGGCTGGGGTGTTCTATCAAGAGCCCTGCCCGGCTTTTGGACCCGAGGTCGCCTCTCAAGAGTCCGCTCCTACGTCTGAGTAATTTGGACGCCCAAGGTAGCGCCAGGTGGATTGCTTGGTTTCGAGGTCAAGACCCTTCCGCATTCGCCATCATGGTCTCCTGACACCTGACCTCCCTGGATTGGTGAGGGTCTGCAACCGTCACTCCAAGCCGCCTCCGAAGTTCGTGCGCTTTTAATGCCCCCACTATCTGTCTTACGTCACCCTTACTTTTACGGGTGAATTGTCCGGTTTACCCTTATTTCCCCGGCGCCCCTTCGCATCTCATATCTCTCAACCTTTTCTATTTCTTTTTCCTTCACTTTCACCTCAAAGGTTTTCTCTAGTTTTCTCTGGTTTTTCATCTGGTATTCATCAGGTTTTCTTCAGAGGTCCCCAAATCCTTTACTTCATCTTTCCTCGTCTCTTTATCTCAATCGGTACGTCTTTTCGCCCTTTCTTACTATTTTTCTTTTGTCTTACTTCCTGCATTCTGGTTTATGTATTTCGTTAGGAGGATTTCCTATATTGAGAGAAGGCTGGGATGAGTGTTTTTCTTGACTGAGTTCTAGCTGAGGTTTCTGGGTAGATTCTGGATACTGGACTTTCCTTTTCAGTTGTCTGTCCTTGCTTTTGGGGGGATTTCCTCCATTTTCATTATTGGTCCTTTTTTACCTCTCTAGGTTGCTTATTTTGGTGCTCATGGGTAGAACTAACCGTCCTCCTTCATCGAGTCAAGATTTAACCCCAGAAAAGGAGGAAGCACTTCGTGCACGTTATCCTTGTACTAGTCATTGGTTGCTCGGTACTCCTTTATCTGAGGAGCAGAGGTTGGCCTCCTTCCTAAGGGGTGGATCAGGTAGGAGGACTATTGGAGCCTCTCGTCCTGTACTTACTTAGTCTCGTAGCGCTGGTTCCAGCGATAGGGCTCTCCCCAAGAGTCGGGATGAGATAGGGGCCATGCCGGTACAGCCTATCAACTCCTATGAAGTCCCCCGTCATCCTAGGTCAAAATCCGTCCCGGAGGGGTATCGGGGCCCTTATTGGGATTGTCTAGCGGAAAGTTTGTATCATATGGCAAATGGCGACGATTCCCGGGCCGACGCTATTCTAGGTTCATGTCGTCATAGGTCATCTTACGACCTTGCCCCGGCCTCTGAGAGTCCTCATCTCCCCCATCCGCCAACATTTTCTTCACATCCTATATCAGGTATTCCCGCACTTGCTGATTTTAGTATTTTTGTTTTATGTTTTAGGTAAATGGAGTCATGTTCTTCCCCAGTTAGTGCCCGGTCTAACGCCAGGGCATCGGACTCCTCCAGTCCCCCGACCGTTCTGCTGGAGCAGTTCCCGTGGGTAACACATGACGTGTTGAGGACCCGTTCTTTGGTGACTAAGGCCGACATACGTCGAATAAAGCTGGCGGAGTTGGAAGGCTGTTTCATTAGTCCTCCTACTAACGAGGAGCCCATATGTTCTTCCCGGACGGAGGGACTTACTAATTTCTTTTTCTTCTACAGGGCCTACCTGACCCGGCTCGGAATTCGCTTCCCCTTTACTCAGTTCCAAATGTCTTGCTTAAATCATCTCCATCTAGCTCCCTCATAGCTTTACCCAAATGGGTGGGCCTACCTGGTGGCCTTCGAGCGCCTGTGTAGTTCTTTCTCGGCCCCTATTCCTTGTACGGCTACCTTATTCTTCTTTTTCTTTTGCCCTTTTACCCCTCGCTCTGGAAAAGAACCGGAGAATTTGAAGGGGCTTACTTCCCTCCGGGGCGATCCCGATCGAAAGCTTCTTACCGCCTTTTCTGACTCATTCAAACACTTTAAGAATAGCTATTTTAAAGTAGTCGCTAAGCCCGGCCAACAGCCCTGGTTTTTGCAAGGGGCCGAGGCCCAAAATGTGGAGTGGAAGTTCCCCCTCTATTGGACGTACGATCACCACAAATTGGCGTCCACTTCCTATCAAGTCGAGTCTGACGATCTCCCGGTCGAGGAGGTTTTGTCGATACACCGCCTTGTATCTTATTCTAACATATTCGGCCCCCGAAGTGCGGCTTTCTTTATCACCGGTGCTGGTTCCAAGCCGGGTTATACGGTTAGTATGGGTCTCTCGGTCACATCTTTTGATTGTGTTTTACACGTCCTTCTGCTATATGATTATTTCCTAACTTTGTTTTCTTCTTTTTGTAGCCCAAGCAATGGCCGAGTTACTGAGGCATCTAACTATCACCCGCAAGCGTCCTTCTTCGGAGGTCATTCAGGGACCGACTGCTGGAGACTCCCATGCTTCGGCGAAGAAGAAAAAAGCCTCGGCTACTGTTTGAACCTCTCCGAGCCCTTTACCTGACGAAAATCCTCCATCTGCCCCGCCGTCTGGCAAAGGCAAAGAAGTTTCTTTTTCTGAGCCGACTGACCCCCTGTCTCCTTCCAAGGGTCTTCCAGTTCCGCCTTCTTCCCCCAGGGTCGCACGTGGTCTCGCCTGGTAGAAGGGACCGGCTGGGGAGCTGGAGCATGCGTTTCTACCTCCCCGTCAGTTTATGAATGCCCTGCCCCTTTCTGACATTGATGAACGCTTGGTCCATGACATTCAGAATCATCTCTGCAAGTCTATCGGGTTAGGCCAGGCATGGCTTCATCTGAAGGGGAAATACGTTGGTCAGACTGCTAAGTTGCGCCAACTGAGGCGGGAGCACCAGGAAGCCGTGGAGGTGAGAAAAAGGGTAGAGGAAGAACTCGAGGTCACCAAAGCGAGTGCAGGGAAAGCTACGAAGGAGCTTATATCTACGCAGGAGGCGATGGCGGTGACTTCTTTTGAGCTGGCTTCTCTCAAGGCGTCTTATGCGAAGAACATAGAAGCCGTGAAGGTCCTTCAAACCCAACGCGCTGACCTATGTTCTGAGCTTGGTCAAGTCAAAGACGCTCTTTCTGAGGAGAAGAAGGCTCGTCTTGAAACTGAGGATATCCTGAAAGAAGCCGCTGCTGATTGTTTCAAGATGGCGCTTGCTCAGATCCGACATCTTAATCCCGGGGTGGACCTTCGAATCGATGGGTATGACCATCGAGCCTACGTGAAGGACGGTGTTTTGTACCCCCTTCTCCCTCCCCCGAGGACGAGTCCATCTCATTTGTGGACGAGGAATAGGGTGGAGAGGAGGTGTCCAATGCAGGATTAACTGGCGGGGATGGTGAAGGAACTTCCAAATCGCTTCCGTCCGCCGAGGTGGTCCTTCTCGAAGACGCTGTTCCCCCTAGTTGAATGTCGGGGTTGTATTTCTCGTGTTTTTGTAAACATTGAATATTTCAACCGTTTCAATATTTATCTTTTCTTTCGACCACTCTCATTTTTGAAGTAGTCTTTTAATGACCGGGCCAAGGTCTTTATTTGTGCAGTATCTGCTTGTGTTATTCTTGTGATGGGTTGACATCGGGCATAGGGGTAGGGGTGTCTTAAATTACCCAAGCTACCGAGGTCCGGATCTGTTGTCCGGGTTCTTTGCCAGAATAAGGGCAAACTGTCAGATGTAGAACCGTGGTGTAGATACGCACGTTCACACATTTCGACCTGATCAGGGTCTGCGTAACAATTCGCCTCCTTATTTAGGAGCATGTTATTCGATGCATCAAATTAAAGAAATAATGTCTATACTATTTCGAAACCTGGGCGTCATAGCCCCGGTGTAGTCCCTTATATTAGGTTTCCTTCCTAGCTTCCTTGGTGTAATGATTTTGAACTATTCATACTGCATAACTGGCATCTCCACTGGGGAGTTTTTTATTGAATAAATAATCCACTCGACAAAAGTACTACCTCAAGCAATGAACTTCAAACATGAATCAAAACACAAAAAGAAATCGATAATAATGAAATTATGAAATAAATGAACTCGGATGCACCGGGTGGGCACATTATGATGGCCGGACCGAGGTCTAACTATAATAGATTTTTAGTTTGTCAGCATTCCAGGTCCTTTTCACCAGCTTCCGTCCCAGGGTTTCAAGCACGTATGCACCCCTGTTGAGTTTTTCCTTGACCCGGTACGGTCCTTCCCAATTTGCAGCCAGCTTGCCATCTCTGGCGTTCCTGTTCCTGAAATCTGCTCGTCGAAGAACAAGATTGCCCCGGTTGAACGAGCGGGGTCTTACTTTTCGATTGTACTTGGCCGCGATGAGTTGCTTGGTGGTCTCGGCAGTGTGCTAAGACCCTTGTCTCATCAATCAGGTCCAATTCTGTCATTACCGCGTCCCTATTCGAGTCTTCACCCTCTCTAAGGGCTTTAATCCTTCTCCATGAGGGTTGACCTATTTCCACCGGGAAAATTGCCTCACATCCATACGTTAAGCGAAAAGGGGTTTCTTGGGTTGAGGTTTGTACACTGGTTCGGTATCCCCATAGCACACTATAAAGTTGCTCGACCCAGGACGACTCGG
Organism: Acacia melanoxylon; assembly: GCA_019022615.1. NCBI lineage: Eukaryota > Viridiplantae > Streptophyta > Magnoliopsida > Fabales > Fabaceae > Acacia > Acacia melanoxylon. The sequence continues at coordinate 1,175,471 of JAFJYJ010000003.1, read as the reverse complement.
CGTCGTCCATGCGTTTCTTTAATCCGTCTATAATGACTTTATTGGCTGCCTCGGCCTGTCGTTTGACTGTGGGTATTCAACTGAGGCGAAGTGATGTGTGATACCGAGATCCTCCATCATGCCCCGAAATGCCTTATCGATGAATTGAGTCCCGTTATCCGTGACTATCTCGGCGGGGATGCCAAACCGAGAGATAATGCTATGGCGAAAAAATTGTTGTACACGTGCCAAGGTGATCGTCGTTAAGGGCTCGGCTTCAATCCATTTTGTAAAGTAATCAACTGTGACCACAAGCCATCTTAACTGTCCGGGAGCTGTTTTGAATGGTCCAAGGAGGTCCATCCCCCATTTGTAGAAGGGCCAGGGGGTCGAGATGCTTTGTAATTCCGTTGGTGGGTACCATATGATTTTGCCGTGCTTCTGAAAACTATCACATCTTTTTACTACTTCTTTGGAATCGGCCACCATAGTCGGCCAGTAGTATCCGGCACGTAGGATCTTCCTTGCGAGTGATTTTCCTCCCATGTGCTGTTCGTTAATACCTTCATGTATCTTGGTCAAAACGTAACGTGCCTCGGTCGGTCCCAAGCATCGCATTATGGGAGAATGTAGTCCTTTTCGGTATAACTGATCTTTCACCATAGTGTACATGGCGGCCTGCCGAATTAATCTTCTGGATTCTGTTACATCGATGGGTAGGATCCCTCTCTCTAAGTAATCCTCGATTGGTTTCCTCCAATCCGTAGCGGATGAGATCATCATGATGCAGCTCGGTTCGTCTAAATTTTGTTGGACCACGGTTCTGTGGTTCACTTGTCCTTTGGTACTGGCCAGTTTTGATAGTATATCTACTCTTGTATTCTCCTCCTGAGGGATGTGAGTTACCGTTACTTCCTCGAACTCAGAAATTATATCCTTTGCTTTGTTCAAGTACTTTGCCAGTAGGGGACCTTTTGCTTGGTAAGTTCCCTCGATCTGTGCTGCTACGAGCCGGGAATCAGTAAATTCCTTGATTCTTTGTGCCCCATGTTCCTTTGCCTGTTGGAGGCCGGCTAACACTGCTTCGTATTCTGCCTGATTGTTGGATGTCGGGAAGTTAAGATGGAGTGAATGTTCAACGGCGACTCCCTCTGGGTTCTCAATTATTATTCCGGCTCCACTTCCCTTAGCATTTGACGAACCGTCAACGTAGACCCTCCATTCGTGGAGGTCGGTTACCTCTTCGGTGTAGGCCGGGGTGAGCTCCCTAACGAAATCCACCAATTCTTGTGATTTGATCGCATGCCAGGCTTCATAGGTAATGTCAAACTCGGATAATTCTATTGCCCAACTAGTCATCCGTCCGGCCAAGTCCGGTTTGTGCAGTACCTGTCGGATTGGCTGACTGGTTCATACCACGACCTTGTGCCCCTGAAAATATGGACGTAACCGTCTTGCCGCCATTAACAAGGCAAACACCACTTTTTCTAGTTTCTGATATCTGAGCTCCGAGCTCTGTAAAGCTTTGCTCACGAAGTAGATCGGTACTTACCCAGTCTCCGTTTCTCGGACCAATACAGAACTTATAGCTTCTTCTCCTACTGATAGATATAAGAAGATCATCTCATCGGGCTCGGGTCTGTAAAGGACTAGCGGGGCTGCTAAACATTGCTTGATCTTTTCGAATGCAGACTCACAGTCTGGGTTCCAACCCCCTCCTGCCTCCTTCTTTAGCAATTTAAAGAAGGGTAGAGCGTTCTCGGCTGACCTCGGCAGGAACCTTGTCAAGGCCGCCAATCTCCCGGTCAATTGCTGTACCTTCTTCTTGTTTGTTGGCGCTTTCATGTCTAACACGGCTTTGCACTTGTCCGGGTTTGCTTCGATTCCTCGGTTCATCAATAAGAAACCTAGGAACTTTCCCGCTGGGACTCCGAATGTGCATTTTGCCGGGTTCAGACGAATATGATGCTTCCGCAATTTGTCAAAGGTCTGTTCTAAGTCTCAGATACGGTCCCCCGGCTTTTTTGATTTGACTATCATATCATCAATGTATACCTCTACGTTTTGCCCGAGTTGGTCCTCGAAAACCTTGTTCATCATTCTTTGATATGTGGCCCCGGCGTTCTTTAGTCCGAAAGGCATAAAGTTGTAGCAATAATTGGCCTTCTCGGTTATGAAGGCTGTCTTCTCCTGATCTTCCGAGTGCATCGCAATTTGATTATATCCAGAATAGGCATCCATAAAAGACAGCAATTGAAATCCAGATGAGTTGTCGACCAGTTGATCGATGTTGGGCATCGGATAGGAATCTTTGGGGCAAGCTTTATTCAAGCTGGTGTAGTCTGTGCATACTCTCCACTTTCCGTTGGGCTTTATCACCATAACCACGTTGGAGAGCCATGTCGTGTATTGTATTTCTCGGATGAATCCAGCATCTAATAGCTCTCTCACGTGTTTTTCTAAAGCCTTCCACCTATCGGCTCCCTGTTTCCGCTTCTTTTGCGATATTGGGATTGAACCCGGTTGTATGGCCAACCTGTGACAGCAAAAGTTGGGGTCGACCCCAGGTACTTCCGATGCTTTCCATGCAAACAAATCTCGATTTCTTTTTAGGAATTCCTTTAATCTTTCTTTTAGCTCTGGAGTCATCGTGCCCCCTAGTTTCGTGATCTGGGTCGGGTCGTCTCCCAGGACTAAATCTTCTAGTTCGCCATCTGGCTCGGGTCTAGGGACCTCGGGCTCGTCTCGTATATCTAACTCTACTATGCTAACTGGCTATGTTCCTCTTCTAATGTCCGAGGTACGCCCATGGGATGGGGTCACCGTCTCGTTCTCGTTCTTCCGGATCGTTTCGTAGTAACATTGCCGGGACTCCTTCTGATCTCCATTCACCACTACCACCCTGTCTTTATTGTTCACCATCTTCAACTTCTGATGTTTTGTAGAGACTAACATGTCCCAATTGTGGATGGTTGGTCTGCCTAATATCATATTATATGGAGAGGGGATATCGGCTACGATGAATCTTACCCTTTCGACTGAATGCTTCTTTTGTTCCCAGTGTTAGTCTGAGGTCAATATATCCCTTCGGGTTAGATTGCTCCCCGTTAAAACCAATGAGTGTTGTTTTGCATGGTCTTAGGTCTTCTTCATCCAAGTTCATCCTTTTGAAGGCATCCCACATAATGATGTCCACCGAGCTTCCTGTGTCTACGAAGATCCTCTTTACCTCACAATTTACCAGGATCCCAGTGATGACTAGTCCGTCTTGGTGACCTAGTACGACGTCCTTCAGATCGTCCTTTGTGAACTGCAATGGGGGAGGGGTCGGTCGGTCTCGGTCATGATTTTCTTTGAACCTGGGAGTGTCCCACACCGAAAAGACTTCCCTTAAATATTTCTTTCTTTGACTTGCAGTGTCTCCGCCTCCGCCCAGGCCTCCGCTGATGACATTGCACCTGTGTTCCCTGTCTATTTCTGGGAATTCCTCCTCGTCAGTGGATGCCTTCCACCGAATTCCACCACTCTTTTGACCGGATGTTGGGCTTGGACCTCAGGTACCTTGCTTTCGTTTATTGTTTTTCCAGCCTTGTGTCTTTATTAGGTACTGGCGTAGTTTCCCATCTCGGATGAATTTTTCAATTGCATCCCTGAGTTCGTAACATTGGTCCGTGGTGTGCCCCGGTCCATCATGGAACTCACAAAATTTTGTAATGTTCATACTCGGTCTGTATCTGGTGGGCTTAGGTCTATCGAATTTTCTCATCTCCGTTGATCCAACCTCTCGCCACAACTGGGGTCGTGAAACATTCAGTGGAGCGTATTTATCATACCTGGGCCTTCTTTCCCACTTTCCCCGTTGACCTTGTTATCCCGGATTTGCTTCTGTGGGTCTTCTTTCCTGGTCGACTGATTCTTGTTTACGGGGGGTGTGTTCCTTTGCGTATTGCTTCTTATGGCGTTGGCTATTTCCATTTTTTCCACGTCTAGGTATTGCTTCGATCGAGTATTAAACTCAATGAGGGTGTATACTCGGTTCTTGAATATTGATTTGGCCAACCTTGACGAGGGATCAAGGCCGTCAACGAGGCAATGGACATGAACGCTTTCGGGAAGTGCTCGCACTTGTAAAGCGACCTCCTTAAATCTGTCCAAGTATCTCTGCAAAGTCTCTCCACGTTGTTGTTTAATTTTGCTCAGGGTAAATTGCGATTTAGGCAGCTTCTTACTAGTTGCAAAATTGAGCTCGAACTTTCGTCCGAGGTCTTCGTAATCATGGATAGATTTGACAAGTAATGTGTCGAGCCACTTTTGGGCGGGTCAGGTTAACGTGGCCGCAAAAAGCCAAGGAATGACCGGGCCCAAAATCTGTTGTACGAACATCAGTAGTTTGAATGTGTTGAGGTGTGTCCTCGGGTCTTAAGTGCCGTTATACTTTGGTAGATCCGCCAAGTCAAACTTCCTCGGGTACGGAGCGTTCTCAATTTCTTCCGAAAAAGGACTAAAGTTATGTCCTGCTATGTACCTTACCCGATATTCCCTGGGGGATCCCCTCCGTCGGGTCGACCTTTCTTTACCTCGATCATCGTCGTCCGAGGTTCTTTTCATGCGATGCTTCTTCCGATCCTGGGCGCGTTCCCGAAGCTTTGTTGGTTCCAGGTGCGTATCCGGGGAGGTTGTTTCCGAGGTATGCTGAGTGGATCTCGTCTGCTTACTAAACGAGGGGCTTTCATAGTCTCGGGTTGCCTTTCCATTCTTTCTTTGCTGATCACCCCGGTTTTGCTTTTTGGCCGATGCTTCAATTTGTTTGACGTGGTCCTTCATGATCTGTTGCATCAGCCTGAGGTCTTTTTGACATTGGAGTTTGCTTCGTTTTTCCATGTTTTCCATTCGCCTCAACATGGAGTCCTGAGTTCTCTGTAGGAGGAGGAGATCTGGATTCGGTGGTGAGGCTCCTTGCATCTCGGTATCCAGCGGTTTTGCCACCTTGGGAGGGGAGGACGCTGTGTCTGAGGCATCCTTCCCATTATTCTCGTCCTCCCGGTCAGGAATATCCTCCTGCCGTGGAGGTCCTTGAGTTTGCTGTTGCTGACTCGTTTCGGCCTGCAATGGATCTCCACGGTGAGGGTTCCGACTGTTGCTTCGGGTGTTTGCCATTGTTGGTCACGGGGATCGAAATTTAACGGTCCCTACGGTCGGCGCCAATGTTCCAGTGTAGAACACAAATGTCCAGCTCGATAGGCTGGTGCTTTGATCTTGGATCTAATGACCCTGCCGGAGTATCTATGAGAAAAGATATCCGGTAGGGTGGATGATCACTGTACACAGGTGCGAATACTCTTCGCTAACGGGGGGATGAGGAGAGTGTATAGTGGGGATGTGCACAGTGATACTGAATGTAAATAGGTCTGAGTTAGAGCGTGTGCACCTTGAAGCTTGACCTTTGTATATATAGGGCGTGCCCTGGCATCGTAACCGCCTGATCTATCTAATCTATTATCCTCGATATGATAGATTGTCCCTGGATTATATGGTGATCTATATATTCTGCGTAGGTCTATTGGGCCGGTCGTCCCCAGGTTGGGCCTTGGGTAGGTCCATAACACATATGATGGAGACAACCATGGGAGGAAAGCTTCATCACAAGTTTTCCAACTGTCTATGGGTAAGGAAACAAATTGGAAGCTGCCGTTAAGTGGTATTTTCAGAATAAATGTGGATGCTTCAAGCCGATAGAACAATCAAGCAACGTGTGGAGGCCTGATTGTAGATGAGTATGGGCAATGGATCATGGGTTAAAATATAACCTTGGTACATATCCAGTAACAGTGGTAAAAATCATGGCCATTAAACATCTCAACCTCCAAGATATTCAGACTTGCTTAGATTCATTAGAGGCGATTAATGCCTTGATACGAGACAATGGAGTAAACCATCCTTTTAGAGCTGAGATCAAAGATCAAAGAGACTCGGAATCTGATTTATGGCACCTAGAATGTAGAATTAGCGAATGCCAACAAGGATTCCATTGAGTGTGCCGATATTTAGCTTGAGAAGCTCATCTGGAGGGTGATCAAGTGGTGTTATTACTAGAGGAAATCCCAAGCTGTAGATCTTGAGTACTGTGGGACAAACATTTTGCGGATAACAGTCTATGGGGACCTGAGTAGTAGTAGTCTATAGAGTATAGTTTTTGAAGCTCAGGCTTGCCGCTTGTAATACAAAAAAGAAAGAAAAGAAAGAAAAAACTCATTTTTTGTATTCTAGGTTAGAGGCTTCCATTACAGTATAATAAAAATAAATACAGAAACAATACTTCTTTTAGTCATTTTGTCCTTAACAAGCAAGTTGACTTTAATATTTTAAAATTTGTTTTGGTGTACATTGCAGTTCTTTTTATCCAAAAATGATTGGATCCATTAATTATGAAAAATAAATAAATTTAATTTAATAGTATTTATTTTTTATCCATAAATATACTAATTATTTAGGAAAAAAACAGATTTTTTTTTTTAAAATCACAAAATCCTAAATCAAGATTGTTACTGAGAGTTGATAAATGAATGACGAAATTTGATAATTAATTTACAATTCATTTTTTTTTTGAAATTTTATAATTTATAATTTTTTTGTCTTTTTTCCTAACTACCTATTTACTCTTTTACACGAAAAAAACTATTTACTTTTTTAGGGGAAAAATAAATTTACCACTCCACGCATCCCCATTCACTCCTTTTGGTCTTTTCCCTTTCTAAACAATAAAAAGTTGACTCTGGCAAGTTGGAGCTCCTGCGGGCCCCACTTGCGGAAATACGACCGTTGCAGTTCCCTATTTCCTCCCTCGTACTGCTCGCGCAGTTAAGTCCCCCACTCAGCTGAGCTTTCCTCATTCAAATTTCAAAATTTCAAAAGCAAAAGCTGCCACTTCTCTTGGCCAACCTCTCATATTACATGTTCCGTTCATTCCTCTGGCAAATTCAAATTTGAGCTTCCAAAGCTTAATGGAGTAGAATAGTACACCATAGTTGTTCTTTCTCAAGTTTCATTAGCAATGGGAGAAGAAAACGCAACAGAGAACAGGTCTAGTACCAAGGGTTCGTCAAAGTTTTCCGATCAAAATCAGAATCCGAAGCTGCAAAATGGGAAAGGAAATTCGAATCACTCGAAACCTAGGTTAGCATCTTCTTGGGGAGCGCACATTGTGAAAGGCTTCACAGCAGAGAAGAAAACGAAACCACAGGCGACGGCCCCGAACAAGAAACAACCTCTAGCGAATTCAGTTGCAGTGCCCGCTCATTCAAGAGTCAAGAGATCTCTCATCGGTGATTTGTCGTGCTCAATGAATGTTGCTCAGGTTTATCCGAATCCAACGCATCGGAGACAGTCGTCCACGGACCTGTTTACTGAGTTGGATCATATGAGAAGCCTTCTTCAAGAATCGAAGGAAAGAGAGTTGAAGCTGCAAGCAGAGCTGTCTGAGAGTAAGAGAAATCAAAAGGAGCTTGAAGAGGAGAAAACTAAGCTTGCTGAGCAGTTAGCTGCTTTAACAACATGCGTTTCAGAAAGACAAGAGGAACAAGAAGCGAAGACAGAGCACAAGGATAGTACTCAGAATCTTGAGCTTGAGGTCGTTGAATTGAGGCGATTGAATAAGGAGCTACAGATGCAAAAAAGAAACCTCGCTTGTAGACTCTCTTCTTTGGAGTCTCAGATGTCTTGCCTTGCTAAATCTTCTGAGGTAATTCTCTATTTCACTATTGCTTTGTGGGATATAGATTTTCTCTTGCTTAATCCTTTATTTTTCAAGCAGAAAGGCCTCAATCCTATTGAGCTGACTTGCTTAACATAAATTTAATTCTTCACTAATTGATAAATTCAATGTCTCGACACAGAGGAAAAATAATGACTTCTTGTTCTAACTATTTTAGAAATAGTTACTACCAACTACGTTCGTTGTTTTCTTACGTTGGTTTTGGTAATTCTTTTGTGTTTAGAGAATTTAAGTAAACTCCTAAAGCACATTCTATTTTGCAACATTGCAATGTCCTCTGTCTTTCCAGAGCTGAGAAATTTATTTGAAGTAAATATAAATTTTAGTTATGACAATTTCATGTCTATATGCTTTAATCGTTAATTTCCTCCCCTCATGAGTTAATCTTCTAAAGTTTATACTTTTATAGACGTGTATATTGAATTAGTTTGTCGAACTAGTATGCAGGGAGCTTCTTAATGTTTTCGACTAACTCGTATAGCCGAATAAATATCAGGCTAACATTACAATCCAAATACTGTATTTACTAAATTCCTCTTTATCACCCTGCATTCTCGTGATGCTTGTAATCAGAATGATATTATAGCGAAAATCAAAGCCGAGGCATCATTGCTCAGACTGACAAATGAAGATCTGTGCAAGCAAGTGGAAGGTTTACAAATGAGCAGGTTAACTGAGGTTGAAGAACTTGCCTACCTTAGGTGGGTAAATTCATGCTTAAGAAACGAGTTGAAGAATTCATCATGCTCTACGCCTGATTCTGTTGATAAGCCTTCATCAAGCCCTCGCTCATTTGAGAATAGTGTAAATAGTTTCAATTCAATCAAGAAGCCTAAGAAATGGCCCATAAGTAGCGACCATTTGTCACAAATAGAAGAATGCCCAGATAGTCTTGTCCGGAGAAGCCCCAGAAGAAGACACTCTATTAGTGGATTATCAAATTGTTCTGAGGAAGACAATGTACTGAGTAAGAGGAGGCAATCTGATTATTTCTTTTGTACAAAAGAATTGGAAAAGCAATCTGACTTGGAGATTGTCCAAAGGCCACAATGTTTTGGGAACTTCCAAGAAGCTAACAAACTTTTGGTTTCTTCAGATGTTGAGAAAAGGGCCTTGCGTATTCCCAATCCACCTCCAAGGCCTTCTTCTTGTTGTATATCTAGTAATCCAAAACAAAGTGCTAGTCAAGTCCCACCTCCACCACCGCCTCCACCGCCTCCGAATTTCGCTCAGATGAGTTGTAACACAGGAGGCATGGTGAAACGAGCTCCACAAGTAGTGGAATTGTACCATTCGCTTATGAAGAGAGATTCTAGAAAGGATTCTTCAAATGGAGGACTATCTGATGCAGCAGATGTTGCTGATGCTCGGAACAGCATGATTGGAGAAATTGAAAACCGCTCGTCACATCTGCTTGCTGTGAGTAGTTTCAACTTTTTATGTTCCTTAGTTTTTCCCTCAAAGGAGATTCAATTGAATTGGGTCAGAGTGGTTTCCTTGTTGTAGCTTTATAAAATTTTAAGGTCTGTTTTTATTAATTTTTTTCCTTAAATCATTAAACTTTGTCGATGGGACTAACCTTGTGACATTTTGTCTGAATTGGATTAACAGTCAACAAAATGCTGAAAAGGAGAAGATTGAAAATCACTTACTACATAAGATTAGTAATTTAAATGAAACCTTGTACATCTAAATTTAAAGCATCAAAATACAGCATGGTTGAATATGTTTGTTTATTTAAGAGAGACTTGACAAGAAATGGATCAAGTTAAAGTTTTCTAAAGCTTAAATCATCCAATTGCTTTTTCAACGATAGGAACTAAACCAAAAATTGAATTTTTTAGATTAAGAAAACTACTATTTTTAGCATGAACACAGGGGAATGTGACTTCTATTTGGTATTTTGATTGGATGAACGCTCTGCTATACATTTGTATATAACTAATCATTATCCACTGAAATGTAGATAAAGGCAGATGTTGAGACACAAGGAGAATTTGTAAATTCATTAATTAGAGAGGTAAATAATGCAGTTTATCAGAACATAGAAGACGTAGTGGCATTCGTGAAATGGCTGGATGATGAACTCTGCTTTCTTGTAAGTCATATCCTTCATTTTAATATGAAAGTAAGAATCTTTTGTATGTTCTTGTCTAGTTCTACTGGTTTTAATTATGTACATTCTTAGGTGGATGAAAGAGCAGTCCTAAAACATTTTGATTGGCCAGAGAAGAAAGCTGACACATTACGAGAAGCTGCCTTCGGGTACCGAGATCTCAAAAAATTGGAGACTGAAGTGTCCTCTTACAAGGATGATCCTCGGCTCCCTTGTGATATTGCTCTAAAGAAAATGGTTGCGTTATCGGAAAAGTAAGTAACTGAATATCTATGAAAGTTCCCTTGGGGAAATAAAGAACTCCTTGATTCCCTTTTGATCATTCTTGAGCTTATTTAGGTGTATGTTCTGTTTTCCCTTTCAGGATGGAACGTACTGTTTATAACCTTCTACGCACAAGAGACTCCTTAATGCGTAATTGCAAGCAGTTCCGAATTCCCATAGAATGGATGCTTGACAATGGAATCATTGGCAAGGTACATCATGCTGTGCGTCAATCTATATAAACATACGAACAATGATTTTGACATAACATCTTTGTGGCATTTATATACAATGAAAGCATTACCAATATCAGATTCTGTCTCTACTGGGCAGTGCATTACAACGTTGACGTGAAGATATCAAAATAAAAAGCCTTATCCTATTCAATAAATATCTAACAACCTTACAAGATATGGCACAATGTCCATCAAAACAAAATGATATGAAATCACATTTGTAACAATCGTTGAAAACTTAAAATTGTTTTAAGCAGAGTTTGTATATTGTGTCATGTCTTGTATTGGTGCAAGTACCAATTTTCTAAGATTTCTGAGATTTGATAGCCAAAAAGGGGAAAAAATGTTTCTGAGGTTTCAGCATGTTTCTTGCTAACCTGGTATTGTCCACAAAAGTAAGGACTGGCTAAAGATTATTAAATAGGTAATGAGTGCAATCAACATATTGTAAGATAGGTATAGTATTTGATGGCGCAAGCTTTAAAAGTGGAAACCATAATGATCTATCTGGAAATGCTTATTCACCTGATGATGCACCTCTGGTAGCTATAGCTTTAAATGATACCTAGCAGAGCTTCAAATGAAGCATGTGGAAACTGGACCCCTTGGGGTTTATAAGGATGAATTGTTGCTGATTCAGCAGGACTTCAAATGATATTTGACTAAGATTTATTGTTGCAGATAAAGCTAGTCTCAGTTAAACTGGCAAAGAAGTATATGAAAAGGGTGGCTATGGAACTTCAAGCCAAGGCATCAACAGAAAAAGATCCGGCAATGGACTACATGCTTCTCCAAGGAGTGAGATTTGCATTCAGAATCCATCAGGTTCATTCCTACTTTATTTTGGCATTTGGCAATTATCCAATATTTCATTTTAAATCTCCCTATGAAAGTGAATTTTCTTGTTAGGTGCACTTTTACCCCCCCCCCTTCCCATTTTAGTTTCAATTGAAACAACTTCTGATTTGCTTGAGAAAATAATTTAGTCATTTTAGTTTCAATTGAAACAATTTTGTACTTTTAGTTATCAGGACATTGGTCAAAATTTCATTTTCAGGGTATTGTGATTTCAGTTTGGTTTTTCTAAAATAGTCTAAATATCAGTATTATCTGATGATTACTTTTTCTGGCAAAAGAAACAAAAAAGTATTTTACTACATGATTTGAAAGATGCAACCAGGTCTCCAGGAGACCTTTTTTTTTCAGAAATAAAAAATGATAATTGTTGTACCCAAAGAAAATATAATTGTGAAAAATTTATACCTTTAAATTCTTAAAGGTGCAAAACAGTTACGTTTTCGTTTTTAAAATACAGTTTTTTCTCATTGTTAAACGTTTTTGAATGATTACACTTAAATTTTTCCCTTTACATTTTGAATCTATTAAAAATTCCCCAAAACACGTGGTTGTTGGGAATCCACATAACGAGATAATGAAACATTTTGATAGAAAAGAATAATGATAGTTATTGGGACGTAAACAAATTGACGTAAACATAACGAGATAATAACATTTCTATTATTAACGCCATACTTGGAATAAATAAACTAGACTGACGACATTTGTCTCCAATTGAATTTTGGGGACTACATTCCTTATTGAGTAAATTAAGACTTAAAAATGCTGCTAAACCAACATTATATGTTATTTTATATTGCTACAAAGAAAGGGCCTGAAATTTTCCCAAAACAATTATGTATTATTGTTGAGCATCCCAAAACGTAAATGGCATGTTCAACATTTGTATACGAACACTTCTGGATTTTGCTGTCACTATGTTTTTGTCCATATATACTGTATAACAATCATATGATTGAAATGCTTTCCCCTCTTTCATTTCTCAATACAGTTTGCAGGAGGATTTGATGCAGAAACAATGCATGCGTTTGAAGAACTTCGCAATCTTGCATGTTTGCTTAACAAAACATAAGAGAAAGGAACGGGTGGTTATGTCAGCTTACCTTCTCAGTAAGCAGAATATACATTTATATGTATTTGATTTTGAAACGTTTTGGGTTGAACTTGTGAATCCAATCGGGTATCTGGGTTGTCCACATGAAACAGAGTTGGGTTCAGGGCTTAATTTATTCAATGGAGCTTGGACTCTAATTCACCAAGGGTGGATTAGGTATAACCAACAAGAAGCATGGAGTATAAGACGACTTACATGTGCTTATACATTATGCATTGCTAGTAGCAAATCTCATTTGACATCAGCTCTTATTTTTCATCTAATGATTCAAAGAGGGTGATACAGCTCTAGAAATTGAACTTTCAAATTGAAAGCGTTCAAAGGGATTTGGTGATTTTGCAATTATGCTGGTAGTGATTCCCTTTGAAGACTTTTCAAAGGGGTTGTTACCAGCATCATTGCAAATTCCCCAAATCTTTTTGCACCCTTTGAATCATTAGGAAAAATAAGAGTCACCGGGAAGACATATCTCGTTGGGTTATATCTAATCCAATTGGTAATTTAGTTTCGTGTAAGCAATTCAGATACTTAATTTGATTCATAGGTATGCTCAAAAACCCTTGAGAAGTTATACTATTAATATCATAATTGTTTTGGAGGTAACTAACTATTTGTTACTCTCAAAACTATGATTTTAATGGTTTCAAATACAAAACCAAACACGTTACAAAATTGTGGGTTGGTTTGTGTTTCCATCCCTTAAAAAAATAGGCAAAATTTTGTTTTATATATGGTCAAATGTTTTGAAGAGGTTCACCTTAGGTATTGATTTGCTGTAAGATTCCCTTGGCTTTTCAGAATGACTATTGATTAAGTTGTGCAATATACCAATGGGTGGATTTGCTTTCAAGTGTGCTTTTTGGTTTTAATTTTCGTTGTATGTTCAAAGGAGGGAATAACATATTAATGTTGCGGTTTCAGTTCATGAAATTATGAATATAAATATTGTAAGTTAGGCCTTTTAAAGAAAAAAGAGTAAATACCCTTTCTGCTCCCTGACTAAAAACGCGATCCCCATTATGGTCCCTTATAACAACAAAAAGTTCTTTTTAGTCCATAAAAAGGACGAATAAGGGTCAATTGGTTGACATTTTGATCCCTCACAAATTTCCAAAAGGTCTTTTTTAATCCATAAAAAGAACGAATAAGGGTCGCTTTTTTTGTAAGGGACCAAAATGGGGTCCATGTTTTTTGTCAGGAACCAAAAAAGGTATTTACACAAGAAAAAATTATGACCGTTTCACAACCTTTTGTTGTGTGAGTTGAAAGAAAAGAGTGTCCCAATAAGAATGTCACAGTCTATTATCTTGTTTTAAATGAGTGGTTTACTCTTTCTTTTTATCCGTACAAGTTTCATCTTTCAATTAGAAATTGAACTGAGTGTCCAATTGGAGAAATAAGGTCACAGAATCTTAATAAAGAGAATATGTTTGGTAAAACAGTAAGAAAAAATAATTAAAAAAATTTAACCGCACTTCTCAACTTTTAAAATTCAACTAATGTTTTTTTCCTTTGCCCACTTTCCCTCCCCTCCCCTCATACCAAACAAGTCCTAAGGGATTGCAAAGTACACTCTAAGACCAAACAAATATACCCTTAATTATAAATGTCTTGTTTGTCAAAAAAAAGAAATCATAAATGTCTCATAATATACAAATAAATGAAAATAATAATTTTAATTTATAATTTAAACAATTTTTGTTAAATAATTAAAATCTTAGTATTCTTAATTTGAAATAAAAATATTATATCAAAGAATTAAATTTAAGCAATTTTTGTTAGCATTTGATCAAAGAGTCACTATTTAAATTCATTCAGCCTAACATTTTTCATTACTGAGAGTAACGATATTAAGATTAAGTACACTTTATAAACTTTAAGGACTAAACTGAAACTTAATACAAATAGAGAACCAAACAAATATTTTAACCCTTAATTATAAATGTCCTGTTTGCCAAAATAATAAATAAATGACATTCTTATTTTAGTTTAAGTAAAAATTTAAGAAAAATACATAAATAATTTGTTAAATACTAATATGAAAATAATGTATTTGAATACAATTATTATTATTTTTTTAGAAATATTTACTTCTTAGAGTATTTTATTAGGTCAACCTCTGTAGAACTCGTTGAAGTCAGGCGGGGCATCTCTTTGAAACTGTTATTCAATAACCATTAGAGGTGGTAAACAAATAAGCAATCTATATCTAATTTCAACGGTATAAATTTAAATTTTTTGGGTCCATTACTTCTTCACTGATCAATTCATTTTTTTAAAAAAAAAATGGTCCAGTGACTATCCATATTCGAGTTGAATGGTTTTTTGAGGAAACAGTGAGTTGCTCATTCAATTTTCAAGTTAAAGGGTCAAGTAACTATATAACAGTAGGCCCTTTTTTTTTTTTGTTGCCCATCCGGTATCCAGAGCTTTACCCTGACTAATCCGAATCCGATCTGGGTTGTGCATCTGGCTATGGTGGGTAAGTCTTCCAACGGGTATAACATTAGGCCTTTATTAACGTGCATGCACTATCAAGTAGCCACTAACATGGGAGAATTCTTACTATTATTCTAAAGCCCTTCTTTAAAAGGCTTGTCAAACTCATGACTTTCTATTTATGAGAGCGTTCATGCCATCTTTTAAATCTCATTTATAAGTTCAATTTTTAAATTTACATGTGAAGCTTCTATATTTTTAAGCATTGACGACATGTGAGTGATTAATTTTTTTATATGGGACTTGTATGTTCTAAGCCAGGTGCATCGAGAGAGGAGGTGTGCTTAGTAACATTCCCATCACATTTTAAAATGTGTTGAGAGGAGGAAATATCCAAAACCTCATAAAAGGGTCCTTCATTCCTCTCTTAAATAGATGTGGGACTTCACATTAGTTTTTAAATGGCGACAAATTAAACATTAACCTTGTCTCAAAATATGACCTCAATGCTGAGGGAGATTTAAATAAAGAAAACACAATGTGATTCCCTAGTGTGTTTGGTTTGAGGGAAGAGAAGGGAGAGAATTTTTTTACTAAAAAGCCCTCCAATAGAGAAATTCTTATGTAAACTAAGTAAAAATAAAAGATAAAAAGTACATGACACTGTGTACACTTGTAAGTGAAAATATAAAAAGAGTGAAAACGATGTGGCACTGAGCAATGAAGGGATAACGCCAGCCTCTAGTTAGCGCGCTGAATGAGAAAATGAGAAAAAGAGCGAGAAAGGAACAAGGCATATGATGACTTGTTTATTATTATTCTAATCACTCTTTTTCTCACAAAAAGATAAAAGGCATGACACATGTAAGCACCGGATCAGAGTGAAAGGATATGACTTGTTGATTTCTGATTGGCTACTCCATGGTGCACACAATGTACACAAGAATTTCTCTATTGGAGGGCTTTTTGAAAAAAAAAAAAAAAAAAAAAAAAAAAAAAAAAAACTTCTCTCCCTCCCCTTAAACCAAACACACCCGAAAAACACAAATAATTGAAGTTGTAGGCAGGTCATACTTGCTAACGAAAACAACCTAAAAATGTTGAATTATTAAGAAGTCCCCCTGTGACCTCTATCACTATAAAAGTCGTAGCACCAAATTACATAGGACTTTTCATACTTTTTGAACTAACTAAAGTGAACATAACTTCATTTATATGTCAAGTTAACGATTTAAATACATTTGATCTCCCCAACTCCATAAACGTGCCCTTTCTTTGGTAATAAATAAACGTGCAACTTCTTCAAGTATTTATCATGTTCAGATTAATGCCTAACTATCAATTGATAGATTTGATAATTTTTTATGGAAATATGGCAAAAGAAAAAAAAAAATTGCATGGCTTTAGAGCATAGTTTAAAATTGCTTGTTTTTTAACTAGTATATTTGAACTAAAATGATTGGTATTGCTAAAATATTGATGGGAAAAAATAGGTGAAGCAGATATACAATGCCGAAGAGCCAAAAAGCCCTGAAGTAAGATTTAAATGCAGCAGGAGGTCATGTAGTCCTATCACACCCAAGCAAACTACAAATTTGCCACCAATCTGTAATCTCTAGACGAGGTAGGCAATATGTTGAATGTGAAATAAATATAACAATATGAACTAAAAGTTCAATCATTGTAATGGGGGGAAAAAGCAAAGCACAATCAAAACCCAAACAATCTACATACTATGTTTCTATAGACATCCTTGCCAAGGGATCAGGGTACAAACTTAATGTCTTTGAAGTACTCATGCTCAAGAGCGTTCCTGGCTGTAATTCTTCTGCTCGGATCCAAGCAAAGCATGCTCTGGAATAAGATTTCACGCACTTAAAAACAATTGGTAGATAAAGCTCAAAGGATATGATTTAGAGGATTAATATGACGATTATATGTTTATATCTGATTCGGATGAAACTTTAATGCAAAAAATGAATTGAACATATATCATAAGGAATGAGTAACAATGACAAATGATAAGATGAAATTTTGTTAGATTTATATGTATCCAATATAATCTCACAATACAGCAGAAGCAAATCTGCTATAAAGGAGTGTTCAAAATAAAATAAAATAAAAATCTGCTATAAAGAAGTTATATCACCACAAGGGAACTAATTAATGAGAAGATCCAACAACAACAACAACAAAAGAAGAAACTTTTCCTCTCAATTCAAAATTTAATTTATTTAGTTGAGCTTGAGCTATACAAAGGATAATTGGAAGAAACATACCAAATGAACTAACTTAGAAATAACAAAACAAGTTTGTTTTTGATCCACACTCAGCTTATATGAAACTTTAGTAGAGCGACACCCCAAGAGCTACTTTTTTTATTGGGAAAATTGGAGAAAGTCCCTCACTAGAAAATTAATCGGTGAAAAGGAACTAAATAAGAGTACTAGTACTTTGTGGTTACAAAATTCGAAGAGTAATAGTACTCTCTAGGTCTAAAAATTTAACAGATCATTCTCACCAATTAAATTTCCAAGGGGGAAACATGGTGAAATATCATCGCCTATTACAAGTTTTGAAACTTGAGTCCCACACAAGAGTAACAGTGTTCAGATAAGCCTATGTCTAAAACTTTTAGGAGAAAGAGAAAAGGGAGATAGACCAGTGGAAAGTGTACTAACAAATAGGGTCTAGACATATTCTACATATTCCAGAAGATTCTACGGGGAGAGACTCTTAGAAGGTCTGTAGGGGAACTGCAAGTGGAAAAATCTTGTAACTGAGTGTAGCATCTTACGAGAGGGGATGTAATGGAAAAGTAAAAGAGATAATTGGCAGTGGAACATTTCAGGGTGATCTGTGCGTGGAAGATGCAAGGAAATTCCGAAGCAGTGCAGGAAGAAACTCTAAATTCTCAAAAGCCAAGGGGTTTTCTGCCTGTGTTTGCTATTTGCTGCATATGTGTATTTCTAATACTGTACTTTCGTAATTCTACAGCTGCACTGATTGTGATAATTGCTGTGTTAGAATTCAACTCATTTTCACTTATCTCATTATTATCTATGTTCAAATAATTCTGGGAGTTTCTATCAAATTAAAATGAGGGGTTTAAATAGATCTCCTTTTTCCAACATAAACTAGCAATTGGAGTGCGACTCTAACAAAGGTTCACATCATAACCTTTTCTTTATTGGTTAACCTTTCCAAAATATCATGCTCACCAAGTTTTCATCAGTATCACATTGGTTTTACTTACGTAAACCCCTGTAACAATATTATCTTTTATGTGGTCTCTATATTCTTGTTTCTTTTTTGCATTTACCTTGTTTTGCCCTAGTTTCTCAAGTTCCAGCAGAGTAGAAAGCAATTTAACTAATCACTGATGGCACTATATACAAAAATTTGGTTTCATTTTTATTCCCTTAATTATCTGAATGATGATGCACTTACAGAAAGAAGATCAATGCCAGCTGGCTCAAGATTTGGAACAACAGTTGCCAGGTCCTGCACAGCATTTTGGGGGGAAAAAAAAAAGGTAATATAACCCTTACTGCAAGTTAACAATGTTGATACAAGGAATTCATGACGTAACTGAAAACAATAGCAGCACATAGAATTAATTACCTTTGGAGGCCACTTGGGAAAGGATGATTTAAAATCAGGCAATGAAGTCACTCCAGGCCACGAATCCTCAGTTGGTGTGCCCATGATTCTTCATATAAGCAATAACATGTTTATATAGAAGCATACATAAACTTTATAATGTAATTATGCACACTTGGTGTAAAACTTCTCTGATAAAAAAAGTTGGTTAAAACTTAGTTAGAGACAATAAATACATAAAAATATATTTTTTTCCAAAAAATACCCTCAATATTAGGGGGGAGTGTAAGAGAGAAAATAAGCAAATTACTATTTACTAGAAAAAGAGGTGCGTGTGGAAAAAAGAGAATGAGTAATTAATGACTTATTAAATGGGTAAAAATGGGAAATAATAATAATAATTAAAAAAAAAAAATTGGAGACAACCTCTAACTTTCTCTTAAAATTAGGAACAAGCCATACCATATTAAGAAATTTTCTGTTATAAAAAGGAACGGAGAGTATTAAACTCACAAATCTAAACCACCATTTCCCTCCTTTTTGGTCAAGCAATGATGAGAGACTAAATGAACAGCATTCAAGATAGTATTGATGACCACTTCAAAAACCGCGACCATCACCATGTTATACTACACAAGTTACATCAACCAATTCTAGTGACCCTTATAAGAAACCAACCCAGACTTGTGTTTGGAGAAGGAAGCAACAGAAAATTAATCAGTTTAACAGTTTTATTTTTGAATTATTTAATTAGTTTATTTTTTAATATTTGATGAAAAAATTTAGGAGTCAAATAAAGATCCATATTCCATATTGTTGTTGATAGGATCCCAACGTCTAGCTTGTTACTGTTTTATCTGTTAAAAATCAATCCCAAGATTTTAGGGATTATTTCTGGATTTTATTTGATTACTTTAATATAATTTCAGACATTAAATAGACTAGCCTCCCTAGAGCTAGTCATTCAGCAACAATACATCAGTTTTATCACCTTTGGAGATTCTCCCAAGTCTTTGGCTAGTCAAGAGGAGTCGAGCAAGATACTTGCTCTGTTTTTCGTATTATATTTTCCTAACCAGTTTCGAGTCCCTACCAGATTCTGCATCACCTTAGCATGCAAATGAAAATGAATCATACAATCATATTACAGAACTATAACCCAGGCTCCTAGGAAGAAAAAGAATACAAATATCTATCAATGTACAGCAAACAAAAAAGGGCAACACCAATTAATTTCCTTGGTATAATAACAAACATCTCAAGAAGCACACATCACATGACACAACCCTTGCCCTAACTTATTTTTCCTTTTTTCTTTTGGCCCAACATAGGTGTCATATGCTTTTGTCCCAGACGACCTCTGTCACCTGCAAGACCCCAGTCAAACATACCAGAGAGCGACCTCAGCCAGGATAACAGCCTCCCCAAAAATCACATTAAGTTTTCAAATTTGGTATGTAAAATTTTCAACTTGCCTCAACTAAAACTCTAAAGGCTCTAGCAATAACTGGTGGCCAGTAAGTAAGGACCTATTAAATGCAAGTCACAAGTTGCAATAAGTAAATTGCAAAGATTTGATATTCGTCCAGAAAGAAACAAGGGTCATACTACACAACAAGAATAATACCAAATGAAACTTCACAAGAGATAACTTAAGAAGTATATTGCAGTACCCTACAATACAAAAATCTGGATACTTTCAGCGCATGAAATATTTCATTGGTTTGAACCTTTCATAATAATGCAACAAAAAGTAATCATAAAAGTGAAGGAATCGGTAGGGTAAAAAGAACAAGATGGAATAACAATACATACTCTAAAGCATCCGCAATTATTGCAACAGGCTTCCTTCATGCAGATGCTTTTATTGATAGAAGAATTCATTAGGATTTTGTGTTTTTTTCCTAATAAAAGAATTACCAAAAAGGAGGATAAGAATCCTCCTGGAATAACAAACAACAGGCCTCATGATGATATCACAAAAGCCCCCACCTCCTTTCAACCATGAACCGTTGGCAGTACCCCATTATACTTCCACATTGATATGATATGAGAATTAGTGTATCTTGAGAAACCTACTACAGAAGGAAACCTATTTTACTTTTATGTTTTATGTTTTCCTTTTTTATATATTTTAGCAAGTGGCAGAATGTGTATACTTTATGCTATTAGTGTTATTTTATTTTGAATGTTTCCTTCATAGTAAGGAAACCTTAGAATACCATATCTTTTGACTTATCTTCATCAGATGGAAAACTGGCTTTTAAAATAGCTACTAGTTAGCATTTGTAACCAGAGTTTGTTTAATGATAATTTGCTGCCAATGAGAATTCAGTTGTCTTCCCCACCATTCTGCTCTTCGTCTCTCTCCCCCTCATCTATGTTTCTTTTTCCCTCTCCCATATCCCTCTGTTTGCATTAGTGCAAATGTGTGAGTCGGTTATGCATCACATATGTTGGGATTTCAACCCATTTGGACGATACTTTGTTCCATAAATAGTTTCCAATTTAGAATGGCTCATCTACAGGGAATCAATGTTTACTTTAGCCTGGTCATAAAGGATATTCTCGGAGATGGAAAGAATATTATCACCCCAATGATTCCTTGAGATCACTTAACTTAAGGAAGTCTCCTGTGTGTGCGCCGTTCAAGGTTAAGGGGTTAAGGTTGATGGTCAATCAAAGTTAGAAGGCTTCATATGCCAAGGTCTTAACAAACAGGTGTGCATAAAATTTCCCTGAAAATATGCTAAGAATTAACTTTAAAAAGCCTCACCTGAATATTTTAAACAATTCGTCAATCTCAGAGTCTCCAGGAAATAGTGGCCGCTGGTTTACCATCTCTGCAAATATACAGCCCACAGACCAAACATCCACTGGGGTAGAATACTGGCGAGATCCAAGCAATATTTCTGGAGCTCTGTACCATAGTGTCACCACCTGCGAACAACCACCAATATTATATATGAAGAAAGATGAATAAATGAAAAATAACCACAAAGTCACTCTTATGAATTCTTGCGACAGGATTCTCATATGTTTTTTCCTTTGGTATATAGCATTCTTATATTGCTAAAATGATCAACTTTTGACAATCTATCAGTTTAATGAATGTACAATTCATTACTTTAGAAGGTAAATTACTCTCCTTTTCCTTAGAAAATACAGCCCTCTAGAATTTCTGAAACCATCTGTTTATTTCAATAACAATAACGTTTTTAAAACATTAAATAAGATTCATTCAAAAAAAATTGCATCCATAATAGTATTTACACTAATTAAATATATATTGAATATATGTTTTTTTTAAGATTAAATATTTAAATAATTATCTTCTGATTGGTTAGATTTACTTAAAAAACTATTTTGTGAATGCATTTTTCGAATATATTTAAATTAAAATTTTCTAAAAACATTGAAATTAGTCAACTTATATAATTTGCTAAACTTGGAGAAACAATTATCAATATGAAATATAAAATACATAGCAAGCCACACACTGTTTATAAGCTATGAATAGTAGATCTAATTCCTTCAAGTTCTTGTAATAAACAAGACATCTATCTAACTTAACCATGTGGAGGTATCTTAGACAAAATGGATTTAAATGTAGCTTATCTGCTAATTTCAAGGAATGGTAGATATGCAATTAAGGTCATCCCTTCAGAGGGAGAAGTTAAATGTGACTTTCCACCAGGGAAAAGAAAGAAAAAATAAACTGCAAATATCAAAGTGCGATAGTGTTATGTAAATTGTATATGAATAGTTGAATACTTAGGTTAAATAATTGGGGATTTATTGGCACGAGATTAATCCTATGAGGCCACATGGCACAATACTAATACTATGAGGCCATAATATAGGGGTAGGTAAGAGTTAGTTAATATCCTATTATTCTGTTATTACCGTTAGGAGAAGTCTAAGGAAATATCCTATCCTATATAAGGGAAGCCTAGACTAATGGAATATGTTGTTGAATTGTGTATGAATGAAAGTACAGTGCAGCAGTACTCTTTCTCTTCCCAATCCCTCAGTGATATCAGAGCTGTCATCCTCAGCATGCTCCTATTTGATCTTTAAATATCATAATAACAAGTTTGGGCCATTCTCCTTCCTCACGGTTCAGACCTGCCTTCAAGAAAATCATATAAGAAACTGAAAAAGATATCCAAGACCAGTCAAGACATCCAAGACCGGTCAAAACCTTCGTTGCTTCTGGGATTCACGTCATCGGTTTCTGGGTTCTTCATCTCCGATTGCTTCGTCAGATTCTGGGTGTTGGTTTCCGTCGGACTCTAAGTATTGGCATTATGGGATTTTGGGTTTGCATCGCACGAGTTTGCACCCAATTAGTGAAATATATACTGCCATACCATTCATTTATCTCTTCAAACTATTGTCGCATATTGAAAAGTTATATTAGACAAGTCTAGAGTTTAGACTCGGAAATCAAGTCAACTTCCAATGTTTTCAATTTTAGTTTCACCAGCCCCTTCATTTCTCTGATTCTTAACCAACCTAGCTCAAAAGTGAGGAGTCCCTACAACCAAACTTCAAAACACAGTCACATTTAAGTTAGATCACCTAGCCCCCTTGCAATATCACTGCAACAAGCCAGTAAAGCTCTCTACAATCTGCTTCAAATTCCACCTTTCAGCAAGCTTCCTGCCCCCTTATCTGCAACAAGCTGTTCACCAGTTAGCACCAGGCATCCCTATCTCGACAGCTCAACAATGAGTACTCTGTAGCAAGATCTTCAATCACAAAAGCAATCATATCTCCTTCCTTCTCTTGTCCCCCTTAACTCCCTTGTCTCAAGTCCCAACATCAAGCCCATCTGTTGTATGGCTTTGAACTAAGTTTCTCTATTTTTAGATACTTATTAGTTGCTAACCTCATCACAAAAGTTATGAATAACAGTATATGTTATTGCCTTTTACTATCTTAACTAGTTTTCCTCACAAATGACAAATTTCAAGTGCTTTTTGTGAGCTCATATATTTTCTTAACAGTTTTTTTCCCCTTTAAAGTTAGTAAAAGACAAACTCAAAGCAGTTTACATGTTGGCTTCACTTAAACTAGGAATTTTGACAGCCTCTCTTATAAAGTTATTTCTCTCATTGATTTCATCATGTGTTCTCTCTCAATGATTTCATTATGTGTTCCAGAGCTGCAAGACAAATAATAATTTTTTTTTTCCAATCGCAGGGTGACTGCATGAACAACGTCTTGTTGGGATTTTTTTTTTAATGAGAAGTGAACTGTTCAGCCTCTTTAGGTCACTTTTCAGCAGTGAATTTAATAAGGTTTTGGCAGGATAAAGGAACATGATCGTCTGGCAGTATTTTGTTTCCGTTGGCTTGTAGCTTATCAATGATGAGAACTAAATACATGCATGCAGGCTTTCAAACTAGAGACTTATTCTCCACACCATCATTGTGAGACAGTAATTTATTTGTCATCTATTAGGATTTCAACTCCTGGTTTATCAGAGAGTTTTCCCTTATGGATTTGCCTGAGAATTGGAAAGCACTATTGAACTAATGCAGCATACATTTCACTCATTTCTTGATCACAGTGACTATCTATTTTAATGTCTACATGGATAAACAAAATTATAGATATGGTAGAACATAGTCAAACCTCATGTGTAAATGTCCTGACAGGAATGCCAAATGCCCTGGCCAATCCAAAATCCGCAAGCTTTAGCGAATTACTGCGGCGATCTATCAACAAATTCTGTGGTTTCAAGTCTCGATGGAGAACTCTATGCGAATGACAGTAAGCAATACCACACAGAATTTGATACAGAAACATCTGCAGAATAAATAATTAACCCACTCAAATTTCAATTCAGTTGTTCCTTTAGGCCAAAATTAGTATTATTTTTTTCCTTCCCAATTCAGAATCAGTTTTCATGACACTGAAGAACAGAAATATCATGAATGAAGAAGCTTGCACAGGTAAAACTCTCTCTCACACATAAAATGTAGTATTCCCTCTCTCTTTTTATATATAGCAGTAATAGTACTAATTTGATTGAAAGTGAGAGATTAACTAAAAAGATAAACTCCTAGATAAAGAGGAATTAAGACTCTGGATTATGTTAATCCTGAACCTCTAGATAATCATAAGACACTAATCCTAGATTAGGAAACTGAATATTGCACCCAAAATTGAGCATGAAAATATATCAATACAGGGACAGCTGCATAAGGCAACCAATTTAAAAATGAAAACGCATCTGGACGAGAACAAGAAGATACTATGCAGCAACTTAAGAACTTAACAAATGACCAGTACTACCTTTGACAATGTTCTTAGTAGATAAACTACAGATCCAGAATTCTTCAACCTATTTCCCATGAGCTAACTACTCAACACTCTCCTAGCCACTCTTCTCAGCCACATGATCTAATCACAATGACACAGCTTCCAGAAGACTTTGATCTACCTAACCTAAGGGGTAATCAGCTAGTTCTGTTTCTTGGGTTCCTGATTGATGTACTCAGTACCATACAAATCCAGTAAAGTTTACAACACATTTTGTAAATTTATAACGTCAAACCACAAGAACAAACTTGTCACCTACTTTAGTCAGCAATTTGTAGTGAAAACAAGAACCACAAAGCTCAATCAAGCAATGACAAGCTTAACCAATATACAACTTTAAATAACCCGAGCAACTAACACCTATGCACCCTGAATAACAAACTTTAGGTCAAAGCAGTACTAGAACTTGATCACATAATTAGTGGGAGCTCTGATATAAGATATCAAACATATAGCCTTCCCTCAAACCAAGTTTATTATCATGTATATTTTGAGAGAAGAACGGAAAACAAATAAGGCTTGCTCAAATAAAACTTACACACATTGCAGCAGGCCCTCTCTTCTTTTGTTCATAATGAAATGAAAATAGGGATTAACTAGAAGATAAATTATTCCAGTATGATAAAGGACGACTTAGTAAAAATCAACTGAGTATGACTCCGTATAATCATACACTCCCAATCCTCTACTTAATCACAAATCCCTAATCCTATAGGAGTTTCCCTTGGATTTGCCTCTCATCAGAAATCAACAAACTACAATAAAATTTCATTTTAAATGTCAAAGGCCAGTTGCCCATAATTAATAAGCCTAAAACTCATCTTTAGAAACAGAAGTTTTTTACATAACATAATACCGATCTGGTAATATCTATTTAACTAAGTCATTCGTCACAAAAACTTGTGAAGCATGAATTAATGAGGAAGGACCTTTATTTTGAAAGGCAGAGATAAGCTTGCCGTAACTAAAAGAGTATTTTGAACATTCACTCATTTGTCCCTTCACTTGATATATAGAAAGACAAGAAAAGAAACAGAAAGCCATAAAATTTCTTGCTGATTAAATTTCCTTGATAAAGCATTATATGTTATTTTCATTTTTTGAGTGAGTTCCAAACCTATAATTAAGGTAATCATAAACTAAGTCATACAAAACTCAAACACCTGCAAATATAAGAAAGTAGCTACACACTTTTATTTGTCGATGATCTTTTGCAAAATCAGGAGATGAATCCATGTGCTTCTTCAGATCTAAGTCCAGGTACTCAAAAACCAGATACAAACGCTTCTCACTGTGTACTACATCCTGTAACCTGTCATTCACATAGCCATCAAGCATAGGCCAATATGGATATGGATGTAAAGGTGGAAGAATAGTATGGCAGCAATTTAGGGAACCAACAAATTTAAGAGGAAATCTTGTATGGTGAAAATTGTAAGAGTCCAATTGGGCTACCCTGTCTTATTTTTTACAGATCAGCATAACACCCTACAAACGTGTCTTCTATATGGCCTTCAAAACAATCATTTATGTTGCTTAAATGGGATCATCATAGTGGCGTGTGGGAAAACCATTTGACAAAATACAAATACTATACCTAACAATATTCCTATGCTGCATTTCTTTCAAGAGAGAAATCTCTCGAATCGCAGTGCTAGGCACTCCCTCATCTTCCTGCTCCAATCGAATTTTCTTCAATGCTATGGTCTCATTAGTGACCCGATCACGAGCCTTGTAAACCACACCATAGGTACCTTCACCAATCTTCTCAACTTTCTCGTACTTGATAATCGGAAAACAAATAGAGATAGAATCGGTAGATATTCGAAGAGAAACATCAAATTGAACTCAATGTCCAGTACATTATACTAACCTGATCCATGAAACAAGCTCAGAGTTCGAAGCGAAGTTCTAAAACCAGAAAGAGAAATGAACAAGACTTAAAAGAGAAATTGGTGAAGAAAGTGGCATTGAAGTGAACGTGGAAGAAGTAGCAAGTTACCGGTGCCGAAAAAGGAGGGAGTCTGCAGTGTGAGTATGCCCCTCTCTCTTTCCCAGCCTCCTTTCAGGCGAGAGACTTGTGTCTGGTCTTCGTGGGATTCAATTCGTTTCTTCACTTCTTAAATCCCTTGGGAAGCCGGTCCTTTATTATTATTATTATTATTTTTTTACATTTTTTAATTAATTAATAAATTAACTTTTAAAATAATTATTTAGAAAAAAGACAGAAAAAAACTTTAAAATTACAAAATCTTATATCAAGTCTAAGAATTGATAGGGGAATAACAAAATTTGATAATCAATTCTCAACTAATTTTTTTGAAAATACCTTCTTTAAAATTTTGTATTTCAAATTTTTTTTTTGTCTTTTTTCCTAATTATTTATTGAACAAATGATTAAATTTTTTATTTTTTAAAGACAAAAATTTACTTGAAAGTTTTTCATGAGGAAGAAGACTTGGGATGGAAATAGGCTAGACATCTTTCAGAAGACTACAGCCTAGTCTACTTGAAGCTTGCTAAAGCATGGCCTGTTTAGCAAAGAGGTTAAGCTAAAGGCCTATTTAAATGACTGCTAGTTTAAATAGGTTAGGCTTTTTTCTTGAGACCTGACCCGTTTAATATATATGTTATTGTGAAAATCTCACTTAGGTTTCATGAACCAAGAAAAAAATTTAAAAAGTTTCAGTGTAGATTCCTCTATCAAAAAACTCTCTAAAGACTACATTGATATAGATTTCAAATGTGAACTTACCTTATTAATAAGTTGTCAAGTGTATGTGACTATATTTACAAGTTATAAAGTAGTCATTGACAAACTCAAATATGTTAACTAAAACAGCTCCCATTAACAAGTGTACGTGACTATATTAACAAGTCATAAACTAGCTATTAACAAACTCATCTATGTTAACTAAATTAGCTTCTGTTGACAAGTGTATGTTGTAATATCCCAAACTTTGGATCCTGAAAACTAAGAATAAGCCTAAAGTAGGCAAACTACTAAGCCCGGTTCAGGAAGTGTGACATTTCCTAGACAGATAAAGATCCCCTGCGTTTTGAGGAAATAGGAAGAGAAATAGACACTGGAAAGTTATATGTCAAAAGCAAGAGTCAGTGTAATGATTACATTGGGACACGTGTCACTTCAGGGGTAAAATCGGAAAAGTAAGGGCAAAATAGTCAAATCCTTACCCTTGTGTCATCAAATTCGTCCACCCAGGAGAGAGAAGTAAAAATCAGATGATTTTATCCATGTTCAGGCCCAAACACAAGATGTGGGTCCCACAGGCGATTGACCGGAAGAAAGGGGACCGATAGGGACTAGTTAGGGGTTCCGTTTGGACCAAATGGGACAGGTGTGGGGTCACCTTGGGAAGTCAAGAAGGCGCCACACATGAATGTACATTAAGGGGAGATTATCTGGAAAAAGTTGAAGTAAAATACAAAGGGAAACACCCTGTTGACCAGCGGGACCCACGTGGATCGGTAGAAGGAGGTCGGACCGGATAAAGTGAAAAGTCAGTGGAAAAGTTGGAGGGCAGATTTGGTGGGCCCAAAGTGGTGCCACCTAGCCCCCATAATGATTAAAAAATAGCTTGAAAAAAAAAAGAAAGAGAAAAATCAGGGCAAAAGTCAAAGTGCGGGACCCACTTGCTGGAAAAAGAGGAATTAATCAGATAAATTAGGAAAAATAAAATAAAATCATAGAATCTGATTTGAGGGGTCCAGAAGGCGCCACCTAGCCCTAGGAACCATCTAGAGAGCTTGGGGAAAAATAAAAGAATAATAAAGAAGTTCCGGGCCAAAATTGGTAATTTTCATAAATACCGGGCCAAAGTAGGTAATTTTCTCCATTTGAAAAGTTAAAATCTGAACAAATGGAGGGGGTTGCGCCACTTGTCCACTCCCTAGAGCCCTCTGGAATTCTCTGGAATTTCTTGGGAAATAAGTCAAGAAGCCTGATCCAACTCATTAATTACTGGACAGAAATAAACACCAGTTATTCTGGACTGCATAGATCTTTTTGGCTATTATTAAAAGACATGTGCTCTCTCTCTCTCTCTCTCTCTCAACCAAGGAGCACGAAATTTTCAGAGGAAAGAGAGAAGAGTTCAGCCAATTTCCATAGCCACAACAAGGTCCAAGCTCCTAAGATCATCAACCGAGCTTCTGATTCAGGTAAACATCGAAAACCCGAACCTTTGCAACTTGAACTTGTGATTTTCGTGCAAGTGGTTAGGACATGGTGTTGCAATCTGTTTTTGTTTTTTGTTTTTTATGGTCTCAAAGTGTTCAAAAATTTATTTTGTATAGGTTTAAGTTTCCGAACTCAGAAACACCGAAGAACACTAAGAACAAGCTTATTTGTTGATTCTGGAATTTCTGGTAGCAAACCTTAAACTGAGTTTTAAAAATAGTAAATGAACTTTTTTTAAGTTGAGATTTTACAAGGAGAAAGTAGACATCTTAAGGTTCACCGTGATGAATAATTTTGTTATTTGGATTTTTCTACTAAGAGATAAAAATTTCCAAAGTTGAACTAGGAAGCCATCAGGCGAATTTGGACCAGAGGATGAAAAATTGACTACACGCCAAAATATGTGTACTTTTGGTCTCTGGAATTATTTTTCCTGAAAAATATACATCTTAATGGTTCAGATGGCGGTGGTTTAATCCAAATATGATATTTTTGGAATTTATTAAAAATGTTTGAGGTTGGGCCAGAATTTCTGGATTTTCTGGAAAATGATAAAGGGCTCGGTTTTAAAGGATAAAGCAAGGGTATTTTTGAAAATACTAAAAATAAGGTGTTTTGGTGTTATTTAGGTATAAATCATACTTGAGAGAGCTAGCAGGCACATTAAAATTGTAAGACGGTACATACCCCACCAGGTAGTAACCACTTTACTCCGGCACTTTTATGTGTTTTGATGTATGTATTGTTGTGCCATATGTGTGTTTTTGAATTGTTTTGCCAAATATGCAAACAGAACATGTTTGTGATTGTGTCCCTAGCGCTGAGGGTGCCCTCCGGGGTCTGCCTATGTGGCGAATCAACAGAAATGGGTTTGTGATTCCGGTAATTCCGGGGCCTGTCTTGGTAAGGCGGCCCAACGGTGCGAAGACATGTTATTTTATATGTTTCTATTGCATATGCGGTGTATTTGGCAGATTATTAGTATTTACATACATACATGGTTGCATGCATACGCATTACACATTTAGTGCATGAGTATTGATGGTTACTCTGGGGGCCATTATTGGACTCCAGACATTTTTGAAGCTACGGGGTATGGGCCTAAAGAACAAGAACCTTTTTGGAGAGATGGGGCGTTGCAGTGCAGTTGAAGAATAGGGGATACCTTATTGGATTTTTGTACTTATATTTTTGGGTTGTCTCTATATATTGTTTTAGTATTTTATTTAGATAACTGTACCCTTAACCCTTCAGGGACTTTTACTTTCTATTAATTTTACTTTTACCAGTACAGTAGGTCGTCCAAATCAGTATAATACTCTGTTGGGCTTACTTTGATACATGTTAAATGGACCTAATAATGAAGGAAAAGTAACTAATATAAGGAATCCCTCTAATCCGTCACGCGAAAGGGCGAGACTAGTAGGGGTGTAACATATGTCACCGTCACTATATTGACAAATCATAGAGTGGTCATTGACAAGATCATATATGTTAATGGTGAGCACAAATTATGCCATGTTTTCCCTGTATTTCATGACTGAGTTGTATGGTAAATGAAAGCTTAACTGCAAACAATCCAAGCAAAAAGGCATATATTCATGATATAGGGAACTGAAGGATGGAATCTATTTACATCCTAAATATGTGCTAAGAAGGAGCAAATTACATTGTTTTTAAAGAACGTATAGCAAAGCTGATACGATGCTATAGCATTCTAATCGCAACTCGAAGTGCAATAAAAAGCATCACGAAAGCTATAGCAAAGTAAAGGACGCAATGCTATGCGGCATATTTTCTGACTCGTTTATCTAGCTGATTTCAGGAATAAACATAAAAGATCGAGATCAACATGTAGATTGCTGACGTAATGAAATAGAAGATGCGGAGGATCAAAACAAAAAGATTTGAAGAATCCCGTAGGATCAGCAGAATCAATCTACAAACAGAAGATGCAATAATCTCGACAGATTTGGAAAGCCCAGCTAGCTGAAACTTGCGTCACATGGAAGTCTGAGTATAAAAGGAAACAACAGGTTAACCCTAAGGGAGAGTCGCACAGAGCCAAAACAAGATTACACATCCGGCCGACTCAAAAGAAGAGTGAGAGACTTCATTAGCACGAGAATTCCAGGATAACCCAGCATCCTTCTTTGCAGTAAGACGGAGGGAAGAAGACGTGGAGTAGTGACGTGACAGGGCTTCTTCCACGCCGTCAAGCTTTCTATTTTCATTTATTTTGTTTTAGTAGTTAGATCATGGGTCATTTTGTTGCTATCTGTTTTGTGTTTCTCTCGTCAGTCATTAACTAACTTTCTAATGGCTGAACGATGATGAATTCTTAAGTGTTATATGAACCCAGTTGCAAGTTCTTAATTTAATAGATTTGGTTTTCTTATCAGTGAATTAATTACTAGTCGATTAGAGGAATCTAAGGGCTAGACTTGTGGTCTTGGCTTACTGGCAAGGAGTCGAGGCTAGACCTCTGAGAAACATTGTTTGCTAGGCAGCCGATGCATGGCTTGACCTATTTATTGTAGGCTTTAGGAATGGGTCTACCTCTCATAACCAGGACACCCTGAGTATAATGTAGATTTAACTAGAAAGTTGCCATAGGAATATGGAAGGAGTATAGTTAGTATCATATGTATCGGACATGGAAGCTTCGATAGATTATAGAGGTGGGTTAACCGAATAGCTTTGTAGTTAGTAGCCATGCTATAGCATTGCGGAAGCTGTGCAGTATGGATGCTATAGCAATGGGTAGAGCAACTGGGGGATTTATGTGCTTAAGGATGATTCCGAGTTCAACCTAACTTCTCACTGATATCTTCTTAAATTTATTTTGTTTACTTCTGTTATTAGCATAATTACAAAAACCTCTCAAACCAAATATATTTACTTTTTGTTTGCAACTATCATAGCAATTGAGCGTCACTCTTCGGTATCTCAGTCTTTGTGGGACGATACTCTACTTACACTTTATTACTTGTTCGACTGGTTCACTTGCCATCAAGGAAATCGACCAACAAGTTTTTGGCGCCGTTGCCGGGGACTGTTGATACCCTTATTGACGACGGCCCTTTTACTTAATAGTTGTGATTTACGTAATAAAAAGCTCACCTTTTCTTTGTTTTTGATTTTCAGGTACATTCTGTAGTGCATGCGCAACTCGTCCTCAGCCAACCTAGAGCCTTACGATCCTGAAATAGAACGTACTTACAAGCAAAGGCGCAGAAGCGTGTGACAAAGTCAACCCTTTGACTCAGCAAGCATGGCAGATATGCCTGTCAACCACGAGTAGAATCAACGAGAGCCAGTAGTAACAAACGGGGATGACCAGGTCCCTCTACCTCCAAACCCAGATGTGAACAAAACCATCAGGGAGTTCGGGATTCCAGACCTTCATAAGCTGAATTCAGCTATCATATTCCCAACCGTCAAAATAGGACATTTTGAGATCAAGGGTGTCATGATTCAAATGTTAAATGCTGCCGGACAATTTGAAGGACTGGCATCTGAAGATCCTCATTCGCACCTTAGAGCTTTCATGGAAATCTGTGACTCATTCATTATCCCAGGAGCCACGTCCGATGCCACTCGAATTAAACTGTTCCCATTTTCTCTGCGGGACAAAACTCGAAAGTGACTCAACAATTTACCAGCCAATTCAATTACCTCCTAGGAGTATCTCGTGAGAAGGTTCCTGTTTAACTTTTTCCCACCAACAAGGAATGCACAATTGAGGAAAGATATAGCCAGCTTCAAGCAACAGCATGAGGAACTGGCACACGAAGCTTGGGACCGATTCAAGAATCTGCTCAGCAGATGCCCACAAAATGGACTGCAAGAGTGGGCTCAACTGGAAACCTTTTACAGTGGACTAAATGGTGAGACACATTCATTTGTGGACGCTTGCACGAACGGATCCATTCTCATGCAGCCATATAACAAGGCATGCCAACTGATGGAAAAGATAACTGCACAAGGTTATCACTGGGCTGACAATAGCAGGATCACTCGTAAAGAAGTCACCAATATCAGCACGACAGATGCATTAACTATCCTCAAAACCCAAGTGACAGCTTTGACCAATGCAATCCAAGGATTAATCAGTCCAGTCGCACAAACCAATCTCCAAGATGCAGTAGCCCACAACTACTGTCAGAGAAACTCGGACCCAAAAAGGCACATTGTTGACATTTTGAAGGACCACATAACGAGAAATAACTCAGAAATTCTAAGTCAGCAGCTTACCCTTCAGAAGCTAGAAAACCAAATCAAGCAAATTGCAGCACTCACTGAGAAATGCTCAGGACCTTTACTTCACAGCAAGACGGGTGAAATCACTGAGAATAATGAGAAAGAGGTAACGCTACGGCAGGGTAACTTGGTGGACAAAACTATTGCATGCTCCCCATCGGTGGAAATAAACAAACGCATGCCAGAGTCACGGGGAGTAATACTACTGAGATAAGAGCACAGAACGAAACCAGCAGACAAGCTCAATTGCCACCACAAGTCTCCAGTCAAAGACTTCGAGAGTTTGTGGAGCTAACACAACAGCTCCATGTTCACATGGCGCCAGCAGCAGCTGTGGGACAAATGCCTACCTACGTGAAGTTCCTTAAAGACACCCTATCCTAGAAGGAAAAACTGGTGAAACTTGAGATCATCCCTTTGACCTAAACTTGCAGCATTTCTTGCCAACCAGGGACACCACTTCAACTGCAAGGTGCAGATCACTTCGAAATTCCATGCATAATAGACAATCAATCCACCATAAGGGCAATATGTGATCCGGGATCTCAGGTAAGTTTAATGCCAAGAGCTCTGTCTCAACGACTAACCACTGGTAGCGAGAAAACTGCTACAGCAAACTTGCAATTAACGGACAGAACCATGATCTACCCAATGGGTGAAATCCACAACGTCCTGATGCAAGTCGAAAAATTGATATTCCTCGTGGATTTCATTGTACATGATCAAGATGAAGGATACGAGTTGCCAGTCATGCTGGGACGGCCATTCTTAGCTCTGGGGCAAGCATTAATGGATGTACATGAAGGGGAACTTACACTAAAGGTAAGTGACAAGAAGTCAATTTCAACCTATTCAGAGCAATGCAACACACAGATGATATAGAAACATGCTCTGCGCTAGATACGGTGGACGAAGTTATACAAGAGGCCTTTCAAGAATCATATGACAAGGTACCCGGAGATTTGGAACTGGCTACAGGAGAGGAAGTTATCGGTCAGGCCATAATACTAAGTGGTAAGGATCATGCCCACCTCAACATGGTAAAGAGCGCGATGTTCGAATCATTAGAAAGTGACCAACATCAGAAGCACCCGGTCAAACCATGCATAGATGTGCCACCAACCTTGGATCTCAAGCCATTTCCTAACAACTTGAAATACGCTTATCTAGGAGGTAATCAAACGTTGCCCGTCATTATTTCTTCACATCTCCCCAATGACCAGGAAACCCAACTTTTGGTAGTACTTACCAAATTCAAGAAAGCTTTCGGATGGACATTAGCTGACATAAAAGGGATCAGTCCATCCCTATGCATGCACAAAATACGCCTTGAAGAAGGGTGTCGGAACTCAGTGGAACAACAGAGAAGGTTAAACCCCATCATGAAGGAAGTAGTGCGGAAGGAGATTATCAAATGGTTGGATGCATGAATTATCTACCCTATCTCTGATAGCGAGTGGGTCAATCCCGTACAGTGCGTACCCAAGAAGGGAGGAATTACGGTAGTAGAGAATGATAAGAATGAACTAATCCCCACACGCACGGTCACTGGCACTACTAGAAAAATCAATTTTTGCTACGAAAAAAATCCGTAGCAAAAAAGGATTTTTCCGTAGAAAAACAGTTTTGCGACGGAATTTGCTACGGATTCGGTCCGTAGAAAAAAAGCGCGTCGCCGAGCTTGCGACGGAAAACGGAATATCCGTCGCAAATTCGACCATTTGCGACGGAAATAAAGGTTCGTTGCAAATTTCGAATTTGCGACGTATAAATATCTCTCGCAAATTCGAAATTTGCAAAGTAAATTGCCCGTAGCAAACTCGAAAGTTTGCTACGGAATTATTTTCCGTAGCAAATTTGAGAATTTGCTACGGAAGTTGTTTCCGTAGCAAAAGTAATAATGTTTTTTTAAAAAATAATTTTTTTAATTTTTTTTTCAATTTTTTTTAGTAAATTGAATACAAAAAGTAGTGTACCATGGATATAATACCAATTATAAAGAGTTTACATAGAGAAAACAAAATATATATAATCCGTAGCAAAGAGCAAATACTAAAAAGTAGTCTAAACAAAGAAAGATTGTGATCATCATCATCACCAAAGATGGTCATCATCACTAGAGCCGACCCCGAACCCTTGTCTTTCATTAGGGACATGAGTTGGAGCCGCATCGCCCTCATCATCTCCGTTTGCTTTGAGTCATCCGCCGTCGTATCATCTCCCATTCCCGATTCAGCTCCCGCTTCATCATCTCTTGTTCCCAGATCATCCGCGCCTCATCATCTCCGCTTCCCGGGTCACCACGCCTCATCATCTCCCTTCTTCCTTGGTCATCCGTGTTGCTTGCTCCTCCACCAACGCCTTCATCTTCTTCAGCTCATCTACAAAATTGTTTAGTACATTTATTATTTATACTTCATTTGAATGGACAAGAGAATGGAAATTATCAATATCAAATGTATTACGTTTACCTGAAGAAACCCCTCCAGTGCCAGATGAGGGGCGCTTTGTTTGCTTCAATCAGCTGGCAGAGGCACCGTATTCAAAGACTCTCCCTTTCTTGTCAAATCCACCTGTAGCCTGAAAGAACAGACTCTCGTTATCGGACTGAGAGGATGTGGGGTCAGTCTCACGCTGCGAGTCTCTCTCCTGCGACAGCTTCTAATAGTTTTCCTACAAGCAAACAAATACATAACAAATAAGACATGTAAAATGAAATAAATATGGTGGTGCATAAAACAAGTAATAAAGGCAATAAATGTCTAACCGATATTTGCTTTGCGCCCTTGGGTTAATCCATTGCCTCTCACTCCCTTCGATTGTCGGGAATGAGTCCGCTCAAAGGTAACCCACTCAACCGATCCCCGAACTTCCCCCGACTCTACATGCAAACGCAAATGATGACCTTAATTAATTACTTCAAGGTACAAAATATTGAATACCTAAATAGAAAATAACATGTACTTACAACTTTTCGTCGATGCTCACTAATTGAAATGGAGCCGCCAGCATATGACGGTCCTTCCATTTTGGCCCTATTTTCCTTATTTTTCGCACTTATGTTATGAAACTTCTTATTGTTTTCCCAATTGCCAAATAGTTCCTCTGCAGTCTCTTGTGGAAGCCAATCTGTCTTGCCTCTTGACTTTCTCAATGAATAGAGCTTTCGAGACAACCATCGGCCGGCCCTGTGGTTATAAGCTTTTTTAAGATCTTCACGCTGTTCAGGCAACGTCATATGCTTATTCTAAAAATCAATAACGAACAATTAGTGCTCCAAATTTTAAAAGTACTTAATTAACAACCATAAAACAAATAACTTACCAAGAACTCATTGAACCAAACATCTCGTTGGGTCTTAGGAATCTCTGTCCACGTGGTCCAAGGATGATTGTAATTATGGAATAATTGGGTCGAGATGAAATCCCCCACCGGATTATGAGGCACAAATCTGAAGACAGTGGACATCATGCAAATATTAGCATACAAACCAATTAGAGAAGAAAATTGTAACATTAATGGTAACGTGGCATGACTTACTCGCCCCCGTCAACACAGACCCAAAGCTTCCCTGTCGAAGGATCTGTTGAGCCCCAGATTGGTGTATTAGAGGAACTACCTTCTTCCCCGACGTGGCTCTGAGGCGACGCAGTGTGCTAAGGAAGGAATGTGAAATATTAAAGATGTTTGTATATAGATGGTTTCAAGAAACTAAACATATGTAAATCAATCAAAAATGGTAAAGTAAACCTGTTGTCCCCCTTGCTGTGGACCAGGGGGTAGACGGTGACGACGACATATAAAGCGACGGTGAAGATGACAAATAACCCGACGGTGAAGATGACATATCAAGTGGTGGCACCTCTGGGGAAGCGCTGAGCCCTCTGCCTCCAAAGGGAGCAGTTGGCGTTACCCTACCCCCTCTTATAGGACGGGGTCAGGCTCGACCACTACCATGTTCACTACCTGAACGGCCTCCTAGATGCTCCATCTTTGAACCCTTATCGACATAATGTCAAAAAATATATATATAACAAAGATATTTACTAAATATGACAGTAGCAAAGTAACACAGTATGTAGTATAACAGATCGTCATAAACAAAGAACTAATACAAATCAACCGGACGATTCCTGTTCATCAACTTCTACTTGCACGTCTTCCTCTGAACTCTCATAGTCGTCGAACTCAGATTTACTATCAGAGAAGCTCACTTTGTCTCATCCTCATCGTCTGATTTCTCATAGTCAATTTGTATAGGAATCAACTCTAACTCCGCAAGAGAATCAAAGAGATTGCTTGGTACTTCGTTGTCGAAGATGTTTATGGGCAGTACATGTTCCACATCAGCTTGGAAAGGTTCAGCCATACCGTCATTTGATTCCGGTTCTTTCGACCTTGGTATAATATTTCGTGCTTTGGTATAGTAAACTTGTTCTGCCTGTTGAGCAAGGATGAATGGGTCATAACCAACCGTATATCTCCTTGTCCAGTGGATCTCAATATTTCCATGTTTGTCCAATTTTGTCCCACGCGGACTGTTATCAAACCACTCACATTTAAAAAGGGTCACCACCTTGTCCCACGGGTAACTCAGCTGAATGATCTCAAGTAACTTCCCGTAGTAGTCAGTCTCCACCCCGTCAACTTGGTCACCTCGACAACATACACCGTAATTGCAACATAGTGTACCTGCGTTTGCGTCAACAGTTGAAAACCGATACACATTGATTATATATTTGTTGCATCGGGTAACTCTAATTGCAGCTCCATAAGATAAACTCCACGCAACTTCATTGGGATCTGATGGATTTTCCACGAAATAGGATCGAAACCATTTTGGAAACTCAGAGTTCATGAATTACTCAACTTGGGACACCGACATTGAAGGATTTTTCGATCGGACCCAATTAGAGAAGTAACTGTAACAAAAAACTAAAGTTAATACTTTAATACTTACCGTAACAGTAAAAAGGAAAAACAAAACTTACTTTAAGTACTGGGCGACCTCTTCACAGTTGTTTAGAATGTACCACTCTGCAACTCGCTTATCTCTTCCGTCAAGAGTTGACCTCCAACGTTTTCCCACGACTCACCCTGGAAAATTAAATATTGATTTTTGATCCCTCGTATCACCGGCATCATCGTTGCGAGGTACCCCTCTCCATCTTGATATCATTTCAGGGGGATAATAGTATGACACAAATTTTGCGTCCTCTTCGACTAGATATGCTTCAGCGATAGATCCTTCAATGTACCTTGTATTTTTGATCTTGCGCTTAAGTGTGCGTAAAAACCTACAATGGAATATCAGAGGGAATTTATAGACTAAAGTACCATGTCGGTCAATTAATAACAGCGCAAAAAAAATATATTACCTCTCAAACGGATACATCCATCTATATTGTTGCGGGCCTCCTACCTTTGCTTCGTAGGCCAAGTGAACGGGCAAATGTTCCATTGAGTCAAACAAGCTAGGAGGAAACACCATCTCTAATTTGCATAGCGTTATGGGCATGCTCGCCTCCAGGTGCCGTAACTTTTCAACATTAAGCTCAGAAGCACAAATTTCTCTAAAGAACATGGAAAAGTCTGTTAGAATAGACCATATATGCTTCGGTAGTGCTTTGAAGGCCCATGGCAACAATCTCTGGAAAAAAACATGACAATCATGACTCTTCATCTTGCTCAACTTCCCCTCGTGCATGTCGACACATCTTTTCCAGTTTGACGCATAACCGTCCGGGAGTTTTAGATCTTTAACCCATTGCAACAATTCTAAATTCTGCTCTTTGTTGAATGTGTACGGCACTCTAGGTTTGGAAATCCGTCCGGTGCCACCGTCCACCAAATGCAAAGCGTGCCTTCGCAAATCGCTTCAACGTCCGGTCTTGCGTTGACGTGTCTTTCGTCTTGCCCTTGGTGTCCATCACGGTGCATGTAATATTGCA
The DNA here is from genome assembly GCA_019022615.1 of Acacia melanoxylon. Lineage (NCBI taxonomy): Eukaryota > Viridiplantae > Streptophyta > Magnoliopsida > Fabales > Fabaceae > Acacia > Acacia melanoxylon. Next base: position 1,136,343 of record JAFJYJ010000003.1, on the reverse strand, counting down.
AAACACATTCCTCTCAATATGCATGACATCGAGGTTGTGTCTTAACAATTGATCTTTCCAATATAGTAGTTCCCGGAAGATACTTGCGTTTGTTCCAATGATGATCAACGCCATATCCCTCAGTTCGCTTGAAGCAGCCCTTTCGACACTTTGAATGTACGACCCCCGTCCCATATTTCTTGTCCACTTAAACGACGAGGTTGATCTCGCTCGTTCGACAACATTCCGCGTGAAGTCTTTTCTATTTCTCCTAAACGGATGATCGGGCGGTAGGAATCGCCGGTGCTCGTCAAACCAACCGACCTTGCGATCGTGTTCCAAGCTAAAACCCATGTTCGTTCAATACATACCGGCATGCAAGCCTTCCCGACGTTTGCCCCCACTCAACATCCCATATGCAGGGAAATCATTTATCGTCCACATTAAGGCAGCCCGCATGGTGAAATTCTTACTTAATGATATATCATACGTAAGAACCCCTTCACTCCATAACATCTTCAACTCGTCTATCAAAGGCCTGAGGTACACATCTATCTTCTTTTTTGGGTTCGATGGCCCAGGGATTAACGCGTTAAGGAAGAAAAACTCTCTTCTCATGCACATAGAAGGTGGGAGGTTGTACGGTGTCACAATGACTGGCCAACAGGAATAATTCCTGCCCGTATTGTTGAAAGGAGCGAACCCATCCGAACATAGACCAAGACGAACATTACGGATCCATAGCAAAGAAAGGATTCGCCTCGTCAAATTTACGCCAAGCTTCGGCATCGGATGGATGCGTCACAAAGTTTTCGTCCCTACGATGCTCCCGGTGCCATCTCATGTGAGCAGCTGTTTGTTCTGATGCATACAATCTTGTAAGTCTGGGCACCAGAGGAAAGTACCACATCTTGCTTAATGCATGACGGGTCGTTTTCCTTCCTTTCCCCACAACTTTATATCTCATGTCTAGAGAATTTACAATTGGTCACCAAGATCATCCTTGTAATACAACATACATCCTCTCGGGGCAGCAATGAATTTTTTCACATCCAAGCCCAAGCTCTTTCACCTTTTTTTTGCTTGGTAAAAGTCCTTCGGCAAATTATTGTCTTTGGGAACAACCTTACTCATGATCTCGCATCATTTCGTTGTAATTCCTCTCACTCATATGGTGATCGGTCTTCAAGCTTAGTGTTGCTAGGGTAGCCGATAGCGATGAATATTCACTATTTTCAAAGTGTTCGCAACCTTCCCATAACGGACGCTGTGCTTCTTGAAGCATTTTATAGAACCTAGCGGCTTCCGGATGAGGATCCTCACCCATGTATGATGGTTGAGTATGTGTACGTGTCTCCTTTCCCATGTATGACGGTTCAACATGAGTAACGGGATTAAAATATTGGCCGATCGACGGTCCCGCGGCATCCATAACCAACTGCTCATATTGATTAAGGTTTTCTCGATGACTACCGTCCCCGTAATAACCACTCGGTGTCGGGACTTCGCCATGACATTCCCAACATTCATAATCTTTCATGAATCCCTTTTGACACAAATGAATTTTGACCGTACCCGCATCTCGTAAATCTTAAACACCTACATTTGGCACACGGACACCGATCTCCCTACTTGAATTATTTGAATTCACCAAAGCAAATTGGATGAACTCTTCCAAACCCGCCAAGAATACTTGAGTTAGTTCTCTTCTATCAGTTAGATGATTGTACATCCAACTTCTATCATGGTTGCCTTCCATACTTCCTAGCTAGTTCGCTTACTAACCTAATTAACATCTCAACATACCACAAATATATATAAGTCGCCTCTTATGCCAACCAATTGCTACTTAATCAAGAAAGTGAAAAACAAACACATGCATTGAACAAAGAACATATTCCAGAGGGCAATCAGAGAATGAGGATAAGACACTGAACATGGGGACATGCATGTGGAGGGGGGAAACAAAGAATAGAATACTAAGTATTTAGGAGTTTCTAACATACATGGGCTAGATTAAAGAGATTATTTAAGACTTAATCAAATTTATTGTATAACTTGTCAACGATAGATTCAAAAAAAAAATGCAATATTTTTTTTTAAAAAAATTTAACATCATTTTTATAATAGCCTAAATCAAATAGTAAATTCCACGATTTTTCTAACACATACAAATTTGATTATTCTTCAATGTCACACCTTCCTCCTCCTCACACCTAAATTTCATTTCTCAACACTCCACTTTTCTAATTTCAACACCATCTTATGTAAAGATTTATGTATCATTACCAACTAATACAAAATCATAATTTTATCACACCAAAATCGAATCCAAATTTCTAAATTCCTAAAAAGTGCTAGATAAAATACGTCACATGAAATATTTCTATACGTGTATTAACCGTGTTTACTTGAAAAAAATTACTTTTTAAATTTATCTTCGTCCCAAAAACAATGCAACATTAAAAAAAAATCATAAATAATAATAATTAAAGCCCAATAATTAAAAAAATCATAGAATTTCCTACAAACTATAAGCATAATTCAAATTGATAAACAACTAAGTATGAAGATCATTATGTAATTAATAGATTCACTAAAGGAGAAACTAAAACAAAAAAAGAAGATTTAAAATCATGCAACTTATAATCTTCTACTAACATATATATTTCAATTATGTAATAAAGCAAATCTAACATAGATATTTCCAAATAATTATTAAAAAAAAACAAAAATACTTCAAGCTAACTCGGCGGTGACTTGAAAGGAGAAGAGGACGCTGGAGGAGCCGAGGGGAGGTAAAGGGGGACGAGCTTGGGGGGGGGGCGGGAGCCGGGGACGAAATGGGGGCCGGAGCTAGGGGCGAAATGGGGAGGGCCGAGCTAGGGCGAAATAGGGGGCCGGAGCTCGGGGCGAAATGGGGGCCGGAGCTTGGGGCGAAATAGGGGGCGGGGCGATTTGGGGGTTGGGGCGGAGTGGGCCGGCCGGACACAGGGGTGGGTCGAGCCGGGGGGGATCTGCGTCTTCGCGTCGCAATGGGAAAGTCTCATTAATGAGACTTTCCCAATTTGCGACGATCAGTATCCGTCGCAAAATGCACTTTTTGCGACGGATTATCGATCCGTCGCAAACTGCGGTGACCACCAACAGCTTGCGACGGATCGGTCATCCGTCGCAAAAAGCGATTTTGCGACGGATTCTTTCTCGCGACGGATGACTACATCCGTTGCAAAATGGCGGACCTTTGCGACAGATAACTTATCCGTCGCAAAGTCAGACCATTTTGGTCCGCCCTTTTGCAACGGATAAGTGATCCGTCGCAAATTGCGCGGTTCCAAAGGGGCCAATTTAGCGACGGATGACTTAATCCGTCGCAAATATTCTCCTTTTTGCGATGGATTATGTAATCCGTCGCAATTTTTTTTTTGCTACGGATTTAAAAATCCGTAGCAAAATCTGTCACTATTGCTACGGAAAATTTTCCGTAGCAAATTCCGTCACTATTTCTTATTTTTCTAGTAGTGTGGGTGGAGAATATGTATGGACTACCGGAAACTTAACAAATCCACCCTCAAGGACCACTTCCCATTACCATTTATTGACCAAATGCTGGACAGGCTGGCTGGCAAGGAGTACTACTACTTTTTGGATGGTTATTCCGGATACAATCAGATTGTAGCACCCCAGACCAGTATAAAACTACTTTTACCTGCCCGTTGGTACCTTCGTGTTCTGGCGAATGCCCTTCGGACTATGCCACTTCCCATCAAAGAGATTATACGACTCCATGGTACACTAAGGAGCATCATTTCTAACAGAGATCCCCGATTCACTTCCCAATTCTGGCAAGCGTTACATGAGGCAATGGGGACGAAGCTTAAGTTTAGTACAGCTTATCACCCCCAGACCGATGGACAGTCAGAAAGAACTATTCAGACATCAGAAGACATGTTGCGAGCCTGCGTTCTGGATTTGAAAGGTAGTTGAGATTGGTATTTCCCTTTAGTAGAGTTCGCTTACGATAATACCTACCATTCCAGTATACAGATGGCTCCCTATGAGGTGTTATATGGGAGGAAATGCAGATCACCCCTTGGATGGACTGAGCTATCAGAAAGGAAGCTGTTCGGACCTGTGATAGTTAATAAGATGTCCGAACAGATTAGTTTAATTCGAAAGAGGCTCCTTACAGCACAGAGCAGACAAAAGAGTTATGCGGATAAGAGAAGGAGGCCTCTGGAATTTGAAGTAGGTGATCATGTATTTTTGAAAATATCTACTGTTACTGGAATGGGCAAAGCGATAAGGCGGAGATAACTAAGTCCTCGTTACATTGGTTCATTCGAGATATTAGCAAAACGGGGACCAGTGTCATATCAGTTGGCACTGCCACCAAACCTCAGCAGGTTACACGACGTATTTCATGTCTCCCAACTAAAGAAGTATCAGCCAGCCCCGGAGCATATACTGGAATACAAGAATGTTGATGTCCAAGATAATCACACCTTTGTAGTGGAACCTGAACGGATTATTGGTCATCAAGAGAAGCAGCTCCAGTGGAAGAATATTCCTTCTGTCAAGGTTGTTTGGAAGGGCTTATCTCTGGGGGAAGCGACATGGGAGACAGTTGAAGAAATGAAGAAGCATTACCTGGATTTTATGGCTAGGAATATGATTGATGTATGACTAAAATTTCGAGGACGAAATTTATTTTACGGGGGGAGAAATGTAACACCCCTACTTTTGTAATGAATGTACCAATGTAAGCTTGCATAGTAATAAGAAGCCTTGAGCTAATTTTGGAGTATTTATTCCCTAAAATTATGGCGTAGAATTATTTCAAAGGCCCTAAGATGGAAACCAGTGGTTATGAGTAGGTAGCAAAAGGTACTAAGTCAAAATAAGAAGAAACTCTGATCAACGGTAAGGTAACTTGTGCACCAAGAAAAATCCCGAAGATATGAACCGGTATAATAAAGAAGTGATAACGGGCAATGTGGGACAAGGTATGGGTGTTGAACCAAGAGGGAGAGAAGGAACATGTGCCGGGACCCAGTGTAGAAGGAAAGTCAATGGTAGGTGGTGCTACGTCAGACACGTGGCATATCGGGGCCAAAAGTCGGATTGTCGGATGACACACATTTCGAGGTGGATCTGAAGTACGAGAATACGGGTTTCTTACCCTCCAAAGCACTAAAACTCGAATCCCTTGTGGTCTGGGAAAAGTGATTGATGATCCGGGCCCACACAAGTCCAGTTGAAGGGCACGCATTACGAGGTAAGGTAGGACCGGCAAAAAGGGAGCTGAACGGGATCGGTTAGGATTGCCGGAGTCGGGCCCAGCCCCAGGGCACTGATAAGGGGCGAATTCCAGTGGGCCCAAAGGAGAGAGAAAATATCTTGCCATGTAATTATGAGGAGAGAGATTGTCACATCATAGTCATAATGAAGAGAGATAAAGAATAAAATAACCCGATTAAATCTGGACCACACGATTCAAACCTGATATGACATCAAAGCGACATGTAATTATGACTTGGAAAGAGAATTTATGGCATATTTAGGAGCAGATTTCGTGGACCCCACTGCTTTGGGAGAAAAATGGCGCAAAATGACCATTTTGCCCCTAACCCTAATACCTACAACTAAGACTACCTAGGGGAAATTTTGGAACTCCATTTTTGGCTTAGGAATGCGCCACTTTCTGACCATAGAAGACCCTAGAAGGCTTCTAGAAGATCTGATCAGCAAGCAAGAGAAATGATAATTTAATCCCAAAACATCCTTTTACCCAATGGACATTAACCCAAGTTGGACAAAAGGTTGCATCCTTGAGGTCTATAAATAGGACATTCTCCCCCTCCATTTTTCCACACAAGACACGAGCTGAAGGAGTGCAGGAGAGTGCTCAGCTGAGGTTTTTAGTCCAGAAGGTGAAGAAGCTCATACGCAACCAACATCCGGAGGTAAGTCCCTAAACCGACAACTAAGTTCTCTTCACTTCTGCCCTGTGGTGTTTCGTGGTTCTTCAGTGGGTTTTCCATATTTTTAAAGTATTCAATGAGTTCAGAGGGTATTTTTGTGTAGGGTTAAGTTGGATCACCTCTTTCTGAATTTTAAAACCCTAAGTCTTTCTTATACAAAAATCTGTCGGTTCTTTCGGTTTCTGGGCAGCGAAGCTTAATCGGTAGTTTTGAAGTAGTAAATGGTGTCTGATTTCCTTGAAATTTTGTATGGTAAAATTAGACATCCTAAGGATGACTGTGATATAAAAATTAGTATCATTTGGAGTTTCCTATCGAGAGGTATTTAATGCCAAAGATGACCTAAAAACTGGACTTTTCACTCGGACCAGTGGCTAGTATTTGGGAAAAAGAACAAGTTTTAAACCCAGATGAATTTGGTAACTATTTTTAATATAAAAAAGACATCCTAAGGGTTCGAAGGCCACTGATCCCAGGTCAAAAATATTTTTGTAGAATTTATTAAAAATCGGTGAAGTTAGGTCAGGAATTCTGGAAATTCTGAAGCTATGTATATTTCATGAAACTAGAGGTAGAGTTTGAATGTGTGATTGATGGCATGGTGTTTGGCTTTATTTAGGATATTCTCGCGTGTAGGATGCATCCCCAATGTTAAGAGGAAAGTTCACTACTTCCAGAAGTGCCAGGTAGTAACTGTTGACTTACATACTCTATGTTGCTTTTGTATGTATGTTATATCATGATGTAGGAGATCGGGCTGTGGTGCCTATTGGACTGCGTGTCCTTAGGTTTCGTTGCATTGCACCAAGATCGGGCTGTAGTACCTATTGGACTGCGTGTCCTTAGGGTACCCGCTACGACCGAGGGCATGTAGGATCGGGGCCGCAGACCTATTGGACCGTGTGTCCTTAGGGTTTTGCTACAATACCGAGATGTATGAGGTAGGTAGGGCCTATGTGACTGTGTGTTCATAGGTGGCTACTGAGGCCTTAGGAGGGGTAGGTGGTTAGGGTTTGGCCACCCTAACTACTGAGGCCCCTGAGCGCGCTGTTCCAAGGGGCTTGTCTTGACCAGGTGGTCCTGCGGAGTTGCTACATGCCAGTTATGTGTGCCAGTGAGGCAGGTTTATGTTTACTTCCTGATTGTGATTTGCATTGCATGCATCGTACACATATTGTATTTGAGTCTAACAGTTACTCTGGGGTTCAACCTTGAACTCCAAACCACTTTGGAGTCACAGGTGTAAAGTAGTAGCGGTTGGTGAAACTTAAAGAAGGAGGAACTTGATGCGGTGAGATGAGATGAAGAAATAGGGGATGCCCTATCATTATGTATTTGGGATGACTGTATTATTTATACTTACTATTCAATATTTATTTTGGACGATTGTACCTTTAACCCTACGGGGACTATTTTATGTTATTATTCCTACCTTTACCAGTATATTGTAAGTTGTCGAAACCAATCTTATGCTCTGCCGCGCACACTCTGATATAAATCTAAAGGGATTAATTAACAAAGGAAAGACATTAAGTGAAGAGGATCCCTCTAACCCGCCATCCGAAAGGGCGAGGCCGGTAGGGGTGTAACACTTCCTCGTCCTTTATTTATTGCGGCGATTTTATATTTATGAATCCCAATCTATGTTTGGAAATTCTAAGACCGGGCCAGGGCCTAAAGTATGTAGAATCTTCTTGTATTCTTCCGGTTACCAAAGACCGGGTATCAGGGTATGGGTTTTTCAATTTAACCGCGCTACCGCGTTCCGAATCCTATGTCCGGGATCTTAACCAGAATAAGGGCAAACTGTCACATGTTCAGCCGTAGTGTGGTAACATACACTTAAACATTTTGGCCTAATCAGGGCCTGGATGACAATTCACCTTCTTATCTAGGAGCAAGTTTTTTGATGCATCAAAATTTTGCAAGGGCTTGTAACAGCGGCCTTATGTAATTGAGAACCTGGGCTCGTGGGCCCCGGTGTCATTCTCTTAACCGTTCTGGTGTATGACTGGGTTCAATGACCCGAGTCTTTACGAATTCTCGGCCATGGTTTATCCGACACATTATGCGTGCAGTAGCTAGGTCTAGCTATAGTAGACCTTCAGCTTGTCGACGTTCTATGTCCTTTTGATTTGCTTCCTTGCGAGGGTTTCCATAACGTAGGCCCCCTTGTTAAGCTTTTCCTTAACCCGGTAAGGGCCTTCCCAATTTGTAGCTAACTTGCCATCCCTGGCATTTTTGTTTTCGACGTCGGCTTTTTTGAGTACTAGGTCGCCCCTGTCAAAGGACCGGGGCCTCAATCTTCGATTGTACTTGGCCGCGATGAGTTGCTTCGTGGCCATATCTCGGCAGTGCGTCGTAATCCTGACCTCATCCACGAAATCCAATTCCGTCATTAGTGCCTCGGTATTGATCGCCTCACCTTCCTGGAGAGTCTTCAATCTCTTCCACGATGGTTGGCCTATCTTCACCAGGATCATCGCCTCGCATCCATAAGTCAACCTGAAAGGGGTTTCCTGGGTTGAAGTTTGAACGCTGGTCCTGTAACCCCACAACACGTGTAGAGTTGTTCGACCCAACTGGATTCCGCCTCTTGCATCCGCTTCCTTAACCCTTCGACAATTATTTTGTTTACAGCTTCAGCTTGTTCGTTTGACTGGGGATGTTCTATGGAGGCAAAATACTGCTCGATGCCGAGGTCCGAAATCATCTCCTGAAAGCCTTTGTCGACAAACTGGTTCTCATTATCCGTGACTATCTCGGCAGGGACTCCGAATCATAAACAATGCTATGTCGGAAGAACCGCTATATGCGAGCCGAAGTGATTGTCGTTAAAGGCTCGGCTTCTATCCACTTTGTAAAGTAATCGACAGCGACTACTAGCCATTAGAGTTGTATGGGCGCTATTTTGAATGGTCCCAAAAGATCCATCCCCCATTTGTAGAAAGGCCACGGAGCCGAGATATTCTTTAATTCCGCGGGAGGGAGCCAAATGATCTTGGCGTGCTTCTAGCAACTATCGCATCTCTTTACAAACTCATTGGAATCCGCTACCATGGTCGGTCAGTAGTAGCCTGCTCGTAAAGCTTTCCTGGATAGAGCTTTTCCTCCCATATACTGGTTGTTAATTCCTTCGTGTATCTCTGCCAAAACGTATTTTACCTCGGCCGAGTTCAAGCACCTCATCATTGAAGAGTGAAGGCCTCGTTGGTATAGCTGATCGTCCACCATAGTGTACATGGCGGCCTCTCGAGCCAACTTTTTTGCTTCAGTGGAGTCGACGAGAATGATTCCTCTTTCTAAATAGTCTTCAATTGGTTTTCTCCAATCTGTAGATGCCGATATGGTCATAACGCAACTCAGTTCAGCTAGATTTTGTTGTACCACGATTCTGTGGTTTCCCGGCCCTTTCGTGCTAGCTAGCTTTGACAAGATATCGGCTCTAGTGTACTCCTCTCGTGGGATGTCACTACAAAAAAAACTATCATTTGTCGCGGTCCATCTGTAGCGGTCATAAATAACCGCTACAAAATTACTATTTTACCACATTTTTGTTGCGGTTTTTTAATGAACCGCAACAAATTAATGTTTGTTAAGCTATTTGTAGCGGTTACTCTAAAGTAAACCGCTACAAATGTGGCGCCAGCTTGGCGCGTTATGGCGTGAATCTTTGTGGCGCAAATTTTGTCGCGGTTTTATAGGAAAACCGCCACAAGTTTGGCGCCAACGTTTGGCGCGAAATGGCGCGAACTTTGTCTCTGTAATTCTGTAGCGGTTATGCCAAAGTAACCACTATAGGATAGTGGAACGACAGCGTTTTGTCGCCGTGGTTGTCAAGCGAAGCTTCAACCGCGTCAGATAATATAATTTTGTAGCGGGTTGTCCATAAACCGCTACAAATTTTTTTGCTATATATAGACAATCTGTCCCGAGATAATTATAAATTTTCGAAAATACCAAATCTGCGTTGTCGCTAATGAACATTCTCGGCCGAGTAGTCGAAGACATGCGATATCTACCGCCCGATCTCTTATGTCGAGAGATAAGAGCGGCAGATATTTGCCTCTCTCTTCTTTGTAGCCGAGAAGGTTCCTTCAAAGACAATCCGTTTGATTTATTTTTTCTCTGACGTGAAGACTTCTACTCTTCTGAAAATAGTCGAACGTGCATCGAAGATTGATTTTCATTATAGCCACCATTCTCTCTGTAAAATATCTCTCATCAAAATGAGTCAGTGAGTGTTTCCAGGGAGATTGGTAGCTATACTGAACGCGAATCTTCACGTGCATGTTAGACTCTTTTCTGTAAACTAATTATTCATAACTTATTACTTTCCAGTGTTTTGGAGAAACTGAAGAAGATAAATAAATAAATTAAAATTTCTAATAATATTTTCACCAAACTATTTGGTTTGACTGACAAACCAAATGGTTTGGATTTTTTTTGCCACAAAAGTAACTTTGTAGCGGTTCGGATTTAACCGCTACAGAATAGCAAGGGGCTCAATTTTGTTGCGGTTATTTGAGCCTAACCGCTATAGAATTGTAAAAGTCTCTAATTTGTCGCGGTTCTGTAACCGCGACAAGTTTTCACGAAGAACGAGGCACATTTGTCACGGTTGTTGTTGGGTTTACTCCAAACCGCAACAAGTTTTATGATTTTGTCGCGGTTATACACAATAACCGCTACAAATGTAGCGGTTTTTTTAACTATTCCTCTCATTTTGAAAATCCCGCACGCAAGGTTTTGATTTTTCACCTTTTAACCTTTCAACTTGTACCTTTCTATATCATGGGTTCTAACGACAAGGGAAAAGAGAAAGTTTTTGATCGAGAGAGAAGGCCTATAAGGGGCAGCAGTAGTAGAGGGGGCCGTACGAGAGGGCGAGGGATTGTAAATTTTCTCCCTCCACCCCCTCGGGTGGAGGGGAGGGAGTTTGATGCCCTCTTTGCAGATGAGGAAATCCTAAACCTAGACACTGTAGGGGGAGAACAAGAACCAAGTCTGTCACTGGACGACATGGACCAAAATCCGAGATCCATATTGAGATTCCCATAGACAAGGCGGAGCGGTTTCTCGATGAGGAGAATGAGCGGGACCAAGGGAACCCCCGACCGTCGTCTTTGCGTTCCACCGGATTTGTCGTGGATGTCGAAGGTAAATATAATCAGTTTTTTGTCAAAAAATTTAATTTAATTTGCTTACCTGTAATTTGAATTTATTTAGACGCAATACAACAATGTGTTTATAATTGTGCAGATAAACATGGGAACATCAGCAGGAGGACGCTGGATGTTGTCGCAGTCACTCAGATGGACGATTATCGCGTCATAGTCCCCTGGAACACGGACACAGACCAGCCGATCGGCAATGGTGGTCATCTGATGAATCTATTCCTGTCAGAATTTGATGGGAATTGGGCATGGTTTCCGATCTTTTTCCACGATTGGAAAAAGATTCCATCGGAGATCAAGGACAAAGCATTTAGTGACGTTGTTCAGGTAACTTATGTTGTTTAATTAAATTCAAATATTAATAGTAATAAGTTGTGGTTTATTTATGTATTTATTCATTTCTTACTTAATTACTAACTAAATTATGATACGTAAAAAGTTTAACGTGCGAGCCATCCATAAGAGGTACGTACTCATGAAAATGTGTGAGGGGTGGAAGAGCCGGAGGGGTCGTCTCTACAACGAGCAAAATGGAGATTCGACTATGCCTCTGCAGCAGGCTGATCGAGAACGTCCCAGATAGCGTGGACCCAAATGACTGGGCGGGTTTTGTCCACTATCGGAGGGGTCAAAGGGACATGTACTTTTTTTTTTTAATTAATCGTAGTTTAAGTTTTTTTTTTTTTAAAAAATAACATGAGTTAATTTATTGTGACAAATTTCTTTAAATTAATTTTGTTTGAGTGTAGTTTAAAAATATAAATATTGATTAAATTAATTTATTGTTTACATTTGGTTTAAATTATTTAATAGTTTAACTTAATTTATAGTTTAAATGTACTTGAAATATAGGTTACAAGAAATCATTTAAACCTATAAATAATTTCACTTAACATTTTGTTTGCTTGTTCCTTGCGGGACCCGTCGCAGGAACACCAAAAGCCTATTACACATCGGAGGGTCCATCACACGGCAGAACCAAGACGTTTGCCGTGACCTACGGTGAGATGGTATGTTGAAAGATCAATTAATTTTAGGTTTAAAAGATGATTGTTTTGTTTTTGAAATAATAAAGTTTATTCTTTTAACTCTTTCAAAGAAGAGAAGGCTCGGGAGGAGAACCGTCAGACGGACTATGGGCAGTTGTTCACACGCACCCATAGACACCGTGATGGGACTGCTACTTCTGAGGCAGCGGAGGAGATAATAGTAAGTCACAGAATTTTTTTTTATATAGTTAATGTTGTATATTTAAATTGAATTAATATAGTTTGATTAATGTTTTCGAAATCGTGTGTCGTGCCCGGATTGAGCGAGCCAGCCGATCTGCGAGTGTCGCAGCCCCCGGAGTCACAGGGGTCTGTGGATCCTACAGCCCATTTGAAAGCTGCTGTAGGCCCAAAAGAGCACCTTGGCCGGGTGAAGGGTATGGGATTAGGCGCTATGCCTAGCATGGTGTACGGTAAGGCCTCCGGCTCTGAGGCCAGCACCTCTGGCTCGAGTAGGCCACCACCGGCGGAGGTTGATGCGCTGATTGCTGCGCAGGTTGCCGAGCGGTTGCTGCACGGAGAGGCCACGAATGCCGCCAAGAGAAGGCGCCGGAAGAGAGATATGACCTTTGGTACTTGAGTCACGTGCATACCCGGGATGCCGTTCACGATGCCTTGACCGAGTTGATGCCCGGCGAGACGGTTTCCGGCTCCCCCGAAGCCTCCCCTTCGTTCGGCGACGAGGATTCCCCCCCTCCCCCCTCCCCCTCCGTTCATCGACGAAGATCAATACCGGCGTCCTCCCGCTGGCGATGACGATGGCGATGATGCTACCTCCGGTCGTGCACGAGCCCCCGAGACAGACTCGATCAACGTGCTCCCGATAGTTAGTTTTTATTTTGAATCGCCGGATGTTTGTTTTCTTTTTTATGTTATTTCGCTTGTTGAGTTTTTTATTTGGTGTAATATTTCCATTTATATTATATTTTTAATGTTACTTATAATATATAACGTACAATATAAAATTTAGTATAAAATTTACTTATAATAGATATTGTAAAAAAATACTGGAGTTAGTTAATATCAAGGGAATAAAAAGTAATTTTTCACAAATAAAATTTATATTGTGAAATCAATAAACATTTGTAGCGGTTTATTTTGAAAGAACCGTCACAAATTTGAATTTTCCTGTGACTAAAATAGCGCCTTCATTTATCGCGGTTAACCGCAACTAAATTAAAATGGCTATATCTTTGTAGCGGCTCACCAACCGCGACAAATATATGGCGGGATTTTGAATTCAAAAGCGACTAATTTGTATCGGTTGTTGTGGCGGTTTACTAACCGCGACTAAATGTTGGCGGGATTTTGAATTCAAAATTTGTAGCGATTTAGGAACCGCGACTAATGGAATTTTCATATTTGTGATGGTTGTTGTAGCAGTTAATGAACCGCTACAAAGTGTTTCCATGTTGCATTTAAACATCTCAGGTGCTGTTATGAAGGTCATTAAACATTCTCTCTACATTTATATTGTATCCTAGATTTGTTAACTACAAATGGATAAGTTATGGATCAAGCTACCGTGCAGTTCTCTTGTATATTTAGCGAGATTGAAACTTTCTTAGATTTCGCCTTCTCTCACGCTAGCATTAATGGAAAGATCGTGTGTCCTTGTTGTAGATGCAAGTTTAAGAAGTGGCAAACGCGAGAAGGCGCTATGGAACATCTTCTTATCAAGCCTTTCCCAGAAGGATATACATTCTGGCAAGTTCATGGTGAGAAGCGTGGTATGAGATACGGGGATCATCTTCCTCAAACCTCACAAGTAGAAAATCAAGGACATCAACATGATCCGGTTAATGAAGCTGTTCACGATGCTTTCGGTATTCAAGACGACAACTTCAAGGCAGAAGTTCTGGGTCCAAAACCAGTTTTCTTCAGGAATGATGTAGCTCGGGATTTTTTCACCCTAATGGATGAGAGCGATTGTCCTTTGTATCAAGGTTGTCAGAAATACTCAATTATTTTTTCTGATCAAATTGTACCATATCAAGTGCTTGTGTGGGATCACTGATAAGGCAATGTCGATGTTGCTAGAATTACTACGAGATGCTTTCCTGATGAAAGAGATTTTCCGTGATCTCCTAAAATAACCAGATTAGAAAAGGATTTGCAGTATAATGTAACCTGGGTCGTTTCCCAACGAATTCACAGTCGGTTTAAATCAGTAACAGCAAAACAGAATAGTAACAAATTGGAGGTTTTTGATTCAAAAGAGATTTAAAACGAAAATATGCAGAAACATAATGAAATATGCAGAAACAGATTAACAACGATCAATCAGATTAAAAACGATTAACCCAGATTTGGGATTCCATAACCTTCATCGGACAAAAAGATAATAACCAAACTCGTGATTGATTCTGGACAAACCGAGATCTCTGCATTTGTCCATATATTCTCTCCACTAGACAATCGTCTAGCATTTGATCGAACACGTGGTGAGCTCGCTGTGCGATCGTACAACGCTCTCTCAGAACCCGGTTCGACCTATGTCCTTGGGATATCAATCTAGGTATTAAATCTAATACCTAATCCACAATTATAATCGGATCCGATTAAAATAAACAGAAACGAATTACGTTACCGACTGAAGCGCATGCCCTCTGGATTCGTGGAACCCTCAATCCATGGGTCAATCACAGAAGCCTAGCCTATCATAGCTATGCAGAACGAAAATGGGAAAGAGATGAAGAAGTTCATCATGAACACGAAGAACATGAAGAACAGATGAAGAACGGTTGAGAGAAAATGAAACTTCTGTATTTTAATCCAAAACTGAGAAAAAACGTGAATGAATATATGTTTGTGGCTGTTGTCTCACTTAACCTAAAATGGAAAAACAAAAATGGGGCTCCAATCCACAATTCAGGCCCAAAACAGAAAATAATAAAAAAATGGGCTTTAATTACAAATTCGAGCCCAAATAAAAATCCAACTTCGGCTCCAAAATCGACCGCCCTCTTGCCCGAATTTTCCCTTCATGTCTTCATAACAATTGTAGCTCTCGGAATAATCTGAAATATGAAACAAAAATGAGGCAAATCTGATGTATGGTTCAAGAGTTATGGTAAAAATAGTGAAGCAATGTAAAACTGGAATTTTATTATTAAAATGGCTAAAATATAATCAAAGGCCCAAAGCCCAAATAAGTATAAAAGCCATGATTTATTAACTAAAGAGTCCTAAATTATTAATCAAGAGATAAAAAGAAGTGTATAAAATATTCAATTATCAAATTCCCCCACACTTATCTTTTTGCACTCCTGAGCAAAATTCAAAGAAAAAGACCTAAAGGAGAAACTCTTCTTTTCTAACAATTGCTAACAATTCAAAAATTGAACAAGGGACACAAAGCTCCAAAAGACCAATTAATCAAGACCAAAATCCCTTCATCTCAAATTACAATTCATGGTAATCTCAATCAATGATGCTAATCACAAAAGATGGTCTCTCAAATGATGTGCTCAATCAATCAATCTCTTAAGTGTTTAAGGTAAATAAGTGTATCGCTCAAATTCTACTCAAGAAAATTGTTCTACCATAAGCTTGCTCAATTTCTACGTCTCCACTACTCATAACACATGTATGCACAAATCAAGAGAGCTTATTATTAAAGGTTGTAATGGGGTTAGGGTGAAGGTAGGTAATATAGTATGGAATGAGAGGCTAAGCACCAAAGAAATTAAAAAGAGCACTGATTAACACAATCATTCTCTATGTATGAAAACTTTTATTTTACTCATATATCTCTTTTTTTTCTATGTATTTTCTTTCTTTCCATCTTTTCTTTTCTTTTTCTGCTTTTCTTTCTTTTCTTTTTCTTTTTGTCTTTTTTTTGTCTTTTTTTTTTGTTTTTTTTAAAGAACTATATACATAATCACAATGACAAAATCAAATATCTCCCCCCACACTTAAACTGTTGCACTCCTGAGCAACCCCCACACTTAAATACAAAACCAAGGTGAAACCAATTCTCAATAAATTTCCAAGGTGCGGAATAAAATGGTTTTACGCTTAGGCTTGTAATGTGGCTTAGAAAAGAATGAGTTGAAAAGGCACAAATGGGCTAGCAAAGCAAACATAATGCAAGGGAAAGCTATTTGGCCAAAGTGGGGAAAATAAAAGAAAGAAAACAAGCTTCTATCATATTTATGCATGTAAGTGAAAAATGTAGTTTCAAAAAGAAAAGGAGCAAGTTCTAGAGAACACAAATCGGGAGAGCGAGATGCACACATGAAAGAAAGAATGGTAAAAGATGAATTCCATTTAAGCAGCCCAAAACCTCACAAGGTCAATACCAACTTAGGCAATCAACAACATCATATCAACTACCAAGACATGCAATCGAAGAGTCGGAATTGCGACCAAACGAATGATCCATTAAAACCAAAATGTCCAAGTTCATAATATGTAGCAATCATAGAAAGAGAGACTGTATTTATTTTCAAAAAGTAAAGTAGAAAAAGGAAAACAAATAAAAGAGATAAAGGGAGAGGAAAGAAGAATACTCCCCAAGGGTTAAGGAGGATAAGTGGCATCAATGAGGAGAATCTCTGCTTCCTCAGGCTGTAACTGGGATCCCTCATGAAATTGCTTAAGGCGATGCCCATTTACCTTAAAGGTTCTTCCTGTGGGTGGATCACATAGCTCAACAAAGACACAAATGGAAAAATG
The DNA here is from genome assembly GCA_019022615.1 of Acacia melanoxylon. NCBI lineage: Eukaryota > Viridiplantae > Streptophyta > Magnoliopsida > Fabales > Fabaceae > Acacia > Acacia melanoxylon. The sequence goes on along the minus strand of JAFJYJ010000003.1, from coordinate 1,119,474 downwards.
TTAGTGATCTCAAAAGGGCCATCCCATTTAGATCGAAGCTTACCAGGCATAAACTTCAGACGAGAGTTAAATAGATGAACTTTCTGGCCCACAGAAAATTCTTTCCTCAGAATATGCTTATCATGGAATGCCTTAGTCTTTTCCTTGTATAATCGTGAACTCTTATAGGCATCCAATCTAAGCTCATCCAACTCTTGCAATTGTAGCTTTCGCTCCATCCCAGACTTAGCCAAACCCATGTTACACTTTGCTTAATGGCCCAATAGGCTTGATGCTCTAACTCAACCTAAGATGACATGCCTTACCAAAGACAAGCCGATAAGGAGACATCCCAATCGGAGTGTTGTAGGCGGTGCGATATGCCCACAAAGCATCCTCTAATCGCTTACTCCAAATCTTTCCGGGTAAAGTTAACGGTCTTCTAAAGGATTTGTTTAATCTCTCTATTTGAGACTTCACTTGACCGTTGGTCCGAGGATGGTATCTTGTGGAGACCTTGTGAAGCACTCCATACTTGCGTAACAAGGCACCCATGCTTCGGTTGCAAAAATGGGAGCCCCGGTCACCGATGATAGCTCTAGGAATGCCAAACCCGCGAAAAATGTTAGACCTAACAAAATCCACCACCACGTAAGAATCATTAGTCCGAGTGGCTTTCGCCTCAACCCATTTCGAGACATAATCAACAAACTAGCGATGTATGTAAGTATAACCATATGAAGCAGGAAATGGACCCATAAAATCAATACCCCAGACATCAAATATCTCACAAAACAGTATAGGGTTCTGGGACATCTCATGCCTATGGGAAATACTCCCTACCCTCTGACAGTTATCACATGACTTACAAAACAAATGGGAATCATAAAATAGGGAAGGCCAAAATAATCCACTGTCTAACACTTTCCTAGTAGTTCTTTGGGGTCCAAAGTGACCACCACAGGCAGAAGCATGAGCAAAATGCAATATAGTCTATAGGAAACATAATATTTAGACTCACTCTTTAATTTAAAGGTTTGGGCCCTAGTAGAGTCTATAGGAAAAACACCAGCTACCAAGTAGTTAACCAGATCAGCATACCATGGAAGCTTACCTTGCAGTTGTAGAAGCTGCTCATTAGGAAAATCATCCCGAATAGAAGAGGGGTGAGAGGGAGAATGGGTGATACGACTCAAGTGGTCAGCTACCCAGTTTTGTGCTCCGCTTCTGTCTCGAATCTCAACATTGAACTCTTGGAGCAATAGCATCCACCGATGAGTCGTGGCTTAGCATCTCGCCTTTTTCAAAAGAAATTTCGAGCAAACATGGTAAGAGAAAACAACTACTCTACTAGCTAGCAGATATGACCTAAACTTATCAAAAGCAAATACAATAGCCAACAACTCCTTTTCGGTAGTGGTGTAATTAGATTGGGCAGGGTCCAAAGTCTTGGAGGCATAGGCAATCACATGAGATGCTCTTCGACCGACCACCGTGTGCCAGATAGCAACCAACCGCATAGTTGGAAGCATCACACATCAACTCGAAGGGGATGAATCAATCGGGGGGGATCACTCAGGGGTTGTAGTCGTGCAATGCTTCAAATGATCGAAGGCCGCCTTGCAAGCATCATCAAATACAAAGTTAGTGTCCTTATGCAGAAGGTTGGACAAGGGTCGGGCAGTCCTGCTGAAATCCCTAATGAAACGCCGATAGAAACCTACATGACCAAGAAAAGAGCAAACTTCCCACACAGATACGGGGTAAGGCAAAGTAGTAATCACATCTATCTTAGCAGGGTCTACCTCAATCCCTTTCCTAGACACTATGTGTCCCAAGACTATACCTGACTCAACCATAAAGTGACACTTCTCATAATTCAAAGACAAGATTAGACTCAATGCACCTATGCAAGACTCTAGACAAATTAGCTAAGCATGCATCAAAATCAGACCCATATACAGTGAAATCATTCATAAAGACCTCCATGCAATCCTCTAGAAACTCAAAGAAAATGCTTACCATACAACGCTGAAAGGTGCTAGGTGCGTTGCAGAGGCCAAAAGGCATCCTTCGGTAGGTATATGTTCCAAAGGGGCATGTGAAGGTTGTCTTCTCCTGATCCTCAGGAGCAATATGGATCTGGAAGTATCCGGAGTAGCCATCCAGGAAGCAGTAATGAGACTTGCCAGCCAATCGCTCTAACATCTGATCAATGAAAGGTAAAGGGTAATGATCTTTGCGAGTGACTTGGTTGAGTATCTTATAATCAATGCAAACTCTCCAACTATTCTGAACTCGAGTAGGAATGAGCTCATTCTTTTGATTGGCTACCACAGTGACTCCGAATTTCTTAGGAACCACCTGGACCGAGCTAACCCACTAGCTATCAGAAATGGGATAGATGATACCAGCTTGTAGAAGCTTAGTGACCTCCTTCTTCACCACATCAAGGATAAGGGGATTAAGGCGTCTCGAGGTTGCCTCACCGGCTTAGAGTCCTCTTCCAACAGACTCGATGCATGCGCATGGAAGGGCTAATGCCAACGATATCGCTAATGTCCACCAATGGCTTTCTTGTTCACCCTCAATAAGCTTAGCAGCTTCTCTTCTTGGTCAGGAAGAAGGTTATTGGCCACAATGACTGGCAACTATTCATCCACCTCCAAAAATGCATACTTCATGTGATCTGGAAGGGATTTTAACTCAAGTTTGGGTGGTTGCTCAGTGGAAGGAAGAAGCTTGGGTGGTTGTTGCAACAACTCGGATGTCATCACACTGGAAATGCCTGAAACCACATTCAAAGAAGCAGAAGAACTGTGTCTACACAGCTCAATGTTAACATCAGAATTCAGCTCATCAAAATCAGAGTTAAGTTCATCAAAATCAGAATCATGATGCACATCAGGATCAGGATAAAGCTCAAACTCAGAATCAATATCAGAATCCACAAGTAATGCAGAATCACCCAAAAAGTCGAATCACCAAATAATGCAAAGATTAACCAAATGAATACAAACAGAGCACCATTCATTATCAACACATGCACAAATGGCGTAATCACTCTCGGATGAAAAATCGGGATAATCAAGACACCAATCAAGAAGAACATCATCCACAAGATCATCAATCACATCAATACGTAAAATAAAATGCTCTTCCCTAGGATGTTTCATGGCATCAAAGATATTAAAATTTATAGAAATATCACCAAACTCCATGGAAAGAGTACCCGTAATACACATCTATCTTAGTCCTAGTCTGTTTTCATGAAAGGCTTCCCTAGAATGATTGGTGACCTACGATAGAAGACTCATCCTCCATATCTAAGATGTAAAAATCAACAAGAATATCAATTCATTAACTTTGACTAATACATCTTCAACTAAACCAGAAGGATGGGCATTACTCCTATTAGCTAATTGAACAATAACACCAGTTGGACGCAAGGGACCAAGACTAAGAGATCTATAAATAGATGCAGGCATGACATTAATAGAAGCACCTAAATCTAGCATGCAATCATCCAATCTATAGTTACCAATAATGCAAGGGATAGAAAACGTCCCTGGATCCTTGCACTTGCGAGGCATGGTAGGCTGGATAAGGGCTGATACATTCTCGTTCAAACTCACTCGTTCATTCCCCTTCAGTTGCCTCTTGTTGGTGCATAACTCCTTCAGAAACTTGGCATATTTAGGAATTTGTTTGACTGCATCTAAGAGAGGAATGTTGATCTCTACTCTTCCGAATGTCTCAAGTATATCCTTCTCTTGTGCTTTTTCGCCAACTTCTTGGATCGAGGGCTCTCGAGGGAAAGGAAGAGGAATGGGAATGTCTTCCTCTTTACCTTGCTGCATTGCCTTTTTGTTTTTAGAGTCAATCTTCACATTATCTGACTCTCTCTCTGATATGGAAGTCACATCTGTAGCTGGTTGAGGTTCCTCCAATTGCTTGCCAGATCGAAGGGAGATAGCATTCACATTCCCTTGGGATTAGGAATTGTTTGTGAAGGAAGAGTGTTGGATCCCGAGGTTGAAGCTGATTCAATGATGTTGCCAACTGCCCAATCTGTGTTTGCAAACTCTGAATGGAAGTGTCAGTTTGTTGTTGGAACTGCATATTGGCTGTGACAAATTGCTTCATCATATCCTCCAATGAGGAACCACTACTACTAGTACTAGCTCATTCTTTGTCTGCCGCCCGTGGAGGTGCACATATGGCCGGTCGAGGAGGTGCGTGCAAAAGGCAAAAGAGGTGCAGATCGCATTGGAAATTCGTGGTCTCGTATTGTCTCTATTGGTAATTCCCAGAATTTTACTGATATTGGTTACTCTGGTTCTGATTCTGGTTCCAACGGAAATTGGGGTGATTTCTCCAACCAGGATTGTAGGTATTCGAGAAGGCATTATTCTGCTGGTATTGTGGCTTTCCTTGAAAAACACCCATTGCAGCTACCGACTGGTCTTGATAGGCATGATCATGCAAAGTAGGGCAAGAATCAGTAGAATGACAAGGGTTAGAACAGAACCCACATGAGTACCCAATCTGAGGAGGGGAAGATTGTACTGTCTAGGTCACTGCCAACTGCCTCACAAGGGAAGTGAGATCATCAAGTCTATTCTCTAACCTCTGAGAATCATACTGGACCGGAGGTGTTTGAATCTGGTAAACAGGAGTACTATTGGCCCTGGTGCCAAATTGCTGAGAATTAGCAGCCATAGTAGATATCAACTCTCGGGCCTCTTCAGGTGTCTTGCTATCTAGGCCCCACCACTGGATGCATCCACGAAACTTTTATCCATCGGTAACAAACCGGAATATAAATATGTAATTAGGAGTTGGTCTGAAATCTGGTAGTGTGGACAGCTAGCACACAATCGCTTGAACCTCTCCCAATACTCATACATGATCTCCCCATTGATTTGTTTAACACTAGTGATCTCCTTCTGAATAGCAATGGCTTTTGAGGAAGGAAAGAACCTCACTAGGAATAACTTCTGCATATCATCCCAACTCCCAAAAGATGTTGGTTGCAAATTGTATAGCCAATCCTTAGCCACGCCATCTAGGGAAAATGGAAAAACTCTCGACTTAATGTGGTCCTCATCAATTGCTTGAGGTTTCATTGTGCTTTGCATACCACATGGAACTCCTTTAGATGCCTGTGAGGACATTCACCCGCAAGACCATGAAACTTGGGCAACAAATGGATAAGACCAGATTTTAGTTCAAAGTTAGCAAAAAGTTCGGGATATTGAATACACAAATTTTGATTGCCCACATCGTGGGGTAGCTAATTCTTTCAAAGTGGGACGAGCCGCTTGCTCGCCATAATTTCGAGTTAGCAAAATTGCTACTAGAATCAGTGAAAACAACAAGACTATCAGAAGTACTATTAGAGTCAAGATCAACAGAATGGACAAAATCAGACTCAAGTTCAAAGTCCAATTCAGTAGTAATCCCACGACTTAGCCTAACAACTCTTCTAGCAGTAAGAATTGTTCTTTCTATTTCAGGATCAAGTGGCAACAAGTCTTCTGGATTAATAGTACTCCTAGTACTCATGCAACATAAACACAAGTCAGAATTTGCAGAAAATCAGAATTACGAAAATGCCACTAGAAAATCAGAATTACGAAAATGCCACTAAAAGTGGTAAAAAGTAGGAAACACAAACAAAAACACAAAAAGCAAAAACCTATATTGGAATTTGACCAAAACAAGTCCAAAACAGTATCAAATGATTTTTAAAATTTATGGGACTTGGACAGGGCAACTCCTAGACCATTGGGGAACCCAAAAATGGAATAAAAAAACTTCAAAATTGAAAAAAAGGTCTAAACGATGGAATCCTGTGAGTTAGGCCATTTCCTATCAACTAGAAAAATTTCAGACCATTCGGAGATACTGCGAAAAAAATGCCCAAGTAGAAATCACAAAATAGAAACTTAAAACAGCGAAAAAGTGGTCTAAACGTTGGAATTTGGGGAAAATAGGTCAGACCTCACTCTTAAGAAGAGTGATTCTTGTTTAGAATGCCTAATTCCTTGTGAATAAGACCTAGTTTGAGTGATCTGGGTCAGAAAAATTTCTATCCAGCCACCCGAACCACCAAAACGATACTATTTACAATATTGTCTAATCAAACTGATGCAAATTCCCCGGCAGCGGCGCCATATTTTGAAAGAGATTTGCCATGATCTCCTAAAATAACTAGATTAGAAAAGGATTTGCAGTATAATGTAACCTGAGTCGTTTCCCAACGAATTCACAGTCGATTTAAATCAGTAACAGCGAAACAAAACAGTAACAAATTGGGGGGTTTTTGATTCAAAAGAAATTAAAAACGAAAATATGCAGAAACAAAATGAAATATGCATAAACAGATGAACAACGATCAATCAGATTAAAAACGATTAACCTAGATTTGGGATTCCATAACCTTCATCAGACAAAAAGATAATAACCAAACTCGTGATTGATTATGGACAAACCGAGATCTCTGTATTTGTCCAGATATTCCCTCGACTAGACGATCGTCTAGCATTTGATCGAACACGTGGTGAGCTCGCTGTGCGATCGCACAACGCTCTCTCAGAACTCGGTCCGACCTATGTCCTTGGGATATCAATCTAGGTATTAAATCTAATACCTAATCCGCAATTATAATCGAATCCGATTAAAATAAACATAAACGAATTACGTTACCGACTGAAGCGCGTGCCCTCTGGATTCGTGGAACCATCAATCCATGGGTCAATCACAGAAGCCTAGCCTATCATAGCTATGCAGAACGAAAATGGGAAAGAGATGAAGAAGTTCACGAAGAACATGAAGAACAGTTGAAAGAAAATGAAACTTCTGTATTTTAATCCAAAACTGAGAAAAAACGTGAATGAATATATGTTTGTGGCTGTTGCCACACTTAACCTAAAATGGAAAAACAAAAATGGGGCTCCAATCCACAATTCAGGCCCAAAACAAAAAATAATAAAAAATGGGCTTTAATTACAAATTCGAGCCCAAATAGAAATCCAACTTTGGCTCCAAAATCGACCGCCCTCTTGCCCGAATTTTCCCTTCATGTCTTCATAACAATTGTAGCTCTCTGAATAATCTGAAATATGAAACAAAAATGAGGCAAATCCGATATCTGGTTCAAGAGTTATGGTAAAAATAGTGAAGCAATGTAAAACTGAAATTTTATTATTAAAATGGCTAAAATATAATCAAAGGCCCAAAGCCCAAATAAGTATAAAAGCCATGATTTATTAACTAAAGAGTCCTAAATTATTAATCAAGAGATAAAAAGAAGTGTATAAAATATTCAATTATCACCTGACGCGGACATTCCCACAACCTTCTACGAGGCCAAGAAGGTAATCAATAGATTAGGCCTAAACTACGAAAAAATTGATGCTTGTCCCAACGACTGTATGCTTTATTGGGGAGAGGATGCTCGGAGGGAGACTTGTAAGAAGTGTCACACATCGAGGTTCAGGACAGTTCGGAAGGGAAAGAAGCAGAAGAAGAAACCCGCAAAGATTATAAGGTACTTTCCTTTAAAACCTCGCCTACAAAGACTGTTTATGTCGTCTAAGACAGCTGAGCATATGAGGTGGCATGAAGCTGACAAGATCGAAGATGGTAAACTCAGACATCCACTGGATGCTGAAGCTTGGAAAGCGTTTGACTCAGACTTTCCTGATTTTGCGGTGGACCCGAGAAATGTTCGTCTTGCATTGGCGACCGACGGTTTTAATCCGTTTGGGAATCTTAGCACAAGCTATAGTATATGGCCAGTTGTTTTGATACCTTACAACTTGCTGCCTTGGATGTGTATGAAACAAAGCTCTTTCATTATGTCCATGATTATTCCAGGCAAAAAGGCACCGGAAATGACATCGATGTGTACCTCCAACCGCTGATCAAGGAGTTGGTGGAGTTGTGGAATGTTGGGGTCGAGACGTATGACGCGCACGAGAAGACACTGTTCAACTTGCGTGTGGCGTTGATGTGGACTATCAATGACTTCCCTGGATTGGGAACATTATCCGGGTGGAATGTGCATACTGGCCTTGCGTGTCCAGCTTGCAATTTTGACTCTGACTCGGTGCGCCTTCCCCACAGTCGCAAGTGGTGCTTCATGGGTCATTGGAGGTTTCTCGATGGTGCGCACAGGTTTAGGTTGCAACGCAATCGTTTCAATGGGCAACAGGAAAAAAGAGGACCTCCTCGGAATTTATCCGGTGCAGAAATCATAGAGCAGCTTGTGGATGTTGAATTTGAGTATGGGAAAAAGACGATGCAAAGCAAAGGCCAGCATAAAGATCGCCGTGCTTCCGGTTCTCCGCGCCCCAAAGAATGGCGGAAGATAAGCATCTTCTTCACTCTTTCGTATTGGAAAGATAATTTGCTCCGACACAGTCTGGATATCATGCACATTGAGAAGAATGTGTGCGACAATATGTTGTACACGATTCTGAACGAACCAGGCAAGTCAAAAGATCATCTTCAAGCGAGGAAAGATTTACGGGAGATGGGGGTTTGTGGAGACTCATGGCCGGATGAGCATGACAGATTTCAACCGGAAAAATTCACCCTGACAAAACCGAACAAGGAAATCTTCCTCGCGACGTTGAAGAAGATAAAAGTTCCTGACGGGTATTCAAGCAATATTTCACGATGTGTTGACGTGCAGGCTCGAAAGGTCACAGGGCTGAAGAGTCATGACTCATATGTGTTTATGCAACAGTTACTTCCGCTGGCCATAAAAAATATGCTGCCACTGGATGTGTTGATCGTTTTGGTCGAGCTTTGTACTTTCTTTCGGAAGTTGTGTTCTAAGGTTTTGATCATGGAGGAGCTCGACCAGCTGCAACAGAAAATCATTCTTACGCTGTGTCATTTGGAGATGATCTTTCCTCCATCATGCTTCACGGTCATGGTTCACCTGACAGTACACCTTGTTCACGAAACAAAGCTTGCTGGCCCGGTTCACTACCGATGGATGTATCCTATTGAGAGGTACTCATTTAAAATTAATTACTTTAGCATTATATTACTCCCTAGTCCCACGTCTAACCATTAATGGATCAATATTTTCCCTTCATTAATTTATAGGTTTCTTGAGAAACTAAAGTCTTACCTGAGGAATAAGGCGTGGCCTGAAGGTTCAATAGCAGAAGGCTATATTGGGGATGAGGTCTTGTATTTTTGTTTCAGGTACTTTGATGACATTGAGACATCATTCAACCGACCACCTCGTGTTGACGATTGTCCTGAGCCAGAGCCACCTGGAACAGAGTTGTTAGTCCCTTGTGTTGGTAAACCAATTGGCAAAAGTGAGAATTTCAAACTCACAGCACTTGAGAAGATTCAAGCACATAGACATGTCTTGATCAATTGCACTAAATTTGAACCGTACCTTCAGTAAGGATTCCACACGATATATATATATATATATATATATGTTATCCTATATATTTCTTTACATTTCATACTCAAATTGCATACTCATCATCGCATGTTTAATTGCAGGGAATTCAGGAGTCATGTGAAGCGTCAACTGAGGATCCATACGCAGACATCCTCTGAAATTGATAGAAAGGTCCACAGAGAATTCCCCGGATGGTTTAGGAGGAGAATAATGAATGACCACAACCCGCACTCACCAGAATTCAGGGCTCTCACACTCGGCCCGCTTGACCACGCCCAAAGATTTACGGCATACAATGTCAATGGTTTCAAGTTTTGCACCGTTTCACGAGATCAGGGACTGCTGACCCAAAACTCGGGTGTATATGGCATGTTTGGGATGAGGAGTTATGCGAGCAGCAGTGATGGGAACATGCAGTTCGGTGACGTCCCGTATTACGGAAAGCTGCTTGATGTGGTGAAAATAACTTACCAAGGCCTTTTCCCCGTGACCCTGTTCAAGTGTTTGTGGGTGAATACGACATCGTCCCGGGGACTCACGACAGACGACTTAGGCATCACATCGGTGAATTTCTCCCGGCCTATTCACACTGGTCTGTCTCAAGGTGACTAGCCGTATATTCTTGCCTCAGAGGCCCAACAGGTTTATTATGTCGCCGATGAGAGGCACGTGGATTGGAATATGGTGGTTCACTTAAAGCCTCGGGACCTTTACAATATGGGCGATGGTGATAATGTCGCCTATGATTGTGAGCCGTTCCAGCCAGCCAGTTTCGACAACTTCTTCCCAAACGGCGATGACAATTTACCTATAGTTCGGTAAGTTTTTTAATATACGTTTTATGAAATAATAACATTTAACCAAATTTTTATTTGTGTTCAAACATATTCAACTCACACGCAACATTTTATACAAACTTTCTTTGTAGGGATGGTGACGAAGATTGAGAGAAAAATTATACAATGGATAGTTAATCTGTAATCTTCTTATAATTTTTTTTGGTCTACTTTTTTTGTTATTTGATTCATCATTCTATTCGTCATTAATTCGACTCATGTTTTCTTCTATACTTCTATATATTATATTCTATATTCATTCTACTTTCTTTTTGTATTATAATATTATTCTATTTTAGTCTAATATTCGTATTCGATTTTTATTTATTTATTATTTTGATTTCTTATTAACTTTTTAATATTTTATTTTAAAAAAACCACAATAATGTTTGTAGCGGTCATGAAACCGCTACAACACCACACAAACCACTACAAACAAACCCGATACTAATGATGTGTCACTAACCGCTACTAAATAACTCGGCTACAAAAATTGTACTAAACCACTACAAAATGATTCGCAGATATCAAAATAAATACCCCCACCCACCCATACTTAATGTGCTTCTTGCTTCTTCTTCTCGCTCGATCCCTACTTCTACTTCGGTTTTCTCTTCATATTTACTCATAGTTTTACGTTTTCTCAAATAGCTTAAGTGTTTGGGGGTAAGTGCCATTAAACCGTATCAATTCTATTGCTTATCGTCTACCCCTACCGATACTAACTTTTGTTGTTTTGCATGTGCATTTCGTATTTTTTTTTTACACTTTCTCGTATATATTATTCCACTTTCACTCACATTTTCTATAGAATTAATTATATTTTAATTAATACATTCTTTCTACTTTCTACATATTCTTATTGTTTTCTATTATATATTAACCTTCTGTAATCAAATATCATATTTTAATATGATTTATTTTCTCCAAAAATATAAATTATTATTAATACAATATGTAACTAATTACTTTAATTACTAATTTTTTAAAAAAGATTCTAACTATTTGTAGCGGTTAGAGAACCGCTACAAAAACGAACACATATATGACATGACCGTAATATTTTGTAGCGGTTTCAACCCGCTACAGTAATTAAATACTCAAAATTGCCGCCCAATTTTTTCCGCAAAATGACGGGATATATTTTGTTGCGGTCAAGTAACCGCTACAAAATTGGCGCAAAAATTTTTTACCCAAAATTTGGCGGGAATATATGTAGCGGTCATGTAACCGTGACAAATTTTGAAACCTTTGTCGCTACTTTTTAATATATCTAGTTGCGGTTGTGTAACCGCTACTATCCGGTCAATCTCCACTTGGGCGGTCAAATAACCGCGACTAATTGTCGAACAAGGTGTCAGTCTGGCGTCATATAGTGGCGGTTATTTGTAACCGCCACAAATACAGTCGTGTTCATGATATATGTAGTAGCGGTTTTTTTAAACCGCTACAAATAGGTTTGCCACAGTGGGTTTTGTTGCGGTTGAAGTAACCGCTACAAAGGTCGTGTGTTGCGGTTAAAACCGCTACAAATAGGTCATTTTAACCACTACTAATGGTCTGTTTTTTGTAGTGTGTGGGTGATCGTCACCTCTTCAAAGTTAAAGATCATTTCCCTTGCTCTATTCAGGTATTTGGCCAGTAGAGGACCTTTTGCTTGGTATGTTCCCTCGATCTGTGCTGCTACGAGCTGAGAGTCGGTTAGGACCTTAATTCTCCGGGTTCCATGCTCCTTTGCCTGCTACAGCCCGGCCAACAATGCTTCATATTCTGCCTGGTTATTTGAGGTTGGGAATTTGAGGTGAAGTGAGTGCTCGATCGTGACCCCTTCTGGGTTTTCGATTATGATCCCAGCTCCACTTCCCTTGGCGTTTGATGAACCATTGACATACACTTTCCATATCCCGAATCTGGCTGCGTCCTCTTCATAGGCCGGGGTGAGGTCCCTTACAAAATCCACCAACGCTTGTGATTTAATTGTGTGTCGGGCTTCGTATGTGATGTCGAATTCGGATAGCTCTATGGCCCAGCTAATCATCTTGCCAGCCAAGTCCGGTTTGTGCAACACCTGTTGGATCGGCTGACTGGTTCGAATGACGATCTGAAATCCCTGGAAGTACTGGCGTAACCTTCTTGCCGCCATGAGTAGGGCGAATGCCACTTTCTCTAGTTTCTGATACCTCAGCTCCGAGCTCTGCAGCGCTTTGCTTACGAAATAAATCGGTTCTTGGTCGTTCACTATTTCCCTAACCAAGACCGCACTCACAGCTTCTTCCCCCACCGATAAGTAGAGGAAAAGTATCTCGCCAGGTTCAGGTTTTGACAAGACTGGCGGAGTTGCTAGGCATTGCATGATCTTGTCGAATGCATATTCGCATTCTGGGTTCCATCCCCCTTGTGTTTCCTTTTTCATAAGTTTGAAGAAAGGAGAGCCTTTTCAGCCAATCTTGGTAAGAATCTAGTTAACGCCGCCAGTCTTCCAGTCAACTGTTGGACTTCTTTCTTATTCCGAGGGGCTTTTATGTTTAAGACCGCCTTGCATTTGTCCGTGGTTGCTTCAATTCCTCGGCTTGTTAACATAAACCTCAAGAATTTCCCGGCTGGGACTCCGAATGCGCATTTGGCCGGGTTCAAACGGATTTGGTACTCCTACAACTTCTCAAAGGTTTGCTCCAAATCCCGGATATGATCTTCGGGGTCCTTTGACTTGACGATCATGTCGTCAATGTAAACTTCTACGTTTTGTCCGAGCTGATCTTCGAAAATTCGATTCATCATTCTCTGGTATGTGGCCTCGACATTCTTCAACCCGAAGGGCATCACGTTATAGCAATAGTTAGCCCTTTTGGTTATAAATACCATATTCTCTTGATCCTCCGGATGCATCGCGATTTGGTTGTATCCAGAGTACACATCCATAAAGGATAATAACTGGAACCCGGCCGAGTTGTCAACCAGTTGGTCAATGTTGGGCATCGGATACGAATCTTTCGGGGAAGCTTTGTTCAAGTCTTTGTAATCCATGCATACCCTCCATTTGCCATTCGGTTTCATGACCATAATCACGTTGGATAACCATGTGGTGTATTGTATTTCTCGGATGAATCCAGCCTCCAATAGCTCGTCGACGTGCTTTTCAAGCGTTATCTGCCTGTCTGATCCTTGCTTCCTCTTCTTTTGTGCCACGGGTGATGATCCCGGGCGGATAGCCAGCTTGTGACAAAAAAATTTGTGGTCGATCCCGGGTATTTCTGGCGATGTCCAGGCGAATATATCTTGGTTCTTCTTTAAGAAGTCCTTTAGTCGGCCTTTTAGCCCCGGACTCATTGCTTCGCCAATTTTAGTGATCTGGGAGGGCTCGATTCCCAGTATTAAGTCTTCTAATTCACCTTCTGGCTCTCGCGTGGGACCTCGGGCTTTTCTCTTAGATCAAGTTCTACCATGCTTACTGGTCGTCCTGCCTGTCTTCTTTCCCCCACACTTGTACCTCTTTCGCCTTTTCGAATCCGAGGTGGAGATGACGGCCTTCTTTCACCTTCTCGGATCGTCTCAAAATAGCATTGTCGAGATTCCTTCTGGTCTCCGGCAATCGTAACAACCTTATTTTTGTTGTTTACCATCTTCAGCTTCTGATGCTTTGTGGAAGCCAACATGTCCCACTTATGGATAGTCGGCCTTCCTAATATGATATTATACGGGGAGGGGAAGTCGGTAACGATGAATCTTACCCCGTTCTGATTTGAAAGCTTCCTTAGTTCCCAACGTTAATCTAAGATCAATATATCCCTTGGGGGGAGAATGCTCGCCGTTAAATCCTATGAGGGTCGCTTTGCATGGTTTTAAATCTTCTGTTTCCAGCTTCATTTTTTTGAAAACATTCCAACTAATGATGTCTGCCGAGCTCCCTGCATCCACGAAAATCCTTTTTACCCGGCAGTTTACCAGGGTTCCCGTGATCACTAAACCATCCTTGTGACCTGGAACTACGTCTTTCAAGTCCTCATTAGTGAAAACTAGTGAGGGAGGTGCCGGTTTGCTATGGTCTTCCTTAAATTTTGGAATGTCCCTTACGGAGAGGATTTCCCTCAAGTATTTCTTCCACTGGCTTGTCGTGTCTCCTCCACCGCCTAAGGCTCCACTGATAACATTGCAATTGAACTCGGCTTCTGGAAATTCCTCGTCATCACTGGGTGGTTTTCGCCGCTTATCTTCTTTCTTTTGGTTGTGGGCCGGGCTTACACTTCGGCCTCCTTGCTTGCGTTTGTTATTTCTCCGCCCCTGAGTTTTGATCGCGTACTGACGCAATCTGCCATCCCGCACAAACTTCTCGATAGCATCACGAAGTTCATAACATTGGTCCGTGGTATGTCCCGGTCCGTCGTGAAACGCACAAAACTTGGACTGGTCCGTATTGGCTCGATATCGGGGGGTCGAGGTCTTTCAACTTTTTTCATCTCGGTCAATGCCACCTCCTTCCAGATCTGAGAACGTGAAATGTTCAAAGGGGTGTATCTGTCATACCTAGCTTTCCCTTCAAATCTGTCACCCCAAGGTCTGTTGGAATCTTCTCTTCCACTTTCGGATGGTCCTTTTCCTCGTGGGGGTGAATCTTTCCTCCTATCATTCCCAGGTACGTTGGCAATTTCCATTTACTCCACCTTTAAGTATTTGCTTTGATCGCGTGTTGAACTCGGTGAGGGTATAAACCCGGTTTTTGAAAATTGACTTCGCCAACCGGGATGATGGATCCAACCCATCTATAAGGCAATGTACGTGTACGCTCTCCAGGAGTGATTGTACCTGTAACGCAACCTCCTTGAATCTATCCAGGTATTTCTGAAGTATTTCTCCACGCTGCTGCTTAATCTTGCTAAGAGCAAATTGGGACTTCGGCTGCTTCTTACTGGTTGCAAAGTTTAATTCAAACTTGGTTCCGAGGTCTTCAAACTTCTGGGTCGGCCCAGTCAGTGTGGCGGCAAAGATCCGGGAAATAACAGGCCTACCAATCCGTCGTATGAACATGAGTAACCCGAATGTGTCAGGATGAGACCTCAGATCCTGGGTTCCATCGTACTTGGGCAGGTCTGCCAAGTCGAAGTCTTCCGGGTATGGTGCGTTTGCAATTTCATCTGAGAAGGGGCTGCTGTTGTGCCCCACTGCGTATTTCATCTTATACTTCTTTGGGGAGCTTGCCTACTGAGGTGGTCTTTTAACATCTTGGTCTTCATCATCTGGGGTCCTCTCAGCGCGTGTTTTCTTCTGACCCGAAGTAGGATTCTGGATCGGTGGTCGTCCTGAGTCCGTCTGTTGAGCCGTCGCGCTAGTTTCACATTGCATGGGCCTCGGTTGCTCACTGCGAGGAGAGTTACGGGTATCTTGTGTCGCCCTTTCTTTCCTTCCACGCCCTTCATCCCGGATGTCCTTCTGAATCATCATTCCCAGCTGCTTGAAGCGGTCTTCCATCATCTGTTGTATCACTCTGAAATCTTCCTGGCACTAAAGATTATTGCATTTCTCCATATTCTCCATTCGCTTCAGCATTGAGTCCTGGGTTTTCTGTAGGAGAAGAAAGTCTGGACTCGGGGCTGAGGTTTCTAGTACCGCCGTGCCCTGAGGTTTAGAAGTCACTAGAGGGGAGGAAGCCGTGTCAGAAATGTCATTCCCCTCATTCGTTGCATCATCTTCTGGGACATCCTTAGGCAACGGCGGGTCTTCAGTTTGTTGCTGTTGACTCGCCTCGGCCTGTGGTGGATTTTCAAGCTGAGGGTTCCGACTGTTGCTTCTGGTATTAGCCATCGTCGGTCACGGGGATCGATTTAACTTTCCCACGGTCGGCGCCAATGTTCTGGTGTAGAACACATATGTCTAGCCCGGTGGGTTAGTGCTTTGCTATTGGATCGATCGGCTATGCCTGAATATCTATAAGGCAAATATCCAGGAGAGCGTGGGATCACTGTACACAAACATGGCTTTCGCCAAAGGGGGTGATGTGTGTGTACAGTGTGACGGTATGTAAATAGTTCAAGGTTTAGAACGTGTGTACCTTAAGGTTTAACCTCTGTATTTATAGAGTGTACCTTAGATAGAGTTCCCTGGGCCCTGTGATTCGAGGCCCTAGCATCATATCCGCCAGATATTGATTTAGATATTCCTGGATTATAAATAGGATAGGATTTCTCATTATTATAGGCAGATCCTGATATATGGTATATCTCATATTGGGCCATCTCGATGTTGGGCCTAATGTAGGTCCGTAACAATATTATTGTTATCTTCCCAACAATGAATATTATCGTCCTCCCCATTCACTTTTAATTGATGTATTGTATATGCTATATCAAATAATGCTCACGAAATAATGACCCATTTCTTATCAAAAAAAAAAAGAGACCCATTTTATCAGTTATTATAAATGCATTTAAATTTTGAATCCTTACAAAATCGCAACAATATTAGATTACATTGGAATCTAATAAATCCCATGGATATAAACACTTAAATTTTGAATATGGTGATAAATCGTGATAGCTTATCAATTTATAAAGCACACCAAAATTTATTAATCATGAATAATTAAAATAAAAAAGAATCCCGATTTTTTTTCTAATTTCACCCTGCATTTGTTTTTTTTTTAATAACAAAAACTCTGTTAACTCTTGGTGGGTGTTACAAGTACATTAAACTGCATAGCATAGAAATGACAAAAATCAACAAATCTTAGCCTAAATCAGCTAATAGTTGGTCCGGTAAGTTTTTCTATAATTTCATCCTCAAATATCAAGTAATAAGAAAATGAACAAGGATCTTAAGAACTTATGATTTTCACAACACTACATATTTAAGTCAAGATGTACTAACCTCTATCCATAATTGCGGAATCGATACTTTATAATATGTGACTTGCAGTACGATAATTGAAACCTTTATCATTCTCTTTACCCTTCATTTCACACTCTTTTTTCTTGATGGAAACCCAGAGGCGTCTATAATAGTCAGAGAGTGAATGAACAAATTTCTATCATTTAAATAACTTATGTATCCAAAAGACATGTACATCTTATAGATATGACTGCTCCCATCAAGCAGTCAGGAAACCTCTTGCCAAAAGTCATTTAGCCCCTTCATTAATTATTAAATCATATACATTTATCATAGCCACATGAGACATTTCTTACATTCTCCCACTTGGCTCATGTGATATATGTCATTTCATGATTTAACAAAATATCAATAATTTTGCGCATAATCTTGGCTAAAAGATTTCATATATATTAGTTACATCATAAGTCATGGTTAAGGATAAAACTAATACGAGTCATGGCGGTCGTACATCAATATATCGACGTAGTCCCTTCCATGTACTACTTTATTAGTCTTTCTCCTTGACATGACACTTTAATGGAAGTAACTTTAATGTCCACCAATAAAGTCTTCATAGCAGACAAATCCTATTTTCCAACAACATCATTTATGCATGCATACATAAAGTTGAAAACAGGAGAATCTGAGAAACACATATATACTAATGAGCTCAAAGCGTCAATGACCAATACATAACAATAATTTTAACATTCACTAGCAGACATAATACCCATACTATACACATTATCAGTGAATGTCTTGGGTGGTAATCCCTTTGTTAAGGGATTAGCTATCATAAGATTGGTCCTAACATGTTCTATTGACACTCTATGTTTCTAAACCTCATCTTTAACGGCAAAGTATTTCCATTCCATATGCTTAGCACCTTTAGAATACTTTTCATTTTTAGAAAAGAAGACTGGTGCAAAATTATCACCATAAATTTTCAGCGACTTGCCTATACTGTCGACTAGTCCAAGCCCTGAAATAAAATTCCGTAGCCATTTAGCCTGAACCATGGCCTTAAAGCATGCCACAAATTCAGCTTTCATAATGGATGCAGTAATTACTGACTGCTTATCCAATCACTTCAAGGTTGCTAGACCTCCTATAAGTAAACATGTAACCTTTAGTTCCTTATAAATATCTCAGAACTTTCTTTGCAACTTTCCAATGAATCATACCAGGATTACTCTGGTATAGGAAGATGAGTTGAAATCTATGAAACAAAATGATGTTTGGGACCTTGTTGAGTTACCAAAAGGATGTAAGAGAGTTGGTTGTAAGTGGGTCTTTAAGACCAAACGTGACTCTCATGGTAACTTGGAACGTTACAAGGCTAGACTAGTTGCAAAAGGATTTACTCAGAAAGATGGCATTGACTATAAAAAAACCTTTTCACCATCAGTTTCTAAGAAGGATTCTCTAAGAATCATTATGGCATTGGTGTCTCATTATGATTTAGAGTTACACTAGATGGATGTGAAAACTACCTTTCTAAATGGGAATTTAGAGGAAGATGTGGACATGGACCAACCAATGGGGTTCATAGAAAAATGAAAGGAGCACATGGTGTGCCAATTAAAGAAAACAATATACGGACTTAAACAAGCTTCAAGACAATGGTACCTTAAGTTCAATGATACTGTTGTTTCCTTTGAATTTAAAGAAAATACTGTTGATCGATGTATATATTTGAAGGTCAGTGAGAGCAAGTTTATATTACTGGTTCTGTATGTTGATGATATCTTGCTTACAATTAATGATCTTGGTATTTTAAATGAGACTAAGAAGTTTCTCTCTAGTAACTTTGAAATGAAAGATATGGGTGAGGCAGCTTATGTGATTAGGATAGAAATATTCCATGATAAATCAAAAGGATTGTTGGACTTGTCTCAGAAAGCAAATATTGATAAAGTTTTGGAGAGATTGATAATTGAATATTTCATACACTTCTTTTTATCTCTTGATTAATAATTTAGGACTCTTTAGTTAATAAATAATGGCTTTTATACTTATTTGGGCTTTGGGCCTTTGATTATATTTTAGCCATTTTTAATAATAAAAATCCAGTTTTACATTGCTTCACTATTCCTACCATAACTCTTGAACTAGACATCGGATTTGCCTCATTTTTGTTTCATATTTCAGATGATTCAGAGAGCTGCAATTGTTATGAAGACATGAAGGAAAAATTCGGACAAGAGGGCGGTCGATTTTGGAGCCGAAGTCGGATTTTTATTTGGGCTCGAATTTGTAATTAAAGCCCATTTTTAATTATTTTCTGTTTTGGGCCTGAATTGTGGATTGGAGCCCCATTTTCGTTTTTCCATTTTAGGTTAAGTGAGGTAGCAGCCACAAACACATTCTCATTCACGTTTTTACTCGCTTTTGGATTAAAATACGAAGTTTCATTTTCTCTCAACCGTTCTTCATCCGTTCATCGTGTTCTTCGTGTTCATGATGAACTTCTTCATCTCTTTCCCATTTTCGTTCTGCATAGCTATGATAGGCTAGGCTTCTGTGATTGACCCATGGATTGAGGGTTCCACGAATCCAGAGGGCACGTGCTTCAGTCGGTAACGTAATTCGTTTATGTTTATTTTAATCGGATCCAATTATAATTGCGGATTAGGTATTAGATTTAATACCTAGATTGATATCCCAATGACATAGGTCGGACCGGGTTCTGAGAGAGCGTTGTGCGTTCGCACAGCGAGCTCGCCACGTGTTCGATCAAATGCTAGACGATCGTCTAGTCGAGGGAATATCTGGACAAATGCAAAGATCTCGGTTTGTCCAGAATCAATCACGAGTTTGGTTATTATCTTTTTGTCTGATAAAGTTTATGGAATCCCAATTCTGGGTTTATCATTTTTAATCTGATTAATCTCGTTTTCTTGCTTTCTGTTTTAATATTTACTGCATTGGAAACAACTCCCCCCAATTTGTTACTGTTCTGTTTTCGTTGTTACTGATTTAGATCGATTGTGAATTCGTTGGGAAACGACCCAGGTTACATTATACTACAAAATTATATTGATCCTGGTTATTTTGGGAGATCACGGCAAATCTCTGTCAAAATATGGCGCCGCTGCCAGGGAATTTGCATCGGTTTCATTAGCAACAATAGTTTTCGGTGGTTCGGGTGGCTGGACAGAAATTTTTCTGACCCAGATCACTCAAACCAGGTCTTATTCACAAGGAATTGGGCATTCTAAACAAGAGTCACTCTTCTTACGAGTGAGGTCTGACCTATTTTCCCCAAATTCCATCGTTTAGACCACTTTTTCGCTGTTTTAAGTTTCTATTTTGTGATTTATACTAGGGCATTGTTTTCGGAGTATCTCCGAATGGTCTGAAATTTTGCTAGTTGATAGGAAATGGCCTAACTCACAGGACACATGCGGTCTTCATATTTTAGCCAAATTCCATCGTTTAGACCACTTTTTCAATTTTTTGAAGTTTTTTTTATTCCATTTTTGGGTTCCCCAATGGTCTAGGAGTTGCCCTGTCCAAGTCCCATAAATTTTAAAACTCATTTGATACTGTTTTGGACTTGTTTTGGTCAAATTCCAACATAGGTTTTTGCTTTTTGTATTTTTGTTTGTGTGACATCTTAGTGTTTCCTACTTTTTACCACTTCTGGTGGCATTTTCGTAATTCTGCTTTTCTGGTGGCATTTTCGTAATTCTGATTTTCTGCAAATTCTGCCTTATGTTTATGCTGCATGAGTACTAGGAGTACTATTAATCCAAAAGACTTGTTGTCATTTGATCCTGAAATAGAAAGAACAATTCTTACTGCTAGAAGATTTGTTAGGCTAAGTCGTGGGATTAATATTGAATTGGACATTGAACTTGAGTCTGATTGTGTCCATTCTGTTGATCTTGACTCTGATAGTACTTCTGAAAGTCTTGTTGTTTTCACTAATTCTAGTAGCAATTTTGCTAACTCAGAAATTATGGCAAAAGAGCAAGCAGCTCTTCCCACTTTGAAAGAATTAGCTACCCCTGATGTGGGCAATTAAAATTTGTGTATTCAATATCCTGAACTTGCTGCTAACTTTGAACTAAAATCTGGTCTTATCCATTTGTTGCCCAAGTTTCTTGGTCTTGCAGGTGAATGTTCTCACAGGCATCTAAATGAGTTCCATGTGGTATGCAGCACAATGAAACCTCAAGCAATTGATGAGGACCACATTAAGCTGAGAGCTTTTCCATTTTCCCTAGATGGCGTGGCTAAGGATTGGCTATACAATTTGCAACCAACATCTGTTGGGAGTTGGGATGATATGCAGAAGTTATTCCTAGTGAGGTTCTTTCCTTCCTTAAAAGCCATTGCTATTAAGAAGGAGATCACTAGTGTTAAACAAATCAATGGGGAGACCATGTATGAGTATTGGGAGAGGTTCAAGCGATTGCGTGCTAGCTGTCCACACCACCAGATTTCAGACCAACTCCTAATTACATATTTTTATTCCGGTTTGTTACCGATGGATAAAAGTTTCGTGGATGCATCTAGTGGTGAGGCCTTAGATAGCAAGACACCTGAAGAGTCCCGAGAGTTGATATCTACTATGGCTGCTAATTCTCAGCAATTTGGCACAAGGGCCAATAGTACTCCTGTTTACCATATTCAAACACCTCTGGTCCAGTACGATTCTCAGAGATTGGAGAATAGACTTGATGATCTGACTTCCCTTGTGAGGCAGTTGGTAGTGACCCAGACAATACAATCTGTTAATTCCTGTATTTTGATGATCACAATTTCAGAATACTGAATTAAGTATTTTTAAGCTATAAGTAATATTGCCCGAGCAAGACAGTAAGCTTGCTCGAGCAACATCGGGCTTCTTTGAAAAAGAGAAGGACAGCATAGGAAAATATGCCTGAGCAGTCTTCGAAAAGGTCGAAAAGCATGCCCTTGCCCGAGCAAGGTAATGAGCTTGCTCGAGCAACGTCGGACTCAGAAGAAAAGCAGAAAGTAGCTCAAGTAAACTTGCCCAAGCAACCTTCGAAAATGACAGAAAGTATGACCCTGCCCGAGCAAGGTTATAATCATGCCCGAGCAACATCGGGCCCTCTAAAGGAAAAATAAAGGTTCACGTGATCATGCCCAAGCAACACCTGAAAGCATTAGAAAGCATGACCTTGCCCGAGCAAGGTCATAGTCTTGCCCGAGCAACGTCGTGCCTGGCAAAATGAAGCTTGCTCAAGTAATACCTGAAGGCGTTAGAAAGCATGATCTTGCCCGAGCAAGATCACAGTCTTGCCCGAGCAAAAGCGAGACAAAAGCAAAAATGTTCCAACTAGGAAGTCTTGCCCAAGCAGAGAAGAATGCTTGCCCGAGCAAACAGAAAAGCTTGCCCAAGCAAGAAGCTTGCTCCCACTCAAAGTAATCTTGCCCGAGTAATCTTTCCCGAGCATTATGCTCGAGCAAAGGAAAAAGCCCGCCCGAGCAACCTCGCCCGTCTACTTGGAATCGTCTCGCACTGAGCTTGCCCGAGCAAGAAGGAAGTCTTGCTCGAGCAACAGGAAGACAATACTTCCAAGATTTTGAAGAGCTTGCCCAAGCATCATAAACACCATGCCCGAGTCATTGGCGAGCAAGGAAAATCCATGCCCGAGCATCGCGAGTATGAGGTCTTTATAACTAAATCCTAAAGTGCTTGCTCGAGCAAGCCCGAGCTATTGCCCGAGCATAACTCGCCTCTTGTTTTGAAACTCGTTTCTGAACAATTTACGAAATCATTGATTTTATCTTATTACTTCGGATTATCATATATTGAGAATACCAAATGCTTTTAACCAGTGTATTGATGAGTTTCAGACTAATTAGACACAAATTACCGGGTGATTAGAATAAAGCATTGTGGTCTGACAGAAGCATTAAATGAAGCTACCTAAACCGAGTGAAATTGTTCGACCGAAGTAAAGCTTCTCCGACATTCTCATTGAACATTAAATGCTATTAGACAACGGATATACAAAAGGAATGTAAGAGAATGTTTCCCAACATAATTTTCAAACAGAGACGAAACTAAGGCGGAGTGATTCATCTCTCTAACGGATTCTTTAATGAGTCACAACGGCAGATTATCAAATCTTCCAACGGTCATTAATGACATCGACTATAAATAGAAGGAGCATTGAATTTGATACCTACCGAAACGCTGAGCAATTAATTTGATTCCAGATTCATTCGTTGATTCAACTGTCTCATTAAATTCAGAAGTGTTCTTCAGTGCTCATTATTATCTGCTCGTGAGGAGTCTTTAAACACTTACTTATTTCATTCAGTAAAGTTATACTTAAGGTTGAGGAACCTTAAGTGAGGGTGTACTAATTACAACTTGTAAGGGGAGTGGAGTGACCATCCTTCGTTTACGAGTGTGTAGTTATTTGAAAGAGTAGTGGAATCCCGTGTGTTCTGGGGACTGGACGTAGGTCAGTAATTTGAGACCGAACCAGTATAAATTGTTATGTGTTCTTCTTCTCTTCTCTGTCTCATTCGTGTATTCTGTATCATCGCGTGAGTTTCAGAAAGATTTTTTTAAAATCACCTATTCACCCCCCCTCTAGGTGATATTCCACCTTCATTTTGGTATCAGAGCATGGTTATCTCAGTTGGGCTTAACATCCCGAGATCGATCATGGAAGGAATATTGCCTGATGGTGCCTCAATCAATCGTCCACCTGGCTTCAACGGAGAACATTACACCTTCTGGAAAGGAAAGTTCAGAATATTTGTACTAGCAACAGAATATGGTCTCTGGCGAGTGATAGAAAAAGGAGACTATGTTCCTACAAAGATTGAAGGCGGCATCTCGGTTCTAAGTCGAAGAGGAGTTTGATGAAAATGATAAGAGAAACATTACTCTTAACAAAGAAAGGCCATTTTAATGTTGCAAAGTGCTCTCGGTCAAAAGGAGTACTTTCGAATAAGCAACTTGTCGATCGCAAAGGAAATGTGGAAAGCTCGGAGGTAGCATATGAAGGAACCACGGGTACTAAAGAAAATCGCATCAGTATGTTAACCACCGAGTATGATCTTCTTCGGATGAAGCATGGAGAAACTATTGCTGAATTTCAACTCCGCTATACTCATCTTGTCAATCAACTGGCGGCTTTGGGAAAAACATATGAACAACGTTCTCAAGTCAGAAAAATTCTCAATGTTCTAACAAAAGATTGGGAAGCAAAGGTTACTGCAATAGAGGAGACTCGTGGAGAATCAATGGTGTCCGTTGCTGCACTATTCGGAAGTCTATCTGAATACGAAAGCAAGATGAAATTTAAGAAGGAGCTTGAAGAAGTCAATCCTACCCGAAGCAAAGGTGTTGCTCTAAATGCTGAAAAAGAAAAGAAAGATAAAGACGAAGACGAAAATGATGATGATGATGAAATCGGGTTGTTCGTAAAGAAGTTCAAGAAGTTCTACGAGAAAAGATCAAGGCTTCGAAACAAGTTCCGAAAGGCGGTTCGAGTAAAGAGAAGAGAATTCAAAGATAGAGATCAAATTATCTGCTATGAATGCGAGAAGCCAGGACACTACAAGTCAGAGTGCCCAGAATTGAAGGATAACGATAAAGAAAAGAAGAAGAGGTTCAATCACTTCAAAAAGAAGGCCTACGTATCGTGGCATATGGGGAGATAGCTCCTCTGGTGAAGAAAGTGAAGAAGAGAAAGAAATGGCAAATGTCTGTCTTGTAGCAGAGGAAGAACAACCTGATCATAACAAAGAGGTATATGATTCTCATCCTACCTATGATGAATTATTTGATGAATATAACGAAGTGCAAGCTGAATTTGAAAAGGTGGTTGAGGAATGCATAAATTTGAAAAGAGAAAACATAACCCTCAAATTACAAGTTGAAAATCTCTCTTGTAAAAATTTAATTTGTGATGATTGCCTGGATTTGGAGAAAAGAAATTTATCTCTTACGAAAGCACTTGAGAAATTCACTAAAGGAAGTGAAATGCTCAATGTTATTTTAAAAGCTCAAAAATTTACTAACGATCGATCGTGCATTGGTTACAATCCAGCTTTTTGATAAAAAGGAAGGGAAGAAGAAAAGAGGAGGAAAGTCATATTTAAAATATCTTCAAAAATCTGTACATTCCTCAAATCCCTTTGCACACCGCAGCTGCTATTGTAATCGAAAAGGGCATAATACTTCATCATGCTTTCACAAGAAAGATAGAAGGGATAGACCTGTTGGTAATTATATGTGGGTACCTAAGGGAACTTATGTTCCTAAGGCCCGAACTAACCCCAAAGGACCCAAGAAAAATTGGGTACCTAAAGTTTAATTCCCTTCGATCTGCAGGTGTGTCTAAGAGCTTCAAGAATCAACAAATGGTATATTGACAGTGGATGCTCAAGACACATGACGGGAGATGCAGACAAATTTGTGGCAATGAGATCAAAGGATGGTGGTAAAGTTAACTTTGGAGGAGATCAATCCGGAAAGATCACTGGGATTGGCGAGATTGGTACAAAGAACGGACCTCTAATCAAGGATGTCTATCTCGTCGAAGGCCTCTCGCCATAACCTCCGAGTGTGAGTCAAAGTGCTTGATAAGAACAATTGGATCATCTTTGATTCAAGAATGTCTCATTGTCAGCAAAGATGATCTCCCAATTGATAAAGGTAAACTTAAGACATTGTTTAAGGCTCCTAGAGAGGGTAACCGCTATACACTTGAATTACCTAAAGTTAGCACTCGAAAAATGTTTTGTTAGCAACTTGGATGAAAGTTGGTCGTGGCATAAGCGTTTGGCTCATGTGAACATGCTTCAACTAGACAAGTTGGTAAGAAAAGATTTAGTTGTTGGCTTACCCAAATTACGTTTTAAAAATGATATGATCTGTGACTCTTGTCAAAAGGGTAAACAAACCAAATCATCCTTCAAAAACAAACCTGAAATCTCGACCAATCGACCACTCCAACTACTTCATATGGATTTAGTTGGTCCTGCAAGAGTAAAAAGCCTTGGTGGCAATTTGTATACTCTGGTCATTGTCGATGATTTCTCACGATACACATGGACCATATTTTTATCTTCTAAGGATGAAACGTTTGATCTGTTTGTTATATTTGCCAATAAAGTGCAAAATGAGAAAGGTATATGCATTTCAGCAATCCGAACAGATCATGGTGGTGAATTTGAGAATCAAGCATTTGGAGAGTTCTGTGATGCTCATGGGATCAATCACAATTTCTCAGCTCCAAGAACACCACAACAGAATGGTGTAGTTGAAAGAAAGAATCGTGTACTAACAGAGATGGCTTGTGCAATGCTAAACGAAAATCAGACATCACAAGTCTTCTGGGCAGATGCTATGAGTACTGCGAGCTATATTTCTAATCGAGCCTACCTCCGAAAGAAACTCGACAAGACTCCATATGAGTTATACAAAGGAAGGAAACCGAACCTGGCCCATCTTCACATCTTTGGATGTAAATGTTATGTCCATAACAATGGTAAGGATAATCTGGGAAAATTCGATCCCAGATCCGATGAAGGTATATTCCTTGGTTATTCAAGTAGAAGTAAAGCATATAGAGTTTTTAATAAACGTACTCGCGTAGTAGAAGAATCAATTCATGTTGTATTCTGTGAGTCTAAGATAGATGATCCTGATGATGAAGAAAATATTTTCAAAAATCAATTCTTTTCAAAAACCACTTCTGCTTCTTTTGAAAATCCAGAAAATGTTTTTGAAAGTGATTCTCAAAACAATTTTGAAAGTCCTGATAAATCACAACCTAAGGCTTGGAAATTCATCAATCATCCCCTGACCAAGTGATAGGTGAGATTAATCGGGAATAAGGACCGATAGCACTCTAAACGAAGTAACCTTCTCTCGCTTTTATTTCTCACATTGAACCCTCTAAGATTGACTTTCGAAATGATTGGGTGATAGCAATGCAAGAGGAGTTGCATCCAAGTTTGGGATTTGGTACCTAGGCCTCAAGACCATCCGGTCATTGGCACTAAATGGGTATTCAAAAACAAACGAGATGAATCTGCAATTATAATCCGTAACAAGGCTAGAATAAAGGCTATAATCGGAAGAAGGTATTGATTATGAGGAAACGTTTGCTCCAGTGGCAAGATTGGAAGCAATACGTGTACTCTTAGCCTTTGCGTGTATCAAAGGATTCAAACTCTATCAGATGGATGTAAAGAGTGCTTTTCTAAATGGTTTTATTCAAGAGGAGGTATATGTCGAACAACCTCCTGGCTTTGAAAATGAACATCATCCAGATCATGTCTATCGACTTAAGAAAGCCTTGTATGGTCTTAAACAAGCCCCTAGAGCTTGGTATGAACGATTAAGTAAATTTCTTTTGGAACAAGGCTTTGTTAGAGGAAAGGCGATACAACATTATTTATTCGAACCAATAAAGCTAATGAAATTCTAGTTGTACAAATTTATGTAGATGACATCATTTTCGCTACTAATGATTCTCTCGTGTGAGGAATTTTCTAAGAAAATGCGAGGGAGAATTCGAAATGTCAATGATGGGAGAGCTTAATTACTTTCTTGGACTGCAAATAAAGCAACGGAAGGATGGGATATTTATCTCCCGAAAAGTACCTCAAAGATTTGTTAAAGAAATTTGGATTGGAGCATTGTAATGGTGCGAGATACACCAATGAGCTCAACAAGATCATCGGATGCGGATGAAGAAAAGGGAAAAGACTTCAACATAACTAAGTACAGAGGAATGATAGGCTCTCTACTCTACTTAACTGCTAGTCGGCCGGATATACAATTCAGTGTGGGAATGTGTGCGAGATTCCAATCGGCACCCAAAGAATCACATGCCGAACATGTAAAAAGAATTTTTCGGTATCTCTCGGACACAAGGGAATTAGGTCTCTGGTTCCCAAAAGGTCAACAAGAATTCCTGGTTGCATACTCGGATGCTGATCATGCTGGCTACAAGACTGATAGAAAGAGTACCAGTGGACAGTGTGAATTCTTTGGAGGCTCACTGGTATCTTGGTTTAGTAAGAAGCGGACTCTTCGTAGCCGTATCATCAACGTAAGCGAGTATGTTGCAGCCTCAAGTTGCAGTGCACAAGTCTTGTGGTTAAAACAACAATTATCGACTTGGGAGTCGTTCAAGAGATTCCAATCCTGTGTGATAACACTAGCACGATTAGCTTGGCGAAAAATCCAGTGCAACATACAAGGACCAAGCATATCGATGTAAGACATCACTTCATCAGAGATCACGTGCAAAAGAAAGATGTGAAAGTGATGTTCATACCCACACACCTACACCTACAGTTGGCCGACATCTTCACCAAACCACTGGCTAAAGAACAATTTATGTTCATTCGGAGAGAATTGGGAATGGCTAATCCCAATGAATTGTGAGTTTATTTTCTTTTAATCAATTTATTCTTTATTAGCACATACTGACTTTGGCATCGGAGTTTCTTATTCATGTGTTGCAGGATACTCTGTTTATGCGAAGAGTAACAGAGATCATATTGCTCGAGCATATCAGTGATCTCTGCTCGAGCAACTAAGCCCAAAGTGCACTGAGAATACCCAAGGAAACAAGCTTGCTCGAGCAAGCTTGGAAAGTATGCTCGGGCAAGGACGGGTTCCTTTAAAAAAATTTGTTTTTTAAAATTTTGCTCGAGCAAGACCAAAGGTCTCGCCGAGCAAGGACCTTGCCCGAGCAAACATCAAAATTTGCTCGAGCAAAGTCGGACAACAGGACCTCTAATGAGGCGCGACGTTTCATTTTCAACGGAAGTTTCATTTTCCCTCAAACTTTTCCGTCCAAACCCTAAAATCCTCTTCACTCAAATTTCTCGCTTTATTACAATCCTTCACGAATCGTCATCCAAATTGAACCGTTACAAACGTTTCAATCATCAAGGAAGTGTTTTTAACGATTGATTTCTCAAATTTCCCTCCATTCATTATCGTCGGAAATCTTCATCCCTCACTCTCGATCGGATTCCTCGCCGTCAATCATCTTCATCATCGTCGGTTATGGCCGGGTCATCTCGAGAAGTCGGCATCCTCTCCAAATGAGAAGGTCGAGATTCTATCGGCCCAAAGTCGCCACCTCCGCAACCCTCCGAAACAGTGTTTCGAAATCGACGGCCAAATCATCAAAGGCCCAATCCTCGAAAAATCAAAGACTAGTAAAGATACTTCAACTTCATCAAGTCCTCGGGTTAAGGTTTCTGCCGGCAAAACTAAGCGAAAGAGATCGCCGTCTCCACCCACTTCGAAATCTATCGGCACCTCAAAGGCAATGGATGAAAATGCCAAGAAAAACAAGGAAGATCAAGCTCAACCTCTCAAACCATCTCTGAGTCAAAAATCTCAAGGGTCCGGGAGCAAAAAGTTGAAAGTTTCCTTTTCAATCCAATCCGAAGGGTCAGAGAACAAAGAAGAACAATCTCCGACAAATCAACCTCCGGACGGTAAACTCCCAGAACCTTCGCCTAATATGATCACTGGAGATATTGCTGTTGATGATTTCAAAATGTTTGATCGTTATTTTGGAACTCGTCCATTCTGTCCCATTGTGTTTGTCAATTTGGACCATTTCAAGGCCAAGTTTAATTTCGACTTGACAAACTGGTTGCTCAAATTTATGCCTCTTCTGAGTATAAGCAAGCCATATTCCCCGGAAGTAGTACGAGTCTTTTACCACAACATGCATATGCAAGGAAAAGTCAACAAATCTGATGATGATGTATTGATTACTAAGGTGCGAAATCAGGAAATCAAGCTCACGGCTTATGACCTCAATGTCCTTCTGGGTGTAGTGGACATTCCGGAAGACTCTCCTCGCCTTTCTCCCGAAGAATGTTTCCAGATTCTTTTTCCAGATATTCAAGTTGAAGGCAAGAAGATTAATGTTACTCCGGCTATGATGAAGGATGAGTACAGAGTACTCTGGTATATCTACAGTCGCTGCCTGGTTCAGAAAGGTCAGAGCTTCACACATTTTGTGAAGAAAGATTTTGAGCGATTTGCCTCTCTCATTGCCATGGAGCCTAGAGACTTGGGCAAATGGATTCTAGAAGAGATGACAACATTTATCTCAGAGGCAAAGGTTCGACTTCGGGCTACAATCCCATTTCCTTCCTTGGTTTCTCGAATCTTAGAGGTTAACAATATTTGGTATCTCTCGGATGACAAAGAAGTATATCCTCCACTTTTTGGGAAAGATCACATGAAGAGTATGAGGATATCCTTCTCCAAAGCTCAATCCAAGGACAAAGGAAAAACACCTCTTTCCGTATCTCAGAAGGCTGACTCTAAGCCATTTGCGTTTCAACCTCCCGATGAAGCAGAGTCTTCTAAGGCCGGGCCTTCCTCTCCTACACCATCCTTCTCTCAGGCAGCTACTCAAGCTATTGTTGAAAACGCTCTTCAAAGAGCTATGGCTCCTGTCATACAAGTAATGGGTTCCTATCAAGATCTCACAAAAGCTATGATGAAAGGATTCCATGACGATATGGTAGGTTTGAGGTCTCAGATTAGGCTTCAATTGGATACGGACTTGCAAGACTTCAAAGCCGAGCTAAACACAGACATGGATCACCGCTGCTCTGTTCTCTATGATCAACAACAAGAGATCAAGCAATCAATTCAGAAAGTGGTTGATCGGCAACAACATTTTGAAGATGTACTCGGCGCTTTCCTGACCAGTGTTGGTGCCTCCTGTGGTATTCCTTTTACTCCTTCATCATTTCTAGCCACTGACATGCCATCAGCCTCAGAGAAACCTTCTAGTCCTGTTCTTGAAGTTCCTCCTGTCTCTGAGATTCCTCCTCCTCTTCCTGCACTTCCCTCTCCAGCTGCGATTCCTCCTCCCGTCATTGACCCCTCCACTGTTCCTCTTCCCTCTTCTTCCGATTCGAGCGATAGTGTTCCTCTTTTTGTTGATGCCAAAGGGGAGAATAGCTGAATAGTTGTTAGCATTTGTTACTGCTGATATGGTTGTTGTCTTTCATCTTGTTTTTATACTGTTGCTCACTTGTTACTGAAAGAAATATATGGATCGTGAGTTATTATCTTATGAATTATTGATTTCAATTTCACAATCCAAAATTATGCAAAATACTTAATTCAACAAATGCTCAAATCTAATTCTAAGAATTGTCATCATCAAAAAGGGGGAGAATGTTAATTCCTGTATTTTGATGATCACAATTTCAGAATACTGAATTAAGTATTTTTAAGCTATAAGTAATATTGCCCGAGCAAGACAGTAAGCTTGCTCGAGCAACATCGGGCTTCTTTGAAAAAGAGAAGGAAAGCATAGGAAAATATGCCTGAGCAGTCTTCGAAAAGGTCGAAAAGCATGCCCTTGCCCGAGCAAGGTAATGAGCTTGCTCGAGCAACGTCGGACTCGGAAGAAAAGCGAGAAAAAGTAGCTCAAGTAAACTTGCCCAAGCAACCTTCGAAAATGACAAAAGTATGACCGCCCGAGCAAGGTTATAATCATGCCCGAGCAACATCGGGCCCTCTAAAGGAAAAATAAAGGTTCACGTGATCATGCCCAAGCAACACCCGAAAGCATCGAAAGCATGACCTTGCCCGAGCAAGGTCATAGTCTTGCCCGAGCAACGTCGTGCCCGGCAAAATGAAGCTTGCTCAAGTAATACCCGAAGGCGTTAGAAAGCATGATCTTGCCCGAGCAAGATCACGGTCTTGCCCGAGCAAAAGCGAGACGAAGCAAAAATGTTCCAACTAGGAAGTCTTGCCCAAGCGAGAGAAGAATGCTTGCCCGAGCAAGCTGCCCGAGCAAACAGAAAAGCTTGCCCAAGCAAGAAGCTTGCTCCCACTCAAAGTAATCTTGCCCGAGCATGGAAAACTGCTTTCCCGAGCATTATGCTCGAGCAAAGGAAAAAGCCTGCCTGAGCAACCTCTGCCTGTCTACTTGGAATCGTCTCTGCCTGGAGCTTGCCCGAGCAAGAAGGAAGTCTTGCTCGAGCAACATCGTCTGGAAGACAATACTTCCAGTATTTTGAAGAGCTTGCCCAAGCATCATAAACACCATGCCCGAGCATCATTGGCGAGCAAGGAAAATCCATGCCCGAGCATCAGCGAGTATGAGGTCTTTATAACTAAATCCTAAAGTGCTTGCTCGAGCAAGCCTGAGCTATTGCCCGAGCATAACTGCCTCTGTTTTGAAACTCGTTTCTGAACAATTTACGAAATCATTGATTTTATCTTATTACTTCGGATTATCATATATTGAGAATACCAAATGCTTTTAACCAGTGTATTGATGAGTTTCAGACTAATTAGACACAAATTACCGGGTGATTAGAATAAAGCATTGTGGTTTGACGAAGCATTAAATGAAGCTACCTAAACCAGTGAAATTGTTCGACCGAAGTAAAGCTTCTCCGACATTCTCATTGAACATTAAATGCTATTAGACAACGGATATGCAAAAGGAATGTAAGAGAATGTTTCCCAACATAATTTTCAAACAGACGAAACTAAGGCGGAGTGATTCATCTCTCTAACGGATTCTTTAATGAGTCACAACGGCAGATTATCAAATCTTCCAACGGTCATTAATGACATCGACTATAAATAGAAGGAGCATTGAATTTGATACCTATCGAAACGCTGAGCAATTAATTTGATTCCAGATTCATTCGTTGATTCAACTGTCTCATTAAATTCAGAAGTGTTCTTCAGTGCTCATTATTATCTGCTCGTGAGGAGTCTTTAAACACTTACTTATTTCATTCAGTAAAGTTATACTTAAGGTTGAGGAACCTTAAGTGAGGGTGTACTAATTACAACTTGTAAGGGGAGTGGAGTGACCATCCTTCGTTTACAGAGTGTGTAGTTATTTGAAAGAGTAGTGGAATCCCAGGTGTTCTGGGGACTGGACGTAGGTCAGTAATTTGAGACCGAACCAGTATAAATTGTTATGTGTTCTTCTTCTCTTCTCTGTCTCATTCGTGTATTCTGTATCATCGCGTGAGTTTCAGAAAGATTTTTTTAAAATCACCTATTCACCCCCCCTCTAGGTGATATTCCACCTTCACAATCTTCCTCTCCTCAAATTGGGTACTCATGTGGGTTCTGTTCTGACCCTTGTCATTCTACTGATTCTTGCCCTACTTTGCAAGATCCTGCTTATCAAGACCAGTCGATAGCTGCAGTGGGTGTTTTTCCAGGAAAGCCACAATACCAGCAGAATAATGCTTATTCTAATACTTATAATCCGGGATGGAGAAATTACCACAATTTTCGTTGGAACCAGAATCAGAACCAAAGTAACCAATATCAGCAGAATTCTAGGAATTACCAACAGAGACAGTACAGACCACAGAATTTCCAACAGCAGTCTGCACCTCCTTTGCCTTTGCCAGCACCACCTCCTCGACCAACCATATGTGCACCTCCACAGGCGGCACAACAGCAGGCTAATACCAGTAGTAGCGGTTCTTCACTAGAGGATATGATGAAACAATTTGTCATAGCCAATATGCAGTTCCAACAGCAAACTTGTTAGTTCTCAATGTATTTTGATGATTAATAACAATTGTAAACATGAGAGAATGTTTTTGTCAAAGATTGGTAAAGCATGTTGATTTCAATTCAAAAATATTCTGTCAGCGCCAAACTCGAGCTTGCCCCCTACAGAAAGCAAATCAAGCTATTTTGCATTTTCTAAACTTGAGCTTGGTCCATAAACTTGAGCTTGAAAGTTTTTCAAAGTTTACTCATATACGAGTAAGCTCATCTTGCACCCGTAAGCTTGAGCTTACGAAGGTTTGAGGATTTTATCAAGTTACTCAAATTGCAAACTCAAGCTTATTAGTTTTAAGCTCAAGCTTGCCTCTTCCGAGACTTTTCTCACTAAGTTTACAAATATGTAAACTCGAGCTTGAAGTTACAAGCTCGAGCTTACCTTTGCGAAATCCTTTAAACTTGAGCTTATCATTTTTCTGTAGAGTTTGTGAGTTTACAAAAGTTGTAAACTCGAGCTTGGCATCACAAGCTCGAGCTTGCATCGAGCGAAAAAGTTTTCAAGTTTCCCTTCAAAAAGTAAACTCAAGTTTAAGGTTGTAAACTCAAGCTTGCGTCTGACAAAAATCTTTCAAAGTTTTTAAAAACCTTTGGCAAACTCGAGCTTGCCCTTGCAAGCTCAAGCTTGGGTAAGACAGAGAGCAATGTCATATTTTGAGCTTAGCAAACTCAAGTTTACACCTCTAAGCTCAAGCTTGCATTTTGTGAACTAAAAATATTTTTGACATGAATAGTGCCAAACTCGAGCTTACTCACTAATAAGCTCAAGCTTGCGTTTTTCCATTTTGGCTCTCAAAATGATTTCAAACATGTTTCCCCGACAAATGCTAAACTCGAGCTTACACACTTACAAGCTCGAGCTTAAGACTTCTAGAGGCAAAACTCAAGTTTTAAATGAAGACCAAACTCGAGCTTGGTATAGTAAACTCGAGCTTGGAACTTCAGAACAGATGAACGCATCTGGGTGTATTTTGTTCAGTTTGATTTATGCTTTAGCTTGATTCTGCGAATTGGTTGTATATGATTTATATGATTCATATCAATATTTCCTAACCAAATTTAACTAGTTTGCTTATGAGATTTCAAGAGATCTAGGTTTGTTTTAAAGAAGACTTTAAGACAACAACTTGTGCAACTTGCAATATAATATTGTATCTCTCATCCAAAGCAATGGTTTACAACCTGGAAAGTAGGACAACCATTCTCCAAGAAAGAAAGCTAGCCTCCAAACAGCTAGACAACATTATACAACTGCCTCCACTAAACATAACAGCATGGGAACACATTCTTGAGGAGCCAAATTTCAAATATTCAAATCTGCAACAACCATATTCAAACAGATTTGTTCACAACAGCTAGATTCATGGAGACACACTCACAACAGCTATATTTTCGAATTAGATCAAGTCTCAACGGATCTACAACGTTCACAAGCTTCAATCCAGTATAAATACATGAAGATTTGAAGTCTAAAAGGAGAGAAGAAAAACACAAAAAATGCATACAAGAACATCAGTCTTTTACTGCTTATATTTCTCATTTGTATCTTTGATACATTGTGCTCCAGTGCTTATATTTATTCACTCTTTGAGAGAGTTCATTTACGTAAATCATTCTTTGTAAGAATCTCAAAGTTGTGGGACTTTGAGGTTGGGTTATCGATTACAACTTGTAAGGGGGAGTGTATCCTAGAAGAGAGGATAACTTTCGAGTACGAGTGTGTATCGATTTGAGTGATAGTAGAAAAACCCGAGAGTCCGGGACCGGACGTAGGTCAAGAGTTAAGACCGAACCGATAAATCTTCTGTGTCAAGCTCTTCTTCTCTAACTCCATTTACCTTGGTTAAGCATCTGTTGGTGGGTGATCTGAAAAGAATTTTTAAATCCCCAATTCACCCCCCCTCTTGGTGATTTCCTTCACTTTCAAAACTGACACTTCCATTCAGAGTTTGCAAACACAGATTGGGCAGTTGGCAACATCATTGAATCAGCTTCAACCTCAGGGATCCAACACTCTTCCTTCACAAACAATTCCTAATCCTAAGGGGAATGTGAGTGCTATCTCCCTTCGATCTGGCAAGCAATTGGAGGAACCTAAACCAGCTGTAAATGTGACTTCCACATCAGAAAGAGAGTCAGAAAATGTGAAGATTGACTCTAAAAATAAAAAGGCAATGCAGAAAGGTGAAGAGGAAGACATTCCCATTCCTCTTCCTTTTCCTCAGAGAGCCCCTCGATCCAAGAAGTTGGCAGAAAAAGCACAAGAGAAGGATATACTTGAGACATTCAGAAGAGTAGAGATCAACATTCCTCTCTTAGATGCGAGTCAAAAAATTCCTAAATATACCAAGTTTCGAAGGATTTATGCACCAACAAGAGGCGATCGAAGGGGAATGAACGAGTGAGTTTGAACCGAAATGTATCGGCCCTCATCCAAATTTACCATGCCTCGCAAGTACAAGGATCCAGGGACGTTTTCTATCCCTTGCCTTGTTGGTAATTATAAATTTGATGATTGCATGCTAGATTTAGGTGCTTCTATAAATGTCATGCATGCATCTATCTATAGATCTCTTGGTCTTGGTCCCTTGCGTCCAACTGGTGTTATTGTTCAATTAGCTAATAGGAGTAATGCCTATCCTTCTGGTTTAGTTGAAGATGTATTAGTCAAAGTTAATGAATTGATATTCCCTGCTGATTTTTACATCTTAGATATGGAGGATGAGTCTTCTATCAGTAGGTCACCAATCATTTTAGGGAAGCCTTTCATGAAAACAGCTAGGACTAAGATAGATGTGTATTCTGGTACTCTTTCCATGGAGTTTGGTGATATTTCTATAAATTTTAATATCTTTGATGCCATGAAACATCCTAGGGAAGAGCATTTTATTTTCTGTATTGATGTGATTGATGATGCTTTGGATGATGTTCTTGCTTATTGGTGTGCTGATTATCCTGATTTTTCATCTGAGAGTGATTCTGCCATTTGTGCATGTGTTGATAATGAATGGTGCTCTGTTTGTATTCATTTGGTTAATGCTGCATTATTTGGTGATTCGACTTCTTTGGGTGATTCGCATTACTTGTGGATTCGATATTGATTCGAGTTTGAGCTTTATCCCGATCCCGATGTGCATCATGATTCGATTTTGATGAACTTAACTCGATTTTGATGAGCTGAATTCGATGTTAACATTGAGCCGTGTAGACACGCTTCTTCTCCGCTTCTTTGAATGTGGTTTCAGGCATTTCCAGTGTGATGACATCCGAGTTGTTGCAACAACCACCCAAGCTTCTTCCTTCCACTGAGCAACCACCCAAACTTGAGTTAAAATCCCTTCCAGATCACATGAAGTATGCATTTTTGGAGGTGGATGAACAGTTGCCAGTCATTGTGGCCAATAACCTTCTTCCTGACCAAGAAGAGAAGCTGCTAAGCTTATTGAGGGTGAACAAGAAAGCCATTGGGTGGACATTAGCTGATATCGTTGGCATTAGCCCTTCCATGTGCATGCATCGAATTCTGTTGGAAGAGGACTCTAAGCCGGTGAGGCAACCTCAGAGACGCCTTAATCCCCTTATCCTTGATGTGGTGAAGAAGGAGGTCACTAATCTTCTACAAGTTGGTATCATCTATCCCATTTCTGATAGCCGGTGGGTTAGCCCGGTCCGGGGTTCCTAAGAAATTCGGAGTCACCGTGGTAGCCAATCGGAAGAATGAGCTCATTCCTACTCGAGTTCGGAATAGTTGGAGAGTTTGCATTGACTATAGGAGACTCAACCAAGCCACTCGCAAGGATCATTACCCTTTACCTTTCATTGATCGGATGTTAGAGCGATTGGTGGCAAGTCTCATTACTTGCTTCCGGATGGCTACTCCGGATACTTCCAGATCCATATTGCTCCTGAGGATCAGGAGAAGACGACCTTCACATGCCCCTTTGGAACATATGCCTACCGAAGGATGCCTTTTGGCCTCTGCAACGCACCTGGCACCTTTCAGCGTTGTATGGTAAGCTATTTCTCTGAGTTTCTAGAGGACTGCATGGAGGTTTTTATGGATGATTTCACTGTATATGGGTCTGATTTTGATGCATGCTTAGTTAATTTGTCTAGGGTTTTGCATAGGTGCATTGAGTCTAATCTTGTGCTAAATTATGAGAAGTGTCACTTTATGGTTGAGTCAGGTATAGTCTTGGGACATATAGTGTCTAGGAAAGGGATTGAGGTAGACCCTGCTAAGATAGATGTGATTACTGCTTTGCCTTACCCTTTATCTGTACGGGAAGTTTGCTCTTTTCTTGGTCATGCAGGTTTCTATCGCCGTTTCATTAGGGATTTCAGCAAGACTGCCCGACCCTTGTCCAACCTTCTGCATAAGTACACTGACTTTGTATTTGATGATGCTTGCAAGACGGCCTTCGATCATTTGAAGCGTTGCCTAACTACAACCCCAGTGATCCAGCCCCCTGATTGGTGTCTCCCCTTTGAGTTGATGTGTGATGCTTCCAACTATACGGTTGGTGCTATCTTGGAACAACGGGTCGACAGAGCATCTCATGTGATTGCCTATGCCTCCAAGACTTTGGACCCTGCCCAGTCTAATTACACCACTACCGAAAAGGAGTTGTTGGCTATTGTATTTGCTTTTGATAAGTTTAGGTCATATCTACTAGCTAGTAGAGTACTTGTTTTCTCTGACCATGCTGCTCTGAAATTTCTTTTGAAAAAGGCATATGCTAAGCCACGACTCATTCGATGGATGTTATTGCTCCAAGAGTTTGATGTTGAGATTCGAGACAGAAGCGGAGCACAAAATTGGGTAGCTGACCACTTGAGTCGTATCACCCATTCTCCCTCTCACCCCTCTTCTATTCGGGATGATTTTCCTGATGAGCAGCTTCTACAGCTGCAAGGTAAGCTTCCATGGTATGCTGATCTGGTTAACTACTTGGTAGCTGGTGTTTTGTCTGTAGATTCCACTAGGGCCCAAACTCTTAAATTGAAGAGTGAGTCTAAATATTATGTTTGGGATGACCCTTATCTGTGGAAATTTTGTAGTGACCAAGTAGTTAGGAGATGTGTGCCTGATCATGAGTTTCACTCTATATTGCATTTTGCTCATGCTTCTGCTTGTGGTGGTCACTTTGGACCCCAAAGAACTGCTAGGAAAGTGTTAGATAGTGGATTATTTTGGCCTTCCCTATTTTATGATTCCCATTTGTTTTGTAAGTCTTGTGATAACTGTCAGAGGGCAGGGAGTATTTCCCGTAGGCATGAGATGCCCCAGAACCCTATATTGTTTTGTGAGATATTTGATGTCTGGGGTATTGATTTTATGGGTCCATTTCCTGTTTCTCATGGTTATACTTACATACTGCTAGCTGTTGATTATGTCTCGAAATGGGTTGAGGCGAAAGCCACTCGGACTAATGATTCTTCTGTGGTGGTGGATTTTGTTAGGTCTAACATTTTCTACAGGTTTGGCATTCCCAAAGCTATTATCAGTGACCAGGGCTCCCATTTTTGCAACCGAAGCATGGGTGCCTTGTTATGCAAGTATGAAGTGCTTCACAAGGTCTCCACAGCATACCATTGATGAGTGCAGATTATGCCATGTTTTCCCTATATTTCATGACTAAATTGTATCACGAATAAGAGCATAAATTGCAAATAACTCAAGCAAAAAGGCAAGTATTCATGATATAAGGAACTGAGGGATGGAAACCATTTACATCCGAAAAACATGTGCTAAGGAAGAGCAAGTTACATTGTCTTTAGGAAGAACGCACAGCAGAGCTGATACTATGCTATAGCATTCCAACAGCAGCTCGAAGTGCAACTAAAGGCATAAGGAAGCTATAGCAAAGTAAAGGACGCGATGCTATGCGACATATTTTCTGACCTTTTTATCTAGCTGATTTCAGGAATGGAAATAAAAGGTCGAGGCCAACAGGTAGATTGCAGATATAATAGAAGATACGGAGGATCAAAAAGGAAAGATTTGAAGAATCCCGCAGTATCAGCAAAATCAATCTACAAACAGAAGATATGATAGATCATGACAGATTTGGAAAGCCCGGCTAGCCTAACTTGCATCACACGGAAGTCTGAATATAAAAAGGAAGCAGCGAGTCAACCCTAAGTCAAGTCGGAGAAGAGCCAACACGAGAATACACATTCCGCCGACTCAAGAGAAGAGTGAAAGGTTTCACTAGCACGAGAATTCCAGGAGAACCCAGCATCCTTCCTCGCAGCAAGACGGAGGGAAGAAGACGTGGAGCAGTAACGTGACAGGGCTTCATCCACGCCGTCACAACACCGTCAAGCTTCTATTTTTCATTTACTTTCAATAGTTAGAGCCTGGGTCATTCTGTTATT
Source organism: Acacia melanoxylon (assembly GCA_019022615.1). Classification (NCBI taxonomy): domain Eukaryota; kingdom Viridiplantae; phylum Streptophyta; class Magnoliopsida; order Fabales; family Fabaceae; genus Acacia; species Acacia melanoxylon. The sequence goes on along the minus strand of JAFJYJ010000003.1, from coordinate 1,079,417 downwards.
GGTTGTTTTGTGTTTCCTTCGTCAGTCATGAACTAACTTTCTGATGGCTGAACAAGGATGAATCCTTAAGCGTATATGAACCCAGTTGCAAGTTTTTAATTAAAGATTCGATTTGCGTATCAGTAGATTAATTACTAGTCGGTTAGAGGAATCTAAGGGCTAGATCTGTGGTCTCGGCTTACTGGCAAGGAGTTGAGGCTAGACCTCTGAGAAACAGTGTTTGCTAGGTAGCCGGTGCAAGGCTTGACCTATTTATTGTATGCTTCAGGAATGGGTCTACCTCTCATAACTAGTACACCCTGAGAGTAATGCAGATAAAAGCTAGAAAGTTGCCATAGGAATATGGAAGGAGTATAGTTAATATCAAATGTATCGGACGCGAAGCTTCGGTAGATCATAGCGGTGGGTTAATCGAATAGCTTTGCGGTTAGTAACTATCTTTGTAGCAATTGCGGAAGCTGTGCAGTATAGGTGCTATAGCATTGGGTAAAGCAACTGGGGGAATTATGCACTTAAGGAGGAGTCCGAGTTCAGCCTAATTTCTCGTTGATATCCTCTTCGAATTACTTTGTTTAATTCTGTTCTTCGTATAATCACCAAAAACCTCTCAAACTCATTACATCTACCTTCTAGTTGCAACTATCATAGCAATTGAGCGTCACTCTCTGGTATCTCAGTCTCTGTGGGACGATACTCTACTTTCACTTTATTACCTGTTTGACTGGTTCACTTGCCATCAAGGAAATCGACCAACAATTATTTTGGCGCCGTTGCCGGGGACTGTTGATACCCTTATTGACGACGCCCCTTTTGCTTAATAGTTGTGATTTACGTAACAAAAAGCTCATTTTTTTCTGTTCTTGATTTTCAGGTACATTCTGTAGTGCATGCGAAATTCGCCTTCAGTCAACCTAGAGCCTTACGATAGGAGATAGAACACACTTACAAACAAAGGCGCAGGAAGCAGAAGCGAAGAAGTCAACTATTTGGCTCAGCAAGCAGATATGCCGATTAATACGGAGCAGAATCAACGAGAGCAGATACTGCTGAACGGGGACAACCAGGTCCCTCCACCTCCAAACCCAGATGCCAACAAGGCCATCATGGAATTCGGAATTCTAGATCTAAACAAACTGAATTCGGCAATCACACCGCCAACATTCAATGCAGGGCACTTTGAAATCAAGGGTGTCATGATTCAGATGCTGAATGCAGCCGGGCAATTTGGAGGACTTCCATCCGAAGATCCACACCTGCACCTCAAGACCTTCATGGAGGTATGTGACTCCTTCGTCATTCCAGGAATCCCATCCGACGCTGTCCGGATTAAATTGTTCCCATTTTCACTAAGGGACAAGGCTCGGACATGGCTCAATAACCAGCCTGCCAATTCCATCACCACGTAGAATGATATGGGGAGTAAGTTCTTGCTCAAATTCTTCCCACCTACTAAGAACGCTCAACTCAGAGGGATATCACCAACTTCCAACAAAAAGCTGGTGAATCCACCTACGAAGCTTGGAACAGATTTAAAGACCTCCTCAGAAGATGCCCTCAGCACGGTCTATGCGAATGGGTCCAGTTAGAAACATTCTACAAGGGGCTCGATGGCCAAACACGATCCATTGTAGACGCCTCCTCAGGAGGATCCATCCTAATGAAGTCTTATGAAGAAGCTCATGGTCTACTGGAGCGTATGGCCATGAACGACCATCATCGGTGGCCAGCCGAAAAGGGCTACAACATCCCGAACTGTTGCAGGAATACATGAATTGGATGCTATGACTGCCCTCACGGCTCAAGTATCATCTCTGACTAGTATGGTTAAGGGACTGACCCTTCCACCAAGCAACACTTCACTATAACCATCTCAAGTAGCTTGTGTGTACTGTGGCGGAGAGCACTCTTGTTGGCTCCTATGTTTTGATGATAACAAATGTTTAAGCATTTAAGTTTTGAAACTATGATTGAATTCTGTTTCATGTGTTCCAGGAATAACCCTCGAGAATTGGATCTTGAATTCTCGAGAATGGCTGCAAGACTATGTTACTAAGTTTAATTTATTTTCCAGCATTCTCGAGAGTGTTTATTGGATTCTGGAGAATGGTTCTCGAGAATACCAAGTAATTCTTGAGAACGATCAGATTTGAAGCCGAAACAGAAATATGTTACTCGAGTGATTCTCAAGACTTGAGAATCAATTCTCAAGAATCAGAAAATGATTCTCGAGAATGGTCGATGATCCTTATTGATATCTTCTGTTGCTGAGGTGATTCTCGAGAATGGGAAGTAATTCTCAAGAATAATTCTCGAGAATCAGAATGGATTCTCGAGTATGATCATAAGCTTCAGTTCTGAGCTCTCTGGTTTGCAAGTGATTCTCGAGAATGAGGAAGTAATTCTCGAGAATGGTTCTCGAGAATGGGCGAACGATTCTCGAGTATACTCGATTACATCAACTGATGTTTGCATCTGTCTGATAGATTCTCGAGAATTGGAATGCAATTCTCGAGAATGGTTCTAGAGAATCGTTGGTTGATTCTCGAGAATGGTCGAGAATTACTCAATCTGCAGGTTGATTCTTCATGCAATTCTCGAGTATGGCTTCAGCAGTTCCCGAGAATGGTCTGACAGCATCCATACCAGTTAGCGACAGCAACCTGATTTATTGCAACCTTCTTTGATTGATCCAGTTAATTGTTTTTGTCTTACAATATATCATTCTATATTAACTGTGATATTATTGATCATCTACCTAAGTACTTTACGGTTCATAACCAAAGTTGACAAGATCAGACGAAGGATACCGAGAATGTTCATTGTGACTTTATTTTTGATCTGAGATTTATAGAATATGACATACTACTTGCTATTACTATCTTCAACTATGTTTAACAAGTTTGCTTGTGAATCTACAGAAGTTCAAAGTTTTGTTTTTCAGAGTTTAAGTTCTTGATAGGCTGGCACATTAAGAATGTCGCAAAACAGAGCCGACAAAAAGAATCTTATCATAATGGTGCCCATACAGCAAAAGCTTCCGAATCATTAAACTATGTTGATCTCCATCCAAGAACAAGTGAGTAACATGCTGTAAAGACATTCCACTAAGCAAACACTCAAACATGGGCAAGCAGAAGGCGCGAGTGCTCCATTAACGGACATATTCAAATATCCCAACGGACACATTCAAATCCTTCAATGGTCTTCAACTTCAACCAGTACAAATACACGATGGATTGAATTCAACAAGACGAACCAGTGCATACATTGAAAAAGCTTTCAAATAGTTCAAATTGTATTCTGATTATATCTTCGGATATACTAAGCTTCAGTGTTCATCATTCTATCTACTCTGTGAGAGAGTTTTTCTACAACTTGCTTATTACAATTCGTTCAAATTCTCAAGATAGAGGTATCTTGAGTGTGGGTGTATTGATTACAACTTGTAAGGGGGAGTGAGTCCAAGAGTGAGAGAATCATCCTTCGTTTACAGAGTGTGTAATCCTATTTGTAAGATAGTGGAAATCCCAGAGTGTGTCTGGGGACTGGACGTAGGTCAAAGAGTTGGACCGAACCAGGATAACTTCTCTGTGTCTGTCATCTTTACTTCTTTACTACTTTCTTTGTTTACCTATGATACAGCGAAAAGATTTTTGAGATCACCTATTCACCCCCCTCTAGGTGTTATTCCACCTTCATTTGGTATCAGAGCCTGGTTTCTCAGTTGGGCTTAACATCCCGAGAAAGATCATGGAAGAAATATTACCTGATGGTGCCTCAATTAATCGACCCCCAGGATTCAACGGTGAAAACTACTCCTTCTGGAAAGGAAAATTCAGAATATTTGTAATGGCTACTGAATATGGTCTCTGGGAAGTGATAGAAATCGGAGATTACATACCTATAAAGATTGAAGGAGGAATCTCTGTTCCAAAGACGAAAGCTGAATTCGACGAGAATGATAAGAAGAATGTCACTCTCAACAGTAAGGCAATTTTGATGCTTCAAAGTGCTCTTAGTCAAAAGGAGTACTTTCGAATAAGAAATCTATCAACTGCGAAGGAAATGTGGAAGGCACTGGAGATTGCATATGAAGGTACTTCCGGCATCAAAGAAAATCGTATTAATACTCTCACCACCGAGTATGACTTGCTGCGAATGAAGTCAGGAGAAACCATGGCCGAGTTCCAACTAAGATATACTCATCTGACAAATCAATTGGCGGCTTTGGGTAAAAACTATGATCAAGGTCCTCAGGTCAGAAAGATCCTCAATGTTCTAACAAAAGACTGGGAAGCTAAAGTCACTACGATAGAGGAGGCTCGTGGAGAATCAATGGCTTCAGTTGTTGCCTTATTCGGAAGCCTGTCTGAATATGAGAGCAAACTGAGATTCAAGAAGGACCTAGACAATGTTAACAGCAGTCGGAACAAGGGAATTGCTCTTAACACTATCAAGGAAAAAGAAGAAGATGAAGAAGATGAAGAGGACGATGATGAGATGGCCATGTTTGTTAGAAGATTCAAGAAGTTCTACAGAAAGGATCGAGGCTTCGAAACAGATTCCAAAAAGGAGACACAAGTAACAAGACGTGAGTTCGAAGCAAAGAACAAATCATCTGTTATGAATGTGAGAAGCCGGGACATTACAAGTCGAAATGTCCTCAACTGAAAGACAATGACAAAGAAAAGAAGAAGCACTATCAATTCAAAAAGAAGGCTTATGTGTCAGCAATATGGGGAGATGGTTCCTCGACGAAGAAAGCGAAGAAGAGAAAGAGACGCCAACGTCTCGTTTAGTGGCGAGAAGAAGAACTAGCGAGAAACGACAATGAGGTACATGATTCGCAACCAACCTATGATGAATTATTTGATGAATATAATGAAATTCAATCTGAATTTGAAAAGGTTGTTGATGAATGTTTTGCCCTGAAAAGGGAGAATATAACTCTCAAACTACGTGTTGAAAACCTTTCCGATGAAAATCTTATTTGTGATGAATGCTTGGATTTAAAGAAAAGAAACCTCCATCTTACGAAAACACTTGAGAAATTCACTAAGGGAAGTGAAATGCTTAATGTGATTTTAAAAACTCAAAGATTTACAAATGATCGATCAGGCATAGGATATAATCCTATCTTTGACAAAAGGAAAGGCAAAAAGAAAACTCGGAAAATCTTATTTGAACTACTTCCGAAATCAGTTCATATTTCAAAACCGTTTGCTCATTGTAACTATTGTAATCGAAAAGGACACTCTACTTCATCATGCTTTCATAGAAAGAATCAAAGAGATAAACCTGTTGGTAATTACCAGTGGGTACCTAAGGGAACTCATACTTTCCCTAAGGCCCGAGCTAACCCGAAAGGACCCAAGAAACGTTGGGTACCTAAAGCTTGATCTTATCTGAAATACAGGTTTGTCTGAGAGCATCAAGAACCAACAAGTGGTACATTGACAGTGGATGCTCCAGACATATGACGGGGGATCAAACCAAATTCGTTGAAATGAGATCAAAAGATGGTGGCAAAGTTACGTTTGGAGGAAACCAATCTGGAAAAATCTCTGGAATTGGAGAGATTGGTACAAGGGATGGACCTCAGATCAAAGACGTGTATCTTGTTGAAGGTATTTGCCATAACCTCTTAAGTGTAAGTCAAAGTGCTAATAAGAACAACTGGATTATCTTTGACTCAGAAGAATGTCTCATTGTCAACAAAGATGATCTCCCAATTGATAAAGGTAAACTGAAGGTATTGTTTAAAGCTCCTCGAGAAGGAAACTGTTACACATTAGATTTACCTAAAATTGATTCTGAAAAATGCTTTGTTAGCAACTTAGAAGAAAGTTGGTTGTGGCATAAGCGTCTGGCTCATGTAAACATGTTCCAACTGGATAAGTTGCTAAGGAAAGATTTAGTAATTGGTTTGCCTAAACTCGTTTTAAAAATGACAAGATTTGTGATTCCCGTCAAAGAGGTAAACAAACTAAAACATCTTTCAAAAATAAAACTGAAATTACAACTAATCGACCTCTTCAATTACTCCATATGGATTTAGTTGGACCGGCAAGAGTTAAAAGTCTTGGTGGCAATTTGTATACTCTAGTCATTGTCGATGATTACTCTCGATTTACTTGGACTATCTTTTTATCTTTCAAGGATGAAACATTTGATCTATTTGTTGTGTTTTCCAATAAGGTGCAAAATGAGAAAGGTATATGCATTACAGCCATTCGAACAGATCATGGAGGAGAATTTGAAAATCAAGCATTCGGAGAATTTTGTGATGTTCATGGAATTGACCATAATTTCTCAGCTCCAAGAACACCACAACAGAATGGTGTGGTGGAAAGAAAAAACCGTGTACTCACAGAAATGGCTCGTGCCATGTTGAATGAAAATCAGACCTCACAAGTATTCTGGGCAGATGCGATGAGCACGGCCAGCTATATTGCCAATCGAGCGTATCTCAGAAAGAAGTTCAATAAGACTTCTTACGAACTCTACAAAGGAAGGAAACCAAATTTGGCTCATCTTCATATCTTTGGCTGTAAGTGCTTCGTACATAACAATGGTAAAGATAATTTGGGAAAATTTGATCCCAAATCCGATGAAGGTATTTTTCTTGGATATTCAAATAGGAGTAAGGCATATAGAGTTTTTAACAAACGAACTCGCATAGTTGAAGAATCAATACATGTTGTGTTCTGTGAATTTAAATTAGATAAACCTCTGGATGATGATGAGGAAAATGTTTTTAAGAATCAATTCTTTTCAAAAAATACCTCTGCCTCTATTGAAAACTCTGAAGATGTTTTTGAACTTGATTCTCAAAACAACTTTGAAAATCCTGATCAATCTCAGCCTAGAGCTTGGAGGTTCATTAGGAATCATCCCCTGGACCAAGTAATAGGTGATTTAAATCAAGGTGTAAGAACTAGAAACAGTACCTTGAATGAAGTAACATTTTCTGCCTTTATATCACATATAGAACCCTCTAAAATAGATGAAGCCCTTTCAGACAATGATTGGGTGATAGCTATGCAAGAGGAGTTACACCAATTTGATAGGAATCAAGTTTGGGATTTGGTACCTAGGCCTAAGGACCATCCGGTCATTGGCACTAAATGGGTATTCAAGAACAAACGAGATTAATCAGCAATCATAGTCCAAAACAAGGCTAGACTGGTTGACAAAGGCTATAATCAGGAAGAAGGGATTGATTATGAGGAAACATATGCTCCAGTAGCTAGATTGGAAGCAATACGTGTACTCTTAGCCTTTGCGTGTATCAAAGGATTTAAGCTCTATCAAATGGATGTCAAGAGTGCTTTTCTAAATGGATTTATTCAAGAGGAGGTCTATGTTGAACAACCTCCTGGTTTTGAAAACGATCATCATCCAGATCATGTTTTTCGCTTGAAGAAAGCCCTATATGGTCTCAAGCAGGCCCCTAGAGCTTGGTATGAAAGATTAAGTAATTTCTTATTAGATCAAGGCTTTATCGGAGGAAAGCATACAACTTTGTTTATTAAGACCAACAAACTTAATGAGACTTTAATTGTGCAAATATATGTGGATGATATTATTTTTGGTGCTACTAAAGATTCTCTCTGTGAAGAATTTTCCAAGAAAATGCAGGGTGAATTCGAAATGTCTATGATGGGTGAGTTGAACTACTTCCTCGGTTTGCAAATCAAACAACGGAAGGATGGCATATTCATATCTCAAACAAAATATCTCCGTGATTTGCTCAAGAAATTTGGGATGGAACATTGTAATGGAGCCGACACTCCAATGAGCTCAACCGCCTCTCTAGATGCCGATGAGGAAAAAGGGAAAGACTTCAACATAACCAAGTATAGAGGGATGATTGGATCCTTACTATATTTGACTCAACTAGCAGACCCGGACATTCGAGTTTAGTGTGGGAATGTGCGCAAGATTCCAATCAGCTCCTAAAGAATCGCATGCGGAACATGTCAAAAGAATTTTTCGATATCTTTCAGACACCAAGGAATTGGGTCTCTGGTTCCCTAAAGGTCAACAAGAATATCTGGTTGCATATTCAGACTCTGATCATGCTGGATACAAGACTGACAGAAAAAGTACCAGTGGACAGTGTGAATTTCTTGGAGGATCACTTGTATCATGGTTTAGTAAGAAACAAACCATTGTGGCCGTATCCTCAACTGAAGCTGAATATGTAGCTGCATCGAGTTGTTGTGCTCAGGTTCTGTGGCTCAAGCAACAACTTCAAGACTTGGGAATTCAGTTAAAAGAAATTCCAATCCTCTGTGACAACACTAGTACAATAAGCTTGGCAAAGAATCCAGTCCAACACACAAGAACCAAGCATATTGATGTTAGACATTATTTTATCAGAGATCATGTCCAAAAGAAAGATGTAAAGGTAATGTTTATCCCTACTCACTTGCAACTTGCTGATATCTTCACCAAGCCGCTGGCTAAAGAACAATTCACATTTATCAAAAGGGAATTGGGAATGGTAAACCCCAATGAATTGTAAGTAAAATGTTAGCTCAACCGCGTTGATTATGTTTTGATGATGTTTGAAAACTGACTTAAGCATCGGAGTTTCTAGATGTTGTTTTTGCAGGCTTTGGTCGATTAGCAAAAGACTAACAATTCTCAAGAATGAGATTGTCATTCTCGAGAATTGATGGGTAAGGATCTTTGGTTCTCCTAAATCATTCTCGAGAATTGAAACCTATTCTCGAGTAATATCGGGTTTTGGTAAGTGAGGATCATTTCTGCACATTAGCATTCTCGAGAAATATCGGGTATTGTGTGGAGCTCTATATCGTTTACATATGTCATTCTCGAGAATGGTTGAGGCATTCCCGAGAACTGTATCAGAAAAATATGTTCTGCAGAATCAAAATTCCTCTTCACTGAGATAATTCTCGAGAATCATTTACTGATTCCCGAGAATTATAGCAAACAGTATTCTGCTGAGTCGATCCCTCTTCTGAAGTACTTATTTACTGAGTTCATTCTCGAGAATGAAATTTCATTCTCGAGAACGACTTTCGAGAATCACTTATTGATTCTCGAGAATCATCGAGCAGGTACTCTCAAGTGACGCCCAGCCCTGTGTCGTTTCGTTCTTCCTCCTATGTCGTTTTGGCCCTTCTGTTTTAAAACCCTCATTCGTCGCATCCGCTCCCCCATTTCATTCCCTCTAACTCCCGAGAACCCTAGTCGACAACTCATCTTCTTCATCATCATTCCTCTGTGATCCTCTGTCTCACCCTAAAATCTCAGGTAGCCATGACTAAATCTTCATCTTCTGAATCTCCTGAACAACCACTCAGGAAGAAGCCGCGCACCAAGTATCGTCCTAAAGTTCAAGCTTCTGAGAAGACTGAGCCATCGAAGAAGAAGGCTAAATCGGTAACGATCGTGGACTCTCCTCATGTGACTCGCACCAAGACTCACTCCCTGCCATCTGACAAGACCAAAAGCAAAGAAAGCTCTTGCCCTAAATCTCAATCCGTTAGTTCAAAGACGAAGGAAGACTCCAATTCAAAATCCAAGTCTTGCTCTCAGTCTCTATCCAAACCTGTGAGTTCTGCAACAACTAAATCATCTAAGCCTTATTCGAGCTCAAAACCAACTTTTTATGAACAAAGAACTAAGGAAGTTGAAGATAGGATTCAGCGACCTCCTCATACTCATCCTGAGAAACCTCTTTCAACTCTGCCTCCATATGCATTCAAACTAATTGGGCAACTCAATGTCCTTGATTGTCCTCCCGGCTTCAAAATCCTCGGTAATCCCATCGACCCTAATTTTGTTCTTTCATATGAAGGAAGACCTTTTTGTCCTACTTTATCTGGTTGAATCTAGATGACTTTAGGAGGGAGTGTAATTTGGATCTTTCACCCTGGTTAAAATCTTATATGTCGTTGCTAGATATCCAGACCCCATACTCTCCTCAGGTGGTTAAAGTTTTCTATTTTAATATGGTTGAGGAAAAGACTGAGGATGGTGAGATTGTGCTGCATACTCATGTTAGAGGTAAAACCATTAAAATCACAGCAGCCACTATCAATTCATTTCTGGGTGTCATTGATCCTCCAGAAGATCCTCCCACATTGTCTGAGCATGAATGCTTTAGACTTCTTCTACCTACAAAGCAATATGATGGGAATCCCTTAAAAGTCAAGCCATCTGACATGCCAGACACCACCAGAATCCTTTGGTATCTTTACAGTCGCAATTTAGTAAACAAAGGTCGTAGTTTTACACACTTTGTGACTAAAGATTACCAATTGATGGGCTCCATTATGGCCAAGCAACCACGTAATCTTGGCAAACTGGTTATTTCTGAGATATCCAACTTTCTATCCAATTCTGAGGTTTCCAAAAAGAATACCATTCCATATCCTAACCTAGTCTCTAGGATTCTGGGTTTGTTCAACATTTGGTATCTTCTTGACAATGACGAGACTATTTTTCCCAAGAAATTTGGCAAGACTCATCTTTTATACATGAAGCTCTCCTTTACTGAGGCAACTGGGAAGAAGCAAGTCAAATCCACCACTGATCCTAAGCCCTCTTCATCCAAGCAGCAAGATGAAGGGCAATCATCACAGGCTGCACCTGCTTCAACCGGCCCTTCTTTTGCACAGTGCGCAATCCAAGCTCAGATCAACTTTGCAATTCAGGAAGCTATGGCTCCTGTAATACAATGTTTGGACTCTTATGGCAATCTAATAAAGGCAATGATCAAGGCCATAGGTAATGAGATGATCAAAGTGGATGCCCATCTTGAACAACATGTGAACTCAGCAGTGGAAAACCTCAAGAACGAGATGCACCTGAATTCTTCTGTCCTCTATGATCAGCAACAAGAGATTAAACAATCAGTTCAACAGATAGAAGATTGTCTTGAAGCCCTCTTATTGAGTCTTCAGAAACATACTAAATCATCCACTATGCCCACTACATCCATTACTCATCCTGAGATTGTTCCCCCACCTGTTTCTGATATTCCCATTTCTGATCCTGTATCTGGCTCTCAACCTGCTCCTGATTCTGTGTCAACTCCTCCTGTTGATCCAGCAGTCTCTGATCCTGCACCAGAGTCCCCCTCCTTGATGGATGACAAAGGGGGAGAAGGAGAAGCAACGAATTGATTGTGTCTATTGAAGCTTATTTTGATAGTTTATTAGTTAACTGTTTTTCTTTTGATCCATTCTGATGTATCTCTGTCTATGGAACTTGTTGAAGTTCATTTTGGTGTAAGTATATTATATATGAATGGATTTGCTTCTGTGAGAAACTACCTGATCATTTGTGATCATTTGAAATTATGTTGTATTCTGCATTCAATGAAAATATGCTATGTGCTCTGTCATTGTAGCAATCAATTTCTTTTTCAAAACTCTCAAAAGCATTCTCTATATGTTGTCATCATCAAAAAGGGGGAGAATGTTGGCTCCTATGTTTTGATGATAAAAAATGTTTAAGCATTTAAGTTTTGAAACTATGATTGAATTATGTTTCATGTGTTCCAGGAATAACCTTCGAGAATTGGATCTTGAATTCTCGAGAATGGCTGCAAGACTATGTTACTAAGTTTAATTTATTTTCCAAAGATTCTCGAGAGTGTTTATTGGATTCTCGGAGAATGGTTCTCGAGAATACCAAGTAATTCTCGAGAACGATCGATTTGAAGCAAAAAAGCAAGAAATATGTTACTCGAGTGATTCTCGAGAATTGAGAATCAATTCTCGAGAATGATTCTCGAGAATCGAAAAATGATTCTCGAGAATGGTCGATGATCTTCTTGCGATATCTTCTGTTGTTGAGGTGATTCTCGAGAATGGGAAGTAATTCTCGAGAATAATTCTCGAGAATCAGAATGGATTCTCGAGTATGATCATAAGCTTCAGTTCTGAGCTCTCTGGTTTGCAAGTGATTCTCGAGAATGGGGAAGTAATTCTCAAGAATGGTTCTCGAGAATGGGCGAAACGATTCTCGAGTATACTCGATTACATCAACGATGTTTGCTTCGTCGATAGATTCTCGAGAATTGGAATGCAATTCTCGAGAATGGTTCTAGAGAATCGTTGGTTGATTCTCGAGAATGGTCAAATTACTCAATCTGCAGTTGATTCTTCATGCAATTCTCGAGTATGGCTTCAGCGGTTCGAGAATGGTCGACAAAGATCCATACCGGTTAGCGGCAAGAACTTTGATTTATTGCAACCTTCTTTGATTGATCCAGTTAATTGTTTTTGTCTTACAATATATCATTCTATATTAACTGTGATATTATTGATCATCTACCTAAGTACTTTACAGGTTCATAACCAAAGTTGACAAGATCAAACGAAGGATACCGAGAATGTTCATTGTGACTTTATTTTTGATCTGAGATTTATAGAATATGACATACTACTTGCTATTACTATCTTCAACTATGTTTAACAAGTTTGCTTGTGAATCTACAGAAGTTCAAAGTTTTGTTTTTCAGAGTTTAAGTTCTTGACAGGCTGGCACATTAAGAATGTCGCAGAACAGAGCCGACAAAAAGAATCTTATCATAATGGTGCCCATAACAGCAAAAAAGCTTCCGAATCATTAAACTATGTTGATCTCCATCCAAGAACAAGTGAGTAACATGCTGTAAAGACATTCCACTAAGCAAACACTCAAACATGGGCAAGCGAAGGCGCGAGTGCTCCATTAACGGACATATTCAAATATCCCAACGGACACATTCAAATCCTTCAATGGTCTTCAACTTCAACCAGTACAAATACACGATGGATTGAATTCAACAAGACGAACCAGTGCATACATTGAAAAAGCTTTCAAATAGTTCAAATTGTATTCTGATTATATCTTCGGATATACTAAGCTTCAGTGTTCATCATTCTATCTACTCTGTGAGAGAGTTTTCTACAACTTGCTTATTACAATTCGTTCAAATTCTCAAGATAGAGGTATCTTGAGTGTGGGTGTATTGATTACAACTTGTAAGGGGGAGTGAGTCCAAGAGTGAGAGAATCATCCTTCGTTTACAGAGTGTGTAATCCTATTTGTAAGATAGTGGAAATCCCAGAGTGTGTCTGGGGACTGGACGTAGGTCAAAGAGTTGGACCGAACTAGGATAACTTCTCTGTGTCTGTCATCTTTACTTCTTTACTGCTTTCTTTGTTTACCTATGATACAGCGAAAAGATTTTTGAGATCACCTATTCACCCCCCCTCTAGGTGTTATTCCACCTTCAACTCTCACTCTCAGTGCTCCACCAACCCTGAATCCGTAAGCTTCGTCAACAACTTCAACAGGGGAAGTAACACCAACAATCCGTACTCAAATACATACAACCCCGGTTGGAGGCAGCATCCCAATTTCTCATAGAGCTCTCGAGGTCCACAAGCAGCGGGACAAGCATCGGGCCCACAATACTCAAACCGAGCATCAAACCCGCCAGGGTTTACCCAGCCAGCAGGGCAGTGACGCAGACCCTCAGCATTCTATGTTGACCTTTCTTAAAGAATACATGGCAAAAAATGATGCAGTCATTCAGAATCAGCAGGTAACCCTGAGGAATCTCGAAAATCAAGTTGGACAACTAGCTACCGCACTTAACAACAGACCCTCAGGATCCCTGCCCAGTGACACTGAAGTCCCCAGGATCCAAGGAAGGGAAGAAGTCAAACTGATAGAGCTCCGAAGTGGTAAAAGCCTAGAACCCAAAAAGGTAACCAATCAACCTATGGTTGCCACCAGTCCGCACTATGAGAAATCTAAAGAAAGGACGGAACGTACGAAACAACTCCCTGAAGATGAGCAGAGTCAACCAAGCCCGCCACAACCGGAACAAAATCTCAGCACAGCCACATTGCTTCCGGATGCAGCGTTGAGAGATCACGCGCAGCACCCAACAGCAAATGCTACCGCACACAATCGTGACCTTGGTCTCTCAAAGATGCCAAGGAAACCCCCACCTTTCCTACAAAGGTTACAGAAACAAGGCCAAGAGAAACAATTCAAGAAATTCCTCGACATGTTGCGGCAATTGCACATCAATATTCCTCTGGTGGAAGCCCTAGAACAGATGCCCAGCTACGTAAAATTTATGAAGGAAATTCTGTCTAAAAAGAGAAGGCTGGAAGAGTTCGAAACCGTAGCATTAACCCAAGACTGCAGTGCTATGCTAACAAATTGGCTACCTCCAAAATTAAAGGATCCTGGCAGCTTCACAATCCCGTGTGCCATTGGACCTCAATATTCCGGGAAGGCTCTATGTGATCTGGGAGCCAGCATAAACCTCATGCCCAGGTCAATCTTTAAACAATTGGCAGTTGGGGAGGGTAGACCCACAACAGTTACACTGCAACTAGCCGACCGATCCATAGTTCTACCAGAAGGAAAAATCGAAGATATTCTGGTCAAGGTAGACAAGTTCATCTTCCCTGTAGACTTCATTATCCTGGACTTTGAAGCAGATTGCGAAGCCCCAATTCTACTAGGCAGACCATTCATGGCAACCGGCGGGGCTTGGAATGCAAGACAAGGTGTTGTGACGGACTCTGGAACAATGTACCGTATTTGATCCATAACTTGGGCTTCCGAACTCCAAATGAGGTCCAGTTTGAACGACTGAAAAGCTAACATCCAGGGCTACATTTCATATGAAGACAACGTGGCCCAATTCCACCGAATTCGTGGTGTAAAACAGGCTGTAAATCGGACACGGTTTTGGAGCTGTAAAGTGATTCAAAGATGCTTCCAAGTTGGCCACTAAGAAAAGTGACGAATTTGAGTTGTAAAGTGCATGGATGAGATGCTCCTAGCTGCCTATAAATAGAAGAGTGTTGTGAAGCTAAAAAACACTTGGAGAAGAGCTCTCTCTCCCTTAGGTTCTTTCTTTCTTAAGTTTCATATCTCCTTCATCTTAAGTTCTTTCTTTTCTTGTTCAAAACTTCCTATATGGATGGTTCTTACATCTTGTTTATGATTCTTATGTATTATTTTCCTTTTGTTCATTTGAAGTCCTACATGTGATGGTTCTACCTCCTACATGGACGATTAGTTGTAATCTTTCCTCATCATTGTCTTAATTTAATTTTATGTTTTGTTCATTGAAGTCCTACATGTGATGGTTCTACCTCCTACATGGACGATTAGTTGTAATCTTTCCTCATCATTGTCTTAATTTAATTTTATGTTTTGTTCATTGAAGTCCTACATGTGATGGTTCTACCTCCTACATGGACGATTAGTTGTAATCTTTTCTTTTAATTGTTTTAGTTTATTTTTATGTTCTTCATCTTTTACCATTTTTTATGCTTGGTCATGAATAGCATGAGCTAAGTATCTTTCTAAGGTCATGTATGGATTCTTTATGAAGTTTAATTGAAATTCTGTTTTTAATTACATAATACTTGTTTTGGATGTGTTTCTTTAATCCATGTTTAATGCCTTAGTTAGTTTGATCATCTAATTAAGGAATTGAAAGATTAATTAGACCTTGGGAAAGGCTAGTTAATTCTAGGTTCAATTGATTAAAGAACATAAGGTACTAGCAAGGGAACTTGACATAGGCTTTATGCAATCATAAAGAATTCTGGACTTAATGCAAGAATTAATTCTAATGAGCATGAGAACATGACTTTAGGATTGAGGATTAGGCTAATTGACTTAGGAATAAGCAATTAGATTAAAATCTGAAATTCGATTGACATACTCCAATTCATGGGTTAAGTAATTAAATTCTACCTTAAAAGAAGATTATGTCTTAATCTAGCTTTGGGTAAAGGAAGAACAATTAAATGGATTATTGATGACATACATGACCCTAGGCTTTTGTTAATTGTTTTCTACAAAGTTTGATTCAATTTCTTTGTCATTTTATTTTCTTTTAATATGTTCATCCAAAAACTCATATGGTTGCATCAACTTTAAATTCAAGTAAATTAGGTTGGTAGTTGGAACTTTGGTCCCCGTGGGAACGATATTTTATTACTTCGGGATACTTGCCGCATTACATTGATAGTGTATACTTGCACCGGTTTATACCTTACTCATCAAGTTTTTGGCGCCGTGTCGGGACCAAAATTGTCCCAATATCAACTATCTTTGCTTGTTTTATAGATTGGTGCTTGATTTATTTTAATTGCAATTTTTTTCTTTATTTGGAGTTATTCTTTTTTCATTTAACTCGTGTTCTTTACATCCTTGTGTTTTGGTTATTATTGTTTAGTATATTTTGCATAAGGTGTCCGAGCTTGAATTTTGTTTCTTTAATTTGGTATTGTTATTCTTTTTGTAAAGTGCAGAATTTTCTTGTGTTAAAAAAAAAAAAAATCCCATTAAATTGTGTACTTACTTGGAAATTCATTTTCTCGCAAAATTTCAATTGAAACTAACTAAACCTTTCTAGTTCATTTCTTCTTGACTTTCGTGTTCTTAAGAACTAATTTCTTGATTAAGGTGTATGCAAGACTCAAATCTTCTATTTGATCAAGAAATAGAGAGGACGTTGAGACGTTTGAGAAGAGAACAAAAGGCTTTGTTACAAGTTTCTTCATCTACGATACAACCGAACCTCGAAAATATCACAATGGCGAGAAGAAGCTCGTGAATCGTAGAAGTGTGGGAGATTTTGCTATCCCAAGGGTTAGTGAAATTGCTTCCAAAGCATTGTCAAGCCAAGGGTGAAGCCAATAACTTTGAAATCAAGCCGCCTATTATTCAAATGGTGCGACAATTTGTACAATTTTATGGCCTTCCTTATGAAGATCCGAACTTGCATCTAGCAAGCTTCTTGGAGATATGTGACACGTTCAAATTCAATGGCGTTATCGATGATGCCATTAGACCGAGGCTCTTCCCATTCTCTCTAAAAGATAAAGCAAGAGTCCGGTTGCGCCACTTCCTCCGGAGCCATCACCACTTGGGATGAACTAACTAAAAAATTCCTAGGCAAGTATTTCCCTCCCGCAAGAACAAAGAAAAGTCAAGAAACGACATCACCTCTTTCCAACAAGCCGATGGTGAATCACTCTATGAAGCATGGGAGCGGTTCAAAGACTTACTTAGGAAGTGCCCACATCATGGCCTTCCCGAGTGGTATCCATCCATACATTCTATAATGGGCTACGGGGAATACAAGAGGCATTGTTGATGCCGCCGGTGGGGCTCTAATGGCAAAATCAGAATGATGCCTACAATATTTTGGAGAACATGGCTAATAACAATTACCACTGGAATGGAGAAAGGAGTAATACCAAGAAAGCAACAGGAATTCACGAACTTGATGCATTATCAACACTTTCTCGCAGTAGCTTCTATGAATAATCAGCTAAACAAGTTGACATCCACCAATGTGCAAGTAAGTAGCTGTAACTTATGTGGAGGAGGGCACCTTCGAGAAGTGTGCTATGAGTCGGGAAAGTGTGCGATGTTGCTCATCAAAATAAGCAACAATACAATCCGCACTCAAACTATTATAATCCAGGTTGGAGGAACCACCCTAATTTCTCATGGGGAAATCAAACAAAGTGCACAACAACCACGACCTCCCTACAATCCTCCCGGATTTGTAGCACCAGCTCAGCCACAAGAGAAGAAAAGCAATCTTGAAGATATTCTAGCCCAATTCATGACAAGAACAGATTCTATCTTGCAAAATCACACAGCTTCTATCAAGAACCTAGAGGTGCGGGTAGGATGATTGCTAACTCTCTAAATGTTAGTGTAGAAGGTACACTTCCCAAGAATACGTAAGATCCTAGGGGTAAGGAAACTTGCCAAGCCATTTCCCTCGAAGCGGTAAAGTGTTGAAAGGTGCTGAACCCGCAACTATTGAAGTTCAAATAAGTGAAGAAGCCGCAAGTAACAATCAAAGTGAAAGTAAGGTGAAAGTCAAACCAAGCCACCATACCAACTCGCGAAACCGAAAGGAAAGAATCTCAACCTCCTTTTCCTCAACGGGTAAAACCTAACTCAAAGGATAGGCAATTTTCTAGATTTTTGGATGTATTCAAGAAATTGCAGATCAACATCCCATTTGCGTAAGCTTTAGAAAATATGCCATCTTATGCAAAATTTATGAAAGAATTGTTATCCAAAAAGAGGAGATTGGTGGAAAACGAACTAGTTGCACTTATCGAGGAGTGCAAAGTGCGGTTTTACAAAAGAAGTTACCACCAAAGTTGAAGGATCCAGAAGCTTCACCATACCTTGCACAATAGGCAATCGGTTTGTGGGTAACGCCCTTTGTGATTTAGGGGCTAGCATCAATTTGATGCCCCTAACCATATTCAAAAGACTCGGCCTTGGGAGATCAAGTCTACATCTCAGCTTCTTCGCTAGGCGACCGAACATTGGCATATCCAAAAGGTATAATTGAAGACATCCTTGTTAAAATTGATAAACTAATCTTACCCGCAGATTTCATCATCTTAGACATGGAAGAGGACAAAGATATTCCTATCATTTTAGGAAGACCTTTCTTAGCCACTTTGGAGGAACGTTGATAGATGTGAAAAAGGGTGAGTTGACTATGCGGGTTGAAGACCAACAGTTACTTTTAATGTTTTTAAGGCGGTTAAATTTTCGATAACCGTGAGAATGTTTTCTCTATCGATGTGGTTGATAATTGCCTTAATGATTTAAAAGTAATGACTCTTCCTCTAGACCCTTTTACAAAGCATTAGAAGAGACAGAGTCCTTTGATGGTAAGGATTTTGAATTTTCTTTAGATGACTTTTCCCTATCCTTGCGAATAAATTTTTTGAAACTTTACATGTTGAAGGTAAAGAGGTAAGTGAGCCACCCATTACTCCTAATGATGTTCCTAGTCTTGATTTAAAACAACTTCCATCACACCTCTCTTATGCCTATCTAGGAGAGGATGCTTCTTATCCGGTTATTATTGCAAAATGACTTAAATCGGGTACAAAAGGAAAAACTATTGAGGGTGTTAAGGGAGCACAAGAAGGCAATAGGATGGACTCTAGCCGACATAAAAGGTATAAGCCCTTCCTACGCATGCACAAGATCATTTTGGAAGAAGGAAGCAAGCCTTCAATCGAAGCTACGAGGCGTCTAAACCCACACATGAAGGAAGTAGTAAAGAAGGAGATAATCAAATGGTTAGATAATGGGATCATCTATCCCATATCTCGATAGTTCTGGTCGCCCGGACAATGTGTGCCAAAGAAAGGAGGCACAACAAATGTGGTGAAGAATGACAACAATGAGCTGATTCCTACAAGGACCGCGGACCGGTTGGCGTGTATGCATGGATTA
Organism: Acacia melanoxylon; assembly: GCA_019022615.1. Taxonomy (NCBI): domain Eukaryota; kingdom Viridiplantae; phylum Streptophyta; class Magnoliopsida; order Fabales; family Fabaceae; genus Acacia; species Acacia melanoxylon. The sequence continues at coordinate 1,060,115 of JAFJYJ010000003.1, read as the reverse complement.
CGGGAAGTTAAACAAGGCAACCAGGAAAGATCATTTCCCTCTCCCATTCTTGGATCGATGCTAGACAGATAGCCGGGTATGACTTTTACTTGTTTTCTTGATGGTTATTCGGGTTACAATCAAATAGCAATTGCTCCCGAAGATCAAGAGAAGACAACTTTTACCCGCCCCTATGGTACATTTGCATTTCGAAGGATGCCTTTTGGTCTTTGCAACGCCCCGCCACATTTCAAAGGTGTATGATGGCAATCTTCTATGATCTTATAGAAGACATAATGGAGGTATTTATGGATGACTTCTCTGTCTTTGGTTCTACCTTTGATGCATGTTTAGCAAATTTGTCCAAAGTGTTGCAACGATGTGTAGAAACAAACTTGGTTTTAAATTGGGAAAAATGTCATTTTATGGTACATGAAGGGGGTGGTGTTAGGCCACAAAATTTCAAAAAAGGAATTGAGGTAGACAAAGCTAAAATTGAAGTGATTGAAAAATTACCCATTCCCACTAATGTGAAGGCCATTAGGAGTTTTCTAGGACATGTGTTTTTATAGGCGTTTTATAAAAGATTTTTCCAAAATCAGCAAACCTCTTTGCAATTTGTTGGAAAAAGATACAATTTTTAAAATTGATGATGATTGTATGCAAGCCTTTGAGACTCTAAAGAACAAGCTTATTTCAGCCCCCATTGTGAGTGCTCCCGATTGGAGTGCTCCATTTGAACTAATGTGTGATGCGAGTGATTTTGCAATTGGGGCTGTTTTGGGTCAAAGAAAAGACAAATTTTTCATGCAATTTACTACGCTAGCAGAACTCTTTCGGATGCTCAAAAGAATTATGCAACAACAGAGAAAGAATTACTAGCTATAGTATTTGCATTTGATAAATTCGAGCTTATCTCGTTGGGGTCCAAGGTAGTTGTCTACACAGATCATTCTCGCCATTAAATACCGGTCATTCAAGAAAGATTCTAAACCAAGGTTGATAAGGTGGATCCTCTTGTTACAAGAATTTGATTTGGAAATTAGAGACAAGAAGGGATCAGAAAATCAAGTGGCTGATCACTTGTCAAGATTAGAGGGAAGCAATGAAGACAAGACCAACCTCGTGCATGGATTCTTCCTGCATTTAACAGCTCTTTGGAGTTGCCACGTCAATCCCCCCTGGTATGCCGACATTGTTAATTTTCTGGTATGTGGTATTCTACCTTCGATTTTACTTTTCAACAAAAGAAAAAGCTCATGCATGATTCAAAATTCTATTTTTGGGATGAGCCTTTTCTTTTCAAAAGATGTCCCGATCAAATAATTCGGAGGTGTGTACCACAAGAGGAAATTAATAATATTCTTGTTCATTGTCATAATTCAGATTATGGGGGCATTATGGGAGCACTAGGACCGGCACGCTAAGGTCCTAGAAAGCGGATTTTATTGGCCTTCTTTATTCCATGATGCCCGGAGTTTGTTGTTTCTTGTGACAGTGTCAAAGAATGGTAATATATCAAGGAGAAATGAGATGCCCCAAGATAGTATTCTTGAAATTGAACCATTTGATGTGTGGGAATTGACTTCATGGGACCTTTTCCATCTTCCAACAATTGCAAATACATTCTCAAAGCGGCGCTTGACTATGTTACCAAGTGGGTTGAAGCAAAATGGCTTTCCTACCAATGAAGCACACCAAGTGACCAAGTTTTTAAGGAAGAATATTTTCACAATGTTTGGTACCCCAAGAGCCATAATCGTGATGGCGGTTCTCACTTTTGTAACAAATGGTTTGAGACACTATTAGTGAAATACGGGTCAAGCACAAAGTGTCTACCGCCTACCACCCTCAAACCCGTGGCCAAGTGGAAGTATCAAATAGGGAGATCAAGAGAATTCGGAGAAGGTGGTACGACCTACAAGGAAGGATTGGGCTATAAAGCTAGATGATGCTCTTTGGGCTTACGCGCCTTACAAGACTGTCCTCGGTACATCTCCCTACAAAGGTTAGTATATGGTAAGGCTTGTCACCTTCCCGTGGAATTAGAACATAAAGCATATTGGGCCATCAAACAACTTAATCTTGATCCCACTATGGCTAAAGAACATAGACTCCTTCAAAGCGAATGAATTAGATGAGATCGGAAGGATGCCTATGAAAGTGCAAGAATCTACAAAGAAAAGACCAAAGCATGGCATGACAAGAAGATTGCTCCACGTCACTTTGAGGTAGGCCAAAAGGTATTGTTATTCAATTCAAGATTGAAATTGTTTCCGGAAAACTCAAATCAAGGTGGAGTGGTCCCTTTAAGGTAACAAAGGTCTTCCCTTATGGTGCTTGTGAATTGGAAGAGGAAAGTTCCAAAAGAACCTTCACCGTGAATGGCCAAAGATCAAGCACATCGGAGCAAAGACGTGCACCTGAGTGAGATTTCTCATTCATCCTAATCCGTAAATATGGGTAACAAGTCTGCTAAAGACTATAAACTTAGCATGTGCACTATTGTCTATAGATAATTTGCTGCTAATTTTGGTTGTGTTTTCCATTTAAATTAATCAAAAAAACAAAAAAAAACAAAAAAACAAAAACAAAACAAAAATATTGTGGTGGTTTGCTGTTCTTTATTTTCTATTTGCGCTTCGGATTTTATTTGTTGTTTGTGCAGAATTGTCGCATGAAAACCTTTGGTGGCAGCCCTTACATTAAGCTTTGGGTGTCCTCTCGGTTTGGGGGAGTCTCTTTAACCCTTCTCTTATTTATGGTTTTCTCTTCACTACCTATTCACTTTACATATTAGACAACATTGGGGACAATGTTGGTTTTAAGTTTGGGGGTGTTGTTTGGAAACATGTATTTATTTTCTTTAAGGATAGGGTTTAAAGACTTTTTCCCAACAAGGTTTGATGTTTTCATGACTAGGCATTAGATGTTTTATTATTAAAAAAAAAAAAAAAAAAAAAAATCTTTTAAAACATGACTTGAATGAATTCTAAGGTAGATATTGTGGGATTGGAAAATAAGAATCATGTGTTACTAGCAATGCAAAATGTGAATGTCACATATGCTATTCTTGAGTGAGTATGATCATATGTTTGAATAAACAAGTCACTAAATTTCTTGAGTAGTAGTTTGTAGATAATGATCTTGAGGATAGTATAATTGATTCCCATAGCCGTGAGGGATTGAGCTTCATATACTTATATTCTTTCTTGTGTGCACCTCACTACTTTAGCACTCTAGAACTTGTTCTGTTTCTGGTTTGAGATGGCAAGTATTACATGCATACTCTGAATTGATAAAAGGCAATTTATTTCTTGTATAAACCAGTTGGCCAAATAGCCCACCTTGCATTTTCCATTGATTAACCCTTTTGAGCTTGATGCCATGTTTGTTCTTGTTATTAACCATTTTCACACAACCATTCCATACATATCCTACCTCACAAAGGGAAAATAGTGTATGCTACGGAAGGTGAAGGTATGAACTTAATTAATGAATTTTGGAGTTGTATGATGGTTATGATCTATACGATGAATATATCAGGACAAAATAACAAAGGAGGCTAAAAAAAAAAATTATTATGTTGGTGGTACTGGTATTTCAAAAAAAAAAAAAAAAAAAAACAGAAGAAAAAGAGAGGAATGAGGAAGAGTAAAGGATGAAAACAGTTTATATGAGATATAATTTGGATCCGACGATGATTGATATGCTCTGTTTTCCATTGTTAAAGCTACTTATCCATAAAATATCCTTCCCTAACCTTAGCCACATTACAACCTTTGAAAGACCTTTTGATTGGTTTATGCATGTATTACAAGGCAATGGAGAATTAGAATATGAACAAGCCTATGGTAGTGTTATTGGAATGATGGTGGATTGAGTGAAATACACACCCTAAAACACTTGAGAGTTTGAGTGGATTGAATATCCAAGTGAGGGGTTTATTTATTCCAATTTACTATTTTCCTCTTGATAACTCTACTTTCTATTAATCTGAAATTAGTGAAGTGTTGATACAAGCATAATGTATTACTCATTTTTGAACTATGCTTTCACCGAACTATCTTATTTTCCTCATTCACATTGATCTTCACACCTCCTTGTTTTTAAGCTACATATGTTATCTTGAATTAATTTGCTTGAGGACAAGCAAAGATCTAAGTTTGGGGGAGTTTGATAACCTTGGAATTTATGATGTTTTAATTGCAAAAAGGAGTTACAAACTCTATCATTGTCATGTTTTAATGGATTAAATTAGTTAAATATGTAGTTTCATCTTCATAATTAGTTTATAGAATTTATTTGTATAGATCTTGGTCATATTTGGAATTTTGTTCAAAATTGGGCTTAAATCACATCTCTTTTATAATTGGGTAGTGAACACTGTTTGGTATGTTGATCATAATTTGAGTTCTAGACCTCCAATTGATCTGAAATTTATCTTTTAGGAACGCTGAATGAAATCCCTACAACTTATATGAAGAGTCCAGAAGCTAAATGAGACGTTTAGAGGACCCAATTGGGCTTGGAATGCAAGACAAGGTGTTGTGACGGACTCTGGAACAATGTACCGTATTTGATCCATAACTTGGGCTTCCGAACTCCAAATGAGGTCCAGTTTGAACGACTGAAAAGCTAACATCCAGGGCTACATTTCATATGAAGACAACGTGGCCCAATTCCACCGAATTCGTGGTGTAAAACAGGCTGTAAATCGGACACGGTTTTGGAGCTGTAAAGTGATTCAAAGATGCTTCCAAGTTGGCCACTAAGAAAAGTGACGAATTTGAGTTGTAAAGTGCATGGATGAGATGCTCCTAGCTGCCTATAAATAGAAGAGTGTTGTGAAGCTAAAAAAACACTTGGAGAAGAGCTCTCTCTCCCTTAGGTTCTTTCTTTCTTAAGTTTCATATCTCCTTCATCTTAAGTTCTTTCTTTTCTTGTTCAAAACTTCCTATATGGATGGTTCTTACATCTTGTTTATGATTCTTATGTATTATTTTCCTTTTGTTCATTTGAAGTCCTACATGTGATGGTTCTACCTCCTACATGGACGATTAGTTGTAATCTTTCCTCATCATTGTCTTAATTTAATTTTATGTTTTGTTCATTGAAGTCCTACATGTGATGGTTCTACCTCCTACATGGACGATTAGTTGTAATCTTTCCTCATCATTGTCTTAATTTAATTTTATGTTTTGTTCATTGAAGTCCTACATGTGATGGTTCTACCTCCTACATGGACGATTAGTTGTAATCAAAATTGCTATAGCAAAGTCTAGCTAAAGACTTTAAAGCAAGCGCTATTGGGAGGCAGCCCTAGTTCGTAGCCTAAAAAAAAGGGGAACGGGTCCAGCAGGTTCCATGCTATAGCAGTCTACAAGGCAATATGGCGTCAGAACTACAACACAGAAGGGCCCACGGAACGCTAGTCAGGTACGCCCCCACCTCTACAATAACTAGTGTGTGCATGAATTAGATTTGGTAGGTCAATTCTGTAGGCCCACTAAAACTAAGTTTAACTCCGAGTCAGCAGAGTCGTGACAGTTCACATTCAAAATTCCACCTTTATCTCACCGCTCATCGCCCCCCTCCCACGTCTTTTCATAATCTCACCAACCATCCATCTCCCTCCATTGCCACCATCATGCCTAGGGCCCTGACAACGATGAGGCTCCACCAGGCGCCCCCACTGGTCCATCCCCGCCGTCGCCCTGACCCACCACCGGAACCAGCCCCCGTGCCCACCTCCTCTTCTTCATCATATTCCTCCGACTCTTCGTTCTCCCCAGGCCCTGCTTCCGTCTATAACAAGGCCTATATGATCTCCAATGCCCCCCTTTACTGGCGGCCGGAAACCAACACCAACTCCCCGAATAGATTCCATAAGCGTCTCCGCATGCTGCGCACAGAACTGAAGACCATCCACGGGGACCCCCGCGCTTTCTCCGCCGCCCACCGTCGAGGTCCGCTGATATCCCTTTCTCTCTCAACGTCCCATTTAGGGATCCCGATCGTCACCGGGGTGGACTCGTCGGCCGAAGAGGACACCGCCAGCAGTGCCCCCGCTACTCCTGCTCCTGCCCCGTAGTTCTCCCCTTCTTTTTCCTGTTTTCTTTTTATTTTCCTTTTGTTTACCTGACAATATGCTTATGCCCTGGGCGTGTGCCCCAGGGCTATTTTGTGAATGCTGTTCGATTAATCCGCTTCTTTTGCTCTCACTTCGCCCCCCCGCCCCCTGGTTACGCCTCTGATTACTTCTTATTGTTCCATGACTGTTCTTACGGCAATGAGGGCATTGCATCGTTCAAGTGTGGGGGAGGGATTAATTCTGTGATATGCTAACTAATTCCATGTATGTCTGATCTGATTACTCTGAATACTTTGCATTTAGTTTTTAGCACTAAAACATTTTTCAAACTTGCATAATAGAGCATGAACAGAATTTCGTAGCGATAGAAGGAATGCCTGTATAACGGAGCAGATCATGATTGCCTAGGAAAATTTAACCTTTAGGCTTGGGAAATTGGCAATGCTAGCTAATATGATGCGGGGTAAAGTGACAGTGAGGGCGTTTAAAAAGGAAAACCACCAATGGAAGAATTGAATTGAGCCTAGTTGTTACATTTTTGAGAGAGTACAGGTCTGATAGTCCACGTTTGATCCTTTATTTGTCTTTGTTCTTTGGTAGACTATCTGGCATTTGAGTTTTAAGTTCGGAGGAAAAAGGCATTCATGTCATACCCATCAACCCCATACACAAACCAGTTATCTTTGTCTCCACATAGCCACACCATTCAGCCATTATGGTATGCAATAGCATAATAAGGTGGACAGATCCAATTAGAAGAAAAATGGGCAATATGCTACAGCAGAGTGCTCCATTGACAGGCTGTGAAAAAAAAAGATCTGAATAAAGCAAGGAAAAAGACTGGGCACAAAGAAGCAGCAAGAAGTACAAGGGTAAGCACTCGGCCGAAATCAAAGAGGATTGACCCACCAAATCTACTCTAGCATACGCAAAACCAAATTTTCCCATCTTTAAACACCTACCTATCCTCACCCTTGTAACCCACAAAGTCCTTTTAACGAACGGATACTCAGGTGCTAACGAGCAATCTTAGAACTTTGACAAGGCTCTGGAACTTTTGGGCTTGTATGACAAGAGAGAAATTAAAATTCCCAGGGAGAAAGAGCGCAAACACTGAACTTGAGAGCCTCTTTAGACTTCTTCACCTAAGCAATACCTCGCATCTTGAGCCGTTAGTATTGATCAGTGGGATTGCCGAAGGGGGACGTTAACCGAAGGCAATTGCGTAAGCAAAAGTTATACAGGCAAGAGGACTATGATTATGAACCTCCATTCGCTTTATTTTATTTTGCCTAGGAGTGCAAAAAGCTAAGTATAGGGGTATTTGATGAGTGCAGATTATGCCATGTTTTCCCTATATTTCATGACTAAATTGTATCACGAATAAGAGCGTAAATTGCAAATAACTCAAGCAAAAAGGCAAGTATTCATGATATAAGGAACTGAGGGATGGAAACCATTTACATCCGAAAAACATGTGCTAAGGAAGAGCAAGTTACATTGTCTTTAGGAAGAACGCACAAGAAAGCGATACTATGCTATAGCATTCCAACAAAGAATCGAAGTGCAACTAAAGGCATAAGGAAGCTATAGCAAAGTAAAGGACGCGATGCTATGCGACATATTTTCTGACCTTTTTATCTAGCTGATTTCAGGAATGGAAATAAAAGGTCGAGGCCAACAGGTAGATTGCAGATATAATAGAAGATACGGAGGATCAAAAAGGAAAGATTTGAAGAATCCCGCAGTATCAGCAAAATCAATCTACAAACAGAAGATATGATAGATCATGACAGATTTGGAAAGCCCGGCTAGCCTAACTTGCATCACACGGAAGTCGAATATAAAAAGAAGCGGCGAGTCAACCCTAAGTCAAGTCGGAGAAGAGCCAACACGAGAATACACATTCCGCCGACTCAAGAGAAGAGTGAAAGGTTTCACTAGCACGAGAATTCCGGGAGAACCCAAAGATCCTTCCTCGCGGCAAGACGGAGGGAAGAAGACGTGGGCGATAACATGACGGGGCTTCATCCACGCCGTCGCAACACCGTCAAGCTTCTATTTTTCATTTACTTTCAATAGTTAGAGCACTGGGTCATTCATTATTGGCTGTTTTGTGTTTCCTTCGTCGATCATGAACTAACTTTCGATGGGCGAACAAGGATGAATCCTTAAGCGTATATGAACCCAGTTGCAAGTTTTTAATTAAAGATTCGATTTGTGTATCAGTAGATTAATTACTAGTCGGTTAGAGGAATCTAAGGGCTAGATCTGTGGTCTCGGCTTACTGGCAAGGAGTCGAGGCTAGACCTCTGAGAAACAGTGTTTGCTAGGTAGCCGGTGCAAGGCTTGACCTATTTATTGTAGGCTTCAGGAATGGGTCTACCTCTCATAACTAGTACACCCTGAGAGTAATGCAGATAAAAGCTAGAAAGTTGTCATAGGAATATGGAAGGAGTATAGTTAATATCAAATGTATCGGACGCGGAAGCTTCGGTAGATCATAGCGGTGGGTTAATCGAATAGCTTTGCGGTTAGTAACTATCTTTGTAGCAATTGCGGAAGCTGCGCAGTATAGGTGCTATAGCATTGGGTAAAGCAACTGGGGGAATTATGCACTTAAGGAGGAGTCCGAGTTCAGCCTAATTTCTCGCTGATATCCTCTTCGAATTACTTTGTTTAATTATGTTCTTAATATAATCACCAAAAACCTCTCAAACTCATTACATCTACCTTCTAGTTGCAACTATCATAGCAATTGAGCGTCACTCTCTGGTATCTCAGTCTCTGTGGGACGATACTCTACTTTCACTTTATTACTTGTTCGACTGGTTCACTTGCGATCAAGGAAATCGACCAACAGCCATCCTCAGACCAACGGTCAAGCTGAAGTCTCAAATAGAGAGATTAAGCAAATCCTTCAGAAGACTATTAACTCTACCAGGAAATATTGGAGTAAGCGATTAGAGGATGCTTTATGGGCATATCGCGCCGCCTACAAGACTCCGATTGGGATGTCTCCTTATCGGCTTGTCTTTGGTAAGGCATGTCATCTTCCGGTTGAGTTGGAACATCAAGCCTATTGGGCCATTAATCAGTGTAACATGGATTTGGCCAAGTCTGGTATGGAACAGAAGCTACAATTGCAAGAGTTGGATGAGCTTAGATTGGATGCCTATGAGAGTTCACGGTTATACAAGGAAAAGACTAAGGCATTCCATGATAAGTATATTCTGAGGAAAGAATTTTCTGTGGGCCAGAAAGTTCTTCTATTTAAATCCCGTCTGAAGTTTATGCCTGGTAAGCTTCGATCTAAATGGGATGGCCCTTTTGAGATCACTAACATTTTTCCATTTGGTGCTGTTGAGCTATGTGATCCACCTACAGGAAGAACCTTTAAGGTAAATGGACATCGCCTCAAGCAATTTCATGAGGGATCCTAGCAACAGCCTGAGGAAGCAGAGATTCTCCTCATTGATGCAACTTATCCTCCTTAAACCCTTGGGGAGTATTCTTCTTTTTTCTCCCTCTATCTCTTTTATTTGTTTTCCTTTTTCTACTTTGCTTTTTGAAAATAAATACAGTCTCTCTTTCTATGATTGCTACATATTATGAACTTGGACATTTTGGTTTTAATGGATCATTCTGTTTGGTCTGCAATTCCTGACTCTTCCATTGCATGTCTTGGTAGTTGATTTGATGTTGTTGGTTGCCTAAGTTGGTATTGACCTTGCGAGGTTTTGGGCCTGCTTGAATGGAATTCATCTTTTACCATTCTTTCTTTCATGTGTGCATCTGCTCCTGATTTGTGTTCTCTAGAACTTGCTCCTTTTCTTTTTGAAACTACATTTTTCACTTACATGCATAAATAAGATAGAAGCTTGTTTTCTTTCTTTTATTTTCCCTACTTTGGTCAAATAGCTTTCCCTTGTATTATGTTTCCTTTGCTAGCCCATTTGTGCCTTTTCACCTCATTCTTTTCTAAGCCACATTACAAGCCTAAGCGTAAAACCATTTTATTCCGCACCTTGGAAATTATTGAGCATTGGTTTCACATTGGTTTTGTGTTTAAGTGTGGGGGTTGCTCAGGAGTGCAACAGTTTAAGTGTGGGGGGGAGATATTTGATTTTGTCATTGTGATTATGTATATAGTTCTTCAAAAAAAAACCAAAAAAAAAAAAAAAAAAAAGAGAGAGAAAAGAAAAGAAAGAAAAGCAGAAAAAAGAAAGAAAGAAAATACATAGAAAGAAAGGAGATATATGAGTAAAATAAAAGTTTTCATACATAGAGAATGATTGTGTTAATCAATGCTCTTTTTAATTTCTTGGGTGCTTAGCCTCTCATTCCATACTATTACCTACCTTCACCCTAACCCCATTACAACCTTTAATAATAAGCTCTCTTGATTTGTGCATGCATGTGTTATGAGTAGTGGAGACGTAGAAATTGAGCAAGCTTATGGTAGAACAATTTTCTTGAGTAGAATTTGAGCGATACACTTACTTACCTTAAACACTTGAGAGATTGATTGATTGAGCGCATCATTTGAGAGACCATCTTTTGTGATTAGCATCATTGATTGAGATTACCATGAATTGTAATTTGAGATGAAGGGATTTTGGTCTTGATTGATTGGTCTTTTGGAGCTTTGTGTCCCTTGTGCAATTTTTGCATTTTTAGCAATTGTTAGAAAAGAAGAGTTTCTCCTTTAGGTCTTTTTCTTTGAATTTTGCTCAGGAGTGCAAAAAGATAAGTGTGGGGGAATTTGATAATTGAATATTTCATACACTTCTTTTTATCTCTTGATTAATAATTTAGGACTCTTTAGTTAATAAATAATGGCTTTTATACTTATTTGGGCTTTGGGCCTTTGATTATATTTTAGCCATTTTTAATAATAAAATTCCAGTTTTACATTGCTTCACTATTCCTACCATAACTCTTGAACCAGACATCGGATTTGCCTCATTTTTGTTTCATATTTCAGATGATTCAGAGAGCTGCAATTGTTATGAAGACATGAAGGGCAAATTCGGACAAGAGGGCGGTCGATTTTGGAGCCGAAGTCGGATTTTTATTTGGGCTCGAATTTGTAATTAAAGCCCATTTTTAATTATTTTCTGTTTTGGGCCTGAATTGTGGATTGGAGCCCCATTTTCGTTTTTCCATTTTAGGTTAAGTGAGGCAGCAGCCACAAACACATTCTCATTCACGTTTTTACTCAGTTTTGGATTAAAATACAGAAGTTTCATTTTCTCTCAACCGTTTTCATCCGTTCATCGTGTTCTTTGTGTTCATGATGAACTTCTTCATCTCTTTCCCATTTTCGTTCTGCATAGCTATGATAGGCTAGGCTTCTGTGATTGACCCATGGATTAAGGGTTCCACGAATCTAGAGGGCATGCGCTTCAGTCGGTAACGTAATTCATTTCTGTTTATTTTAATCGGATCCGATTATAATTGCGGATTAGGTATTAGATTTAATACCTAGATTGATATCCCAAGGACATAGGTTGGACCGGGTTCTGAGAGAGCGTTGTGCGATCGCACAGTGAGCTCGCCACGTGTTCGATCAAATGCTAGACGATCGTCTAGTCGAGGGAATATCTGGACAAATGCAGAGATCTCGGTTTGTCCAGAATCAATCACGAGTTTGGTTATTATCTTTTTGTCTGATGAAGGTTATGGAATCCCAATTCTGGGTTAATCGTTTTTAATCTGATTAATCTCGTTTTCTTGCTTTCTGTTTTAATCTTTACTGCATTTGAAACAACTCCCCCCAATTTGTTACTGTTCTGTTTCGTTGTTACTGATTTAGACCGACAGTGAATTCATTGGGAAACGACCCAGGTTACATTATACTGCAAAATTATATTGATCCTTGTTATTTTGGGAGATCATGGAAAATCTCTGTTAGAGATTCAGAATGGAAAATTGCTCATCATCTCTAGTTCCAATTCAGAAAGGAGATAAGTTTAGTCTCATGCAATGTCCTAAAAAAAATGGAACGAAAAGAAATAGAAGCAATTCTGTATGCATCACTAGTTGGGAGCTTAATATATGCTTAGACTTGTAAGAGACCTGATATCAATTTTGTAGTTGGAATGTTGGGAAGATACCAGAGTAATCCTAGTATGAGTCATTGGACAGCTGCAAAGAAAATTATGATATATTTGCAAGGAACTAAAGGTTACATGTTTACTTATAGGAGGTCTAGCAACCTTGAAGTGATTGGATAAGTAGTCGGTAATTGCTGCATCCATTATGGAAGCTAAATTTGTGGCATGCTTTGAGGCCATGGTTCAGGCTAAATGGCTATGGAATTTTATTTCAGGGCTTGGATTAGTCGATAGTATAGCCAAGTCACTGAAAATTTATGGTGATAATTCCACATTAGTCTTCTTTTCTAAAAACAACAAGTATTCTAAAGGTGCTAAGTATATGGAATGGAAATACTTTGCCTTTAAAGAAGAGGTTCAGAAACATAGAGTGTCAATAGAACATGTTAGGACCAATCTTATGATAGCTAATCCCTTAACAAAGGGATTACCATCCAAGACATTCACTGATCATGTGTATAATATGGGTATTATGTCTGCTAGTGAATGTTAAAATTATTGTTATGTATTGGTCATTGACGCTTTGAGCTCATTAGTATATATGTGTTTCTCAGATTCTCCTGTTTTCAACTTTATGTATGCATGCATAAATGATGTTGTTAGAAAACAAGATTTGTCTGCTATGAAGACTTTATTGGTGGACATTAAAGTTACTTCCATTAAAGTGTCATGTCAAGGAGAAAGACTAATAAAGTAGTACATGGAAGGGACTACGTCGATATATTGATGTACAACCGCCATGACTCGTATTAGTTTTATCCTTAACCTTGACTTATGATGTAACCAATATATATGAAATCTTTTAGCCAAGATTATGCGCAAAATTATTGATATTTTGTTAAATCATGAAATGACTATATAACATGAGCCAAGTGGGAGAATGTAAGAAATGTCTCATGTGGCTATGATAAATGTATATGATTTAATAATTAATGAAGGGGCTAAATGACTATTAGAAAGAGGTTTCTTGATTGCTTGATGGGAGCAGTCATATCCATAGGATGTACATGTCTTTTGGATACATAAGTTATTTAAAGGATAGAAACTTGTCAATTCACTCTCTGACCATTAGAGACGCCTCTAGTTTTCCATCAAAAAGAGAGAGTGTGAAATGAAGGGTAAAGAGAATGATAAAGGTTTCAATTATCGTACTGCAAGTCACATATTATTTGTCTTGAAGCTTGTTTAAGTCCGTATATTGTTTTCTTTAATTTGCATACCATGTGCTCCTTTCTTTTTTCTATGAACCCCATTGGTTGGTCCATGTACACATCTTCCTCTAAATTCCCATTAGAAAGGCAGTTTTCACATCCATCTAGTGTAACTCTATATCATAATGAGCCACCAATGCCATAATGATTCTTAGAGAATCCTTCTTAGAAACTGATCATGAAAAGGTTTCTTTATAGTCAATGCCATCTTTCTGAGTAAATCCCTTTGCAACTAGTCTAGCCTTGTAACGTTCCAAGTTACCATGAGAATCACGTTTGGTCTTAAAGACCCACTTACAACCAACTCTCTTACATCCTTTTGGTAACTTAACAAGGTCCCAAACATCATTTTGTTTCATAGATTTCAACCCATCTTTCATGGCATCTAACCACTTGTCACCATTTTCACTATTCATGGCTGTTGAAAAAGTAACTGGATCATCTTGAATACCCAAGTCGAATTCAGACTCTTGTAGATATACCACATAATCATTAGAAATAGCGGATCTCTTTTCCCTTTGAGATCTTGTTAATGCTATTTGTTGTGGTTCTTTTACAATGAGTTCATTCAGTTCATTAAAAATAATCTCATCATGAGTAGTGGGATCATTCATTTGTTGTTCTCCATTATTATTAATCAATTCAATAACACGAGAAACAACAACTTAACATTAATGCTTCGAGTCATACATATCACATACTAACATGCTTCACAAATTCAGACATAATTCATTCAATGAATATCAATGTTCACCTTTAGGGACCCACTAATATACATCATTTAACCATAATGATGCTACAAAAGATTTCACATAATTTGGAAGTGATGCATATCCCAACTAGAAATATTTATCATGTTTGAATGTCTAAATAAAACTATAAGTATATGAAAAATACCAACATTTATGTTTAATTATTATAAAGACAAATAATCAACCTTTGGGTTGATCCATAACCGCCTTATAATGATAAACTACAATTTACCCACCACATAAACATAATTTCATAGAATCAAGGTTATGAGTAATTTGAAATATCACAATAATAATTGGAATTAAAATAATTCGTAAGGATTTGACCACTTTGGTGAACTAACAAATCTACCATACTTAATTCCAAAACTTAAATGTTTAACATTATTACAATTTCTATTCACAACATCTAAGTAATTTCATTTTAGATCAACACATAGAGGCTTCAGCAAATATAATTTGTCCATATCTAAGCCATCAATAATAGCTAGTTATACATAAAACTAGAAGACCCAAAATTAAAGCCCATAACACCTCTTTTTTAATAGTTTGGCCCAAACCATTCTGGCCCAACGGAAAATGAGCCTCACGCTAAATGTACTTTAAAATATATTCAGCCCATATCTAACCAAAGAGGTGCCAGTAGCTCAGTGGTTAAGGCGTCTTTTGCCAAAGCAGTACATTGCCAGTTCGATCCCTCCATGCACATTTATTTTGTTTTGTAAAAAACAAATGAAACCCGCCGCATAAAATGCACTCAAGAGGTTTCGAACTGAGGTCGTAAGGGTGCGACGCACCCTGAAGGTTGGCACTCTGCCAGTTGAGCAACATGCCTTTCACTGAAACGAGGAGACCCCCAAAATATAAAAAATGATGCCTTTTCAGATTGGGGTGTAATCCCCTACCTCCTGTCGGGTCGCACAGACTCGTATGGATCCGTGGGTCGGGTTTGTCAGACCCGACTCTTCTTTTCTTCATAACAGATGTTTCCAAAGTCAGATTTACACGTTCTTGGTGTCTATCTCTTTGTTTTTTTGAGATCTACATAATGACATATTTTTTGTGGACTAAACCCATTGTTTTCTCATGACCCACAAAAAAAAACAAAGACGATCGAAGAAGAGAAACATGACGGAAATTAAAAAAAAATCGCAACTTTCATTCTCTTCATAATCATGATAATTTAATGGTTTATAAATTGCTTTTCAAATGACCCAATTATCAAAATCTAAAGACAGTAATATACCATCATCTTTTCTCTTTGATCTCAAAATTCTTAAGAGAAAACTAAGAGTCCCAAATTGGTGAACGCTATTAACGTTGAAAATTCATAAGGCAAAAAATAAATACAGTCATATGCATTCCTATTTCAAACATGATTCCCACACAAAATAGTAATATGTGTACTTTCGATTCAACAAATCAACATTACTTGTTTCAAAATTCATTTCACTCATTTCGCATACTTTTGAAGATTAATAAATTCATTCAAGAACAAATTCAAAAGTATCATTCATGTATCAATACAAGATTCATAATTGGAAAACCATAAATTTTAAAACCAAAAGCTCTGATACCACATGTAAGCTTTTCTATAATTTCATCCTCAAATATCAAGTAATAAGAACAGGAACAAGGATCTTAAGAACTCATGATTTTCACAACACTACATATTTAAGTCAAGAGGCACTAACCTCTATCCATAATTGCAGAATCGATACTTTATAATATGTGACTTGCAGTACGATAATTGAAACCTTTATCATTCTCTTTACCCTTCATTTCATGCTCTCTCTTCTTGATGGAAAACTAGAGGCGTCTATAATGGTCAAAGAGTTAATGGACAAGTTTCTATCCTTTAAATAACTTATGTATCCAAAATACATGTACATCCTATGGATATGATTGCTCCCATCAAGCAGTCAAGAAACCTCTTGCCAAAAGTCATTTACCAATAGTCATTTAGCCCCTTCATTAATTATTAAATCATATACATTTATCATAGCCACATGAGACATTTTTTACAGGTCCGACGAAGAAGCTGGAGGAACTTGTAGGAGAAATAGCTCATTGTTTGCTTCTTGGGCCATTTTGGCTAGCATATCTGCACACTTTAGTATTTCCCTATGTGAGTGAATGATTTCGATATCCTAGTTAGAAAAAATCATAGCTCTAATCTCAGAGATCTCGTAGGCTAATGGGTGATAAGTCCCATGCTTCGCAAGCAAAAGACGAGTAGCTTCTGTAGAATCATAATGAAGCTTTATCTTCAAGGAACCAAGCATCTTACAGATAGATAGACTTGCTTTTATTGCAAGAATTTCCACTACAGTAGAGAAGCAGAAACCCATCTTTTTTTGGAATCCCACAAGCCAGCCACCTACTATCCTGAGAAATCCTTGCACAGGCTGCATGTTTGTGGAGGTTTAGAGAGTCATCCACATCTATATGAATATACTCAGGAGGAGGATTCATCCATCTATCCTCAAGCCTCATAGGTACCCATAAAATATGATGTTTAAACCTCCCTTCTTTAACTCCTTCCATAAGATGATGGATACACCGGTCAGTTATGTTCTTAGGTGTTTCATGAACACCTTGAAATGCCTTCTTGCACATGTTCTTCCAAATTAACTAGCAAACCAAGCTAAAGACTTGCATCCAAGGACAACAAGACACGTGTCTACTTCTTGGTTCATGTTTTCATGTTCCACTTGATCCATTCCTACAAAGTACCGCTAAAAAAAAGTATTATAATATATTTGGTCAATTAGATAAAACCACACTTGTTGCTACCTCACAATATCTCAACGTTTGTAATATCGTTTCCTTACATGAGCACTCAAATGGACACTCAGAGTTCTCATTTAGGCTTCTCTTACTCTAACTGAATTGGTATGTGGTCTCTCACGAAGAACTTGCCACAAAAAGAATTTACCTCGTTCAAGAATTGCCCAACGCCATAGTTGCTGCCAAATAGGCTTGGTAAATGGCCTTTTGTTTGTGGTAATCATTTTTTAAGTTGATCCGACACTGAACTTACCATCTAATGATGTCCGCCAATGGAAGAGATCTCCCCTTGTCTGAATTGGGGGTTAATATTCTTAATTTTATCAACTACCTGCTTGGGCAAGAAAAGCCTCCATTTTCTCACATCCCAAGCACCACTCGCTATCACAAACTAATTCACTGTTTCTTCATGGTCAATCTACTCATGGTTCTTATCCACATAGTGGATTAATGGTTGATCAATTGGAGACCACAACTCCCACTATACATTAGTATTGTTTTCACTTCTCAACTTGCTCCCCAATCCCTTTTTGAAGGAATCCTAAACTCTTATGATAGCACTCCAAGTTGTTGATTGTTCCTTTTTCTTGGAGATCTTAGGAATTTTCTCTAAACTATATTCATATTTACTTTTAAGGCACTTCACGCATAGAGCGTCTAGCCATATCAGTAAACCCTAGCATGATTTCATTATGAATGCTTCATTTTGTTAATAGGGGCATTGACTCCCAGTCCTCCATCTCTCTTGTTTTGCTTGATTCTATCCCAAGAGATGAGAGTCATTTTTCTGTCCTTTGATCCTTGACTCCAAAAGAAGTCCCTACTAACTTTATCAATTTCCTATAAAACTCCTTTTGAAATGAGCAAAGATTGCATCTAGTAATACAGAAGAGTGTTTAATATTGACTTGATAATCATAGACTTCCCAACCAAACTTAGGAATCTACTCTTCTAGCTAGCAAGTTTCTTCCCTACTTTTGATATTGATGGAGCGAATGTCGCCTTTACTACTCTTGTGTAGAAGTGGTCCTTTGAGGTACATCCCTAGTAATACCAATTCCCAGGAAGTAATTGTATTCAAGAGCTTGATTCAAGTGAACATTCCTTGATATAAACACCTTTGATTTGGGTAACCTAACTCTGTGCCCTAAAATCCAATAGAAATCTACCATAAGGTCACAAATTCTCTCTATCTGGGTCTTAAGTGTAACACCCCTACTACTGTAAATAGTGTATTTGTAAACACTGATGAATTAATATAGAGATTTGGTTGTTGATTTTAATTATTATTAATTTTTGTAATATTTTATTTGGAATAATAATTGTAAAAAGCAGTCAAAATAATGAGAGACAGTATGATGGACCCTAAAAAGGTTCCAAAAAGTCGCTCACTATGACCAGAGGAAAAGGGACCATAGTGGGGCCCAGGTTTAAAAATGAGCGTGCCCAGGGCAAAACACCGGTATAGAATAAGCCGATATGATGAAGTGGGGCCGGGAATGAAGTCAAGATACAGACTCTGACCCCTTGACCATGTTTCTGCGCCATCCATGGTCAGAGAAGGGAAAGAGACACTAAAAAGTCATAAGTCAAAAAGCAAGAGTCAGTGTAATGATTACATAGGGACACGTGTCAGCACGGGGTTTAAGGAGATAAAGTAAGGGCAAAATGGTCAATTCCTTTTCCAATTCACATTGAATTTCGTCCACCAGGAGAGGGAGAAGAAAATCAGATGATTTTATCCACAGTCAAGCCCAAACGCAAAATGCGGGTCCCACAGGCGATTAACTGGTAGAAAAGGGACCGATAGGGACCGATTAGGGGTTTCTTTTGGACTGAATGGGACAAGTGAGGGGCCACTTTGGGAAGTCAAGGAGGCGCCACATATGTATGTCCATTCAGAAGAAAATATATGAAAAGTTGAAGAAGAGTACAAAGGGAAGCACCTGGTTGACTAGCAGGGCCTGACGTGGACCGGAGGAAGGAGTTTGGATCAGTTAATGTACAAAAGCCTGATAAAATGGGTGAGGGCAGATTTTGTGGGGCCCTTATGTGCCACCTAGCCCTTAAAAATGATTAAAAAGTTACTTGGAAGAAAAGAAAAGAAAAAGCAGTCAAAAAGTCAAAACGCGGAACCCACTTTCTGGATAAAAAGGAAATAAATCAGATAAATTGGGAAAAATAAAATAAAAATCATGGGATCTGATTTTTGGGCCCAATATGGCGCCACCTAGCCCTAGGAATTGTCTAGAAAGCTTGGGGAAAAAGAAAAGAATAATAAAGAAGTTCCGAGCCAGAACTGCTAATTTTCATAAATTTCGGGCCAAAGTAGGTAATTTTCTCCAAATAAAAAGTAAAAATATGGATATTTTTAAGGGGGAGGTGCCACATGGCAGAGCTGGAGTATTTTTGCTTTTCTTGTGGATAAATTCAAAAATTCAGATGAATTTTTACTAATTACTGGACAGGATTCTACTCCAGTTATTTTGGACTGATCTGTACCTTTTAACCATTATTAAAAGTCACATGCTCTCTCTCTCTTAACCAAGGAGCTCGAAATTTTCAGAGGAAAGAGAGAATAGCTCAGCCAAGTTCCATAGCCAAAGAAAGTCCTAAGCTACCAAGATCATCAACTAAACTTCCGATTCAGGTAAACACTGAAAACCTGAACCTTTGCAACTTAAACTTGTGATTTTCGTGCAAGGGCTTAGGACATGGTGTTGCAATCTGATTTTGGTGTTTTTTTTTGTCTCAAGGTGTTTAAAAAATTATTTTTTATGGGGTTAAGTTATTGGTTAAGTTTCCGAACTCAAAAAAACCGAAAAACACTAAGAACAAGCTTATTTGTCGATTCTAGAAACTCTGGCAGTGAACCTTCAACTGAGTTTTAAAAATAGTAAATGAACTTTGTTTAAGCTTATATTTTACAGGGATAAATTATACATCTTAAGGTTCACCATGATGTATGATTTTGTGTCATTTGGAGTTTTCTACTAAGAGATAAAAATTTCCAAAGTTGAACAAGGAAGCAATCAGGCGAATCTGGACTAGGGGTGACAAATTGGCTACACGCAAACATATGTGTACTTTTGATCTCTGGGAATATTTTTCCTGAAAAATATACATTTTAATGGTTAAAATGGCGCTGGTTTCATTTAAAAATTAATTGTTTGGAATTTATTAAAAATCCTGGAAGTTGGGACAGATTCACAAATTTTTTGGAAAATTCTGTGTGGGCTCGGTTTTGACAAAAGAATTGCAAGGGTATTTTTGGAAAATACTAAAAATGATGTATTTTGATGTTATTAGGTCAAGGGAATTTCTGAAAAGTCTTTGGGCATAATAAATATTAAAGACAGTATATAGCATACCAGGTAGTAACCACTTTACTCCGGCACTTTTATGTGTTTTGCCGTATGTTTTGCTTGTCGTATGTGTTTTTGTATGTGTTTTGCCAAATATGCATACAGAGCATGTTAATGATTGTGTTCTAGCACTATGGCCTGGTCTGGGGTCTACCTTGAGTGGCGGCTCAACGGAGACAGGATTGTGATTCCAGTAAATCCGGGGTCTGCCTTGGTAAGGCGGCTCAACGGTACGAAGACGTGTTGTTGTATATGTTTTGTTTGCATATGTGGTGTATTTTGCATATTGTTTATGACATGGTTGCATGCATACACATCACACATTTAGTGCATGAGTATTGATGGTTACTCTGGGGGCTGTTGTTGGACTCCAGAAGCTTTTGGTGACACAAGGGGGCGTGCCTGAGTTGTAAAGGCCTTTTCGCAGAGGTAGGGATGACGATGCTGGTGAAGGATAGGGGATGCCCTATCGTATTTTGTACTTTGTCTTTTTGGATGACTATATATTATTTTGGTACTTATGTTGGGATGATTGTATCATAACCCTCCGGGGACTTTACTTTTTGTTGTTTTTACTTTTATCAGTATGGTAGTTCGTCCAAACCGGTCATGTGCTCTGTTGCGCGTACTCTGATATACAATTAAATGGACTAATAATAAAAGGAAAGGTAACTTATAAAAGGAATCTCTCTAACCCGCCACCCGAAAGAGCGAGGCCGGTAGGGGTGTAACATTAGGCACCTCATAAAACAAAAATGAGGTCGTTTGCAAAAAAAAAAAAAACAAAAGATGAGATAACACCGGCCCACTTGAGTTGACTCTTAGTGGTTTCCATCTTCTATTCTCCACTTCTCTGTTTATCAGTTGTCCCAACCTTTCCATACACAACACAAAAAGGTATGGACTCAGTGGGTCGCCTTGTGTAATCCCTCGTATTGGTGAGAATCCCTCCAAAGCCTAACCATTCCAACACACCTTCATAGAGGCTGAAGAGACACATTGCATGATAACGCTGATGAAGTGATAATTTAATCCCAAACTCTGAAGATTAAATTTCACAAATCCCCGTCTAGGCGATCATATGCCTTCTCCATATCAACTTTCACTCCCCTCTTCATTCTCATAGTATGAATCGCTTCTTAAGCAAGGATGATGTTTTCACAACTTTGACGTCCACTAATAAAACTACACTGATTTGAATGAACCAAGTAATCCATCACCTTCTTCAACTTCTTTGTCAATCAGCCGACAATGAAGAAAGGAGTTAAAATCCTCCAAAATAAACCACACCTCTTAAGCTTGATTGACCAACCCTCATAATGAGTCCCAAATGTCTCTTCTATGTGATGCCCTTAACAAGTACCATCCACTGTGCACCGAGTGATGACATAAAGAAATCTTATCTTTCAAATTCCTCCTCACTCCAATCCATCACAAATACAGTCGCCATGATAATTATATTCAATAAAAATAAAGTATATTAAAATAAGCTTCAATTCAAATAAAATATCATCACAAGGTAACCAAACATCTCATAAAACCTCATTAGACCAATCTTTCATTCTTGAAAATCGGAGGACTAAACTGTCATTTCTAAAATTTAGGACTAAACTGTAATTTTTGTTGGGCCAAACTGTAATTTTCATTGGGCACAAACTGAAATTTTTCAGTTTTAATTATTATAATATGATAATACATATACATATAATTTTAGTCCATAAAACAAAATAATTTATAATCATACACAATTCACAAGTATATGGAAGAATATTCAGAGTTACCTGTTACTCTATAACTCCCAAAGAATCACCAAAAGTTACTACAAGGCTCCCCAAATAATTATCTCTACGCTTTCCTTCTCTCATTCTTTCTCTCTCCTCTCTATTTTTCTCACTCTCTCGCTCTTGCTGTCTGAGGTGCGTATTTATAGTGGTTGAGGAGAGGGAGTAGTTGGGATAAAATGTATTCCCCCCCTCCAAAGTCAACATTAAGGGGCAACCCTTCCCCCTTGCCGACCACGTTTCTCATATGTGTGTGTATATATATTATAATATTAATATATAATAATAATATTATTATTATTATTATTTTAACTAACATTAGAAAGTTTTAATTCTAATTGGTAAATTAATTACCATTAATCTCTCTTATTATTATTCTAAATAAATTTCAGGATGTTACATCTCTCATCCTCCCAATTTGCAAGCATTGAAAACCTAGAGGCTGAGGATTTGACCCTTGCTCTCTCATCCTTCTTGATACATTGTTTAACATTGCTTGAAAGAGTCTTTTGCTCATCCTTTCTCGGAACTTGAGCCCTCTACGATCCTCACACGAACATCCATGGTCTGAATTCTTCCCCTTCTACTAGAAACAATTTCTTTGGTGACATCGTTGGTGGTTTCTTCTCAGACATTGGGTGGTGTTCTGTGCTAGATAAGGCTGCACAATTACTTTTCCATGGACAAGCTTCTCTTTTGTGTCCATAACTTCCGTAGGAAAAACAAAATTTGGTTCGAACCTTCATATTTGATATTGTACAAAGCTAAAGCAAGTATGATTTGGGGTATCAACTTCTTCTAGAGATCAAGCTCTACACAAATTCTCACATATCTTCCACGTTCAACTCTTAGCAGGTTTTGTCCACTAAAGTTCAACATATGAAGATCATCAACTTTCAAGGTCTTCCTAATCAGATTGCTGAGCCTCCATATGTATATCTTGTTGTAAACATTCAACAATATGTTCGGTATCCTCACCCATGTAACAGTCTTACCAAGTAGGTTATGGAAAGGATCAAAGTAGGGGGACCATCTTTGGATCAAGACAATGTGTTGAGCCACGACCTACGGTCCTTCAAACAAGATCCATTTGTAATGAGTTCCTCAATTCTCCTGGGTCATGAACCTTAATACTTAATAGTAGTTGGGAAAATCTATTAGTTCAAACTCCTTGAACTATCAGGCACGACACAAAAGTTATTTCAACTTGTAAAAGTTGATATTTGTGCCTAATACAATGATTACCAGAGCATTATTCCAAGGCTCACAACTCTCATTATACTCTCCATCCGACATCAGCACTACCGGGTAAATGCTCATCAGTTTTTGATCTCTTCTGATGGCTTCAGAACCTTCCACTCTTGGTCTCGGTCTAGGAGATTAGAAATTAGTGGATCCTCTTCCATGCTTGAAGCACCGTAAGCTACACCATTGAATTTTGAACTTTTAAATCCCATAGTGAGTCCTTGTAAGAGATTGGACCCGAGGCAGATGTTCCTCCATTCCCATTCAGTTGGGATTGGTCATATCTTTCTTCACTCTTAGAATCTTCAGCATCCACCATTAGGTCAGACATGATGGTGTCTTCTTTCACCTCCTTTTTCAACTTCTTCTTGACTTTGACAAGAGCCAAGTCCTCCAATGGCCTATCCAGCAACACCTTACGGACGTTTGCCTCCCCCATGAAGAACCAAAACTGTGCAAAGTTGTCAAGAGAGAAAAAAAAACTCTACCTACCTAACACTCTTTTATGTTGAGGCTGCACTACCCTGCATTAATTAATAAAAGAAATTTTCCCCAAAAGAATAATTATACTCCATAAAAAATGTAAAAATTTATTTAGAATAATGATAGGATATATTAATGGTGATTAATTTACCAAGAAAATTTAGTATAGGAGTAAAATTTTCTGTTAGTTAAAATAATAATAATATAATTTTTATTATTATAATATATTGATATATTGTAGAAACATATATATATATATAGATATATATATATATCTATATATATATGTGTGTGTGTGTGTGTGTGTGTGTGTGTATATATATATATGCATAGTAGAAAGCCGACCACGTTAATGTAAAAGGAGGAGGGGGTAATAAATTTTACCTCCAACTAGCCCCCAATTTCACCCCTAACTACCCCCTAATTTCACCCGAATTACCCCCTCCTCAATCACTATAAATACGCACCTTCAGGTGCATATTCAGGTAGAGCAAGCGAGTGTGAGAAAAATTGATAGAGGAGAGAAAGAAGGAGAGAGGGAAAGTGTAGAGATAATTATTTAGGGAGCTTGGTAGTAGCTTTTTGGTAATTATTTGGGAATTAGCTAGTAACAGGTAACTCTGAATATTCTTCCATATACCTGTGAATTGTGTATGATTATAAATTATATTTTTTTAGACTGAATTATATATATATATGTATTATAATATTATTATAATAAAAAATGAATATTACAGTTTTGTGCCTAGCAAAAATTACGGTTTTGCCCTTGAATTTCGAAAACTACAGTTTAGTCCCGAATTTCAAAATGACAGTTTAGTCCTTTGAATTTCAAGAATGACATATTGGTCTGTTGAGGTTTTATGAGATGTTTGGTTTACCTGATGATGATATTTTATAAGCTTGTTTTAATATATTTTTTTATATAATTATCATGGCGTTTGTATTTGTAATGGGCTGGAGTAAGAAGGAATTTAAATGATAAGATTTCTTTATGCCGTCACTCAGTGCATAGTGGATGATACTTGGCAGGGCCCCATCTTCCATGTTTTCCTTTGGCCGGGATTACATTGGAGTTGTGGGACACGTGACACCTCCTTAGTTGTTATTTTTAAGGAGGGAAGCCATAGTCCATACTTACGCTCTATACCTTTGGCCGGGTGTATCTTAGGTTTTGGTGAGCTTGGAACCATCCAGTCAAATGAATGAGTTTCTGTCGGACTATATGTTAGCTTATGGCTCCAGTCAGCGGTATAAGAGTGGACAATGATATAAGGGAGGCTGCATATTGTATAATTGTATAGTTTACAATTTGACATAATGATTATTACTTTTGCAAAATAATTTTGTATGAGAAATTATTATATATACAAATATATATATATATACACACAAATATATATATATATATATATGTAATCAACTCATGCTTTTTGTCATATGTAATTTGCTTGTGTACGGTAGAAATTTTTAGTAGTTACTGAGACGTGAAATCTCATCCTATATTAACAATTTTCAGGTGAACATTCTAGTAAAGAGTAAGGGAAGGAACCTATGGAGTGAGCTTTGAAGGCTCTTTTGTACTCTTGTAGCTTATGTTATGTTATTTTTATTTGCCATGACCCTAGGACTTCCGCATTGTATTTAACTTTGAAATATTTTGGAAACTTATTTTAACTTTGTATTATGATTTTTTTTTTGAAATTGTTATGTAATTTAATGATTTGGATATTGACCATTCCTATTAGGGTATTTCAAATATTTTGGCCAAGTTTTCGGATGTTGAATCTGGGGTGTTACATTTTTGGTATCAGAGCTAAACATTATGTGGATCTTTTGTTGAAGTTTCTAAGTATTTGCTTTCTTAGAATATTTTAGAGGTCATGGCAAAATAAATATCATAACATGTGCACTTCCCTTTATTTAGATTTAGAATTTGTTGGGTTAGTTTCTTACCTAGTACCCTTATGGTGAAAATCATAGGAGGGGAGGATGCCGAGAACTTGAAGGACTAATTCGACTCCTGCTCCTCTACAAAATGGTCCCCCTCCTCAGGATAACAAAGTCCTTTTAGTAGAGTTACAAGATGCAATCCTAGAGGTAAGAGAGAAAGTGAATAAGCACGAGGACGAATTAGCAAAGAAAAGAGGCCAAGGCAGTAATCAAGGAAAGGAGAAGGTATCGATTAGGGAAGGCACTCCTCTTGATCATCATTCTAGGGGTAGTAGCCATACTTGCACTGAATCAAGAGGCGGTAGCAGTTCCCATTCTCAGTATCACCCTCCACCTATTACTGAGGTTTGGGAAAAATTATGAAAGTTCGCTCCTCCAATGTTTGATAGGAAGCTAGATCCAATCGAAGCACTAAAATGGCTGAAGCGTCTGGAAAAGATTTTTAAAGTTATTGAGATTAGCTCACAACAAAAGGTGCTAGTTGCTGAGCAACTGATGCAGAAAGCAGCTCAAGAATGGTGGGAAAGCACCAAAATTTATGATGACGCTGAGATGACTTGGGAGGAGTTTAAAGAAAAGTTTGAGAAGTATTATTTCCCTACTTCTATTAGGGTAGAAAAGGAGACCGAATTCCTTACATTCAAACAAGAAGATTTACACGAAGAAGAATTCATCACTCGCTTCTTAGAATTGTCTAAATTTTGCAAATATTCGCAAAACAATTTTGAATGGATATGTGACTGGTTAGTGGAAAAGTTAGGCCGAATTTAAAAATGGCTTTGTCACCATTCATTAATGAGACTAAGGATTTTGAAAAGATGTGTGACATATTACGCACAATAGCCAGAAGCAGGCGAGAAGAAGAAGCTAAGAAAATGAAGGGATTCCAGCCCAAAAATACACCTTCCATTAGACCTATCAGAGGAATTACCAAGATGCACAGCCAAAGCTACAGTGGTGTGAGGACGCGATTTAGTTAGTCATCAAGAAATCATTCTGGTGAACCATCAAGGAGTCATTTCAATGGACCTCAGAGGAGTCAATTCAGTAGATCTCAGAGGAGTCATTTCAGTGGACCTTAGAGGAGTCAATTTAGTGGAGGACATAACTCTTATAGGAGATCCGGAGCTCCTGTTGCTAGCACTGCTAACAGTCAGAGGTGTGCCAAGTGTGGAAAAGTACACCAAGGACATTGTGTGATATGTTTCAAGTATGGAAAGCCAAGACACATCTCCAGGTTCTGTGAGGAAGAGTCTCGAGGAGCCAATGATGCTAAATCTACAGTTCAAGGCAAAGTGTTCGCATTATCACGCCAGGAGGCTAGTACTTCACCAAATCTGATTAAAGGTATCCTCAAACTCCAAGGCCTTGAAGTTGAAGCTTTATTTGATTCGAGTGCTACACACTCTTTTATATCGTATGCTTGTGTGCCTTGATTGAATTTAAGTATATGGAATTACCTTTTGGTATGATTATTTCTACACTGACAGGAGCTTCATTGAAAAATTCTAGGGCTTGCTTAAATTGTATAATTGAGTTTGATAGTAAGACCTCAAATATAGATCTTGTTTGTTTACCCATAAAGGGTATTGACGTGATAATAGGAATGGATTGGTTGTCAATAAATGATGTCATCCTTGACTGTAACAGAAAGACTATCTCTCTTGCAGATGACTCTATGAGTCATAGTAAACCACAATTATTGTCTGTAGTACAAGTTGAAAAGTCTATTCGTAAGGGTTGTCCCGCGTACATGGTGTTTTTCTCCATTTAAGCAGAAGTGGAAGAAGAGATAGGAGATATCAAAGTGGTGAACGAATTTTCGGAAGTATTTCCAAAAGAGATGACATGGTTACACCCAGAGAGAGAAGTGGAATTTTCTATTGATCTCGTACTTGGGATGGGACCTATCTCTAAAGCTCCTTATTGAATGTCTCCATCAGAACTAGCAGAATTGAAGAAGCAGATCGAAAAGTTGATGGAAAAGGGTTTCATCAGGTCCAGTGTATTTCCTTGGGGATCGCCTGTGCTCTTTGTGAAGAAGAAAGATGAGAGCCTGAGACTATGCATTGACTATCGCCAGTAGAATAAGGCGACTATAAAGAACAAATATCCTTTACCCAGGGTAGATTATCTACTCGATCAATTGATTGAAGCATCCATATTCTCCAAGATTGACCTCAGATCAGGCTACTACCTGTTAGGGTCAAAGCTGAAGATATCCCGAAAACTGCATTCAGAACTAGATATGGTCATTATGAATTTCTTGTTATGCCATTTGGGCTAACAAAAACTCCAACTGTATTCATGGATTACATGAATAGAATGTTCAGGTCATACTTAGATAAATTTGTAGCGGTAGTCATTGACGACATTCTTATCTACTCTAAGGATGAAAAAGAGCATAAAGAGCATCTCAAAATCGTGTTATAGGTGTTGAGAGAACACAAGCTCTATGTGAAACTGTCTAAGTGTGAATTTTGGTTAAAGGAAGTAAAATTTCTTGGCCATGTCGTATCAGCAGAAAGGGTTGCAGTAGACCCTACCAAAGTTGATGCAGTCCTTCAATGAGAACAACCACATTCTATGACTAAGATCAGGAGTTTTCTAGCATTGGCTGGCTATTATAGAAGATTCATTAAGGGCTTTTCACAGATAGCTAAGCCCTTAACAAAGTTAACTAGAAAGGGTCAACCATATGTATGGGACAAGAAGTGTGAAGCAGCTTTTCAAAATCTGAAGACTAAGTTAACTACAGCACCGGTACTTATAATTCCAGATCCTACTCAGACCTTCACCTTATACACTGATGCTTCCAAGAAAGGTCTTGGGTGTGTACTAATGCAAAATGGTAGGGTAGTGGCTTATGCTTCTCAACAGTTAAGGGCACATGAAGGGAACTATCCTACTCATGACTTAGAATTGGCAGCAGTGGAATTTGCTCTGAAGATTTGGAGGCACCATCTCTATGGTTCACAATTCGAGGTTTTTAGTGACCATAAGAGTTTGAAGTACCTATTTGACCAAAAAGAACTCAACATGCGGCAAAGGAGGTGGATGGAGTTTCTCAAGGACTACGACTATTAATTGAAGTATCATAAAGGAAAGACAAACGTTGTAGCCGATGCCTTAAGCAGAAAGACGATCCATGTAGCCCAGTTGATGATAAAGGAACATAAATTGTTGGAAGATGTACAAAGTACATCTATTGATGTAATGTCAGAACCAGTTGCTATTATGGAAGCGTTAACTATTGAAAGTACGACTTGGAAAGAAATTAAATTTGCTCAGCTTAAAGATGAGTGTTTATTGAGTGTTAGGGAAGATATTGAAGAAGGAAAAGAGTCAGAATTTGAGATTGGTGAAGATGAGATATTAAGATATAGGGGGAGAGTGTGTCTATTTGATGACGGAGAAATAAGAAAGCTCATGCTAGAGGAAGCTCATCGGAGCAAATATACTATTCATCCTGGAGCAACCAAGATGTACCATGATCTCAAGTAGAATTAGTGGTGGCGAGGCATGAAGAAAGATGTGACAAAGTTTGTTACTCGTTGTTTGACTTGCTAGAAAGTCAAAATTGAACATCGGAAGCCTCCTGGATTATTACAAAATTTGGAGATCCCAGAGTAGAAATGGGACAGCATCTCTACGGATTTCATCATGAGACTTCCTTCAACTATGTGTGGACATAATGCCATTTGGGTAATTATCGATAGATTGACTAAGTCAGCTCATTTTTTGGATATCACAGAGGAGTACTCCCTTGAGATACTAGCAAAAATCTATATGAAGGAGATTGTCAGATTGCATGGGATACTGAAAAGCATCGTATCTGATCATGATCTGCATTTACTTCACGATTTTGGAGAGCATTGCAGGATGCTTTGGGAACTCGGCTGAGGTTTAGTACTGCTTACCATCCTCAGACTGAAGGGTAGACTTAGAGGACTATATAGACTCTGGAAGACATGTTGCAAGAATGTGTAATAGAGCTGGCAAGAAGTTGGGACAATCATCTTCATTTGGCAGAGTTTACATATAACAATAGTTATCACTCAAGCATTGAAATGGCACCTTATAAGGCTTTGTATGGAAGGAAGTGTAGATCTCTTAGTTGCTAGATAAGATTGAATGAGCGAAGTTTACTAAGACCGGAATTAGTGGACGGGACAACTCAAAAGATTAAGGTGATTGAGCAGAAACTTCTCACCGCTCAAAGTAGGCAGAAGAGTTATGCCAATAAAAGAAGACGACCATTGAAGTTCATGGTGAGTGAACATTTATTTCTAAAAGTCACACCAATGACCGGCATTGGTAGAGCAATTCGAGCAAAGAAGCTTTCACCTTATTTCATTGGTCCTTATGAGATCTTGGAGAGAATAGGATCGGTAGCTTACAGAATTGCATTACCTCCACAACTTGCGAACCTTCACGATGTCTTTCATGTATCAAAACTGAAGAAATACCAACCAGATCATTCTCATATTATTAAAGTAGAAGAGATAAAACTCGAAGATAACATGACATATAAAGCTGAGCCAGAGCGGATTGTTGATGCAAGGGATAAGCAATTAAGAAACAAGACCATTAGACTTATAAAGGTTGAATGAAAAGGAATGGCTCCTGGAGATGCTACTTGGGAAATAGAAGAGAATATGCGACATTCCTATCCTCACTTATTTAATTAAGTATAATTTTCTCTCATTTATTGTATTTTGGGGATGAAATTCCTTTTTAAGAGGGGATAAATGTAACATCCTGAAATTTATTTAGAATAATGATAGGATAGATTAATGGTAATTAATTTACCAAGAAAATTTAGTATAGGAGTAAAACTTTCTGTTAGTTAAAATAATAATAATAATAATAATAACTTTTTATTGTTATAATATATTAATATATTGTGTGTGTGTGTATATATGCATTTTGCCGACCACGTTAAAGTAAAAAGGGGAGAGGGTAATAAATTTTACCTCCAACTACCCCCCAATTTCACGCCCAACTACCCTTAATTTCACCTGAATTATCCCCTCCTCAACCATTATAAATACGCACCTTTGAGTGTGTATTCAAGTAGAGCAAGCGAGTGTGAAAAAAATTGAGAGAGTAGAGAAAGAAGGAGAGAGGGAAAGCGTAGAGATAATTATTTGGGGAGCATGGTAGTAGCTTTTTGGTGATTATTTGTGAATTAGCGAGTAATAGGTAACTCTGAATATTCTTCTATATACGTATGAATTGTGTATGATTATAAATTATATTCTTTTAGACTGAATTATATGTATATGTATTATAATATTATTACAATAAAAACTGAATATTATATTTTGTGCCCAGCAAAAATTACGGTTTTGCCCCCGAATTTCAAAAATTACAGTTTAGTCCCGAAGTTCAAAATGACAGTTTGTCCTTTGAATTTCAAGAATGACATATTGGTCCGTTGAGGTTTTATGATATGTTTGGTTTACCTGATGATGATATTTTATGAGCTTGTTTTAATATATATATATATATATAACTATCATGGCGGTTGTATTTGTGATGGGCTAGAGTAAGGAGAAATTTGAATGATAAGATTTCTTTGTGCCGTCACTTGGTGCACAGTGGATGGTACTTGTTAAGGCCCCATCTTCCATGTTTTCCTTTGGCCGGGATTACATTGGAGTTGTGGGATACGTGAAACCTCCTTAGGGCCCGTTTGGTACCCTGATTTAAGGTGAGGGAAAGGGAAAATGAGAGGCTTCCCACGGATAAAATCAGTTTGGCGCCCTAGTTTCTCGGAAAGTTGATTTCCCGCGTGCCTCCATCTTCCCACAATGGTGGGAAAGTTGAATCCCTCCAAAACTGGCGGGATAGCGTTTTAGTTCCCAAGAGAGTGAATTTTATTGACAACAAAGCCCCTGTATACATTGGAGGTGTTTCATAAAAAACAGAATCGACGTTGCAGCTCAACGAAGCTGAAATCAAAGACACGAGCTGAACGAAGAAGGCTCATCTAAAATCGACGACGGGCTAGTTGGAGACGCAGGACAAGTTCAACGCAGGTGGAAATAGAGGTGAGTTCCGATGGGTATGAGTGATATGTTTGCTATTTTATCCGTTGCCCGATGCCTTGTGTTCATTGTTTGCTAGCATAATACATATCCTTGTTGATTAATGTGAGTGAGGAAATAAATGAGAGAGGAAGCTGCACAATAAATGTGAGTGAGGAAATAATAGGGCATGAGATTATTCCTGTACATGCGTCTCATGTGGACAGTAAATTTGGCCATTAATGTGGTGTGTGTTGTAACTGAAACTGTATTGTGGGTGGGTATGCACATTTATGGCAATTGGTATGACATTTTGTATAGGTAACAATTAAACCATGTCTGGTAACCCCTGAAATACAAAGTTAACATAGCTGAATTATAGGATTAATGTGAGTTTATTTTAGTCAGAGTGTGAAGTTTATTGTTGAGTCAGAAGTGCTACTCTAAAGTTACTGGGTTGGGTGAAAAGTTTATATGTTTGAATGTAAATAGCGGTTGTTTGTAAATAGGAGTAGTAGATTATAATGAAAATGAAATGGATGTGCAAAAAATTGTGTAGGTATGGAGCCACAGTTTGAGGAAATGGTTGCAATGTTGGCGGGGTGCCTAGCTTTGCTTCTAGCAGTGAGGAGATTGATTGTCATTATGATAGTGGCAGTGGGAAGAGGTAGACCAAGGCACTTTCCGGATAGGTCCTATAGATTAGATTTTCATGCGAAGAGAGCAAATTTGAAGGCTATGATATATAGTAGCGACACGACTTGCTTCAACCAAATTAGGATGTACCGGGCTACGTTTGGTAAATTGTGTCACATGTTAGACACAATTGGTGGGTTGAAAACAACTAAACATATGCTAGTTGATGAGCAAGTAGCAATGTTCCTTGACATCATGGGGCATCATGTGAAGAATAGAGTAATTCAGTTTGAGTTTGGAAGGTCAGGCGAAACCATTAGTAGATACTTTAAATTGGTCCTCAATGCTACGATTAGATTGTAATCATTACTTCTGAAGAAACCGGAGCCCATTCGAGATGACTCAAATGATCATCGCTGGAAGTGGTTCAAGGTACGTATAATGTGTTATTGTGTGACTCACTTACTTGACAATAATTATAGAAATTGTGATTGAACCTAACCTAGGTGACAATGTGGTTATGTTTTTAGGGGTTCCTTGGTGCTTTAGATGGTACTCACATACGCGTACAAGTACTGCAAAGACACAAAGGTAGATACTTGAAATAGGAAAGGAGAGGTAACAACCAATGTCCTTGGTGTATGCTCACCGGATGGCCAATTCATTTATGTCTTGCCTGGTGGGAAGGGTCGGCATGGATGGGAGGGTGTTGAGAGATGCAATAAGGAGACCACACGGCTTACGAGTACCGCAAGGTATGGGTTTTCAATGCCGTAGGAAATGTTGAAATACCAAACCATTAATGTGTACCTGATAGGAAAAAACAATTACATGTATTGCTATTTTTCCCTAGGAAAGTATTACTTGGTTGATGCGGGGTACATGAATTGCCAGGGTTTTTTGGCGCCATACAGAGGGCAAAGGTACCACCTAAATGAGTGGAGACAAGGATACCAACCCCAATCTGCGTATGAGTGCTTCAATATGCGACATTCAGCTGCTTGGAATGTTTTTGAAAGGTGCTTTGGCATACTAAAGTTGCATTGGGCCATCCTGAGGAGCGCATTCTATTACCCTGTGAACATCCAGAACAGATACATTGTCGCATGTTGTTTTCTACACAACCTGATTCGTCGAGACAATGTTGAAGACCCCCTTGATCAACAACTTGATGCGTTTGAACCAGGAACAGATACAAATATCAACACTCCCATCATGCCTATGGAGACCAATGACTTGTGGAGTAATTTTAGGGAGCATGTTACAAATGACATGTTTGCTGCTTTTGTGGCGCATAGGGATAATTGATAAAGTAGTAAAAAAATATTGCTTGTTTTAGACAATGTCCTTCCAGTAGTATGAGGCAAAAACAATGCTTTGTTATGTTAATTTTAATTCCGTTCAGTGACTTGGTTTATATATTTCTTCACCTGTAATGCTTGATGCTTTAATGGTTCATTATATGTTGTTGCTTTAATGGTTCATTATATGTTGTTTCTTTAATGGTTCATTTTGTCCAACATATTGTGCCTTAACTTGTTTTCTGTGCATGAGTTTTTTTTAGATGGACTCATCTGATCAGGTGTCTAAGGGCAGGATGAAAATGTGGTCTGCCAAGGAGGACAAAGTGCTGATTGACTACTTAGTCACTCTTAGGATTGAGGGACAATACATGGCTGATAACGGCTTCAAGAATGGGTTTGCCAATGCCCTCCAATCGAGGATGGAAGCGAAGCTACCAGGTTGTGGCATAAAAGCCACTCTACATATTACCTCTAGGATAAAGACATTGAAACGATTGTGGCAAATGGCTTATGACATGGTATATGGTCCCAACACTTCTGGATTTGGTTGGGACCCCGACACCAAATTTGTCACAGCAGAGCCAGTGGTGTGGGAAGAGTATCTGAAGGTATGTCATACCATTGTTGTGTTCAAATTAGCTTAATTCACAAACTGACATGCATTACATTTCATGTCTAATAACATGATCTGTTTTTTCGTAGGCTCATCCAAAGGCTTCTCATTTTCGCACCAAGACCTTACCCAACTTTGACAGTCTGTGCTTTGTGTGGGGAAAGGACAGGGCTGTTGGTGACGAAGGAAGATCCCATGGTGGGATGGAGGATGATGTGAATCTTGAAGATGATGATCTTCCGGAAACACCTAATACTGTTGCTGCTGATTCTGAGTTCTCACCCACATTGCATGACACTAGTTTCACACAAATCCCTCCAACTGAAACGTCTGTGGGTCCAAGGAAGAAGCGCCGGTTGAACCACTCAGAAGTGATAGCTGAGGCTCTGCGAGAGACAGTAACATCGCTTGACAAGACCATCGTGACAGTATTCGACAAACTGGGGAATAAGATGTCAACACAAGAAAGGCAAGCAGAACTTGATGCAAAGGGGGATGATCTATTTATGGACTTGCTTCAGCTTGAGGACCTGGCATTTAATGAGAGAAACTTGGCTCATATGAAGATACTAGCGTGTGACAAACTCCTGAGGTGATTTTCCAAGATGCCTCTTGAGTTTAAGACATCATGGATCCGAACCTTGCTGCAGCAGTAGATATTGTATAGCCATATATAATGCAGAATGGCTTACAAACTGTCTTTTTTGTGTAGCCATATATAATGCAGAATGGCCTCATTTCTGTATTTTTTTTGTATAACCATATATCTTGCAAGTGTGTCGTTCACTTTTGACAACAACTCTGCCTTTTGTATGTTTAGGACAGCAAAGTGTAGACCATGTTCACTTATTGGAAAATTAGAGTTCGACATGGGATACACTTTGTGTCTTTCGTCGATGTAATTGAATATGTTTTGTGCTGTTGTGGTCTCCCAAATGTATATGTAGCAACATAATATATGGTATGTAAATCAGGAACAAGTTAATGAAAGTGAAAGAAGCCTTTGATACGTCTGCATTTTATGTTTCAAAGAATGCATAGTTACTTTATGTCTTTTGCTGGATGCCCTATTCTATGACTAGAATAACAGAGAGTTAGAGAGGTTAATAATTCTCAAGAATGATTTTGTCATACTCGAGAATTAATGTATCATTGTCACTTAATTCATTGCAATTTCTAAACATATTCTCGAGAACTGTAACTGAACTCTCGAGAATTATCAGAATTTGATGAGTTTCTTTGAGTGTCTTCGGAATTGATCGTGCATCATTCTCAAGAATCACTAAGGAATTCTCGAGAATTGATGTGTTGTTCTTCACTCAATTCATCGCTATATCCAAGCATTCTCAAGAATTGATTTGGAAACTCTCGAGAATCAGGATCATTCTCGAGAATCATGATATAATTCTCGAGAATCGCCTAGCTTGGCTCGTGTTTTCTTCTCTTTGTAATATCAAATCTCCATCTCATTCTCGAGAACCTCCACTACATTCTCGAGAATTGGAGAAATCTGATTTAATGTAGGACTCTCGAGAATCAACATGGGCATTCTCGAGAATCGTCGAACTTAAGTCTCACGAATTGACGGCCCTCTTAAATTATTACTATTATTCCCTTTTATTAATTCATAACTCCGACGGTTGATTTTGAACCAAAGAGTTCAACATCGGAGAAAGTGCAATATCCAAGTTTAATTTGATTTATCAATAATCATTATAAAAGTTTAAAAAACATGCAGAATATCATTCATATATACTACATAATCAAACACGGTGTGTGATAATTATATATATATATAATCGAACATGATGTGTAACATATATGAATGAATGAAAGTAGATCTTTGGATAAATATTTGGGGGGCATACTCATTAAATAATTCATAAAAAAAATATTTGGAGGACCAAATGTATAATTTTTTGGGTCATATATATATATATATATAAATCCAATTTACATTAAATATTTTTTGGGTCAAATATATATATATATATATAAAAAAATCCAAATGTAATATCAAATCTCAAAAAAAAAAATTGGGTCATAGCCTCTCATTGTCCCAATGAAAATCCACCCGTGTATGTGTATGTATATATAACGGAGTGTATTAGTTTTTTTAAAAAGAATGTTAGTACGGTTATATACGTAACACTTTGTATATTCCATATAATTACATAATGTCAAACACGTGGCCATTTTTTACACAATTATAAATATGTACTACGAGTAGTATTTTATGGATGTTTAATTTCATTGATATTGAAGGCGGCACAGATGATATTTTATTCCTGAGAATCAACTTGAGAATTCTCAAGAATTCTCATAGTCCAAATCAATTTTTAATCTTGAATTCTCGAGAACTCAAAAACAATTCTCGAGAATTGTTGAATTATTTTCATTCTGAGGAAGGTGTCGTTTCATTTCCCACCGTTACTTTAGACCCTATTAACACAGACAAGCTCAACTTCACTCTCCAGGACATCCCGACCCTCATTTCTCATCTTCTTCTTCCTTCACTCTCGAGAACCAAGCCTCGCCCATAAAACTTCATCCACTAAATCTATTCTTTCATCATCATCGACTATTTATCTCCGTCAAAACCCACTTCACCAAATTATTTTCCCTAAATTTCCACATTTCCATCATCGATTTCCTCAATTCGTCGTCTACCCTGTCATTTACTCCATTGATAGTCACTTAATGGGAAAATCCTCGTTAGAATCGCCCGCAAGGCCTCTCACGAAGAAACCTCGTACGAAGTATCGCCCAAAGGTGAAAGATTCTGAAGAGAAAGAACCACCATTGTCGAAGTCCAAAGGCATTATTATGGAAGAACGCTCTCGGCCTGTAACTCGCTTCCAGACTAACTCGTTGCCATCCGACAAAGGGAAAGGAAAAGAAAAATCACAATCCAAGTCAATGGGTTCTAAAGCTACTCGAACGTCGGATCAATATGCTGACTCTGTTCCTCAATTTCACGAGAGACGATCAAAAAGTATTGAAGATCGAGTTCAGAGACCTCCTCATCGTATTCAACACTCTGGAAGTCAGAATATACCTTCCATCAGCGAGACTCTTCCACCTTTTGCCTCCAAGCTCATCGGTCAGAAGAGTGCTCTTCACTTCCCTCCTGGTTTCTATCAAGATCCATTGGTAATTCCATCTGATCCAATCTTTTTGACTGATTATGAGAGTCGCCCGTTCTGTCCTATGGTTTATCTAGATTTGGAATGTTTTAAAAACGACTGCAATTTGGATCTTTCCCCCTGATTAACACAGTATATGCCATTGCTTGGTATTACAACTCCCTACTCTCCACAAGTTGTCAAAGTGTTTTATTATAATATGATTGAGGAAGTTAAGGATAATGAAATTGTGCTAACCACTTCGTTAGGGAAAGCAAATTAGGATTACAACTAAAATTCTAAACTCTTATTTTGGCCTTCCTGATACACTTGAGGACCCACCACCACTATCTGAGCCTGAGTGTTTTAAAATTCTTTTCCCATATGAGACTTATGATGGAAACCTCCTGAAATTCAAGCCCTCTTAGATGCCTGATACAAATAGGGTCCTTTGGTATCTCTATAGCCGTAACATAATCAATAAGGGTCAAAGCTTCACCCATTTTGGGCTCAGAGACTATGAGTTACTGGCTTATATCATTATTAAGGAACCAAGGAACCTGGGGAAATTGGTTATATTCAAGATGTTTACCTTTCTCTCTACCTCTGGATCTGCTAAGAAGAATACCATTCCCTATCCAAATCTGGTATCTTAGATTCTTGGTTTCAACAATGTATGGTATCTTCTAGAGAACGATAAGTCAGTCTTCCCAAAACAATTTGGCAAAACTCATCTCTTATACATGAAGATTTCATTCACTGAGGCTACTGGAAAGAAGAAAGATAAGGGACCAAAAGATCCTAAGCCCTCCTCTTCCAAACAACCAGAGGAAGTACAATCTTCACAGGCTGGCACTGCCTTTACCTCTGCTCCTTCATTTTCTCAAGCTGCTATTCAGTATACTGTTGAACAGGCAGTTGCAAGAGGTATGGCAAAAGGAATTTCTAACGCCGCCACTCCACTGTATGATAGCGCCACCAAAGTTACTAGGTTAGCAGACAAGCTTCAAACAGTCACTGCCAACCTTCTTCACTTTATTGGAGCTGAGTTTGAGAAGCTAGCCAAACAAATCTCATCTAGCTTTCAGACTTGCCTCCAGGCTCAGCAATAATCCACATCGAAATTGACAGAAGAAGTTCGGTCCCTCCAGGCTCACGTTCACCAATTGGATATGTCTCTCGAAGCTTTGGCTCTCAAGAAATATTCTCAGTCTGCTGCTCCAGCTTCTACTTCTGCTCTTGTCTCTGCTCCTCTTCCTCTTTCTGATCCTTTACCATCTGGTCCTCCTCCTCCTCCTCCTCCTCCCTCCTATTTGGATGATGACAAAGGGGGAGAGATTGTTGAAGAAGATATTATAGAAGAATGACATGTTTTGTGTTTTGCTTATGTTTCATGTTTTGTATTTTACTTGTAGAAACATACTTTGTGCTTTGTTCTCGTTCATGTTGCTTACTATACTTTTGACACTTTGCTAATGCTTAGTTTAGCCTAACCTTTTGGCAACTTCGACTTGTTTGCATTCTTAATGATTCTGCCACTAAGTTAATGCTTTTGCTTAATCACTTTGCCTATCATGTATTCAGACAGTTATCAAAACCAAAAATTTCATTCAATTCAATCTTCCTTATAAGAGTTGTCATCATAAAAAGGGGGAGACAACATTTATTGACAAAAAAAAGCTTCAAAAAAGAAAAGAATTTTGAGAGCGCTGGAGAACTACAAAATATATTTTGTTGAATCAATTTAACAAAATTTTTGGTCATGCAAATATCTTCTAGCCTTGGAATTATAGTGGTTATGAATTAATTTAATTAAGCAATGACTTCTTTTCTTGGTTTTCAGTCTTCACCTCTGTTTTTCCTAACGAACCAGCTCCTTTTTTCCATCCACTTCAAACTTTTCATGGTTCTTCTGAGTGTTTATTTCCATTTATTTTTTCCTTCTCTATCAGTGCATCCTCTGGGTTCAAATTTTAATCGTTTTTCCCCTATCTGTTTATATGAATTGTCGCTACTGGTTTTGTCTTTTCGAGTTGTCACTTTCTAATTCCTTCCATGTGCGTCGTCTTTCAAACATCCTGAATCCAGTCGTCGGGGCAATTTCATTTTGCATCCACCTCTACTTCAGTTTTCCAGCTGCACATTCACGCCATCTGGTTTTAGGGTTCGTTGTTCTGCCACTGCGGAAAAACAAAATTCAATTATAGGAATGTTTTTTGTTTTTTTAGCTAAGGGGCATTTTTGGTATTTCACCTCACATTCCCACTTAACTAACACCCAATTCTTCATACCAAACCATTCATTTTCCCTCAACTTAACTTACCTCCCCATGTCTACCAAACAGCTCAACTTTTTAATTTCCCTCACAATCTTCCTTTCCTTCCTTTAAATTCCTTTCCCTCTTTAAATCTTCCCCGTACCAAACGGGCCCTTAGTTGTTATTTTTAAGGAGGGGAGTGTTGGTCGATTTCCTTGATGGCAAATGAACCAGTCGAACAAGTAATAAAGTGTAAGTAGAGTATCGTCCCATAGAGACTGAGATACTGAAGAGTGACGCTCAATTGCTATGATAGTTGCGCAAACAGAAAGTAAATATAATTGGTTTGAGATGTTTTTGTATTTATGCTACTAACAGAAATAAACAGAATAAGTTTTTAAGAAGATATCAGTGAGAAGTTAGGCTGAACTCGGAATCACCTTTAAGTGCATCAATCCCCCAACTGCTCTACCCATTGCTATAGCATCCATACTGCACAGCTTCCGCAATGCTACAACATAGCTACTAACTACAACGCTATTCGGCTAACC
The DNA here is from genome assembly GCA_019022615.1 of Acacia melanoxylon. Lineage (NCBI taxonomy): Eukaryota > Viridiplantae > Streptophyta > Magnoliopsida > Fabales > Fabaceae > Acacia > Acacia melanoxylon. The sequence continues at coordinate 1,019,825 of JAFJYJ010000003.1, read as the reverse complement.
CACCACTATAATCTATCGAAGCTTCCGCGTCCGATACATATGATACTAACTATACTCCTTCCATATTCCTATGGCAACTTTCTAGTTAAATCTGCATTACACTCAGGGTGTCATGGTTATGAGAGGTAGACCCATTCCTGAAGCCTACAATATAATAGGTCAAGCCTTGCACCTGCTGCCTAGCAAACACTGTTTCTCAGAGGTCTAACCTCGACTCCTTGCTAGTAAGCTTAGGCCACAAATCTAGCCCTTAGCTTCCACTAATCGACTAGTAATTAATTCACTGATAAGTAAACCGAATCTATTAAATTAAGAACTTGCAACTGGGTTAATTTAACACTTAAGAATTCATCCTCGTTCAGCCAAAGGAAAGTTAGTTCATGACTGACGAGGGAAACACAAAACAAATAGTAACAGAATGACCCATGATTTAAATACTAAAATAAAGGAAAAAACATAAAGCTTTACGAATTTCCGACGGCGTGGAAGAAGCCCTGTCACGTCACCACTCCACATCTTCTTCCCTCCGTCTTACTGCAAGGAAGGATGCTGGGTTATCCTGGAATTCTCGTGCTAGTGGAGTCTCTCACTCTTCTTTCGAGTCTGCCGAATGTGAAATCTCGTTTTGGCTCTGTGCGACTCTCCCTCTAGGTTTGACTTGTTGTTTCCTTTTATACTCAGACTTTCTTGTGACGCAAGTTTCAGCAAGCTGGGCTTTCCAAATCTGTCGAGATCTATCACATCTTCTGTTTGTAGATTGATTCTGCTGATCCTACGGGATTCTTCAAATATTTCAGTTTTGATCCTCCGCATCTTCTATTTTATTACGTTAGCAATCTACATGTCGCTCTCGACCTTCATTATTATTCCTGAAATCAGCTAGATAAAAGGTCAGAAAATATGCCGTATAGCATTGCGTCCTTTACTTTGCTATAGCTTTCGTGATGCTTTTGATTGCACTTCGAGTTGCAGTCAGAATGCTATAGCATAGTATCAGCTTTACTATACGTTCTTCAAAAACAATGTAACTTGCTCCTTTCTTAGCACATGTTTAGGATGTAAATGGTTTCTATCCTTCAGTTCCCTATATCATGAATATATGCCTTTTTGCTTGGATTGTTTGCAGTTAAGCTTTCATTTACCATACAATTCAGTCATGAAATACAGGGAAAACATGGCATAATTTGGCCTCATCAGGGAGCCATAGTCTATACTTACGCTCTATACCTTTGGCCGGGTGTATCTTAGGTTTTGGTGAGCTTGGAACCATCCAATCAAATGAATGAGTTGCTATCGGACTATATGTTAGCCTATGGCTCCAGTCAGCGATATAAGGGTGGACAGTGATATAAGGGAGGCTACATATTGCATATTGTATAATTGTATAGTTTACAATTTGACATAATGATGATTACTTTTGCAAAATAATTTTGTATGAGAAATTATTATATATACAAATATATATATATATATATATGTAATCAACTCCTGCTTTTTGTCATATATAATTTGCTTGTGTACCGTAGAAATTTTCAGTAGTTACTGAAACGTAAAATCTCATCCTATATTAACATTTTTCAGGTGAACATTCTAGTAGGGAGCAAGGGAAGGCACCTACGGAGTGAGCTTTGTAGGCTCTTTTCTACTCTTGTAGCTTATGTTTTGTTATTTTTATTTGCCATGATCCTAGGACTTCCACATTGTATTTAACTATGAAATATTTTGGAAACTTATTTTAACTTTGTATTATGAATTTTATTTGAAATGGTTATGTAATTTAATTATTTGGATATTGACCATTCCTGTTGAGGTATTTCAAATATTTTGACCAATTTTTCGGATGTTGAATCTAAGGTGTTACAACAAACCAATTAATTAATAATACAATAATCTTAGCTTCAATGCACAAATATCAAAGAATGCTCTTGAAATAATGACCAATTATCATTATTATTGTTGTTGTTGTTATCATCATAGTTAGCTAACACAACAACTCAATTTTTTTAAAAACAAATTCATATTTTAATTTTTTTAAAAAAACACTTAATTTTTAATCATGTTTTTCATCTCTTTCCTCTTACCCATCAGAAACGCTCCTTGGCCAACAACCTTCTTTCTTTATGATCGAGATAAACAAATCAATTCATTTGTCATTAATCAGTACTTTAGAATCATAGTTTCTGAGACTTTGGGATGGAACATTGATATCTTATTCACGAAGATCGTAATAGGAACAAAATGCAAACATAAATGGTGAGTATTTAAAAAAGGGTTAAGGTGCAAAAATATTCATGAACTTTTGTCGAAAGTGCGCTCCGCACCATATGCTTTTTAAAGGTGTAAAAGTACCAGTAAACTTTCAAAATGAGAGCAAAAATACCCTTACCGTTTATCTATGCTATGTTGACCGTTAGTTTGACAAAAAAAAAACGTTGATGTGGAAGCTGATTTGGCCATAATAATGTCCTAGTTGGCATTGGAAAAAATAAAAATAATCCACATGTGTCTCTAACATGAATTTTTTATTATTTAACAAATAAAAAACCCTAACCCCATTGCATCATCTTCTTCTCCTTTAAAATCTCATATTGCCATAACATCTAAATCTCATATCTCTGATCTCCGTCAAAATCTTCTTCTCCTTCTCGACCTCTCTCGCACTCTTCATCTTGCTTAGCTCTTGGCTTCCCTCACCTTAGATTCACCAGCCTAAGATTGTGACCTTTCCACAAAGGATCCCAACCGATTGACAAGTTTCAACTCCCAGACCAACTTTCGTTCCTTAACGATGGGTCTACTATGATGCTTGGACCTAAAAGCTCAAAGTTTTCCCTCCTAAGCTTGATTTAACTACCACAGATTCATGCATATATAATGCTTAGTAAATAACGGTTAAAGTGAATAAACATCATGTATGTCGAGGCGGAGATCAAGCAACAATATAAAATGCTAAAACATAACAGTTAAATATGCACACCATCATGTATTGAGAGGCGGAATTCGCAAAAACATAAAAATAATGGTTGTAGTTAATAACTGTCATTTATTTAGTGACAAATATGATGGTTCTTACAAAATAATCGTCATGTAACACTTACAAATGATTAATCTTCCAACCTTTTATATTAGCCAAGACAAAAAATAATGGTATTCAGAAACAAACGTCATCTAATACTTTTATAACCCTTCGTAACATTGTTATACCTTCATAAGTCATAACCCTTCGTAATATTTGTTAGATATCTATTTAAACTCACATATTCCTCGTGATTTTTACTACTTTTCTTTATCTGCCTCCTCCTTCTCTTCTTCATCATGTTAAGCTTTTAGGGAGCTCCTCCTCCACTTTCACCTCCTTCGAAATAGAGGCTCGATACGAGATGTTGGCAAGCCTTGACTACCACACAAGGCGTCTTGCAGCATACGCCATAACGCCAACAAGCTGAACATGTAAACCACATACTTTATCACAATGATGTTGAATATAACTTCTAGTCAAACCCTTCATCTCCCTCCCTCGATGATGAGAATGAGGAGGAGGAGAAGGAGGACATTGATGGTGATGATCGAACACCACTATTGTTTTTTAAAATATTAAAAAAATTTAACAAAAAAACAACTTAAGAATTCACGATTGTTAATTGAAAACCGTAAAGTATTCTTGTTAACACCAATATACTTAATGGTTCTAACTTAATAAAAAAATATTAAAGCATTTGAAAACTTTCCTCTTCCTCGCACTGACTCTGGGTGCCTCCTCGTTATCCGATGATTGTTAGGAGAATCAAGTATCCTTTCATCACGTCATGTTCAACTTCCAACGTGTGCAATGATGGTTTTTCCATCTTTTTCGATGTCTATTTAAACTCCCAATTTTCATTTGTTTTTCCTACATTTTCTTCATCGTCCTCCTCTTTGTTCTCTCATTCTTCAAAATGAACGTCGTGCGGAAGACTTGCTAGAAAACTCTTAGCGTCATCCTCTACCTCCCCTTCTCCTCCTCCCAAACCTCCACCTCCTATTTCTCCTCCCCAACATCCGCCTTCGCCTCCACAACCGTCGCCACCTCCTCCACCACCTCCTCTTTCGCCTCCACATCATATGCTTCCTCAACTAGAGGCAATATTGTGGCATGCAGAAAACACTGACCATTTCTTGAGGAGGCTTTTTGGATACCTCTTGAGTATGAACAAGAAGGCCAATCTCATACTTGATGAGTATGGGAAAGGGAGGTTGATGTAGATGTCTTGTTTAGTTCAGAAAATTTAATTCATATGGGTTTAGCCTCTTCAGTTTTGATGTGCCTCAATATGTGACCTTTGTGTATAGCCTTCCGAGAGAGAAAGAAAGAATGGTTGTTTGGAATAAGTTGAAAAGCTTGGCAATGGGAGTAAACGGATCCTGGTGTTGCATTGGAGATTTTAATGATCTAGCTTCCATTAGTAAGAAGGAAGGAGGAAATCCAAGATCTGTGAGGAAGGTCTTGAACTTCCAGAAGGTTTTGTCTGTTGTAACCTCCTGGATTTGGAATTTAAGGGAGCTAGATTTACCTGGAACAATGGCAGAGTAGGAGATGGGCATGTGTAGGAAAGATTACATAGATGTGTGGCTAATGCTGAGTTTAGAAAGGAGTTTGATAAAGCATTTGTTTTTCATGTTGAACCTTTGGATCGAATCATCATTTGATCCTGCTTGACTGTTGCTACAAGGATATTAAGTCAGCTAAAAGATTCAGATTTTGTTCTGGTGTAGAACACAAATGTCTAGCTTCAATAAGCTAGGGAATGTTAGTATAGGATCAATGGGCTCCTCAAGGATGCTTGTGGGATAAACACCAATGAGAAGACGAGGGCTCAGTGATATCTATGAAGGAGATATCAATGAGCACACTCAGATCACCGTGCAACACAAAGGTGGCGATTCACCTGAGGGTGGGGTGTGTGCACAGTGTGACTGAATGATAAATAATGGAATAGAGAATGTAGAGAGTGCACCTGGTGGGTAATCTCCTATTTATAGGGATTACCTAGGGTTTCACTCCCATGTAAATGAATCCGTTCCTCAGGCATTATGCACTTCCCACGTTCTGCAAATGCCTACTCCACTAACTGTACGGTCCTGCATTACAGACACGATGGAGTAGTGGTTAACCCTTTACTTGGCTAAACAGGGATTCTGCCATAGGCCTTTCAACTGGGCCGCATACCTGCTAGGCCCAATATATGAGTCCATAACAGATTTGAATCCATGTGGGTGAAGCATGAGCAATACAAGGAAGTGGTGGAGTAGAGTTGGAACGCAGTGGTTGTGATGGATGATGTGGGGGTTAAAAACGTAAAGAGAAGATTATTGACCTGCAGGAAGGAGCTATCAAATTGGAGTAAGGCTGAATTCCCCAATAGTAGGAAGGCCCTTGATGAACTATTAGGGGAATTAGGCAAGTATAGGTAGGGAATGCTTACTGAAAAAAAGGCAAAGATAAATGAATTAATTTCCAAAATTGAAGAATTATGGGATAGAGAGGAATCCTATTGGTGGCAGAGAGCTCGATTGAATTGGATCCAGCATGGTGATAAGAATACATTCTTTCACAACACTCTGATCCAAAGGAGGATGAGGAATAAACTGTTGAGGTCAAGTCGAGTAGAGGTGGTAGGTGGTTTGAAAATGTAGAAGAGATTGATGGAGAATTCACAAACTTTTATAAGAATTTGTTCCCAGCTACAAATCCACAAGGTATGGAGGGTGCTTTACAATATGTGAGAAGAGTTATTTCAGAATAGAATAGCTATGCCGCCAGTAAATGAGGATGAAATCAAGCAAGCGGTGTTTGAGATTAGTTCTAACAAAGCTCCTGGGCTTGATGTCTTCTCAAGTTTATTTTTCCAATCCTCTTGGTCAGACATAAATAATGAAGTTTGGAGAATGGTGTGGGATTTTTTTGGTGAGGGTTGTAGTTTGACGGGAATAAATAAAACCAATATAGTGTTGGTACCTGTTATGGACCGAGATAAATGGGCCTCGGAAGATAAGGCCCGCCAACGTGCTCCTACAGGGACAGGACCCATGATCCCATGAACCCACGATCCCATGACCCCATGATCCCATGATCTCGGATCCCACGATCCCCATCATCATGAATGATGGGGAGAGGACATGCCGAGCAAAGCGGCCAACAGATGAAGAGAACCCTTCCTCTATAAATAGGAAGGATCCAACAGGTGCACGGTACACACATTCTCTGAACCGACATACATATCGCAGACACAGAACACACACCCCACGCCTTTGGGTGAAAACCCTTGTGTTTAAAGCTGTGATCTCCTATCTATCTGGATATCTCCTCCGTAGATATCTGGGAGAAGACTAAAAGATCCTATATCGACTTACTAGCTAACCTAAAGCTAGACATTTGTGTTCTACACCAGAACAATACCTAAGATTGACAAACCTGAAAGTGTCAATCATTTTTTGCCGATAGAACTTTGTAATGTGATATACAAAGTAATTGCTAAGATCATGATGAATAGGATGAGAGATCTTATGCAGAAATGCATCTCGCCACAAAAGAGAGGTTTTATTTATGATAGAATGGCTCATGATAATATTGTAGTAGTGCATGAAGCCATCCATTATTTGAGGGGAAGGAAGAAGAGATCTAGAGTGGAACTTGCATTGAAGGCTGACATCAGCAAGGGATATTACCGAGTGGAGTGGAGTGGAGTGGAGTGGAGCTTTTTGAAACAAGTGTTGCTGAGAATGGGATTTTTTGTAGTTTGGGTGCAGTGTATAATGGAATGTATATCTTCTGTGGAATTTGAATAGACAATTGGGGGAAGAAGTGTTTCAAGTTTCACTCTTGGAAGAGGTATAAGACAAGGTGATCCTCTCTCACCTTATCTTTTTATTATAGTGGCAGATGTCTTATCTCAAATGATTCAATGTCAAGTTGAAAGGAGGGAATTAAGAGGAATTAAGCTGGCTGGAGGTTGTCCGATTCTGTCACATCGCCTGATTCCCAAGTTGAAAGGAGGGAATTAAGAGGAATTAAGCTGGCTGGAGGTTGTCCGATTCTGTCACATCGCCTGATTCCCTGTTTTTTTTATAAATGCGGATAAAAGAAATTGCATGGTACTAAAACAGATTTTGCAGACTTACTGTGACGCTTCAGGACAGTAGATTAACTTGGATAAGTCTTTCTTATTTATTTTTTCTGCAAATGCAACACCAGAATTGAAAGAAGAAGTGGCAGAAATTTTGCAGATTCGGGGATTTGTGCAGCCATGCAAATATTTAGGGCTTCCTATGATTTGGGGAAGGTCAAAAACTGCAGCTTTGGCCTTTGTGAAGAATAAGGTAGGTTTGAAGATACAGGGATGGAAACAAAGCTTCTTACCTTTGCTGGCATTTTTCTGCATTCACTATAGTTTTGATAAAAGCTATAGTGAATGCCATCCCAGTTTACCCTATGACTTGTTTTTCCTTTCCTAAGAGAACATGTAGGGATTTAGACATGTTAATTGCAGATTTTCGATGGGGCAGTAATAGTGGGGAAAGTAATAAGATCAATTGCAAGAGATGGGATTATCTTACTAGTTCAAAAAGAGAAGGTGGTTTGGGATTTAGAGATTTTAAAGATCTCAATAAAGCCTTGCTGGGTAAAACTGCCTAAAGACTCTTGCAAAATCCTGAGGACTTTTAGTGCAGGGTATTAAAAGCAAAATACTTTCCCCATGAGAACTTCTTTGAAGCAAAAAAAGGCAGATGTAAATCATGGTGTTGGAGTAGTATTCTGGAGGGAATGGATTTTCTTATGAAGAATTTGGGATGTAAGTGGGGCTTCTGTAAAGGCTTGGAAAGACAAGTGGGTTCCAGGTTTGCCTGATGATGTGCTGAGTAGTAGGACTGGTATAAATATGAATGTTGATATGAAAGTTCAGGAATTAATAGAGGGTAATAGATGGAATTTAAGTAGTATTGAGGGCTGTATTAATACTGAGGTGGAAAAAAGGAAAATTCTAAAGATACAAAAATGTGATAGAAGAACTGATGACTGTGTTTTCTGGTTGCCTTGCAGGAATGGGGAATATTCTGTTAAGTCAGGATATCAGCAAAGGAATGGTCAAGAAGGAAGCAGAAAAGGGGCCCTGAAAGTTATTTTCAGGTTCCAAATGGCTTATAGAGCTGCAAACTATTTGGCAGCAGTTGGTGCTAAGGAGATGGGTCCTGACTCTGAGGGATGACTTGTGGAAGCATCATCTCCTTTAAATGATATTTTGCTTGCTGATTCTTCAAGGCTGAGGAGTTTTGGATAGAAATTAATTAATTAGCAAGGTTTTATTTGTTTATTTATTTTTAAAATTTTCCCCAACACTCTGATTGATTTTCTTGACTTTGCTTGCGACTATGTAATCCATGAGCTCGGGTGTTGATGAATTAATTAGATTTGAGCCTTCGTGTTGAACTTATGGGTGTTCGATATTTAGTGGGTATTTGGATTTGGATGTTCATTTTAATGAATTAATTAATTAGCAATGCTTTATTTATTTTTAAAATTTGTTCCAATCTTGGAGGCCACATTTTCTCCAAGGCTCTGATTCCCCTCCCCTCCTTCATGTTTTTCCTCCAAGGCTCTGCCAGCCGAGCTCCTGCTAAAGCTGAGACATTTTTTGCTGCAATTTTGTGCAATGGGATAGATAGATTCGTCCTGAGAAGTTGAGATGGTACAACATCATTAAATTTTTGGAGAGTAGAAACAGCTAGACAATTGGAACCAACATTTGATGAGTTACAGAAGTGTGTAAATGAAGTAATTAGGTTTTCTTTTTCTTTTTTATTTTGGTCAATTTTATTTGAATAAAGAAAAAAAAATAGCAGAGCTTAAAAGAGTTAGTCATCGATTCTAACTCTAACGAGCTAACCCTTTTATTTTTTTTTTATTTTTGAGCTCTATCAGATTAACCCATTTAAGCTTGATTTCCTCCTTCATATATAAGTCCCGCTCTCCACTTATACATACCCATTTTGACGTCTCTATTTAAGAGATAAATATTATAAAAATAAGTTAAAACACCAAGCATTAAGCAACACACAAACACTAAGTCCTAAACATTGGCAAGCTATTTGTCCCTAATTAAATAAAGGAAAATACTTAGATTAATTTTTTTTATATGCATTTCATCAAATTCTTGAATCATATGTGACTGTATGTTCAATTTTTGAATTATTATCATATAACTATAAAATACATATGAAAAAAAAAATATGAGTATAGTCTTTAAATAAACCACACAACAAAACTAAAGTTTTTTCCAAATTATGAATTTTATAAAACTCTGAAATAATTAAACAATGAATATGATAATCTAGTAATACAAACTACTCCATATTTAATGAAGCATTTGTTTTTTTTTAGGATTAACATTGCAACAGAATTATGAGAAAGATTAAAGTTCTATGAGTTGCATTTATACTCCATGCTCCTGTGAGCTTTATAGATTGCAATCTTCATTTTAGTTCAAATAAAATTTATTTCCAAATTTTATATTCTAATTGTTATTTTACTTTAGTTTGAGATACATTGCTCCAAAAACTCAAATTTCTTTTATTTTTTCATTGGAAAAACTTATAAATTTCTAGTTCAAATTACAGAACCACAAGTTATATTAGAATGAAAATACCCTCTTATCAAATATGTAGTTTAAAAACTATTAACACATAACATAAATCAAATCATTTTCTAAAGTCCAAATTAGCCCATTCTTTAAAAAATCATATGTGATGATTGTCCAAACTCTCGTAGGCCAAAAAAGAAAAAAATTGTCCAAACCTAAATAAATCAAACCATTTTATGAAATTTAATTCTAAAAAAAAGAGATAATAATAACTGAATATTAGTAAGATTATTAACAATGTAAAAATAATAATATTAGTATCATGTGAATAATTTTTTTTTTTTTAAAAAAGGCTTAAAAGTGTCAAATCTCGGCCTTATAGGGCTAGCCTGTTTCGGCATTCGATCTATTAGGGCAAGGACCTATAAACATGCTTGCAATTTGTAGATTAGATCTAAAGCTGATCCTAACAATTTTAGGTTTTAAATAAATCGGTTCGACATGCTCGACCCTTTTCCGCTCTAAATTCCAAATTGATCAATTGTGTTGGGATTAGGCCGAATAAAAAATATCAAGGTATAGAAAAGGCTCGTATATGGGATGATTCATATGCTTGCGAGGTCGGCAAACCCGATCGTCCCCAGTCAAATTGGATTGGACTGAGCCTCTTAAAAGAAAAAGAACGCAGTATGTTATTTTTTTTTTGATAAGAACGCAGTATGTTATTAAAATTAAAAAAAAAAAAAAAAAAAAGCATGGAAATACGTATTAAAAAAAAGAGGAAAGACAGCATGGAAATACGGGTCGGGTTAACCCGTCTCAACAGTGTGTGTCTATATACGTAGGTGTATTTAAATTTTCAAAGCCATTATTATGCATTTCTGTTCTGTTTTCTCATTTCTGCCGTTCTGCCTTGCTGCTTGCCCCACTTCCTCATCGATAGGAAAGCCCTTTCGCCTCGCTGCTCTTTCTAATCTCTTCTCTCGCTACCACTCAGACGCCTGACAGTGACTCTCTCAGCCTCTGACCTTTGGTCGTCGCCCGTCGCCCGTCGCCGATCCTCCTCTTTCGTCTTCGCTTCAGCTCAAGCATCTTGTCCAAAACACCTGCTTCTACTCTCCGTGTGCTTCTGCCTTCTTGCTCCAGATTTGTCTTCTCTCCAATTTTTCTTTATTTTTCTTGAGATTCTGCGATCCATGAATGAGCATTGCAATCCATGAGCTCTGGGTGTTCAATGTTAATGAATTAACTAGATTCAAACCTCCGTGCTGAACTGCTGGGTGATTGGGTGTTCTGATCCAGTGGGTATTTGGATGTTCATTTTAACGAATTACTTAGCAAGGCTTAATTTATTTATTTTGAAAAATTGGTCCAATCTTGGTGGCCACGTTTTCCCAAGGCTCTGGCCAACATTTTCATCTTCAATTTTGTGCAATAGTTAGCCACCTCAGAAATCTGTTTTATTTTTGTAGGATTGTCAATCTTCACAACAGTTAGCCACGTCAGAAATCTGTTTTCTCCTTTTGGAAAAATTACAGAAGGTATTGTTCCTCAATTTTGTTCTCTTGTGAATATTTGGATGTTTTATTTTCCCCATATTGCTGATCTTCTCAATGCTGCCTTTTGCAGTTTGTCTAGTGAAGGACCCAAAAACTCATAGGCCTGAAGGATTTGGATTTGTCTCCTATGAGTCAGAAATTGAAGCAGAGAAGGCTATGAATGCCAGGGTAAGACTCTAAATTGATGGTTGATACATGAATTTATTGAGGAACCTTTACAAGGTTGTTATTTACGTGATTGACCCTAAACAACAATGCACAACAGTGAATTTAGGAGCAAGGAAAACAACTTGGACAAAATATTATTGTGTATTGTGTTGCTGGTAATGACTGAAAGGGAATTTATAGGATGACGAGTTTTAACTTAATTAAAATGAACGCTAATTGCACTGATGGTATTATAACCATTTTTTTTTTTGGGTTGAAAGAAAGTGAGGACTGCTTGATACTGGGGAATGGTCTTGATGTCCTTGGTAGTTGGTTAACCATCTCAACGGGTAGATGCCATGCGAAAGTTCCTAATGAAAACATTGAGAATGCTCTGATCACTTACCAAGGACAATCTAAGATGGAACCTAGCATGACTTGGTATTATCAGTGAAATAACATGAAATTCCTATCAGATATGTACTTATGTTGGAATGGCCCCATGTACTACTGGTCGGACTTCTTTATGAAATTTATTTTGGCCCAAATCCTGGCTTATAAATCTTTCTACAGTCAGTAAAATGTTCATAATAAGCATTTGTATATAATTGTTTATTATACTTTGACGTTATTAACACATTACTAGCAATAAAAACTTCAAGATTGCATGGTTGCACCATGTGAGGATTGAAGAACAGTTTCAGACCATTCTCACATTCCCTTCTTTCTTTCTTTCTCATGCTTGCAAAATCATGATTATCATTGTTTTTGGATTTGTAAAAGATTATTATTAACATGACATGCCTGTTTCTTTCTTTGTAAAACTCATTATTGAAAGTGCATTGATCATCCTGAATCCTGATGCAGATAATTACGGGAGGCTGATTTTTGTAGAACCTGCAAAAGCCACAAGACCTAAAGAAGATAGTGCTTCTTCTTGATGTGGGTGTGTATTGCAATCGAAAACAGTTGAGAGTTATCTTGTAGCTAGATATATAGCATGCTTAGAAATTGGAATTATCTTGTAGCTAAATATATAGCATGCTTAGAAATTGGAGTTTTGATAGATAACCAAGTGCATGTTTGGTTTCATATTAGAAATAACTCAAACCGGTAATGGATCCTCTCCTCTACCATTCCCCTCCTCTACCCTCCTTTTCTTGTGGTTTCTACTGGAAGTAGCAACATGTAAATAACATGATCATGGATTATAGTATTGGTTATTTGAAAATTCTAAAGTTACTATGGCAAATTTCCCATGCTTCTTGAAAAAAAGTCTTTGTCATCCCTCTCAGAAAGCTGCTTAATTCTATAGAAGGATCAATCCTGCTGTCCTTAACTTGCTTAAACTGTCCCCACAGCGTGGTAGGGTGAAACATTGTGGAAGGAAGTTGGATGTATTTTCTTTTGAAGAGACTAAATATGTTGACCTTCAACTATGCTAGGTGGCTAGAGACTATGAAAAGACAATCATGCTAGAATTTGGGATAGTCAGTTACTGCCAAGTGCCAATTATATTAGCCAAAAAATGAAGAGAAAGTAATTAAGTTTTATGCTTGCGAAATATAAATATTTGTCAAGGGCTGGATTTTTCATTTTATTCTCTAAACCAGATGAAAAGTTATCAGTTTGTTTTCTCTGTTAAAAATTTAAATGATTCTTTTAAAGTTATTGGGAATCCCTTTCTCCATTCCTTTCTCAAACCAAAAAATAAAAGATCAAAAGAAATTCTTTGCACCAGTAAAATGAGAAGGAGATGAAATTTAATCTTATTCTTGTTATTTTTCAATATCTGATGTTAGAGACCTGTAAATCACCTTTTGTGATTATAAAAACCAATAACCCTCTGGTGCTACTTTTAATATCTGCTCTAGTTATTTGCGGTTTTATCAATAATCTGTCAACCTAACAACATATAAGGGTTTCTTCTCAAGTGCACTTCCATTGTATATGGGAGAAGTAGAGAGAAAATCTCTGCAGCCTAGATTATCAGCTTCCTTTTTGTTTCCCTTTGATAGATTGATTGCCCACACATTTTTCTGTTGGATAGTAATTTCCCCCTTCTTTTGCCTTCATGTACTTTTAAATAAGGAATATTTGGGGTTATTATTATGGGAAACCTATGGAGATTTCCGTCTCTAATTATTTATAAATCTTCCTTTCAGATCTATGGCCCGTTGGAGTGGAGTTTTCAGGGTTCCATTATATCCCAACCCCAGGACTTACTATAGAGTTGGTGCTTCTATCTGTTTTTCTCCTGAATCCAAAACTTTGAGTGTATGTTACTTGATCTTGAAAACCTATAAAAGCATACAGCACTTCATGCTTCAAAATTTGTCCATGTTTCCATAATTCTTAAATCTTACATGCTTTAGCTTTAGGCCTCGAGCTATGTTTACTGTAAAAATAGTAATTATAGCAATGAACTTTAATCTATGACTTCATTATGTTCTTTGGTATCCCAATATTTTCTTTTTGACTAAAATTTGACCCATTTACAATTTGTTTCTCATTGTCTAGTGGTCTATCATGATGAATTTTCTTTTCCCTTTCTGAATAATATTTTTTTCAAAAACATGGTTGAATTTTAATGGAGGAGTTTCTTGGTAGCTCTCCCTAGCATTGCTTACTTATGAAAATGAAAAAATTAAATAAAAAAATACTGTACTTTGATGTGGGTGAATTTTTTGTCAATTTCAAAGGTTATCTTATCCTAGATATTAAAAAAAAAAAATCATACTCATATCAGATATAAGATATGATACACATTTTGTACTTATGCATATTTATGCATCCGTACTGCTTTTTTCCTATGTGTCTCTTCAAAGTTTGACATTAAAATATGACCGTTTGGAGTTTTTAAGGTAAGACAGGAAAAAAGAAAAAAGGGATCTCATGGATGTTTATAGAAATGTGATGCTTTGTATGTTCCTTTTTGCCAAATGATGTTTTCCTATGAAGAACAAACAACAAAAATTTTATTTATAAGTTGTTATGGACATTTTATTCATGCTTTTGGGTAGTTATGGCATGTATATTGTTAGGGTCCCACGTCCCCTTTTAGTTTATTCTAGGAGGAAGACAAATAATAATTAGGATAAGTTGAAGTAGTTATTTATATCTTATCAGTAGTTAGTCATATCTTATCCATTGGGTAGTTTCTTGTATAGCAGTTATAGGAAGTTGGATTTACTGAATTATATAGATGTTGTATTCTGTTTTATGGACAGACAAGTAATGATATATGAAATTATTGTTCAATGGCTAGAGTTATCAGATACTGGCTCTAGATTCTCTCCTTTTCCCTCTAAACTTTCTTAAGATCTATCATTTGGTCTGACAAAGTGTCTGCAATTAATGATTGGCCTTTACCAAAGGATATCTCGGAATTTCGAGGTTTTTTAGGCCTTACTGGGTATTATAGAAGATTAGTTCACTACTATGGACAAATTGCAAAGCCTCTTATAGACATGACTAAGAAGGATGCTTTCAAGTGGGATCGTGCATCTATTTCTGCATTTGAAAACCTTAAGACTGCCCGACTCAGGTTCCTGTTTTACACTTACCTGACTTCTCTAAGCCTTTTATTGTCAAATGTGATGCTTCTTCTACTAGACTTGGCGCTATTTTACAACAAGAAGGGCATCCGGTTACTTATTACAGCAAAGGGCTGTCACTTTCTTATCAGCATAAGTCAGTTTACGAGCGAGAATTACTAGCTTTGGTGATGGCCATAACTAAATGGCGACATTATCTACTTGGGCGAAAGTTTTTAGTGCAGACAGATCATTTCAGCCTGAAATACCTCATGCAACAGTGACTTACAAATCCATCACAGCAACGTCTTCTCCTCAAACTTCTTCCTGTTGACTTCCAAATCATCTATAAACCAGGAACATCAAATCAGGGCGCTGATTCTCTATCTCGCTACCCACATTCTGGTGAGTTTTTCAGTTTAGCCATCCCACACGCTTCTAATTTTGAAGAATTACTGATGCTGTTACAACAAGACCCATTTACCAATCATATATTGGAGTCTCTGCAATCAGACCCTCATTCTGTCCCTCATTTTTCACTGGTTTCTGGTCGGTTATACTATAACAGCCGGTTGGTGATTCCTGCAAAATCATCTCTTACTCACATGCTCATTTCTAAAGCCCACACCTCTTTGGTCGGTGGTCATGGCTTAAAACTCTCAAGAGGTTACAAATTTACTATTTCTGGCAGCATATGAAAGAAGTAGTAACAGAATTTATTCAACAATGCCTTGTTTGTCAACGTAGCAAGTATATACCCCAATCATCTGCTGGTTTACTCCAACCTTTACCCATACCCCATCATATTTGGGAGGATCTCTCACTGGATTTTATCACAGGGCTGCCAAAATCAGATGGTTTCAATGTAATATTAGTTGTTGTAGACCGATTCAGCAAGTATGCCCATTTTATGGGTCTCTCTCGGCCTTTTACAGCAAAATCAGTGGCTTCTCTATTTTCTAAAGAGATAATTCACCTACATGGAACTCCTAAATCTCTAATTTCAGACCGGGATCCTATCTTCTTGAGTGCTTTCTGGCAGGAGTTATTTAAACTCTCGGCTACCAAATTGAAAATGAGCACTTCTTATCATCCCCAAACAAATGGGCAAACAGAAGTTGTAAATCGTTGTTTGGAGACATATCTTCGTTGCTTCTGTCAAAACCACCAGAAAAGTTGGTTTCGTTTTCTACATTGGGTGGAGCTTTCTTACAATACTGGGTATCACACTTCAACAGGCTATACCCCTTTCAAAATTGTTTATGGCAAGGAACCTCCTTCTTTGGTGCCTTATGTTCAAGGGACTTCTCCTATTGCTGAATTAGATGACTTCTTTATTGAACGAGATGCTGTTTTGGATTTAATCAAATCCAATTTATTAGATGCACAAGCCCATATGAAGCAACAAGCGCCGTCAAGTGGAGTTTCATCCAGGTGATCTGGTTTTCTTAAAAATACAGCCTTATCGCCAAACATAAATTTCTGGTCAGCGCTACCAAAAGCTTTCAGCTTGTTACTTTGGCCCCTATTCTGTGATTCGTCGCATTGGCGCTGTGGCTTATGAACTCCTCCTTCCTCCTGGTTCAAAAGTTCATCCAGTGTTTCATGTCTCCTTGCTAAAACCGGCCCTTGGTTGCTCTTCCCAAGTTGCTGTCTCCCCACTTACAGTGACTGATACGTGGGAATTAACACTTCAACCTGCTAAGGTGTTGCATTCACGAGTGGTAGAAGAAGCTGGAGTTCAGACCCTTGAGCTTCTAATTCAATGGCAAGATCGCCCACAAGAAAACTCAAGTTGGGAGCCGTATGATTACATTGCAAATCAATTCCCTGATTTCAGCCTTGAGGACAAGGCTTATTTTCAAGGGGAGGATATTGTTAGGGTACCATGTCCCCTTTTAGTTTATTCTAGGAGGAAGACAAATAATAATTAGGATAAGTTGAAGTAGTTTTTTATATCTTATCAGTAGTTTGTCATATCTTATCCATTGGGTAGTTTCTTGTATAGCAGTTATAGGAAGTTGGATTTACTGAATTATATAGATGTTGTATTCTGTTTTATGGACAAACAAGTAATGATATATGAAATTATTGTTCAATGGCTAGAGTTCTCAGATACTGGCTCTAGATTCTCTCCTTTTCCCTCTAAACTTTCTTAAGATCTATCATATACTATAAATTTTATAATTGAGAATGTTTATACTCATTTCATCTTTTAATGAGTTGATTTCTTGATTATACATATAGATAAACTACATAACTAATTATATATTTGTGTGTGCGCACGCTTCCCCCTCTCCCATATCCTATAATATCAAAAATTGTTGTATCTTAAGTGTCATATTTTATCATATTAGATATGTGAAGCTGTATTGGTATTACATAGGCTGCAATATATTCTTATTCTCGGGCATAATGCTCTCTTCTACCATGGGAAACATTACTGCCAATTTGCACTAGCCAGCATTGCTTTCTTGAAAATATTCTATTTGGTATAGGCACCATCAGCAAATGCTGTCTTTTTCTGTGGTGATCGTGTTGAAGGGACCGGTAATCCAGTGATTGAGAGACTATCAGATCTACAGAAAATATCTGAAATTCTGGTGTCAAAATTTGGTCAATCAATTAATGCTTGGGTCATTGAGGCTTCTGTTTTTAATGGGCATTTTGCCGTCTACAATGAATTCATACCTTCTGTTAATCAATATGGAGAGCCAAAGTTGTACAGTCCAGTTGGATTTCCAGCATCTACATCAACAGTTTCACTCTTGTCAAATTCCCTTGAAGAAGTATGTCATGATTTCATCCCTCCTGACCATCTATAGTTTCTGCCCCTTTTATGGTTGGACTTTGGACTGTATTTGCTCTGTTTATGCTGGTTATTCTTAAGTGTTAATGATTGTGTACCAGATTCTCCATTGCTGTTCATTTTAGATAATGATTTAGTTTCAATCCAGGTTTTGTATATTATCTACTAATTAATCACCTTAAAGGTTGCCTTCCCTTGTACTTTCTTTTCCATATGTCTTTCTTCCTTTTTCATTATTTTTGATTCACTGTAAGACGGAAATTTTATATGAATAAGAAGCTTATGCTAGTGTATTCCCTTAATTCCAACATAAGGTGATATTTTGTTATTCTTAATATCTAGGGGATAGTAGTGAAAGGTACTTCAGTTTACATTACATACATGTTTGCAATTTGCAAGCACCGCATGAATTGAATACTTCCATATTCTTCGAAGGCATCGTTTGCTTATGATGTGGGAGTAGTATTCCTTCATGATTCTGTTATACTATTGTATACTCAATAACCTTATTGTATTATTTAAAAGTAGGGGACACGGAGTCATTATTTTTATCTCAAATGACTTTTTTTTTTTTCCCCAATTTCCTCGTTATATTTCATTACTTTATTTTGTGTACTATGATACACAGGTTATGGGATTCTAGTAAATGGTCTGAATTCCAACATGATGCCCATGATATTTGTTGTTTTTGTTTATGATGTGTAGGTTGTGAAAGAATAGAGAGTGGGGAAGGAGAAAGAGAAGACAGAACAGGGGTGTGAAAACTGAACAATTCCTGAATATTCATTCCATTATCAATCAACAACTACAATTGTGAGATATGTCTCTTATATAGACATCCTAGAGGCATTCGCTAATCTCCCGCCTCTTATTATTAACTAACACAACTGACCATTCCCAAACCCACCGGCTCATAGACTTAGTAAACCAGTTCAATTAATCATCCCGGCTCATAGACTTAGTAGACCGGTTCAATCCCCTCAGTACTTATACAATATTCTATTTACAATTACATATCAGTTTAGTTCAAGGAGACATCAACAACTGCAACTTCAGTTCTCATTCCATTCATACCTATTTGTACCTTGCAATCACTACTTGAATTGAATTGAATGCTTCCATACCCTAAGGCCTTGTTTGGTTATTATTATGATGGGGAGAAGTGTTCCATTTCTGTTCTGTGTAATATATATTATATGTTTATTGTAATCATTACTCAATAATCTTTTACTTTTTATATTTGACACGAGTCATTTTTAAACTCTGCAGATAATCACTCTCTTTTTTTTCCCTTTTTTTTTTTGAAGTCCATTACTTTGTATTTTTTGTACTTGATGATGACCTTGAGTATCAATATGATACAGGTTAAAAAGGTGGTATTTGGGCAGCAGATAGATGCACACTCACTCTCACAATGCGAAAATTCCTCTTGTTTTGCTCATCCTAGGACAATAATCCTTGGATTCAGCAAAGGTGGGACTGTGCTTAATCAGTTAGTCACAGAGCTTGGCTTTTCAGATGTTGGATCCATTGAAAAATCACCCCATTTGGGACAACCAGTTGACACAAAGTTTCCTGAATTTGATGAGTCTCATGTAGTACCTACAACTAAGGAAGCCTTTCTGAATAGCATAAATGAGATTCATTACGTTGATGTTGGTTTGAATTCCACTGGTGCATACTTAACCAACGGCGATGTGATCAAGGGAATCTCCAGAAGGCTCATGCAAGGGGCTACTGGAATTCGGTTTATGCTTCATGGAACTCCCCGGCAATGGTCCGACATACGGCGAGGTTGGATATGCCGGGAAAAGGACACATTGCTGCACCTCCTTGAATCAGAATCTCACAAGAGTGGGAGCAAATTACAGGTATATGAGAAGTACTATTTTGCTGATAGGCCTGCAAATTTGCAGATGCACTTTGAAATAATTGAAAGATTGGATGTAAATTCATAGGTCAATCTAGTGAGTTGTATTAGACTCATCACCATGTTACTACGTTGTAACTAAACTATAAAACTCCTGTTGAATGTTACAAATTTGTCCAGTTAATCTGAACTTTATCTTCCTTTGTGTATACTAGAAGTTGATTTTGGTCTCAAACAAAAAATCAAATCTTCTGCACAGATAAAAAAATGTATCGTTAATACATTAACACTTAAATTTGTAACTTGATCTTTTACCAATATTTGTAAAATTATAACCTTGTCAATCTTTATAGTTTTGAAGGAAAAAGATAAAAAGAAAAAAAAAATCAATCTTCATTGTTTTATCCAGTTTTATCAAGGTCCCTAGGTTTTTTCTATTTTTTTATTGATTCGTCAAATTTATTTCTATGAATTTCTTGTTAGTGGCTTTGATAACTCGATAAAAAGTCGGCCTTCGTAGTGTTCCTAGTGTTCAAGTCGGCCTTCGTTAGTTGGAAGGACCAGTTCCATCATAGAGAAACCCAATAAAAAGGGGGGAAAAACTTTAGGAATAAAAAAAATTGATAAAGTCATAGCAATTGGAATATTATTATTTTTTTAATAAAAAAATATAGGGTTAAGTAAACTTTGGGTCTTTTATAATACTAGCACTTCCTTTGGCAAAAAGTACAAATTTATCATTATACTTTTTTTGGGTGGCGATTTGAAAAGTAGTACAATGTTGCTTGTTTTAAGCTCAAAAAATATAGTAATGTCATCTCTCCATTAAATTTTCGTTGATTGCATTGATGATAATGATAATAACAATTTTTTCCCAGTTACAAACTTGTCTATAAGTGGTGGCTCATCCCAACTCATTATCAACAAAGTGTCGACAACTTGTCCCTTTGTGAAAAAGTAACTTCAGTAAAGTTTCACATGTATTTTACTTTATGTCAAGCGTCTGTACTAATAGTTTGCAATTGTGTTACATGTCTGTAATAGACCTGTCCTTTTATGGGTCATGCATGTTGGTACTATTTTACTTTAAGTCACAAGTTTGTCTTAGTGCGTCTTATCTTCCAAATTCATATGGCATCATGAATATTGTCGTTTTGTACCTCTGCTCGTCTATATAAGCAAAGCTTCTCTTCTGTTGTAAACAAAACCGAGAACCACAATAAAATATCCAGTGTGTTCTTAAATGTCTTTCTTCTAGTTTCCTTTTTTATTCTTCTGAAAGCCTAAGTTCTTAGTATCCTATCTTTATCTCTATCTTAGATTCAAAGTATGCTCTACACTCGCCTCTTCAAGAGGAACCTATGCATCAAAACAAAATCAAGATCATGATCCAGCTAAGAGAGTACTAAAAATTAGAATATTGAAAATGCTAGTATTGTAAGCCTTGTAAAGAAATCGATGTCCTAAAGTGTCCTTGAGTATGAGCATGAGATGAGAGCTTGAAAACTTGGATTGTCCACTAGACTAGATTATCCTTTTAGGGTCAACACCTCCTGGTATAGTTCAATATGTTTTTTTTCCCAGTTTATCTGGGTTATCAGATAGGATAGATCAAGGTCCCAATGACTTTGTTAGTGTCTGCGTTTGAGATCTTCTAACTCTTTGCTTGAAGGTATGTTGACACAACACAGTCATTTGGATCCTGATCCATCCACCCTTTGCTTTTGGATTCGAGAGGTGACTTTGCCATACTCTTTTACTTTTGGGTGATCAATACACCTTAAAAAAGCTATGGTATAAATATGTAGGTTAACTCTTAAATATAACATTAATCTTTAGAATTTTTAAATGGCTTATAGATTAAATGAATTACAATTCTAGAAATAGATAATAAATGAAAGGGTCTCAACGTGCTAACCCTTGATCCTATAAGGTTGGCCAGTTTAGGCACTCGACCTATTATAGTCTAGCCTTAAAGCCTGCTTACAATTTGAAGATCAAATCTCGAGCTTGGTCTTAACAAATTTTGTGTCTCAACCGGGCGGCTCGGCGGACTCGACTGTTTCTAGTCTATAAATTTCAAACTGTACAATTGGGGTGGGTCAAATTTGAACAAAAAATATCAAGGAATAAACAAGGCTCGTATATGGGTTGATTCATATACTTGCGAAGTCGGCAAACCAGCTCGTACCCAGTCAAATTGGATTGGGCTAAGAAGCTCGTAAAAAGAAAAAAGAACGCAATAAGTATGTTATAAAAGAGTAAAAACCAACCGGGGTTAGGTCTAGTGGAAGCGGCTAGTCCCTCACAATGTGGCAAACCAAGTTTTGAATCCCAGTTGGGAGAGTTGCCCACATTTAATGCTCGACAGTGCTTCGAACATAATTCCTTCTAATAGGAGAATACTTGTGCCCATGGAAAAAAAAGAAGAAGTAAAAACCCGTAGGAGAAAACGAGTAGGGTTAACGGGTCCAACCTGTTTTGGAAGGTCCATATATTGTGATTTAGCAAGAAGAGGAAATGAAATATTCGAAATATTATTCATATCGAAATGTGTTGATACAAAGTCTTTATATAGACCCAATAAATGATACATATATAGGATAACAAATTATATTCCAGAAGTTTCTTTTCTAACTGAAATAGTTACTTCCAACTAACTAGTTACTCTAACTATATACTCTAATACTCCCTTCAAGCTGGAGAATGTATGTCAATCATGCCCAGCTTGGCAAGGGGTGTACAAAAAGAAGAAATGGCAAAGCCTTAGTGAAAATATCGCTAATTGATCTTGATTTAATAGGAAGAATATGAATTAAACCCTGTTGAAGTTTCTCACGAACAATGTGACAATGAATATCCAAATGTTTGGTACGCTCATGAAAAGTAGAGTTAGCAGCAATATGCCTGGCTGATTGGTTTTCACAATATAAGGATGCAAGACTAGAAAGAGGAAGATTGAAATCTCTCAATAAATGAGAAAGCCACTGTAATTCACAAGTGGTTGCTGCCAAAGCGCGATATTCAGCTTATAAAGGAGAGGTAGAAACTATTGGTTTCTTCTTAGAGCGCCATGTAATTAGAGCTTGATCAAGAAAGCCACAAAAACCAATTATGGAATGATGTGTATCAAGACATCCAGCCCAATCCGAGTCACTAAAATTATTAAGTTTAACAAAGGGAATTGACTAGAAAGAAAAGACCACAACCGAAGCCCCTTTAAGATACCGCAAAACCCCGTGTAGACTATGTAAATGGACATCAATAGGTTGCTGAATAAATTGGCTTAAGCTGTTGAACAACAAATGACAAATCTAGACGGGTATTAGTACGATAAAGAAGACAACCAACTAAGGTATAGTATTGGGAACAGTCAAGCAAAGGAGCGCCAAAATCTTTAGAGAGCTTAAGATCACGAGTCATAGGTGGTTTAGCAGGTTTACAGTCTAAGAAGCTAGCATAAGATAACAAGTCTAAAGCAAACTTACATTGACATAAAGAAATTCCAGTAGAATTACGAGCAATTTCCAATCCAAGGAAATGTTTAACATTACCAAGATCCTTGATCTTAAAACTATCATCAAGAAAGGCCTTAATATGGTTAATCTTAGCTAAATCGTACCAGTAAGAATGATATCATCCACATAAATCAACAAGGCAGTAAAAGATTATGTGGTATTCTTGAGAAATAAAGAATGATCAGCTTGAGATTGGCGGTAACCACAAGAGGCAAGAGCCTTAGACAATTTAAAATACCATTGTCGATTGGCCTGTTTAAGGCCATATAGAGAGCGCTGCAATTTACAAACTTTTGAAGGGGAAGAAACAACCAAACCTGGAGGAGGAAGCATATACACCTATTCATCAAGGTCCCTATGTAAATATGCATTATGTACATCTAACTGCTTCAAATGCCAATTATGATCAGCTGCAAGAGCAAGTAATGAACAAACTGTGGTCAATTTAGCAGTAGGCGAAAAAGTGTCATTATAATCAATACCATCAACCTGTGTATAGCCCTGAGCAACCAGACGACCCTTATAGCGATTGAGAGAACCATCAAAGTTATATTTCTTAGCCAAAATCCACTTACACCCAATAGGTCGCTTACCATAAGGTAAATCAGTAATCACCCAGGTATGATTCTGCTGCAAAGTTGCAAGTTCAACTTGAATAGCATTTCTCCAACCCTCATGTTGAATAGCTTTATAGTAGGTTTCAGGAATATCATCAGTGGAAATAGAACAAGCAAAATGATGATATGAAGGAGAAAAACAATGATAAGAAAGAACATGAGAAAGTGGATGATATATACCTGCCTCTAAAGAATTTGGTAAAACTGATGCACATTGAAGAGCGAAGTGATAATCTTGCAGATAAGTGGGTGGTCTGTGAGGGCGAGTAGAATGGCGTGCCAAAGGTAAAGAAGGAGCATAAGTAGAAGAATGGGAAGGCTTAATAGATGAAGGGGATGACTCATAAAAATCAAGAGATGGAGTGGCTTGGGGTAAAGGAATTGAATCAGACAAAACCTCAGAGTTAGAAGGACAAAACGGAAAAATGGATTCATAAAAATAGACATTGCAAGATATATGAATCTGACGAGTATGCAAATTGAGTGTACCAAATCCTTTAGTACCAGTCTTATAACCAAGAAAAATACATTTATGAGCTCTTGAATCAAGCTTGGTTTTGTTTTGTAAAAGTGTTGGAGAAAAACATAGGCAACCAAAGACTTTTAGCATGCTAAAATCAGAGGTTTATCAAAAAGCGTTCAAAAGAACTTTTATTCCCTAAAAGAGGAGTAGGCAAACAATTAATAAGATAAATGGCATGGGTGATATCATAGGACCAAAAAACCTTTGCAAGATGAGCTTGAAAAAGAAGAGCTTGAGTAACATTAAGAATATGTTGGTGTTTGCATTTCACTTTACTATTCTGTTCAGGAGTTTCAATACATGATGTTTGATAAAGAATGCCATTTTTAGCAAAAAAAAAAACTCAGTCATTTGAAATTCTAAACCATTCTCAGCTCTAATAATCTGAACAGAAGTATGAAATTGAGTGGACACTAAAGCAACAAAAGTTTGAATATAAGACCGAACCTTAGACATGTTCTTAAGCAAATAAATCCATGTATATCTCGAATAGTCATTAACAATGGTTAAAAAATACTTATTACCATGCAAAGAAGGTAAAATGATAGGGACCCTAAATATTGATATGAACTAAACCAAAAATTTTATTAGAAGTACTAGTGCTTACGGAAATGGAAACTTTCGTTGCTTGGCAAAATGAAAAAAATCAGAATAATTAAAGGAAGGACTTTAAGACACAACTGAACACTACTTATGAATAGAAAACAAAGAATGTTTGGATAAATGGCCTAAGCGAAAATGCCAAAGATCAAATGAAGTGGAATTTGCAGTGGTTGAAATAATACTCACTAGGAGAGAAGGAACCATATCTGCTAGATTCATTATGTATAACTCTTCGATGACATTAGCTGAACCAATCATCTTCTTTGAAGGTAGGATGCAGATGTGGCATTGAAGTGGCTAAAAAGAAACAATACAAGATAGAAACAAAGTGAGTTTAGAAACCGAAATCAAATTGAATCAAAAATTCGGGACATACAAAACATCCGAATAGTAAAACAGTTAGAGAAATGAATATTGCCACTATATAAAGCCATTACTCGAGTACCATCGTTAGATTGACAAAAATTGGAGGAATTTGCGTATAAGAATGAAATAAAGAAAGATTAGAACATATATGATCGGTAGATCCACAATCAAAGATTCAAGAGTCGAAAAATGTTTGAGAAGAACAAATAAGAGATATACCTTGGTAGAGATTTTGTTGACAAATACAGAGGGTGAAGGAGAAGAACTATTAGCTTGTACAAGAGCTAGGAGCTTATGATATTGTTCTGGAGTGAAACTGTAGGAAGAGTTTGCAACCTGAGAAGGCTTAGTGGTGCTTTGACTAGGAGGATACTAAGATGAAACGACATTGATATTAAAATTCCTGAATTTGAAGCTTGGTGGAAAACCATGCTTCTTATAACATGTAGCCTCAGTATGTTTGTATCGCCCACAGAACGTACATTGCTTAACAGATCCAGAATAGTTTGGCTTAGGGATACAAAAGTCAAAGGATCGAGAACCAAAGGCTTTACAAAGCAGAGTTGTAACTTCAGCCACTTGATATCCCATCTCTCATTCTTGTTGTTGAACCAAAGCAAAAACTCGATTAATCAGAGGTAAGGGATCTATCAGCATAATTTGAGATTTTACAGAGGAATATCTATCACTCAACCCATTCGAAATCGGATCACATAATCTTGATCCAAATGCTTCTTATACATCTCAAGCACACCATAAGAACACCGAGGATTACAAGAACAAGCAACAGTCGGTCTAAATGTTAGAAACTCATCCCATCAAATCTTGAGTTTCGTGAAATAATCACTTACAGTCTGATCTCCTTGCTTCAAACCTTTAATCTCCTCATGTAAATCAGCAAGACGAAATTGTTAGTTCTCTATGTGTTTTGATGATGTCTAACAATTGTAATGATCAAGTGCGAAGAATTAAGTTTAGACAAATTGCACTGAGTTTCTTGTAAAATGATTTTGAAAAATCAGTAACTCAAGTTGTTGAAAACAACTCAAGTTGCCTATCATAACTCAAGTTTTACACTTAAGAAAAATAAGATCAAACGAAGGATAACTCGAGTTATCACTAAACAACTCAAGTTATAAGTTGGACTTCAGTTCCCAAAAGCCTCATCGCGATATCAGATTTTTGGTATCTGATATAACTCGAGTTACAAGGAAAAACTCGAGTTGTCCAAGTGCTAAAAACTTTACGTCGATTTTCGAAGTAGAAAAACTCGAGTTATAGAATATAACTCGAGTTGCCCAACTCAAGTTATTTTTGTAACTCAAGTTATATTATGTGCGAAAGTTTTCCGGATGATTTAAATTCAAAAGTAACTCGAGTTATTCAAGACAACTCGAGTTGGACAAACTCCGATTCGCAATAACTCAAGTTATGTTTTTCGAAAACTTTAAATACGATTTGAATTCCAAAGAAACTCGAGTTAGAGTACAAAACTCGAGTTGGACAACTCCAGATTATTACTATAACTCAAGTTATACCATTTGCGAAGAATTTCCGAATAATTGATTCTCGAAGTAACTCGAGTTAAGAATAGTAACTCGAGTTAGCCAACTCAAGTTATTAAGGATAACTCAAGTTCTGTTCTTCATGCGCATATCTTCGAACTAAATATAACTCGAGTTATGTGAAGCAACTCGAGTTGTTCATATCGATTTGAATATGTTTTTCTACGCATTCTAATTTTCATCCGATTAAAGCTTGGGTATTTCATGTAATTGATTATTATTATTCCTAACCAAGTTTAATCAGTTTGCTAGTGTATTTCGAGATACTTCTAACATGTTTTTAAACTTGAAATCACGAAAAGTCAATATGTGTCGAAGCATTAAATGCAGTCCCGGACTTCAAAGCCGAAAGAAGAAATAAACCTCTGGACATACAAAAAGCATTACGGTCGCTTCCCGAAAAAACATTCTCACTTTGTCTCCCAACGGACAATTCAAATAAAGAATGTTAATAAAGAATAACGGTCGAATGACGGAAGAAATACGAGGAGACGAGCAAGTGATTTACAACGGATATATTCATTACTCACAACGGCTCATTTATTCTTCTCAACGGTCATCAATGCTACCAACCTATAAATAGAAGAAGCATTCAAGTCTCCACCTACCGAAACTCTGCGCATTCAATTAGCAATTAAAAGCATTTATAGTTTCAACTCACAAAGAGAATATCTTTGGATATATTAAGCTTCAGTGATTATTATTCTACTCTTTTAGAGAGTTTCTCATTGATTATCTTTTCTTGTAAGAATCTCAAAGTATTGGGACTTTGAGATTGGGATACTTGATTACAACTTGTAAGGGGGAGCAAGTTCTAGAAAGAGAATTGCTTCGAGAGTTACAGAGTGTGTAATCAGTTGAAGTTAGTGAAAATCCCGGAGAGTCTGGGGACTGGACGTAGGTCAAGGATTTAGACCGAACCAAGATAAATCCATTGTGTTCAATCTCACTTATCCCTACTCGTTTATCTCTGTTTTACATTCGGTTAAACGAGAGGATTCTTGCGAAAAATTTTATATCCCCAATTCACCCCCCTCTTGGTGATATTCCTTCTTTCAGAAATATGTTGTTCTGAGAGAATCAAGCATGAAGATCATCCCAGACATCACACGCACGATCGATCCACAAAATACCCTGTCTAATAAACGATGAAATCGAATAAGTTAACCAAGATATGACCATTATGTTATATCGTTCCCAAGCTAGATACAATGGATCTGAAGTTTGCGGCGCCGAAATCGACCGATCAATGAAGCGCAGCTTATTCTTGGCCATCATTGCCATTTTCATAGCTCGTGCCCACGAGTGGTAGTTAGGGCCAGTGAGGATCGGAGAGACGAGAATCAAGGATGGATTCTCATTAGGATGCAAATAATAGGGATTTACAATTGATTGAACCGAATCAGAAGGAGATGATGAAGAAACACCGTTGGAAGTCTCGACGGAAGAGGAATCACTCGGCATTATGAAGCAAAAATGGAGGAACAAAGAGAAAAAGGGCGAAGCGTGTGAATTGACGGAAAGAAACAAGACTCTAGATTGATATCATGTGAAATGGCAGAGAGTGAGTAGAGACCCTCTGGCAATGGTAAAGATACTATAATATTGTACAGAGACCACGTGATACGGCAAAGTTGGAACAAGAAAACTCTTGCAATAGCTGAAACTTGGAAAGCAAAAAAACAATTGAGAAGATATCAGGATATCAAAGTCTATCCCGCTATGATACCATATTGTGATTTAGCAAGAAGAGAAAATGAAATATTCAAAAATATTATTCATATCAGAAATGTGTTGATACAAAGTCTTTATATAGACCCAATAAATGATACATATACGAATAAAAAATTATATTCTAGAAGTTTATTTTCTAATCGAAATAGTTACTTCCAACTAACTATATACTCTAATACTATATAGTTGGTGTAATTAAATTTTTAAATCATTATTGTGCATTTACGTTACCGCTGTTTGCCATTTCGCATTCCTACGCCCTCACTTCATCATTGATAAGAGAACCCTTGCATCTCGCTCTCCTCTCTCTAATCTCTTCGCTGCCATTCAGATGCCTAACTCAGTCACTCTCTCAACCTCTGACGATTGGTCGTCGTCTCTCCTCCTTCTTCGTGTTGCCGTAGCTCACGCTTCTCGCCTCTTCTACTCTTGCTTCAGATTTGTTGCATCTTCAATTTTTCTTGACTTTGCTTGCGATTTTGCAATCCATTAGCTCTGGGTGTTTAATTTGAATGAATTAATTAGATTTAAACCATCGTGCTGAACTGTTAGGTGGTAGGGTGTTCTGATTTAGTGGGTATTTGGATTTGGATGTTCATTTTAATGAACTAATTAATTACCAAGGCTTTATTTATTTATTTATTTTAAAAATTTGTTACAATCTTAGAGGCAACATTTTCCCTAGGGCCCGTTTGGTACGCTGATTTAAGGTGAGGGAAAGGGAAAATGAAAGGCTTCCCACGGATAAAATCAGTTTGGCGCCCTAGTTTCCCATAAAGTTGATTTCTCGTGTAATACCCGGATTTTAGCAAATCTGGAATTTACGAGATAAAGGAAAATTAATGAATATTTGAATGAAGTAAATTCATGAGATAAAAATGTTACAGAAAATTGTTATAATTATAGAGTAAATTGTCAAAAAAGTTACGGGAAAATCGATGAACGAATGACTAAAAATGATATAATGGTGATAAAAACAGGTCTAAAAATATTATGATAAATACGAAAGATCATGAAAAATTATGAGAAAAATATGGAAGTGTTATCCCTAATTATGAGAATTTAATAAATTATTTCAGAGGAAATAACATGAAGAAAAGTTTAAAAAGCATTTCGGAACCATAAAGTAACTTTGATGAGGTAAACATTTTTAATATTTTACATAGGATATAAAATGACAATATCGTATAAAAGTTTGTAAGATAACAATATACTGTAAATTAGTAAAGATAAATATATGAAGAAACCTGATCCTGAAAAGATCACTAAACAAAGAAATTAGGCGATTAAGCCTTAACGAAGGCGAGGGTAAAACAGAATTTTTGGTAAAAAATATTATATTTTTAAAAAATGGAAAAAATTATAGAAAAATAAATAAATCTGAATTTTAAAATTAAGGGGCCGAAATTATTGGTATTTTTAATTAAAAAGAATTGTTTAAATAATTAAAATGATAATTAGAATAAAATAATAATATAATGCGGTGAGTCGACTTATAGGCGACCGAGGGAAAAGTTGGAAATAAATTCTACATGTAAACCGAGAGGTAAAAGTCTTTTCAGACTGATCAAATTAAGAACAAGTGAATTTTTACACGAAGAAAGAATTTATCGAGACGTTGTTTCCGCAATCGAAAAACCTAATTTCAAATAAGACGAAAAGTTGATCAGATAGAGTAGAGTCGGATAGGCAAAGTGAGAACCTATAGAAACAATTGCGTATTTTCAAACACGATTAAGTTAGACAACAACTGGACGTTTTACGATTCGAGCGAATTATTGTCCGAGTTGGTTCTATCGGAAGTGATTTACGAATCCGGACGCGTTTGTCCGAATATCTTTCGACGCACCGGAGAATACCTGGATATGATCAAAAAGAGGATCAAAATAGATAATATGAGAGAGGATGAAAAGATCTTCAAAGTTACATACCGGATTTTTGAGTTTCGCGAAATCGCGAAACGGACACCGATCGGGTAGCTTTATCGACCGGAGGCCATAAAGCAAGATGACAACTCATTCTTTGACTTTTTGGGCCAAAGAGGTCGGCCAAGACCTTGAATGGTCAAGATTGCATCTTACAAAACCCTAGATCCAACGGCGGAATCATTTCTCGAAGACTTTTTGGAAATTCCCACCTTGTCCCTATTTTTCTCTATAAATAGCAAGCTCTCTTGCTCTCATTCTTCACACCAAAATTCAGATCCTAGAGAGAGGTTCTAGAGAGAGAAGCTCTGGAAAAAATTGTGCCTTAGCTCCGAGTAAGTTCTTCCGTCCTTAGTTTTTAGTTTCCGTAGTTCTTTCGGTAGTTATAGTAGAACCGTTGTTTTGATCTAGGAAGTTTCAGAATATATTCCTATGCTTGTTTTTATGCCTCATTGCATTGAAAGATGCCTGACGAGGTAAAAACATAGTGGGGATAATTTTGAAATGGAATACGGTCAAAGTAACGAAGTTACGCGAAATTCCGCCAATTAGGGGTAGTAAGGGCAAAATGGTCTTTTTCACCTAAAATGCACCGTTATGCTGCCAAATATTCATAAGTGTGTTATTATTCTGATTAGAATACTTCTGACGTCGAACCGCTGTCGAAATTTCATCGTTCCGCTGTTTGCCGCTGTTGAGCCGCTGTTTCGCTGTTTTTACGTACGGCCGTCGAAAAGTACCATTTTAGCCGGAAGAGCCGGATATCTGCAACTAAGGTACGGACGCGTACGTAACCCTAACTCTATGCTGCTCATATACTTTTGCGTTATAGATACGTTCATAGACGAGGTTACGTTGAGAATCGTCGGAGATACTTACTGACTTTACCCACGGATTATAGTATTGGTAATGCCGTTTGAGTTATTCCTAGCGCGAGGACACGTTGTGGCGTGGCAATTGGATATGTGCAGAACTAGTCGAGAGAGACCTTACATCTTGCTTTGTGCTTATGTTCTCATCCATGTTATTGATCATACATCCGCTTTTTTGCTTTTGTGATGATATGCCGTATTGAAATGAATATCCGTTGTGCGTATCTTGTTTTATTTGAGCATAAGGTTAACCGTTACACGAGATCCATATGTGGAATGGATCTCGGCTTTGTATCGTGGTGCGGAGGACCAAAGTTTGGCGATCGTGGCAAGCAGCTGGAGTAGGCCAAGACGTGTCTACGTTATATATCGTTTTTCCTTAGTTTCTTTAACTTTTGAGAATTCTGGATGACTGTAATCCAATACATTTACACTATGGTCCATATTTTGAACGTAATGTAGATTACTTACTCGCTCCAATGCTCTACTCTGACTACTCTGCTTGAAATATTTGGAAACGTTTTAAAAAAAAAAAAAAAAATTCCGCCGTTTTCAAATGGGATGTTACATCTCGCGTGCCTCCATCTTCCCACAATGGTAGGGAAGTTGAATCCCTCCAAAACTGGCGGGATAACGTTTTGGTTCCCGGGAGAGTGAATTTTACGGACAAAAAGCCCCTGTATACAGTGGAGGTGTTTAATAAAAAAGAGAATTAACGTTCCAGCTCAACGAAGCTGAAATCGAAGACACGAGCTGAACGAAGGAGTCTCATATGAAATCGATGATGGGCTAGTTGGAGACGCAGGACAAGTTCAACGCATGTGGAAATAGAGGTGAGTTCCGATGGGTATGAGTGATATGTTTGCTATTTTATCCGTTGCCCGATGCCCTGTGTTCGTTGTTTGCTGGCATAATACGTATCCTTGTTGGTTAATGTGAGTGAGGAAATAAATGAGAGAGGCAGCTGCACAATAAATGTGAGTGAGGAAATAATAGGGCATGAGATTATTCTTGTACATGCGTCTCCTGTGGACAGTAAATTTGGCCATTAATGTGGTGTGTGTTGTAAATGAAACTGTATTGTGGGTGGGTATGCACATTTATGGCAATTGGTATGACATTCTGTATAGGTAGCAATTAAACCATGTCTGGTAACCCCTGAAATACAAAGTTAACATAGCTGAATTATAGGATTAATGTGAGTTTATTTTAGTTAGAGTGTGAAGTTTATTGTTGAGTCGGAAGTCTTTGCTCTAAAGTTCTTTGGGTTGGGTGAAAAGTTATATGTTTGAATGTAAATAGAGGTTGTTTGTAAATAGGAGTAGTAGATTATAATGAAAAGGAAATGGATGTGCAAAAAAATTGTGTAGGTATGGAGCCACAGTCTGAGGAAATGGTTGCAATGTTGGCGGGGTGCCTAGCTTTGCTTCTAGCAATGAGGAGGTTGATTGTCATTATGATAGTGGCAGTGGGAGGAGGTAGACCAAGGCACTTACCGGATAGGTCCTATAGATTAAATTTTCATGCGAAGAGAGCGAATTTGAGGGCTATGATATATAGTAGTGACATGACTTGCTTCAACCAAATTAGGATGTACCAGGCTACGTTTGATAAATTGTGTCACATGTTAGACACAATTGGTGGGTTGAAAACAACTAAACATATGCTAGTTGATGAGCAAGTAGCAATGTTCCTTCACATCTTGGGGCATCATATGAAGAATAGAGTAATTCAGTTTGAGTTTGGAAGGTCAGGCGAAACCATTAGTAGATACTTTAAATTGGTCCTCAATGCTATGATTAGATTGCAATCATTGCTTCTGAAGAAATCGGAGCCCATTCGAGATGACTCAAATGATCATCACTGGAAGTGGTTCAATGTACATATAATGTGTTATTGTGTGACTCACTTACTTGACAATAATTATAGAAATTGTGGTTGAACCTAACCGATGACAATGTGGTTACGTTTTTAGGGGTGCCTTGGTGCTTTAGATGGTACTCACATACGCGTACAAGTACACTGGCACACAAAGGTAGATACCGAAATAGGAAAGGAGAGGTAACAACCAATGTCCTTGGTGTATGCTCACGGATGGCCAATTCATTTATGTCTTGCCTAGGTGGGAAGGGTCGGCTGCGGATGGGAGGGTGTTGAGAGATGCAATAAGGAGACTACACGGCTTACGAGTACCGCAAGGTATGGGTTTTCAATGCCGTAGGAAATGTTGAAATACCAAACCATTCATGTATACCTAATAGGAAAAAACAATTACATGTATTGCTATTTTTCCCCAGGAAAGTACTACTTGGTTGATGCGGGGTACACAAATTGCCAGGGTTTTTTGGCGTCATACGAGAGGGCAAAGGTACCACCTAAATGAGTGGAGACAAGGATACCAACCCCAATTTGCGCATGAGTGCTTCAATATGTGACATTCATCTGCTCGGAATATTATTGAAAGGTGCTTTGGCATACTAAAGTTGCGTTGGGCCATCCTGAGGAGCGCGTCCTATTACCCTGTGAACATCCAAAACAGATACATCGTCACATGTTGTTTGCTACACAACCTGATTCGTCGAGACAATGTTGAAGACCCCCTTGATCGCCACTTGATGCGTTTGAACCGAGAATGATACAAATATCAACACTCCCATCATGCCTATGAAGACCAACGACTTGTGGAGTAATTTTAGGGAGCATGTTGCAAATGACATGTTTGCTACTTTTGTGGCGCATATGGATAATTGATAAAGTAGTAAAAAAAAATATTGCTTGTTTGTAGACAATGGCCTTCCAGTAGTATGAGGCAAAACAATGCTTTGTATGTGTCAAATATACAAATGTAATATATATAAAAAATATTTTTTATATATGGCCTTCCAATTTACATTAAATATTTTTTGGGTCAAATATATATATATATATATATATATATATATCCAAATGTAATATCAAATCTCAATTTTTTTGGGGTCATAGCCTCTCATTGTCCCAATGAAAATCCACCCGTGTATGTGTATGTATATATAACGGAGTTTATTAGTTTTTTTAAAAAAGAATGTTAGTACAGTTATATCTGTAACACTGTATATTCCATATAATTACATAATGTCAAATATCACGTGGCCTTTTTTTACACAATTATAAATATGTACTACGAGTAGTATTTTATAGATGTTTAATTTCCTTGATATTGAAGGCGGCACAGATGATATTTTATTCCCGAGAATCAACTTGGGAATTCTCGAGAATTCTCATCGTCTAAATCAGTTTTTAATCTTGAATTCTCGAGAACTCAAAAACAATTCTCGAGAATTGTTGAATTATTTTCATTCTGAGGAAGGTGTCGTTTCATTTCCCGCCATTACTTTAGACCCTATTAACACAGACAAGCTCAACTTCACTCTCCAGGACATCCCGACTCCTCATTTCTCATCTTCTTCTTCCTTCACTCTCAAGAACCAAGTCTCGCCATAAAACTTCAGCCACTAAATCTATTCTTTCATCCTCATCGACTATTTCTATCCGTCAAAACCCACTTCGCCAAAAACAATTCCCTCAAATTTCCACATTTCCATCATCCATTTCCTTGATTCATCGTCTACCCTGTCATTTACTCCATTGATAGTCACTTAATGGGAAAATCCTCGTCAGAATCGCCCGCAAGGCCTTTCACGAAGAAACCTCGCACGAAGTATCGCCCAAAGGTGAAAGATTATGAAGAGAAAGAACCACCATTGTCGAAGTCCAAAGGCATTATTATGGAAGAACGCTCTCGGCCTGTAACTCGCTTCCAGACTAACTCGTTGCCATCCGACAAAGGGAAAGGAAAAGAAAAATCACAATCCAAGTCAATGGGTTCTGAAGCTACTCGAACGTCGGATCAATATGCTGACTCTGTTCCTCAATTTCACGAGAGACGATAAAAAAGTATTGAAGATTGAGTTCAGAGACCTCCTCATCGTATTCAACACTCTGGAAGTCAGAATAAACCTTCCATCAGTGAGACTCTTCCACCTTTTGCCTCCAAGCTCATCGGTCAGAAGAGTGCTCTTTACTGCCCTCCTGGTTTCTGTCAAGATCCATTGGTAATTCCATCTGATCTAATCTTTTTGATTGATTATGAGAGTCGCCCGTTCTGTCCTATTGTTTATCTAGATTTGGAATGTTTTACAAATGACTGCAATTTGGATCTTTCCCCCTGGTTAACACAGTATATGCCATTGCTCGGTATTACAACTCCCTACTCTCCACAAGTTGTCAAAGTGTTTTATTATAATATGGTTGAGGAAGTTGATGATAATGAAATTTTGCTAACCACTTCTGTTAGGGGAAAGCAAATTAGGATTACAGCTAAAATTCTAAACTCTTATTTTGGCCTTCCTGATACACTTGAGGACCCACCACCACTATCTGAGCCTGAGTGTTTTAAAACTCTTTTCCCACATGAGACTTATGATGGAAACCTCCTGAAATTCAAGCCCTCTCATATGCCTGATACAAATAGGGTCCTTTAGTATCTCTATAGCTGTAACATAATCAATAAGGGTCAAAGCTTCACCCATTTTGTGCTCAGAGACTGAGTTACTGGCTTCTATCATTATTAAGGAACCAAGGAACTTGGGGAAATTGGTTATATCCGAGATGTCTACCTTTCTCTCTACCTCTGGATCTGCTAAGAAGAATACCATTCCCTATCCGAATCTCGTATCTTAGATTATTGGTTTCAACAATGTATGGTATCTTCTAGAGAACGATAAGTCAGTCTTCCCAAAACAATTTGGCAAAACTCATCTCTTATACATGAAGATTTCATTCACTGAGGCTACTGGAAAGAAGAAAGATAAGGGACCAAAAGATCCTAAGCCCTCCTCTTCCAAACAACCAGAGGAAGCACAATCTTCATATGCTGGCACTGCCTTTACCCCTGCTCCTTCATTTTCTCAAGTTGCTATTCAATATACTGTTGAACAGGCAGTTGCAAGAGGTTTGGCAAAAGGAATTTCTGACGCCGCCACTCCACTGTATGATAGTGCCAACAAAGTTACTGGGTTAGCAGACAAGCTTCAAACAGTCACTGCCAACCTTCTTCACTTTATTGGAGCTGAGTTTGAGAAGCTAGCCAAACAAATCTCATCTAGCTTTCAGAATTGCCTCCAAGCTCAGCAAGAATCCACAACCAAATTGACAGAAGAAGTTCGGTCCCTCCAGGCTCACGTTCACCAATTGGATATGTCTCTCAAAGCTTTGGCTCTCAAGAAATATTCTCAGTCTGCTGCTCCAACTTCTACTTCTGCTCCTGTCTCTGCTCCTCTTCCTCTTTCTGATCCTTCACCATCTGGTCCTCCTCCTCCTCCTCCTCCCTCCTCTTTGGATGATGACAAAGGGGGAGAGATTGTTGAAGAAGATATTGTAGAAGAATGACATGTTTTGTGTTTTGCTTATGTTTCATGTTTTGTATTTTGCTTGTAGAAACATACTTTGTGCTTTGCTGTCATTCATGTTGCTTACTATACTTTTGACACTTTGCTAATGCTTAGTTTAGCCTAACCTTTTGGAAACTTTGACATGTTTGCATTCTTAATGATTCTGCCACTAAGTTAATGCTTTTGTTTAATCACTTTGCCTATCATGTATCTGACAGTTATCAAAACCAAAACTTTCATTCAATTCAATCTTCCTTATATAAGAGTTGTCATCATAAAAAGAGGGAGACAACATTTATTGACCAAAAAAATCTTCAAAAAAGAAAAGAATTTTGAGAGCGCTGAAGAACTACAAAATATATTTTGTTGAATCAATTTAACAAAATTTTTGGTCATGCAAATATCTTCTAGCCTTGGAATTATAGTGGTTATGAATTAATTTAATTAAGCAATGAGTTCTTTTCTTGGTTTTCGGTCTTCACCTCTCTGTTTTTCCTAACGAACCAGCTCCTTTTTTTCATCCACTTCAAACTTTTCATGGTTCTTCTGAGTGTTTATTTCCATTTATTTTTGCCTTCTCTATCAATGGATCCGTTGGGTTCAAAGTTTAATCGTTTTTCCCCTGTTCATCTGTTTATATGAATTGTCACTACTGGTTTCGTCTTTTCGAGTTGTCACTTTCTAATTCCTTCCATGTGCGTCGTCTTTCAAACATCCCAAATCCAGTCGTCGGGGCAATTTCATTTCGCATTCACCTCTACTTCAGTTTTCCAGCTGCACATTCACGCCATCTGGTTTTAGGGTTCGTTGTTCTGCCACTGCGGAAAAACAAAATTCAATTATAGGAATGTTTTTTTAACTAAGGGGCATTTTTGGTATTTTACCTCACATTCCCACTTAACTAACACCCAATACTTCATACCAAACCATTCATTTTCCCTCAACTTAACTTACCTCCCCATGTCTACCAAACAACTCAACTTTTAAATTTCCCTCACAATATTCCTTTCTATTCCTTTCCCTCCTTTAAATTCCTTTCCCTATTTAAATCTTCCCCGTTCCAAACGGGCCCTAAGGCTCTGATTCCCTTCCCATCCTTCGACTTTGTGCTCCAAGGCTTTGGCTAGCTAAGCACCTGCTAAAGCCAAGACATTTTCTATTGCGATTTTGTGCAATGGGATAGATAGATTCGTCATGAGAAGTTGAGATGGTACAACATCATTAAGAGCCCGTTTGGTACAAGGAAAATTTGAGAAGGGGAAGGAACTTAAAAGAGGGAAGGGAAGGGAAGATTTTGAAAGATGAGGGAAGATGGCTTGAGGGAAGATGAATTGTTTGGTAGGAAAAAAACGAATTACCTCCATTGTCGCCGGTGACATGAGGAGGAGGGTTCCAAAGTTGTAGTAGGAGGGTCGTGAGAGACACAAATCAGAGTCGACAACCTCTATTCTCACCTTATTGGCTGCTCATTCAGCTATCTTTCCATGAATAAATGTGAGCGACCCATACAAACGACTTGGAATTAGCAGGGAACCTTTTGAAGATGAAATTCAAGGAGCAAGGAACTTCTTAATTCAAAAATATGCAGGGCAAAACCCAAGTGTGGATGCAATTGAATCAGCACATGACAAATTATCATGGAAAAGTTCTGAGCGGAGGAACCAAAAAATTTACTTGAAGAAGAAAATGAGGGAAGTAAATCAATCTCGGGTTGTTCAGTTTGTGAGAAGCAGATTTCAAACTCCATCCACGACGTTCATTGTAAAAACTCTATCACATTCTTGTTGCTTGGAGCTCTTACTGTTCTCTTTCTAACCGAGGAAGGGCCAACACTTCAGGTTTTAATATCTCTGATAGCTACAATGTATTTTATACACGATCGGCTTAAGAGCAGGCTCCAGACCTTTCTTTATGGGTATGTAAAGGATGACATTTTGCATTGCTCTAAATTACTATGAATATGCATAACTATGGTGTATTCCCAGTTAAAACATGGTTCTGCAATTATTTTTATGCACATCTATCATCTCCATGTTGATATAAATAATTGCAGTATGATAATTGTATTACTGCTATATGTCATCCTTGATATCATATGTTTTGTTATGGGTTTCATCTAGCTATCTTAAGTAGTGCTGCCTTGTTTATAATATTGGAATTTTGATGTGTGAGAGGTAGAATT
This sequence comes from Acacia melanoxylon, assembly GCA_019022615.1. Lineage (NCBI taxonomy): Eukaryota > Viridiplantae > Streptophyta > Magnoliopsida > Fabales > Fabaceae > Acacia > Acacia melanoxylon. The sequence goes on along the minus strand of JAFJYJ010000003.1, from coordinate 980,956 downwards.
TTTGTATTGTTTTGTTTGGTGTAATAGAATCAGGCTTCCCAAGGAAATTCTAATTCTATTAAATTGGCCATAACCTGGTTCCTTCAAAAACACTTCCACAAAAAGAACAGGGCATGAGAATTTCTGAGTGCATTTGAGTGCAGGGCTAGTTTTCACTGTGGATGTTCCACAATATTCTTGTGTGCTTACCTTATTCTAATGTCAAATTGTAAATGAGCACTATTGCTTAGGCAAAATTTGATGAGTTGCCCCAACCCCTTGAACAAGTTGAAATTTATAATACTTGACGATATGTTTTGTTAAATGAAGATATAATACTTGAAATTTCGAACACTTGAATATATGTTTTTGATTGGGTTGTGTGTACTTTAATTTCTTATCCAGGAACTTTGTTAATTATACTCATAGGCTTGCTAAACAAGCTCATCTACTCTCTGTTAAGTTCTGTACCTTCAATCATCCACCACCTTGCAATGGGGGGAGGTGGATTATGTAAGGAATTCTTGTTACTTCAGGAATTTTGTTGGTAAAACATTTCTTTAGGACTTTGATGTAAACATTTTGTTAGTTTCTAGATCATAGATGATCATTTTCATTCAAAATTAAAAGAAATGCAAGTACTATATCATTAGGGTGGACTTTGATACTTAATGTGATTAATGTTGCAACAACATTTGTTTTGATTCATGGTATGAAATAGAAGAAGATTGGATAGGAAATTTAAACATTAAAAGCAATTGTCATAAAGAAGATGACTAAAGTGTAAATGTAAAAGAAATCCAAATTAAAACTTGATCTTCCTTGGAGACAAAAGCAAGAAGAATAAATGCTTTATCTTGTAGCATTTGGTTGACTTGATGTTGCATCAGTTGACTGGCTTGGTGTTGTTGTTTAGGTGTTTCTTACCATTGTCATTTTGCTTTTTACATTTGGTCTTTGTATGAGATGGGAACTAGGAGTACGCCATAGCGGCACATTTTTCCAAGATGTTTGTATAGAACATTGACTTAAAGTCTCCTCCATTAAAGCATTTGGCCAAGTCACATTATGATTTGTACATTATTAAAGCGTGTAATACAAATTATAAAATTTATGTTACTACTAAAGCAAGTTCACAATCAATCAAAGCTTATAAAATTGAAGTGGAAGATTTTACCTCACTTGACTACACACTTGTTTGTGTGTTCATTGTGGCACTCAATACACTAGGTTAAGTGTTTCTTGCATTAGTTTGAATATCATGACTTCCAATGTTGCTTGACATCCTTGCAACTTCTTTTGTTGTGGCCGAGAGTGCCACAATTTGAACATTTTGCTGCAAAACCAGTTCTACTTATCTTAGATTTCCTTTTCCTTTCTTCATTTGGATCATTTTTTCTTGATATTCGTGGTCTACCAATAGTCTTTCTATATGTTGGTGGAAGTACATCTGGATATTCTGTTGTTGTCCATAAGTTGGCGCCATTTGTAGGAAAAATGATAGGTTCATAACATGCTTGATAGGCCTCTTTCCTATAATAAATGGACACATAATCTTCTGGGTTCTTTGACCACCAATATATGCAACTTATGCTATGAGCATAAGGGATGCCAGTTAATGACCACTTTCTACAACTGCATTCTTTGACTTTTAGATCAAGTGCAAATCTCTCATGTCCATCATGAACCTCAAACTTTTCATCTCCAGCCCAAGAAGGCAACCATCTACCACTATCCTTAGCCTCTCTTTAAAATCTCTTTTTAATATTTGGAAGAATTGAACCTTGAAAGCTATTCATTTTAGTTCTATTAGCAGCCCACCTATTCATGAAATAAATCCTAAGATCCTCCAACATTGACACAATTGGCTTTTCTCTTGCATCAAGAATGACACTATTGAAAGCTTCACTCATATTATTTACTAATACATCACACTTTGGTTCAAAGGAAAATCGAGACTAACTCCAAAATCTGGGAGGATTTTTTATGAGATACTTATATGCATCATCATTAATTTTCTGAATATCATTTATTGCTCTTTCCCATGCCTGCGGGTAGGTAGCTTTGGCTGCCTTCCACATCTTTTTTTTTTTTTTTTTCAGATTTGTTCCTGGGAATTGCTTTCTAAAGTTGTTGTATAAGTGCCGAACACAAAATCGATGATCTACTCCAGGTAAGAGCTCATCAAAGGTAGGTAAAAGACCCTATAAAATCATTACAATATTATATTTAAATACTATATGTTAAATACAAAGTTAAAAAATTGGACAAAAAATGAAATTTTACCTTTTGCTGGTCTGTAATAAAGGTAAAGGACTTGCATTTATTTGTCCCACCGAGGTCTTCAATCAAATTAGATAGAAACCAAGTCCAAGAATCTTTGGTCTCTACCTCTACAACAACAATAGCAATAGGGAGCATTTGCTCATTAGGATCTCTCCCGACCGCAGCCAATAATTGGCATTTATATGGCCCTTTAAGAAAACATCCATCCAACCCAATAATTGGTCTGCAAGTGAAGAAACTCTTCTTACAAGCCTCAAAGCATATATACAGCCTTTCAAATTTGGGGAGCATGTTTCTAGATGGCAATAAAGCATCAATCTTTGCATCATAGTTAGGTGGCCTATCTACTTTTAACAACACTGTAGAGTGAGGATTAGACCTTTTTAGCTCATGACAATAGTCATACAACTGTCGAAATTGTTCTTGGAAGGACCCATGAAGGTGATTCAATGCTTCTTTCTTTGCTTTAGAAGCCACTACCTTTGAGACCTTTACATTCCACTTTCTCTTAGATCTTTCAACAATATCTTTTAATTTATACTTGGGATTTTCTTTCACATTTTTTTGAATATTCCTGCCCAGCCATTTAAATTTTAACAATTTATTATTCACCTCCCTGCTGCATGTATGCTTGTCATTGATCATCCTTAATAGCCATGTTTCTTCTCCCTTTAACTTTGCACAATATGCTTTCCAATCACAGTCTGGCTTGTATCTTACTCTAATCCTTTCCTTATTATTTTTAATAAACTTAAGGCCTTTTCCAGTATGCACAGCATATGAGGTTATGGCTTCTTTAAAATCCTCTTTGGTGTTATAAAGGGTTCCTACTTCCCACCTGTATTCGCTCATATTTTTTAACATCCTATGTAATGGAAACATATTCCTAATGCATCTATCTCCTCCTTCATTTTCATCTCTAGCTTCTTCCTCAACATCAAGACTTTCTGAATCTGCACTCTCATCCTCTTCATTTGAATTTTCTCTACATTGTATGCTGACCACCTAAATATCACTTTCATCCACTTCTTTTTCACTATCATTAAAGTCAGTATTCAAGGCACTATCTTCATCACTATTGTTTGTAACACCCCATATTCAATACTACCCATTATGAATACTAATAAGCAGTATATAAGAATATCATCAGAGTAGAGCATTAGAGAGAGTAAATTGGGTTGATCGGATGAGTAACTGATAAGTGGCTACAAACTTAAATTCTTAGCGGTGTATCCAGTTGGCACATTAGTGGTACAATTATCCGAATATTAAAAAATTATACATAATACTGTCCAAAATAAAAACTCCGTCTGAGTCCTCATACGTGCTGCTTACCCTTGTAACCGGCTCCCGATCCTCCAGATCCTGAAGCTAGGGTAAATGCTGAGATTCAATACCCATTGAATCTCAGGTAACAGTTAACCTCATGCTCAAGTATAAACAATATATGTATGACATATATTCATTACATTTCAGTATTAACCATACATAGCACACAACAAATGTAAAGTTACAACAATGCATAGGACACAGCAAATGTAATGTTAACAACACAACAATACATAGCACATGTAATGTTATCCACGTTTGTAGTAACCAGTGCCATGACAGCTCATCGTGTCCTCAACGCTAGGAAAACAACTTTACTGCATCAAGACTATAACCCGCATAAAGCTGGATGTATATAAACAGTTGACCTAAGATCGAGTCTTAACCATGATGCATGACCCGAGACCTAGTCTTGTCCATGACCTTATGAATCATCCTATCACATATAAGCATACAAGACAACATAAGAGTTAGAGTTACAGTACGTGTCCGTACCTTAGTCCGTGTAGCTAGTGGTACGTTCGTCTGTTTGGTACAATTCTTGATTTTCCTGGATATCCGATAATAGTATCACTGCATTATTTCCTTTATAAACAATATCTTAAGAGATATCGTAGCTACTATTGACCTTTTTACCCTTGGTGGATTTGGTATTCCAATTATACCCTTACATTTCCTTTAAAACGCAATTTCAGCATTTTTGCCCAGATTTTTTGGTAACTTTGAAAAATCATAATTAATTCTACAAAAATCGAAATGAGGTTCCGTAAAGTTCCTCAAAATTCTTGACATGTCTAGTTTTGAGAAAAAATAACGGATTCAACTTGAAATATCTGAGTCAATACTAGTTTAATTATTTCCAACCACTGTTCAGATTTATCTTCCAAAACCATGACCCAACTTCAAGAATTTTTATCTCCTTCTACAGAACTCAAAACACTACACATTTGGTATATTTAGAAAGATCTGGATGTCTACTTTAACCATGAAAGATTTCATGATTTAAGAGCTTCATTCGGTACATAAAATATTAGCTTCAACATAGCTGACTCCAGAAAGCTTCAAACCGAAAATTTACTGATGTTTGCTACTTTGATCTTCAGCTTCCAAAAATTATGTTCCACCATATTCTCCATCAAATTTTCGTTTTAAATCTATTTTCAATCTTAAAAACATGAAAACAAAATCACCTTTAAAGATTCAAGATTAAATCATGAATTTACCATGAATCTAAAGACCGAAGCTAAAGAACTTACCTTGAACTTTCCTTCTACTTCTTCCGGCTTCACCACACTCACTCTCACTTCACTATACTCAGCTTATTGGAACTGATTTGGTGTGAAGAATGAAGAGGCAAGCCCTCCTATTTATAGGCACAGTTCATGACTTGTGGGCCCCACATGTGCAATTACCAAACTATCCTTCTCCTCAACTTTTTCAACAACTTTTCTTCTTTCTCTTTCTTCCCTTCTCCAAACCGTCCTCCCCCTCTCTCCTTATCCTCTTCCACAAATCTTATCTTAACCAACAAGTTGGCTTAGTAAAGATGATCTTTTCCCAATTTTGCATGTGCTTTCCATGATGACAAATCTTGGATATTTATTGTAAATCCTATCTAAATCTTATCGCAATCCTTTTTCCCATGTGCCATGCGTCCTTACTCTTGACTTTGGGGGCTGATTGTTTAATCCCAATTAGCATTCCTAATTTAGTGTTTTATATGCCATTAAATATAATTGACAATGTATGATTGGTTCCTTAGCTAATTATGGTCATTAGTATTTCTCACAAGCTTATTCTTGTCTTCCCATTGGCCCCTAGATTTCAAAATAAAACATCCCTCAATTTATGCATTTTAATTTGTCTCTTGATTAATTTGAAGAATTACACAAATATTTTAATTTGTGTAAGCTTAATTGCCCATTAGTTTTTGCTAATTGCCTTTAAATTGCTTAAGTGTTTTCATAACATTTCTTGCCTATTTTAGTCATACATACTCATCATTTTATGTGCTAGTTACATCACATTTTATGATCCCTAATCTTGGTCTTATATCTTGCCTTTTGTTAATTCAACTCAAAGTGAAATTTATCTCAAATTATAATTAACAGTTTACAATAATTTGAGACACATATTCACCTTCCTTTTTATTCAATTTTTTCATCAAAATATATTATTTATGATAAATAGGAATTTTAGGGTTTTACATTGTTCCCCATCTTTGATGTAAAATTTTGAATCTATAAATAAGTCCAAATTGCACAAGAAAGCAAGAAATTAGAACACTTGACAACAACTTTGATTATATATCAATTTGAAGGATAATCTCTTGATTTTGTCCTTTTTTTGTGTGGCTATTTGTTGATGCAGTTCAGATTTTAATGTCTGTATTAAAAAAAAAATTGTTCATGGATTATATCTGGGGTTAGACAATTTGATATTTGTATATTGTGCCTTGTCTATGAATGGTTCATTATTGTTGATGCTAGAATGGTTTTTAATGGGAAACATCATGCAGACAACAACTTTTGATTTGAGCATCAATATGTTATAACTATGGAAGGTTTTCTCTTGAGAGATCAGAAACATGAATGAAGGTGTGATGATAGTGAAATGCTTGGATGATAGTGAAATACTTGCTTGATACTTCTCTAACTTTGAAAAATCATAATTAATTCTACAAAAATCGGAATGAAGTTCCGTAAAATTCCTCGGAATCCTTGACATGTCTATTTTCAAGGAAAAATATTCTAAGAATCTAGAACATCATGGATAATTCCCAGTTTTCATTTTCTCAACGCTGCCCAGATTTTATTCCAGCAAAAATGGCTTAACTTCAAAAATTCATATCTCCTTGACCGGAGATCAAAACGTTTCGTATTTTATATATTCGAAAATCCCTATATATCTACTTTATTTCTTCAAAATTTCATGATTTATTGGCTTCATTTTCTACATAAAATAATAGCTTCTAATTCGCTGTTTGCACATAATTAAGATGTACTCTATGTTGAGATCCGTACACGCAGCGGAATTATAAAAACTTTTTACGAATCCCAAAGAGGATCTTTCAACCGTGTTTAAATCAAGGTTAAAAGAATCTGAATCATGCCTATGCCGAACTGGTGTGCGTGTCTTGCGATTTGATCTGGTGGGCTACCTACTCGATCATCAGGAGCAGACTCTGCGAATCTCCTCCCTCTACCGGTATCCACACGAACAGCCTTCGAACACGGGCGGTAGCGTGCTAGCGCCTTCGAACTGTGTGTCTCTCTATTTTCTCTCTAGGATTTCTCGCGCCTTTTTCTAATTCATCCGTCTAGTTAATACGACTAGATCAGTATCTATTATAGGGTTTCTAAAACCCTAATAAGGCATATTAAAATATTCAAAACTAATTCAATCAATTTTGAATTTTGAATTTCAATTAAAATAATATATTAATTAAATCTATCAAATAGATCTATTCTAATATATTTATTTAATCCAAATTATAAGCCTACATATTTAATTTATCTTTATAAATTAAATATGATATATGATATCTTTTTATTTAATTAAATATGAGATACTATATCTCAATTTAATTAAACCGATATACTATATCTTTATTCGAAAATTAAATCTGAGACACAATATCTCAATTTATTATAGTTATTTAATTTATCAAATAAATTAAATACTATATATAATATTATTATTATCTATAAATAATATCATTATTAATTTCGAATTTAATTTATATATCGTCATATTTTCTTGTGCACCCTTGTCTTGAGAAAAAAATTCCAGCAGTTTAATTATTTCTTTCTTTGAAGCATACTTCAAATATCTGTGGAACAAATTTAAGGTATGAGCTTTTAACTTTCTCAGGGGGTCAAATTAGGGAGTAATATTATCTGCAATTTATTAGTAATGGTCCAGTAAGACACACATGGTTATTTGCTCAAATAAGGCTAAGGTTTGGTTATGATCATATAAAAGCCATAAAATCAAGTTTTAGCTACGCCTCCGGTAGGAAACGAAGGAAGGTCATTTGTCTTGAATGTGGTCTGAAGGAGGAAGGTCTGAGAGATGTTTACTCTCTGTAAATGTATTCCTGTATGAAAGAGGACAGGTATCCTTCCATGACCCGGATCATATTTGGTCAAACCCTGAGGCTTGATGGTTGGTCATAATATCGTCATACCCATATCTTCTCTATATTTGAGCATATTATAACCTAGGATGTTCGCTTATATGGTATCAGAGCTATGGATTAATGATAATATGAAACCGAAGTTTGATCCCTTTTACATTGATATTGTTAAAGTTTACCTTATTGTGTTCACTTTATTGCATTTTATATATATTGTTGTTTGAAGATTATCTCAAGTATCCTCTGAAGTTGCAGTAATAACTGATCTGCTTCACGAGAAAGAGAAATCTTATTGTGTGATTAGTTTATTTAATTTAAATTTTATTGTGTGTTTAATATTTGTACAAGCTATAGTTGTAATATTTAGTTGTAAAATGAATATAATTAAAAAGTTAGAACCTAGAATGTATGAAATAGAATATGATAAGTTACCCGATAGTTCTTATTTATTGCATGAAAAGGAAATAGAAACTTGTAATTTTACACCTTTTATATTAGGAGGTCAAGGAGAATACAGATGTAATCAAATGAATTGGAATAATATGTATTTAATGAAACAAATTAGGAAGTTATATAAATTTAAATATAGAAGATTTATTGCAGGTATTTAATTTAGAAGAAATAATAAAACAATTACCGAAGAAACTAGAGAAATTTTAGAAAAAGAAGATATTAAAAATAAAAAAGATAGGTTAAGAGAATTAGCAAAACCTTTAGAACAAAAAATATATGAAATCAAAACAGAAATTAGACAAAATACAAAAGAATTAAAAGAAGTGAAAAATGATATTAAAGGAATAAAAAAGGCTTTAGGAATATATGAAAAATTTGAACCAATAAATAATAATCCTCAAATAAATATGATGAGATCTTTATACGAATGGGAAAATTCAGATATTACAGTATTGAATATAAAAAATCAAAATTTAAATACAAATGTAGAACAAACTAGAATAATAACGAAGAAATTAAAAAGGGCCGAGTGTAATTAATAAAAATCTATGGACAATATATGAAACTATGGATAAAAATACAACGAGATATTAGAGAAGGATTAAGAAAATTAGATCAATATTATAAAAACAAAGGAAAAGAAACTGAATATAAAATGGAATATAAAAAATAATAATGAAATAGAAAATGTTCAAATAAGAAACAAATTGTTAAATAATGTAGAAACAAGAGATAATTTCGGAGAATTATTAAGTATTTTTAAAAATTCTGAAACAAGAAAATTAAATATGATGAGAATAGTAGAAATGATGATTCAGATTCAAATTCAGAAGAAGAAATAGAAAAATTTATGAGTCAAAATGAAACAAACCTAGAAGAAATAACTCAAGAATTACAAAATTTAAGAATAATAGATGAAAATCAAATTAATATGCGATCAGCTTAGTCAGGAGTAGAACATGAGAGACAACAAGATCAACAAGAACAAGAAACATCATCTAGAGATCATATAGATCTGCCAGAAATACAAAGAAGAGCAAGAGAGCAAGAAATAAGAAGACAAAGAAATATAGTAAGAGATTATTTGAATTACTTTTCAAGAGCAGCTTTTGATATTAGTTATAAAAAACCTAAAACATATGGAAAAGAATTTATACCACCTCCACTAGAACAATATGAAACTAGACAAATCCCAAATTCTGGAATATGGCTAGATTTAGATTGTAATTTAGATAATGAAAGAAGGATAGAAGAATGGAGAAGATCTCAATTAATAGCATTAATAAACAGAAAAATAGAAATAGATGCTGTAAATATGGTAATAGAATCAAGCTTTGTAGGAAATGTACTTCATTGGTGGGAAGGTAAATCATTAGAATTTAGAATGGAAGTTAGAAGGTTAGATGAAACATCGTATGAAAGAAGAGAAGTCTTATATGCAGCAATATTATCAAAATTTGAAAATGTTTTAAAAAATGAATTTGTAGGAATAAATGTAGTAAATATAGAATATACACAAATTCTAAGAGCAATAAGATACTTACATGAAATAGAAATTTGCAGTTTAGAACCAACACATATAAATCAATATATTTGTGAATATAAAACATATTATTATGAAGCAAGAATAGCAGAACCTGAAAAAAGAAAATTTTATTTAGATATGTTTTATAGAAAATTACCTAGATTAATTTCAGAAAATTTAGTAGAAGAATATACAGAAGCAATGGAAAATGAAGATGATCCACAATTTGTAACAATTGTAGATACAATGGGAAGAAGAGAAGAATATCTAAGAAAATACTTATCAGATAGATGTAAAGAAGCATGGAGAAATATTAAATATTATAAATTAAACAAATTAATGGTAAATTGTTCAGAATTAGAAAAACCGCATAGATGGGGATGTAATCAACAGAAATGGCTATCAAAAAATAGGAAGAAAAGAAAAATATATAAATTTAAAAAATATCCAAAAAAGAAGTTTTTTAGAAAATATAATTCTAAAAGTAAAAGAAAATTCAAGCCACATAAATATTTTAAAAGAAGAAAAAATAACAATAAAAATAAGAGTAAGAAACCATATAAATGTAGATGTTATAATTGTGGAGATTTAGGACATATAGCAACAAATTGTGATAAACCAAAATCGAAAAAGAAAAAGAATATCTTAGAAAAAGCAGAAGAATTAGAATTAGAACCCTTAGATATAGATTTAATGGAATTTGAAGAACCTATAGAAAATGAATTAGAAATATATAAGTTAACATATGAATATGAATCAGAAGAATTAGAAGAAGTAGAAGAAGAATCAGAAAGTTCAGAAAATGAAGAAGAAATAGAAAAAGAATATGTAGATCAAAGAAAAAATTATATAAATATGATGAATACAAGTAGAAGTAGAAAACAATGAAATTATTAATAACCAAGAATTTCAAGAATATGAAGAATATATAAATATCGAAGAAAGTTCAACGAAAGGAGAATAACATTTAATAAGGAACAATATGATAAAATAAAAGAAAAACATTTAGATATGACGGTTAATAGCATAAAATATAAAAAATTCTTAGATAAAGTAAGTAAAATATTAAAAAATAAGAAAAAAGAAAAATCACAATGTGTAGTACTAGAAAAGAAATATCCAATAGAATCAACATTAACAGAAGGAGTATTAAGAATACCTTTAATAAGCAAAGCTTTAATAGAACATGAAATATCAAAAATACCTTTTAAAGATGAAATATCTGATCCACATGTTAAATATGCCTCTTATTTTGCTTTTAACAAAGTTGTAGCGTATCCAGGAACTTCACCAGAGTTGATAAAAATCCTATATCAATATGGAATGTTACATGCTATTTATTTGCCCAGTAATCCTGATCCTAAAGAAGTAAAAGAATTGCCAGCAGCCTTGCAAGAAGCGGTCAAAATTTATATTGGAGTTATAACACAACACAGCTTGTATATTAGATTTTATTCCACTGTTGCAGAAATTACACCAGAGAAGTTTTATCCTCCAATTACTCTAATTAAGCTTGGAACAACAAAGAAGCCCATAGAGACAGAAGCAGAGATGAAAGAAGATATTGAAGAGGATGAAGATTTTCTTAACAAGATGTCTAATATTAGAGCTCAAAATTATCATATTATATACCAAGAAATGTCTAGAGCCATCAAAAACGAAAAGCAATGGGTATATTATTGTGGAATGACGACAATAATTGCAGCACTTGGAAAAACTTCACATGACCAGCCTTTATTCGTACAATGGTATGATTGGCTGAGAAACAACAAAATGGAAAATTCAGAAAAGACAAGGAAGAAGATATGTAATCTCTTGGCAGAATACTCTAATCACAGGTGCCAAAATTGTGAAGAGAGAGAAAGAGCTATGCAAGATATTGAAGATCCGGAAACAGATCTTAGTGTCCTTTGAAAATTCGAAGACAAATGCAAGAAGACAAGGAAGGAAGCTTGCTGATACCGACAAAGTGTTGACAAGCTAATTTGGAGTCTGGAAAGCAAAGAAATGAAAAGAATGAAAATGCAACGTGTTCGGTGGAAATTTTGCCGACAATGTGAAAATTTGTAAAAAAAAAAAAAAAAAAAATCACAAAAAGACGAAAAATGAAAAAGCAAATAGTATTTTGCTAGTGCCTTCTCCCATATGCAAAATTGGTCAACTTTAGCATTTTAGTGTTCACTTTATGTCATAGGCTTTAATTTATGTCTTAGCCTGAAATAAGTATGTCTTGTAAAATATTCTCTTACGTGTCATATAGCACATTAGAATTAGGAAGCAGTTGGGATGCCGACTGTCTATATAAGGCATTGTAATTCTGCATTGTAAGATACACCAATCAATCGAGTTTGAAATATCACTCAATACTCTCATATTCTCTTGTGCACACTTGTCTTGAGAAATAAAATTCCAGCAGTTTAATTATTTCTTTCTTTGAAGCATACTTCAAATATCTGTGGAACAAATTTAAGGTATGAGCTTTTAACTTTCTCAGGGGGTCAAATTAGGGAGTAATATTATCTGCAATTTATTAGTAATGGTCCAGTAAGACACACATGGTTATTTGCTCAAATAAGGCTAAGGTTTGGTTATGATCATATAAAAGCCATAAAATCAAGTTTTAGCTACGCCTCCAGTAGGAAACGAAGGAAGGCTGTGCTGAATGTGGTCTGAAGGAGGAAGGTCTGAGAGATGTTTACTCTCTGTAAATGTATTCCTGTATGAAAGAGGACAGGTATCCTTCCATGACCCGGATCATATTTGGTCAAACCCTGAGGCTTGATGGTTGGTCATAATATATGTATATGTATATATACATATATATATATATATATATATATATATTCATCCTAGATTAAATGTTTTATTCATTAAATCTTAGACATATCTAAGATTCAATGAATTTGGACATTTTTACTCGTGTTGGGCTATTCTTATGTGCGACTCTGCAGGCCCACATGAGACTGGCAGTGTGCCAATTCTGTACTAGCCCACAAGTTGCAAGCGGCCTCTAGCAAGACATTACGACTACCCAATTCATGTGGGGATCGATGATACAATACAACCTATCGTACAACAATGTCACGCCCCTTTTGTCACGCGATAATTTGGTCAAGGATGAGGCATAGACAATGTCAACTTCCTGTTCTTAACCATTACTTTCTCGATTCTTGAGTAGTCTAATAATTGAAATGAAAACTTCTTTCCATCGTAGTATGGCCATACATTTCTCAGACTCACTCATCGAGGGGCCCAGTATTATCTCTCTACAAATGTGAGGGACAAATTCCATCTTGACCATTCGCATTCCTCTCCATGAGAACCACTAGTCCCGATCCGAGCCTTTATCATCACCCGGTCAAAGGTGACTTTTGACTAGGTCAAAGATCAGCGACTCATCATGTAGGAATCCATGATGATCTCAGATCAAAGGGCGTTGTGGCGCAGTTATACATGAGATAAGCTTATGACTAAATCCATGCAGCTTTCTCATAGTGGTTCGATCCAGCACCTTGTACTCTTACAAGTGCCCATGACTTTGATTCGTATCTCCATACCTCATCAAAGTCATACTGATCTTATTTCATCTTCGCTCCCACGTAGATGACCGACCAGGGACATTTAGGATAATCTATAAGATATATCCAAGGATCAGCTATCACTATAAACATGCAAATGAAATGATAACTTAATGGAGATGACTTGCCCCTAAGGGCATAATTTCCAACACTCTAGACACTAGTCTAAAGTCCAAGGACCACAACCATATGATCATTTTCCTCCATCAATGGCTCATGTGATTTGGTCTTTCATGAAGACACAAATTATGAATCAAAGATCCTCATTGGTTAAGCTTAATTACATAGGATTTAGCCTATTTTTCTTTGATTTTTCCCATTGGTTAAAGTCTCTAATTGGCTAGTTGCTTTGCTTGACTTTTCAACATGTATTTGTGTGTTAATTATCATGAAATACTTGGCTAATAATCCTCCCCCATGGCTGCACGTTTTTTATGAATCTTGGGGAGATTTTATAAGCTCTAATTAACTCTCTTTCCTTCTCATCTTATCCTCTTCCATTTGCATTAATATCATGCATGTGCTCTCATTATCCCATGTGTGTATAATTTAAATATAATAATCTCCCTCAACCATTGGATCCCATTTTGTGTTAGTTTATATTAAATCCTCACCTTTAATCCATGGCTTAAATCTCCCATTGGTCCAATTAATTAACTAGGGATTTAGATCATTTCTTTGATTTTTCATTGGCTAATCAATTTACAAGAGGACTTAGCTTATTTATTAATTAGGACCATTGGATTTAATTAAGTGTGCAACAATCTTAAGCATTGATCTTGGTTGCAATTGTTGACTTTTCAAAGTTGATTAACTTGTTGATTAACAAAGCTTGATTAACTCTTAATCCAATGCTTATATTCCTTTTAATTGCATTTGTCATTGGTTATTTGATTTATTAACTCATTATGAAAATTAGTGCTTAATTAAATCAAGCTCTATGCACTTTAATCTTTACTTATTTTTATTGTTTTTTATCAACTTGAAGACATATGCCCCTAATCTTTATTTAGTGCAAGCTTAATTACGAATTAATATTGGCTAATGTGTTCTAATTTAATTAAGTGTCTTCATACCCTTTTCTTCTCTCTTTTGGTTATAGATTAACCATTATTCAATGTGTTAATTATGTCACATTTTATTGTCTCTAATATGTAGTCTCATAATTAACCCTTAGTTAATTAATTCCAAAGTGAAATTTGGGTGAAAATATAACCAATAGATTATAATTCTTTGAGACACATATTCATCTTTGTATTTTTCTAATTATTTGCTAAAATACAATATTTATATGAATTATGAAAATTAGGGTATTACATTTCTCCCCCCGTTAAATTAAATTTTGCCCTCGAAATTTGAACATATAACTTCAGAGAACAAATCTAGACATCCAGTCTATTCCCTTTTTATGCATGCTTACCTAGCACGCACTCTAATCTCATTCATATCGTACCCAGGTATAGTATTCAAGCTCAGGATCCACTGGTCCATTCTCTCAGTGCTTGGTTATGCAGGCCTCACTACCTGACTTATTCAGCCTCTTGGCTTAACACATATTGGCCTTCCTGCTCAATCTATTACCACAGCACTGAAGATTCTAGCCTCACCACCTAGGAAATCATCCTTAGGCCTTAGGCATCACACCTATACCTGGTACAATGAATGTTTTTCCAGACTTAAGATGTACTCTAGACACTAGTCTAAAGTCACCATGACAATTAGCATTTCAAATAGTGCTTAAGCATTACCGGTCTTATGGCCTAGGGACACCGCCCCATGCATACTTGCACACCAAGTCTTATCGCCTCGAGCATCTACTAGTCTATTTTATCTGAGCCTTTCCCATTCAAGCTCTCAGACTACTTTCACTTACTTAGCACTAGAGCTGAAACTACTATCTGGCTTAACTAGTTCAGTGTTCTAGAACTTTCTAATAGTTTCTGTTCTTATATCACAATTTCCAACTACACCGCTTTTCAACACAATAGCATTGACAAACATGTCGTCGCTACCCAAAACCATTATGTTGTCTCATTTTCAAATTTTCAAACATTGAAAATTTTTCGTGGTCTCAGCACATTTCGCAATCAGCACTATACCAAAAAGTAATAGTGCTATAACATTTTCAAACTTAATCGCTGCCAACACAAATTTGTGAAAACACATTCACTGCCGAATCAGTTTCAAATTTTTTTAGTACCAGCACATATCTTTGAGGGGAATAATTCATTTTACAAAATTTTTAAGAATTGAGATCTCACGCCACCACTTAAACCACTTGGTACAGTGACTGCCCTATCCCAATCCCCAAATCCGGCCTCTGTATCCCTCTGGCCTCAAATCGAGTGACCAGCCATCAACAGTACCGTCAATCAATGTGGGAGAACCCTTGTCACTCCCATAAGAGACCCAGTGTTCACACTGGCACATAAAGTAGCAAACCTATCTACTAGAACTCAGTCCAGCCATAGACAGTCAGGTCCTACTAGACAAAACATACGCCCCTTCAAGGCGAAATGTTATGGATTGGGTGCGTCCACTGCTGGTACAATTTTCATTCTCTCAAACAAAATCCCTAAAAAACTATTTGTTCAAAACGAGCCTTTATCAAAGGCCAGCGATTTCAAACATTCTAAAACATCTAGCAAGACCCAGCAAACCGTGTACATCTACAGCAGCTTCTGTCCTTCCAGTTACGTACTGACTTTACAACAACACAGTTGAAAACTCAGTTTCAAACTCAGGGTTCTAACTAACCCCTTTTATAAGACAACATCATTTCAAAAGAGTAATGGTTACTTTTGAAAACACTTCATTCGAAAACTCAATTCCGAAAATTCACAGTTTGAAAATCAATTTCAAAGATTTTCACAAGCATAGCAGGTGTATTGACAAGTTAAAAACAAACAAATTTAAACATTCTCACGAACCAGACAACTAATCTTAGAAGGTCATCACTAACTAAATGCATTCGGACCTCTGTCCTTGGCTACTCAAGCCATCCCTAGAATGCTTAGTTGGTTCTACCTTAATCTTCCGGCTACTCTGGACATTGCTTGCTATCCTCGGGTTTCACAAACTTTTTGGGACACTTCTTGGTATTCGTGGTCTAACAATCGTGGGCTTCTGCCAGCCTATAGACATAATAGTATCACAGGACTTTGGGCTTTTCATCGAACATATACATATCCAATGACTTATGGACACACCGGTCCCAACGGTCCTACTGCCCACCAGGAACACTTGAGAAGTACACATCACTACTTTCTCCTCACCAGGACATACCCCAATCCTGTGCAACTTCAACTGCAACTACTGGATCCAACTGATCCACGACCATCGTGTCCCTCTGGCCTCACACACTTCCCAATCAACCGGACTGGAGTTGAGTCACCAGGCATCAGCGGCGTCGACCATTGTCGTGGCCATACACCCTCCGATGTGGCAAGAATCGAAATTCCAAGATTGGTGTATTTGTTTTGGTGTGTGCTTTCGTCTCTCAAAAACTCAATCATTTGGAGTCATCTGATACGACGCCTTTGATAATGGTTCGGTACCAGGCGTAAACCAAATAGTAAATTCAACTTCCTCTATTGGTTGTAATCCGCTGAGAGCTTCTAAAAACACCTCAGGGAACTTGTTCACAACTAGAATGTCTTCTAGTGCGAGTTCAGTTCTTTCCTAGATACCATAGCACAATATATGCCATATAGCACTGGAGCACCCCATGGCGATAAACTGGATTACATAAACCTTTTCTCTAAGGAAACCTATTAGATGTGGGACTCGTTATAATGTACTTAACTTGAGAACTGATCATTGGTAGCTCTACTCTATGGTTCGTTGTCACGACGGCTCCACTCTTTGGTTTGTCGTCACGGCGGCTTCACTCCATGGTACTTCACTCGGTGCTTTACTCAATCCCTCCGACTGGTCAGCCCTTTCGGTCAGAACCCTGCGTAGGTAGCCCTTTCCGATCAGAACTCCCCGTAAGTAGCCTTCTCCGATTAAAACTTGCCATGAATAATATTGTCCTCAGATGATCGTCTCTAAATCATTATAACCCGAACTCAGATCTCTATCAGGTTCCTACCCTTTAGCGGTTTCATAATATGCTGTCTCTATGTTTGCCATCGTATCTAGGGTCATTCTATTCCTGGATTTCACTATCCGTTTAGCTCCAGGCATAATCCTTAGCTTAACTTTCTCTATCAGGTAACCACCCACTTCTTAGGGAATCTATTAGCCACTACTATCTCTACGGTTATCGGTCCCACCTTGAAACCATAACCCGTGGCTACCGAGGTTCTAGCTATTGTATGGTTCCGTTAAGGAACTAACTCTCTGGTATTGAAAACTAAGACAACCTCACTCATACTTCCTCAGGGTTCCTACTCTCAAGTACTGGAACTTAGGCAATGCTCAGTCAAACGTTGACCTAAGCACTGTCTCTACTTCAAGCCTATCATCACTCTATTTGTTCTCATGGTATCTCGAAGAATCAATATGATTCATACCTCATGGTATTCAGGCTTTAACTCAAAGGATCTGAAATCATCAAGCTACCCTACTGTAACATCCCATTTTCAAAAGCAGTATAATTTTTTCATATATCCTCAGAGTAGAGTATTGGAGCGTAAGAGTAACTGATACTTATATTCAAAATACCATAAGTCTGGCTGATTACAGGAGCGGTCCAGTGACCGAGAGTTTTCAAAGTATATAACAACAGAAGAAGTCTTCACCGAGTCTCTGTGTGGCCTGCTCGCCTTTCTCCTTGGTCCTCGGTTCTCCTGAACCTGACGCTATGTTAAGAGCTGAGGTTTAATGCACATTGAACCTCAGGTAACGGTTAACCTCATGCTTAAATATGACAATATATACACGACAACAGCAATCAATACAACAGTCCACAACAGATGTATGATTAGAAATACATAACCACGTATGTAAGATAATAACCACGTATGTAACATAACCACGTATGCTACAGCAATAATAACCTCGTATGTGACATAACCACGTATGTGACATAACCGCGTATGTAACATAACCACGTATGCTACCACAATAATTAGAACACTACAATCATATATATTCATACAATAATCATTAGAGCTAGTGTTACGGTACGCGAACGTATCTTCGTTGACGAAAAACGGCACGTTTGACAGAAAATGGTACTTCTGACAGAAAACAGTGGTACGACAGCGGTTCGTGATTACAGATATCCTATAAGGATAATATCACATTTATCAACTTTTAGCATTATAACATGCATTTTAGGTACAAATTACCATTTTGCCCCTTACTCCCCTAATCAGCGGAATTTCGCCAGAGCTTCGCTATTTTGACTCTAATCTTCCAAAATTATTCCATAACTCTTTCCCCAACATATTTTTCGAAATATATATCATATTTAACTCAAAAATATGATATCTACAATATATTGGAAGATTAAAGATCAAAACAACATTCCTACTATAACTACCAAACAAAACACCGAAGCTTAAGACTAGGGACCGAAGAATTTACCCAGCACTTCGCTACTCCTTTTCCAGAGCTCCTCCTTGCTCTCACTTCTCTCTAACCTATCTATAGGATCAAGGAATTGGTGAGTTATGAAGTGAAGAGGGATTGCCTATTTATAGGGAATTTCCAGCGATCTCAACCCTTGGATCAACTTCTGCACCAACAGTTAGGATGATGGAGATGTGGCCTCTTGCCAACCACTTATTCTCCTCTCTTCTCCACCATAAATTATCCTCCCTTATGTCATCCATGATGTCATCTTTTTGCTTTATGGCCTTGTACCGATAAAGTTCCCCGTTCGGTGTTCTAATCGCGTAATCTTAAACAGTCTCAAAAATCCGGGAGCATAGCCTTGAAGTTCTATTCTTCCTCTTTGGAAATATCTGAGTTAACTAAATTTTTGATCCCATTAAGGGTATTCCGTTGCCTGCTGAACATTTTCGGACAGACGCCATCGGTTACGGAAATAACTTCCGGTAGTACCAACTTCTAGATAAAAATTCACTGGTCCAGTTGTTTTCTACTTAGTTCAAGGATTTCAAGTTATGATTTATTTTCCATTGGTTCACACTTCTCTTATCTACCTTTTCACAAAATATCTTTTTATCTTAAGTTCTACTTTAACGAAATTCATTTCCGGTTGCTAGATCAGTCACTAACATCCTTAAATTTTGAGTATACTTTTTGGTTGGTAGCAGGATACCGAGATTTGTGGTCTAATTAGACTCTCCTAGTTGGACCGAACTTATTCTTCAGTGTTTGCAAAAATAACCTTCACTGGTCGTACTTTCGAGGTTAAATTATGTGGGTTCCAGATAAGTCCTTATATTTTCTCCAGGATTTCCACATCTTCACAACTATTCCAATTTGTACAGATTTTAAGTTTTACTACATTTACCGGATTTCAAACCATTATTCAATTTACCTTTACTATTATTTTATTTATTTATTTATTATTATTTTTCTCTTCTTCTTTTTTATTTCGTTTTATTTATTTATTTATTTTATAAGATTCCCGTATTCAAAAATAATTAGCCATTAATTCCTTAATTAGCCTTTTACCAATTATTGACAATTTTCTTAATTAGGATTAATTATTATCTCACAACTATTTTACTTGACATTGATATTTTATATCCCATGTAAAATATTAAAAATCATAGGGCCAAAAAGTGCTTTTAATAATATTATATTTATGCTCTATTATTTTCCAAGGAAATAATCCCAAAAATTCCTAAAATTAGAGACAACACACTTCCTAAGTTTTTGTCAATATTTGTTGCCATATGATATTTATCATAATATTTTCAGGCCATTTTCTGCCTTATAAAATACATTTTTCATGGATTTTAACTATTTTTCTTTTCTGATTTTCACAGCAATTACCTTAGAAAACAAGATAATTAAGACTTATTATTTGAGACACCATATTCACCTATTTTCAATAGGTATTATTTACTAAAATATGATACTTATCATAAGTACGATTTTTAGGGTATTACACCTACAAGGATCACTTTTTGATGTTTCTCTCGCCTAAGCACGCTTAACTTCACAGTGTCTATTGGATTTAAGGTACTAATATCGGTACACATACCACTACATCCCGACAACTCTCATAGGTACTAGTATGGCATAATTGCCTCCTTCGAAATGCTGGGTACTTTCCCCTTTCTATCTACTGCACCCTTTTTATGTAATGAACCACCACCATCAAGGACTCAGTCAAATACCCTTATCCCCGGAGCCACGCTCCGTTGCACACATGGTGTCCGACCTCTACTAGGCAGGGATTGTTCCCTCAGGGTAACTTAGTAAGTTACTATTTCTATAGGGAAACTTAATCAATATGTCACTATTTCTACAGGGAAACCTAAGCAGTACCGACTTCTCTGTACAGCTCCCTTTTAAAATCTCGAAACACTGGGTGGGGATTTAATTCAGGCTCCGATTTCCCTATCAGAAGTCCTAGAGTATAGCAACAGAACCCATATTCTATGCCATCTACTCTATATCAGGGTTTTAGGTTAACAAAACCCAACCTTTTTCCTTAGGGTGTATGTCCTTTCTGTATCACAATACTAGTATCATATCAATACCCCTAACCTAGGATGTCCAAACCATGCTATGAAACTAGCTCTGATACCAAAAGTGTAACACCCCAAATTCCATACTTCAAATGATGTCAGTTGACACTTAGTTTTAAGAAAATCGATAGAGTTTAAGGTGCTACAGCTCATAGTAATGCGGAAACGGAGAGCATGCACTTACGTTTGGACAATGAGTGACTGATATAAAATGTCCTGGCATAAGCTAGTATATTAAAAAAAAATCAGAGGAATATTCATGTGATACAATAATACAGAGATTTGTATCATTACAATTCCTACATGTAACTATACAATCTTCAACCAAGCCTGAGGTAGACTTGGGGCATAGAACCTAACTCAGTCAAACAAACCCATTGGCCAGGTAGGTGTCTATCTAGTGGAAGTCTCCCCATCTTTCACGGTGACTTATTGACTGAACCACATAGACTAGCCCTGCCTTCATCACCAAATGGTTTGAAATAACCTCGTCAGATTCTTGCAAAAACGAATGCTCTGATGTAGCTCTTCCAGCATTTGCTTTGACCGGTACCTCTTCCCAGCTTCATCCATCAGTTCCTCTTTTCGGCTCTATCTATCAGTGCCTTCTCGGATCCTGGTTCCTTTGTTGAACCTTAGACAAATCTGATGTCCAATACCCATCGGATCTCAGGTAACAGTTAACCTCATATGAAAAGTATGAACAACATATATGACAGATATTCATTACATCTCAGCATCAACCATACATAGCACACAACACATGTAAGGTTACAACAATACATAAGCACACAACAGATGTAATGTTAACAACACAACAGTACATAGCACACAACACATGTAATGTTATCCACGTTTGCACTAATAGTGCCACGACAGCTCCTCGTGTCCTCAGCGCTAGGAAAACATCACTACGGCGTTATCAAGACTATAACCCGCACATAGATGAAAGTATATAAATAGTGACCTAAGACCAAGTCTTAGCCATGGTGCATGACCCAAGACCAAGTCTTGTCCATGACTCTATAAATCATTCAATCATATATAATCATACAAGACACATCAGAGCATTCTTTCTGGCAAGAATCTGACGAGGCTATTTCAAACCATTTGGTGCCGAAGGCAGGGCTAGTCTATGTGGTTCAGTCAGTAAGTCGCCGTGAAAGACGGAGAGACTTCCACTAGATAGACACCTACCTCGCCAATGGGTTTGATTAACTATGTTGGGTTCTATGCCCCAAGTCTACCTAATGGCTTGGTTGAACATTGTATAGCTACATGTAGGAATTGTAATTATACAAAGCTCTGTATTATTGTATCACATGAATATTCCTCCGGGAAATTTTTAATACACCAGCTTATGCCTGGGCATTTTATATCAATCACTCATTGTCTAAACGTAAGTGCATGCTCTCAGTTTCCGTATTACTATGAGC
Source organism: Acacia melanoxylon (assembly GCA_019022615.1). Taxonomy (NCBI): domain Eukaryota; kingdom Viridiplantae; phylum Streptophyta; class Magnoliopsida; order Fabales; family Fabaceae; genus Acacia; species Acacia melanoxylon. The sequence goes on along the minus strand of JAFJYJ010000003.1, from coordinate 958,613 downwards.
TGTAGCACCTCAAACTCTATCGATTTTCCTAAAACTAAGTGTTAATCGACACCATTTGAAGTATGGAATTTGGGGTGTTACACTGTGAGTTTTAATGACTGTTTTCACAAAACAATCGTTGAATCTTGCAACAGAGGTGGTGGTAGCATAGTTGCCTAGAGTGTTTGTTGAGTTATATTGAGGCCAAGAGTTTGAGCCTCTATCACCCTATTTCATTTATTTATTTATTTTTGAGTTACGACAACTGTTTTATTTAAAATAGTCGTTGAATATTTGAGCATGTTTGGTAGTGATGCAGTTGGCTAGAGTGTTTGGTGAGTTTATTTTGAGGTCAAGAGTTCAAACCTCTGTAACCCCATTTCATTTATTTATTTATTTATTTATTGATTTTGAGATACAACTATTGCTTTATTAAAAATAATTGTTGAATATTTGAGCAAGTCGGTAGTGGCACAGTTGGTGACTTATCTTGAGGTAGAGAGTTCAAGCCTCCCTCACCCCATTTCATTTTTATTTTATTTTTTTATTCTGAGGTACAACGATTGTTTTTTCAATACCAATCGTTGTAACTCATATTTTTCATATACTTCAACTTCAATCTCGCGCCTTCGACATTTTGTTCTTCACTCTCTTTCGTGCCTCCCCCTCCTTCTCCAATATCTGAACCACACACGTCCGAGCCCTAGTTATTTTTCTCTAACTCTTTGTCCCTCCTCCCTTTCTTCCGGCCCCTTTCTCTAGTAATCTTTGAACCATTGTAAGTTTTTCTTGGATTGTTTGGGTTTTACAGTTCTTGTTCTTTTTAATTTGGAAAGAAGGCAACTTGAATGTATTTTCTCTAATTCTCTTTCTTTCATGTTTCCATTAGAATCGCGCCCCTCAGTCATTGTAGCTCTATGCATGTGCTTGTTTGCATAACTCTATGTGCGTTGCTCTCTGCGTCTCCATGACTACTCCATTGCAAGGGTGTTCGAAGCTCACTTTACTCCTCCACGCCGTCCATTCTCCTTGCTTTGTTTTCTTCCTTCCTACCTTGTAAGTTTATCTGATGTGATTCTTTCAATTGTTAATTCTCTTGCTTTCCTGTTTTGAATTATTGTCTTTACTCATGAAGATTATGACTTGGGTCCTATTTTTTGTTACCTTCAGCACTCTTGGCCTCCCCAGGACAAAAGGGAAATAATTTAAATCTGGATGGGAATTAAGAAATTGTAGGGTTTGTGAAAATGATGAAAATTTCAAGGATTAAGTTTAACTGCTATGTGTTTTTCTTTTCTATGTCCTTTGTTTATCAGTTCTATTGTCTCAATTTCCTTCTTCCTTCTATGTCCTCTGTTAAGAATTAGAAATAACTCTACTGTTAATTATCATGCATTTTTTTGCAAACACTGCTACTAAATCATAAACTTTTAATCCATCAATCATGTAAAAATTTTAGTCAGTTCCATTTTGGCTTATGCTCCTTGAATATTAATTAAAAGATTTTTTGTACTATATAGATTGAACATATGAGAAATCATGAATCACAATATGTGTGGTGCTATATATGTTTGTTTCTTTTTGATTTGTGAAGTTTGTAAATATTAGCATAAAAAACAATTCTCACATCCAAATGGTCTACCGATCTGTGTTATCTTAAATGAAGTCTTGATGAATCAATCTAAACCCATTTCCTACTGAGCTTAAATGAATGAATGAATATTTTGTTTGTTGCCATTTTTAGTAATCTCCATTATTTTCTTAGTCTTTCATAAAAGTTGTGGTGTAATTTTGTTTGTTGCCATTTAAATTTACATGAATCATAATTTTGTTTGTTGCCATTTAAAATCACCATCTATATATGTGGTGTAAATTTTTAAACTTTATTCGTTCTGTGTTATCCTTTCAAATTGAGGGTAGAGATGTTGTGTCTGGGTTGTTAAAGATCCCTATGTAAATTGTTTAAGGAGTGGGAAGTTGTGCTTGAATATCTTTCCCTTCCTAATTCATATTTAATTCGTTGGGATTGGTTCTTGTTTGTATATCTTTATTTAAAATTTTGGATATCTTACTTTTAAGGGGAAGTGCTGCTGATTTTTTTAAGAAATGAGTAAGGTATCCATTTCCTGCACCCATATTCACTTGTTATAATGAAATTGTTCTAAGCTTGAGTGTACTATTGAATTTGGATTAGGTGGTAATAAAATGGATTAAAGTTGGATGAATGCATTAAGAATTAGTGAGGATATGAGAATGGGGTAGAAGAGTTTATTGAATTTGCTAAAATGAATGTGCCTAATAAAAATGAAAAGTCTTTTTGTCCGTGTGTCAAGTGTTTAAATGAGAGTTGATGTGATGTAGATGATATAAGAGATCACTAAATTTGTGATGAAATAAATCTTCAGTACACAAGGTGGATATGGCATGGTGAGAAAGTAACTATTTGTAGTTTTGGATGTTGTAGATGATAATAGAATGGAGAAAATGATTCATGATGTTGAGGTAGAATCTTTTGCATAATCACGTGTATATGATAACGTACGGAGTGATGCATAGACACCTTTGTTACACCCTACCACCCTCGCCCTTTCAGGTGGCAGGTAGTGTGATACCCATCCTTTTATATAAAAATATTACTTAACATCATTATACATCAGAGCATTAAAGCGCAACGCATTGGTAGAAGGGTTTGGGCATAGTATACTGATAACAAATTTCAAACCTTGGTTACAAACTTTAAACATAATTACATAAATATTCTTACAAATATTCCCCTGAAAAATCTACAACTGGTCTGGCTCTTCCAATTTCTGATGTCCGCCACTTTGATTTGGGAGTTATGTCCAAAAAGTTGTACAATACACGGTAGTAACAGGAACTGGAAATAGCTGATCGACAAGTTAGCAAATTCCCGACGATTAAATAGTAATGATAGATTTAGCTTGTGCTTTGCTTTTCTTAAATCTCTTCCTCATTGTACTCCTTTTGAGTTTCAGCCTTGATTCACAACTTCCTTTGCTTCCTTCTTTCTTCTTTCTTGCTTGATGTCTCTTACTCTCTTCTTTCTTATGGCTTTCAAATTTGGGCCGAAGTATGAGGGAGTTTATGGTCTTATATAATAATTAGAAAACATGCAAAACGATCCCTCTTGGTATATTACAAAATTGCCCTACATTTTCTTCATTTTCCTTATGTTTTCATGCCTAAACTTGGAATTTTCCTTAATTCATCCTTGTTGCACGAATTTGGCTCATATTTAGGCACAATTATGAGCTTCCTTAAGTGTCCCTTTAGTGCAGATTTTGGCCCCTTTCTAATTGGTCCACAAGTCCAAGTTTTTTGACTTTGTTCTCTTGCTTTTATTGCTTGTCTTTTATTTCTTCTTTCTTGTCTCTTATTTGGACGAATTTGAGGCTTATGGGAGAAATAATTTCAGATGCATAATGACATGAGATAAGGTCTTTAAATGTCCCCCACAAAGTCCATTTAAATCCCCTTATGCCACTTGGCTTCCTAGGGTTCATTTTGTTGACCTTTTGTATTATCATATGTAAAATATGCTTGTCTTTTCTTCTCCTTTAGAGACTGCACGAATTTATCCCTTATTTAATGAGTTTTATACATTTTTAAATGCTCTTGGACACATAGACATTATGTCAACATATGACCATTTGATGATGTAATCATATCTTGATTAATTCCTAAAGTCAAAGACTTCTTTTTGCTTGAATTTCTTGAGTTGCCATGTGTCCTCTATCTTGAAAATTCTTCTTGTCTCCTTGTCTTGTTGGCCAAGAATATGACTCATCAATATACCATATATGCTTAAGCTTAGGTGTCCCCTTGAGTCATCATCTTGTCATTAATGTCCAAGCTTAGGTGTCTAATTTGCCTTTTTAACAAGACAAATGACAACTTAAGATAAACTTGGTTGACTTTATTACAACATATGATTAATGTTCAAAACTTCATCTTATCCTCTTTAGACACTTGGCACCACATAATAGTGTTATTTCCCGAAAACGCAGGGCACTCTTATTGGTTCAGGAAATGTCATGTTCATACCTATTTCGCCACATTTTTGCTCAGCTAATCATCCCATGCCTTAGGACATTGTTGAGTGGCATCTTAACCAACCGATTAGCACTGTATAAGTGTTTTGTGCCCTTCTACACTAAGACTTTAATTTTAAAGCATATACATACTAGGTCGACTGACCAGTACGGCTGAATTACTTAGTCCCTGAAAGCTGTTTTATCCCTTAAGATTCTTGGCACTCTTCCCGAATTGGGCTTAGTTGTCTGTCTAATACAGGCTTGTCCTCAAGTTTCAATACTCAAAATTCAGGATATTACATTTCTCCCCTCGTTCAATAAAGTTCGTCCTTCAAATTTGAATACATATTCCTTAGGGAATCATTCTAACCACTCAATTTACTTCCCTTTTCTATGGATACTCACTAAGCATGAAACATAATCATCGTATAAAATTCTTCTTCATTCTTTACCCCAATGTTATATTCAACACAAAACCCATTGGTTTCCTCAAAGCTCTTGGTGACATAGGTTTTAGCGCCCGGTACTGTAACATCCCAAATTTTGGGATTCTTAAGTTTGAATAATGTATGAAGATTAACTATGAGATTTTGGCTTAAAATAATTATGAGAATAATTAATTGGAAATTAAGGTCTATTTTTCCTTAAATTTATTTTAGGAAAATATTAAGGAATATTCATAAAGGATAATTTTAGGCCTAAACATTTGTGGAATTAATTAATAAAGAAAACGAAACTTATATGGAATTAAGCATTTAATGTTATCATTATTCCAATATTTGCAATTAATTGAGTTAAGTACCTAATTGAAAATAAAGGTTTGGAAGAGGATCAACTAGGTATAAAAATGGGCCTCATAACACAATATTCACCATAAGCCCAATTGTGTATAATACCAGCCCATTATCCCCATTAACTCCCTCAGTTGAAGCACATGACAGTGGAAAAGGTAGCAATATATATCTATATATACCTATTTATTTAATATCTATTAAGCTGAAACACGTAAAAGCAGCAAAGGTAGCCATACTCTCAGTAATACATCATACACGCAAGATTAGAAACACCATACTCTTCCAACAGCTTCAACGCTCAAACACTCACAACAGCATACTCTCCATACGTCCTTATTTAAGCATTGTTCCTTGATCTTCATTCATTCACTTTGCTCAGCTCAAGTAAAATTGAGAGCAAGAGAGAAACATGAGATAGTGAGAAAGAGAGAGAGAGCCACGACTAGAGAAAAAAGAAGGAGCTAATCGTGAAGCTTGAGGAATCAACTAAGGTGAGTTCCTTAAGCATTATCATTCCTATTTTTGTGACTTTAATCTGCTGCAAGTGGTTTAGTTAGAAGAAAAATGTGATCATGCTCTGTTTTTCTTGTCTGAAACAGAGAATCTTGTGTGCTTCTATTTCATAGTCAAACGTTTGAGTTTTTCCACAAAATTTTGACAGTAGATATTAGACTCAATAAGGTTTAAAGCAAGCAAAACAATAGCCAAAATGGACGTGTAGATTAGGAGTTATGATTTTTCAAAGTTTGATAGCAAAACTGGAAAGCTGTCATTTTTGAGAAATGAACAGTGATTTTTATGTTAAGTTTTGAAACAGTAAATGATCAAATTTTGTCATGCAATTTTCTAGAAATAAAGTAGACACAACAAGGTGTAATTTGATAGGTCACATGCCTTATTAGGAGTTGTATCCAGAGATATATGAATTTTTGAAATTGACATATTAAATCTAGAACTTTTTCTAGACTGTATGTTGGAATATATATATATATATATATATATGGCACTGAATGTGTTTAAGTGTAGGGAAAAACTTGGTATGAACCTGGATCCCGAATCCCTCCACCTAGCACTCCCATCCCAACATCTTGGATCCCGGACCATTTATCCTGGCACCCCATCCAAACATCCCGGATCTCGGACCACCCATCCCGACACCCGCATCCCAACATCCCGGATCCCAGACCATTTATCCTAGCACCCCCATCCCAACATCCAGGATCCCGAAGCCACCCGGGGGCGAGATGTGATGGGAAGCTTATATGCTTCAAGTGTAACTAGCCGAGGCACTTTAGTTTTAATTGCCTACAGAAAGCTAGGGAAAGGAGGCCACAAAATCAAGGAAGGGTTATTGCATTGACCCGAGATGAGGCCAAAAAATCTCCTGACATGATCCAAGGTACAATCTTATTAAATGGTAAATCTTTGCAAGCATTATTTGATTCGGGTGCTAGTCATTCTTTCATTTCTTGTGATTGTGTTAAAAGGCTAGGAATTAACACCCATAACCATATGATTTGATTGTAAATACACCGCTTGGTGTTAAGTCTATATTATCTGATGTATGCTTGAATTGTGTATTGATTGTAAATGGACATGAGTCCACATTAGATTTAATTTGTTTACCGTTGGTTGATATTGACGTCATACTGAGATTGAATTGGTTGATGACCAACAATGCTTTGATCGACTGCGGTAACAAGAAAATCCTATACTCACAGTTAACAGCGGATATTGCAGCAAATAGTTTGAATCTTCTCATTGCCCAAGAAGCGAAGAAATATCTGAATCCAGGTTGCTTAAGGTATATGGTATTATTCTCAGTATAGGCAGAGACTGAATCATCATTGTCAGATATACCAGTAATGAACGAGTTTCTTGAAGTATTTCCTGAAGACATTAGTGGATTGCCACCATTAAGGGAAGTTGAGTTTACTATTAAGCTGATGCCTGGCACGGGACCCATATCTAAAGCACCCTACAGAATGGCACCTAGTGAAATGGTAGAATTGAAGAAGCAAATCAAAGAGTTACTGGAGAAAGAATTCATCCGACCCAGTGTGTCACTCTGGGGAGCTCTGGTACTGTTTGTAAAGAAGGATGGGAGTATTCGAATTTGCATTGATTACAAGGAGTTGAACATGGTGACAATCAAAAACAAATATCCTCTCCCTAGAATTGATGATTTGTTAGATCAATTATCTGGTTCCTGCGTTTTCTTGAAGATTGATCTGCGCTCGGGATACCATATGTTGCGTGTAAGAGATGTGGATGTTCCAAAGACAACCTTCAGAACCAGATATGGGCACTATGAATTTATGGTGATGCCGTTTGGCTTAACTAATGCACCTACAGTGTTCATGGACTATATGAATCGAATCTTTCGTGAGTATTTGGATCGGTTTGTAGTAGTCTTCATTGATGATATTTTGATCTTCTCTAAGAATAAGGAGGAACATGAGCACTATATGTGGCAAGTACTTAATGTACTGAAAGGGAAGCAACATTACACCAAGTTGAGCAAGTGTGAGTTTTGGCTTTTAGAAGTTAAATTTCTGGGCCATGTCATATCATGAGATAGGGTCGCTATTGATAATAGTAAAGTGGAAGCAGTACTAGACCGGAAGAGACTAGAGACGGTAACTGAAATACGACGAATCATTTGTTTGGGATGAGCTTTATGAGGTTAGTTTCAGAGAACTAAGGGAGGGATTGACTATAGCACTAGTGTTGATTATCCCAGATCCGGGTGAGACATATGCTGTCTATAGCGATGCTAGTAAGCATGGATTAGGATGTGTCCTGATGCAGCAAGGCAGAGTGGTGGCTTATGCCTTTCGACAGCTGAAACCTCACGAGTCAAACTATCCAACTCATGATTTGGAGCACACGGCTGTTGTTTTTGCATTGAAAATATGGCGGCATTATTTGTATGGTACTACCGTGGAACTGTACTGTGACCACAAGAGTCTCAAAAACCTCTTTGACCAGAGAGAGCTGAATATGAGACAACGCAGATGGATGGAGTTGTTGAAGGATTATGACCTAGAGATTAAATATCACCCAGGGAAAGCTAATGTTGTCGCAGATGCTTTGAGCAAAAAAGTAGTGCAGGCAACATTTATGATGATCCACGAGCAGAAAATGCTGGAAGATTTCAGAGATATGAATCTGTCCAACCAAATTGCTTTAGAACCGAAAGAGCCCTATGAGGCTTATCTTGTAAGTCTTCTTGTTTGTCAAGGAGAGTATGATCTGAGGGTTGAAATTAAAGAAGCTCATATGCGAGATGAACAAGCAAATACTATACGAGAGTTTAATATCTCGAATGAGACTCAAGATTTCAATCTATCACCCAACAGATTGGTTAGGTATAAGAAAAGAGTATATGTACCAGCAAATGCTACGTTAAGGCAAAAAATACTACATGGTTAAAATGTAACAGAATTTGAAATCTGAGGTTTGGTGGCCAGGGTTGAAGAAAGATGTAACCTTGTATGTGGCTAAATGCTTAACTTGTCAGAGGGTGAAACTTGAACATCAACGACTACCAGGACCATTGCAGAGAATTGGAATTCCAGAATGGAAGTGGGAGGATGTTACCATGGACCTAGTAGTGGGATTGGCCAAGATCAAGCATTTTGATGTAATCTGGGTAATTGTTGATCGTTTTACTAAGATGACACACTTTATTCCCATTAGTGCTAGTTATTCTCCTGAGAGGTTGGCTGAGGTCTATATCAAGGAGATAGTGAGACTCCATGGTATACCTAGGAGTATTATTTCCAACAGAGACCCACGATTCACATCCCGATTCTGGCAAGCTATACATGAAGCTCTGGGGTCAAAGTTAAAATTTAGTACAGCTTATCACCCCCCAGACCAACGGTCAGTCTAAATGGACCAAACAGACGCTGGAAGATAGGTTGAGAGCGTGTGTATTGGACTTCAAAGGGAATTGGGATCAATATCTCCGATTAGTAGAGTTTGCATATAATAACAGCTACCATTTGAGCATTCAGATAGCTCCGTTTGAAGGACTATATGACAGAAAATGTCAATCACCCTTTTGCTGGACAGAGTTGTCCGAGAGGAGACTAATTGGGCCAAATATGGTAGACAAAACCTCTGAAGGTATTGAGCTAATCAAGAAGAGGCTCCTAGCAGCGCAAAGTAGGCAGAAAAGCTATGCAGATAAAAGGAGAAGACCTCTGGAGTTTGATGTGGGAAACCATGTTTTTCTAAAAATATCTCAAGTTACAGGAGTTAGTAGAACATTAAAGAGGAAAAAGTTAAGTCCTCGATATGTTGGTCCTTTTGAAATATTGGCGAAACGTGGACCAGTAGCCTACCAGCTAGCCCTACCCCCAAACATGTGTAAACTTCATGACGTATTCCATGTTTCTCAGTTGAAAAAGTATCAACCGGACCCTGAGCATGTCATCGAGTATGAGGATGTTGAACTTCGATATGACAATACTTTCGTGGTTGAGCTGATACGGATCATTGAACATCAGGAAAAACATCTCAGGCACAAGAGTATCCCATTTGTGAAAGTGGGCTGGAAGGGATTATCTCCTGGAGAGGGAACATGAGAAATAGTGAAAAACATGAAGGAGAAGTACCCAGAATTTATGGCTCAGAGTTTGCAAAATGTGTGGCAAATTTTTTGGTCCAAATTTAAATTAATGAGGGGAGAAATGTAACATCCCAAATTTTGGGATTCTTAAGTTTGAATAATGTATGGAGATTAATTATAAAATTTTGGCTTAAAATAATTATGAAAATAATTATTTTGAAATTAAGGTTTATTTTTCCATAAATTTATTTTAGGAAAAGATTATGGAATATTCATAAAGGATAATTTCAGGCCTCAACATTTATGGAATTAATTAAAAAGAAAATGAATCCTTATATGGAATTAAGGATTTAATGTTATCATTATTCCAATATTTGCAATTAATTGAGTTTAGTACCTAATTGCAAATAAAGGTTTGGAAGAGGATCAACTAGGTATTAAAATGGGCCTCATAACACAATATTCACCACAAGCCCAATTTTGTATAATACCATCCCATTATCCTCATTCACTCCCTCAGCTAAAGCACGTGATAGTGGAAAAGGCAGCAATATATATATATATATATATATATACCTATTTATTTAATATCTATTAACCTAAACACATAAAAGAAGTAGAGGTAGCCATAATCTTGGCAATAGACCTTACAAGCAAGATCAGAAACACCATACTCTTCCAGCGGCTTAAACGCTCAAACACTCACGACAGCAGACTCTCCATACGTCCTTATTTAAGCATTGTTCCTTGATCTTCATTCATTCACTTTGCTTAGCTCAAGTGAAACTGAGAGTAAGAGAGAAACGTGAGACAGTGAGAAAGAGAGAGAGCCACGACTGGAGAAAAACGAAGGAGCTAATCGTGAAGCTTGAGGAATCAACTAAGGTGATTTCCTTAAGCTTTATCCTTCCTATTTTCGTGACTTTAATCAGCTGCAAGTGGTTTAGTTAGAAGAAAAATATGATCATGCTCTGTTTTTCTTGTCTGAAACAGAGAATCTTGTGTGCTTCTGTTTCATAGTCAAACACTTGAGTTTTTCCACAAAATTTTGATAGTAGATAGTAGACTCAAGAAGGAGCAAAAGAATAGCCAAAACGAACGTGTAGATTGGGAGTTATGATTTTTCAAAGTTTGACAGCAAAACTGAAAAACTGTCATTTTCGAGAAATGAACAATGATTTTCGCGTTAAGTTATGAAACAGTAAATGATTGAATTTTGTCATGAAATTTTCCAAAAATAAAGTAGACACAACAAGGTTTAACTTGATAGGTCACAGGCCTTATTCAAAGTTGTATCCAGAGAGATACAAATTTTTGAAATTGACCTATTAAATCTTTAACTTTTTCTAGACTGTATGTTGGAGTATATATATATAGAGTAAATACCCTTTCTGGTCCCTGACAAAAAACATGGACCCATTTTGGTCCCTTACACAAAGAAATGCCCATTTTAGTCATTGAAAAGGACGAATAAGGGTCGATTGGTGAACATTTTGATCCCTCGCAAATTTCCAAAAAGCCCTTTTTAGTCCATAAAAAGGTCCTATTTTAGTCCTTGGGGACTAAAATGGGGTCCGTTTTTTTTTTTCCGGGGATCAAAAAGGGTATTTACTCATATATATATATATATATATATGGTGCTAGATATGTTTAAGTGTAGGGAAAAAAGTTGGTATGATCTCGGATCCAGGATCCCTCCACCCTCAACCCGGATCACGGATCCCTCTACCCAGCAGTCCCACCCCAACATCCCAGATCCCATACCATTTATCCTGGCACACCATCCCAACATCCTAGATCCCGGCACCCCATCCCAACATCCTGGATCTCGGACCACCCATCCCGGCTCCCCATCCCAACATCCCAAATCCTGGACCCCTTACCCCTCAAACGCTCAACCCTCAACCACTCACCCCTCAATGTGGATCCCTGACCATTCACCCCGAATCCCAGACCCCTTACCCTTCGACCCTCAACCACTCACCCTTCAACCCGAATCCTGGACCACTCATACCGGATCTCGGACCCCTTCCACCCTCAACCCTCAACTACTCGTCCCTCAACCTGGATCCCGAACCACTCACCCCAGATCCCGAACCACTCATCCCAGCACCTCTATCCCGGCACCCCATCCCAGCAATCCCATCTCAACAACCTATCCTAGCAATCCCATCCCAGCACCTCTAACCCAGAACCCCTCGACTCATAACCCCCTCAACCTAGAGAAATATTTGTGAAGAAAATACTAATAAAAATAAATAAATACAATTATTATTTTAGGGGTTAATAACCACTTTTAGTCCTCTAAAAATAATTCGCGTAGTTAGTAAGTTCCTGATGATTAAATAGGAATGATAGACATAGCTTGTGCTTTGTTTTTTCTTAAATCTCTTCCTCCTTGTACTCCTTTTGAGTTTCGGCCTTGATTCAAAACTTCCTTTGCTTTTTTGTTTCTTCTGTCTTGCTTGATGTCTCTTACTCTCTTCTTTCTTATGGCTTTTGAATTTGGTCCAAAGTAAGAGGGAGTTGATGGTCTTATATAATAATTAGAAAACATGCAAAAACATCCCTCTTGGTATATTACCAAATTGCCCTTACATTTTCTTCATTTTCCTTGTGTTTTCATGCCTAAACTTGGAATTTTCCTTGATTATTCCTTGTTGCACGAATTTGGCTCATATTTAGACACAATTATGAGCTTCCTTAAGTGTCCCTTTAGTGCAGATTTTGGCCCCTTTCTTGGCCCTTTCTTATTGGTCCACATGTCCAAGCTTTTTGACTTTGTTCTCTTGCTTTTTTTTTTTATTGTCTTTTATTTCTTCTTTCTTGTCTCTTATTTGGACGAATTTGAGGCTTATGGGAGAAGGCATTTTAGATGCATAATGACATGAGATAAGGTCTTTAAATGTCCCCCACAACGTCCATTTAAATCCCCTTATGCCACTTGGCTTCCTATGGTTCATTTTGTTGACTTTGTGTATCCTCATATGCAAAATATGCTTGTCTTTTCTTCTCCTTTAGGGACTGCACATATTTAGCCCTTATTTAATGAGTTTTATACATTTTAAATGCTCTTGGACACATACAGATTATGTCAACATATGACCATTTGATGATGTAAGAATATCTTGATTAATTCCTAAAGTCAAAGACTTCTTTTTGCTTGAATTTCTTGAGTTGCCTTGTGTCGTCTATCTTGAAAATTCTTCTTGTTTTCTTGTCTTGTTGGCCAAGAATATGACTCATCAATATACCATATATGCTTAAGCTTAGGTGTCCCCTTGAGTCATCATCTTGTCATTAATGTCCAAGCTTAGGTGTCCAATTTGCTGTTTTAACAAGACAAGTGCTAACTTAAGATAAACTTGGTTGACATTTATTAAAACATATGATTAATGTTCAAAACTTCATCTTATCCTCTTTAGACACTTGGCACCACATAACAGTGTTATTTCCTGAAAACACATGGCACTCTTATTGGTCCAGGAAATGTCATGTTCATACCTATTTCGCCACATTTATGCTCAACTAATCGTTCCATGCCTTAGGACATAGCTAATTGGAATCTTAACAAACCGATTAGCACTGTATAAGTGTTTTGTGCCCTTCTACACTGGGATTTTAATTATACGGCCTATACATACTAGGTCGACTGACTAGTGTGGCCGAATTACTTAGTCCTTGAAAGCTATTTTACCCCTTAAGATTCTTGGGACTCTTCTCAAATTGGGCTTAGTCGTCTGCCTTATACAGGCTTGTCCTCAAGTTTCAATGCTTGAAATTCAGGATATTACAACGTTTGTACCTAGGTGTACTAAGTATACACGCTTGTCAAGTATTTTGCATTTGGTGAACTTAAAGGCAACTTGTGGTTGAACCAATAGTAGTTTCACATTGTTACTTGAATCGTTGTGTGATATGTTTCAAGAGGATAATGTACGTCCAAATCGTAGGTAACAAAAACACTAATGAAAACCCAATAATAATCTACACCTAGAATAAATTCACGAAAATGTATAATGAAAGAAAAACCACGAACCTTATGTCAATCTGGCCAAAATTTGAAGGAAGAAAACTCTTGAGGTTGAATGGACACCTTTCACAGAGCTGAAAGAGCTAGAGGTATTGAACTAATGTGAAAGTTTTCAAATGTTAAATTGATTGGTTGTTTTACAAATAAACCTTAGTTATAAATTTTAAGGTTTTACATAATGGTTGGTTGTAAGAATCGCTAATTGGTTTGTTTTTATATCAGTTATGTTAAATTACCGTGAGTTATGTTATTAACAAATATGTAGTATTTAAGTCTTACATAACGGTTTTTAAGAATCGCTAATTATTGTTTTACCTTTATATCGGTTGTTTTTAGTTCACCATGAGCCATAATTACATTGAAATATTTTTATAAATAAAACTACAAAACATAAATAAATAAAATCTACCTATAATCCTTAGAAGAGTGATCTGAATCATTTGGTAGTGGATGCAGAAACGGCACCTATGGCGGGTTGGAGACGAAAGTGGAGGTTAGGAAGGGGAGCACAAGGAGGAGAAGAACGTGGAGGCTGGGGAGGACGATTCTCCAACATTTCTTTAGCACGTTACTTCACCATGGTGACGAGCATAACAAAAGAAGAGGATGAAGAAATTGTATGAAGGAGAGAAGGAGGAGGCCCATTAATAAGAAAAGTATAATAAGCATCACAATGAATAGGTGACTTTAAATAGAGGCAGGTCTAACAGATGTTAAGAAGGATTATGACTTATGACATTCTGATAATGTTACGAAGGGTTATGAAAGTGTTAAATAACGATTGTTTCTTAAGATTAAGATTGTTATGTTTTGTCTCAATTGAAATTAGAGGTTGGAAGATGAATTGCTTGTTAGTGTTACATGACATTTGTTGCAAAAGAACTGTCATTTTTGTCACTACATAAATTATGGTTATTAACTACAACTGTTATTTTTGTGTTTTCGTGAATTCCGCCTTGGAATACATGATGGTGCGCATAATTTGTCACTATATATTCTTGCTCGACTTCTACCTCAGTATATATGACATTTATTCGTTGTGACCATTATATATTAAGCATTATATATGTCCAAATCTATAGTAGAGAATTTAGAGCATACTTTGTTAATATTTAATTATGAAGCCACCATGTAAATTTTTACAGTTGTCATTTTCTGTTAAATAAGACCTACAATCTTAAGGTTGATGATACTTTATAAATTTTCGGGCAAAAGATAATACTTTATAAATTTAAAGGATTTAAATAAATAGAACTTTATGTAAATTTAGAAGACCAAACATATAATTTATCCTAGTTATTAACATATATTTTTTCAACTTCAAAATCTTAGAAAACCATAACTCAACTCCCTAACAATGATAAATTGTTTTTATTTGATTTTATTATATGAATATTTTATTATTTAATATTTATTTTAAATTTTAAATTTTACTCTCCCTTTTATGTAATTTCGCAATCTATACTCACCTTGATGTTTTTTTTAATTGGTCCAGGGCTTCCTCAATGAGGCTCAGATGGAAAAGTTCTCATCTATCCCAACAAGTGCACTTCTCAAGATTTAAACTTGTGTTCTTCCCTTTACGAGAATGAGGCTCCTTACTGTTATACCCTAAAAACCCTAATTATCATAAATGGTATATTTTGATAAATACTACATTATAGTAACATGAGAGTATATTGTCTCAAATTTTGTAATTTGATTATTATAAATTTATGAGCAATTTCTCCTTGAGATTTAAAAGGATCAAGTGTGAATCTTGAGATGTCATTTAGGGATCATAATATACCCTAGTATAAATATTGAATTTTAGTAAATAAATACTAAAAATACAAAGGTGAATTTATCAATTGTATTTTCATCCAAATTTCACTTTGGAATTAATTAACCAATGGTTAATTAGGTGACTACATATTAGGATCTATAAAATGTGATATTAAATCACATAAAATAATAACTATTTTAGATAATCATAAGGCAATTAGAGAATATCTAATAGAGGAAATGATTTTCGAAAATCAGAGGCAATTATAATAAAATTATCATGATTAAGCATAATCTTAATTTAATCATGAGAGGCAATTAAAGGACATAGAAATTATAATATCCAAATAATTATTTATCTTAAATATTATATTTGGATAAATAATATATCTTAAACATTATAAATAATACCTATTTAAAATAGGTGAATATGTGGTCTCAAGTTTTTCTATTATGTTGATTTTATTTTCTAGGCAATTTCTTCCTAGAATTAAGGTGAGCAAAGATTTGATTTTCTAAATCTTATTAGGGATCATAAAATATCCTAAGATTATCATAATCAAATATAATCTTAACTATATCAAAAAGGCAATCAAATATCATTCAAAAGATGCCTAAATCAATTAGAGAAAATTAGCAACAACTATTAGGCAATTAAATTTAAAATAATTGAAATATTTATGTAATTTTCGAAATTAAATAATAATTTAAAAAGGGCATAATTAAGAATATATCAACTTAATTAACATCCAAATGATATTTAAAGGCCAAAATTGGTATACGAGGGGTTTTTAATCATCAAGATTAATATAGTAACCTATCAAATTTTAACAATTAGGCTAAATAACCCCTAAAACACTATATTAGAAATATTAACCAAGATTAATTAATCCTCCCTTGAATTATTCAAATATGGCGAAATTTACTACTAAAAGAGGCCAAGTAGTTGCACTAATTTTTAATCCTAAATATCATCAATAGTGTTTAGATTTTTCCAACTCAAATCAAAGGTTTGGATTAAAACTAATAAAGCTAAATCCTAAGGCCTTAATTAAGTATCATAAAGTGTAATCCTTGTGAATCAAAAATTAACCAATGAAAGACTTTCTTCTAGAGGGTGTGAGGTAATTGAAACACAACAAATTGAAGAAAAGAAAGGGGTACACGGTTTCTATAAAAATTGAATTGAGAATTGAAGTAATTAAATAAAAGATGCTCAAAGTAAATAAAATCTAGATATTTTTGGGAACAATTGCACATGGGTTCACATGGAGCATTAAATGGAGAATTGATGAAGAGAAAAGAGGGAGTACACGGTTCTTCATTAAAAATCAGAATTGGAAAAGTGAAGTAATTAATTTAATTAAACAATGATAATTACACCACGTACATGTCATAAGCAAGCATTAATTCATGAAGACTTTAGAGGCAATTGGAAGAGGATAGAATTTGAGAAAAAGGAGAGAGAAAAGTGTGTTATTAATTGAGTTAAAAACCATTGGGATTAATTCAAGACTCAAGTAAATGAGAATCTATAGAAAATAAATTGTATCTTGAGAATCTTTGATCATAGATCAAATATAAGGATTTATTATGAACAAGCATATTTTAAGCTTGAATTTGGTTATCTTCAAAATCATGTTCTCAACTTTTGTAATTAATCTTAAAATGATTAAAAGTGTTAGTTAAGATCTCTAATGAAGCCAAGATTTAATATAAAATTAAGGGCTTTAATTAATAAAATACAAGTGAATTAAAAAGAGCCAAGAGTGGAGCTCAAAATATTATCCAGTTAACTAATAATTGAAGCACATTTTCAAGAGTCAAAGAGATGAGGTACACGGTTTTGGTAGCTTGGGAAGGAAGAAGAATAATTGTATTTAAATCAATCCTAATTTGAAATCCACCAATAGGAAAAATCAAGAGAAATGTTAAATAATTAAATTGAAACTTCTTCATTAAGTATGGGTCTAATGGTTAAGATTAAAGTTTCTTAACTAAGTTTAGATCCTAAGGCTCAAATTGAAGAAGAGTTATGTTTGAAATAATTGCAAGAGTGCCATTGCATTTCACTATAAATAGATCCTTTAGCTCTTCATAATTCTCACACCAAACTCAACCAAAGTAGATGGGTTTTAGATAAGCAAGAGTAGAGGGAAAATCATAGTGGGAAGCAAGAAGGAGGAGGAAGCTCTTCAAGAGGTAAGCAAGCTTTGAGTTTCTAGTCTTTAGCTTTTGGTAGTTCTTGAAGTTCTAGTTCAAGTTCATAGCTTAAAAGTTGTTTTGATCTTTAGTCTTCCAATATATTCTTGTTATCATGTTTTTATGGTTAAAAATGGTTTTATTTAAAAAAATTGGTGAAGAAGGTGATATAGCAAATTTTTTGGAAGATTATGATCAAAGTAGCGAAGCTCTGGCGAAAATTTATCGGTTAGCGATTTCTGAAAGCAGTTGTACAAACGCTGGTATCTTATGTTGAAGATGATGTTCTACAATTATGAGAATATTCATGTTCAAATTAGACATATAGAGCTTTCGAAATATACCTATAGCATGTCATTTTGAGTTTTGTGCTAGGAGATAAAAATTCTGCAAAATGGGCTACGTTTTCTGGAAATTTTCTGGGCAGAGGATGAACATGTGAAAACTGGGAAGTGTTCATAAAATCTGGGCAATAACCAATACTTTTTCTTAAAATTAGACATCCTAAGGATTCTGAGGAATTTTACAAATCCTCGTTTCGATTTTTGTAGATTTAATTAGGATGTTTCAAAGTTAATAAAAAATTCTGCCCAGAATTTCAGTATTTCGTTTTTGAGAAAATATAAGGGCAAAATTGTAATAATGAAGACACCAATGGTAGAAATGTCAAAATGGGTGAAAATATCCTTTTTGATATTATTTTAAGAGATAGAATATTAGTTGTGATACTATGGGAAAATGGAATAATCCGACAATAACGTATAGGATATCCGGGAAGTCCGGAGTCGGATCAAAAGTCGGGCAAGTTGGCCAAGCGTGGTAAAAGGTACGGACGCGTATTGTAACCTTAACTCTTATGCTTATTGTATGCCTATATATGATAGTTGTGTTCATATACTAAGACTCTATCTTAAATTGTTCTTGATACATTCAAATATATATACGGGTTATGGTTATAATAATACCGTTGAGTTTTCCTAGCTCTGCGGACACGATAGGCCATCGTGGTACTGGTGAATAGTGCAGACTGGGATAACATACATACTGCAGGGGCTATGTACTGTTATTTCCTTACATATTGTTACTGTTTTGAAAATGTGATTTTGTACTGCTATAATGATATGAATATATGTCATACATATACTGTTTACATAAGCATGAGGTGAACCGTTACCTGAGGTCCCATGGGCATTGGACCTCAGTGTTAACTAATAGTTCAGGAAAGGATCAAAGATCAGAGAAGTTACCGGTAGATGGAGCCGTATAAAGGCACCGATGGACGGAGTCGTGAGGAGGCACCGGTCAAAGCAAATGCAGAAAGAAGGTTAATAGAGACTACCTTCTGGCATGAAACTAATATGGTTACTTCAAATCATTTTGTGCTTAAACTAGAAAGGGTCATCTACGTGGTTCAGTCAATCAGTCGCCGTGAATTCAGGGAGACTCCCACTAGACTTTACCCAGCCTGGCCAAATGGGTTGATTTAACTGTGTTAGGTTCTATGCCCCAAGTCAAGAAATGACTCGGTCTGAAAATGTATAGTTACAATGTAAATTCTGTAATTATATAAGTCCTGTATCTCATGAATATTCCTTCGGGAAATTTTTAATATACCAATATACGTCAGGCATCAGCATATGTCTGAGTATTTTATATCAATTACTCGTTCAAATTTTTAGTACATGCTCTCCGTTTCCGCAACACGCTAAGTTGTAGCACCTCAAACTCTGACGATTTTTATAAAACCACGTGTAACCAGCACGATTTATGATACGGAACTTGGGGTGTTACACTTACTGCCTTAACCAACACCTTATTGGTCATACTCACCTTGAAATTTGCCTCTTGAGGTTTCTAAATTCTTAAATTTGTAATAAATACATATGTAAAAAATATAGCAGCTTGCACAACGTAACATACAAAATTTGAAGATATATATATATATATATTACTCATCCACTTCCTCTATCTCATCCTTTGCCCCAAACTTTAATTCATTAAATTAGCTCTTTTCCTTTTTATTCTTGTTTCATAACTCTAACTTATTCTCATGTGATACCCCTCATAAATTTATCAAAACCATTTGCCAAAGCAAATCCAAGCTCCTTTTAACCAACACAAAACTTTCCGTGCAGGGGCCAAGAGACTTGTTTACAAGTTCTACCTCTAACATTGTAAAATACTCTTGGCAAAAAAAAAAAAAGCCATTGTAAAATACTATGAAATGCCTTATAATTTGAACACATTGGACCTGTATGTTTGGATTGACGGTGGGAGTGATGGCTTATTTTCTATCTGACTTTTGCAGAAGCTGATAAGTATATATTTTATAATTAAATGAGTATAAATTTTGAGATATATTAGATTGAATTTATTAATATTTTATACTTATTTAATTATCATTTATATACTTTTATATTATTTAATTAAATATAGGATAAAAGGATATTCTGACATAAAATCTATTCATATCCTATTTTATCATGCAGGAGATATGATATGAAGAAAAAGATAAAAAAGAATATATATATATATATATATATATATAAGGCAAACAAATAAAAGGCGTGGACCCCACACCAAACAATTATCACGGATGTTTCATGTTTAATTGGTGAAGACATATGATTGTGCTAATATAATATCTTAAAAAAAGAGATGAAGACCGTGGGACCCACAACAAAAGGAACCTAAAGTATATCTATTAAAAGGCAGCACACACGCAAGAGACGCGCAGAGACGCAAGCGACGCAAGAATTGGGAACGATTAAACCAGTGAGGAGAGGTGCAGATCTGAGGATTCAACAAAGGAGATATCCAAACGCGTAGCAGCAAGGAACAATATGTTAGATATGATTAGTTTTGATGATGTCTAATATAGAAGCCATTATTACGAGCAAAAAAGTTTGCACACTACATTTACATTATACTTTGACTAAATCTTATATTTAATGTAGATGCAAAGTTTAATAATGGAAGTCTCTATGATCAATAGAAGTTGGAATAAAGCTTCATCATATTTGGGCTACTGTGGAGTACACATGAATAGTGCAGATATAGAAAGACGACACATGCAATTCTAGAAGAAGTTCAGAATAGGCTCGGCTTTCTGGATATTGAAGAATGATCAAGAAAGTAGATTGAAGAAAGAAGTTCTTGCACACAATATAATGAGAATATCAGAATGTCAAGGAAGCAAGAAGTTATCAAAGGATTTTGAGAATAATCAAAAAGAGAAGATATTGAGGAACTTGCTGAGAATGATGAGTACAAGTTGAATAACAGAGAATGATCAAGAGAAGAGAAGAAAGAAAGAATTGAATTGTGGAAAATGATCAAGAGAAGAAGAAAAGAGAAGAAATAAAAAGTTAAATGATGAAGAATGATCAAGTTGGGAGATGGAAAAAGGAAGAACTTGCTGAATGGAATGAATATATCATTATTCAAGTTCTTGTATTGATGCTAGAAGCCTCCAAGATCATATGAAAGTTGGAATGGCTCAATTAGGAGTTAAATACAGCAAAAATCAGCTTCAGGATGAGAAAACTCGAGTAAAGAACTCAATACTCGAGTTTAGGAGTCAAAACTCGAGTATGTTCATCAATAAATTGCTACTATTAAGTATGTTTTGGGGATTTAGGGCTGAGTTTGGAAAAAGGAATCTTAAAATGACCTTAGGATTAAATAATGTGGAATTAGGTTTTAATCTAATTTGCGTCTAGGATAGGCACATACCTAGAAGCTCCGCATAATCAAATTATGGTGAGCCTGATCTATAAATTGCATTTTATTTAGTTGTGTAAGGCATTGCATAATTAATTAAGATATGTATATAAATGGACCGGAAAGCGTTTATAGATATTAATACTCTAGATTAGCTGAGTAAGTTAAGTTAAAATTAATTTAGTGGGGATAAAATCTAAGAAACAAATAAGGGATTAGTGACTCTAGGTTGTACTTCTTGATATTAGAATTTGCTCTTTTGTGAAAAGTCTTTGTTATTATTAGTTTCTCGCTATTATTGATTTTCTTTTTATTATTGAAAACAATTCTAACTTGTTCAACTTAAACGGAATGAGGGAATTTAATATCTAATCGCTAGTTAGATTGAGTCTTCGTGCGAACGATACTTTTTTTATCACTTTATTACTTGATACGGCCTGTATAATTGTTAAGTTATTGGCTATAAAGTTTTGCCCTATTAGAAGCCTGGTAGGAAAAAAGTCAGGTTGTAAATGTGATTTGTATTTGGATTGCCAGTTTGGCTTTTATAGAAGTGGTTTTTTTATTAAACTGAAGAATGTTTGGATTATTATTTCAAAAGTCAGTTGAGATGAAAAATGATTGAAAATGACATGAATTTGATTCAATAGTACATAAATATATGATAAAAAATTATTAAAAGAAGTTATAAAAAAAGGAAAAAAAGAGAAAAGGATTATTTTTTAAAAAAAAAAATTCATTAAAAGTGGGCTAAATCATTGCTACTATTTGTGCTTCTTGCGTATGCCATTGGCTTGAGAGAAGACCAAAAGGCTCTTTGACTTACAACCAAACAAGTTGGGCTACAACACTGCTGGAACTCCATCATGGGCGTCGTAACCCTTGTTTTGTTTTTACGCGGAACTCGGATCAACCCGCAAAGCTTAACATGGTCCGGCTTCTTTTCGCCTCCCGCAAAACTTTTCACGAGTTTATACCATCAGATGCTTTGACGAATTGGACGTGCCATAACAAGTAGATGATATTTACAATAAGATAGGTTAGGAATCAAAATGAAGTTTCGAGAAACTAACCGTTCATACTAGCCACAAACCGGTGAGAGAAATTCGCTTGACAGAGATGCGGTGTAACCAGATTCCATTTGGCGATTGGGCCAGAGTCAAAAAGATATTGCGCATAATATTCATATGTTTAACCTTTATCTCGGCTTTGCTGCAATCCGAAGGAATAATTTTTAACCTTTATCTCGGTTTTACCATGCTCTCGAGGAAACACGTCAGTTCCCAAGGAGACACGTTTTAACCGTTATTTGCAAGGAACTCGGATTTTAACTAGATTCAGTTAACAGAGTCCGACTTCAAAACTTTACGCGGATCTCGAACGTTAACTAGATTCAGTTAACTGGGCCCGACTTCAAAACTTTACGCGGATCCCGAACGTTAACTAGATTCAGTTAACCGGGCCTGACTTCAAAACTTTACGCGGATCCCAAACGTTAACTAGATCCAGTTAACTGGGCCTGACTTCAAAACTTTACGCGGATCCCAAACGTTAACTAGATCCAGTTAACCGGGCCCGACTTCAAAACTTTACACGGATTCCAAACGTTACCTAGATTCAGTTAACCGGGTCTGACTTCAAAACTTTACGCGGATCCCAAACATTAACCAGATTCGGTGTAACTGGGTCCGCCTTCAAAAATTCACCCGGAGCTGGGATTTTAACCAGATTCGGTGTAACCGGGTCCGCCTTCAAAAATTTATATGGATCCCATATTTTAACTAGATTCAGTTAGAATCGGGTCGGCCTTCTTTTCCTTTACAAGAATTTAAGATAGACCTGACGACATTGCCGTAGCAAATAATCCAATAAAGGACTTTAAATAGACTTGGCGGCCGTAGCCATCGCAACATGATTCATGGAAACGGGTTTGTGTACCTTGGATTCATGCATGTATGTAAACTCGACATGATTCATGAAAATGGGTTTGTGTACCTCGGATTGATGTATGTTTAACTTCGACATGATTTTTGGAAACGAGTTTATGTACCTCGGATTCCTACATGTTTAACTTCGACATGATTTTTGGAAACATGTTTATGTACCTCAGACTCCTACATGTTTAACTCGGACATGATTTTCAGAAATGAGTTTATGTACCTCGGATTCCTACATGTTTAACTCGGACATGATTCATGAAAACATATTTGTTTTGTTAGTTCTCTATGGGTTTTGATGATAACTGACAATTATAAACACAAGTTGAAGTTTGTCTTTATAAAGTTGGAAAACTTACTGTCAAAGGCAAACTCGAGTTTCGGTCTGGAAACTCGAGTTTTGACCTGATAGAGAGTAGCTCAATTTTAATGAACTAAGCAAAACTCCAGTTTCCATTTGGGAACTCGAGTTTTGTTCTTACAGAGAGCACTCCAAGTTTTTCACATTTAGACAAACTCCAGTTTCCATAGAAAACTCCAATTTTCATCATACAGAGACTCTTCAATATTTTATGAAGTAAGCAAAACTCCAGTTTTCATTTGGAAACTCGAGTTTTGGTCATACAGAGAGTCTCCAACATTTTGAGCTATGAAAACTCCAGTTTTCAATTTGTCATACGATTTCTAAGTTTTTCAAAGTGTTGAGAAAACTCAAGTTTCCATATGCAAACTCGAGTTTGCACTTGGCAGAAAGTTTTCAAGTTTTACTCAGCTTTTGAAAACTCCAGTTTTGAAATGAAAACTCCAGTTTTGACTTGACTTAAATTTCTCTAAGTTTTCATACTTAAATGAAAACTCGAGTTTAGTTTTGGAAACTCGAGTTTTGGCCATACAAAAAGTTTTGCTATTTTTCAAAGATTTGAAAACTCCAATTTTGGAATAAAAACTCAAATTTTCACTTGGCTTAGATTTTCAAAGGTTTTCATATTTAAATGAAAACTCGAGTTTGGTTTTGGAAACTCGAGTTTTGGCCAAGCAGAGAGCATCGCTACTTTTCAATGTTTTTGAAAACTCCAGTTTTGATGATTTGGACAAAAAATCATATTTCATACTAAAAGTCCAAAACTCGAGTTTGTATTTGGAAACTAGAGTTTTGAGTTCCATTCAAAAATATGCTCCAAAGCTCAACTCGCGACGTTCCTTTCTATATAAAGGAAACTCGAGTTTTGATATTAGTGCACAGTGACACTCTAGTTTTGATAAACAAACTCGAGTTTGTGTCGCAGGGTTTGAAATTCAAATCTGACGAATTTGTGAAACCTTCTTGTTTGATCTTAATACTTCCTATCATTATTCATTAATGTTCCTAGCTATGTTTAACCACTTTGTTAGTGAGTTTCAAATGTTTTAGAGGATATTAATTGAAGGTTAAAAGAAAAAGCAAAACTGATGTCAACACATTAAATGCAAAGTTCAGAAAACTTGCACCCTTTTGGACAATCATTCTACACACGCTGCAAAGGGATTAATGTTTCCTTTCCACATCCAGTAGCTGCTCTTCCAATGAATTAAAAGTCAAGAAGTCAAACACAAACATCTGTGCAACTGGATTAACCAAAGAGTAGTGAGAGAAGAAGACCAAAGCTTAACCTAATCCTTGCTTAATGGAGGCAACGGTCATATTGAAGATTACAATGGTCATTTAATGCTCTATTTGTATAAATAGAGCTCCATTCAATTTTTCTCAACAACTAATCTGCTGAAAACGAATTGCATTCGAGTTTACCAACTACTCTTTCAGTTTTCACTTGTAAAGTATCTTTTGATACATTGATCTTCAATATTTATATTTATCCACTCTTAGAGAGAGTTCATTTATTGTAAATCATTCTTTGTAAGAATCTCAAGTCACGGGACTTGGAGATTGGGATATTGATTGCAACTTGTAAGGGGGAGTAAGTTCTAGTGAGAGAATTACTCTTGAGTTACAGAGTGTGTAATCAATTGAGATAGTGAAAATCCCAGAGAGTTTGGGGACTGGACATAGGTCAAGAGTTTGGACCGAACCAATATAAATCCTTGTGTCCTGCGATTCTTCCCTACACTCTGCTTAACTCTGTTTTTCGTGTTCAAAACAGAGCATTTAGAAAAGAATTTCAAAACCCCCAATTCACCCTCTCTTGCTGATTAAGCTCCACTTTCATTTGGTATCAGAGGGAGGTATTCTCTTAAGAGCTTAACATCTCGAGAAGGATCATTATGGAAGGTATTCTACCTGATGGAGCTTCGATCAATAGACCACCAGGATTCAGTAGAGAGCATTATTCTTTCTGGAAAGCTAAATTCAGAGTCCTTGTCATGGCCTCTGAGTATGGACTATGGAGAGTGTTCCAGATTGGAGACTACAACCCAACGGTTCTTGAAAATGGCCTCAGAGTCCTAAAGCCTGAAGAAGCCTATGACGAAAAATGATAGGAGAAACATCACACTCAATAGTAAAGTTGTCCTCATGTTGCAAAGAACTCTAAGTCAGCAAGAGTATTTTCGTATTTGCACACTACCAACTGCTAAAGCCATGTGGGATGCTATGGAGATAGTGCATGAAGGAACTGTTGGAGTAAAGCAGAATAGGATCAACACTCTCATGACAGAATACGATCTTCTTCGCATGAAGCCAAGTGAATCCATCAGCGAATTCCAATTAAGATTCACCCATCTGATCAACTAGCTTGCTGCATTGGGCAAAAAATATGAGCAACCTGTCCAAGTGAGGAAAATTCTTAATATCCTCAATAAGGAATGGGAAGCTAAAGTCACTGCGATTGAAGAAGCTCGTGGTGAATCAATGGGTTTTGTAGTAGCTCGTTTTGGGAGTCTTTTTGAATATGAAGCCAAGCTCAAGTTCAAAAAGGGACTTGATGAAACAACTGGCAAGAACAAAGGAGTTGCTCTTAAGGCTGTCAAAGATTCCAAGGAATCTGATGATGACGAAGAAGAAGGTGAAGATGAAGAGTTGTGCATAATGGTCCGGAGATTTAAGAAATTCTACAAGAAGGACTAAGGGTTCAAGAAATTTCACAAAGGTAGCTCCAGCTATGAGGCAAAGAAGCCAATCATCTGCTACGAATGTGAAAAGCTTGGCCACATCAAGTCAGAATGTCCAAATATGAAGAACAAAGATAAAGAGAAAAAGAAGTTCAATAGATTCAAAAAGAAAGCTTACGTCTCAGCAACATGGGGTGATAGCTCATCTGATGAAGATGAAGCTGATGAGGAAGAAAAAGCTAACATTTGCTTAGTTGCTGATGAAGAAGAGCAACATGAGAAAATTGATGAGGTATATGATTCACAACCAACTTGTGATGAGTTATTTGCTGAATATAACCTTGTGCAATCTGAATTTGAAAAAATTGCTTAAAAATATTTTGCTTTGAAAAAGAAGAATATGACTCTTGAACAGCAAGTAGAAAAGCTTTCTTCTCTTGAAAATACTATTTATGAAAATTGTCCTTATCTGAAGAAAAAGATTGTGCATCTCACAAAGGTAGTGAAATGCTCAATGTCATTTTGAAACAGCAAAGGTTTACAAATGACAGATCAGGAATCGGTTACAAACCTAATTTTGATAAAAAGAAAGGCAAAAAGGAATTTGGAGAAAAGTCCTATATGAACTATTTTAGAATATCTGTGCATTCTTCAAATCCTTTTGCTCATTGCAATTATTGCATAAAGTCATACAACTTCTTCCTGTTTTCATAAAAAAGGAAAGAAAGAGTAAACCTATAGGAAATTATCAATGGGTGCCAAAGGGATCCTACAAGGTTCCCAAGACACAGACTAACCCTTAAGGACCCAAGAAAAGATGGGTGCATAAGACCTGATTTGCTGTGTTTTGTAGGTCTGTCTAAAAGCATCAAAATCAATTAAGTGGTACATTGATAATGGATGCTCTAGACATATGACGGGAGTGTTGGAAATTATGCCATAGGGGCAACTCATTGTACTTTGAACATTTATATTATTTAAAGTATTCTCCTTTAGTTATCATTTCATTTGCATGTTTATAGTGATAATTGTATCCTTGGATATATCTTATAGATTATCCTAAATGTCCCTGGTCGGTCATCTCCGCGGGAACGAAGATGAAATAAGACCAGTATGACTTTGATGAGGTATGAAGATACGAATCAAAGTCATGGGCACTTGTAAGAGTACAAGGAGCTGGACCGACCCACTATGAGAAAGCTGCATGGATTTAGTCATAAGCTTTTCTCATGTATAACTGTGTCACAACGCCCTTTGACCTGAGATAACATGGATTCCTACATGTGAGTTGCTGCTCTTTGACTTAGTCAAAAGTCACCTTTGACCGGGTGATGGTAAGGGCTTTGATCGGGATCAGTGGTTCTCATGCAAAGGAATGTGAATGGTCAAGATGAAATTTGTCCCTCACATTTGTAGAGAGATAATATTGGGCCCCTCGATGAGTGAGTATGAGAAATGTATGGCCATACTACTATGGAAAGGAGTTTCCATTTCAATTGTTAGACTACTGAAGAATCGAGAAAGTAATGGTCAAGAACAGGAAGTTGATATTATCCATGCCCCATCCTTGACCAAATTATCGCGTGACAAAAGGAACGTGACATGGTTGTACGATAGGTTGTATCGTATCATCGATCCCCATTTGAATTGGGTAGTCGCAATGTCTTGCTAGAGGCTGCTTGCTGTTGGTTATGATTAGTTTTGATGATGTCTTATATAGATGCCATTGTTAAAAGCAAAAAGATTGAGTAGTATATTGAGTAATATATTTATCTCTTACATTGACTAACTTTGCTATATTTAATGTAGATTATTCCAAGTTAAATTAAGGAGAATAATCAAGAAGGAGATAAGAGATGAAAGAAAGAAGCTCTTGCAATATAATTGGAATATCAGAATGTCAAGAAAGCAAGAAGTTATCAAAGGACTTTGGGAATAAACAAGAAGAAGAGAAGAGACTAGAGAAAGATGTTATCAAAAGAACTTGCACAATATAATAGGAATATCAACATTCAAGTTCTTGTGATACTGGAAGTCTCTATGATAGCGAAGTTGGAATGAAGCTTCATCACCTTATGGATATTGAAGAAGGTAGAAGCCAGTAAAGAATGTGAGTCCAAGTGAAATGATGAAGAATGATCAAGTTGGGAGATTAAAGAAGGAAGAACTTGCTGAATGGAATGAAGATATCATCATTCAAGTTCTAAGATTGATCCTAGAAGTCTCCACAATCAAATGGAAGTTGGAATGGCTCAATTCGAGTTAAAGTCAGCAAATATGAGGTTCGGGATGAGAAACCTCGAGTTTGGAACTCAAACCTCAAGGTTTGGACCTCAAAACTCGAGTTTAGATGAATCGGATCGAGAAACCTCGAGGTTTCCATCAAAACTCGAGTTTTCAAGTGCCTTCAGCATCTCTCGGCGTCTCGGACTAGCAAACCTCGAGGTTTCGGTCAAAACCTCGAGTTTCCGCTATCGCCTCTTCTTGACTCCACACTGTTTCACGTTACAGCATGGGCGACGTCTGGTAATTTGATGATATCTCCTAAACCAGAGATCGGATTGAGGTGAAACCAGTGGCATATGAAACTAGACTCCCAATACGTCATTTTGATATAAAATTCAAGCCCAAAGGAGTTCAGATCATGGAGTTATGAATTGTGGAAGTTGACAGAAACATCCACGCCACACAGAAAACCAAGCTTCAATGTTTTGAGTATATCTCACAAACTACAAATCCAATTGAGCTGAAATTGGTGGCATATGAAAGTAGACTCACATATCTTTCCATCAAGAAGTTGAACGGACCAAAACGGAGTTCTGAACTGGGAGATATGGTCTTCGAAAGTTTCCGTTATTTCAAGAAAGCCGAACAAAGTCAAAACCTCGAGTTTTCAATGGAAACCTCGAGTTTTCATCGAACGAGAGCATCGAACTTCGAGTATCTTCAAACCTCAAGGTTTGGAACCAAAACCTCGAGTTTTGGTCAGACAGAAAGCAATCTGGAGTATTGCAACCTCAAACCTCGAGTTTTGCAAATGAAACCTCGAGTTTTCATCTCAGCTTCAGAAAATCAGAGTTTCGAAAATCCTGATTCTTCCGATAAACATCCAGATGATTACCCAAATGATTAATACTACTTCTTAACATCATTTATATCATTTGTGTATAAGTTTCAGGTGATTAAAGTTTGAGAATACATCAAACTTGACAGAAACCAAAATCTGTCGTAAGCTTGAAGATGAACTTTGCTGCAGAATTTCAGAATCAGCAAAGAAGACAGAATTCAATGAGGAAACGAAATTGAATACTCAGCAGTAATGTTCTCTAATGGATTCGAATGTCCAATGTCTTTGATATGCTTTAACTTCAGACTTGAGAAGATTTGAATTTGCTTTAAAGTCAAATAAAGCAACTCCATGAGCCACTTATATTATTTTATTATATCTTCTCAAACAAAGCAAATGGAAGACAGCCTGGAAAGAAGACCAACCATTCTTCAAGGCAGACAGCAAGGCTCCCACCAACAAAAGCTGAACATCATGGGAGACATTCTTGAAGAGCCAAATATTCAAAATATTCAAATCTGCAATTCTTCTCAACAGCTATATCTCAACAGCTATATTCCCAACAGCCATATTCTCAACAGCTATATTCTCCACGAATTCAAAGCACTCCAACAGTCATTAAGCTTCAACCAGCATAAATACTGAGAGCTTTGAAGTTACAAAATGTAGACAAGACGAGCAAAAACGCAGACACAAGATTACATCTTCAACATGCTTATACTCGTTTTTCATAACATTTACTCTCTGTTCTCAATGCTTACATAGCTTATCATTGAGAGTGAAATGATGTGTGTTGTACTTCAGTGTTTATTCATCTACTTCTGAGAGAGAAGAGTTATTGTACACATCCTACCATACTATCTGAGAGTTACTCAAGATTGGGTGATCTTGAGTGGGAAACACATTGTGTTGATTACAGCTTGTAAGGGGAGTGAATCCTAGGGAGAGGATTACTTGAGTACGAGTGTGTGATCAAGCAAGTGTATTGATTACGGTTGTAAGGGGGAGTGAATCCTAGTGAGAGGATTACTTCAAGTACAGATCGTGTAATCAAGTTGAAAGAAGATAGTGGATTGAAAATCTCAAGTGGAGCTTGGGGACTGGACGTAGGTCAAGGATTGGGCCGAACCAGTATAAATCAGTTTGCACATTCTCTTCCCTTATCTCTTATATTTCCAGCATATATATATCTGAATGTGCATACATGTTTGAATGATTGACTGTTGCTTTATCAATTATTATTGTCATTCAAACTGCTTTCAATAAGTTGCGAAAAGAATTTCAAAGTTCCTAAACTTTTATCAAACACCCAATTCACCCCCCCTCTTGGGTGATAGCCAGGTCTTTCATTTGGTATCAAAGCTAGGCTCTTGTTTAAAGGACTTAACCGTCTCAAGAGTTTCAATGGCTAATTTTGGGTGCTCTACGTTTTTCGAAGGATTTGATTTTACCATTCCACCGCTTTTCAAAGATATTGATTTTTGGTTTTGGAAAGCTAGAATGACTAGTTTTATCAAAGCAACTGATTTTTATATGTGGAATGTTTTTACAAATGCTTTTGATCTCCAACCAAGAAAGGATTGGACAGAAAAAGAAATGAAGATGTTTTCATTAAACATTAGAGCAATGAAATTTCTTTACGGTGCATTGACGAAAAATGATTTTGAGAAAATCAAACTTTGCACTAGTGCTAAAAGTATTTTGGATACTCTTGATTCTATTTATGCTTCTAACATTTGTGTTGAAGTTGAAAGTGTTGAAAGTTCATCAAAAATTACAAACTGCACATTTATGGATGATGAACAAATGGAAGAAGGCGAAATCAGAGAATGCTTTCATGATCCTGTCAACACAAAAGAACAAGAGAAAAATGATTCCCAAGATGAGCTCATTGACAATTGTGATCAATCACTATCTAAAGCTCAAGATGCACATAAGGTAAAGAATTCCAATTCTTCTTGTGTTGATAAGAAACATGATTTTGAACAATTGCATAAAATTGTTTTTCAACCAATTACGATTCTGTTTTGAAAAACAAACACATTTTCGAAAATGATGCTTTGGAAAATCATGTGGGAAGAATGAATGTTCAAATAAAGATTATTTGAAGTCTTACTCTCATCACAAACACAATACTTGCAAAAATGTTCATAATAAGCATTATTCTATTACTTGCAATTATTGTGGTAAATCTGGTCATATTTCTTACACATGTTATATTAGGAGAAATTCTACTGTGAGAAATAAATTTGTTTGGGTTCCTAAAGGACAATCAAGGTTCAATACTAACAGTCAAGGACCCAAGTATAAGTGGGTACCAAAATGTCCATCTAGTGATTTAAGTGTGCAGGACCATTTGAAAATCAATGGACATAAGGGTGCGAGAAGATGAAGAAGAATCCAAGAGTTTCTCATGAACCTAAGAGGAAACTCACATCGAGTTAGGAGAACTTGTGGAAAAGCCATTGCTGGAACTACAAGTTTTAAACATCAAAGGAAGCAATGGATACAAGCAAGAAGAGTATCATCCACCTCAAGAACAAACTATCATAGAGTACCATTCAACTATCTTGAGGAGAACTTAAAGAGGAGAATCTCTCAAAGATCAAACAAGACTCTTGAAGTCTATATCCCTTGAGAGAACTTTGCCAACACCCATGGGAAAACATATGAAGAGCCAATGGGTAAGCAAAGTCAATCCTCCAAGTACCTAAGGCAAATGTATACAATGGTAAAACCTCCTATGCTATTATTTGAATTATACATTGAGGTTTTATATATTGTAGTCTTAGGAATGAGCATTGCAAACTATTTGTTTTAAATTGGGTTTTCACAACCTGATATATATATTTTTAAATAGATTGTAATGTTCAATAGGTTGAAGTCTTTATGCATGCATGATGATTTGAAAAGAAAGTATTTCTTTTATGCATAAAGTCATGCTTAATTCATTATGCTCAGTTGTTCTGAATTAATTATATTCATAAGAGCATGTGAATTGTGGTTCCTACAAGCTAACAATGATTGGATCCAAGTAAGGTTGGATACCAAGAAAGAAAAAGATTTATATGGTTTTGTAGGGTCAAAGAAAGCTTCTCAAGAATGCAACATAGAGAAATGATCCAACTCTTGAGAAAGCTAGACAAGCTATGCTTAATGAAGGTGATTGTTGGAAAAAGAGTTATCTACATCAATCCATTTCAACCAAGCAAGCTTCTATGAGGACAAGAGGAATTACGGTGATATCTAATTCTTACCTCATACTATGATTATATGAAATTTATTTTTGTTTTGCCTTTGGTTAAGTTAAAAGGTTTTGAAAATTATTCAACTTCAATCAGCAACTTTATCTTGTCAAAGCAAAACTCCGCTTTTCCGAGAGAAAACCTCCAGGTTTCCGGAGAAACCTCCAGGTTTCGTCATACGAGACTTCTCAACATTTTCTGAAAAAATAGAAAACTCGAGGTTTCTGTTAAAACCTCGAGGTTTGGACTTACAGAAAGTCTCTTAAGTTTTGAACACTTGAAAACCTCCAGTTTTTGTGAAAAACCTCCAGGTTTGAGCTAAATGAAGTTTTCTCAAAGTTTTTTTTTTATGAGAAAACTCGAGGTTTGGGGACAAACCTCGAGGTTTGTCCAGCGAGAGAGGATCTCGTGCTTTCCTAGTTTACAAAACCTCCGCTTTTTACTCTCAAACCTCCGGGTTTTTGTTTTGGCGCAAAAACTCGAATTTCCACATTTGAGTGAAACCTCAAGGTTTCGATAAAACCTCCGGTTTTTTATAAAACCTCAAGGTTTCGATAAAACCTCCGGTTTCGATAAAACCTCAAGGTTTCGATAAAACCTCAAGGTTTCGGCACATACTCGAATTTCAAATTCTCGCGAATTCCTAAAACCTTCTTGTTTGATCTTAATACTTCCTATCATCATTCACTAATATTCCTAACTATGTTTAATCAATTTGTTAGTGAATTGTTGATAATCAAACAAGTGAACTTGTCCATAACTTTGTTGATTTTATAATTTTGAAATGCACAAGTGTAAAATATGTTTGGATTTCAACTCACATTGTTTTGAGAAAATGCATACAAATGCTTTGAAAACATATCCATACTTTGATTGCATTCAAATAATGTTTTCAAATTGGAAGTTAATATTGTATATTGAATGTTGAATATGCTTCAAATTTGTCAAGTTGAGTTTTTCCTATCATTCACATATTGACCTTTGGTATTCAATATGATGCTTGAACTCCTCATTCTTCATTCTCAATCAAGTTAGATCTTATATCTAACAAGTTGATTATCTATATGAGTTTCAAGCTTATCTCCGAAAAGAATTCAATTTGTGAAAGTCTTATGCTTATTGGATAAACTCTTATTGGTCAAGTTACTCAAATATACTTTTATCTTCATCCATTTCTGAGTAACTATATTTATATTCTTGCCTTGAATATTCATATACTTCAAGATTCTATTCTAAAAGGCAAGATCATCTCTAAGACAATAGCAAAGTCATTGTGCTCATATATTTCTGTTGTGCAAAGCATGTTTCGAAAATGCTTTACCATTATGACTTTTGCTCTTGGGAAAATTCTTCTACATGTAAACTTCAATGTTTCCCATGTTCTCTTAATCTTGAAGCATTCTGATCTATTCTTTAACATGTTGACTTCCACCATGTTTAAAATGAACATTGTTTTCAAGCATGTTTCAAAAATGAATATTTCATTCATGAAAATTTTGATTTCATAATGCATTATCATTTTTTTTGAAAGAACATTCAAGATTTGAAACACTTTGCATATTTCATTATCATTCTTGAAAAATCTGAGCTGATTCATAAACTGTGAATTGATAAATGCTTATCTTTATGGATAAGATT
This sequence comes from Acacia melanoxylon, assembly GCA_019022615.1. Lineage (NCBI taxonomy): Eukaryota > Viridiplantae > Streptophyta > Magnoliopsida > Fabales > Fabaceae > Acacia > Acacia melanoxylon. The sequence goes on along the minus strand of JAFJYJ010000003.1, from coordinate 924,552 downwards.
TTCTATGCTCTTTGATCAAACTTACATGCATTTTATCAATGACATATTTTCTGCATAAAGTGTATTTACAAATTGTCATTGGGAAATAACATTTTTGGTATCATTTAGTTATTACCCTTTTTTGATTCATTGGCTTGAACTTACTTGATTGGGTAAAACTATGTTTTTGATCCTTGATTGTTATACTCTTTGCTCCAATATCATATTGTTAAATTATATAAGAGCTTAAGAGTTATCATGTCTAATCAGTTGTGGACTCAAGAATCATTGAGTACCAAAGAACGTATATTTTTGCAGGAGTTGATCAAAATGTTCTGTTGTTGAATACAAAGAACATAGGCAAACAAAATAGACCATTTTAGTGGCTATGTCTACAAATTCTGTGACATCACTTGATTGACATTCCATCACAAGCAAGAGGCTTAGACCAAGATGATAAGGAGCATGCTAGCTTGATGATAAGTTATGAGCAGAAACTGATTTGAAATCCTATACAAAGCTCATTTGGGGTTTCAGCTTCTAAGATGCATTCGAGAACAATTGATAATTGCTACCCAAGAATGCATCTATGGACTACAAAGGATTATAACTTGAGTAATTACAATATTACTCAAGTGAGGTATTGTATTATGCATATGTCATAATCATGCTAGGCTAACTTGATTGTATTCATTTCATTTTATTTCAAGAATCTTAGCCTGAGCATAATCATTTATTTAAAATGATCCTTATGCTTTAAAAACTATTTTATCATCATAAAAGGCATAAGTGATTTCTTCATACCAATTTCAAGTCCACCCATGTGAACTTGAAAGTTCTTATTTGTGAGATACCATGTTATGTCCATTGGAGTTAGATGAATTCCAGACCTCATAACACTTGGTATCACATTATTATTTGGTATCATTAAAGGGAGCTACAGTTGTTTTAATCATGCATTCATTAAGGGGGAGCTTCACATTCACATGTGTTTGATATCTTAAAAGCTCATCTCCTTTATTTGAAGAACACCCTTTTTAAGCATACTCATCTGCATTCACTATGTCTTATTAGTTTTGATGATGAGTTGATTTCATATTTAAAGATATCTTATATTTTCCTTTCATTATTTTTAAATATCATTTGGAAAGGAATACTTCGATATTTGGTTGCACTAACAAATCTCTTTTGCAAAGAAAGTTTTCAATTTGTAGCAGAAGATTTTGTTATGTGTTACAACTTTCCTTAATGCACTACAAGGAGAAACTATTCAATTAAGGAAAGATGCTTTGGCAATCAATCATTGAAGTTGAGATATGCTCTACATAGATGATCTATGAAGAAAAGGATGGAAGTTGAGTACTGTCATAATCATTCAGATGAGATAACCCTCAAGAAGCTAGAACTTTCATCTTCACATCTCAAAGGATATTCATGATCTTTCTATTGAGCACACTTCAGATGATCTCATACAACAAAGCTAGCAAATGGACTTCACAGATCGATCATCAATTTGCAAAACCCAACATGAGCATTTCTAATCTCTATCTTTTTATATTCAGTAGAAATGTTGCACATGTTTGGTATCTATATGCTTTAAGTGTGAAAAATTTCTTGAAAACCTTTCCAAATTCTTTCAAATTTGTTTTCATAAAAACATTCCAAATTGCATCATATTTAGAAAGAAAACAATTTCAAATTGAGGAGAGAAAATCAATTCTTTGACTCATTTCTAATCTGGTTTCATATTTGTCTCTCTAAGCATTTCTTCTTAAATTCAACTTTTTGCTAATGACAAATAAGGGGGAGAAATGGCAAGAAAAATATGTTGGGTTTAATGGAATTTCATATTCATACATATTTTTCTTAAAGTATTTGCCATCATCAAAAAGGGGAGAATGTTGGTTATGATTAGTTTTGATGATGTCTTATATAGATGCCATTGTTAAAAGCAAAAAGATTGAGTAGTATATTGAGTAATATATTTATCTCTTACATTGACTAACTGCTATATTTAATGTAGATTATTCCAAGTTAAATTAAGGAGAATAATCAAGAAGGAGATAAGAGATGAAAGAAAGAAGCTCTTGCAATATAATTGGAATATCAGAATGTCAAGAAAGCAAGAAGTTATCAAAGGACTTTGGGAATAAACAAGAAGAAGAGAAGAGACTAGAGAAAGATGTTATCAAAAGAACTTGCACAATATAATAGGAATATCAACATTCAAGTTCTTGTGATACGGAAGTCTCTATGATAGCGAAGTTGGAATGAAGCTTCATCACCTTATGGATATTGAAGAAGGTAGAAGTCAAAGAATGTGAGTCCAAGTGAAATGATGAAGAATGATCAAGTTGGGAGATTAAAGAAGGAAGAACTTGCTGAATGGAATGAAGATATCATCATTCAAGTTCTAAGATTGATCCTAGAAGTCTCCACAATCAAATGGAAGTTGGAATGGCTCAATTCAGAGTTAAAGTCAGCAAATATGAGGTTCAGGATGAGAAACCTCGAGTTTGGAACTCAAACCTCAAGGTTTGGACCTCAAAACTCGAGTTTAGATGAACTGGACTGAGAAACCTCGAGGTTTCCATCAAAACTCGAGTTTTCAAGTGCCTTCAGCATCTCTGGCGTCTCTGGACTAGCAAACCTCGAGGTTTCGATCAAAACCTCGAGTTTCCGGCTATCGCTCTTCACTCCACACTTTTTCACGTTACAGCATGGGCGACGTCTGGTAATTTGATGATATCTCCTAAACCAGAGATCGGATTGAGGTGAAACCAGTGGCATATGAAACTAGACTCCCAATACGTCATTTTGATATAAAATTCAAGCCCAAAGGAGTTCAGATCATGGAGTTATGAATTGTGGAAGTTGACAGAAACATCCACGCCACACAGAAAACCAAGCTTCAATGTTTTGAGTATATCTCACAAACTACAAATCCAATTGAGCTGAAATTGGTGGCATATGAAAGTAGACTCACATATCTTTCCATCAAGAAGTTGAACGGACCAAAACGGAGTTCTGAACTGGGAGATATGGTCTTCGAAAGTTTCCAGTTATTTCAAGAAAGCTGAACAAAGTCAAAACCTCGAGTTTTCAATGGAAACCTCGAGTTTTCATCAGACAGAGAGCATCGAACTTCTGAGTATCTTCAAACCTCAAGGTTTGGAACCAAAACCTCGAGTTTTGGTCAGACAGAAAGCAATCTGGAGTATTGCAACCTCAAACCTCGAGTTTTGCAAATGAAACCTCGAGTTTTCATCTCAGCTTCAGAAAATCAGAGTTTCGAAAATCCTGATTCTTCCGATAAACATCCAGATGATTACCCAAATGATTAATACTACTTCTTAACATCATTTATATCATTTGTGTATAAGTTTCAGGTGATTAAAGTTTGAGAATACATCAAACTTGACAGAAACCAAAATCTGTCGTAAGCTTGAAGATGAACTTTGCTTTGCAGAATTTCAGAATCAGCAAAGAAGACAGAATTCAATGAGGAAACGAAATTGAATACTCAAAGATAATGTTCTCTAATGGATTCGAATGTCCAATGTCTTTGATATGCTTTAACTTCAGACTTGAGAAGATTTGAATTTGCTTTAAAGTCAAATAAAGCAACTCCATGAGCCACTTATATTATTTTATTATATCTTCTCAAACAAAGCAAATGGAAGACGACTGGAAAGAAGACCAACCATTCTTCAAGGCGAGACAAAAGGCTCCCACCAACAAAAGCTGAACATCATGGGAGACATTCTTGAAGAGCCAAATATTCAAAATATTCAAATCTGCAATTCTTCTCAACACTATATCTCAACATGACTATATTCCCAACAGCCATATTCTCAACAGCTATATTCTCCACGAATTCAAAGCACTCCAACAGTCATTAAGCTTCAACCAGCATAAATACTGAGAGCTTTGAAGTTACAAAATGTAGACAAGACAGAGCAAAAACGCAGAGACACAAGATTACATCTTCAACATGCTTATACTCTGTTTTTCATAACATTTACTCTCTGTTCTCAATGCTTACATAGCTTATCATTGAGAGTGAAATGATGTGTGTTGTACTTCAGTGTTTATTCATCTACTTCGAGAGAGAAGAGTTATTGTACACATCCTACCATACTATTCGAGAGTTACTCAAGATTGGGTGATCTTGAGTGGGAAACACATTGTGTTGATTACGGCTTGTAAGGGGAGTGAATCCTAGGGAGAGGATTACTTCGAGTACGAGTGTGTGATCAAGCAAGTGTATTGATTACGGTTTGTAAGGGGGAGTGAATCCTAGTGAGAGGATTACTTCAAGTACAGATCGTGTAATCAAGTTGAAAGAAGATAGTGGATTGAAAATCTCAAGTGGAGCTTGGGACTGGACGTAGGTCAAGGATTGGGCCGAACCGATAAATCGGTTTGCACAATTCTCTTCCCTTATCTCTTATATTTCCAAAGCATATATATATCTGAATGTGCATACATGTTTGAATGATTATTTGTTGCTTTATCAATTATTATTGTCATTCAAACTGCTTTCAATAAGTTGCGAAAAGAATTTCAAAGTTCCTAAACTTTTATCAAACACCCAATTCACCCCCTCTTGGGTGATAGCCAGGTCTTTCACTTGCGACTTGTGGGCTGGTACAGTATTGGCCCGCTGCCAGTCTCATGTGGGCCTACAGGGTCGCACACAAGAATAGCCCAACATGAGCCAAAAGTGTCTAGATTCATTGAACCTTATATATGTATAAGATTTAATGAATACTGTATTTAATCTAGGATGGATATATATATATACGAAAATAATATACTAATATTATTTGATAGAGATTATAATATTATTATATAATATTTGTTTTTGTATTTAATTTATTTGATAAATTAAATATCTAAAACAAATAGAGATATTGTATCTCGATTTAATTTTCAAATAAAGATATCATATATTTGATTTAATTAGAATTGAGAGATAGTATGTCGATTTAATTAAATAGATAGATCAGATATCATATCTCAGATTTAATTTATAAAGATAAATTAAATCATAAGGCTTTTAATTCGGATTAAATAAATAGATTTGATTAGATCTATTGGATAGATTTAATTAATATATTATTTTAATCCAAATTCAAATTTCAAGATTAATGATGATTAATTTTGGAATATATAATACGCCTCTTGGGTTTTGAAAAACCTACAGGACATTTTGTAAGGCGTATTAGATAAGCCGCAAAATAAATCCTAGAGAGAAAAAAAACGTGAGAAACTAAGGAAGAAGGCGCTAGCATGCTGCCGTACGTGTTGGAAAGTTGTTCGGTATGGATACCGGTAGAGGGAGGGGATTCATAGAGTCTGCTCCTATTGATCGAGTAGGTAGCCTACCAGATCAAATCGATAGAGACGCTTATTAATTCGCATAGGTACGGTTTTTTCTAACAAACCTTGATCTAAACGCCGTTGATAGATCCTCTCATTGGGATTCGTAAATTTTAATGGATGAGAATCCTTCCGCTGCGTATACGGATCCCAATAGGGAGACAATCCAAATTTGCTTTAATCAAGCCCAAGGATGGTGGCAAGGTGACCTTTGGTGGAAATCAATCTGAAAAGATTGCTGGTATTGGTGAAATTGGAAACAATGAAGGACCACAAATCAAAGATGTCTACCTTGTGGAAGGACTTTGCCACAATCTCCTTAGTGTAAGCCAAAGCACTGATAAAGGTAACTATTGGTCGATTTCCTTGATGGCAAGTGAACCAGTCGAACAAGTAATAAAGTGTAAGTAGAGTATCGTCCCACAGAGATACCAAAAAGTGACGTTTGATTGCTATGATAGTTGCGCAAACAGAAAGTAAATATGATTGGTTTGAGAGGTTTTTGTATTTATGCTAATAACAGAAATAAACAGAGTATCGTAGTTTTAAGACGATATCAATAAGAAGTTAGGCTGAACTCGGAATCACCGTTAAGTGCATCAATCCCCCAGTTGCTCTACCCATTGCTATAGCATCCATACTACACAGCTTCCGCAATGCTACAGCATAGCTACTAACGACAACGCTATTCGGTTAACCCACCACTATAATCTATCGAAGCTTCCCCGTCCGATACATATGATACTAACTATACTCCTTCCATATTCCTATCGCAACTTTCTAGTTAGATTTGCATTACACACAGGGTGTCATGGTTATGAGAGGTAGACTCATTCCTGAAGCCTACAATAATAGGGCAAGCCTTGTACCGGCTGCCTAGCAAACACCGTTTCTCAGAGGTCTAACCTCGACTCTTTACCAGTAAGCCAAGGCCACAAATCTAGCCCTTAGCTTCTACTAATCGACTAGTAATTATTTCACTAATAAGCAAACCGAATCTATTAAATTAAGAACTTGCAACTGGGTTCATTTAACACTTAAGAATTCATCCTCGTTTAGCCATAGGAAAATCAGTTCATGACTGACGAGGGAAACACAAAACAAATAGTAACAGAATGACCCATGATCTAAATACTAAAATAAAAGGAAAAAAACATAAAGCTTGACGAAGTTCTGACGGCATGGAAGAAGCCTTGTCATGTCACCACTCCACGTCTTCTTCTCTCCGTCTTACTGCAAGGAAGGCTACTGGGTTATACTGAAATTCTCGTGCTTGTGAAATCTCTCACTCTTCTTTCGAGTCTGCTGAATGTGAAATATCGTCTTGGATTTGCGCGACTCCCCACTAGGGTTGACTTGCTGTTTCCTTTTATAATCAAACTTTCTTATGGCGTAAGTTCCAGCGAGCTGGGCTTTCCAAATCTCTCGAGATCCATCACATCTTTTGACTATAGTAGATTGATTCTGCTGATCCTGCGGGATTCTTCAAATCTTTCAGTTTTGATCCTCCGCATCTTCTATTTTATTACGTCAGCAATCTACCTGTCGTTCTCGACCTTCATTATTATCCCTGAAATTATCTAGATAAAAAGGTCAGAAAATATGCCGCATAGCATTGCGTCCTTTACTTTGCTATAGCTTTCGTGATGCCTCTTATTGCACTTCGAGTTGCTTGTCAGAATGCTATAGCATAGTATCAGCTTTGCTATACGTTTTTTCTTAAAAACAATGTAACTTGCCCCTTTCTTAGCACATGTTTAGGATGTAATGGTTTCTATCCTTCAGTTCCCTATATCATGAATATATGCCCTTTTGCTTGGATTGTTTGCAGTTAAGCTTTTATTTACCATACAATTCAGTCATGAAATATAGGGAAAACATGGCATAAATTGTGCTCATCAGTAACAAAGTTATCTTTAATTCTGAGGAATGCTTAATAGTAAGTAAGGATATTCTCCCTTTGGAAAATATAAAATCAAAAGCTTTATTCAGAGCTCCTAGAGAAGGAAATTGTTATACACTTAATCTCTCTAGTAATGGTTATGTTTATGAAAATTGTTTTGTTAGTAATTTGGATGAGAGTTGGCTATGGCACAAGCGATTAGCTCATGTCAACATGATTCAACTTGACAAATTACTAAAAAAGGATTTGGTAATTGGTGTTCTGAAACTTCGTTTTAAAAATGACATGATTTGTGATGCTTGTCAAAAAGGAAAACAAACCAAATCATCTTTCAAATCTAAAAATGAAATTTCAACTAATAGACATCTCCAACTTCTTCATATGGATCTAGTTGGACCAGCTAGAGTAAAAAGCCTTAGTGGTAATCTTTATACTTTGGTCATAGTTGATGATTTCTCTAGATTTGCTTGTACTATATTTTTATCTTCAAAAGATGAAACATTTGATCAGTTTGTTGTTTTTGCCAAAAAGGTCAAAAATGAGAAAGGTTTCTCTATTTCAGGAATTCAAACTGATCATGGAGGAGAGTTCGAAAATCATGCTTTTGCAGAGTTTTGTGATAACATGGGAATAGATACAATTTCTCAACCCCAAGGACTCCTCAACAAAATGGTGTTGTAGAAAGAAAGAATCGAGTCCTCACCGAGATGGCAAGAGCCATGCTGAATGAGAACAACACTTCTCAAGTGTTCTGGGCTGATGCAATGAGTACGGCTTGCTACATCTCAAATCGGGCATAACTCCGGAAGAAGTTGAACAAAACTCCCTATAAGATCTACCAAGAAAGAAAGCCAAACTTGGCCCATCTGCATATTTTCGGATGTAAGTGTTTCATCCATAACAATGGTAAGGATAACTTGGGAAAGTTTGATCCCAAGGCAGATGAAGGTATATTTTTGGGTTATTCGAATAGAAGTAAAGCCTATAGAGTCTTTAATACCCGTACTCGTATTGTTGAAGAGTCTATACATGCTGTATTCTGTGAATCCAAAACTGGTAAATCCTTGGATGATCATGAAGAAAATGCTTTCAAAGATCAATTCTTTTCGAAAACTACCCCTGCCTCTATTGACAATCCTGAAAATGTTTTTGAAGCTGATCCTCAAAATAATTTTGAAAATCCCGATCAATCTCAGCCTAGAGCTTGGAGGTTCATTAGGAATCATCCTTTGGACCAAGTAATAGGTGATGTAAATCAGGGTGTGAGGCCCAGAAATAGTATTTTGAATGAAATAATTTTTTCTGCCTTTATTTCACACATTGAACCCTCTAAGATTGATGAAGCTCTTTCAGACAATGATTGGGTGATAGCAATGCAATAGGAGTTACATCAATTTGACAGAAATCAAGTTTGGGATTTGGTACCTAGGCCTACCGATTATCCGGTCATTGGCACTAAATGGGTATTCTAGAACAAACAAGATGAATCAGCAATCATTGTCTGTAACAAGGCAAGATTGGTTGCTAAAGGCTATAATCAAGAAGAAGGAATTGATTATGAAGAAACTTATGCTCCAGTGTCAAGATTGGAAGCCATAAGAGTTCTTCTAGCCTTTGCTTGTGTCAAAGGATTCAACCTCTATCAAATGGATGTGAAAAGTGCATTTTTAAATGGCTTTATTCAGGATGAAGTTTATGTTGAACAACCTCTTGGTTTTCAAGATGACCATCATCCAAATCATGTTTACCGTCTCAAAAAGGCATTATATGGTCTTAAGCAAGCTTCTAGAGCTTAGTATGAGCGATTAAGCAAATTCCTTCTTGATCAAGGATTTATTAGAGGAAAAACGGATACAACTCTCTTCATAAAGAGTAATAAGCGTGGTGAAATTTTATTTGTCCAAATATATGTTGATGACATTATATTTGGTGCTTCAAATGATGTTTTGTGTGAAGATTTTGCTAAAAATATGCTGGGAGAGTTTGAGATGTCCATGATGGGAGAACTCAACTATTTCCTTGGTCTGCAAATCAAGCAAAAGAAAGATGGAATCTTCATCTCTCATACCAAGTACCTCAATGATCTGCTGAAGAAGTTTGGGATGGATCAATGCAAAGGAGCTGACACTCCAATGAGCTCAACCGCTTCAGTAGATGCTGATGAAAAAGGTAAGGACTTCAATATTACAAGATATAGAGGACTGATTGGATCATTACTCTACCTTACTGCAAGTCGTCCTGACATCCAATTCAGTGTGGGGATGTGTGCAAGGTTCCAGTCTGCTCCCAAGGAGTCTCATGTTGAGAATGTGAAGAGAATCTTCAGATACCTTGCTGACACAAAGACCCTTGGTTTATGGTTTCCCAAAGGTCAACCTGAACATTTGGTGGCATATTCAGATTCAAGCCATGCAGGGTATAAGACGGATAGAAAGAGTACAAGTGGCCAATGTGAATTCCTTGGTGGTTCACTTGTATCTTGGTTCAGCAAGAAGCAAACAAGCGTGGCTGTGTCTTCTACTGAAGCTAAATATGTGGCTACCTCAAGTTGTTGTGCTCAAGTCCTATGGCTCAAGCAATAACTATCTGACTTGGGAATCAACCTGAAGGAGATCCCAATATTGTGTGATAACACAAGCACAATAAGCTTGGCCAAAAATCCAGTGCAACATACTCGGACCAAGCATATTGATGTGAGGCATCCTTTCATAAGGGATCATGTTCAGAAGAAGGATGTCAAGGTCATGTTCATCCCAACTCATCTTCAACTTGCTGACATCTTCACACCGAACAATGCATGTAAGATAAATGCTAGTGTATGATATGCTTGCCTTACATAGGCTCATGTTAACATAATGACATTTCTGCATGCTTCAATGCTTCATAAAATATACTCATGGCTATAGCATAAATAGAAACAGAGCTTCAACCATTCAAATATGTTAAACAAGCAAGTAAAGCAATCATGCATATTAACACACAAGCAAATAAATCAATACACGCAAGTAGGGTAAGTCCACTACCTTAGACTGTGTCCTCCGCTTGTACCTTTTCTTCCAACCACTGAAGTTGCTTGAAGCATCTTCTATTCTTTTTCTTTCTTTCTTTCTTGACTTCTCATGGCCCTAAACACGTATTCATATAATTAGAGCCATGGAAATAAATACCTAATGGGCTATCTTAGCCTCATAGGTTTTCTTACACCCTTGGAGTTCATTCTTATTACCTTTGGCCATTTCTTTCTTAATTTCGCGAGGTAGCTAAAAGCTGTCAACATTTTGGCCAAACTTCGAAAATCATAATTAATTCTATAGGACTCCGATTGGGGTGGATCAAATTTCCATTTGTCACTAATTAAGTCTAGTTTCATGGAAGAATAATCACTAGACTTATTGCTTGCTGTATCATTCCCAGTTTTTCATTCTTTCTTCGCTGTCCAGAAAAGGTTCCAGTTTAATAGGTCAATTTCAAATATTTGTATCTCTCTGAAAACAACTCAGAATAAGGCGTGTGACCTATCAAATTAAACCTTGTTATGTCTAGTTTCTATCTGGTAAATTTCATGGCAAAAATCAATCATTTACCATTTCAAAATTGAGCCCGAAAACAACTGTTCATTTCTGGAAAATGACATTTTCCAGTTTTCATCTTCCAACTTTGGAAATTCATAATTCTCATTGTACACATCGGATTTGGGTGTTCTTTGGCTCATATTAAAGAGTATGATGTGTACTAATTATCCACAAAAATTCAGGGTCAAAAGAGTTCGTTTGCCATGGTTTTACCTTGCTCAAAGATTAATGTTTCAGCAGCAATTCAGTTTTTCCAGCAAATGACATCAGCATATGAATCCTGTTCACACATGCACTGTTCATCTACGATTTTACTGTAGCTAACGTCTTTGACTCTGTTTCAGCACACAAAAACAGAGTAATCACGTACATGCAACATCATTTAAGCACCCACTTTATTCTCTAGTGGTTTGGGTGGCTATCTAGACATCTCCTACGTGAGAAACATGCTTTTATTTTCTCCGTTTCAGCCCCATAATCTAATATGCAGAAGCCAACGTGTAGAAATCACAGAAGCTAGAAGGAAGAGACTCATAAGACTCACCTTGTTTGAACCCAAGCTTCCATGCACGTTCATCTTCTTGCCTCTCGGTTTCAGCTTCATCTCCCTCTCGGTCTCATCTCCAATATTCTCGTCTACCTCCAACTTTCTTGCTTTCATCTTTCTTCCACATTCTCATTTCTGTTCTGTGTCTTCTGTGAAGGCCGAAGGGATGCCTTCCTCCAACTCTCTTGCTCTCTTCCAAATACTCAGCTCATGCTCGGTCTCTCACTTCAGCGTTTCTGTTTTTCTGTATGCAGCGTCTCCTTCTTCCTTTCCTTCGACTTCCAGACTCTTATGCTCACGGTTTCACTACCTCTTTCATGCTCTCATTCAGTCTCTCACTTTCTGCAAGTTCTCGGCTCTGATTTTCTGCGTAGAGGTGAATGAGAATGAAGAAATGGGACGAGATGGTTCTGTCCCAATGATTATACGCGGCTGAGTTCAAAACACACAGTGGAGCATGGGAGTTGCTGAAAAGAGGAGTATAATGGCGCACAAACTGAGATACAAGAGGCAGTGGATCATGGGCGTCGAATGACGAGTTGCGCTGTTCAAACATGCATGCAACAGCTGTGTTCTCTTGTTGCCAACTCATTCTCTTTTCGGTTAAAAGGGAGCTGAATGAGACAGGAATGTAGAAGAAAATATGAGAGCATATGGTGTGTTTATGCGCTGCATTGTTTCTGAATTCAAGGAAAAGAAGTGGAGTATGGAAGTTATCATTCTGAATTTCCAAGGGAGAATATGTCTGCCTTTAGTGTCTTGAAATGCAGACGCACATGCTCTGATTTTCTTGTCCTCAGTTCATTCTCTGCTTTCGGTATTGGGCTGAAAATACGATGGACATTGAGGGAGTATGTGGAGAGAATTGGCTGAGTGTTATGCCAAGAGTATGGGCCGAATGAGATAAGAAAGAACGAAGGAGTATATCTGTGTGCTCCGTCTTGGGTTGTCCAATTAGCAAATGAATATAAAATGATAGTGCATAATGGACCATGACTTTTTATGCACTTCTATTCCATCTGTACGTGTTGGGTTTTGTCTCCAATCTTTGCATCATTTTGAATATTTATAACATTCTCTTTTCTGCCACAATGATTTCTAATTGAATTTCCAGTGGCGTGCTGCACAAATAGGATAAAACCACTAATTCCTTATTCTTCTTTTCTTTTTAATTCTGGCCATTAAACTTCAATAATTATTTTCCCAAAAACATTTCAAGGAAAATATACCTTAACTTCCAATAATTATTTCCATAATCATTTTAGGCCAAATTTTCACAATAGATTCTCATTCAACATTTCTAATTTCCCAATTCTAAAATTTGGGATGTTACAAAACTTCTCTTTTTAACTTTAATGCCATATCGAAATTTTCACAATTTCACGTAGGCAGGTTGATGTGAAGACCTTAGACGTGTGTATACAAATGTAAATAATGCAAATTTCTGTGAAGATACGAAACAAATTAATAATAAGTGTATGAAAGTGAAACTTTTGTGAAAAGTGCTCCAAACTAAATTTCATCAAGGCCTTATCAAACTTGTTTGAAGGTTTCGAGACATAAGGCAACAGAAGTTTTAGTGGGTTTATGAAATTTTCCCCAAAATCGTCAAAGGTTTTATGAAACAGTACATGCAGATCTATATATTTTTTTTGGCCAGATACATGTATTTGTAGTTGACCCTATAATGAAAGCACAATGTTTGCCTTAGTACATGAATTCGGGCGGTAATCCATGGGAGAAAGATATTTTAGAAGCTTCATGCAATTCAAGGAAATTATAACTTTTTGTGACGTCATTATTCAACACTAATAAGTTCTTCTTATGTTATTTCCCACATGATAAAAAACGATATCTTGCATTTAAAATTTTTTCCAGTTCCTTTCCATTTTTAAGTCTACTCCATTGTGCCCATTAATCCGGTTCTAAAATTTAGAATCCCATGAATGAGTGGAAATAATGTTTTAGTTTCAACCAAAAGTTCTTGAATTTTTTTCAGCAGTTTATTGCCACGTACAGTGAAACACATATAAATGAAATGGGTTGTATGTATATTGCAGGACATGTTATGAAATTAACAGGGTGTTTACCAAAAGAACATGAAAAGTCAATCGAAACAATACTAATGTGCATGCTTCGCACGAAAGGCCAGTTGCAGCACGTCACCAAACTTTGATTCAGAATCCGTACAATTTCCTCAAAACTTCAACGATGATAAGCCATGAAAGAACAATGAATCAAGTAGTGCATTCCACAGAACTCTAGTTTCTTTTTACTGCAAGATGGTAGAATCACATTGGTCCACTTCAGAAAATACCATATACAAAAACAAATGAAGAGTAGAGCTAACCCTACGCCGAAGAGAAACCTCTAGTTCACCTGCGCCACTAAGAGAAAAGCTCTTCCATCTCCTAAAGTCTGATCAACTTCTTGAAATATAAATAATTTCAACCAAAAACAAATATCCGAACGGCGAAAACACGAAAATCAAATATTTTACTACAACGTTTGACAGGAGAAAAAATTATAAGCTATCATACATCTCGTTCGCCTTTTAGTGTGGTAAGAATAGTGAGGAGTAATGACGTAGAATGATTTTTTAGCAGCCAAATTAAAGTAAAGACACGGGTTATTTTAATCATTTATTTGCAATTAATAAATATCAAATTTGGCTTCTAATTAATTTCTTATAATTATATGCAGTCGGTTTTTCAATTATTCTTGCTGTGCTAAATGGACTTGGACTGTGGTTAGGAGGGGGAAAAAAAGGACTTCAACTTTAAAAGACCCGGTTTCTGCTCGTACATACTTCTTCCCAATCACTTGTGGGTTATTGTAACTCTAAATTTTAATTATTTATCAATAAGAAATTTTCAGTCACGTATTCAATTGGTAATAAATATCTTGTATATTTCATTAATATAGATATTATAGCAAATCGTTTCACGCAAAAAATTTATTATAATGTCATATATATGTGCGCGCATATGGAATAAATTAATCGTTTATTAATGCTCTTATACTTATTTTTCTCTCAGTTTCTTTTTCTTTGGGTACGAAAAATATACTTATTCTTGCTCAAAAGGATTCATACTTCACCGAATTTTCCATGGAGAATTTTTCTTCACTATCTTGTTAAATTAATCATTCACTATTTAAAATAGAAACAATCTATCAACAATGTCCACTATATTTGGCAAAGGTTGGTAATAGATGAGTCTTGAAGCATGTTGGCAGGAGTTCGTGTCCTTAAAATGACTAATCGACTATATTTCAAAAAAAAGAGACGATATTCAGTTTGATGATCTCTATGCCTTGAATAGGTTGGTCTTGGTTGTCGGTTAGGGACACCATTAGCATATGCTTTCTAAGTAATTTTTTTTCGTAGCCGAAGAATTTCAGATTCTTTCTTACAGTTCAGTGAATTATTAAATTTAGACTAACATTACTTGTAATTATTTATATATTAATGACAATTATAGTTAACTTTTCATTATTGTAAAATTGCTATAAATAATTATTAGTCACCATAAATTCATGATTGTTAAGTTGAAGAAGAGATCAATTACAATGCAGTCCCTTATGAGCAATCTAATCATTAAAAAGTCTCAGAGTAAGTGAGTAACATGCAATGATAAGATTTAGTACTAGGAATGAAAACATGTCATCACATTTTGATAATATAAAAGACTTTTCTGAGAGCAAATTACTTTTGTGGAATTTCATGATAATTCTTCCTTCTCATAAAGACAGTCCTATAAAGAGTATATCATATATTATTATTGTAACATCCCAATTTTTAAAGCGGATTTTTTTTTCCAATCAGAGTAGAGTATATCACTTTCCTCATGTCTTTGGGCTTCCTCGTGTTGTCGTGCTTCCAACTGTCTTTGGGCTTCTTCATCCTGTTGATGTTGCCTTGCCAAGAGTGCATCTATGAGAGCTCTCTGCTCTTCAAGAGTTCTTCTCAGTTCTTGCACTTCATTTTGGTTTGGCTGATTTGGTATATTTTGTTCGGGTATTGCGTCTGGTTGAGGTTGTCTGCCTCCGCGTCTACCACGACCTCGACCTCGGCCTCGGCCCCTTGGTACACCGGTACCTCTCATAATGGCCATGTCTTATTCTTTTTCCTTTATTTATTTAACAAATATGTAAATATTAGAAATGACACAATGATTTTTACATTGAAACATATATATTCACATATATTCATTTCATAACATTTTACATATTAGTTGGTCTAGTCTTAGTACAAGTCATATATTACAACAAGTTACAACCCCTCTTTATTCAAACATATTTTACAATCTCCCAGGGGTGCTTGGAGATACAAACTAAACTTCCTAGTTTCTACATTCCACAACTTCCTTGAACCAACGCCCTCCCTCTACATGTACAAACGAACCATGTTCTTCAAGTAACAAAGGTGAATACTGACGCCTAGAATGGGTCCGTCGTCTAGCAGCTCGTTAATAAATCTCGCCCAAAAACGGGTACAGGGAAAGAAATACAAGGTAGTCCTAATCCAATCTGCTGGTGAATGTTGATTACAAACGGCTTGGTAGGATTTTATCAGACTTAGAAATACAAGGTATCTGCCTTGAATGGTTTCAGTGTGGTTTCCAGCTTCAACAAGATACGCCTCTAACCGAATGGTTAATGGTGTATTAGCATTTAGAATATAATGGTAGTCTTCAGGTTCGGCTACCTCATCATCAAGGATTTGGATGTCAGGGTAGTCAAAATTGTCTCCTACGGAGGAGTGGGTTGACCCAGTAGGGCTTCCCGATACAACTTGGCCCTCAATCCCTAGATCGTTCAGATTATGACTAAAAGACTCCGGGTCCGAATGCATTGAGGCAGGATGGTAAGATGGTTCAGACTCACTATAATAATGGCTGGGAGTTTCAGGATCAGTATAGTCATGATATGAATCATAAGGAAGGACTGGTTCAGAGTGCTCTTCAATTTCCGGCTCATCATGTTGTGCATTGAAGGAATTTGGATCATCAAGGCGGTTATCGTAAAACTCTTGGACTGGATCTTCCGAAATCATCGGGGGTGGAATCACCGGGGGTTCAGGTTCTGATAGAGGAATGGATCTCCTAGCGGGGCGTCTCCACATTCCGTGATACAAGACGTATGGGGTTCTGTCCATCTCTACACATTACACCCGTGATCCTATCAGTACTCATTTTCAAAACATGCTCTTTAAAAGGCGTAGAGCCTAACTCCGTTACTCAAACCAATTTGGCCAGGTAGGTGTCTATCATGGGAGCCTCACCGTGCTAGGGTGATTGATTGGCTGATCCACATAGACTAGCCCTGCCTTCGGCACCAAAAGGTTTTTGGGAATAACTTAGTTAGATCGATGCCAGGACAACTGCTCTGATACCAAAAATGTAACATCCCAATTTTTAAAGCGGATTTTTTTTTTTCAATCAGAGTAGAGCATTGGAGCGAAAAAGTAACTGATTCATAACAAACATCAACCACAGTGTAACATTGTAATGATTACATTAATCCTAGAGTTTGAAAGTGAATAACTGAAAGCGGTAAAGATAGATAAGTCTCTGGCTGCACGACTACTGTTGCTTGCCTCAATCTTCGATCCTTATTCCCCCGGATCCTGAAGCTATAGCTGAGATTCAATTTACCGCATTGAATCTCAGGTAACGGTTAATCTCAAACCCAAACAATACAAAGATACGATAACGTATATTCTAGACAATACAACGATATCACTACATAAGCATACAGCGAGATGCATGATCATTATGCCGACAAAACATAAGCATTACGCAGTATGTAAAGCCCCACAATGTAAAACAACAATAACAGCTTGCACTATTCACCAGTGCCACGATACCACTCGTGTTCTCAGCGCTAGAAAAACATACGGCGTTATCATGACTATAACCCGTGTAAAACTGTCTGTATATCGGTCTACGAACGTACCTATCACACATATATGCATTTAAGCAGTACAAGATTAGTGTTACAGTACGCGTCCGTACCTTCGTTGACGACGTTAGGTGCTTCTGGCGTAAAAACGTACTTTTTACGGAAAAACGTGAAATGTTCGACGGCGGCACGTCGGGCGGCGAACGGCAAAAATCGAGTTTCGATGCCCTATAGGAGTAATATCACTTTCATTAGTGATTTGACATCATAACTGGCATTTTAGGTAAAAATTACCATTTTGCCCTTCTACCCCTAATTTGGCGGAATTTCACCAGAACTTCGTTACTTTGACCTTATTCCATTTCAAAATTATCCCCACTATGTTTTTACCTCGTCAGGAATCTTTCAATGCAAAGAGGCCTAAAAACAAGCATAGGAATATATTCTGAAACTTCCTAGATCAAAACAACGGTTCTACTATAACTACCGAAAGAACTACGGAAACTAAAAGCTAAGGACGAAAGAACTTACTCGGAGCTAAGGCACAACTTTGCGAGCTTCTCTCTCTAAGTTTCGGCCAAGGTAGAGAGAAGAGGAAGTGTGAAGAATGAAGGAGGTGCTCATGCCTTTATATAGGCAAAATTTGGGCCACTATGGTAATTTTTACATTCCAAATCTTGTAATTTTTTCTTTCCTTATAACCATGTAAAATCAAGGTAAAATGGTGTTAAATTCTTGTCCATGGGCTGCCCTAGTCGACATAAGGGGGTGATGTGGCAGCCAACCATTGGTCCAAAAATGGTGACTCATGCTCACTTTATGCCTGGTCCGATAGAATTTCCCGATCGGTGTCCGTTTCGCGATTTTGCGAAACTCAAAAATCCGGCGTGTAACTTTGAAGGTCTTTTCATCCTCTTTCATATTATCTATTTGGATCCTCTTTTTTATCATATCCAGGTATTCTCCGGTGCGTCAGAAGATATTCGGACAAACGCGTCCGGTTACGGAAATCGCTTCCGATAGAACCACTTCTGGACAATAATTCGCTGATCAGCTTTCCGTCTTATTAGGAATTAGGGTTTTCGGTTGCGGAATCGACGTCTGGTAAATTCTTTCTTGGTGTAAAAATTCATTTGTTCTTAATTTGATCAGTCTGAAAAGACTTTTACCTCTGGTTTACCTGTAGAATTTATTTCTAACTTTTCCCCTCGGTCTGCCTATAAGCTGACTCACCGCATTATATTATTATTTTATTCTAATTATCATTTTAATTATTTAAACAATTCTTTTTAATTAAAAATATTAAGAATTTCGACCCCTAAATTTTAAAATTCAGTTTTAATTATTTTTCCATAATTGTTTCCATTTTTTAAAAATATAATATTTTTTACCAAAAATTCTCGTTTTACCCCTACCTTCGTTAAGGCTTAATCGACCTAACTTCTTTGTTTAATGATCTTTTTAGGATCAGGTTTCTTCATATATTTATCTTTACCAATTTTACAGTATATTGTTATCTTACAAAATTTTATACTTGACATTGTCATTTTATACCCTATGTAAAATATTAACAATGTTTACCCCATCGTTACTTTATGGTTAAAATGCTTTTTAAACTTCTCTTCATGTTATTTCCTCTAAAATAATTTATTAAATTCTCATAATTAAAGATAATACTCCCATAATTTTCTCATAATTTTTCATGATCTTTCAATATTTATCATAATGTTGTTAGACGCTTTTATCACCATTATTGCATTTTTAGTCATTCTGTTCATCCGCTTTTTCTGTAACTTTTTTGACAATTTACTCGACAATTATAAAAATTTTCTATAATAGTTTTAACTTATGAATTTGCTTCATCAAAATATTCATTAATTTCTCTTATCTCAAGAATTCCAGATTTGCTAAAATCCGGGTATTACAATTATTTTTCATATGATTTATTTTATTCATACAAAGTATATTGCGAATATGGATAAACATTAAACAGCAATGGTTGACATTTCCAAGGCAGAGAAAATAACTTGATAAACCTAGAGACAATAGAATAAAATAAAAAAGATTTCACAGAAATTTATATTCCTTCAAGCATCAGAGCCTTCCATCAGTTTGATCCTGCATGAAGATTTAAGGGAAAAAGAAAAAAGAAAGAAATCATCAGAAAAAAGCGTTAAAGTACCTTCTTAATTAGTCCTTTTTAATTTTTTATATATACGCGATACTATAAATTGACGATGGGCTTACATTCGTCAAGATCGTTAAAATTTGTCTCATTGTGTTTAATTGATGAGGTAAAATGGGTTAAGGTGCAAAAATAGACATGTGATTTTCTCCGAGAAGCGCCCAGTAGAAAATGCTTTTTTTAGGTGTAAAAGTGACTATGTGGTTACAAATTAGATGCAAAAATAGCGTTTGACCGTTAAGTTTGACTTTTTTTGCTGACTGAACGATGACGTTGCATTTCAAAGGTGCAATAATAATTTTATAATCTTAAAAAAATATTTTAGGTATTGACCTTAATAAAAAAGGATAGTGAAAAAAATATTTCGGTCTTGACCGGTACTAAAAAGTATTTTTCGGATACTTGATTGGTACAAAAAAAATATTTCATACTTTTGAAAAATTATTTTAGGATCTTGAAAAAATATTTCAGGTATTGACCGGTACTAAAAGGATACTGAAAAAATATTTGAAATGCCACGTTGTAATATCCGGATAATTATTTATCTGGAATATTATATTTCGATAGATAATACCTATTGAAAATAGGTGAACATGTGGTTTAAAATAATAAGTAATAATTATCTTATTTTCTAAGGTAATTACTATGGAAATTAGGAGAGATAAAGAGCTAAAATGTATTTTTAGAGCATTAAATGGCCTAAAAATATTATGATAAATCCCAAGAGGTAGTAAAATATTTATAAAAAATTAGAAAGTATATTGTCTCTAATTTTAGGAATTTTTGGGATAATTTCCCTTGAAAAATAATGAGGCAAAATTAAGTATTATTTTGGTATCATAAATGACCCCATGATTTTTAATATCTTACATGGGATATAAAATACCAATGTAAGTAAAATAGTTGTGAGATAATGATTTATCCTAATTAAGAAAATTATCAAAAAATTAGTAAGTGGCTAATCTGGTAATTAATGGGATAATTAAGGTATAAAGTAAATGAATTAAAAATAATTTAAATAATTATTTTTAAATAATTTACCACTTCTACATATTCTCTTCTCATATCTGATAATACTTCTTCCAATTCTTAATGTAAGGCTTGCTTACATAATTTGATTAAATTAAAAAAATTATTTAATTTAATTGATATGACATGTTTTTCCCCCTTAGTTGTCATTTTCTTAAATGCCTCAATCTTTCTCTTATTTGATTATTACTGAGCAAACATCAATATGGATAAATTAGAAAAATATTGACAAATATGAGAAATATGTCTTATATTTATGATCAAGATTAACTCCCCCAATCAGGTCTTACATTAAGGATAAGAGGAGTACCCCATTTGTAACAGAAATTCGTTACTCTTTCATATTTGGCGCCAACCCACACGGCACTTGTTAATGGTTATTGGATGTCTACCAGCCTAATACACGTAGAAAGCTTCAAACCAGCTTATCCTCCATCATCAGATCCCCACCACGTAAGGTGATCGGCCACGAAACTGAATCCAGAACGAACAACCATCAAACTTCACTTCATTTAGTACCATATACTTGTCTTGAATAGCCCATGGACGACCCTTGGGGATCCAAAGATAATCTTCCGAACGATCAAAAGCGAAGACAAAAACATCCTATCAACATCCATAATCTCAACTTCATCCTCCATATGCCAACCCTTCAGAATTCCTTAAATATTAGTACCCTTTCGTTGCCACCAATTTGGATACCAATGAGCCCCCTAACCACCAAGAGCCTCAGAATAAATGATCCTCTCACTTTCTTAATTCTTACCGTGGTTGATAATTAGACTCAGAGCTCGCCATTGCCAGAAACGCAAGGTTGAGAATGAGAAGAAAAGTTCCCAAGGCCGAAGAAGGCAAGGCCTATTATCACAGTCTCACCGTGTTGAGTCCCACATCAGGCAGGATAAGGAAGATTTCTGGGGCATATATAATATGTGGTGCACCTTTGCTAACAACATATACTTTTGGCATGATGGTTAGCTCCTCACAAAGCTAAGCCTGCTCTAGCAGAGAAAATCTCAAGATGGGTCTCCTAAGAAGTTCCTCGCTTCGGGCGTTACAAGTGGAACTGGCATATATAATATGTAATTGTGACGAGGGGCATAGATAATGTGGTGCACTTCTACTAATGACATATGCTTTTGACGTGCTCAAGAAAGCGTGTTCAGGCAAGGAAAATCTCAGGATAAGTGACCTTCTGTAAAGTTCCCATGTTGTGGCGCTTCAGGCATTACAAGTAGAGTTGGCATATATAATATGTAACCGTGATGAGGGGCATATATATAATATGTAGTGCGCCTCCACTAACAACATATGCTTTTGACGTGCTCAGACGGGAAAAATCTCAGGATCTCAGGATGGGTGACCTTCTAAAAAGTTAAGTTCCTCATGCTGTGGCGCTTCAGGCGTTACACTTTGCTCTCACAAATGCTTCGGTAGAATGAGGAAAAATGTTTACTCATCAAAACTATAACAGAAAAAAGAATACTGTCTTTCATAACTAGGAAGAAAAGCAGAGATAAAATATTATATCTAACATTTCTCTACTGCCTCCATAGCATAATTTGAAGATGGGAACGGTATTATGCCGACTACCCCCTGGATTTCGGAGACTTACATCAAGACTAATACTGCAGAATACTGGTAGAAACAGCATAAGAACCTCCTACCACATAAGTACAAATCATTTTAGATGGCCAAATAAACCTTAGGCTGCTAACTCCTCTTCGGTGCAAATCCTCAACTCCATTAAGAGGAGTTAACACCACAGCCTCAATCACCGTTGATTTTGAGGTTAAACTTGTTCAACTCAGATTCTATAGTCTTGGCAATCTCAGATCCTTCGGCTTGAGGGTCGGGAAAATCCACATGAAAAGATCCCTGCTTGATGGGTTCAGCAGCTTCATGCAGCCTGGATTGCTGCCTGATGTAATTGTAGAGCTCTTGGTGGAAGGGGTGATCCAAGGAATAGCAGTTTTCACTTCCACTATCTATATGTCTAGATGATCCAGACCCTTCTTTTCTACAGAAATGTGGCAAGCACGCGTAATCCATGATCTACACACAATTTATGATGGTTAAATTCAACTAAACAAAAGAACATAAAGATAAAAAAGTTAATACAATCTCATAATCAATTTATCCACTATCATGAGAATGACTCCTAAAACAAACAGCACGCACACCAATTTTCCACAAAGCACAACTTTCTCAGAAGTGAGATCAACAATTACCAAGTTTTATTTAACCTTGTAGACAAGAGCTTCACTATCTCAGCCAAGAGTTGAACGCAAAAACGAAAAACTTTGCGTATCAGTTAACATGTCCTATTGGCTTGCATGGACCCATCACTTCTTGAATGTTGATTTTAATTATGTAAAACGTTTTAAACGGACTTTAGTTGATTGATGATTCAATTATATAGCCTTCCAATTTGCTTTTTTAAAATAAATTTCAGACAGATTTTAGTCAATTCCAAACATGCACCTGCACGCCTGCACACGTATTGAGACAGACAGATAGAGAAAGATGACTTCTTTTTTTTTTTTGGGCACCGGAGGAAGAAACACTGGCGTCAAACTAGTCATATGACTGGTCATGCTTTCTCTAAAAGGTAGCTTGTTAGAAATTTTTTTCCTTTTTTCTTGGGTACCTTACCTTTGCTTGCTATGCCTCTTATAATTATCCATTAAAATTCATTCCATTAGGAAACTTTCCAGAGAAAAATGACACCTTACCTTCAACAATTCATCACGCCCACTACCTGGCAAGACTTGCACTTTTTTCCTTGTTCTCTCTTGTAGAAGTGGCTTCACAACCTGCCAATGCCAAGTGATTAACATAACGCTGAGGTCTAACTCCCCATAGGTATTTCATATCAGAAACCATGTCATAAGGACCAAAATATAATTTTACCTTCCAGCAAGCTGAAAATATGTATGGGGCATTCACAATGTAATAAGTATTTGTTTTCTCAGGATAGTTAAGATCATCAATGGATGATATAATTGTTAACAACTGCAAATACATGAAAGACAACTCAGTGTACAGGAAATGTAAAAAGCACAAATGGAAAAAATTAAGATAGATTCTCTGTTTTACATATCTCTTTGTCAGGCAATAATAGTACTCCTTCCGATCCTAAATATAAGACAAAATTGACTTTTTTCAAAAAAAGATTAAGAAAACTAAATAAGTTACTTAATCATATCATATATTGTGTATTATTAGGTTATATAATAGTTCATAAGTTAGGCAAAATAGTTTGAAGAAAAAGCGATAAATAAAAATATTTTAAAATAATTTAATTAGCATTCTTAATATCTTCAGAACAGTCAACTTTGTGTTATATTTAGAGCCGGA
The DNA here is from genome assembly GCA_019022615.1 of Acacia melanoxylon. Taxonomy (NCBI): domain Eukaryota; kingdom Viridiplantae; phylum Streptophyta; class Magnoliopsida; order Fabales; family Fabaceae; genus Acacia; species Acacia melanoxylon. The sequence goes on along the minus strand of JAFJYJ010000003.1, from coordinate 900,688 downwards.
AGTAGTAGTTATTACAAATAAACCAAGATGGTTACATTTATTTATTTTTATTTTTATTTTTTGTGTTTGGGAGGGTGGTGTAACATTATATATATCAAGTACGAACATGGTGGCACTTTTTATAACGTTAGGTCTAACTAAGTTGACTTAATCCTAAACAAGTGACTGGCACAATCAATAGACAATTTATCTCGTATAAGTCAACACGAATCTGGCTGGTCCAAGTTGTTGGCCAACCTAAACGGTACCTTAATCTGATTCAGGGCTGATAGCTTCAGTCCAGTCATATCTAAGACCTTCACACTTGTGGTAATAGGTCGCCCATGCTTCTTTGATGTATTAGGCTGCAGCCACATATAAGGGTCAAAACATAAGGGCAAAGGCTTAACTTACTACTGGTTATTGAAGAAGGCTAAAAACACATACCAATATTACACGATCACGATATTCGTTAACTTGAATATGAGACTGCACATAATAATGGACCTGCAAAAACAAAAACATATAATAATACAAGACATTAGAACACCTAGCATATACTCCATCCGGTTTTAATTGTAGGAACATTTTTCTAGTGCAAATTACACTATAAAAGCGCTCCTATAAGTAGGACCGGAGGTATAAAATTTAAACTGCACCAAACAAAGCATGGTTCCTTTCTTTTTCTCAATAATTAAACTTACAGATGCTTTGTCAAATGTACTAAGACCAACTCCAATAGCAAAGACAGGTAGCCCCTAGAAAAGATGGAAGGCTGATTAGAAATAGAGTATGAAAACAAATGGCCATAAAAGTGATAATTTTGATTTTTGTTGATAAAAATAGATTATGCATGCTTGTAGCATAAGTTTCCGTCTTTGACAAACAAGGCCAAGCACACAAGACAGCAGCTTATTTATTTGAAAAATTAAAATTAAAATCACCTCTCTTGAGTATCCAGACAACCCAATTAGTTGTGAATCCCGCACAGCTCTGTACAAATCAGGAGGAATTATGGGTTTCTGAAAAAAGAAAGACCAACCAACGTAAGCACAGAAACACAAGTTTCAGGCACAAGAAACAATAAGTAATTGATAGCATCACAAAAATAAACGAGTATAATATTTACAAAAGGAAGAAACTTCCCAGTCAAGTTTACTCAGAGTGCTGTCTGTTTATTTTAATAAACTCTTAACAGACTTATGCCAGATGGCAAATTGCTCGACTCATGTAATCTCTTAAGTTTCTCACTTGCACATCTCTAACTTAAAGTTTCTGTTATGTTCTAAAATGAAAAATAAAAAGAATTGATAAAAGGAACCACAATATTGGTAAAAAAAAGGGTTAAGTAGCAATTTTGCCCTGGAAGTACACGCCTAGAAGTAATTTTGCCCTGACAGTTTTTTTTGAAGCAACGTTGCCCCGGAAGTCTAAAAACGTAGCAATGTTGCCCCTCCGTTAATAGCCCTAATGGTCAAACGTTAGTTGACCGCATTATACTAACATGGATTGTCTACATGGCATCTTTGGCACTTTTTTAAGTAGCAATTTTGCCTCGGAAGTATATGTTCAAGAGCAATTTTGCCCCGGAAGTAGACAATCCATGTCAGCATAATGGGGTCAACTAACGTTTGACTGTTAGGCCAGTTAACGAAGGGGCAACATTGCTACGTTTTTAGACTTCCGGGGCAACATTGCTTCAAAAAAACTTCCAGGGCAAAATTGCTACTTAACCCAAAAAAAATTGATAAGATGAACCACAATATTGCCAGTCTTTCAAAAACAAGCACTTATCATGATAAATGTAATATATATTTGCTGAATGAATTGGAAAAGATAAGGAATAGCAGATTTCAGCCTTACAGATAATATGTTGTCAATCTCATTTTGTACTCTCCAGTTCAAACAATCGACCAGCTGAAACATAAAATAACATATGTTATAAATTGAATCTTAACCAGTTCACAACATACATAAGAAAGTGAAGGCAAAGGGTGCTCTAAAGGTGTTAGGCCTCTAGAACACATTGGCTAAAACGAACTAGAATGATGAATACCCGAGTAAAGTAAGGCACAGTAGTAAAAATATGTGAATTTGGAATGACATTTGACATACAAATTAACTATTCAAAAACAATAGAACAAGTCAAAAGACGTGATAATCATTAATTCATAACTCAGTAATATTTAGTGTCTCATAAAGTCACAATTTAAGTCATATGTTAGAGTATAAAGTAAACGAATTCACTTTACCACTATAAAAATGCTTGTGGTTGGAGTTTTTCGTTTATTTTTTAGATTGTGTGTTTGTTTAAAATTAGAAGCCCTGTTATGAATTTTACAACATTTTAAAATAAGAATACCTATTTTATCATATACTTTTCTGATATTGGATTTCTTAGTTTCCCATTTTATCCACCAGAACCATTGTTAACCATTAATTGTTAAGGTGCTCAAAAAAACAGATATCTACAACTATGGCAATAGGCACATGATTTGGAAAAACACCAATTTTTCCCCATCATTAGATAAAATAATTTCCTCCATTTATGAAATTTTTGTCCTTTCCTAAATGTTTAAAAATAGTATATAAATTGAATTAATTAAATTCAATTTTTTTCCCAATCTTACAATAATCATTCACATGACCACGATCTACTTCCTTTTCTACTTTCCTTAATTGGTTCTTGGCTTTTTCTATTACTTGTTTTCAAAAAAATTGGTCTAGGTTGTGAGCTAACCCTCCCTTATTCCATTAAAAAGGGCAAAAACACCTAAGCCACTTGCCTACAAAACAGGAATAACAGGCTCTTGTATGGTAAAAAGGAAACAGCATAAAAAACACTCGTGAAGCGTGAGGTTGAAGGCAGTGTCTCTCACAGTGCAAGAGGTGCTAGCCCTGTATAATGCCTATTTTACCATATTCTTAACCCAGTAAGGCTTGGCTGGACTTTCGATATTGGGTTTCTTAGCTTCCTACTTGATCTTATTACTACTTTTAAATTTTCAGGCAAGGTTTATAAGTTAACAACCTTTTTCTTTCAAAAACCACAAAAGTGACTATAGCACTCGCCTACAAAACACTAAAAAGTGCCTTAGGCACTTGTACACAAACCAGAAATCATGCCAAAAGCAGTTGCCTAGCAACGCCTGGTTGAAGGCAGCAGTTCTCATGGTGCGTAATGTGGTAACCTTGAATAACTCCTCATCTAAGAGCCTTTGACTACCAAACATATCTTAAGTGAATAATATATTTCCAAAACATACAATAAAAAGAAAATTGACACACAGTCACACACACATACCATTTTATGGGCCTTTGAAACATTCCACTCCCTTGCTTTTAGAAACCGCATCAATGTTTCATTGATATATCCTTGATGAACATTCTGCAAATTACAGCAGTCAAAAATGAGAGGAAGAGTTAGAAGAATGACAATTAATGTTCATAATGTGATAAATAAATCAGCACGATCCATAAGGATGGAGATGACCAGAAATATGTATCAAGAAACAAATACACAACTTTCAATGACCAGCAATGACAATAGACATGAAACTTTATGCTTCACCCCACATATCATTAAATTTGAACCCTAGCAACATTAAACTGATATTTATGTTCTTCAAGTACATGTCTAAATTAATTTATACATTTTAATATAAACACCCTCATCAGATCACGAAGGAGGAAAAAGTTTTCAATGACATTTCTAGAAAAATGTTTTATAGTTAAATAGCTTGTTCTTAGCTACCTGTCAAACATCGGTTGATGATAAAGAGATCCCCAATATTTCATTAAATCCCATATCCCCAGATTTTGTTACATGAGACTGAGGATCAAGACTGAACATACTTAAGATAAATTGGGGAATATTAGAAAAGATCATATACAAACAACATTTTGGCTGAGTAGAAGATACACCTAGAAATTTTCCATATTGAACGTTGAACTTCAAAACAGATCTTATTTATGGATCCTACAGAGTCACCATGACATCATGACACCAGGAGCCGTCTAAGGGAGCATACATTATTCAAGTAAATCAATTTTGACACACCAATTACGAGGATTCAAGGACCATAAAAACAAAATCCACTAGACCGTACTTATGGAAGACACAGATCAGCCATGAGTACAGAGGAATAAACTTCAGAGTGATTTGCTCGAGAATAAGCAAGAACAAAATAAACCAGATATTTACAGTTGAAATTGGCCTAGCGGGCTAAAACCAGATCAGATTGAGTAATGAGAAAGGAAAGAGAGAAAACCTGAAATGTCGCCAGCAGTGGCTCACTAACTAGCAATATACAAAATTGAAGCCCGAAGCAAAACAAGAAAAGAGCACTAATCAGAAACAGAGGAGAGAAAATTAGCAAGCATTAGATAGATCCAAGCAATTAAGTGGAAGAAGACCTAGATCCATCAATGCTCGTAGCTGGTCGATGGCATCCTGAGAAGCGACTCCCATTTTCTTCAAGCCCCTGAAAAACCAGAATTTCTGGGGATATAAATTGTATCGCAAAACCACCGAATTCGAGTACTTTTTTTCACTTTAGCTTTAGTTTCTGGTATCGATTATGTTTTCCGTCGGTATTACTCAAAAGGAAAATTTGGTAAAGACATGCTAAACAGCATAAGGGGAGACTATATTGACTCTGTGAAGTCCTGGGTGAGGGAGAAAGGAGAGAGAGGTCAAGATTCAAGGAAGGCGGACCTACGTATGCAAATCCCACATTCATTTCCACCTAGAAAAAAGAGCAATCCGCCATTATCTCTCTCCTTTCACCCTTCTGTTCAAATTATTTTTATATAATATATTTAAATCGGCGACATGCATTGTTTAGGCGTCCTTGTGAAATTTTCACTGCACCGCCTGAATTCTAGAACTTTTTCGGGAAAAAGGAAATTTATAGAACTTCACTCTACCCTGATGACAAAATGAAGTGAAATTATGTTTTGAAAAGATATTGGCATCCTTTATTTTTTTAAAAAAATAAAATAAAGGTCAATTACCGTCGGCTGGCCACTTAAGTTCATGTAATTTTTTTTTGACTTATTTGACTTTGACTTTGCCATATGCTACCTTCGGTGTTAAATATAAAATCCATTTTGTAACAAAAAATAAAAAATAAAATCCATTTACTTTTTTAGGAAAATTCTATTAAAATACCATCTAAATTTGTAAAACTCTTAGAAGCCCATTGAATTTGTAAAAGGACTGAGAAGTGATAAAGACCTATAAGGGATATACAAATTTGGGGAAAAAAACCATACTGCCCCTTAAGTAATAAAAACATTATTATATCTCCCTCTCTTCTTTGATCGGACCACTTCATTCTCATTCAAGTTTTTGCCTTCGCCTGCCCTACCTCGCTCGCGTTCTTCATCTTGACCCACTGCCGTCGCCCCACAGTCGTTCTTCATCACGACGCTGCCGTGACCTCCACTGCCGTGACCGCCGCTACCGTTGCCGTGAACACCATTTTCGCCGTCGGCGCCAAGTATCCTTCTAATCCCCTTAGTTATGAGCCCTCAACTTGTTCTTCCTCTCTGTTTTTTTTTTATTGTTCTTCTAAGTTCGAACCCAGTCAAGTGAGGAGGCACATTTCCTTAACATGATGGTGAGGGAGATTGATAGCATTTGAAAACTATATAATAGTTCTGTTTTCATTCGGCGACTTATATGTGGTGTTTTCAGTTTAACCTCAAAAAGCTAGTTCTTGTATCATCTCGTTTGAACTTTGAAAAGTTTGTGTACACATTTATTCTGTCATTTGCTTTTCCTATTGTCTGATAGATTTTTTTTCCTTTCAATTTTCCTTGATTTTGGAAACGTCTATGTCTATGAATTCTTATTATGTTTCTAATTGTTGCATCAAAGGAATTTAGATTTTATCTGGCTATGCATATGCGTTATTTTGTTGATATCCCATGAAAAGTGAGTGTAGTTGTATGAATTAACACAGTTGGGAAATTCACCTTTCTTTGTTCTAGTTAGCTGATGAGCTGTGATTCATCTACCTGTTTGATGAATGCTTTTGATTCCTTGTATGTTGAGCATTATTGTTAGAAGGGAAGGAAATCTTCAGGATGTCACAATGCAATTATATTTTATTCATTTTTGCTTCTAATGGTTAAGCAATTTTCTTTTCATCTATTATCTGCCTTAAAGCTTCATCAGTTAGTACTGTAATGTGATCATTTGGTTGAATAGAGTTAGTTCTCTCATGTCAACTTTTAAGTTCATATGTGGCAAAAAGAAGTACTACATTCTGTTTTTATCACTTGCCTGAGTAACTAAAGAAGTGCGGAAATATACTATCACTGTACTTCTGGTGTGTGGATTAAACGTTCAAATTTTTATGCTTCTTTGTGTTTGCACACTGAATATTATTTTCTTTATACTTTCTGGGAACAAATTTGCACTGTGCCTTCTGCCTTTAAAATTAGAGCTTCCCGGTACTTCATGATCATGTTTACTTGTCCTTGGCTATGGAAGAGTATAATAACCAATAATGGCATGATGTCACGCTAAGTTGCGCTTTTACCCTGTCAATATTTATTTAACTTATGACTTTAGTAACCTCGGCATGTGTTTATGTTTTATCTACAATAGATGAATTACATATTACGAGTATTTATTTATTTTTGTTGTAGCTTACTTCTACATTGAAACTTTAGGGAATTCAAATAAGCTTATATGGTTAAAAGGTTTAGGCTACTAGACTCTAGACTATCTGGAATTGAAAGATGTTAGTCATAGCAGTAAAAATGAGACAAATGATTACTAACTTTTGATCTCAGGATTGCTTGAAAAAGTGACTCTAGACTATCTGATTCATACTTTCATAACCCATACTTTTTTTAAATTCACTGTTTAAAGTCATTATATCTAAACCATCCACCATTGTCATTTTTTAGGTTTATACAATTTAGAGTGAAAAATGACATCAACAAGTGGGGCAAGAAAGCAAAAGTCGAGCAACATGTACAGTCGCAATGGGTACATGTTGTTTCGCAACGAGTTTTTTAAAGACAATAAATTTTCTGACTTCAATGACATGAATAGGGAGTCGTCAAAGGCATGGAAGACTTTGAGTGTTGGTGAGAAGAAAGTAGACAGTGATAGAGCCAAAGGAGGAAAGCATGAGAAGAAGAAGGGCACCTCCACCGTATCTTTTCCCTCAAGGTGCTCGATGAACAAGTTTTCGAAGCTCGTAGCATATGTAAACTTTGATGATACATTAAAAGCTAAGGTCCAGCAGTTAGGGTTTGGACATCTGCTTCATATTCAAAGTTTGAAATTGCCACGGGAAATGTTAGTGGCTATAATGAGAGCTTATGATCACCCAACCAATCAATTCCGAATAAGGGGGAAGAGACTTGAAATACAAGGAAAAGATGTGGCTCAATTGCTTGGGGTGCCACATAGTGGGGACGAGGTAACAATAAATGTGAGTGACACAGATCCAGTGTTTCAGCAACTTAGAAAAGACTATGGTAAAATGAAGTATGACAACATACTAAACGTCATAACTTCAGGGGAGTCGGGTGAGAAGTTTGAGATGTTATTTATGATGCAAATGTTGGAGACTTTTCTCGCTCCAACATCAAGCACAACTCCTGCTGAGAAGTTGCTGAAGGTTTTAACCTCGACTATGAAAGGATTTGCCCACTTCGATTGGGCCACATATGTTGCCACGGACCTCCGAAAAGAGCTCGCTGATTATGTCAACGCGATAAGAAGGAATAAAGATTGCAACTCCTATGTCGGAGGGTGCATATACATGTTATTGGTAAGTATTATGAGTTGTTTTGTGTTAATATTTTTCTGTCATAAGTTTTAAATGTTTATCGTTGCAGATATATTTCGGCGAGCGGTTCCCATTGGGAAAGGTAGTCCAACATAGAGGAAAGAGTCTAATTCAGTTCTGGGCTAAAGAGAAGGTGAAGGAGATGATTAACAAAGAGAGGCAAAGCAACATTGGGGTGTTGTATACCACGAAGGCCAGTAAAGACAAGGCTAAGAAGGACAGTTCAGAAAGTAATTTTGTGGCTTCTTTAGACCCATTAAGTGCTTCTAGTAATGACTTTAATTCATGCTTTAAAATTTGTATATTGACCTGTGGTAAATTGTGTCATATGTAGGTTTTAAAGGACTTGCATGGTAAGTTGATAGGTATAATCAACGATGAGTTAAAGGATTTCCACAAAAGGCTTGTTGCTTCTGTGGAAGATGAGCTGCGAAAGGCACAAGCTCACATTGAAAGGCAGCGGAAGCAGCAAGTCGGTGAAGTAGAAGACGATGGTGATGATAGCCAACATGGTCATGGTGATGATGAGGGCCAAGAAGGTGATGGTGATGGTTATGATGATGGCGAAGCTGGTTATGAGGATGACGCAGCTGTCGGAACGCCAATCAACATCGATGAATCTAATGGGGAAAGTCCTAGTGGAGAAGGAGGGACAAACAAAGGAGAACAATCCATTGTTCCCTACCCCGTTCAGCAAGAGGATGCACCATGGAGCTCACAGAGGCTGAAGAACCCAAAAAGCATGTCGCCTTGGACTTTGACGAAGCCATTCAAGCGCGCAAGGAAGGCCAAAGAAGAGAAGGAAATATTCTTCAACCTTATCTCTGGAACATGCACCAAGGATGAGAGAGAACATTAAGTCATAAGAAAGCTAATTTCAAGGAATATTCAATAGTAAACGATGTTTTTTCTGGATTAGTTAATGTATGATGACATTGTTTCTCTTTTACAGGATTCTCATACAAATAGCTGATGAAGACATAACCCGGGAGCAGCTACAAACACTAGGCCGTAGGAATAGATTAAGTAATCGAGTAGGTACTAAAAAAGTAAAAATTTTGATACAGCGTTTTCAACCCCACTTATCGAAGTGTTTAAACATGCAGGTTATGTCTGTTATGTGTAAAACGTTGATGCAAGATATGCAGCGACAGGGCCAAGTGAGGAGGCACATTTTCAGTGTTGATCATATGGTTAGTCTGCATTTATGGACCTTGATAATTTTTGTCCCATTGACATACGTATACATAACTTCAATCTTTGTTTATTATGTAGAATTTATTGAGCACAAAACCGTCGGTATGGAAAGTTTCTGAGTGGAAACAGCAACTATTGCCTCAACATATAGGTTACAATATCGGTGATTGTGATTTGATAATGGGATCAATGTTGGTTGCTGAGCACTGGTTCTGCATGGTCCTTGATCCAAGCATTATGAATTTTTATGTCCTGGATTCAATGAAGACAAAGGTCTACATGAGCAAGTATCAGACCAGTAAAAAAAAGAATACTGCATGTGTAAGTCCCTAGGCAAAGGCGATAACAAAAATTGTAAGTTACTTGTATCCAAGTTTTTGTTACGATTGAGTTAAGTTTGCAGTTATTTAATGCATGTGTGTTGTTTACAGAGGGATCGTTTTGAAGAGATCATAGAATTTGTGAAACCAAATCACAAAGCGAAGATGCCAAGAACATAAGCTATTTGGCCATCCGTTCCACAACAACCAAATTTGTGAGTGTCATTATGTGGCAAGATCAATAATGCTAGGTTGTTGTAAATTTGTTAATTTGTGTGTTTCTGCGTTCTGTAGGCAAGACTGTGGCGTTCATGTGTTGATTTGGTTGCACAATTGGAGTCCTGGTGAAATTATGCAGTATGATGATGATGAGGTGAACGCGTATAGGTGCAACCTTATGTGGTGGCTTGTCAACCATGAATTGAATAACGCTACAGATTCTGCATTGGGAGTCCTTCCTCCTACAGCGACCCACAGGAAGAGAAGAAAAAGATGACCATGATTGTTAAAGGCTGACTTTGTAAATTATTTTGACATTTAGAATTTTTTCTTGTAAATTATCATTGTTGGTTGGCTGAGGTCTGACTTGTTGAACATTGTTTTGAATTTTTGAGCAATATATATTGCTAAAATACTTTTCACATATATGTTGTATTAGTTTGGGGTTGAACTGTGTAAAATGCTAGGTACTGAATTATAAGTAGGTTGTGTAAAAGTTTTAGACTTTTAACTTGTTAGAGTTGTAGACGAGCTTATTGTAGAACTGAAAGGTGAAGATGGAATATCACCTAGAGGGGGTGAATAGGTTATCTCAAAAACTTTTCGCGAGTTGCACAGGAACGCAAGTAATACAGAGACAGAGAAGAGAGATAGACACAGAGCAATTTATACTGGTTCGGTCTAACACTTCAACTGACATTCAGTCCCCAAGCACACCTTGGGATTTTCACTAACTCTTCAAATACGTATACAATTACACTATGTAACTTAGGATGATCCTTTCACTCGGATTCACTCCCCCTTACAAGTTGTAATTGATACACCCACACAAGGTTCCGTAACCTTAAGATTTTGACAACTAAAAGAATTAAACGTTGTTTAAACTCCTCACTGAGTAAATATTGAGAAACACTGAAGTACAACAGTATATCCGAAGATATTAATGAAACAGTTGAAACAACAAATTGCAATAAGTTCAAATTGAATGTACAACGTTTCGGTAGTTGGCCAATTCAATGTTGGGATCCGTACACGCAGCGGATTAAAACAGTCTACGAATCTCATCCTGAGGATCGCTCAACCATCGTCTAAATCAAAGCTAAGGAACCGAATATTACCTACGGCTGAAACGTTCTGCGTCTTGTTCTCTTTTTAACTGGTGGGCTACCTTCTCGATCAGTAGAAGTCGACTCTACGAATCGGCTTCCTCTACTGGTATCCACACGAATAATCCCTGAACACGATTGCGGCAGCGTGCTAGCGCCTTTTGAATTTTGCGTCTCCTTTTTATTTTCACTCTAGGGTTTCTCGCGACTTTCTGTAATACGCTCAACAAAAGTCCCGTAGGTTTTCTCAAACCCGATCAGCGTATTATATTCGAAATTAATCCTCATTCATTTTGAATTTCGAATTTCAAATCTGGATTAAAATATTTTAATTAAATCTATCTAATAGATCTAATGTAATTTATTTATTTAATCCGAATTAAAAGCCATATCTGAAATTCGAGTTTTGAATCTTTGATTAAATATATATTAATTAAATCTATCTAATAGATCTAATCTAATATATTTATTTAATCCGAATCAAAAGCCTTCTAATTTAATTTATCTCTATAAATTAAATCCAAGAAATGATATCCATCTATTTAATTAAATCGAGATACTATATCTCAATTTAAATTAAATAGATATATGATATCTTTATTAGAAAATTAAAACATGAGATATAATATCTCTATCTGTCTTAGATATTTAATTTATCAAATAAATTAAATACTAAACAAATATTATATAATAATATAATAATCATTATTTAATATTATTATATTATTTAATTTCAAATTAATATAATATATATTATATTATATTATATAATATTAATATACATAATATTCACCCCAGATAAATACAGTATTCATTAAATCTTAGACGTATCTAAAATTCAATGAATCTGGACACTTTTGCTAGATTCAATGAATCTAGACACTTTTCCAAGATTTAATGAATCTAGACACTTTTGCTCGTGTTGGGCTATTCTTGTGTGCGACCCTGCAGGCCCACACGAGATTGGCGATGGGCCAATCATTTGTACTAGCCCACAAGTCGCAAAAAGCGCCTCTAGCAAGACATTGCGACTACCCAATTCATATGGGGATCGATGAGACGATACTACCTATCGTACAACCATGTCACGTCCCATTTGTCACGCGATAATTTGGTCAAGGATGAGGCATGGATAATGTCAACTTCCTTTTCTTGACCATTACTTTCGATTCTCGAGTAGTCTAATAAGTGAAATGGAAACTCCTTTCCATCACAGTACGGCCGTACATTTCTTAGACTCACTCATCGAGGGGCCCAGTATTATCTCTCTACAAATGTGAGGGACAAATTCCAACTTGACCATTCACATTCCTCTCCATGAGAACCACCAATCCCGATCCAAGCCTTTATCATCACCCGGTCAAAGGTGACTTTTAACTAGGTCAAAGAACAGTGACTCATCATGTAGGAATCCATGATGATCTCAGGTCATAGGGCGTTGTGACGCGGTTATACATGAGAAAAGCTTATGACTTAGTCCATGCAGCTTTCTCATAATGGGTCGGTCCAGCACATGGTACTCTTACAAGTGCCCATGACTTTGACTCATATCTCTATACTCATCAAAGTCATACTGGTCTTATTTCATCTTCGCTCCCGCATAGATGACCGACCAGGGACATTTAGGATAATCTATAAGATATATCCAGGGATCAGTTATCACTATAAACATACAAGTGAAGTGATAACTTAATGGAGATGAATTGCCCCTAGGGCATAATTTCCAACATTCAATGCTTTGTCTATTTATAGATGTTGTAATTAAAGACCGTTGAAGAAGCTTTGGAGAATAGCCGTTGAGTGTCTTGAATGTTTCTGTTTGACAGATGAAACTTCACTGGATACATTTGACGTAAATCCTTCGTCCTTCGCAGATGTTCTTTATTCCGTTTATTGTGTCCGTTGAGAGATAGCATTAATGGCGCAGACGGAATAGCAGTGAAAGCTTTACATTGATAAGAGCATTGGTTAACTTTTCACATATTGTCCTTCCCTTGTTAACTTTTCATTTTTAACAAACATCAGAGTGTGCACAGTAGAGCATATGATCGGTTTGGACAACTTACAATATACTGGTAAATGCACATACAAAAACATAAAGTAATCCCCGTAGGGTTAAGGGTACAACCGTCCAAAATAAGTACAAAACAGTGAGTGTAGATCATATAGTCATCCCCAATATAGAAGTACCAAAAACAACAGGGTATCCTCTATTTCTTCAATGCTCTGCACCGTGTCCTTACCATCTCCAAAGGTCCAACCAGCCTACCGCCTTTCACCCGTATCCTTTGAACCGATCGGGAGTTCAAAGTTGAACCCCAGAGTAACTGTTAGACTCAAATACAATATGTATACAATGCATGCAATGCAAATCACAATCAGGAAGTAACAATAAACCAGCCTCTGGCACAACAAACTGGCATGTAGCATCTCCGTAGGACCGCCTGGTCAAGACAAGCCCCTCGGAACAGTGCGCTCAAGGGCCTCAATAGTAAGGGTGGCCAAACCCCAACCACCTACCCCTCCTGAGGCCTCAGTAGCGACCTATGAACACAAAGTCACATAGGCCATACCTACCACATATATCTCGGTATTGTAGCAACACCCTAAGGATACACAGTCCAATAGGCACCGCAGCCCGATCCTACATGCCCTCGGTACTGTAGCAGAAACCCTAAGGACACACAATCCAATATGTAATACAACCCGATCTCAGTACTGTAGCAGAGGCACTACAGCCCGATCTCCTACATCATGATAAAAACATACATGCAAAAGCAACATAGAGTATGCAAGTCAACAGTTACTACCTGGTACTCCTTGAAAGCGGTAAACTCTTCCCTTAGTGTCAGAGACACGTCCCACACGTGGTAAAACCCTATATACAACAAAATATCACACTTTCAATCACATATCCAAACTTTACTTCAAGTTCCATAAATTTCACCTATCCCCAGAAATTTCCAGAATCTCTGACCCAACTTCACCGATTTTTAATAAATTCTATAAAAATCGTATCGACATGAAATAAGTGGACATGGAACCATTAGTATGTCTATTGTATAGGAAGAATAGTCTCCAAGGTCAAATGGGTTTGTATCCTTTTCTGTTTTCAAATATTTGGCCACTGATCCAAGTCAGAAACCATGTTTTTAGGTCATCTTTATCCTTAAATAAATCTTGGTTAGAAAATCCAAATGACACGAAATTTTAGTCTAAGATCATTCGTAGGATGTCTAATTTCACCATATAAAATTTCAAAGCAAACAGAATCCATTTACTATTTTAAATCTGTTGATGAACACACGCTGCCCAGAAAACTCCCAAATCGGCATATTTACATAACTTTAAGTCTTAAGGCCTTTCGGGTTTGGAAAAAGTAACCTTGACTTATCCCCATACAAAATCATGTTTTGGACCCAATGGAGACCTCAAAAATACCAAAATCCTACAGCAACTCCACGAAAAACACTATAGGGCAGAAGCAAGAATCACTGAGTTGTTGGTTCGACACTTACCTCGGAATTTCAGTTGCGTATGACTTCCTTCACTCCCCGAACCAAGAGCTTTAGATGGGCACCCTCCTCACACACCTTGAGCACGTCCTTGGGTAGGTGGAAATGAGGGGAGGAAGTGCCCTTATATAGACTCCAAGGGTGGGGCCCTTGTCCAACTTTGATCACGATCCAACGATTGGAAAAAATTCTTCGGATTTAATTATAATTTATTTACTAAATTCTCAAGGATTCTAGAAAGTTCTTGGCTGGAAAATGGTGCCTCAAATATGCCCAAAAGTGAATTTCCTCAATTGCCCTTGATGGTGGTTTTTGGTGTTGTTAGGTGTAGGTTTTAGATCCAGGGGTAAAACGGTCATTTTGCACTGCACTTCTTCCAACCAGTGGGACCCAAAAAATCTACCCTTTAGATGTGCCATTAATGACCTTTAAAGTATCATAATTACATGTCTTTCAATCGGTCATGTCAAAGTCAAATTGTGTGATCCAGATTAATTCTGATTATTTTATCTTTCTCTCTCATCATAATTACTTGATGTGACTTTCTCTCCCTTCATAATTACATGACATGACCTTTTCTCTTTTCTCCAAGACACTTTCTCTCTCCTTTGGGCCCACCAATTTCGTCCTCCCTCTGTGTCCAGGGTTCTGGGCCCGACTCCAGTAAACCCTAATCAATCCCGCTTAGCTCCTTTTTGCTGGTTACACCTTTCCTCGTAACTCGTGCCACACAACTGGACTTGTGTGAGCCCGGATCATCAGTCTCTTCTCCTTGACCACATGGGAACGAAATATTGACCTTGAAATTGGGCTTTTATATGTGTTTAAATAAGCTTTTTCTATCCCCTGATGTGGCTGCACGTTTTTCTGTATTCTTGGGGAGCAAAAAATGTATATTTTCATGTCTCATAATTACCTCGTACTTTGGGGTGCCAAAAAGTCAAACATCCAACCCCAAAATGCCACGTGTCCTACTAGTATCATTACTCTTTGTCTTTTGTAATCATGAAGGAACACATGTCACCATTCTATTTGGTCAATACAAAAGTATGTCATTATTAGTCATCATGACCTTACTTTATTAAAATTACTTCATCGGTACTTGCTCGAGATCCTGCTTGGGTTTTACTCGGGCTTTCTTCACGAATACTGATGCCCTCTCAAAAACGCAGGGTATACCCAACTACCCTGAAAATGCCGTGTATTTTCTTATACCGGCACATTTTCACTCAATTAATTGTCCTACACCCCAGGACATAGTTGGGTGGCATCCTTTCCACCTGATTTACATCGTATAGATCTTCTGTGTCCCATTTTCACTGGCACCTTAATTCCACGGCTTATGCATACAAGGTCCACTGACCCGTATGGCTGAGTTACTTAGTCCTAGAGAGGCTTCCTATGCCTCGACCTTCTTGGGACTCTTCCTGAACTGGGCCTAGTCGTCGGCCTATTTTAGGCTTATTTTCAATTCTTAGGGTCTAAAATTTGGGATATTACAAATGGGATTCGTAAGTTTTAAATGGATAAAAATCCTTCCACTGCGTGTTCGGATCCCAACATGCATAGCCTAATGCCCAGTTTCATTTACCTAGCCTCATGCACCTCAGGATAACCAGGTACAACCTGCTGGCGAGACATCACATTATTGGATTGTTGAATTATGTAAACACCAGGCTCTAGTATGCCGCAGGAGGTTTGACCCACAAGCTGCTAAGGATTGGATGCTGAGGTTAGAAAAGATCTTTCAAGCAATGGAGTGCCCCACTGCGAAAAAGGCATAGATGCAATTTCAAGTTAGATGGGGATGCAGCTAGATGGTGGAAGAACACAAAAATGGCTCTATGAGGCCGGAACATTCCTGTCACATGGGAATTGTTCAAAGACAAATTCAGTGAAAAGTATTTTCCCTGGTCTTTTAGGATTACAAAAGAATCAGAGTTCTTGCTTGTTCAATAGGGCAGTGAAGAGACTTTTAATGAATACCTAGCCTAATTCATCTGCTTATCCCGCTACTCTACTTACTTGAGATATCGAGTTGATGATGGTTGCAGCTTGGACAAGTTGATACGGGGATTGAAGTATGAAATCAAGGAGAAGTTGATCTCCTGGCAGTTCAGAGAGTTCAACCAGGCAGTCGAGGAATGCCGTATTACAGATAGTAATTTGAAGGACTTGTATTTGGCTAAGAATGTCAATAGCCGCAGTGACTCCAGTAGAGGGAACTTCTCTTAGGAAAGGAAAGGGCAAAGGTTCAAACCCCAAGGAAACAATAAAAGGCCCTTTCAGCCTGAGAATCGTACCTACCAAAGACCCCCAATATCTTAACCTTGTTCCCAGAATGGTAGATCACATCCTACAAGAACTTGTAGTGGGCATATTATTTTCCATTTTTTCAGAAGCTGGACTACATTAGCTTAGATTGCCCGCAACTTACAGCTGAGGTGAGACCTCAAAACCAAGGCATAGTTTTTTTTACAACCCATGAGGAGGCCAGGAAGTCCTTAGAAATGATCCAATATACTATCCTTTGCCATGTAAATACATTACAAGCATTGTTTGATTTGAGTGCTAGTCATTCTTTCATTGCATATGATTTTGTTGAACATCTAGGATTAAGTACCCATAAACTGCCTTATGATTTGGTTGTGTCCACACTGGCTAGTGTCAAGTCTATGACTGCCAATGTCTGTCTGAACTGTGTTGTGAATGTTAAGGGGCATGAGTCTACAGTAGATTTAATATGTTTGCCACTTCATGGTATCGCAGTCATATTGGTTTAAACTAGTTGACGACAATCAATGTGTTGTTGGACTGTGGTAGTAAGAGGATCGTATATCCGAATCCGCAGAGGGATATTAATGCGAGTATAAATCTGAACTTTCTCTCAATAGCTGAAATTGAGAAATGTTTGAAAAAGGGGTGTCAAGGGTACATTGTGTTCTTCTTAGTGCAGACAGAAGTTGAGACTACTCTTGAGAACATACCTGTAGTGAATGAGTTCCTTGAGGTTTTTCTAGAAGACATTAGTGGATTGCCTCCATGGAACTGGCCATTGAGATCATGCTTAGAGCTGAGGTTTTCATAGTAGTCTTTATCAACATCTTGATATACTCAAAGAGTAGAGAAGAGCATGAGAATCATATGAGAATTAGTACTGAACATTTTGATATGAAAAGTCTCTCATCGTTTGGTAGTGCGAATCATCCTGGAGTTGAGGATGTCATCAAACACTATGTCCTAAGGTTATACTTTAACTATACAACTCTATTCGCCTGAAAATATGGAGAACAATGTACTCTTGGGTGTAACTCGAATAAATGAGTATAGATGGATATGCCGAGAGGACTCACAGTCCTCTACAAGAGATTAGTCATTCACAAGGCTGGTAGAGCTTGGATAACTTCTAATTGATTCAGGAGTCTGTGGGCACAACAAGTGATCATGAAGAGTTATAATCCGTTATAGAGTTAATATAAGAAGGTTCATAATTCTGTGAATTAGCTACATTTAGTCAATCAAGAGAGAAGATATTCTATCTTTGCTCTAAACTAAAAAATATTAGGTTTTAAAATTCAGACTATATAGACCTGACATCACTTATATTAGGTTCAAAAAGTTTGACTTCTAAGACCAGTAATATAAACCTGACATCACTTATATTAGGTTTTAAAAAGCCTAGGCTCCTGGCCGCATAGAGTAGACAAAAATGTTATGCTGAAAAAAGGAGGAGGCCTCTAGAATTTGAAGTCGAGGATCATGTGTTTCTAAAAGTATCTCTGGTCACTGAAATCGGTAAAGTAATCAAGAGAAAGAAGCTTAGCCCTTACTGCATTGGTCCATTTGAGATTCTTGCAAGAGTTGGAACAGTGGCATATTAGATAGCCTTACCCCCAAATTTGAGCAAACTCTATGATGTATTTCATGTCTCACAGTTAAAGTACCAACTAGACCTTGAACATGTTATTGAGTACAAAGATATTGACAAACAAGATAACTTTATGTATGTGGTTGAGCCAAAGCGAATCATTGATCGACAGGAAAGACGGCTCAAAAACTGAAGTATACCATTTGTGAAGGTAGTATGGAAAGGGTTATCGTCAAGGGAAGCAACTTGGGAAATAGAAGAAGACATGAAGAAACGTTTTCTGGAGTTTATGCCTTAAGATGTGTAAGAAATTTCGGGGATGAAATTTATTGTACGGGGGGAGAATTGTAAAAGCATATGTGTAATTGCACACGTTAACCCTTAAAAATAATTAGTGTATAGCCCACAAAACCAAAAGTTAACGGATCTTTGACTTGGTTAATTGAGCCGACATTTTTACCCCATTTAAAGATGTTCATGAGCATTTTTGCCTCAAAATGTATACAAGGGTTAAATGTATTAAATAGACTGTGGCAATTCTGTAATGAACTTAGTCCCGATTAGTTTAAGATAACTACCTAGTTCCTTTACTTAAAGACATAAATAAAAAGAGGAAAATGGCGTGAAAATGGGATTGATTGGTTGAGCAAAATGTGCTGGTATAAGTGTGCACATAACATTTCCAAGATAGACATATGTACCTTACGTTTTTGGAAAATGACACTGGAATGTGGCGCCATGTGGAGGCCCACACACACATTCTAACCTAGCATCATTTGTTGGGCCTTGATATGCATGTCGCAATCCTGAGTAGAATCCCGAGTAAGCATTGATAAAGTAACTTTATTAAAGTAAGGTCATGATGGCTAATAATGACTAGAAAACACCATCTAGTGCTTGAGTTCGGAGAATCCGCCGGTCCAGCCTGGTCACGTACTTACTTGACTTTTTCAAACACCGAACCCAAGAGTCAGAGGAATTCATCAGGCCTTCCCAGACAAAAAGTGGCGCCTAATAAGAGAGAGAAAAGGGAAATAAGATGCTTTAAGGACACTTGGCATCTTGAGATTTAATCAAATGGGACACATGTCAATACAAGAGTTAATTGCATGGGATTAAAGCCCACTTTATCCTCCATCACCATTACAATTTCGACCAAATTGAAAAAAAGAAAAGAATAGGATAAAGGGGGGAAGGGGCAAATGGAGGATTTCTATTAATGGAACAAGGATGAAATCAATTATAGTTTGGTTGTTCAATTTAAGACCATCTCTTTTCCATTTCCATCATATTCTCTTTCGGCCCAAACAAGAGTGAGTTGGAGAGCTTAAATCATGCAAACATGGAGGCAAAAAAGATAGAAGAGAGAGAAACATAAACAAGCCTAAATCTCCCACATAACCACATCAAATCCTAAAACACTCCTCATAAAAGTTGTTCTACTTATTGAGAGCTTCACTTCTATGGTCTCATTTTCTTATTGGAGGTGTTTCGTGTCATCTAGTTAGACTAAGTATCACTGAATTTTTTATCTGATTGTAGAATAGCGATAATGTAATATCCCCACTTTTATTTAAACCATAGTACAAAATGGAATAATGCAATGTTAGTTAGATATATGAATTTTCATGAAGTCTTTGGTAAATGACACTTGTTTTCTTAGAGCAGAATTTTAAGATGTATTGGCTAACAAGGGTAACATATTATATATGTGACTACATGAAAATGGCACATGAAACAATATGAAAGTCACAATGATAGTGACTATTTTCGGTCAAAGAGTAAAAGAGGAGGATGAGGAATTGTTTCATTGAAACTTAGATAAATTACAAAAGATGTCAAGAAGACAAATCCTTTCCCTTTTGGCATGAATTTCAACCAAGGGATAATAAAGAGAAAAGTTTTCAAACTTCTAAAGTAAACACATGACTTTGCCAAGTGTCAAACTAGGAATTCAAGATGGTTTGCATATTTTGAAGATCAATCTTGAAGACAAAAGGAGGCTGGTAGGTATGTAATAGATATGGTAAGCCTAAGCTTTATTTTGAACCAATTATCTTGATGTTTTGATGAGTGGAATAGTGTGGGTGTATTTGACAGTGGACGGCATTTTTCCATAAAACTAGAGTTAATAAAGGTCACCTAGCCTTTGAAGTAACTGTTGGAAATTATGCCCTAGGGGCAAGTCATTCTCCTTTAGTTATCATTTCATTTGCATGTTTATAGTGATAACTGATCCTTGGATATATCTTATAGATTATCTTAAATGTCCCTTGTCGGTCATCTACGCGGAGCAAAGATGAAATAAGACCAGTATGACTTTGATGAGTATGGAGATACGAATCAAAGTCATGGGCACTTGTAAGAGTATAAGGTGCTGGACCGACCCACTATGACAAAGCTGCATGCATTTAGTCATAAGCTTATCTCATGTATAACTGCGTCACAACACCCTTTGACCTGAGATCATCATGGATTCCTACATGATGAGTCACTGATCTTTGACCTAGTCAAAAGTCACCTTTGACCGGGTGATGATAAAGGCTTGGATCGGGATCAGTGGTTTTCATGCAGAGGAATGTGAGTGGTCAAGATGGAATTTGTCCCTCACATTTGTAGAGAGATAATACTGGGCCCCTCGATGAGTGAGTCTAAGAAATGTATGGCCATACTACAATGGAAAAGAGTTTCCATTTCAATTGTTAGACTACTCGAGAATCGAGAAAGTAATGGTCAAGAACAGGAAGTTGACATATCCATGCCTCATCCTTGACCAAATTATCGCGTGACAAAAGGGACGTGACATGGTTGTACAATAGGTAGTATCGTATCATCAATCCCTATATGAGTTGGGTAGTCGCAATGTCTTGCTTGAGGCTGCTTGCGACTTGTGGGCTGGTACAGTATTGGCCCACTACCAATCTCATGTGGGCCTGCAGGGTCGCACACAAGAATAGCCCAACACGAGTAAAAGTGTCCAGATTCATTGAATTTTAGATATGTCTAAGATTTAATGAATAAAACATTTAATCTAGAATATTATTAAATAATATTTGTTTTGTATTTAATTTATTTGATAAATTAAATTTCTAAAAGAAATAGAGTTATTGTATCTCACATTTAATTTTTGAATAAATTTATCATATATCTATTTAATTTAAATTGAGATATAGTATCTCATATTTAATTAAATAGATAGATATCATTTCTCGGATTTAATTTATAGAGATAAATTAAATCAAAAGGCTTTTAATTCGGATTAAATAAATAGATTAGATTAGATCTATTAGATAGATTTAATTAATGTATTTTTAATCCAGATTCAAAATTCGAATTTCAAAATTAATGCGGATTAGTTTTGAATATAATACGCCTATCAGGTTTAGAAAAACCTATGGGACTTTTGTCGAGCGTATTAGAAAGCCGCGAGAAACCCTAGAACAAAAAGAGAGAGACGCAAGTTCGAAGGCGCTAGCACGCTGCCGCAGTCATGTTTGGAGATTATTCATGTGGATACCGGTAGAGGAAGGCAATTCGTAGAGTCGACTTCTACTAATCGAGAAGGTAGCCCACTAGTTCAAATAGAACGAGATGCGGACCAGTTTACCGTAGGTATGATTCGGATTCTTATAACCTTGATTTAAACGTGGTTGAGCGATCCTCAGAAGGGATTCGTAAAGTTTTTAATTCCGCTGCGTGTACGGATCCCAACAGAATAGTGGATGGAAATCACTCTAACTCGAGTCAACTATCTCTTGACTCAAGTCAACTCATATCAGATGAGCAAATCAGTGTTGAAATCATTATTGACTCGAGTCAATGGTTGCTGACTCAAGTTAAATCATTCCAGAGATGACAGAGGTGCTGAAAACACTTCTTAACTCGAGTTAATGGTGTCTGACTCGAGTCAACTCATTCTGAAACTTTTTTTGCTGATTTTAACTTCGAATTGAGCCATTCCAACTTCTATTTGATCGTGGAGACTTATAGTATCAATCTAAGATCTTGAATAATGATATTCTCATTCCAAGTTTTTCCTTCTTCAATCTATCCCTTTCTTCTTGATTATTCCTAAAAGTCCTCTGATAACTTCTTGCTTCCTTGACAACCTCTGCATGTTCTTCTTGTTGTGAACTCTTATCTCCTTGATTAATCTGTTGGAAATTATGCCCTAGGGGCAAGTCATTGTATAATGAACGTTTAGGATATTTATAGTATTCTCTTTTTGTTATCATTTTCGTTTGCATGTTTGTATTGATAATTGCATCCCTGGATATATCTTATAGATTATCCTAAATGTCCCTGGTCGGTCATCTACGCGGAAGCGAAGATGAGTTAAGACCAGTATGACTTTGATGAGATATGGAGATACAATCAAAGTCATGGGCACTTGTAAGAGTACAAGGTGCTGAACCGACCCACTATGAGAAAGCTGCATGGATCTAGTCATAAGCTTGTCTCATGTATAACCGCGTCACAACGCCCTATGACCTGAGATCATCATGGATTCCTACATGATGAATCATTAATCTTTGACCTAGTCAAAAGTCACCTTTGACCGGGTGATGATAAAGGCTGGGATCGGGATCAGTGGTTTTCATGCGGAGGAATGTGAATGGTCAAGATGGAATTTGTCCCTTACATTTGTAGAGAGATATCTTTGGGCCCCTCGATGAGTGAGTCTAAGAAATGTATGGCCATACTATGTTGGAAAGGAGTTTCCATTTCACTTATTAGACTACTCGAGAATCGAGAAAGTAATGGAAAAGAATAGGAAGTTGACATTGTCCATGCCTCATCCTTGACCAAATTATCGCGTGACAAAAGGGACGTGACATGGTTGTATGATAAGGTTGTATCGTGACATCGATCCCCATGTGAATTGGGTAGTCGCAATGTCTTGCTAGAGGCCGCTTGCGACTTGTGGGCTGATACAGTTTTGGCCCACTGCCAATCTCATATGGGCCTGCAGGGTCGCACACAAGAATAACCCAACACGAGCATTTGTGTCCAGGTTCATTGAATCTCAGATTAATCTGGAATTAATGAATACTAAATTTAATCTAGGATAAATATATATTTATTAAAATTCGAAATTAATATATATTAATATTATTAATGGAGATTATAATATTATTATATATAATATTTGTTTTGTATTTAATTTATTTGATAAATTAAATATCTAAAACAAATAGAGATATTGTATCTCGTTTAATATTCGAATAAGAATATCGGATATCTCTTTAAATTAAATTGAGATATGGTATCTCATAATTAATTAAATAGATGGATATTATTTCTCGGATTTGATTTATAGAGATAAATTAAATCGAAGGCTTTTAATTTGCAATAAATAAATACATTTGATTAGATCTATCAGATAGATTTAATTAATATATTTTTTAAAAAAATTCAAGAATTCGAAATTCAGATTTCAAAGATCAGATTTTGAAATTCGAAATTCAAGCTTAATGCGTATTGATTGTACATTAATGCAGATTGATTGTACATTAATACTTATTGATTCACATGATGGGCGATTGGTTTTGTAACGTATGAACTTATGAGGCGCTTTTTTTCGTGTGGATGAATAGGCCAAAACGAGAAACCAAAGACCTAGGTGTAAAGAATCAAAGAGAGACACACAAGAAGCGCTAGCACTCTCCGCGTAGCCGTGTTCGGGAAATTGTTCGTGTGGATACCGGTAGAGGAAGCCGATTCAACGAGTCATCTTCGCGATCGAGGAGGTAGCCCACCGGTTCAAAGGGAACGAGACGCGAACGGGTTCACTAAAGGTAATTTCGGATTCCCTTAGTCTTGATTTAAACGCACCTGAGTGATCATCGGGACGAGATTCTAAAAATTTTAATCCGCTGCGTTGTAAGAATCCCTACATAATCTCCATAACTCAACTCTTTCTTTCTTCACTTCTCTTGAACATTCTGCATAATTTAACTCTTTCTTTCTTCTCTTCTCTTGATCATTCTCCATAAATTAACTTGGACTAATCTACATTGAATATAGCAGTTAGTCAATGTATATGATAAATATATCATACAAGCTTTTTGCTCTTAATAATGATAAGTATATTTGTCATCATCAAAACTAAACATAACCAACAAGCCGTACTCATAGCATCAGCCCAAAACACTTGGGAGGTAGAGTTTGTTGGGATCCATACACGTAGCGGAAAGATTCTCATCCATTAAAACTTACGAATCCCATCAAGAGGATCCATCAACGACGTTTAAATCAACGTTCGTTAGAAACCGTACCTATGCGAACTCGTGAGCGTTTTGTTCGATTCGTTCTCGTGTGCATCTCGAACGTCGTGCATCTTGGACGTCGTACGTCTCGAACGTGTTGCCATCTTGTTTGATCAAACATGAGCTGACTTTGCATGTCCACTCCCTCTACTGGTATCCACACGAACAGCCTTAACATTGACAGATTGACAGTAGCGTGCTAGCGCCTTCAGTATTTTCGTGTCTCTCCTTTTTCCTCTCTAGGGTTTCTCGCGGCTTTTCTAATACGTCTTGCAAAATGTCCCATAGGTTTTTCAAAACCCAATAGGCGTATTATATTCAAACTTAATCCTTATTAATCTTGAAATTTGAATTTGGATTAAAATAATATATTAATTAAATTTATCCAATAGATATAATCTAATCTATTTATTTAATCCAAATTAAAAGCCTTCGATTTAATTTATCTCTATAAATTAAATCGAGATATGATATATATATATTTAATTAAATCGAGATACTATATGTCAATTCAAATTAAATTAGATATATCATATCTATATTCGAAAATTAAATTTGAGATACAATATCTCAATTTGTTTTAGGTATTTGATTTATCAAATAAATTAAATACAAAAACAAATATTATATAATAATATTATAATCTCTATTAAATAATAATATCATATTATTTTTGAATTTAATATATATATATATATATCCTAGATTAAATGTTGAATTCATTAAATCTTAGACATATCTAAGATTCATTGAATCTGGACACTATTGCTCATGTTGGGCTATTCTTGTGTGCGACCCTACAAGTCCACATGAGATTGGCACCGAGCCAATACTGTACCAGCTCACAACTCGCAAGCGGCCTCTAGCAAGACATTGCGACTACCCAATTCATATGGGGATCGATGATACGATACAACCTATCGTATAACCATGTCACATCCCTTTTGTCTCGCGATAATTTGGTCAAGGATGAGGCATGGATAATGTCAACTTCCTATTCTTGACTATTACTTTCTCGATTCTTGAGTAGTCTAACAATTGAAATGGAAACTCCTTTCCATCGTAGTATGGCCATACATTTCTCAGACTCACTCATCGAGGGGCCCAATATTACCTCTCTACAAATGTGAGGGACAAATTCCATCTTGACCATTCACATTCCTCTACATGAGAACCACAGATCCCGATAGAAGCCTTTATCATCACCCGGTCAAAGGTGACTTTTGACTAGGTCAAAGATCAGCGACTCATCATGTAGGAATCCATGATGATCTCAGGTCAAAGGGCATTGTGACACGGTTATACATGAGAAAAGCTTATGACTTAATCCATGCAGCTTTCTCATAGTGGGTTGGTTCAACACCTTGTACTCTTACAAGTGCCTATGACTTTGATTCGTATCTCCATACTCATCAAAGTCATACTGGTCTTTAGGATAATCTATAAGATACATCCAAGGATACAGTTATCACTATAAACATGCAAATGATATGATAACTTAATGGAGAAATACTTTAAATAACATAAACGTTTAAAGTACAATGACTTGCCCCTAGGGCATAATTTCCAACAGAGTTCTCATTCGGCATTGCTTTTGCCATCTTGGTGAGGAATATATTCTTCCTCTCCACAACACCATTTGCTGAGGAGTCCTTAGGGCTGAGAAGTTGTGAGCAATGCCCATATTATCGCAAAACTCACCAAAAGCATGATTTTTGAATTGTCCACCATGATCAGTACAAATTCCTGCGATAGAGAAACCTTTCTCGTTGTGGACCTTCGTGGCAAGGACAAAAAACTGATCAAATGTTTCATCTTTAGAAGATAAAACTATAGTCCATGCAAATCAAGAGAAATCATCAACTATGACTAAAGTATAAAGATTGCTACCAAGACTTTTTACTTTAACCGGTCCAACTAGATCCATATGGAGTAGTTGAAGAGGTCTATTAGTTGAAATTTCATTTTTAGATTTGAAAGATGATTTGATTTGTTTACCTTTTTGACAAGCATCACAAATCATGTCATTTTTAAAACAAAGTTTTGGTAAACCAATAACCAAATCATTTTTCAGCAACTTGTCAAGTTGAAACATGTTCATATGAGCTAAATGCTTGTGCCACAGCCAACTTTCATTCGAGTTACCAATAAAACATTTTTCAAAAACAGGACCATTTCTAGAGAGACTTAGGGTATAACAATTACCTTTTATAGGAGCCTTGAATAAGGCTTTAGATTTAATGTTGTCTAGATAGAGAACATTGTTGGCTCCTAAATGTTTTGATGATAACTAATGCTTAAGTTTTGAAAATCATGTTGTATGTCCAGGAATAACTCTCGAGAATCAGATCTTGAATTCTCGAGAATGACTATCAAAGTTCTGTTAATTGTTAATCACAGCATGGCAATTCTCGAGAATGAGGATTGCATTCTCGAGAATGGTTCTGGAGAATACAGCTGTACTCTCGAGAATGATCAAGTATGAAGCAAAATCAGAAGCAAGCTACTCTGTATCTTTCGAATGATTCTCGAGAATTGAGAATCAATTCTCGAGAATGATTCTCGAGAATCAGATATTGACTCTCGAGAAAGGTCGATGATCTTCACTAATAAATTATGTTTCTGAAGTGATTCTCGAGAATAAATTGTAATTCTCGAGAATGATTCCCGAGAAACAAAACTGATTCTCGAGTATGATCGTAAGCTTCAGTTCAGTGCTCTCTGGTTTACAAGCAATTCTCGAGAATGAGAAAGTAATTCTCGAGAATGGGAAAACGATTCTCGAGTATGCTCGACTACACCAACTGATGTTTGCTTCTGTCTGATAGATTCTCGAGAATTGAAATGCAATTCTCGAGAATGGTTCTCGAGAATGGTCGAGAGTTATTCAATCTGCAGGTTGATTCTTCATGCAATTCTCGAGTATGGCTTCGCGCTTCAGAGAATGGTCTCGACAAAGATCCATACCAGCTTAGCGACAACTTTGATTTATTGCAACCTTCTTTGATTGATTCAGTTAATTGTTTTAATTCTTCAATACATCATTCTACACTAACTATGATATCATTAATCATCTTCCTAAGTATTTTTCAGATTCATAGTCAAAGTTTCACATTCAGATAAAGAACATGCGAATATTAGCCAACAACGAATGCTTCTGCAAGAACACTCGAATGAATCTGTAACTCATTGTTATAATCTGATTATATCTTATTCTATTACTAATCAGCTCTGTGAGTGTATTTCAGACATTAAATCTTGGTTCAAAGCATGATAGGCTTGACGCACTGAAAGTATGGAGTAACAGAGCCGACATGACTCAGATGACCCATAACCAGAAAGCATCTTCAAAGTTTCTCTTCACCCAAGGTGACAGCTACAAGATGACCCAACTAAAGAGACATTTGATAATGGGCGAGCAGAAGGCGCTAGTGCTCCATTAACGGACATATTCAAATGTTCCAACGGACACATTCAAATCCTTCAACGGTCTTCAACTTCAATCAGTACATATACACGAAGGATTGAATTCGACAAAAAAAACCAGAATATACATTGATAAAGCTTTCAAATAGTTCAAATTGTATTCTGATTATATCTTCGGATATACTAAGCTTCAGTGTTCATCATTCTATCTACTCTGTGAGAGAGTTTTCTACAACTTGCTTATTACAATTTGTTCAAATTCTCAAGATAAAGGTATCTTGAGTGTGGGTGTATTGATTACAACTTGTAAGGGGGAGTGAGTCCAAGAGTGAGAGAATCATCCTTCGTTTACAGAGTGTGTAATCCTATTTGTAAGATAGTGGAAATCCCAGAGTGTGTCTGGGGACTGGACGTAGGTCAAAAGTTCGACCGAACCAGGATAACTTCTCTGTGTCTGTCATCTTTACTTCTTTACTGCTTTCTTTGTTTATCTATCATACAGCGAAAAGATTTTTGATATCACCTATTCACCCCCCTCTAGGTGTTATTCCACCTTCAAACATCCTTGCTCACAATCAAGCATTCCTCAGAATCAAAGATAACTAGGTTACCCTTATCTATGCTTTGGCTCACACTGCGAAGGTTGTGGCATAGTCCTTCCACAAGGTAGACATCTTTGATTAGAGGTCCTTCGTTGTTTCCAACTTCACCAATTCCAGCAATCCTTCCGGATTGGTTTCCACTGAAGGTCACCTTGCCACCATCCTTAGGCTTGATTGAAGCAAATTTGGATTGGTCTCCCGTCATATATTTAGAGTATCCACTATCAATGTACCATTTGTTGGATTTCGATGCTCTTAGACAAACCTGCAAGACACAAAAGATCAAGTCTTAGGTACCCATCTTTTTTTTTGGTCCTTTTGGGTTATTTTGTGTCTTAGGAACCTTATAGGATCCTTTAGGCACCCATTGATAATTGCCTATAGGTTTACTCTTTCTTTCCTTTTATGAAAACAAGAAGTAGTATGACCCTTACAATTGCAATAATTGCAATAAGCAAAAGGGTTAGAAGAATGAACGGTTTTTCGAAAATAATTCATATAAGATTTTTTTCCTAATTTCTTTTTGCCTTTCTTTTTTATCAAAATCAGGTTTATAACCAATTCCTGATTTGTTATTTGTAAGCCTTTACTGTTTTAAAATAACATTGAGCATTTCACTACCTTGAGTGAATTTCTCAAGTGTTTTTGTGAGATAAATATTTCTTTTCTCCAACACACAGCAATTGTCACAAATCTTTTCTAAAATCTTTTCACAAACTTTTTTAGGAATGTTTTCACAAGTAGAAGTAGGAGTAGAAGAAGAATTTCGAACTTGTTCTTCCAAAGATTTTATTTTTATTTTTGAAACAAGAAGCTCTTTTGCAATTTTTCAAAATTCAGTATGAAGAGAATTATATTCAGATAGCAACTCATCCAAGGTTGGTTCAGAATCATTTACCTCTTCATTTTTTGATTCCTCTCGAGCCACAAGACAAATGTTGGCTCTTTCTTCCTTATTAGCTTCATCTTCATCGAATGAGTTGTCTCCCCATATAGCTGAGACATAAGCTTTCTTTTTGAATTTGTTGAACTTCTTATCTTTCTCTTTCTTCTTCAGCTGGAGGCATTCTAACTTGATGTGGCCAGGCTTTTCACATTCGTAGCAAATGATTGGCTTCTTCGGCTTAGTGCTGAAGCTACCCTTGTGAAACTTTCTAAATCCTTGGTCCTTCTTGTAGAATTTCTTGAATCTCCAGACCATCATGCCTAGCTCTTCATCTTCGTCTTCATCTTCATCTTCATCTGATTCCTTTACTTCTTTGATAGCTTTGAGAGCAATCCCTTTGTTCTTGCCATTAATCTCATCAATTCCCTTACTGAACTTGATCTTTCCTTCATACTCTGACAAGCAAACAAGGCTGCCACTAAAGCCATTGACTCTCCATGAGCGTCTTCAATTGCAGTAACCTTGGCTTCACATTCCTTGCTGAGAATGTTCAAGATTTTTCTTACTTGAACAAGTTGATCATATACTTTTCCCAATGCAACAAGTTGGTTGATCAGATGAGTGCATCTAAGCTAGAATTCACCAATGGATTCCCCAGACTTAATACGAAGAAGATCATACTCAGTCATGAGGGTATTAACTCTATTCTCCTTGATTACAGTCGTCCCTTCATGTGCAATTTCAAGCGCATCCTACATAGTTTTAACAAAAGATAATGTGCAGATACAAAAGTACTTTTGTTGGCTTAGAGCACTTTGCAACATGAGGATCACTTTGCTATTGTGAGTGACTAACTTTTTGTCATTCTCATCATATTCTTCTTCCAGCTTTAGAGTTCTCACACCATTTTCAATTGTGGATGGCGCATAGTCTCCTCTCTCGAACACCCTCCATAGGCCATATTTAGAAGCCAATACAAAGACTTTAAATTTGGCTTTCCAGAAGGAGTAGTGCTCTCCATTGAAGCCCGGTGGTCTGTTGATCAAAGCTCTATCAGGTAGAATTTCGTCCTTGATGATCCTTCTCGAGTTGTTAAGCTCTTTAGAGAAAATCTAGCTCTGATACCAAATGTAAATGGAGCAAATCACCAAGAGGGGGTGAATTGGGGATTTTAAAAATTTCTTTTTAAAACACCAAACACAGACAGTAAAACAGGGGAAAACAGAGGAAGAGTAGAAAAGAATGACACAACAGGATGTATACTGGTTCAATCTTAACTCTTGAACTACGTCTAGTCCCTTGACACTCTAGGATTTTCACCTACTCACAAAATTAGTTGCACACTCTGCACTCGAAAGTTATCCTCTCACTAGGATACACTACCTCTTACAAGTTGTAAACTGATAAACCCAATCTCCAAGTCCCACGACTTGAGATTCTTACAATAAATGATATTCAATGATATACTACCTAAAAGAGTAGATACAATAAGCACTGAAATACAATGTACCAAAAGATACTTTACAAGTAGGTAAAAACACTAAATGCATATGAACACTTGATTGCTTTTCGTTTTCTGTAAGTTGGTTCTTGTAGAGACTTGAATGCTTTAGCTTATATATGATGGAAGCATTAAAAGACCATTGGAATGATTAATGTAACCATTGGGGACATTAATCTAGCTGTTAGGTGCAACCTAGTCCTTTCTCTCTCTAGCTTTCACTTAATCCAAGTGCCCAGATGTTTTTGGTTGACTTCCCTTGAAATAAATCCGTTGGAAGAGCAGCTTCTTAATAGGGAAAGAAAACTTCTAAACCTTTGTATTGTTCAAGGAATGATTATCCAAAAGGGTGCAAGGTTTTTTGGACTTGCAATAAATGTGCTGACGTCACCTTTTGCTTTATTCTAAATCCTCATTCTAACACACTTATAATCTTCTAAAACTCACTAACAAACTGATTAAACATAGTTAAGAATAGTAATGGGTGATGATAAGAAGTATTAAGATCAAACATGAAGATTTCGCAAATTCGAACAATTTGATTTTCAAACAGGGTGACACAAACTCGAGTTTGTTTGAGCAAACTAGAGTTTGCAAATTTTCTTCAGAACCTAAACTTGAGTTAATAAACACAAACTCGAGTTTAGTTCTTCCAGAGAAGAACATCACGATTTGAACTTTGAATAGCATCTTGATCATAAGAGCAAACTCGAGACATTAAGTGACAAACTCGAGTTTGGGACTTTTGAAGTGAAAATATGTTTAAGTCCACAAAGCTTAAAACTGGAGTTTTCAAAACCTCAAAATATTGAGATGCTCTCTGTGTGATCTAAACTTGAGTTTGACAAAACCAAATTTGAGTTTTCTAAAAAGATGAAAATCTTTGAAAACTCTCTACCAAGTGAAAACACGTCGGATTGCTTTATTTAAAAAAGGAAAGAAGAAGTATTGCTTAAAACTTCTTTCGAAAGCACAGAGGTATGTCTATTGGTTTAGTGTCTCGAATAGGTAAGCGCATTAAATGCTCTTTAACACGTCGGATTGCTTTATTTAAAAAAATGTTTATCCATATTCTGATGATCAAAAACTTATTAACAAAGTGATGAAATGCAGTTAAGAATAATAATGATAGATGATATGAAGAATCTGAAGCATACTTAGAGAATCAAAGAATGTCGTCATAGCTTTCCAAAAACAGATATATTGGCTCAAGTCAAATGAACACTGGCTCGAGTCAATCCATCATTAAAGCATAAAGAAGATCAACACAATAGAGCCTGACTCGAGGCAGCAATATCCTTGGCTCGAGTGACAAGAATCATGGCTCAAGCAAGCATCAAATGAACAATCAAAAGCACTGAAGATATTTAACTCGAGGTAAAATAACGTGGCTCAAGTTAACCTTTAGACTCGAGGCACCAATAATCTTGGCTCGAGTTTGGTATAATAAAACAGTGACCTATTTTCAAAAAAGACCTTTCTGACTTGAGGTAATAAGTGATGGCTCGAGTCAAACTCAATTTTTAAATGTAACGGTCAAGATTTTGGCTAGAGTCAACACACACTAGCTCGAGTCAAGTGAACTACAATTTTGAAATCTTTTTAAGTTTGAAAAACAATTGGCTCAAGGCACAGGATATGCTGGCTCGAGTTTAGTCCCAAACTCAAGGCAAACTTTTGGTGGCTCGAGTCATTCTGACAACAAAAATGATCAACTGATATGACTCAAATTTTCAACTGAGTTAAAGTATTTTGCCTAGATCATAAGTCTTACATTGTTTCCAAAGGTTAATCATCATCAAAACACATATAGGGAACTAACAGAACCTTCAAAAATGGTAAAATCCGACCACAACTTCATGCCCTAGTTAGATGGACGAAAACCCTAACTTCCAAACTTCAAAGTTTAATTTTTCGGTGTTTACCTGAATTCAGAGCTTTAATTGGTGATCTGGCTTCTTCCTCCAGACGTTAGAACTTTGCTAGACCCTTCTTTTTCCTCTTCTAGTTTCGCTCCTTAGCGGCTAAGATAATGAGTATTATGTCTTTTTAAAATAATCAGGGTACGTTAAATTATTCGGTTTAGGCTTTTATCCACTGGTTAATAGCATGAACTAGGGTTTCTTTTCTTGTTTCCCAAGAAAATCCAGAGGGTTCTAGAAGCATTGAGGTGGCACCATTTCTTCCCTTAAGAATCAGATTTTTATTTTTTACCATGTGCAAATAACCTATTTTAACCCAAAACACCCTTTTGTCCAATGGTTAAAAGCATGTACCCTGGTTTTTGGCTTGTTTTCTCTTTTCTTTTTCTCCAAGTAATTCCAGATATTTCCAGGACCATGTGTGGCGCCATTTGGGTCTGAAAAATCTGATCCATTTTACTTTTATTTAATTTGTCCAATTCACCCTTTTATCCATTGGTCCTTGTAGTGCACCGCTGGTTAAAAGGGTATTGCCTTGTCCACTTTTCTTCAAATTTTCATATCTTTTTCCCTGATTTTGTCTGCATATGTGGTGCCATTATACACCCTGGGACAGTCCAATATTTGTTCCATTTAATCCAAAAAGAAGTCCCTAATTGGTCCTTATCGGTCTCCTTTTCACCGATTAACCTCTTTTAGGGCCTGTACTTTGTATTTGGGCTTAAGTACAAATAAAATCATCTGATTTTCTCCCCTATTTTTCATGTGGACGAAAATTCCTCCTTAAAGGATAGGGAATTGACTTTTCTACCCTTACTTTTTTCTCTTTTTAACCCTGCAATGACACGTGTCCTCAAGTAATGATTACACTAACTTTTTCCTTTTCAACATGTGATTTTTGCAGTGTCTCTTTTTCTTCCTATCTATAGGTGGCGCATACACATTGTGCAAGGTAGGAATTTGTGCTCTGCTAATTCTCTCTGTCCCTTATTTATTGTACCGGCTTATACTGCTTCGATATTTTCATTTAAGTCATGGGCACTTGTAAGAGTACAAGATGCTGGACCGACCCACTATGAGAAAGTTGCATGGATTTAGTCATAAGCTTATCTCATATATAACCACGTCATGACGCCCTATGACCTGAGATCATCACGGATTCCTACATGATGAGTCACTGCTCTTTGACCTAGTCAAAAGTCACCTTTGACCGGGTGATGATAAAGGCTTGGATCGGGATCAGTGGTTTTCATGCAGAGGAATGTGAGTGGTCAAGATGGAATTTGTCCCTCACATTTGTAGAGAGATAATACTGAGCCCTTCGATGAGTGAGTTTGAGAAATGTATGGCCATACTACGATGGAAAGGAGTTTCCATTCCAATTATTAGACTACTCGAGAATCGAGAAAGTGATGGTCAAGAACAGGAAGTTGACATTATCCATGCCTTATCCTTGACCAAATTATCGCGTGACAAAAGGGACGTGACATGGTTGTAGGATAGGTAGTATCGTATCAACGATCCCTATATGAATTGGGTAGTCACAATGTCTTGCTAGAGGCCGCTTGCGACTTGTGGGCTGGTACAGTATTGGCCCACTGCCAATCTCATGTGGGCCTACAGGGTTGCACACAAGAATAGCCCAACATGAGCAAAAGTGTCCAGATTCATTGAATCTTAGATATGTCTAAAATTTAATGAATAAAACATTTAATCTAGGATGGATATATATGTGTGTGTGTATATATATATATTATTATTATTAAATTCAAAATTAAATATAATAATATTATTTAATAGAGATTATAATATTATTATATAATATTTATTTTGTATTTAATTTATTTGATAAATTAAATATCTAAAACAAATAGAGATATTGTATCTCAAATTTAATTTTCGAATAAAGATATCATACATCTAATTTAATTTAAATTGAGATATAGTATCTCATATTTAATTAAATAGATAGATATCATTTCTCGGATTTAATTTATAGAGATAAATTAAATCGTAAAGGCTTTTTAATTCGGATTAAATAAATAGATTAGATTAGATCTATTAGATAGATTTAATTAATATATTTTTTAATCCAGATTCAAATTTCAAAATTAATGCGGATTAGTTTTGATTATAATACGCCTATCAGGTTTAGAAAAACCTACAGGACTTTTGTCGAGCGTATTAGAAAGCCGCGAGAAACCCTAGAACGAAAAGGAGAGAGACGCAAGTTCGAAGGCGCTAGCACGCTACCGCAGTCGTGTTCGGAGATTATTCATGTGGATACCGGTAGAGGAAGGCGATTCGAAGAGTCGGCTTTTACAGATCGAGAAGGTAGCCCACTAGTTCAAATAGTACGAGACGCGGACAGGTTCGCCGTAGGTATGATTCAGATTCTTTTAACCTTGATTTAAACGTGGTTGAGCGATCCTCTTTTGGGATTCGTAAATTTTTTAATTCTGCTGCGTGTACGGATCCCAACAGAGAGAAAGTTAACTTGGAGGGCAAGAAA
Source organism: Acacia melanoxylon (assembly GCA_019022615.1). Taxonomy (NCBI): domain Eukaryota; kingdom Viridiplantae; phylum Streptophyta; class Magnoliopsida; order Fabales; family Fabaceae; genus Acacia; species Acacia melanoxylon. Next base: position 865,549 of record JAFJYJ010000003.1, on the reverse strand, counting down.
AATGTCACATCAAGTCATAATGAAGAGAGAGAAAGATAAAATAATCCGGATGAATCTGGACCATGTTGGTTATGATTAGTTTTGATGATGTCTTATATAGATGTCATTCTTAAGAGCAAAAAGGTTGCATACTACATTTACATTATACTTTGACTAATTCTTATATTGAATGTAGATGCAAAGTTTAATAATGGAGATTGATCAAGAAAGGTATTAAAGAAAGAAGAACTTGTAGAGGTTGTCAAGGAAGCAAGATGTTACTCCAAGTTGAATGGGAGAGAATGCCAAGGAAGCAAAGAAGTTACACAAAGATATTTTGGCAATGATCAAGAGAAGAGAAGAAAGAAAGTGTTCAATCATGGGGAATAACCAAGAAGGAAATAAGGGATTGAAGAAAGAAGTTCTTGCACACAATATAATTGGAATATCAGAATGTCAAAGGAAGCAAGAACTTAATCAAGAAGAAGAGGGAAGAAGGTAGAAGCTGCAGAGAATGATGAGCCCAAGTTAAATGATGAAGAATGATCAAGTTGGGAGATGAAAAAAGAAGAACTTGTTGAATGGAATGAAGATATCATTATTCAAGTTCTTATATTGATGTTAGAAGCCTCCAAGATCATATGGAAGTTGGAATGACTCAATTTAGAGTTAAAACAAGGAAAAATCAGCTTTAGGAGTCAAAACTCGAGTATGTTCATCAATACTCGAGTATTGGAGTGTTTTCAGCTTCTCTGGCGTCTCTGGAATGTCAATACTCGAGTATCCAAGTCAATACTCGAGTATGCAGTGTTTTCAGCATTTCAGGCCTCTCTGAACTAGCAATACTTGAGTCAATACTCGAGTATCCAGTGAAGTATTGCATACTTGAGTCAATACTCGAGTATCAAGTGAAGTATTGAATACTTGAGTCAATACTCGAGTATGCAGCGTTGATCAGCTCTGTTTCACGTTCAGCATGGGCGACGTCTGGTAATTTGATGATATCTCCCAAACCAGAGATCGGATTGAAGTGAAATCAGTGGCATATGAAACTAGACTCCCAATGCGTCATTTGGATATAAAATTCAAGCCTAAAGGAGTTCATATGAGAGAGATATGGATTGTGGAAGTTGAAAGATAAATTCACGCCACACATCAAACCAAGCTTCAATGTTTTGAGTGTAACTCACAAACTACAAATCCTATTGAGCTGAAATTGGTGGCATATTAAAGTAGACTCACAGATCTTTCCATTAAGAGTTGAACGAATCAAAACGGAGTTCAGACCAGGGAGATATGACCCTCGAAAGTTGACAGTGAATGGTGCATTTTTCGCAAAATGCTCAATACTCAAGTATTGGTTTCAATACTCAAGTATTGAGTCGACAGAGAATGGCTTGTTTCCACAAAGTCACACAATACTCAAGTATTGGTCTCAATACTCAAGTATTGGAGTCACAGAGAGCCTTCTAAGTTTTTCACTATAAGTCAATACTCAAGTATTGGTTTCAATACTCAAGTATTGAGCTTACAGAGAGCATTTCAAGTTTTTCACTATAAGTCAATACTCAAGTATTGGTTTCAATACTCAAGTATTGATCTTACCTCTTTTGCTGAAATGCAAAATTACCAATACTCAAGTATCCATATGGATACTCAAGTATTGGTCATACAGAAAATCATTAAAGTATTCAACATGTGAATACTCGAGTATTGGTTTGAATACTCGAGTATTGGGCAAACAGAAAGTTTTCAAAGTTTTTCACATGTTTATCAATACTCAAGTATTGAAATGAATACTCAAGTATTGAGATGATAGAAACTTCACAAATGTTGAATACAGTTCAATACTCAAGTATTGAGTTGAATACTCGAGTATTGGTCAGACAGAAAGTTTCGCTATTTCCAAGTGATTTGAATACTCAAGTATTGAGGCGAATACTCAAGTATTGACTTGGAAAAGATATCACAAAGTTTTCAAATAGTTCAATACTCAAGTATTGAGTTGAATACTCGAGTATTGGCCATACAGAAAGGTTTGCTATTTCCAAGTGATTTGAATACTCAAGTATTGAGGTGAATACTCAAGTATTAACTTGGAAAAGTTTTCACAAAGTTTTCAAACAGTTCAATACTCAAGTATTGAGTTGAATACTCAAGTATTGGGCATACGAGAGCTTGGCTCTTTTTCAAATGTTTTGAAAACTCAAGTATTGATTTGAATACTCAAGTATTGAAGTTTTGGATTTAAACTTATTTTCACATAAAAAGTTCAATACTCAAGTATTGGTTTCAATACTCAAGTATTGGTCATACTCAAAGAAATTGTCCAAACGCTCAAAACATGTAGTGCCCTCTCTGGAAGACGAATACTCAAGTATTCATCTGAATACTCAAGTATTCACATTAGTGCACAAAGGTGCAATACTCAAGTATTGAAGAACTCACTCAAGTATTGGGCGCAAGTATTCAAAATTCAAATCATACGAATTTGTGATTTCTTCGTGTTTGATCTTAATGCTTTCTATTATCATTCTTATATATTCCCATCTATATTTAACCACTTTGTTAGTGAGTTTCAGATGGATTAAAGAATGTTTAACAAAGGTTTAATACCAAAAGCAAAAAGTCAGTCGAACATTAAATGCTAAACCCAGAAAGTTGCATACTTTTGGGAAATCCTTCTGCACATGCTTACAAAGGATTTATGCCTACCTACCACATCCAGCAGCTGCTAGTCCAATGGATTTATTTACTAGAAGTCAACTCTAAACTTCTGCCCAGCTGGATTAAGTGAAGAGTAGAGAGAGAAGAAGACCAAAACTGAACCAGAACCTTGGTTAATGTTACCAACGGTTATATGAAGGATTACAACGGTCATTTAATGCACTCTCGATATAAATAGAGCTGCATTCAATTCCTCTCAACAACAAAGACTATAGAAAACGAAAATCATTCAAGTTTCCAACTACTCTTGAGTTTTCTTGTATAAAGTATCCGTTGATACATTAAGCTTCGAGTGTTTATCATTATCTACTCTTAGAGAGAGTTTATTGATTGTAAATCATTTATTGTAAAGGAATCACAAGTCAGGGGACTTGGTGATTGGGTTCATTGATTGCAACTTGTAAGGGGGAGTAAGTTCTAGTGAGAGAATTACTCTTGAGTACAGAGTGTGTAATCAATTGAGATAGTGAAAATCCCAGAGAGTCTGGGGACTGAACGTAGGTCAAGGGATTGGACCGAACCAGTATAAATTCTTGTGTCTTGCTCTTCTACTCTCTACTTAGTTCATCTCTGTTTTTAGTGTACAAAAACAGAGTAAGCTGAAAAAGTTTTTAAAATCCCCAATTCACCCCCTCTTGGTGATTTAGCTCCACTTTCAGACCACACATTTGAATCTGACATAACAAGAGGAATGACATGTAATTATGACATCACATGGGCATTAATGGAGCAATCTAGGGAAGATTTGGTGGGCCCCACTAACTTCGAAGAAGAGCAAGGCAAATGACCATTTTACCCCTAAAGTGATATTTTAATTACTGGACAAGCCCTAGCCCTTGGAGTCTATATAAGGACACTTCCCCACCCATTTTTTCTGCCTAGGAAATTCTCAAGAAAGGGAGAAGAGGGAGAACTCAGCTGAAGGTCTTGGTTCAAGAAGAAGAGAAGGTCATACGCAACTGAAATTCCAAGGTAAGCCCCTACCCGACAACTTACCAATTCTTGCTTCTGCCCTATGATGTTTTTCATGGATTTGCTGTAGGATTTTGGTAGTTTTGAGGTTTCCATTGAGTCCAAAACGTGATTTTGTGTGGGGTTAAGTCAAGGTTACCTTTTTCACACCCAAAAAACCCTAAGACGTTAAACTATGCAAATCTGCCAACATTGGTGATTTCTGGGCAGCGTGTAGTAATCGGTAGTTTCAAAATAATAAATGGATTCCGTTTGCTATGAAATTTTATATGGTGAAATTATACATCCTAAGGATTATTTTGATATAATATTTTGTGTCATTTGGATTTTCTAACCGAGAGTTATTTAAGGTTGAAAATGACCTAAAAACCTGGACTCTATCTCGGACCAGTAGCTAATGTTTGGGAATAAGGGCACGTTTTGAACCCAGATGACTTTGGTAATTATTTTTCCTATACAATAAACACCCTAAGGGTTCTACGGCCGCTGATTTCATGTCCATACGATGTTTCTATCATTTATTAAAAATCAGCGAAGTTGGGTTAGAAATTCTAGAAAATCTGGTGTAGGGTGAAATTCATGGAACTTGAAGTAAAGTTTGGATATGTGATTGAAATTGTGATATTTTGCTGTATCTAGGATGTTAACACGTGTGTGACATATTTCAAGTGCTAAGGGAAGAGTTATTTTTTGCGAGGCGTACCAGGTAGTAATTGTTGACTTGCATACTCTATGTTACTCTCGCATGTGTTTTTTATCATAATGTAGGAGTTGGGCTGTAGTACCTAGTACACTGTGTGTCCTTAGGTTACTGCTGAAGTTTGAGGGCATGTACGAGCTGTAGTGCCTGAAGGACTGTGTGTCCTTAGGTTACTGCTAAAGTCCGAAGTATATGAGGTAGGTAGGACCTATGTCACTGTGTGTTCATAGGTGGCTACTGAGGTCTCAGGAGGGGTCGATAGGGGACTGCAGCCCTGACTACCAAGGTCCTTAGCGCTATGGTACCGGGGGCTTGTCTTGACCAGGCGATCTTGCGGAGGTGATACATTCCAGGTTATTGTGCCATAGGCAGGTTTATGTTCCTGATTGTGAGTTTAATTGCATGCATTGCATACATATTGTATATGAGTCTAACAGTTACTCTGGAGTTCAACTTTGAACTCCAGACCATTATAATGGCACAGGCGAAGGACGTTGAGCTGATCAAACCTCTTGAAGGTAAAGGTATGCAGTGCCCTCACAGAAATAGGGAATGCTTTGTTCTGTTTTGGATATCCATTTTTTGGGATAACTATATGAGTTTATCTACTATGTTGTATATTTGTTTTGAACGATTGTACCATTAACCTACGGGGACCACTTAATGTGATTGTTTGTACCTTTACCAGTATATTGTAGTTGTCCAAACTGATCATATGCTCTACCGCGCACACTCTGATGTATGTTAAAAGGGAATGATTAACAAAGGAAAGGTAATAAGTGAAAAGGATCCCTCTAACCTGCCACCCGAAAGGGCGAGGCCGGTAGGGGTGTAACAGGGGACATTCGGACTTGATGTGGCCAGGCTTTTCACATTCATAGCATATGATTGGCTTCTTCAGCTCAGTACTGGAGCTACCCTTGTGAAACTTTCTGAATCCTTGGCCCTTCTTGTAGAATTTCTTGAATCTCCAGACCATCATGACTAGCTCTTCATCTTCGTCTTCATCTTCGTCTTCTTTGATAGTTTTGAAGGGAATTCCTTTGTTCTTGCCACCAATCTCATCAAGTCCCTTTCTGAACTTGATCTTTCCTTCATACTCAGATAAACTGCCAAATAAAGCTGTCATTGAAGCCATCGATTATCCATGAGCCTCTTCGATTGCAGTGACTTTAGCTTCCCATTCCTTGCTGAGGATATTCAGAATTTTTCTCACTTGGACATGTTGACCATATTCTTTGCCCAATGTAGTAAGTTGGTTGACCAAATGAATGAATCTAAGCTGGATTTCACCAATGGATTCCCTAGATTTCATATGAAGTAAATCATACTCAGTCATAAGGGTATTTACTCGATTCTCCTTGATTCTAGTTATGCCTTCATGAGCAATCACAAGAGCATTCCTCAATGCTTTATCAGATGACAAAGTGCAAATACGAAAATACTATTTTTGACTTAGAGCACTTTGCAACATGAGGATTGCTTTACTGTTGAGAGTGACTTGCCTTCTATCATTCCCATCATATTCTTACTCTAGCTTTAGAGTTCTAACACCATCTTCAACCGAGGCTGAAACATAGTCTCCTCTCTTGAACACCCTCCATAGGCCATCTTCGGCGGCCATAACGAAGACTTTGAACTTAGCCTTCCAGAAGGAGTAATACTCGCCATTGAAACCTGGTGGTCTGTTGATCAAAGCTCCATCAGGTAATATTCCTTCCATTGGATCTTTAATTTAGGATGTTAATCCTCAAGTAAATAACCAATGCTCTGATACCAAATGTAAATGAAGGAAATCACCAAGAGGGGGGAATTGGGGATTTTAAAAATTCTTATCAAAACACCCAAACAACAAACGAAGAATAGGGTAAAACAGAGATAAGGAGAGAGAGCTTAATTCAAGAAGATTTTTACTGGTTTGGTCTCAACTCTTGACCTACGTCTAGTCCCCAGACTCTCTAGGATTTTCACTATCACTTTAATTAGATACACACTCTTTACTCAAAAGTTATCCTCTCACTAGGATACTCTCCCCTTACAAGTTGTAAACTGATAACTCAATCTCAAAGTCTCACAACTTTGAGATTTTACAATAAATGATAATCAATAAGAAACTCTCTTAAAGGAGCAAATGAATAATCACTGAAGTTCAGCTTATATTAGAAGATACTTTATAGATGAGTAGAAAACAGTAAATGCAAGTAACACTTTGATAGATTTTCGTTTTTTGTATTCTAGTGGTTGTTGAGAATTGAATGCTTCAGCTTATATATGTTGGAAGCATTAAATGACCGTTAGAAACATTAATGTAACCGTTGGAGACATTAATGAGGCTATTTGATGCAACTAGGTCCATTCTCACTCATTCTTTGATTTAATCCAGATGCCCAAACATAGTTATAAATCTTTGAAATAAATCCGTTGGATGATGTAGCTTTCAGATGAGGAAAGAAAACATTTAAACCCTTGGAATGTGCAGAGATTGATTTGCCAAAAGGATGCTAAGTTTACTGGGCCAACAATAATTGTTCTAACATCATCTTTTGCTTTATGCTTAATCTTCATTTTAACACACGTTTAATCACCTGAAACTCACTAGTAAATTGATTAAACATAGTTATGAATAGTAGAGAAAGACAATATGAAGTATATAGATCAAATAAGATGATTTCGCAAATTCGAGCAAGATGATTTTAAAATAGAGCGCTTTAAACTGGAGTTTGTTCAAAATAAATTGAAGTTCTCAACTCGAGTTTACTCTTCTAAACTCAAGTCTTATAGACATCCCTTTTGAAAAAGATTTGAGGTTGAGATGAGGATGTCTCTGTAAGAGTGAAACTGGAGTTTAGAATTTTTTACTCAAGCTTATGACTAGAGTTTAATTCCCTAAACTCGAGTTTAGCTCTTCTTCCGAAATGAGCATCGTAATAACATTTTGAAATTTATGAAACTTGAGTCATTAAGTGATTAACTCGAGTTTGAGACTTCTAAATTTGAAAAATAAGTTCAAGTATACGGAACCCAAACTGGAGTTTCAATAAATAGGCTCAAGTGACTTTAACTTCAAAAATCCTTGAAAGTTCTCGGTCTGACATAAACTCGAGTTTATTAATCCAGGCTCGAGTTCATATTAAATAAAAACTTTGAAAACTCTCTGCCAAGGATAAACTCAAGTTCAACAATAGCAGACTTGAGTTTGTTTAAGAAATAAGTTTTCTTTGAAAAGGTCTCAGTCAGTTACAAACTTAAGTTTCCATGCCTATGCTCGAGTCAAGCTGATCTTCAAATAACTTGTCTTACTCTCTGTCAAGGGTAAACTCGAGTTTGAAAATTCTAATAAACTTGAGTTTGTCTTTGACAATAAGTTTTTAACTTAACAAAGACAAACTTTATTTAAGTTTACAATTGTCAGTTATCATCAAAACACATAGAGAACTAACACTTACGACCTCTAGAACTTAGCAAGTAACTTTGTATGTAGCAATAAAGTTCGACCAGGAAACCAAAAGGCAAAATGATGATTAAATACCATTTGAAATTCCTAAACCTAGGGTAGAGCAATAAGAAGGTTGGGCAACTCGTGCTCAAACCCATTACCACCCATTTAACTTTATACAGGTATAGGCTAGCCCATACCCGTACTTCAACCCATATAAATGGGCTAGCACATAAATAAGTGGGCTAACAGCATTTTGGGTAACCCATGTACACTTGACCATTTTTTTTGAAAACAAAACATAAGCTTTAAGCCTCCATCATTCCATCCAAATCCATCATTCTATATTGTGAAACCTTAATCTTTAGAGTTCAATAATCACAATTCACAAAAAAGAACCTAGATTTAAACAAGTACCATCATAACATTATTTTGATGATCAAACTCCTTTTAAATTAAAAGCTAGGGTCATAGAGAAAAGACAAAACAAAAGGGAGTGAGAGACTTAGAGTCGGGTTGTCGAGGAAAAATGGGTACTATACTATTACTTATTGTCCTCAGTGTCTTGTCCTTTGTCTATATATATTTAATTTGTATGAAAATTGACTAAATGGACGGGTATGGGAAGCCACAAGGTGTGCCCATAGCCCGCCTATTTAAGTCGTAAATGGGTGGGTTTTAACCTAACCCGTTATGGGCCTTTTTGGGTGGGCTGAAATGACCCAATTACACCGAGTTGCAAGCGGGCTCACTAGGTTGTGGTTCCTTACTCAACCCTACCTAAACCCCAAAAAGTATGTTAACTTTTTGAAATGACATAAAGGTGAAAGGGATCAAATTAAGATTTTAAAATGTTGGTGAGTTTACTATTTTGCACACTCTTCCATTTCCTCTTTCCTCTCCCTCTCTTCCTCCTCCTATCCTCTTATCGTCGGCGTCGCCATGGCAACGCCTGGAGACATTGAAGCTACCATGGCTCTCAACAAGTCTCTCTTCCTCTCACACCACCTTCACAGATCTATCTCTTCCTCAATGATGGTTTGCAAACGAAGTCTTCTCTCTTCCTCTTCCATCAACTGAAAGTGGCATATGTGTCTTTGAAATGATCCCTATAAGATCGTATCTTCTTTTTGGATGGCTTATTAAATGGCAAATCCTTTATATCTCTTGTTCAAAACTCTATGTGGTTTTTATGGGCCCAATTTTATGGAATTATATTATGTCTTCATATGATTATCATTACCGCAATATATTGCTTTCAAGGTTGATGAAAGTTGAGGAAGAGACACAATGGTGGATGAATGTTGAAATTAGCTTTTTTGGAGGAAGTCACAAGGCTGAATGGAATCGGTTTTGTAATGGGTTTGAAGGAAGAAGAAGGTGAACAATAAATGAGTTTGTGGAAGAAAAATGTGAATAGTAAATGTGGGATTTTTTTTAAAAAAAAATTGTAATAGGAATTACAAGTTCATTAATGGGATTAACAAGTTCATTCTTCAGTGGGAACACATGTTACTGATGAATCCAAAATCTGACCACCATTAACAAATTGCGTAATGGGAATAACAAGTTCATTAATGGGATTAACAAGTTTAGTAATGAGAATAAAAAGTTCATTCTTCAGGGGGAACACATGTCACTGATGAAACCTAAATCTGACCCCCATTAAAATATTGCATAATAGGAATAACAAGTTCATTAATGAGATTAACAAGTTCAGTAATTAGAATAATAAGTTCATTCTTCAGGGGGAACACATTATTGAACTTGTTATTCCTCCAGAAGAATGAACTTGTTATTCCCATTACTGAATTTGTTAATCTCATTAATGAACTTGTTATTTCACATTACGTAACTTATTAATATTTGTCAGATTTTGGTTTCATCAGTGACGTGTTTCCCTTGAAGAGTGAACTTATTATTCCTATTATTGAACCTGTTAATCCTATTAATAAACTTGTAATTTCCATTATGATTTTTGTTAAACCCCACATTTACTATTCATCTTCTTCTTCCTCAAACTCATTTATTGTTCACCTTCTTCTTCCTCCAAACCCATTACGAAACCCATTCCATTCAGCCTCCTAACTTCCTCCAAAAACGCTAATTTCAACATTCCTCCACCATCGTGTCTCTTCCTCAACTTTCATCAAACCCAAAAGCAATTTATTGCGATAATGATAATCATAAGAAGAGATGATAGAATTCCACAAATTTTGGCCCATAAAAACTACACAGAATTTTGAACAAAAAATATAAATGATTTGCCACTTAATAATACAACAAAAAACAAGATACGGCATTATAGGGATCATTTCGAAGACTTATATGCCACTTTTAGTTGACAAAAGAGGAAGAGAGAAGACTTCGTTTGCAAACCGTCATTGAGGAAGAGATAAATTTGTGACGGCGGTGTGAAAGGAAGAGAGACTTGTTGAGAGCCATGGTAACTTCAATGTCTCCTAGCATTGCCATGGCGACACCGATGGGAAGAGGTGAGGAGGAGGAAGAGAGGGCAAAATAGTAAATTCACCAACATTTTAAAATCTCAATTTAATCTCTGTCACCTTTATATCCTCTCAAAATGTTAACAGATTTTTGGAATTTAGGAATTTCAGAAGGTATTTAATCGTCATTTCCCAAACCAAAAAGTCAGGCCAATATTTACAAGAAAATGAACTAGCAACACTCAAAACAAGACCACCTTTATGACCTCTATGGCTAACTATGTATGTACATCAACAACAACAACAAAAACCCTAAACTTAGCAAATAACTTAGCACCTGACGATCTAGTTCCTGTGGAGAATGCTTGTGAAGCAGTGTGAAAGTAGAGGCAGATGAGGAGAGTTGAGAATGTGGTGTAGCATCCATATCCATATTGAAGGAAAGAGGGAGGATACAGACATATGTCTAAAATTCCCTTATAGCCAGCACCTTTGCCCAAATATTCTATGAAGCAGGAGAAAACCCAAAATAAGAGAGAGCAGGAAAAAACCCCATTCACCCATCTAAATCTAAAATTCCCTTCAAAATCCCAGGTAGGAAAAGCCTCCACCCATGGGCCTTCCATAATCATATAGTCAGACCAATTCCTATGGGCTTCGAAAGATGAAATTACATCAATATGGCCCACTACAGTTGCAAGTCTCACTATATTACCCTGCAGCCATTGTGAAACAACTTGCCCAATGGCATACGTTGCGTTCAATTTCATTGTTGGTAGAATCAGAAGTAACCAGATGTACAACTTCATTTGGTTCATTCTTGTTACAAAAGAACTGAATGAGAGCCCCAAGCAAATCAAGCTTTGGAGTAATAATATTATGAGATCCCTCATAATTCACAGGCTGCAGGATATCGTGGAAGGAAAAAAGAGAGGCCACATAATTTGGCTGTTGCATGTAATTCTCCTAAGTTACCTCAACATTAACCCCTGTCTAATCGAAAGGATTAGAGTTGACCAACACTCCATGCTGTTGACCCCTGCAAAGTTGACTAAAGAAGAATAGACTCACCAGAGAGTTGATTGTCCGCCGAAATCAGACTAGAGTTAGTTCCTATAATATCAACAAAGCCGTCAGCGGAGGAATTATTAACTTTACTGTGAGACCCAGATGATTGAGATGAATGAAGAAGATTTTAAACTAGACGAACTAAATAGTAACCTCTATCATTACTTGGAATCCAAGAAATTTGAGTAGTCCAGATCTGATGATATTCAAAATTAAACATAATATTTGCTTTAGAAATCACTGGGTGAGAGAAATCCTTAATAAGATTAACAGAGTTAGTTACTAAAGTTACTTGGTTATTGTAATTACATAGTTGGTTTGAATAACTTAAATTAGTTAGAAACAAAGGTGGTGAGCTAGCAAATTAGTTAGAAACAGAGGTGATGAGATGGCTCGGTCTTTGTTGCTATTATGACACATGTATATAAGCAAACATGTACAGAACATTCAATTTCAATTTAATGATTCACTCTTCATTCTCCAAATTCGTGTTTTGGTATCAGAGCTATAGAAACGGTCTCTTTCACTCGTTCCTTTTTTCTTCTTCGATTTCCTCATTTTCTTCTTTGAGTCTCTCTTCTGTTCATTCCTTCCTTTTCATTTCTCTGAGCTTTGTTTTGTGTTTTGTTGGCCGATGAGTCTTCCTTCGTCATGTTGCCAACTAATCTTTCTCAAGATCTGGCAAGCCGTTACTATCTACATCCAAATGAAAATCCCTATATCATTCTCATTTCACTACCTCTCATAGGATCCAATTACCATCATCGGACACGTACAATAACAATGGCTCTTGAGCAAGGACTAATTTCAATTTGTTGATGGTTGGATCTTAGCCCCTGATAAGAACGATCCTCTATTTTCTGCATGGCAACAATGCAATACTAAAGTCTTGGTTAATTTTGCCTATTACATGACTTTCATGCAAAGGTTCATGAGGTTAAAAACAAAAAATTTGTTTAATCGTTGCAGAAACACGTAACTCTTTACGGTAACTCATTATGTTAATTAGTTAATAATTATGAATCTGTAACTCTTTACCGCGCTCATGAGAATTCATAACAATTTATAATATTCATGAACTTTGGGATTACTCGTTAAAACAATTATTAGGGATTATGATAACTTGATAACACGACTATTAGAGATTATGATTACCTTAGATCACTTGAAGACCTCAATGTTGTTGATGTCCTCTAACGTTGATCCACACGGCTACCCCCCGATTGCAACGAGAACTCCTTCTCTTGAAACCTCTTACTCCTTGGATGTTTGCTAGGCGAAGACAAGGTTGATGTTTGGTTTCCTTGGGTTTTACTCTTTTCAAGAAGGTGATGGTTTTTTGGAATTAGGTTATGGATAGGATGAACAAGGTTGGAACCTTACCCTTTTATGGATGATGCCTTTTCCTCTCTAAACCTTTGGTAAAGACCGAAATTTAGAGAGCATAAGGATGTGGAAAAAACGTCCAACCCTCCTTTTATAGCCTTGGTAGGCCGAAAATTCCTAGTCCTAATTGCCTTAGGAATTTTCAACTTATGCACTAAGAAAGGGATTTTAGGTAATAAGTCCACTACTTGTCAACCAAGTCACATTAAATTCACATCTTGATTGATTGATTGAATTTAATATGATGAATTATATTCATATCTTGATTGTTGGATTGATTGATTGATTGAATTTAAGATGATGGATCACATTTATTTCCTTTTTTTTTCTCAAAAAACGTCCATAAAAAGGGCACACAAAAAATCACCACTTTATAAGAGTCTACCCATAATTTAAGTGCTCACAAGAAAGGCTCAATCCAAACTTGAATTGGAAAATCCAAATCATAATGAATTAAATCCATATCGTAATTGATTGAATAATAATTTAATGGGCTTGGAGTCCCACTGCAACCCAATTACACATTTACTATTGATAAAGCCCAATAACAATTATTGTCCCAAGTTTGCTAATTTTAAGCAATCGGGAATAACCTTTGTGTGTGACCCATTAGGCCCAATTAGTCATTGACATAAATAAACTTGGACCAATTAAAACTCCTTTAACGGGCCCAATTTATTTAATGACCTCATAAGACACTAGCAATGCTCTGCCGTCCCAGAACTAATTGAGTTAATCGAGTGATCTACCTTTCATATTTGGATACCGTGCAGGCATCATCCCTCACATCGTAATTCACATTTAGTTGAGAGCAAAGATAGAACATCATCTCTCTTAATTGACTAAATGTAGCTAATTCACAGAATTAAGAATCTTCTTGTATTAACTCTATAACGGATCATGGCTTTTTATGATCACTTGTTGTGCGCACAATCTCTTGAGTTAATTAGAAGCTATCCAAGCTCTACCGGTCTTGTGAATGACTAATCCCTTGTAGGGGACTATGAGTCCTCTCAACATGTTCATCTATACTCTTGTATTCGAGTTACACCCAAGAGTACACTATTCTCCCCATTTTCAGGTGGATAGAGTTGTACGGTCAAAGTATAACCCTAGGACATAGTGTTCGATGACATCTTTAAGTCCAAGACGATCTGCATTACCAAACGATAAGAGACTTTACATATCCAATGATACTCTCTACAATGAATCTTTGTGGAGTCTCTCGGTGGGTCAATTCAGTGCTATATGTTCTCTAACAGATCCACCCACGACATCAGCTAAGACATCTCTATGCATGTATTCCATGAGGTCCCTACTTTGTATCTCTATACAAGTAGACGATGTTGTACTAGTCTTATTGAGATCATCAATGCCCTTTCTTGGTGATTCAAGACTAGAAACAAATTTTAGGTAATAGATATATAGTGTTCTCGAGTCCTCATGATCATGATCTCTATCATTGATCCTCGAGATTAACACATATTCTATTCCTAGGGCTTTTATCTTCAAACACATTTATTTTAAAATAAAGGTGATACATAAGTATGATAAAGATAAAATATACTCATTTATTAATAATGAAATACTACAATGTAGAAAAAGGTTGATATATCCTTACAGATTATCTCTAGGACACCTAAATACTAACATAAAGTACTGACATGAATAAATCAATCTCTTTCTCCATCAATTGCTCAGAGCATTATTTGGTTCAATAATGTTGTTGATGTTTGGATCGATTTGAAAGAGTGATTTAGCCAAGGAGATGCATTTCGAGTAGCTAAGCTCCAAGAAGAACTTTATCAGTTTCGACAAGGTGATCTTTTTTGTCACACCCTTCCAATAATATGTTACACACCAAAGCATTATAGCATAGGCAGTGGCAAAATGGTTTGGGCGTGGTATACTGATAATATATTACAAATCTTTGTTACAAATTTTCAACATAATTACATAAATTTTCTACAAATATTCTCCGCATAATCTGAAACGAGTTCGGCACCTCCATTTGCTAACATCTGTCGCTTTGTCCTGGAAGCTACATCCAACAAGCTGTACAATTCACAAGTAGCAATATGAGCTGAAATCCCAAAGGATCCCAGAGTAATAGGTTAATCTCATATATAAATCATATACAGAGTATGCAAGCAACCATAATTAGGAAAACAACATACCACAGAGCATTTAGTACAATCACAAATCATCACGCGCAGTAACATAAAATTGCATACCACATATGCAATGTTAACTGCGGAAGGACCCTTCAAGTCCTAAATAAACGCAGGACCTCTTAAAAGGTTCCTGATCCGCCACGCTTGGAAAATTAACAATAGTCAGGCCTCAAACCCAATATAATTGAATGCATAACAGGCTTAGTGGCGACCCAAGGACTTCAAGTCCACTAAGTCCTATAGCCACAAACACATGTCCCCCTCACAAGACGCGGGTCCACAATCATGGTAAAACATATATACATAGATACACAAGGTATATGATATTAGAGTTACTACCTGATGGATTTTAAACTGACAATTACTCCCAAATTCTTTACAGCAGTTCCTGGCGGTGGAAATTCCTATAAGTATAAATAATATTTTTCACTTATGCAAACTATCTATATTTCAAATAATACTTGAATTAATTATCATTTGGTCCAACTTTTGACTGAAGGTCTTTTATTAACTGCAAAAAGCCAAAATCATCATTATTGACCTTTCCACTTTTCATTTTTAGATTTATTCCAGAAATTCTAGAATTTACCAAAATTTGAAAATTCATAACTAATTATTCACATGTCCAAATTAAGTGATTCCAAAGGCTAATTGACCCTTGATAAGTCTATTTTTAAATAAATTTATCACCATCAGCCACAACAATTTGTGTTATTCCAGATTCACTTAAATACCCTTACTATCCAGATTTAAGTTCCAAAATTAAGTGTCAACTTCAAAAATCCATAACTTTTTGTATATAACTCTTAAAATTACAAATTACCTATCAAAATAAAGCTTGTTATGCCTACTTCTATTTTGGAGAATTTCATAATTATTGGATCTTATTTGCTTAATTAAAAACATGTCACAAGTCCACTGACTCGACACGATTTTCACTCGACAGTTTGGAAATTTTCCTAATTTAATCATTAGGCTTCCAAAAATTATTATTCAACCTTAGTCCCACACTATTTTCCATTCTAAACGCTTTGAAAAAAATCAAAATAGACAAAATCCCATTGTTTCCTTATTCCTTGGATTTGTCCAAATACATGATGCAAATAGTATCCAAAATCTTCTTCATAAACCTGATGATTTTATGTGTTATTTGGCCTTCTAATTCCATTTTTTAGGCCTAATAATATACTTTTAAATCCATATTGTAAGTCTTTGAGTAGAATCTCCTCTCAATTTACAAGCTTTAAATCTACAAGAAACATGAGAAGATTAATCCAAGATTAGCCAATAACATAACAAGTGCAAGAGACTATTACTTACTTAACTTAGATTTGCACTTGTTGAAGTTTTCCTCTTTCTTGATTCATCTAGGGTTTCGCCCCTTCTCCATAAAACACCATAGAAGAGGGCTTTGAGAGGCTAGAAATTGTTACAAGAAGAGGACTAAAAGAGATGAAGACTTGAAGATCACAACCCACCTCTTTGATCATTGCTCCTTCTTCTTCCTCCTTCTTGCTTCAAGCTTTGGTTTACTCTCCCCTCTCTTGCTCTCTTTCCCTTGGTCAAAATATTCATGCAAAAGGGAGTGGAAAATGTCTTGAAATATATCAAGAAGGCACTTAAAAATCCCCAAAGTTAAATGACCAAAGTGCCCTTACAAAATATCTCTTAAACTTGGCTTATTTTGCAAGTTTCTTGACTTTTCTCTCTTCCTCCTTGCTTTGGACGAAATTTGCAGCTGGTGGAGGAAGGATTTTGACCTTCAAAATGCATTACATAAGGGTGTTTAGGTGTCCCACACAAAGTCAACTTGATTCCCCTTGCTGACACTTGGCAACTTAGGATTTAATTGTTTGACTTTTGTATTTAAACATGTGTCAAATGTGTTTTTCTTCCTTCTCTTCCTCCCTTGGCTGAATACATCATCCATCTAGAGCTCATTGTTTGCTTTCAAGACTTGTCATTTTCCTCCCCGTAAACTTGGCACAATTCATGATCATGCAATTGTGACTTATTACATACACCTCTTGACCTATTTTCGCATAAGAGGCTGGTAAATCCCAATTTCATATATTTTATTCCACCTTATTCATTTATTTTGGGGATTATTTTAGGCTAATTTGGATATATTAGATAATATTTGAATTGTTAGCCAATTTTAGGAAATAATATAAATCAGATTTAATTATGAGATTATTGGGCTTAAATTATTAATATCCTGATTGTTATCTTGTGATTAAATAATATTTCTTTACGATATGATGTATTACAATTTTATCATATTAGAAGATCCTATGGTGCAGAATTTTTCAGGGAAGCTAAAAGGAAATCTAATGGTGAAATTATATTGGGCTTCTTAAATTTTGATGGGCTCAAGTTGTTACCCAAAAATCTATCTTTTTCTTCCTATTAATTAACCTAGCTGCATACCTGAGAGGGACGCTCTCCTTGAGAGCCGCATATTAACGCTGAGGATCAGAGAGCTGAAACACGCACGAAACACGCAGCCGCAAGGACGGACGAGGAGAAGCAAGCACTCATAGATTGATTTGATTCATCAAATCTACGTGGACCCTGTCATCCATTTAACCAAGTCCCACGCACAGTTACTGTGTGTTCCAAAGATTCATTAATTCTTCCATTCATTAGTTAAATGGCGGTGAGTTGCATAAAGCGTGAAGGAGGAAATTCCATGAAAGCTTAAGCTCTCTTGGGAGGCAACTTGGGAGGAGCATGGAGGAAGCTAAGGCCTAGGAACTTACACTTGAAGATTACAAGGGAGTGTTGTTCTTTTTATCTTTTTAATTCAAGACTTGAGATGATTTAGTTTTAAAGGATTTCAAGTTGTGTTAATTGAGAACAATCTAGTTTTAGATTGTAAACTTATTTCTTTTGGATTAGATTGATAATTTGAAGTTTTTATGCTTATTGTTGGATTCTTGTTTGCAACCTTTGGATTGCCAATTGAATTAATAATTGATTTTTCGTTATTAATTTAATTGTCAATTGGGTTTATCGATTTAATTGTTTAATTGAGTGGATAAATTGTCTAGTTGTTTAATTGGATAATTGTAAACAAGATTCCAAATAATTAGAAATTAATCGTGATTGGGTTTTAATAAGTTTAAATAACTAGCACTCATTTCATTATGAGTTTTCGAGTGGATTAGGTGTTATTGAACTTGAGGGTTTCCCACGTTTCAATTAGTTAATTAAATTCATTAATTCCAATTTTTCACTAATCTCCCTTTGGTCTAATTAATTAATTTAGGCTAAGAAAGTTAACTTCATGTGAATCCTAAATTGTCCCCATCCTTTCTCATAACTGAACTAGATCTTTGTTAATTGATTTAATTTTAGTCAATTCTCTCATTAGGATTTTCTAATATGATAAAATCGTAATATATCATATCGTAAGAAATATTATGTAATCACAAGATAACAATCAGGATATTAATAATTTAAGCCCAATAATCTCATAATTAAATCTGATTTATATTATTTCCTAAAATTGGCTAACAATTCAAATATTATCTAATATATCCAAATTAGCCTAAAATAATCCCCAAAATAAATGAATAAGGTGGGACAAAATATATGAAATTGGGATTTATCAGAGGCAAAGTTGGCAGAATTTGTCAACCAACTTGGAAAATTCATAACTCTATGTACACATGTCAATTGGAGTGATTCCAAAGGCTATGTGACCATTATTAAGTCTATTTTAAGGGAAAAATATCTCCCACAGCCAATCCCACACAAACTATTTCAGAATAAATATTTTGTACACGCTGCTAGAATTATGCTCCACATTCCTGGGCTAACTTCAAAAATTCATAACTCAGTGTGTACAAGTCCAATTAACCTATATTACATATCAAATTAAAGCTGAGCATCTAACACCCCTATTTTTACAAACAATGTACAAGTGTGAATAAATGAAATATAGAGAAGCTTTTGGCTATAATTTAAATTGTTTTCTTTCATGGAATTTCCCAAGTTAATTAAATAGCCAAAATGACATATTACATCAATTATTTTGGAGACTTTGTGATAATGTACAAGTCACAATAATAGTTACTAAATTTTGATTTAAGGAGCAAGGAGAAATGGGAATTGATTTAAATTAAAGTAGGGCTAACTAATGACAAGTTGAATTATCAAAATCACTAAGTGCCTAAATGTCATTTAAGGAACAAATTATTGGACCTTAATAGGCCCAAAAATTTCACCCCACACAAAGCAAGAAGAAATGAAAATGAAATGCTAAAAGTTATGACACATAGAGTCAACTTTTGCTAGGACTTTATGTAACATAATTGCAAGGAACCAAAAGCACGTTCTTGTTCCATTTTTCCTAGGGGATTTCTCATACTACAAAGGGAAACATAAGACAATAATATTTTCCATATGAAAGGGATAGTTGGAAGTCAAGGGAAATAAATGTAAGAAAGGAACTTTGACTTAAGAATGAAGCCAACTAGGCCTACATCATTAAGGTGACATAAGCAAACTTGGGATGCAAGAAGTCAAGAGGCATCATTAAGGCACCAATCTTCCCTCCCAAGAGACATATTGCACCAGCCATAGAGAGAATGAGAGGGAAAGCATGCGAAAACCACATGCTAAAATGAAAGTAAAAGCAATTAAACCCTAGGTGACAAGTGGCAACTTGGGGTATTGAGTTTGACTTTGAGTAGGCAAAGTACAAGAGCAATTATAAGCCATCAAAAGTCAAAATTCCTTGCCCTTCAAGAAAGAAATTTCGAACAGCCATAGAAAGGGGGAAGGAAGCTGATTTAAACACATATGAAAGCACAACAAATAAGTCAAAGACTTAGGGAAAAATTGACCAATGAAAGGGAACCAACAAGGACATAGTAGAGGCTTCATCTTGAAGCCAAAAGAGACAAAATATGATCTCGCCCATCAAAAATAAAATTTGAATCAGCCCAAGGACAAGGAGGAGATGAGATGACTTGTAAGCTAGGTCAAGCAATTAATGATAGGAAGTGAAATGTCAAAAAACTTGGAGATGAAGCCAACTACCTTGTACCACACATTTAATCCAAATTTGAATTAAAATGACACATGAGAAACATCAAAATCTGTCCAAAAGCTACAGATTTTCACCAGTGCTAGGATCCGCCAAGTAAAAAATAGGAAAACTTAGGGAAAAAGAAAAGGAAACGAGCTATTAACCCCAAGACACACTAAGGAGCATTGGACAATAGCTTGCATGGGTATTTTGCATTACCAAGGGTGTTTATTAAAGACTCATCTGCCCTCCTTCTTGGCTGCCCAAACCATGTTCAAGAGAGAGAGAAAAGAGTGAAAGAAAGCTCTTGCACCAAGAGGGGGAAGAAGGCACACACATTGGAGCTTAAGGTAAGAGGACTCAAGATTATCTCTTAGCTTCTTTGTGCATGGATATTCTTCAAGTCTTCATGAACAATTGTTCTATGGTGTTTTATGTTCAAGGCCAACACACCTAGAAGCTCAAGGAGGAAGAGATTCAAGCTAAACCAAGTCCAGAATCAAGTAAGTTTAAGCTAGCCTCTTGTGACTTAGCAATCTAGATTTTTGGGACTTCTGGCCAGTTTTGGGTTGATTTCCTTGATGGCAAGTGAACTAGTCGAACAAGTAATAAAGAGTAAGTAGAGTATCGTCCCACAGAGACTGGGATACCGAATGATGACACCTTATCGCAGAATTAGTTGTGCTTAAAAAGAAAATAACTTTGATTGGTTTGAGAAGTTTGATAGCTATACTAATAAACAGAAAAATAACTAAATGATCGTAGTCGTAAGAAGATATCAGTAAAAAGATCAACTGAACTCGGAATCCTTTCTAAGCATATCATTCCCCCACCGCCTATACGCAATGCTATAGCATTCTTCTTGTACAAATATCGCAAATGCTACATGAATTTAACACCCTATGCAAAGTTATTCGATTAACCACACCACGCTAATCTACCGAAGCTCTCGCGTCTGATACATACAATCATAGTATGTACTTCTCCCATATGTCTATGGCGATTTTTCTAGTTGGATTATCAATACAAATCAAGGTGTTATGGTTATGAGCGGTAGACCCATTCCTGAAGTCTACAATAATAAGTCAAGCCTTGCACCAGCCTGCCTAGCAATCACTGCTTCTGAACAGCTGTCAGGTAGCAACTGTTTACTCGCATACTCTATGTTACCTTGTATGTTTGTGTGCCATGATTAAGGAACATGTCTCGTGAGTGAGACATGCGATTGGGCTATAGGGCCTAGTTGACTGTGTGTCCTTGGGTTGCTACCAAGCCGGTGATGCATTCAGTGTAGTTAGGGTTTAAGGCCCTGGCTACTGTTGTTTTCCTAGCGTTGAGGATCCGAGGACTTGTCTTATTAGGCAGTCCTACGTTTATTGAGGACTGGGTCCTTATGCAGTGAACATATGCATATGTGGGATACTATTTTATGTTATTGCGTGTGATGTGTACTAAATGCATATGATATGTATTGCCATTGTTGATTTGTGATTTCCTGATAATGGTTGCATACATCACTACATACGTATTGCATATGAGTTTAACAGTTACTTTAAGATTCAGTTTTGAATCCCAGGCTGTTCTAAAGATACAGGTGATTTACACTAAGCTGTTCAGGAGATTAAAGGTAAGGGCATGGAGTTGAAGGTTGAAGAAATAGGGAATGCCCTATCTCATTTTGTACATTATATTTGGATGACTGTATATTTACTTACTATCTACTTACTTTTGGATTACTATACCTTTAACCCTACGGGAACTACTTTCTATTTATTTTTCGTACTTTTACCAGTATATCGTATTCGTCAAAACCGATCATATGCTCTGCTACGTCACTCTGGTATATCTTAAAAAGGATTAGTTAACAAAGGGAAGGTAATAAATAAGAAGGAATCCCTTTATCTGCCACACGAGAGGGCGAGGCCAGTAGGAGCGTAACATAGCATGTCTACTTTTATTCTGGAAACTTTCATAGCCTTGGGATATCATTTGCCTAGTCAAAGGCATGTCACAAGATAACTGCCTCCACATAAGCCTTAATCTACCGGCATCAATGGAAATTTCTTTCGTAATATTTATCACACTTCTAATTGAGCTTAATTGTCTACCTATTATAGGCTTATCCTCAAGTATTTAAGCCCAAGATTCAGGATATTACATTTTTGTTTATGATTATTTTACTAAAAATGAATATCATATAGGATGAGTTACTCAATTTTTTTCCTATACCTAATCGCTCTTGTTCTGCCAAGAATTATATTTAACAAGACTATGTTATTCAATTTTTAAAAGGCTTAATAATTGTTTTGCTACTATGAGATCAAAAATTATGTTAATGGATCCCATGCCCTCCATTAACAAAGTGTTTTCCCTTGTTATACAATAAGAATGAGAACTCACTGGACCTTTAGAACCTGCATTTTGTTTTGCTCATTCTAATCTTAAATCTTCATATCAAGGTTTGCACCTACTGTGGTAAACCACGACATACGGTTGAAACTTTTTATAAGAAGCATGGATTTCCACCAGGCTATTGTTGGGATCCGTACACGCAGCGGAATTATAAAACTTTTACGAATCCCAAAGAGGATCGCTCAACCGCGTTTAAATCAAGGTTAAAGAGTCCAAATCATACCTATGCGAAATTCTGAGCATTTCTTACGTTCGATTTGATCACGTGGGCTACCTTCTCGATCATCCAGGAGCAGACTTTACGAATCTCCTCCCTCTACCCGTATCCACACGAATAGTCTTCGAACACGACTGTGGCAGCATGCTAGCGCCTTCAAATTTCTCGCGTCTCTCAATTTGCTCTAGGGTTTCTCGCGGCTTTCTAATACGTTTGACTTAATGTCCCGTCGGTATTTCAAAACCCATTAGACGTATTATATATTCAAAATTAATCTAATTAATTTCGAAATTCAAGTTTGAATTAAAATAATATATTAATTAAATCTATCAAATAGATCTAATCTAATATATTTATTTAATCCAAATTATAAGCCTATAGATTTAATTTATCTACATAAATTAAATCTAAGATATGATATCTTTTATTAAATCTGAGATACTATACCTCAATTTAATTAAATCTAAGATACTATATCTTTATTCGAAAATTAAATCGAGATACAATATCTCAATTTATTATAGTTATTTAATTTATCAAATAAATTAAATATTATATATAATAATATTATTATCTATAAATAATAATATTATTATTTCGAATTTAATAATAAATAAATATATATATCTCATGTTTTGCTTGTGCAAGCGGCTTAGTAAGAGGATCAGCATCATTGTCTTCTCCTAGTACTTCGCATATATATATATATATTATATCACCTGTATCAGTGATTTCTTTGATAAGATGAAATTGCCTGAGTACATGCTTGGTCCTTTGATGTGACCTAGGCTCCTTGGTCTGCGCAATAGCACCGCTATTGTCATAGAACAAGTCTATTGGATTTGAGATGGTAGGAACCACCTCAAGTTCATTAATGAACTTTCTAATCCAAAAGGCCTCCTTAGCTGCATCCGATGCTGCTATATACTCAGCTTTTGTTGTAGAATCAGCTACAGTGCTCTTCTTAGAGCACTTCCGGCTTACTACACCACCATTCAATAGGAATACATATCCTGATTGCGATCTTAGATCATCTTGGTCAGTTTGGAAACTCGCATCAGTGTAACCAATCACACAAAGCTCATCTTCCAAACCACCATATACCAAGAATAAGTCCTTAGTCCTTCTTAAGTACTTTATGATATTCTTGACAGCAGTCCAGTGACCCTCACCGGGATCTTGTTGATATCTATTGGTCATACTCAAGGCAAATGACACATCTGGTCGAGTACATAACATGACATACATGATAGATCCAATGGCTGAGGCATATGGAATCTTACTCATGCGGTCTCTTTGATCTTGTGTACTAGGACCCAGATCCTTACTGAGATGGATGCCATGAGACATGGGCATGTAACCCATTTTAGAATCCTGCATACTGAATCTATGCAGTATCTTGTCTATGTATGTACTCTAACTTAGGCCTATCAGCCTCTTGGATCTATCTCTATAGATCCTAATCCCTAGGATATAAATGGCTTCGCCTAAGTCTTTCATTGAAAAAGAATTTCCTAACCAAGACTTGACACTCTACAAGGTAAGAATGTCATTCCCAATGAGTAGGATGTCATTAATATAAAGCACTAGAAATACAACTGTGCTCCCACTAACCTTCTTGTAAACACA
This sequence comes from Acacia melanoxylon, assembly GCA_019022615.1. Lineage (NCBI taxonomy): Eukaryota > Viridiplantae > Streptophyta > Magnoliopsida > Fabales > Fabaceae > Acacia > Acacia melanoxylon. Next base: position 841,364 of record JAFJYJ010000003.1, on the reverse strand, counting down.
AGGTTCATCGATATTTTGAAGGAATCCAAACTCTTTGACTACTTCATCAAAACGATGATTCCAGCTTCGGGATGCTTGCTTCAATCCATAAATGGATCTTTGAAGCTTGCAAACTTTACCAGATTCCTCAGGACGCACAAAGCCTTCAGGTTGTGTCATGTACACATCCTCAAGGAGCTTTCCGTTAAGGAAGGCAGTTTTGACGTCCATATTTCATATTTCATAGTCATAATATGATGCAATGACAAGCAGGATTCTGATTGATTTGGCCATTGCAACTGGGGAAAATGTTTCATCACAGTCTACACCATGAGTTTGAGTGAATCCTTTTGCAACCAGACGTGCCTTGAAGACATTTACTTTGCCATCCATGTCAGTTTTCTCCTTGAAAACCCACTTGCACCCAACGGTCTTTACACCTTTAGGTGGATCAACTAAGGTCCATACCTCATTGTCGTACGTGGATTGCATTTCAGACTTCATGGCATTAAGCCATCTTTCGGAGTTTGGTCCCACCACGGCCTCTCGATAGTTAGTTGGCTCATTCTATCAGAGGTTGTAGCCGTGATCTATCAGACCTTCATGGACCTTGTGTTACTTGAGTAGGCTCAACAACTTGTTTTGAGTCTTCTCAATTTTCCATCCGTGGTTCTACATGGTCTTGTGGCTCTCGAACTTATTCGAGGTTCACCTTACTCCCCCTGGCTCTTTTAGAGATAAACTCCTTTCCCAAAAGATACCATTCCGAATAACAAACACTTTGTGATCGGTAGGATTGTAGACATAGTATCCTTAGTTTCCTTAGGATACCCCACAAAAAGGCATTTTGAGGATCTGGATGATAATTTAACAGAGGCTTGTTGTTTAACATAAACCTCACATCCCCAAATTTTAATAAATGACAAACTGGGTTTCTTCCTAGTCTATATCTCATATTGTGTCTTTTCAACTGCCTTCGATGGAACACGATTCAGTGTGAATGCAGCTATTTCTAGGGCATGGCCCCAAAAGGAAGGTGGAAGATCTGTTTGACTCATCATAGATCGAACCATATCTAATAGAGTTCGATTCCTCCATTCAGAAACACCATTCCATTGAGGTGTTCCTGGAGGAGTTAGTTATGAGATGATCCCACAACTCCTAAGATGGTCAATGAAATCTTGGCTCAAATATTCACCACCCCGATCAGATCGAAGTGCCTTAATTGTTTTGCCAAGTTTGTTTTGCACTTCATTTTCGAATATTTTGAACATTTCAAAAGTTTCATACTTATATTTCATTTAAATAGATATACCCTTATCTACTAAAATCGTCTATAAAATAATGAAGTACAAATGACCTCCTCTGGCAGATGTATTCATTGGTCCACACACATCAGTATGTATGAGGCCCAATAAATCAGTGGCGCTCTCACTATTTCCAAATAAACAAGAAGTACATGTATCAAATGATTCGAAATCAAATGAGTCTAGAAATCCATCTTGATGGAGTTTCGTAATGTGTTTCTCATTTATATGGCCTAGACGACAATGCCATAGGTAGATCGATTCAAATCATTTGACTTGATCCTTTTGGTAGTTTATGTTACGAGATATGTCCATTCAATTTTCTCTTGTCCTTGGGACCCCGCACATTTATACAAATGTGAGAACCACATGTGGTATCTAATACCCATGTTGAGGAAGTAGAAATGTGAATATCTACGACATAGATACCTGAAGCGATAGCCCCGCTATCCTTCTTATTCTTTTCTAGATCTTCGATGTAGAGTTTGCAATTCCTCTTCCAATGACCAATTTCATTGCAGAAGAAGCAGACCCCATCCTTTGGAGGTTTTTCCTTCTTGGCCTTTTTGTTTCATTCCCTTCCTTTCTGACGAATGCGAGACAAAACAGTGTTGGTCCTCTTCTTAAGGCTCTGCTCAGCAGTTGTAAGCATCCCATGCAGTTCAGAAATTGATTCCTCCATGTTGTTCATGTTGTAATCCATGACAAAATGATCATAACTTCCTGGGAGTGAGTTTAAGATCACATCTGTAGCTAACTCCTGGGACATGGGGAATCCAAGCCTCTCAAGGTGATCAATGTAGCCTTTCATTTTCAACAATGAGGACCAACTGATGCACCTTCAACCATCTTGCAGGAGAATAAGGCCTCTTTGGTCTTATACCTCTCCTGCCTTGCCTGTTGCTGGAATATTTCCATAGGATGATAAATCATCTCATAGGCCTCCACATGTTTGAGATCTCTATCGGGGTATGGAAGCATAGTGGCAGGCATCCTGCATCCACAGAGTCATCCTTATGCTTCGTATAAGCATCAGTCTGAGCTCTTGGATCAGTAGCTGCAGGCTCGTCAGAAATGGGTTGATCGATGAGATAATCCTTTCTTTCGTGTTTGGGATCAACGCTTAAGTTCCCAAACATGTAAAGAAAGTTTGTCTCATCGTGTTCGTCCTTCTCAAGGACTGATCGCATTGATGGTGTTGCGTTGTTACTATTGTTAGTCTACATGATTCTACAACTAAAAGATATGCAAAGTTTAATTAATAATCTCCCACTGAATTAAGAACCCTCATTATAATTAGTGGGCTAAGATCCATATTTGGCTTAATTTTAAGTCTGCTTTGGCAGGATGCTTAAAATCAAGTTATTTAGGTAGGCAATCCCTTTGCCAGTTACATCACATGTAACTCTTAGATCTTTATGGGATTCGATCATCATATGACCTGGAATGTTTAATCCCATCTAATGCCTTGAGATCCAAAACCGTTTTGATAATCCCATTAAGTCAAGACAATAATGAATGTTGAGTATCACCATTACTCACTCTTGTCTCACCAAGATAACTCAAATGCATCTACTTTGGTGGAACAGTCTACAAATGGGTGATCTAGGTTTTGACAAGTATTCATTAATTGACGGCATTACGACTTAAGATTTTATTTAGAGGGTATTATCTAATATCATCTAATTAATCCTATTAATTCTACATATATGAATGCAATCAATATTGTATATCATATAGTCTCTAAATTAATTATGAATGATGTTAATCAAATCATAGTTAAAACCCTAAATTAATTATGAGAGATCTCTATCAAATCATAATTAAAACTCTAAACTAATCATGCAAAGTGATCAAATCAAAACATAATTAAAATTGTGACACAACATGGCTCATACTTAACCTAAAATCCTCTCAAGCCAATGAGAGGACTTCTCTAAATTAATAAAAGAAAATATATAAGGAGAAACCTCGTTTCACATACGAGGGGAGTGGGATGAGAAGAGAATGTACATCAAGAATATTTAGAGAGAGACATGGCACGCATGCCATATTTAAATTTACAACACTTGTAAAACTCTAGAGCCATATGTTCACCATACCCAAACAACATTTGAAAGGTAAATCATAACATATATTAATTCATACAATTATAAAATAAAATATTATGATTAAATTTTTGAGTTTATATTATATAATATAATATCATGATTTAAATTCTCTAATTTAAATTATATTATATAATATATATAATATAAATCAAGATTTAAATTCTCTAATTTAAATTATATTATATAATATAGTATCATGACTTAAATTCTCTAATTTAAATTATATTATATAATATATATAATATAGTATCATGACTTAAATTCTCTAACTGATGTTATATTATATAATATATATATAATATAATATCATGATTTAAATTCTCTAATTTAAATTATATTATATAATATATATAATATAACGCATCCGGCATGATCGAAGGTTCCAAACGATTCAGAACGTCTCCGATATGCGTGAACGTGACTGTCGATTCCGAACATCGTGCGATCTGAACAATTCAGAGACGGCCGCAATATCCGACTAGCGTTCCGTAGAAACCCAAACACGAAATTACGTTTTAAAGCATACATGATTCGGTTTAAACATATGTATCACATATATGCTTATAGAAAAACCCAATTTAAACGCTCGGTTGATCTGGCTCTGATGCCACTGTTGGGATCCGTGTACGCAGCGGAATTATAAAAATTTTACGAATCCCAAAGAGGATCGCTCAACCGCGTTTAAATCAAGGTTAAAGAGTCCGAATCATACCTATGCGAAATTCTGAGCATTTCTTACGTTCGATTTGATCACGTGGGCTACCTTCTCGATCATCCAGGAGCAGACTCTACGAATCTCCTCCCTCTACCACTATCCACACGAATAGTCTTCGAACACGACTGCGGCAGCGTGCTAGTGCCATCAAATTTCTCGCGTCTCTCAATTTACTCTAGGGTTTCTCGTGGCTTTCTAATACGTTTGACTTAATGTCCCGTCGGTATTTCAAAACCCATTAGACGTATTATATATTCAAAATTAATCTAATTAATTTCGAAATTCAAGTTTGAATTAAAATAATATATTAATTAAATCTATCAAATAGATCTAATCTAATATATTTCTTTAATCCAAATTATAAGCCTATAGATTTAATTTATCTACATAAATTAAATCTAAGATATGATATCTTTTATTAAATCGAGATACTATACCTCAATTTAATTAAATATAAGATACTATATCTTTATTCGAAAATTAAATCGAGATACAATATCTCAATTTATTATAGTTATTTAATTATTCAAATAAATTAAATACTATATATAATAATATTATTATCTATAAATAATATTATTATTATTTCGAATTTAATAATATATATATATATATATATAAATCCACCCTAGATTAAATACAATATTCATCAAATCTTATACACATAAGATTCAATGAATCTGGACACTTTTGCTCATGTTAGGCTATTCTTGTGTGTGACCCTGCAGGCCCATATGAGATTGGCAGTGGGCCAATACTGTACCAGCCTACAAATCGCAAGCGGCCTCTAGCAAGACATTGCGACTACCCAATTCATATGGGGATCGATGATACGATACTACCTATCGTACAACCATGTCACGTCCCTTTTGTCACGCGATAATTTGGTCAAGGATGAGGCATGGATAATGTCAACTTCCTGTTCCTGACCATTACTTTCTTGATTCTCGAGTAGTCTAATAGAAATGGAAACTCCTTTCCATTGTAGTATGACGATACATTTCTCAGACTCACTCATCGAGGGGCCCGGTATTATCTCTCTACAAATGTGAGGGACAAATTCCATCTTGACCATTCACATTCCTCTGGATGAAAACCACTGATCCCGATCCAAGCCTTTATCATCACCCGGTCAAAGGCGACTTTTGACTAAGTCAAAGATCAACGACTCATCATGTAGGAATCCATGATGATCTCAGGTCAAAGGGCGTTGTGACGCGGTTATACATGAGATAAGCTTATGACTAAATCTATGCAGCTTTCTCATAGTGGGTCGGTCCAGCACCTTGTACTCCTACAAGTGCCCATGACTTTGATTTGTATCTCCATACCTCATCAAAGTCATACTGGTCTTATTTCATCTTCGCTCCCGCGTAGATGATCGACCAGGGACATTTAGGTTAATCTATAAGATATATCCAAGAATCAGTTATCACTATAAACATGCAAATGAAATGATAACTAAAGGAAAATGACTTTCCCCTAGGGCATAATTTCCAACAGCTATAAATTTGTAAATAATGCTACAATGAATAATATGGTAACCTCTACTTCTGGTTCATTAGCGGATCTTTTGTCACCTAAAATAGCTACAGCTAAAACACACAGCCCTATTAGTTAAGATCAATAAAATAAAATTTTAGCTCTATTGCAATCTAACACTACTGTCACTCATTCTACTTCATCTGTGTCTACACCTAATTCTACTCCATATGTTGATCAACTTGCATTGATGCCTAATGCAAACAATCAAGGCACTCATACTACTCTCTCCTTTCAATCCTCTGATTGTTGGATTTTTTATAGTCGGGTTATTGCCCATGTTTGCTATTCTCTAGTTTCTTTTACTCCCTATTCTCATATATCTCCTATAAAAGTCAATTTACCTACAAACTCAAGTGTTGTTACTAACATCTCTAGTACGATTTAGATTAATTCACACACTAGTCTTTCTAATGTCTTTTACATACCAGAGTCTCACTTCAATATTACATCCCTCTCCCAAATGACTAACCAACTTTCTAATGTCTTTTACATACCAGAGTCTCACTTCAATATTACATTCCTCATCTTCTCAATGCCTTGTACAAGACATGAAGATGTGGGAAACAATTGGTATAGCTGTACTCTTTCAAGGATTATACAATTTGATAAGTCACTCTTCTCAAGCTACTTGTGTAAACTCTGTTTCTAATCATCATGTACTGCTGATCCTCAATTTGACCTATGGCATTATCAACTTTCTCATTTGTTTCATAATGTTCTAGATGCTTTGCATCATCAATTTTCTTTCATTTCTTGTAAACATACTGGTAATAGCTATGATGTATGTCATTTTGCAAAGTAAATAAAGCTCACTTTCCCACTAATGGGTCCCTTATAGTGTCTCTTCCATACATGGCCATCGATGTTTTTTAACAGTTGTTGGTGATTTTACACGCCATACTTGGGTTTGTTTGCTTAAAATCTGAGGCTAGGTCTACTCTGCAAAATCTTATCATTTTCCTTGAAAATCAATATAATCAAACGATTAAATATATTCAAACTAATAACGGTGTAGAGTTTCAAATGACTTCATTTTACTCATCCAAAGGTATTATACATCAAACATCTTGTGTTGAAACCACTGAACAAAACAACAATGTTGAAAGAAAATATCAACACATTTTAAATGTAGCTAGAGCTTTAATGTTTCAATCTCATCTTCCTCTAGCTTATTGGTCTTATGCTATTTCACATGCGGTTTATCTCATCAATCAATTTCCTACTCATATTTTGTAAAACAAATCCCCATATCAGATGCTTCATGATAAATTTCCTATTATCCTTCTTTAAAAGTATTTGGCTCTTTTTGCTTTGCATGTACATCATCTTCTAATCGCACCAAGTTTGATGTTAAAGCCCGAAAATGTGTCTTTCTTGGCTTTAAACCTAGAACCAAAGGTTACATTCTACTTGACCTTTGAACTAATCATACTTTTGTCTCATGGCATGTTATTTTCTATGAGTTTATCTTTCCATTTCCCTCAAATTCTCAATCACAGGACTCTTCTTTGTCTATGCCTCAATCTTTTACAACTTTAGATTGTTAGTTCTCTATGTGTTTTGATGATAACTGACAATTGTAAACTTAAATGTAGTTAATGGTTAAGTTAAAAATGTTTAAAACTTGTTCAAACTTAACTAGTAACTTACTGTCAAGACTAAACTCGAGTTAACACTAGACAAAGAGTTAGTCAAGTCATTTAGACTTAGGTTGACTCGAGTGTCTAAATGAAAACTTGAGTTTGAGCTTGGCTGAGAGTTTTCAAAACTTTTACATTCTAAAGTAAACTCGAGCTAGTTGTTGTTAAACTCGAGTTAGTGCTTGGCCAAGAGCTTTCAAAGTTTTTAATATTAAAATGACTCGAGCCAGTCTTAACTAAACTCAAGTTAGAGCAAGGCCGAGAGTTTTCACAATATTTTGAACCTAAAGTGACTCGAGTTTGCTGTTGAAAGCTCCAGTCAGTTTTTGTGGACTTAAACTTATTTTCATATTAAAGAAGTCCTAAACTCGAGTTAGTCACTTAATGACTCGAGTTAACGCGATCTCAAAACGTTTTCAAAATGCTATCGCGAAGCTCATTTTGAAAGAAGATCTAAACTCAAGTGAACCATAGTAAACTTGAGTCATGCACTTGAGTGAAACATTTTAAACCCAAGTTTCAATCATACAGAGACATCTTCATTTTAACTTCAAATATATTTTCAAAGAAGATGATCATGTGACTCGAGCCTAAAATATTAAACTCGAGTCATGCACTCTAGTTTGCTTAAACTAACTCGAGTATTAAGCGTCTCTGTTTTGAAATCACCTTGTCCGTATTTGCGAAACCTTCATGTATGATCTTTGTACTTCATATCATATGTCATAATTATTCTTAACTATGTTTAATCAAGTTGCTGATGAGTTTCAAATGATCAAATGAGTGTTTGAATGAAGATTAGCCATAAAGTAAAAGATGATGTTAGAGCATTAAATACTGGTCCAGAAAACTAAGCATAAATTTGGCAGATCATTCTCTACACGTTCCAAAGGCTTTAATGTTTTCTTTCCTCATCTGGATGCTAGATCATCCAACGGATTTATTTCAAGGAAAGTCGACAAAGAAAGTCTGGGCATATGGATTAAATCAAAGTGACAAAGTAAATGCACCTGGTTCAACCTAACAGCTCTTTTGATGCTTCCAACGGTTGTATCAAGATTTCCAATAGTCATTAAATGCTTCCATCATATATAAGCTAAAGCATTCAATTCTCAACAACCAAAGCAACTAGAAACAAAAAAACGCTCAAATCGATCAAAGTGCATTTATTGTTTCTCTCATCTGTATAGTATCTTTAGATACATTGAACTTCAGTTTTTATTCATTTACTCTTTCAGAGAGATCATTATTGTTTATCAATCATTGTAAGAATCTCAAGTCGTGGGACTTTGAGATTGGGTTATCAATTTACAACTTGTAAGGGGGAGTGTATCCTAATGAGAGGATAACTTTTGAGTACATAGTGTGTAATTGATTGAAGTCCTAATGAAAATCCCAGAGAGTCTGGGGACTAGAAGTAGGTTAAGAGTTGAGACCGAACCAGTATAAATCCTTGTGTTCATCTTCTTCTATTGTCTCTCTATTAGTCTCTGTTTTGTGGTGAAAATCTAGGCTTATCAAAAAGTTTTTAAAATCCTGAATCCACCCCCCCTCTTGGTAATATTCTGCCATTTACATAGACTACCCTGACCCTATTCCTTCTTCTGATATTTTTCTTACCACTTCTCTATCCTCACCTACTTTTGCTTCCTCTAATTCATCTTCTTCCCTCAGCTACTACTTCTTGTCCCTCCACTTCTCCTCCAGCAGTTAGATGATCTCACAAAGAGCACAAGCAACCATCTTATCTTCGTGACTATCATTGTTCTTTATTAACATCAACACCATCGATTTCTATGGCTATATCGTGCAGGTATCCCTTATCTTATATTTTATCTCTCGATAATGTCTCACCTTCCTAAAAACACTTCATTTTGTCCATTACCACTCCTAATGAACCCAAATCCTATCATCAAGCCATTAAGTATAAAGAATAGGAGCAGGCTATGCAGGCTAAAATCACTGCATTAGAGCAAAATCATACTTGGATCTTGATTGAATTACCACAGAGCAAATCTCCAATTGGTTGTAAGTTGGTCTTTAGGACAAAATTTCATGTTGATGGCAGTCTTGAGAGGTATAAAGCCCGGTTAGTGGCAAAGGGCTATACTCAAATGCAAGGTGTTGATTCCTTTGACACATTTTCTCCAGTTGATAAGATGACCACTGTTCGTTTATTACTTGTTGTTGCTGCTACTTCTAATTGGCATCTTGAGCAACTTGACATCAATAATGATTTCTCGCTGGTAATCTTAATTAAGATGTGCATATGAGTCTTCCTCTAGGTCTCTCTTATGATAATCCTAATCTGGTTTGCAAACTTCAGAAGTCATTGTATAGTTTAAAGCAAGCTTCTTGTCAATGCTTTGCAAAACTATCTTCTGCCCTTATATCCTGTGGATATACTCAATTAAATCTAACAATTCTTTGTTTGTTTGACATAATGGGGATTCTTTCACAGCTTTATTAGTCTATGTTGATGATACCATTCTTGTCAACAATGATTCCAATGAGATAGCCCAAATTAAAAACTTTCCTTGATTCATCTTTAAAGAATAAAGATCTTGGCAAGCTTAAATTTTTTCTTGGTTTAGAGGTTGCTTGATCCTCTTCTGGTATTACATTGAATCAAAGGACATTTGCACTTGATATCTTATTTGACTAGTTACTTAGGTTGCAAACCTCTTTCAACCCCTATGGCTCGTACTACTTGCCTTTCTCTAGATGGTGGCAGTCTTCTTTCTGATGTGGCTCATTAGTGTTAGCTTGTAAGTCGTCTCCTTTACCTCACAACTACATGACCTAACATTTCTTATGTTTTTCAGCTGCTATGTCAATTCATCGAGGCTCCCACTACAATGCATTATAAAGATGCTCTATGTCCTTCGTTATCTCACACGAAGTCCTAGAAAGGGTCTCTATTTTCCAACAAGTTCTTCTCTCCAGCTCAAGGCTTTTAGTGACTCAAATTGGGATGATTGTCCTGACACATGTCGATCTCTTTCTGGATATTGTGTGTTTCTTGGTGATTCTTTAATATCTTGGTGATCTAAGAAGCAAACCACAGTCTCTCTTTCATCCTCTGGAGCTGAATATCGTGCTATGGGTTGTGGTTCTTGTGGAATACAATTGTTATTGTATCTTCTTGCTGATTTGCAAATTTCTCATCCTTCTCCATGTTGGTTAAATTTGCCTATTGCACGACTTTCATGCAAAGTTTCATGAGGTTGAAAACAAAAATTTTGTTTAATCATTGCGAAAATATGTAACTCCTTATGGTCTTCATGAATTATTAAACTTAACTCATTACACTAATTATTTATTATTCATTAATCTGTAACTTTTTACAGTACTCATGAGAATTCATAACAATTTATGGTATTCATGAGTTTCAAGATTACTTGTTAAAACAACTATTAGGGATTAAGATAACTTGATAAAACAACTATTAGAGATTAGGATTACCTTAGATCACTCAAAGACTTCAATGTTGTTGATGTCCTCTAACGTTGATCCACACGGCTATCCCCCGATTGTGATGAGAACGTTTTCTCTTGAAACCTCCCACTCCTTTGATGCTTATTAGGTGAATGCAAGGTTGAGGTTTGGTTTCCTTGGGTTTCTCTTTTCAAGAAGGAGGTGGTTTCTTAGAATTAGGTTAAAGATAGGATGAACAAGATTGGAATCTTACCTTTTCTTGAATTGGCGGCACACACCAATCAAATTGGCATCTTATTTTTCTCTCTTGAAAAACATACAAGAAAAGGGACACCAAAAAATTAGCACTTATAAGAGTTTAACCCTAATTTAAGTTCTTATAAGAAAGGCCCAATCCAAGCTTGAATTTGAAAATCCAAATCATAATGAATTAAGTTCATATCTTGATTGATTAATTGAATTTAAAATGATGAATCACATTCGTATCTTGATTGATTGATTGAATTTAAGATGATGAATCACATTCATATTTTGAATGATTGATTGAATCAATCACATTTAAGATGATAGATCACTTCATGTCTTGATTGATTGATTGAATCAATCATTTAAGATGACGGATCACATTCATATCTTAATTGATTGATTGAATTTAACATGATGAGTCACATTCATATCTTGATTGATTGAATCAATCATTTAAGATGATAGATCACATTCATATCTCGATTGATTGAATCAATCATTTAAGATGATGGATTATGTCCATATCTTGATTATTGATTGAATAAAAATTTAAGATGATCACATTTGTTAGTTCTCTAAGGGTTTTGATGATCTCCAATAATTGTAAACAAAGCATAAATTTTGCTCTCAAATGTGTAAAACCCACTTTGTAAGAGCAAAACTCGAGGTTACTTGTTCAACCTCGAGGTTTGGCCTCACGAAAAGGACTCCGGGTTTTACGGATCGAGCAAAACTCTAGGTTTCCGGAGAGAAACCTCCGGTTTCGTCATACGAGACTTCTCATCGATTTTTCTGAAAAATGGAAAAACTCGAGGTTCTTGTTCAAACCTCGAGGTTTTGACTTACGAGAGTCTCCTAAGTTTTGAACATTTTAAAACCTCCGGTTTTGTGAGAAAACCTCCGGGAGTTTGAGCTAAATGAAGTTTTCTCAAAGTTTTCGAAATTAAGAGAAAACTCGAGTTTTGGGGACAAACCTCGAGGTTTGTCCGAACGAAAGTATCTATGTTTTTCCAACATACCAAACCTCCAGTTTTATTCTCAAACCTCCAGGTTTCTGTTTTGGCGCAAAAACTCAAGATTTTCACATTTAAGAGAAACCTCGAGTTTTGATACAAAACCTCGAGGTTTTGGCATCCAGAGAGCAAACGACTTTTCACTGGTTTTGAAAACCTCCAGGTTTCTGGAAAACCTCCGGGTTTGCACTTGGCGCGATTTTGCAAAGTTTCACATTCAAAGTGAAACCTAGAGGTTTCTGATAAAACCTCGAGTATTTTCCAAACATAAAGGGTGTCGCTTTTTGCTGTGTTAAAAACCTCCGATTTGGTTCAAAACCTCCAGGTTTGATGTTTTGGACTTAGATCACTTTCACTTGCTACAATCCAAAACTTGAGGTTTGAAGAACAAACCTCGAGGTTTCAGCGCATACTCAGAATTTCAAATTCTGCGAATTCATTGAACCTTCTTGTTTGTTCTTAATACTTCCAATGATTAATCTCTAATGTTCCTAGATATGTTTAACCACTTTTTTAGTGAGTTTCAGATGAATTAGAGAATGTTTATTGAAGGTTCAAAGATAAAGCAAAAGTGATGTCAGAACATTAAATGCAAAACCCTGAAAGTTGCATACTTTTGGGTAATCCTTCTGCACACGTCTACAAAGGATTAATGTCTACCTACCACATCCAGTAGCTGCTATTCCAACGGACTAATTCGCAGAGAAGTCAACCTTGAACTTCTGCACAGCTGGATTAAATGAAGATTAGTGAGAGAAGACACTATAACACCTACAACAAATGAATTATTAATTCAACGGTTATATGAAGAATTACAACGGTCATTTAATGATCTCTGAGTATAAATAGAACAGCATTCAAGTCTTCAACAACGAACACATCAGCTGAAAACGCATAGCATTCAAAGTTCTTCAACCACATTTATGTTTTCACTTGTATTGTGTCTTTTGACACTTAAAGCTTCAGTGTTTATCAATATCCACTCTTAGAGAGAGTTTCTTTTCTGTATATCATTTATTGTAAAGGATCACAAGTCGGGGGACTTGGTGATTGGGTTCATTGATTGCAACTTGTAAGGGGGAGTAGGTTCTAGTGAGAAAACTACTCTTGAGTACAGAGTGTGTAATCAATTGAGATAGTGAAAATCCCGTGAGAGTCCGGGGACTTGGACGTAGGTCAAGAGATTGGACCGAACCAGTATAAATCCTTGTGTCTTGCTCTTCTACTCTCATCCCTGTTCATCTCTATTTTTAGTCTTAAAAAACAAAGGTTTTCTGAAAAAGTATTTTAAAATCCCCAATTCACCCCTCTCTTGGTGATTTAGCTCCACTTTCAACATTCATATTTTAAACTAAAATTCAAAATCATTTTTCAATTCAATATTTATTATTTCTCATACCTTCATCCTATATATATATATATATTAGATAATTCAGAATTATCTTTTACAATCTAACCTCTTGAATTTAAAATCCAAATTTAAATTTCAAACTTAAACTCAAAATTCGAATTCCAAATTCAACTTGGCCTACGACCCCGTTGGGTTTTCTAACACATTTGGGCCTTTTTGTGGAGAAATTGATTTCCCAATGGGGACTCCAAATGTGATGCCATTTTTCACTATTGGGATTGGACTGCCACTCCGACCTAATTACACCTTTACTCTTGATATAGACCAATAATAATTATTGGCCCAAGCTTACTAATTTTTAAGCAATCGGTAATAACCTTTGTGTATGACCCACTAGGCCCAATTAGTCACTGACATAAATATACTTGGACCAATTAAAACTCCTTTAATGGGCCCAATTTATTTAATGACCTCATAAGACACTAGCAATGCTTTGCAGCCCCAGAACTAATTGAGTTGTTCAAGTGATCTACCTTTTATATTTGAATACCTTGCAGGCATCATCTCTCACAACGTCATTCACATTTAGTTGAGAGCAAAGATAGAATATCATCTCTCTTAATTGACTAAATATAGCTAATTCACAGAATTAGGAATCTTCTTATATTAACTCTATTATGGATCATGACTCTTCATGATCACTTGTTGTACGCACAAACTCCCAATTTAATTAGAAGTTATCCAAGCTCTACTAGTCTTGTGAATAACTAATCTCTTGTAGGGGACTTTGAGTCCTCTCAACATGTCCATCTATACTCATATATTCAAGTTACATCCAAGAGTACATTGTTCTCCCCATTTTCAAGCCAATAGAGTTGTACATTCAAAGTATAACCCTAGGACATTGTGTTTGATGACATCCTTAAGTCCAAGACGATCCGCACTACCAAACGATGAGAGAATTTACATATCCAATGATACTCTCTATAATGAATCTTTGTGGAGTCTCTCGGCGGGTTTGTTTGGTGTTATCTGTTCTCCAACAAATCTACCAACGACATCAGCTAAGGCGTCACCATACATCTATTTCATAAGGTCCCTTACCTTGTATCTTTTTACAAGTAGACGATGTCATACTAGTCATATTGAGATCATCAATGCTTTTTCTTAGTGATTCAAGACTAGAAACAAGTTTCTAGGCAAAGATATCTAGTGTTTTTGATTCCTCATGATCATGATCTTTACCATTGATCCTCAAGATTACCACACATTCTATTCTTAGGGCTTTTATCTTCAAACACATTTGCCTTAAAATAAAGGCAAAACATAAATATGATAAAGATAAAATGTACTAATTTATTAATAATGAAATACTACAACATAGAAATTATGCTAATCTGTCCTTACAAATTGTTTCTAGGACACCTAAATACTAACTCTCCAACTATACTTTACTGTGATAACCAATCTTCCATCCACATTACATCTAACCCAACCTTTTATGAGCGCACCAAACATCTTGCATTGGATTGTCATTTTGTTCGAGACAAGGTTCAAGCTAGCATCATTTGTTTTATTCTTGTTCAAAGTTCTAATCAGCTGACATATTTACAAAACCACTTGATCCGAGACCTTTTCATGGTTTCATATTCAAGCTTGGCATGATCAACATATATTCGCCAGCTTGTGGGGGGTAACCGAGTTAGTTACTAAAGTTACTGTAATCACCTAGTTGTTTGAATAACTTAAATTAGTTAGAACTAGAGGTGGTGAGCTGGCAAATTAGTTAGAAACAGAGGTGATGAGCTGGCTCAGTCTTTGTTGCTATTATGACACACATGTAGAAGCAAACATGTACAGAACATTCAATTTCAACTTGATGATTCATTCTTCATTCTCCAAATTCGTATTAGAGATCAGAAGCAAAGCTGGCCATAATTCTAGCACGAAGAACTTCCATAGCGGAGTCTATCAAAAATGCATCCCAATCACATTCCTGCTCAACATGCCCTATACGACCGCATGCACAACAAGCTCGAAAGATTTTTTCATATTTAAATTGAACCCATTCAGTTTCCTTATGTAAAGAAGGATCTTGAGAGTCTTCAAACTGAATATGACATCCCATAATAAGTGGAAGAGCAGGGTCTATAGTAGCGGTGACACGAAGAAACCCAACATTTTCACTCCTCTTCGTAGTCAAAAAAACCACCAATCGCATCTCCCATTAGGTTTGCAGTAGAACTAGTGTGGTACTCCAGAGGCAAACCCCAAACTTTCACCCAAGCATGGGTCTTAGGTAAAGGAACACGCTGTAAAATCACATTATTTTTAAAATGAGATACAATAAAAACAGCAATCTGGATTGATGGCCCATATGAACAGTGTATTGTAAGTCTTGTCGTTATGAAACTCCAGAAGAAAGCGGTTCTTGCACTTACCCTAAACAACCACTCTTTGCTGAACATATCCACACAAAAAAAAAAACAAAAAACCACTCTTTGCTGAAGATGCCAACAATGGTCTAAAGTTTGTTTTAATTCACCTCCAGACCATGATTTACTACTGTAGTCCAGCATGAAACCAAAAGCATCTGCAAAATCTGCCTTCTATTTTCCGAATGACCAGAAGCAAGCATAATAGTCGGACATCGTCTTGGCAAACGAAACCCAGAAAGACCTCCCCTCAGAGAGTTCAAGTCATTAAAACCAGCAGAGAAATTTTCAGCAACGGAAACACTATTCCCTGTTGTCATGATGATGTGTTGTAACCATGCTGTAACAGAAGACAAGGCGAGAAAGGAGAGTTTTAAGGGATAGAGAGTAGAGAGTAGCAAAGCATACGAAGATTCAGAGAAGCTGTAGTGTCAGCAAGATTCAGGTGGATGAAGTGAGGACCAGCTGTACTCCGCCAAGGGAGAGAAATGTTGAAGTAAGACAGGCCTCAGTGGATTTTATATTCAATAAATATTAATCCCCATTCTAAATATAGGATAAAGTTTGTAGTACACCACAAATTCATTACAAACTCTCCTATATTTAGGACTAGAAGAAGTATATAACAAATCAAAATAGAATCTAATTCAAGCAAAATAAACTACAAAGGGTTTTAAAATTAAGGCAGATTATGATTTCAATTTTGCAAACATGTACCGTGATATTATAAATTTTAATTTCAGTAAAAAATATTACAATATCTTAATTATGGGATTTAGCTGAAGAATACAAGCATTTTACATCACCAGGAAAAGCATTCGAATAATACAAAGCTGTTCAAATTGAATATGCTCATGAAGAACTATGCCTCTTCAGGTCTCCAGAATTGAAGTACAAATAACTCTGCTTGTCAGAAAAATTTGATGAGATAGGCATATGTTTAAATCCAGAATATTGTCCGTTGAACTTTTCCCAGCATATATCATTGATGTGCTTCAGAAGTTGATGCTTCTGGACAAACGGCTGAGCTGCATATTCCTCAAACGGCATCCACTGAAGCATATAACCCTTATAGTGTCCTCAGCTTTTTCTAACATATAATCTTGAGTTGAAGCAGTTTTCAAGATTCTTTTAGAACTTCCATCACCAAATAGTCTAGTTTTCAAACTTTCTTACTTGGTAGTGTCTTAAGTATGATAGGCTTCACCCTCATTTCACTCTATAAGTCTAAAGGGCTTTTGTGCCACGGTTGCCTATTTAACCCAAAGGGCATTTGGCTGAGCGGATGTGTTGGAGATATTAGTTAAGGCCTGTTTGGTTGTTGGAAATGGGTTTTGACCAGGTCCTTTGGTAAAGAAAATGAGTAGTAAAAGAGAAAAATAACCTTGAGCCCTTCTATATATGAAAAAAATTATAAATTAATCCGTTATTCAATTTATTTTTAAGGGGTAATTTTTCTCTCTTTCGCATTACCACTGTCCATTTTATTTTCACCTAATTAACCATGCAAAACCAGAAGTGATCCTATTTCTCGTCATATAATCCAAGCATGGGTCAAAAGTTTCCTTTGTATTCCTTCTCTTTTGAGTAATTTTTTTCCATTTGCCAAAAGCTAATCTGGGATGTCTTTTCAAAAAATTACCGATGGCTTTTGAACAACTTTCAGTTACTTTTCAATGATAAAAGCTAGTCTGGTTAACTTTCCAAAAAACTCAGTTTATCAAACTACAAAGATGTATCTAAACAAACTGACTTTTGGCAAATGAACCTTTTCTAAAAAATAAATAAATTGACAAACAGAAAACCAAACCTAATATTTTTGCGATCTAGCTATCATCCCCCCTCTATTTTAGAAGAAGTCTGTATATAATTTGAAAATAGAAAAAATCAGGGCACAATTTCAATATCTCAATAATGCATGCATAATTTACTTCCTGTTTCAAGAGAGTTTGCTCAAGCTCTTGAAATAAAGGGTAAGTCTGTAAATTTAGGCAAAACTCAAGGAGTTTGAATCATTTTTTAAAATAAGGGCAAATCTATGTGATTGTAACAAAAATAGTGTGGTCCCATGTGTTCCCTAAAGTCTGAGAAATGAGCCATATCATTCATGCTTTATAAGTAGTGAGAACTGCTAGAGTTTTTATACTATGTAGATACATAGATTTAAAGACGGCCTTTGCAAAAGTCATGCCTTCACTACGTTTTTAAGTTGAAATAATCATAATGCTGAGGGAAGAATAAAAAATGATAGCTTAACATGAAATCAGAATTAAGACAAATGATGATATCTCGATCCAAGACAGTTGACCGTTCTAAAAGAAGCAAGAAAGAAAAAACCATGATTGTATAACTTAGCTTCAACCTAAGTGCTTGTTTGGTTCACAGAATTAGAAGTAATGTAATGCAATATAATGATGATTATATGAATTTGTTTGGATCGTCATTAAAATAAGATGATGCATATACATAAAAACGTTTGGTTGGATTATTTCAAACATGAGAATATATAGAAATAATATATCAAAAGACAAAATTACCCACAAACACACAATGTACATGTTGGGTTCATGGTAGTTTTTTCAATTTGTGCACTCTACACGTTGTGTTCATAGTAATATTTTAATATTTAATGCTGGAAATATTATGCAGTGTACATGTTGGGTTCATGGTAATTTTTTTAGTATTTAATGGTGGGAATATTATTTAATGGGATATTTTAATATTTTCAATGGTGGAATATTTTTTTAAAATTTTTTTAGTGAGGGAATATTTTTTAAAATTTTATATTACTATTAATTTTTTAAATATTTAATTGTGCTAATTATTTAATATTTAACGTCATTTACGAGTGAGCACTTTGGTCAAGTTAAAAAATTATAATGGCAATAGTGTTTTTTTCACTTAATTATAGGATGTCTGCATTCCCATTCTATCAAGATTACAAAATCTAGTCTTACATTACATAGGTCTAACCAAACATTGTAATCAGCCCGTTGCATAAGGATTACATGGAATCGAACCAAACGGACAATAAGAGTACACGTACCTGAGCAGCCTCTAATTCCACATCTTGGATTCGAATGTCAAAAGAAAGTGGGCGCAGCATGCATACAAAGAACAGATCCGACTTGTCAAAGAATGACTTGTGACTTTGTCTGAAGACCAAAGGAAGAAGAAAACAATGCTTAGCTATCCAAACTGGTGTGATTCTCGAGATAATACAGTAAAGAACAAGTGGCAGCTCCTAGCTTTCCAGTATAAAACAGTAAAATGTGATATGATGCAAATCATCCAAAAAAAAAAAACGAAATTTTAAAACTTGTGACCCAATATTTTGTGCTTGCACCATGTGATGCTTCATCATCGTATCTATGCTTAGAGTACCAACAGAAACATTAGCAAATTTAAGATTATTACGATCACCATCTGTGACCTAGAATAGAATTTTCAGTTGATTGTTAATAATGAAATAGTAGAGATTCGAGAATTATTTGAGATCCCTGGGATTTTAAATTTTTAACAACATAAAGTTGATAGACTGATCCTTTACAATAATGTCAGGCTCCTCATCTCAAGGACAAGAAATGATAAACTTCTACGCAAACATAATGTTGATGACATGTCATGCTTAATTATCGTATCTATGCTTCTTGGAATACCCAAAGACATTGGCAAATCTAAGATTAGTACATCACCATCTATAACCTAGAATAGAACTTTCAGTTAATCACTAACTATTAAATAGTTGAGATTCGAGAATTATTTGAGCTCCATAGGATTTTAACTACATAATGTTGAAAGACAACCCTTTTTCATTAATTTTAGGCTCCCAATCTCAAGTGCAAAAAATGATAACCTTTTACATAGCACAACGTTGATGAATCTATGCATCTAGGCAAATTTAATGGTATTTTAGCTCAAGGGCAACAAATGATATAGTTTTCATAAACATGCTACCTGAACGCTAATACCTCCAAAAATTCTGAA
Organism: Acacia melanoxylon; assembly: GCA_019022615.1. Taxonomy (NCBI): domain Eukaryota; kingdom Viridiplantae; phylum Streptophyta; class Magnoliopsida; order Fabales; family Fabaceae; genus Acacia; species Acacia melanoxylon. The sequence continues at coordinate 821,597 of JAFJYJ010000003.1, read as the reverse complement.
TCAACCTGAAAATTTATCATCAAATAACTGATTTCAGGACTAGTCCACATTTAATAATGACACGCCAGAGAACTTACTCCTGTTTCTTCTTTGACCTCTCTTACTGCTGCTTCACAAATATCTTCTCCCTGAATTAGTCATTGAATAGATTATGGATTATATACTCACAGCATAGCTTATGACACTAATTATAAAGACACAAAATAGAAACCTGATCAACAACTCCAGTAGGAAATTTCCAGACTCCAGTTCCCTGAAATAGCCCATTTTTTTCTTGAACTACTAGGACCTAAGATCATAATATAAGAGAATGAGTGCATAAAGAATATTAACAATAAACTTTATGAAGAATCCTTGGGTAAATTTATGCTCAGACCTTAAAAACCATAATTACTTATAATGTTATTAAATTTTAAGGGCAGTTTTAGGAAAGTTACTATTACTATCAAGTTTTAGAAAAGTTATTGCAATTTCCCAAAAAATTTAGTAATAGCTTTCCTAAAACTTGATAGTAACTTAGGACTTCAGATAATTACAATTTATAAGGTCTTTTAATGTACTTTTCACAATATTTGGAGGATTAAGGCTACTTATTTTCCAGTGATGTGCACATTTTGGAAATTAATCATGCAGAAGTATAGGTGGATTCACATCCACCTAAACATAGGGGAAACAGACTTTTGCAGGAAAAAATTTAAATTAAATCCTTGATATGGTCTCATCTAATGATACCAATAACCCATCCATAGCATTAGTGCCATCAGAAAGGACATACGTTTATAACCAACCAAAGAAACAGATGCATGGTGATTTTTCCCTTTCACTTAGAAGAATTGAAGTTCTCGTCAGAATAGAAACAAATGAAAAGGGAAATAGGATGAGAAAATAACGTTTATAGATGGAAAATAATCCTCCCACATTAAAAAAACAGGAAACATCTAGGGCATATTGTTGATTAACAATAACAAAGGCAAAGAGACATTGTATGAAACATTAGTTCCACCTCTCCTTGTACTCCTCCATGACACAGAAGACCTAAATACACCAGCCGATCACTAGGATGGTAACACAAGAAGTGCTTCTACAGAAGCCTTGACAACCTTTATTACTTCATCTTGACAGTGGGAGATATTAACATTTTAACTTGAAAAACAAACAATATTGTGTTATAATTCTGTAGTTTCTAGCAGAATTGTGTTGAGAAAGATAGGTAGAAGAGAGAGTTTAGGAAGAAGAGAGTAGAGAGGGAGAAGAGAGAAAAAGAGAACCGAGAGAGAGAAGAGAGAAAGGGACACAGATTCTGAAAAGAATACTTCAATTACTCGTAAGGCTAACAACCAATTCACAATGAGGCGATGCCTTTAAATATAGGCAGGGGTCGGGGTTAATAACAGGGGCGCCTAATCCTAATCATTAGTTAATTGGACACAGCTAAGGCCATGTTTGGCTAGGGCCGCTCTTCCTAACGGCTAATGCCACTAATAGCTAATGCCGCTCGTCTAATCAACTAACATAACTAACATTTAAACACTAATTACGATTACATAACATATTGATCATAGGCTCACAACCCAGTTAACCTAAAAACCAGAACCAAAAAAAAAGTAAAGTATTATTAAAAGTTGGAAAATACCTCTTGTTTTCCATTCATCACAAATGCACCGACACCCACTCGGTGTGTGGCATTTGCTGGAATAGTGTTCGCACTTTCAGGAATCCAGTATACCAACATTAAATATTTTGGTTCTGCATGGTGGTACCAGAACCCTTCCTGTATGAAAGTTCCATAGAACCAACGGTTAACACACCAAATCAGCCACAACAATCTAAGTGGAACTGAAGATTTCAATAATCAAATTAAAATTTTAAGAGTAAAAGACTACTATTTTGCTAGAAACAAATTCACCTTAACTAGAGGTTCAACAAGGTTGACCAGATGAATAGGTAATTTTATCCAAACACCCTTCTTACCCTGAATGATAAGGTTGATTCAGTAATTCCATCAAATGTTTTACATTACAAATTCTAAATTTCCATAAGATGACGTACTAATAAAGATAAGCCAAGAGAATATAGCAGGGGATCCACATGAGGTGCTTATAGCTTACATGCTTATTACATGCTAATACCTCAAATTGAGGTATAAGCATGTAATTTTTTTTTTTTTTATATATATATATTGTATTTATTTATATTTAAATTATGTCTTTCAAATTTTTTTTTTTGATACCCAGTATCTCAAATTAATTAGTTTCCAGTCCTGCATTCAAAAAAATATGTCTGTAACACCAGTATCATGGAAACTAATTAATTTGAGATATTGGGTGCAAAAAAAATTCAGAAAGTAGCACATAATTTAAATATAAATAAATACAATATATAAAATAAAAAATAAAAAATTACATGCTTATACCTCAATTTGAGGTATAAGCATGTTAGCTATAAGCACCTTATGTGGATTCATATAGCAGGATAGCAGGGGTACAACATGTAGCACATGATTTTAAGTTTGGTTGCATATGCCCGATAGTGTTGTCAGTTTTTCTTTCTCCTTATAATATTTAGTTGGCATTTACTCCTAAACCTATGTGTTCCTAACAAAAACAACTATATTAAAATGAGTCTGTTAATGAACAATGTCTGTGCTTGCACTAATTGTATGATGTGATCCTAGGTAGGATCCAGCATGGCATCCAAGTCCTATGCAGCCCCAATTTGGCTTCCAACATGACAACTAAGTCCTAGGTCGGACCTAAGATCATCAAGGAGGCAGACAAGTCATCAAGCATCCCCTAAATCCATTGCAAGGTAGAAGACCAAAATTCATGCTCCATCAAGAGGTCCAATGCATTGAGGGTGAAGATTTCCTTAAGCGGCTTGGGGCATGAAGACTCATCAGAGGAGGCTAAGAAGCATGAAGGCTTCTTTATTTGAGCTTTGTGTCATGAAGATCCATTATTTGATGGAAGATGGCATGTCATGTATTGACTAGAGCCCAATATCAGTCTAGAGTCCGTTTAGTTGTTTTCATTTGTTTTATATTAGGTTTAATGGGCTAAAATTTTAATTAGTATGTCCTCATTATTGTATTTCCTTTTATATTTGACACTGTTTAGTGTCTATGATACAAGCAGCTTGGGTAAGTTAGTCAGATCCCATTCAAATGGCTCTTCTGTTCTTTTCCTCCTAACAAAAACATACGTAAAACCATTTAAAGATAGGAAACACATGCTTATAAATATTTGTGAAATAATAAACCTTGAAGGGGGAAAAAAACTGTTCCAATAGAAGTTGGATGCCATGTAAATCAGCAAACACGATGGCTAAATTTAGAGAGTGAAATGCACGTATAAAAATGAACGGAGACACATCAATGAGTTCAATATGATGAATGAGTTGGATGAACAATCTTAACTTCTAACAACAGTGAAAATGGGATCATAAAACCATTTGGAGGGTGTATATTTCTGTGTATGTATAAGAAAACAATACTACCACACAACACGAAAAAATGAGTAGAAAAAGATAGATAAAATAGACAACCAATTAAATTAAATCAGACAAATCCAATATGTTTCTTTTTATTTTGATGCCATAAGAAGCTTTTGAGAGCCATGACACGAAGTACAAAAAATAGCCATCTAATTATGAATAATTAGACATGGAAAAAAAACCTTGTCTTCTCTGCAATTGTTCCATTATGTTCCAACATAAAAGAAATTCAGAATAAAGTTGACTATGATGTGAAATGAATACTAGAAAACTACCAGCTGTTTCCAGCGGGTAATTGAAGCTCTGAGAATTGAGATAAAGGTTGTAGGGTCCATAGGCTCGTCCATTTCCACAATGACACCACCATATTTGTCATTGGTTGATGTTAGTAGTTTAACCTGTTGCAATTCATCCCCAGCAGCTACTTGTATAGCTTTTGACATTGAACTTGTTGGGCTTGCCATGTTCCAAATAGGATAAGGTGCAGTCGCTTTAATCCTGACTATAAGGTACCGTGAGGAAATGTTACATTAGACTCCATGCAGAAGAGTAATTTAGTAGTAATAATCATTCTAGAGAAAGCTGAACAGTATTAAAAAGGCATTTTATTTAAAAGGAGAGTATAACCCAGTATACACTAGGCTACTATAACCCAATAAATTAGTGATATTAAACAGAATCTTTCAAAACTAGAGAGTTGTAGTACATTGAAAAATTCTGAATGCTTTAATAAAACTCATGAATTTAATATCAGGAAATCATGTTAAGCGGACCACCAAACATGTATTAACAATATGCTTGACGCCTCGACCAAACAAAATGCAAGTGCAAAGAGTAACAAAAATGATACGCTCAGTTCAAGCTGTTGCTTTTCAAGCTAAGTGAGAAAGTATATATCTAATTGCACAAAACATGATCAAAATTCAGGCATTACTTAAGATCTTTTTGTCTTCAAATTTGGAATGAAACAAGATTTAATAGAAAATGAAGTAGGAAGATATATGTATCAATTGATGTACTGAATTAAACAAATTGATATGATAGAAGGAGCTATTAAAAATGTGAGAGCAAGAATATGTGTAGAAACAAGATATTCCTTCCAGTAAAACGTGTGCTTTTTTCTTTCTTTACTAACATTGTGATACTGAACTATAAAATAATCATTATAATGTATCACTTGTTAAATTTGTATTAAGAAATTAAATAGCAAACACCTAACAATTGGACTTAAACCTATCACCTTGTTTAAAAGTAAAGTGAGGAAACTGTCATACAAAAGTGAATGCTTCTGTTAAATGGCCAAAGCCAAAAACATATCTGAAAGATAAGTGACCACCCAAATAAGAAATATTCACTTAACGATCTCTTGACAACTGGCATAAAGAACAAAACGAACAGCATTGATAAATAAATAGCCATGTTTATGTTTTCCATGATACCCAGAAAAAAGTATAACAATTCCAAATTGGGTCTCCATCAATCATTAGAAATGAGTGGCCAATTGAGACATGTAATAACAGAAACAAGCCATAGCTTGTTTCAGTACCTCCTGTAGCTTCTCTTGTTATTGTTCCACGCGAAGATATCAAACGCCAACTTTTTGCAATATAATGAGGATTTCCAGGTCTTAAAAAGATGAATGATCGTGCCGACAGCAGTCTGAACATGTTATTTGATTGTGTGAATCAAATACCAAATAGATTAAACTCTCAAATGTGTAATACTATCAGCTTCCTCATCACTTTTTGCTCCAATTTTTTTCTCACCTGCGTAAATAGTCCTCAAAATTCTCAGTGACTGAGCTAAATTCACCCCCTCTGGGTTTGGTTCAAGGGCCGGGGTCAATGTTCCCGTGTATGGTTTTGTTGGAGAGGAGGAGAATAGGGACTTTTAATCCCTTATTTGGTTCAAGAGGGGAGGGAAGGAGAGATAATGACTAATTTATCATTATACCCTTATGTGCTTTTTTTTTCCCATCTGTTGCTTGTATAAATTATTTTACACCTTAACCAAAATTGCATGATGAAAATTTCACTCTCATCCCAGCATACTGTTAAGATGTGAATAAAAATGTGTTAATGCAATAATAACAATTTTTTAAACTCCATTAATTATATAATATAATATAATGCATAGGTATTAAATATATCATAAGATCCCTTTTTGGAGGAAAAACTCTCTTAGACCTCTTTAAATGCACCTCAAGTCAACATAGAAGCCAATTTATCATCCAAACCAAAGGAATGGCTTAATTCAGCATACAAACTGTTATGGACTCATATGAGGCCCATTTAATGACCCAACAAGGGGCAATCTATGTGACCTAGATATGGTGGCATAGCACTTGGGCCTGGAGGCACAAAGACTCGTAACTCCAAACCCTAACCCTACAAGTAAACCCTAAAGATATGATCATTCTTTCTTGTTTACTATTCTGCCGTCTCTGTGCACACACACCACCCCCTTTGGCTGAAATCGTTTTGTTCTTATTCGTGCACATTAATCTACTATACTCATAGGTATTTGATTCATAGATATCTAGGAGAGAGTTATTTGATACTAGATGAACATATCAGTCCAACGTACTGGACATCTCTGTCGATCTAGACAGAACACAAAGTGTGTCACCCATTCTAAGTTTGTCAAAATATATCAATAAATGAGTCAATAATCAGACCAGAAACCCTAAACTAAATTATAAATGAGTCAATAATCAAACATACATAGTACGTAAACAGCCACAATCAGACCAATCATACACAATAAGAAAACATGTAAACTAAACTAGTACACGTCTCATCAGACCAACCACATTATCTAATACACATATTTAACTCAGAAACCATGGTTATATCTATTCAGACCAATTCAACACAAAGTTCATCAGCCATAAGGGACGGAAAAAAAATAGATTTCATTACCATAACATAAGGGGCGAGACGCGCAGGACGGAGAAAGGAGAATATAATCAGCAAAGGATGACGCACATAAAGCATAGAAAGGAGAGCATAAATAAGCCATAACGGACAGAAAAGAGTTTATCATCAATTTGTGTAGAGCATGTCTATGAAGGAGAAAGAAGGCACGGAAAGCACAAAAATAAAAAATCGGTCATAAAGGAGAAATCAGATCAATTTGTGTGGATAGATACCCAAAAGTCAGGGGAAACGCAAAGAAATCACTGACCGTTTGTCGATTATACACATATCGAGTAAAATCGCTGGCAGAGGAAAGGCGAAGAAACAATGGCTGCAAACTCACCTGAAAGGAGGCGGGGCCACCGCGAGACGAGGTTGAGGTCACACACGGACGCCACAAGCTGGGTGAGTAAAGCAGGGGACAAAAAAGGTCCCAAGGGGAGAAGCAGTAAAGAAATTACCCCCGAACCAAGGGTGTCGAAGAAGAAGCACGAACAATTTCCTCCAGCAGGATGGCAGTTATTCAACTCCTAACTTATGTTTATATTTATTTTCTTAGAAAATTGCAACCAGATTCCAATTAACAGGTAATGGTAATCAGGCCACACGAAATCATTAAATTACAGTGAAGTGAAGAGATCTGGTGCTATTAATTCTAATCATGAAAGTACAATTTTGCCCCTTGTTAGTAATGAAAAGTTTAGAGCAGATAAGTTTAGAGCATCCCATAATTATTCATTGTATGATGCTTTTTATGATTTATGTTGTTACGTTGTTTCATTGAGTGTGTGGGAGGATATGAATTTCTATTGCAAAGATTGTACTATGTTATGTTTTTGTATGCTTAGATAGGGATAAATAGAAAGATGAGCTTTATGTGTTTGTAACCATTGTTATGCGATTCAAAACGTATTCAAAACGTGCCTTCAATACAATACTCTAAAATTGTTAATGTTGCTGATGTAGTTGTTAGAAACAACTTTGTTTTGTAAGGTGACAAAAAAGATGACAAGTACATCTAGAAAGCATATAATATATTTTTTTCCATATACTGGACAATTTTTAAATGGAAAAGAATATGATTTGCAATATGTGGGAAGCAGCGTTAGAACATGAACCATAAAGAAATGCACTATCTATAACTTGAGAACAATTGTAACATCAATTATCAAAAAAGAAAGTAGTAGAATTTTCGTGAAATATCTGATCTTTGATAAGGAGTAGAACATTTTATTAAATTCAATGGAGAAAACAGTCATGTGTATGTAAAGAGAATATAGATGACAATACACAACCAATATGAGATGATGTAAGAGAGGAACAAACATATGTGTAAGTTGTATTTGTTTTTTGAATTAATATTTTCTATAGTCACTTCTTATCATGTAGGTTGTCATTGGATACTTTAAATTTGTCATTAGCTGTTCTAACAAAGCAGTAAAATTGTACTTTCCTGTTTGGAATTAATAGTACTAGGTCCCTTAGGACTTCACTACAATTTGATTATTTTCGAGGAACTTGGTTGCCATTGAGTTTATTAATTGAGACCGGGTTGCAATTCTGTCCTAGAAGTTCTTTGAACGGCAATTTTGTCATGCCTGTTATCCCAATTAAATTTGACCATTGGTAGACTAAATATGTAGAATTGACAGTCAACGTCATTTTTGTTAAGGTGCAAATTTGCCCATGAAGTTTCCAAATCGTAGCAATGTTGCCCTGACAATTATATAGGTTAGATTTGACCATTAGTTAGCCGAATTTGTTGAGCTAGCAACATGAACAATATTGAAAATGAAGAAGAAGAAGAAGTTACATATGGAGGAGGAGCTCCAATAGATCAAATCAAATCTATTTATTTAATCCGAATTAAAAGCCTACAGATTTAATTTATATTTATAAATTAAATATGAGATATGATATCTTTTTATTTAATTAAATATGAGATACTATATCTCAATTTAATTAAATCTAAGATACTCTATCTTTATTCGAAAATTAAATCGAGATACAATATCTCAATTTATTATAGTTATTTAATTTATCAAATAAATTAAATACTATATATAATAATATTATTATCTATAAATAATATCATTATTAATTTCGAATTTAATAATATATATATATATATATTCATCCTAGATTAAATACGATATTCATTAAATCTTAGACATATCTAAGATTCAATGAATCTGGACACTTTCTTTGGTGTTGAGCTATTCTTGTGCGACCTGCAAGTCCATGAGATTGGCGGTGGGTCAATCTTGTACCAGCCCACAAGTCGCAAGCGGCCTCTAGCAAGACATTGCAACTACCCAATTCATGTGGGGATCGATGATACGATACTACCTATCATACAACCATGTCACGTTCCTATTGTCACACGATAATTTGGTCAAGGATGAGGCATGGATAATGTCAACTTCATGTTCTTGACCATTACTTTCTCGATTCTTGAGCAGTCTAACAATTGAAATGGAAAATCCTTTCCATCGTAGTATAGCCATACATTTCTCAGACTCACTCATCGAGGGGCCCAGTATTATCTCTCTACAAATGTGAGGGACAAATTCCATCTTGACCATTCATATTCCTCTGCATGAAAACCACTGATCCCGATCCAAGCCTTTATCATCACCCGGTCAAAGGTGACTTTTGACTAGGTCAAAGATCAACGACTCATCATGTAGGAATCCATGATGATCTCAGGTCAAAGGGCATTGTGACGCAGTTATACATGAGATAAGCTTATGACTAAATCCATGCAGCTTCCTCATAGTGGGTCGGTCCAACACCTTGTACTCTTACAAGTGCCCATGACTTTGATTCGTATCTCCATACCTCATCAAAGTCATACTGGTCTTATTTCATCTTCGCTCCCGGGTAGATGATTGACTAGAGACATTTACGATAATCTTGAATATATATCCAGGGATACAATTATCACTATAAACATGCAAATAAAATGATAACTAAAGGAGAATACTTTAAATAACATAAATGTTTAAAGTACAATGACTTGTCCCTAGGGTATAATTTCCAACAGACTCCCACTTGCACTAGGTGCAATCATCAATTACTCTAATACCCATTACCCTAACATGACGCTCATGTTTTGCTTGTGTAAGCGGCTTAGTAAGAGGATCAACATCATTGTCTTCTCCTGGTACTTTGCATATTTTTATATCACATCTATCATTGATTTCTCTTATAAGATGAAATCGCCTGAGTATATGCTTGGTCCTTTGATGTGACCTAGGCTCCTTGGTCTACGCAATAGCGCCGCTATTATCACAGAACAAGTCTATTGGATTTGAGATGGTAGGAACCACCCCAAGTTCATTAATGAACTTTCTAATTCAAAAGGCCTCCTTAGTTGCATCCGATGCTGCTATATACTCAGCTTCTATTGTAGAATCAGCTACAGTGCTCTGCTTAGAGCTCTTCCAGCTTACCGCACCACCATTCATCAGGAATACATATCCTGATTGCGATCTTAGATCATCTTGGTCAGTTTGGAAACTCGCATCTCTGTAACCAGTCACACAGAGCTCATCCTCCAAGCCACCATATACCAAGAATAAGTCCTTAGCCCTTCTTAAGTACTTAAGGATATTCTTGACAGCAGTTGAGTGACCCTCACCGGGATCTTGTTGTTATCTACTGGTCATACTCAAGGCAAATGACACATCTGGTCGAGTACATAACATGGCATATATGATATATCAAATGGCGGAGGCATATGGAATCTTACTCATGCGGTCTCTTTGATCTTGTGTACTAGGAAATAGATCCTTACTAGATAGATGCCATGAGACATGGGTATGCAACCCCTTTTAGAATCCTGCATACTGAATCTATGCAGTATCTTGTCTATGTATGTGCTCTGACTTAAGCCTGTTAGCCTCTTGGATCTATCTCTATAGATCCTAATCCCTAGAATGTAAGTGGCTTCGCCTAAATATTTCATTTAGAAAGACTTTCCTAACCAAGACTTGACACTCTGCAAGGTAGGAATGTCATTCCCAATAAGTAGGATGTCATCAACATAAAGCACTAGACATACAACTGTGCTCCCACTAACCTTCTTGTAAACATAAGGTTCATCGATGTTTTGAATGAATCCAAACTCTTTGACTACTTCATCAAAACGACGATTCCAGCTCCGAGATGCCTGCTTCAATCCATAAATGGATCTTTGAAGCTTACAAACTTTACCAGAGTCCTCTGGACGCACAAAACCCTCATGTTGTGTCATATACACATCCTCAAGCAGCTTTCCGTTGAGGAAGATTGTTTTGACGTCCATCTGCCATATCTCATAGTCATAGTATGATGCAATGGCAAGAAGGATTCTTATTGATTTGGCCATTGCAACTGGGGAAAAGGTTTCATCATAGTCCACACCATGAGTTTGAGTGAATCCTTTTGCAACTAGTCGTGCCTTGAAGACATTTACTTTGCCATCCATGTCAGTTTTCTCCTTGAAAACCCACTTGCACCCAATGGTTTTTACACCTTCAGGTGGATCGACTAAGGTCCATACCTTATTGTCGTACATGGATTGCATTTCAGACTTCATGGGATTAAGCCATTCTTTGGGGTTTGGTCCCACCACGGCCTCCCGATAGGTAGTTGGCTCATTCTGCTCAATGAGCAAAACATCACGACTTCCAGTAATCAGAAATCCATATCTCTGAGGTGGTAGCCATGATCTATCGGACCTTCATGGCCCTTGTGTTATTTGAGTAGGTTCAACAACTTGTTGTGAGTCTTTTCCATTTTCCATTTGTGGTTCTACATTGTCTTGTGACTCTCGAACTTCTTTGAGGTTCACCTTACTCCCACTGGTTCTTTTAGAGATAAACTCTTTTTCCAAAAAGATACCATTCCGAATAACAAACACTTTGTGATCGGTAGGATTGTAGACATAGTATCCTTTAGTTTCTTTAGGATACCCCACAAAAAGGCATTTTGAGGATCTGGATGATAACTTATTGGAGGCTTGCTATTTAACATAAACATCACATCCCCAAATTTTAAGAAATGACAAACTAGGTTTCTTCCCAGTCCATATCTCATATGGTGTCTTTTCAACTGCCTTTAATGGAACACGATTTAGTGTGAACGCAGTTGTTTGTAGGGCGTGTCCCCAAAAGGAAGGTGGAAGATCTGTTTGACTCATCATAGATCGAACCATATCTAATAGAGTTCGATTCCTCCATTCAGAAACACCATTCCATTGAGGTGTTCCTGTAGGAGTTAGTTGTGAGATGATCCCACATCTCATAAGATGGTCAATTAACTCTTGGCTCAAATATTCACCATCCCGATCAGATCGAAGTGCCTTAATTGTTTTGCCAAGTTGGCTTTGCACTTCATTGAACGTTTCAAAAGATTTAGACTTCTATTTCATTAGGTAGATATTCCCATATCTACTAAATCATCTATAAATGTAATGAAGTACAAATGACCTCCTTTGGCATAAGCATTCATTGGTCCACTGACATCTGTATGTATGAGGCCTAATAAATTAGTGGTCCTTTTACTACTCCTAGTAAAGGTGCCTTTGTCACCTTTGCAATAAACAAGACTTACATGTATCAAATGATTCAAAATCAAATGAGTCAAGAAATCCATCTGTGATGGAGTTTTGAAATGCGTTTCTCATTTATATGGCCTGGACGACAGTGCCATAGGTAAGTCGGATTCAAATCATTTAACTCGATCCTTTTGGTAGTTTATGTCATAGATATGTCCATTCAATTTTCTACTGTCCTTGGGACCCTGCACATTTATACAAATGCGAGAACCACATGCGGTATCTAATACCCATGTTGAGGAAGTAGAAAAGTGAATATCTATGACGTAGATACCTGAAGCGATAGCCCCGCTATCTTTCTTGTTATTTTCAGATCTTCAATTTAAAGTTTGCAATTCCTCTTCCAATGACCAATTTCATTGCAAAAGAAGCAGACCCCATCCTTCGGAGGTTTTGCCTTCTTGGTTGCAGGCTTAGATTTGGGCCTATTTGACTCATTGGTCTTACCAGCTGAGCCAGCACCCTTTCTTTTGCCCTTGCCTTTTCTTTTTCATACCCTTTCCTTTCTGAACCATCAAAACAGTGATGGGCCTCTTCTTAATGCTCTGCTCAGCTGTTTTGAGCATCCCATGCAATTTAGAAATTGATTCCTCCATGTTGTTCATGTTGTATTCCATGACAAAGTTATCATAACTTCCTTGGAGTGAGTTCAAGATCACATCTGTAGCTAACTCCTGGGACATGGGGAATCCAAGCCTCTCAAGGTGATCAATGTAGCCTTTCATTTTCAACAAATGAGGAATAACTAATTCACCTTCAGCCATCTTGCAAGAAAATAAGGCCTTTGTAGTCTCATACCTCTCTTGCCTTGCCTGTTGCTGGAACATTTCCATAGGATGAACAATCATCTCAGAGGCCTCCACATGTTCTAGATCTTTATCGAGGTCTGGAAGCATAGTGGCAAGCATAAGACATCATGCATCCACAGAGTCATCCTTATGCTTCGTATAGGCATCAGTCTGAGCTCTTGGATCAGTAGATGCAGGCTCGTCAGGAATAGGTTAATCGATGAGATACTCTTTTCTTTCGTGTTTAGGATCAACGCTTAAGTTCCCAAACATGTCAAGAAAGTTTGTCTTATCGAGTTCATCCTTCTTAAGGACTGATCGCATTGATAGTGTTGAAGTATTGCTAGTCTACATGATTCTACAACTAAAAGATATGCAAAGTTTACTTAGTAACCTCCCACTGAATTAATAACCCTCATTGTAATTAGTGGGCTAAGATCCATATTTGGCTTAAATCTAAGTCCACTTTGGCAGGACGCTTAAAATCAAGTTATTTAGGTAGGCAACCCCTTGCCAATTACATCACATGTAACTCTTAGATCTTTATGGGATTCTATCATCAGATGACCGGCACGTTTAATCCCATCTAATGCCTTGAGATCCAAAACCGTCTTGATAACTTGCTAGGTTTGTTGCCGAATGTTAACTTGCTAGAAAGTTAAGATCGAAAATTAGCAACCAGAAGGTTTATTACGGAGGATCGGGATTCCCGAATGGAAATGGGAAGACGTTACCATGGATCTAGTAGTAGGCCTTTCTAAGATAAGTCACTACGATGCTATTTGGGTAATCGATGATTGACTTACGAAATTGGCACACTTTAACCCTATAAGGATAAATTATTCTACGGAAAAATTGGCGGAGATTTATATAAAGAGATTATACGACTCCATGGTACACTAAGGAGCATCATTTTTGACAAAGATCCCCGATTCACTTCCCAATTCTAGCATGTGTTACATGAGGCAATGGGGACGAAGCTGAAGTTCAGTACAGCTTATCACCACTTGACCGACGGACAGTCGAAAAGAACTATTCAAACATTAGAAGATACGTTACGAGCCTGCGTTCTGGATTCGAAAGGCAGTTGGGATATGTATCTGCCTTTAGCAGAATTCCCAGTATACAGATGGCTCCCTATGAGGCGCTGTATAGGAGGAAATACAGATCACCCCTGGGATGGACGGACTTATTAGAAAGGAAGCTGTTCGGGCTAGAGATGGTTAATGAGATGTCCGAACAGATTAGTTTGATTCGAAAGAGGCTCCTTGCAGTACAAAGTAGGCAAAAGAGTTAGGCGGATAGGAGAGGGAGACCTCTCGAATTTGAGGTGGGTGATCATGCATTCTTAAAGATATCTCCCGTCATTGTTGGCTCTTAAATGTTTTGATGATAACTAATGTTTAAGTTTTGAAAATCATGTTGTATGTCCGGGAATAACTCTCGAGAATCGAGATCTTGTATTCTCGAGAATGTCTATCAAAACCACATTAATTGTTAATCACGGCATGGCAATTACGGAGAATGAGGATTACATTCTCGAGAATGGTTACGGAGAATGCACCAAATGCTCTCGAGAATGATCGGACCGAAGCGAGAATCGGACTTTGTTTCTCGAGTAATTCTCGAGAATTGAGAATCAATTCTCGAGAATGATTCTCGAGAATCGAAAATGATTCTCGAGAATGGTCGAAAAGCTTCTACATTGTATTACATTTTACGAAGTAATTCTCGAGAATGAAGTTTTAATTCTCGAGAATGGTTCTAGAGAATCGAAAGGATTCTCGAGTATTTCATTTGTTTCATCGATATTCGCTTCGGTGCTCTACGGTTTACAAGTGATTCTCGAGAATGAGGAAGTCATTCTCGAGAATGGTTCTCGAGAATGGGCAAACAATTCTCGAGAATGCTCGATAACGTGCGAAGTTTGCTTACATCTCTTTGGACTCTCGAGAATTGAAATGCAATTCTCGAGAATGGTTCTCGAGAATCACTAGGTAATTCTCGAGAACGATCCAGAATTGCTCAATCTGCAGAATGATTCTTTGAGTGCTTCTCGAGAATGAACGAATTTGCTCAATTCTTCGGATTGATTCTCTGTGTGATTCTCGAGTATGTTCTGAAGAATAGCAAAACTAATTTAACATCAGAACTGATTATTTTATCTAAATGATCTAGTTAATTGTTTTAATCCTTCAATACATCATTCTACATTAACTATGATATCATTAATCATCTTCTTAAGTGTTTTTCCAGATTCTTAATCAAGGTTCCACATTCAAATAAAGAACACGAGAGTATTAGCCAAAGAACGATGTTTACGCAAAGAACACTCGAATGAATCGTAAACTCATTCTTGTAATCTAATTATATCTAATTCTGTTACTAATCATCTCGTGAGTGTATTTCGAGACATTGAATCTTGGTTCAAAAGCATGACGGGCTTGGCGCTTGAAAAGTATGGAGAAACGAGCCGACATAATTCAAATGACCCATGCCGAAAAGCATCTTTAAAGTTTCTCTTCACCCAAGGTGACTACAAGATGACCCAAGCGAAGAGACATTTGATAATGGGTAAGCGGCGCGAGTGCTCCATTAACAGACATATTCAAATGTTCCAACGGACACATTCAAATCCTTCAACGGTCATCAACTTCAACCAATACAAATACACGAAGGATTGAATTCAACAACGACGAACCGGTGCATACATTGATAAAGCTTTCAAATAGTTCAAATTGAATTCTAATTATATCTTCGGATATACTAAGCTTCGGTGTTCATTATCATATCTACTCGTGAGAGAGTTTTACTACTTGCTATTACAATTCGTTCAAATCTCAAGATAGAGGTATCTTGAGTGTGGGTGTATTAATTACAACTTGTAAGGGGAGTGAGTCCAAGAGTGAAAGGATCATCCTTCGTTTACGAGTGTGTAATTGTATTTGTAAGATAGTCGAAATCCCGAGAGAGTGTCGGGAATTTGGACGTAGGTCGAAGAGTTTGACCGAACCAGGATAACTTCTCTGTGTCCATTATCTTTACTTCCTTACTGCTTTCATCGTTCACCTATCATACAGCGAAAAGATTTTTGAGATCACCTATTCACCCCCCTCTAGGTGATAGTCCACCTTCATTTGGTATCGAGCTGGTTTCTCAGTTGGGCTTAACATCCCGAAAAGATCATGGAAGGAATATTACACGATGGTGCCTCCATTAATCGACCCCCGGGATTCAACGGAGAAAACTACTCCTTACGGAAAGGAAAATTCGAGTATTCGTAATGGCTCGAATATGGTCTGCGGGAAGTGATAGAAATTGGAAACTATGTACCTATAAAGATTGAAGGAGGAATCTACTGTTCCAAAGACGAAAGCTGAATTCGATGAGAATGATAAGAAGAATGTCACTCTCAACGGTAAGGCTATTTTGATGCTTGAGTGCTCTCGGTCAAAAGGAGTACTTTCGAATATGCAATCATCAAGCTGCGAAGGAAATGTGGAAGGCTCGGAGATTGCATATGAAGGCACTTCCGGCATCAAGGAAAATCGTATCAATACTCGACCACTTTGAGTATGACTTACTGCGAATGAAGTCGGGAGAAACCATGGCGAGTTCCAACTCGGATATACTCATTTGACAAATCAATTGGCGGCTCACGGTAAAAACTACGATCAAGGTCCTCGGTCGGGAAGATTCTCAATGTTCGACAAAAGAGCGGGAAGCTAAAGTCAACGCAATAGAGGAGGCTCGTGGAGAATCAATGGTTTCGATTCTTTGCATTATTTGGAAGCTTGTCGAATATGAAAGCAAGCTGAAATTCAAAAAGGACCTAGATAATGTTAACGCGTCGGAACAAAGGAATTGCTCTTAACACTATAAAGGAAAAAGAAGAAAAAGAAGAAGATGAAGAGGACGATGACGAGATGGCCATGTTTGTTCGAAGATTCAAGAAGTTCTACAGAAAAGATCGAGGCTTCAGAAACAGATTTCAAAAAGGTGACACAAGTAACAGACATGAATTCGGAGGCAAAGACCAAATCATGCATTACGAATGTGACAAGCGGGACATTACAAGTCGAATGTCCTCAACTAAAAGACATGACAAAGAAAAGAAGAAGCACTATCAATTCAAAAAAGGGCTTATGTATCGGCAATATGGGGAGATGGCTCCTCGGACGAAGAAAGCGAAGAAGAGAAAGAGGCGCCAACGCGTACGTGCGGTGGCGAGAAGAAGAGCTAGCAGAAAACAACAATGAGGTACATGATTCGCAACCAACCTATAATGAATTATTTGATGAATATAATGAAATTCAATCTGAATTTGAAAAGGTTGTTGATGAATGTTTTGCCCTGAAAAAGGAGAATATAACTCTCAAACTACGTGTTGAAAACCTTTCATGTGAAAATCTTATACGTGATGAATGCACGGATTTAGAGAAAAGAAATCTTCATCTTACGAAAACACTTGAGAAATTCACTAAGGGAAGTGAAATGCTCAATGTGATTACGAAAACTCAAAGAATTACAAATGATCGGTCGGGCATAGGATATAATCCTATCTTTGACAAAAGGAAAGGCAAAAAGAAAAGCGCGGAAAATCTTATTTGAACTACTTCCGAAATCGGTTCATACTTCAAATCCGTTTGCTCATTGTAACTATTGTAATCGAAAAGGACACTCTACTTCATCATGCTTTCATAGAAAGAATCGAAGAGATAAACACATTGGTAATTACCAATGGGTACCTAAGGGAACTTATACTTTCCACAGTAGGAGCTAACCGAAAGGACCCAAGAAACGTTGGGTACCTAAAACTTAATCTTATTCGAATTATAGGTTTGTCTGAGAGCATCAAGAACCAACAAGTGGTACATTGACAGTGGATGCTCCAGACACATGACGGAGATCAATCCAAATTCGTTGCAATGAGATCAAAAGATGGTGGCAAAGTTACTTTTGGAGGAAACCAATCGGAAAGATCTGCGGAATTGGAGAGATTGGTACAAAGATGGACCTCGAGATCAAAGACGTGTATCTTGTTGAAGGTCTACGCCATAATCTCCTAAGTGTGAGTCAAAGTGCTTTGATAAGAACAAGCTGGATTATCTTTGACTCGGAAGAATGTCTCATTGTCAACAAAGATGATCTTCCAATTGATAAAGGTAAAGCGAAGGTATTATTTAAAGCTCCTCGAGAAGGAAATTGTTATACATTAGATTTACCTAAAATTGACTACGAAAAATGCTTTGTTAGCAATTTAGAAGATAGTTGGGCGTGGCATAAGCGTCGCTCATGTGAACATGTTCCAAGTGGATAAGGCTGCTAAGGAAAGATTTAGTTCTTGGTTTGCCTAAACTTCGTTTTAAAAATGACATGATTTGTGATTCTGTCAAAGAGGTAAACAAACTAAATCATCTTTCAAAAATAAAACTGAAATCACGACCAATCGACCTCTTCATTACTTCATATGGATTTGGTTGGACCGGAAGAGTTAAAAGCCTTGGTGGCAATTTGTATACTCTAGTCATTGTAGATGATTACTCTCGGTTCACTTGGACTATCTTCTTATCTTCTAAGGATGAAACATTTGATCTGTTTATTGTGTTTGCCAATAAGGTGCAAAATGAGAAAGGTATTTGCATTACGGCTATTAGAACGGATCATGGAGGTGAATTCGAAAATCAAGCGTTCGGAGAATTACAGTGATGCTCGCGGGATCAATCATAATTTCTCGGCTCCCGAACACCACACAGAATGGTGTGGTGGAAAGGAAAAATCGAGTGCTCACGAAAATGGCTCGTGCCTTATTGAATGAAAATCGGACCTCACAAGTCTTACGGGCGGATGCAATGAGCACGGCCGGCTATATTGCCAATCGAGCATATCTCGAAAGAAGCTCAATAAGACTTCTTACGAACTCTACAAAGGAAGGAAACCAAATCGCTCATCTTCATATCTTTGGCTGCAAATGCTTCGTGCATAACAATGGTAAGGACAATGCAGGAAAATTCGATCCCAAATCGATGAAGGTATTTTCTCGGATACTCTACTAGAAGTAAAGCATATAGAATCTTCAATAAAGCGCACTCGTTCGGTTGAAGAATCAATTCATGTAGTATTTTGTGAATCTAAATCGCACGAATCTTTGGATGATGATGAACCCATTGATAAAAACCAATTCTTCTCAAAAACTACTCCTGCTTCTATTGAAAGTCTGAAAATGTTTTCGAGGCTGATCCTCAAAATGATTTAGAAAACTCGAGATCAATCTCAACCTAGAGCTTGGAGGTTCATTAGGAATCATCCTCTGGACCAAGTGATAGGTGACTTGAATCAAGGTGTAAAAACTAGAAATAGTACCTTGAATGAAGTAACATTTTCTGCCTTTATATCACATATAGAACCTTCTAAAATAGATGAAGCCCTTTCAGACAATGATTGGGTGATAGCTATGCAAGAAGAGTTACACCAATTTGATAGGAATCAAGTTTGGGATTTGGTACCTAGACCTAAAGACCATCCGGTCATTGGGACTAAATGGGTATTCAAGAACAAACGAGATGAATCAGCAATCATAGTCCGTAACAAGGCTAGGCTGGTTGCCAAAGGCTATAATCGGGAAGAAGGGATTGATTATGAGGAAACATATGCTCCGGTAGCTAGATTGGAAGCAATACGTGTACTCTTAGCCTTTGCGTGCATCAAAGGATTCAAACTCTTTCAAATGGATGTTAAGAGTGCCTTTCTAAATGGATTTATTCGGGAAGAAGTCTATGTTGAACAACCTCCTGGTTTTGAAAATGATCATCATCCGGATCATGTCTATCGTTTGAAGAAAGCCTTATATGGTCTCAAACAAGCTCCTAGAGCTTGGTATGAAAGATTAAGTAATTTCTTATTAGATCAAGGCTTTATCGGAGGGAAATCGAGATACAACTTTGTTTATTAAGACTAACAAACTTAATGAGACCTTAATTGTGCAAATATATGTGGATGATATTATTTTTGGTGCTACTAAAGATTCTCTGCGAGGAATTTTCCAAGAAAATGCGGGGTGAATTCGAAATGTCTATGATGGGTGAATTGAACTACTTCCTTGGTTTACAAATCAAACAACGGAAGGATGGTATATTTATATCTCAAACGAAGTATCTCCGTGATTTGCTCAAGAAATTTGGAATGGAGCATTGTAATGGAGCCGACACTCCAATGAGCTCAAGCACTTTCTCTAGATGCCGATGAAGAAAAAGGAAAAGACTTCAACATAACCAAATATAGAGGAATGATTGGATCCCTACTTTATTTGTTGCTAGCGAGACCCGGACATTCGATTTAGTGTGGGAATGTGTGCAAGATTCCAATCAGCTCCTAAAGAATCGCATGCCGAACATGTCAAAAGAATCTTTCGATATCTTTCGGATACAAAGGAATTGGGTCTCGGTTCCCTAAAAGTCAACAAGAATTTACGGTGGCATATTCGGACTACGATCACGCTTTGGATACAAGGCGATAGAAAGAGTACTAGTGGACGGTGTGAATTTCTTGGAGGATCACTTGTATCATGGTTCAGCAAAAAACAAACCACTTTGTGGCCGTATCCTCAATGAAGCTGAATATGTAGCTGCATCAAGTTCTTGTGCTCGGGTTCTATGGCTCAAGCAACAACTTCAAGACTTGGGAATTCATCTACGGGAGATTCCAATCCTCGTGACAACACTAGTACAATAAGCTTAGCAAAGAATCCAGTTCAACACACAAGAACCAAGCATATTGATGTTAGACATCACTTTATCGAGAGATCATGTCCAAAAGAAAGATGTTACGGTAATGTTCATTCCTACTCACTTGCAACTTGCGATATCTTCACCAAACCGGCGGCAAAAGAACAATTCACATACATTCGAAGAGAATTGGGAATGGTAAATCCCAATGAATTGTAAATAAAATGTTAGCTCAATCTTGTTAATTATGTTTTGATGATGTTTGGAAACTAACTTAAGCATCGGAGCTTCTAGATGTTGTTTTTGCGGGTTTTTGGTCCGAGTTGGAAAAAGCGATATTAAGCGATAATTCTCAAGAATGAGGTTATCATTCTCGAGAATTGATACATGAATTCTCTTGTTCTTCCTAAGCGTTCTCGAGAATTTGAAACCATTCTCGAGTAATATCGAGTATTGATTGGTAAGGATCATTTACGGACTTAAAGATTCTCGAGAATACGGGATCATTCTCGAGAAATATCGAGCTGTTATCTGGTGTTCTATGTCGATTACATATGTCATTCTCGAGAATGGCTAAGGCATTCCGAGAAGCGTATCGAAAAATATGTTCTGAGAATTCATGAGATAATTCTCGAGAATGAAGCGTCATTCTCGAGAATGGTTCTCGAGAATCATTTGCGATTCCCGAATTGTAGCGAATAGCATGTTCTGCTTGAATGGGTTACTCTTCTTTCTTGAAACCATTCTCGAGAATGAAGTATCATTCTCGAAACGGTTCTCGAGAATCTATTTTTGATTCTCGAGAATTGTCAGCGAGAGATCCCAAGCGTCGCCGGGCCTTGTGTCGTTTCACTCATAACCACATCGTTTCGTCCCTTCATTTCCTTAACCTTCATTCGTCGCATCTGTTCCCTCGACTCATTCTTTCTAACTCTCGAGAGCTTTTCCTCTCTTCGTCTTTTCCGTCGTCTCTCTTCGTCTCTTCTTCCTCCCAAAACTCATCATCCATCTGTGATTCTTTGTCGAGAGACCATGACGAAATCTTCATCCTCTGAATCTCCTGAACAACCACTCAAGAAAAAGCCACGCACCAAGTATCGTCCTAAAGTTCAAGTTTCGGAGAAGACCGAACCATCGAAGAAGAAGACTAAATCGGTAACGATCATGGACTCTCCTCATGTGACTCGCAGCAAGACTCGCTCTACGCCATCCGACAAGGCCAAAAGCAAAGAAAGCTCCATACCCTAAATCGCAATCCGTCGGTTAAAAAGCAAACGAAAATGCAAACTCAAAATCCAAGTCTTGCTCTCAATCTCTCGTCCAAACACATAAGTTCTGCAACAACCAAGTCGTCCAAGCCTTATTCAAGTTCAAAACCACATTTTTATGAAAGAAGAACTAAGGAAATTGAAGAACGGATTCGAGACCTCCCCACGCTCATCATGAGATTCCTCTTTCAACTCTTCCTCCGTTTGCTTCCAAACTAATTGGGCAACTCAATGTCCTTGATTGTCCTCCAGGCTTACGTAAAGCTCCTCTGGTAATCCCATCTGATCCTAATTTTGTTCTTTCATATGAAGGAAGACCTTTTTGTCCTCTTTATGTCTGGTTGAATCTAGATGACTTTAGGAGGGAGTGTAATTTGGATCTTTCACCATGGTTAAAGTCTTATATGCCATGCTAGATATCCGGACCCCATATTCTCCTCAAATTGTTAAAACCTTCTATTTTAATATGGTTGAGGAAAAAGGCGATGATGGTGAGATTCTGCGTATACTCATGTTAGAGGCAAATCCATTAAGATCACGGCAGCGGCCACTATCAATTCATTTACGGGTATCATTGATCCTCCGGAAGATCCTCCCACATTATCGAGCATGAATGTTTTAGACTTCTTCTCCCTACAAAGCAATATGATGGAAATCCCTTGAAAGTCAAGCCATCGACATGCCGAGACACCACCGAGAATCCTTTGGTACCTTTACGATCGCAATTTAGTAAACAAAGGTCGTAGTTTTACACACTTTGTGAACAAAGACTACCAATTGATGGGCTCCATTATGGCCAAGCAACCACGTAACCTTGGAAAACTGGTTATTTACGAGATATCCAACTTTTTATCCAACTCACGAAGTTTCCAAGAAGAATACCATTCCATATCCTAACCTAGTCTCTAGGATTACGGGCTTGTTTAACATCCGGTATCTTCTTGACAATGGCGAAACTGTTTTTTTCCCAAGAAATTTGGCAAGACTCATCTTTTATACATGAAGATCTCATTTACGAAGCTCTTGGGAAAAAGGAAGTCAAGTCCACCACGATCCTAAGCCATCAACATCCAAGCGGCAAGACGAAGGCCAATCTTCCACGACGGCGCACTGCTTCTACTTACGCCCCTTCTTTTGCACGAGGCTGCAATCCAAGCTCAGATCAACTCTGCAATTCAGGAAGCTATGGCTCCTGTAATTCAATGTTTGGACTCTTATGGCAATCTAATGAAAGCAATGATCAAGGCCATAAGTAATGAGATGATCAAAGTAGATGCTCATCTTGAACAACATGTGAACTCAGCAGTGGAAAACCTCAAAAAGAGATGCACTGAATTCTTACGTCCTCTATGATCGGCAACAAGAGATTAAAAAATCGGTTCAACGAGACGAGAAGATTGTTTGGAAGCCCTCTTATTGAGTCTTGAGAATCATACTAAATCCTCTGCTATGACCACTACATCCATTCCCGATCCACGAGGCTTGTTCCCCCTTTGCCTCGATATTCCCATGTATCGGATCCATTCCTGCGCCTCCGGCGTCGGGCTCTCGGCACCTCTCCCGATTACGTGTCTACACCTCCCCGGTTGATCCGGCTATCTCGATCCGAGCCTCCATCTGTTTCTACTCTAACACCTATTTCCCCTTCTTTGATGGATGACAAAGGGGAGAAGGAAAGATGAAGCACCAGGGAAGCAATACGGACACAAAGCGATCCTTGAATGTTTTTAGGCTTCTTACTAGATTCTAGCTTAGTCCATTATGATGTATCCATTCTAATGTATCTCTGTCTATGGAATTTTTTTTGGAGTTCACTTTGGTGTAGTGAATTATATATTAACTATGAATGGATTTTTATTACATCGATCATTGAAATGCTTTGCGTTACGTGATCATTGAAAACTACTTCGGTTTACTAATCATTGATTCTATTTTCAAAACTTTCAAAAGTCTTCTACGTATTGTCATCATCAAAAAGGGGAGAATGTTGGCTCTTAAATGTTTTGATGATAACTAATGTTTAAGTTTTGAAAATCATGTTGTATGTCCGGGAATAACTCTCGAGAATCAGATCTTGTATTCTCGAGAATGTCTATCAAAACCACATTAATTGTTAATCACGGCATGGCAATTCGGAGAATGAGGATTACATTCTCGAGAATGGTTCGGAGAATGCACCAAATGCTCTCGAGAATGATCGGACCGGAAACGAGAATCGAGACTTTGTTTCTCGAGTAATTCTCGAGAATTGAGAATCAATTCTCGAGAATGATTCTCGAGAATCGAAAAATGATTCTCGAGAATGGTCGAGAAAGCTTCTACATTGTATTACATTTTAAGTAATTCTCGAGAATGAAGTTTTAATTCTCGAGAATGGTTCGAGAATCGAAAGGATTCTCGAGTATTTCATTTGTTTCATCGATATTCGCTTCGGTGCTCTGGTTTACAAGTGATTCTCGAGAATGAGGAAGTCATTCTCGAGAATGGTTCTCGAGAATGGGCAAACAATTCTCGAGAATGCTCGATAACGTGCGAAGTTTGCTTACATCTCTTGGACTCTCGAGAATTGAAATGCAATTCTCGAGAATGGTTCTCGAGAATCACTAGGTAATTCTCGAGAACGATCCGTACTCAATCTGAGAATGATTCTTTGAGTGCTTCTCGAGAATGAGCGAATTTGCTCAATTCTTCGGATTGATTCTGTGTGATTCTCGAGTATGTTACGAAGAATAGCAAAACTAATTTAACATCAGAACTGATTATTTTATCTAAATGATCTAGTTAATTGTTTTAATCCTTCAATACATCATTCTACATTAACTATGATATCATTAATCATCTTCTTAAGTGTTTTTCCAGATTCTTAATCAAGGTTCCACATTCAAATAAAGAACACGAGAGTATTAGCCAAAGAACGATGTTTCTGCAAAGAACACTCGAATGAATCTGTAAACTCATTCTTGTAATCTAATTATATCTAATTCTGTTACTAATCATCTCGTGAGTGTATTTCGAGACATTGAATCTTGGTTCAAAAGCATGACGGCTTGGCCTTGCTTGAAAGTATGGAGAAACGAGCCGACATAATTCAAATGACCCATAACTTAGAAAAGCATCTTTAAAGTTTCTCTTCACCCAAGGTGACGGCTACAAGATGACCCAACGAAGAGACATTTGATAATGGGTAAGCGCGAGTGCTCCATTAACAAGACATATTCAAATGTTCCAACGGACACATTCAAATCCTTCAACGGTCATCAACTTCAACCAATACAAATACACGAAGGATTGAATTCAACAACAACGAACCAGTGCATACATTGATAAAGCTTTCAAATAGTTCAAATTGAATTCTAATTATATCTTCGGATATACTAAGCTTCGAGTGTTCATTATCATATCTACTCTGTGAGAGAGTTTTACTACTTGCTATTACAATTCGTTCAAATCTCAAGATAGAGGTATCTTGAGTGTGGGTGTATTAATTACAACTTGTAAGGGGGTGAGTCAAGAGTGAAAGGATCATCCTTCGTTTACGAGTGTGTAATTGTATTTGTAAGATAGTCGAAATCCCGAGAGAGTGTGCGGGGAATTTGGACGTAGGTCGAAGAGTTTGACCGAACCGGGATAACTTCTCGTGTCCATTATCTTTACTTCCTTCTTGCTTTCATCGTTCACCTATCATACAGCGAAAAGATTTTTGAGATCACCTATTCACCCCCTCTAGGTGATAGTCCACCTCGTCCTCCGTGTTTCCCAACTGAAGAAGTATCAGCTGGCTCCGGAGCATGTGTTGGAATATGAGAATGTTGATGTTCAGGATAACTACACCTTCGTAGCGGAGCCTAAACAGATTTTTGGTCATCAAGAGAAGCAACTTCGATGGAAGAATATTCCTTTTATCAAGTTTGTTTGGAAGGAATTATCTCCCAGGGAAGCAACATGGGAGGCAGTTGAGGGGACGAAGAAGCATTATCTGAATTTGTATAAAAGTATGACTAATGTATAGCCAAATTTCGAGGCCGAAATTTATTTTACGGGGGGAGAAATGTAACACCCCGAATTTCGGACCCTGAGAATGGAGAATAAGCCTAAAGTAAGCGGACGACTAAGCCCAGTTTGGAAAGAGTCCCAAGAATGTCGAGAGTTAGGAAGCCTCTCTGGGACTAAGTGACTCGACCAAAAGGGTCAGTGGACCTTGTATGCATAAGCCGTGGAAATAAGGTGCCAGTGAAAATGGGACACAGAAGGTCTATACGGTGTAAATCCGGTGGAAAAGATGCCACCCAACTATGTCCTAAGGTATAGGACAATTAGTTGAGTAAAAATATGCCAGTATAAGTAAGTACATAGCATTTTCAGGGCAGCTGGGTATGCCCTGCGTTTTTGAGAAAGCATTAGTATTCGTGAAGCAAAACTCGAGTAAACCCGGGCAGGATCTCGGGCAAATACTAATAAAGTAACTTTAATAAAGTACTATCAAGATGACTAATGATGGCATACTTTTGTGTTGGCCCAATAAAATCATGACACGTGTCCCGTCATCATTACAATGGAAAAGTTACTTTTGTGTTGGACCAGTAAAAGCATGACACGTATCCCTTCATAATTACAAGAGCAAGAGGTCAAATAAATTCGTGCAAAACAAGGAGGAGAGAGAAAAGTCAACAAAACTTGCAAAATAAGCCAAGTTAAGAGGATATTTTGCAAGGGTACTTTGGTCATTTGGTTTGGGGAATTTTTAAGTGCCCTCTTGACATATTTTAAGACATTCTACACTCCTGTTTGCATGAGTATTTTGACCAAGAGCTCAAGGACCATAAAAGTTAAAGTGACAGTGTAGAAGTAAAAGTCGGTGGTAGTGCTACGTCGGGCACGTGGCGTTTCAGGGTCAGAAGTTGGATCATCGGGTAGCACGTAGTACGAGGTGGTTATGAGATACTGAAGTATGGGTATCTGGATCCCCAAGGTATTATATTGCATCCACCTGTGGTCAGGGAGGAGAGACTGATGATCCGGGCCTACATAAGTCCAATTGTGTGGCACGAGTTACGAGGAAAGGTGTAACCAACAAAAAGGAGCTAAGCGGGACCGGTTAGGGTTTTTCGGAGTTGGGCCTAGACCCCTGGACATAGAGGGAGGATGAAATTTGTGGGCCCAGAGGAGAGAGAAGGTGTCACGTCATGTAATTATGAAGAGAGAGAATGTCACATCAAGTAATTATGATGAAAGAGAAAGAATAAAATATTCCAGAAATTCTGGACCACACAATTTAAATCCAATGTGACAATGGATTAACATGTAATTATGACTCATTAAATGACATTTATGCCATATCCAAGGGTATATCTTGTGGGTCCCACGACCTGGAAGAGGGAGAGAGCAAAAAGACCATTTTACCCCTGGACCTAAAACTACCCCTAAAGTCACCACCAAGGGCAATCTTGGAATCTAAATTTTAAGGGCTAAGATGGTGCCACATGTTTAGACCAGAAGACTCTAGAATGCCCTGGATAAGAAGACTCTGGAATGTCTTGGAGAAAAGCCATAAAAAATGACCATTTTACCCCTAAAGTGAAATTTAATTACCGGACAAGCCCTACCCTTGGAGCCTCTATATAAAGACACTTCCTCCCCATTTTTGGCTGCCCTAGGACGTGCCCAAGGAGAGAGGAAGGAGTGGGCAGCAAGGTCTTGGTCCAGGAGAAGAAGAAGAAGTTCATACGCAACCGAAAAACCAAGGTAAGCATCTCACCGACAACTCAGTGATTCTTGCTTCTGCCCTATGGTGCTTTTCGTGAGTTTGAAGTAGGAATTTGGTATTTTTAAGGTTTCCAATGAGCCCAAAACGTGCTTTTTTTGTGGGGATAAGTCAAGGTTACTTTTTACGAACCCGAAAAGCCTTAAGTCTTAAAGTTACAAAAATCTGCCGATTCTGGTGTTTCTGGGCAGCGAAGCCAAATTGGTATATTTAAAATAGTAAATGATGTTCAAATACTTTTAGATTTTACATGGTGAAAGTAGACATCCTAAGGATGGGTTTGGAATAATATTTCGTGTCATTCTGATTTTCCTACCCAGAGTTGTTTGCTGTTGAAAATGACCTAAAAACATGGATTCTGTCTCGGACCAGTGGCTAAGTTTTGAGAATCTGAGAATGACTCGAACCCAGATGACTTTGGTAATTATTTTTATGGTAAAATAGACATCCTAAGGGTTCTAAGGCCACTCATTTAATGTCAATACGATGTTTCTAGAATTTATTAAAAATTGGCGAAGTTGGGTCAAAGATTCTGGAAAATTCTGATGTTGGGCAAAATTTATGAAGTTTGAAGTAAAGTTTGTATGTGTGATTGAAAGTGTGGTTTTTGCTGTAATCTAGGGCTGTAACACGTGTGGAACAGAGTTTACTGTTTTCAAGGAGTGCCAGGTAGTAACTGTTGACTTGCATACTCTATGTTGCATTTGCATGTATGTTTTATCATGATGTAGGAGATCGGGCTGTAGTGCCTCTGCTACAGTACCGAGATCGGGCTGCAGTACCTATTCGTAACTTGGATGAGAGTTGGCTATGGCATAAGCGTTTGGCTCATGTCAATATGATCCAACTTGATAAGTTGCTGAAATAGGATTTTGTCATTGGTTTGCCAAAACTTCATTTCAAAAATGACATGATTTGTCACGCTTCTCAAAAGGGTAAACAAACCAAATCATCTTTCAAATCTCAAAACGAAATTTCAACTAATAGACCTCTTTAACTACTTCATATGGATCTAGTTGGACCAGCTAGAGTAAAAAGCCTTGGTGGCAATCTTTATACTTTGGTCATAGTTGATGATTTCTCTAGATTTGCTTGGACTATGTTCTTATCCTTTAAAGATGAAACATGTGATCAATTTGTTGTTTTTTCTAAGAAGGTCCAAAACGAGAAAGGTAACTATTTCAGGAATTCAAACTGATCATGGAGGAGAATTCGAAAATCTTTTATTTGCAGAGTTTTGTGACAACATGGGAATTGATTCACCAAAAGCTATGCTGAATTGAGTCCTCACTGAGATGGCAAGAGCTATGCTGAATGAGAACAATACTTCCCAAGTATTCTGGGCTGATGCAATGAGTACGGCTTGCTACATCTCGAATCGGGCATATCTCTGAAAGAAGTTGAGCAAAACTCCCTATGAACTGTACAAGGGAAAAAAAGCCAAATTTATCTCTTCTGCATGTTTTTGGCTGTAAGTGCTTCGTCCACAATAATGGTAAGGATAATCTGGGAAAGTTCAATCCCAAAGCGGATGAAGGTATATTTTTGAGTTATTCAAATAGAAGTAAAGCTTATAGAGTCTTTAATACTCGTACTCGTATTGTTGAAGAGTCTATGCATGTTGTATTCTGTGAATCCAAAGCTGATAAATCCTTGGATGATGATGAGGAAAATGTATTCAAAAATCAATTCTTTTTGAAAACTACTCCTGCCTCTATTGAAAATCATGAAAATGTCTTTGAGGCTGACCCTCAAAATAATTTAGAAAATCGTGATCAATCTCAGCCTAGAGCTTGGAGGTTCATTAGGAATCATCCTTTAGACCAAGTGATAGGTGATGTAAATCAAGGTGTAAGGACCAGAAATAGTACTTTAAATGAAGTGACTTTTTCTACGTTTATATCACAGATTGAACCCTCTAAAATTGATGAAGCCCTTTCAGATAATGATTGGGTGATAGCAATGCAAGATGAGTTACATCAATTTGATAGAAATCAAGTTTGGGATTTGGTACCTAGGCCTAACGACCATCCGGTCATTGGCACTAAATGGGTATTCAAGAACAAATGTGATGAATCAGCAATCATTGTCCGTAACAAGGCAAGATTGGTTGCTAAAGGCTATAATCAAGAAGAAGGAATTGATTAAGAAGAAATTTATGCTCCAGTGGCAAGACTGGAAGCAATAAGAGTTCTTCTAGCCTTTGCTTGTGTCAAAGGATTCAAGTTCTATCAAATGGATGTAAAGAGTGCGTTTTTAAATGGTTTTATTCAGGAGGAAGTTTAGGTTGAGCAACCTCCTGGTTTTCAAAACGATCATCATCCAGATCATGTTTATCACCTTAAGAAAGCCCTTTATGGCCTTAAGCAAGCTCCTAGAGCTTGGTACGAGCGATTAAGCAAATTCCTTCTTGATCAAGGATTTGTTAGAGGAAAAGCAGATACAACTCTCTTCATAAAGAGTAATAAGCTTGGTGAAATTTTAATTGTTCAAATATATG
Source organism: Acacia melanoxylon (assembly GCA_019022615.1). Taxonomy (NCBI): domain Eukaryota; kingdom Viridiplantae; phylum Streptophyta; class Magnoliopsida; order Fabales; family Fabaceae; genus Acacia; species Acacia melanoxylon. The sequence goes on along the minus strand of JAFJYJ010000003.1, from coordinate 791,544 downwards.
TTGATGACATTATATTTGGTGCTTCTAACGATGTTTTGTGTGAAGAGTTTGCTAAGAATATGCAGTGAGAATTTGAGATGTCCATGATGGGAGAACTCAACTACTTCATTGGTCTGCAAATCAAGCAAAAGAAGGATGGAATCTTCATATCTCAGACCAAGTATCTCAATGATCTGCTGAAGAAGTTTGGGATGGATCAATGCAATGGAGCTGATACTCCAATAAGCTCAACCACTGCCTTGGATGCTGATGAGAAGGACAAGGACTTCAATATCACAAGATAGAGAGGAATGATTGGTTCATTGCTCTACCTCACAGCAAGTCGTCCTGACATCCAATTTAGTGTGGGTGTAACACCCCCCCGAGGTGCAGGCATTCTTGCCTTTAACTTACGCAGTAGTGTGGCAAAATCAGAAATAGATCATTATACTGATACAACAGAATTAAATTTTGATTACACAATAGGGGTATTCCCAGGGCTTATACCCCTTTACATTCATTTAAAGATAATGAAAATTAAAACAACTAAACATCGTCACTATCGCCCCTCGGTTCTTCAAGATGTCCCTCTGCTTGGCCGCCTTCAAGCAACACTCCCTCCTCGAACCATGTGCATCACTTCTCTTCCTGTGCTCACCTGCATATTGGTTGGTAGTGGAGGGTGAGATTCTGAGGAATCCCAGTAACAAACAATACCAAACAATGCATGCAAGATAAATGCTAATGTATGATATACTTGCCTTGCACAAGTCCATGTTAACATAATGACATATCTGCGTGCTCAATGCTTCATGCATCATACTCATGGCCATAGCATAATCATAAACAGAGCTTCAATCATTCAAGTATGTTAAACATAGCAAGCAAGCATAGTAATCAAACATATACATACAAGCAATAATATCAAATACATGCAAGTAAGGTAAGCCCACTACCTTTTAAGGACTACCGTCCTTACTCAGTTCCTCTTTCGTCAAACGTCAGGGTTGCTTGAAGTTCTTTCCTTCTCCTTCTGGCCCTAAGGACATAACCATACCTTTAGAACCAGGGAAAATTAATGTTTATTTACCTTTTTAACCCTTATTTCATTAGGGTTTAATAAAGTAACTTAAACTTGTTATTTTCAGCTTTTATCTTTGACTGTCCTTAAAAGTCCAGCAACTTCAACTATTTTTCATTAATTCCACAAAACTCATTTTAATGTTCTGTCAACTCTCACATGTTCCTAGGAAATAATTCCCAAAGTAAGAACACGCCACATTAATCCCAGATTTTTCATTTTCATTCGCTGTGCAATTAAACGTCCAGAATTCGTAACTTATCTTTAAAAATTCATATTTGGAGTTCTATATGTCCAATTGAGTTGGTTCAAAAACCTACGAACTCCTTATTAAGTCTAGTTTTTGGGAAAATTGATTCCAATATTTAATCACATGTAAATCATTCCCAATTCCCAAAAACGTTCAGACTATCCAGATTTGTTTCCAAAATTCAGGGTCATTTTGTACAATTTATTGCTCTTTGACCAGAGCTTAGAAAAATACAAAATACCCATATTTTTAAAGATATGAATGTCTACTATCTCCTGGAATATTTTAAGAATTTTTAAAGGACTTTCACTTGTTCAAACAACTCAGACAAGCGACTGAATTCAGGATTTCCAGAATTGGCGATTTCACTTCTTTAAAGAGCTTGTTATTTTATGTTTGAAAACCCTTTAAAAATTAATCAAAAATCATATTCCCACACAATATTTCATAACGAACCAGATGGTGGACTCAGAGTTTCGAAATTCCACTTATTTCTACAATTTTACCACAGATTTCGAAATCTGGTTTTAACCGAAAGCTTCAAGATCTTGAAGAAGTGGATGTTCTTACCACTAGGCTTGATCTTTGAGCTTGTTGGCACCTTTACCACTCTATTCCTTGATCAATCCTCAGCCTAGACTTGGGAAAACCACATGCATGTGAGTTTTTAATCTTCCACAATGACATGCATTAAAGAATCATCCAAAATACCAAGATAGAGTTCAAGTTCCTTACCTTGAACTTCTTGATCTTCTTCTTCCTAATCCAACCGTAGCTCTTCTTATGTTTGAGGTTGATGATTATGGTGTTGGAAAAGGGAGGAGAGGAAGATGATTGAAGTTTGAGAAAAGGATGATTGTTGGTGTTGGAGAAGTGAACCGTGGAGAATGAGGGAGAGTTTGAGTTTAATGAATTGTTGTTTGTGTGTGAGAGTGAGGGAGCAGTGAATTGGATCAGCTATGTGTGTGTGTGTGTACGTGAGAAATGAGGGAGGGAAGGTGGAAATCTGATTTTTATTATGTTTAATGTGTGTGTGATGTGTTATTGTGTGTGTAAGACATGTGTTTGGCATGCAAGATGCCATGTGTCTTGAGCTTGCATGTTGTGTGTATGTTGTCTTCCTATTATGGTGCCAAGTGTTTTTCATGCAAAAGAGACAAGTGTCTTAGTTGTGTGTGTGTGTGTGTTGGTGTTTGTGCGTGTTGTCTCGATTTACGTGCTTTGGGTTCCGATGTTCTTGTCTCAGTTTGTGTGCTTGGGTTATGGGGTTGTTGTCTCTGTTTGCGTGTTTTGGTTTTCGGTGTGGGTGTCTCGATTTACGTGTTTGGGTTATGTTGTGGGTGTGGCACGATTTTCGAGGAAGAATATAGGATTCTTGCTCGCATTGTACTCGGGATTGCGACACGAATACCGAGACCTGACAAACGATGCCACTTACCGGTGTTTTTCTAAAAAACGCAGGGCATACCCTACTACCCTCGAAATGCCGTATACTCTCTTATACCGGTAAATTTACACTCAACTAATCGTCCCGAATCTTAGGACATAGTTGGGTGGCATCTTTTCCAACCGGATGTACACCGTATTAGTCCTCAGTTTCCCTTTTTCTCTGACACTTTAATTCCACAGCTCATACATACTTGGTCCACCGACCTGTATAGCCGAGTTACTTAGTCCCCGAGAGACTTCCTATCTCTCGACATCCTTGGGACTCTTCCCGAATCGGGCTTAGCCGCCCACCTAATTTAGGCTTATTCTCAATTCTCAGGGCCCAAAATTTGGGATGTTACAGTGGGGATGTGTGCAAGGTTTTAGTCTGCTCCCAAGGAGTCGCATGCTAAGAATGTGAAGAGGATCTTCAGATATCTTGCTGACACAAAAACTCTTGGCTTGTGGCTTCCAAAAGGTCAACCAGAACATCTTGTGGCATATTCAGATTCAAATCATGCCGGATACAAGACAGATAGGAAGAGCACAAGTGGCCAATGTCAATTTCTTGGTGGCTCACTTGTCTCTTGGTTCAGCAAGAAGTAAACAAGTGTGGCTGTGTCTTCTACTGAAGCTGAATATGTGGTTGCCTCAAGTTGTTGTGCACAAGTTCTATGGCTTAAGCAACAAATATCTGACTTGGGAATCAACTTGAAGGAGATCCCAATATTGTGTGACAACACGAGCACAATAAGCTTGGCCAAGAATCCAGTGCAACACACTCGGACCAAGCACATTGATATGAGACATCACTTCATAAGGGATTATTTTCAGAAGAAGGAGGTCAAAGTCATGTTCATCCCAACTCATCTTCAACTTGCTGACATCTTCACCAAACTATTGGCTAAGGAACAATTTAATTTCATAAGAAGAGAATTGGGAATGGTAAATCCCAATGAGTTGTAAGTATTTCTTACCTAATGTTAGTTATGGTTTTGATGATTGTTAGATACTAACTTAAGCTTCGAAGTGTTTAGTCATGTTTTATGCAGGATGCATGAAATGCTAATGTTTGTTGTCAAAGAAAGCAAACTCGAGTTTTGAAAACAAAACTCGAGTTTTGTCGGGGTTAGAGAGCAACCTCTGATTTTGGAGAAGTTCAAAACTCGAGTCATTAAGTGGGAAACTCAAGTTTCCATCAAACAGAGAGCAATTATAATTGAAGAGAGGAGAAAACTCGAGTTGGTAAGTGGAAACTCGAGTTTTGGTCGTGGAAGTTCAAAGGTTCACACATACACCTTTGAAGTCCAGGTAAGTATGAGTTTATGAAAACTCGAGTTTGTCGAGTCTGTATATATATATATATATATATATATATATATTACGGTGCTTGTTCGTCTACACTCTACTCAAAACTCAAGTTTTGCCCTAGCCTCTTCCTTCTCTGATTTTCGTGACTCTCGGCCAAAACCCTCTCTCAGAAACCCTAAATGGCCTCTAGATCAACTCCCCAAGAGATTCACAACACAGATTTTGACCAGGAAGGGTCTAAATCATGGTATCCTCCTCCACCTCCTCCTCCTCAGCGACAAAGGAGGATGAAATCGACTCCCCGACGGTTTCACTTTAGGGTCGATAGGTCAATCAGAGGTGTCAGCGACAATACTCCTGAATCTCCCTCTCCTAAACCTAAATCGAAGGGAGTTTCCTTCAAGGAACATGCTGAGTCTCCATCGAAGACGAAGGCAACTGAACCAGAACCTGTGAAGGGTAAAGGGAAGAGGAAAGTCACTGAAGCCTCCAAAACCCCAAATCTAGCTAGAAAGAAGAGAGCCACTGCTTCTGAGTCTCAAGGCCAAGCTTCCTCTAGGGCTACTCCTTCTGCTTCTACTCGACCAGATGAGGAACATTCTGTCATGGCCAATGCCATAGAGGATATTTATCACCATCCTGATCCACCTCAAGGTTTTGTTACTTCTACTATGACTCCTGATATTTTGGCAAAATTCAAGGAATCATTTATCAGTAAGGAGTTCTGTCCTATAATCTATGTTGATCTGTCAAAGCTTAAGGAAGAGTGTCATTTGGACCTCTCACCTTGGCTCAATCCTTATGAATCCTTCTTGTCAATTTCTGCTCCTTTTACCCCCAATATTGTCAAACTCTTTTATTTCAATATGGTTTATGACAATATCCTAGATTCTGAGGGTGAGCTAGTTAAGGAGAGAGTTACTACTACTGTCAAGGGAGTAACATTCACTCTCTCTGCTTCTATTTTAAATAAAATTTTGAAAATTGACAATCCACCTCCTGTTCCTACCATCCAGTTCAGTAATCAAGAGATTTTTTGAAATCTTGAAACCCGATGAACCTATCCTTGAAAATCAGCTGCACCGTCTGACCTTTAATCCTATGTCAATGCCTCCCATTCATAGAGCTATTTGGTACATTTACTCTAGGAATATGGTACAGAAGGGTGGCAATTTCACTCATTTTGCCCAAAAAGACTACCCACTTTTTGCAGCTTTTGTCTCCAAAGTTCTTATCAATTTGGGACATTGGATTTTTCAAGAAATGGTTAAGTTTAAATTTGCCTCATGCAAGCCTTCTCATATCCCATTTCCATCACTCATCTCTGTGATCCTGTTCTATCACAAGATCTGGTATGTGGGAGCTGCTGATACATTGAGATATCCTCCTGCATTTGGCAAGGCTCAATTGAATCTCATGCGAATCAGCTTTGAGCCTGAAGGCTCTGGCTAATCTAGAGCTCCTTCTCGATCTCATGCTAGAGCATCTCAAGCAAAAGCACAAGAGGCTCAATCAATTCCTCCACCTCCTCAACATTCAATATCTACTGACTTTGAATCAAGAATTAAAGGGATTGTGGATGCTACCATTGCTGTCATGTCAATCAGGATTGAGTTTGAAGTAGGAAAGTTAGTGGCTGAAGTGACTAGGGGCAACCATGAGATGGTTGATGCTCAAGAAGCTATGAAAGAGCAAATTGAAGGTGTCTCTGGACAATATGGTGAGCTCAAAGAAAAAGTTGACGACTTATCTGGTCACATGATTGATCATGATGCCACGCTGTCCACCTTGATGGTCAACAATGTGTTATTGGGTGACAAAATGGATAAGATCCTAAAGCTTCTACAACCTGATGGTCCCAGTACTTCAGCTTTTGGATTTGGCTCTTTTGCTGACCCTAAGCCTGATCCTGAACCCTCTTCCTCTCCATCATTCACCTTCACCATTCCATCTTCTCCTATTCCCACTTCCACACCTACCGAGGTTGTCCCTCCTTCATCTCCATTTACCCCAGGTACTGAGATTCTTCACTCATCTCACACTCCCACCACTGAGATTTTACCTCAATCCACCACATCCACTGCCAGGATTGACTCTCCTCCTCCTACTCCTCTGATCAATCCTTGTTCTGACTCCTCTATCTTAGCTCCATCCCCATTTGAAGATGACAAAGGGGGAGAGAAAGGCAATGAATAGAATTTGAGTTTGAGTTTGAGAGGTGGAGTTTTTAGGGCATTTTGTGTTTATATAACTTTATGATGTAGTTGTGCATTTGACGTTGTTTCTGATGTAGCTGTGTATTTGACTCTGCAATCCGAGATAGATTCGATGGATCAAAACATGGTATGGACCTTGGTTCCATAACCTGAGGGAATAGTTCCTATTGGGTGTAAATGGGTCTTCAAAAGAAGATTGATGCAGATGGCAACATTCAAACCTATAAAGCTAGGTTGGTTGCAAATAGTTATCATCAAAAGCAAAGAATTGACTTTAAGGAAACTTTCTTGCCTGTTGCTATGATCAAATCTATCAAGATTATGCTAGTTATAGCCGCATATCATGATTATTAGGTTTGGAAGATAGATGTCCAAACCGCCTTCTTAAATGGTTTCTTGAAGGAAGAGGTGTATATGACACAACCTAAGGGTTTTGAATCTAAGGACCAAAAGCATATGGTATGCAAACTTCTAAAATCAATCTATGGGCTTAAGAAAGCATCAAGGAACTGAAATCTTCATTTTGATGAAGTTGTCAAAGGAAAGAACTTTATCAAGAATGAAGATGAACCATGTGTTTACAAGAAGGTCAGTAGGATTCCCATGTTGCAATCCACAAAGATATAGTTATCAGAAAACTTCACCATGAAAGATCTATAGAGAAGGATCCAAAAGGTTGTTGGGTTTATCCCAATCCACGTACATAGACAAAATGCTCAAGAGGTTTAACATGGATGGGTCGAAAAGGGGTTTTCTTCTTGTAGTCATGGCATTCATCTTTCTAAGGCTATGTGTCCCAAGATACTAGCTGAAAGGGAATACATGGAGAGGATTTCATATGCATCAAGAATTGGATCCATCATGTATGTCATGCTATGCACGAGACCATATGTCTCTTATGCTTTAAGCATTACGAGACGATACAAGGCTAACCCTGGAGAGGGTTACTGGATAGCAGTAGAGACAATCTTAAAGTACTTAAGAAGGACTGAGGATCTGTTTCTGGTTTACGGTGGTAATGGTGAACTAAAAGTGAAAAGGTTCACAGATGCCAGTTTCCAGAATGATAAAGATGATTGTAAATCCCAGTCAAACATCGTCTACACCCTAAATGGTAGAGCAATTTGTCGGAAGAGTTCCAAGCAAGAGACCACGACAGACTCTGCAACCGAGGCAGAGTACATAGCTTGGAGTGGTTCCCATCATAGTTGACCCAATACCTTTGTATTGTGATAACACCGGAGCTATAGCTCAGGGTAAGGAACCTAGGTCTCATCAAAGATCTAAGTATGTGCTCCATAAGTATCACCTCATCTGAGAGATTGTTGAAAGACAAGATATAAAGATGGACTATATCCCCACCGATGATAACTTGGCTGATTCTCTGACTAAAGGAGTTTCTCAGAGAAAGCATGATAGTCATTATGAGTCTTTAGGTATGACACATCGACCTGATTGACTTTAGGCCAAGTTGAAGATTGTTAGTATTTAGGTGTCTTTGAGACAATTTGTAAGGATAGATCAACACCTTTTTCTACGTTGTAGTATTTCATTATTAATAAATGAGTATATTTTATCTTTATCATATTTATGTCACACCTTTATTTTAAAGTAAATCTATGTTTGAAGATAAAAGCCATAGGAATAGAATATGTGTTAATCTTGACGATCAATGAAAGAGATCATGATCATGAGGACTCGAGAACATTGTATATCTATTACCTAAAACTTATTCCTAGTCTTCAATCACCAAGAAAGGGCATTGATGATCTCAGTAAAACTAGTACGACATCATCTACTTGTATAGAGGGTATAAGGTAGGGACCTCATGGAATATAGGCATGGAGATGCCTTAGCTGATGTCATGGGTAGATCTGCTAGAGAACAGATAGTACCGAACAGATCCGCCGAGAGACTCCACAGAGATTCATTGGAAAGAGTATCGTTGGATAAGTAAAGTCTCTCATCGTTTGGTAGTACGGATTGTCCTGGACTTAAGGATGTCATCGAACACTATGTCTTAGGGTTATACTTTGACTGTACGACTCTATGCTCCTGAAAATGGGAGGAATAATGTACTTTTGGGTGTAACTCAAATACATGAGTATAGATGGACATACCAAGAGGACTCACAATCCCCTACAAGGGATTAGTTATTCACAAGACCGATAGAGCTTAGAAAGCTTCCAATTAACTCGGGAGTCTGTACGTACAACAAGTGATCATGAAAAGTCATGATCCATTATATAGTTAATATAAGAAGATTCCTAGTTCTATGAATTAGCAACATTGAGGTCTTCAGCTGATCTAAGGTAATCTGAATCTCTAATAGTCGTGTTATCAAGTTATCCTAATCCCCAATAGTTGTTTTAATGAGTAATCTCAAAGTTCATGAATATTATAAATTGTTATGAGTTCTCATGAGCACCGTAAAGAGTTACAAATTAATAATTGTTAATTAGTTAATGTAATGAGTTAAGGTTAACAATTCATGAGGACCGTAAGAAGTTACGGGTTTCCGCAACGATTAAACAAAATATTTATTTTCAACCTCATGAACCTTTGCATGAAAGTCATGTAATAGGTAAAATTAACCATCATGGACTGGATTCTTGGCTAAGCCTATTGTGTTGGTGTTGTAACACAGAATTGGAATTTCCTTTAGATGGATCCCCAAGTCATGTAGTTGTTGCCTAAGCCCAAGAATTTGAGCACAACAACTTAAAGAAGCAATATATTTAGCTTCGATAAACAACAAGGAGACAGCTGTTTGTTTCTTCCTGAACTAGGAAACAAGTGAGCCGCTAAGAAATTGACATTGGCCACTTATACTCTTTCTATCTGTCTTATACCCAGCGTGATCTGAGTCTGAATATGCCCCCAAATATTGTGATTGAAATTTGGGAAATCACAGTCCAAGCTCCTCCGTGTCAGCAAGATATCGAAATATCGTCTTTATATGTTCTGCATGTGATTCCTTAGGAGCTGATTGGAATCTTGCACACATCCCCACACTGAATTGGATGTCTGGATGACTTGCTGTCAGATATAGCAGTGAACCAATCATTCCTCTGTATCTGGTGATGTTGAAGTCTTTTCCCTTTTCATCAGCTTCTAATGAAGCAGTTGAACTCATCGGGGTGTCCGCTCCATTACATTGATCAAGACATACTTCTTCAACAAATCCCTCACATACTTGGTTTGGGAGATGAATATCCCAAACCTTTCTTTGTTTAATTTGTAGTCCAAGGAAATAATTCAATTCACCCATCATAGACATTTTAAATTCACCCTGCATAGATTTTGAAAAATCCTTGCATAGAGACTCACCAGTAAAACCAAAAATAATATCGTCTACATATATTTAATCCAAAATCAAATCATTTTTCTTATTACACTTGACTTCAGTTACTAATCGTCTTACCTCATTCTCAATCCTATCAGTCAAATCAGAGATTGCTTGTTCTACAATCGCCTTGATCTGAGCATGTAAATCAGTAGAAGAAGCCGGCTGAGATGATCTAACTGGAGGTGGAACAGATTGAGCTTCATTCACCCTAGATTGGGGCTGAGATGTCCTTGACCTAGAGGGGGCTCTTGATTGCTCTGACCCTTCTTCAAAGAAGATCCTCATCATGTTCAGGTGATGTTGTCCAAAGAGTGAAGGCTTCACTAGATCCTCGTTCAAGACTAGGTACTGTTGGTCAAATTCCTTGATGGCAAGTGAACCAGTCGAACAAGTAATAAAGAGTAAGTAGAGTATCGTCCCACAGAGATTGAGACACCAAATGATAACACCGAATTGCAGAATTAGTTGTGTTTAACAAGAAAATAAAATCTGGTCGGTTTGGGAGTTTTTATAGTTATACTAATAAACAGGAAAATAACCAAATGATCATAGTTGTAAGAAGATATCAGTAAAAGATAGGCTAAGCTCAAAATCCTTCCTAAGCATGACACTCCCCCCAGTTCCCTATACGCATTGCTATAGCATTCATGTTGCACAGCTCTCGCAAATGCTACAGCATAAACACCTTTTACAATGTTATTCAGTTAACCCACCACTCTAATCTATCAAATTCGATACGTACAATCCTAACTTTACTTCTCTCATATGCCTATGGCGATTTTCTAGTTAGATTATCATTACAAATCAAGGTGTTATGGTTATAAGCGGTAGACCCATTCCTAAAGCCTACAATAATAGGTCAAGCCTTGTACCAGCTTGCCTAGCATTCACTGTTTCTTAGATGTCTAACCCTGACTCCCTCTCAGTAAGCCGAGACCACTAATCTAGCCCTTAGCTCTCGCTAATCGACAAGAAATTAAATCAATGATTAGCAAACTGAATGTATTGGATTAAAAACTAGCAACTGGATTCATTCAAACTTAAGAAATCATCCTCGCTCAGCCACAAGAGATTTAGTTCATGACTGACGAGGGAATCACTAAACAGATCACTACAGAATAGCCCATGACAAAAAGATCAAATAAAGAAGAAAAATAGAAAGCTTGATGGAGGTTTCGATGGCGTGGAAGAAGCCCTGTCACGTCACGACTCCACGTCTTCTTATCTCCGTCTCATTGCAAAGAAGGATGCTGGGTTCTCTTGAAGTTCTCGGGCCTCGTAGCTTCTCTCACTCTTCTCTCGATTTTAGCCGTGTGGGATTAGTCTTTAACTCTCAACCACTTCCGACCCCCTTTAGGGTTGGCTGTTGTTTCATTTTATAATTCGGTCTACTTGCGGTGTACGTCCAATGAATTGGGCCTTTCCAAATCTGTCGAGGTCCAATCTCAAATCTCGATAAATTGATTCTGCTGATCCTACAGGATTCTTCAAATCTTAGTTTTGATCCTCCGCATCTTCTATTCCCATACGTCAGCAATCTAATTGTTGTTCTCTTCCACTTCATGACCTACACTATATTTCTTGAAACAACCTTGACAAAAGATCAGAACATATGCTGCATAGCATTGCGTCACTTACTCTGCTATAGCTTCAGGGATGCATTGTATTGCACTTCAATAAAGCTGTCCTGATGCTATAGCATTGTATCAGCCATGTTATGCGCCTTTCTAATGAAGCCTCAAAACTTGTTCTTTCCTCAGCGCATGTTTAGGATATACGTGGAATTCATCCTTAAGTTCCCTATATAATGAATCAATGCCTTTTTGCTCAGATTAATGAAGGTAAGCTCCTATTTCACCATACAATAAAGTCATATAATACAAGGAAAACATGGCATAAACAGCACTCATCAGGTACCAAATCTTTTCTTAGAATAAAATGAGAGATACAAGATTTGGGAAAGGGATAGTAGAGGTCTTTTTGGAAGCAAAGCGAAATTTGGCCATCTCTTGAAAGACCTAGTGACCTACATTGTGAGGCACTTTGTCTATAATAGAAGCAAAAATAGAGTAATCACTTTTTATAGAGTGGGTGAAGTTTTTACCCGTTTGCATGAGATTTCGGGCATAAATGTACCAGATAGCTCTATGCAATGAGGGCATGCCAACTGGAGGAAAGGTTAAAGTATCTAATGGTCCACCAGGAAGGAAGAGACTCATTAGGTCTTAGAATGTTAAAAATATCCACATTGTCATAGTTTAACACAGCAACAACAGGAGGATTTGGAATTCTTAGCAAGGAATTGATATATTTAGGAGTTTTAAGAATTCTTTGACTTCTAACATTAGTAATAATTCTTTCCTCCACACGATTACCTTCGCTATCCAAATGATTAGCTAAGGTCATGTTGGAATAGAAAGTCCTGACGACGCTAGGATTACAGGAGGTAAGAATTGATAAAAGATTTTCAAATTGCTTAAGCCAAGGGGAAAGATCAAGATTGCAATCTTCCCTAAGCTTAGAAAGGTCAACATATATAGTCGGATAAAAGCTCCTATTTGTTAGCTCCTGTGTTTTGATGATTACAATTTCTAAGTCATTAAATTAAGAAAGATGTGTTTGCTCAGGCAAAGATGAGATCAGACTCGAGCATAACTGAACTGATTAGGCATCTCAGGAAAGCATGCTCGAGCAGGGCATAGAGTCATGCTCGAGCAACATCGGGTACAAGGCAAGGATCGAGTGTTCGAGGAAAGGCCTGCTCGAGCAGAGCATATAGGCATGCTTGAGCAACATCGAGCCAAGACTGAAACACCATGCTCGAGCATGGTGTACAAGAGACGCAGCCTACTCGAGCATGACTAGAAAGCATGAAGGAGTTGCTCGAGCAAAGTCGAGCAACATGTCCCAGAATGAACCTTGCCCAAGCAAAGTTAGGAAGCATGCTCACAGACCATGCCCGAGCATGGATAACTGGGTTGCTCAAGCAAAATCGACCAACCTGTTCTCTGGTCTCTGTATACAGGTTGCTCGAGCAAGCTCTGGTGGTTTGCTCGAGCATCATCGATAAAGTCTCTTTTCAAAGTCTCTCAAAAAGACTTTCCAAGCATATACCTGTTCCTTTGCCCGAGCATTGACCAAAAGAACTTAATTCTCACAACACCTTGCCCGAGTAGACCTTGTTCTTTGCTCGAGCAATGCGTGACTTTCTCTCTTTAAAGTTACACTTTCACATCACTTGCTCGAGCATATATCTTGATCACACTCGAGCAAGGTTACCTATGTTTTGAAGTCTTCAACACCGGAAATCTTAAATCCTGTTATATCATTTTATTACTTCAGATTATTACCCATTGCTATTACCAAATGCTTTTAACAAATTTGTTTATGAGTTTCAGTTTATTTAAACATGGATTATCAAAAGATTTGAATAAAGCAAAACACGTGTCAGAGAAGCATTAAATGTAGTTGCCAAACCGGGTGATAATCTCCATAACCAATACTCTGATCAATGTAAAGCTTTCACTGCTAATCTGTTATTCCGTCTGCGCCATTAATGCTATCTCTCAATAGACACAACAAACAGAATAAAGAATATCCGCGAAGGACAAAGGATTTACATCAAATGTATCCAGTGAAGTTTCATCTGTCTAACAGACACATTCAACGCCTATTCTTCAAAGCTTCTTCAACGGTCTTGAATTGAAACATCTATAAATAGATGAGGCATTGAATTGGCAAACTACCAAAACGCTATGCATTCAATTTGAACTTACTGCAATCTACTGTTTCATTAATATCTTCAGATATTTTGCTGTACAATCAATATTTACTCAGTGAGGAGTTCTTAAACACCATTTAATTCTTTTAGTTGTAAAAATCTCAAGGTTGTGGAACCTTAAGTGTGGGTGTATCAATTACAACTTGTAAGGGGGAGTGAGTCCAAGAGTGAGAGGATCATCCTTCGTTTACATAGTGTGTAATTATCTTTGGAAGATTAGTGGAAATCCCAAGGTGTGCTTGGGGACTGGATGTAGGTCGAAATATTAGACCGAACCAGTATAAATTGACCTATGTCCATTTTCTTTTCTCACACTTGCATTTCTCTTCAGTACGCAAAATTTTTTAAATCACCTATTCACCCCCCTCTAGGTGATATTCCAATATTCACTATTAGCATAGTGCTCTCTATATTGCTTTGCTTCAGAATTAAAAAATAAGATAGGATTGCAGTAAAAATCCCTAGGTGGAATTGGATGGAAATAAATTGCTTTAAAAGCGTGAGGTTCAACATATACCTTTGAGCTAAAGTGTTATACCTCCACCGGCCTCGCCCTTTCGGGTGGCGGGTTAGAGGGGTTCCTTTTTATAGTTTACCTTTCTTCTATTATTAGTCACTTAATTGTAAATCAAAGTACGTGGAACAGAGCACAGGATCAGTTTGGACTAACTAACGTACTGGTAAAAAGTAAAGTCAACAGAAAGTAAAGTCCCCGGAGGGTTAAGATACAGTCATCCAGCAGTAAATACCAAAATAATAAGTACAGTCATCCCAAAATGTAAAATACATAACATGATAGGGCATCCCATATCCTTCATCTGCACTGTCATCCCTACCTTTGTAAAAAGGCCTTTATAACTCAAGCGTGCTCTCCTGTACCACCAAAAGCTTCTGAGGTCCGAAAATGGCCCCCAAAGTAACCATCAATACTCATGCACTAAATGTGTAATGCATATGCATGCAACCGTGTAGGTATGTAAACACAGATAAATATGCCAAATACCACAATATGCAAACAGAAGCACACACAATAACAGGTCTTCGCACTGTCGGGCCGCCTTACCAAGACAGGCCCCAGAATTACCGGAATCACAGCCCGTCTCCATTGAGTTGCCACATAGACAAGCCTCGGTGGGCACCCTCATCTCTAGGGACACAATCAAAAACATGTTCAGTATGCATATTTGGCAAAACAATACAAAAACACACATATGGCAAGCAACACATACAACAAAACACATAAAAGTGCCGGAGTAAAGTGGTTACTACCTGGTAAGCCTCTACCGTCCTATTAAATTTTACTGTGTTTGACAGCTCCTTTTGGCACACTTTTACCCTAAATAACACCAAAATACTTTATTTTCAATATTGACAAAAATACCCTTACAAATTCCTAAAAATCCGAGCTCCTCTTATATTTCCAGAAATTCTGTAAATTTCACTCAACTTACAAGATTTTTAATACATTCCACAAAAATAATTTCTGTACGAAACCAGTGCCATTTGAACCATTGAAATGTCTATGTTTCAAGAAAAATATACCCAGACCCTAAAAGTATACATAATTTGGAGTGTTACTTATTTTTCAAGCCTTGATCAGATTTCATCCTGTTGCAACCAGAGCCAACTTTAACAATTTTTAATTCCTAGTAGAAAAATCCAAATGGCATAAATTTATACATCAATGTGGACGTTAAGAATTGAAATTTATACCTGTAACATTTCATATTTTTCCAAGTTTGTTTACTATTTTTAAGAGCGGGTCGAAGCATCACTGCCAGAATTACCAGAATCAATGATAAGCTTGGTCTTATGGGTTTTTCGGTGTTTTCGACTTCGTAAACTTAAGCCATGACTATAACCCCCTTCAAAACCACGTTCAAGAACCATTTGAGATCTCATAAATGCAAAAATCCAACCATAACACTATGCTTCTACCTCTTGAACGAAAATACCACAACAAGAACTCAAGAAAATAGAGTTTTCGGGGTTACCTACAATCGGTGAATTGGTGGATGTTCTTGAGATCTTTGTTCTTGATCCGGTAGATTTAGATTTAACAGGCGTAAATTTCTGGCCATTGCGGAGTAAATTGGATATGCTTTTCTTGACTCTTTCCGCAAGCATTCCAGGGGCTTCTAGGGTGTTGACAAGTGGCGCAACCCCCTTCAAAGAGAGCAGATTTTTATCTGCTTTTGGGGCAAATTACCTATTTTAGCTCGAAACTTTTATAAATCACAATTGTGGCCCAGAACTTATTAATTATTTCCGAACTTCCCCATGTACTTTGGTCTACCTAAAGGCACACATATGGCGCTATTTAGGGCCCACACTTCTACCCTAATTATGTTTTTACACCTTTATTCCTATTTTACCATTTTTGTCTGAAACGTGGGACCCACGGTTTAACTTTTACATTGATTTTCTTTTCTTTCTCTCCAAGAAAATATTTTAATAATTAGAGGGGGTTATGTGGCGCCTAATGGGGCCCACAAATCTGATCCCCTATGTTTAATTCCTTTTCCCTACTTTATCAGTCTAGTTCTTGGTCTACCGGTCCGTGTGGGTCCAGCTGGTCAACAGGGTGTTTCCCTTTGCACTTTTCTTCATCTTTTTTGGATATTCCCCCTGGTTTAGACACTCATATGTGGCGCCTGATAACCTTGGAATTTATGATGTTTTAATTGCAAAAAAGAGTTACAAACTCTATCATTGTCATGTTTTAATGGATTAAATTAGTTAAATATGTAGTTTCATCTTCATAATTAGTTTTTAGAATTTATTTGTATAGATCTTGGTCATATTTGGAATTTTGTTCAAAATTGGGCTTAAACCACATCTCTTTTATAATTGGGTAGTGAACACTGTTTGGTATGTTGATCATAATTTGCGTTCTAGACCTCCAATTGATCTGAAATTTATCTTTTAGGAACTCTGAATGAAAGACCTACAACTTATATGAAGAGTCCAGAAGCTAAATGAGACGTTTAGAGGACCCAATTGGGCTTGGAATGCAAGACAAGGTGTTGTGACGGACTTTGGAACAACGTACAGTATTGGATCCATAACTTGGGCTACCGAACTCCAAATGAGGTCCGGTTTGAACGACTGAAAAGCTAACATCCAGGGCTACATTTCATATGAAGACATTGTGGCCCAATTCCACCGCATTCGTGGTGTAAAACAGGATGTAAATCGGAAACGGTTTTGGAGCTGTAAAGTGATTCAAAGATGCTTCCAAGTTGGCCACTAAGAAAAGTGACGAATTTGAGTTGTAAAGTGCATGGATGAGATGCTCCTAGCTGCCTATAAATAGAAGAGTGTTGTGAAGCTGAAAACACACTTGGAGAAGAGCTCTCTCTCCCTTAGGTTCTTTCTTTCTTAAGTTTCATATCTCCTTCATCTTAAGTTCTTTATTTTCTTGTTCAAAACCTCCTATATGGATGGTTCTTACATCTTGTTTATGCTTCTTATGTATTATTTTCCTTTTGTTCATTTGAAGTCCTACATGTGATGGTTCTACCTCCTACATGGACGATTAGTTGTAATCTTTTCCTTTCGATTATTATAATTTAATGTTATGTTTCGTTCATTTGAAGTCCTACATGCGATGGTTCTACCTCCTACATGGACGATTAGTTGTAATATTTTCTTTTGAATGTTTTAGTTTAATTTATTGTTCTTCATCTTTTTCCCTTTTGTATGCTTGGTCATGAATAGCATGAACTAAGTATCTTTCTAAGGTCATGTATGAATTCTTTATGAAGTTTAATTGAAATTCTGTTTTTAATTACATAATACTTGTTTTGGATGAGTTTCTTTAATCCATTCTTAATGCCTTTGTTAGTTTGATCATCTAATTAAGGAATTGAAAGATTAATTAGACCTTGGGAAAGGCTAGTTAATTCTAGGTTCAATTGATTAAAGAACATAAGGTACTAGCAAGGGAACTTGACATAGGCTTTATGCAATCATAAAGAATTCTGGACTTAATGCAAGAATTAATTCTAATGAGCATGGGAACATGACTTTAGGATTGAGGATTAGGCTAATTTGACTTAGGAATAAGCAATTAGATTAAAATATGAAATTCGATTGACATACTCCAATTCATGGGTTAAGTAATTAAATTCTACCTTAAAAGAAGATTATGTCTTAATCTAGCTTTTGGTAAAGGAAGAACAATTAAATGGATTATTGATGACATACATGACCCTAGGCTTTTGTTAATTGTTTTCTACAAAGTTTGATTCAATTTCTTTGTCATTTTATTTTCTTTTAATATGTTCATCCAAAAAATCATATGGTTGCATCAACTTTAAATTCAAGTAAATTGGGTTGGTAGTTGGAACTTTGGTCCCTGTGGGAACGATATTTTATTACTCCGGGATACTTGCCAGTATTACATTGATAGTGTATACTTGCACTGGTTATACCTTACTCATCAGCGCCCTCCAAACATCCCAGAGTGGCCCCACACTTGTCCCATTCGGTCCAAAGGAAACCCCTAACTGGTCCCCATCGGTCCCTTTTCTACTGATTAATCACCTTTGGGACCCGCATTTTGAGTTTGGGCCTAGATACGAACAAAATCATCTGGTTTCCTCTTCTTTCTCATGGTGGACGAAATTCAATGCTAATGGGACAAGGAATTGACTATTTTACCCTTGCTTTTCCTCTTTTACCCCTGAAGTGACACGTGTCACACTCTCCTTTTCCTTGTATGCACCAGGCGACATTCTTAACCTTTCTAGGGCTCACCATACCATCTCCTATTATTCTAACAACTTTTCTTGATTATTTCTCCAATTGAATTAGTATAGAAAATAAAAAAAATGAAAATAAAGCTTCTCATTAATTCAACAACAATTACAAGTACATTGGCTACATCGGTAGGGGTGTTACATAGATTGCTCACAAGGATGAGAAACAGAAGGGCCTTTAGGCGAACCCTTGAACTCAGAGGATGCCATAGAAGCCTTCTTCCTCTTTGGCTTTGGAACCTCAACAACCTGATCATCAAAAGCATAACTAACATTGAGTACAGATTACTTACAACCCATTAGGATTTAACATTCCCAATTCTCTTTTAATGAATGTAAATTGCCCCGTAGCTAATGGCTTTGTGAAGATATCATCAAGTTGGAGATGAGTGGGGATGAACATCACTTTGACATATTTCTTCTGAACATGATCTCTGATGAAGTGATGTCTAACATCAATATGCTTGGTTCTTGTATGTTGAACGTGATTCTTTACCAAACTGACTGTGCTAGTGTTGTCACATAGAATTGGTATCTCCTTAGGATAGATTCCTAAATCCTAAAGTTGTTGCTTGAGCCATAAAACTTGAGCACAACAACTTGGAGCAACAATGTATTCAACTTTGGATGATGATGATGAGATTGTAGTTTGCTTCTTGCTAAACCAAGACACAAGTGAACCACCAAGAAATTCACATTGGCCACTTATGCTCTTTCGGTCAGTCTTGTATCCAGCATGGTCCGAATCTGAATATGCCACAAGATATTCAATTTGTTGACAGAGATTTGCCGTATCTCCCAACATAACCAAGTTCGAAAATGATTTGTAGAAATAGGGAACCTAGGTCGTTTCCTCAACGAATTCACAGCAAGTTTGAATGGACAATAACAGTGAATAGAAACAGTAAAAATGGGGGGTTTTTGGTTCAAACATAATTAAAACGAAAATAAACATAAACAAAATGAAATAAACAGAAACAGATTAAAATCGATCAACCCAACATTCAAATTCAAGAGACTTCCATCATTGAACAAAATATGAACGAACTCGCGTTTGGTTTTGGACGAACCGAAATCTCTGCGTTCGTCCAGAAATTCCCTCGACTAGACGATCGCCTAGCATTTGTCCGAACATTGGCGTCTCACTGTGCAATCGTACAGTAACACTAAAACTTAGTTCGAACTCAGTCCTTAGGATGAACCAAACCAAATATTAAATCTAATATTCGATCTATTTTCAGAAATCGAATCCGATAAGATGAAAACAGAAATGAGTAAAATTACCGATTAAGCACAAGCTCTCGGATGAATCATGGAATCTTCAACGTTGGGTTAATCACATAAGTTTAACCGAGCATGACTGGAAAAAATAAAGAACAGACAAAGAACACAAAGAACGCGAAGAACATTGCTGAGAAAATGAAACTTCTGTGTTTAATCCAAAAATGTGTAAAAAAGTGAATGACAAAAGTGTTTGTGGCTGCCATCTAACTTAACCTAAAATGGAAAAAAGAAATTTGGCTCCAATCCACAATTCAGTTCAGGCCTAAAACGGAAATAAAATAAAAGTGGGCTTTAATTACAAAATTCGAGCCCAAATAAAATCCAGAAATATGCATCTAACTTCGGCTCCAAGATCTACCGCCCTCTTGTCTGAATTTTCCCTTCATGTCTTCATAACAATTGTAGCTCTTTGAATAATGTGAAATATGACACAAGAATGAGGCAAATCCGATGTTTGGTTCAAGAGTTATGGTAAAAATAGTGAAGCAATGTAAAACTGAAATTTTATTATTAAAAATGGCTAAAATATAATCAAAGGCCCAAAGCCCAAATATGTATAAAAGCCATTATTTATTAACTAAAGAGTCCTAAATTATTAATCAAGAGATAAAAAGAAGTGTATGAAATATTCAGTTATCAAATTCTCCCACACTTATCTGTTTGCACTCTTGAGCAAAAGTCAAAGAAAAAGACTAAAAGGAAAAACTCTTCTTTTCTAATAATTGCTAATAATGCAAAAATTGAACAAGGACACAGCTTCAAAAGAACCAATCAATCAAAACCAAAATCCTTTCATTTCAAATTACAATCCATGGTAATCTCAATCAATGATGCTAATCACAAAAGATGGTCTCTCAAATGATGCCCTCAATCAATTAATCTCTCAAGTGTTTAAGGTAAATAAGTGTATCGCTCAAATTCTATTCAAGAAAATTGCTCTACCACAAGCTTGCTCAATTTCTACATCTCCACTACTCATAACACATGCATGCACAAATCAAGAGAGCTTATTATTAAAGGTTGTAATGGGGTTAGGGTGAAGGTAGGTAATAGTATGGAATGAGAGGCTAAGCACCAAAGAAATTAAAAAGAGCATTGATTAACACAATCATTCTCTATGTATGAAAACTTTTATTTTACTCATATATCTCCTTTCTTTCTATGTATTTTCTTTCCTTTTTATTCCTTTCTTTCTTTCCTTTGTCTTTCTTTCTCTTCTGTTGCTGCTCTTTTTTTTTTAAGAACTATATACATAATCACAATGACAAAATCAAATATCGCCCCCACACTTAAACTGTTGCACTCCTGAGCAACCCCCACGCTTAAACACAAAACCAAGGTGAAACCAATGCTTAATAAATTTTCAAGGTGAGGAATAAAATGGTTTTACTCTTAGGCTTGTAATGTGGCTTAAAAAAAGAATGGGTCAAAAAGGCACAAAGGGGCTAGCAAAGGAATCATAATGCAAGGGAAAGGCTATTTTGGCCAAAGTCAGGAAAATAAAAGAAAGAAAACAAGCTTCCATCATACTTATGGACGTAAGTGAAAAATGTAGTTTCAAAAAGAAAAGGAGCAAGTTCTAGAGAACACAAATCATGAGCAGATGCACACATGAAAGAAAGAATGGCAAAAGATGAATTCCATTCATGCAGGCCCAAAACTTTAGA
Source organism: Acacia melanoxylon (assembly GCA_019022615.1). Taxonomy (NCBI): domain Eukaryota; kingdom Viridiplantae; phylum Streptophyta; class Magnoliopsida; order Fabales; family Fabaceae; genus Acacia; species Acacia melanoxylon. Next base: position 770,435 of record JAFJYJ010000003.1, on the reverse strand, counting down.
AGGTCAATACCAACTTAGGCAATCAACAACATCAAATCAACTACCAAGACATGTAATCGAAGAGTCAAGAATTGCAGACCTAACAGAATGATCCATTAAAACCAAAATGTCCTAGTTCATAATATGTAGGAATCATAGAAAGAGAGACTGTATTTATTTTTGAAAAGCAAAGTGGAAAAATGAAAACAAATAAAAGAGAAAGAAGGAAAAAAAAATACTCCCCAAGGGTTTGGAGGATAAGTGGCATCAATGAGGAGAAGCTCTGCTTCCACAGGCTGCTGCTGGGATCCCTTATGAAATTGCTTAAGGCGATGCCCATTTACCTTAAAGGTTCATCCTGTGGGTGGGTCACATAGCTCAACAGCACCAAATGGAAATATGTTAGTGATCTCAAAAGGGCCATCCCATTTAGATCGAAGCTTACTAGGCATAAACTTCAGACGGGAGTTAAACAGAAGAACTTTCTGGCCCACATAAAATTCTTTCCTCAGAATATGCTTATCATGGAATGCCTTAGTCTTTTCCTTGTACAACCGCGAACTCTCATAGGCATCCAATCTAAGCTCATCCAACTCTTACAACTGCAGCTTCCGTTCCATACCAGACTTATCCAAATCCATGTTACACTGCTTAATAACCCAATAGGCTTGATGCTCCAACTCAACCGGAAGATGACATGCCTTACCAAAGACAATCCGATAAGGAGACATCCCAATCGGCGTCTTGTAGGCAGTGCGATATGCCCACAAAGTATCCTCTAATCGCTTACTCTAATCTTTCTGGGTGGAGTTAACAGTCTTTTGAAGGATTTGCTTAATCTCTCTATTTGAGACTTCAGCTTGACCGTTGGTCTGAGGATGATATGCTGTGGAGACCTTGTGGAGCACTCCATAATTGAGTAACAAGGCACCCATGCTTCGGTTGCAAAAGTGAGAACCCTGATCACTGATAATGGCTCTAGGAATACCAAACCTGCAGAAAATGTTAGACCTAACAAAATCCACCACCATAGAAGAATCATTAGTTCGGGTGGCTTTCGCCTCAACCCATTTCTAGACATAATCAACATCCAGCAGTATGTAAGTATAACCATGAGAAACAGGAAATGGACCCATAAAATCAATACCCCAGACATCAAATATCTCACAAAACAATATAGGGTTCTGGGGCATCTCATGCCTACAGGAAATACTCCCTGCCTTCTGACAGTTATCACATGACTTACAAAACAAATGAGAATAATGAAATAGGGAAGGCCAAAATAATTCATTGTCTAACACTTTCCTAGCAGTTCTTTGGGGTCCAAAGTGACCACCACAGGCAAAAGCATGAGCAAAATGCAATATAGAGTGAAACTCATGATCAGGCACACATCTCCTAACTACTTGGTCTCTACAAAATTTCCACAGATAAGGGTCATCCCAAACATAATATTTAGACTCACTCTTTAATTTAAAGGTTTGGGCCTTAGTAGAGTCTACAGGGAAAACACCAGCTACCAAGTAGTTAACCAGATCAACATACCATGGAAGCTTACCTTGCAGCTGTAGAAGCTGCTCATCAGGGAAATCATCCCGAATAGAAGAGGAGTGAGAGGGAGAATGGGTGATACAACTCAAGTGGTCAGCGACCCATTTTTGTGCTCCACTTCTATCTTGAATCTCAACATCAAACTCTTGGAGCAATAACATCCACCGGATGAGTCGTGGCTTCACATTTGCCTTTTTCAAAAGGAACTTTAAAGCAGCATGGTCAGAGAAAACAATAACTCTACTAGCTAGCAGATATGACCTAAACTTATCAAAAGCAAATACAATAGCCAACAACTCCTTTTCAGTAGTGGTGTAATTAGATTGGGCAGGATCCAAAGTCTTGGAGGCATATGCAATCAAATGAGATGCCCTCTCGACCCGCCGTGCCAAGATAGCACCAACCGCATAGTTGGAAGCATCACACATCAACTCGAAAGGGAGGCACCAATCAGGGGGCTGGATCACTGGAGCTATAGTCAGGAAACACTTCAAGTGATCGAAGGCCGCCTTGCACTCGTCATCAAATACAAAGTCATTGTCCTTATGCAGAAGGTTGGACAAGGGTCGAGCAGTCTTGCTGAAATCCCGCATGAAACGTCGATAGAAACCTGAATGTCCAAGAAAAGAGCGAACTTCTCGCACAGATGCGAGGTAGGGCAAATTAGTAATCACATCTATCTTAGTAGGGTCTACCTCAATCCCTTTCCTAGACACTATGTGTCCCAAGACTATACCCGACTCAACCATAAAGTGACACTTTTCATAATTCAGAACAAGATTAGACTCAATGCACCTATGCAAAACTCTAGATAGATTAGCTAAGCATGCATCAAAATTAGACCCATATACAGTGAAATCATCCATAAAAACCTCTATGCAATCCTCTAGAAACTCAGAGAAAATACTTACCATACAACGCTGAAAGGTGCCAGGTGCGTTGCAAAGGCCAAAAGGCATCCTTCAGAGACTTCCATCATTGAACAAAATATGAACGAACTCGCGTTTGGTTCTGGATGAACCGAAATCTTTGCGTTCGTCCAGAAATTCCCTCGACTAGACGATTGCCTAGCATTTGTCCAAACAGTGTCGTCTCACTGTGCAATCGCACAGTAACACTAAAACCTAGTTCGAACACATTCCTTAGGATGAACCAAACTGAATATTAAATCTAATATTCAATCTATTTCCTGAAATCGAATCCGATAAGATGAAAATAGAAACGAGTAAAATTACCGATTAAGCACAAGCTGTCTGGATGAATCATGGAATCCTCAACGTTGGGTTAATCACAAAAGTTTACCCGAGCATGGCTGGAAAAAATGAAGAACAGACGAAGAACACGAAGAACATTGCAAAGAAAATGAAACTTATGTGTTTAATCCAAAAATGTGTAAAAACGTGAATGACAAAAGTGTTTGTGGCTGCCATCTAACTTAACCTAAAATGGAAAAAACGAAATGGGGATCCAATCCACAATTCAGTTCAGGCCCAAAACGGAAATAAAATAAAAGTGGGCTTTAATTACAAAATTTGAGCCCAAATAAAATCCAGAAATATGCATATGACTTCGGCTCCAAAATCAACCACCCTCTTGTCCGAATTTGCCCTTCATGTCCTCATAACAATTGTAGCTCTTTGAATCATGTGAAATATGAAACAAGAATGAGGCAAATCCGATGTCTGGTTCAAGAGTTATGGTAAAAATAGTGAAGTAATGTAAAACTGACATTTTATTATTAAAATTGGCTAAAATACAATCAAAGGCCCAAAGCCCAAATAAGTATAAAAGCCATTATTTATTAACTAAAGAGTCGTAAATTATTAATCAAGAGATAAAAAGAAGTGTATGAAATATTCAATTATCACTTGTCCTTTGGAAAACCATAACCCAAGAGTTTCTATGTCGGCAAGGTATCTAAAGATCCTTTTCATATGTTCAGCATGAGACTCCTTTGGGGCTGATTAGTACCATGCACACATTCCCAAACTAAATTGGATGTCCAGCCGACTAGTGGTCAAGTAAAGTAGAGATCCAATCATCCCTCTATACTTGGTAATATTCAAACCTTGGCCACCCTCATCAGAATCCAAAGAAGTGGTTGAACTCATTGGAGTATTAGCTTCATTGCATTGATCCATGCCATACTTCTTCAGGAGATCCTTGAGATATTTGGTCTAGGATATAAAGATATCATTCTTCTTCTGCTTGATTTACAGACCAAGGAAATAGTTCAATTCCCCCATCATAGACATCTCAAACTTACCCTACATTGTCTTAGAGAATTCTTCACACAAAGTATCATTAGTAGCACCAAATATAATATCATCAACATATATTTGAACAATTAACAAATCAGTCCTCTTGTTGCATTTTATGAAGAGAGTTGAATCTACTTTGCCTTTAACAAATCCTTGATCAAGAAGGAATTTGCTTAGTCTTTCATACTAAGCTCTAGGAGCTTATTTAAGACCATACAAAGCTTTCTTTAACCGAAAGACATGATCAGGATGATGGTTATCCTCAAATCCAGGAGGTTGTTCAACAAAAACTTCCTCTTGGATAAAACCATTTGCATATTTCACATCCATTTGATAAAGCTTGAATGCCTTAATGCAAGCAAAGGCTAGAAGAACTCTTATGGCTTCTAATCTTGCTATTGGAGCATAAGTTTCTTCATAATCAATTCATTCTTCCTTTGGCCACTAATCTTGCCTTATTACGAACAATGATTGCGGATTCATTTCGCTTGTTCTTGAATACCCATTTAGTGCCAATGACCGGATGATCTTTAAGCCTAAGTACTAAGTCCCAAACTTGATTTCTTTCAAACTGATTTAACTTCTATTGCATTGCTATAACCCAATCATTGTCTGAAAGAGCTTCGTTAATGATAGAGGGTGTTAGTTCTCTATGTGTTTTGATGATAACTGACCATTGTAAACAAAATGAGATTTATGACTCAAGCCAAAAATGATTTTAACTTGTTTAAATTGGATCATATCAATCTGTCATACTTGCCGTCAGATTGACTCGAGTTTGGGATGTCAAACTCGAGCCAAGTCTTGTGTGACTTGAGCCTAAATGTTTTGTAGACTCAAGTTACACACTTTTGACTCGAGTTATGAGGTGAACTCAAGCCAATGCTTGGTGACTCCAATTTGGCCTTGCGAACTTAAAGTCTTTTAAAAATTCAAGGTTAAATGACTCGAGTTAGTAATCAGTGACTCGAGCCTTGGATTTGACCGTCATATTCAAATAAAATTTGATAACTCGAGCCATCACTTAATGACTCGAGTTAGAAGAAGTTTTTCAAACTATTTTTGAAAAGCCTCTCGATAACCTTTTGTGAAAATGGTTGCTGACTTGAGCCAGTCTTATATGACTCAAGTTTAGACCTGAACTCAATCCAAACTTCCGAGACTCGACTCAAAGTTCTCAGAGAAATCTTCTTCAATTTTCAAAGTTATTTTTTCAAAGAAGAATAACTCGAGTCTGGGATATATGACTCGAGTGTAGCTTTGAACTCGAGCTAAGCTTTAGTGACTCGAGGCAATTTATTTTAGAGACTGCATTTATCTTTGACAAACTTACTCTTGACTCGAGCCAGTAGCATCTAACTCGAGTTCATATGTCTCTATTTGTAAATCATCGTCTCTGAACTTTTTAAATCTCTAAGTATGATTTACCTACTTCATATAATCTCTCATTATTATTCCTAACTATGTTTAATCAGTGTTTTAATAAGTTTCAGATGATTTTCATATGGATTAACACCAAATTGCAATAAAGTAATTATGTGTCAGAAGCATGCCAGCAAACAGAATAAAACCTCGTAGTAGATGAAATCATTCCTTTGAGGTATTGTTGGTCAAATTCCTTAATGGCAAGTGAACCAGTTGAACAAGTAATAAAGAGTAAGTAAAGTATCCTCCCACAAAGACCGAGATATCGATGATGATACTCTCTTTCGAAGACAGTTGTGTTTAAAAAAAAAAAAAAAAAAGGAAAATTATAATTGGGTTGGGTGTTTTGGTTATAACTATGAATAAGAAATAAACAAATGATCGTAATCGTAAGAAGATATCAGTTTAAAGATAGGATGAGCTCAGATTTCATCGTAAGTATATTCTCCCCCAGTTCGCCTTAGCGTATTGCTATAGCAATTATGCTGCACAGCTTCCGCAATGCTGCAGCATAGTCGCCTTCACAATGTTATCCAGTTAACCCACCATTATACTATACAGAAGCTTCCGCGTCCTGTAAGTCCAATCCTAGCTATACTTCTCCCATATTCCTATGGCTATTTTCTAGTTCATATTATCAATCCTAATCAAGGTGTGTGCTTATGAGTGGTAGACCCATTCCTGTAGCCTACAATGATAAGTTAAGCCTTGCACCAGCCTGCCCAGCAAACACTGTCTATCAGATGTCTAACCCTGACTCCCTTCCAGTGAGCCGAGGCCACTGATCTTTCCCTTAGCTTCCACTAACCAACAAGAGATTAAAATACTGATAAACAAACTAAATTTATTTTATTAAAGAACAAGCAAAATGGGTTCATTCTACACTCAAGAATTCATCCTCGCTCAGCCAAAGGAATTTTAGTTCATGACTGATGAGGGAATCACAAAACAAATAACAGTAGAATAGCCCATGAATAGATAAAATAGAAATTAACAAAATAAATAGAAAGTTTGCCGGAGGAGTCGACAACGTAGGAGGTGTCAGTCACGTGACATTTCTACATCTTCTAGTCTCTATCTCACTACAAAGAAGGATTTTGGGTCTCTTCTGTAGCTTTTGTGCTTCGTAAATTCTCCTCTTCTTTGGAGTCTAGGCGGATAAGAATTCTCTTGGCTCCTTCACGACTTCAATCCCTTTTTAGGGTTAGCCATCTTTTTCTTTTATAGTCAGGTTTTCTTGCGGCGTACGTCCAGTGAGCTGGGCCTTTCTAAATCTGTCAAGTCCACTAGTCCAACTTTCCAAATTCAGTTGATTGATTCTGTTGGCACTACAGGATTCTCTAAATCTTATCTTCGATGCTCCACATCTTCTAATTTAATACGTCAGCAATCAAACCGTCGTCTAAACGTTCGTCTAATAACTTGCACTTAATTTCCTGAAATAGCCTCGAGGAAAAGTCAGAACATAAGGCGCATAGCATTGCTTCACTTACGTTGCTATAGCACTATGGTTACATTGTATTGTGGGTGCATTATGGCTTACCCGATGCTATAAAATTGTATCGGTTGCGCTATGTGCTTTCATAATAACCTCAAACTTGCCCTTTTCTTATGCACATGTATAGGATGATTATACAATTACCACAATTCATGAGATTTATCCTACATTTCCCTATATGCATGAACTATAACATATTTACTCAGATTAGATGCATTTAAGTTCATATTCACCATACAAAATAGTCACACGTCATAGGGAAAACATGGCATAAATCATACTCATCAAATACCCCCACACTAAGCTTTTTGCACTCTTGGGATAAATAAAGATAGAGATAATAGAGCAAAACTTTAACCCATACCAGCAGCATTCCTTTCTACATAACCGTGATTTTGTTATTGCCCTCAATTCACATTCCCATGTAGGCAATCCCACTACCTAGTACTAGCAGCATGTGATGCAGGATATTGCTCAAGTAAGGAAGTGTTAAGAGACTCTCGGACTAAGCGTATGCTCTCTCTTACTTGGGGATTATATTTTCTCTCTGTCAAGCTAACTTAGAAGTTCTATATAGCCTTGTCAAAGTTCTAAGATTACTCCCAGCATATGAGTTTTCATACACAAAAGGGCTTCTATGGTTGTAGTGTATGGAGTGGCTATCTGCGTGTGGAGGTGGAAAAAAAATCATTGCTGTAGCAAGACACCAGACAGACGCCAATTTACGCTCAAGTATTCTTGCGCTCCATTCCAACTTTTGCTTGCTCTACTGCCTTGTCTTTACACTACAATAGTAGTTTTTCTTCTTCCTCTCTTTTTTTTGAACTTTCTTTTCGCACAACATTTTAACAGGGAGCAATATGCTGTAGTATTACACACAGTTCTCTCACTTGGCTGTCTATTTGTTTCTATCACAAAATGTATATAAAGCTCAAAGGGGGTTGCTAATAGAGAATGAAGTTTATGGTTTGTGTATTGGAATTAGGGATGAGATGTGAATGTCTTAATCCTACGCATTACTACTCAGATGCAAGATAGTTTAATCAGAGAAGTAAGATAAATCAAAGATCATACATGGGTTAGCTCGACATTCTCACTGAAATAGAAACAATTGGCTCGAACAAATCCTTCCAAAGTAGGGTTCCTATCTATTCTTCCTCACTGTCACCACATAGAACTATCTAGTACCATCAATTTCCCAAGCCTATACAGTTCAGTACCCTTTAGGAAATTGTGTTATACACAGTCATACAGATAACCATTTTGCTACTATTGGTCTCTGTTCGTGCTGTATCATGCATCACAAAATATTTTTCTTTTCAGTTTGTGTGAAAGATAAATTAGGGGTGATCCAAGCACATTAATCATCGATTATTAGCATAAAGAATCCCCTCCCCCATACTTAAACAGTGCAATGCCGTCATTGTAACCGGAAGAGGAATTAGTGAAGAGGCAAAATAAACATGCAGCAATGCAATAGAGACTGATCATAAAAAGAGGATAAATTTGCACCCACAAAAATCCCTATGTTCATTAAGCATGAGGTAAAACAGATAAACATAAAAAGGAAACAAAACAAAAAGAAAACAAGAATATTGTAGGCGACACTATAGGTCAAAGGGGCCACAAGGGGGACAAGCACTGGCGGTATTGTCCTCGTCCGAGGAAGTCTCGCCTATGCCATTCACGACCGGGTTCTCCGAATGGGACTGGAGAGGGTCTGCTGCGACGACGATGCTATAGCATTCCTTCTTGGTTCTGATACGTGGTCATCTAGCGTGACAAATGAGAGAGATGTTGTAGCATTGATACTCTTGTTAGGTTGTTGTGGCATTGGATGTTGTTGCTCCTATTCAAGGAATTGCTCTATAGTTTCCTTGCCCTTCTTTGTTTGACCAAAATTTATGATTGACATCTTCGATTGGCCTTTTGGTTACCTTCATGGCTAGCCCACTCTTGCCACTTCTGATTTTTATGACCTTGGCCTGTTCCTTCTCGTAAATCCTAGGGATTTCAATATCGCTTGGTAGAAAGCCAAAAGGTCTGTTGTTAAGAGCAGTTACGAGCTGTTCAACTTGGGTCTCGAGGTTCCGAAGGGTCACCTGCTGGTTCTGGATTATTGCATCGTTCTTTGCCATGTATTCCTTTAAAAGATTTGTCATAAAAGTCTGCGGGTCTGAATTACTGCCCTGTTGCCTTGCTTGCTGGGTAAACCCTAGTGGGTTTAATGGTCTATTTGAGTACGATGGGTGATAATTGAATATTTCATACACTTCTTTTTATCCCTTGATTAATAATTTAGGACTCTTTAATAAATAAATAATGGCTTTTATACTTATTTGGGCTTTGGGCCTTTGATTATATTTTAGACATTTTTAATAATAAAATTCCAGTTTTACATTGCTTCACTATTTTTACCATAACTCTTGAACCAGACATCGGATTTGCCTTATTCTTGTTTCATATTTCAGATGATTCAAAGATCTACAATTGTTATGAAGACATGAAGGGCAAATTAGAACAAGAGGTTGGTAGATTTTAGAGCCAAAATCAAATGTATATTTTTTGATTTTTATTTCTTTTCTGTTTTGGGCCTGAACTGAATTGTGGATTGGAGCTCCATTTTGTTTTTTCCATTTTAGGTTAAATTAGATGGCAGCCACAAACACCTAGGTCATTCACATGTTTACCATTCCCAATTATCTCCTTATGAAATTGAATTGTTCTTTAGCCAATGGTTTGGTGAAGATGTCAGCAAGTTGAAGATGAGTTGGGATGAACATGACCTTGACATCCTTCTTCTGAACATAATCCCTTATGAAGTGATGTCTCACATCAATATGCTTGGTCCGAGTATGTTGCACTGGATTCTTAGCCAAGCTTATTGTGCTAGTGTTTGTTAGACCTGGCTGTCACCCAAGAGGGGGGTGAATTGGGTGTCTGATAAAACTTTAGATAATTTTGAAAATCTTTTCGCAACTTTGAAAGCAGTTCAAATGATGAAAATAGTTTATAAGAGTTTAGGGAAGAGAATATGTAAGAGTTTAGGGAAGAGAATATGCAAACCGAGATTTATACTAGTTCGGTCCAATCCTTGACCTACGTCCAGTCCCCAAGCTCCACTTGAGATTTTCAATCCACTATCTCCTTGTTCAACCGGGCACAAGAGAAAAGCCTTTACAACCTCACAAGTTTAGTCGGGCACTTGTGCAGCCTTTACAATCTCTTACTAAGATACTCCCCCTTAGGATACAATTACACACTCTGTACTCAGGATGATCCTTTCACACTAGGACTCACTCCCCCTAACAAGTTGTAACTGTACACCCACACTCAAAGGTTCCACAACCTTGAGATTTGATCACTAAATAGATAATCAAATAAGTGTTTAGACTCTCTCAAGAGTAGATGAATAATAATCACTGAAGTACATAATCGATCATCACACAACATACCGAACCTTGGTTTGCTGTGTGGCGTAAATTAATGGTCCAACTTGTGAAATTCATAGCTCTCGCATCTGAACTCCTTTGGGCTTGAATTTTATATCAAAATTACGCATTGGGAGTATATTTTCATATGCCACTGGTTTCCCCGCAATCCGATCTCTGGTTTGGGAGATATCATCGAATTACCAAACATCGCCCGAGCTGAACGTGAAACAGAGTAGAACAGAGTTGCTGAAAGCACACTTGGCTCGAGTCAACTGAAACCTTGGCTCGAGTCAACTTATTCCAAAGTGCGAAAATGGCTTAAAATCACTATTGGCTCGAGTCACAGAAATGGCTGACTCGAGTTTTGACCTAAACTCGAGTCTGTGAGTTTCTTGGCTCGAGTCAAATTGCACCAGGTGCCCAAAACACTGTAGAAACCATTCTAACTCGAGTCTAGACATCCTGGCTTGAGTTAATTCATCCTGAAGCTTGATTTTACTTATTTTAACTCTGATTTGAGCCATTCCAACTTCCATATCATCGTGGAGACTTCTAGAGTTAATCTAAGAGCCTGTATAATGATTTTCTCATTCCATTAAGCAAGTTCTTCTTTCTTTCTTCTTCTCTTGATCATTCTCCATAACTTAACTCTTTCTTTCTTCTCTTCTCTTGATCATTCTTCATAAACCAACTCTTTCTTTTCTTCTCTTCTTCCTTGATCATTTTACACAATTCAATTCTTTCTTTCTTCTCTTCTCTTGATCATTCCCAAAATCCTTTGATAGCTTCTTGCTTCCTTGATATTCTCTACAAGTTCTCTTTTTTCTTTCCGTAACCTCTTATCTCCTTCTTGATTAATCTTTATAATTCAACTTGGATTAATCTATATTAAATATATAATAGTTAGTCAATGTAGGAGATAAATATAGTATACAAGCTTTTTGCTCTTAATAATGGCATCTATATAAGACATCATCAAAACTAATCATATCCAACAGTGTTGTCGCACAATATTGGGATCTCCTTCAAGTTGATTCCCAAGTCAGATAGTTGTTGCTTGAGCCATAGGACTTGTGCACAACAGCTTGAGGCAGCCACATATTTAGCTCTAGTAGAGGACACAATGACACTTGTTTGCTTCTTGCTGAACCAAGAGACCAGTGAGCCACCAAGAAATTGACATTGGCCACTTGTGCTCTTCCTATCCGTCTTATATCCAGCATGATTTGAATCTGAATATGCCATAAAATGTTCTGGTTGACCTTTTGGAAACCACAAGCCAAGGGTTTTTGTGTCAGTCAGATATCTGAAGATCCTCTTCACATTCTCAGCATGTGACTCCTTGGGAGCAGACTGAAAGCTTGCACACATCCCCACACTGAATTGGATGTTAGGACGACTTGCTGTGAGGTAGAGCAATGATCCAATCATTTCTCTGTATCTTGTGATATTGAAGTCCTTGCCCTTTTCATCAGCATCCAATGCAGTGGTTGAGCTTATTGGAGTATCAACTCCATTGCATTGATCCATCCCAAACTTCTTTAGCAGATCATTAAGATACTTGGTCTAAGATATGAAGATTCCATCCTTCTTTTGCTTTATTTGTAGACCAAGGAAGTAGTTGAGTTCTCCCATCATGGACATCTCAAACTCTCCCTGCATATTCTTAGCAAACTCTTCACACAAAACATTGTTAGAAGCACCAAATATAATGTCATCAACATATATCTGAACAATTAAAATTTCACCAGCCTTATTACTCTTTATGAAGAGAGTTGTATCCGCTTTTCCTCTAACGAATCCTTGATCAAGAAGGAATTTGCTTAATCGCTTATACCAAGCTCTAGGAGCTTGCTTAAGGCCATAAAGGGCTTTCTTGAGGCGATAAACATGATCTGGATGATGATCATATTGAAAGCCAGGAGGTTGTTCAACATAAACGTCCTCCTAAATAAAACCATTTAAAAATGCACTCTTTACATCCATTTGATAGAGCTTGAATCCTTTGACACAAGGAAAGGCTAGAAGAACTCTTATAGCTTCCAATCTTGCCACTGGAGCATAAGTTTCTTCATAATCAATTCCTTCTTCTTGATTATAGCCTTTAGCAACCAATCTTGCCTTGTTACGCACAATGATTGTTGATTCATCTCGTTTGTTCTTGAATACCCATTTGGTGCCAATGACCGGATGGTCATTAGGCCTAAGTACCAAATTCCAAACTTGATTTCTATCAAATTGATGTAACTCCTCTTGCATTGCTATCACCCAATCATTGTCTAAAAGGGCTTCATCAATTTTAGAGGGTTCAATCTCTGATATAAAGGAAGAAAATGTCACTTCATTCAAAGTACTATTTCTGGTCCTTACACCTTGATTTACATCACCTATCACTTGGTCCAAAGGATGATTCCTAATGAACCTCCAAGCTCTAGGTTGAGATTGATCAGGGTTTTCAAAAGTATTTTGAGGATCAACCTCGAAAACATTTTCAGGATTTTCAGTTGAGGCAGGAGTAGTTTTCAAAAAGAATTGATTTTTGAAAACATTTTCCCCATCATCATCCAAGGATTTATCATCTTTGGATTCACAGAATACAACATACATAGACTCTTCAACAATACGAGTACGAGTATTAAAGACTCTATAAGCTTTACTTCTATTTGAATAACCAAAAAATATACCTTCATCCGCTTTGGGATCGAACTTTCCCAAATTATCCTTACCCTTATTGTGGATGAAGCACTTACAGCCGAAAATATGCAGATGAGCTAAATTTGGCTTTCTTCCCTTGTACAGCTCATAGGGAATTTTGCTCAACTTCTTCCGGAGGTATGCTTGATTCGAGATGTAGCAAGCCGTACACATTGCATCAGCCCAGAATACTTGGGAAGTATTGTTCTCATTCAGCATAGCTCTTGCCATCTCAGTGAGGACTCGATTCTTTCTCTCCACAACACCATTTAGTTGAGGTGTCCTCAAGGCTGAGAAGTTGTGATCAATTCCCATGTTGTCACAAAACTCTGCGAATGCATGATTTTCAAATTCTCCTCCATGATCAGTTCGAATTCCGGAAATATAGTCCAAGCAAATCTAGAGAAATCATCAACTATGACCAAAGTATAAAGATTGCCACCAAGGCTTTTTACTCTAACTGGTCCAACTAGATCCATATGAAGTAGTTGAAGAGGTCTAGTAGTTGAAATTTCATTTTTAGATTTGAAAGATGATTTGGTTTGTTTACCCTTTTGACAAGCATCACAAATCATGTCATTTTTGAAATGAAGTTTCGGCAAACCAATGACCAAATCCTTTTTCAGCAACTTATCAAGTTGGATCATATTGACATGAGCCAAACACTTATGCCATAACCAACTCTCATCCAAGTTACCAATAAAATACTTTTTAGAAAAAGAATCATTTTTAGAAAGACAAAGTGTATAACAGTTTCCTTCTCTAGGGGCTCTAAATAAAGCTTTTGATTTTATATTTTTCAAAGAGAGAACATCCTTGCTTACAATCAAGCATTACTCAGAATCAAAGATAACTAAGTTACCTTTATCAGTGCTTTGGCTTACACTGAGGAGATTGTGACAAAGTCCTTCGACGAGGTAGACATCTTTGATTTGTGGTCCTTCATTGTTTCCAACTTCACCAATACCAACAATCATTCTGGATTGGTTTCCACCGAAGGTCACCTTGCCACCATCCTTGGGCTTGATTGAAGCAAATTTGGATTGATCTCCCATCATATGTCTAGGGCATCCACTATCAATGTACCATTTGTTGGATTTCAATGCTCTTAGACAAACCTGCCAAACATAAGAAATTAGGTTTTAGGTACCCATCTTTTCTTGGGTCCTTTGGGGTTAGTATGTGTCTTAGGAACCTTGTAAGATCCCTTAGGCACCCATTGATAGTTTCCTGCAGGTTTACTCTTTCTTTCCTTTTTATGAAAATAGGAAGAAGTAGTATGACCTTTACGATTACAATAGTTGCAATGAGCAAATGGATTTGAAGAATGAACAGTTTTTCTAAAATAGTTCATATAAGATTTTTCTCCAAATTTCTATTTGCCTTTCTTCTTATCAAAATCAGGTTTATAACCAATTCCTGATCTGTCATTTGTAAATCTTTGCTGTTTTAAAATAACATTGAGTATTTCACTACCCTGAGTGAACTTCTCAAGTGTTTTTGTAAGATAAAGATTTCTTTTCTCTAAATTAGTTCAATCCTCACAAACTTTGTTTTCACAAGAAATTTTTTTGACTTGTATTTCAAGAGTTATATTCTTCTTTTTCAAAGCAATATTTTTTTTAGCAAGTTTTTCAAATTCAGATTGCACAACATTATACTCAGCGAATAATTCATCATAAGAAGGTTGTGAGTCGTATACCTCATCATTGTTATTAAGTTGCTCTTCTTCTTCAGCAATTAAACAGATATTGGCTTTATCTTCCTCATCTTCTTCATCTTCATCAGATGAACTATCTCCCCATATTGTTGAGACATAGGCTTTCTTCTTGAACTTATTGAATTTCTTCTTGTCTTTGTCTTTGTTCTTCAGCTGGGCATTTTGACTTGATGTGGCCAGGCTTTTCACATTCGTAGCAGATAATTGGCTTCTTCAGCTCAGTGTTGGAGCTTACCTTTGTAAAATTTCTTGTAACCTTGGTCCTTCTTGTAGAATCTCTTGAATCTTCGGACCATCATGCCCAGCTCTCCATCTTCGTCTTCTTCTTCTTCATCATCTGATTCTTTTGCCTCCTTGACAGCTTTGAGAGCAATGCCTTAGCTCTTGCCATTGATCTTATCAAGTCCTTTTCTGAACTTGATCTTGCCTTCATATTCAGATAGGCTGCCAAATAAAGCTGCCATAGATGCCATCGATTCGCCACGAGCTTCTTCGATAGCAGTAACCTTGGCTTCCCATTCCTTGCTGAGAATGTTTAAGATTTTTCTAACTTGAACCGGTTGGTCATAAACTTTTCCCAATGCAGCAAGTTGGTTGATCAGATGAGTGAATCTAAGCTGGAACTCACCAATTGATTCCCCAGACTTCATATGAAGAAGATCATACTCTATCATGAGGGTATTGACTCTATTCTCCTTAATCCCAGTGGTTCCTTCATGAGCTATCTCCAAGGCGTCCTACATAGCCTTAGCAGACGTTAAAGTGCATATTCGAAAATATTCACTTTGACTTAAGGCATTCTGAAGCATGAGAATAGCCTTACTGTTAAGAATGACCAGCTTTTTGTCGTTTTCATCATATTCATCTTCAAGCTTAGGTGTTATAACACCATCACCATCTTCAACAGTTGCAGGAGCATAATCTCTTCTTTCAAACACCCTCCAAAGACCATATTCAGAGGCTAGTACGAAGACTTTTGAATTTGGTTTTCCAGAAGGATTAATACTCTTCATTGAATCCCGGTGGTCGGTTGATCGAAGCTCCATCAGGTAGAATACCTTCCATATTGATCCTTCTCGAGATGTTAAGCTCTTTAGAGAAGACCTTGCTTTGATGCCAAATGAAAGTGGAGCAAATCACCAAGAGGGGGAGTGAATTGGGGATTTTAAAATTCTTTTCAAACTGCTATGTTTTTGAACACTAAAAATAGAGATAAGCAGAGTATGAGAAAGGAAAAAAGACACCAGGAATTTATATTGGTTCGGTCCAATCTCTTGACCTACGTTCAGTCCCCAGACACTCTGGGATTTCACTATCTCAATTGATTACACACTCTGTAATTCTAGAGTAATTCTCTCACTAGAACTTACTCCCCTTTACAAGTTGCAATCAATATCCCAATCTCCAAGTCCCCTGACTTGAGATTCTTATAATAAATGAATTTCAATAAATGAACTCTCTTTAAGAGTGGATAAATATAATCACTGAAGTACAAATGTATCAAAAGATACTTTACACAAGAAAACTCAAAGAGTAGTTGTAAACTTGAATGATTTTCGTTTTCTTCAGATTCGTTGTTGAGAAGAATTGAATGCATCTCTATTTATACAAAGAGAGCATTAAATGACCGTTGTAATCTTCAATGTAACCGTTGGAGACATTCAGGAAGGATTAGGCTAAGCTTTGGTCTTCTTCTCTCTACTCTTTGCTTAATCCAAATGCACGAAGTTTATGGTTGACTTCTTGAATATTAATCCGTTGGAAGAGCAGCTACTGGATGTGGAAAGGAAACATTAATCCCTTTGCAACGTGTGTAGAATGATTGTCCAAAAGGATGCAAGTTTTCTGGACTTTGCATTTAATGTGCTGAAGTCAATTTTTGCTTTTGTTTAAATCTTCATTTAATATCCTCTAAATCATCTGAAGCTCACTAACAAACTGATTAAACATAGTTAGGAATAGTAATGAGTGATGATAGGAAGTATTAAGATCAAACATGAAGATTTCACAAATTCGTGCAATTTGATTTTCAAACACAGAGACACAAACTTGAGTTTGTTCACACAAACTGGAGTTTGCAGAAAGCCAAACTCGAGTTTCCTTCTTCCAGAGAAGAATGTCGCAAGTTGAGTTTTGAAGCACATTTTGAAACATTGAGCAAACTCGAGTTTGTTAATACCTAACCCGAGTTTTGGACTTTTATAGTGAAAATGTGGTTAAGTCCAAAAGCTCAAAACTAAAGTTTCCAAATGTAAACTTGAGTTTTCAAATTACTGAAATGAGCAAAGCTCTCTGTAAGGCACAAACTCAAGTTTCCAAAACTAAACTTGAGTTTCCTTCTCAAATTGAAAAACTTTGAAAATCTTTGCCAAGTGAAAACTTGAGTTTTCAAAAGTAAACTTGAGTTTTCTCACAGTGGATAAAACATGATAACTTTCTGTCAAGCACAAACTCGAGTTTACAAATACAAACTCGAGTTTCCTCAAATCTTTGGAAAACTTAGAAAAAGCTTGGCCAAGTGAGGAGTTTGCTTGGGATGAAAAATATTTAGGCTCTCTGCCAAGCCCAAACTCGAGTTTGGTCAAGTTCTCAAAACTTGACAAAACTCTTTGTTTGGTGCAAACTGGAGTTTCCATATGAAAACTGGAGTTTGCTTAAGTTCAAAACTTTGGGAGCTCTCTGTATAACCAAAACTCGAGTTTACAAAACCCAAACTCGAGTTTCCTCATAAGAGAAAACTTTTACAAACTTTCTGATAGATGAAAACTAGAGTTTGTAAATCAAAACTGGAGTTTTGTATCCTTTAGGAAATATTGAAGTGTCTCTGTATGGTACAAACTCGAGTTTGTAAACCCAAACTCGAGTTTGTCTTGATGTGAAAAAATTGAGTGCTCTCTGTGTCTTGTAAACTCGAGTTTTCCTAAGCAAACTAAAGTTTTCTTTAGTTTATAAATTTGAGCTACTCTCTTCAAGTCCAAAACTCGAGTTTGCCTTTGACAGTAAGCTTTTCAACTTACTAAAGATAAACTTCAACTAGTGTTTACAAATGTCAGTTATCATCAAAACACATAGAGAACTAACAAGGTAGACCCTGCTAAGATAGATGTAAGAGTAAATACCCTTTTGGGTCCCTGGAAATAAACACGGACCCCAGTTTCGTCCCTCACACAAAGAAATGCCCTTTTAGTCCCTGAAAAGGACGAATAATGGTCAATTTGTGAGCATTTTGGACCCTCGCAAATTTCCAAAAAGCCCTTTTTAGTCCATAAAAAAGGTCCTATTTTAGTCCCTAGGGATGAAAATGGGGTCCGTGTTTTTTGTCGGGGACCCAAAAGGGTATTTACTCTAGATGTAATTACTGCTTTCCCCTACCCCGCATCTGTGCAGGAAGTTTGCTCTTTTCTTGGTCATGCAGGTTTTTATTGGTGTTTCATTCAGGATTTCAGTAAGATTGCTCGACCCTTGTCTAACCTTCTGCATAAGGATACTGACTTTGTATTTGATGATGAGTGCAAGGCGGCCTTCAATCACTTGAAGCATTGCTTGACTGTGTAGTGATCCAGCCCCTTGATTGGTGCCTCCCCTTTGTGTTGATGTGCGATGCTTCCAACTATGTGGTTGGTGCTATCTTGGCACAGCGGGTCGATAGAGCATCTCATGTCATTGCATATGCCTCCAAGACTTTGGATCCTACCCAGTTTAATTACACCACTACTGAAAAGGAGTTGTTGGCTATTGTATTTACTTTTGATAAGTTTAGGTCATATCTGCTAGCAAGTAGAGTAATTGTTTTCTCTGACCATGTTGCTTTAAAGTTTCTTTTGAAAAAGGCAGATTTTAAGCCACGACTCATCTGGTGGATGTTACTGCTCCAAGAGTTCGATGTTGAGATTAGAGACAAAAGTGGAGCACAAAACTGGGTAGCTGACCACTTGAGTCGCATCACCCATTCTCCTTCTCATCCCTCTTCTATTCGGGATGATTTCTCTGATGAGCAGCTTCTACAGCTGTAAGGTAAGAACCCATGGTATGCTGATCTGGTTAACTACTTAGTAGCTGGTGTTTTTCCTGTAGACTCCACTAGGGCCCAAACCCTAAAATTAAAAAGTGAGTTTAAATATTATGTTTGGGATGACCCTTATCTGTGGAAATTTTGTAGTGACTAAGTAGGTAGGAGATGTGTGCCTGATCATGAATTTCACTTCATATTGCATTTTTCTCATGCTTCTGCTTGTGGTAGTCACTTTGGACCCCAAACAACTGCTAGGAAAGTGTTAGAGTGTGGTTCATTTTTGCCTTTCCTGTTTCATGATTCCCATTTGTTTTGTAAGTCATGTGATAACTGTCAGAGGGCAGGGAGTATTTCTCGAAGGCATGAGATGCCCCAGAACCCTATACTATTTTGTGAGATCTTTGAGTTTTGGGGTATTGATTTTATGGGTCCATTTCTTGTTTCTCATAGTTATACTTATATATTTCTAACTTTTGATTATGTCTCGAAATGGGTTGAGGCGAAAGCCACCCAGACTAATGATTCTTCTATGGTAGTGGATTTTGTTAGGTCTAACATTTTCTGCAGGTTTGGCATTCCTAGGGCTTTATCAGTGACCAGAGCTCCCATTTTTGCAACCGAAGCATGGGTACCTTGTTACATAAGTATGGAGTACTTCACAAGGTCTCCACAGCCTACCATCCTCAGACCAACGGTCAAGCTGAAGTCTCGAATAGAGAGATTAAGCAAATCCTTCATAAGACTATTAACTCTACCTAGAAAGATTGGAGTAAGCGACTAGATGATGCTTTGTGGGCCTATCATACCGCCTACAAGACCTCGATTGGGATGTTTCCCTATCGGATTGTCTTTGGTAAGGCATGTCATCTTCCGGTTGAGTTGGAGCATCAAGCCTATTGGGCCATTAAGCAGTGTAACATGGATTTGGCTAAGTCTGGGATGGAACGGAAGCTACAGTTGCAAGAGTTAGATGATCCTAGATTGGATGCCTATGAGAGTTCGCGGTTGTATAAGGAAAAGACTAAGGAATTCCATGAAAAGCGTATTCTAAGGAAAAAAATTTCTTTGGGCCAGAAAGTTCTTCTTGTAAGCTTCGATCTAAATGAGATGGCCCTTTTGAGATCACTAACATATTTCCATTTGGTGTTGTTGAGCTTTGTAATCCACCTACAGGAAGAACCTTTAAGGTAAATGGGCATCGCCTCAAGCAATTTCACGAGGGACCCCAGCAGCAGCCTGAGGAAGCAGAGATTCTCCTCATTGATGCCACTTATCCTCCACAAACCTTATTTGTTTCCATTTTTCCACTTTGCTTTTTGAAAATAAATGCAGTCTCTCTTTCTATGATTGTTGTAAATTATGAACTTGGACATTTTGGTTTTAATGGATCATTCTGTTTGGTCTACAATTCTTGACTCTTTGATTACATGTTTTGGTAGTTGATTTGGTGATGTTGATTGCCTAGGTTGGTATTTGACCTTGTGAGGTTTTGGGCCTACATGAATGGAATTCATATTTTACCATTCTTTCTTTCATGTGTGCATCTGCTCATGATTTGTGTTCTCTAGAACTTGCTTCTTTTGTTTTTGAAACTACATTTTTCACTTATGTGCATGAATATGATGGAAGCTTGTTTTCTTTCTTTTCTTTTCCCCACTTTGGCCAAATAGCTTTCTTTTGCATTATGTTTCCTTTGCTCGCCCCTCTGTGCCTTTTTGACTCATTCTTGTCTAAGCCACATTATAAGCCCAAGCGTAAAACCATTTTATTCTGAACCTTGGAAATTTATTGAGCATTGGTTTCACTTTGGTTTTGTGTTTAAGTGTGGGGGTTGCTCAAGAGTGCAACAGTTTAAGTTTAGGGGGGAGATATTTGATTTTTTTTTCATTGTGATTATGTATATAGTTTCTCAAAACAAACAAAAAGCAAAAACAAAAACAAAAAAGAAAGAAAGAAAGAAAAGAAGAAAAAGAGAAAAGAAAGGAAGAAAGAAAAGCAGAAAAGGAGAAAAGAGAGAAAAAGAAAAGAAATTGGAGATATATGAGAAAAATAAAATCTTTCATACATAGAGAATGATTGTGTTAATCAGTGTTCTTTTTAATTTCTTTGGTACTTAGCCTCTCATTCCATACTATTACCTACCTTCACCCTAGCCCTATACAACCTTGAATAATAAGCTCTCTTGATTTGTGCATGCATGTGTTATGAGTAGTGGAGACGTAGAAATTGAGCAAGCTTATGGTAGAACAATTTTCTTGAGTAGAATTTGAGCGATACACTTATTTACCCTATACACTTGAGAGATTGATTAAGGGCATCCTTTGAAAGACCATCTTGTGTGATTAGCATCATTGCTTGAGATTGCCATGATTTGTAATTTGAGATGAAAGGATTTTGGTCTTGATTGCTTGGTCTTTTGAAGCTTTATGTCCCTTGTTCAATTTTTGCATTGTTAGCAATTATTATAAAAGAAGAGTTTTTCCTTTTAGTCTTTTTCTTTGAATTTTGCTCAAGAGTGCAAAAAGATTAGTGTGGGGGAATTTGATAATTGAATATTTCATACACTTATTTTTATCTCTTAATTAGGCTAAGTTTCTATGATTAACCCAACATTGAGGATTCCATGATTCGTCTAGAGAGCTTGTGTTTAATCGGTAATGTAACTCATTTCTATTATCATCTTATCGGATTCGATTTCTGGAAATAGTTCGAATATTAGATTTAATATTTGGTTTGGTTTATCCTAAGGACTAAGTTCGAACTAAGTTTCAGTGTTACTGTGCGATTGCACAGTGAGATGCCACTATCCGGACAGATGCTAATCGATCATCTAGTTGAGGGATTTTCTGGACAAATGCAAAGATTTCGATTCGTCCAAAACCAAATGTGAGTTCGTTCATATTTCGTTCAACGATGGAAGTCTCTGGAATCTGAATGTTGGGTTGATGATTTTAATCCGTTTCTGTTTATTTCGTTTTGTTTATGTTTATTTTCGTTTTAATTTTGTTTGAACCAAAAACCCCCCATTTTTACTGTTTTTGTTCGCTGTTACATTCCTATCAAACCTGCTACGAATTTGTTGGGAAAATGATCCAGGTTCCCTATTACTGCAAATCTTTTATTGAATGTAGTTATTTTGAGAGACACGACAAATCTCTGTCAATGTGCCGGTTGATTGTATGCTACTTGTTGACCCTGAGAACTCCATGAGAAGTTAGGGTGCTGCCTCCACCCTGGGTTGTATGTATTTGAGTAGGGGTTATTGGTGTTATTGCCCCTGTTGAAATCGTTAACATAGTTGACTAATTCAGGGTTGGCAGAGCACTAAGAGTAGGAGTTCTCTCCGCCACAGTACACACACGCTACCTGGGCTGGCTGCATCAGTATGTCATTAGGAGGGAGGGTCAGTCCTTTCACCATGTTGGTTAGGGATGACACTTGGGCTATAAGGGCATTCATAGCATCTAGTTCATGTATTCCAGCAACAGTTCTGGAGGGAATTGCCCTGTCAGCTGGCCATTGATGGCTGTTCATTGTCATTCGTTCTAGCAGTTTGTGAGCCTCTTCATAGGATTTCATCATAATGGAGCCGCCTGCAGAAGCGTTCACGATTGAACGTGTTTGTCCATCTAGTCCCTTGTAGAATGTTTCTAGCTGAATCCATTCACTCAATCCATGTTGTGGGCATTTCCAGAGAAGATCCTTAAATCGGTCCCATGTTTTATATGTTGACTCACCAGATCTCTATCGAAAACTGATGATATCTTCTCTTAGTTGGGCATTCTTTGTCGGTGGGAAGAATTTGATTAAGAATTTACTCCCCAGGTTATTCCAAGAGGTGATATAGTTAGTAGGTAGGCTGTTCAGCCATGTCGGAGGCTTATCCTGTAGAGAAAATGGGAGTAGTTTAATTCGAAAGGTGTCGGGTGTGACTCCTGGAATGACGAATGAGTCGTAGACCTCTATGAAGGTCTTGAGGTGTAGATGAGGGTCTTCAGATGTGAGTCCTCCAAATTGCTCGGCCGAATTCAGCATTTGAATCATGACACCCTTAATATCAAAGTGTCCTTTATTGAAGGTCGGTGGCATGATAGCCGAATTTAGCTTGGTCAAGTCTGGAATCCTAAACTCCATAATGGCTTTGTTCATATCAACATTTGGTGGTAGAGGAACTTGATTGGCTCCATTTATTACTTGTTGTTCTCCTTGACCCTGGCCATAATTAACTAGTATATCTGCCATGTCTGTTGAGTCAAAGAGGTGACTCCCTCGCTTCTGCTTCCTGCACCTTTACTTGTAAGAGCGTTCGATCTCAGGATCGTAAGGCTCAAGATTAACTGAGGGCGAGTTATGCATACACTACAGAATGTACCTGAAATCAAAAGCAGAGAAAGAGTGAGATTATTGTATAAAACACAACTATTCAACGATAAACTCGTAATCATAAAAGGTATCTACAGTCCCCGGCAATGACGCCAAACAGTTGTTGGTTGAATTATTTGATGGCAAGTGAACCAGTCAAACAAGTAATAAAAAGTAAGTATATTATCGTCCCACAGAGACCAAGATACCGATGATGATACTGCTTTTGAAGACAGTTTTGTTCAAAAAAAAAAGGAAAATTATAATTGGGTTTGGTGTTTTGGTTATAACTATCAAACAAAGAAATAAACAAATAATCGTAGTCGCAAGAAGATATCAGTTTAAAGATATGCTGAGCTCATATTTCATCCTAAGCATATTACTCCCCCAGTTCGCCTTAACGCATTGCTATAGCAATTATGCTGTACAGCTTCCACAATGCTACAGCATAGCTGCCTTCACAATGTTATCCAGTTAACCCACCACTATGCTATACAGAAGCTTCTGCATCCTGTAAGTGCAATCCTAGCTATACTTCTCCCATATTCCTATGGCTAGTTTCTAGTTCATATTATTAACCCTAATCAAGGTGTGTGGTTATGAGCGGTAGACCCATTCCTATAGCCTACAATGATAGGTCAAGCCTTGCACCAGCCTGCCCAGTAAACACTATCTATCACATGTCTAACCCCAACTCCCTTCCAATAAGCCGAGGCCACTGATCCAGCCCTTTGCTTCCACTAACTGACAAGAGATTAAAATACTGATAAACAAACTGAATTTATTTAATTAAAGAACTAGCAAATTTGGTTCATTCTATACTTAAGAATTCATCCTTGCTCAAACAAAGGAATATTAGTTCATGACTGATGAGGGAATCACAAAATAAGTAACATCAGAATAGCCCATGAAAAGATAAAATAGAAATCAACAAAATAAATAGAAAGTTGGCCGGAGGAGTCGACGACGTAGGAAGTGTCTGTCACGTGACGTCTCCACATCTTCTAGTCTCTGACTCACTACAAGGAAGGATTTTGGGTCTCTTCTGGAGCTTTTATGCTTCGTAAATTCTCCCCTCTTCTTTGAAGTCTAGCAGAACAATAATTCTCTTGGCTCCTTCACGACTTTGATCTCCTTTAGGGTTAGCCATCGTTTCCTTTTATAGTCAGGTTTTCTTGCGACGTATGTCCAATGAGTCGGGCCTTTCTAAATCCGTCAGATCCACTAGTTCAACTTTCTAAATTCGGTTGATTGACTCTGTTGGTACTGCGGGTGTTACACCCCTACCGGCCTCGCCCTTTCTGGTGGCGGGTTAGAGGAATTCCTTTTACTGGTTACCTTTCCTTAGTTACTTGTTCCATTTTAACTTATATCAGAGTGAGCGCAACAGAGCATTATACCGATTTGGACTACCTACTGTATTGGTAAAAGTGAGATAATCAAAAAGTAAAAGTCCCTAAGGGTTAAAGGTACAACAATCATTCGACATAAAATACCAAAAATAATATATAGTCATCCCAAAATAAATACAAAGTATAATAGGGCATTCCCTATTCTTCAACCAGCAATGATATGCCCTACCTTTCCAAAAGGTCTTTTAAGCTCAGATGTGTTCCCCTATGTCTATCTGGAGTTCAAAATTGAACCCTAGAGTAACTATTAAACTCACGTACTATATGTGTATAGTGTATGCATGCAGCCATGACATATAAAATCATAGATAAAATGCCAAACATACTACATATGCATTCAGAAACATACACAATAACCAATTATCATGCATTGTCAAGCTGCCTTACCAAGGCAAGCCCCAGATTTACTGGAATCACGACCCGTAGAGCCGCCTGTACTAGGCCAGCCTTGGACCTAATGACCTGTAAAGCCACCAATCAAGGCCAGCCCCAAACCAATCCTCAGTGCTAGGAACGTAATAGTTAGGGACTAGAACCCCAACATGCTTTGTATGCATATTTGGAAAAACATACACACATGGCAAAAAAAGATACAATAAACACATAAAAGTACTTGAGTAAACAGTTACTACTTGATGGATGAATATTGACTTAGATTTTTATCATGCCTGATAGCCTTTGCAAATATGCCTTAACCCTATGTAACATAAAAAATACCTTATTTTTAGTATTTCCATAAATACCCTTGCATTTGTTTCAAGAAATCCGAGCCTAGTCAGAAAAATCCAGAAAATCCACCGATTTTGGCCCAACTTCAAATATTTTAAATAAATTCAAAAAAACTCCAATTGACATGATGTTTGTACCATCTGAAAAATTATGATGTCTAGTTTATGGGAAAAATACTTCCAGACCCCAAAAGAATTCATATTTAATTTCACAGTTCAATCTTTACGCACTAGTCAAAACAATACTGTAACTTTCTAGGCGATTTGCAAAAATTTATTTCGCTTAGTAGGAAACTAAAAAATGTGCCAAATGTTATATAAAAATGAATCTCAGGATGTCTACTTAATGAGTGTAAAATTTCAGAGCAAACAGACTTCATTTACTATTTTTAAAACACCATTAAAGCTTTGCTGCCCAGAAATTCTAGAAACTGGCAGCAAGCTGTTCCTTAGGTTTTTCGGGTTCGTAAACTTTAACTCTAACTTAAACCCATTCAAAATCAAATTTTAAACTCATTCAAACCCTTAAAAAAAGTCAGATTACAACTTCATGCCATGGTTAGGTGGACGAAAACCCTAACTCTAAACTTCAAAGGTTTAGGGTTTCAGTGTTTACCTGCGATCGGAGCTTTACTTTGTGATCTAGCTTCATCTTCTTGTGTGGGAATTTGGCTTATCCTTCCTCTTCCCTCTGCTGAACACTCCCCTTTCAGCCAAAAGAATGAGGGTTTGTGCATTTATAAAATCACAAAAATGATCTAGGTACATTGAATTATCTGGTGCACGCTTTTGTCCACTAGTTAATAACTTGGATAAGGGTTTCTGACTTAATCTTCAAGAACTTCTAGAGTATTCCAAAAGAGGGCTATGTGGTGCAACCCTAGCCTTGGAAGTCAGATTTTTACTTTTCAAAATGTGTAAATTACCTATTTTGCCCAAAATACCCTTTTGTCCAGTGTTTAAAAGCTTATACCCTGGTTTTTAGCTTTTATTTTCCTTCAAATTTTTAGATCTTTTCCCCTGATATATCCTCAGTAATTGGAATAATTTTGGATCCTCACATGGACCCATATTTGTTCCATCTAATCCAAAAAGAAGTCCCTGATTGGTCCTCATCGGTCTCATTTTCGTCAGTTAACCTCCTTTAGGACCTGTACTTTATGTTTGGGCTTAAATAAGGATAAAATCATCTGATTTTCTTTCTCTCCTCTCATGTGGACGAAATTTCATCCTTAATGGGTAAGGAATTGACTTTTCTACCCTTACTTTTCTTCTTTTTAACCTTGCAGTGACACATGTCCCTATGTAATGATTACACTGACTTGTCCATTATAGCATGTGATTGTTGCAGTGTCTCTTCCTCTTCCTATTTCCTAAAAAACGCAGGGACTCTTCATTTGTCCAAGAAATGTCATGTGCATATTTATTTTGGCACCTTTTTGCTTAACTAATTATCTCAGACCTTAGGACATAGCTAAATGGCATTTTTACCAACCGATTAACACCGTATAAGTATTTTGTGCCCTTTTGCACCGACAATTTAATTTCTATGGCCCTTGAGCTCTTGGTTAAAATACTCATGCAAAAGGGAGTGCAAATCGTCTTTAAATATGTCAAGAAGGCACTTAAAGTTCCCCAAATCAAATGACCAAAGTGCCCTTACAAAATATCCTCTTAACTTGCTTATTTTGTAAGTTTTGCTTACTTTTCTCTCTCTCCCTTGCTTTGCACGAATTTGAAGCTTCTTGGGCAAGATTGTGATGTCATTTTTATGACATATGTAAGAGCTTAGGTGTCCTCTTGTGTAATGACCAAAATATTAAGCTTTTAAAGCAAGGATGTGATGTCATCCTAATGACATAATCAAGTGCTTATGTGCCTCTTTTTGTCTCTTGGCTGAAGATATGGCCTTATTCAGGTATGTCGCACCTCCTAAATCGGACTTAATAGTCTGCCTAATTCAGGATTATTCTCAAGTCTCAATGCTCGAAATTCAGGATATTATAGCAGGATTCTCTAAATCTTATCTTCGATCCTCCGCATCTTATAATTCAATACGTTAGCAATCCAATCGTCGTCTAAACATCCGTTTAATAATCTACACTTAATTTCCTAAAATAGCCTCGTGGAAAAGTCAAAACATAAGGCGCATATCATTGCTTCACTTGCGTTGCTATAGCATTATGGTTGCATTGTATTGCGGGTGCATTATGGCTTACCCGATGTTATAGCATTGTATCGGTTGTGCTATGTGCTTTCACAATAACATCAAACTCTCCCTTTTCTTATGCACATGTATAGGATGATTATACAATTACCACAATTCATAAGATTCATCCTGCATTTCCCTATATGCGTGAACTATAACATATTTACTCAGATTAGATGCATTTAAGTTCATATTCACCATACAAAACAGTCACACATCATAGCAAAAACATGGCATAAATCGTACTCATCAGGTATACTTATTTCGACAAATACTGTAAGTCAACTTCTGTGTACAAGTATGTTGATGGCGAATGCATTAATGAAGCAACGTTCGACTGTACCAATGGAATAAATATGTGCCTAACAGAAGTTTGAAGTATCATAACTGCTATCTTTAAAGCTTTTCTCAACGGCATTAATCGAAGAAAATATAAAGGCTCATCACATTCAATTCCGCCAGCTACCGACACTCTGCGCAATCAATTCGACATTATTTCAACTTACTGTTTCATTTGCTTCATTTAATATCTTTTGATATTTTCTGTACTTTAGTGATTATCATTTATCTACTCAGTGCTAGGAACACAATAGTTAGGGACTCAAACCCCAACTGTTTTGTATGTATATTTGGCAAAAAACACACATGGCAAACAAACATACAACAACCACATATAAAGTACGCAAGTAAGCCGTTACTACCTGTGGGTTGTGTACCAACTTAAAATTTTATAACGCCTGATAGCCTTTCTAGATATGACTTAACCCTATACAACATCAAAATACCTTATTTATAGTATCTCCATAAATTCCCTTCTAATTTTTGAAAAATCCAAGCCCTACTTCATAAATTCCAGAATTTCAGTTATTTTTGTCCAACTTCAAACATTTTTAATAAATTCCAAAAAACTCCAATTGACACGAAATTGGTGGAATTTGAACCCTTAGGATATCTAATTTATGCTAAAAATACTATCAAAGTCCAAAAGAGTTCATATTTTATTACCCAGCCCAAACTTCATTCGCTGGTCAGAAATATACTGTAGCTTCCTGAGCAATTTTCAAGAATTTATTTCTCCAGGCAGAATAATTGAAAAGGTACCAAATTTGGTATCACAATGAATCTCAGGAAGTCTATTTTGAGCCTGTAAAATTTCAGAGCAAATGGATTTCATTTCTGATTTTACAAACACCAATAAAGCTTCGCTCCCCAGAAACTCCTAAAGTTGGCAGCAAGCTATTTCCTCGGGTTTTCGGGTTCGTAAACTTTATTTCTAACCTAACCCCATGAAAAATCACTTTTTAAACCCATAGTAACCCTTAAAAACACCAAAATCAGATCAAAACTTCATGCCCTAGTCAGGTGGACAAAAACCTTAACTTCCAAACTTCAAAAGCTAGTTTTTCGGTGTTTACATGAATCGGAGCTTTAACCGGTGATCTGGCTTCCTTCTTTAAGTGTTATAACCTTAGATGGACTCTCCTACTTTCTGTTGGTTCACGCCTCTTGGCAGCCAAAATATGAGAGTTTATGTCTTTTTAAAATGCTCAGGGTACATTGAATTATCTAGTTCAGGCTTTTGTCCACTGGTTAATAACATGAACCAGGGTTTCCTGACTTATTGTCCAAGAAATTCCAGAAGATTCCAAACCCCTGAGGTGGCACAATTTCTACCCATGCACTTCAGATTTTTTATTATTTTAAAAAAAATTCATCATGTGCAAAATACCTATTTTATCCAAAACACCCTTTTGAACAGTGGTTAAAAGCTTCTACCCTGGATTTTAGCTTGTTTTCTCTTTTCTTTTTCTCCAAGAAATTCTAGATATTTCCAGGGCCTGAGGTGGCACATACTGGGCCCCACAAATCTGACCCATTTGCTTTTTGTTTAATTTATCTAGTTCTCCCGTTTATCCACTGGTCTTTGTAGTGCACGGTCGGTTAAAATGGTGCTCCCTTTTCCATGTTTCTTCAAATTTTCCAGATCTTTTCCCTTGATATATTTTTTTTATATGTGGCGCCGTTTTGGATCATCACATGACCCCATATTTTTTCCATTTAATCCACCAAGAAGCCCCCAATTGGTCCTTATTGGTCTCCTTTTTACCAGTTAACTTCCCTTAGGGCCTGTATTTATGTTTGGGCTTAAGTACAGATAAAATCATTTGATTTTGTCCCCTATTTTCATGTGGACGAAAATTCCTCCTTAAAGTGTAAGGAATTGACTTTTCTACCCTTACTTTTTCTCTTTTTAACTTTGTAGTGACACATGTCCCTATGTAATGATGACACTGAGTTTTCCTTTTCTGCATGTGATTTTTGCACTATCTTTTCCTCTTCCTGTCTATAGGTGGCGCATCACACTGTGCAAGGATAGGATTTTGTGCTCTGCTAATACTCTCTGTCCCCACTTTATTGTACCGACTTATACTACTCCGATATTTTATCTTTGGTCCAGTTCTTTTTCAAATCAGGGCACAATCATGACCTCCTTTTCCTTAGTGACATTAGGAAAAAAAATTTACCTATACAGAGTCCACTATCCTTTCCCCTAATGATCTCACAGGTCCATAAAATATAATACTTTTGTAAAATATTACAGAAAATAATAATAATAATCAGACTGAAATCAAAACTTCTCATTAATTCATCAGTACATACAAGTGCATCATTTACAAAAGTATGTGTATTACAGACGGTGCTTCCATTAATCGACCACCAGGTTTCAGTGGTGAACACTATTCATTCTAGAAAGCACAGTTCAGAGTGTTTGTGTTAGCTAATGAATATGGTTTATGGAACGTATTCGAAAATGGGGATTACATTCCTACAAGAGTGGAAGGCGGAATCAATGTTCCCAAGGTTGAAGATGAATTCGATGAGATGACAGAAGGAAAATAACTCTTGATAGCAAAGCCATCTTCATGCCCCAGAACGCTCTTAGTCAAAAGGAGTACTTTCACATCTGTAATTTATCAAGTGTGAAGGAAATGAGGAAATCGTTGGAAATTTCCTATGAAGGAACATCCGGCATAAAGGAGAATCGCATCAACACGCTAACAACCGAGTATGATCTTCTTCGAATGAAGACCGCAGAATCTATCAGAGAATTCCTACTTCGTTTTACTCATCTAATAAATCAACTATCAGCAAGCAAGGTCCTCAAGTTAAGAAAATTCTAAATGTCCTAATGAAAGATTGGGAAGCCAAAGTCATAACAATCGAAGAAGCCCGTGGTGAATCGATGACTTCAGTTGCTACTCTATTTGGAAGCCTATCTGAAAACGAAGGCAAACTAAAATTCAAGAAAGGCTTGGACGAAATCAACACCAATAGAAGCAAAGGTATTGCCCCCAATGCTGTGAAAGAAAAGGTACCCGAAGAGGAAGACGAAGAATTCGGCATGTTCGTTTGAAGATTCAAGAAGTTCTATAAGAAAGATCAAGGCTTCAGAAATCGATTCCAAAAGGGAAGCTCAAGTAACAGACATGACTTTAAGGAGAAAGATCAGATCATCTACTACGAAATGTGAGAAGCCAAGACATATCAAGTCCGAATGTCCTCAGTTGAAGGGCAAAGAAAAAGATAAGAAGAAGAAATTCAATCACTTCAAAAAGAAGGCATACATGTCTGCCATATGGGGAGATAGCTCCTCTGATGAAGAAAGTAAGGAAGAAGAAGTCGGGAACGTATGCTTAGTTGCAGAAGAAGAGCTACTTGAAAATGACAAAGAGGTATATGATTTTGACTTTACTTATGATGAGTTATTATCTGAATACAATGAGTTACATATTGAGTTTAAAAAGGTTGCGAAAGAACTTATATCCTCAAAGAAGAAATTCAAATTACTTGAGCAACAAGCTAAAGATTTACCTCCTGTTTGTGAAAACTTAGTTTGCGAAAAATGTCCTGATCTTGTGAAGAAAAAGTCTTATCTTATGAAAATGCTTGAGAAGTTCACTAAGGATAGTGAAATGCTCAATGTAATTTTGAAAGCTTAAAGGTTTACAAATGATCGACCAGGCATATGTTACAATCCTGTTTTTGACAAAAAGAAAGGGAAAAAGAAAACTGGCGGAAAATCTTATTTGAACTATTTTCAAAAGTCGGTTCATTCTTCAAATCCTTTTGCTCATTGTAACTACTGTAATTGTAAGGGGCATAACAGTTCATCATGTTTTCATAAGAAAGAAAGAAGAGATAAACCCATTGGTAATTATCAGTGGGTGCCTAAAGGGACATATGTTTTCCATGAGACTCGAACTAATCCGAAAGAACCCTAGAAAAGATGCGTACTTAAGACTTGATCTTGTCTGAATTGAAGGTTTTTCTGAGAGCATCAAAGACCAACAAATGGTACATTGATGATAGTGGGCGCTCCAGACACATGACAGGAGATCAATCCATGTTCGGGGCAATGAAAGCTTAGGATGGTGGCAAAGTAACCTTCGGAGGTAACCAAACTGGAAAGATTTCTAGAATTGGCAAAATTGGTGAAAAAGAAGGACCCCTGATTAAAGATGTCTACTACGTAGAAGGACTCTGTCATAATCTGCTAAGTGTGAGCCAAAGTGCAGACAAGAACAACTGGACTATTTTTGATTCAGAAGAATGTCTCATTGTGAACAAGGATGATCTTCTAATCAACAAAGGTAACCATAAAACTTTGTTTGAGGCATCGAGAGAAGGTAACTGCTATACCTTGAACCTTCCTAAAGTCAATTCTGAAAATTGTTTTGTTAGCAACTTAGATGAAAGTTGGCTGTGGCATAAGCGTCTAGCTCATGTGAACATATTTCAATGAGACAAGTTGTTAAGAAAAGATTTAGTTCTTGGTGTTAGGATCCGTACACACAGCGGAAGGAATTCATCCATTAAAATTTTTACGAATCTCATTGAGAGGATCTATCAACGGCATTTAAATCGGATTCGTTAGAACCGTACCTTTGCGAACTCGTAAGCGTCTTGTTCAATTCGATCTCGTGTGTGTCCTACTTAATCAACAAGATCCGACTCTGCGAATCCACTGCCTTTACCGGTATCCACACGAACAGCCTCCAACATCGACGGTAGCATGCTAGCACCTTCAGTATTTTCGCGTCTCTTCTTTTCTCTCTAAGGTTTCTCGCGGCTTTTCTAATACGTCTTGCAAAATGTCCCGTAGGTATTTCAAAACCCAATAGGCGTATTATATATATTCAAAATTAATCCTTATTAATCTTGAAATTTGAATTTGGATTAAAATAATATATTAATTAAATCTATCCAATAAATCTAATCTATTTATTTAATCCGAATTAAAAGCCCGCTGATTTAATTTATCTCTATAAATTAAATCTGAGATATGATATCTATCTATTTAATTAAATCTGAGATATTATATCTCAATTCAAATTAAATCAGATATATGATATCTTTATTTGAAAATTAAATTTTAGATACAAGATCTCTATTTGTTTTAGATATTTAATTTATCAAATGAATTAAATACAAAACAAATATTATATAATAATATTATAATCTCTATTAAATAATATTATTATATTATTTTTGAATTTAATAATATATATATCCATCCTAGATTAAATACAATATTCATTAAATCTTAGACATATCTAAGATTCAATGAATCTGGACATTATTGCTCGTGTTGGGCTATTCTTGTGTGCGACCCTACATGCCCACATGAGATTGGCAGCAGGCCAATACTGTACCAGTCCACAAGTCACAATCGACCTCTAGCAAGACATTACGACTACCCAATTCATATGGGGATTGATGATATGATACAACCTATCAGACAACCATGTCACGTCCCTTTTGTCACGCGATAATTTGGTCAAGGATGAGGCATGGATAATGTCAACTTCCTGTTCTTGACCATTACTTTCTCGATTCTTGAGTAGTCTAATAATTGAAATGAAAACTCCTTTCCATCGTAGTATGGCCATGCATTTCTCAGACTCGTTCATCGAGGGGCCCAGTATTATCTCTCTACAAATGTGAAGGACAAATTCCATCTTGACCATTCACATTCCTCAGCATGAAAAACACGGATCCCAATCCAAGCCTTCATCATCACCCGGTCAAAGGTGACTTTTGACTAGGTCAAAAATCAGCGACTCTCATGTAGGAATCCATGATGACCTCAAGTCAAAGGACATTGTGACGCGGTTATATATGAGATAAGTTTATGACTAAATCCATGCAGCTTTCTCATAGTGGGTCAGTCCAGCACCTTGTACTCTTACAAGTGCCTATGACTTTGATTCGTATCTCCATACCTTATCAAAGTCATAATGGTCTTAATTCATCTTCGCTTCCACGTAGATGATCAACCAGGGACATTTAGGATAATCTATAAGATATATCTGAGGATACAGTTGTTAGCTCCAGATGTTTGTTTTGATGATAACTAACCTCTTGTATTACTTATGATTGAAAACAAAATGTTCTACTTTGCAAAAATCACATCTGCATTTTATCTGTCAGATTGGCTCTAGCCAATCTCTGCTGACTCTAGCCAATCTCCTGTCTACATTTGACAAAATGCAAATTTTGGCTCTAGCCAATTTGTGATGACTCGAGCCAAGCGCTGCACTCTAGCCTAACTCATCAGACTCGAGCCAAGCTCCTGTCTAAATTTGTCAGAATACAAATTTTGGCTCTAGCCAACTTCTACTGGCTCGAGCCAAGCCTTAAACTCCAGCCTAAGAGCATTGGCTCTAGCCAAGTTTTTACCTCTAGCCTACACAATGTGCCTCGATTTTTAACCTAGACTTGAGCCTAAGATTTGAAACTCAAGCCTAGAATGCTTCCCTAGAACAATTTGACTCTAGCCTACACAAAAGCACCTTGAGTTTTGACCCAGACTCTAGCCAAATTTTTTTGACTCTAGCCTAGCGCATTATGTCTGATCAATTTGACTCTAGCCTTCACAATATGCCTTGAGTCCTGACCTAAACTTGAGCCAGAATCTTGTGACTCTAGCCTAGCATGGTTCACCACAGTAAGTTGACTCTAGCCAAAAGAATCTAACTCTAGTCAAAATGTATCAGTTCTACAAATCATGTTCCAATCTTTGTCAAATCTCCTGTTATGGTTTATATACTTTGTATCTTCTGTCATGACTATTGCTAATTGCGTTTAACAAGTTTGCTAATGAGTTTCAGAAGAGTTTTATGGGGATTAACGCTAATTTGAAATAAAGCAACCATGTGTCAGACGCATTTAATACAACGCAGACATATTCACCATTCTGGCAGATGACCTTCTGGCACCATTAAAGCTTCACTACTATTTCTCTCATACATTCTCACCTAATCTCAACGGACAATTTGAACAAAGAACGTCAACAGAGAATAACAGACGAATGTCGGAGGAATACGAAGAGACAGAGCAACGTAATCTCAACGGATATATCCATTACTCACAGCGGTACATTAAGTTCTTCTCAACGGTCATTAATGCTATCAACTATAAATACCAAAAGCATTCAATTATACAAACAATCGAAACGTTGTGCAATTAATTCGAGTTAATACTATACGCTTCGCTGTTTCAACTGTTTCATTAATTTGTACTTCAGTGTTCATTCCTCTATCTACTCGTGAGGAGTTCATAAACCTTTACCCTTTTTATTAGTTGAATCTTATGGTTGAGGAACCTTAAGAGAGGGTGTATCAATTACAACTTGTAAGGGGGAGTGGAGTCTGTAAGAGGATCATCCTTCGTTTACAGAGTGTGTAATTGTTCTTGAAAGATAGTGGAATCCTAGGTGTTCTGGGGACTGGACGTAGGTCAGTGATATTGGACCGAACCAGTATAAATCGCCTTGTGTGTATTTCACTTCTCTGCTTCATTTCTATGTTTTTGTTTTTTTACTTGTCTTCGTGTGGGTGTGCAAAAAGAATTTTGAGATCACCTATTCACCCCCCTCTAGGTGATATTCTATCTTCATTTGGTATCAGAGCCTGGTTTCTCAGTTGGGCCTAACATCTCGAGATAGGTCATGGAAGGAATATTACCTGACGGTGCTTCTATTAATCGCCCTCCAGGCTTCAATGGCGAACACTATTCATTCTGGAAAGCAAAATTCAGAGTTTTTGTGTTAGCTACCGAATATGGTCTCTGGTGAGTAATAGAAACTAGAGATTATGTTCCCACAAAGGTTGAAGGTGGCATCACCGTTCCCAAGATAGAAGACGAATTTGATGAAAATGACAAGAGAAATATTACTCTTAACAGTAAAGCTATTCTGATGTTACAAAGTGCTCTCAGTCAGAAAGAGTACTTTCGAATATGCAATTTGTCGACTGCAAAAGAAATGTGGAAGGCTCTGGAGGTAGCATATACCGGCATTAAGGAAAATCGTATTAGTACTCTGACTACTGAGTATGATCTTCTTCGAATGAAGACCGGAGAAACTATTGCTGAATTTCAACTTCGCTACACTCATCTTATCAATCAACTGGCGGCCTTGGGAAAAACATATGATCAACGCCCTCAAGTCAGAAAAATTCTCAATGTTCTAACAAAATATTGGGAAGCAAAAGTCACAGCAATAGAGGAGACTCATGGAGAATCAATGGCTTCAGTTGCTGCTTTATTCGGAAGCTTATCTGAATATGAAAGCAAGCTGAAATTCAAGAAGGACCTGGACGAAGTCAACCCTACTCAGAGCAAAGGTATTTCTCTTAATGCTGTGAAAGAAAAGGAAGACAAAGATGAAGATGAGGACGATGATGAGATGGGCTTGTTCATGAGAAGATTCAAGAAGTTCTACAAAAAGGATCAAGGCTTCAGGAATAGGTTCCAGAAAGGTGGTTCTAGTAACAGACGAGAATTCAAAGATAAAGATCAAGTCATTTGTTACGAATGCGAGAAGCCAGGACACTACAAGTCGGAATGTCCCCAGCTGAAAGATAATGGTAAAAAGAAGAAGAAAAGGTTCAACCAATTCAAGAAGAAGGCCTATGTATCAGCCATATGGGGTGACAGTTCATCAGAAGAAGAGAGTGAAGAAGAAAAAGAAATTGCAAATGTCTGTCTAGTAGCAGAGGAAGAACAACAGGATAATGACAAAGAGGTATATGAATCATAACCTACTTACGATGAATTATTTGATGAGTATAATGAAATACAAGCTGAATTTGAAAAAGTAGTTGAGGAATGTATAAACCTGAAAAGGGAAAACATGACTCTTAAACTACAAGTTGAAAATCTTTCTTGTGGAAAGCTAATCTGTGATGATTACCTGGATTTGGAGAAAAGAAATTTATCTCTTACGAAAACACTTGAGAAATTCACGAAAGGGAGTGAAATGCTCAATGTTATTTTGGAAGCACAAAAATTTACAAACGATCGATCAGGCATTGGTTACAATCCCATTTTTGACAAAAAGAAAGGGAAAAAGAAAAGAGGAGGAAAGTCTTATTTAAACTATTTTCAAAAAAATGTCCATTCCTCAAATCCTTTTGCCCATTGTAACTACTGTAATCGAAAAGGGCATAATACTTCATCATGTTTCCACAAGAAAGATAGAAGAGATAGACCAGTTGGAAACTATAAGTGGGTACCTAAGTGAACTTATGCTCCTAAGGCCCAAACTAACCCCCAAAGGACCCAAGAAAAAATGGGTACCTAAAGCTTAATTTCTTCTGATCTGCAGTTGTGCTTAAAGGCATCAACAATCAACAAGTGGTATATCGACAGTGGATGCTCAAGGCACATGACGGGGGATGCAGACAAGTTTGTTGCAATGAGATCAAAGGTTGGTGGCAAGGTCACCTTTGGAGGGGATCAATCTGGTAAAATCACTGGGATTGGCGAGATCAGTGACAAGAGTGGGCCTCTAATCAAAGACGTGTATCTTGTTGAAGGTCTCTGTCATAACCTCCTAAGTGTGAGTCAAAGTGCTGATAAGAACAACTGGATTATCTTTGACTCAGAAAAATGTCTCATTGTCAACAAAGATTATCTCCTAATTGATAAAGGTAAACTTAAGGTATTATTTAAGGTTCCTAGAGAAGGTAATTGCTATACCTTAGATTTACCTAAAATCAGTTCTAAAAAATGTTTTGTTAGCAACTTGGATGAAAGTTGGCTGTGGCATAAGCGTTTGGCTCATGTGAACATGTTCCAACTAGACAAGTTGATAAGAAAAGATTTAGTTGTTGGTTTACCTAAATTACGTTTTAAAAATGACATGATCTGTGATTCTTGTCAAAAAGGTAAACACACTAAATCGTCTTTTAAAAACAAGCCTGAAATCTCGACCAATCGACCTCTTCAACTACTTCATATGGATTTAGTTGGACCTGCAAGAGTAAAGAGCCTTGGTGGCAATTTGTATACCCTAGTCATTGTCGATGATTTCTCGCGTTTCACCTAGACTATCTTTTTATCATCTAAGAATGAAACATTTGATCTGTTTGTTTTGTTTGCCAATAAGGTGCAAAACGAGAAAGGTATATTTGCATTACAGCCATTTGAACAGATCATTGAGGTGAGTTTGAGAATCAAGTGTTCAGAGAATTCTGCGACGCTCATGGGATCAATCACAATTTCTCGGCTCCAAGGACACCACAACAAAATGGTGTGGTTGAAAGGAAGAACCGTGTACTAACTGAGATGGCTCGTGCTATGTTAAATGAGAATCAGACATCACAAGTCTTTTGGGCAGATGCTATGAGCACGGCTAGTTATATATCAAATCAAGCCTATCTTCGGAAGAAACTTAACAAGACTCCATATGAGCTCTACAAAGGGAGGAAACCAAACTTGGCTCACCTCCACATCTTTGGCTGTAAGTGCTTTGTTCACAACAATGGTAAGGACAATTTGGGAAAATTTGATCCCAAATCCGATGAAGGTATATTCCTTGGTTACTCAAATAGAAGTAGAGCATATAGAATTTTTAATAAGCGTACTCGTGTAGTTGAAGAATCAATACATGTTGTATTCTGTGAATCTAAGATAGATGATCTTGATGATGAGGAAATTTTTTTCAAAAACCAATTTTTTTCAAAAACCACTCCTACTTCTATTGAAAATCCAGAGGATGTTTTTGAAGCTGATCCTCAAAACAGTTTAGAAAATCCTGATCAATCTCAGCCTAAAGCTTGGAAGTTCATTAGGAATCATCCCTTAGACCAAGTAATAGGTGACATTAATCAGGGAGTAAGGACCAGAAATAGCACTTTGAGTGAAGTAACTTTTTCTGCATTTATCTCTCACATTGAACCCTCTAAAATTGACGAAGCCCTCTCAGACAATGATTGGGTGATAGCAATGCAAGAGGAGTTACATCAGTTTGATAGAAATCAAGTTTGGGATTTGGTACCTAGGCATAACAAGGCTAGATTGGTTGCCAAAGGCTATAATCAGGAAGAAGGTATTGATTATGAGGAAACGTTTGCTCCAGTGGCTAGATTGGAAGCAATACGTGTACTCTTAGCCTTTGCGTGTATCAAAGGATTCAAACTTTATCAAATGGATGTAAAGAGTGCTTTCTTAAATGGTTTTATTCAGGAGGAAGTATATGTTGAACAACCTCCTGGTTTTGAAAATGAACATCATCCAGATCATGTCTATCGCCTTAAGAAAGCCTTGTATGGTCTTAAACAAGCTCCTAGAGCTTGGTATGAACGATTAAGTAAATTTCTTTTAGATCAAGCCTTTGTTAGAGGAAAAGCAGATACAACATTGTTTATCAAAAGAAATAAGCTTAATGAAATACTAGTTGTACAAATATATGTAGATGATATAATATTTGGTGCTACTAATGATTCTCTTTGTGAAGAATTTTCCAAGAGATGCAGGGAGAATTCGAGATGTCCATGATGGGAGAATTGAACTACTTTCTTGGCCTGTAAATCAAGCAACGGAGGGATGGAATATTTATTTCACAAACAAAGTATCTTCGTGACTTGCTCAAGAAATTTGGAATGGAGCATTGCAATGGTGCGGACACACCAATGAGCTCTACTGCCACTCTAGATGCCGATGAAGAAAAAGGCAAAGATTTCAATATCACTAAATATAGAGGCATGATCGGATCATTACTCTACTTGACAGCAAGTAGACCTGATATTTAGTTCAGTGTGGAAATGTGCGCGCGATTTCAATCTGCTCCTAAAGAATCACACGTAGAACATGTTAAGAGAATTTTTCGTTATCTCTTAGATACTACGGAATTGGGTATCTGGTTTCCAAAAGGTCAACAAGAGCATCTAGTTGCATATTCTGATTCTGATCACGCTGGATATAAGACTGATAGGAAAAGTACAAGTGGACAGTGTGAGTTCTTCGGAGGCTCGCTTGTATCATGGTTCAGTAAAAAGCAAACCACCGTAGCAATCTCATCAACCGAAGCTGAATATGTTGCCGTTTCAAGTTGCTGTGCACAAGTCTTGTGGCTAAAGCAACAATTATCTGACTTGGGAGTCTACTTGAAAGAAATTCCAATCCTATGTGACAACACAAGCACGATAAGCCTGGCAAAGAATCTTGTTCAACACACAAGGACCAAGCACATTGATGTGAGGCATCACTTTATCAGAGATCATGTGCAAAGGAGAGATATCAAAGTAATGTTCATTCCCACACACTTACAACTTGCTGATATTTTCACAAAGCCCTTGGCCAAGGAATAATTCAACTTCATTAGAAGAGAATTGGGAATGGTAAATCCCAATGAATTGTAAGTAATGTTAGCTTAATGATTTTAATTATGTTTTTGATGATTACTAAGGACTAACTTAAGCATCGGAGTCTCTAGATTGTGTTTTTGCAGGACTCTGTTAAGGTAAGAAGAAACAGAGGTAAACAGAGTATGTTTTGGCTCAAGCCTGTCCCAATGAAACTCGAGCCAACTCCAAGCCAAACACTTGCTTCAACGTGAAATTTGGTCCTTAGCTCGAGTCAGAACAAAGAAACCTCGAACCTCGTTGAGACAGAAAGATAAGCATTTTGAGAAGCCTTTTTGGCTCGAGTCAATAGACTCTACCTCGAGCCAATGCAATACTGCTGAGAACAGACGTGATGAACAACCTCGAGCCTCCCTGACATACCTCGAGTTTGAGGCCACACTCGAGCCAACAAGAGGTAGCTCTAGCCTTACGAGCATCAACTCTACACTCTAGGTTAGTACCTCTCTTACTTAAGACTCGAGCCTCTGTCTCGAACACTCGAGCCTATAATTTTTTTTTTCTATATACGATGCTGTGTCCCTTCATTTTCACATTTATCATCTCTCTCTTCTCCGACCTCTCACTTCCCTTTGAACATCCTCTGAAAAACCCTAACCCTCATCCTATTCCGTAATGGCTCCCAAAAATCTTCTGCAAGATCAAAGGATTTGCTTCCGACCCTGAGAAAACTGAATCACTGTCTCCTCCTCAATTGAATTGTCCTCAACGAGCAAAAATCCTTCCTCAAAGGTTTCGTCTAAAAGTTGCCTTTGATGAACCTCCGTCCAAGCATCCAAAGAAGCTGATAATCGAGGAACCTTCTGTAACTCCTGTCAAAGGTCAAATGGACTCGGAGGCCACCATTTGGAAAGACAAGGAACCAGTAATAGAGACCCCCAAGCAATCCAGAAAGAAGCTCACTTCCTCGGCACTCAAAGAAAAACCTCCATCCAAAGTGATTGCTTCTGGTTCTGTGTCTCAAATTAACGAGCCATCTAGGGCCAAGGTACTGGAAATTCTTGCTATTCACGCTATTTACCATGCCCCTGTCTCTAATCCTCCATTAGACTTTGCTTGTGGACCGCTTCTGTTTCAACCTGAAGAGGGAAAGAAATATCGAGAAGATTTTGCGCTTAGAGATTTCTGCCCTATAATGTATGTTGACCTACCTAAGCTGAAGGAAGAGTGTCATTTGGACCTCTATCCCTATTCAAAGATTATGAGCTGTTTCTCTCCATTCGTGCCTCATATAGTCCTGCTCTGGTAAGACTGTTTTATTTCAATATGACTGCTCATCATCTGTTAGACAAAAACAATCAAGTCACTGAGGAGAAACTCATCACTTATGTAAGAAGCAAGAGGATAGTTTTAACTGTCGATTATCTCAACTCTCTGCTTCAAATTACCAATCCTCCACCGGTTCCTTCAATCTACTATGACAATGAGCAGATTTACCAAATACTTCAGCCGAGTATACCTTTCCTTGAGCCATTTAAGTTTTCTCCTGTAGCTATGCCTCTAA
Source organism: Acacia melanoxylon (assembly GCA_019022615.1). NCBI lineage: Eukaryota > Viridiplantae > Streptophyta > Magnoliopsida > Fabales > Fabaceae > Acacia > Acacia melanoxylon. The sequence goes on along the minus strand of JAFJYJ010000003.1, from coordinate 728,936 downwards.
CTTACAGAGCTTTGTGGTATGTCTATTCAAGAAATTTTGTCCAGAAAGGGAAGAATTTTACACACTTTACCCAAAGAGATTACACAATGTTTACCTCTTTTGTGGCTAAGGTCCCCCACAATTTGGGTCACTGGATTTTTCATGAAATGAAGAAGTACAATCTTCACTCTAAGAAGAACTCTACCATTCCCTTTCCAAGCCTGATTTCTGTCATTCTTTTCCATGAAAAGGTATGGTACCTTGAATCCCTTGAGCAACCTAAGACACCTGAGAGGTTTGGCCAACATCATTTGAATCTTATGAAGGTTTCTTTTCAAGAGGGATCTGGAGAATCTAGAGCACCTGCTCCATCTGGCTCAAAAGCTACTAAATCCAGAGCCCAATCCGTACCTGATCAAGATCACTCCTCTATGCCTACTCCTCTCTCTGGGAGCTCATTTCAAGTATATTGTTGAGAAGGCTAAAGCAGATAGTTTGGATCCTTTACTTATTTCTGTTGCTGCTCAGAATTCTCTCTATGTAAAGCTTGAAACACAGATTGCTCAACTAGTGGAAGAGATTGCTCAGATTCAAGATGATCTAGTTGACATCAAAGAAGAAGTGGGTAACTTAAGTGGACATATTGGCGATCATGGTGCCAGTCTTACCAATGTCCACAACACCTTGTGGACCTTGATTCATAAGGTAGAAAAACTTCAAGCTTCTCAAAGAACAACGATCTCCATTGGTTGCTCCTGATCTTGGCACTTCTCATGTTTCTCCCAAGCCATCCTCTCCTTCATCTCCTATCCTCCCATCAATCTCACCCTCTCACCATCAATCTCCCATTCTCTCCACTCTTGTCATCTCCACTTCCATTGCCACCCATGCTACTGTCATTCTTCCATCCCCTGCCACTATTTCTTTTCCATCTCCAAAAGCTTCACCTATCAAGATCACCTATTCTGGTACTTCTACTGCTGACCTATTTGATGAAAGTGATCTTGATTCTCCTGTTAGCAAGCCTGAGCCCCCTGCTTCTCAATTGTCTCTCACATTTTCTTTCTTTCCTCTGCCTTCCCCCCATCCTCTCATCCTTTCTCATCCTATTTCCAGCTTCTACCTCTGTATCTTCCTTTTTGAGTAATGCCAAAAGGGGAGAGATCTAGAAGAAGTCAAGAGACAGAGAAGTCAAGAGATAGACTGGACACTTTTTGTGTAGCTTACTTGTGAAGACTAAATTCTCACCTTTTGTTTTATGATGTTTCACCTTTGTTTTTCAAGTTATTTTGGTAACTCATATTCTGTCAGATTATGCCCTGATGTGTTAAATGCCAATCTTATGTATCTGACTTTATTATCAATGAAAGGCTGTCATCTATTATGAATTACATTATCTGATATTTGTTGAAGATTTGTTTACTGTGATATGCACTATGGTTCTTCAAAACCTTGTGAAATAACGTAAAACATTTTTTTTCTTGACTTCTAAGTGTTTAAAAATTACAAAGGTTGTCATCATCAAAAAGGGGGAGAATGTTAGCTCCAGATGTTTGTTTTGATGATAACTAACCTCTTGTATTACTTATGATTGAAAACAAAATGTTCTACTTTGCAAAAGTCACATCTGCATTTTATCTGTCAGATTGGCTCTAGCCAATCTCCTGTCTACATTTGACAAAATGCAAATTTTGGCTCTAGCCAATTTGTGATTACTCGAGCCAAGCCCTGCACTCTAGCCTAACTCATCAGACTCGAGCCAAGCTCCTGTCTAAATTTGTCAGAATACAAATTTTGGCTCTAGCCAACTTCTATTGGCTCGAGCCAAGCCTTAAACTCCAACCTAAGAGCATTGGCTCTAGCCAAGTTTTTGACCGTTATTTTCAAATAATCTTTTTACCTCTAGCCTACACAATGTGCCTCGAGTTTTAACCTAGACTTGAGCCTAAGATTTGAAACTCAAGCCTAGAATGCTTCCCCAGAACAATTTGACTCTAGCCTACACAAAAGCACCTTGAGTTTTGACCCAGACTCTAGCCAAATTTTTTTTGACTCTAGCCTAGCGCATTATGTCTGATCAATTTGACTCTAGCCTTCACAATATGCCTAGAGTCCTGACCTAAACTTGAGCCAGAATCTTGTGACTCTAGCCTAGCATGGTTCACCACAGTAAGTTGACTCTAGCCAAAAGAATCTGACTCTAGCCAAAATGTATCAGTTCTACAAATCATGTTCCAATCTTTGTCAAATCTCCTGTTATGGTTTATATACTTTGTATCTTCTATCATTACTATTGCTAATTGCGTTTAACAAGTTTGCTAATGAGTTTCAGAAGAGTTTTATGGGGATCAACACTAATTTGAAATAAAGCAACCATGTGTCAGACACATTTAATGCAACGCAGACATATTCACCATTCTGGTAGATGACCTTCTGGCACCATTAAAGCTTCACTACTATTTCTCTCATACATTCTCACCTAATCTCAACGGACAATTTGAATAAAGAACGTCAACGGAGAATAACGGAGGAATGTCAGAGGCATACGAAGAAACATAGCAACGTAATCTCAACGGATATATCCATTACTCACAACGGCACATTAAGTTCTTCTCAACGGTCATTAATGCTATCAACTATAAATACCAGAAGCATTCAATTCTGCAAACAACCGAAATGTTGTGCAATTAATTCGAGTTAATACTATACGCTTCGCTGTTTCAACTGTTTCATTAATTTGTACTTCAATGTTCATTACTCTATCTACTCCTGAGGAGTTCATAAACATTTACCTTTTTTATCAGTTGAATCTTAAGGTTGAGGAACCTTAAGAGAGGGTGTATCAATTACAACTTCTAAGGGGGAGTGGAGTTTGTGAGAGGATCATCCTTTGTTTACATAGTGTGTAATTGTTCTTGAAAGATAGTGCAATCTCAGGTGTTCTAGGGATTGGACGTAGGTCAATGATATTGGACCGAACCAGTATAAATTGCCTTGTGTGTATTTCACTTCTCTGCTTCATTTCTATGCTTTTGTTTTTTACTTGTCTTCGTGTGGGTGTGCAAAAAGAATTTTGAGATCAACTATTCACCCCCTCTCTAGGTGATATTCTATCTTGAACAGTTATCGCTATAAACATGCAAATGAAATGATAACGAAATGGAGAATACTTTAAATGACATTAACGTTTAAAGTACAATGACTTGCCTCTAGGACATAATTTCCAACACTTGGTTTACCTAAACTACATTTTAAAAATGACATGATTTGTGATTCTTGTCAAAGAGGTAAACAGACTAAATCATGTTTCAAAAATAAGTTTGAAATCTCTACTAATAGATCTCTTTAACTACTCCATATGGATCTAGTTGGACTAACAAGAGTTAAGAGCCTTGGTGGCAATTTGTACACTCTAGTTATTGTCGATGATTTTCGATTTACTTGGACTATCTTTTTATCTTCCAAAGATGAAATGTTTGATCTATTTGTCATGTTTGCCAAGAAAGTGCAAAACGAGAAAGGTGTTTGCATTTCAGGTATTCGGATTGGTCATAGAGGAGAGTTTGAGAATCAAGCTTTCGGGGAGTTTTGTGATGCTCATGGTATTGACCATAATTTCTCAGTCCCAAGGACTCTTCAACAGAACAGGGTGGTTGAAAGAAAGAATTGTGTGCTCATCGAAATGGCTCGTGCAATGTTGAATGAGAACAAGACCTCAAAAGTCTTCTGGGAAGATGCAATGAGCACAACTTGTTATATTTCAAACTGAGCCTATCTCCAAAAGAAACTCAACAAGACTCCATATGAGCTATACAAAGGAAGGAAATCGAATCTGTCTCATCTACACATTTTTGGATGCAAATGCTTCGTACACAACAATGGTAAGGATAACTTGAGAAAGTTTGATCCCAAGTCCAACAAAGGTATATTCCTTGGATACTCTAATAGGAGTAAGGCGTATAGAATTTTGAATAAACGTACTCGTTTCGTAGAAGACTCAATTCATGTTGTGTTTTGTGATTCCAAGTCTGACGAAACTTCAGATGATGATGAAGAACCTATTTATAAAAATCAATTCTTTTCAAAAACTACTCCCGCCTCTATTGAAAACTCAGAAAACATTTTTGAAACTGATCCTCAAAACTCTTATGAAAATCCTGATCAATCTTAGCCTAAAGTACCTTATAAGGACCAAGTAATAGGAGATGTGAATCAAGGTGTAAGGACCATAAAAAGTACCTTCAATGAGGTTACATTTTCTGCCTTCATATTTGAGATTGAGCCCTCTAAGATTAATGAAGCCCTTTCAGACAATGATTGGGTTATCGCAATGCAAGAGGAATTACATCAATTTGATAGAAATCAAGTTTGGGACTTGGTACCTAGGCCTAAAGACCATCCGGTCATTAGCACTGAATGGGTATTCAAGAAAAAATGTGATGAATTCACAATCATAGTCCGTAATAAGGCTAGATTGGTTGCCAAAGGATATAATCAAGAAAAAGGTATTGATTATAAGGAAACATATGCTCCAGTGGCTAGATTGAAAGCTATACGAGTACTCTTAGCTTTTGCATGTATCAAGGGATTCAAACTCTATCAAATGGATGTTAAGAGTGCTTTTCTAAATGTTTTCATCAGGAGGAAGTTCATGTTGAACGACCTCCTGGCTTTGAAAATGATCATCATCCATATCATGTTTACCACTTAAGAAATCCTTATATGGTCTTAAGTAAGCTCCTAGAGCTTAGTATGAACGGTTAAACAAGTTTCTTCTTGATCAAGGTTTTGTCAGAGGAAAAGCAGACATAACTCTCTTCATAAAGGGTAATAAGCGCAACGAGATTTTAATTGTGCAAATTTATGTGGATGACATAATCTTTGGTGCTACTAATGATACTTTGTGTGAGGAATTTTCCAAGAAAATACAGGGTGAATTTGAGATGTCCATGATGGGAGAGCTAAACTACTTCCTCGGTCTGCAAATCAAACAACAAAAGAATGAGATTTTCATATCTCAAACGAAGTATCTCCTGTGATTTGCTCAAGAAGTTTGGGATGGAACATTGCAATGGAGCTGACACTCCAATGAGCTCAACTACCTCTCTGGATGCCGATAAAGAAGGCAAGGACTTTAACATAACCAAGTATAGAGGGATGATAGGGTCATTACTATACTTGACCACAAGTAGACCTGACATTCAGTTCAGTGTGGGTATGTATGCAAGATTCCAAGCTGCTCCAATGGAATCACATGCTGGGCATGTGAAGAGAATTTTTCATCTTGCCGACACAAAGTAGCTCGGACTATGGTTCCCAAAAGGTCAATAAAAATATTTGGTGGCATATTCAGACTCGAATCATGCTGGTTACAAGACCGTTACAAAGTGTACAAGTAGCCAATGTCAATTTCTTGGTGGCTTACTTATTTCCTGGTTTAGCAAGAAACAGACCACGATTTCTATTTCATCGACCGAAGCTGAATATACCACCACATCAAGTTGTTGTGCTAAAGTTCTATGGCTCAAACAACAACTTTATGACTTGGAAATCAACCTGAAAGAGATCCCAATCTTATGTGACAACACCAACATAATAAGCTTGGCAAAGAATCCAGTTCAACAAACTCGTACCAAGCATATTGATGTTAGACATCACTTCATAAGAGATCATGTTCAAAAGAAGGATGTCAAGGTGATGTTCATCCTAACTCGTCTGCAACTTGTTGATATCTTCACCAAACAATTGGCTAAGGAGCAATTTCTGTTCATCAGAAGAGAATTGGGAATAGTAAGTCTCAATGAGTTGTAAGTAACATCTACCATGTTAGTTATGTTTTTGATGATCAATAGATACTAACTTAAGTATCAGAGTGGTTAGTCATTGTTTTGGAGGACTTCTATTATTGATATCGTAGAAGTTATCTGATGAAAAAGGTCAAAACTCGAGCCAAGAAAACTCCAAACTTGAGCCTAGCCAAGTCAGAGAGCAAAGGACTTTAAAGAAGGGCATTTGACTTGAGTCAGGGAGTAAGAACCTCAAGTCAAGGCAAGGCCGAGAGTTTGACATTTTGAGAAGGGTTTTTGACTTGAGCCATGAGTTTCACACTCGAGTCAAGTCAAGCCAGAGCAACCTGAAGAAGAGCAAGATGGACAAGTAAACACGAGTCTACAAATGCAAACTCAAGTTTAAGGCCAAACTCGAGCCATCAAGTGGTAACTCGAGTCTAGATTATTTCTTCATCTGTTCCAGGTTAGTACAATCTTACCTAAACTCGAGCCAGTTCTTCTTAACTCGAGCAAGTAACTCAAGTCATTAAGCTGAAACTCGAGTTTAGCACTTTCTATATATGTATTTGTGCGACTTTGTCTCTTCACCTTTTTCTCTCCCTCGAGTCATCTCTCCAGTTTCTTTGAAAACTCGAACCTTAACCTCACCATGCCTCCCAAATCGACCTCTAAAATCTTTACCAAGACCAAGGGTTCAGATTCGAGCTATGAGGCGATTCAATCTTCGTCTCCTTTACCATTGGAAGTCCTAAATGATCAAAAAATTCCTACAAAGAGGAATTAACCGAAAGTGGCGTTCGAAGAACCTTTGCTTAAAAGAACGAAGAAGCTAGTGGTCGAAGAACCACCTGAGATTCCCAAGAAGAAACCAATTAACCCATAGGCAGCCAAACTCAAAGATAAGGAAGAAGTAGTCGAAACACCGAAGAAGTCAAAGAAAAAGTCTATTTCTTCGTCTGAAGTTCAAGCTACTCCTCATAGCAAACCCTCTCCTTCTCAAGGTCAATCTTCTGCTTCTAAGGTTCCCGAGAAATCCGGCTCTCAGGTACCTTTCAAAATTCTAGCTATTCAAGCCATTTATCATGCTCCTATTTCAAATCCTCCTCTAGATTTTGCTTGTGGTCCCATTATGTTTTCTGCCGCAAATGACAAGAAATATAGAGAGGACTAAGCACTTAAGGACTTCTGCCCTATTGTGTATCTTGATTTGGATAAACTGAGGCAAGATTTTAATCTTGATCTTTCATCTTGGTTTAGACCTTATGAAAATTTTCTATCTATTCATTCTTCTTTCAGTCCAACTCTTGTTAGGACTTTCTATTTCAATAGGACTGTCCTTAATCTTTTAGATAAGCGTGGTCAAATTGTTGAGGAGAGGATAATTACTTATGTAAGAGGCAAAAGAATTGTTCATACTGCCAATTACATCATTTCTTTGCTGTTGATTTCAAATCCTTCTCCTCCTCCTCCTTTTCCTAAATTTCATTATGACCATAAGGAGATTTCTAAAATCCTTCAACCAGATGAACCATTATGTGGACCAGTAGGGACACTTAATTTTATTCCTGTTGTCATGCCCCCAATGCATAGAGCCTTGTGGTATATTTACTCAAGGAACTTTGTACAAAAGAGGAAGAATTTCACTCATTTCACTCAAAGGGATTACTCCCCTTTTGATTCCTTTGTGGCTAAGGTTCCTCATAACCTTGGTCATTGGATCTTCAATGAAATGAATAAATTCAATCTTCATTCAAAGAAAAACTCTACTATTCCTTTTCCAAACTTTGTTTCTATCATACTTTTTCATGAAAAGGTCTGATACCTCGAGAAGAATGAACCTCCAGTGAAACCTCAGATGTTTGGCAAACATCATTTGAATTTAATGAGAAATTTCCTTGGAAGAAGGATCTGGTCAATCAAGAGCTTCATCTAGGTCAAGAGCTTCTAAATCTAGATCTCAAGAGGCAACTCTGAACCTGCTGCTCAAGAACAGCCTTCACTGCCTCAACCTTTTATTCTTAGAGCTACAATCAAGACTATAGTGGAGAAGGCTATTTCTGAATGTGTTGGTCCTCTTCAAGTTGCTATGATAGCTCAGTATCATGAGTTAACTGAGAGGTTGGAATCTAAGATTGGGAAGTTGGTAATTGAAGTCACCAAGGGTCATGAATTTCAAGAGGAAATCAAAGAAGAAGTTGGTAATCTGAGTGGGCATATTGAAGATCATAGTGCAAGTCTCACCAACATTCACAACACCTTGAGGACTTTGAGTAACAAAGTAGATCAATTGTTGAAGTCTCAATCCTCTAATGCTCTGGTCTTAACACCTCTTCACCTAACCCTGCTGGCCCTAACTTCAGCATACCTAATTCAGAACCTTCCCCTTTCACTTCTTCACCCATGCCTTCCTCACCTACTTTCACTTTCACCACTCCAATCATCTCTACTACCTTAGTTGTTGCTTCTAGTTTAGCAACTTCTCTTGTTCCTCCCTCTCTCACTTTCACTATCAGACTTTCACCTGTTTCTCCTGACTTTCCTCCACCCACACCTTTGTCTGAACCTCAACCTCATCCTCTACCTCAACCTAAGGTTCCTACCTCAGCTCCACCACCTGCTACTTTCTCTCATCATTCTGGTCCTCCCTCTTATTTGAAACTCCTTCATTTGAATGACGACAAAGGGGGAGAAAAGAAAAATAAGTAAAGAGCATTTGTTGAGCATTTATCATTATAATTAACTTGTTATGCTTTTGTATTTTTTGATATTCTTAAACTCTGATGTACTTAGCATTTTGGCAAATGATATATTTCTTTAAATGCAATAGTGTTTCTGATTTCATCTCTGTTCAATGCTCAAATCTTTTAGAAATCTATCAAATGGTTTACAAGTGTTGTTGTCATTATCAAAAAGGGGGAGAATGTTGGTTCTCTATGTGTTTTGATGATAACTAATCATTGTAAACGAAATGAAATTTATGATTCAAGCCAAAATGATTTTAACTTGGATCATATCAGTTTGTAATACTTACCGTCAGATTGACTCGAGTTTGGGATGTCAAACTCGAGCCAAGTCTTGTGTGACTTGAGCCTAAATGTTTTATAGACTCTAGTTACACACTTTTGACTCAAGTTATGATGTGAACTCAAGCCAATGCCTGGTGACTCCAGTCAAGCCTTGCGAACTTAAAGTCTTTTCAAAATTCAAGGTTAAATGACTCGAGTTAGTAATTAGTGACTCGAGCTCTGGATTTGATCGTTATATTCAAATAAAATTTGATAACTCGAGCCATCACTTAATGACTCGAGTTAGAAGAAGTTTTTCAAACTATTTTCGAAAAGCCTCTCGATAACCTTTTGTGAAAATGGTTGTTGACTTGAGTCAGTCTTATATGACTCAAGTTTAGACCTAAACTCGAGCCAAGCTTCCAAGACTTGAGTCAAAGTTCTCAGAGAAATCTTGTTCAATTTTCAAAGTTAATTTTTCAAAGAAGAATAACTCGAGTTCAGGATATATGACTCAAGTGTACTCGAGGCAATGTATTTCAGAGACTTCATTTATCTCTTACAAACTTACTCTTGACTCGAGCCAGTAGCATCTAACTCGAGTTCATATGTCTCTATTTGTAAATCATTGTCTCTGAACTTTTTGAATCGCTAAGTATGATTTACCTACTTCACATCATCTCTCATTATTATTCCTAACTAAGTTTAATCAGTGTGTTAATGAGTTTCAGATGATTTTAATATGGATTAACACCAAATTGTAATAAAGCAATTATGTGTCAGAAGCATTTAACGCTCACCGTAAACAGAGCCAACAAGCAAAATGAAACCTTGTAGCAGACGAAATCATTCCCTTGAGGTATACTTATTTCAGCAAATACTCTGAGTCAAATTCTGTATACAAGTACATTGACGGAAAACACATTAATGAAGCAACGTTCGACTGTACCAACGGAATACATATATTCCTAATGGAAGTTCAAAGTATGACAATGGCTATATCCAAAGCTCTTCTCAACGACATTAATGGAAGACGGTATAAAAGCTCATCACATTCAATTTCGCTAACTACCAAAACTCTACACAATCAATTCAACATTATTTCAACTTACTGTTTCATTTGCTTCATTTAATATCGTCGGATATTTTTTGTACTTCAGTGATTATCACTTATATACTTAGTGAGAAGTTGTTAAAAAATTATTTGATTTTCTATGTTAAATGTTAAGGTTGAGGAACCTTAAGTGTGTGTGTACAACTAGTATGATAGGATCATCTCAAGTACAGAGTATGTAATTGTATATGTGTTTGTGAATTAGTGAAATACCCAGAGTGTCTGGGGGTGGACGTAGGTTGAGGAGTTAGACCGAACCAGTATAACTTCTCAGTGTCTATTCTCTCTGTCTCTATCTCTGTTATTATTGTTCGTCCTTCAATCCAAAAAGAATTTTGAAATCCCCTATTCACCCCCTTCTCGGTGATATTCTATCTTCAGAGGGTTCAATCTTGGAAATGAAAGCAGAGAAAGTAACTTCATTCAAAGTACTTTGTCTAGTTCTTACTCCTTCATTTACATCACCTATCACTTGATCCAAAGGATGACTTCTATTGTATCTCCAAGATCTAGGTTGAGATTGATAAGTGTTTTCACAAACATATTCGCAATTGTTTTCAACTTCAGGTTCTGTTTCCAAAGGTTTTTCAGAATTTTTCAAAATAGAAGAAGTTTTTGAAACAGATTGACTTTGAACAATAGGTTCATTATCATCCAAAGACTTGTCAGATTTGGCTTCAATAATACAACATGCATTGACTCTTCAACAACATGAGTACAATTATTAATATTCTATATGCCTTACTCCTATTAGAATAGCCAAGAAATATACCTTCATCTGACTTAGGATTAGACTTTCCTAAGTTCTCCTTACCATTATTGTGCACAAAGCATTTGCAATCGAAGATGTGCAAATGTGCTAGGTTGGGCTTTCTTCCTTTGTACAGCTAATAGGGAGTTTTTTCCAAACTTTTTTTGGAGGTATGCCTCATTTGAGATGTAGCAAGCGGTGCTCATTACACCGGCCCAAAATACTTGGGAGGTTTGGTTCTCGTTCAGCATTGCCCTTTCCATCTCAGTGAGGACACGATTCTTCCTCTCTACAACACCATTTTGTTGAGGAGTCCTTGGGGTTGAGAAGTTATGGTCAATTCCCATATCATCACAAAACTCTCTGAATGCATGATTCCCAAACTCACCACCATGATCAGTACAAATTCCTGCAATAGAAAAGCCTTTTTCGTTCTAGACCTTCTTGGCAGAGGATACAAACTGATCAAATGTTTAATCATTATAAGATAAAAATATAGTCCAAGCTGTTAGTACTTGGTGTTTTGATGATCACAAATCCTAAGTTATTGAATTAAGTTATGGTTTGCCCGAGCATACTCATTCTAACAGGTTGTTCAAGTCTTTTAGAGAATCATACTCAAGCAGAGAATTTGTGATGCCCGAGCATCATCGGGGTCAAAACAAAGAAATGAAAATGGTCGAGTTATGCTCGAGCAGAACATTAGGCGTGCCTGAGCATCATCGAGCAAGACCAGGTCTTTCCAACATTGAAGGGTCATGCTCGAGCAGAGTAAAAGGCTTGCTCGAGCACCATGCTCGAGCAAAGGTAAGAGGTTGCTTGAGCAGCATCAATCAATTTCTTACTCTTAGCTTCAGGAAGACTCTTGCCCGAGCATGAACAGGTCATGCTCGAGCACCATGCTCGAGCAGCGTAGAAACCATGCTCGAGCAGCGCTTTTTAAACACAAGTGTCTTCGTCTCTGTTTGGGTCTTGCCCGAGCATGAATTTATCATGCTCGAGCAGAGGAGATGTCTTGCTCGATCATTAGCAATAGAAATTGTTTTTCATAAGACGCTGAGAGAAGCTTGCCCGAGCAAGCTTAGTTTCTTTCTCGAGCATTGGGTGATTTCTAATCTTTCAAAGTGTTTTTTCCCAACTGATGCCCGAGCATAATTTTATTCATGCTCAAGCATGATCACCCTGTATTCAAATTACCGTCTGCGTAAACTATAAATCATTGTGTTTAATCTTATTGCTTCTTAACGTTACTCATTACTAATCCTAATTGCTTTTAATCAGTTTGCTAATGAGTTTCAAATGATTTTATCATGGATTAACAACAAATTTGCTTAAAGCAATTTGTGTGTCAGAAGAGCATTAAATGCAGTTGCCAAAGCTAGTGATAATGTCCGTAACCAATACTCTGATTTATGTAAAGCTTTTTTCTTACATTCCGTCTGTGCATTCAATGCTATTTCACAACGGTCAGAACAAAAGGAATGAAGAGAATGTAGAGAGTGCAAATCCACCTAGATTATTTGAACGGCGAAAATATTAACTGAGCTTCATCTGTCTAACGGATATATTCAAGACTTTCAACAGTTAATCCTCAAGCTTCACCAACGGTCATTTATTGCATCATCTATAAATAGCCGAAGCATTGAATTCGCCAACTATCGAAACGCTGTACATTCAATTCGAACTTATTGCAAGTTGTTGTTTCATCTGTTTCATTAATATCTTCGGATATCTTATACTTCAATGTTTATATTTATCTACTCGTGAGAAGTTTAAACACCATTTGATTATCAGTTTAGTTGTTAAATCTTAAGGTTGAGGAACCTGAAGTGTGCATGTACGATTACAACTTGTAAGGGGGAGTGAGTCCTAGTGAATTAGGATCATCTCTAGTATAGAGTGTGTAATTGTAACCATTTGTGATTATTGAAATACGCAAAGGATTTGGGGACTGAACGTAGGTCGATGTGTTAGACCGAACAGTATAAATTGCTTTGTCTTTCTCTCTTCTCTGCTTCTGTCTTACTTGCGTTTGTTGTGATTAGGGAAAAGTTTTTGAGATCACTTATTCACCCCCCCTCTAGGTCATATTCCTACTTTTCATTTGGTATCAAAGCACTAGTCATCTACTTGAGGATTAACATCCTAGATAAAAGATCCAATGGAAGGAATATTGCCTAATAGAGCCTCGATAAATAGACCGCTCGGGTTCAGTAGAGTGCACTACTTATTCTAGAAAGCCAAATTCAGAGTCTTTGTTATGGCTATCGAATATGGCCTATGGAGAGTGTTCGAGATTGGAGACTACAATCTGACTGTTCTCAAAAACAGACTCAGAGTCCTAAAGCCTGAAGACGCTTATGATAATAATGATAGGAGAAATGCCACACTCAATAGTAAAGCTGTCCTTATGTTGCAAAGTTCGTTAAGCCAACATGAATATTTTCGTATTTGCACATTGTCGTATGCTAAAGCTATGTGGGATGCACTGGAGATAGCCCATGAAGGAACAATCAGAGTCAAGGAGAATAGAGTCAATACCCTCATGACCGAGTATGATCTTCTTCGTATGAAGTCTGGGAAATCTATTATCGAATTTCAACTGAGATTCACTCATCTGATCAACAAACTTGCTGCTTTGGGAAAACACTATGAACAACCTGTCCAAGTAAGGAAGATTCTCAATATCCTCATTTAGGAATGGGAAGCTAAAGTTATAGCTAACGAAGAAGCTCGTGGAGAGTCGATGAGCTCTGTAGAAGCCTTGTTTGGAAGTTTGTCTGAATATGAAGGAAAGATCAAGTTTAGAAAAGGACTTGATGAGATCAGTGGCAAGAACAAGGGAATTTCCCTTAAAACTATCAAAGAAGCAAAGGATTCAGATGATCATGAAGAAGATGAAGATGGAGAGCTAGGGATGATGGTCGGAAGATTCAAGAGATTCTACAAGAAGGACCAAGGATACAAAAGGTTTCACAAAGGTAGCTCCAGCACTGAGACGAAAAACCCAATCATTTGCTACAAGTATGAAAAGCCTGGCCACATCAAGTCAGAATGCCCCCTGTTGAAGTACAAAGATAAAGAGAAGAAGAAATTCAATAATTTCAAGAAGAAAGCTTATGTGTCAGCTATATGGGGAGACAGCTCATCAGACGAAGATGAAGTTGAAGATGAAGATGAGGAAAGAGCCAACATATGTCTCGTGGCTTAAGAAGAAGAGCAAACTGAAAATGTCAATGAGGTATATGACTCGTAACCAACTTACAATGAGTTATTTGCTGAGTATAATCTTATACAATGTGAATTTGAAAAGCTTGCTGGAAAATATGTATCTTTAAAACTGAAAAACAAAACTCTTGAACAGCAAGTCAAAATGCTTCTTGCAAAAACAGTGTCTGTGAAGATTGCATTGATTTAGAGAAAAAGAATTTTCATCTTACAAAAGCACTTAAGAAGTTTACTAAAGGTAGTAAAATGCTCAATGTCATTTTAAAATAGCGGAGATTTACAAATGACAGATCAGGAATTGGCTATAAACTTGATTTTGATGTAAAGAAAGGGAAAAAGAAATTTGGAGAAAAATCTTATATGAACTATTTTAGAAAAACTGTTCACTCCTCAAATCCTTTTGCTCATTGCAATTATTGCAATCGTAAAGGTCATACTACTTCTTCTTGTTTTCATAAAAAGGAAAGAAAGAGTAAACCCTTAGGAAATTATCAATGGGTGCCTAAGGGATCTTATAAGGTTCCTAAGACACAAACTAACTCGAAAGGACCCAAGAAAAGATGGGTACCTAAAACCTGATTTCTTGTGATTTGCAGGTTTGTCTGAGAGCATCAAAGTCCAACAAGTGGTATATTGACAGTGGATGCTCCAGACATATGACGGGGGATCATACTAAATTTGCTGCTCTCAAGACCAAGGATGGTGGCAAGGTGACCTTTGGTGGAAATCAACCTGGAAGGATTGCTGGAATAGGTGAAGTTGGCAACAATGATGGACCACAGATCAAAGATGTCTACCTTGTGGAAGGCCTTTGTCACAACCTTCTCAGTATGAGCCGAAGCACATACAAAGGTAACCTGGTTATCTTTGATTCAGAGGAATGCTTGATAGTAAGCAAGAATGATCTGCCCTTAGTCAACATCAAATTAAAAGCCTTGTTTAGGGCTCCTAGAGAAGGTAACTGTTACACCCTAAACCTCTCTAGTAATTGCAATAAAATTACTTCTGAAAATTGCTTTATTAGTAACTTGGAAGAAAGTTGGCTATGGCACAAGCGTTTAGCTCATGTCAGTATGTTTCAACTTGACAAGTTGCTAAGAAAGGATTTAGTCATTAGCTTACCAAAATTCAATTTCAAAAATGACATGATTTGTGATGCTTGTCAGAAAGGTAAACAGACTAAATCGTCTTTTAAATCTAAAAATGAGATGTCATCTAATAGACCCCTCCATCTACTTCATATGGATTTAGTTGGACTAGCAAGAGTAAGAAGCCTTGGTGGCAATCTCTATACTCTGGTCATTGTTGATGACTACTCAAGATTTTGTTGGACTATATTTTTATCATCGAAAGATGAAACCTTTGATAAGTTTGTTGTGTTTGCCAAGAAGGTCCAAAACGAGAAAGGTATGTATCTTTATTTTAGGTATAAGAATTGATCATGGTAGAGAATTCAAGAATTATGCCTTTGAAGAATTTTGTGACACTCATGGGATAGATCACAATTTCTCTGCCCCAATGACTCCTCAACAAAATGGTGTTGTGGAAAGAAAGAATCGTGTCCTTACCAAGATGGCAAGAGCAATGCTGAATGAGAATCAAACATCTCAAGTATTCTGGGCTGATGCAATGAGTACTGCTTGTTACATATCAAATCGTGCATACATCCGGAAGAATCTTAAGAATCTTATGAGATTTACAAAGGGAGAAAGCCCAACCTTGCTCATCTGCACATCTTTGGGTGTAAGTGCTTTGTGCACTATAATGGTAAGGATAATCTGGGTAAGTTTGATTCAAAATCTGATGAAGGTATATTTTTAGGTTACTCTAATAGAAGTAAGGCTTATAGAGTTTTCAATATCCATACTCGTATTATTGAAGAGTCTATTCATGTTGTGTTTAGCAAAACCAAATCTGATAAGCCTTTGGATGATGATGAAGAAAATGCTTATAGAAATCAATTCTTTTCAAAAACTACTCCTGCCACTCTTGAAAACTCTGAAGTTGTTTTTGAAACTGCTCCTGAAAATGATTGTGAAAACAATGTTCAATCTCAACCTAAAGCTTGGAGGTTTATTAGGAATCATCCTTTAGACCAAGTAATATGTGATGTAAATCAAGGAGTAAGAACCAGAAAAAGTACTTTGAATGAAGTTACTTTCTCTGCGTTCATCTCTCAGATTGAACCCTCTAAGATTGACGAAGCCCTTTCAAACAATGATTGGATTATAGCAATGCAAGAGGAATTGCATCAACTTGATAGAAATCAAGTTTGGGACTTAGTACCTAGACCTAAAGACCATACGGTTATTTTGACTAAATGGGTATTTAAGAACAAATGTGATGAAACAACAATCATTATCCGTAACAAGGCAAGATTGGTTGCTAAAGGCTATAATCAAGAAGAAGAAATTGAATATGAAGAAACTTATGCTCCAGTGGCAAGATTGGAAGCTATAAGAGTTCTTCTAGCCTTTGCTTGTATAAAGGGATTCAAGCTCTATCAAATGGATGTCAAAAGTGCATTTTTAAATGGCTTTATTCAGGAGGAAGTTTATGTTGAACAACCTCCTGGTTTTGAAAGTGATCATCATCCAGATCATGTTTATCGTCTTAAGAAGGCTCTGTATGGGCTTAAGCAAGCTCCTCGAGCTTGGTATGAGCGATTAAGCAAGTTCCTTCTTGATCAAGGTTTTATTAGAGGCAAAGCTGATACAACTCTCTTCATAAAGAGTAACAAGCTAAATGAATTTTTAATTGTTCAAGTTTATGTTGATGATATCATTTTTGGTGCTACTAATGATTCTCTATGTGAGGAATTTTCCAAGAAAATGCAAAGTGAATTCAAGATGTCTATGATAGGCGAATTGAACTACTTCCTCGGCTTGCAAATCAAACAACGGAAGAATGAGATATTCATCTCACAAACGAAGTATCTCCGTGATTTTTTCAAAAAGTTTGGGATGGAACATTCTAATGGAGCCGACACTCCAATGAGTTCAACTGCCTCTCTGGATGCCAATGAAGAAAAAGGAAAAGATTTCAACATAACCAAATATAGGGAAATGATTGGATCCCTACTATACTTAACTGCAAGTATGCCTGATATTCAATTTAGTATGGGAATGTACGCAAGATTTCAATCCGCTCCTAAAGAATCACATGCTGAGCATGTTAAGAGGATTTTTTGATATCTTTCGGATACAAAGGAATTGGGTCTATGGTTTCCTAAAAGTCAATCAGAGCACTTGGTTGCATATTCTGATTCGGATCACGCTGGATATAAAACTGACAGGAAGAGCACCAGTGGACAATGTGAGTTTCTCGGAGGTTCACTCGTGTCGTGGTTCAGCAAGAATCAAACCACTGTGGCAGTATCCTCTTCTGAAGCTGAATATATTGCTGCCTCAAGCTGCTGTGCTCAAGTCTTGTGGCTCAAACAGCAACTCCAAGACTTAGGGATTCATCTGAAGGAGATCCCAATTCTTTGTGACAACACCAGCACAATAAGCTTGGCAAAGAATCTAGTTCAACACACTAGAACCAAGCATATTCATGTGAGACATCACTTCATAAGGGATCATGTTCAGAAGAAAGATGTCAAGGTCATGTTCATCCCCACACATCTTCAATTGGCCGATATCTTCACAAAACCGCTGGCTAAAGAACAATTCATGTTCATCCGTAGAGAATTGGGTATGGCAAATCCCAATGAATTGTAAGTATTCACTCTTCAAATGATTTAATTGAATAAGATATTTACTAACTTTAGCATTAGAATCTCTAGCTTGTGTTTATGCAGGATGCTTTGTTGAGATAATGAAAAATAGAGGTTAACAGAGAGAACTCTACTCGAGCACATCTTCCCCAGCCTTGCTCGAGCAAAGCCAGTCAAAGTAACAGAGACAAAGAACCCTGCTCGAGCACGCCATACTTCCTGCTCGAGCAATAGCGAGATGCTAACATAGTTCATGAAGGAAAGAAGGTCGCTGCTCGAGCACGCCTGTCAGTCTGCCCGAGCAACAGAGCGATATTTGAAGGGAGAATGATGCTCGAGCAGCCTCATCTGTCTGCTCGAGCATGCGATGCTGATGGACAAATCTTTGAAAGCAGTAGAGTTAATCTCAATGCTCTAAAGGTCCAATTATTATCTACAAATCAAGTATTCACAGAACATACTTGATGGGAGGTCAGTTTTGGTCATTTGATTTGAAATAAAAAATGCATGTGTTCGTCCATGCTCGAGCAAGACACCTGCTCGAGCATGACAATAACTCTGCTCGAGCAACATTGAGTGACAGGGTTTGTAAAATGGATTGTCATTTTCACTTCGTCAATTTAAACCCTGTACTGTCACCGTCGAAACCCTAGCACTCTCTTCTCTCAAATTCTCTCATCCTTACGTCCATTTGCGAATCGATACATCAATTCGAACCGTTACGACTGTTCAATCAAGTGTTTGTAGTCCTTTTAACAGATTCGGTCCCTCAAATTCCTTCATTTCCCTCCAATTTTACTCTTCCCTTCGTCGGACCCATCTCCTAAATCTTCAAGTTTTTCTCTTTCGTCTCAATCAATGGTAGATTCAGGCGATAAATCACCACCCAAACAGCCAAAGACTCATTTTCAAACATCCGACAAGCCAATGAAACACAAAATTGTTGAGAAGCCGAAAAGCACCAAACCATCTCAAAAGGGTGTCGTGATTCAGGAATCTCCAAAGCCAAAGACTTGTTTTCAAACTGGGTCACTGCCTTCAGACAGAGGAAAATGAGCAAAGCCACCATCTCCAGTTTCCGACGACTCCGAGAAGACGATCGATGAATTACATTCAAAGGAAGAAGAAGATCATCCACAGAATCCTAAGGCATCTATGAGTCAAAAATCATAGGCCTCGGGAAGCAAGAAGCAGAAACTCTCACTCTCCCAGAAATCACATGCTTCGGGTAGCAAGAAACAGCAAGTGTCGACAAGCCGTCCTACAAATGGTCAGTTGCCTGAACCTTCACTGATTATGATTATTGGTGACATTACAGTTGATGATCATCTTCTCTATGCACGCTACTTCGAGCAAAGACCTTTATGTCCGATAGTTTATGTTGATTTGGAGCACTTCAAGAATGAGTGCAACTTAGACTTGATAGATTGGCTTCTTCAGTTCATGCCTCTTCTCGGTATTAGCAAGCCATTCTCTCCCAAAGTAGTTTGTGTCTTCTACCACAACATGTACCTACAAGAGAAGGCTCAAAAAGATGACGATGATGTCTTGGTTACAAAAGTTCGGGGACAAGAGATCAAGATTACTGCTCACAATCTTATTGGGATCCGTACACGCAGCGGAATTAAAAATTTACGAATCCCAAAAGAGGATCGCTTGACTACATTTAAATCAAGGTTCGTTAAGAAACCGTACCTTTAAGAACTCGTGCGCATCCTAAGCGAACTCGTGTGCGTCCTTCGCGAACTCGTGTTCACCTCTATTTAACATTCAGCTTCGGCGAGGTCTGGTAATTCGATGATATCTCTCAAACCAGACATCGGATTGAGGTGAAACCAATTTTTTATGCAATTAGACTCCCAATACGTCATTGTGATATAAAATTCAAGCTCAAAAGAGTTCAGATCAAGGCGCTATGAATTGTGGAAGTTGACAGTGAAATTCACGCCACTCAGCAGACCAAGCTTTGGTATTTTGGGTGTATCTCCCAATATACACATCCAATTGCGCTGAAACTAGTGCCATTTGAAACTAGACTAAAAATTCGTTCCATCAAGCTTTGAAACACCCAAAACGGAGTTCAGAACAAAGAGATATGGCCTTCGAAAGTTGACACTCAAAATTCTGGAACTATTTCAGCATAGGCTCGGTTTTCTCGATCACCAGGAGCAGAATCTACGAATCTCCTCCCTCTACCGGTATCCACACGAACAGCCTTGAATACGGACGATAGCGTGTTAGCGCCTTCAGTATTCTCGCGTCTCTCTTTTCTCTCTAGGGTTTCTCGCGGCTTTCTAATTCATCCGTTGTATAATACGACTAGATCAATATCTATTATAGAGTTTCTAAAACCCTAAAAAGTCGTATTAAAATATTCAAAATTAATCCAATCAATTTTAAAATTTGAATTTCAATTAAAATAATATATTAATTAAATCTATCAAATAGATCTAATCTAATATATTTATTTAATCTGAATTATAAGCCTACATATTTAATTTATCTTTATAAATTAAATATAAGATATGATATCTTTTTATTTAATTAAATATGAGATACTATATCTCAATTTAATTAAATCTGAGATACTATATCTTTATTCGAAAATTGAATCTGAGATACAATATCTCAATTTATTTAATTTATCAAATAAATTAAATACTATATATAATAATATTATTATCTATAAATAATATCATTATTAATTTCAAATTTTATAATATATATATATATATATATTCATCCTAGATTAAATACAGTATTCATTAAATCTTAGACATATCTAAGATTCAATGAATCTAGACAAATTTGCTCGTGTTGGGCTATTCTTCTGTGCGACCCTGCAGGCCCACATGAGATTGGCGGGGGCAAATCGTACCAGCCCACAAGTCGCAAGCGGCCTCTAACAAGACATTGCGACTACCCAATTCATATGGGGATCGATGATACGATACTACCTATCGTACAACCATGTCACGTCCCTTTTGTCACGCAATAATTTGGTCAAGGATGAGGCATGGATAATGTCAACTTCCTATTCTTGACCATTACTTTCTCGATTCTCGAGTAGTCTAATAATTGAAATGAAAACTCCTTTCCACTGTAGTATGGCCATACATTTCTCAGACTCACTCATCGAGGGGCCCAGTATTATCTCTCTACAAATGTGAGGGACAAATTCCATCTTGACCATTCACATTCATCTGCATGAAAAACACTGATCCCGATCCAAGCCTTTATCATCACCCGGTCAAATGTGACTTTTGACTAGGTCAAAGATCAGCGACTCATCATGTAGGAATCCATGATGATCTCAGGTCAAAGGGCGTTGTGACGTGGTTATACATGAGAAAAGCTTATGACTTAATCCATGCAGCTTTCTCATAGTGGGTCGGTCCAGCACCTTGTACTCCTACAAGTGCCCATGACTTTGATTCGTATCTTCATACCTCATCAAAGTCATACTGGTCTTATTTCATCTTCGCTCCCGCGTAGATGACCGACCAGAGACATTTAGGATAATCTATAAGATATATCCAAGGATTAGTTATCACTATAAATATGCAAATGAAATGATAACTAAATGGAGATGACTTGCCCCTAGGGCATAATTTCCAACAGGCTCCTCCTACTGCCTCTACTCAACCTTCTTCTCCTACTTCATCTCCTATTATGGCTTTCACCCCTCTCTTAGCCACTTCCCTTGTTATTGATTCTATACCTGCTACTGTTGCTCTTCCCTCTTCCATCCTCTCTCCCATTGACCCCTCCACTGTCAAACTCCCAACTCCATATGCTTCTCCCGTTGGCTCTCCTCCCTCTCCTTCTGCCCAGGGTCCCCTTTTCGCTGATGACAAAAGGGGAGAGTAGTTTAAGAGATGTGTGAGATGTTTTCAATTGTGATGTGTCAGTTTGTGATGTTTATGTTTTACTTATGTTTTTTGTCTGAGTTAACCTTGTACGTTAAGAAATGAGAATAGAATTATTATGATCATTGATATATTTATTTACTTCATTCTCTGAATGTTATTTAAGTAAATGGTTTCAATTGAGAGTATCTAAAGTTCATTTTTTTCACAAACCTGAACAAAGCATTACTCAATTCAATAACGTGTGTGCCCAATTTATTTCGAACTATACCTTAGAGTTGTCATCATCAAAAAGGGGGAGAATGTTAGTTTTCTGTGTTTTGATGATCACAAATCCTAAGTTATTGAATTAAGTTATGGTTTGCCTGAGCATACTCATTCTAACAGGTTGTTCAAGTCTTTCAAAGAATCATGCTCGAGCAGAGAATTTGTGATGCCCGAGCATCATCGGGGTCAAAACAAAGAAATGCAAATGGTCGAGTTATGCTCGAGCAGAACATTAGGCGTGCCCGAGCATCATCGAGCAAGACCAGGTCTTTCCAACATTGAAGGGTCCTGCTCGAGCAGAGTAAAAGGCTTGCTCGAGCACCATGCTCGAGCAAAGGTAAGAGGTTGCTTGAGCAGCATCAATCTTATTCTTACTCTTAGCTTCAGGAAGACTCTTGCCCGAGCATGAACAGGTCATGCTCGAGCACCATGCTCGAGCAGCGCTTTTTAAACACAAGTGTCTTCGTCTCTATTTGGGTCTTGCCCGAGCATGAATTTATCATGCTCGAGCAGAGGAGATGTCTTGCTCGATCATTAGCAATAGAAATTGTTTTTCATAAGACGCTGAGAGAAGCTTGCCCGAGCAAGCTTAGTTTCTTTCTCGAGCATTGGGTGATTTCTAATCTTTCAAAGTGTTTTTTCCCAACTGATGCCCGAGCATAATTTTATTCATGCTCAAGCATGATCACCCTGTATTCAAATTACCGTCTGCGTAAACTATAAATCATTGTGTTTAATCTTATTGCTTCTTAACGTTACTCATTACTAATCCTAATTGCTTTTAATCAGTTTGCTAATGAGTTTCAAATGATTTTATCATGGATTAACAACAAATTTGCTTAAAGCAATTTGTGTCAGAAGAGCATTAAATGCAGTTGCCAAAGCTAGTGATAATGTTCATAACCAATACTCTGATTTATGTAAAGCTTTTTTCTTACATTCCGTCTATGCATTCAATGCTATTTCACAACGAGCAGAACAAAAGGAATGAAGAGAATGTCGAGACTGCAAATCCACCTAGATTATTTGAACGGCAAAAGTATTAGCCGAGCTTCATCTGTCTAATGGATATATTCAAGACTCTCAACGGTTAATCCTCAAGCTTCACCAACGGTCATTTATTGCATCATCTATAAATAGCTGAAGCATTGAATTCGCCGACTACCAAAACGTTGTGCATTCAATTCGAACTTATTGCAAGTTGCTATTTCATCTGTTTAATTAATATCTTTAGATATCTTATACTTCAGTGTTTATATTTATCTACTCGTGAGGAGTTTAAACACCATTTGATTATCAGTTTAGTTGTTAAATCTTAAGGTTGAGGAACCTTAAGTGTGGGTGTACGATTACAACTTGTAAGGGGGAGGGAGTCTTAGTGAATTAGGATCATCTCGAGTACAGAGTGTGTAATTGTAACAATTTGTGATTAGTGAGTACAAAGTGTGTAATTGTAACCATTTGTGATTAGTGAGTACAGAGTGTGTAATTGTAACCATTTGTGATTAGTGAAATTCCCAAAGGATTTGGGGACTGGAAGTAGGTCGAAGTGTTAGACTGAACTAGTATAAATTGCTTTGTGTCTTTCTCTCTTCTCTGATTCTGTCTTACTTGCATTTATGTGCGATTAGGGAAAAGTTTTTGAGATCACATATTCACCCCCTCTAGGTGATATTCTTAACTTTCACAAGCAAATCCAGAGAAATCATCAACTATGACCAAAATGTATAAATTACCACTAAGGCTTTTCACTCTTACTGGTCCAATTAAATCCATATCAAGAACTTGGAGAGGTCTATCAGTTGATGTTTCACTTTTAGATTTGAAAGATGATATGGTTTGTTTACCCTTTTGACAAGCACCACAAATCATGTCATTTTTAAAACGATGTTTCGGTAAACCAATAACCAAATCCTTTTTCAGCAACTTGTCAAGTTGGAACATGTTGACATGAGCTAATCACTCGTGCCACAGCCAACTTTCATCCAAGTTACCAATAAAACAATATTCAGAAACAAAGCTATTGCTAGGAAGATTAAGGGTATAACAATTACCTTCTCTAGGAGCCCTGAATAAGGCTTTAGACTTAATATTGTCCAAGGACATATCATCCTTGCTAACAATCAGACATTCCTCAGAATTGAAGATAACCAAGTTACCTTTATTTGTGCTTTGGCTCACATTGAGGAGGTTGTGGCATAGGCCTTCTACAAGTGTATACATCTTTAATTTGTGGTCCATCGTTGCTTCCAACTTCACAAATTCCAACAATCCTTCCAGATTGATTACCACCAAAAGTCACCTCGCCACCATCCTTTGGCTTGATTGTTGCAAACTTAGATTGATCTCACATAATGTGTCTAGAGCATCCACTGTCAATATACCACTTGTTGGATTTTGATGCTCTTAGACAAATCTGCAAGTCACAAAAGATCAATTTTTAAGTACCCATCTTTTTTTGGGTCCTTTTGGGTTAGTTTGTGACTTAGGAACCTCATAGGATCCCTTAGGCACCCATCTATAGTTACCAACATGTTTAACTTTTTTTCATTCTTATGAAAATAAGAAGTAGTATGCCCTTTACAATTACAATAATTATAATGGGCAAAAGGGTTAGAAGAGTGAATTGATTTTTGAAAATAGTTTAGATAATTTTTTTCTCTAGATTTCTTCTTTCCTTTCTTTTTATCAAAATCAAGTTTGTAACCAATTCCATATTAATCATTCGTAAACCCTTATTGTTACAAAATCACATTGACCATTTCACTGCCTTGAGTGAATTTCTCAAGTGTTTTAGTAAGATAAGCATTTCTTTTCTCTAAAACATAACAATTTTCACAAGCTTTTTCAGAATTCTCTTCATAAACAGAAATTGGAGAAGAAACATTTTGAACTTGTTCTTCAAGAATCTTTACTTTTCTTTTTGAATCAAGAAGTTCCTTAGCTAGTTTTCGAAATTCTAAGTGAAGAGAATTATACTCAATGAATAATTCATCAAATGAGGATTGATAATCATTTACCCCTTCACTCTCAGATTCTTCTTCTTGAGCCACAAGACAGATGTTGGTTCTTTCTTCTTCATCAGCTTCATCTTCTTCAGATGAGCTATCTCCCCAAATGGCTAAGACATAAGCCTTATTCTTGAACTTGTTGAATCTTTTATTTTCTCTCTCTTTTTCTTCAGCTGGGGGCACTTAGACTTGATGTGGCCAGGTTTTTCACATTCATAGCAGATAATTGGCTTCTTGGGCCCATTGGTAGAGCTACCTTTGTGAAATTTTTGGAATCCTTGATCTTTCTTGTAAAACCTCTTGAATCTTCAGACCATCATGCTTAGCTTTTCATCTTCATTTTCATCATCATCATCATCATCATATGATTCCTTATCTTCCTTGACAGTTTTAAGGGGAATTCCCTTATCCTTGCTGCTAATTTTATCAAATCCTTTTCTGAACTTGATTTTTCCTTTATACTCAGACAAGCTATCAAATAAAGCTGCCACTAATTCCATTAACTCTCCATGAGCTTCTTCAATCGCAATGACTTTAGCTTCCCATTCATTGCTGAGAATGTTCAGAATCTTCCTCACTTGGACTGGTTGTTCATACTCTTTTCTCAAAGCAGCAAGTTGATTAATCAGATGAGTGAATTTAAGCTAGAATTCGCTAATGGATTCTCCAGACTTCATACGAAGTAAACCGTACTGAGTCATCAAGGTATCAACTTGATTTTACTTAATACGAGATGTCCCTTCATGAGCTATTTCCAATGCTTTCCACATATCTTTCGTAGAAGGTAGAGTGTAAATCCGAAAATACTCTTTCTGACTCAGAGCACTTTGGAGCATTAGAATGGCCTTATTGAGAATGACTTGCCTTCTATCATTCTCATTGTATTCTTCTTCAAGCTTAGGAGCTCAAACTCCATCTTCAATGGTACATGGTTTGTAGTTTCTGTTAGTTCTCTATGTGTTTTGATGATAACTGACAATTGTAAACTCAAATTGAAGTTTGTCTTTGGTAAGTTGAAAAACTTATTGTCAAAGGCAAAATTGAGTTTGTACTTGACAGAGAGTAGCTCAAACCTTATGAACTTGGCCAAACTTTAGTTTGCTTCAGCAAACTCGAGTTTGTATTTGTTAACTTGAGTTTGTACAAGACAGAGAGCTTGTAATATTTTGTGAACTTACCCAAACTCCAATTTGTTTTTGCAAACTCCAGTTTGTGCTTGACAGAGAGTTATCAAGTTTCCCAAGCTTACAAGGAAACTTGAGTTTGGTTTTGCTGACTCGAGTTTGTGACAAGCAGAGAGCTTTGCTCTATTTTTAAACTTGAGAAAACTCCAATTTGGCTTTGCAAACTCTAGTTTGTGTTTGGCTCAAAGTTTCAATGTTTTCTCTCTTTTGAGGAAACTCGAGTTTGGACCATACAGAGAGCATCTCAATATTTCTGAAGTTTTGAAAACTCTAGTTTACCTCTTTAAACTTCAGTTTGCACCATACAGAGAATTTTCCATTTTTCCAAACATTTGTGGAAACTCGAGTTTAGTTTTATTAACTCGAGTTTGTTCCAAACAGAGAGCTTTGCTCTATTTTGAACTTTTTCAAATTCCAGTATATATTTGAAAACTCCAATTTTGAGCTTTTGGACTTAAACGCATTTTTCATTATAAAAGTCCAAAACTCGAGTTAGTGGATGCTCTAGACATATGACTGGAGACCAATCCAAATTTGCCTCAATCAAGCCTAAGGATGGTGGCAAAGTGGTCTTCGCTAGGAACCAATCCGAAAGGATTGATGGTATTGGTGAGGTTGGAAACAACGAAGGACCAGAAATCAAAGATGTCTACCTCGTTGAAGGACTATGCCACAATCTCCTTAGTGTGAGCCAAAGCACTGATAAAGGTAACTTAGTTATCTTTGATTCTAAGGAGTGCTTGATCGTGAACAAAGATGTTCTCTCGTTGAACAATGTGAAATCTAAAGCCTTATTCAGGGCCCCAAGAGAAGGTAATTGTTACACTCTCAATCTCTGTAGAAATGGTATGGTTTCTGGAAAATGTTTTATTGGTAACTTGGATGAAAGTTGGTTGTGGCATAAGCGATTAGCTCATGTAAACATGTTCCAACTTGACAAGTGGCTAAAAAAGGATTTGGTCATTGGTTTACCAAAACTTCACTTTAAAAATGACATAATTTGTGATGCTTGTCAAAAAGGTAAACAAACAAAATCATCTTTCAAATCTAAAAATGAAATTTCAACAAATAGACCTCTTCAACTACTCCATATGGATCTAGTTAGACCAGCTAGAGTAAAAAGCCTTGGTGACAATCTTTATACTTTGGTCATAGTTGATGATTTCTCTAGATTTGCTTGGACTATATTTTTATCTTCCAAAGATGAAACATTTGATCAGTTTGTTGTTTTTGAAAAGAAGGTCTAAAACGAGAAAGGTGTTTCTATTACAAGAATTCGTACCGATCATGGTTGAGAATTTGAAAATCATGCCTTTGGTGAGTTTTGTGAAAATATGGGCATTGATCACAACTTCTTAGCTCCGAGGACTCCTCAACCAAATGGTGTTGTGGAGAGGAAGAATAGAGTTTTCACTGAGATGGCAAGAGCAATTCTGAATGAGAATTCTACCTCTTAAGTATTTTAGGCTGATGCTACGAGTACGGCTTGCTACATCTCAAATCGAGCATATCTCCAAAAGAAGTTGAACAAAACTCCCTATGAACTGTACAAAGGAAGAAAGCCCAATTTGGCTCATCTGCATGTTTTCGGCTGCAAGTGTTTCATCCACAACAATGGTAAGGATAATTTGGGAAAGTTCGATTCCAAGGCGGATGGAGGTATATTTTTGGGTTATTCAAATAGAAGTAACGCTTATAGAGTCTTTAATATTCATACTCGTATTGTTGAAGAGTTTATGCATGTTGTATTATGTGAATCCAAATCTGATAAACCTTTGGATGATGATAAGGAAAATGTTTTCAAAAATCAATTCTTTTCGAAAACTACTCCTGCTTCTATTGAAAATCCTGAAAATGTCTTTGAAGCTGATCCTAAAAACAATTGTGAAAATTCTGATCAATCTCAGCCTAGAGGTTGGAAGTTCATTAGGAATCATCCTTTGGACCAAGTAATAGGTGATGTAAATCAAGGTGTAAGTGTAACACCCCAAATTCCATACTTGAAATCATGTCAGGTGACACTTATTTTTAGAAAATTGACAGAGTTTGAGGTGCTACAGCTTAGAGTAATGCGAAAACGGAGAGTATGCACCAATGTTCGGACGATGAGTAACTGAGATAAAATGCCCAGACATATGCTGATGTCCCAACATAAGCTGATATATTAAAAATTTCCCGAAGGAACATTCATGTGATACATTAGTACAGAGCTTTGTATAATTACAAATCTTTATGGTAACTATACAATCTTCAACCAAGCCGTAGCTAGACTTGGGGCAATGAACCTAACTCAGTTAATCAAACAATTGGGCCAGGTAGGTGTCTATCGTGGAAGTCTCACCGAGTTCATGGCGACTTATTGACTAATTTGTTGAAAATTATGCCCTAGGGGCAAGTCATCTCCATTTAGTTATCATTTAATTTGCATGTTTATAGTGATAACTGTATCCCTGGATATATCTTATAGATTATCCTAAATGTCCCTGGTCGGTCATCTACATGGGAGCGAAGATGAAATAAGACCAGTATGACTTTGATGAGGTATGGAGATACGAATCAAAGTCATGGGCACTTGTAAGAGTACAAGGTGCTGGACCGACCCACTATGAGAAAGCTGCATGGATTAAGTCATAAGCTTTTCTCATGTATAACCGCGTCACAACGCCCTTTGATCTGAGATCATCATGGATTCCTACATGATGAGTCGTTGCTCTTTGACCTAGTCAAAAGTAACCTTTGACCGGGTGATGATAAAGGCTTGGATCGGGATCAGTGGTTCTCATGCAGAGGAATGTGAATGGTCAAGATGGAATTTGTCCCTCACATTTGTAGAGAGATAATACTGGGCCCCTCAATGAGTGAGTCTGAGAAATGTATGGCCATACTACGATGGAAAGGAGTTTCCATTTCAATTATCAGACTACTCAAGAATCGAGAAAGTAGTAGTCAAGAACAGGAAGTTGACATTATCCATGCCTCATCCTTGACCAAATTATCGCGTGACAAAAGGGACATGACATGGTTGTACGATAGGTTGTATCGTACCATCGATCCCCATATGAATTGGGTAGTCGCAATTCTTGTTAGAGGCCGCTTGCGACTTTTGGGCTGGTATAATATTGGCCCGCTGCCAATCTCATGTGCGCCTGTAGGGTCGCACACAAGAATAGCTCAACACGAGCAAAAGTGTCCTGATTCATTGAATCTTAGATATGTCTAAGATTTAATGAATACAACATTTAATCTAGGATGGATATATATATATATATTTTTATATTTATATTATTAAATTCGAAATTAAATATAATAATATTATTTAATAGAGATTATAATATTATTATATAATATTTGTTTTGTATTTAATTTATTTGATAAATTAAATATCTAAAACAAATAGAGATATTGTATCTCGAGATATAATTTTCGAATAAAGATATAGTATCTCGAGATTTAATTAAATTGAGATATAGTATCTCATATTTAATTAAATAAAAAGATATCATACCTCATATTTAATTTATAAAGATAAATTAAATATGTAGGCTTATAATTCGGATTAAATAAATATATTAGATTAGATCTATTTGATAGATTTAATTAATATATTATTTTAATTGAAATTTGAATTTCAAAATTGATTGGATTAATTTTGAATATTTTAATATGGCTTATTAGGGTTTTAGAAACCCTATAAATAGATATTGATCTAGTCATATTAAGGAGACGGATGAATTAGAAAAGCCGTGAGAAACCCTAGAGAGAAAAAGTAGAGACGCAAGAATACTGAAGGCGTAGCACGCTGCCATCCGTGTTCGAAGGCTGTTCGTGTGGATACCGGTAGAGGGAGAAGATTCGTAGAGTCTGCTCCTGGTTGATTGAGAAGGTAGCCCACCAGTTCAAATAGAACGAGACGCGGACCGGTTTTCCGTAGGTATGATTCGGATTCTTATAACCTTGATTTAAACGTGGTTCAGCGATCCTCAGAAGGGATTCGTAAAGTTTTTTTTTTTAAATTTCGCTGCGTGTACGGATCCCAACATGATCCACATAGACTAGCCCTGCCTTCGGCACCAAACTGTTTGAGGTCACCTTATCAGATTCGTGCCAGAACGAATGCTCTGATGACACTCTTCCGGCATTTGCTTTGTCCGGTGCCTCTTCCCGGCTCCATCCATCAGTGCTCCTTTTTGGCTCTGTCCATCGGTGCCTTCTCACGGCTTGATCTACCGGTGCCATCTTTGATCCAGGTTCCTTCCCTGACTTTTAGTCAAAGCTGAGGTCCAATACCTATCGAACCTCAGGTAACAGTTAACCTCATATGAAAAGTATAACAATATATGTATGGTAGATGTTCATTACATTACAACAATAATCAATACATAAGCACACAGCAGATGTAAGATGAAGATAGAATATCACCTAGAGGGGGGTGAATAGGTGATCTCAAAAATTTTGCAAACCCACACGAAGACAAGTAAGAATAGAAACAGAGATATGAAGCAGAGAAGTGAAATAGACATGGGACGGTTTATACTGGTTTGGTTCAAAATCACTGACCTACGTCCAGTCCCCAGAACACCTGGGATTCCACTATCTTTCAAGAATAATTACACACTCTGTAAACGAAGGATGATCCTCTCACTCTTGGACTCTACTCCCCCTTACAAGTTGTAATTGATACACCCTCTCTTAAGGTTCCTCAACCTTAAGATTCAAGCAATAATAAAGTAAATGTTTATAAACTCCTTACGAGCAGATGAAGTATTAAACACTGAAGTACAAATTGATGAAACAGTTGAAACATCGAATAGTATTAACTCGAATTAATTGCACAGTATTTCGGTAGATGGTGAAATTGAATGCTTCCGGTATTTATAGCATTTGCAATTAATGCCATTGTGATGCTCAACATACTAGCTGTTGAGACACTTCGTATTTCCGTTAGGCACAGAGAACTTCTGTTGAAGTTAATTTACTGTTGCTTCATAAATGCTTCGCCGTTTGAATATCCTTATCAGTCACGACATTCTTCTTCATTCCATTCCTGTTGACCGTTGTGTAAATAGCATTTAATGTATGGTAGGAATGTAAGAGAAGGTTTTTCATTGATTAGTATTGATAACCGAGATTATTACTCGGTTTGGTAACAACATTTAATGCTTGTCTGACACAGTATGCTTTATTCAAATCTGTTGTTAATCCATGTTTAAATAATCTGAAACTCACGAGCAAACTTGCTAATAGCATTTAGAATTTGCAATGAGTAGTAAATTGGAGTAATAAAATTATCACAATGATTCAATGAATTATGCATACAAAGATTATAAGAACAGAGGTACCTTGCTCGAGCAAACTCAAGATATGTGCTCGGGCAAGAAATGAGAAGATCAAATGTAATTGGTTAATGCTTGGACAAAACACAAAAAGCATACTCGGGCAAGTCTTTTTGAAAACCTCTAATAAAAGGATTTTATCGATGATGCTCGAGCAA
The DNA here is from genome assembly GCA_019022615.1 of Acacia melanoxylon. Lineage (NCBI taxonomy): Eukaryota > Viridiplantae > Streptophyta > Magnoliopsida > Fabales > Fabaceae > Acacia > Acacia melanoxylon. The sequence continues at coordinate 697,530 of JAFJYJ010000003.1, read as the reverse complement.
ACTTTTAGAACTTGCTCGAGCAACTCTCACACAGAGACTTACAAAACAGGTTGGATGTCTCTGCTCGAGCAACTCTGTTGTGTTTGCTTGAGCATGGTCTGCGAGCATGCTTTCAGATTATGCTCGGGTAAGATTCATTCTAAAGCAAGAAGACAGGTTACTTGATCTTGCTCGAGCAACTCTTTCAAGCCTGCTCAAGCATGCTTTCTGATCTCGCTCGGGCATGACTTATTTCCTTGTTAGCTCAAGCATGCTTTCTCATCATGCTCGGACATGCTCGGCCAAGACTCTTTTGGATCTGATGCTCGGGCAAGATTACTTGATATGCTCAAGCATTCTGAAGAGAGTCTTTCTAGATCGATGTTGCTCGAGCATGAATGTATGCTCGAGCATGCTTTCCTTAGAGAAGGTATTTCCCGATGTTGCTCGAGCATGTTTTTCCTGAAATGCTTCAGGAATCACCATTGCTCGATGTTGCTCGAGCAAGATTGTAATCTTTGCTCGAGCATGCTTCCCTGAAATGGTTAACTCGATTTATTAGATCACCTTATCTTTGCTCTCGTATTATGGATTCAATATCGTAGAAATTGTGATCTTCAAAATACAAGAACCAACATTCCCCCCCTTTTTGATGATGACAATTCTAAGATTTAATTAAGAGATTTGAATAGTTTGAAATGAGCCAAATTCAAAGAGCATCATTGATTTCAATAAGTGATAGCATACAGAGGTAAATAAAATAGAGATGAAACAAAAAGAAATATAAATCTTATCTAAAACTAAACTAATGAGAATGAAATCTCATCTGAGATAAACTACTCTCCCCCTTTGTCATCAGCAAAAAAGGGATCTTGAGCAGGATGAGAAGGAGAAGAGGGTGCACTATCGGAAGAAACCGAAACAGATGGGAGAGGCACAGTAGAAGGATCAATAGGTGGGGCACTGTGGCAGGGGTGACAGGAGGACCCGTAGAACCAAAAGGTGCAGAAGCTGAAGGAGCAGGAGACGAAGTGAGAGGAGTAGAGAGATCAAAAGGGCCATCAGGAGCAAAACTTGTCACAAAGTTGTCTAAAGTGAAATCAAAGGCATTGACAGCTTTGTGAATCCCATATTATTGTTGAGAGAGAATATGAATTTCTTTCTTGATCTCTTGCTGCTGATCATATATGATAGAAAACCGTTTGTCTAATGACTCCTCCAGCTCGGCCTTGAAATCTTGCAAGTCTGTATCTATCTGTATCCCAAGATTAGACTTCAAAGCTAGCATGTCATCATGGAACCCTTTGATCATCATCTTTGTAAGATCCTGATAAGCTATCATTGATTTCAATACAAGAGCCATAGCTTTTTGAATTGAGGCTTCAACAATAGTCTGAATAGCTGCCTGGGAGAAGGATGGCTCAGAGGAAGAAGGCCCAGCCTTTGAAGATTCTGCTTCATCAGGAGCCTGTGAAGCAAATGGCTTGAAAGCATATGGTTGGGATACAGAAGGCTGATAAGAAGTGATAGGTGCTTTACCTTTGCTATTCTTAGATGATACAGTAGAGAAGGAAATCCTCATATTTTTCATCTGTTCTTTCCCGAATAGTGAAGGATACGCTTCCTTGTCTTCTGAGAGGTACCATATATTATTGGCTTCCAATATCCAAGAAACCAATGATGGATAGGTAATGGTAGCTCGAGGCCTAACCTGAGCTTTAGAAATAAAGGACATCATCTCCTCTAGGATCCACTTTCCTAGATTCCTTGGTTCCATGGCAACCAGTGAGGCAAAACGTTCAAAGTCTCTTCTTACAAAGTGGGTGAAACTCTATCCCTTTTGAACAAGACTTCGACTGTACACATACCAGAGGACTTTGTATTCGTCTTTCATCATGGCCGGAGTCACATTGATTTTCTTGCCTTCAATTGGAACATCTGGAAGAAGAATCTAATGACACTTAACTGGTGAAAGCTTAGGAGGATCTTCAGGAGCATCAAGAATACCAAGAAGCACATTGAGATCATGAGCGGTGAGCTTGACTTTCTGATCCCTAATCTTCGTGATCAAAACATCCTCATCATCTTCTTGAGTCTTTGCCTTCAGATGCATGTTTTGATAAAATACTCGTACCACTTCAGGGGAATAAGGCTTGTGAATGCCAAGCAGTGGCATGAATTGAAGCAACCAAGCAGTCAAATCTAAGTTGCACTTCTCCTTAAAGTAAGCCAAATCAACGTATACTATTGGACAAAATGGCCTTAACCTGAAGTAGTGAGCAAACAAATCATGATCATCAATGGCTACATTACCAGTTATCATTCCTGGTGAGAGTTCAGGCAACTGACCATCGGGACAACGACTAGTCACGGCTGGCTCCTTTTTGCTTTCAGCGGCTTGAGATTTTAGTGAGAAAGAAACTTTATTTTTGCTTTCCGAGGCCTGTGATTTTTGACTGAGCGATGGCTTGAGGAATGGAAGAAGATCCTCTTTTTCTTTAGACCGTATCTCATCAACAGTCTGTTTGGCGTTGTTGGAGTTTGAAGAAGGTGGAGACGGCGACCTTGTTCGTTTTCCTTTCTCGGTAGGAAGAGACCCAGTCTTACGTCAAGTCGTTGGTTTTGGTGGCTGAATTACCACATTCGTCTTCGGCTTCTCTACCGTCTTAGGTTTGGTGGTCGATTTCGACAGTTTCGACGATGATTTGGGTTTGGAGGATTTCTCGGAGTCTGTGACTTTGGGTTTGTAAAATCTTGATTTCTTCGCCGGAGATTGAGTAGAAGAAGGTTTCTCTCCCGAACTCGCCATCAATGGACTGTAGGTGAAGAGATTTGAAAATTTGGGGATGTTGAAGAAGAGAGTCTGACGGTGAGAGTGAAGAATTGGAGGGAAATGAAGGATTATTGGGAAAAACAATCGGTTGAAACAGTTGCTCTTGAAGATTTGAACAGATGTAACGGAGAAATTGAGGTAACGACACTCGAAAGCTTGTAACGGCAGAAGAAATTGAAAGACACTGAACGAGGGTTTAGGGTTTTAACGGTAGAGAACAAGGGAACTATTTGACTGTGAAATGAAACAACACACGTCTTTGGAAACCCTGGTGTCCGACGTTGCTCAAGTATGATTGTGTGCTCGAGCAGGGTTCTTGCTTGGGTAGACATGGTAAATATGCCCGAGCAAGCGCTTTCATCTTTGATTTTTCGCTGTTGCTCGAGTAGGGTCGAGGAGTGTGCTCGAGCAGGGTTCTTGTCTCATGATCTTCACTATGCTTTCCACGTCGTTGCTCATTGTTAACATGCTCGAGTAGAGTCGAGAGGTGTACTCGAGCAGGGTCCCTCTAACTTTGTTTCTCACATATGCTTCACGTCGTTGCTCGAGCAAGGTTTAGAAAACATGCTCGAGCAGACATCTCTAAGTCATCTTTTTAAGGAAAATTTTTGGTGTATGCTCGAGCAGGAAATTGTTGGTATGCTCGAGTAGGGATGACTTTGTTACTCTCTGTTTTAATCTTCATGAACAGAGTCTTGCAAAAACACACGCTAGAAACTCCGATGCTTAAGTTAGTCCTTTTTTTATCAAAAAATAATAATTAAACTAACACTTCTTACAGCTCATTGGGATTCACCATTCCCAATTCTCTTCGGATGAAGTTGAACTATTCCTTGGCCAAGGGCTTTGTGAAAATGTCAGCAAGCTGTAAGTGCGTGGGAATGAACATTACTTTGACGTCTTTCTTTTGCACATGGTCTCTGATAAAGTGATGTCTCACATCAATGTGCTTGGTTCTCGTATGTTGAACTGGATTCTTCACCAAGCTTATTGTACTGGTGTTGTCGCAAAGTATTGGGATTTCTTTCAGATGAATTCCCAAGTCGGACAGTTGTTGCTTGAGCCATAACACTTGAGCACAGCAATTTGATGTAGCTACATATTCAGCTTCAGTAGAGGATACTGCTACCGTCGTTTGCATTTTACTGAACCATGAAACAAGCGAGCCTTCGAAGAACTCACACTGTCCATTTGTACTTTTCCTATCAGTCTTATATCCAGCGTGATCAACGTCCGAGTATGCAACCAAGAATTCTTGTTGACTTTTTAGGAACCAAAGTCCTAATTCTCTCGTATCAGAGAGATATCGGAAGATTCTTTTAACATGCTCAACATGTGATTCTTTGGGGGCTGATTGAAATCTTCCGCACATTCCCACACTGAATTGAATATCAGATCTACTCGCAACAAGTAGAGCAATGATCCGATCATCCCTCTATATTTGGTTATGTTGAAATCCTTTCCTTTTTCTTCATTAGCATCCAAAGAGGCTGTTGAACTCATTGGGGTATCTGCACCATTATAATGCTCCAATCCAAACTTTTTTAGCAGATCTGAAGGTACTTTGTTTGTGAGATGAATATTCCATCCTTCCGTTGTTTGATTTGCAAGCCAACAAAGTAGTTCAATTCTCCCATCATGGATATCTTGAATTCTCCCTGCATTTTCTTGGAAAATTCTTCACAGAGAGAATCATTAGTAGCACCAAATATTATGTCATCCACATATATCTGTACAACCAGAAGTTCATTAAGCTTATTGGTTTTGATAAACAATGTTGTATCTGCTTTTCCTCTAACAAAGCCTTATTCTAAAAGAAATTTACTTAATCGTTCATACCAAGCTCTAGGAGCTTGTTTAAGACCATCCAAGGCTTTCTTAAGGCGATAAACATGATCTGGATGATGTTCATTTTCAAAGCCAGGAGGTTGTTCAACATATACTTCCTCCTGAATAAAACCATTTAGGAAAGCACTCTTTACATCCATTTGATAAAGTTTGAATCCTTTGATACACGCAAAGGCTAAGAGTACACGTATTGCTTCCAATCTGGCCACTGGAGCAAATGTTTCCTCATAATCAATGCCGTCTTCCTAATTATAGCCTTTGGCAACCAATCTAGCCTTGTTACAGACTATAATTGCATATTCATCACGTTTGTTTTGAAATACCCATTTAGTGCCAATAACTGGATGGTCTTTATGTTGGGATCCGTACACACAGCGGAATTATAAAAGTCTTACGAATCCCTTCTGAGGATCGCTCAACCGCGTTTAAATCAAGGTTAAAGAGTCCGAATCATACCTATGCGAAATTCTGAGCGTTTCTTACGTTCGATTTGATCACGTGGGCTACCTTCTCGATCATCTAGGAGCAGCCTTTTCGAGTCTCCTCCCTCTACCAGTATCTGAAGGTTAAAATCGTTCTTGCTTGACATTCAAGCAATATGTTCACGAGGTTGCAAAACAAAATTTTTCAGTATTTGCGGAACCCACATTGCAAATACTATTCATGTGAATAGTTCCAGTAAAAATATTTTTACCGTGATGGTAAATAATTTTTACTGTACCAGTAAATAATATTTACTGTGAAGGTAAATATTTTTTACTGCGTGAATAGTAACTACTATTTATGTGAATAGTCCCAGTAAAAATATTTTTACCGTGCCAGTATATTCATGTGAATAGTCCCAGTAAAAATATTTTTACCGTGCCAGTAAATAATATTTACCGTAAAGGTAAATAATTTTTACTGCACCGGTAAATGATTTTTACTGCGCCGGTAAATAATATTTACTGCCCGAGATTAATTCTTTTCTGATGTGACAGATCAGACTAAGCTGCAGCCACAGAGCATACTCAGAAAAATCTTGACTCTGATACGGTAAATAATATTTACTGCGCTTTGTGGAAATACTATCCTCATGAACCATGAACCATGTACCGTAACTCTTTACAATATATATTTAGGATCTGCTCGTTAAAACACATACAGGGTTTCAGGAATACCTGTGATCACTTGAAGACGTCAAAGAGTATGATGTCCTCTAACGTTGATCCACACAATTATCTCCTGATTGCAAATGAGAACTCCTTCTCCTTGAATCCCCGACACCTTGGATGCTTGCTAGGCAGTAACAAGGTAGAGAGCTCAAGAGTTTGGATCTTTTACCTCAAGACTATAAAGACTACTTAGAGCCTTGGAAGAGAGCTTCCTTAAGAGGAAGAGAGAGGAGAGAAGAGAGAATTGGTGTGTATGAAATGAAGGAAATGAGTGCTATTTATAGTAGTTGGAAAATGGGTCTTTAGGCGTAATTATTTCACTTGGGTCATTTGAGGTAATTTTCCCCAACATAAAACAACATAAAAAAAACGCACAGCCGCCCTTAATAACATTTTAATAATATTTTAATAAATAATAATATAATATTATTATTTCAATAGTAAATACTATTCATAAATAGTAAATACTATTCATGGGTCCCAAAATGCACTCATTCCAAATTTCTCACTTATCCAATCCTGATTGGATACAGCCTTGGATAATTCATAAATTATCCTTAATCTCTTATCCTCTTTATAATTGGGCTTGAAGTTCTAACCCAATTACATCAATAGTCTTGATAAAATCCAATAACAATTATTGGTCCAAACTTGCTAAATTATGCAATCAAGAATAATCTTAGTGTGTGACCCATTAGGCCCAATTAATTAAGTTATCGACATAGATAAACTTGAACCAATTAAACTCCTTTAATAGGTCAATTTATCTAATGACTACATAAGACAATAGCAATGCTCTGCAGTCCCAGAACTAATTAAGTTGATCAAGTGATCTACCTTTCTAATTTGGATACTGTGCATGTATCATTCCTTACAACGTTGTTCTTATTTATTCGAGAGCAAGGATAGAGTATCACCTCTCTAGATTGACTAAATGTAGCTATTATACAGAACTAGGAATCTTCTTCCATTGACTCTAAGACGGATCATGACTCTTCATAATCACTTACTATGCATAGATTCCCGAGTCAACTAGAAGTCATCCAAGTCCTACCGGTCTTGTGAACAACTAATCCCTTGTAGGGGATTGTAAGTCCTTTCGGCATGTCCATCTATACTTTCATGTATTCAAGTTACACCCAAGAGTACACTGCTCTCCCCATATTTCGGAGGATAGAGTTAGTTGTACGGTCAAAGTATAACTCTAGGACATAGTGTTCGATGACATCCTCAAGTCTAAGATGATCAAGACTACCAAATGATGAGAGACATTACAAATCCAATGATACTCTCTACAATGAATCCTTGTGGAGTCTCTCAAATGGGTCGGTTCGGTGCTATATCGTTCTCTAACAGATCCACCCACGACATCGCCTAAGGCATCAACATGCCTGCATTCCATGAGGTCCCTACCTTGTATCACTATACAAGTAGATGATGTCATACTAGTCTTATTGAGATCACTAATGCCCTTTCTTGGTGATTCAAGACTAGGAACAAGTTTCAGGCAATAGACATGTAGTGTCCTCGATTCCTCATGATCATGATCCCTATCATAGATCATTGAGTAAACACCTATTCTATTCCTTGGGCCTTTTATCTTTAAACTCATATTAACCATAAAATATAGGCGAGACATAAATATGATAAAGATAAATTATGCTCAAATATATTAATCATGAAATATCAAACGGTACAAGGTGTTCAATGATTGTCTCTAGGACACCTACATACTAACAAGATCCACACCTAACAGCTCTCCAACACGTACGGCAGCGTGCTAGCACCTTCTCTTTGTGTCTCACGTTTTTCTCTCTAGGATTTCTTTTTGCAGCTTGTCTCAATTCGTTTTCAACTCTTTAATACGACTAGATCATCATCCTTTTATATAGTTTCTAAAACCCTAATGAGCCATATTAAAATATTCAAAATTAATCTTAATTAATTGTTGAATTCGAATTTGGATTAAGTAATATATATCAATTAAATCTGTCCAACAGATCTAATCTAATCTATTCATTTAATCCGAATTAAAAGCCTTGTGATTTAATTTATCATAAAAATTAAATCTAAGATATGATATATATCTAAAAAAATAAATCTGAGATACTGTATCTCAATTAAATTAAATCTAAGATATAATATCTCTCTTCAAAAGTTAAATGTGAGATACTATATCTCTATTCATTTTAGGTATTAATTTATCAAATAAATTAAATACAAAAAAAAATAACATTTAATTTTGAATTATATATATATATATCCTTCCTAGATTAAACGTTGCATTCATTAAATCTTAGACATATCTAAGATTCAATTAATCTGACACTAATACTCGTGTTGGACTATTCTTATGTGTGACCTGCAGCCCACATGAGATTGGCGATGGTCAATACTTTGTACCAGCCACAAGTCGCAAGCGGCCTCTAGCAAGACATTGCGACTACCCAATTCATATGGGGATCGATGATACATGCAACCTATTGTACAACCATGTCACGTCCCTTTTGTCACGCGATAATTTGGTCAAGGATGAAGCATGGATAATGTCAACTTCCTGTTCTTGACCAGTACTTTCTCGATTCTCGAGTAGTCTAATAATTGAAATGGAAACTTCTTTCCATCGTAGTTTGGCCATACATTTCTCAGACTCACTCATCGAGGGGCCCAGTATTATCTCTCTACAAATGTGAGGGACAAATTTCATCTTGACCATTCACATTCCTCTCCATGAGAACCATTGATCCCGATTGAAGCCTTTATCATCACCCGGTCAAAGGTGACTTTTGACTAGGTCAAAGACTAGCGACTCATCATGTAGGAATCCATGATGATCTCAGGTCAAAAGGTGTTGTGACACGGTTATACATGAGAAAAGCTTATGACTTAATCCATGCAGCTTTCTCATAGTGGGTCGGTCCAGCACCTTGTACTCTTACAAGTGCCTATGACTTTGACTCGTATCTCCATACTCATCAAAGTCATACTGGTCTTATTTCATCTTCGCTCCCGCGTAGATGACCGACTAGGGACATTTAGGATAATCTATAAGATATATCCAGTGATACTGTTATCATTATAAACATGCAAATGAAATGATAACTAAAGGAGAATGACTTGCCCCTAGGGCATAATTTCCAACACTTTAGGCCTAGGTACCAAATCTCAAACTTGATTTCTATCAAACTGATGTAACTCCTCTTGCATTGCTATCACCCAATCATTGTCTGAGAGGGCTTCGTCAATTTTTAGAGGGTTCAATGTGAGAAATAAATGCAGAAAAAGTTACTTCACTTAAAGTGCTATTTCTGGTCCTCACTCCCTGATTAATGTCACCTATTACTTGGTCCAAAGGATGATTCCTAATGAACTTCCAAGCTTTAGGCTGAGATTGATCAGGATTTTCTAAATTGTTTTGAGGATCAGCTTCAAAAACATCCTCTGGATTTTCAATAGAAGCAGGAGTGGTTTTTGAAAAGATTTTCCTCATCATCAGGATCATCTATCTTAGATTCACAGAAGACAACATGTATTGATTCTTCAACTACACGAGTACGCTTATTAAAAACTCTATATGCTCTACTTATATTTGAGTAACCAAGGAATATACCTTCATCGGATTTGGGATAAAATTTTCCCAGATTGTCCTTACCATTATTGTAAACAAAGCACTTACAGCCAAAGATGTGAAGGTGAGCCAAGTTTGGTTTCCTCCCTTTGTAGAGCTCATATGGAGTCTTGTTAAGTTTCTTCTGGAGAAAGGCTTGATTTGATATATAGCTAGCTGTGCTCATAGCATCTGCCCAAAAGACTTGTGATGTCTGATTTTCATTTAACATAGCACGAGCCATCTCTGTTAACACACGATTCTTCCTTTCGACCACACCATTCTGTTGTGGTGTCCTTGGAGCCGAGAAATTATGATCAATCCCATGAGCATTACAGAATTCTCCGAAAGCTTGATTCTCGAATTCACCTCCATGATCTGTTCGAATGGTTGTAATGCAAATACCTCTCTCGTTTTGCACCTTATTGGCAAACATAGCAAACAGATCAAATGTTTCATCCTTAGAAGATAAGAAGATAGTCCAGGTGAAACGCGAGAAATCATCGACAATGACTAGAGTATACAAATTGCCACCAAGGCTTTTTACTCTCACCGGTCCAACTAAATCCATATGGAGTAGTTGAAGAGGTCGATTGGTCAAGATTTCGGGCTTGTTTTTAAAAGACAATTTAGTTTGTTTACCCTTTTGACAAGCATCACAGATCATGTCATTTTTAAATCGTAATTTGGGTAAACCAACAACTAATTCTTTTCTTAACAACTTGTCTAGTTGGAACATGTTCACATGAGCCAAACGCTTATGCCACAACCAACTTTCATCCAGGTTGCTAACAAAGCATTTTTCAGAATTAACTTTAGGTAAATCTAAGGTATAGCAATTACCTTCTCTAGGAGCCTTAAATAATACCTTAAGTTTACCTTTATCAATTGGGAGATCATCCTTGTTGACAATGAGACATTCTTTTGAGTCAAAGATAATCTAGTTGTTCTTATCAGCATTTTGACTCACACTTAGGAGGTTATGGCAAACACCTTCAACAAGATACACGTCTTTGATTAGAGGCCCACTCTTGTCACCGATCTCGCCAATCCCGGTGATTTTACCAAATTGATCCCCTCCAAAGGTGACCTTGCTACCATCCTTTGATCTCATTGCAACAAACTTGTCTGCATCCCCCATCATGTGCCTTGAGCATCCACTGTCAATATACCACTTGTTGATTCTTGACGCCTGATGAGCACAAATTATACCATGTTTTTCTTGTATTTCATGACCGAATTGTATGGTGAATGAAAGCTTAAACTGCAAACAATCCAAGCAAAAAGGCATATATTCATGATATAGGGAACTGAAGGATGGAAACCATTTACATCCTGAACATGTGCTAAGAAGGAGCAAATTACATTGTTTTAAAGAACGTATAGCAAAGCTGATATGATGCTATAGCATTCCGACCGCAACTCGAAATGCAATACAAAGCATCACGAAAGCTATAGCAAAGTAAAGGACGCAATGCTATGTGGCATATTTTCTGACCTTTTTATCTAGCTGATTTCAGGAATAGAAATAAAAGATCGAGATCAACAGGTAGATTGCTGTCATAATGAAATAGAAGATGCAGAGGATCAAAACGGAAAGATTTGAAGCATCCCGCAGGATCCGCAGAATCAATCTACAAAAAGAAGATGGGATAGATCTCGACAGATTTGGAAAGCCCAGCTAGCTTAACTTGCATCACACGAAAGTCTGTATAACGCCCATGTTTGATCCTTGATTTGTCTTAGTTCTTTGATAAACTATCTGGCATCTGAGTTTGAAGTTCGTAGGATAAAGGCATTCATGCCATACCCATCAATCCCATACACAAACCATTTATCATGATCCCCATATTGCTACCCCATTAAGCCACACGAGTATGTTATAGCAGAACGAGATAGACATAAAAAACTAGAAGAAAACCGTGAAAATGCTACGGTAGAGTGCTCCATTGAAAGGCTGCGAAAAAGAGCTACTATTGCTTATCAAAAAAAAAAAGAAAAGGGAAGAACCCATAAAAAAGAGCAGCAAGAAAAAAACAAGTACAAAAAGGCGCACGTCTTTGGAACCAAGATATCTTGCTACCTAATCTGCTATAGCATTTACCAACATTTCCCATCTCAAACTCCTAACCATCTTCACTATTGTAACCCAAAATGTCCTTTTGATGAACGAATACTCAGAATGCTAGGAAGCAATCTTAAAACTTTGACAACGCTATGGAACTTCCGGGGCTCGTATGACAAGAGAGAAATTAAAATACCCTGAGTGAGAGAGTGCAAAAACCGAACTTGAGAGCCTCTTGAGGCTTCTTCATCTAAGCAATACCACGCTTTCTGAGCCGTTAGCATTGGGCAGTGTGATTGCCGAAGGAGGACATTTATTGAAGGCAATTGTATAAGCAAGGGTTATACAGATAAGAGCACTATGACTATGAGTTTTGGTCGCTTTATCTTATTTTGCCTAGGAGTGCAAAAAGCTAAGTGTGGGGGTATTTGATGAGCACAAATTATACCATGTTTTCCCTGTATTTCATGACCGAATTGTATGGTGAATGAAAGCTTAAACTGCAAACAATCCAAGCAAAAAGGCATATATTCATGATACAGGAAACTGAAGGATGGAAACCATTTACGTCCTGAACATGTGCTAAGAAGGAGCAAATTACATTGTTTTAAAGAACATATAGCAAAGTTGATACGATGCTATAGCATTCCGACCGCAACTCGAAATGCAATAAAAAGCATCACGAAAGCTATAGCAAAGTAAAGGACGCAATGCTATGTGACATATTTTCTGACCTTTTTATCTAGCTGATTTCAGGAATAGAAATAAAAGATCGAGATCAACAGGTAGATTGCTGACATAATGAAATAGAAGATGCAGAGGATCAAAACGGAAAGATTTGAAGAATCCCGCAGGATCCGCAGAATCAATCTACAAACAGAAGATGCGATAGATCTCGACAGATTTGGAAAGCCCAGCTAGCTTAACTTTTGTCACACGAAAGTCTGAATATAAAAGGAAACATCAGGACAACCCTAGAGGAAAGTCACAGAGAGCCAACACAAGATTACACATTCGGCCGACTCAACAGAAGAGTGAGAGACTTCACTAGCACGAGAATTCCAGGATAACCCAGCATCCTTCCTCCAAGTAAAATGGAGGGAAGAAGACGTGGAGTGGTGACGTGACAGGGCTTCGTCCACACCGTCGGAATGCCGTCAAGCTTTCTATTTTCATTTGTTTTATTTCATTAGTTAGATCATGGGTCATTCTGTTACTATCTGTTTTGTGTTTCCCTCGTCAGTCATGAACTAACTTTCTGATGGCTGAACGAGGATGAATTCTTAAGCGTGTATGAACCTAGTTGCAAGTTCTTAATTTAATAGATTCGGTTTGCTTATCAGTGAATTAATCACTAATCGATTAGAGGAATCTAAGGGCTAGACTTGTGGTCTCGGCTTCGGGCAAGGAGTCGAGGTTAGACCTCTGAGAAACTTGATGTTTGCTAGGCAGCCAGTGCAAGGCTTGACCTATTTATTGTAGGCTTCAGTAATGGGTCTACCTCTCATAACCAGTACACCCTGAGTATAATGCAGATAAAAACTAGAAAGTTTCCATAGGAATATGGAATGAGTATAGCTAATATCATATGTATCGGACACGGAAGCTTCGATAGATCATAGCAGTGGGTTAATCGAATAGCTTTGTAGTTAGTAGCTATGTTGTAGCAATTGCAGAAGCTGTGCAGTATATATGCTATAGCAATTGGTAGAGCAACTGGGGGATTTATGCACTTAAGGAGGAGTCCGAGTTCAGCCTAGCTTCTTACTGATATCTTCTTAAATTTACTTTGTTTACTTTTGTTATTAGCGTAATCATCAAAAACCTCTCAAACCAATTACATTTACTTTTTGATTGCAACTATCATAGCAATTGATCGTCACTCTTCGGTATCTCAGTCTCTGTGGGACGATACACTACTTTCACTTTATTACTTGTTCGACTGGCTCACTTGCCATCAAGGAAATTGACCAACAACGCCCATAAGCACATCTGCAGATCAGAAGAAATTAAGCTTTAGGTACCCATTTTTTCTTGGGTCCTTTGGGGTTAGTTTGGGCCTTAGGAACATAAGTTCCCTTAGGTACCCACTCATAGTTTCCAACTGGTCTATCTCTTCTTTCTTTCTTGTGGAAACATGATGAAGTATTATGCCCTTTTCGATTGCAGTAGTTACAATGGGCAAAAGGATTTGAGGAATGGACAGTTTTTTGAAAATAGTTTAAATAAGACTTTCCTCCTCTTTTCTTTTTCCTTTTCTTTTTGTCAAAAATGGGATTGTAACCAATGCCTGATCGATCGTTTGTAAATTTTTGTGCTTTCAAAATAACGTTGAGCATTTCACTCCCTTTAGTGAATTTCTCAAGTGTTTTCGTAAGAGATAAATTTATTTTCTCCAAATCCAGGCAATCATCATAGATTAGACTTCCACAAGAGGAATTTTCAACTTGTAGTTTAAGAGTCATGTTTTCCCTTTTCAGGTTTATACATTCCTCAACTACTTTTTCAAATTCAGCTTGTATTTCATTATACTCATCAAATAATTCATCGTAAGTGGGTTGTGATTCATATACCTCTGTCATTATCCGGTTGTTCTTCCTCTGCTACTAGACAAACATTTGCAATTTCTTTTTCTTCTTCACTTTCTTCTTCTGAGGAACTATCACCCCATATGGCTGATACATAGGCCTTCTTCTTGAAGTGGTTGAATCTTTTCTTTTTCTCTTTACCATTATCTTTCAACTGGGGACACTCCGACTTGTAGTATCCTAGCTTCTCGCATTCGTAGCAAATAACTTGATCTTTATCTTTGAATTCCCGTTTGTTACTGGAACCACCTTTCTGGAACCTATTCTTGAAGTCTTGATCCTTTCTGTAGAACTTCTTGAATCTTCTCACGAACAACCCCATCTCATCATCGTCTTCGTCTTTGTCTTCCTTTTCTTTCACAGCATTAAGAGCAATGCCTTTGCTCTGAGTAGGGTTGACTTCGTCTGGGTCCTTCTTGAATTTCAACTTGCTTTCATATTCAGATAAACTTCCGAATAAAGCAGCAATTGAAGCCATTGATTCTCCACGAGTCTCCTCTATTGCTGTGACTTTTGCTTCCCATTCTTTTGTTAGAACGTTGAGAATTTTTCTAACTTGAGCACGTTGATCATATGTCTTTCCCAAGGCCGCCAGTTGATTGATAAGATGGGTGTAGCGAAGTTGAAATTCAGCAATAGTTTCTCCGGTCTTCATTCGAAGAAGATCATACTCAGTAGTCAGAGTACTAATACGATTTTCCTTAATGTTGGTAGTTCCTTCATATGCTACCTCCAGAGCCTTCCACATTTCTTTTGCAGTCGACAAGTTGCATATTCGGAAGTACTCCTTCTGACTGAGAGCACTCTGTAACATCAGGATAGCTTTACTGTTAAGAGTGATGTTTCTTTTGTCATTCTCATCGAACTCAGCTTCTGTCTTTAGGACGGCAATTCCTCCTTCGATCTTTGTACAAACATAATCACTAGTCTCTATTACTCGCCAGAGACTGTATTCAGTAGTTAACACAAACACTCTGATTTTTGCTTTCCAGAATGAATAGTGTTCGCCATTAAAGCCTGGAGGACGATTAATCGAAGCACCGTTAGGTAATATTCCTTCCATGATCTATCTCGGGATGTTAAGCCCAACTGAGAAACCACGCTCTGATACCAAATGAAGATAAAATATCACCTAGAGGGGGGTGAATAGGTGATCTCAAAAATTTTGCAAACCCACACGAGGACAAGTAAGAACAGAAACAGAGATATGAAGCAGAGAAGTGAAATAGACATGGGACGGTTTATACTGGTTCGGTTCAAAATCACTTACCTACGTCTAGTCCCCAGAACACCTGGGATTCCACTATCTTTCAAGAACAATTACACACTCTGTAAACGAAGGATGATCCTCTCACTCTTGGACTCTACTCCCCCTTACAAGTTGTAATTGATACACCCTCTCTTAAGGTTCCTCAACCTTAAGATTCAAGCAATAATAAAGTAAATGTTTATGAACTCCTTACAATCAGATGAAGTATTAAACACTGAAGTACAAATTGATGAAACAGCTAATAGTATTAACTCGAATTAATTGCACAGTATTTCGGTAGATGGTGAAATTGAATGCTTCCGGTATTTATAGCGTTTGCAATTAATGCCGTTGTGACGCTCAGCATACTAGCTGTTGAGACACTTCGTATTTTCGTTAGGCACAGAGAACTTCTGTTGAAGTTAATTTACCGTTGCTTCATAAATGCTTCGCCGTTTTAATATCCTTATCAGTCATGACATTTTTCTTCATTCCATTCCTATCGACCGTTGTGTAAATACCATTTAATGTATAGTAGGAATGTAAGAGAAGGTTTTTCATTGATTAGTATTGATAACCAAGATTATTACTTGGTTTGGTAACCGCATTTAATGCTTGTCTGACATAGTATGCTTTATTCAAATCTGTTGTTAATCCATGTTTAAATAAACTGAAACTCACGAGCAAACTTGCTAATAGCATTTAGAATTTGCAATGAGTAGTAAATCGGAGTAATAATATTATCACAATGATTCAATGAATTACGCATACGAAGATTATAAGAACAGAGGTACCTTGCTCGAGCAAACTCAAGATATGTGCTCGGGCAAGAAATGAGAAGATCAAATGTAATTGGTTAATGCTTGGGCAAAACACAAAAAGCATACTCGGGCAAGTCTTTTTGAAAACCTCTGATAAAACAATTTTATCGATGATGCTTGAGCAAACTTTTTAGAACTTGCTCGAGCAACTCTCACACAGAGACTTAGAAAACAGGTTGGATGTCTCTGCTCGAGCAACTCTGTTGTGTTTGCTTGAGCATGGTCTGCGAGCATGCTTTCAGATTATGCTCGGGTAAGATTTATTCTAAAGCAAGAAGACAGGTTACTCGATCTTGCTCGAGCAACTCTTTCAAGCCTGCTCGAGCATGGTGCTCAAGCATGCTTTCAGATCTTGCTCGGGCATGACTTATTTCCTTGTTAGCTCAAGCATGCTTTCTCATCATGCTCGGGCATGCTCGGCAAAGACTCTTTTGTATCTGATGCTCGAGCATGGTGAAGAGAGTCTTTCTGAATCGATGTTGCTCGAGCATGAATGTATGCTCGAGCATGCTTTCCTTAGAGAAGGTATTTCCTGATGTTGCTCGAGCATGTTTTTCTTGAAATGCTTCAGGAATCGCCATTGCCCGATGTTGCTCGAGCAAGATTGTAATCTTTGCTCGAGCATGCTTCCCTGAAATGCTTAATTCGATTTATTAGATCACCTTATCTTTGCTCTCGTATTATGGATTCAATATCTTAGAAATTGTGATCATCAAAATACAAGAACCAACATAAGATTTGTCACAATAACAGTACATAGCACACAGCACATGTAAAGTCATCTACGTTTGCACTAACCAGTGCCATGACAGCTCCTCGTGTTCTCAGCGCTAGGATATCCTATACATTATCGTCGGATTATTATATGATATTTGATAAATATCATATTGCTTAGACTAATATCCTAAAGGTTTAATTTACCTTTCTACCCTCGGTGGATTTGTTATTACCATTTTGCCATTACATTTTATTAAAAAAACGAAGTGCTGGATTTTCTGAGCAAATTTTGCAGCAACTTTGGAAAATCATAATTAACTCTAGAAAAATTGAAACGAGGATCCGTAAAATTCCTTGGAATCCTTAGGAAGTATATTTTTTAGGAAAAACACTGGTTTGTACCCATAATTAGTGAATCATTCCCAGTTTTAGCGTTTTCAGCCTCTTCCGAGAAAAACTCCAGAAAACGTAGCCCCTTTTCAAGAATTTTTATCTCTTTGCACAAAATTCGAAATGACACAATCTAGGTATATTTGAAAAAGCGCTAGGTGTCTAATTTAACCATGAAAAATGTTAGAATTTTATAACTTCATCTTCTACATAAAATCATGGCCTTTTTGCTTTGTTGATTCCTAATCGGAAATTTTCCAGAATTTCGCTACTTTTGATCTTCAACTTCCAAGAATTTTGCTCCATCATATTTTCCATCAAATTTTCAAAATGAAGCCATAAAAACATGAAATCAAAAATATATTGGAAGATTCAAGATCAAAATATAATCTAACTATGAATTTAAAACTAGAACTTCAAGAACTTACCTGCTTTTGCTTCAACTCCTTCAAGCTTTCCTCACTCACTCTCACTTCTCTTTAGAAATCACCACTTGGGGTTGATTTGGTGTGAAGAATGAAGAAGCCTAAGGTGCCTATTTATAGGAAAATTCCAAGGACACAAATGGCAATTAATTGTGACCAAATCTCACCTTAACCCTTGGATTAAAAAAAAAACTTTTTGAAACTTCATCTCATCCCTTCATGAGCTTGCCGACATGCCTCCCTCTCACAACCATTTATGTTGATTTTTAATTGCCAAATGCTTTAGATTATTCAATTGCAAATCCCATCTGATTCATCCCATAACACATGCACCACTTTTTGACTTTTCTAAGCTAAGTTTAATTATTATATGATAAATACTCTCCCCTCTCTCATGGCTTGTTGGCTCAAAAATATCAAGATATTTTTAGAAGACTTAGGCTTAATTAACATGCGTTCTTATCTTCTTCTATGTCATCTTATGCAATTAATTATCCCATGTGCTTTGTTTAATTATAATATCTTAAATATTATTAATTCATCTCTTATCCTCTCATCTTGATCCCTAACCATTGGATCAATTTGTGTTAGTTCAAAATAGATCCTCACCATTTATCCATAGCTTAATTTTCCCATTGGTCCATTTAATTTTATGAGGATTAAGCTCAATTCTTTGATTTCTCATTGGCTAACTCCATTATACAAGGATTAAGGTTAATTATAGGTTTAATTAGGACCATTGGATTCAATTGTATTTGTTTAAATCCAATCTTCACCCTTAATTGCATTTGCTATTAGTTAATTGATTTATTAACTAATCATAAAAATTAGTGCTTAATTAGGCAAGTATTATTTCATTCTCATTAGCTTAATTAATTTGCTACTTAATCAAGGCCATTAATACTTAATTATTCAAGCTTTAATTCTTCATCTTTGGCCCTTAATTATTTCGAATTAATTAGCCCTTCTTTGATGATCTTTATTTGCCTCTAATCATCATGAAGAATTATGAAACTAATTTCAATTAGTGCAAGTTAAATTGCTCATTTATTGTTGTTAATTTCCTTTAACTTGTTGAAGTGTTTTCACAACATTTTCTTGCTTATTTTAGCCATAAATAATTATTATTTTATGTGCTAATTTTATCACATTACATGATCCCTAATATTGGTCTTATATCTTTTGCCTTTTGTTAATTTAATCTCAAGGAAAAATTGCCCAAAATTATAATTAACAAATTACAAAATTTTGAGACACCCATTCCCTAATATTTATTTATCAAAATATAGTATTTATGATAAATAGGAATTTTGGAGTATTACAGTGAGGACCAGAAAGTACTTTGAATGAAGTTACATTTTCTGCCTTTAGATCAGAGATTGAACCCTCTAAGATTGATGAAGCCCTTTCAAACAATGATTGGGTAATAGCAATGCAACAGGAGTTACATCAATTTGATAGAAATCAAGTTTCGGATTTGGTACCTAGGCCTAAAGACCATCCGGTTATTGGCACTAAATGGGTATTCAAGAACAAACGAGATGAGTCAGCAATCATTGTCCGTAACAAGGCAAGATTGGTTGCAAAAGGCTATAATCAAGAAAAAGGAATTGATTATGAAGAAACTTATGCTCCAGTGTTAAAGGATTCAAGCTCTATCAAATGGATGTAAAAAGTGCTTTTCTTAATGGTTTTATTTAGGAGGAAGTTTATGTTGAACAACCTCCTGGTTTTCAAAATGATCATCATCCAGATCATGTTTATTGTCTTAAGAAAGCCCTTTATGGCCTTAAGCAAGCTCTTAAAGCTTGGTATGAGCGATTAAGCAAATTCCTTCTTGACTAAGGATTGTTTAGAGGAAAAGCATATACAACTCTTTTCATAAAGTGTAATAAGCTTAATGAAATTTTAATTATTCAAATATATGTTGATGATATTATTTTTTGTGCTTCTAATGATGCTTTGTGTGAAGAGTTTGCTAAGAATATGCTGGGAGAATTTGAGATGTCTATGATGGGAAAACTCAATTACTTTCTTGGTCTGCAAATCAAGCAAAAGAAGGTTGGGATCTTCATATCTCAAACAAAGTATCTCAATGATCTGCTGAAGAAGTTTGGGATGGATCAATGCAATGGAGCTGATACTCCAATGAGCTCAACCACTTCATTAGATGCTGATGTAAAGGGCAAGGACTTCAACATTACTAAATATAGAGGAATGATTGGATCATTGCTCTACCTTACTGCAAGTCGTCCTGACATCCAATTTAGTGTGGGGATGTGTGCAAGGTTCCAATCTGCTCCCAAGGAGTCTCATGCTGAAAATATAAAGAGGATCTTCAGATACCTTGCTGACACAAAAACCCTTGTTTTGTGGTTCCCCAAAGGTCAACCTGAACATCTAGTGGCGTATTCAGACTCAGATCTTGCAGGATACAAGACAGATAGAAAGAGCACAAGTGGCCAATGTCAATTCCTTGGTGGATTACTTGTCTCTTGGTTCAGCAAGAAGCAAACAACCGTCTCGGTGTCATCGATTGAAGCTAAGTACATTGCTACTTCAAGTTGTTGTGCTCAAGTCCTATGGCTCAAGCAACAACTATCTACTTGGGAATCAATCTGAAGGAAATCCCAATTCTGTGTGACAACTCCAGTACAATAAGCTTGGCAAATAATCTTGTTCAACATACAAGGACCAAACATATTGATGTGAGACGTCACTTTATCAGAGATCATGTGCAAAAGAAAGATGTCAAAGTGATATTCATCCCAACTCATCTTCAGCTTGCTAACATCTTCACCAAACCATTGGCTAAGGAGAAATTCAATTTCATAAGAAGAGAAACGGGAATGGTAAATCCTAATGAGTTGTAAGTATCTCTTACCTAATGTTAGTTATGGTTTTGATGATTATGAGACACTAACTTAAGCATCAGAGTGTTTAGTTATTGAAGGTGGAATATCACCTAGAGGGGGGGTGAATAGGTGATTTCAAACAATTCTTTTGCAATGTGATGAATACGTAATTAAAGCAATAAATACGTAAAAAAATGACACAGAGGAGTTATACTGGTTTGGTCCAACTCTTTGACCTACGTCTAGTACTCGAGTATCTTAGTGGTTCTGTAATGTCTGATGTTTTCATCTTGACCATACTCGAGTATGCAAATGCCAATACTCGAGTATCACCTGTTCTTTGCTGAAAGAACCACACTGGGTGATATTCGTTAGCAGTCAATACTTGGGAACTCAAATATACCTACTCGGGTATCTCACGAGCAACAAAGAAATATCATATTGAAACTTACCATACTCGAGTATCACTTACATTCATACTCAGGTATTTATCTGATACGAGGAGATCAGTATCTGTGATGAAGACCAATACTCGAGTATTCTAAAACCCATACTCGAGTATATATCAGAAGCAGAAAATGACAGTTTCTATATCTGATGAATACTCGAGTAGCATTTAACTTGTACTCAAGTATTATATTAAAATCAGCATGCGATGGATGTCTGCTTGCTTAATACTCGAGTATTCTCAATCTGTACTCAAGTATTAATCTGTAAAACTTTAAACATATATATTAGTTCTGTAATACTCGAGTATACATAAAAGTATTGATCAAAACTTGATTCAGAATCTTAAATGCTTTTCAAGCCTTGTTATCATCAAAACCTTGAGAACTAACACTTATGGTTTATGCAGGATGCTTGAATTGCTGAAAGTTTGCTGTCAAGAGAAGTAAACTCGAGTTTGGGAAAGTAAACTCGAGTTTATCGGGGACAGAGAGCAACCTCTGGTTTTGGAGAAAACCAAAACTCGAGTCATTAAGTGAGTACCTTGATTTTTCAACAGACATAGAGCAACTATCTTGTTGACGAGAAGTGCAAACTCAAGTTGGTAAGTATAAACTCGAGTTTTGTTATGGAATTTCAAGGGTTCACACATACATCCTTGAAGTCTAGGTAATTTTGTTTAAATACAAACTTGAGTTCGTTAGTATAAACTTGAGTTTGTCGCGCCTTATTTATATGTGTGAGTCTTGCTTGTTCGTCTACACGCTCTTCAAAACTCAAGTTTTCCCTAGAGTTTCTCTTGACCTCTCATCTCCTTCACCAATTTCGACCTCCCAAACATGGCTTCCAAGAAACCTACAATAGCCTCCCAAGATGCAGATTCTGATTATGAAGCATCTGGTTCTCCATTTCCTTCACCTCTCAAGAAACCTTGGTGTATGAAGAGTATTCCAAGGAGGTTTCATTTTGGAGTCGATAAATCAATCCCTGGGGTTGCTGCGAATAAGCCTGCTCCTTCTCCTAGTCCAAAGGGGGTTACAATACAAGAACCCTCTGAGGTTTAATTGAAGAAGGAACCTGGACCAGAGCCTGCCATAGGAAAGGGGAAACAGAAGCAAGCTGAGGCTTCTAAGCCTCCTTCGAAGAAGAGGACCACTTCTGAATTAAGAGGAAATGAGAAAGCTACCTTTGCTGCATCTCAGTCTTCTGAGGAACCACCTACGGTACCAAATGCTATAACTGAGATTTATCTACACTTTGTGCCTCTTCAAGGCTTTACCTCTACTACCTCCTTTTTTATCCAATGAATTGGCTGCTAAATTCAAAGAATCTTTCATTAAGAAAGAATTATATCATGTAGTTTCTGTTAATCTGCCTAAATTGAAAGAAGAGTTCAATTTAGATCTTTCACCTTGGCTCAATTAGTTTGAATCTTTTTTTTTTCATCTCTGCCTCTTTCACTCCAAACATTGTTAAATTGTTTTATTTTAATATGGAGTGGGATAATTTAGAGGATTGTGATAAGATTTTAGTAGAAGAAAGGATTTCTACCCAAGTTAAAGGGTAAAAATCACCTTGTCTGCTTCCATTATCAATTCCATTCTGAAAATTGATAATCCTCCTCCTGTTCCCATAATCCAATATAGTAACAGGGAAATTTTTGAAACTTTGAGGCCAAATGAACATGTCCCTGAGGATCAATTGTCTTCTCTATCTTTCCCCCCTGTTTCTATGCCTCCTATCTATCATGCCCTATGGTATACTTATTCTAGAAACTTGATTCAAAAGGGTGGCAATTTCACTTATTTCGCAAAGAAGGATTACCCTCTCTTTCCTGCCATTGTCAACAAAGTCCCTATCAATGTTGGCCACTAGATTTTCCTGGAAATGGCTAAGTTTATATTCTCATCCAGAAAGCCTTCTCACATTCCATTTCCTTCTCTTGTGTCAGTTATATTGTTTTATCACAAGGTATGGTTTGTTGCTATTGCTGACTCCTCCTGCCTTCGGAAAGCAGCAACTGAATCTTATGAGGATAAACTTTGAAGAAGAAGGATCTAGCCAATCAAGGGCCCCCTCAAGATCCAAAGCCTCTCATGTTAGAGCCCAAGAGGCCCAATCTACACCTCCTCCTCAGTCTTCATTTCCCTCTGACCTTTATGCTAAAGTCAAGGCGATTGTTGATCAAGCCATTTCTGATATGGCAGTGAAAATTGAAGTAGAAGTGGGAAAGTTGGTTACTGAGGTGACCAAAGGGAACCATGAGATGGTAGATGCCCAAGATGAGCTGAAGGAGAAGGTAGAGAACCTTACTGGTCATATGGAGGATCAAGATGCCAAGATGTCTACCTTGATGGTCAACAATGTCACTTTAAGTGATAAGATGGATAAAATCCTGAAGTTTCTGCATTCTGGTTCTGCATCTGGTTTTGGTACCCTGTAGGCTTGAAATTTAAAGCTTCACCTTCACCTTCAACCTCACCCTCATTCACCTTCACTACACCCATAATCACTACATCTCCACCTGCCTCATCCACCCCAGCCACTGAGATTATTCCTCCCTCTCATACCTCTACCATAAAGCTTGATACACCTCTCTCTACCCCTCTTGTAAACCCTGTACCTGAAGATTCTATCTCAGCTCCACCCCTATTTGGTGATGACAAAAGGGAAAAAAGCTAGAGAGCAATGAAGGGTTGTGAAGAGTTTGTGTTAGTTATGTAGTTTTGAGTTTATGCATCTTCTGTTTCTGAGTTGTAGTTGTGCATTTTATTCTTAACTGATATATTTTGCTGATGTAATGTACTCTTCTTTTGAAATGAAATGAAATGGCAGTTGAAATTGTTTTTGCTATTGTGCTTTATCTTTGATATTTGTGTTTCTGTCATATGCATTTCATCCTGCTTTGCAAATTCATTTCAAAATGCCAAAATATGTCAAACTCTTTGAACTTTTAGTTTACATGTGTTGTCATCATCAAAAAAGGGGGAGAATGTTAGTTCTCGATGTGTTTCGATGATAACTGACAATTGTAAACTCAAATTGAAGTTTGTCTTTGGTAAGTTGATTGTCAAAGGCAAACTCGAGTTTGTACTTGACAAAGAATAGCTCAAACCTTATGAACTTGGCCAAACTTCAGTTTGTTTCAGCAAACTCGAGTTTGTGTGACATAGAGAGCACTCAAAGTTTTTCAAGTTAAGACAAACTCGAGTTTGTACAAGACATAAAGCTTGCAATATTTTATGAACTTAGCCAAACTCCAGTTTGTGCCTGATAGAGAGTTATCAAATTTCCAAAGCTTACAAGGAAACTCGATTTTGGTTTTGCTAACTCGATTTTGTGACAAGCAGAGAGCTTTGCCCTATTTTTAAACTTGAGAAAACTCCAGTTTGGCTTGCAAACTCTAGTTTGTGTTTGGCAGAAAGTTTCAAAGTTTTCTCTCTTTTGAGGAAACTCGAGTTTGGTTTTGCAAACTTGAGTTTGGACCATATAGAGAGCATTTCAATATTTCTGAAGTTTTGAAAACTCCAGTTTACCTGTGCAAACTCCAGTTTGCACCATACAGAGACTTTTCCATTTTTCCAAACATTTTTGGAAACTCGAGTTTGTTCCAAGCAGAGAGCTTTGCTCTATTTTGAACTTTTGCAAACTCCAGTTTATATTTGAAAACTCTAGTTTTGAGCTTTTGGACTTAAACGTATTTTTCATTATGAAAGTCCAAAACTCGAGTTAGTCACTCATGAACTCGAGTTTTGCTCCTATTCAAAACATGCTTGAAAGATCAAATCGCGACGTTCTTCTTTGGATGAAGTAAACTCAAGTTTAGGTTTGTAAACTCCAGTTTAGATTTCTGAAGGAAAATTACAAACTCCAATTTGGATGAACAAACTCGAGTTTGTGTCGCCCAGTTTGAAAATCAAATTGCTCGAATTTGAAAAATCATTATGTTTGATCTTAATACTTCTTATCATCACTCATTACTATTCCTAACTATGTTTAATCAATTTGTTAGTGAGTTCCAGATGATTTAAAGAGTATTAAATAAAGGTTTAGCTTAAAGCAAAAAGTGACGTTAGAGCATTTATTGCAAAATCCAGAAACCAAGCATCCTTCTGGACAATCATTCTCTACATGTTGCAAAGGGATTAATGTTTTCTTTCCCGATCAAGAAGCTGCTCTTCCAACGGATTTAATTCAAGGGAAGTCAACTATAAACTTCTGTGTACCTAGATTAACTGAAGATTAGAGAGAGAAGTGACCATATAGTTCCTAACAGCTAGTCCAATGCCTCCAATGGTTCCATTGATCAATCCAATGGTCATTTAATGCTCTCTTCATATATAAGAAGTTGCATTCAAGTCTTCTCAACAACGAATCTGCAGAAAACAAAAAGCATTCAAAGTTTCAACTACTCTTTCAATTTTCTACTCTTGTAAAGTATCTTTTGATACATTTGTACTTCAGTGATTATTTCATCTACTCTTAAAGAGAGTTTCATTTATTGAAATCATTTATTGTAAGAATCTCAAGTCGTGGGACTTGAAGATTGGGTATATCAGTTTACAACTTGTAAGGGGGGGTGTATCCTAGTAGGATAACTTTCGAGTGTAGAGTGTGTAACTGATCTTGTGAGTTAGTAAAAATCCTGGAGTATCTGGGGACTGGACGTAGGTCAAGTGTTGTGACTGAACCAGTATAAATTTGGTGTGTCTTGCTATTCTTTCATCTCCTCTGTTTTGCTGTTAAGTTTCAGAGCATTTTAAAAAGAATTTTTAAAATCCCCAATTTACCCCCTCCTCTTGGTGATTTGCTCCGCTTTCAATTTCCTCTCTCGAACACATTCTATAGGCCGAATTCAGTGGCCATTACAAGCACTCTGAATTTGGGTTTCCAGAATGAATAGTGTTTGCCATTAAAGCCAGGGGGTCTGTTGATAGAGGCTCCGTCTGGTAGTATTTCGTCCATATTGATTCTTCTCAGGATGTTAAGCCTTTCTAAGAAATTCTAGTTTTGATACCAAATGTAGAATATAATATCACCAAGAGAGGGGGTGAATTGGGGATTAAAAAATATATTTTTGAAAGCCTCCACAATAACAAAGTATAACAGAGAGAATGAGAGAAAACTTGACACAGATGATTTATACTGGTTCGGTCTCAACTCTTGACCTACGTCCAGTCCCCAAACACTCTGGGATTTCCACTATCACTTCAATCGATTACACACTCTATACTCAAAAGTAATCCTCTATCTAGAATTCACTCCGCCTTACAAGTTGCAATCAAATAACCCAATCTCAAAGTCCCACAACTTTGAGATTATTACAAGAATAATGATTCGGTAATAAACTCTATAAAAGAGCAGATTGATAAACACTGAAGATTATATATCCGAAGATATTACATAGATGAGTGAAACAATAAATGTGTATTGATCATTTGAGCGTTTTGTGTTTTTCGGTTGTCGGAACGAATTGAATGCTTCAGCTTAAATATGGTGAGGGAAATTAATGACCGTTGTAAGCTTTCAATGCACCGTTGAGAATAATGATTATAGCCGCTGGACTTGAATGGCATTCATTACTCTCCTCGCTTGATTCATTCCATGATTGCCGACATTCTTAGTTGACATTCTTTGTGTTTTTACCGTTGGATGATCTGGCATTCAAATAAGGAAAGAACCCATAAATGTCTTTTGAATGTGCAGAGAATGATTGACCAAATTAGTGCTTCGTTTTCTAAACCAGCATTTAATGCATCTGACGTAATCACTTGTTTTTTGGTTAATCTTCAGTTAATCCATTATCTAATCATTTGAAACTCACTAACAAACTCAGTAGACATAGTTAAGAACAATAGTGAGTGATGATATAAAATATATAAAGAGAAAATACCCTTTTGGGTCCCTGGAAAAAAACAAACCCTATTTTGGTCCCTCACACAAAGAAATGTCCTTTTAGTTCCTGAAAAGGACGAATAAGGGTCGATTGGTGAACATTTTGGTCCCTCGCAAATTTCCAAAAAGCCCTTTTTAGTCCATAAAAAAGTCCCATTTTAGTCCCCAGGGACTAAAATGGGGTCCGTGTTTTTTGTCGGGGACCCAAAAGGGTATTTACAATCACACTTGAAGATTTAGTATTTACGAAGACAATGATTGTAAAACAAAGATACATTACACTCGAGTTTAATTCAACCAAACCAGAGTAGGTAACTCGACTTTAGCATTACTAGTTCATCTTCTTTGAAAATAAGTTGAATTTTAGAATGAAGATGTCTCTGTCTGACTTATGCTCAAGTTTAAAACAATTAGCTCAAGTGCATGACTCGAGTCTATCAAGGTTTGCTTGAGTCAAGTTCTTCTTTTCACAAATGAACTTTGAAATACCTTTCTAAAAAAGGTTTGAAATCATGTCAGCTCGAGTCATTAAGTGATGACTCAAGTCAACTCCATTTACATGAAAATTGATTCCAAAAATGATACTCAAGTTAAAGACATAGGCTCGAGTCAGGGACTTTGAATTTGAAAATGAGTTTAAGTCCATAAAGTATGAGTGGAGTCAATTCTCACAGACTCGAGGCAATATAATTTCACATAAGATTTCATGAGAGCTCTTGACTGGCCTCGCCCTTTCGGGTGGCAAGTTAGAGGGCTTCCTTTTATTTGTTATCTCACCTTAGATATTCATTCTGTTTTAGCATATATCAGAGTGTGCGTGCAGAACATTATATCGGTTTGGACTGTTACACCCCTACCGGCCTCGCCCTTTCGGGTGGCGGGTTAGAGGGATTCCTTTACTTAATTACCTTTGTTAGTTCTCTATGTGTTTTGATGATAACTGACAATTATAAACATAAGTTACTGTCAATAGAATACTCGAGTATTGGTTTCAATACTCCAGTATTGAGTTGACAGAGAATGACTCATTTCATAAAGATAAGCAATACTCGAGTATTCCTCTGAATACTCAAGTATTAAAGTTACAGAGAGCATTCCAAGTTTTTCACTATGAGTCAATACTCAAGTATTGGTATGAATACTCGAGTATTGACCATACATAGACTCTTTCACTAAAAGGCAAAATTGTCAATACTCAAGTATCCATTTGGATACTCAAGTATTGGTTATACAGAAAGTCACCAAAGTATTCCAACATGTGAATACTCGAGTATTGGTTTGAATACTCGAGTATTGGACTATCAAAAGTTTTTCAAGCTTTACACATGTTTATGAATACTCAAGTATTGAAATGAAAACTCAAGTATTGTGTTGGGAGAAACTTTTCCAAGTTTTTGAAAATATCTGAATACTCGAGTATTGAGTTGATTACTCGAGTATTGGCCATACGAAAGGTTTGCTATTCTCCGTGATTTGAATACTCAAGTATTAAAGAGAATACTCAAGTATTGAGTTGGAAAAGATTTCACAAAGTTTTCCAAATTATTGGAATACTCGAGTATTGAGTTGAATACTCGAGTATTGGGCATACTGAGCTTGGCTCCTTTTTCAAATGTTTTGAAAACTCAAGTATTGAGGTTTTGGACTTAAACTTATTTTCACATAAAAGGTTCAAAACTCGAGTATTGGTTCCAATACTCGAGTATTGGTTCCAATACTCGAGTATTGGTCTTACTCAAAGAAATGGTGCAAAGCTCAAATCATGAAGTGCCTCTCTGGAAGATGAATACTCGAGTATTGACGTGTATACTCAAGTATTCATATTAGTGCATAGTGACATACTCGAGTATTGAAGAACATACTCGAGTATTGGTCGCGGGTTTGAAAATCAAGTTGAACGAATTTATGAAAACCTCTTTGTTTGATCTCAATACTTGTCATTATTATTCTCTGATATTCCCAGCTATGTTTAACCACTTTGATAATGAGTTTCAGATAAATTAGAGAATACTTATTAAAGGTTTAAAGCAAAAGCAAAAAGCATGTCACAACATTAAATGTTAAACCCAGAAAGTTGCATACTTTTGGGTAATCCTTCTGCACACGCTTACAAAGGATTAATGTCTGTCTTCCACATCCAGTAGCTGCTATTCCAACGGATTAATATTCAAGAAGTCAACTCTGAACTTCTGTACAACTGGATTAAGTGAAGAGTAGAGAGAGAAGACTCCAAAGTGCCTCCAACAGCTAGATTAATATTACAACGGCCATAATGGAGCATGCAACGGATCTTTAATGATCTCTTAGTATAAATAGAGCAGCATTCAAGTCTTCTCAACTAACACAACTGCTGAAAACGAAATACATTCAAGTTTCCAACTACTCTTTCGTTTTTCACTTGTAAAGTATCTCATGATACATTAAGCTTCGCGTTTATCATTATCCACTCTTAAAGAGAGTTTCTTTTCTATAAATCATTTATTGTAAGGAATCACAAGTCAGGGGACTTGGTGATTGGGTTCATTGATTGCAACTTGTAAGGGGGAGTAAGTTCTAGTGAGAGAATTACTCTTGAGTACAGAGTGTGTAATCAATTGAGATAGTGAAAATCCCAGAGAGTCTGAGGACTGGACGTAGGTCAAGAGATTGGACCGAACCAGTATATATCCTTGTGTTTTGCTCTTCTACTCTCATCTTAGTTCATCTCTGTTTTTAGTGTTCAAAAAACAGAGCAATTCTGAAAAGATTTTTGAAATCCCCAATTCACCCCCTCTTGGTGATTTAGCTCCACTTTCATTTGGTATCAGAGCAAGGTCTTCTCTAAAGAGATTAACACCTCGAGAAGGATCACTATGGAAGGTATTCTACCTGATGGAGCTTCGGTCAACCGACCACCGGGATTCACTAGAGATCACTACTCATTCTGGAAAAACAAATTTAAAGTCTTTGTAATGGCTTCTGAGTATGTTGTTTGGAGAGTATTCAAAAGAGGAGATTATGTTCCATCAACTATTGAAGAGTAAGAACTCCAAAGCTCGAAGAAGAATACGATGAGAATGACAAGAAGCTGGTCACTCTCAACAGTAAGGCTGTTCTCATGCTCCAGAGTGCCTTAAGTCAAAGTGAATACTTTCGAGTATGCACTAAAACTTCTACTAATGCAATGTGGGACGCCTTGGATTTGGCTCACGAAGGAACCACTAGAGTCAAGGAAAATAGAGTTAACACCCTTATGACTAAGTACGACCTTTTTCGTATGAAGTCAGGGGAATCGATTGGTGAGTTCCAGCTTAGATTCACTCATCTAATCAACCAACTTGCTGCATTGGGAAAAGTCTATGATGAACCAGTTCAACTCAGAAAAATCTTAAACATTCTCAGCAAGGAATGGGAAGCCAAGGTTACTGACATCAAAGAAGCTCATGGCGCATCAATGGCATCTGTAGCAGCCTTATTTGGTAGCTTATCTGAATATGAAGGCAAGGTCAAGTTCAAAAAGGGACTTGATGAAATCAATAGCAAGAGCAAAGGCATTGCTCTTAAGGCTATCAAAGAAGCTAAAGAGACAGATGATGATGAAGAAGAAGACAAAGAAAAAGAGCTTGGCATGACCGTTCGAAGATTTAAAAGATTCTACCGAAAGGACCAAGGATACAAGAAATTTCACAAAGGCAGCTCCAGCACTGAAACAAAGAAGCCAATTATCTACTATGAGTGCGAGAAGCCTGGCCACATCAAGTCTGAGTACCCCCAGCTGAACAACAAGGACAAAGATAAGAAGAAGTTCAACCGATTCAAAAAGAAAGCCTATGTCTCAGCTATTTGGGGAGATAGCTCACCTGATGAAGATGAAGCTGATGAGGAAGACAAAGCAAATATTTGTTTAGTTGCTGAAGAAGAAGAGCAACATGACAACAATGATGAGGTATACGATTCAAAACCATCTTATGATGAATTGTTTGCTGAGTACATTGTTGTTCAAACAGAATTTGAAAAACTTGCTGAAAAATATCTTGCTTTGAAAAAGAAAAATATTACTCTTGAACAGCAAGTTGAAAAGTCTTCCCACCTTGAAAATGCTGTTTGTAAAGATTGTCTTGATCTAAAAGAAAATAATTGACATCTTACAAAGGCACTTGAGAAATTCACTAGAGGTAGTGAAATGCTCAATGTCATCTTGAAAGAACAAAGATTTACAAATGATAGATTAGGAATCGGTTACAAACCAAATTTTGATAAAAGAAAAGGTAAAAAGAAATTTGGAGAAAAGACTTATATGAACTACTTTAGAAAATCTGTTAATTCTTCAAATCCTTTTGCTTATTGCAATTATTGCAATCGTAAAGGTCATACTACTTCCTGTTTTCATAAATAGGAAAGAAAGAGTAAACCTTTAGGAAATTATCAATGGGTGCCAAAGGGATCTTACAAGATTCCTACAACACAAACTAACCCCAAAGGACCCAAGAGAAGATGGGTACCTAAGACCTGATGCAGGTTTGTCTAAGAGCATCAAAATCCAACAAATGGTACATTGATAGTGGATGCTCTAGGCACATGACGGGAGACTAGTCCAAATTTGCTTCAATCAAGCCCAAGGATGGTGGCAAGGTGACCTTTGGTGGAGATCAATCTGGAAAGATTGCTGGAATTGGTGAAATTGGCAACAATGAAGGACCACTAATCAAATATGTCTACCTCGTGGAAGGACTTTGCCACAATCTCCTCAGTGTAAGCCAAAGCACTGACAAAGGTAACTTAGTTATCTTCGATTCTGAGGAGTGCCTGATTGTGAGTAAGGATGTTCTCTCTTTAGAAAACATAAAATCAAAAGCTTTATTTAGAGCCCCTAGAGATGGCAATTGTTATACACTTAACCTCTCTAGTAATGGTTCTGTTTCTGAAAAATGTTTTGTGAGTAATTTGGATGAGAGTTGGCTGTGACACAAGTGATTAGCTCATGTCAACATGATTCAACTTGACAAATTACTTAAAAAGGATTTGGTCATTGGTGTTCCAAAACTTTGATTCAAAAATGACATGATTTGTGATGCTTGTCAAAAAGGGAAACAAACCAAATCTTATTTCAAATCTAAAAATGAAGTTTCAACTAATAGACCTCTCCAACTACTCCATATGGATCTAGTTGGACCAACTAATAGACCTCAACCTAGAGCTTGGAAGTTCATAAGGAATCATCCTTTGGACCAAGTAATAGGTGATGTAAATCAAGGAGTAAGAACCAGAAACAGCACTTTGAATGAAGTGATTTTCTCTGCATTTATTTCTCATATAGAAGCCTCTAAGATTGATGAAGCCCTTTCAAACAATGATTGGGTGATAGCAATGCAAGAGGAGTTACATCAATTTGATAGAAATCAAGTTTGGGATTTGGTACCTAGGCCCAAAGACCATCCGGTCATTGGCACCAAATGGGTATTCAAGAACAAACGAGATGAATCAGCAATCATTGTCTGCAACAAGGCAAGATTGGTTGCTAAAGGCTATAATCAAGAAGAAGGAATTGATTATGAAGAAACTTATGCTCCAGTGGCAAGATTGGAAGCCATAAGAGTTCTTCTAGCCTTTGCTTGTGTCAAAGGATTCAAGCTATATCAAATGGATGTAAAAAGTGCTTTTCTAAATGGTTTTATTCAAGAGGAAGTTTATGTAGAACAACCTCCTGGTTTTGAAAATGATCATCATCCAGATCCTGTATATCGTCTCAAAAAGGCATTATATGGTCTTAAACAAGCTCCTAGAGCTTGGTATGAGCGATTAAGCAAGTTCCTTCTTGATCAAGGATTTATTAGAGGAAAAGCAGATACAACTCTCTTCATAAAGAGTAATAAACTTGGTGAAATTTTAATTGTTCAAATATATATTGATGACATTATATTTGGTGCTTCTAATGATGCTTTGTGTGAAGATTTTGCTAAGAATATGCAGGGAGAATTTGAGATGTCCATGATGGGAGAACTCAACTATTTCCTTGGTCTGCAAATCAAGCAAAGAAAAGATGGAATCTTTATATCACAGACCAAGTATCTCAATGATCTGCTGAAGAAGTTTGGGATGGACCAATGCAATGGAGCTGATACTCCAATGAGCTCAACCACTTCTTTGGATGCTGATGGAGAGGGCAAGGACTTCAACATCACAAGATATAGAGGAATGATTGGACCATTGCTCTATCTTACTGCAAGTTGCCCTGACATCCAATTCAACGTGGGGATGTGTGCAAGATTCTAGTCTGCTCCAAAGGAGTCTCATGCTGAAAATGTGAAGAGAATCTTCAGATATCTTGCTGACACAAAGACCCTTGGATTGTGGTTTCCCAAAGGTCAACTTGAATATTTGGTGACATATTCAGACTCGGACCATGCCGGCTATAAGACGGATAGAAAGAGCACAAGTGGCCAATGTGAATTTCTTGGTGGCTCACTTGTCTCCTGGTTCAGCAAGAAGCAAACAAGCGTGGCTATATCTTCTACTGATGCTGAATACGTAGCCGCCTCAAGTTGTTGTGCTCAAGTCCTATGGCTCAAGCAACAACTATCTGACTTGGGAATCAACCTGAAGGAGATCCCAATATTGTGTGACAACACAAGCACAATAAGCTTGGCCAAGAATCCAGTTCAACATACTCAAACCAAGCATATTGATGTGAGACATCACTTCATAAGGGATCATGTTCAGAAGAAGGATGTCAAGGTCATGTTCATCCCAACACATCTTCAACTTGCTGACATCTTCACCAAACCTCTAGCCAAAGAACAATTCAATTTCATAAGAAGAGAATTGGGAATGGTAAATCCCAATGAGTTGTAAGTATCTCTCTCTATCTCAATGATAGTTATGGTTTTGATGATTATTAGAAACTAATTTAAGCATTGGAGTATCTAGCTATGGTTTATGCAGGATGCTTGAAACTTTGGTATTTGCTGTCAAAAGGAAGCAATACTCGAGTATACCGGGGTCAGAGAGCAACTTTGAGTTTTGGCGAGAAGCAATACTTGAGTATGGGAATGAATACTCGAGTATCCAAGTAAAGTGTTGAATACTCGAGTATGTAAGTTGAATACTCAAGTATTGGTTAGGAATTTCAAAGGTTCACCTAACACCTTTGAAGTCCAGGTTAATGAAATTTTTACTTCAATACTTGAGTATTGAAGTGAATACTCGAGTATAGCATTGCATATATATATTCACTATTCATGTTCTTCATTACTTGACCCAACACTCAAGTTTTGCCCTAAACGCTCTCTCTTCCTCTCTCTGATTCTCTTCATTCTCGACCAAATCCCTCTCTCTAAACACAGAAGTGACTTCTAAATCTTCTTCTAAAGCCATTATCGACGCTGATTCCAACCAGGAAGGCGCAAAATCCAACTCTCCATCTCATCCTCCTCCTCTACCAAGACCCCTGAGGATGAAATCAATTCCAAATTGCCTTCATCATGGGATTGATCGATCGATTAAGGGAATAAGCAAGAGGATACCTGAAGCTTCCTCTCCTAACCCTAAGAAGAAAGGGGTTTCATTCGAGCAACCCATTCCGTCACCTCCAAGGAAGAAGAGGTCTGCTCCTGAACCAGTCAAAGGGAAAGGGAAGAAGAAGGTGGCTGAATCATCAAAGTCAAAGCCTGCCAGGAAGAAAATCCTTCCATTCTTCTAAGGGCCAATCTTCCTCCAAAGCCACTTCATCTTCTCACACTCACTCTGAGGAGACACCTTCAGTGATGGCCAATGCTGTAGAAGATATATACATGAATCTAGATCCTCCCAGAGGTTTCACAATTGCCAACACTTTTCTATCTACTGAGCTCAATGCCAAATTCAAAGAGAAATACATGAAGAAAGACTTCTGCCCTGTGGTTGCAGTGGACTTGGTTCAGTTGCAACAAGATTGTAATATCAATCTATCTCCGTGGTTTGCACCCTATGAGACCTTCATTTCTATTTCAGCTCCTTATACTCCTAATCTAGTTAGATTATTTTATTTCAATATGGAGTTTGCCAACATTCTTGATTCAGAAGGGGAGTTAGTTGAGGAAAGAGTGACTACCTGTGTCAAAGGTGTCAAATTCACCTTATCTACGTCTATCCTTAACTCCATTCTAAAAATTGCTAATCCTCCTCATGTCTCCACTCCAATTTATAGCAACCAAGAAATCTTATCTACCTTGAGACCCAATGAGGAGTTTCCTGAGAACCAGAGTCATACACTCTCTTTTAAACTAGGGTCCATGTCGCCTATCAACAAAGTTCTCTGGTATATCTATTCCAGGAACTTTGTCCAAAAAGGGGGGAGCTTCACCCATTTTTCTCAAAAAGACTATCGCTTTTTCACTGCATTTGTGAAAAAGAGTCCTCTGAACCTTGGCCACTGGATTTTTCAGGAGATGATCAAATTCAAATTTACATCCAGAAAGAATTCCTACATACCTTTTCCCTCACTCATATCTGTCATTCTCTTCTATCATAAGATTTGGTATGTTGGCCCTGCTGAGAGTTTGGAGTACCCACCTTTCTTTGGCAAGGCTCAACTGAACTTGATGAAGCTCAACTTTGAAGCAGAAGGCTCTGGCCAATCTAGAGCACCTTCAAGATCACAAGCACGAGCCTTTCAATCAAGAGCTCAGGAAGCTCAATCTGCTCTACCTCCACAATCATCTCTTCCTTCTGACTTTGGTGACAGAGTCAAGGCCATTGTAGATGTAGCCATTGCCTCACTGTCTATCAGATTGGAATATGAAATAGGCAAGCTAGTGCATGAGGTTTGACAAGGCAATCATGAGATGGTTGATGCTCAGGATGCCATGAAAGAGCAAATTGACAACCTCCTTGGTCAGAACAAAGAGTTGCAGAACAAAGTTGATAAGCTTACTCGAAAGAAAGATGCATTTTCTGATCAGGTGATTGATCTTGATGCCAGACCATCCACTCACATAGTCATCACTAGCCTTGTAAGCAATAGCATGGACAAGATCATGGCTCACTTCAAGATTGGTACCTCTGATGTTCCTAGCTCTTCCATGCCTACATCTGTTCCTGAGCCTTCTGTTGGGATCCGTACACGCAGCGGAATTATAAAACTTTTACAAACCCCAAGAAGAGGATCGCTCAACTGCGTTTAAATCAAGGTTAAAGATTCCGAATCATACCTTATACGAAATTCTCAACTAGCGTTTCTTTCGATCTGAACACGTGGGCTACCTTCTCGGATCTACGGAGAGCAGACTCCGTGAATCTCCTCCCTCTACGGTATCCACACGAATGAGCTTGAACCCGATTACGCGGCAAATAAGTAGCGCCTTCAAAAACTTGCGTCTCTATATTTTCTCTAGGGTTTCTTTCGGCTTTCTAATTCGTCCGTCTCCCTAATATGACTAGATCAATATCTATTTATAGGGTTTCTAAAACCTAATAAGCCATATTAAAATATTCAAAAGTAATCCAATCAATTTTGAAATTCGAATTTCAATTAAAATAATATATTAATTAAATCTATCAAATAGATCCAATCTAATATATTTATTTAATCCGAATTATAAGCCTACATATTTAATTTATCTTTATAAATTAAATATGAGATATGATATCCTTTTATTTAATTAAATATGAGATACTATATTTCAATTTAATTAAATCGATATACCATATCTTTATTCGAAAATTAAATCGAGATACAATATCTCAATTTATTATAGTTATTTAATTTATCAAATAAATTAAATACTATATATAATATTATTATTATCTATAAATAATATTATTATTATTTAAAATTTAATAATATATATATATATATATATATATATATTCACCATAGATTAAATGCAATATTCATTAAATCTTATACATATATAAGATTCAATGAATCTGGTCACTTTTGCTCGTGTTCGTCTATTCTTGTGTGCGACCTACGCAGCCCACATGAGATTGGCGGTGGGCTAATACCGTAGTACCACCCACAAGTCGCAAGCGACCTCTAGCAAGACATTGCGACTACCCAATTCATATGGGGATCGATAATACGATACAACCTATCGTACAACCATGTCACGTCCCTTTTGTCACGCGACAATTTGGTCAAGGATGAGGCATGGATAATGTCAACTTCCTTTTCTTGACCATTACTTTCTCGATTCTCGAGTAGTCTAATAAGTGAAATGGAAACTCCTTTCCATCACAGTACGGCCGTACATTTCTTAGACTCACTCATCGAGGGGCCCAATATTATCTCTCTACAAATGTGAGGGACAAATTCCATCTTGACCATTCATATTCCTCTCCATGAGAACCACTGATCCCGATCCAAGCCTTTATCATCACCCGGTCAAAGGTGACTTTTGACTAGGTCAAAGAACAGTGACTCATCACGTAGGAATCCATGATGATCTCAGGTCATAGGGCGTTGTGACACAGTTATACATGAGAAAAGCTTATGACTTAGTCCATGCAGCTTTCTCATAGTGGGTCGGTCCAGCACATGGTACTCTTACAAGTGCCCATGAATTTGACTCGTATCTCCATACTCATCAAAGTCATACTGGTCTTATTTCATCTTCGCTCCCGCGTATATGACCGACCAGGGACATTTAGGATAATCTATAAGATATATCCAGGAATCAGCTATCACTATAAACATGCAAATGAAGTGATAACTAAATGGATAATGACTTGCCCCTAGGGCATTATTTCCAACACCTTCCACTTCATCTCCACCATTTGTCTTTCATACTTCACCATCACCACCTCCCCAACTGAGGCTTTTACTTCTATCCTTGAAACTTCACCTATGCCTGTCTCCACTCCTACCACTGAGATTCTAGCCTCTCCATCTCCACCTACACCTACAACTGAGATCTTTCATCTCTCTCAGACACCCTCCACTGAGATTTTCCATCCTTCTCCTTCTTCTATCTCAGCTCCATCCCCATTTGAAGATGACAAAGGGGGAGAGAAAGGCAAAGAAGAATAGAATTTGAGTGTTGGAAGTTTTTAGGAATTGTAGGTTGTTACGTATTAGGTTGATATGTATTTTGATTTGATTATGTCATGTTACATGTAATGCATTTTGAATTTTCAATGAATGTGCAATCTTTCATGTTTCTGATATCTCTGATATCTTGTCATTCTGAATACTTTAAATGTGCAAATTAAGTTTTTCTAAATGGCTAAATCTTTCAAAATGTCAAAATGCCTACCTTTGTGAACAATTCAGTAACTTGAAACTTCTGTCAAATGCAAAACGCAATTCAAGACACAAACTCTCTCAAATTCTAGCAAACTTGGTTTACAAGTGTTGTCATCATCAAAAAGGGGGAGAATGTTAGTTCTCTATGTGTTTTGATGATAACTGACAATTGCAAACATAAGTTAAAGTTTGTCTTGGTAAAGTAGAAAAACTTACTGTCAAGAGAATACTTGAGTATTGGTTTCAATACTCAAGTATTGAGTTGACAGAGAATGGCTCATTTTCATAAAGATAAGCAATACTCGAGTATTCCTCTGAATACTCAACTATTGAAGTTACAGAGAGCATTTCAAGTTTTTCACTATGAGTCAATACTCAAGTATTAGTATGAATACTCGAGTATTGACCATACAGAGACTCTTTCACTAAAAGGAAAAATTGTCAATACTCAAGTATCCATTTGGATACTCAAGTATTGTTTATACAGAAAGTCACCAAAGTATTCCAACATGTCAATACTCGAGTATTGGACTATCAAAAGTTTTTCAAGCTTTACACATGTTTATGAATACTCAAGTATTGAAATGAAAACTCAAGTATTGTTTTGGGAGAAACTTTTCCAAGTTTTTGAAAATATCTGAATACTCGAGTATTGAGTTGATTACTCGAGTATTGGCCATACAGAAAGGTTTGCTATTCTCCAGTGATTTGAATACTCAAGTATTAAAGAGAATACTCAAGTATTGAGTTGGAAAAGATTTCACAAAGTTTTCCAAATGATTGGAATACTCGAGTATTGAGTTGAATACTCGAGTATTGGGCATACAGAGAGCTTGGCTCCTTTTTCAAATGTTTTGAAAACTCAAGTATTGAGGTTTTGGACTTAAACTTATTTTCACATAAAAGGTTCAAAACTCGAGTATTGGTTCCAATACTCGAGTATTGGTCTTACTCAAAGAAATGGTGCAAAGCTCAAATCATGAAGTGCCTCTCTGGAAGATGAATACTCGAGTATTGACGTGTATACTCAAGTATTCATATTAGTGTACAGTGACATACTCGAGTATTGGTCGCGGGTTTGAAAATCAAGTTGAACGAATTTATGAAAACCTCTTTGTTTGATCTCAATACTTGTCATTATCATTCTCTGATATTCCCAGCTATGTTTAACCACTTTGTTAGTGAGTTTCAGATAAATTAGAGAATACTTATTAAAGGTTTAAAGCAAAAGCAAAAAGCATGTCACAACATTAAATGCTAAACCCAGAAAGTTGCATTCTTTTGGGTAATCCTTCTGCACACGCTTACAAAGGATTAATGTCTGCCTTCCACATCGAGTAGCTGCTATTCCAACGAATTAATATTCAAGAAGTCAACTCTGAACTTCTGTACAACTGGATTAAGCGAAGAGTAGAGGAAGAAGACTCCAAAGTGCCTCCAATAGCTAGATTAATATACAACGGTCATAATGGAGCATGCAACGGATCTTTAATGCTCTCTTAGTATAAATAGAGCAGCATTCAAGTCTTCTCAACTAACACAACTGCTGAAAACGAAATACATTCAAGTTTCCAACTACTCTTTCAGTTTTCACTTGTAAAGTATATGTTGATACATTAAGCTTCAGCATTTATCATTATCCACTCTTAGAGAGAGTTTCTTTTCTATAAATCATTTATTGTAAGGAATCCCAAGTCAGGGGACTTGGTGATTGGGTTCATTGATTGCAACTTGTAAGGGGGAGTAAGTTCTAGTGAGAGAATTACTCTTGAGTACAAAGTGTGTAATCAATTGAGATAGTGAAAATCCCGAGAGAGTCCGGGACCGGACGTAGGTCAAGAGATTGGACCGAACCAAGTATATATCCTTGTGTTTTGCTCTTCTACTCTCATCTTAGTTCATCTCTGTTTTTAGTGTTAAAAAACAGAGCAATTCTGAAAAGATTTTTGAAATCCTCAATTCACCCCCTCTTGGTGATTTAGCTCCACTTTCAACCTTTCTTTCATTATTAGGTCCATTTAACATGTATTAGAGTGAGCGCAACAGAGCATTTAACCGGTTTGGACA
This sequence comes from Acacia melanoxylon, assembly GCA_019022615.1. Taxonomy (NCBI): domain Eukaryota; kingdom Viridiplantae; phylum Streptophyta; class Magnoliopsida; order Fabales; family Fabaceae; genus Acacia; species Acacia melanoxylon. The sequence continues at coordinate 657,387 of JAFJYJ010000003.1, read as the reverse complement.
ATATACTGTACTGGTAAAAGTAAAATAAACATAAAGTAAAAGTCCCCAAAGGGTTAAGGGTACAGTTATCCAAAAATAAATACCAATAATAATACAGTCATCCCAAAAGTATCAAAATACAAAAGTGATAATAGGGCATCCCCTATTTCTTCAACTTCCCGCATCAGGCCCTACTTTCTTCTGCTTCCGCCTGCTACTTTCTCACCCCTGTATCTTCACAATGGTCTGGATTTCAAGGTTGAACCCCAGAGTAACTATTAGACTCAAATACAATATGTATGCAGTGCATGCAATGTAAATCCCAATTAGGAAAGTAAAGCAAACAATTCTGCCTCAGGCACAGTAATCTGGCATGTATGTTATGCCTCCGGCACAATCCGCAGGACCGCCTGGTCAAGACAAGCCCCACGATACGTTTCGCGCGCAGGGGCCTCGGTAGTAACCTATAAACACACAGTCATATAGGCCCTACCTACCCCAAAACTTCTCGGTACTGCAGCCCACTAGGCACCACAGCCCGATCATAATGCCCTCGGTACTATAGTGAATCCCTAAGGACACGCAATCCAATAGGTACTACATCCCGATCTCCTACATCATGATCAACACAACATGCAAAAGTAACATAGAGTATGCGAGTCAACAGTTACTACCTGGCACTCCTTGAAATTAGCAAACACTTCTCTTGATATGGTCCACACGAGCTAACACCCTAGTTACAACAAAATATCACACTTTCAATTATGTATACCAACTCTACTTCAAATCTCTTTGAATTTTGCCTACACCAGAATTTTCCAGAATTGTTGTTCCAACTTCGCCGATTTTTAATAAATTCTAAGAAACTCATATTAACAAAAAATCAGCGCCAATGGAACCCTGAAGATGTCTAGTTTATAGGAAAAATAATTACAAAATCCATCTGGGTTCATATACTTTTTCGTATTTGCAAAAACCGAACTTAACCAAAGTTTTCCAGAAATTCAGTGTTTCTGTCCCTACTACACCGATTTTTAGTAAATTCAAAACAAAAATCACATGAAACCAACGTCCTTTAAGCCATTAAGATGTCTATTTCTCAGGAAAAATACATTCAGACCCTGAAAGTACACTTAGTTTGACTTATACCCACTTTTACACCTCCTGGTCCAAATTCGACCTGTTGCATCTGTTCCAAATTAAGAAATTTCTATCTCCTAGTAGGAAAGTCCCAATCATACAAAATTATACATCATGGTGAACCTTAGGATGTTTAATTTCTACCTGTAAAATTTCATATTATTTCAAGGTCATTTACTATTTGTAGAACCTAGTTGAAGACACGCTGCCAGAAATTCCAGAGTTGGAAATAAGCTTAGTTTAAGGGGTTTTCGGTGTTTTCGACTTCGGCAACTTAACCCATGACCATACCCTATACAAAATCATGTTTCAGAGCCATTGGTGACATTAAAAATACAAAAATCCAACCTTAACACCAAGCACTAACCTTATGCACGAAAATGCTTAGCCAAGAACTCAAGAAGATGAAGTTTTCGGGTTACCTCAAGATCGGCAAGTCGGTGGATGCTCTTGAGATTTTGGATCTTGAACCTTGGTTATGGTGGTTGCTGAGCTCTCTCCCTGCCCTCTGGAATTTTCTTCCCTTTAGGGGTGAAAATGAAAAGCTAAACACCTATATATAATGGTAAATTTTGATCCGGTAAAATTAGAGCTAACAAGCGTAAATTCCGGTCTAAAATGTATCTGGCTTTTGGCTTAATCCCCAAGTTATTCTAGAATTTTCCAGGGGTGTCCAGAAGCTTCCAAGTGTCACTGTCCCCTCCAAAAATGTGCAGATCTTTATCTTCCTTTGGGGCAAATTACGAGTTTTGGCCCGAAACTTTCGTAAATTAAATTTGTGGCCCAGAACTTTCTAATTATTTTTAATTTTTCCCCATGTGCTTGGGCCTGTCCAAAAGGACATATGGCACGCCATTTTGGGCCCACAAACCTGGTCCAATTAATTTTTGCACATTTATTCCCATTTTGCCCTTTTTCCTCTGAACGTGGGACCCGCGGTTTGACTTTTGCACTGATTTTTCTTTTCTTCTTCTCCAAGCAATACTAGAGAATTCCATAGGCTCCTAGATTGCTTCCATGTGGTGCCTCCTCTTCCACAAGTATCTTGATATTTTCTTTACATTTAGGGAAAATTACCTACTTTGGCCCGGAATTTATGGAAATTACCAATTTTGGCCCGGGCTCAATGATTAGCCTTGACTTTTTCCCCAAGTTTTCTAGACTTTTCCTAAGCGTAAGTGGTGCCTCCTAGGCCCCACAATTCAGATCCCCTTACCTTTATCCTATTCCCCCCAATTTATCTGATTTATTCCCTTTTTATTCAGTCAATGGGGCCCGCAGTGGACTTTTTGTTGACTTTTCTCTTTCTTGCTCTCCAAGTCATTTTGTGACAATTGAGGGAACTAGGTCGCGCCACTCTGGGCCCATCCAATTGATCTTCCCCATTTCCTCTAGTCTTTCCATTCTATCTGGTCCAGTCTCCAACTACCGGTCCCCATGGGTCCTGCTGGTCAATAGGGTATCTCCCTTTAGGCTTTCTTCAACTTTTCCTAGATATTTTCCTCTGATTGGAATATTGATAACTACAAGCACGTTGGTTACAATCGTAGGGGTGTTACATGGACTACCTACTGTATTGGTAAAAGTGAGATAAACAAAAAATAAATAGTCCCCGAAGGGTTAAGGGTATAGTCATCCGACATAAAATACCAAAAATAATATACAATCATCCCAACATAAATACAAAGTATAATAAGGCATTCCCTATTCTTCAACCAGCTCTGATATGCCCTACCTGTCCAAAAAGGTCTTCTGAGCTCAGGCGCGTTTCCCTGTGTCTACAGATCTACCTGGAGTTCAAAATTGAACCCCAGAGTAACTGTCAAACTCATGTACTATATGTGTATAGTGCATGCATGCAACTATGTCAGATATAATCAAAAATAATATGCAAAACATACCACATATGCATTCAGAAACATACACAATAATCATCACGCACCATCGAGCTACCTTACCAAGGCAAGCCCCGGAATTACTAGAATCACGACCCGTAGAGCCGCCTGCACTAGGCCAACCACGGACCTAATGATCCGTAGAGCCGCCATTCAAGGCCAGCCCCAAACCTTTCCTCTGTGCTAGGAATAGGGACTTGAACGCCAACATGCTCTGTATGCATATTTGGCAAAAACAAACACACATGGCAAACAAACATACAACAAACACATAAAAGTACTTGAGTAAACAGTTAATACCTGTGAGATGTGTACCGTCTTAAAGTTTTATAGTGCCTGATAGCTTTACAAAATATTCCTTAACCCTAAACAACATCAAAATACCTTATTTTTATTATTTCCAAAAATACCCTTGCACTTTTCAAGAAATCCGAGCCTATTTCAGAAAATTCCAGAAATCCAGCGATTTTGGCCCAACTCCAAACATTTTCAATACATTCCTAAAAAATCCAATTGATATGAAATAAGTTCCATTTGAACCATTAGGATGTCTTATTTATGGAAAAAATACTTCCAGACTCCAAAAGAATCCAAATTTAATTACACAGCCCAATCTTTACTCGCTGGTCAGAAAAATATTGCAACTTTCTGGGCTATTTGCAAAACCTAGTAGGAAACTCAAAAAGACATAGGCTTATGCATCACAATGAATCTCAAGATGTATAATTTATGCCAGTAAAATTTCAGAGAAATGGAACTTCATTTTCTATTTTTAAAACACCGTTAAAGTTTCACTGCCCAGAAATTCCGGAAACTGGCAGCAAGCTATTCCTTTGGTTTTTGATGTTTTCAGGTTCGTAAACTTTAACTCTGATTAAACCCATACAAAATTATGTTTTGAACTCATTGGAACCCTTAAAAAACTTGAAATCAGATCACAGCTTCATGCCATGATCAGGTGGACAAAAACCATAACTTTAAACTTCATAGGTTTAGGTTTTCGGTGCTTACCTGAAATCGGAGCTCTACTTTGTGATCTGGCTTCTTCTTCTTGGTGTGGGAACTTGGCAGATCCTTCCTCTTCCCTCAGCTGAGCACACCACTAGGCAGCCAAGAATGAAAAATTTGGGCCTTTCTAAAATAACAAAAATGATCAGGGTACACTAAATTATCCAGTGCATGCTTTTGTCCACTGGTTAATAACTTGGATTAGGGTTTCTGACTTAATTCCCAAGACATTCCATAGTGTTCCAAAACCTATCTGGGGGGTATCTGATGAGCACAAATTATACCATGTTTTCCCTGTACTTCATGACCGAATTGAAGGGTGAGTAAAAGCTTAAACTGCAAACAATCCAAGCAAAAAAGCCATATATTCATGATATAGGGAACAGAAGGATGGAAACCATTTACATCCTGAACATGTGCTAAGAAGAGCAAATTACATGGTTTTAAAGAGCGTATAGCAAAGCTGATACTATGCTATAGCATTCCAACAGCAACTCGAAAGGCAATAAAAAGCATCACGAAAGCTATAGCAAAGTAAAGGACGCAATGCTATGCGGCATATTTTCTGACCATTTTATCTAACTGATTTCAGGAATAGAAATAAAAGATCGAGATCAACAAGTAGATTGCTGACATAATGAAATAGAAGATGCAGAGGATCAAAACGGAAAGATTTGAAGAATCCCCCAGGATCCGCAGAATCAATCTACAAACAGAAGATGCGATAGATCTCAACAGATTTGGAAAGCCCAGCTAGCTTAACTTGCGTCACACGAAAGTCCGAATATAAAAGAAAACAGCAGGACAACCCTGTAGGAGAGTCGCAGAGAGCCAACACAAGATTACACATTCGGCCGACTCAACAGAAGAGTGAGAGACTTCACTAGCACGAGAATTCCAGGATAACCCAGCATCCTTCCTCGCAGTACGACGGAGGGAAGAAGACATGGAGTGGTGACATGACAGGGCTTCATCCACGCCGTCGGAACGCCGTCAAGCTTTCTATTTTCAATTGTTTAATTTCAGTAGTTAGATCATGGGTCATTATGTTACCATCTGTTTTGTGTTTCCTTCGTCAGTCATGAACTAACTTTGTGATGGCTAAACGAGGTTGAATTCTTAAGCATGTATGAACCCAGTTGCAAGTTCTTAATTTAATAGATTCGGTTTGCTTATCAGTAAATTAACTACTAGTCGATTAGAGGAATCTAAGGGCTAGACCTGTGGTCTCGGCTTACTGGCAAGGAGTCGAGGCTAGACCTCGAGAAACTTGATGTTTGCTAGGCAGTGTGCAAGGCTTGACCTATTTATTGTAGGCTTCAGGAATGGGTCTACCTCTCATAATCAGTACACCCTGAGTATAATGCAGATAAAAACTAGAAAGTTGCCAAAGGAATATGGAAGGAGTATAGTTAATATCATATGTATTGGATGCGGAAGCTTCGATAGATCATAGCGGTGGGTAATCGAATAGCTTTGTAGTTAGTAGCTATGTTGTAGCAATTGCGGAAGCTGTGCAGTATAGATGCTATAGCAATGGGTAGAGCAACTGGGGGAATTATGCACTTAAGGAGGAGTCCGAGTTCAGCCTAACTTCTTACTGATATCTTCTTAAATTTACTTTGTTTACTTCTGTTATTAGCATAATCATCAAAAACCTCTCAAACCAATTACATTTACTTTCTTATTGCAACTATCATAGCAATTGAGCGTCTCTCTTCGGTATCTCAGTCTCTGTGGGACGATACTCTACTTTCACTTTATTACTTGTTCGACTGGTTTACTTTCCATCAAGGAAATCGACAAACAAGCGCCTCCTTAGCCATAAAAGTCAGATTTTTATTTTTTAAAATGTGTAAATTACCTCTTTTTACCTGAAACACCCTTTTGTCCAGTGGTTAAAAGCATGTACCCTGGTTTTTGGCTTGTTTTCTCTTTTCTTTTTCTCCGAAAATTTCTAGATATTTCTAGACACTTCTAGGGGCATATGTGGCACATCCTAGGCCCTCAAATCTGATCCATGTACTTTTATTTAATTTATTCAGTTTATCTAGTTTACCTTTCTATCCACTGGTCCTTGTAATGCACCGCCGGTTAAAAGGGTGCTCCTTTTTCCACTTTTCTTCAGATTTTCAGATCTTTTCCCCTGTTTGGGCCTACATATGTAGCACCATTTTGGACCTCATATGGCCCCATATTTGTTTCATTTAATCCAAAAAGAAGTTCCTAAATGGTGCTTATCAGTCTCCTTTTTACCGATTAACCTCCTTTAGGGCCTATACTTTATGTTTGGACTTATGTACAGATAAAATCATATGATTTTCTATCTCTCCCATGTGGACGAAATTCCATCCTTAGTGGGTAAGGATTTGGCTTTTCTACCCTTACTTTTTCTCTTTTAACCCTGTGGTGACACGTGTCCCTATGTAATGATTACACTGACTTTTCTTTTTCAGCATGTGATTTTTGCAGTGTCTCTTCCTCTTCCTCCAAAAAGACGCAAGAATCCCTTACTAGTTCAGGAAATGTCATATACACATCTATTTTAGCACATGTTTGCTTAGATAATTGTCCCATACTTTAGGACATAGCTAAATGACATTTTTTTTACCAACTGATTAACACTGTATAGGTCCTCGTGCCTCTTTTCCATTGGCACTTTAGTTCCACGGCTTATACATACTAGGTCCACTAACCCGTATAGCCGAGTTACTTAGTCCCTAAAAAGGCTCCCTATCTCTCGACAGTCTTGCGACTCTTCCCGAACCGGGCTTAGTCGTCCGCCTACTTTAGGCTTATTCTCAATTCTCAGGATCCAAAATTCAGGATATTACACACTTTATGTTCAAATATTTTTGAGAGCTCTTTGTCTTATGTTAACTTGAGTTTTACAACCTGAAACTCGAGTTAATATTGACAGTCAGTTACTGGTTTATGTTTGATCAAGTTCAAAGCATTTTGACTTAAACCATTAACTTCATTTTGTTTATAATTGCCAGTTATCATCAAAACACATAAAGAACTAACATATCTTTGTATGTATGTGGGCCATGATTGTGGACCTGTGTCTCATGAGGGGGACATGCGTTTGTGGCTATAAGGCCTAGTGGACTGGAGTTCCTTGGGTTGCTATTGAGCATGTATGCATTAAGTTAGTTGGGGTTTGAGACCTAACTATTGATTTTTCCTAGCGTTGTGGATCTGGGGCTTGCTTTGTTGAGCATTCCTGCGTTTATTTAGGACTTATTAGTCCTTCTGCAATTGACATTACATATGTGGTATGATGTTTTATATTACTACACGTGATTGTACTGAATGCTTTGTGGTATATGTTTATTTTCCTAACTATGGTTGCTTGCATACTTTGTATATACTTTCTATATGAGATTAATCTATTACTCTGGGATCCTTCAGGATTCCAGTTCCTATTACTAACTGTGTATTGTATAGCTTATTGGACGTAGCTCCCAGGGTAAAGGGCGGATGTTAGCAAATGGAGGTGCCGAACTACTTTCAGATGGTTCGGGGAATATTTGTAGTTATTTTATGTAATTACGTTTTAAATCAGTAACCAAGATTTTTTATACATTATCAGTATACTACACCCAAACCGTTTTTGAAAGACTTGGCTATCACCCAAGAGGGGGTGAATTGGGTGTTTGATTAAAACTTTAGTTACTTTGAAAATCTTTTCGCAACTTACTGAAAGTAGTTTGAATGACAGAAATAATTTATAAAGAGATAATCAGTCATTTAAATATATATGCACATTCAAATATATATGCTGGAAATATAAGAGATAAGGGAAGAAAATATGCAAATTGATTTATACTGGTTCGGCCCAATCCTTGACCTACATTCAGTCCCCAAGCTCCGTTTGAGATTTTCAATCCACTATCTTCTTTTAGCTTGATTACATGTTCTATACTCGAAGTAATCCTCTCACTAGGATTCACTCCCCCTTACAAATTGTAATCAATACGCCCACTTGATTACACACTCTTTACTCGAAGTAATCTTCTCACTAGGATTCACTCCCCTTACAAGCTGTAATCAATACAATGAGTTTCCCACTCAAGATCACCCAATCTTGAGTAACTCTCAGATAGTATGGTATGATGTTTACAATAAATCTTCCCTCTCAGAAGTGAATGAATAAACACTGAAGTACAATACAAATCATCTTACTCTCTATGATAAACTATGTAAACATTGAAAACAGAAAGCAAATAATATGAAGATCAGAGTATGAGCATTTTGAAGATGTAGACTTGTGTCTTGCTCCTTCTGTCTTGAATCTGTCTTCTTTTATAAGTAGTTGCAATTTATGACTGTTGAGAAGATTCAATGACTGTTGGATAAAGAAATATAGCCGTTAGACTCAGATGGAACTAGTCGTTAGAACTTCATTTTCTGAACCAGCTATGACATCAGCCTTTTCTTTACCCTTGATGTTCAGTTTAACAACCTTCGATCAATTGAAACATGTACACAAATGATATAAATAATGTTAAGAAGTATTATAAGTCATTTGGGTAATCATCTGGATGTTCTTGATGAGAAACGAAATTTTTGACACGGTGATTTTCTGAAGCAGAGACGTAAACACGAGTTTTCATTTGAAAACTCGAGTTTTGAGGTTGTTGCGTAACTCCAGGTTCCTTTCTGTCTGATCAAAACTCGAGTTTTGGTCTCACAAACTCGAGTTTGGAAGATGCTCTGACGTTCGCTACTCTCTGTCTGATGGAAACTCTAGTTTCCAACTTAATGACTCGAGTTTGGTTTTCTCCCAAAACCAAAGTTTGCTCTCTACCTTCGATAAACTCGAGTTGCATTTTACAAACTTGATTTTGCTTCATTTGACATCAAACTTCAATAGATTGATAGATTTATCAGAAGCTGTCCAGGACTAGTGTCTTTGCAACAACTTGAACAGATTGTCAACTTTTGAAGGCCATATCTCCATGGTCTGAACTCCATTTTGGTTGGTTCAAATCTTGAGGGAAATCCCTTTGAGTCTACTTTCATATGCCACTGATTTCAGCTCAATTGAATCTGTAATTTGTGAGATACACCCAAAATACTGAAGCTTGGTCTGCTGTATGGCGTGAATTTCAATTCCAACTTCTACAATTCATAGATCCTTTATCTAAACTCCTTTGGGCTTGCATATTATATCAAAATGACGCATTAGAAGTCTAGTTTCATATTTCACTAGTTTCACCTCATTCAGATCTCTGGTTTGGGAGATATCATCGAATTACCAGACCTCACCAAGCTGAAGGTGAAACAGAGTAGAACAGAGTTGCTGATCAGCATTGTAAACTTGAGTTTATACTTAGAAACTTAAGTTTTCCTAGTTTAGAGACGCCAAAGATGCTGAAGACACTACAAACTCGAGTTAGTTAGTGACAAACTCGAGTTTTGAGTCTTAAACTCGAGTTTGGAGTTCTTAACTTGAGTTTTCTCATACTAGAGGAGCAAATCATTGTAGCGAAGTAGGAAACTCGAGTTTTTATATCTAAATCGAGTTTTCTCATCCTGAAGCTGATTTTTGCTGACTTTAATTCCTAATTGAGTCATTTCAATTTCCATATGATCTTTGAGACTTCTAGCATCAATATAAGAACTTTAATAATGATATTCTCATTTCATTCAACAAGTTCTTCCTTCTTTAATCTCCCATCTTGATCATTCTTCATAATCCAACTCGTTCTTTCTTCTCTTCTCTTGATCATTCTCTGTCATTCAACTTGGACTCATCATTCTCAGCAAGTTCTACCTTCTTCAATATCTCGTCTTCTTCTTGATTATTCCCAAAATACTTTGATAGCTTCTTGCTTCCTTGACATTCTCTCCTTCTTGATTAATCTATATAATTCAACTTGAACTAATCTACATTAAACATAATAGTTAGTCAATGTAGGAGATAAATAAATTATGTAAACTTTTTACTCTTAATAATGGTATCTATATTAGACATCATCAAAACTAATCATATCTAACATTCTCCCCCTTTTTGATGATGACAAATACTTTAAGAAAAATATGTATCAATATGAAAATATATTAGATGTGCAACATCTTTTTCTTGCCATTCTCTCCCCCTTATTTGTCATTAGCAAAAAGTTGAAGTAAAGAAGAAATGCTGAGAGAGACAAATATTAAACCAGATTAGAAAGAGTCAAAGAACTGATTTTCTCTCCTCGATTTGAAATTGTTTTCATTCTTAATATGATGCAATTTGGAATGTTTTTATGAAAACAAATTTGAGACAATTTGGAGAGGTTTTCAAGACATCTTTCACAATTACAGCATATAGTTACCAAACATGTGCAAAATTTATCTGAATATAAAAAGATAAAGATTAAAAATGCTCATATTGGTTTTGCAAATTGATGAACGGCCCGAGAAGTCCGTTTGCTTGCTTTCTTGTTGTACGAGATCATCTGAAGTGTGCTCAATAGAAGGATCATGAATATCATTTTAGATGTGAATAAGACAAAAGTACGATCTCCCTGAGGATTATCTTCATTGAATATAATTAGTACTCAGCTTCCATCCTTTGTCTATTCTTTATAGAACTCTTCTGTATAGAATAACTCATCTGACTCCAAGAGGTTTTTCGCTTACTCTGTTGAGCATATCTCAGCTTTAGTGTGATTGAGCGTCAAAACATCTTTCCTCAATGTAATAGTTTCTCCTTGTAGTGCATTAAGGAAGGCTTTTGCACAGACTTAATTCTCCTGCCACAATTGTAAAACTTTCTTGCAAGAGAGAATTATTAGTGCAATAAGATATCAAAATATTCCTTTCTATATGATATTTTCAAATTAAGATAATGAAAGGAAATATGATATTAACTCATCATCAAAACTAATAAAATATAGTGAATGCAAATGAGTATGCTTAAAAGAGTTTTCTTCAAATAAAGGTAATGAGCTTTTAAGATATCAAACACATGTGAATGTGAAGCTCCCCCTTAATGAATGCATGATTAAAAAAATGTGAAGCTCCTTTTAATAATACCAAATAATAATCTGACACCAAATGTTATGAGGTCTGGAGTTATCCCTGCTCCAGAGGACACAACATGATATCTCAAAATTAAGAACTTTCAAGTTCACTTGGGTGGACTTGAAATTGGTATGAAGAAATCACTTATGCTTTTTATGATGATAAAAGAGTTGAAAGCATAAGGATCATTTTTAAAAAGTGAGTATGCTCAGGCTAAGATTCATAAAATAAGATGGAATGAATGAAATCAAGTTAGCCTAGCATGATTATGCTATATGCATGTTACATTACCTCACTCACGTAATATCGTAATTACTTGAGTCATAATCATCTGTAATCCATAGATGCATCACTGGCTAGCTATTATCTGATAATGTGATCAATACCAAGGCTCTCCCAAGTGGATAAGTTTTAGGAGGATGAGTCTTTATAACCACCAATTGCTCTGAATGCATCTTAGAAGCAGAAATCCCAAATGAGCTTTGAATAGGATCTCAAAATTAGTTTCTGCTCATAGCTTCTCATCAAGCGAGTATGCTCCTTATCATCTTGGTCTAAGCCTCTTGCTAGTGATGGGATGTCACTCAAGTGATGTCACAGAATTTGCAGACATAGCCACTAAAATGGTCTATTCTGTTTGCCTATGTTCTTTGTATTTGACAACAGAACATTTTGGTCAACTCCTGCAAAAATATGTGTCCTTTGGTACTCAATGATTCTTGAGTCCACACAAGATTAGACATGACAACCTTATGCTCTTAAAAGATTAAATCATATGATATTTAAGCAAAGAGCATAATAAGCTAACATAATTTTACCCAATCAAATAAGTTCATGCCAATGAATCATAAAGGGTAACAAATAAATGATACCAGGAATGTTATTTCTCAATGACAAGTTGGAAATATACTTTATGCATAAAAGATGTCATTGATAAAATACTTGTAAGTTTGAGCATAGAAAATCTTATCCATAAAGATAAGCATTTATCAACTAATAGTTTATGAATGAGATCAGATTTTCCAAGAATGATAATGAAATATGCAAATAGTTTCAAATCTCAAATTTTCTTTCAAACATTGATAAAGTATCAAGAAATTCTATGAAAGGTTCATTTTTTAAACATGTTTAAGATCAATGCTCACTCTAAACATGGTGGAAGTCAACATGTTAAAGAATAAATCAGAATACTTCAAGATTAAGAGAACATGTGAAACATTGAAGTTTACATGTAGAAGAATTTTCCCAAGAGCAAAAGTCATAAAGGTAATGCATTATCGAAACATGCTTTGCACAATAGAAATATATGAGCACAATGACTTTGCTATTGACCAAGAGATAATCTTGCCTTTTAGAATAGAGTCTTGAAATATATGAACATTCAAGGCAAGAATTTGAATATAGTTATTCAGAAATGGATGAAGATAAATTTGATGAATTTGAGTAACAAAATGACTACTAGGATTCATAGATAATGAAACACATACTCATTAGTCCAAATGACTAGAGTTCCAGAATGTTATCCTAGTAAGTTACTTCATATAATGGTTAATACATTAACATTTAATGCATTAATGAACATTCATAATCCTTGGAATAACTTTACCAATAAGGATTTATCCAATAAGCATAAGTTTTCACAAATTGAATTCTTTTCTAGAGATAAGCTTGAAACTCATATAGATAATCAACCTGTTAGATATAAGATCTAGCTTGATTGAGAATAAAAAATGAGGAGTTCAAGCATCATATTGAATACCAAAGATCAATATGTGAATGATAGGGAAAACTTAACCGAACAAATTTGAAGCATATCCAACATTCAATATACAATATTAACTTCCAATTTGAAACATCATTTGAATGCAATCAAAGTATGGATATGTTTTCAAAACATTTGTATGCATTTTCACAAAACAGTGAATTGAAATCCAAACAAATTTTAGACTTGTGCATTTCAAAAAGATATAAACTCGAAAGTTATGCACAAATTCACTTGTTTGATCATCGAAACTCACTAACAAATTGTTTAAACATAGTTAGGAATATTAGTGATTGATGATATGGATTATATAGATCATACAGGAAAATTTCGCAAATTCAAGAAAGATGATTTCAAAACATGGTTGACTCAAACTTGAGTTTGGAAAGACAAATTAGAGTTTGTAAATTCAAACTGGAGTTAACATGCCGATTGGTTTGATAATTCTTCTCAAGGTTGGACCCTCGTGTGTTGTCGTTTTTACCTCTCCTAATTTTGATCATTTTCAATGTCCTTTTTCTTTGTCTTTCTGTTTTTCTGAAAAAAAAAGGAAAAGGTCATAGAAAAAGGAGACCGATAATGATCAAAATTTAGAGAGGTAAAAATGATGATAATGAGGGTCCTACCTTGAGAAGAACCTCAGTTGTCTTGAACCCTCCCTGAGGTTGATCATTTTCAGTTTCCTTTTTCTTTATATTTGTTAGAAAAAGAAAAAAGACAAAGAAAAAGGAGACTAATAATGATCAACCTTAGGAGAGGTAACAATGACGAGACATGAATCTACGGCTGAACAAGCAGAACAACCTTGCGCGCGGTTGTCTTGAACCCCCCCTGTGAACAGTTGTCTCGAACACTAGGGCATTGTTTGAAAAGAGATGAAGATTATGTAGGGTTGCAATAGCTTAAATATATCGACTTTTAAGACCAGCTTTTAAAAATATCCGGTTCAAAAATCATCGCCATATATTTTAAAATAAAAGAAAACGTATAAGACCGGATCCAAATTAACTTTGGTCCTAAAAAATAATACTTTTAAGACCTTATTCTAAAAATATCTGGTCCTAAAAGTGTCACGATTTCTTTTATTTAGAAAACGAAGACTTTTAGGACTGGACATTTAAACAATTGTGGTCCTAAAAGTCTCCCATATTAGGACCAAACTTTTTAAATATATATGGTCCCAAAAGTCTTCCATATTTTTTTAAAGACGAAGACTTTTAGGATCGGACCTTTAAAATATATCCAGGCCTAAAACTCTCCCATATTTTTTAAAGTTAAACAAAGACTTTTAGGACCGGACCTTTAAAATATATCCGGTTTGAAAAGTCTCCCATATTTTTTAAAGTTAAACGAAGACTTTTAGGAACGGACCTTTAAAAAATATCCGGTCTTAAAAGTCTAGCATTTATTTTTACTACAAAAACAACTTCATACATTTCAGTCTACTTATTTACAACATCTTGTCCTAATGGTATAAGTACTAATAAATAGCTTTATCCACCATCTAATACATACAACAACCAAACATGGAAAGCATCAATTTGTTGGAAATGAATAAACAAATTTATTATTGATCATTAAACAAATTGTACAAAATCATTCATTTGCAAAAGATGATTGTTGCAACAGCATATATTTACAAATGAATTCAAGACATTATTGTTCTGACTTTATGAGGTCATACAGATATTCACAAAATACTTCGCGTATGCGCTCAATATTGCCATCAGAAAAGGGGTCAACACAAACAAACATTTGTAACATGAAAGACAGAAATATATTAGTCCTTCCTTGCATCAAAGGGGTCAGCACAGGAAAACGTGGGTAATATCAAATACATTTACCATTTCAGTGAAGTTACTCATTCCTTGCATGATAATATTATATATGTGTATCAAGACGTAATGACCACATAAGTTGGACTACTATGATTGCCGACGAGCCTAAAAAAGAACAAGAAATATATGAGAGCATATATTGCTTACTGACCAAGTTCAAAAGGCAGTGTGTCAATGGTCAAATATGTAATAACCTTTGGTATGATCCATGTAGGGTCTCTAGCCTGAAATCCGAGCTTTTTCTTGACCTTCATTTGGAATGCCTTCATGGAACTATTATCAAAATCACAAATTTATCAATAATTGTCACTGAAAATTCATATCAGAGATTTCAGACAAGACAATCATGATGACATGCTTACGTGTTCACAATCTGCTTCAACGTAGGCACTAGATCATAGTGAAGGGAGCATAAAAGACCACTTTATTCTCCTATGAAACATCAGGACCAACTGCCAATGGTGACTGAAAATTCACAATAGACAAGTACTCAGTGATATGTAGCAGAATTAAGTGAATTGCAGACAAGAATTATGATATGTACCTATTGTTGAATGGTGTCAAGTACCACTTTTACATATTTTTTACAAAACCTCTTGTTATGTACGCTTGTCTCTCCGTTAAGGTTGTTGTAGTTATGTAGTCAGGGCACAAGAATCCAATATCATTGCTTCTGCCCTGTTCTACCAATTCATAATACATGAACCTACAACAATGACATCAGAGAATTAGTATATATGTATGTGTGTCTAAATGATGTATTTAAATTATGTACTCATAGAAGAAGATACTTACTTTAAAAATAAGAGCACCATTGCATTAGTAAGCTCCTGTTTAGGAAACAGCAAGGACAGTAAATCATCTGCGTCAACGAAAACCGGTTGCTTATTACGAAGACCTACTTCTTGATTGACAGGCCACGATCTAACTCCAAAAGATCCATTGAATACCTTAAGGATAATTTTGTACTTAGCATTCAACTTAGCCGTGTCAACAACTTCAAGAAGGGTTGGAGTTTTAGGAGGAGTAGAAACATGTACAAGCTTCACTGGCTATGAGATGAAGCTGGACTTTCAATCACGCAGAACCTTCATGTGATTAGTTGGGAGAGGGATAGGTGCATCACCAATGATCACCTCTTCAACTAACACTTTAACTTCATCATCATCCATTTGTTCGTGGTGTACAGTTGATCCTAAGTTGTGGGCAGTCCCTTGTGCAACTAATTTTCTATCAGGATCCTCCATATAAAGGTCTCCAGGTTTCCCTAACTATCCAACAATGCAACTCCCTTTAAGGCTCTGTTGCATAAGTGCAAGTGGTTGTGCCAAGGGAACATTGGTTTCTCCATGAGAGCTTACAAGGATAATCATTTCCTCCTTCATCTTGCTTAGCTGGGCTTGAAAATTTGCAGTCAATGAAGCTTCTCGCTTCGTTGCTTTGGCCAGCGTACGTTCCATCTCCTCCCGGGTAACCATACTTTGTTTATGGCATTTGGATTTACCAAAGTAGTGCTTCAGGCCTACTCGTCCTTCAACTCCCCATACGCACCCCACGTGATCCGGTTTTCCAGTCGCAACGGTCAGAATATCATTCCTTCTGTCTGACACAAATGATCTCTCTGCTTCTTTCTTTTTAAGATCTTCCTGTAAGATACAGATAATGAGAAGCTTAGTAATGAAACATATTTAGTAACTAAAAAATAAAAATAACGATACTTACAATTCTTTTAGCAACCAAGTTTGTTCATTAGTGTTAGCCGCACTTGGCTTTTGGTGAATATACAACCATAACTCTTCGCGACATATTGGAGATGGCGTATCACATATCGCAGAAGCATTGGATTCAGCTTCATCTTACAATCTCTTTCGCTTGGCCACCATCAACTCATTTTTGGCCTTTTCATATCCGCCACGAGACATTCTCTGCAGGCAATCATTCTTTCTCCCAATAGCTTGTGCTTGTTCCCTTCTTTTTAGTAAATCAGAATTGAAAACAACTATTAATTATAAATTCCAGACCATCTCACTAATAGAAGTTATAGAACTTCTGCTTGATATGAACCTCAAACACTAGTCAAATTAACTTCATCAAGTTTCAAGACTTTGTTAAGGAAGATGTAGAATTGTAGAAGAAATTGGGAGAAACAGAGGAAAGGGAGTTGCAGAACTGCTGCCAACTCAGTCAATTCATTCATTCATCATAATTGATTCCTACACATATTAGTCTAACCTGTTATATATAGTTAGAGGCTTGACTCTTAAGGTCCAATAACAGCTTGCACTGAAACCATTACATAGTTAACATACTAACTAACTAACAGCAATGTCTAACCACTACTTACTATAACAGAAAACCTTCCTAACTAACTAACAGCCTCATAGGAGATATTATGCCATTATTATTTTCCTAATTACCTACTTAGTAATATTTTTACCTTTTCAAGGTTTACATATCATACTTGCCTAGAACAATAGCGAACTTTTACTGTATTACTCCATCTACAGTCATATTCACATAAGAACTAAGACATGCTCCTTTTATGCAGGACAAAGGATGGAAATGTATACTTCTATTCACACACCAAACCATCTAATTAACAGGATTAGATGAACACAATAACATTCACATATCCGCACACATTAATAAGCAAACAAAAAAGGGCAAAAAAACTAAATATAAACTCACCAAAGCTTCTGGGGTAGTTCGCATCTGAACAAATTGTTGCCAAGTTTCTTTGTCAAGAAATGTATACTTTTCACAAGGATTAAGGCGAGGATCACCATCTGGAACCTCGGCAAAAATATGGTTGTTAGCTAGTTGGGTCTTAAACTTCCTCCAGTGCTCAGCACAATATGACAATGTCTTGTCTTTCAACTTTTGACTGTCAGGAACAATGTATGTAAGCCGGATAGTGTCCCAAGTAAGATGCTTTACTTTGGTCTGGTCGACATTGTTCCACTCATCTGTCAAGATGCTAAGCTTGCTGCGTGCTAGTGTGCCAACAAAACTAATATATTTTATTTATTAGGGCTGAAAGGAGCTAAATTTTCATCAAACAGAATCTCGAGCTTTTCCTCGACAGTCCGACTTAGGGCAAGCTCTTCCATTTGTGTGCCTTTTCTACCACGGCGTGAAGGGCGGTTACGAGGCTCATTGTGAGATGAACAATGTTCATTCTAACTCACACCAGTCACACCAGTAACTGGCGTTCCTCGAACAGGACTCGAATTGTTTTCTTTGTTCATTTTCGAGAAAGGAAGAGAGGTTAAGAGAGGTGGTGTGAGAAAGGAATGCCTGAGAAAATGAGAGAGTAACAGAGACTGGTGATGGTGGGCGAGGAAGAGAGGTAATGCAACAGGAAGAGAGGTTTCGCAACAAGAACAGAGGTTGAAACTTCAGAGAGAGCAACTACAAGTTTCACCAGAAGAAGAATATATTTGGCGCTCAATTTTTAGACCATATATATTAAAAAGCTGGTCTTAAAAATTAACCTTTAAGACCGATTTTTATTAAACTCTGGTCTTAAAAGTAATTAATTTGTTGTTTAATTTTTTTTCAATATTTTATACCGGCCACAATTTATGTTCGGTCCTAAAAGTGTAACTTTTAAGACCGTCTTTTAAATATATCCGGTCTTAAAATTTTAACACTTTTATATTGAAATCTTTCCTTATAGTTTGGACCAGATAAAATTTAAGTCCAGTCATATTAGATTTCTCTAAAAAGTAATTGATATTTCAATTATTTTAATAACATTTTTAAGAGCGGTTGTTTTGGAAAGCGGTTTGAATAATATATTTAAGACCGATGAATAATGGATCCTGTCAATACTCTGGTATAAACAAGGCGGTCTTAAAGCCATTTTTTGCACTAGTGTATAGACTTACCAGCATATAGAAACTTGTTAGGGTATAGTGTAAAAAGCCATAAAGCATGTATGGTTTGTGAACAAAGCACATGCTACCATCAACTTCAACATGGAAGAAAGACAGTTTGTAACACCCCAATTTTCATGATCAATGTACAAAGTATGAAATATTGAGAGGGTTTTGGCTACAATTAAATTGTTTATTTTCCATGGAACCTTTTAATTTAATTTAATAGCTAGAGTGACATAATAAATCAATGATTTTAGAGACTCTGAGACAATGTACAAGTCACTGTAATAGTGACTAAATTTTTGAATTAATAAGCAAAGAGGATGAGGAGTTGATTTAAATTAAATTAGGGTCAATAAGTGGTATGTTGACTAGTCAAATAAATAACTGCCTAAGGGACATAAGAGAACAAATTATTGGACCCTTGATAAGGGCAAAATTTCGCCCAAACAAAGCCAAAAGGGAATGAAGGTAACTTGTTAAGACTAAATGTAACATGTTAGCATAGGAAATTGGAAAGCAACATTCTTGTTTCATTTGTCTAGGATTTCACCTAACGCAAAGAGAACACGAGACAAGAATGTTTTCCATGCAAAAAGAATAATTGGAAGTCAAGGAAAATAACATGAGAATTGGACTTTGACTTAAGGTTTAAGCCACTAAGCTTACATCATCAAGAGTGACATAAGCTAACTTAGTGTACAAGAGTCAAAGAGGCATCATGAAGGCACAAAAGTTCCCTCCCTAAGAAGCATATGTGTCAGCTAAGGAAAGGAAAAGGGAAGTCAAGAATGAATCATGTTGAGCTCTAGTTAAAAGACAACTAAAGTCCTTTGAAAGTCAAAGGTCACAATAGGAGCTTGGGATTGACTTTTGGTAATGGGGTAATTGGACACTTGGATAAGGTTTGAAGGAGTCAAAATTTCTTCCCCAAGAAGCTATAGGGCACGGTCAAGAAGAAGAAGCAAGAAGCAAGCACAAAAATCACATGGGAAATGCAAAAGTCAAAGCAAAAACCCTAGTTGGACAAGTGGCAAACTTGAGAACCAAAGTTGACTTTGAGTAGGTGAATTGTACAAGTGAACTAAAGGCCATTGAAGTCAAAATTTCTTCTACTTCAAGCCCCAAATTTCGAATCAACCAAGGACAAGGAAGAAAGAAGCTGATTCAAGCAATGTAAAAGCCCAATCAAGGAGTCAAAGACCTAGAAAATGGACCAATGAGAAGGAACCAAGAAGCAAGTAATGGCTTGATTTTTAAGTAAAAGGGAGACAAAATCTGAACCCTTTTTCAGCCCTTAAATTGCGTCAGCCAAGGACAAGAAAGATGAAGTACAGTCAAGTCATTATGTTAAGAAATCAAGGTCAAAAACTTTGAGTTTGAAGCCAACCAAATTGTACTAAGTATAAGACCTAAACTTAAGTCAAAAGATCTTGTGGGACAAGCCAAAATAATGTCAAAAGAGGGTAGATTTCGTCTAGCAAGAAAAGTCAAGAAAATCTAGAGAAAAAGCAAGAAAACAAGTTACAAAAGGTAAGTCAAACTATGAACCAATAGGAATTAAGTTGAAAGGATATTTTACATAGCCAATGATGATTACGTAAGGACCTCTTTGCCCTTATTTTGGCTACCCAAATCGTGCAAGAGAGAAAGGAAAGAGTGAAGAGAAAAACTCACACACCAAGTAGAAGAGAAGGCAAACCAAGTGAAGATCAAGGTAAGTAAGTTCAAGATATGTTGTGATAGCCTTCTATTTTCTTCAAACTTCATGAATGACTCCAAGGTTCTTATGAATAACCTTGGTATGGTTCCTTTATGCTCAAGGCCGAAGCTATTAAAGGGCACAAAGAGGAAGAAGCCCAAGAGAAAACAAGCCACCAATGAAGTAAGTAGTTAACCTAGCTTCTTGTGACTTTGTATTATGGATTTTGGGTGGTTTTCATGATGATGGCTGATTAAGGAAGTGATGTTTTATAAGGGAGGCTCTGCCCTAATCACTAAAAAAGGGGTTGTCAAGTGATTGAAGTCAAGATAATGATGTCAAAAAGAAGATTAAACCAAGAAATGAACAACTATGAAGCTTAAATGAAAAATTATGGTTGTTGTTCATAATTTATGATTTCAGGCCAGCAAGGTGTACATGTGGTTATGCTGTGATTTTGATGTTTTTGATGGTGTCTAAGTGTTTAGGACGAAATTTTGTGTGGGTACAAGTAGGGAACATAATTTTGGTACTCAAAAACCTCAGTTTTAAATAAAACAGAGAATCTGCCAGTTTTGTTAAATTCTTGGCAATCGTGTTTAAGAAAGGGTTTTAAAATAGTAAATGAAGTCCAATTGCCATGAATTTTTACAGGCTTAAATTAGACATCCCAAGCTTTAATTGGGTATATAATTTGTAATTTTTGAGATGTCTACTACGTGATATGAATTTTTGAAAATAGCTCAGGAAACTGGACTTTGCCTCTAACCAGACAAGAGAATTTTTACACAGTAAAATCTTGCAAACTTTTATGGCCTCTGGAAGTATTTTTAATAAAAACTAGACATGTTAAGGGTTAAATGGCCACTGTAATCACGCCTATTGGAGTTTCCTATAATTAATTATGATTTTTGAAGTTAAAACATAATCTTTGGAATTTTTGGAAAATGGACGAATTTCATGAAAATAAGAGGAGAGTTTATATAAGTGAATAAAATGGAGTATATTTGCTTTGTATAGGCCAAGTGCATATCTAGAGAAATATTTGGACGCTGAGGAAAATTTTATTAGCGATCAATTGTCATGTAGTAATTGTTTACTTATATACTTTATGTTACTTTTGTATGTTTGTTGTGCCATGATTGTGGGACATGTGTTTGGGCTGTAGGGCCTAGTGGACTGTGTGTCTTTGGGTTGTTATTGAGCTGATGAAGCATTCAGTGTACTTGGTTTGAGGCCCGACTACTGTTGTTTTCCTAGTGCTATGGAACCGGGGCTTATGTTTATAGGCTATCCGGTGTTATTGTGTGTACTAAATGCTTGTAGTATGTATTGCCATCATTGATGTTATGGTTTTCCCTAATTATGGTTGCATACATGCATTGCATATATATTGTATATGAGTTTGACAGTTACTCTGGGATTCAATTTTGAATCCCAGACCATTCTAAAGACACAGATGTTTCTTGTTGAGTTGATCGGGAGATTTGAGGTAAGGGTATGGAGTTGAGGATTGAAGAAATAGGGAATGCTCTATCACTTTTTGCATATTGCATTTTTTATGACTGTATATATTTTACTTACTGCCCAATATTACTTTGGATTACTGTACCTTAACCCTACGGGGACTATTTTCTATTTACTTTCCGTACTTTTACCAATATTATGTATTCGTCCAAACCGATCAAATGCTCTGCTACGTAACGCTCTGATATATGCTAAAATGGAATAATTAATTAAGGTAAGGTAACGACTAAGAGGTAATCCCTCTATCTACCACCCAAGAGGGTGAGGCCGATAGGGGTGTAACAGATCTGGTGCAATGGACACCAAGGGGCTCTTAAATGAAAGAAAGCTTTTTTGGTGGCCAAGAGTATCAAGATGCTTCAAAGGCATTGACTGGGAAGCAAGTTTATGAAAAGATGAAAAATATCAATGTCATCTTTGTGTCATCTTTAAATGCTTTTCTTCCTATCCATTTATGATAGATGCACCCAATTGAAAAAACTAAGAAACTCCTAAAAGGGTATGTGAAGAACGCAAACTGGCCTGTAGCATCTATTGTTCAGAAATATGTTTCTAAAAAGGTCTTGGAATTTTGTCAGCATTATTTGTCAAAAATAAGACATATTGAGCTTCATAAACGTCATCATGAAGAAGGGGGTAGACACGGGCTTCAGTAAAGAGTATGAATCCTGATGAATTGCTACAAGTCCACTTATACATATTGAATAATGTTGATAAAGTTCAAGATAGCACAAATGCACATAAAGAAGCTGTCAAGAAAGAAAATAGTCGAATGACTGAGCAAAGATTAAATAGGGAGCATAACAGAACTTTTGCAAATTGGTTCAAACAAAAGGTTAAAGGAGACGAATGTGTTTTTGATACAATAAACGTTGTCCTGAGGTTGATATCATAAGTTCAAATTTAGATATGATCAATGGTATACATTTTAGATAGGAGCACCGTTCAGAATACTGGCAGAATCTTTGTAGTTCTCCGAAGTTCCAACAGAAATTCACATATCAAAAAGTCCCTAGAGACTTTTTTTAATATGTGAATTTCTGTTGGGAATTTTTTGCTATTTTTTATGGTCCTTGAGACCTGGCTGTCATTTTCCCTTTTTGCAACTCATTTTCAGAAAGATTTATTAACATTTCATTGTAATTTAATTAAAACTTAGGGACCTTGATGTTATTATTCGTCATATAAAATCTATATTGTACCTAACTATTATGAATATTGTTTATAAAAAATAAAACTTGTATTATACTTAGATTTAACTTTCTCTCTCTTCTCTACCGTAATTTATATCTATCTGAAATTCATCTTCCACCACTTAACTTGAGACAATCTCTAATGGTAAACTTGAAATCAGGTATAGGTAGTTATCAAGTATAAACTCAATATAATACTCCCATTGGTCCTTAATATATAAGCTAGTTAACTTTTTTTCTTTGAAAGATTAAGGAAGTGAAATAAACCACATTAAGATATTTATATTTATCGTTTTTTTCCAAACCAATTTACATGGCTTATAAAATGACATATAATCTAAGGGTTAAATGTCATTTTTGCCATGGAAGTATTGGCTATGGAGCATTCAGTCCTTGGAAGTTTTTTTGGTATCATTTTTGCCCCGAAAATTTACTAAAAGGAGCAAATATGCCCCGAAAGTTTTTTTTGGAGCAACTTTGCCTCAGAAGTTTTTTTTTAGGAGCAAATTTTCCCTAGAAGTTTCCAAAGAAGAGCAACAATCCAACGTCAAGATAACCGATGGGCACGATTGCTATGTTTTTAAACTTCCAGGACAAAAATGATACCAAAAAAACTTTCGGGTGCTGAATACTCCCTAACCAATACTTTTGTGGCAAAATTGGTATTTAACCCTATAATCTAATAATACACAATATATACTATATACAATTAAGTTAGTTAGTTAGCTTTTTTAATTTCTAAAAAAAAGTCAACTGTCTCTTATATTAAAGACATAAGGTAGTAATTCAAAAGGATCTCCTCTCCTCTCCAACTCTTCTAACTTTTCAAGAATTTTTCAAAATAATATTTTTTGTGCTTTTTTACTAAAATTAAGAATAAAATTGTATGAAAAGTAAAAATTGTTTACAAGAATCGTTCCATTTTTATATCTTTCTCTAACTTTTTAATTATAAAATAAACATTTTAGATAATTATAAAAGACAATTATTTACTAAATCATTCATAAATTGATGGTGCTATGGTAAATCCAAAGGATTTGGCCTGAAGTTAATGTAATATACTCTTTTTAAGTTGCTGCATCAGAGCAATGGGAGGAATGCTTAAAGTGGCAAGGATGATAGGCTTGATAACATAAAATAAAAAAATTATTTTCCGAAAGAAAAAAAAAAAGAGTAAATACCCTTTTGGGTCCCCGACAAAAAACACGGACCCCATTTTCGTCCCTAGGGACTAAAATAGGACTTTTTTATGGACTATAAAGGGTTTTTTGGAAATTTGCGAGGGACCAAAATGTTCACAAATCGACCGTCCTTTTCAGGACTAAAAAGGGCATTTCTTTGTGTGAGGGACCAAAATGGAGTCCGTGTTTTTTTCCAGGGACCCAAAATGGTATTTACTAAAAAAACAAAAAAATACTGAAGCATTCATAAATTGATGGTGCTATGGTAAATCCAAAGGATTTGGCCTGAAGTTAATGTAATATACTCTTTAAAATTGCTGCATCAGAGCAATGGGAGGAATGCTTAAAGTGGCAGGGATGATAGGCTTGATAACATGAAATAAAAACATTATTTTCCAAAAAAAAAATTACAATTGAGTGTAAGACTAAATAAATATAAGAGTTCAAATTAATAATGGAGTTAAATATTCAGAGGAAAAATATAATACTACATTTCTTTTACCAATAAGAATAATGTACACTAAGAGAAGACATTCTATACATTTGCATTATCAGGTACTAACATATCCCAAAAATTCTACATTACTTAATAACAACACTGGTACAATAATCACCTCTATTCCTGTACAATAAAACCCGAGTTATGATCTTCATGATTAAGTCTAATTCTCTTCAATAATTGATGGGGGCAAGCTGCAACATTTTTTGGTTGCTGTTAACACCACACCTAACCCAAAATTGAAGCACCGAATATATCTCCAAGTGCTATACATAAGTGCTCTTTGAATCGTGAAATTTGTTGTGATTCTGTTCTTAGATCTCAGCAATCCAACTTAACTCATCTGAACATTTTTTCTGCATAAAGAGAAAAACCCTGAATAAGATCCAATCAGAATTGCTCATTAATCATAAATATCTTTCTACAACTAATGGCTACCAGGTTAACCTTAAGGACATTGCTCATTTACTTACACTCATTCACATGTTATCTCTCTCTCTCTCTCTCTCTTCCAACACTACTACTATAGAGAATCCAAATTCAATCTTAATGGAGAAGAGATATCATGAAAAAAGAGAAATTCTTAAGTAAACTCGAGTTATAACAAATTTGATAAGTTAAAATTAAATCACAAAAGACTATATAAGGTTGTACTAACAGTATGAATATATTAATTGATTACAGAACCGAGTTTACCTATGAATTTCTCTTGATTGAAGAACAAAAACTCTGACATCAAGTCCCTTGCCACCAAAAGAAGTGAAGCAGTAGGTTCTTAATATATGATCTTGTTCATAGTACAAATTGCAATATGAACAAGATCTTATACTAAAAACCGGATGTAGTATCTAGTAGGGGTTAGATCAGATGTTTCCTAGTAAAGTTCTGTCTGCCAGAGAAGTTAGAATTGTCATTAAACTAACCTTGAAACTAATACAGGTTCTGTTGAAGAATGAGGAAAACATTTGCGGATTGTGATGATACAAGAGGCACGATGATTTTGTGTGCTATGTTGATGAAAATTCCTTCTCAATCACTCCGAAAGTCAACTTCAAACGTTCTTGCAGACCTCTCAAGATGTTCTTTGAAATCTTTTTATGATGCTTTGAACTTTTTAGCCATTCAATTCCATAGTAAACATGTACTTTGCAACTCTTTTTTGCTGGCAAATCGTCGACTTGGTAACGAAGGTGTAGCTGAGAAAATGTAGATATCAGGAAAGGTAGATATATGCATAGAAAATATGAAACGAAACAACAAATTAAAAAAGTTGGCAAATCTCACGTTGAAGTATTCACTAAGAGGAACTCCATGAAGATTCATAACCTCTTCCAAAATCCAACCTTTTCCATCTGGGAGACTAGTTCTTTGCTGAGTACTTGTTACTTCACCTTTGAAACGTGCATTACTCTTGTCATATTTGTAATACAGTGCCCTCTCGTAGACGTCATTATTCTCAGATACCCAAGGTGTGAAAGAATAATTAATACAACCAGATTTTTCCATGAAACGACGGTCCAAATCTCCTCCATTAAATAACTCCATAAAGAAGCTGGTCTACATTAACCAAAGGGATAGAGTCAGACAATAAAATCTGAAAAATTCTCATACTGAAAACCATGTAAGGAACCAAAGAGGTACATAGTTATGATGAAATGCAAAATAAGGACAGATTGATATATGCATATCAAGCGTGTCCAGTCCCTTTAGGTTAGCTTAACTGATAAGAAGAGAGAGCATCCCTCTTTAGCAGCTTGGATTCAATTCCTTTAGGTAACAATATGAGAGTATTACTCCTTCCAATCTTAAGCATAGAGGTTAGATAACTAATTTACGAGGATTAAAGAAACTAATTAAATTAGTTAATTGTGAAAAAAAGGTGTGTTGATTCCCCTAAAATTCTCTGTTTGATCATTTGCATTAAAAACTACCCCCATTGATGAAAACTCTTTAATATGTGCAATCAATTATAATGATAGTTTGGGGAAAAAATTATAAATTTTGGATGTCTTACATTTAAGACTAATGCAAACCTCTTCACTAACTCCTATATTTAGGTATGCGGGATCTATGATTCACCTGCATACTTGTATATTATTCCATTCAATTTTTTACAAGCCCCCTTTACAACATTCCCGATCACCCTTATTTACAAGCATACTTATATATATAACTCCATTCAATTATTTATAGGCCTAATTAATGACTTGTTAACTAACTCTCCCTTTTACTGCAACTATGTATGATGTATCAGTGTAATTGAAAAGTGCTTTAGTGAGCCAGTGTGAGATAGATAGAGAGGGAGAGGGGGAGAGAGAGAGAGAGAGATTACTGGAGTTGGAAGAGTAGAACAATGAACCTCAGACATGCTAACGTCGTCAAGGTCAACGAATGACCCGTTCTCTTCACTTGCAAGGCTTTTCCCTTCAGAGTCATCTTCAACCATTTGGTCTTTTTGTTCAGGACAGCAGGATCTGGTCTTCCAAACAGCCATGATGGTCCTATGTCAACACCAGAACAATTTCTTACTAACATAAATATGAGAAGTACATTTCACACCATGCTAGCATACATAACTATGAATCTTGGAAGTAGTTTGATGAAGAGTTGGAGTACAAGGAGGTGCGAACTGATAAATGCCAGTTAACTTGTATGAGTCAAATACAAATTAAAATTGTCCCATACAAATGAGCCTTTTCCATGAAAATAAGTGCTCAGTCACATGTATTTATTGTACTGGGTAACAATGTAAAAAAAAAAAAAAAAGGCCAAAATATGAATTTGTTTTCATGGGTTTAAAGGGCTTTCACAACTTTCTAGTACACCAAGAACTAAAGATTTTAATAATAAATACCAATGCTACACAAATTCAAGCTCAATTGTTTGAGATCAACACAAGAAGAAAATAAACAATGATGACAATTGTAATAATTTGCTGTGAGCCCTAGTAAAAGATAATAACAAAATTGTGCATAAAAAATCAATAAAATCATTCAAGAGAATATAGTTTCATGGAAGTTGCAGAGAGACATATGAAAAGAGAATACTTGACAAAACATTTATAAATTCTTTCCCATCTACCTGTAGGCAACATTAAAAGATACAAAGGATTGGAAATGGAACTTGAGCCTGCCTTCTTCATCTTGTGATTTTGCACAATGCTTTGTATCCATACCTCTGCCAGGTTGAAGAGTTATGGCGATTATTGGACTCCCCATTGACGCAAATGTGGGGCGAATGACCTGAATGTCTTCAATGTCATCCCAAAGCAAGAAGAATGTAGTTTTGCGTCCAAATATATTTGCATGGAATCCAAAAATTCTTGCGGAAAGAAAAATCCGACCCTGCATAAAAACCGACAACATTTTACATTAATGCTTTTGTCAAGAGACTTAGGGATGCCAAAATAACTAATTTGTTAAAAAGGCTGTCACTTTTAAGGTTCGATTTATGTAATTTCAAATTTTAGGAAATACGGAACCATTCTATTAACTTACTCAAAGATAAGTATGTTGATCCTATGTTTTGATGATAACAAAGCATAAAAAGGTTTTGCATAGAATTTGGATAATGAACAAAGTATTTTGAACAAGAAAAGATCCATGTTTTGGCAAAATCTTTGGATCACTCAAGTGCCAGCATTTATCACTGCAAGTCATTGGAAGTTGCAAAAACAGAGCTCGAGTGATGTGATAGATCCTAGATAAATCATCATGGTCATCTCTTTGATAAAATGGCTTCACAAAAGAAGATCACTCAAGTAATCACTCGAGTGATGAATTTTACAACTATAGTGATTCATCTAGTGACAGTGGTTGCAAAAACTTTCAAAAAAGAAATAACTCAAGTGATGTTCCAACTTCACTCGAGTGATGGGTTAAAATTTGTCACTAGCACACAACTCAAATGATTTGTTCTAGTGATGCTACTATGATGTATTTTGAAGAAAAGAGTGATGAAACAAAGTGCATCACTGGCACAGCACTACAGTGATCCTCGATGTGTTTGACTCAAAAATATTTCAGTGTAAAATCACTCGAGTGACCACCAAAGTGATGTGTATACATTCATCACTAGCAGAACACTCCAATGATATGTTTTCAAGAAAAGATCACTCGAGTGACCTTGGAATCTTGCATCACCAGCTGACTACTCGAGTGATGCATCAAGTGATATGAGATCATCATTCGAGTGATCACTCGAGTGATCCAGTTTTGTGCATCACTAGCATATCACTCAAGTGACCCATCCAGCACTATAAAATGTTTTCAAAATCCAAGTGAAGATCAATCGAGTGATGCTTTCCCAAAAGATGGAGCATCACTTCAGAATTCTTTTAAACCACTGGAATGATTATGTCATTTGTTCTTTTTACTTCTAAATCATTCTAACTATTTATTATACTAGTGCTTAAGTGTTTTTCAAGTGTTCAAACAGAATTTAATTCACCAAAAGAAAAAAGAACTTTTGTGTCAGATGCATTAAATGTTCAAACATTTTCTCTCCTCCAACGGCTAATTCCTGAGACATAATGAATGTTCAAAGTCTTAACGGATAGATATCAAAAACCGAGGAAACCTCAACGGATGTATTCAACAAGACAACAATCATTAATTCATCTAGCCTATAAATACCTTGAGCATTGAAGGCAAATGTACCGAACTTGAACAAACTATTGAGAAAAACTTTCATTACATTTATTCGTCTTAAAAGCTCTTAAGATTGATTCTATACTTCAGTGTTCATATATCTTGTAGAATCTAGAAGAGGTAGTAACTATTTGTAACTGGTGTCGTAACTATTTGTGTGTGTGTGTGTGTGTATACAGGCATAATCTGTCGATGTAGTGTGTGTAATGTCTTGAATTTTGGCGTCTAGAGACTTGAGAATAAGCCTTTATCAGGCAGATGACTAGACCTAGTTTAAGAAGGGTCATATTAAATTTTGGAAACATTGTATGAAATCTTCATGAAGTCAATAGTAAATGATGTTTATTCTCTAACATGAATAATTAATGTAAGAGAAAGATGAAGAATTGTTTTAATTGAATTAGGACTAATAAATGATAGATTGACTTGTCGAATGATCAAGTGCCTAAGAGGTATTAGAGAATAAATTATTGGGATTAAAGTCAAAATTTCGCCCCAAATCAGCCAAAAAGGGAATAAGAATGCATTGTTAAAAGTAGAATACATAAAGTCAATTTTGCTAGGACTCTGTGTAACATGATGGCAAGGAACCAAAAGCAACATTTTGTTCCATTTTGCCTAGGAAATTTTGCCCAACCTAAGGGAATCATGGGACAAGAATATTTCCATGCAAAAAGAATAATTAGAAGTTAAGAGAATAACATGACAATTGGACTTTGATTTAAGGTTGAAGCCAAGGTGGTTTATTGGACAAGGGTCAAATGAGCGTTCTTGAACACACAAAATCTTCCTCCATAAGCTATATATTTCGAACCAAATGAGGAAGGAGAAGACAAGAATGAATTTCTCCAAGTCCTAAGCTAAAAAGGTAATTATTTTCCTTTGGATGCCACCTGTCACCAAAGGGAATTAAATGGGCTATGATAGTAGGATAAATTGGACACTTGGAGAAGGCTTTTGGAAAACAAAATTCCCCTCCCAAGAGACATGATGCGACGGCCAAGGAAAGAAAAGGGAAGCCAAGTGCATAAATCACATGTTGGAATGCAAAGTCAAAGGAAATAACCCTAGTTGTGTAACATCCCGAATTTTGGACTCTGAGAATTAAGAATAAGCCTAAAGTAAGCGGACGACTAAGCGATGTTCGGGAAGAGTCCCAAGAATGTCGAGAGTTAGGAAGCTTCTCTGGGACTAAGTAACTCAGCTATACAGGTCAGCGAACCTAGTATGTATCAGCCGTGGAATTAAAGTGCTAATAAAAAAGGGGCACAAAAGACCTATTCAGGGTAAATCCGGTGGAAAAGATGCCACCTAACTATGTCCTAAGGTATAGTACAATTAATTGAGTGAAAATATGGCGGTATAAGTAAGTATACTGCATTTTCAGGGTAGTTGGGTATGCCCTGCGTTTTTGAGAAAACATTGGTATTCATGAAGAAAACCTGAGTAACACCCGAGCAGGATCTCGAGCAAGTACCGATAAAGTAGCTGTAATAAAGTAAGGTCATAATGACTAATGATGACATGCTTTTGTGTTGGCCAAATAGAATGGTGACACGTGTCCCTTCATGATTATAAAAGTCAAGAGTAGTGATGATTCACTGGACACGTGGCGTTTCGGGGTCAGAAGTTGGATTTTCGGTAGCACAAAGTACGAGGCAATTATGAGACATTAAATATACATTTCTTGCTCCCCAAGAATAAATAAAAATGTGCAGCCACATCAGGGGAAAGGGACAATTGATCCGGCCCCACACAATACTAGCCCGAGTAGTAAGGAAAAGTGCAACCGGCAAAAAGCAGTTGAATGGGACCATTAGGGTCTTCTGGAGACGGGCCCAGGCCCCCAGATGTAGGGAGAGGGCAAACTTTAGTGGGCCCAGAAGAGAGAGAAAAGTGACTTCGAGAGAAAGCAAAAGGTCACATCAAGTAATAATGAAGAGAGAAAAAATAAAATAATCAGGATTAATCTGGACCACACAATTTGAACCTGATATGACAATTGAATGACAAGCAATTATGACCCCACATGGATCATAAATGGCGCATTTATGGGCAGATTTGGTGGGTCCCACTGACTTGGAGGAAGAGCAGTACAAATGACCATTTTACCCCTGAAATGTTATTTTAATTACTGGACAGAAACCTACCTTAGTAACTCCAAAAACCACCATCAAGGGCAATTTGGGAATCTGATTTTTGGGCCCAAAAGGGCGCCACTTTTCTTCCTAGAATCCTCTAGAAATTCTTGGGAAACAAGTCAAGGAATTATACTTTAATCTGGGACATTCTTCCGACTAGTGGATAATAACCAAACTTGGACAATAGCCGTAACCCTTGGAGTCTACATAAGGACACTTCCCCACTCATTTTCAACTGCCCAAGGACGAGTTCAAGGTGAAGAAGGAGGGTGTCCAGCTGAAGATCTTGGTTCAGGAAGTGAAGGAAGTCATACGCAACCGAAATTCCAAGGTAAGCCTCTAACCGGCAACCTAGCAATTCTTGTTTCTGCCCTATGATGTTTTCATGGATTTTCAGTAGGATTCTCATACTTTTGAGGTTCTCATTGAGTCCAAAACATGTTTTTGTGTGGGCACAAGTAGGATCACCTTTTTCTACTCGAAAAGCTTGAGTCTTTAAAATACGAAAAACTGCTAACTTTTACGATTTTTGGGCAGCGAATGGAAATTGATGGTTTTGAAGTAGTAAATGGAGTCCGAATGCCTTGAAATTTTACATGGTGAAAGTAGACATCCTAAGGATGATTTTGATATATATTTTGTGTCATTCTGATTTTCCTACCAAGAGTTCTTTAAGGTTGAAAATGACCCAAAAACATTAACTTTGTTTCGGACCAGTGCTAAAGTTTGTGAATCAGAGAAGGATTCAAACCTAGATGACCCTGGGAATTATTTTTCCTATAAACTAGACATCCTAAGGGTTCCAAGGCCGCTTATTTCACATCAATACGATTTTTATATAATGTATTAAAAATTGGCGAAGTTGGGTCAGAAATTCTGGAAAATCTGGTGTAGGGCGAAATTCATGGAATTTGAAGTAAAGTTGTATATATGATTGAAAGCATGATGTTTTGCTGTATCTAGGGTGTTAGCTCGTGTGGACCATATTTTCAACATCAAGGGAAGAGTTTGCTAATCCCGAGAAGTGACAGGTAGTAACTGTTAACTTGCATACTCTATGTTGCTTTTGCATATGTGTTTTATCATTATATAGGAGATCAGGCTGTAATACCTATTGGACTGCTTGTCCTTAGGTTTCTGCTGTAGTACCAAGATCGGGCTGCAGTACCTATTGGACTGTGTGTCCTTAGGGTTTTGCTGCAGTACTGAGGGCATGTAGGATCAGGCTGTGGTGCCTATAGGACTGCGTCTCCTTAGGGTTTTGTTGCAGTACTAAGATATATGAGGTAGGTAGGGCCTATTGGACTGTGTGTCCTTAGGTGGCTACTGAGGCCTCAGGAGGGGTAGGTGGTTAGGGTTTGGCCGCCCTGACTACTGAGGCCCCTGAGTGCTGATAGTTCTGAGGGGCTTGTCTTGACCAGGCGGTCCTGCGAAGATGCTACATGCCAAGTTTATTGTGCCAGAGGTAGGTTTTATTTTTACTTCCTGATTGTGATGTGCATTGCATGCATTGTATACATATTGTATATGAGTCTAACAGTTACTTTAGGGTTCAATTTTGAACTCCAGACCATTGTGGAGACGCAAGGGTGAGGCAGTAGCCGACGGAGCTTGGAGAAGGTAGGGTAGTGATGCGAAGAGTTGAAGAAATAGGGGATGCCCTATCGCTTCTTTGTATTATTATATTTTTGGATAACTGTTGTTTATGATCAGTATTTTGTTGGGAGGACTGTATCTACCCCTTCGGGGACTTACTGTTTGGATCTTGTATGTTTATCAGTATGTAGAACTTGTCCAAACCAAGTCCCGTGCTCTGCTGCGTTCACTCTGTTATATGTTAAATAGACTAAAGTACTAAAGGAAGGTAATTAATTAAAAGGAATTCCTCTAACCCGCCACCCGAAAGGGCGAGGCCAGTAGGGGTGTAACAAATTGGACAAATATTAACTTGGGGACTCAAAGTTGACTTTGAGTAGGTAAATTGTACAAGGGAATTAAAGGCATTTGAAGTCAAAAATTTCTTGCCCTTCAATTCATGGATTTCGTCCAGTAAGAGGGAAGAAATAATGATTTCAAGCCAATATGAAAGCCTAATTAAAAGGTCAAAGACTTAGAAAAATGGACCACTGAAAAGGGACCAACAAGGAGTTAATAATGGCTTTTTTTGAAGCAATTGGAGAAAAAAATTCTTCCCCATTTCTGCCCAAATTTCGTCCAGCCATGAAGGACAAGAAAGATGAAGCAAAAGTCAAGCAATAATGATAGGAATCTTAGTCAAAAAGCTTGGAGTTCATGGCCAATAAGAAAGCACCAAGAATAAGATCTAAATCAAAGCTAAAAAGGCTTGTGGGACAAGCCAATATTCTGCCAAAAGAGTGCAGATTGTCCAGCCATGGATAAGCCAAGAAAAGTCAAGAAAAATTTAAAGAAAATGAGATGAAAACATGTCATAAAGTTGAGTCAAACTATGAGCCAATGGGAATTAACTTGGGGAAATATTTTGCATGATAATAAGTCATTATTTAAAGATACTTTGGCCTTCGTTTTGCTGCCCCAAGTCGTCCTCCAAGTGAGAGAAGAGAGTGAAGAGAGACCTTGCAAATAGAGAGAAGAAGAAGGCACACAAGTTGGAGATTAGGGTAAGTTGGTTCAAGATTTTGTTAAGATAGCCTTCTATCTTCTTCAATCTTCATAAATATCCTTCAAGTTCTCATGAACAATCCTTGTATGATGTTGTTGGAGCCTAGGCTGAACCCATCAAGAAGAAATTCAAGAGAAATCAAGTCACAAGTGTAAGCATTCTTCCTAGCCTCTTTTGACTTTGTATTCTGAATTTTTGGGGTGATTTTCATAAAAGGGGGCTGATTAAAAAAATGATGTTTTAGCAAGGGAAGGCTCTACCCTAATCATTAAAATGAAGTATCACATGATTAAAGTTAAGTTCATGGTGTTAAAGAGAAGATTAAGCCAAAAGATGAAAGAATATGAAGTTAGAATAGTAATTATTATTGTTGCTTGTATAGTGAGATTTTCGTTCATGGCTGTAAACATAAGGTTATGGTATGATTTTAGTATTTTTGATGGTGCCAAAGAGTTTAGGACGAAATTTTGTATGGGTACAAAGGGAACATGGTTTTGGGACTTACAAACCCTAAGTTTCAAGAAATAGGAAAACTGCCAATTTCAGTGAATTCTGGGCAGTCGTGCTTAAAGAGCGATTTTAAAATAATAAATAATGTCTGATGGCCATGAAATTTTGCAGGCTTAAAGTAGACATCCCAAGATTTAATTTAGTATATAATTTGTAATTTTTCGAGATGTCTACTGAAAGTTATGAATTTTTTACAATAGCCTATAAACTGGGTTTTTGCCTCTGACCAGTGAGTAAAGTTTTTACACAGTAAAAAGATGTGAATTTTTATGGCCTCTAGGAATATTTTTAATAAAAACTAGACATATCAAGGGTTAAATGGTCACTGGAATCACGTCAATTGGATTTTTCTAGAATTAATTATGAATTTCTGAAGTTGGTATATGACTTCTGGAATTTCTGGAAAATGGGCGAATTTCATGAAATTAAAAAGAGAGTTTGCATAAGTGAATAAAATGGAGTGTATTTACTTTTTATAGGGAAAGTACATATCCGAAGTGATTTTCGGATGCCAAGGAAAATTTATTAATTACCGATCAACTGTCAGGTAGTAACTATTTACTTATATACTCCATGTTACATTGTATGTTTGTTATGCCATGATTGAGGAACATGTCTCATGAGTGGGACATGCGTTTTGGCTGTAGGGCCTAGTGGACTGTGTGTCCTTAGGTCGCTACTGAGCCGGTGATGCATTTAGTGTAGTTGGGTTTAAGGCCTGGCTACAGTTGTTTCCTCAGCACTATGGAACCGAGACTTATGACTATAGGCTGTCCGGCATTGTTATGTGTTCTGAATGCATGTGGTATGTGTTGCCATTGTTGATGTTATGTTTTTCTTAGTTATGGTTGCATACATGCACTGCATACATGTTGTATATGAGTTTTACACTTACTCTGGGATTCAATTTTGAATCCCAGACCATTCCAAAAATACAGGTGTTTCTGGTTGAGCTGTTTGGAGAAAGAGGTAAGGGTATGAAGCTAAGGGTTGAAGAAATAGGGGATGCCTTATCGTCCTTGTATATTTATATTTTGGATAAATGTATATATTTACTTATTGTCTGGTATTTACTTTGGATCACTGTACCTTAACCCTACGGGGATTATTTATTGTTTACTTTCCGCACTTTTACCAGTATTATGTATTCGTCCAAACCTATCCTATGCTCTGTTGCGTAACACTTTGATATATGCTAAAATAGAATAATTAACCAAAGTAAGGTAATGACTAAGAGGTAATCCCTCTATCCGCCACCCGAGAAGGCAAGGCCAATAGGGGTGTAATAGTGTGTGTGAATAAATATTAGTCCTATAATTTCTTCATGGTATCAGAGCTAAGAAGAGATTAATCGAACTCTACCACACTATCACAGGAAATCGTCACTGCTACCTAAAAGAGGGGGAACAGACCAGATCTAATTTTTCGATCTCACCATCACTGGCGACCGTCCAACCACCAACTTCAGAGAGAGCTCAGAAGCTCAGCCATTGTCAACGCTGATTCCATCATCAACTCTCAACATCGACCTAGCCTCAGTCACGACAGGTTAAGAAGAGTAATCGGATTTTTCAAAGTCTCACCAGTCTGTTCGTTGTCTCGTCAGTGGCAGTGTCAACTTCGTCCGTCTGTCGTCGATAGTTTCGACTTTGTCCAATCTGTGCAAGCTTGACTCCTCTGTGGTTGGCCGTCGACCTCATCTTTGCAATTCACACACAGTGTCATCACTGCAAATAGTTCGACGGTCACTTCAAGGTGTCGTCGTCTCAGTCCTCGACCAGTCTGGTGACCACGCTTTCGTTAACTCTAGATAAAGGAAAACGATCTCAATCCAAATTGCTGACCTCCTCCAACTCGTCTTCATCCAGCATCTTCACTCGTCTGAGAAGCCAAGTCTCTAGCTCGTCCGACGATCCTAGTTCAGATTGTCATCCTCGACCACCTTTACTCGTCCGACATTTTTTGGTTCTCGCATCAATGGCCTCTGTCCACCACTGAGCGCATTCACAACGTTCACACCACCTTCCGCCGCTGTTGAACCATCGTCGTCGTTCCTCTAGTGTGTCTCCGTCTCCACTAATCTCATCGGGTCTTCAGTTCAATCCACGCGCCCAGTGTTTTATCAGGACTTTTTGTCCTCGGTATTGTGCATTTTTTTGTCTGCTACTGTGAGGACCAACTGTCATTTTGGTAATTTGAGGACCAAACTGTCACTTTGGAATTTGAGGACTAAAATGTCAATTTTTCAGTACTTCTAAAGTAGATATCTAAAATCAAAGATCACTATGTCTACTATCTCTGACGCCTCTTCATCCGTGCCACAATCCAACTCTAATGATATATCAACTGTTCACATTGTTTCTGAGAAACTTACCAGTGACAATTATCGGAAATGGTCTCAATCCACGATTTTAACTCTCGATGGAAGGGATAAACTTGAATATATCACTGGCGAACGAAACAGGCCCTCAACCTTGGAACACCAAGGAGTTTAAAAAATGAAAATATGATAATGCATTGGTATCTTTTTGATTGATCAATGCAATGTCACCCTCACTTAAAAAAGTTTCATGTATCTTCCTTCTGCTCAAGAGATATGGGAAGCTCTTCGTGACATATAGCACCATTGGGAACCGGTCACGTATATTTGATGTGAAGAAAAAGTTATGGCAATTGAAGCAAGAACAAATGTCCCTTGATGATTACTACCTTGAAAAATCAGCACTTTGGCAAGAATTTGATTCCCTCAAAAATAAAATCCACCATTGCAAGGCTGACGCCTCTGAAGATCGCAAGGAGAAAGAAAAGGAGAGAGTATATGAATTGTTGGCTGGTCTTAATGTGATCTACGATGGTGTTCGTGCTTGCATTCTCAGTCAACAACACTTGATCTCTGTGCGCAAAGTTTACTCTTTTTTGCATGATGAAAAGGATAGACACAAATCAATGCTTTAGAATAATTCTGCTACTCCTGCACCTCCTGAGATATCAATTCTTGCTACTCGATCCACAAACTCAAAAGGTTCTAAAGGTCGACTATTTTGTGATTA
This sequence comes from Acacia melanoxylon, assembly GCA_019022615.1. NCBI lineage: Eukaryota > Viridiplantae > Streptophyta > Magnoliopsida > Fabales > Fabaceae > Acacia > Acacia melanoxylon. Next base: position 619,774 of record JAFJYJ010000003.1, on the reverse strand, counting down.
TTGTAAGAAACTGGGGCACATAAAGGATACCTGTAAGGATCTTCATGGTAAACCTGCAGACTGGAAACAACGGAAGGGCAAAGGAAAAGGCTATATGGCCAAAGTTTCAAAAATTAGTGGACCCTTCCAGGATGACCAGCTGAGTAAAATTATGAAGCTGCTAGCCACCCTTCAGAATACAAAACAGCCTATTGCCTTAGTAGTGAGAAAAGGTAACTTTTTTCAAGCCTTAGCTGTAATAAAAAGTTTGTGTACAGGAAATTGTTCGATTGTTGACTCTGGTGCCTTGAATCACATGATTGACAATAAGACTCTTTTCTCATCCTATACGCCTATCACCAAGGGAATGACTGTGCGAATTGCTGATGACTCAGAATCAGTTGTCATTGGAATTGGCACTGTTAAAATCTCTGCCACACTTACTATTCATTCTGTTTTGCATGTTCTAAAGTTGAAATGTAATCTACTATCAGTCAGCAAATTAGCTAAGGAAGAAAGATGTCAGGCTAACTTCTTTGCTAGTCACTGTTCTTTTCAGGATCTTCTGACGGGGACAACTATTAGGAGTGCCAAAGAACTTGATGGTCTTTATTACCTAGATGAGAGTGAAAGTATAGGGTTCCATCTTGCAATCAAGTGTCTCTCCCTAGGACTAGTGAATTGGAATTATGGCACAAACGTTTAGGGCATCCCAGTTTCAATTACATGTCTCAAATGTTTCCCTCTCTCATTTCCAGTAAAAATGCATCTCTATTTCATTGTGATTCATGTGAAAAGGCTAAACATCATAGTACTTCATTTCCAAAACATCCATACAAACCATCTCAACCTTTTTCCACGATTCACAGTGACTTATGGGGACCTTCACGCACACCAAACATATCACAATCCAAGTGGTTCATCACATTTTTCGATGACCATACTTGTGTCAGTTGGGTTTACTTGTTGAAAGATAAAACAATGTATCAAACCTTTCTTATCTTCCATAATATGATCCAAACTTAGTTTCAGACCCAAATACAAATACTGCACACTAATAATGGGACTGAATACTTCAATCAGGCCCTATCCACCTATCTAACAATCAATGGCATTGTCCACAAAAGCACTTGTCATAATACACCCCAACAAAATGGCATTCTCGAACGGAAAAATCGTCATATTCTAGAAATTGCCAGAGCTATTATGTTTAGTAGTAATGTTCCTAAATTTCATTGGGATTATGCTGTCCTCACTGCAACATTTCTCATTAACCGAATGCCAAGTCGACCATTGTCTTACAAAACCCACTCTACCACTCAGGGTGTTTGGATGTACCTCATATGTCCATCTTCATCATACCAACAACTTGATTCCAAAGCCCTCCGGTGTATCTTCCTTGGCTATTCTTACCATCAAAAAGGTTATAAATGTTATGACCTGACCTCCAAACGTCTTTTTGTCACCTGTGATGTTACTTTTCATGAATATATTCCCTATTACTGCCCACCTGCAATTCAGGGGGAGAGTAATAGTAAATTACAGACTAAAGACACACATGAAGGTGACTACACTGTTTATATCCCTAGTCCCACTCCAAATACCTATGATAATTCAGTGCCATTGATACTCCTGATAATCCTAATTCTAACTAACATTGCTGATACTCCTGATAACCCTGATAATGTGCCAGTTCTAGAGGAAGACACAAGCAAGTGGGGTAATACCTACATACGAAGACACAAGAAAGGTAATGAGCCACAAGTTCTTAGTACTCACCAGGAGTTGGAACCAAAGGCAATTCCAAGGGAAATAGTGGTAACCGAGAATTCTAATTTGGACCTCCCCATTGCAGTAAGAAAGAATCCCAAATCATGTACTCGACATCCCATTGAAAAAATTTGTTTACTTCAAGGCTCTTTCCTCTAAATATAGGTTGTTTTTCTCTCATCTTAACGACATCAAGATGGAGCCATGGCTACACCTGAATGGAGGCAAGCTGTCTTGGAAGAAAAGGAAGCCCTCAAGCAAAATAAAACATGGGATTTAGTAGATCTACCAAGAGGAAAAAAGCATGTTGGGTGTAAATGGGTATTCACCCCTAAGTACAAAGCTGATGGAACGGTTGAGAAATACAAAGCTAGTCTGGTTACTAAAAGTTTCATGCAAATATATGGGGAAGATTACATAGAAAGATTTGCACCAGTAGCCAAGTTGAACAGAATCAAAATTCTCGTCTATAGCAGTAAATTTAGACTGGGGTCTACAACAACTTGATGTAAAGAATGCCTTCCTCAATAGAGAACTCAAGGAAGAGGTCTATATGAAACCACCTCTAGGGTTCCAAGGGAAAAAGATAACCAAGTCTGCAAGTTAAAGAGATCATTATAGGGGTTGAAACAATCTCCACGTGCTTGGTTTGACAGATTCACTCACGTCCTGAAGAGACATGAATACACTCAAGGGCAGAGCGACCATATGTTGTTTGTTAAACATCATAATGGCAAGATGGTTGTTCTATCTGTGTATGTTGATGATATAATCCTTATGGGAAATGATGAGGTAGAAATCAATCAAATCAAGGCAGCCCTGGCACGAGAATTTCAGATCAAAGATCTTGGAGAAATGAAGTATTTTCTTGGGATGCAAGTTGCTCGATCTAAGGGAGGAATCTATATTTCCCAAAGAAAGTATGTACTCAACCTCTTGAAGGAAACAAGGATGAAAGGCTGCAGACCCACTGACACACCTATACGGATTGACAACATTGATAATGAAGCAGATCTCAGTAAATATGTGGATATAGGAAACTACCAACGAATGGTAGGCAAATTGATATACATGTCTCATACTAGACCAGACATTGCATTTGCAGTCAGCCAGCATTCTCATGATCCTTAACAGAAGCACATAAATGAAGTCTACAGGATTCTTCATTATTTGAAGGGATCTCTAGGACGTGGCTTGCTATTCAAGAAGACAAACGGAATATAGAGCTATTTACTGGAGCAAATTGGGCAGGAGAACAAGATGACAGGAAATCCACATCTGGATACTGTACTTATGTATGGGGTAACTTGGTCACATGGAGAAGAAAAAAGCAAAGTGTAGTTGGAAGAAGCAGTGCTATAGCTGAATACAGGGCTGTAGCATTTGGGAATCTGTGAAGGCATATGGATAAAGTGGATCCTTGAGGATTTAAGAAAGTGCATAAATCTACCAATCAAAGTCTATTGACAATATGGCTGCAATTAACATTGCTCATAATCCAGTTCAACATGATAGAACCAAACATGTTGAGATAGAAAGACTAATTATAAGAGAAAAAGTTGATGAGGGTATTTTTGATTTAAGGTATATACCTTCTAAGGAGTAGGCCGCATATATCCTCACTAAAGGACTACCCAAAGATGGATTCCAGTACCTGATTGGCAAGCTTCATTGACATCTATAGTCCAACTTGAGGGGGAGTGTAGAATCTAGAAGAGGTTGTAACTATTTGTAAGAAGAGGTCGTATGTAGAATCTAGAAGAGGTTGTAACTATTTGTAACTGGGGTCATAACTATTTGTGTTTATATATATAGGTATAATTTGTCGATGTAGTGTGTGGAATTAATATCAGTCCTATAATCTCTTCATATCTACTCTTGTGAGAGATATTTATTCAATCATTTATTATCTGAGAGACTCAAGATTGTGGGATCTTGAGCGTACATGAAATTATACAGTGTAAGGGGAAGTGACTGTTCTTGAGAAATAACTGGTTTGTACTGAGTTACCAAAAGCCCGACAAATCTTGGAGTATAGTGAAAATCTCAGAAGACTTCTGAAGACTGGATATAGGTCAAGGGGTTTAGACCGAATCAATATAAATCTTGTGTGGTGATATCTTTTCAACTTTATCTTATTTTCTTTACAGTTTGCATTAAAGTTTAAGGTTTTTATTATCACCCAATTCACTCCCCTCTTGTTCGAAAGTCTAGTCCTAACATAGTATTGTCTTTTAACTCAAAATTCAAATAAACTACAAAACAAACCTGCATTGGCATTTTTCTTTTCAAATAGCAGGCGAAATCATTGATTAGAAATTCTTCATGGGGAAGCCCAAAGAGTTTCTGAAAGGCTGAATTTGTCTGAGGAGATCGCAAATTGATCTACGATTTTACCAAGAGGGAAAAGATAAGTCAAACTGAATACATAAAGAAAAAACAAAATGGTTGAAACACAATTACTTACCTTCTTTCCCACTTCTTTCTCCATCTTACTTATATATTGCTTTATGACACTACTACCTCTTGTGTTATCCAAGAAAATTCTTAAGTGCAGCTTGGATTGACTAGCCAAAGCAAACTTTCCTTCAAGAGGAACCCGTATATCAGCAAGATCTGAGATGTTTGTTTTCAGAAAATTGATTTTAGCTTGTCCTAATGATGCATTTTCATCAAAAGGCCCATCAAAATCAAAAACCTCCACATTCAACACAGATGGAGGGTCATCCATTGCATCGAACTCAAATAATTCTGCAAATTACATTGGTATTTTTCTAAGCAAAAGGAGGGAAAAGAAAGAAACTATAACATACAAGGACAAGTCTTAACTTATAAACACAACCAATGGATTATCAAATAGCAAATAATATAGTCACCATTCCATATAGGATTAGAGTTCCGAAACTTGGCTGAGCTAGTTACAGTTTTCCCATTGCAAGAAAAAACCACATATGGATCTGAGACTCCACTTGAATTGACAGAAGCTATGTTGCTTCCTTCAATCAAGGCAACAGTTAGTAGCCAACCATCTCCTTGTGCTTTAATTCCATGATCACCACCTAATGTTGTAGTGAATAAATATCAGAATAAGTAAAGAATAAAGCTACTGATTTAAGAGAAAAAAGCAGTAAACACAAAATTGAAGACATTAGCTCTCCCCATACAGGAATCACTTGATCAATGAGGAAGGGGGAAAAAAAAGGATTTATTGTTCACCATTAGTTTTTAGGAGGGATTTTCGGTGGGGTTAGAGGCTTCTTGAAATTTCTAAGTTTGGCTTTCATTTGGACTACACCCTGAGAAAGATTCACACAAAAGGAATTCGATCAGGCAGATAAGCAATGTATTAGACCCCAAATGTTGCTTTTGGTTTTCAGGAGACTAGTTATTTTCCTATATTTGAAGAACAACAGGCTTGCTTTGATAACTTCTATTTACAAGGTTTGGTGCATTTTTCTAGGGTGTCTAGCTTCGTTATGAGCCTTGATGATAGTTCTAAAGGGCCTTTATTTTGACAGGATGGTAGAAGAATTAGGATGTTCTGGCTAGTTGATGTGTTTAACTCTGGTTTAGTCTGTTTAACGTTGTTTTAAGGAGAATTCTACCCCTTTTTACAGTTATTGAATCTGTTTATTAATAATAAACAAAAATATTGAAAAACAATTTAGCATTTGCTCTCCCACATCAAGATGAATAATTAATAAAACCGAGGCAGTTACAAAATTAATATATGATAAGCAAGAAAGGCCCCGAACCCCACCCACACCCCCCCCCAAAAAAAAAAAAAAAAAAAAAAAAAAAAGAAAAAGAAGAAGAAGCAAATAAGAGACTACCATTTTGTCTTCTAGCTCGCATGAAGTGTGAAATCAAACCCAGCAATTTTTGACCTTGAAGAACCAAAATAGCACTTGCAACAAATTCACCAATTGAATCTGGCAAGTCAATCCCAATAATCTCAAGCCCTTGAACTATGCTGGGTGCAGCTATCCAAATGTGGACAAGCACATACATTCCAATTATAACTGTTGTCAATACAGTCAAATTTGCAAAATACTGCACCGCCAGCTCCCGATCTGATTGTTTCTCTGCTTGCAGTGATGCCAAGATTTGTTCCTTACTAGAACCAAGGTCCTTTGAATCAACAGGTTTAACAGTTTCACATAATAAACTAGCATACTGGTTAAAGCTGTCCTTCATCCCCTGGCGAGCCCCATTTTCTATCATTCCTTTCATCATGGTACTCTGCACAAAGTTCAACCGCCATGATATCAATAGGCGAGAACAATGTTCCTCTGATGGCAACTCAGGTCCTGGAGTAATAACATAGAGTAATTCTGCCTTAAAGGTGTTTCCATACATGACATCTGGGGTGCTAACATTGCCAAAAACAGCAAAGTTCTTTTCATCAGCTTTTACATATGTTTGTTCTTCATAGGCTTTGATAGCTTTAACTAACTTAGTGGCAGCCTTGACATAAGTAAGTGATCTTTTCAATGAGGATTCAGTACCTTCATTCTCAAACTTCCAAGGTCCTATTTGTAATTCTGTAGTGCCCTGAAAATCTGCCAACATCTTGGGGAAATTTGAATCAGGCGAAAAAAGTAGCGTGTTCAAATCCTCTGGTGCTATGATATATAGTTGGTCTATGAGCACTCCTCCTGGTAAATTGCTTGGGATTTCAGTCCCATTCTCCAATGCTTGCATTTTTTTCACAACTTCTTCAAAAGTCTCATTTTCAGAGAACTGATCCTCAATTTTGATGTCATCAATTCCAGCTTTAATACTTTCAGCTTGCTCTGAGTCATTGCTTTTTATGGATACTGAAGAGATATCAGTACCTTTATTAAAAATTTGAGCTATCCGGCATGCAAATGTTTTCTGTGGTTTTTCATCTTTAGATGACGTGACCTCTTCATATCTCCAAGGAGATGATGAAGCCGAACAGCTCGAGAAAGACATTAAAGGTGATTCCACAAATAATGCATCAGAACATTTCCTTGAATGTGAAAATTGGTCACTATTGGGATTTGACTCCTCCAAAGCATCAGTCTTGTGGGTTAAGCAGATACTTAAGCGAATCTCTCCTATTCCAACAAAGTAAATGCATGTTACATAATGATTAAATTTACTTAGTGTTATTAATCTAATAATTTTATCTTGAATTCCATATAATAACTGCATGATCTTGGCTTAATCAATAATCGAACATGACATTTGAATAAGAAGGAAAAGAAAACCTTGGAGGCATACATGTTAAGAAAAATTCAAGGAAACTGCATTTTTCATAAGCGATGAACAAATAATGAGGTAAATGCAGCTTAATTAGTGCAATGCATGGGAAAACATATATATACTTTACAAAGGAAAAAAGGGGAAAAGTTTTTTATTATATCATACCACATTCCTTGGGTTTGGATTTCTTGCTTTTGGGTTGCAAAGAAAACCAAGAACTAAGAGATTTACTTTCCTCCTCAAAAACAAGCGAAATTGGCATCTTGAGCTGTCCCACAAAATCATCATTGAAGTACTTATCTTCATCCATGACACAAACCATTAGTTCTTCGTCCAAATCCTCAACGCGAAAACTAAACTCTTCGTCCCACTTGGCATTGACGCACTTCTTTAGCACTTTGGTCTTAAACTTCTGCTTCCCCAACTGTACCCTCACGTATGGATCGCTTAATCCATAATCATTTGGTATTCTTGCTTCAACAGCACGAACCACAAGCTTCATTTTCCTACAAACCAGGAATCGCAAAGACAAGACGACGATGGTGGCTGTAATTTACACAACGATTTTTTCAAAAAAAAATAAAAATAAATGAATCAGACAGAAACGTAAAAAATGCCGATTCTGTCGATGAAGTTTATTGTTGTTGTTTGTTCTAATTAAATGGATGGAGGTCAGAGAGGAAGATCATGGGATTCTGAGAGAAGCAGATTGAACCCAGAATCCCCAAACAGCAAACCCACACCAAAGAAACGGTTAATTTTTCTGATGGGTGAGAAGAATAGGATTATTAAGGAAAATTAGAAAATCCAAAACGAGAACTTGGGACGAGAGGGAGGTGTAGATTTAACTTGAAAAGGAATAATTATTTATTATTCATACTTTCCATTTTTTCCAACTAACCTCTTCCGTGTAAATATTAAATCAAATAATCAATACTTCAAGATCAAAGGCTTTCCTATATTTACTTCAATCACTATCGATCAATCACCAACCTTACTTTTTAAAACTCGTAATACTAGTTAAATATATATATATATATATATATATATATATATATATATATATATATATATATATATATATATATATATATATATGGGTAATTCGGATGGCAATACTCACACGTTATTAATGATTATTTTCCTTTATTTATATTTACACTTTCTTAATGTTGTACCATGGCAAAATTTAAATTTAAAAGGTAATTTCTTAATTTTCATTATATTTGTTCCCTTGTTAAAAGATTCACAAACATTATTTGGGATGTGTGGACTTTTGCAACTTTTATGAAATGCATTTCGAGTCCAAGTATTTAAGGAGATTGAGACATCGGATAGTGGTATATCTAATCATCATTGCTTTTCATAATTTTTTTTAAAAAGGGTTAAAGAACTTTTTTTTTTTTGTCTTAGAAGTGAAGTTTTTTAGGAGGAGCACTTTCACCCGGAGCCTTTTATCTTAAGCAATGTTGTCATGGAAGTACCAAAATCATAGCAATATCGACCTAATCCTCACAGACCCGAACAATCAACATTTGTTGCCTAATTATGATGAGGTGGCGCTGCCATATGGAACAATATGCCAAATGTAATCAGAAAATTTAAAAAAATAAAGAACCTGATCTCTGTATATCGACACCCCCTACTGGACGGAATTTTTCGGCGTTGCTGCTGGTCATCATCTGAATCGCCATGGAGTTGAGCATCATGGAATCCTCCTCATCTATTCCCCTCATCCTTCAATCCCTTATCTTCTGGTTCTGTCTTTACCTAAAAAATTAAAATGCTTAAATAAGAAAACCCAGATTTGAAGGGAATCGGTTTGATGCGGAAACATTGGTTCTATGAAATTATATCCCTTCAGATTACACTAAAACCAAATGGAAAATCTACAATTTTTTGAAATCTACAATTCAAAACAAAACAAGAGCGTCAGACCACCACTGGAGAAGTTTGATTAGAACACTTGGAAGGGCACATAATTTTTCAAATATACAATTCAAAACTATAATCATTTAAGAAAACAAAACAAAACAATAGCTTAAATGGTGAGGGATGGATGCGAACCTAGAAATATTCAGACTACAATTTTTTTTGGGTTAAATACCATTTTTGTCCCGAAGTATTGGTAAGGGGCGTTAAAGACCCTAATTTTTTTAATCATTTTTATCCCGAAAGTTTAAAAACATAGTAATCTAACATCGGTTGATCTTGGCCATTCGTTGGATCGTTTTCTTTTCAGAAACTCTCGAGCAAATTTGCTCCGAAAAAAAAAAAAAAACTTTTTGAGACAAATTTCTTCATAAAAAAACTTCCAAGGTATATTTACTCATTTTGTAAACTTCCTAGAAAAACTACCAAAACTTCCGGTCTTTCCCTTCTTACCAAATATTTCCGTGGTTTTTAGCCCCCCCCCTTTTTTTTTTATAGTTTCTTCGGCAAATTTTCGAAGCTGGACTTAGATTTGGAGATTGCGGCAACGGAAAGTATCGGCGACGGTGGCGCTCCTCTTGCTTCTGATATTTTTGCCAAACATCTTCAGATCCGAAGGAGGAACAGATCGCCACTGAAATAAACATGAACAATGAAGGATCGCAATGTTGACTGGCCACGAACACGAAGTGAAGCCTTAACAAATGAAGCACGAAACCAAGAATGAAGGACGTTAACCAACATCGAACCACCATTGGAGGAGTTTGATTAGGAGTACTTAGAAGTGCTAATACTCTCATCCAGGGCGTGATCGACATTGTCACTGGCAGCAACGGTGTCAAGGATGGTATTTCACGGTAGCAGCAGATCGGCGTATGATATTGGGATGGTATTTCACTGTAGCGGCTCGTTGCTTGTCCTTTTTTTATTATTATTATTATTTTTTACATAGTGCATACTAATACGGACCAAGACCGGGTTGGCCCCTTTCGAGGGGAAGCCTCTACCACCTACGCATGTTGCATTCTCACGTCTCGAACTCAAAACCCGTGGTTAAGTTATGACAACATCTTACCAGTTGACATAAACGTTTGGTGTTGCTTGACTTTTTTATTTAACTAACTAACAAAGTAACTTTCTTTACTTAGTATTTTTTATTTTTTTTACTTATAACTCATGCATACAATTTATTTGAATAAAATTTTCTATTAACTCCCTTAGTTATTGTCTTTGTTAGATTAATCGATAAACTAATTCCTTTCATTTGGTTTTTCATATTTTTACTTTAATATTTTGAAATATTTTGTGACAACTTTATTTTTATCTCTCCTTATATAATCAGGTATCTTTTTTGTTAATATTTTAATTTATGACTTTATTCTGTCCTCTACCTTCTGAATTAACTATTTTAAAATATTTTGCAACTAACCATCATTCTCCCTCTTTCTATTTGAACTATTTTTCGAATCAATATTTTTTTTACATCTCCCATGTTCTATATATATAATAATGAGGTTTAAAGCTCGTCATACAGCGTGCCACGTCAGCGTTTTGTTAGTAAATATGTGTCTTAGAGACAATCTGTTTTGATAGAGGAACACATTTTTCTATTTAATATTTCATGATTAATAAAATATAATTGAACATCTTTTATCTTTATCATATTTGTGTCTTGCTTTTATTTAAAGTAAATATGCATTTAAAGATAAAAACCCTAGGACTAGAATAGGTATTTACTCGAGGATCTATGTGTAAGAACTGGTTGAACCCAAGAGGGGTGAATGGGTAAATGATAAAAACTTATCATCTTTGAAAAACTTTTTGCATCTCAGTAAATGCAGTATATATGACAACAATGAGTCGTAAACCTGAAAAGTAGGAATATCACCTAGAGGGGGGTGAATAGGTGATCTCAAAAACTTTTTGCTAATTGCACTCAGATATAAGTAAGACAGAGATAGAAAAGGAAAATAGACACAAGGCAATTTATACTGGTTCGGTCTAATACTTCGACCTACGTCCAGTCCCCAAATCCTTTGGGTATTTCACTAATCGCAAATGGTTACAATTACATATTATGTACTCGAGATGATCCTAATTCACTAGGACTCACTCCCCCTTACAAGTTGTAATCGTTCACCCACACTTAAGGTTTCACAACCTTAAGATTTAAACCAAAGATGAAATAACTGTTTAAATAACTCCTTACGAGTAGATAAAATATGAACACTGAAGAATAATGAATATCCGAAGATATTAATGAAATAAATGAAACAACAGATTGCAATATATTTGAATTGAATGCACAGCGTTTCGGTAGGTGGCGAATTCAATGCTTCAACTATTTATAGGTGTTGCAATAAAAGACCGTTGGTGAAGCTGGAAGATTATCTGTTAAGACTCTTGAATGTGTCCGTTAGACAGTGCTCAGATAATATTTTCGCCGTTCAAATAATCCAGGTGGATTTCTCATTTCGACATTGTTCTTCATTCCTTTTGTTTTGCTCGTTGTGAGATGGCATTTAATGCGCAGATGGAATGTAGAAGAAACCTTTACATTGATCAGAGTATTGGTTACGGAGATTGTCACTGCTTTGGCAACTGCATTTAATGCTTCTCTGACACAATTTGCTTTCTGCTAATTTGTTGTTTAATCCATGCTAAAATTATCTGAAACTCATTAACAAACTAATTAAAAGCATTTAGCATTGGTAATGAGTAACATTAAGAAGCAATGAAATTAACACAGTGATTGCATAAATTACGCAGACGGAGATTTCAAAACAGAGGGATCTTGCTCGAGCAACAATCCATGCTTGCTCGGGCAAGCTTCTTTTGAACCAAGTAGAAAATGATCTTTGTCGCTGATGCTCGAGCAAGGTTTTTTGTCTGCTCGAGCATGATAATTGTCATGCTCGGGCAAGCTTCTTCACAAGCAGCTGAAAAGTATTTAAACTCGCTAATGCTCGAGCAAGGCAACATTCTTGCTCGAGCAAGACACAGACAGAGGCGAGAGCTTGTGAATTTAGTGATGCTGCTCGAGCAAGCTTTTTCTTCTGCTCGAGCATGATATTTTTCATGCTCGGGCAAGCGTCATACAGAGATGAAGAATAAGTAATTGAGGATGCTGCTCGAGCAAACCTACTTCAATGCTCGAGCAAGACTCTTTGACTTGCATATTCTTGCTTTTGTCTCAATGCTGCTCGAGCATGATTGCTCGTCTTATATATTTTTGATTCTGTCTCGATGATGCTCAGGCATGACTAATGCTCTGCTCGAGCAAGGTTGTTCAAAACCATTTCTTCTTTCTAAAACCTCATGATGCTCGGGCATGATAAGTGTGTTGCTCAAGCAATCCTTACCTTAGACAAATATGACTTGATTCAATATCTTAGAATTTGTAATCATCAAAACACCGAGAACTAACATTCTCCCCCTTCTTGATGATGACAACTCTAAAGAAAATAATTTGAGATAAGTTGAACACCCAAGTTATTGAATTGAGTTATGTCTAATTTAGTTTGTGAAAAGCAATTACTTTGGACAATATTCTGAGAATCAAGAGAAATATATAGATCATTAATTTTAACTTTGCAATTCTCATTCAAAACATTACAGAGTAAATAAAACATCACAAACTAATCAACAAAATAATGTTGAACAACAATTGCTCTCAACTCTCAACTTTCTACTCAACCTACTCTCCCCCTTTGTCATCAGCGAAAAGAGGACCCTGAACAGAAGGAGAGGGTGGAGAGCTATCTGGAAAGTCAGATGAAGAAGAAGAGGGTAGTTTGACAGTGGAGGGATCAATGGGAGTGACAGTGGATGAGGGAAGAACAACGGTGGTAGGAGTGGAGGCAGGGATAGAGGAAGTAGCTAGGATGGGAGTGAGAGCTATAACAGGGGATGGAGATGATGGCGATGCAGTAGGTGGAGGTATCTCAGAAGAGGAACCAGGAGGCTTCTCAGAGGCACTAGCAGGCCCAAAACTTGATACAAGTGCGTCCAAGGTGGCATCAAATCCCCGGTGTTGATAAGCCAAAAGCTGAACCTCCTTCTTGATCTCTTGTTGTTGATCAAATATGACAGAGAAACTTGTTTCCAAGTCCTTCTTCATATCAGACAACTCGGAATCCATGTGAAGGTCTATGTGCTTCTTCAGATTGATCATCTCACCAGACATAGCCTTGATCATCTCGGTTGTTAACTTCCTATAGGCTTCCAGAGACTGCAACACTGAAGCCATGGCTTTCTGGAATGCAATGGTTATTGGAAGGGTGTTTCAGACGAATGAAAGACCTCGTTCGTGAAATAAATCGGGATGAAAGTAGACCCAGCCGGGTTAACATCGTCGCGTCCTCTGGTCAAACTGGTACAAAAGACACTCAACAAGTAGATAGCCAAATAATGAAGTTCCTCGAGGAGCGCCTCAGACGAATCGAGAACCCAACTCGAAATAGGAATTGGGATGAGCCCAGCCGGGTTACTGCCTCAGCCTCTAAGCAAGCCGACACCGAAGGCCCTCGAAATGATCACGCTGTAAATAACGCAGTCAACCAAGATCAAGGTCGGAACCCCGAAACTCAGGGGCTTGATCATACCTCTTTGAGAAACAAGCAGATGGAGCTTAACGAGGAAACAATAATTGCGAGCTAAGATGCGCCACCGCAAACAAAGAGTATTCCCGGCAAGTATAGAAGAAAATATAGTAGGGGGCAGAATAACAACAGTCCTTTCTCAAACGAGATTGCGAATGCTCTGTACCTAAAGAACTTTAACTTGGATGACTTGTCTACATATGATGGAACTCAGGATCCACAAGCTCACATTAATACGTTCGAGTTAAGGATGTATGTAAGGTAATTTGAGGAACCCATCATATCCCGGCTATTTGTCGCAACCTTGCGGGGTGTGGCGCAGGCGTGGTTCCACACTCTGCCTGCAAAGTCAATTCACAATTTTGAAGATCTCGAAGACAAGTTTTTGCTGAATTTTGCGACGAGCAAGAAACATCCAAAGTCTGAGTTTACCTTGTGTAAAATTAAGCAACAGCCGGATTACACACTTCATCCCGGTTGGCAAAGTCTATCTTCAAAGCACGCGTCGAAAACCTTGAGGCCTTTAGAGAACGAGCAAAGAAATATTTAGAATTGGAACAAGTGGAAATCGTTAATATCGTGGTGAAAAATAGAGGAAAAAGCCCACTTTCGAAGGAAAAGGAACAACCTGAAAGATTTCCGAAAGGAAAGGAAGAGCACGGCAGTTAGAAGCAAGAAACCTACGGGCGAAATCCAAACAACAAATATCGGGGGGAAAGGAGTGACACAAAAGGGAGGTATGATAAGTACACTCCCTTGAATATATCACGAGCACAAGTTTGGAAGGAGGTGGCTTTGACCGAAATGAAATAAGTAGAACGACCTCGGCCTTCCTATAACAGACTTGGAGCAGACCAAGCCCGATATTGTGCATTTCACGATGGCCCATGCCATACTACAGACCAATGTTGGGACCTCCGAGATGCTATTGAGAAGTTCATCCGAGAGGGGAAGTTGAGGCAATACGTAATAGAAACTCAGGGATAGAAGGGTAAGTGCAAACAACCTGGCCGTAGTAGAAGGCTAGAAGCCTATACCAGGAACGAAAAAAGGCAAATGAGAAGAGGAAGAAAGCAACTAACAATGATGTCAAGTTTCTGGAAGCCAACTTCGAATGCAATTAACTATTGATTGAATAGATTGCATTTATTATATCTGTGGGAAATTTTGTAAAGTTGGCAATGTCGTTATTCAATCAACTTTATTATCATGCAAGAGATTCACAGGATGAATGGGGTCAGGGTATGAAACCCGGTTTTGGATAAACATGGAGTGATGAACTCAGGGTACGAAGCCCAGTTCTCGGTAAAGATGGATAGATGAATCCAGGGTACGAAACCCAGTTTCAATCAACGCGACAAAAGAACAGTTAAAACGTGTTCCAGTCGGAACCCGGTAAAATAGAAATAACAGTTAAAACGTGTTCATTTGGAACCTGGTAAAACTGAAATAACAGTTAAAACGTGTTCCTTTGGAACTCGGTAAAACTGAAATGACAGTTAAAACGTGCTCCTATTGGAACTCGGTAAAGCTGGATAAATGGTTAAAATGTGTCGAACACGATAAAACCAAAAGGCTCATATGGTCATGATGCATCTGAAAGTTGAGCTTAATCACCAAGAGGGGGTGAATTGGGGATTTTAATAAATTCTTTCAGAAGTGCTCTGTTTTTCGAACACTAAAACAGAGCAGAACCAAGGATAGAGAAGAATAGCAAGACACAAGAGATTTATTCTGGTTCGGTCCAATCTCTTGACCTACGTCCAGTCCCCAGACACTCTGGGATTTCACTATCACGATTGATTACACACTCTGTACTCAACAGTAATTCTCTCACTAGAACTTACTCCCCCTTACAAGTTGCAATCAATGAACCCAATCACCAAGTCCCCTGACTTGTGATTCCTTACAATAAATGATTTATAATTAAGAAACTCTCTCTAAGAGTGGATAATGATAAACACGAAGCTTAATGTATCAACGAGATACTTTACACAAGAAAACTCAAGAGTAGTTGGAAACTTGAATGATTTTCGTTTTACGTAGTCTTAGTTGTTGAGAAGAATTGAATGCTACTCTATTTATACTAAGAGAGCATTAAATGACCGTTGCCAACTCCATTATATCCGTTGGTAGGCTAATCTAGTTGTTGGAGGCACTTTGGTGTCTTCTCTCTCTAATCTTCAGTTAATTCCTTTTGCCCAAAGGATTAGTGTTGACTTTCCTTGTAATAGATCCGTTGGAAGAGCAAGTACTGCTTAGGGAAAGCAGACATTAATCCTTTTGCAGATGTGTAGAGAATGTGGGATCAAAAGGATGTAAGCTTCTGGACTTGCATTTGATGTTTTGACATGCTTTTTGCTTTTGATCAAATCTCCATTTAATGTTCTCTAAACAATCTGAAACTCACAACAAACTCATTAAAAATAGTTAAGTATAGCGGTGAATGTAAAGGAGAAGCATTGAGATCAAACAAGAAGATTTCACAAATTCATCAGACTTGATTTTCAAACTCTGCGACCAATACTCGAGTATGTTCCCCAATACTCGAGTTTGTCACTGTGCACTAATGTGAATACTTGAGTATACATGTCAATACTCGAGTATTCTTCTTCCAGAGTGGTACTTCATGTTTTGAGCTTTGGACCATTTCTTTGAATAAGAGCAATACTCGAGTATTCAAATCCAATACTCGAGTTTTGAACTTTTTATGTGAAAATGGGTTTAAGTCCAAAACCTCAATACTTGAGTATTCAATTCATTACTTGAGTTTTCAAATTATTTGAACAGAGTGAGCCTCTCTGTATGCCCACTACTCGAGTTTTGAACTCAATACTCGAGTATGAAAATTATTAGAAAAACTTTGTGAAATCTTTTCCAAGTCAATACTTGAGTATTCAAGACATTTGAAAATAGCAAGGCTTTCTGTATGGCCAATACTCGAGTTTCCAAATCAATACTCAAGTATTCAGATATTTTCAAAAACTTTGAGAAGACTCTACTAAGTCAATACTTGAGTTTCCATTTCAATACTTGAGTATTCATATTCATGTGTAAAGTTTGAAAACTTTCTATTAACCCAATACTCGAGTATTCAAACTCATACTCGAGTATTCACATGTTGGAATACTTTGATGACTCTTTGTATGACCAATACTTGAGTATCCAAATGGAAACTTGAGTATTCATAAACATGTGTAAATTTTGAAAGCTTTCTTTTAGTTCAATACTCGAGTATTCAAACCCATACTCGAGTATTCACATGTTGGAATACTTTGGTGACTCTCTGTATGATCAATACTTGAGTATCAAACCAATACTCGAGTTTGGCTCATAGTGAAAAACTTGGAGTGCTCTCTCTAAGTTCAATACTTGAGTATTCAGAGGAATACTCGAGTATTGCTTAGCTTAAGGAAAATGAGCTACTCTCTGTCAAGTCAATACTTGAGTATTGAAACCAATACTCGAGTTTGCCTTTGACATCAAGTTTTTCAACTTAGCAAGACAAACTTTAACTTGTGTTTACAATTGTTAGTTATCATCAAAACACATAGAGAACTAACATTCTCCCCCTTTTTGATGATGACAACACTTGTAAACCAAGTTTACTAGAATTTGAGAGAGAGTTTGTATCTTGAATTATGTTTTGCATTTGACAGACTTTTCAAATCTCAGAAGTGTTTATAGACATAGCATTTTGAAAGGCTTAGACATTGTGCAATAGTCAAGAATGACAGAATATCAGAGATAGCAGAAGCAAGTAAGAGTCATAAAGTGCATTCATTCATTGATATTCAAAAATACATAACATGTTATTAAACCAGAACAACAACAAACTACAAACACTCGAACTACAACACCCTAAGTTCTAGTCTTGGTATTTCTCTCCCCCTTTGTCATCTTCAAATGGGGATGGAGCTGAGATTGGAGAAGGAGAAGGATGAAAGATCTCAGTTGTGGGCGTTTGTGAGAGATGAAAAATCTCTGTAGTAGGTGTAGTTGGAGATGGAGAGGCTAGAACCTCAGTCGTAGGAGTGGAGGCTGGAATAGGAGAAGTTTCAGGGACAGGAGTAGAAGCCTCAGGTAGGAAGGAGGTTATGGGTGAAGTGTGAAAGACAAATGGTGGTGATGAGGAAGAGGGTTCAGGGTCAGGTTTGGTATGATCGGCAGAAGAGCCTGAAACATTTGGACTAGTAGTAGTGCCAAAAGTGGAAGTTGAGCCAATGTGGAGATGCTTCAGGATCTTATCCACTTTATCACTCATGAGCACATTGGTGACCATTTGGGTAGACAGTTTTGCATCAAGGTCGACCATGTGATCAGATAGTTCACCGTGTTGACCAGCAATACCAGCAATCTTTTCTTGGAGCACATTGTTCTGTGTGGTGACATGTCCAAATTGCTCTTTCATGGCTTCCTGAGCATCAACCATTTCATGGTTGCCTTGACGAACCACAAGTACCAGCTTGCCTATCTCGAATTCCAATCGAATAGATAGTGAGGCAATGGCAGCATCCACTATGACTTTGACCCTTTCATCAAAACCTGAAGGAAGAGATGATTGGGGAGGTAGAGCAGACTGAGCTTCATGTGCTCTTGATTGAGAGGCTCTTGCTTGTGATCGTGAAGGAGCTCGAGATTGGCCAGAACCTTTTGCTTCAAAGTTGAGCTTCATTAAGTTCAGTTGAGCCTTGCCAAAGAATGGTAGATTCTTCAAGGTCTCAGCAGAACCAACATACCAGATCTTATGGTAGAATAAGATAACTGAAATCAGAGATGGAAAAGGTATGTGGGAAGGCCTTCTAGATGAAAATTTAAATCTTATCATCTCTTGGAAAATCCAGTGCCCAATATTCAGAGGATCCTTTCTCACAAAAGAGGTGAAGAAACGATAGTCTTTTTGTGAGAAGTGTGTAAAGCTCCCTCCCTTTTAGACGAAGTTCTTGGAATAGATGTACCAGAGAACCCGGTTTAAAGGAGGCATAGACCCTGGTTTGAAAGAAAGTGTGTGGCTTTGGTTTTCAGGGAAGTCCTCATTGGGTCTAAGTGTGGAGAAGATCTCTTGGTTGCTGTAATTTGGAGAGGAAACAGGAGGAGGGTTGTCAATTTTCAAGATAGTGTTAAGGATTGAGGCAGATAAGGTGAATTTGACACCCTTGACTATGGTTGTCACTCTTTCCTCAACCAACTCATCATCAATATTGAGGACATTGTCTGATTCTATATTGAAATAGAACAGCCTAACTAGATTGGGAGTATAGGGTGCAGAGATAGATACGAAATTATCATAAGGTGCAAGCCAAGGCGATAGATCAATGCTACAATCCTGATGAAGTTGAACTAAGTCTACTGCTATAACATGGCAAAAATCTTTCTTCATGTAAGTTTCTCTAAACTTAGTATTTTGTTCAGTGGTAAGAGCAGAAGAGGCAATGGTAAAACCTTCAGGAGGAGTAGGATGGCGATAGATGTCTTCCACAGCATTGGCCATAACAGAAGATGCCTTCTCAGGTTGAATGTGTGTAGAAGAAGTAGCTTTGGAGGAGGCTTGACCTTGCTCAGTGGTGTGTGTTTGAGATGTGGTGGCCCTCTTCTTTCTTGTAGGCTTTGAGGATTCAGCTATCTTCTTCTTTCCCCTTCCGGTGACTGGTTCAGGTGCAGACCTCTTCTTCTTTGGAGGTGATGGAATGGGTTGCTTGAAAGAAACCCCTTTCGATTTAGGGTTAGGAGAGGAAGCTTCAGGTATTTCTTTGCTTACTCCTCTTATTGATCGATCAACTCCATGATGAAAACGATTGGGGATTGATTTCACCCTTGTGGGTCTTGGAGGAGGAGGAGGCTGAGAAGGAGAGTTGGATTTCGTCCCTTCCTATGCAGAATCAATGTCGTGAATGGCTTGAGAAGATGATTTGGATGCCATTTCTGGGTTTAGAGGTAAGGGTTTGGTCGAAAATCGTGAGAATCAGAGAAGGGAAGAGATAGAGCGTCTAGGGCAATACTTGAGTGTTGGGTCGAGTATTGAAGAACATGAATAGTGAACATATATATATGCAATGCCATACTCAAGTATTCACTCCTATACTCGAGTATTGAAGAAAAAAAAATTACTAACCTGGACTTCAAAAGTGTAAGGTGAACCTTTGAAATTCCTGACCAATACTCGAGTATTCAACTTACATACTCGAGTATTCACCATTTCACTTGCATACTTGAGTATTGCTTCTCGCCAAAACTCAAAGTTGCTCTCTGACCCCGGCATACTCGAGTATGGCTCCCAATACTCGAGTATTGCTCCTTTTGACAGCAAATACCAAAGTTTCAAACATCCTACATAAAACATAACTGAAAGAAGGAATATCACCAAGAGGGGGGGTGAATTGGAGATATAAAATTTTTCGCAAGAATCCTCTGTTTAACTGAATGTAAAACAGAGATAAACAGAGTAGGGATAAGTGAGATTGAACACAATGGATTTATCCTGGTTCGGTCTAAATCCTTGACCTACGTCCAAATCCCCGACTCTCCGGGATTTTCACTAACTTCAACTGATTACACACTCTGTAACTCTCGAAGCAATTCTCTCTCTAGAACTTGCTCCCCCTTACAAGTTGTAATCAATTATCCCAATCTCAAAGTCCCAATACTTTGAGATTCTTACAAGAAAAGATAATCAATGAAAGACTCTCTAAAAGAGTAGAATAATAATCACGAAGCTTAATATATCCGAAGATATTCTCTCTCGTAAGTCGAAACAAGTAAGTGTTCTTAATGACTAATTGAATGCACGGCGTTTTTGGTAGGTGGAGACTTGAATGCTTCTTCTATTTATAGGTTGGTAGCATTGATGACCGTTGCGAAGAATAAATGAGCCGTTGTGAGTAATGAATATATCCGTTGTAAATCACTTGCTCGTCTCCTCGTATTTCTTCCGTCATTCGACCGTTATTCTCCGTTGACATTCGTATTTGAATTGTCCGTTGGGAGACAGTGAGAATGTTTTCCGGGAAGCGACCGTAATGCTTTTTGTATGTCCGGGGTTTATTTCTTCTTTCGGCTTGATCCGGGACTGCATTTAATGCTTCGACACATATTGACTTTTCGTGATTTCAAGTTTAAACACATGTTAGAAGTATCGAAATACACTAGCAAACTGATTAAACTTGGTTAGAAATAATAAGAATTAATTACATAAGATACCCAAGCTTTAATCGAATGAAAACCGTAGATGCCCGAAAAACATATTCAAATCGATATGAACAACTCGAGTTGCTTCACATAACTCGAGTTATATTTAGTTCGAAAGATATGCTCATGAAGAATGAACTTGAGTTATCCTTAATAACTTGAGTTGGCTAACTCGAGTTACTATTCCTAACTCGAGTTACTTCGAGAATCAATTATTCGGAAATTCTTCGCAAATGGTATAACTTGAGTTATAGTAATAACTAGAGTTGTCCAACTCGAGTTTTGTACTCTAACTCGAGTTTCTTTGGAATTCAAATCGGACGAAAGTTTTCGCGAAAAACATAACTTGAGTTATTGCGAATCGGAGTTTGTCCAACTCGAGTTATCTTGAATAACTCGAGTTACTTTTGAATTTAAATCATCCGAAAACTTTCGCACATAATATAACTTGAGTTACAAAAATAACTTGAGTTGGGCAACTCGAGTTATATTCTATAACTCGAGTTTTTCTACTTCGAAAATCAAACGAAAGTTTTTAACACTTGGGCAACTCGAGTTTTTCCTTGTAACTCGAGTTATATCGATACCCAAAATCGATATCGCGATGAGGCTTTTGGGAACTGAAGTACAACTTATAACTTGAGTTATTTAGTGACAACTCGAGTTATCCATTGTTTGAGACTATGAAAAACTTGAGTTTTGACAGCAACTTGAGTTGGGCAACTTGAGTTGTTTTCAACAACTTGAGTTCCCACTTTTCAAAATCATTTTACTAGGCTTTAATTTCAATCTTTCTAAAATTTAGATCTTTCAAATTTTAATTAAGTACTTATTACAATTGTTAGACATCATCAAAACACACGAGAAACTAACATTCTCCCCCTTTTTGATGATGACAACACTTGTAGAGTTTTGAAAAATGATTTTGGGAGTTATATCGGCAACAATATCGTAAAATTGATGTCGAGAGCAACATACTTGCATTTAAGAATTGTAAATTTCAAAATGAGTCTCATAAGCATAAACAGACAGTCAAAATGAGTCTCATAAACAATCTAGCTACTTGCACAGATTACAAAATACATAGATTAATGTAAACTAGAAAGCAAAAATGACATGCAAGCATATGCAACATCAAGCAAACATCAAAACACTTCAAAACTCTTCATTTCTTCACTTTCTCTCCCCCTTTGTCATCAGGCAAAATGGGTGGAGTAGGGGTCAGAGATGCACGCAGAGCTTGAAGGATGGGAAGTGGTGAGTAAAGTGTAAGGGATAGAGAGGGAGGTAAAGTGGGGGTTAAGGGTGAAGAGGTTCTGGGAGAATGTGGAGTGGAGGAGGAGCTAGAAGACTGCTCATCAAAGAGATCAGCTGTATCTCCCGAAGAGGAATAGGCGGGAAAGAGGAGGAGTAGGAAGAATGACGGAGGCGGAGCGAGAAGAGATGAAGGGAGCAGAAATAGGTGGGGTGGATAAACTGGGAGTAGGAAGAATAGGAGTGGCATCTGGATGAGATGAACCTGGAGTGGGCAGAATGGGAGTTGCTTCAGGATGAGGTGGAGAGGAGTGGGGGGTAAGTAAGATGGGAGTGGCAGAAGGTAGAATAGGTGAAGTATGAGGTGGTGAGTGATGGATAGGAGAGGTGATGGGAGAGTATCTGGGAGAAATAGGAGGGGAGTATTTGAAAGAGGGAATTTCCCTTGAAGGACTGCTGGTCTTGTGCCGAAGCCTATCTAGCTTGGAGTCCAGGAGTTGATAGAGCACATGCATATTGTCACATCTCCGCCCATATCTCCAAAGTGGCCTTCAATGTTTTCCGCCTATCATCAATAGAGTCCACCTTTTCTTCGATAGATGAGACCTTCTCAACCAATTTACCCACTTCGATTCTAGTTTCTCGGACAACTCATAGTATTGAGCGGTGAGTTGTCCGGAGAGAGCCAAATGTCTCTTGCATAGCCTTCTCCACAATCTTCTTGATGGAGTCACTCGGATTAGCGGCTTGAGGTGGAGGTGGGACTCGGCCTGACGAGCATTGATTGAGCCTCTGTATGTCTAGAAAATGAAGCTCTGGAGGCTCTGGATCTAGAAGGTGCTCTGGATTGATCTGATCCGTCATGAAAGGACAAATTCATATAGTTGAGATGAGTTTGCCCAAACATCTTTGGCTTGACATGATTTCTCATTTAGTTCAAGGTACCAAATCTTGTTGGTGTATAGGATCGTAGACACCAAGTTAGGAAAAGGTATAGTGGATTTGGGAGTTGAAGACAAAACCTAAACCTCTTCATTTCTTGATAAACCCAATGCCCAATGTTAAAAGGGACTTTAGCCGATAAGGAAGCAAACAGAGCATAGTCTCGTGGAATTGAAGTGGGTGTAATTCTTCCCTTTTTGGACAAGGTTTCGGAATATACATACCACGAGCCCTATGGACGGGAGGCATATCGACGGGAAAAGTTTAACGGCCCTCATACACTTGATCGGGCCTAAGAAGTTTGAAAAATCTCTCCTTATCATAGCTAATTTTGGGTACGGGAGGAGGATTTTCAATGAATAGCGAGTTGTTAATTATGTCGGAGGAGATAGTTATGGACTTCCCTCTAAATGTAAGAGATACACTTATCCTCAACTAAAACACCTTTCCTACCAACCACATTTGCCATGGTCATATTGTAATAGAATTGTCTGACTAAAGAAGGTGAGTAGGCTGTGTTTATAGCTAGGAGATTTTTGAATTGACTCAGCCAAGGAGATAAGTCAAGATTACACTCCTCCTTAAGTTTAGCCAGGTCCACATACACTGTGGGACAGAAACCACGATTGGCATATTTCTCTTGGTAATCTAAGAATTGAGCATTGGTCATGGGAGTGGGATTACAGACAAATTCATGGGAAGGTGGTTTGACTAGGTTCGGAGGATTGAAAACATAGGGTTGGGATTGAGATACCTTGGGAGCCGAATCACCCATACTAGGACCAGCGTGATCCTTTGAACCGTGAAGGCTGCGACTTGGAGACAGAAGGTTTCTTGGATCCTTGAACTTCAGGAGCTATGGATACGCGCTTCTTCTGTTTGTGAGGTGCCACGACAACCTCTTTGTCTCTTCGAGTCGTGATCAAGGGTTCTGCTTCTTTTCGAGTGGGCAACACATGAGTTTCTTGCTCCTTTGATTTCTTTGCCGGTGATTCCTCTATTGACGGACTTTGGATTTTCGAAGAGGGTTTCCTCTTTCTGGATGGTCTCGTGAGAGGAGGTGGAGTGGAGGAATCAGTGGGAGCATACTCAGATGATGATTTTTTCTGGGTTTTGGAGATCTTCGAAGGTTTCGGAGCCATTTCGAATGATTGAGAAGGAGGAAGTGACAGAGAATCAGAGAGAGTTCCCGAGTTAGGGTTTTGAAAGTTGCGATAATGAAAGTGCAGATTCGACAGGCATATATATATGACAGCAGAGAAACTCGAGTTATTAAGTGTAACTCGAGTTTAAAATGAATAGGGAATTTCGAAAGTCATACCAGGAACTCGAGTTGTGTTAATAACTCGAGTTGGGTAACTCGAGTTGCTCTTAAGAACTCGAGTTTTTTATTTGCCTTCTTCGATTTA
The DNA here is from genome assembly GCA_019022615.1 of Acacia melanoxylon. Classification (NCBI taxonomy): domain Eukaryota; kingdom Viridiplantae; phylum Streptophyta; class Magnoliopsida; order Fabales; family Fabaceae; genus Acacia; species Acacia melanoxylon. The sequence continues at coordinate 595,470 of JAFJYJ010000003.1, read as the reverse complement.
GCTTAAATCGACAACTCGAGTTGAGTGAGTAACTCGAGTTCTATCGATCCACATATTTGACAAAGAACGACGGTGAAGGAAAAGCTTGTTAGATATTCACACACTCCCGCAAAAACATTCTATAGACACTCCGAAGCTTAAGTTAGTGACTTTTAACTCATCAAAACATATAACTAACATTATTGGAAGAGATTTAACTTACAATTCATTGGGATTTACCATTCCCAATTCTCTTCTTATGAACATGAATTGTTCTTTGGCCGGGGTTTGGTGAAGATATCGGCAAGTTGCGATGTGTTGGGATGAACATCACTTTAACATCCTTTTTCGAACATGATCTCTTATGAAGTGATGTCTCACATCAATGTGCTTGGTTCGAGTATGTTGGACTGGATTCTTGGCCAAACTTATAGTACTTGTATTATCACAGAGGATTGGAATCTCCTTCAAGTTGGTCCCCAAGTCTGATATTTGTTGCTTGAGCCAAAGAACTTGAGCACAACAACTTGATGCAGCTATATACTCGGCTTCAGTTGAAGATACTGCCACACTTGTCTCTTCTTTGAACCATGAAACTAGTGAGCCACCAAAGAACTCACATTGCCCACTTGTACTTTTCCTATCGGGCCTTATAGCCCGCATGGTCTGAGTCGAATATGCAACAAGAAATTCTTGTTGCCCCTTTGGAAACCAAAGACCCAATTCTTTTGTGTCTGAAAGGTAGTGAAAGATCCTTTTAACATGTTCTGCATGTGACTCTTTTGGAGCGGATTGGAATCTTGCGCACATTCCTACGCTGAATTGGATGTCCGTCTGGCGCGTTTAAGTACAACAAGGAACCTATCATTCCCCTATACTTAGTTATGTTGAAATCTTTGCCCTTTTCTTCATCAGCATCCAGTGAAGCTGTTGAGCTCATTGGGGTGTCTGCACCATTGCAATTTTCCAGACCAAACTTCTTGAGCAAATCACGAAGATATTTTGTTTGAGAGATGAATATTTCATCCTTCCGTTGTTTGATTTGCAAGCCAAGAAAGTAGTTCAATTCCCCCATCATAGACATTTCAAATTCTCCCTGCATTTTCTTGGAAAATTCTTCACAAAGAAGATCATTAGTAGCACCAAATATAATATCATCAACATATATTTGGACAATTAAAATTTCATTAAGCTTATTACTCTTTATGAAGAGAGTTGTGTCAGCTTTGCCTCTTATAAAACCTTGATCAAGAAGGAATTTGCTCAATCGCTCATACCAAGCTCTTGGAGCTTGTTTAAGGCCATATAGGGCCTTCTTGAGACGATAAACATGATCGGGATGATGATCATTTTCAAAGCCGGGAGGTTGTTCTACATAAACTTCTTCTTGAATAAAACCATTTAGAAATGCACTTTTTACATCCATTTGATATAGTTTAAACCCTTTTACACATGCAAAGGCAAGAAGAACTCTTATGGCTTCCAATCTTGCCACTGGAGCATAAGTCTCTTCATAATCAATTCCTTCTTCTTGATTATAGCCTTTAGCAACCAATCTTGCCTTATTTCGGATAATGATTGCTGATTCATCTCGTTTGTTCTTGAATACCCATTTAGTGCCAATGACCGGATGGTCCTTAGGCCTAGGTACCAAATCCCAAACTTGATTTCTGTCAAATTGATGTAACTCCTCTTGCATTGCTATCACCCAATCATTGTCGAAAGGGCTTCATCAATCTTAGAGGGTTCAATGTGAGATATGAATGCGAGAAAAGGTTACCTCATTCAAAGTGCTATTTCTAGTTCTAACTCCTTGATTTACATCACCTATGACTTGATCTAGAGGATGATTCCTAATGAATCTCCAAGCTTTAGGCTGAGATTGCAAATCATTTTCGAAGTATTTTCAAAAACATCTTCGTGTTTTCAAGAGAGTGGGTGGTTTTAGAAAAGAACTGATTTCTAAATATTTTCTTCATCATCATCCAAAGATTTCTCATTTAGTTTCACCGAATACAACATGAATTGACTCTTCAACAATACGAGTACGAGTGTTGAATATTCTAAAAGCTTTACTTCTATTTGAGTAACCAAGAAATATACCTTCATCGACTTAGAATCAAACTTACCCAAATGTTCCTTACCATTGTTGTGCACAAAACATTTGCATCCAAAGATGTGTAGATGACTCGAGGTTGGGTTTTCTTCCTTTGTACACTTCGTAAGGTGTCTTCTTAAGTTTCTTCCGGATGTATGCACGATTTAAGATGTAGCATGCCGTACTCATTGCATCCGCCCGAAAGACTTGAGAAGTTTGATTCTCATTTAACATTGCTCTTGCCATCTCGGTGAGAACTCGATTCTTTCTCTCCACAACACCATTTTGTTGAGGACTCCTTGGAGCGTAAAAAATTGTGGTCTATCCCATGGGCTTCATAGAATTCTTCAAATGCATGATTGTCGAATTCTCCACCATGATCGTTCTTATACCCGAAATTGAGATACCTTTCTCGTTTTGGACCTTTTTGGCAAACACAAGAAATTGATCAAAGGTTTCATCTTTCGATGACGAAATATAGTCCAAGCAAATCGAGAAAAATCATCAACTATGACCAAGGTATAAAAGTTGCCACCAAGGCTTTTTACTCTAGCCGGTCCGACTAGATCCATATGAAGTAGTTGAAGAGGTCTATTAGTTGAAATTTCATTTTTAGATTTGAAGGAGGATTTGGTTTGTTTTCCTTTTTGACAAGCATCACAAATCATGTCGTTTTTGAAACGAAGTTTTGGAATACCAATAATCAAATCCTTTTTGAGTAATCTGTCAAGTTGGATCATATTGACATGAGCTAATCGCTTATGCCATAACCAACTATCATCTAGATCACTAACAAAACATTTTTCAGAACGAGAGCCATTTCTAGAGAAATTGAGTGTATAACAATTTCCATCTCTAGGAGCTCTGAATAAAGCTTTTGATTTTATATTATCTAAAGAGAGAACATCCTTGCTTACTATCAAGCATTCCTCAGAATCAAAGATAACTAAGTTACCTTTGTCAGTGCTTTGGCTTACACTTCGAGGAGATTGTGGCAAAGTCCTTCCACAAGGTAGACATCTTTGATTTGTGGTCCTTCATTGTTTCCTATTTCACCAATGCCGGCAATCTTTCCAGATTGATTTCCACCAAAAGTCACCTTGCCACCATTCTTGGGCTTGATTGAGACAAATTTCGATTGGTCTCCCGTCATATGTCTTGAGCATCCACTATCTATGTACCACTTGTTGGGATTTGATGCTCTTAGACACACCTGCAAGACATAGCAGATCAAGTCTTAGGTACCCATCTTTTCTTGGGTCCTTTGGGGTTAGTATGTGTCTTAGGAATCTTGTAAGATCCCTTAGGCACCCATTGATAGTTTCCCATGGGTTTACTCCTTCTTTCCTTTATATGAAAACAGGGAAGAAGTAGTGTGACCCTTTCGATTACAATAATTGCAATGTGCAAAAGGATTTGAAGAGTGAACTATTTTTCTAAAATAGTTCATATAGTTCTTTTCTCCAAGTTTCTTTTTGCCTTTTCTTTTATCAAAATCTGGTTTGTAACCGATTCCTGATCTATCATTTGTAAATCGTTGTTCTTTTAAAATAACATTGAGCATTTCACTACCTCTAGTGAATTTTTCAAGTCCCTTTGTAAGATGTAAATTCCTTTTCTTTAGATCAGAACAATCTTCACAAACAGTATTTTCATTTGAAGATGATTTTTCAACTCGCATTTCTAAAGTTGTATTTTTCCTTTTCAAATCAAGATATTTATCAGCAAGTTTATCAAATTTTTGAACAACAATGTACTCAAAACAATTCATCATAAGATGGTTTTGAATCGTATACCTCATCATTGTTGTCAAGTTGCTCTTCTTCCTCAAAGAACTAAACAGATGTTTGCCTTATCTTCCTCATCGCTTCATCTTCATCCGATGAGCTATCACCCCAAATGGCCGAGACATAGGCTTTCTTTTTGAATCGATTGAACTTCTTCTTTTTTCTTTGTCCTTGTTGTTCAAATGAGGGCATTCGGACTTGATATGGCCTGGCTTTTCACATTCATAGCATATGATCGGCTTCTTTGCCTCATTCTTTGGGAGCCACCTTTGTGAAATTTCTTGTATCCTTGATCCTTCCGATAGAATCGTTTGAATTTTCGAACGATTATGCCAAGCTCCTTCTCTTCGTCTTCTTCTTCATCATCATCATCTGTCTCTTTAGCTTCTTTGATAGACTTAAGAGCTATGCCTTTGCTCTTACTATGGATTTCATCAAGTCCCTTTCTGAACTTGATCTTGCCTTCATATTCGATAAGCTACCAAATAATGTCTACCGATTGCATTGATACACCATGAGCTTCTTCGATGGCGAGAACCTTGGCTTCCCATTCCTTGCCGAGAATGTTCAAGATTTTTCTGACTTGAACTGGTTCATCATAGGTTTTTCCCAATGCAGCAAGTTGATTGATCGATGAGTGAATCTAAGTCGGAACTCATCAATCGATTCCCCGACTTCATACGAAGAAGATCGTACTCGATCATAAGGGTGTTAACTCTATTCTCTTTGACTCCAAAGGGTTCCTTCGTGAGCCAACTCCAATGCGTCCCACATTGCTTTAGCGAAGTCTTGGAGCATATTCGAAAGTATTCACTCGACTTAAGGCACTCGAGCATGAGAATGGCTTTCTTTGCTAAGCACGATCTCGCTTACGGTCATTCTCATCGTATTCTTCTTCTTTCTTTGGGGTTATTACTCCATCTTTAGTAGTTGAAGGAACATAGTCTCCTTTTTCAAACACTCTCCAGAGACCATATTCAGAAGCCATTATGAAGACTTTGAATTTTTTTTTCCAGAATGAGTAGTGCTCTCCAGTAAATCCCGGTGGTCGGTTGATCGAAGCTCCATCAGGTAGGATACCTTCCATAGTGATCCTTCTCGAGATGTTAATCTCTTCAGAGAAGACCTTGCTCTGATACCAAATGAAAGAAGGAATATCACCAAGAGGGGGGGGTGAATTGGAGATATAAAATTTTTCGCAAGAATCCTATGTTTAACCGAATGTAAAACAGAGATAAACAGAGTAGGGATAAGTGAGATTGAACACAATGGATTTATCCTGGTTCGGTCTAAATCCTTGACCTACGTCCGGTCCCCTGCACTCTCCAGGATTTTCACTAACTTCAACTGATTACACACTCGTAACTCTCGAAGCAATTCTCTCTCTAGAACTTGCTCCCCCTTACAAGTTGTAATCAATTATCCCAATCTCAAAGTCCCAATACTTTGAGATTCTTACAAGAAAAGATAATCAATGAAAGACTCTCTAAAAGAGTAGAATAATAATCACCGAAGCTTAATATATCCGAAGATATTCTCTCCGTAAGTCGAAACAAAAGTGTTCTTAATGACTAATTGAATGCACGAGCGTTTTTGGTAGGTGGAGACTTGAATGCTTCTTCTATTTATAGGTTGGTAGCATTGATGACCGTTGCGAAGAATAAATGAGCCGTTGTGAGTAATGAATATATCCGTTGTAAATCACTTGCTCGTCTCCTCGTATTTCTTCCGTCATTCGACCGTTATTCTCCGTTGACATTCTCGTATTTGAATTGTCCGTTGGGAGACAAAGTGAGAATGTTTTCTAAAGGAAGCGACCGTAATGCTTTTTGTATGTCCAGGGGTTTATTTCTTCTTTCGGCTTGAAGTCCGGGACTGCATTTAATGCTTCGACACATATTGACTTTTCGTGATTTCAAGTTTAAACACATGTTAGAAGTATCTCGAAATACACTAGCAAACCGATTAAACTTGGTTAGAAATAATAAGAATTAATTACATAAGATACCCAAGCTTTAATCGAATGAAAACCGAATGCCCGAAAAACATATTCAAATCGATATGAACAACTCGAGTTGCTTCACATAACTCGAGTTATATTTAGTTCAGAAGATATGCTCATGAAGAACAGAACTTGAGTTATCCTTAATAACTTGAGTTGGCTAACTCGAGTTACTATTCCTAACTCGAGTTACTTCGAGAATCAATTATTCAGGAAATTCTTCGCAAATGGTATAACTTGAGTTATAGTAATAACTAGAGTTGTCCAACTCGAGTTTTGTACTCTAACTCGAGTTTCTTTGGAATTCAAATCGTATTTAAAGTTTTCGCAGAAAACATAACTTGAGTTATTGCGATGAATCGGAGTTTGTCCAACTCGAGTTATCTTGAATAACTCGAGTTACTTTTGAATTTAAATCATCCGTAAAAACTTTCGCACATAATATAACTTGAGTTACAAAAATAACTTGAGTTGGGCAACTCGAGTTATATTCTATAACTCGAGTTTTTCTACTTCGAAAATCAAACAAAGTTTTTAACACTTGGGCAACTCGAGTTTTTCCTTGTAACTCGAGTTATATCGATACCCAAAATCGATATCGCGATGAGGCTTTTGGGAACTGAAGTACAACTTATAACTTGAGTTATTTAGTGACAACTCGAGTTATCCATTGTTTGAGACTATGAAAAACTTGAGTTTTGACAGGCAACTTGAGTTGGGCAACTTGAGTTGTTTTCAACAACTTGAGTTCCCACTTTTCAAAATCATTTTACTAGGCTTTAATTTCAATCTTTCTAAAATTTAGATCTTTCAAATTTTAATTAAGTACTTATTACAATTGTTAGACATCATCAAAACACACAGAGAACTAACATTCTCCCCCTTTTTGATGATGACAACACTTGTAGAGTTTTGAAAAATGATTTTGGGAGTTATATCAAACAAATATCGAAACGATGTATCGAGAGCAACATACTTGCATTTAAGAATTGTAAATTTCAAAATGAGTCTCATAAGCATAAACAGAGACATCAAAATGAGTCTCATAAACAATCTAGCTACTTGCACAGATTACAAAATACATAGATTAATGTAAACTAGAAAGCAAAAATGACATGCAAGCATATGCAACATCAAGCAAACATCAAAACACTTCAAAACTCTTCATTTCTTCACTTTCTCTCCCCTTTGTCATCGGGCAAAATGGGTGGAGTAGGGTCGAGATGCACGCAGAGCTTGAAGGATGGGAAGTGGTGAGTAAAGTGTAAGGGATAGAGAGGGAGGTAAAGTGGGGGTTAAGGGTGAAGAGGTTCGGGAGAATGTGGAGTGGAGGAGGAGCTAGAAGACCGCTTTCATCAAAGAGATCACCGTATCTCCCGAAGAGGAATAGGCGGAGAAAGAGGAGGAGTAGGAAGAATGACAGTAGGCGGAGCAGAAGAGATGAAGGGAGCAGAAATAGGTGGGGTGGATAAACTGGGAGTAGGAAGAATAGGAGTGGCATCTGGATGAGATGAACCTGGAGTGGGCAGAATGGGAGTTGCTTCAGGATGAGGTGGAGAGGAGTGGGGGGTAAGTAAGATGGGAGTGGCAGAAGGTAGAATAGGTGAAGTATGAGGTGGTGAGTGATGGATAGGAGAGGTGATGGGAGAGTATCTGGGAGAAATAGGAGGGGAGTATTTGAAAGAGGGAATTTCCCTTGAAGGACCTGCCTGGTCTTGCTGCAGAAGCCTATCTAGCTTGGAGTCCAGGAGTTGATAGAGCACATGCATATTGTCACATCTCTGGCCCATATCTCCAAAGTGGCCTTCAATGTTTTCCGCTATCATCAATAGAGTCCACCTTTTCTTCGCAGATGAGACCTTCTCAACCAATTTACCCACTTCGATTCTAGTTTCTCGGACAACTCATAGTATTGAGCAGTGAGAGTTGTCTGGAGAGAGCCAAATGTCTCTTGCATAGCCTTCTCCACAATCTTCTTGATGGAGTCACTCAGATTAGCAGCTTGAGGTGGAGGCTGGGACTCAGCTGATGCAGGCATTGATTGGGCCTCTGTATGTCTAGAAAATGAAGCTCTGGAGGCTCTGGATTGATATGATCCCTCATGAAAGGACAAATTCATATAGTTGAGATGAGTTTGCCCAAACATCTTTGGCTTGACAGATTTCTCATTTAGTTCAAGGTACCAAATCTTGTTGGTGTATAGGATCAGAGACACCAAGTTAGGAAAAGGTATAGTGGATTTGGGAGTTGAAGACAAAAACCTAAACCTCTTCATTTCTTGATAAACCCAATGCCCAATGTTAAAAGGGACTTTAGCCAGTAAGGAAGCAAACAGAGCATAGTCTGTGGAATTGAAGTGGGTGTAATTCTTCCCTTTTTGGACAAGGTTTCTGGAATATACATACCACAGAGCCCTATGGACAGGAGGCATATCGACTGGAGAAAAGTTTAACTGGCCCTCATACACTTGATCAGGCCTAAGAAGTTTGAAAAATCTCTCCTTATCATAGCTAATTTTGGGTACAGGAGGAGGATTTTCAATGAATAGCAGGTTGTTAATTATGTCAGAGGAGATAGTTATGGACTTCCCTCTAACAGAAGAGATACACTTATCCTCAACTAAAACACCTTTCCTACCAACCACATTTGCCATGGTCATATTGTAATAGAATTGTCTGACTAAAGAAGGTGAGTAGGCTGTGTTTATAGCTAGGAGATTTTTGAATTGACTCAGCCAAGGAGATAAGTCAAGATTACACTCCTCCTTAAGTTTAGCCAGGTCCACATACACCGTGGGGACGAAACCACGATTGGCATATTTCTCTTGGTAATCTAAGAATTGAGCATTGGTCATGGGAGTGGGATTACGTACAAATTCATGGGAAGGTGGTTTGACTAGGTTCGAGGATTGAAAACATAGGGTTGGGATTGAGATACCTTGGGAGCCGAATCACCCATACTAGGACCACGTGATCCTTTGAACCGTAAGCTGCGACTTGGAGACGAAGGTTTCTTGGATCCTTGAACTTCGGGAGCTATGGATACGCGCTTCTTCTCATTTTGTGAGGTGCCACGACAACCTCTTTGTCTCTTCGAGTCGTGATCAAGGGTTCTCGCTTCTTTTCGAGCGGGCAACACATGAGTTTCTTGCTCCTTTGATTTCTTTGCCGGTGATTCCTCTATTGACGGACTTTGGATTTTCGAAGAGGGTTTCCTCTTTCCGGATGGTCTCGTGAGAGGAGGTGGAGTGGAGGAATCGGTGGGAGCATACTCGATGATGATTTTTTCTGGGTTTTGGAGATCTTCGAAGGTTTCTTGAGCCATTTCGAATGATTGAGAAGGAGGAAGTGACAGAGAATCGAGAGAGTTCCCGAGTTAGGGTTTTGAAAGTTGCGATAATGAAAGTGCAGATTCGACGTGCATATATATATGACAGATTAAGAGAGAAACTCGAGTTATTAAGTGTAACTCGAGTTTAAAATGAATAGGAATTTCGAAAGTCATACCGGAACTCGAGTTGTGTTAATAACTCGAGTTGGGTAACTCGAGTTGCTCTTAAGAACTCGAGTTTTTTATTTGCCTTCTTCGATTTAGCTTCTGTCTGACAACTCGAGTTGAGTGAGTAACTCGAGTTCTATCAGTATCCACATATTTGACAAAGAACGCACAACGACGGTGAAGGAAAAGCTTGTTAGATATTCACACACTCCCGCAAAAACATTCTATAGACACTCCGAAGCTTAAGTTAGTGACTTTTAACTCATCAAAACATATAACTAACATTATTGGAAGAGATTTAACTTACAATTCATTGGGATTTACCATTCCCAATTCTCTTCTTATGAACATGAATTGTTCTTTGGCCAGGGGTTTGGTGAAGATATCAGCAAGTTGCAGATGTGTTGGGATGAACATCACTTTAACATCCTTTTTCTGAACATGATCTCTTATGAAGTGATGTCTCACATCAATGTGCTTGGTTCGAGTATGTTGGACTGGATTCTTGGCCAAACTTATAGTACTTGTATTATCACGAGGATTGGAATCTCCTTCAAGTTGGTCCCCAAGTCTGATATTTGTTGCTTGAGCCAAAGAACTTGAGCACAACAACTTGATGCAGCTATATACTCGGCTTCAGTTGAAGATACTGCCACACTTGTCTGCTTCTTGCTGAACCATGAAACTAGTGAGCCACCAAAGAACTCACATTGCCCACTTGTACTTTTCCTATCAGTCTTATAGCCCGCATGGTCTGAGTCTGAATATGCAACAAGAAATTCTTGTTGCCCCTTTGGAAACCAAAGACCCAATTCTTTTGTGTCTGAAAGGTAGTGAAAGATCCTTTTAACATGTTCTGCATGTGACTCTTTTGGAGCGGATTGGAATCTTGCGCACATTCCTACGCCGAATTGGATGTCCGGTCTCTTTGGCGCTTAAGTACAACAAGGAACCTATCATTCCCCTATACTTAGTTATGTTGAAATCTTTGCCCTTTTCTTCATCAAGATCCAAAGTGAAGTCATTGAGCTCATTGGGGTGTCTCGCACCATTGCAATTTTCCGCACCAAACTTCTTGAGCAAATCACGAAGATATTTTGTTTGAGAGATGAATATTTCATCCTTCCGTTGTTTGATTTGCAAGCCAAGAAAGTAGTTCAATTCCCCCATCATAGACATTTCAAATTCTCCCTGCATTTTCTTGGAAAATTCTTCACAAAGAAGATCATTAGTAGCACCAAATATAATATCATCAACATATATTTGGACAATTAAAATTTCATTAAGCTTATTACTCTTTATGAAGAGAGTTGTGTCACTTTGCCTCTTATAAAACCTTGATCAAGAAGGAATTTGCTCAATCGCTCATACCAAGCTCTTGAGCTTGTTTAAGGCCATATAGGGCCTTCTTGAGACGATAAACATGATCGGGATGATGATCATTTTCAAAGCCTCTGGAGGTTGTTCTACATAAACTTCTTCTTGAATAAAACCATTTAGAAATGCACTTTTTACATCCATTTGATATAGTTTAAACCCTTTTACACATGCAAAGGCAAGAAGAACTCTTATGGCTTCCAATCTTGCCACCGGAGCATAAGTCTCTTCATAATCAATTCCTTCTTCTTGATTATAGCCTTTAGCAACCAATCTTGCCTTATTTCGGATAATGATTGCTGATTCATCTCGTTTGTTCTTGAATACCCATTTAGTGCCAATGACCGGATGGTCCTTAGGCCTAGGTACCAAATCCCAAACTTGATTTCTCAAATTGATGTAACTCCTCTTGCATTGCTATCACCCAATCATTGTCCGAAAGGGCTTCATCAATCTTAGAGGGTTCAATGTGAGATATGAATGCGAAAAAGGTTACCTCATTCAAAGTGCTATTTCTAGTTCTAACTCCTTGATTTACATCACCTATGACTTGATCTAGAGGATGATTCCTAATGAATCTCCAAGCTTTAGGCCGAGATTGCAAATCATTTTCGAAGTATTTTCAAAAACATCTTCAGTGTTTTCAAGAGAAGCGAGGGTGGTTTTAGAAAAGAACTGATTTCTCGAAATATTTTCTTCATCATCATCCAAAGATTTCTCGCATTTAGTTTCACCGAATACAACATGAATTGACTCTTCAACAATACGAGTACGAGTGTTGAATATTCTAAAAGCTTTACTTCTATTTGAGTAACCAAGAAATATACCTTCATCGACTTAGAATCAAACTTACCCAAATGTTCCTTACCATTGTTGTGCACAAAACATTTGCATCCAAAGATGTGTAGATGACGAGGTTGGGTTTTCTTCCTTTGTACACTTCGTAAGGTGTCTTCTTAAGTTTCTTCCGGATGTATGCACGATTTAAGATGTAGCATGCCGTACTCATTGCATCCGCCCGAAGACTTGAGAAGTTTGATTCTCATTTAACATTGCTCTTGCCATCTCAGTGAGAACTCGATTCTTTCTCTCCACAACACCATTTTGTTGAGGACTCCTTGGAGCAGAAAAATTGTGGTCTATCCCATGGGCTTCATAGAATTCTTCAAATGCATGATTGTCGAATTCTCCACCATGATCGTTCTTATACCCGAAATTGAGATACCTTTCTCGTTTTGGACCTTTTTGGCAAACACAAAGAAATTGATCAAAGGTTTCATCTTTCGATGACAAAATATAGTCCAAGCAAATCGAGAAAAATCATCAACTATGACCAAGGTATAAAAGTTGCCACCAAGGCTTTTTACTCTAGCCGGTCCGACTAGATCCATATGAAGTAGTTGAAGAGGTCTATTAGTTGAAATTTCATTTTTAGATTTGAAGGAGGATTTGGTTTGTTTTCCTTTTTGACAAGCATCACAAATCATGTCGTTTTTGAAACGAAGTTTTGGAATACCAATAATCAAATCCTTTTTGAGTAACTGTCAAGTTGGATCATATTGACATGAGCTAATCGCTTATGCCATAACCAACTATCATCTAGATCACTAACAAAACATTTTTCGAACGAGAGCCATTTCTAGAGAAATTGAGTGTATAACAATTTCCATCTCTAGAGCTCAATAAAGCTTTTGATTTTATATTATCTAAAGAGAGAACATCCTTGCTTACTATCAAGCATTCCTCGAATCAAAGATAACTAAGTTACCTTTGTCGTGCTTTGGCTTACACCGAGGAGATTGTGGCAAAGTCCTTCCACAAGGTAGACATCTTTGATTTGTGGTCCTTCATTGTTTCCTATTTCACCAATGCCGGCAATCTTTCCAGATTGATTTCCACCAAAAGTCACCTTGCCACCATTCTTGGGCTTGATTGAGACAAATTTCGATTGGTCTCCCGTCATATGTCTTGAGCATCCACTATCTATGTACCACTTGTTGGGATTTGATGCTCTTAGACACACCTGCAAGACATAGCAGATCAAGTCTTAGGTACCCATCTTTTCTTGGGTCCTTTGGGGTTAGTATGTGTCTTAGGAATCTTGTAAGATCCCTTAGGCACCCATTGATAGTTTCCCATGGGTTTACTCCTTCTTTCCTTTATATGAAAACAGGAAGAAGTAGTGTGACCCTTTCGATTACAATAATTGCAATGTGCAAAAGGATTTGAAGAGTGAACTGTTTTTCTAAAATAGTTCATATAGTTCTTTTCTCCAAGTTTCTTTTTGCCTTTTCTTTTATCAAAATCTGGTTTGTAACCGATTCCTGATCTATCATTTGTAAATCGTTGTTCTTTTAAAATAACATTGAGCATTTCACTACCTCTAGTGAATTTTTCAAGTCCCTTTGTAAGATGTAAATTCCTTTTCTTTAGATCGAACAATCTTCACAAACAAAAGTATTTTCATTTGAAGATGATTTTTCAACTCGCATTTCTAAAGTTGTATTTTTCCTTTTCAAATCAAGATATTTATCAGCAAGTTTATCAAATTCTGTTTGAACAACAATGTACTCAGCAAACAATTCATCATAAGATGGTTTTGAATCGTATACCTCATCATTGTTGTCAAGTTGCTCTTCTTCCTCAAAGAACTAAACAGATGTTTGCCTTATCTTCCTCATCGCCTTCATCTTCATCCGATGAGCTATCACCCCAAATGGCCGAGACATAGGCTTTCTTTTTGAATCGATTGAACTTCTTCTTTTCTTTGTCCTTGTTGTTCAAATTCGAGGGCATTCGGACTTGATATGGCCTGGCTTTTCACATTCATAGCATATGATCGGCTTCTTTGCCTCATTCTTTGAGCCACCTTTGTGAAATTTCTTGTATCCTTGATCCTTCCGATAGAATCGTTTGAATTTTCGAACGATTATGCCAAGCTCCTTCTCTTCGTCTTCTTCTTCATCATCATCATCTCGTCTCTTTAGCTTCTTTGATAGACTTAAGAGCTATGCCTTTGCTCTTACTATGGATTTCATCAAGTCCCTTTCGAACTTGATCTTGCCTTCATATTCGATAAGCTACCAAATAATGCCGCTACCGATTGCATTGATACACCATGAGCTTCTTCGATGGCAAGTAACCTTGGCTTCCCATTCCTTGCCGAGAATGTTCAAGATTTTTCGACTTGAACCGGTTCATCATAGGTTTTTCCCAATGCAGCAAGTTGATTGATCGATGAGTGAATCTAAGTCGGAACTCATCAATCGATTCCCCGACTTCATACGAAGAAGATCGTACTCGATCATAAGGGTGTTAACTCTATTCTCTTTGACTCCGGTGGTTCCTTCGTGAGCCAACTCCAATGCGTCCCACATTGCTTTAGCGAAGTCTTGGAGCATATTCGAAAGTATTCACTCGACTTAAGGCACTCGGAGCATGAGAATGGCTTTGCTTTGTTAAGCACGATCCGCTCGTCATTCTCATCGTATTCTTCTTCTTTCTTTGGGGTTATTACTCCATCTTTAGTAGTTGAAGGAACATAGTCTCCTTTTTCAAACACTCTCCGTAGACCATATTCGAAGCCATTATGAAGACTTTGAATTTTTTTTTCCGAATGAGTAGTGCTCTCCAAGAAATCCCGGTGGTCGGTTGATCGAAGCTCCATCGTGGTAGGATACCTTCCATAGTGATCCTTCTCGAGATGTTAATCTCTTCAGAGAAGACCTTGCTCTGATACCAAATGAAAGAAGGAATATCACCAAGAGGGGGGTGAATTGGAGATATAAAATTTTTCGCAAGAATCCTCTGTTTAACCGAATGTAAAACAGAGATAAACAGAGTAGGGATAAGTGAGATTGAACACAATGGATTTATCCTGGTTCGGTCTAAATCCTTGACCTACGTCCAAATTCCCGCACTCTCCAGGATTTTCACTAACTTCAACTGATTACACACTCTGTAACTCTCGAAGCAATTCTCTCTCTAGAACTTGCTCCCCCTTACAAGTTGTAATCAATTATCCCAATCTCAAAGTCCCAATACTTTGAGATTCTTACAAGAAAAGATAATCAATGAAAGACTCTCTAAAAGAGTAGAATAATAATCACTGAAGCTTAATATATCCGAAGATATTCTCTCTGTAAGTCGAAACAGTAAGTGTTCTTAATGACTAATTGAATGCACAGCGTTTTTGGTAGGTGGAGACTTGAATGCTTCTTCTATTTATAGGTTGGTAGCATTGATGACCGTTGCGAAGAATAAATGAGCCGTTGTGAGTAATGAATATATCCGTTGTAAATCACTTGCTCGTCTCCTCGTATTTCTTCCGTCATTCGACCGTTATTCTCCGTTGACATTCTGTATTTGAATTGTCCGTTGGGAGACAGTGAGAATGTTTTCTGGGAAGCGACCGTAATGCTTTTTGTATGTCCAGGGGTTTATTTCTTCTTTCAGCTTCGAAGTCTGGGACTGCATTTAATGCTTCTGACACATATTGACTTTTCGTGATTTCAAGTTTAAACACATGTTAGAAGTATCTGAAATACACTAGCAAACTGATTAAACTTGGTTAGAAATAATAAGAATTAATTACATAAGATACCCAAGCTTTAATCGAATGAAAACCAGAATGCCCAGAAAAACATATTCAAATCTGATATGAACAACTCGAGTTGCTTCACATAACTCGAGTTATATTTAGTTCAGAAGATATGCTCATGAAGAACAGAACTTGAGTTATCCTTAATAACTTGAGTTGGCTAACTCGAGTTACTATTCCTAACTCGAGTTACTTCGAGAATCAATTATTCAGGAAATTCTTCGCAAATGGTATAACTTGAGTTATAGTAATAACTAGAGTTGTCCAACTCGAGTTTTGTACTCTAACTCGAGTTTCTTTGGAATTCAAATCGCATGAAAAGTTTTCGCAGAAAACATAACTTGAGTTATTGCGAATCGGAGTTTGTCCAACTCGAGTTATCTTGAATAACTCGAGTTACTTTTGAATTTAAATCATCCGAAAACTTTCGCACATAATATAACTTGAGTTACAAAAATAACTTGAGTTGGGCAACTCGAGTTATATTCTATAACTCGAGTTTTTCTACTTCGAAAATCAAACAAAGTTTTTAACACTTGGGCAACTCGAGTTTTTCCTTGTAACTCGAGTTATATCGATACCCAAAATCGATATCGCGATGAGGCTTTTGGGAACTGAAGTACAACTTATAACTTGAGTTATTTAGTGACAACTCGAGTTATCCATTGTTTGAGACTATGAAAAACTTGAGTTTTGACAGTAACTTGAGTTGGGCAACTTGAGTTGTTTTCAACAACTTGAGTTCCCACTTTTCAAAATCATTTTACTAGGCTTTAATTTCAATCTTTCTAAAATTTAGATCTTTCAAATTTTAATTAAGTACTTATTACAATTGTTAGACATCATCAAAACACACAGAGAACTAACAATAACAAGATACTCCGATGCTTAAATTAGTTTCTAATAATCATCAAAACCATAACTAACATTGAGATAGAGAGAAATGCTTACAACTCATTGGGATTTACCATTCCCAATTCTCTTCTTATGAAATTAAATTGTTCTTTTGCTAGAGGTTTGGAGAAGATATCAGCAAGTTGAAGATGTGTTGGGATGAACATGACCTTGACATCCTTCTTCTGAACATGATCCCTTATGAAGTGATGCCTTACATCAATATGCTTGGTTCGAGTATGTTGAACTGGATTCTTGGCCAAGCTTATTGTGCTTGTGTTGTCACACAATATTGGGATCTCCTTCAGTTGATTCCCAAGTCGATAGTTGTTGCTTGAGCCATAGGACTTGAGCACAACAACTTGAGGCAGCTACATATTCAAATTTCAGGAAGACACAACCACGCTTGTTTTTTTCTTTGCTGAACCGGAGACAAGTGAGCCACCAAGAAATTCACATTGGCCACTTGTGCTTTTTCTATCTCGTCTTGTACCCGATGGTCGAATCGAATATGCCACCAAATGTTCAGGTTGACCTTTGGGAAACCACAAACCAAGTGTCTGTGTATCAGCAAGGTATCTGAAGATTCTCTTCACATTCTCAACATGAGACTCCTTGGGAGCAGATTGGAACCTTGCACACATGCCTACACTGAATTGGATGTCTGGGTGACTTGCAGTTAGATAGAGCAATGATCCAATCATTCCTCTATATCGTGTAATGTTGAAGTCCTTCCCCTTTTCATCAGCATCCAATGAAGTGGTTGAGCTCATTAGAGTATCAGCTCCATTGCATTGATCCATCCCAAACTTCTTCAGCAGATCATTGAGATACTTGGTCTGAGATATGAAAATTTCATCTTTTCTTTGCTTGATTTGCAGACCAAGGAAATAGTTGAGTTCTCCCATCATGGACATCTCAAATTCTTCCTGCATATTCTTAGCAAAATCTTCACACAACACATCATTAAAAGCACCAAATATAATGTCATCAACATATATTTGAACAATTAAAATTTCACCAAGCTTATTACTCTTTATGAAGAGAGTTGTATCTTCTTTTCCTCTAATAAATCCTTGATCAAGAAGGAACTTGCTTAATCACTCATACCAAGCTCTACGAGCTTGATTAAGACCATATAATGCCTTTTTGAGACGATAAACATGATTTGGATGATGATCATATTGAAAGCCAGGAGGTTGTTCAACATACACTTCCTCCTGAATAAAACCATTTAGAAAAGCACTTTTCACATCCATTTGATAGAGCTTGAATCCTTTGACACAAGCAAAGGCTAGAAGAACTCTTATGGCTTCCAATCTTGCCACTGGAGCATAAGTTTCTTCATAATCAATTCCTTCTTCTTGATTATAGCCTTTAGCAACCAATCTTGCCTTGTTACGGATAATGAATGTTGATTCATCTCGTTTTTTCTTGAATACCCATTTAGTGCCAATGACCGGATGGTCTTTAGGCCTAGGTACCAAATCCCAAACTTGATTTCTATCAAATTGGTGTAACTCCTCTTGCATAGCTATCACCCAATCATTGTCTGAAAAGGCTTCATCTACCTTAGAGGGTTCTATATGAGATATCAATGCAGAGAAAATTACTTCATTCAAAGTGTTGTTTCTGGTTTTCACTCCTTGATTTACATCACCTATTACTTGGTCCAAAGGATGATTCCTTATGAACTTCCAAGCTCTAGGCTGAGACTGATTAGGATTTTCAAGATTATTTTGGGGATCAGCCTCGAAAACATTTTCAGGATTTTCAATCGATGCTGGAGTGGTTTTCGAAAAGAATTGATTTTTGAAAACATTTTCCTCTTCATCATCCAAGGATTTATCAGTTTTGGATTCACAGAAAACAATATGTATAGACTCTTCAACAATACGAGTATGAGTATTAAAAACTCTATAAGCTTTACTCCTATTTGAATAGCCTAAAAATATACCTTCATCCGCTTTGGGATCAAACTTTCCCAAATTGTCCTTACCATTATTGTGGATGAAGCACTTGCATCCGAAAACATGCAGATGACCCAAATTTGGCTTTCTTCCTTTGTACAGCTCATAGGGAGTTTTATTCAACTTCTTCCGGAGGTATGCCCGATTTGAGATGTAGCAAGCTGTACTCATTACATCAGCCCAGAACACTTGAGAAGTGTTGTTTTCATTTAGCATAACTCTTGCCATCTCGGTGAGATTTCTATTCTTTCTCTCCACAACACCATTTTGTTGAGGAGTCCTTGGGGCTGAGAAGTTGTGATCTATACCATTGTTGTCACAGAACTCGGCAAATGCATGGTTTTCGAATTCTCCTCCATGATCAGTTCGAATTCCTAAAATTGAGAAACCTTTCTCGTTTTGGACCTTCTTGGCCAAACAGACAAACTGATCAAATGTTTCATCTTTAGAGGATAAGAAAATAGTCCAAGCAAATCTAGAAAAATCATCAACTATGACCAAAGTATAAAGATTGCCACCAAGACTTTTTACTCTAGTTGGTCCAACTAGATCCATATGGAGTAGTTGGAGTGGTCTATTAGTTGAAACTTCATTTTTAGATTTGAAAGAAGATTTGGTTTGTTTCCCTTTTTGACAAGCATCACAAATCATGTTATTTTTGAATCGAAGTTTTGGAACACCAATGACCAAATCCTTTTTAAGTAATTTGTCAAGTTGGATCATGTTGACATGAGCTAATCGCTTGTGCCACAGCCAACTCTCATCCAAATTACTAACAAAACATTTTTCAGAAAACAGAACCATTATTAGAGAGGTTAAGTGTATAACAATTGCCATCTCTAGGGACTCTAAATAAAGCTTTTGATTTTATGTTTTCTAAAGAGAGAATATCCTTACTCACAATCAGGCACTCCTCAGAATCGAAGATAACTAAGTTACCTTTGTTAGTGCTTTGGCTTACACTGAGGAGATTGTGGCAAAGTCCTTCCACGAGGTAGACATCTTTGATTAGTGGTTCTTCATTGTTGCCAATTTCACCAATTCCAGCAATCTTTCCAGACTGATCTCCACCAAAGGTCACCTTGCCACCATCTTTGGGCTTGATTGAGGCAAATTTGGACTGGTCTCCCGTCATGTGCCTAGAGCATCCACTATCGATGTACCACTTATTAGATTTTGATGCTCTTAGACAAACCTGCAAAACACAACAGATCAGGTCTTAGGTACCCATCTTTTCTTGGGTCCTTTGAGGTTAGTTTGTGTCTTAGGAATCTTGTAAGATCCCTTTGGTACCCATTGATAATTTCCTAAAGGTTTACTCTTTCTTTCCTTTTTATGAAAACAGGAAGAAGTAGTATGACCTTTACGATTGCAATAATTGCAATGAGCAAAAGGATTTGAAGAATGAACAGATTTTCTGAAATAATTCATATAAGTCTTTTCTCCAAATTTCTTTTTGCCTTTTCTTTTATCAAAATTTGGTTTGTAACCGATTCCTGATCTATCATTTGTAAATCTTTGTTCTTTCAAGATGACATTGAGCATTTCACTACCTCTAGTGAATTTCTCAAGTGCCTTTGTAAGATGTAAATTATTTTCCTTTAGATCAGGATAATCTTCACAAACAGCATTTTCAAGGTGGGAGAACTTTTCAACTTGCTGTTCAAGAATTACATTTTTCTTTTTCAAAGCAAGATATTTTTCAGCAAGTTTTTCAAATTCTGTTTGAACAACAATGTACTCAGCAAACAATTCATCATAAGATGATTTTGAATCGTATACCTCATCATTGTTGTCATGTTGCTCTTCTTCTTCAGCAACTAAACAAATATTTTCTTTGTCTTCCTCATCAGCTTCATCTTCATCAGGTGAGCTATCTCCCCAAATAGCTGAGACATAGGCTTTCTTTTTGAATCGGTTGAACTTCTTCTTATCTTTGTCCTTGTTGTTCAGCTGGGGGCACTCAGACTTGATTTGGCCAGGCTTTTCACACTCGTAGCAGATAATTGGCTTCTTTGCCTCAGTGCTGGAGCTGCCTTTGTGATATTTCTTGTATCCTTGATCCTTTCGGTAGAATCTTTTAAATCTTCAAATGATCATGCCAAGCTCTTTTTCTTCATCTTCTTCTTCATCATCATCTGTCTCTTTAGCTTCTTTGATAGCCTTAAGAGCTATGCCTTTGCTCTTGCTATTGATTTCATCAAGTCCCTTTTTGAACTTGACCTTGCCTTCATATTCAGATAAGCTACCAAACAAGGCTGCTACATATGCCATTGATGCGCCATGAGCTTCTTCGATGGCAGTAACCTTGGCTTCCTATTCCTTGCTGAGAATGTTCAAGATTTTTCTGACTTGAACTGGTTCATCATAGAGTTTTCCCAATGCAGCAAGTTGGTTGATCATATGAGTGAATCTAAGCCGGAACTCACCAATCGATTCCCCTGACTTCATACGAAGAAGGCCGTACTTAGTCATAAGGGTGTTAACTCTATTCTCCTTGACTCCAGTTGTTCCTTCGTGAGCCAACTCCAAGGCGTCCCACATTGCTTTAGCAGAAGTTTTAGTGCATACTCGAAAGTATTCACTTTGACTTAAGGCACTCTCGAGCATGAGAACAACCTTGCTGTTAAGAGTGACTAGCTTCTTGTCATTCTCATCATATTCTTCTTTGAGCTTTGGAGTTCTTACTCCATCTTCTGTAGTTGATGGAACATAATCTCCTCTTTCGAACACTCTCCAGAGACCGTATTCAGAAACTAGTACAAAGACTTTGAATTTGGATTTCCAGAAAGAATAGTGCTCTCTAGTGAATCCCGGTGGTCGGTTAATCAAAGCTCCATCAAGTAGAATACATTCCATAATGATCATTCTCAAGATGTTAATCTCTTCTGAGAAGACCTGGCTCTGATACCAAATGAAAGTGGAGCTTAATCACCAAGAGGGGGTGAATTGGGGATTTTAATAAATTCTTTCAGAAGTGCTCTGTTTTTCGAACACTAAAACAGAGCAGAACCAAGGATAGAGAAGAATAGCAAGACACAAGAGATTTATTCTGGTTCGATCCAATCTCTTGACCTACGTCCAGTCCCCAGACACTCTGGGATTTCACTATCACGATTGATTACACACTCTGTACTCAACAGTAATTCTCTCACTAGAACTTACTCCCCCTTACAAGTTGCAATCAATGAACCCAATCACCAAGTCCCCTGACTTGTGATTCCTTACAATAAATGATATACAATTAAGAAACTCTCTCTAAGAGTGGATAATGATAAACACCGAAGCTTAATGTATCAACGATACTTTACACAAGAAAACTCAAGAGTAGTTGGAAACTTGAATGATTTTCGTTTTACGTAGTCTTAGTTGTTGAGAAGAATTGAATGCTACTCTATTTATACTAAGAGAGCATTAAATGACCGTTGCCAACTCCATTATATCCGTTGGTAGGCTAATCTAGCTGTTGGAGGCACTTTGGTGTCTTCTCTCTCTAATCTTCAGTTAATTCCTTTTGCCCAAAGGATTAGTGTTGACTTTCCTTGTAATAGATCCGTTGGAAGAGCAAGTACTGCTTAGGGAAAGCAGACATTAATCCTTTTGCAGATGTGTAGAGAATGTGGGCTCAAAAGGATGCAAGCTTTTGGACTTGCATTTGATGTTTTGACATGCTTTTTGCTTTTGATCAAATCTCCATTTAATGTTCTCTAAACAATCTGAAACTCACAACAAACTCATTAAAAATAGTTAAGTATAGCGGTGAATGTAAAGGAGAAGCATTGAGATCAAACAAGAAGATTTCACAAATTCGTCAGACTTGATTTTCAAACTCTGCGACCAATACTCGAGTATGTTCCTCAATACTCGAGTTTGTCACTGTGCACTAATGTGAATACTTGAGTATACATGTCAATACTCGAGTATTCTTCTTCTAGAGTGGTACTTCATGTTTTGATCTTTGGACCATTTCTTTGAATAAGAGCAATACTCGAGTATTCAAATCCAATACTCGAGTTTTGAACTTTTTATGTGAAAATAGGTTTAAGTCCAAAACCTCAATACTTGAGTATTCAATTCATTACTTGAGTTTTTCAAATCATTTGAAAAGAGTGAGCCTCTCTGTATGCCCAATACTCGAGTTTTGAACTCAATACTCGAGTATGAAAATTATTAGAAAAACTTTGTGAAATCTTTTCCAAGTCAATACTTGAGTATTCAAGACATTTGAAAATAGCAAGGCTTTCTGTATGGCCAATACTCGAGTTTCCAAATCAATACTCGAGTATTCAGATATTTTCAAAAACTTTGAGAAGACTCTGCCAAGTCAATACTCTAGTTTCCATTTCAATACTTGAGTATTCATATCCATGTGTAAAGTTTGAAAACTTTCTGTTAACCCAATACTCGAGTATTCAAACTCATACTCGAGTATTCACATGTTGGAATACTTTGGTGACTCTCTGTATGATCAATACTTGAGTATCAAACCAATACTCGAGTTTGGCGCATAGTGAAAAACTTGGAGTGCTTTCTGTAAGTTCAATACTTGAGTATTCAGAGGAATACTCGAGTATTTCTTACTTAAGGAAAATGAGCTACTCTTTGTCAAGTCAATACTCGAGTATTGAAACCAATACTCGAGTTTGCCTTTGACAGCAAGTTTTTTAACTTAGCAAGACAAACTTTAACTTGTGTTTACAATTCTCAGTTATCATCAAAACACAGAGAACTAACAGCATCAAAACCTTTGTCTGCGGTAACGAAGCGAATCATCATGCTAACCCTGATCAGGTCGAAAGGTTTAGAGTTTTGTTATGACACTGAATCTGAACATATGATGCATTGCTCTTACTCTAGATTAAATTCTAGTTGGATGAATTGGAATGTTATGTGATGGATTAACAAAAATCTTCACAAAATATAATTCCCGGGTAACACTCGATGAATATTCTACGCAATATATTTTTGACTCTGGCCTAGTCATCAGATAGAACTCTGAAAATAAATTCAAGTTCATAAAATGCAATGAAAGAATAAAACTCAAGGAAACATCCGAGTTGGATAGGGAATGAGCAGACTGAACAAATTTGTGGAAAAAGTAAGTAATTTTCATTAATTGATAAATTGCTTACAAGATATTCTTGCAGGAAAATAAAACGGGTTATTAACTCGGGGAAAAATTACAAAGAAAGCAAGTAGGGGGCATCAGTACCTCGGTTAAAAAGCAAGTAAAGCCGCCATCCTGACCCTCAGGAAGATGGAGCCCCAGCCTCAGGATTGGACGTCTTCACGTCCATCCTTATCCTAGTTTCTCTTTAATTGACTTTCGGAGGCGTGGTCGGGAGAGGGACTGAGCGGGACTATTTTGCCATCCTCGACAAAAGACATGCAATCCATCCCAGAGATATCAAGTTTGACGCCAGGATTAAAAACTTGGATATACTCTAGGGCGTTTTCAAAAGACTTCCAGATAGATTTCTTTATGGCTGCGTCTTTTATAGTAATGGCGGCATTGGCAGACTCTAGAGCGGCATGAAGGGCATTCAGCTCCGTAAGATATTCTTTTTTCTTTGACCGAGATAGCTCCAGAGCTTTCTTATCCTAGGCGCTATCTTGGCGAAGTTGATGCAACTCCAAATTAGCCTTCTCCAGGCCTTCTCTTCCCTTCTTCAGGTCCTCTCTGACCTTTTGCAGTTCTCCTCCCATCTTGTCCCTCGCCGCCTCGGCTCTTTGTACCTTTTTTGGGCGTCGTCATTGACTGCCTTTATCAGGTCCTAAGCTTTGCGTATATGATCCCAGGTTTCCAATTTGACCTTCTTTTCTTCAGCCACTTAAGAAGCATACCTAGCGTTCATAATGGTCAAAGTTCAGGCTAACCTGGCAGCCTTTAGGGCATACTGCTCTATGTTTGCCATCTCTTGCAGCTCGGTAGTACCATACTTTGATGGTTCAAGGAAGCGCTCTAGGGGACTGATAGCATCACTCACTTGAACAGGAACCCCTTCTTTCCAGATGACAGCATAGGGGAGTTCTGGGACTAGCAGTGGCGGAGGAAGACTTGGAGATGAAGAGGTAACAGGAATCTCCGAAGGAAAGGTGATAGGAATCTCCGTCGAACTAGGGACATAAATCTTTGTCCTGGCCGGGACGGTTTCTTTGGAGTTAGAGGCCGGGATTGCTTTGCTGGACTTGGACCATTTACTAGGGCTAGCCCGACTACTTTTACTAGCACCAGCTGCCCCAGATTCTGGTTGGTTCTTTTTTTGTTGGGCTCGGCCTTTACAATTTTGGTGTTGGTTGAAAGGGATTTGCCGTATCTCTCAAAATAACTAAGTTCAAAAATGATTTGTAGAAATAGGGAACCTGGGTCGTTTCCCCAACGAATTCACAGCAGGTTTGAATGGACAGTAACAGTGAATAGAAACAGTAAAAATGGGGGGTTTTTGGTTCAAATATAATTAAAACGAAAATAAACAGAAACAGAACGAAATAAACAGAAATAGATTAAAATCGATCAACCCAACATTCAGATTCCAGATTAAAAAGAGCATTGATTAACACAATCATTCTCTATGTATGAAAACTTTTATTTTACTCTTATATCTCCTTTCTTTCTATGTATTTTCTTTCCTTTGTCTTTCCTTCTTTCCTTTTCCTTTCTTTCTTTCTTTTCTTTCTTTTTCTTTTTTTGATTTTTTTAGAACTATATAGATAATCACAATGAAAAAATCAAATATCTCCCCCCACACTTAAACTGTTTCACTCCTGAGCAACCCCCACACTTAAACACAAAACCAAGGTGAAACCAATCCTCAATAAATTTCCAAGGTGCGGAATAAAATGGTTTTACGCTTAGGCTTGTAATGTGGCTTAGAAAAGAATGAGTCGAAAAGGTACAAAGGGGCTAGCAAAGGAAACATAATGTAAGGGAAAGCTATTTGGCCAAAGTGGGGAAAATAAAAGAAAGAAAACAAGCTGCCATCATATTTATGCATGTAAGTGAAAAATGTGGTTTCAAAAAGAAAATGAGCAAGTTCTAGAGAACACAAATCAGGAGCAGATGCACACATGAAAGAAAGAATGGTAAAAGATGAATTCCATTCACGCAGGCCCAAAACCTCACAAGGTCAATACCAACTTAGGCAATCAACTACCAAGACACAAATCGAAGAGTCAAAAATTGCAGACCAAACAGAATAATCCATTAAAACCACAATGTCCTAGTTCATAATATGTAGCAATCATAGAAAGAGAGATTGTATTTATTTTCAAAAAGCAAAGTGGAAAAATGAAAACAAATAAAAGAGAAAGAGGGAGAAGAAAGAAGAATACTCCCCAAGGGTTTATCAAGGATAAGTGGCATCAATGAGGATAATCTCTTCTTCCTCAGGCTGTTGCTGGGATCCCTCATGAAATTGCTTAAGGCGATGCCCATTTACCTTAAAAGTTCGTCCTATGGGTGGATCACATAGCTCAACAGCACCAAATGGAAATATGTTAGTGATCTCAAAAGGGCCATCCCATTTAGATCGAAGCTTACCAGGCATAAACTTCAAACGGGAGTTAAACAGAAGAAATTTCTGGCCCACAGAAAATTCTTTCCTCAGAATATGCTTATCATGGAACGCCTTAGTATTTTCCTTGTATAACCGCGAACTCTCATAGGCATCCAATCTAAGCTCATCTAACTCTTGCAACTGTAGCTTCCGTTCCATCCCAGACTTCGCCAAATCCATGTTACACCGCTTAATGGCCCAATAGGCTTGATGTTCCAACTCAACCGGAAGATGACATGCCTTACCAAAGACAAGCCGATAAGGAGACATCCCAATTGGAATCTTGTGAAGGATTTGCTTAATCTCTCTATTTGATACTTCAGCTTGACCGTTGGTCTGAGGATGATATGCTGTGGAGGCCTTGTGGAGCACTCCATACTTGCGTAACAAGGCACCCATGCTTCAGTTGCAAAAATGAGAACCCTAATCACTGATAATGGCTCTAGGAATACCAAACCTGCAGAAAATGTTAGACCTAACAAAATCCACCACCACAGAAGAATCATTAGTCCGGGTGGCTTTCGCCTTAACCCATTTCGAGACATAATCAACAGCCAGCAGTATGTAAGTATAACCATGAGAAATAGGAAATGGACCCATAAAATCAATACCCCAGACATCAAATATCTCATAAAACAGTATAGGGTTCTGGGGCATCTCATGCCTACAGGAAATACTCTCTGCCCTCTGACAGTTATCACATGACTTACAAAACAAATGGGAACATGAAAAAGGGAAGGCCTAAATAATCCACTATCTAACACTTTCCTAGCAGTTCTTTGGGATCCAAAGTGACCACCACAGGCATAAGCATGAGCAAAATGCAATATAGAGTGAAACTCATGATCAGGCACACATCTACAAAATTACCACAGATAAGGGTCATCCCAAACATAATATTTAGACTCACTTTTTAATTTAAGAGTAAATACCCTTTTGGGTCCCCGACAAAAAACACAGACCCCATTTTAGTCCCTAGGGACTAAAATGAGACTTTTTTTTATGGACTAAAAAGGGCTTTTTGGAAATTTGCGAGGGACCAAAATGTTCATAAATTGACCCTTATTCGTCCTTTTCAGGGACTAAAAGGGCATTTCTTTGTGTGAGGGACCAAAATGGGGTCCGTGTTTTTTTTCAGGGACCCAAAAGGGTATTTACTCTTAATTTAAAGGCTTAGGCCCTAGTAGAGTCTATAGGAAAAACATCAGCTACCAAGTAGTTAACCATATCAGCATACCATGGAAGCTTACCTTGCAACTGTAGAAGCTGCTCATCAGGGAAATCATCCCGAATAGAATAGGGGTGAGAGGGAGAATGGATGATACGACTCAAGTGGTTAGCTACCCAGTTTTGTGCTCCGCTTCTGTCTTGAATCTCAACATCAAACTCTTGGAGCAATAACATCCACTGGATGAATCGTGGCTTAGCATCTGCCTTTTTCAAAAGGAACTTTAAAGCAGTATGGTCAGAGAAAACAATTACTTTACTAGCTAGCAGATATGACATAAACTTATTAAAAGCAAAGACAATAGCCAACAACTCCTTTTCAGTAGTGGTGTAATTAGACTGGGCAGAATCCAAAGTCTTAGAGGCATATGCAATCACATGAGATGCCCTGTTGACCTGCTGTGCCAAGATAGTACCAACCGCATAGTTGGAAGCATCACACATCAACTCAAAGGAGAGGCACCAATCAGGGGGCTGGATCACTGGAGCTGTAGTCAGGCAACGCTTCAAGTGATCGAAGGCCACCTTGCACTCGTCATCAAATACAAAGTCAGTGTCCTTATGCAGAAAGTTGGAAAAGGGTCGAGCAGTCTTGCTGAAATCCCGAATGAAACGTCGATAAAAACCTACATGACCAAGAAAAGAGCAAACTTCCCACACAGATGCTGGGTAAGGCAAAGCAGTAATCACATCTATCTTAGCAGGGTCTACCTCAATCCCTTTCCTAGACACTATGTGTCCCAAGACTATACCCGACTCAACCATAAAGTGACACTTTTCATAATTCAGAACAAGATTAGACTCAATGCACCTATGCAAAACTCTAGACAGATTAGCTAAGCATGCATCAAAATCAGACCCATATACAGTTAAATCTGTTAGTTCTCTATGTGTTTTGATGATAATTGACAATTGTAAACACAAGTTGAAGTTTGTCTTTGGTAAGTTGAAAAACTTGTGTCAAAGGCAAACTCGAGTTTTGGTTTTAAAACTCGAGTTTTGACTTGACAGAAAATAGCTCAATTTTAATGAACTAAGCAAAACTCCAGTTTCCATTTGGAAACTCGAGTTTTGGACTTATAGAGAGCTATCCAAGTTTTAACACCTAGACAAAACTCAAGTTTTCATAGAAAACTCCAGTTTGCATAATACAGAGACTCTTCAACATTTTCTGAAAAAGACAAAACTCCAGTTTTCAAATGGAAACTCGAGTTTTGGTCATACAGAGTATCTCCAACATTTTGGGCTTATGCAAACTCCAGTTTTCAATTTGCCATAAGTTTTCTAAGTTTTTCAAAATTGTGAGAAAACTCGAGTTTTACTTTGGAAACTCGAGTTTGCGCTTGACAGAGAGTTTTTAAGTTTTTACTCAGTTTTTGAAAACTCCAGTTTTGACTTTGGGATAAATTTCTGAGTTTTCATACTTAAATAGAAACTCAAGTTTATTTTTGGAAACTCAAGTTTTGCGCAACCAGAGAGCTTTGCTCTTTTCATCAATTTTGAAAACTCCAGTTTTCACCTGGGAAAGATTTTCAAAGGTTTCCAATCTTAAGAGGAAACTCGAGTTTAAGGCTTACAAAGAGCTTTGCTCATTTTATCATTTTGGAAACTCCATTTTTGAGCTTTTGGACTTAAATATGGTTTCAATATAAAAGTCCAAGACTCGAGTTTTGATAAACAAAACTCGAGTTTGCATCGTTGGTTTTGAAAATCAACTTGCTCGAATTTCTGAAATCTTCTCTTTTGATTGTAATACTTCTTATCAACATTCACTACTATTCTTAACTATGTTTAATCAGTTTGTTAGTGAGTTTCAGAAGGTTTAGAAGATATTAAATGAAGATTTGAACAAAAGCAAAAGGTAATGTCGAATATTAAATGCAAAGCCCGTAAAACTTGCATCCTTTTGTACCATCATTCTCTACACGTTGCAAAGGGATTAATGTCTCGCTTTCCCTAAGCGAGAGTCGCTGCTCTTCCAACAGATCTATTACAAGGAAAGTCAACACTAATCCTCTGGATAAAAGGAATTAACTGAAGAGTAGAGAGAGAAGACACCAAAGTGACTCCAACAACTAGATTAATGCACCAACGGTTATAATGGAGATTGCAACGGTCATTTAATGCTCTCTTAGTATAAATAGAGTTGCATTCAATTCTTCTCAATGAACACATCTGCTGAAAACGAATTGCATTCAAGTTTATCAACTACTCTTTCAGTTTTCACTTGTAAAGTATCTTTTGATACATTGATCTTCAATATTTATATTTATCCACTCTTAGAGAGAGTTCATTTATTGTGAATCATTTCATTGTAAGAATCTCAAGTCAGGGGACTTAGAGATTGGGATATTGATTGCAACTTGTAAGGGGGAGTAAGTTCTAGTGAGAGAATTACTCTTGAGTTACAGAGTGTGTAATCAATTGAGATAGTGAAAAATCCCAGAGAGTCTGGGGACTGGACGTAGGTCAAGAGGATCGACCAAACCAGTATAAATTCCTTGTGTATTGCTCTTCTTCTCTATTCTCTACTTACCTTTGTTTTTAGTGTCAAAAAACAAAGCATTTAGAAAAGAATTTTAAAATCCCCAATTCACCCCCTCTTGGTGATTAAGCTCCACTTTCATTTGGTATCAGAGCAAGGTCTTCTCTGAAAAGATTAACATCTTGAGAAGGATCACTATGGAAGGTATTCTACCTGATGGAGCTTCAATTAACTGACCACCGGGATTCAGTGGAGAGCATTATTCCTTCTAGAAAGCCAAATTCAGAGTCTTTGTCATGGCTTCTGAATATGGCCTATGGAGAGTGTTTGAGACTGGAGACTACAACCCAACAGTTCTTGAAAATGGCGTCAGAGTTCCAAAGCCTGAAGAAGCTTATGATGAGAATGATAGGAGAAATATCACACTCAACAGTAAAGCTATTCTTATGTTGCAAAGTGCCTTAAGTCAACAAGAATATTTTCGTGTTTGCACATTGCCAAATGCAAAGGCCATGTGGGATGCTCCGAGGTAGCTCATGAAGGAACTACTCGGAGTAAAGCGCACGTAATCAACACTCTCATAACAGAATATGATCTTTTTCGAATGAAGCCTGGTGAATCTATCAACGAATTTCGATTATGATTCACCCATCTTATCAACCAGCTTGCTGCATTGGGCAAAGAATATGAGCAACCTGCCCAAGTAAGGAAATTTCTCAATATCCTCAACAAGGATTGGGAAGCTAAAGTGACCGTGATTGAAGAAACTCGTGGTGAATCAATGGTATCTGTTGCAACCCTCTTTGGTAGCCTTTCTGAATATGAATCCAAGCTCAAGTTCAAGAAGGGACTTGATGAAGCAACTAGCAAGCTCAAAGGCGTTGCTCTTAAAGCTGTCAAAGAAGCTAAGGAGACAGATGATGATGAAGAAGAAGACGAAGAAAGAGAGCTGGGAATGATTGTTCGAAGATTCAAGAGATTCTACAGAAAGGATCAAGGATACAAAAAGTTTCACAAAGGTAGCTCCAGCACTGAGGCAAAGAAGCCAATTATCTGCTACGAATGTGAAAAGCCTGGCCACATCAGGTCAGAATGCCCTCAGCTGAAGGACAAAGATAGAGACAAGAAGAAATTTAATAAGTTCAAGAAGAAAGCTTATGTCTCAGCAATATGGGGAGACAGCTCATCCGATGAAGATGAAGCTGAAGAAGAGGATAAGGCTAACATATGCCTCGTAGCTCAAGAAGAAGAGCACTCTGAAAATATTGATAAGGTATATGACTCACAACCAACTTATGATGAGTTATTTGTTGAAAATAACCTTGTGCAATCTGAATTTGAAAAACTTGCTGAAAAAATATCTTGCTTTGAAAAAGAAAAATATAACTCTTGAACTGCAAGTAGAAAAGTTTTCCTATCTTGAAAATGCTGTTTGTAAAGATTGTCTTGATCTGAAAAAGAATGTGCATCTCACAAAGGCACTTGAGAAATTCACTAGAGGTAGTGAAATGCTAAATGTCATTTTGAAACAGCAAATATTTACAAATGACAGATCAGGGATCGGTTACAAACCAAATTTTGACAAAAAGAAAGGCAA
Organism: Acacia melanoxylon; assembly: GCA_019022615.1. Classification (NCBI taxonomy): domain Eukaryota; kingdom Viridiplantae; phylum Streptophyta; class Magnoliopsida; order Fabales; family Fabaceae; genus Acacia; species Acacia melanoxylon. The sequence continues at coordinate 564,400 of JAFJYJ010000003.1, read as the reverse complement.
AAAGAAATTTGGAGAAAAGTCTTATATGAACTACTTTAGAAAATCTGTTCATTCTTCAAACCCTTTTGCTCATTGCAATTATTGCAATCGGAAAGGTCATACTACTTCTTCTTGTTTTCATAAAAAGGAAAGAAAGAGTAAACCTATAGGAAATTATCAATGGGTGCCAAAGGGATCTTACAAGATTCCTAAGACACAAACTAACCCCAAAGGACCCAAGAAAAGATGGTTACCTAAGACCTGATCTGTTGCGTTTTGCAAGCTGTCTAAGAGCATCAAATCCCAACTAGTGGTATATTGATAGTGGATGCTCTAGACATATGACGGGTGATCAATCCAAATTTGCTTCAATCAAGCCCAAGGATGGTGGCAAGGTAACCTTTGGTGGAAATCAATCTGGAAAGATTGCTAGCATTGGTGAAATTGGAAACAATGAAGGACCACAAATCAAAGATGTCTACCTAGTGGAGGGACTTTGTCACAATCTCCTCAGTGTAAGCTAAAGCATTTATAAAGGTAACTTAGTTATCATTGATTCTAAGGAGTGCTTGATTGTCAGTAAGGATATTCTCCCTTTGAAAAACATAAAATCAAAAGATTTATTTAGAGCTCCTAGAGAAGGAAATTGTTATACACTTTATCTCTCTAGAAATGATTCTGTTTCTGAAAAATGTTTTGTTAGTAACTTGGATGATAGTTGGCTATGGCACAAGCGATTAGCTCATGTCAACATGATCCAACTTGACAAATTACTTAAAAAGGATTTGGTAATTGGTGTTCCAAATCTTCTTTTTAAAAATGACATTATTTGTGATGCTTGTCAAAAAGGGAAACAAAACAAATCGTCTTTCAAATCTAAAAATGAAATTTCAACTAATAGACCTCTCCAACTACTTCATATGGATCTAGTTGGACCAGCTAGAGTAAAAAGTCTTGGTGGCAATCTTTATACCTTGGTCATAGTTGATGATTTCTCTAGATTTGCTTGGACTATATTCTTAACCTTTAAAGATGAAACATTTGATCAGTTTGTTGTTTTTGCCAAAAAGGTCCAGAACGAGAAAGGTTTCTCTATTTCAGGAATTCGAACTGATCATGGAGGAGAATTCGAGAATCATGCATTTGCATAGTTTTGTGACAACATGGGAATTGATCACAACTTCTCAACCCCAAGGACACCTCAACAAAATGGTGTTGTGGAATGAAAGAATCGAGTCCTCACTAAGATGGCAAGAGCTATGCTGAATGAGAACAATACTTCCCAAGTATTCTGGGCTGATGCAATGAGTACGGCTTGCTACATCTCGAATCGGGCATATCTCCAGAAGAAGTTGAGCAAAACTCCCTATGACCTATACAACTTTTCGGATGTAAGTGCTTCATCCATAATAATAGTAAGGACAATTTGGGAAAATTTGATCCCAAAGCGGATGAAGGTATATTTTTGGGTTATTCAAATAGAAGTAAAGCTTATAGAGTCTTTAATACTCGTACTCGTATTGTTGAAGAATCTATGCATGTTGTATTCTATGAATCCAAAGCTGATAAGTCCCTGGATGATGATGAGGGAAATACTTTCAAAAATCAATTCTTTTCGAAAACTACTCCTGCCTCTATTGAAAATCCTGAAGATGTTTTCGAGGCTGATCCTCAAAATAATTTAGAAAATCCCGATCAATATCAGCCTAGAGCTTGGAGGTTCATTAGGAATCACCCTTTGGACCAAGTAATAGGATATATAAAGCAAGGTGTAAGAACTAGAAATAGTACCTTGAATGAAGTAACTTTTTCTGCCTTTATATCGGAGATTGAACCCTCTAAAATTGATGAAGCCCTTTCAGACAATGATTGGGTGATAGCAATGTAAGAGGAGTTACATCAATTTGATAGAAATCAAGTTTAGGATTTGGTACCTAGGCTTGATGACCATCCGGTCATTGGCACCAAATGGGTATTCAAGAACAAATGAGATGAATCAACAATCATTGTCCGTAACAAGGCAAGATTGGTTGCTAAATGCTATAATCAAGAAGAAGGAATTGATTATGAAGAAACTTATGCTCCAGTGGTAAGATTGGAAACAATAAGAGTTCTTCTAGCCTTTGCTTGTGTCAAAGGATTCAAGCTCTATCAAATGATGTAAAGAGTGCGTTTTTAAATAGTTTTATTCAGGAGGAAGTTTATGTTGAGCAACCTCCTGGTTTTCTAAATGATCATCATCCAGATCATGTTTATCGCCTCAAAAAGGCCCTTTATGGTCTTAAGCAAGCTCCTAGAGCTTGGTATGAGCGATTAAGAAAATTCGTTCTTGATCAAGGATTTATTAGAGGAAAAGCAGATACAACTCTCTTCATAAAGAGCAATAAGCTTGGTGAAATCTTAATTGTTCAAATATATGTTGATGACATTATATTTGGTGCTTCTAATGATGCTTTGTGTGAAGAGTTTGCTAAGAATATGCAGAGAGAATTTGAGATGTCCATGATGGGAGAACTCAACTATTTCCTTGGTCTGCAAATCAAGTAAAGGAAAGATGGAATCTTCATATCTCAGACCAAGTATCTCAATGATCTGCTGAAGAAGTTTGGGATGGATCAATGCAATGGAGCTGATACTCTAATGAGCTCAACCACTGCCTTGGATGCTGATGAAGAGGGCAAAGACTTCAATATCACAAGATATAGAAGAATGATTGGATCATTGCTCTACCTCACAGCAAAGTCATCCTGACATCCAATTCAGTGTGGGGATGTGTGCAAGGTTCCAATCTGCTCCCAAGGAGTCTCATGCTAGAATGTAAAGAGAATCTTCAGATACCTTGCTGACACAAAGACTCTTGGTTTATGGTTTCCCAAAGGTCAACTTGAACACTTGATGGCATATTCAGATTCAGAACATGCTGGGTATAAGATGGATAGAAAGAGCACAAGTGGCCAATGTAAATTTCTTAGTGGCTCACTTGTCTCCTCGTTCAGCAAGAAGTAAACAAGTGTGGCTGTATCCTCTACTAAAGCTGAATATGTGGCTACCTCAAGCTATTGTGCTCAAGTCCTTTGGCTCAAGCAACAACTATCTGACTTGGGAATCAACCTGAAGGAGATCCCAATATTGTGTGACAACACAAGCACAATAAGCTTGGCTAAGAATCCAGTGCAACATACTCGGACCAAGCATATTGATGTGAGACACCACTTCATAAGGGATCATGTTCAGAAGAAGGATGTCAAAGTCATGTTCATCCAAACTCATCTTCAACTTGCTGACATCTTCACCAAACCATTGGCCAAAGAACAATTTAATTTCATAAGATGAGAATTGGGAATGGTAAATCCCAATGAGTTGTATATATTTCTCACCCAATGTTAGTTATGGTTTTGATGATCAATTACTAACTTAAGCATCGGAGTATCTAGTTGTGTTTTATGCAGGGTGTTGCAATACTAATGATTGTTGTCAAGGGAGGAAAACTCGAGTTTTGAAAACAAAACTCGAGTTTATCGGGGTCTGAAAGGAATCCTTGAGTTTTGAAGAAATTGAAAACTTGAGTCATTAAGTTGGAAACTCGAGTTTCCATCAGACAAAGAGCAACTAAAAGCACAGAGAGGAGAAAACTCGAGTTGGTAAGTAGAAACTCGAGTTTTGGTAGTGGAAGTTCAAAGGTTCACATATACACCTTTGAAGTCCATGTATGAGTTTATGAAAACTCAAGTTTTGTATTGAAAAATCAAGTTTTACGCGTCTTTATATATATGTGTTACTGTGCCTGTTCGTCTACACTTCTCTCAAAACTCAAGTTTTGACCTAGGGTTTTCTCCCATCTCTCTGATTCTTTCCATTCTCAACCAAACTCTTTCCTCCAAACCTAGAAATGGCCTCCAAATCTTCTGCCCAAGGGATTCATGACACAAATTCTGACCAGGAAGGATCAAAATCTTGGTCTCCTCCTCCTCCTCCTCCGCGACAAAGCAGGATGAAGAGTATACCCAGACGCTTCAAATTTGGCGTAGACAAAACCATCCCAGGGGTTCCTACCACTCAGCCGACCCCCTCTCCTAAACCCAAAGGAGTCTCCTTCAAGGAACCCTCTGTATCTCCATCGAAGAAGAGGACAGAACCTGAACCAACGGGAAAGGGGAAGAAGAAGGTAGCCGAGTCTTCTAAGCCTCCAAGGAAGAAGAGGTCTACTGTTTCTGAGACCCAAAGTTCTGAGAAGGGTCAAGCATCATCAAAGCCTACATCTGCTGGACCACAGGAATCAGAAGTGTCTCCTGTCATAGCCAATGCAATAGAAGACATCTATCACAATCCTAACCTTCCTCAAGGTTTCACTACTCAATCTTTTATCCTCTCTACTGAGCAAAATGCCAAATTCAAAGAAACTTTCCTTAAGAAAGAAATTTTGTCCAGTTGTCTCAGTTAATTTGGTTAAACTAAAAGATGAATGTAATCTTGATCTTTCCCCTTGGCTTAGCCAATATGAGTCATACTTGTCTATCTCTGTGCCTTATACTCCCAATCTTGTTAGACTTTTCTATTTCAACATGGAGTATGATAATCTTATGAACTCTGATGGTGAACTAGTTGAGGAACGAGTCACCACCTTTGTCAAAGGTGTCAAGTTTACCCTGTCAGCTTCAATCCTCAACTCTATTTTGAGAATTGCCAACCCTCCTCCTGTTCCCACTATCAGTTTCAGTAATGAGGAAATTTTCTCAACTCTCAGGCCAAATGAACCTTTTCCCGAAGATCAAAGGCATACCCTCTCTTTCAATCCTGTGTCAATGCCTCCTACACATAGAGTCCTTTGGTACATCTATTCTCGAAATTTAATCCAAAAGGGTGGCAACTTCACCCATTTTGCCCAAAAAGACTATCCTCTTTTTGCTGCTTTTGTGAAAAAGACCCCTATAAATCTTGGCCACTGGATCTTTCAGGAGATGGTCAAATTCAGATTCTCATCTAGATAACCTTCCCACATACGATATCCTTCACTTATCTCAGTTATTCTCTTTTACCACAAAATCTGGTATGTTGGCACTGCTGAGACCTTGAAGTATCCTCCTTTCTTTGGCAAGGCTCAGTTGAATCTCATGAGGATTAACTTTGAGACTGAAGGCTCTGGACAATCTCAGGTTCCTTCTAGATCACAGGCAAGGGCCTCTCAAGCAAGGGGATAGGAAGCTCAGTCTGCTCCTCATCCTTCTGTATCTTCTAACTTTGAGTCCAAAGTCAAGGCTATAGTGGATGCTACTCTAGCTTCTATGACCATCAGGATTGAGTTCGAAATGGGCAAGTTGGTAGCTGAACTGACCAGAGGCAACAATGAAATGATTGATGCTCAGGATACTATGAAAGAGCAACTTGGATCTGTTATTGCACAGAACACTGAACTGAAGGAAAAGTTTGCAGATCTTGCTGGTCAACATGGTGAACTATCTGATCACATGATCGACCTTGATGCAAAATTGTCTACCCAATTGGTTACCAATGCGCTTATAAGTGAAAAAGTAGACAAGATTCTGAAGCATCTCAATCTTGGCTCCTCTACTGGTCCTAGTACCTCTGCTCCTCATGACAACCCAAAATTTGAGCCCGAGCCTTCCTCTTCTCCTTCATTCACCTTCACTACTCCTCAAGATCCTACCTCTCCACCTGAACAATCCACTCCCATCATCCTTTCCTCTCCAATCCCCACTTCCACACCTACCACAGGAATTCTCCATATCTCTCAGACCCCCTCTACTGAGGTTCTCCATCTCTCACCTTCTCTCCATGAACCCATTATCTCAGCTCCACGCTCCTTTGAAGATGACAAAAGGGGAGAGAAATAAGAGTAGAGTATGAGTTGTGTTTTGAGTTGTGTAGAAGAACTTGTCAGTTTCTGCCTTTTAATTTCCATTTGCACTTTCAATGATGTAATTTTGCAAATTATGAATAAATGGCTTTTAGAATGTTGATTTGCCTAATTGTCTATCTGCTTCTGGTGCCTATATCTGATATTTAAATTTGCACTGTCAATTTCTCTTCAAAAAGCACTAAATCTTTTGAAACTCAAAGTGCGAATCCATTTCAAAATGCACAATCTGTCAAACTCTTGAAATCTTGGTTTACAAGTGTTGTCATCATCAAAAAGGGGGAGAATGTTAGTTCTCTATGTGTTTTGATGATAATTGACAATTGTAAGCACAAGTTGAAGTTTGTCTTTGGTAAGTTGAAAAACTTGCTGTCAAAGGCAAACTCGAGTTTTGGTTTCAAAACTCGAGTTTTGACTTGACAGAAAATAGCTCAATTTTAATGAACTAAGCAAAATGATAACTCTCCATATTTTGTATATTTAAAATACATTTTGAAGATATTTGGAGAGTTATCTAAGCAATTTTAGGAGATTTCTATGAGACTATATTATTTTAAGAGAAATCAAAGTGGTACATTATTTAGGGGATTTCATTGTAAATACCAAAGTTTTCAAATTTAAATAGAAATACTTTAGTTTAAATAAAATAATAACAAGTTACTTAAATGAAATAAAAAAATATATGGTTTTAGTTTATTAATAGTATATTAATATTATAATATTTCTTTTCTTCTATCAAAGTGCGACCGCATTTGTGGAATTGATTGTGGATGATGATTTGAAGTTTGGGCTTTTGGCACCATTTGGAAATTAAAATTGAATTGGGGCCCACCAATTCAAAATGGAAGAATAACCTAAAAGTTAAAAAGAAAGGAGGCGCGGAAAAGGAATTCATGAACGTTGGGCACGACTTGAGTGAAGAAACAGGGACGCATAGTGAGGAGCGACAGAGAATCATCCATAGACAGTGTCGCGCGACCTTTAGACCTTCATCCTTCTTCTTCCTCTCTCGTCGGCAGCGTTATTCACCACCGCAGGCCACCGGCAAGCATCATCCACAGACAACACCGCGGACTGAAAGGGAAGACAGAGACGGAAGGAGCAGAGTCAGAGAAAAGCCGAGGAAGTCAATTATCATTCTTTTTGCTGCTCTGTTTATATTCTTGGTCTCCTTTCTTTCTTTCTTATGGATTTGATCTCTGATTTTATCTGATTTTATTATTGCTGTGATCTGGATTAAAGCCATATTTGGTTAATTTCTCTTGCAACCTAGAGGAACTTTGAACTTATAGGTGTGGATTGGACTTTGTTTTTATTAATTAGTTATAATTAATATTAATTTTGGTTACTTTATCTTGTTTAGCTTTATCTATTTAGTGACTGGCCATCATTGAATATGAATTTGAGAATTAGGATTTACCTTGACGAAGGGGATTTTAATTAAGCTCTGAGATTAAGTAATATGGGATTAGATTACGATTTAATTTGCGATTAGGATAGACATATACCTAATGGCCCCATATAATTGTTGAGGAGTGTGTTCGAGTTTTATTGCCTCTTAAGTAATTATGTTAGACATAACAAATTATACTCACAAGAGGGTTGTAAGTGGACCGACAGGCACTTATAGCTATTTATACTCGAGATTAACAAAATTGATATTAAGGCTAATCAAATTAGTGAAAACAAGGTTTATGAAACTAATAAGGGATTAGTGACTCTGTGTTGCTCATTTAATTATTGTCATAGTTTGTTTATTTTAATTTCATTTTTATTTTCTTTCCCTTTGATTAAATTTAATTTGATTTCCTTAACTTAAACAAAAGTGTAAAATTAATGTTTAACTGAAGTTTGTGATACCAAGTCCTCGTGGGAACAATACTTTTCTTATCACTTTATTACTTGATACAGCCCGTATACTTGTGGAGTTATAGGCTTAAAGTTTTGCCCTATCAAGTTTTTGGCGCCGTTGCCGAGGACTTGTGTGCCACAACTGTCTTTGTTAGAATTGATTGAGCATTAGTAGTTTAAGTTTGAGTTCGTAAATATTTTATTTTATTTTATAGAAAAAAAATTAAAATGGATTTCAATTGGCAACCAACTGGTCTTAATATTGAGAAGGAGATGAATTCTTTGTCTTCTATATAAGATGGATTGATTGCTATTTTAGATTCTTTGAATGATAGGCAACGTAAAAGGAGCATAAATGATGGTTGTATTCCATATGTTGGTTCTTCTCAATATGTTTGTATGTCTTGTGTTTATTGTGGAGGGAATCATTTATTTGTGAATTGTCCATATAGTCTAACTAGTCATTGTGCGAGAGATGATTTTGCTAGGAATCAAACTCATTCGATTATTCGTTTTATCCTAGTGAAAGTTTTGAGCAACAAAATTTTAGGGATCCATATGTCTATTGTTCTCATGAAAATACCCCTCCTTTTTACTCTTATCCGCATATTGAAGAACACACCATTGAGTACAAGGAAAAATCTGACTTAGAAAGATTATTGGAGGAGTGTGCGGAAACATCAGAGAGATTTAGTAGAGAGCAAAAGGAATTTATCACTAGGGTTGAGTCAAGTGTCCAAAATATTGAGGTATGTGCGAGTCAAATTGTTTCAACTCTTGAGACTATAGGGCAAGATAATTCCTTAAGCTTGATGACTATTTCTTCTGCTGATAGTGATTGTTGTGAAAAAGTTGAAGGTGTGGAATTGCATGAAATTGTGGATAATGTAGAAAGTGATTTGTGAGCTTGAAATTGATTTTGATGAGAATAGTGGATGTCTAGAAGAGGTTTCGGCTGTGGAGCCTAAGGATTGTGATGTTGGTGATCAAATTGATCTAGATGTCCCAATTGTTGTTGTTCATGACTCTCCTATTGAAGTGTTGACTCTTACTGATGAGAGTCCAGTGGATTTTGTTAGATGCTCTAAATTCTTGGATGTGCCTATGTTTATTTTCAAAGATATGCATGTTGTGCTTCATTTGAATTCAGTGAATACTTGTACTCCAAGATTGTCTATAATTAGGGAAGTACAAGTAATAAACTTGAATAATCAATTTTTGTGTGTGATACCTTGTTGCTTGAAAAGGAATGAAGACAAGGTAATTATGGTGTTTGATACTTATGATTAGAAGTTGTTTTTAAAAGTCTGGCTGAAGACTTTAAACTTAGCGCTTCTTGGGAGGCAACCCAAGGTATGATTTGATGCTTTATTTGATTTTTGTAGGATTGTTGATAGCCCTTGATGATGTGTTCCACTTTGGTAGCAAGGATTGAGAGTGCAAGTCAAGGACAAATAGGGGAGTTTTCTTCTACTTTTCTTTGATTTTTTCTATTTGATTGTTGATGATATATTGCTTGGGAATGAGTGCTGGTCTTAGTTGGATATGTATGTGATTACTATTTGTGATGACTATTGACTAACTGTTAGCACTTGAGCTATTTAATTGGTGGAAATTTGAAATCTCTGAAATTGATGTTACCCTTACACTTATATATGGTTGCTCTTCACTTCCATTAATTTTTGTTACTTGTTCACATTGAGGACAATGTGACATTTAAGTGTGGGGGTGAGGGTATTTTGGATTTTACATGACTTTCCTTGTCCTCATATTTTATATTTTTTTTTTTTTAAAAAAATCTTATGGAAGTTTGAATATTATTCGTGAGCATTATCACAATTGGGTTAATTTGAACATGAAGAGGAGTGAATTTGATTAGAAATTGATTCTATGTTCTTTGAATGTTAGGAAAGAGGTAAAAGATTTGGTTTGGGTACTTTACTTTAGGATGTCAAAGAACCTGTGAGGAATTTGAGCCTTAATTTTTATCTTTCTAAGAGGGAGTACACCTATTGTGATTTCATCTCTAGAACTTGTCTTGAATCTCTTTTGAAATTGGAAATTCTTTTGCATGCACAAAGATGATTTAGGCATTTATTTCATAGCTAGTTCGGCCAAATGTCCATCCTTATCACATGAAAATAATTTGTTAACCCCATTTGAGCTTTTATTATTATTATTTTATAAAAAAAAAAAGAAATTTGCATAGAATAAATAACCCTTTGTTTGAGATATGCAATTTTTATATCTTTTTCTTCCCAATTTTTTTTTTTTACTTTAGTGAGTGCTAAGTGAACCAATTTAAAAGAGTGAAGGAGTTAGAAAGTCAACACTATAAGATTATGTGTATATAGTGAAAAGCAAAAAAAGAAAGAAAAAAAAAAAAAAGAAAAGAAAAGAAGATAGAAAAAGGGATATATGAAAAAAAATAGAGATAAAATATATATATATATATATATATATATAAAGATTGTTGAGGTCAAAAGAATAAAAGTTGTGTATATACAGTGTTAGTGAGTTTGTTTTCTCTTGGTGGTATTCCTTCATTCTTCATCATGAATTTCCTTAAATTACTTAGCACTAATTAAAGTATTCTCCCATACCATTTGATCACTTTCATTCCATTATCCTACCTTGATCATTAAAACCTTGAGAAAGTCCTTTTGATTTGAGTGTGCAATTGGATAATATATAGGGGAAGGATGAACTAAAGCTAATGGAGCTATGAAGCGGCAAGGCTTCTTCCACACCGTCGGAAACTTCGTCAAGATTTCTGTTTTCTTTCATTTTAACCTTTTGATCATGGGTCATTTTGTTGTTATCTGTTTTGTGTTTCCCTCGTCAGTCATGAACTAAATTTCCTATGGCTAAGCGAGGATGATTTCTTAAGTTTGGAATGAACCCAGTTGTTAGTTCTTAATTCAATAAATTCAATTTTCTTATCAGTGAATTAAATTCTTGTCAATTAGTGGAAACTAAGGGCTAGATTAGTGGCCTCGGCTTACTGGAAAGGAGTCGGGGTTAGACCTCTGAGAAACAGTGATTGCTAGGTAGGCTAGTGCAAGGCTTGACCTATTATTGTAGGCTTCAGGAATGGGTCTACCGCTCATAACCATAACACCTTACTTTGTAATGTTAATCTAACTAGAAAATTGCCATAGTCATATGGGAGAAGTAAAGTTAGTATTACATGTATCAGACGCGGAAGCTTCGATAGACTCTAGTGGTGGGTTAGCTGAATAGCATTGTAAATAGTATCTATGTTGTAGCATTGCGGAAGCTGTGCAGTGTAAATGCTACAGCAATGTGTGAAGCAACTGGGGGATTGATATGCTTAAGAATGATTCCGAGTTCAGCCTATTTTTCTAATGATTTCTTCTTACAACTACGATACTCTGTTTACTTTCTTGTTATTTAACGTAATCACAAAAACCTCCAAGTCAATCAAATTTTACCTTCTGTTCACACAACTATTACAGCAGTTGAGCGTCACTTTTGGGTATCTCAGTCTCAGTGGGACGATACTCTACTTACACTTTATTACTTGTTCGACTGGTTCACTTGCCATCAAGGAAATCGACCAACAATAGGGGATTTTAAAATTCTTTTCAGATTGAAGGATGAACAATAATAACAGAGATAGAGACAGAGAGAATAGACACTGAGAAGTTATACTGGTTCAGTCTAACTCTTCGACCTTCGTCCAGTCCCTAGACACTCTGGGTATTTCACTGATTCACAAACACAGATACAATTACACACTCTATACTTGAGATGATCCTATCACACTAGGACTCATTCCCCCTTACAAGTTGTAATTGTACACCCACACTTAAGGTTCCTCAACCTTAAGATTCAAAACCGAAAATCAAATAATTGTTTAACAACTCCTCACTGAGAAGATAAGTGATAATCACTGAAGTATAGAAAATATCTGAAGTATTAAATAAAGCAAATGAAATAGTAAGTTGAAATAATGTCGAATTGATTGCACAGAGTTTCGGTAGTTGGTGGAATTGAATGTGATGAGCTTTTATACCGTCTTCCATTAATACTGTCGAGAAGAGCTTTGAATATAGCCGTTGTGATACTTCAAACTTCCGTGAGGCACATATGTATTTCATTGGTACAATCGAATGTTGCTTCATTAATGCGTTCGTCGTCGACGTACTAGTACACAGAAGTTGACTTAGAGTATTTGCCCAAATAAGTATACCTCGAAGGAATGATTTCGTCTGCTATGAGGTTTCATTCTATTTATTGGCTCTGTTTACGGCGAGCATTAAATGCTTCTGAAACATAATTGCTTTATTGCAATTTGGTGTTAATCCATATCAAAATCATATGAAACTCATTAGCACACTGATTAAACATAGTTAGGAATAATAATGAGAGATGATATGAAGTAAGTAAATCATACTTAGGGATTTAAAAGTTTGGAGGCGATGATTTACAAATAGAGACATATGAACTCGAGTTAGATGCTACTGGCTCGAGTCAAAAGTAAGTAAAAAAATAAATGAACTCTCTGAAATACATTGTCTCGAGTCACTAAAGCTTAGCTCGAGTTCAGAGATACACTCAAGTCATATATCCCGGACTGGAGTTATTCTTCTTTGAAAAATTAACTTTGAAAATTGAAGAAGATTTCTCTGAGAACTTTGACTCAAGTCTCGGAAGCTTGGCTCAAGTTTAGGTCTAAACTTGAGTCATATAAGAATGGCTCGAGTCAACAACCATTTTCACAAAAGGTCATCGAGAGGCTCTTCAAAAATAGTTTGAAAAACTTCTTCTAACTCGAGTCATTAAGTAATGGCTCGAGTTATCAAATTTTATTTGAATATAACAGTCAAATCAAAGGCTCAAGTCACTAATTACTAACTCGAGTCATTTAACCTTGAATTTTAAAAAGACTTTATGTTTGCAAGGCTTGACTGGAGTCACCAGGCATTGGCTCGAGTTCACATCATAACTCGAGTCAGAAGTGTGTAACTCGAGTCTATAAAACATTTAGGCTCAGGTTACACAAGACTTGGCTCGAGTTTGACATCTCAAACTCAAGTCAATTTGACGGTAAGTATGACAAACTGATATGATCCAAGTTAAGCAAGTTAAAATCATTTTGGCTTGAATCATAAATCTCATTTTTTTACAATGGTCAGTTATCATCAAAACACGTAGAGAACTAACATTCTCCCCCTTTTTGATGATGACAACACTTGTAAACCATTTGATAGATTTTCAAAAGATTTGTGCATTGAACAGAGATGAAATCAGAAACACTGAACTATTGAATTTAAAGAAATATATCATTTGCCAAAATGCTAAGTACATCAGAGTCTAAGTATATAAAAAAACAAAAGCATAGCAAGTTAATTACAATGATAAATGCTCAACAAATACTCTTTACTTCTTTTTCTTTTCTCCCCCTTTGTCATCATGCAAAACGAAGGAGTTTCAAATAAGAGGGAGGATCAGAACAACGAGAGAAAGTAGCAGGTAGTGGAGCCGAGGTAGGAACCTTAGGTTGAGGTGAGGATGAGGTTGAGGTTCTGACAAACTAAGCTTCACGATGAGCAAATGCGAGTGTAGAACTCAAAAATCAGGTTTGCTACTTTGATCCTCAGATACGAGCCAACTCAAGTGGAAAATTCACAACTCTAGTTGGCCACAAAGAACTCGAGTTTGTAGTGTTTTCAGCACCTCTGTTCATATGTGTTCAGTGTTTCACTTGAGCAAGGTATGGTTATTCAATGATATCTCCCAAACTAGAGATCCACTTGAGGTGAAACTAATTTTGTATGAAACTAGACTCTTAATGCGTCATTTTGACACCAAATTCAAGACCAAAGGAGTTTAGATGAAAGAGACATGAATTTAAGAATTTGGCATATCAATTAACGTCACACAACAGACCTAGCTTCAATATTTTAGGTGTATCTCACAAACTATACATCCAAATGAGCTGAAACCAGTGGCATATAAAACTAGACTCAAATAAATTTCCAAAAACATCAAGAGAACAAGAAAAAAAGATCAAATGAATGAGATATGAATTTTTAAAGTTGACAGTTAGTTCAGGATGTTGCAAAAACGCTGGTCAAGAACAACATTCATTCATCGGATCATAACGGTCAGAATACAATGAGTTTGGTGCTGATTCCTTTTGCATTGGAAAGAAGACTTAAATTTCTATATGGGGATAGGTGGTTTGTCAAATTTTTGGAGCTATATAGAAGACGTTATACTTACTAGAATTTAACTTTCGCGATGCCAATGTTCTTGCTTTTGGAAGTCACTGGACTCTGGAAATTGATCTTCAATCAAGTGAACATGGTTTCTAGTAGAAGTTTGCATTAATGTTTGAAGGACAACACTCTTACAAAGGTAATATTCGAGTTTCCTGAACAAAACTTGAGTGCCAAGGTGATACAACTTCAACTCTAATGATGTTAATATTATGCCTAGCACACTTGAAGCTCCATCTTATGAAACTCGAAGTTAACAACTCAAGTTATGATCTTGCAACTCAAGTCACTCGTTAAAGTCAACATTTTAAGACTTGAGTTTACATCTCTGTCAACATAACTCATTTTTCATTTTCAAAAGACAAATCTTCTAAACTCAAGTAATGATTTGGTGCACTCGAGTCGTTCATTAGAGTTGGCATTTTAAGACTCTAGTGTGCTTTGTTCAAACTAATATTTCAACATAACTCAGTCTTCTGTGTGCAAACAATTTGTCAAAACTCAAATTATTATTGTATGCACTTGAGTAATACAAGGAATTAGTCGTTCACAGAACCAGTAAAGCTTGGATGACTTCTAGTTGACTCTAGAATCTGTGCACAGTAAGTGATCATGAAGAGTCAAGATCCATCTTAGAGTTAATAGAAGAAGATTCGTGGTTCTATGAAAAGCTACATTTAGTCAACCATGAGAGATGATACTCTATCTTTGCTCTCGACTAAATATAAATGACGATGTGATGGATGAAGCTGGCACGATATCCAAATTGAAATAAAGTAGATCACATGATTAACTCAATCAATTCTAGGGGCCACAGAGCATTGCTAGTGTCTTATGTAGTCATTAGATAACTTCAGCCCATTAAAGGAGTTTGATTGGTCCAAGGTTATTTATGTCAGTGATTAATTGGGCATAATAGGCCACATACAAAGGCTATTATTGATTGCTTAAAATTAGCAAGCTTGGGCCAATAATTGTTATTGGGCTTTTTTGAGAGAATAGGTGTATTTGGGTTGGAGTAGGACTTCAAGCCCAATATACAAAAATGGCTCCATATTTGGTTCCTTTGTGGGAAATTAGTTTCTCCACTAATAGGCCAAATATGTTAAAATACCAAACGCAGTCTTAGGCCATTTCAAATTTAAAATTTGAGATTTAAATTTGAATTTTAAATTCAAGAGATTAGGTTATAAATATAATTTTGAATTATCTTAATATATTTGTGTGTGTGTGTGTGTGTGTGTGTGAATATAAATAAATGTCCAATAAAGATTGGACAAATAAAGAAACAAAAATGGATATGACCCATATTATCTTGAATTATTAATTCAAGAAATAATTCAAGATATGGATTTAATCCATTTTATTAATTATTTGGATAATTCCAATTAATGAGCCATTATTCTTGAACCCTAATTATGGTGTTGTCTGAAGAATTCATACAACACTTTAATCTTGAAGTTTTTGTGCCAACATAAAAAAAAACCCTAAGGTGTTGGCTGAAACATTTAGCTCTCTTGAAACAAAAAGAAAGTTTTGGCCAAAATACTAAGAAAGCGGGCAAGAGGCGCCATCCATAGGTAATCCAATCTTGTTCTTCTTATCTTAAATCTAATTTCAAGAAACCTAATCTTCTTGAGATAAAGAAAACCCAAGAACCTTGACTCCTCAACCTTGCCATCACCTAGCAGGCATCCAAGGAAAGAGAGGAATCAAAGAGAGAGAGAGTTCTCAAGGCAATTAGGAGATAGCCGTGTGGATCAGCATTAGAGGACGTCATACATTTGAGGTCTTCAGTGATCTAAGGTAATCCCAAAATCCCTCATGTATTTTAATGAGTAGATCCTAAAAAAGAATATTCCATGAGCTCTTATAAAGTGTTACAGGAATCACATTATCAATATTTTTGAAAAATCCCATGAGTTTTTTCTTTATCATTTAATTTGGGAAACCTCATGAGATATAGTTAAAGAGTTACAGGATACTGTGAGTAGTTACGGGTTTTAACTCATGAGTACCATAAAAGCTATAGGTTCTCATGAGCGCCCATTAAGACTCATATATATGATAATGATGATATTTATCAAGATATTTAGATTCATGCTCTCCTGTAAGAGTTACGGGTTCTCATAAGCGCTTATAAAGAGTCACAGCTCTTGTGTTTATGATATTTAGTTCCATGAGCACCCGTAAAGAGTTATGAGTTCTCATATATTAACTTATTTAACTAACTCATGAGTACCGTAAAGTGTTACGGGTTCTCATGAGTACTATAAAGAGTTACGGTTATAAATTATAAATTCCACTGCAAACAGTGAAGAACAAAAAGTTTTGTTTATCCTACTCGTGAGTTTGCGCTTAAACATCAGGCAGCACCCAAAATTAACCAATAGAGATATGATATTTGGAAGTTGATATTAGAATTTCTTGGGTCAATTCAGAATAGGTTCACTAATTTGGATGTAATTCACAAAATACACATTCAATTAAAGTGAAACTTATTGTATATAAAATGATACTCAATTCGTTTCATAGAAGCTGATATCAAACTCAAAGAGATTTAGACAAAAGAGATAAGGATCTCAAAATTTGACGCTCAGTATTCTCATAATGTTCTCACAATGTTCCAGACCAATTGTCATTCTTCGAATCATAAATTTCAGAATACAATGAGTTTAGGACTGAACTTGTTGCATATGAAAATATACTCAAGAATAAGAGTTTCAAAAACATCATGATCATGGTCAATGACGAACAATTGGAAGAGATATGAATTTTAGAAGTTTACAGTCATATAAAGACGCTGCTCCAAACTAGCCGCCATGAACGTGATCGAAACTTTCAAAATACAATGAATTTGGAGTTGATTCTTTTTGTAATATCCTAATTTATTTTTAGGATTTAATTCAAAAATAAATGAATAATAATAAATAAATAATAATAAAATTATTATTATATTATATTAAAATATAATATTGTATTATAATATAATATAATATAAGGTAGGAAGCCAATTGTTTGAGATGAAGGGAGTGGTTTACACACTCCAACCACTTCCTAACCCTTTATTTAAAGGGTTAAGTACCAATTTTGCCCCTGAAGTACTCGCCCAGGAGCAATTTTGCCCCTTACATTTTCGGAGCAATTTTGCCCCTGAAGTATCAAAACGGAGCAATGTTGCCCCTTCGTTAGAAACCCTAACGGTCAACGTTAGTCGACCGTTAGTTGATCGTTAGGGTTTTTAACGGAGGGGCAACATTGCTCCATTTTGATACTTCTAGGGAAAAATTGCTACGTTTCAGCAGAGCAATGTTGCCCCTGAAGTATCAAAACGGAGCAATGTTGCCCTTCCGTTAGAAACCCTAACAGTCAATGTTACACCCTTACCGGCCTCGCCCTTTCGGGTGACGGGTTAGAGGGATTTCTTTTACTTAGTTACCTTTCCTTGGTTATTTTTCCATTTAATTATGTATCAGAGTAAGCGTAGCAGAGCACAGGATCTGTTTTGGACAGGACTATTGTACTGATAAACATGTAAAATTCTTACAGAAACGTAAATCCCCGAAGGGTTAGCTACAGTCATCCAAGTAACGTGTTAGTTATTTACAGTCTTCCAAAATACAACAAAACAAAAAGCGATAGGGCATTCCCTATTTCTTCAATTCGTCGCATCCTGCCCTACCTTCTTCAGTCTTCGTCAGCTACTCCCTCACCCCTATATCTTCACAATGGTCTGGAGTTCAAAATTGAACACCAGAGTAACTGTTAGACTCAAATACAATATGTATGAAGTGCATGCAATGCAAATCACAATTAGGAAAGTAAAGGAAATAATTCTGCCTCAGGCACAAATAACTGACATGTATGTTCTACCTCCGGCACAATCCGCAGGACCGCCTGGTTAAGACAAGCCCCATGATACGTTTCGCGTGCAGGGGCCTCGGTAGTAACCTATAAACACACAGTCATATAGGCCCTACCTACCCCAACAATTCTTGGTATTGCAGCCCACTAGGCACCACAGCCCGATCATACATGCCCTCGGTACTGTAGCGAATCCCTAAGGACACGCAATCCAATAGGTACTACAGCCCGATCTCCTACATCATGATCAACACAACATGCAAAAGTAACATAGAGTATGCGAGTCAACAGTTACTACCTGGTACTCCTTAAAGTTAGCAAATACTTCTTTTGTTGATCCACACGAGTTAACACCCTAGTTACAACAAAATACCACACTTTTAAATTATGAATACCAACTTTACTTTTAATTTCTATGAATTTCGCCTATCACAGAATTTCCAGAATCACTATTCTGACTTCGCCGATTTTTCATAAATTCTAGGAAACTCGTATTGATATGAAATCAGTGGCCATGGAACCCTTAGGATGTCTAGTTTATGGGACAAATAATTACAAAATCCATGTGGGTTCATATCCTTTTCGTATTCACAAAAACCGAGCTTAAGCCAAGTTTTCCAGAAATCCAGTGTTTTTTTTCCCAACTTCCATGATTTTTAGACAATTCCAAAAAAATAATTTTCATGAGAAAACAACGCCCTTTGAACAATTAAGGTGTCTAATCTCTAGGAAAAATACACCCAGAAGACAAAAGTACATATATTTTGGCATGGGGTCACTTTTACTCCCTCTGCCCAGATTCGCCCCTGTTACTTATGTACCAAATTTAGAAATTTTTATCTCCTAGTTGAAAAGTCAAAATCTTACAAAATTATACATCACGATGGACCTTAGGATGTGCAATTACTACCATAAAAATGTCAGATTAAATAGACGTCATTTACTATTTTTAAGACCGGGTTGAAGACATACTGCCAGGAATTTCCAGATTTGAGACTAAGCTTAGTTTAAAGGTTTTCGGTGTTTTCAACTTCGGAAAGTTAAGCCATGACTATACCCTACACAAAATCATGTTTTAAACACTCTGGAATCATCAAAATCTCAAATATCAGACCTTATTATCAAACCCTAATCAGATCCACGAAAATACTTAGCAAGAGCTTAAGAAGATGAAGTTTTTGGGGTTACCTTCGATCGGCTAATCGGTAGACGATCTTGAGGTTCTTGAGTCTGGGCTATGGCTATGGTGTGTTGCAGACCTTCCTCCCTCCAATCTGGAATTTTCACCCTCTAAGGGTGAAAAATGAAGGGTTAAACACCTTTTTTTATAAAGGTGATTTTGATCTGTTAGCTTTAGAATTAGCAGGCGTAATTTCGGACAGTTGGGAAATAAATTGGATCTGATAGTTGGCTTAATCTCCAAGAAGTTCTAGAATTTTCCAGGGCCCTCCAGCAGCTGCCAAGTGGCTCCTTCTGCTCCAAGGAAAGCTGGTCCTTATCTGCTTTTGGGGAAAATTACAAGTTTGGCACGAAACTTTCGAAAATTGCAATTGTGGCCCAAAACTTTTTAATAATTACCAAATTTTCCCCATATTTTCATCTGCCCCAAAGGACCCTTTATGCGCAATTTGGGGCCCACCATTTAGCCCAAATAAATTTTTACCTATTTATTCCTATTTTGCCCCTTTTGTTCAACACGTGGGGCCCGCGATTTAACTTTTGCACTGCTTTCTCCTTTCTTCCTCTCCAAGTAATTCTAGAGAGATCCAGAGGCTTCTGGGGAGCTGACACATGGCGCAGCCCCCTTGCAAAATATCTGGGTATTTATTTTACATTTGGAGAAAATTACCTACTTTGGCTCAGAATTTATGATAATTACCACTTTTGGCCCGGGATCACTAATGACCCCCGAATTTTTCTCCCAGATTTCCACAATCTTCCCAGGGCTAAGTGGCGCCTACTGGCTCCACAGATCAGATCCCCTGGTCTTTATCCTACTTATCTGATTTATTTCTTCTTTATTCAGTCAGCAGGGCCCACAGCTAACTTTTTCTTTGACTTTCCTCTTTCTTGCTCTCCAAGTTATCTTGTAATATTTAAGGGGGGGTAGGTGGCACCTCCCAGGCCCACCTAATCCGTTCTCCTCATTCCCTCTAGTCTGTCCATTTTATTCAGTCCAGTCTCCGACTACTGGTCTACGTGGGTCCCGCTAGTGAACAGGGTTTGGTTGCAACTGTAGGGGCGTTACAGTCAACGTTAGTTGACCGCTAGGGTTTCTAATGGAGGGGCAACATTGCTCCGTTTTGATACTTCAGGGGCAACATTGCTCCTTCGAAAACTTAAGGGGCAAAATTGCTTCTGGACGCGTACTTCAGAGCAAATTGGTACTTAACCCTTATTTAAACACACCTATACACAAACACTCTCACACACACATGGCTAGTGAGAAGTCAGAGCCAAGAGAAGAGTGTGAGGAAGAAGAAGAGAAAAAGAGAAGAGGTGGAGACTATTTTAAGGTATGCTATTTATATTATAAGATTATTTATGTAGCTAGACTATCTTCTTTTCAACAAACTTCCTTATGAAAGTTATTCTACATATTTTTCTCTTTCTAATGACGGTAACATTGTGTTGGTTAGTGAAAATGTTGGGGTTATGATTTTGTGAGAGTTTTGAGTTTTGACAATAGGTGACTAAATATATGTAGAGAATGACTAATAAAAAATTTTAATCGGTTTAGATTTGTTGGCTTAAATATCCAATAATGTTCTCTACAATGAATCTTTTGGGAGTCTCTCTGCGGGTTAGTCCGGTGCTATCTGTTAACCAATAGATCCACCCACGACATCAGCTAAGGCATCACCATGCCTATATTCCATGAAGTCCCTACCTTGCATCTCTATACAAGTAGACGATGTCGTACTAGTCTTGTTGAGATCACCAATGCTCTTTCTTGGTGATTCAAGACTAGAAACAAGTTTCAGACAATAGACATTTGGTGTTCTTGAGTCCTCATGATCATGATCCGTATCATAGATCCTCGAACGAACACATGTTCTATTCCTATGGTATTTATCTTTAAACGCATATTAACCTTAAAGTAAAGGCGAGACATAAATATGATAAAGATAAAATGTGCTCAAATACATAAATCATAAAATGCTTCATCAAAACGAAGATTCTAGCTCCTGGATGCCTACTTGAGCCCATATATTGATTTTTGAATTTTGCATACCATATGCTTTTGGCCTTTAGACTCAAAACCTTCAGGTTGTGTCATATACACCTCCTCCTTCAGGAAACCATTCAAGAAGGCGGTTTTGACATCCATTTACCAAACCTTATAATCATGACATGCGGCTATAGCTAGCATAATCGTAATAGATTTGATCATGGCAACAGGCGAGAAGGTTTCTTCAAAGTCAACTCCTTGCCTTTGATGATAACCCTTCGCAACTAACTTAGCTTTATAGGTTTGTATGTTGTCATCTGCATCAATCTTCCTTTTGAAGACCCACTTGCACCCAATGGGAACTATTCCCTCAGGTGGTGGAACCAAAGTCCATACCTTGTTCTCATGCATCAAATCTATCTCAAATTCCATGGCTTGAAGCCATTATGAGGAGACAACATCGTTGACTGCCTCAGCGTAGGAAGTGGGTTCGTCATCTTCGACAATTTGTTGATTCTCAATCACAAAATCGTACCTCTCAGGTGGATAACTAACCCTAGAAGTTCTACAAGGTTGGGTGTCTGCAACCTCTACTTGAGGCAACGCTTGATTAACAGACTTGAGATCTGTTATCTGTTCCTACATGTCTTGAATTTCTTCAAGTTCTACTTCACTCCCGCAATCTGTTTGAGAGAGTAAATCCTCCTCAAGAAAAGTAGAGTTCTTGGACACAAACACTTTGTAGTCCTTAGGGTTATAAAAGTAGTATCCCTTAATTTCCTTGGGATAGTCTACAAAATAACACAAAGTGCTCCTAGCTCCTAAATTATCTAGTACTAAGGTCTTGACATAATCTGGGCAACCCCACACCTTGAGGTAACTTAAGTTGGGCTTCTGGTCCTTCTATATCTCATATGGAGTAGTCTGAAAAGATTTCGACGAAACCTTGTTATGAAGGTTTAGTGTCGTATCTAGGGCGAATCCCTAAAATGATTTTGGGAGCTTCGTACCGCTCATCATTGACCTTACCATGTCAAGCAAGGTTCAGTTCCTTCTTTCAGACACATCATTTTGATGAGGTGTATATGGAGTCGTCAATTGTATGAGAATCTCATTCTTTCTTAGATAATCTTGAAACTCCTGACTCAGATATTCGCCACCTCGATCAAATCAAAGTGTCTTAATCATCTTGCCAAGTTGTTTCTCTACTTCATTCCAAAATTCTTTGAACTTTTCAAAGGCATCAGTGAAGGTGATGAAGTAGGAGTATCCTCCTCTAGCCAGAGTAGACATGGACCCACAAACATCTAAATAAATGAGTTCTAACAACTAATTGACTCTATGACTCACAAGCTTCTCAAGATTGGTCTTAGTCATCTTTCTAGCCAAACAAGATTTACAAGCTCCGTAGGAGTTGAAATCCATGGAATCTAGATAACCCATCTTGATGGAGTCTAGCTAATCTTGTCTCATTTATGTGTCCTAATCTACAGTGCCAAAGGTAGGATCGATTATCTAATATTGGTTTCTTAACATGAATGTTAAGAAGTTGACTATTCAATTCTAAATTTAAAACAAATAATCCATTAACCTAAGATGCACAGGCATAAACAATGTCATTCATAATGATAGAAAATTTGTCATTCTTTAGTATAAAATCAAAATCAGATTGTTCTAAATGGGAAATGAAAATAATGTTTCGGCAAATAGAAGGTGCATAGAGACAATTTTTCAAACGTAAAGAAAGGCTCGAAGGCAACTTGAGGTTTACATCTCCTATGGCTAATGTAGCAACTCATGCTCCATTCCCGACATGGAGAATCACCTCATTTCTCTTCAACTTTCTAGGATTATTTAGTGCCTACAATGAATTGCAGATGTGAGAACCACAACTGGTATCCAATACCCATGAAGTTGAACCAATATTTGAAAAAATAATTTCTATAATGAAAATACCAGAGACGCTCGCAGTATAATGGGTAGTTCCTCTTCTAATGTCCTTCCTTCTGGCAATGGAAGCATACAACATTGTCTTTAGATTTCCCCTTTTCTTTGGTCTTGCCCTTTTTCTTCTTGGGATTAGCTTTGGGCTTGAATTTGTCTATCGCCACATACTTGCCCATGCCCTTAGCCTTAGAAGGCCCACCAATCAGAAGAGCTTGGGTTCTGTTTTTCTTAACAGCACCTTTGTAGTGGTCAGCAAACTCAACAACTTAGGGAGTGTTGACTCTACCTTATTCATATAATAATTGACCATGAAGCCATTATATGATTGTGGCAAGGACTGTAAGACCAAGTCAATACTTCGCTCATGGTCCATGATAAAGCCCAGAGAAGCAAGCTTCTCTATTAGCCCAATCATCTTGAGGACGTGCGGTCCAACCTCCATGCCCTCAGCCATCTTACAGCCAAACAACTCATTTGAGGTCTCAAAACGCTCAACCCTTCCTTGCTTGTCATAAAGCTCTTGCAGATGCAAGGTAGTGGAGGGAGCATCCATATACTCATGCTGACATTGGAGTTTCGTAGGCATAAGCACAAGCAGTATGCATACTGCCTACTCGTTGTCTGCTAGGTGTTGTTTATGGACTTCCTAATCAAACTAGTCAAACCCATCTTGCCCTTCTCTAAGGGTAACAAGAACTAGAGAATCTGAAACATATGCAATTTTCTCATGACGTAAAACTATTTTTACGTTCCGATACCAGTCCTTAAAGTTTGGTCCAATTAATTTGTTAGCTTCCATAATAGTGTGCAAATTGACGTTTTCGTTTGTGACTCTAATGCTAAGAAAAATGGACCTTTTAAGTATTTTATGAACCATATAGGAGACTTTTGAAACGTATGTGACCTTCCCACTATTTGTTCTAGAATCAATGACCCTCAGTTAATTGATATAGGGTTATCCTTTACAAGGATATCCATTGTAGGCTAAGAGAATGATAGGAATCATTAGTTTTCGACTGAGCCTACAAAACTGACTTATCCAATGGGTTGATTTAATCAACAACATCTCCATGTCTTCTCTTAGGTTATTAGGTTGACAACACCTTGTCACTTAGTATCACATCACTATGTGATAACCTGGCACCATTACCCTAGATGCATAGACCTGGCTGAGCCTTCAGATTGCACGTCTAGTCTAGCACAAGCCATCATCCTAAGTGTCATACACTTCGAATGGCACTGTTACCCTTCAAAATAAATAGGTCTTAGCTGAGCTAGAGAGCACTACTATGTCGAAGGGTTTTTAAGCACCACCGATTAAGGAAAGTAAACAATTGCGCTAGATAATTTTGTGAGGGTTCCTTTTGGTCTCATACTAATTATCTAACCAATAGAAAATGTAGTTAATTTTATCTTGCATGCATAATTAGACATACATTTAAAGCAACTATCATAGAGTTCATTTTTAAACGGCTTGTATCTTCTATCATGCATGCTAGTCGTATGGTGATCGCGTTTACTATTACCATGTATACTAGTCATATTAATGCTATGCACAATAATACAATTATTTTGTGGATAATCATGGTGCCTTATGATATCACTTACAAAACATTTTCATGTCTCGGATTCTTGAGGACTTCAAATCTTCTCTGTCCTCTCATCATTCCCGAATAATCTCTTGGTAAAGGTTTCTCGTAAGGATCCACGGTCTTAAATTATACATTTGTATTCCTATTATAATCCATTATGTAATACTAGATTGGGACAAAACAATCCCATTTACCAAAAAATTAAAATAAAATAAAATTTTAAATCGGGACAAAACAATCCTATTTACCAATACGAATATAATTTAAATAAAAATTTAAACATTCATTCGAGGCACCATGACCATCTATTTTTCTTATACCTACAAAAAGGTTAGAAAAACACATGCAAGCATTTTTCTACAAATCCTAAACTATCATTGAATCAAATTCAATAATAGTACCCATGTATTTTCAGTAACGAGCCCAGCTCTGATACCACTTGTTGGTTAATTTTGGGTGCTGCCTGACATTCAAGCGCAAACTCACTAGTAGGAAAAACAAAACTTTTGGTCTTCACTATAATATATGAGAACCCGTAAATCTTTACGGTACTCATGAGAACCTGTAGCACTTTACGGTACTCATGAGATAGTTAAATAAGTTAATATATGAGAACCCGTAACTCTTTAGGGTGCTCATGGAATGGGTGCTCATGGAATTAAATATCATAAACACAAGAGCTGCGACCCTTTATGGGCACCCATAAGAACCTGTAACTCTTACAGGAGAGCATGAATCTAAATACCATGACAAATATAATCATTATTAGATATATGAGTCTTAATGGGCACTCATGAGAACCCATAGCTTTTATGTTGCTCATGAGTTAAAACCCATAACTACTCACAGTATCCGGTAACTCTTTAACTATATCTGGTGAGGTTTCCCAAATTAAACGATAAAGTAAAAACTCAAGGGCTCTTTCAGAAATATTGATAATATATGTGATTCACGTAACACTTTACAGGAGCTTATGGGATATTCCTTTTAGGATCTACTCATTAAAATACATGAGGGGATTTAGGATTACCTTAGATCACTGAAAACCTCAAATGTATGACATCCTCTAATGCTAATCCACACGGCTATCTCCTAATTGCCTTGAGAACTCCTTCTCTTTGACTCCTATTTTTCTTTGGATGCTTGCTAGGCGATGGCAAGGTTGAGGAGTCAAGGTTCTTGGGTTTTCTTTATCTCAAGAAGATTAGGTTTCTTGAGATTAGGTTTAGGATAAGAAGAACAATATTGGATTACCTATGGATAGTGCCTCTTGCCCCTTTCTTGGTGCTTTGGCCGAAACTTTCTTTTTATTCCAAGAGAGCTAAATGTTTCAGCTAACACCTTAGGGTTTTTGTATGTTCGAGTAAAAAATTCAAGACAGAAAGTATCGTATGAATTTTTCAGCCAACACCCTAATTAGGGTTCAACAATAATAGCACATTAATTCGTATTATCCAAATAATCAATAAAATGGATTAAAGCCATATCTTGAATTATTTCTTGAATTAATAATTCAAGATAATGGGTCATATCCATTTCTTTAATTATTTTCTTTTTCCTTTCTTTGTCCAATCTTTATTGGACACACACACACATATAAAGATAATTCAAAATTATCTTTATAACCTAATCTCTTGAATTTAAAATTCAAATTTAAAACTCGAATTTCAAATTCAAAATGGCCTAAGACCGCATTTGGTCTTCTAACATATTTGGGCCTATTAGTGGAGAAACTAATTTCCCACAAAGGAACGATATATGATGCCATTTTTGTATATTGAGCTTGGAGTCCCACTCTAACCCAAATACACCTATTCTCTCAAAAAAGCCCAATAACAATTATTGGCTCAAGCTTGCCAATTTTAAGCAATCAAGAATAACCTTTGTGTGTGACCCATTAGGCCCAATTAATCACTAACATAAATAACCTTGGACCAATCAAACTCCTTTAATGGGCCCAAGTTATCTAATGACCACATAAGACACTAGCAATGCTCTGTGGCCCCAGAACTAATTGAGTTAATAAAGTAATCTACCTTTTTTCCAACTTGAGTATCGTGCCGGCTTCATCCCTCACATCATCATTCACATTTAGTCGAGAGCAAAGATAGAGTATCATCTTTCTTGGTTGGCTAAATAAAGTTTTCATGGAACTAAGAATCTTCTTCTATTGACTCTAAGATGGATCATGACTCTTCATAATCGCTTTCTGTGCATAGATTCCCGAGTCAACTAGAAGTCATCCAAGCCCTACCAGTTCTGTGAACGACTAATCCCTTGTACGGGACTAAGTTCTTTCGGTATGTCCATCTACACTCATGTATTCGAGTCATACCCAAGAGTACACTATTCTCCCCATTCTCAAGCAGATAGAGTTGTAAATATAACCCTAAGACATCGTGTTCGATGACATCTTCAAGTCTAGGACAATCCACACTACTAAACGTTGAGAGACTTTACATATCCAATGATACTCTCTAAAATGAATCTTTGTCGAGTCTCTCAGCGGGTCAGTTCAGTGCTATCTGTTTTCCAATAGATCCACCCACGACATCAGCTAAAGCATCACCATGCTTGTATTTCATGAGGTCCCTACCTTGCATCTCTATACAAGTAGACAATGTGGTACTAGTCTTATTAAGATCACCAATGCCCTTTCTTGGTGATTCAAGACCAGGAACAAGTTTCAGGCAATAGACATTCGTTGTTCTCGAGTCCTCATGATCACGATCCCTATCATAGATCCTCAAGTTAACACATGTTCTATTTCTAGGGTTTTTATCTTTAAACGCATATTAACCTTAACGTATAGGCAAGACATAAATATGATAAAGATAAAATGTGCTCAAATACATAAATCATAAAATACTAAATAGAAAAAGGTGTTCTTTTGTCAAAGCGGATTGTCTCTAGAACACCTATTTACTAACAATCTCTTTCATCTAATCTCCTTTGAGCTTGATCTTGGTGTTTGTGTGTTGCATTGGGAATCTAAATTCATATGAAACATGTTTCACCTCAATCAAATATGTGTTTTGAGAGATATGATAAAATTACTGAACCTCTTACATACTCAACAAAATCAAAGCTGAACAGAGTATGTTGAAACATGATAATCACTCGAGTGATCTCATGTATCACTCAAGTGAATAGTGTCACTCTTGTACATCACTCGAGTGATGTTCCTTTAGCTCAAGAGTGATGTTACAGTAGTTCAATAGTGATGTTAATGTAGCTCAAAAATCACTTTTCACGATGAAGCTTGAAATAGCTTATTTTAACTTTGAATTAAGTCATTCCAACTTCCATTTGATCATAAAGACTTCCAATATCAAATCGAAGAACTTGAATATTGATTTTCCCATTATATTTTGAAAGTTTTTATTTCTTTAATCTCTTCTCTTGATCATTCTCCATAATTCAACTTAGACTAATCTACATTAAATATAGTAGTTATTCAATGTAGAAGATGAAGGTTAAAATTGTTCTTGCTTGACATTCAAGCAATATGTTCACGAGGTTGAAAAACAAAATTTTTCTGTATTTGCGGAACCCACATTGACATTTACTATTCACGTAAATAGTAATTACTATTCATATGAAT
Organism: Acacia melanoxylon; assembly: GCA_019022615.1. NCBI lineage: Eukaryota > Viridiplantae > Streptophyta > Magnoliopsida > Fabales > Fabaceae > Acacia > Acacia melanoxylon. Next base: position 536,268 of record JAFJYJ010000003.1, on the reverse strand, counting down.
AGTACCAGTAAAAATATTTTTAACGTGCTGGTAAATAATTTTTACTGTACCAGTAAATAATATTTACTGTGAAGGTGAATATTTTTTACTGCGTGAATAGTAAATACTATTCATGTAAATAGTAGCAGTAAAAATATTTTTACCGTACCCGAGATATAATATTTACCGTAAAGGTAAATAATTTTTTATGCAGGTAAATAATTTTTATTTGCGCCCGAAGATAATATTTATCGCCTAAGATTAATTCTTTTCGATGTGACAGATCGATCAGACTAAAAAATGACCACGGGCATACTTAAAAATTTTGTCTCGTTAAATAATATTTATTGCAGCGTATGGAAATACTATTCTCACGTATCTACTGACCACGACTGTAACTCTTTACAATACATACACATACGGTTTTAAATACCGTGATCACTTCTCAAGACGTCAAAGAGTATGATGTCCTCTAACGTTGATCCACACGATTATCTCCGATCGAAATAACTCCTTCTCCTTGAATTAAAACCCGATCTTGGATCTTTGACGATATGAAGGTAGAGAGAACGAGTTTGGATCTCTTACTCAAGACTATAAAAATGCTATTGCAGCGCTTAGAAGAACTTACCTACAAGAGGAAGAGAGGAGAGAAGAGAGAAGATGTGTGTTTTTGAATGAAGAAATGAATTATTTATAGAAAAATGAACCGACCACAGTACGTATTTCTTCTTTCAACGATGTAGTACGTTTCTTCTTTCAACGTACATATTCATTTCTACTTCAAATCCAAAGTCTTCTTGAAAAATCAATTATTCCAAAGTGATTAACTTTAATAATTAATTCTTTCAAGTCTTCTTATAATTAATTATTCATGAATAGTAAAATATGAATAATCTTTCTATTCATTTGACACTATTCACATGAATGAATAATTATTAATTAATTATTATCTTTATCCAATCACGATTGGATCTGGGATAATTCATAAATTATCCTTAATCTCTTATCCTCTTTATAATTGGGCAAGTTCTAACCCAATTACATCAATAACTTGGTAAAATCCAATAACAATTATTGGTCCAAACTTGCTAAACTATGATCAAGAATAATCTTAGTGTGTGACCCATTAGGCCCAATTAGTTCTTGACATAGATAAACTTGAACCAATTAAACTCCTTTAATAGGTCAATTTATCTAATGACTACATAAGACACTAGCAATGCTTTGCCATCCCCAACTAATCAAGTTGATCAAGTGATCTACCTTTCTAATTTGGATCTTGTGCATGATCATCCTTTACAACGTTGTTCATATTTAGTCGAGAGCAAGAATAGAGTATCATCTCTCTTGATTGACTAAATGTAACTATTACACGAACTAGGAATATTCTTTTATTGACTCTAAGGCGGATCATGACTCTTCATGATCACTTACTATGTAGATTCCTAGTTAACTAGAAGTCATCCAAGCCTCTTACCGTCTTGTGAACAACTAATCCTTGTAGGGGATTGTAAGTCCTTTCGTGTCCCATCTATACTTTCATGTATTCAAGTTATACCCAAGAGTACATTGACACGTCTCCCCATATTTCAAAGTGGATAGAGTTGGTATAACCCTAGGACATAGTGTTCGATGACATCCTCAAGTCTAAGATGATCAAGACTACTAAACGCATGATGAGAGGCATTCAAATCCAATGATATCTACTGAATGAATCCTTGGAGTCTCTCGTGGTCGTTCATCTTATCTATTCTCTAACAGATCCACCTGCTGACATCATCGCTAAGGTATCACTATACCGTTCCATGAGTCCTACCTTGATCACTATACAAGTAGATGATGTCGTCTTAGTCTTATTGAGATCACCAACGCTTTTTCTTGGTGATCAAGACTAGGAACAAGTTTTAGGCAATAGACATGTAGTGTCCTCGATTCTCATGATCATGATCTCTATCATAGATCATCGAGTGAACACCTATTCTATTCCTTGGGCCTTTATCTTTAAACTCATATTAACCATAAAATATAGGTGAGACATAAATATGATAAAGATAAATTATGCTTTCAAATATATTAATCATGAAATATCAAACGATCTGAGTGTTAATGATTGTCTCTAGGACACCTACATACTAACAGAAGATACATATATTATGCAAAAAAAAATTCTCTTTATATTTGGCTTCTATAATTAACATTATCAAAACTAATCATATCTAACAATATGTGATTGAGAGGTGTTAAGTGAAACAATTTCAAAATAAACAAAATAATAGTCAAGTATTTATAAATATATCAAAATGCAGCATATGTATATATGTGAGTCTTAAGTCTAATCTCATAACATGAGATGAACCCCCAGGATAATCATTATAACCTCCTTATTTTTTTTAAAATGAATTCATGGACTAAGTGTTCTATCCACATCACTGGCTTCTTTGACGAGTCCTTCGCACATATGATATTGGCTGGCTAAAGTCTATAAAGCACATGATGAACCATGGGTTCCCCCTAAGAAATACTATCCGCGGGGTGTTGTAGTCCCACTACAAAAAAAATGACTTTCGTCGGCGACAAAAGTAGCCACTGAAAGCATAAAAGTCGCCACTGAAAGGTTTTCAGTGGCGACAAATTGTCGCCGCTGAAAGTTGTTAGTTCTCTATGTGTTTTGATGATAACTAGCAATTGTAAACACAAGTTAAAAGTTGTTTTGATAAGTTGAAAAACTCACTGTCAAGTGAATACTCGAGTATTGGTTTCAATACTCAAGTATTGAGTTGACTCACACAATACTCAAGTATTGGTCTCAATACTCAAGTATTGGAGTTACAGAGAGCCTTCTAAGTCTTTCACTATAAATCAATACTCAAGTATTGGTTTCAATACTCAAGTATTGAAGTTGACAGTGAATGGTGCATTTTTCGCAAAATGCTCAATACTCAAGTATTGAGTTGACAGAGAATGGCTTGTTTCCACAAAGTCACACAATACTCAAGTATTGGTCTCAATACTCAAGTATTGGTGTTACAGAGAGCCTTCCAATTTTTTCACTGTAAGTCAATACTCAAGTATTGATCTTACAGAGACTCTTTCGCTGAAAGGCAAAATTGTCAATACTCAAGTATCCATATGGATACTCAAGTATTGGTAATACAGAGAGTCATCAAAGTATTCAACATGTGAATACTCGAGTATTGGGCAAACAGAAAGTTTTCAAAGTTTTTCACATGTTTATGAATACTCAAGTATTGGAATGAAAACTCAAGTATTGAAATGACATAGACTTCACAAATATTGAAAATAGTTCAATACTCAAGTATTGGTTTGAATACTCGAGTATTGGCCAGACAGAAAGTTTCGCTATTTCCAAGTGATTTGAATACTCAAGTATTGAGATGAATACTCAAGTATTGACTTGGAAAAGTTTTCACAAAGTTTTCAAACAGTTCAATACTCAAGTATTGAGTTGAATACTCGAGTATTGGGCATACTGAGCTTGGCTCTTTTTCAAATATTTTGAAAACTCAAGTATTGATTTGAATACTCAAGTATTGAAGTTTTGGACTTAAACTTATTTTCACATAAAAAGTTCAATACTCAAGTATTGGTTTCAATACTCGAGTATTGGTCCTACTCAAAGAAATTGTCCAAACGCTCAAATCATGTAGTACCTTCTCTGGAAGACGAATACTCAAGTATTCATATTAGTGCACAGTGCAATACTCAAGTATTGAAGAACATACTCAAGTATTGGTCGCGAGTTACGAAAATCAAATTGAACGAATTTGTGAAAACTTCTTTGTTTGATCTCAATACTTGTCATTATTATTCTCTAATATTCCCAGCTATGTTTAACCACTTTGTTAGTGAGTTTCAGCTTGTTTAGAAGAGATTAAATGAAGATCTAAAGCAAAAGCAAAAAGCTGTCATAACATTAAATGCTAAACCCAGAAAGTTGCATACTTTTGGGAAATCCTTCTGCACACGCTTACCAAGGATTAATGCCTACCTACCACGTCCAAAGAAATGCTATTCCAACGGATTTATTTACTAGAAGTCAACTCGAACTTACGCCGTTTGGATTAAGTGAAGATTAGAGAGAGAAGACCAAAACTGAACCAAAACCTTGGTTAATGTCACCAACGGTTATATGAAGAATTACAACGGTCATTTAATGCCTTCTCAGTATAAATAGAAGAGCATTCAATTCCTCTCAACAACTAAGACCTCAAAAAGCAAAAATCATTAAAGCCTTCATCTACTCTTGAGTCTTTCCGTACTAAGTATCTCATTGATACATTCAATCTTCGATGTTTATCATTATCCACTCTTAGAGAGAGTTTTTCATCTTGAATATCATTTATTGTAAAGAATCACAAGTCCGGGACTTGGTGATTGGGTTCATTGATTACAACTTGTAAGGGGGCGTAAGTTCTAGTGAGAGAATTACTCTTGAGTGCGAGTGTGTAATCAATTGTGATAGTGAAAATCCCGAGAGAGTTTGGGGGACGTAGGTCAAGAGATTGGACCGAACCGGTATAATTCCTTTTGTCTTGCTATTCTTCTCTACTCCATAGTCTACTCTGTTTTAGTCTTCGAAAAACAGAGCTTTTCTGGAAGAATTTTTAAAAATCCCCAATTCACCCTCTCTTGGTGATTAAGCTCCACTTTCAAAAGTAGATCGTTCGCCACCTATATCACTGTCGCCAATACTTTTGGTGGCGACATTTTTTTGTTGCCGCTAAAAGTATACAATCAGTGGCGACAAAATGTCGCCGCTAAAAGTACATCAGAAATCCCCCAAAACAAGTGTCGCTGCTGAAAGTGGGGTATAGGTGGCAACAATTGTCGCCACCGAAACATGTATTGGCGGCGACAATTTGTCGCCACGAAAACATGAATCAGCGGCGACAAAATTGTCGCCACTGATTCTTATTTTGGTGGCGACTAAGTAGTCGCTGCTGATATATGTTTCGGTGGCGACAAATGTCGCCGCCGAAAGTCACAATTTTTTTTTAAGTATTGGTTTAATTTATTGCTATTTTTTTAATCATCCCTACCAATTTCATTCTTGTACAAGCATATTACCAGTATTCTTTTGGTTCTACTTTCAATTCGGTGGCAGAAATATTTACTTCAAATTCAAATGAGACCTCTATATTTAACTCAAATTTTTTATTAAAAGTCGCAAATTAATTTTATTGATATTAACACTATTTTGCCCATAAAATTAAAATGCAAAAGGAAAATGAAGGGCATAATTTCACAACCATAACAAATTGAAAATTTCCAATTATATTTGGACTATATCATATTAACGAGAGAAATTTTCCTACGATCCACGCAACAAGTTCACACTATAAAAATTACAATTTTTAACGATGCAAATTACAATACTGCCTGAAACTAAATAAAATCAATCAAAATGAATACTGGAACTGGAACCAATTTTTTCTATATGCAAGTCGTGCACACAATCCCAAATAATGTGGCTAAATTTCCAGTAATCTGGTCAAATTTCCAAACTAGATTTGTGATCCAATCCCGAATAATATTTGCAATTCTACAAAAAAAAGAGCACAGTCCTCCTTCTTGAACCTGTAAAAGTCCATACTTGTTGGATTAAGAAACTGCTCTGGGTGGTTTCATGCCAAATCCATGCTGCATTTTCTCCTTGAACCTGTAATAAGACATGGCAACATCAATATAGAAGATAACTGTTTTATGCTATTGATGCAAGATGAGAAAGATATAGACATCAAAGAATTAAAAAAAGAGAGATGACAAAAAGAGAAGGAGAAACCTGAAATGTGGACACCCTTAACAACTCTTTGTTCTCAAGAAACCCAAAAGCAATTTAAACCATGTAGAAGCAATCCCATGTTCAATTGCAATATCATTTTGACTACCTCTTGGTTAAAGCTAGAAATATGTCGTAACAAAATTTCTTCCCCTGCAAAATATCAGTGTATATATTAGATCACATTAAAAAGACGAAGAAGGGGAAGGCATAGAGCTGTTGAGAAACAAGTAGATTACTCACTGGAGTTTTGCTTTGGCAAATTACTCCAATCATGTGCGTTCATGTTCAATTCAGATGTCTTTAATCAGGTCTAAAAGAGCCTGATTGACCTGTAATTTGCAATTTCCTTTTTCATCTCCAATATCATGTGTAATCAAATAATGCCAATAGTAAAGTCTAATCTTTGAGTGAAGATCCAAAGTGCCAATTTCATTGCCTACGCAATAACTCGATTCCTTGCACATAATATACAAGAAAATTATACCTCTTCAGTCCTCTCATGGCTCAACAAATGACCTCTGTGAAGTTCTACCATTCTAGCCACATTGATTGCAGCCTCTCTGCAAGTCTTCTAGGGTAATATATCTACACTATATCTACACATAATCAAAATTTCTCGCATAAAATTTAGGAAAAAGAAAAGATTGCAAGTTAAGCTAGGAAAGGATATTATCACAACAATATTCACATTCTTCACTCTTCCCCTAGATATTGGAATATTAAGCACATCACAAAAATAGACCAACTTTTCTTTTACACACTTATCAAGCTTCTCCTTTACCTTGGTTCTGTGTTTATCCTTGTATAAACAGTAATCACAAACCTACAAATTAGTAACAAATGAGACATTGAAATTTTTTAGGAAAAAGGATATCAGACATGAAATCCATTACAATTCACCAGCAGAATTAAGAAAATCAAGCCGATGTTCATATTATAAACAAAAATGTACCTCATTTTCAACCCACACGTAGCCAAAAAATTGACCAATATTCCTCTTTAAAGTCAGAGCCTGCATAGGAAACCATGTCACTAATATTCAATGAATAGCCATAGGTTAAGTGTTCATAGACAATTAGTGAAGAAAGGTAGAACTTTTCATTACAAGAAACCCAAAGAATCCTAGAATCTAGGTGGATGTTTCACCTTTGCTCGCTTCCCAAAAAGTATACTATGAAGTATTTGCAGGTTGTCATCAGGTTTTCTCTTGGACAACTTGAAAGCCACTACAAAGCGTTCACATAAATTACTTGATTAAGAAAAATTGCTACAAAAACCAAGTTCATGATCCGCATACATAGACATATGAATCTTAATGCCCAAATTCAACGTGCTTCGGTTGGAAGAAGTTACTTGGTTTAGTTAGCCTACTAGCTTCCAAAGAATTTTTAAAGGACTTGATCGAGTCTGAATTTTGACATAGACATATGAATCTTAATGCCCAAATTCAACCGTACTAATCCAATAACTTTTCCTTGTTACATCTAATATTCTTACCAAGTAGACTGATTAGTGGTTTTCAAATGAATCAATCTCACATTTAAAATGTCATAGAACTTTTGCATGTGAAAAAGCAAATTATGAGCAAAGCATTTTGACGCATGCCTACACTATTGCTATCAATGTTGGATGATTTCGAAGCATTATGAGAACATGCTTTGGAACAACCAAATCTCGGTAGTTACTTGACAATCGACAATATAATTTTTTTTTTAAAAAAAAGAGGTCGGCGGTGGCAATTAAGAGCGAAAACAATACAAACCTTGAAGGCATCGAACCCAAATTGCGGGAATCGGGAACCCACCGAAAATGCCATTATCCACCATTGCAAAGTTCAGAGGAGGGATGAATATCTAGGCCCCATCTTTATCGACATCAGCCCCATTTGACATGGCATGATTTGGCAAAGATCTCTCCGTTTGAACCTTCATTTTCTAGCCGCCGAAAAGCGTTGGCAATGAAAAAGCAGAGAAAGAGAAAAATAGTAAAGGAGGATTCAGTGAATCAGGAGGTTTGAAAGTTCCAATTGAAGCATCGAAAACTAGAGAAAAAAAAACAGAGATAGGGAGCAATGGATACCTGAACTCGAATTGAAGCCGCGAAACTCGGAGATGAAGAAATTGAGAATGAAGCTGCGGGAGAACAAAAACCAGAGAATTAATTAAGGGTGTGGCTTTCTCTGCACTAAAAGACCAACCTTGACAACAAAATCGAACATGGCAGGGGAAAATGGAAGAGGAGGAGGAAGTAGTACCTGATTGAGGCAAACGACGGTGGACCAAGGACCCACGACGAGATCTGCAAGACCCATGGCAGTGAGACCCTCGGCGTTGAAGACTTGAACAGCGAAGACCAAAGTGAGTGTCTACCCTCAGGCGACGGTAGATTTAAGTGTGGCGTGTTGAGGAAGAGGATTCACAGCTAAAATGACCTAAGACATTAAAGTAATTTTTGAACCATTGAAAAGTAGGAAGATGAAAAGAAAAGCCCTCAAGATGGAGGGAATCTAAAAAAAATTTGGAGGGCATGAACGAGTTGGAGGGAAAAATTGGAAATAAGGCTTTCAGCGGCGACATATAAGAGTCGCCGCTGAAACTATACCTTTTAGTGGCGACATTAAAAATCGCCGCTGAAAGTTATACCTTCAGCGGCGACATTGTATTTACTTTCAGCGGCGACGCCATTGTCGCCGCTGAAAGTCTAACTTTCAGTGGCGACATTAAAAGTCGCCGCCGAATGTCGCCACTGAAAATCAGTTTTTTTTGTAGTGTCCCTAGAATATTGCCAAGGGACACAGATGGGCAAGCCATAGAACACCATATTGTGGTCATTCAATGTGATCACAATAACATTTGCTCCTCTCAATGTACACCTTCCAATCATAATATATCAGAAGGGTGTAAGTAACAATTCCATCATGTTCCAAAACAAACAATAGCAACATTGTAGCATGTATTGGAGTAAACTCTAATAGCATAAATTCCAAATATACAATTTAAGACTAAACGTCATCTCTAAGTATTAGAGTAAGCCACCATTCAAATTTCAACTTCTAACTCCCCTTCAAAGGTTTTCAATTGTATCTCAGGTTTTTATGTACCTCTCAAAGCTCATTTGTTTAGATTAACAATAAGTTGAATCAAACGGATATTTTCTCTATGTCATATAGAGTTGTCCAAAAAACCCGACGGTCTGGTTGGTTCAGTCTAACTCGACCTGGTTCGAGCAAAAAAAAATGGTCCAAGACAATTTCACCGAACCAGACTGCTCGGGTTAGACCATACTTTGGTCTAGGGGCTTAGACCCCTTGGATTGGTCCGGTCTGACCTGAATTTTTTTTTTTAAATCACCACTGCACTCAGCTATCACTGAAGTCTGGACATCCTAATGTGCTTTTTAACTTATAGGAATCATTTTTCACTCAGTCACTTTTTATTACTTTTGGAAGTCACGTGAAACCAGAGCTAAAATATTGCCTCCCAAAAAGGCAAAAAACAAAAAAACTGGAAATAAGAACTGAAAAAATCCAGCCTGACCTCGAGCTGGTACCAAACCAACCGAACCTTGGGCTGACTTTTCTAGCCTGAGGTCCTATCGGGCCAGACATCGGGTTGACCTCCAACCTAGTCTGGCCCGATCCTTGGACATCCCTAGTGTCATATTAAGATAATTATAATCTATATTTTTTATTTGGAAAGATATAGAGTTGATTTCCTAGAAATCCCAAATCTAGCTTCTTAAATCTATGAAGTCCTATGAGAAAGATGGAGATTATAGGATATTATGATTCACCAGTGTATTAGAAGACTCGAATTTATCTCCAAGGGACCCAACAATTGTGCCCTAACAGAGAAAATAGCAAGAGACTATCTTGTTCAAATGTCATTTTGTATTTTTGATAAGTGATTGCATTTTTTTTATTGAGTTGCATTTGCTCTTTTGGCCTTATTCTTATGAAAGCCTCGGTAATTTGTTGATAAAATTCTAATCCTATGATCATTCTTTCTCTGCTAATACCAGCATGCCTTTTCTGCACCTCTTAGTGTATCTTCTTTGTATTTGGTTCCCCTCAATTGAGACAAATTTACTATCAGATTGTGATCTAATATAATGTTGCTGAGGAGGGAGTTACAAATTTATTTTTCTAAAATGCTGGAAGTGTATTTGATGTTGTAATGGTTTTCAAAATTAGACAAGTATGGTGAGATGCTTCATCTCATACATGTTGTGTTATAAAATCTCAAGCTATCTTCCATTGAAAGCTAATTGATGAAACATTGAGACTTGGTGGTATTGCAATTGGGTTAATGAGAGAAGCAAAAAAACATGTTAACTACCAAGGTATACAACCCATCTTATGAATTATATATACTTGTGAATTTGGTTAATTAGACTTGAGGTATTCAGCAGCTTTAATAGTAATTGATGATGTATTTGGATGTTCTTTTATGATCAGATGGACACAAGAGAAAGAATATATGATGTCTTTCTTTCCCTCTACTCGCCTAGTGAACGGCTTCAAAATTCTCCTAACCAGACGCCATGATCATGAAATCAACTGAAATTAAAACAATCGCACCATTTTTTTGGCCACTTTTTTGCTGAGTGTTCACTCAGTTCTCTAGAGCGTGTTACGAGATTTATATGATGTTGTTAAATATGAATAGGTTGGGCTATTTTTTCTGGTCCTCTCCTTGAATGTATAAAATGTTTCCAGAACTCACTTTGTATATAACATGGTGCTGATTATTTTGATGATGCTTCTGATTATACAATGTATCTATCTAAAGTATTGTTTATTTTGTAATATATATTTTTTTATTTGAGTGGTTGTTGTGGAACAGCCTTAATAATTATAATATATTGTTTTCTAATTCCTCAATTTACAATAGATTTTTTTTTTTCATATTCCGTCGTAATTTGTGGTGGAATTTTAATTTGTCGCAATTTACGATGGATTTTTTTTTTTTCATATTTCGTCGCAATTTGTGAAGGAATTATTTTAATATTCCGTCACAATGTTTTATCCATCGCAAATTGAGACGGAATTTTTTCCATCACAAATTTCATTTGCAATGAGAGAATGAGACAATTTTTTTTCCGTCGCAAATCATGTTTGTGACATATTTTCTCTTTCTAACAACGGATTTTGTCTGTCACTAAACTTTCTTTCTTTCTTTTTTTGTAGTGTTTAGCAACTTTACAAGTGTTCAAATTGATGGGGTTGTTGGATTGTAATGATTCTCAACTATCCATGTTAAACTTGAGGGATTATAATGGATTGAGCAAACCACAATAAATTTGTTGTATTGCACTCTTCTCAAAACTCTCTGACTTAGAATTCATATATGTAATATACTGTCTAACTCTATGTCTTTATTAACAGTACATTTCACATTTAATTTCAAGTTGCATTTAAATTTTTATTTTCCAGTTAACATAGTTAATATTGTGCACTAATTAACCCTGTAAATATATATATCAAATTATTTTGAAAGTGAAACTATATTATTCAAGTCATTATGTTATTAATTATGCATTATATAAATTATTGTGGGATCGTAATCTAACCAACAAAATTTTAAATTAGCGACAGAAAATTCTATGCAAGCAATTTAACGTCAAAAAAATTTCATCGCTAAACTGGAATAAGTGATCTTTAACCCACAGAAAGAGTCCTACGCTATTTTTTTGTGATAGAAATTAGTGGCATATTAGTGATAGGCAAACTTCGTTGCTAAATTCTGTCACAAATCCTTTTACCGCAGAATTAGTGTAGTGTCATATGCTGCTTAAAATAAATTATTAAAAAGTGCACTACATTATCGATTGAGATTCCATTTTGCAAAAGATTCTTGGACAAGGGAACCAACTTAGAAGATATAATTGAGTCATGCAAATTAGTGAATACGGAGGAAGCAGAAGGTATTGGTTGTCTTCCCAAATGTGGAAGAGACACACACAAAGCCATTGCTTTACTCAAAAAATTTAAACATCGTAGGACCATAATCATGGAGTGACCTTTGACTAACTCCATTTGCAATGTTTAGCTTTTCCAAACCACGCTTATTGTTCTTGTACTCAAAAATCCGTCACAAAATCTTCACCCATGATAATTGAAATGAGTAGAAAAAATTTATGTTTGTTTTTCTAATACATCAAGAGAGTTTGAACTCTCTACGCACACTTCACCTCACACTTACTATTTGAGTTAATCTTAAAATATCAAAACTTGATTTCTTTTTACTTAATACCGTATATAGTTCAAACTAAACAAAATTTGATATTTTTTCCCATTTAGAACCTCGCTGGCGCAACTCGAATTCCAATTTATTGATATTAGTCGGATTAAGAATGATTATGAAAGAAAATTAGCTTTGAAATGAAATTCACATGCAAGCAATTGTATGTCATTGGCATAACTAATGATGATGTTACGCACCATTTTATATATGTTTCGTGCATGCTTGACCATATTGTCTCTTGGGAAAAATTATTATTAATATTATTCTAATTATTATTATTTATAAAAAAAATATTATTATATTATTCTAATTATTATATATTTAATAATTAATAATGACTCAAAAGCATGATCAATTGTTCAAGATGATCATTTTATACGTTAAACTCCTTTCTTTGTTCTCAAGCTTTCAACTCTCTTTCCACTATATACTATAGTCAGACATAATTATCAGTAGTTCATCTTCTAAGGAATTAACGATGCGATCTATTGTGTATATTAACTAAACATATTACCTTTTTCGTTTTGACAGTGAATAAAAAATAAATAAAAAATTACACACACACACACACACACTAAAGTATGTCCTTTTAATAATTAATAATAATTATTGATAACAATAAGAGGATTTAATTTTTTAAGAAGCTTTATGTACTATATATAGAGAGATTTATGATGAATGCTCAATAAAGATCATGATCATGTTTTTTATATGCAGATCATGATCATGTTAATTATATATATACACACATAATTTAGATCGATCATGACCATTTCCAAGATCTTTATCAAAGCATTAATTAACATGATAAGGCAACAAAATGATAAAAATTTATCACATCTTTATCTAATTTTCATATAATTTTGAGGGAATAATATAATATAGAGTAAAATACTCAACTCCTTTGCATTTTGTCTTAATTACACAAACATCCCATCAATTATGAAAACAAGGGTTTAGGTGAAAAACGACCCCAGATTTCGTTGAGGAGCAATGTTGCTACGAAAGTTTTTTTCATGTTCAATGTCAACTAGAAATTTCAAAATGTATTGATATTGTCTCGTACCGTTATAAAACTAATATTGATATTGAGCATTAGCTTTTTAACGTTAAAGAAGCAACATTATTCCATTTTAACATTTTCAGGGTAATATTAAACCTAAAAAAGCTTCCAGGATAATATTGCTCGTCAACAAAAACTTTCTGAGTAAACTTACACATTAACGGTGAAAGCATTCACTTAAGTACAAACTATTAAATTAGTTAAGAATATTCTCAAAATATATTTTTAATTAAATTTTATATTATAATACATTTAATTTACTAATTTACTCCTCACATACTAAATCCCTAATTTTGGTTATAAGTGTTTTTAAAGAATTTAAGATTTTTTTCTTTTCATTAAATATTTTTCTTTCCATTTTTTCAAATAGTTATTTTTAATTATTTTTTATCACATATTATGAAAGATAACTCTTAAAATAAATATATATTTAACTAAAACGTTTTATATATGTTTTTCACAAAAATTTAAAATAAAATAAATTATAGATTTAAATTATTTACTTAATCTCCCAAAGTTACATAATTTATATTATGAGGGACAAAATGTGTGATGAATTGTTTTTTAAGAATTTAAAAGAAATCTAAATAAATAAGTTTCAAATAAGGAAAAATTAAAATTATAAAATTTAATAACATTATAATTATTAATCAATTTTATAACAAAATTTGGAAATATATGTATAAAACAAAATTATGTTGTATAAAAATTTATTTTTGGCACAATATAAATGTTTAAATAATTTTTAGGTTCAAGAGTGGGTATTTTGGTTAAAATAAAATTTTAATAGTCAAACTTAATAGTGAATTAATATGTAGTTTACTTTCGTGGTAAATTCCGTTAGAAATTGAGTGTTTTCTTTTGTAATACCACGGAATTTCTTCTGCGGCAAATTCCATAAGAAATTTTTCTGCCAGAATTTTAGAATTATGTTGCTAAATTACACACAAAATTCCGTGACAATTAGCCATAAAATTTTTTTGTCGCTAATTCCGTAGCAAAAATTAAAAATTTATTAAGTCTACATTAAAATTAAAATTTTTAATATTATAAAATTAATTATTTCGGTGCAACAGGCAAAGACTCACACACAAAGGTATTAGGAGCATGAGGTCGAGGTTCGAAGGGGAGGAGAGGCATTTTCAGGAATTAAGAGAGGTGGCAGCGCGAGCAATAGATACTTAGCGCATTGCAAGAAAGGGCATGTGGTTGCCGCTGGCAATGAGGTGTCCTTCTAAGAACGTGACATATGGCTTCTCATGAGGACATACATGTGGCATTTGAAAATTAAAAAATAAAATTTATGAAATTGATTTGTGATGCATCTATTTACGACGGAATGGATTCTGTCGCAAATTTGTTTCCATCGGAAAAGTTGAATTTTATGTCAATTTCAGTTGGAAATTCAATGGCTTTTTGTAGTATGGTGGATGAAAATATATTCTCAAATATATAAGAAAAGTTTGTGTGACATGCATTTTACAAGGAGGTATATATACATTTTCACAAGTATAACTATGGTAAAGAATAGAGGGGTTGTTAGTACATTTTACTCTATAATATACACACACAAACGCAAAGTGTATTTATCTGTTACAGTAGAAGCTTTAATTTTAAGGTCATGATCTATATACAGGAAAGGGGGGGGGAGAAGTTAAAATTTATAACTATTTCTTTTCATTAGAATTAAAATACCTTAGCACTTAAAGGTAACGAGCTTCATTAGTAAAAAGCAGGATTGATAAATTAATTAATAAAAAAGGCACAACTAAATCTTCAAATATAAGTGTAATTAGTCTAATAATAATAATTATCGAACTTTTAACTAAGCATGATTAATTCATAATTAAACCCAATTAGCAGACAAGTATGAGTGAGATGAGAAGTTTGACCAGACAATATGTTATGCATGCTACAAAACTTGGATTTATTTTTCATACCTTGCATGGAATTTGATATGTAATATATATACATAGTATATTCAAATAATTTATGTATAATATGGTTTAACAAAGTTTATACTTTATCCTACGCTGATATTTAATTAATGTATTTGACCGGGGATTTTTTTTTTTTAAAAAAAAAAAAAAAAGTAGTATAAAGATGTGGAGGATAGTCCATTGTGAAAATAGTTACAAAATGAACAATTGTGCTATAAATACAAATTAGGAAGTATCACATAAAAATCAAATAATTCCAAACTATCAACCAACTTAATTTAGCTGAACTTTGTACTTTACGCACCTTTAATTTGTTTTCTGGGTTTTTAATATATTTTGGCTTTATAATTATTGAATCAATCAATACATCAATAATCAATAAATAAAATAAAAATTTATAAGAAGCCCGACTCATTAACAAATCATGAACCATGTGATTTAAACTTGTAAAAAAAAAACAGATTTTTTTTTTTTTTCAATTTTAGGTAAGATTTATAGATATACAAAGTTTCTTCAATTCTGATCATATCTTCGTTTAATTTTAGCAATTCCCATTTTTCGATCATAACTTACGAATAATCCAGCTTCTTATATTAAACGTTTTAAATTATATATAGATCAATCAATAATATCATCATTCATCAGTATCATAAAATATAAAATTTGCGGCAGGCTACATTATTTTAGCTATGGGAAAATTAGAATGAAGAACCTAAAAGAAAAGATATTTATGTAGAAGTTAAGAACCATAAAAATTGTAATTATTTAGAAGGACCAAATATAAAAATATGAAATTAAAAGTACTAAAATGCCCCTAACAAAATCTTCTGCATTTCCTATTACATTCTCTTCCCCATTCTATTTTCAAAATTAATACAAAATTCTAAGTTTTATTAAATTAAACAGTGGTTTCTCAATTTTCACAACTTGAATATATATCTATAAAAAATATTACGCATTCTTCAATTTTTTAAAATTAACAAAATTTTAATTAAAAATGGAATTATATAGTTTTAATAAAAGTCAAGGTCTTTTATAATTTATCATATATGTTAAACCAAGAAAGTTTATATGACTTATTTTTGTTTTAGAAAAAATTTATGTGGGTTATAAAATTCATATAATGTTAATAAAATTAAAAAATCTAATGAACCTATTATATCTTGAAAAATATGAAATAATTTTATTTTTTATTTTTATAAAAAGAACTTAATTGACATCGATCGGCGTTGATAATATAAATCGGGCAATTTGATGATATAAATAGGTGAAAAATAAAAATTAAGCAAAATATGAGTTTAACAATTGTAAATTAAATAATATAATATAAAAAGAAAGATATGATCTTATCATAATGGGTATTTTTAGTTTTAATTTTAGGTATTATTTTAATTTTGAATACAAGAGATAATACATGAGGATTGATTAGGGGCAATTTAGTAATTTTAAATTTATATTATATTATTTGGTCCTTATAAGTAATTACAATTTTTATGGTCCTTTATAATAAATATTATTTTTCCTTGGTCCTTTATTTTAATTTTCCCTTTAGCTATAAAAAAACAATATTTATCCTTCTTCCGGAAATGTGTGCGAGATCTAAATGTTAAAATATAGTAATACATATAAGAATTCATAATTTTCAAAAGTCAATAAAACTCATGGCTTAAATGCAAGGGTAACGCAAGGATATCCATATCACAATACTTTTATACCTCCTATATGGATCGAGAGAGAAATGAATTTTTCCCAGTTTGAATGAATGAGGAAAAGTGTAAGGTTGAAATTAAAAAATATAGAAAATTAATAATTAGGATATGATTATTTTCCTTTATATAACATTAAAAATATAAGAAGAGAATTGAAATAATATATATATATATATATATATATATATATATATTTTCAATTTAGGAAAAACTAATCCTCTAGTCCTTATAGTTTTACCCCATTTTTAACTAGGTCTTGTAGTAGTTTTTTTCCTTTTTATTGGGTCTTTATACTTTCTATATACTAAAATTGACACATACACGTAAAAAGAAAAAGAAAAAAACGGATCAGAATCTTGTAAGAAAAAAAAACTGATCAGAAGCTTGGGTCAAAGAAGGGAAAAGAGCCAAATCGTTGTGGAGAAGCGCACTGCAGGGAAATTCAAACAGGTCGGCACAAAGCATTCTCTGATTTGGAGTTGAGCAAGATGGGCAGCATCTTGAGAGGAACAAGCGTTTCAAGGATAGAGAAGCGAGTAGTATTCGCCTTTCTGATAAATCAAGGTTGCTTTTTAATTGTCATTTGAACCTTGTCTCATAAATAATGATAATGAAGCCAAAAGATTTCATTGAGTTTGTACCCTTTGAACTCTGGTGTTTAAAGTAGAAGGTTGCTTTCTTCACATCATCAACACTACTACAGATTCCCCGATATGACGGTTATCATCAACAAAAAAATTATGGTTATGAATCGTCATAAATGGAGGCAATATATATATATATATATATATATATATATGTGTGTGTGTGTGTGTGTGTGTGTGTGCGCGAGCGCGGGCTTGGGCAGATAAATAATAGCTGTGAACCATAATTTATCCAATATTACTATAATGGTTCTAATATAACACCCATAATGTATTGGGGCTTACTGAGGGCATGATGTGCGTGATACATATATAATAAAAAAGGGCTCACGTAAACAACTATTATATAATCAGTAATGCTGGCATGATACATAACGGTCTCACGTAAACAACCGTTAATTATTTAATAACATACATAACGGTTTTTATGTAAGAACCATGACTTTTAATGATAACAAATAACATATGGATCAAGATATTCCAAACTTTGAGTGAAGAATTAAGGGCAAATGTTGACCTATAATTGTGTCTCTTTAGAGAAATTAAGCCTTGAAAACAAAGACAAAAATATCCCTATAGAAACGGGCGCAAGGGTTATGCAAACCCTTGAGTAGTTCAGGGGTTTGCATACCCCTTGTGCCTTTTATCCTAAAGGGGGATATTCATTTTTTTCACTATGTCATTGTTTTATTGGATTAATTGCAGTGAAGAGATATAAGGTATATGTTAATACTTACATTATTAGATATATAGGTTATAAGTGTAATGGATTCTAGCCACAAAGCTTAGAAAATCTTGATCCATTCCAAATTGTATGGCTACTTGATGTGGGAAGTACTACTCTATTAGATAGAATCAAGTCCCCCTCAAAACCTCTCATATTGAAGAATCTAGGACTGATCTCACATTGTCGATTTTCAGAGCTATAACTTGGTGCCACCTTTTAGAGCAAAGGGGTTAGACACATGAACTGAATGTTGGAAGTAATTAAGATAGGCCTTATCACCTTTCTTCTTATCTAAGTCCGGATCATATTTAATTCCAGACTTGTCATTCGTGCATCTTTGAACTTTCAAGATAAATGAAAGCGTTTTAATTAGGGACAAGCATTTGGTTTTTTGATTCGGTTTTCTGTAAAAACTGAAATAACCGAAAACTGAAAAGAGCTAATTTTAAGCACCGAACCAAAACCGATTAACTAAATTAACCGAAATTGAGTAAACTGAAATATTTTGATTCGGTTTAGTTGTTAACCAAATTAGCCAAATGTTTTATATATTATCTACAAAATAAAAGATATATAAATAAAAAATTATTTTATCCTCAATATTATATTTAGGTGGAAAATATATAAAATATATTTAAAATATCCTTAGATTTTATCTAATATAATACAAAATACACACCTATTTAATTATAAAAATATGCAATTATCAATATTTATTAATTGAGTTCGGTTCGGTTTCGGTTCTAATTTGCTCACCCTTTCAATGGTAATTTCTCTGATCATTATTGATCTTACGGGAGTACAATATATAGATGAATAAGAGAGACTAGATCTAGACTAACCTAATCTGACCCAACAATGTCTCCCTAGAATCTTGATATGTCCCTTGAATCTTGAAATAAATTTTTTTAAAAAATAAATAAATTATACAGCTGTAATTAGAGGCAGTTATACTCATGATTCAAGGAGATAATAAAAGGAAAATTTGGTCAAATATACTAAGACCGAAGTCCTTACGACGGCATGCCCATTAGCCCATTATTTCTAACAATAACCTTGGCATTTAACTTCCTTAGTTAATTTCCCAAGTCTCTTGGTTAGATTAGAGTTTTTTTTCTTCAAACTCTTCACACGATTGACAAGGATCATCAAATTTCGTCTTAAGTTGATTTTCGAGATGTTTCACTTTCTTTTTGGACCTTACCAACTCTTTAACCACTTTGATAAATTCAAAATGTAGAGCATTATTTTTAGATTGTAATTAATCATATATAGATTTAAAAGTTGTTACCTCCTCTATCCCTAAATCTTGTTCTTCTTGAGTCACTAAACAAATATTGGCCATTTATTCGTCATCACTTTCTTCATCTAAAGAGCTATCTCTCAATATCAAAGAGACATAAGCTTTCTTCTTTTTCTTTGTTCTTTAGGTAGGAGGGATATTCAGATTTGATATATCCAGGTTTGTTGTATTCGAAGAAAATGATTGGTTCTTTAGCTTCCTTTCGGGCACTTGGTCCTCCCGTCTGGAACTTCCTTACTTATTGATCCTTCCAATATAACTTTTTAAATCTTTTCACAATCATCCCCATTTCTTCATCTTTTACTTCTCCTTCATCTGACTCCTTTTCTTTGATGACACTAAGAGCTAGACCATTCTTCTTTTTCTCATCCATCTCAGTGAGCTCCTTTTTGAACTTTTGCTTTAATTTCCCTCATATTCGGAAAGGCTTCCAAATAAGACAGCTACTGATCTGATTGATTCTCCCTTAGATTCCTCTATGGCCATAACTTTAGCTTCCTACTCATTGGTGAGAATGTTGAGGATCTTCTTCAGTTAAGCACTTTACTTATAGGTCTTGCCAAGAGAAGTTAGTTGGTTGACAATGCAGCTCAAACTCAACAATACTTTCTCCTGACTTCATTTAGAATAGGTCAAACTCTGTGGTGAGAGGTTGACTCTATTTTCTTTGATTCTAAAGGTTAATTTCTTTATGAGCAGCCTCCAAGGCATCTATAATACCCTACTGATAATCTGATAATTATCATAGCAACAATGCACAACATGATGAGCAACAAAAATGGCATAAATATATTGGTACGATGTACTTGATTACTTACAGGATTGCCAATAGGGTTATACAAATCCTTAAAAAAATTCAATATTATAAAATACAAATACACCAATACAGATAACCAACACCGCCGGTTCTTGCTCATGGTTGTAAGTTTATAATTGTTATGAAAGGTGGCCTTTTCTTGGGTTTTAAATTTAACACCATAATGAACCTTTGGACGAAAGTTCACAATTTTACATCACAATCATTAGGTTTTGTAAATGGTGACAATTTTTTTCTTAATAACCGTTAAGTATTTGACATGATATTCTAAAAATTGACGGGTTTTACATAATAATCATTACTTATTTTAGTAATTTTTGAGGTTGATTATTCAAGCCCATAGTACAAACAAAAAAGAAAAAGAAAAAGAGAGTGTGAATAAACAAATAAAAATAAAAGTTATGAGGATGAAGGATTTGATGCATTGTTAGATTCATCCTTCTCCAGTAATTTGTCCACCTTCTCGATCAGAGAGCAAACGATAGATGTCAGTTCCTTCAAGCACTTGTCCATGTGTCCTTGATGTCCTATGTAATCATTGTTTGTATGATGGAGGTAATAGTTTCGTGGATTAGCCCTTCAATGTTTGTTGGTGGATTGGTTTTACCCCAAGGAAATTAAAAGATGATGAACTAGAAGATCTCTTGCATTTGTTCATGATATTTATGAAGAACAAAAATCAGAAGTTGGAATAGAAGTGGATGAAAGATGAGGTCCATCTTCCTGTTTAGACCGTGAGCTTATCTACTGAAATGCCTTATGGAGGTCAAGGCTAATCAACATCTGCAATAGAGCCTCCATTTGAGAAGGAGACAAAAGAGGAGGAGGAGCTTGTAGAGGTGGTGGTGGAGGTGGTGGTAGAGGAGGGTCAAGATGACAAGGAGGGCTCATGGGAAGAGCTCTTTGACCATGATGAGGGAAAGAAGCATGAGGTTATGAAACTACACTTTTAGAAAAGTACTAAGAATAAAAGGAATATATCAGTATAAATAGAGTTGAATACTTTGCTCTAAAGTATTTAACTTAGGAGAGCTTATACTTGGTGTCGAACTGAACAAGCGTTTTAAAAGGTACTTTTTATATTTGTTCTTTACATGACAATTGTTTATTATGAAATGTCGTTTTTGTCGTTCATTCTTTACAGTTAATAGATATAACCATTATGTGTGTTTTTTCATTGATATAAGGTTGCAAGATGAATCATTTGTAAGTGTTAAATGATTGTTGCGTTTTAAGAATCATCATTTTTGTAACTAAATAAATTACGGATATTAACTACAACCGTTATTTTTGTATTTTTTTTTGAATTCTGCCTTGCAATATATAATGGTACGCATGAATAACCATTACTTTTAAGCATTATATATCATTTTGCAACTTCTGCCTCAACATACATGACGTTTATTAATTAGTATAACCGTTATATATTAAGCGTCATAAATGCACAAATCTGTACTATTGTATAGAGATATTTACAAAGCGTCTACCAACAAAATCCTCACAAATTTGCACTAGTATTTGAATTCTTAAGGATTATGAGCCAACTCCTTGCTAGGTGAACTCTTTCTTGGCAAAATAGGTCTAAATATCTTAAAATATTCATCTATATATGAAACCAAAAAGAAAAGGTTGGATTAAGTAGCTGAGATTTTTTATCATAGGGCTGAAAAATGTTGGGGGTTACATAGCCAAAATTCTTTTGCGCTTTAATTTTGTTGGTTGTTGATGATGCTTAGTGAGCTTTATTACTGTAAGAGAGGCACTTCTTGCTTAATAGTTAGCAAATGTCTTTTAACATGAAAAGATTGAAGAGATAAGGAAGAAACAAATGAATGACAGAAAATCATGTGGGGCCCGAAAACAATGACGCACGAGTGAATGAAGAGAGGCGATGAACACGAGAGGATAGAATAGAAGCGAAGCCAGCACGCATCAAACAAACAAGAATCATAAGGGGCACGCCCGAGTCACTAACACTGATTTGATTTCCCATTGCCAGTGATTTGATATATTTCAAATATTGAAAGAGTCAGAAAAAAAAATTAATTAGTTGGTAAAAATGCGGGTTATATATATTTGTATCCCCTCCAATTGTTAATATAAAGCCTATATATCTAATTTGATTAGATTAAGAAAATTAGTTAAGTTAGTTAATATAACATACTTTTTCTAAAACTCTCTAAACCTCTCCCTCAATTTCTTCCATCTCTCTCTTCCTTAATGATTGTTGAGGAAGTATCAATAGGGATAAATTAAGAAAATATTGATAAATAAGTATTACATTCAATAACAATATCATCACCCCCAATTAGATCTTATATTAAAGACCATAGGTAGTACATCATAAAAATATATGTACAACATGTGAAACATTGGATATTCAATACTAGTCAAATTTGAGAATTGTCGGGATTAAAATGAAAGTAGCTCATTAAAAAATAGTTCCTTTTGTCCAAAATATAGGAGTTGAATAATTAATTTTAAGAGATTAAGAAAAAGTACTTAAGTTAGTTCTTTATGATGTGTTGGTTTTTTTAAAGTACTCATTTTAATTATTTGCCTTAGATACTACTCCCAAGATAATAAAAACATTTTTAATGTATTCAATCAATAAGAAAAAATTAAGGGGAAAAAACCCTTTTGAAAAGTCCTTGCATTGTGACACCACATGATAAAAAGTTCATCAACAAAAAGTTAATGAAGAATATTATGCCACTAACTTCTTCACTCTCGATAGAGGAAAAATGGGCATATACTGAGACTGGGTATGGAAAAATGGGGCGTAAAACCAACTCTAAGTTAGGAAAGATAGATAGTGCGAAAGTTTGTAATACTTGGAAGTTGCACCAAGATGATACTTGATTATGTTACTCTGTTGACATCTTGATTTTAGGACCTAAAAAAGAAAAGAACAAAAACAAAAACACCAAAGAAGCCATCCCAATCCGCGGAAGCAAATCACGGTATAACCCCAACCATAATAGCTTCTCTTTAATTTCATTGAGTCCTCCAGCGGGTTTTCTTATAGTTGAACCTGCCAGAATTTAAAAGGTGTGTCACGCGGTTGGCACCAGTGGCCTGATAGAAAAACCGTTATCATCATCTCCCTTCTTGACACTTTCTCCCTTAAACCTGGCTAGTCAACTTTTCAAAATTAAATGACGTTGTTTTATGTTCAGTAAGGAAAAATACATAATATAAAATACAGCTCACACTAAGTAAACCGTGAGGCTCTTGGGACACTCTTTGAATCTATAACTAAGTAAATGTTATATCATCAAGAAGACAAAGTAGACTCTCGGACTTAACAGGTTTAGCGAATTTAGTTTTTTTTTTTTAACACTTTTAAGACCGGTTTTTTGAAACAAGCGGTCTTAAAGGTATACTTTTAAGACATATTTTTTAAAACAAGCGGTGCTTAAAAGTGTTCATATATTTACGAAATTGCCACCGGTCATAAATACTTTTTTTAACACTTTTAAGACCGGTTGTTTGAAACAAGCGGTCTTAAAAAGTATACTTTTAAGACTGTTTTTTGAAACAAACGATCTTAAAAGTGTTCTATATATTTACGAAATTGCCACCGGTCATACTTTTTTTAAAAAACACTTTTAAGACCGGTTGCTTGAAACAAGCGGTGTTAAAAGTATACTTTTAAGACCTGTTTTTTGAAACAACCGGTCTTAAAAGTGTTCTATATATTTACGAAATTACCACCAGTCATACTTTTTTTTTAACACTTTTAAGACCGATTGTTTGAAACAACTGGTCTTAAAAGTATATTTTTAAGACCGGATCCTTTATAAACCAGTTTTAAAAGTGTTCTATATTGTGCAATTATTTTAATTAAGTTGTTAGAGAGATTTTAGGAATTAAGTTAGCAAATCATGGTGTTTTGAATTTTGTAATTAAATTCCTTATTGTAATCATCTTAATTAAGTTGTTAGAGAGATTTTAGGAATTAAGTTAGCAGATCATGGTTTTTTGAGTTTCGTAATTAAATTCCTGATTGTAATCATCTTAATTAAGTTGTTAGAGAGATTTTAGGAATTAAGTTAGTAGATCATGGTTTTTTGAACTTCGTAATTATATTCCTGATTGTAATCCTTAGATTATAGGAACTGCCTAGGTCAGAAGATTATTTACTTATTAGCATCTGTATATAATTCCAATTAAGCGAAGGAATAAATCATCGCATTCTCAGACTCAACTCTAATCAGCGTCTTCTCACAATATTTACGAAATTGCCACCGGTCATACTTTTAAGACCGGATCTTTTATAATCCGGTCTTAAAAGTGTTCTATATATTTACGAAAGTGTCACCAGTCATATTTTTAAGACCGAATCCTTTATAATCTGGTCCAAAAAGTTCTTTATATTTACGAAATTGCCACCGGTCATACTTTTAAGACCTGATTCTCTATAATTCGGTCTAAATGAGGCCGTCTTAAAGCTCTTTTTTACACTAGTGTCAGTATCCCATCCAAAACTTTGAACTTGATGAGATGAGTTCACTGATTCACTAGTCTAATTGTCCAAAAGAAGATTAGGTTTAATATCATACATATTAGAAAACTGTAAAAGGAAAAGTAATGGTGGACACACACTACAATGAACTATATTTATTGGCTATCTATGCTTTGCTGAGTCCTCTGGCAAGTTTTCTTATAGGAGAACTCACCAAAACCTAAGACATCACTACTATAAAAAGTAGATTTAACGACACCAATTAACGTCCATTTTTCGAAAACATGAGTTAAAAAAGAGACGATGACATTTTTGTAATTTTATCTTAACATTCAACGATTGTTTCAACAAAACCAGTCATTCAATGATACTTTAAATGACTATTCTTAAAACCAGTTGTTGACATTTAAGCCCAAAAAATACAAATAAAAATAAAAATATTTTTTTCTTAGTTAGAACGAATTGTTTTTAAAACCAGTCGTTCAAAGTTGCAATTCAACGACTAGTTTTATTAGCCAAGTTGTTGAAACTCAATACGTTTTTTTAGGATACGACTACTATTTAATAAAAAAATAGTCGTTGATCATTTCCCAAAGTTGGTGTCTTAGCGCAATTGACGTGAGTCTTTGTCAAGTATTCCTGAGGTCAAGGGTTTGAGCCTTCCTGAACCCATATGCTTTTTTTTTTCTTTTTTAGTTAGAATGACTTGTTTTATAAAAATAGACATTTTAAATAGTCATGGCTTAGTTGGTTAGAGCGTTGGAGAGTTATCCTTTGGTTGACAATTAGAACCCTCGTCACGCGAATTAATTGTTTTATTATTTTGAGATACAACAACTGTTTTTTAAACAACATACATTGAATCCTTTAGCAAATATGTTGGTGGCTCTGTTGGCTAGAGTGTTTGTTTAATTATGTTGAGGTCAAGAGTTCAAACCTCATTCACGCCATTTCTCTTTTTTTCCCCTCTAGTTACTATGAATGGTATTGGAAACCTGTCATGGTAACTCAAATTTCAACGACTGGTTTTTATGGAAGTAGTAGTTGAATATAACCAGTCATTGAAATGCGACCCCTCTCATGCCATTTAATTTTATTTATTTATTTATGAAAACCAGTTATTGTAATTCAACTTTCAACGACTGTTTTTTAAACCCAATCATTGTAATTCTAATTTCAATGACTGGTTTAATGAAACCAGTCGTTGAAATGTGAATATTTCATTTCCCCTCTTTACTTTGTGTCTGCGCCTCTCCCACTCCTCCTCCAATATCTGAATTATGTGTCCTCTAGCTACATTCCCTCCTCCTCTTCCTCTGTCACGCCCTCGCCTAGGCTTGTTATGTTTCTCTAACTCTGTGGTTTCCAGGTACAGTCCCTCCTCCTCCTTCTTCGTCACACTCTAAGCTTGTTCTGTTTCTCGAACTCTGTATCCTCCAGCTAAAATCCTTTCTCCTCACTTCAACGACACTCATCACAAAAAGGTTCCCTCTTTCTCTTCTTTATGTTTTGTTTTCAATTTCATTTCTTGTACTCGACCTTTTGATTGTGTGTTTCTCTACTCAGAAATGTTATTATCATGAAAAGGTGAATATTTGAGTTTATGGTTTATATGGGTTTCTCTGCTTATTTATGGTTTCTTTGTCCTTTATTTTTGTTGCTTTAGTTTTGTCGTGGCAAGGCAACATTGCTAAGATTGTTACTGACACACAATAGGACTTAATTCTCAAACAAACTTCACGTGTTGTATTTCCTATAATAATATAAGTACTGCAATCTTTTTGGTACAGTATTTAGTGTAGATATTTTGCATTTTGTGTAATCATTTAGCCAAATAGCCAATGTTCATGTACATCAGACAAACTCTAGGCCTTAACACAACAGAGGCTTTTACGTTATTGATCCTCAGGTTATTTTATGTAGATATTTTCCTTCTGGGCTTGTTTGCATGATTTGTATTTGGTGTAACTTGCATTATTTTGGAGGGGAAGAAGGAAAAGAGTGAGTGAAAGCACATGTAACTTGATTTTCCAATACCGAATGAAATCTTGCAGTTTTTCCCTCTTGTAATATGCTTAATTTGAAAAAATAAAAAGGTTTTATCTTTTTTTTTTCCTCGTGTATACTGAGAGAATATGGCTGCCTCAGATGAGGGGAACAGTAGTGCGACGAACTCAAGTTCCCACCTTTAGGAAGAAGGCTAAAGGACGCACACAGCTTCGACCGTTAGTTGTATGTCGTGATAATCAACGGGAGAAGGTGCACATCAAGTTCGATGCTGATTTAAATCCAATTGGGCCAGGGGAAAACAAGTTCATTAGCTATATTGGCTATTTGAGCCAAAGCAAAGTCGGAATTCTATGGTTAAATTGGTTGGAAGTTCCAACAGACACAATGAAAATGATTTGGGAACAACTTTTAGTATATAGCTTTCTATCTTAATTTCTTTAGGTTAATATCTAACTATGTTATGTTTTTATTTGTAGCAAACATACAACATCCCCAACTCCAAGCTTATCTACAAGCATTGGATGGGGGAAGTTCATGAGTGGTGAAAGATTTCAAGTATAACCTCACACGCCAGCATATCTAAGGGCCTAAGAGAGATCAGGATCTTTGTTAAGATTATCCTTTTATTTCTATAGAGGACTAGAGATTATTCATGGCATCACAGCAGGATCCGAAATTTCAAGCCTAATTTGTTAATCATAGTATGATACATTTTATTTCAATTTAGTTGACCTCACTAAGCCATCTTTCTTTATTTTCTGTGCATAAGAATTATGTCAAGTAAATAAAGAAAGGCAAGCCAAAAATCAATATGATCATACCATGTCTTGTGAGGGTTATCAGAAGCTTAAAAAGAAGATCATACATGTTGATTTGCAAAAAAATGGAGGAAGCAGCAAAAGCAAATACTAGTATTGTCATGCAGGCCTCGCCTCCACCCCCACGTCACAGAAAATAGAAGGAAGCGAGGATGAAGGGAGGAAAATTCATAAATCCAGTCATTGAAGAGGTCGCTGCAAAGATTGTGAGTAGTTAATATAAAGTTGGCTTTTAAGTGTGTTCAATTTCCATAAAGATTATGCAATTAATTTATATCCCTAAACTCTAAGCTACAGGATGAACTTGAGCAACAAAGTCAGCAAGGTTCCTTCACTTCAACTGGAAGGACGAACTTCTTAGCCATGGTGCTTGGGAAACTATATCACCCTAGTCAAGTTAGGGGGGAGCGAAGGGAGTTGGTCTCTCGAGATATTTTGAATGGACTTCCTCACATTCTAGAAAAAATGAACCTAGTTTAGAGCTTGTGGCCAAGGTTCTAGAGGAAGTTCGTGACTCAATTTGAGAAGAAGTCTTTGACTCCATTCGAGAGGAAGTTCGTGACTCCATTTGAGAGAGAGTCAAAGGAGAACTCGAGTTGCAACTTTGCCAAAAACTATGAGAAGAGCTGTTGGAAGAGCTACGGGGTGAGATGAGATTGATGGTGTCTAGAATTCAAGTCAGGATGCAATTGGAAAATAGATCTCAAGTTTGTGAATAATTTCAATTAATAGAACATTGAGTTTTGCCTTAAGTTAGTTTAATTATTTATTTTACCCAAGAATCACTGGCCTTTCACAGCACCAAAGACAGTTACAATCCCCTAGAGCTATGACTTGGCGACCGTGCTCCTCCACTAGATGTTGGAGAACCTTGCACTCTTTTGTTGGATGTCCCGTTGGTGCGTGTTGTTGCCAATGCTGTTGTACACATGCATGTAACCATCCACCATGTTTGAAAGGGGGAGGAAGGTGTAGACACCCCTTTCTTGGATGGCGAGGTTGCCCTACTTGGTTAGGC
Source organism: Acacia melanoxylon (assembly GCA_019022615.1). Classification (NCBI taxonomy): domain Eukaryota; kingdom Viridiplantae; phylum Streptophyta; class Magnoliopsida; order Fabales; family Fabaceae; genus Acacia; species Acacia melanoxylon. Next base: position 507,721 of record JAFJYJ010000003.1, on the reverse strand, counting down.
AAAAGGATCTTTCATCCTTTGGCTTCAACATCTAGTTCAAATTGCAACACCACCTCAAATAGTAGGAAACACCTTACTGTTAATTACTTCAATTTTCTTTTACATCATACTTATAATCTTTAATTTATGTGTTGCTAGTATCAAGAACAAGTGGAAAATTGTGGATTCTTGGCATGACTCCAAGATACCCACACAAAAATTAAGAGGATTGACTTCATATGCCTTCTGGATTGTGGACAGACAATACTTATATGCCTATGCATTTGATAGCAAAGATATTAGAGAGTTCTTATCTTTGGAGGAGATAGACATGGGATGAGTTATGTTTTCAAACAAGTGAGTTTATTTTTAATTTTTAACTTTAATTAATGTAGTGCTTTTTATGATTCTATATTCACTAAGTTATTTTTCATTTTAATTGTAGGGTTAAGGAGCAAAATAGCCAACAAACTATTAGGCTAGGAGCATCTGGCACAATTAAGTTTTGAGGGTACCAATAATACCAACAAACAATTGAAATGCTTAAAAAAACACAATGCCGTCAGCTGTAGAGTAAACTTCGTTAATGAAGGTTGCCACGTAGGATTTAAAGTTCAAGTGGCCATTTTTTTTCTCAGTCAAAAGTGTAGGTGGCTTAAACACACACACATAAAAGACGAGAAAAACACAGGCTATCGAGATTTACACAGCTAAGAAAAAACAAAGGAGCAGAGAAGGGCGAACTCGCATATACGTCCGTGCAATAGTGGAAAACCCGATCTCGGAGGTGAAGGGCGAAGCGATCTGCAAACGCAGGGTTTAATGACAACATCTTCATCATCGTCGACGGCAAGGTAGAGAGAGACATTATTGGCTTCATTTTCAAGCCGATGCATTATTACCAGATCTGGGCTTCTTTCAACTTCAGATTATGAGAGGAAGAGAGAGAATGAAAAGTTAGGTTTCATTTTTTTTCCTCTCTGCGACTCCACAGATCTAGAACGACAATTAAGAGAAACACACCATCCAAAACTTACCAGATCTGGGCTTCTTTCTCCAGACGGACTGCATGGGAAAAAACTCCAGAACGGACGCTTCGTCCGTTGCAGGTTGGCGTTCAGGTTTTTCAGAAAAATTCACGGCAGCGATCAATCCTGTCGTTACTACCGTAGCAGCGATTTGTTTCCTCTTTCTCTTGCGGTGGCCGGTGACGTTCAAGATTCACCCAGATTAAAGTCTATTACAGCGAGCAACAATCAAGTCTGAGATCTGAGCTCCACAACCAAGAGAGAGTGTCTCTCTCTACCTTTCTCGCATATACTCATTCGTGTTTTTCTTGTGATTTCCGTGTGTTTAAATCCCACATGGCCACCTGGACTTTGACCGACAAACAAAAAAATGGCCACCTAGACTTTAAATCCTACTTGGCAGTCTTCATTAACAGAGTTTACTCTAAAGCTGACGGCATCGTGTTTTTTTAAGCATTTCAATTGTTTGTTGGTATTATTGGTACCCTCAAAACTTAATTGTGCCAGATGCTCCTAGCCTAATAGTTTGTTGGCCATTTTGCTCCTTAACCCTTAATTGTATGGTAGCTGCTTCCACAAAATGTGTCTCGAACACCAAACAGACACATCTTATGGATTCTTATGTCCTAAGAGTGGGGCAAGGGCTAGGAACAGGATGGTAGAAAGGATGAGCTATATGGGGTATACATTCGAAGAGACTCAGTTGTTGTGTTACCTAGCATCAATTGTTGACAGGCAAGTAACTTTTTTTTACCTATTTAAGGCATACTCTATTTGTTATGCTACAAAGTATTATGCTAGCTAACCTCATTTTAATCTATATGTGTTATAACTATCATTAGAGCCTCTATGTTGCTTACCCCTTGGCCAACCACATCTATGTTGGGATCCGTATACGCAGCAGAAGGATTTCATCCATAAAACTTACGAATCCTAATGAAGAGGATCTTTCAACGGCGTTTAAATCAGGTTCGTTAGAAACCATACCTATGCGAACTCGTGAGCGTCTCGTTCAATTCGATCTCGTGTGCGTCTCGAACGTCATGCGATCTTGTTCAATCAAACAGGAGCCGACTTTGCAAATCCACTCCCTCTACTGGTATCCACACGAACAGCCTCCAACACCGACAGCAGTGTGCTAGCGCCTTTAGTATTTTCGCGTCTCTTCTTTTTTTTTCTCGAGGGTTTCTCGTAGCTTTTCTAATACGTCTTGCAAATTGTCCCATAGGTTTTTCAAAACCCGATAGGCATATTATATATTCAAAATTAATCCTTATTAATCTTGAAATCTAAATTTGGATTAAAACAATATATTAATTAAATCTATCCAATAGATCTATTCTAATCTATTTATTTAATCCGAATTAAAAGCCTGCTGATTTAATTTATTTCTATAAATTAAATCTGAGATATGATATCTATCTAATTAATTAAATATGAGATACTTTATCTCAATTCAAATTAAATCAGATATATGATATCTTTATTCGAAAATTAAATCTGAGATACAATATCTCTATTTGTTTTTAGATAATTAATTTATCAAATAAATTTGATAAATTAAATACAAAAAAAATATATTATATAATAATATTATAATCTCTATTAAATAATATTATTATATTATTTTTGAATTTAATAATATATATATATATCTTATATTAAATACATTATTCATTAAATCTTAGACATATCTAAGATTCAATGAATCTGGACACTATTGCTCGTGTTGGGCTATTCTTGTGTGTGACCCTGCAGGCCCACATGAGATTGGCAGCGGGCCAATACTGTACCAGCCCACAAGTCACAAGAGGCCTCTAGCAAGACATTGCGACTACCCAATTCATATAGGGATCGATGATACGATACAACCTATCATACAACCATGTCACGTCCCTTTTGTCATGCGATAATTTGGTCAAGGATGAGGCATGGATAATGTCAACCTCCTGTTCTTGACCATTACTTTCTCGATTCTTGAGTAGTCTAACAATTGAAATGGAAACTCCTTTCCATCGTAGTATGGCCATACATTTCTCAGACTCACTCATCAAGGGGGCCTAGTATTGTCTCTCTACAAATGTGAGGGACAAATCTCATCTTGACCATTCACATTCCTTTGCATAAAAAGCACTGGTCCCGATCCAAGCCTTTATCATCACCCAGTCAAAGGTGACTTTTGACTAGGTCAAAGATCAACGACTCTCATGTAAGAATCCATGATGATCTCAAGTCAAAGGACATTGTGACGCGGTTACACATGAGAAAAGTTTATGACTTAATCATGCAGCTTTCTCATAGTGGGTCGGTCTAGCACCTTGTACTTTTACAAAAGCCTTTGACTTTGATTCATATCTCCATACCTCATCAAAGTCATACATGTCTTATTTCATCTTCGCTCCCGCGTAGATGACCGACCAGGGACATTTAGGATAATCTATAAGATATATCCAAAGATACAGTTATCACTATAAAGATGCAAATGAAAATGATAACTAAATGGAGAATACTTTAAATAACATTAACGTTCAAAGTGCAATGACTTGCCCCTAGGGCATAATTTCCAACAATATATTGGTTTGATTCCTTGGGTCACGCGCCCAACAAAGAGATCAAAATCATTTTCAAGACATAAGTAAAGTTTATTGTAAATCATTGGTTTTTTACCTGAACAAATTGTTTTAATGTCTTCTGGTTTTAATTCTAATGATAGTGGGCTCAAGATGTATTATATGTTGGGTAGGAAGCACCAAACTAAAGTTACTACCATGAAGTGGCATCAGCTGATTGTAAGTTGTTTAAATTCAAGTTCTTTAACTGACAATCAGTTTATAATTGCTTAATTCATTTTGACCAATTTTTTAAAATATATAGTGCCCTTTCCAACCAAGGAAAACTGAGTGACTAAATATGTATAATATCATCATTAGTGGAGTTTCTTCAGATTTTGAACAGGTGATCATTTTTTCATTATCAAAAGATTTTTATTTTTTTGTTCTTGTAAGTGAATTGTTAGTTATTTCATTAAATTGATTAATTTATTTTAACTTGTTCTTCAATTTGCTCGTAGATTTTTGGTCAAGAGGAACCCTACATTATGGATGACATTAATGTGCTGAGACCTTTTGACGGTATATCTTCTGCAACAAATAGAAGATGTGTAGATATCGATAAAATGTTTTTCTTTACATATTGTAGTGGTCTACATATTGTATATAAGATGTGATACTTGATTATATTAACTTGTGAACTTGTGCATATTCTTGTATTAAACATGTTTAGGAAACTTTTGTATATATTTCATGCTTTATAAAAAGGATGCATATATATTGGCTGTTTTTATTATTACGTAGTTTTTATATCTTTCTTCTAGTTGTTTATTACAAAAAAGGATATGGACACAAAAAAGATTGTAGTTTTAAAAAACAAAAAATAAAGACGATTGTATTGGTAAAACAATTGTTGTAGGTGGGACTTATGAAATAGTTTTTTTTAATATATATATATATATATATATATATAGACACACACAATTGTTTTTAAAATAACAATCATTGTAAGTCTTACTTACAACAAGCGTTTTGGTAGAATCGTCGTTACAAGCGAGACTTATGAATATATTTTTCTTTTTTCTTTTTTTTTTTTAAAAAGACACACACACACACCTGACTATTTTTTTTTTTTAAAAAAGTCGTTGTTAGTCTTACTTACAATGATTGTATTTATTAAAACAGTCGTTGTAAGACTAACTTACAATGACTATGTAAGGATAGTCGTTTATTTTAAAACTTTTTAATGAGACTCACATATACTATCCCCTGAAAATAGTCGTCTTATGATACTAAAAACATACTAAAAGTGTCTTCTGTGACAGTACCTGTGTCACACATTTGGCATATAGAAAAACCATTATCATCTTTTCAAAACATCGTTATTGTTTTGTGTTTATTAAGGAGAGAAAACGTATAATACAACTTAATTAGTTAGTTCCATCCAAAGCTCTTGACTAGACGAGGTAGAGATTAGTTCACTGGTTCACTAATCTATCATTAGGTTTTAATATCATACATGTTACGGACCCTTATAAGGCCCAATACTGAGCTGGCCCACTAAGGAATAGACCCTATCACGGGATCCTCCTATAATAATGGGAAATCCCATTATTACTTATAATCCGGATATATCTGAATCCATATCTTGGATATGATATAACAGTCATAGATCACGATAGGCCCCAGATACCGGACCGAAGGTACTCTCTATAAATACAGGGGTCGACCCTTAAAGTGCACGCGTTCTAAACCTTGAACTATTTACATTCAGTCACACTGTACACACACAACACTCCTTGTGGCGAAAGCCTCACTTGTGTACAGTGATCCCACGCTCTCCTAGATATTTTCCCCATAGATATTCAGGCAGAGTCAATTGATCCAATATCAAAGTACTAGCCCATCAGGTTAGACATCTATGTTCTATACCAGAATATTGGCGCCGACCGTGGGGACGTTAAATTTCAATCCCCGTGACCGACGACGGCTAATACCAGAAGCAGCAGTCAGAACCCTCAACCTAGAATTCCACCACAGGCTGAGGCGAGTCAACAGCAACAAACGCAAGACCTGCCGCTGCCCGAGGATGTCCCGGAAGACAATGCCTCGAATGAGGGGAACGACGTATCTGACACGGCCTCCTCCCCTGCAGTGACGACCAAACCTCAGGGCACGACAGCGCAGGAAGTCCCAGCCTCGAGTCTAGACTTTATTCTTCTAAGAAAAACCCAGGACTCAATGCTGAGGCAAATGGAAAATATAGAGAAGCGCACTAACCTCCAACGTCAGGAGGATTTTAGGGTGATACAGCAGATGATGGAGGATCGTTGTAATCAGCTGGCGGTGATGATACATAAAAGTAATCGGGATGACGAACGAGTTAGGAAAAAGAAGACGGTCAGTGAACAGCTGAGATCCACGCAACGTGAAACCGGCACAACGGTTCAGCAAACGGATTCGGGGCGACCTTGAATTCATAATCCAGCTCCGTCCCGTAAGAAAACGTGCGCCGAGACTACCCCAGATGATGAAGACTGAGGTCGTGAGAGACCACCTCGGCAGGAGATCTCCCCAAAGAAGTATAAAATGAAATATGTGGTAGGCCACAATAGCAGTGCCTTCTCAGATGAGATAGCGAACGCACCTTATCCGGAGGACTTTGACATGATAGACCTGCCAAAATACGACGGAACCCAAGATCTGAGGTCCCACTGGATACATTTTAGTTACTCATGTTCGTACGACGGATTGGAGGGCCGGTCATTGCCTGACTTTTCGCCGCCACACTGACTGGACCGGCTCAGAAGTGGCTAATCACTCTGCCAACCAATTCAATTCAGAATTTCGAAGACCTCGAAACCAAATTTGAATTAAACTTTGCAACCGATAAAAAGCAACCCAAGTCCCACTCGCCCTTAGCAAGATTAAGCAACAACGCAGAAAACACTCCGAAGTACTTGGATAGATTCAAGGAGGTGGCATTGCAGGTACGATCTCTCCCGGAGAGCGTACACATACATTGCCTTATTGATGGACTGGATCCATCATCCCAATTGGTGAATTCAATCTTCAAAAATAAAGTTTATATACTCACTGAGTTCAATATGCGGTCAAAGCAGTATTTAGAGGTGGAACAGATGGAGTAAGCCAACGCGGCCGGAAATGATTGGGGGAAGGATACACCCCCACGGGGAAAAGGGCCATTTGAAAGAGAAGATTCCAATAGGCGAAACTGAGACAACAGATCCAGGGGGAGAGATTTGAAGGGAAGGCAAACTATGACAAATACACCCCCTTGAATATGGCACGTTCTCAGATTTGGAAGGAGGTATCGCTAACCGAGATGAAAAAGGTGGAAAGACCTAGACCCCTATGATATCGAACCACCACAGATCAAACCAAATTTTGTGCGTTTCATGACGGGCTGGGGCACACCACGGACCAATGTTACGAACTCCGAGACGCGATCGAAAAATTTTTGCGAGAAGGGAGACTGCGCCAGTATGTGATCAAAACATAGGGGTGAAAAAATAACAAAAGAAATTGTGGGGGCCGAAGTCCTAGCTCGGCACAAGACCGTAAGAAAGAAGATAGGTGGAAAAAGCCACCCAGCGATGACGAGGAGTTTTCAGAGGCCGAGTTCAATTGCAGCGTCATCAGCGGAGCCTTAGGCGGTAGAGGAGACACGGCAAGCCAGCGCAGGAAATATTTGAGGGAGATCCTCTCCGTAAGGAACATCCTGAAATTCAAAGAAGACAATAGCAAACTGGCACCTCCACTATTAGCCTTTACTAACGAGGACATGAAAGACGTAGTTCCAGGCCATGAGGATGGTTTGGTTATCACTGGAACCTTGGTCAACTGCCGGGTAAAAAGAATCTTCATGGACACAGGGAGCTCGACAGATATCATACACTGGGATGCTTTCAAAAGGATGAAACTGGACACCGAGGATTTGAAACCGTGCAAGACGACCCTCATAGGGTTTAACGACGAGCATTCACCCCCCAGAGGGTATATTGACCTCAGGTTAACACTGGGAACAAAAGAAACCTTCAAATCAGAACGGGTAAGATTCATCGTGGCCGACTTCCCGTCTCCGTATAATATCATATTAGGAAGGCCGACTATCCATAAGGGGGATATGTTGGTTTCTACGAAACATCAGAAGCTAAAAACGGTGAACAACAGAAACAAGGTTGTCACGATCGCCGGAGACCAAAAGGAATCTCGACAGTGCTATTTCGAGATGATCCGAAAAGGTGAGGGCAATCCGTCATCTCCACCTCGGCTTCGAAAAGACGAGAGAAACGCAAGCACGGCGAGGAGAATACAAGCAAGACGGCCCGTGAGCATGGTCGAACTCGATCTTCGAGAAAAACCCGAGATCCCCCGCTTTGAACCAGAAGGTGAATTAGAAGACTTCATACTAGGAACCGAGGACTCCCAGATCACCAAAATTGGTGGAGCCATGAGTCCAGAGCTGAAAGGACGGCTGAAGGACTTCTTAAAGAAGAACTGAGATATAATCGCATGGACGTAGGCAGAAATACCCGGGATAGACCCCAGCTTTTGTTGTCACAAGCTCGCTATCCGGCCGGGATCATCACCTGTGGTGCAAAAGAAGAGGAAACAAGGATCTGACAGGTAAGTAGCCCTGGAAAAGCACGTCGACGAACGATTAGAGGCCGGATTCATCAGGGAAATTCAATACACCACATGGTTATCAAACGTGGTCATGGTCATGAAACCAAATGGTAAATGGAGGGTATGCACGGATTACCAGGACTTGAACAAAGCTTGCCCCAAGGATTCGTACCCGATGCCCAACATTGACCAATTGGTCGACAACTCAGCCGGGTACTAGTTATTATCCTTCATGGATGCTTACTCCGGATACAACCAAATCGCGATGCACCCGGAAGATCAAGAGCAGATGACTTTTATAACCGAAAGAGCTAACTATTGCTACAACGTGATGCCCTTTGGATTGAAGAATGTCGGGGTGACATACCAGAGAATGATGAACCGAGTCTTTGAAGACCAGCTCGGGAAAAACATAGAAGTTTACATCGACGATATGATTGTCAAGTCAATGGACCCCAAAGATCATATCCGGGACTTGGAGCAAACCTTTGAAAAACTGCGGACGTACCAAATCCGCCTGAACCCGGCCAAGTGCGCGTTCGAAGTACCAGCGAGGAAGTTCTTGGGTTTCCTGTTAACAAGCCGTGGAATTGAGGCCAACCCGGACAAATGTAAGGCGGTCTTAGATATGAAAGCTCCTTGGAACAAGAAAGAAGTCCAACAGTTGACGGGAAGACTGGCGGCACTGACAAGATTATTACCGAGGTCGGTAGAAAAAGCTCTTCCATTCTTCAAACTCCTGAAGAAAGAGGCACAAGGAGGATGGAACCCGGAGTGCGAGTCGACATTCGGCAAGATCAAGCAATGCCTGGCAACCCCGCCGGTCCTGTCAAAACCTGAACAAGGAGAGATACTTTTCCTCTACTTATCCGTGGGGGAAGAAGCTGTGAGCGCGGTCTTAGTCCGGGAAACCGAGAACGGCCAAGAACCGATCTACTTCATAAGCAAAGCGCTACAGAGCTCGGAACTGAGGTACCAGAAGTTAGAGAAAGTGGCCTTCGCCCTGCTCATGGCGGCAAGAAGATTGCGCCAATACTTCCAGGGATTCCACGTCGTCGTTCAAACCAGTCAACCAATCCGACAGGTGTTGCATAAACCCGATTTGGCTGGAAGGATGATTAGTTGGGCAATAGAGCTATCCGAATTCGACATAACCTATGAAGCCTGGCACGCAATCAAATCTCAAGCACTCGCAAATTTTATAAGGGAACTCACCCTGGCCTATGAAGAGGACACAACCGAATCCGAGATGAAGTATAAGTCGATGGCTCATCAAACGCCAAGGGAAGTGGAGCGGGGATCATAATCGAAAATCCGGAAGGGGTCACGATCGAGCACTCGCTTCACCTCAACTTCCCAACCTCAAATAACCAGGCAGAATATGAAGCAGTGTTGGCTGGGTTGCAACAAGCAAAGGAACATAGAGCACAGAGAGTGAAGGTCCTAACAGACTTCTAGCTAGTAGCAGCACAGATCGGGGGGACCTACCAAGTGAAAGGACCCATGTTAGCCAAGTACCTGAACCAAGCAAGGGAAATAATTTCCGACTTCGAAGAGGTAACGGTCATGCACATCCCATGCGAGGAGAACGTTAGGGCCGATATTCTATCCAAGCTCGCCAGCACGAAGGGGCCGGGGAACCACAGAACCGTGGTGCAACAAAATTTATCAGAACCGAGCTGCGTAGTGACCATATCCGCAGCCATATATTGGAGAAAACCAATTGAAGATTATTTAGAAAGGGGAATCATCCCTATCGACCCGTCCGAGATGAAAAACCTGGTTCGAGAGGCCGCCATGTACACCATTGTGGACGATCAATTGTATCGACGAGGACTTCACTCTCCTATGATGAGATGCTTGGACTCGACCGAGGCAAAATACGTGCTGGCATAAATACACGAAGGAATCAACGGCCATCATATAGGAGGAAAAGCTCTATCCAGAAAAGCTTTACGAGCATGCTACTACTGGCCGACCATGGTGGCAGATTCCATGGAGTTTGTGAAAAGATGCGATAGTTGCCAGAAGCACGCCAAGATCATCTGGCTCCCTCCGGCGGAGCTCAAGAGTATCTCGGCCCCTTGGCCCTTTTACAAGTGGGGAATGGATCATTTGGGACCATTCCAAACAGCCCCAGGACAACTCCGTTGGCTGGTAGTCGCGATCGATTACTTTACAAAGTGGATAGAAGCCGAGCCTTTGATGACGATAACCTCGGCACGCATACAACGGTTCTTCCGACATAGCATCATGTCACGATTTGGAGTACCCGCCGAGAGAGTCATGGATAACGGGACCCAATTTGTCGACAAAGGCTTCTAGGAGATGATCAGAGACCTCGGCATCAAACAACATTTTGCTTCCATGGAACATCCCCAATTTATCGGACAGGCCAAGGCCGCAAACAAAATAATTGTCGAGGTTTTAAGAAAGTGGATGCAAGACGCAGAGTCCAGTTGGGTCGAACAACTCTACAGCGTGCTCTGGGGTTATAGGACCAGCGTCCAAACCTCAACCCAGGAGACCCCGTTCAGGCTGACATATGGATGTGAGGCAATGATCCCGGTTGAAATAGGCCAGCCCTCGTGGAGGAGTTTGAAGGCTCTCCGAGAAGGGGAGGCGATGAATACCGAGGCACTAATAACAAAATTGGATTTTGTGGACGAGGTCGGGTTACAGCACATTGCCGAGATATGGCCATGAAGCTGCTAATCGCAGCTAAGTACAATCGAAAGGTATGACCCCGGTCTTTCGACAGGGGTGACCTAGTACTCAGAAGAGCCGATGTCGACAACAAAAATGCCAGGGACGGCAAGTTAGCTGCAAATTGGGAAGGCCCTTACCGGGTTAAGGAGAACCTCGAAAAAGGTACCTATGTCCTGGAAACCCTGGCAAGGAAACCAATCAAAAGGACGTGGAACGCCGACAAGCTGAAAGTCTACTATAGCTAGACCCAGCTGCCTCATGCACAATGTACCGGATAAACCATGTCCGAGTCACTTTATTTCGATTATTTCCAGCTTACTTACATTTTCGTACTTATGCGATTTCCTTATTTAAAGTTGTTAGCTCTTTAGAACGGATTATTTCGTGAATTAATAAAGAACTCCTTTACGGAGATTCAGTTTATAGACTATTGACACGTCTTATCATACACCTACAAAGGAAGGTGCAAGGACTAGGGATATTCATCCCGGTCATACACCAGCTCAGTTAAAAGAACAACATCGGGGCCAACAAGCCCGGGTTTTTAATTATGCAAGGTAGCCAGTAAAAGCCTTTGCAAAAGATTGATGCATCAAAGAACTTGCTCCTCGATAAGAAGATGAATTGTCATCTAGGCCCTGATCAGGCCAAAATGTTTAAGTTTGTGTGTTTTTACACCACGACTGGACATGTGACAATATGTCATTATCCTGGTTATTATCTCGGACAACGGATCCGGAACTCAATAAAGCGGTTAAACGAAATACCCCTACCTTGATACCCAGTCGTAGTTACTGGAAGAAAATAAGATAATTCTACATACATAAGACCCTGGCCTGGTCAAAGAATCCCCAGCGTGGTTTGGGATTCATAACACGTTAGTTAGCATATTGAAAGACGAGAAATCAATCTAATTGTTTCATCAAAAGGGAACTAAATTGACCATAAATAGGTTAATTATTAATGAAGCCAAAACCAAAACGGCAATATTTAATACAAAATCCCAAGGGCATAGACGCCCAAAAGCAAAATTCAAAAGAGACAAATACGAAACAAATCAACTGGCAGGAGCAGACGGGTTGGAGAGATCGCTGACATGAGCGCTGGCTGAGGTCTGCTCTTCACCCTCGACAGCCCGGTCCCCACCAACAAGTTCTGAAACCGAGGTAGCCTCGGGAGACACAGGGGGCAGGAAAAACTGGCCATCCCGAATATACACCATATGGTGAAACCCGGCAAGGTCCAGATGGACGTCAGGGTTCAGGTGCCAGATTTGCGCTAGGGCCATATCAAAGGCGTCCTTTGCGGTCTCCTTCACGATGTCGGAGCAGTCGGCATAAGCTTTCTGAGCATCCGCAAGGGCGGCCTTCGTCTCGCCCAACTCCTGGGCTAGATCTCCCCATTGGGTCTGTACAACCCGTAGGGCCAGGATGTCCTTGTCGTGAGTCGCCTGTAGCTGGACGAGTTCATGATTCGCCTTGTCGAGGGCCTCCCGAGTCATCAGCAGCTTGTCATTGAGCTTGCTCTTCTCGGCCTCGGTTACCTGTTGGGCCTCCTCAGCTTTCTTCTTAGCCACCACCGCATCATCCCTCTCCGTCTTCACCCGATTCAAGGCGATGATAGCCTCCACGTGATTATTTTTTAGAATCTCAAAAGCCTGCACCATCCCGGCAGCTTTCAGAGTAGCCTTCTGAACGTCCCAAAGCTTGGTTACATCTACATCCGAGAGCGGGACATTTTCTGTATAGCGCCGAGGAGGGAGAAGAGCTACCGCCAGTTCCTCGGTCCTCCCCTTCCTCCATGTATGACCGCACGGGAGTTTCGGCAATGGCGGCGGAGGAGACGGAGTCTATGAGGAGAGCGCAGGAGCTTCGATAACAATGTGGGAAGTCAAGGTAACTTGGGCAGAACCAGCGGAGGGCAAGATGATGGGGTCGTCCGGGGAAGTCGCCGGGGTCACCTTCGTCTTTTTGGGCGCCTTCGCCAGGGAGTCTGTTCCAGCCTTGGACTTCCGAGGCTCAGGAGCAGATCTCTTCCTCGGATTGACTGTGCACAACCCGCCGGAACCATGGTTCACGTGGGACAGATATCTCGGCAAGCCGTCCATACCTTGTGCTGCACGGCAGAAAAGGAAACTAATTAGCACTAACAAAAGCAAATGAAATAATTCTATATGCAAACGCAAAAATGGTTAACAAAGTAACGGAAAAATATACGCGGGGCCTGGAGGGGCATGGCAGGAAGCCCCGAAAGAATGGAGGCGACAGTTTTAACCCCATAACTGGAAACATAAGACACCAGCCTAGAAACATAGCCGACGTCCTTGGGAGAGAGGTCATCTGGGTCGACCTAGTAGCTGGTGGAGGGCTTGTTGTGATGATCATTGGTCCAATACAAAGGAAACCGCCACTCCACCTCTTTGGACTCCGATCCAAGAAGGAAACAGGGTTGTTTCCCTAGTACGGCGACCACCTTGAAGAAGCCGGTCTTGAAGTGCTTGAAGGACTCCGAAAAGGGAACAAAAGGTTTCCTACTGGGAATCCCCCGAATGAAGGTTAAACCCCTCAAATTGGCGGATTCTTTGCCAGTACGAGGCGTAAAAGGACAAAAGAAATAAAAGAATACTGTGGCTGTACAAGGGATGGGCTTCGCAAAAGAATTACAAAGGCGCTTGAAAGCAAGCATGAAACCCCACCCGTTAGGGTGGAGCTGTGAAGGAGCCAGACGGAGGTAATTAAGGACAGATATCTGGAACTCGGTAAACAGGAAGCGAATACCGAGCCGGGTAGCGTAATCCCGATAAAAGAAGAAGAAAGAGGTATGGGTCCCTTCACGGAGGGAACATATCGGCTCCTCATCAGAGGGCGGACATAAGAGGCAGTGTAGTGTCGCCTAATTCAAGTCTGCCGACATCAGCTTGGGACATCAGCGAATGAGTTGTTAATACTCCATGACTGACCCAGGGGTATTTCCGGAGTAGAGTTTGAGGGGGGCTCACAGATTCTGACTCCCCAGTGACGGAGGGCGTCCGATCGGATGATGATGGTGACCCCATATATACCTAAATAGCAGGAAAGGAAAAATATGAATCCCATCATTATACCTGAAGCATGCAAGCTATGGCAAGAAGATGAGATGACAAGACTGGGACAAGTCGGACTCCTAGTGACCGGCTAGGAGCAGAGGAGGGCCTATGTCGGCAGGATCCTAAAGTAGCATTCGCCAGGGAATCCTGGCCGCTCGCAATATAATAGGAGCTGGAGGCAATACAATCCCAATAGGGGCCGAGGTATCTGTCAGGAAGGGACTCTGGCCTCATGCGAGGAGGGGGCTCGTAATATCTAAGAGGTTGGATCGAGATGGCTTCGGTAACAACTCGGCTTCCGACGTTCGGAGATACATGGGCAAGACGATCATCCCAGATCCCAGCGGCGGCTGAACGAAGCTCTCCAGCGCTTCCCCTGCTAGACCCACCATGGTGCAGGGTAGCCAACCTTTCCTCCTCAGTCAAAGGGGAGCCCAGTATCCAGTAACTGGTCCTAGGGTAACGAGTACGAAACGCCTCTTCCTCTTCTGGGGTTAGTGCTTGGTTCGGAAGGGATGAAGGGTTAATCCTATCCATCAAATCCAGAAGTTGGAACCTAGAATAGGCATAAAAAGGGTCGATAAGGAGCAGAAGAAGCCCAAAGCGAACGAAACTAGACGAGGGACATGCCTACGAGAGTGGGGGTATTTGTCTAATGGAATGAACCCAGAACCCAATGATTACCCAAAAACTCCTACCGAAACTCATCTAGAAAAACTAAAAACCCAGAAATCCACACAGCGGAGGAAGGCATGATGTTCAAAAAACCACCAAACTGTAAAAAACAAGTAACAGAGAAGCAAGAAGAAGACGAAGGCATACCTGAGTAGAAATGATGCTCAAAGAACGGAGAAGCAACGAAAACCAAGAGTTGCAGAGGAAATATCGGAGCAAGAAACAACTAGAGTAATGAAAGCAGAGAAAGAATGCCAAATGAGTAGTGAAGTGAGAATAATGGAGGGAAATATGAAATGATGTTGAAGCACCGGGGGTAAAAGAGACAATTCACCCTACTCGTAGGGCTGACGTACGACGCGCAATAGGGGCCTTAAATGCACACGAAAACCGTTGACGGCAAGGCAAGGCGGTTGCAGTCCCAAAGCCAATCCAGAGGAGACAGATGTTAGGGGGCAATAATGGCGAATACAGAAAGATGCTGAGCTTGAAATACAGTGATACAGTTGGCGATACCTTGGATCCTAGAGTACCTCGGACCCTTGAGGACCACGGCGTCTAGCCCGGATCTGGGAGACATGACCTCGGATCAGCTAGTGCTGCGGTGTCGGCCTGGACCTTTGAGACTAGACCTCGGGTCATTAAATCGGACAGGGCCCGCGACGGGGTAACCTGGTCTGATGGCAAGATACACCCCGGCAGCTCAAAAACTTGAACTACCGGGATGGGGGCAACTGTTACGGACCCCCATAAGGCCCAATACCGAGCTGGCCCACTAAGGAATAGACCCTGTCACGGGATCCTCCTATAATAATGGGAAATCCCATTATTACTTATAATCCGGATATATTTGAATTCATATCTTGGATATGATATAACGGCCATAAATCACGATAGGCCCAAGATACCGGACCGAAGGTACTCTCTATAAATACAGGGGTCGACCCTTAAGGTGCACACGTTCTAAACCTTAAATTATTTACATTCAGTTACACTGTACACACACAACACCCCTTGTGGCGAAAGCCTCACTTGTGTACAGTGATCCCACACTCTCCTGGATATTTTCTCCATAGATATTCAGGCAGAGTCAATTGATCCAATATTAAAGCACTAGTCCATCAGGCTAGACATCTGTGTTCTATACCAGAACAATACATATTAGATAATTGTAATAATAATAATAATAATGGTGGGCACAAGGTATAAAACAAATATACTCCATAATGGTTGTCTGTGTGTTTCGTTTCCCAAACAAGTGAAACAACCACCCCACAAATGTCATTCCCATTTCTTCACTCTGCTTCAATCTTTCACTTTTCCTTCTCCTTTTTCACATTTCGTGGCGTCGTGAAAAATAACATAATAATTAATTTGACTTTCTGTCTTTTCTTCGTTTATTTTTATTAACATAATAAACTTACTCATTTCAACTGCACGGAAAGCAGCAAAAACATTGAGATTGAATTACTTTAATTTCCACATAGATAGATATAATTTGAATATAGACGAATTATTTTTAAAATAAATAAATGAAAACAATAGTGATAAAAAAATTTAAAAGTAAAGCTTATCAAAACCAAAATATTGAAAAGTAATAGTTGTGTTGAATATGAGTGATATATAAAAGAATATAATACCTCTCAAATATGATCATCAACCTGAAAATATTTTGTGGGTGGAAAAGAAAAAGGAAAAACTACCTTATTTGTGTCCAACAATTTTTGGAAAATTGTAAAATAATGTTAAATTATATTCTTTCACTACAAAAATAAATTTAGGTAAGTTGATAGAATCATGAGACTTACTGAATTATTCAAGACATGCTTCAAAACTAACAAATACTTAGTTATAAAGGCAAATAAATTTTTGATAAGTTATAAAGATAAAATAACATAAAATAGTAAAAATTGAGCTTTACATATATCATTAAATGGAAGTTTTGATATATCATCTGTAGAATGAAGGGTTATCAATGCTAAATATAAGCGTATCTCTAAATGATAACAAAACACACAGAAGTTTAAAATAAAGTTAGAAAATTTAAAAAATTTAGTTTTTTTTTTTTTTAATTTGATGAAGAAAAAATTATTTCCTATCCTTTACCTTTTGTAAAACTCGAAAAAAAAAAAATTAAAGAAGGGTTGTTTTTTGCATAATAAATAGGGTTAAGTATCATTTTTACCCTAAAAGTTTTTGTTGAGGAGTAGGAGTGGGTATCTGGAAGTGTTTTTATGAGTAATTTTGCCTTAGAAGTTTACAAAACGTAGAAATTTTACCTCTCTGTTAATTTTGATTGTTAAGTTTAACTGATATGCACATGTGGTACCCAGTGCTTGCCACCTCATTAATCAAAATAGGGTTAAATATCATTTTTACCCTAGAGATCAATCTCATTTTGTTAAAGGAATCATCGATATTGAGGGAATTAAAGGTATAAATAGACTCAACAAGATCGGACTGAAGAACGTAAGAAATCTCGTCTTCATTGAGTTGTTGAAGGACACAGAGCCAGAAATCAAAGATGCAAAGGAAAAAGCCAACTTT
Source organism: Acacia melanoxylon (assembly GCA_019022615.1). Classification (NCBI taxonomy): domain Eukaryota; kingdom Viridiplantae; phylum Streptophyta; class Magnoliopsida; order Fabales; family Fabaceae; genus Acacia; species Acacia melanoxylon. The sequence continues at coordinate 490,499 of JAFJYJ010000003.1, read as the reverse complement.
GGAAAGGTCGAGCTTGGAGTCGGAGAGAGAGATCCTTGAGACGTTGAGCTTAAGGCGGCTAGAATTTGTGAAGCCGAACTAGTCAGAGGGATTGAAAGGTTTGTTACAAAACTTAGAGAATGCATCACTTACGATTTGAGCAAATAAAAAGCAAAATAAGATATTAATTGTCCTGAAAATTGGTTCAGTAAGATAAAACAATAGTGATAGTATTTATCTTTGTATAGATTGATCTAGGCCAACCTCCCTTATTGCGAGCCACGACGATAGTTGGTGGTTTCTTGAAGAAATGGTTGGAGAAACTGATGTTTCAACTGGGAGAAATCTTTTACCTATACATGGTTCCTAGTTGAAACACCACGTCATATTGGGCTTAGTTATGTAGATGATGAGGTGGCATGCCATATGTGTTGTTTGACTAATTTAATAGTCTAATTTCACATCGGGGGACAATAGGGCATAATTGCTATATTTTGTAAACTTCCAAGACAAAATTTCTCCTAAAAAAACTTATGGATACCCACTGCTCCTCAGCAAAAGCTTCTGGGGTAAAAATGATATGTAACCCTATTTTGATTGATGAGGTGACAAGTACTGAATGCCAAATGTGCATATCAGTTAAACTTAACAATCAAAATTAATGGAAGGGCAACATTGCTACATTTTATAAACTTTTGGGAAAAAATTACTCGTATAAGAAACTTTTGGATATTCATTGTTTCTTGGCAAAAACTTCTGGGACAAAAATAATACTTCATCCTAATAAATAAGTGAGTAGGACGAAAGAGGACAAAACACGTGGCCGACATTCATACAAGGGTGGGCCCACAAATGGGGCAAGAGAAGAAGAATATCCCAAGATTTAGTGGGGGGAAGCATGATGACGAATGCACCCCAGATCTTTTCCCTATGCTCCCTCGTGGGCCCCACCCGTCTCTTTCTCTATTGCATTGCATGCTTTTTCTCATCCCATCATTCTCTTCCATTTCTCAACCTACCCCAGTTCTTTCATCTTTCATTTTCTATTATCACATTCAAAAACTAAAATAAGATATAAAACTTGCAAATGAGTAGAGATTTAGTTTAATTATTTCTTGTCAATCAATTTTTATTTTACCCTTACATATATTTTTTCCTAGATTTCACTTTATAATTATTACTTATTTTTAATATTACTGGGGATTTTTACATGGATGACATTAAATGACAATAGTTATAATTTAAAATATTGTGGTAAAATGGAAGATGAAGAAAAAAAGACGACTAATTCTTACATAATAAGTAACACTATTTTTTATTTCTTCTTAATTTGCATGTTTTTTTTTGTTTTGTTTAATAAGGATAAATAAATAGAGATGAGAAAGTATTGTAACCTGCCTACAAGTGGTAAGAAGCAATGATAATGAAAAATGAAATGCTATGATTTTGTGTAAATACCAAATGAAATGTTATTTGTCTGTTTAATTATGAAGCGACACGGTTGGAATGTATTTTGATTGTTCTTTAATTTTTTTTGGCAATTTGATTGTTATTTGTTAAATTTATCCTTTATCATCACATCCAAAAATATGGAATAACTAAATTGTAGGTTCTAAATTCACGCAAAATTTCAGATTTGTTTTGTTTTTGATAAAAAGATTTGTTATATACTATTTGTAATTAGCAAGCAGCTCACAGAAATCAATTGATTAATTTAATTATTTTTAATGTAAATTAATTGTAAATGGATGGCTGAGGTGAATTAATTTAATTTTTTTTTTATATAAATTCAATATATATAATCACTAATCACTACCAACACGCACATAATTTGGATCCCACTAATCCCATCTTTTAAATATATGACCCTTTCTTTCTCTATCATATTTGAATATATCAATGTGCGAAGAAAAGAGGATTTAATTTTATTATTTTTCACTACCTTCTGCTTCCTCTTCTTCTCCTTCTTCTTCTCCACCTTTCTGTTTTTCCTTTCCATTTTCTTTCTTCTTTCTTTTATTCCTGTTCTGTTGTGTTCCGTTTCCTTTTCAAGCTGCTTAATCAATTATCATCCATCATCATGCCTTGCTTTTGATGCATTACTATGTTGACTAATCCCAACGAACCCCTCTCTCTCTCTCCCCCTTGTTTTCCTGCTCCCCAAACACTCTCACTTGGTCTCTCTCTGGCTGCTTCTAACCGAAACAAATTAAGCCCATTATTCGTCTTTCTCAAGATTACTTGAATGTAACTAATAAACCACTCATTCTTAGAACTCTTCTTCTCTGTTTTCTTCTACGTAGAGGTTTAATTTATATGCCCCGTTATCAAGTTTGGCCTTCGTATCCATACCTCGCTGCTTCTCCTTCCTTCATCAACCTCTTCCTTCAATTTGAAAAGTTTCTACGAAAATTATGCAGCGTTTTCCCATCCGCTCTGAATGCTTCATCTGACCAAGATTCAATTCAGTCATCCTGATCAGTTTGATGTAATGGGTATGTTCTCTATTCCTGCTTCTGTGTTTTCTCTTGTCTTTCTTTTCAATTCTTCAAACAATTGCGCCCCCCCCCCCCCCAACACACACACAATTAGTCTCTTAGGTGTTTGATGAAATGCCTGATTCTGTGGTGAGTAATTTGATTGAAGCATTCTCATTGACTTGTTGAACCATTAAAAGCTTGAGATATATTTTAAAGATGGAGAGCACTTTTACGGTTTACCAGATGCTTTTTTCCCCCCTGAAAAAAGAATATTGTGTGGAGAATAACTCAGTGTAAGTTCTACTTTAAAAACTCCAAAAGGATACAGACAAAAAGGAAATGATAAATCTTCCTTGCGGGATGGGCAGAAGTTGACCTCGAATGAATAACTTTATCAGTTTCAGAGGTCAATGGCCACGGCGACATAATTGGCCGAACACATTGCTGGATGCCAATTAGTAATCAGAATATGGATGTCAACGGTTCTGTGTAGAGAAAAGCTACTCTGGCAGTAGCCGTGGTCATTTTCTGAAGTTTCATGATGTTCATGGAATTGGAATCTGTTGGAGCTAATTCTAAGAAAGAGGATGTTATGAGTCCACATTGAGGAGCCAAGCTCTTGGAGTGAGGTTTATAAGTCGTTGGTACTCCCTCTTCATAGGCTAGCTTTTGGGGATTGGGCTCTCTTTCTCTTTTAGGCTTGTGCTCGTCACATAGGATGCTTGTGAGCATTTTGTTCCTTGAAGCATGAATACTTCAAAAAAGGAGTCATGTTATATTTAGCACTCATATTTAGCAAAGCACTTCAGATTGTACTAAAATGTTTTATTCTGCCACTTCGTTGTGTTATTGTATTTGTATCATATCGTGTCTCCTTCAGTGCATTTCTTCTGTATGATTCAAAGCAATTGGCGGTGCCATTTATTTTATACCAGTTGAGTTAGCTAAGAAATCATCAAATTCTCAGATTCTTCATATTCTTGTTTCTGTCAGGAACTGGAGGATGCGGTAGAATATTCTGTAGTCTGATATAAGACATTCAATTCAGTCAACTTCACTATTGAGCTTTGAAGTTTATGTCAAGTAACTTAAAAATATACCAACAGACATTTGCGTTACATCTTTCCAAGGTGTTAAGCAGTTGCTATTCTCTAAACTATTTTGTCATTCTCTTTCTCAGAGCATGATAGCGTATACTGGAGTGGTGTATTATATTTTTTATTTGGTCTGTAGGTGGGGTCACTTTCTTCTACCCGCTGAAGAGCTCTTAAAAGTTCTGTGCAGCGAAATGAGAATAACTAGGGCTTTATTAAATGAAACTTGAGGTAAGGCTCTCCTGCAAACTGTTATTTCTCAGTTTTTTTGTATATTTAGTAAACTTCCTTATACATGATTTTGAACGATGAAGGAAAAAAAAATCATTCTCTTGTCTTTCCTCCATCGTTTTTTTGTTCATTTTCTTTGTTATATATATATATTTTTCCTTTCCCCTTTTTTTGTAGATTTCTCTTATCGAGTTTTTTAGTAGAATTGGCAGTTGGCACATGTTAATCTGTCTTCTCCTGCTACTCAGAGTAGTTAGTCATTGCTGAAAAGCCATGAGCTGATTGGGTCCTGTGCATAGACCCTAGTGTGTTTTGATTGGTTCCATTGAACAAGTTAGTTTTTACGAATAACACTTCACCTTCTTAAATGTTCTGTAGACGCCATTTACAATTTCTCTCTCTTTCTAAAAATCCAGTTCAATTTCATAATTTCCTTGCAAAAGCTTTTTCAGTCTTTATACTTTAGATATTTCATACCTGTGCAACTGCAGTTGTCTCTTACAAGGTACAAGCCATCTCTTTTCAGTCAGACTTTTGAAGTAGGGACTTAGTTACTATTGGGTATAGACCAAAACAATCAACAATGAAGTTTATGAAACTTGGAACAAGGCCTGATACATTCTACTCTGAACAATCCACTAGGTACTAATAATAATACTTTTCTAAGATGCTGCACACAATATTTTTCTACCCCTGATATGCTAATAAAGATGAATTCTGATTATGCAGGACTCTAGTTTCAGAGATACCTTCAGATCTTGTGATACAAGTCAATAATATCACTTTTCTACTGCACAAGGTACACATGAAAGAGGAAGAGAAAGATAGAGATACCAAAATTTAATCTTTGTTCACATTTGACTCTACTTTTGCTTACTGCAGTGTCCACTTCTTCCAAAATGTGGCCTCCTGCAGAGGCTTTGCTCTGATTCTAGTGATTGTGAGTCTGTTTCTCTAGAGCTTCACGATATTCCTGGAGGGGAAGAAGCTTTTGAACTCTGCGCTAAGTTTTGCTATGGAATTGCAATAAACATAAGTGCTCACAACATCGTCCCTGCGCTCTGTGCTGCCAAATTCCTTCGAATGATCGACTCCATTGAGAAGGGAAACTTTGTCGGTAAACTTGAGGCTTTCCTGAATTCCTGTGTACTCGAAGGTTGGAAGGACTCCATTGCGACACTGCAGACCACTGCTAGGTTACAAGACTGGTCTGAGAATCTTGGTATAGTCAGAAAGTGCATTGATTCGATTATTGAGAAAGTTCTCACACCCCCACAACAGGTCAAGAATTTGGTCCTTTCTACAACCTCAAATTTCTTAAATTTCCATAAAACATGGTTAGATAGAAACATATAAAAGATAGATAAACCTAACCAAATAATAAATATACAATTATGTCATATGTGAGTCAGACTGGAAACTGCACATAAAATACTTCCATGTCTTTTCATAAATGACTTGATCTATTGAATGTCCGGGCAAGTTTTCTCAAAATATTTGAGCAGGCTCTGTGCATTTACACGGAATTTGAGATGATTGTGATTAGTGCAGTTTCTTACAACTTTAATATATAATGACCTTTAATTGTTAGGCATTTGAACTTTTGCTGAATAAATGACGATCTTCTTGTGCAGGTCAAATGGTCCTACACTTACACCAGGCCAGGGTACAACAAAAAACAGAACCCTGCTGTCCCAAAGGATTGGTGGACAGAGGATGTTTCTGATCTTGAGATAGACCTTTTTCGATGTATAATCATGGCTATCAGATCGGCTTATGTGCTACCACCACAGCTTATAGGTGAAGCCTTGCATGTCTACGCCTGTAGGTGGCTCCCAGGGCTTACAAAGCTCAGAAGTTCAACAAGTTCAACTTCTCAAACAGAAGAATCCAAGGAGAAAAATAGAAGGATTCTTGAAACAATTGTAAGCATGATTCCAGCAGATAGAGGGTCAGTTTCAGTTGGCTTCTTGTTAAGACTTCTCAGAGTTGCAAATTTTCTTGGGGTCTCCACAATGACGAAAACTGAACTAATAAAGAGAGCCAGCCTACAATTTGAGGAGGCAACAGTGAGTGATCTGCTCTACCCTTCAACATCATTTTCTGACCACTCTTATGATATAGACACGGTTCTAGCAGTGTTGGAAAGTTACTTGAAGCTTTGGAAAAGAATGGCTCCTGGTGCAGTAGAGAGCAGCAACTTTTTAAGATCAATTAGAAATGTCAGCAAGCTCATTGATTCATATCTTCAAGTAATTGCAAGGGATGATAATATGACGGTGTCAAAGTTTGTTTCTCTTGCTGAAACTGTACCTGATGTTGCCCGAGTAGAACATGGTGACCTGTACAAGGCCATTAACATCTATCTTAAGGTGAAGTATTGATACACCTGTGTTGACATAAAATTTTGGGACCACCTTTGTCGAATTCTTATATTCTAGAAAATACATTTCTAAAATGCACATGAAAAACTGCAATTTTTTTTTTTTTTTTTTTTTTTTTTTTTTTTTTTTTTTTTTTTTCATTTTTAAATCCCTTTCTTAAAAACCATTATTTTCAAAATTTCTGTAACAAAGGAATAGGTTAGCAGCATCTAGTTAAAAAACAATGACGGCTCGGTGCACAAGGCCCTCACCAGGTGGGGTCTAAGGAATATTTTAGCAGCAACTAGTTAAATCTTTCAGAAATTGCTTTTAGCAGATATTTAATTTGATACATTATTTGTATTTTTATCATTTGATAGAAGTTATTCCTATCTAAAAAAATTTCTTTTCTGTTTCTTCCCCAGAAACCAGAAGGGAGAAAAAAAAAAAAGATTTTCCTGCCATCATTTGTTTTGATCAAGAATAGAAGCTCTTACCTTCTTTCAAACACCCACCAAATTCTAATCCATTAATAGAACTACTTCAATATACTTAATGAACTGTATATAATCAGTTCCATGTTGAGTTTTAATAAGACAATATGATGCATTTACAAAAGAGTTTCATTACCTCATACTATTTTGATGGCATTAACAGGAGCATCCTGACCTGACCAAGGCTGACAAGAAGCGGCTGTGTCGTATTCTAGACTGCCAGAAACTGTCACCGGATGTCCGAGCTCATGCAGTAAAAAACGAGCTTCTTCCTTTAAGAACAGTCGTGCAACTTCTCTACTTTGAACAAGAAAAAGACTCCTCCATGTCAACAACCACTAGCCACCATAAACTGCCAAAACCTCATGAGCTTCTTCTTGGAGCCAAAATGAGAACAAAAACCAGAGACATCAATGGGAAGCAATATTCTATAGGCCCAGACAAAGAACTTAAGAGAGAAGAAGACACAAGAAGCATCTCTCTTTCTTTAACCAGAGAAAAAGATCAACCCAAAATTAAGAGATCAGACAGTAAGTTGCCAGTGGAACTAGAGAGGAAGATGGTTATAAGAGGAGCGGTTGAAGAAATGGAGTCAGAGAAGGGAAGGGAAATGAAAGAAGAAAGTATATCAGGTGGTAGCAGGTTGAACATGGATCCTAAGAAAAGTATGAGAAGGGCAAGAAGTAAATCAGAAATTGGCCGTGAAAAAGGAAGATAGAGAGAAATATATCATCATAGACACAACATCTATTTAATTACTTTTATATGTGAACTTGGTAATTTCAATTCTATTTTTTTCTTTTGCCAGTGACATAAATGTTGTACTACGAGTACAAGCAGATAAATCTTTGCACTTTACTCTTTCATGAGTTGTGGTTAAAAGGAAATATTTGAGAAATTTCTGTTGCATTTATATATTGAAGAGGTCGATGCTACATTTGGAATTGGAATATTCTGAGATTCGAACATTTTCCAATCACATTTCAATTGTAATATATCATTATATCCCGATCGGTAAATTGAGATAAGATTCAGCCTTTGTTTAATTTTGTTTTTAATTTATATGTTCTTAGAGTAGTTTTATGAAGTTATTTTTCAGAACAAGTTTTGGAAGAAAAAACAAGTTTTGAAGATCGCTATGGTACTTTAAGTCAATTCTTCAATGTGGACACCACATGGATCTCGTACATTATCTTGCTGGGCCTTAAAGCTTCTTCCATGCTTACACTACATCAATTTTGTGGGCTTTCATGCTTTGCCTTGTGCTCAGTCAAGCTTCTCTGTGTTGCAAAAGCATGCAAATGGGCCTAAATATGCATGGCTAAGACCAGATTGATGTGGTAATAAAGAGAATATCCCAAGGTGTTTCCTGAAGAGATATCCAGATTGCCTCAAGAGACAAAAGTAGAGTTCTCTATTAAGTTGGTGACTGGCACAACTCTGATCTTAAAGGCTCCATATAGAATGTTTCCAATGATGTTGGTTGAACAATAAAAGTGTCCTACCTCTAGGTATATCAGCATTTATCAGAATATTTATATGCAGTTCAATAGGCAATACAGAAATAGCATAATATACCGATATAAAACTCTTGATTACATTATAGGAATTCCCACAGGTTCTATATATATTGTTTACTAATTCAAATTTCTGACTTGGCTTCAAATTCTTTAGTTGCTTCGGGCAAGGTGTTAATACCATGGTTACACATTTACGAATGGTGGATTATGTTAGCTCTCGGTCTTTTGATGATCACAAATCCTAAGTTATTGAATTAAATAATGTGTTTAAGTTGGGGTTTGCTCGAGCAAGGATTAGCTCATGCCCGAGCATAGACGATATAATAGCTTGCTCAAGTGTTTCAGAGAACCATGCCCAAGCAACATATTTGGAATGCTCGAGCATCATCGAGACAAAAGTGAGGATTTGCAAAATAGAGAGTCATGCTCGAGCAAGGAATGTAGCATGCTCGAGCATCAACGTGACAAGCAACATATTTTCAAAGTTGAAGAGTCATGCTCGAGCAAAGATAATGGCTTGCTTGAGCACCATGCTCGAGCAGCATCTTTCAACTTCACATTCTTAGCTTCTGGATGACCTGTACCTGAGCATGAAAATGTCATGCTCGAGCAGAAGGAAAACCCTGCTCGAGCAGCGTCGTTAGACATTCATCTTCTCGTCTTTGTCTGACCTTTGCCCGAGCATGCCTTATGGCTTGCTCCAGCATTGGCGATCTGTTGCCCAAGCATGAAGTCTTTCATGCTCGAGCAACAGCGATATGAATCATTTTTCATGAGACTCCAGAGAAGATTTCCCGAGCAAGCTTAGGTCCTTGCTCGAGCATTAGGTGATCTCAAGCTTTCTCAATATGTCTTTTAAAACTGTTGCTCGAGCATGATCAGCCTTGTTTTCAAAGCACCTCTGCGTAAACTATAAATCACTGTGTTTAATCTCATTACTTCATAACGTTACTCATTACTATTCCTAATTGTTTTTAATCAGTTTGCTAATGAGTTTCAGATGATTTTATCTTGGATTAACAACAAATTCGCTTAAAGCAATTTGTGTCAAAAGAGCATTAAATGCAGTTGCCAAAACCGGTGATAATCTCCGTAACCAATACTCTAATCGATGTAAATTTTTCTCTTACATTTCGTCTGCTCATTCAATGTTATTTCACAACGGGCAAAACAAAAGGAATGAAGAGAATGTCGGAACTAAAAATCCACCTGGATTATTTGAACGGTGACAATATTAACCGAGCTTCATCTGTCTAACAGATATATCCAAGACTCTCAACGGTTAATCCTCAAGCTTCATCAACGGTCATTTATTGCAACATCTATAAATAGCCAAAGCATTGAATTCGTCAACTACTGATCGAACCATATTTTTATATGATTTTTGATAATTAAATTGGGATTCTTAATGCATTTTGTCATAGTTATTGAGCTTAAAATGTGTTTCTTATGATAAATTGAGATTAAGAGTAAATACATTAAATTAGGGCTAAAAAGGGCAAAAGTGTCAAAAAATGTAATTACTTTTAATCATTGATTTTTATGAGAATATTTGATGTTAGATTAATTATTTTAAATTGTAGATCTTGAAGAAATTGACAAATTTGAAAAGGGAAGTTTGAACCCATGTTACAAAAAAAAATTCATTTTAGTCCCTCTATAAAAAAAGAATTTAAACTTTTCAAATTGGTCCCTCGTCAAAACTCTGCATTTTGACCAGGAACCAATTAATTAACTGACAGTTAAAATTGTTCTCGCTTGACATTCAAGAATATGTTCACGGTTGAAAAACAAATTTTTTCTCGTATTTGCGAACCCACATTGACATTTACTATTCACGTAAATAGTAATTACTATTCATATGAATAGTACCAGTAAAAATATTTTTACCGTGCTGGTAAATAATTTTTACTGTACCAGTAAATAATATTTACTGTGAAGGTAAATATTTTTTACTGCGTAAATAGTAAATACTATTCATGTAAATAGTCCCAGTAAAAATATTTTTACCGTACCAGTATATAATATTTACCGTAAAGGTAAATAATTTTTACTTTACCGAATAATAATTTTCTTTGTGCCGATAGATAATATTTATCGCCCAAGATTAATTCTTTTCGATGTGACAGATCGTACTAAAGGCTAGCGACCCAAGAGCATACTTTCGGAAAATTTTGTCTCGTTAAATAATATTTATCATGTACGTGTAAAATACTATTCTCAGAATGAACCACGCGTCCGTAACTCTTTACAATACATATTAAGGATCTGCTCGTTAAAAACACATACGGTTTCGAATACCTGATCACTCAAGAAGCGTCAAAGAAGTATGATGTCCTCTAACGTTGATCCACACGATTATCTCCGATTAACGAAAACGGCTAACTCCTTCTCCTCAATTAAAACCTTGACACCTTGGATCTTCTTAGGCGAATAAGTAGAGAAAACAGTTTGGATCTCTTACGCAAGACTATAAAGACTACTGTGGCGCTTAGAAGAGAAGCTAACTTCCTTAGAGGAAGAGAGGAGAGAAGAGAGAAGAGGTGTGTTTTTGAATGAAGAAATGAATTCTATTTATAAAAACGCGGGTGAGCGGTAGCGCGTGTTCTTCTTTCAACGATGTGGTATACGTTTCTTCTTTCAATGTGGCCCACATATTCATTTCTACTTCAAATCCAAAGTCTTTTTTTAAAATCAATTATTCCAAAGTGATTAATTCTTGAATAATTAATTCTTTCAAGAAGTCTTCTTATAATTAATTATAATAATTAATTATTCATGAATAGTAAAATATGAATAAGATTTTCTATTCATTCGACACTATTAACATGAATGAATAATTATTAATTAATTATTATCTTTATCCAATCTTGATTGGATCTGTATAATTCATAAATTATCCTTAATCTCTTATCCTCTTTATAATCGGGCAAGTTCTAACCCAATTACATCAATAAATTTCGATAAAATCCAATAACAATTATTGGTCCAAACTTGCTAAACTATCGCAATCAAGAATAATCTTAATGTGTGGCCATTATTGCCCAATTAAGTTGATCGACATAGATAAACTTGAACCAATTAAACTCCTTTAATAGGTCAATTTATCTAATGACTACATAAGACACTAGCAATCTTTGCTGATCCCCGTAACTAATCAAGTTGATCAAGTGATCTACCTTTCTAATTTGGATCTTGTCATGATCATCCCTTACAACATTGTTCATATTTAGTCGGAGCGAGAATAGAAGATCATCTCTCTTGATTGACTAAATGTAGCTATTACACGTAACTAAAATATTCTTCTATTGACTCTAAGACGGATCATGACTCTTCATGATCACTTACTACGATAGATTCCCGAATCAACTAAAGTCATCCAAGCCCTACCTTCTCTTGTGAACAACTAATCCTTGTAGGGGATTGTAAGTCTTTCGGCACGTCCATCTATACTCATGTATTCAAGTTATACCCAAGAATTAATCGCTCTCCCCATATTTCAGGCGGATAGAGTTGGTATAACCCTAGGACATAGTGTTCGATGACATCCTCAAGTCTAAGATGATCAGCACTACCAAATGATGAGAGACATTACAAATCCAATGATACTCTCTACAATGAATCCTTGTGGAGTCTCTCAATGTAGTCGGTTCGGGCTTTATCGTTTTAACAGATCCACCCACGACATCGCCTAAGGTATCACTATACCGCATTCCATGAGGTCCCCTACCTTGATCACTATACAAGTAGATGATGTCAGATTAGTCTTATTGAGATCACCAACGCTCTTTCTTGGTGACTCAAGACTAGGAACAAGTTTTAGGAATAGACATGTAGTGTCCTCGATTCCTCATGATCATGATCTCTATCATAGATCATCGAGTGAACACCTATTCTATTCCTACTTTATCTTTAAACTCATATTAACCATAAAATATAGGCGAGACATAAATATGATAAAGATAAATTATGCTCAAATATATTAATCATGAAATATCAAACAGTACAAGGTGTTCAACAGAATGTCTCTAGGACACCTACATACTAACATTAACTAGGTCAGATGTGTTGAAGCTGAGGGAATTATGTCTAGAGACCCGTGAATGTGACCCGACAATAGAGATTAAATGACAGCGCCGCGAGCTACAGGAAATCTTCGACTCTGGACGATCGACTAGGCACCTGAACCTTCATCGTTAATCATCAACCTCACCATCCTTGAAGTCGCCGGCGGTCCACTCCTTCACCACCATCACCGCTGGCGACCCACTTGCTCCACCATCCTGAAACGCTAACACAGAGTTTTGTCTTCATCGTTCATCATCGATCCTTCATTTTTCCTCCATTCGCCCCACCTTCATCCATCATCTTCGACCTTCCTCCCTTCTTCTTCTTTCCTGACTTTCCCTCTCGTCAGAGGCACCACCACCTCCTTCAGTCGTCGGCGAGCAACCATCCTCCCTTACCACTTCCGACGACTCCATTCTTGCATAGCTGAGGAAGACAACAGTCAGATCTCAGACATGGAGGGAGAGACGTGAGGCACAGTGTTATCATCCCTCTTCACCATTCTCATATATCTTCTGCCATCCTCACAGCCACCACTAACTTGATTTCTGTGGCAGCTAAGTTTTACTGATTTTTGGTGACAAATAGGTGCTTCATGAGTTGCTGATTCCCTCTTCTGGGTGATGGAGATTAATACTTGAGCTTATTGGACTACATTAGGGGAGTTTTATCTATCTTACTATTAGTCCAGAGTTATATATTGAGATTGCCTAGTTTTTGGAATTATTGTGTACAAATTCTGGAACTGAGATTAATGTTTATTGTCTTTGTTAGTTTGATAATTGTAGTTGAGATTGAATTTTGTAGTGTGAAAAATATACATGTTTGATTTCTTTGTGGTTGCAATTAGATTATGTTAATTAGCATGGTATTTTCTAGTTAATGTGATTTATTTGTGCCGTTGAGGGGCTGGTTAGCACCCAAATTTAAGGAGGCTCATGTTGCATTATTCCAATCTTAATTGCACATTAAGTGGTTTCTAACAATATCTCAAGAAGTAGTAGTTAGCTACGGTAGTAGGAGCTACTATCAATTGGGAATATTGGACTCATAGTGTTATCTTAAGGTTTTTCTTATTATGACTTAATGAAGTTTAACTCTCATAATATTTTTGAGCAAGGATAATCATTTCTTCATTACCAAGAGCATCCATCATTCATATTTTCAATTCCATACTCCATTCACCATTTTTATAAGAAAAATACCAAAAATAATAGTTTAGCATTTAATTAAATTGCATTCGTGTTTTAGTTTGTTAATATAAAAATCCAAAACCAACTTTCCCCTTGTTTTCAGTGTACTTCCATGTCATTTAGATTATCTAGGACTCAATAAAAGGCTCCTCGAGAGAGAGAACGATCCTAGGTTTGCCTATACGCAATCCTTGGTTATTTTTGATTGTGGACCCCAAGGCTAAGGACAAAAAGGCCTTCATCAAATGGCGCCGTTGCCAGGGAGCTAAGTAATTGGCTCCCTAGGTAATTGAATTGTCAAATTCACTTTTGAAAAGGGGTTTCTCGTGTGAAGGTTATTAGTTTTGCATTTTTTATTTTCATTGCATATAGTTTAGGATTTTTGCATTTGGGTAGCTTGCATAGTATTCATTGCATTGACTTGACTTGGTAGCTTCTGTGTGGTGTGTTTGCATTTAATTCGATATGATGTTGAGCTTAATTGTTTGAATTAACCATGTCTCCAAGTTAATTCATAGCATACTTTCATTTTTCCCCCTTTCATTTTGAAATTTCTTTTTCTTTTGCATTTGCATTTTCTTTAGTTCATTTTCTTCGTTTTTATATTTTATAGTTAGATAGTGATCTTGTGATTCATTGGGAATTAATTGTATTGAACTTTCATGGCTTGGTTTAATGGTAATCAAGATTCACTCTTTCATTCCCATTCTTTTGTAGGAGATTCGACCGAAAGGGAAGAGTCCATCTCTCAAAGCATCGATTCCATTCAACAAACAATACGGGCTCTTCAAGCTAACTTGGGAATTCAAGATAAGAATCCAATTGGTCAAAAATGTCATGTGAAAGACCTGGCTATCACCCAAGAGGGGGGGGGGGGAATTGGGTGTATGATAAAACTTTTGGAAGTTTGAAAATCTTTTCGCAATTTACTGAAAGTAGTTTGTATGACAGTAATAATTTATAAAGCATAATCAGTCATTCAAACTTATATGCTGGAAATGTAAGAGTTAAGGGAAGAGAATATGCAAACTGAGATTTATACTGGTTCGGCCAATCCTTGACCTACGTCCAGTCCCCAAGCTTCACTTGAGATTTTCAATCCACTATCTTCTTTCAACTTGATTACACGCTCTGTACTTGAAGTAATCCTCTCACTAGGATTCATTCCCCTTACAAGCCGTAATCAATACACCCACTTGATTACACACTCTGCACTCGAAGTAACCCTCTCACTAGGATTCACTCCCCTTACAAGTTGTAATCAATACAATGGGTTTCCCACTCAAGATCACCCAATCTTGAGTAACTCTCAGATAGTATGGTAGGATGTTTACAATAAATCTTCTCTCTCGAAGTGAATGAATAAACACCGAAGTGCATTACAAATAATCTCACTCTCTCTGATAAACTATGTAAACATTTGGAAAACAGAGAGTAAAATAAGATGAAGATCAGAGTATGAGCATTTTGAAGTTGTAGGCTTGTGTCTTTTTTCTTCTGTCTTGAATCTGACTTCTTTTATAGGTAGAGATCAATATATGACCGTTGGATGAAGAAATATAGCCGTTAGACTCAGATAGAAACTAGCCGTTAGAACCTCATTTTCTGAACCAGTGACGAATACTCGAGTATTCATTTGGAAACTCGAGTATTCAATACTTTACTTGGATACTCAAGTATTCACTCAATTTTTGCTTCTCGCCAACCTTCAAGTTGCTCTCTGTCTGATGAAAACTTGAGTATTGAACTTACATACTCGAGTATTGACCTTGTTGAACTAACTGTCAACTTACAAAGGTCACATCTCCCTGGTCTGAACTCCGTTGTGGTTCGTTTAACTCTCGATGGAAAGATCTGTGAGTATACTTTCATATGCCACCAATTTCAGCTCAATCAAATTTTTAGTTTGTGAGTTACACTCAAAACATTGAAGCTTGGTTTGCTGAGTGGCGTGGATTTATCTGTCAACTTGTACAATTCATAGCTCTCTCATATGAACTCCTTTTGGCTTGAATTTTATATCAAAATGACGCATTAGGAGTATAGTTTCATATGACACTGATTTCACTTCAATACGATTTCTGGTTGAAGAGATATCATCAAATTACCAGACGTCGCCCGAGCTGAACGTGAAACAGAGTTGATCAACGTTGAATACTCGAGTATTGAACTTACATACTCGAGTATTGACAGTCCGGAGAGCCCAGAGATGCTGAAAACACTGGATACTCGAGTATTGACTTGGATACTCGAGTATTGACATTCCAGAGAGCCCAGAGATGCTGAAAACACTGGATACTCGAGTATTGACATTCCAGAGACGCCAGAGAAGCTGAAGACACTCCAATACTTGAGTATTGATGAACATACTCGAGTTTTGAGTTCCAAACTTGAGTATTGAGTTGTGAACTCGAGTTTTCTCATCCTGAAGCTGATGTTTCCTTGTTTTAACTCTAGATTGAGTCATTCCAACTTCCATATGATCTTGGAGGCTTCTAGCATCAATATAAGAACTTGAATAATGATATCTTCATTCCATTCAACAAGTTCTTCCTTTTTCCATCTCCCATCTTGATCATTCTTCATCATTTAACTTGGGCTTATTATTCTCTCGCAGCTTCTACCTTCTTCCTCTTCTTCTTGATTAAGTTCTTGCTTCCTTTGACATTCGATATTCCAATTATATTGTGTGCAAGAACTTCTTTCTTCAATCCCTTATTTCCTTCTTGGTTATTCCCCATGATTGAACACTTTCTTTCTTCTCTTCTCTTGATCATTGCCAAAATACTTTGTGTAACTTCTTTGCTTCCTTGGCATTCTCTCCCATTCAACTTGGAGTAACATCTTGCTTCCTTGACAACCTCTGCAAGTTCTTCTTTCTTTAATACCTTTCTTGATCAATCTCCATTATTAAACTTTGCATCTACATTCAATATAAGAATTAGTCGAAGTATAATGTAAATGTAGTATGCAACCTTTTTGCTCTTAAGAATGATATCTATAAAAGACATCATCAAAACTAATTATAACCAACATCATGGTCCATTCCATCACTCATACCATGAACCTTACCACCAATGTCTATTCCAACTTAATCACTCACCCTATAGATCATACCATGAACCTTACCCACAACCTCCATTTCAACAATATCGTCAACCTTCTCACTTACCATACCATCCTTCCTTCCAACCATGCCATCAACCACTTCATGAACCGCCTTCATTTCATCCCACTTCCTAACCATGTCATCCATCTCATGAATCCCTATACCCATTTGAGCCACCTTCTGGACCTCATTCTCAACCATGTGTGCCAAATAAAGAACCTACCATTCATGAAGTCCTTGGTGTAAGAACCGGCTGAACCCAAGAGGGGGGGTGAATTGGGTGAATAATAAAAAGTTATCAACTTTGAAAATCTTTTCGCATCTTAGTAAATGTAGTATGTATGATAGTAATGATACATAAACCAATAGTTATATATTCAAATGATTATGCTGGAAATATAAGAGATAAGGGAAGAGAATATGTAAAATGAGATTTATCCTGGTTTGGTCCAATCCTTGACCTACGTCCAGTCCCCAAACTCCACTTGAGATTTTAAATCCACTATCTTCTTTCAACTTGATTACACGTTCTGTACTTGGAGTAATCCTCTCACTAGGATTCACTCCCCCTTACAAACTGTAATCAATACACCCACTTGATTACACACTCTGTACTCTAAGTAATCCTCTCACTAGGATTCACTCCCCTTACAAGCTGCAATCAATACAATGGGTTTCCCACTCAAGATCACCCAATCTTGAGTTACTCTCAAATAGAATGATAGGATGATTACAATGAATCCTCTCTCTTAGAAGTGAATGAATAAACACTGAAGTACATTACAAATAATTTCACTCTCTATGATGAACTATGTAAGCATTGAAAACAGAGTGTGTATGAGATAGATATTGGATTCAGAATGTTGGCATCTTAACAGTGCAATCTCTTGTCTCGATCTTTCTTCGTTTTGAATGTGCCTCTACTTATAGATGAAGATCATCTGAACGTTGAGAATATGACCGTTATGAATAGTATCCGTTAGAGATCAGTTGGAACTAGCCGTTAGAACTTTTGCACACTTTTGATGTTCGACACAAATATGAGATTTTGAGATTTGCTTCTAATCCTTCGTTTTAATCATCCAAAACTCACTAACAAATTGATTAAACATAGTTAAGAATAGTGATGAGTGATGATAAGAAGTATCTAGATAATACATGAAGATTTCGCAAATATGGAAAAGTTGATTTTCAAACTGATCGCTGAAAACTGGAGTTTTCAAATGCAAACTGGAGTTTGTAACTGTTCACTCAAGTGCAAACTCGAGTTTTGTTCTTTCTTAGGGAAACATTGCGATTGAGCTTTGAAGAACATTTTGAAATAGGAGCAAAACTCAAGTTTTCAATTACAAACTCGAGTTTTGGACTCTTAACATGAAAAATGAATTTTAGTCCAAAACTTCAAAATTGGAGTTTTCATTCTAAACTGGAGTTTTCAAATCATAGAAAAGAGAGTAATGCTTTTGTTTGGTCAAAACTCGAGTTTCCAAAACAAAACTCGAGGTTTCATTTAAGTATGAAAACTTTGAGAAATTTATGCCAAGTTAAAACTAGAGTTTTCATAAAGTCAAAATGTTGGAGACTCTCTATATGACCAAAAATCGAGTTTCCAAATGGAAACTGGAGTTTTGTCTTCTTCAGAAAATTTTGAAGAGTTTCTGTATGATGCAAACTCGAGTTTGCAAGTCAAAACTCGAGTTTTCCCAAAATATGGAAAACTTGGAAAACTCTTGGCCAATCTCAAACTCAAGTTTACATGTCCAAGCTTGAGGTAAGAATCCAATGTAAGAATAATCAACTCCAAACTCATTGTATTATGTCCATTATGATCCGATGAATGAAGGTTGTTCTTGACCAGCGTTTTTGAAACGTCTTGAACTGACCTTCAACTTTCAAAGGCTATATCTCCCTGGTCTGAACTCCGTTACGATCCTTTCAAGTCTTGATGGAAATCCTCTTGAGTCTACTTTCATATGCCACTGATTTCAGATCAATCGGATTTGTAGTTTGGGAGATACACTCAAAACATTGAGGCTTGGTTTGCTGCGTGGCGTGAATTTCAGTGTCAAGTTCCACAATTCATAGCTCCTTGATCTGAACTCCTTTTGGCTTGAATTTTATATCAAATTACGCATTGGGAGTCTAGTTTCATATTCCACTAATTTCACCTCCATCCGATATCCGGTTTAGGAGATATAATCAAATTACCAGACATCGCCCGTGCTGATCGTGAAACAGAGTAGAACAGAGGTGCTGATCAGCGCTGTAAACTCGAGTTTGCACTTGGAAACTCGAGTTTTCCTAGTCCAGAGATGCCAGAGATGCTGAAGACACTTATTGACTCGAGTTTATGATGGCTGACTCGGCTTTTGTTTCCGAAACTCGAGTTTTCTAGTATCCAAGAAGCAAATAACTGTAGCAAGGTAGTAAACTTGAGTTTAATACTTGGAGACTCGAGTTTGCTCATTCATAACCTCATTTTTGCTTGTTTTAACTCTGAATTGAGCAATTCCAACTTTCATTTGATTGTGGAGACTTCTAGACACAATCTTAGAACTTGAATAATGATATCTTCATTCCATTCAGCAAGTTCTTCCTTCTTCCATCTCCCATCTTGATCATTCTTCATCATTTAACTTGGGATCATTATTCTCTGCAGCTTCTACCTTCAATATCCAGAAAGCCGAGCCTATGCTAAACGTGTTCCAAAATTTCATGTGTCGTCTTTCTGTATCTGCACTATTCATGTATACTGCACTGTAGCTCAAATAAGATGAAGCTTCATTCCAACTTCCATTTGATCATAGAGACTTCCAGTATCACATATAAGAACATATAGTGCAAGTTCTTATTTCTTTAGTCTCCTTTCTTGATCAATCTCTATAGTTCAACTTGGATTAATCTACATTAAATACAGCAGTTAGTCAATGTAGGAGATAACTATATTACTCAATCTTTTTGCTTTTAATAATGGCATCTATATAAAACATCATCAAAATTAATCATATCTAACACTTGGAAAATTGCAAAATCAAGTGACTCAAACGGTAGACGAGGAGCAGTCATACAAGGCCAACTTTGACCATCAAATGGACTTCTATAATGAGACGAATGGAACATCAAGAGAAAGAGAATGAGAGAATGGAAAAGGAAATTGAGCATCTCAATCAGCAATCACAAGTGTTGTAGACTAATTTCCAAGAAAATCATCTTCCCATGTTCACACATACACAAGAAGTGGAGCAATTGAAAGAAATCAATGAGAAGTTGGAGAAAGCAATGGAGTGGCCTGCACAAGAGTCTCCTAAGTGCCATACTCCACAAGAGACTCACCCAACACATGCACTTCCATATGAGCCACCCACTCCACAATGCCAGGAACATCCATCACAACCTTCTACTCCTCAACCTTTTGGACTTGATGCCTTCCTCACCTTGCCATATATGGATGCTCAAACCCTTACCCTAAGAAGAATGTATGACCAACTAAAGGTTCGGCATCTATATTTATTCAATCTCAAAGAGGCTCTTCCTCGTGGGTTCTCTGAGGAAATGGAGGACATTGAAAAATTCATCAAGGAATTTGTCCACCATGTGTTATAGATCAAAATCGAAGGAGAAGAAGGAGCTCCATGGTCATCGGTATCCAATGGTGATGGGAATATTGGAATCCGTACATGCAGCGGATTAAAATATTCTACGAATTCCATCCGGAGGATCGCTCAACCATCGTCGAAATCAAGGTTAGAGAACCGAATATTACCTATAGTGAACTCGTCCGCGTCTCGTTCTCTTTGAACTAGTAGGTTACCCTCTCGATCACCAGAAGTCGACTCCACGAATCGGCTTCCTCTACTGGTATCCACACGAATAAACACCGAACACGGACGTGGCAGCGTGCTAGCGCCTCGAACTGTGCGTCTCTCTCTATTTTGCTCTAGGGTTTTTTTTTCTCGCGGCTTAGATACGCTCGACAAAAAGTCCCGTAGGTTATTCTAAACCCGATCGGCGTATAATATTCAAAATTAATCCTCATTAATTTTGAATTTTGAATTTTGAATTTCAAATATGGATTAAAAATATATTAATTAAATCTATCTGTTAGATCTAATGTAACGTATTTATTTAATCCGTATTAAAAGGTTAATCTGAAATTTGAATATGGATTAAAAATATATTAATTAAATCTATCTAATAGATCTAATGTAATCTATTTATTTAATTCAAATTTAAAGCCTTCGATTTAATTTATCTCTATAAATTAAATCCGAGAAATGATATATATCTATTTAATTAAATCGAGATACTATATCTCAATTTAAATTAAAAATATATATGATATATTTATTCGAAAATTAAATGAGATACAATATCTCTATTTGTTTTTGATATTTAATTTATCAAATAAATTAAATACAAAACAAATATTATATAATAATATTATAATCTCCATTAATAATATTAATATATATTAATTTCGAATTTAATATATATATATACACATATACATATACATATGCATATACATATATATATATATATATATACATTTATCCTAGATTAAATTCAGTATTCATTAAATCCTAGACGTATCTAAGATTCAATGAATCTGGACACTTTTGCTCGTGTTGGGCTATTCTTGTGTGCGACCCTACAGGCCCATATGAGATTGGCAGTGGGCCAATACTGTATCAGCCCATAAGTCGCAAGCGGCCTCTAGCAAGACATTGCGACTACCCAATTCACATGGGGATCGATGACACGATACAACCTATCGTATAACCATGTCACGTCCCTTTTGTCACGCGATAATTTGGTCAAGGATGAGGCATGGATAATGTCAACTTCCTTTTATTGACCATTACTTTCTCGATTCTCGAGTAGTCTAATAATTGAAATGGAAACTCCTTTCCATCACAGTACTGCCATACATTTCTTAGACTCACTCATCGAGGGGCCCAAAGATTATCTCTCTACAAATGTGAGGGACAAATTCCATCTTGACCATTCACATTCCTCCGCATGAAAACCACTGATTCTGATCCAAGCTTTTATCATCACCCGGTCAAAGGTGACTTTTGACTAGGTCAAAAACCAGTGACTCATCATGTAGGAATCCATGATGATCTCAGATCATAGGGCGTCGTGACGCGGTTATACATGAGATAAGCTTATGACTTGATCCATGCAGCTTTCTCATAGTGGGTCGGTCCAGCATCTTGTACTTTTACAAGTGCCCATGACTTTGATTCGTATCTCCATACTTCATCAAAGTCACACTGGTCTTAACTCATGTTCGCTCTCGCGTAGATGACCGACCAGGGACATTTAGGATAATCCATAAGATATATCCAGGGATACAGTTATCAATATAAACATGCAAATTTAAATGATAACTAAAAGAGAATACTTTAATAAACATAAATGTCTAAAGTACAATGACTTGCCCTAGGGCATAATTTCCAACAGGGAAAACTTAAGAGAAAAAGCCAAATGTCACTTCACAAGTGGAAGTTTCCAATCCTTTGATACCTATTCCCACACAAGCACAAGAGGTGAAGCAAGTACAAAAGAGCATTGAAGAGTCTTCCCTACCATTTGGTAATGATCCTATCCTAATAGAAGTAGACTCTTCTACTACTTTAACTAGTGAAGCAATTAATGATTTGAATGATGATGAGGTGGATGAGGAAATTATTGTCGAATCCCCTCAGATGTTGAAAATGTAATTGCTCAACCCATTAGTTCTAGTAGTAGCGATTCGATTGTACTTGTTGATGAACGTGCTCCTACTTCTTTGTGTGATGTTTTGACTGTTGAAAATGCTTCTCTTCATAGTACTAGGGATGACTGTAATAAATTGACTGAAATGTTTTCATGTACTTGTGCGAAAGATCAAATATGCATAGACTGTTATCAAGAAAAATGCCACTTACTTGTTGAGTTTCGCAAGAAAGCATTTAGTGAAGTGGTTGATTCTACCATTGATCATAATGCACCCTCTTGTACTGTTGATGATAGTAAGCATGTCAATTGTGAAAAGGTTGAATCTTGCATGGATGACAATGTGGTTGATGTGAGTGAAAAAGACCATAGCCTAGAATGTCAAGTGCATAAAATTCCCATTGGATTACTTCCTTGTAGTCTTGTTGGTAACAAAGATTCTGAGATTTTAATTGATAAAATTTTGCATGTTGGTGAATCTTTCCAACAAATACTTTCTTGTGATTTGCCACTCGATTTAGAAAAGAAACATGATTGCTTTGAAATTTTGGAACCCTCAGATCTTTCTTCCACTCTTTTGCCTTCCATCACTTGTGATTGTAATGATGATGTGGTGTGCCCCAACACTAAGTTGGATTCCACACCTTCCATTTTGCAAACACAAGAGAATCTTCAAAATAGAACTGTTTGTATGACTCCTACTGATAGGAGTAGCATTGATTTCCTTGGATGTGATAGTTACTTGGAGAGTTTGATTCCTAAAATATCTTTAATTCACTTGAAATCTCTCCATGTTTCTATTTTTGGATGGAATACTGCTGTTTGTTTGTCTTCATTCCAGGCACATCATTGGAAATGTCCTTTGTAGAACCAACACCCACCATACATTCTTGGGCCTCTTCCAATTGATCTTGAGCCACCTCCACAAAGGAAATTCAATGCGGGAGAAGATGTTGTAAAAGACAAATGCATGATTCTCATTAGGGATGAGAACTTCTCTTTCAAGCGACTCAAGATTCTCTAATAAAGGTTGTCTCTCTCCTCACTTATTTTCTTCCTAATTCCTATGATTATTTGGGCTTAATTGTTGTATGAGGAAGATAAGTATAGGGGAGGGACACGATCCAGTAGAAAAAGTAGAAATAATTTAATTTAGTAAGCAGAATAGGAACCCCCTATGTATGTTTTGCATTTTGTTGGCCACTACCCTACTTAATTACCATTGTGCCTTGAATTTTAACTTGTTTATCATTCTTTTAGAGTGATTTTTCACATTGAAGACAATGTGTTGATTAAGTGTGGGGGAGGGGAATACATTTTGAATCCCAATTAATTGGTTGTTTGTAAATGAAAAAAATGCCTTAAACTAGATTTTTTTTTTCAAGAATGATTGCTTTAATGCATGTCCTAAGTGGTAAAGGGTCACATTTGCTACTTTGGAAATGTATAACTTGTAGGAAATTCTTTGACTTTCATAAGATCTAGTGTTTTGGCAACTTTTTAAAACCATGTTTTGCTTTTCAAGTGAATGGGAAGATAAATGAACCCACAATTGGATTCTTGCTTACTCCTTATTTTGAGAAAGGAAGAGTTTCGATATCATTAGTGCTTTTAAGAGTAGAGCATTATTTTAATTGATTGCAATGTTTTGATTGGTTGTGTTTGTAAGGTTAGCACTTGGAATAGTTAAGTAGATGTTTTGTGCTTAGTCCATTATGCAATTGATTGTGTTAGAGTGAGCACTAGAGAAAAACCTTGTTGGAAGATTATTTGAGCCTTAAAGTCTTTCATGTGTGCATGTTCACTTAGTTTTTCACCTTCTAGAACTTGTTTCAACTCTTGTTTGAAACGGTGTTTGCATTAGTGTTATGAAAATGAAAGAGGCATTCAATTCTAAACCATTTTCACCCAAACACAAACCTAAATTCATCTACCCTTTGTTTACCCATTTTGAACCATTACTATGTTATATGCATGTCATTACTTATAACGTTCATAGTATTCTAAAAATCATAAGTGAATTGCCAATAAAAGTTGAGCAATAATTTAAAATGCCATGTATATGAAAAGAATGAAAAAGAAAAGAAAAAAAAGGTATTAAAAAAAGTATAGTTAAAAAAAAAAAGAGAAAAGAAAAGAAAGGTATTGAAAAAAAAATGAAGAATGCATTTGTTCATGATTTTCAAAAGAATTGGCAAAAGTTTGTAAAGTTATTTAGATGCTATGAATTTGGTCATTAACTTTGACTTGCATATCAACTATTCATTTTTCAAATTAATTCATTCCATTTAGCCTTCATCCAACATTCAAGCCCTTAAAGTCCTCTTGATTCATTTCATTAATTGCTATTAGCAATGGAGATATTAGAGTTGTTACAAGCCTATGGTAAGGTGTTAATTAAGTGAATTAGAGTGAAATTATTCCAGTGAGGTGAGATGAGTGAAACACTAATAATACCTTGAGAGTCCTCTTATGCTTCATTCTAGTATTTTGAGTTTTGTAGTCAGCTAATTTCTTTACATTGCTTGATTATCACTGGTGTTGGCTTGAGGAATTTGATTAATTAATCCATTGCTAATCTTTCAAATGTATTTGTCATTTGGACTTGGAATTTTGTATTGAATTGCCTTTATTCAGGAGTATTAAGGTCTAAGTGTGGGGGAATTGATCGAACAATATTTTTTTTTATGATTTTTGATAATTAAATTGAAATTCTTAATGCATTTGTCATAGTTATTGAGTTTAAAATGTGTTTCTTATGATAAATTGAGATTAAGAGTAAATACATTAAAGGGTTAAGGTGCAAAAATACACATGTGCTTTCCTCAGAGGAGCGCCCAGTAGCAAGTGCTTTTTTTAGGTGCAAAAGTGCACACGTGGTTACAAATTAGGTGCAAAAATAACATTTGACCGTTAAGTTTGACTTTTTTTGTTGACTGGACGATGACGTGGCATTTCAAAGGTGCAAAAATACACATGTGGTTTGTCAAGAAGAGCGCCCAACACCAATTTTATTTTAAAAAATTTAATAATTCTACTTCAATTAAAATTATTTTAGGATCTTGAAAAAATATTTCAGGTATTGACTGGTACTAAAAGGATATCTTGACCGATCTTGAAAAAAATATTTCGTGGTACCTGACCGGTACTAAAAAGTACTTTGAGGATACTGACTGGTACAGAAAAAATACTTCATGATCTTGAAATATTATTTTAGGATCTTGAAAAAATATTTCAAGCTATTGACTGGTACTAAAAGGATACTGACTGGTACTGGAAAATACTTCATGATCTTGAAAAATTATATTAAGATCATGAAAAAATATTTCGAGTCTTACCGGTACTAAAAATATACTTCAAAGATATTTTTTTAAGATTCTAAAAAAAAAATTTCAAGATCATAAAATATTTTTCTATACTAGGCAGTATTCTCAAAGTATCTTTTTAGTACAAGTCAGTACATTGAAATATTTTTTCAAATCTTAAAATAATTTTTCAAGATCTTGAAGTAATTTTTCAGTACAAGTCAATATCCTGAATATCTTTATAGTACATGGTAGTAATTAAAATAAAATTATTAAATTAAAAAAAATTGGTGTTCGA
This sequence comes from Acacia melanoxylon, assembly GCA_019022615.1. Lineage (NCBI taxonomy): Eukaryota > Viridiplantae > Streptophyta > Magnoliopsida > Fabales > Fabaceae > Acacia > Acacia melanoxylon. The sequence goes on along the minus strand of JAFJYJ010000003.1, from coordinate 464,641 downwards.
CGCTCTTCTTGATAAACCACATGTGTATTTTTACACATTTGAAATGCCACGTCATCGTCCAGTCAGCAAAAAAAGTCAAACTTAACGGTCAAACGGTATTTTTGCACCTAATTTGTAACCACATAGTCACTTTTACACCTAAAAAAGGCACTTGCTACTGGGCGCTCCTTCGAAAAAAGCACATGTATATTTTTGCACCTTAACCCTACATTAAATTAGGGCTAAAAAGGGCAAAAGTGTCAAAAAATGTAATTACTTTTAATCATTGATTTTTATGAGAATATTTGATGTTAGATTAATTATTTTAAATTGTAGGTACTTGAAGAAATTGGACTAAATTTGAAAAGGGAAGTTTGAACCCAAGTTAGAAAAAAATTCATTTTAGTCCCTCTATAAAATAAGAATTTAAACTTTTCAGATTGGTCCCTGGTCAAAAACTCTGCGTTTTGACTAGGAACCAATTAATCAACTAGGTTAGATGCGTTGGAGCTGAGGGAATTATGTCCAGAGACCCGTGAATGTGACCCGACAATGGAGATTAAATGACAGCGCCGCGAGCTACAAGAAATCTTTGACTCTAGACGATCGACTAGGCACCTGGACCTTCATTGTTCATCATCAACCTCACTGTCCTTGAAGTCACCGGCAGTCCACTCCTTCACCACCATCACCGCCTGCGACCCACATGCTCCACCATCCCGAAACGCTAACACAGAGTTTTGTCTTCATCGTTCATCATCGATCCTTCATTTTTCCTCCATTCGCCCCACCTTCATCCATCATCTTCAACCTTCCTCCATTCTTCTTCTTTCCTGACTTTCCCTCTCGTCGGAGACACCACCACCTCCTTCAGTCACCGGCGAGCAACCATCCTCCCTCACCACTTCCGACGACTCCATTCTTGCATAGCTGAGGAAGACAACATAGTCAGATCTGAGACATGGAGGGAGAGACGTGAGGCACAATGTTATCATCCCTCTTCACCATTCTCATATATCTTCTGCCATCCTCATAGCCACCTCTAACTTGATTTTCATGGCAGCTGAGTTTTACTGGTTTTTGGTGACAAATAGGTGCTTCATGAGTTGATGATTCCCTCTTTCTTGGTGATAGAGATTAATACTTGAGCTTATTGTACTACATTAGGGGAGTTTTATCTATCTTACTATTAGTCCAGAGTTATATACTGAGATTGCCTAGTTTTATGAATTATTGTGTATAAATTTTGGAACTGAGATTAATGTTTATTGTCTTTGTTAGTTTGATAATTGTAGTTGAGATTAGATTTTGTAGTGTGAAAAATATACATGTTTGATTTCTTTGTGGTTGCAATTAGATTATGTTAATTACCGTGGTATTGTCTAGTTAATGTGATTTATTTGTGCCCGTGAGGGGCTGGTTAGCACTCAAATTTAAGGAGGCTCATATTGCATTATTCCAATCTTAATTGCACATTAAGTGGTTTCTAACAATATCTCAAGAGGTAGTAGTTAGCTACGGTAGTAGGAGCTACTATTAATTAGGAATATTGGACTCATAGTGTTATCTTGAGGTTTTTCTTATTAAGACTTAATGAAGTTTAACTCTCATAATCTTTTTGAGCAAGGATAGTCATTTCTTCATTACCAAGAGCATCCATCATTCATATTTTCAATTCCATACTCCATTCACCATTTTTATAAGAAAAATACCAAAAATAATAGTTTAGCATTTAATTATATTGCATTCGTTTTTTAGTTTATTAATATAAAAATCCAAAACCAACTTTCCCCTTCTTTTTAGTGCACTTCCATGTCATTTAGATTATCTAGGACTCAATAAAAGGCTCCTCGAGAGAGAGAACAATCCTAGGTTTGCCTATACGCAATCCTTGGTTATTTTTGATTGTGGACCCCAAGGCTAAAGACAAAAAGGCCCTCATCAAACTGAAATGCTGTGCATTCAATTCGAACTTATTGCAATTTGATGTTTCATCTACTTCATTAATATCTTCGGATATTTTGTACTTCAGTGTTTATCAAATATCTACTCGTGAGGAGTTTAAACATCATTTGATTATCTGTTTAGTTGTCAAATCTTAAGGTTGTGGAACCTTAAGTGTGGGTGTACTATTACAACTTGTAAGGGGGAGTGGGTCCTAGTAAATTAGGATCATCTCGAGTACAGAGTGTGTAATTGTAACCATTTGTGATTAGTGAAATACCCAAAGGATTTGGGGACTGAACGTAGGTCGAAGTGTTAGACCGAACCAGTATAAATTGCCTTGTGTCTATCTCTCTTCTCTGTTTCTGTCTTACTTACGTTTGTGTGCAATCCGCGAAAAAAGTTTTTGAGATCATCTATTCACCCCCTGATATTCCTACCTTTCAGATTAATATTTGTTTAAACTATTCACATTCCTAAAGTATTAGGGTCGATTATCACATTATGCCCAACATTAAGCTAAAGGGCCTATACTAACTCTACGAGCTCATTTCAACCCATGAAAGTTAGATTAATTATCATTAGCCTTTACCCTTCTCATTTTCGCACCTTATCCAAAACTGACAGAATTTTCAACCAATTTTGAAAATTCATAACTCACTGTACAAATATCCAATTAGAGTGATTCCAAAGGCTATGCAACCATTGTTTAGTCTATTTTCAAATAAAAATACATCCAAAAGTCATACATGTAATATCTTGAATTTTGGGCTTAGAGACTTGAGGATAAGCTTGTATCAAGTAGACGACTAGACCCAGTTCAGGAAGTGTGATATTAAAATTTGGAAATGTTATATGGGATTAATTAAAAATGAAACATGGATATCCTATGAGTATTATGATTTTCGAAATAATAAAGAAGTAAAAGGAGAATAATGAATTTAAATAATAAGTCAAGAAACTTGTTTGAAAAGTTAGCTTGTGAAGGGAAGCTACAAAGAAGAAAGTCAAAACGATTATGGAAGAAGCTATGTGAGAGGAAATAAATGTAAGGGCAATTTAGTCAATTGCTATGAGAGACATATAAGCATGTGTTTATATCATAAAGATGAGTCATAGGCTTCTTTAATAAGCCTCAAATTCGTGCAATGCAAGGGGGAGAGAGAAAAAGTCAACAAAACTTGCAAAATAAGACAAATTAAGAGGATATTTTGTAAGGGCACTTTGGTCATTTGATTTGGGCGATTTTTAAATGCCTTCTTGAAATATTTTAAGACATTTTGCACTCCCTCTTGCATGAGTATTTTGACCAAGAGCTCAAGGGTCATAGAAATTAAAATGTTAGTGCAGAAGGGCACAAAACACTTATACGGTATTAATCGGTTGGTAAAAATACCATTTAGCTATGTCTTAAGGTATGAGACAATTAGCTGAGCAAAAATATGCTAAAATAAATATGCACATGACTTTTCCTGGACTGATAACGGTTTCCTACGTTTTTGGAGGAAATAAGAAGGGAAGAGTATTCATTTGCATGTTTATAGTTATAACTGTATCCCTAGATATATCTTATAGATTATCCTAAATGTCCTTGGTCGGTCATCTACGCGGGAGCGAAGATGAAATAAGACCAGTATGACTTTGATGAGGTATAGAGATACGAATCAAAGTCATGGGCACTTGTAAGAGTACAAGGTGCTGGACAGACCCACTATGAGAAAACTACATGGATTAAGTCATAAACTTTTCTCATGTATAACCGCGTCACAACGCCCTTTGACCTGAGATCATCATGGATTCCTACATGATGAGTCACTGGTCTTTGACCTAGTCAAAAGTCACCTTTGACCGGGTGATGATAAAGGCTTGGATCGCGATCAGTGGTTCTCATGCAGAGGAATGTGAATGGTCAAGATGGAATTTGTCCCTCACATTTGTAGAGAGATAATACTGGGCCCCTCGATGAATGAGTCTGAGAAATGTATGGCCATACTACAATGGAAAGGAGTTTCCATTTCAATTATTAGACTACTCAAGAATCGAGAAAGTAGTGGTCAAGAACAGGAAGTTGACATTATCCATGCTTCATCCTTGACCAAATTATCGCGTGACAAAAGGGACGTGACATGGTTGTACGATAGGTTGTATCGTATCATCGATCACCATATGTATTGGGTAGTCGCAATGTCTTGCTAGAGGCCGCTTGCGACTTTTGGGCTGGTACAGTACTTGCCCACTACCAATCTCATGTGGGCCTGCAGGGTCGCACACAAGAATAGCCCAACACGAGCAAAAGTGTCCTAATTCATTGAATCTTAGATATGTCTAAGATTTAATGAATACTGTATTTAATCTAGGATGAATATATATATATATATATTATTAAATTCAAAATTAATAATGATATTATTTATAGATAATAATAATATTATATATATAGTATTTAATTTATTTGATAAATTAAATAACTATAATAAATTGAGATATTGTATCTCGATTTAATTTTTGAATAAAGATATAGTATCTCGATTTAATTAAATTGAGATATAGTATCTCATATTTAATTAAATAAAAAGATATCATATCTCATATTTAATTTATAAAGATAAATTACATATGTAGGCTTATAATTCGGATTAAATAAATATATTATATTAGATCTATTTGATAGATTTAATTAATATATTATTTTAATTGAAATTCGAATTTCAAAATTGATTGGATTAATTTTAAATATTTTAATATGGCGTATTAGGGTTTTAGAAACCCTATAATAGATATTGATCTAGTCGTATTAAGGAGACGAATGAATTAGAAAAGCCGCGAGAAACCCTGGAGAGAAAAGAGAGACGCAAAAATACTGAAGGCGCTAGCACGCTGCCATCGGTGTTCGAGGCTATTCGTGTGGATACCGGTAGAGGGAGGAGATTCGCAGAGTCTGCTCCTGTTGATCGAGTAGGTAGCGCACGTGTTGAAATCGAAAGAGGCGCTTATTAATTCGTATAGATACGATTCGGTTCCTTTTCTTAACCTTGATTTATATGCGGTTGAGCAATCCTCTTTTGGGATTCATAAATATTTTTAATTCCACTGCGTGTACGGATCCCAACACAGAGAGCAACTTTGGTTTTAGAGAAAACCAAAACTCGAGTCATTAAGTGGGAAACTTGAGTTTCCATCAGATAGAGAGCAACCTAGCTGATAAAGACAAATGAAAACTCTAGTTTGCAAGTATCAAACTCGAGTTTACCAGAGAAGTTCAAGGGTTCACACATACACTCTTGAAGTCTAGGTGAGTTTGTTTGTATACAAACTCGAGTTTGTAAGTAGGAAACTCGAGTTTGTCACGCTATATATATATGTGTGTGTGTGCGTCTTGACTGTTGCTCTTCACTTTCTTCCAAACTTGAGTTTTCCCTAGCCTCTTCTCTCTAGCCTTTCATCTTCTTCAACCATTTCGATCTTTCCTCTCAGACATGGCCTCCAAACAATCTTCCAAAACCTCCCAGAAAGATGATTCTGACTATAAAGCCTATAAGTCTCCATCACCACCTCCTCTGAAATGCCATATGCGTGTAAAGCATACTCCCAAACGTTTCAGATATGGGGTCGATAAGAGTATCCCTGGAGTTGCCAGGAACGAACATGCTCCTAGTAGAGATTCTTCCAGACCTAAGAGGGTGGTCATCGAAGAGCCTTTTGAGACTCCAAAACGGAAGTCTACCTTAGAAGCTAATTTGGGGAAGAACAAAGAGAAGAAGGTTGAGGCTTCTAATTCTTCCCCCATTGATAAGGGTCAAGGTGCTTCCAAAGTTACTGCTTCTACCTCTCAAAATCCTGAGCAATCTATCTATAAGGTAACAGATGCTATTAATGAGATTTACCTTCATTCCAAAGCTCCTGAAGGATTTTGTACCACTACTGCAATATTGAAGAATGAACAGGCTATTCGATTTAGAGAAACTTTCCTTCAGAAATATTTTTGTCCTGTCGTTTCTGTGAATCTGACTAAGCTTAAGGAAGAGTGTTATCTTGACCTCTCTCCTTGGCTTAATCAATTTGAGTGTCTTCTTTCAATTCATGCTTCTTTCACCCCAAACATTGTCAAATTATTTTACTTTAATATGTTTTGGGATAGCATTGAGGATTCTGATTGTAATCTGGTAGAGGAGAGGATCTCTACTTCTATTAGAGGAGTTAAGATCACATTGTCTACTTCTTTTATCAATTTTGTTTTAAAAATTGACAATCCTCCTCATGTTCCTACTTTTAACTATAGTAACAAGGAGATCTTTGAAATTCTAAGACCAAATGAACCTATTCCTGAGGATCAATTGGCTTCCCTATCTTTTGCTCATGTTACTATGCCCCCTATTTTTAGAGATGTCTAGTACATTTATTTTAGGAACCTTTTACAAAAGAGTGGCAACTATACCAATTTTGCAAAGACGGATTACCTTCTCTTTGGTGCAATCATTGACAAGGTTCCTGTCAATGTTGGCCACTGGATTTTCCATGAAATGGCCAAGTTCAGATTTGCTTCTAGAAAACCTTCTCATATTCCATTTCCATCTCTTGTGTTTGTTATTCTCTTCTACTGCAAAGTATGGTACATTGGCACCTCTGAGATTGTGAAGACTCCTCCATATTTTGGTAAACAATAGTTGAACATGATGAGAATTAATTTTGAGGAAGGATCTAGCCAATCGAGGGCCCCTTCTAAATCCAGAGCTTCATTTGTAAGAGCTCAAGAGGCTCAGTTTGCACCTCCACCTCCTCAGCCTTCTGTGCCTTCTGATCTTGATACTAGGATCAAGTCAATTGTAGACAAGGCAATCTCTGAGATGATTGAGAAGATAGAGACAGAGGTTGGAAAGTTGGTTGCTGAGGTGATCATGATATGGTGGATGCACATGATGAGTTGAAAGAGCAAGTGGCAAATCTCACTGGCCACTTTGAAGATCAAGATGCCAAGATCTCCACTCTTATGGTATCCAATGTCTGTTTAAGTGACAAGTTGGACAAGATTTTGAAGCTTTTGCAACCTGCTGGTCCAAGTCACTCTGGTTCTGGTTTTGGTACTCCTACTGGCCCTAAGACTGAACCTGAACCCTCTACCTCCCCTTCCTTCACTTTCACCACACCTGTTGTATCTACCTCTCCCATTAACTTTTCCACTCCAACCACTGAACTTGTTCCTCCCTCTCGCACCTTTACTGTTAAACTTGACTCACCTCCCTCTACCCCACTTGTGGATCCCTTTCCTAAGGATTCTGTCTCAGCTCCACCCCATTTTGGTGATGACAAAGGGGGAGAAGAACAGTGAAGAGTTTACAATAAGTCAGTAGAGTAGTCTGAGTAGTCTATCTCATTTTATGCTTTTATGTACTTTTGAGTATTTTTGAGCATTTCTGTATATCAGTTTTTGGCTTATGTGATTGTTGCTTATGATGTATTTTGTTTAAATGAATGAATGCATCTTTTGAAGTTCTATATGTTATTGCTTCTGTTGCTTAACTCTATAAAGAATATTTTCTTGTTTGAATGCAATTCAGTTGTTTTTACTGCTAAAACTTTGAATTGTACACTTTCATTGCTCAAAATTTCTCAAAATCCTCAGATCTGCTAAACTCTTTGAATTTTTGGTTTACAAGTGTTGTCGTCATCAAAAAGGGGGAGAATGTTAGTTCTCTATATGTTTTAATGATAACTGACAATTGTAAACTCTAATTGAAGTTTGTCTTTATTAAGTTGAAAAACTTACTTTCAAAGGCAAACTCGAGTTTGTTGTTGCAAACTCGAGTTTGGACCTGACAGAGAGTAGCTCAAGTTTTATGAACTTAGAAAAACTTGAGTTTGTGTCAAATAGAGAGCACTCCAAGTTTTTCAAGTTAAAGCAAACTCGAGTTTATTATGGCAAACTCGAGTTTCTATTAGACATAGAGTCTTCAATGATTCTGAACTTTACCAAACTCAAGTTTCATTTTTCCAAACTCCAGTTTGCACTTGGTAGAGAGCTTTCAAAGATTTCTAACTTGTGACTAAACTAGAGTTTGAGTTAGCAAACTATTGGTCGATTTCCTTGATGGCAAGTGAACTAGTCGAACAAGTAATAAAGTGAAAGTAAGTATCGTCCCACAGAGACTGAGATACCAAAGAGCGATGCTCAATTGCTATGATAGTTTCAATCAAAAAGTAAATGTAGTTGGTTGGAAGGTTTTGGGTGATTACGCTAATAACAGAAATAAACAAAGGAAATCAAAGAAGATATCAGTGAGGAATTAGACTGAACTCGGACTCCTCCTTAAGTGCATAATTCCCCCAGTTGCTCTACTCATTGCTATAGTATCTATCTTTGTATGGCTTTCCGCAATTGCTACAAAGATAAGAACTAGCTACAAAGCTATTCGATTAACCCACCACTATAATCTATCGGAGCTTCCGCATCCGATACATATGATATTAACTATACTAATTCCATATTCCTATGGCAACTTTCTAGTTTTTATCTGCATTATACTCAGGGTGTACTGGTTATGAGAGATAGACCCATTCCTGAAGCCTACAATAAATAGGTCAAGCCTTGCACCGGCCCTAGCAAACATCAAGCTCGAGGTCTAGCCTCGACTCCTTGCCAGTAAGCCGAGACCACATATCTAGCCCTTAGATTCCTCTAATCGACTAGTAATTAATTTACTGATAAGCAAATTGAATCTATTAAATTAAGAACTTGCAACTGGGTTCATACACGCTTAAGGATTCATCCTCGTTCAGCCATCAGAAAGTTAGTTCATGACTGACGAAGGAAACACAAAACAGATAATAACAGAATGACACATGATCTACTACTGAAATTAAACAACTGAAAATTGAAAGCTTGACGGCATTCCGACGTCGTGGATGAAGCCCTGTCACGTCACCACTCCACGTCTTCTTCCCTCCGTCTTACTGTGAGGAAGGATGCTAGGTTATCCTGGAATTCTCGTGCTAGTGAAGTCTTTCACTCTTCTTTTGAGTCAGCCGAATGTGAAGTCTCGTGTTGGCTCTCTGCGACTCCCTTTAGGGTTGACTCGCTGTTTTCTTTTATATTCAGACTTCCGTGTGACGCAAGTTAGGCTAGCTGGGCTTTCCAAATCTGTCGAGATCTATTGCATCTTCTGTTTGTATATTGATTCTGCTGATACTGCGGGATTCTTCAAATCTTTCCGTTTTGATCCTTCGCATCTTCTATTTCATTATGTCAGCAATCTACCTGTTGATCTCGATCTTTTATTTCTATCCCTGAAATCAGCTAGATAAAAAGGTCAGAAAATATGTCTCATAGCATTGCGTCCTTTACTTTGCTATAGCTTTCTTTATGCCTTTTAGTGCAATTCGAGTTCTTTGTAGGAATGCTATAGCATAGTATCAGCTTTGCTATACATTCTTCCCTAAAAACAATGTAACTTGCTCTTTCCTTAGCACATGTTTAGGATGTAAATGGTTTCCATCCCTCGGTTCCTTATATCATGAATACATGCCTTTTTGCTTGGGTTATTTGTAGTTTACGCTCTTATTTGCCATACATTTCAGTCATGAAATATAGGGAAAACATGGCATAATCTGCACTCATCACAAACTCCAGTTTGTGTCAGGCAGAGTGCTCTTAACTTTTTGAACTTAAAAAAACTCCAGTTTCCTTTTGAAAACTCCAGTTTTGAGCTTTGTGGACTTAAACTCATTTTCATTTCAAAAGTTCCAAACTCGAGTTTGTCACTTATTAACTCGAGTTTGCTCCTGTTGCAAAATGTTCTTCGAAGCTCAATCGCAATGATCTTTTCTAGAAAGAACCAAACTTGAGTTTGAGTTTCCAAACTCAATTTTGGCTCCTATGTAAAAGTTGCAAACTCCAGTTTGCTTGAATAAACTCGAGTTTGCATCACTCAATTTGAAAATCAACTTTCTCGAATTTGTGAAATCTTTATGTTTGATCTTAATACTTCTTATCTTCACTCATTACTATTCTTAACTACGTTTAATCAGTTTGTTAGTAAGTTTCAGATGATTCCAAAGTGTATTAGAATGAAGATTTAGCATAAACCAAAAGGTGACGTCAGTACATTTATTGCAAGTTCAGAAAACCTTGCACCTTTTCCTCTATGGAAACATTCTCCTCCAACGGATTTATCTCAAGGGAAGTCAATCAAAACATCTAACCACCTGGATTAACTCAAAGCTAGTAAGAGACTGGACCAAGTTGCACCTAACAGCTAGATTAATGTCTCCAATGGTTACATTAATCATTCCAACGGTCATTTAATGCTTTCTTCATATATAAGTTGAAGCATTCAAGTCTCAACAACAACCAACTTACAGAAAACGAAAAGCAATCAAGTGTTCATCTGCATTTAGTGTTTTTACCTACTTGTAAAGTATCTTTTGATACATTGTACTTCAGTGCTTATTCTATCTGCATTTTTAAAGAGTATATCATTGAATACCGTTTATTGTAAGAATCTCAATTCGTGGGACTTGGAGATTGGGTTTATCAATTTACAACTTGTTAGGGGGAGTGTATCCTAGTGAGAGGATAACTTTCGAGTGCAGAGTGTGTAACTGATTTTGAGTGATAGTGAAAATCCCAGAGTGTCTGGGGACTGGATGTAGGTCATGAGTTAAAACCAAACCAGTATAAATTCTTCTGTGTCAAGCTTTTCTACCCTCATCTGTTTTACCCTGTTTTACTGTTTGGTTTTGGGTGTTTGAAAAAGAATTTATGAAATCCCCAATTCACCCCCCTCTTGGTGATTTCCTCCATTTACAAAGCTATTTGATATTCCACTGGTCCACGTCTCGCTAGAATTTTGAATGGACCAATGTAGCAAAGACTAAGCTTTTTCCTCTTGATTGTTTCACTGATTTCAGTAACTATACATACTTTCAAAATACATGATCTCCAACTTCAAACTCTAGAGGTCTCCTCATTTTGTCAGCATAGCACTTTTGTCTACTTTGTACTGCTAGAAGCCTCTTCCTGATAATTTTGATTTGCTCTGAAGTCTGATAAACTAGATCCAGCCTATACAATTTTCTCTTGGACAATTATTTCCAACACAAGGGTGGTTAGAACTTCCTTCCATACAATGCTTCATGCGAAGCCAGTTGAATGCTTGCATGATAACTATTATTGTAAGCGAATTCGGCGAGTGGAATGTAACGATCCCAACTCCCCTTAAAATCCAATACACACGTTCTTAACATATCTTCTAGCCTATGTATGGTTCTTTATGATTGTCCATCCATTTGAGAATGATAGGCCGTACTAAATCTCAATTTTGTACCCAGGGCATTATGTAAAGTTTCCAAAATTGAGATGTAAACCGAGGATCTTTATCTAATAATACTTTTCGTCGTGCCATGGAGTTTTACTATCTCCTTTATATAGATTTCCGCAAGCTTCTCAGTAGAATAACTGGCACTAATGTGAATAAAGTGTGCTGACTTAGTAAGACGGTCGACAATTACCCAGATCGCATCGTAATTCCTGATCTTGGGCAATTCCACCACTAAATCCATGGTAACGCTCCCCAATTTACATTCAAGAATTTCTAAACCTTGCAGAAGTCCTACTGGTTATTGAGGTTCAATGTTCACCTTCGGGCAAGTTAAAAATCGAGCCACAAATTTAGTCATATCACTCTTTAATCGTGACCACCAAAATTCATGCTTCAAATTCATATACATCTTAACCGCTCCCAGATAGATAGTATATATACTTATTCTTGTGCGCCTCATCCAGTATTTTTTGCCTCAAATTGGCCTTTGCCAGTACATATATACACCCTTTTATATCTAACTAGCCTACTCGGGGAAAGATCGTAATCATGAGTTTCACCACGTGAGATAATTTCTCGAATAGAGGTTGCTCGCTCATCTTGCATTTGAGCTTCTTCTATTTATGCTCTCATATCACTTTTTCCTTGACTAACATTGAGGTTAACAAGAAGCACTTCATTGGGCACATTCATGTTCAAGAACACTTGATTTGACAGATTAAAATCCCAACATTCTTCCAACAATTTATGTTCTTGTACCATCATATATGCCACCTTGATGTGAGTCGTTGATCTCACACAAAATAACCAGGTTTCCAAAGGTTTACAGTATAGGGACAACCTGAATCGTCTCTCAAGGAATTCATGTTTAGTCTAAATGTGCTTATGGTAACCTGGTTCGAACTATGTCGTTGGGAATTTGAATATTAAATCTAACATCCAATCTCTTCCCTAAAATTGAATCCAATTAAAATGAAAAGAAACGATTTTAGTTACCGATAAAAGCGCATAATGAAATTTCTTCTTGACTTCATCGTAGAATCCTCAACTCGTGGGTTGATCAAAGAAACTTATCCAACCATGGCTGGGCAGAACGAAAATGAAGATGAATAGTCAAAGAACATGATGAACAGTTGAGAAAAAATATAAGCTTATGTTTTCAATCAAAAATATACTCCCCAAAATGAAAAAAATTTGTTATTCAACTATCACTAACATTTTAACCTAAATTAAAATGGGCTAGCGCTCCACAAATTAGGCCCAAAAAGAAAACAAATCAGAAATTATCTTAATTATAAATTCAGACCCAATTAAATAAATAAAACTCTAGAATTTCGTGTCTGACTTTGACTTCAATTTTGACCATCTTCTTATCCGAAGTTAGCTTTCAAGTATTCATATAATTTGTAGCTCTTTGAATCATCTAAAAATGAGGCTAATTGGATACCAAGGGTAAAGGTTATTGTGAAAATATTCAAACATTGTAAATCTAGAATTTTATCATAAAAACAAATTAAATCCAAATAAAAGCCCAAAGCCCAAAGTCCAATTTAGCTCAAAAGCCTATTATTTATGAACTAAGAAATCCTAAATTTATTAAACATGAGATACAAATAAGTGTAATAATATTCAATCATCACACCTGCACCGTCTTTCTACTCAGAGCATTTGTGACGATAAGTGGGGTAATTCGATTCCTAAGGCTTTAGCTATCGAGAGGCATATGCCACCACTCTGCCCTGCTGCATCAAGACACATCTCATCCTTTCACTATACAGTGTACACCACACAAGTCATACTCGGGGTTGGGATAATCAACACTAGTGCGGATGTCAACCTCTCCTTCAGCTATCTGAAGCTCTCTTCACAACATTCTCATTCATCATGTACCTAGTGTGTAGTATTCAAACATAGGACCTACTGGTGCATTCTCTGAGAACTTGGTTACACAAGCCTTACTTCCTAATACATTCTACCTTACGACTTGTTTCATTCTGGCCTTTTGGTTCATTCTATTCCCACAGCGCTGAATATTCTGGCCTTACCACCTAAGGAATCATCCTCAGACCATAGGCATCTCGACTATAACCTGGTACAGTCTAAATATTTTGCTAGCCTCAAGATACACTTTGGAAACACTGGCCTATTGTCACAATGCTAGGCACATAGGTCTTACGGCCTAGGGATACTGCCCCATGCAAACTTGTACACAGGGTCTTATCACCTCGAGCCTCTACTCGTCTATCTCGTGCTTGATTTTTTCAATTAGAGCTTTTAGGCTACTTTTCTTTTGTTTAGCATTGTAGCTAGAAGGTACCATCTGACTTGATGAGTTCAAATTTCTAGACAATTCTGATAGTTTCTATTCATGTATCATTATTATCACCAACAGTAAAGCTTTTCAATTTAACACATCAGCGACGACATTCACGTCACTGCTTTTCAATTCTTCTATGTTGTCTCATATTCAACATTTTTGTTTTTCAACTATGAAAATTTTTGGTGGTCATAGTACATTTTCATAATCGCACCATACAAAAGTAGTGCTTTCACATTTTCAATAAAAACATAATCGATACCAGCTCAAATTCAAGAAAACACATTCATTACAGGGTCAAATTCAAGAAAATACAATTACTGCTGGCTCAAATTCATGAGTGGGATAATTCATCTTGCAAGGTTTAACAGTTGAAAGGCTCACGCCACCATTTGGTCCTGCTTCATCAGGACATATCCCAATCCTTTTTCCTTCACATCCGATCACCTCCAAGCTTTCCATAAGGACGTCATGTCATAAGGGTCACTCATTTAAGGTAATAGCCCTTGACAAGGCAGGATTTTTCATTCTCGGATTGGGAGTATTCAGTACTAGTATGAGTTTCAACCTCTCGTATAGCCTTTTCAAATCCGCTCATAGACACATCCCACAAAACAATTCTTTCTTTCAAATCTATGTTCAAATGAGCTTTTAACAATGGCAAGCAATTCAAAAACATTCTAAACACATCTCGCAAGACCTAGCAAACTGAGTATGCACAACAGTTTCTGGCCTCTTCCAGTTCTATACTACTTCCACCACAAACATAGTTCAAAATTATGTTCCAGCTCTGGATTCCACAAGGATCCCTTCTATGAAACAACATATTTCAGAAGTGACCACTACAATTTGGTTTTAACTTCTATTGAAAATTTTCATTCAAAAATTCAATTCAGAAAACTCACAAATACAGCAGGTGTATTGGCAAGTTCAAAATTCAATTTTCAAATATACCAGGAACTAGACAACTGTTTATGAAGTTCATCAATTCTAATCACATCCCAGGCTCTAACTTTTGCTACTCGATCCATTCATGGGTCACTTAGTCCATTTCTATCCCAGCCTCCCGACCGTTCTAGAACAATGCCCATTAAATGTATATCAAGTTTGACGACCTAACGACACACAACCCAGAAGGTCTTACTTTCCACCATATACTCATACCACAAAAATACTCCATAGTAAACACACAACACAAGAGTACCCCATGGCTATACATTGGAAGTACATAAGTGCTCTCTGTGCCACTTGCAATTTCTAGAAATATTGATGTCATAGACAACATTCAAAATTTAGGGATTTTAGAGTTGTGTGTCGGTTTGCTCTGCTAGGCTTTGACGTTTTTAAGGTGGGGAAGCATTCCTAAGCCTCAAGACACTTTTTCTAACTACTTTCTATTAATCTTTTAATTGGATTTTCATAGTTTTGAAATATTGAAAGTTGATAATTTTGAGAATTTCAAAATAGGTGAGATTTTCACCAAATCTTTTATGTTTGAATGAATGATATGGAGTATATCAAAGGTTTAATCAGTTTTGTTTTGTTAGATTTTGAGATTTATGAAAATATGAGCTAGGGTTATTAACTGTCATACTTCACAGTTTCGAATCTTCATATATGAGGGCACTATATTTGCTCTACCAAGATAAATTATGGTTCCTAACCTTTATTTATTCTTGACCTATTGTAACGATTATAAGATAATACCGTTATGTATCAAGGCTTGGTGAGGCGATGATATGTGTATTGTTGTGATAATAATTGAGGGCACACATGAACAATTGTCAATAATATATTGCAATGCCACTAGTGCAATACTTGCTTTTTAGACCGGGTGAAAATCGCTTTTTAGACCTATTCTAGATCATGTCTCGATAGAACCTATCTAAAAAGTATGTTAATTTTTTGACCAGTTGAGAAACCAATCTTAAAAATCTCTTTTTAGACCGAGTTTTTAAAATATAAGGTCTAAAAGTTCCTACTTTTTAGACTGATTTTTAAAATATAAGGTCTAAAAAGTAGGGTTATGGAATTTTTAGACCCGTTGCATAAGATATCTACTCTTAAAAGTCGTTTTTAAGACCGGTTGTTTTGAAAACACGTCTTAAAAATAGTTTTTTAGACCTTATATTTTTAAAATCAGTCTTAAAAGTTAGACACCATATTTTATTCTTCACATATTAATTCTTTTTAGACACGATATTTATGACATCTGGTCTAATTTTTTATGTGTTTTTTCACATATCTACTCTATTTCTTCCTCTAACCCAATATCCAATATATCTAGCAACTAAAAGAGAGTTTAAGCTACAAGCTTTGAACAAATTAATACGAGTTACAAATGGAATTATTGGAAATCAATATTCAAGTGGGAACAAAATCGATCTAATAACTATTATTCATTACATATCACAACATTTCATAGAAAGACAAAATAAGGAAGAAAACAAATATAAGATAGTAGTTTAAGTGGCACAGACCTTGACAATTCTTTTAGGCTTGCGCTTCAAACTTGAACCCTAAACCAAAGCACTGCATCAATAGTAGGCGTAAGAAGAGGACCATATATCCAAAAAATGACTTAAGCATTTGGAACAACAACATCAAACAAATGGAATATAGTATCAACAGATGTGATCAAATAAACTAGAGTCCACATAGTCGTAGACAAGGAGACATATAACATTATAGGTAAATTACATTTCAAGAACATAACTTGGTGTAGGGTTCGTTAGGTTGGAGACATATAACATGAAATGATTTTCTTTGTCTTCCAACCAACAAACAAGGCATGTTTTATGCTCTGACTTGTGCAAATTCCCCCAAATAAAGGGTAATAAAGATCCGATCACAAACAAAGTAGACAAAGAAAATCCTTTCAGTAATCAACCTGTGACAATGGGGGAAAATACATAGAGAACTGTTATAAAACCCTTAAGATCTAGTCGCATTCTTGGTCTCATCTTCTCTAGGAAATACGACCAGGATTTTAGTCCAACATTATCATTATCTTTTCTCTCTTGAAACAACACAACCCAATCATTATCATATAGCACAATTTAAGGACTGTTTCAAATGAAACAAGAAAATGTAGGAATAAGAAGAAAAACATTAACATATAGGCTTGTAACCTGTAGGAGAATCTATTTTCTCAGCTTTCTCGTTCGTTCGACTTTCTTTCTAACTCTTCCCTTAATCATGATTTGCATATTGGAACGGCGTTGGATTTGGCCGATGACCGAATGATGAGTTATTGGGAGGCTTTCGGCTAAGTAACCTAGTTTTCTAACTTAGAGCACTGCTCCCCAGCAATGAGCTATCAGGTAGATGAACAACACGCGTGTTGCCGTGGACAATGTCTTTGAAACTACAGATGGAGCTGCAAGAAGATTCAAGCTTGGAGTAGGTGAGTGGGGTGGCATTTTTAGAGGGGTCATGAACTCTGGATCCTTGGATTTGTTTACAGATGAGGAGATTCTGTTAGCTCTAGGTGTTTTGATGATTACAATTTATAAGCTATTGAATTAAGTATTGCATAAGTTGTAGCTTGCTCGAGCAAAGCGATTGGCATGCCCAAGCATCATCGATCTGATAGCGGAAATCAGGATTAGAAACAAGATAACTTCTTGCTCGAACAAAGTGAAAGGCATGCTTGAGCAGGATGCTCGAGTAAAGGTAAAAATATGCTCGAGCAGTGTCTACTTATTCTTCAGTCATACCCTCTAATTGTCTCCTGCTCGAGCATAAATATGTCATGCTTGAGCACCATGCTTGAGCAGAGGTCAAAGCTTGCTCGAGCAACGAAAATACATCAGACTGTCTTCATCTCTGTTTAGGTCTTACCCGAGCATGAATATGTCATGCTCGAGTTGGTGGGATCCGTACACGCAGCAGAATTAATAAAACTTTACGAATCCCTTCTGAGGATTGCTCAACCACGTTTAAATCAAGGTTATAAGAATCCGAATCATACCTATGGAAAAATGGTCCGCGTCTCATTCTATTTGAGCTGGTGGGCTACCTTCTCGATCAACCGTGTTCACCTCTATTTCACGTTCAGCTTGGGCGAGGTCTGGTAATTCGATGATATCTCTCAAACAAGAATTTGGATTGAGGTGAAACTAATTTTGTATGAAACTAGACTCCCAATGAATCATTTTGATATAGAATTCAAGCCCAAAAGAGTTAAGATCACGGCGCTATGAATTGTGGAAGTTGACAGTGAAATTCACGCCACTCAGCAGACCAAGCTTCGGTATTTTGAATGTATCTCCAAATCCACACATCTGATTGCGCGGAAACCAATTCCATTTGAAACTAGACTCCAAATTCGTTCCATCAAGCTTTGAACCAACCAAAACGGAGTTCAGACCAGGGAGATATGACCTTCGAAAGTTGACACTCGAAATGCTGGAACTATTTTAGAATAGGCTCATTTTCTCAATCACCAGGAGCCGACTCAGCGAATCCACTCCCTCTACCAGTATCTTCAGTATTCTCGCGTCTCTTCTTTTTCTCTCTAGGGTTTCTCGCAGCTTTTTCTAATTCATCCATCTCCTTAATATGACTAGATCAATATCTATTTATAGGGTTTCTAAAACCCTAATAAGACATATTAAAATATTCAAAATTAATCCAATCATTTTTGAAATTTGAATTTCAATTAAAATAATATATTAATTAAATCTATCAAATAGATCTAATCTAATATATTTATTTAATCCAAATTATAAGCCTACATATTTAATTTATCTTTATAAATTAAATATGAGATACTATATCTCAATTTAATTAAATCGAGATACTATATCTTTATTCGAAAATTAAATCGAGATACAATATCTCTATTTGTTTTAGATATTTAATTTATCAAATAAATTAAATACAAAATAAATATTATATAATAATATTATAATCTCTATTAAATAATATTATTATATTTAATTTCGAATTTAATAATATATATATATATATATCCTAGATTAAATGCTTTATTCATTAAATCTTACACATATCTAAGATTCAATGAATCTAGACACTTTTGCTTGTGTTGGCTATTCTTTTGTGCGACCCTGTAGGTCCACATGAGATTGGCAGCGGGCCAATATTATACCAACCCACAAGTCGCAAGTGGCCTCTAGAAAGACATTGCAACTACCCAATTCATATGGGGATTAATGATACGATACAACCTATCGTACAACCATGTCACGTCCCTTTTGTTACGCGATAATTTGGTCAAGGATGAGGCATGGATAATGTCAACTTCCTGTTCTTGACCATTACTTTCTCGATTCTTGAGTAGTCTAATAAGCGAAATGGAAACTCCTTTCCATCGTAGTATGGCCATACATTTCTCAGACTCACTCATCGAGGGGCCCAGTATTATCTCTCTACAAATGTGAGGGACAAATTCCATCTTGACCATTCACATTCCTCTACATGAGAACCACTGATCCCAATCCTAGCCTTTATCATCACCCGGTCAAAGGTGACTTTTGACTAGGTCAAAGACCAGTGACTCATCATGTAGGAATCCATGATGATCTCAGGTCAAAGGGCGTTGTGACGCGGTTATACATGAGAAAAGCTTATGACTTAATCCATGCAGCTTTCTCATAATGGGTTGGTCCAGCACCTTGTACTCTTACAAGTGCCCATGACTTTGATTCGTATCTCCATACCTCATCAAAGTCATACTGGTCTTATTTCATCTTCGCTCCCACGTAGATGACCGACCAAGGACATTTAGGATAATTTATAAGATATATCCAGGGATACAGTTATCACTATAAACATGCAAATTAAATGATAACTAAATGGAGATGACTTGCCCCTAGGGCATAATTTCCAACACGAGTACCATGCTCGAGCAGACGAGAAAGCATGCTCGAGCAGCATCTTTTTAAATACATGTCTTCGCCTCTGTATGGGTCTTGCCCGAGCATGAATATGTCATGCTTGAGTAGAGGAAATGTCTTGCCTGAGCATCAACAGTAGTGATTGTTTTTTTTAACACGCTGAGAGAAGCGTGCCTGAGCAAGCTTAGTTTCTTGCTCGAGGATAAGGTGATTTCCGATCTACCAATGAGCTTTCACAACAAATGCCTGAGCATAGGGTTATTCATGCTCGAGCATGATCACCCCTGTTTTCTAATCATCCTCTGCAAAACTATAAATCACTGTGTTTAATCTCATTGCTTCATATCATTACTCATTACTAATCCTAGTTGCTTTTAATCAGTTTGTTAATGAGTTTCATATGAGTTTATCATGGATTAACAACAAATTTGCTTAAAGCAATTTGTGTGTCAGAAGAGCATTAAATGCAGTTGCCAAAGCCAGTGATAATCTCCATAACCAATACTCTGATATATGTAAAGCTTTTTCTTACATTTCGTCTGTGCATTCAATGCTATTTCACAACGGGCAAAACAAAAGGAATGAAAAGAATGTCGAGACTGCAAATACACCCGGATTATTTGAACGGCGAAAATATTAACCGAGGTTCATCTGTCTAACGGTTATATTCAAGACTCTCAATGGTTAATCCTCAAGCTTCACCAACGGTCATTTATTGTAACATCTATAAATAGCCGAAGCATTGAATTCGCCACCTACCGAAACGATGTACATTCAATTCGAACTTATTGCAACCATTTGTGATTAGTGAAATACCCAAAGGGTCTGGGGACTGGATGTCGGTCGAAGTGTTAGACCGAACCAGTATAAATTGCTTTGTGTCTTTCTCTCTTCTCTGCTTCTGTCTTACTTTCATTTGTGTGCGATCCGAGAAAAGTTTTTGAGATCACCTATTCACCCCCTCTAGGTGATATTCCTACCTTTCAAATTCTTGATTTTGTCCTATGAAGATGGTAAGCCAAAGGTTGTGGGGGTGAGGAAAGGGGATGATGTGTAGAAGATGAAAGACCTGGCTATCACCCAAGAGGGGGGGTGAATTGGGTGTTTGATAAAAGTTTAGGAACTTTGAAATTCTTTTTCGCAACTTATTGAAAGCAGTTTGAATGACAATAATAATTGATAAAACAATAGTCAATCATTCAAACATGTATGGACATTCAGATATATATATGCTGGAAATATAAGAGATAAGGGAAGAGAATATGCAAACTGATTTATATTGGTTCGGCCCAATCCTTGACCTACGTCCAGTCCCCAAGCTCCGCTTGAGATTTTCAATCCACTATCTTCTCTCAACTTGATTACACGATCTGTACTTGAAGTAATCCTCTCACTAGGATTCACTCCCCCTTACAACCGTAATCAATACACTTGCTTGATCACACACTCTGTACTCAAGTAATCCTCTCCCTAGGATTCACTCCCCTTACAAGCCGTAATCAACACAATGTGTTTCCCACTCAAGATTACCCAATCTTGAGTATCTCACGAATAGAATGATAGGATGTTTACTGAGATAAATCTTCTCTCTCTCGAAGTGAATGAATAAACACCGAAGTACAATACAAATCACTTCACTCTCTAAGATAAGCTATATAAAATTAAGAACAGAGAGTAAAAGATATGAGAATCAGAGTATTAGCATGTTGAAGATGTATTCTTGTGTCTCTACCTTTCTTTCTTCAATTTGTCTTCTATTTATAGACAACTGAGATGAATTCGTTTGAAGCATTTGTCTGTTGAAGAATATTACCGTTATGAACAGTAACCATTGCATAATTTGAATTCTGTCCGTTGAGAAATCTGAACGTTATGAACAGTAACCTGTCATGAACAGTAACTTCGAATATTGTCTTCCATGTGGTCTAGGTCTGAAGATAACTTAAGAAAATCATATTCAGATTTGAATCCATTCGAAAATCTAGCTGTTGTGATCATATAGCTGTTGGGAACATTTTCAGATTTGAATATTGTTTCTGCAAGAATGTCTCCCATGTGGTCATGCTTGTAAAATAATGATATTCAGCATTAGTTGGTAGGAGCCTTGTTGTCTGCTTTGAAGAATGGCTGAGTTTCTTTCCAGGCTGTCATCCACTTGCTTCTGTTCAGAAGATATATTAAAAATAATACAAAGTAGGCTTTGAATAATAACCTGTCATGAAAAGGTGAATTTCAAATGTTGAATCAGTTTGAAACTTCTGTCTGTTGAAGCATTTCACCATTTGAACGTTTGAATCCATTGGAGAACATTATAGTTGTGTATTCAACTTTACTTCTTCAAGTTCCTCATTGAATTAAATGTCTTCTTTGCTGTTTCGAATTTACTGCAAAGAAAGTTCATCTTCATACTCTTAACAGATTTTGATTTGTCAAGTTGATGTTATCTCAAACTTTAATCACCTGAAACTTATACACAAATGATATAAATGATGTTAAGAAGTAGTATAAATCATTTGAGTAATCATCTGGATGTTCTTGATGAGATATGATGTTTCAGTCATGGTGATTTTTCTGAATCAGATGTGTAAATCTGTTCTGGAGTTCCAAGCTCGAGTTTACATAGGTAAGCTCAAGTTTGGTCTTCTTTTGAACTTGGAATTTTGCCTCTGGAAGTCTCAAGCTCGAGCTTATAACTTATAGACTCGAGTTTGGGTGTTTATCGGGACCTGCTTGCTCTCTCGTCGAGCTAAACTCGAGTTTGGTCACTTATAGGCTCGAGTTTGGCTTTTTCCAAAAGTTCATTTCTTCTCTGGAACTCTCGAGCTCGAGCTTGTAACTTCAAGCTCGAGTTTGGACTTCTTCAAAATCAGCATTTCCTCTCTGTTACCCGTAAACTCGAGTTTGCTACTTGTAAGCTGAGCTTGCAACTGTGTCAACTTTCGAAGGCCATATCTCCCTGGTCTGAACTCTGTTTTGGTTGGTTCAACTCTTGATGGAAATATATTTGAGTCTAATTTCATATGCCACTGATTTCAGCTCAATTGGATTTTTATATTGTGAGTTACACGCAAAACATGGAGGCTTAGTTTTCTGTGTGGCATGGATTTCTCTGTCAACTTCCACAATTTATATCTCCGTGATCTGAACTCCTTTGGGCTTTAATTTTATATCAAAATGACGCATTGGGAGTCTAGTGTCATATGCCACTAGTTTCACCTCAATCGGATCTCTGGTTTGGAAGATATCATCAAATTACCAGACGTTGCCTGTGCTAAACGTGAAACAGAGTTGATCACCGCTGTAAACTTGAGTTTGTACTGATGAGTTCGAGTTTGCCTAGTCCAGAAACACCAAATCTGCTGAAGACACTTATAGACTCGAGTTTGAAGTGCTAAGCTCGAGTTTGCTCATATCAGATCGGCAAATTACTTCAGCAAGATAGTAAACTTGAGTTTAATACTTGGAGGCTCGAGTTTGCTCATCCAACCTCATATTTGCTTGTTTTAACTCGAATTGATCCATTCCAACTTCCATTTAATTGTGGAGACTTCTAGGACCAATCTTAGAACTTGGATAATGATGTCTTCATTCCATTCAGCAAGTTCTTCCTTTTTCCATCTCCCAACTTGATCATTCTTCATCATTTAACTTAGCATCTACATTAAATATAAGAATTAGTCAAAGTATAAGATAAATGTAGTATGCAACCTTTTTGCTCTCAAGAATGGCATCTATATAAGACATCATCAAAACTAATCATAACCAACAGAAGAGAGGAACAAAGATGGTTGTGGGACTTAACGAGGAAGAGAAGAAGAGAGGGGTGGGCTTATAGACGTTAAGGGGAGAACAAAGTGTCGCGAAATTGAATTTTTGGCGCGACGAAGAGAAGATTCAGGGTTCTAATGAGAATCTTTTAGACTGATTATGATCAAAATAATGTCTTAAAATTTCACCTTTAAAACCAGTTATTTTGTAAAAACCAGTCTCCAAAGTAATAAGTATATTACTTATTTATTCCACATATTTTAGGCTGGATATAAGAAACATAAGGTCTAAACAAGGTTCTGAAACCCGGATCGGGCACTGAACCGGTCGAGGTACTGGGTTAAGGGTTAGTGGGTTAGATCGAAGTCAGACTGGAGTGAACCCGGGTGTAGATCAGTGAGGTATAGAAAATTTAAAAATAATTTAATTTTTTATTATACCATTCAAAATTCTATATATCACTCCAATGCCTTAAATTACTAGTAAAATAATCATATACTTATCAAATATTCTTTACAATTTCCTTAACAAATTGACTTCACAGTATCATATACCACCAATGACATATGAATATGGAATAAATAAATTATTTTTTAATATATTTTACTTATAAAAATAAATAACTTGTATATCCCGTTATCCATCAAATTTTGGTGAAACCCTGCTTCTTCTGCGCCTCGTACTTGCTACTACATGAGCATGATCAGTCTATTACTATAGGCTTAGGTGGTTCTTTTTAAACCATGGAAATACTCAAATATGGGGGTTCAAAACAATATCCAACACCAATCTTTACCCATTGGTTATTGGAGAGTGAAACACCCTTTTACTCATTGGTTATTGCAAAATGAAACACTTTTTTGACCATTGCAAGAGAGAAGGCATTCCGTCGTCTTCTTCTTTCTAACACCAACTTTACTTACATCCTAGTTTCTCACAACTTCTCCTAGCTTCCTCCTTCACAATCTGATCAATATCGTTCTCTGATCAAATACGACGGCGACCATGTCCTTCTTTGATAAATACGACGATGATCATGACCAGATCTCTCGCTCTTTCTCTCCTCCTCCTCTTCCTTCTATATCTCCGCCTTCCCTTTCGCACCCCTCTGCCTTGCTAATGCTCTATTCTTCTCCGTCTCAAATTTTTTCCTTCATCGCTACCACAAAAAAATCCACACCAAATCTTTCTCTCTTCTTCATCTTGGTGACTCTCTCTCCTCCTTTCTCTTTTCTCACCGTCAACCCAATGATGAGTTTCAAATTTAGCTTTGACATTTTTTATTAAAAAAAACCTTGTCTACATGGATCGGTCAACTCGGCCTGTTCAGGCCGAGTTGAACGAGTTGACTCCGAGTCAACTCGAGACCCCAGTTTGACACTTAACTTGGATCTGTTTTTCGGCCGGTTCGCCAATTTTTGATTCCAACTGGTTGGACCGGTTCGGGTTTCAAAATGTTTAGATTGGTTGTTTGTAAAAATCGGTCTTAAATGTAATAAATATATTATTTTTTTATTCTACAACTTTTACACCGGTTATAAGTAAGATTAGGTCTACAAAGTTTAATCTTTTAGACTGGCTACTTGTAAAAACGGTCTTAAAATAATTATAAATTATTTTTTATTCGGCATTTTTTTAGACTAGTTTTGAGTAAAATGCGGTCTAAAAAAATTCATTTTTTAGACCGGTTATTTGTAAAATCCTATCTTAAAAGGAATTGAATTTTTTATTTATCTTTTTAAAGTTGGTGTTCAAAAAACTAGTCTAAATAATATCTTTTAGACCTTACATTAAAGGAACCTGTCTAAAAAGTTGTTTATATTTATGAAACTACCACTGGTCATACTTTTTAGACCTGGTCCTCTATAACTGGTCTAAATGTAGCAATCTAAAAGCCTTTTTTTGCACTAGTGTGCCTACATGATACATAACGGCCTCATTTTGACAACTATAATTTAAGATACATAACAGTTCCTTTGTAAGAACCTTGACTTTAAAGAACTATGACTTTTAATAACACTAATTAATGGTCTCACATAGAAAACCGTTATGTATTTAGTACATAAATAAAGGTTTCTAAATAATAATTGTGAACTTTTATAATACATGACGGTTGTTATATAATAATTGTGATATATAGTTTTAAGACTCTTCAAGTGAGAGTTTTCTGAGCTAGTTGGACTAGATAGTATATAATAGAACAGTACCTCCCAATCGAGTTTCTATGCCATATGGGATAGATCAAGGCATTCCAAGATTTGTGGGGGAGAACCAATGGCAACTGTTAACCCATATAAGTGATAATGTAATTGTTTACCTATGAATTGTGTCTCTTCATAGGAATTGAACCTAAAAAGCAATGGATTGGGGAAAAACCATACGAATATCTATTGGAAAGGTCGCATGGGGTATGCAAACCCTTGAGCAAAGCAAGGGGTAAGTAAACCCTTAAGCTGCTCAAGGGTTTCTTTACCCCTCGTGGCCTTGCCTATATACAAATATTTGTGTGTTTTTTTTTTCACCAACTTGTTGCTTTCCTGGCTTAATTCCTGATGAGACATAAGGTATAGGTAAATAACACTTACATTATGAGATATATAGGTCAAGAGTGCAATTGATTCAAGACAAAATCTTGATCAATCCAATATTGCATGGCTATTCGATATAGGAAGTACTACTCTATTAGATAAAGTCGAAACCAAGTAGCTCAAACTCTAACATTGAAGAGTCTAGGACTAATCACAATTTTAAATTTTAAAGCTCTTAACTTGGTGAAACCTACTCAAAACAAAAATAGGAGATAAACCTTCAATCATAGCAATAATGAGTTTTCAAAAAAAAAAAAAAAAAAAAACCTTCACAAAAGCAATTTAAAGTGACCTTGAATGCTTTATCACATCTTAGTACGAATGAACTAGTTTATTCATCACATCCCTATTGATCTTTTCAAAGTAACTTCTAGACATATGGATACTTCCAAGAAAGGATGTCTTGTTCAAATAGACTAAGTATCAAGTGTATTCTGTTTCAGACGTTTAAATAGAAGAGGAATGGTAGGGTTTGTTTGGGTTATCATGCCAAAGACTTTACATCACAGTTCATATGAAAGAAATGTTATTTAATTGCTTATATCTATCATAGTTCTTTGTTAATAGCCGTTATGTAATTCACTTTGTTTACATGTTATTCTAATAAGTGGCAAGTTTTACTTAATAACTGTTATGTATTTCACTTTTTTTTTTTTAAAAAAATGGTTGTAGATTATGTGACCACCTTTTTTTACAAACAAAATAACAAAACAAAACAATAAAGTAAATAAACGGAAAAAAAAGATATGGAGATGTTTTAAGAATTTGATACATCATTAGATTCTTCCTTCTCCAGTAACTTTGGAAATTCATAATTAATTGTACAAAACTCCAATTGTGGTGATTCCAAAGGCTATGTGACCCTTAACATGTCTAATTTCAAGTAAAAATACCATTTTCAGTCAGGCACATTCGTACTATTCCCAGATTAACAAAACAGTACCACTACCGCAAATTGGAATTCCAGAATCATAGGTCATCTTGTAAAATTCATATCTCCTTGTACAAAACTCCAAAAATTATAAATGACCTATAAAATTAAATATTATTGTGTCTACTTTAATTCTTGAAATTTTGTAGCCATTGGACCCCATTTACTTGTACAAAAATTGACCACAAGTTCGCTGCCTTCTCAAAACTTAAACCGGCAGTTTTAAGGCTTTTGTAAAATCTATAATTTTTATGTACCAAATCACCTCCTAACTCATTATTTGGCCTTTAAACATATTTTTAAACCATTTGAGCAAAACGTACCCTTAGGTTTTGAGGTTTCCAAATCATAGAGAAATTACCACAAATCACCAACAAATCCAAGAACACAACAATAAGGTCAAGAATCTCTCTTACTTTGGCTTTGTCTTGTGTTCTTGCAACCTTTCTCTTTCTCCTTAGCCTATTAGAGTTTTGACCAGCCCTCCAATAACACCATGCAAGAGTGTTTCAAGGGATCAGAGAGTAGCAAGAAGGAAGATCTAGAAGAAATCATAACTATAGCTCAACAACTTACATTGGTTCTTCAAGTTTCTTCTTCTTCCTCTTCCTCTTCCTCTTTCTTTATATTTTGGCCTCTCTCTCATTCGCTAGGGAAAATGAGTTTTTGATCATATAAGTGCATGAAAAAAGGAGTGCAAGATGATATATTATTGAGGAGGAAGCTTCCTAGAAGGTCCCCTTTTGATAAAATACCAAAATTCCCTCAAAATATCTTCTCAAACTTGGCTTCTTCAACAAGCTCTTTGACTTTTCATCCCTTTTCTCTTTATGGACGAATTTCACTCGTATTTGGGAACCAAAATTTATCTTGGACAAGTTTCATTTTGTAGCGCTTCATTCTCTCCTCTTGCGTCTTTTTATTGGCCAAAGATTTTGGCTTGTTAGCCAAGAATTGATGTCATCCATATGACATAAGCTTCCTTGCTTAGGTGTTCCTTTTGGACTTGTCAACTCTCCATCCAAGCATGACATGTTGCAATTGTGCATTAAATGCTTGTCAAATCTATTTGACTTCTTTAACAAGCTTGACATACTTGGAGAGCAAGTTGGACACATGCCGCCTTTCTATGTGGCCAACACAAAAGTATATTTTGATTAAAAGACACGTGTCGCATTCTTATTGACCCGACACAAAAGAAGTGTCAGCATAGATCATCATGACTTAATTTATTAAAGTTGCTTCACAGTACTTGCTCAGGATCCTGCTATGATTTTACTCAGAATTGCGACACGAATACCGAGACCCCACAAACGATGCCAGATACTGATGTTTTCTAAAAAACGCACGCATATCCAACTGCCCTGAAAATGTCGTACACTTACTTATACTGGCATATTTATGCTTAACTAATTGTCCTATACCTCAAGACATAGTTGGGTGGCGCCTTTTCCAACCAGATTTACACCATATAGGTCTACTGTGCCCCTTTTTCATTGGCACTTTAATTCTACATCTTATACATACTAGCTCCACTGACCTGTATAGCTGAGTTACTTAGTCCTCGAGAAGCTTCCTATCTCTTGAAATTCTTGGGACTCTTCCAGAATTGGGCTTAGTCATCTGCCTAATTTAGGCTTATTTTCAATTCTCAGGGCCCAACATTCAGGATGTTACACTAACATCTGCATCAGAGCCACCATTTTAGGAGGAGGCAGAACATGAGGAGGTGGTGGTGGTGATGAAGGAAGGGGTAGCAATGGCGGAGGATCTCCCTGGTAACTTAACATGAGAAAGGAGAAGGAGGAACTTGATATAGAAAAGTAGTAAAAATCACAAGGAATAAACGAGTTTAAATAAAGTTCAACTGATTACGATGGGTTGTGAGTTATGGTTAATAAAGGTCTAATGGGTTACAAAGGGTTATGACTTATGACTTATGTGGTGTGGTGGGGTATTAGATTGCGGTTGTTTATGAAGACTGTTATGTTTTGTCTACAGATAAGGATCTGAAGACAAATCGTTTGTAATAGTTACATGATGGTTGTTTCAAAAGAACTGTTACTTTTGTCCATAAATAAATGGCGGTTATTATGTATAGCTATTATTTTTGTGCTTTCGTGAATTCCATCTCATAATTCATGACAATGCACATAACTAACAATTACTTTTAAGTGTTATATATACTTTAGCGACCTTTGCCTTGTCATACATGACATTTATTAGTTGTAGTTGTTATGTATTAAGCGTTATAAATGCACATATTTGTAATAGTAAGGTTTGATATTTGAATTAGGGTTAGTAGGATTGTGCTATTTTAAGGATTTGAGGAGTGGTTTGATGATTGGATAAAGCTTATATGAGTTTAAAAATAGTATTGGTTGTGAATGTTAATATTAATGGTTTTAGGATAATGGGTATGTTGGAAGTGAACCTTTAAGTTGTGAAATTGGGTGATTGATATGAAGGGATGATATTAAGGTTAACTAAGGTGTCTAATAAGTGATCTAAGCTTATGGAATGTGATTGATAATCTTGGGTTGTTGATGTTAAGGATGTGAAGGAAATTATGGTGTTGGGAGTTATGTTAATTTCTTAAAGGCTTACTTGTGATTGATTTGTGTATCTATATTGATAATGTAGATCTTTCTTGTGACCGATGCTTGCTCATGCTTTTCTCCTCAAGTTGAGATTTAGCTCAGAGTTGAGGTAACCAAATTAATTTACTCCACCAGATAATGGTAACCAATAACCACATGATGCAAATCTGCCTCCTCCACAAGATATTGGAGAGGTTTTATGGCAATTGTAAGTTGTAGTACTCTCTTTGGATGAGAGAATAAGGAAAATGAAGGATATAGATAATAAAGAGCCTTTACATAGTAACATGCTGGGACAAGTTTCAACTTCCACAAGACCTATAAGAATGGTTGTCAAGGAGACCAATACTAGATCAAGGAGGAATAGGAACAAGAAGATGAGAGAATTGAGATATCAAGGTCCTCCTATGATAAACCAGACTTGGAAAGTCATGGTAACAGGAACCAAATTATCAACACAAATTCTGCAATGACGACATCATATTGGAATAGACTAAGAACAAATTGTGAGAAATAGCACTCAGGACAGTGTTGTGAATGTCACAAGCATCATAACCTGGAGCAGATAGCTTGTCATTCCAGTGAAGACAAGAAAAATGCTAGAGCCTCTTGCCTATCATTTCTAGTCAAATGGTGGGAATAGTCATTTCTGACCTACCACATTTCCTTTGAACATTGCTAATCACCCATTGTATGTTTGTTGTGGGAGGCACTACTCAAGGAAGTGTTGGACTTGTTTTACACGCGGTGAGCTAGGCCATTTGGCGAAGTATCATAGGAAAGGAAAGAAGGGAAATATGTAATATACCAAATTTAATTCACCAAAATTCCTAGTACGATTGTTATATCAAATGGAATAAAATAGTGAATTATGGTATATTTGAAATGGTTATTTTTTTTATTAATCAAGACATATGTATCTTGTGTTCTTAAAACAGATACTGGTATGTGGCGTCATGTGGAGGCCCAAACATACACTTTAACTAGGCGTCATTAGGTGGGTCTCCTTGTGCATGCCACAATCTCGACTGAAACCCGACATAAGCCCGAGTAAGCACTAGTAAAGTAACTTTATTAAAGTAGCTTTAATAAAGTAAGGTCATGATGGCTAACGATGACACTACTTTTGTTTTGGCATCTCTAGAACACGCCACCTAGTACTTGAATTCGAGCAATCCACTGGTTCTAGGCCCAATCACATACTTGACTTTTCCGAAATCCAAACCTGGGAGTCTGGGAATTCATTAGGCCTTGCCTTTCCTTTACATAAAGTGGCGCTTAATAAGAGAGAGAAAAAGGAAAGAAGATGCTTCAAGGACACTTGGCATCTTGAGATTTAATCAATTGGACATATGTCAACACAAAAGCTAATCACATGGGATTACAGATCATGTAATCCTCCCAAGACCATTAAAATTTCGTCCAAAAGGAAAAGAAGAAAAGAGAATAAGGAAAAATAAGAAGGGACAAGTGGGAGACTCTTATTGGTGGATCATAAATGTCATAAACATAGGACTAGATAGTCAATTTAATTTCAACTCTTCCCCATTTCCATCACATTCATTTTGGACCAAAACATGAAGGAGTTTATGAGCTTAAAAACATGTAAAAATGGTGGAGGAGAGAAAAACATAAACAAACCAAAATATCCCACATAACCACCTCAAATCCAAGAACACTCTTCATAAAAGTTGTTCTACTCATTAAAAGCTTCATTCCTACGGTTTCATTTTTCTTATTGGAGGAGTTTTGTGCCATCTAGTTAGACGAAGTGTCACCAAATTTCCAAACCGATTGTAGAATCACAATAAAGTAAGCCTAAGTTTCATTTTGAACTGATTGTCTTTACGTTTTGTTGAGTTTTATGAATATCTTAAGACACCCTAATATTTTGGCCAAATGGTGATTTTATGTTTTCATGATGTTTTGTTTATATACATGTGGTTTTATGATGTTTTGGAAACATATAAACCTAGTTTAGGGAGTAAATTGTGAATTAGAGAATTGTTGTTGGAAACCCTAATTTTCGATCAAAACAAGGCATGAAGAAGGGGTATATTTTTATATTTTTAAGGTCTCCAATAGATTCCTTGGGCACATTTGTGTAGGAAAAGATTGTTGGTATGATTTTAGAAGGAATGGATTTGGAATCCAAAAGTTAGAATAGTACTTCCAGATTTGGGTTCCTAGAAGGCAGTCTGTTTGTGACGTATTTTTTACTGACCAAATGATACCCAATGGCTATGAAACTTTCCATATTTCTAGTAGACATGATAATATTTAAAATTATATTTAATATGAGGAAAATGGATTAGCATATTAGAAGTTATGAATTTTTGAAGTTAGGTATTGAATCTGGAACATTTTTTTGGACCAATGAGGATTGATTAAAAATTCTATAAAAGTGTATGTGTATCTGACATTGGAAGGCATTTTCCCTAAAATTATATTTAATAAAGGTCACATAGCTTTTGGAATCACTTCAAATTAAAATTTATACATAAAGATATGAATTTTCAAAGTTGATTGAAAATTCTTCCAGCTTTTCACTTTTGCACGAAGATAAGAAAGCAAGGGAAATGAGTAGTAAAGTTAATCTCCAAGGGTTAAGATAAGTACTTGAAGTTAGTGTAAGCCCTTTGGCTACATGTTGGGCTTAGTGCAATAACATTAGATATAACCAATCCTAGTATCTTAAGGTACTAAAGAGCTTGGATAAGTAGTAACTCATCCGTCTTTGAATATGTAATTATAGGTTTGATATTTGTCTAGAATGAGCAAAGGACTCGGAACCATTTCAAGAATTAGGACGACCACTAAGTAGTAACTTTTCTCTCACATACTATATATGACTTTATATCAATGTGTGAACCATTTTGTATTTGTGTTGTGAACATGAGATAGGCAGTATAGCCTGGTTGACCAGTAGGTCCTTAGGTCGCAAACCTTATTAAGCATTTAGATGAGAAGGGCAGATGCTTAGTTGAATACCTAGATCTATGGAAATGGACTGGTTGGGTCATATAATTGTAGTCGATTCTGCATATCATGTGTATATCTGAATGTTGTATATGTATATTGGTTCACTACCATGTTTAGTGCATGCATTTTATGGGAATGATTAACTGTTACTCTGAGATCCATATGAATCTCAACCCTTTCTTCAAATTTAGGACATGAACAATACAACAGATGTGGCTCCAACGGCAAAGCGGTAGATACCGGAAATTGAAGATTCTAGCTCCATTCAAGTGTTGACGCTGGTTATATGTAGTTTCTGTTGGAAATTATGCCCTAGGGGCAAGTCATTGTACTTTAAACGTTAATGTCATTTAAAGTATTCTCCATTTAGTTATCATTTCATTTGCATGTTTATAGTGATAATTGTATCCTTGGATATATCTTATAGATTATCCTAGATGTCCCTGGTTGGTCATCTACGCGGGAGCGAAGATGAAATAAGACCAGTATGACTTTGATGAGGTATGGAAATACGAATCAAAGTCATAGGCACTTGTAAGAGTACAAGTTGCTGTTGGAAATTATGCCCAAGGGGCAAGTCATTTTCCTTTAGTTATCATTTCATTTGCATGTTTCTAGTGATAACTGATCCTTGGATATATCTTATAGATTCTCCTAAATGTCCCTGGTCGGTCATCTTCGCGGGAGCGAAGATGAAATAAGACCAATATGACTTTGATGAGGTATGGAGATACGAATCAAAGTCATAGGGACTTGTAAGAGTACAAGATGTTGGACCGACCCACTATGAGAAAGCTACATGGATTTATTCATAAGCTTATCTCATATATATCATATCACAACGTCCTATGACCTGAGATCATCATGGATTCCTATATAATGAGTCACTGATCTTTGACCTAGTCAAAAGTCACCTTTGACCGGGTGATGATAAAGGCTTGGATCGAGATCAGTGGTTTTCATGCAGAGAAATGTGAATGGTCAAGAAGGAATTTGTCCCTCACATTTGTAGAGAGATAATACTGGGCCCCTCGGTGAGTGAGTCTGAGAAATGTATGGCCATACTACGATAGAAAGGATTTTCCATTCCAATTATTAGACTACTCGAGAATCAAGAAAGTGATGGTCAAGAACAGGAAGTTGACATGATCCATGCCTCATCCTTGACCAAATTATCACGTGACAAAAGGGACGTGACATGGTTGTACGATAGGTAGTATCGTATCAACGATCCCCATATGAATTAGGTAGTCGCAATGTCTTGCTAGAGGCCGCTTGTGACTTCTAGGCTGGTACAGTATTGGCCCACTGCCAATCTCATGTGGGCTTGCACGGTCGCACACAAGAATAGCCCAACACGAGCAAAAATGTCCAGATTCATTGAATCTTAGATATGTCTAAGATTTAATGAATAAAACATTTAATTTATGATGGATATACATATATATATATATATATATTATTAAATTAAATTCGAAATTAAATATAATAATATTATTTAATAGAGATTATAATATTATTATATAATATTTGTTTTGTATTTAATTTATTTGATAAATTAAATATCTAAAACAAATAGAGATATTGTATCTCGATTTAATTTTCGAATAAAGATATCATACATCTAATTTAATTTAAATTGAGATATAGTATCTCATATTTAATTAAATAGATAGATATCATTTCTCGGATTTAATTTTTAGAGATAAATTAAATCGAAGGCTTTTAATTCGGATTAAATAAATAGATTAGATTAGATCTATTAGATAGATTTAATTAATATTTTTTTAATCCAAATTCAAAATTTGAATTTCAAAATTAATGCGGATTAGTTTTGAATATAATACGCCTATCGGGTTTAGAAAAACCTACGGGACTTTTGTCAAGCGTATTAGAAAACCGCGAGAAACCCTATAACGAAAAGGAGAGAGACGTAAGCTCGAAGGCGCTAGCACGCTGCCGCAGTCGTGTTCGGAGATTATTCGTGTGGATACCGGTAGAGGAAGGCGATTCGAAGAGTAGACTTCTACTGATCGAGAAGGTAGCCCACCAGTTCAAATAGTACGAGACGCGGACAGGTTCGCCGTAGGTATGACTCAGATTCTTTTACCTTGATTTAAACGTGGTTGAGCGATCCTCTTTTTGGATTCGTAAAGTTTTTAATTCCACTGCGTGTATGGATCCCAACAGGTGCTGGACCAACCCACTATGAGAAAGCTGAATGGATTTAGTCATAAGTTTTTCTCATGTATAACCGCGTCACAACGTCCTTTGACCTGAGATCATCATGGATTCCTACTGATAAGTTGCTGATCTTTGACCTAGTCAAAAGTCACCTTTGACCGGGTGATGATAAAGGTTTGGATCGAGATCAGTGGTTTTCATGCAGAGAAATGTGAATGGTCAAGAAGGAATTTGTCCCTCACATTTGTAGAGAGATAATACTAGGCCCCTCGATGAGTGAGTCTAAGAAATGTATGGCCATACTACGATGGAAAGGAGTTTCCATTTCAATTGTTAGACTACTCAAGAATCAAGAAAGTAATGGTCAAGAACAGGAAGTTGACATTATCCATGCCTCATCCTTGACCAAATTATCGCGTGACAAAGGGG
Organism: Acacia melanoxylon; assembly: GCA_019022615.1. Lineage (NCBI taxonomy): Eukaryota > Viridiplantae > Streptophyta > Magnoliopsida > Fabales > Fabaceae > Acacia > Acacia melanoxylon. The sequence continues at coordinate 429,744 of JAFJYJ010000003.1, read as the reverse complement.
ACGTGACATGGTTGTACAATAGGTTGTATCATATCATTGATTCCCATATGAATTGGGTTGTCGCAATGTCTTACTAAAGGCTGCTTACGACTTGTGGGCTGGTACAGTATTGGCCCACTGCCAATGTCATGTGGGACTGCAGGGTCACACACAAGAATAGCCCAATACGAGCAAAAGTGTCCAGATTCATTGAATCTTACATTTGTCTAAGATTTAATGTATACAGTATTCAATCTAGGATGAATATATATATATATATTATTAAATTCGGAAATAATATAATAATATTATTTAATAGAGATTATAATATTATTATATATTATTTGTTTTGTATTTAATTTATTTGATAAATTAAATATCTAAAACAAATAGAGATATTGTGTCTCAGATTTAATTTTTGAATAAAGAGATCATATATCTAATTTAAATTGAGATATAGTATCTCATATTTAATTAAATAAATAGATATCATATCTCATATTTATTTTATAGAGACAAATTAAATCAGAAGGCTTTTAATTCGGATTAAATAAATAGATTTTATTCGATCTATTGGATAGATTTAATTAATATATTATTTTAATCCAAATTCACATTTCAAGATTAATAAGGATTAATTTTGAATATAATACGTCTATTGGGTTTTGAAAAAATAAACAATAAAAAAACTTACGGGACATTTTGCAAGACGTATTAGAAAAGCCACGAGAAACCCTAGAGAGAAAAGAGACAGCCGTCGGTGTTGGAGGCTATTCGTGTGGATACCGGTAGAGGGAGTGGACTTGCAAAGTTAGCTCCTATTTGATCAAACAAGATGGCACCACGTTTGAGACGTACGACGTCCGGACAAAACGCTCACGAGTTCGCATAGATATGGTTTCTAACGAACCTGATTTAAACGTCGTTGATAGATCCTCTCAATGGGATTCGTAAAATTTTAAATGGATGAAAATCCTTCTGTTGTGTGTACGAATCCCAAGAGTGGGATCAGAACCAGATCAACCATGCGTTTAAATTAGGTTTATACGTGTGTTTATATATGTGATAAATATGCTTTAACCGAATCTTCTATGCTTTAAAACGTATTTGCACGTTAAGGTTACATTTGCGCTAGGGTTTTGTTCGATGTTAGGACGCTAGGGTTAGGTTCGGATTTTGCGGCAGTTTCGTGTGGATCTGAAGCGTTCAGATTCGACGACGATCATGCTAAACCGACAATAATGTTTTGATCCGTGATGTTCGCGCATTCGGATCGAACGTTCAAATCCGTGACTTCGGAAGCGATGGTTACGTTCGCGCATAGGTCATGTTCTGAAAAGTTCGGAGACGCTGATCATGCTCGGACATTGGCCACACTGGGGTCGGACTTATCAGACACGGTCAAGGACGATCGGACATTGATAATACTCGGATGACATTGACCATGTTCCTTCGCGCGTCAGTCAAGCGTCAGTCATGCTCGGATCGCTGTTTTGCGAAGCATCTTGGGACTTAAATTTTCTTTTTAATGAAACAATCTTTCTAAAACAATATGATGTTTTCAAAAGCTCCGGGGGGCGCTGCCCCCCACGGCCCCCGCAAGGGCGCTGCCCCTTGACCCTGAGACTAACTGTTCGTAGCGCGAGATTTAAATCATTATATTATATATAAACTCGATAATTTAATCATGATATTTTCTTTCATATTGTATAAATTAATATTTGTTGTGATTAATTATTCAAAGTTGTTTGGGTATGGTGAACAACATGGCTTTATAATTTACAAGTATTGTAATATTTAAATATGGCCTGCGAGCCATGCCTTTCTCTAAATATTCTTGATGTACATTCTCTTCTCATCTCACTCCCCTCGTATGTGAAACAAGGTTTCTCTTGATGTATTTCTCTTTTCTTGTTTAGAGAAGTCCTCCCATTGGCTTGAGAGGATTTTAGGTTAGGTGAGCCATGTTGTGTCACGGTTTTAATTATGTTTTGATTTGTTCACTGTATGATTAATTTAGAGTTGATATGAGATACAATAGTGATTGCATTCATATAAGTAGAATTAATAGGATTAATTAGATTATATCAATTATACCCTCTAAATAAAATCTTAAGTCATAATGCCATCAATAAATAAATACTTGTCAAAACCTAGATCGCCCATTTGAGTTATCTTGGTGAGACAAGAGTGGGTAATGGTGATACTCAACATTCATTATTGTCTTGACTTAATTGAGATTATCAAAACGTTTTTTGATCTCAAGGCATTAGATAGGATTAAACATGCCAGGTCATATGATGATAGAATCCCATAAAGATCTAAGAGTTACATGTGATGTAATTGGCAAAGAGGTTGCCTACCTAAATAACTTGATTTTAAGCTTCCTGCCAAAGCAGACTTAAATTTAAGCCAAATATGGATCTTAGCCCACTAATTATAATGAAGGTTTTTAATTCAGTGGGAGGTTATTAATTAAACTTTGCATATCTTTTAGTTGTAGAATCATGTAGACTAGCAATACTGCCACACCTGCGATCAGTCCTTGAGAAGGACGAACTCGATGAGACAAACCTTCTTGACTTGTTTGGGAACTTAAGCAATGATTCTAAACACGAAAGAAAGGAATATCCTATCGATCAACATATTCCTGACGAGCCTGTAGCTACTCATCCAAGAGCTCAGACTGATGCTTATACGAAGCATAAGGATGATTCTGTGGATGCAGGATGCCTGATGCCTACCATTATGGTTCCAGACCTCGATAGAGATCTAGAACATGTGGAGGCCTATGAGATGATTGTTCATCCTATGGAAATGTTCCAGCAACAGGCAAGGCAAGAGAGGTATGAGACCACAAAGGCCTTACGTTCCTGCAAGATGGCTGAAGGTGCATCAGTTAGTCCTCATATTTTGAAGATGAAGAGCTACATTGATCACCTTGAGAGACTTGGATTTCCCATGAGCCAAGAGTTAGCTACAGATATGATCTTGAATGCACTCCCGAATAGTTATGACCAGATTGTCATGAACTATAACATGAACAACATGGAGGAATCAACTTCTGAATTGCATGGGATGCTCAAAACAGCTGAGTAGAGCATTAAGAAGAAGCCTAGCACTATTTTGATGGTTCATAAAGGAAAGGGTATGAAAGGAAAGGCAAGGGCAAAAGAAAGGGTAATGGCTCAGCTGGTAAGACCAATGAGTCAAACAAGCCCGAATCTAAGCCTGCAGCCAAGAAGGCAAAACCTCAGAAGGATGGGGTTTGCTTCTTCTGCAATGAACTTGGTCATTGGAAGAGAAATTGAAAACTCTACCTCGAAGATCTGAAAAAGAACAAGAAGGATAGCAGGTTTATCGCTTCAGGTATCTATGTTATAGATATTCACTTTTCTACTTCCTCAACATGGGTATTAGATACTGCATGTGGATCTCACATTTGCATAAATGTGTAGGGTCCCAAGGACAGTAGAAAATTGAATGGACATATCTATGACATAAGCTACCAAAAGGATCAAGTCAAATGATTTGAATCCGACCTACCTATGGCACTGCCGTCTAGGCCATATAAATGAAAAACGCATTTCGAAACTCCATCAAGATGGATTTCTTAACTCATTTGATTTTGAATCATTTGATACATGTGAGTTTTGTTTATTGGGAAAGATGACAAAGGCACCTTTTACTGGGCATAGTGAAAGAGCCACTGATTTATTGGGCCTTATACATACTGATGTGTGTGGACCAATGAATACATCTGCCAGAGGAGGTCATTTGTACTTCATTACATTTATAGACGATTTTAGTAGATATGGGTATATCTATCTAATGAAACATAAGTCTGAATCTTTTGAAATGTTCAAAATATTCCAAAATGAAGTGGAAAACCAACTTGGCAAAAACAATTAAAGCACTTCGATCCAATCGGGGTGGTGAATATTTGAGCCAAGAGTTCATTGACCATCTTAGGAGTTGTAGGATCATCTCACAACTAACTCCTCCAGGAACACCACAATGGAATGGTGTTTCTGAACGGGGGAATCAAACTCTATTAGATATGGTTCGATCTATGTTGAGTCAAATAGATCTTTCTCCTTCATTTTGGGGCCATGCCCTAGAAACAGCTGTGTTCACACTAAATCATGTTCCATCAAAGGCAGTTGAAAAGACACCATATGAGATATGGACTGGGAAGAAACCCAGTTTGTCATTTCTTAAAATTTGGGGATGTGAGATTTACATTAAACAGCAAGCCTTTGATAAATTATCATCCAGATCCTCAAAATGCCTTTTGGTGGGGTATCCTAAGGAAACTAAAGGATACTATGTCTACAGTCCTACCAATCACAAAGTGTTTGTAATCCGGAATGATGTCTTTCTGGAGAAAGAGTTTATCTCTAAAAGAACCAATGGGAGTAAGGTGAACCTCGAAGAAGTTCGAGAGCCACAAGACAACATAGAACCATAGATGGAAAATGGAGAAGACTCACAACAAGTTGTCGAGCCTACTCAAGTAACACAAGGCCCATGAAGGTCTGATAGATCACGGCTACAACCTCATAGATTTGGATTTCTGATTACTGGAACTCGTGATGTTTTGCTCGTTAAGCAAAATGAGACAACAACTTATCGAGAGGCCGTGGTGGGACCAAACTCCGAAAGATGGCTTAATGTCATGAAGTCTGAAATGCAATCCATGTACGACAATAAGGTATAGACCTTAGTCGATCCACCTGAAGGTGTAAAAACCATTGGGTGCAAGTGGATTTTCAAGGAGAAAACTAACATGGATGGCAAAGTAAATGTCTTCAAGGCACAATTGGTTGCAAAAGGATTCACTCAAATTCATGGTGTAGACTATGATGAAACCTTTTCCCTAGTTGCAATGGCCAAATCAATCAGAATCCTTCTTGCCATTGCATCATATTATGACTACGAAATATGGCAGATGAACGTCAAAACTTCCTTCCTTAACGGAATGCTCCTTGAGGATGTGTACATGACACAACCTGAAGGCTTTAAACGTCTTGAGGAATCTGGTACAATTTGCAAGCTTCAAAGATCCATTTATGGATTGAAGCAAGCATCTCGGAGCTGGAATCATCGTTTTGATGAAGTAGTCAAAGAGTTTGAATTCATTCAAAACATTGATGAACCTTGTGTTTACAAGAAGGTTAGTAGGAGCACAGTTGTATTTCTAGTGCTTTATGTTGATGACATCCTACTTATTGGGAATGACATTCCTACCTTGTAGAGTGTCAAGTCTTGGTTAGGAAAGTCTTTCTCAATGAAAGACTTAGGCGAAGCCACTAATATCCTAGGGATTAGGATCTATAGAGATAGATCCAAGAGGCTGATAGGCCTAAGTCAGAGCACATACATAGACAAGATACTGCATAGATTCAGTATGCAGGATTCAAAAAGGGGTTACATGCCCATGTCTCATGGCATTCATCTCAATAAGGATCTGTGTCCTAGTACACAAGATCAAAGAAACTGCATGAGTAAGATTCCATATGCCTCCGCCATTGGATCTATCATGTATGCCATGTTATGTACTCGACCGGATGTCTCATTTTCCTTAAGTATGACCAGCAGATATCAACAAGATCCCGGTGAGGGTTACTGGACTGCTGTCAAGAATATCCTAAAGTACTTAAGAAGGACTAAGGACTTATTCTTGGTATATGGTGGATTGGAAGATGAGCTATGTGTAAATGGTTACATAGATGCAAGTTTCCAAATTGACCAAGATGATCTAAGATCGCAATCAAGATATGTGTTCCTTTTGAATGATGGTGCGGTAAGATGGAAGAGCTCTAAGTAGAGCACTGTAGCTGATTCTGCAATAGAAGCTGAGTACATAGCAGCATCGGATGTAGCTAAGGAGGCCTTTTGGATAAGAAAGTTCATTACTGAACTAAGGGGTGGTTCCTACCATCTCAAATCCAATAGACTTGTTTTGTGACAATAGCAGTGCTATTGCGCAGACCAAGGAGCCTAGGTCACATCAAAAGGACTAAGCATATACTCAGGCGATTTCATCTTATCAGAGAAATCAATGATATAGGTCATATAAAAAAGTGCAAAGTACCAGGAGAAGACAATGATGCTGATCCTCTTACTAAGCCGCTTGCACAAGTAAAACATGAGCGTCATGTTAGGGCAATGGGAATTAAAGTAATTAAAGATTGCACCTAGTGCAAGTGGGCGTTTGTTGGATATATCTTATAGATTATCCTAAATGTCCTTGGTCGGCCATCTACGCGAGAGCGAAGATGAAATAAGACTAGTATGACTTTGATGAGGTATGGAGATACGAATCAAAGTCATAGGCACTTGTAAGAGTACAAGGTGCTGGACCGACCCACTATGAGAAAGCTACATGGATTTATTCATAAGCTTATCTCATATATATCATATCACAACGTCCTATGACCTGAGATCATCATGGATTCCTACATGATAAGTCGTTGATCTTTGACCTAGTCAAAAGTCGCCTTTCACCAGGTGATGATAAAGGCTTGGATCGGGATCAGTGGTTTTTATGCAGAGAAATGTGAATGGTCAAGAAGGAATTTGTCCCTCACATTTGTAGAGAGATAATATTGGGCCCCTCGATGAGTGGGTTTGAGAAATGTATGGCCATACTACGATGTAAAGGAGTTTCCATTTCAATTGTTAGACTACTCAAGAATCGAGAAAGTAATGGTCAAGAACAAGAAGTCGACATTATTCATGCCTCATCCTTGACCAAATTATTGCGTGACAAAGGGGACGTGACATGGTTGTACGATAGGTTGTATCGTATCATCGATCCCCATATGAATTGGGTAGTCACAATATCTTGCTAGAGGCCGCTTGCGACTTGTGGGCTAGTACAGTATTGGCCCATTGCTAATCTCATGTGGGCATGCAGGGTCGCACACAAGAATAGCCCAACATGAGCAAAAGTGTCCAGATTCATTGAATCTTACATATGTCTAAGATTTAATGAATACAGTATTTAATCTAGGATGAATATATATATATATTAAATTCAAAAATAATATAATATTATTATTTAATAGAGATTATGATATTATTATATATTATTTGTTTTGTATTTAATTTATTTGATAAATTAAATATCTAAAACAAATAGAGATATTGTATCTCGATTTAGTTTTCGAATAAAGATATCATATATCTAATTTAATTTAAATTGAGATATAGTACCTCATATTTAATTAAATAGATAGATATCATATCTCGATTTATTTTATAGAGATAAATTAAATCAGAAGGCTTTTAATTCGGATTAAATAAATAGATTAGATTAGATCTATTGGATAGATTTAATTAATATATTATTTTAATCCAAATTTAAATTTCAAGATTAATGCGGATTAATTTTGAATATAATACGTCTATTGGGTTTTGAAAAAAAAATTACGGGACATTTTGCAAGACGTATTAGAAAATCCGTGAGAAACCCTAGAGAGAAAAGAGAGAGACGTGAAAATACTGAAGGCGCTAGCATGCTGCCGTCGGTGTTGGAGGCTGTTCGTGTGGATACCAGTAGAGGGAGTGGACTTGCAAAGTTAGCTCCTGTTTGATCAAAAAAGATGGCACCACGTTCGAGACGTACGACGTTCGGACGAAACGCTCATGAGTTCGCATAGGTACGTTTCTAGCAAACCTGATTTAAACGCCATTGATAGATCCTCTCAATGGGATTCGTAAAATTTTTAATGGATGAAAATCCTTCCGCTGCGTGTACAGATCCCAACAGTTTTGTTATAAAATTTTGGAAATTGTAAATATTATGTACAAACTCTGTGAGGATTCCTGTTATATAATCAAGTACTTTATATCAGTATGTTTATGTTATTTCTGTTCTCCCACTGAGCTATGCATTATTACTCTAATAAATGTCAAAATATTAAGGGGTTTACATTTTTGGTATCAGAGTGAGCAGTTCTAGAAGCATCAGAATAATATATTGATATGGTCTTGGTTATATGGTAATAGGAATGAGTGCAAGAAGGTACTAGAGGAGTGAATCACCACCATCAGTGAACCAGGCCCCGGGCGATCAGTGGATAACCAAAAGGCAACGAGTAGTTCATTACCAGACTATGGTTGGTGTGAGAATGTTACGAACCTCGAGGAAATGGGTACCATCAGGCTTGTGTTCGGGTCTCATCCTAAACCGACACGATCAGTAGACTCATTAGTGGGTGTCACCGACCAACCACGGACTGATGAGATAGAGTCAAATTCAGACTCTATTACCAGTCCTAGAGCCGAAACTATACAAGTGACTCACGATTTGCAATCGAATTAAGCATTGTGGGAGTACATTAGAAATATATATTAGTGAGATACGAACGACCAGGACACCCCAATAACCCAGTATATAGCATACCTAGATGAGGTAGATATATTATACTGGAGTCAGGGTTTTCATGGTCTAGATTTTCCTGACAATACTTAGATCCGTATGATGACGTATTTCTTCTTGAATACTGCATTTTGGGCCCAAAAGAATATTGAAATTATGGAAAAGGGTCCGAATGATAAATGTACTATTTACATGGAGCACCTTTATGGAGTACTACTGGATTGCATGTACTTGTACTGATATACGACCTGTACTCGGTATTTGGTCACCCAGAGATATTTGGCACAATTTCCTTGGGCAAGGGCCGTTATACGGTGCTAATGCTCGGAAGTGGTTGGAAGCCGATACCAGCGTTTTGTACCAATACATTAAGGTTAAGCGTGCTCGGCCCAAGGAAATGTTAAGATGGGTGACCCCTCGAAGTTAGTTATCATATAATTAGTTATGTAAAGGGGTAGAAACATGTTATCTAGTATTTTATAGGCTATATGTTGTTAAAAGCTTTCCCTAATATGCTATAAATATCTTTTGCATGTTTTTCCTGAAGGATCTGTGTATCCAAAAAAATTTGAAATAAAAAGTATGCCCTTATGATGACTTTTGCCTTTTCCTTATTTTGATAGTACACATAAAGATCGTGAGGATAAGAGGTAGAGATGTTGGGCTGGAACATGAAAATGAGCCTGACCCATTGCAGCAAATACTAGGTATGTTAACAGAACAATGAGGTATAATACATGAACTCCAGGGGGTAAAAGCAAAACAAAGTGAGGACAGAGAGCAATCTGAAACTAAAGAGAGGGAACATGATGAGAGGTCCCTACAACTTGATGCTCATCCTCATCTATCCCAGCCTCATGCACCTCAAGATTCGAGTACAACCTACTGTAGAGACATCGTAGTATTGGATTACTGAATTCTGTAAACACCAGCCTCCAATATTTTGCGGAGGTTTGACACACAAACCACCAAGGACTAAATGCTGAGGTTAGAAAAGATCTTTCAACCAATGGAGTGCCTTACTGAGAAAAGGCCCATATGGTTATATACCAGTTAGAGAGGGATACAAATAAATAGTAGAACAACACAGAATTGACTTTGCGAGCTCGGAACATTCCTGTCACCTGGGAATTGTTCCAAGACAAGTTCAATCAAAATTGTTTTCCCTGGTCTGATAGGATTACAAAAGAATCAGAGTTCTTGGCTGTTCAACAAAGTAGTAAAGAGACTTGTGATGAATACGAGGCCCAATTCATCTACTTATCCCGCTACTCTACTTACTTGATATATCAGGATGTTTAGAACTGGAGCTCAGACATGTTGATACAAGAGTTGAGGTATGAAATCGAGGAGAAGCTGGTCTCTTGACAGTTCAAAGAGTTCAACCAGGTGGTTGAGGAATTTTGGATCACTAAGAGTAATTTGAAGGACATGTATTCATTGTAATAATTTATCATCAAAGTTGTCTCCTTACGGAGTGTAAAGGGGGAGTTCTTTCCTTGGTATGAGGAAGTTGAAATTGAATAGACTGAGATTCTATTATTTAAAAAAGACTTCGCAAGTGTACAGCTAAACTTGTTGGATTGTAGTGGCTTCTCTTATGCCCGGATTAAACAAGATTGAAAATCTCAAGTGGAGCTTGCAGACTGGATGTAGGTCATCAAGGATTCGACCGAACTAGTATAAATTATAGTTTGCATATTCTTTTCCCTTATCTCTTATAATTCTAGCATTAGTGATTGAATATTTCATTATGCATGTATGGTGTATTCATTGCTTTCATTAAGATACGAAAAGGTTTTTAAAGTAATTAATTATCTTACACCCAATTCACCCACTCTTAAGTGTTAGCCGATTCTAACATTTGGTATCAAAGTAGGGCTCTTGTTTAAAGGACTTGACTCTTTCAAGAGTTATCAATGGCTAATTTTGGGTGTTACTTGCTTTCAGAAGGTTTTGATTATACTATTCCACCATTTTGTAAAGATTTTCATTTTTCGTTTTGGAAAGTTAGAATGACATCTTTTATAAAAGCATTTGTTTATGAGATGTGGGATGTTCTTTCAAATGTTTTTGATTTCAAACTAAGAAGAGATTGGACAAAAAGAAAAGATGTTTTCATTGAACATTAGACAAATGCTAATTTTGTATAATGGTTTACTCGAAAATGATTTTTTAAATATTTAATTTTGATCTAGTGCCAAATATATTTGAGATACTCTTGACTCTATATATACTTCTAACAATCATGTTGATATTAAAAATGTTGACAGTTCATCTCAAACTATAAGCTGCATATCTACTCTCAATGAACACATGGAAGTGATATTGAAGAAGGAGAAATCATAGAAAACTTCCATGAGTCAGTCAACATCGAAGAACAGGAAGAAGAGGATTCCCATGAAGAGCTCATCATGGAAGAAATAAATAAAATATCTTCTAGAGGTCAAGATGCACGTGAGGTTAAAAATTTCAATTCTTCTTGTGTATTTAAGAAAAATGATTTTGAAAGTTTCTTTGAAACTGTTTTTCAACCAATCATTGATTATATTACAAAAAGCCAAAATGTCTTAAATCATACTAGAAATTATATTGGGAAGAAAGAGCATACACAGAAAAATGATTTGAGTTTGCATACTTTCAATCAACACAATACTTGCAAAATGTTCATTATGAGCATCATTATGTTGTTTACAATTATTGTGGAAACTCTTGTCATATTTCTCATACTTGTTGTATTAGAAGAAATTCTAATGTGAGAAATTAGTTTGTATGGGTTCCTAAAGTGCAAGTAAGGTCTAGTTGTAATACCCTAAAAGTACTCTGACAAATTCCTTATATGATGTACATGTATTTGGGTAGAATAAAATAGAGATTTTTTAATGAATGTTCAATTTCACCAAAAATGCTGATATTTCTTGAACCTGAAATTTTCAGACATATGTTAGTTCAAAATGAGACATATGGAATGAACACTTATTTTTTCCATTTTAGTTCATTAAATTCTGCCATGAAGACAAGAGAAAGAGAAAAAGACAAAATAGGAAATCTTAATGGTAGATTGGAATAGTAATTATGTGAAGTGTTAATGTCAAATTAAACTCCTTTATAATCGACATAAGCATCTTGGGCTAACAATTGAGAGTGCAAAAACATTGTTATTCTAATTAGTCAAGCACACATCATCACCCTCTTTTTATGGCAATTACGGTCAATAAGGAAAAGTGGAATTGTTAGTGGTTGGCATGCTTGTAAATAATTAAAGTTTAATGTCCAAAATCCCTCCTTGCTTCCAACCCCCATAGCTCATCATTAATATCCAATATTACCACTTCTTCATTCATTTTGAGTCGGCCAACCAGTAGAAAAAGAAGAGAGAAGCTCAACATAAATAATAATAAAAAAAGGCGTATAGAGATTCAAGATGAGAGAAAAACGAACCCTAAGCAAAATCACCTACCGAATCACATACAATCCAAAAATGCCCTTCACAAGCATTGTTCTACACCTCGAGAGCTTCAATTCAATAGTTTCATTGTTCTCAAAGGAGGATTTTCAAGTCATCAGGTTAGTCAAGTTGCTACCAAAATTCTAAACCGACTGCAGAATCATGATAAGGTAAGCGTAAGCTTTGTTTTGAACTGATTGGCTTGAGTTTTGGATGAGTTTTTAATATGTGTAAAACTCTATATTTTCGTGCAATTAGGGTTTTTGGAGACATATGATGATTTGTTCACAAATATGTGATTATAGGATGACTTGGGAACATATGAACCTAGTTTGGTGGATAAATTGTGAATTGGTGAATTGTTATAATTGAGCCTTGATTTTGGTCTGACCGTGGCATGTTTAAGGAGTGGGATTTTTTCTATTTTGATGGTACCAAAGTGTTTAAAACGAAAAATTGTGTAGAGTAGAGGTTTGGTTTTGGAAGCTTCGAGATTGAAATTGTGTTGAAACCCAAAAAATGCCTTCAAAGTTCAAGTCTGGGCAGCATGTTTATGCGAATTATTGGGGCAGTAAATGATGTCCAATTGCAATGAAATTTTTCAAGATTAAATTAGACATAATTAGCTTAAATTTGATAGGTCATTGGTCAAATTTGGATTTGTGTACTCTGAGTTATGAATTTTTGAAAATAACATATGATTCTAAAATGTAAACTAGATAATAGCCACTATTTGATCAATTTTGGATTGGTATACGTATGACTAGATGATGAAACTGTTAGTTATGCTTAGTTTTGATGATGACAAATATTCTTATCAATATCCAAAGCAAAAAATTTGTATCATATACATCGACTAACTGCTATATTCCATGTAGATTAGTCTAAGTTGAATTATAGAGAATGATTAAGAGAAGAGAAGAGAGAAAGAGTTGAATTATGCAGAATGATCAAGTGGGGAGATTGAAGAAGGAATAACTTGTTGAATGGAATGAGAATATCATTATTCAAGTTCCTAGATTGATACTAGAAATCTCCACAATCAAATGGAAGTTGAAATGGCTCAATTCGCAGTTAAAATAAAGCAAAACGAGCTTCCAGATAAACCAACTCAAGTTAAGGACTAAACTGCCTCGAGTTAATGACTATGCTACAGTGATTTGCGCCTCTGGAACAAGTTGACTCGAGTTAGGCCACTAATTGACTTGAGTTAGAAATGTTTTTAGCAAATCTGTTTCACGTTTTACTCGGGTGAGGTCTGGTAATTAAATGATATCTCCTAAACAAGAAATCGGATTGAGGTGAAACCAATTTTGTTTGAAACTGCACTTCCAATACGTCATTTTGAGATAAAATTGAAGCCCAAACCAGTTCAGATGAAGGAGCTATGAATTTTGGAAGATGACAGTGAAATCAACGTCACACAGCAGACCAAGCTTTGGTATTTTGGGTGTATCTCACAAACTACACATCCAATTGAGCTACAACTTGTACCATTGGCAACTAGGTTCAAATACCTTTTGAAAAACATAAAGATCACGAAAAACGAAGATCAAGTGAAGGAGATATGATGTTTTGAAATTGACTGTCAGTTTAGGATATGGCAAAAACACTGGTCAAGAACAGCCTTCATTCATCAGATCATAATGGTCAGAATACAATGAGTTTGGAGCTAATTCTTTATACATTGGAAAGAAGACTCAAAGAGCTATATGGGGATAAGTGGTTTGCCAAATTTGGAGCTATATCAAAAATGCTACACTTACTGGAAATTGACCCTTGTGTTGATAATATGCTTGCATTTTGAAAGGCAGAGAGCAATTCATGCTGAAAAGAATTATTGCCTCGAGTTCATTAATTATAGCCTCTAGTCAAGAAGAAACAGAGAACAAATCAGAAGAGCTTCTACCTCAAGTTCATATGCGTTGTGCCTCGAGTCAAACGAAGGCAAAGAGTAATTCATTTGAAAACACGTGTTGCCTCGAGTCAGTATGAAGCTACCTCGAGTCAAGTATTCACATTACATACTTGATGTCAGGTATGTTACCTTGAGTCAAATTGGCTTTAAATTAAAGTTTATAAGTTTGAAAAGACTTTCCTCAAGTTAAATTCATTTTACCTTGAGTTAACACGTTTAAAGTTTTTGAATCCTTTTTCGTGCTCAGCTTTACCTCGAGTCATTTATTTAATTACCTCAAGTTAATTGTTTTTCTTGTTCAAATGTTTTTGAACTTAGCGCAATTGTTTGCCTCGAGTCAAATTTTAATTGCCTCAAGTCATTTTGACTCAGGGCAACAATTGCCTCAAGTCATGGTGACTCAAGGCAAACTTTCTCAGATACTCTTTAACGCTATAAAAAGATTTTGACTCAAGTCACCATGACTCAAGTAATCATGACTCAAGTCATTGTGACTCAAGGCAAGTTTTGTTCTACATGTTTTTCAACTTGCTTTTCTTGCCTCGAGTCAATCAAAGTTTGCCTCCAGTCAATTTGCCTTAAGGCAACTTCATTTTTAACTAGAGTCAAACTTCTCTATTTTTCAAATCACCCTCTTCGGAAATCTAAATTAATTGATTGTCATTTCATTTCTTTATATCATCACTCATTACTATTCCTAATGCTTTTAGTCAGTTTGCTAATGAGTTTCAGATGATTATGTTATGGATTAACGTCAAATTGAGATAAAGCAATTTGGGTGTCAGACAACATTAAATGCTACATCAGAAAACAGAGGAAAGCTTCTGAGTCTAACAGATAGTTTGAACATTCTAACAAAATGCTAGAATCTTTACAACAGCCATTAATACAACGCTCAAGACGGAGCATTAACAAAGTCAACAATAAACATTCTATGATTAAAGTTGGATTAAAGCTCAGCGGGCAAAAAGTAACAAAAGCTTCAACGACTACTTCCAATAGACATCCAAGGGTCATATTCTAAACTGGAAGAATAGTCCAACAGTCGAATGCTCGCAACGGTCGAAACACAAATGCCTATAAATTGCGAAGTTTTCAAACTGGAAGAACTAACAATTAATGAATGATTCGAAAAGCCAATGAAATGATTTTACTACTTCACCGTCGATATGTCAATATCTCATACACTCTCTATTTCTCAATATTTATATAGTTTACAGTAGAGAGTGAGATGAACAATTATGTACTTCAATGTTAATCATATACACTTCTAAGAGAGAAGGTTCATTGTAATCATCTTATCACTTTATCTGAGAGTACTCAAGATTGGGTAATCTTGAGTTGAAAACCCATTGTATTGATTACAACTTGTAAAGGGACTGAATCCTAATGAAAGGATTATTTCGAGTACAGAGTGTGTAATCAAATGGGTGTATTGATTACTACTTGTAAGGGGGAGTGAATCCTAGTGAGAGGATTACTTCAAGTACAGAGCGTGTAATCAAGTTGAAAGAAAATAGTGGATTGAAAATCTCAAGTGAAGCTTGGGGACTGGACGTAGGTCAAGGATTGAGCCAAACCAGTATAAATCACATTTTACATATTCTCTTCCCTTATCTCTTCTATTTCCAATATATGTTTATGTGAACATCTAACTGTTGATTTATAAGACGTGAAAATATTTTCAAAGTTCCAAGTTTTTAATCTTCACCCAATTCACCCCCTATTGGGTATCCACCGGTTCTAACAGAAACAATTTTTACTTGAAACTAGGCTTAATAATGAGTCCACATAGGCTTTGGAATCACCTCATTTGGATACTTTTATAAATGGTGCCGCTTTTTCAAAGTTTCGGTACAAATTCTAGAAAAGTGTTCAAATGTGCGAAAATGGTGCAAGCCAAGGAATTTGACGATCATCGTTTAGGTTTACTGTTAGTATTTAGGTGTTCTAAAGACAATCTGTAAGGACAAATCGACACCATTTCTACATTGTAGTATTTCATTATTAATAAATGAGCACATTTTTATCTTTATCATATTTATGTCTCGCCTTTATTATAAGGTAAATATGTGTTTAAAGATAAAAACCCTAGCAATAGAACATGTGTTAATCTTGAGGATCAGTGATAGAGATCATGATCATGAGGACTTGAGAACACTGGATATCTATTGCCTAAAATTGTTCCTAGTCTTAAATCACCAAGAAAGGCATTGACGATCTCAATAAGACTAGTACAACATCATCTACATGTATAAGATACAAGGTAGGGACCTCATGGAATACAGAGATGGTGATGCCTTAACTGATGTCGTGGGTAGATATGTTGGAGAACAGATAGGGCCGAACAGACCCACCGAGAGACTTCACAAAGATTCATTGTAGAAAATGTCTTGGATATGTAAAGTCTCTCATCGTTTCGCAATGCAGATCGTCTTGGACTTAAGGATGTCATCAAACACTATGTCCTAGGGTTATACTTGGACTATATAACTCTATTTGCTTGAAAAAGGGAAGAATAGGATGAAAGTGGAGCAAATCATCAAGAGGGGGGTGAATTGGGGATTTTAAAAATTCTTTGCTTAGTGCTTTGAAACTTGAACATGAAAACAGAGCACAATAGAGTAAGAGAAGAGGAAGCAAGACACAAGGAATTTATACTGGTTCGGTCTAACCTCTTGACCTACGTCCAGTCCCCAGACTCTCTGGGATTTTCACTATCTCAATTGATTACACACTCTTTAACTCGAGTAATTCTCTCACTAGAATTTACCCCCCCTTACAAGTTGCAATCAATATCCCAATCTCCAAGTCCCACGACTTGAGATTCTTGCAATAGATGTTTTACAATAAATGAACTCTCTCTAAGAGTGGATAAATATAATCACTGAAGTACAAATGTATCAAAAGATACTTTACACAAGAAAACTCAAAGAATAGTTGGAAACTTGAATGATTTTTGTTTTCTGTAGATTAGTTGTTGAGAAGAATTGAATGCAGCTCTATTTATACCAAGAGAGAATTAAATGACCGTTGAAATCTTCAATGTGACCGTTGCCAACATTAGTGAAGGATTAGCTTGAGCTTTGGTCTTCTTCTCTCTCTACTCTTTGCTTAATCCAGTTGCACAGAAGTTTATGGTTGACTTTGTTACACCCCTACCGGCCTCACCCTTTCAGGTGGCGGGTTAGAGGGATTCCTTTTAATGATTACCTTTCCTTCATTATAATGTCCACTTAACATGCATCAGAGTTAGCGCAACAGAGCATTTAACCGGTTTGGACAATCTACTGTACTGATAAAAGTAAAATAAATAGAAAGTAAAAGTCCCCGAAGGGGTAAGGGTATAGTTATCCAAAATAAATACCAAAAATAATACAGTCATCCCGAAATATAAAGTACAAAATGATAAGGCATTCCCTATTCTTCTCTACACCGCCGGGTCCTACCTTCTTCTGTCACCTCCTGCTACTTCCGCACCCCTGTATCTTCACAATGGTCTGGAGTTTAAAGTTGAACCCCAGAGTAACTGTTAGACTCAAATACAATATGTATGCAGTGTATGCAATGCAAATCACAATCAGAGAAGTAAAGAAAATAATTCCGCCTCAGGCACAATAATCTGGCATGTATGTTCTGCCTCTGGCACAAACTGCAGCACCGCCTGGTCAAGACAAGCCCCCGGAGCTGCAGCGCTACTGGGGTTTCAATAGTTAAGGCGGCCAACCCTAACTACCATCCCCAAGAGGTTTCAGTAGCAACCTATAAACACATAGTCATATAGGCCCTACTTACCTCACATACCTCGGTGCTATAGTAGGAACCTAAGGACACGCAGTCCAATGGGCACCACAGCCCGATCATATATGCCCTCGGTACTGCAGCAGAGTCCTATGGACACGCAGTCCAATAGGTACCATAGCCCGATCTCCTACACCATGATAAAACACACATGCGAAAGAAACATAGAGTATGCAAGTCAACAGTTACTACCTGGTGTGCTATATACTGCCCTTAATATTTATTAGCCCCGAAACTTTTCCAAAAAATCCCTTGAAAAAATAATACCAAAATACACCCTTTTTAGTATTTCCAAAAATACCCTTACAATTCTTTTGTCAAAACTGAGCTTACACAAAATATTCCCAGAAATTCTATAAATCTGACCCAATTTCCCAGATTTTTAATAAATTCCAAAAAAAGTAATTTTCACATGAAACCAGCTCCATATCAACAATTTTTGTGTCTAGTTTTCAGGAAAAATATTTATAGAAGCCAAAAGGACACTTATTTTTGCGTGTGGCCAATTTTCTACACCTTGATCAGAATTCGTCCTGTTGCACACTGGACCAACTTTAACAATTTTTATCTCCAAGTAGAAAAATCCAAATGACACAAAATTATACATCACGGTGAACCTTAGGATGTTTAATTTATCCATGAAACATTTCAGCTTTATCCAAGTTCATTTACTATTTTTAAGATTCGCTTGAAGGTTCACTGCCAGAATTTCCAGAATTGACTATAAACTTGTTCTTATGGCTTTTTCGGTGATTTTGAGTTTGGAAAATTAAATCATAACTTAACCCCATAAAAAACATGTTTTAGACCCATAGGAAGCCCCAAAAACACAAAAATCAAACCGCAACACCAAGCCCTATCCTCATACACAAAAATCCCAACTTGAACTTCAAAGAGTTGAGTTTTCGGTGTTTACCTGAAATCGGAGATCCGGCATGGTGTTCTTGATGATTGGTTCTTGTTCTTGGCTATGGAGGTTGGCTGAACACTCTCTCTTTATTCTGCAAATTTCGTGCTTCATGGTTTAGGAGAGAGAGAGATAGCATGTGTTTTAATAATGGTAAACGTACTGATCAGTCCAGGATAACTGTGGTTAAAACCTATCCAATTGGATCTAACCTTTTTGACTTCTTCTCCAAGTTTTTCCAGACTATTCCAGGGGTGTCTAGGGCTCTGCGATGTGGTGCTGCCCCCTCCAAAAAGTGCCGATCTTTATCTGCTTTTGGGGCAAATTACCAGTTTTAGCCCGAAACTTTCGTAAATTACATTTGTAGCCCGGAACTTTTTAATAGTTACCAACTTTTCACACATGCTTATGGTCTGCCCAAGGGACACATGTGGCGCCATTTGGGGCCCACATGTCTTCCCTAATTAAATTGTATCCATTTATTCCCATTTTGCCCTTTTTTCTCTGAATGTGGGACCCGCGGTTTGACTTCTACACTGATTTCTCTTTCTTTCTCTCCAAGTAAGTATTTTAATAATTAAAGGGGGTCATGTGGCGCCTAATGGGGCCCACAAATCTGATCCCCTATAATTAATTCCTTTTTCTCACTTTATCAGTCCAATTTTTGATCAACCGGTCCCCACCGAGCCCCCCTGGGTACAAAGATGGTTCTTTTTGTATGTTTCTTCAACTTTTCCAGATATTCTCCCCTGAATGGACACTCACATGTGGCGCCCTCCAAAATCCGTTGAGTGGCCCCACACTTGTCTCATTCAGTCTAAAGGAAACCCCTGATTGATCCCTATCAGTCCCTTTTTCCACCGGTTACTCACCTGTAGGACCCCATTTTGTGTTTGGGCCCACACATGATTAAAGTCATCTGGTTTTCTCTTCTCTCTCATGGTGGATGAAATTCAATGTTAAAAGGACAAGGAATTGACTATTTTGCCCTTGCTTTTCCTCTTTTACCCCTGCAGTGACACGTGTCCCAATGTGATTACTACACTGACTCTTGCTTTTTGACATATGACTTTCCAGTGTCTCTTTCTCTTCCTATTTTCCTCAAAAAATGCAGAGGATCTTTATCTATCCAGGAAATGTTATACTTCATGAACCGGGCTTAGTAATCTGCCTAACTTAGGCTTATTCTCAAGTCTCCCTGCCCGAAATTCAGGATATTACATTTCTCCCCCCGTAAAATAAATTTCGTCCTCAAAATTTGAACAGTTATACCTCGAGTTTTGACCATTCAATTTATTCCTTTTCTATCCATGCTAACAAGATCTACAACATAGTCATCAGACAATAGTTCCATTCATTCTAGAGATGTGTATGCTCTTCAATCACGCATCACAATTATACACTACTCTCTTTTAAGTTGCACCCAGGTGTAGTGCTTAATCAAACAAGACCAACTGTCTGTTTTCACAATGTCTGGTTACACAAGCCTTACTACTTGTTCATTTTTCCATTTGGTTTATCACATACTAGCCTTCCAGCTTAGTCTATTATCATAGCACGGGACTTTCTAGCATCATCGCCTAGGGAATCACCCTTAGGTCTTAAACATCTCATCTAGCATCTGGTACAGATCGTATGATTTTCCAGCTTCAAGAGGTATTCTAGACACACTAGTCTAAAGTCACCATGCCAGTAAGTATTCCATATAGTGCTAAGCATCACAGGTCTTACAGCCCAAGGACACCGCCCCATGCAATCCTTGCAGACCGGGTCTTACCGCCTCGAGCCTCTGCTCATCAATTTGGTTCAAGCTTCCTCAAATTTAAGCTCTCAGATCATTTTTGTCTTGTTTAGCGCGGTAACTGGCAATTACTATTTGATTTACTCAATTCATATTTGTAGACCATTCTATCAGTTTTTATTCCTGGATCAACATAATAATCAACTGCACCGCTTTTCATTTCAATACCACAGCAATGACAGTCATGTCATTGCTTACTATGTTGTCTCATATTCATCATTTCAAAATTTCACATATTTGACAATCTCTGTGGTCGCAGTATGTTTTCATAATCACACAAAACAGTATTTTCATGTTTTCAAATTCAATCGCTGCCAGTTAAAATTTCATGAAAACAATTTTCTTTCGGACTATTTTCAGAAAACATTTACTACCGGCATACATTAATGAGCGAGATTACTCATTTCACAATTCAAAAGCTCTCGCCACCACTTCAACCTTTCGGTACAGCGGCACATCCCAATCATTTCATACACAAACCACTACACTTGTCGGCTAATGTGAGAGAGTTTACGTCCCTTCTCGGGACCCAGTGTCCGCACTAGCACTTACAATAATAGGCCACCTACTGGAATCCCATATCGGGACAAAGGACCATCGTCCATGGACCCTGCTCCAACGCCTGCGTGGGTGCCGGCTAGACAAGGCAAAACACACACCCTCACAAGGCGAAACTACTCGGATTGGGAGCATACTGCTGGTGCGAGTATCAGCTCTGCAAAACTAATCCCCTCAAAAGAATTTTTAACAATGACTAGCGATTTTAAAACATTTTCAAAAATGTTTGGCAAGATCCAGCAAACTGAGTATGTCTACAACAGTTTCTGGCCTCTTCCAGTACTGTAATGCTTCCACCACATCATGGTTCACAATACAATTTCAAATATGGGTTTCCATCAGGACCCTATATATGAGACCACATAGTTTAAGAACAACCATTTTAAATCGATTTCAAATTTATAGAAAACATTTCATTCAAAAGAGATTATGTTTAGAAAATTCAATTTCAAAATTACATAAACATAGCTGGTGCATTGGTAAACTCAAAACTCAATTTTCACATATACCAGGAACCAGACAACTGACATAGAAGGTCATCAACTCCAATTACATCTCAACTCTATCCTTGGCTACTCAAGCCATTCATAAGATACTTAATCCATTCCATTTTCCTTTGTCAAGCCATTCTAGAATAATACATGTATCTCTCAGGCTTACAACCTTCTTGGCACTTTGCCGGTATTCATGGTTTAGTATTTGCAAGTTTCTGTCGGCCTATGAATAGCCCAGTCTTCACAGGACTTAAGATTTCTCCCTGTACACATATCAAACTTATCAACTCAAATTCATTTCAATCAAGTAGGTCTCCTTACCTAATGTATATTCATTTCATAATCCTTTTACACCGAGAACTGGAGCACCACATAGCAATTGCATTGTATCAACTTCATCTGAGGTTGTTGTAAATTTTAATAATAACTTAGCTCCAGGCATCGTTTCAGATCCAATTTTCCTTTATAGGATGTTCAATCCATATAACAGGGATCCATTAGCCACTACCACTTTCTGTCTCGATCAAGAGACCATAACCTGTGGCTATCAAGGTTCTAGCTATCATTCAATTCCACCAAGACACTAATTCTCAATCATACATTCTCAGGGAATATTCTTTATTCACGATCTTTCCCTATGTTGATACAGCAACTAACTACCTCAAAATATCCCATATCATGTAGGTATTGTCCTCAAATATACCTCAAATAACATAATATTAATCAACATCATCAAGGGTTCTACTCTCAATCATTCTTTCTAAGGGAAAATCATAAGATTAAAACCATTCCCCAGCAACTAGTAACCTCCAAATACCTCATACACATGGGTATTATACTCTAGTGCCTCAATGCATCTAGATCAATCCAATGCCTAAGGAATCTCTCATTATCTGATTCCTAGGTCACCATTCGATTGGCAAACCTTAAGGATGCCTACCAGATCTTAGGTTCACCAACCTAATTCTAATACCTTGACCGTACCCAAATAAATATGCCACAATCATTACAATTCATAGCCAATAACATTCAGGCACTATTCTCAAAATAACCTCGAATCAATAATTGTCATATTCATAATCGATTCCTATAACATCAACATCAATTAGGTTAAGGAATCATATTACCTCAACAATACCCAAAATACAAACTAGGATTAGGATTCACAATTCCTATTCTAAACCTCGAAACATTCAAATAATATCAACCCTATTCATGAGGTTCTAATTCCATCTCAATCCTCAATATCTCAGGGCTATATCCTAATACCGTTCTATTACCTGAAGATTACTCATCAATCCTCAATCATACCTACTCATTCTGACAATTCAATATCGATTAATTTTACAGGATTCATACTCTATGGTATTGAACCTTAATACAACCTTAGTCATATTTTACCTAGGCATTAAGTCTGTCTAAGATCTTAGTCTCAATCATATCTCTACTCAATCTAATGTCATCATAGCATCTCTATGGATCACCATAAGTCATATCTTAAGGTGCTATAGTCTCAAATCAAAGGATTTCATATTCCTATGATACTTCCCAGGAGATCACCCATCCCGAGAATTTCTCTCGTCAAGCATGCTTAACTTTAAAGCACCTATCAGATCAGGGCTACTAATACTGATACAAATCCATATTTTGCTGGATATCGGTAATTCAGATATTTACAAGCATTATCTCTGCGCCCCCGGAGATGCTAGGTATCGTCCCTACAGGGAAACTTACGCCGTACATGCAACTCCCTTTTTAGTTCTTGTAACACCGATGAGGCTTTTACTCTGACACTGATTTCCATATCAGCAATACCGGAGTTAGCAACATAATTCATATTCTGTGCCACCACTTTCATCACAAAAGCTTTATCTTACCGGAGCCGAACCCTTTTTCCTTAGGGTATATGTCCTTTCTGCTCCATTAGCCCAAAATTACTTCAGTACCCTTAACCATCTACCTTTTACCAGTACCGTCCAAACCTGGCTCTGATACCAAAATGTTACACCCCTACCGGCCTTGCTCTTTCGGGTGGCGGGTTAGAGGGATTCCTTTTAATGATTACCTTTTCTTCATTATAATGTCCACTTAACATGCACCAGAGTTAGCGCAACAGAGTATTTAACCGGTTTGGACAATCTACTGTACTGGTAAAAGTAAAATAAATAGAAAGTAAAAGTCCCCGAAGGGTTAAGGGTACAGTTATCCAAAATAAATACCAAAAATAATACAGTCATCCCGAAATATAAAGTAAAAAATGATAGGGCATTCCCTAATCTTCTCTGAACTGTCGGGCCCTACCTTCTTCTGTCATCGCCTGCTACTTCCTCACCCCTGTATCTTCACAATGGTCTGGAGTTCAAAGTTGAACCCCGGAGTAACTGTTAAACTCAAATACAATATGTATGCAGTGCATGCAATGCAAATCACAATGAGAGAAGTAAAGAAAATAATTCTGCCTCAGGCACAAGCCGCAGGACCGCCTGGTCAAGACAAGCCCCCGGAGCTGCAGCGCTACTGGGGTTTCAATAGTTAGGGCGGCCAACCCTAACTACCATCCCCAAGAGGTTTCAGTAGCAACCTATAAACACATAGTCATATAGGCCCTACTTACCTCACATACCTCGGTGATGTAGTAGGAACCTAAGGACACACAGTCCAATAGGCACCACAGCCCGATCATACATGCCCTCGGTACTGCAATAGAGTCCTATGGACACGCAGTCCAATAGGTACCACAGCCCGATCTCCTACACCATGCTAAAACACACATGCAAAAGCAACATAGAGTATGCAAGTCAACAGTTACTACCTGGTGTGCTATATACTACCCTTAATATTTATTATGCCCGGTAACTTTTCCAAAAATGCCCTTGACCAAATAACAGCAAAATACACCCTTTTTAGTATTTCTAAAAATACCCTTACAATTCTTTTGTCAAAACCGAGCTTACACAGAATTTTCCCAGAAATTCTGTAAATCTGACCCAACTTCCCAGTTTTTTAATAAATTCCACAACAACAAAAATCACATGCAACCAGCGCCATCTGAACAATTTATGTGTCTAGTTTTCAGGAACAATATTTCCAGAAGCCAAAAGGACACTTATGTTTGCGTGTGGCCAATTTTCTACACCTTGATCAGAATTCGTCTTGTTGCACACTGGACCAACTTTAACAATTTTTATCTCTTAGTAGGAAAATCCAAATGACACAAAATTATACATCACCGTGAACCTTAGGTTGTTTAATTTATCCATGAACAATTTCAGCTTCATCCAAGTTCATTTACTATTTTTAAGATTCACTTGAAGGTTCACTGCCAGAATTTCCAGAATTGACTATAAACTTGTTCTTAAGGCTTTTTCGGTGATTTTGAGTTCAGAAACTTAAACCATAACTTAACCCCATAAAAAAACATGTTTTAGACCCAGTGGAAGCCCCAAAAACAAAAAAATCAAACCACAACACCAAGCCCTATTCTCATACACAAAAATCCCAACTTGAACTTCAAAGAGTTGAGTTTTCGATGTTTACCTGAAATCGGAGATCCGGCATGGTGTTCTTGATGATTGGTTCTTGTTCTTGGCTATGGAGGTTGGCTGAACACTCTCTCTTTCTTCTGCAAATTTCGTGCTTCATGGTTTAGGAGAGAGAGATAGCATGTGTTTTAATAATGGTAAACGTACTGATCAGTCCAGAATAACTGTGGTTAATTCCTGTCCAATTGGATCTGACCTTTTTGACTTCTTCTCAAATTTTTTCCAGACTATTCCAGGGGTGTCTAGGGCCCTGCGATGTGGCGCTGCCCCCTCCAAAATGTGCCGATCTTTATCTACTTTTGGGGCAAATTACCAGTTTTAGCCCAAAACTTTCGTAAATTACATTTGTGGCCCGGAACTTTTTAATAGTTACCAACTTTTCACACATGCTTATGGTCTGCCCAAGGGACACATGTGGCGCCATTTGGGGCCCACATGTCTGCCCTAATTAAATTTTATCTATTTATTCTCATTTTGCCCTTTTTCTCTGAATGTGGGACCCGCGGTTTGACTTCTACATTGATTTCTCTTTCTTTCTCTCCAAGTAAGTATTTTAATAATTAAAGGGGGTCATGTGGTGCCTAATGGGGCCCACAAATCTGATCCCCTATAATTAATTCCTTTTTCTCACTTTATCGATCAATTTTTGATCAACCTAGGTCCCCACCGAGCCCCGCGGGTACAAAGATGGTTCTTTTTGTATGTTTCTTCAACTTTTCCAGATATTCTCCCCTGAATGGACACTCACATGTGGCGCCCTCCAAACTCCCTTGAGTGGCCCCACACTTGTCTCATTCAGTCTAAAGGAAACCACTAACGTGTCCCTATCAGTCCCCTTTTCCACCGGTTACTCACCTATGGGACCCGCGTTTTGTGTTTGAGCCCACACATGATTAAAGTCATCTGGGACAATACTTGTCATCTGGGAAACCAAATATAATTTTCACACAGCACACTTGTCATTTGAAATTGACATGACTCTCAATATCGACAGTCTCTGTGGGACAATACTCTACTCATTCTTTATTACTTGTTCGACTGGTTCACTTGCTATAAGGGGATTCGACCAACAACAGTTAAAAGAGGCCAACATATATTCTTTCATGATTGGACGTTATCTCATATGGGCTTGGACTACGTGACAAATTATAGGTAATGGGCCATACAAAACAATTGGACTTACAATAAGTATTGAAAATAAAGATGGCCATTAGGGTTTAGAGAGGTTGTGGAATCAAAGATTAATTGCATAGTTACTGAAGATATTGAGCCTCAAAAGGTAATCAACATGGTTGGTTGGGAATTTGTACTTCACGGGAGGATAATAACGCCTTGTTTAATTATGTTTAGTGCTAAGGTAGTAAGCATTATTACCCCCTAAAGAGAGCACAAATCCAAATCCTGGGAAGCACATTTGTAAGGAGGGGCGAAAATCCTTTGTGCTCTAAGTTTTGAAAGAAATTAGTTTCTCTAGAGGCAGTGGGTTGTTATTTACTAGAAGTTTTCGGTTCAATTTCTTGTTAGTTTTAACTGTTATATTGTATCTTACATTTTTTTGGGGGGGGGGGGTGGAGTTTGCTACAGTTTTTTGGGGGGGGGGTGGAGTTTGCTACAGAGAATGAACTATAAATGCTCTCGGAAATTAGTTTCTCTCCCCTCTAGCAAGCCTCTCTCAAATCTTCTTGGACGGTGGGAGTCTTTCTCTTGTTGTTAGGCAAGCAACTTTCACAGCGTCTTCCACATTGACTCTGGTCGGGGAAGTAGTTGTTTGTGTTTTGTGATAATCTCGGTTTATTTTCATGTTTCTTTGGACTGTTAATGGTAGTGTTGTTCGTTTGTGTAGCAATAAACAAATTTGGGCTTCAACAAAGGTAGGGGATAGGTTTTGATGACTATAGCCTTACACGTTATTGACACAGCACTGAGCACTAATTTCATTGAAGGCAATTAGCTTATTTAATAGAAAACTTAATTTTAAAATTATTCATAAAAATTAAACAATTTTACGTGATTATCTTAGGATTCTCATGTTTTGGTAGTCATCTTTCGACAAACAATTCAATCCTGGAATTGTTATATTTCTACACGATCACCAATAAGATAATGGTTGCCTTCCAAGACCTCTCATGACCATTTTTTTAAAAAAAAAAAAAAAAAAAAGGAAAAATTCCTTATTCCTTTTTAAGTTCTTGACCACATGCTTTAAGCCTTTAACACTTTTTTATCCTCGTTATTGTGAATCAATATCTTGTGCATTGGTCATAAAAAGCTCATAGAAAAGGCATGACTTTGCCTCATAAAAGTTTGATGTTCCCCAATACGATTATACATTCGAAATAGTGTGATAAGGGAAAAAGGTCTTGAACTTAATTTATGTCTGCAAATGATCCAATATTCCTCTTCTATGTATAACTAGGCAATCCATCCCATGATGCGAAAAAACAAACAAAAAAGAAAAAAGAAAAAAGAAAAAGGGAGAACTACATCTCAAGGAAAAAAAAAATGTCATGACAACTAAGTAACATACAATAACAAGTTTTAATGTAAAAAATAACATGTTCATGTTGCTTACTTGTTATTGAAACTTCGTGGTTGCATCAACATTTTATGACTTTGTAGTAATTCTCCAAAACAAAAATTCATCCTACAATGGCATTAAGATTTATATAAGGTTTTGAAACCCGGACCCGTCACCAGACCGGTCCAGGTACTGGGTCAAAGGTTAGTGGGTCAGACCGGGGTCAAACCGGTGATTTTTTTTTTTAAAAAGTTATTAGTATGAAATTCTAAAGAAATTTTTTATTAAAAAAATAATTTTTTTATTAAAAAATAAAATAAAAATCGAACCGTTTGACCCCCGGACCGGACCGGTTTACCCACCGGTTCCCGGTCCGGTTCGACCGGTCCAAGTCTGAGAACCATGGATTTATATGCACAACATAATAAATCAAAATGAAAAGTAAGCGTACAATAATTTATTGTACAGCTAATTTATTCTTAATTTTTTATTGTGAGATTAGGGTTCAAGATTTAGGTTAGGATCCTAAGCCTGAACCCAACCTTGCAAGTTAAGATAATTATTTTTCTCCAAAGGCTTGTTTGGTATGAGGGGAGGGGAGGGGAGGTGACTTGAGAGGGAAAAAAAAAATCAGTTGGATTTTATAAAAATAAAAGAAATGGGATTAAATTTTTTTAATTAATTTCTCTTATTCTTTTATCATATTTGTAACACTAGTACTTCAATTTTTTAAAATTCAACTCATCAAATTTTTCCTCCCCTAATCCCTCATACCAAACAGGCTATAAAGGAATGAGATGGTTGGCATTTTGCGTACACGGTATAGATAATAAATATGATAAAAATCAGTGAAAACTTAGATATAAATTTTGAGAAAATTAGGGAAAAGGCCCTCTTTGAAAATTTAATTGATGAAAAGGACTTAATAAATTATTATACAAATAGAGTACTAGTACTATGCGAATTTTGTACACACAAAGTTCTAGTCCTCTGATTTTAAGTCTTTCTCGCCAATTAATTTTCTAATAAGCGATTTTTCCCCAATTTTTCCCTATAATTTTTTACTAGTATCTGAAGTATTCATAGTGTCTAAAACATATCCATTTCCTACCTTTCTCCTACAGTGTGAGTTAGCCTGAAGTAGTTCCAATCCATTCTACTTTATTATGATATTCATAATGCTGTAAGATAGAACTGAGTTTTACTTCACACATTTCATTATAAAAATTAAGGGTTGGCTTAGGGGCCCAATCAAGAAAATAATTGGTAATACTTAATGATCAAGCATCTTCATGTCCTGTTTGTGGACTGGGATACTGAAATCAAACTATAATTACATTGTAATACAGGATCTAGGATTAAAGCAATATATATATTATACCAGGAAGGCAATGTCCTCATTAAATACACAGTGACTACACTATCTCTCATGACACAATCCCACATTCACATCACAATTTGGACTACAATATCCAAGAATGGTTTTGAATTTTTCTGACATCAACTATTACAGATATATGAATCTCACCTATCCTAAGTTTCTTATAGTTTCAGAAGAGGGAACCTGAAAAACCCACTAATGAAGCCTCTTGATCATACAGAAAATGAAAACATCCATTGGAGGATAAAAAATAAGACTAGGACATACCAGTGAATTGCTGTTTCAGAACTAGATGAATTTGAGCCTTTATCTGTGACTCCCACAAGAAAACGGC
This sequence comes from Acacia melanoxylon, assembly GCA_019022615.1. Taxonomy (NCBI): domain Eukaryota; kingdom Viridiplantae; phylum Streptophyta; class Magnoliopsida; order Fabales; family Fabaceae; genus Acacia; species Acacia melanoxylon. The sequence goes on along the minus strand of JAFJYJ010000003.1, from coordinate 400,674 downwards.
AATCCCCAACTGAAGGATCTAGGAAAGTCACCATGCCAAGGCCATCGAAATCACAGCTTCGGGAGTCTTGCATTTGCAGCTGATAGTAACTGTTGAAAGCATATGAGATGTTACCCTTCTCCCCTATCTCATTACATGAACCGCCATAGTTAAGCGTTGTGCAGTCTGCAACACTACAGGCAATTCTCATGTGATTTGCCACATTCGTCAGATCGGTTGAGGGATTGGCAACACACCATCTAGATGGAAGGTACTCAACGTTCTTAGCATTCTTTAATTCCTTGTTTCCAAGGCCAAGGTTTAGAGGATACTTAGCCTGCCCATCAAAAGAGAAAATCCCCCAATGTCTTTCAAAGTTTCCAGGAAGTGTGCTCTTAGCTCCTTCATCAAGCAGACTGAATATATAAACATCCATGGGAGGAGCACCTGGCCTTAATGGGGTCCCTTTGTTATTCATGATATGTTTTATAAGACCTTGGTTGAAAACCCTTGCTGCAGTAATATTTGCACCAATAGCTCCATCCGAGGGCCAACCAATTTCCCCAATTACTATCGGCATTTGACCATATCCTATTTTATTGAGGGCTGCAACTAAAGTGTCATAGTTTCCATCAAATGCATTGGTGTAAACGTTGGTGCCATCAGTGACTGGATGAGTAGTCCCCTCAAAGAACGCATAGTCTTGGGGAAAATCACCATTATCATAAAGGCTTAAGAATGGGTAGATATTTACAACGAATGGGGAACCATTTGCATTAAGAAACTGAACAAGTTGAGTTATAATTTGGGTCATTTCAGGACGGAATGTGCCTTGAGAAGGAAGTGAAGCCTCATAGGCATCTGCATTGCAGGGTACCACTAATTTTACATAGCCAGCAAGATTAGCTTTCACTAAAGACTGTTGTAGATTGAGTATTGCAGGCATGACCAAGTTCTGAAATTGACCATTATAACTTGTCAGAAATGGCTCATTTCCAACCGCAATGTACCTGTCACCAGTAAAAAGAGAGTTTAGAGGCTTGTGGATAATTAAAATATTCTATATATACGGGCCAAAAAAGTATAGATTCGAGTGTTCCATAAAGAAGTGAGTTGTAAACTTTTGTTCTTCAGACATCATAATATGTTGTTAATAGAAAGATTTCAAAACTATTTGTAACCTGAAGTGGTAATATGGGTAATTGGATATTTACATATTGAGCTAGTCAAGCATTACATCAGATAATTGCATGTATGTTATTAGTCATCACTAACCAACATTAGATGAAGAAGAAAACATTCATTATTGTCAAAATTCTATGAAGAACATAAGCTTGATGGGGTCAGTTGCATCTTTTTTCAGTTTTACCCCCACTTTATCAGGATTGATTGTGTCAACTAACAAATGAACATCAACTAACTAAATATTAGACCATGGAAACTCTTGACATTAACTGCCCATGGGAAAGTAAGTCAGATGAGAGGTAGTTGGGACAAATATAGATTGTGCCCTCAAGAGGTCAAGGGCAGGAAAGCCATTGAGCTCAGAGCTTCTACTAAATACATTTTCAGTTTCTGTAGTACTTTAGAATTCCTATTTTGGTCCTTCCAGCTCAAATTGAATCAATATTGTGCTTCGACATCTAGAAATAATGCAGTCAAGTCATTCCATCTCAATTTGTTCCTATGATGACCAAAGCTGACAATATTTCAATTAACTCACATATGAAGAAGTGATTTATGACATATGAAATTGCCGAATCATAGGCAATTAAGCCATCCGTTTTTCTCCCAAATCCATGTAAAATTGAGTGATGTCACTTAATTACATGTCGTCCAGTGAGTTCATGTGGCTTCTTAAATCACTACCAGATATGTTAGCAAAACATATTTTTGTAACAGCATTATACTTTTCTAAATGTTGATATACAACGTTGACTAAATCAAAAATAGATAAATTAAATTAAAACATTTAAATACTAAAGATACTAAATATAGCTCATTTTAGAAAAATTGAAGTTTCCGGAAAGATAAATTCTACAAGCCATTCTAGGATCTAACCATCAGAAGTTTTATCAAGTCAAGTGTTCAAAAGAAAGAGTTGGTTAATAAAATATTCTTAAGGAAAACTCAAGAAATAGCTTTTTCTTTTCCCGCCAAGGAACAAATTCTGCATATATTAAGTTGAAAATAATCACAGTTCACGGAAATTATAATAACAATAGATCCTCATCTAAATCATTTTAATGCCAGATTAACTCTCGGATCCCCAGAATCTTCAATGAAATATACCATGTTTTCCACAAAACAACAATTAAATCAGAGGACCATGTCGTTTTGAGAGTTTCAAACAACTAAAGCAACTTTCTTAGTTTCATTAATAAGGACAGCCACCATCAGCTCTCAATATAAAGAAGAAAACACATGAATCATTCAAATTACAACAAGAAAAGATGCTTTCAGAAATACCACACAGATATTTATTCCGCAAGCTAGTAGTGAATATATACTCTGGTGCTTCGATAAAGCAGTTGTGCATATTGAACAAGAAGAGCATAGAATTTTCACTTTCTCAGGAAAAAAGCGGAAACTAAAAATGAGAATCGAGAATAAAAAAGATGAGACCCACCTGATATCCGCACCACCTTTACCGATATACGACGAAACATTCTGGCTAACCCACAAATCAGCAGCGGAAGGGGAAGAACCTAAGAGAGACAACATCTCATTGGGGATTCCAACCATGATCTGAATCCCACTTCCCTTAAGAGCCTTAAGAACATCAGGCTCCGCTTCAAACAGCTTCACTTTCAGGATCTTGTTGTCTTTCAAGAGATTCACCACCCCAGATGGTTTCAACCTGTGGAATGAAATCGTGCCCCAGTTCACTCCTATCGCTGATTCCGCCATTGGAGTCCAAGACAATAACCACAATATTACAACACCACCTACAAATCTCGGCTGTAACATTTTTACCAATGCTATCCTTGTAAGTTCGCAGACTAAACTCTCACCTACTCTGTGTAAATATTATCGATTATCGATATCAGAGACAGAGAGGTGAGATTGTGAGAATTATGTAAAGGGAGAAGAGCGGAGCTAGGAAGCTCAGTGTAAATGTAACTGGAATGAGTAAAGGAGAAGCAGACGATTGATGATGGGAATAAATTATTATTTTTATTTTATTAGAGAAGGGTTCTCTGAATTTACATAACCGCCCTAGTGTCTGATTGTTTTTTTTTGTTTTTGTTTTTGTTTGCTTTGTCTCCTAGCTCATACTTCTGAATTCATGCTCAGTCCTCACAGCCTCATTTTTTCTTGGGAAAATTCCATTTAAATACCATTTGAATTTGCAAAACCCTCAGAGGTCCTCTGAATTTGTAAAAAGACTTAGAGTCTTTGGGGCGCATGAGGATATCTGCAAATCGGCTGAAATTACATTTTTGCCCTTACTTTTAAATAAATGAAAAAAAATAAAAAAAGCTCCTCACCGGAGGGCCGCGGGAGGACCACCTAGGAGTGGGGGGGGGGGTTTTTTTTTTGGGAGGTTTTTATTTTTTCGGGAGGGGGTGGGGTTATTTTTTGAAAAAACAAAATTATTTTTTGAAAGTGTACGGGGTGGGGTTCGAACCCCCCCACCCCCAACACAAAAGTTGAATTTCTTTTTTTTAATTATATATATACATTAATAAATATATATATTCTTCTTAACAATTTTTCAATTGTATTTACCATTCCACAAAACGCGAATTACCATTCCACAAAACGCCAATTACCATTCCACAAAACGCGAATTACCATTACTTTCCAAGGTTGTCATTTTTTACTCTTTCATGTATGTTATGGATAACAAAAAAATGACACTTTAACCATTCCACAAAACGCGAATTATCATTCCACACAACGCGAATTACCATTCCACAGAACGTCAATTACCATTACTTTCCCAGGTTGTCATTTTTTATTCTTTCATGTATGTTATGGATAACAAAAAAAATAACACTTTAACCATTCCACAAAACGCCAATTACCATTCCACACAACGCGAATTACCATTCCACAAAGTAAAAAATGACATTTACCATAATGGCATCCTGGGACATTTTTACCATTCCACAAACGCTATTTAAATGGCATTATGGTAATTGGCGTTCTGTGGAATGGTAATTCGCGTTGTGTGGAATGGTAATTGGCGTTTTGTGGAATGGTTAAAGTGTCTTTTTTTTTTTGTTATCCATAACATACATGAAAGAGTAAAAAATGACAACCTGGGAAAGTAATGGTAATTCGCGTTTTGTGGAATGGTTAAAGTGTCATTTTTTTTGTTATCCATAACATACATGAAAGAGTAAAAAATGACAACCTTGGAAAGTAATGGTAATTGGCGTTTTGTGGAATGGTAATTCGCGTTTTGTGGAATGGTAAATACAATTGAAAAATTGTTAAGAAGAATATATATATTTATTAATGTATATATATAATTAAAGAACCAAGTTGGTTGGGCTACTTGGTTTTGTGTTGGGGGTGGGGGGTTCGAACCCCACCCCCTACACTTTCAAAAAATAATTTTGTTTTTTCAAAAAAAAAAAACCTCCCAAAAAAAAAAAAAAAAACCCCCACCGGTGGCACGCCGGCCGGTGGTCCTCCCATGGCGGCCCTCCGGAGGGGGCTTTTTTTATTTTTTCATTTATTTAAAAGTAAGGGCGAAAAGGTAATTTCACCCGAATTTGCATATCCATCATAGTCCCCCTAGTCTCCGAGTCTTTTTACAAATTCAGAGGACCTCTGGGGGTTTTGCAAATTTAAATGGAATTTTCCCTTTTTTCTTTTTCTTTTTATTTTGTCGGCCAAGAAAAAAAATATAAAAAAATCAGCCTCATTTTTTCCACTTTCGTAAAGTTATGTCGGCAGCCTATAACAATACTCCCTTCGCGATATAAATAACTTGGGTTTAATGCTGGAGGTTTTTTTTTTTTAAAAAAAAAAAAAAAAGTGAGTAAGTCCCATTGTAAAGATAAAAGAAAAATATTAGTGGGACCCACTCACTTTTATGTGAATATGACAGAAAAAAAAAATCTGCATCAAAAACAAAAATATTAAACCCATTTACTAAACTATAAAAATACATATGAATGTTTTTTTAAAAGTGTACCTAATATTAAATACTTTTTTGCATGGTAAAAATAACTATGAACTTTTAAAATATGTGTAAAAATACACATTGACCATTTATTTGAATTTTTTAGGGTTAAAGAGCAAAAATACACATGAGATTTTTTTAAAAGTGCGTGGGATACAAATGTTTTTTTTTTCTTAAAAAAAATAGCTATGAACTTTTAAAATATGTGCAAATATATATATTGACTGTTAGTTGACAGTTTGATTGAATTTTTTGATTGGAAATTTTGACATTAAGGATGACGTAGATGATTAAAAAATAACTTAGAATAAAAATTTGTAAACTAGAAAAGGGAAATTAATTTTCACCTAACCATTTATCCCCACCTCATGGACTCATCACTTTATCTCCAACTAACTCTTCATCTCCTCTTCCTTTCTCTTCTAAAGAAGTGATGTCGTTGAGATAAAGGGTTAGGTGGAAATTAATTTTCCTTACCCAAATCAACAAATTATTATTCCAAGTTAGAGAAATACTTATATACTTCAAGAACATCTAAATGTTGTCTAGTGAAAACATAATTACTTATATAATTTTAATCTTAGTTTGTTGATCACTCATCTGGGAAAAAACAAAAAAACAAATTTTATCTTGTTTTTAAGAAAGAAACCTAATTTTTTGTTTTAAAAAAAAAAAAAAACTAAATGAAAATAATCAACCAAATTTTTTCTTAAAAATAAAATTTAAAATTTTTCGAGATGAGTCATCACCAACTAAAATTAAAATGATATGAGTTATTATGTTTTCACTGGACAGAGTTCAGATGACGTGGTACTCCTAGGGTTTGTAAGTATTTCTCTTCAAGTTGTTTCTTAATCATTCACATTATTCTCAATGTCACCACTTTTAGTCAAAAAATTCAAACAGTTAATTAATGATCAATGTGTATTTTTACATCTATTTAGGAAGTTCACATTTACTTTTGCCCCTAAAAAAATATTTGTGTTAGGCGCACTTTTGAGAAAATCTCATCGGTATTTTTATACTTAACCCTTAAAAAATAAAAAGAAATGATTAACTAATAGTCAATGTATATTTTTGCACCTATTTTAGAAGTCCATAGTTACTTTTGCCTCTTAAAATAACATTTGGTGTTGGGCACACTTTTAAAAAAATCTAATGTGTATTTTTGAAACTTAACACATAACTAAATTATATATAGGGTTAAGTTGTGTACAACACCCTAAAATATTTTTTCAGATGTATTAAGTGCCTTAAAATATTTTGTAGTGTATTCAACATCTAAAGCATTTTTTTTTATGTGTATCCATCACCTTAAAGTAATTTTTGTATACTTTTACTTTGAGCAATGTAGGTAATTTAGGGTGATGGATGCACACAAAAATATTTTAAGGTATTGGATCCACCAAGAAAATAATTATAAGAGTTAGTTTTTTTAATAATAATAATAATATGTATGTGTATACAATTTTAAAGGATTAATTAACAAATGGGTAGATTAGAACCTCTTTAAAAAACACTTTGTAGCCAAATACCTTTTTTAATAAGAAACAATGTATAAATGAAAGTAGAAAGATACAGCATAATAAACCTCATATTATAGAACAAGGACATTACTGCATTAGAGTGTAAAAAGAAAGAAAGATTATCCAAAGAACATATATAATTGAAAGTCATCACTGGACATATATAACAAGAAGAGATTAATTACAAATTACATATAAAATTCATCAACTATTTAAAAAAAGTTCCATGAATTACTCATATCAAAATTTGAAAAGGTCACATGGGGAAGTTCTTTGAAATTGTTATTTTTTAAAAAAAGTTTAACTATTTTGGTGATAAAATAACATAAAGAAGAGATTAATTAAAAATTATTATCAAATATTTTTTCCATTGTATGGAAAAATTTATCAAATATACAAAAATTCAACGTTATTTATAAATCAATTAGCTAATTATAATGAGTTGACTAAATTGACTCAAGAACAGAAGGGCACAAGTGACATCTTGATTCATGAATAAGCAAAATTGATAAATGATTGTGACTTATGGATTAAGTGATTGATTTGACAAAAAGAATAAAAAAAGAATAAGTGATTCATTATTATATATTGTACTTCTTGTTTTGAATTAATATTCATATTATCTTATCTTATTTTTCCTACTAATTAATATTAAAATAAATTAACAAAACGTAAAGATTTGTCAACATTCTATGTACATTATTATTATATTTATACTATTATAAAAATAAAAGAAATTTGAGATAAGAGATCGAGCGCAAGAGAGGAGAAAATTCAAGAGAGAAAGAAGTGAGTAACTCCCTTTCACTTGTATGTATTCAAAGCTTCTACAATGCTTCTATTTATAGGCAAACTTGGAAAACTCATGAACTTGGAGAACAAGTTTGTTGGCATGGAGAGCAAGCTTGTTGACTTAGAGAAGAAGTAGAAGAAAGTATTAAATACAACTAAGTAGATATTGATTAGGATATAAGTCAATGGACATCCATATAACTAATATTCGTAACACTCCCCTTTGATGTCCATTATGAATGTACCTCGTTAAAACCTGTAACTAAGAAAAACTCAATGAGACAAAAACCTAGCCAAAGAAAATAGTACGTCATTCTTTGATACATTGTCCAATGTTGCCTCATCAAAAACAATTTCTAGGAAAACCCAGTGTGACAAAACCTAGATAAGGAAAAAAGAGTATAGCATGTATTGACTTCCCCTCTTGACAACGTCAGTTGAGATCTGAGTCTCTGAAGACCAATGTCATGGACAAGCTTTTCAAAGATTGTACCTGGAAGTTCCTTGATGAATAAATTTGCTAGATTTTCACTTGAACGAATTTGTTGTATATCTATTTCACCATCTTTTAAAGTTCATATATGACTGTTGGGACCATTTTTTCTGAAGATGGTGAAATATGTTTTGATTTATCACCCTTGATATATCCTTATTTTAGTTTGGATATACATGCAGCATTATCCTCATATATGACTGTCTGGACCATTTTTTCTGAAAATAAATCACAAGTGGTTCGTAGGTGATGTATTATTGACCCAACTATACATATTCTCAGCTTGCTTCATGTATTGCTAGAATTTATTCATGGTTAGATGATGTGGCTGATATAGTTTATTTCAAATATCGCCATAAAAAAGTTGCACCTCTACAAGTAAATAGATAGTCTGTTTGTGATTTACCATCATGTGAATTGTAATATCCTGAATTTTGGGCTTATAGACTTGAGGATAAGCCTATATTAGGTAGATGACTAAGCCCAATTCAGGAAATGTGACAAATATTGTTAAGGGAATTTCCTTTGATATTGGCAGACTGAATTTCTAAGAGGCAATCAATTTGAAATGTGCCTTTGATTGAGAAAATGATATCCAATGGCTATGAAACTTTCTAGAATCAAAGTAGACATGATAAGGTTTAATTTGATAGGTCATATAGGTCAATTGGACCTATATACCATGGGTTATGAATTTTTGAAGCTAGTCCTAAAATCTAGAATGTTTTCTAAATAAATGGTGATTCTGGAATAGTTAACGTGTGTTTGACGATATGACGTATTTTTCCTTAAACATAGACTTCTTATGGTCACATAACTTTTGGAATCATTGAAATTGGATATTTGTACTGAGATGTGAATTTTCAAATTTGGGTGAAAATTCTGCCGGTTTGTGTGAAAATAAGTTTTGTAAGGGTAAAAGGGTCAAATTTGGCCAAGAGCTTATGGGGCACATGGACGTGACCTCCAAACAATTCAAGAAAACTTTGCAATCCTCTCTCATACTCTAAATTTTTCCAAGTGGCTAATGGAAAGAAAAGAACAATGAGGAAGGAAAAGTCCAAAAAACCTAACTAGATAGTTGAGTTGTAACTAAGTGGCAGGCTTGTAATTAAGCAGCTAGTTCGTGCTCAAATGTTTCCCTCTACCTTCAGCCAATTTAGACCTTTATTTAACCATCAAAACACTTCCTTCTTCCTCCCAAAATTCGACACACACACCCAAGAGAGAGACCAACAGGAAGCTAGCCAAAAGCTCAAGGAAGAAGAAGAAAAAAAAATCAAAGATCAAGAGGTAAAGTATAAGCTATGGTCTTCATTTTTCCCACTTTTCTTCTTGTAACCAATTCTCATCTGTAAAAGCTCTCTTGGTATGGTATATTATAAGTGACACCAAAAACCCTTGCAAAGGAAGAAGAAGAAAATTGCAAGAAACACATGGAAGAAGCAAGGCGAGTGATTCTTGAATCTCCTTTACTCAAGTAGAACTTGCTCAAAGGTAATCACATAATATGTAAAAATGCAAACAAATACCTCATTTCAAGTGTGCCCTATACTTGAACCCGTTTGAAGAGAATTTTTATCCTTAAAGATTGGTTTCAGAATCCAAAGCTTGTATTTCTCAGCTTACTGGTTGGTTACTTGAGTACGCCTTTGAGTTTACTTGAGTACACTTTTGAGTTTACTCGAGTACAATGAGATTTGCTTCCAGCGCTAGTCCTTCTCCATGACATTACTCGAGTACAATGACAACTTTACTTGGGTATGCACTATTTTCAAGTGTTTACGCTCTCTCACCCTGGGGATTTTTGCTTTCTCTCTTGTCATGCTAACTTAGAAGTTTCATAGCCTTGTCAAAGTTCTAAGATTACCTCCTAACATCTAAGCTTTCATTCGTCAAAAGGGCTTTTTGGGTTGTAATGGCATGGATGGCTATGTGTGTGGAGATGAAAAACGAAGGTTGATGCTATAGCAGGGTGTTAGATAGGTGTCTTGACTTAGTCGAGTGCCTCTATTGAACTTTGTACTATTTTGCTTTTCTTTATTCAAAACCTTCATTCTTTCCTTCTTCGTTTTTTTTTTCGAGCCTAGATAAGCTGAGCAACACAGCTCTTTTGTAGTATTACTTTTTTTTTTGTGAGGGCACTCTACCCTAACATTTCTTCACAGTTTTCCTTTGTATCCGTCTATCTAACTAGTTCTGCTATAACACAGTCGTGTGGGCTCAATGGGGTAGCAAAATGGGGGTGATGTTAAATTGTTTGTGTATGGGAATGATGGGTATGACATGAATGCCTTTATCCTACGAACTAATTGCTCAGAGATCATATAGTTTATCAAAGAATTAAGACAATGCAAAGATCAATCATAGGTTAGCTGACATGCAAACTAGAATGGGACAAATTAAGCTCAAATAAATCCTTCCATAATGGGTTTTCTCCTTATTCTTCCTCACCTTCACTTCACCACACACCACGTTAACAAGCGTTGTCAATTTCCCAAGCATAAATCATGATCATCAATCATTAAATGCCATCATCTATAAAAGCCAGACTTATTCAATTCTCCACCTACTGAAACTCTGCACATTCAATTAGCAATTTAAAGCATTTACTGTTTCTACTCTTACAAACAATATCTTCGAATATTTAATCTTCAATGTTTATTAATCTGCTCTTTTAGAGAGTTAATTATTGTTTATCAATATTTGTAAGAATCTCAAAGTATTTGGACTTTGGGATTGGGACATTTGATTACAACTTGTAAGGGGGAGTAGTTCTAGTGAGAGAATTACTCTGAGAGTTACAGAGTGTGTAATCTTTTGGGTTAGTGAAATCCCGGAGAGTCTGAGGACTGGACGTAGGTCAAGGATTTAGACCGAACCAGTATAAATTGCTTGTGTTCATCCTTCTTCTATTCCTCTCTGTTTAGCTCTATTTTAGTGAGTCAGTTTCAGAGTATTTTCGAAGAAAATTTTATATCCCCAATTCACCCATGTCTTGGTGATATTATTGCTTTCAGCCACTTGTGGTCTTTCTATCTGTCTTGTAGCCAGTGTGATCCAAATCTGAATAAGTGATGAGAACAAATTATGCCATGTTTTCCCTGTACTTCATGACCAAATTGAAGGGTGAATAAAAGCTTAAACTGTAAACAATCCAAGCAAAAAGGCATATATTCATGATATAGGGAACGGAAGGATGGAAACCATTTACATTTTGAACATGTGCTAAGAAGAGCAAATTACATTGTTTTAAAGAACGTATAGCAAAGCTGATACGATGCTATAGCATTCCGACCGCAACTCGAAAGGCAATAAAAAGCATCATGAAAGCTATAGCAAAGTAAAGGACGCAATGCTATGCGGCATATTTTCTGACCCTTTTATCTAGCTGATTTCAGGAATAGAACTAAAAGATCGAGATCAACAAGTAGATTTCTGACATAATGAAATAGAAGATGCGGAGGATCAAAACAGAAAGATTTGAAGAATCCCGCAGGATCTGTAGAATCAATCTACAAACTGAAGATGTGATAGATCTCGATAGATTTGGAAAGCCTAGCTAGCTTAACTTGCGTCACACGAAAGTCCGAATATAAAAGGAAACAGCAGGACAACCTTGGAGGAGAGTTGCAGAGACCCAACACAAGATTACACATTCGGCCGACTCAACAGAAGAGTGAGAGACTTCACTAGCACGAGAATTCCAGGATAACCCAGCATCATTCCTCGCAGTAAGACGGAGGGAAGAAGACGTGGAGTGGTGACGTGACAGGGCTTCGTCCACGCCATCGGAACACCGTCAAGATTTCTATTTTCATTTGTTTAATTTCAGTAGTTAGATCATGGGTCATTCTGTTACCATCTGTTTTGTGTTTCCTTCGTCGGTGAACTAACTTTTCGATGGGCTGAACGAGGATGAATTCTTAAGCGTGTATGAACCCAATTGCAAGTTCTTAATTTAATAGATTCGGTTTGCTTATCAGTAAATTAACTACTAGTCGATTAGAGGAATCTAAGGGCTAGACCTATGGTCTCGGCTTAATGGCAAGGAGTCGAGGCTAGACCTTTGAGAAACAGTGTTTGCTAGGCAGCCGGTGCAAGGCTTGACCTATTTATTGTAGGCTTCAGGAATGGGTCTACCTCTCATAACCAGTACACCACGTTTGTAATGTTGATCTAACCAGAACATTGCTATAGGCATATGGAAGGTTATTCAACATAGCTACTAACTACAAAGTTATTCAGTTAACCCACCACTATAGTCTATCGAAGCTTTCGTGTCTGATACTTCTAATGCTAACTTTACTCCTTCCATATGCCTATAGCAATTTACTGGTTAGATCAACATTACAAACGGGGTGTAGTGGTTATGAGCGGTAGACCCATTCTTGAAGCCTACAATAATAGGTCAGGCCTTGTACCAGCCTGCCTAGCAATCACTGTTTCTCAGAGGTCTAACCTCGACTCCTTGCCAGTAAGCCGAGGCCACAAATCTCGCCCTTAGCTTCTGCTAATTGACAAAGTAATTAAATCACTGATAAGCAAACTGAATTTATTAAATTTAAAACTAGCAACTGGGTTCATGCAAAACTTAAAGATTCATCCTCGTTCAGCCATATGGAATTTAGTTCATGGCTGACGAGGGAAACATAAAGCAGGTAACAACAAGATGACCCATGATCAAAAGATTAAGCACAAGGAAACAGAAAGCTTGACGAAGTTTCGACGGCGTGGAAGAAGCCCTGTCACGTCGCCACTCCACGTCTTCTTCTCTCTGTCTTACTGCAGAGAAGGATGCCGAGTTCTATTGGAGTTCTCGTGCCTCGTGAATTCTCTCTCTCTTCTTTCGAGTTTGACCGAATGTGAAATTCGTTTTGGCTCTTCACAGCTCTCTTGCTATTTCCTTATATAGTCAGGCTTTCTTGCGGCATAAGTTTCAGCGAGCTGGGCTTTCCAAATCTATCGAGATCTATTGTATCTTTCAATCGTAGTAGATTGATTCTGCTAATCCTACGGGATTCTTCAAATCTTTTAATTTTGATCCTCCGCATCTTCTATTCCGTTACGTCAGCAATCTACCTGTCATCTCTCGACCTTCGCAATATTTCCTGAAACAATCTTGGCAAAAGATTAGAACATATGCTGCATAGCATCACATCCTTTACTTTGCTATAGCTTCATAGGTGCTTTGTATTGCATTTTGATATTCTGTCAGAATGCTATAGTCTAGTATCAGCTTTGCTATACGTTCTTCTTGTAAAACCTTGTAACTTGTTCTTATTTTAGCACATGTTTAGGATGTGCATGGTTTTTATCCTCCAGTTCCCTATATTTATGAATTAATGCCTTTTCAGTTAGATTGATTGCAGTTAAGCTTGTATTTACCATACAATTCAGTCATAAGATATAGGGAAAACATGGCATAAATTGTGCTCATCAGCACTCCTCCCTTCATTTTTCCCACACCAAGCACAAGCCCAAGGTGAAGAAGGAGGGTGCTTAGCTGAAGGCTTCGGTTCAGGAGGTGAAGAAGGCTATACGCAACCGACATTCGAAGGTAAGTTCCCTAACCGGCAACATAGCTACTTTCACTTCTGCCCTATGGTGTTTTCGTGAGAAGGCAGTGGGATTTTCATATTTTTATGGTTCTCAATGGATTCAGATGGTTTGTTTGTGTGGGTACATGTGGGATCACCTTTTTCCAACTCAAAAAGCTCAAGTCTTTATTATACGAAAATCTGTCGGTTGTAACGATTTCTGGGCAACGAAGACAAAACGATGGATTTGAAGTAGTAAATAAATTTCAAATGCTCTGAAAATTTTCATGGTAAAATTAGACATCCTAAGGATGATTTTGGTATAATATTTTGTGTCATTAGGATTTTCCAACTAATGAGATATTTAAGGCTAAAAATGACCTAAAAACATGGTTTTTGTCTCGTACCAGTGGCCAATGTTTGAGAACCAGAAAAGGATTCAAACCCATTTGGGTTTGGGAATTATTTTTCCTATAAAATAGACATACTAAGGGTTCTAAGGCCATTGATGTCATGTCAATACTAATTTTCTAGAATTTATTAAAAATCAGCAAAGTTGGGTCAGAAATTCTGGGAAAATCTGGTGTAGGGCGAAATTTATGAAACTTGAAGTTAAGGATGTATACGTGATTAAAGGCATAATATTTTGGTGTAAAATTTGGAAGTAGCATGTGTGGAGCTTAGTTTAAGCACTGAAGAAGAGTTTACCGTTTTTGAGGAGTACCAGGTAGTAATTGTAAACTTGCATACTCTATGTTGCTCTTGTATGTTATGTGTTATCATGATTGTGGATGTAGGGTAGGTAGTATCCATGGGACTTCATGTCCTATGGTTACTGCTGAGGCCCGAGGTATGCAGACTAGGTAGTACCTGTAGGGGTGCTACTGAGGCCTAAGGCATGGTGGCTAGGTAGTATCTCTTTTGGGAAGCTACTGAGGCCCGTGGCATGTAGGCTAGGTGGAGCATATGTGACTGTATGTTCATAGGTGTCTACTGAGGCCCAAGGTATGTAGGGTAGGTGGAGCCTATATGACTGTGTGTCTATAGGTGTCCACTGAGGCCCTCGGCTGGGTGGTTGGGGTTGGCGACCCTGATTACTAAGGCCTTTTGCGCGCTAAGTCTGGGGGTTTGTCTTGACCAGGCGGCCTGCGAAGTACATGCCAAGTTTATGTTCCTGGCTGTGATTTGCATTACATGCATTGCATACATATTATATATGAGTTTAACAGTTACTCTGGGGTTCGATTTTGAACTCCATTCTGGTTTCAAAGATACAGGTGTAAGGCAGTAGGCTGGTTGGATTGTGGAAAAGATAAGGGTAAGAGCGATGAAGCTGAAGATTGAAGACATATGGAATGCCCTATCTCATTCTGTATATTTATTTCTGGGTGAATGTAAGTTACGTTGGATTATTGTACCCTTAACCCTATAGGGAATACTTTCTATAAATTTTGTATGCCTTTACCAATATATTGTAAGTTGTCCAAACTGATCATATGCTCTGTTGTGCACACTCTGAGATTTGATTGAAAGGGAATAATTAATGTTGGTCGATTTCCTTAATGGCAAGTAAACCAGTAGAACAAGTAATAAAGTGTAAGTAAAGTATTGTCCCACAGAGACTGAGATACCGGGAAGTGACGCTCAATTGCTAAGATAGTTGTGCGAAACAGAAAGTAAATATAATTGGTTTGAGAGGTTGTTGTGGTTATGCTAAGTAACAAACAAAAGTAAACAAAATATCATAGTCGTAAGAAGATATCAGTAGCAAATTAGGCTGAACTTGGAATCATCCTTAAGCATCTCAACCCCCCAGTTGCTTTACCCATTGCAATAGCATCTATACTACACAGCTTCCGCAATGCTACAGCATAGCTACTACCTACAATGCTATTCAGTTAACCCACCACTATAGTCTATCGAAGCTTCTGCGTCCGATACTTCTAATGCTAACTTTACTCATTTCATATGCCTATGGCAATTTTCTAGTTAGATCAACATTACAAAACAGGGTGTAGTGGTTATGAGCGGTAGACCCATTCCTGAAGCCTATAATAATAGGTCAAGCCTTGCACCAGCTTGCCTAGCAATCACTGTTTCTCATAGGTCTAACCTTGACTCCATGCCAGTAAGCTGAGGCCACAAATCTCGCTCTTAGCTTCCACTAATCGACAAGGTAATTAAATCACTGATAAGAAAACTGAATTTATTGAATTAAAAACTAGCAACTGGGTTCATTCAAAACTTAAAGATTCATCCTCGTTCAGCCATATGGATTTTAGTTCATGACTGCAAGGGAAACACAAAACAGATAACAACAAAATGACCCATGATCAAAAGATTAAACAAAAGGGAATAGAAAGCTTGACGAAGTTCCGACGGCATGGAAGAAGCCCTGTCACGTCACCGCTCCACGTCTTCTTTTCTCCGTCTTACTGCAAGGAAGGATGCTGGGTTCTCTTGGATTTCTCGTGCCTCGTGAATTCTCTCTCTCTCTCTCTTCTTTCGAGTTTGACCTAATGTGAAATTCGTTTAGGCTCTTCACGACTCTCCCTCTTGGGTTGGCTTGCTGTTTCCTTATATAGTCAGGCTTTCTTGCGGCATAAGTTCCAGCGAGCTGGGCTTTCCAAATTTGTAGAGATCCATTGTATCTTTTGATCGCAGTAGATTAATTCTGCTGATCCTGTGGGATTCTTCAAATCTTTTAGTTTTGATCCTTCGCATCTTCTATTCCGTTACGTCAGCAATCTACCCGTCTTTTCTTGACCTTCGCAATATTTCCTAAAACAATCTTGACAAAAGATTAGAACATATGCCGTATAGCATCGCGTCCTTTACTCTGCTATAGCTTCATAGATGCTTTGTATTGCACTTCGATATGCTGTCAGAATGCTATAGCCTAGTATTAGCTTTCCTATACGTTCTTCTCATAAAACTTTGTAACTTGTTCTTTTTTTAGCACATGTTTAGGATGTGCATGGTTTTTATCCTTCAGTTCCCTATATTCATGAATTAATGCCTCTTTACTTAGATTGATTGAAGTTAAGCTTGTATTTACCATACAATTTAGTCATAAGATATAGGGGAAACATGGCATAAATTGTGCTCATCAAATACCCCCACACTTAGCTTTTTGCACTCCAGGGCAAAATAAGATGAAGCTAACAAAAAATCATAGTCAAAGCACTCCTATCTGTATAACTCCGCATACACAACTGCCTTCAGTTCTCGTCCCTTATTTGGCAATCCTACTGCCCGGTACTAGCGGCTCGCGATGCGTGGTATTGCTTAGGTGAAGAAGCGTCGAGAGGCTCTCAGGTTCAATGGTTTACGCTCTGTTGGCTCCTATGTTTTGATGATAACAAATGTTTAAGCATTTAAGTTTTGAAACTATGATTGCATTTTGCTTCATGTGTTCCGAATGACTCTCGAGAATCAGATCTTGAATTCTCGAGAATGGCCGCAAGACCGTGTTACTAAGTCTAATTTATTTTCCATCGCAAGAAAGCATTCTCGAGAGTGTTTATTGGATTCGGAGAATGGTTCTCGAGAATACCAAGTAATTCTCGAGAATGATCGATTTAAAGCGTAAATGAAATATGTTACTCGAGTGATTCTCGAGAAATGATAATCAATTCTCGAGAATGATTCTCGAGAATCGAGAAAATAATTCTCGAGAATGGTCGATGATCCTTCGATATCTTCGTTGCCGAGGTGATTCTCGAGAATGGGAAGTCATTCTCGAGAATGATTCTCGAGAATCGAATGGATTCTCGAGTATGATCGTAAGCTTCGATTCCGAGCTCTCGGTTTGCAAGTAATTCTCGAGAATGAGGAAGTCATTCTCGAGAATGGTTCTCGAGAATTAGCAAACAATTCTCGAGAATGCTCGATCGCATTAACGAAGTTTGCTTCGTCTCATGGATTCTCGAGAATTGAAATTCAATTCTCGAGAATGGTTCTCGAGAATCACTAAGTAATTCTCGAGAACGATCCGGAAATTGATCAATCTGCGAATGATTCCTTGAGTGATTCTCGAGTATGGCTTCGCAATTCTCGAGAATGGTCTATCAAGATCCATACCGGTTAGCAACAAAGAACCCGCATTCATCCGTAACTTTCTATAGATGATCTAGTTAATTGTTTTAACCTCTCAAACATCATTCCTTATTAACTATGATATTACTAATCATCTTCCTAAGTGTTTTCAGATTTTATACATTAAGGTTTCACGTTCGGACGAAGAACACCGAGGATGCCTACTCATTGCGATCTGCAAATGATTGAATATGCCTTGCTTATTATCATTGATTTATATACCTTCTAACCATATTTAACAAGTTTGCTTGATGAGATTTTAGAAGATCAAGGTTTGCTTCTCAATGTTCAAATTGTGACAGTCGGGCACATTGAGAATGTCGCGAAACGAGCCGACAAAAAGAATCTTATCATAATGGTGCCCATACAGACAAAAGCTTCCGAATCATTAAACTATGATGATCTCCATCCAAGAACATCCGAGCAACAAGTCAAAGACATTCCACTAAGCAAACTTCAAACATGGGCAAGCGGAAGGCGCGAGTGCGCTATTAACGGACATATTCAAATATTCCAAACGAGACACATTCAAATCCTTCAACGGTCTTCAACTTCAACCAGTACAAATACACGACGGATTAAATTCGACATTTACGAACCAGTGCATACATTGAAAAAGCTTTCAAATAGTTCAAATTGTATTCTAATTATATCTTCGGATATACTAAGCTTCAGTGTTCATTATCATATCTATTCTGTGAGAGAGTTTTACTACTTGTTATTACAATTCGTTCAAATCTCAAGATAGAGGTATCTTGAGTGTGGGTGTATTAATTACAACTTGTAAGGGGGAGTGAGTCCAAGAGTGAAAGGATCATCCTTCGTTTACGAGTGTGTAATTGTATTTGTAAGATAGTCGAAATCCCGAGAGTGTCTCGGGGACCGGACGTAGGTCGAAGAGTTTGACCGAACCAGGATAACTTCTCTCGTGTCCATTATCTTTACTTCCTTACGCTTTCATCGTTCACCTATCTTACAAATGAAAAGATTTTTGAGATCACCTATTCACCCCCTCTAGGTGATATTCCACCTTCATTTGGTATCGAGCCTGGTTTCTCGGTTGGGCTTAACATCCCGAGAAAGATCATGGAAGGAATATTACCTGATGGTGCCTCAATTAATCGACCCCCAGGATTCAACGGAGAAAACTACTCCTTCTAGAAAGGAAAATTCAGAGTATTCGTAATGGCTACTGAATATGGTCTCTGGGAAGTGATAGAAATTGGAAACTATGTACCTATAAAGATTGAAGGAGGAATCTCTGTTCCAAAGACGAAAGCTGAATTCGATGAGAATGATAAGAAGAATGTCACTCTCAACAAGAAGGCTATTTTGATGCTTCGAGTGCTCTCGGTCAAAAGGAGTACTTTCGAATATGCAATCATCAACTGCGAAGGAAATGTGGAAGGCTCGGAGATTGCATATGAAGGCACTTCCGGCATCAAGGAAAATCGTATCAATACTCGACCACCGAGTATGACTTACTCGCGAATGAAGTCGGGAGAAACCATGGCCGAGTTCCAACTCGGATATACTCATTTGACAAATCAATTGGCGGCTGGGTAAAAACTACGATCAAGGTCCTCGAGTCGGAAGATTCTCAATGTTCGACAAAAGACTGGGAAGCTAAAGTCACCGCAATAGAGGAGGCTCGTGGAGAATCAATGGTTTCGATTGCTTTGCATTATTTGGAAGCTTGTCGAATATGAAAGCAAACGAAATTCAAAAGGACCTAGATAATGTTAACAAGAAATCGGAACAAAGGAATTGCTCTTAACACTATAAAGGAAAAAGAAGAAAAGAAGAAGATGAAGAGGACGATGACGAGATGGCCATGTTTGTTCGAAGATTCAAGAAGTTCTACGAGAAAAGATCGAGGCTTCGAAACAGATTTCAAAAGGTGACACAAGTAACGACATGAATTCGAGGCAAAGACCAAATCATCATTACGAATGTGACAAGCCGGACATTACAAGTCGAATGTCCTCAACTAAAAGACAGCGACAAAGAAAAGAAGAAGCACTATCAATTCAAAAAAAGGGCTTATGTATCGGCAATATGGGGAGATGGCTCCTCGACGAAGAAAGCGAAGAAGAGAAAGAGACCGCCAACGTACTGTCGGTGGCGAAAGAAGAGCTAGCGTAAAAACAACAATGAGGTACATGATTCGCAACCAACCTATAATGAATTATTTGATGAATATAATGAAATTCAATCTGAATTTGAAAAGGTTGTTGATGAATGTTTTGCCCTAAAAAGGAGAATATAACTCTCAAACTACGTGTTGAAAACCTTTCATGTGAAAATCTTATCGTGATGAATGCCTGGATTTAGAGAAAAGAAATCTTCATCTTACGAAAACACTTGAGAAATTCACTAAGGGAAGTGAAATGCTCAATGTGATTTTGAAAACTCAAAGAATTACAAATGATCGGTCGTGCATAGGATATAATCCTATCTTTGACAAAAGGAAAGGCAAAAAGAAAAAAATCGGCGGAAAATCTTATTTGAACTACTTCCGTAAATCAGTTCATATTTCAAATCCGTTTGCTCATTGTAACTATTGTAATCGAAAAGGACACTCTACTTCATCATGCTTTCATAGAAAGAATCGAAGAGATAAACCTCGTTGGTAATTACCAATGGGTACCTAAGGGAACTTATACTTTCCCCGAGGCCCGAACTAACCCGAAAGGACCCAAGAAACGTTGGGTACCTAAAGCTTAATCTTATTTGAATTATAGGTTTGTCTCGAGAGCATCAAGAACCAACAAGTGGTACATTGACAAGTGGATGCTCCGGACACACGACGGAGATCAATCCAAATTCGTTGCAATGAGATCAAAAGATGGTGGCAAAGTTACTTTTGGAGGAAACCAATGGAAAGATCTCTGGAATTGGAGAGATTGGTACAAAAGATGGACCTCAGATCAAAGACGTGTATCTTGTTGAAGGTCTCTGCCATAATCTCCTAAGTGTGAGTCAAAGTGCTGATAAGAACAACTGGATTATCTTTGACTCGGAAGAATGTCTCATTGTCAACAAAGATGATCTTCCAATTGATAAAGGTAAACTGAAGGTATTATTTAAAGCTCCTCGAGAAGGAAATTGCTATACATTAGATTTACCTAAAATTGACTCGAAAAATGCTTTGTTAGCAATTTAGAAGATAGTTGGTCAGGGCATAAGCGTACTCTCATGTGAACATGTTCCAACCGGATAAGCTGCTAAGGAAAGATTTAGTTCTTGGTTTGCCTAAACTTCGTTTTAAAAATGACATGATTTGTGATTCCGTCAAAAGAGGTAAACAAACTAAATCATCTTTCAAAAATAAAACTGAAATCACGACCAATCGACCTCTTCAATTACTTCATATGGATTTGGTTGGACCAAGAAGAGTTAAAAGCCTTGGTGGCAATTTATATACTCTAGTCATTGTAGATGATTACTCTCGGTTCACTTGGACTATCTTCTTATCTTCTAAGGATGAAACATTTGATCTGTTTGTTGTGTTTGCCAATAAGGTGCAAAATGAGAAAGGTATTTGCATTACAAAATATTAGAACAGATCATGGAGGTGAATTCGAAAATCAAGCGTTCGAGAGAATTTCGTGATGCTCACGGAATCAATCATAATTTCTCGGCTCCCCGAACACCACAACAGAATGGTGTGGTGGAAAGGAAAAAATCGAGTGCTCGCGAAATGGCTCGTGCCTTATTGAATGAGAATCGACCTCACAAGTCTTCCGGGCGGATGCAATGAGCACGGCCGGCTATATTGCCAATCGAGCATATCTCGAAAGAAGCTCAATAAGACTTCTTACGAACTCTACAAAGGAAGGAAACCAAATCGCTCATCTTCATATCTTTGGCTGCAAATGCTTCGTGCATAACAATGGTAAGGACAATGGGAAAATTCGATCCCAAATCTGATGAAGGTATTTTTCTCGGATACTCTAATAGAAGTAAAGCATATAGAATCTTCAATAAGCGCACTCGTTCAGTTGAAGAATCAATTCATGTAGTATTTTGTGAATCTAAACCGCACGAATCTTTGGATGATGATGAACCCATTGATAAAAATCAATTCTTCTCAAAAACTACTCCTACTTCTATTGAAAGTCCTGAAAATGTTTTCGAGGCTGATCCTCAAAATGATTTAGAAACCTCGAGATCAATCTCAACCTAGAGCTTGGAGGTTCATTAGGAATCATCCTCTGGACCAAGTGATAGGTGACTTGAATCAAGGTGTAAAAACTAGAAACAAGTACCTTGAATGAAGTAACATTTTCTCGCCTTTATATCACAAATAGAACCTTCTAAAATAGATGAAGCCCTTTCGCACAATGATTGGGTGATAGCTATGCAAGAAGAGTTACACCAATTTGATAGGAATCAAGTTTGGGATTTGGTACCTAGGCCTAAAGACCATCCGGTCATTGGCACTAAATGGGTATTCAAGAACAAACGAGATGAATCAGCAATCATAGTCCGTAACAAGGCTAGACTGGTTGCCAAAGGCTATAATCAGGAAGAAGGGATTGATTATGAGGAAACATATGCTCCAAAGAGCTAGATTGGAAGCAATACGTGTGCTCTTAGCCTTTGCGTGCATCAAAGGATTCAAACTCTTTCAAATGGATGTTAAGAGTGCCTTTCTAAATGGATTTATTCGGAAGAAGTCTATGTTGAACAACCTCCTGGTTTTGAAAATAATCATCATCCAGATCATGTCTATCGTTTGAAGAAAGCCTTATATGGTCTCAAACAAGCTCCTAGAGCTTGGTATGAAAGATTAAGTAATTTCTTATTAGATCAAGGCTTTATCGAGAGGAAATCGAGATACAACTTTGTTTATTAAGACTAACAAACTTAATGAGACTTTAATTGTGCAAATATATGTGGATGATATTATTTTTGGTGCTACTAAAGATTCTCTCTCGCGAGGAATTTTCCAAGAAAATGCGAGGGTGAATTCGAAATGTCTATGATGGGTGAATTGAACTACTTCCTTGGTTTACAAATCAAACAACGGAAGGATGGTATATTTATATCTCAAACGAAGTATCTCCGTGATTTGCTCAAGAAATTTGGAATGGAGCATTGTAATGGAGCCGACACTCCAATGAGCTCAACTGCCTCTCTAGATGCCGATGAAGAAAAAGGAAAAGACTTCAACATAACCAAATATAGAGGAATGATTGGATCCCTACTTTATTTGACTGCTAGCAGACCAGACATTCAGTTTAGTGTGGGAATGTGTGCAAGATTCCAATCAGCTCCTAAAGAATCGCATGCCGAACATGTCAAAAGAATCTTTCGATATCTTTCGGATACAAAGGAATTGGGTCTCTGGTTCCCTAAAGGTCAACAAGAATTTCGGTGGCATATTCGACTACGATCACGCTGGATACAAGACTGATAGAAAGAGTACTAGTGGACGGTGTGAATTTCTTGGAGGATCACTTGTATCATGGTTCAAGAAAAAACAAACCACCGTGGCCGTATCCTCAACTTGAAGCTGAATATGTAGCTGCATCAAGTTCTTGTGCTCGTGTTCTATGGCTCAAGCAACAACTTCAAGACTTGGGAATTCATCTACGGAGATTCCAATCCTCTCGTGACAACACTAGTACAATAAGCTTAGCAAAGAATCCAGTTCAACATACAAGAACCAAGCATATTGATGTTAGACATCATTTTATCGAGATCATGTCCAAAAGAAAGATGTAAAGGTAATGTTTATCCCTACTCACTTGCAACTTGCCGATATCTTCACTAAGCCACTTTGGCTAAAGAACAATTCACATTTATCGAAGAGAATTGGGAATGGTAAATCCCAATGAATTGTAAGTAAAATGTTGACTCAATCTCGCTGATTATGTTTTGATGATGTTTGAAAACCGACTTAAGCATCGGAGCTTCTAGATATTGTTTTTGCGGGTTTTGGTCCAAATTGTAAAAACTGATATAAAACTGATAGTTCTCAAGAATGAATTTATCATTCTCGAGAATTGATAAGTGAAGCTTTCATGCTCTTCCTAAGCACTCTCGAGAATTGGAATCTACTCTCGAGTAATATCGGGATTTGGTAAATAAGGATCATTTCGCATATTAACATTCTCGAGAATACAGCTCATTCTCGAGAAATATCGGATATTGTCTCGGTGTTCTATGTCGATTACATATGTCATTCTCGAGAATGGTTGAGGCATTCCCGAGAACTATATCAGAAAAATATGTTCTGCAGAATCAAAATTCCTTTTCACTGAGATAATTCTCGAAAATGAAGTGTCATTCTCGAGAACGGCTCTCGAGAATCATCTACTGATTCCCGATAATTATAGCAAACAGTGTTCTGCTGAGTCGATCCCTTTTCAGAAATACTTATTCACGAGTTCATTCTCGAGAATGAAGTTTCATTCTCGAGAACAACTCTCGAGAATCACTCTCTGATTCTCGAGAATCATCGTGCAGGGACTCAAGCGTCGCCATCCTTCGTGTCGTTTCATTCATTCTCCCATGTCGTTTTACTTCTTCACTTTTAAAACCCTTGTTCATCACATCTATTCTCTCATTTCACTCTCTCTAACTCCCGAGAATCTCTCTTCGTCACTTCATCTTCTCCGTCGTCGCACTTTGTCGATCCGATCATTTCTCTCCATCATCTTCTCGTGATCCATAGCTATCTTGTTCCTAGTTAGCAATGGCGAAATCCTCATCTTCTGAACAACCTCTCAGGAAGAAGCCGCGCACCAAGTATCGTCCTAAAGTTCAAATTTCGGAGAAAACCGAACCATCGAAGAAGGCGGCTAAATCGGTAACGATCATGGACTCTCCTCATGTGACTCGCACCAAGACTCACTCTCTCGCCATCCGACAAGGCCAAAAGCAAAGAAAGCTCCCGCCCTAAATCACAATCCGTCGTTAAGCAAACGAAAATGCAAACTCAAAATCCAAGTCTTGCTCTCAATCTCTCGTCCAAACCTCGTAAGTTCTGCAACAACCAAGTCGTCCAAGCCTTATTCAAGTTCAAAACCACATTTTTATGAAAGAAGAACTAAGGAAATTGAAGAACGGATTCGAGACCTCCCCACACTCATCATGAGATTCCTCTTTCAACTCTTCCTCCGTTTGCTTCCAAGCTAATTGGGCAACTCAATGTTCTTGATTGTCCTCCAGGCTTCAAAGCTCCTCCGGTAATCCCATCTCGATCCCGATTTTGTTCTTTCATATGAAGGAAGACCGTTTTGTCCTACTGTCTGCGGTTGAATCTAGATGACTTTAGAAAGGAATGCAATTTAGATCTTTCACCATGGTTGAAATCCTATATGCCTCTACTAAATATTCAAACTCCCTATTCCCTCAAATTGTCAAAATTTTCTATTTTAACATGGTTGAGGAAAAGACCGAGGATGATGAGCTTGTCTTTGGCTGCACACCGAGGTTAGAGGGAAACCCATCAAAATCACAAATGATATAATTAACACCTTCCTTGGTGTCATTGATCCCCTGAAGATCCTCCTACATTGTCCGAACATGAATGCTATAGGTTCCTTCTCCCTACAAAGCCATATGATGGAAACCCCTTGAAAGTTAAGCCATCGAAATGCCGGATACTTACGAGTCCTTTGGTACCTTTACGGTCAGTAATTGTTAACAAAGGTCAAAGTTTTACCCACTTTGTGAACAAAGACTACCAACTAATGGGCTCCATCATTGCCAAGCAACCTCAAAATCTTGGAAAATTAGTCATCTCGTAGATGTCCAACTTTCTCATCCAACTCCGAAGTCTCCAAGAAAAATACCATTCCGTATCCTAACCTAGTTTCTAGGATTCTCCGGTTTTAACAACATCTCGGTATCTTCTTGAAAATGACAAGACTGTTTTTCCCAAGAAATTTGGGAAGACTCATCTTTTATACATGAAGATCTCATTTACTGAGGCAACTGGGAAGCAGCAAGTCAAGTCCACCACTGATCCTAAGCCATCTACATCCAAGCAACAAGACGAAGGCCAATCTTCACAAAGACTCGCTCGACTTCGCCCTTCTTTGCACAGTGCCGCAATCCAAGCTCGATCAACTCGCAATTCGGAAGCCGTGGCTCCTGTAATTCAATGTTTGGACTCTTATGGCAATCTAATAAAAGCAATGATCAAAGCCATAAGTAATGAGATGATCAAAGTAGATGCTCATCTTGAACAATATGTGAACTCAGCAAGTGGAAAACCTCACGAAAGAGATGCACCCGAATTCTTCGTCCTCTATGATCGCAACAAGAGATTAAAAAATCAGTTCAACGGACGAAGATTGTTTGGAAGCCCTCTTATTGAGTCTTCGAATCATACTAAAACCTCTCGCTATGACCACTACATCCATTCCCGATCCCGAGACCGTTCCCCCACTCCGCTCTCGATATTCCCATGTCGATCCACGTTCTCGCGCCTCCAAAGATCCGGCTCTCAACCTACTCCCGAGACCGTCTCTACACCTCCCGTTGATCCCGATATCTCGATCCCCTCTTTGATGGATGACAAAGGGGAAGAAGAAAACAGCATAGTCTAGTTGTTTTTAGGTTTATTTTGATAGTTGTCTGCTTAGAGTTGAAATTCATTTTCGTGTAAATGGATTTGCTACTGTGAGAAACTACCTGATCATTTGAAATTACATGACCTGTTGCATTTATGCTGCATTCTGCATTCAATGAAAAGCTGCTATGTTCTCTATCATTGTATCAATCAATTTCTTTTTTTTCAAAACTTCAAAATGATTTTCTCTATATGTTGTCATCATCAAAAAGGGGGAGAATGTTGGCTCCTATGTTTTGATGATAACAAATGTTTAAGCATTTAAGTTTTGAAACTATGATTGCATTTTGCTTCATGTGTTCCGTGAATGACTCTCGAGAATCAGATCTTGAATTCTCGAGAATGGCCGCAAGACCGTGTTACTAAGTCTAATTTATTTTCCATCGCAAAGAAAGCATTCTCGAGAGTGTTTATTGGATTAAGAGAATGGTTCTCGAGAATACCAAGTAATTCTCGAGAATGATCGATTTAAAGCGAAACGTAAATATGTTACTCGAGTGATTCTCGAGAAATGATAATCAATTCTCGAGAATGATTCTCGAGAATCGAAAATAATTCTCGAGAATGGTCGATGATCCTTACGATATCTTCATTGTCGAGGTGATTCTCGAGAATGGGAAGTCATTCTCGAGAATGATTCTCGAGAATCGAATGGATTCTCGAGTATGATCGTAAGCTTCGATTCGAGCTCTCCGGTTTGCAAGTAATTCTCGAGAATGAGGAAGTCATTCTCGAGAATGGTTCTCGAGAATTAGCAAACAATTCTCGAGAATGCTCGATCGCATTAACCGAAGTTTGCTTCGTCTCTTTGGATTCTCGAGAATTGAAATTCAATTCTCGAGAATGGTTCTCGAGAATCACTAAGTAATTCTCGAGAACGATCCAATGATCAATCTGCAGAATGATTCCTTGAGTGATTCTCGAGTATGGCTTCGCAATTCTCGAGAATGGTCTATCGATCCATACCGCTTAGCAACAACAACCCGCATTCATCTCAGTAACTTTCTATAGATGATCTAGTTAATTGTTTTAACCTCTCAAACATCATTCCTTATTAACTATGATATTACTAATCATCTTCCTAAGTGTTTTCAGATTTTATACATTAAGGTTTCACATTCGGACGAAGAACACCGAGGATGCCTCTTGCTTTGATCCGCAAATGATTGAATATGCCTTGTCAAGTTTATTATCATTGATTTATATACCTTCTAACCATATTTAACAAGTTTGCTTGATGAGATTTTAGAAGATCAAGGTTTGCTTCTCAATGTTCAAATTGTGACAGTCGGCACATTGAGAATGTCGCGAACGTAGCCGACAAAAAGAATCTTATCATAATGGTGCCCATACAAAGAAAAGCTTCCGAATCATTAAACTATGATGATCTCCATCCAAGAACATCCGAGCAACAAGCCGTAAAGACATTCCACTAAGCAAACTTCAAACATGGGCAAGCGGAAGGCGCGAGTGCGCTATTAACGGACATATTCAAATATTCCAAACGACATTCAAATCCTTCAACGGTCTTCAACTTCAACCAAAGACAAATACACGACGGATTAAATTCGACATTTACGAACCAAAGCATACATTGAAAAAGCTTTCAAATAGTTCAAATTGTATTCTAATTATATCTTCGGATATACTAAGCTTCGTGTTCATTATCATATCTATTCTCGTGAGAGAGTTTTACTACTTGTTATTACAATTCGTTCAAATCTCAAGATAGAGGTATCTTGAGTGTGGGTGTATTAATTACAACTTGTAAGGGGGGAGTGAGTCCAAGAGTGAAAGGATCATCCTTCGTTTACGAGTGTGTAATTGTATTTGTAAGATAGTCGAAATCCCGTGAGTGTCGAGGGGACCGGACGTAGGTCGAAGAGTTTGACCGAACCAGGATAACTTCTCTCGTGTCCATTATCTTTACTTCCTTCGCTTTCATCGTTCACCTATCTTACAGCGAAAAGATTTTTGAGATCACCTATTCACCCCCCCTCTAGGTGATATTCCACCTTCACGCTCTCTCACCCAGGGGATTTTTAACTTTCTCTCTTGTCATGCTAACCTAGAGTTCCATAGCCTTGTCAAAGTTCTAAGATTACTTCCTAGTATCTGAGTCTCCATTCTTCCAAAGGACTTCTTGGGTTACTATGGTATGGATAGATAGGTGTTGAGATGCGAAGTGGTAAGAAGTGCTATAACAGAGCATGTAGACAAGTCTCTTGGCTTCAGCCGAGTGCCTTTTTCTGGAAGTCGTATTCCTTGCTGCTCTTTATTCTTTTTCCTTCTATCTTGCTTTCTTCTTTTTCTTTTTTTCTCTTTTTTTTAAGCAATTTAAGCAAACTACAGCTCTTCTGGCAGCATTTTCTGTAGGCGCGCTCGGCTCTAACATTCTTCATAATTTCTTTCAAGCTTGTCTGTCGAACTAGTTCTGCTATAGCACTATCGTGTGGGCTCACTGGGGTAGCAAAATGGAGATGATGATAACTGGTTTGTGTATGGGAATGATGGGTATGATAAGAATGCCTTTATCCTATGAATTTCACACTCAGATGCTAAACAGTTTATCAAAGAACTAAGACAAATCAAGGATCATACATGGGCTAGCAGACATGCACACTAGAATAAAACAATTATGCTCAAATCAATCCTTCCATCGTGGGTTCTTCTCTCTAAACTTTCTCACTGCCACTTTACCTCGCGTCAGATTAGCTAGTACTGTCAATTTCCCAAACCTAAAGGTTCAGTTTCCTTAGGCAATCATGCTATACTTCGTCATACAGATATTCATACTATTGCTCCAAAATTCTGTTCATGCTTCATCATGCAATTTGAAAAAAAATTCAGTTTGTGCCAAAGCTAAATTCAGGGTAATTTACGCACATTGGAACAACAACAGATTATATCCAGATTAACATAACTAAACCCTCCCCTACACCTAAACGATGCAATGCCCCCATTGCAACGGTGAAGCAGAAAGGGAGGTAGATATGACATACCCACAACATCCCACCAAATATATATATATATATAAAGCATCTTGCTGCTAGGCAACAAGTAAAAAGAAGACATGTTAAAATTAAAATAATTAAACAGAGAAAGAGTTCAAGACAAGAAAGAAACACCTCATCTTACTCAACCTTTTCCTGCCGAAAGTCCATGAGAATTTGACACTTCTTCGTCCTCAGTGTCGATGGAGTGTGTGCTGGTCGGCTCGCCTTCTTGAGGGCTTTTGCTTTGATGGCGCTTCCGCGAGCTTGATGGTTAGTGGGGTGGTGGACCGACGGCCAAATTGTGCATATCAAACGTCATTTTAGGGAACGCCGGCAATGGAGTATACTTTGGGGCATTTGTCCTAAGATTTACAACAAAGCTGCGATCCCTCTCCACCTCATATTGCCACCATATCTGTTGCTGAAGAAGCAGTGTGCTCTATTGGTCGATTTCCTTAATGGCAAGTGAATCAGTCGAACAAATAATAAAGTGTAAGTAGAGTATCGTCCCACAGAGACTGAGATACCGGGAAGTGACGCTCAATTGCTAAGATAGTTGTACAAATAGAAAGTAAATATAATTGGTTTGAGAGGTTGTTGTGGTTTATGCTAAGTAACAAACAAAAGTAAACAGAGTTGCGTAGTCATGAGAAGATATCAGTAGGAAATTAGGCTGAACTTGGAATCATCCTTAAGAATCTCAATCCCCCAATTGTTTTACTCATTGCTATAGCATCTATACTGCACAGCTTCCGCAATGCTACAACATAGCTACTACCTACAACGCTTTTTAGGGAGTGAAAACGGGATTCGGCTTCTCGGGTGGCAAATGGCATAGCGTCTGGGGCTTCAGTGGGTGCCTTTTGTCCGAAACCCTTGGTGCGTGCCATTGAAGAAATCTGGAGTTAGGATGAGAGGGGAAATATTGTAACTAGGAGGAGCACGAGCGTCTGTGCCGAAAAGTGCAATTTGTTTTAGTCAAGGTCGAGATAAATGATCGTGGGCGCACAATTCAGTGAGTGCGTGCAATCTGTCCGAAAGTTTTGGGGTAAGGTGTGCAGCAGACGCTTGGCGTGGTAGTTTCCAATTTGTTTTTGAATCTAAGCTCAACTCCATTGGGCCCAGTCTTTTGCGGTACATCATTAATTCCATCTTGTTTATGACCGGTTCGGGTGGATTGCTATAACATCTCTTCATTACTGCCCTGGATCCTCTTAAGCTTTCAGATGGCACATCCTTTATTCTCTGGAATAGTAAGTTAAAGTGTGCCCCTGGGCTGCCTCCCAGTAGCGCTTGCTTAAAAGTCTTCAGTCAGACTTTGCCATAGCAATTTAATGCTGAGGTATGGTAGGAGGGCTGCTTGATTCTTTACTACCTTGGCCGTCATCTTCAGAGGTTAAGTACTTCTCAGCTGGGTTTTCGAATCCACCAATCTTGAGGATTGAGAAAGTGACATGATCTTCATTAACACGCATAGTAAGTTCTCCTTTTTCCACATCGATCAGCGTCCGCCCAGTTGCCATGAAGGGTCTTCCCAGGAGCATTGGAAAATCGCGATCTACTTCGAAGTCAAGAATAATGAAGTCCACAGGGAAGATGCATTTATCCACTTTTACCAGGACAACTTCGATTTTTCCTTCAGGTAGAACGATGGAGCGATCGGCTAGTTGCAACGTAACTGTTGTGGGCCTGGCTTCCCTAACTGCCAACTTTTAGAAGATAGACATAGGCATGAGATCAATGCTGGTACCGAGGTCACACATAGCTTTTCCTGAATATTGAGGTCCAATTGCACATGGTATGGTGAAGCCGCCAGGGTCTTTTAATTTCAGCGGTAGCCGATTTGTTAGCATAGCACTCCAGTCCTGGGTCAATGCTACTGTTTCAAACTCTTCCAGTCGTCTCTTTTTGGTCAGAATTTCCTTCATAAATTTCACATAGCTAGGCATTTTCTCCAGAGCTTCCACCAGAGAGATATTAATGTGCAATTGTCGTAGCATGTCAAGGAATTTCTTAAATTGTTTCTCTTGACCTTGCTTCTGAAGTCTTTGGGGGAAAGGTGGGGGTTGCTTTAGCATCTTTGAAGACCCGAGATCATGGTTGTACTGTGATGATGTGGTAGCATTCCTTGTTAGGAGTTGCACGTGATCATCTAGTGCGGTAGTTGGAGGCAAGGTCGTGGTGTTAATATCCTATTCAGGTTGTGAAAGCCTTGGGTGCCTATGCTCGTCTTCAAGGAATTTGTCATTACTTTCTTGTCCCTCCTTTTCTTTCCCAAATTTCGGGTCAGCAACAACTGTAGGCTTCTTTGTTACTCTCATGGGTTCTAGACTCTTGCTGCTTCGGAGCTCTATTAACTTGACTTCCTCTTTTCCTTGGATTCTGGGGACTTCAATGTCACTCGGCAGAGATCCTAAGGGTCTATTGTTGAGGGCAGTAGCTAGTTGTCCCACTTGGTTCTCAAGGTTTCTCAGGGTTACTTGCTGATTTTGAATGATTGCATCATTCTTCGCCATATATTCTTTCAGAAGAGTCAACATGGAGTGCTGCGGTTCTAAATCACCGCCCTGCTGCATTGCTTGCTGGGTAAACCCTAGTGGGTTTGATGGTCTGTTCGGGTACTGTGGGCCTGATGGTTGTCCCGCTCCTTGTTGACCTTGAGCATTCCATGAAAAATTGGGATGCTGTCTCCATCCAGGATTGTATGTATTAGAGTATGGATTTTTGCTGTTACTGCCCCTGTTAAAGTTGTTGACGAAGTTAACCGATTCGGGGTTGGCAGAGCACTGAGAGTAGGAGTGCTCACCGCCACAGTACACACAAGCTACCTGAGATGGTTGTAGTGATGATACTTGAGCTGTGAGAGCAGTCATAGCATCCAATTCATGTATTCCAGCAATAGTTCGGGAGGAAGTAGCTCTGTCTACTTGCCATTGATGGCTATTCATAGCCATGCGTTCCAATAAATTATGGGCTTCTTCATAGGACTTCATTAGGATGGATCCTCCAGATGAGGCGTCTACAATTGATCATGTTTGTCCGTCGAGACCTCTATAAAATGTTTCTAACTGAACCCATTCGCACAGTCCATATTGTGGGCATTTTCTAAGGAGGTCTTTGAATCTGTCCCAGGCTTCATAGGTAGACTCTCCAGACTTCTGTTGAAAGTTGGTGATGTCCCCTTTGAGTTGAGCGTTCTTAGTAGGTGGGAAAAATTTGAGCAAGAACTTACTCCCCAAATCATTCCAAGAGGTGATGGAGTTGGCTAGTAAGTTGTTGAGCCACATTTGAGCCTTGTCCCTAAGCGAAAATGGGAATAATTTAATTCGGACGGCATCGGCTGTGACTCCTGGAATGACGAATGAGTCACACACCTCCATAAAGGCCTTTAGATGTAAGTGAGGATCTTCAGATGGGAGTCCTCTAAATTGTCCGACTGCATTCAGCATCTGGATCATGACACCCTTGATTTCAAAGTGTCCTGCATTCAAGGTCGGTGGTGTAATAGCTGAATTCAACTTGTTTAGATCTGGTAAATTACTCTACCACTGAAAAAGAAATGCTTGCTATAGTGTTTGCTTTTGAAAAGTTTAGGGTATATTTGATGGGTGCTAAGGTTATAGTTCACACTGATCATGCTGCCATTAAATATTTGTTAGGGATGAAATAGTCTAAACCTAGACTTATTAGATGGGTCTTATTGCTATAAGAATTTGATGTGCATATAGTTGATAGAAAAGGGATTCAAAATCAAGTTGCTGATCATTTGTCTAGAATTGTGAACCCTTCTAATCATGTGAATGATTTGTTGGTGAATGAATGTTTTCCTGATGAGCAATTGTTTGTTGTAAGTAGTTGTGGTTTGCCATGGTATGCTGATATTGTGAACTATCTTGTGTGTGAAGTATTACCTATTGATTTGAATTTCTATCAAAGAAAGAAGTTTTTGCATGATGTTGCCTACTATATTTGGGAAGAACAATTTCTTTTTAAGAGATGTGCTGATTTGATTATTAGAAAATGTGTGCCTAAGGTAGAACAAGAGGAAATTTTGAATGCATGTCATGCATCTGCATATGGGGGACATTATGGGGGGCAAAGAACTACATCAAAGGTTCTTGAATCTAGTTTTTATTGGCCATCTTTGTTCAAAGATGCTCACCAATTTGTTACCAAGTGTGATAGATGTCAAAGAACAGGTAATATTTCTAAGAGACATGAGATGCCTCAATTTGGAATCCTTGAGGTGGAGTTGTTCGATGTTTGGGGGATGGATTTCATGGGTCCTTTCCCATCTTCAAGAGGAAACAAGTACATCCTTGTTGCTGTGGAATATGTGAGTAAATGGGCTGAAGCTATGGCTTGCCAAGCTAATGATGCTAACACAGTGGTTCGATTCTTGAAAAAGTATATCTTGACAAGATTTGGCACCCTTAGAGCAATCATTACTGATGAAGGGACTCACTTCAACAACAAGAATTTCAAGGCTTTCTTGAAAAAATATAGAGTGCACCACCGGATGTCACTTGCATACCATCCACAAACTAATGGTTTGTGTGAGTTGACTAATAGAGAGATTACGAGGATTCTTGAGAAGACTGTGGGTCCAACTAGAAAAAATTGGTCTGACAAGCTTGATGATGCTTTATGGGCTTATAGGATAGCTTTTCATACTCCAATTGGCATGTCACCATACCGTTTGGTTTTCGAAAAAGCGTGTCATTTACCACTTGAATTGGAATATAAAGCATGTGGGGCAATCAGGAAGCTAAATATGGACCCTCATCAAGTGGGAGCTAAAAGGTTGTTTCAACTGAATGAGTTGGAAGAATTTAGACTTCAAGCATATGATAGTGCACGACTATATAAAGAAAGAACAAAGAAATGGCATGACAGTCATATCTTGAAGCGCTCTTTTGAGCCAGGGCAGTTGGTGCTTCTCTTCAAGACTTCAATTATTTCCTGGGAAGCTTAAGTCAAGGTGGTCTGGTCCTTTCAAAGTGGTTTCGGTGTCATCAAAAGGTGCAATTGAAGTTAAAGATGAGAGAACAGGAGATTGCTTTAAGGTTAATGGGCAAAGATTAAAGCATTACCATGGTGGTGAAGTGAACCGACAAACAATGGTTCACCGCTTGTCATCACCTATTTAGATTGTTGGTATAGTCAGGCTGAAGACTATAAACTAAGCACTTCTTGGGAGGCAACCCAAGGTTTGAGTTGATTCTTTGTTTGATTTTGTAGGACTGTTGAAAGCTCCTGATAAGGTGTTCCACTTTGGTAGCAAGGATTGAGAGTGCAAGTCAAGGACAACTAGGGGAGTTTTCTTCTACTTTTCTTTGATTTGTTCTATTTTATTGTTGATGATATAGTGCTTGGGAATAAGTGCTGGTCTTAGTTGGATGTGCATGTGATGACAACTTGTGATGATTATTGAGTGACTGTTAGCACTCGTGCTGTTTAACTGGAGAAAATTTGAAATCTCTGAAACTGGTGTTACCCTTACACTTACATATGGTTGCTCTTCACTTCCATTACTTTTTGTTACTTGTTCACATTGAGGACAATGTGACATTTAAGTGTGGGGGTGAGGGTATCCTGGATTTTTCATGACTTTCCTTGTCCTCAGATTTTCTTTAAAAAAAAAATCTTATGGAAGTTTGTATTTTATTCATGAGCATTATCACATTTGGGTTAATTTGAACATGAAAAGGAGTGAATTTGATTAGGAATTGAGTACATGTTCTTTGAATGTTAGTAAAGTGGTAAAGATTTGGTTTTGGTACTTTACTTTAGGATGTCAAAGAACCTGTGAGGAAATTGAGCCTAAGTTTCATTTCTTTCAAGAGGGAGTACACCTATTGTGATTTCATCTCTAGAACTTGTCTTGAATCTCTTTTGAAATTTGAAATCTTTTTGCATGCACAAAGATGATCTAGGCATTCACTTCATAGCTAGTTCGGCCAAATGTTCATCCTTATCACATGAAAATCATTTGTTTACCCCATTTGAGCCTTTTTTTTTCTTGTAGAAAAACAAAGAAAGAAATTTGCATAGAATAAATAGCCCTTTGTTTGATATATGCATTTTTGTATCTTTTTCTTTCCATTCAATATATATATATATATATATATATTTACTTTAGTCTGTGCTAAGTGAACCAATATAGAAGAGTGAAGGAGTTAGAAAGTCAACACTATAATAATATGTGTATTTAGTGAAAAGGAAAAAAAAAGAAAGAAAGAAAGAAAGAAAGAAAGGAAAGATAGAAACAAAGGAATATATTAAAAAAAATAGAGAAAAAGAAAAAGAAAATAGAGATTCAAAAAAAAAATTGTTAAGGTCAAAAGAATAAATGTTGTTTATATATAGTGTTAGTGAGTTTGTTTTCTCTTGTTGGGTATTCCTTCATTCTTCATCATGAATTTCATTAAATTACTTGGCACTAATTAAAGTATTCTCTCATACCATTTGATCACTTTCATTTCATTATCCTACCTTGATCATTAAAACCTTGAGAAAGTCGTTTTGATTTGAGTGTGCAATTGGATAATGTATAAAGTGGAGATTGAGATGATAAACAAGCTTATGGTAGATAAGTTGCAAGAGGTGGAATTGAGTGAAACACAAGCCCTTGATTATTTTGAGAGATGAGTGTAAACACTTGATCATGTGAGAGACATTCTATTGTGATTTATCTTTACCAAATTAATTATCTTGCTACTTTCATTTTTAGAAGGTGGAACAGATTTCTAAGAAAATTTGATTCTTGAATATTTGAATTGATTTCAATTTTGTAGTGCTTGCTTTAAAAATCTTGCTTCCATGGTTTTCTTGAATTTAATTGTTTTAAAATTTAAAATCTTGAGGACAAGATTTGATGCAAGTGCGGAGGTGTGATGACTTCCCATTTTTAGTAGATTTGAGACATATTTTAATATATTTGGGAGTCATCAATGCTAAATTAAAGGGATTTATTGGAGATTTTGACAAGATATCAATTTGGCACATTATTTAGGGATTTTATTACAAATATCTCAATTTTAATTAAATAGAAATATTTAGGCTTATATAAAAGATAAATAAATTTTAATGATATAAGGTAGATAGAAAAAGAAAAAGAAAAAGATTTAGGTTTAGGTTTTAATTATTATTATTATTATTATAATTTTTATTTTCTTTTTCACAATCAGAATAAGCAAAAAGCGACAATATATTTTATGAATCATTGGAATTAATTGAATTAGAAGCTACAGTGAAAGAAGAGAGCAGAGGCGGACTTGAATCAATTAATATCTCTTTTCTTCTTTCAGGAACAACACGATACCGTTTTAGCAAATAAAGAAAGGAAAGACCTAATCAAAAAGCAAGAGAAGAGGCGGCTGTGAAAAAAAGAACGCTGTGCAGAACGAGAGAAACAGAGAGAGGCGGACATTGAAAAAGAAGAAATTAATTGCCTTGCATAGTGAGCAAATGGAACACAACTTGAGCAGATAGAAACGAGAAGAGCAAAGGAGGCATATATTTTTTAGAGAGCTTCATCGTCATTTTTCGCTGGCAGCGGAGGGAGACTACGACTGGAGCGAAACGAATCAGAGGCGGCATATTTTTTAGAGCTTCATCGTCATTTTTATTTTGGAGGCAGCATCGCGAGTTGGAGAGCGAGCCATTTTTCACCGCACAGTGGAGCTACGACTTTGAGAGCTTTGGAGCTCGAAGCGAAAATGATGAAGGCGGCTTGTTCAAGAGGATGGCAAGTTTGAGTGAGAACCATCTTCTTCGCTGCACAGTGTAACTTACGGCTGGAATTGGAAAGCAGGGGCGCAATAGTGGGGGCTGTTTGTCTTAGCTTTACTCATTTGCCTTTGATTCTTTTTATGGCTTTTAACTCCGAATTTATTGGACTTGCTGTGATGATGCTTGAAGCCATGTGTGGCTAACTTTTCCTTTGCAACTTAGAGTATTATGAACTTGGTTGAGACTTAGAAATTGTTCCCACTTATTAGTTTTGCTTAATGTTAATTCAGTTTATTTAATCTTGTTTTGATTAATCATTGTTTAGTGATTGGCCATCATTAAACATGTTTTGGAGATTTAGGATTAAATTTGAAGAAGGAAATCTTAAATTGACCTTGGATTAAATAATTTGAAATTAGATTTTAATATAATTTGCGTCTTCAGATGAGCGTATATACCTGTAAAGTTCTCCGCATAATCAAATTAGAAATGAGCTGATTTGAATTGCATCTTAATTAAATGGTGTGAGACATTGCATAATTATTTGAGGTAGGTGTATATGTTGACCGACATGCATTTATAAACATTAATACTCTAGATTAACTGTTAAAGTTAAGTTATAAATAATTTAGTGGGAATAAAATCTAAGAAACAAACAAGGGATTAGTATCTCTAAGTTGTCCTCCTTGATATTGAATTCTCTCTATTTGAAAGTTCTTGTTTTTAATAAAAATCTTTTTATTATCATGGGAAACAATTTTGATTTGCTCAACTTAAACGAAAAAAGGAAATTTAACACCTAATCACTAGTTTGACTGAGTCTCTGTGGGAACGATATCTTTCTTATCACTTTATTACTTGTTACGGCCCGTATATCTTGCGGAGTTTTAGGCTATAAAGTTTTGCCCTATCACTAACCCAGATAGAAAGAATAATAATTTTAGAAAAAAAGGTTAAGATACAATTTTACCAACAAAGTTTTTCAGAGGGATGTCTAACACAAATAAATTTTGGAAGGGGTAAATACCAATAAACAATTTAAAAGTGTGTAAATTCACAAAAACTGTTAAATTTGACCAAACAACTGTTAAATTATAAAAGGAAAAAAACCTTAACGCGTTTGGCGAAATTTAACAGTTTTGGTGAATTTACTCTTTTAAATTTTTTATTGGTATTTGCCCCTTCCAAAACTTATTTGTGTTAGATGCTCCTTGAGAAAAACTTTATTGATAAAATTACACATTTACGCTAAAAAAATCTTGGGCTTGAAAGTGGTTGGGTTGTACAAATAAATCAATAGATTTATTGATATATTATTTGTAAAATTTTCAAAGCAAAAAGGAATATTTATGAGGTTTTCAACAATGCAAAATTCCTAGAATTAATATTGTTGAATATTAATAAAGCACATATTCATAAAGTATGGAATGCCACTATTGAATATTATTATTCTAATATTTATTGATGCATTTATGTAATTGACTTCCTTATATAATGCATTGTCGGCATGTTTCAATTATTGATGATTGTTGTATATCTAATTAATGTGCATCTTATAAGTTGGAGCCTTTAGAAGGAGAGGCCTCCAAAAGCTAGTAATTTGTTGATATACTTATATAAAATTCTTGACAGAATGTAATAATATTGCCAGTATTTATGTGATGGGAGGTACAAACATATACTACTCTTGATAATGAATCTAGTAGTATCATTATTCTTTTGTCAAGAACAATATAAGACATTGTATATTCCGTTGTATTATATAATAAACTATATATTTTTGGCCTACAATGTAAATATAACAAAACAATGTAGGGGCACCTAACACCATAATATTTATTATGTCTCAAAAAAATACATAAAATTTGTTAAAGATTGAAAATTACCACAATGTTAACTTTATTTCCACCTGCTCTCCACCTCATCCTTATCTCTCCCAATCCCAATCCCAATCCCACTTCCTCTCTTTTCTTTTTTACCCTATTTAACCATCAACCCTTTCTCTCTTTAACATCATGCTAATTCAGTTTGTATAAACTCAGAAACAAGTATCATTCTTCAAACAATTTGATTATTCAAGCTGACATATACTCTATCATGTTATCATATTGTCACAGCCACACGATCCATATACATTCCACTGAGTATTCAATGTTCAAATGCATTATTTACAACAGTGAGTATAGTAGATAGGGAAATAAAAACAAATCTTCTTTTACATAGAACAATCTGGCAGTAGGCTTGCCCTGGAATCCAGTGCTAGGGTTGTCTTGGCTCGGGAATACCTCAAGGCCAATGACCACCACATCAGGTGGGCCTTGGCGACACCTCTGTTCCATTTCTTGCACTGCTTCAAAGCTTTCAGAAAATAGAGCCTGGGTGAACAATGTTACTTTTCTATGTGTGTTTTGATGATAATAGACAATTGTAAATAAAAGAAGTTAATGATTCAAGTAAAAATGTTTTTTATCTTGATTAAAGTTGAATCAGTAACTGGCTTTTAGTATCTGTCAAATTGACTCGAGTTAAAGGTTGACAGACTCGAGTTAAGTGTTTTGAAACTTTAGTCAAAACAGATTTTGTATGAAAAGCATTAACTCGAGTGAACTTTGTATGTCTCGAGTTAACTCTTGTGGACTTAAACTTATTTTTTTCAAAATGCTAAAGTACTGACTCGAGTTAGTATTTATTGACTCGAGTGCATCTTTTGAAACATATTCTCAAAATGTATTTTGATAACTCAAGCCATCACTTAATGACTCGTGTGTTCTCAGTGTTCAAATCATTTTCAAAACTTAACTCGAACACATTTGTGAAAAAGTCATTGACTCAAGTGATATATGTGTTACTCGAGTCATCAACTTGAAGTGAACTTATTTGACTCGAGTTAAGTTCATACAGAGACATCTTCCCCATTGCTTTCAAACATATTTTCAAAGAAGATGTAACTGTGACTCGAGTGTGGAATGGTCAACTCGAGGGAGCTTGAAATCAACTCGAGTTAATCTTTCTCTGTTTCACAAATCACCGTGTCTCAAATCTTAAACTTTGCTTGTGATTTTTTTACTTCTTATCATCACTTATTATTGTTCTTAACCATGTTTAATCAGTTTATTAATAAGTTTCAAATGATTAGATGAAGGATTAACTGTAGATTAATCAAAAAGCATTTGATTACGTCAGATGCAATTAATGCAGTCCCAGAAAACCAAGCATGTTTTTGGCCACCATTCTCTGAGCCATCCAAAAGCCATTGCTGTCCACTTTCTTAAAAGTAATTGTTCAATACTCAATAGGAAGAACAGAAAGAATGTCAAACGACAGAATGTTGGCGAACATTGGTCGAATCGAAAACTGTGAGTAACGGACGAGCTTCTTCACTTAACGGCTATATTTATTACTCACAATGGTTGATTGAATATTTTCAATGGTCATTAATTACCTTTACCATATATATGCAGAAGCATTCAATACGATTCAACAACTAGAAATACAAGCGCTCAAACAAACTAATAGCATTTACTTTTTCATTCATTACTGTGTAATATCTTCATATATTTGATCTTTAGTGTTTATTAATTTACTCTGTTAGAGAGTTAAATTTCTGAACAATATCTTTATAAGAATCTCAAGGTAGTGGGAACTTGAGAGTAGGTGTATTGATTACAACTTGTAAGGGGGAGTGAATCCTAGAAAGAGGATTACTTAAAGTTACAAAGTGTGTAATGAATTGAAAGAGATAGTGAAATACCCAGAGAGTCTGGGGACTAGACATAGGTCAAGAGTTTAGACTGAACCAGTGTAAATCTCTTGTGTCTATCTTTCTCCTTCTCTACTATGTTTTTAGTGCTTTCGGGTTCATTCGCGATTTTTTTTTTAAATAACCCAATTCGCCCCCTTTTTGGTGATATTTTGTCTTTCATTTGGTATCAGAGCTAGAACTTCTTTGAAAGGATTAACATCCCGAGAAGAATCATTATGGATGAAATACTACCAGATAGAGCTTTTATCAATAGACCCCTTGGGATTTGATGGAGAACATTATTCTTTCTGGAAAGCCAAGTTCAAAGTTTTTGTTATGGCTACTGAGTATGGGTTATGGAGCGTGTTCGAGAGAGAAGACTACTTTCCAACTAAAATGGAAGAAGGAGTTCGAGTTGCCAAGCTTGAAGAGGAATTCGATGAGAATGATAGAAGACTCATCACTCTCAACACCATGGCCATATTAATGCTCCAAAGTGCCTTAAGCTAGAAAGACTACTTTCAGATTTGTACATTGCCATCTGCAAGAGAAATGTGGAATGCCCTTGAAATTGCTCACGAAGGGACTACTGGAATTAAGGAAAATCGTGTTAACACCTTAATGATAGAATACAATTTATATCGTATGAATACTGGAGAGTCCATTGAAGAATTTCAACTCAGGTTCACTCAGCTGATAAACCAACTTTTTGCCTTGGGAAAGGAATATGATCAAAACGCCCAGTGAGAAAAATTCTGATCATTCTCAATAAGGAATGGGAGGCTAAAGTCACAGCAATTGAAGAGGCTCGTGGAGAGTCAATGAGATCTGTGGACGCCTTATTTGGGAGCTTATCTGAGTATGAAGGAAAGATTAAGTTCAGAAAGGGGCTTAACAAAAATGGCAGCAAACAAAAGGGAGTTGCTCTCAATTCTGTCAAAGAAGAAAAAGATAATGATGATGATGATGATGAAGATGAAGAGCTTGGAATGATGATCTGGAGATTCAAGAGATTTTACAAGAAAGATCAAGGATTCCGGAGGTTTCACAAAGGCAACTCTAGCAACGAACCCAAGAAGCCTATCATCTGTTACGAATGTCAAAAACCTGGCCACATCAAGTCTGAATACCCTCAATTGAAGAACAAAGAGAAAGATAAGAAGAAATTCAATAAGTTCAATAATAAGGCTTATGTTTCAGTTATTTGGGGAGATGGCTCATCTGATGAAGATGAAGGTGATGAAGAAGAGATAGCAAACATATGTCTTGTAGATAAGGAAGAATCAGAAAATGAAGAGGTAAATGATTCTGAACCATCTTTTAATGCATTACTTTCTGAATATAACTCTTCATTTTGAATTTTGAAAACTTGTAAAAGAGCTTCTTTCTTCAAAAAGAAAAGTTAAAACTCTTAAGGAACAAATTCAAAATCTCCCTCCTCCAATTTGTGAAAAATGTCGAGTTTTAGAGAAAAGAAATATTTATCTCGCCAAAACTCTTGAGAAGTTCACTCAAGGTAGTGAAATGCTCAATGTGATTTTGAAACAACAACAATTTACAAACAACAAATTAGGAATTGGTTATAAATCTAATTTTGACAAAAAGAAATGAAAGAAGAAAAACTGGAGAAAAGACATATTTGAATTATTTTTGAAAATCAATTCACTCTTCAAACCCTTTTGCTCACTGCAATTATCGTAACTGGAAGGGGCATAACACTTCTTCTTGTTTTCATCAAAAGGAAAGAAAAGTTAAGCCTGTAGGAAATTATAGATAGGTTCCTAAGGTATCTTATGAGGTTCATAAGATAGAAACTAACCTAAAAAGACCCA
Organism: Acacia melanoxylon; assembly: GCA_019022615.1. NCBI lineage: Eukaryota > Viridiplantae > Streptophyta > Magnoliopsida > Fabales > Fabaceae > Acacia > Acacia melanoxylon. Next base: position 358,212 of record JAFJYJ010000003.1, on the reverse strand, counting down.
AGAAAAGATGGGTGCCTAAGACTTGATTCTTTGTGTCTTGCATGTTTGTCTAAGAGCATTGAAATCCAACAAGTGGTATATGGACAGTGGATGCTCTAGACACATGACGGGAGATCGATCCAAATTTGCTACAATCAAACCAAAGGATGGTGGCAAGGTGACCTTTGGTGGTAACCAATCTGGAAGGATTGCTGGGATTGGTGAAGTTAGAAACAATGATGGACTCGAAATCAAAGATGTCTACCTTGTGAAAGGCCTTTGGCACAACCTCCTCTTTGTTAGTCAAAGTATAGACAAAGGTAACTTGGTTATCTTTGATTTGGAGGAATGTCTAATTCTTAGCAAGGATGATTTGCCACTAGACAAAAATAACTTGAAAGTCTTATTCAGGGCTCCTAGAAAAGGTAATTCCTATACTCTAAACCTTCCTAGCAATAATATTGTGTCAGAAAACTATTTTATTGGTAACTTGGATGAGAATTGGCTGTGGCACAAACAATTAGCTCATGTCAACATGTTTCAACTTGACAAGTTGCTAAGAAAAGATTTGGTTATTGGTTTACCAAAACTTCATTTTAAAAATGACATGATTTGTGATGCTTGTCAAAAAGGTAAACAAACCAAATCATCTTTCAAATCAAAAAGTGAAATCTCAACTAATCAACCACCCCAACTATTTCATATGGATTTAGTTGAACTAACTAAAGTAAAAAGTCTTGTGGCAATTTATATACTTTGGTCATTGTTGATGATTTCTCAAGGTTTTCATGGACAATATTTTTATCTTCTAAAGATGAAACTTTTGATTAGTTTATTGCTTTTGCCAAGAAGATGCAGAACGAGAAAGGTTTCTCTATTTCAGGAATAAGAATTGACCTTGGTGGAGAATTTGAGAACCATTCTTTTGAAGAGTTTTGTGATACTCAAGGGATTGATCACAACTTCTCAGCCCCTAGGACTCCTCAACAAAATGGAGTTGTGGAAAGAAAGAATCAAATCCTCACTAAGATGGCTAGAGTTATATTGAATGAGAATCAAACCTCCCAAGTTTTCTGGGCAGACGCCATGAGTACTGCTTGCTACATCTTAAATCAGGCGTATCTTCGAAAGAAGCTTGAGAAGACTCCCTATAAGCTGTACAAAGGAAGAAAGCCTAACCTAGCTCATTTTCATATCTTCAGCTGCAAATACTTTGTGCATAATAGTGGTAAGGATAACTTAGGAAAGTTTGATCCTAAGTTGGACGAAGATATATTTCATGGTTATTCTAACAGGAGTAAAGCTTATAGAATATTTAATAAGCGTACTTGTGTTGTTGAAGAGTCAATGCATGTTGTATTGTATTTAACAAGTCTTTGGATGATGATGAACCTATCTTTCAAAATCAATATGTTTCAAAAACCCCATCTGTTTTGAATTTTTTTGAAAATCCTTTAGAAATAGAACCTGAAAATGAAAATGCTTGTGAAAACACTGATCAATCTCAACCTAGATCTTGGAGATACAATAGGAGTCATCCTTTAGACCAAGTGATAGGTGAGTAAATCAAGGAGTGAGAACCAGAAAAAGTACTTTGAATGAAGTTCTTTTCTCTTCTTTCATTTCAGAGATTGAACCCTCTAAGATTGATGAAGCCTTCTTAGACAATGATTGAGTTATAGCAATACAAAAGGAGTTACATTAGTTTGAAAGAAATGAAATTTAGGACTTGGTACTTAGGCATAAAGACCATCTGGTTATTGACATTAAATGGGTATTCAAGAATAAACGAGATGAATCCGCAATCATTGTCCATAACAAGGAAAGATTAGTGGCCAAAGGCTATAATCAAGAAGAAGGAATTGATTATGAAGAAATGTATGCTCCAGTGGCAAGATTGGAAGCTATACGAGTTCTTTTAGCCTTTTCTTGCATTAAGGGATTGAAATTGTATCAAATGGATGTGAAAAGTGCTTTTCTAAATGGAATCCAAGAGAAAGTTTATGTTGAACAACCTCTTGGATTTGAAGATAATCATCATCTAGATCACGTCTTTCGTCTTAAGAAAGCTTTATATGGTCTTAAGCAAACTCCTAGAGCTTGTTATGAGAGACTAAGCAAATTCCTTCTTGATCAAGGATTTATTAGAGGCAAAGTAGATACAATTCTATTCATTAAAAGCAATAATAGGAATGATTTATTAATTGTTCAAATATATGTTGATGATATTATATTTGGTACTACTAATGATGCTTTGTGTGAAGATTTCTCTAAGACAATGCAGGGAGAGTTTGAGATGTCAATTATGGGAGAGTTGAACTATTTCCTTAGTCTGCAAATCAAGCAAAGAAAGAATGACTTCTTCATTTCTCAGACCAAGTATCTTTGATATCTCTTAAAGACGTATGGTATGAACCAATGCAATGGAGCAGATACTCGAATGAGCTCAACCACTTCTTTGGATGCTGGCGAAAAGGGCAAAGATTTCTACATTACCAAGTATAGAGGGATGATTGGATCTCTGCTATACTTGACTATTAATCGGATTGACATCCAATTCAGTGTGGGAATGTATGTGAGGTATCAATTTGCTCCAAAGGAGTCTCATGCTGAACATGTGAAGAGAATCTTCAGATACCTTACAGACACTGAGGATCTTGGATTGTGGTTTCCTAAAGATCAAGCTGAGTACCTTGTGGTATATTCAGATTAGAATCATGCTGGATACAATACCTGCCAGAAAGAGTATAAGTGGCCAATGTGAATTCCTTAGAGGTTCACTTGTCTCATAATTGAACAAGAAGCAAACCATTGCCTCATTATCATCAACCGATGCTGAATACATTGCTGCATCTAGTTGATGTGCTCAAGTTTTGTGGCTCAAGCAACAACTTCAAGATTTGGGAATCCACCTTAAAGAAATCTTGATTTTCTATGACAACACTAGCATAATCAGGTTGGTGAAGAATCTTATTCAACATACAAGAACAAAGCACATTGATGTTAGACATCACTTTATTAGAGATCATGTTGAAAAGAAGGATGCCAAAGTATTGTTCATCCCCACACATCTCCAACATGCTGATATCTTCACAAAGCCATTAGCCAAGGAGCAATTCATGTTCATTAGAAGGGAATTGTGAATGGTAAATCCCAATGAGTTGTAAGTCATTTCTACTTAATGTTAGTTATGTTTTTTTTAATGATAAATAGTTATTGACTTAAGCTTCGGAGTGTGTAGATATTGTTTTTGTAGGAAATATGAAAAGAAGTAAAAGTTGCAGAGGCTAACTGAGTTGAAGTGTTAACTCGAGTCAAGCATTGGCTAACTCAAGTGATATCGAGCTACTTACCTAAATTTAAAGAGGGATTGGGCAACACTTCAAGTGGTTAAGTGATAACTCAAGTTAATGCATTTACTTGTCTTATACGTGTGTAAATTGCTAAGTTTCTTCATTTAACTCAAGTGTGCACATATTAACTCAAGTAAGTAACCCGAGTCACTAATTTTGCACTGGAAGTGTGCTATTCTATCTTTATTCTCAATACTCTATCCTCTAACATTTATTTGTGAGGAGTTACGTTAACTCGAGTGCAGGCCCTGGTAACTTGAGTCAACTTTAGACAAAGAGAAAACTAAGTTTTGATGAGCTCTTAACTCGAGCCAAGGCGTGGCTAACTCGAGTCAATCTCAGGCAGAAAGCAAGGAAGTTTGAGATGAGTACTTAACTTGAGCAAAGGCTTCCTCAACTCATGTCAAGTCAAGACAGAGAGCAAGCTGGACTAGAATGACTTCCTAACTCAAGTCAATGAGTGGTGAACTCGAGTGAGAAGTATTTTTCAAGTGTTCTCATATACACACTTGAAGTCCAGGTTAGTACATTTAGATGAACACTCGAGTTAGTTCATAGTAACTCGAGTTGGTAACTCGAAGCATTAAGCTGTGACTTGAGTGAAGCGTTATATATATATATATATATATATCAGTGGTCGACTGTTGCTCTTCACTTTCTCAAGACCCTCGAGTCATCTTTTGCCTTTCTCTGATAAACCTTAAAACTTGAAACCCTAACTCGAGTCTAATCCTTCACCATGTGTGCCAAAAACCCATCCAAGGCCAAGGATTGATCGTCTGATTATGAGGCTACCCAGTCCTCATCGCCTCCTCCTCTGAAGCAACCTAAGAGAGAAAAGCAACTACTAAAGAAATTTTAGCCAAAGGTTTGAAGATGGAATATCACCTAGAGGGGGGTGAATAGGTGATCTCAAAAACTTTTAGCGAGTCACACACAAACGCAAGTAAAACAAAGACAGAGAAAGAAAATGGACACAAAGCAATTTATACTGGTTCGGTCTAATACTTCGACCTACGTCCACTCCCCAAGCACACCTTGGGATTTCCACTAACTCTTCAAATACGAGTAAAATTACACACTCTGTAACTTAGGATGATCCTTTCACACTTGGACTCACTCCCCCTTACAAGTTATAATCATAAACCCACACTTAAGGTTCCTCAACCTTAAGATTTAAACCGAAGATGAAATAAGTGTTTAATATCTCCTCACGAGTAGATAATAAATGAACACTGAAGTACAAGCAAATATCCGAAGATATTAAGTGAAGTTAATGATACAGTTGATCGCAATAATAAAGAATTGAATGCGCAGAGTTTCGGTGGTTGGCGAAATTGAATGTGGTGAGCTTTTATAGCATTCGCCATTAATGCCGTTGTAAAGCTTCGTAAACTAGCCGTTAAGTCTCTTCATAATTCCGTTAAGCACAGATGACTTCCGTTGAAATTAATCGACCGTTGCCTCATTAAATGCTTCGCTGTTGATTGTGTTGGAAATTATGCCCTAGGGGCAACTCATTGTACTTTAAACGTTAATGTATTTTAAGGTATTCTCCTTTAGTTATCATTTCATTTTCATGTTTATAGTGATAACTGATCCTTGGATATATCTTATAGATTATCCTAAATGTCCCTGGTCGGTCATCTACGCGGGCGCGAAGATGAAATAAGACCAGTATGACTTTGATGAGGTATGGAGATATGAATCAAAGTCATGGGCACTTGTAGGAGTACAAGGTGTTGGACCGACCCACTATGAGAAAGCTGCATGGATTAAGTCATAAGCTTTTTTCATGTATAACTGCGTCACAACGCCCTTTGATCTGAGATCATCATGGATTCCTACATGATGAGTCGTTGCTCTTTGACCTAGTCAAAAGTAACCTTTGACCGGGTGATGATAAAGGCTTGGATCGGGATCAGTGGTTCTCATGCAGAGGAATGTGAATGGTCAAGATGAGATTTGTCCCTCACATTTGTAGAGAGATAATACTGGGCCCCTCAATGAGTGAGTCTGAGAAATGTATGGCCATACTACGATGGAAAAGAGTTTCCATTTCAATTATCAGACTACTCAAGAATCGAGAAAGTAGTCGTCAAGAACAGGAAGTTGACATTATCCATGCCTCATCCTTGACCAAATTATCGCGTGACAAAAGGGACGTGACATGGTTGTACGATAGGTTGTATTGTATCATCGATCCCCATATGTATTGGATAGTCGCAATGTCTTGCTAGAGGCCGCTTGCTACTTGTGGGCTGGTACAATATTGGCCCACTGTCAATCTCATGTGGGCCTGCAGGGTCACACACAAGAATAGCCCAACACGAGTAAAAGTGTCCAGATTCATTGAATTTTAGATATGTCTAAGATTTAATGAATAAAACATTTAATCTAGGAGGGACATATATATATGTGTGTGTGTGTTTGTATATATATATATGTATATATATTATTAAATTCAAAATTAAATATAATATTATTATTTAATAGATATTATAATATTATTATATAATATTTGTTTTGTATTTAATTTATTTGATAAATTAAATATCTAAAATAAATAGAGATATTGTATCTCGATTTAATTTTCGAATAAAGATATCATATATATGATTTAATTTAAATTGAGATATAGTATCTCATATTTAATTAAATAGATAGATATCATATCTCGGATTTAATTTATAGAGATAAATTAAATCGGGAAGGCTTTTTAATTCGATTAAATAAATAGATTAGATTAGATCTATTAGATAGATTTAATTAATATATTTTTTAATCCAAATTCAAAATTAATGAGGATTAATTTTGAATATAATACACCTATCAGGTTTAAGAAAACCTATGGGACATTTGGTCAGTCGTATTAGAAAAAGCCGCGAGAAACCCTAGAGAGAAAAAGAAGAGACGCAAGGTTTAAAGTCGCTAGCACGCTATCGTTCATGTTCGAGTGCTATTCATGTGGATACCGGTAGAGGGAGGCGATTCGTAGAGTCGACTTCTGTTGATCGAGAAGGTAGCCTACGTGTTCAAATCGAACAAAATACACAACAGTTCGTATAGGTACGTTTCAGTTCCTTTTCTTAACCTTGATTTAAACGCGGTTGAGCGATCCTCGGATGGGATTTGTAAAAGTTTTCAATTCCGTTGCGTGTATGGATCCCAACAGATTGTACATTGTGCAGAGGTTGACTCAGAGTAATAGTTGGAATAGGTATGCCTCGAAGGAATGATCTCGTCATTCCGATTGTTGCTCTGCTTTTTGAGTTGCATTAAATGCGTCAGCCACGTCGGATTGCTTTTTGTTCAAACTCAAATTAACATGGTTAATCAACTGAAACTCATTCAAAAAGATGATTAAATATGATATGAATAAGTTCAAATATGATTAAGAAAGAGTAAATAATAACCCAGTGATTTTATGAAATCAATTAGCGATACTGAAGAATGATAAATATGGTAAGAACATATTCTCGAGAATTGCTTGAATCGTTCTCAAGAATTCCTTAGCAGGAGGACTTTGTAAATGCATCTCTTCGATAATACTCAAGAGCAATTGTATACATAATCGAGAATGCTATAAACAGAGAACTACTTAAACAAATTGAAATGACCATACTCGAGAATCATGTTGTCATTCTCGAGAATTAGCAAAGTGTAACTACTTGAAAATAATATGATCAACGAACTTTTACCCTGCATTCTCGAGAATTAACTTACCCATTCTCAAGAATTACTCTGTTGGGAGATGGATCTTGAAAATGATCAATCACGCACATACTCGAGAACCAAGGAACCATTCTCCAGAATCACCTACATATACTCAAGAATCATGAACCATTCTCGAGAGTCATCAACACATGCTTGAGATTTGAAGTCCTATTCTTGAGAATCACAAGTTCATTCTCGAGAATCATAGCCATGTGATAAATGTTTTGTATTTGACATGCCATTCTCGAGAATCATTTTTTCATACTCGAGAACTGTAACCTGAAACACCTAATTGGAAGAATTAGTTCATACATTCTCGAGAACCACTTCATAATACTCGAGAATCATTAATTCAAAACCTTAAAATCTTTCAAGTATTGTTATCATCAAAACACTGGGAGCTAACAATGTTTCCTTTGATGAAACTTCTCCAAAACCAAAGGGCAAAGCTGAGACTGTGGTAATCAAGGAACTCTCGGAGCAGCCCGCTAAGAAGAAGATAGACCCTGCTGCTGCAAAAAGGAAAGATAAAGAACAAGTGGACATGATTCATAAGAAATCCAAAAAGACCATTGTGCCTGCATATGATTTTAGAGGTCTTACTTAAAGTCAATCTACTCAGGCTCAAGGCCAATCTACATCTAAGGTATCTGGACCTCCTGTTTCTTTGATTGAGTCCTCTAATCTCTTTAGACCACCTCCTCATTATCTTTGCAATCCAATTATCTATTTTGACTTTGAATTAAAATATTTCTATTTTAACATGACCATTGCGAATTAATTGGATGCCAATGGTGATCTTTTAAAAGAAAGAATTATTATTCATGTTAGGGGTAGAAGAGTCCTTACTACTCCAAATTCTTTGTTAAGGATTTCTAATCCTCCACCTGTTCTTGAACCCAATTTTGATAAGGAAGAGATCTTTCAAATTCTAAGGCCTGGTGAACCATTACGATCACTACCTTTCCCTCCAGTTGCAATGCCTCCTGTGTATAGGGCTATCTGGTATATTTACTCCAGAAACATTATGCAAAAAGGCAAAAACTTTACACATTTTTCTCAAAGGGACTACTCCCCTTTTTGCTTCCATAATTGACAAATCCCTCATAACATAGGCCAATGGGTCTATAATGAGATGAAGAGGTTTAGATTCCACTTCAAAAAGACCTGAACAATTCCCTTTCCAAATCTTGTATCATTACTTCTTTTTCAAGAAAAGATTTGGTACTTGGAATTGAATGAGAAGTCTATTAAACCTATCCTCTTTGGTCAATTCCATCTCAATAACATAAGGATCTTATTTAGAGAAAGCTCAGATCAGTCCAGAGCCCCTACCAAGTCCAGAGCATCTCAGTCAAAAGCCAATGCGACTCAATCATTTCCTGCTCCTGGTGCCCAATCAGCTTTCTCTCAGCCACCTCCCTCTGTGAATGCTTCAATCAAGGCCATTGTTGAGAGTGTGGGTCCCCTTCATACATCCATGATTTCTCAATATCATGAACTAACTAAGAAGCCAGAGTCTGAAATTGGCAAGCTTGTCTCAGAGGTGACTAAGCGCCATGACAAGCTGAGACATTTGAGGATATGGGTGAGAAGATTGAGAGCCTTGGAGGTCATATTAAAGATTATGATGCAAGCATTTCTGGTCTTTATGGCATGCTTCATATTATTGATGAAAAGCTCAACAAATTGATGAAGCCTTAGTCAGATGTTGTTCCCTACCTTGGCATACCTACCTCTTCTCCCATACCTTCACCTTCACCTCCATCTGCTAGTCCTATTCCATCTCACTCACCTATTCCATTTCCCTCACCTTGTCCCTCTTTCACAACCCCCATCATCTCAACCACTCTTGCTACAATCCCTGTCCCTGCCTCTCCATCTACTACTGTCAAACTCTTACCCTCTACCTCCCAACCATCTTCTCCTTGTCTTACCTAAGCCTTATACTCCTCTCTGCTTTTTCCACATGCTTCTACTTCCTCTGATCCTCCCATTTTACATGATGACAAAGGGGGAGAGAAGTAGTGAGAGCTGTAGTTCTATTTTTTTTTCTCTTGTTTCATTTCATATGTATTTGTTTCTAGCTGTTGTGTACCTCATTTCCTATTTTACTCTGATGTATTTCCTATTTTGAAATGAATGAAATGAGTTTAAATTTGCTTCTTTAAGTTGTTGCTCATATATTGATTTCTTTATTTTCTCAAAGAACCTTTCAAATTTGGCATTTGATTTACAATTGTTGTCATCGTAAAAAAGGGGGAGAATGTTAGTTTTCTATGTGTGTTTTGATGATAACAGACAATTGTAAATAAAAGGAAGCTAATGATTCAAGTAAAAATGTTTTTATCTGGATTAAAGTTGAATCAATAACTGACTTTTAGTATCTGTCAAATTGGCTCGGGTTAAAGGTTGAAAGACTCAAGTCAAGTGTTTTGAAACTTCAGTCAAAATGTGTTTTAACTTTGACTGACTCGAGTTACTATCTGCTGACTTGAGTCAAAAAACTTTGTGAAATGTTTCGTGAAAAGCATTGACTCGTGTGAACTTTGTATGCCTCGAGTTAACTCTTGTGGGCTTAAACTTATTTTTTTCAAAATACTAAAGTACCGACTCGAGTTAGTATTTATTGACTCGAGTGTATCTTTTGAAACATATTCTCAAATGTATTTTGACAACTTGAGCCATCACTTAATGACTTGAGTGTGCTTAGTGTTCAAATCATTTTCAAAACTTAACTCAAAGACAATTGTGAAAAAGCCATTGACTCGAGTGAGATATGTGTGACTCAAGTCATCAACTTGAAGTGAACTTATTTGACTCGAGTTAAGTTTATACAGAGACATCTTCCCCATTGCTTTCAAACATATTTTCAAAGAAGATGTAACTACAATTCGAGTGTGAAATGGTCAACTCGAGGGAGCTTGAAATCAACTCGAGTTAATCTTTCTCTGTTTCAAAAATCACCGTGTCTGTAAATCTTAAATCCTTGCTTGTGATTTGTTTACTTCTTATTATCACTCGTTATTGTTCCTAACCATGTTTAATCTATTTATTGATGAGTTTCAGATGATTAGATGAAGGATTAACTGTAGATTAATCAAAAAGCATTTGATTACGTCAGATGCAATTAATGCAATCCCAGAAAACCAAGCTCATTTTTGGCAACCATTCTTTGAGCTATCCAAAAGCCATTGTTGTCCACTTTCCTAAAATTAATTGTTCAACACTCAACGGAAAGAACAAAAAGAATGTCAAATGGCAGAATATTGGCAAACATTGGTCGAATCAAAGACTGTGAGTAATGGACGAACTTCTAATCTAACGGCTATATTTATTACTCACAACGGTTCATTGAAGCTATTTATTACTCACAACGGTTCATTGAAGCTTCTCAATGGTCATTAATTACCTTCACCAAATATAAGCAGAAGCATTCAATAGGATTCAGCAACTAGAAACCCAAACGCTCAAACGAACTAATATAATTTACTGTTTCATTCATTACTATGTAATATCTTCGGATATTTGATCTTCAGTGTTTATTAATCTAATATGTTAAAAAGTTAAATTTATGATCAATATCTTTGCAAGAATCTTAAGTAGTGGGACCTTGAGAGTGGGTGTATTGATTACAACTTGTAAGGGGGAGTGAATCCTAGAAAGAAGATTACCCAGAGTTACAGAGTGTGCAATCAATTGAAAGAGATAGTGAAATACCCAAAGTGTTTGGAGACTGAACATAGGTCAAGAGTTTAAGCCAAACCAGTATAAATCTCATGTCTATCTTTCTCCTTCTCTACTTTCTTTTTAGTGTTTTTCGGGTCATTCACAAAAACGTTTTTGAAATCACCCAATTCACCTCCCTTTTGGTGATATTCTATCTTTCAAACAAGGTCGTTGCAGAGAAAGAAGAGGAGAAGGAGGAAAAAGAAGAGGATGGTGAAGCGGAGAGGAAAATAAGAAGAATCAGGGTGAGAAGGAGGGAAATAGGGAGAGGTACTTTTTGAACATAAAACCAAGTAAAGAGTAAGCTGCTAAGAGCAACAACAGAGCTTGCTTCTCTTGTGCCGACGAATGAGGGAGAGGAGAGACGGTGCTAGAGGATGATGTTAGAGAGAGAGAGGGTTCATGGTCAAAAGGGAAAGAAAAGAAGAAAGAGAAGGTTGAGCTGTGAAGGATGAGATTACGTGGGCAGTAAGTGAGGTCCAAAAAGAAAAAAAAGTAATAGAGTTTAGATGGAGTTAACAGTTGTGTTAATTTTGCATCCTTTAATAAACTTTATATATATTTTTTCACCCAAATAAACAATATGGTGTCATGTGCCCATGGTTTAGGAACCTAGACCAGACCGGCCGGTTTGGACCAGAAACCGATGAACCGGCCGGAACACCGGTTGAGTTAGGCAAAATCCAGGCTGACTCAGTGACTCCGGGTCAACTCGGCAAACTCGACCTGAATCGGCCGAGTTGAGAGTCACCGAGTCCATGGAAAAAAAGAGGGAGAAGCTGAAGAAAGCAGAGATCTGAAAAGTAGAAGAAGATCTGATTCGTCGACCAAGGAGAGGTTGCTAGCGACGACAGAAGCTATAGATGATGGAGGGATGGTTTCGTTGATGAGCGAGAAAGATGAGATCTGATTATGGTCGAAGAAGAAGGCAAATCACAGTGCTTAGCGCTCTTTCTCTCGCCAGATCTGGTCACCTCCTCTGTTCTCAGTAAAATGAATGAAGAAGAGGATTTCTCTCTCCCTTCGTTCTAATCGTTTGCCTGATAAGGGAGGATTTGTTATGCTTATTTTTCTGATTTGCAATCCTCTTTTCTCTCGGACTAAAGTTTTAACATCATAAAGAAAGAGTGCAACTTTTTCATTTGAGGGGATTTGGGGCAGTCGATCAGCCATTGCTGGTCATGAGAGAGAATCCTGTGATTGTGACTATACCTACGCCCCCTACCCTACTCTTTTTTCTTTTTCACTTCTTCTTATTCTTTTTTTTTAGTCGTCCCCTAACGCTTATTTTAGGTACCCAAAGTCTTAGAATCAAGATATTGTGTGTACTAACATTAAAAAAAAAAGATATTGTGTGTACTTGTATAAAAGAAAAAAAAAGATATCGTGTGTACTGGTATTTCTCTATGAAAGGATAAGGAAATATTAAAAGAATAGATATGTGGAAATCAATATAATATAGCACATTCTTTCATGATATCCATGATCATATCATATCTTCCTTTATTTTGATCATAAAATATTTTTTATTATTAAAATATAAATATTTTTACCGATTTTAATTAAATTATATTTTTTAATTAATATCGGTCCGACTCTGTCTAACCCACCGACCATTGACCCAAGCCTCCATCGGTTCAAATGGCCAGTCCAGGTTTTCAGAACCTTGCACGTGCCCCTTCGCCAAAACTTCATTGTTATATTTGCACTTTAAAAATGGCAACAAAGAACATTATCGCTGAGTTAAATACGGGGGATAAGTTGAACGGTGATAATTGAGATAACTTGCACCAAAATGTACAAAGCATATTAGAAGAATAAGAGGCAATTAAGCCTTTGACAACTGTGTTAATGAAACCTGAAGCTAAGAACATATTTCAGCACAGGGGAGATGTGGTGTAACATCCCAATTTTTCTAATAGTAATTAAGTGCTATTAGAATATGATTTATTAAGTAATATGGGTTTAGAAAAGCTCTAGAAGTATACAATTAAGAGTTGAAAATAATAATAATAAAAAATAAATATATTATCAATTTTTTAAAGTCGATTAATTAACAATGATGAATGATATTGATAAGAATAATAGAGAAAAGAAAATATGTAGAAGAAATATCTTTATGAAATAATCTAATCTATATCTAAATAAAAAGAAAGAGATGAGAAAGGAAAAAATTATATATATTTATATCTTTTAAAATAATATTATTTTAATAAGAGAGTCAAACCCTAACCCTATTTTTATAAAACCCTCTTTTCTCCTCACACCTCCAACTCTGGCGCTGCACCAAAAGACCGTATGCTGCACTTTCTCCTCCCTCCATTTTTCTTGCTCGTCAATCTGCGCCTATCCTGTCAAACAATGTTTTTTCTTTTTAAAAAAATATATTTTTCCTTGCTCATGGTTTCTTTTGACCTGGTCATACCTATATTCCTTTCAATATTTTTTTACTATGGAAGCGAGTTTTTCAAGAATTAACTCTGGTTTCTTTTTAAATCTTGTAATTTCCGACCCCACATTTTCCAGCAATCAAAGCATTGAGTATGTAAGTTGTATACCCTACAAAACCTATACCTTTTTCGTCCTTTTTTTTAATTTTTTTAATTTTGTGTTTATATTTCTTTCATAACCCTTCAAGACCCTTCGGTGTGAGCACTTTCTATTCTTTCATTTTGTTATTATTAGTATTAAAAAAAAAAAAAAAAGGAATGATATCTCAAATGTCAAATATGACTTCCAACGAGTTCGGTGAGAGTAGGAATACTCCTAATGAACCAGCCTACTACGGAACCCTTATATATATATATATATATATATATATATATATATATATATATATATATATATATATATATTTTAATTTATTGTTCTTTTTCTTTTCTTCCTTCAGTTCATCATTTTCAAAAAAAAAAAAAAGAGCTTTATTCTTGGTATGGAAATAAGTCACCTATGATGACGCCTTTTTGGTTCCTTATAAGTACTCTATATGAGAAGAATATATACATGTGTTTGTGTGTGTGTATATATATATGGATTCAGATTAAAATATTTTGCCTTCTGTAATATATCATGAAATAAATAATAATAATTAATAAGTAGGTTGTGATTGGTGGGAGTTACTATGTGTGTGTCTCTCTCTCTAGATATAGTATTAGTCTTAGAAGGTGGTTTTAAGACCATAGCAGGAGATACTTTAGACAAGTTTTTAATTTATATATTAATAGTTGTTTATGTATGTGATTTTGTAGACTCTCATTGAGAGCTTTGGTGTGACACTTGTGTGATTGCCCGTACACTAGGGAGTAACAAGTAACTCTGAATATTCTTCCATATACTTATGAATTTTGTGTGATTGCAAATATCTATCTTTTAATTAAAATTAAATGACTGAATTTTTTTGTATATATGTATGTATTGTAAATTGATATTTTATATGAATTGAAGCATGATGGACTGTACCTTGACATTTAATTATATTAGTGATGATTAAATATATGTTTGTCATGGCGGTTGCATATGTGATGAGTTGGAGTAAGGAGGGATTTGTATGTTGAGATTTTTACTACGTGGTATGTCATCACTCGGTGCACAGTGGATGACACTTGTCAGGGCCCCTTTTTCCATGTTTTCCTTTGGCTGAGATTGCATTGGAGCTGTGAGACATGTGACACCTCCTTAGTTGTGTTGTTTTAAGGAGGGGAGCCATAGTCTATACTTAAGCTCTACACCTTTGGCCGAGTGTATCTTAAGTTTTGGTGAGCTTGGGATAATCCAGTCAAATGGATGAGTTGCTATTGGACTATGTGTTAGCCTATGGCTCCAGTCAGCGGTTGAGGATGGACGGTCATATAAGGGAGGCTCCATATTGCATATTGTATAATTGTACGGTTCACATTCACATAGTGATAATTAATGTTGTATGAAGTTATGGTATATACAAATATATATGTAATCAGCTCCTGCTTTTTGTCATATGTGATTTGCTTGTGTACGGTAGAAACTTTCAGTAGTTACTGAGATGTCAAATCCCACCCAATATTAACAAATTTTCAGGTGATTGTTCTAGTAGGAATAAGGGAAGGAACCTATGGAGTGAGCCTTGAAGGCTTGGTTGCTCCTAGAACTCATGTTATGTTATTTTATTTGCCATGACGATAAGACTTTTGCTTTGTATTTTATTTTTAAATATTTTGGGAATTTATGTTGACTCAAAAATACATTTTGAATTGAATTAGTTATGTATTTTAATGATTTGGATGTTGATCATCCTTGTTGGAGATATTTCAAGTGTTTTGGCCAAGATTTTGGGTGTTGGATTTTGGGGTGTTACATATAGAGGCTTATCAAGCCTAGAAGAAGAAAAACAACATTGCGAAGGTCACATTGCTAAGTGTTAATGCCAAAATTTCACCCAAGAAGTGGTGAATTGGGTGATATTACAATTTAAAATGAAAATGACAATCAAAGCGAAAGAGTTACAAGGATATCACCAAAGTATGTGAAAGATGGAATATCACCTAAGAGAGGGGTAAATTGGGTGATTAATTTTTTTTTTTCGAATGACCCCTGAAATTTGCACTAAGAATAGAACAGAGAAGGAGAATAATTGACACAAGAGATTTATACTGGTTCAATCTAAACTTTTGACCTACGTTTAGTCCCTAGACTCTCTAGGTATTTCATTATCTCTTTCAACTAATTACACACTCTGTAACTCTGAGTAATCCTCTCTCTAGGATTCACTCCCCCTTACAAATTGTAATCAATACACCCATTCTCAAGGTCCCTCTACCTTGAGTTTCTTTACAAAAATGATGAATATAATTTAACTCTCTTACAGAGTAGATTGATAAACACTGAAGATCAAATATTTGAAGATATTACACTGTAAAGTGAATGAAACAGTAAATGTGATTAGTTCGTTTGAGCGTAAGTGTTTTCAGTGGTTGAATCGTATTGAATGCTTCTGCTTATATTTGATGAAGGAAATTAATGACCGTTGAGAAGCTTTAATGAACCGTTATGAGTAATAAATATAGCCATTAGATGTTGAAGCTCGTCCGTTACTCACACGCTTCGATTCTACAAATGATTGCCGACATTCTGCCCTTGACATTCTATCTGTTCTTCCCGTTGAGTGTTGTAGCATTTAATTAGGGAAAGAGAACAAAAATTCCTTCTAAATGCTCAGAGAATGGTTGCCCAAATAATGCTTGGTTTTCTACAACTGCATTAAATGCTTCTAATGTAATCAATGTTTTTTGATTAATTTGCAATTAATCCTTCATCTAATCATCTAAAACTTATTAACAAACTAATTAAACATAGTTAAGAACCATAATGAGTGATGCTAAGAAGTTATTAAATCATAAGCAAAGATTTAAGTTTTACAGACACGATGATTTGCAAAACCAGAAAAGCTAACTCGAGTTGATTTTAAGTACACTTGAGTTGTTGACTCGAGTTGATCATTTATCATTTCATCTTCTTTGAAAATTTGTTTGAAACTAATGGGGAAGATATCTCTGTATGAACTTAACTCGAGTCTAAAATATTCACTTCAAGGTGTGCACTCGAGTCAATAATATTTAACTCGAGTCAATTTCATTTTCACAAATGTCTTCGAGTTAAGTTTTGAAAATGTTTTGAACACAAAGCATAATCAAGTTATTAAGTGATGACTCTAATGGATGACTCAAGTCATCAGTACTTAACTCGAGTTTCCAATATATCTTTGAAAATAATTTTCAAAGTGACACTTGAGTAACTTAAGATCAACTCGAGTTAATATTTTGACTGTTAGAAAATATTGGAAATTGGGACTTAGAATTTGAAAAGATAAGATTAGGTCCACAAAAGGTCAATTTGAGTTTAACAGCCTTAACTCAAGTCAATGCTTTTCATAAAAACATTTCACAAAGTATTTAACTCGAGTCACCAAAGAGTAACTTAAATCAGTCAAAGTTGAAAACACATTTTGACTGAAGTTTCAAAACACTTGACTCGAGTCCATAAACCTTAACTCAAGTCAGTTTATGACACATACTTAAAAATAGTTATGGATTCAAGTTTGATCAAGATATAGCATTTTCACTTGAATCATTAACTTTGTTTTGTTTACAATTGTTTGTTATCATCAAAACAAATATAGAGAACTAACATTCTCCCCCTTTTAGATGATGACAACACTTGTAAATAAAATGACAAAAGTTGAAAGAGTCTTTGAGAATGCAAGGTATCAAAATATGGATAACAACTCAAAGAAGCAGACTATCATTTCATTCATTTCAACAATACAGTACATGAGAGAAAAGGAAGGAAATGAAATGAAGTACAAAACATAAGTACATAGCTGATGAGCACTATTTATGACATGTTTTCCCTACGATGTGTGACTGTTTTGAATGGTGAATTTGAACTTAAATGTGTCTAATATGAGTAAATATTTTATAATTCACGCATATAGGGAAAAGTAGGATGAATCTCATAAATTGTAGTAATTGCATAATTATCTTATACATGTGCATAAGAAAAGGGCAAGTTTGAGGTTTATTGTGAAAGCACATAGCATAGCTGATACAATGCTATAGCATCATGTAAGCAATAACGTGCCTGCAATACAATGTAACCGAATTGCTATAGCATCGTAAGTGAAGCAATGCTATGCGCCTTGTGTTCTGACTTTTCCTCGAGGCTGTTTTAGGAAGTTAAGTATAGGGTATTAGATGGGCGTTTAGACGATGATTAGATTGTCGATGGATGAATTAGAAGATGTAAAAGATTGAAGAAGAGATTTGGAGAATGCTGCATACCAACAGAATTAATCAATCAAATTTGGAAAGTTGGACCTGATAGATTTAGAAAGGCCCAGCTCACTGAACGTACACCGCAAGGAAACGTGACTATAAGAGGAAAAGACGGCTAACCCTAGAAAGTATCAAAGTCGTGAAGGAGCCAAGAGAATTCCTATTCGGCTAGACTCCAAAGAAGAGCGAGAGAACTTGCAAAGCACAAAAGCTCCAGAAGAGACCCATAATCCTTCCCTGTAGTGAGACGAAGAGTAGAAGACGTGGAGACATCACGTGACAGGCGCCTCCTACGCCGTCGACCCCTCCGACAAACTTTCTATTTTATTTTGTTGATTTTTAGTTTATCTTTTTCCATGGGCTATTCTGTTGTGATTCCCTCATCAGTCATGAACTAAAATTCCTTTGGCTGAGCGAGGATGAATTTTTGAGTGTAAAATTGAACCCTATTTGCAAGTTCTGTAATTAAATAAATTCAGTTTGTTTATCAATATTTTAATTTCTTGTCGGTTAACGGAAGCTAAGGGCTAGATCAATGGCCTCGACTTACTGGAAGGGAGTCGGGGTTAGACATCTGATAGGTAGTGTTTGATGGGCAGGCTGGTGCAAGGCTTGACCTATCATTCTAGGCTATAGGAATGGGTCTACCGCTCATAACTATACACCTCATTAGGATTGATAATCTAAATTAGAAAATTGCCATAGGAATATGGGAGAAGTATAGCTAGAATTGTACTTACAGGACGCGGAAGCTTCTATATAGCATAGTGGTGGGTTAACTGGATAACATTGTATGGCGGTTGTTTTATAGCATTATGGAACTGTGCATCATAATTACTATAGCGATGCGCTAGGGCAAACTGGGGGAGTAATGTGCTTAGGACGAAGTCTGAGCTCAACCTATCTTTAAACTAATATCTTCTTGCGACTGCAATCATTTGTTTATTTCCTTGTTGGATAGTTATAAAAAAAACACCCAAACCAATTATAATTTTCTTTTCTTTTTAAAAACAACTATTTGCAAACATAGTGTCATCATCGATATCTCGATCTCTGTGGGACAATACTCTACTTATTCTTTATTACTTACTTACTCTTTATTACTTATTCGACTGGTTCACTTGCCATCAAGGAATTTGACCAACAAGTTTTTGGCAATGTTGCCGAGGACTGTAGATACCTATTATGATTATAAGTTTATTGTTGAATAGTTGTGTTTTTTTTACAAATAACTCACCCTTTCTCTGATTTTGATTTTCAGGTACATTCTATGGTATGTGCGTAGCTCACCTTCTGTTAATCTTAAGCCTTACAATCCTGAGATCGAATGTACTTATAAGCAAAGGCGCAAGAGGCAGAAGCGAATAAGTCACCCCTTTGACTTCGCAGACATGGCGGATATACCAGTTAATCATGACCAGGGTCAAAGGGAGCAACAAGTAATAAATGAGCCAATTAAGCTCCTCCACCACTAAATGCTTATATGAATAAAGCCATTATGGAGTTTAGGATTCCATCTTTGACCAAGCTCAATTCGGCCAACATACCCCTGACCTTCAATACAGGGCAATTTGAGATTAAAGGTGTCATGATTCAAATGCTAAATTCAACCGGGCAATTTAGAGGCCTCCCTTCTGAGGACCTCATCTGCATCTCAAGTCCTTCATGGAGGTCTACGACTCATTTGTCATTCCCAGAGTCACACCTGACGCCTTTCGAATTAAATTATTCTCATTCTCTCTACGTGATAAGTGACAGAGATTTGCCGTCATCTCACAAAATAACCAGATTAGAAAGGATTTGCAGTATAATGTAACCTGGGTCGTTTCTCTCAAGGAATTTGCAGTGGGTTTAAATCGAACGGCAAAAACGTAACAACAATAAAATTGGGGGTTTTTGATTTGAAACAGATTAAAACGAAATCAAACCGAAACAGATCTGAAATATGCGAAACAGATAAAAACGAGATTGAAATAGATTAAAACGATCAACCCAACGTTTAGATTCCGAAACTTCCTTCATTGAACGAAATATAAACGAACTCGCGTTTGGCCCCGGACGAACCGAAATCTCTCGTTCGTCCGAAATCCTCGACTAGACGATCGTCTAGAATCTGTCCGAACAACGTGGCGTCTCACTGTGCAATCGCACAGCAACACTCTAACCTAGTTCGAACTCGAGTCCTTGGGATGAACCAAACCGAATATTAAATCTAATATTCGAACTATTTCCGAAATCGGATCCGATAAGATGAAAACGAAAACGAGTAAAGTTACCGATTAAGTACGAGTTCTCGGACGAATCATGGAATCCTCAACGTTGGGTTAACCACGGAAGGTTTAGCCGAACATGGTGGGAAAATCGAAGAACAGGACGAAGAACGCGAAGAACACGAAGAACACGAAGAACATTTCAGAGAATCTGAAAATCTCTATTTTGATCCACAAAACTGAATAAAAACGTGAATGCCATTGTTTGTGGCTGCTGCCTTACTTAACCTAGGATGAAAAACGAAATGGGGCTCCAATCAATAATCCAGGCCCAAAACAGAAAATAATACAGAATGGGCTTAAGTCACAAATTCGAGCCCAAATAAAACATCTGACTTTGACTTCAAAATCGACCATCTTCTTGTCCGAATTTGCCCTTCATGTCTTCATAACAATTGTAGCTCTCTGAATCATCTGAAATATGAAACAAAAATGAGGTAAATCCGATGTCTGGTTCAAGAGTTATGGTCAGATTAGTGAAGCAATGCAAAACTGGAATTTTATTAATAAAAATGGCTAAAATATAATCAAAGGCCCAAAGCCCAAATAAGAATAAAAGCCATTATTTATTAACTAAAAAGTCCTAAATTATTAATCAAGAGATAAAAAGAAGTGTATAAAATATTCAATTATCAAATTCCCCCACACTTATCTTTTTGCACTCCCGAGCAAAATTCAAAGAAAAGACGTAAAGGAGAAACTCTTCTTTTCTACAAATTGCTAACAATGCGAGAAATTGAACAAGGGACACGAGCTTCATTAGAACCAATCAATCAAGACCCAAAATCCCTTCATCTCAAATTACAATTCCTGGTAATCTCAATCAATGATGCTAATCACAAATGATGGTCTCTCAAATGATGCGCTCAATCAATCAATCTCTCAAGTGTTTAAGGTAAATAAGTGTATCGCTCAAATTCTACTCAAGAAAATTGTTCTACCATAAGCTTGCTCAATTTCTACGTCTCCACTACTTATAACACATGCATGCACAAATCAAGAGAGCTTATTATTAAAGGTTGTAATGGGGTTAAGGTGAAGGTAGGTAATAGTATGGAATGAGAGGCTAAGCACCCAAGAAATTAAAAAGAGCATTGATTAACCCAATTCTCTAAATATAAAAACTTTTATTTGACTCTTTTTCTTTTTTTTTTTTTTTCTTTTTTCTTTTTTTTTTCTTTTTTTCTTTTGTCTTTCTTTCTTTTTTTTTTTTTTTTTTTTTTTTTTTTTTGAACTATAAACAAAATCACAATGACAAAACCAAACATCTCCCCCCACACATAAACTGTTGCACTCCTGAGCAACCCCCACACTTAAACACAAAACCAAGGTGAAACCAATGCTCAATAAATCTCCAAGGTGCGGAATAAAATGGTTTTACGCTTAGGCTTGTAATGTGGCTTAGAAAAGAATGAGTCGAAAAGGCACAAATGGGCTAGCAAAGGAAACATAATGCAAGGGAAAGCTTTGTTTGGCCAAAGTGGGGAAAATAAAAGAAAGAAAACAAGCTTCTATCATATTTATGCATGTAAGTGAAAAATGTAGTTTCAACAAGAAAAGGAGCAAGTTCTAGAGAACACAAATCGGGAGCGAGATGCACACATGAAAGAAAGAATGGGAAAAGATGAATTCCATTCAAGCAGGCCCAAAACCTCACAAGGTCAGTACCAACTTAAGCAATCAACAACATCAAATCAACTACCAAGATATGTAATCGAAGAGTCAAGAATCACAGACCAAACAGAATGATCCATTAAAACCAAAATGTCCTAGTTTATAATATATAGCAATCATAGAAAGATGAGACGTATTTATTTTCGAAAAGCAAAGTGCAAATATGAAAACAAATAAAAGAGAAAGAGGGAGAGGAAAGAAGAATACTCCCCAAGGGTTTAAGGAGGATAAGTGGCATCAATGAGGATAATCTCTGCTTCCTCAGTACATTCTTGGGATCCCCATGGAATTGCTTGAGGCGATGCCCATTGACCTTAAAGGTTCTCCCCGTGGGTGGATCACATAGCTCAACAAAGACCAAATGGAAATATGTTAGTGATCTCAAAAGGGCCATCCCATTTAGATCGAAGCTTACCAGGCATAAACTTCGAGACGGGAGTTAAACGAAGAACTTTCGGCCCAAGAAAATTCTTTCCTCGAATATGCTTATCATGGAATGCCTTAGTCTTTTCCTTGTACAAACGCGAACTCTCATAGGCATCCAATCTAAGTTCATCCAACTCTTGCAACTGCAGCTTCCGTTCCATGCCGACTTAGCCAAATCCATGTTACACGCTTAATGGCCCAATAGGCTTGATGTTCCAACTCAACCTAAGATGACATGCCTTACCAAAGACAATCCGATAAGGAGACATCCCAATCGGAGTCTTGTAGGCGGTGCGATATGCCCACAAAGCATCTTCTAATCGCTTACTCCAATCTTTCCGGGTAGAGTTAACGATCTTCCGAAGGATTTGCTTAATCTCTCTATTTGAGACTTCAAACGACCATTGGTCCGAGGATGGTATCTTGTGGAGACCTTGTGAAGCACTCCATACTTGCGTAACAAGGCACCCATGCTTCGGTTGCAAAAATGGGAGCCCCGGTCACCGATAATGGCTCTAGGAATGCCAAACCTGCGAGAAAATGTTAGACCTAACAAAATCCACCACCACGAAAGAATCATTAGTCCGAGTGGCTTTCGCCTCAACCCATTTCGAGACATAATCAACGGCTAGCGGAATGTAAGTATAACCATATGAAGCGGAAATGGACCCATAAAATCAATACCCCAAACATCAAAGATCTCACAAAACAAAATAGGGTTTTGGGGCATCTCATGCCTACGAAAATACTCCTGCTCTCGACGGTTATCACATGACTTACAAAACAGATGGGAATCATGAAACAAGGAAGGCCAAAACAATCCACAATCTAACACTTTCCTAGCGCTTCTTTGGGGTCCAAAGTGACCACCACGAGCGAAGCATGAGCAAAATGCAATATAGAGTGAAACTCATGATCGAGCACACATCTCCGAACTACTTGGTCACTACAAAATTTCCACGAGATAAGGTCATCCCAAACATAGTATTTAGACTCACTCTTTAATTTAAAGGTTTGGGCCCTAGTAGAATCTTCGGCAAAACACCAAATTACCAAGTAGTTAACCGGATCGGCATACCATGGAAGCTTACCTTGTAGGCCGTAGAAGGCGCTCATCGGAAAATCATCCCGAATAGAAGAGGGGTGAGAGGAAGAATGGGTGATACGACTCAAGTGGTCGGTACCCGGTTTGTGCTCCGCTCGTCTCGAATCTCAACATCAAACTCTTGGAGCAATAGCATCCACCGGATGAGTCGTGGCTTAGCATCTTTTTTCAAAAGAAATTTCGAGAGCGGCGTGGTCGGAGAAAACAATTACTCTACTAGCTAGCGAGATATGACCTAAACTTATCAAAAGCAAATACAATAGCCAACAACTCCTTCTCGGTAGTGGTATAATTAGACTGGGCAGGATCCAAAGTCTTGGAGGCATATGCAATCACATGAGATGCCCTATCGACCCGTTGTGCCAAGATAGCACCAACCGCATAGTTGGAAGCATCACACATCAGCTCAAAGGGAATGCACCAATCAGGGGGCTGGATCACTGGGGTTGTAGTCAGGCAACGCTTCAAATGATCGAAGGCCGCCTTGCAAGCATCATCAAATACAAAGTCAGTGTCCTTATGCAGAAGGTTGGACAAGGGTCGGCGTCTTCGAAATCTTGAATGAAACGCCGATAGAAACCGCATGACCAAGAAAAGAACGAACTTCCCGCACGGATGCGGGGTAAGGCAAAGCGTAATCACATCTATCTTAGCAGGGGTCTACCTCGATCCCTTTCCTAGACACTATGTGTCCCAAGACTATACCGACTCAACCATAAAGTGACACTTTTCATAATTCGACAAGATTAGACTCAATGCACCTATGCAAAACTCTAGATAGATTAGCTAAGCATGCATCAAAATCGAGACCCATATACAGTGAAATCATCCATAAAGACCTCCATGCAATCCTCTAGAAACTCAGAGAAAATACTTACCATACAACGCTGAAAGGTGCCAGGTGCGTTACAGAGGCCAAAAGGCATCCTTCGGTAGGCATATGTTCCAAAGGGGCATGTGAAGGTCGTCTTCTCGATCCTCGGGAGCAATATGGATCCGGAAGTATCCGGAGTAGCCATCCGAGGAAGCGGTAATGAGACTTGCCGGCCAATCGCTCTAACATCCGATCAATGAAAGGTAAAGGGTAATGATCCTTGCGAGTGGCTTGGTTGAGTCTCCTATAGTCAATGCAAACTCTCCAACTATTCTGAACTCGAGTAGGAATGAGCTCATTCTTCTGATTGGCCACCACAGTGACACCAGACTTCTTGGGAACCACTTGGACCGGGCTAACCCACTGGCTATCAGAAATGGGATAGATGATACCAGCTTGCAGAAGCTTAGTGACCTCCTTCTTCACCACATCAAGGATAAGGGGATTAAGGCGTCTCTGGGGTTGCCTCACCGGCTTAGAGTTCTCTTCCAACGGGGGTCGATGCATGCACATAGAAGGGGCGATGCCAACTATGTCGGCTAATGTCCACCCAATGGCTTTCTTGTTCGCCCTCAATAAGCTTAGCGAGCCTCTTCTTGTTCGGGAAGAAGGTTATTTGCCACAATGACTGGCAACCGTTCATCCACCTCCGAAATGCATATTTCAAGTGATCTCGGAAGTGATTTCAACTCAAGTTTGGGTGGTTGCTCGGTAGATGGGAGAAGCTTGGGTGGTTGTTGCAACAACTCGATGTCATCACACTTGGAAATGCACGAAACCACATTCAAAGAAGCAGAAGAACTATGTCTACACAGCTCAATGTTAACATCAGAATTCAGCTCATCAAAATCAGAGTTAAGATCATCAAAATTAAAATCAGGATGCACATCAGGATCAAGATTTAGCTCAAACTCAGAATCAATATCAGAATCCACATGTAATGCAGAATAATCACCCAGCAAGTCAGAATCACCAAATAATGCAGCATTAACCAAATGAGTACAAACAGAGCACCATTCATTATCAGCACATGCACAAATGGCAGAATCACTCTCAGATGAAAAATCAGGATAATCAGCACACCAATCAGCAAGGACATCATCCACAGCATCATCAATCACATCAATACAAAAAATAGAATGCTCTTCCCTAGGATGTCTCATGGCATCAAAGATATTAAAATTCACAGAAATATCACCAAACTCCATGGAAAGAGTACCGGAATACACATCTATCTTTGTCCTAGTGTTTTCATGAAAGGCCTCCCTAGAATGATTGGTGACCTACTACTAGAAGACTCATCCTGCATATCTAAGATGTAAAAATCAGCGGGAATATCAATTCATTAACTTTGACTAATACATCTTCAACTAAGCCGAAGGATGGGCATTACTCCTATTAGCTAATTGAACAATAACACCGAGTTGACGCATGGGACCAAGACCAAGAGATCTATAAATAGATGCGGCATGACATTTATAGAAGCACCTAAATCTAGCATGCAATCATCAAATTTATAATTACCAATAAGGCAAGGGATAGAAAACGTCCCTGGATCTTTGCACTTGCGAGGCATGGTAGGTTTGGATGAGTCTTTGATACATTCTGGTTCAAACTCACTCGTTCATTTCCCTTCAGTCGCCTCTTGTTGGTACATAACTCTTTCAGAAACTTGGCATATTTAGGAATTTGTTTGACTGCATCTAAGAGAGGAATGTTGATCTCTACTCTTTTGAACGTCTCAAGTATATCCTTCTCTTGTGCTTTTTCTGCCAACTTCTTGGTTTTAAGCTTGCTCTCGAGGGAAAGGAAGAGGAATGTGAATGTCTTCCTCTTCACCTTGGGATTGCCCTTTTATTTTTAGAGTCAATCTTCACATTTTCCGACTCTCTCCGATGTGGAAGGGACATCTCAAATGGTTTAGGTTCCTCTAATTGCATGCCGGATCGAAGGGAGATAGCACTCACATTCCCTTTAGGATTAGGAATTGTTTGTGAAGGGAGAGTGTTGGATCCCGAGGTTGAAGTTGTTCAATGATGTTGCCAACGCCCATTTGTGTTTGCAAAGTCGAATGGAAGTGTCGGTTTTACAAACGCATATTGGTCAGTGACAAATTGCTTCATCATATCCTCTAGTGAAGAACCACTACTACGGTACTAGCTCTTTGTTGTGCCGCTTTGTGGAGGTGCACATATGGTCGGTCGAGGAGGTGGTGGCGGCAAAGGAGGTGCGAGTGTTGTTGGAAATTTTGTGGCATGTCTTGTCTCTGTGGTAATTCCCAGAATTCTGCTGATATTGGTTACTCTGGTTTTGATTCTGGTTCCAACGGAAATTGGGGTGATTTCTCCAACCAGGATTGTAGGTATTGGAGAAGGCATTATTCTGCTGGTATTGTGGCTTTCCTGGAAAAACACCCACCGCGACTCTCGGGTCTTGACAAGCGGGATCATGCAAAGTAGGGCAAGAATCGGTAGAATGACAAGGATCGAACGAACCCACGGGAGTACCCAATCGAGGAGGGAAGATTGTGCTTGTCAAGGTCACTTTGCCAACCGCCTCACAAGGAAGTCGGATCATCAAGTCTATTCTCCAATCTCTCGAGAATCGTCTTTGGACCGGAGGTGTTTGAATATGGTAAACGGGAGTACCATTGGCCTGGTGCCAAATTGCGAGAATTAGCGACCATAGTAGATATCAGCTCTCGGGCATCTTCAGGTGTCTTGCTATCTAAGGCCCCACCACTGGACGCATCCACGAAACTCTTATCCATCGGTAACAAACCGGAATAGAAATATGTAATCAGGAGTTGGTCGAAATGCGGTGGTGTGGACGGCTTGCACACAATCGCTTGAACCTCTCCCAATACTCATACATGGTCTCCCCATTGATTTGTTTAACACTAGTGATCTCCTTCGAATAGCAATGGCTTTTGAGGAAGGAAAGAACCTCACTAGGAATAACTTCTCGCATATCATTCCAACTCCCAATGATGCCGGTTGCAAATTGTATAGCCAATCCTTAGCCACGCCATCTAGGGAAAATGGAAAAGCTCTCAGCTTAATGTGGTCCTCATCAATTGCTTGAGGTTTCATCGTGCTGCAAACCACATGGAACTCCTTGAGATGCCCGTGAGGACATTCACCTGCAAGACCATGAAACTTGGGCA
Source organism: Acacia melanoxylon (assembly GCA_019022615.1). NCBI lineage: Eukaryota > Viridiplantae > Streptophyta > Magnoliopsida > Fabales > Fabaceae > Acacia > Acacia melanoxylon. The sequence goes on along the minus strand of JAFJYJ010000003.1, from coordinate 331,113 downwards.
ACAAATGGATAAGACCAGATTTTAATTCAAAGTTAGCAAAGAAGTTCGGGATATTGAATACACAAATTCGATTGCCCACATCGGGGGTAGCTAATTCTTTCAAAGTGGGACGAGCTACTTGCTCTTCTCGCCATGATGTCTCGAGTTAGCAAAATTGCTACTAGAATCGGTGAAAACAACAAGACTAGCGAAGTACTATCGAGTCAAGATCAACAGAATGGACACAATCAGACTCAGACTCAAGTGCAATGTCAAATTCAGAATCAATCCCACGACTAAGCCTAACAATTCTTCTAGCAGTGAGAATTGTTCTTTCAATTTCAGGATCAAGTGGCAACAAGTCTTCTGGATCAATAGTACTCCTAGTACTCATGCAGCATAAACACAAACACAAGCGAAAAACACAAGGCGGAATTTGCGAGAAAATCAGAATTACGAAAATGACACTAAAAGTGGTAGAAAGGATAAAACACTAAGATGACACAAAAACACAAAAACCTATGTTGGAATTTGACCAAAACAAGTCCAAAACAGCATCAAATGATTTTTAAAATTTATGGGACTTGGACGGGCAACTCCTAGACAATTGGGGAACACAAAAATGAAATAAAAAAACTTCAAAAAATGAAAAAGTGGTCAAAATGATGGAATTTGGCAATTCTGAGCATACCACACGAGAAATCAAAGATTTCTTGTGTGGGCCTCATTTTTTGCCATTTTCTATCGCCTGTAAAAATTTCAGCTCAATCGGAGATACTTCAGAAAAAATGACCTAGTAGAAATCACAAAATAGAAACTTAAAACAGTGAAAACATGGTCTAAACGTTGGAATTTGGGGAAAATAGGGCAGACCTCACTCCCAAAGAGAGTGACTCTTGTTTAAAATGTCCATTCCTTGTGAATAAGACCTGGTTTGAGTGATCTGGGTCAAAATTATTTTCTGTCCAGTCACCCGAACCACCAAAAACTACCGTTGCTTAACGAAACCGATGCAAATTCCCCGGCCGGCGCGCCATATTTTGACAGAGATTTGCGTCATCTCACAAAATAACCAGATTAGAAAGGATTTGCGTATAATGTAACCTGGGTCGTTTCTCTCAAGGAATTTGCGGTGGTTTAAATCGGCAACAAGAAAAAGAACAACAATAAAATTGGGGGTTTTGATTTGAAAGCATTAAAACGAAATCAAACTGAAACAGATCTGAAATATGCGAAAACAGATAAAAACGAGATTGAAATAGATTAAAACGATCAACCCAACGTTTAGATTCCGAAACTTCCTTCATTGAACGAAATATAAACGAACTCGCGTTTGGCCCTGGACGAACCGAAATCTCTGTTGTTCGTCCGAAATCCCTCGACTAGACGATCGTCTAGAATCTGTCCGAACAGTGGCGTCTCATCAATGCAATCGCACAACACTCTAACCTAGTTCGAACTCGAGTCCTTGGGATGAACCAAACCGAATATTAAATCTAATATTCGAACTATTTCCGAAATCGGATCCGATAAGATGAAAACGAAAAACGAGTAAAGTTACCGATTAAGTACGAGTTCTCTGGACGAATCATGGAATCCTCAACGTTGGGTTAACCACAGAAGGTTTAGCCGAACATGGCTGGGAAAATCGAAGAACAGACGAAGAACGCGAAGAACACGAAGAACACGAAGAACATTTCAGAGAATCTGAAAATCTCTATTTTGATCCACAAAACTGAATAAAAACGTGAATGTCATTGTTTGTGGCTGCTGCCTTACTTAACCTAGGATGAAAAACGAAATGGGGCTCCAATCAATAATCCAGGCCCAAAACAGAAAAATAATACTGAGAATGGGCTTAAGTCACAAATTCGAGCCCAAATAAAACATCTGACTTTGACTTCAAAATCGACCATCTTCTTGTCCGAATTTGCCCTTCATGTCTTCATAACAATTGTAGCTCTCTGAATCATCTGAAATATGAAACAAAAATGAGGTAAATCCGATGTCTGGTTCAAGAGTTATGGTCAGATTAGTGAAGCAATGCAAAACTGGAATTTTATTAATAAAAATGGCTAAAATATAATCAAAGGCCCAAAGCCCAAATAAGAATAAAAGCCATTATTTATTAACTAAAAAGTCCTAAATTATTAATCAAGAGATAAAAAGAAGTGTATAAAATATTCAATTATCAATAAGGCGCGGACATGGTTGAACAACCTACCTGCTAATTCAATCACCTTGTGGAATGACTTGGGGAGTAAATTCTTGATCAAATTCTTACCACCAACAAAGAATGCCCAACTAAGAGAGTATATCACGAGTTTCCGATAGAGATCTGGTGAATCAACATATGAAGTATGAGATCGATTTAAGGATCTTCTCAGGAAGTGCCCACAACACTGATTAAGTGAATGGATTCAACTGGAAACTTTCTACAAGGGACTAGATGGATAAACACGTTCAATCATGGACGCTTTTGCAGGCGGTTCCATTTTGATGAAATCCTATGAAGAGGCTCACAAACTGCTAGAATGAATGGCAATGAACAACTATCAACGGCCAGCTGACAGGGCAACTCCTTCTAAAATTGTTGCTGAAATACATGAATTAGATGCTATGAATGCCCTTACAGCCCAAGTGTCATCCCTAACCAACATGGTGAAGGGATTGACCATCCCTCCAAACAACACACTGATGCAACCAACCCAGGTAGCTTGCATGTACTGTGGCGGAGAGCACTCCTAATCTCAATGCTCTGCCAACCCTGAATCAATCAACTATGTTAACAATTTCAACAGGGGAAGTAACGCCAACAACCCGTACTCTAATACATATAACCCAAGATAGAGGTAGCACCCTAACTTCTCGTAGAGTTCTCAAGGTCAACAAGCAACGAGATAGTCAATTGACCTATCTTACTCAAATAGACCATCAAACCCACAGGGTTTACCCAGCAAGCACGACTACAGGGCAGTGACTTGGACCCTCAGACCTCTATGACAAATCTTCTGAAGGAATACATGGCAAAGAACGATGCAATCAACCAGAGCTAGCTGGTGACCCTTCAGAACCTTGAGAACCAAGTCGGACAGCTCGCAACTACTCTTAACAACAGACCCTCCAGATCATTGTCGAGCGACACTGAAGTCCCCAGGATCCATGGAAAGGAACAAGTCAAGGTAAAAAAAATCATAAGCTGCAAAAGTGTGGAACCCATGAAGGTGAACAAAAGGCCGATCGGAGATGCTGATCTTGAATTTTTTCAAACAAAGAGAGACAAAGAAACTATAGAACAATTCCTTAAAGAAAAACAATAGCCGCCAATGCCACAGTAACATGATAAGGGTACTAAGGTTATGGCATCCCCATCATTTGTCACAAGCGATGACCATATATCAGGACCACAGAGAAATGTTATAGCATCATCATCACATCAACTCATCGATCCTGGACCATCTCGGGTCATAAGGCAACCCCCTATGTTCCTACGCAGACTGCAGAAACAAAGCCAAGACAAGCAGTTTTGAAACCCTCGACATGCTTAAAGAGCTACACATTAATATTCCTCTGGTAGAAGCATTAGAACAGATGCCCAGTTACGTAAAATTCATGAAGGACATTCTATCCAAGAAAAGAAGGTTGGATGAGTTCAAAACTGTAGCACTGACCCAGGGCTGCAGCGCCTTACTGATGAACAGGCTACCCCTGAAATTGAATGACCTTGGTAGTTTCACAATCCTCTATGCCATTGGGCCACAGTATGTAGGAAAAGCCTTATGTGACCTCGGAGGTAGCATTAATCTAATGCCAATGTCTGTGTTAAAACTGGCAGTCATAGAGGCAAGACCTACTACAGTTACGTTACAATTGGCAGATCGCTCCATTATCCTGCCTGAGGGAAAAATTGAAGATGTCCTGGTAACGTTGGACAAATTCATCTTTCCTATGGATTTTATCATTCTTGACTTCGAAGCAGATAGAGAAGTCCCTATTATTTTGGGGAGACCATTCATGGCGACTGAGAGAACGTTGATTGGTGTTGAAAAGAGAGAGCTCACTATGTGAGTCAATGATGAACATGCAACCTTCTCAATTCTGAGAACAATGCAGTATGCAGATCCATAAGATGAATGCTCACTACTACAAGATAATGAAGATGGAAGCACAGGGATAGCCAGCACCCTCGCTTCTCCTTTAAACTAAAATGTCGCAGCAAAGTCTGGCTAAAGACTATAATCCAAGCGCAACTGGGAGGCAGCCCAGCTTTTCGATCTTAGAAATTACAGTTATACAAGGAGACAAGTCCAGCATGGTCATTGCTATAGCATTATTATGATGCATCTTGGCTACAGCAAAGTAGCGAATTGGCCTCTGTTCACCAAAGAGAGAATAAAAGCAACGCAACCCAGGTATGTCCTTGTCTATGTGTTCGATGGTTATGTGCAATTTTGTTCTCGGCCCACCACTTCTAGGCCCAACACACTTTGAGTCGTGCCAACTCACCTCACAAGTATCACATCGCTTCACCTTCCACCTTTCCAACCCAACACCCCCAAGTTACCACCTTTTCATCTTCTACTTACACACTCGCTAACCTCATCACTTGTTCCACATGCTCTCTCTGTCTCTCTCTAGTCCTAGCATCGACCTCACCCCTTCACCTACCAAACATGCCGAGAGTCAAGCAAGCCGCGCGGCGAGGTCGTTTCCCCCGATAGTGTACGCCCGCCCTTTCCAAGCTCTGCCACCACTACCTGCCCTTGTTCCTACTGCCCCCATCGAAATCTCTTCCGACACCAAATCTCCACCCCGTCTGGCCCCACCGATTCTTCTAAAAAATCCTATATCTTCACCCATGCCCCACTCTACTGGACCCTGTCACTCATCCAGAATCGGTTGCCGAGTTCATCTCTCACCTCGGCACTCTCCATTCTGAGTTGAAGTTCCTCCGCCATGATCCACATATCTTTCACGCCACTCACTGCTGCAGACCACCAACAACTGTCTCCCTCTCCCAATCCCATTTGGAGAACTCGATCGTGAACGGCGTAGACGAGACAACCTTGAACGAGGACACTGCCACCAGCACTCGTGCCCCTTCTGGCCCCTCTGACCCTTAATGTCGCTTGCTGCACCTTGTTATCGTTTCCTTTCATTTCTTTGTCCCCACCTTATTCAATTGTCTCAGGGCCTTTTTGTGAATGCCACTTTTAACTGGGTTTATATGATGGGTTTCCACTACATAATTGCCTGTTTTTCTTCGCAAATTCCTCCTCCCGTTGCAATATGGACATTACATCATTTTAGTATGAGGGAGGGAACTATTTGTTCTATGCTTGATAATCGATAAATATGCCCTCGAATTTAGCCTTCGCACAAACTAATGTTTTTTTAAAAAAATGTGATGCATGATAGAGCACGAATAGAGACCAATAGCAATATAATGATTATCTGTATGACTGTGCATAACACGATTGCCTAAGGGGAACTGAACCATATATGCTTGGGAAATAGACAATACTAGCTAGTCCTTTGTAGGGTAGAGTGATGGTGAGAAAGAATATAGAGTAACCCCAATTTGGAAGGATTGTTCGAGCCTAACTTACTTCTATTTCAGTAAGCATGTCAGCTAACCCATGAATGATCTTTGATTTGTCTTAGTTCTCTGACTAAACTATTTGGCATCTGAGTAGTAATGCGTAGGATAAAGGCATTCATATTTCATTCCCAATTCGCATACACAAACCATAGATTTCATTCTTCACTTGCTACCCCCTTTGAGCTTTATATACATTGTTGTGACAATACCAGATAGATGACCAACTGTAAAAAATGCGCATAATGCTATAGCATACTACTCCCAGTAAAAAAAAAAAGAGGACTATTGTGGTAAAAAAACAAGGCAGCAGAGCAAGCAAAAGTCTGAATAGAGCACAAGAATACTTGAGCATAACTTGATGTCTATCTAGTGTTTTGCTACATCAATGATCAATTTTTTTTACCACCTCCACACACAGATGGCCATCCCACACATTACAACCCAAGAAACCCTTTGACATATGAAAACTCAGATGTTGGGGGAGTAATCTTAGAACTTTGACAAGGTTATAGAACTTCTAGGTTAGCTTGACAGAGAGAAAATAAAATCCCTAGAGTAAGAGAGAGCATACACTTAGTCCGAGAGTTTCTCAATCGTTTCCTTGCTTTAGCAATATCTTGCATCATGTGCTATTAGTACTGGGCAGTGGGATTGCTTATACAGGAACGTGAACTAAGGGCAACGACAAAAGCACAGTTGTGTAGACAGTAATGCTGCCACTATGGGTTAAGGTTCTGCTATATTATTTTCATATTTATTTTGTCCAGGAGTGCAAAAAGCCAAGTATGAGGGTATTTGATGAGCACTATTTATGACATGTTTTCCCTACGATGTGTGACTATTTTGAATGGTGAATTTGAACTTAAATGTGTCTAATTTGAGTAAATATGTTATAATTCACACATATAGGGAAAGGTAGGATGAATCTCATAAATTGTGGTAATTGCATTATTACCCTATACATGTGCATAAGAAAAGGGCAAGTTTGAGGTTTATTGAGAAAGCACACATCACAGGTGATACAATACTATAGCATTATGTAAGCAATAACGTGTCTGTAATACAATGTAACCGAATTGCTATAGCATTGTAAGTGAAGCAATGCTATGCGCCTTGTGTTCTGACTTTTCCTCGAGGTTGTTTCAAGAAGTTAAGTATAGGGTATTAAACGGACATTTAGACGGCGGTTGGATTGCCGATGAATGAATTAGAAGATGCAGAGGATCGAAGATGAGATTTGGAGAATCCCACAGTACCAACATAATCAAAAAAATTTGGAAAGTTGGACCTGATGGATTTAGAAAGGCCCAGCTCACTAAACGTACGTTGCAAGGAAACGTGACTATAAGAGGAAAAGATGGCTAACCCTAGAAAGTATCAAAGTCGTGAAGGAGCCAAGAGAATTCCTATTCGGCCAAACTCCAAAGAAGAGTGAGAGAACTTGCGAAGCACAAAAGCTCCAAAAGAGATGTAACATCCCGAATTTTGAGCCTTGAGAATTTAGAATAAGCCTAAATTAGGGAGATGGCTAAGCCCAATTCAGGAAGAGTCCTAAGGATGTCAAGAAATAGGAAATCTCTTGGGAACTAGGTAACTCGGCTATATGGGTCAGTGGACCAAGTATGTATGAGTCGTGGAATTTAAGTGTTAGTGAAAAAAGGGCACTGGGCACTTATACGATGTACATCCAGTTGGAAAAAATGCCACCCAACTATGTCCTGAGGTATAGGACAATTAGTTGGGTGAAAATTTGCCGGTATAAGTGAGTATGCGGCATTTTGAGGGCAGTCGGGTATGCCCTACATTTTTGAGAAAACACCGGTATTTGGCATCGTTTGTCGGGTCTCGATATTCGTGTCGCAATCCCGAGGAAGAATTTCAAGTATGCTGTGTAAATTGTGGCAATCATGCAAACCGAGGCACCAACACCAAAACCCAAACACGCAAACCGAGACAACAACCCTCGGAACCCAAACACGCAAACCGAAACAGCAGTCAACACACACATGTCTTTCCCTCTTTGTAACACTTGTCAACCACATGCAAGACATAAGACACTTGTCAAGAACTCACACACATATACATGCATCACAACACATGTCAATAGGCATGCCAAAACACATGTCACAACACCAAAAATCTGATTTGTTTTATTTCTCCCTTTAATTCCCACACCATTAAACATACACATACATCCATAAATGTGATTTAATTGATTCAATTCCCTTCCTTTCATTCATTGTGCACGGAAAAATACACTCAAATCAGATATCATCCTCTCATTGCCGTGGCACACACACACTAAAGCATGAAGGAATGTTTGCAAATTCTCTCCGCTCATCCCAACGGCTCACTTTCCTTTTCAAACACCAAATCATCAACTTTATCCTCCTTCGCACTCAATCCATCCCTAACGGCCTCTCCCTATCCAACACCATCATCATCATCAATTTCAACATGCTCTCACATCACCACGGTTTGGAAGCAAGGAAATTGGAAGAGGAAGAACAAGAAACTCAAGGTAAGGTTTCTTGTGAATTTCAAGGATCCTTCTTACCTTCATGCATGTGATTTTTCAAGCCTTGGCTGAAGGATAAGTGTGGAATAGTTGATCACAAGCTCAATAGCAAGCCAAAGTGGTAAGAACATCCTTCATCTTCTTCAAGTTCTTGCATTTTCGGTTAAAACCCAGATTTTGTAATCTGTGGTAAAATTATAGAAACAAGTGGAATTTGAGAAATATGAGACAACCAACGTGTTCCTTATGGAAAACGGAGTGGATATATGTTGGTGAATGAATTTTTGAAGGTGGTTTAATTTTAAACATAAAATAATAAGCTCATTAAGGAAGTCAAAACTGCCAGTTTTGGAACTCTTGAGGTCTGTCGCTTGTATGTGTTTTTTGAGCAAGTAAAAGTCATTTAAAAAATTCTGAAGATATTCCAGAAGATAGAGGACATGCATATCTTTAAAATGGTGCGTATTTTGTATTTTTCTAAGCTCTGGTCAGAGAGCAATAAATTATACAAAATGACCCTAAGTTTTGGAAACAAATCTGGATAGTCTAGACGTTTTTGGGAACTAGGAATGATTTACATGTGATTAAATTCTGGAACCAATTTTCCCAAAAACTAGACTTAATAAGGAGATCATAGGTTTTTGTACTACCTCAATTGGACACCTAGAACTCTAGATATGAAGTTGTAACGATAAGTCATGTTTTCTAGAAGTTTAATTGCACAACGAATGAAAATGAACAATCTAGGATTAATGTGGAATGCTCTGACTTTGGAAATTATTTTTCTATGAAAATAGAGTTCTCTAGGAACACGTGAGAGTTGATGGAACATTAAAAGGAGTTTTTTTTGGAATTAATTACAAATAGTTGAAGTTGCTGGACTTTTAAGGACAGTCAAGATAAAGGCTGAATGTAACAAGTTTAAGTTACTTAATTAAACCCTAATGAAATAAGGGTTAAAAAGGAAAAAAAACATTCATTTTCCTTGGTTCTAAAAGTATGGTTATATCTTTAGGCCATAAGGAGAATGGAAGAAAGAACTTCAAGCAACCTTGACGGTTAGCGAAAAAGGAACTCGGGTAAGGATAGTAGTTCTTAAAAGGTAGTGGGCTTACCTTACTTGCATATATTTGATATTATTGCTTGTATGTATATGTTTGATTGCTATACTTGCTTGCTATGTTTAACATACTTGAATGATTGAAGCTTTGTTTATGATTATGCTATGGCCATGAGTATGATGCATGAAGCATTGAGCATGCAGATATGTCAATATATTAACATGGGCTTGTGCAAGGCAAGCATATCATACATTAGCATTTATCTTGCATGCATTGTATTGGTATTGTCTACTACTGAGATTCCTCAGAATCTCACCCTCCACTACCAACCAATAGACAGGTGAGCACAGGAAGAGAAGTGTTGCACATGGTTCGAGGAGAGAGCGTTGCTTGAAGACGGCCCAGCAGAGGGACATCTTGAAGAACCTAGGGGCGACAGTGATTAGTGTTTAGTTGGTTTTAATTTTCACTATCATGTAAATGAGTATAAAGGGGGTGTAAACCCTGGGAATACCCCTGTTCTGTAATCAAATTTAAATTCCGTTGTATTAGTATAATGAACTATATATTTTTGATTTTGCCACACTACTGCGTAAGTTAAAGGCAAGAATGCCGGCACCCGGGGGGTGTTAGAAGAGACCCATAATCTTTTCCTGTAGTGAGACGGAGAGTAGAAGATGTGGAGACGTCACGTGATAGGCTCTTCCTATGCTATTAACCCCTCCGGCGAACTTTCCATTTTATTTCATTGATTTTTAGTTTATCTGTTTCCATGGGCTATTTTGTTGTGATTTGTTTTCTGATTCCCTGTCATGAACTAAAATTTCTTTGGTTGTGCCAGGATGAATTCTTGAGTGTAGAATGAACCCAGTTTGCTAGTTCTTTAATTAAATAAATTCAGTTTGTTTAGCAGTATTTTAATCTCTTGTCAGTTAGCAGAAGCTAAGGGCTAGATCAGTGGCCTCGGCTTACTGGAAGGGAGTCGGGGTTAAACATCTGATAGACAGTTTTTGCTGGGCAGGCTGGTGCAAGGCTTGACCTATCATTGTAGGCTACAGGAATGAGTCTATCGCTCATAACCATACACCTCAATTAGGATTGATAATCTAAATTAGAAAATCGCCATAGGAATATGGGAGAAGTATAGCTAGGATTGTACTTACAGGACGCGGAAGCTTCTGTATAGCATAGTGGTGGGTTAATTGGATAACATTGTATGGTAGTTGTGATGTAGCATTGCGGAAGGTGTGCAGATAATTACTATGGCAATACGCTAGGGCAAACTGGGGGAGTAATGTGCTTAGGATGAAGTCTGAGCTCAGCCTATCTTTAAACTAATATCTTCTTATGACTGCAATCATTTATCTATTTCCTTATTTGATAATTATAATAAAAATAAAAAACACCCAAACCGATTATAATTTTCTTTTCTTTTTAAACACAACTGTTTGCGTACCTAATGTCATCATCGATAGCTCGGTCTCTATGGGACGATAGTCTACTCACTCTTTATTACTTGTTCGACTGGTTCACTTGCCATTAAGGAATTCGACCAATAATAGCAAATCGAGACAAATACATAGTATGAAATGAAACTATGAAATAAAACTAGATAAGACAAGACAAGACTACATCTCTTTCTACTTCTCTCCCCCTTTGTCATCAGGCAAAATGGAAGGATTAGAGGAAATGGAAGCATGTAGAAAAGGTAAGGGTGAGTAAAGGGATAAGGTGAGACAATGAGAAAAGGGTTAGGAAGTAGATGGTGAGAGTTTGACAATGGATGGTTGAGAGGTAAGGATAGGGATGGTAGCAGGAGTGGTTGTAATGATAGGGGTGGTGAAAGAGGGAAGAGGTGAGGAAAATGGGATAGGTAAGTGAGATGGGATATGAGAGGCAGGTTGAGGTAAAGGAATAGAACCAGAAGGACCAGCCACATCAGCAACAGGTTTCAGAAGTTAATTGAGCTTCTCATCAATGATATGAAGCATGCTATGGATTCCAGAGAAGCCTACTACATAATCTTCTAGAGTAGCTCCAATATTCTCGATCTTCTTACCATGTCTTCAAAAATCTAAGCTTGTTTGTCTTGAACCTCTATTAGCTTGTCATGGCTCTTAGTCACCTCTGAGTTAAGTTTACCAATTTCAGTCTCTAGCTTCTCAATGAGCTCATGATATTGAGCAATCATTGAAGTATGTAGAGGACCCACATACTCAGCAATGGCCTTCCCAACAATGGCCTTGATAGATGCATTCATAAAGGAAGGTGGCTGAGAGAAAGTTGACTGAGCACTAGGAGCTGGAGATGACTGAGCCTAGCTCTTGACTTGGTAGGTCCTCTAGAATGACCTGACCCTTCTCTAAATGAGATCTTCATATGGTTAAGATGGAATTGACCAAAAAGAGTAGGTTTAACATGATTCTCATTCAACTCCAAATACCAAATCTTTTCTGTGGAAAGAAGCTATGAAACAAGATTTGGAAAGGGAATTGTTAAGGTTCTTTTAGAATTCAATCTAAACCTCTTTATCTCATTATAAACCCATTGGCCTATGTTATGAGGGACTTTGTTAATTATGGAAGAAAAAAGGGAGTAGTCCCTTTTAGCAAAATGAGTAAAGTTTTTACCTTTCTGCATAAATTTTTTGGAATAGATGTACCAAATAGCCCTATACATAGGAGACATTGCAACTGGAGGGGAAGTTAGTGACCCTAATGGTTCACCAGGCCTAAGAATTTTGAAAATCTCTTTATTATCATATGACAATTCAGGGACAAGAGGAGGATCAAAGATCCTTAGAAGAGAGTTTGTGACATTGGCAGTAATAAGGATTCTTCTACCCCTAACATATGTGATAATCCTTTCTTTAATAAGATCACCAATGTCATCCAAATGATTGGCAATGGACATGTTGAAATAAAAGGATTTAACAATAAAAGGACTATAAGGAGTATTTATGGCCAAAAGGTTTTGAAAGGGTTTAAGCCATGGGGATAAGGAGTATTTATGGCCAAAAGGTTTTGAAAGGGTTTAAGCCAATATAAGGAGTATTTAGTGGTTTTCATGTAGAGGAATGTGAATGGTCAAGATAGAATTTGTCCATCACATTTGTAGAGAGATAATACTGGGCCCCTCGATGAGTGAGTTTGAGAGACGTATGGCCATACTACGGTGGAAAGGAGTTTCCATTTCAATTATTAGACTACTCAAGAATCGACAAAGTAATGGTCAAGAACAGGAAGTTGACATTATCCATGCCTCATCCTTGACCAAATTATTGCATGACAAAGGGGACGTGACATGGTTGTATCATATCATCGATCCCCATATGAATTGGGTAGTCTCAATGTCTTACTAGAGGCCGCTTGCGACTTGTAGGCTAGTATAGTATTGGCCCACTGCGAATCTCATGTGAGCCTGCAGGGTCGCACACAAGAATAGCCTAACACGAGCAAAAGTGTCCAGATTCATTGAATTTTAGATGTGTAAGATTTAATGAATACTGTATTTAATTTAGGATGGATATATATATATATTATTAAATTAAAAATAATATAATAATATTATTTAATAGAGATTATAATATTATTATATAATATTTATTTTGTATTTAATTTATTTGATATATTAAATATCTAAAACCAAATAGAGATATTGTATCTCGATTTAATTTTCGAATAAAGATATCATATATCTAATTTAATTTAAATTGAGATATAGTATCTAAGATTTAATTAAATAAATAGATATCATATCTCGATTTAATTTATAGAGATAAATTAAGTCGAAGGCTTTTAATTCATATTAAATAAATATATTATATTAGATCTATTAGATAGATTTAATTAATATATTATTTTAATCCAAATTCAAAATTCAAAATTAATAAGGATTAATTCTGAATATAATATATCTAATGGGTTTTGAAAAACCTACGCGACACTTTGTTAGACGTATTAGAAAAGCCGCGAGAAACCCTAGAGAGAAAAGAGGGAGACGCGAAAATACTGAAAGTGCTAGTATGCTGCCGTCAGTGTTGGAGGCTTTTCGTGTGAATATCGGTAGAGGGAGTGGATTCGTAGAGTCGGCTCCTATTGATCGAGTAGGTAGCCCACAAGATCGAATTGAACGAGATGCTCACGAGTTCGCATAGGTATGGTTTCTAACGAACTTTGATTTAAACGTTGTTGATAGATCCTCTCAAGGGATTCGTAAGATTTAATGGATAAGAATCCTTTCGCTACGTGTACGGATCCCAGCACCCACGAGACTCATAATGCTCTATAAAGAGCTTTAAATCATTGTTAGAATAAGTGATAGGAGTACAAAGATAATGATGAGGAGGGGGTCTTTTAAGATTGTAAATGGAGCAAATCACCAAGAGGGGGGTGAATTGGGGATTTCAAAATTATTTTCTAGATACTCTGTAACTTGAACACAAAACAGAGCAGAACAAAGTAAGGGAAGAAGAAGCAAGACACAACCAGATTTATACTGGTTTGGTCTAAATCCTTGACCTACGTCCAGTCCCCAGACACTCTAGGATTTTCACTGACTCTCAAATCAGTTACACACTCTGTACTCGAAAGTTATCCTCTCACTAGGATACACTCCCCCTTACAAGTTGTAAACTGATATACCCAATCTCCAAGTCCCCTTGACTTGAGATTCTTACAATAAATGATTTCAATAAATGATACTCTCGCAAAGAGCAGATAAAATAATCACTGAAGTACAAATGTATCAAAAGATACTTTACAAGTAGAAAACTGAAAGAGTAGTTGGTAAACTTGAATGCAATTTGTTTTCTATAGATTGGTTGTTAAGAAGACTTGAATGCTACTCCTTATATATGAAGAGAGCATTAAATGACTGTTGGATTCTTCAATGTAACCGTTGGAGACATTGGAGCAGCTGTTAGAAACACTTTGGTCTCTTCTATCTCTACTCTTCAGTTAATCCAGTTGCACAGAAGATTAGGGTTGACTTCCCTTGAATTTAATCCATTGGAAGAGCAGCTTCCTTATAGGGAAAGGAAACATTAATCCCTTAGCAACGTGCAAAGAATGATTGTCCAAAATGATGCAAGATTTCTTGACTTTGCAATAAATACACTGATGTCACTTTTTGCTTTAAGTTGAATCTTCATTTAATACTCTTTAAATCATTTGAAACTCACTAACAAACTGATTAAACATAGTTAGGAATAGTAATGAGTGATGATAAGAAGTATTAAGATCAAAATGAAGATTTCACAAATTCGAGTAATATGATTTTCAAACTGAGCGACACAAACTCGAGTTTGTTTAAGCAAACTAGAGTTTGCAACTCTTCTTCAAGAACCAAACTCGAGTTTGCTTCTTCCAGAGAAGAATGTCGCAATTTGAGCTTTGAAGAGCATTTTGAGAATATGAGCAAAACTCGAGTTCATTAGTGACTAACTCGATTTTTGGACATTTATGATGAAAGATATGTTTAAGTCCAAAAGCTCAAAACTGGAGTTTTCAAATCTAGACTGGATTTTTCAAAATCACAAAATAGAGCAAAGCTCTCTGCTTGGTCCAAACTCAAGTTTATAAAATGAAACTCGAGTTTCCTCAAGAGAGAGAAAACTTGAAAACTTTTTGCCAAATGCAAACTGAAGTTTAGAAAACAAAACTGGAGTTTTCTCAAGTTCAGAATGGAGCATAGCTCTCTGTTTGTTACAAACTCGAGTTTCCAACAAAGCTTGGGAAACTTGAGAACTCTTTGTCAAGTATAAATTGGAGTTTCCAAATGGAAACTGGAGTTTGGCTTGTTTTCAAAAATATTGAGAGGTCTCTATTTGGTACAAACTCGAGTTTGTAAAACTGTACTCGAGTTTGTCTAAATGTGAAAAACTTGGAGTGCTCTCTGTATCTCACAAACTCGAGTTTGCCTACGCAAATTTGAGTTTGGTTTAGTTCATAAAAATTGAGCTACTCTCTATCAAGTCCAAACTCGAGTTTAGCATTCAAAACTCAAGTTTACCTTTGAAAGTAAGTTTTTCAACTTACCAAAGACAAACTTCAACAAGAGTTTACAATTTTCAGTTATCATCAAAACATATAGAGAACTAACAAAGATTAGAGGAATCAAATAGATAGGTAGGTGGTCCAGATTCCTTGATTAATATTGACCTTGATTTTCTCTATTTCTTTGAAACAACTACCACTTGTTCCTTGTCTTTCCTAATCGCAGCTTTAGGATCAATTTTCTTCTTAGTAGGCTACTCCGAAGGCTCCTTAATTACCACAGGCCTTAGGAGATGAAACTTCTCCTTTTTTAGAAGCTACCTTGGTTGATATCTCTTTGGTGGTTGTTTCTCTCTTCTGGGTCTCTTCAATGGCGGAGGAGACAAGGATTGGGTAGCCTCAGAGTTTGATGAAGAATATTTGGCCTTGGAAGGATTTTTCGCTCTCACGGTTGTGGAGAAGGCTCATGTTTGGGTTCGAGTTTTGGGGGTTTTCAGAGAAAGTGACAGGATAACTCGAGGGTTTGAGAAGAGTGAAGAGCAACGGTCGACACTGATATATATATGAAACGTTTTACTCGAGTCACAACTTAATGACTCGAGTTACCAACTCGAATTATCAAGAACTGACTCAAGTGTTCATGTAAATGTACTAACCTGAACTTCAACTGTGTATATGAGAACACTTGAAAAATACCTCTGACTCAAGTTCATATCCTCCTGACTCGAGTTAGGAAGTCATGTTAGTCTAACTTGCTCTTTGTCTTCGAGTGACTCGAGTTAACCAAGGCTTGACTTGAGTTACAAGCTCATCTCAAACTTCCTTGCTCTCTGCCTGAGATTGACTCGAGTTACTCACTCCTTGACTCAAGTTAACCTCTTTTTCCAAACTTTATTTTCTCTCTATTTGAACCTCACTCGAGTTACCAACGCCTTGACCTGAGTTAAACTTGTTCCAAATTTTGCTTGCTCTCTATCTGATCTTGACTCGAGTTATATGAAGAAACTTTGACAAATTTACACAAGTATAAGACAAGGTAAATAAATCAACTCGAGTTAAAGGAATCCAACTCGAGTTACCAGCTCAAGTTGTCACTTAACCACTTGCAATGAAGTCCAATTTCCCTTGAATTTTAGTGCCTTTCCCAATATGACTCGAGTTATCCAATGGATGACTTGAGTTGGCACTTTAACTCTGTCAGCCTCTAAAACTTTTATTCTTTTTAAAGGTCCTGTAAAAACAAAATCTAGATACTCCGAATCTTAAGTTAGTGACTATTTATCATCAAATACATAACTAACATTGAATTTGAGATTACTTACAACTTATTGGGATTTACCATTCCCAATTCCTTTCTAATGAACATGAATTACTCCTTGGTTAATGGCTTTCTGAAGATGTCAACAATTGGAGATGTGTAGGGATGAACACACTTAAACATCTTTCTTTTGAACATGATCTCTAATGTAGTAATGTTTAATATCAATGTGCGTGGTTCTGAATTGAATTCTCTGCCAAGCTAATTGTGTTGGTGTTGTCATAGAGCATCAGGATTTCTTTCAGGTGGATTCCTAAATCTTGAAGTTGTTGCTTGAGCCATAAAACTTGAGCACAACAACTAGATGCATCAATGTATTCAACTTCGGTTGATGATAATGAGACAGTGGTTTGCTTCGTACTGAACCATGAGACAAGTGAACCTCCAAGGAATTCACATTGGCTACTTACACTCTTTCTGTCAGTCTTGTATCCAGCATGATCCGAATCTGAATATGCCACAAGATACTCTACTTGGCCTTTGGGAAACCCCAATCCAAGATCCTCGGTGTTGACAAGGTATTTGAAGATCCTTTTCACATGTTCAGCATGAGACTCCTTTAGGGCAGATTAATACCTTGCACACATTCCCACACTAAATTAAATGTCATGCCGACTAGCAGTCAAGTATAGCAGAGAACAAATCATCCCTTAATACTTTGTAATGTTGGAGTCCTTGCCCTTTTCATCAACATCCAAAGAAGTAGTTGAGCTTATTGGAGTATCAGCTCCATTGCACTGGTCTATACCATACTTCTTTAGGAGATCTCGGAGATACTTGGTCTGGAAGATGAAGATTCCATTCTTTCGTTGCTTGATTTGCAGACCAAGGAAATAGTTCAGCTTTCCCATCATTGACATCTCAAATTCTCACTGCATTGTCTTAGAGAAATCCTCAAACAAAGCATCATTAGTAGCTCCAAATATAATATCATCGACATATATTTGAACAATTAATAAATCATTCCTCTTACTGCTTTTAATGAAGGGAGTTGTATCTACTTTGCCTCTAACAAATCCTTGATCAAAAAGGAATTTGCTTAGTCTCTCATATCAAGCTCTAGGAGCTTGGTTAAGACCATACAAAGCTTTCTTGAGATGAAAGACATGATCAGGATGATGACTATCTTCAAATCCAAGAGGTTATTCAACATAAACTTCCTCTTGAATAAAACCATTAAGAAAAGTATATTTCACATTCATTTGATACAATTTGAATCCCCTCATCCAAGCAAAGGTTAAAAGAACTTGTATAGCTTCCAATCTTGCCACTGGAGCTTACATTTCTTCACAATCAATTCCTTCTTCTTGACTATAGCCTTTGGCCACTAATCTTTCCTTGTTACGGATAATGATTGCGGATTCATCTCGTTTGTTCTTGAGTACCCTTTTAGTGCCAATAATCAGATGGTCTTTAGTCCTAGGTACCAAGTCTCAAACTTGATTTCTTTCAAACTAATGTAACTCCTCTCGTATTGCTATAACCCGATCATTGTCTGAGAGGGCTTTGTCAATCTTAGAGGGTTCAATGTCTGAAATGAAAGTAGAGAAAGTAACTTCATTCAAAGTACTTTTTCTAGTTCTCACTCCTTGATTTACATCACCTATCACTTGATCCAGAGGATGACTCTTACTGTATCTCCAAGATTTAGGTTGAGATTGACCAGTGTTTTTGTTGGGATCCGTACACGCAGCGGAAGGATTTCATCCATAAAACTTACGAATCCCAATAAAGAAGATATATCAACGACGTTTAAATCAGGTAGTAAAGAACCATACCTATGCGAACTTATGAGCGTCTCGTTCAATTCGATCTTGTGTGCGTCCTACTCGATCAACAAGAGCCGACTCTGCAAACCCACTCCCTCTACCGGTATCCACACGAACATTCTCCAACATCAACGGCAGCGTGCTACCGCCTTTACTATTTTCGCATCTCTTCTTTTCTCTCTAGGGTTTCTCGCGGCGTTTCTAATAGGCCTTGCAAAATGTCCTGTAGGTTTTTCAAAACCCGATAGGCGTATTATATATTCAAAATTAATCCTTATTAATCTTGAAATTTGAATTTGGATTAAAATAATATATATTAATTAAATCTATCCAATAGATCTAATCTAATCTATTTATTTAATCCAAATTAAAAGCCTGCTGATTTAATTTATCTCTATAAATTAAATCTGAGATATGATATCTATCTATTTAATTAAAAAAGAGATACTATATCTCAATTCAAATTAAAGCAGATATATGATATCTTTATCCGAAATTAAATCTGAGATACAATATCTCTATTTGGTTTTAGATATTTAATTTATCAAATAAATTAAATACAAAATAAATATTATATTATTTTCGAATTTAATAATAATAATATATATATATCCATCATAGATTAAATACGGTATTCATTAAATCTTAGACATATCTAAGATTCAATGAATCTGACACTATTGCTCGTGTTGGGCTATTCTTGTGTGCGACCAGTAGGCCCATACGAGATTGGCAATGAATACATGTACCAATACTACCCAATTCATATGGGGATCAATGATACGATACAACCTATCAAGCAACCATGTCACGTCTCTTTTGTCACGCGATAATTCGGTCAAGGATGAGGCATGGATAATGTCAACTTCCTGTTCTTGACCGTTACTTTCTCGTTTCTTGAGTAGTCTAACAATTGAAATGGAAACTCCTTTCCATCGTAGTATGGCCATATATTTCTCAAACTCACTCATCGAGGGGCCCAATATTATCTCTCTACAAATGTGAGGGACAAATTTCATCTTGACCATTTACATTCCTCTACATGAAAACCACTAATCCCGATCCAAGCCTTTATCATCACCCGGTCAAAGGTGATTGTGACGTGGTTATACATGAGAAAAGCTTATGACTTAATCTATGCAGCTTTCTCATAGTGGGTCGGTCCAGCACCTTGTACTCTTACAAGTGCCTATGACTTTTATTCGTATCTCCATACTCATCAAAGTCATACAAGTCTTATTTCATCTTCGCTCCCGCGTAGATGACCGACCAGGGACATTTAGGATAATCTATAAGATACATCCAAGGATACAGTTATCACTATAAACATACAAATGATATGATAACTAAATGGAGAAATACTTTAAATAACATAAACGTTTAAAGTACAATGACTTGCCCCTAGGGCATAATTTCCAACAGTTTTCACAAGCATTTTCATTTTCAGGTTCTGTTTCCAAAGGTCTTTTAGTATTTTCCAAAACAAAAGAAGTTTTCGAAACAGATTGACTTTGAAAGATTGGTTCATCATCATCCAGAGATTTTTTAGATTTGGCTTCACTGAATACAACATGCATTGACTCTTCAACAACACGAGTAGGTTTATTAAAGATTCTATATGCTTTACTCCTATTAGAATAGCCAAGAAATATACCTTTGTTCGACTAAGGATCAAACTTTCCTAAGTTATCCTTACCATTATTATGAATGAAGCATTTGCAGCTGAAGATGTGCAAATGAGCTAGATTAGGCTTCCTTCCTTTGTACAGCTCATAGGGAGTTTTCTCAAGCTTCTTCTGGAGATATGCCCAGTTTGAGATGTAACAAATAGTACTTATGGTGTCTGCCTAGAAAACTTGGGAAGTTTGATTCTCATTCAGCATAGCTCTAGCCAACTCAGTGAGGACTCAATTCTTCCTTTCTACTACACCATTTTGTTGAGGAGTCCTTGGGGATGAAAAATTATGATCAATCCCTTGAGCATCGCAGAACTCTTCGAAAGCATGATTCTCAAATTCTCCACCATGGTCAGTTCTTATACCTAAAATAGAGAAACCTTTCTCGTTCTGCACCTTCTTGGCAAAAGCAACAAACTGATTAAATGTTTCATCTTTAGAAGATAAAAAAATATTGTCCATGAAAATCTTGAGAAATCATCAACAATGACCAAAGTATATAAATTACCACCAAAGCTTTTTACTCTAATTGGTCAAACTAAACCCATATGAAGTAGTCGGAGAGGTCGATTGGTTGAGATTTCATTTTTTGATTTGAAAGATTATTTGCTTTGTTTAGCTTTTTGACAAGCATCACAAATCATGTCAGTTTTAAAACTAAGTTTTGGTAAACCAAGAACCAAATTTTTCTTACGAACTTGTCAAGTTGAAAAATGTTGACATGAGCTAAACGTTTGTGCCATAACCAACTCTCATCCGTGTTACCAATAAAACAGTTTTCATAAACAATATTATTGCTAGGAAGGTTTAGAGTATAGCAATTACCTTCTCGAGGATACCTGAATAAGGCTTTCAAGTTACCTTTGTTTAAGGGTAGATCATTCTCAAGGTGGAATATCACCTAGAGGGGTGAATAGGTGATCTTGAAATTCTTTCGCTAATTGCTCAAGAACACTTAAAACGAGAGATAGAGAGGAGAGCAATGAACACAAGAGATTATACTTGGTTCGGTCCAACTCTTGACCTACGTCCGATCCCCGAAAACACTATGGGATTTCACTATCTCCAAACTTGATTACGACTCAGAACTCTCGAGTAATCCTCTCACTAGGACTTACTCTTCTTTACAAGTTGTAACCAACTAACCGTGGACACAATTACACACTCGTAAACGAAGGATGATCTTTTCACTCTCGGACTCACTCCCTTACAAGTTGTAATTGATACACCCACACTCAAGATACCTCTACCTTGAAATTTGAATGAATCGTAAAACGATTGATAAAACTCTCTTACAGAGTAGATGAATGATAAACACTGAAGCTCACGAAGATATATATGTACAGAATAGAATTTGATCTCTTTGATAGCCTTTTTCGTATTCGTCTATATATCGATGAATTCAAACCTTCGGGTATTTATATTGGTTGAAGTCAAGACCGTTGGTAGAATTTGAACTTTCCGTTTGAGTATTTGAAAAATTGTCCGTTGGAATATTTCCGTTGAGTGTTTTGAAGAACTCCTCATCCTTCCGTACAACCACAATCGGGTGTCTCCTTAGTTGGGTCATCTTTGCGCTTGTCACCTTGGGTGAAGAGAAGCTTAAAAGATGCTTTTCGGTTATGGGTCATCGAATCATGTCGGCTCTTTTTCCCGACACTTTCGGTGCGCCACGACTTGTCACAATTTGAACATTGAGAAGCAAACCTTGATCTTCTAAAATCTCATCAACAAACTTGTTAAATATGGTTAGAAGATATATAAATCAATGATAATAAACAGCAAGGCATATTCAATCATTTGCAGATCAAAACAAGGCATCCTCGGTGTTCTTCGTCCAATTTGAAACTTTGATTATGAATCTGAAAAACACTTTAAGAAGATGATTAATGATATCATAGTTAAGAATGATGTATTGAAGAATTTAAAACAATTAACTAGTTCATTTAGATAAAGTTACAAATGAATCAGGTTTGCTGTCCAATCTGGAATGGGTGCTGTCTGATCATTCTTGCGAACATACTCTCGAGAATCACATAGAGTATCAACCTGAAGATTTGAACAATTCTGATCATTCTCGAGAATCACCCAATGATTCTCGAGAACCATTCTCGAGAATTGAACTTCAATTCTCGAGAATCAAGCCGACAAGGCGAACATCTATTGATGTAGCGAGCATACTCGAGAATCGTTCGCCCATTCTCGAGAACCATTCTCGAGAATGAATTTCTCATTCTCGAGAATCGCTTGTGAACCGAGAGCACATAAGCGAATGTTAGTTGAAGCTTTCGACAATACTCGAGAATCCTTTATGATTCTCGAGAATCAATCTCGAGAATTAGTTCTAATTCTCGAGAATCACCTCAGCAGCAGAATATATCAGTATAGGCTATCGACCATTCTCGAGAATCAATCTCTGATTCTCGAGAACCATTCTTGAGAATGGATTCTCAATTCTCGGGAATCTCTAGAGAGTCACAGTATAAGTTTCTTCTGATTCTGATTCAGACCCGTTCATTCTCGAGAGTGCTGGTGCATTCTCGAGAACCATTCTCCAGAATGCAATACCCATTATCGAGAATCGCTTTGCTGTGATGGAATTTTAACTGATCTTTTAATCACTGTTTAGCATCCATTCTCGAGAGTCCAAGTTCCAGTTCTCAAGAATTATTCTAACTCGAGGTGAACTTGCTGACTTGAGGTAAAAACATTAATTCTATGCTCTTTGACTTGAGGTTGACTTGAGTAGATGCTCATCAAAATTGGTTTCTTCCAAATTCTATGAAACCCTTGTTATGTCTAGAATCATATGGAATTGGTTTCATTTGATTTGGCTGTGTATAGAAGGAAAACCGAAGTCATGCTGAACTGATTCCAGAATCACGTGTGTCTAATTTCGAACGCCATATCTCCATGGTATGAACTTCGTTTTGGGTCATTAAACTCTTGATGGAAAGCTCAGTGAGTCTTCTTTCCAATGGCACTAATTTCAACTCCATTGGATTTGTAGTTTGTGAGATACACTCAAATAACCGAAGGCTGTTCAGGACTGTGACGGTGATTTGTGTTCCGACTTGTGAAAATCATAGTTCTCTCATCTGGACTCCTTTGGACTTGAAAGTTTGTCAAAAGTACGTGTTGTATGTCTAGTTTCATATGCCTCTGGTTTCATGTCAATCCGATTCCTGGTTTGGGAGATATCATTGATTTACTGAAGGTCACCTGAAACAGAGCAGAACAGAGTATGCTGAAGCACGATCATTCTCGAGAATCAGAATAGCATTCTCGAGAACCATTCTCGAGAATGGATTTTCAATTCTCGAGAATTGCTTCCAAATTTCACATGTTCAGTACCATTCTCGAGAATTGCTTCGGGAATTGATTGCATTCTCGAGAATTGCTTCGAGAATCAACTTGTAACTCGTTTTCACTCATTTTAACTCCGAATTGAGCCGTCCAACTTCTATATCATCGTGGAGACTTCTAGAATCAATATGAGAGCTTGTATAATGATTTTCTTCTATCTTTAAATAAGTTCTTCCTTTCTTTCTTCTCTTTTCTTGATAATTCTCCATCATTAAACTTCACATCTATATTAAATATAAGAATTAGTCAAAGTAGAAGATAAATATAGTATGCAAGCTTTTTGCTCTGGATAATGACATCTATATAAGACATCATCAAAACTAATCATAACTAACATTCTCCCCTTTTTGATGATGGCAAATACTTTAAGAAAAATATGTATGAATATGAAAATATATTAGATGCTCATATTTTTCTTGCCATTTCTCTCCCCTTATTTGTCATTAGCAAAAAGTTGAAGTAAAGAAGAAATACTTGGAGACGAAAATGTGAAACGATTATAAAGAATCAAGAGACTGTTTTCTCTCATTTGAAATTAGTTTCATTCGAATATGATGCAATTTAAAGAGTTGTTATGAAAACAAGTTGGAGAGGTTTTCAAGAATAAAGCAACTTGATACTATCACGAATATAAAGAGATAAAGTTCAAAATGCTCATTTATATTTGGCAAAGTGATGAATGATCTGTGAAGTCCATGTTCTTGCTTTGTATGCATTTCGGCTGAATCCACTGTGGCCCGAGATGAAGCAATGGTAGACTCTCTTCGTTTATAGCTCGGCTTCACCGTGTTTGAACATCAAAGTAGCTTTCCTCAACTTAAATGTTTCTCCTTGTAGT
This sequence comes from Acacia melanoxylon, assembly GCA_019022615.1. Lineage (NCBI taxonomy): Eukaryota > Viridiplantae > Streptophyta > Magnoliopsida > Fabales > Fabaceae > Acacia > Acacia melanoxylon. Next base: position 306,990 of record JAFJYJ010000003.1, on the reverse strand, counting down.
GCATTAAGGAAAGATCTTGCACAAACCGAATTTTCCTGTCCCAATTGTAAAACTTTCTTGCAAGAGAAATATGTTAGTGCAAACCGAATATCAAAATATCCCTTTCCATATGATATTTTCAAATCAAGATAGTGAAAGGAAAATATAATATATTTTCGAACATAAGATTAACTCATCATCAAAACTAATAAAACATAGTGAATGCAGATGAGTAAACTTAAAAAGGATTTCCTTCAACTAAATAAGATGAGTTTTTAAGACATAAAACACACGTTAATGTGAAGATGGTAAAAGAAAATGATGCTTGATCAGTTAAAGAGCCTCATGCACACATCACCATCAATTTCTTTGAAATAGAATGCTTGTTCATTTAAATGATGCACACAAGAAATGAATTCTTTGAATGAACCACCTTTTAATAAATGACGCACATGAAACGTTTGCAAAGTCTCCGATAAATGAAGACATAGAACAGACAAATGAAGCTTTTAAATAACCGATACACCTTGGCTTTTATCTACACTGCAGCAATGCTTTTTCAAGACAATTAAAGCATCAATTAAAAACACCAAGGCCCATGATATGGATTAATTGCAAAGATTTAATATATGTATTGAAAAATCCTGAAGCCAATTAAATGAAACGAAGCACACTACTCTAGAAGGATTAGGCCCGTTATTGCTCGAGAATTAGAGATAGGTTCAAATCCAGAATTATATAGATTCTCCGGAATGCTCGATTATACTCGAGGTGTGTATTGCAAATTCAAACCTTGGCTTAAATGATGATAAATAAATCAATGCTAAAAATACCTCATTTCAAGTGTGTATTGTGAACACTTGAACCCCTTTGATGAATTTGCTTGAAATAGATTTGATTCTCCAATATGACAGAGATTGATGGCTTTGTCGGTATTCACAAAGAGTAATGAAGCGACGTTTGAAACTCCCTGCTCAATAATTCTCGAGAATCAGTAAATGATTCTCGAGAGCCGTTCTCGAGAATGACACTTCATTCTCGAGAATGATCTCAGTAATGAAGAATTCCATGAAGAGATCCATTCTGCAGAAGACTTAGTCTGCGACAATTCTCGGGAATGCCTTGGCCATTCTCGAGAATGATGAATTGACTTGACCATTGATGCTTAGCGATCCTCACAGAATCTCGATATTTCTCGACCCCGAATTCTCGAGAATGCTTTGGAAATACGGGAAACTTATCTTTCAATTCTCGAGAATGATAAAATCATTCTTGAGAATTATCGGTCTAATATCGCCTTTTGTTCGTTGGACTAGAACCCGCAAAACAACATCAAGAACATCCCGCACAAATCAAATGTATATGCGATATGCATTTGACAATTATCATCCTCTCGATAGACTCTCAGTAATTCTAACCATAGAGCATCCCGCACAAATCGGATGTATATGCTCTTTGGTACCCAATGAATCTTGAGCCCACAAACGATTAGACAAGACAACTCTTATGCTCTTACATAATTAAATCATATGACATTTGAGCAAGGAGTAAAACAGTCAAAGATCAAAAGCATAATTTTATCCAATCAAACAAATTTAATCAAATGAGTCAAATAGGGTAACAACTAAATGATACCAAGAATGTTATTTCTCAATGACAATTTGTAAATACACTTTATTTGGAAAAGTATGTCATTGATATGAAACTTACATAAATCATGGATGAGACTGAATTTTCAAAAATAATAGAGAAATATGCAAGTAGTTCCAAATCTCAAATATTCTTTTGAATCATGATAATGCATTATGAAATTGAGATTTTGAAGATATGAAAACTTATTTTTGAAGTATGTTTAAAATCAATGTTCTCTCAAAAACAATGGTGGAAGTTAACATGTTAAAGAATATATCGAATGTATCGAATGAGAACATGTTTCATTTGGAGAAAAGTTAACATGTTGAAGAAGTTGTTCGAAGCAAAAGTCATGGTTAACGAATAAACGAGCACAATGACTTTGCTATAATTAAGAGATGATCTTGCATCTTAGAATTGGATTTAGAAATGTATGAATGGTCAAGGCGGGAATATGAACATACAACAGTCACTCAAAATATGAATGGAAACAATGTTGATGTATATGAGTAATAAAATGATTACTAGGATTCATAGATGACGAAGCGCATATTCATTAGTCCAAATGACTAGTGTTCGAAATATCATCCTACTAAGTTATTTCATATAATGGTTAATGCATTAACATTCAATGCACTAATGAACATAAAGCTTGGAATAACTTAATCAACAAGAATTTATGCAAGAAGCATAACACTCACAAATTGAATTCTGTTATGAGAGATAAACTTGAAACTCATAGATGATCAACTTGTTAGATATGAGGTCTAACTAGTTAGAGAATAAAGAATAAGGAATTCAAGTATCATATTAAATATTGATGATCAATATGTGAATGACAAAGAAAAATCAGCTTGACAAATTTGAAGCATATTCGACATTCAATGTACAATATTAACTTCCAATTTTGAAACATCATTTGAATGCAATTAAAGTATGGATATGTTTTCAAATCATATGTATGCATTTTCACAAAACATAGTGAATTTAAATAGATTTTAGAATTGTGCACTTCAAAAACATAAACTCGAGAAAGTTATGCACAAATTCATTTACGGTCCATTTAGCAATCCAAAAACATTTTGAAAAACATAAAAGATTGATTGCTAATGGAATGCAATGATGGACAAGTATTCATTACCCAAAAATGAATATGTAATCACGAAATGGGGTAAGAGTTAGATATCACCGCCGTAATTCCTTCTTGCCCTTGTTGAAGTTTGCTTGATTAAGATGAATTTATGTAGATGACTCCTCTTTCGATGTTCACCATCAATATCAACAAGTGCTTCTTTTGCATACTCGCAAAATCATCTTACACATACCCAAGTATCATTCTCATACTCGAGTATCACTTACCTCATACTCGAGTATTGCTCTGATATGTGAAGAATATTATCAGCAATGAAGCCACATACTCGAGTATTCAAAATCCCATACTCGAGCATCATATCGATGTGATCTGCAAAAGTTGAAACAATCCGACCGACTCGAGTATCATATCAGAACATATAAATGATACATGATCGATCAATCAATACTCGAGTATTCATTTCTAACACTCAAGTCTTATATCCTGAGACACTTAAGCAGAGACATTAAAGCCCGAGAGTACGGAAGTAGGTTAGCTTACTACTTGAGTACGATTCCAAGATATGCAGTTCACAGAGGAAATTATCAAATCATTGAATCAAACTATTGAATATTCTAATCCATTTTAAATCAATAGATTTTTAAGAAGCTTAATTGTTTGCGACTCATTCCTACGGTTCCATAAGATAAAACCTCAATTAATATTACAGATAATAACAAAGGAGGTTTTACCATTGTCCACCTTTACTTTAAGCAGTTGGAGGATTGGCTTTTCTTACCCACTGATTCTTTATTTGTTTTCTTGTGGATGTCAGCAAAGCTCTCTCAGAGGATGTAGACTTCAATAGTCTTCTGTTTGACATTTGAGAGACTCTCATTTTCTTGTTCTGCTCAAGATAGTTGAACGGTACTCTCGGTAGTTTGTTCTTGAGGTGGAACATACTCCTTTTGATTGTATCCATTGCTTCTTTTGATTTGAGGGTAAGGTTGTAGCAATGGCTTCTCCACGAGTTCTCGTATCTGATGTGAATTTTCTCTTAAGTTCATGAGAAACTCTTGCACTCTTCTTCTTCTTCTCTGTGCCTTTGTGTCTATTCTTTTTGGAATCAATCTGCACACACAAGGCACTAGGTGGATATTTTGGTACCCATTTATACTTGGGTCCTTCTGGGTTAGCTCGAGCCTTAGGAAAAACATAAGTTCCCTTTGGTAACCATTGATAATTACCAACGGGTTTATACCTTCTTCCTTTCTTATGGAAACAAGATGATGTGCTATGACCCTTACGATTACAGTAGTTACAATGAGCAAATGGATTTGAGATATGAACAGATCTTTGAAAATAGTTCAAATAAGGTTTTCCTCCCATCTTCTTTTTCCTTTCTTTTTATCAAGAATAGGATTGTAACCAATGCCCGATCGATCATTTGTAAATATTTGAGCTTTCAAGATTACATTGAGCATTTCACTACCGTTGGTGAACTTCTCAAGTGTTTTTGTAAGATAAATATTTTTTGTTTCAAAACAGGGCATGTTTTGCAAATCACATTTTCGCAAGATGGAGAAATATCTTTAGCTTGTTTTTCAAGCAATTTGATTTTCTTCTTTGAGATAATGAGTTCTTTCACAACTTTACTATATTCGAATGTAATTCATTATACTCGAAAGCAGTTCATCATAGGTAGGTTCAGAATCAAATACCTCATCATCGTTTTCACATTGCTTTTCTTCTTCAGCTATTAAGCACATGTTCGTAGGTTTTTCTTTCTTATTTTCTTCGTCTGAGGAGTTATCTCCACATATAGCAGAGTACACGTATGTCATTTCCAAAGCTTTCCAAAAGAGAAGTGTTCGCCGTTGAAGCCGGGTGGTTGGTTGATTAAGGCACTCTCAAGTAATATTCCTTCCATGATCTATCTCGGGATGTTAAGCCCAACCGAGAAACCTATGCTCGATACCAAATGAAGGTGGAATATCACCTAGAGGGGGTGAATAGGTGATCTTGAAATTCTTTCGCTAATTGCTCAAGAACACTTAAAACAGAGATAGAGAGGAGAGCAATGAACACAAGAGATTATACTGGTTCGGTCCAACTCTTGACCTACGTCCAGTCCCCAGAAACACTATGGGATTTCACTATCTCCAAACTTGATTACGTACTACAGAACTCTCGAGTAATCCTCTCACTAGGACTTACTCTTCTTTACAAGTTGTAACCAACTAACCGTGGACACAATTACACACTCGTAAACGAAGGATGATCTTTTCACTCTCGCACTCACTCCCCTTACAAGTTGTAATTGATACACCCACACTCAAGATACCTCTACCTTGAAATTTGAATGAATCGTAAAACGATTGATAAAACTCTCTTACAGAGTAGATGAATGATAAACACTGAAGCTCACGAAGATATATATGTACAGAATAGAATTTGATCTCTTTGATAGCCTTTTCTGTGTATTCGTCTATATATCGATGAATTCAAACCTTCGGGTATTTATATTGGTTGAAGCTGGAAGACCGTTGGTAGAATTTGAACTTTCCCGTTTGAGTATTTGAAAAATTGTCCGTTGGAATATTTCCGTTGAGTGTTTTGAAGAACCTGCTCCTTCTGTACAACCACAATCGGGTGTCTCCTTAGTTGGGTCATCTTTGCAGTTGTCACCTTGGGTGAAGAGAAGCTTAAAAGATGCTTTTCGGTTATGGGTCATCTGAATCATGTCGGCTCTGTTTTCCCGACACTTTCGGTGCGCCAGCTTGTCACAATTTGAACATTGAGAAGCAAACCTTGATCTTCTAAAATCTCATCAGCAAACTTGTTAAATATGGTTAGAAGATATATAAATCAATGATAATAAACAAAAGGCATATTCAATCATTTGCAGATCAGCAACAGTAGGCATCCTCGGTGTTCTTCGTCCGAATTTGAAACTTTGATTATGAATCTGAAAAACACTTTAAGAAGATGATTAATGATATCATAGTTAAGAATGATGTATTGAAGAATTTAAAACAATTAACTAGTTCATTTAGATAAAGTTACAAATGAATCGAGTTTCTTTGTCAAACTGAATGGGTCTTTGTCTGATCATTCTTGCGAACATACTCTCGAGAATCACATAGAGTATCAACTCAAGATTTGAACAATTCGATCATTCTCGAGAATCACCCAATGATTCTCGAGAACCATTCTCGAGAATTGAACTTCAATTCTCGAGAATCAAGTTTAACAGGCGAACATCTATTGATGTAGCAGAGCATACTCGAGAATCGTTCGCCCATTCTCGAGAACCATTCTCGAGAATGAATTTCTCATTCTCGAGAATCGCTTGTGAACCAGAGAGCACATAAGCGAATGTTAGTTGAAGCTTTCGACAATACTCGAGAATCCTTTATGATTCTCGAGAATCAATCTCGAGAATTAGTTCTAATTCTCGAGAATCACCTCAATGACGAGAATATATCAAGTATAGGCTATCGACCATTCTCGAGAATCAATCTCGATTCTCGAGAACCATTCTTGAGAATGGATTCTCAATTCTCGGGAATCTCTAGAGAGTCACGGATAAGTTTCTTCGATTCGATTCGACCCGTTCATTCTCGAGAGTCTTTGGTGCATTCTCGAGAACCATTCTCCGAATGCAATACCCGTTATCGAGAATCGCTTTCTTTGTGATGGAATTTTAACGATCTTTTAATCACTTTGTTTAGCATCCATTCTCGAGAGTCCAAGTTCCGTTCTCAAGAATTATTCTAACTCGAGGTGAACTTGCGACTTGAGGTAAAAACATTAATTCTATGCTCTTTGACTTGAGGTTGACTTGAGTAGATGCTCATCAAAATTGGTTTCTTCCAAATTCTATGAAACCCTTGTTATGTCTAGAATCATATGGAATTGGTTTCATTTGATTTGGCTGTGTATAGAAGGAAAACCGAAGTCATCTTTGTCGAACGATTCCGAATCACGTGTGTCTAATTTCGAACGCCATATCTCCATGGTATGAACTTCGTTTTGGGTCATTAAACTCTTGATGGAAAGCTCAGTGAGTCTTCTTTCCAATGGCACTAATTTCAACTCCATTGGATTTGTAGTTTGTGAGATACACTCAAATAACCGAAGGCTGTTCGGGACCGTGACGGTGATTTGTGTTCCGACTTGTGAAAATCATAGTTCTCTCATCTGGACTCCTTTGGACTTGAAAGTTTGTCAAAAGTACGTGTTGTATGTCTAGTTTCATATGCCTCCGGTTTCATGTCAATCCGATTCCTGGTTTGGGAGATATCATTGATTTATCGAAGGTCACCTTCGAAACGAGCGAACGAGTATCTTTGAAGCACGATCATTCTCGAGAATCGAATAGCATTCTCGAGAACCATTCTCGAGAATGGATTTTCAATTCTCGAGAATTGCTTCCAAATTTCACATGTTCAGTACCATTCTCGAGAATTGCTTCAGAATTGATTGCATTCTCGAGAATTGCTTCAGGAATCAACTTGTAACTCGTTTTCACTCATTTTAACTCCGAATTGAGCCGTTCCAACTTCTATATCATCGTGGAGACTTCTAGAATCAATATGAGAGCTTGTATAATGATTTTCTTCTATCTTTAAATAAGTTCTTCCTTTCTTTCTTCTCTTTTCTTGATAATTCTCCATCATTAAACTTCACATCTATATTAAATATAAGAATTAGTCAAAGTAGAAGATAAATATAGTATGCAAGCTTTTTGCTCTGGATAATGACATCTATATAAGACATCATCAAAACTAATCATAACTAACACATTCTTGCAAACAATCAGACACTCTTTTGAGGAAGGTAACAGAGAGTATCTACCGGTTAAACACCAAGGAGAAGAAGATTACTCAATGCTATCTATAAGGAAGGTAACAGAGAGTATCTGGTGATCACTGTGCTATATAGGTATGGCATATCGCCAGAGGGGTGGGGTGTGTGCACAGTAAGACTGAATAGTAAGTAATTGAATAAAGAATAATCAGAGAGCATGCACCTGGTGGGTATCCTCCTATTTATAGAGATCACCTAGGGTTTAGTCTGCTGGTTGTGCGTCCGCTCCTCAAGCAACATGCGCCTCTACGATCTGCAAATGCCTGCTCCACTTCCTGTACTATCCAGGATTATAGGTATGATCATTGGGTGATTAGCGCTTTACTTGATTAGGGAGGGATCCTGTCATGAAGTTCCCTTATTAGGCCTTAAATCTGCCAGGTCCATTATATAGGTCCATAACAGTTGGCGCCAAGCTCGGTATTTCAGGTCTCAGATCTGCCGAGATTAATTAATTGTCTAACCCAGACTTTGAGTGTCTGAGTTTTCCGACTTGACTCTTCTTATCGCCATTTAGATGCTCACCGAGTTTCGTTGTACTTCACGAACTCCCAAGTTCTCTTGCGATTGCCCGCAGATATGCTCGCCGAGATTAACTGATGACTTAATCCAGCTTTTATGTCTGAGTTATTTAATATACTTTCTGAGTTTGTTTTCAACCTGCCCCCTAGTCTGCATGTCGAGTTTGGTACGACTTTGACAATCATTTTTATGTTAGCCAGGATTTGGGCTTGCATTTTAGAATCCGAGTTGCTGGACTCTCTTATCCTTGCCACGTGTTGCCCCCAATCTGGGGTGCCATAAAAAAGCTTGAATACGAACGGACTCCCTTTTCATCACCACTGACAGATGTATGCGTATCTACGTCAGAGAATACGTCTCCTTACCAAAACGCTCTCTTCTTCACAAGCTTGCTCAAATCTTTTAGCCTTATGTATTTCCATTTTACTTTGTTTGTCTTTCCCTCTTTTCTCCGACTGCACTCATTAGAAACTATTTTTCTGGTCTTCTAAGTTTCTGGGGTTTTTTGGGAAAGTTCCTAGGTTTTCTGGAAAAGTTCCTGGGTTTTCCGGGTAGCTTTTTGGGTTTGAAACTGTCAGTATTGTTACTCCTTCTTCCTGATATTCCCCCTTTCTTCCTCAACCTAATGGATCAAAATCCTGATGTGCCCGTAGATATGTATGGTAGGCCAATCCCTGAAGAGGATAGAGAAATAATTAACCAACTCTCTGATAAAAAGAAATATTGGTTCTAGGCTATACCTCTCCCCGAGGAAACGATAATGGAAGATCTTCTTGGCAAACCCAGTGGTAGTGGAGTAGGAAAAAGTGCCCAAACATCATCATCTGTATCCCCTAGGCCAAACACAGTCATCCCAGGATCTTCTTTCCGTCCGTCCTCAAGTCCCACCCTAGGTCAAAGTACCCCTACATTGGCTTCGCAGACTTTGGGCCCAACGCCTTATGATGAGTGCTGTTATGAAAGCATTAAGCTTGTTAGATTCGGTCAAGAAAGAGAGGTCGACTTGGTCCTGGCCAACTGCCGACATAACCTCACTTCTCTAGCCACTCCGGCTTCTGTCAACTGGAGTCATCCCGGACCGGCACCTTTTGGGTTCCGCCAAAATAGCTTTGTTGTGTTAGGTATACTTCTGAATTCTGACTTGTATCCTTTTTCTTTATGGTAGGTATAGATGGCTTCGTCTTCACACCATACCGAATAGTCCATGACGAGAGAGTTAGGCCCTTCAGGTTCCTCTCAAGACCCTACTACTCTGGGCCCATCGATTAGTTCTATCGTGACAAATTATAAAAGTACGATGATCGAGGAGGAGGTGGTCCGTGTCATTCCGAGTGGGGAAGGATATGTCATACGCTTGCCACAAGGAGATGAGTCAGTTGCCTCTTGCCGATCTAGTGCTAGGGATCCCCACTATTTTTACTTTTACCGAGATATTATTACTCGGCTTGGCTTGCAACTTCCCTTCACCGACTTCCAAATATGTCTCCTTAACCACTTACATATGGCCCCCTCACAACTTCACCCCAACGGCTGGGCTTTCGCCATTGCCTTTAAGAATTTTTGTAAAGAGCAAGACATTGTCTGCACTGTTCTAGTTTTCTGTCACTTCTTTTCTCCTTCAAAAACCAATGTCGTCGCCAAAGGAAACACTACGTGGTTCGACCAGACCTCACTCCAAGATGCCCACGGTCGCAAATTTCTCAAACCCTTTACGGACTCGTGGAAAGGCTTCAAAACCACCTTTTTTAAGGTTGTTGCCGAACCCGGGCAGTTGCCTTGGTTCCTTCAAACTCATAACTCCAGGGGAGTTGAAGAACGATTCCCCCTGTACTGGTGTATAGGTCACCACAAACTTTCACCCAAAGCCTTTGCCCCGTCAGCAAACAATCTTTCTGACGCCGAGGAAGTGGCCATAATAACCCTTATGAAGCTTGCTAGTAAGAAGGATAACCTTGTGGATTTGGCCAATTATATCCCCACATCTTTGACTAGAAAACGATCAGCGTCGAGAATGAATATTGTTTATTATGTAGCATTGCCTATTCTTTGACCTTTGCTAACCAAGCAACTAATACTTTGCTTTTTATTTTGCAGGTCGAAATATGGGGAAGCCAGAATTTCTTCGTGTTTTTGAGCATGTTTTCGAGATGCTCAGGCTATTGAGACTGCTTAAACAGCTTCGACCTCTGGTGGTCCCATCGCGGCTTCAAAAGTTGCTACAACCAAAGAGGCTGCTACCTCTGAAGCTTCCCAGAAGCGCGCAGTGCCCAAAGACGGGGCAAGGCCTGATGGAGGGCCGTTTAAGAAATCCAAAGGCAAAAAGGCCATGGACGCTCCACCTTCAGTAACTCCAACCCCTTCCTCGCAGACTCAAACCACTTCCTCCCCGGCTACCGTGGAAACCCTGCCTACCCATGCTATGTTGTCTGGGGAGCTCCTCTGGAAGTCCGAGGTGACCAAGGTGGTCTTTGACATTACTCGCCCTCCTGCCCAATTTGAAGCTCCGTCGACCCTCTCTAAAGCCGAGAAGAAAGAAATCATAGAATTGGAAGAAAAAGGTTTTAGGGCCTTCTCTCTACTTAGGCCATACACGGCACTCAAAAACAAATATGTCTTGGCTAACGCCAATTTACTCCGAGTTACAGAGGAAAGAGAGAACATCAAGAAGGATCTTGCAACCTTGCAAGATAATGTCGATCTGAAGAAGGTCACCGAGGAGAGGGACAAGGCCAGAGAGGAGTTGCAAGCCTCCAACGCCTAGAAAGACAAATGGCTTAAAGAGGTGCTACTGCTCAAGGCGAGCCTATCCACAGTCAAAGGGAAACTCACGGTGGCAAATTCCAAGCTTCTTCGCCTCGAAGAAGTTTACCATACTGACGTGCAGCTTTTGCAAAAAGTTCAGGCTAAAGCGGCCCAACTTGAATCCTTGCTGAAGACAAAAGATGAGGAACTCGGTTGTGCCAAGGCCGAATTATCTAGTGCAAAGGCCGGCCTTACTTAATACGCCAGCGCCGTAGTGTAATCTTTTGATAATGTCGTGGCTCAACTCCAGGTTCTAAATCTTGCCATCAATTTGAACACCTCTGGGATGGACTACCAAGCTTACATCAGTAAGGGTGGGAAGCTGATCCCTCTTGGGCAAGACGAAGATGAGGATGAAGAAGCTCATGCTGCTTGAGTTGCACTGAGTATAGCCTCATACGCAGCTCTAGTTTCCTTTGTTTTTGGTTGATAAACGCCTTCCTCTATGGAATTCAGAACACTTCTTTCTTGAAGCTCTTTATTGGCTTTTGTAACAAAATTCCTCTTAGGTTAAAGCCCAATTTCAAATGTCTTGTATATGTTCAACATTCCTGCATCAAAATCATGTAAATAGGTCCAATTTTAATGGAAAGTACTTACATTTTGTGCATGCCGAGCATTTACTTTTTGCTTGTCTAACCCGAATTTCATTCGAAAAAGAATTTTGTATTTTATTGCGTGTGATGTAGTCGACATTTATTTCCAAGTTCTTTGTGCAGATTTTCGTTGAACTATCACAGCGTCTTCCATCACGACTGACTAAAATTTAATCTGGTAGTAAAATCAACACGTCATATATTCAAGATTTAGAATATTCCGACTTGATCAGGGTCTGCATGACGGTTAACTCCACTATCCCAGAAAAATAATTTTAATACAACCCGGCCGTAACGACTTTATTTCCATAAGGAACTTAAAATAGACTTGGCGGCATTGCTGTCGCAACATGATTTCGCAACATGATTTATGAAAACAGGTTTGTTTACCACGGATTCATACATGTAAATAGACTTGGCGGTATTGTCATCGCAACATGATTTATTAAAACAGGTTTGTTTACCACGGATTCATACATGTAAATAGACTTGGCGGCATAGCCGTCGCAACATGATTTATGAAAACAAGTTTGTTTACCAATGATTCATACATGTAAATAGACTTAGCGGCATTGCCTTCGTAACATGATTTATGAAAACAGGTTTGTTTACCACGGATTCATACATGTAAATAGACTTAGCGGCATTGTCGTCGCAATATGATTTATGAAAACAGGTTTGTTTACCACGGATTCATACATGTAAATAGACTTGGCCGCATTGCCATCGCAACATGATTTATAAAAACATGTTTGTTTACCACGGATTCATACATGTAAATAGACTTGATAATTGAATATTTCATACACTTATTTTTATCTCTTGATTAATAATTTAGGACTCTTTAGTTAATAAATAATGGCTTTTATACTTATTTGGGCTTTGGGCCTTTGATTATATTTTAGCCATTTTTAATAATAAAATTCCAGTTTTACATTGCTTCACTATTCCTACCATAACTCTTGAACCAGACATCGGATTTGCCTCATTTTTGTTACATATTTCAGATGATTCAAAGAGCTACAATTGTTATTAAGACATGAAGGGAAAATTCGGACAAGAGGGCGGTCGATTTTGGAGCCGAAGTCAGATTTTTATTTGGGCTCGAATTTGTAATTAAAGCCCATTTTTTATTATTTTCTGTTTTGGGCCTGAATTGTGGATTGGAGCCCCATTTCGTTTTTCCATTTTAGGTTAAGTGAGGCAGCAGCCAAAAACACATTCTCATTCACGTTTTTACTCAGTTTTGGATTAAAATACAGAAGTTTAATTTTCTCTCAACTGTTCTTCATCCGTTCATCGTGTTGTTCGTGTTCATGATGAACTTCTTCATCTCTTTCCCATTTTCGTTCTACATAGCTATGATAGGCTAGGCTTCTGTGATTGACTCATGGATTGAGGATTCCACGAATCCAGAGGACACGCGCTTCAATCAATAACGTAATTCGTTTCTGTTTATTTTAATCGGATCCGATTATAATTGCGGATTAGGTATTAGATTTAATACCTAGATTGATATCCCAAGGACATAGGTCGGACCGGGTTCTGAGAGAGCATTGTACGATCGCACAGCGAGCTCGCCACGTGTTCGATCAAATGCTAAGCGATCATCTAGTTGAGGGAATATCTGGACAAATGCAGAGATTTTGGTTTGTCCAGAATCAATCACGAGTTTGGTTATTATCTTTTTGTCCGATGAAGGTTATGGAATCCCAATTCTGGGTTAATCGTTTTTAATCTGATTGATCTTGTTTTCTTGCTTTCTGTTTTAATCTTTACTGCATTAAAAACAACTCCCCCCCAATTTGTTACTTGTTACGTTTCACTTCATGCGATTTAGACCGACTGTGAATTCGTTGGGAAACGACCCAGGTTACATTATACTGCAAATCCTTTTCTAATCTGGTTATTTTGGGAGATCACGGCAAATCTCTATCAAAATATGGCGCCGCTGCCGGGGAATTTGCATCGGTTTCATTAGCAACAATGGTAGTTTTCGGTGGTTCGGGTGGGTCGGGACGTAAATTTTTCGACCCGGATCACTCAAACCAGTCTTGTTCACAAGGAATTGGGCATTCTAAACAAGAATCACTCTCCTTTGGAATGAGGTCTGACCTGTTTTCCCCAAATTCCATCGTTTAGACCACTTTTTCGCTGTTTTAAGTTTCTATTTTGTGATTTCTACTAGGGCATTGTTTTCGGAGTATCTCCGAATGGTATGAAATTTTGCTAGTTGATAGGAAATGGCCTAACTCACAGGACACATCGAAAATCCAGAGGATTTTCCATGTGGTCTTCATATTTTAGCCAAATTTCATCGTTTAGACCATTTTTTCAATTTTTGAAGGTTTTTTTATTCCATTTTTGGGTTCCCCAATGGTCTAGGAGTTGCCCTGTCCAAGTCCCATAAATTTTAAAAATCGTTTGATAGTGTTTTGGACTTGTTTTGGTCAAATTCCAACATAGGTTTTTGCTTTTTTTGTTTTTGTTTGTGTGTCATCTTAGTGTTTTCTACTTTTTACCACTTCTGGTGGCATTTTCGTAATTCTGCTTTTCTGGTGGCATTTTCATAATTCTGATTTTCTGCAAATTCTGCCTTGTGTTTATGCTGTATAAGTACTAGGAGTACTATTAATCCAGAAGACTTGTTGCCATTTGATCATGAAATAGAAAGAACAATTCTTACTGCTAGAAGATTTGTTAGGCTAAGTCGTGGGATTAATACTGAATTGGACATTGAACTTGAGTCTGATTGTGTCCATTCTGTTGATCTTGACTCTGATAGTACTTCTGATAGTCTTGTTGTTTTCACTGATTCTAGTAGCAATTTTGCTAACTTAGAAATTATGGCAGAAGAGCAAGCAGCTCGTCCCACTTTGAAAGAATTAGCTACCCCTGATGTGGGCAATCAAAATTTGTGTATTCAATATCCTGAACTTGCTGCTAACTTTGAACTAAAATCTGATCTTATCCATTTGTTGCCCAAGTTTCATGGTCTTGTAGGTGAATGTCCTCACAGGCATCTAAAGGAGTTCCATGTGGTATGCAGCACAATGAAACCTCAAGCAATTGATGATGACCACATTAAGCTGAGAGCTTTTCCATTTTCCCTAGATGGCGTGGCTAAGGATTGGCTATACAATTTGCAACCAATATCTGTTGGGAGTTGGGATGATATGTAGAAGTTATTCCTAGTGAGGTTCTTTCCTTCCTCAAAAGCCATTGCTATTCAGAAGGAGATCACTAGTGTTAAACAAATCAATGGAGAGACCATGTATGAGAATTGGGAGAGGTTCAAGCGATTGTGTGCTAGCTGTCCACACCACCAGATTTCAGACCAACTCCTAATTACATATTTTTATTCCGGTTTGTTACCGATGGATAAAAGTTTCGTGGATGCATCTAGTGGTGGGGCCTTAGATAGCAAGACACCTGAAGAGGCCCGAGAGTTGATATCTACTATGGTCCGCTAATTCTCGCAATTTGGCACAAGGGCCAACGACTCTGTTTACCGATTCAAACACCTCCGGTCCGGATGATTCTCGAGAGATTGGAGAATAGACTTGATGATCCGACTTCCCTTGTGAGGTAGTTGGCGGTGACCCGCAGATAAGACAATCTTCCTCTCCTCGGAAACGGGTACTCATGTGGTTCCGTTTCGACCCTTGTCATTCTACCGATTTTTGCCCTACTTTGCATGATCCACTTATCAAGACCGCCGGTAGGCCGCAGTGGGGTGTTTTTCCAAGAAAGCCACAATACCAGCAGAATAATGCCTTCTCTAATACCTACAATCCTGGTTGGAGAAATCACCCCAATTTCCGTTGGAACCAGAATCAAAATCAGAACCAGAGTAACCAATATCAACAGAATCTGGGAATTACCAGCAGAGAAAGATATACTTGAGACATTCAGAAGAGTAGAGATCAACATTCCTCTCTTAGATGCAATCAAACAAATTCCTAAATATGCCAAGTTTCTGAAGGAGTTATGCACCAACAAGAGGCGACTGAAGGGGAATGAACGAGTGAGTTTGAACCAGAATGTATCAGCCCTCATACAGCCTACCATGCCTCGCAAGTTGAAAGAGATTTGTCGTGATCTCCCAAAATAACCAGATTAGAAAAGGATTTGCAGTATAATGTAACCTGGGTAGTTTCCCAATGAATTCACAGTCGGTTCAATTCGAACAGCAATAAAACAGAAACAATAAAATTGGGGGTTTTTGATTCAAAAGAGATTAAAAACGAAAATATGTAGAAACAGATTAACAACGATCAACCCAACATCTAGATTCCAGAAACTTCTATCATTGAGCGAAAAATGAACGAACTCGCGTTTGGTTCTGGACAAACCGAAATCTCTGCGTTCGTCCGTAAATCCCTCGACTAGACGATCGCCTAGAATGCGTCGAACAATGGCGTCTCACCGTGCGATCGCACAAAGAACACTTTAACCTAGTTCGAACTCAGTCCTTGAGATGAACCAAACCGAATATTAAATCTAATATTCAAACTATTTCTAGAAATCGAATCCGATAAGATGAAAACAGAAACGAGTGAAGTTACCGATTAAGCACAAGCTCTCTGGACGAATCATGGAATCCTCAACGTTGGGTTAATCACGTGTTTAGCCGAACATGGCCGGGAAAAACGAAGAAAAGACGAAGAACACGAAGAACATTTGAGAGAATTTAAAAACTCCTATTTTGATCCACCAAAATCTAAAAACGTGAATGAGAATATATTTGTGGCCGCCGCACTTAACCTAAAATGGAAAAACAAAAATGGGGCTCCAATCCACAATTCAGGCCAAAAACAAAAAATAATAAAAAATGGGCTTTAATTACAAATTCGAGCCCAAATAAAAATCCGACTTCGGCTCCAAAATTGACCGCCTCTTGTCCGAATTTGGCCTTCATGTCTTCATAAGAATTGTAGCTCTCTCGAATCATCTGAAATATGAAACAAAAATGAGGCAAATCCGATGTCGGTTCAAGAGTTATGGTAAGAATAGTGAAGCAATATAAAACTGAAATTTTATTATTAAAAATGGCTAAAATATAATCAAAGGCCCAAAGCCCAAGTATAAAAGTCATTATTTATTAACTAAAGAGTCCTAAATTATTAATCAAGAGATAAAAAGAAGTGTATGAAATATTCAATTATCACAAGTGCAAGGATCCAGGGACGTTTTCTATCCCTTGCCTTATTGGTAATTATAAATTTGATGATTGCATGCTAGATTTAGGTGCTTCTATAAATGTCATGCCTGCATCTATCTATAGATCTCTTGGTCCCTTGCATCCAACTGGTGTTATTGTTCAATTAGCTAATAGGAGTAATGCCCATCCTTCTGGTTTAGTTGAAGATGTATTAGTCAAAGTTAATGAATTGATATTCCCTGCTGATTTTTACATCTTAGATATGGAGGATGAGTCTTCTATCGAGGTCACCAATTATTCTAGGGAGGCCTTTCATGAAAACAAATAGGACTAAGATAGATGTGTATTCGGTACTCTTTCCATGGAGTTTGGTGATATTTACGTAAATTTTAATATCTTTGATGCCATGAAACATCCTAGGGAAGAGCATTCATTTTCCGTATTGATGTGATTGATGATCTTGTGGATGATGTTCTTGCCGATTGGTGTCTTGATTATCCCGATTTTTCATCCGAGAGTGATTACGCCATTTGTACATGTGTTGATAATGAATGATGCTCTGTTTGTACTCATTTGGTTAATGCTGCATTATTTGGTAATTCTGACTTGCTGGGTGATTCTGCATTACTTGTGGATTCTATATTGATTATGAGTTTGAGCTTCATCCTGATCCTGATGTGCATCCTGATTCTGATTTTGATGAACTTAACTCTGATTTTGATGAGCTGAATTCTAATGTTAACATTGAGTGTATAGACACGTTCTTGATTCTTTGAATGTGGTTTCAAGCATTTCGATGTGATGACATCCGAGTTGTTGCAACAACCACCCAAGCTTCTTCCTTCCACCGAGAAACCACCCAAACTTGAGTTAAAATCCCTTCCAGATCACCTGAAATATGCATTTCTGGAGGTGGATGAACAGTTGCCAGTCATTGTGGCAAATAATCTTCTTCCTGACCAAGAAGAGAAGCTACTAAGCTTATTGAGGGTGAACAAGAAAGTCATTGGGTGGACATTAGCTGATATCGTTGGCATTAGCCCTTCTATGTGCATGCATCAAATTCTGTTGGAAGAGGACTCTAAGCCAGTGAGGCAACCCCAGAGACGCCTTAATCCCCTTATCTTTGATGTGGTGAAGAAGGAGGTCACTAAGCTTCTACAAGCTAGTATCATCTATCCCATTTCGATAGCCGTGGGTTAGCCCGGTCCAGGTGGTTCCTAAGAAATCCGGAGTCACTGTGGTAGCCAATCAGAAGAATGAGCTCATTCCTACTCGAGTTCAGAATAGTTGGAGAGTTTGCATTGACTATTAGAAGACTCAACCAAGCCACTCGCAAGGATCATTACCCTTTACCTTTCATTGATCAGATGTTAGAGCGATTGGCTGGCAAGTCTCATTACTGCTTCCTGGATGGCTACTCTGGATACTTCCAGATCCATATTGCTCCTGAGGATCAGGAGAAGACGACCTTCACATGCCCTTTTGGAACATATGCCTACCGAAGGATGCCTTATGGCCTTTGCAACGCACCTGGTACTTTTCAGCGTTGTATGGTGAGTATTTTCTCTGAGTTTTTAGAGGACTACATGGAGGTCTTTATGGATGATTTCACTGTATATGGGTCTGATTTTGATGCATGCTTAGCTAATCTATCTAGAGTTTTGCATAGGTCCATTGAGTCTAATCTTGTGCTGAATTATGAGAAGTGTCACTTTATGGTTGAGTCAGGTATAGTCTTGAGACACATAGTGTCTAGGAAAGTGATTGAAGTAGACCCTGCTAAGATAGATGTGATTACTGCTTTGCCTTACCCCGTATCTGTGCAGGAAGTTCGCTCTTTTCTTGGTCATGCAGGTTTCTATCGGCGTTTCATTAGGGATTTCAGCAAGAAGCGCCCGACCACTTGTCCAACCTTCGCATAAGGACACCGACTTTGTATTTGATTAGGCTTGCAAGGCGGCCTTCGATCATTTGAAGCGTTGCGACTACAACCCTGATCCGATCCCGATTGGTGCATTCCCTTCGAGTTGATGTGTGATGCTTCCAACTATGCGGTTGGTGCTATCTTGGCACAGCGGGTCGATAAAGCATCTAATGTGATTGCCTATGCCTCCAAGACTTTGGATCCTGCCCAATCTAATTACACCACTACCGAAAAGGAGTTGTTGGCTATCGTATTTGCTTTTGATAAGTTTAGGTCATATCTACTAGCTAGTAGAGTAATTGTTTTCTCTCGACTACGCCATGCTTTGCTACGAAATTTCTTTTGAGAAAGGCGGATGCTAAGCCACGACTCATCCGGTGGATGTTATTGCTCCAAGAGTTTGATGTTGAGATTCGAGACAGAAGCGGAGCACAAAACTGGGTAGCTGACCACTTGAGTCGTATCACCCATTCTCTCTCTCACCCGTCTTCTATTCGGGATGATTTTCTTGATGAGCGGCTTCTACAACAAGGTAAGCTTCCATGGTATCTTTGATCCGGTTAACTACTTGGTAGGCGGTGTTTTGCTGTAGATTCCACTAGGGCCCAAACTCTTAAATTGAAGAGTGAGTCTAAATATTATGTTTGGGATGACCCTTATCTGTGGAAATTTTGTAGTTACCAAGTAGTTAGGAGATGTGTGCTTGATCATGAGTTTCACTCTATATTGCATTTTGCTCATGCTTCTGCATTTGGTGGTCACTTTGTACCCCAAAGAACTCCTAGGAAAGTGTTAGATAGTGGATTATTTTGGCCTTCCCTATTTCATGATTCCCATTTGTTTTGTAAGTCTTGTGATAACCGTCGGAGGCGGGAGTATTTCCGTAGGCATGAGATGCCCCGAACCCTATCTTTTGTTTTGTGAGATATTTGATGTCTGGGGTATTGATTTTATGGGTCCATTTCCTGTTTCTCATGGTTATACTTACATACTGCTAGCTGTTGCTTATGTCTCGAAATGGGTTGAGGCGAAAGCCACTCGGACTAATGATTCTTTTGTGGTGGTGGATTTTGTTAGGCCTAACATTTTCTACAGGTTTGGCATTCCAAGAGCTATTATCAGTGACCAGGGCTCCCATTTTTGCAATCGAAGCATGGGTGCCTTGTCTCCACAGCATACCATCCTCAGACCAACGGTCAAGCTGAAGTCTCAAATAGAGAGATTAAACAAATCCTTCAGAAGACTGTTAACTCTACCCGGAAAGATTAGAGTAAGCGATTAGAGGATGCTTTGTGGGCATATCGCACCGCCTACAAGACTCCGATTGGGATGTCTCCTTATCGGCTTGTCTTTGGTAAGGCATGTCATCTTCCTATTGAGTTAGAGCATCAAGCCTATTGGGCCATTAAGCGATTAAACATGGATTTGGCCAAGTCTAGTATGGAACTAAGCTGCAGGTTGCAAGAGTTGGATGAGCTTAGATTGGATGCCTATGAGAGTTCGCGGTTGTACAAGGAAAAGACTAAGGCATTCCATGATAAGCATATTCGAGGAAAGAATTTTCTCGTGGGCCGAAAGTTCTTCCGTTTAACTCCGTCGAAGTTTATGTTTGGTAAGCTTCGATCTAAATGGGATGGCCCTTTTGAGATCACTAACATTTTTCCATTTGGTGTTGTTGAGCTATGAGATCCACCCACAGGAAGAACCTTTAAGGTAAATGGGCATCGCCTCAAGCAATTTCATGAGGGATCCCAGCAACAACCTGAGGAAGTAGAGATTCTCCTCATTGATGCCACTTATCCTCCTTAAACCCTTGGGGAGTATTGTTCTTTCTTCTCCCTCTATCTCTTTTATTTGTTTTCCTTTTTCTACTTTGCTTTTTGAAAATAAATACGCTCTCTTTCTATGATTGCTACATATTATGAACTTGGACATTTTGGTTTTAATGCATCATTATGTTTGGTCTCAATTCCCGACTCTTCGATTGCATGTCTTGGTAGTTGATTTGATGTTGTTGGTTGCCTAAGTTGGTATTGACCTTGTGAGGTTTTGGGCACGCTTGAATGGAATTCATCTTTTACCATTCTTTCTTTCATGTGTGCATCTGCTCCTGATTTGTGTTCTCTAGAACTTGCTCCTTTTCTTTTTGAAACTACATTTTTCACCTACATGCATAAATATGATAGAAGCTTGTTTTCTTTCTTTTATTTTCCCCACTTTAGCCAAATAGCTTTCCCTTGCATTATGTTTCCTTTACTAGCCCATTTGTGCCTTTTCGACTCATTCTTTTCTAAGCCACATTACAAGCCTAAGCGTAAACCATTTTATTCCGCAACTTAGAAATTTATTGAGCATTGTTTTCACCTTGGTTTTGTGTTTAAGTGTGGGGGTTGCTCAGGAGTGCAACAGTTTAAGTGTGGGGGGAGATATTTGATTTTGTCATTGTGATTATGTATATAGTTCTTCAAAACAAAAAACAAAAACAAAAAAACAAAAGGAAAAAAAAAAGAGAAAAGAAAAGAAAGAAAAGCAGAAAAAGAAAAGGAAAGAAAGAAAGAAATACATAGAAAGATTGTATTAATCAATGCTCTTTTTAATTTCTTGGGTGCTTAGCCTCTCATTCCATACTATTACCTACCTTCACCCTAACCCCATTACAACCTTTAACAATAAGCTCTCTTGATTTGTGAATGCATGTGTTATGAGTAGTGGAGACGTAGAAATTGAGTAAGCTTATGGTAGAACAATTTTCTTGAGTAGAATTTGAGCGATACACTTATTTACCTTAAACACTTTAGAGATTGATTGATTGAGCGCATCATTTGAGAGACCATCTTTTGTGATTAGCATCATTGATTTAGATTACCATGAATTGTAATTTAAGATGAAGGGATTTTGGTCTTGATTGATTGGTCTTTTGGAGCTTTGTGTCCCTTGTTCAATCGTTGAATTGTTAGCAATTGTTAGAAAAGAAGAGTTTCTCCTTTAGGTCTTTTTCTTTGAATTTTGTTCAGGAGTGCAAAAAGATAAGTCTTGGGTAATTTGATAATTGAATATTTTATACACTTCTTTTTATCTCTTGATTAATAATTTGGGACTCTTTAGTTGATAAATAATGGCTTTTATACTTATTTGGGCTTTGGGCCTTTGATTATATTTTAGCCATTTTAATAATAAAATTCCAGTTTTACATTGCTTCACTATTTTTACCATAACTCTTGAACCGGACATCGGATTTGCCTCATTTTTGTTTCATATTTCAGATTATTCAGAGAGCTACAATTGTTATGAAGACATGAAGGGCAAATTCAGGCAAGAGGGCGGTCGATTTTGGAGCCGAAGTTGGATTTTTATTTGGGCTCGAATTTGTAATTAAAGCCCTTTTTTCTGTTTTGGGCCTGAATTGTGGATTGGAGCCCCATTTTCGTTTTTCCATTTTAGGTTAAGTGAGGCAGCAGCCACAAACATATTCTTATTCATGTTTTTACTCAATTTTGGATTAAAATACATAAGTTTCATTTTCTCTCAATTGTTCTTCATCTGTTCATCGTCTTCTTCGTGTTCATGATGAACTTCTTCATCTCTTTCCCATTTTCGTTCTGCATAGCTATGATAGGCTAGGCTTCTGTGATTGACCCATGGATTGAGGATTCCACGAATCCGAGGGCACGCGCTTGATCGATAACGTAATTCGTTTTTTCGTTTATTTTAATCGGATCCGATTATAATTGCGGATTGGTATTAGATTTAATACCTAGATTTATATCCCAAGGACATAGGTCGAACCGGGTTCTGAGAGAGCGTTGTGCGATCGCACAGCGAGCTCGCTACGTGTTCGATCAAATGCTAGACGATTGTATAGTCGAGGGAATATCTGGACAAATGCAGAGATCTCGGTTTGTCCAGAATCAATCACGAGTTTGGTTATTATCTTTTTGTCCAATGAAGGTTATGGAATCCCAATTCTGGGTTAATCGTTTTTAATCTGATTAATCGTTGTTAATCTGTTTCTACATATTTCATTCTATTTCTGCATAATTTCGTTTTTAATCTCTTTTGAATCAAAAACCCCTAGTTTTATTGTTTCTGTTTTATTGTTGTTCGAATCGAACCGACTGTGAATTCGTTGGGAAACGACCCAGGTTACATTATACTGCAAAATTATATTGATCCTGGTTATTTTGGGAGATCACGGCAAATCTCTGTCAGTGTCGCCATTGAACACTCCCTCCAATTGGAGTTCCCGACCTCGAACAACCAGGCTGAATATGAAGCTCTACTTGCCGGATTATTGCAAGCAAGAGAACTTGGAGCGCAGAGAGTAAGGGTTTTCACCGACTCGCAGCTTGTAGCCGCACAGATAGAGGGCACTTATCAGACAAAAGGTCCCTTACTGGCTAAGTATCTCAATAAAGCAAAGGAGGTGATCTCCGACTTCGACGAGGTTATAATCACCCACATCCCAAGAGAAGAAAACACCCGAGCCGACATCTTATCAAAACTTGCCGGACTAAGGGCCCGGAAGCTTCCGAACCGTCATCCAAAGAAAAACCCTAACGAGCCGAGCCAGCCGCCATGACTATCTCGACCGCTACGGATTGGAGGAGACCGATTGAAGATTACCTTGAAAGAGGGATTATACCGACGGATTCTGTCGTGGCAAAGAAATTAATACAGGAAGCTGCCGTCTACACGATGATTGACGACCAGCTATACCGGAAAGGTTTACACTCTCCAATGATGAGATGTTTAGACTCATCCGAGGCCAAGTATGTGTTGTCCGAGATACATCAAGGCGTGAATGGCCATCACATTGGGGGCAAGGCCCTTGCTAGGAAAGCTTTGCGGGCCGAATATTACTGGCCAACAATGAAGATAGATGCCATGAAAGCAGTCAAAAGGTGTGAAAGTTGCCAAAAACATGCCAAAATTATTTGGCCTCTGCCATCAGAATTAAACGGCATCTCGGCCCCTTGGCCCTTCTACAAATGGGGAATGGATCTCCTAGGGCCGTTGAAAGCAGCCCCGGGGCAATTTAGGTGGCTCATCGTGGCGGTAGATTACTTTACTAAATGGATCGAAGCCGAGCCTTTAACCTCTATCACCTCAGCGCGGATTCAAAGGTTTTTTCGACACAATATTGTCTCTCAATTCGGAATCCCAGCCGAAATAGTCACGAACAACGGGACCCAGATTATAGACAAAGGGTTCCAGGCTATGATGTCGGATCTAGATATTGTACAGCACTTCACCTCAGTGGAACATCCACAATCCAAAGGCCAGGCCGAAGTAGCCAATAAAGTCGTTTTAGACGGCCTAAAGAAGCGGATGCAAGATGAAGAGTCCAACTGGGTCGAACAACTCTACAGCGTACTATGGGGGTACAGGACCAGCGTGCAAACCTCAACCCAGGAAACCCCCTTCCGGTTGACCTATGGATGTGAGGCGATGATCCTGGTGGAGATAGGGCTTCCGTCATGGAGGAAGGCTAAAGCAATTCAAGAGGGAGGCGAGTCAAACGAAGATGCCTTGAGGACTGAACTGGACTTAATTGACGAGATCAGAGTCAGGGCGCACTGCAAGGAGCTGGCTACCAAGCAACTCATCGCGGCAAAATATGATTGGAAAGTAAGACCCTGTTCTTTCAACAGGGGCACCTAGTACTTCGACGGGCGGATATTGGAAACAAAAACGCCAGAGATGGCAAGCTAGCAGCAAATTGGGAGGGTCCGTATCGTATCAAAGAAAAGCTAAGCAACGGGGCTTATATACTAGAAGGAACCCGTAGTGGAGTTCTTATTTCAAGTACGTGCTGTTTATAACTTAAGTTTTATACACCGCAGTCCATGAACCCGGTCTCAATTAACACATCTAGATGGATGACACTAGGGCCGATGTGCCTAAGTTACAAGCAATGTGAAGTCGCCTGTAAAGGTCTTCACAAAATTGACGCGTCAACGCTCGCTCCTTGATAAAAGAGGATGAATTGTCATGCCAACCCTGATCAGGTCAAAATGTTTGGCTCTGTGTTACGGACACCTCAGCTCAAACATGTGACATTTTGCCCGTATGTTGATGAATGAACCCGGACAAGGGAGCCGGAACTCGGTAGTGCGTTTAATAAACATCCTATGCGATTATAAAAAGAAAACCCTAACAAACGTCCCTAGATTGCAAGTTTGGAAGAAAACGCAGATCTGCAATACTAAAGACCCTGGCCTGGTCAATCCAATGGTTAGCATGTTAAAATGCGCAATCAAAAGTAACGATTAATTTATAATGGGTTAAGGTGCAAAAATAGACATGTGATTTTCTCCGATGAGCGCCCAGTAGCAAATGTTTTTTTAGGTGCAAAAGTGACTATGTGGTTACTAATTATGTGCAAAAATAGCGTTTGACCGTTAAGTTTGACTTTTGACCGTTAAGTTTGACTTTTGACCGTTAAATTTGACTTTTTTTGTTGACTGGACGAAGACGTGGGCATTTCAAAGGTGCAAAAGTAATTTTATGATCTTAAAAAAATATTTCGGTATTGGCCAAATACCAAAAAGGATACGAAAAAAATATTTCGTGGTGACTAATACTAAAAAGTATTTTCGGGATATTGATTGGTACAAAAAAATATTTCATAATTTTGAAAAATTATTTTAGGATCTTGAAAAAATATTTCGGTATTGACAGAGGTACTAAAAGGATACGAAAAAAATATTTGAAATGCCACGTCATCGTCCGTCGGAAAAAGTCAAACTTAACAATCAAACGCTATTTTTGCACCTAATTTGTAACCACATAGTCACTTTTGCACCTAAAAAAAGCATTTGCTACTGGGCGCTCCTCGGAGATAAGCACATGTCTATTTTTGCACCTTAACCCATTTTATAATTTATAAATTATAAAGTAATTTTATAAACGCCGAACAAAAGCGGCAAGTATCCAGTACAAAAGTGCATAACAAGGGCACATACGCCCAAAAGATTGGCATATCAGGAGTCGGCAGCACTATGCTACTCGGGAACCTCCGCTGAAGGAACTACCGGTACCTCCGTTGGAGGAGCCTCGGGTACACCTGCCGAAGGAGCCTCGGGTAAAACCGCTGAAGGAACGTCATGTAAGATCTCAGGAAGACTGACAGGAGATACCTCGACGTCTTCCTCTTCTCCTTGCGCATCGCTTTCAAGTTCCAACACTGAGGCGTCTTCAGGGGACAGAGGAGGAGGATAGAACCGACCTTTGTGAACATATGCTCGATAATGACACTTGCCCAGATCTAGTGTGGGTTCCAGTAATGGATCTGGGCCAAGGTCATATCAAAGGCATCCTTGGAAGTAGTCGCGATGGTGGAGGAACAGTTGGAATGAGCCTTCTGGAGGTCTTCAAGCGCCGCCTTGGTCCCACCCAACTCTTCGGCAAGACTCCCCCTCTGAGTCTGTACCGTCTTCAACGCGTCCATACATTCGGAATGGGCAATCCTCAGGCTAAGGAGTTCGGAGCTCGCTGACTCCAGATTGTTCTTGACAGAGTTCAGCTCCTCTACCGCCTTTCCAGCCGACTCCTTGGTGACCTTCAATTCTCCCTCGGCTTTTTCCCGTGCAGCCACTGCCAAGTCTCTCTCTGCCTCCATGCGATGCTTGTCGGCAGAGATGGAGACGATTTGGTGCTTCAGATGAAACATAGATTGCACCATGCCGACCCCCTGCAGCAGACGATGTTGCACAGAATGAGCTAAACGTTCATCAGCGTCCGTCAGGGGAAGTACAGGATCCTGGAACCTCCGGGGAGGGAAAAAGGCGACACTAAGCTCCTCGGTGACCCCCTTTTCCCAAGCCAACCCCTGCGGCAGCTTAGTAGGAGGAGGAAGAGGAGGTGTAGCTGGCAATGACTGAGAAGAAGGTTGAGCCTCCTCAACCACAACTTCCTTATGCTTAGAGACAGATGACTTAGCCGATGGAGGGTTGGAGGTGTCAGCGTGAACCAAGGTCCGGACCCTTCTAGCCAGTTGGGCCTGCGCTTGTGACGCAGCTCGCTTCCGGCCTCGACCGGCTTCAATGGCAGCACGGGTACGTGACTCCGGCCGCGGAGGAGCCCCACCATCAGGATTCACGTGGGAGAGATAGGGAGGCAGCCCGGTCATATCTTGAGCTGCAATAACAAGATAAGAAAAGAGGTTAGTCATCGCATGGAGTAGGCAAGGATAAAAGATTAAAGCGGGGCATATAAAGAGTTCATACAAATAACATATCCCGGCTTGGAGCCGGGACCGGTAATAAAGTAAGCTGCGCTCCGGCTACCATAGGTAGTAACATATGACACCAGCCAGTCAACAGAAAGAACCTCCTCGGCGGGGAGATCGTCTGGCTCAACTTGGTAAGAGGAGGGGACCACCTTGTGGTGATCGTACGTCCAGTACAATGGGAACTTCCATTCTACCGTTTGTCCTCTCGCTTTCTTTCGTAAACCAGGGCCGCCGCCGGGTTTGGCCACGACCTTAAAGAAGTCGTTCTTGAAGTGCTTAAAGGAGTCCGAGAAGGCGATCAAGAGCTTCCGTCGGGATCACTTCCGGCTGAAGTAAGCCCCTTCGCCTTATCCGCCTCCTTACCAGAGCGAGGGGTAAACGGACAGAAGAAATAAAAAAAGAGGGCGGTCGTGCAAGGAATATGATCTATGAAAGAGCTGCACAATCGCTCAAAGGCCACTATGTAGGCCCCCCCATTGGGATGAAGTTGGGAGAGGGCCAGGTGAAGATAATCTAGGCAAGATATTTGGAACTCGGTAAACGAGAAGCGAATACCGAGCTGGGACAGGTAGGCTTTATAGAAGAAAAAGAAATTAGTACACCTGGCTGCCCTAGATGAGCAAACGGGCTCATCAGCATCAGGAGGGCTCAGGCAACAACCTTCGAACTCCCCCAGGTTCATCCGATTAATCTCGGCTGTGGTCATTATGGAGCGAGTAATGAGTACGTCATGTGTTACCCAAGGAAACCGCTTAAGGAGGGCTTTGGAAGGGATGGAGGAATTCGTCTCCTCGGGGTCGGATCGGCCACTTACTTGAGAAGAGGATGACTCCATGTAGACCTAAAAAACAAAAATAAAGTAGGGCAAAGATCAGTAATTGAAGGGTATACTTGACGCGTGCACATTAATGCTAGAAGAAAGGCGACTTCCGAGGTTAACGGCCAAGGTAGAAATTAAGGGGGACCTATGTCGGCAAGAGCCGAGGGTAGTATTCGCCAGGAAATCCCAGTCGTTCGCAATAAAATACGAGCTGTCAGCGAGACAGTCCCAACAGGGGCCGAAGTATCCCTCAGGCATAGATTCAACCCTGGCGTGCGGAGTGGGTTCGTAGAAATTAAGAGGCTCGATCGGGATGGCTTCTGGCACATCTCGACCGACGGGGTTCGGCAATCCGCTTTGGAAAGGACGAGCATTTGGTTGTCTAAAAGAGGTGGAACGCGACCTCCTAGTACTCCCCCTACTTGAACCACCATGGAGTAAAAGGTTAGATCTAACTCCCTTGGGCAAAGGTGTCCCCAATATCCAGTGGCTGGCCCTCAGGAAATGAGCGCGTAATGCCTCTTCATCTTCTGGGGTGAGAGATGGGTTTGAAAATGACGAAGGATTATTCCTATCCATCAAAACACAGAGGTAGAAACCTAGAACAGGTACAAAATGGGATGAGACGCAGGAGAAGTCAAAGGGGTATTCTAAAAGGGACATACACCTAAGGAAGAAACTCGAACCCCACGATGACCCAAAGGCTATCACTAGAACTCACCAGAACAAACCTAGACAGAAAACCAGAAAAAGCCAACCAAACAGAAATTACGTAGAAGAAAAACAGGAATGAATGATCAAAGCTACCAAAGTCACACTACAGTAAGTAGAGAAGAAAAAAAGAACAATACCTGATCAAAAGGAGGGCAAGAAGAACTGAGACAGGATCAAAGGAAGCTTTGTCGCGGCGAAAGTGTTGTACCGGAGAATAGAAAAAGATAGAGAAAACAGAGAAGTCAAGTGATTGGAAAATGAAAGAAAATGTGAGTAACGGAGGGAAGAGTAAAGCAAAAGTTCAAACGACAGGGGTAAAAGGGGAAAATTAAGTATGACGTGCGACGTGCGCTGAGAGCATTAAAGGCGCACGAAATCCAAAGACGGCGAAGCAGGACGGTTAAAATCCCTCGCCAATCCACAGGTGCCACATGGCAGGGGGCAATGATGGAGAAGGTAGAAGTTTTTTGACCTAGAAACACGCTAGAACTTTGGGCCTTACCTCAGACCCCAGCCCCCGGGATAAAAGTTTCTCGAAAAATGAAATATCTCGGCCATATCGCGAACTCAGCAAACCCCTATGCATGGTCTCGGATCCTGAGCTCGGACCTCGGATTCCGGAGAACGTAACTACCATGGCCGATGCTAATAGTGAACCGTCTCAGGCCTTCACCATATGCCACCCGGCTATAGGATTAGCAATATCTCGAACTACGATGGCTTTGATCCCTTTACAGGGTACGTAGGCCCTAGGCGCCATACCTAGGTCAAGCCAAATAAATCAAAAATCCGACATACTAGACCGACAGGTATAGCCTACCTCAGTATTGCACCTCGGACAGAAATTACCAGAGCATGATACATCTCGGCAGATCAAACACTTGAACTACCGAGAAATAAGAACAACATTACGGTCCCAAAGATATTGGCCCAAATGTCTAGACGGCCCAATACGAAATATATCATATATTTCGTATATGCCTACAATCATGGAGAATCTATCATATCTACAATCAAGAGATAAGATAAATCATGCAGTTACGATATCAATGCATACCCTATATATACAAGGGCATAAACCTAAGGTGCACACGTTCTAACTCAAACCTAGTAAATTCAGTATCACTGTGCACATCCCCACTTTACACATTCCCCTTCCCCCCTTTAAGACGAATAGTCTATAGTGTGCAGTGATCCCGTCTCCTTCAGGATATCAACTCCATAGGTATTCTGGTGGAGTACATTGATCCAACATCAAAGTACTAGCCCATCGGGCTAGACATCTGGTTCCACACCAGAACATATATAAATATCTAAAACACTAAAATATGCTTACCCATATGCCCCAAAATATATCCCTTAAATAACATGACAATGGAAAAATCATATTAACATTAACATCATATCAAAGTATAAGGTAAATATATATTTTCATGTTACTATATTTTAAATCCAAATAATTTAGAGAAAAATATTATTTTTCTAAGTAAAAAGGGTGGACAATATTTTTGAAATTAAATATAGAAAAGGAAACAAATAAAAATACACCATCCAACATTGTTAAAAAATACAAAAAATAATATAAAAATGAAAGGGTTAAAGTAGAATATAGGAGTTTAGGAACGCGGTTAACAAACACGAGGGCTAAAATTGTCAAACTCAAAAGTTCAAGCAAACTTGTGGGAGAGATGCAAACTCGAATCATAGATTCGATTATAAATTCATAAGAGTTTATCTTTACTAATAAATAACTATTAAATGCATATGACTAAATAAAAAAAACACTTTGAATATATTTTAAATCAAAATTATTGAAATCAAACTTATTAATATTTATCGTTTATATAGGTTCGTACAGTAATTAGAAGTGACTTAACCAAATTCAATATATATCTTTTTTTTTCATTCATTTTCCTTCCATCCAGAAAGGGTTAAAGAAATTAATTCCTCCTCCACAAGAGACTTAATGTTTAGAAATTTAATATGAATGATTTCAACTCCATACAATTCGTGTAATAGCCTAGCTAAAAAAAAAAAAAAAACGAGAGTTCCTGTTATAGATATTTTTATGGGAGAAAGACAAAATGCGCCCCCTTAATATACAAAATTCAATTTGAGATCTCAAAATGATCTATTTATTGTGAAGTCCCTAAGGATTAATTTAGGATTAAATTTTGAAGGAAAATTACCAAAATGCCTTAAACATAATTATTAGAATCACAAATTTAAATTCCAAAAACAGATGTAGGAGGATTGAATTAGAGGTTCCTGTGGGTATTGAAATTTAGGGACGAATACTTGGATCATTTTCAGTTAGCATATATGATGCATGTTCCTATCAATTTTTAATGAACATAATCCCAACAAAATTGAATGTCCGAAATATTTGAATTTAAAGATTTAAGTTCAAGATATATAAATATTTAATTTAATTTATCTTGGTCCATGATGATTGGACCGGCCCAATAAAAAATTTAACATTTTGCTTTAAATTGAAAGATATTTAGAGCATGAGACTCAGATAAAATTTCAAGAGATCCTAGGCTAAGATCCATTGAATAAGGCTTAGAGAACCTAGGAACATCCTATAGCCTTGTTTGACGATCGAGATTAAGTGTGCGTGCATCCTATATAATGTTTCCGTTTATGTAACTTGGTCTCTTATAGAGGCTATTACACTTTACTCCCTCCATTCTAAATGTAAGAACTGATTGAGAGGTTTGTTTTGGACTTCAACCAAAAAAAAAAAAAAAAAAAAAAAAAAACTCAAATCCACCTCATCTTCCAAATCTGTAAACATTTTTAAAAAAAAATCATAGTCTCTATTGATTACATATTTAAACACGAGCTTGCTTATAAGGATAATTTTTATTGCAAATGATTAAAAGGAGATATCTCAAGGAAACCAATGTGTATATATATATTTTTTACAAATAACTAACAAAAATAATTTTAAGGGTTAAGTAGCAAATCCGCCCGAAAGTATAAGCCTAGGAATAATATTGCCATCGAAGTTTTTTTGGTCTCAATGTTGCTCCAAAAATTTCAAAATATAGCAATGTTGCCTTATTCTGTTAAAAACCTAACGTTGACCATAAAAAAATTGACGTTGACTTGTAAGTTTTTAATGAAAATGTACAATATTGCTACGTTTTGAAACTTTCGCGAATATCAAAAAACTTCTAAGTAATATCAAGCTCCTCAAATGAAAACTTCCGGGCAAATTTACTACTTAACCCTTTTTTGTAATATATGCAAATTAGTTTTCTAGCTCTTAAATTTAAAATCGGAGAGCTGCAGCCATGGTTTCAAAGCTTAGAAGAGAACAAGAACAGCAGATATCAATGGTAACAAAAATATCCAAAAAAATATCGACCCATAAAGAATAAACAACAATGGCAAAGAAATGAATATGTGGTGGCATTCTTCTTCCAAAATTATTAGGATTATATGAACTATCTAAATTTGCTAATATCAAACATTTCGGCGACAACATTATGAGCTTCGTCATTTTACTTTAATATTTATTTTACATATTTTTTATTAATTATTTATTTTACTTTAATATTTATGCGAAAACATTGGAAACCATAAAACTAAAGCTATGTGAAGAGTGGGAGTGAAGGGTAACATTATAAAGTTTGATTGTATTTGAACTCGCAGTTCAAATATCTGAAATTTAATAATAAATTGGGATTAAATGAAAATGTGTCAACTTTAGGTATACTTCTGTAAAACTATTACTATAAGCATTTTATTTAAGGCAATATTGAAAAGCTTACCAAGGAATTTCCTGACCGTCCCAAGCAAAGAACTTGCCATTGTCATGACTCTTGACATTATCAATGATACTTAGGAGCTTTTGAGCTGAGAACTCCTTGGTGAAGAGCTTTTCTTGGGCAACATTCCTTTGAAATGGCTTAGAAAGATCTGTGTCAACTGTCCCTGGGTGCAAAAGAATGCATGCAATTGGATCCTTCTTTCTTGCAAATTCCACTGAAATAGTCTTTGTTACTGAAAAGCATCAGGGAAAAAAAATGTCAAAAAATCTTGCCTTTCCATATACAGCATCAAGGCCAGTCAGATGCAGTTTTTAAATGTTCTCTATCAGCTTTAAACAGAATGAAAAATTTGACAGGTGAATATGTTCGTAGCCCAGCATCACATATTTGACAGGTAAATTTGTAATTTGTTAAAAATCAATCAAATTATTGATAGATCAATCTAATGGAGGATAGAACTGGAACAAGGAGCTGCTTGATATATACTTAATAAAAATAAATAGAATGGAAAAAATATATAGAAAAGGTGATTTTGACAATGAAAAAATTACCCTCAGGTCACCCGACTCAAACTGAATCCTCTTGCACCCTTATAAGCAAACAAGGTCAAGGGTATGTTTGGCAACCATAACACATTGAGGATTAAGGAAAACGAGACGCCAATTAGTTATTTACTCCAATGCATATTATATGCATGTTATCATTATGAAATTATCTAATGTATATATTCCTTTTCATTACTTTTTTACGTAATGGATACAAAAATCATTTCCATTCACATTACCACATTGTTTCCTTTCTGTCTTGCGACCAAACCTACCTTAATTTGGAATGCGAGGCAGAAGCGTACATATTATGTATGACTATGAGTGCAACAAACCAGAGTAGGGAAGAAGATTTTAGAGAGTAATGCAACAGACACAGCGCAAAAAAATGTAAAAGATGTATCTGATTTGTTGCAGTCTATATATATTAATCAACAATAAAGTCTTATCTCATTAGGTGGGGTTGGCTACATGGATCGCACAACGTCATTGTGCTCTATCGAAAACTAAATCTTTAGATATATTATTAACCAAAAGATCTCACTCTATAACCTCATTAAGCGTTCGCTTCAGTCTTCCTTGACCTCTTTCTAAAGAACTCAAAACTTCTTTATCAACCCTCCTCACCGGCACACTCAATGGCCTTCTTTAAACATGTTCAAACTATCTCAAACGATTGCTACCATACATTTATGATATTGACACCAAAGACTGGATGTGTGTTCTCATACGACACTCGCAAAAGTATGAGATCCTTATTACAAAACTTCTGTTGTTTATACCAATAATATATTTCTGCCATGCACAAAAATTAAATGTGTATATTCCTTTTCATTACTTTTACATGTAACAGATACAAAAGTCATTTCCATTCACATTACCCCGACGTTTCCTTTCCATCAGGCAACCAAACCTACCTTAATTCTGAATGTGAGGCAGAAGCATACATATTATGACTATGAGAGCACAGACACAGCACATAAATATGCAAAACGTGGTTACTACAGTTGTATACCTAATTTGTTGTAGTCTATAACTGTATATATCATTAATCATGTTGAGTTTTTTAACATACATTCATGATATTGACGCCAAAGACTGGATGTGTGTTCTCTTACTACACTTGCAAATGTATGAGATCCGTATAAAAGTACTACTGTTGTTAGCAATAACATATTTCTACCCATGCACAAAAAGATTAAATAAAAAAAACTATTACCCATTTTTCTGGTAAATAAAAATATTACTCATTTTAATCTAACATGGAAGCACCATCAAATGAACTTAAAGTGAGCTGCTAGTCAACTATGAACTAAACGTAAGGAAACAAAAAGATCATAGGCATTAATAGATGACATGCATTTCATGTATGGAAAGAGTCATACATTGATTAAGAGCAGCCTTTGAAGACCGATAAGAGTGCCAACCTCCAAGGCGGTTGTCCCCTATGGATCCTACCCTCGCACTCAAACTAGCCACCACAGCAACACTTCTTTCTGTCCCAAACCCTCCTCCAACTTTTAGGAGAGGCCACATGTGCTGATTCGAAATTCACATGAAAAAAAATTTAAAACACATCTAATCATTGAATAAACAAGAAAGAGAATTAAAATACAAATATTAGATAGAGAAACACTAACAAACATTCTTAGAGCTCTTGCTCCAGAAAAACTAAGTTTAATAATTAAAATAAAATGATAAAGGAAGCAGTAACTGATTTTTGCACAGCACTAGGACCGACCCTCTCTAAAAAGAATAGGTTTTGCTGATGAAGGATACAACTTGATCCCTGACATAATGAGGTGGCACTTGGAGTGTTGATAATAATAGGTTATGGATAATACAACCTGATCATTTTCCCACGACATATGAAACAGAATAAATTATATAAATTCAAACACAACATTCTTCTTCAACTAACTTTTGCACAGCGTAAGGACAGGCCCTCCATGTGATAAGATTTTTTTTGGGGCTAATGATTCCGTTTATAAAATTTGATCCACAACATACAATGAGGTGGCACTTAGATAAGGTGTTGATAATTTGTTAAGGATAACATAACCCAATCATTTTCACATGATATACAAAACAGAATAAATTGTATAAATCTAAAAGCAATGTTCTTCTTTAGTTACCATACAAAGTGCCCATCAGTTTGTCAATATTAAGAAGTGCTTATTTGAAGCTGAGCTCAGCCAAGACAAAACAAATCTTGCTAGAAGGCATTCAGAAAATAGAATCCCTACCTAAAAGATAGAACAGGGCATTCCATTAAAATGAATATTTCTTACACTGTGTGGGGATGTGACAAAGCTACGAAATGACTGTATTGCTCGAGCAGCATAAGACCACCAATACAATGCCAAAATTCTTTGACTTTGATAGCCCAATCATGACATCTACCCATGTTTGATATGGAATGGGCAATGGTTGCAAGAGGCCAGCTGGAGCAATTGTTTTATATCTGTTGTGTTGACATCAAGCAATTTGACACAAAGTTTTACATCCTTTTTCATTCGACCAAAAAGAAATTTGTCAGAGAGCCGTTTAAAAACTTGAGAAAGCCTGTGTGACCACCCTATGTGCATCTCATGTGCCTCAGCTAGTAGCTTATTGTGCTGCCCAGATAAGTGAGGAATGACTAAACAATGCTTTTCGAATAATTTATGATCAACAATCTGGAAATCAGGTCAAGAAGTAGTATCTTTTTTATGATCTTTCATGATCTCATTAGTGTAAAGGTCTTGAGCTAGAGCATCATACAATGCCATGAAATCAAGTGATGAGGGATTGAGAAAACTAAAGATATTAGACTATCTCTATTTAAGAAAAGGAAAAATTTGGGAACTGATCATTAAAATCAACTAGAACTGAAAGTATACGCAGAAAAGATGGCACGGAATAAAAGAAGTGATATTTTGATTTGAGTCTTGTCATAATTCTTGCAATGCAATCAAAACTTACAATACCTTTCCTTAAAAATCCTGCTAAACAGGATGGCAACAGTTCTCATTATGGTCATCAACAATTGACTATATCATTAAATGAGGAAGCTACTGACAATCTAACGACTAATGAGTAGAAATATTAGGAGCCATTATTTATATACATGGACCAAAACAACAATAGTTGACAATGTCAAAAAAATTATGAATACATGAATCATTCAAACTACATGCAAATATGTCTGACTTTTACAATCATGAAAAACCTCATTCGCTTTTTCTAAAGATATTCTCAAGGAGCCACTGAAATGTGCTGAAGGGAAGGATTTAAAAATGCTTGCTTGTGCATTCTTTGAGTGGCTATATAAATACAAGAGGAAGGAGCCTATGTATCAGTGGCTCATGAATAGACATTGATTCCCTAATCACTAGGATAACAATATTTACAATCATACCAACTTTATGATTTTCTATCCTATAGTATATGCAAATATTCTGTACATATAACTTGATTACAACAAGAAGCAAGCACCACAAAAAGCAAATCACATGTCTACTCTATGATTCTCTAACCCATAACATATGCAGATATTCTGTTCATGTCACAAAATTATAACAAGAAGCAATCACCATAAAAAGTGAATCACACGTCTTTCTATTATGGCAAGACCCAATTAACTTAAGAGTTTGAGAATTTAAAGAATTTGTTCATTGTTGATATATAATCTAAAATCTAAGAATTATATTTTCATTCTAACCTTCCAATCTCTTTTTTCCCCACAAATAAATAAGAAAACAAGAGCTAACTGGTTTTAGTTTCTACCACAAAACAGCTATACAAAGGAATCATCTTTACTTCAAAATTTATTCTAATGTTGATTGATATGAAAAATATTATAATAAAGATTGGATAAGTGTTACCTTAATTACTAAGATAGGACCCACAGCATTAACCTCATAAGCAAGCATCAAAGATGACTTCTCCACCTTGCTCAATGTTGTTTCTGTAAAAGCAAAGGTAACATTTAATCTGATCAACTGCCTCACCTTAGTAAGAAAGAGTCAAAGAAGATGACTTGAGCGCTCTCATTTATATCTTACTTTTGTCAAATGGGCCAATGACTAATGGGCCAAGACTGACTCGTATTGTATGTGTGCACGTGCGCATGTGTGAGAGTGAGAGAGAGACAAGACTGCTGTTTCAGTATATACTGGGGGAGGAGGGTTCAAAAACGGTGGAAGGAAGTTAGTGGTTTTGTGAGGGAGGGTTCCTGGTCTCTCAAATTCTAGGTTGCGGATGGAGGAAGGCTTCTTTCTTCATCATTATCATTTATGTTGTCAGTATGTCTCGTCAGCAAGCCTTGAGAGTGAAAATGCATATTCCTCTCATTTCTAGTAGCTTATTCCCAGTATGTGTGAGCTTATTTCTCCTTTAATTTTCTTTCTTACCACTGAAGAGAAGATAATTTCAAATATTAATATAATATCAGTGCTTTCTTAGATTATTCCCTTGATTATAAGCGGTTAGCCTGTTAGTTTGTAGCTTGGGTTCTGTCACTTTTGGTAGCAGTTCCCCAGCTCAAAAACTTGGTTTCCAACAATAACTATATCTATCTTACTAGTTTTTTCAATATGCCAGAGTGGTACAACCATCTCTCTCTCTCCTGGTCTTAATGCTCAGCATATGAATCATACACAACATATCTGTGACAGAAGAAAAAATATTTTTTTCACTGTGTTACCAAATGCAGAAGAAAAAGGCTATTACCATAGCCTTATTTTTACCTGGGTGTAGTACTTCTGGTATAGAAAGAATGCCAGATGCATTGATGAGAAGGTTTAGATGGCCATATGTCTCCTTTATGTCCCTCGCCGTTGCCTTTAGAAATGGTGGGTCATACAACAAAAGCCTATTATGTACAGGAATATTTGTCTAACAGAAGCAGAAAATCATCAAAATGCCCATAAAAGAGTGTTATATATTTAATAATTTTCTTCCCAAAGTTAGACAAGCATATTGTTTGAATATATATCTTCTGTACATATTCCATGTCTAAATATACGAGCACAGGAGATTCTTGACATGAATAACTTGAAAAGCATGTAAACAGGGAGTATAAAACCTTATAGATTAACTAAATGATCAAAATCCAACTGTGACCTAAAGACAGAGAGGTATAGGGAGAGGGTCAGAAGGAGGAGAGGGTGAGAGAGAGATCAAAATCAAGGGAGAAGCATGACCTCAATTGAGCTTTCAACGGTCACATCCAACTGTGAAATTCTTAAACGTTCAGCAAATTTATCTTTCAGATTGACAAGCCCATTTGATCCATTAGGATTACGGCAAGTAGCAATGACATGCCCTTTATCATCATTCTCTAGCAGCTGTTTTACCTGTCAGGCAGTAACTGAGGCATGGTTAACACGAAAAACTGTTCCAAATAAATCATTTGATTCCATTACAGACTCTAGATGATTTCATAAACCAAAAATTTAAAGAATGTAAAAACTATAATTCCTCTGCCCAAATAAGATGACAAAACTATACAAATAGAAAACCAATCCCCATGCAGAAACACCTGGTAGCATATACTAATAACTTCAAAACTTCTCTTCAAAAGTAAACGAAGGAAAGATAGAGTTCAGCAATAAACCTTTTTTATACAGTTTATTGATCCTGAACTGTTATATTGCAAGAGTAGTAATACAAACAGAGTTATTACTATTTCAAATGCTTAGGTGAACGGTACAAAAGAGGACAAATTAGGGGTTGATGAGGTTTGGGATATCCAGACTACCCAACCTGCAATATATGCATCCTACATCATGTCACAAATTATGCTCGCTCCTAGAACTAAATGTATCCTTATTTTCATTTCTCCACTTCTAGATTATAACTTAATCGTATGTAACTGTTGCAATTTTCAATGGAAGCGGTAGTGTTCCATGGTACAGCCTAATCATGTAAAAGTTCAAGAAACGTCCATCGGTCCTACAATGCAAGCAAATAAAACAAAACAAAGGCCACAAATTAAAAGCGATAAGAAGAAAATTCTCACAAATTCAAGGCCTATTCCTCTGGAAGCTCCTTGAACCATGGAAACTCCACCTTCAAACTCCAAAGCAGCAGAAAATGCCCTTCGGTATACCGATAAAAACCGGGATGGCGTTGCCATGGGAGCGTGTAACCTCAGCATCAAATTATATCTCCCTTGCACTAAATTTCACTGACATACGACACAAATGGAGCCAATAGACAATGATAACGACGATTTTTCCTCAGAACAGAGAAATTTAACCTATAATGTGGTAGTGTAGCTCGACGAGATAACTTACCTTCGAAAATGGTTCAGAGGCAGTTTGCCATATTTATTTGCATTTACTCATTCATGAAAGTTGGGTGATATTACTTTCGAGATAGAGGCGAACACCGAAAGAACGTAATGATTACAAGGTTACAAATATCCCAACGGTTTTCGATTCCAATTACAAAGCTAATAGTTGACGTGGGACACAAATTTGCCGCATGATTCTCTACTATGATCGACCCAATTTGAGCGAGCATTCATCATAACTCCTAAGCATCGAAACGCAGCTTCCGTCACCCGCAGGTGTGTTTGGGTTAGGGGATAAAAATAATATAAACCAACGTGTTAGTAGAAGTGTTACCCGGCTTATATCGTTTAAGGAAGGTCTCAAGTTCGAACCTTATAAATGCGATAAAACGTTGGAGGCACTTTACCCACCATAAATGGGTCACAACCCGGGTTGGATTGATTAATCGAGTAAAGTTTCAGATACCTAGGATGAAAAAAAAAATGAATAATAATAATAATAATACAACCTCTTATCTTAAGAAGAACGTAGTTGATTTTCTTTTTTAACGAAATTAAATAAGTTATTTAATTCTAACCTATGTTATTTATCATTTCGATTATAAATCAAAAAAATTACTTTGAAAAAAAAAAAAGATATATATAAATGCTTTAAATTAATTTATTTAACTTTCTTATTCTTTGTTTGACCAATAAAAAAACATTTTTACTCTCCATAGAAAAAGTCAAGTGGGTCTTACATTAAATATTAAAGGTAGTAAGAGTCAATATATCACTATTATTTTATTTTTCTTAGATATTTTGAGTTTGATTTAATGTTAATAACAATGATCAATTAGTGTCTTATGAGGTCATTAAATAAATTTGGCCCATTAAAGGAATTTTAATTGGTCCAAGTTTATTTATGTCAGTGACTAATTGGGCCTATTGGGTCACATAAAGCTTATTCCCAATTGCTTAAAATTAGCAAACTTGAGTCAATAATTGTTATTGGGCTTTATCAAGAGTAAAAGTGTAATTGGGTTGAAGTAGGACTCCAAGCCCAATTAGGAGAAAAATGGTGTCACATATATGGTCCCCAGTGGGAAATCAATTTTTCCACAAAAAGGGCCCAAATGGGTTAGAAGACCAAACGAGGTCTTAGGCTAAGTTGAATTTTGAATTTAAGTTTGAAATTTAAATTCAAAAGGTTAGGTGTGCGTGGGCACGCGCGTGTATATAAAGATCCAATAATTATTGGATGAAGATAGGAGAAATAATGAATGAAGATTGAATTAAAAATGATTTTGAATTTTAGTTTAAGAGATGAATGTGATCCATCATCTTAAATTATCATTCAATTAATCAATTAAGATATAAATGTGATCCATCATCTTAAATGGTTGACTCAAACAATCAATCAATGAAGAAATAAATGTAATCCATCATCTTAAATTATTGATTCAATCAATCAATCAAGATATAAATGTGATTGATCATTTTAAATTCAATCAATCAATCAAGATATGAATTTAATTCATTATGATTTGGATTTTCCAATTCAAGCTTATATTAGGCTTTTTTTTTTTGGTAAGCACTTAAACTAGAGTTAAACTCTTATAAAGTGTTGATTTTTGGGTGCCTCTTTTCTTGCATGTTTTTCAAGAGAGAAAAACAAGACACCAATTTGATTGGTGTGTTCCACCAATTTAAGAAAAGGTAAGTTCCAATCTTGCTCCTCCTATCCTTAACCTAATTCCAAGAAACCACCATATTCTTGAAAAGATAAAAACCCAAGGAAACCAAACCTCAACCTTGTCTTCGCCTAGCAAGCATCCAAGGAGTGAGAGGTTTCAAGAGAAGAAGTTCTCGTTGCAATTGGGGGACAGCTGTGTGGATCAACGTTAGAGGACATCAACAACATTGAAGTCTTCAAGTGATTTAAGGTAATCAAAATCTCCAATAGTCATCTTATCAAGTTATCCTAATTGCCAATAGTTGTTTTAACGAGTAATTATGAAACTTATGAATATCATAAATTGTTAGGAATTCTCATTCAGTGCCGTAAATGAAAGGATTCTTACAACGCAGCGGATTAAAATTTTTAGAATCCCGTCCCGAGGATCACTCAGGTGCGTTTAAATCAAGACTAAGGGAATTAGAAATTACCTTTAGTGAACCCGTTCGCGTCTCGTTCCCTTTGAACTGGTGGGCTACCTCCTCGATCAGCAGAAGACGACTCATTGAATCGGCTTCCTCTACCGGTATCCACACGAACAATTTCCCGAACACGGCTACGGCAGCGTGCTAGCGCTTCTTGTGTATCTCTCTTTGATTCTTCACACCTAGATCTGGATTTTTATTTGGGCTCGAATTTTGTAATTAAAGTCCATTTTGATTTTATTTTTGTCTTAGGCCAAACTATTGGAGCCCAGTCCATTTTGTAACTAGGTTTTTACCTAGGTTAGCCACCAACATCAGATACATTACGTTTTTACACAGTTTTGGATTGAATACAGAAACTTTCCATTTTCTCTCAACTGTTCATCATGTTCTTCGTGTTCATGATGAACTTCAACATTTCTATTCCATTTTTGTTTTGCATAGCAATGATGGGCTAAGCTTCTATGATTGGCCCATGGATTGAGGATTCTACTATCCAAAGGACGCGTTCTTAAACGGTAACAAATTCGTTTATGTTTTGTAATTTCGGATTTGATTTCCTTTCAGATTGGGTAATAGATTTAACGCTCAAATTGAGATATCCTAAGGATTGAGTTTGAACCGGGTTGAAGTGATCATTGTATGATCGTACAATGACATGCCGTGAGTTCGAATAGATTCTGGACGATCATCCAGTAGAGCGATTTTCTGGACGAACGCAAAGATTTTAATTCATCCAGAATCAATCGAGATTTTGGTTATCAAATTTTTTCGTCCAAAGAAGGAAACTTGTGGAATTCGAAATCCTGGGTTGATCTTCTGTTTATCTGATTAATCTCATTTTAGTTCATTCTATTTTAATTGTTGTTTGATTTAAACTGCATATTCAAAAACTCCCCCAATTTGTTACTACTCTGTTTCATTGCTGTTACTAGTAGGATTAGACCTGATTGTGAATTCCATGGGAAACGATCCAAGTTCCCTATATTTCAAATCCTTTACTGAATCTGGTTATTTTGTAACACCCCTACTTTGTAAACAATGTACTTGTATG
Organism: Acacia melanoxylon; assembly: GCA_019022615.1. Taxonomy (NCBI): domain Eukaryota; kingdom Viridiplantae; phylum Streptophyta; class Magnoliopsida; order Fabales; family Fabaceae; genus Acacia; species Acacia melanoxylon. The sequence continues at coordinate 264,854 of JAFJYJ010000003.1, read as the reverse complement.
TATTGATGAATTAATAAGAAGTTTTGACTGTTGATTTAATCATTATTATTTTCTGCAATATGTTATAATAATAATTATTAAAAGGGTCTGCTAGACTTTTGGGGGACAGGATATTAAATCTTAAAAAGGGAAAAAAAATGTCACCTAATATGACCGAGGTAAAGGAGGTCATCATTGTGCTCTGATTTGAAAAAGAATCGGGCCCAAGGTAAAACATCAGTGTAGGATAAGCCGGTACAATAAAGTAGGGATAGAGAATATTGGCAAAGCATAGATTCCTACCCCTGTATAGTATGTATGCACCACCTATAGTCAGGGAAGAGGAAGAGACACTGAAAAAGTAACATGCTGAAAAGGGAAAGACAGTGTAACCATTACATAGGGACACGTGTCACCACATGGTTAAAAGAGGAAAAAAATAAGAGTAAAAAATTCAATTCCTTACCCTTTAAGGAGTCATTTTCGTCCACATGAGAGGAGAGAGAGAAAATCAGATGATTTTATCTGTACCTAAGCCCAAACACAAAGTACAGGTCCTAAGGGAGGTTAACTGGTGGAAAGGAGACTGATAAGGACTAATTAGGGGCTTCTTTTTGGATTAAATGGAAAAAATGTGGGGCCATGAGAGGGTCCAAAATGGTGCCACATATGTAGGCCCAATCAGGGGAAAAGATCTGAAAATATAAAGAAAAGTGGAAAAGGGAGCACCCTTTTAACCGACAGTGCACTACAAGAACCAGTAAATAAAAGGGTGAACTGGATAATTGAATAATTAAATAAAAAGCAATTGGATCAGATTTGTGGGGTTCAGTATGCTCCACCTACACCCCTAAAAATATCTGGAATTATCTAGAAATTCTTGAAGGAAAATAAAGAGAAAATAAGCTAATAACCAGGGTACATGCTTTTAACCACTGCACAAAAGGGTGTTTCGGGCAAAAAGAGGTAAATTGCACATTTTGAAAAGTAAAAATCTGAATTCCATGGCTAGGGATGCGCCACCCAGTCAGCTTCTGGAACTCTCTAGAGTTTCTTGGGAATTAAGTCAGTAAACCCAGATCCATATTACTAACCAATGGACAAAAGCATGAACCGGATAATTCAGTGCACCGTGATCTTTTTAACTGTTTTATAAAGGCAAAAACTTCTCATTCTTGGTTGCCAAGAGGAGTGTTCAGCAGAGCAAGAGGAAGGTCCAGCCAAGGTTCCAACACTTAGAGAAGAAGCCAAATCACTGATCGAAGCTTCGATTTCTGGTAAACACCGAAAACCTAAACCTTTGAAGCTTGAAGTTAGGGTTTTCGTCCACCAGACTAGGGCATGGAGTTGTAATCTTATTTTTGTTTTTTTAAGGGTTCCAATGAGTTTAAAACGTGATTTTCCATGGGGTTAGGTCAGAGTTAAAGTTTACGAACCCGAAAACACCGAAAACCTAAGGAATAGCTTACTGCCAGCTTGAGGAATTTTTGGGCAACGAAGCTTCAACGGTCTTTTAAAAATAGTAAATGACTTCCATTTGCTCTAAAATATTACAATCATAAATTAGACATCAAGAGATTCATTTTGATATATAATTTGATGTCTTTTTGAATTTCCTACTAAGAGAAATAAATTGTTGAAAATCACTTAGGAAGCTACAGTATTTTTCTGATCAGCGAGTAAAGATTGGGTTGTGTAATAAAATATGAACCCTTTTGGACTTTGAGAGTATTTTTACTGTAAACTATACACCCTAAGGGTTTCTATGGCACCAATTTCATGTCAATTGGAGTTTTTTGGAATTTATTAAAAATGTTTGAAGTTGGGCCAGAGTCACTGGAATTTCTAGAATTTTTGGCTAAGGCTTGGATTTCTTTAAAAATGGAAGGGTATTTATGGAAATACTAAAAATAAGGTATTTTGATGTTGTATAGGGTTAAGTCATATCCGGAGAGACTATCAGGCATCATAAAATATTAAGTCGGTACACATCCCACAGGTAGTAAATGTTTACTCAAGTACTTAATATGTGATTGTTGTATGTATGTTTGCCATGTTTGTTTTGCCAAATATGCATACAAAGCAAGTTAGGGTTCGAGTCCCTGAATCTTATGTTCCTAGCGCTGAGGATTAATCTGGGGCTTGCCTTGAGTAGCGGCTCGATGGGTTGGTAATTCCGGGGCTAACCTAGTTCAGTCGGCTCAACGGGTCGTGATTCCGGTAAAGCCCAGGCTTGCCTTGGTAAGGCAGCTCGACGGTTCGTGATATTTGGTTATTGTGTATGTTTCTGAATGCATATATGGTATATTTGACTTGTTGAATGTGAATTTTACATGACATGGTTGCTTGCATACACTATACACATATAGTATATGAGTTTGACAGTTACTCTAGGGTTCATTTTTGAACTCCAGATAGATTTGTAGATACAAGAGAACGCGCCTAAGCCAAAAAGACCTTTTTAGAGAGGTAGGGCTTATCAGTGCTAATTGAAGAATAGGGAATGCCCTATTATACTTTGTATTTATTTTGGGATGACTGTGTATTTATTTCTGATATTTTATGTTGGATAACTATACCCTAACAAATAAAAGGAATCCTTCTAACCCGCCACCCGAAAAGGCGAGGCCGGTAGGGGTGTAACAGTTTTGGTATCAGAGCATAGTTTGGACGGTACTGGTAAAAGGAAAAATGGTTAAGGGTACTAACGTAATCTCGATTGGAGTAAGTGAAAGATGGATCCGAGGTTTGGACAAGTGTACCAAAGGAGAAGGTCACGGGAGCCTAGGGTACTCGGGAGAGCTAGATACCAAGCGAATCCACCTGCACCTTCGATAATACCGGCACCAGAGCCTGACTTTCCATTTTTACCCCCACTAGCACTAGTTCCTGATTTTCTGCCAATTCCCCGAACCTATACCAGAAATTGCACCATTTATATCGATTCCTCCCCCGAAACCTGGATTAGACTTGGAGGTTGTACTCGATGTTACACCCGAACCTGACGCAGTAGTACCTGATCTTCCGGTACCTGCATTTCCCCCGGTTCCTGATATACCATTGGTACCCGAGATACCAGATGTACCTGAATTAATACTTGTACCTAAACTGATGCACATGTTTGAGCCTAAACCCGCTCCTATATTCGTACCTCCCCTTGCTGTGGTACCTCCCAAACCCGAGGCTGTAGAAGAAAAGGTGAGTGAAAATGAAATGGGAGTGGTAGAGGATGGAAATGGATCAGCTCATTCGTCAGTGGAAGACGTAGATCAGCCTACGGTCCACAGAATCCTACCCAGTTAGCAGACAATGAGGTCGAGTATGATAATACCTATGTCCCGCCTTACACCTTTCGTACCGAGATTGACGAGGGTTTGTTAGGTATCGCAAGGATACAATATCAAATTGCCTGTGTTGAGAAGCCTACACCGAGGAGAAAGTATTGTCGTTATATAAGGAGGATGAAGATGTTATATGATGACAAGATGATTAACGGAATGGATTACCCCTTTAAACAGTGGAAGAACATTATATTGCATTTCTTTCTAAGAACTCCTACATGGGTTCATCGACTTAATAGGATTATGGAGTGTGAGCGACATTTTGAATATGACTTCAAGGACTTCATCACTTACATCTCGACCCGCACCTTCCCTTATCTGTGAACTATGTTGATAGTAGGATGAAAGTACTAAAGAGTTGTTGTAAAACAGAAGCAGAATAGAATGTGAATAGCAGTATGGATGTATCATAGGTGTATATGATTGTCAAAAAATGTTGACCTATGTACCAGACTATAATAACTATGATGTGAATATAAATATGAATGTAGTTATGTAAATTCTGATGTTTATGATTATTTACTTATTTCTGTCATGTTGTAGCAAGAAATTTAAAATGTCTGGATGCCAAACTAGAGCACAGAAAGAGCCAGGGCCAATTTAGGACGCTCCAGAACCTAATATGACAGAACAAATGATGAATCTGCTGCAAGAACAGGGGAATATGATGCAACAAATGCAAGCATAAATTAATGAATTAAGAGCTCGACAAGAAAGAAATGAAATAGAGGGTAATGATAATACTGATCATGGCGATCAGGAGGAGATGCCAAAGGAGCCACAAGGAAACATGGATGTCGAGACTCCGCTGTACTAGGTCTCTAAATTCTGTAAACAGAACCCTCCTGTATTTCGAGGGCGATTTGACATGGCAGAAGATTGGATCTTGAGACTTCAAAAGATTTTTCAGGTTCTGGGCTGCCCTTAAGAAAGAAAGGCTCAGCTAGCTATATATAAGCTCGAAGGAGATGCCGATAGGTGGTGGAGAAACACATTAACCACCCTTCATGCTCAAAATATCCCGGTTACGTGGGAACTGTTTCAAGAAAACTTTAATGAACAGTATCAGCCACCCTCAATTCGAATCGCAAAAGAATATGAATTCCTCTATATCAGGTAGGGTGAGAGTGAGCCATTTGAGGAGTATTATGCTCGGTTCACTCGCTTGTCTCATTATTCTGCTTATCATAAAAATCCTGGAGCAGAGAGCAGTCTAGCAGATGTTCTAATTCGTGGATTGAAACATGAAATCAGAGAAAAGATTATTGGTCGGCAATTTCATACTCTACATCTGGCAGTTGAAGAGTGCAGGATAGTTGAAAGAAATCTTAAAGACCTTTATGCTCTCAGGAATACATCTGGACACAATGAGTTTAGTCATGGGAATTCATTTAAACATAGCAGGTCGGGAACGGGCAAACATGGCAATGGTAAGAAATCTTTGCGACCTGGTTGGCGAAATTTTCAAAGGCCTTCTAAGACAAAAAAATGCAACAAATGTGGGAAAGCTCACCCTGGCACTGATTGTACTGGGTAGATTATCTACTTCAATTGTCGGAAACTCGGACATTATAACCGAGACTGCCCACAGCAGAGAATAGATAAAAGACCCAGAGTCAAGGCAGAGTTTTCGCTATAACCAGAGAAGAGGCACAAAGATCACCCGAGATGATACAAGTTATGATTTATGTCCATGGTCACCTATTACATGCATTGTTTGATACATGCAGGTGCCAGCCATTCACTCATTGCATGCGATTGTGTGACATGTTTGAAATTTGATGTTCATAATTTGCCATATGACTTGAATGTGTCAACACCCTTAGGGGATAGAACTAAAATTGTCGATGTTTGCTTAAATTGTGTGGTGACAATGAATGGTCGTGAGACCATTATTGATTTGATCTGCCTACGGTTATGTGAGATCGACGTAATACTGGGTATGAATTGGTTGGTGGCCAATAACATAATTATGGATTTTGGAAGTAAAACAATTGCATACCGAGAATCATCGAGAAACATTGACGGTGAAATCAGTCTCAACTTTCTTTTGGCCACCGAAGCAAAGAAATGTATCGTACAGGGTTGCCAAGGGTATGTAGTATTCCTCTCAGTGCATGCAGAGGCAGAACTCTCACTGGATCAGATACCGGTTGTGAAAGAATTCCCTGATGTATTTCCAGATGACATTAGTGGGTTACCTCCTAAGAGAGGGGTTGAATTTGCTATCGAGTTTATGCCTGGCACTGGACCAATTTCTAAAGCTCCTTACAGAATGGCACCCAACGAAATGGAAGAATTAAAGAAGCGGCTTGAGGAGTTACTAGAAAAGGGATTCATCAAACCTAGTGTCTCACCTTGGGGAGCTCCAGTATTGTTTGTGAAAAAGAAAGATGGAATCTTACGGCTCAATATTGATTACAGGGAACTGAACAAGGTAACAATAAAGAACAAATACCCACTCCCCAGGATTGATGACCTATTGGATCAATTATCTGGTTCTCGTGTTTTCAAAGATTGATTTACGATCTGGATATCATCAGTTACAAGTAAAGGTGAGGATATTCCAAAGATTGCTTTCAGGACTAGATATGGACATTATGAATTCCTGGTGATGCCCTTTGGGTTGATGAATGCTCCTGCTGTATTCATGGATTGTATGAATCGTGTGTTTCGACCTTACTTGGATCAATTTGTTGTGGTGTTTATTGATGACATATTGATTTACTCTAAAAATGAGACTGAACATGAGCATCATCTGCGACTTGCATAAAATATCTTAAAAGAAAAGAAGCTCTATGGTAAATTTAACAAGTGTGAATTCTGGCTTTTAGAGGTTAAATTTCTGGGCCATGTGATTTTGAAAGATGGGGTTGCAGTAGACCCTAGTAAAGTGGAAGCAGTACTGAATTGGAAAAGGCCAGAAACTGTATTTGAGATTCGCAGTTTTCTGGGTCTTGTGGGAAACTATTGCTGTTTTATATAGAATTTTGCGTGGATTGCGTCACCATTGACAAAGCTCACTAAAAAGAACCAGTCATTTGTATGGGATGCTCAGTGTGAGGAGAGCTTCCGTGTGCTAAAGGAGAGGCTTACGACGACACCTGTGTTGATTATCCCTGATTCGACTGAGACCTACATGGTTTACAGTGATGCAAGTTTACAGGGATTGGGATATGTCCTGATGCAGCAGGGCAAAGTTATGGCCTATGCCTCTCGTCAGCTGAAGCCTCATGAGTTGAACTACCCTCCACATGACTTAGAGCTTGCAGCGATTGTGTTTGCTTTGAGGATATGGCGACACTATTTGTATGGCGTTGTTGTTGAATTGTAGTGTGACCAGAGTCTTAAGTATTTGTTTGATCAGAAAGAGCTAAATATGAGACAACGCAGATGGATGGAACTACTTAAAGATTATAATCTATAAATTAAGTATCACCAGGTAAGGCTAAAGTTGTCGTTGATGCTCTAAGTAGAAAGGTCGTGCAAGTGGCATCCATGATGATAGCGGAGCATAAATTGTTAGAAGATTTCTGGGATTTGAATCTATCAAATCAAATTCTTACCAATAACAAGAGGCCATATGATGTGCATATTGCAGATCTCCTTGTCGGTCATGAGAAGAATGACTTGAAATTTGAAATAAAAGAAGCTCAGATGTGAGATGAGCAAGCTGAGTCCATTCAAGAAATGATAGCTGATAATAGATCTTCAGATTATGATCTTTTACCGAGTGGAATAATCCGATATAAAAAGAAAATTTATGTACCGCCAGTAGAAGATTTGAGAAAAAAGATACTGGATGAGGCTCATAAGAGCAAATACACTATTCATCCAGGAGTGACTAAGATGTATCACAACTTGAGACCAGAATTCTGGTAGCCTGGAATGAAAGATGATATAACTCGGTATGTAGCTAAGTGCCTAACTTGCCAGAAAGTTAAAATCGAGCATCAAAGACCAGGAGGACTCTTGAAGGGAATATGAATACCTAAATGGAAATGGGAAGATGTTACCATGGATATGATAGTGGGTCTACCCAGGATCAGACACTATGATGCTATCTGGGTAATTGTTGATCGACTCACGAAATTTTCACACTTCATTCCTATAAGTGTGAATTATTCTCCAGAGAAATTAGTGGAGATTTATATTAAAGAGATTATCCGACTCCATGGTACATTAAAAACCATCATATCTGATAGGGATCCCCAATTTACTTCTTGATTCTGGCAAACTCTACACGAGGCAATGGGGACGAAGTTAAAGTTTAGTACTACTTATCATCCCCAGACCGATGGTCAATCAAAGAGAACCATCTAGACACTAGAAGATATGTTACGTGCTTGTGTCCTGGATTTCAAAGGTAGTTGGGATTGATATCTACCTCTAGCTGAGTTTTCCTATAATAATAGTTACCATTCCAGTATACAGATGGCTCCTTACGAGGCCTTATACGGGAGAAAGTGTAGATCTCCTATCTATTAGACCAAATTATCCTAGAGGAAGTTATTCGGACTGGAAATGGTTGATGAAACCTCCAACCAAATTAAATTAATCCAAAAGAGGCTTCTCGCAGCACAGAGTAGACAAAAAAGTTATGCAAACAAAAGAAGGAGACCTCTAGAATTTGAGGTAGGAGATCATGTCTTCCTTAAAATATCTCCTGTTATTGGAATTGGAAGAGCAATAAAGCGGAGAAAACTAAGTCCTCGATATATCGGACCTTTGGAGATACTAGCCAAGCGAGGACTGGTGGCGTATCAATTGGCTTTCCCACCTAACCTGAGCAGGTTGCATGATGTTTTTCATGTCTCTCAGTGAAAGAAGTATCAACCGAGTCCGGAGCACATTCTAGAATATGAAGACGTGGACGTTCAGGACAATCATACTTTTGTAGTTGAACCTAAGCGAATTATTAATTATCAAGAAAAGCAACTTCGACGAAAAAGCATTCCTTATTTGAAAGTTATCTAGAAGGGATTGTCTCCCAGAGAAGCGACATGGGAAACGATCGAAGACATGAAAAATCGTTATCCTGACTTTATGTCCCGAAACATGGTCAATGTATAATCAAATTTCTACGACGAAATTTATTTTACGAGGGGAGAAATGTAACACCCCTACTTTGTAAACAATGTACTTGTATGTATTGATGAATTAATGAGAAGTTTTGACTGCTGATTTAATCATTATTATTTTCTACGATATTTTATAATAATAATTATTAAAAGGGTCTGCTAGACTTTTGGGGGACAGGATATTAAATCTTAAAAAGGACAAAAAATGTCGCCTAATATGACCGAGGTAAAGGAGGTCATGATTGTGCTTGGATTTGAAAAAGAATCGGGCCCAAGGTAAAACACCGGTGTAGGATAAGCCGATACTTTAAAGTGGGGACAGAGAATATTGGCAGAGCACAGATTCCTACCCCTGTACAATATGTATGCGCCACCTATAGTCAAGGAAGAGGAAGAGACACTAAAAAAGTTACATGCTAAAAAGGAAAAGTCAGTGTAACCATTACATAGGGACACGTGTCACCACAGGGTTAAAAGAGGAAAAAAATAAGGGTACAAAATTCAATTCCAGAATCGTTTACCTCTTCATTTTCTGATTCCTCTTCTTGAGCCACAAGACAGATGTTGGCTCTTTCTTCTTCATCAGCTTCATCTTCATCGGATGAGCTGTCTCCCCATATAGCTAAGACATAAGCTTTCTTCTTGAACTTATTGAATTTCTTCTTATTTTTCTCTTTGTTCTTCAGCTGGGGGCATTTTGACTTGATGTCGCCAGGCTTTTCACATTCGTAGCAAATGATTGGCTTCTTCGGCTCAGTGCTGGAGCTACCCTTGTGAAACTTTTTGAATCCTTGGTCCTTCTTGTAGAATTTCTTGAATCTCCGGACCATCATGCCTAGCTCTTCATCTTCATCTTCATCATTATCTGATTCCTTTACCTCTTTAACAGCTTTGAGGGCAATTCCTTTGTTCTTGCCACCAATCTCATCAAGTCCCTTTCTGAACTTGATCTTCCCTTCATACTCAGATAGGCTGCCAAAGAGAGTTGCCACTGATCCTTTGATTCTCAACGAGCTTCCTCAATCGCAGTGACTTTAGCTTCCCATTCCTTGATGAGAATGTTCAAGATTTTTCTTACTTGAACAGGTTGGTCATATACTTTACCCAAGGCTGCAAGCTAGTTGATCAGATAAGTGAATCTAAGCTGGAACTCGCCAATGGGTTCCCCAGTTTTCATATGAAGTAAATCAGACTCAGTCAAGAGGGTATTTACTCGATTCTGCTTGATTCCAGTCGTTCCTTCACGAGCAATCTCTAAAGCATCCCATATAGCTTTTGCAGATATCAAGGTGCAGATATGAAAATATTCACTTTGACTTAATGCACTTTGCAATATGAGAACAGCTTTACTGTTGAGAGTGACTAGCTTGTTGTCATTTCTCATCGTATTCTTCTTCTAGTTTTGGTGTTCTAACACCATCTTCAACAGTAGCTGGAGCATAGTCTCCTCTCTCGAACACCTTCTATAGGCCATATTCAGTGGCTAATACAAACACTTTGAATTTAGCCTTCCAGAAGGAGTAGTGCTCTCCATTGAAACCCGTTGGTCTGTTGATCAAAGCTCCATTAGATAATATTCTGTCCATGTTGATCCTTCTCGAGATGTTAAGCTCTTTTGAGAAGACTTTGTTTTGATACCAAATGTAAATGGAGGAAATCACCAAAAGGGGGGTGAATTGGGGATTTTAAAAATTTCTTTTTAAACACCCAAATAACAGACAGTAAAACAAGGTATAACAGAGGAGTAGAAGAGAAGTTTGACACAGCAGGATTTATACCGGTTCGGTCTTAACTCTTGGCCTACGTCCAGTCCCCAGACAGTCTGGGATTTTCACTATCACTCAAATCAGTTAGACACTCTGCACTCGAAAGTAATCCTCTCACTAGGATACATTCCCCCTTACAAGTTGTAAACTGATAAACCCAACCTCAAAGTCCCACAACTTTGAGATTCTTACAATGATTGATAATCAATGATAAACTCTCTAAAAGATATAATAAACACTGAAGTATAATGTATCAAAAGATACTTTAAAAGTAGGTAGAAAACACTAAATGCAGATGAAACTTGATAGCTTTTCGTTTTCTATATTCTAGTTGTTGTGAGATTTGAATGCTTTAGCTTATATATGTTGGAAGCATTAAATGACCGTTGAAATCATTAATGTAACCATTGGAGACATTAATGTAGCTGTTAAGTTGCAACTTGGTCCATTCTCACTCTAGCTTTGAGCTAATCCAGGTGCTCAGAAATTCTTGTTGACTTCCTTGAAATAAATCCGTTGGATGATGTAGCTTCCATAGAAGAAAAGAAAACATTTAAACCTTTGCAACGCCCAGAGAATGAATTGCTAAAAGGATGCTAAGTTTTCTGGACCAGCAATAAATGTTCTGACATCACCTTTTGCTTTAACCTTAATCTTCATTCTAATACTTATTTGATCATCTAAAACTCACTAACAAACTGATTAAACATAGTTAAGAATAGTAATGAGTGATGATAAGAAGTATCTAGATCATATATGAAGATTTCACAAATTCGAGAAAGCTGATTTTCAAACAGAACACTTTAAATTGGAGTTTGTTCAAGCGAAGTGGAGTTTGAAATATTTTCTCAAAAGCAAAACTCGAGTTTAAAAACACAAACTCAAGTTTAGTTCTTTCTCAGGTAAACATCGCGATTGAGCTTTGAAGAACACTTTGAAACAGGAGCAAACTCGAGTTATTAAGTGACAAACTCGAGTTTGAGACTTTTTAAATGAACATAAAGTTAACTTCACAAAGCTCAAACTGAAGTTTTCAAATACAAACTTGATTTTTCTTGAGTTCACAATAGTGAGGAGCTCTCGGTCTGCCACAAACTAGAGTTTACAAACCTAACTCGAGTTTCCTTAAAAGCATGAAATCTTTGAAAACTCTCGGCCAAGCGCAAACTAGATTTACTATGTTAAACTCGAGTTTGCTTAAAAGATGAAAAAATTTAAAAACTCTCGGCCAAGCACTAACTCGGGTTTGCAAAATTGAACTCGAGTTTAGTTAAGTTCAAAAACATTGTAAAACTCTCGATTTGACAGAAACTTGAGTTTGCAAAACCTAACTCGAGTTTTCTTTAACTTGTAAAAAACTTAGAGTGCTTTCAGTTTGACATAAGCTTGAGTTTGATATAACTAACTCGAGTTTAGCTAAGTTTAAATAACTTGAGCTACTATCTATCAAGTCCAAACTCGAGTTTGACAACTCCAAACTCGAGTTTGCCTTTAACAGTAAGTTTTCAACTTAACAAAGACAAACTTCAATTAAGTTTATGTTAGTTCTTGGTGTTTTAATGATTACAATTTATAAGTTATTGATTTAAGTAATTTTCACATAAGTTGTTGGTTACTCGAGCAAGGGTCATTTTATACCCGAGCAAACTCTGTTATATAAAATCTTAAGTATTTCAGAAGCAGCTGAGATGCTTGAGCAAGGTGGTTGGATACCCGAGCATCATTGGGCTGGTAGTAGGATTAAATTCAAGATAAAAAAAGCCATGCCCGAGTAGAGTGAAAGATTTTCTCGAGCAGGATACCCGAGCAAGGATAAAAGCATTCTCGAGCAAACATCGCTGAATCTCTTGATCCATCACCCAATATACCTTGTGCCCGAGCAAAGTGTATGCCTGCTCGAGCAGAATGCTCGAGCAAAGGTAAGTAACTTGCTCGAGCAGTATCGCCAGTTACCTAACCATCACTTCTGTTTGCATTGTACTCAAGCAGGATAATATCATGCCCGAGCAACATGCTCGAGCAGGATTAAAACGTTACTCGAGCAAGTATGCATCTATGTTCATATTAGTGTCTGTCTCAGCGTTGCCCGAGCACCACATCTGACATGCTCGAGCATTTGTGATATTTGAAGTTTCTTTAACACCTGACTTGAAGCTTGCTCGAGCAAGAAAACTCAAGTGCTCGAGCATGGTGCTCGAGCAATAGCTCGACGATACTCGAGCATAGATTGATCACTTGTTCTTCTAAAGCTCATTTCTCCTATGTTGCTCGAGCACATCAACATCTTACTCGAGCATGACCCCTTTGTTTTGAAATCACCGTCTGCGTAAACTATGAATCACTGTGTTTAATCTCATTGCTTCTTAACGTTACTCATTACTGTTCTTAATTGCTTTTAATCAGTTTGTTAATGAGTTTCAGATGATTTATCATAGATTAAACAACAAATTTGCAGAAAGAAAATTGTGTCAGAGAAGCATTAAATGCCGTTACCATGAGAATGATAATCTCTGTAACCAATACTCTGATTTAGTTAAAGTTTTCTCTTTCATTCCATATGCGCATTAAATGTCATCTCTCAATGGGCAAAACAAAAAGAATGAAGAGAATGTCGTGACTGCGAAATCCACCTGGATTATTTGAACGGCGAAAATATTATCCAAGCTTCATTTGTCTAACGAATACATTCAAAAGTCTCAATCAATAATCTTCAAGCTTCACCAACGGTCATTTATTGCAACATCTATAAATAGCGGAAGCATTGAATTCGCCATCTACCAAAATGTTGTGCATTCAATTCGAACATATTGCAATCTACTGTTTCATTTATTACATTAATATCTTCGGATATTCATTATTCTTCAGTGTTCATTTATTATCTACTCGTGAGGAGTTATTTAAACACTTATTCCATTTTCGGTTTAAATCTTAATGTTGAGGAACCTTAAGTGTGGGTGTACAAATTACAACTTGTAAGGGGGAGTGAGTCCTAGTGGATTAGGATCATCTCGAGTACAGAGTGTGTAATTGTAACCATTTGTTATTAGTGAAATACCCAAAGGATTTGGGGACTAGACTTAGGTCGAAGTGTTAGACCGAACCAATATAAATTGCCTTGTGTCTATTTCTCTTCTCTATCTCTGTCTTACTTACATCTGTGTGCGGTTAGCAAAAAGTTTTTGAGATCACCTATTCACCCCCCTCTAGGTGATATTCCTATCTTTCAGTTTACAATTGTCAGTTATTATCAAAACACATAGAGAACTAACAATGAGCTACATATGCTCACGAGCTCATCACATTTGGAGCAAGGAGCAAACTAAATAATTATGGCCTACCAACACTACCACAAATAACATATATCATACACTTATCATCAAGCTTTTCATACGTGAATATATGGTATGTTTGGAGCTCATCTAGCCTATATGGTGAAGATGGAATATCACCTAGAGGGGGGTGAATAGGTTATTAAAAAAAATCTTTCGTTAAGACTCAAGAACTTAAACAGAGACAGAGAGAAGAGCAATGGACACAAGAGATTATACTGGTTCGGTCCAATTCTTTGACCTACGTCCAGTCCCCCAGAAACACTATGGATTTCCACTATCTTTCAAACACAGATACAATTATACACTTTGTACAAAGTAATCCTCTCACTCTAGGATTCACTCCCCCTTACAAGTTGTAATCGTACACCCACACTTAAGGTTCCACAACCATAAGATTTAACAAAACAATAATCAAATAAGTGTTTAGAAACTCCTCACGAGTAGATAAAAGATAAACACTAAAGTACACAGAAATATCTGAAGATATTAGCAAAGTTAATGAAACAATAGATTGCAATAAATTCGAATTGAATGCACAGCATTTTCAGTAGTTGGAGAAATCAATGCTTCTGGTATTTATAGTTGTTGCAATTAATGACCGTTGGTGAAGCTTGAATGATTCCATTGTGACTCTTGAATATAGCTGTTAGACAGGTGAAGCTTCGTAGACATTTTCGCCGTTTAATTATCCAAGTGGATTTGTCGTCACGACATTCTCTTCATTCCTTGCATATTGACTGGAGGCATTTTAATTGACTCGAGGTAAGAATAAATCGTTTGAATTTTCATGTTGAAAAGATTTTGCCTTGAGTCAAAATAATGATGCCTAGAGTCATGTGCCTGGAGGCAACTATTACTTGACTAAAGGCAAAGTCAATTTTAGCAAAAAGAACGTGTTTGACGGGTTTGCCTTGAGTCATGCATTGGATGACTTGAGTCATGTGACTTGAGGCAATTATTAAGTGACTAGAGGCAAACACTTTATCAAAGTTCAAAATGGTGCAACGTCTTGACTGGAGGCATAAATAAAATGCCTTGAGTCAAGTTGCCTAGAGGCAACTATTAGATGACTAGAGGCAAACCATAGATTTAAGCATAATTACGAGTTCGCCATTAGATGCCTTGAGTCAAATAAATTGATGCCTTGGGTCATATTGCCTAAAGGCAATTATGGGATGACTAAAGGCATATCGGTTAAGACATAAAAGGAGAGAAATATATTTTCCTGGAGTCAAAGAGAGATGCCTAGAGTCATAAAGTAAGTGACTTAAGTCACATGACTTGAGGCAATAAATATATGACTAGAGGCAATGCCATATTTAGAGTTCAAAAACGCACGAGAGATTTTTAACTGGAGGCATGACTTAAATGCCTTGAGGCATTAAATAAGTGATTAGAGGCATATCACGTCGTGAGTTTAAAATCATTTTAAAAGTAGGATCAATTAACTTGAGGTAATTAAATAAATGACTCGAGGCACCTCATGGCGCGAAGACAAGATTTGAAACATTCAAATTGGATAACTCGAGGCAAAATAAATTTACCTAGAAGCAAACCTTTTCAATACTTTTTGCCTTGAGTCAAAACACTTTTACCTCGAGGTAGCACAGTGAAAAACATTTAAACATTGAAGCATATAACTCGAGGCATTAATTATTTAACTAGAGGCAAATTAGAAACTTCAAATTTTCATTGAAAATTAAGAATTAATTACATTATAATTGTTATCATCAAAACATCAAAAACATGAGAACTAATATGTGGAATATATGCATGTCTTGTATGTCCATTTCCATTACAGGTTGAACCTTGTGAAATATATGATGATCGAAGGAGACAAGACATACATACATAGCAAAGAGGATAAAAGGAGTGAGCATCAATGATTTGACAAAGAACAAAAAATATGAACTTTCAATCAGGGTTTCGATAAAGAAAAGAACAAAAAGGCATATGAATCAGTGTTTTGACAAAGAAATATGAGAAGTGTGAATCAAGATGAACTAATTAAAATGTCCATGCAAGCAAAAATAATGAAAGAGAACACTAACAAAAGAGGGCTACCTATTTGTGAAAGCAAAAATATTTTGTCGAACTTGAGAGCAAAATGGTGACGACAGAGAGGAAGAGTCGTCCCACGAGAACGAATACCAAGCCATCCAGATGATGAAGAAAGAGATTATAGTAGCTGGAGGCGACGAAAAGAGAAAGAGCGTGTGTATGACTCTAAGAGGCAAGAGATGATGTCTGAGCATAAACGTGAGGATAAATAATAAGGCAAATTGTTCCAAGGCCATCCCACAACTGAACCCTCCTTTCCTCTTGTGGACAAGCATATACTGCGGTGAAGAAACATTTATTCTTCACCCCACCTCATCCCTTTATCCTTTTACCATAACATCACGGTCTTCACCATTCATATCAACCTCTTCAATAGGCTTTGCATCCCAAACCTCTTCCTGATACTGCCCACCACATCCCCTTTGCCAACCTCAAAACCCCTTCCATTAATCTTTGGCTAGCTTCTAACAAATCCATTAGATGCAATCATGATCTAGATCACACCAAGATGGTAGAATATTCTTCATCTACAATTCCTTATGTTGAGATTGACTTCCCTCCTATAATTCCTTTTCCATCCACCATTCTTCCACATGAGGTTTAAGAGAAACATCACTAATAAACTATGATCCTCCCATCCTAACTTTCACACTACTCCATTCTTGCGCCTCCCTATCCTCTATTGTTGTCACCACCGATGGCGACAACCCTCGCTACCTAGTAGGCGACAGCAACAAGCCACTCTCTTTAGTACTTGCCTTAGAAGGTGACGGAGTCGCTCAAACCACTGTCATAAAGAAAAAGATAAGGGTATAATTGTCAACTTATAATTCTCAATCGTTGTTTCTTGAAATTTCATATTAAATCCCTCAATGCTCCATAAATCAACATTATTCATCCATACATCACGTTTCCAACAAGCATATTATAATATACCCATAGCAAATACTTGTAGTTTCAAGAAATTTGAACAACCTTGGATTGAGCCAAACAATAGCCTTAGTTTATCTCGTTAGCCTCAAACAACAGCTACAAATTTAGATTTTTCTTCTTCGATAATGAAAAAACAAACTTTCATCACTAAACTAAAAATCTAAAGATTTTGAATAGTCTAAAGTTTTTGAAATCCAAAATCACCTTCTCATTACTATTGTAATATGAAATAATATACTAAGACTCTCACTTCTCATTCGTATCCTTTTTAGTTTTTTTATGAAATATTTATTCATCTTTTTAAATATTTTAATATTTAGTATTTCATATGTGTGAAAAATGTTAAGCCAATAATCATTTTTCATGAGTCGATAAAATATTTGTATCAATATTTGTACCAACAATTTGACTTGAAGATGGTAATTTTATCTCGGGTTAAAGGGTTATTTTGCCTCAACAGTTTTTTTTAAAGCAATGTTGTCCGGAAAGTTTTTAAATTGTAGCAATCATTTTTTAGCCATTATCTTGGTTAAGTTTATCCGTTAGTTGATTAAATATAATTATTTGGCAAGTCCATGTGTCATCCATTTCAAAAAAAATAAATTCAAATTTAGATTAAAAAATAAGTAAAAATTTAAAAAATGCATCAATTCTTAAGAATCAGAGACAATCAAAAAGAGATACTGGCCTTATATCAACATCATTGGAGTATATGTAACTTCTTCTTCTTCAATATTGTTCACGATGCTAGATAATTGTTAGGGCAACATTTTTATGATTTAGAAACTTATAAAACAAATTTGCACCTTAACAAAAATGATGTGAATGACATGTAAAATGCTAGTTTATCATATTTATTCAACTAATTGTCAAACTTAAACTAGAATAATAGCCGAGGTAAAATTGCTATAATTTGAAAATTTCTTGGGAAACATTTCACCCTAAAATGACCTTTTTATTACATTCTGCATCGGAGGAGGAGGAGGATCGATGTGGGAAAAACAAAATTAAAAAAGTGAATGCTGCTTTCAATATGTAGAAATGACCTTTTTTATTACATTCTGCATCGCAAAATTAGCCCAGTTGATTGATATTTGAAGTCTCTAATTTGATAATTTTTTGGGTTCTTTTAACTGCCATTAACTGTTTCGGTATCTACAATCTTTTGGGCTTCATCTGGAAATTTCTTGGGCCGGAGACAGGATAATCTTTGTCAGTATTGGGCTCGACATTAACACTTGGACTAATAATTTTGTATTGTTATGGTTGTGTTTGCCCTCAGTGCCTTGTCAATTATAGTATGGCTTTTCTATAACCCCATTATTTGGGCTGAGGGGAAGCGATATTTTTTTGAGTTGGATTTTAATAAATTGGAGAAGTGTGGTTATACAGTTTTAATAAAAAGAAAATGTAAGATAAAAAAATTAAAAAAATAATAATTAAAAACCTTTAATCACTTCTCTAATTTTCTTAAATCAATCTCAAAAAATTCGAACCCCCTCCCCTCATACTAAACTGGCCTCTAAAAGGGGCACTTGGGGGACAATTACTACAATCACAATGTGGGCAACATTATATAGTTTTTTTTTTTTAAAAAAAAAAATTATTATCAAGAGTTTCGACTTTTGAAGTTTAGAGCATAAAGGATCTTCACCTCTTCCAACTAGTGTGCTTCCTAGAATTTAAACTTGTATTATCTTGCTTATCATTTCAACTAATAACTTATTGGTAATTAAATAGCTTTATATTCAAGGAAAATAACATTTGTTTCACTTAGTAGAGGACAGCAAGAGATTTTAATGGAAAGGAGATGAGGAATTTTAATATTATCTTATTTGGATTAATCAAAACAAAGGGTTTTAAATGTTGCATCGTTTGATTTAGGAGGAAAGGAGAGGAGAAGAGTGGGGAGGGTAGGGAAAATACTTTTTATATGGAAAAATTTTCATTTATTTTATTTAAGTTGTTTTTTCAAATGTAATAAAATATAATTAGAATTGACATTTAATATAAAAATTATTGTTTTATAGTTATAAAAATTGAAAAATATAATTAATCAATAGCTAATATATATAATATCAAATAATTTTAATTATACTTATACATATATACAAGATTATATTTTATAATTATGTGTATACAATAATATTTATAAATATCATTCTCATAAGAAATAATTATGATATTATAATTAATATATAATGATAAATTATTATACAATATAATATAATCAAATAGTTATAATAATATATATACATATATATATATATATTAATTAATATATTAATTATTATTATTATTATTACTATTATAATATATAAAATTTATTATTATTATTATTATTATAAATATTAATATAATATTTATACTTATATATAATTATTATTATAATATGTATAATTTTATCCTTATAATAATAATAATAATAATAATAATAATAATAATTATTATTATTATTATTATTATTATTATTATTATTATTTTATTATAAGATAAGAAGGGTAGTTTGAGAATATTAAAAATAATTGGAGTTATAATAGTCAAGACATGTATTAGCCCAACCCCTAATTTTTGAGGGGAGGGTTAGGAGTACACGAGGAAAATCTTTCCCCTCTCCTCCAAATCTCTCATAACAATAATTATAGTTTAGAATTTAGAATTTTCTTTTTTTTTTAAAAAAATGACCATGATTCTTGGTTGGAGTTTAAAATTGGTCAATCAATTTTCCAATATTCATCTTTCTCCTTTTTAGTACTCACGTTAGCATTTTCAATACTCTGATTTTTAGATTTTTCAATTTCTTTTATTTTTTTTAAGATGAGACTAGTCTTTATCAAGTCAGAAACATTAAGGTGAAAGCTTTCCCAACAAGTGTGTATATCATCAGAATTCAAAATTGTATTCTCTTCTTTATGCTTATGGTGGCAAGACAAATTAATGCTTGTTGGTTTTTTTAAAACATATTAAATAATTGGAAGATGAGTATTGAAAAAAAAAAAAACTATGATGATTATTAAAACATTGAAAAACTGAGTATTGAAAATGCTAATGATAAATATTGAAAATGTGGAAGGAGAGAACCAAAAATGTGAAAGATATCTATTGAAAAAAATAACCCACAAAATTTTATTTCCAACAAAGAACCATGGTCCTTATCTTAAATTTAAAAATTTCTGAATCATTCATTGTAGTTTTTTTTTTTTTGGGGGTTCTTAAATGTCGCTTCTCTGAATGTGATATTTATTTATAACAAGTTTGAAAGTTTGAAAATATATGTATTAGAATTATTTTTATTATACCAAAAAGGCACATTTATTTTGTATAATCAACATTCTCGCTCTACTCTCACTAGCTAAATGAATATTGTGAATTTGTGACAAGGCCTTCTTCACATAGATTTTGGTAAAATAAGATCGCTTGCTTATGAATAATCCCATGCAATAATATATAATTCAGCGTGCTATGCCATCCTTATGCAACTGAATTTGTCTTTTTATAAAAGAAAAATATATGGCATTACAATATACGCTCAAATAAATACTACTTTTTTAATATGTCCTTAGTTTTCTTCAGATAAATACTACTTTTAATATATATAGGTGTATTATTAAATTATTATTGAGAAATTATCAATAAGGGTATTTTGGGAAAAAGTTGACAAAAGTTAAATCTTGGTCTTATAATTAGAATCAAAACCAACTCCAAAATGTGTTCTTATAATTAGGACGGGAGCCCGTACTTTTTTAATATGTCCTTAGTTTTCTTTAGATAAATACTACTTTTAATTTAATTCATTTTTTATATTATAAAATTAACAAGGGAAAAAACATTAAAATAAATAATTTAATATATTTTAGAATCCAAAGTCGACAAGTATTATGAAATATGAAAAACTATTTTTTTTAACGGATAATATGAAATATGGAGGGAGTATCTTCCTTAATTATTCTACTTCATTTCCATCTTTGCCTTCCGATTCAAACAACATAATAGTCAACATAATCAAATCAAATTATAATACGAAGTCTATATCACGTTACAACGGTGATCAATTTATTAGTTCAAATATGCATTTAATTGAACCTTACTTAGTGAAATTAAGGGACTGCAATTTTTTTCTTCAATTTTTTTTTTTTGAGAGACGTGTCAGTGAGATCGAGCTACAATTGTAGGGTTACTATTTAATGGTATCATAATGAGTTAACATTAAGACAACTGTACTCACATGTTAAGCAGTACGACCATGGGATTTTGCCGTTACACTGGAAAAATTAAATTTCAAATAATTAAGAGAAAATTTCTTTAAGGTCTCTAGGGACCAAGAAAAATGTAAAAAATATCTCATTAACAACTTTTTATGTGGGATTAACAACTTTGATATGTAAGATTAACAACTTCATCTCATGGGATTACCAACTCTTTTGAACTTTTCTAACATATGAATTTCTCTTAGGACTTTTATCACATTTTCTTGGTCCCGTAGGACATGAAAGGAATTTTCTCAATAATTAAACTATCTAAACTGAAATTAAATTAACAGTATAATATTTTATTGTTAATATTGTAACACCCCAACTTTTGTAATATGTGTACAGACATGTATTAATATGGTAATGAGGAATTTTGATTCGTATTCGAAGCATTTATCTTTCGGAAATTATGGAATAAATTACTTAAGGACCCTAAGATGAAAAACCATTGGCTATAATTGAATGAAAAATTTGCTAAGTCAAAATAACAAGAAACCATGACCAAATGTGTAGTAACTTGTGCATGAAGTAAGCTCGAGTGAGTATAAGTCGGAGTAATGTACAAGTGACAAAGGTCATTAGTAGGACGGGAACACTGACCCTGTGGGACAGGGTATGCATGTTCAACCAAGAAAGAGAGAGAGAATATGTAATTGGACCAAGTATAGAAGGAAAAGTCAGTGATAGTAGTGCTACGTCGGACACGTGGCATTTCGGGGTCAGAAATTGGATTATCGGGTAGCACGTAGTAAGAGGTGGTTATGAAATACTGAAATATGGATTTCTTGCTCCCCAAGGCACCATATTTCGATCACCTGTGGTTAGGGGAAAAGATTGTTAATCCGGACCCACACAAGTCCAACTGGACGGCACGAGTTATGAGGAAAAGTGTAACCGACAAAAAGGAGCTAAGTGGGACCGGTTAGAGTTTTCCAGAGTCGGACCAAGACCCCTGGACATAGAGAAGGGGAAAATTTTTGGTGGCCCCAGAAGAGAGAGAAAGTTCATTTGAAAAGCAAGAAAAAGGTCACATCATGTAAATATGAGGAGAGAGAAAATAAAATAATCAGGATTAATCCGGACAACACAATTTGAATCTGACATGACCATTTGAATGACATGTAATTATGACACTAAAGGGCATTAATGGCGCATCTAAGGGTAGATTTTGTGGGCCCCACTAACTTGGTAGCATTGCAAAATGACTATTTTACCCCTGCGCCAAAAACCTACACCGAGTAACATCAAAAAACCACCATCAGGGGCAGTTTTGGAAACCTAATTTTTGGGCAGATGAGGGCGCCATTTTCAGCCAAGAATTCTCTAGAATTCTTGAGAAATAAGTCAAGAAAACCATATTTAAATTGGAGACATTCTTTCGTCCAATGGATAATAACCAAAGTTGGACAAAAACCCTCACCCTTGGAGCCTATATAAGGACACCTCCCCCTTCATTTTCCACCTGCCAAGCACGAGTCCAAGGTGAGGAAGGAGAGGATCCAACTGAAGGTCTTGATCCAAGGGAGGAGGAAGGCCTATGGTGTTTTCGTGGAGATGCAGTGGGAATTCCATATTTTTAAGGTTTTTACTGAGTCCAAAACATGTTTTTGTGTGAGGACAAGTGGGATCACCTTCTTCCAAACCCGAAAAAGCTTAAGTCTTTAATATACGAAAATCTACCAACTCTTACGGTTTTTGGGCAGCAAAGGGAAATTGATGGTTTTGAAGTAGTAAATGAAGTTCAAATGCTTTTAAATTTTACATGGTAAAAGTAGACATCCTGAGGATTATTTTGGTATAATATTTCGTGTCATTTGGATTTTCTAACCGAGACTTCTTTAAGGCTAAAAATGACCTAAAACCATGGTTTTTCTCTCGGACCAGTGGCCAAAGTCTGGAAACCAGAAAGGGATTCGAACCCATTTGACCTTGGAAACTATTTTTCCTATAAAATAGACATCCTAAGGGTTCTAAGGCCACTGATGTCATGTCATTAAGATTTTTCTAGACTTTATTAAAAATCAGCAAAGTTGGGTTAGGAATTCTAGAAATTTTGGTAACTAGGTGAAATTCATGAAACTTGAAGCAAAGTTTGTTCATGTGATTAAGAGCATGATGTTTGACTGTATCTAGGGTCATAATATGTGTGGGACACATTCTCAGTTCCAAGAGGAGAGTCTGCCGTTTTCGAGAAGTGTCAGGTAGTAAATGTTGACTTGCATACTCTATGTTGCTTTTGCATGTATGTTTTATCATGATGTAGAAGATCGGGCTGTAGTGCCTATGGGACTGTGTGTCCTTAGGTTTCTATTACAGTACCGAGATCAGGTTGTGGTACCAATTGGACTGTGTGTCCTTAGGGTTTCTGTACAGTACCGAGGGCATGTAGGATGGGGCTGCAGTGCCTATTGGACTGTGTGTCCTTAGGGTATTGCTGCAGTACCGAGATATGTGAGATAGGTAGGGCCTATGTGACTGTGTGTTCATGGTATTTGAGTCTAACAGTTACTTTGGGGTTCAATGTTGTGTTAGTTCTTTATGTGTTTTGATGATAATTGACAATTGTGAACATAGGTTTGAAGTTTGTCTTTGGTAAGTTGAAAAGCTTACTGTCAAAGGAAAACCCGAGTTTTGGAAGCAAAACTCGAGTTTGGACTTGACAGAGAGTAGCTCAAATTTATAAAGTAAAGAAAACTTCAGTTTGCTTAGGCAAACTCGAGTTTGCAAGTCACAGAGAGCACTCAAACTTTTCACATCAAGACAAACTCAAGTTTGGGTTTACAAACTCAAGTTTGTACCATACAGAGACACTTCAAGTTTCCTGAAGAATGCAAAACTCCATTTTTGATTTACAAACTACAGTTTTCAACTACCAGAAAGTTTGTAAATTTTTTTTCTTATGAGGAAACTCGAGTTTGGGTTTTGTAAACTTGAGTTTTGGTCATACAAAGAGCTCCTAAAGTTTTGAATTTAAGTAAACTCCAGTTTTCATATGGAAACTCCAGTTTACACCAAATAGAGAGTTTTGTCAAGTTGTGTGAACTTGACCAAACTCGAGTTTGGGCTTGGCAGAGAGTCTAAATATTTTTTCATCCCAAGCAAACTCTAGTTTACATTTGGAAACTCCAGTTTGCCTTGGCCAAGCATTTTCTAAGTTTTTCAAAGTTATGAGGAAACTCGAGTTTGTGCTTGACAGAAAGTCATCATGTTTTATCCACTTTAAGAAAACTTCAGTTTTCACTTGGCAAAGATTTTCAAAGGTTTCCAATTTTAAAAGGAAACTCGAGTTTGGTTATGGAAACTCGAGTTTGTGTCTTCTGAGAGAGCTTTGCTCATTTCACCATTTTGGAAACTCAAGTTTACATTTGGAAACTCTAGTTTTGAGCTTTTGGACTTAAACATGTTTTCACTATAAAAGTCCAAAACTCGAGTTTGGATAAATAAAACTCGAGTTTGTGTCGCTGATTTTGAAAATCAACTTGCTCAAATTTCTGAAATCTTCCCGTTTGATCTTTATACTTCTTATCATCACTCATTACTATTCTTAACTATGTTTAATTAGTTTGTTAGTGAGTTTCAGATGATTTAGAAGATATTAAATGAAGATTTGAACAAAAGCAAAAAGTGACGTCAGCACATTAAATGCAAAGTCCAAAAAACTTGCATCCTTTTGGACAATCATTCTACACACATTGCAAAGGGATTAATGTTTCCTTTCCACATCCAGAAGCTGCTCTTCCAACGGATTAATATTCAAGAAGTCAACCATAAACTTCTGTGCAACTGGATTAAGCAAAGAGTAGAGAGAGAAGAAGACCAAAGCTTAACCTAATCCTTCCTGAATGTCTCCAATGGCTACATTGAAGATTACAATGGTCATTTAATGCTCTCTTAGTATAAATAGAGCTGCATTCAATTCTTCTCAACAACCAATCTGCAGAAAACGAAAATCATTCAAGTTTCCAACTACTCTTTAAGTTTTCTTGTGTCAAGTATCTTTTGATACATTTGTACTTCAGTGATTATATTTATCCACTCTTAGAGAGAGTTCATTTATTGAAATCCATTTATTGTAAGAATCTCAAGTCTGGGGACTTGGAGATTGGGATATTGGTTGCAACTTGTAAGGGGGAGTAAGTTCTAGTGAGAGAATTACTCTTGAGTTACAGAGTGTGTAATCAATTGAGATAGTGAAAATCTCAGAGAGTCTGGGGACTGGACGTAGGTCAAGAGATTAGACCGAACTAGTATAAATTCCTTGTGTCTTGCTTTATTTTCTCTTCTCTGTTGTACCCTGTTTTCATAATACTATAACAGGGCTTTAGAAAAGAATTTTTAAAATCCCCAATTCACCCCCCTCTTGGTGATTTGCTCCACTTTCATGCTGAACTCCAGACTTTTGCGGAGACACAGGGGTAAGGCAGTAGCGGTGGAGGCGTGAAGAGGAAGGTAGGGCGTGAAGCGATGAATCAAAGAAATAGGGGATGCCTTAACCTACTTTTGTACTCTATATTTTGGATGACATGTTGTTTATGATCAGTATTTTGTTTGGAAGACTGTATCTAACCCTCCAGGGACTTACTGTTTGAATATTGTATGTTTATCAGTACATAAAGCTTGTCCAAATCAGCTTCTGTGCTCTGCTGCGTTCACTCTGTTATAAGTTAAATGGACTAAGTAATGAAGAAAGGCGGTTAAATAAAAAGGAATCCCTCTAACCCGCCACCAGAAAGGGCGAGGCTAGTAGGGGCGTAACAAATATAGCCTAATATATGTTTGTTACCTGATTTCAAGAGTAATTAAAAAATAAAAAGATGGAAGCGAAAAAAAAAGCTAAGCATGTTCATTTCTAAACAATTTTGCGATTGAATTACTTCTCTTGCAAAACTCAGCATACATAGGTCTTGTGTCCTTATTGTACAAACAGAAACAGAAGTCCTCTATTGATATATACTCCCTCCGGTCCTAATTATAGGAACACATTTTGGAGTTGGTTTTGGTCCTAATTATAAGAGCAAGTTTTAAATTTTGTCAATTTTTTCCTATAATACCCCTATTTATACACTATGGATAATAATTAAAGACAATAGTAATTTAAATAATACACCTATATATTTTATAAAGTAAATAATGTTTGCAACTCATTAATGTCATATACACTTTAATTATACTTCTTTCATCCATTTTTTGTAAAATAATTTTGAGCAATTTTTATCATATTTGTTTTTCCATATTACCCCTAATAATACTTCTTTCACAATAATTAATTTAACAACAC
The DNA here is from genome assembly GCA_019022615.1 of Acacia melanoxylon. NCBI lineage: Eukaryota > Viridiplantae > Streptophyta > Magnoliopsida > Fabales > Fabaceae > Acacia > Acacia melanoxylon. Next base: position 238,833 of record JAFJYJ010000003.1, on the reverse strand, counting down.
GCTTATATTTTATCAAGTGAGATATTCTACTTTATTTTTTATTTTTAAATAAAATAATTTTTATATTCCTTTAAAAATATTTTTTATAACTATCTATCCAAAGTGATTAATTTTTTTCCCCTAAAACAACCTAATAAAACATTAATTTCATTATCTTTTTTTCCAACAATAAAAAGTAGGGCTCAGACATCAAGTTATGGCATAGAAGACATTTAGCAGCACAACGTCGTCGAATTCGAACATACATATCCCTGGTAGGCGTTGCTTACACATCGCGCCACTGCCTCTCGACATTACTAGTGGCTTGGAACCAAAAGTAATTTATAATTTTTAACAGGGGTATTTTCGGAAAATAATTATAATTAACTAATTTAACTTCTCTCTTTAATCTCTCCAAATTCTGGTAAATAGTTCCTATAATTAGGACCGGAGGGAGTATAATATAATATCCCATTTATTTTCTTTATTGCCCTAATTTTTTATTAATAAGTTGCCAATGGGTAATTAATGCCTAAATGTAATATTCTATAGAATTAGATAGTAAATGATATTTTTCTCCTTGGTAATTAAAAAGCATTTCCAAGAAAAATATGAAAAGCATGATAAAAACAAGATAAGGGTGACTATAAGTGGCTTTTCTTAAGCTTGAAATGCACTTAAAGGGTCATAAGCATAGGATCTCTAAACAATCCCCAAAAAAGTGGCCAAAGGATTTAATATACCACATGGGAAGGGTTACATGGTCCATAACCCAAGGGATTTAATATGAATTTAAATTTTTTATATTGTATTGTAATGATAATTAAGATATCTGTTAATCAATATTTCGTTTTTTTATATAATTATTATGTATATAGTATTATTTATTTGGGACTGGTTTTTTATAAGCTAGCTCTCCTAACATGATTTTTGTATACCTTGCGTTCCATTTCTTTAACAAAATATCATTTTATTTAAAGGAATGGCTCTAGATAATTTAAGTTGATCGGCTAATGAAAGATTCCAAAATTAATATATAAATATTTTTTTTTAAAATCAAAATATTTGATAAATTAGATATCAAGATCAATATGGTAAGGCTTACAATTCAAAGAGTTCTTATAGGTATATTTATTAATTTTCTACTAATGAAGTCTTCACCAGAAACAAGAATAAAATATACTCCTACATATAAAATATAGAGTAAATACCCTTTTGGGTCCCTGGAAAAAAACACGAACCCCATTTTGGTCCCTCACACAAAGAAATGCCTTTTTTAGTCCCTGAAAAGAACGAATAAGGGTCGATTTGTGAACATTTTGGTCCCTCGCAAATTTCTAAAAAGCCCTTTTTAATCCATAAAAAAAGTCTCATTTTAGTCCCTAAGGATGAAAATGGGGTCCGTGTTTTTTGTCAGGGACCCAAAAGGGTATTTACTCTAAAATATAAATGATCAAATTACTTAGATACAAAATTGGTGGAAAATAGTTAAAACAAAAAATAGATAAAAATTTATTTTATTTTCTTAAAAATACCCTTATTTAACGAGAGAAATCTTTGAATAAGTAGGAAAAAGAGGGAGCTCTTCCTCTTTCTTATTTTCAATTATTCTCATTATTTCATCTCTATCTTAGATAAAACAAATAGATACTTTATAATTAATAATTTATAAATGAACTTTTTTATTTTATCTATATTGTAATTATGAAGTGTGTAAATTGGATTTTAAATGTTTAAATTTATTTATGTATATAACAATAATTTTATAAAATATTAAATCTAAACTATCCAATTTTTCATCTATGGTTGGATATGAGACGATTCTAATAAGAGAAGGAGAAAGAGAAAAATGAGAGAATTCAAACTCGAAAAAGAGATGTATGAAACATAATTAATAGTACAATAGTAATAAAAATTTGAAATATTTGGTTAAAATTTCAGACATCATTTGAGTTATTATATATATATATATATATATATATATATATATATATTGCTAGCTAATAGAAACGATAATTCACAAGGCTCCTGAATTTGAGTTATTATGTTTGGATTTTGAGGGAAATAAAAAAAGTGAAGGATTATTTGTCACATGCAAGTGATCTCAAATTGCAACTCCCAATATGAATTATTTTATATAACGAACTGTTGTAGACTTATCCAGATTAGCTGAACATGCCGACTTTTACCACTTGAAAATGGGTCTTCAATAATTTCTTAGGCTTTACTTTAATTTGCTTCCTACTTTGAAGTTGCGTAAGTGTATCAAAATTGAACGAAACAAGTTTATACATAAATAAATAAATATTATTATTAATTGGCCATAATATATTGCGTCGTGCGGTATAATGCTGGCATTTAAAATTGTGGCGGTTGTCATATCAAATCAAATATCTGTTCAAAATGAATACGTGCTACGCATTAAGATTATAAAAGATTTATCGAATCCGCGTTGCCTTCCCACAAATATTTTTTGTCTTTTCATATGAACATTCCAGTATTATTGAGTGTAAATAAGATAACTCTCTTACAAATTAACTTTTTTTTCATCTATGAAATTCAAACTTGCTTAAGAGGTATCGAGTGATTGATATTCAACCAAACACCGTAATTTTTTTTTCCCCTACAACTGCTTAATATATAATATGTAAATTTATCAAGTTCTAATATAAATAACATATTTGTCTTTATGTAAAAATAACTTTAGTGAAGTATATTTAATTTGAACACTATGAAGTTTAAATACAAATAATTATACTAATGTAATTATTTTTTACTACTAAAATTTCGACCAACAATTTTGAGCAAAAGTACATCTTAGGGCCTATTGTTCCAATTCCATTGCACCCTGCAGAACAGTGTGATACAACTGTCACGCTACCCAAGGGCAGACCCAGGTATAAGACTAGAGGGCCAAGTGCCACCCACCCTTGAATTGGGGATTATATATATATATATTACATGTTTGAATGATTACCTACCCTTAAATTAAGTGCTCACCCTGAATACATCAAGATTGCACTTCGTAATCGGATGAGAGATGAATGGTTGAATGATTGTATAGTGCCTTATATTGAAAAAAATGTATTTGATAGCATTGATAATAAGACAATTATGATGGAATTCTAAAAAATAAGGCATAGAAGGATGACATTGTAATTATTTTTATTGTAATATACTTTTGTTATTAAAATATATATACTCGAACTTATTGAGTGCTCACCCTTCATAGTAATTTATGTAGCTGCATTTCTATGTAGCTGCATTTCTAACAGCACTAAGCCTTGCTTTTCGAAATCACTGGTTTGTAAAATAACTGCCTCTCTTATTACATCATTAGTATTCACTTGATTTCATGGATATTTTTTTTTTCTTGTTTATATTCTTTTGTTTTTTTAATGCATTTAAAACTTTTCTTTTTTAAAAAAATTTGGGGGCATCCTTGAATCCCCTCGCCACTAGTTCCCACCCTTCATATTTTTTTTGGATCCGCCCCTGGTGCTACCTTGCTAAGGATTGTCCGATAGAACTTACCAAGGCCCTCCCTAATCTTACGATCTAGTATAGGAAAAGGAAAAGACCAAACAAGATATTTAGAAACATAAAATGACTTCTTATAGTAGTGGTTTGTGGTAGCGGCGTGTAGTACTACTACTATAGAAGATTTAACGTTTGATTTTAGGACACTTAGACAATTGTTTTCAAGGGGATATGATGTATTTGTGAATGTCGTTGAAAGTTGTAAAATAAACGTTTGTTTTTAAATTGTCATTGTAATTGACTTTCAACGACTATTTTAAGAAAACAATCGTTGGAAGTTAGAACATACAACATCGATTTTATGTAAAACTATCGTTGTAATCAACTTACAATGATTGTTTTACCAAAAGATGGCGTTGTATGCATAAGACTTACAATGATTGTTTTTTAAAAATAGTCGTTGTAAGTAAGCTATTTCAGACTTACAATGACATTTTTTTAAAAAAATAAAAATAAAATCGTTGTAAGTAACGTATGTATTTAACTTACAACAACTATTTTTTTTTAACAGTGGTTGTAAGTGACTTACAATGTGTAACATCCTAATTTTATGTTTAGGATTTAATTGTAATTATGAAATAATTATTTATGATTATGGTAATTAAATTGTATTGTAAATGAAAAATAAAAATAAATAAATAAATAATAATAATAAATAAGTTGGGGCTTATATGGTAGTTTTGTCCATTTTCCAAAAAAGAAAAAGAAATGAATGATGATTCTGGCGGAAGAAAGAATAAGGGGAAAAAAATTGAAAAGTCACCGCCAACAATTAATGAGATGGGGTGAGTCATCCCACTTTTTGCAATATATAAATGTGTGGGCTGTGTGTGCGCGTCTAGCGGTGGAAACCTGAGGGTGAGTGTGCGGGAGAGCAAGAGAGAAGAGAAAAAGAGAATATTCGAAGTATTTGAGAGTTTATTTGTGACCGGTAATTGCTCGCGTTCTACTCCCTGAGATAAGAGTTAGCTTGGAGTTGAGGTAACCGGAGTTAATTTATTTTATATGCTTGTTTTGGACTATAAGGTATTTTCTAAATCTTACTCACACATGAGTTGCTGTCATGTGTTTTGAAAAATTATGTGTGTATCTGAATATGAAATTGTTTCAGTGAAGCAGTGTATTTTCCAATATATGTATGTATATAAGTAATAATGTTATTGGGATTGTGTCTGTGGCGATAGTTATGATGTTTGTTGTGAAATGTTGTATGTAGAATAATAAATGTTGTTAGATATTGCTGTTATGATGTTTGTTATGGAATGTTGTATAAGGAATAATATATTGTACGATGTTTTTGGGTATTGTGGTGCCATATTGTTTATCTGTTATGGACATGTTGGGTTGTGTGTAAGAGATTTAGGGTGAAATTGTGTCCATCGGCTCTCTCATTCTTGGTCCGGAATTTGGGTTGAGTGTTTTGGGCGGACACCTCCCTGTTACGGTATATCGGTGGTGACATGGGAGGGGACAGTATTCTTGAAGTGACTAGCTAACCTTGGCCAGGTATACTAGCACTGATAGGCTGTACCATGTTAGTTCTCATGTTTTTGATGTTTTGATGATTACAATTATAATGTAATTAATCTTTGATATTCAATGAATATTTGAAGTTTTTGATTTGCCTCAGTTAAATAATAAAAGCCTTGAGTTATATGCTTCAATGGTTAAATGTTTTTCACTTGCTACCTCAAGGTAAAAATATTTCAACTCTAGGCTTCTCTCAAAAATACCTCCAGACATCAATTCTTTAATGGCAATGGCATTCTCGTTATTCTTGCTAAAAACTAGTTTTGCCTCAAGTCATCCAAGTCATTCCCGCATATGTTTCGGAAAATATACTTCCAATGGCAAAATCGTAATTATGGTGAAAATCCATTCCTAATGGCAAAATCGTAATTTTGCTGAACTTCACTCTTTGCCTCTAGTTTGTTGCCTCAAGTCATTCTGGATTACATATGTCTTCAAATCCACTTTAATGGCAAAATTGTAATTTTGTTGAAAATGACTTTTAATGGCAAAATTGTAATTTTGTTGAAAATGACTTTTAATGGCAAAATTGTAAATATTTCGAAAGTCACCTTTTGCCTCAAGGCAATTAATGAATTGCCTCAAGTCATTCATTTTCCAGTGTGTGTTTCGAAATCCACTTCTCAAATGGCAAAAATGTAATTTTGTTGAAAATGAATTTTTGATGGCAAAACCGTAAATATGTTGAATAATAATCACTGAATTTTTGATGGCAAAACCGTAAATATGTTGAAAATCACTTCTTGACTCAAGGCAATTAATATATTGCCTCAAGACATATTTTCATAGCATACGACGTTCAACAGTAAATCAATGGCAATATTGCAATTATGCTTAAACTCTCCTTATGCCTCAAGTCAATTAGTAAATCACCTCAAGACAACCTCACCTCAATTTATTCATGTCTCATAGTCAAAGTCGACTCGGTGTATAGAAATTCTACCTCTAGTTAACATGACTCAAGGCATAAAAATATGACTCAAGGCAAGTGCTCTTCTAGTTTTCCAAATTAGCGTCTTTTACGTGAAATGCCTCAAGTCATGTATTTATTGCCTCAAGGTAAACTTTCTTCTTCTGATCTAACGCCTTATATAGTTGCCTCTAGTCATTTGCCTCTGGGCAAACTCTCTTTTAACTAGAGTCATATCTTTCAAGTTTTCAAATCACCGTCTCCGGAAAATCAAAAATTAATTGATTATGATTTTATCTCATTAATATTCTTAAATGCTTTTAACCAGTTTGCTAATGAGTTTCAGATTATCATAACCCGGATTAACAACAAATTGTTGAGAAATAGTTTGTGTGTCCCATTAAATGCAGTTATCATATCGAGACACAATCTCAACAACCATACTTCTGAACATTCAAAAGATCTTCTGCTATTCCCATATCGCAATAAATGCTATTTCACAACGGGTAGAACTAAAGAGTGTTTTCACGGTACAAATCCACATGGATCATTAATGGTGAAAATATTAACCAAGCCGCTTCAATCTAATGGTTATATTTTTGAAGAGTCTCAACGGCTAATCTTCAAGCTTCACCAACGGACACAAAATTGCAACATCTACAAATACCAGAAGCATTTAATTCCGCCAACTACCCGACATTCGATTGAGGTTAGCGAGGGCGCGGATACTTAAATGCTCAACGGACATATTCAAACTTTCAAACGGACATATTCAAATCTTTCAACGGTCCTCAATCTTCAAGTAGTATAAATACTCGAAGGATTGAATTCATCATGTAGACATAGACGCACACACAAACCAAGCATTCAAAGCGATCCATTTATAGTCTGTACATATCTTCAGATATTACTGAGCTTCAGTGTTTATCATTCATCTACTCTGTGAGAGAGTTTTATCATTTGTTTTACATTTGTTCAAATCTCAAGATAGAGGTATCTTGAGTGAGGGTGTACAATTACAACTTATAAGGGGGAGTGAGTCCTAGGGAGAAAGGATCATCCTGAGTACAGAGTGTGTAATTGTGTCGTTAGTTATTTGGTTACAACTTGTAAAGAGGGGTAAGTCCTAGTGAGAGGATTACTCGAGAGTTACAGAGTGTGTAATCACGTTACGAGATAGTGAAATCCCAAAGTGTCTGGGTACTGGACGTAGGTCAAGGAGTTGGACCGAACCAGTATAAATTCTCTGTGTCATTTCTTCTTACTATTTTACTACTTTCATTGTTTGTCCAGTATACCACGAAAGAATTTTTGAGGATCACCTATTCACCCCCCCTCTAGGTGATATTCCGCCTTCATACCACGTCCAGACGATATAAGGAGGAGCAGGATGGATGAGTGGGGATGGTTCTACTTATTGTTGATTATTATGGATTAAATAATTATTTGTTGTTAATTTATAAATATGTTAGTAAACCTGCTTCTCTGACTTGCAATTCTTTCCTGCATATTCGATAAATTAATTTTGGTTACTGGGACTTTATGTCTCACCCCGTCATTATCAATATTTTTCAGGCGAGACCTTTAGTTTTACTAAAAGTCAAGGGAAGCAACCAGAGGCATAATAGTTGTGAACTTTGTAAGCCTCTTTTGATACTAGTGTTGTATGGGTTTATATATTGCCATTTAGGGCCCACATGTTTTGAGAATATTATTTTAACTGTTTTGGGATGACTGTTGTTCACTGTGGAACCAAAGGTTTTATTTTACACGCTATAATATTTTAGTGGATCCACAATCAAAACTTGTGTGGAAATGTTTTTGTGTAGACCCTTGAAGTGAAATTGGTGTTGAAAGACTCGTGGGCTGTATATTCTTCTGTTCAATAATTGTGCCCAGAGTTTTAATTTTCTGTAGTAAGTTTGTGGGCAGAGTTTGTGCCCTGGACTCCGATGGATTTATTTTTGAAAGGAAAACGGATTTTTCCTTAATCACTTGTTAATATGGTTTTGTGAAAACATTATGGTTAATTAATTATTTGTGAGGAAAGGTCTTTTCACAATGACTATCTTTCCTACCATTTTGAAAATAGTCGTGTAATCCTTTTACAACGTCTGGTTTTTTTTAAAAAGATGTTGAAAGTATTTTTTTTTAAAAATGATATTCGTATTTTCTATCCATAGCCTTTGAAAAACAACCCAGAATAGAGAATAAAGAAAATTGTGTAAAAAAACAATCAATTCCTAGAACAGAGAATAAAGAAAACTGAGTGATTTTGTTTTCAAGCTTCCGATAACCCCCACGAGACATGCAATGCAAATATTTATTTTTAGCCCGCCTCTCTTTATTTGCTTCACTTAATTCCTATGAACAGAGAATTTAAAAAGAAAAAAAAACCTAAGCTAGTGAGGTCAAATAAATTCAAATAAAATGCTTCATACCATGATGAACAAAATATACTAGAAATTTAGGATCCTGTCGTGATTATGCCACTTACAATCTCCAGTCTTCTGGAGGAAGATAAGGATAATCTTGACAAGGATCCTTATCTCTCTTTGGCCCTCAAATGTACTAGGTTGTGAGCTTGGACTTTAAGTCTTTCCATCACTCACGAACTTCCCCTATCCAAAGTTTTTAATCTGCTTGGTGCTTGGGACATCATATGTTTGCTACAAAAAAAAAACATAACATAGTTATATATAAACCAATAGAAATAAAGATAGAGATGTAGATATAAAGTTATATATCAAAAGTTGTTTTCAAACCATAGTCTGTTGGAACTTCCTTCCAATTAGGCCAGAGAATGCCAACTTTGCTTCGGCTCAAATAGTCAATATAGCTCATGAACTTATCTTCCTCTGCGCCTTTAGATTCAAATTAGCATCAAATTTCACGTGCGCCTTTTCCCTTTGTTCCTCATGCATGCAACCAACAATCTCAGCTTTGTGCTTCCTCTAGCCTTCTTCCTAAGAGGTGAACCACCTGAGTTCCTCGTACCTATGTTCCCCTCATGTTAGGCAGCCATGTTTCTTCTAAGAAATTAAGGTGAGATAGGATAAGTAAATTGCAATTAAATGAATAAAATAAACAAACTAAAATGTAATAAAATCACACAGTCCTATTTTATTCCTTAAAATATTTATTTGTTTTCCCAAATTCGTTCATAATGATCATTTCTAGCTGCATATTTTTCATCATCTACGAATTCTACTTCACTTGGTATAGGTGGATTTGTAGTGAAAGGTGGTGTGTCATCAAGATTCAAAATTGGATCACCATCCTTTTGTTTTTTACTTTGGAGTAAAATGGACAATTTTTTATTTCCAGGACCAGTGACATAAAACACTTGTTTCGCCTGACTTGCTAGAATAAATGGCTCTTCTTTATAAACAATTTTATGAAGATCAACTGAGGTAAATCCAAATTGATATATTTCAAATGTATTATTGTTAACCTATTGACATTTGAATATAGGAACTCTCAACTTGGTTTAACTTATTGTTACTTCTCGGTTTATATATTTAGATGATAACAAACTTGGAAAAGAAAAGAGGGCTTGATGATTCAAGTTATTGGAGTGTATGTTTCAAGACACTCGAGTGTACAACGTTATTTTAATTAAAACTTGAAACAAAAAGCTGCTATGAAGTGTTCTGTGATGAACACTCGAATGTTGGCCTTAAACTTCTAGAGATTTTGGCTAACACTTGCATCATTTGTGAAAGTGTTGTGTTGAACAATTGAATGCTTAAGTGAACATTTGAATGCTTGTTCAACACTCGCTTAATTTTTGGAAGTGTTGTGTTGGACACTCGAGTGTAATAATTGACAGAGATTTGCCGTCATCTCACAAAATAACCAGATTAGAAAGGATTTGCAGTATAATGTAACCTGGGTCGTTTCTCTCAAGGAATTTGCAGTGGGTTTAAATCAAGCAAAAGAAAAAACGAACAACAATAAAATTGGGGGTTTTTGATTTGAAACAGATTAAAACGAAATCAAACCGAAACAGATCTGAAATATGCGAAAATGATAAAAACGAGATTGAAATAGATTAAAACGATCAACCCAACGTTTAGATTCCGAAAACTTCCTTCATTGAACGAAATATAAACGAACTCGCGTTTGGCTCGACGAACCGAAATCTCTCGTTCGTCCGAAATCCCTCGACTAGACGATCGTCTAGAATCATCCGAACAAGCAGTGGCATCTCACTTGTGCAATCGCACAAACAACACTCTAACCTAGTTCGAACTCGGTCCTTGGATGAACCAAACCGAATATTAAATCTAATATTCAAACTATTTCCGAAATCGGATCCGATAAGATGAAAACAAACGAGTAAAGTTACCGATTAAGTACGAGTTCTCGGACGAATCATGGAATCCTCAACGTTGGGTTAACCACGTAAGGTTTAGCCGAACATGGTCGGGAAAATCGAAGAACGAGACGAAGAACGCGAAGAACACGAAAAACATTTCAGAGAATCTGAAAAACTCTATTTTGATCCACAAAACAGAATAAAAACGTGAATGAATCTATTTGTGGCTGCTGCCTTACTTAACCTAAGATGAAAAACGAAATGGGGCTCCAATCAATAATCCAGGCCCAAAACAGAAAATAATACAGAATGGGCTTTAGTCACAAATTCGAGCCCAAATAAAACATCTGACTTTGGCTTCAAAATCGACCGTCTTCTTGTCCGAATTTTCCCTTCATGTCTTCATAACAATTGTAGATCTCTGAATCATCTGAAATATGAAACAAAAATGAGGCAAATCCGATGTCTGGTTCAAGAGTTATGGTAAGATTAGTGAAGCAATGTAAAACTGGAATTTTATTAATAAAAATGGCTAAAATATAATCAAAGGCCCAAAGCCCAAATAAGTATAAAAGCCATTATTTATTAACTAAAAAGTCCTAAATTATTAATCAAGAGATAAAAAGAAGTGTATAAAATATTCAATTATCAATAATGAACACTCGAGTGTTGGTTCAACACTTGCAATGGTTTGCCTAAAACTCGTGTTCATGCTGAAAGTATTAAAGTTAAACACTTGAGTGCAAGGTAAACACTTACAAGTTCATTGCATGACACTCACCGATGAATCAAGAATGTTGACTCTTTTGTGAGAAGCACTTGAGTGCTACTTTGAGACACTCGAGTGTGACTTTGCGAGCACTCAAGTGTTTAGTTGAAACTAAAGTTACATATCTGAACTCCTTAAAACAGTCTTCTACTAGACAAATATTTCATTAGCACTCAAGAATGACCAAAATGTACACTCAAGTGAGACTTTGTGAGCACTCAAGTGAGTGGTAGAAATTGAAAAGTTTTAACAGTACATGTATTCCAACAATCATTTACCAGACATATCATTCATCAGCACTCGAGTGTGACAAAAAGCACACTTAAGTGTAGCACTCAACTACACCTAGAACAGCACTCGAGCATTGTTCTTCCTGCACTGAACCTTTATTTCTGAGATTTCAAACTTCCAGATTAAATTTTGTTTACATTAGATTAATACTCATACCACTTCTCAATGCTACTAAACATATTTGGTTATGAGTTTCAGATTATTCAAATAATAGATTACATCTAAAAATACAAAGGCAAGTTTTTGTGTCAAAGCATTAAATGTGATGACAGGAACAGAGCAGACATAAGCAATCTTCAGAGTAAGTCATTGAATATCATCTAAAGCATCAATTGTGGTGAAACAAAAATGACCAATCTTAAGCAATCCTAGAGCAGACCAAAGAGATGTTGTGTGAAGATCTGTTGCAGCGATGCCAAAGCAACCGAACCTCAAAATATTTTGATGACTCCAATTTGTCTCTAACGGAAAGCTTCATCCGTCTAATGGACAGTTTGAACACACTTAACAAAAAGCTTGAACTTTCACAACGGTCATTAATGGTGTTCAACTATAAATATCTGAGCATTCAATGCAGGGGTAACCAATCAAGCACACGATCAATAACTATTCATTCATTGCTCATAAATTCTTGTGAAATAGCTTCTAATATTTATTTTTCATCAGTGATTATGTATTTACTATGTGAGAAAGTCATTCAATCAATTTGATCTCTGTAAAATCTCAAGGTAGTGGGACCTTGAGTAGTTGTTAGATTACAACTAGTAAGGGAGAGTAAGTCCTGGTGAGGATTACTCTGTATTAAGGTGCCAAGAACCTGGTTAATCTTGGAATGATAGTGAAAATCTCATAGACATTCTGGGGACTGGAGGTAGGTCAAGAAGTTAAGGTTGAACCAATATAAACACCTGTGTATACTTCCATGATATTTCTCTTAACTCTTTCTCTTCAATTTATTTCATTATCATCATAAGTTTAAATTTTTAATATCACCTAATTCACCCCCCTCTTGGGTGAAACGTTGGAACTAACATTTGGCATCACAACCAAGTCTTCTCTTTACAAGATTAACATCCCGAGAAAGATTCATGGAAGAAATTCTACCTGATGGTGCATCTATCAATAGACCTCCTTGTTAGTCGCAAACAATCACCCAAGAGGGGGGTGAATTGAGTGAGTTAAAAAATTTATACAAAATTAATGACTAATTAAATTAGGAAGGAAGAGATAGGAAAAATATCACTGGAGTGTGTACACAGATGTATACTTGTTCAGCCTTAATCAACTTGGCCTACGTTCAGTCCCCAGAGGTCCTATGAGATTTCCATTATCTTTTATGAAACAATTACAATAAGCTCAGAGTAATCTCACCAGATTCATTTCCCCATACAACTTGTAATCAAACAACCTACTCAAGGTCCCACTACCTTGAGAATTTACAGAAATTCAATTGAATGTATATAAATATCTTATAGAGTAGATGAATAAACACCAAAGAATATGAATATCTCAAAGATAATTCATAGAGAATTAATGAGCAGATGATAATATCGTTGTTTGTTGTCAACTCTGAATTTAATACTTTTGGTATTTATACTTGAACGCCATAAATGATCGTTGTTGAAGCTTCAAGATAGCTATGATGAGACTTCAACTATTCCATTAGGTAAAGAAGAATTTTCCGTTAGACACACGCTAGAGTCGTTGGAAAGGTTTAACAAGCTGTCATTTTCGTATCACCATTGTTGGCAAGATTTGCATGACATGCTTTTGGTCTGAGTATTTGACTAGGAAAGAGTTGCTTTAGCCTTTCGCTGGAATGGGTCTTCTGGAAATATGATCATTTGTCTGCTCTGAATTTGTTTCCGTAAACTCACTAATAGACATGATTAAAAGCATTGAGTATAAAAGTAAGTGATAACATAAAGTATCATGAAGCAAATCAGAAAGTCTGAATTTACGAAGATGGAGTTTGAATTTTAAAAAAGGCGACACTCGAGTGCTGAACACACACACTCGAGTGTTGTATATCAACACTTGAGTGTTGATGAACTGTTACACTTGAGTCTTTATCACACTTGATTATCACACTCGAGTGTCACACTTGAGTGTTTGATAATTATACTCGAGTGCTTATGTTTGTGAAAGGTAAAGTAGAGATTTAAAACATGAAGGTTTGGTGACCTCTACCAAACACTCGAGTATTGAGATATCACACTCGAGTGTCATGAATGACACTTCAAGTGTGGCACAAACACAGTTCATCAAGTAGTGATTTAAACTAGTCTCAGTAATTACCTTGACACTAAAGTATTAACACTGATACTCAAGTGTTAGTCTCTTGATTCTAGAGAGGTTCAGTCTGAGAGGCACTGGCATTGGTGATGTTGAGACAACACTCGAGTGTCTTACCTGAGCACTTGAGTGTTCAATCAGTTTCTTCATAACTGAGTTGAATCACGTCTATTTTCCTTCACTTTCAAAGGCAACACTTGAGTATTGAAGACTAACACTCTAGTGTCTGCAACAAACACTTTGAAATAGGCTTCCTGATTTAAAGTTTGGTTTCAATAACTTTTATACAATCTTCTTTTGTTTAATACACACTCTAGTGACTTGAATCATTAAGTCTTTAACTCTTCACAAGTGGTTATTATCATCGAAACTTATACTCTAAGAACTAACATTCGTCTCCTTTTTGGTTTTGAAAACACTTGTCAATTTTTGAAAAATAGATTAAAAATACATTGAGATTAGCAAGGAAGGATAAGATGAAATGCAATAACTAGAAATTTCATTGATAATCATTTGCATTAACAATCAAAGGTTAGTACATTGCTAATATTCAAAGTACAGGAACAATAAGATATAATGAAAGCAAAAGAAGCAAAAGACAATGAAATTAATCATATCTTATTAGAACAGGTGGGGACAGTAATATCAAAGGAAGGAACAAACTGAAGACGGACAATGGAAAGAGGGACTAATGTCTAAATGGGAGCAGGAGGAGGAGTGTAAATAGTGATGGCATAGGAAGGCTCTTGTGGAGGAATGGTGGTTGCTACCTGAGGTGAGGTGAAGACTGGTAGTGGAGTAGTAGCAGTGGATAAGGATGTGGAGAAGGATAGCTGGTGGATAGTAGGTTCAACTCAGTGGCTATAGGGGAAGGGTCATGTGACTGTAAAGGGCCATTACTAGAAGGACTAGCTCTAGAAGGATCAATGCCACCAGATTCTTCACCAAATGAGAACCACATGCCTTGAAGGAGAGCCTCAATATTCTACAATCTCTTAGTGTAGTCAACCTGAGTCTCATGGATCTTCTAGAGGTAGAAGACATCTCACTAAATACCATACCAAGCTGTGTTTCCAAATCAGCTATCAATTGATTGAAGGACTCAGTCATAGCATCCACAACTTTCTGAACAACTTTCTCTATCAGAGGCTGCAAAGCAGTGCCAATGAAGGAAGAGGCCTAAGTAGCCTGAGAAGGAGCTTAAAGAGAGGCAACTGGAGAAGATTGAGCTTCATCAGCTCTAGTGGATGAAGCCTTGGTCTTGGACTTGAATGGGGCCTTAGATTGCCTAGAACCCTCTCTGAAAGATATCTTCGTTCTATTCAAGTGACTCTGACCAAATAGCTTAGGCTTCACTGTCTTTTCACCACTCTCAAGAAACCATATTTTGTGGTAAAATAGTATAAGGGAAACAAGGTTAGGCAAGCAAATGGTTGATTTTACACCCTTAACACCAAATTTGAAGTATTTCATCTCACTGAGAACCCACTAACCTATAGTTAGAGATTGCTTAGAGATAATTGAGGCCAGGAGGGGGTAATCTCTGGAGGTAAAGTGAGTGAAATTTTTCCTTTTCTAAACCAAATTCTAGGCGTAAATGTACCAAATGGCTTTGTAGGTGGGACTCACCTCAACAGGTTTAAAGGTAAGAGAACCTAATAGTTCTCTTGGTCTAAGTATAGAGAATATGGTAGTAGCAGATAAGGGCTCTGGCAAATCAGTAAGAGGATCAGTGATTCCTAACAAAGTGTTTAGTAAGTCGGCAGTGATCTTAATTCTTTTGCCCCTGGCTATTGTCTCTAACTTTTCCTCAATTAGAGTACTATCATCATCTACTTGGTATGTAATTCTCATAAAGAAGTAGAAATGCTTAACAACTGAAGGGCAACAGGTCCAACAGGTTTTCAAAAGGTTTCAACCAAAGGGATAAGTCAAGGTTCCAATTTCATTTAAATTTGGCTAGGTCCACATAAACAGTTAAGCAAAAAGCACGAGACTCGTAATAAGTTTGAAAGTCAAACAAGTCAGCCTCAGGGATAGATAATGGTAAGGAAATTAAGCCTGGAGGTGGCATGAATGATTTGGTAGCCTCAAGCAGAGAGGGACTGAGTAATATACTTTGAGGGGCCTGTCCCCAATTGAGATTTTCTTCTCTACCTCTGAAGAGCTATGTCAGTATCAGAACTTTGAGCCTCTTAATCAACCTCTTGAATCTACCTTTTCCCTTTTCCCTTGATAGAGAAATAAATGTAGTCTGAGACTTGGTTTGGTGAGGATTTTCAAAGGGTTCTTTGATCACAACTTCTTTGGTCTTTGGTCTCAGGTTGGGTCTTTATGTAGGAGTATCACTTTGAACCTTTGGTCTGTACTTCTTGTTTCTCTTGGTAATGGCAGTCTAAGGCTTGTTGGTTGGAAGAGGAGAGGCAGGATCAGAGGATAGGGTCATTTTATCATATGAGGATGGTTGAGAAGAGGAAGTTTCATCACACCGTTGAAGATTTTTAGTTCTTATTCTCGTGGAACTCGAGTGCAAACTGTAGGGTTTCATGTGCCGAGATGAGAAATGGAAATCCGAGGGAATGAGCAAGAATTTATGGAAAAGAAATGAAGAGATGTAACGGATTGTAAGATTTAATAAAGTCGTTTAAAGATTTTGAAATGAAATAGTGAAACGAGTTTGATAAGGTAAAGAGATGTAACGAGAGAGGAGCAAGCAAAAGACGCTACTGTTCTAAGAGAAGACAAATATATATATATATATATAGGATGACGCGTCACACTTGATTGTAGACAGGCAATACCCGAGTGTTGGCTCCCTACACTCGAGTGTTCAATTCAACACTCGAGTGCTCATGCATATTGTCAAGCAAATAAAGTACTTGGATTCAAGTGTATCCGTGAACACTTGAAGCTTTTTGAGTGATATGAGGCTTACTTAAGTGCTCTAGGGTCACACTCGATTGTCCCAATTGAGTGTTTGTCCTCTGTACTTAAGTACGTCATTTTGGTAACCTATTGATAAGTGCTCCCTTTTTTTTGTACTCGAGTATTGCTTACTAACATTGAGTGTGAATATTCACACTTCTAGTGTTTGCATACCTGCCAAATAAAATACAAGTTAGTTGTCAAGAATTTAAGGAAGACAACCCTAACGCTAGAGTATTCCTTACCAACAATCGAGTGCTACACTCGAGTACCAAACTTTACACTTCCAGTATTTCAAAGAGCCTTCACAAATGAGCAATGTTAGAATTGAAGATAAATCATAAAATTCAAGGGCACTCGAGTGACACTTACTCACCCTCGAGTGTTATACTCGAGTCTTACTCTTGGAACTTCTAGTGTGAACCCTTTTCTTGTGAATCCTACATTGTTAGACATAAGAAAACTCATTACTATGCCCAACACTCGAGTGTTTGATCCTCATACTCGAGTGCACCCTTGTGCACTTAAAGTGTCCAGAGATTTTGTGACTTGACAGAGTAAAATTCACAGAGGCACTCGAGTGTCCGTACCCACACTCGAGTGTTGTCGCGGCCCTGTTTAACTCTGTTTTTCTTTTGCTGAACAAAGATCTTGCAAAACAATTTACTAGATGAAAGACAGAATATCAACAAGAGGGGGGGTGAATTGGGGATATAAAAATTATCTCGCGTAAATACTCTGTTAGCCGAATGTGAAACAGGGATAAACAGAGTAAGGGTAAGAGAGATTGAACACAATGAATTTATACTGGTTCGGTCCAAATCCTTGACCTACGTCCGGTCCCGGACTCTCCGGATTTCACTAATCCAAATGATTACACACTCGTAACTCACGGAGTAATTCTCTCTCTAGAACTTACTCCCCCTTACAAGTTGTAATCAAATATCCCAATCCCAAAGTCCCAATACTTTGAGATTCTTACAATAAGAATAATCAATGATGAACTCTCTAAAAGAGTAGATTAATAAACATTGAAGTATGATCTATCCGAAGATATTAACTCTTTGAGTAGAAACAATAAATGATCTTAATTACTAATTGAATGCACAACGTTTTGGTAGGTGGAGACTTGAATGCTTCTCCTATTTATAGATTGGCAGCATTGATGACCGTTGAGAAGAACTTAATGAGCCGTTGTGGGTAATCAATATATCCGTTGTAATTACTTGCTCAGTTTCTTCGTATGCTTCCGACATTTGACCGTTATTCTCCGTTGACATTCTTTATTCAATTTGTCCGTTGAGAGTCAGTAAGAATGTTGTCTAGGAAATAGCTGAAATACTTTTTGATTGTCCAGAGTTCTATTTCTTCATTTAGCTTTGATATCTGGGACAACATTTAATGCTTCTGACAGGAATTCGCTTTTTGTAATTTCAAGTTTAAAACATGTTAAATATATCTGAAATACACTAGCAAACTGATTAAACTTGGTTAGGAACAATAATAATCAATTACATGAAACACCCATCACTTAATCAGCTAGTATCATATTGCGCAGACGAGGATTCAGATTTTGTCATGCATGACTCGAGTCATGCCTAGAGTCATAATTTCAAAATCCATTAAGATGACTCGAGTGATGACTGGAGTCATTATGAAGTAACTATGAATAGAAGGTATTTCGATGATGTGCCTCGAGTCATGCCTAGAGTCATTTAAGTGATGACTTGAGTTATGACTTGAGTCATCTCTGAGAAATTTCAAACAGAGAGTAATAGCGCTGATATGACTTGAGTCATGACTGGAGTCATGTCTGAAGCAATTTTGAACAGAAGCGAAGAGTGAAATGATGACTCGAGTTATGTCAAGGATGACTCGAGTCATTTTATTGAGGAAATCATTTTGCAAAGATTAAGTACAGGGATGACTCGAGTTGTTTAATGATGACTCGAGTCATAGTCAATGTTTTTAATTGTTTTCAATGCTCAGTGACTTGAGTCATGACTAGAGTCAAAATGTGATTTTATAAATTATCTTTTAAATCAAATTCTTTTGGCTCGAATCAATCTTACAATTGTCAATCATCATCAAAACACATGAGAACTAACACTAGACACTCTGAAGCTTAAATTAGTTTTAATTAAACAATTTAACCTTAAATAAAACAATGATGAAAGTGATTACTCACAATTCTTTGGCGTTTGCCATACCTAATTCTCTTCTGATGAATAGAAATTCTTCTTTGGCTAATGGCTTGGTGAAGATGTCAGCAAATTGAAGATGAGTAGGAATGAACATGACCTTGACATCTTTCTTTTGAACATGGTCTCTGATAAAGTGATATCTCACATTAATACGCCCAGTTCTTGTATGTTGAACTGGATTCTTGGCCAAGCTTATTGTGCTAGTATGTCACAGAGAATTGTAATTTCTTTCAGATGGATCCCCAAGTCTTGAAGTTGTTGCTTAAGCCATAGCACTTGAGTGCAACAGCTTGATGCAGCAATATACTCAGCTTCAGTGGAAGATAGCGAGACGGCAGTTTGGTTCTTGCTAAACCAGGATATAAGAGATCCTCTAACGAATTGACATTTACCACTTGTACTTTTCCTGTCTATCTTATAGCCAGCATGATCTGAATCTGAGTAAGCCACAAGATGTTCGCTTTGTCCTTTGGGGAACTAGAGTCCAAGTTCCTCATTGTTTATATGATATCTAAAGATTCTCTTCACATTCTCAGCATGAGACTCCTTAAGAGCGAATTGATATCTTGCATACATTCCTACGTTGAATTGAATGTCTGGATGACTTGCTGTCAAGTATAGTAGTGATTCAATCATTCGTCTATACATGGTTATGTTGAAATCTTTGCTTTTCTCATCAACATCAAGAAGGATAATTGAGCTCATTAGAGTATCGACTCCATTGCATTGGTCCATCCCATACTTCATGAAAAGGTCACTGAGATATTTGGTTTGGGAGATGAAGATGACATTCTTTCATTGTTTGAGTTGAAGTCCAAGAAAATAGTTCAGTTCTCCCATCATAGACATTTCAAACTCTCCCTACATAGTCTTTGAAAACTCTTCACACAAAGCATCAGTAGTAGCACCGAATATAATGTCATCAACATATATTTGTACAAATAGTAAATCATTTTTCTTATTGCTTTTGATGAAAAGAGTTGTGTCTACTTTTACTTTGACAAATCCTTGATCAATAAGAAATTTGCTTAATCTTTCATACCAAGCTCTACGAGCATGCTTAAGACTATAGAGCCTTTTTCAGACCAAAGACATGGTTAGGATGAGAATTACTTTCAAAACATGGAGGTTATTCAACATAAACCTCTTCCTAAATTAAACCATTTAGAAAAGCACTTTTCACATCCATTCAATAGAGCTTGAATCCTTTGATACATGCAAAGGCTACGAGTACACATATAGCTTCCAATCCAGCCACTGGAGGATACGTTTCCTCATAATCAATACCTTCTTCTTGATTATAGCCGTTGGCAACCAATCTTGCCTTGTTTCTGACAATGATTGTGGATTCATCACATTTGTTCTTGAATACCCATTTGGTGCTAATAACTAGATAGTCTTTAGGCCTAGGTACCAAGTCCCAAACTTGATTTCTTTCAAATTGATGTAATTTCTCTTGCTTTGCTATAACTCAGTCATTGTCTGAGAGGGCTTCGTCAATTTTAGAGGGTTCAATCTCAAAGATAAAAGTAGAGAGAGAAACTTCATTCAAGATGCTATTTCTAGTTCTCACACCTTTATTCACATCACCTATTACTTGGTCTAAATGATGACTCCTATTGAATCTCCAAGCTTTGAGATTGAATGGAAGTTTCGCAAACATTTATAGGCTCAGTTTCAAAAAAAAAATCTGGAGCTAAAGGAGTTTTTGAAAGGGATTGTATTTGATGACTTGATTCATCATTATCTAAGGATTTGTCAGGCTCAGCTTCACAAAACACAACATGAATTGACTATTCAACAATATGAGTACAATTATTATAAACTCTATATGCCTTGCTCTATTAGAATAGCCGAGAAATATACATTCATCAGACTTAGGATCAAACTTGCGTAAGTTGTCCTTACCATTGTTGTGCACGAAGCATTTACATCCAAAAATGTGCAAGTGAGCTAGGTTCAACTTTCTTCCCTTATATAATTCATATGGAGTCTTCTCAAGCTTCTTTCAGAGATAGGCTTGATTTGAGATATAACAAGTAGTGCTCATGGCGTCTGCCCAAAATACTTGAGATATTTCCCTCTCATTTATCATTGCTCTCGCCATTTCAGTGAGCATTCTATTCTTTCTTTCAATGATCCATTCTGCTGTGAAGTTTTAGCAGCTGAGAAGTTATGATCAATCCCATGGGCATCGCAAGAATCTCCGAATGCTTGATTTTCAAATTCTCCTCCATGATCTGCTCTTATCCCTGAAATGCACACACCTTTCTCATTTTGCCTTTCTTAGCAAATACAATAAATTGTTCATATGTTTCATCTTTTGAAAACAAAAGTATAGTCCAAGAAAATCAAGAAAAATCATCGACTATGACCAAGGTATATCAATTGCCACCAAGGCTTTTAACTCTTGCTGGTCCAACTAAATCTATATGAAGAAGTTGGAGAGGTCAATCAGTTAAGATTTCATTTTTTTCTTTATTTAAAAGAGGACTTAGTATGTTTACCCTTTTGGCAAGCATCACAAATAAAATCATTTTTTAAAACAAGTTTGGGTTGAAAATGGAATATCACCTAGAGGGGGGTGAATAGGGGATTTTAAAATTCTTTTTACTATTCACCCGAATAACACTAAGACAGAGATAGATAGAGAGGGAGAATAAACATAAAGAGTTTATACTAGTTCGGTCTAACTCCTCAACCTATGTCCAGTACCCAGACAATCTGGGATTTTTCACTAACTCACAATTCACAAATACA
Source organism: Acacia melanoxylon (assembly GCA_019022615.1). Lineage (NCBI taxonomy): Eukaryota > Viridiplantae > Streptophyta > Magnoliopsida > Fabales > Fabaceae > Acacia > Acacia melanoxylon. The sequence goes on along the minus strand of JAFJYJ010000003.1, from coordinate 217,309 downwards.
ATTACACACTCTGTACTCGAGATGATCCTTTCACACTAAGACTCACTCCCCTTTACAAGTTGTAATCGTACACCCACACTTAAGGTTCCACAACCTTAAGATTTAACAGCTAAACAAGTAATCAAATAAGTGTTTAAACTCCTCACTGAGTAGATAAATGATAAACACTGAAGTACAAGATATATCTGAAGATATTAAATGAAACTAATGAAATAGTATATTGCAATAAGTTTGAATTGAGTGCATAGAGTTTCGGTAGGTGGCGAATTCAATGCTTCTGGTATTTATAGAAATTGCCATTAATGTCCGTTGGAGAAGCTTAAAGATTATCCGTTGTGACTCTTCAAAAATAGCCATTAGATAGATGAAGCTTTGATAGTCACATTCGTAGTTTAATGTTCCAAGTTGAATTGTGCCATCACGACATTCTTTCATTCCTTCTATTTTGCCCGTTGTGAAAAAAACATCTATTATATGAATGAAATAGCAAAAATGTCTTTTGATTGCTCAGAGTTATGGTTGCTGAGATTGTGTCTCGATAAGGCAACTGCATTAAATGCATTTTGACACACATTGCTTTACAATAATTTGATGTCAATCCTTTGAATAATCATCTGAAACTCATTAGCAAACTGATTAAAAATAGTTAAGAATAGTAATGAGTGATGATATAAAGAAATGAAATCACAATCAAGAAATTTGAATTTACGAAGACAGTGATTTTGAAATAAGAGAAGTTTAACTTCCGGTTAAAGTGGAGTTGCCTTGAGTTAAACTGACTCGAGGTAGAAACAAATATGACTCAAGGCAATTTTCAAATGACACAGAGAAAGTTAACTTGATATGTTGAATGGAAAGAGTAAAGTTGACTTGAAAGTTAACTTTTAAAAATGACTTGAGGCAAAACATGCTTTTATCGCAAGTTAAAATGACTTGAGTCAAAACATGGTTTTATTGCAAGTTAAAGCATATCAAAGAAAAAGTGCCTAGAGCTAAAATGACTTGAGGCAATTATAAATTGACTCGAGGGAAAAGTATATTTGACTTGAGTTAATGTCAATCTTAAAGAAAAATCAAAGTTCAGAAGAAGTTAACTTGATATTTTGACTAGAGGCAATTTCTTCCTTCGAAAGTTAAGAAGATAAGTAGAAGTAAAGAGTGCTTAACTTGAAGTCAGGAAAATATGCCTTGAGTCATTCACTTGAGGCAATAACCTGATATACAAGAGTTAAAAACTTTCATTTCGAAATAGCGCATGACTTAATATGTAAAGTCATTGACTGGAGTCATTTAGTTTTAACTTCAAGTTACAAAATATTTTCCTTGAGTCATTTATGATTTAACTTCAAGTTAAACTTCAAGTTAAATGTTTTTCTTCAAGAGTTAAAAATGCAAGATGGAAGAAGACAACATTTAACTTCAAGTTAAAAAGTATTTGCCTTGAGTCAATTATGATTTAACTATTAGTTCTTTATGTGTTTTGATGATAACTGACAATTGTAAACTAAATTGAAGTTTGTCTTTGTTAAATTGAAAACCTTACTGTCAAAGGCAAACTCGATTTTGGACTTGATAAGAGTAGCTCAAATTTTCTAAACTAAGACAAACTCGAGTTTACATTAGCAAACTTGAGTTTGTGTCATACAGAGAGCACTCTAAGTTTTTCAAGTTAAAGCAAACTCGAGTCTGTGTTAGACAGAGAGCCTTCAATGTTTTTGAACTTAACTAAACTCAAGTTTAGTTTGTCAAACTCGAGTTAGTGTTTGGCCGAGAGCTTTTGAAGTTTTTTTTTCATCTTTTAAGAAAACTCGAGTTTAGCATAGTAAACTCCGGTTGCACTTGGCCGAGAGTTTTCAAAGTTTCTACTCTTTTGAAAACTCGAGTTTGTTTTAGTAAACTCCGGTTTGTGTCAAGCCGAGAGCTTATCAGTAATTTTGAACTTAAGAAAACTCCAGTTTACATTTGAAAACTCTAGTTTGAGCTTTATGGACTTAAACATATTTTCATTTCAAAAAGTCCCAAACTCAAGTTTGTCACTTAATGACTAGAGTTTTCTTATGTTTCAAAGTGTTCTTCAAAGCTCAATGGCGATGATTACCTTAGAACAAAACTCGAGTTTGTGTTTGGAAACTCGAATTTGGCTTTTTAGAAAAGATTGCAAACTCCAGTTTTCTTGAACAAACTTCAGTTTAAAGCGCTCTGTTTGAAAATCAGCTTTCACGAATTTGTGAAATCTTCATGTATGATCTAGATACTTCATAACATCACTCATTACCATTCTAAACTATGTTTAATCAGTTTGTTAGTGAGTTTCAGATGATTAAAAGTGTATTAGATTGAGCATTAAGCATAAAGCAAAAGATGACGTCAGCACATTTATTGCTAGTCTAGGAATCTTAGCACCCTTTTAGCAAATCATTCTTTGGACTTTGCAAAGGTTTAAATGTTTTCTTTCCCTCTATGGAAGCTTCATCTCCCAACGGATTAATTTGAAGGAAAGTCAACAAGACTAGCTGAGCACTTGGATTAACTCAAGGCTAGAGAGAGAAATGACCAAGTTGCATCCTAACAACTACATTAATGTCTCCAATGATTACATTAATGATTCCAACAGTCATTTAATATTTCCAACATATATAAGCTTAAGCATTCAAGTCTCTACAACAACCAATATATAGAAAACAAAAACCTATCAAGTTTCAACTGCATTTAGTGTTTTCTACCTACTTGTAAAGTATATTTTGATACATTGAACTTCAGTGATTATTTTATCTTCTCTTTTAGAGAGTTTAACATTGATTATCAATCATTGTAAGAATCTCAAGGTTGTGGGAACTTGTGAGATTGGGATTATCAGTTTACAACTTGTAAGGGGGAGTGTTTCCTAGTGAGAGGATAACTTTCGAGTGAAAAGTGTGTAACTGATTTGAGAGTTAGTGAAAATCCCAGAGTGTCTGGGGACTGGACGTAGGTCAAGAGGTAAGGCCGAACCAGTATAAATCCTTCCGTGTCTTGCTTCTCTACTCTCCTCTGTTTGCCTCTGTTTTGCTGTCTGTTTTTCTGGGTGTAAAAAAGATTTTTTTAATCCCCAATTCACCCCCCTCTTGGTGATTTCCTCCATTTACATTAACTTCAAGTTAAAAACGTTAAGTTCAGAAAGTGTTCAGAAAGTTATTGACTGGAGTCAATTATTTTTTAACTTCAAGTTAAACTGTTCTGTCATATAACCAAATATTTCAGAAAGCATTTCATGCAAGGCAAACTCGAGGTTATAATAATTAACTTCAAGTGAATCACTAGAGGTAAGATAATATCAACTCGAGTTAGTTCAAGTAAGATTTGAAACAATGGATATAGAGATTTGGCGTGAAGTTTTCAAGTTTAAAAATTTGGAAACAGTTGACTCGAGTTGCAAAACTAAATGACTAAAGTTAATAATTTTTCAATTAAAACTTTCAAACAATTAACTCGTTATTAATTCGAGTTAAACATGTTTCCAACTTGAGGCATTCAAGACAGAATATCATTTTCACAAAGAGTTTGAAACACATGACTCGAGGCATTTTCACCATGACTGCAAGTTATTCTTTGACAGATACTTCAAAATGAATTTAAACGTAGAATTTGCCTTGAATCTTTAATTCAATTTCCATTATAATTGTTATCATCAAAACATAGAGAACTAACATGGGTAAACCAAGAACTAATTCCTTTTTAAGCAACTTGTCTAGTTGGTGCATATTGACATGAGCTAGACGTTTATGTCATAACCAACTTTCATCCATGTTGCTAACAAAGCATTTTTCTAACAAAGGATCATTACTAGCCATTTCAAAAGTATAGCAATTACCTTCTCTGGAAGCTTTGAATAAAACCTTTAAATGATCTTTGTTGATTTGGAGATATTTCTTGTTCACAATCAAGCATTTGTCTGATCAAAGATGATTCAATTATCTTTGTCTGCACTTTGGCTTACGCTAAGGAGGTTGTGATATAGGCCTTCTACATAGTAGACATCTTCAATTTGTGCTTCACCTTTTTCACCAATTTCACCAATTCTAATAATTTTTCTTGATTGATTTCCTCCAAATGTTACTTTTCCACCAGACTTGGGTTTCATTGTGATAAACTTTGATTGATCTCCAGTCATGTGTCTTGAGCATCCACTGTCAATATACCACTTATTGTTCTTTGATGCTCATAGACATACGTCTTCATTTGTAGATTGCTTCTGAGCAATAAGACATATGTTGGCCATTTCTTCTTCTTCACTTTCATCAAAAGAGCTGTCTCCCCAGATTTAAGACACATAAGCCTTCTTCCTAAAGTTGTTAAATCTTTTCTTCTCCTTATCCTTGCCCTTTAGTTGAGGACACTTAGATTTGATATGACCCGACTTCTCACATTCATAACATATGATCTGATCTTTATCTTTGAACTCATGTCTAATGCTTTGGCCTCCTTTTTTAAAGCACCTGAAGCCTTGGTCCTTCTTGTAGGATTTCTTAAATCTTCAGACAAACATGTCGAGTTCCTCATCTTCATCATCATCTTCTTCTTTGATTTCTTTTTCCTTGATGGCATTGAAGGCGACTCCTTTAACCTTGTTGTTGATTTCATCAAGTCCTTTCTTGAGTCTCATTTTGCCTTCGTATTCAAAGAGATTTCCAAAAAGAGCTTCCACAGATTTCATGAATTCCTTCTGGCTTCTTCAATGGCAGTAACTTTAGCTTCCTATTCCTTTGTGAGAATGTTAAGAATCTTTCTCACTTGAGCTCCTTGATCATAAATCTTTCCAAGGGCTGCCAATTGATTTATGAGATAAGTGAATCTAAGTTCGAACTCAGTAATTGATTCTCCAGACTTCATATGAAGCAAGTCATATTCAATCATTAGAGTGTTCACTCTGTTCTCTTTTATACCATAAGTTCCCTCATGAGCAATTTCGAGGGCTTCCCACATTTCCTTAGCCATTTGTAAGCTGCAAATGTGAAAGTACTATTTTTGACTGAGAGCACTTTGGATCATCATAATAGCTTTGCTATTCAAGGTGAATAGTGTAATACCCGGATAATTATTTATCTGGAATATTATATTTCGATAGATAATACCTATTGAAAATAGGTGAACATGTGGTTTCAAATAATAAGTAATAATTATCTTATTTTCTAAGGTAATTACTATGGAAAATTAGGAGAGATAAAGAGCTAAAATGTATTTTTAGAGCATTAAATGGCCTAAAAATATTATGATAAATCCCAAGAGGTAGTAAAATATTTATAAAAAAAATTAGAAAGTATGTTGTCTCTAATTTTAGGAATTTTTGGGATAATTTCCCTTGAAAAATAATGAGGCAAAATTAAGTATTATTTTGGGATCATAAGTGACCCCATGATTTTTAATATTTTACATGGGATATAAAATACCAATGTAAGTAAAATAGTTGTGAGATAATGATTTATCCTAATTAAGAAAATTATCAAAAATTAGTCAAATGGCTAATCTGGTAATTAATGAGATAATTAAGGTATAAAGTAAATGAATTAAAAATAATTTAAATAATTATTTTTAATTGGAGAAATTCGAAATTATTAAATAAATAAATAAAAAAATATATTAATAAAATATTTTATGCTTAGAAAAATAAATAAAAAATAAAAGAAAAATAAATAAATGTGAAGGCATTTTGAATAAAATAATAATATAATCGGTATAGAGCCAACGGAGAAGTGAGAACAACTAGAACTTAAATCCTACCTCCGATATAGGATTGAAGTCATAAACAACAAAGACTTTTTATAAACCAGTGAAAATCCATCTCGGATTGAGCGGTCTCAGAAGTCGTTTCTGAAACCAACAACGTAATTAGGAGTACCGGGTAATTAGGAAATGGCAGATAGTGCTAAAAGTGACTTAGAGAAAACAAGTAGAGTTTTGGAAACCAGGAATAAGGTCACTTAGATCGATCATATTACGAACCGTGAATTTCGCCACAAACTAGTGTTTCCTAATCGATTCCGTAACCAAAGGCGTCGGGCCTAAAATCTTCAGCAGATAACGGAATACCCTTAATGGGATCATAAATTTCATTAAAGTATATATTCCTACTGAGGAAGAAAAGTACTTCGAAACTACACCGACAGCATTTCGCGATTCGGCAAAATTACGCGATTCGAGCACCGATCAGGGAACGGAAGCGGTAAGTCAGCATTTTGATAATGGGCAAGTAGGGCAGCCCAACTAGGTGTAAGGCCAAGATTTTTTTGTCCTCAAAAATGCGATCCAACGGTGCAAGATTCATTCTGGAAACAAATCCCTTAATTCCAACCTTGTCCCTCCATTTTCCTATAAATAGGAACCTCTCCTCTTCTCATTTCCCACACCACAACTTTGAAACCTAGAGAGAAGTTAGAGAGAAGGAAGAGCTCTTGGAAGTTCTTGCCAAGCCGGAGTAAGTTTTTCGGTCCCTAGTCTTTAGTTTCGGTAGTTCTTTCAGTAGCTATAATAGAAATCTTTGTTCTTAGCTTTAGTCTTCCAATATATTATAGATATCATATTTTTGGGTAGATATGATATATATTTCGAAATATGTGATGGGAAAATAAGTATGGCAAAATTTTGGAAGATTAGAGTCAAAACAATGATGCTCGGCGAAATTCCGCCGATTAGGGGTTCGGGGCAAAATGGTAATTTGTACCTAAAATGCCCGTTATAGTGCTAGAAGTTGATAAATGTTATCCTTATAGGATATCTAAGATAATCGGACCGCTTTGTTCTACCGCCGTCGTACCGCTTTCATTTCACCGTCCAAAAAGTACCGTTTTCCGTCAACGAAGGTACGTTCGCGTACTGTAACACTAACTCTGATATTTATGGTATGCGAATATGTGAAATGTGTGTTGTAATATATCTGTTGTTTGTACGTTCGAGTACTGTAACACTAACTCTGATATTTATGGTATGCGTATATGTGATATGTGTGTTGTATGCTGTACGTTCGCGTACTGTAACACTAACTCTGATATTTATGGTATGCGTATATGTGATATGTGTGTTGTATGCTGTACGTTCGCGTACTGTAACACTAACGCTGATATTTATGTTATGCATGTATGTGATATGTGTATGGTATGCTAATGTGAGGTTATGTACGTTCGCATACTGTAACACTAACTCTGATATTTATTGTATTCGTATATGTGATATGTGTGTTGTATATGTGTTGGTGGTATGTTATTTGAATGCATGGTGATGTTAGAGGATAACTGAACATTTGCATGCGCTGGGAGCGATATGTCTGTATTCGCTGGGAGCGGTGTGTCTTCGCTGGGAGCGGTATGTCTGCATTCGCTGGGAGCGATACATGTAGGAATGGTTCATTTGTTATGTTGGTATACTGTATATGTAAATATGAGGTTAACCGTTACCTGGGGTCCGTATGCATTGGACCTCAGCTCTTAACATAGCGTCAGGTTCAGGAGGACCAAGGGTCGAGGAGAAAGGCAAGCAGGCCGCATAGAGATCCGGCTGAAGATCTCTTCTGTTGTCACGGCATGGCTGTTGCCGGGTAGACACTTTTGTTGTTATTCACTTTAAAAACTCTCGGTCATTGTACAGTTTTTGTAATCAGCCAGACTTACGACATTTATAAATATATGTATCAGTTACTCAATCGCTCCGATGCTCTACTCTGATGAAAAAAAAATATACTGCTTTTGAAAATGGGATGTTACAAATAGTCATCTGTCGTTCTCATTGAACTCCACTATAGTCTTTGCTACAATTTGTTCTTCCACTTTCTTTTGTGGAATATAACTCTATCTTCAATTACTTGCCATAGATTGTATTCGGTTGCCACCACAAAGACTCTAAATTTAGCCTTCCTAAAAGAGTAGTGTTCACCACTAAATCCTAGGGGTTTGTTGATTGAACCAACATCGGTAGAATTCCTTCCATGGATCCTTCTCAGGATGTTAAGCCTGAAATGAGAAGACCAAGCGCTGATACCAAATGTTAGTCGCAAGCAATCACCCAAGAGAGGGGTGAATTGGGTGAGTTATAAAATTTAAACAAAATTAACGAGTAATTAAATTAGGAAGGAAGAGATAGGAAAAATATCACTGAAGTGTGCACATAGATGTATACTGGTTCAACCTTAATTAACTTGGCCTACGTCCAGTCCCTAAAGGTCCTATGAGATTTTCACTATCTTTTACGAAACGATTACAAGAACCTCAGATTCACTCCCTCTTACAACTTGTAATCGAACAACCCACTCAAGGTCCCACTACCTTGAGACTTTACAAAAACTCAAATGGTGCATATAAATCTCTTACATAGAATTAATGAGCAGTTGATAATATCGTTGTTTGTTGTTAACTCTGTATTTAATGCTCTTAGTATTTATACTTGAGTGCCATAAATGACTGTTGTTGAAGCTTTAAGATAGCCTTTATGAGACTTCAACTATTCCATTAGGAACATAAGACTTTACCGTTAGACACACACCAAAGTCGTTGGAAATGATTAACAAGTTGTCATTTTCGTATCGTCGTTGTTGGCAGGAATTGCACTACATACTTTTGGTATGAGTATTTGACAAGGAAATAGTTGCTTTAGCCTTTCTCTAGAATGGTTCTTCTGGAATTATGATCATTTGTTTGCTCTGAATTTGTTTCTGTGTTTATGCTCTGTTTTGCGGCTCCATTTAATGCTTCTAACACAAATCTTGCTTTTTGAAGATTTTCACGTAATCACTCGATTAATCAACTTAAACTCACTAATAAACATGATTAAAAGCATTGCGTATAATAGTAAGTGATAATATAAAGTATCATGAAGCAAGTCAGAATGTTTGAATTTACGAAGACGGAGTTTGAATTTTAAAAAAGGCGACACTCGATTGTTGAACACACACACTCGAGTGTTTCACTCAAGTGTTGTATATCAACACTCAAGTGTTGATGAATTGTCACAGGAAGGATGATAGGAAATATAAGATCTTTCTGATACTCGAGTGTTTGATGATTATACTCGAGTGGTTTGTGATAGGTAGAGCAGAGATTTAAAACATGAAGGTTTGGTGACCTCTACTAGATACTCGAGTGTCATGAATGACACTTCGAGTGTGGCACAAACACTGGTCATTAAGCAATGATTTAAACCGGTCTCAGTAAATACCTTGACACTCGAGTGTTAACACTGACACTCGAGTGTTAGTCTCTTGATTCTAGAGAGGTCCAGTTTGAGAGGCATTGGCATTAGTGACGTTGAGACAACACTCAAGTGTCTTACCAGAGCACTCGAGAGTGTTTAATCAGTTTCTTCATAACTGAGTCGAATCACGTCTATTTTCCAGCACTTTCAAAGGGAACACTCGAGTGTTGAAGACTAACACTCGAGTGTCTGCAACAGACACTTTAAAATAGGCTTCCTAATTCAAGGTTTGGTTTCACTAACTTTTGTACACTATAGTGTTGTTAATACACACATGAGTAACTTGAATCATTAAGTCTTTAACTCTTCACGAGTGGTTCTTATCATCAAAACTTATATTATGAGAACTAACACTCCTTGCTTCAATGGAGAACATTACTTGTTCTGGAAAGCAAAAATCAGAGTCATTGATCGAGATTTGCCGAGTCTCGTAAAATAACAAGATTCAGTAAAGGATTTGCCATATAGGGAACCTGGATCGTTTCCCATGAAATCCACAGTTGGTATAATTCAAACAGTAATAAAACAATAACAGAACAGGATTGGGGGGTTTCAGTGCAGACAGAATAAAAACAATGACATAAAAATAGAATATAAAATAACACGCAGATTAACAGACTAAAGAATGACAAACCCATAATCAAAATTTTGGAACCTTCATCGGACGAAAATATAGTAACTGAACTCGTGATTGATTCTAGATAAAACGAAATCTCAACGTTTATCTAGAAAATCCCTCGACTAGACGATCACCTAGAATCTAATCGAACACGTGGCGTGTCACTATGCGATCGTACAATAATCACTCTAACCCGGTTCGACCTGCATCCTTGGGATAAATCAATCTGGGCATTTAATCAAATATCCAATCCAAATCCAAGATCGAATCCGATAAAAGAAAACAGAAACGAGTAAATTACTGATTAAGCGTGAGTTCTCTGGATTCGTGGAACCTCAATCCATGGGTTAATCACAAAAGTTTAGCCAGGCATGGCTGGGTAGGACAGAAATGACGAAGAACGGATGATGAACGCGATGAACAGTGGAGAGAATATGAAAACTTCTGACTTTAATCCATAAAAATTCAAAAACGTAATGTGTGACATGTCTGTGTTAGTTCTATATGTGTTTTGATGATAACTAACAATTGTAAACTTAAAATGATGTTTGTCTTTGTTAAGTTGAAAAAATTACTGTCAAAGGCAAACTCGAGTTTGGAGTTGTCAAACTCGAGTTTGGACTTGACAGAGAGTAGTTCTATTCTTCTAAACTTAGACAAACTCGAGTTTGTGTCAAACAGAGAGCACTCTAAGTTTTTCAAGTTAAAGCAAACTCGAGTCAGTTATAGCAACCTTGAGTTTGTGTTAAACAGAGAGCCTTCAATGATTTTTGAACTTAACTAAACTCGAGTTTAGTTTGTCAAACTCAAGTTAGTGCTTGGCCCGAGAGTTTTCAAAGTTTCTACTATTTTTAAGGAAACTCGAGTTTGTTTTATTAAACTCCAGTTTGTGTCAAGCCGAGAGCTTCACACTATTTTGAACTTAACAAAACTCAAGTTTACATTTGAAAACTCCAGTTTGAGCTTTGTGGACTTAAACATATTTTCATTTCAAAAAGTCTCAAACTCGAGTTTGTCACTTAATTACTCGAGTTTGCTCCTATTTCAAAGTGTTCTTCAAAGCTCAATCGCGATGTTTACCTGAGTAAGAACAAAACTCGAGTTTGTGTTGTTAAACTTGAGTTTGGCTTTTAAGAAAATTTTGCAAACTCCAGTTTTCTTGAACAAACTTCAGTTTAAAGCGCTCTGTTTGAAAATCACCTTTCACGAACTTGTGAAATCTTCATACATGATCCAAATACTTCTTATCATTACTCATTACTATTCTTAACTATGTTTAATCAGTTTCTTAGTGAATTTCAGATGATTAAAAGTATTAGAATGAGGATTAAGCATAAAGCAAAAGGTGACGTCAGCACATTTATTGCTGGTCCAGGAAACTTAGCACCCTTTTGGAAAATCATTTCCTGGACTGAGCAAAGGTTTAAATGTTTTTTTCTCCCTGTATGGAAGCTTCATCTCCCAACGGATTGATTTGAAGGAAAGTTAACATGATTAACTGTGCACCTAGATTAACTCAAGACAAGAGAGAGAATGGACCAAGTTGCAACCTAACAGCTACATTAATGTCTCCAATGGTTACATTAATGATTCCAACAGTCATTTAATGCTTCCAACATATATAAGATGAAGCATTCAATTCTCTACAACACCAAGAATATAGAAAACGAAAAGCTATCAAGTTTCAACTGCATTTACCTACTTGTAAAATATCTTTTGATACATTGTACTTCAGTGATTATTTTATCTGCTCTTTTAGAGAGTTTATCATTGATTATCAATCATTGTAAGAATCTCAAAGTTGTAGGACTTTGGGGTTGGGTTTATCAGTTTACAACTTGTAAGGGGGAGTGTATCCTAGTGAGAGGATAACTTTCGAGTACAGAGCGTGTAACTGATTTGAGTGATAGTGAAAATCCCAAAGTGTCTGGGGACTGGACATAGGTCAAGAGTTAAGACCGAACCAGTATCTATCTTGTTGTCTCAAGCTTTTCTTTTCTCCTCTGCTTTACCCTGTTTTGTCCGTGTTTGGGTGTCTGCAAAAGAATTTTTAAAATCCCCAATTCACCCCCCTCTTGGTGATTTCATCCACTTACATTTGGTATCAGAGCAGGGTCTTCTCAAAAGAGCTTAACATCTTGAGATGGATCAACATGGACGGAATATTCCCTGATGGAGCTTCAGTCAACAGACCATCAGGTTTCAATGGTGAGTACTACTCCTTCTGGAAGGCTAAATTCAAGGCCTTTGTGTTGGCCACCGAATATGGCTATGGAGAGTGTTCGAGAGATAAGATTATGCTCTAGCTATTGTTGAAGATGGTGTTAGGACACCAAAGCTAGAAGAAGAGTACGATGATAATGACAAAAAGCTAGTCACTCTCAACAAGAAAAGCTGTTCTCATGCTTCAAAGTGCATTAAGTCAAAGCGAATATTTATGTATCTGGACTTTGACATCTGCAAAAGCTATGTGGGATGCTTTGGAGATTACTCATGAAGGAACGACTGGAATCAAGGAGAATCAAGTAAATACCCTCATGACTGAGTATGATTTACTTCGTATGAAGTCTGGGGAATCCATTGGCAAGTTCCAGCTTAGATTCACTCATCTGATCAAATAGCTTGCTGCTTGGGTAAAGTATATAAACAACTTGTTCAAGTGAGAAAAATCTTGAACGTTCTCAGCAAGGAATGTGAAGCTAAAGTCACTACGATTGAAGAAGCTCGTGGAGAATCAATGGCATCGGTGGCAGCTCTCTTTGGCAGCCTATCTGAATATGAAGGAAAGATCAAGTTTAGAAAAGGACTTGATGAAGTCAACGGCAAGAATAAGGGAATTGCCCTTTGAAGGTGGAATATCACCTAGAGGGGGGGTGAATAGGTGATTATGAAATTCTTTTGCTAATTGCTCAAGAACACTTAAAACAGAGATAGAGAGAAGAGCAATGAACACAAGAGATTATACTGGTTCGGTCCAACTCCTTGACCTACGTCCAGTACCCAGACACTCTGGGATTTCACTATCTCGAAACTTGATTACACACTCTGTAACTCTCGAGTAATCCTCTCACTAGGACTTACCCCTCTTTACAAGTTGTAACCAAATACTCAAAGACACAATTATACACTCTGTACTCAGGATGATCCTTTCTCCCTAGGACTCACTCCCCCTTACAAGTTGTAATTGTACACCCACACCTAAGTTTCCACAACCTTAAGATTTTACAACACAATAATCAAATAAGTGTTTTGAAACTCCTCACGAGTAGATGAATGATAAACACTGAAGCTCAATAATATGCTAAGATATATACAGAATATAGATTGATCGCTTTGAATGCTTTTCTGTGTATATGTCTGTTCTACCTTGATGAATTCAATCCTTTGGGTATTTATAATACTTGAAGATTGAGGACCGTTGAAGGATTTGAATCTGCCCGTTTGAATGTTTGAATATGTCCGTTGAGAGATTTAAATGTCCACGCCTTCTGCTTAACCACAATTGAGTGTCCGCTTGGTTGGGTCTCTTTACAGTTGTCATTCACGTGTTCTCAGACAAAGGATAGCTTAAAATATTGATTCCATGCTTTTGCTGTTATGGGCTAGCCTTAATTGGGTTCAGCGCTTTGTCTCTGTTCTGCGTCTTTCTCGATGCTTGACAGCTCATCAAAATTCAAACAACGGTTGATCATCTGAAACTTGCTAACAAACATGATTAATAGCTTTGACAAGTAGCAAGTAAAAATCAAATGATAATAATCATTTCTGAGTTTTAGGACGATTTTGCTACTGAGTTGCTGTCTGATATAATCAAGCTTGGAACGCATTTGACTCAAGGCACTAGAAACACTTGGCTCGAGTTGAAGCTTCGTGATAATCAGAGCATTCCAGTTGTGAACTTGACTCGAGGTAGGGGAAACCTTGGCTCAAGGCAGCTAACTCGAGGCATCATTCTTGTAACCTCGAGGTATATCGTGATAACAGAGAAGCACAAGAATGATCCTGCCTAGAGGTAAGCATAAGACTGACTCGAGGTGATTAACTCGAGGCATATTTTATACAGACTCGAGGCCGAGCAACAATACAGCAATTATAAGTTTAAAAATCAGGCTCGAGGTAAAGTTTACCTTCACTCGAGGTGACAGACTCGAGGCGACATACCTGTAGACTCGAGGTGATACACAATTTCATAGTGCAACTTCAATTGGCTAACTCGAGGCTGCAGTATCGCCTGGAGGTAATATGACAAAAAAACATGTACCGGGATGCGATATTGACTCGAGGCGAACTTCCTGCCTGTAGGTAAAAAGCCTTCTCAATTCTTCTAACTTTCTGTCTTCAATTTAACTCGAGGTGGAGCTTCTGACTCGAGGTGAAAAACCTTCTCAAAACGTCTAACTTTCTGTCTTTAATTTGACTCGAGGTGAATCTTCGACTCGAGGCAAAACCCTTCTCAAAGTATCTAACTTTCTGTTTTCCTTGGACTCGAGGTGGATAAGCTGACTCGAGGCAAAATCTTCAATTCTGTGTTCTTTGACTTGAGGAGGCACTCATCAAAATTGGCTTCTTCCAAATTCCATGAAACCTTTGTAATGTCTAGATTCATATGGAATTGGTTGAAAGTGAAGGAAATCACCAAGAGGGGGGGTGAATTGGGGATTTTAAAAATTCTTTTCAGATCACCCACACAACAGATGCTTAACCAAGGTAAATGGAGTTAAAGAGGAAGAGCTTGACAAGAAGATTTATACTGGTTCGGTCTTAACTCTTGACCTACGTCCGGTCCCCGGACTCTCCGGGTTTTTCTACTATCACTCAAATCGATACACACTCGTACTCGAAAGTTATCCTCTCTCTAGGATACACTCCCCCTTACAAGTTGTAATCGATAACCCAACCTCAAAGTCCCACAACTTTGAGATTCTTACAAAGAATGATTTACGAAATGAACTCTCTCAAAGAGTGAATAAAGATAAGCACTCAAGCACAATGTATCAAAGATACAAATGAGAAATATAAGCGAAAAAAGACGAGATCTTTGTATGCGTTTTCTGTGTATGTCTTGTCTGCTTTCAGACTTCAAATCCTCATGTATTTATACAGGTTTGAAGTTTGTGAACGTTGTAGATCCGTTGAGACTTGATCTGATTCGAAAATATAGCTGTTGTGAGTGTGTCTCCATGAATCTAGCTGTTGTAAACAAATCTGTTTGAATATGGTTGTTGCAGATTTGAATATTTGAAATTTGGCTCCTCATGAATGTGTTCCCATGCTTTGTTATGTTTAGTGGAGGCGGTTGTATAATGTTGTCCAGTTTGTTTGGAGGCTAGCTTTCTTTCTTGGAGAATGGTTGTGTTGCTATCCAGGTTGTAACCCATTGCTTTTGGAGAATAATATAATATTGCAAGTTGTCAAGTTGTTTGTCTTAAAGTCTTCTTTAAAACAAACCTAGATCTTCTCGTAATCTCATAAGCAAACTGGTTAAATCTGGTTAGGAAATATTGATATGAATCATATAAATCATATACAACCAATTCGCGAGAATCAAGTTAAAGCATAAATCAAACTGAACAAAATACACCCGGATGCGTTCATCGTGCAAGTTCCAAGCTCGAGTTTACCTATGTAAGCTCGAGTTTGCTCTTCATTTAAAACTTGAGTTTTGCCTCTGCGGAAGCCTCAAGCTCGAGCTTGTAAGTGTGTAAGCTCGAGTTTAGCATTTGTCGGGGAAAGATGTTTGAAATCATTTTGAGAGCCAAAATGGAAAAACGCAAGCTCGAGCTTATTAGTGAGTAAGCTCGAGTTTGGCACTATTCATGTCAAAAATAATTTTAGTTCACAAAATGCAAGCTTGAGCTTAGAGGTGTAAACTTGAGTTTGCTAAGCTCAAAATATGACATTGCTCTCTCGTCGACCCAAGCTTGAGCTTGCAAGGGCAAGCTCGAGTTTGGCAATGGTTTTAAAAACTTTGAAAGATTTTTGTCGACGCAAGCTTGAGTTTACAACCTTAAACTTGAGTTTACTCTTTGAAGGAAAAACTTGAAAACTTTCTCGCACGGTGCAAGCTCGAGCTTGGTATGCCAAGCTCGAGTTTACAACTTTTGTAAACTCACAAACTCTACAAGTAAAATGATAAGCTCAAGTTTAAAGGATTCTGCCGGAGGTAAGCTCGAGCTTGTAACGCAAGCTCGAGTTTACATATATGTAAACTTAGTGAGAAAAGTCTCTGAAGGGGCAAGCTTGAGCTTAAAACTAATAAGCTTGAGTTTGCAATTTGAGTAACTTGATAAAATCCTCAAACCTTCGTAAGCTCAAGCTTACGGTGCAAGCTCGAGCTTACTCGAATGTGAGTAAACTTTTGAAAACCTTCAAGCTCAAGTTTATGGACCAAGCTCAAGTTTAGAAAATGCAAAATAGCTTGGTTTGCTTTCGTAAGGGGCAAGCTCGAGTTTGGAGACCCAAGCTCGAGTTTGGAGCCGACAAATGTTTTTGAATTGCAAACAACATGTTTTACCAATTTCTAATAAAAATCATTCTTTCATGTTTACAATTGTTATTAATCATCAAAACACATTGAGAACTAACATTGGTTTCATTTCATTTGGTTGTGTATAGACAGAAAACCGAAGCTATGCTAAATTGATTCCAGAATAACATGTGTCCACTTTCGAAGGCAATATATCCTTGGTCTGAACTCAGTTTTGGTTGGTTCAACTCGTTATGGAAATCTCTGTGAGTCTACTTTCATATGCCACCGATTTCAGCTCAATCGGATTTGTAGTTTGTGAGTTACACTCAAAACACTGAAGCTTGGTCTGGACTGTGACGGTGATTGTTGTGCCAACTTGTAGAATTCATATCTCTCTCATATGAACTCCTTTGGACTTGGAGTATATATCCAAATGACGCATTGGGAGTCTAGTTTCATATGCCACTGATTTCACGTCAATCTAATTTCTGGTTTGGGCGATATCATCGAATTACCAGAGGTCGCCCGAGCTGAACGTGAAACAGAGTATGCTGAAGGTGCATTTGACTCGAGGTAGCTGAATGCTTGACTCGAGGTAGTCAACTCGAGGTGAATGAAGTCCTGCCTCAAGGTAAATTGTTCCAGAGGCCAAAATCACTGTAGCAAAGTGCTAACTCAAGGTAGTGATCTGCTTGCCTCGAGGTAACTTGTACTAGATGCCCCAAACACTGTAGAAACACCTCTAAACTCGAGGCTAGACCCTTGACTCGAGGTAATTCATCCAGAATGCTTATTTTGATTCCGATTTGGGTGGTTCCAACTTCCATATCATCGTGGGGACTTCTAGAATCAATCTAAGAACTTGTATAATGATTTTCTCATTCCATTGAGCAAGTTCTTCTTTCTTTCTTTTCTTCTCTTGATTATTCTTCATCATTAAACTTCACATCTACATTAGATATAAGAATTAGTCAAAGTATAATGTAAATGTAGTGTGCAACCTTTTTGCTCTTAAGAATGACATCTATATAAGACATCATCAAAACTAATCAAAACCAACACCCTCAAGGCTGTCAAGGAAGATAAGGAGTCAGATGATGAGGATGAAAAGCTACGCATGATGGTCTGAAGATTCAAGAAATTCTACAAGAAGGACCAAGGATTCAGAAAATAACATAAGGGTAGCTCTAGCATTGAACCGAAGAAGCCAATCATATGCTACGAATGTGAAAAGCCTGGCCACATCAAGTCAGAATGCCCTCAGCTAAAGAACAAAGAGAAAGAAAAGAAGAAATTCGACAAATTCAAAAAGAAAGCTTATGTCTCAGCTATATGGGGAGACAACTCATCTGATAAAGATGAAGCTGATGAGGAAGAAAGGCCAACATCTATCTTGTGGCTCAAGAAGAGGAATCAGAAAATGAAGAGGTAAGCGATTTTGAACCATCTTTCGATGAACTGCTATCTCAATATAATTCTCTTCATACTGAATTTTGAAAGATTGCAAAAGAACTTTTGGTTTCAAAAAGGAAAATAAAATCTTTAGAAGAACAAGTTCAAAATGCTTCTTCTCCTATTTCTACTTGCGAAAACACTTCAGAAAAAGTTTGTGAAAAGATTTCAGAAAAGGTTTGTGACAATTGCTGTGTTTTGGAGAAAAGAAATGCATATCTTACAAAAACACTAGAGAAGTTCACTCAAGGTAGTGAAAGGCTCAATGTTATTTTAAAACAGCAAAGGTTCACAAATAACAAATCAGGAATTGGTTATAAACCTGATTTTAATAAAAAGAAAGGGAAAAAGAAATCGTGAGAAAAATCTTACATGAACTATTTTTGAAAAAGCGTTCATTCTTCTAACCCTTTTGCTCATTGCAATTATTGCAATAGTAAAGGTCATACTACTTCTTCCTATTTTCATAAAAAGGAAAGAAAGAGTAAACCTATAGGCAATTATCAATGGGTGCCTAAAAGATCCTATAAGGTTCCTAAGACACAAACTAACCCAAAAGGACCTAAGAAAATATGGGTATCTAAGACTTGATCTTTTGTGTCTTGCAGGTTTGTCTAAGAGCATCGAAATCCAAAAAATGGTACATTGATAGTGGATGCTCTAGACATATGACGGGAGACCAATCCAAGTTAGCCTCAATCAAACCTAAAGATGGTGGCAAGGTGACCTTCGGTGGAAATCAATCCGGAAGGATTGCTGGAATTGGAGAAGTTGGAAACAACGAAGGACCACAAATCAAAGATGTCTACCTTATGGAAGGTCTATGCCACAACCTCCTCAGTGTGAGCCAAAGCATAGATAAAGGTAACCTAGTTATCTTTGATTCTAAGGAATTCTTGATTGTGAGCAAGGATGTTCTCTCATTGGACAATGCTAAATCTAAAGCCTTATTCAGAGTTCCTAGAGAAGGTAATTGCTATACTCTCAATCTCTCTAGAAATGGTCTTATTTCTGAAAAATGTTTTATTGGTAACTTGGATGAAAGTTGGCTGTGGCATAAGCGATTAGCTCATGTGAACATGCTCCAACTTGACAAGTTGTTGAAAAAGAATTTGGTTATTGGCTTACCAAAACTTCGCTTTAAAAATGACATGATTTGTGATGTTTGTCAAAAAGGTAAACAAACCAAATCATCTTTCAAATCTAAAAATCAAATTTCAACTAATAGACCTCTTTAACTACTACACATGGATCTAGTTGGACCGACTAGAGTAAAAACCCTTGGTGGCAATCTTTACACTTTGGTCATAGTTGATGATTTCTCTAAATTTGCATGGACTATATTTTTATCTTCTAAAGATGAAAGATTTGATCAGTTTGTTGTTTTTGCCAAAAAGGTCCAAAATGAGAAAGGTTTCTCTATTACAAGAATTCGTACTGATCATGGTGGAGAATTTGAAATCATGCCTTTGGTGAGTTTTGTGATAATATGGGCATTGATCACAACTTCTTAGCCCCAAGGACTCCTCAGCAAAATGGTGTTGTGGAAAGGAAGAATAGTGTCCTCATCGCGATGGGAACAGCTATGTTGAACGAGAATCATACCTCCCAAGTGTTTTGGGGTGATGCTATGAGTACGGCTTGCTACATCTCGAATCGGGCATATCTTCGAAAAAAGTTGAAGAAAACTCCCTATGAACTGTATAAAGGAAGAAAGCCCAACTTAGCTCATCTGCATGTTTTTAGCTGCAAATGTTTCATCCATAACAATGGTAAGGATAACTTGGGAAAGTTCGATTCCAAGGCGGATGAAGGTATATTTTTGGGTTATTCAAACAGAAGTAAAGCTTATAGAGTCTTTAATACTCCTACTCGAATTGTTGAAGAGTCTATGCATGTTGTGTTCTGTAAATTCAAATTTAATAAGCCCTTGGATGATGATAAGGAACTTGTATTCAAAAATCAATTTTTTTTCGAAAACTACTCTTGCCTCTATTGAAAATTCTGAAAAGGTTTTTAAAGCCAATCCTCAAAACTCTTGCGAAAATTCTGATCAATCTCAGCCTAGAGCTTGGAAGTTCATTAGGAATCATCCTTTGGACAAAGTAATAAGTGATGTCAATCAAGGCGTAAGGACTATAAAAAGTACTTTGAATGAAGTTACTTTTTCTGTCTTTATATCCGAGATTGAACCCTCTAAGATTGATGAAGCCCTTTCAGACAATGATTGGGTTATCAGAATGCAAGAGGAATTACATCAATTTGATAGAAATCAAGTTTGGGACTTAGTACCTAGGCCTAAAGACCATCCAGTCATTGGCACTAAATGTGTATTTAAGAACAAACGTGATGAATCTGCAATCATTGTTCATAATAAGGCAAGATTGGTTACAAAAGGCTATAATCAAGAAGAATGAATTGATTATGAAGAAACTTATGCTCCAATGGCAAGATTGGAAGCTATAAGGGTTCTTCTAGCCTTTGCTTGTGTCAAAGGATTCAAGCTATATCAAATGGATGTAAAAAGTACTTTTCTAAATGGTTTTGTTTAGGAGGAAGTTTATGTTGAACAATCTCCTGGTTTTCAAAGTGATCATCATCCAGATCATGTTTATCGTTTCAAGAAAGCCTTATATGGTCTTAAACAAGCTCCTAGAGCTTGGTATGAGTGATTAAGAAAATTCCTTCTTGATCAAGGATTTGTTAGAGGAAAAGCAGACACAACTTTCTTCATAAAGAGTAATAAGCTTAATGATATATTAATTGTCCAAATTTATGTTGATGATATTATATTTGGTGCTTCTAATGATGTTTTGTGTGAAGAGTTTGCTAAGACTATGTAGGGAGAGTTTGAGATGTCTATGATGGGAGAACTCATCTACTTCCTTGGTCTGCAAATCAAGCAACGCAAGAATGGAATCTTTATTTCTCAAACCAAATATCTGAGGGATTTATTGAAGAAATATGGTTTGAATGAATGCAATGGAGCTGACACATGGATGAGCTCTACTTCTTCCTTGGATACTGATGAGAAAGGAAAATATTTCAAC
This sequence comes from Acacia melanoxylon, assembly GCA_019022615.1. Classification (NCBI taxonomy): domain Eukaryota; kingdom Viridiplantae; phylum Streptophyta; class Magnoliopsida; order Fabales; family Fabaceae; genus Acacia; species Acacia melanoxylon. The sequence goes on along the minus strand of JAFJYJ010000003.1, from coordinate 196,503 downwards.
ATCACAAGATATAGATGAATGATTGGATCATTGCTCTCTTTAACAGCAAGTCAACCTGATATCTAGTTCAGTATGGGGATGTGCGCCAGATTCCAATCCGCTCCTAAAGAGATTCATGCCGAACATGTGAAGAGGATATTCATATATCGAGCTGATACTGAAGAGTTGGGATTGTGGTTTCCCAAAGGTCAACCTAAACATCTTGTGGCATATTCAAATTTAGATCATGCCAAATACAACACGGATAGAAAGAGTACAAGTGGCCAATGTCAATTCCTTGGTGGCTCACTTGTCTCCTGGTTTAGCAAGAAACAAACAACCGTCTCAGTGTCATCGACTGAAGCTGAATACATTGCTGCATCTAGTTGTTGTGCTCAAGTCCTTTGGCTTAAGCAACAACTTTTGAACTTGGGACTCCATCTCAAAGAAATCTCAATTCTTTGTGATAATACCGACACAATAAGCTTGGCGAAGAATCCAGTGCAACATACTCGGACCAAGCATATTGATGTTAAACATCACTTTATAAGAGACCATGTTCAGAAGAAGGATGTTAAGGTTATGTTCATCCTAACTCATCTTCAACTTGCTGATATCTTCACCAAACCATTGCCTAAGGAGCAATTCAATTTCATAAGAAAAGAATTGGGAATGGTAAATCCCAATGAGTTGTAAGTAACCTTACTAAATGTTAGTTATGTTTTTGATGATTATTAGATATTAACTTAAGCATCAGAGTGTCTAGTTATGATTTATGTAGGGTATTTGATAAATATGTTAAGATGCAAAAGTTTGCTGTCAAAAGCTCGAGTTTGTGAGGTCAAACTCGAGTTTATCGAAGGCAAAGAGCAAACTCTGGTTTTGGGAGAAAACCAAAACTCGAGTCATTTAGTAGGAAACTTGAGTTTCCATTAGACATAGAGCTGTGAATGACAGAGCAACCTCTAAACTCGAGTTTGGGAGGATAAACTCGAGTTTCGCGAGATATTTCAAGTGTTCACCAAAACACACTTGAAGTCTAGGTTAGTATAATTTTTATGCAAACTCGAGTTTGCACTTATAAACTCGAGTTTGTCGCGCAATATATATATGTGTGTGTGTGTGTGTGTGTGTGTGTGTGTCTCGACCATTGCTCTTCACTTTCTTCTTTTCTCAAGTTTTGGCCTAAGTTTTCTTAAATCCTCTCATCTTCTCCGACCAAAATCGACCTCCCTCACCTGAAATGGCCCCCAAACGATCTGCCAAAACCACCCAGGACACAAATTCAGATTATGAAGCCGATCATTATCCTTCTCCTCCTCCTTTGAAGTGACCCAGGAGAGAGAAGTATCCACCAAGAAAGCTTCAGACAGGCATCGATAGCAATATTCCTAGTGTTCCATCGGCTAAATCTCCATCCTCTGCTAGACCTAAAAAAGATGGTCCTTCAAGAGCCTTCTGCGACCCCAAAAAGGAAACCTCTTACAGAAGATGACTTGAGAAAGGGCAAGGAGAAGAAGGTTGAGGCTGCTAAGCCACTGAAGAAGAAAAGAATTGCCTCTTTTACTGAGTTCAGAGGCACTGACAAGGGTCAAGGTCCCTCAAAGGCCCCTTCTTTAGCCTCTCAGCCACCTGAGCAATCTGGATCAAAGGTAACCTCTACATTGACTGAGATTTACCTTCATTCAGAGCCTCCTCAAGGCTTCTGTATTAGAGTACCTGTGTTAGAGAATGACAATGCTATTAGATTTAAAGAAACTTATATAAAAAAGGATTTTTGCCTTGTTGTTTCTTTAAACCTTGTTAAGCTTCAGGAAGAGTGCAATCTTGACCTCTCTCCTTGACTTAAGAAATTTGAGTCTCTCCTTTATATTTCTGCCTCCTTTAGCCCAAATATAGTCAAAATATTTTATTTCAATATGGTTTGGGATAATCTTGTGAATTCTGAGGGCAATACCAATGAGGAAAGGATTGCTACTCAAGTCAGAGGTGTCAAAATTGTTTTATTTGGCTCTTTCATCAATTCAATTTTGGAAATTTCTAATCCTCTTCATGTTCCTACCTTAAACTATAGCAATAAGGAAATTTTTGAAATCCTAAGGCCAAATGAACCATTCCTTAGGATTAATTGGCCTCTCTATCTTTTCCTCCTGTTGCTATTCCTCCTATCTATAGAGCTGTATGGTACATATACTCTAGAAATATTTTGCAAAAGGGTGGCAATTTTACTCACTTTACAAAGAAGGATTACCCTCTCTTTGCTGCCATTATTGATAAAGTTCCTGTCAATGTTGGTTACTGGATTTTCCAAGAGATGGCCAAATTCAAATTTGCCTCTAGAAAACCTTCCTTTATTCCTTTTCCAACTTTAGTGTCTGTCATTCTCTTTCATTATAAGATCTGGTATATTGGTGTAGGAATTCTTACAACGCAGCGGATTAAAATTTTAAGAATCCCGAGGATCACTCAGGTGCGTTTAAATCAAGACTAGGGAATCTGAAACTACCTTTGGTGAATCCGTTCGCGTCTCGTTTCCTTTGAACTGGTGGGCTACCTCCTCGATCAATAGAAGACGACTCGTTGAATCGGCTTCCTCTCGGTATCCACACGAACAATTTCCCGAACACGGCTACGGCAGTGTGCTAGCGCTTCTTCTGTGTCTCTCTAGGTTCTTCACCACCAGATCAGATTTTCTCTCGTTTTTCTATTTGGCTTATCCACACAGACAACCATCATAAGCCTCAAAAACTTCTGTCCGTTTTTCTGTGCATCAATACGTATTAATGCGTATTAATACGTATTAATGTACAATTAATCCGTATTAATGTACAATTAATCTGCATTAATGTACAATCAATACGCATCAAGAATTTGAATTTCGAATTTCAAAAACTGCTTTTTGAAATCTGAATTTCGAATTCTTGAATTAAAAAAATATTAATTAAATCTATCTCGATAGATCTAATCTAATGTATTTATTTAATGCAAACTAAAAGCCTTCCGATTTAATTTATCTCTATAAATCAAATCCGAGAAATAATATTCATCTATTTAATTAATTATGAGATACCATATCTCAATTTAATCTAAACGAGATATCGATATTCTTATTCGAATATTAAACGAGATACATTATCTCTATTTGTTTTAGATATTTAATTTATCAAATAAATTAAATACAAAACAAACATTATATATATAATAATATTATAATCTCCATTAATAATATTAATATATATATATACATTAATTTCGAATTTTAATAAATATATATAAATATATATTTATCCTAGATTAAATTTAGTATTCATTAATTCCAGATCAATCTGAGATTCAATGAACCTGGACACAAATGCTCGTGTTGGATTATTCTTGTGTGCGACCCTGCAGGCCCATATGAGATTGGCAGTGGGCCAAAATCAGATCGACCTACAAGTCGCAAACGGCCTCTAGCAAGACATTGCGACTACCCAACTCACATGGGGATCGATATCACGATACAACCTTATCATACAACCATGTCACGTCCCTTTTGTCACGCGATAATTTGGTCAAGGATGAAGCATGGACAATGTCAACTTCCTATTCTTGTCCATTACTTTCTCGATTCTCGAGTAGTCTAATAAGTGAAATGGAAACTCCTTTCCAACATAGTATGGCCATACATTTCTTAGACTCACTCATCGAGGGGCCTAGTATTATCTCTCTACAAATGTGAGGGACAAATTCCATCTTGACCATTCACATTCCTCCGCATGAAAACCACTGATCCCGATCCCAACCTTTATCATCACCCGGTCAAAGGTGACTTTTGACTAGGTCAAAGATTAATGATTCATCATGTAGGAATCCATGATGATCTCAGTCATAGGGGCGTTGTGACGCGGTTATATATGAGACAAGCTAATGACTAGATCCATGCAGCTTTCTCATAGTGGGTCTGGTCCAAAGACCTTGTACTCTTACAAGTGCCCATGACTCGATTGTATCTCCATATCTCATCAAAGTCATATCGGTCTTAACTCATCTTCGCTCCCGCGTAGATGACCGACCGAGGACATTTAGGATAATCTATAAGATATATCCAGGGATGCAGTTATCAATACAAACATGCAAACGAAAATGATAACAAAAAGGAGAATACTATAAATATCCTAAACGTTCATTGTACAATGACTTGCCCCTAGGGCATAATTTCCAACAATTGGCACTTCTAAGGTAGTTAAGAGGCCTCCAAGTTTTGGAAAGCAACAATTAAATATGATTAGGATAAACTTTGAGGAAGGATCTGATCAGTCAAGGGCCCCCTCTAGATCAAGAGCTTCTCATGCCAGAGCTCAAGAGGCTCAGACTGCACCTCCTCCACCTCAGTCATCTATGCCTTCTGATCTTGATGCAAGGATCAAGGCAATAATGGATAAAGCCATATCTGAATTGACTGACAAGATAGAAGCTGAAGTTGGCAAGTTGCTCTCTGAGGTGACCAAAGGGAATAGTGACATGGTGGATGTCCAAGAAGAGTTGAAGGAGAAAGTGGAGAATCTCACTGGTCATTTTGAAGATCAAGCTGCTAGCATCTCCACTCTTATGGTGTCTAATGTGAGCTTAAGTGACAAATTGGATAAGATATTGAAGCATTTGTCATCTGCTCCTGGTCTAAGTGTTGGTGGTTCTGGTTTTAGTAGTTCTACCCTTGCTGGCCCTAGTTTCAGCTCTCCTAAACTTGAACCCTCTACCTCACCTTCTTTCATTTTCACCTCACCTATCATCTCTACCTCTCCAGTTGCCTCCTCCACTCCAGCCACTATCCTTGTTCCTCCCTCTACCCCTTCACTGTCAAACTTGACTCACCTCCATCTACCCCATTGGTTGACCCTTCACCTAAAGAATCTATCTTAACTCCACCCCTATTTGGTGATGACAAAGGGGGAGAAGAACAGTGAAGAGTTACCAAGAGTATTTCTATCTTTTTGAGCATTTTAGTTTATGTTAAAAACTTCTTATGTATTCCTTTCGACTAAATGAATGAATGCATTTTTTATATATCATTTTGCTATTACTTCTGTTGTTTAACTCTGATGTATCTTTTGATTGAATGTAATACAATGTGTTTCTTTTGCTTCAAATTTTGAATTGTGCACCTTCATTTCACAAAATGCTCAAATATACTAAAAATTCTATTTTTTTGGTTTACAAGTGTTGTCATCATCAAAAAGGGGGAGAATGTTAGTTTTGTATGTGTTTTGATGATAACTGACAATTGTAAACTTAAAATGATGTTTGTCTTTGTTAAGTTGAAAAACTTACTGACAAAGGCAAACTCGAGTTTGGACTTGACAGAGAGTAGCTCTATTCTTCTAAACTTAGACAAACTCGAGTTTGTGTCTGAAAGGTAGGAATATCACCTAGAGGGGGGTGAATAGGTGATCTCAAAATCTTTTTTCTAATCGCACACAGATGCAAGTAAGACAGAGATAGAGAAGAGAAATATACACAAGGCAATTTATACTGGTTCGGTCTAACACTTAGACCTACGTCCAGTCCCCAAATCCTTTGGGTATTTCACTAATCACAAATGGTTACAATTACACACTCTATACTCGAGATGATCCTAATTCACTAGGACTCACTCCCCCTTACAAGTTGTAATCGTACACCCACACTTAAGGTTCCACAACCTTAAGATTTGACAACTAAACAGATAATCAAATGGTGTTTAAAACTCCTCACGAGTAGATATTGATAAACACTGAAGTACAAAATATCTGTAGATATTAATGAAGTAGTTGAAACAGCAAATTGCAATAAGTTCGAAATGAATGCACAACGTTTCGGTAGGTGAAGAATTGAATGCTCCTGGCTTTTATAGATGATAGCAATTAATGACCGTTGGAAGAAATATTAATGAGCCGTTAAGAGTAATAAATATATCCGTTGCTCTGTCTCTTCGTAATCTTCCGACATTGGTCAATATACTCCATTGACATTCTTTGTTTGATTTGTTCGTTGAGACTTTGGTAGGATATTAACAGGAAATGTTTGAAATGCTTTACAGTTGCTCAGAAGTCCATATTCTACTTTCGTGCTTCGTCTTTGTTTCGCATTTAATGCGTCTGACAAAAATTTGCTTTATGGAAATTTGATGATTAAAACATGTTAATCATATCTGAAAAGCACTAGCAACCTAATTAAACTTGGTTAGAAGAAGTATAAATCAATAACAAGAAACACCCAAGACATAATCAATGATTTATAGTTTACGACAACGGAGATTTCAAAAGCCAAAATGTATTCTCGAGAATTGTTCATCTCATTCTCGAGAATTGTCAAGGAAAATTTTAAACTAGGAAGCATGTCTTGCTGATACTCTAGAGTTATATTTAAGGTTCTCGAGAACTGAATGATCAGAGTGTTTCGCAGAGGAAAGAGTTTGAGCATTCTCGAGAATTCCTATGTTCATTCTTGAGAATCACATTTTAACTTGAACCAGAAGTGTGGTATAGCAAAACCCTTATCGTCCATTCTTAAGAATCCCCTTATTGAGTTCTTGAGAGCCATTCTTGAGAATTGATTTCCAATTCTCGAGAATTACATAAGGGAACTTTACTTCAGTGTAATTCCGATGAGGCAATTGACTATTCTCGAGAATCTCTTTATTGATTCTCGAGAGCCATTCTCGAGAATTGAATTCCAATTCTCGAGAATTATATCAGGAAGGTTTATTCCAATGTGACTTCAATGAAGCATTCTCGAGAACCATTCTCAAGAGCTCTTTATTAGTTCTCGAGAATTGCTTTTGTCATGACCAAACTGATTCAACCATTCTCGAGAATCCTTGATCTATTCTCGAGAATTGCTTCCTGAACACTTAGGGATATTTTCAAAACTTAAACCTTTGTTATCATCAAAACATTGGGAGCTAACAGTGTCAAACAGAGAGCACTCTAAGTTTTTCAAGTTAAAGAAAACTCGAGTCAATTATGGCAACCTCGAGTTTGTGTTAGACAGAGAGCCTTCAATGATTTTTGAACTTAACTAAACTCGAGTTTAGTTTGTCAAACTCGAGTTAGTGCTTGGCCGAGAGTTTTCAAAGTTTCTACTATTTTAAGGAAACTTGAGTTTGTTTTATTAAACTCCAGTTTGTGTCAAGCTGAGAGCTTCACACTATTTTGAACTTAAGAAAACTCAAGTTTACATTTGAAAACTCCAGTTTGAGCTTTGTGGACTTAAACATATTTTCATTTCAAAAAGTCCCAAAATTGAGTTTATCACTTAATGACTCAGTTTACTCCTGTTTCAAAGTGTTCTTCAAAGCTCAATCGCGACGTTTACTTGAGTAAGAACAAAACTCGAGTTTGTGTTCCTAAATTCAAGTTTGGATTTTAAGAAAATTTTGCAAACTCTAGTTTAAAGCGCTCTATTTGAAAATGACCTTTCATGAATTTGCAAAATCTTCATATATGATCCAGATACTTCATATCATCACTCATTGCTATTCTTAACTATGTTTAATCAATTTTTTTAGTAAGTTTCAGATGATTAAAAGTATTAGAATGAGGATTAAGCAAAAAAGCAAAAGGTGACGTCAGCACATTTATTGCTGGTTTAGAAAAATTAGCACCCTTTTGGCAAATCATTTCCTGGACTGAGCAAAGGTTTAAATGTTTTCTCTCCCTCTATGGAAGCTTCATTTCCCAATGGATTAATTTGAAGGAAAGTCAACAAGATTAACTGTACACCTGGATTAACTCAAGACAAGAGAGAGAATAGACCAAGTTGCAACCTAACATCTACATTAATGTCTCCAACAGTTACATTAATGATTCCAACGATCATTTAATGCTTCCAACATATATAAGATGAAGCATTCAATTCACTACAATACCAAGAATACAGAAAACAAAAAGCTATAAAGTTTCAACTGCATTTAGTGTTTTCTACCTACTTGTAAAGTATCTTTTGATACATTGTACTTCAGTGATTATTTTATCTACTCTTTTAGAGAGTTTATCATTGATTATCAATCATTGTAAGAATCTCAAAGTTGTAGGACTTTGAGGTTGGGTATATCAGTTTACAACTTGTAAGGGGGAGTGTATCTTAGTGAGAGGATAACTTTCGAGTACATAATGTGTAACTGATTTGAGTGATAGTGAAAATCCAAGAGTGTCTAGAGACTAGACGTAGGTCAAGAGTTAAGACCGAACCAGTATAAATCTTGTTATGTCAAGCTTTTCTTTTCTTCTCTGTTTTACCCTCTTTTGATGTTTGTGTTTGGGTGTCTGCAAAAGAATTTTAAAAATCCCCTATTCACCACCCTCTTGGTGATTTCCTCCACTTACAGTCTGTAGCCACTATCTAACTTAACCTAAAATGGAAAAACGAATTGGGGCTCCAAGTAATAAAATCTAGCCCAAACAATAGAAACAAATAACAAATGGTCTTTACAAAATTCAGGCCCAAATAAAAATCCAGAAAAACGTATATGGCTTTGGATTCAATTTTGACCACCTTCTTGTCCGATTTTGCCTTTCAAGTCTTCATATCAATTGTAGCCCTCTGAATCATCTAAAAAAAAGACAAGAATTAGGGTAATCGGATATCTGGTTCAAGAGTTATAGTGGAAATAGTAAAGCATTGTAAATCTGGAATTTTATTATTAAAATGAATCAAATCTAATAAAAAGCCCAAAGCCCAAATAAGTATAAGAGCCCATTATTTATTAACTAAACAGTCCTAAATTTATTAACCAAAAGATAAAAATAAGTGTATGAAGTATTCAATTATCAGTCATCATTATGGCCACTGAATACAAGTTGTGGCAAGTGATCGAGAACCAAGATTACCTTCCAACGAAAAGGGAGGAAGAACGTATTGTGATAAAGACTGCAGCAAAATTTGATGATAATGAAAAAAGGATGATAAGACTAAACATCAAAGTCATCTTAATGATCCAAAGTGCACTGAGTTAGAATGAGTACTTCCAAATATGCAATCTCACAAAAGCCAAAGAAATGTGGCAAGCACTCGAGATAGCTCACGAAGGTACTTCTGGCATAAAGGATAATAGAGTCAAAACTCTAATGACTGAATACTTACTTTGTATGAAGTCAGGTGGATGTATAGTTGAGTTTGAACTCAGGTTCACTCATCTAATAAATCATTTATTAGCTTTGGGGAAAATGTATGACCAAAACTCCCACATGAGGAAAATTCTAAATATTCTCACAAAGGATGGGAGGCGAAAGTCACGGCTATTGAAGAAGCCAGAGGAGAATCGATGAGATCAGTAGCTTCTCTATTTGGAAGCCTTTCCAAGTATGAAAGAAAGATGAAATTCAAAAAGGGCTTAGATGCAATTATAGCAAGAACAAAGGAGTGGCATTCAACGCCAGAGACAAAGAACTCAAGGAAGAAGAAGAAGAAAAGGACGAGCTTGGAATGATCATTCGGAGATTCAAAAAGTTCTATATAAAAGAACACAATTTTTGAAAATTTCATCAAGGCAGATCAAGTAATAAACGAGAATCAAATGATCAAATCATCTGCTATCAATGTGAAAAGCATGGGCACATCATATCTGAATGCCCTCTGCTAAAGAACAAGGAGAAAAAAAAGAACGATTACTTCAAAAGGAAAGAATATGTTTCTTCTATCTAGGGGGATAACTTTGATGAGGAAAGTGAGGAAGAACAAATAGCAAACATTTGCCTTGTAGCTCATGAAGAATATGAAGGTGAGGAGGTACATGATTCTGAACCTACTTACGATGAACTTTTATTTGAATATAATGCTTTTCACTCAAAATTTAGGAAAGTAGTTAAAGTCTTATTGCCTCAAAGAAAATGATTAAAATAATTAAAATTTAGGAAAGTAGCTAAAGTCTTATTGCCTAAAGTCCTTTAATATAAAATAAAGTTACATATCTGAACTCCTTAAAAAAGTATTCTACCAAACACATAATTCATCAACACTCAAGTGTGACAAAATTTATACTCAAGTGTGGCATATGAGTGAGACTTTGTGAGCACTCATGTGTGGGTAGAAATTTAATTTTTAATAGTACATGTCTTTCAAAAGTCTTCTACCTGAAACATCATTTATTAACACTTGAGTGTGACAAAATGCACACTCAAGTGCACCTAGAACAACACTTAAATGCACCTGGAACAACACTTAAGTGTTTGTTCTTCCTATACTGAACATTCGTCTCCGAGATTTCAAATTTTCATATTAACTTTTGTTTACATTATACTACTTCTCAATACTACTAAACATATTTGGTTGAGTTTCATATTATTTGAATCATAGATTACGTCAAAAAATATAAAAGCAAGTTTATGTGCTAGAACATTAAATGTGATGACAGGAACAACAAAGATGGAAGCAATCTTCAAAGCAGGTCAATGAATACGTTTAATGTCTCAATTGCGGCAAAGCAAAAGTGACCCAACCTTAAGAAATCCTAGAGCAGTCCAAAGGGATGTCGTGCAAAGATATGTTGCAGCGATGCAAAAGCAACGGAACCTCAAAATCTTCCAACGACTCCAATTTGTCTCTAACGAAAAGCTTCATCAGTCTAACAGACAGTTTGAACACACTCAACAGAAAGCTTGAACCTTCACAACGATCATTAATGGTGTTCAACTATAAATATGTGAGCATTCGATGCAGGGCTAACCAACTAAGCACACGATCAATAACTACTCATTCATTGCTCATAAATTCTTGTGAAATAGCTTCTAATATTTATTGTTCATCAGTGATTATGTATTTACTCTGTGAGAGAGTCATTCAATCAATTTGATCTTTGTAAAATCTCAAAGTAGTAGGACCTTTAGTGGTTGTTAGATTACAACTAGTAATGGGAGTGAGTCCTGGTGAGGATTACTCTATATTAAGGTGTGTCAAGAACCTGGTTAATCTTGGAATGATAGTGAAAATCTCATAGACGTTATGGGGACTGGACGTAGGTCAAGAAATTAAGGTTGAACCAATATAAACACCTGTGTAAACTTTGGTGATATTTCTCTAACTCTAACTCTTTCTCTTTGATTTATTTCATTATCATCATAAGTTTAAACTTTTAATATCACCCAATTCACCCTCTGTTGGTCAATTTCCTTGATGGCAACTGCACCAGTTGAATAAATAATAAAGAGTAAGTATAGTATCATCCCACAGAGACTGAGATACTGATGATGACACTGCTTTCAAAGACAGTTATACTTTAAAAAGAAATAAAATTATAGTTGGTTTGGGTGTTTATTTTATTATACTACTAAACAAAGAAATAAACAAGCGATCATAGTCACCAGAAGATATCAATTTAAAGATAGGCTGAGCTCATATTTCATCCTAAGCATATTACTCCCCCAGTTTACTTAGCGCATTGCTATAGTAATTATGCTACACATCTTCTGTAATGCTACAGCATAGCCACCTTCACAACGTTATCTAGTTAACCCACCACTATGCTATACAAAAGCTTCTGTGTCCTGTACGTACAATCCTAGCTTTACTTCTCCCATATTCCTATGGTGATTTTCTAGTTCGGATTATCATTCCTAGTCAAGGTGTATGGCTATGAGGGTAGACCCATTCTTGTAGCCTACAATGTTAGGTCAAGCCTTGCACCAGCCTGCCCAACAAACACTGCCTATCAGATGTCTAACCCCGACTCCCTACCAGTAAGCCGAGGCCACTGATCTAGCCCTTAGCTTCCGCTAACCGACAAGAGATTAAAATATTGATAAACAAACTAAATTTATTTAATTAAAGAACTAGCAAACTGGGTTCATTCTACACTCAAGAACTCATACTCGCTCAGCCAAAGGAAATTTAGTTCATGACTGATGAGGGAATCACAAAACAAATCACAACAGAATAGCCCATGGAAAACGATAAATTAAAAATCAATGAAATAAAATAGAAAGTTTGCCGGAGTGGTCGACAGCGTGGGAGGCATCTATCACGTAACGTCTCCACGTCTTCTACTCTCCATCTCATTACAGGGAAGGATTCTAGGTTTCTTCTGGAGCTTTTGTGCCTTGTAATTTCTCTCACTCTTCTTTTGAGTCTAGCCAAATAGGAATTTCTTTAACTCTCCAACGACTCGATCCTTTTTAGGGTTAGCCGTCTTTTCCTTTTATAGTTAGGTTTACTTGCAGCGTACGTCCAGTGAGCTGGGCCTTTCTAAATCCTTCAGGTCCAACTGGTCCAACTTTCCAAATTCGGTTGATTGATTCTGCTGGTACTGCGGGATTCTCAAAATCTTATCTTCCCGCATCCTCTAATTCACTCCATTAGCAATCTAACTGCCGTCTACATGTCCGCCTAATAACCTGCACTTAATTTCCTGCAACAACCTCAAGGAAAAGTCAAAACATATGGCACATAGCACTGCATCACTTACAATGCTATAGCATTCTGGTTGCATTGTATTGCGGATACGTTATAGCTTACCTAATGCTATAGCATGGTATCGGCTGTGCTATGTGTAACACCCTGAATTTTGGACCCTGAGAATGGAGAATGAGCCTAAAGTAGGCGAACAACTAAGCCTAGATCGGGAAGAGTTCCAAGAATGTCGAGAGTTAGGACGCCCCTCTGGGATTAAGTAACTCGACCATACGAGTGAGTGGACCTTGTAAGCATAAGCCATGGAATTAAGGTGCCAACGAAAATGGGACACAGAAGGTCTATACAGTGTAAATCCGGTGGAAAAGATACCACCCAACTATGTCCTGGGGTATAGAACAATTAGTTTAGCGAAGATATGCCGATATAAATAAGTATACAGTATTTTCAGGGCAGTTAGGTATGCCTACGTTTTTGAGAAGGTATATGTATTCATGAAGAAAACCAGAGTAAAACCCGGGCAGGATCTCGGGCAAACACCGATAAAGTACCTATATTAAAGTAAATTTAATAAAGTACTATCATGATGACTAATAATGACATATTTTTGAGTTGGCCCAATAAAATCATGACACGTGTCCCGTCATCATGACAGGCGAAAAAGTTACTTTTGTGTTGGACCAGTAAAAGCATGACACGTGTCCCTTCATAATTACAGGAGTAAGAGGTCAAATCAAGTCATCATGAAGAGAGAGAAATTGCTCTAAATTCGTGCAAAACAAGGAGGGGAGAGAAAAGTCGACAAAACTTGCAAAATAAGCCAAGTTAAGAGGATATTTTCCAAGGGCACTTTGGTCATTTGGTTTGGGGAATTTTTAAGTGCCTCATGACATATTTTAAGACGTTTTGGACTCCTGTTTGCATGAGTATTTTGACCAAGAGCTCAAGGACCAAGTATAGAAGGAAGAGTCAATAGCAGTGGTGTTACGTCGGACACGTGGCGTTTCGGGGTCAGAAGTCGGATTATCAGGTAGCACGTAGTACGAGGTGGTTATGAGATACTGGAATATGGGTTTCTTGCCCCTAGGGCACTATAATCTCTCCACCTGTGGTCAGGGAGAAGATACTGATGATCCGGGCTCACACAAGTCTAGTTGAAGGGCACAAGTTACGAGGAAAGGTGTAACCGGCAAAAATGAGCTAAGTGGGACTGGTTAGGGTTTCTCGGAGTCGGGCCCAGGCCCAGGACACTGTAAGGGGTGAAATTTTGGTGGGCCCAAAGGAGAAAGAAAAGGTCATGTCATGTAATTATGAAGAGAGAGAATGTCACATCAAGTAATTATGAAGAGAAAGAAAGATAAAATAATTAGGTTTAATCTGGACCACATCTTTTGAAACTGACATGACAATGGAATGACAAGTAATTATGACAGCGTCTTGGGCAGGTTTTGTGGGTCCCACTGGTTGGAAGAAGTGCAGTGTAAAATGACCGTTTTATCCCTGGACCTAAAACCTACCCCTAAAGTCACATCAAGGGCAATCTTGGAATCTAAAGTTTAAGGGCTAAGATGGCGCCACATGTCCTGGACCAGAAGACTCTAGAATACCCTAGAAAAGAATATTCTGGAATATCTTGGAGAAAAAGTCAGCGAAAATGACCATTTTACCCCTGAGGTGTTATTTGAATTACCGGACAAGCCCTAGCCTTGGAATCTCTATATAAGGACACCTCCTCCCCATTTTTGGCTGCCCTAGGACGTGCTCAAGGAAGGGAGAAGAGGGAGAGCTCAGCTAAAGTCTTGGTCCAAGGGAGGAAGAAGCCATACGCAACCGAAGACTCAAGGTAAGCTCCGAACCGATGACTTGACGAATCATGTTTTAGTTCTGCCCTATGATGTTAAACGTGGGGATGCAGTGGGAGTTTGATCTTTTTAAGGTTTCCAATGATTCCAGAATGTTTTTTTGTGAGGGGATAAGTCAAGGTTACTTTTTACGAACCCGAAAAGCCTTAAGTCTTAAAGTTACGAAAATCTGCCGATTCTTGTGTTTCTGGGCAGCGAAGACAAATCGGTATATTTAAAATAGTAAATGATGTTAAAATGATTTGAAATTTTACATGGTGAAAGTAGACATCGTAAGGATGAGTTTGGAATAAGATTTCGTGTCATGAAGTTTGAAGTAAAGTTTGTATGTGTGATTGAAAGTGTGATTTTTGTTGTAATCTAGGGCTGTAACACGTGTGGAACATGTTTCAAACACCGAGGGAAGAGTTTACTGTTTTCAAAGAGTTCCAGGTAGTAACTGTTGACTTGCATATTCTATGTTGCTTTGGCATGTGTGTTTTATCATGATGTAGGAGATCGGGCAGTAGTGCCTCGCTACGATCGAGATCGGCCGTAGTACCTATTGGACTGTATGTCCTTAGGGTTTCTGCTACAGTACCGAGGGCATGTAGGATCGGGCTGCAGTGCCTATTGGACTGTGTGTCCTTAGGGTGTTGCTGCAGTACCGAGCTATGTGAGGTAGGTAGGGCCTATGTGACTGTGTGTTCATAGGTTGCTACTGAGGCCTTAGGAGGGGTAAGTGGTTAGGGTTTGGCCACCCTGACTACTGAGGCCCTTGAGCGCGTAGTTCCGAGGGGCTTGTCTTGACCAGGCGGTCCTGCGGAGTTGCTACATGCCAGTATGTTGTGCCAGAGGCAGGTTTATTGTTACTTCCTGATTGTGATTTGCATTGTATACATATTGTATATGAGTCTAACAGTTACTCTAGGGTTCAACTTTGATCTCCAGACCATTGTGGAGGCACAGAGGTGAGGAAGTAGCAGACGGAGGTTGGAGAAGGCAGGGCATGGTGCGGAAGACTGAAAAAGTAGGGTATGCCCTATCATGTATTGTGTATGAATTTTTGGAGTCACTGTAAGATTTATACTTACTGTTCAGAATTTATTTTGGACGATTGTACCCTTAACCCTACAGGGACTACTTTATGTACTTGTTTGTACCTTTACCAATATATTGTAAGTTTGCCAAACCAATCATATGCTCTTCCGCACACACTCTGATATATGATTAAAGTGAATAATTAACAAAGGAAAGGTAATAAGCGGATAGGATCCCTCTAACCCGCCACCCGAAAGTGCGAGGCCGGTAGGGGTGTAACAGTTTGGTATCAGAGCAAGGTTTGGACAATACTGGTAAAAGGTACATGGTTAAGGGTATAGATGTAAGTTTGGGCAAATGGAGCATAAAGGATATATACCCTAATGAGGAGGGTTGAGCTCCAGTAAGACAAGACTGTTGTAATAGAGGAGGTAGCACAGAGAGCTGTTGCTAACCTTGGGTCCTTTGACATGGAAATTAGGGACCAATTCCCACAACAAAAATTAGAAGGGAAGTGTTTGGAATGGTTGATACCTGGTGTTTCTGGGAAGGTAAATGGTTTGATACCCCAGAACAAGATTGGGCACCTGGAAGTTAAGCGTGCTTAGACAAGAGAAATCTCGGGAAGGGTGACCCCCTAGGAAGTATTATAGGAATTTGAGATTCCTTGACTTGAGGCTTTAGTATTTTAAGTTTAGACTTATAGTGATCCCTAGAGATGCTATGAGGATGTTAGGATATGATTGAGACTAGGCTTGAATCTGATCTTAAATGTGAATGAGGTTGAACTAAGGTTCTAGTATTCGAAAGTAGGAACCCTGTGAGTATTGATCGATTCTGAATTGTCTGGGTATGATTGAGGATTGAGGATTTGCCTTGAGGTAATAAAATGATATTAGGATACACCCCTAGGATATTGAGGATTGAGATAGAATTAAAACCTTGTGAAGAGTGTCAAATGTTTTGAGGTTTAGACTAGGAAGATGAGTTATGATCCTAGTTTCTATTTTGGGTATTATTGAGGTAATATTATTCCTTAGCCGATCTGATGTTGAGGTTCTAGGAGTTGACTGTGAATCTGACCATGATTGATTTAAGGTTATTTGAGGATAGTGACCGAATGCTATAGGTTATGAATCCTGATAATCATAGCATGTCTATTGGGTTTGTTCAAGGTTTTAGAAATAGGTTGATGAACCTAATAATCTGATTTGATAACGAAAGACTGCTTAGGCATTGATTGAACTGAATCCATTAAGGCATAGTACCCATGTGTCTAAGGTATTTGGAGGTTACTAGCTGCTAGGGAATGATTTTTAATCTCATGATATCCTCTTAGAAAGAACGATTGAGAATAGGTACCTTGATAATATTGATCGATGCTGTTAATTGAGGTATGTTTGAGGATATTACCTATTTGATTTGGGATATTTTGAGGTTGTTAGTTGCTGTATCAACATAGGGAAAGATCTTGAATATAGAATATTCCCTGAGAAGTGTTTGATTGAGAATTGGTTGATAGCTAGAACCTCGATAGCCACAGGTTTTGGTCTTATGTTTAGGATCGATAGCTGTAGATATGATAGTGGCTAGTGGATTCTTAGTAAGAGGTGGATTAAATACCTGTTAGAGGAAGTTGGATCTGTGACTAAGTCTGGAACTGGATTGTTATCGGAAGATCATATACAGAATGACCCCAAATGAGGATTATGTGATGCGATATCAAGGTATTGTCTTGGGGTACTCCAATGCTATGTGGATTATTGAGGCATGAATATTCAGTAAGTAAGGAGACCTACTAGATTGGTATGATTTTTCTGGGGTGATTAAGTTTGATTTGTGTTTAATGAAAAGTCTAAGGCCTATGGGACTAGTATCTCCATGAGATGGCAGAAATTCATGACCTTTAAACCTTGAATACCGAGCAGAATGCCGAAGAAGTGGAAAGCCTAAGGGTTATAGGCATTATATCTAGAATGATCGAGCAAATGAAATGAATGGACTGAGTATCCTATGGATGGCTTGAGTAGCCAAAAATAAAGCTTGAGATGTAATTGGAGTGATAACCTTCTATGTCAGTTGTCTGGTTCCTGGTGTGTTTGAAAATTTAATTTTGAACTTACCAATGCACCTGCTATGAAATTTTGGAAATTACATTTTCCAAACTGAATTTTCGAATGAAATGTTTTTCAGAACTTGAGAACAATTTGAAATGGTTGTTTTTGAACCATGTTGTCTCATAGATAGGGTCTTGATGGGACCCCAATTTGAAATCGGTTTGTGAACCAAGTTTAAAAACTAAATTGTGAACCATGTTTATGGTGAGCGCAGTACGGAACTGGAAGATGCCAGAAATTATTGTGCTCAGTTTGCTGGATCTTGCCAGATGATTTGGAAATGTTTTGAAACCCCTGGCCATTGTTGAAATTGAAAATGTTTTGAAATCACTGGCCATTGTTGAAATTGAAAATGTTTTGAAATCGCTAGCCACTGTTGAAAGTTTTGAGGGGATTAGTCTTTGAGAGCTGACACTCACACCAACAGTGTAGGCACCCAATCTGAGTAGTTTCGCCCTGTAGGGGCATGTGTTTTGCCTTGTCAGGCCAGCACCCACGCAGGTTGTTGGAACGAGGCTCCTGGACTGAGGTCCTTTTCCCGGTATGGGATTCCGGTGGGTGGCCTGATATTGTATGTGCCAGTATGAACACTGGGTCCCTGGAGGGGACGGAAACTCTCCCACATTGGCCGACAAATGCGTTGCCACTTCGGTGGTAGGTATTGAAAGGATTGGGGTGTGCCGCTGTACCAAAAGGTGGGAATGGTGGCAAGAGCTTCTAAAGGTTGAAATTGTGAAATGAATAATCCCACTCAGGAATGTGTGTCGGTAGTAAATGTTTTCCGAAAATTGACCAGCAAGTGAATTGTTTTCTTGAAAATTGAGCCGGCAACGATTATGGTTTATTGAAAATATGAAAAATTGCTGTTTATGAAATGTGCTGCGACCACAGAGATTTTCAAATGTGTGAAAATTTGAAATGTAAAGTATGAGACAACATTGAAAGTGGTGACATGATTGTCGTCACTATTGTATTGAAATGAAAAGCAGTGCAATTGGTGATTATGTTGATACGAAAACGTAAAACGATAGAATGGTCCGGAAATTTGAATCGGTTAAGTCGATGATGCGCGATTCTGTATGCTAAGCAAGAGGAAATGGTTCAAGAGCTTAGAATTGGGGAAGCTCAAACATAATAAGGGAGCAAAGGCTTGGGGGGGTAAGGCCTGGTATGCAAGTTTGCACAGGACGATGTCCCTAGGCTGTAAGGCCTGTGACACTTAGCACTGGGTGGAATACTTACTAGCATGGTGACTTTAGACTAATGTGTCACGGGTGGAAAAAAGGATTTTAAGACCGGAAAAAAGAGGCACTGTAAGACCGGACAAGCTGCCGGTCTTGTTCCAGCCGGTATTAAAAGTCCGTTACTTTCAAGACCGGATTCGAACCGGTCTAAAAGAAACTTTTTTAGACCGGACATTTTAAAAGTTAGGTCTTAAAAGTTGTACTAAATAGACCTGATATGTATTTTGTTCGGTCCTAAAAATCAACTTTTAAGACCGGACATAAACATAGACCGGTCTTAACATATCGACATTTTTAAGACCGGATAAATAATCTCCGGTCTAAAAAATACCGACTTCTAAGACCAGACGACTAACTAATCCGGTTCTAAATTTAATTAAATTTAAGACCGGGTAATTGGTAAAGCCAGTCTTAAAAGTTGAACTTTTTAAGACCGGGCTAGACGTTTAAGACCGGACTTATAAATGCATCCGGTCTTAAAATTTGAACTTTTAAGACCGGCGATATTATTTCCCGGTCCAAATTTTCTAGAATTTTTCCCCGTTCTGTTCTTCCTGATCATATATATTACACACATCCACCACACAATCCAGCACAAAAAATTAGATACTTTAAGCTACAAGCTATGAACAATCCATTATGAATAAATTGAATTGGGAAAAGAATACAAATATCACCGGCCATGAGTTATGTGGCCTCTTAATTTAGTACAACACCGTAATGAATTATCTTACAAATACAATGATGAGTTACAAATAAATACCGCACCATGCCTTCATCTGATCCCACCCAACAACGTAACATGATATCCCCTTTTATAACATATATATCGGATCCTGCCACAAAATAAAACAAGAACAAAAGTTTCACAGTCAGTGTCGTTTAATTAAGAACAGTACAACACCGTAATGATGAATATATACATGTAATAAGATAACTTACAAATACAATGATGAGTTTCAAATACCGCACCAAGCCTTCATCTGATCCCACCCAACAACGTACGTAACATTATATCCCTTTTTATAACATATATATCGGATCCTGCCACAAAATAAAACAAGAACAAAACCTTCATTGTTTAAGAACATGGAAGGAATATAGTTAAAACCTTAAAGTTTACAAAGAATTCTGCATATGAATATTACCATATGAATTGACTCTTTTATAAAGGGATATCCTCCCATATCCCTTCTTGATGATCATTTCTTATTCCGGGTTCATTATCCGCTTCATCTTCTTCGTTCATGTCCTAGGTATACCCCTTGAAAAAGGAGTACTCTCGGGAAGACCGTAATTCGAATGAATTTCATCATCAATATCAATGACCCTTTTTCCTTGGAGAGCTACGAGACCACATTTTATTTTCCCGATCGGTGATATAGAACACTTGTTTTGCCTGGCCTGCCATAATAAAAGGTTCATCTCCAAAACATCTACCATTGATATCGACTAATGTAAGTCCTAGCCGATCGATCCAAACACCATTTTTGACATTAACCCACTTGCATTTGAAAATGGGAAATCTAATTTTAACATAGTCCACCTCTCAAATCTCTTCAATAACCCCATAATATGGCATGACTGCCAATAAAGGCCTCTTGTCTTTCGAACTAGAGAAGTGCATAGATTCAGCCTCTAACATAACACCACTGTTCTGGACGATGCTCCTATCATCTAGGGACTTCGTGTAAAATGTATAACCATTGATCACATACGAATTCCAACTTATGACATCAACCTCAGGACCACGGGCTAACCATTTGATTGTATCAGAAACACATTCTTCTCCCTCAACCTTTTGTTTGAACCAGTTTGCAAATGTTCTGTTATGCTCCCTAATCAACCTTTGTTCAGTCATTCGATGATTTTCTTTCCTTACAGCTTCTTTATGTGCAGCTATCTTTGGCTTGAACTTCATCAACATTATTCAAGATGTATAAGTGGACTTGTTACAATTCATCGGGATCCACACTCTTTACCAAATTACCTCGTCTACCCCTTCAAAGATGCGACGTTTTGGAAGCCCAATATGTCTTACTTTGGCCAAATACTTTTGACAAAATTCCATGGCTTCTTCGAAACATATTTCGAACAATTGATGCTTCTGGCCGGTATGCGTTCTTCACGTACCCTTTTAGGAATTTCATAGATCTTTCAATTGGGTACATCCACCGTAAATGGATAGGGCCACACAACTTTATCTCCCTCACTAGATGAACAATTAGATGAACCATAATGTCAAAAAATGTAGGAACAAAAAGCTTCTCAAGGTGGCACAAGATAAGATATCCTTCATTCTCCAATTCATCCAACTTTTCAATCTCAAAAACTTTACTACAAACCGTATTGAAGAAGAAACAAAGTCTAGTTAAGACGACCCGAAGATCATATTTGGCGATGCCTCGAATAGCTACGGGAGTAGCTGTTGCATCAAGACATGACAATCATGAGACTTTTGGCCTACTAATTTCAAGTCCTTCATCGAAACAAGCCTCTTAAAGTTTGAAGAATACCCCGACGGAACTTTTGTGCCATGTAAACACTCACAAAAATTTCGTTTCTCATCCTTAGAAAGAGTATGAGAAGCCGGGGGACAATAAGTTCTCTTCCCATATGGCCTTGGATGTAAGTTTTCGCGTATTCCCATTGCTTACAAATCCAATCTTGCCTTCACACCATCCTTTGAACTACCTTGTATGTTGAGAAGCGTGCCAACAATACTATCACATACATTTTTCTCCACGTGCATGACATCAATACAGTGTCTCACATCAAGATTGTGCCAATATGGAAGATCGAAGAATACAGATCTCTTTTTCCATATATTTGTTTCTTTTCTACTCTTTGCAGTCTTACCGAAGATGACACTGATATTTTTCACCTTTTCATAAACTTTCTCCCCAGTCAATGCCACCGGAGCATCTTCATACTCCTGGCCACCAAAAAAGGATTTCTTTAATCTACGATATGGGTGGTCCCGTCGAAGAAATCTCCTATGTCTAAGATAAATCGTCTTTCTTCCATGTTGAAGTTGATGGTAGCGTGTGCCTTCTTCACAAATCGGACATGCTTTGTGGCTTTTTACACTATACCCTGACAAGTTCCCATATGCTGGGAAGTCGTTTATAGTACAAAATATCATGGCTCGCATTTTAAACACCTCTTTCTTGAAAGAGTCAAAAACATTGACACCTTCTTCCCACAACTCCCTCAAGTCTTCGATCAAGGGCTGAAGGTAAACATCAATGTCATTTCTGGGTTGTTTTGGTCCCGAAATCAACATAGACAGCATGATGTACTTTCGTTTCATGCATAACATTGGAGATAAGTTGTAAATAATAAGGAGCACAGGCCATGAACTATGTATGCTGCTAAGGCTTCCATATGGATTCATGCCATCCGTGCTAAGGGCAAGCCTAAGGTTCCTAGTTTCTTCGCCGAAGTTCGGAAATAAATGATCGATTTTCTTCCATTGAGAAGATTCAGCCGGATGTCGAAGCTTTCCATCAGAAATCCTCTCATCAACATGCCACCTCAAATTTTTTGCATCACTTTCATTAGCAAACAACCGTTTGAACCTCTGTATGATTGGAAGATACCACAACACTTTTGCAGGCCCCTTATTTGACTTGTACCTTGGGGTTTCACATATCGGACAATTACGCTTCTCTTCAAACTCTTTTCTATACAATATGCAATCATTCGGGCATGCATGAATCTTTTTGTACTCCATCCCTAGTGGACAAAGTATTTTCTTAGCATCATAGTATCGATGCGGCAACACATTATCATCCGGAAGAATGTCCTTAAAAGCCTGAAGCATTTCAAAGAAACTCTTGTCGCTCCATCCATGACGTGCCTTCAAGCTTACCAATTTCAATACAGCGTTCAACAATTGGTATTTTTTACACCCAGGGTATAGCGGGGTCTCGCATCACCGCACATATTACCATATGCATGTGATTGCTCAAAAGCCTCTTCTCCTACATCACGAATAATGTCCTCTATGTGATCATCCATATCCGTGTCATTATCATCAAAGGTCACTTCCTCATGTTGAGACCCACTTGACATTTTTTCACCATGCCATGACCATACCGTGTAAGTCTTACAAAATCCTTCACAAATTAAATGTGTGTGGATAACTTCAGGACTTAATCGCCTCTCATTCAAACATTTTACACAAGGGCAATAAAACTTCCCACTATCATCATGGGCATTTTGTTTAGCAAATTCTATAAATTCCCTCCCCCCATTCTGATATTCAACACTCGTCCGTAAAGCATTATTTATCCAACTATGATCCATAGAAGAATTCCTATATATAGATGGAAAGATTTAACATACATAATCCGAAAAAATTGAAACTTGCATATAAAATAAGACATACATAATCCAAATGCATATATATGCTCAAATGTCGGTTATGTCTTTTTTTTTCTTTACGGAGAACTTGCCCATTGAATGCATAACGAAGAATCACTTTTGGTCATAAATGTATCACAGTGAATCCAAGAAGCAAAATAAATGCATGACGAGGAAATTAAATGAATCGCATGAAGGTCTTGTGGACTCACCCGTAGCATATAAATTCAAATAGGTTTCTTTGAGTCTTTCTTCTCCGCCACGAACGTTGATGTTGCGGCATGAGCAAGAGTAACCTAAAAAAACTAGTTCGTCGAGTTCGGTAGGTCTAAAGTGCAAATATAATCTTCAATATACAATATTCATTAGCAACAGAGAAACCCACAAGAACATTTCATCGATTTCGTTCAACCCATGAAAAACCCAGAACCATAACCAGGAAAATAATAAAGTTATATAACAAAAACACCTCGTACGGCTTGGTCTATAGACGTTTAGCTAAGGAACCAGAAAGTGATTGTCGAGAGAGCAACGCGAAGCAGTGACGACGCAACAAGCAAAATGTGGAGACAGAACCTGAGTAATCACTCTCGGCGCGACAAGAGAAGTTCTGAGAGGGAAATTTAATTTTCCCCGCGAAAGAGACAAGTTTTAGTATTTTGGATTTTATTAAGACCGGTTAGTTATAAAGTGTCCGGTCCTAAATATATAATTTTATTAATAAGACCGGTTAGTTATAAAGTGTGCGGTCCTAAAGAATAATTTTATTAATACCTTTTTAAGACCGGCTATTAAGAATACTTCGGTCCTAATATTTACTATTGATTTAATTTTAAGACAGGAGTTTTATAAACATCCGGACCTAAAAGTCAAATACTTATAGAGTCGTAAACCTCTTCGTTTATTAATGAACCAAACTAAAAAAATGAAATTTGCCTTTGGCGAGCGCAATGAAACGAATTAATAAAATAAATAAAGGAAAACTGGAGAATATGAATATAAAAAAGGCATAAGCTTAATTAGTTCTTACTGCTTCCATGCATAACTGGAGAATATGCACGTACATAAGAAAAAAAATAACTGATCATTATCAATGACAAGAATCTAACAAAACATCCTAAAGCTTATTATCATCCAATGCCTTGGTGATATCGGCGTTAAAAGCATTAACTTCCCGCCGGAGATCAGCAAGTTCCTGTCTTATTCGCATCACCCGCAGTGCATCATTAGAGGAAAGAGGAGAGGGGTCAGCGGTAGGCGCGCTGGGGCCAACTGATTGAAGAGGGGCAGGAACCTCGCATGGTCCGAAGGCCGGAGGGTGCGTGCAACTTCTTCATCATCCGAAATAACAATGGGTCCGACAACCCGAGATTCTTCGGTCACAACAGAACGCACTCTTGCTGGAGGAGGCACACCGTATAACGATCTAAGTCTGGCAAGAGTTTCAGGTGTAAGAGTACCCCTACGAGGAGTTTTCTTGTATCTAGCCATGGTTTGAGGCTTTGAGCAGTTTGGGCAAGAGCTCCAAATACACTCTTTTTATTAATAAGAACATGGAGGTTAGTGTGCGGAGTTAATGAGGACAGAGATATGGATACAGTCTTTTTATTATGTAACCAGATTTAAAAGTATATATTATTTATTTTTTCAAATAAATAACATTTAAGACCGGATGTTTAGAAACATCCGGTCCTAAATGTCTACTATTTATTTTTCCGCATTAATTCAATTACTTTTAATACCGTCCATTTATATTATATCCGGTCCTAAAAGTCAATTATTTTTTTATCAATTATTTATTTTTGTAAAGTAAGAATTTTTCCTTAAAAAATATTACTTTTAAGAACGGATCTTTTACAAAATCCGGTATTAAATGTTCAATCACTTCAAACTCAGATAGCAGAGTCGATCCTTGCACCCCGTACACATGATCCGAGTCTCTTCGGCTTCAAGGTCGTAAACTGATCAACTAAGCGTCTCCTCGTAAAAAGTTCACAACGTTTCATATTCTTCAAGATAGATTCTCTATTTAAACCCGTTCTTACTTTAGTTTCTTCACATTCTTCTCCATCACTTCTACACGGCCTCCTCCACCGACTAAAACCCACTTTGTAATAGCTGCTCCACCAGGTCCTCCTTTTCCTCCTCCTCCTCTTCAACCTCAGCCCCCTCCTCCACCGCCTCCAAATCCAACCGCATCAAGCGGTTGGTGCGAACATTGTGGCCCGCGTCGATCACATCGACCGACGCTTGGGTCAATTGTTTCAACTGGTTCATACCGTCAACCAGAAGCTGACCATGGTACTCGACGCCAATGACGTGGAGTACGATCCTTCACAAGAGGACGCCTCCGACGCCTCCAAAATCGCCTCCGACGGCTCCCACCTCTCCTACCATGGGGAGGATTAGTTGTTTTATAGTTTTTTTTTTGGCTTTTTTTTATGCTTTTTTTTAGGGCAGCGTAAAAATTATTAAATAAAATATTTCTGCATTTTGTTCTTATGGGAGTTTTAATTAATCTCGCGGTTTAATTATATGCATTATCTCGAACCTCGAAAGCAATAAGAAAGTCAATTATGAAATATGGAAAATGGCAGACTCAAAACACTAAAATTAAAAAAAAAAAAAAAAAAAAAGATTTAAAAATTAGGCAATTATGAAATATGAAGTTTATTACGTTATAATATGGACAAATATTTAATTTAATGTTTTGATGCTATCACACTCTATAAATAAATAAAGTAAATCGGTTATGAAATATGAATAATAGGGAAAGACTTTAAATTAATAATATGATTATTCATTTAATAAAGTAGTTACGAATAGAATAATTAATAATGTAGACTATAGTTACTTGCATATTGAATAAATATTTAATTTAAGCAAAAAGATTATTCATTTAATTTTTAAGAGATTTTATATATATAAATATATATTATTAATAAATATATCGTATATTTGTCGTCAATGAAAGACTTTTAGGACCGGCTATTTAGTAAACATACGGTCCTAAAATACTGTCATTTTTTCACAAATAAATAAACAAAGACTTTTAGGACCGGCTACTTAGTGAACATGCGGTCCTAAAAGACTGGCGTATTTTATTGTGAATTACGAAGACTTTTAGAACCGGCTCTTTAGTAAACATACGGTCCTAAAATACTGGCAATTTTGAATTAATAAACGAAGACTTTTAGGACCGGCTACTTAGTGAACATGCGGTCCTAAAAGACTGGCATATTTTACTGTGAATCACGAAGACTTTTAGAACCGGCTCTTTAGTAAACATACGGTCCTGAAATACTGGCAATTTTGAATTAATAAACGAAGACTTTTAGGACCGGCTACTAATTGAACATGCGGTCCTAAAATACTGTCATTTTTTAATAATAAACGAAGACTTTTAGGACCGGCGACTAATTAAACATGCGGTCCTAAAATACTGACGTATTTTACGGTGAATCACGAAGACTTTTAGAACCGGCTCTTTAGTAAACATACGGTCGTAAAATACGGCAAATTTTCACAAATAAATAAACGAAGACTTTTAGGACCGGCTACTTAGTAAACATGCGGTCCTAAAATACGGCATGTTTTCCAATAATAAACGAAGACCTTTAGGACCGGCTGTATAGTAAACATACGGTCCTAAAATACTGTAATTGTGAAAAAATAAATAAACAAAGACTTTTAGGACCGGCTACTTAGTGAACATGCGGTCCTAAACTTCTCGCATTTGTAAATTAAGCAATGAATATTTTTTTCCACCATCCAATACATTCAACAACCACTAATGGACAAAAGGAAACTTGTTTTAAATGAATTAACAAATTATTATTGTATACTATCACAAATTGGACAATTGTTCATTAAAGACCGAAGATGATTGTTGATACGACTAGCATATATTTACAATGAATTCACAAATCAACTATTTTTCCGATTTTCTCGAGATGATCGATCATACGGATATTCGGATAACACATTGCGTGTGCGCTCAATATCACCATCAGGAAAGGGGTCAGCACAGTCAAACGTCTGTAGCATCAAAGACAGAAATATATTAGTCGTCCTTCCTTGCATATCAAAGGGTCAACGCACAGACAAAGTTATGTAATACATTTACCTTTGCTTGGATGTTAGTCACTTGGTTGCATGACAATATTATACATGTGTGTCATGACATAATGTCCACATAAGTTGGACTCCTTCGGTTGTCGACGGGTCTAAAAACAAACAAGAAATATATATAAGAGCATTTATTTTTTCTGACCAAGTTCACGAGCCAGTGTGCCAGTGTCCAAATATGTACTAACCTTTGGTTTGATCTATGTAGGATCTTTGACTTCAGTCCCAGACTTGTTCTTGACCTTTTCTTGGAATGATTTTAAGGGCCTATATATTGTCAAAATCACAAATTTACTCAATAATGGTTACTGAAAATTTACAGCAGAGATTTCAGACTAGACAATCAAAATGACATATGCTTACTTGTTCACCATCTGCTGCAAAATTACTGTTGGATCGTAGTGAAGGGAGCATAAAAAGACCACTTTATTCTCATTCGGGCAAATCAGGACCAACTGCCAATGGTGACTGAAAATTCACAACAGACAAGTACTCAGTAATATGTAGCGAGAATATAATTAAGGGAATTACGAAAAGAATTATGATATGTACCTATTGTAGTATGGTGCCAAGTACCAATTTTTCCTATTCTTCTTGGTCAACCTTGTTGTTATGTATGATTGTCTCTCCGCTAAGGGTGGTTGACTCACGTACTGCGGGCACAAGAATCCAATATCTTTGCTTCTGCCCTGCTGTTCCAATTCACGATGCAATAACCTACAATAATGACGTCAGGGAATTAGTATATACGTAGGTGAGTGTCTCACATTTATGTTATATATGTACTCATAGAAGAAGAAACTTACTTAATAAACATGAGAATCATTGCATCAGTAAGCTCCTGTTTATCAAAAATTATATCATCTTGGTCAACCAAAACCGGGTGCTTGTTTTTAAGACCTACTTCTGTATTGACAGACCACTGATTAAGTGCAACTTGTTTATTGGATACCATAAGGACAAGCTTGTCCTTGGCACTCAACTCAGCCGTGCCAATCAATTCGGGGAGGGGCTGGAGCCTCAGGAGGAGTAGAAACATGCACAAGCTTCACTGGCCACGAGATCAAGGTTCCAATGACATCACTCACAAGCTTCAGCTCATCAGTTGGGAGAGGGAGAGGTGCATCAACGATCACCTCTTCAACTAACACTCGACTTCATCATAAGCCATTTGTTGGTGGTGTACGGTTGATCCCAAGTTGTGGACAGTCCCTTTGCAACCAATCGTCTATCATGATGTTCGGATCCTCCACATAAAGGTCACAAGGTTGTCAGTGATCGTCCAACAATGCAGCTCCTCTAGTGCTCGCGCATAGCCGTAGGTGAGGGTGGCAAGGGAACACTGGTCTCGCACGAGAGCTCACAAGCACCTTCATTTGATTCATTTCCTCCTTCATCTCCCTCGGGTGGGATTGAAAATAGGCGAGTCAATGAAGCTTCTTTAGCCGCTGCTTGCTCTCTCAATTTGGGCACCTCCTGTGCCACCGTCTGTTCCACCGTCTGTTCCATCTCCTCCCGGGTAACCATACTTTGTTTCTGGCGTTTAGCGCTACCAAAGTATTCCTTCAGGCCTACCTTTCCTCCAATCCCCCTTACACGCCCCGCGTGATCTGGTTTTCCGGTCGCAACGGTCAGAACATCATTCCTCCCGTCCGACACAAAAGATCCCTCCGCTTCTTTCTTCTTTAGATCTTCCTGTAGGATACAGATAATGAGAAGCTTAGTAATGAAACATGTTTAGTAACTATAAATTAACAATAACGATACTTACAATTCTTTCAAAGAACTAGACGAGTCTGTTCACTCGTGTAGGCGCCGCTTGGCTTTTTCCGAATATACAACCATAACTCATCACGACGTCTTGGAGATGGCGGATCATGTATCGCAGAAGGATTGGATTCTGCTTCTACTTCATCTTGCAATCTCTTCCGCTTGGCCGCCATCAATTCTTGTTCAGCCTTTTCGTATCCGCCGCGAGAAGCCCTATGCGGGCAATCATTCTTTCTCCCTATCTCTTGTGCTTGTTCCCTTCTTTTCTGTGAATCAGAAATGAAAACAACTATTAATTATGAATTCCAGCCATCTCACTAACGTAAATTAGAGAACTTCGCTTGATATGAACCTCAAACACTAGTCAAATTCACTTCATCAAGTTTCAACATTTCATTTAAGGAGGATGTAGAATTGTAGAAGAAATTGGGAGAACCGAGTAAAGTGAGTTGCGAACCGCACCAAAACCTTTACACGCTTAACATACTAACTAACTAATAGCAATGTCTAACCACTACCTACTACAAAAGAACTAGCTAAGACTAAAATAATGGTTTGACTCTTATGCCATTATTATTTCCCTAATTACCTACTTAGTATTTTACCTTTGCACGGTTTACATATCAGACTTGCATACAACTAAGACATGCTCCTCTTATGCAGGACAAAGGATGGAAATATATACTTCTATTCACAAACCAAACAATCTAACTAACAGGATTAGATGAACACGTACAATAATATTCACATATCCGCATAAGTTAATAAGCAAACAAAAGAGGGCAAACAAAACTAAATAACAACTCACCAAAGCTTCAGGAGTGGTTCGCAGCTGAACAAATTGTTGCCAAGTTTGTTCATCAATAAATGTGTACTTGTCCCAAGGATTATGGTCAGGCCTAACATCGGCAAAAATATATGTGTTAGCTAGAAAGGTCTTAAACTTCCTCCACCGATCAGCACAATAAGACAATGTCTTGTCTTTCAACTTCTGGGAGTCAGGGACAGTGTATGTGAGCCGGATAGTGTCCCAAATAGGACCCTTTACTTTCTTTGCGAGACAACGACATTTTTCCACTCATCTGTCAAGATGCTAGCCTTGTTTGCGTGCTAGATAGCCGACAAAACTATTATATTTTTGTTTATTAGGACCGAAAGGAGCCAACTTTTCATCAAACTGAATCTTGAACTTTGACCCAGAGGACCGACTTACAGATATGTCTTTCATTCGTGTGCCACTTCTACCACGGCGTGCAGGGCGGTTACGAGGCTCATTGTGAGATGAAGAGGGTTTGTTCTGACTCACACCGCCGCACCAAGAATCGCTTGTCGTTGAAGGAATAGCAGAAGAACCGTTTTCTCCGTTCATTTTTGAGAATGGAACAGAGGCTGAGAGTGGTGGTGCGAAAGAGGAACGCCTAAGAAAGGGAGAGAGTAACAGAGGATGGTAGTGGTGGGCGAGGAAGAGAAGTAATGCAACAGGAAGAGGGGTTTCACAACAAGAACAGTGGTTTGAGAGTTCAGAGAGCAACGTATCACTCGTAACTCTTACGGCAACGTTGTGCGAATATTTGGCGCTTTAGTTTCCATACCGGACGAATTAAAAGGCCGGTCTTAAAGGTCAACATTTAGGACCGTCCATTATTAAAAGCCGGTCTTAAAGGTAATAAAATTTTCGAATAATTTTTTTCAATAGTTTGTACCGGCCATACTTTAAGTCCGGTCTTAAAAGTATAACATTTAAGACCGTGTTTATATATGTCCGGTCTTAAAAGTTTTAACTTTTATATTTAAATTTTTCCGATTATTTTGGTCCGTTGAAAATATAAGTTCGGGCTTCTACGAGATTTCTCTATAAAATAATATAAATTTTAATTACATTTTTAAGACCGGTTGGTTTTTAAGCGATCTGAATAATATATTTAAGACCTATTAATAAAGGATCCGGTCCAAGAAGTTCTTTATATTTACAAAACTGCCACCGGTCATAGCTTCAAGACCGTTGCGACGAATGTCCGGTCTAAATGAGGCGGTCTTAAAGCCATTTTTTGCACTAGTGTGTCTAGAGTGCATCTTGAGGATGGAAATACATATGATCTGTATCAGATCGAAGATGAGATACCTAAGGTCTGAAGGTGATTCCCTGGTCAATAAGGCAAGAAAATCCCGCGTTGTGGTAATAGAATGAGCCGGAAGAATAGTTTATGATAAGACAAGGGGCAAAATGAGTAAGAAAGTAAGACTTGCACAACCATACGCTTTGAGGATGGATCAATTAGTCCTGGATGGTTAAGTACCACACTAAGGAGTATAATAGATAAGGATGTGGTATGATAAACGGTGTACAAGTAGCATCCATAATGATAGCAGACAAACGAGTTATGCAGATAAGAGAAGGAGGCCTCTTGAATTTGAGGTAGGTAATCATGTATTCCTGAAGAAATCTCCCGTCACTGGAATTGGTAGAGCGATAAAGCGGAGAAAACTAAGTCCTCATTACATTGGTCCTTTCGAGATACTAGCGAGGCAAGGACCGGTGCATATCAGTTGGCATTGCCACCAAACCTCAGCAGGTTACATGACGTCTTCCATGTTTACCAACTGAAGAAATATCAGCTGGCCTCGGAGCATGTGTTGGAATATGAGGATGCTGATGTCCAAGATAATCACACCTTTATGGAAGAACCTGAGTGAATTGTTGGTCATCAAGAGAAACAGCTCCGGCGGAAGAGTATTCCTTCAGTCAAGGTTGTCTGAAAGGGATTATCTCCGAAGGAAGCGACGTGGGAAACAGTTGAGGATATGAAGAAGTGTTACCCAAATTTTATGTTTAAAAGTATGACTGATGTATAGCCAAATTTCGAGCTCGAAATTCATTTTACGAGGGGAGAAATGTAACACCCCGAATTTCGGACCCTGAGAATGGAGAATGGGCCTAAAGTAGGCGAACAACTAAGCCCAGATCGGGAAGAGTTCCAAGAATGTCGAGAGTTAGGACACCCCTCTGGGATTAAGTAACTCGACCATACGGGTGAATGGACCTTGTAAGCATAAGCCATGGAATTAAGGTGCCAGCGAAAATGGGACACAGAAGGTCTATACGGTGTAAATCCGGTGGAAAAGATACCACCCAACTATGTCCTGGGGTATAGGACAATTAGTTGAGCGGAGATATGCCGATATAAATAAGTATACAGTATTTTCAGGTCAGTTGGGTATGCCCTACGTTTTTGAGAAGGTATCGGTATTCATGAAGAAAACCTGAGTAAAACCCGGGCAGGATCTCGGGCAAACACCGATAAAGTAGCTCTATTAAAGTAAATTTAATAAAGTACTGTCATGATGACTAATAATGACATATTTTTGTGTTGGCCCAATAAAATCATGACACGTGTCCCGTCATCATGACAGGGGAAAAAGTTACTTTTGTGTTGGACCAGTAAAAGCATGACACGTGTCATTTCATAATTACAGGAGTAAGAGGTCAAATCAAGTCATCATGAAGAGAGAGAAATTGCTCTAAATTCGTGCAAAACAAGGAGGGGAGAGAAAAGTCGACAAAACTTGCAAAATAAGCCAAGTTAAGAGGATATTTTGCAAGGGCACTTTGGTCATTTGGTTTGGGGAATTTTTAAGTGCCTCATGACATATTTTAAGACATTTTGGACTCCTATTTGCATGAGTATTTTGACCAAGAGCTCAAGGACCAAGTATAGAAGGAAGAGTCAATAGCAGTGGTGTTACGTCGGACACGTGGCGTTTCGGGGTCAGAAGTCGGATTATCAGGTAGCACGTAGTACGAGGTGGTTATGAGATACTGGAATATGGGTTTCTTGCCCCTAGGGCACTATAATCCGTCCACCTGTGGTCAGGGAGAAGAGACCGATGATCCGGGCTCACACAAGTCCAGTTGAAGGGCACAAGTTACGAGGAAAGGTGTAACCGGCAAAAAGGAGCTAAGCAGGACCGGTTAGGGTTTCTCGGAGTTGGGCCCAGGCCCAGGACACTGTAAGGGGCGAAATTTTGGTGGGCCCAGAGAAGAAAGAAAAGGTCATGTCATGTAATTATGAAGAGAGAGAATGTCACATCAAGTAATTATGAAGATAGAGAAAGATAAAATAATCAGGTTTAATCTGGACCACATCTTTTGAAACTGACATGACAATGGAATGACAAGTAATTATGGCAGCATCTTGGGCAGATTTTGTGGGTCCCACTGGCTGGAAGAAGTGCAGTGTAAAATGACCGTTTTACCCCTGGACCTAAAACCTACCCCTAAAGTCACATCAAAGGCAATCTTGGAATCTAAAGTTTAAGGGCTAAGATGGCGCCACATGTCCTGGACCAGAAGACTCTAGAATACCCTGGAAAAGAATATTCTGGAATATCTTGGAGAAAAAGTCAGCGAAAATGATCATTTTACCCCTGAGGTGTTATTTTAATTACCGGACAAGCCCTAGCCTTGGAATCTCTATATAAGGACACCTCCTCCCCATTTTTGGCTGCCCTAGGACGTGCTCAAGGAAGGGAGAAGAGGGAGAGCTCAGCTGAAGTCTTAGTCCAAGGGAGGAAGAAGCCATACGCAACCGAAGACTCAAGGTAAGCTCTGAACCGATGACTTGGCGAATCATGTTTTAGTTCTGCCCTATGATGTTAAACGTGGGGATGCAGTGTGAGTTTGATGTTTTTAAGGTTTCAAATGATTCCAGAATGTTATTTTGTGTGGGGATAAGTCAAGGTTACTTTTTACGAACCCGAAAAGCCTAAAGTCTTAAAGTTACGAAAATCTGCCGATTCTGGTGTTTCTGGGTAGCGAAGACAAATTGGTATATTTAAAATAGTAAATGATGTTAAAATGATTTGAAATTTTACATGGTGAAATTAAACATCCTAAGTATGAGTTTGGAACAATATTTTGTGTCATTCTGATTTTCCTACCAAGATTTGTTTGCTGTTGAAAATGACCTAAAAACATGGATTCTGTCTCCGACCAGTGGCTAAGTTTTGAGAATCTGAGAATGACTCGAACCCATATGAATTTGGTAATTATTTTATGGTAAACTAGACATCGTAAGGATTCTAAGACCACTGATTTCATGACAATAAGATTTTTCTAGAATTTATGAAAAATCGGCGAAGTTGGGTCAAAGACTCTGGAAAATTCTGATGTTGGGCGAAATTTATGAAGTTTGAAGTAAAGTTTGTATGTGTGATTTTTGCTGTAATCTAGGGCTGCAACACGTGTGGAACATGTTTCAAACATCGGGGGAAGATTTTACTATTTTCAAAGAGTTCCATGTAGTAACTGTTGACTTGCATACTCTATGTTGCTTTGGCATGTGTGTTTTATCATGATGTAGGAGATCGAGCTGTAGTGCCTCTGCTACAGTACAGAGATCGGGCTGTAGTACCTATTGACCGTGTGTCCTTAGGGTTTCGCTACGATGCCGAGGGCATGTAGGATCGGGCTGCGGTGCCTATTGGATTGTGTGTCCTTAGGGTGTTCTTTGCAACGAGCATCGAGATATGTGAGGTAGGTAGGGCCTATGTGACTGTGTGTTCATAGGTTGCTACTGAGGCCTTAAGAGGGGTAGGTGGTTAGGGTTTGGCCACCCTGACTACTGAGACCCCTGAGCGCGTAGTTCCGAGGGGCTTGTCTTGACCAGGCAGTCCTGCGGAGTTGCTACATGCCAGTATGTTGTGCCAGAGGCAAGTTTATTGTTACTTCCTGATTGTGATTTGCATTGCATGCATTGTATACATATTGTATATGAGTCTAACAGTTACTCTGGGGTTCAACTTTGATCTCCAGACCATTGTGGAGGCACAGAGGTGAGGAAGTAGCAGACGGAGGTTGGAGAAGGCAGGGCATGGTGCGGAAGACTGAAAAAGTAGGGTATGCCCTATCATGTGTTGTGTATGAATTTTTGGAGTCACTGTAAGATTTATACTTACTGTTCAGAATTTATTTTGGACGATTGTACCCTTAACCCTACAGGGACTACTTTATGTACTTGTTTGTACCTTTACCAATATATTGTAAGTTGTCCAAACCGATCATATGCTCTTCCGCGCACACTCTGATATATGATTAAAGTGACTAATTAACAAAGGAAAGGTAATAAGCAGAAAGGATCCCTCTAACCCGCCACCCGAAAGGGCGAGGCCAGTAGGGGTGTAACACTATGTGCTTTCATAATAAACCTCAAACTTACCCCTTTCTTATGCACATGTATAGGATGATTATGCAATTACCATGATTTATGAGATTCATCCTACTTTTTCCTACATGCGTGAATTATGACTTATTTTCTTAGATTAGATACAATTAAGTTCATATTCAATATACAAAAAAACCACACATGATAGGGAAAACATGGCATAAATAGTACTCATCACCTTCCTCTTGGATGAAACGTTGGAACTAACACTTATCTCCTATGTCTTCAATAACTCCATAATAGGTCATAGATGCCAATATGGCGTTTTTATCTTTCAAACTAGAAAAGTGCATTGATTCTGTTACAACCATCACCCCATTATTTTGCATAGTACTTCTATCATCCTGGGCTTTTATGTAGAAAGAATACCCTTTTATATCATGACCGCTCCAAGTAACGACTTCAAAAGAAGGCCTCCAAGCTAACCATTTGATTGTTAGACACAATGGTCTCGTGCGAAACCTTTTCCTTGATTCTATGAATGTCTTATTTTACTCATTAGCTACGAATGTCATTTTTTCTTGGAAAGATCTACTTTAAACTCTTTTCGTGTTCATCTAAGTACGGCTGAACTTCTTCTATACTATTCAAGATACACAAGTGTGCTTACAACACCTCTTCATAGACATACTCTTCACTTTGAGCCCTCGTGTTCTCTAACTTCTACCATTTTCATTACAAGATTAAGCCTTCGACCTTGACAGATATTCTTTGTTAAAGTCCATAGCCTCTTCAACCACATATCTCTCAACAATTGAAACTTCAGTTCGATAAGGATATTTAGAATACCCTTTTAAGATCTTCATGTATCGCTCAAAAGGATACATCAACCTTAGATAAACTGAGCCACATAGTCTTATCTACCTTACCAAATGAAGTATTAAATGCACCATTATATCAAAAAATGCAAGAGAAAAATGTATATCTTCTTAGGATAGAATAATATAACCCTTGTTTTTCAATCCATCAAACTTTTCAATCTCAACAACTTTGCTACAAATAGCATTCATGAAAAGACACAACCCTGTTATCGTGCTTCACACATCATCTTTCATAATGCCTCTAATAGCTACTAGTAATAATTGTTGCATTAGTACATGGCAATCATGTGACTTCATTCCTACTAACTTCAAATATTCATTGAGACAAGTCTTCACACATTAGAAGAATACCCTCATATGGCGCCTTAATTCCATGCAAACACCCACACAAATTGTTTTCTCATCTTTGGACAATATATGTGCTACTGGCTCCATATATGTGATCTTACCATCATCTCTTAGTTGTGGATATAGCCATTCTCTTATTCCCATTTCAACCAAGCCTAGTCTCAAACTAATTCCATATTTAGTTTTCCCTGCTATGTGCAAAAGCGTACCAACAAGGCTATCACATACATTTTTCTCCACATGCATTACATTAATACTATGTCTCACATCAAGACTACATCAATATGGAAGATCAAAGAAAATTGATCGCTTCTTCCATATGTTCTTCTCACCCACAATCCTCTGATTCTTACCGAATGTGACATTGATTCTTTCCACCTGACTATAAACCTCCTCTCTAGTTAATGCCTTTGGAGCCATTCCATTTTTCGGTAAAAAAATTTTTAAAAAAATTAGCCTACGGTACGGGTGGAACCGAGGAAGAAATCGCCTATGACCAAGGTAGACTTTTTCCTTTTGTGCTTATGTTGATGGAAGTGTGTGCTTGCTTCACATGTCAAACATACTTTATGCCCCTTTACACTATATCCCGACGAGTTTTTGTTTGCATGAAAGTCAATTATCGTGGTGAAAATCATTGCACGTAGCTTAAAGGACTCCTGCTTATTTGCATCAAACACATCTATACCATCCTTCCACAACTTCT
Source organism: Acacia melanoxylon (assembly GCA_019022615.1). Classification (NCBI taxonomy): domain Eukaryota; kingdom Viridiplantae; phylum Streptophyta; class Magnoliopsida; order Fabales; family Fabaceae; genus Acacia; species Acacia melanoxylon. The sequence continues at coordinate 159,559 of JAFJYJ010000003.1, read as the reverse complement.
TTGAGTCCTCTACCAAAGGCTCCAAGTAGACATCAATATCGTTCCCTGGCTATTTAGTCCCAAAAGCATCATATATGTGCATTTCATACAGAACCAGGGAGGTAAATTGTAAATTAGCAGGAGAACCGGCCATCTACTATGTGTACTACTAAGAGTACCGTAAGGATTGATTCCATCTGTGCAAAGCCCAAGCTAAAGGTTTTTTAGCTTGCTGCCAAATCTAGGAAACATTTCATCTATTTTCTTACATTTTGGAGAGTCAGTCGAGTGCTGAAGGTATTTTTCATCACATATTCTCTAATCAAAATGTCATCTCAACTTCTTTGCTTCTTTCGCATTAGCATTCATTCACTTAAACTTTGGTATAATTGGAAGATTCTGCAAAACCTTTAAATGTTGCCTTTTAGTTGTCTCATCACCACAACTACCATATGCTTCACTTTGTATCATGAAGTTTTACATTTCTGATATTCACTTAGTCCTTCATACTCCTTTATGTACAATATGCAGTCATTAGGGCAAGATGTAACTTTTTATACTCCATACCTATCGTAGAAAATATTTTCTTGGCCTCATACATACGATTTGGAAGTACATTATCCTCTAAAAACATATCACACAACAATTCAAGTAACAATATGAAACTACTATTGGTCCACTCACAAGTTCCTTTAAGTTGACCAAATGCAAAATACCTGACAAGGATGTATACTTAGTACACCTAAGGTACAAAGGTGCCTTTGCATCACTCCACACACTGTCATATACACGCGATTGTGCAAAAGATTCTACCTCAACATTATGAATCATTTTCTGCATCCTATAATCATGTACGAATTTGGGATGCACAAGCAGTTACGTCCTCACCATGCTTATGCACCTTGTGTACCAAAGATTTATTCCATCACAAAGTAAGTGATCTCCTATATCATCTACATCTTGTCGACTCTCATTTAATTACTTGACACAAGGACAAAAATATTTCTCTTTTTTACTAGGCGCATTCATTTTAGCAAATTCAATAAACTCCTTCACCCCATTATCATATTCTTCACTAGTTATCAATGCATTCATCCAACTGTAATCTATTTTATTACCATATAATCCAAATTCAACCATATTCAAGCTTAGAAAAATTGTCATTATAACAAGTAAATATATGTGAAGGAATGGGATGCGGTACTCATTTTTTTAAAAAAAAATTCAGTAGCATTTCCTTTTAAAATTAAGACATCTAAAATATAGAATAAAGATATACAAACAAGAACCAGTCCCAAGAAAAGGCAGAAAAAATTGGGTTAGTAAATAATACTACTCTTACACTTCCTACTACAAGACCTGATCCCAAAAAGATTAAAAGAACATATCACTTTTCAAATAAATTAGAGTCATGCACCTACACTGAAAAATATGACTTATGTAGAGGTTAAGTGTTATAATAACATTATGATAGTGTACCTAATTGATAGAAGAAAAGAAACAACCATTAAGAAGCTACAACTAAATTGGGGATGTTGACTACTTACATCTTCCTCCCTGCCAAGTTAACCTCAAAACAACAAAGACAAGTCAATTTACAAAACAATATGCAGAGAACCCTCCACTGCTTCATTAGGCATTAGCTAATAAAATGATGTAACAATTACTACATAGTTCTCTACAAAAGAATAGTTCATGACACCCCTTAGTTAGAAGCAGAATTGAATATTCTTGTGATTTCTCACTTAAAGAGGAGCCTCCTCCAATAAGTCATAAAGCTATTAATCATGAAATTCATCTTTAATTCACTCAAACAAGTGTGTGTGTGTGTGTGTGTTAAAATTGGGTTTTGTAAAACTTAGCTTGCACTATATAACCAGTAGCCAAACAAACACTTGTAGGTCATAGTTCTTACATTATTTCCCCACTCACACCAAACCTACCTCTTCTATTTTCTTCTTTTTTTTCTACTTAGTATAAAATTGAGCAAGCTAAGCATCCTAGTATAATATTAAATAAATGTAACCAATTGGCATGGGTAGCAAACTGCGAGAAATATGTTCATGCTTAATCAAATTATAGCCCGTAAAGGTTGTAAAGTTCTTACCTTTTAAAGATAACTCTGGTCAAGAGGATCGGAGGACAAGGCAGCAAACAGGCGACGAAGATTGGAGAAGAGGCTGGAGTTCAAACTGGGGTCGGAGAGGGGGACAGAAGAAGTGATTTGCTCTAACTAGGGCTTAGAGGTGGTTCACAGATGGAGAAGGAGGGGGAGGTACGACAGAGAGAGAAGAACAAAATGTCGAAGGCGCGAGAGTGCAAGGTCGAAAAATATGAATAAGGTCGACTTGCAACGACTACTTTTGAAAAAACAGTCGTTGACGGATTTCTTTCAACGACTGTTTTATTAAATAGCTGTTGAAACTCACAAATATTCATATTTTTTGAAATTTCAACTTAACTTTCAATGACTATTTTTTTTACACAAAAAAAAACAAGCATCGTTTAGGTATAATGATGTTAAGGTTTGAAGATTAAAGGATCAAACACTGCTATAATTCGTGCATTTATAACGCTTAATACATCACGGTTATAACTTATAAACATAATGTAGAGGCGGAGGTCGAACAGGGATATATAATACTTAAAAGCGGCTAATTATGCACACCATCATGTATTGTGAGGTAGAATTCGAGAAAATACAAAATAACGGTTATAGTTAATAACAAATATTTATTTAGTAACAAACGTGATGGTTCTTTCGAAACAACTGCCATGTAAAACTTACAAATGATTCAACTTCCAACCTGTTATATCTGTGAAAACAAAACATAATTGTCTTAAAAAACAACCATCATATAACACTTTCAAACAATTTATCTTCCCCAAGTACCAATTCATAGGTCACAACCCTTCATAATATCGTTGAACCTTCATAAATCATAACTCTTTGTAACGTATGGAGGCTCTGATGTAGTTATTGACAGGCCTTGACCGCCACACAAGGTGTCTCATGGAATACGCCAACAGGCTGAATAGGAAGTTGAACCTTATACTTCACCAGAATGAAGTTGAATATGACTTGTTGTCTGACCCTTTATCTCCTTCCTTTGATGATGAGAATGAGGAGGATGAAGAGGAGGAGACAACATTAGTAATTATGACTAAACACCACTATTGTATTTTTCAAATATTTAAAAAAAGTTGTAAAAAAACAACTTCATACTTCACGATTATTAATTAATAACCATAAAGTATTCTTGTACCGTGGTTACAAAAAACCAACATACTTAACGGTTCTAACATACTAAACGTTAACTAAAGCTTTCAAAACATTTCCTCTTACACGTGCTGACTTTGGGTCCCCCCTTGTTACACAACGATCGTCAGGAGAATCAAGTTCCTTTTCATTATGTCATGTTCAACTTCCAATGCGTGCAGTAATGGTTATTTGTCGTTCCATCCAGAGTTCTAGATGTCTAATTAAACTATGCATTTTAACTTGTTTTTCCTATGTTTTCTTTATCATCATCCTCTTTGTTCTCTCAATCGCAAAGATGAAATGTCATTAGAATAATTGCCAAAAAGCTCTTGGAATCATCCTCCACCTCCTTCTTCTCCCCAACATCAGCCACCTCCTCCTCCTCCGTCTCCACATCCTATGCTTTGTGTGGCAATGTTGCGGAATGCAAAACACACTAAATATGTCGTGGTGAGGCTTTCTTTATACCTCTCGAGTATGAACATAAAGGCCAATCTCATATTTGTCAAGTATGGGATTGGCCATGATTTTGGCCACTCCTCTGGTGACGGGTAGCCTGATGATCTCATCACTTCATCAGGCTACTCACCACAGTTCTGTTTTTTTACATTTTATCATTTAAAATTTATTCTTAAAAAAAATACAAAACAGTTCTCAATAATATTAGAAAACAATTGTTATGAAATATAATAAATAATGGTTCGTTACCTATTTTTTTCAAAAAATCGTCATGAATTCATATATAAATAATAATGTTTATAAAATAATCATCATGAAACACATGGAGCGGGAAAAAGAACATATATAATTGCTTGGACTGATCCTCTTCAACTTTCATTGCACACTTCACTTCCTATCTAATAAAACTCCTCATTTTCATACGTTTTACTCACCCTCTTCCTCTATTATCCTCATCATCATGGTCAAACAACGCACTGAAGAAATGCTTGAGAATCGTCCTCCCAACCTCCTCCTCGTGATGCTTCTGAACATGCACCTTTGCATGCTTCTCTTCCTCCTCCCACCCAACCTCCACACCCTTATCCTGATCCTCCTCCCTAACCTCCATCCCCGCCTACTTCCCTTCCTCCTCCTCCTCCAGCCCGCGGCCAGCGCCACTACCACGTCAACTACAGGCTCGTTCTTGTCTTCTCAAATGATTCAAATTACTCCTATGAGGATGATAGGTAGGTTTTATTTATTTATGTTTTTTATTTTTATTTATTAAAATATATTAATGTAATGGCTCCAACATATATTTAAAAATAATAATAACACACCTTATGGTTGTTATTAAAGACTGTGATAAATCAAATAAAATAACAAACCTCACAATAAACTAAAAATAACCGTTATAAAGGTGAAACAATAATTAACGGTTCTTACTAACTAACCATTATGTAAGACCTTAAACACTGTAGGTTTGTTAATAACATACCTCACAGTTATTTGAACATAACTGTTATAAAAATAATATATTTAGCCGTTCTTACCAACTAACCATTATGTAAGACCTTCACATCTATAACGGGGGTTTGATTGTAAAACATCTAATCACTTTGACATTTGAAAACTTTCGCGCTCAATCAAAAGCTCTAACTCTTTCAACTTTGTGAAAAGCATCTGTTCAACCTCAAAATTTTCTTTCTTCAACTTTTCAGCTAGATTGACATAAGGTTTATGATTTTTCTTTCATTATATGCATTTTTTTGAATTTATTCTGGGCACAGATGATTATTGGGTTTTGATTAGGGATTTTGTTTCTAAATGATTGATGCTAGATATGGTCTTTGAATATGCAGGTATATATGCCAACCGTCTAATGAGAGACTATTAGGATGAGGCAATAGATTTCCTTGACTTTGAATTTGCACATAATCGCCTAAATGACAGTTTGATTCTTTGCCTCTATGTAAAGTATGGCAATATACAATGATGTGATCGAGAAATATGTATGTCTCACTTAATGATTCATGGAATCGATCCTACTTATACATGTTGGACAAGGCAGGGAGAGACAAGTAGTAGGATGGTTGAACATATGGAAAGTTGTACATCACCTAATTTTGACACAAGTACATTTGACGCCGACTGTCTTGATGACATCGGCAAGGCGTTAGCAAAGGACCTCCAAGATAATCCTAAAAATAATGGAAACTTTGAAAGGCGACACAGTGAAGCCATTGTATGAGGGATGCATTGAGTTTACCTTACTAAGCGATGTGTTGATGTTATACAACTTGAAGATGAGAATTGGGTGCTCTGATACTAACTTCATAAAATTGGTCGAGGCTTTAAATAAAATGCTACTGACTAAAAATGTGCTTCCACCCAAAACATATGCCACAAAGAAAATGTTGTACTCTATTTGCTTTAGCTACAAGAAGATACATGATTGCCCCAATGATTGTGTCTTATTCAAGAATGAATATACATCGCTAACACATTGTCCCATGTGTGAGGAGCCACGCTACCAACAGAATGGGAAGAACCTGAATAAGGCATTATGATATTTCCCCATTATACCTAGATTAAACATGGATGTTGTTTTATTAACAAATAAAGTGATTGATGAGGAGGTGGGTGATGGAGTTGAGGATGATCCATTCAATGGGAGGTTGCTTGAACCATTTAATTTGGATGAAGAAGATGGTTTGTACGTCAGGCATCATCATAATGAAGGCATTCGGGCTTGGAAGAGGGGAAAATTATTACTTGACAAGAGTAGAATTCAAGCTAAAAAAATTAACTTACAAAAGGCTAAGACTAGGAAAAGAAAAGGAGGCACTTAATTTCTATGTTTTGACTGTGTGTTATTGTTTTCCTACTGTTGGGCTGGGTTAATTTTTGAGTTTTTTTATGGATGGTCTATTTTATTGTTGTTTGATTATGTGTTTTTTATGAAAGCATGTGGAAATCGATAGCATACCCCCTATTTTTTTTAAAAAAAAATGTTGTAGATATTTAATGGTTATTGGCTAGAAACCATAATATATGTTTCAAAATAACTAACGGTTTCTTGCAATAACCGTTGTATATGTAACAACAGAGTAATACGTTACAGGCTTTATATTTCAATTGTTACAAAGTTAAACTTTCCCTTGTATTTAAATGTCTCTCCGCTTCTCTATTTCATTCATTAACACAAACGTCTTAAGTCAAATGGAAACCCTAAACCCACCAACCTTGGAACCCTACTATAGTAGTTGTCTTTTTCGGCTGTTGGCTGTCGTTTTCAGTCGAACCACACCATCCACAAAGCCTTCTCCATGCTTCTTAGCGACTGCTGTGCAAGTTGCTGCGTAAGCCTTAACACGTTTTTTTCATTCATTAACACTTGTGTCTTAGGGTTTATTGTAACCAACCAACCTCAGAACTCCACTTATCCAGTTGTGTTTTCCGACATTCGTCAGTCATTTTCAGTGGAGCCATACAATCTAAAGCATTTTCCATACTTTTGTTAGCAATAGCTACGTGAGTTGCTTTAGTTGCCCTTACTTGCATTTTCACTTTTTAGCCCTGACTAGGTCACATTTCTTTGTGTGGTCTGTTCTACGCATATGGAGGTATGACTTCGTTTATCCATTATGTATTCTCTATTATTATCCACTTCATGTTTTGTAGCTATGTTTTAACCTAAGCCGTGCTCATGTTTTGTTTTTGAAAAATCAATTGCTCTTATCGAAGGCTCCTCTCATGTTACAGGAAATCATTAAAGATTTACAAAGATTTCATTATGTTAAGTGTGTGGTAGATAGCTCCAAGTAACATATGGTTGCTACAGGCCATAACTTACAAGGGGATAACAAAATTCACAATTGTCTTTACAAGCCACATGTATAACCTACAGAGGAAGAACATGATTCACAACTCGCCTCTCCCTCATAATCATCGATCCTAAGTTTGCTCTTCCAGTGGCCACCATAGATGCTAGTGGGAGGAGCTGTGATTTGTGCTTGAACTTATTGTTTGGCTTGACCACCTTATTTCATAGCATCTATGACAAAAAAGGTATATCGTCATCTTATAATGTGTGTGTGTTATAGATAGATTTTTTGTTTTTTCTTTGCTTATTGGATTTGATTGTATTATAAAACAAAAGCTCACACATCAAGTATAGCCATGTAATTTGGGATGGATCAAGTCATTCCTACCTTTGTGGCTAGGTTCAATTGAACTCCTTACCGTAAATGGCTCAAGGTGTATGCAACCTCGAGCAAGATTTGATAGAGAATGAGAGATTGGATCTATAAAACACCAAATGCAATCTAACGAGAAGGAGCAAATGGTGTACTATAGATCTAACTCCTTATTCTCTATTAACTATTGTTCGAGGTAGCATACCCCTTGAGCCCTTTACAGTAGGAATTTTATTAGCCTTAACCACAAAGCCAGAAATGTCTTGATCTATCCTAAATTCCATGGCTATGCTCAATGTGTGAGCTTTTGTAATATAAATTTTTTTGTACAATTTCATTATGTATTCATGCAGGGCCATTTCGAAAGGAGAATCCCCATTTTTAAAAGGGGAAAAAAATCGCCTCAGAAATTAATGGTTCTTACATAAAAATCGTTATATATTTATACTTTGTATATGACGGTTGTTTCATTAAACCTATTAGCATTTATAGCATATAAATAACAGTTGTGATATAATGACCATTACGTATGCTAAACTTTATATAATGGTTATTTTGAAAGCACCGTTATGTATGTTGCACAGTTTATAACAATTGTTTACTTGAAACCATTATTTATTATACCAGCATTATGATATATATATATATATATATATATAAATAATGATTGTTTATATGAGCCCATTTTATTATCATGACAGTATTACATACATCATGACCTCATCACATCTCAATACGTAACGAGTGTTATATTACAACTATTATAATATATAATGAATAAATCACGGTCCAGAACCATAATGTATCTGCGCCGAGCTTTTTAGCACTCGCATATATGACGGTTCAGAACCATTATATATGATAGATAATAACCGTAATATATCGTGATTCCTGTAATTGTGAAAGGGAATCTTTATATAACGTTAGACTAGGAAGTTTACAACTTTTTCACAATCTAATTTAGAAGATGCACTATTAATTTCGCAAATGTTATAGTTGGCATACTTCAATTTAAAATGAAAGGATGATAATATTTTATGTTTGGGATGAAAAATATTGACGTTATTAATAATAATGGTGCCTATTAGTTTTTCTCTTGTGAATGTTGAAAATTAAAAATAAAAAAGAAAAAGAAAAGAAAATGTACGTGTGATGGTCCATACCCTCGTCCATAGAAAATAAAAATTTACAGCTAAGCCTACTAAGTAGGCACTGTAGATGGTGGGAAGCAAGAAACTCCCACTTTGATAAAAGGAACTCCTTCCTTCAGATGTTTAAAGTCAATTTATTTGTCCTCTTCCAATTGACATTTTCTCATTTTTTCTATATATTTTAATTAGATTTTATTCCTTTCAAATCAAATATGTATGGAACACATATATAGTCAGTTACTATATGATAAAACTTCTTTATTACTAATATATTTATGGATTATCTCAATAAAACTCTAGATGAAAAATTCGCATTTATATCATATAAAAGACACAAATGATTAAAAATAGAGAAAAAAGCTAAGATGACAGAAATGATACAATTTTTAAAAAGCACAAAGTCCAATGCAAGTTTCATATATAGTTCATGCATGATGTAACTTTGTGAAAAGTACATTATAAACTCAGTCCATTTGGGGTGGGTGTGCGTGTGTTACGCTCTAAAAGGTATATATTATCACATAACAATATGATAAAAATAAATAACAAAAAAAGACTATGATATTCTCAAATGCAAAACTTTGTTATTAGATCAATTAAACATGTCAAATGAAAAGTATTAATGATCTTCTATAATTCTGTTCAAAACATGTTTGGTTAGTATACATATAGTATATTTTTTCTCAAAAAAATTGTACTTCTAATGCCTATGGCTTTGTTAAAATTTTAATTTAATTCTTATTAGGGTTTGCGAACTTATAATTGAACTCCTTACTATTTACAAATTTTTTAATTTAATTTATTCCTTACTGTTAAAATTATTTGAGTTTGTTAAAATTATTATTTCTACTAATATCATAATAAGGACTAATTTGTTTATAAAAAATAAATTAAACAATTAGGAAAAAATATTATTGCTTCTATTTTCTCTATTTATTTATTTATTAATGACATATATTTTGTGTTTATAAAAGTTAGAGATTATACTTAAACACAATTTTCTAAAATAATGTCTAATGTCTCTTGTTCCCAACTGAATAATCCTTTGAAAGAGTAAAATATTGATGTAGCTAAAATGCAAGGGAATCAATAAAGAATCAAAATCTTGGACGTTATGAAGTATATGGACCCATGCTTTGAAATTACTTAATTAAGTGGGTCATTATAATCTATTAATTAATCACTTGTTTTAAATAAACAGAAAAACAATAGCAGCCACATCATCAATCTATCCATGTGTACATTTCGACGGCCATGATCAACCCGACGCGGCCAAGCCGGCTTGCGCCTCGACACGTCACGATCAAGCGTGCCCATGGGCATACACCATTGTCACAGCAGGCAGCTGTGGGGCTACCAAGAGAGATTAATAAATAATAATTAGGTTTAATCAATCAAAACGTTGATGAATTATTGTTTATTAAAGAGGAGTGGCAGTGAGTGACCAGCGAATATGAAGGGTTGGCATTTTAAGAACCCTATGAGTCATTGTTAAAATAATATATTTATATATTACAATTATTATTATTATTATTATTATAACTAGATAGAGTATTAAAGAAAAGGCCTGCCTCACATGGTAGGATGCTTGTGATTCATAATGGGAAGACAAAATCAATGTTAGAGTAATCGTAAGAGAATCCCACTTCCATTTTGTTCCTTTCTGGCCTTCGTCATTGGCTTGTCATGCACAAACGTGCAGCAATAATTTCTCTCAATTTAATTCAAACCAAAAACAATAATAATAGTAAATAATAATAATATGCATAAATGATTAACCGAATGGAACACAAACTCTTGCCACACCCATGAGCATGGATCCAAGTCCCTATCAAATCGATCATTGATGCCCATTTGGTTTTAAAGGATCATAGGAAATATAATGAAATTCATTTGATATATAACATCAAAAAAAATCATGGAAGAATGAAATTTAGTTTTTATGTAGAACAAATAAAAATAAAATTGAAATGGTAGTCTTTTTAACTCTATCGAGCAAAAAATGGAGGGTACAAGTGTTTAAACTAATATTGATTCATGGAGGGCATAAATGTCCATACATTGATTTATGTAAGTTGGAATATCCGAATTACACAACAAAAGTTATATAATGGAGATTACTTGATTTGCTGTAATTAAGAATTACATGTAATCCCCGTGCATGAAAAAATGGGATCAAACATGCCGCCAAAAGTTCCATATGGCAGAAAGTAGTTGGTGTCTGAAAAATACTTTTGCTTTCCTATTTTGCATACCATCATACTTCTCCACAAGCACGCATAGGAAAATATAAAGCCTGAATTGATTCAGTAATTTTGAAAATATGTAAAAAGAAGTATTACTAAATAAACTCTTTATTATACTCACTCTAGTCCTTAATATAAGACATATTTGAAAAGTTGATTTTAATCCTAAATATAAGACATATTTTTTATATGTGTAAATATTTTCCTTAATTTACCCTTTAGAAAATTCATGTCATAAACTAACTTAATCTAATTAAATGAGGTAAATATGTCTTATATTAAAAACTTGAGGGAGAACTTTATATTTGATAACAAAAATATCTTCCTAAATTAATAATTGAGGGATTTTTTCTTTTCCTTAAAAAAAAATTATATATTGATGTATAACCTTAATCAAACGACATATATTTTGAAAGGAACATGAAACCGATGTATGCCATAAAACTGCGGACATTTTGGGGAATACACACACATATGTATATGTACATATATGTACATGCATATACATGTACATGTGTGTGTATATGTACATATACATATATACATATACGTACATACATATATATACTTATATATATGTGTACACACACAAATATATATTTATATATATATATATATATATATATCTATGTATGTATGTATGTACGTACTCCATCCATCTGATCCTTATTATAAGGCATCAAAAACTAACAATTATCTTAAACCAATAAAAACAGTTAAAGTTATTAAATTTGTCTTAAAATTTAAGTAATTTTCAATATTACCCCTACTAATTGCACTAAACTCTAATAGCATATTAATTATTACTCTCACACACTACCCTAATTAATTATGAGCATACATAGAAAAAATGTTGAATACTGTTTGGAAATAAGCAAATGCCTTATAAAAATGACCAAATACATTTATTAGTTGATGCCTTATAATAACAACCAGATGGAATATATATATATATATATATATATATATATATATATATAGTTCACTTGTTTTAAGAATCCCTATAGAAATGGTCCTTGGCATAAACAAGGGAAATTGTCCGGCAACTTGACAAATATATATAATATTTTTTTAGACTAAATAGTTCAAGTTGGGGCTAAATCTAGCAAATTGTAGCCAACAATTAATGCACATAGGACCACTAAGTATTATCTTCATGTGACGACTTGTTGTAATTGAAATAAGAAAAAAAAACACACACACACGCACACACATATATATATATAAGTAATGTGCTTGTTTGAGCAACTAGGTCTTTTTCGATTTTGATTATCCAACTTACTTCAATTTCCCCCATATATAAGAAATATATTACTCGTGTTTTTTAAAAATGAATCTTTCAGAAATTAATTATTATATATTTTCTGTAACATTCCAAATTTTTAAAGCGGATTTTTTTTTTTAATCAGAGTAGAGCATTGGAGCGTAAGAGTAACTGATACATATATTCAAAATGCCGTAAGTCTAGCTGTTTACAGAAACGGTACATCATACCGTGTGTTTTCAAAATATAAATAATAATAGAAGGAAGTCTTCAGCCGGGTCTCTGTGCGGCCTGCTTGCCCCTATCTTCAATCCTTGGTCCTCCCGACCCTGAAGCTACAGCTGAGATTTAATTCACATTTAGATCTCAAATAACGGTTAACCTCATATTTATATACACCACATAGACAGTATATGAGCATACTAACAAGCATATCCCAACATCATATAAGCCCCCTGGCAGATATGTCGCACTTAGCATACGTTTCGCACTTAGCAATCGTTTCGCACTTAGCAATGGTTTCGCACTTAGCATTTCGCACTTAGCCAACGTATCCCAACACCCAGCAAGCATAATAATAGTACAATGAACATATCACAGAGCTATCGACTACCTCACATAAGCATACCATACACATAGCACATGTACGCATACAATAAACATCAGAGTTAGTGTTAAAGTACGCGAACGTACCTTCGTTGGCGGTAAACGGTACTTCTGACGGCAAACGGTACGTTTGACAGCGGTACGACAGCAGTATGTGATCAAAGATATCCTATAAGGATAATATCGCATTTATTAATATTTAGCATCATAACAGGCATTTTAGGTACAAATTACCATTTTGCCCATAGTTTGACTAATCGGCGAAATTTCGCCAGAGCTTCGCTACTTTGACTCTGATCTTCCAAAATTTTTCCATATCTCTTCCTCCAATATATTTTTGAAATAAATATCATACTTATCTCTAAAACATGATATCTAAACTAACTTGGCAATTTAAAGATCTAACTAGCATTTCTACTACAACTACCAAATGAACTACTAAAGCTTAAGACTAAGGACCGAAGAACTTACCCAGGGCTTTGCTACAACTTTCACAGAGCTCTTCCTTCTCTCTAACCTCTCTCTATTTTGAAAATAAGCAAGAGGATTTGGTATGAAGAAATGAAATGGAATGGAAGGCTATTTATAGAAAAATTTCAATTACTATTCACACTTTTTCAGATCGAATCTCGGCCGTCGGATCTTATTCACTTTGCAAGTCTTCTTGTTGGCCATTGATGTGTGTATGCCGACCTCCCCCTCCTCCAAAGTCAAAAAATTGATGTCATGCATGATGTCACAAGCTCCTACTTTATGGCTGGTACCGATAAAGTTCTCAGTTCGGTGTTCTAATCGCGTAATCTTGGAGAATCTCAAAAATACTGCAGCACAGCTTTGAGGGTCTAGTCTTCCTCTTTCAAAATACCTAGGTTAACTAAATTTTTGATCCCCTTACGGGTATTCCGTAGTCTGCTGAAGATTTTCGGATAAACGCTGCCGGTTACGAAAATAACTTCCGGAAGTACCAACTTCTGGATAAAAATTCACCGGTTTATAATATGTTCTGACATAAGAAACCTAGTTCGTGGTTTGTCACAACGGATTTATTTTCCATTGGTTCTTGTTTCTACTATTTGCCTTTTTCTTCTCTTATCTGATCTCTTAATCACTCTGCTGGTTCCGGAAATGACTTCGGAGACAGCCCACTCCGGGATAAAATTATACTCGTTTATAATAAGTCCTGATATTAGATACTTAGTTCACCTATTTTGAGATAGGATTTAATTTCTATCGGTTCTCATTTATCCAACTGGCCTTTCTACAGAATATATTATTATTTAATTACAAATATCAAGATATTATTTCAAAAATCCCAAATCCTTTTCATACTTACAATTTTCGCCCCTCCCCTTTTATTATTTTGTTTTTTTATTTATTTTCTTAATTAATTTACTTTATATCTTAATTTAAGTAATTAGCCATTAATTACTTAATTAGTCACTTACTAATTGTTGATAATTTTATTAATTAGGATAAATCATTATCTCACAACTATTGCACTGACATTGGTATTTTATGCTCCATGTAAAATATTAAAAATCATGGGGCTACTTATGCTCCCCAAAATAATATTAAATCTTGCCTCAATATTTTCCAAGGAAATTAATCCCAAAAATTACCTAAATTAGAGACAACATATTCTCCAATTTTTAATAAATATTTCATTGCCTTTTAGGATTTATCATAATATTTTCAGGGTATTTTATGACCCACAATTGCATTTAGGGATTTTTAGCTCTTTATTCGCCGTAATTTCAATAGAAATTACCTTAGAAAATAAGATAATTATAACTTATTATTTGAAACCACATATTCACCTATTTCCAATAGATTTTATTTACTAAAATATGATACTTATCATAAATACGATTTTTAGGGTATTACATTTTCAGTGTTCCGAAATACAAACAAGTCATTAATATGTGACTGAATATGCACAGTTCATTACTTTTGACTGTAGTTAAATCTTAAGTTCGTGTACACAAATGAAGAAAATTAGTAAATAACCTAAATTTTAATAAAATAAAAAGATATATCACTAAAATACCGTTATTATTATTGTTGTTGTTAATTGTTATCAAAATCAATACTGTATTAAATTTCTATACCGGAAATTGTTTGGAAACATATTCAAAACCCCAAAATGATAGTGTTTGAAAACTGAAGAGTATGTGTTTTGAGGGGGTAGCAGAATATTGTACTTAAAATATAAAAATTTAGTTCAAATATTTACAAATGACAACAAAACGTCAAATTTTTAATATAGAAAATGAAGTAAAAATTTGTTTTTACCAATTTAATATCAAATTTAGTTAATACTACTGGTTTGTTTGACCAGAAAAAAAAAAATGATTTGATAAGTTTTGAGCAATTTAGTTATAAAGTATTACTCCGTCCAGTCCAAAATATAGATTTCAAATTGTGTTTATCAAGAATTCAAGTAAAAAGTAACAAATGTGTAAGACATGTACTTTTTTTTTTCCCAGATATGTCCTTTTTTATAAAGAGAACAAGTAAGAGAGAAAATAAATGAAAAATGATAAAAGAGAATGTATGAAAAAAAAGGTAACAAGATGAAGAGTGTGACAAAATTATAAAAAACCTATTAAATGATCAAACAAATCCAAACTGTAACTTATAAAAGAAAACGAGACCCCTTCAAATTTGAAGCTTATATTTCAAACGGGAGGGAGTTGTTTTTATTTCTTACTCCTAGGTCAAATGGATCATCATCGTTTCATCATACTTCCAATTTTATTTTATTTTTGGCCTTCTTTCATACTTTCATTCTTGTATTATAATTACAACTTTGTTTTCGGGAAATCACATCACTTAGGTTCTCAAAAGATCAATTTAATAACAACTGAATTTTAATTTTTTGTTTATCAAAATGTTAATTGCAAATATTGACTAAGAAATAATTGGCAAATATGAGAGTTTCAATTACAATTAATTGAATGAAAACATTTAAATTTTAAAGATCTCACCTAATTATTATAATTGAGATGATCATTCATGCAATGGCTAATTATTATTATATGTTCGTATCTTGAGGAATTATATCTTGGTTTCATTCTTGTTATTCATCCTGACGAGCATCTCATCCCAGCACGGGACATACATCAAAGTAGAGGGAAGGAATAATGACTACCCAGGATAAGGAGATAGACCAATTCGATCTTATGCATCTTCCTAAAATGGATTCGAAAATTTAAGACGAGACAGTCAAATTAAAATGGCAACAATTCTACTGCGACTTGGAACTGAGCAAGTTCTGGATGCTGTTGGGGGCGGAGACTGGTTACAACTTACAATCACCCATCCACAATGGAAAAAGGAGAATTATGTCTGTAACACCCCAAGTTCCGTAGTAAAAATCGTGCCGTTGACACGTGGTTTTATAAAAATTCATCAGAGTTTGAAGTGCTACAGCTTAGCGTTTTGCGGAAACGGAGAGCATGTACTGAAAATTTGAACAACAAATAACTGATACAAAAATACTCAGACATATGATGATGCCTGACGTATACTGATATAATATAAATTTCCCGAAGGATTTGTTCATTTGATACGAATACAAAACTTATAATTACGGTTCCTCGTGTAACTATACCCTGTTCATCAAGCCTTGGGTAGACCTGGGGCATAGAACCTAACTCAGTTAAATCATCCCATTTGGCCAGGCTGGGTAGGTCTAGTGGGAGTCTCACCGTGCTAGGGTGACTGATTGACTGAACTACATAGACGACCCTTCTAGTTTAAGCACCAAATGATATGAAGTAACTTTATTAGATTCATGCCATAAGGTAGGTTCTGTTGACTCCATCCCCTGGTGCCTCCTCCGGTTCATTACCCGAATCCTGTCTAATCATGCAGACTGAGGTCCAATACCCATCGGACCTCAGGTAACGGTTAACCTCATGCTTATGTAAACAATATATGTATGACGTATTCATGACATTTTCGCAATATAAAACATCCTCCAATATATCGTGGCAATAACATTACACGGCCCCTCCAAAGATGTATGTTACCCCGGTCCCGCACACTCTCTCCGGTGCCACAATAGCATGTCGTGTCCATAGCGCTAGGAAAACTCTAAAACGGTGTTAACAATACCATAACCCGTGTAATCATGATCTCCCCATTTTCAAACAACAGAATCTAAGTATATGAACACAGCAATCACATAAAGCATACAAAAACCATGAGAATTAGTGTTACAGTACGCCGCGAACGTACCTTCGTTGACGGTCCTTCCGGTATGTTTCACGAAAAACGGTAATTTTGATCATGCGACAATCCCGACAAAATGCAAAAACACAACGGTTCGACTACGTATATCCTATAAGGATTATATCGCATTTTATCGTATTTAACATTATAACGGACATTTTAGGTACTAATTACCATTTTGCCCCCGACCCCCAATCGGCGGAATTTCGCGAGCTTCGCTACTTGACCCTATCTCTCCATAATTTTGACATATCTCTTTTCCCAATATATTTTTGAAATAAATACTATATATACCCCTAAACATGATATCTAGACTATCTGGGAAATTTAGAGATAAATCTAACACTTCTACTATATCTACCGAAAGAACTACTGAAACTTAAGACTAGGGATCGGAAAACTTACCCAGGGCTCGGCTAGAATTTCCCCGGACTCCTCCTTCTCTCTAACCTCTCTCTAGAGCACGGTTTGGTGTGAGGAGAAGTGAAGAGGGAGAGCTCCTATTTATAGGAAAAGAGAGGATACTATTCATGCCTTTATCAGACTGACTTTCGGCCGTCGGATCGCACTTTGACACGTGGCTTCATCCTTGCCATCCATGTGTTGGATGACATCATCCATTCTAGAAGAAGATGATGTCATCTTGCTGACTTACCGATAAAGTTCCCTTATCGGTGTCCTAATCGCGTAATCTTGACGAAACTCAAAAATCTGATAGCAAGGCCTTGAGGTTCCAGTCTTTCTCTTTCAAAGTACTTGGTTTAACTAAATTTTTGATCTCGTTACGGGTATTCCGTAGTCTACTGAAGATTTTAGGACAGACGCCATCGGTTACGGAAATGACTTCTTGTAGAACCAGCTTCTGGACAAAAATTCACTGGTTCGTAATATGTTCTGACCTAAGAAACCTTATCCCTGGTTTGTCACGATTAATTTGTTTTCTATGGATTCCCATTTTCACTATCTGCCCTATTTCTGATTTATCTTGTATCTTAATGACTCATTTGGTTTCAGAAATAACTTCGGAGCCAGCTCACTCCGGGATAAAAATTCACTCGTTTATAAAATGTCCAGATGACTTAGACTATATCCCTATATTTTGGTGTAGGATTTTATTTTTATTCATTCTCAAATGTCCTGTTGGCTCTTTACCATATATATTATTATTTTATTCAAAATATCTAGATATTTATTTTTATTTTATTTTATTTTATTTTTCTAAGTATAAAATATTTTATTATTATTTTATTATTTATTTAATTAATAATTTCGAATTTATCCCCTTAAATTAATTATTTACTAATTAATTTACTTATATCATAATCTAAACAATTAGCCACTAATTACTTAATTAGCCATTCACTAATTGTTGATAATTTTCATAATTAGGATTAATTATTATCTCACAACTATTTTACTTACATTGGTATTTTATATCCCATGTAAAATATTAAAAATCATGGGGCCAAAAAGTACTTTTAATATTATTATATTTATGCATCTTTATTTTCCGGGAAATAATCCCAAAAATTCCTAAAATCAAAGATAGCACACTTCCTAAGTTTTTGTCAATAATTGAGGTCATATAGTATTTATCATAATATTTTCAATCCAATTTATACCCTAATAATGTATTTTTAGTCCTCTGGCAACTTATCTCTTTAATTTTAATAGAGTCTTTCTAAGGTAATAGGACAATAATACTCATTATTTAAGACCACACTTTTACCCATTTTAAATAGGTAATATTGATTTAAAAGAAATATTGAAGGAATTTTATTTATATAATAATCATCCGGGTATTAAATATCCAGGTATTACAATGTCTCCTTTGGATTTCAGCTTGCACTCAGAGTGGTTACTTTCTGAGCAAAAAAAAGAGTGGTTACTTTCTTTTTCTTTTTTCCCTTTTTGATGAAAAGTAATTTCTTGTTAAAGTTTATTCTGAATTTCTTAGTTACAGTTTGTTGCTTTTCAGGCTTGTTTAAGATATTGAAAGTATTAAAATGTAAGTATGTTTTGTCAGTATTTAATTATATAATCATCACTTAAATTTGATGAGTTAACATTTTTCATTCAGTGAGACTAACATGTTAGGATTGAAGGACTAAAAATGCTCTTTTTAAACTTTAGGGGATAAAATTAGACTTAATACAAACTAACAAATTAAACGTATACTTTAGCCTGATCTCAATTGTTTAATCGATATATGTAACTTATATTTTAAATAAAAATATTTTGGAACTGAAATGTCATTAAATTAATCTTTTGAGATATAAGTGTCATTTTTTACTTTTTATTTTTTATTTCTATATTAACTTGTCATTATATGTACATATATTAATATATATTCTTTCCCTCTATTTTTATTTTGTTAATTGACAACTAATATTTTTACTGTCCATGTATAAATTGAAAAATAATTCACCTAGCAACTGATTCAAGTGACATCATCCTGAATATAAGTTATGTAACCAACAATGGAATCTAAATATATTTTATTTTAAATTCCTTTTTTTTTAAAAAAAAAAAGTTATCTGAGCTACAGCTCGATCAAGCATGCATTTAAAACACTAAGTGGGTATATATATGATTACACATAGTATTATTAGCGTTATTATTAGCAATGGTAATGGCGGGAGACTTATCATAATGATTTCAAGTTGACGAAAATTTTTAAGGCTTGATTATTCAAGTCAAGTAGAGACTAATAACTTTCAACACAAAATGTCAATTTAGACCAAAAATATCAATTTCTTACCAACTTAATATCAAACTTACTTTTTATTGGTTTGATAAGTTTTAAACCAACTCACTTCATTTTTTTTATTAATTTTCTGCCCAATGTTTTTTTTTGGAATGATCGATCACTTATTAATTCTTGGATCTTATTAATTAGTAATTTTTATTTTTCTTTAGATAATGAAATATTATGATTATATATGTGTGTGCGCTCTTCCCCTAAACAAATCATTCAACGTGATAATTTTAAATCAATAACCTCATCATCATTAGAAAAATATATAGCGCATATTTTTTTTTCAAAATAGTTTTTTTGAATTGAAAAAAGGGCAAAGGTGCAAATTTAGCAATAAACAATTTCATTATGAGCACCCAAAAGACTGAACTATTTTTTAGTGCAAAGTTAGACATAAACAATTTATTTGGGAGCATAGCAATGCAGTTAAGGAAGACTTAACTTCCATTACTTTTTGCATTGTGGGTCCCACCAATTTTCTATTTCTATTATTTTAATATTTTTTTTAAATGGGAACATTTCACTTAGACCCATGGAAACAATTTTATTTAAATTAACTTCTAAAAGATTATATTCTGAAATTTCTCTACACCCCTTGGGTCAAAAAGAAATTAATTTTTTTTTATCTAAAAAAGAAAGAAATTAAGTTTTTCAATGAACAGATAATAATGTTTTTACTTTAATTTTTCATATAAGCATTTACAAGACAAATATAAACATTTTTAAGACAAATAAAGGGATTCAAAGAAAACTAAGGAGTTAATAAGAATATTTTGGTCATTCAAAGGATAAATACGATATTTCACAAGACAAATAAAGGCATTCACTATATAAATAAACGCATTTACAAGACAAATAAAGGGATTTAAAAGAATCCAGGAAGTTAAAAAAAACATTACAAATGAAATATAGGAATTTACAAGACAAATATGTGAATGACCAAAAAAATTTAACTCCATGGTCATTCACATGTTTGTCTTGGAAATGTCTTTACTTATCTTGAAAATCTCTTATTTGTGTTATAAATGCTCTTATAAAAGAAATAAAATAATACTAACATAACTTTATTTTATTTTGACCCAAAAGGGAGTGCAGCGAAATTTCAGAATCTGTTGGGGTTTAACTGAAATAAAATTGTTTTCATGGTATCTAATTGATATTTTCCCATTAAAAAATTTAAAACAACAGAGAGAGAAAATTGGTGAGACCTACAATAAAAAAAGTAATAGAAGTTGAATCTTCTTAATGGTGTTACTATATATTCTCCCAAATAAATTGTTTATGTCTACTTTTACACCCAAAAGTAGTTAAGTCTTATGGGTGTTCATGGGGAAATTGTTCATTGCTCAATTTGCACCTTCACCCTAAAAAATAAAAAATTATGTTTTTTTTAATTGTATATGTGTTCTTCAAAACAAAAAAAAATTAAAATTTATTTTGAAAAAACAATTACATCATCCTTTTTATATTTTTCTATTTTTTGTTTTACAAATTAGAGAAGAGGCATATAACATTGTATTTTCATTAATGACAATCATGCTATAATAAAACAAACTATTACTTCATCAACAAACTGTTAATTGAGGTGGTAAGCGGCCTCGCCCCGTGAGAAAAAGAATACAAGTTTGAATCCCAGAAAGTGTACTTATGTTGGCAAAGGTGATAACCATTTGCATGCTAAGCGGGATTATACCCTTGTCCAAAATAAAAATTAAAAAACTATTACGTCACTTCATCTTTCACTTCACTTTAAGATATATTTTTAACAATAATGTTCAAACAATTTTTTAAATTTTTATTTTCAAAGCTTGTTCTAAAAATTACTTTACAGAATTACCCTAAAAACATAAAAATAGATCATATAATCAAACAAGCCCTCAATTTACCTGAAATTGATTCAATTAACGTCATCCTCAATATAAATATGACGAAATTAAACATATATGATGTCAGTTTAACTTCAACCTTTTTGCACATGTAACAAACAAAAAGTTCACTCACCTACAAATCGATCCAAAGCATGCACTAAAAACACTGAGAGAGAGGGATAAAAATTAATAATTACAGGTAGTTATTATTATTAGGAATAATATGTTAATTTGGAGGGGAAACTGAATGATTTCATGGTGGAATAAAGCACACACATTGATTTGGAGCCTAATCACCAAAGGCTTGAAGAAAAGAAATAAAGAAGGAAATATGATGAGTACTGAACAGTGTGTGGCGTTGTTGGCGTAATAGTAAGAGTTTTGGATCATTTAACGTCAAAATCGAAATAACTCAACTATCTCTTATTGTTGGCCAGTTTAGTGATGAGGAATCAATATACCATTGAGTGTGATTAAGAACTTTATATAGTTTGAAAAAAAAAAAAAAAATCACATCAATCGAAAGAATTGCTTAATAATATCATATACCTGATATAAGTTAGGTAAAAAGTTAAAAGCTTATCAGTAGTGTAAGCTTTAGGGTTTTTTTTTGTTTTTTTTTCAAATGAACTGTTAAACTTTAACTCCATTATTTATTTGATGGTGATTTACAAACGACTGACCGTCAAATAACTACAAGTTTTTGTTTTAAAAAATAAAAAAAGAGGCTCAATTTATAGCTTTTAGTTTAACCATAAAATATTGCTCTTCATATACCTAACAGGTTTTAATAATAACCCTCAAATAACACCTTCCCAAATATATATACTTTTTTATAGGCACAGGTGTTTTTTTTTTTTTTTTTTTTTGAGGCAATCCGATTCACTCTCAAACAATAAAGATGGATATCTCTCCCAGTAAAAAATTTAAACTTTATTAGTGTACCACGTTACAAGGGACTAAGTTAATTATTCCGCTAAATCTAACCCCTTTGGCAGCACCTTTATTTTTATCTTGATCACTTATATGAAGTATAAAGAGGTACGTAAGCCAGAATCTATAGTTGATAGTTTAGTGATGATAACTCAATACCGTTGAGAGTATAAGAAATTTATATTTTAAAAAAAAAAAATTACAATAAAAGATTTTTTTTCATGGCAGAGCTCAACCATACCTAAATATGTCTGAATTACTTAATAATATCATATACCTGGTAATTTAGGCAAAAATTAAAAGCTCAGTCAGAAAACTACAAATATGTTATTGAGAGAGATGAAGAAAGAGAAATTGGAGCTAGGGTTATGTAATTAGCTATGTAAATAGTATATTCTGAAAATGTCTCATCAAACATTGGAGGTCGGTGACTCTCTGCTTCATCATTGGCCTATTGGAAACTTGAACCCTTCAAATTATTGACAAAACTCTACCTCTTTGTCCCCACACCATGCCCACATCTTCGGGTGCTTTCTTTTCATTCTTTCACTTGCACAGTGGACTAAGATGTGGGCATGGCGTGGGGACAAAGAGTTTGAGTTTTGTAATATATATATATATATAGACACACACGCGTAAAAGAAACAGAAACGTATCGAAACCTCTTTAGAAAATGAGGAATTAACAGAGGTCTAGAAAAATTTCACTACACACTCTCTGTAGTAAATTATTCTCAAACAGCCCCTCCAAAATTTTTAAAACTTCACTACATCCTATAGGGCTAAATTGAAAATAAAATTTGTGTCCTTACTTTAGAAGTCAAATATGATTATTTACAAAACACATGTGAGAATTTACAAGTCAAATATGATATTTAAAAGACAAATAAGTGAAATTATAAAACCATTTCAGCCATGTACAAGACAATGAGCATATTCACAAGAATACATGCTATTTACAAAGACACATGTGGGAATTTACAAGTCAAATATACTAATTTATAAGACACATGTGAGAATTTACAAAACCTCTCGGCCATGTACAAGAGAAAGGCATAAATATCTTTTCAACCAAAAAACTTATTTCAGTTTAACCCTAGGGGTGCAGTGAAGTTTCAGAAAATTTTAGGGGTTATTTGAAAATAATTTGCTATACAGGGCTGCAGTGAAATTTTCCCTATTTTCAACAAGAAATATCTTCTTCTTCTACCAAAGACTCTTGTCTTAATATAGGACCTAAGTGAGGAGTTGATCTTGGTTCTTATTGTAAGACATATTTTTCATATTTGTTGATATTTTCCTAATTTGCCTTTTATTGATGCTCCTTTAACAATATCAAGTAAAAGAGAGATTGAGGGAATTAATGGAGATAATTAAGGTGTTTTAAAAGAGAAACATATCATATGCATGTAGCTAAATTAACTAACTTCCCCAATATAATCAAATTAAATAAATAGGTCTTACATTAAAAACAAAGGAGTGTTATCTTCTCTAGTCGAAGTAAATTCGTCAGCAAGCCGTAGTACATAAAGATTTAGTCAAACAACAGCTGAAATTAAGAAACCCATAATTTAAATTTTTTATAAATTTTAGGAGTTTGAAAATATATTACACGTATGTAGTACAGAAATGAAATCTTAAGGGTTAATATTCAGCAGTCATATAAGCATTGGCTATATTATCAGTTAGATCACAAATAATTAAGTTGTTCTCAAAAGTAATAGATAGTATTTCAGTTTAAAAATAATGTTTATTGGATTATTCTAAAACTTTCCTTTATAATGTATTGTTATTGATTTAAATGCCGAAAATGTAATTTTTTTTAAATGTTGTAATTTATCTACAGCAAACATTTGAAATGAATGAGAACATGTAATGATATAATTAATTTGTTTCCACAACAATTGACTAATAGAAACATAAAAATATTAATTAATTACATTCCATTCATCGATGCAAAGAGCAAATGCAAGAGTTGGGGTCTTGCTACCAACTCGCATCAAGTGCCTCCCTTAGATGGTCCTTGGTATAATGGATTTAGAGGGAAGGCCGGAGGGGAAATGCAATTTTTATGAGTTGGGTTTTAAAAAATTAGAGAAGTGAGGTTAACAGTTTTAAATTAATTTTTCTTATTCTTTTATCTTACATCTTTTCCTTATTAAAATTTTATAACTCCACTTCTCCATTTTTTTAAATCCAAATATACAAATTTTCTCCTCATCTCTCCTCCTAATCCCTCAACCAAACAACCTCTTAATGTTTTTTTAAGCATGAGCTTGTGAGTTCTAACAATCTATTAAGGGTATCATATAGATGTGTGAGTTATGACCAACAAAAAAATTAGAAAGTTATTACATATTTAAATTTCAACTTTTCATGTATACAAATAAAAATAATTTGGTGGCATTTTATATGTTAAATTATTATAGAAAGGAATACGCTAACATATCAATGACAAAAAAATTATAAACATCAACTACTATATAAAAGGCCTTTTATAATAGTTATTATGGGCCATATATAAGCGGGTATTATATATCCTCCACGCAGATAAATAACAATTTCAAACCATAATATATTAAGGGCATATATGACAGTTTTTAAGAACCATAATGTATTGTTGGCTTTATTTTTTATTATATATAGTTATTTTTATTATTTATTTTTACTATTAATATTTATTATATAATACACAATATAATCATTTATAATAACAAAATAATATATTAAATAAAAATTTATATTTATAGGATCCAAAATTAAATGCATTATAGATAAACATCATACAATTTAAAAGAAATTAACAACTTAAACGCTCTCACATCAAAACATTATCTTATAATGTTTTAAATTCTACAAGCAAATCAATTAATAAAAAATTTCACAATATTCTCCAATACTTTTGTTGTAGATTGTTCATAGATCATGTATTAGTGCACTCCAAGAGTTCCCGTTACATATCATTTAACTGCAAAAGAAAACTATAAATATAAAAAATAAGATATATAATAAAAATAAGCAAATATAAAAACTTAAACAAATCTCGGAATATAACTTTGAAAGTCATAATATAGTAAAAATTGGCAAATACAAAAACTTGAGCAAACCTTATAACCGGATTCAACAAACTTGATTTCAACCTACAGTTTGGGTTGCTAAAGTTTAGGAACGTGAGATGCTTAACAATAAAAAAATTCAGCATTTTACATCATTTTTTTCCTGTTCTCTGCTTTCTCTTGCGTTTATTACTCTCTTTTAATCATTAAACCAACTGACATAATCAGATTAGATATCATAATTTGAGTTTGCGACCTTGTGTATCAACTAGTGAGCTCTCATTATATAAAAAAAATTAAATGAAACTAAAAATTAACTGAAAAAATGAAAGACTACACAAAGAAGAATCACAAGAGGAAGAGGAAAGAGCTGCAACAGAGTGAAGACCGATGGTAGTGGTGGAGGACAAGACCTGCAGCATTAGAACAAAACTTATGGAAAAAAGAGTATGAGATCCACTAAGAAAATGCAAAAAACTTTTGAGAAGGAGTTTAAAGAGTTGTGTCAAATAAATTTTTTTTTTTTCAGAATCTCCCTTCCTTATATTTGATAGTTTTCAAAATACCACCTTTTTTATTAAAGAATACTTAATGGTTCTTAGTAAAAAACTATAAGGTATTGTCAACAACAACAAAATTCCGAATCCCGCCTTTTCATATTTAATAAGATCATGCCTCCTTATATATGATATCTTTTAGAATCCTACTTGTATTTATATTAAAGAATACTCAATGGTTCTTTGAGAAGAACTGTAATGTATTGCCAAATTATATTTTTCAGAATCATGCTCCCTTATATTAGATATCTTTCATGATCCTAACTTTATTTATATTAAATAATACTTAACGGTTATTTGTAAGTAATCGTAATGTATTGTCAAATTATTTTTTTATTGTTAATTATTCTTGAAGAATATATAACAATTAATTATGAAGAACTATAAAATAGTATCAAATACTCTTTTTTTCAAAATCTTGCATTCTCATATATGAAGGTTATCATTTTTAACCATTAAGTATTATTAAAAAAGACAAGTATTTACGAATCATACTTTACGGTTAATTATTAAAACTGTTATATATTTGCTTTGCTGAAATAAAGTTGTGAAGACAAATAGTTTGAAAGTATCACATGACGGTTATTTCATAAGAACCATCATTTGTTTTACTAAATACATGATAGTTAATAATCACAGGCATTATATTTTTGTTTTCGTAAATTCCGCCACTCAATATATGACGGTACGCATATTTAACCGTTAGGTTCTAGCATTACATATTCTTGTGTGACCTTCGCCTCGACATATATAACATTTATTCGTTGTAACTATTATTTATTGAGCGTTATATATGTGTGCAAATTTGTAGTAGTGATCATGCAGTTTTCCAATTAATTAAGAAACACAAGTAAAGATTTCTGCAGTGAGGAAAATTAAACATACTACAAAAAACTTTGGATTACTCATAAAATTACCGACAGAAAAAATTCCTTCGGAAATTACCAACGGAATTCCGTGGATAATTATTACCAATGGAAATTTAATAACAGAATTCCGTTGGTAATTGAAATTACCCACAGAATTCCGTGGGTGATGTCTTCTTCCACGGTTTTTTTGTTGTTGCAACAGACGTTTTTTGTCGGTAATTTGATTTTCCATGAAAAACGTCCGTCGTAGAAAAATCATGGCAGAAGACATTTCCATGGAATTTTGTGAGTAATTTCCGTTGGTAATAACTATCCTCACAATTCTGTGGGTAACTTTTGATGAAATATTTTCTGTCAGTAATTCCGTGGGTAATATGAAGTTTTTCTGTAGTATATATGACAAAAACAAAAAGCATCATATGACAATATATATATAGATAGAGAGAGAGAGATGGCATGAAAATTATAATTAAGATGACTTTTTAAAAAAATTATTCTTAGTTATTTGAGACAAAGAAAATCTTGACTTTACATATCAGATCATGATTTGGAATGCATGCATGCCTAAAAAGGAGATGCCTCTTTAAAAAATGTGTCATATCAATAACAATGTGTGATTATATTTAACCAAAACTATCAACTTTTATTTTTCTTTAAAAAATATTAACATTGCAAATTTGCAATATTTTTTTGCTTTTTTATAATTTAGTTCAGATTTGAGCATTGTCTTCAAAGTAACTCTCCTAAAATTTTATTAAACCTAATATTTTATTTAAGGGATGTTGAGCTTATTTCACTTGGATTTTTATTTTTTTGCTAGGAGCTTATTTCACTTGATTTAGTGCTTGTTTGGATAGAATTTATAGTCAGTTATACATATGACAAAATCTCGATTTTTTAAAAAACGATCCATAATCAATTATTATAATTATAATTTAAGAAAATATCAATTTTATCTAAAATTTATCCTTCTTATTGCTAGTCCAAACATGCCCACTTAATCACTGTAAATTAAAGCAATAATAATAATTTTTAAGTTTTGGAACAAAACAAGAGGCATATATATTAATATGACCCTTTTACAAAGAGGACGATATGATGCTAGTTAACTAACTAACTAAACCTAGCTATAATATAAGTTAAATGAAAAAGAGATAGATTAGGCTTTTTCATTAATCTAATCATTGTCCTTTATCATTCCGACACAACACATATTAGTTACTTCTAAATGCATCCCACAACGCCATCATGCCCATTAATCAACTTTACAAGTTTTGATTAATCCTAAAATAGCCGTCCTAATTTAAAGCTTTTAGTTATTTATATTAGTTTTTTCGATCTTAATTAAACAATTTGCTTTTACTTGTGACCTCACAAGATGATGAAAAGTAGTGAGCGTGCAGGTTCCATTAAAAGTGGCTTATGAAATTGTTGATTGATTTGCTTAGAAAGAAAAGACTATCAACTACAGGGGAAAAAGCAGATATATATCATATATGTAAAACAAAATTGTATAATTAATTAATAGCCAGAGAAAGTCAACTCATATATATTACTGACTTTGATTAATGGATTGTGTGGACCTGAATCGATCCGTTCCCATGACAAGGAAAAAAAAAATTATGATGAATTGTTTACATTTTGAATATCTAACAATTTAACAACTATATAACGATTACATCATCACGATGAAAATTTTATTAACATTTTTTTCTTACTTCTGAAGTATGTACACTGATGTGCAGGATTTCAGGTCTTAATTAAGTATCAATGAAATTTTACTTGAGTTGTGAGTAAAGTTGTACTTTTTAAGTAATTTTTCTGAATTCTAACAATAAATTTAATAAAAGTTAATGGTGAATCCTATAATTATTAGACGTAACATTTCTAAGAATTTTTTTTTGCATGACTAATATTTAATTTTAAAGATATGAGATGCTTATGAGTGCATGAGAGTATGATTATTAAAAGAAGTATCATCATTGAATCTGCCGCTTATTAAGATAAAGGTCACCTTCTCTCCATTTCTAAAGAATAACTAAGAATTGCTTTTCTACTTTTAATATATCATAGTTGGTTATGGCCTAAAAAAATAACTTTCATAGTTAGCTACTTCCTGCTTGATTTGATAAACTTTTTAAATGGAAAAAAAAAATTAACAAAGGCATTAATAATACCAATGATCTCATATAAATAATATTTTTTATAAGCGCATGTATCCTCCATTTGGAGGACTGCTTGAGGCACTGTTAGACACTAATCCAATTCGCTAGATCTAATCTTGTTGGTATCTTGTATAAATAACATAACCACAAAAAGCCTAAGAAAAACTCCTAAACCTAGATGACGTAGCTGATTTATCATAATCTAGTCTGCATTTCATAAATGTGTGTGAAGAATTCTTTCAAATTCATGTAAATATGTAAGATTCCCCCTAATATCAATCATGAATAACAACAACTTTTTCCATTGGAAAAAAATAACAACACAACTTTTTTATCAAAAGTGTGGAATTATGATATTAATTTGCTTATCCTATCACGTTTCTTTTTACAGGTCTTTTAACTCTCCAAGGTTTTATCTCTGAAAATACCAGAAATATAATTAGCAACATCTTGGTCATCAGAATCTAAAGAACAAATATTCCTTTATAATTAAAATTCGCTTTTTTCAATTTTAAAATTTAAATAATTAAACATGTTTGTGTATAAAAAATTTAAGTGTGTAATATGAGTTCCCAAGGGGCCACTATTAATTAAGATATATAGATAGATTTTGTAATCTCTTTGCTAAAAAAAACCATCGACTTGTTAAAAGGGACTTTATATAAAAAATTCATTATTAATGTTATTATTCGGCTATAACAAATTGAATATCTTGAGATTACTTCCTGTATACAAATTCTAATAAAGCTAAGGTAAAATTATTATCTTATGCATATAGACAGTGACTAGAGTAAGAAAACGGCAATTACTGCACTTAAAAGTTTTCCCAAAAGCCAATAAAAAGAAAAACCTATTTCCCAAAAGCATGACTTTGATAGTAATTGAGAATTGGCCTCATCAGTTACGTTTGTTTGTATCTTCATAGCACTTTCAATATATATAAATATGTGTGTGTGTGTGTGTGTATGAATATATTATTTATTAGTTATATGATTTACTTCCTTTTGGAAAGAGACATGTTTTACCAATTTCTTGTTACTTTTTTGAAGAGGCAGTTACGTTAAGAACATCTAAAAAGCGTTCAAATTTTAGAAAAGTTGTTGTCAAAACATAAAAAAATAGTTACTACCGAATTTTAGAAGTGTTATAATTTTAGTAAGTTTGATATGCTTCGCCGAGAACAAAGAATCAAGGCATTGAGAGTACAGAGTAAACCGATTACTAATGTCCAATTGATCTAGTGGAATGAAGCCTTAGGTCCCTTAAGTAAGGTATAGGCTCTAGGGTTTGAATCTTGGGTTGTGAATGAAGCTACTGGCTTCAAATATGCCCCTTTTATGAGCCTCTATAGTTCCCAAATCTAGTACCCAAATCTAAATTAGTTTGGACCAGAGAAGTCCTCGAAAAAAGAGGCTGACTTGGGATACTAGGTACACATGTAGAAAGAAAAACAATAGACCCATCACAACTAGTTTGCTATGTACATAAATTTTGAGATTTAGATCTCAATCACATGCTTAAGTAACGAGAGAATTTAGCACTCACATCAATTTGAGTTGGTGATTATAATTCTCTTTAAGTAAAATCAATTAGGACAAGTTTTATAGAAGTTTTGTCTAGATTTTAAGGAAGTTATAAATTTGAACAATTTTCTTAAAAGTTAATAGCAGCTATCTTAATATATCATGTTTTGTTGCTGTAAAATAATGGTACGTAGTACTTTTTTGGTCCATGTGGGTAAATTTTTGTACCTCTTGAATTTCTTCGATATAACTTTTATCAAGTTTGAAGTTCTTTATTTAGATGTCCATATCATGTAATATTTACTAAGATTTTTTTATTTTCGAAAATCCAAAAACAAAAAAACAAAATTAGAGACATGATAAAATTCAATAGCAAATAAAAAATGAATATAGAATTTTTTGGGCCGACTAAAAGGGAAGTTTGAAATTTATATTTTCATGAGTGTTTCATAAATGTATACTTTGAAATGTCTATTTCATTTCTAAATAGGACGGATGGGATCCACAAAAGGGAAACAAATTAAGCATACCTATAAGCTATCTTGTCCATATAATATATATGATTTATAGTTAATAATTAATGACATTTTTTCTATAGGTCCCTTCATGTTTGTACATAGGCTGTATAAGTCACACAAGGTACTTGTATTATCGCTCGTCGTATCCAATCAATCTTATTTTCATTTTCAGTTTGAGAGAGAGAGATAAAAATTATTGAAAAAACACAGAAAAAGAATTTTGAAATTAAAAAATTTTAAGTTAAATATTTCACAAAAAATAAGTTGTGAATTATTTTGAAATTTCGTCATTTCCTTATTAACTCTTGATAATAAATCTGATTTGTGATTTTACAATTTCAAAGTTATTTTTCTGTATTTTTCCCAAAATTATTTGAAATGTAACAAATTAAAAATAATACATCCACTTTTGTAGTCATGGGAGTTATATATGTGTGTGTCCACATATAATATAATGTTGGTACTGTTAGGATCCGTACACGCAGCGGAATTTTGTTTTTTAAAAAAACTTTATGAATCCCAAGAAGATGATCTATCAACGACGTTTAAATCAAGGTTCGTTAGAAAAACCGTATCTATGCGTAGGGTTGAGAGTTTCGTTCGATTCGGTCTGGTGCGCATCTCCTGCTTCGTGCGTCTCGACTGTCGTACGTCTTGAACGTGGTGCCATGTTGTTCGATCAAACAGAAGCAGACTTTTCGAGTCTCCTCCCTCTACTGGTATCCACACCGAAAGCTCTCCAACACGTACGACAGCGTGCTAGCGCCTTCTCTTTTGTGTCTCATGTTTTTCTAGGATTTCTTTCGCGGCTTGTCTCTCTCGTATTTCAATATGACTAAAGCTTTATTTATAGAGTTTCTCAAACCCTAAACGGGCCGTATTAAAATATTCAAGATTAATCTCATTAATCTTGAAATTCGAATTTTAGATTTAAATAGCATTAATCAAATCTGTCCAACAGATCTAATCTAATCTATTTATTTAATCCGAATTAAAAGCCTGCTAATTTAATTTATTTCTATAAATTAAATCTAAGATATGATATCTATCAATTTAATTAAATCTGAGATACTGTATCTCAATTCAAATTAAATCGGATATATGATATCTTTATTCGAAAATTAAATCGAGATACAATATCTCTATTTGTTTTTAATATTTAATTTATCAAATATATTAAATACAAAACAAATATTATATAATAATATCATTAAATATTATTATTATTATTATTATTTAATTTCGAAATTACATATATATATATATATATATCCATCCTAGATTAAATATTGTATTCATTAGATCTTAGACACATCTAAGATTCAATGAATCTGGACACTATTGCTCGTGTTGGGTTATTCTTGTGTGTGACCCTATAGGCCCACATGAGATTGGCAGTGGGCGAATACAGTATTAGCCCACAAGTCGCAAGCAGCCTCTAGCAAGACATTGTGACTACCCAATTCATATGGGGATCGATAATACAATATAACCTATCATACAATCATGTCACGTCTCTTTTGTCACGCGATAATTTGGTCAAGGATGAGGCATGGATAATATCAACTTCTTGTTCTTGACCACTACTTTCTCGATTCTCGAGTAGTCTAATTGAAATGGAAACTCCTTTCCATCGTAGTATGGCCATACGTTTCTCAGACTCACTCATCGAGGGGCCCAGTATTATCTCTCTACAAATGTGAGGGACAAATTCCATCTTGACCATTCACATTCCTCTGCATGAAAACCACTGATCCCGATCCAAGCCTTTATCATCACCCGGTCAAAGGTGACTTTTGACTAGGTCAAAGATCAGCGACTCATCATGTAGGAATCTATGATGATCTCAGGTCAAAGGGCGTTGTGATGCGGTTATACATGAGATAAGTTTATGACTAAATCCATGCAGCTTTCTCATAGTGGGTCGGTCCAGCAGCTTGTCCCCTTACAAGTGCCTATGACTTTGATTTGTATCTCCATACCTCATCAAAGTCACACTGGTCTTATTTCATCTTCGCTCCCGCGTAGATGACGGACCAGGGACATTTAAGATAATCTATAAGATATATCCAAGGATACAGTTATCACTATAAACATGCAAATGAAATGATAACTAAAGGAGAATACTTTAAATAACATAAACGTTCAAAGTACAATGATTTGCCTCTAGGGCATAATTTCCAACAGGTACTTGGTATAATTTGACGAAATATTTTTATTTATAGATAATTTCTAATTGTCTATAAATATACGTGTTTTAAATAGTAAGAGTTGCTCTAACGCTTATCTTCCTAAAACCCAACTTAATTATAAATTTTTAATAAAAAATTAAAAAGAAATAAGTGCAAACATAATATTTAATTGAAAATGTGATTTTCTTAGTTATAAAATTAGGCCATTATTAATTAAAGTCTGAAATCTGCATATATTATATTTGTATATAATATAGCACATGGAGGAGTAGTAGCTAGGGATCTTTTCGAGGGGACGAAGATAAAAATAAATTATTGGTAACAAAGAATATTCAAACTTGGGTCAGACAGAATACGCTGTTTGCCTAAAATTTGGTACACCAAACAGGACCTAAATAGAGTCCCTTAAACTGAATCAAAAGTTTTTTAAGTAATTATCACCACTGTTTCATTCTTTCATGACAGGAAAAAAAAAACCCTCCAAAGTTATTGTATTATTATTACTTTAAAATTATTCAAGATTTTGATTTTCCCTCCATATCTTCATCAATACTTTCCCACTTCCATTTGAAACTATTGAAATCGCCTTTGTAAAATAAAAATCGAAAATTAATTAAACCAAAAGTTTTCCAACTAGGAGATTAATTAAATTCTGATTATTCATCAGGTGATTAATATATATGAGTTTTAACTAAGGTTATTAAACCTGGACCCGTCAGCCCGATCAAGGTAATGGGTTAGATTAGAGTTAAATTGGCAAACCCAAAACCAAAAATAGATGAGGAAGTGAGAATGGATTTGGAATTTGAGAATTTTTTGAGGTTTAAATAATATTATTTTTGAATGATTATTTTTTAATTTAATTAGAAAGTAGGCATCTCAAACTTTCTATAGTTTTAATTTGTGATTTTTAAACATATGTAATTAGATATACAATTTTGAGGTTGTACAGTACGTGTTGAATAAACTTAACATTGAATTGGTCAAACCGGCTGGACTCGAACTAGTTTGGTAACCGGTTCACCGATTTTTTGGTCAAATCGGCTGATCCGGTCCGATTTTAATAACTTTGGTTTTAACTATTCTCTTTAAATCAAGCTACTTAGTTCAGGGTACTTAGTAGTGTGTAGTGAGAAGTTTGAGTACAATATAGTAAGTGTTAAGGCAAAAATGCATATTTGATCTTTCTAGTGTTGACGTGAGGTTTCATTTTGATATAAGGTGTCTTTTTATTTCTCTAACCTTAACATTGTTAGTTTCATTAATAAAAATGCTGACCTTGAAATTTAAAGTGTTGACAAAACATTTACAAATAATACTAGTATATTGAGTTTGTTTTGCCCAATATTGAGTTTAATTTATTAAAACAACAATGATTGCACAAATTAAGACATCATTTGAGACCAACAGTGTTAGAGTTAGAGAATTGAAAAAAATTAGAGGACCAAATGTGCATTTTTGCCAAATTCTTAATTAAGTGTAGTGTTTTCGCCTGGGGGACTAAGGGTAGTGTTTCATTAATTTGTGTCCATAATTTTGGAATTCATGATTTAGTTCTTAAAAATTTTACTGATTAATTATTAGTTTTCTTTCTTCCTTTCTTTTTCCCTGTTACAAAAAAAGTTTATATAATTGAGTCTCAAGACTCACTAGGATTATAGAGTATGCATGCCTCACAATTCAAAAGATATTTATAGAGATGGTGATAGGTTTTTCAATTGAGATGTTATTCATATTGTATAAAAATTACTTTTTATACGATATGAATAACATCTTTATCAATTGAGCCAATTTTTTTTTTTTTATATATGTAAAAACAACAGAGAAAATAATACAAAATCAACACAATTTCTAATGAATAAGAGGTAATAAGTAGAGATTAACTAATGGTAGTTGAGATGTACATGCAGCTTGAGTTTGGATTAATCAGAATTAGTCCTAGAAATTATTGGATCATGATCTGAATCAATTATCATGTTTTCGATTAATCAAAATAAAGCGATTAGAGAATAAAAATTAAAGCACTGATGTCTCTTTATTTCTAAAATTTAAAAAACTAAATCATAAATAATTTCGAATCATATATTTCTTTCCTTAATTCCTCTAATATAAGAAAATTAATTTGTTGTAAGCCATATCTGGAGTAGGTTGAAACTGTGAGAAGTGCCATACGGATCAAGTTGTTCCACCCAGCATAAATATATATATATACACACATATATATATTTAGAGCTCTTAATATTAACAATAATGTAACAATCTCACGTAGGGGTACTCTTTTAAAACATTCTCGATCGGTAGCGAGAAACGGAAAAATTAGGTTGAAAGTTTCGAAACGTTTCTCCGAGAAATGCGGCTACTTGCCGCCTCTTTAGTTCCTCATCACTTGTTTTCGGGAAATGACCATTCTGTAAGGTAATGACATCTTTTCTTAATCAAAGAGAGAGAAATGGAGAAAGATAAACTAATAATAATAGTAACAATAAACAAAAACAGTGGCCCATTTGATGGTTTATGATATACATAATTTAATATATATTTTCCCAGCTCAAAACTTAGACTTATCATTATTCTATCCCAAATTTCTCCTTTATTTTATTTACCCTCACTCTCCCCTCTTTCTCTCTCATCATGTTGCGTATGGAAATGAAGTTGTTTTGAGTGAAAAGTCAGCGTCTCTCTCTTCTAAACCCATTCTCTTTAATCTTTTCCTCCTCCTCTCCTCCTTCTTCTCATTCATCTTCTTCTTCTCCTTCTTATTATTCAGAGACCATCACACAAACACAATCACTAGTCTCAAGATTCATTCTCTTGACCTATTTCTATAATATTTCTCTCCTTCTTCCTCTATTGCTTTCTATTATTTCCATAAGAACGATTAATTTGCATGCAAATCAAGCAGATTAAGGCGTGTACATATGACTGACACTACTACCAGCTATGATTCTCTACTCTCTCTGATTGAAGCAATATTATCTCTCCACTGAGGAATAAAGTATGTGCAGCAGCATCCTTGGCTCAATCATGGACAACAATTATCATCAGGGCGATTTAACTGACATATTCCTTGCAAGTCGCGGCCGAGGTGGAGGTGGTGGTGGTTCACATGGCACTTCTTCTTCTTCAACATCTGAATTAGCTCCCCATGATCTCTCTTCTTCTTCATCGGAAAGTTGGCACCACCACCACCATCAGCACCAGCAGCAGCAACACCACCAGATGAATTTCTCTTCTGTAATGATGGAAGATTCTCTGAGAGCCGCCAACTTCTTCGGCGATCCCTTCTCGAGCATTCGAGATCCCTTTCTTCAAGACCTTGAATTCCACTTACCTTCTTCTTACTTCGGTTCTGCTCCTAATAATTCTGCCATGGAAGGTGCATCTCCTGGTTTTTCTGCTACTTCTTCTGTTGTTTTGTCTCATCATGATAATATGAGAATTAGGCCTCCTCCTTTAGCATCAGGTAACACCACCACCACCATATTCTCCAACATGATTCAGATCTCTCCCAACGCCGCCGTCGCCAAGTTACCAGTTTCGCTGTGTGATTCTCCTCCGGTGAATATGGCCGCCGGGAATTCTTCGTCTTCATCGTCGTTGCCATTGTTGTCTCCGAGGGGAATTGAGCCTTCTTCTTCCTCTTCTTTGGTTTCTGCGGGAAACATGAATATCACTGTGGACAACGCAGCAGTGCAGATCTCGTCTCCAAGGAATCCGGGTCTCAAGCGAAGGTGATGAGTCTATTAATAATTAATTATTATTAACTATTTTTTTATAATGATCTCTGTGCAATTAATTAAATGAGAGATTGATCGAGAATAAGGAAGCTTCTTCTTCTTCTTCCCAAGGATTTCAGTGAACATACAGAAAGAACAAAGTTTATTTCTGTGGTCCATTAATTTCATAAAAAAGGGAACTAATTAATCAGCACGACCGTTTTTGGGAAATCTAATTTCCCATAAACTCATGGCGTGAGCTTCAGAGAAAGTAGTAGGGTTTGGCACAGTTTGGTGGCTTATTATTATTATTACTATATTACCATTACTTTTAGCTGATTTGACTGGGAACAAGAACGCATGACCATGTTTCACAGGTGTGAGAGAAAACACCCATATAGATATATAGTTGATATTTATTAATTAATTAAAGATATAATCACATATACATGTATGTGCATTTTTGGTCCATTAATTAAGGCCAGAGGATGGAAAAAAAGTTTATGTGTGTGTGAAGTTAAGAATGGCAGATTGAGCTTTCAAGGAGTTAAATGATATATGTGAAACTTTACTTGTAAATTTTCACCTGAAAAGTCCTATTCATTTAGACTTAGGCGTGTGTCATAAATTCCATACTCTGCCTTTATTGTTAGCCGCACTACTGTTGTTAGCTTCCCAACACTATGTATATAGATAGGGTAGAGTGCTATAGATATCTCTCTCTATAGTATGATTGGTGTGTGTGTGTGTGTGTGTGGATGCAGAAAGAGCCAGGCGAAGAAGGTGGTGTGTATACCTGCACCAGCAGCTGCAAATAGCAGACCAAGTAGTGGGGAGGTAGTTCCTTCTGATTTGTGGGCTTGGAGAAAGTACGGTCAGAAACCCATCAAAGGTTCTCCTTACCCAAGGTAATTAGCTCTAGCAATTAATTTAATAATATAATAGTAACCCATCATCATTAACTAGGTTTAATTAGCTTCATCTTCTACTAAAGATATCTTACTAGTTGCTACTACTATGTGTTAAGTACTAGTATAGTATTCCTCCGATCACTATAAACTATATTCTATATTTAGAACTAAAGGTAGTATATGAGATTTATTTTTAATTTCTATCTTTAATGACAAAAGACTTATGTGAATTGGGCCTCGAGGAGTACTCATTACAATTAGGGTAAGCTTCCGGCTCAAAAAGACACTTTCATCTAATTCAATTTTTAGTAAAACTGATTAGGGGTGAGTCTCTCTTAATGTGATTTCTTTTGTCTACAAGTCTATTAGGCTAGAACACAATATTGAATTATTTGTATAGTGTGAAGGTTCTATTATTACTTAAACCAAACTGCCCTCACTAGCTAGTAGTATAATGATATTTTTATTAGGATGAAAATTGTGGTCAAAATAACACTTCCAAAACAGGTCTTCAAATAGTTCTCAACAACTGAGGTTTAAATTACATGTTAAGATCTAAATTTTGAAAAGATCAATTATTTATTTATTTAAAAAATAAAGCTACTAAAAGATAAGCATGATGTAAGTTATTACTAGTTTTTTCAAAAAAAAAAAAGTTTTAAATAATTTCGAAGTTTTAGAAAACTTAGGTTAAAACAGCTGAAGACGATTTTGATCTTTGATATTAACTATAGCTTTAAAAATTATTTAACCTAATCTTTTTAAGACCTTATTGATACGTCTCTTAAACGACTTGTTCCACTTATCAGCAACATGAAAAGCACTTGCTGATCTGAATCACATAGGATTATATAAGCTCTTTCTAGTCTCTAGTCTAAGCTTATAGTAGAGTTACAGATGTCTTAAAATCCGAGTCTGAGGTTCCAGTTAGTTAGAGTCAAATCATCAATCAAAACCAAAAGGATATATATATATATATATATATATATCATCATGTTGTTGTACCTGAAGTGTGTGTATATGTATGTCTGTGTTTGCAGGGGTTACTACAGATGTAGCAGCTCCAAGGGTTGTTCAGCAAGAAAACAAGTAGAGAGAAGCAGGACAGACCCAAACATGCTGGTCATCACTTACACCTCAGAGCACAACCATCCATGGCCGACTCAACGAAACGCTCTCGCCGGCTCCTCAAGGTCTCAGCCTTCCAAAAATAACAACAACAATGCTCTCAAGAACAACCACAACAACAACTCCGATAATCAGGCTTTGATTCGGCCGCCAAAGCCGAAGGAGGAGGAGGAGGATCATCAAGAGCAGCAGCAGAGAGGGAAAATTAGCTCATCATCATCAGTGAAGGAGGAGATGGAAATGGAAGAGAATAATGATCAAGAAGAGCTTGAGAATATGATGATGGAAGATGATAATAATGGATCTGAAGCAGGAGGAGCGGGATACAAGCCATGTATGTTGGATCAGAGCAATAATAATAATCAGACTTCTGAGGATTTCTTTGCTGAATTGGGAGAGATAGAACCTGACCCACTGAATCTCTTGTTCAGTCAAGCAGGTTACAACGAAGAGAATCATCATCGGAGAGAATCCAAAGCTCTAGATCCTTTCGGTAATCTCTTTGTTGACTGGTCATCATCATCTTCTGCATCAGCATCAGCAGATCATATTCACAACACCACCACCACTTCATTTGAAGAACCAAAAGACAGGGTTATAACAAGACCTTGAAACTAAGAATTATTTATTCTTCATTATTACACTTATATCATACCTTAATTAATATCCTCCTCTATAATCTTTTTTTCTTTACCTTTCTTTTTCTTTTGGTTTTGGTCATGAAATATTGTTATTACTAATTCAAGGTCTTGTTATAATCTTTTTTCATCTGGTTTGCAAAGGGTAATGTTATAGAAAGTTTTTTTTAGTCTCTCTGGAGCCCTTATTAGTTATAGACAGAAAAGATTGAGTTTAACTAATTCCTTCAGCTAATAATTTTAATTCTTTATTGTTGATATTATTTATTTTTAAATATCTGCTTCATAAATTTAGTAATTCAATTCTAAGAATTTAGGTTTAAATTTTAAAACTATATAATTTTTGTTATCTGATGAATTCTTAAAAATATTTTTTTTTTTTTTAAAAACAATTATTGTGTACGAACTCCTTGTCAAAGAATATGAATTATGATGAAGCCTACATCTGTGTAGGCTCTATAGCAACAGACCCTGATCAAAACTTATGTCGTACACTGAAGTTATGAGAGATTTCCACTTTCTCTATCTTGTTATTTACCAGACCAACAGTCAGAAAGATAAAAAATAATTAATTTAATCAAATTCAGTAAAAAGTAAAAACTAAAAGCACACATATGTTTGAATGAGAGGGAGAGAGAGATTGATTGGTGGAAGCAAACTCTTGGAGTCCCACGTTCGTTTTGGGAATATTGGTGGATGGGACAGAAAGCTGAGAGGAACAGAGGGTTTCTACTGTTAAAAGAGAACGTTGAGGAGATAGATTTATAGAGAGAGAAAGAGAGAGGCATAATGAACATGACTCGAAAGAAAGAAAGCTGAGTGATTGAGTAGATCGATGAAAAAAAAGATGGGACTGTCCATCTCTCTCTCTCTTTCATATCTTAAAGTGGAGAGAGAGAGAATTGTTAAATTTTTATTGGGATTGATTATTCTAAAACGGAAAAAGAAGCTTTTTCTCAGATCATCACCTTCATGAAGGATGACAAAAGGTTACATAGGGTTAAAAAGATACACTATTTTCTCTCTATCTAATATAAAGCTTGACTTTTCTTATCAGTCTCCTCCTCCTCCTTCTCTCTCTCTCTAGGGATATGTGAGACCAAAGAGAGGGAAAACAATGCATGCTTCTTTCTTTAGTTCCTCGATCGGCTTTTCTGTTTCTTTCACTATTATCCACCAACTTGAAGTGTTTAATTATATTTCTGAATCTGATTATGCATTTTTTATATCATGTTAGAAAGAAAATGATTTTTTTCAGTCTTATCTGTAAGTAAAAAATAAATCCAGCAAAACGAGGTTGCATTTAATCATTTGGCATGTGCATGCTACCCTATTTGTGCATGTAATATGTATCCTTTAATATGTACAGATTCCTTCGTCAGTTTAAATATAATTAATTAATTATTCACTTCATTTGAGTATTGAAAAAATATGTTTGGCCATAACACTTGTGCATGGGAATAATTAATTACTTTTACAATTTGCAAACATTTGTATGCATGATAACCTCATATTTTTATATATATTTTACCCCAAAAAATATATTATTTGGAACAGATACTAATCTGAAGAGCTTGGTTGTTCCTTTAATTTAATGCTTCTTTAATGGCTACAAATACACACTTCTTATTTTAGCGGTCCACCTTTTGATCAGATTAAAAATAGCTAGTGATCAGAGTGAGACTATTTTAATAACATAATATCGGGTTTTGTGATTAGAAAAATTTATATGACTAATATACATGTACTATTTAATAATTACTTCATTCTGTACTGCGAGTTTTTCTCTCTTTAAAATAGATAATTTATTCAGAGAAAATTATTTTATGGTTGGTCTCACATATTTCTTTGCTTGCTTGTTCATGAACTTGGTTATCGTTTTTATGACAGAA
Organism: Acacia melanoxylon; assembly: GCA_019022615.1. Lineage (NCBI taxonomy): Eukaryota > Viridiplantae > Streptophyta > Magnoliopsida > Fabales > Fabaceae > Acacia > Acacia melanoxylon. The sequence continues at coordinate 117,953 of JAFJYJ010000003.1, read as the reverse complement.
AATCTTTTGCCCTTCCCTCCCGTTTGTTTTGTTGTAACTTGTAAGAGCTAAGAACAGAAATATATATGGAATAGGAAATCAAGAACTATATATATCTGTGTGAAATAATTCTACGTAAAAATTGAAAATTTTGAAATTTTGTGTTGAAATGAATTTGTAAAATGATTAATTTCCGAATTAAGCCATTTTTATAAAATTCCAAGAAGATCACCCATATGTTCTAGTTTTTTTATTATTAAATTTTTCCATCATAAAAAAATTATGTACTGAGTCTCAATTAATTCTAGTGGGGTCGTATCAGCACTCACCTAATTAATACTTAATTTCAGTAGTTATAAAACTTCAAGTCAAAATCTTGCTTATTTTCTATTTACTTATGATTAAGAAAATTATATCTAAAAAAACAGTTAATTAGTGATGGAATCCTGTCGTTAATTTGACTTAGCCATAGAATTACTGTGACACAACGGAATTGTACAATTCCGTCATTAATCCACTGTTTCTTAGTGATTATTTATAAAAATAAGTAGTAGATATCATATGGATTATGGAACATGGCGCTAATTAACTAAGATGGTTATCCAAAAGTTTTTTTTTTTTGTAAAAAAAAAAATCTCCTAGTAATAGAAATATACAAGAATAATTTTCGGTTTTCACCTAGTGATTGCAAACAACAAAGTAATTCTTAAATGTTGTCAAATCCAATAACATGAACATGAAAAGAGTTCTCATGGTGATGGGCTTACCAATGAGGTCACTTCAATGGAAAAAGGACAAATGTCTTTTTGGCTCAAATGTGCTTTGTTTCTGTCTATCTATCAAATTGATTGACAGGAGGATGGGGTAATAGTAGTCATTATGCATTTCCATGAAAATTGTTTTGATTTTGTGGGAGTCACTGTTGTTCATGATTTTGAAGATTATGTTATATCATCAATTTTGTCACACAAAGTCATATAATAACCTTTATGACTGCTCTTTATGCGCTCTCTTTCTTTTGAATTTTTTTGCATGCTCATGATTCCTTATTTCTTATCTTCTTCTTATGCCCTAGCATTATAATGCACAAATTACATTTAAATCCTTTTTAATTAAAGGATAATATCAAAAATTAAGAATTTTGATGATAATAAGTCCTTGTTGTATGTCATTGATTTAACTGATAGATGTAGTTTAGTTTAATTCAAAATATATGACCTTGGTTTATTTTCTCTCTCTTTCATTTAATAATTTATCCCAAGATTACCCTAATTTGTTTCATAATTTTTCTTAATTACTTTCATCAAAGGCGTTTTTAAGACGTATATTTTTAGTGAACACATATGGTGAGAACAATTTTTATACTTTACCAGATAAAATTACTTTCACATATTTACCTCAATTCAGACATTTAAAACACGTGCTTAAAATTAGTTGTCACTTTATCAAATATAACTAAGTAACTTACTTTTTTTTATACTTAAATTTTAGGAAAGGGGTTGGGCTCCACCTTTGCGATCCGAGGTAGGGTAAAAGGCGCTTGGAGCCCAAATCCACGAGAATACTTTTTAGAGAGTACACATGCCTCCACCATTGCTTCGTAGACTCCTAGGATGTCTCCTCCAGCGCCTTGACTAACTCCAGAATCGAACCCCCTCCCTTTAGATGAGGAAGTTCGACCCCTTCATCAGTTGAACCCAAGAACGAAGGGTAAAAAAAAAAACAAACTTAGTTATAATTAGGTTCACTCAAACCTTAATGGGCTAGTAGTTCAATTATGTCATGAAGGGCTAACTTTTCATTAAGCCCAATAGTTATAATATGATCTGCCTCTCCCTCACCCTAACACACACACACACACCACCCACTCCCTCACTTATATTCCATCTTTTTTCATGCAAACCAAAAATTAATGTTTTTGAATTATTTTCATCACATTCTCTCATTAATTTTCATTCCTTTAAAATGTTCACATACCAAGTGTAGCATCAAAGTTACTAATATGTTTTGAATATAACATTATTCCGAAATGAAGTTATTCTTCTAATACAAAAAAAGTCCTTATTTTAACTTAATTTAGAGAAAGTAACTATTGACTTTCAAAGGCATTAAGGATTAAGCAAGATGAATTTTCATTTTCAAGGTCTCTAACTACCACTATTATGAGCTATGGGTCTTAAGTGTTATTTTCTCATAACGTAATCAATTGGCACCGTAAATTAATAATCTTTATGACTCTTTATGCTCTTTTTTGAAATCTTTGCATGGCTATAATTCATTCTTAGGATCATGATGATCATGGATCTCACAGGAGATTATTTTCACATGAAAGATCGCATTGTTTGAATTTGGGTCAAATATATTCTTAGTGAAAAGGAAAAGGGCTTCTTCGTCAATTATTAATCATAATTGTGCGTAGTTGCATCATTGGTGGTGGATAATATTTGTTGCTTAAGTTGAAATATTTTCATCATAGTCATAATAATTTGAAGCAAAGGCATCAAATGTATATATCAATCAACATTAATTTCTAAGTTAAAATAAAATAATTGAGTACATTTCCTTTATTGTTCAATTTTCGCTCTTTCTATGACATCATAAATATCATACTCCCTCTGGTCTTTAAAATAAGAGATATTTAGAAATTTGATCTTGATTCTAAATATAAGACATAGTTTTTATTTATGTCAATATTTTTCTAATTTACCCTTATTGATGCTCCTTTAACAATAATCAAGGAGGAGAACAAATGAGGAAATTAATGAAGATGACTAGGTTGTTTTAAAAAATACATGTTATATTAACTAACTCAACTAACTTCATTAATCTAAACAAATTAGGTTAATATATGTCTTATATTATGGACCAGAGGTAGTATTATATATTAACGATAAACCATGTTATTTTTGTTATAGCACACCCAAAAATTTTATAGTTGTGCTAGGTAAGGCAACCAACACAAGAGCAGGGATGAATGACGTGTTTACAAATTTTTTAACTGTTCTTAAATTCTTCAACAAATTGAAATACTTATCATCAAATTACTTCACAGACTAATTACTGTTAACAACTACTGCACCAATCAAATAACAGTTTTGTATTGAGGAAAAGCCAAATTGTTATGTTACAAGGTGACTTTTGTTGGCTCAAGGCAGTTTTAAGAAGAAGAGATCGGACACTTCAATAAATAGCACTTCAAAAGATTGTTTTCAATAAAAGTAGAACAATTTTACAATCTCTAAAACGATTGGGATGCTTTTTGTTTTGACCTGAAAGTGCATTATATATGTCACACCTTACTTTCCATGTATATATAAGAGCAACATAGACAATTCAGGAACCACTTTAGTCCATTTCAAACTATAGAATTGTCAAAACAATTCAATTTCCTGAAATTTATTTTAGGGTTATTATTTATTTGGAAACTCCTTTATTCTTGATAAACTTCAAAAAAATCATAACTAATTCTAAAAAATCCAAACAGAGTGGCTCAAGTCTTTAGATACTCTACATGTCCTCTACAGGGGAAAGTATTAAATGGTCCAATTTCTTAACCAATCATTCCAGAAAATACACGTCATCTACACTACTCATTTGGTCACTCAGCACATCCAGATTATTTGTGCCAACTTGAAAAATAGCAAACTGTAGCCTGCTTAAAAGCTCTAGATGTGCATGTTTGGATAGCAAAATTTCATGTCTAGCTAACTAAGCTCATTTGCTCTATTTTTGCTTCACCCAAAGTTTAGTGCTTAGTAGGGGCAATGTTACCCCTTAACTTTACGTTAATTTGGCATTCATAGTCATTCACCTCACGATGCATCTCTTCAAATTCATTTAGTGACCCTTTAACTTCAAGTGAACCTTCACAAATTCCAAGCCGGCCAACCATAAGAGGAAGAGCAAAGAAAATTAGGGAAGCATAATGGGCTAGGGTAAGAGATCTCAACAAAGCAATTGACAATTGGATCAATGAATTTGAATAAAAAATGCTAAAAACGTCATTAATTTTATTCGGGCTAAAAATAGAGTTGCAGATCAAGTCATGAGCTTGGAGACTTAAAATCAAAGAGCTTGGACCAAGTACTACTCATGGAAGGACTCATTTGAGCCAAGACAATTAAAGCTGATTATAGTTTGTTGATTTTATTGGTGTGAGAATTATTAAATACTTTCTCTGGTTCTTATTATAAGGCACTAATAGCTAACAACTTTTTGTCTTTATTATAAGGCACCAACTACCTCTAAAGCTGGGTTTTTCCCATTTTACCCTCATTTTTAATATTCCTCGAACTTGGTGAATATTAGCTACTACACTCTAAACATTTACTCCGTTTTTTTCATTGGCTTTTTTTGTAACACCCCTACCGGCTTCGCCCTTTCGGGTGGCGGATAGAGGGATTCCCTTTTATAATTACCACATATTATCTAATTACTACTTATTAGCATGCATCAGAGGTTATCGCGGCAGAGTATATTTCGGTTGGATTTCAGACAATACTGGTATAAAAGTAAATAGCAAAATATAATTCTCGAAGGGTTAGATATACAGTCATCCACCAGTGCCTAAAAGGCCAAAAGAATATACAGTTATCCCAACACATAAATAGAATCAAAAATAAATCTTCCTCTGCCACCAACGACATTGACTACGCTAGCTCCGCATTCTTACCCTTCTCTCCAATTACAGCCCTTGAAGTACTTCCTAAAGCTTTACAAAAATCTGGGATTCATAAATGGATCCCAGAGTAACCATTAATCTCATATGTAATGCATAAACAGTGTATGTATGTAACCATAATTAGGAAAACACCAAATAATAGCATTCAGTAACAAACACGCAGTAACACAAATGCAACATACCATGTGTACCATGTTAACTGCGAAAGGACTACATGTCCTAGAAACAAACGCAGGATTGCTCAACAAAGCAAGCCCCGGATCCACAGCGCTAGGAAAACACAGTAGTCGGGCTTCGAACCTAGACCACACTGAATACACACAAACGCATGTCCCTTTTCAGGAGACACAGGTCCACAATAATGGAAAATACAAATATACAAAGAAACATAGAACACATGAGGATTAAGTTACTACCTGGTAGCTGACCACAACTATTAGTAAAATTTTTCTCTGGTGTACAAAATCGAAGTGACCCTAAAATAACCAAAATATAATTATAAGTAACTCTTCTAAAATATTTATTTGATGACAAAAAAATAAGCCTCCCTCAATCATACATAAATCTTTAAGTTCTTGTACTAAAATTTTGTTTTGAATACGTGGAAGGCATTACACTCCGACAATGAATCAGTTTCCTCACGTCCTTGTAGCTGGCCAAACTCGTGCAACAAGTTTTCATTTGCATTCAATCATCTTTTTCTTACATCATAATAGTATTTTTTTTTTCTACCCATACCTTACTTCATAAGTGGATTTTTCATTCAATCAAATCCATCTCGCAAAATACTACCATTTCCAACTTAGCAACCTTGAATTTAAAGATAGTTAAAACTATGACTTACTTGATATGAGTATTTCACCAACTAAAGCTTGATCCTTCACGTTTTTTTTTCCCTCCTTTCTTCGGCCCCAACCTTTATCACATCAAGAAAGAAATTTTTCCTTTAACATCTTTACCCCACGTGATAGAAGGTAGAAGAAGATGAAATGAGTATCCAAAATGTTCTTACCTCCCTCTTGATCGTTTGCTCCCACTCTTGTGTCTTCTTCTTTATCTCTATTATTCTTCTTCTTTGCCTCTTCACCTCGTCCATCAAGAAAAAAAAATTGGGTGAAGAGAACTTCAAACTGATTCACTTCCCTCTTAATCTCTCTCTATTTCTCTAGAAAAATCTAGGGAATTCAGTTACCCTCTCTTGACTCGCAGTTCTCAAGGAGATTTGGAGTAAATTTCCTTATTTCCATTAGTCTCTCATGTCCGGCGCCATGAAGAAATAATTTGTTATTTCCTTTGTAGTCTCTCATATCTTGCACGTTGGGAATTGTTGAAGAAAAGATTTATGTGTGCTTCCTGCCTTCTCCAGGTGGGCCACTACTTCTTCCCTAAATTAATATGGCATTGTCTTGTTTATCATATCCCATTTCCTCCCTGGTTCGACGGTTTCAAAGGAGTAGGAATTATTATTTATATATTTCATTCTCTTTTGCTTCATCCACACATCTAGCAGGGAAACATTTTTAAAAAAATGGTGTGAGATCCCTTTGGCTTGGAACGACATGCACATCTCATTTCCTCTTCCGTTAATTAATTTTATTTGACACATCCTTTCCATCCCTCATCTCATCAGTACTCCAAAGTCAGATCATCACCACCTATTCCGATCCCTCTTTCTCTCTCAGCCGGCGGTGGGAAGACTTGAAGCAAAATTTTATTATTTATATTATTTTTTATTTTCACACTTCATTTGGTCATTCTCCCAAACACATCCAGCGCACCTTGGAAAATATGAGAGTTTTTTTTTTTTTTAAAAAAATATTATGTCCTTCCATGTCTTATTCAACATGCACAACCTTACCCCTTAATTAATTTAGTCTTGTCCTATCACATTTCCTTGGGTATTACGTGTACTTGGTCTTAGGTCATCATAGCCTAGTCTCCCCCTTCACGAGTAACGTGATGAATGCTGACGGGAGAAGAGATTTCTATTCTATCACAAGTCCACACTCCTTTTTATCTAATAGTTAAAGTCTTGCCCCATAGTTCAAACTTAATTTTCCCTTTCCTTCCTCTTAAGACCCGAAAATTGAAAGGCCTTTTGGAGTAAAAATATGCTTTCTAGTACACTTCCATCTCCTTTTAAGTTCTTATGTTGTACTATAACATTGTGTCATTTTTTTTTTCTTATGGACGAAAATAATAAATAATGAGATAAAATACATATTTAGCTTCTTTGGCATTATTTACCTCAATTTATTTATAACCAAATTTTTAAATAATTCCACTTTACTTCGCCATAATTAATATATCTTGTCCGAAAAATCAATACCATTGACTACTATTACTTGGTGAAAGATTCTTATATTTCATTAATTAATTTACATGAAAATTGGGAATGTTACATTTTTCATTCCCAATGGGCACGTTTTTCATTCCCAAGACGGTTTTCCCCAATTACACTCCCATGTGTTGACAAATGATATTTTTAATATTTATAAATATGCATAATTAAAGTAGGGATAAAAATAGAAATATTTATCAACTAAATACTAATTTAATGATTAAACTGCCATTTCTTGATATAAGAGAAATGACAGTTGGTGCTTTATAATAAAGACCAAAGAGAGTAGTTGGTAAATTTGACTTTTGAGCTCCCTAGTTCGTTGTATTAAATTTTAGTTATTTATTTTCTAAGTTAGTATTTAATATTTTGAGTTTCTAGGTTGCATTTAATGCTCTTTAGGTCAGATTTTTTCAATGTATCCTATAAATACATTGTAACCCTCATTTTGTAATGAGACTTGAGATTAAACTTTTGAAATAAAAAGTTGAATTCTATACTTTGTATCTTAAGAGTGGATTCTCCTTAGGGTTTATCATTCAACTAAGAGACTTGTCAAAACTTGATCAATCTTGTGGCGTTTTCCAACATTTTGAGTCCTCGTTCTTCCATGCTCAAGGGTTCAAATGGATCACCAAATATTTGTTTAGCTTTCTTGAGGTGAGTATATATCTTATTAGTGTGGGTTTGCACCATGTTGGTATTAAAGCTTCGAATTTACACTTCGGTCATATCTTTCTATTCTTTGTTTCCATTTTCGTTCTGTAGTTTATGCATTTTCTTTGTGTTTGTTCATTTTCAACTTTTCTGTTTGCCTCAGAATTTTTTTCTTTTGTTCATCCAATTTTTCTTTGAGTTCTTTGGCGTGTAATAAGTCATTTTTCTGGTTCAAAATATCGTCTTTCTACTTGTTTTGGAATCGCTTCAATCATATTTTTCTTTTGTGAGTTACATCCATTTTAATCAAGATGTTTTTTCTAGAATTCTTGTGTCAGTTCATCTTCTATTTTTCCATAATGTCACCAAACTTTCTAGCTCGACCACTTTTCCTTTGAGTTTCCCAACATTTACAAAATTGTTTTCATTGTTCAAAATCTCTTCCTTGTTCAAAATTGTTTTCGTAATTTCTACAGTGTGTTACATCTGTTGGATATGATTAGTTTTGATGATGTCTTATATAGATGTCATTATTAAGAGCAAAAAGCTTGTATACTATATTTATCTCCTACATTGACTAACTATTATATATTTTATGTAGATTAGTCCAAGTTGAATTATAGAGATTAATCAAAAAGGACATAAGAGGTTACGGAAAGAAGAACTTGCAAAAAATGTCAAGGAAGCAAGAAGTTATCAAAGTATTTTGAGAATAATCAAGAAGAAGAGGAGATATTGAAGAAGGTAGAACTTGCAGAGAATGATGAGTCCAAGTTGAATTATGAAGAATGATCAAGAGAAGAGAAGAAAGAAAGAAGAACTTGATCAATGGAATGAGAAAATCATTATACAAGTTCTTAGATTGATTCTAAAAGTCTCCACGATGATATAGAAGTTGGAATGACTCAAATCAGAGCTAAAATAAGCAAAATCATGCTTCGGGATGAATTAACTCGAGCCAGGAAGTCTAAACTCGAGTTAGAACCTTTTCTACAGTGTTTTGCGTATCTGATAGGGTTTTACTCGAGCCAAGAAACTCACAGACTCAAGTTAGGGTCTTAACTCGAGTCAGCCATTTTTCTAACTTGAGCGAATAGTGATTCTCAGCACTCTGTTCACCTCTGTTTCACGTTCAACTTGGGCGAGGTCTGGTAATTCGATGATATCTCCCAAACCAGAGATTGTATTGAGGTGAAACCAGTGGCATATGAAACTAGAATCCCAATGCATCATTTGGATATAACATTCAAGCCCAAAGGAGTTCAGATCAAGGATCTATGAATTTTCGAAGTTGGCACATCAATTGACGCCACACGGCAAACCAAGCTTCGACGTTTTGAGTTTATCTCACAAAATACATATCCAATTGCGCTGAAACATGTGGCATATGAAAGTAGACTCAAAATTAATTCCATCAAGAGTTGAACCAACCAAAACAGAGTTCAGACCAGGGAGATATGGTCTTCGAAAGTTGACACTCAAAATCTTGGATTCATTTCAGCATAGGCTCGGTTTTCTGGATACAGCTAACACTATACACAACCAAATGAAGTGAAACCAATTCCATATGGTGCAAAAATACCAAATGAGGTGCAAAAATACACACGACCTTTACCCCGGGGAGCGTCCAGCACCACGACCTTTTATCTGGAGCAAAAATACACACGACGTTACGTTTTGGGAGCGCCCAGCACCACGGCCGTTAGTTGACCGTTTGGTCAACGTTAACTTGGATGGAAGTGAACAGTAACGCGGGTGAAATTACACTTTTGCCCTTAGTTTTAGGTGAAATTACCCTTTTGCCCCTTAGTTTTAAATATTATCAAAAAATTCGAAAAAATAAAATAAAATAATTAGAAAAAAAATTAGGAAAAAATTTAAATAATTTGAAAAAAATTAAAAAAATTAGAAAAAAAATAAAAAAATAAGGAAAAAAATTTAAAAAATTCAAAAAAATTCAAATAATTAGGAAAAAAATCAAATAATTAGGGAAAAATTAAAATAATTAGAAAAAAAATACCCCCGGGTTATTTGAATTTTTCATAATTATTTGAATTTTTTCCTAATTATTTGAAATTTCTTCTAATTTTTTGATTTTTTTTTCTAATTTTTTGATCTTTTTTCCTAATTATTTGATTTTTTTTTATAATTTTTTGATTTTTTTTTCTAAGTATTTTAATTTTTCCTAATTTTTTATTTTTTTTCTAATTTTTTTCGAATTATTTCCTATTTTTCAAAATTTTTAAATTTTTTTATTCCACGTCAACATCCACGTCAACGTGTCACCCAAATCGCCACGTCGCGTTCCATCCAAGTTGACGCTCCCCGGGGTAAAGGTCGTGTGTATTTTTGCACCTTGACCCATCTAGATTCAACAAGTGTTTCATAGAATTTGGAAGCAACCAATTTTGATGAGCGCCACCTCGAGTCAAGTTCAAATCAAAGATCAAAGAAATAGAAAAAGAGCAAGTTGCCTCGAGCCAGCAGTGGCACCTCGAGTCTAATGGAAGGCCGAGAGTTAGACATTTTGAGAAAGGTTTTTACCTCGAGCCAACAAGCGCAACTCGATTCAATGGCCAACCCAAGATTTTGAAGAATGGAGAAGACTTTTAACTCGACCCAAAGCAACCTGATAAAGCACAAATGTGAAGAACTAACTTGAGCCTAAAAAAATGCAACCTTGAGTCTCTGTCAAAACTCGATCTAACATTAATATCAACTTGAGCCAAGATAACTCTGAGTGACTTCAAATGGCAGAAAGAAGGTTCTGACTCGAGCTAAAGAAATGCAACTCGAGTCAAGACAAGATAGAAAGCAATCTAGAGTAAAGCCTAACTCGAGTTAACAAGTTGTAACTCGAGTTAGAGGTGTTTTTTCAAGCGTACGTTCAAACTCACCGTGTCCGAAATCTCAAAATCATTGATTGTGATTTTATTACTTCTTACCATCACTCATCACTATTCCTAACTATGTTTAATCAGTTTGTTAATGAGTTTCAGATGATTATATGAAGGATTAACAACAGTTTACAAAAGGCAGAGGATTACATCAGAAGCTCCAACGGTAATATTCTCCAACGGTTGAATAGTTCCAACGGTCATATATGCTCACAACAGTCATATTCAAACTAGAAGAATTGATCAATGTTCTTCACTAACTATAAAAGGAGAACCATTCAAAACGGCGAAAACAATGAGAAAAGCTTGCACTGTCGAAATATTCTCCAACGGTAATATTCTCCAACGGTCGAATAGTTCCAACGGTCATATATGCTCACAACAGTCATATTCAAACTGGAAGAATTGCTCAATGTTCTTCACTAAATATAAAAGGAGAACCATTCAAAACGGCGAAAACAATGAGAAAAGCTTGCACTGTCGAAATGCCAAATTTCTGAATCCAACGTTTATTTCATACGCTCTCTGTTCTCAATGCATGTATAGTTCATCATAGAGAGTGAAATGATTTGTATTGTACTTCAGTGTTTATTCATTTACTTCTGAGAGAGAAGATTCATTGTAATCATCTTATCATTTTATCTGAGTGATATTTAAGATTGGGTGATCTTGAGTGGGAAACCCATTGTATTGATTACAGCTTGTAAGGGGGAGTGAATCCTAGTGAGAGGATTACTCTGAGTACAGAGTGTGTAATCAAGTGAGTGTATTGATTACAGCTTGTAAGGGGGAGTGAATCCTAGTGAAAGGATTACTTCGAGTACAGAGCGTGTAATCAGAAGATAATGGATTGAAAATCTCAAGTGAAGCTTGGGGACTGGATGTAAGTCAAGGATTGACCGAACCAGTCTAAATCTCTGTTTGCATATTCTCTTCCCTTATCTCTTATATTCCCAGCATACATATTTGAATGACTGTTTGTTGCTTTATAAATCATTACTGTCATACAAACTACTTTCAGTAAGTTGAAAAAAAAGATTTTCAAAGCTGATAAGTTTTTATCAGACACCCAATTCACCCCCCTCTTGGGTGACAGCCAGGTCTAACAACATCCTTTTCAAAAAGGATACATTTTTTTTTGTAATTTTTGGGATTAGATTGCTTGTGTTGTGCTGTTGGTTATATATTTCCCTATTTTCTTTTAAATCTTAGTAGGAAAAAATACAAAAAAGGTCATCATAAAAAAATACATAAATATAAAAAAACGTGAAAAAGTATAGAGAAAAAAATATATGCAAAAAAATCTATCTTGATAGCCAGAACTTGATTGAACTTTTTCAATTTATGTCGATTGAAGTCTTGATTTCCTTGAAATCCTTTTCCAATACTCACCTTGATATTCCAATTTTCTAGTGTTGTATTGATTCTGCAAATTGTGATATTTGATAGTCTAAATTTCTAGGTGGTGTTGTGTTGATTCTACAAATTGTGATTGCTTTTATTAAAGGGTTAGGTGCAGATTGGCCAATGAACTTTTGCTCCATGAGTGCCCAGTATAAAAAACTTTTAAGTGGACCAAAAATACCAAAAAAAAATTAAAAATGTAAAGTCAGCACAACGATGTTATAAAAAAAATCAACGTCCGTTAAAATGTAAACTTTTAAGGGTTAAGGTGTCACTACAAAAAAAGACTATTTGTAGCGGTTAAAATGACATATTTGTAGCAATTTTAACCGTTACAGATGACATTAGTAGAGGTTAAAAACACCGCTACAAAACACACCGTTGCAAGTTGTTTTGTAGTAGTTATACCAACTCGCTACTACATATATCTTAACCGCTACTGTAACTGTAGTGGTTTCACACTACCGCCATTATATAAGGCTGGGTTGACGTCGTGTGTGAAGAATTTGTAGCGATTAAAAACTGCTACAATGTGAAATTAACCAACATTGTAGCGGTTACGTAACCGCTACTAAATATATCACCAAATTCTTGAAAAATGGCGGCAACAATTTGTATCAGTTTACTAACCGCTACAAAATTTGATGAAATTTCAAAAGAGGCACCAAAGTTTCAAGTTACATAACCGCTAAAAAATCTTCCAGCCATTTTTTTGGAAAAAAAAAATTGCCGCCTTTTTTTAATCTATGTAGCGATTGTAAACCGTTACAAAATGACGAATAAATTTTTATGTGAGTTATTGTAGCGGTTACGTAACTGCTACAAACGAATATATTTTTTTAAAAAAGTTAAAAAGGTTGTTTTAGATTATTTTATTAATTAACTAATAATTGTAATATAAATGATTTATATTTTTAGTAAAAATAGTTGATATTAAAATATGATATTTGATTATATATGGTTATTATATAGGTGTAAACAATGAGAATGTGTAGGTATAATAACAACTAATTATGATTTCATTTAAATAATATTTAATTCTCAAAATAATATATGTGAAAGTGGAAGGAAAGTTGAAAAATGTTCGTAAAATAGTTAATTAAAAAAATTATATCACAAAGTTAGAAGAAAAAAGAAATATTTGGATGATAATCATATTTGATCCGCTTGAACAACACTTATCTATTAGTTCTCTATGTATTTTGATGATAACTGACAATTGTAAACTCAAGTTTAAGTTTGTCTTTGTTAAGTTGAAAAACTTAACTGTCAAAGGCAAATTCGAGTTTGGGGTGTCAAACTCGAGTTTGGACTTGATAGAGAGTAGCTCAAGTTACCCAAACATAAGACAAACTCGAGTTTGTATTGGCAAACACGAGTTTGAGTCATACAGAAAGTAATCTAAGTTTTTCAAGTTAAGGCAAACTCGAGTTGGTTATTAACAAACTCGAGTTTGTATTACACAAAGAGTTTTCAAGGATTTGTAAGCTTGACCAAACTCAAATTAAGTTTTCCAAACTCGAGTTTGTACTTGGCTGGATTCTTAATGCTTTTTCATCCTTAGCAAACTCGAGTTTGATATGCCAAACTCAAGTTTGCACTTGGCTAAGAGTTTTCAAAGGTTTTCAAGTTTTAAGGAAACTCGAATTTGATTTAAGTAACTCGAGTTTGTGCCAAGCAGAGAGCTCATAACTATTTTGTGATTTTGAAAACTCGAGTTTTGAGCCTTGTGGACTTAAATATATTTTCACTTCAAAAGTCCAAAACTCGAGTTGGTCATTCATTGACTCGAGTTTGCCTATATTTTCAAAATACTCTTCAAAGCTCAAATCGCGACATTCTTCTCTGGAAGAACTAAACTTGAGTCAGGTTTTGGAAACTCGAGTTTGGCCTTCTGAAGCAAAGTTACAAACTGCAGTTTGGTTGAACAAACTCGAGTTTGTGTCGCTCTATTTGAAAAATCAAATTGCTCGAATTTGTGAAATCTTCATGTTTGATCTAGATACTTCTTATCATCACTCATTACTATTCTTAACTATGGTTAATCAATTTTTTAGTGAGTTTCAGATGATTTAAAGAGTGTTAAATGAAGATTTATCTTAAAACAAAAAGTGACGTCAGCGCATTTATTGCAAAGTCCAGAAACCTTGCATTCTTTTGGACAATCATTCTCTACACGTTGCTAAGGGATTTATATTTTCTTTCCCTATCAAGAAGCTGCTCTTCCAACGGATTTATTTCAAGGGAAGTCAACCATAAACTTCTGTGCACTTGGATTAACACTAATCAAGAGAGAGACTGGACCAAGCTTCAACCTAATCTGCTCATTAATGTTTCCAATGGTTACATTAATGAATCCAACGGTCATTTAATACTCTCTTCATATATAAGGAGTTGCATTCAAGTCTCTACAACAACCAATCTGCAGAAAATGAAAAAGCTTTCAAGTTTCAACTACTTCTTGTGTTTTCTACTTGTAAAGTATCTTTTGATACATTTGTACTTCAGTGATTATTTCATATACTCTTAGAGAGAGTTTCATTTATTGAAATCATTTATTGTAAGAATCTCAAGTCGTGGGACTTGGAGATTGGGTATATCATTTTACAACTTGTAAGGAGGAGTGTATCCTAGTGAGAGGATAACTTCGAGTATAGAGTGTGTAATTGATTCCAAGTGATAGTGAAAATCTCAGAGTGTCTGGGGATTGGATATAGGTCAAGAGTTAAGAACAAACCGGTATAAATTTGATGTGTCTTGCTATTCTTTCATCTCCTCTATTCTACTCTATTTTCGTGTTCAGTTTCAGAGTGGTTTTAAAAAGAATTTTTAAAATCCCCAATTCACCCCCTCTTGGTGATTTGCTCCGCTTTCATTTGGTATCAGAGCAAGGTCTTCTCTAAAGAGCTTAACATCTCGAGAAGGATCATCATGGACGGTATTCTACCTAATGGAGCTTTGATCAACAGACCACCAGGCTTCAATAGAGAGCACTACTCCTTCTGGAAAGACAAATTCAAAGTCTTTATACTGGCTTCTGAATATGGCTAATGGAGGGTGTTCGAGAGATGAGACTATGTGCCATCCACGATTGAAGATGGTGTTAGAACTCCAAAGTTGGAAGAAGAATACGATGAGAATGACAAGAAGCTAGTCACTCTCAACAGTAAAGCTGTTCTTATGCTCCAGAGTGCATTAAGTCAACAAGAGTACTTTCGTATATGCACATTATCTTCTGCTAAAGCTATGTGGGATGCTTTGGAGATTGCTCATGAAGGAACAACCAGAATCAAAGAGAATCATGTAAATACCCTTATGACTGAGTACGATTTACTTCGTATCAAGTCTGGGGAATCCATTGGTGAGTTCCAACTCAGATTCACTCATCTGATCAACCAACTTGCTGCTTTGGGAAAACACTATGATCAACCTGTTCAAGTGAGGAAAATTCTAAATATCCTCATCAAAGAATGGGAAGCCAAGGTCACTACAATTTAAGAAGCTCGTGGAGAATCAATTGCTTCGGTAGCAGCTCTGTTCGACAGTCTTTCTGAATATGAAAGAAAGATCAAGTTCAAAAAGGGACTTGATAAGATTGGTGGCAAGAGCAAGGGAATTGCTCTCAAGACTATCAAAGAGGCTAAAGAATCAGATGATGATGATGATGATGATGAAGATGAAGATGAAGAGCTAGGCATGATGGTCCAGAGATTCAAGAAATTCTACAAGAAGGACCAAGGATTCAGAAAGTTTCACAAGGGTAGCTCCAGCACTGAGCAGAAGAAGCCAATCATTTGCTACGAATGTGAAAAGCCTGGCCACTTCAAGTCAGAATGCCCCCAGCTGAAGAACAAAGACAAGGAAAAGAAGAAGTTCAACAAGTATAAGAAGAAGGCTTATGTCTCAACAATATGGGGAGACAGCTCATTCGATGAAGATGAAGCAGAAGAAGAGGATAGAGCCAACATCTGTCTTGTGGCTCAAGAAAAGGAATTAGAAAATGAAGAGGTTTGTCTAAGAGCATCGAAATCCAACAAGTGGTACATTGATAGTGGATGCTCTAGACATATGATGGGAGACCAATCCAATTTTTCCTCAATCAAGCCTAAGGATGGTGGCAATGTGACCTTAGGTGGGAACCAATTCGGAAGAATTGCTGGTATTGGTGAAGTTGGAAACAACAAAGGACCACAAATCAAAGATGTCTATCTCGTTGAAGGACTATGCCACAATCTCCTCAGTGTGAGCCAAAGCACTGATAAAGGTAACTCAGTTATCTTTGATTCTGAGGAGTGCTTAATCATGAGCAAGGATGCTCTCTCATTGGACAATGTGAAATCTAAAGCCTTATTCAGGGCTCCTAGAGAAAGTAATTGTTTTACTCTCAATCTCTTTAGAAATGGTCCTGTTTCTGAAAAATGTTTTATTGGTAACTTGGATGAAGTTGGTTGTGGCATAAGCGATTAGCTCATGTAAACATGTTCCAACTTGACAAGTTGCTGAAAAAGGATTTGGTCATTGGTTTACCAAAACTTTTTTTTAAAAATGACATGATTTGTGATGCCCTTCAAAAAGGTAAACAAATCAAATCATCTTTCAAATCTAAAAATGAAATTTCAACTAATAGACATCTTCAACTACTTCATATGGATCTAATTGGACCGTCAAGAGTAAAAATTCTTGGTGGCAATCTTTATACTTTGGTCATAGTTGGTGATTTCTCTAGATTTGCATGGACTATATTTTTATCTTCTAAAGATGAAACGTTTGATCAGTTTGTTGTTTTTGCCAAGAAGGTCCATGTAATACCCGGATAATTATTTATCTCGAATATTATATTTCGATAGATAATACCTATTGAAAATAGGTGAACATGTGGTTTCAAATAATAAGTAATAATTATCTTATTTTCTAAGGTAATTACTATGGAAATTAGGAGAGATAAAGAGCTAAAATGTATTTTAGAGCATTAAATGGCCTAAAAATATTATGATAAATTCCAAGAGGTAGTAAAATATTTATAAAAAATTAGAAAGTATGTTGTCTCTAATTTTAGGAATTTTTGGGATAATTTCCCTTGAAAATTAATTGAGGCAAAATTAAGTATTATTTTGGGATCATAAGTAACCCCATGATTTTTAATATTTTACATGGGATATAAAATACCAATGTAAGTAAAATAGTTGTGAGATAATGATTTATCCTAATTAAGAAAATTATCAAAAATTAGTAAGTGGCTAATCTGGTAATTAATGGGATAATTAAGGTATAAAGTAAATGAATTAAAAATAATTTAAATAATTATTTTTAATTGGAGAAATTCGAAATTATTAAATAAATAAAAAATAAATAAAAATAAAATATTAATAAACTATTTTATGCTTAGAAAAATAAATAAAAAATAAAAGAAAAAAATATCTAGATATTTTGAATAAAATAATAATATATATGGTAAAGAGACAACAAGACATTTGAGAATGGATAGAAATAAAATCCTACACCAAGGTATAGGGATGTAGTCTAAGTCATCTGGACTTTTTATGAACCAAAGTGAAATTCTATGTCGGATTGAGCGGTCTCCGAAGTCGGTTCGGAACCAACAGGGTATTTAAGACACCGGATAGGAGAGAGAAAATGCAGATAGAGGATTTAGAGTCAATATTGAAACAAGTAGTTGCCGTGAATTAGGAATCTAGTGACTTAGGTCAGATCATATTACAAACCAGTGGATTTTTGCCTAGACGCTGACGCTTCCGAATTCAATTCCGTAATCAAGACGTATGTCCTAAAATCTTCAGCAGAGATAATGGAATACCCTTAATGGGATCATAAATTTCATTAAACTAGATATTCCTAATGAGAAAGAAAGAAACTTCAAACTCGTCGTCGATTTCGCGATTCGTCAAGATTAAGCGTTTCGGACACGGATCGAAACTTTATCGACGCTCGATGTCACCATCAAGATGACATCATTTTGTTGACTATTGGGGAGGGGGAGGTCGGCAAAAGAAAATGGAGGGCCAAGAGTGTTTTGTCCTCAAAATGCGATCCTACGGTCCATATTCGTCGACAAGTTCGAATTATTTACCGTTCGCCATCCGTCTCTTCTATAAATACCAAGCTCCTCTTCTTCATTTTTCACACCAAAAATCTGCCCCTTAGAGAGAAGTTAGAGAGAAGGGAGAGCTCTTGAAGTTCTAAGCCAAAGCCGGGTAAGTTCTTCGGTCCTTAGTCTTTAGTTTCGGTAGTTCTTTCGGTAGATATAGTAGGAATGCTAGATTTATCTTTAATTTTTTCAAGATAGTCTAGATATCATATTTAGGGGTAAATATGATATATATTTCGAAAATATGATGAGGGAAAAGATCTGTCAAAATTCTGGAGAGATAGAGCGAAAACAGCGAAATTCCGCCGATTAGGGGTTCAGGGGCAAAATGGTAATTTGTACCTAAAATGCCTGTTATAGTGCTAAAAGTTGTTAAATATTATCCTTATAGGATATCTGTTATAATCGAACCGCTATCGAGCCGCTATTGTGCCGCCGTCGTACCTCTGTTTCACCCGCTGTCAAAAAGTACCGTTTTCCGTCAACGAAGGTACGTTCGCGTACTGTAACACTGACTCTGATATTTATGGTATGCGTATATGTGATATGTGTATTGTATGTGGTAGCTGATAGCTCTGCTGTATGTCATATACTGTTATGTTGTATGCTGTACGTTCGCGTCTTAACACTAACTCGATATTTATTGTATTCGTATATGTGATATGTGTGTTGTATATGTGTTGGTGGTATGTTATTTGAATGCATGGTGATGTTAGAGGATAACTGGACATTTGCATGCGCTGGGAGCGATATGTCTGTATGCGCTGGGAGAGATATATCTGTATTCGCTGGGAGCGGTGTGTCTTCGCTGGGAGCGGTATGTCCGCATTCGCCGGGGAGCGATACATGTAGGAATGGTTCATTTGTTATGCCGATATACTGTATATGTAAATATGAGGTTAACCGTTACCCGGGTCCGTATGCATTGGACCTCGCTCTTAACATAGCGTCGGGTTCGGGAGGACCAAGTACCGAGGAGAAAGGCAAGCAGGCCGCATAGAGATCCGGTTGAAGATCTCTTCTGTTGACACGGCATGGCTGTTGCCGGGGAGGCACTTTTGTTGTTATTCACTTTAAAAACTCTCGGTCATTGTACCGTTTTTGTAAATCAGCCAGACTTACAGCATTTATAAATATATGTATCAGTTACTCAATCGCTCCGATGCTCTACTCTGATGGAAAAAAAAATTATACTGCTTTTGAAAATGGGATGTTACAGTCCAAAGCCAAAAGGTTTCTCTATTACAGGAATTCATACTGATCATGGTGGAGAATTTGAAAATCATGCCTTTGGTGAGTTTTGTGATAATATGGGCATCAATCATAACTTCTCAGCCCCGAGGACTCCCTAGCAAAATGGTGTTGTGGAGAGAAAGAATAGAATCCTCACTAAGATGGCAAGAGCAATGCTAAATGAGAATTCAACCTCACAAGTGTTTTGGGCTGATGCTATGAGTACGGCTTGCTACATCTCGAATCGGGCATATCTCCAGAAGAAGTTGAACAAAACTCCTTATGAGTTGTAAAAAGGAAGAAAGCCCAATCTAGCTCATCTGCATATTTTTGGCTGCAAGTGTTTTATCCAACACAATGGTAAGGATAACTTGGGAAAGTTCGATCCCAAGGCGGATGAAGGTATATTTCTGGGTTATTCAAATAGGAGTAAAGCTTATAGAGTCTTTAATACTCGTACTCGTATTGTTGAAGAGTCTATGCATGTTGTGTTCTATGAATCCAAATCTGATATGCCTTTGGATGATGATGAGGAAATTGTTTTCAAAAATCAATTCTTTTTGAAAACTACTCCTGCCTCTATTGAAAATCCTAAAAAAAATTTGAAATCGATCCTCAAAACTCTTGCGAAAATTATGATCAATCTCAGCCTAAAGCTTGGAAATTCATTAGGAATCATCCTTTGGACCAAGTAATACGTGATATAAATCAAGGTGTAAGGACCAGAAAAAGTAATTTAAATGAAGTTACATTTTCTACCTTTATATCAGAGATTGAACCCTCTAAGATTGATGAAACCCTTTCAGACAATGATTGGGTGATAGCAATGCAAGAGGAATTACATCAATTTGATAGAAATCAAGTTTGGGATTTGGTACTTAGGACTAAAGATCATTCGGTCATTGGCACTAAATGGGTATTCAAGAACAAACGAGATGAATCTGCAATCATTGTTTGTGACAAGGCAAGATTGGTTGCAAAAGGCTATAATCAAGAAGAAGGAATTGATTATGAAGAAACTTATGCTCCAGTGGCAAGAATGGAAGCTATAAGGGTTCTTCTAGCCTTTGCTTGTGTCAAAGGATTCAAGATTATCAAATGGATGTGAAAAGTGCTCTTTTAGATGGTTCTATTTAGGAGGAGGTTTATGTTGAACAACCTCCTGGTTTTCAAAGTGATCATCATCCATATCATGTTTATCACCTTAAGAAAGCCTTATATGGTCTTAAGCAAGCTCCTAGAGCTTGGTATGAGCGATTAAGCAAATTCCTTCTTGATCAAGGCTTTGTTAGAGGAAAAGCAGATACAACTCTCTTCATAAAGAGTAATAAGCTTAATGAAGTTTTAATTGTTCAAATATATGTTGATGATATTATATTTGGTGCTACTAATAATGCCTTGTGTGAAGAGTTTGCTAAGAATATGTAGGGAGAGTTTGAGATGTCCATGATGGGAGAACTCAACTATTTCCTTGGTCTGCAAATCAAGCAAAAGAAGAATGGAATTTTCATATCTTAGACCAAGTATCTCAATGATCTGCTGAAGAAGTTTGGGATGGACCAATGCAATGGAGTTGATACTCCAATGAGCTCAACCACTTCTCTGGATGCTGATGAAGAGGGTAAGGACTTCAACATTACAAGATATAGAGGAATGATTGGATCATTGCTCTACCTAACTGCAAGTCGCCCTAACATCCAATTCAGTATGGGGATGTGTGCAAGATTTCAATCCGCACCCAAGGAGTTTCATGCTAAAAATGTGAAGAGGATCTTCAGATATCTTGCTGACATAAAATCCCTTGGTTTGTGGTTTCCTAAAAGCCAACCTGAACATCTGGTGGCATATTCAGACTCAAATCATGCCAGATACAAGACGGATAGAAAGAGCACAAGTGGCCAATGTCAATTCCTTGGTGGCTCACTTGTCTCCTAGTTCAGCAAGAAGCAAACAACCGTCTCTATGTCATTGAATGAAGCTGAGTACATTGCTGCATCTAGTTGCTGTGCTCAAGTCCTATGGCTCAAGCAACAACTATCTGATTTAGGAATCAACCTGAAGGAGATCCCAATTCTGTGTGACAACACCAGCACAATAAGCTTGGCGAAGAATCCAGTGCAACATACTCGGACCAAGCATATTGATGTGAGACATCACTTCATAAGAGATCATGTTCAGAAGAAGGATGTCAAAGTGATGTTTAACCCAACTCATCTTCAACTTGTTGGTATCTTCACCAAACCATTGGCTAAGGAACAATTCAGTTTCATAAGAAGAGAATTGTGAATGGTAAATCCCAATGAGTTGTAAGTACTCCTATCCAATGTTAGTTATGTTTTTGATGATTTAATTGATACTAACTTAAGCATTAGAGTGTCTAGTTATGGTTTGTGCAGGATGCTTGATCAATTTACTGAAGTTTGTTGTCAAGAGAAGCAAACTCGAGTTTGTAAGTACTCCTATGCAATGTTAGTTATATTTTTGATGATTTAATTGATATTAACTTAAGCATCGGAGTGTCTAGTTATGGTTTGTGCAGGATGCTTGATCAATTTACTGAAGTTTGCTATCAAGAGAACAAACTCGAGTTTATCGGGGACAAAGAGCAAACTATGATTTTGGAGAAAGCCAAAACTCGAGTCATTAAGTAGGAAACTCGAGTTTCCATAAGACAGAGAGCAATTATCTTCTTGAAGGGAAGTGCAAACTCGAGTTGGTCAGTATAAACTTGAGTTTTGTCGGGGAAGTTCAAGGGTTCACACATACACTCTTGAAGTCCAGGTAAGTTTGCATCTATGCAAACTCGAGTTTGTTAGTGAAAACTCGAGTTTGTTAGTGAAAACTCGAGTTTGTCGCGACCTATTTATATGTGAGTCTTGCCTGTTCCTCTTCACTCCCTTCAAAACTCAAGTTTATCGTAGAGTTTCTTTCGACCTCTATCTCCTTCACCAATTTCGACCTCCCAAACCCTAAAAATGGCTTCCAAAAGACCTGCCAGAACCTCCCAAGATGCTAATTCTGACTATGAAGCTTCAGGTTCACCTTTGCCTCCTCCTCTCAAGCGACCTATGCGTGTGAAGCACACACCTAGGAGATTCAGATATGGAGTCGACAAAACCATCCCTGGAGTCGCTGCAAATGAGCCTGCTCCCTCTCCCAGACCAAAGGGGGTCACCATTCAAGAACCCTCTAAGGTTCAAAGAGAAAAGGGGACTGAACCAGAAGCTGCTACGGGAAAGGGTAAACAGAAGCAAGATGAGGCTTTTAAGTCACCTAAGAAAAAGAAATCAAGAGGAAACTCTTCGAAGGCTGCCTCTGCTAGTCATCAACCCTCTGAGCAACCCGAGGAAGCTAGCTCAAAGGTAACAGATGCAATTAATGAGATATATAATCACTCTAAAGCACCTGAAGGATTCTACAATACTACTGCTATTTTAGAAAATGAGAATGCTACTAAATTCGGGGAATCTTTCCTTAAGAAAGATTTTTGTCCGATTATTTCATTGGACTTAGCTAAGCTTAAGGAAGAGTGTAACCTTGATCTCTCCCCTTGGCTTAAGCAATTCGAGTCATTGCTTTCCATTTCTGCTCATTATACTCCCAATATTGTCAAACTCTTTTATTTCAACATATCTTGGGATAACATTGAAAAATTTGAGGGTGAGTTAGTTGAGGAGAGGATTTCAACCTCTGTGAGGGGTGTTAAGATCACTTTGTCTACCTCTATCTTGAACTCTATTTTGAAAATTGAGAATCCTCCTCATGTTCCCTCTATCAAATACAGTAACAAGGAGATCTGTGAAATCCTGAGGCCAAATGAACCCATTCCAGAGGATCAATTGGTTTCTCTATCATTTAATCCTGTTACTATGCCCCCTACTAATATAGCAATGTGGTATATCTACTCTCGAAACTTGTTGCAAAAGGGTGGCAATTATACCCATTTCGCAAAGAAGGATTACCCTCTCTTTGCTGCCATCATTAATAAACTTCCTATTAATGTTGGTCACTGGCTTTTCCAGGAGATGGCTCATTTTCGATTTGCTTCAAGAAATCCTTCTTACATTCCTTTTCCATCTCTAGTGTCAGTCATTCTCTTTTATCATAAGATCTGGTATATTGGACACTCTGAGACAATAAAGACTCCTCCCACTTTTGGCAAACAGCAGTTGAATTTCATGAGAATCAACTTTGAGGGAGGGTCTGGCCAATTGAGGGCCCTATCTAGATCTAGAGCATCTCATGCACGAGCTCAAGAAGCTCAATCTACTCCTCCTCCACCTCAGTCTTCCATCCCTTCTAACTTTGATGAGAGAGTCAAAGCCATTGTGGACAAGGCAATTTCTAATATGACTAGGAGGATTGAAGTTGAAGTGGGAAAGTTGGTTGCTAAGGTAACCAAGGGTAACCATGACATGGTGGATGCCTAGGAAGAACTGCAGGAAAAGGTTGAGAACATGTCAGGGCACTTAGAAGATCACGATGCTAAGATCTCAACTCTTATGGTGACCAATGTCTGGTTCAGTGATAAATTGGACAAAATCTTGAAGTTTTTGGCACCTGCTAGTCATGATATCAGTGGCTCTGGGTTTGGTTCTAGTTTTGGCACTTCTTCTGGCCCCAAACATGAGCCTGAACCCTCTACCTCACCTTCATTCACCTTCTCTACCCCCATTGTATCCACTTCTCCCACAGACACCTCTACTTCTGCCACTGTCATTGTTCCTCCCTCTCACACCTCCACAATCAAACTTGACT
Source organism: Acacia melanoxylon (assembly GCA_019022615.1). NCBI lineage: Eukaryota > Viridiplantae > Streptophyta > Magnoliopsida > Fabales > Fabaceae > Acacia > Acacia melanoxylon. Next base: position 93,897 of record JAFJYJ010000003.1, on the reverse strand, counting down.
CACCTCCCTCTACCCCACTGGTAAACCTTACACCTAAAGACCCTATCTCAGCTCCACCCTTCTTTGGTGATGACAAAGGGTGAGAGAAAACTGAAGAAGAATAGTGAGAAGAGTTTACAGTTTACTATGTTTCTCTTTTGTTATGCATCTTGAAATGTATATAAGTTTTTCAGTTGTTTCCTTGTATATCAGTTGTGGCTTATGTTGTTGCTAACGCTAATGTATCTTTGAACTGAGTGAATGAATGATATGCTTTTGAAATAATGTGTTATTGCTTCTGTTACCTATCTTTGAATTGTATATCTTTTTGCAATGCAAGTGTCTCATTTGTTAAAACTTTGAACCTTGCATCTTTCATATTTCAAAATGATTAAACCTGCTAAACTTTCAAAAAATTTGGTTTACAAGTGTTGTCATCATCAAAAATGGGGAGAATGTTAGTTCTCTATGTGTTTTGATGATAACTAACAATTGTAAACTCAAGTTTAAGTTTGTCTTTGTTAAGTTGAAAAACTTACTGTCAAAGGCAAACTCGAGTTTGGGGTGTCAAACTCGAGTTTGGACTTGACAGAGAGTAGCTCAAGTTATCCAAACATAAGACAAACTCAAGTTTGTATTGGAAAACTTGAGTTTGAGTCATACAGAGAGCACTCTAAGTTTTTCAAGTTAAGGCAAACTCGAGTTGGTTATTAACACACTCGAGTTTGTATTAAACGAGAGTTTTCAAGGATTTGTAAGCTTGACCAAACTCGAGTTTGTACTTGGCCGAGAGTCTTAATGCTTTTTCATCCTTAGCAAACTCGAGTTTGATATGTCAAACTCAAGTTTGCACTTCGCTAAGAGTTTTCAAAGTTTTCCATAGTTTTGAGAAAACTCGAGTTTATCTTTGTAAACTCGAGTTTGCACTTGGCAAAGAGTTTTCAAATGTTTTCAACTTTTAAGGAAACTCGAGTTTGATTTAAGTAACTCGAGTTTGTGTCAAGCAGAGAGCTCCTAACTATTTTGTGATTTTGAAAAATCCAGATTGCTTTTGGAAACTCGAGTTTTAAGCCTTGTGGACTTAAACATATTTTCACTTCAAAAGTCCAAAACTCGAGTTGGTCATTCATTGACTCGAGTTTGCCCATATTTTCAAAATACTCTTCAAAGCTCAAATCGCGACATTCTTCTCTGGAAGAACTAAACTTGAGTCAGGTTTTGGAAACTCGAGTTTGACCTTCTGAAGCAAAGTTACAAACTGTAGTTTGGTTGAACAAACTCGAGTTTGTGTCGATCTATTTGAAAAATCAAATTGCTCGAATTTGTAAAATCTTCATGTTTGATCTAGATACTTCTTATCATCACTTATTACTATTCTTAACTATGGTTAATCAATTTGTTAATGATTTTCAGATGATTTAAAGAGTGTTAAATGAAGATTTAGCTTAAAGCAAAAAGTGACGTCAGCGCATTTATTGCAAAGTCCAAAAACCTTGCATTCTTTTGGACAATCATTCTCTACACATTGCTACGGGATTTATGTTTTCTTTCCCTATCAAGAAGCTGCTCTTCCAACGGATTTATTTCAAGGGAAGTCAACCATACACTTTTGTGCACTTGGATTAACACTAATCAAGAGAGAGACTGGACCAAGCTTCAACCTAATCTGCTCATTAATGTTTCCAACGGTTACATTAATGAATCCAACAGTCATTTAATGTTCTCTTCATATATAAGGAGTTGTATTCAAGTCTCTACAACAACCAATCTGTAGAAAATGAAAAAGCTTTCAAGTTTCAACTACTTCTTGTGTTTTCTACTTGTAAAGTATCTTTTGATACATTTGTACTTCAGTGATTATTTCATATACTCTTAGAGAGAGTTTCATTTATTGAAATCATTTATTGTAAGAATCTCAAGTCATGGGACTTGGAGATTGGGTATATCAGTTTACAATTTGTAAGGGGGAGTGTATCCTAGACAGAGGATAACTTCGAGTATAGAGTGTGTAACTGTTTCCGAGTGATAGTGAAAATCCCAGAGTGTCTGGGGATTGGACGTAGGTCAAGAGTTAAGACCGAACCGGTATAAATTTGTTGTGTCTTGCTATTCTTTCATCTCCTCTGTTTTGTTCTGTTTTCGTGTTCAGTTTCAGAGTGTTTTTAAAAAGAATTTTTAAAATCATCAATTCACCCCCCTTGGTGATTTGCTCCGCTTTCATTATCATCTTCAAACACTTAACCTCTTGAGAAAATGTAGAGAGATGAGAGAAAATGTGTGTAGAATTCGAAGCTGAAGCATATAAAATGAGGTGTGTGTGGGGTATTTATATTGATATCTGCGTAACACTTGTAGCAGTTTATATGACGTTTTTTGTAGCGGTTTGAGTTAGTAGCGGTTAAGGCGTTAGTGTTTGTAGCGGTTGTATATTTGTAGTGGTTGGGTTTATTATGTAGCGGTTTCAAAACCGCTACAAATCCTAGTATGGTTTTTTTTTAAAGGAAGATTATAGATTAAATATTTTATTGTAAGCATAATTTTTTTATCTCAATCTTCGTCGTCATCCCTACAAAAAAAGTATGGAGAAAATGTTACTTGTGAGTTCAATATGTTTGAACACAAATTAAACTTTACTTAAATGTTATTATTTTATAAAGCGTATCTTAAAAATCATACTGAATTATAGGTAAATTGTCATTGTTGTCTAGGAAGAAGTTTTCAAAATTGGCGGGCTGGAACGGGTTACTCTCGTTGGTGACGTTATCACCATCGCCCATGTCGTGAAGGTCCCAAAGCTTTAAGTGAACCACCATATTCCAATACCTGTACCTCTCATCGACGACATAATAAACCTGATGTTCCTCTGAGGCAAGAATATATGGCTCATCATCTTTAGACTGACCAGTGTAAATAGGTCGAGAGAAATTCACTGATGTGATGCCTAAGTTGTCAGTCGTGTGAAAGACCTGGCTATCACCCAAGAGGGGGGGGTGAATTGGGTGTATGATAAAACTTTTGGAAGTTTGAAAATCTTTTCGCAATTTACTGAAAGTAGTTTGTATGACAGCAATAATCTATAAAGCGATAATCAGTCATTCAAACTTATATGCTGGAAATGTAAGAGTTAAGGGAAGAGACTTTACAAACTGTGATTTATACTGGTTCGGTCCAATCCTTGACCTACGTCCAGTCCCCAAGCTCCGCTTGAGATTTTCAATCCACTATCTTCTTGTAACTTGATTACACGTTCTGTACTTGAAGTAATCCTCTCACTAGGATTCACTCCCCCTTACAAACCGTAATCAATACACTTGCTTGATTACACACTCGTACTCAAGTAATCCTCTCACTAGGATTCACTCCCCTTACAAGCTGTAATCAATACACTTGCTTGATTACACACTCGTACTCGAAGTAATCCTCTCACTAGGATTCACTCCCCTTACAAGCCGTAATCAACACAAAGTGTTTCCCACTCAAGATCACCCAATCTTGAGTATCTCACGATAGAATGATAGGATGTTTACAATGACTCTTCTCTCTCGTAAGTAGATGAATAAACACTGAAGCACAATTACAATTCATCTCACTCTCAATGATAAGTTATGTAAACATTGAAAACAGAGAGTAAATGATGTGAAGATCAGAGTATTAGCATGTTGAAGGTGTAAACTTGGTCTCTGCGTTTTTCTACTTTGTGTACTCTGTTCTCTGTTTTGAAGACTTCAAAGCTTTGAGTATTTATGCTGGTTGAAGCTTGATGACTGTTGGAGTGCTTTGAATTCGTGGAGAATATAGCTGTTGAGATATAGCTGTTGGGAACATTTGCAGACTTGAATATTTGAATATTGGTTCTTCAAGAATGTCTCCCATGATGTTCAGCTTTTGTTGGTGGGAGCCTTCTTTGTCTCGCCTTGAAGAATGGTTGAGTTTCTTTCCCAGTCATCATCCACTTACTTCGTTCGAAGATATAATAAAATAATGCAAGTGGTTTATGAAGTTGCTTTATTTGACTCTAAAGCAAATTCAAATCTTCGAAATCTGAAGTTAAAGCAAATCAAGGATATTGGATATTCGAATCCATTAGAGATGAGAATTCAACTTTGTTTCTTCAAGAGTTTCATTGAATTCGATCTTCTTTCCTATTTCGAAAATCTGCGAAACCTTCATCTTCATCCTTTTGACAGATTTTGATTTACATCAAGTATGATGTAATCTCAAACTTTAATCACCTGAAACTTATACACAAATGATATAAATGATGTTAAGAAGAGGTATGAATCATTTGAGTAATAATCTGATGTTCTTGATCTGAAACAAATTTCAGTCGTGGTGATTTTTCTGAGGCAGAGGCGAATACTCGAGTATTGATTTGGAAACTCGAGTATTGAGGTTGTTGAGTTACTCCATGTCTGATGGAAACTAGCCGTTAGAACTTCGTTTTCTGAACCAGCAATGTATACTCGAGTATAGGGTTGGAAACTCGAGTATAGAGGTTGTTTCGTAACTCCTGGTTCCTCTCTGTCTGATGGAAACTCGAGTATAGAACTTACATACTCGAGTATTGTAACTCCTTGAACACACCGTCAACTTTCGAGGACCATATCTCCCTGGTCTGAACTCCAATTTGGTTGGTTCAACTCTTGATGTAAAGCTCTGTGAGTCTACTTTCATATGCCACCAATTTCAGCTCAAACGGATTTGTAGTTTTTGAGTTACACTCAAAACATTGAAGCTTGGTTTGCTGTGTGGCGTGGATTTATCTGTCAACTTCCACAAATAATAGCTCTCTCATATAAACTCCTTTTGGTTTGAATTTTATATCAAATTGATGCATTGGGATTCTAGTTTCATATGCCACTGATTTCACCTCAATCCAATTTCTGGTTTGTGAGATATCATCAAATTACCAGATGTCGCCTGTGCTGAACGTGAAACAGAGCTGATCACCGCTGCATACTCGAGTATAGACTTGCATACTCGAGTATTGACAGTCCAGAGGCACCTGAGATGCTGAAAACACTGTATACTCGAGTATTGATGAACATACTCGAGTATTGAATTCCAAACTCGAGTATCCTCATTCAGAAGCTGATTTTTGCTGACTTTAGCTCCGAATTGAGTCATTCCAACTTCCATATGATCTTGGAGGCTTCTAGCATCAATATAAGAACTTGAATAATGATATCTTCATTCCATTCAACAAGTTCTTCCTTTTTCCATCTCCCAACTTGATCATTCAACTCTTTCTCTCTTCTCTTCTTCTCTTGATCATTGTTCATAATTCAATTCTTTCTTTCTTCTCTTCTCTTGATCATTTTCCACAATTCAATTCTTTATTTCTTCTCTTCTCTTGATCATTCTCTGTCATTCAACTTGTACTCATTATTCTTTGCTAGTTCCTCAATATCTTCTCTTCTATATCCATAGAGTCGAGCCTATGCTGAACTTGTTGCTGAATTTAATGTGTAGACTTTTCGTATCAGCACTATTCATGTATACTCAACTGTAGCACAAATATGATGAAGCTTCATTCCATCTTCTGTTTGATCATAGAGACTTCCAGTGCAAGTTTGTCTTTCTTTAGCCTCATTTCTTGGCCAATCTCTATAGTTCAACTTGGAGTTCTCTTCTTCAATATCTCCTTCTTGATTAATCTCTATAATTCAACTTGGATTAATCTACATTAAATACATCGCTTAGTCAATGTAGGAGATATCTATATTACTCAATCTTTTTGCTTTTAATAATGGCATCTATATAAGACATCATCAAAACTAATCATATCTAACATCGTGAGTCCCCGGACATTGTCATATTTGCTCACAAACACTTGCCTATTTAAAAAAGTGGCGGTTTTTATGTTTTGAATTTGAAATGTCATACTTTAGTAGCGGTTTATATATGTGAACTGCTACAAATCTCAAATTTAACTATTTTAAATTTAAATAAATATATTTTTATTCACTTAATATTTATTCCATTATTTATTTAACAATATCTATTTTATTTAACTATAATACATTTGGTTCACTAAATATATTTTTCAATAACAATTGTTATATTTTATAAGTAACATTAATAAACTAATATAAATGAATATAAGTATTAAAATAGTACTCTAATATCAAAAACCAACAAAAATAAAAGATAACAAATAATTTAAAGAAATAAAATTGTTAAAAAACCAAATAAAATAAAAATATAACAACCATTTTAAGTACAAAAATGTGTCTATAAGAAAAAATAAAAACTAACTATCAGGAGTCTGATGATCAGGTCCTGTCTCAGGGGGTTGTCTGGGGGTCGGGATCGGCGTGCTCATGAGCGAGTAACAACTCCCTCATCATCGGCAACGGCGGGAGGGGGAGGGGGGGGGGGGGGGGGGGAGGGTCGTAGTTGAACGTAGGGGGAGGCGGAAACCGCCTGTCAGGAAACATTTTTGTCAAGGCATCGGCAACAGCATCCCAACTCTCCCTATGATGAGCGTACCAACGTTCGGCCTGGTCCTGTATCCGCCTAGCAATCTCCTGAGTCTTGGCGTCAACCTTAGCGGCAACCTTGGCAATAATCACCTAAACCCCTTTCGTTGTCAGCCTTCTCGAGCTGGATAAAGATACTGCTCGATAAAGACATAAAGATCATGCTCAATAAAGAACATCTCGAAGAGATATGAATTTTAGAATTTCACAGTCGTATAAAGATGCTGCTTTAGACCAGCTGCTATGAATTTGATCAAAACTTTCAGAATACAATGAATTTGGAGCTAATTCTTTTTTCATTGGAAAGAAGACTTAAATAGTGTTATAGTGATTGTTTAGTTTCCAAATTTGAAGTTATATTACAAAAGTTATGCCCACTGGAAGTTGATGTATGTGCCAAACTATCTATGTTCAAAAGGGCATACAAGTGATCATGGATGCACTCGAGTGATGAAGCTTCACTTCCATAATTTTAGCAAGTCACTCTCAAGTGAAATTTGAGTGATGTGAGAATCAAATTTGAGTAATCACTCGAGTGATGCATGATCACTCACAGTGATTTGAGAAATCACTCGAGTAATCCATGATCACTTGCAAGGTACTTACAAGTAATATGAAAATCACTCCAGTGATTTGGAAAATCACTGGAGTGATCGATGATCACTTGGAGGGAACTTACAAATGATTTGAAAATCACTCGAGTGATCCATGATCATTTCCCAGTGATATTGTTCACATATTTTTTAATCACCATCTTGGATTTAAGCCTTCATTATATTACTTCTAATCATCACTAGTCAAGTTTATATGAAGATAATAGATGATTAAACTTGGATTAGAGCTTAACGGCCAAAAAGAAACTTTATGTCAGAAGCTTCAGCGGCTACTTCCAACGGTCATATTCTAAGATACTCAACGACAAGAATGTGCTTAACGGTCAAATGCTTTTCATAAACTATAAAAGGAGAGACATTTAAGATACACAGAGATGAGAGCTTATGCCTACAATGTTGATATGCTGATACTCTTAATTTTACCCTACCGAAGCTCTATAATCATACTCCTACCTTGTACTTTAGTGTTAAGCATTATCTACTTCATATAGAGAGAAATATGCTTTCATTGTAATCATTCTATCTTTGTGAGAGTTACTCAAGATTGGGGGATTTTGAGTGGGAAACAGATTATATACTTACAGTGTGTAAGGGGGAGTCTTTATCTCAGTGCGAGAATTGTAAAGGCTTCACAAGTTTCCAGATGAAACTTGTGGTATTGTAGTGGTTCTCAAGTACCCGGTTAAACTTGAGGGAGATAATGAATTGAAATCTCAGGAGGAGCCTGGGGACTATACATAGGTCATCATGGATTGGACCGAACCAGGATAAACCATAGTTTGCATATTCTATTCCCTAAGCTCTTATATTTCCAGCATATATTATTTGAATAACTGACTATTGATTTATGACTCATTACTTTCATACTTATTGTTTTTACTAACACGTGAAAAGATTTTCAAAGTTCTTAAACTTTTATGTTACACCCAATTCACCCCATGTTGGTCAAAACCCTCTTGTGGCAAGCGAACCAGTCGAACAAGTAATAAAGAGTAAGTAGAGTATCGTCCCACAGAGACTATAATACTAATTATGTAGCCAATGTTTGATTGAAAGTTGTGTGATGGAAGTAGTGATGTTGGTTGTTTGAGTATCACTACTAATAAACATAAATAAATAAAAATGATTGAGAGTTGGTTGAAAAAATCAGAGTTAAAGCAAGTAGAGCTCGGATTTCATTTTAAGTCGCATTAATCCCCCAGTTAGTATCTAACGCATTGCTACAACATTTTACTGCATAGCTTCCGCACTGCAACACCCCTATATTCTAAGCCCAGAACAAAGTGATGTCTTCTCTAATCATTAATCAGATGTGTTAATTAATAAAGAATTTGAACCACTAGGCCAGGTTTGATCCTGGACAGTAAAAACCGTTTCAAAAATATTACAAAACTTAGCCTAATCGTAGAATTCAAAATTATAGTTTGAATGGGCTTTTCTGAAAAATTTAAAACTTTTGAAAACATTTAATCAATGGTTCAAACTCTTTATTAAAGTACATCTTACCTTAGTCTTGGTTAGATATCATTAGAGTAATTCTTTATTATTATATCTAACCTAGTGCTCTACCATTCACTTGTTCATCCATTTGATTATGGGCTCGTGATATACGTGCCCGTCCCTGCAGCATTACAATACATATACGTTCTACTACTATTAGATCATAGTATCTACATAATTATACATCCCAATAGCCACATACGGCTATTTCAAAATATTATCTAAGTCATAAGGAATAAAAATATCTATATACAAAAGGTGTATCTAAAATGTTTCTTCTACACCATCATCACCACCTTCTTCTTAAGGTCAAGCGATAATAACGCCCTTGCCTCTTCCTCCTTCTCTACTAGATTGCCAACGTCTTGAATTCATGGAAGGTTCTTAGATTCAAATGAATGAATCCCAAAGTAACAGGTTAATCTCAAATTCTAGCATATACAATATATGTAAATCAAACAAAACAGAGTAGTCCACACAGCATATAAAGCATTCAAATTCATATGAAAAGTATTACATTCCATATGTAGCTTGTAATACAAGTAATCATTACACGATTTCAAATACCTTAGCGCTAGGAAATATATTTTGGGTAAATTAATAACCAAAACTAACTAAATGCACTAGGCCCTGCCTAGCCACCAGGACGCTGGCCTCATGGTCGGCCCTTTCGCTCAATCGAGCCACGAGTGGTGCTGGCACCATACAGGCGGGACATACAATATGGTATAAACAAACATACATAGTTATACAACGAATGTGAGATTAAAATTATTATTTGTTGGTCTTATCGACAATGCACCTTCTGCAAAGTTCTTTTCAATCTGGTTGTCTTTCAAGCTTGGGCAATTATCTCTTCCTATAATTAATATTCATATGGAGAATGGGTCATTAATCATTCTAATTTTAATATCGTAATTAAGATTATATCTATTCTAGACCCTCCCCAAAATGCTTGTCTTTTAATATCCTTATGACTATGGATGTATACTTATTGAGACTTATTTAATTAAATACTATTCACTGTGGGAACAATTATTATTTCAGTCATTTAACCTCCAACTTATCCAAAGAAACTATCTCTTTAGAGGTTAAACACAATCCACTACTTATGTGGTTATTCTCAAACTTTTCAGAAATTAACCTTTAATTTCTCTAAGAATTTGGAAAATTCATAACTTGAGCTATACAACTTCAAATGGAGTGATTCCAAATCCTACAGAACACTTGATAAGTCTATTTTCATATATTAATAACCACTGAGATAATTTATGGTTGAAACAATCCCATAATCTCGAAATTTAAACACATCTTGAATCTGGAACCAGAATTTTCCAGATTTCTTAACCAATCTTTGAAAAATCATAATTTAAGTTTTAGATCCCCAATTAACATCCTTTATGACTAATTTTAAATCTTGAGAGGTCTACTTTACACTGTCCAAATTTCACAGATAGCCAAAGTCATTTACTTAATCAAAAGCTCTTTTGAAAATGACAGTTCTAGATTAAAAACATATAACTCACAGATTTCAATGCTCAACTTCAAAAATCTATATATGGACTTCTAAGTGTCCAAATCAGGTGTTTCAAAAACCTATGAACTCTTATTAAGTCTAGTTTCTAGGAAAATTGGTTTCATCGTTTTAGCATATGCCAATAATTCCCATATTTCAAAAATGTGAACACTTTCCAGATAAATTTCCAGAACTGTGACTTATTTTCAAAAATTCATAATTCCTTCAATACTTACCCAATTTAGGTGGTGACCTATCAAATTAAATCTCAAGAAGTGTACTATATGTTCCCCAAATTTCATGGTAAGAGGAGGTCATTTGCTTAGGTTTTAACCTACACGAAAATTATCACTCCAAAATCATATCAGAAATTCTTCAAAATCATACCCCAACTTCCAAAAATTATATCTCAAGCTATAGACCTCCATTTTAGATTATACAAAGCTCATTTTAAAGCTTATGGAGTAAAATGCAATCTATAAAAATTTCATAAAGAAACACAACCTCTAACCTACGAAATAACATGCAAAACATGCTCTATTTTCATACTCAAAAGCAAGGTTGAAAAACTACACATGCAAGCTCATTTGTTGACTCAAAACCTTCATAAATCATACACTATGTTCATATAACAGACATGCACGTCCTTAGAGCTTGATTATAGATCCAAAGATGATCAAAAACTAGATCAAAACCAACATGCATGGACTCAAAACGTTGATATGAGCTATTTCTCCCTCTAAACCATAAGTTTCAGTCACCAACCACTCTCAAGCTTCAGCAAATGCAAAAAACAGATGGGAAGACGTTTTGGAGACTTACCTAAACTCCAATATCAATTTGCATGTGATATTTGATCACAACTTCTTCCTTTTTTCCGTTCATTCTCTTCTCTTTCTTAGACGATAATCTCATATTTCTCATGGTCTCTCTCTGTGTTCTCGGTCTGGAATGAAGAATGAGGGAAATAAGATGGAGGTTGAAGGAGAGGAGCTAAGGTGTGAGGTGTATGGGAGAAAAAGTGAGAGTGTGGCATGTTGTATGTGAGTGACAGAGGAAATGAGTTTACGGTTTAAGGAGATAGAGAGTGTGTTGTTGGGATCCGTACACGCAGCGGAATTGAAAACTTTTACGAATCCCTTCCGAGGATCGCTCAACTGTGTTTAGATCAAGGTTCGTTAGAATCATACCTATGCGAATTAATGAACATCTCTTTCGATTTGAACACGTGGGCTACCTACTCGATCAACAGGAGCAGACTCTGTGAATCTCCTCCCTCTACCGGTATCCACACGAATAGCCTTCGAACACGGACGGCAGCGTGCTAGCGCCTTCAAACCTTGCGTCTCTCTATTTTCTCTCTAGGGTTTCTCGTGGTTTTTTTTTAAAAAAAATTCATCCTACTTAATACGACTAGATCAATATCTATTATAAGGTTTCTAAAACCCTAATAAGCCGTATTAAAATATTCAAAATTAATCCAATCAATTTTGAAATTCGAATTTCAATTAAAATAATATATTAATTAAATCTATCAAATAGATCTAATCTAATATATTTATTTAATCCGAATTATAAGCCTACATATTTAATTTATCTTTATAAATTAAATATGAGATATGATATCCTTTTATTTAATTAAATATGAGATACTATATCTCAATTTAATTAAATATGAGATACTATATTTTTATTCGAAAATCAAATATGAGATACAATATCTCAATTTATTATAGTTATTTAATTTATCAAATAAATTAAATACTATATATAATAATATTATTATCTATAAATAATATCATTATTAATTTTGAATTTAATTATATATATATATATATTCATCCTAGATTAAATACAGTATTCATTAAATCTTAGATATATCTAAGATTCAATGAATCTAGACACTTTTGCTCGTGTTGTGCTATTCTTGTGTGCGACCCTGTAGGCCCACATGAGATTGGTAGTGGGCCAATACTGTACCAGCCCACAAGTTGCAAGCGGCCTCTAGCAAGACATTGCGACTACCCAATTCATATGGGGATCGATGATACGATACAACCTATTGTACAACCATGTCATGTCCCTTTTTGTCACGCGATAATTTGGTCAAGGATGAGGCATGAATAATGTCAACTTCCTGTTCTTGACCACTACTTTCTCGATTCTTGAGTAGTCTAACAATTGAAATGGAAACTCTTTTCCATCGTAGTATGACCATACATTTCTCAGACTCACTCATCGAGGGGCTCAGTAGTAGCTCTCTACAACTGTGAGGGACAAATTCCATCTTGACCATTCACATTCCTCTGCATGAAAACCACTAATCCCGATCCAAGCCTTTATCATCACCCGGTCAAAGGTGACTTTTGACTAAGTCAAAGATTAGCGACTCATCATGTAGGAATCCATGATGATCTCAGGTCAAAGGGCGTTGTGACGCGGTTATACATGAGAAAATCTTATGACTTAATCCATGCAGCTTTCTCATAGTGGGTCGGTCCAGCACCTTGTACTCCTACAAGTGCCCATGACTTTGATTCATATCTTCATACCTCATCAAAGTCATACTGGTCTTATTTCATCTTCGCTCCCGCGTAGATGACCGACCAAGGACATTTAGGATAATCTATAAGATATATCCAAGGATCAATTATCACTATAAACATGTAAATGAAATGATAACTAAATGGAGATGACTTGCCCTTAGGGCATAATTTCCAACATGTGTGTGTGTGTGTCGTGTGATTTTTGGATAGAGGAGGAATGAATGAAGGTATGTATGTGTGTGTTGGAGTGCTTTTACGGATGGAAGAGGGAGAGGGAACACGTGGGGTGCATGCAAATGAATGGAGAAAGTATATGATAAAGTGTGTATGTGTGTGCGCTGGATAGAGGGAGTTTGGACCGAATGGGCTAAGGGAGTATGGGCTTAAGTGTTAAATGAATTGAGGGAGTATATATTCTTGTTGTTCGAAATACTTTTGTTCAAAAGGGTTCTATTATGGGGCTGATTGTTTATATTGAATTATAAAGGAATGTGTGCTTTGCATGTATAGTCCAACCCATAAAATACCACTAATTCCTACATTCTCCTTTTCTAACTAATATTGGGCCATAATTTATCTTCTAACTATTTTTCCTTAACTTATGAGAAAATATGCCTTTAATTCTAAATATTAATTTTAAAACAGTTAGGGCCAAATTTTCCATAATTAATCCCATACCACATTTTTATTTTCAAATTCCAAATTTTGGGATGTCACACGTAATGCTACAACAAAATGCCTATCGCAATGTTATCCAATTAACCCACCACTAATTTATACAGAAGCATCTGCATCCTGTAAGTACATCCCTTACTCTACTTCTCCAATATTCCTATGGCGATTTTTGGGCTTGAGATGTCAATTTAACCTAGGTACTTTAACTATGTGAGGTAAAAGCATTCCTATAGCTTACAATATAGATTGAGCCCTACACAAGCTCATCTAGCACACACTACTTAACATAGGTCTAACCCTAACTCCCTTCCAGTAAGCTAAGGCCGCTGACCTCGCCTATTAGCGGTTAACAAACAAACAAGACAATGTATCACAATTAAGCAAACTGAATTTATTTAATTAAGAACTAGCAAACTCGGTTCATACTACAACATAAGAATTCATCCTCGCTCAGCCAATGGAAGCTTAGTTCATGATTGATGAGGGAAACATAATCGAAATTACAGAGAGACAATCCATGGAAAATTTAAAGAAGAAAATTAAAACAGAGGGGATCGCTGGAATGATTGATGGCGCATGAAATGTCTTGTCATGTGACGTCTCTACGTCTTCTACAACTCTGTCTAATCCTCTAGTGTAGATCGATCTTTCTGCAACTCTCTCAGGGAATCCTGATTTCTTAACTTGAGTTGCGTCGTAGAATTCAGATTGTGTATACTCGACTCTTTGATTCTCGACTCTCTAACTCACGACCACCTTTCAGTTTTAGCCTTCCTTTGCTTTTATAACTAGGTCCTTCGGGCCGTACGTCCAGTGAGCTAGGCTTTCCTATTCTGTTAGGTCTGACTCCCAAGATTCAGTTGATTGATCATCTTTTAATTTCGCGAGATTCTGTAGATCTTCTATTTGATTCTCCGCATATATTATTTTCGTTTCTGTGAAGTTAGCCGCTGTCTTAATGTCTAGCTCGATTACCTGTATTTAATTCCTAAAATACTCACAAGAAGAGATCAGCATAACGCAGCGCATAACAATTCATCACTTACGATGCTACAACAGTGTGGTCACATTATAGTGCTAGTTCAAATAAAAGGCATACAGTTGATGAGTACTATTTATGTCATGTTTTCCTTATACTATGTGATTGTTTTATGAGTTGAATATGAGCCTAAGAACATGTTATCTGAGCAATTGTGTCATAATTCACGATATAGGGAAATATAGGATATATCTCATAAGTTACGATGAATTCATAAATATCCTGTACATGTGCATAAGAAGAAGGCAAGCTTAAGAGTTTATTATGAATGCACATAGTACTACCGATACAATGCTATAGCACCGAGTCAGCCACATCAAGCTGCAATACAATGCAACTCATATGCTATAGCAGAGTAAAGGAAGTAATGTTGTGCGCCGTATGCTCTAACTTTTCCTCGAGGCTTTTTCAGAAATTAAGTACAGGTTGACGGACGGACGTTAGTTCATGATTAGATTGTCAATAGATTGGAATAGAAGATGCGAAGGACCGAAGATTTAGATTTGGAGAATCCTGCAGAATCAACATAAGCAATCTATTGAATTTGGAAAGTTAAATCAGTTGGACCTGACAAATTTGGAAAGGCCAAGAACACTGAACTTACACCACAAGTAAATGTGACTATAAAAAGAAAAGATGATCAACCCTAAAGGTGGTCGAGTCGTGGAGAGCCATAGAACATTCTTATTCGGCCAGGCTCGAAAGAAGAGGGAGAGAAGCACTAAGAACGAGAACTCTAGGAGAACCCAATTCCTTCCTTGCAGCAAGATAGAGACAAGAAGACATGGAGTTGTCAAGTGATAGGCCTCTCTTACGCCGTCGAAATCTCTGCCAGGCTTTCTGTTTTTCTTTTCTTAATTCTAGTTAATCTTTTGTCATAGGCTATTCTGTTGTGATCTGTTTTGCGATTCCCTCGTCAGTCATGAACTAAATCTCATGTGGTTGAGCGAGGATGAATTCTTGAGTGTAGAATGAACCCACTTTGCTAGTACTTAATTTCATAAATTCAGTTTGTTTATCAGTATTCTTAATTTCTGTTGGTTAGCGGAAGCTAAGGGCTAGATCAGGGGCCTCGTCTTACTGGAAGGGAGTCGGGGTTAGACATATGATAGACAGTGATTGCTGGGCAAGCTGGTGCAAGGCTTGACCTATCATTGTAGGCTTCAGGCATGGGTCTACCGCTCATAACCTTAACACCTTGATTTGAAAAGATAATCTTAACTAGAAAATCGTCATAGGCATATGGGAGAAGTATAGTTTAGGTTGTATGTATAGGACGCGGAAGCTTCTGTATAACATAGTGGTGGGTAACTGGATAATGTTATGAAAGGCGGCTATGTTGTAGCATTGCGGAAGCTGTGCAACATAATTGCTATAGCAATGCGTTAAGGCAACTGGGGGATTAATGCACTTAGGATGAAATTTGATGCTCAACCTATCGTTTACTGATATCTTCTTACGACTACGATCCTTTGTTATTTTTTGTCTTATGAATTATAAACACAAAAATGCCAACTCAATCATATATATTTTATCTTCTTTGCACAACTGTTTGCATGAATCTGTGTCATCATCAGTATTTCAGTCTCTGTGGGACAATACTCTACTTACTCTCTATTACTTGTTTGACTGGTTCACTTGCTAATAAGGAAATCGACCAACAACAATGCTATAGCATTATATCAGTTTTGTCATGCGCTTTCACAATGTGATGAAATTAACTAACAACAGAGATAAACAAGTATAACATCTTTACCTGCTGTCATCCGATGTCCTACCTCGGGAGCCTTACACTGTTCATATCACAAATAATATCAAGGGCTGAGATTCAAACGACTCCTAGGGTAATCGTTAATCTCACATAATATGCATGCATAATATATGATAAGCAACCAACATGCAGTACCTTTGGCACTCAGATCATACATATCGTATGCAAAACCAACTGCAAACAAAGATCGCATAAACCACAACAAAGTACCGGCATACAACTGAGCAAATGAAAATTCAAAACCATGGTTCATACACATATAAAATCACACATAGTATGTGAGAGAAGAGTTACCACCTGGACGCTTTACCAATTCTTGAATCAGCTCCCAATCCTTTTATCGCCCTGGGCAATCCTAGGCTCTTATAAACATATATTCATAGACAATCGGTTATAATCTATCCAAACCCTTCATATTCTGAAAATACTAGGGTTGTTTATCTCTACTACCCATTGCCCTTTCTTTCTCATTTTTGGGTAAAAGTCAAAACTGACAGAATTTTCAATCAACTTCAAAAATTCATATCTTTATGCACAAGTGTCCAACTGCGTAATTCCAAAAGATATACAACCCTTATTAAGTCTAGTTTCAGGAAAAATAAGGTAATTAGCCAATTGGACGCCCAGCATTCCAGAATTGCAATTCTTTGGACACTGCCTTAAAAACTTGCCAGTTTTACATGTTAAACTTCAAAAGTTCATAACTACCAATATATTGATACAATTGGCCCATATTACATATCCAATTAAAGTTTAGGATGTCTAATACAATCCTAAAAAGTTTCAGGGTCATTGGACAATGTTTGCCCAGTCAACTACACAACACAAACTGACTGCCACGTAGGCACCAATCTAGCAGCACTGCTATATCAACTTCAATCTTTGGCTTTTCAATCCAACCTTTTTGAAAACCGTAATCACTGCCTACTCCCACACAAATTTTCCCAAGGAATCCATTTCTAACCTTAAAAAAAAAAAAAAAATCATTCTCCTTCATATTGAAATAGAACTGGATGAAATTTTTAAGGTTTTTGGCCAAAATTTTAGTTTTCGCTACCGATGTTTTTGGGATCAATTTCTTGCCTTTATTCCACACAATTTTTCATTATAAACTCATAGGAAGCACCAAAACTAACAAAATCACACTCTTTCATGCTTAAACAAGGTATGGCCAAAAACAGGGCAAACCCAACAACTCAGAAAAACCTCAAGATATTCAACTCAAATCAGAGCTTATACGTACCTCTACTCGATTCCATAGTTGGTTCTTGATTTTGGTAGCACCCCCACATGGAGACAACACCAAACACCTCAGATCAAGAATCCGAGATTGTAGAAATGTTGCACTCGCCAAGAGGAACAACATTAAAGAAAACCTTAGGAGCTAGAAATGTGAATTGGAGGCAAAATTGGCTCCGATCACTTTCTCTTTCCTCCCTCTCATTCCACCGCCTCTCCTTTTCCTTCATTTCAATATTCCTCTCTAATTTTATATTATGGCCGACTTTAATGGCCTAAGGGCAAAAAGGGAAATTAAACATAAAAATATCCATTACACATGTGTGGTTTAGAGCGTGCCACGTGTGCTTATTCAACCGATGAGAGAGAGAGAGAGAGCTTGCCAAATAAGCTAGAGGGGAAGAGGAGAGGTGGCGCAATCTTAAGAAAAGAAAGGGGTGAGGTGGCGCCTCCCCAGACTCCTGGGTTTAGTGCTTGGAAAAGTCAAGTCTATGATCGGGTCAGAGACCGATAGATTCCCCAGACTCAAACATTATGTGGTGCGTCTGGTGATGCCAACATAAAAATAGCTTTGTACTTTGTCATGATGAAGGGACACATGTCATATTTCTATTGCGCCAACAAAAAAGTGTGTCATGATGAGAGGAAACGTGTCATGTTATTATTGCAACAACTCAAAAGTTGTGTAATCATTAGTCATTATGGCTTACTTTATTAAAGTTACTTTAATAAAGCTACTCTATCAATGCTTACTCGAGATTTTGCTCGGGTTTTACTCGGGATTGTGGCACTCATACCAAGACTCGTCAAATGACGCCCAACTAGATGTAGAACAGAATATCACCAAGAGGGGGTGAATTGGGGATTTAAAAAATCTTTTCGAAAGCCTCAACAATAACAGAGTATAACAGAAAGAAGGAGAGAGAACTTGACACAGAAAATTTATACTGGTTCAGTCTCAACTTTTGACCAACGTCCAGTCCCCAGATACTCTAGGATTTCCACTATCACTTTAATCGATTACACTCTGTACTCGAAAGTAATCATCTCACTAGGATATACTCCCTCTTACAAGTTGTAATCAAATAATCCAATCTCAAAGTTCCACAACTTTGAAATTATTACAAGAATAATGATTCAGTAATAAACTCTCTAAAAGAGCATATTGATAAACACTGAAGATTATATATCTGAAGATATTACACAAATGAGTGAAACAATAAATGTGTTTTGATCGTTTGAGCGTTTTTTGTTTCCGGTTGTTGGAACGAAATGAATGTTTCAACTTAAATATGGTGAGGGCAAATAATGACCGTTGGAAGACTTCAATGCACCGTTGGGAATAATGAATATAGCCATTGGACTTGAATCGCATTCATTACTCTCGTTGCTTGATTCATTCCATGATTGCCAACATTTTTCGTTGACATTCTTTGTGTTTTTTACCGTTGGATGATCTATCATTCAAATAAGGAAAGAACCCATGAATTCCTTTTGGATGTACAAAGAATGATCGACCAAATCAGTGCTTCGTTTTCTGAACCCGCATTTAATGCATCTGACGTAATCACTTGCTTTTTGGTTAATCTTCAGTTAATCCATTATCTAATCATCTGAAACTCACTAACAAACTGATTAAATATAGTTAGGAACAATAGCGAGTGATAATATGAAGTATATAAATCACACTTAAAGATTTAGCTTTTACGAAGGTGGTGATTGTAAAACAGAGATACGTTACACTCGAGTTCAATTCAACCAAACTGGAGCAAGTGACTCGAGTTTAGCATTCTAGGCTCAAGTCACTAGTTCATCTTCTTTGAAAACAAGTTGAAGTTCAAAATGAAGATGTCTCTGTATGACTTATGCTCGAGTTTAAAACAATTAGCTCAAGTGCATGACTCGAGTCAATCAAGGTTAGCTCGAGTCAAGTTCTTCTTTTCACAAATGAACTTTGAAATATCTTTCTAGAAAAGGTTTGAAATCGTGTCAGCCCGAGTCATTAAGTGATGACTCAAGTCAACTCTATTTAATTGAAAATTGATTCCAAAAAGGATGCTCGAGTTAGAAGATATAGGCTCGAGTCAAGGACATTGAATTTGAAAATGAGTTTAAGTCCATAAAGTATGACTGGAGTCAATTCTCACAGACTCGAGACAATATCATTTCACATAACGTTTCATAAGAGCTCTTGACTTGAGTTTTGTGTGACTGACTCGAGTCACTTTATGTCCAAATATTTTTTAGAGCTCTGTTTCTTATCTTAACTCGAGTTTTACAACCTGAAACTCAAGTTAATACTGACAATCAGTTACTGGTTTAAGTTTGATCAAGTTCAAACCATTAACTTCATTTTGTTTACAATTGCCAGTTATCCTCAAAACACATAGAGAACTAATACTAGAGTGTAAGTGTGGGCCTCAACATGGCATCGCATATCTATATCATTTTCCCAAAAAGTAGGGTACACATATTTGCCCTGAAAAAATCACTTGCACACCTATACCAGCAAATTTATATCCGAATCCATTAATGCAACAAATTTGATGCAGTTTGACAGAAAATTCTGAAGATATAATCAACTTATTCATATCATGAGTTTATCAATCTAATTAATCACAATCAAATATCAACTAGATATTCGAAGGTAATTAATCAAATCTACATGAAATCACAGGATACACCGTCTGTCAAAGACACAAACTGATATGTCTACATCTCAGAAAACTCAAATACAAAGTCATCTAACCAAGATCCAAAGCTCGAAATACAAACATATATGTTTGGCCATGAAATACAAGAGAAGAATCTATGTAGATTCGATTTTACTGTTTTCAAAACAAAGGAAGCAGAACGTCGCAGGTGGCCAAGGCAACCATTAACTTCGACGAGAAGGTGATCCAGCGAGCTTGCACAATTTCATTCTTTTCCTTTGTTTTTATTTAGACCTTTTATTTTTTTAGGGGGAGGGGGGAAAAATCTCCTATGTGTATGATAATAAGGATGGCACTAAGATAACATTTGATAAAGTTAGTGACGCATCAGCACAACTCAATTTGACTCAGTAACAGCAATGACGTGATTATAAACTAACCAAACATAAGGGACTGAGTTGCGACGAGTCAAACTATAAGGACTGAGTTACAAACTCGGTAAAACATAAGGATTAAATAATTAATTTTCCCTAATGAAAAGTTGTGTAACCAACTCTTAAATTCAGAAAATGAAAAGTTGGGTAATTTAATATTAAGGCATCCATACCACAAGCTTATGGTAGAAGGACAGGAAATGAGGAAATGAAAAGATGCTCCAGAGATTCTTCAATATCACATCCAAATAAGCAAAGGGTGTTGTGAGGGGAGATGACGCCTATTTAAAATGTCATTAGAAGGCACCACATCATGTAAGAGCTTCCATATAAAGAGCAATTGTTTGTATGGAAGTTTTAACCTCCACAAGAACTTCCAAAAAAACTTCAGTGATTGAATCAATTGGTGCATGAACTAACAGACTCCTACAACATTACCGTCCAAATTAATTTGTCAGGGAATTTAGAATAGAAACCGGTGTACCTGCTTTGCCTGGGCTCGGGTGTTTTTTCAGCAGGTTCGGGTGGGCATTCGGACTTCATGAACACCCTAGTTAAAAAAATTCATGGGGAACTAAACTTCTGCTAACACATACATCGGGACATATAGTATATATTTATTAAAGCGACGTTAGAGACGTGTAGGAAAGTTAGTGGGACTAACTTTTCATTATAACATAGCAATAACAAATTTGGATTTTCTTAATCAATTAAAAAGAAACCTTTTAAAAATGAAATACGGTTAGGTGTATCTAACATCATAAAGTATTTTTTCATGTATATCTACCAGACTACCACTTTAAAGCATTTTGTAATGTATCCAATACCTTAAAGCATTTTTTTAGGTGTGTCTAACACCATAAAGTTTTTGTGTGTCTTGGTACCGGATGCACTAGAAAATATTTTTGAGTGCTGGACGTACTTGAAAAAAAATTACTTTAAGATGTGTGTGTATATATATATATATATAACCCTTTAATATGCTAGACACACATGAAAAGACATATTTTGGTATGATATGTGTCTAAAAAAATAATTTAAGGTGTTGGATGCACCTAAAAAAATATTTTAAGGTGCTAAATGTACTTAGAAAAACATTTTATAACATTGGATACCCCTTAGCTTAAATGTCTGTTTGTTTTAACTTTCTAAAAATGTTTCTACGATTTTCGAAATAAGTATGGAAGATGAGTTTTGTTTTAACTTTAAAAAAAAAAAAAAAAAAAAAAAAAAAAAAAAAAAGAGCTTCTAAAACTATGCCCAAACATACACTAAGAAATAATCATATGAATAACTACACCCAAATATGCACTAAGAAGATAATCATAGGAATGACAGAATAAGAAGATGGAAAAAGAAGACAGTGGGAACCATAGTGGGGGGCAGAGAGGCAAGGTGATGACTGACTAAGGAGAGGTTGCGTGTGGAAGGGTGTTGTTCATGGGCAGTGCTATTTAAAGATTCTGTGGTACATGTCAGTTAGGGTGTGGCAGTGACTGAGTGTCCAATTATATACACTGCATGATCCCATAAAAATGTTGGAGGGAGATTTCGCTTGGGTAGTATTCATTCATTTCATGGATTAATATAATATTTATGAATACCTTACTATAATAAAAGTTTAAAATTCTTATGAAAAATCAAGTTGATTGTCACTTGTATTTATAAAATGTCTTATAGCATGTTTGGTTTCAAGCAAACAAAAATATCATCATTATTATTTTGAAAATTAAAATAATTAAATTTTAACATGAAACTAAACATATATTAGTATTATTATTAATTAAAGAACTATTCATGTGGACAGAATTTAATAGAGGGGAAGGGAGGAGTAGTGATGATTTTAGTGTAGATGGGGAAGGGAAGGTGATTATGAGTATGTTCTTTTGTTTGATTTTCTTGTATAGAGAAGATTTTAATGATCTTTTGTATATGGGTTAGGAGAGGATCGAGACAAAAGCTAGTTAATAATAAGTTGATTCTTATATTATTATCATTTTTATTTTCTTTTAAAAAAATAATTATAATACAGTTTATCAATACCTTATTTTAACAGTGTAAAAAAAAATCACCCATAAATTTTTTTTTTAAAAAATCATTATAGAATTCTTTGATATATTGTAAAAAATTTCTTAATATATTTTTTGAAGAAAATAAAAAATATTTAAATTTTCTTATTTAATAAATATTTTATACATTTCTATTTTTGAAATTGTTAATTTATTAGTGTCTAATGGGGTTGTATCTTGGATGTCGTTTATAAAAAAATATAAATAAAAAGGTGTTCATTAATCTAATTGATTATATTTATAATTGTCAGTTAAACTTAACTTATCTAATCCTTCATTGTAATTTTAATTTTAATTTTTTTATAATATATATTAGCAGTTTAATTAAACATACTCAACTAAAAAAACATGCATACAAAGAAGTGTAACAATACTACCCTCACATTTGTATGTATGTTTGCTCACTTGCATTGTTTTATAATTTGTAACTTGAATATGCTTCAGTGAGTGAATTTGTGTTTATATTGATTAGCAGTTTAATTAGATCCCTCTCCCTAATTTTCCCTTTTAAAATGTGTTGAATTCATATTTTACAGCTTAAAAAATACGTTTTTTTGTCAATTTAAAATGGGTATGAAGAGCTAGGCACGGACACAGACACGTATGTGCAAGTAATTTTAATTCTTATTTCATTTTTCTAATTTTTTTACTTGTAATTTCTTTCCTTTTTTTTCCAACGGCCTGAGATTTCAGTTTTCTATTTGATCTTTTGCACTTTACTGGGTAATAATTTAATTAGGCAATTCGGCTTCAGGATAAGGGATTCAGTGGAAGTGACTGGTCAAGAATATGTGAGTGTGAAACGAAATACCTTATATTTTATAAATTACAATGTTAATATATATAGATATATATATTTCTGACACATCATTAAATTTTGCTTCTTCTTTTTTTGGCACATAATGTTGACTGTACAACTCACTGGATGTGAAATCATTTGCTCACACTGTATAAATAGTAGACGTGATAAGATTAAGGGAAAATAAAATATTTCTTACCAAGTAGGTTTTGAATTACTGATAAGTCTTGTTATTATCTTATCAATTATTAATGATAAACCTGATTTGAGATTTTGAAATTTTAAAGTTCTTTTTCTATCATTTTCTCCTTCAAATTATTGTTGACAACTCTACTTAGCAAGGTCTGATTAATTAACATAATTAAAGATATTAGGGAGTTCTTAATGGGTGATGAATTCTACATATTCACGAGTCTACATTATTTTAGCCAAGGGAATGCTTATACAGATTATATAGAGAGAGAGAGAGAAAGAGAGAGGGAGAGTTCAATTTTTCATTGCTCTTTTATGGGTTGTTGAAAGTCATGATTTTATCAAGTAAGGGTACGTAGGAGAAAAACATTTTTGGTGTGGTTAAAATCAAATTAAAAGAAAAGCTATTAATAGAATTTTCTTATAAGGAAGGATTACATTTAATTATACTATAGCAGACACAGGTCAATTTAGAGGTTACACGGCGAGCTTTGGTTATTATGTTTAGTTTGTCTTGTATTTTGACTGCTATGTTGCTATTAATAATGATAGATATTTTTTCAGTAAAATAAAAATATTAAAATTGATTTTAAGACATTGATTCCACCCGTAATGTAAGAATCTTTTACTATTACGGATTTGTTTATATTTAACGATTTTCAACTATTAAATATCCTAGCGTCAACTATTTATATATAACGATTTTTAAATGTTAAATCTTAGGTACTATATTTTATGGTTTTTCAAATACAACCGTTATGTATATGACACTAGATTTAACGGTTGTTAGACAACGACTGTTTAATATAGCAATCTATATCTAATGGTTGTTTAATAACAATTATGATATATTATGTATAATACTTAATGGTTAAAATAATGAAGGGTAAAGTATTGGCCACAAGAGGAAGGGATATCTTTGACGGTATTTGGAAAAACCGTTATATATGTGTAATAATTAACGATTATTGGTGAATCACCGTTAAGTATGTGTGACAATTTCTTAATAAAAAATTGGGAGGCTCACTTTCAATAAGCCCCCATCTGCATATTACATACATATAAAACTAATTAAAGATACCAATTATAGATCATTTTAACATATTCATTCCATGTCATCATCAAAAAGTAAATATACAAAACTGTACAATACAGAAACCAAAAGCTAATCCAAATTACTAACCACCAAAAGCAAATCATTAGAGAAAAAAGAGAAAACAAAATAAAAACCAAAAGCATGAACCAAAACTGTCATAGCCAACTCTATAGCATCGATTGACGATTAAAAATATTACTCTATAGCTAACTTATGCTCCTATCTATTGACGATAAACTGTCATAGCCAACTATTCTATAAATTCTTCAATTTATTTGGGCGAATATTGCTCAAGATAACTATCCTCAAAGTACTACAGTAAAAACAATCATTTGATTAATATTTATAACTTGGTGTTCATCTTTTGACAACCTGTTTTTGATTTGGTATACTGGCGACGCTTTTTCAAGATATCATTTGAGTTCCTACTGTTGTGAATTGCGCATGCAGGTGGAAGTAGATTGCAAAAATGATGCTTATACTAAGTTCATTATTTTGTTGTCCAAACGATTATAAAGAACCGATACTTGAAAGCTGAGCCTTATTGTGTACAATGCATATCTGACACTCAGATTACATGGCACTTCATATCATGTTGCATTTAAACGCTATATATCTTTCTGTGTTGCAGTGTTTATTTTGTGTCTTGAATGGTTGGATCTACACTAGTATTGGTGTTTTTCCAAATGGTTCCCATACCCCTCTATGTTGATGCCATTTAAGCAACATAAATTGTACTCCCTCCGGTCCTAATTATAAGACCTACTTGACTTTTTTGAAGAGATTAAGGAAGCTAATTAATTAGCTTAGAATATTTTTTTTCTATTTTTTTCTTCAAACTAAATAGTTTGACTAATAAACTAATATATAATCTAAGAAAATACAACATATGAAATGATTAAGTAACTTATTTAGCTTTCTTAATCTCTCCAAAAAAATCAACTAGGTCTTATAATTAGGATCGGAGGTAGTATTCAGGTTGTTTTGAAGGCTATCTAGATGACACACTTGCAGGGTGTTATGCTGAGCTGTAAAAAATAAGACATTGTCTAATTGGACTCTTACTAATTCACCATATAAGATTTTCTCTTCAGTTTGTTGCTTCACTAAATTGCTGCCTTAGTTCTTCTACCTTGTCAGCCAATCCATATTGGCCTATGCTTGATGACTATGTGAATGACAGGTTATGGGATGCAAAACGCATTGAGAAGAGTTTCTATCTGTATTATGAGTACCTGGACTTAGATCTGAAAAAGCACATGGATTCATCTCCAGATTTTGCAAAGATCATCCACAAATAAAAGTGTGTAACTACTTTCTTATATTTGGGGGTGTTTGAGCTTTGTATGACTAAGTTTATGATTACCTCTATTGTAGGTTTGGAACACACTCCAAAAAAAATGAAAACAATATGTAATGCTTTATCAAGGAAATTAAATCAACAAGAAATTTTATGTCTTTCTGTTCCTTTTCTTGTTTTCCATATATCAAATGAAGGCAAAAAGTAAGTGAATCTTAAAAATACTCATGTTGTTGCGGCAAGCATATCTCTGCCTTTCAAAGTGATGGTCCTTCCTCATTGTTTCATGCTTCACATGTTTTGTGATGGATGACTTGGTGAAATAGATATTACCTGATTGGTATTATGTTGTGCAAAAGTATCCTGTTTCTAATGACAAGTATTAGGGTTTTTAAGTATGGCCAACTGGCCATAGTTGAACTCCTAAAGGACTAGAGGTTTGTAAAGAAGTAGAGGATTGGGATTGTATTATATGGAGTCATACTCAGTTTATTATTTCTTAGTCATCCTTTATCATAATCTGGAATGATTTATCTTATAGTTAATCTCTATTTTCATATCATTATGAACAAAAGTAGAGAGTACCTGCGACGATGTGTGTAAGTTTTATGTGAGCAATCCATATTTTTTTTTCCTGTTATTTTCTCAAAATATACATGATAGCGAACTTGGTTTGAGAGAAGACTATAACTTTAATATCTTTCATCAGAACTCAAACTAATTCCTTGACCAAATTCTAGTACTGCTTTTGACCTAAAGCTTGTTACTCAGGGAGCATAAGTGTTAGTTGCTCTGGTCATTTAAAGTTGTTTGTTGGTTAAGCTTGTCATTGCTTGACTGAGCTTTGTGGTTCTTGTTTTGACTACAAATTTCTGACTGAAGAAGGTGGCACAAGTTTGTTATTGCTGTTTGACATTATAAAACAACAAAGTGAGTTGTAAACTTCTTTACTGGATTTGTATGGTAGCTCAATGAGGAACTGATACATAGTTGAAATAAAAGAAGCGGAGTTAATTGGGTGTGTGGCATTTAATAGAATGTTATATAAATAAGGCAGAGGGATTACTCTGTGCCATGTGTGTATTGTGATGATCATAATCAATTGAGCTCCATTCTCTAGTTCTCTCTTCCTCTTCTCTCTCTCTTCCTTTGTTTCCTTTCTTTGTTCTTTATCCCTCTCTCTCTCTCATTCCCTATTACAATTTTATATCAGTGGTATCAGAGTTACTCCATCCTCTATATACTTGACCCTTAAAGGCAAGGGTTTGGGGAGGGGGTGTTGATTGTAATAAAAGAGGTGGAGTTAGTTAGGTTAGTTGTACATCAGTCTGTTATGGGGTGTTAGGTAGTTAATATAATGTACATAAAAAAGGCCGAAGACTTACTGTGCCATGTGTGCATTGTGATGATCATAATGGATTGAGTCCCATTCTCTGGTTCTCCCTTCCTCTTCTCTCCTTTTTTTCTCTCTATTCCGCTTCTTTCTCCCTCATTTTCTCCCATTACCTATTAATATTCTATATCAGAAACCCGAGAAACGGAACTAGCTGAGTACTCCTTTGGTGAAGTAGATCAAAGTCTTCTGGAAGCTGTGTTGTTGTGATTAGATTACGTGGCTGAGAAGAGCAGCTATGCAAGTGTTGATTAGGCAACTCAGAAAATATGTTGAAGAATTATGGATCTGTGTCTTGTCTACTGAGGAAATTGTCAGAGGTAGTACAAGTTACTGATAAGTTTTGAAGTTGTTGCATAGTGTCTAGTTGTTCCCATCTAGATGCATTTTCATTCTTAAATTAGTTGCCTTATGCTACTCTCCCAGTACTGATATATTTCATGTTCAACTTTGGGTGCATATTCAGTTTCCTAATCTAGAATCTAGGTATGTTTTCATATTTAAAGTTAGTGTTAATTGTAACAAGCTGCATTTTGTGTTAAATTTACTGGGAGTATTCTGAAATGAATTTGTAATGCTAATCCCATATTAAGTGTTAGACGAGTAGTTAAGGGAAGAACAATGATAGTTGAGAGTGGCAGCAGAATCTGTGTGTTCGAAGGAATTGCTTAAGAGACTAATTCTTCACTTCTAATCTATGATTTTAACGATACCATTAAACCAGCTGTTGCACGATATCAAGAATTGGGTTTAAGCAAAGAAGATTTTATTGCCTTGATCTATACCCGACACACGATTATTCTAAGGACTTGACTTGGAGAAGCTTGAATATATAGCCAGGCAGGGCTTTCTGTTATGATGAAATGTTTGATTTTATGAGGAAGTGAAGTTTGATGCTAAAACAATTCTTGCAATCACTCGCCTCCTTTTTATAAACTTGGATACTTTGTTGAAGCCACGTGTTCTCCCAACAAGGAAGTGAGACGCTGCCGGAGGTGGGTTGCTTCCTTGACTTTCGCTTGACGGTGAAGAATGAGGACAGATGCTTTTTTTCCCCAATTTTTTATCAGATACACATGGGCTGAGTTGGAAGACACATTTACAAATTTTAATCGTTTCAATTTTATTTTATTTTGCATTATTTGATTACTCAAAATAAATTATTTATGAAATGGATTAAGTTATTAAATGTTGAAATTTCAAAAACTGATTTGTACTGAGTGATAATAGAAAGATTGAGTTATAAATTAATCAAAAATTAAAAGACTAAAAGATTAATTTTCCTTTTTTTTAATACGCAAGGATTTATGGATTAGTTGTTAAAAAGAGATTTATTGATTAGAGAAATATCTTATTAGTTAAATTGAAATATGAACAACTAACCCCAGGTGGAAGACTAACAAGTGTGATGTTAAATGCATGGTTCGAAAAAATGAACCAGATCGGACCAGCTGGAAAACGGTTACCCGAGCGCATGCCCGGTCCGGGCAAGCATCTCAGTCGGAGGCAGTGACGAACCCAGGATTTTAAGTTTGTGGGTGCACAATTAGTGGTGGAATTTGGGGTTGCCCCCGAATTTTTTTTTTTAAGGAAAGTTTTAAACGCATTAAAAAACAAAAGAATATAAACAATAAATAGCAATTAATAGGAAACCTATCTTTTATAAATAGACAATCACTTATAAATATGCAGATAAACCAATTGAAAAATCAGTTCCCTCATATTTACCAAAGAGCTAACAGGAAACCTATCTTTCAAGAGACTCAACAACAGAGGATTCCCAGCCACAGAACAATAGGCACAGTAGTTTCTCACAATAATCAACTGATCAACAACCTATAGTAATGCAATTATCAACCCAAAGAGGCAAATTCGGCAAGTACGGGCAAATTCGGCAAGCACGAAACTGATCCGGGGGCAAGCCACTTCCCGGTATTGAAACCGATTAACATAGCAAATTGAACTCCAAATGCCGAATCACAAGCTCAAATCAAACTTTCACACGCCTTCCCAAGAGTGACATAACCAAAACAATGACAAAAAATGAATCCAGAAATTCTACAACTATTCAATACTCAGAGCTCTCTTGTAAACTTATTGCAGTAATAATAACCCTACACTTACGTAGATATAACAAATTAATCTTCTTTATTTCAAAGAAACTAATCAAAAATTAAAAAATAAAGATGTCAACAAGAAGGAACTTACGAGTTCTAATTGTTTCCTCCGAGAATCTAGCTTCAAAGACATATCATCCATATGCTTGAGTATCCGCTTTGCCAGCACTGCCAAGATTTGTTGGTGTCGAAGTCACAGAAAAAATCGCGACGAACAGAAATCGCGAGCAAGAACAATCCAGAGAAAATTGCAGCGGAAATCAAACCAGTGCCCTAATCGCGTGGACAAATTGCAGCGCTCAGTTTGGAGAATCATAAGGGTCGACTTGGTGCAAGAAACTGGATCTTGAATTCCCAGTGGGTTTCTGGCCGGGAGGGTTGAGGGCGAAGGTGAATGGAGAGCGAGGGTTTGCAGACGACAGGGCAGCGAGAATCATTAGGGTCGACTTGGTGCAAGAAACTGGATCTTGAATTCCCAGTGGGTTTCTGGCCGGGAGGGTTGAGGCGAAGGTGAATGGAGAGTGAGGGTTTGCAGATGACAGGGCAGCGCGCGAGGGATTTGGAGTGGAAAAAAAAAAAAGAGAGCAATGAAAATGAAAAAAGAAAGAAAGGAAGGAAGAGAGGATGAGAGCAAGGTTCGAACACGGGACCTCCAATCAATTGTGCGCACTTATAACCAACTAGGCTATCTAAACAACTTGATATAAAATTCCTTCAAAAATATATATTATCAAAATTTTAGTGTGCGCACTTGCCCACACTAGCACCAGTGTGGGTCCGCCACTGGTTGGAGGAAAGACGCCAAAAAAGACCGATAAAACGATGTCTTATATAGAGTTTGGATGCCTGTCAAGTATTAGGACTAAAGAGAAGATCAAAGAAAAGGATAGTTCAAGAGAGAGAATATGAAGGGGAGGAAGATACCATAAGAAAAAAAAATGGTAGAAATGAGAATAAAATGAAGAATCATAGAAACAAGCAAGCATGTGCCTATTTCCACTGATGTAGTTGTCTTCTCAACGGCATTATCAATTCAGAACCATGACGGCTTGTTTTTCCAACTTCAAAGCATTACCAGGGCGAAGAAAGCTTCTTCTTCTTTTTTTTTTTTTTTTTATTCAGAGGAAGAAGGTATTAGACCTAAGGGTTAATGGGCAATTTTGCTCTGAAAGTTTTCACCAATGGGCAATTTTGTCCTGAAAGTTTTTGGGGGCATTTTGCCACGAAACTATAAAAAATGGAACAATTTTGTCATGATCGTTATCCCAGTTAATTTTGACTCTTAATTGGCCAAATATGATGAGTCAACAATTCATGTAGCATCCACGTCATGAAAAGACAAAGTTTTAAATCTAACTTTGAAAAAAAGACAAAGTAGATGGCACATGAACTTCCGGCATGAATTTAGACCTTGACAAAAATGACATGAAGATTATTAGCTCGACATATTTGGTGAGAATGGTCAAAATTAACTGAAATAACAACCAAAGCAAAATTACTCCATCTTTTGCACTTCTAGGGCAAAATTATGTTTGAATATACTTCAGGGCTAAATTCCCCCAGTGAAACTTTCGGGGTAAAATTACCCCTTAATCTTCAATCTAACAAAAGATGAAATGGCAAAGAGGAGGCACTTTGGTTTAATTAAAATTGAGCTTTCCAAGTTATAAATGCGTGACTTTGGTGAAATTTAACCGTTTTTGTGAATTTGCATCATTTTAAATTGCTTATTGGTTTTTTTACTCATTCTCAAACTTATTTGTGCCAAACACCCCTTAGAAAAAACTTTATTGTTAATATTACACTTCAACCCGTTTTTTCCCCCCAAAGTTATGTGCTATTATGGATAGAATAAATATTTGTATAAAATATCAACTCTTGCGGGGTCTTCTGATGATATGGACGATTGTTTAATTTAATTAATATAAGAATTTAATCATTTTTTTATTAAAAAAATATTTTTTTATTGCTGAATTAAATACTTAATACATTTTAATAAATTATATCATTTTAATTATTACCGGTGTTCTGGTGTGCAACCAGATATGTCCAGCCGCTTGGGCTAGTACGTCGATCTTGGATCAAATGGCCCTTCCGGAGTATCTATAAGGGAGATATCCGGGAAGGCACTGGGTCACTGTACACGATGAACTCCTCTCCAAAGGGGGGATGGGGGTAGTGTTCAGTGGGGATTGTGCACGGTGATATGATAAGTAATTAGGGTTGAGTTAGAACGTGTGCACCTTATTGCTGTACCCTTGTATTTATAAGCTTTGCCCCGATATCCTAACCGTATGATCTATCTTATCTGATCGCCAGTAGATATGATAGATTCCCCATCATTATCGGTGCTCCTGGATACGGGATATTAATTGCGTTGGGCCATACCCCTATGTGGGCCGTTTGGCCGGACCGCAACAACCGGTGACCCCCGTTTTGAACCACCAACCCTTAAACTACTTTAAACTACTGTCTTAACCAGTTCAATGACAGGTCCGGTTTTTAGTACCTTCGTTAAATGAGCTCGAGTTGGATGCTTTTGCTTATATTTTCCAATTCCATCACCTGGAAGTGCCTATCAAACCTCATTTATTTTCTCATGAACATTGACGCATCATTGGAACCTCTGGGTCAATTTCAAGATGTGCCTTTCTTTGCCGTTAGACTCCTCTATCTTCAATATGCTCTTTAACGCCAACAACTTGGATTCAAGAAGCGATGGTGCTTGATTTTTTTCTGACTTGATTTCCAGAGGCTAAAGTAAAACCTTTTAGGTTTCATGATTGAGATTACTACCCCAATCCTTAATAATAGATCTACTTCATTTAGAAATTAAAAATTTAGTTATTTGTTAAAAATATTTATTGATTTCCCCAAAATACGAGATATTTGTGTTCAAATTACTCTTTGATGCAAACTCCCTAAACATGTGCAGGGATAGTTTAAAACAAACAAGGATAAATATGAGTGACAAAGTAGATTGAAGTATTATATTTAGAACCAAATCTAGCTCTCAATTTAGATCTTATATTAGGGACCGAAGTAGTTTACCTTCTTCCATCACAACCATGGTTTTGGTTATTTACAATATGAAACCAAACATGCACTTAGTTTATCTATAAAAACTCCAATTTCTAAGCATGCTATATATCTAGCTACAAGATAAGCCTCAACTGTTTTCGATTGCCAAACACACCCACATCAAGAAGCACTATCTTCTTTAGGTCGTGGCTTTTGCAGGTTCTACAAAAATCAGCCTTCCTTCAATTATCTGCATTAGGATGATTAATGCACTTTCAATAATGATTTTTAGAAAGAAAGAATCAGGCATATCATATTTAATAATCTACTTTTTCAAATCCAAAAACAATGAAAATAATATTTTTGCAAGCATGAGTAAGATAGGGAATGTGAGAATGTTTTGAACCAGAGTAGTCAATCGATATGCAAAGATATGCGCATAGCGGGATGACCGTTATACCAAAGATATGCTCACATAAAAATGTACTCAAAATTTAAGACATATTCATCATTAATAATAAAAAGTCATAAACTAAAGATACAAACATCATTAAATTAGTCTCTAAAGGCCATAAACAAAACATTCAACATATAATAAATAATAAATCATCCAAGTCTCCAAACGCCAAAAACAAAACATTCAACATTAAATTAGTCTTTAAATATCATAAATATAAGCAAAAATTCTCTTTACTCTTTAATGAAAAGATCATCCAAGTCCGCTTTATCATTGTTGCTTTCACTTTTGTCTTATTGCTTGCTTCATACCAAAGATGCCTCCAGCTCTTTTATATAAAGCCAACTAATTTGTAATCTTATTTGCCTCTTCTTCAGTTAGTATCAACCTTTCAATGCATTGATAAAGCCCTAAATCACTTCTGCATCAAATTCAATTCTTGGATTGCTATAATACAACTCCAGGTTTAGAAAATGAGTTGCTGCATGATGAAGTTGGCACTCTCATCTTCTGTTAATAATTGCAAAAATATCCTTGTACTTGTCTTCATTTCCATTAAAGGATCTTTGAATAGCTTCCTTAGCCCTATCCATAGCGTCATATATGTAACCCATTGCAAGCTTTTTTTATATTATCAACAAGCCTAAGAACATGTACAAGAGGCCTCATAGCCTTAAGAGAATAAACAACACCCTTCCAAAATCTAGGCATAAGTATAGTGTCAGTTGCCATTTTCCCCCTTGGCATATTTTAGCAACCTTAAGCATGGACCATTTATCTGAGGTAACCATCATTCTAAGGTTGTTTTTTAATTTGTGCAATCTTTGTAATGTAAGGAAGGTTTAGCAAACCTTGTGACACCATGCCTAACCAATTCAATCTTCATTGTGTACTTCCTCATCATGTTCAACACCAATAAATGGTTATGAATAAAGCCTACTAGACTGATGCTTCTTTGTATTGCTGTTTTAACTTTAGGAAGCTTCCCAATGTCTTCTAACATCAAGTCCAAGCAATGTGCAGCACATGGAGTCCAATAAAGATTAGTTCTCTTAGCTTGTAATAATTTACCAGCTAAAACATAGTTACTACCAATGTCAGTTACCACTTGAACCACATTCCTTTCTCCAATCTCCTCCACAAAATCATCCAACAGCTGAAATATCTTATCCCCAATCTTTATACATGCTTAAGCATCAACACTCCTCACAAATATAGTCTTAAATGGACAATTCACCATGAAATTGATCTAAGTTTCATTCTTCCTATCCGTCCATGCATCCGACATAATTGAACATCCAAATTCCACCCATTCTTCCTTGTGACTCTTCAACATTTCGTTTGTTTGTTCAATTTCCTTTTTAAGGAATAGAACTCTCAATCCATGATAGGTTGAAGCCTTTAGATGTGGACCACAGTTTCCAACAGCTTCAAGCATCAACTTGAAGCTTCTTGTTTGAGCAATATTGAAAGTTATTCCATTACTATAAAAAAAAATTCTATGTATTGA
This sequence comes from Acacia melanoxylon, assembly GCA_019022615.1. Lineage (NCBI taxonomy): Eukaryota > Viridiplantae > Streptophyta > Magnoliopsida > Fabales > Fabaceae > Acacia > Acacia melanoxylon. The sequence continues at coordinate 59,494 of JAFJYJ010000003.1, read as the reverse complement.
CAAGTTCTATCCCTTGCTTTTTTATAACAAGCATCATTTATACTTGTTTGCTTCTTCTTCATTCCCAATTTGATAGTTGCTTCAGGACTTTTAAAAAGTATATCCATAGGGCCTTTCACACTTTTGGCTTTCTTGGAAGATGAATCACTTGATGTTCTTGGCCTTTTTTCACTTCATAAGTTAAGAATTTCTTCCATCTCTTCTTCCTCATTATCATTTTGCAACTCATTGAAAGTTTGAGTAACCTTCTTTTTCTCACCAGCTTCCTTGAGTAGATTTTTAACTTCATGTGGACATTTCAAACAAGATGTCACATCTCCTCTTATTTCCATTTGGTGCCTTTTTGCTCGAGTAATCCCACCCATAGTCACTTTGCCACAAAAATCACATGTCACACTCCTATTAATTATATCTCTCAAGTTATTTCATTGCCATGCTATATCAATATTTCCACCTATAGGTTTTGCTATTGCACAAGAAGAGACTGTGGCATTTTAGGTCTATGGTTGTTGTGACTGGGACTGAGAGGAGATGTGAATGCTTGTTCAAAATGTCCACATGAAGTTAAAAATCTATTCTAGGAAGCTGCTGAGAAAAAGAAGGTTGCTCAAACTTTCAGTGAGTTGCAAGATGATAACGTGGAAGAAGAGATGGAAGAAATTATTAACTTACGAAGTGGAAAAAAGGCCAGCAACATCAAGTGATCCATCTACAAAGAATGCCAAAAGTGTGAAAAACCCTATGGATTTACTTCTTTTTAAAAGTCCTGAAGCAACTATCAAATGGGGAAGGAAAAAGAAGCAAACAAGTATAAATAATGTTTGTTATTAAAAAGCAAGGCATAGAATTTGTCAATACATCGCTCAAATTTTTTATAGGAATGGAATAGCTTTCAATGTTGCTCATACAAGAAGCTTCAAGTTGATACTTGAAGCTGTTGGAAACTATGGTCCACATCTAAAGGCTCCAACCTATCATGAATTTAGAGTTCTATTCCTTAAAAAGAAAATTGAACGAACGAACGAAATGTTGAAGAGTCACTAGGAAGATTGGGTGGAATTTGGATGTTCAATTATGTCGGATGCATGGACAGATAGGAAGAATAGGACCTTGATCAATTTCATGGTGAATTGTCCATCTGAGACTATGTTTGTGAGGAGTATTGATGCTTCATCATATATGAAGACCGAGGAGAAGATATTTCAGCTGTTGGATGACTTTGTGAAGGAGATTGGAGAAAGGAATGTGGTTCAAGTGGTAACTGACAATAGTAGCAACTATGTTTTAGATAGTAAATTATTACAAGCCAAGAGAACCAATCTTTATTGGACTCTATGTGCTACACACTGCTTGGACTTAATGTTAGAAGTTAAAACGACAATACAAAGAAGCATCGTCTAATAGGCTTTATTTATAACCACTCATTAGCCTTGAACATGGTGAGGAAGTACACAAAGAAAACTAAATTGGTTAGTCATGGTGACACAAGGTTTGCTACAACCTTCCTTACATTACAAAGGTTGCACAAATTAAAAAACAACCTTAGAATGATGGTCACCTCAGATGAATAGTCCATGTCTAAGTCTGCTAAAAGTTGCTAAGGGGAAAATAGCAACTAACACTATTTATCCCTACATTTTGAAATGGTGTTGTTTATTCTCTTAAGGTTATGAGGCCTCTTGTACATGTTCTCAGGCTTGTTGATAATATAAAAAAAAATCTTGCAATGAGTTACATATATCAAGCTATGGATAGGGCTAAGGAAGCTATTCAAAGATCCTTTAATGGAAATGAAGACAAGTACAAGGAGATTTTTGCTATTATTATCATAAGATGGGAGTCACAATTTCATTCATTGCATGCAGCAGCTCATTTTCTAAACCCGAAGTTGTATTCAATTCAATCCAAGAATTGAATTTGATGCATATTTAGGACTTTATCAATGCATTGAGAGGTTGATACCAACCGAAGAAGAGACAAATAGATTACAAATTAGTTGGCATTATATAAAAGAGCTGGAGGCATCTTTGGTATGAAGCAAACAATAAGATAAAGGACTACTGTGGCTCCTGGTAAGTAAAAGCGCATTCCTTAATAAATTTAATTACATTATAATTCAAACTAGTGGCTATGCCAAATTGCTAATTAGTTCACTCATTATAACTGAGTGGTGGAGGATGTATGGAGTATCTACTCCAAGTTTGCAAAAAATTGCCATCAAAGTGTTAAGCTTGACTTGTAGTGCATCCGGATGTGAGTGTAATTGGAGTACTTTTGAGCATGTAAGTATTCATTTAAATAACTTTACTTTATAGAATTTCAAATAGTGAATTGTCAAACAAACATTCTTTTTTGGTAAGTTATACAACAGATAAATTCTAAGAGAAGCAAACTTGAGCATCAAAAGTTGCAAGACAAGCCTAATCAAGCTCTTAAAGAATGCTTTGACTGTCGTGATGTGATTGATCACACTCTTCTAAAATGACATTGATGATAGTAATGAGTGGTTGGTGGGGGAAATGGGTGGAGATGAAGTTGTTAAAGACAAGTTAGTTTTTGAGAATGACACTTTGACTTGGGGAGCTATTTGTAACGCCTATAGCGCCTCAACACGTGGAACTTCCTAGGAAGTTACAGGTCTCAGCATGTGGAACTTCCCAGGAGGTCACCCATCCTGAGAACCCCCGAGCCGAAGCACACTCAACTTTGTGAGACGCTAACCATCATGCCAAAAGCTCAAGCTGATAGTAGAGGCACACCACATATTATACAAAAACCTTCCTCATCCTACCCAATGTGGGACTCATTATGGTGAGACCGTGACAAGCTCCCCTACCCATTCAGGTGATGTCCCCATCACCCCGCTCAGGGGGTCCCCCATTCCATCAACGAGGAAGGCGGCCACCTCATTCCATACACGGGGGCCCACTACAGACCATCACCAAGTGAGGGTCCACCCCCATCTCCTCGCTCATAGGGGGCCACCACAGCGAGATGAGGCGAGGTTGGCTTTGATACCACTTGTAACGCTCGTAGCGCTTTAGCATGTGGAACTTCTCAGGAGGTCACTCATCCCTGAATTTTTTCCCGCCGGAGCACGCTTAACCTTGTGAGGCGCTAACCATCATGTCAAAAGCTTAAGCTGATAGCAGAGGTGCACCACATATTATATAAGCCCCAGAAACCTTCATCATCCAGCCCGATGTGGGACTCATCACGGTGAGACTGTGACCTGTTGCTATAATGTAGTTTGGGTTGGTGAGGCTAAAACATACACTAGGCAGCAAAGAAGATTAAAGAATAAATTTTATATCAGAGGTGCACCACAAATTGTCAACGTTTTTATTAGGATTCTTTTTCATGGCATCTATAACATAGTTGAAGATCAACATGTTTAATCTCCATAAGAGAAGCAAGTAAATTTTATATCCTTATGATTTCACTCAACCTTCCCTTAAGATGTTTAACCAAGGACATCTAGACCCTTCTCTGGTATTAAGCAGCCATCAGTGTTTGTCATTCATTGAAGCAGAATTGACCCCAACTTGCCACTGTAATTTTATCATTTTTACAAAAGCCAGTAAGAACAAGCACATTGGAATCATACAAGACCAAAACAGAGAAGTTAAATTAGAAAAATGATCGATTTTTTAAACATGTAGGAATGAGATTTCTTACTTATCTTCAGCCTGAAAAAGTCAAGATTATAATACCATCAGTGCAATAGCGTTTATATTAATTAAGTTAAAACTAGTCATACTAATAAATTCCCTCTCAGTCATTACCAGCAACACAATACACAATATTTTGTCAAAGTTATTTTCCTTGCACCTAAATTCACTGTTGTGCATTGTTTTTTAGGGTTAATCAAGTAAATAACAACCTTTTAAAGCTTCTTCAATTAATTCATGTATCAACCATTAATTTAGTGTCTTACCCTGGCATTCATGGCATTCATAGCCCTCTCTGCTTCAATTTCTGACTCATAGGAGACAAACCCAAATCCTTTAGGCCTTTGAGTTTTCGGGTCCTTAACTAGACAAGCTGCAAAAGGCAGCATTGAGAAGATCAGCAATATGGGGAAAACAAAACATCCAAATATTCAATAAGAGAACAAAATTGAGGAACAATACCTTCTGTAATTTTTCCAAAAGGAGAAAATAAATTTCTGAGGTGGCTAACTGTTGTAAAGAATGACAATCCTAAGAAATAAGACACTCAAAGATTAGGGCTTCCGAGCGAGTCTTATGAAGTTCAGAGACAAAGAGAGAAGAGAGAGAACGAACTGCTCACAAAGAGTCGAGTCCCAATTTTTTGTACCATCTCAACTTCTCAGAACGTATCTATCTATCCTATTGCACAAAATTGAAGATGAAAATGTAGGCCAGAGCCTTGGGAAAACGTGGCCTCCAAGATTGGACCAATTTTTCAAAATAAATAAATAAAGCCTTGCTAATTATTTCGTTAAAATGAACATCCAAATGCCCACTGGATCAGAACACCCAATCACCCAGCAGTTCAGCACAGAGGTTTGAATCTAATTAATTCATTAACATTGAACACCCAGAGTTCATGGATCACAGAATATCAAGCAAAGTAAAGAAAACTTGGAGAGAAGACAAATTCGGAGCAAGAAGGCAGAAGCACACGGAGAGTAGAAGCAGGTGTTTTGGGCAAGAAGCTTGAGCTGCAGCGAAGACGAAGATGGAGGATCGGCGACAGGCGATGGCCAAAGGTTGGAGGCTGAGAGAGTCACTGTCAGGCGTCTGAGGGACAGCGAGCCAAAAAGATTAGAAAGAGCAGCGAGGCGCAAGGGCTTTTCAATCGATGATGAAGCGAGGCAAGCACTAAGGCAGAATTAGGGATACCAGGGATGGAGGTTTGGCTTTAGTTAAATAGGCCTAAATCCAACTGCTTAAAATTTGATCCAGACTTGTATCGAGGCTTTAGGTTTAGGTCTAAGTCTTTTTTGACCTGAATTTTTTTTAATCGCCTATTTATAATATAGATCTTTAAATAAGTTTAAAAGTTAGGGTCGAAACCCTATAATTTAAAGCCTACAATAAGATTAAAATAAAATTTAATTCTTACAATTTAATAAATTAAAATTAAATTTAATTCAAAAATAAATTATTTGAGTTTTAAATTATAAAGAACCAACCCACTATGATAAATTAATAATTTTATTTTTAAATTAAATTAAAATATATATAAATATGACATAGACATATAAATAAAGTTATATTTTAAAATGTGTAAACAGGCCAAGCTTGAAGGCTTACAGGTCATGTGTTACACCCCTACCGGCCTCGCCCTTTCGGGTGGCGGGTTAGAGGGATCCTTTTCAGTTATTGCCTTTCCTTGTTAATTTTTCACCTTTAACAAACATCAGAGTGTGCACAGCAAAGCAAATGATCGATTTGGACAACTTACAATATACTGGTGAAGGTGCAAACAAGTACGTAAAGTAGTGCCCGTAGGGTTAAAGGGTACAATCGTCCAAAATAAATACGAGAATGTAAGTATACATCATACAGTCATCCAAATAAAAACATACATAATGAGATAAGGCATTCCATCCGTCTTCGATCTTTAGCTTCATCGCTCTTACCCTTATCTTCTCCACAGTCCAACCGGCCTACCGCTTTACACATGTATCTTTGAAACCAGTCTGGAGTTCAAAATTGAACCCTAGAGTAAATTTTAAGGGCTGAGATGGCGCCACATGTCCTGGACCAGAAGACTTTAGAATACCCTGGAAAAGAATATTCTGGAATGTCTTGGAGAAAGGTCAACAAAACTTGTAAAATAAGCCAAGTTAAGAGGACATGTGTCTGGACCCAGTATAAAAGGAAAAGCCAGTGGTGGTAGTGCTTCGTCGGACACGTGGCTTTCAGGGTCAGGAGTTGGATTTTTTTATAGCACGTAGTACGAGGTGGTTATGAGATACTGAAGTATGGATTTCTTGATCCCCAAGGCATTATATTCCATCCACCGGTTGTCAGGGAGAAGAGACTGTTGATTCAGGCCCACACAAGTCCAGTTAAAGGGCACGAGTTACGGGGAAATGTGTAACCGGCAATAGGGAGCTGAGCGGGACCAGTTAGGATTTCTCGAAGTCGGGCCCAGGCCCAGGATACTGATATGGGGTAAAATTTCAGTGGGCCAGAGGAGAGAGAAAAGATCTTGCCATGTAATAATGAAGAGAGAGAATGTCACATCAGGGTCATAATGAAGAGAGAGAAAGAATAAAATAACCCGGTTTAATCTGGACCACACAATCTAAACTTGATATGACATTAGAGTGACATGTAATTATGACTCATAAAAGGCATTTATGGCAAATCCAAGGGTAGATCTTGTGGGTCCCACGGCCTTGGAGAAAGAACAATGCAAAATGATCGTTTTACCCCTAGACCTAAAACCTACATTTAGCCATTTTAGAGACCACCACCAGGGGCAACTTTGGAATCTTATTTTTAGCCTTGGAATGCGCAACCCATCTGCCCAAGGAGTTCTCTAGAAGCCTTGAGAAATAAGCAAGGAAATTTAATCCGAAGAATTTTCCTAACCGTCGGATCATGATCAAGGTTGGATAAGGGCCCCACCTTAGAGTCCATAAATAGGACACTTCCTCCTCCATTTTCCATCAGCCAAGCACGACCCAAGAGTGAGGGAGAGGAAGGTCCAGCTGAAGGTGTTGCTCCAAGAGAAGAGGAAAGCACCCGCAACCGAAAACTTAAGGTAAGTTCCCTAACCGGCAACCTAGCTACTTTCACTTCTGCCCTGTGGTGTTTCGTGAGGATGCAATAGGATATACATGTTTTTAAGGTTCTCAATTGGTTCAGAAGGTGTTTTTGTGTAGGTACAAGTGTGATCACCTTTTTCCAAACCCTAAAAGCTTAAATCTTTAGTATACGAAAATCTGTCGGTATTGGTGGATTCTGGGCAGCGTGCGTTCATCACCATATTTAAATTAGTAAATGGATTTTTTTTTTCTGTGAGATTTTACATGGTAAAAGTAGACATCCTGAGGATGATTTTGATATAATATTTTGTGTCATTTGGATTTTCCAACCGAGAGCTCTTGTAAGTTGGAAATGACCAAAAAATAGGAACTTTATTTCAGACCAGTGGCTAAAGTTTGGGGTTAAGGGAAGGATTCGAACCCAGAATACTTTTAGGATTATTTTTATGGTAACGAGACATCCTAAGGGTTCAATAGCCACTGATTTCATGTTAATATTATTTTTCTATAATGTATTAAAAATCGGCAAAGTTGGGTCAGAATTCTGGAAAATATGATGTAGGGCGAAATTCATGGAATTTGAGGTAAATTTGTATATATGATTGAAAGCATGATATTTTTGCTGTATCTAGGGTGTTAACACATGTGTGACATATTTCAAGTGCCAAGGGAAGAGTTTGCTATTTGCGAGGCGTGCCAGGTAGTAACTGTAAACTTGCATACTCTATGTTACTCTTGTATGTTATGTTTTATCATGATTGTGGATGTAGGCTAGGTAGTAGCTATGGGACTTCGTGTCCTATGGTCGCTACTGAGGCCGAGGTATGCAGGCTAGGTAGTACCTGTAGGGTTACTATTGAGGTCGAGGCATGTTGGCTAGGGAGTATCTCTTTGGGGGTACTTCGAGGCTGTGGCATGTGGGCTAGGTGGAGCCCATGTGTTTCATAGGTGTCCATTGAGGCCCAAGGTATGTGAGGCTAGGTGGAGCCTATATGACTATGTGTTTATAGGTGTCCAGTGAGGCCTCTGGGATAGGTGGTCGGGGTTGGCCCCCTGACTTCCGAGGCCCTTTGCGCGCTGGATCCGGGGGCTTGTCTTAACCAGGCGGTCCTGCGGATGTACATGCCAGGTTTATGTTCGTGATTATGATTTGCATTACATGCATTGCATACATATTGTATATGAGTTTAACAGTTACTCTGGGGTTCAATTTTGAACTCCAGATTGGTTTCAAAGATACAGGTGTAAAGCGGTAGGCCGGTTGGACTGTGGAGAAGATAAGGGTAAGAGCGATGAAGCTAAAGATCGAAGACGGATGGAATGACTTATCTCATTATGTATGTTTTTATTTGGATGACTGTATGATGTATACTTACTGTTTAGTATTTATTTTGGACGATTGTACCCTTAACCCTACGGGGACTACTTTACGTACTTGTTTGCACCTTCACCAGTATATTGTAAGTTGTCCAAACCGATCATATGCTCTACTATGCACACTCTGATGTTTGTTAAATTTTCACCTGGCTCTGATACCAAACTGTTACACCCATACCTACCACCAGAAAGGGCGAGGCCGGTAGGGGTGTAACATCATGCCTTCATAAAATAGGCCTAGCCTGTTTATTTTTAGGCCTCTAAATAGGCCTTAGCTTGGCCTTTTTGTTAAACAGCACAGGCTAGGCTCGGCCCTAATTAGGCCAAGTCGTAGGCCACCTGATAGAGGCCTGACATATTTCCACCCCTAGACAAAACGACAGAAATGAGAAAACAGAACAAAAATGCATAATAATTGTTTTGAAAATTTGGATACACCCACGTATATTGAGTATAGACACACTGTTGGGATGGGTTAGTAGCCCGACCCGTATTTCCATGCGGTTTTTACTCTTTTTTTCTTTAATTACAAAGCGATCGTTTTCTTGTAATAGGGTCGGCCCAATCTAATTTGACTTGGCAACGAGCGGGTTTTGCCGACAAGCATATGAATCATCCCAGATATGAGCCATTTCTATTCCCTGATATTTTTTATTCGTCCTAGCCCGGGCCAATTGATCAATTTGGAATTTAGAGTGGGAAAACAGGTCAAGTCCACCAAGCCAGCTTATTCAGAACTTAAAATTGTTAGGGTCAGTCCTGAGTTTTGATCTACAAATTGCAAGCATGTCTATAAGCCCTTGCCCTAATAGGTCGAAGGCCGAAACAGGCTAACCTTATAGTGCTAAGGTTTGGCAATTTTAAGCCTTTCTTTATTTTTTAAAGGGTTAAGTATCAAATCTATTCAGGAAATAAATTCCTAGGAGCAATGTTGCCCTAAAAGTTTATTCAGGTTCAATGTCACCTGAAAGTTTTAAAACGTAGCAATGTTGTCATTTTTTGTTAAAAAATTAATAGTCAAAATCATTTTTTTTAACGGTCAACGTTAGTTTTTTAATGGTATCATGCAACATTTCTACGTTTCAAAATTTTTAGGGTGACATTGAACTTAAAAAAACTTTTAAGGCAACATTACTCTTAGGCGTATGCTTCTGGGGTGGATTTACTACTTAACCCTTTTTAAAATTATTCACATGATACTAATATTATTGATTTTTACATTGTTAATCATGTTACTAATATTTAGTTATTATTATATTTTTTTAGAATTGAATTTCATAAAATGGTTTGATTTATTTGGTTTGGACAATTTTTTTTATTTTTATTTTTTGGCCTACGAGGCTTTGGACAATCATCACATTTGAAATTTGAGGGGGGGGGGGGCTAATTTGGACTTTAGAAAATGATCTAATTTATGTTATGTGTTAATATTTTCTTAACTATATATTTGATAAGAGGGTATTTCCATTCTAATATAACTTGTCATTCTATATTTTGAATTAGAAATTTATAAGTTTTTCCAATGAAAAATTAAAGAAATTTGAGTTTTTGTAGCAACGTATCACAAACTAAAGTTAAACAACAATTAGAATATAAAATTTGAAAATAAATTTTATTTGAACTAAAATGAAGATTGCAATTTATAAAGCTTATGTGAGCATGGAGGAAAAATGCAACTCATAGAACTTTAATCTTTCTCATAATTCTGTTGCCATGTTAATCATAAAGAAACAAATGCTTCATTAAATACGGAGTAGTTTGTATTACTTGATTATAAGATTCATTGTTTAATTATTTAAGAGTTTTATAAAATTTATAATTGGGAAAAAGCTTAAGTTTTGTTGTGTAATTTATTCAAAGACTATACTTACATCAAGTTTTTATATCCATCATATGTTCTATTTTTTTTCATATGCATTTTATAGTTATATCATAATAATTCAAAAATTGGACATATATATAGTCACATATGATTCAAGAATTTGACTAAATGCATGTAAAGAACTTAACCTAAATATTTTTTTTATTTAATTGTGGACAAATTGCTTGCCAATGTTTAGGACTTAGTGTTTCTGTGTTGCTTAATGCTTTGTGTTTTTAACTTCTTTTTTTTATATAAAATATATGTCTTAAATAGAGACATTGAAATCGGCATGTATAAGTTGAGAGCGTGACTCATATTTTAAGGACCGTAAAAGGAAATCAAGCTTAAATGGGCTAACCTAATAGAGCTCAAAGATAAAAGGGCTAGCTCATTTGGGTTTAGGGCTGATCCTTTTAAGCTCGTCTATTTTTTCTTTATTCAAACAAAAGTACTCACTTCTTGCTTGCTTGACCAAAAAACAAATAATTACTTCATTCACACACTTTTGTAGCTCATCAAATGTTGGTTCAAATTTTCTAGCTGTATCTGCTCTCCAAACATTTAGGGTTCGTTTGGTACACGGATTCAGCAAGAAGGGAAAGAAAAATTAGAAAGTTCTTCCGTTTAGTACGCATTTTAGACCAATCTTTCTGGAAAGTTAGGTTCCCGAGCCCGCAAATCTTCCCTTATATGTGGGAAGATCAGATCCCACCAAAATTGGTGGGATCTCAAGTTCCCACGTCACTGTTCACATTTTTTTGACAAATTTACCCCTCAAATTTAAACTTGGCGGGAATGTTTGAATTTAAGTTTGAACTTGGCGGAATTTTTTTTTACACAAGTTGGAACTTGATAAGAGCATATTTTTAAAAAATATATTTTAGCAAAAAAAATTATTTTCCTTTTTTATTTTGAATTAATTATTTTTTATGGTAAAATAAACATTTCTTGATTCTTTACCAACTATTACCTATTCGTTTTTTTTCCTACCAAACAATTCATCTTCCCTCAAGCCATCTTCCCTCATCTTTCAAAATCTTCCCTTCCCTTCCCTCTTTTAAGTTCCTTCCCCTTCTCAAATTTTCCTTGTACCAAACAGGCTCTTAATGATGTTGTACCATCTCAACTTCTCATGACGAATCTATCTATCCCATTGCACAAAATCGCAATAGAAAATGTCTTGGCTTTAGCAGGAGCTTGGCTAGCCAAAGCCTTGGAGCACAAAGTCGAAGGATGGGAAGGGAATCAGAGCCTTAGGGCCCGTTTGGAACGGGGAAGATTTAAATAGGGAAAGGAATTTAAAGGAGGGAAAGGAATAGAAAGGAATATTGTGAGGGAAATTTAAAAGTTGAGTTGTTTGGTAGACATGGGGAGGTAAGTTAAGTTGAGGGAAAATGAATGGTTTGGTATGAAGTATTGGGTGTTAGTTAAGTGGGAATGTGAGGTAAAATACCAAAAATGCCCCTTAGTTAAAAAAACAAAAAAAAAACATTCCTATAATTGAATTTTGTTTTTTCGCAGTGGCAGAACAACGAACCCTAAAACCAGATGGCGTGAATGTGCAGCTGGAAAACTGAAGTAGAGGTGAATGCGAAATGAAATTGCCCCGACGACTGGATTTGGGATGTTTGAAAGACGACGCACATGGAAGGAATTAGAAAGTGACAACTCGAAAAGACGAAACCAATAGTGACAATTCATATAAATAGATGAACAGGGGAAAAACGATTAAACTTTGAACCCAACGGATGCATTGATAGAGAAGGCAAAAATAAATGGAAATAAACACTCAGAAGAACCATGAAAAGTTTGAAGTGGATGAAAAAAAGGAGCTGGTTCGTTAGGAAAAACAGAGGTGAAGACTGAAAACCAAGAAAAGAACTCATTGCTTAATTAAATTAATTCATAACCACTATAATTCCAAGGCTAGAAGATATTTGCATGACCAAAAATTTTGTTAAATTGATTCAACAAAATATATTTTGTAGTTCTTCGCTCTCAAAATTCTTTTCTTTTTTGAAGATTTTTTGGTCAATAAATGTTGTCTCCCCTTTTTATGATGACAACTCTTATATAAGGAAGATTGAATTGAATGAAAGTTTTGGTTTTGATAACTGTCGGATACATGATAGGCAAAGTGATTAAACAAAAGCATTAACTTAGTGGCGGAGAATCATTAAGAATGCAAACATGTCAAAGTTTCCAAAAGGTTAGGCTAAACTAAGCATTAGCAAAGTGTCAAAAGTATAGTAAGCAACATGAATGACAGCAAAGCACAAAGTATGTTTCTACAAGCAAAATACAAAACATGAAACATAAGCAAAACACAAAACATGTCATTCTTCTACAATATCTTCTTCAACAATCTCTCCCCCTTTGTCATCATCTAAAGAGGAGGGAGGAGGAGGAGGAGGAGGAGGACCAGATGGTGAAGGATCAGAAAGAGGAAGAGGAGCAGAGACAAGAGCAGAAGTAGAAGTTGGAGCGCGGGACGAGAATATTTCTTGAGAGCCAAAGCTTCGAGAGACATATCCAATTGGTGAACGTGAGCCTGGAGGGACCGAACTTCTTCTCGTCAATTTGGTTGTGGATTCTTCTTGAGCTTGGAGGCAATTCGAAAGCTAGATGAGATTTGTTTGGCTAGCTTCTCAAACTCGGCTCCAATAAAGTGAAGAAGGTTGGCGTGTTTTTTGAAGCTTGTCTCGCAACCCAAAGAACTTTGTTGGCACTATCATACAGTGGAGTGGCGGCGTCAGAAATTCCTTTTGCCAAACCTCTTGCAACTGCCTGTTCAACAGTATATTGAATAGCAACTTGAGAAAATGAAGGAGCAAGGGTAAAGGGTAAAGCTTCCTCCGGTTGTTTGGAAGAGGAGGGCTTAATCATATGAAGATTGTGAGATGAGTTTTGCCAAATTGTTTTGGGAAGACTTATCGTGAGTTCTCGAGAATTCAAGATTAAAAACGATTTAGACGATGAGAATTCTCGAGAATTCCCAAGTTGATTCTCGGGAATAAAATATCATCTGTGCCGCCTTCAATATCAAGGAAATTAAACATCTATAAAATACTACTCGTAGTACATATTTATAATTGTGTAAAAAAAGGCCACGTGATATTTGACATTATGTAATTATATGGAATATACAGTGTTACAGATATAACTGTACTAACATTCTTTTTAAAAAAAACTAATAAACTCCGTTATATATACATACACATACACGGGTGGATTTTCATTGGGACAATGAGAGGCTATGACCCCAAAAAAATTGAGATTTGATATTACATTTGGATATATATATATATATATATATATATTTGACCCAAAAAATATTTAATGTAAATTGGAAGGCCATATATAAAAAATATTTTTTATATATATTACATTTGTATATTTGACACATACAAAGCATTGTTTTGCCTCATACTACTGGAAGGCCATTGTCTACAAACAAGCAATATTTTTTTTTACTACTTTATCAATTATCCATATGCGCCACAAAAGTAGCAAACATGTCATTTGCAACATGCTCCCTAAAATTACTCCACAAGTCGTTGGTCTTCATAGGCATGATGGGAGTGTTGATATTTGTATCTGTTCCTGGTTCAAACGCATCAAGCTGCTGATCAAGGGGGTCTTCAACATTGTCTCGACGAATCAGGTTGTGTAGCAAACAACATGTGACGATGTATCTGTTTTGGATGTTCACAGGGTAATAGGACGCGCTCCTCAGGATGGCCCAACGCAACTTTAGTATGCCAAAGCACCTTTCAATAATATTCCGAGCAGATGAATGTCACATATTGAAGCACTCATGCGCAAATTGGGGTTGGTATCCTTGTCTCCACTCATTTAGGTGGTACCTTTGCCCTCTGTATGACGCCAAAAAACCCTGGCAATTTGTGTACCCCGCATCAACCAAGTAGTACTTTCCTGGGGAAAAATAGCAATACATGTAATTGTTTTTTCCTATTAGGTACACATGAATGGTTTGGTATTTCAACATTTCCTACGGCATTGAAAACCCATACCTTGCGGTACTCGTAAGCCGTGTAGTCTCCTTATTGCATCTCTCAACACCCTCCCATCCGCAGCCGACCCTTCCCACCTAGGCAAGACATAAATGAATTGGCCATCCGGTGAGCATACACCAAGGACATTGGTTGTTACCTCTCCTTTCCTATTTCGGTATCTACCTTTGTGTGCTGCAGGTACTTGTACGCGTATGTGAGTACCATCTAAAGCACCAAGGCACCCCTAAAAACGTAACCACATTGTCATCGGTTAGGTTCAACCACAATTTCTATAATTATTGTCAAGTAAGTGAGTCACACAATAACACATTATATGTACCTTGAACCACTTCCAGGGATGATCATTTGAGTCATCTCGAATGGGCTCCGATTTCTTCGGAAGCAATGATTGCAATCTAATCATAAATTACTCTATTCTTCACATGATGCCCCAAGATGTGAAGGAACATTGCTACTTGCTCATCAACTAGCATATGTTTAGTTGTTTTCAAGCAAGTCGTGTCACTACTATATATCATCCTAGCCCTCAATATCATAGCCCTCTCTTCGCATGAAAATTTAATCTATAGGACCTATCCGGTAAGTGCCTTGGTCTACCTCCTCCCACTGCCACTATCATAATGACAATCAACCTCCTCACTGCTAGAAGCAAAGCTAGGCACCCCTCCAACATTGCAACCAGTTCCTGAGACTGTGGCTCCATACCTACACAATTTTTTTGCACATCCATTTCCTTTTCATTATAATCTACTACTCCTATTTACAAACAACCTCTATTTACATTCAAACATATAACTTTTCACCCAACCCAGTAACTTTAGAGCAGCACTTCTGACTCAACAATAAACTTCACACTCTAACTAAAATAAACTCACATTAATCCTATAATTCAGCTATGTTAACTTTGTATTTCAGGGGTTACCAGACATGGTTTAATTGCTACCTATACGAAATGTCATACCAATTGCCATAAATGTGCATACCCACCCACAATACAGTTTCATTTACAACACACACCACATTAATGGCCAAATTTACTCCCACGGAGACGCATGTACAAGAATAATCTCATGCCCTATTATTTCCTCACTCACATTTATTGTGCAGCTGCCTCTCTCATTTATTTCCTCACTCACATTAACCAACAAGGATACGTATTATGCCAGCAAACAACGAACACAGGGCATCGGGCAACGGATAAAATAGCAAACATATCACTCATACCCATCGGAACTCACCTCTATTTCCACCTGCGTTGAACTTGTCATGCGTCTCCAACTAGCCCATCATCGATTTCATATGAGACTCCTTCGTTCAGCTCGTGTCTTCGATTTCAGCTTCGTTGAGCTGCAACGTTAATTCTCTTTTTTATTAAACACCTCCACTGTATACAAGGGCTTTTTTGTCCGTAAAATTCACTCTCCCGGGAACCAAAACGCTATCCCGCCAGTTTTGGAGGGATTCAACTTCCCTACCATTGTGGGAAGATGGAGGCACGCGAGAAATCAACTTTATGGGAAACTAGGGCGCCAAACTGATTTTATCCGTGGGAAGCCTTTCATTTTCCCTTTCCCTCACCTTAAATCAGCGTACCAAACGGGCCCTAGGGAAAATGTTGCCTCTAAGATTGTAACAAATTTTTAAAATAAATAAATAAATAAAGCCTTGGTAATTAATTAGTTCATTAAAATGAACATCCAAATCCAAATACCCACTAAATCAGAACACCCTACCACCTAACAGTTCAGCACGATGGTTTAAATCTAATTAATTCATTCAAATTAAACACCCAGAGCTAATGGATTGCAAAATCGCAAGCAAAGTCAAGAAAAATTGAAGATGCAACAAATCTGAAGCAAGAGTATAAGAGGCGAGAAGCTTGAGCTACGGCAACACGAAGAAGGAGGAGAGACGACGACCAATCGTCAGAGGTTGAGAGAGTGACTGAGTTAGGCATCTGAATGGCAGCGAAGAGATTAGAGAGAGGAGCGAGATGCAAGGGTTCTCTTATCAATGATGAAGTGAGGGCAATAGGAATGCGAAATGGCAAACAGCAGAACAGAAATGCACAATAATGATTTAAAAATTTAATTACACCAACTATATAGTATTAGAGTATATAGTTAGTTGGAAGTAACTATTTCAGTTAGAAAATAAACTTCTAGAATATAATTTTTTATTCTGTATATGTATCATTTATTGGGTCTATATAAAGACTTTGTATCAACACATTTCTGATATGAATAATATTTTTGAATATTTCATTTTCTCTTCTTGCTAAATCACAATATGGTATCATAGCGGGATAGACTTTGATATCCTGATATCTTCTCAATTGTTTTTTTGCTTTCCAAGTTTCAGCTATTGTAAGAGTTTTCTTGTTCCAACTTTGCCGTATCACGTGGTCTCTGTACAATATTATAGTATCTTTACCATTGCCAGAGGGTCTCTACTCACTCTCTGCCATTTCACATGATATCAATCTAGAGTCTTGTTTCTTTCCGTCAATTCACACGCTTCGCCCTTTTTCTCTTTGTTCCTCCATTTTTACTTCATAATGCCGAGTGATTCCTCTTCCGTCGAGACTTCCAACGGTGTTTCTTCATCATCTCCTTCTGATTCGGTTCAATCAATTGTAAATCCCTATTATTTGCATCCTAATGAGAATCCATCCTTGATTCTCGTCTCTCCGATCCTCACTGGCCCTAACTACCACTCGTGGGCACGAGCTATGAAAATGGCAATGATGGCCAAGAATAAGCTGCGCTTCATTGATCGTTCGATTTCGGCGCCGCAAACTTCGATCCATTGTATCTAGCTTGGGAACGATATAACATAATGGTCATATCTTGGTTAACTTATTCGATTTCATCGTTTATTAGACGGGGTATTTTGTGGATCGATCGTGCGTGTGATGTCTGGGATGATCTTCATGCTTGATTCTCTCAGAACAACATATTTCTGAAAGAAGGAATATCACCAAGAGGGGGGTGAATTGGGGATATAAAATTTTTCGCAAGAATCCTCTGTTTAACCGAATGTAAAACAGAGATAAACGAGTAGGGATAAGTGAGATTGAACACAATGGATTTATCCTGGTTCGGTCTAAATCCTTGACCTACGTCCAGTCCCGGACTCTCCGGGATTTTCACTAACTTCAACTCGATTGATTACACACTCTGTAACTCTCGAAGCAATTCTCTTTCTAGAACTTGCTCCCCCTTACAAGTTGTAATCAAGTATCCCAATCTCAAAGTCCCAATACTTTGAGATTCTTACAAGAAAAGATAATCAATGAGAAACTCTCTAAAAGAGTAGAATAATAATCACTGAAGCTTAATATATCCGAAGATATTCTCTTTGTGAGTTGAAACTATAAATGCTTTTAATTGCTAATTGAATGCGCGAGTTTCGGTAGGTGGAGACTTGAATGCTTCTTCTATTTATAGGTTGGTAGCATTGATGACCGTTGAGAAGAATAAATGAGCCGTTGTGAGTAATGAATATATCCGTTGTAAATCACTTGCTCGTCTCCTCGTATTTCTTCCGTCA
This sequence comes from Acacia melanoxylon, assembly GCA_019022615.1. Classification (NCBI taxonomy): domain Eukaryota; kingdom Viridiplantae; phylum Streptophyta; class Magnoliopsida; order Fabales; family Fabaceae; genus Acacia; species Acacia melanoxylon. Next base: position 41,916 of record JAFJYJ010000003.1, on the reverse strand, counting down.
TTCGACCGTTATTCTTTATTAACATTCTTTATTTGAATTGTCCGTTGGGAGACAAAGTGAGAATGTTTTCTCGGGAAGCGACCGTAATGCTTTTTGTATGTCCAGAGGTTTATTTCTTCTTTCAGCTTTGAAGTTTGGGACTGCATTTAATGCTTCTGACACATATTGACTTTTCGTGATTTCAAGTTTAAAAACATGTTAGAAGTATCTGAAATACACTAGCAAACTGATTAAACTTGGTTAGGAATAATAATAATCAATTACATGAAATACCCAAGCTTTAATCGGATGAAAATTAGAATGCGCAGAAAAACATATTCAAATCTGATATGAACAACTCGAGTTGCTTCACATAACTCGAGTTATATTTAGTTCGAAGATATGCGCATGAAGAACAGAACTTGAGTTATCCTTAATAACTTGAGTTGGCTAACTCGAGTTACTATTCTTAACTCGAGTTACTTCTAGAATCAATTATTCGGAAATTCTTCGCAAATGGTATAACTTGAGTTATAGTAATAATCGGAGTTGTCCAACTCGAGTTTTGTACTCTAACTCGAGTTTCTTTGGAATTCAAATCGGAGCGAAAGTTTTCGCGAGAAAACATAACTTGAGTTATTGCGATGGAATCGGAGTTTGTCCAACTCGAGTTGTCTTGAATAACTCGAGTTACTTTTGAATTTAAATCATCCGAAAAAACTTTCGCACATAATATAACTTGAGTTACAAAAATAACTTGAGTTGGGCAACTCGAGTTATATTCTATAACTCGAGTTTTTCTACTTCGAAAATCGGAGACGAAAAGTTTTTAGCACTTGGACAACTCGAGTTTTTCCTTGTAACTCGAGTTATATCGATACCAAAAATCGATATCGCGATGAGGCTTTTGGGAACTGAAGTCCAACTTATAACTTGAGTTGTTTAGTGATAACTCGAGTTATCCTTCGTTTGATCTTATTTTTCTTAAGTGTAAAACTTGAGTTATGATAGGCAACTTGAGTTGTTTTCAACAACTTGAGTTACGATTTTTCAAAATCATTTTACAAGAAACTCACTGCAATTTGTCTAAACTTAATTCTTCGCACTTGATCATTACAATTGTTAGACATCATCAAAACACATAGAGAACTAACAATTTCGTCTTGCTGATTTACGGGAGGAGATTAAAGGTTTGAAGCAAGGAGATCGGGCGTAAGTGATTATTTCACGAAACTCAAGATTTGATGGGATGAGTTTCTAACATTTAGACCGACTGTTGCTTGTTCTTGTAATCCTCGGTGTTCTTATGGTGTGCTTGAGATGTATAAGAAGCATTTGGATCAAGATTATGTGATCCGATTTCTGAATGGGTTGAGTGATAGATATTCCTCTGTAAAATCTCAAATTATGCTGATAGATCCCTTACCTCTGATTAATCGAGTTTTTGCTTTGGTTCAACAACAAGAATGAGAGATGGGATATCAAGTGGCTGAAGTTACAACTCTGCTTTGTAAAGCCTTTGGTTCTCGATCCTTTGCCTTTGGTATCCCTAAGCCAAACTATTCTGGATCTGTTAAGCAATGTACGTTCTGTGGGCGATACAAACATACTGAGGCTACATGTTATAAGAAGCATGGTTTTCCACCAAGCTTCAAATTCAGGAATTTTAATATCAATGTCGTTTTATCTTAGTATCCTCCTAGTCAAAGCACCACTAAGCCTTCTCAGGTTACAAACTCTTCCTACAGTTTCACTCCAGAACAATATCATAAGCTCCTAGCTCTTGTACAAGCTAATAGTTCTTCTCCTTCACCCTCTGTATTTGTCAACAAAATCTCTACCAAGGTATATCTCTTATTTGTTCTTCTCAAACATTTTCTGACTCTTGAATCTTTGATTGTGGATCTACTGATCATATATGTTCTAATCTTTCTTTATTTCATTCTTATACGCAAATTCCTCCAATTTTTGTCAATCTAACTGATGGTACTCGAGTAATGGCTTTATATAGTGGCAATATTCATTTCTCTAACTGTTTTACTATTCAGGATGTTTTGTATGTCCCGAATTTTTGATTCAATTTGATTTCGGTTTCTAAACTCACTTTGTTTCTATCTTGTATTGTTTCTTTTTAGCCACTTCAATGCCACATCTGCATCCTACCTTCAAAGAAGATGATTGGTTCAGCTAATGTCATCGAAGAGTTATACATAATGAATCTAGTAGATATGGTTCCTTCTCCCCTAGTGAGTATTATTTCAACCACTGCAAATTCCACTTCATTTGATCTTTGGCATTTTCGCTTAGGCCATTTATCCAAACATTCTTTGTTTTCTATTCATAAGTAGTGTTCAGTTGTGTCTTAAAGTCCTTCCTTTAATTATTCTGATTTTTTTCATTTTGCCAAGCAACGAAAGTTTCCATTTCCTGTAAGCACTAGTACTTCTAATAAAATTTTTGGTTTAGTTCATATCAATATTTAGGGTCCCTATCATTTTACCTTCTTTGCATGGTAATAAGTATTTTTTAACCATTGTTAATGACTATTCGAGATATACATGGATTTATTTGCTTAAGAACATGTCTAAGGTTCGGTCTTATATTCAAACTTTTGTTGCTTTAGTGTCCACTCAATTTCATACTTACTTCAGATTATTAGAGCCGAGAATGGTTTAGAATTTCAAATGATTGAGTTTTTTTTTGCTAAAAATGGCATTCTTTATCAAACATCATGTATTGAAACTCCCGAATGAATAGTAAAGTGAAATGCAAACACCAACATATTCTTAATGTTACTCAAGCTCTTCTTTTTCAAGCTCATCTTGCAAAGGTTTTTTGGTCCTATGATATCACCCATGCCATTTATCTTATTAATTGTTTGCCTACTCCTCTTTTAGGGAATAAAAGTTCTTTTGAACTGCTTTTTGATAAACCTCATGATTTTAGCATGCTAAAAGTCTTTGGTTGCCTATGTTTTTCTCCAACACTTTTACAAAACAAAACCAAGCTTGATTCAAGAGCTCATAAATGTATTTTTCTTGGTTATAAGACTGGTACTAAAGGATTTGGTACACTCAATTTGCATACTCGTCGATTCATATATCTTGCAATGTCTATTTTTATGAATCCATTTTTCCTTTTTGTCCTTCTAACTCTGAGGTTTTGTCTGATTCAATTCCTTTACCCCAAGCCACTCCATCTCTTGATTTTTATGAGTCATCCCCTTCATCTGTTAAGCCTTCCCATTCTTCTACTTATGCTCCTTTGGCACGCCATTCTACTCGCCCTCACAGACCACCCACTTATCTGCAAGATTATCACTTCGCTCTTCAATGTGCATCAGTTTTACCAAATTCTTTAGAGGCAGGTATATATCATCCACTTTCTCATGTTCTTTCTTATCATTGTTTTTCTCCTTCATATCATCATTTTGCTTGTTCTATTTCCACTGATGATATTCCTAAAACCTACTATAAAGCTATTCAACATGAGGGTTGGAGAAATGTTATTCAAGTTGAACTTGCAACTTTGCAGCAGAATCATACCTGGGTGATTACTGATTTACCTTATGGTAAGCGACCTATTGGGTGTAAGTGGATTTTGGCTAAGAAATATAACTTTGATGGTTCTCTCAATCGCTATAAGGGTCTTCTGGTTGCTCAGGGCTATACACAGGTTGATGGTATTGATTATAATGACACTTTTTCGCCTACTGCTAAATTGACCGCAGTTTGTTCATTAATTGCTCTTGCAGCTGATCATAATTGGCATTTGAGGCAGTTAGATGTACATAATGCATATTTACATAGGGACCTTGATGAATAGGTGTATATGCTTCCTCCTCCAGGTTTGGTTGTTTCTTCCCTTCAAAAGTTTGTAAATTGCGGCGCTCTCTATATGGCCTTAAACAGGCCAATCGACAATGGTATTTTAAATTGTCTAAGGCTCTTGCCTCTTGTGGTTACCGCCAATCTCAAGCTGATCATTCTTTATTTCTCAAGAATACCACATAATCTTTTACTGCCTTGTTGATTTATGTGGATGATATCATTCTTACTGGTACGATTTAGCTAAGATTAACCATATTAAGGCCTTTCTTGATGATAGTTTTAAGATCAAGGATCTTGGTAATGTTAAACATTTCCTTGGATTGGAAATTGCTCGTAATTCTACTGGAATTTCTTTATGTCAATGTAAGTTTGCTTTAGACTTGTTATCTTATGCTAGCTTCTTAGACTGTAAACCTGCTAAAACACCTATGACTCGTGATCTTAAGCTCTCTAAAGATTTTGGCGCTCCTTTGCTTGACTGTTCCCAATACTATACCTTAGTTGGTTGTCTTCTTTATCGTACTAATACCCGTCTAGATTTGTCATTTGTTGTTCAACAGTTAAGCCAATTTATTCAGCAACCTATTGATGTCCATTTACATAGTCTACACAGGGTTTTGCGGTATCTTAAAGGGGCTTCTGGTTGTGGTCTTTTCTTTCTAGTCAATTCCACTGTTAAACTTAATACTTTTAGTGACTCGGATTGGGCTGGATGTCTTGATACACATCATTCCATAATTGGTTTTTGTGGCTTTCTTGATCAAGCTCTAATTACATGGCGCTCTAAGAAGAAACCAATAGTTTCTACCTCTCCTTTATAAGCTTAATATCGCGCTTTGGCGAACCACTTGTGAATTACGGTGGCTTTCTCATTTATTGAGAGATTTCAATCTTCCTCTTTCTAGTCTTGCATCCTTATATTGTGAAAACCAATCAGCCGGCATATTGCTTTGCTAACTCTACTTTTCATGAGCGTACCAAACATTTGGATATTCATTGTCACATTGTTCGTGAGAAACTTCAACAGGGTTTAATTCATATTCTTCCTATTAAATCTGAAGATCAATTAGCTGATATTTTCACTAAGGCTTTGCCTGTTTCTTCTTTTTGTACACCCCTTGCCAAGCTGGGCATGATTGACATACATTCTCCAGCTTGAAGGGAGTATTAGAGTATATAGTTAGAGTAACTAGTTAGTTGGAAGTAACTATTTCGGTTAGAAAAGAAACTTCGGAATATAATTTGTTATCCTATATATGTATCATTTATTGGGTCTATATAAAGACTTTGTATCAACACATTTCTGATATGAATAATATTTCTGAATATTTCATTTCCTCTTCTTGCTAAATCACAATATATGGACCTTCCAAAACAGGTTGGACCCGTTAACCCTACTCGTTTTCTCCTACGGGTTTTTACTTCTTCTTTTTTTTCCATGGGCACAAGTATTCTCCTATTAGAAGGAATTATGTTCGAAGCACTGTCGAGCATTAAATGTGGGCAACTCTCCCAACTGGGATTCAAAACTTGGTTTGCCACATTGTGAGGGACTAGCCGCTTCCACTAGACCTAACCCCGGTTGGTTTTTTACTCTTTTATAACATACTTATTGCGTTCTTTTTTTCTTTTTACGAGCTTCTTAGCCCAATCCAATTTGACTGGGTACGAGCTGGTTTGCCGACTTCGCAAGTATATGAATCAACCCATATACGAGCCTTGTTTATTCCTTGATATTTTTTGTTCAGCCTGACCCACCCCAATTGTACAGTTTGAAATTTATAGACTAGAAACAGGTCGAGTCCGCCGAGCCAGCCAGTTGAGACACAAAATTTGTTAAGACCAAGCTCGAGATTTGATCTTCAAATTGTAAGCAGGCTTTAAGGCTAGACTATAATAGGTCGAGTGCCTAAACTGGCCAACCTTATAGGATCAAGGGTTAGCACGTTGAGACCCTTTCATTTATTATCTATTTCTAGAATTGTAATTCATTTAATCTATAAGCCATTTAAAAATTCTAAAGATTAATGTTATATTTAAGAGTTAACCTACATATTTATACCATAGCTTTTTTAAGGTGTATTGATCACCCAAAAGTAAAAGAGTATGGCAAAGTCACCTCTCGAATCCAAAAGCAAAGGGTGGATGGATCAGGATCCAAATGACTGTGTTGTGTCAACATACCTTCAAGCAAAGAGTTAGAAGATCTCAAACGCAGACTAACAAAGTCATTGGGACCTTGATCTATCCTATCGATAACCCGGATAAACCGGAAAAAAACATATTGAACTATACCGGAGGTGTTGACCCTAAAAGGATAATCTAGTCTAGTGGACAATCCGAGTTTTCAAGCTCTCATCTCATGCTCATACTCAAGGACACTTTAGGACATCGATTTCTTTACAAGGCTTACAATACTAGCATTTTCAATATTCTAATTTTTAGTACTCTCTTAGCTGGATCATGATCTTGATTTTGTTTTGATGCATAGGTTCCTCTTGAAGAGGCGAGTGTAGAGCATACTTTGAATCTAAGATAGAGATAAAGATAGGATACTAAGAACTTAGGCTTTCAGAAGAATAAAAAAGGAAACTAGAAGAAAGACATTTAAGAACACACTGGATATTTTATTGTGGTTCTCGGTTTTGTTTACAACAGAAGAGAAGCTTTGCTTATATAGACGAGCAGAGGTACAAAACGACAATATTCATGATGCCATATGAGCTGGAAGATAAGACGCACTAAGACAAACTTGTGACTTAAAGTAAAATAGTACCAACATGCATAACCCATAAAAGGACAGGTCTATTACAGACATGTAACACAATTGCAAACTATTAGTATAGACGCTTGACATAAAGTAAAATACATGTGAAACTTTACTGAAGTTACTTTTTCACAAAGGGACAAGTTGTCGACACTTTGTTGATAATGAGTTGGGATGAGCCACCACTTATAGACAAGTTTGTAACTGGGAAAAAATTGTTATTATCATTATCATCAATGCAATCAACGAAAATTTAATGGAGAGATGACATTACTATATTTTTTGAGCTTAAAACAAGCAACATTGTACTACTTTTCAAATCGCCACCCAAAAAAAGTATAATGATAAATTTGTACTTTTTGCCAAAGGAAGTGCTAGTATTATAAAAGACCCAAAGTTTACTTAACCCTATATTTTTTTATTAAAAAAATAATAATATTCCAATTGCTATGACTTTATCAATTTTTTTTATTCCTAAAGTTTTTCCCCCCTTTTTATTGGGTTTCTCTATGATGGAACTGGTCCTTCCAACTAACGAAGGCCGACTTGAACACTAGGAACACTACGAAGGCCGACTTTTTATCGAGTTATCAAAGCCACTAACAAGAAATTCATAGAAATAAATTTGACGAATCAATAAAAAAATAGAAAAAACCTAGGGACCTTGATAAAACTGGATAAAACAATGAAGATTGATTTTTTTTTTCTTTTTATCTTTTTCCTTCAAAACTATAAAGATTGACAAGGTTATAATTTTACAAATATTGGTAAAAGATCAAGTTACAAATTTAAGTGTTAATGTATTAACGATACATTTTTTTATCTGTGCAGAAGATTTGATTTTTTGTTTGAGACCAAAATCAACTTCTAGTATACACAAAGGAAGATAAAGTTCAGATTAACTGGACAAATATGTAACATTCAACAGGAGTTTTATAGTTTAGTTACAACGTAGTAACATGGTGATGAGTCTAATACAACTCACTAGATTGACCTATGAATTTACATCCAATCTTTCAATTATTTCAAAGTGCATCTGCAAATTTGCAGGCCTATCAGCAAAATAGTACTTCTCATATACCTGTAATTTGCTCCCACTCTTGTGAGATTCTGATTCAAGGAGGTGCAGCAATGTGTCCTTTTCCCGGCATATCCAACCTCGCCGTATGTCGGACCATTGCCGGGGAGTTCCATGAAGCATAAACCGAATTCCAGTAGCCCCTTGCATGAGCCTTCTGGAGATTCCCTTGATCACATCGCCGTTGGTTAAGTATGCACCAGTGGAATTCAAACCAACATCAACGTAATGAATCTCATTTATGCTATTCAGAAAGGCTTCCTTAGTTGTAGGTACTACATGAGACTCATCAAATTCAGGAAACTTTGTGTCAACTGGTTGTCCCAAATGGGGTGATTTTTCAATGGATCCAACATCTGAAAAGCCAAGCTCTGTGACTAACTGATTAAGCACAGTCCCACCTTTGCTGAATCCAAGGATTATTGTCCTAGGATGAGCAAAACAAGAGGAATTTTCGCATTGTGAGAGTGAGTGTGCATCTATCTGCTGCCCAAATACCACCTTTTTAACCTGTATCATATTGATACTCAAGGTCATCATCAAGTACAAAAAATACAAAGTAATGGACTTCAAAAAAAAAAAGGGAAAAAAAAGAGTGTGATTATCTGCAGAGTTTAAAAATGACTCGTGTCAAATATAAAAAGTAAAAGATTATTGAGTAATGATTACAATAAACATATAATATATATTACACAGAACAGAAATGGAACACTTCTCCCCATCATAATAATAACCAAACAAGGCCTTAGGGTATGGAAGCATTCAATTCAATTCAAGTAGTGATTGCAAGGTACAAATAGGTATGAATGGAATGAGAACTGAAGTTGCAGTTGTTGATGTCTCCTTGAACTAAACTGATATGTAATTGTAAATATAATATTGTATAAGTACTGAGGGGATTGAACCGGTCTACTAAGTCTATGAGCCGGGATGATTAATTGAACTGGTTTACTAAGTCTATGAGCCGGTGGGTTTGGGAATGGTCAGTTGTGTTAGTTAATAATAAGAGGCGGGAGATTAGCGAATGCCTCTAGGATGTCTATATAAGAGACATATCTCACAATTGTAGTTGTTGATTGATAATGGAATGAATATTCAGGAATTGTTCAGTTTTCACACCCCCTGTTCTGTCTTCTCTTTCTCCTTCCCCACTCTCTATTCTTTCACAACCTACACATCATAAACAAAAACAACAAATATCATGGGCATCATGTTGGAATTCAGACCATTTACTAGAATCCCATAACCTGTGTATCATAGTACACAAAATAAAGTAATGAAATATAACGAGGAAATTGGGGAAAAAAAAAAAAGTCATTTGAGATAAAAATAATGACTCCGTGTCCCCTACTTTTAAATAATACAATAAGGTTATTGAGTATACAATAGTATAACAGAATCATGAAGGAATACTACTCCCACATCATAAGCAAACGATGCCTTCGAAGAATATGGAAGTATTCAATTCATGCGGTGCTTGCAAATTGCAAACATGTATGTAATGTAAACTGAAGTACCTTTCACTACTATCCCCTAGATATTAAGAATAACAAAATATCACCTTATGTTGGAATTAAGGGAATACACTAGCATAAGCTTCTTATTCATATAAAATTTCCGTCTTACAGTGAATCAAAAATAATGAAAAAGGAAGAAAGACATATGGAAAAGAAAGTACAAGGGAAGGCAACCTTTAAGGTGATTAATTAGTAGATAATATACAAAACCTGGATTGAAACTAAATCATTATCTAAAATGAACAGCAATGGAGAATCTGGTACACAATCATTAACACTTAAGAATAACCAGCATAAACAGAGCAAATACAGTCCAAAGTCCAACCATAAAAGGGGCAGAAACTATAGATGGTCAGGAGGGATGAAATCATGACATACTTCTTCAAGGGAATTTGACAAGAGTGAAACTGTTGATGTAGATGCTGGAAATCCAACTGGACTGTACAACTTTGGCTCTCCATATTGATTAACAGAAGGTATGAATTCATTGTAGACGGCAAAATGCCCATTAAAAACAGAAGCCTCAATGACCCAAGCATTAATTGATTGACCAAATTTTGACACCAGAATTTCAGATATTTTCTGTAGATCTGATAGTCTCTCAATCACTGGATTACCGGTCCCTTCAACACGATCACCACAGAAAAAGACAGCATTTGCTGATGGTGCCTATACCAAATAGAATATTTTCAAGAAAGCAATGCTGGCTAGTGCAAATTGGCAGTAATGTTTCCCATGGTAGAAGAGAGCATTATGCCCGAGAATAAGAATATATTGCAGCCTATGTAATACCAATACAGCTTCACATATCTAATATGATAAAATATGACACTTAAGATACAACAATTTTTGATATTATAGGATATGGGAGAGGGGACGCGTGCGCACACACAAATATATAATTAGTTATGTAGTTTATCTATATGTATAATCAAGAAATCAACTCATTAAAAGATGAAATGAGTATAAACATTCTCAATTATAAAATTTATAGTATATGATAGATCTTAAGAAAGTTTAGAGGGAAAAGGAGAGAATCTAGAGCCAGTATCTGAGAACTCTAGCCATTGAACAATAATTTCATATATCATTACTTGTTTGTCCATAAAACAGAATACAACATCTATATAATTCAGTAAATCCAACTTCCTATAACTGCTATACAAGAAACTACCCAATGGATAAGATATGACAAACTACTGATAAGATATAAAAAACTACTTCAACTTATCCTAATTATTATTTGTCTTCCTCCTAGAATAAACTAAAAGGGGACATGGTACCCTAACAATATCCTCCCCTTGAAAATAAGCCTTGTCCTCAAGGCTGAAATCAGGGAATTGATTTGCAATGTAATCATACGGCTCCCAACTTGAGTCTTCTTGTGGGCGATCTTGCCATTGAATTAGAAGCTCAAGAAGCTCAAGGGTCTGAACTCCAGCTTCTTCTACCACTCGTGAATGCAACACCTTAGCAGGTTGAAGTGTTAATTCCCACGTATCAGTCACTGTAAGTGGGGAGACAGCAACTTGGGAAGAGCAACCAAGGGCCGGTTTTAGCAAGGAGACATGAAACACTGGATGAACTTTTGAACCAGGAGGAAGGAGGAGTTCATAAGCCACAGCGCCAATGCGACGAATCACAGAATAGGGGCCAAAGTAACAAGCTGAAAGCTTTTGGTAGCGCTGACCAGAAATTTATGTTTGGCGATAAGGCTGTATTTTTAAGAAAACCAGATCACCTGGATGAAACTCCACTTGACAGCGCTTGTTGCTTCATATGGGCTTGTGCATCTAATAAATTGGATTTGATTAAATCCAAAACAGCATCTCGTTCAATAAAGAAGTCATCTAATTCAGCAATAGGAGAAGTCCCTTGAACATAAGGCACCAAAGAAGGAGGTTCCTTGCCATAAACAATTTTGAAAGGGGTATAGCCTGTTGAAGTGTGATACCCAGTATTGTAAGAAAGCTCCACCCAATGTAGAAAACGAAACCAACTTTTCTGGTGGTTTTGACAGAAGCAACGAAGATATGTCTCCAAACAACGATTTACAACTTCTGTTTGCCCATTTGTTTGGGGATGATAAGAAGTGCTCATTTTCAATTTGGTAGCCGAGAGTTTAAATAACTCCTGCCAGAAAGCACTCAAGAAGATAGGATCCCAGTCTGAAATTAGAGATTTAGGAGTTCCATGTAGGTGAATTATCTCTTTAGAAAATAGAGAAGCCACTGATTTTGCTGTAAAAGGCCGAGAGAGACCCATAAAATGGGCATACTTGCTGAATCGGTCTACAACAACTAATATTACATTGAAACCATCTGATTTTGGCAGCCCTGTGATAAAATCCAGTGAGAGATCCTCCCAAATATGATGGGGTATGGGTAAAGGTTGGAGTAAACCAGCAGATGATTGGGGTATATACTTGCTACGTTGACAAACAAGGCATTGTTGAATAAATTCTGTTACTACTTCTTTCATATGCTGCCAGAAATAGTAAATTTGTAACCTCTTGAGAGTTTTAAGCCATGACCACCGACCAAAGAGGTGTGGGCTTTAGAAATGAGCATGTGAGTAAGAGATGATTTTGCAGGAATCACCAACCGGCTGTTATAGTATAACCGACCAGAAACCAGTGAAAAATGAGGGACAGAATGAGGGTCTGATTGCAGAGACTCCAATATATGATTGGTAAATGGGTCTTGTTGTAACAGCATCAGTAATTCTTCAAAATTAGAAGCGTGTGGGATGGCTAAACTGAAAAACTCACCAGAATGTGGGTAGCGAGATAGAGAATCAGCGCCCTGATTTGATGTTCCTGGTTTATAGATGATTTGGAAGTCAACAGGAAGAAGTTTGAGGAGAAGACGTTGCTGTGATGGATTTGTAAGTCACTGTTGCATGAGGTATTTCAGGCTGAAATGATCGGTCTGCACTAAAAACTTTCGCCCAAGTAGATAATGTCGCCATTTAGTTATGGCCATCACCAAAGCTAGTAATTCTCGCTCGTAAACTGACTTATGCTGATAAGAAAGTGACAGCCCTTTGCTGTAATAAGTAACCGGATGCCCTTCTTGTTGTAAAATAGCGCCAAGTCTAGTAGAAGAAGCATCACATTTGACAATAAAAGGCTTAGAGAAGTCAGGTAAGTGTAAAACAGGAACCTGAGTCGGGCAGTCTTAAGGTTTTCAAATGCAGAAATAGATGCACGATCCCACTTGAAAGCATCCTTCTTAGTCATGTCTATAAGAGGCTTTGCAATTTGTCCATAGTAGTGAACTAATCTTCTATAATACCCAGTAAGGCCTAAAAAACCTCGAAATTCCGAGATATCCTTTGGTAAAGGCCAATCATTAATTGCAGACACTTTGTCAGACCAAATGATAGATCTTAAGAAAGTTTAGAGGGAAAAGGAGAGAATCTAGAGCCAGTATCTGATAACTCTAGCCATTGAACAATAATTTCATATATCATTACTTGTCTGTCCATAAAACAGAATACAACATCTATATAATTCAGTAAATCCAACTTCCTATAACTGCTATACAAGAAACTACCCAATGGATAAGATATGACTAACTACTGATAAGATATAAATAACTACTTCAACTTATCCTAATTATTATTTGTCTTCCTCCTAGAATAAACTAAAAGGGGACGTGGGACCCTAACAATATACATGCCATAACTACCCAAAAGCATGAATAAAATGTCCATAACAACTTATAAATAAAATTTTTGTTGTTTGTTCTTCATAGGAAAACATCATTTGGCAAAAAGGAACATACAAAGCATCACATTTCTATAAACATCCATGAGATCCCTTTTTCTTTTTTTTTTCCTGTCTTACCTTAAAAACTCCAAACGGTCATATTTTAATGTCAAACTTTGAAGAGACACATAGGAAAAAAGCAGTACGGATGCATAAATATGCATAAGTACAAAATGTGTATCATATCTTATATCTGATATGAGTATGATTTTTTTTTTTTTTTAATATCTAGGATAAGATAACCTTTGAAATTGACAAAAAATTCACCCACATCAAAGTACAGTATTTTTTTATTTAATTTTTTCATTTTCATAAGTAAGCAATGCTAGGGAGAGCTACCAAGAAACTCCTCCATTAAAATTCAACCATGTTTTTGAAAACAAATATTATTCAGAAAGGGAAAAGAAAATTCATCATGATAGACCACTAGACAATGAGAAACAAATTGTAAATGGGTCAAATTTTAGTCAAAAAGAAAATATTGGGATACCAAAGAACATAATGAAGTCATAGATTAAAGTTCATTGCTATAATTACTATTTTTACAGTAAACATAGCTCGAGGCCTAAAGCTAAAGCATGTAAGATTTAAGAATTATGGAAACATGGACAAATTTTGAAGCATGAAGTGCTGTATGCTTTTATAGGTTTTCAAGATCAAGTAACATACACTCAAAGTTTTGGATTCAGGAGAAAAACAGATAGAAGCACCAACTCTATAGTAAGTCCTGGGGTTGGGATATAATGGAACCCTGAAAACTCCACTCCAACGGGCCATAGATCTGAAAGGAAGATTTATAAATAATTAGAGACGGAAATCTCCATAGGTTTCCCATAATAATAACCCCAAATATTCCTTATTTAAAAGTACATGAAGGCAAAAGAAGGGGGAAATTACTATCCAACAGAAAAATGTGTGGGCAATCAATCTATCAAAGGGAAACAAAAAGGAAGCTGATAATCTAGGCTGCAGAGATTTTCTCTCTACTTCTCCCATATACAATGGAAGTGCACTTGAGAAGAAACCCTTATATGTTGTTAGGTTGACAGATTATTGATAAAACAGCAAATAACTAGAGCAGATATTAAAAGTAGCACCAGAGGGTTATTGGTTTTTATAATCACAAAAGGTGATTTACAGGTCTCTAACATCAGATATTGAAAAATAACAAGAATAAGATTAAATTTCATCTCCTTCTCATTTTACTGGTGCAAAGAATTTCTTTTGATCTTTTATTTTTTGGTTTGAGAAAGGAATGGAGAAAGGGATTCCCAATAACTTTAAAAGAATCATTTAAATTTTTAACAGAGAAAACAAACTGATAACTTTTCATCTGGTTTAGAGAATAAAATGAAAAATCCAGCCCTTGACAAATATTTATATTTCGCAAGCATAAAACTTAATTACTTTCTCTTCATTTTTTGGCTAATATAATTGGCACTTGGCAGTAACTGACTATCCCAAATTCTAGCATGATTGTCTTTTCATAGTCTCTAGCCACCTAGCATAGTTGAAGGTCAACATATTTAGTCTCTTCAAAAGAAAATACATCCAACTTCCTTCCACAATGTTTCACCCTACCACGCTGTGGGGACAGTTTAAGCAAGTTAAGGACAGCAGGATTGATCCTTCTATAGAATTAAGCAGCTTTCTGAGAGGGATGACAAAGACTTTTTTCAAGAAGCATGGGAAATTTGCCATAGTAACTTTAGAATTTTCAAATAACCAATACTATAATCCATGATCATGTTATTTACATGTTGCTACTTCCAGTAGAAACCACAAGAAAAGGAGGGTAGAGGAGGGGAATGGTAGAGGAGAGGATCCATTACCGGTTTGAGTTATTTCTAATATGAAACCAAACATGCACTTGGTTATCTATCAAAACTCCAATTTCTAAGCATGCTATATATTTAGCTACAAGATAATTCCAATTTCTAAGCATGCTATATATCTAGCTACAAGATAACTCTCAACTGTTTTCGATTGCAATACACACCCACATCAAGAAGAAGCACTATCTTCTTTAGGTCTTGTGGCTTTTGCAGGTTCTACAAAAATCAGCCTCCCGTAATTATCTGCATCAGGATTCAGGATGATCAATGCACTTTCAATAATGAGTTTTACAAAGAAAGAAACAGGCATGTCATGTTAATAATAATCTTTTACAAATCCAAAAACAATGATAATCATGATTTTGCAAGCATGAATAAGAAAGAAGGGAATGTGAGAATGGTCTGAACCTGTTCTTCAATCCTCACATGGTGCAACCATGCAATCTTGAAGTGTTTATTGCTAATAATGTGTTAATAACGTCAAAGTCTAACAAGCAATTCTATACCAATGCTTATTATAAACATTTTACTGACTGTAGAAAGATTTATAAGCCAGGATTTGGGCCAAAATAAATTTCAAAATGAAGTCCAACCAGTAGTACATGGGGCCATTCCAACATAATTACATATCTGATAAGAATTTCATGTTATTTCACTGATAATACCATGTCATGCTAGCTTCCATCTTAGATTTTCCTTGGTAAGTGATCAGAGCATTCTCAATGTTTTCATTAGGAACTTTTCCAAGGCATCTACCCCTTAAGATGGTTAACCAACTACCAAGGACATCAAGACCCTTCCCTGGTATCAAGTAGTCATTTATTACTTGTTTTCAACCCAAAAAAATTATGGTTATAATACCATCAGTACAATAGCGTTCATTTTAATTAAGTTAAAACTCGTCATCCTATAAATTCCCTTTCAGTCATTACCAGCAACACAATACACAATAATATTTTGTCCAAGTTGTTTTCCTTGCTCCTAAATTCACTGTTGTGCATTGTTGTTTAGGGTCAATCACGTAAATAACAACCTTGTAAAGGTTCCTCAATAAATTCATGTATCAACCATCAATTTAGAGTCTTACCCTGGCATTCATAGCCTTCTCTGCTTCAATTTCTGACTCATAGGAGACAAATCCAAATCCTTCAGGCCTATGAGTTTTTGGGTCCTTCACTAGACAAACTGCAAAAGGCAGCATTGAGAAGATCAGCAATATGGGGAAAATAAAACATCCAAATATTCACAAGAGAACAAAATTGAGGAACAATACCTTCTGTAATTTTTCCAAAAGGAGAAAACAGATTTCTGACGTGGCTAACTGTTGTGAAGATTGACAATCCTACAAAAATAAAACAGATTTCTGAGGTGGCTAACTATTGCACAAAATTGAAGATGAAAATGTTGGCCAGAGCCTTGGGAAAACGTGGCCACCAAGATTGGACCAATTTTTCAAAATAAATAAATTAAGCCTTGCTAAGTAATTCGTTAAAATGAACATCCAAATACCCACTGGATCAGAACACCCAATCACCCAGCAGTTCAGCACGGAGGTTTGAATCTAGTTAATTCATTAACATTGAACACCCAGAGCTCATGGATTGCAATGCTCATTCATGGATCGCAGAATCTCAAGAAAAATAAAGAAAAATTGGAGAGAAGACAAATCTGGAGCAAGAAGGCAGAAGCACACGGAGAGTAGAAGCAGGTGTTTTGGACAAGATGCTTGAGCTGAAGCGAAGACGAAAGAGGAGGATCGGCGACGGGCGACGGGCGACGACCAAAGGTCAGAGGCTGAGAGAGTCACTGTCAGGCGTCTGAGTGGTAGCGAGAGAAGAGATTAGAAAGAGCAGCGAGGCGAAAGGGCTTTCCTATCGATGAGGAAGTGGGGCAAGCAGCAAGGCAGAACGGCAGAAATGAGAAAACAGAACAGAAATGCATAATAATGGCTTTGAAAATTTAAATACACCTACGTATATAGACACACACTGTTGAGACGGGTTAACCCGACCCGTATTTCCATGCTGTCTTTCCTCTTTTTTTTAATACGTATTTCCATGCTGTCTTTTTTTTTTTTTTTTTTTTTTTTTTTTTTTTTTTTTTTTTTAATAACATACTGCGTTCTTATCAAAAAAATAACATACTGCGTTCTTTTTCTTTTAAGAGGCTCAGTCCAATCCAATTTGACTGGGGACGATCGGGTTTGCCGACCTCGCAAGCATATGAATCATCCCATATACGAGCCTTTTCTATACCTTGATATTTTTTATTCGGCCTAATCCCAACACAATTGATCAATTTGGAATTTAGAGCGGAAAAGGGTCGAGCCTGTCGAACCGATTTATTTAAAACCTAAAATTGTTAGGATCAGCTTTAGATCTAATCTACAAATTGCAAGCATGTCTATAGGTCCTTGCCCTAATAGATCGAATGCCGAAACAGGCTAGCCCTATAAGGCCGAGATTTGACACTTTTAAGCCTTTTTTTAAAAAAAAAAAATTATTCACATGATACTAATATTATTATTTTTACATTGTTAATAATCTTACTAATATTTAGTTATTATTATCTCTCTTTTTTTAGAATTAAATTTCATAAAATGGTTTGATTTATTTAGGTTTGGACAATTTTTTTCTTTTTTGGCCTACGAGAGTTTGGACAATCATCACATATGATTTTTTAAAGAATGGGCTAATTTGGACTTTAGAAAATGATTTGATTTATGTTATGTGTTAATAGTTTTTAAACTACATATTTGATAAGAGGGTATTTTCATTCTAATATAACTTGTGGTTCTGTAATTTGAACTAGAAATTTATAAGTTTTTCCAATGAAAAAATAAAAGAAATTTGAGTTTTTGGAGCAATGTATCTCAAACTAAAGTAAAATAACAATTAGAATATAAAATTTGGAAATAAATTTTATTTGAACTAAAATGAAGATTGCAATCTATAAAGCTCACAGGAGCATGGAGTATAAATGCAACTCATAGAACTTTAATCTTTCTCATAATTCTGTTGCAATGTTAATCCTAAAAAAAAACAAATGCTTCATTAAATATGGAGTAGTTTGTATTACTAGATTATCATATTCATTGTTTAATTATTTCAGAGTTTTATAAAATTCATAATTTGGAAAAAACTTTAGTTTTGTTGTGTGGTTTATTTAAAGACTATACTCATATTTTTTTTTTTTTTTTCATATGTATTTTATAGTTATATGATAATAATTCAAAAATTGAACATACAGTCACATATGATTCAAGAATTTGATGAAATGCATATAAAAAAATTAATCTAAGTATTTTCCTTTATTTAATTAGGGACAAATAGCTTGCCAATGTTTAGGACTTAGTGTTTGTGTGTTGCTTAATGCTTTGTGTTTTAACTTATTTTTATAATATTTATCTCTTAAATAGAGACGTCAAAATGGGTATGTATAAGTGGAGAGCGGGACTTATATATGAAGGAGGAAATCAAGCTTAAATGGGTTAATCTGATAGAGCTAAAAAATAAAAAAAAATAAAAGGGTTAGCTCGTTAGAGTTAGAATCGATGACTAACTCTTTTAAGCTCTGCTATTTTTTTTTCTTTATTCAAATAAAATTGACCAAAATAAAAAAGAAAAAGAAAACCTAATTACTTCATTTACACACTTCTGTAACT
Source organism: Acacia melanoxylon (assembly GCA_019022615.1). Taxonomy (NCBI): domain Eukaryota; kingdom Viridiplantae; phylum Streptophyta; class Magnoliopsida; order Fabales; family Fabaceae; genus Acacia; species Acacia melanoxylon. The sequence goes on along the minus strand of JAFJYJ010000003.1, from coordinate 23,474 downwards.
CATCAAATGTTGGTTCCAATTGTCTAGTTGTTTTCTACTCTCCAAAAATTTAATGATGTTGTACCATCTCAACTTCTCGGGACGAATCTATCTATCCCATTGCACAAAATTGCGGCAAAAAAATGTCTCGGCTTTAGCGGGAGCTCGGGCGAGCCTTGGAGGAAAAACATGAAGGAGGGGAGGGGAATCGAGCCTTGGAGAAAATGTGGCCTCCAAGATTGGAACAAATTTTAAAAATAAATAAAGCATTTCTAATTAATTAATTCATTAAAATGAACATCCAAATCCAAATACCCACTAAATATCGGAACACCCATAAGTTCAACACGAAGGCTCAAATCTAATTAATTCATCAACACCCGAGCTCATGGATTACATAGTCGCAAGCAAAGTCAAGAAAATTAATCAGAGTGTTGGGGAAAATTTTAAAAATAAATAAAAAATAAAAGGGTTAGCTCGTTAGAGTTAGAATCGATGACTAACTCTTTTAAGATCTCGCTATTTTTTTTTCTTTATTCAAATAAAATTGACCAAAATAAAAAAGAAAAAGAAAACCTAATTACTTCATTTACACACTTCGTAACTCATCAAATGTTGGTTCCAATTGTCTAGTTTGTTTCTACTCTCCAAAAATTTAATGATGTTGTACCATCTCAACTTCTCGGGACGAATCTATCTATCCCATTGCACAAAATTGCAAAGCAAAAAATGTCTCGGCTTTAGCGGGAGCTCGGCTGCCAGAGCCTTGGAGGAAAAACATGAAGGAGGGGAGGGGAATCAGAGCCTTGGAGAAAATGTGGCCTCCAAGATTGGAACAAATTTTAAAAATAAATAAAGCATTGCTAATTAATTAATTCATTAAAATGAACATCCAAATCCAAATACCCACTAAATATCGAACACCCATAAGTTCAACACGAAGGCTCAAATCTAATTAATTCATCAACACCCGAGCTCATGGATTACATAGTCGCAAGCAAAGTCAAGAAAATTAATCGAGTGTTGGGGAAAATTTTAAAAATAAATAAAAAATAAAAGGGTTAGCTCGTTAGAGTTAGAATCGATGACTAACTCTTTTAAGCTCGCTATTTTTTTTTTCTTTATTCAAATAAAATTGACCAAAATAAAAAGAAAAAGAAAACCTAATTACTTCATTTACACACTTCGTAACTCATCAAATGTTGGTTCCAATTGTCTAGTGTTTCTACTCTCCAAAAATTTAATGATGTTGTACCATCTCAACTTCTCGGGACGAATCTATCTATCCCATTGCACAAAATTGCAGCAAAAAATGTCTCGGCTTTAGCGGGAGCTCGGCGCGAGCCTTGGAGGAAAAACATGAAGGAGGGGAGGGGAATCGAGCCTTGGAGAAAATGTGGCCTCCAAGTTTGGAACAAATTTTAAAAATAAATAAAGCATTGCTAATTAATTAATTCATTAAAATGAACATCCAAATCCAAATACCCACTAAATATCGAACACCCATAAGTTCAACACGAAGGCTCAAATCTAATTAATTCATCAACACCCGAGCTCATGGATTACATAGTCGCAAGCAAAGTCAAGAAAATTAATCGAGTGTTGGGGAAAATTTTAAAAATAAATAAAAAATAAAAGGGTTAGCTCGTTAGAGTTAGAATCGATGACTAACTCTTTTAAGCTCGCTATTTTTTTTTTCTTTATTCAAATAAAATTGACCAAAATAAAAAAGAAAAAGAAAACCTAATTACTTCATTTACACACTTCGTAACTCATCAAATGTTGGTTCCAATTGTCTAGTTTGTTTCTACTCTCCAAAAATTTAATGATGTTGTACCATCTCAACTTCTCGGGACGAATCTATCTATCCCATTGCACAAAATTGCAAAGCACAAAATGTCTCGGCTTTAGCGGGAGCTCGGGCTGCGAGCCTTGGAGGAAAAACATGAAGGAGGGGAGGGGAATCGAGCCTTGGAGAAAATGTGGCCTCCAAGATTGGAACAAATTTTAAAAATAAATAAAGCATTGCTAATTAATTAATTCATTAAAATGAACATCCAAATCCAAATACCCACTAAATATCGAACACCCATAAGTTCAACACGAAGGCTCAAATCTAATTAATTCATCAACACCCAGAGCTCATGGATTACATAGTCGCAAGCAAAGTCAAGAAAATTAATCAGAGTGTTGGGGAAAATTTTAAAAATAAATAAAAAATAAAAGGGTTAGCTCGTTAGAGTTAGAATCGATGACTAACTCTTTTAAGCTCTGCTATTTTTTTTTTCTTTATTCAAATAAAATTGACCAAAATAAAAAAGAAAAAGAAAACCTAATTACTTCATTTACACACTTCGTAACTCATCAAATGTTGGTTCCAATTGTCTAGTCAAGCTTGTTTCTACTCTCCAAAAATTTAATGATGTTGTACCATCTCAACTTCTCGGGACGAATCTATATATCCCATTGCACAAAATTGCAGCAAAAAATGTCTCGGCTTTAGCGGGAGCTCGGTGCGAGCCTTGGAGGAAAAACATGAAGGAGGGGAGGGGAATCGAGCCTTGGAGAAAATGTGGCCTCCAAGATTGGAACAAATTTTAAAAATAAATAAAGCATGGCTAATTAATTAATTCATTAAAATGAACATCCAAATCCAAATACCCACTAAATATCAGAACACCCATAAGTTCAACACGAAGGCTCAAATCTAATTAATTCATCAACACCCAGAGCTCATGGATTACATAGTCGCAAGCAAAGTCAAGAAAATTAATCAGAGTGTTGGGGAAAATTTTAAAAATAAATAAACAAATAAAACCTTGCTAATTAATTAATTTCTATCCAAAACTCCTCGGCCTTGAAGAATCGGCAAGCAAAATATCATTTAAAGGAGATGATGCTTCCACAAGTCATCCCTCGTAGTCGGGACCCATCTCCTTAGCACCAACTTTGCCAAATAGTTTGCGGCTCTATAAGCCATTTGGAACACCGAAAATAACTTTCGGGGCCCCTTTTCTCGCTTCCTTCTTGACCATTCCTTTGCGATATCCCGACTTAACGAATATTCCCCATTCCCGCAAGGCAACCGAGAAAACACATCATCGGGTTCTTCTATCACATTTTTGTATCTTTAGAATTTTCCTTTTTTCCACCTCGGTATTAATACAGCCCTCAATACTACTTAAATTCCATCTATTACCCTCTATTAATTCCCGAACTTTCATATCAACATTCATATTTATACCGGTCCTACTACTCGACATCATCGTGCAAACACGGAACCCACTTGTCTTTCCAAGCCTTTACGAAGCCCCACTTACATCCCAAATTCTTCATAAGAAAATCCATTCCCTCCGAATACTACTCCAACACCATGATTTACATCTCGCTTTTTTTTGCTTCAAAGAAGTTCTCATGGGGAAAGTATTTTGCTTTTAATACCCCGCACTAAAAGTCCTCGATTTTGCAAGAGTCTTTAGGCGGTTTACCCAAACAAGGCTTTATTGAGATCTTTAAAATCTCTAAATCCCAAACCACATTCTCTTTTTGAACTAGTAAGATAATCCCATCTCTTGCAATTGATCTTATTACTTTCCCCACTATTACTTGCCCCATCGAAAATCTGCAATTAACATGTCTAAATCCCTACATGTTCTCTTAGGAAAGGAAAAACAAGTCATAGGGTAACGATGGCATTCACTATAGCTTTTATCAAAACTATAGTGAATGCGAAAAAATGCCACAAAGGTAAGAAGCTTTGTTTCCATCCCCGTATCTTCAAACCTACCTTATTCTTCACAAAGGCCAAAGCTGCAGGTTTTGACCTTCCCCAAATCATAGGAAGCCCTAAATATTTGCATGGCTGCACAAATCCCCGAATCGCAAAATTTCGCCACTTCTTCTTTCAATTCCGGTGTTGCATTTGCGTAAAAAATAAATAAGAAAGACTTATCCAAGTTAATCTACCGTCCGAAGCGTCACGGTAAAAGTCCGCAAAATCTGTTTTAGTACCATGCAATTTCTTTTATCCGCATTTATAAAAAAACAGGAATCGGGCGATGTGACGGGAATCGGACAACCTCCACCCAGCTTAATTCCTCTTAATTCCCTCCTTTCAACTTGGGAATCGGGCGATGTGATCGGACAACCTCCAAGCTTAATTCCTCTTAATTCCCTCCTTTCAACTTGACATTGAATCATTTGAGATAAGACATCTGCCACTATAATAAAAAGATAAGGTGAGAGAGGATCACCTTGTCTTATACCTCTTCCAAGAGTGAAACTTGAAACACTTCTTCCCCCAATTGTCTATTCAAATTCCACAAAGATATACATTCCATTATACACGCACCCAAACTACAAAAAATCCCATTCTCGGAACACTTGTTTCAAAAGCTCCACTCCACTCCACTCCACTCCACTCGGTAATATCCACTGGCGATGTCGGCCTTGATGCAAGTTCCACTCTAGATCTCTTCTTCCTTCCTCAAATAATGGATGGCTTCATGCACTACTACAATATTATCATGAGCCATTCTATCATAAATAAAACCTCTCTTTTGTGGCGAGATGCATTTCTGCATAAGATCTCTCATCCTATTCATCATGATCTTAGCAATTACTTTGTATATCACATTACAAAGTTCTATCGGCAAAAAATGATTGACACTTTCAGGTTTGTCAATCTTAGGTACTGTTCTGGTGTAGAACACAAATGTCTAGCTTTAGGTTAGCTAGTAAGTCGATATAGGATCTTTTAGTCTTCTCCCAGATATCTACGGAGGAGATATCCGAGATAGATAGGAGATCACGGCTTTAAACACAAGGGTTTTCACCCAAAGGCGTGGGGTGTGTGTTACGTATGCGATATGTATGTCGGTTCGGAGAATGTGTGTACCGTGCACTGTTGGATCCTTCCTATTTATAGAGGAAGGGTTCTCTTCATCTGTGGCCGCTTTGCTCGGATGTCCTCTCCCCATCATTCATGATGATGGGGATCGTGGGATCCGAGATCATGGGATCATGGGGTCAGGGATCGTGGGTTCATGGGATCATGGGTCTGTCCCCGTAGGGAGCACGTTGGCGGGCCTTATCTTCCGAGGCCCATTTATCTCGGTCCATAACGGTACCAACACTATATTGGTTTTATTTATTCCCGTCAAACTACAACCCTCACCAAAAAAATCCCACACCATTCTCCAAACTTCATTATTTATGTCGACCAAGAGGATTGGAAAAATAAACTTGAGAAGACATCAAGCCCGAGAGCTTTGTTAGAACTAATCTCAAACACCGCTTGCTTGATTTCATCCTCATTTACTTGGCGGCATAGCTATTCTATTCGAAATAACTCTTCTCACATATTGTAAAGCACCCTCCATACCTTGTGGATTTGTAGCTGGGAACAAATTCTTATAAAAGTTTGTGAATTCTCCATCAATCTCTTCTACATTTTCAAACCACCTACCACTACTCGACTTCAGCCTCAACAGTTTATTCCTCATCCTCCTTTGGATCAGAGTGTTGTGAAAGAATGTATTCTTATCACCATGCTGGATCCAATTCAATCGAGCTCTCTGCCACCAATAGGATTCCTCTCTATCCCATAATTCTTCAATTTTGGAAATTAATTCATTTATCTTTGCCTTTTTTTCAGTAAGCATTCCCTACCTATACTTGCCTAATTCCCCTAATAGTTCATCAAGGGCCTTCCTACTATTGGGGAATTCAGCCTTACTCCAATTTGATAGCTCCTTCCTGCAGGTCAATAATCTTCTCTTTACGTTTTTAACCCCCACATCATCCATCACAACCACCGCGTTCCAACTCTACTCCACCACTTCCTTGTATTGCTCATGCTTCACCCACATGGATTCAAATCAAGTATGGACTCATATATTGGGCCTAGCAGGTATGCGGCCCAGTTGAAAGGCCTATGGCAGAATCCCTGTTTAGCCAAGTAAAGGGTTAACCACTACTCCATCGTGTCTGTAATGCAGGACCGTACAGGTAGTGGAGTAGGCATTTGCAGAACGTGGGAAGTGCATAATGCCTGAGGAACGGATTCATTTACATGGGAGTGAAACCCTAGGTAATCCCTATAAATAGGAGATTACCCACCGTGCACTCTCTACATTCTCTATTCCATTATTTATCATTCGACACGCGTGCACACACCCCACCTCGGCGAATCGCCACCTTTGTGTTGCACGGTGATCTGAGTGTGCTCATTGATATCTCCTTCATAGATATCACTGAGCCCTCGTCTTCTCATTGGTGTTTATCCCACAAGCATCCTTGAGGAGCCCATTGATCCTATACTAACATTCCCTAGCTTATTGAAGCTAGACATTTGTGTTCTACACCGAACAAAATCTGAATCTTTTAGGCCGACTTAATATCCTTGTAGCAACGAGTCAAGCAGGATCAAATGATGATTCGATCCAAAGGTTCAACATGAAAAACAAATGCTTTATCAAACTCCTTTCTAAACTCAGCATTAGCCACACATCTATGTAATCTTTCCTACACATGCCCATCTCCTACTCGCCATTGTTCCGAGGTAAATCTAGCTCCCTTAAATTCCAAATCCAGGAGGTTACAACGACAAAACCTTCGGAAGTTCAAGACCTTCCTCACGGATCTTGGATTTCCTCCTTCCTTCTCACTAATGGAAGCTAGATCATTAAAATCTCCAATGCAACACCGGATCCGTTTACTCCCATTGCCAAGCTTTTCAACTTATTCCAAACAACCATTCTTTCTTTCTCTCTCGGAAGGCTATACACAAAGGTCACATATTGAGGCACATCAAAAACCGAAGAGGCTAAACCCATATGAATTAAATTTTCCGAACTAAACAAGACATCTACATCAACCTCCCTTTCCCATACTCATCAAGTATGAGATTGGCCTTCTTGTTCATACTCAAGAGGTATCCAAAAGCCTCCTCAAGAAATGGTCGGTGTTTTACGCATGCCACAATATTGCCTCTAGTTGAGGAAGCATATGATGTGGAGGCGAAAAAGGAGGTGGTGGAGGAGGTGGCGACGGTTGTGGAGGCGAAGGCGGATGTTGGGGAGGAGAAATAGGAGGTGGAGGTTTGGGAGGAGGAGAAGGGGGAGGTAGAGGATGACGCTAAGAGTTTTCTAGCAAGTCTTCCGCACGACGTTCATTTTGAAGAATGAGAGAACAAAGAGGAGGACGATGAAGAAAATGTAGGAAAAACAAATGAAAATTGGGAGTTTAAATAGACATCTGAAAAAGATGGAAAAACCATCATTGCACACGTTGGAAGTTGAACATGACGTGATGAAAGGATACTTGATTCTCCTAACAATCATCGGATAACGAGGAGGCACCCAGAGTCAGTGCGAGGAAGAGGAAAGTTTTCAAATGCTTTAATATTTTTTTATTAAGTTAGAACCATTAAGTATATTGGTGTTAACAAGAATACTTTACGGTTTTCAATTAACAATCGTGAATTCTTAAGTTGTTTTTTTGTTAAATTTTTTTAATATTTTAAAAAACAATAGTGGTGTTCAGTCATCACCATCAATGTCCTCCTTCTCCTCCTCCTCATTCTCATCATCGAGGGAGGGAGATGAAGGGTTTGACTAGAAGTTATATTCAACATCATTGTGATAAAGTATGTGGTTTACATGTTCAGCTTGTTGGCGTTATGGCGTATGCTGCAAGACGCCTTGTGTGGTAGTCAAGGCTTGCCAACATCTGTATCAGAGCCTCTATTTCAGAAGGAGGTGAAAGTGGAGGAGGAGCTCCCTAAAAGCTTAACATGATGAAGAAGAGAAGGAGGAGGCAGATAAAGAAAAGTAATAAAAATCACGAGGAATATGTGAGTTTAAATAGATATCTAACAAATATTACGAAGGGTTATGACTTATGAAGGTATAACAATGTTACGAAGGGTTATAAAAGTATTAGATGACGTTTGTTTCGAATACCATTATTTTTTGTCTTGGCTAATATAAAAGGTTGGAAGATTAATCATTTGTAAGTGTTACATGACGATTATTTTGTAAGAACCATCATATTTGTCACTAAATAAATGACAGTTATTAACTACAACCATTATTTTTATGTTTTTGCGAATTCCGCCTCTCAATACATGATGGTGTGCATATTTAACTGTTATGTTTTACCATTTTATATTGTTGCTTGATCTCCGCCTCGACATACATGATGTTTATTCACTTTAACCGTTATTTACTAAGCATTATATATGCATGAATCTGTGGTAGTTAAATCAAGCTTAGGAGGGAAAACTTTGAGCTTTTAGGTCCAAGCATCATAGTAGACCCATCGTTAAGGAACAAAAGTTGGTCTGGGAGTTGAAACTTGTCAATCGGTTGGGATCCTTTGTGGAAAGGTCACAATCTTAAGCTGGTGAATCTAAGGTGAGGGAAGCCAAGAGCTAAGCAAGATGAAGAGTGCGAGAGAGAGGTCGAGAAGGAGAAGAAGATTTTGACGGAGATCGAGAGATATGAGATTTAGATGTTATGGCAATATGAGATTTTAAAGGAGAAGAAGATGATGCAATGGGGTTAGGGTTTTTATTTGTTAAATAATAAAAAATTCATGTTAGAGACACATGTGGATTATTTTTATTTTTTCCAATGCCAACTAGGACATTATTATGGCCAAATCGGCTTCCACATCAACGTTTTTTTTTTTTGTCAAACTAACGGTCAACATAGCATAGATAAACGGTAAGGGTATTTTTGCTCTCATTTTGAAAGTTTACTGGTACTTTTACACCTTTAAAAAGCATATGGTGCGGAGCACACTTTCGACAAAAGTTCATGAATATTTTTGCACCTTAACCTTTTTTAAATACTCACCATTTATGTTTGCATTTTGTTCCTATTACGATCTTCGTGAATAAGATATCAATGTTCCATCCCAAAGTCTCGAAACTATGATTCTAAAGTACTGATTAATGACAAATGAATTGATCTGTTTATCTCGATCATAAAGAAAGAAGGTTGTTGGCCAAGGAGCGTTTCTGATGGGTAAGAGGAAAGAGATGAAAAACATGATTAAAAATTAAGTGTTTTTTTAAAAAAATTAAAATATGAATTTGTTTTTAAAAAAATTGAGTTGTTGTGTTAGCTAACTATGATGATAACAACAACAACAATAATAATGATAATTGGTCATTATTTCAAGAGCATTCTTTGATATTTGTGCATTGAAGCTAAGATTATTGTATTATTAATTAATTGGTTTGTTGTAACACCTTAGATTCAACATCCGAAAAATTGGTCAAAATATTTGAAATACCTCAACGTGAATGGTCAATATCCAAATAATTAAATTACATAACCATTTCAAATAAAATTCATAATACAAAGTTAAAATAAGTTTCCAAAATATTTCATAGTTAAATACAATGTGGAAGTCCTAGGATCATGGCAAATAAAAATAACAAAACATAAGCTACAAGAGTAGAAAAGAGCCTACAAAGCTCACTCCGTAGGTGCCTTCCCTTGCTCCCTACTAGAATGTTCACCTGAAAAATGTTAATATAGGATGAGATTTTACGTTTCAAGAACTACGAAAATTTCTACGGTACACAAGCAAATTATATATGACAAAAAGCGGGAGTTGATTACATATATATATATATTTTTATATATAATAATTTCTCATACAAAATTATTTTGCAAAAGTAATCATCATTATGTCAAATTGTAAACTATACAATTATACAATATGCAATATGTAGCCTCCCTTATATCACTCCACCCTTATATCGCCGATCGGAGCCATAGGCTAACATATAGTCCGATAGCAACTCATTCATTTGATTGGATGGTTCCAAGCTCACCAAAACCTAAGATACACCCTACCAAAGGTATAGAGCGTAAGTATGGACTATGGCTCCACGATGAGGCCAAATTATGCCATGTTTTCCTCGTATTTCATGACTTGAATTGTATGGTAAATGAAAGCTTAACGCAAACAATCCAAGCAAAAAGGCATATATTCATGATATAGGGAACTCAAGGATAGAAACCATTTACATCCTAAACATGTGCTAAGAAAGGAGCAAGTTACATTGTTTTTGAAGAACGTATAGCAAAGCTGATACTATGCTATAGCATTCTGACTGCAACTCGAAGTGCAATCAAAAGCATCACGAAAGCTATAGCAAAGTAAAGGACGCAATGCTATACGGCATATTTTCTGACCTTTTATCTAGCCGATTTCGGAATAATAATGAAGGTCGATAGCGACGTAGATTGCTAACGTAATAAAATAGAAGATGCGGAGGATCAAAACTGAAATATTTGAAGAATCCCGTAGGATCGAGCGGGAATCAATCTACAAACAGAAGATGTGATAGATCTCGACAGATTTGGAAAACCCAGCTTGCTGAAACTTGCGTCACAAGAAAGTCTGAGTATAAAAGGAAACAACAAGTCAAACCTAGAGGGAGAGTCGCACAGAGCCAAAACGAGATTTCACATTCGGCAGACTCGAAAGAAGAGTGAGAGACTTCACTAGCACGAGAATTTCAGGATAACCCAGCATCCTTCCTTGCGAAGACGGAGGGAAGAAGATGTGGAGTGGTGACGTGACAGGCTTCTTCCACGCCGTCGGAAATTCGTAAAGCTTTATGTTTTTTCCTTTATTTTAGTATTTAAATCATGGGTCATTCTTTGTTACTATTTGTTTTGTGTTTCCCTCGTCGGTCATGAACTAACTTTCCTATGGCTGAACGAGGATGAATTCTTAAGTGTTAAATTAACCTGTTGCAAGTTCTTAATTTAATAGATTCGGTTTACTTATCGCTGAATTAATTACTAGTCGATTAGTGGAAGCTAAGGGCTAGATTTGTGGCCTAAGCTTACTAGCAAGGAGTCGAGGTTAGACCTCGAGAAACAAGATGTTTGCTAGGCGAAAAGCAAGGCTTGACCTATTATATTGTAGGCTTCGGGAATGGGTCTACCTCTCATAACCATGACACCCCGAGTGTAATGCGATTTAACTAGAAAGTTGCCATAGGAATATGGAAGGAGTATAGTTAGTATCATATGTATCGGACGCGGAAGCTTCGATAGATTATAGTGGTGGGTTAGCCGAATAGCGTTGTAGTTAGTAGCTATGTTGTAGCATTGCGGAAGGCAGGCAAAGATGGATGCTATAGCAATGGGTAGAAAGCGGTTGGGGGATTGATGCACTTAAAGGTGATTCCGAGTTCAAAGGGCTAACTTCTCACCGATATCTTCTTAAAAACTTATTCTCGTTTATTTCGTTATTAGCATAAATACAAAAACATCTCAAACCAATTATATTTACTTTATGTTTGCGCAACTATCATAGCAATTGAGCGTCACTCTTCGCATCTCGCCTCTATGGGACGATACTCTACTTACACTTTATTACTTGTTCGACGGTTCATTTGCCATCAAGGAAATCGACCAACACTCCCCTCCTTAAAAATAACAACTAAGGGCCCGTTTGGTACGGGAAGATTTAAAGAGGGAAAGGAATTTAAAGGAAGGAAAGGAAGATTGTGAGGGAAATTAAAAAGTTGAGCTGTTTGGTAGACATGGGGAGGTAAGTTAAGTTGAGGGAAAATGAATGGTTTGGTATGAAGAATTCGGTGTTAGTTAAGTGGGAATGTGAGGTGAAATACCAAAAATGCCCCTTAGCTAAAAAAACAAAAAACATTCCTATAATTGAATTTTGTTTTTCCGCAGTGGCAGAACAACGAACCCTAAAACCAGATGGCGTGAATGTGCGGTGGAAAAAAACTGAAGTAGAGGTGGATGCAAAATGAAATTGCCCCGACGACCGGATTCGGGATGTTTGAAAGACGACGCACATGGAAGGAATTAGAAAGTGACAACTCGAAAAGACAAAACCAAAGAGTGACAATTCATATAAACGAGATAGGGGAAAAACGATTAAAATTTGAACCCGGAGGATGCCGATAGAGAAGGAAAAAATAAATGGAAATAAACACTCGGAAGAACCATGAAAAGTTTGAAGTGGATGGAAAAAAGGAGCTGGTTCGTTAGGAAAACAGAGGCGAAGACTAAAAACCAAGAAAAGAAGTCATTGCTTAATTAAATTAATTCATAACCACTATAATTCCAAGGCTAGAAGATATTTGCATGACCAAAAATTTTGTTAAATTGATTCAACAAAATATATTTTGTAGTTCTCCAGGCGCTCTCAAAATTCTTTTCTTTTTTGAAGCTTTTTTTTTTGTCAATAAATGTTGTCTCCCCTTTTTATGATGACAACTCTTATAAGGAAGATTGAATTGAATGAAATTTTTGGTTTTGATAACCGTCTCGAATACATGATAGGCAAAGTGATTAAGCAAAAGCATTAACTTAGTGGCGTAATCATTAAGAATGCAAACAAGTCGAAATTGCCAAAAGGTTAGGCTAAACTAAGCATTAGCAAAGTGTCAAAAGTATAGTAAGCAACATGAACGAGAACAAAGCACAAAGTATGTTTCTACAAGTAAAATACAAAACATGAAACATAAGCAAAACACAAAACATGTCATTCTTCTATAATATCTTCTTCAACAATCTCTCCCCTTTGTCATCATCCAAAGAGGAGGGAGGAGGAGGAGGAGGAGGAGGAGGACGACCCGATGGTAAAGGATCGAAAAGAGGAAGAGGAGCGAGACAAGAGCGAAGTAGAAGGCGGAGCGGCGACCGAGAATATTTCTTGAGAGCCAAAGCTTCGATAGACATATCCAATTGGTGAACGTGAGCCTGGAGGGACCGAACTTCTTCATCAATTTGGTTGTGGATTCTTGCCGAGCTTGGAGGCAATTCTGAAAGCTAGATGAGATTTGTTTGGCTAGCTTCTCAAACTCAGCTCCAATAAAGTGAAGAAGGTTGGCAGTGACTGTTTGAAGCTTGTCTGCTAACCTAGTAACTTTGTTGGCACTATCATACAGTGGAGTGGCGGCGTTAGAAATTCCTTTTGCCATACCTCTTGCAACTGCCTGTTCAACAGTATACTGAATAGCAGCTTGAGAAAATGAAGGAGCAGAGGTAAAGGCAGTGCCAGCCTGTGAAGATTGTACTTCCTCTGGTTGTTTGGAAGAGGAGGGCTTAGGATCTTTTGGTCCCTTATCTTTCTTCTTTCCAGTAGCCTCAGTGAATGAAATCTTCATGTATAAGAGATGAGTTTTGCCAAATTGTTTTGGGAAGACTCGACTTATCATTCTCTAGAAGATACCATACATTGTTGAAACCAAGAATCTAAGATACAGTTTGGATAGGGAATGGTATTCTTCTTAGCGAGATCCGAGAGTAGAGAGAAAGGTAAACATCTTGAATATAACCAATTTCCCCGTGTTCCTTGGTTCCTTAATAATGATATAAGCCGCAACTCATAGTCTCGAGCCCAAAATGGGTGAAGCTTTGACCCTTATTGATTATGTTACGGCTATAGAGATACCAAAGGACCCTATTTGTATCAGGCATCTAAGAGGGCTTGAATTTCAGGAGGTTTCCATCATAAGTCTCATATGGGAAAATAATTTTAAAACACTCAGGCTCAGATAGTGGTGGTGGGTCCTCAAGTGTATCAGGAAGGCCAAAATAAGAGTTTAGAATTTTAGTTGTAATCCTAATTTGCTTTCCCCTAACAGAAGTGGTTAGCACAATTTCATTATCCTTAACTTCCTCAATCATATTATAATAAAACACTTTGACAACTTGTGGAGAGTAGGGAGTTGTAATACCAAGCAATGGCATATACTGTGTTAATCAGAGGGAAAGATCCAAATTGCGGTCGTTTTTAAAACATTCCAAATCTAGATAAACCATAGGACGAACGGGCGACTCTCATAATCGGTCAAAAAGATTGGATCGAGATGGAATTACCAATGGATCTTGATAGAAACCAGGAGGGCAGTGAAGAGCACTCTTCTGACCGATGAGCTTGGAGGCAAAAGGTGGAAGAGTCTCGCTGATGGAAGGTATATTCTGACTTCCAGAGTGTTGAATACGATGAGGAGGTCTCTGAACTCGATCTTCAATACTTTTTGATCGTCTCGTGAAATTGAGGAACGAGTCGGCATATTGATCCGACGTTCGAGTAGCTTTAGAACCCATTGACTTGGATTGTGATTTTTCTATTCCTTTCCCTTTGTCGGATGGCAACGAGTTAGTCTCGGAAGCGAGTTACGTGCCGAGAGCGTTCTTCCATAATAATGCCTTTGGACTTCGACAATGGTGGTTCTTTCTCTTCGAGAATCTTTCACCTTTGGGCGATACTTCGTACGAGGTTTCTTCGTGAGAGGGCCTTGGGCGATTCTAACGAGGATTTTCCCATTAAGTGACTATCAATGGAGTAAATGACAGGGTAGACGACGAATCGAGGAAATGGATGATGGAAATGTGGAAATTTAGGGAAAATAATTTGGTGAAGTGGGTTTTGACGGAGATAAATAGTCGATGATGATGAAAGAATAGATTTAGTGGATGAAGTTTTATGGGCGAGGCTTGGTTCTCGAGAGTGAAGGAAGAAGAAGATGAGAAATGAGGGTCGGGATGTCCTGGAGAGTGAAGTTGAGCTTGTCTGTGTTAATAGGGTCTAAAGTAACTACGGCGGGAAATGAAACGACACCTTCCTCGAAATGAAAATAATTCAACAATTCTCGAGAATTGTTTTTGAGTTCTCGAGAATTCAAGATTAAAAATTGATTTGGACTATGAGAATTCTTGAGAATTCTCAAGTTGATTCTCGGAATAAAATATCATCTCCACCTTCAATATCAATGAAATTAAACATCCATAAAATACTACTCGTAGTACATATTTATAATTGTGTAAAAAATGGCCACGTGTTTGACATTATGTAATTATATGGAATATACAGTGTTACAGATATAACTGTACTAACATTCTTTTTTAAAAAAACTAATAAACTCCGTTATATATACATACACATACACGGGTGGATTTTCATTGGGACAATGAGAGGCTATGACCCAAATTTTTTTTTTGAGATTTGATATTACATTTGGATTTTTATATATATATATATATTTGACCCAAAAAATATTTAATGTAAATTGATTTATATATATATATATATATATATATATATATATATGACCCAAAAAATTATACATTTGGTCCTCCAAATATTTTTTTAATGAATTATTTAATGAGTATGCCCCCCAAATATTTATCCAAAGATCTACACTGCTCATTCATATATGTTACACATCATGTTCGATTATATATATATATATAATTATCACACACCGTGTTTGATTATGTAGTATATATGAATGATATTCTGCATGTTTTTAAACTTTTATAATGATTATTGATAAATCAAATTAAACTTGGATATTGCACTTTCTCCGATGTTGAACTCTTTGGTTCAAAATCAACCGTCGGAGTTATGAATTAATAAAAGGGAATAATAGTAATAATTTAAGAGGGGCCGTCAATTCGTGAGACTTAAGTCTGACGATTCTCGAGAATGCCCATGTTGATTCTCGAGAGTCCTACATTAAATCAGATTTCTCCAATTCTCGAGAATGTAGTGGAGGTTCTCGAGAATGAGATGGAGATTTGATATTACAAAGAGAAGAAAAACACTGAGCCAAGCTAGGCGATTCTCGAGAATTATATCATGATTCTCGAGAATGATCCTGATTCTCGAGAGTTTCCAAATCAATTCTCGAGAATGCTTGGATATAGCGATGAATTGAGTGAAGAACAACACATCAATTCTCGAGAATTCCTTAGTGATTCTTGAGAATGATGCACAGTCAATTCCGAAGACACTCAGCAAACTCATCAAATTCTGATAATTCTCGAGAGTTCAGTTACAGTTCTCGAGAATATGTTTAGAAATTGCAATGAATTAAGTGACAATGATACATTAATTCTCGAGTATGACAAAATCATTCTTGAGAATTATTAACCTCTCTAACTCTAACTGTTATTCTAGTCATAGAATAGGGCATCCAGCAAAAGACATAAAGTAACTATGCATTCTTTGAAACATAAAATGCAGACGTATCAAAGGCTTCTTTCACTTTCATTAACTTGTTCCTGATTTACATACCATATATTATGTTGCTACATATACATTTGGGAGACCACAACAACACAAAACATATTCAATTACATCGACGAAAGACACAAAGTGTATCCCATGTCGAACTCTAATTTTCCAATAAGTGAACATGGTCTACACTTGCTGTCTAAACATACAAAAGGCGAGTTGTTGTCAAAAGTGAACGACACACTTGCAAGATATATGGTTATACAAAAAAATACGTAAATGAGGCCATTCCGCATTATATATGGCTACACAAAAAAGACAGTTTTTAAGCCATTCTGCATTATATATGGCTATACAATATCTACTGCTGCAGCAAGGTTCGGATCCATGATGTCTTAAACTCAAGAGGCATCTTGGAAAATCACCTCAGGAGTTTGTCACACGCTAGTATCTTCATATGAGCCAAGTTTCTCTCATTAAATGCCAGGTCCTCAAGCTGAAGCAAGTCCATAAATAGATCATCCCCCTTTGCATCAAGTTCTGCTTGCCTTTCTTGTGTTGACATCTTATTCCCCAGTTTGTCGAATACTGTCACGATGGTCTTGTCAAGCGATGTTCATTCATGTCTCTCGCAGAGCCTCGCTATCACTTCGAGTGGTTCAACCTAGCGCTTCTTCCTTGGACCCACGACGTTTCGGTTGGAGGGATTTGTGTGAAACTAGTGTCATGCAATGTGTGGGTGAGAACTCGGGAATCAGCGGCAACGGTATTAGGTGTTTCCTAAAGATCATCATCTTCAAGATTCACATCATCCTCCATCCCACCAGGGGATCTTCCTTCGTCACCAACAGCCCTGTCCTTTCCCCACACGAAGCACAGACTGTCAAAGTTGGGTAAGGTCTTGGTGCGAAAATGAGAAGCCTTTGGATGAGCCTACGAAAAAACAGATCATGTTATTAGACATGAAATGTAATGCATGTCAGTTTGTGAATTAAGCTAATTTGAACACAACAATGGTATGACATACCTTCAGATACTCTTCCCACACCACTGGCTCTGCTGTGACAAATTTGGTGTCGGGGTCCCAACCAAATCCAGAAGTGTTGGGACCATATACCATGTCATAAGCCATTTGCCACAATCGTTTCAATGTCTTTATCCTAGAGGTAATATGTGGAGTGGCTTTTATGCCACAACCTGGTAGCTTCGCTTCCATCCTCGATTGAGGGCATTGGGCAAACCCATTCTTGAAGCCGTTATCGGCCATGTATTGTCCCTCAATCCTAAGAGTGACTAAGTAGTAAATCAGCACTTTGTCCTCCTTGGCGTAGACACATTTTCATCCCCGCCCTTAGACACATGATCGATGAGTCCATCTAAAACAAAACTCATGCACACGAAAAACAAGTTAAGGCACAATATGTTGGACAAAATAACCATTAAAGAAACAACATATAATGAACCATTAAAGCAACAACATATAATGAACCATTAAAGCATCAAGCATTACAATTGAAGAAATATATAAACCAAGTCACCGAACGGAATTAAAATTAACATAACAAAGCATTGTTTTTGCCTCATACTACCGGGAAGGACATTGTCTAAAACAAGCAATATTTTTTTACTACTTTATCAATTATCCCTATGCGCCACAAAAGCAAAAACATGTCATTTGTAACATGCTTCCTAAAATTACTCCACAAGTCATTGGTCTCCATAGGCATGATGGGAGTGTTGATATTTGTATCTCTTCCTGGTTCAAACGCATCAAGTTGTTGATCAAGGGTCTTCAACATTGTCTCGACGAATCAGTTGTGTAGAAAACAACATGCGACAATGTATCTCATTTCCGATGTTCACGGGGGTAATAGAATGCGCTCCCGGGATGGCCCAACGCAACTTTAGTATGCCAAAGCACCTTTCAAAAACATTCCAAGCAAATCGAATGTCGCATATTGAAGCACTCATACGCAGATTGGGGTTGGTATCCTTGTCTCCACTCATTTAGGTGGTACCTTTGCCCTCTCGTATGGCGCCAAAAACCCTGGCAATTCATGTACCTCGCATCAACCAAGTAATACTTTCCTAGGGAAAAATAGCAATACATGTAATTGTTTTTTCCTATCGTGTACACATTAATGGTTTGGTATTTCAACATTTCCTACGGCATTGAAAACCCATACCTTGCGGTACTCGTAAGCCGTGTGGTCTCCTTATTGCATCTCTCAACACCCTCCCATCCGCAGCCGACCCTTCCCACCCAGGCAAGACATAAATGAATTGGCCATCCGGTGAGCATACACCAAGGACATTGGTTGTTACCTCTCCTTTCCTATTTCAGTATCTACCTTTGTGTGCTGCAGGTACTTGTACGCGTATGTGAGTACCATCTAAAGCACCAAGGAACCCCTAAAAACATAACCACATTGTCACCGGTTAGGTTCAATCACAATTTCTATAATTATTGTCAAGTAAGTGAGTCACACAATAACACATTATACGTACCTTGAACCACTTCCAGCGATGATCATTTGAGTCATCTCGAATGGGCTCCGGTTTCTTCAGAAGTAATGATTACAATCTAATCGTAGCATTGAGGACCAATTTAAAGTATCTACTAATGGTTTCGCCTGACCTTCCAAACTCAAACTGAATTACTCTATTCTTCACATGATGCCCCATGATGTCAAGGAACATTGCTACTTGCTCATCAACTAGCATATGTTTAGTTGTTTTCAACCCACCAATTGTGTCTAATTACGTGACACAATTTACCAAACGTAGTCTTGGTACATCCTAATTTGGTTGAAGCAAGTCGTGTCGCTACTATATATCATAGCCTTCAAATTTGCTCTCTTCGCATGAAAATCTAATCTATAGGACCTATCCGGAAAAGTGCCTTGGTCTACCTCTTCCCACCGCCACTATCATAATGACAATCAATCTCTTCACCGCTAAAGCAAAGCTAGGCACCCCGCCAACATTGCAACCATTTCCTCAAACTGTGGCTCCATACCTACACAATTTTTTGCACATCCATTTCATTTTCATTATAATCTACTACTCCTATTTACAAACAACCGCTATTTACATTCAAACATATAAACTTTTCACCCAACCCAAGAACTTTAGAGTAAAGACTTCCGACTCAACAATAAACTTCACACTCGACTAAAATAAACTCACATTAATCCTATAATTCAGCTATGTTAACTTTGTATTTCAGGGTTACCGACATGGTTTAATTGTTACCTATACAAAATGTCATACCAATTGCCATAAATGTGCATACCCACCCACAATACAGCTTCGCTACAACACACACCACATTAATGGCCAAATTCTCGTCCACATGAGACGATGTACGTGAATAATCTCATGCCCTATTATTTCCTCACTCACATTTATTGTGCACCTTCCTCTCTCATTTATTTCCTCACTCACATTAATCAACAAGGATATGTATTATGCTAGCAAACAATGAACACAAGGCATCGGCAACGGATAAAATAGCAAACATATCACTCATACCCATCGAACTCACCTCTATTTCCACCCGCGTTGAACTTGTCCCGCGTCTCCAACTAGCCCGTCGTCGATTTTAGATGAGCCTTCTTCGTTCGCTCGTGTCTTCGATTTCGCTTCGTTGAGCCGCAACGTCGATTCTGTTTTTATGAAACACCTCCAATGTATACAGGGGCTTTGTTGTCAATAAAATTCACTCTCTTGGGAACTAAAACGCTATCCCGCCGCTTTGGAGGGATTCAACTTTCCCACCATTGTGGGAAGATGGAGGCACGCGGGAAATCAACTTTCCGAGAAACTAGGGCGCCAAACTGATTTTATCCGTGGGAAGCCTCTCATTTTCCCTTTCCCTCACCTTAAATCAGCGTACCAAACGGGCCCTAAGGAGGTGTCACGTATCCCACAACTCCAATGTAATCCCGGCCAAAGGAAAACATGGAAGATGGGGCCTTAACAAGTACCATCCATTGTGCACCAAGTGACGGCACAAAGAAATCTTATCATTCAAATTTCTCCTTACTCTAGCCCATCACAAATACAACCGCCATGATAGTTATATATATATATATATTAAAACAAGCTCATAAAATATCATCATCGTTAAACCAAACATATCATAAAACCTCAACGGACCAATATGTCATTCTTGAAATTCAAAGGACAAACCGTCATTTTGAACTTCGGGACTAAACTGTAATTTTTGAAATTTGGGGCAAAACCGTAATTTTCTTTGGCACAAAATATAATATTCAGTTTTTATTGTAATAATATTATAATACATATACATATAATTCAGTCTAAAAGAATATAATTTATAATCATACACAATTCATAAGTATATAGAAGAATATTCAGAGTTACCTATTACTCGCTAATTCACAAATAATCACCAAAAAGCTACTACCATGCTCCCCAAATAATTATCTCTACGCTTTCCCTCTCTCCTTCTTTCTCTACTCTCTCAATTTTTCTCACACTCGCTTGTTCTACTTGAATACACACTCGAAGGTGCGTATTTATAATGGTTGAGAGGGGATAATTCGTGTGAAATTAAGGGTAGTTGGGCGTGAAATTGGGGGGTAGTTGGAGGTAAAATTTATTACCCTCTCCCCCTTTTTACTTTAACGTGGTCGGCAAAATGCATATATACACACACACACAATATATTAATATATTATAACAATAAAAAGTTATTATTATTATTATTATTATTATTATTTTAACTAACGTAAAGTTTTACTCCTATACTAAATTTTCTTGGTAAATTAATTACCATTAATCTATCCTATCATTATTCTAAATAAATTTCGATGTTACATTTATCCCTCTTAAAAGGAATTTCATCCCCAAAATACAATAAATGAGAGAAAATTATACTTAATTAAATAAGTGAGGATAGGAATGTCGCATATTCTCTTCTATTTCCCAAGTAGCATCTCCAGAGCCATTCCTTTTCATTCAACCTTTATAAGTCTAATGGTCTTGTTTCTTAATTGCTTATCCCTTGCATCAACAATCCGCTGCGGCTCGCTTTATATGTCATGTTATCTTCGAGTTTTATCTCTTCTACTTTAATAATATGAGAATGATCTCGGTTGGTATTTCTTCGCTTTTGATACATGAAAGACATCGTGAAGGTTCGCAAGTTGTGGAGGTAATGCAATTACGTAAGCTACCGATCCTATTCTCTCCAAGATCTCATAAGGACCAATGAAATAAGGTGAAAGCTTCTTTGCTCGAATTGCTCTACCAATGCCGGTCATTGGTGTGACTTTAGAAATAAATTTTCACTCACCATGAACTTCAATGGTCGTCTTCTTTTATCGATAACTCTTCTGCCTACTTTGAGCGGTGAGAAGTTTCTGCTCAATCACCTTAATCTTTTGAGTTGTCCCGTCCACTAATTTCGGTCTTAGTAAACTTCGCTCATTCAATCTTATCTAGCAACTAAGAGATCTACACTTCCTTCCATACAAAGCCTTATAAGGTGCCATTTCAATGCTTGAGTGATAACTATTGTTATATGTAAACTCTGCCAAATGAAGATGATTGTCCCAACTTCTTGCCAGCTCTATTACACATTCTTGCAACATGTCTTCCAGAGTCTATATAGTCCTCTAAGTCTACCCTTCGCCGAGGATGGTAAACGTACTAAACCTCCCGAGTTCCCAAAGCATCCCGCAATGCTCTCCAAAATCGTGAAGTAAATGCAGATCATGATCGGATACGATGCTTTTCGCATCCCATGCAATCGACAATCTCCTTCATATAGATTTTTGCTAGTATCTCGAGGAGTACTCATATCCGTGATATCCAAAAAAATGAGCCGACTTAGTCAATCTATCGATAATTACCCAAATGGCATTATGTCCACACATAGTTGAAGGAAGTCTCATGATGAAATCCGTATAGATGCTGTCCCATTTCTACTCTGGGATCTCCAAATTTTGTAATAATCCAGGAGGCTTCCGATGTTCAATTTTGACTTTCTAGCAAGTCAAACAACGAGTAACAAACTTTGTCACATCTTTCTTCATGCCTCGCCACCACTAATTCTACTTGAGATCATGGTACATCTTGGTTGCTCCAGGATGAATAGTATATTTGCTCCGATGAGCTTCCTCTAGCATGAGCTTTCTTATTTCTCCGTCATCAAATAGACACACTTTCCCCTATATCTTAATATCTCATCTTCACCAATCTCAAATTCGACTCTTTCCTTCTTCAATATCTTCCCTAACACTCAACAGATACTCATCTTTAAGCTGAGCAAATTTAATTTCTTTCCAAGTCGTACTTTCAATAGTTAACGCTTCCATAATAGCAACTGGTTCTGACATTACATCAATAGATGTACTTTGTACATCTTCCAACAATTTATGTTCCTTTATCATCAACTGGGCTACATGGATCGTCTTTCTGCTTAAGGCATCGGCTACAACGTTTGTCTTTCCTTTATGATACTTCAATTAATAGTCGTAGTCCTTGAGAAACTCCATCCACCTCCTTTGCCGCATGTTGAGCTCTTTTTGGTCAAATAGGTACTTCAAACTCTTATGGTCACTAAAAACCTCGAATTGTGAACCATAGAGATGGTGCCTCCAAATCTTCGTAGCAAATTCCACTTGTCGCCAATTCTAAGTCATGAGTAGGATAGTTCCCTTCTGTGCCCTTAACTGTTGAGAAGCATAAGCCACTACCCTACCATTTTGCATTAGTACACACCCAAGACCTTTCTTGGAAGCACGTGTATAAGGTGAAGGTCTGAGTAGGATCTGGAATTATAAGTACCGGTGCTGTAGTTAACTTAGTCTTCAGATTTTGAAAAGCTGCTTCACACTTCTTGTCCCATACATATGGTTGACCCTTTCTAGTTAACTTTGTTAAGGGCTTAGCTATCTGTGAAAAGCCCTTAATGAATCTTCTATAATAGCCAGCCAATCCTAGAAAACTCCTGATCTTAGTCATAGAATGTGGTTGTTCTCATTGAAGACCGCATCAACTTTGGTAGTGGTCTACCGCAACCCTTCGCCGATACGACATGGCCAAGAAATTTTACTTCCTTTAACCAAAATTCACACTTAGACAGTTTCACATAGAGCTTGTGTTCTCTCAACACCTATAACACGATTTTGAGATGCTCTTTATGCTCTTTTTCATCCTTAGAGTAGATAAGAATGTCGTCAATGACTACCGCTACAAATTTATCTAAGTATGACCTGAACATTCTATTCATGTAATCCATGAATACAGCTGGAGTGTTTGTTAGCCCAAATGGCATAACAAGAAATTCATAATGACCATATCTAGTTCGAATGCGCGGATATCTTCGCCTTTGACCCTAACAGGTAGTAGCCTTTGATCTCGAGGTCAATCTTGGAGAATATGGATGCTTCAATCAATTGATCGAGTAGATAATCTACCCTGGGTAAAGGATA